>CM056574.1:39572500-49572500 GCA_029721435.1 Gymnothorax reevesii
CATGCTAGTGGAGGCTCCTTCTGTGAATAACCAGGAAACAGAAAGGTCAAATTAATTATTAGCAACCAAAGTGATGAAACAAATTTCTGAACATTTCTGAACTCAAAATACTAATCTGTAAATAGAGTATATACAGTTTCAGGGTATTTCCAGGTAGCCTGATTTTCGATAATTATTTGAGTATGAATTTGGTGGTCAGTGTTGGTCAGGGCTGGCCTTTTTCAAGATTGTAGAGCATTGTGGTGGTGGCTTAGGGGGCGATCGCGCCGAACGCACTTTATTGGAGCAGGGCGCCCTTTTTGAGAATATTCTCAATAATTAGACGCGTTCTGGACGCTGCTTTTGCGCACCGGGCGCCTCGCGTTTAAGCACCCCAGGCGCCTCGCTGTTTTTTTGATGTGCTTTGCATCAAACACTGTTCTATTTTGAGGCGCCTCGATAAAAAGGCGCTTCACGTCATTATCAGTCTTTTCCCTGCCGTCCAATCAGGTGAAAAAACCTGAGATCAGTTTGCTGACTAGTTCGTTGAAACGGTTAATTTCAGAATATTTGCAAAGATGAGTGACAGGAACGTTACATAGCAACACACACAAAAAAAAACACGTCCAGTGCCTTTTTACCAAGTTGGCTTCAAAATGACCGGTCAGTGGCGCCTTGTGTCCGCTGAGAAAGCGCGTTTGATGCTTGGCTTATATAATTCTTGTAGGTAAGGAATCCAATGAAAATTAGATTAAGGCATCACAAGTCCTATGATAGGTGGAGCATTAACACACAGACTACAATTCAACAGAACCAGTCAAGGGCTTTTCTAATGATGTTTTATGATTAGCTTGCATTGACTGCTTCTGCCATTTTAATGGAGCTCACTCCCCTGTGAATAAAATCTTTCCATAGACCTTCATCAGGGATGGTTGTGCAGATTATTGCGGAGCGGCAATGAGACCCATTCTCTGCTCTGAGTGTGCTGGTAACACTCAATGAATGCATTATTAATTTCCAGAGAATTATGTAGCTTACTTTTTACGTATTATCAATGTACACGGATGCTTTACTGAAACAATTAAAGTTGTCGGCCTTGTCTGGATGCCTTACTACATCGCCATAATGCCAGTGCAATAATATATTAATATTGTATAAATACATCACAATTACTCACTGCACCGCTGCTGCGCAGGAGATGTATGAGACTCACAGAATCTCAGAATCCCAGGTCTATTTATAGTGAGCACTTATTTACTTTCCTCTGTTCCTAACACAGTTCTCGAGAGTTCACTCGTGACATTGTTGTCTAGATCACAGAAAAGACACAGCCGACAAAACAGCAAATTTAAACCTAACAGGTTTTTTTTTGTAATTCCACGACTTGCATTTTGTTTTGGATGGTAAAAAATGCTTGAAAACATGGATTTGAGAATAATCTTCCTCCACCAGCTAAACCACAGCAGTCTGTAGCACGGATTATGATATCCTCGCCGTCATACTGTGTTAACCTGGACTCAAGGCACTTTTTTCCAGTGTCAATGTCAATTTGGGCAGGGGCTGAGCTTCGTCCTGGTCTACATTGAGTTTTGTGTGGACAGTTGATTTCAGTCCGGCACTTGTCTTAAACGTGCCAATTCCAGAACTAGATACTCTCATTATGTTCTGTGCTGTTAGATGTCCTTTGCTATGTACCTGCCTGTTTGCTTTTAGCATCCTGACCTGTTTTCTTTTTTACATTTTACCCTGCTCAATGAGTAATTATTGCAGCCTAGTTCACTCTGAAAAAAGTTTTATATGGTCATTTTCACATATAAAACACTTTGAACAAAAGATAATTTCTAATAGTTACAAAATGCCTATAAAAACTTCAAAGCAATAATGTAGTGGCAGCGATTTTGACCATTATAAATGATGTGTTGCCTTTTGTTGTGGTGTAGTTCACTCTGTGAAACATTTCACGCACAGACAAAAATGAATTTCCACTTCCATGATCAGTTAATACTATATATAGATGTATAAATATTAATAAATAATAAAAATAAATGTGAATTTACTTTTATGAATTAATATGTATTATTGATTTATTATTTATAAATATATTTAAAAATGAATATATCGATAAATATTCTATTTTATTTGTTAAACCGTGTGAGGTTTTTTGTTTTCCTGTCGAAGGCTAACTGTGGGGAATGTTACTGCTCTGGTGGCTGGGTACGAGGATAGATCTGGCCCTGTAGCGGAGTGAATCGGGAGGGATGGGGCTCGGCGTGCTTCAACGGTTTTTTAACGGCGGCGAGTCCCTCTCGAAGGGTAGCGCCATCTGGCCGGCGCCCCTTGTGGGGGTACTCGAACCTTCGGGTCGTGGCGCTTTACTGCCCGAGTCTGCGGTCGGCAGATGGCACTGCCAGCACCACTGGAAGCAGGAGGAGGCGCCTGGCACCGGGGCGGGGAGGAGAGGGTGGCAGAGGGTGGCTGTGGGAGCACTGCAATGGCCCGTGCCAAAACTGCAGCAAATAAGTGCACAGCAGTCAGGCCGCTATTGCTAATGAAACTGCTTTTGCCGCTAATGCTCTAGCTTCTGCTTCCACTGCTGATATTGTGACATTTGTAGTTTCTGATGCTGTTGCTGCCGCTATTGTTCGACTGAAGCAACAACAGCATCGCTCCCGCTTTTGGTACGGCTGTTACAGTTGCTACTGCTGCTGTTCAACCATCTCTGTTGCTATGTCTAATACTGCTACTACAACCTTTCGGCACTACCAAAACCATCACAGTCGTGATGGCTAGTAGAATTACGATTTTATTGTACATGAATATTGATTTTTATATTATTGTTTTGATACTCTCCAACTTCCCCGTGACCCTAGTGAGGACGAAGCAGTATAGAGAATGGATGGATGGACGTTTTGAGGCTGATTATATTATGTGCTACGATAACACCATAACTTGTATAGCACCTTCAAATTGTGTCTTCAAATGATAATTACTTTCAAATAATAAACCATAAGTAGCGTATTTAGCGTCACAGATCGGAGTGGTATTGCAGGGAGTCGTTCAGCGATAGGCTCCGTGTTTGTGTCAGAGTAACGGGCGGGGCCGCATCAGCAGGGGGACCCGTCACCCCCAGGTAGCCTGCTGTCACGCCTGCAGGTCCAAGCGAGAGCCTTCCTGCTGCGGCAGCTGGCGAAACCAGCAGCCATTTTAAGATCGGGAGAGAAGGAGCGGACCCCGCCAAGCAGACTGATGAAAGAATGGGGGAAAAGGTACAGGGGAGGGGAGTTAGTTTATGATGTGGTGTGCACCCCTCTCCCTTTACCCCCCCCCCCTCCCCTCCCCCCTCCATCTTCATCCTCTCTTTCGCTGACAGGCCGAACCTCCCTGGTGTCCACGCTGCCTCCAGCTAAAGATGAGATTGAAAATTAATTTTGGGGGGGAGGTTTCATTAGATTCCCTTTTTGGCCCATTTCCCTGAGTGGTCCCCGTGCAGGCCGCCCTGGCATCGCTCGCGTCCGTGCTTGCCTCCGCCTGCTGCGGCCTGAATCTTCGGGGAACGCCGGGGGAACGGAGGAGGGTGGCGAAAAGAGCCTGGAATAAAGATTTGCCGGTGAAAAGTTTAAACTGTGCGCGGAATCGTATTCCATATGTATTTAAACCTCGCTCCAACAATAGGGGCTCTCAAACCTGACTCGGAAACGCCACCTACCACCACTCCCTGACGCGTCAGAGCGATGCGGTATGTAAATGTTGTAGGTGGTGTGTTTGCTTGACATTATGTCGTCACAAGACACCTCAATATAAAACCCTGTTTCGCAAATAAAAAATGTGTTTATTTACAGTATAATGTGCAAGCCATATAATTTGCATTGCCTGTGTCTCAAGCTTTTTGTGGCTTGCATTGAGAAATTCAAGAAACATAGAGGGGGAAATTTCTCAACAACTTGAAACTTGAAGGCACAAAGAGTAAAAATGAAATTAGCTTATACTGGGCTGGACCTAGCAGTAATAACATCACCAATCAGAAGGTGAAGTTTACATTTCAGGGGAACGTAAGGTCTGTTTTCCCAGGGTGATCTCACCCTGTCTCCCTCTCAGTATTTTATTCTACATGGCTCATTGGTCAACTTTAATCCTTGAACTTAGAAGAAATAGTAAAAAAAAAAAACGAATTAACACTTTTAACATAAAACTGATGAAACAAAAATATGTATCAGCAACATTGATTTTTCAAATATTTTATTTTTAATCCTTGTAGTGCAGGTATCCGCATTGTGGAAATCACAGTAATTTTACTTTTGCCTGGCCTTACAAGAATGTCTTGCTTACAAACACCCTCTGGATTACTGCTCATACTGAGCCTTCGCATTGCTAAAGGAGTATCAAAGCATTTCAGCAAGTTCATCGTCATTCTAACAATACTAAAAGGAACCTGGGATGAGCCAGTTTTTTTCAATTGTGATGAGCTATTTGGAAGCTTTGGGATGACTTAGTCATGTCAATGGTCTTAGCTTCTCCTGCCACGCCAGAAAACGCAGCAGCTACAAGAGACCACTTGATGCTAGGCTTCTTTGAGCAGAGATCCAGTATTTCCCATTTTTATATTGAGTCTTCACACTCCTTTATGAAGCCGTCTGGAAAAACAGAAAATATAAGCACATATTGTGCAATCCTAGTTATGATTTTAAACGTCAGCGGTTCAACTTTAAACAATGCCACTATTTAAGTTAACGTGCCTGAAAATGGGAGAGATCTTTCCTGTTGATTGTGCCTAGTCGCCCCCAATCTAATCATGTGTAACCTGTCATAGACATGTCTCTTTTTAATTTTTTTTTGTTCATGCTTGTTTTTCAAAACTTCATCTTTTTGAGAAGTCATTTTTTTCTTCTAGGGTGGGGAGGGGCTCACGTTAAATTGACTTTTCAAGGTGAACATCCCATTACGGAGGAAGGTTGACAAATTAATTTGGTGGGCGCCTTGTTGCAGTGTGGGTAGCGATAGGGACCAGGCTGTCAATTTGAGAAATGAGGTTTGGCTCCTGGAGCCAGATGGGAGAGAAATTGAACAGTACATTAGCTAATTACTTATGCAAATCACCCCCATCCCGCACCTTAACGTAAGCATGGCGGATGATACTTGGGATGCAGTAGAGTTGTAGATAATGCTAATCCTCCCCCATACACACGAGTGCATATACACAACTTCATAACCAGGACTTACCACAGTGAGGAAACAGCACTGATGTCCAGATGAAACACCATAAAATGGAAATGACCTCAACCAGAAATAACTGGTTTTATTTCAATACTGTGGAGTACAGGACAGAGTAAAAACAAAACTTTTTTTTTTTTAATCTCAGGCCAGTCTGAGAAAAATAGTTATTTTTACGTTCCTGTTCAAGTGTTCCGAGGCCTCTCTAATTAAAAATGGGTTGGCATGTTATGAAAAAATGGTTAATAATTTTCTTTTTAAAATGGCATCACCTTTACAAAGTGATTTAAATATCAGTTGGATAAAATAAAAAAGCATCAATAAGAGAAGACCAATGAATATTCACAGCTTTGAACAAGGCTGAATGAGTGGTGCATAACGTACATAACATTTACCTCTACTTCGTAGACCTCCCTTGGAATCCAACCCACTTCTCATCCCAAACAAACAAGGTGAAAAAACTGCTATTCATACAAAAAAAAACCTATTGGATGGGTGTGCGTGTGTGGGAGTAAATGCATTTAATAAGTTCTTTGGTTTGCTATTACTTGCCTTATTTAATAACGTCACTGTAAATTGTGATAACCACTAGTATATTTTGCTGAAACTGCACATAAGTGCTAGAAATCTATTGGGGATTCAGTTACTGGTCAACAAATGCTTGAAAATATGAAAATGTATGGTTATCAGAATAAGGTTCATGTTCATAATATTTTTCTACAGCTCATTTGGCATTTCTGTTTTGTGTACTACCAACATTGCAGAGTTATTTTCTAAGGATAAAGATCGCCCTAGGAGAAAATATGCTCAAATTCATAATGCAAGCTAATTTATTTCAAAATCATGCCTAGTGTAAAATGCTAGATAGCTAGCTAATGTTAGTGGATTACTACCCAGCCAGCGGCAGTATATGCAAATAAAATTACTATGATGGTTAGCTATAAGTAAAATTATCGTACAACCTAATGACAGCTAACTAATGCAACTATAATATAGCGATTTGGCCTAATGTTGCCCTAATTTTCTTCACAACCTGAAGGAAATGAAGAGAAAATAATGTCACAATTGATGGGTTGAGTTGAATCCCTTCAAGCAACAGCCCCTGTTAGCCAACTAAACTTCCAACAACAGCTCCAGTAAAAGCAAAGTATTCATAATTGAGAATGCTATGTTAATGTTGATGGTTTCCAGATTTACAAGCCCAAAATAGCATCTTACTTACCCCATGTAATCGGGCAATCCTTATTGTCGTACTATGTGCGTCCATTTTTTTATGGCAGGTGGCACAATAAGCTTTTTTTCTAAACAACATAAAGCTTAAAAGTAAAAGTTTAAATTAAAGATCGCCCAATAAGATGGTTAACCATTAACAGCCTAACGTATTGTGTGACGCTAAGCATATTTTCTGTGTATTTGGTACATTTTTCCTCACATCTGATGTTGGCCTATTAGCAGTCTGGGCATTACCCGCTTAGTCAACAAGTAAATCACTACCGGAACAGAATTTTCTTTGAAAATTTACCGCCAATAATATTTAAAAAAAATATATAACTGAAAGGCTAAATAACTTGAGTATCGCGATTTCACCCTGTAACATCTGAAACTACTTTTCTTCCCATTTTTGATTTCATTCATCCCAGAGTTTTGCTTGTGTCTGGTTTTCGTCCTTGAACCACTTCAGATCCCTGGCACAGAGTGCGTGAACCACTGTGAGCAAACAAATCAATATAAATCTTGTAGGCGTACGATCACAAATTTGTGATTAAAACTTTCAAACACTGCAGAGGCAATAACTCATGCTAACTCACAGCAATTGAGGTCAACAACTCCGATGTGGAAAATGAACAAAACATTCCAAAATATCAACTCTTCAAGCAGAAAGAGATCTGGAACATTGAATTGTTAATTGTTTAAAAAATGTAAAAACCCACTCTTCAAAGGGTTAATTGGGTGTGTCTTCTGCATAATGGCTTATTCGCACAACATGCATCCAGGACACCTGTTCCTTGGAAACTGATGTGAGCAATATAGTACATGAAATGCAAATTATGTTTGAAACTTTGTTTGAAATACAAAGTGAGCCCTTCATTGTCTTAAGAGCAATAATTTTTCTCGCTATGTCAACCTAAATAGCATTTTTAAAATGACTTGCTCACCCTAGTAGTATTGCGGAAATGTTTTTAAGTGTTATTTTTTGGTTGGTGCAGGGCACGTTTATTTCACTGAGTAATGTTTGTTGGCCTTTGAAACAAATGAGTAGTTTGATGTATTGCGATGAGAGATGCACTATGTGTGATGGTTTTAAAAATGAGATAAGATAGCAAAAGTGAGGAACATAACAAGTGTGTTTTGTGTAAAATAACCTGTAGCTTAGAACCTCATAAAACTTGGTTTTGCAATTACATCACTGCATGGGGGTTTGCTCTTCTACCCCGCAATCCCATATAAGGGTTTGTCAAATGCAGCTGCTTTATTTAAAACTGTGGAAGTTTAGGCCTATTTTAAATTCAAGTGGACAACCCAAGGTTTCTAAAGATCCCAAATATGTCCTCCTGAATTACAGGGAAATCTATAAAATGATGCACAAGATATTTTCTATCTGATGTAATGCTGTGACCATAAAAACCTGGCATCTTGGGTTTGAATATCTCACTCAATATAAGTGCGATGTGGCTTTAGTGAAGCGCTGCAACCAGTAGACACAGAACGTGTATGTGCCGTTGTCCTACAAAATGAAAAAAATCCTTTTCTGACATTGAGCCTAATTAAGGGGAAATCGGGGTTTTAGGGGTTAAACTATCATTACAACATTTTTGAAAATTTGCATCATTCGCATTATGATAGGTTTTTGTACTCTTTAATTGGCTGTATAATAGCATGAAAACTGCCTACTTTGTAGAAACAGTATCCTATCTTCTGTTTACCATATATTTGTCATCATTATGTCAATGATAGGTTTTGGTAGCCACACAATTAGCAGAAGGGCAATTTTGTGGAGAATTATTTTTTTAATCAAGGTTCCCTGAAGGATTTTCAGTAAAAATCTTAACTAACCTCTGTGAGAGTAATTCTGCGTTGGAAGACTGCAATCACACCGCTGTAGTGAACACAGGAATGGCTACAAGTCATTGGACTGAAAAATATGTCTTAAATGGACGCATACCTACTCCCCCCCGCCCATCAATCTGCTTTGTTACTCCTTCTGCAAATGCCGGCTCAGCAGCCAATCAGAGGGGGACTTTATGGACGTGATGACAGCTTTGATTCCATTGCATGCAAGGCGGCTCTCTTCCCGCTCTGGCCTCGGCTTATAAAGGCTTAACCGCATCGGCGCGGTTTCTCTGCTAATGGCGCGGCGCTAATCTCACCTGTCAAAACATCCCAGCGCACAAATCAAAGATCCGCTTTAATTAGCGAATCTGCGAGAGACACTGGTCGGGAAAACGTAGCAAAAATGAGCAGCGCTCCAAGCCTCTGAGATACGCATTGGAATATCAAGTGGCTTAGCCTGTCCGGTGATCACCTGCTGTGGAGGTTGATGGGCCAGGGAATCTGCGTGTGCATCGATTCGCCCAAGTGTGTCGGGTATAACAGATTACGGGCGATGCGAATGAGCGAGTCGTTAATTAAAAAGGGCAGAACAAATTGGTCTGTGTGTATGTGTGTGTGTGTGTGTGTGTGTGTCTGTGTTTACGTATAAATGATTTTTACTGTATCTGCAGGTGTGCGCTTTTATATGTGTGAGCAGAAGCGTGCACATATAATGAGAAATGTTTCCAATATGTGCATTGTAGCCGAAGGGAAGGATGAGGAATCACCAGGGTAAAGCTGTTCTTTGTAACTGTCAGCCAGAATAAAGTGCTTTTGTTTGAGTTTTTGAGTTATAGTACATTCTAATGCCTGGAGAGGCAGATTCTGTAAGGTATTGGACTGCCTGGCAGGAGGCGAAGTCGAAACTTCTGCTACACTTGCTCTTCATATTAAAGATGTACACTAAGGGATTGAGATATTCAAACCACAAAGCCTTTTTTTGTGTGGTGAAATAAGTCAGTCGGTCAATCGTATGAAATTCAACCCACCTAGCCGAGGTGGAAATAAAACTACAAGTTAAGTGCCGTACTCCACACTATAATATGCCACAGCTGCTAATGGTTCTGGGGCAATAAATCTCTACCAGTCACCACTCTTTTGACTCTGAATGGGCAGCATCCCAGACTCGTTTAGAGCCACGACTTGTCTCTCATGTCCTGCTCTTAGCAGGGTATTAGGCTTGCTCTGACGTCTCTTTTGCTGTCCAGTGTGGAGGCAATGCGTCTGCCAAACACCCTTAAAAAGAGGGGCCTCTGGGCTGGAGGAGAATGGAGCCTTATGGGAACTTCGCCCCGCCTGGTCCTGCCCCGCCCATGAGTGCTCATGACGGGAAAGATCAGGAAGCTCTTTGAGGAAAAGAGGATGCAGGAATGCCGATGGGATCCGGGATTCAATCCAAAATCTGGCCCGTCGGCTTTTCGTAAATTGAAATCCTGGCACTGATTGCAGATAGCTTATTTATTTTATTATTTTTTTTTGTTTAACTTTTTGAAGGGGTTCTGGGCTTTGTTTATACTATGCTTGTCATGTAATACAAGCAAAAAAACATGGTTCAAATCTGTTTTTAGCCTGCCTCTGTCCCTGTTTTGATTGGTACTGACAGATAACCAGTACCCTCTGATCCCAGATCAGTTGACTGGCCATTAGGGTTTGGGATCTGAGGTTAATTTGATGGACTGGGTTGCATTTTCACTGCATCCCACCGGTCCTGAGAAATGTTTTTGCACCAGTTCGTTGAAATGGGAAAATGGTTCTGAAATTAAAGGGAGCACAATCATTCAGGGAATTTTTACATGGATTTACACTGATCCTGCTCTTACTTTATATGAATTTTAAAATCTAAGGTGGGCCTCGAAAGCACCGACCGTCCAATTACCTACCTTTGAATGGCGTTAGCACTGTTGACTGGGGCAAGTTGCACCATGGGGCAGGCCTCATGAGTTATTAGCCGTAAGGCTGCCCAGGGAGAGATGGTTCTGGTTAGTTGGCATGATACTCCTCACCTTTTTTCGCCAGGAGCTCTCAGTCGATCAGCTGCGCGTCTGCTGTCCAGCTGAAAAGCTCCAATGAACTGCAGTAAAAGTAGCAATACACTTTGGAGAACAGCTTCAGTTGCCAGTCTGCAATGTCTCTTTAAAGGTTTTGGAGATGGAGTTGTCTTAACGGATGTGATTGGACCGTGCAAATTCCCCAAAAAAGCAAGAGTAAGTAAAAAAAAAATGGGCATGTAGAGCCATAGTCATCATTTTGAAAACGCTATTCCGTGGCCCTTTGTGCAACTATTAATAAAATACCATAACATCAAACAAACAATTTATTTTTGGAGGTCACGCCATTTTCTCAACTCTCTGAAGATGCTCAAGGGACCGTATACTGAGACTCTTCATTCCAGCATTTGGAACAATGATAAAAAGAATGCAATAAAACCCACATGGCACATGTTGACTCACATTTTGGGGGTGGGAGGTGGGGGGGCGGATTACGCAAAAGTGTCATCTTCTCTGTAAAAGTTCAAGCGAGAGGATGTGGCTGACCTTTTCCCTGGGGAAAACGCTCCCAGAATTCCCGCAGACTATGGAGAGCCATTCAGCTCCGCACTGATGACACGTCCCCGGCCTCTGCTGCGGGACAACAGCCCTGCCGCAAAAAAAGAAAAATGTAAACGGAAACATATTTCTGCCCCAGACTGTGAGACAGTGCACTTTTAACCCTTCTGCCCGGCGGTGCTGGTTGAAGTGGTTGGCGTGATTTACTGGTTCCTGTCCTGATCCTTGATGCTGCAAACACCAGAAGAAGAGGGAATATGGGAATGTTTGGGATTCTCTCACCAGGGGTCCCTTCTCCTCGACAGCAGGGAATCTTTTGGGGAAAAATATTTGTCTTATTTTTATGCATTGCTCTCTACACACCCGCTTGCTGCACAACGCACATACACCCAATACACATATGCAAACACATGGGTGCACGAACAGTATAAAACACACACGGCAATCATTTATTAACTCAGACAGTCCTCTTGCTTCAAATCGCGTTAACTTAAATTCGAGTCCATATTTGAACAATGACACTGTAAAAAAAATGGCTGTACCTGAATGGATTATTCTGTTTTTTGATGTAAATGCTTGAAAATTAAACTTGACAGCCTATACTTTAGCCTCAAATTAATTTGCTGCAAAATCCAGTATGCTAAATTATTTGGGAAAAATGCAAAAATACTGTGAATATCCAGATTCTTATGGACTGTACTTTATCTTTTCCACACTAAAATGAATTGAGTACAGTAAATGCTAATAAAGGGCACTGTGTATTACAGTCGTGGCAGGGCTTTACTAAAGAGGAAAGAAGTTGTCTATACAGTGTTCTGCATGTCACACATTTTCAGTTGCTATACTGTATGAGGGAAAGTGTTTCCAAGTGCTGGGTTGTCATGTGTCCTTTGGAAACATGGCCCTTTTTTTATCATTAAATCGTTTAATCCATAAACTTCCTTATTGTCCTCAACCTCTCTTTATATCTCTGTATCAGTCTGTCTGCTCTTTGTTTGCGCTTCTTGTAAACAGAAAAATTATACAAGGGGCATGTAGCATGGCCTCTTTAAAGCTTTTAACCAACTTATTTCTCTCACGCCATGCTAAAAAGAAAACAAAAAAAAATCTCTTCTTTATGTGACTGTGGTATGCATGCAAACTAATCTTCAGCATCTTTTGGCTGACATTACTTTCCAAGATAGACTGCAGAACATTATCAAAGTCCTTGAAATGTATACGGAATGACAAGAAATGCAATTAATTCCCCTAGCTAAAGACCGAGGCTCTCAGCTGTTGGGAGTGACATTAGCACATGTGACAGACTATCACTGCACGTCCTATTCAGCTACATTACTGAACAGAAGAACAGTCTGTAAATGAAAAGTCCATTACGACTAATGTAAAGTACAGGATGTGCTTATGTACAGTTCAGAGACTGTGCTCGCATGAAAACCTATTGGCGTCAGTTTATTAGTTCTTTCGCGCACCTTGCTTGTTGTCCACACATATACGATCTAAGAACTATTTCTGTCAGACAAGCAAGAAATACAACCTGGTGCATCTTTATAAATGATATTTATCTTAAGTGTAAGTAATGTACACATTTCTTTCGAGTACCGTCAAGTATTTATCTAGGTTTTGACTCACCCCATTTCGGCATTCTTTGATAGAAAGCTCTACAAGCCTCAACAGTGTCGTAGTCATCAAATATTATCTTGAAAGCAGCGCTTTATTGAAAAAGCTATGTTTGGCTCAGAAGAGTGGGCCCTCTTCAATCTACATGCAGTAAGTTTCATCCTTAATGCATTTAAGCAAGCATTACTCTGTTACAAGCCATTATAAGCTCATTATAAGACAATTATGCTTCACTGAAATTAATAAAAAATATTGCACTGGAAATGAAAAATGTTACACTAGTTCCCGCCTGTTAGGTAACGAGCAAGCGAATTGAGGTTAAATTGAATCGCGGCCTTAATTCGCACGATAATTTACTTGTTTGATGTAGTTAGGCAGGCCATTAGTTAGCGAGTGACACAGCCACTGACTTGGCTAGTTAATTAACCCGCTAGCCTAAAGGAAGGTGGGAATTTCGCTCAGTGCTTGCTCCTGTTGAGAGGTATCAGGGAGGGGGTATAATGAGGGACCATAGGTTGAGAGACACACCATAGCGCTGCGGGTAGAAGTGCAGGGGGGGTTGGAGAGGCTACATGGGTGAATAATTTCCTTCTGTCCGGGATGCAAGCCCTGGCACCCCCTTGTACACTGTGCCAGCTGTTGCCCTATCACCCATAGCCTGCTACTGCGTCCATCACCCCTCCCCCATATTTATATTTCCTAATATTTTATATTTCACCAACAACTGTCATAAGGACTGCTTATTTACAGTAACAGTAATTTACAGTTACAGTAACTGCATATACTATTCTATATTATCACTTTGCGCAACTGCAGTATGCTAACATGCTTCCAGTGATCCATTATTTCCTGTCAAAATGATACAATACAAAACCTACCTAAAAGCAGCAACATAATCGCGGTAACGCTATTACTTACCGTTGGTTCAGATATTGGCTGTATGTGCCTCAAGAAGTGCCACAAAAGTGATGTACACTCAAAGAGGCTAATCACATTGCATACAGTCCCATTGAGCAATTTTTCCAATCTTGCCGCTCAGTCCCTCAGTATCTGGCAGTTCAAATGACGTTTCATCTGGGTTAAGGTTCAGGATGTGGCAATTGTGCTTTGGGTGAAAGGAACATACCTTAAACTCTGGCCGCATGCTATTGCTTGTAAAGAAGGCATTGTGCATTGGCATATCAAGGAATTCTTGACCGGTTTTGCATCTTTTTTAAGTTCTTATTTTTCTTTCTGCTATTGAGAGCATTTTCTGGCAGGAGCCTTTATTTTGCTGCTATTTCAGTCCATTGGAATCCCATATCTCAGATTGTGCAATTTCAACATAGTAAGTGGTGACAGCACAAACTGCAGAGCAAGATGTCATAACTCAGAGAGCCCGTTTTGCACATGGTTGGACTAGTACGTTTTACGGTTGGTGATGATGAATCACATTGAAATGCTAATCCAGCACTCATCTTACACAGGAAAATAGTCTTGTTAACTGCTGTACGTGTGATTAAATCTGAGGTTTAAATCATTTGGTTTCGTTGGCGGTGAAATCCATGTCTGGGAGGAACTTGCTATTGTGTAAATAGCACGGAGTTAATGGAACGGAACGTTTATGTGGTGTGTGTGCTTTTTTATTTACTGCTAAAATAATACAGAAGTTCCGCTACAAAAGCTCTTGTGCTTAACTGAAGCCTTTTGCATTAGAATCCTAAAGTAGACAAGAGACTGAAAACCTATTCTTTGAGTAAAAAAAAAAAAAAAACATGCAAAAAATAACAACTGCGAGTTACATTAGAGCTGTCATTTACTTAGCATTACTTGCATAATACATCATTTTAAGTGAACTGGAAAAAAAGCCAGAAAGCATCTGAAACTGAACCCCAGGGAAAGTGCTCAATCTGGACGCATCATATGCACACCCATTCGCAGCAGCTCTCTTGGCTCAGATTCTCAGCATTGGATGGGCTGTCCAACCAATAATTTTTCCAGAGTTTTACTTGCCCGCAGAGCCTCCCAAGGTGCCTTTTACGATAAGCCTGAACTTGACGTCGCCCACAGCCTCCTGGGCCTTGCCAAGCCACGGGTGAGTCTCAACGTTGGCATGTCCCTGGATTGTCCTCCCGTCCCGCCATTGAGGCTCCAGCCCTCGATGGGCACCTGGCCCATTGTATAATGATGCCAAGCGGCACAGTTGCCCGCGCACTGCTGGGCAGAATCGAACCTTGGCTGGGCATGGGGGGTCCCCTGCTGCCAAATTAGCTCCACTGACACCCTTGGACCGAGGTGTGAGAGATACCATTCGAGCCATTGGCACAGCTAACATTACTTCATTTTGTGTTTGCTGGGGAGAAACAATACCCGAGGTTTCAAAATAAAAGTGAATTTTCATGGACAGCCTGCACTCTTTGCGAAATAGGTTCTGAAAAGGATCTTAATTTTGTCTCCACTGGGGACTCTTTCGTTGCTCTTGTTGCAGCCGTCGATGGTAGGTGTGAAAAGTGCAAAAGCTCCCAAAGTGAACCATTTTGGCCAGATGGAAGGTCAGACTTGGTTTGTCTATGGAATCACTAAGTTACTTTTGGAATAAATTTGAGTGCCAATGAATTCGAAGTGTTTTCCATCAAAGTCAGAAACGTGTAATCCTTGAAGCGATAACTCCGATCAGAGAAAGCGAAGAATGATGTTTAGCATAAGTGGATGACAACTGCTCCTCTGTGAAGAGGAAACATGTTTGCAATCTCATTTTTCATGGCTAGAAAAATAATCCGGCAGATCATCTGAGAGAACCTCTGGTTCCCCACCATATTTTTTCAAAAGGAAGGAAAATTTATTAATTTGTTGCTCAATTAATATTATGTTGTGACAACTGGACGTCGATGAAATGGAAGTTCAGTTGAAGCCCTTTCACTCTCTGGATCAAAAGCGAGGGCTGCATCTCGTTCTGAACAGTATTTGGAACCATTTCAAATAATAGATTAATTAATGGTAATGCAACAACTTTTGGAAACACCTTGTTTCTCTCCAGCTTTATTGCCAATTTTCTCCTTTGTGGGTGCAGAGGGAATCTAGTTTTTTGTTTTTAAATGTGATAATTGGTGCATTTATCAGCGCATTCGGTGTGATCTGAAGATTTTACTGGTTGCAAATGCTTTATTTCATTTAATTATTGCGCAGTTACATTTGAACTCAGACACAATACAAAGTTTAGAAAACACATTCAGCGAAAAATTCAAAAAACAGTACTTCAGTGAAATGCTGTGTCATAAAAGGAGGACCTCTCAAGAGCATTCTTCACCCATGATAGATTCTTACCATGAGAATCTACTATCTATTCTTTCATCTCAAATTAGCTGTTCAGTTATTTCAAAGGAAATGGTTGCGAGCAGTTCAACACACTATCCCTAATGCTTTGCTTTAAAAGAGCAAACTGAGTGCCCAATGGATCAAAACATCACCAAAACTTGATATAGTTTAAGTTAATTTGTGAAGCTTCCTCAACAACCGGATTTCCCTTTGACTACATTCATTTCATATATGCATGCATGCATATCAGCCAGGTTTGTGAATATATTCTTTGGACTTGTGCTTGCCGCAAATGTGTATACACAGGGCCAAAGTCAAAGAGCCGAACACATGAGCAGGATTTTATTTCTGAAACTTTTAAGGTATCAAAGGGAATGATCATGCGTAAACTTTGTGAACATTTGGGGTTGACAAAAAAAACTTGTGAGTTCCATGATCGAATTCAACTTGATTTGTTCAGTTTTGTTACTTTTGTAAAGAGGTGAGTTAGACCAATATGTTCTCTTGAATGCCCCTGTGCAGGCTTGAGTATTATGAAAGTATATTTACTTATTTCCCTGGTGTAATTAGTTGAGAAGTTTCCCCAACCACACCATGCCTTCTCAATCCCCCTCTGACGCTAACACACAACTGAAGGCCTCTGAATTGGAAGCTTACTTCCTTCTAGCAGAAGGAAATGGGCGCGTGATACTTCATAGTATCCACAGTAGTCTTGAGTTCTTTGTCGGTGAAGACCGAATCTGTCAGTGGTGTGACCTGCAACACAATGAATACTGTCTACGGAGGTCAGTTTAGCTGTCCTTCTTTGACGCGATGTGGCCTTAAAGGAATTGAGGCTGGCTCACTCGGAGGAAAGCGGGAGACGGGTTCTAATTTGGGAAGACCTATCCTGGTTATTCTCGGCTCTGTTCTCCTGGGCTTTCGGAATTCTGGGTCAACGGCATCTGAGTGATTTTTGGAGTAGATCTTTAGATTCTGGGAGCAAGAGTTTTTCAGACGTATAAGCTCTTTCTGTTTTGATGTGACTATCACACCCTTGGGGCGGGGGGTGGGGGGGTGCAAATAGGGGTTGTGTTAGTTGGTTTTTCCTTCAAGGTAATCATAATTCTGACTAGCTGGGTTCCAATGTTCTGTATAGGTTAAGCTAAGATGCTGTCACGAGGCCTTGTGGGATTTCCTACAGTTTCCGCCTTAGGTGGTAAGCATCACAATCCCAATCCCAGCATGTGCGCTCTGGGAAGAGGTGCGGGAAAAGAAACAGCACCAGGGACTTCTCCAAAACTCACTTCCCACCCGTAGGTTTGTTTGCAGGCGACAACGTTGCAGGTGGTAATCAAACACCGGGCCGGAGAACAAAGATTGACGGGCTCCGCGTGGTGTTTGACAAGCTGCCTCGTCGCGTTCGTTCGCCCAAATTAAACACTCTGGACTTTTTTCACCTGCTCAGGCGGCAGGAGCGCATATGGCCCGCCAGTTAAAAATAAAGACAATGCGCATACATTAGCATACGTAATGCTCAGCGACCCCCATTTAATATGCAAATTCCCTGAAATATTACTGAACACCTTCTGTTCGGAGCGAATGCATTTGAATTTGCAATTAGAATTATCCTGCATAATTAATGAAAAGCGTCAATTTTTGGCTGCTTAGTAATTAGATTAACATGTTGACGGGGCACTTAACGGGCTAGATGTGCAGGCTGGCCATTTTCAGGACAGTGTTGGTGTTGTCTTCCTTGGATGTGTGGCCCAGTTTTGGATGACAATGTCTGAACCAGGCTAAACAAGGGTTTTTGGCTCAAGTGTTAACCAGGTATCTCCAAGAGTAGCAAAAGTTCTGCATTAGCAGGTATCTCCTGCCACATTTGGTTTGTCCCATTCAGAATACCCTCTTTCTCGCATACAGTGATTTGGCGATTAACTTACCAAATTGGATTGCAATATGGTTGCCATGTGCCACAAATTTCACTAATTTGCTAAACACCCAGTTTTTAGGGGGATCAAATGAGTAATTTTGCATCATAACAAGCCCCCGATCTTGCCATGTTCAATTTTGTGAGTAGTATTGAAATTGTGCCTCTCTGTATTGGATCCCCGATTGAAACATTCCCAGCTAGAACGCATGCGATGCCAGACAATAGCAATGTTAGGTTTACTGGGGTAAAGTTAATTTGGTCGTCAACCCTGATGGACAGTAATAATGTCAGCAAATTTTTCAAAAGAAACATGCGCAATGCAGTTTATAAAATATAACTGGCAGCCTGTCCAATGAAAAGTCAAAATCTATTGAAGTAAAAGCCTGCACTACCATTAAAATAAATAATTGATTAGTAATTATTTAATTAGTAATTATCTTAACTGTTTTTAAACTCTACCAACCACTGTTTCGGCTGAATTTTAATTTAATTTTTTTTTATTAGAACAGTATTAAACTAGCGGCATAAATACAATCTTGTTTAAATTTTGTTTACAGATTATTCAAACTTGCTTGTTGTTTTTTCCAGACTATTATTAGAACTGCTCAGGAATGCAATTAAATATGCTGGCCTATTACTATAATGTATTCACGGAAGATGATGATAATTATCTTCGACACTTTTGAAAAATGTAAATTTCCTGCAGAGACAGAACTGGAATGCCATTTCACAAGCAGCTGAATTCTTCGTGTGTCTCACATGTGGTATCAGCCTCCCAAATGACTTGAGAAAGTCACATCACAGTTTATTGCCATGTGAAGGGAGGGCGATGCGAATGCTATTTGCTGCCTATCAAACTGCTTCCCATTTCTACATCGGTTTGGCAAACAACAGCAAATTATTTGGTCCGACTCTCATCAGTTGAGAGCTAATGCCTCTTGCTTTGTCGTCTGGGAGCCTATAGTGTGCTCTGAAAACAAAAAAACAAAGCACAAACACGCAGAATTGATACAAATGGGTGTCCTCCGGAGGGTATCTATCGCAAAGCAGGATTACTGAGTTTTCTGGATAAACTTACTCATTAAAACCCAGAAAAAAGTGATTTTGAATTCAGTCCACGATCCAGATTTGGGAGGGTTCACAGAGCAGTTATCCTCTAACTGTTATTCTGCTTTCGGAAATAGCGCCCAGGATACATGAACAAATTTGTTCCTCTTTGCTTTTCTGAACCATTGTTGACCGCTGGCCGTGGTCATGATCTGAGGCTTTTTGCTGTTTCTTTCTCTCAGCTGTAGCACACAATGATGGCGTCATTATTCTCTTACAGGCATACTTGGCCCTGACTCTGGTGTCTTTCATGTTTAAACGCTGCATGGTACTGCTATCTGTGGTGTGTGGGAGAATTTTAACTTGCGGTATGTTAAAATCATAAAATCAACACAAAGACCAGGATGTGGCAGTTGGGATTCACTTTGTATATTCGCCAGAATTTCAACATGCATTTGAGGCTGAGTGTGGTCGGTAAATTGTGGCAGGAATTGCTGCCATGTGGAGAAGGAGTTGTTGTTTTTGCTTATCTACATCTCTAGAGAGTGTTGCCTTATGACGCACCTTAGCAATTAGAGTACCCAAGGCTGGCAGTTGCTCTGGCTATGCCGGTCACCGTAACCTCATAACCCCATCAGTTAAAGCTGCTGTATTGTGCCATTAATCGTGTGTGTGTGAGTGTGTGTGAGAGAAAGAAACTGTGTGTGTGTGGAGGGGTGTTATAAAAATGTGGTTTCAGGAAAATGCGGTAAAGCAGGCATCAAAGTTCTTGTAAATTTGTCCAGGTAATTAATAAAACCTCAACCTATTGACATTCTGTGGTGTCATGAACTGGAGCTGAAACACTGTAGTTATTCTGTGCCCCTCTATCATCAAATTTGTAGTGGCATGAATAAACAAACAAGGAGAATACTGAATGCATTATCTCAAATAAGTAATACATATTCTCTCTGTGCTTAGTGCTTTTTAACTTAGAACAATAGTTCAAAAAGAAATATCTTTAAATCCATGTCTGGTGCTCTCAACAGTATGAAGGGATTAACATGTAGACACTGTAGCAATATAAAGCAATAATAACTCAGGGGGAATATGAATTTACCAGGACAATGTTGCTTTCCTTCATTGGTTGAGACAGCAGGCCCTTCTACAATGTCCTCAGTAGTAAAGATTTTACGATTTCACATAAAAGTCAAATAACGTGGAGACTTACCACTGTAATTGCAGCAAGCAGATTACTACCCCTTGTGAAAAAGTATTGAGAAATCAGTTGAAAATATCAGAGATATAATTCTTTGGCTTTGGTCTGACAAGGAGTATTGATTTCTCTCAATTATCAGGTTTCTATTCCCATGGGCTAAATTTTATGTACAGTACGATACTTAATACAATTAATTAATTGTGTTTTCGTAATGTGAAAGTATGATATGCATAGCTGAAGCACGCACATCTGGAAGTGATAATCTCTGAGTGAACATGTGGGAAAAGTTCTTAAACTTTTCCGGGAGAAGAAGAATACTTGAACTCCTTCGGTATTTTTGAACATGTGAAACAAGGCACACTGAGTCTGTATAGAAGGGGTTGCTTCTTAGTTTCATCCTGGCCTATGCACTGTTAGTCTACACATAGCGCTACACAAACAGTATTACATTTCTGTGTTTTGATTTAACTGTTCTTTAGCTGTGATATCACTTGGATATCCTTTTATCTTGCATACATTTGATTTAATCACCTCATTTATTTTCTATTCAGTATAATTTTTGATAACATTGCCAAAAGAGTGTGGCTTAACAAGTAGTTAAATCTTTTCATGAGATTTAACGTCTTGTCTTTTCTCTCACATGATGAAAATATAGGTTTATTTTAAAATATCACATGCTTGACAAGTGACATTTTCTTTTCCCATGGACAAATATAGAAATTAGTCAAAAATATTTTGCATCCGTGGCAGAATGTTTGTTTCACTGAGGAGAAAGGTGATAGAAATAAGTGTTTTAAGTGTAAATACAATATCAAAATGTCAGAGTGTAAATACAATATCAAAATGTCAGGTAACATTTTTTTCCAGCAAACAGGGGATAATTAACTTGCTGGCTTCTGCAGTTATCCATATAAATTCCATATTCAATGTCATCTGCCTTATATTGCATTTTTAGTCTGTGACAATGAGCAAAGAAGCAATCTTGTATATGAGAGGTCTTTATTTGAACGAAGATCTGAGTTCTCATTTCTGGAGTGTCTTTCATTGCCCCAGATGGCCAAGAAAGGATAAGGGCTGTTGCGCCTCGCCTAGTTTCTGTGTGGCGGGCATTTTGAATAGACTTTGGTCGGTACCGGGTACAGTTCAGAAGCATCTCTCTGTATACCTGCGGGATGGTGATACCTTCTTAAGTGCATTTCTTTCAAGGCAAAAGCATCTGGAACATGAAGCCCTTATTAAAAAATGACATTATCAGGTCAAATTACCACAGAGGACCACTTGCTGCCACCTACTTAGTGATAAACCTGGATGTGGTTCACAAGACCTAAGCAGATACGAAATGTGTATGGGCACAGAGAGAACCAGATGGCGCAGGTCAGTGCATAGTGCTCTGACCCACTTGTCATGTGTCTGAGACCAGTGATTGTGGCCAGACAGGCAATTTTTGTCCATTCGAGTAATTGAGTTGAGAGCACATAACTGAGAGCTATGCTGAATCCTTTACACAAGCCCCGCTGTTGGTTGTTTTCACAGTTAGTTTGTGCACTGCTGACTCTCAGCTAAGGTTCTTTACTTCCTTCTGCAAAGTTTTGGAGGCAATCAGACCAAATTAAATCACAGGACTTTGTGGTCTCCAGAAAGGTTTGCCTCCCTGTAAAGTCAAAGCTGGTGCAAATTTCATTTGTTTGGAAATGGTTGCATCACTCGCTGTGTATTTAGTAAGTACAGTCTGTGCTTTCTGCTCTCCTCTCCCGCCATCCTTCCTATTCCTGGTAATGCTGGCCAAAGACTGTCGAATATGAGAAAGTGCAGAAAGTTGATACCAAATAGATCATAAAATGATGATACTGGACCATTTGTACCTTATATTGCCCACCTCATCCATGAACTGTTGCACCCCAAAGTTATGCCGCTGAAAGTCCTCTGTGACAGAAACTCTGTTGTGTGTCCAAACATACTGTAAAATTAAAGGGCATCTAAAGTCGATTCTCAGACAGGACGTTGAACGTCCAATGTTTACAAACAAATCACTTGCTTTTGTTGACATCTTGCATTGTCACATGACCAATTTCATTCATATAAACTAATGTTTTGTGCACATGCATAGATACTCCTTCTATTTTGGTTCGTTTGCACAGGTGCGGCTCGCTGATTGGCCTATAAACGAAAACAATGGAAATCGATTTTAGATGCCCTTTATGTGCATCATGTTTTTCCTCAGTTATTTCAAGTTGATCCTAGTTGACTTGGACGAACAATTTAGGAAATCAAGAGTGGCATGCATAGCCAGTTGCCTGCTGCTTTTAGAGTTCAGCTATCGGATGCAGGCAATGACACCAATGGTTGCCCGCTTCCCCAGGGCAAGTAAAAATAATATTTCGGCAAGTTGAGATTGTTCTCTGGTTGCGCGAACGGGCAAGTGGATTTTTGAGGGATTATTGTTAATACAAAGGCTATTTATTTAAAGGGGACCTATTTTTCTATATATCCAAGGTTATATTTTGATCTTGAACTCCCCTAAAGTACTCCTAATCGTTCAAAGTCCAAAACAGGGTCCTTATTTAGCTCATACTGACATCCTCAAAAAACCCCATTTGTAGTCCATAGTAGTCTCTGCCTGAAACGCCTCATTGGGATGGCTCTTCCGCTATGGCCCCCAGACCCCGTGTGCCCACTTTCTTCTGACTGGCCAGCTCTGTGGAGGGTGGAGTTGGGCGAGATGAGGCTGCAGAACGCAATTTTCTGGGTCCTCCTCCCCAGAGTGAAGCGTGAGACACGTCTGCCATCTGAGAAGGAATCGGCGGGGAAATCCCGCAATCTGACGCTAAAATTGAATTTAGATCTAATGAAATTAACTTGTTCTAATAAACGCAGCGGCAAAAGTGGAGGATGCAGTGCGAAAGTCTGGCAGTTCAAGCTCGAATTTGCAATCAGCTACAGTTTGCTACGGCAATAGCGGTGAGTACAGCGGTTTTTCTATTCTATAGCTAGGATGCAGGGAAAGCTAGAATCCACCACATAGACACATTTATAGAACGGGTCGACATACCAAAGTGTAGACCAGAGACTGTAGAAATCCGGTGGGAAACATGGACAGTTAGGAGCAGCTAAAAGTGGACCAATAGCTTATGGACTGCCTCGGTCTGTATTATAAGGACCAGCTGGTTTGTGTGCATAACTGTGGTGTGTCGTTAGCGGAGTAACGAACAGCTTCGGCGCTGGTATATGCTGGAGGGGCGAAAGCTCCAGGCAAAACGGCCTTTTCGGAAATTACCCGTGGTAATGGTTTACTTATTGCGTCAGAATGACCAGCATTTCCTTGCGGAAAATGGGCGCATGATAGATCGTCCGCAAGAGCTAGATAGAGCTCCAGTTATGTTATGAGCATAATACTGGTTTTACAGACCGTAAGTTGCGTTTGCGTGAACCGTTGCTTATGTGGAGCAAGTGAGTCAATCACTTTTACAGGAAAGAATTTAATATTCAATCGCCGATTTAATATTCAATCGGCAGCAATGCAGAGAAATCGTTTGTTATACCAGCCACATTTTAGCCTGTGCATTTCCATTTTGCTTTCACCGGTAGCATTAGTGAGCTTGCCCAGATATTAGAGAAGTTTCAGGCTGACCCTGGTCATGGATAAGTAAAGCGATCGTTTCACAAGCATCCAAAAAGGCGCACCAAGCTCTGCAAAACCTACGTCTGGTCTAACTGCAGCCTTCGCAGCCCAACTCTGCGGACACATACTGCACCTCTCCGGTTAGCTTCAGCTATAGTGGCTACAATCAGGCAATGTTATGATGAAACTGCCACATTACTGCTTACCGAAGTAACACAAGCATACCAATCATAATTATTGAACTTTGGGGCTGATCCAACGCTGGCTTTCAATGACCTTTTCCAGTTGGTACAGACAGTTGAATTTTGGGTCAAGATTACCATGCCTCATCTTATAAACCTTTGTTTTACAAGTGTCACAAAGTGATGTTGGTAAACAGCGGTCATGTACATCATACTGAGATATTATGTTATCCTGAATTGTTTTGATGAGGTGAACTTCACCCACAATGGAGAAACTCCCTTTACGAAAGCAAAGCAAACAAACTCTTGAGCGAGCTTCGCTGTGATCCATAATGGTAGGACGTCAGTCATGGATAGGCCAATCTTCCACATGCTCTGGCTTTTATGAATGTAAGGTTATGCAACCTTTAAGCTGCATCAACTCCCAAGTAGGAATAACGATGAAAATGACATGGGCATTACTTCCACTCCAGCCGAGGTAATGAATGAAAAGGCCTATTATACGTGATGTGATAATCAGCTGTCAATTGATCCTACCACACAAAAGGAAAGTTTTGGACTATTGGACTAAACCTGACCCGCATTTTGAGCAACGTGATGGGTTATATTCAGGGATTTAATATTTTCACATTTTTGACAATAAATTTGGTTGCCATGGTAACCATTTTGTATTTTCACCAATCTGACCCTGTGGTATGATTATCTAATAAGTCAAACTATCGGAAAAAACATGATGGCTTGCAATTATTAACCCCTTTCTTAGGATTTTGCAATTCAAGATGACTGCCACATAAAAAATGGATTTTCTCCAAAAATTCCCAACAGATTTTTTTTTTTTTGCATTTTCTTTATCTGCTCACTATGACCTACAAAATGACACAGGTCTTGTTTCAGTATCTTTTTTTTCAGACTTTCAAGGACTTTAAACCCAGTGTGAAGTGTAAAAGTTCGCTTCAAATGAGGTTCATGTTCACACACCTCCTTTTGAATTTCCCCTGATACTACTCTTGCATATTTTGGACATAAAAATTAGCGACAGAAACTTGGCTGTGCTACACCCACATTCAACAGGCTATCAGTTGGGTAGGCTTATGCAGTGAAGCAACTGCTTCCGTATCTGTACCCATGTTTCCATCCACACGTCCTGATATGAATTAAGTAATATCAAATTAAAAATTCCTTATGAAGACGGTGAAATTTGACTTGATTTCTAGACTATCGACTCATAGCTTGATTTTCTCTTGATCAGTAAAAGGCTTATCCAATAAATTCTGATGGCAACGCTATTTGCCGAATAAATCTGCCACTGCATCTTGACGGTGTTTTGATGCCGTTGTTTCCTTCTGATAATGGTCTGCTATGCTGCTAATAGCTGGCACCTAAGCACTATTAAAACTAGTGCAATTATCGTCATTTGTTGGTAAACGCTGATTTTGGCTAACCAGCTAAATTAGTGGGCTAACAAACTCCTTTTGTTCACTTGAAGGTTCTGCGATTCAGAGCTAAAATTAATGGAAACCGCTAAAAATGTCAGAAATGTATTCGATACACCAATTTGATTGCATAACAGCATGTGGCATCATTACGCACTATTTATTTGTTTAATGCCATTTGATGTTAATGTATTTTCACCAGCTTTAATCGCATGAATATTTTTGACGAACTTCAGATAATTCGATTGATGAGACAATGGAAGCATTGCTTGTGAGTCGTGGACAGTCGCGGCCGATACAGGCTTTATCTTCAGATGTTTTACAAAGCCTGCGTTTGAGGCCAGTTGTTAGTGCTAACTATCGTTAGTGGTCCTGCTAGCCACCCGTAACACAAGCTTTACTTATATTATTTGCTGTTTTATCATTACTTACAGTTTGTAGCTTCGAACGCTTGATCGATGGAACTGCTTCAGGTTAAAGAAGCAGCTGAAACGCTTATCCTGTGTTGAATTATCCTTTATTGACAAAGCTGTCGTTGTTGAAATGTTGAGCACAAACAGCTAACGTTCCCTTTGGCCGTGGCTGTTCGCCGCCAGGAAACAAAAAAGCTACCCACTGATTTCTGGTGGTATCGTCTTTTGGAAGAGAAATAGGTGCTTTTCTTCACATCCAAAAGTAAACGGACGAGCAGCTTTTGGAGAGATACTGACAAAACTGCACCTCAAATGATTTGCGGTTCTTCTTTTGTATTTCTGGAAGTGTAGATGCTACTAAGGCATAGTATGATCCGCGGTTGTTCATGTCTGCTGGAATACTTTCTGGTGTGGGCAGGTCCAGCGCTGTGATTGGCTTTGGCTAGGTCTGTACTATTTGGACGGCACAACCTGACGGCAGTTTTTGCCCAGATCTCGAGGAAGATCTCGAGAGGAGCTGTTCAGTGAGGAAATTACGTTCACAAAATCACATTCTCGAATTACGGTAAAACCTCTGTATCTTATGTTTAGAAACTTAACAGAGGTTGAGTATGAACAAACAACATTATAACATTACTAATATGTATTAAAAGAAAGATCAGCATAATAGGTCCCCTTTAAGTGTTTTAGAGACTGTGAAACAACCTCATTTTCCTGCTAATTCACACAAAAGAGATATATTTGCAATCGACCAGCGTGCCGTGGCTGGCAGTTCGCTCACTCGCTCTCTCGTCCTTCCACCTCACTGCAGTATGCGTGTGTGGGATTGACACCAGTGGTTGCCCGATTGCCTGTGGCAAGTAAAAAATATTTTTGGGTAGGTGGAGTTTGCGCAAGTGCGTTTTTCTTTTTTTTTCTCTTTTTTTGGAGAGAGAGATGGGGAAAAGGTTTCTTTTGTATGCTATTGACAACTTGAGAAATATAATCTGCACTTGATCAGCGCGTTGATATCTCTATTCCACTCTCTCACAGCTCCAGGAACTGCTAAGCTACTGCAATCAGAATGAATTATTTTCTCCCATTAAAAGATCCGCGTCTCCATTTGGATGCGAATTTCACTTTAAATACTCAAGCAGCTGAAAATGACGTTGCAGACTCACGCGATAAAACAGACTAACGTTAGTTTTTCTTTTGAGACGCGTTCGAGGAGAGGTTTAGCTAGAATCTCATTGGCAAAATGTGCTTTCTGGAGCCCCCAAAAAATAGTCGACCTACTGGCGGAACAAGTGCCGTGAATAATCAGGATGTCCGCATAAATTTGTAGCTGACTGGACAACCGAATTTCCGTGGCTGTTGTACACTGAAGAACAAAGACTGTATAAAAAGATGGACGAGGCACTCGGGTCTAAAAAGTAAAGCCAATGCAGAAATCTCTTTAAAATTGAATTCTAATTGATGGCCAGCAGATGGCGACGCCGGTGGTTGCAGAGAGAAGTTCAATGCTATAGAAGTCTATGAGAAAATTACCCAACTTTCCCAGTAAATATAAGTCACTGTACAGCATCCGGCTTATTACACGGATACTTTCCAAGGAAATAAACTAGTTGACATAAGATATTATTTTTATATGATTTTATTAATTTAAAAATGAGTTCATTGCTTCCGCAGTTAACAATAGTCACTGATACTTTTTATGGACTCAGAACCATGCACATTACAAATTCATTTTACTTTTATTTTATCAATTCATAATTTCACAATCAGCATGTTTCTGAGGAAATAAACTGTTCAAACCTGCCTATACAGTTTGCGTTGGAATGTCGCTGTTCTCATGTCCATGGTGTCAGTATTGGCTTTTCTGTGTTGACTGTTATGATGTGTTGTCGGTTTATATGAATTAGCTTTGTCTGGTGGGGGGGAGTGGCTATCATGATGCCATTAGTAAGCAAGCATTGTTGGCTATGTTAAAATGAAAGGTAATTCATATTTGACCCATTATTGTTCAATGGACCTTTCCCGGGCAAGTGAACTTGACTGTTGGGCAAGTAGCACATGACCTGCTTCTGAGACTTTAGTGTCAATCCCTGAGAAGTGTAGACCTGGGACTTGTGTTTTTCTGAAACACCGAGCCTACCTTTGGACAGTACCTGAGGTGTATGGCTATCAGCAATTAACTTCTGTTACCCCAACACAAAAGATCATCAAGACAGGATGTATAGCTGCAGTTATTGCTCGTATCAATGTGCAGGAAATCCCAAAGGAATCCGCTGATGAGAACTTTACAGACATAAGATGCATATGACCTTAAAAGTGATTTACTCATGTTGTTACAGTTATTGCTTTAATGAGTGGACCTAATTTCTGCTTTCAAAGGAAAGTGATACCATGGGGTTAGTAATACTAATGAAAGATGCAAATGAGTCAGACAGTGAGTAGGGGACAATGCCAGGGCTTTCCAGGACTGTTTGTTCCAGTTAATCTAAAAGTAGACCATCCTTCTCTGCTAGACGGAAAACGGTGAGATGGAACAAGCCTGGGATTCAGCTAAGTTTCTCTCCATTACTATTACAGATATTGTACTTAACTGAGAAATGCACACCTGCCCTGATTATGGGTATTCACTGAAATGTGTTGCAAATATGGGGATTGTTTTGAAAATAAAATAATATCGATATCGCTTTGATACTATATTGATGGCATATTTGGTGCATTTTCATTCACTGCTTACCAGTCAATTTACATAGAATCCAAATGATGTGCAGTGGATTGATTTTGTACTGGTTTACTCAGAAATACTGATGCAGTTTCTTGTTAAAATGAGTCGTCTCCTTGAGGAAGAGCTCCACTCTGCCTGTTACTGCGTTGGTCTCAGCACACCATGGCAATTCTCCCATTATCTTGGTTTTCAGGGTCTAGAGGGATGGCATCTGCTTGCCTGCCTCTCCCTCTGTTTACCAATATGTTCCCAATCTGTCCACGGGGCCCACTGTTAGACGCAGGCTCCGTAGCAAACTGCTCGGCTACCCTGCACCCGTGGTTTTTCCGCTGAGGGGCCGTCTCTTGTCTAGCTGCTTTTTTGATTGGCTCAGAGCGTGTGATGAGTTGTATCCTTTTGAATCCATGCTTGAATCATTGGGCTGTCCCATGTGTTGCTTTTGATCTAACTTGTGACCCGTTTGTTGACTGAGATAAGCAACTGGCTCAGCTCGGTTGAGAAACTGCAGACTCACAAATCGTCCTGGTTCTCTTCTGGGGAACAGTGTCAACTGCGGTAAATGTTCCAGCAAGACTGCCCTCAACCCTGTAGTCTTTCTACTTTTAGGATAGCTTCCTTTGTCCCGTTCTGCGGAAAGTCTGCTGAGGTGGAAATCAGCAGAAAAAAAAACCTGCTGCATTTATAAAGTCAGCAGGACTGCGTGAAAAATGGGGCCATTTGGGCATATTTGTAAGTCTTGTCAAGAAGTAGCACCTCTGCTCTCCTGGTTAATAAATTGACTGTTTAATCTGGTGACATTCCTAACTGGGCCAAGGGCTAATATATGCATCCAAGAATAACTGGCCAGCAGGCGTGATAGATGGCAGGCTATTATAGGTGGTATTTAAATCTGAGAGGACAACTTCTCCACTGCCAAGCGGACTGGCAGATTGATTCCCGTCAGTCTAGTATGGAGCCATCACTCCAGCAGTGGAGCAGGTTTTTTATTAATCAAAGAGGGCGCTAGCTGACCTTTGGCACTCTTCTGTCAACCAGCCCGGCTTTGAATAAGTCCTCAGTGAGCAACACCGCATTTTTATGGAAAACAATGGGGAACTAAGTGAGTTCGATACGTATCTTCCAAAACAAACAGAAATAATACTTCCAGGAAGAGGTATTGAGGAATGCACTGAAATTATATCTGTGTGGGAATCAGGACTCAGAGTCCATTATGAGTAAAGGGCAAGGAGAGAAATTTGTCATTGAGTTGCTTTTTAGAGAGGACCCCTCACTGAAGCTATCTTGCCAAAATATATCCTGCCAAAATGTCGTGAGAGCTTAGAAACCAGACTTCTTTCTCAGTTTGATGATATAAACCAGTTTCGACTCTCAAGGTGAAAAGACAGGCTGCCAGAGTGGTGATTTCAGGTCAGTCTGCTGCAAGGTAATTGAGTTAGGGATCAGTATACACTTTTCTTGAAGTAAAAAAATTGATTTGTGGTTGACGGATTCAAGGAATATCTAAAGTTACCCAATATATTCAGGGATTTTTTTTTCCCTTGGACTTTAGAATTCCTAGCTGTTCAAAACTACAGCAGGGTTTGCCATCTCTGATCTTGGGGAGCAACAGAGTCTACTAGTCTTGGTTTCACTGATAAGAAATCATTTCACAGCTATGGAATGAGGTGAGGCTAACCAACTGTACAATGAATGTCTGAAATTATGGGGAATAGTGTTAATACAGTTTCGTAGTTCAAGAATTGGCCCATTAAAATATTAATCCCCATTAAACCTCAAGTCAAAATGCAGGCCATAGTTCGCATACTACATTGTTCGCGGTTCAACCAGTTGTGAATTGTCCCCTTGTCCCCCTTGGGGGGGACGCATGCAGGCTAACTGCTCCTACGGTTACATTAGCTACGCCTACATCATTATGAGTGTATTCCTACAAACTCGAGAGTAGCAAGCACATGTCATATCGATCAATTGGAAACAGCCTCTTACATTGATAAAAGCTGCGAATGTTTTCTCCGCATTTTCACAAATGATACATTTTTGCCATGTAGACACCCGAGAGGTTATCACAGCTTGATATGAGTCTTCATTCATTTCTCACACATTAGGTAAGATATTTCATTCTCTTTTTGAATTACTGTTATGGAGTGATTTCAGTCCGTGAGAAAAATGTCCCTTCTGCTGTGGAGTCTGTGAGAAAACGCTGGAGCGGTGATGCTAGTCAGGGAATAGCAGCGCTGCAGGAGGCTGCAGTTCTCTTCATTTCAAAATCAGTTTTTGATAAACAGGAGTGTGTAAATGTGAACACTTTTACTGCGTGAATTGTTTCTGATTTCGGTGTGAAAGTAAAGGTTTTGAACCTCATTTTACTGTTTATTGGGAAAATATTTGGAAGAACATACACCTTTGCACATACACACATGCGTGTGCATGCACAGAAGCACAGACACGCAAGTGCACACACACATACACACACGCACGCACACACACACACACGCACACACACACACAAATGTGTGCACATTTATTAGGTTGACCTCTAGTATTTGAAAATTTGCATCAGTGAAGAAGTGATTCAAAATTTAACCAACTCTGAAAAATAATTGGTTGGACCTGTTGACCCAGACTGAGATGAAATTCAGGCAAGACATTGCCTTTGTTATGTATCTATGATTTACTTGAAATTCACTTTCATGCAGTGCATGCTGTTCTTTGTTTCCACTGGAAATCTGTAAAATGAGAGCAGACATTCAAGGTAATGTTTATATTCAGGTTAATTATCCACGCAGGCTATCAATGCCATGAAAAAAACGAATTCCCAGGCCATTTCTACTGGCCCATTGAAGCGCATCCATATCAGTCGTGATTTGGAGGCATTTCAGTACATTCACCTGTAGGCTGACAATATACCTTTCACCACCCGATTGGAAAGCCAGTTTAAGTTATCATAAGCCAGTAATAATCAGGTTTTATTCTGGGCAACGCCAAGCCACGGTGAGTAATTTTTTGAGGTTCAAAAATGTTGGGTTGCATTTGAACAGCATACTCACAAGCAAAGCTGAAATGGTGGTTGTGTAGCTTCCATGAACCTTACAAAATCTCAGAGCCACAGAATTGTGGTGTCACACTGAATTATGAGGAATTACTGCATTCTTTTCCAGGGATTCAGAGTGTGACCTCCAGTCGACTCCGTTCTCTTTGTTTGTGTACAGTGAGCGCTCGCACCTCTAAGACAAAACAATGCCACATGTCCACCCAGCGACACCTGGAGCGTAGCCTCCCTCTTAGTGCAAAATGAATCTGAGAGGGCAGAGACTGCTCCTGCTATTCCGGGACGAGCCCCTGGCGCACTTCCAGAAATGGGATCAGTAGGGACCAGGAATGGATCAGCTGGTAATTATGGGAATGATTGCTGAGGCCCAGGAAGTGTGGCTCGCCGGGAGAGGGCCGGATGCCCCGTATCCGCCAACGGCTGTGATCGGCATTTTTCTTTTAATTTTTTTAACCCCTTTGCACACATTACGAATAATGCCAATTTTCCTGGTATGCATCAACGTATTTATGCTATTTAACTCAGAAGTTGTGTCACAGAGACTCTAGAAAATTATTCCAGTGAAGCAAGACATTCGGAAATATATTTACATATTTATTTAGGAATTAAATTTTGGAATTTACACACGGGTCTATATCTGTGCAAAGGGGTTAATTTATACCATTCTGAAAACCTGATATTCTGGAGATCCGTTGCGAATACATGAAGTTATTTAAGATGAAAAAAACATTCTTTGGCAAGTTTAATTACTGTGATGTTTTGCAGTAGTCCCTGTAATATGTCAGTGAACTGTCAGGAGTGTGTTCCTGCCTGTCACCCATAGCATTCTGGAATAAGCTCCAGCCATCCCATGGCCCTGGTCAGAATGAACAGGATTGAAAATAGATTGATGTATTGATATTTTATAGTTGCTTAAAGTTTTCTGGTCCTTCCAGCTTGTGACATTTTGGAGCGATGATTTGGTTTTTGATAGTAATTTGCTTGCATAGATTACATAATATAAACAGACTGATTAAATAGTTAAATTGGTGTCATGCAAACTCAACTGCCTTCCTTGGAAGTAAATTATATATATATATAATTTATTTCCAAGGAAGGCAGTTGAGTTTGCGTGACACCAATTTAACTATTTAATCAGTCTGTTTAAATTATGTAATCTATGCAAGCAAATTACTATATATATATGAATAAAATGAAATTTCTGCAGGAAGCATGGTACAGCAATGGCTTGTACATCGACCTGAGACAACCATGTGGAGTAACTGTTCTACATTTCCCATATTTTCTGCATGTTTTCATTTTTATGGAGGGATATACAGGATCTCGCATTGACTGTTTTGTCAGTGCTCGCTAATAGCTCTTGAAAGTGTAGAATGAGCGGACGGAAAAGTTGTATTAACTGTTGGCTGTATTAACTGCAGTTGCTTTGGGAAATAGAAAACTGGAGTCAAGATATTGTGTCGAACATCAGAGTGTGATGAAAAGTAAAAAGAGCGAAAGACAGAGAGTGAAAGAGAGAGAGGGAGAAAAAAGACAAAGATGCGTTCCAGGGACTGTTTTAGTGCCTCATCAAATATTTAGTTTGATTGTACATAGTCCTGTAATTGCCATCTCTGCTGGTGAATTATTGATGGCCTGTAGCAGCGTCAAGCAGGACCCTAGCCTCGAAGCGAAGGCGAAGGGAGCCACAGACGCTCTCGACAGGGTCTGGGGTCCCCGGAGGTCCGTGAACCGCCCCCGCCCAACCCACCCGACCCCACCCCCAAATTTTTCCTCACCTCGGAGCCTTCAGTCCTTACCAGAGGGTTGGGGGGTAGGGTGGTCCCAGAACTCGAACGGTTTCATCAGCAGACACAAAGCCTGGAGCAGAATCACTTTGCCCCACTAGTTAATCACACGTAATAAATGAGACACAGACTGTGGGGAATTTGCCTGGCAGAAGCCCGCATTCACAAGCAGATATATCAAACAGGACTGGAGTCATATCACACACTTGACTCCGGTTGCTTAGGGAGCGCGCTGAAATACTGTCTCCAATTGTAGATCTAGATCTAAGTCGATGGCATCAGAATAAAGAGCAGTCGGGAGTTTGGGTCGGGAAGCCAGGAGGTTGCATGTGTCAGTCCTGTGCACAGTACTGTGACTGAATTTTTAAAAGCCTGAGGATATCTGCAGCATTATACATTTGTAGGCTTAAGATTTAGTAAACTGTGTGTTAAATTGCTTAGGATAAGCAAGCCAATAAATTATTCAATAATTTCACCACAGACAGCAACATTTTCCCTGAAGACTGTGTGTTTGTGTGCATGTGTATGTGTGAGTGCGCACTTGTCCAAATGTGTATATACATATATATATATATATATATATATCCAAATATATACAGTATATCCAATCCACATCTACGAGTGCATGACAGTGTGTGTGCTTGCATGTATATGTGCGTATATGTATCTGTTTGTCTGTGTATTTGTGTCCTTTTGTACATGAGAGCTTCTCTCAAGGGAGGCTGGTCTGTTCTCTGCATTGAGGCAGCATAAGGGATATAATGGCAGCTGACATAGTAACGACGGCAACAACTCTGTAGAGAGTCAGAACTGATACTCCCAGTCCTCCCCTCAAAGTGGTCAACTTGTGTCACACGATCGACAGCACGTTACCGCTGTCACCCCTCGTTCAGCTGAGGTTTCTCTCACCTCCTCTTTACCTGCGCTAGAGAAGTGCCACTTGAACCAGGCTGTCAACTTAAACTGAAGCAGGTCTGCCATTACATCTAGCCATCATTGTCACCTTCTGACATGCCAAGAGCGGGTAACACAACACGTCTGTTTCTGACGGTAATGCTAATATAATCAGACGGTGATGGCATTATAGCTTGAGGAATCAGAGTGGGCGGGCCTGACGATAATTTATAGCTCTTTTCGGTCTGGGGACAGGGACGTCTGGCCCGTAAATCGCGACACGGCGTCAGCGGCGCATTAGGTTCTGACAGAGCCACACGTCTGCATGGAAATTGATGGCCGGGCGGCTTAATGAGGTGATGGCTTACAAAGCAGAGGAGGGCCTTCCTCATTATCTGCAGCTACTTCGCTCTAAGAGCAGAAAAGAGGGGTTGGGTTGGGAGAAAAACACACTGAAATGAATAATTGCGCCGCGGCTCAAGACGGCATTAATTATGTATGGTGTTTTAATATGTTTTGATGGGGAGGGATGGGCTGATCTTTGGAAGTAACTCCCTCTTGCTCTCTCTCGCCTCTCTTTATCCTGTCACTGGCTCTTTCCATCTACCCCTCTTCTCCACGATGGCCGCCTTTTTGATAAAGGAGACAGTTTTGAGCCGGGCTTCTGAAATTGTGAAAGTGGGTTCTGTCTTTTTTGGAATGAGGGTTGGGGGGAGTTTGCATTTATGAGGGTAATTGATTTTGAGATTTCGGAAGTCTGGAGAGTGTTGCGTAATCTCTCATGTCTGAGTCAAAACCCCTCTAATTTGAGTTTAAAATTCAGTTTGTGGTGTTTTAAAATGCCCTCCATATAGTATTCAAAAATTAATAGTGTAATAATGGAAAACAGTAATTAGGGGAAGCAATCCAATTTAGAAGTTGCGCCAGTAGAACTTAATGAGCGTGTAAAAAACAAAACTGTTCACATTTGCATGCATAATAACATGGAATACTACGCTCTCGTGCCTGTTCGCAAACAATGTGTATTACTGTTCGGTGTCTAGAAATAGAAAAGTATATCATTTTCGCTCCTATTTTAATAGCTGTTCTGCAGATTTTCTCGTGCTGTCAACATTAATCATTTTCCATGGTAAAATGTTTTGGCAAGTTCACCGCTTGTAATGAACAAGTTCCAGGTTTATCCAGGGTTCCTGTTCCAAAACGTCTGGTATGGGCATCACTTTAAAAAAAGAAGGGTAAAAAAAAACAAAAAGACAGCACCCTGCTTAGAAAGCCAGTTTGTCACCTTGTAGAAATGTCGTCCCCAAATCATTTACACTTCACCTACTTTACGCAACTTTGTTTTTCTCTCCTCAGTACACACGCCAATTTTTTTTTTGTTTTTTTTTTTTTTCGAGTGCATTTTGCAGGTGAATGTTGATTCCATGCTGGGCCGTACACCGACTCCGCAGAAAGAGGCAGAAGTTTTGTTCTTGTCGCCTTTGTCTCTCTCCTGATGTGATAATTGTGTGCGGGCCCCGAGCCTCTGCACTGTGCCTCTGCCCTGCTCTGCCTGTAATTATAACACAGCACCAAAAAACAGGAGAAAAAACAAGCGCTCCCCACATCGCCTCTCACCCAGCGTCCCCGAACGGTCCGCTTTCCATCCCCGAAGCCGTCCACCAGGTTTTCTTATCCGGCGTCCAAACCAGGAGAGAGTAACAAGTGTGTGCATGTCGCGCCGCGCAATATCCGAGGTGCTAGCTTCGCCTGATTTATAAACAACCTGGTGGTGCTGTGACTGGAAGTGACTGTGTCACGGAAGTAGGAAGTGACTGTAGGCTCTCTCTTGGTTTGCAGTCATGAGGTGCTGAGACGAGCTCTTGGGCTTTTGAGCTGTCGTAGACTCACAACTGTGTATTACACTGCGAACGGATGAAGCTTGGGACAATATAATTGAGATGTAACTGTTTTTGACATTTGTTTCCAGTTTGCTTTTGTGCCAAACTTCTTTTAATTTGTTGTCGACAGAAGTACTGTAATAATAATAATAATAATAATAATAATAATATGACTTTTAGTGGTCATGCGTAATGTTACATTATCTCTAGTTCTCTCAGACACATCTCACATCAAATAAAGCAAAGTGTGCGGACTGTAATACTGTTGTATTATGAGATTGTCCAGTCCACAGATAGAGTGAATATAGGCCATTCCCACTCTGAATTCACCCTATCTTGGTAGTCAGTGGATTGATCCCCAACCTGTGAATTAAACCCTATCTGAAGTGTTTGGATGGTAAAGATCGTTACGACCGGATCATGTTTCCCGCACTATAATCTGTTCTCGATTTTACCCCGCTCCGAGAAGCCGGTGAAAAGCTATACTGTACGTCATATGGAAATAGGCTATCGATTCATCGAGAAGATGTCAGCTGAGAGGAATGAGCCTTTGTTATTCCAGTGGCAGGGAATGTCGGAACGAAAAATACACTTTGTATCAAATCGACGGTGTGGTGATCAATATGGGAGTGCTTGCCTTCATTTTGATGGATACATATACGGTGCAATATTTTGTCTCTAGTCTTGAGCTTCGAGGGTACAGTCTATATGGTCATCGCTTAAACTTTTGGATAGATTTGACCAGTCCTTATGCGGCAAGTGTGGAATCCTGATTACTGGCTGGATGTCTGGCCGAATTTTAAATGAATTAAATTAGCCCACTTCTTGTGTCTTGCACTGATTTTCACAGTCAGTTAAAAACCCAGTTGCTCTCCTGCCTTCTGTCCCATCTCTATCCTGACCCTCTCCTGCTGGAATATCCGGTACATGGCAGCATCGCGCGTCCAAACTCGCCAAACTTTGATCCGTTTTAGCATCCCCAGGAATTTTTACGGAATCTCACATTCCTTGTCAACTCGCGCCCACTGGCAGATGGTGTCCGGCCCGAGGAGGTTGTGGGCAGCGCTGTCTCTCCCTGCCGACATCCCCCGCAGTGCCACGCTGGATATTTCTCACGTCTAAGAGTTTCAGCTAAAAGCTGTCAAACCTCGTCAACTAGCAAGTACAGTATGCTCTGAGGCTTCGCTGGTTCTCCCCATCTTTTTTTTTTTTTTGCTACCAGTGCCTCAGCCCCAGTTCAATTTAATTCTCAATAAACACAGCATTACTCTAATATCAGCGTACGGGTCCAGTTACCAGCCCTGTCTCCTACTGTGTTTTAATCCAATCCCTATTGATCCATATCTCTGCTCCCAAGGACTCCAATATCATGTGAATGGAGCAGCGCAATGGGCTCCCCCATATTATTGTACTCTATAGCCATAAAACACATTAACAGCCTCTGCTGTACCCCGTATCAAGTGCCAATCGATGCCAGCTAAATAGAGACAGCCATTTTTTTTCTCTCCACTGTGATTACGAAATCTTTATATTTATATTTTTAAAGCTATGGGGCCCTGCTCTGATTTTTGTACATCTAGCTTACATCTTTGTTGCAGGGGAAATACGGAGAGACAGAAATCTGGTTTTCTTTTTTTTACAAATGGGTCGGTTCTGTTTTTTTTAAATAGCAACTTACATTTGTCCTGTGTGTTTTATAAAAGATGGTCCCAGCATCTAATTAGATGGGAATAGATGTGGGTCACAGATGAGCGATACTCATATCTTCTTAATAAAAGCAATGTCTATTATGGACTGAACATCACCTTTAGCACATATTGTTGTTAACCTCCACCCACTATAGCTGGGGTTATCCTGTGGTTAATGTGACAAGACTGTCTCTGACCTTGTCAGCAGTTAAATGTGTGGATTAGAATTGTAATAATGTGGTGTAGAAATTACACGGGAAGCGTTCTATCAATAGCTGGGCTGGCTGGCTCTCTAGATTAATGTGAGTAGCAGGTCATTGGTAAAATGCATGAAGACTGCATTAATACTGCTGTCTTACCTCTACTATGTTCTCAGGCCTTGGGTTTCATCACTCACTGTCATATGCGATATATTCCTAATGTGGTGGGTGAAAATGTGCATATTTTTGCACAGAAATGGAAACAGATTCAATAACCTACTTCAGATCATAATGAAAACCCATTTACCAGCTCAATTTAAAATCATAAATCTTTTTCCAATACTGAGCCTTCACTAGCTGAAAAGCATTGATCTGGCTGTAGTAATTGATTTGATGTAGCCCTAAATGTAACAAGATTATTTCTGTGGATATCTTTGTTTTTGAGCTTGTATATCATCCATTTTGCCCTTAAATTTCACTGATGGCAAATTCTACCACCTGTCAATATATTTATGGACTTAATTGCTGCATTGCAGCATAGGAAATGATGGATATAAGGCTGCCCAGTTCCCTGGTATAATGTCTGCTAAAAGTCTGTTGGTTTCACTGTCTCAATTCTGTGCAGAGTTATTGTGTCTTTTTGATTTAGCATATTGATTTCCTCGAAATCCCAGAACTGAAGTTATAACATAAAACCTCTGGCAGGCCAATGTTTTGTATTTTGAGGGCCATGCTGATGTGCTATTTTAGGGAGTAAGGCTAAACGTCTGTCTTCTTAAAGCATCCTTGTGAGTGTCCTTCTGTAAAAAGGGCTACACAATTCATTGTTTTTATAGAATTTCCAGAGTCACATTCATTTGCTCTTTCTTATGGTGCAAATATCTACAACATTGTGTTTCTCTCTCTCTCTCTCTTTCACAGATTCTTCCTGAAATTCTTCCTCAAGTGCAATCAGAACTGTTTGAAAAATGCAGGAAATCCGAGGGACATGCGAAGGTTTCAGGTACAGCGCCCGAATCTGCTGTAACATTCAAATTATTTTATAATAAATGTTGACACTCTCCTCATCTCGCTATCCGCAAAACCCAATTATAATTACAGTCATCAGAGCTTAATGCGACGAGCTCCTCTGTAAATTTGAGAAGGAGCAGACAAGCATATGCTTTCACTGCACACGTGTGGCATCGGCTGTTGCTTATTATCACATAATTTTAAAGTCAGGCTAACATGGTCAAGCTAATTCACGGGAGTCGCGGGGTTACCAGATGCTCATTTTTTTGAACGGAATGTCCGTTCATCAAATTATTTGAGCAGGTCCAGTCATTGAAATTTTAATATAGTTTCTCGTCGCAGTAATTGATTTGAAGATTTTCCAGTTAGTTCGCAATTAAGCCCCAGCTGTGACCATTGTCCTGCTTTGACAAATGTGTTTAATCTGGCAGCCTTAGTCGGAGGAAGGCACTTCCCGTGTTCCTTACGTGCGGTTACACATTTCAATTTTTAGTAACACTCTACTTGGATATTGAGCTACAGATAGTTCATTAGGTATTTGTAAACAACAGATCATAAGTTGCTATTCAACAATTTAACTGTTTCACTTTGTCTGTAGATGTTCAACAGATTATCAACAGAGTAATTGTGACAATTCATCTTCACACTTATGGAGTATTTGTAACGTTTCAGCAGCTTATTTTTTGAGATTTAACTATTTGAGTGTTTCACTTGGACAGTAACTGTTCTACAGAGTATCGACAGAGTATACATGTGTGACGTTTTAGCAGCGCACATATTCTCAGAATATTTTTGTTGAAGTACTCACTCAACCTGTTATACAGATGTTCAAGAGTATTATATAAATACATTTCGTATTTGTATTAATGTTTGTTTAACATCTTAATGTTCAGCTGGTGTTCAACTGTTACTAAACTTATGTTTAACTGTTGTTGAAACATTACAAATACCGTGTAGCTGAATATCCAAATAAAGTGTTATCCATTTTTTTTTAATTTTTGGTTCCCACTATGGTTTGGTTTTCTTGCTGGAACCATGAATGTTTTCATGCCTGCGATTTCCCTCAGGTGGTGGTGTCCACAACGCTTAACGTGGATGGACACGTCCTCGCAGTGTCCGACAACATGTTTGTCCACAACAACTCCAAACATGGCAGGAGGGCTCGGCGCCTGGACCCCTCCGAAGGTAGGATGCTGTCTGGCAGCAGGGTCATGTGTTTCAGAGTGCGTTGGAGTACTCCCATTATTAGAACAATGGTTTCTACTTCATCTACATTTTAACTCTTTATTGTTGTTATTGATACTTACTTGGCTGACACATTGCCCTCCATTGATGAGATTTTCTGCCAATTGTGAAAGAATGCTTCCCTCGCCGTGGACGAGATATTCCAGCAATCAACGTTCTCGCCGTTATGTGGTGGAGGGCGCGGATACAAATCTTTCATCAAAAATTATTATCGAAAGGTCAATGAATGTTGTCAAAAATGCTGGCAGTGGCTGGCAACTCATAAAATACAGTGCAGTGGTAGCAAAATTGTTTGAAAGGTTTGCAGGCTAAAACAGTCATTGAAATCTTCATGTTCGGTTCTCGACAGATATTGAACTTTAAATGTTAGAAGGTCTTAATGGTTAGTCGCCACACCACTAGCAAGGCCTTACGCTGTTTATGGCACATGCTGCGACTCACGTGGTTTCACTATGAAGCGGAGGCATAAAGATGCACATCTGGATGATCGCTGTCTCTCGTCATTTCTGAACATCTCTCTTCATGTTTCCAATAGTGCTGGCTGCCTTGCAATCTTTCCGCTCCCTCAAGTTATTGCATAGGCTAATTTAAATGTAGGCAACTGTATTATTCAATTTTATATTTCAATATTTAATTTTGCTTTCCCTGCAATGAATAGTGTCGCAACAATGAGATGATTGACATGATGGCAAATCTTAAAGCTTGTGATCAATGGTATGACTCTTCCCAAGGCCTATGCAACGATCTAGTCACTGGCTCCCCTGCCTGTTATCTGACTGGCTGGTCAGAGGTTACCTCACCAGACAAGTCTAATCAATCGGGATGGAAATGTGCATGATGGGGCCCCAGTCTGCCTGTCTCTCTCTGTGGTGCGGGGAAGAGTGAAGCTTACTGGCAGTTAGAGAGACAGCTTCTAATATTGAACTGGGATTCAAACACTGGCATTGATTCTCTGGAAAGCATGTTGAATTGGTGGCTATTAAAACTGCAATTACTGAGACTGTGAATATGACTGCATTTATAACTCTTAATGTACTTAATGTGCATTGGAGGCATTTATATTGAGAGTTATGATTCATAGCGGTACAAAGAACAAAGGAAGAGGAAGGCATAGTCGTAATGCCACCAGAAATGATAAACTAACAGTACAAAATTATTGTTTAATATTAATGAATAATAAACAACAGTGTTCAGTATACCACAGCCTACTACAGAGCACAAGAACCGTTTTGGCAGACCTTGGTTTGAGAAAATAGGCCTTAAAGTTTTCAAAAGTCATGTCATTGTCTTAGCTATGTAGTTTCTGCATATTATTTTCACATATACAAAAGGTGCATTAAAAGTATTTGTCGGCTTACTCTTACTAGAGGTAGATCCCTATAATTCTACACCTAAATGTACTTGCATTAATCCTGCATCCAAGTCTAACTTTTTCACAACCTGGAATCTCGAACAAATGTTTCACGTAGGTTTGTGTAACAGTGAACTTGACCCTTACTGTGACTATGACTGTTCCCAAGGGTAAATCCACGCTAATATTTTTTTTATTTGAAGGAGGCGATTTGAAACAGAGACGATCTCCGTCCGCAGTTAAACACAATACTGGAGTATTATAATACAAACTAAAACGTAGTCAGCAGAGTTTTTAAAAGTCCTAGTTTTAGAGGGTTGAAGTGAGGATGGAGAAGTGAAGACCCTGGGCTAAAATGTACCAAAGTTGTGCATTTTAAAATGAAAATGGAATAGTGTGAATGTAGCCGGAAACAATGCGCCTAAGACTCAGGCCCCAGTTTTCACGCCCTTCCTTCCTGTGTCTCTCCAAAGCAGCCACTCCCTGCATTAAAGCCATCAGCCCCAGCGAGGGCTGGACTACCGGCGGCGCCACAGTCATCATCATCGGTGACAATTTCTTTGATGGGCTGCAGGTGGTTTTTGGGACCATGCTGGTGTGGAGTGAGGTGGGTTTCGTCTGAGCACTGACCTGGCCTGGGTTGTTATGTTTGTTTACATTTGACTGTTTATCAGAAGTCTTTTACTTTGGTTTAGTTACTTAATTTTACCTTCCGCACTCTTTTTTGAAATGTTGTTTTTCAGTATATGGCTGAAGAATGTATACAAGATGTTTTTTCCAAGGATGTTCACCTGCATAAAAAAATTATACATTTTTGTATGTATGTTGTCTCTAAGGGACCATTTCTTATCCTATCTTGTGCTGGACAACAGCCTATGAAAGGAACAGTGAGTTTTTACGAGGCAACTGAAATATAAAATTTTAGAACAGTGCGAGTGCAGTCATCTGCTCCTCACATTCTGTTTATGTGCCCTCGAGCTTAGAGATTATAATGCAGCGACAGAACTGACACCCTTGACGAAGCTTGATATACACGCTAAATTAACTATAAATAATGATGCAGTCCCTTTTGAAGCTGCTCGTTGGCCTCCTTCGGTGGAAGCTAGGGCTCCCAAGAGTCGAGGACTGCTGGTTTTCAACCTTCCCTTAACCTGGAAGTCAGGTGTGACGACAGTCTGGGGTACGTTTCCCAAATGCATAGCAGCTAACATAGTTTGAACCAGAGCCGTGTAGAGAGATGGATACAAGCAGCTAACATAGTTATCAACTATGCTTTCGGGAAACGTACCGCTGGTCACTCAGTGGCCGAAACTGTTCACTTAATTGCCTAGAAAGATAGAAAACAAAGGTTGAATTTGGATTTGAAGACCAAATTTTGGCAGCCCTGTTCTTAGCCTTGCTAATGCTTGACCGTAGAAACAAAATGGCCGCCTATTCCTCTCTAGCATGTGTATTGACAGCATTCACTGTGTCATACAACAGCTCATCACCCCGCATGCCATTCGAGTGCAGACTCCCCCGCGGCACATCCCTGGCGTGGTGGAGGTTACGCTGTCCTACAAGTCCAAACAGTTCTGCAAAGGAGCGCCAGGACGCTTCATCTACACAGGTGAACCAGCAGGGCGGCGCTGCGCTGTGTTTCGCGGATGATTCTTCCTTTATCCTGCTGCGTTGTCTCTTGCATTGAGTGTTGTTCATCTTATCAGTTCCATTTGGTTTTCTTCCTCCCTATGAGCCAGTCCTGGCCTCTGTGATTTCACTGATGAAGCTTTGCTGTTTGGCTTTAATAATGCAACAGTGAGATGTTTTTCCGCTTTCCCTGTATTTCTGTATGTCAGAAGCTGTGGGACACTTGAATTCAGTGGATGTACAAGTGTTCCTCAACCCTCCACAGCACACACACACACACAAACACACACACATAAAAAGACATAGAAATGCACGGAAGCTTCCGGTTCTCATATCATTAGGTTAAATCGGTCTTTTCCCTTTTCGATTATCCTCTTGAATAATCCAGACACCATTCAAAGTTGTATAAAGGTCAGCAGGACTGTTTAGCATGATAACAGAATGTCAGCACATTCAGCATAAGAGAGGGGGCTTTGCCTCTGCTGTCTGTTAAACACAAGGTCCGTCTCCCCTTTCTTCACCTCTCTTTTGAACCCTTGGCCAAAACACTTCCGCATACATGCACATTGGGGTAAAGAGACAACCTCACAATGGACTGACCCGCTTGTGTTGGCGCCGCCAATTCTCCAGAAATGCTAATGGAAGATCGGCTCGGCGATACGAGTGACAGAACTACGGGCTATCAGATTCAGTTTTATACGAGTCAGAATGATAATATAGACATATGCTATTGTATGAATTGTCACCTTTAAGCTTTCATTCTAAGGACCATTTACACATCTTTGGAACCGGTGATTTTTCATTTTCTGAGATAAAATTGTGGGCACAATACTTTGATGTTTGTTGGACAATGTTGTAGATGAATAAAATTCCCAATATAAAGGCTCAGTAGGTGATATCACAGCCTCGGACCCTATGATTCAGAGCACAGAGAGACGTTTGCTTTTATTTCCCCTGATATGACCTGGTTTGAAGGTTTACGCCTTAATCTAATCATTCAGATGCAGTGTATTTACATGGATGGTCCTCAGGCTGTATGCATTAGACTAATGGAAAATAATTTGTGTCACCAATTAGAAATGACTTTCCCCCTGATTTTAAGAATGCCAGTGCATGTTGCCTCTTCAACTGAAGTCACTCTTCTCTACTGTTCTTGGAGTGACCATCGAGTAGTATTGAGATAACTCTAGCTAATTTGCACATAATTCACATCATATTGTGGCATCAAATTTTCCCAGGAAATACATTCAAATGTATCACTTTTTGTGGATATTGTTGGCTTGATTTGAAATCTGCACAACCTTTTATAACAACACAACCAGAGATTGTTATCAATCAAATACCATGGCCTGTTATTGATCATATTATTAGTTTTCCATCTGCTGATAGGTTTGGCATGTGCTATCTGTCGTGCCTTTAGTGTGTACCTTTTACGTGGCTTAAATTGCACGTGGTTGAACTCCAGTGTTCTAGTCACTATTCTGCAGGAGTTCTTTCAAAAGCATAAAACCAAAACACAATATGAACCAAACATATCCAACGAACAATATTGCGCCCTCTGATTATTTCTTTATTAACTGTATCAGAGTCATACATTCAAAGTAGTAAAATATTTAGTACATTTTCCCGACAGTATAAACAGCCCATTAAAATAATATGTGAACTCCTTTGCTTTGTAGCCTCCATCTGTGTGAGAGACTATGTGATATATCACCACACAGCTCTTATGAGCTGGAAAAGCCTCTACACTCATTTTGTAAAATAAATCTGTAAACATACGCCTCACTGTAATATTTATGTCCTGCCATTTTAGAGCCAAGGCAAAGTGCCAACTGGCCAACCATATTACACTGACCTCTTCTCAGAATCCCAGTGGCCCAATTTCCCTGCTCACCCCTACTTTCTCTCTCACACTCTCTCTCTCTCACACACACACACACACACACACACACACACACACGCATACACACATGTGCACCTGCAGGCACACACTCAAGTGTGTCCTTTCCATCCTTCTGCCCCGCGCATCCCTCAAATTTTACATCCAAGGTGCGTTTGCACTAAAGAATTCTACTTGTATAACATTTCAGGTACGAACTCAGAAGTAATGAATGGACAAAGGTGGTGTACAAGAGTTAATTTCAGCACAGTTTACCTGTGATTACTAGAAATTTCTTTCTGTCATACAGTGGCCACACAGTGTACACATTCTCTCCCTCCCTCTCTCTTCATCTTTTTCTTCTTTGCCCCACTCTTTCCCCCCAATTTCTTTCCCCTCGTGGTTTCCGTTCCTGTGGTCCCCCTTTCTTGTCTCCCGAGTTGTCTCCCCAGCTCTGGCAGTAGAAATTTATAGGCAAATTAAAGACAGGAGCTGGGAGGTATTGACTATCCTGGGAAAACAGTGCTCTCCGAAAATCAGTCGCAGAGTGCTGCAATAACTCAGCCCATCGATCCCTCCCTCTCCGGCCTCATTGATCTGCACTTTACAAACCCGGAGCCTTCGCTGACAGGCGCTAAAGCCACCCCAGCAGTTAGGCCATTAATAACACTCCTTATAATGATTGGGTCTCGCTGATTATGAGGTGCTAAGAATGAGGACACAATAATAAGCGCATAAATAGCAATAGCAATAACAATAACAATAAACACCATTAGCTACAATAGCGGGCATTTCTTTATTACTTTTTTAACGACCGTTGAAAATGTAAATGCCACACCGGACGTCTCTTCTTTTTTCATATGATGTGTTATTGTGGCTTGTTTGGAGGTATTTGGCTCCAGTTCATTTCTCTGTAGTCTTTGTTCAGGCCGTAACCCTGCACTTACTGCTGGAGTCTATCGCAAGGTATAATGGGATATCGTCCAAAGGCCTGACTTGGATGCTGTCAAAATGGCATACACGACTGTCAAAGTCAAATGATGAAACAGTTACATTTAACCATCTGAATATTTTTTATAAAGGTTTTATCTGCAGGAGTGCTGGTATCGAGGCAGGGATGGACAGATTTTTATAATGCAAGCTTCCAGGCCATGTTCTCATGGTTATAGCAGGATGAGGAAGGTTGCAGCAGATGTTTTTTAGAGCAGGCTTGGACACGGTCCACGTTTGCAGATGCTTTTGATAACCGGGGGGTTTGGAGTATGGGGGTGCGGATCTGGGTAGGCGGGAGGCTGTCAGTAGGGGGTCTCGGTAGCTGGTAGCAGGAAGTGTTTCGGTTGACCCAAATGTTTTCACCTGCACCAAAATTAAGACAAAGAGGCAGCTCAGCGACAGCTTGTAGCAGTCACCTAGTTACCCAGTTTATTTGGCAGAATAGCGATGTACTGAGTTTGATAAAGGGCAATGCGCCGTCACTCAATTCAACCTAATCCTTCTGAGTGCACTTGCCCAATACGCAAAGTGTTTAGAGCTAAGGGAGTTCTGGAGACTTCAGGACTGTATTCTATTAAGTATAAATTAATTAATATTGTCTGTAAGTACATAATGCGGTAATTTAAAATCACCCTGCCCTCAAAGTTTTATTTGAATCAAAACTGTTTTTTTTTTTTGTTACACTGTATTCTATTGCTATTGTATTGCATTGCACTGGTCTACTATGAACTACTATTGGCTAAGAAGGTGAACCTCCCAAGTGCGAATATCCTTCCCAGCACAGCAGGAAGGGTTTAGGGAAATGTGTACAAGCTGTGTCCCACAGGACTCTGATTTAGGAGACATTTGTCTGCGCAAAGGACTCTGGGAGTTTATAGAATGAGCTACAAAGTAGTGTCACAGGTTGTGATTGACTATCCACGATTGTTACAGCTGGTGGCGTAACAAGAAAAAGATGGTAACTGTTGGCAGTAGTGAAAAGCAAAAATGAAAGCTAATGGAAAGACTTGAAGCTGATGAAAAGACAAGGTACTTAAATTAAGCTGAAAATTAGACCCCAAGAGAACAGTTTTTTTTCCTTAGATAAAGCATTAAAGATTCAATATGTGAGGAAATATCAGAGACACTGTTGAATGATTACAATGATTAGAAATGATGAGAAAAACCTATCTGTTATCTGTCATAATGACTGGTCACAACAACAAAATTAACGTCATTCCTTTCACTGCTTTTTCTGTTGTACAGGCTAATGGAATGGTTAATTTTAATAGGGTCCCAAATGTACGACGTTAGCTTGAGAAACTCCGAAAAAAAAATGCAGTGAAGTATCGTAATTATATTCTCATCATATGCAAGCACATCTTGTTTGCTCCATCAATGCATGTGTTGCTCCTAATTTTCGGCGAAAATCCTAAACATACTGTCGTACCACACTGAAGAATTGTAGCGGTAAAATACATGCACATTGAATCAACTGACATAATTTGTTCATAGTAAGGGTGGCACTGTAGCGCAGTGGGTCACACTGTCACCTCACAGCAAGAAGGTTGTGTGATCAAATTCAGCCTGGGGCATTCTGTGTTGAGTTTGCAGGTTCTCTCTGCATGCGAGTTGTATCTGGGTACTCCGATTTCCTCCCAACGGCATAATACATTGATATTAGACTGTGTGGATGAAAATTTTATAGAAATCAGTACAGTATGTGATTGAATGTTGCATTGTATTGGCGAAGAGTCGTCCCCCCCCCCACACACACACACACTACCCTCAGCAGGAATATGCATGGGTATTTCACTATTTGTTGTTATTGTTGCTGCATTTCAGCCCCCTGCTAAAAAGCATATGTGGAATTCACTACGGAGGAGAATCGAATTACTCCGACACACCTACGGATCGACTGCGCACACACACCTGAGGTGTGTTAACCAGTCAGCACAGCACACAGCTAGAGATTGCATGCCTGCAAGTTATGTCAGAGCTCCGTCGACAAACAGTAGGATAAGACAAGCAGAAACTGACACGGCTGATAACCTAAGCAGCTGGTGTTTGCAAAGCTGGCCTGCTGAACACTGGAGCGCTGAAACGTCTCCACTATATTTGGTCTCTTGTTGCTGTTGTTTAAAAATTCTTGCCGGGAACCTAAGAAGGGGAATAGTGAAAGTATTTGTTTATTCGTTTATTAAGGAAATTAAAGCTGCATTTAGAATTTCCCGTGGGACCTTTTGCAGTGTAAGCCGAATGCAACAGTGTAGGCTTAGGAAGTCATTCATAAAATCTGTGAAGTAAATAAAATGTAGCTGTGGGTAAAACAAAAGAAAAAAAAATAAAGTATGTACTCCAACTCTGTATTAAAGAGGGAGCCATTCAGCATCATGTCAAATGGGAGGTCTGGGTTGTCACTGTCATCAGTATGGTGGCCGTTGCGGAAAGTGCGCTCTGTCGTTTAACTGTTGAACTGGATGGCTGTGATCAGGATGCTGGTGTCACCTCCTCATTAATTGCAGCAGGCTCCATCTTTTCAAGACCTGACCCACTTCGCTCCCTCCCTAAACCAGCCCCTCATATCTCTCCCTCTTTCTCTCCCTCTCTCCCTCCTTCCCTCTCTTACTCCGTCTCCCTGCCTCAGCAGAGGCTGCCTGTCAATCACAGTTTAAAGTTCATGAAATTTCTATGAGCATCGATTTGGGAAGGAGGGAGCTGCAGTGACAGGGCCTGGTGATTGATCGAGCTTTTCTCGCTTTGAATTTTGCCTTTTATTCCCTTCAAGTGTGTGTGTGCATGTGTGTGTGAGTGAGTGTACATATCAGTATTTGTACACGTGTATGAAAAGGCTATGGGTCTAAGTGGATGTATTATGTGATGGAGCCTGTGAGTGTTTGCAAATGGTTTGGTCCATGTTTGTAGCTGTACCAAGGGTTCTCAGGGGTTATCCAGAAAGGGTCCGTGTGGATAAAGTCTCTCATTTCAGCCTTGCAGTTGCAGCACCTGATTCGTCCAATCAAGCCTTACTAAAGACCCTCACTTGGATGCCCCACTGCTCTCTGAATCAGGTTGAGATCCCCTGGCCTGTACATTTGTACTAATTAGAGTCTTCTGACTAGATTCCTCTGTATATTGTCCACTCTTTAAAGATCGGGGGAAAGCAGCAGGACTTCTGTGTAAATATATGAAGCTCATTCTGTCTGTTAGTTTCTGATTTCTTGTATTTTGTGCAAAAATAAAAGCCCAGAGTTGCATCGATGAGACTTCTCAAGAAATTGAAACATGCTACCACAATTTTTACTATGCGTGGCTCCCTAGCTAGGACACGGAGCACACAAAAATTGACGCAAGGCACTGAATCAACAAGCGCAGTAATAAAACACATATAGATGCAAAAATGAGAATGAACTTGCCAGACTTTTCAATACCAAAATCTGAACCAAGTGTTTGCAAGTGATATAGAGAATAATGGAAAAATTCAATCGAAATGTGTATTGAAATTTGTGGTGCCCCCCCCCACGTAGTCTCCTGCATTCTCTCAGATAAAATGCCGTCCTGACATCCTGACGGACAGGCAGTGATCACGCATTTTGTCTGTACTGTCAGCTCTATTTGACGGGGCATCAGGGTAACAGCCGAAAGCTCTGGAGGAAGCCAGGTGCAACAGGGAAATAAGGGGAGGTGGGGGGTAATGTACGGCGATGATGTCATCACTCTCCATCAGTGCTCCATAGCCATTTCACCATGCTACTGTGGTACCCGTCTTCAAGACACTGATTCCCTCCATGATCCATACATTTGTATCTACAGAGCCTGGCATAGTTGATACTGGAAAGATCTGTAGAGGAAAGCAAACGCAAAACTGTTGATGGCCTGGCGTAAATGTGCCCACTGAGACATGCTCAATCTCGATAAAAACTATTCTGACTCAATCTAATAACCACCTAATGTCTTTGTCCAAGATTCGCACAATGTTGTGTGTCCCAAGCATGAACTTTCATGTACGTAAATGCAAGTGTTTTTTATTTTATTTTTTATTTTATTTATAAAACTTTGACAACAAGTCAGGAAGAGATCATACAGGTGGCAAGGCACCTATCGTGAGTGATTCTCCGAAAGAAATTACAGAGAGTTACAAAAAAGATAAAGACAGTTAAAAACAGGAGCATATACGGAAAGTTGCAAAAGCATAAAGGCAATTAAAAGTTGAACAAGTACATTAGTGAGTACGGAGTAAAAGTGGCGAGGATTGAACTATATTGTACGACAGCGTGTGCTATGACACTTGCCAACCCATGCATAAGTGTTACTGGGAGAAAAATGGTCATGAAACTTTCCTGAATAGTAATTAAATAACTTGGATTTAAAAGCAGCCGAGGTGTCAGAAGGTTGACAGAGGTGAGAGGCATTCCACAGGTAATATGAGTATCGGAAAGTTTCAGTCTTAAATTTAGGAATTTTCATTAAAAAATGTATCATAAGTTTGAAATGAGACAAAGAGCTCATAGGCAATGTCTTTCTCACAAACAAAGTTTTCAAGTTCAGGGATTTTTATAATTAACTCGCTGAACTGTGTTTGCTCTGGAAACGAAAGACACTTCCTTTGAATTGTTAGTCAGACTTAAGCACATACTATTGATTGAAACCAGGTCTATGTCCAGTAGGGATAGACGCTAATCCCAAGGTGCTGCAATGATCCAGGGATGGCTTGTAGAGTATGGTGATTTGTATTTTCCTTCGAAATTTGTAGAAACTCCCTCTACATGCTGGCGCAGAATTTATTCGAGGGTCAGACATTGTTGGCAGCTGTTTGTTCTCCCGTTGAAAAGATTTGCAGAGGCTTTATGTAAATTAAAGTTTCCTGACTTTTACAATAGCTTGCGTAAGAAATCTGAAAAGCTGTTACGTAACCAAAAAGAAATTCTAGTCATGGGCTGAAATTACTGGCGTGTTTTTTTTTGCCGTTAAAAAAGTGAGACTCTAGCATGTTGCTGGAAAGTTGAATAATTGTATGCCTCGCTTTATTACAGATTGTGTAAATATATCTTTTTCTTGTTTCCAGTTTCATTTCTGTCTTACCTTTGTTAGCTATTGTTCCCCTTTCTGTCCCCACACTTCCTGTGCTCTGAAATCCTCAGTATGCCTTATGTTTTAGTCTTTAAAAAAATCAATGCCTTCCTACTAGCTTTTTCGAGTTCTCTGTTTATGTAATAAACCTTGAAATACAATGTACACTGTCTATACTCATAAAGAGAAATAGAACAATTTGCAAAAGAACAGCCATTTCTATGTTATAATGTACGTTTTCCTTTGAAGTATATCATTTCCCCTCGACCCCTGACATAATATGCATGCACATCCCCCACCTTTATGTGAAAATCTATACAAATTACAAAGGAGAAAGTGGCACCGAAGGCTGCAATTGCAGAATATGTTTACAATAAATCAGGCAATCCATCTTCATATGAGGCAGATAATGCTTAGAGGCAGTAAGAGGGGGTCTGGGCTGGACTGGGTCCTGTTATTCTTATAGTACCCCTCCTTTTGGCAGGAGACTACATATTGATTACCTGAAGGGTGAGAAGGCTTCAGGCTGGCAATTAGCTATAAGGATCGCAGTGTATTAATGTTGATAATCGGTGATGAGTTTCAGCATATGGGGTGGGAGCTGGAGTTTGTGATGTCTGATCTCATTCTGGTTTTCAATTTTAATTCTGAGTGGATTCCTTCCACTTCCTCTTCTTTGTTTTCAGACACTAATGAAATACTTGTAGTCGATGCTCTGCTAGTCCTCATGGTGCTCTGTGCCACCAGGTGGACCCTCTTGGAGAGGGTCAGCTCTCTCAAAAAATTCCCACAATGCCTCGCTCATGTCACCCTGTCCCAAACTCCTGCGATAGCGCTCACTGGTGGCAGATTTTACTGGAAATTGTGTACTGAGATATGCGCAAATTGAACAAAAGTAGCATTTATTTTGCATGCTCTGCAAAAAGTAGTGGACTCATATGTGCACTGTCAAGCTTGAATTAACTCTGGACATTTTATTTTGTGGGTGGTATAGTGTATGCTATGATACATATCATTAGCGATAATTTATTTTGTATTACCCTTACTGGGGTCACATGTACAAAAAGATGTTAAGTCAGAAAATTTATTTTTTTCTAGAACTGAAGCAAGTGAATTCAGACAGAAGTGTATATGCAGTGGGTACCTCCCTGTAGGCTTAATACAGGGCCAAAGAATGAATTTGAGCACCCCCTCTACTCTCAATCCCTTCGCCCCCCACCCCCCGCCCTCACCTATGAACTATATTCTCCTCCTCAGAGCCAATCAATTCAGGAAAATGTGATTCAGTGGTCCGTAGGCCTCTTTCTGAGAAAGAGAAAACAAATATTGTTAGAACGGTAACAACATCTATTTTCCCCTCATAGCAATGGCGGCATCGCTTTGCCGGAGTGCCTCTTATTCTTATTCATGAAAGCGGCAGTTATGCATATTGGCGGAAACTTGCTGTTCCATTTGCCCCGCATTTGGAGTGTCAATCAACCTTATACAACACAAGAGGTGCCGGTGACAAAGCAGGGCAGGGTAGACGGCTGACAAATTGTCCCCAAAGTCAAATTTGACAGCACTTTATGATAAATGGGTTTGATTACGGTGAAATTTCTTTAACTCGTTTAAGGCTGCGTGCCTGTGTGCGCGGTTTTTTATTAGTCAGGAGAGGAGGAATCCCTTTTTTCATTTGTTTGCGGGAATAAAATGGAATACGGGAAGTAGATTATATTAGCCTCAATCTCACTTTGATAGTGATAGCTGAGAACAGGTGAGATTCGGGGCTTTGCGAAAACAATTCAGAAATTGGCTATTGTCGTGAAAGCGGGGCGAGACTGACATCGCTAAGTGTTTCTGAAGCTGCAGCCACGAAGCCACAATGCTGAAAGGGCCATGTATATAAATGTGTATGGGCCAAATTGTCGCTGCAGTACCCCAATCAAAGGATGTTGCTTGGCCTGTTTTAGGGGGGCATTAGCCCTGCTGTAATGTGTTTTAGCCCCCAAAATAATGCACATTTTTAGTTTATATCTATAGTGACTGGGTGAGAACACACCAGACCACAACCCCCAAGTAAGGGCTTATCCCCCTCTATCAATAAAAATGTGTTTTTAACTCAGTGCTTAACATTTAGCGATGGGGTCCAGCTCTACAAAAGCTATGGGAACTGACAGTAATTTTAAAATAAAGTCAGGTGGACATCAGCAAGACCTTGGCTAGTCATTTGACTTTGCAAAACTTTCTTTTAGAGATGAAGAAATATCTGAGTTGCAGTAATTTCCCGCTGTGAAGGTCACCAGGACTCAAAGATTCTCCATAATCGCTAACATATTGATGTCATGCTAACTGTGTTTGGCCTCTTGTTTCCCCAGCCCTGAACGAGCCGACCATTGACTATGGCTTCCAGAGACTACAGAAGGTCATTCCTAGGCATCCCGGGGACCCTGAGAGACTACCAAAGGTGAGCAGCACAGGCAGACTCCATGAAAAAAACATATTCATCTTTGTTTTTCTGAACCAAAGACTAATGGTTCTAGATTTGTTTACGTGTTTGATTGGTGGTTTAGTATGGATTCTCTCTGCAAAACTTCACTGAAATATTTGCATCAACATTTTGTGGCCTGACTGGATTTATCGACCTGTCCTTATGAGAGTACAACACAAATCTACAGTGTCTGGTACCTGGCTTCTCCTGGCCCTTCTCACAGTGGAAAACAAACTGCTCCCTCAATGTTTTATGATTGGTCCCAAAGAGCACGGACCATGACTCAAATGGTCCACATGCCACCTAATTCCCCTGCAGCGTAATACCTGCTGCTCAGCGTCGGTGTGTCTGGAAAGTGATCAGAAATAAGACTGTGTACCCGCAAATAGCACATTTGGTCCAGTGCATCGATTGCGCATTACTGTTGCTCAGAGTTTCAGGGAAGATTGCTTGTATGGTATTAATTTCGTCCAGCTGGCTTTGTGGCCTAACTTGAAACACATTTGTTGATGGCTATATTTTATGGTCAGGTCTTTTTCTAAGTGAACCTGAGGTTGCTGAAACTAGCAAAGGAATGATGTAAAGTCACGAAGGCCAAATATTTCAGACTCAGGGGACCAGGAGCATGTGGGCCCGCATTCGACCGTGGACATTTTTCACTCACTCACTCACTCACTCACTCACTCACTCACTCACTCACTCAGCATATTTAAGGGTGTGCAAAATATTTTGGCAGTTGCAGAGGAACTAGCTTACATTCATTAGATATCCAAGTGTGTCAAAAATTGAAACAAATATTTTATACAATAATAATAGTCATAGAGAATATATTGATATTATCATTGCGTTTGAACCAAATAACAATAATATGCACCCTTTTTATATCTGCTTTTATCTCTCTCTCTCTCTCTCTCTCTCCCTCTTACACACACACAAACATGCAAGCACATGCGCGCACACGCACTCACGCACACGCAAACACATACAGCCGAACAATACGGGTTACCGACTCCCTGCATCTGCCCGGGGCACTTTGCTGCCTCGTTAGAATGAAAAGATTATTTTCCCCTAAAAAGCACGGCACCTAAGTGAGTGAGATTCCTCTGGGCAGGGTCCTGCTGTACGAGGGGATACAATCAGATGGGGACTGACAGTTTAAAACAGCTGCCAAATTGAAGCCATTTATCAAATTCTGACATCTGAGATCCAGTCACCAAAAGCAGTTTATTTGTAAATTAATACTAATAGTGAACAAACGTAGTCTGGCTCCTTTTGATATTTGATTGGCGATGGCGGGGAGCATTTTCATTCGGTTTTGTCATTCTGAAGAAATTGTTTTTTTTTTTTTTTTCTTATTCAAAGGTTTATAATACAGAGATAGATGCATGCTTATTAGAAACTAAACAATACGATCTTCTCCCGCATTTGTCATGGCGCTTAGTCGTTAATGCAATCACACGCTTTGTGCGTGGGACATCCTTTGATTGCTTTGGGGAATACTTCTTGTTGGGACTTGATTATTGTCTCTTTAGAATTGTTGCACTTAACAACTTGAATATCGTTTGTTATTCCCAATTCTGCTTATGGAGATATATGCAGGTATGTAATTCAATGCACTCAATACGTTGGTGGATACCAGCGTTAACCCAGGAGAAGCCTTAGTGTCGCTCTGTTTCAGGAAACACTCCAGTATTGAGTGAGGAATAAATGGCTTTGGGGAGAATGGCTCCCTTCAGTCAACAAGCTACTGACGGATAGCGTTTTTAGGGCAGTGCTGTGAGAGCAAGGCAATGGCCTCTGCTAGGCCGAACTGGGTCATGTTTGCATTTCATTTAATTTCTTTTCCAGTTTGTCTTGCCGGCAGGGAAAGGGTGAAACTGCCTATGAAAAAAACATGGATTTCAGTGTTCAGTGTGGTCACTTCACTGTTTGTTTGTATGTGTGTGTAAGCTGGACAAAAAACATCTTTCAAAAAAAAAAAATAGCCCCCCCCCCCTCGTCGGGAAAAAAATACTGGACTAATATACGGTCGGGACCATAAGTATTGGGATGGCAGCATCATTTTCACTTGGATTTCAAATGCCTCAAAGAAGGTATGCTCAAAGGGTCGACTTTCAGCTTTGATTTAAGGGCTTCGTCGGAAGTATTGTGCAAATTGTGTTGGGATTTCTGCCTGGAGTCTGGAATATAGTGGACATCACCAGATCCAAGGTTTCTTCCTTGCTCCGCCCAGCCTTCACTGCAGCTGTACTGAGTTCTCGCAGATTCTTGGGGCTTTTTGCCTTCATAAAGTGAAATAGATGCTCAGTTAGATTAGAGTGAGGTAAATGATTTGCCTATTAGAGAGGATTCCCGTCCTTTGCAGTGAAAAATGATTTATTTCTTATATATTTATATAGAAGAATTTATTTATTTTTATATTTTATATTTATTTATTTAATTTAATTTATTTATTTCTCAGCATGCTCGGGGCCATTGTGCATCAGCATTGTGAAGTTCCATCCGATGAATTTTGAGGCACTTGGCTAAATCTGAGCAGATATATAAAAAAGCCGCATAGAATTCATCCTGCTGCTTTTGCTAGCAGTTACTTATCGGTAAACACAGGGGTACCAGTTCCAATGGCGGCCATAAATGCCCACACAACACAGATTAGGTTGCATGTGTGCTTTGGATCATGAGCATTTCCTGCCTTTTTCATAGTCTTTTCTTTTCATAATTGTGGTAAAAGTTTATTTTTGTCTCATCTGTCCATAGAAAGTCGTTCCAGGACTGGACAAGCTTTAATTATTATTTGGCAAACTTCCTGCATTTCAACCTCACAATGGCTTACATCTTTTGGTGAACCAATTGAAGCACCTATTACTAAAACCCCATAAGTCACACTTGACTTGACCTGACTTGTGGGGATTTAGTAATCAGTGCTTCAGTTGTATTTACTCTTGTGAAGTGTGCATTTTCAGCTCACATTCAGTATTTCATTTCATACCCAATTAGCTGTAGCGGATGGCTAAAATAACAGCAACTTTGTCAATGTCCAAATCTTTAAGAATTCTATTGTAATTGTGGTGGATATAATTCAAAATTTGTGGTTGATCAATCGAGAATGTTTATTGTGTAGTTATGGATGTGTGTGCATTCAGTGGGGGAGCTAAAGCCTTATGAAAACTGTAAAGTATCTGTAGAGAGTGCTCCTTCAAAGGACAAACATTAGCATCAAAATGCACTCACTACTTTTATTGCATATTTTCCCAATTAGAATCACCTTTTGAAAGCATATTTACTGCATGGTAATATGGATCCATATTTATGCCATTTTATTGTTTACCAATGAAACCATTAACTGTCCTCTATTAAAACAAATTTTATGTATGAAATTCGTTTTATATTGTTATATAAAATGTACAATATTAAAAAGGCAAAAGCAATGGAGACATCTACTTTTAAAGTCTTTTAAGCTTTTAAAACTCTTTCAGTTTCTGTCTGAGAAAGCAGAAAATCCTGACAAGATAGAATAAAAGTGCCTCTACTGAGTTTTTTCTTTTCAGTATCTAAGAACTAAAATCATCTATAGCCTAACACCAGTGTAGCCAATATAAATTTTTAATTCGGAGATGTACCTCAATCGTTCAAGGATTCTTATTCGCAATGTCTTCTCCAAAACAAGTCAAAGGCCAGATGGTGATATACAGTATAATGGCCATTCATTATTACAATGCAGGCAGTGCCCCATGTGCTGTGAGGATTCAGGGATTCTATTCAGCAGAATGTGAACAATGAGTAACAGCTTATTATGCCTGACCCAGGTGTCCTCTCTGTGAACTAAGACCAGAGACATCTCTTTCATCTGAGGAGGGGGGCCGGCACGCGACGCTATAGGTAGCGATCTGGCAGAGGAGGATTCGTGGCTCCACCCCCCCTTCGCAGTCGGGGGGCGCAGGCGGGGTTGGAGGGGCGTGTGCCGTCTGGGAGGCTGATTGCATCTGGGGCGCGCGGCCAGCCGGCGATTCATCATTGTTAAGGGACATGTCGGCAGGCTCGGTCTTCCAGGTCAGCTGATCTGGTCTCTTAGTGTTGGAGGTACGGGGTAGCAGAAGGGGGCCGGATTACCCTTCTCCACTCCCCCATTAAACGAGAGGCTAGAAAGGCAAAGAAGTGTGAGTGAAAACAAAGACGCGTGGGATTTTATTTTCTGTGGCACCTCATGAATGTTTTCAATATTCGGTGACTAATCGGCACCGTACCTTCTTTTGGCACTGGCATAAAAACGCCATGTATTGCATATGCTTGGACTGCAAGGATTAAGACTTGACTGTGATCTTTGAATATTCTGACCTTCCTCATCTAATGAATATGCCTTCATTTGAGTTCACTGTTGTATCTGCAACCTGGCCACACACTGCACAGCCTTTGGAACAACCTATAGCCCAGTGAACAGCACATTTGAACCAGACTCAACGGATGGTTTACACTTCAAGCCCCATTGTAGCCACAATAAGAATAATGCAGTGGTTGGACCCTGGAGCAAAGCCCTTACCCCTTCACTGGGGGATGATCCCCCACATCCCCACTCAGTGAAATTAACTGCAAGTAGCTTAGGATAAAAAACATGTTCACTGCATAACTGGATATTGTAAATTTCCTCCATCTCACTGCAGGCTATTGGCTGCAGCCAAGGCATTTGATGGCACCACTCGCTAATCAAGCCCTCCTCCCTCAGAGATCCTGTTGCCAGATATAACTCGCTGGGCTGCCACATCCCTGGCTGTTTAGATTAAATCTTGGCCATTCGGTATGACAGTGGGCGCCTCAGTCGCGTCAATCAAAACTCTGGCGATTTTTTTTTTTTTGTAATTTCAGCGTAAAGAACATTCCATAATTCCTCGATAAAAAAAATCCCTTCGCTAAGTTGGCAGCAGTTAATGCTAAGTGCAAAATCAATATAAACAGAAAATTTTGTATTATGTGGAATATCCGTTTTTTTCTCCCATAGTGATGTTACAGTAAAAGAATGCGTCTATGTGACATATGGATCAATATAAAAACTTCCCTAGCAGAGAATCAGGTCTCTCGGTTCATAAGCTGCCCCTGCTTGATATTGAAGTAAGTGAGGGAGTGCGAGAAGATGAATTAAGACGCAAAACAGAGAGAATGGCATCAAAATCCCTTAGCTGGTCTTTGCTATAGTGTATTCCCATGCAGTTGTGCATCTTTGATTGATAAAAGGATAACCTTCTTCTAACTGTCTTGGTTTGGGCAAGGGAGCCTTTATGCATCAACAGCCACACTGTACTGTGACTCCCGGGTATCTGACAGCTGAATGTCTGAGTTTTGTTGTGCGTTTCGGGCTTTTAATTTTGGAAAATTGGAACTCTGAAAGAAGAGGTTAGTTTTCCTGCCACTCTCACACCACACTGCTATACCCTGCGCAACACTGCAAGATTCGTACTTATTCCTTATTAGTCATCGTGTTTCATTACATCCCTGGGGTTTTAATATGCAGTTTTTATGAGGGGAGATCTCATCTGCTTGAAAAAATTTCCCGCGACTTGCGAATGAATAAATGCCGTCATAACTGCGCCGAGCCGAGATGTAACTTTTCTTTTAAACGGGAATTACACTCTCGTTGACCATCCCGCTCCTGTTTTATTGCCCGAAGCGGCGCTTTTCGCAATGGATAAATGTGATATTCTGCCCGAGTTTGAGCTCTGATGTAATGAATGCTTTTACATTACGGGAATTGACTAAACATGCTTGCTCGATGTGAGATTTATGGATTTTCTGCTTTGTCTCTTGCTTTTAGTCGAGTATGTGGCAGTCTGCAAGCCTGGTTCTTGGGGGTTTTCTGAGTGATTGCAATGCAACTTACAGCGAAATTCATACAGCTCCCAGTCCTGCTTCTCTGACAAGTGTGATTCCATAGAAATTTGATGGCAAGGTTTATTGTTTATTGGCTTTCATTGTTGTGTGTGCTGACCGCCCTGACAACGCAACTCCAACCTCAGATGTTATCATTATGACAGGTTTTCATCTTATCGTGATATTAGCGCTGGGAAAGTTCCCTCTTAAACCACTCATTTTCTGCTTGAGGGAATGGAACATAAATCCTTTAACACTCTCTCCATACGTTCAGTTCTCAGTCATGAAACAAGCCAAATCCCTCGCAAATATTTTTCAGCGATCAAAACGGAGCCTTGGTAATGAATGCGCTATGCGCTAGCCTTTGGAGTAACGGCCCGCCGGTTGCTGTGGCGCCTGCGGCACACTTCCCGAAGGGACACGCAAATTAACAAAAGTGGCGTCCCGGTTCCATGCTGGCCCCGCCCACGTCCCCTCCCGCCATTGCTGCTTCCAGGTGCGGGGCGGTGATAAGGATTAATGGCGGTAACAGGGGAGCCGCGGTATCGCGGCATCGATCCGGTGGCGCTAAAGCGGCGGGGCGCTGATTGCTGGCACTTAGCCTGACAGGAATCCGATGGCTCTGTCCCGCGGCACGCCAGGCAGCCTGGCGGGGGGTCAGGAGGGCTGACCCCAGTGCTGATGCCCCCCTATGGAGGGGGCTTTACCCTTTCGCTTGCCCGCACTCCGCTGCTTGTCAGTGGGCGGGGGGGGCTACAGACCAGCCCAGGTCGCTGTACAGGCATGAAATGAGGGAGTCGCGACTCGACTTTGTTTCATAGCCGCGGGGCTGCCTTCAGGGTGTTGCGCGGGCGTGCTGCAGGGATGCTGGTGTTTCTGCGATCTGTAGGCCAAGCCCTGTGGCCATCTGGCCTGTCCTGTGGAGAGCTGGTTATGAGACCTGGATTACACTCAACAGAGTGTGGCAGGAATGTACTGGAAGAGCTTTGGTATGAATAAAGTTTTTGTATAGTTATATGTAGATAGCTTTTGTTCATATTTTTTACAACCGAGTTTGAGTAATGCGACAATTTAGAGTGTTAATGTCACAAATACTAGTATAAAAGCACACGTGCACACACACACACACACACACACACACTCTCATATAAGCAAACCCGCACACCAATGTATACAAATGCACATCGACTCAGCGTAGCCTATAATCCTGAACATTACAGTTACGCTTAATCTCAGACACATACTAATTCACCAACAGTAGACAGTTAAGCACACCTGAACAACAAGGAAACAGTAATCTAACATCACACTTACATATGCACGCACCCATCCATCTATAAATTCCTATACACATACATGCAAACTAACACTCATAGTCACTTTGTAGTTCATTACAAACGCAGACACACACATTAAAACATATATGGTAGACAAGTATATATACAATAAGAACAATAAGCCTTTCATAATGCAGTAATTTAGAACATTACACACAAGCATGCACACACACATACAATAGACAGTTATATACACAACAATATCAACAAGCCCGCAATAGTGCAGTATTTCAGAACATTACACACATGTGCGCACACACACACACACACACACACTACCATACAGGAGACAATTATACACACTCCAAGAACAACAAGCCCTCTGCAGAATAGCAATTCAGAATATTACAAGACTCAGCCTCCAGTAATACCGTAATTCAGAACATTACAAGACTCACCCCTAGAAATAGAGTAATTCAAAACATTACAAGACTCACCCCTAGAAATAGAGTAATTCAGAACATTACAAGACTCACCCCTAGAAATAGAGTAATTCAAAACATTACAAGACTCACCTCCAGTAATAAAGTTATTCTGAACATCACAGGGCTCACCCTGGATAGTACAGTAATTCAAACATTACAACACTCACCCCCAGTAATGTAGTATTTCAGAACATTACACGACTTACCTCCAGTAGTATAGTAATTCAGAACATTTCAAGACTCATACCCAGTAGTAGAGTAATTCACAACATTACAAGACTCACCCCCAGTAATATAGTAATTCACAACATTACAAGACTCACCACCAGTAATATAGTAATTCACAACATTACAAGACTCACCACCAGTAATATAGTAATTCACAACATTACAAGACTCACCCCCAAGAGAAGAATAATTCACAACATTACTAGACTCACCTCCAGTGATATAGTCATTCAGAACATTACAAGACGCGCCTCCAGTAACAAAGTAACTTAAAACAATGTGCACGCACACACACACACACACACACACACACACACACACACACTCACAGGCTTTACAGCAGGGATGACAGTGAGATCAAAGTCACTGCTCCTCTGTATCCCCTCCCTGTCGTGGGGGCTGGCCGGCTGTCAGCGTCTAATGGAGGTGAAATAAGAGGCAGTCGCTCACACAAACACAAACATGCCTTCAGTGGCACGAGCCGGTGAGTGCGGGGCCCGAGGCAGGGAGAGCCACCCGCGCATTAACTAACTTCTGTTTTATAATGGAGATTAATGAACTCCGCGTGGGCCTGCAGGGAGGGTGTCGAGAAGAGGGGCCGCTGGCAGGGGTACGCTCCGAGCAGATTGGCCGTCCTTCGCGGACAGCAGGGTGCGCTGCAGCGTGCGGGGAAAATGCCCCTGTCTTTGGCATGCAAGCTTCTCCGGGTGGGGCTGGGGAGTTGGTGTAAAGCGCGAAAAGGGAACGGGACAGTGGAAGGAACTGATAACTGAGAGGAACTGCGGCATGACGCTTGTCGAAGAGATTCGAAGGCCCCGCGTGAGGTCGATGCGCTCGCACACGCGTACCAAACACTCATACACGCGGGAGCAGGCAATCACAAATGCTCACAGGCGCACGTAAACATGCACGCACACACATACACGTGCCTAAATTATTTGCGCATGCACATACACGAGGTACAAAAGATTACATACGTCAAAACGCCCTCAAAAACACAGACACAAATATGCTGACATGCTTTCAAGACTACTCACACACACAAACACACACACACTCACTACTGTCCATGTTTGTCTTTCAAATTGAACCAGATTGAATGAAATGGCTTCACCTCAGTTCGATATTTGACTTTCGCCAGTTTTAATAGGAAGCATAACTTTGTACATGTACCTCAATAATGCTTCTCAGAATTCAGTTTCTGGAATTAGTGTGGGATGTGTGGGAAATGTGTGGGAAACCACATGACACCCATTTGAATGAAAGCAAGCTCAAGGTTCAGGCTTGGGCCCTTGTGAACACCAGTTCAACGGAAACCTGTTATTGACACTGGGATTGGCACTGGGAGTAGGGTTTGCTCCCCCAACAGTATGCCAAGATGCAGACACAGTGTGATCAAAGTGTATTTCAGAAGGTGCACCCGCCTCTGTGAAGAAATGGCTGTGCTTCTGAACTTTCAACCCAGTTTTAAGTTGTCAAATAAACAAGTTAACTGAGTCAGAGCATAATCCTCCATTGTGTTGAGAACAGGATAGTTTCTAGTTGAACTGACAACTTAAAATGTGTCGAAATAACTAAGACTTCCTCCATTTCTTTTTTTAATTTTTTTATTTTTATATAGACGCACTGAATGCCCTGGCTGACAATTAAGCAGGGGAATAGGAGGGCGTTGTCAGTGGCAAGAGAGAACGCTATCTTCTGTGTACTCTCTATCAGGTATTACGGTCATCTATTAGACCGTTTGTGTTACAGCTGCCTGTTCCCATCCTGGACTTGCCTGCAGGCTATAGGAGTGAGTCACACTGGCTTTTGCCATGGTCTTTCTCCTTGCTCTGCTAACGCAGTGCAACATGATAATTTCCCCTGGCATTGTGAATGACTGAGTGACTGACAGGAGCTGCATGTGGCGGATCATTACCCTGGAAGGAGTAGCTTCATTGTGGGAAATCATGCATGGAGCATGCACGATTCTGAGAGCTCGTTGATGTGCGAGTCATGAAAAAGAGGGGACAGTTTACACAGAACCATGCGGCAGACGTGTAAAATCCAGGTTCTGAAGATAAAAGTCCTCCACTGTATGTTGTTCAAACCAACAGGTTTTTTTTTAATTAGCCGCCAGGAGGTATAGCTAATTAGTAAAATTATAGCTTGTGGAACTGTAAAAAATTGTTTACGCCTTCTGTTATTTGAATGCGTGCTATCAATTAAAATTAGAGCTGAAATTTTCCGCGCAGATTCTTGGAGGATTTGAAGTTGGCTTGACTTTTGTTGACGTGACAACTTGAAAAGTGTTGACATGACAAAACGTGGGGCCGTTTTTTTACAGTGCAAGTTTTGGGTAGAATAAAAAAAAAACATGGTGGGATATTTACAGTATAATCCCAGGACTTTGCTCCTCAGCCTAGTGGACAGACGTTGGGCTATTGAGCGGTGGCTCTGCCGGTCACGTCCGCACGGTAGCGGAGTTCGGGAAGACGGCGCTGCACTGCGATTAGATCCGACGTGACTCACGATCAGAAGGTGTTTTTGCGGTGTGAGTCGCGCTCGGGGAAGTCTGTAATTTGCACAATGGGATAATAATAGGGTAGAAGTCCCTCAGCTGCTCTTGTTACTGCTCTTGCTGGAGAGAGACCTTCCTCCCTCCCTCTCTCTCTCTCCATCTCTCTTTCACTCTCTTTCTCTCACTCACTCACTTCCTCTATCTCTTTCCCCTCTCCTCGATCGCTCTTTTATTTCCTATTGTTCCCCACATATATTCCTCTCCATTTTTATCCCTCTTTTCTCCCTTCGGACTTTCCCACCTACTTTTGTTCCTCTTGTTCTTTCCCTCTTTCCCCCTCTCTTCCTCTCTCTCCCTTTCAGTCTTTGTTCCTTTTCTGTTTTGCTTGCTTTCTCTCTTGTTTCTCTCCCCCTTTCTTCCTCTCCTGCTCTCAGTCCCTCTTCCTGTCTTTCTTTCCCTATTTCCCTTTCACTCTCTCCATCTCTGTCCGCCTCTCTCTCTTCCGCTCTGTCTATATCTCCCCTGCTTTTTGCCCTTTGCCCCTTTATCCTTCTCCACCTCCCTTACCCTTTTATTCCTCTGCCTCTTTTTTCCATCTCTACTCCCCCTCTTCCACTCTCTCTTTCCCCCTCCCTCCCTCTCTCTCAGTGGCTCCTGTCCTGTGCACACAGCCAGACTGCAATACCCCAGGGACCTCCACCAGAGGCTGCCATAGACTCAGCTGTGGCACAGAGGAGCCGGGGGAAACACAAGCGCTTGCGCGACATGAAAACTCTTCCCTTAAAAACTGGGGGGGGGCGGGCAGCCAGCGCATATCCCCGACAGCTTCAACTGCCGAGCGCTGTTTACGCAAACCCCTTCTTCTGTGATTCTTGTTAAGAGGGGTGAGGGGGGGAAATAGAGGTGGGGGTGGGAGGGGGGCGGTCACCAGCTGAAGCGCCAGATCCAATTGGACGCTTCCTGTCCGTTCTGGTGAGAAAACATCCCGAGGCTATGAGCCGAGGTTGCCGAGGGGGAGCCAGCAGGGGTGATATCTGTATGTGTGTGTGTACGTCTGCGCGCGCGTGTAAATTAGACTGGGAGAAACTCAATAAACAGATGCGGCACGTCTATAATAAGCCGTCACTCAGAGGGTGCGACGCGGACCCGCGGAGTCGGTCCGAGTTCCCACGGCCGGAGGGCCGCGAGGGCTAACACATGCCGAGCACATGGGCCTGAATGGCCGTGGCGGCGGATCGCGGGGCCTGTTTTCTGCAGCTGCAGCGTGGCGTGCAGTGTACGCCACAGCTCTGCGCAGGTGCCCCGGGCGCAGCTGTGCATGCAGACAGCTGTCCCCTTCATTAGCGTCACAGGTAGAGGTTCCTAGAGCGACTGCTCCACCCATGCTAATTAGAGTTCAGCATCTGTCTGCTGTACGTTCTGACTTACGAGCACCTCATACATTTTGCAGCACCGTACTGGAACAATACAAAGTAATAATGTTCTCCTCAATGGTTATGCCGCACCTTAAGAAGTGTTGACACTTATAATGTGACTGTACTGCAGCAGTATGCTGAGAAAATTGACAACCACTTTTTCGGGTCTAGTTTGCTCCCATAGTGTTGGTTTTATCCATTGGTGTCAGGTGACAAAATAAACCACAATTGTTATATAAGTTCTAGAAGTAAAATCATGGGTGTGCTGTTATGTTTTAGATTCACATTTTTTTAACGTTTCCATTGTTTAAAATCATTGTCCCAGATAAAAGACAATTTGGCATACTTATGTTATGAACGCTACTGAATGGCCAACATGGACTTTCCCCATTGAATTCATGACTTAACAATTCATTACCATGCTTTTCAAGGGCTGGTTTTCTTTTTGAAAGGGTTTGCACTGTTATCACCTCTTTAGTGCATCTAAACAGACCCTCCTCTGTTGTGGTTTTGCCATTTTAGGAAGTGTTGCTGAAGAGGGCGGCAGACTTGGTGGAAGCTCTGTACGGAATGCCCCACAACAACCAGGTACTGATGCAGGATTTTTTATTTTTTTTTGGTCTTCTACATAACTCCATTGCTTTTAGTAATGTACTGTGGTTGTTGCATTAGCATAGGAATGTCATTTATGAAATGAAATTTATGAAAAGTATTTGTCAAACTTGCCCCTCTCCCACAGAGTAACTGTTTGTGATTCTATACCTTAAAGAACTTGTAAAACCGCATTGAAAAATTCTGCCCCCACCTTCCCTCCTGTTCTCCCTCCAGGAAATCATACTGAAGCGCGCCGCCGACCTGACAGAGGCCCTCTACAGCGCCCCCCGCAGTCACAACCAGCTGCCCTCCCTCACCGGCTCTGCCCACTCCATGATGGGGGTCAACTCCTTCGGCAGCCAGCTGGCCGTCAACATCTCAGAGGCCTCGCAAGGTGCTGATCAGGGTGAGCCGGCATGAGACAAACCTGTCCTCACCCCAGTTTCTTCTTGAGTGTGGAAAAGATATGGATTGAGGGCGCTTCTGGATTATCTTAAACAGGTGGCCTTTTCCCTTTGCTCTCTGCAGGGAGATATTGAAGGTACCTTGCGACATGTTTGAGAAAATACAGATGTCCTTTCCTTTAATACATCATGAGTTTGACGGTGATGGATAATGACATGACTGTTCTAACTGTAAAATGACGATGAATGATGTATACAGTCACTACAGCTGGTCCTGTGTTTCCTTGCAAGAAGGAAGCAACAAAGGAGCTAGTTGCCTCCTTCCCCATAGAATAGGCTGTTTGGCCACTCCTTGTCGTGGCTGCGTGACAAACTATTCCCAGGTCATGTCACTGTGACGTCAGCTGTTGACTTTCTTTTGACACATGGAAGTGCAGTTTTTGGGTGCTGCCATGTTGTGCAATTTTGCGTCCGTGCAGTACAGCCTCTGAATCCTAGTTACTCACTATGCTTGGTAGATGCAGTGATTGCTATATAGGTGCAATATAACCCATGAGATACAGATTTTTATTATTACACACGTGTAATACAACGTAGTCACATTGCGATTGGTCAGATTTCATTTATTGGCATAAACGACAATGTTACCAGTCCTCCTGCTTGTAACAGGTAACCATTGCTAACATTACTTTCTAATTTGCCTTGTATTCAAATCAATGGGATGAGTAATTCGCTTGCTAGCATGCTAGTGCTTTTAGCCAATAAAGTAATGATTTCTTTGAGTTACTGTTATCATGGAAACTTGAATTTGTTCATTTAATGGCGAAACGCAAAAGCATGCTAGCAGGCTGATTATTCGTCCCATTGACTTGAATAGACCGCCAACTAGAAGCTAACGCTTTTCTTTAATTTTCCAAATAATACAATACTGACATTTGTGGGAGAAATAGGATCTCAAACTCCTGAGCCCGAGATATCAAATTTATGAAACTCAAGGGAAAATTGTCGTTTATTCTGTGCCGAAGGCTCGGAATAGGTGAAAATTACTACGCTCATTTGATAAATTTGATATCTTGAGCTCACTCAATAGTGATTTATAAATCTAACACCAATTCACCAATATAAACAATCAGTTGAACAATATAAATGTACCACCAGTTCACCAGTTTAACGAAGTGGCTCGCAAGGACAATATTAGATGAAGCAAAAACATATACTGAGCAAAAATTTTCTCCTGGATTAATTGTTATAATTACTTGAATAGAGAATGGAGTTCCTATCACTTATTCTGGAGGCAATGGCCAATGGCACTAGTAAGCTACGTCTCTAAACATGAACAGGAAATAAGCTTTGAAAATGAAGCTCAATTATGATCATTGGTCATCGCGATTTCATGCTCCACCAGTCAAAACTTTCAAAGAATTTGGGCAGCAGCAAAGCTTAGTGGAAGGTTGCTTGACTGGTTACTGAAAATCTTCTAGTTCAACTCCCCAGCGTTGAGCTTGGGATTCTGACTTCATACAGCTGGGAAAAACTCAGCCATTGGGCCCTTGAGCAAGGCCCAAGGCTCCTAACTGTTCTGACGGGAATTACTTCCAGGGCATCCTAGTAAAAGAGAAATATGCTCTCAATGGAATTTTCTTGGTTAAAAAAACAGGCCTGGAGGCTGCTCCACTTTTTTCATGAGTTGAAGAAAATAAAACCATGAAAGAATGACTTTGGGAAAAAAAATGTATTAGAGGTACAATGCAAAGAGAAAGATGCTTCCGAACTACGTAAGCAGCTTATTACTTCTGATGCATTCTGTATTCAAGGTTTAGGTGAAAAATCTGAAGATTTTCGATCCATCGAATCAAAGTGATGACCATTATGCCGATAGGATTCTTCGTTGCTAGTTCTTGACAGTCATCTCAAACCAAAATGAACTAGTGGCTCATTTTTTATTAGTGCGAGCGCATGTCAGCAATTCCTTTTTATCTGCCATTGCATATTTATTGAGGCATGCCTCAAATATCAGTCTTGGCAGCAGTAAAGAGAATTCACACTGGATGCATGTCTCTTTGTGAGTTAAAAAATAATTGTACTATGTCTAGCAGTGGAATAGGCATTGCGACCTAGTGATATGGGCTCAGAGTTAATGGCTGTTGATTTGTGGGTTCAAAATACAAAAGAAATTATTCCTGACGTATACCTGTCATGTTTGATATTCACACTCTGTTTTAAATGCTCCCAATACAATTTTATTATTACAACAACGTTTCGACCACAAAAAGGTTTTTGTCAGGTACTTCATGGATCATATGAAAGGGGTGGGGAATAAATAAACTAGGAAATGGACAGAGGTACCATTGTGATAGTGATAATGGAATACACCAGAAATCATTTCATGAATAACATAGGTTTACAAAGGAAAATCTTAGATAAGGCAAACAAATAATCACAAAATATGAAGGCATGAATCAAAATAAATGAGCAATCAATATAAACGCGTTACCATGTACATAAAACTAGCTAACAAAAAAAAATCATAAGGTAATGAGGCAAACCAGTAGTAGCCCTAACCAATAAAAGCATGTGGTAGAAAACTAAATCAATCCGAGATACTGATGTATTAGAAGATACAAGGCTAGCAGTTCATTGATCCCCAAAAATAATCATGTAGGTGTACATTTAGTGTACATTAGGTGTACACTAAAAAAAATTAAAAGCCAAACACAGGAAAAAATTAGAGAGGAAAAAGCAGGTACAAATAGCAACCATCAAATTACAAAAAAACAAAAATTGCAATATCCAGAACACAGTGATCCCGAGTATATATTAAAATGCAGTGAGGATGTACACTAAGTCGAGCACTAATAACACTAAGTCGAGCAAATACATCCAGAAAAAAGAACCAGTTGCAAGAATGGCTTGATCTTCATTCAGACTATTTGGAGCCAAGGTATGAAAGGCACAAATATGGTGAGCCTAACGCTGCTTATCGATGCAGGAACTGCCTCACCCCATATACTCTCCTTTCTATCCTCTACTTCCTAGTTTTTTTTCTCCTCTCCCCTCTGTCTGTGTTTTACATTAAAATCAGCTAAGGGAAAACACCTACACGAATGTATGAGGTCATGGGAAGGCAGTAAAGTCATTGCTTTCCACTATGAGATGAAGCCCTCTTCAAAGATCTGTGGTGCCTTATTACAGCATGTGTGTTGCTATCCCTTCACAAAATGCAGAGGACATGCCACTTACTGGGGTAGATTAGGTTCAGGGATCCCCACCCTGGTCTGTTCAGTATTGCCATCATCCTGTTCTTTCCCAATATGATTCCCAACCGCACAGGTTGGCTCATGGCCCTTTGGTGGTTTCTCTTGTGAAAGCATGAGTCACTGAATTCTGATTGTCCTCCATTTTCAATGGTATTTTGAAGCGTTATTTATACATTTATTTTTCTCATAGTCTTATTCATTTTAACACATTAATTGTTTAAACTGTTAAAGATGGGATACATTTCATTCGGGTTAAGGGTTACATCCGTTTCACAAATCCAACCCTCATCTGAATCCTCCTACTCAATCCGCTGAAACAGTCCCGCTGGAGTGCCGCTCCCACCGCCTGTTTAAAAATCGACCAATCGCCGGGGGAGGGGGGGGTTAATGGCATGCATGCCCACCCAACCAGCTCCACCCATTCCCTCTGTTTCCGGGTAGAGGATTTAAAGGCCGTAGCAGGAAGGTTACTGACGGACAGCTGGCCCAGAACCAGGGAGTGGGCAGGCAATGGGAAACACATGTGCCGGCGGAGGAGGGGATCTCAAATGGGCCACTCCCTCCACTAACCCTGCATTCCACTTTATTGGACAGAATACGATCGACTCTTCTGAATAGGTCATTCTGAGGCAGCGGTTTAGGAAGTGTTATAGCAGGAAATCAGGCTCAAATTTTGGGCTTGACAACTTCTGTATATTTGTTGATTTAACAGTGCACAGGAAGTGCTCAATCGAATGTTCAGTATTGATTCGACCATAACAGAGTTGAGAAGAGTCAAGTAAGGATAATGTGCGCTCTATCAGAGTGAAAGCTTCTCTGAATTAATCAAACACGGACTCGGAGGATTTTACTATGTATCTAATCTTACAGTTCTGCTGTAAATGGGTAATGTACCCATTTGTATGCTTCAAATCGCTGTGACTCGACGCCCAATTAGCAAGTAATGCAGTGTAATTTACTGTTTCAGAGATATCCCAGGCTGTTCTGAATATTCCATGCTGGTAGTTAACGCTGACTGTCAGTCAAGGCTGACTACTCACGCTATTGATTTTATCCCCACCCCCTCCCCTTCCCCTCCTCGCCTACTCTACTCCCCTAGGCTACTCCCGTAACTCCAACAGTGTGTCTCCTCGTGGCTATGCCCCCAGCTCCACACCACAGCAGTCTAACTACAACACCATCACCTCCACGATGAACGGCTACGGGGCGGCCGGCATGACCAATCTCGGGGTGCCTGGGTCACCTAGCTTCCTCAACGGCTCAGCCGCCAACTCCCCCTATGCAAGTAAGTCCGTAGCCCCCACTTCCACGGGTCAGATCAGCGGGTGGCACCTATTTTTTTGGGCAGAGGGTTGAAAAGAGTGTGGCTACACTCCTCAGGATCCAGACCAGAATCTCCCGCTGTCATTTGGCCTCAGTAAAAGTATTAGTTTTGTCTATGATGTGGACCTGTGTGCTCTCTTCAGAGATGACAAATTTTATAAGCAGATTAGGTAAGACGTATTGGATCTGGTGACTTGTAATATCAGCCCAGTGATATCCTGTCTCATAGACTACATCTTGCTGTTGCCAACAGAACTGTTTCAAGGAAGTTTTGTTTCGAGAAAGATTTCTGTCTTGAATTGACCTGTGACAGAATTGGGGCGGGGGCCTTGCTTTTCCTCCATCTCTTATTTTGGCATGCTGCATACAGTGTCTTTCCAAAAAACGCAATGCTTGAGAGTGCACGTTAGGACGATTACATGAGGAAGAGCTGTGGCTTGTCCACATGCATCTCTCCTGCAGCTGTCACAGTTTACCCATTTCCTCCCATTCTTTTCCATTTCTCTCACTAACTTTTTAACATCTTCATTGCAACGCATACCCATGGGCAAAGCGCGGTCCCTATTCCGGCTATTGAAAAGAATATTTTAGTTTTTACAGTTCATTTTACAGTTTACTGTTGAATAAACTAAAAAAACATTTTCACTGAAATCCATGGATATCTAACTGCAATTGCTCAAGAACTTATTCTGCTCATTTTGAATTGATGTTCTAAGTTTTCTTTACAGTTCAGATACATTTCCTCGCACTTTTCTCGAGTAAAAAACACTGTATATTTTATTGAGTCAAAGAAGACAGTTCATTTAAAGCCCATTTATACATTTCAGTGGTGAAAATGTGTTTTTACTTCAGAAATATCTATCTTTTGTAAATCATTATGTGGACTTCATCCCATGCAGCAGATGCGGTTGTTGTGAACCGCTGATGAAAACCGCTTACAGAGTCTTGTTCCTTTTCATTTTAAATGAAGATTTCATTAGAGGTTGCTACATCAAGTACAGATGAATCCAAATTTGCTTCCCAAGGTCAGTTCATATATGTCAAGAAGACACCGTTAAAACCAACAGAAAACTTAGCTTCACAGTCTGAAGATGCTTCAGCGAAGTACGCCATCATTTTATCAATGGTCGCATACATCAAAAACGTCTATTCTAAACACGGAAGGACATCGGTAAGTTAAAATTGAACCCTTGGATTCAAGGGAACGCTGAAACAATTCGGCTCCTGTAGAACAAGATTATGGATCAACTTTGACCTCAGGCTGACGCCATAACGCCAGCACACCTGACTCGGCCGCCCGACGCCCCCCTTCAGTCCAATCACAGCGCTTGCCTCTGCTGTCTGTTCCTCATCTCACGCCTGGTGACTGACGCATCTGTCTGTCTGTCTGTCTGTTTCAGTCATCCCCTCCAGCCCTCCGCTGGGGGCCTCCACCATCACTCTCTCCTCCTCCTCTTCCTCCTCCGTCACCAACGCTGGCATGTTCTCATTTTCTCCTGTCAATATGATCTCTACAGTCAAACAGAAGAGCGCCTTCGCCCCCGTCGTGCGGCCGCCGACCTCCCCGCCCCCTACCTGCACCAGCACCAATGGGAGCAGCCTACAGGGTGAGCATCCCGCCCCTTGTGGGCCCCTTGGTCCCACCCGCCATGAGGGCACTGATAGATGAAGGCAGTTTAAAACTCATTTTGATAAGAGCACCAAGGCTTTTCAATTTTTCCAATTCACTCCTCGCTGGTCGGTCAGGTCGAAAAAATCCTGACGAATCCAGTGCTTAATTTCGCTATCGGACCAACTCAGTCATCTGCTGGCTGTGTACTGATGCATGAGGCAACCCTCTGGTTGTGTCCTCAACAGACAACAGACAAAAATTTAATCATAGTATATGGCACACGAATGGCTTCAAGTCAGAGTTGATCCATAACCTTGAATATATGTTCAGTCTTTCGTGGGGTGTTTTATCTGAAATTCAAATGTTTCCGTGGTTCCATCTGCCAATTTTTTCAGCAACAGGTGCTTATTCATCATTTTCTAAATTCCTCAAATGAAAGAATCAGCCAACTGCACACACGCAGAATGGACATGATACATCCTCAAGCAGCAATAAGTGCATTGTATGTTAGAATTACAGATTTCCAGCAAGACATGGGAAAGTTGTGAGTAATAATATTGAATCAACGCAGCAACAACTTGGTTATTGAATGCATCCCAAATAAAAAAAGCCCGGCAGAATGAGAACCTTTTTTTTTTATTTGGTAGCCACAGACTTAAGGTGAAAAATCTTGTTTGCATTGGCTACATTAGATGGGCCACCCCAAATTGCTGTTGTGACAAGTGATAACCTTTGTGAAGCGTATTTCAAGAAATTGGCAGTGGCAGAAATGTCATTCTGTCATTCTTAATTGACAGCTAATCTTTAACAGGAGATTCCTGTGTTTCCTTTCATCAAACTTCAACTAAAAAAAATCATTGAATCGAGATGGGCAACTCCAGTCGTGGAGGGCCGCAGTGTCTGCAAGCCTTTGTGGTCTCTTTTAAATCAGCAAGAAGTGAACGCTTTGAGAGCATGGCAGGTAGACTCCAGTCAATCTGTGACTTCAATAAATGGCTTTAATGGAAAATACCAAACACCTGCAGACACTACAGCACTCGAAGGACTGAAGTTGCCCTCATGTGGTCTACATTACAACCTCTCACAAATATCTATCACAGTAAGGTTTTTCATTCCAAATGGGCTGGATTCCACATGCACACACTTACATTTCATAATCTGATATTAAATAAATCTGCGACGATTTGATTTGTCTGTGCTAATGCATTGAGTGCATGTCCTCAATTTCCTGTGGCAACACCAAGATATACAGTGAGCACCATAATTCATTGGACACCAACACATTTTTTTTAATGTTGGCTCTAAGCTCTCGCACTTAGTGTTTGACAGGGTACAGCAACGATGACATTTAAGCGCAGACTTTCAGCTTTATTTTGAGGGAGTTTTCATCCATACTGGATGAAAAATTTAAAAATAGCACCCCTTCCCCCTCCTATTTTCGGTGCAACAAAAATTACAAACAGTTTAACATACAAGTAATCATTTTTAAGATTTGATCTAATAACCCATTAATTCAGTTTGCTTCAGGTCTGTGATGTATATTGACGTCATAAGACGCTGGGTATCTTCCCTGGTGATACTCTGTCAGGCCTGTACTACAGCCATCTTCAGCTCCTGCTTGTTTTGAGGACTCAAGCATTCAGTCTATTCATCAGCATGTAAAACGAGTAAATGTTCAGTTTGATTCAGATCCAGAGATTGACAGAGCTAACAAAACCAAAATAACAAAAAAATGTGTCACTGTCCCACAAATTATGCTGCTCAATGAATTTGTTTTCACAGAATAAAACGGAATACTCTCGGAATTAGCATTCAAGGACAGACTTTGCTATTATAAACACCTGGGCAAAAGTTAGGCACCACCAAATTCAAAAATTGTAATTTTCTAAAAACTGGCAAGTCCTGAACTCCATACATTTGCATGAAGATTTTGGCATGCATGCCACATGAATTTCACATTTGAAAGGCTTTGCCATGAACCACGCTTAATTGCACGTGCTGAATGTTAGCAGTTCGGTGGCACCTTTGGAAACTAAGGTTTCATCTTCATCAGATATTGATTTTGTTTCTTCCAATTAAAGTTAAGACTTCAGGCGGTCTCCTTGGCATCTTTATGGGCCACTAGGTCCATACTTTTAACGGCATCAAATGTGATTAGAACATAGCCTTTCTTTATAAGCTGATGAAGAGCAAAGTAAGGATCAAATTCAATTAAAACTGATATTGTATGCCAGGAAGGGAATGTCCAAGTCGTATTTCTAAGAATTGGGCAATGTTTATTGATGTTATAAATTTTGTCCTTTCGTGAAGTAAAACTTGTTTTAAGAATTGGGTGGTGCTTAACTTTTTCCCAGGTGTTTGAGCTAAGGTATTTTTTTTTAATTTCATCATCAGTTTTTTTGAGCTATAGTTCTTCACTCATGAAGGATCTTTCCTACAGTATGTCTGTCATGGTTCGGAGGCGTTGAGAGCTTTCTTTGTTGCTCTCGTTCGGGACGATGCCATTTTGTTCCCAATTGTAGCCTTATTCCTGGGCCAGCTGGCATTAATTGGGGGCGTTGCCCGGATTTTATTCAAGCTCTAGTTCCGCCTCACTTCTGTTGCTAGAGTGTCAGTGTCATGTTTGCACTTTAGCTGGAAAGGTCTTTAGTAAGAGAGTTGGTCAGGGTTTAGTTGCATATGTGAGGACAAGTTCTAGTCAGCAAGGGAATCTTTCTGTTCTTTTCCCTTTCTTTTCGTCCTCTCAGGCTCGCCTTGCTTCCTTGCCTCGGATAACATCTAGGTCCGTTGGAAGCGCGAGCCTCCCTTTCCTATTTTATTCGTGTCTCTCTCTCGACTGCCGTTTCCCCTTTTATTCTGGCCACTGCGTTTGGCGTCTCTAACTCACCAGCCATCACAATGTCTGCATCAAAATGTGTCTGCCTGGAGTCCTGCAAGAGCAAAGAGTATTTAAATAAAATATTTTTGACTAGCTGCTACCTGCTACCCGGAGGGAAATTGCCATTTTTTTGCGTGCATGACCGTTTTTTAAAAATCGGGCAACGTCAAGTCCTTCCTGGTGTCCAACTGGATATTCACACCAAATTTGGTGATGATCGGTTAAGAATTGTAGGAGAAAAATGTGTGCATACACACAGACGGACAGACATCAACCTCAAATATATTATAGATGATGATGATGTTGATGATGATGATGATGATGATGATAGATTTCTAATGTTACTAATATTTTAAGTTTGGCATTTTTTTGCAGAATTTTCTTGCCCTTTTGCCTCAAGCCATCCCATTTAGCAGACAGGTCTATGGACACTTAAGTCTCAAAACACTTTCCATTGTTACCGTACACATTTTAAATAATTAAAAAATAATTTGTTTTTCATTTCATAGTCCTCTTTGTGCTCATAATGAAGGGATTGACTATAGAGCATTCCTCTGACATCATCATCTGAATCATCCACACAACCAATACATTTCACCGGCGATTAAAAAGCAATCACCTCACATCCAGAAAATGGTCCGATGGTTTTGACCTTACATAATATTTGAACCCCATGGCATTTTGGCTGTATGTCAGTACCAGCTGTATGTTCACTTCACTTGTGTAAGATTTTAGCATTTCAATCTTTTTTTCTGATGTTCAGTCTGTTCTTTTTAATGTCTTTCAGCAATGGCTGGTCTTATAGTCCCACCTATGTGAATAATGGCCCCTTGCCCGCCCCCTCCACATGCTTCTTCGTGATGGACCTCAGAAGCCCCTCAATAACTTCTCAGAGGTCCTTGTCCCTGTGGAGGGAACATGGTGTCTCGGTGTTCCCGGAATGCAGTAGGGTGATCCCCCACGTCGCCACACCTACCACCCCCAAATGCCCTTGTAAATGCTCTGACTGTCACATTCCATGTTTTCAACCTGGTGTCGTCTGCGCCGAAACTTCTGCCCTTTTTTTCTGCAGTTCAGTTCAGAGACAGATCATTGTGGGCATCCTAATCTCCTCAGAAAGGCCATTCAAACAACAATATTTACACAAATTACACCAAGTTACACTCACGCTGGGAAATTACGTGTTTGGTTCAATATCATCGTGGAACTTGTGAAGAACCTGCATTCTCTGAAGGAGTAGAGTGACAAAAAATTAATACCTTGTCTCAAGCTTTTCATGCCAGCTATTCAGAGCGTCCATTTTGTGATTGAGTGTGACTTTCTCCTTCTGAAAGCAAAGGAAAGTCTGCCGATTTGAAATTCACAGACTTGATTGAGGCAGCCCTGAAAATGAAAAGCTTTAAATTCTCATGGGTTTTGTGTCAATGATACAACCAATATCAGTTATTTGTATTTCCCCAATCCAATTAAATTCCTTCAGTTCCCTCTATGCCCTGTAACTTAATAATAACTAAGCCATCAAATGTGAAATGGTTGCCTGACAGGCTCCAGAGAATGGATGGGTTTATGGTGCCATTCTCTTACCATTATTCATTCAGTTTCTTCCAATTCTGTCTCTGTTCAGTCCATCCAACATTGAGATTATGAATACATGTTGATCCTAATCCCAGCCTGAGAGAATGGCTGAGTGTTGTCAAGCTGTTCTCAAGCTATAGATGAGTAATTTTCAGTATAGCGACATGATACATGCAATCACAGATCAAGTCAGATACACGTAAATCCAGAAACAGCTCCACCATTACGGAGTCCAAATAAGTGATATCGGAACCCGGTCTTATCTCTAAGGGATTTAGAAACTTAGGGAACTGATGATATCTCATACGAAAAAGTAATGTTAATATATATGTTAAAGTATTTTAAGAATTATATAAAAATACATATTTAATAAAAATGTCAGAATACACGTAACATATTGAAAATATATAAATTATTGACACTTCCACGTCACACGACTGCATGCTTATGCCATAGAATGGATTTTTTAACTGACCAAAAAAACTCCACTATTTAAAAAAAAAACAACAAGCACTATATGAGAAGTGGCAGTGAATTATATATTTTCTGTATATTGCGTGTTGACATGTATGTAAATTTACTTTTTACTTTTATTTTTCTAGTTTAACATATTAAAGCATACTTTTTCATAGGAGCAGAGTAAATAGGAGACAAAGTCGCCTTTCGCCATCTCATCACTGAATTCAGTTCCAGTTCATCTGAACAAAATTGAGAATTAAAATGTTTACCTTTGTCTGTGTTAGCTCAATAGAGTAGGTTAGCTCCGATTAGCTCGCCCATTTTCGGCCATCTGTAGAATGAACACAAGAAAGTTTTGCTGGAGTTTTAACTACATTTAGGTTCCAGACATAATACCCATCCTTTTATTGTGCTTTTTGTATTTTGTATGTCTTGATTTTTTTTTTTTTTTTGTTCTTGGTGATTTAGGCCTGGGTTGTTGTGAGGAAAACTATATAAACATATTTGATGTCTTCAAACTTTTAGATACTGTACAAAAATAAAGAAGACCTATGAGGAAAACACTTTTGTAACAGTTAAATAGAATTGGTAATATCACCCTGTTTTTCAAAGCAGGAGGCAGTTCCCCCACTTTTGTATAAAATGCATTCCTATATCTTTTTTTGTATACAATTTTCCCTCCTTATCTTTCCCTTGTCCTCTGTGTAAAATGGTGAAGGGTGTATAATCATAGTTATTTGCTAATGCACTATATTAGTTGGAACACCTATGAGAGCGTTGCATCTTAGCACGCAAAAAATAAATAAACAAAAAATTTAAAAAACTTTGAAAAATCCTGTACAGTTACGATATAAACTAATATTTCCATCTTTGATTTGAAGGAACTTCACATGTCGTGTAAATTTTACTGAGAACATTGCTAAAATGAAGATTATTGATAATTTCTACTTTTCATTCAGTTATTTTAAGTGAGCCTTTGTCCTTGCCTTGTGTCGATTGGTGAACAATGTTGCGTTTTAATCACAAGTCTTGCCGTTGTCCCTGCCTTTTGATCAATGACGAGCAGTGTAATGCACCTGCTTATGGTAAGCATAGTTCCAGTGCTGTATATTTCGTTTATGTCCAGTCCTTCGGAGTCGCAGGCTCATGGGAAATGTAGTGTCCCCTCAAACCAGCAGAAACTTTCATTATCGCCATTGTTTTCATTGTCAGTGCACATAAATGTATCATTTAGCGACGTATGCAATTTGTATTACTGTAATGCAATTGCTTTTCAATCCCCGCAATTTTGCAGAATACTTGTAAAATAGTAAGTCAATGTATATAAATTGATGCCTTACAGCACACCTACAGTTGGCATTTCTGTGATTCATTCTCATTCCTTAAAATGTAATTAGTAGCAATGAAAACAGCTTACTTTGAGGTTCAAGAAAATGAGTTTTAAAAAATTGCTTTATTTAAAGTAAATGTCCGGTCATGCTGCTCTGGAGAGAGATTTTTTGATTATATTGCAAAGCAAACAAGAAAATGTTCTTATGCGCTCCATTCATGCTTATGGTCCATAACTTGAGCTTGTAGATACACAAATGAATGTCTTACCTACGAACTGTATCTGCTAGATGTGCCATTCCCAAGTGTGGAACTGAGATGATCAGAGAAAGTGTGTAAGTGTGTTGTGAGGAATGAGTTCAGAATGTACCTTCCCTTTTACTGTGGGTGAACACATAGTACATTAAAATGGATAGAGACAGGCATTAATTGTCTTGGTGTGCATTGCAATCAAATGCATCAAATGATATGAATTTCATATCTGAAAGCGGTTATGTATAAGTGCAAGGAAATGACTGCATGCATTCTGGGGGCGGAGCAGACAAGTCTTAATCCATTTACGGAAATGTTCGGGAATGACAAGCAATGAAATAAAGATTTTTTTCTCTGCGACATTTATTATATCTGACCTAATATTTTGGGCCAGTAAAATCTGTCAGTAGCATATTCATAATAATTGTGAGTGTTCTCCAGTATTGTTATAGTCCATGGAATCATTTATGCAATGGACTCCCTGGAAACTTGGCTGAGAACATTTATATTATTGAATTATATTACCAGTTGGTTAATAAGGCTATAATTTCATTTGAACATCAAAAGCAGCGATCAATGTCTTCATTTTATACAAATTTCAGTCTAAAACCAGAAATAAACTGGTGTATTCGTAATTGTTTCAAATTTTACTCCACCGCCTCAACCGTTTTAGTGTAGGGATGAATTTAGTTTTTGACCCAAAAAAATTAAAATAACTGTGAAAATGACAGAGCACATGGTGGTAGATTAGAAACATATGCCAGGACCTGGAAAATAAAAAAATCTCCGAATGGCTAACACTGCACTGGTAAAGCGCAAGCAAGAAGTGGCAGAATTGCTTCGTATATGAAAGGGAATCTCCATTGAAGTGTCTCACATACCGTGGGTGTAAAATACCACAAAGGAGCTATGTTCAGTGTTGTTTCTTTAGTTAAACCAATTTATGGTAACGCTCTCTCTGCAGAATTTTAATACAGCTCTTTCACTCACTCCTACACATTGACTCTATTCCAACTGTTTATTGTGCTTTCAAATTCGCTGGATCACTTTTCCTTTCCATCATTGTAAAACATTGGCAGTGTAGCCATTGCTTTTGGACGATTCGCAGCTGCAGAATGTATTTTTCCCCCAAATGTTTTTGAAATGTTTCTGAAATGTAAACATGCTTGGATGGGAGGACTGCATATTTATGAAGTATAGAATATTGTATCATTGAAGTATATCAAAGCACAATGTTTAATTCACTTCTTTAACAAATGTGAGGGGACGGGGTGATGTCTGTAGCTTTTTTTTGTTTGTTTTCTGACTATGACCTTGCTGTAAATAGATGCATGCTTCTCTGTGACTCAGTGCTTTTTTGTACAGATGCAGACTAATAAAGATGACATTTGGCTTGGAAATCTCTCGCGTCGAGATTTGTGTTCTCAACCGTCTTCACGTGGCACAGTCTTCTCAGAGTTTTGTCAGAAGGAGAGGAAACAGCAGGGACACTGATAAACTATGACTTTCACTGTTCTCGGTAAATGATTTCGTTACGGATATTTAAACAGCCCAAACCACAACAAAACAAAAGAAAAATCACAAGGGAAAACGAGATACATGTGAGTAACCGTGACAAGTATTGTACGTCTGGAACTGATTTAAACCCTTGACCCAGACCCAGAATGAGCAGTTTGTTTCTCAGCAAGAGTACAGATACTTAAGGAGACTCTCTGACCCTAACTTCTGGATTTTTGGGCTCATTTTATTTCTTTTTTTTGCCGAGTTATAGTTATACTGTAAGTTCCCCCGCCTCCTAAAACCTTTTCTATTTTTCTGGTTAGGGGTTGTATCAGCTTGAGTGATACTTCAGTCCAGTATAATCTATTTCACTAGTTGAGCTGTGTGTTGTGTTTTGCTGTACTCAATTGGTGAAAGCGAAAGAGTGAGGGTAGGGATCATAAAGTGTCAAAAATGGTATTTCTAATTTGTTTACGCGCATGGTTTACGCTCATTTTTCATTTTATCCAACTATTTTTATTTGGGGTTTTTGATGAAACGTATTTCTGTTTTCATTCAAGATTGATTATAATGTTGATTTAAAAAAAAAAGCACAAATGTACCAGCAGGACAATGCAATCCTAACCCTCAAAACAATCACAGGGCCTTGTTCCTGTTCATTTCATTTCCATTTTTACTCTTCAAGTTACAGGGTTCTTTGATTATTTACCAACACACATATAGAAATTAATCAATAATTGTTTCACTTCACATATCTTAGACTTGTTAATATTCATCTATATCCAATGCATTCCAGTTCAATTTGCTGCATTTACTTTTATGCTTCTCAGTATTCTGCTGTACAAAAACTGAGACAATTTATATAGACACAATGTCATGAACAGCTGCACTTGTAGCTACTTTACTTTTGATCTTCCTCGGGAAAACCCAAGTTGGTGCTGGCAGAAATCCCCATGTTTGACTGTGCGGTCCACCAGCAGAGCTGAGCCGTCGTGTCACTGGTGAGGGCCAAGTGCAGACAGCCAATCAGCCAGAGCACCCATTGCAGAGGGGAAGTGTTGAGCCCTGTCTTACAGAAACTTAGAATGTAAGCGAAGCCATTTATGCACCACCAATTGGGAAAACTGAACTTGTGACACTGCGTTGATCGAGATTCAATATCAGACTTGTGTGCTCCACTGTAACAAGAACTAGAGGCCAGTGCATCACCCAGATGGGCATACAGTTCTCTGAAACAAAGGTTTAAGTTCAGAGACAGACAGAAGAAAGTCAGTAGACAGATACACGAAACCAATTCTCTTACTTGATTTGTATCCAAATCCAAGTCAGCAGGAGAAATGTTTTTGCCAAATTTGACTCTTGTACCTGATACCAGTCCTGCTTCTGTGTCCTCAACTTCAAGCAAAAACTAATGCCGTTGATAGGCCAGAATGTATTCACTCCTGATCTCCTTGTCCAGAAAAGGAGGAGAACCAGAAGTGCTCAGTCCTTGAGGACTTTGTTCGAAGGAACATAAACGCAGGAGTTTGAACAGAGAAGCTACGGAACCCAACCCTTAATTTTCTCATTGTATTTTTTTCTCTGCCAGTGGGCGGTGAATTAGGCACTGCAGGAAACAGACTTTTCACCATGGCACTGCAGATCCAGATCATCAGTGCCTGTATTATGGCCTTTCCTGGATCGCACCCTGAGAAAACCGCAGGAACAGCACAGCTCTGTTTCTGACATCGCCATTCTGATTTCTCACGGCAATCTGAATGCTGAGCGAGTTATTCAACCCAGGAGAGTATTTTTACATTGCAAAGTAACAATCCTGGAAAACAAATAAGTTTTTAAAAAAACTTTATATCTTGAAAAGTGCTAGTGTGAGCATTTTTACCATGTGAAGTATCATTAAAAATGAAGTTTGCCTTCATTGCCAGCATGGCCGACTGAATTGTGCCACCATTAATTGATTTTAATGTGATAAAAACTAAATGGGCCAGTGATTATCACTCTTACCCTCGAGAATTTCAATCCTTTAGTGCTTTTGCTGTTTCAGTATTCAACTGACTACTGTACCTCTCACTTAACTATACCACCATATACTATGTGCATGCATTTGTGTGTGTGTGTATGTGTTTGAGTCCATGTGCGTGTGTGTGTGTCCGTCCGTGCGTGTGTTAGTGTGTGTGCGCACGTCTGCGTGTGTGTGTGTGTGCGTATGTGTGTGTGTGAATGTGCATGCGTGTGCCACGAACTGCAGAGTTCCTGGCACCTTGCCGCAGTAAATATTGCCAAATCACTGGCTTTCAGCAAGTTAAAAATATGGCCATGCTTTTGCAAGATTGATGTATTTTCGCTTGATAAAGAAATGTAATACCGCTGCTTATTTTTGCTCCAGCAGGCATTGTGTAAGGTTTCTTAAAAAAACATTCTCCAGCATTTTGTGAAAAGTTCCAAAGGTCCAACTTGTACCAAAAGCTCTGAGGGTCATAAGAAACTGGAGCCTTTATACACTCGCTGTGGGGGCTCAGAGATGTATGTGGTGGTTCCTTGCCATGTGTAGTGGTTCCTTGCCATGTGTAGCTTTCCCTATTACACAATGTTAGGTGCCATTAAAATAGACAATCTCCATAATAACACATGGATGTTGACCATGGTTACTGTTCTTTCGCAATTACTTCAGTTCTGACAATAAAAGATGTAGTATTGGGAATAAGGGATCTGGCATGTTCCGTTCTTACTGCTGTACCTCCTACTGCCAGCTTTGTAGCGTAGTCTAAAATGGTAGGCGCTCATCACAATGACTATTTTGAGGAATCAAGAGTGTTGAAAACACTGCCTCGTCTCTCAAAACCCTCAGTTCTGAAACTCACAGATTGGACTTTGTCGGACACAAGAGTGTCCAATGCTTAAATACAGCCCTGGAGATATATTTATGGCTGCAGTGTTAACTTTCAAAGGGGCAGTAGAAGGTGGTATGTCACCCCAATGTGTCCAGGGGGACTTCTAAACACAGATTAAATTATCGCCGCTCTCACCAAACTGAAAAGTCAAGCTGTCAGGCCATTTGCCAGGGAACAAAATGGGTCCAAAAGATTTCTCCTTAGTGCCAAGCGGGAAAGCACGTTATGCATCGAATAAAAGCGGAACTTTTTCATTGGAAACTGATTGGGCATGTGGGGCAGCCATAAACTAGGTCTGAACATTTCACCGCATCTTCTATAATGAATAATTTGCATTTTTGCAAGAAAAGGGTAAAAAGTGGAAGTATCTTAAAGACTGGGCAGTTGAGGCAGACAGACCTTGTGGTAAATACTGTGGTAAAGAACAGAGAGCCAATAGTATTTCTGTCATTAGCTTATGTGATGCCGAAATGCCCTGGGTGAAGACCGATGAAAAATATAATAAAGTAGCAAGTGTTTGGTATTCCCATTTGCTCACAAACATGTATATACACCCTCACAAACAGTTTAATTCAGCTTAATGTCAACATTACAACCTCTATTTTTGAAAAAGCAGCATTTTAGCGATTGAGTATATAGTTTTGGGGAGCAAAACAAGTCTGAAGTAGTTTTTTTTTCAGAGGATACAACATATTCCATTTATTGCCAATCAATCAACTAAATTTGCACTGTTATCTTAAACACCTGTGAATCAATGGAGCATTTTGCTTGAGAGCTGTTGTGTCATGGTGATGGTCCATGTAATCAGTGGAATTGCACTTGGGCTTTCAGAGGACTGGAAGTGATCATTCACAGGAAGTGGCTGGGGCCCAGTGATGACATCAGAGCACTGGACTGACAATTCCCCGTTAAGTTTGAACTCGAGAATTTCTTCCAAAAGTTCATACATTTATACCGCTGCCCCAGGCACTTGTGGTTGGTCGAAGCTTGGGAACTCTGCCCAAAAGTGAGCACTGGAATTGTATCTCTTCAATAAAGGAAAATATCGATCAATATTGCAACAGCATTCTTATGCTTTAATGTGTTGACAGGCAGCGATTGGGAAATATTTACAGCAGCAAACAACCACAATCTGAACCGTTTCTAGGGAGAAAATGTTTCGCCAATTTCACACTGTTCCACAATGGGCCCTAACTTTGCAAAAAGTCACTACAAAGAGCAGCCCACGCGCACATATACAAACTACACGCTTCCGGCAAAAGAGAAACATATACAATGACTCCAAATTTTCCGCAGCTCCCTGAAGGATCGAAACGTTTCCTCTATGTTCCACATGATCAGGAAAAATATTTCTGTTTTTCTTATTGATTTAAGTTTTGACACTCTTTTTTTTTCCTAGTGCTTTTCTGTCAGATGATGTTTTATTCAAAGACCACCGCGGACCGCTTCCTTGGGAGAAGCTGAGAGAGAAGTGCTCTGTACACCTGTTTTGTTTTTCATCCCTTCTTCTTCCTCTAGTCTGTGGGAGGCAGGATGTTTGGCTTGGCGACGGCCTGCCCCATGACTTAATCCCTGGGTGCGATCACTCCGTTTTTTTCTTTCTGGGAAAATAATGAAAACCCAATGCGGCGCTGACCAGGTGCTGAGTTTCATTCTGCACTTTAACAATGTCATAATGGGCCAGCCGTCCCGGCCAAATAATTCACTTATGTTTCCCTTGTAACATTATGCCAAACATGAGATCTTTACTTTGTCGAATCTGGTAAGCATCAAGCCCACTGTATCAATGGGAATGCTGTTTTAATAAGCATTCCCAGAAGGCAAGCCAATGCTGAAGACCACCTCTCTCCTGGAAGCCATTAGGGTCCACAGGAAGAACTGCCCACTCCAATTCTCATAGAAATGGAACAAAAACGTAGATTCAACGCGAGAAATGGCTAGAAGGAGATATGACAGGTCAGAACAATACGAGAGTAAATGTCTGACAGCTGATACCTCCATTGTTGAGCTCAGATATCAGTCTGAACAGGCAATTTAATTTCCACACCCTCTCTAAAAAGGAATTGGTTCCACAGTTCTTCTCGCTTCTGCTAGAGGAAGCCTGTTGAGGTAACCCAGTTTGCCCAGTGCGCTGGACCTTGCACACTGTATTTAGAACAGCAAATAATACTCTGCCTGTTGGCAATGGAAACCTGTGTAGGGTTAACCTGTTCCCTTCTCCCAGCTTCAAAGAAAACCCCTTTGCCTGGTTACGGTCTAAATATCACACTGTCCAAAACAGTTCATGAGTGGTTAACCCCACTTTGCTCCAGGAGGAACGGACCCTGCTTTGTCTCATGCGCTGTAATTCACTTCGGATTTTGTATAACTGCGATTCAATTTAACATTTGAAAGCTTTAGAGGATTAGAACCTGAAAAAGCATCAAAAAACACATTGAAGCCTCAGATAGGTCCTTACACTAACCAAGGAAGAGTCAGGTGTGCATTGGTTATTTTGGCACAGGTGAAGACCTTCTGTATTTTCACCATCGAGCCCATCGTAGTTTTAACTGTGATTCATTTTTCTTGTGAAAATACCGCTTGGAAAATTGAGGAAAAAATGCTCACATTCGCACTTTTCATTTGAGAAAACTACATAAAAAAGAAGAGAAACAGGGCTGAGGCTGTGATGATACTTAGCTATGACAAGTAGTTACACAAAGAGGTGATTGCTGGAGGCTTCTGGGTTGAGTGCTTTCTATAAGCAAACAGATGTTCAAGAAGGAGAAGCAATCGAAGGTGCTGCGCTATTTGCCTTCTGAATGAGGAAGGGTGTGCTGGTGTTTACATGCCTGACATCATGCAAGGTTATTTTTTTGTCAGATTGGTTGGCACCGTAGAGCAAATTTTGAGTATGGAGCATAATGGCCTCCCAATTAAGAAGAGCATTGTTTCAAGATTTTGATGGCCGCCTTCCACTGCTAAGCTTCACTAGCATCCATCTGTCTCCCTCTCTACTCAATTCACTTCAACCTTCCTTTGCCCAAATGAATGGCAACCCCCCTGCATCAATTAAACAAATGTTTAAGCAAAGGCATTCCATATCAGACCTGAGCATTCTCACCGCGCTGTCGAGATTAAAGGAGCTCGTCATTGAAATTCAATGAACGTCGGATAGCACGATCGTCTGAGATAAAAAATCAACCCTTATAAATCAATCACCACCTCCAGCGCTTATTTGGTCCCCTGGCGGCCCGCTAAACAAATGGATTCTGCATGTTCGATGAGCGGCGGGTAAAGACACTGTTGCTTCAGGTTGACTGAGCAGGCATTGAAAGTGGAATGAGGATCTCTGAGCGAAGATGCAACCAACACTTTCTCTGGTCTTTTGCAACCTAAAGTACACATATCCCCCTAATTATTGATTTATTTTAAAGCAAGATACCAAATTCTTGAGTCAAAATTTTATATTGTTGAAAATCTTTCTTATTCTTACGTCTTGTGGGTTTATTATTCTTACCACTATGTTCTGAAGCACTGACAAGAAATATAATATTAATATGTTACATGCTAAAAGTGACAATCTCTCTTAAGTAAAGCAAGTGAAAACCTGAGGAACATTCAGCAAAACAACAAAGCATTTTAGTTTTGAAAATCCATTCATTAACGTCACCTTCAAAATACATGACTAACCTATAAGTGACGTCAGCATGCCGAACAAACACTGATCTCACTGACAAACGCGGAACTAACTGAGCTTATTTTTCAAAAGCCAAGATATTCTGGATATGCACTGAGCCTAGCTTATATTTAATTCTGGTCTATTTAATTCCCAAAACAACACACTGGTCAAAATACTACTATGTTTACCAAAAGGCGGATAGTACACCTCACCAAATCATTTATTTTAAAGTCAAGGATCAATAAATGTTGAGTGAAGGTATAATTATTGCACCTAAAATGCAGTGTGTTTGATGTGTGCAAAAAGCTTGGGTGTTATTGGCATGTTTTGAAATTTTTTAAATGGTAGTACACTGTGGTGTTCACTTTTGGGTGTGTACTCACATGCAGCTAATACAAGCACTGTAGTTTACTATTGGGCTCCATAACTTTGTTCTTTGCTGACTGTTAAAAAAACTTGACATTGTTATTGCATTTTTTTGCCTTTGTTTCACCCTCACCCTTCAAAACAAAGTCAGTGAAGCCCAGCGGATGCATCGCTGCAATTAAACTGTCAAATTATGGCTTTGACAAAATAATATGCAGTTTTTCTTTTTCAGATGTTTGTTTTTTTTGCCCAACAAATACCCAAGGACGTCATCTATTTTGCCACAACAACCAGGAGTAAGAAAAAAAAACAAGCTGTGGTGGGAATGATTAGATGACTAGACCAACAGATGTCGGCGTCGTGGAATCTTTAGTGAGCACAGACATTAAGAAGTGTGCTTATGTCAAATGCGCTCCATTATGTTCCACTCTTTCTCCTTTGTAACATCAAATATTAGGTTGTGAGACACAGGTCACTACCACGTGTAGTCGGGATCCTTCATGATAGCTGTCATACATAAACACTATACATGTCGGTGATATCTGCTTATTTAATCAATGTGTTTACAGGCTTGGATTGCGTGGACAACGATGTTTCTTTAAGAGCTTCCAAAGGGAGACAAGGTTGGCAGTAAGTGACAAAGACGACGTGTTGGAGTGATTGGGTTGGGACCGCTCAAATTCGTCGTAGCTACATTAGAAAAATCGTTTTTGTTCCACCAGCGCTCTCATGAGAACCGCCGCCAATTACCTTTGTAATGCAAACGGCCTGTATTGTCCATCAAGTCGTCTTGAGGGAGCGATGAATTCAGAGGCATTTAAATAAGGACTATATGACAGAATGACAAGTTGCTGGGTCTTTCTGCGCATCCTTCCCCTCAATATCACTCCCCATTTTAAGCACAGTGATTACATGGCAGGTAATGTGGATAGTCTTTGTGTCGGTAGCATTCTAGATCTCGTCTCATGTGCCTCCTTGTGTAGTTCTATTACCACCTAGAGCTCAAGAGCTCAATTCATTTTTGAAGTGTAACAATAATAACTCAACAATAATTGTGAGGTATTATTCAGCTAATGGCATTTATGAAAATATTATGGCTGGAAGTGGACATAAGTGTTTTGGATGAAATTGCTAATTACTTCTTCACTGTTACTAAGGAGATTCTTCAGGCTCCGTCTGACAATAAATTTAATGACATTTCTATTCCAAATATATTTTCCTCTTTGTTTTTTATGCAACTTTAATGCAAGATAAAAATATTCATAATTAATCCATTACCGAGTTTTACGATTTTAATTACAAATTAATACATAGTTAGAAGCTAGTATTAAGGGGCATTTGCTCAAACTGAATTGTTGGTGATTGCTGAAAGTGGCTTCTACACCACCATTCTTTCCTTTCATTACCTTGTTGCAAAGATATTAGCGAACATTGAAATGAACAGGCTTGTTCTACTTCAGTAGTTCCCCACCTCTATCATACAGATGACTTTTCAATCAAGAGGGGCCTTCATTTAGCACAGCAATGGCTCCCAAAGCACCAAAAGAGATTTAAAATTTATGCTTTTCTCTGAGGGGAAACAAGTCATTGCTTGTGCTCTATATGAGTAAAATCAATCTGCACATAAAATCATTTCCATCAGATAAGAAAAAACTAATGCCCGAAATGGCTGGATTTTACAGCACATTGCTCATGCAATCAACAATTTGAACAGCTGAACTTTTTGTTTTTCAAATATGTGATAGTGAGGCTCACATGCAGTATAACAAAGATGAAGTATTTAATGCATCTTAGCGTATCACATTTCTGGTCCTTGGGATTCTTATCTGAATTTCATCAGAGTGTCTCTTCAAATGGAGAAATGGCAATAATGTACTCGAGGAAGCAAGATAATGTAAAAGATTTTACAGTGTAAAACTGTAATGGAAACAAAAAACTGTTTCTATTGACTCACATAATCTGATATGAATATTTCAGTCGAAGCTGCCAAGGATCCACCCCTGGTGCAACCTTAAAAAAATCCCCTCTGGGAACACTGACAATACACTGAGTTCCCCATCTGCTAGAGTTTCAGGCTGGTGAAGACTCATATTAAAACAACGTGGACCGTAATGATTTCAGTATTCCAAAGAAGTGCGCGGAGTAATTAGGCCACACAGGAATGGCCTTATAAAGTATGGATGTAATAAATAAGCCATTAGGTGGGCAGTAAAGGCGCAGGAAGTAAAAAAGCCTTCAGAGGAATAAAGGGGTTTGGACAGACCTCCGTGAATGCTGATGCCTGATGGGTAATGTGCCGCCCACAAGAACCTGGGTGTGGAGCTGTATTTTATCCCTGCTACAAACTACGAGATTAACTCTCACATCTCTCACGCTATTAGTAAAAAATCTGCTAAATAATAACAACAATAATAACAATAATGGCTGAACAATTTTTTGCATGTTTACTCTTTTTCCTTGGCGGGGTCCCATTACTGAAGATGACAAAAAATGTCTTCCACAGCGAAGGCCAATTTTTCGCTATTCACTCAAACTAAACTAAAATTGCTTTTGATTGCTGTCACCGGTGTCTGTCTTCATCTCCTGTCACTATGAAACTGCTTCCTCGTGTTGGAACACCCTAGAAATCCATTCAAGTAGAATTTCAGACCACCTCACATGCACTCTAGAAGATGGAACAGTTCCACACAACTGAGTTAGGCATTATTAAATTAATTTAATTAAACCAGTCAAAAATCTAAGAATATATTCAGAGGGTACTTAAGACATACGTGTGGAGCTGTTTCATTTTTAGGGAGTTAACTTCAAAAATAAACGTGCAATGCAATACCCGCAGGTCATAGAGATTCATTTTTGTCTCGCATTCATTTCTGGTCTAACAGATGTATCAAGCGACCGCTTTTACATTGCCCCAAACATTAAAGTTGTTTATCTGTGAATTTGTATTCAATATGGCAGAAGTCTACCTTGGATTCAAATGCACAGACCATTTATTCCCAGGCCATAATATCATGAAATGGTGGGGCTTGGTAATAATTTTATAATGATATCTCAGTAAACATGATCAGTTTTATTTAAACTGTCTGAGCTTAGGTGGCCCTGCTGTTAAGACTTAAGCAGAATGTCTTACTTAGAAGGACAGCTAGTCAAAGTTTCAATGTTAAATGAAGTTGGTTTGATATGGGTAGCTTTGTTTTCTCCACCAGTAAATCAAAAAATGCTGAGAATTTTGATTATGTATACATCATTAACAAAGGACCATCAACACAGTGCCCTAAACCAGTAGTGTCCAGCATCAGATCTCAGCTATTTCAATCCCAGAATTTCAAAGGAGTTCATTTTTCTCAAGAGCCCAACTCATGCTTTTAATGATTATTTACCCATTTAAGCCATATTATGTCGGAAATATTTATAAATGCCCTGAAGAGTTCCGTATTCATACAGTATTGGAAATCATTTTTATTGCATTAAAAAGGGGAAAGTTGTAACTGATGCAGTCAAAGAATCAATGTGCTTCTAATTGGTGAAAGTGTGAATATATGGTCGCAGAAAATTGCCATTTGGTAGTAAATAGCGCAATAAAAGATGAGGCAAATTCTAATGAGCCAAACCAGCACAGTAGAAAAGGAAAAAAGTCACATGTTCAGCTACATAATAAGGACGGAATTGATTCATTATTATTCTCATTCAGTCATTTGTATGTGTACCCTCTTTGCAAATGTTACCTTTAAAGCATATTTTTTAGTCTACATGGCAAAGATTTTCAGCTATTTTGGATATTTGGCTGAAGGGGTTAAATAATGTAACTTCTTTAGTGTCAAATCATGAACAGATTAACTCTGATTTAAAATTGTGACTGCAGTTGCAGATTGAATGACAACCAGCAGGCATGGGGGCAGGGGGGATCCCCAGGACCTTAGGGCGCTTTCACACCAGGATAGTCCGGGGGACTCGGTTCGATTGGGCGTGGAATGCCGAAAAATTTCACACCTTCATTTGGTTTGGTTCTCTTTCACACTGCACTTTTGAAAGCGGACCAAATCGCACAGACAATGTCATACAGTTACAACAGCTGCTGATTTGGGGCGGCGCTGCCGAAAAGAGCATGAGGAAGAGGAAAACCCGGCTCATCGATTAGCCAGAACCTCTCTTTGGTTAGCTGGATAGTTTGTTTGCATTTCCCACTGTAAGCAAACCGCAGCAGGGTACGCTTGTTTTGGAAGATTTTGGTGTGAATCCTGGCACGATTGCTGCTTTCACACTGAACCAAACGAACCGAACCAAGTGCGAAAACGAACTCTGGTGCGAACTCTCTAAGCATCCTTAGAGAAATTTGTGACACCCGTCCCAAATATAAAACTCTACTCTGAATGTGCATATAGAATAAATTGGACATACAGTTCTCAACAATCGCACCTTTGAAAACTGAATAGATCTATTGTGTATCAATAAATCTATAGATTTTTTTTTTTTAAGGCAGCCTGCTCGGAAAAAATGAAGTTCAACCAACCTTCTAACCTACACACATTCATAATGTGGTCCTGCAGTGTCACCATACTGAACTTATATACGCAGCTCTATCCTACAATTTCACTACACTCCACAAGCACACACTCACAGCTCTGTCTTTTAGTGTCACCATATTGCACCTATACAAAGTCACAGCTCATACCTGCAGTGTTATCATACTGCTCTGCCGCACTTTCACAATTTAGTCCAGCAGTGTAAGAATGCTGCACCTGCACACGCTCACAGTGTCATCCTGCAGTGTAACCATACTGAACCTACATACAGTAACACAGTGGTCCTTGAGAGTTATTAAACTGTGTCTGTACAAAGGCAGAGCTCGGCCCAGTTGTGTTACAATAGTGCATCTTCGCACGCAGAGCTCTGTCCAGCACTGTCACCGTACTTCACCAACACACGGGCAGAGCCAACAGAGCGACCGTCTGCTCCAGCATTTTCTTGCAGCTAGTTAGCATACGGCATCTTCAAACAGACATAAAAGCACACTGCTCAGCTCTTCAGTTTCTTAATACTGTACCAACACATGTGACCAGCTCAGTCTCGCGGGGTTAGCTGACTGCACCTACACACGCTCACAGTGCACTCCTATTGTGTTACCATACTGTACCTATACACACTCACAGCCCTGTCCTGCAGTGTTACCACCCAACACCAACACACTGTTACAGAGTAGTCCTGCAGTGTTATCATATTGTACCTTCATACATGCACAGCTCTGTCTTGCAGTGTTACCATATTGCTCATCCGCACATTCAAAATGCAGCCCTGCAGTGTCATCATACTGTAGCTACCGAGAACATATATACTCACAGCTTATTCCTGCAGTGCCACCATACTGCACCTACACATACTCATAACTTATTCCAGCAAAGTTGCCACCCTGAATATACACACACACATACACAAACAAGCACAAATTATGGCCTATTACGGTGGTGTGGTGTTACCAAACCACAAATGGAGTAAACACACCAACAGCCACAGAGCTTTATCCTGCAATTTCATCATTTCCAGTGATATCGTATTGCACATGTATACGCAAACAGCTTGGTCCAGCAGTGTTACCATTCTGCACCTACACACACTCACAGCTCAGTCCTGCCGCTACCGTGCAGCACCTTTACACAAACAGCTGAAGCTGTGTCAATGTTAGCATACTACCATACTGCACACACAGGTCTGTAGTGCAGTGTTATTATACTGCATCTACACACTCCTCTCTCTCTCTCTCTCTCTCTCACACACACACACACACACACACTTATAAGCACATACTCAGAGCTTAATAGAGCAGTGTTGGCATATTGGACCTACCATCCCACACCACCATCCTGTGAAAATGTCACCATACTGCACCAGCGCACACTAAAAGTTTGGTCCTGCAGTGTTGTCATATTGAATGTACAAACACTACCGGCTTAATGTTGCAGTCTGACCACGCAACACCAATATACACTCACTGTCTGGACATGCCGAGTTATCATACCGTTTTACCACACTCAGGACTTTGATCAGCTGTGTCACCATACGGCATTAACACACACTCTCAGCTTGGTCCTTCAATGTTATGATACTGGAAAGAAATTCTCGTTAATTGCAGCTTTGAAGGAAAACATTCACATCTATGGAATTATTTAAGTTCCCTGAAGGAACCCTACAGTTTTATTAGTTTTATTGCAGCTGTCTTTTCTGATATGCCTGCTTTTCAGTGTGAGCAAAACACCACTTAATAGTGAGCAAAAAGTAGTCAAAGAAAAACTAGCTTGATTACAGCAATAACTCTTATAGATACTAGCTAATTACAAGTGGTTGTAAAATAAGTCAAACTGGTCAATGTAATGAGCTCGCTGGAGACCCATTGTTAACTTCCATTAAAATGATCTATTCTCTCTCTTTTTATTTTTATTATTCTCGAGCAACAGTGATCTCTTATCAGGCATAACAAAACAAATTAATCTTTGCAGATCACGCTTCGTCAAAGTTTGACATTATTCATAATTCCCATATAAATATTACAGTAGCAAAATAAAAGGAAGTGCTTTAATACTTCACAAATTTGTCTAATGCGTTTTAAAACCGCACTTTATTCTACTTGGTTAGCAACACTTAACATCCCATTGTATGAAAGGGACTTACATTGCGCCCTACGAAGCGTTAACTAAGACTTCACAACAGCATTCATAATCATTCATCAATATTCATAAGGCTACTTTCTGGAATTTACAACGAGTCATTTTACAGCATAATGATGTGTTATGATGCGCCGCGTGATGTACAACCTTTGATGTCAGAAGAAATGAGCGGCTATGAATATTGATGAATGACTACAGAGCGTCTAAGTGGTCAAGTGAATGTCCACGGTTTTTTAAAGGCTGTCTCTCGCAGACCAGTGCGATGATGGATGGGTCGTACCAAGAGATGAGTCCAGCTGTCTCAGCAGGTGCATATATCAGAACTCAAAGGTTCTTCCATATAGCAAGACAAAACATAACTTTAAAGTGTTTGTAATGATCTATTTGTCCACAATTCTGACCTGCGGGATGACAAATCTTTAATAAAAGAATGAAAATGGTAAATAGTAAAAATTGACGTCTGTGATTTTTAAGTCACAAAAATTGCAGTATTCGGCCCACAAAAAAATATGCATGCAGTATTCCTCTATTCCATCTTCAGCGTGGAGGCACAGGAAGCCCAGTGGGGAGGAAAGATCCTAATAAAAAAAACGCTGACACTTTAATTGCATTTTTCTCATCAATGAAAAATCTGCGATGATCCTGAGCATTACTGTGGAGACCAATAAGGTTGATTCTGTTTTCAGACATGCAATTAAGGTGTCTGAAAAAATAAAACAAGATGAAATAAAATATTCCTGCTCACATATTCTCTGCTTATCAAATACCTGAATAAAAAAACAAAATATAAACCTCCATCAGGTTTACCCAGATACATTGCGATATGTTGACTAAAGTGACATAATACTGTAATGAAAAAATAACAGCCTTCACTGCAATAGTCAGGAAATTAAAAAATGGAATAAAAATTATACAAAATAAGAGAGAATTTTGTACATTTTTGTGATCCTGTGGGAAGGGGTCACCCTGTGTGCATTATGTCCACTGGGGTATTAACGCTGAAACTCAAAATGACAACTGACTAGCAGAATACAAGATCTTTGCAAATGGTTCCAAGAATTGAAAATGGTTTGTGCTTTTGATTGATGCACCTCTGCACTTTTGAAATACCAGTCATCATAGTGAACAGAATTTTTCTGATATGATGAGTAATACTATTATCCCAGTTTATATTCGTATTTCCAAATTGTGTTGCAGTGTGGAAACGTTCATTCCAGTGTGCGTTGCGTCTCATCCATTTTATTCAGACAGAACACAATGTGCACACTGTATTCATGACAGTGTAGTACAACTCCCAGCTCTTGTATGCACACAGCATAGCTGCAACAGATGTAATACAGCGAATGCTAGCTGCTACTATACCTACATACACAGTGATTAATGAGATCCATCATACAAGAAAGACAATATAACACATACTCTATAAACCCATCGCAAAATCCAAACTCCATTAACTATTGACTGTCCCATGCGCTTACATGGCTGCCGTTCGCGAGAAAACAGCTATTGCCATATGCACTTGACAATTGTGACATTAAATCTTAAAATGCACATATTATTACATTCCGCTAACGTTTGTAAAAGTAAGCCATCACTATGACTGTGCTATATGCTGGCACACAATTACACATGATTAATACAACACTGTTCAATATTATCAACGTAACACAATCTCCATGCAAGAAAGAGCAGCACATATACAACACTTAGTTAATCCTGTTTCATAGTGAAAGAGAAGTTTGCAAGCCTGCGCTGCAAATTAAAACTGATCTCGGACCAAATCATACCATAGAAAAAGAGGGCTGAGGAGGAGGTGGCATAATAGTATATTTCTCCATTTTCTAATGAAACTTCTAGCAAGCGTGAACATAGAATTATGCATTCTTTGAAAAAAAATGCCATAAAATAAAACCATTTCCCTACAAATGTATACATTTTACACCAATACTTGACTGGGAATAAAATTAATAGCCCATTACTTCGACAACTGTAGCTCCTCCTTATACACTGAACACAGGATGGCAAGGGGAATCACACGTTTTAATATTACACTTGTTACAGTTGCATAATTTTGCATTTGGCAATATTACTTTTCATTATCTGCCACTTTCTGAATGTTGGTCAGATCATCCTTTGCAACTGAAGTAAATTTTAAGCGCAGAAGTGATAAATAAAATTATGGGTCAACAACATTGACACTTGGGGACTCCATTTCCATGACCAATTGTTTGAGGTGTAGCACCATTCATTAGAATTCCTTACATTCTAATGTAAGACCAAGTTTGAAACCATTGTTTATCTCTCTCTGTCTCCTCTCTTTTTTCCTTGATTTGGACAATCTATATTCACTTACCTATGATTGTAAAAAATACTGAAAAATAGTGATTATGATAACAATAGAAATGGTGGATGTTCAGAGTGGTTTTGTTCATGGTTCATGATTACAATTCCAACCAGCAAACTAGCATTTTTAAAGTGGCCAAATAATCAAATGAGGAATTTAATATAAAAAAAACTGTTAAAATATAATTAACGCTTTGACCGGTCAAAAGACATTTCTGTCAGCGGTGGCTCACTCCAGAGCCACATTATTCATACACCTGTTGATGTCTTTATTAGAACCTCTGATATGGTTAATAAACAGTTTATATTAATATGTGTATCTTTGAGGAATTGCTTTGACATTATTGAAGTTTTTTTGTTTATTAAAACTCACTAAATGGAGCTGTATAGCTGGAAGATAATTAATCAGTAAAATAGTAAACAACCATTGAATGTAATTGCAGTATAACAGCATAATGGCTAATGCCATAACCCTGCAAAAATGGAGTGAGATACACTGCATAGTGAAGACAAAGTTAAAATTAAATTAAATGAATCAAAAATGTTCAAAAGTGTGCATCCCCTCAGTTTTTAATACTGTGTATTGCCCCATTCAGCATCAGTAACAGCATGCAGCCTATTGTGATAGTTGTCAATGAGACCCCTAATTCTCTCAGGTGGTATAGCTGCCCATTCTTCCTTGCAAAATGCCTCCAGCTCCTGCAAATTATTTTCCCCAAAGTGGCTCGATGACATTGCGGTCGGGAGACTGTGATGGCCACTCCAGAACCTTCACCCTCCTCTTCTGTAACCACTGGAGGGTTAAATTGTCTTTTATTGAAGGATAGTGACTGCCAAGTTTTTTGCATGATGAGTCAGATTTTCAAAATAAATGGAAAAATTTGACAAATTCAGCTAGGGTATGTAAACTTTTGAGCAGAAATGCCTGTAACCATTTCAGGAAATTTGTTCCTTGCCTTTTATGTTGAATATTTTAATTGAAAAATGCTACAGCCAGAAAAGAATGCAATAATCTCAAGAGACAGGTCCTACAGCAGTTTACACAGCTGTAAGCTGAAGAAGAATAGGTTTTGCGCTTGGGTCATATGTCAGTTGGAAAAGGGCTCAGTGCACTGCAACTGATAAGAATCTGGACCCCTCAAGAATGAGGAAAACAATGATAGAACACGGGTATGTTTCCTATTAATGCTGGGAGTTGTGTGTGGCAGGCTGAAGGAGAACCCAGGCGGGGGATTGAACTCCAGACTCCCAGGTAAGAGTCACACACACTGACCACATCACCAAAGAGCCAGGCTCATTGGCAAGGTAGCCAGGGCGCGTACTTATTAGGAGGCATTTCTAGTGACAGGGCCCTTCAACTGTCACATGTTCGTGCACATTTTCTGTCACACATACTTACTCTCATATGCTCGGACATCCACCCTCACCCACAAACACCAACAAGCACTTGTGAGCATATGTACACACATTCACTCCAGTATGGAAGGGCAGCCATGTCCCCACACAGTTTTTGATACTTAAACTTGCTGCGAGCTGCACTTCAATAAACTGTTCACTCACATCACCTTTTGGCACAGCTGCACGGCTCTGAAAACTAAAATACCTAGCCAAGAAGCCAATCGGGGACCAGGTTCACATTTTTTACACTCGCAATGGAACAGTACTACTGTAAAATCTGACAGGATGAAGTTAATATTGAACATGATGTAAAAGTAGTTCATTCAATTTTACAGTATAGCGCTTTTCACAGACAGTCTGTCACAAAGATGCTTTACAGAGCCAAATGCCCAGGGGATTCAAAAACTTGCTGAATGCATGAACATGGTTATCAAATGAATACACCTTAGCTCAGGTTATGTCATGCTATCTATTTGGGGCAAATTTATAAGTCCACTATATTTTAAAATAAACAATTCAAAGGGTTATTTAAACTGATTTTTGGTTAAGTTGGGGTAAATTACACAAGGGAGGTACTGACAATTTTATTATTTTTATACGAAAATGAGGAACATTTCCACTTTGCTGTTGGATTGAATCATAGCCGTGTTCAATTACTTTTGAAAATGTTTTGTTCCTATATACACACTGCTGTAAAGAGGCATTTACCCCCTCCCCAACTTCTTCCATTTTTTCATATTTGTCATGCTTAAATATTTAAGATCATCAAGCTAATTTTAAAATGAGACAAAGATGACCTGAGAGAACACAAAATGCAGTTTCTAAATAATAATTTCATTTATTGAAGGGAATAAGCTTTCCAACCCTACCTCAACCTTTGCCAACAAAAGAGGATTGCCCCTCGGTTAGCAAATCAACCAGTTCAATAAAATTAATTGATAATTGCATTCAATTTCACTGGGCAAATCCAGGCATGATTATTGGCAGGCCCCTTGAATTGAAACATAACTTGAATACAACTTGTCTCGCAATGTGATGTAGGCAAAAAGTAGCACATGATGGCACGATCTAAAGAAATTTCAGGACAGATGAGAAACAAAGTTGTTGACATCTATCAGTTTAGACAGAGTTACAAAGTCATTTTCGAAGGCTCTGAAACTCAAACGAACAATGACGAGAGCCATTATCAACAAATGCATAAAATTTGGAACAGTGGTGAACTTTTTCATGAGGGGCGGCCAAATAAAATTTCTCCAAGAACGCATTATCTCATCCAGGAGATTACAATAACATCTGAAGAACAGCAGGCTTTGCTTGCTTCAGGTAAGGTCAGTGTTCAGGATTCCACAGTAAGAAAGAAACTGGTCAGAATGGAATTCAAAGGAGAGCTGCAAGGCACTAACCACTGCTGATCAAAAAAAAAGAAAAGAAAAGAAAAATCACAAAGGCTCATTGTACATTTGGCAAAAAAAACATCAAATTGACCCCAAAGACTTTTGGGATAGTATTCTTTGGGCTAATGAGTCAAAAGTGAAACGTCTTGGAAGACTTGGGTCCCATTACATGCGGATTATCAGAAGAAATAATACTGTGATCCACAGTAAGAGGAAGAAAGTGTGGTGATGTTCCAGTTAAGGGGGCCCACACAAAACTTACTTTCACGGGGAGCAGAATTCCTAGCAATTGCCTGGCTAAGCACTCAATGACTCAATTAGCCAACATTGACAAAGTAGCTTTTAAGAAATCTCGACCCTTGAAAATATTAATTGTCCCTCTAAAGAGTGTTAAATATTGCAGTAAAAATTACTTTTTAAGAACTTATTCAGTATGTAAAAAATGGGGAATATTCCTCGAGGTAAATTTGGCAGAGAGCCTTTGTGAAAAATAACTACAATACTTTTTTGGGGGATGGTGAAACGCCTGTGTTAAATCACCACATGTCCTCGACTTATTCGTGAAAACAGATGTTTGTTTTATAGTTTTCTGACCCACTTTAGTGTTATATGCTTGGTCATTTGACTGAAGACTATTGTGTCGCACAGTGAACCAAAATTGTTTTGCTAAATGGAATGAAAATGCCTTATATACTGCCTTTTCAGTATGACTGCAGGCTCTCCTCGAGATAGATGCTTGCATTTTGTTGTCAATTCGCCATGCGACTGCAGTGGGTACAGACAGGAGGCTCTGCGTACAAGTCCTGGCTGGGCTTTCTGGCGTAGAGTTTTCGTGTTCCCACAGTGTTCACAGGGTGCCTCTGAGTGCACAACCCCCCCACCACACACACTCACACACACACTTCAAATACATGCAGGAATGAATGTGCGAGCGAATGGTGTGTGTGTGTGTGTGTGTGTGTGTCTGTCTGTCTGTCTGTCTGTCTGTCCCATGTTGTGATATCTTGTGGTATTTGTTAGTAAAATGACATGTAGAAGCTCTTCCATTATACACTAATACAGGGGTAGAGACCCCTGTTCCTGGAGAGCTATAGCCATGCATGTTTCAGATGTTTCTCCGCTCCAAAACATCTGATTCAAATGACTGTAACTTATTTAAGGCTTGATAATGAGGTAATCGTTTGAATCCGGAGTGTTTGAGGAGAGAGAGATTCAGAACATGCAGAGCTGTGGCTTTTTCACAGCAGGGTTGCCTATCCCTGCCCTAATGGAAGGGTTAGTGTTGAAAACCTGACAGCTGAAAATGTCAATCACTCTGTCCAAGCTGCTCCAAACCTGGCTCTCAAACCCAGCAATTCCAGGCCCAGTCCCTCAGTGAAATGATAATATGAGACAGGGGTAGGGAACCTTCTCCAGACTTTTTTTTACCAACTAAGCGCCTACACGACTGAACCTCTGGAATGTTTGTTAAGGGCCTTGATTAGTAGAATCAGATTTGTAGCAGCTTGGTAGGTATGAAAGCCTGCACCCACAGTGGCTCTTTTTAGAGAAGGTTCCCTACCCCTGATTTAAGAGATAGTGCTAGGCACTTGAGGGTGTATGTCAATGTTATTGCGCTACCTTTCATTGTATGCATTTCAACATGAACAACTGACATGCAATACTGTATGTAACGTCCCTCATATCTAGACTTGTCTCCTATGGGGAGCTAGGGAGACTTTGTCAGCCTTTGACTTTGGGAGATTTTCTGCTATTTGTAAATTCTGTGTAGATGATACTGTGGTAATGATCTTATTTCATCTTTGGATGCACAGGAAAGCATGCTTCACGCTCCCTGTTAGCATCTCAAAAAGAATCGGCTCCACGTGAAAATCGGAAATGAATGCGTTTCTGGTACTCAGTATGCCGCAATTGTCCAGTGCAAGCATGATTTTGCATAAAATATAAAAAGGATGTACTCTTTCTGGAGATCCCAAATGGTTTTACCACAGGAAAAGTAAAGCTCTGTAATTGGATCACAGCAGTCAGAAACAAACAGGTTTCTTTTTTCATTCTAGGATTAAAATTTGCAGTTTGACTGGCAGAAAACTCATGGATCTTTCAATTACTGTGTACCTCTTTTTGCATTTAAATGGGTAGTGATCTCAAAGGAAATAGTTATGGCTTTAATGACACTCTCCATTCATTAAAACTCCCATTCCCCTTCGCTTTGCCTGCTCGTGCCTTGGGAGCCCCCAGACGAATTGAATACTGAAAAGTTTGGCGGTTCAATTACCCCGATCCGGGTCAGACCCAGAATTTCCAGAATTGATTGCAGGCTTATATGCTACACCGCAAATCAGACCGATGTGTCAGGCAAAAGAAATTTGGGTGTCAAAAATTAGCAAGAGGTTGCTTCCATGTTATGATAATATATTGTCACAAACGCATAAAAATAAAAAGAATGTTTTACTCATCTTATTGCGCATGCAGTATGTTTTGGACTAAATCACTAAATATCAATGATAGCGACAGTCATTGTAGAACGCAATGCTTGGTCAGTATTATTTAAATTATACCTTTGACTTATGATTACCCAGTGTTAAGAAACTGATTGAAATTTAGAGTACAAAGTCAAGTAATCAGTCATGGCAAAAGTAGAAAGAAATGATAAATGTTGCTGAGTAGAACAATATTGCTTAATGTTACATCAGCTGAAATCAAAAAGGTAAGATATATAAATATATATTGGTTTAATATAAAACCAAGTTAAATTAAGTTGTGCAGTAGATTATCAAACATACAACGATATCAAGGCACAGAAATGCAGTCAAGTCCTGCCTCCTGTCACTAGTCAGGAGCTACACGCAAATCAGAGAAAAAGCCATAAAGGATGTCTTTCAGTATAAGATTGGGGGTATATTAATTACGAATGAGGAGGACTGTCTGAGGTCAGGCAGGAGAAAACAAGTTCACTGTGGCTGGGCATAGTTGAAGGGACTCGTTTGAGGTCAGTAGCTGGGGTGTTAGCCTAAAGAAGAGGGCATTCACGGTAGATGCGCCTTCTTAGAATTGGACAAGAAATATAATAGGAGATGCCACTTTTGCCAGGACTGCAGGCAGTGGCAATAGAATCCCCAATAAATAGAAACTCGGAGCTGGAGTTTGAACACCGAAGATGGAAGACAACAGTCTAGTAAAAGGGAGATGAAAATCAGGAACTTAAATACACAAAGACAAACAAACAATCAACAAAGTGGAAACCGGTGTGCAATGCACAAGGAGAAAATACAAGAGTAGGGAGTAACGAACAAGAAAGAATTGAATAACACATGAATTTCATTGTGATGGAATATCAAAGGGACACCGGATGAGCAGATTCCACCCTAGATAGCCCTAAATGTATGAAGCTGCTTGTTTCTAAATGGTTTATCTTGGTCTCATTTTGCATTTTCTGAATACCTTTCCATTACGGTTTGTTCGCCACAATGGCAGCACCTGTTGAAAGATGTCTGTGATGGAATTACTGTGAGGTAGTGATCTGGAACCAAATGCGAGGACACGGGATTGCAAAAATAAGGAGCTTTATTGAGCAAGGGGGGTAACCCCCGCAGGGCAGTGGGCAACAGTAGAGTCCACAATCCAAAAATCTAATTCCAATGGGACAGAGCAGAGTTCGTTACCAGGGTAGCAATCACAGAAATCGTAGTCAGCAAAAACAGATCCGGTACACAGGCAAAGGTTTGTGGGAGAAGTAAACTCATAAGCCAAAAGACAGTCCGAATTGGCAACAGGGCAGCAATCCACAAAATCGAGCTCGGGCAGAAAAAGGTCAAAACACACAGATGCAACAAATAATCCAAAAGGGAAAACCAAAAATCAGTAGTCGGGCAATCCAGTCAGAAAGATAAACACTGAATAATCGAGGCGAAAAAAAACGTGGCACAAGAAAACTAGGAAAACGATCTGACAGGGAGTGGCTGTGAGAAGACACCTAATATACACTTCTGGGAAGATCACATGGGGAGAATCACAGGTGCAGGAAGTCAGACTGATTACAAGGGAAAGGCACATGAGGGAGAACCTAATCACATGGAATTGGCCAAAGCCAAAACGTGGACAGGGAACACGAGACATTCCTATAAACAAACATACGGCTCCAGTCACGGAGTTTCTAACGTGCATAGATAATGAGAAACAGGACAGCGCGATCAGATGTGAGCTTTCACAGAAAATGCAGCAAAGGTAATCAGGGAGAGCAAAGAGGCGGAGATTAGAACAGGGCGAGTGCTGAGAGCTAGTTAGTCAATTAGTAAGTGCAACTATACAAATCCTTGGTGCTCGTTAGTAAGTTAGTATTATACACAAGGTTAGTTGTTGTTAGTAATCTCAGGAGAAAATAATAAACTGTTAGTGTTGTTAGTAGATAGAAAAGAAGAGTGAAGCCAGCAAACAAGATCGGAAGGAAGATTGAAAACCAGAATCCAATAAATCACCCGAAGAGTGAAACACAAGACTGGGGCTGTAAGTGCAGGCGAGACGAGAGACCAGACAGGGGAGACAAAGTGCAATGCAAACTGGAAAACATGAACCGGAATGTGATATGGCAAAATGCAAAACATGGAAAAGTAATCTAAGACAAAACATGACCAATCAAAGTAACAAATGACAATACATAATACAAAGAATAATCAGGCATGGCAAAGGGTCAAAAAACACAAAAGGCAGTCAGAATTGGCAAGGCATGAACATGGTCAAGGCAGACATGGCAGAATCATAACAATTACATGACATATTTGTGTCATGATTTGTTAGGTGTGTGTGTGTTTTGGACTTTTCTTGGTGGCTCTTGTCCCCGGACAATATCGAATTCCCTTTCAATCGGATTCTTCCCAGCTGGCTGATTGAACTGGGGCGGTGCTTCCCCGGACTCTATACAAGCCGGACGTCCGCCACGCCTCCTTTGCTAGAGTGTCTGTTTGTAGCTAGGCACTATAGCTGAAGATATCTCTAGTCAGGATTTGTATAATTTTATATCTTCCAGTGATTATTGGAGTTCCTTCCTCTTTTGTGATTTTCCTTTTCTACTTTTTTTCTCTCTGGTCTTGTTGTCGCACTATATAGTAGCTTTGTTTTTTCTCGGCTGCCGAGATTCTTCTCCCTTTTACCTCGCTCGTGTTGCTTTCGTGTTTTCTGACTATTATACGTTCTTTGAAAGCCCGAGTGCTTTCCGATAGTCTTTGTAATTCTCTGTGTTTGTATTGTGTCCGTGCTGCTCGTCTCTCTCTGGCTGCTGCACTTAGCCTCTCAATTTTATCAACCATTACAGACCACTCTAGCCTGCATGGAGTCATCAGCAACGACTGCATGAGAGAACGTTGTGGCCAATCAACAAGCAGTTCTCTCTGGTTATGGCAAGGGTCTTTCTAGCCTGAACAATTAGCTGGCAGAGTTTGCGGAGAGATTCCGCCTTCAGGCAAATGCCATGGAGAGACAGGAAAACGTACTGTCAAGTATCGCTGAGAGTATTAGAGCCATGTCTACTCAGATCACACAGAATGTTGCACAAGCACAATCCGTACACCTTCCCCGAGAGCCAAATCTCCAGTTAACCCCAAGATATGGAGGCGAGGCAGGAAGATGTAAAGATTTCATTGCCCAATGTGAAATATTTTTTAAAGCGCAGCCTTCACGGTTCGTGAATGAAAAGTCTCGGGTTTCATTTATTTTATCCCTGTTGACCAACACAGCACTCACTTGGGTCAGGCCACTTATTTGATCTAATTCACTGGTAGTGAATACAGTGGAGACTCTCGTTAGAGAAATGGTATCAGTGTTTTATTGGATGTTTGTGGTCAGGACGCGGCTATGCTTTTAATGCATCTGAGGCAGGGCTCTGAAAGTGTCGCAGAGTTTTCAATCTCATTTTGCTCCTTGGTGACAGAGACAGGCTGGCCAGAAGTGCCTCTTATGACAGTTTTTATTCACGCTTTGGCTGAGGAGGTTAAGGATGCTCTGGCTCCATTGGAACCTTGTGTTTTTCTGGATTCATTGGTTCGTACTGCGGTGCGAATTGATAATCGCATCCGAAAATGTAACAGGGAGAAACGTACTGCATTGACTCTTGCTGACAACGGGATTAATGCTCCTCACAGCCTGCATACAGCTCCAATTCTGCCCACTGAAATTTACTCCTGGCGAGCCTATGCAGGTTGATGGCTCATATGAGAGCCGGGCTCATAAGCCCGTTCGCAGACATATAATCTGCTATAATTGTAACAAACCAGGACATATCCGTCCATGCTGCTCTGAGCTTAGGGGGAAATGGGAAGTCCCTCTAGGGCTATGGGCGGCGCTAAAGGCACAGACACAACCCTTTCGAACTTTGATTCCTGTAGAATTGACTGTGGGGGGACAGAGAATATTTATTGAGACCTTTTTGGACTCGGGAGCTGTGGACCGTTTTTTGGATGCAGAGTGGGCTCGGAGACATGCCATTCCCATCCGCCCTCTTTTACATTCACGGACTGTAAGATCTTTGGATGGTCGCCCGCTGGGAACTGGATTTATAACCGAGGTCTCTGAATCATTGACTAGGTTCATCCCTTTTGGTGGTCATTCTGAGGAGGTATGGTTTTTCATGATCAGTTCCCCTGTTTCCCCAGTCATTTTAGGACACTCTTGGCTACGAGAACATAGGCTTCACATCCTTTGGGGGAGTCAGGAGGATTGCAATTCAGAGGATTTCTCTGACTAGGAATCAGTCATTAAGATGGCAGGTTCCGAACAGGCAGAGAATTTGGGGGCTGCTCTGAACTTTTGTCTGCCTCCTAATGTTCCCAATGATTATGCTGATCTTGCGGAGGTTTTTAGCAAGCAAGGGGCCTCGACATTACCTCCTCATCACACGTACGATTGCAAAATTAATCTCTACCCTGGTACCACTCACCCCAGGGGTTCATTATACTCGCTGTCAGAACCTGAGCGTAAGGCCATGCGAGAATATATTCAGAAGGCTCTGGCTAATGGATTTATTTAGCCTTCTACGTCTCCTGCTGGAGTGGGGTTCTTTTTGTGGGCAAAATAGATGGTGGTTTGAGACCCTGTATTGATTACAGGGGCTTGAATAATATCACCATTAAAAACCGATACCCCTTCCATCAATGAATTCCACGTTTGAACGTCTGCAGGAGGCATTGTCTTTTACTGAGCTAGAATTCTGAATGCTTATAACTTGGTTCGGATCTGGGAGGGGGATGAGTGGAAAACGGCATTTAATATGCATGACGGGTACTACGAATATTTGGTCATGCCATTAAGATTGGTTAATGCTCCCTCTGTGTTCCAGGCACTCGTTAATGACTTCTTCCGAGATGTTGGAGAAATTTGTCTTTGTCTACCTTGATGATACTCTGATTTTTTCTTCAACTCTCTCGGAGTATAACCAACATGTCAGACATGTGCTTGAGGCCCTCTTAAAAGCAAAGCTTTTTGTCAAAGCTGAAAAATGCATTTTTCATGCCAAGACAGTCTCCTTTCTTGGCTTCATTGTGTCTTAAGTGTCGGTCCACATGGATCCTGACAAGGTAACAGCGGTCAGGAATTAGCCTGCCCCTCAAAATGTCAAGGAGGTTCAACGGTTTTTGGGCTTTGCTAATTTTTATAGGAGGTTAATCCATAAATTTAGTGTGGTAGCTGCCCCCATTATCGCGCTCACTAAGTAGAATACCTCCACGTCATTTTCTTGGTCTCCAGCAGCTCAGGCTGCTTTTCAGGAGTTGAAGAAACGATTTAGCTCAGAGCTCATTCTCGTTTTGCCTGACCCTTCCCTCCCATTTGTTGTGGAGGTGGATGCATTGGAGGTCAGGATGGGTGCCATTTTGTCCCAGCGCCGCCTTCGGGACAATAAGTTGCACCCATGCACCTACTTTTCCCAGTCGTTGTTGGTGGCCGAACAGAATAACAGCATTGGTGACCGAGAGTTGTTAGCTGTCAAGTTGGCAGTAGAAGAGTGGCACCATTTGGTTGGAGGTAGCTGAACATCCGTTTGTGGTGTGGACGGATCATAAAAATCTCCAATACATCCAACAGACTAAGCGGCGTAATTCCCGGCAGGCGCGGTACGTTTACGTTAACCTATCACTCGGGTTCCAAAAACATCAAGCCTGACGACTTGTCGCGGATTTACGACTGCTCTGTTTGCCATCTTGTTCCTGAGCCAGTTATCCTGGCTGCTCTGTTAGTGATTACGTTAGTGATTAGTTTAAGGGTACACTAATGATTTTAAACTTCAGACAAGCGCCCACCCACCAGAAAGTAAACACTTGTCAACGACGCCTGGCCAGACTCTATGTATGAAGCACTGCGAAGTAGCAGTGTCTGGTTTTACCAGGCTAATAGCAGCTGCACTTGGTCCAGAGGTAACAGGTGAGAGTAGTCGTCCAAGACCCGGCATGAATTTGAAACAGTGTGGTGTGTTCTGTCAATATATTTATATGTGCTAAGTGTAGGCTATATTTTTTTTTCTAATAACTTCACCTCAGTGACTTCACACATGCTGCTGAGCTTAGCTTACATGGGTCCATGGCACTGGTCCGACCTCCCATTAGTTCCCTTGCGCGATGAATAAAGACACATGCCCCCCCCCCACGTGTGTGTGTGTGATGTGCGTTTCTGAGAGCTCTCTCTCTCTATCTCTCTGTGGTCGATTTTGTCGGAGTAATGGGAGGTCGGACCAATGGGAGGTGGGACCAATTGGGTGATTTGTCGGAGGAACGGGCGGTCGGACCAATGGGTCGTCGGACCAATGGGCAGCTACCAGCTTACATAGCCTTTTGGTCACTTTCCGCGCAATCGTAGATGTTTATCAAGTAAAATGTCTCAAGCTCATATAACTTAAAAACAAAACATGAAGCATGTTCCTGAGGGGGAATGCATGGTTAAATGATATGGAGTTACGGGAAATTATGTATGGATGTATCCGTTAAAACCAGGCGTCCCGACGCCTGACTTAATTACTTTTTGACGCTGTGCGGCTAAGGCGATAACTACTGCCAACAACCCTGCAACATGCTAGTGGGTTTAGTGAAAACCCACTAAACCATTTATAACTCTTTGTGTAATTGTCCCATATTGCTATCAAGAAATATACTGCACTGAAATTGGGTCCACCTTTTTGAAACATCCTGTACTCTTTATAATAAACATGAATAGCAACAATATGCTATGTTAGGTGACTCCCTGAAGAAGTGTAGGAGATGCTTTTTGCTTACAGTGACTGTGGTAACATGGTTTATTTTTTGTTGGGGTTTTGGATTACGTAAGCAATATGTTCTTCTCATAAATAACCAAACCTTTGAATCTCCACGCTGGAAAGCATAATTAATCAACTTTGTACAGCCCTCATTGCATTCACTTGCTGGCTAATTTAGATCTCCCAGGTTATGTCATCAATTAGTGGTGGTAAATCCGAGGTGCAGTACTGCTGTGGCCAGAGTAGCCAGTGTTCTGCAAACTTTCATAGTGCTGCTTTCACTGCAACATATTACAAAAGCAAATGCCACACTAGAAACCAACTTGAGACCCGCTGTCAGCTTACTTGTATAAGTAAAGTAAATAATGAGGCAAAAATGCACACCTAGTCATGGAACAGCTGAGCAGCCAGCTGTCAAACAGATTGGAGCTCACATATGTAGTGGACAGCTGAAGTCATAACTTTGTCAAAGTCCAAACATTTATGGACCTGACTGAGCACAACGCTAATTGCCATCAAACAGTTATTACTGTCAATCAATTGAATTTTTGAGGAATAATTATGCCGACCAATACAGAGCAAAGGTACAAAAGATATGGATGGTAAAGATTACCTTGAAACTTCAAAAATACTGATGCAAACTAAAATTAACATGACCCAGAACGACAGCACACACTTAAGGACAGAAAAAAAGGTTTGTGTAGGCATTTTGGGATTTGTACCTAATTCTGAAATTTGAAGGATCATGATTGTTTCAGATATTAGGAAGTCAAAGCACAGAGCGGCTTTCCGGAGATTTCTGCATTCATTGTGCAATTAGGACCTGTATGTTAATGAATTATGTTAATTTGAATGATTTGCATACTCCACTGAACACTGTCATAAACCCCGTACTCCCATATGGGCTTGACACAGAACATATAGCGTAAAGCTTGTGTGATAAAAAGAGATGACTGCTCTTGAAATCAGCATTCTAATTGCCTGTTTAGACGTTCCACATTCTTTCAGAGCTGAAAATCACACGGTTCTACCTGCAGTAGATACAACACATTTTTTTTTCTATTTTTGAAATTCTATATCACTTTATTATTCAGTATATGGCCTCTAAGTTTTGTCTCAACCTGACCCCAAAATGCAATAAAGTAGTAGACAGGGACTAAAGATTGGTGGGGCCCAGAGCTCGCCTTTAAAACAATTACTAACCCTGACTTGCACGCAATCATTCGCATAATTTACAAACAATCCTTCCATGATTTTTCTGGCTTTTTTATTGGTTTTTTTTTTTTGCGGTAACTTTTTCAAAAAGTGGCAATGAAAGTTGCAATGTCTTGGCGATTTCTTTTTTTGTCCGCGAAAAATTTGTGTGGATTGGTTGAATTTGTTTTAATAGTTACAATCGCGACATTCAACTTCCTTCAGGGACTGAGCAACAGATTCACTCTGAGAACACGCCAGTACGGTACATTTCAGTACGGCGACAATCATAAATCTGGAAGCGTAATTTCGTGCATTTTAATCAGTCTTATTCAGAATTGCACACAGACATTTCAAATTGTCTTTTATTTTATTTAAACTAAACGATCATGAAGCGCCAGTTAAATCACTTGATGTGTGGAAAAGGTAGCGGATGTGTGGAAAAGTTAATGCGGACGTTTGAGAGCAGTTTGTCTTTCATGAAGCGTCGAACAATTTTTGAGTGGCGTAAATAATTTTTCTGACCTGAATTTATCCCATTATTTAGTCATCAATAGATCTCATGGAGAGAGAAACCGTAACTTCGATTGCCAGAGGATTATTGTCAAAATTGGAAAACGTGTTAATAATGGAAAATAACGGATTACAAGCCAGGAACAATCATTGATGCAAAGGCATGGTCCGGGCCCCACCAATTATCACTTCCAGAGACGCCACTGGTAGTTGACATCAATGCAAACAATCTGAAATGGATGCCAAAAAAATAGATTGGAGAAATTGAATACAAAAAGCAAATGATGTGTGAATATCAAAATATCAGTTATTTCAATAATGGCTGCATGAGTGAACTAAGGTATGGCGTAGTGTTGGATGTCAGTCCAAACAACAATGAAGAAAGATGCATTGGCTTCGGTTTTTGTTGCTGTGCCCAGTTTCCTCAGTTGTGCTGCATCAGCTAAGGCTCCACCCATGGATTCCCTGAAGGGATGTGTTGCATTGCCAAGAAGACAAAAACAAAAACCCAAATGGGGCTGTCACAATTTCAGAATCATAACAAAAAAAGTATACAAGTTATAGTTTTCTTTCTCAAGAATTCAGATTCTTTGAGATGCCTGAGGGGACCGCTTTGATCAAAGGCTTTTTGAATTTTGGCTCAACAGAAAATCAGATAGAAAGCTTTTGAGGTAACTCAAAATGTAATGGAATTTTATGCCCAATACCAGAAATTCTGATTCAATAAATATTTTTCTGGATAACATATCACAAGTGGGATGTTAACAAGCTGCGGGCAGGTGTGATGTAGCGGCAGACACTTTTTTCATGCTCCGTCCATCTTTGCCCTGTCGTCATCAGTCTTGATTTCAGAACATTCAAGATGGCATTCATGATGTGCTCAGCCTGGCACTGCTTCAATTCACACTTAATCAGCTGACAGGAAAGGTGTATCTGAAAAGCTTAGTTGAAGTAATGGCTTATGGCCAACAAAATGGACTCATAGCCAGGAAAGTCTTTCCCTCTGTTGTGAGGGGTGTGGGGGCATCTGAATGAGATTGGAAGGTTAACAGGGAAAACACAATGGAAGGGAGGGGAGTTCTCAGCCATTAGTCCAAGCCCCAGCAAGGTTTTATTTATGTTTATGAGTGCTTCATTCTGGTTGGGTGTTTCTGAAGGAAAAATGGGTGTAGAATCCAACAATGGCAGTCTTAATGGCACCAGACTGTACATTCACCCTGAAAAGGCATGCGTTTTTGGCTCATCTGCAGTTTTTTTCACATTTTTTCAAAAATTTACATCTATAAGAGTTTGTTTAACTTTTCCAACTGATGGTGGGAGTCTAGGGTATGCCATATTTTTGGCAGTCGAGACAGAAGTATATTCTTGTGTGAAAAGGTAGGCTAACTTCTTAGCTACACTGGGGACATAACTCCTCGTTAGAGTAGTGACATAAGGGTCCCAGGAAAACCTGAACACATGACATATGAAGCCATTACATTTCCATCATGTTAACAGGTGCTGTTTAAAAGCGAATGAGCTCATATGTGAATTAACTCATATTTTTGAAGCCATATATTCTAAATTCATTAATATGATGAGTTGTTGCACCAATAGGGCAGAATAACCCCATAGAATGTACAGGTTTCCCGCTGATCCAGAGAACACTAAAATACTGGCCATTAAAGTCAGTCGTGAAGGACAGACACCAACCTCTTCATCATTAATATGTGGGGTAAGTCCCTCGCCTTGTCATTAATTTTGATTGGCAGTGGGGAAGTTTTATCTGTTACTAGCAAAACTGAATAAGATAAATAAAAGAATTTTCCGTACTGTACAGTGTACGGTAGCTTACGATGTAGCTCGCCAAGATTAGCTTTATCACAACATTGACATTTACAGTTAACCTTTGCTTTACTTCCATGGTTTGCCCTGATCATTGTCTACCACTTTTCACAAAAGATAAATATACAGAAACAAGCAAGCATTTACTTTGGCAAGCTAACATCTTAATAATGGCTAGTTTTGAATTTTTTTTTGTGTGTGTGTGATTATATGAGGTAGCCTACTTAGTCATGTTATCCATAGTTAGCGTATCACCTACAGTTAGCGATTGGAACACCCCCAGTTTGGAAATGCAGGTGGGATAACAGCACGAAAGATACAAAATGTCCTTCTGTGGCCTGGAGAGAGAGGTATTTTTGCCACCCAATTAATCTCACCAAAACCAATGTCATCTACTGAGAATGATACATTTAGAATATTTTTGCCACTTTCCCATACCATCAGATGGCCCTATCTTTTGTACTGGACGTTTTTCTCACCCATAGAAGGAACATAGTGGGCAATAAGGCAATTCCTATTCGTTATTTGTTCCATGCTTGAAGTTCTCGGTCAAATGATTGTGTAATATACATAAAATTACCATACGACAATCTAAATAATTGTAATTGTAAGGTGGAGAAAACTGTGTTTCAAGGGATCCTAGTTTCAGACAGAGAGTGCCTGCCTAAAATAGAATACAAGGCTTTTAAAGAAGAGAGTGAAATGTATTACACTACTCCTGTACATTGATCGTTTTTTAAAATTTCTCTTTCACTATAACCAGACATTTTCCTCAATTATTTCTGTCAGTACCATTGCTAGCTGGTTTGATGTTTTCGCCAGAGAATTCTATTTTGCCAATAGCTCAATTCCGCTTGATGAATACAAAATGGCTTCCATTCTTGAGCAGTGGTTAGCACAGCTGCCACACAGCAAGAAGTTCATGGGTTCGAATCCAGTCCGGGGCCTGTCTATGAGGAGTTTGCATATTGTCCCAATATTTGCGTGGGTTTCCTCCAGGTACTCCTGTTTCCTCCCACAGTCCAAAGACATGCAAGTTAGGGTGAATGAAGACACTTGATTACCCTTTGGGATGAGTGTGAGAGCGAATGTTGTGTGAATGGTGAGTGTGGCTTGTGATGGATTGGCGAGCTGTCCAGGATGGGTCTCTGCCTTTCGCCCAGAATCAGCTGGGATAGGCTCCAGCTCCCACGCGACCCAAATGAGGAAGGAGCGGTGTAGAGACTGGATGGATGGGTTTAATTTACATACCCAGACATGATAAGTTCCTTTGCTTTGGACTAGTCCACTCATCCAATGGTCTTTTTGAAAAGGGGTTTCTCCTTATTCATTTTCCAAAAAAAAGTCTGTTCACACCAGAGTGCTAAAACACAGTTGAAACCACAGTTCACCCTTTTGCTTTATTGTTTTCATATTTACCAATCACTTTCAGTTTCATATCTATGGGTAAGGTATGTGAATCATTCAGTATTATTTCTTTCACTAAGTACAGTTAACCGCAGCTTTTGCTCTCATGTAAACTTGATGGGTCATGATGCAGTTGGATTTGCATTGGATTTTACAAATGGGATTAACATGAGTTTGCCGGCTACAGGACCATTCACAAACTACTCATCTTCTACTTAAAATAATGGCCTTCAATGCTTCAATCAATAATGTTGAACAACAGGAGGCATTAATGTGCCAATCAGCCTCCAGTCACTCCAGTTGCTGCATACTTTATATGAGACGCGCAACTTCTGGATTTAAAAGTGGGAAATTACAAGACTTTCAAATAATACTCCTGCTAAAGACAAATTAAAGTGAACCACAAATAAACAGCGATGAGCAGGACTGAGTCTGTTGCAGAGTCACTCGTTGTTAGTCTTATAAACCTGGTGTACAGCGTTTCTGTGGTTGCTCGCCCACACCATATTTTCTAAAGCTGGCAGGGGGGCGGCAGACATCGACAACCAGATGCTAAGGGTGTGTTTGTGCTCTCCCAACTCCCCCTTTCCCAGGGGTTGGGCCGCTGTCCGTTCGGAACTCATTAAGCGGCCTGACAGGGGTGGGCCACGGCTCCCAGGCCTGTCTAAGCTCATTTGCGAAGCATCCTTTCCCTGCCAGATTCTCATTCGCATTTGAATTTAGGTCACATTGATCTGGGCCCTGATCCAAAGCCAGCTCCCAACGGATCTGGGAGAAAGTGGATACATTATCCCTCCTGCACCACCTTGTGCTCTAGTCCGGGAAAAGCAGAGAGATGGGCCTACAGTGCTGCTGGAATGAGGATATGTTTTAGGAACAAATTGTCCTTCATTGGAGGAGGACTTCTGAGGGCATGTTTGGAGAGAGTGATGAATTTATTTCACCTGGCCGCAGTCAGAAAAAGTCCGATCTGCGGGGTATTCCAGGCATTGGATGCACAAAGCAATATCACCCTTTCATTAGGGACCGAGGTTGATTATTTTGATGTGGACTTCACTGACAAAATAGATGGCAGCCCTCATACAAACACCAAGATTTTTTTAGCCCAACATTGCTGACACAAAGAATTTTGGTTGCACTTGAATATATTTTTCTTCCTTAGGGAGAGCATAGTTTGTTGTAGATACAGGGAATCATCTGTAACTCATTTCATTACCAACCCTTTCTTCAGAAAGGTCTCTGCAGTGCTATTTGTCTTCTTCATGATGTTCCAAATGTATGGCAAGCCCATGGTTCAATTTACCTTTTTCAAATTTGCTGAATCCTGCTGCCTCACTATGACCTCACAAGTCATGATTACAAACCAATCAAACAAGCAATTACAAGGAAATCCATGAAAAGCTTGGAGATTGGACAAAAGCAATGCAACACTTTTTAATGAACATTCAAGTGGATCCATTTTTTACAACAAATATTTTGCTACTCTTAGATTCGGGTTTGCCCAGGTGTGTTGCTGGTTGTGAGCAACAACAGCCCAGGGCTAATGTGGGATTATCAAGCTTAGAAGTCTGAAAACATCTTGTAAAATATATAAATCATCCCTGCCTTCCAATAAATTCTTGCTCTCCAGATACTCCAGATTGTTATTTTTCGATTTGCTACATTTAGAAATAAATATTTCTATCAATTGCTGGACAAAAAATACATTTGTGTTCAGTTTTTTTATGTGGCTCTCTTCCTGTTGACCAATTGCAGCTGCTCATATGCAAATCAAGAGAAACAGCAAAAAAAGACGTCTGTTGATGGGCAGATGTTTCTACCGCACATGCACAGTTTGCAAAGGAGCATTTACAAAATGACTGTTATTTGAAAACTTTACTGGATGCATGGAAAAATCCTGGATTTATTTGGTATGTAAAGCAGCTAATTTGTTAGCTAATTACCAGAGGAACATTAGAACTATCGGGCGAGGACAACTTTTTTGCAGTCAGCTGTATACAGAAGGCGCTATCACTTTCCTAACAAGTTCTAAGCTTTTTTTTTGCCCACACCGACTGTGAATTGTCCTTGTGTTTACACTGACAGTTCACATGAGCAAGATTCAGGTATGCTTTTTAAAATGTGCTGTTGTATATTTCTACACAATGAAAACAAAATGCATGAAAATAAAATAATAATACAAAAAAAAATTAAAATAATTATGAATCCATTTGGACCCTCATAGGAATAGTCAGATTAATGTAAAAGTATCAGTCCACAATAATGTGGAGTACCAGTCCAAAATAAATAAAAAAATAATACAATGTCATTGTCCCCAGACTTTTAGAGCCCACTCTATGTATAAACTATAGTACAGTGATGCTTTGTTTTGCAGATAAATGAGAAGCCTAAGTCGTAATGCCAGGAGCATCGTGCATCTCTCAAGAACTCAATTAATCACAGAATTAAGATGAATAAATTCTAGAGAGTCCTGCATTGCTGTTCAAGCAGCTGCATCATTACAAGAGCTCCAGGGAGAGCAAATTAAAGCAGGAAATGTATACCTAATATACTATCCCGCTAATTATACACGTTAAAGGAGAACATTTGTAGGCACAGCTTAAAAATTACATGGGTCATTACAACAAATTGAAGCCAAGATTTATCTACTGCCATCAAGCGCATAATTTGCTTTACTTGGTAATCACATAGCCTGTATAATTAAACATGGAAACAGAAAAGTGCAACGTCTTAAAATCAACAATGTGCAAACAACTCCAAACTCATCCTCTGAATTTGCAACTAAGATGCATTTTTAAAAGCTGCCCAAAGCAATAAAATTGGGTGTGTTGAACTATCTGTCATGATTGTCAAATCCATATCAACAATAATGATGTGGGAAAACACACCATGGTATGCTCAAATTAGCAAAGCTTGCTGATGTAAGGAATGCTGAAATGCTGAGGGGAGTTAGAATTATTAAAGTAAAAGAGAATCCCCTGCTGTATCCAAACGTTGTATTTGGCATGAGTTGAGATTGAGACTCAAGACTTATTTTGTCTATAATGTGTTTTTCAAGCATGCAGTAATTTTGGTAAGTGGCAACCACACAATGCAAATTACAAACAGAACGTGCTGCCACATGGAAAAAATGTGAAATTTTACAGACATGGCAAGTTTTGTTAGGTGAAGCCGAGATAACACATTTTTATCCCCAGCCAGGAAGTGGAGCAGGGCATATTGTACTGTCTGTATGGATTAGTTGGGACTTGTTTTCGTTTTAGTCACTGGTTCAGGTTTACCAAGATGAATGAAATTTTGAGCGTCATGGATTCAAAAACTGATTGAGTTTTTTTTTCTTTTTGTCAAATTATGGCCCTGTATTAGTGTACTTGGATTTATAAAGGAATTCCCTGGTGGTGGGTGATACTGATGAAAATGTCTTTTTGTTCAGTACATTCCTCTGTAATGTCATGGGTCTAATTGGGATTGAATGCATTACTGTTGCCAATATGGAAATGTTGCCATTTTTTCCATTATTTTCAATTATCCCTGCAAAAATCAGACAGACGTCAGAGCTCTTTTCAGAGAACCGGCATCATCCAAAAATATGGGCTTTGTTTTTGGCTCAGCTTTTGGTTTTGCTTCTGAAGTAACCTACCTGTTGGCTGAAATATGAGCAAAATTTGCTTATAATGAAAAATAAACTCGTACCCCCCCCCCCAAAAAAAAAAAAAAACTGATTAGCAAGTCTGGTCTAGAAATTTCTTTTTGACCACTGAATCGTTTCCTTTCTGGATTAAGCATACGTGATGAATAAAGTGTTTTTCCAGTCATAGCACTTTGATGCGCGCAAATTTCAAGCTGCTACTAGAAACATGGAAAAAGCTTGATTAAATGCAAGGACTTATGGAACAATTGCAGAAGCTTCCATTCATTTTGATGACATGCTTTGGATCCAATTGTCCCCTAAATAGTGAAAGGGTTGCTGCAAATCAATTCATTGTTGTTCTGTGATAACCTTTATATCCTGTGATGAAGCATTCCTACTATGATGGGAGTGGTCTCTTCCAGGATCACAGTGGCCCAAGCCCCACTGGGCACTAGGGGTCACAGAATAGTTTCATGAGTACAAAAATGATCTTAAGCATACAACACGTCCTTCACAGTCACCAGATCTCAACCCAACCAATCTCATATGGGAGATTTTGGAACAACATGTTAGCATTGTTTGCCATCATCGTTAAAACACTAAATGAGGGAATGCCCTTTTTGGAAGAAAGGTACCCCATCCCTCCTGTGAAGTTTTGCACCTGTATACTCCATGCTAAGGTGTGTTAATGCTGATCTTGAAACTTATGGAGCCCCAACACCTTACTAATACTGTTTATGTTGATTTTTTCATTAATTTGTCACCCTTCTGCATGCCACATTTTCCAAAAAAATATAATAGGTGGCCTAACTTCAATGATAAAGCTATCGTAATATGTGATGTTCATCTTGGAATGAGCTTCCAAACCCTGTTCCTGGACATCAATCATCCTGCTGGGTTTCCTTTCAACCCAATTTTGGCACATCTTGTGAACTAATTAGCAGCTCAAAGAGATCTCTGACAGCAGTAAAGGGTGATATGCTACGTTTGAACTAAAAACCGAAAGGATACTTGATATCCAGAGATAGTGAGACAACTCTGACTTAGGTGAAGCATAGTAGCTGTTTCCCCATGAATGCTCACCACACATCAGATATGAGAGAGAAATTAATTAAGACAAAATAACTGCAGAGCAATTAGGTGGTCATGTAGAGGGTCTCAGTTGAGAATTTGGTGGGACATTCTGGAATGTGGTTCTCTTTCCGGTAAGTGTAAAAACTGCACTACTGACCCATGTGAGGCATAGTCTCATTATAATGGATCCCATACTGTAGTGCCTACAATAATACACATGGAGTTCTTTCTTCTGACTGTGTCTCGGGGGGATGGCTGTTCCCAATGACTAACTGACATCACTCTTAACCCTTTAACTTCCTCACAAGAAAAAAGCAATGGAGCAGCATTGGTTTGCTCTACAAAATGGTTGAGCAGGAAGTTAAAGGGTAAACTGGGGTCAGCATCATGATGTTCTCGACCCTTGTTTTGTCCACGTCAAGGTTCTTCAATGAACAATGATTTCTTTTCATGACTAGTTCCCTGGTTGAAATATACATGTTTTTATATGAGTCCACTTGCAAAGCCATCTAAGTGAAGTTGGTCCATTTTTTAGAAAAATCTAATTTTTTGGTAGGCATAGAAATTATCTTCCATAGATACCAATTTTCACTATACTGAAATTATTAGCCTTGCAGACATAATCCATGAGGCAAAACATTATTTTTTTAAAGAAATTACTTAGATTTTGCAACACAAAGACTTAGCAGGTTTTGAAAGTGGAGTAGAAATTTAGCAGGTTTTAACAGTGTTTGAATCAGCCCAGTAGCTCAATAGGTGACGGTATTTGACTCAGGACCCACTCTACGTACAACTTAATGCAACAGACAGCACAGTAGCTGCTATTGCCTTTTAGGCTTGAGGAGCTTCCTTTTTGAACCCTGGTGAGTAGATTTGTTTGCATTTTCTGCGATCAAAATGAAACTTGAGTCTGCATCCAAAAAAAAAAAAAAAAACAGAATCACATTTCCACATTGGCTGATGACTTAGCAGAATTTGACAGTTTTTCTCTTTGACTTGGCGGGTTTTGACAGAGTTTTGCCTTTTTCCTTACAATTTATAACAGTAGATTTAGTAGGTTTTGAAAGTGGAGCTACCAGTGGGACATGCGCAGATGTCTGAAAGATAGGCTAAAGGAGATAACTCATTTATTTTCAAAACTTCACTAAGCAGGTTTTGCAAGTCAACTCCTCATATATATAAAGGATCAGTGGTGTAACGTGGTATATGTGGGCCCGAGTGCAGACCTGACGACACAGCCCCTTCGATTGTAAGCAGCAGCAAGATTAAACCATAGACTGTCCTTGGAATAAAGCTATATGGTGTAAATTCTGTTGCCCCCCTAGAGGAAATCTGTGTTATTAAAACCATACAGCAGGCACTTCCAGTTCCATAAGACATATGCCGAGGTGTATCCACAAGCAGCAGGCTGGTGCGTGACACACGGGCCATTTGTTAGCAGGATTACAGTAAAACGCAGCACCAAACTAAACGAAACTCTGCTTTCACACCGGACGCGAGAAAAATTTTTTGCATGACAGATTACATTCAAAGTCAATGCAAAGACATGAATTCATACACGCGTTTCATTTTTGCGCCACAGATTACATTCAAAGTCAATGCAAAGATGCCAATATTTGCGTTTCATTTTCGCAGGACAAATTACATTCAAGTGTCTTTGCATTGACTTTGAATGTAATCTGTCGTGCGAGAAATTTGTTTCGCATCCGGAGTGAAAGCAGCTTTAGAGTGTAGCTCTCCACGCTGTCACTATTATATTCATAGCACCATTTCCAATAAAATAATAAAGTACTAGGTCCAGTAGATGTAACGGCAACACATCCCACTCATAATGTCTTATAAACCAAGTCACTTACTTATCCAACAGCTGCAAGGCAACATCCGTCTCTGCCCTCAGCCCAATTTCTTCCTTCAGAGCTCCCCACCGAGGAAAAGCGACACCTTTACAAATCCGCGTTTGTCTTCTCCCTCGGTCATTCTAATGGTCCTTTAGCCGAACAACCAGGCTTATTCTTTGTGGCAGGATCCACTTCTGAATTGTGTCTTGACCACCTCTTTGGGTTCTCCGCCATATTGCTTTCTTTTTCTAGTAGCGCTCTGCCTCTTACTAGGAGACTCTACACTCTTCTTCCCCGTCCCTTCTTGTTGTGAGATAAAACGTGTCATTTCCTGTGTGCCAGCGCGGGAATGTCGCCGATCGACACGCAATAAAAAAACGACAAATACTGAAAAATACCGTGAGATATTAGAGGAGCCATTCGGCTTAATCAGCATTGTGTAATCTCCTTCAGTAATGGCTTGGGTGAAACGGACATGTACAAGTTACGCACAATAGCTTCAAACGATCGGACCGTGACATCGTCACATGGGTGGTCTATGGAATGTTGGACATTACCCAGAAACACTTGCTGTCTCATTGACAATATCAACAGCAGAAAAAAATTATCATTGTTTGTTTTATTAAGCATTTTCCAAAAATAAATCTAAATAATTTCATGTTATAAAGACTTACGTTCAATTAAAATTATGAATAATGTACCATAATGACATTGTGTTGCCGGCACCATGACTAAGAAATGAATGCAGTTGCAGTGTTATAAATATCCGGTAGCACTAGAAAAAACTGTTGTTGATTAGAGGCTTTCGTTAGCATGATTAATTCAACCAGTAATGGCACCCAAAACTGATGATGAACAGGGTTTGATATGGCCTTGAGGTGCCCAGCAAAGGCCCATACCATTACTAGACCCTAGAGCTGTGCACTCACTGCATCCCCTATTGTTATGCCACTGCAAAAGATATCCAATGGAACTTGAGTCGAAATGTTTATTTATTCTTTGCAGAAGGCTCAGAATAAATTAAAAGTACTACTCTCGTTGCATAAATTTGATATCTTGAGGTCAAGAATTTGAGATCCTATTTATCCTTGCAATCATCTGAAATCATCAGAGACGTGAGATCACGCCACGTCCGGTTGCCTCTCAGCGGTTTGGTTTGCTGTTGCCTGTGCTCTTAGTTTATTTTTATTATTATATTCATTATTTTAGCATTTCATTATTTTCCTTGTTTTATTTTATTTAATAAAATATTTATTTAAATTAAAATAAATGACTTCACTCACCCCTCGATCCGGCTGTGAAATCTGCGCCAACCTCAGCATGAAGATTGTGGAGTTGGAGCGAAGGATATCCACTCTATACCAAATCCAGGAAGCTGAGCGGCATTTTGACAGATTTACTCTTGGTCCGGCACAAGCCACGTCCACCAGTACGAAAGAGGTGGAAGTCACCGCCGACGGCAGCACAGTTCCGGCTAATGCTGCTTCGGCGGCTAAAACCGTGATAGCTACCACTGATGTTCGTGCTCCGGTGACAGCTGCTGAGGAGTCATGGCTGTGGCTGGGGGCAAAACCTAAAGCTCCGATAAACTCCACTCCATTACACCAGGAGCCCTGGGTTAAAGTTGGCATTCGCGGAAAGAGAGGCCGACTGCTGTCAAGTTCCCACGAAATGTGTGACATCTTGCTGCAGAATCTCTATGAGATTCCCAACAACGAGGAGTTCCCCTCCCTGAATCGGAACCAGCGAGCACCAGCGCCTGGTATGGGCTCACGGCAACCCAGCGGCTCTCCTCAACATGCACCCGAGGGACAACATGCACCTTGAGGCCTCGCCGTTCTCTAGCGAACTTCACTCCGGCTCTGCAAGACGCTACTCCTGCCCTCTCCGCTGCCTGTCCTCTGTCAACCGCTCCTTTTCCCCGAGGTCAGTTGACTTTAAAATCGCCTGCTTGTCCTACTACCCTTGTGATTGGGGACTCAATCATAAAGTACGTCCGGAGAAGAGCAGCTCAAACGTACTGTTTTCCGGGTGCTAAGGTTCAAGGCCTGTTGGACAAAATCCCTGGTCTCCTGGAAAAAAATCCAGGTGCCCGGAATATAATCATTCACGTGGGTTGCAATGATGTTTCAGACCGCAACTTGGAAGTGTTAAAAAGTGACTTTAGCAGGCTCCTAGATTCGCTAAATGGCCGTGGCAGACTAATTTTTATCTCCGGTCCTATCCCCTCACTGGGTGCACACATTCTGACCAATAACATATTCTATACAGTTTTTAATGCTCCTACACCCTGACTAAACCAGGCAGCACACCCAAATATTCGAAAGTTTGCCAAACCGGTCATTTCCAGTCCTCAATTTCTGGCCGACTTCTGCTAGGTACCGCAATCTGCCCTTGACAATAACACCGATTTATTAGTTCCCTCTTGTGTCAGGAGGTTATCATTGCCCTTATTGTCAACGATATGTCAGTGGCCACATATATGCCTAATCAATTTGGTTCTTCAGGCTGCTTTTCTGTAAATAATTCAAAGCTTATGTCTACTTGCAACTTTGCAGTTGCTTATATCTTGCCAACTATAAAACGTGATTTGCTTCTGCGCAATCTTAGATCATGTAACAGACCAAGTGGGATATCCATCTGTTGCATCCGCAGATACTGTACTTTCAATTTTAAATTAACCATCCATGTTTCAATCTAGAGATGGGCTTGGACTGCTACACCTGAATATTGGAAGTTTGGCCTCTAAAATGGACTTTGTGAATATTTTGATTCAACAGACAGATCCTAATATTTTGAGTAGTGGTTAAAAAAATCTTAGATTCTGATGTACATCTTGGGGGAGATAACATTTTCAGGGCAGATAGAAGTGGGAAAGGAGGTGGTGTAGCCATTTATGTCAAAACAAGTTTTCCTGTATCTGTTCTGATTTCATCCTCTGTCCCCAAACAATATGAATGCTTAGCTCTGGGGGTAAACAATCAGGTAATGGTTTTGGGGGCATATAGACCTCCTTCAGCCCTTCCCTGTGCTATTGACAATCTACCGGACATTTCCACTTACGCAGCAACAGAATTGCTAATTATGGGGGATTTTAATCTTGATTGGGAAAAAACGGTGTCTGATTGTTTCAAAGACTTGTGTACTAATCTGAATTTGACGCAGTTAATTACTGAACCTACATACCTGAATGCATTAAATAGCTCCAAATCTTCTTCGATTGAGATTATTCTGACTAATATGCCACAGAGATATTCATCTAGCGGTGTTTTCCCTCCCTATTTTAGTGATCACTGCCCCATTGCTTGCATAAGGAATGTGAAACTGCACCAGTCGAATCCTCGTGTCATTCTTAAGAGAAATTTTTGAAACTTTGATAATCAGGGGTTTCTGTATGATCTAAATTTTTGTGAATTTAATAGGGTGTTCAGTATTTATAATCCAGATCTGGCCCTGGCATATTTTTACAATGCCTTTAATACCATTGCTGACTAATACGCCCTTGTTAGGAGCCTACGGATTAAGGATAGATGTACTGCATGGATTTTCCCATTAATTATCTGAAGCTTTGAATAAAAGGAATGTAGCATGGGCTAAAGCCAGAAAACCTGGGACTCTCTCGGATTGGACTCTATTCAGGCTGTTGAGGAGTAAGTGCACTACTATGATAAGGAAAGCTAAATCGGCTTTTTATCTTAATTCATTTTATATGAGTGCCGGAAACCCCTCTAAATTTTGGAAAACGATTAAAATGATGAAGAATAACTGCACCCCAGCACTTCCTACACAGATAAGGTCTTACTCTGGTCCCATAAGTGACAAGAAGGAAATCTGTAATGCTGTTGTGTTTCAGGGTTCTTGGCCAGAACAGTATTGCTTATGGTTTTAACAGTTTCATGTTCCAAGATTCCATAGTTCATAGTTCATGTTCATGTCACAGTTTTAACAGTTTCTTGTTTCAGGATTTTACACTTCAAGTTTCATTCCTTGTCCATGTTTTTACTTTTCCATGTTTTTGTTTTTGCCAGGTCTGCCATGCCACTCCACCGCTTGTCTGCGTTCCGCCCCGTGCCTTCGTTGTTGCACATTTCAGAGCTCTGGGTTGGCTTTGGTATTTCCCTCTTCCTTCTGTGCTGTGCTGGCTTCGGGCCTTTCTAAGCTTAATTGGCAATTAACTGTTTTTAAGTTACTAACATTTACTAACACTCACTGGGTGGTGTAATTCTTAGATAGGCACATTACTAATATTACTAATTTAGACAGGGAGTTTATTGTCATGATTCCTGCTTTGCTATTTCAAGATCTTGCTGTGCTTTTCTGTTCTTAACATTCATGCTTGCTTCCAAGCTGCATACTTAATTGGTACTTAAGCTGAGCACGCTCATTCTCTTAATGAGCAAGTCTTGTCAACCAATCTTGTCCATGTCATGATCTTGCCCTGCCTCTTGTTTCTGCTTCTCCAGGTGTTGCCCCTCATGTGTCCATGATTACCAAGCCTTTATCTGGTTGCGGTGGAAGTTGGCTGGCAGACAGTGTCTCGCGTCTCGTTGCATGTGCAAGTTTAGCCAAGTTCTTGTTGTCAAAGTTCCCTAGCATTTCTAGTTTCAAGTCTTGTCCTAGCCTCTTGTTTTTTGAATATATATATAGTCTGGTTATTTTTCTTGTGCATCTTGCCTGGAGTTTCCAGTGCCTTTTTGTTTTTTGCCTTTTTGCATTTATTGTTTATAGCTCTGTGTAGCTTACCTCAGTTTGTTTTTTGCAACCCTTTGGGCCAAGTTTTTTGTTGGCCCTCGTGCCTGTTTTGTTTTGTTTATAAATAAATCCTCATTCCCTTTTCCCGCATCTGGTGTCTAACTGATTCCATATCAAATGCCTCCAATGACCACTTTATTAGTGCAGGTCATCAGTTTGATCGATTGAATTCAATTCTGGTGTCTACTTTGAATATGTTGGATCAGCATAAGCAAAAAGATATTTTCCAGTCAAGAACGGTGCTCCCGAATTATTTGAAAAAGTGTAGTTTCTCTTTCAGTCTTATATCTGAATCGGAAATCTTTGATGCTCTCCAAAGAATTGACCTGAAGCTGATCTTTTCGACCCTGGACTGCTGCTCCAGTTATAGCTCGGCCTTTAACACATATTTTTAATCTTTCTCTTAGCCTGGAAGTTGTACCTAACATCTGGAAATGGGCACTTGTGAGTCCTCTGCATTAGGGCTGCGATGTCAGTGATCTTAAAAATTATCGCCTCATCTCCAAGCTACCCTGTTTAGCCAAGGTTCTTGAATCCTTGGTGAATCACCAGATTTGTTTGTTTTTAAATAGAAATGGCATTTTAAGTACTTCTCAGTCTGGTTTTAGAGCTGGTCACAGTTCAATTTCAGCAGCATCCCTTTTTGTAAATGGTATTGTTTGTGCCCTTGATGGGGGGGGCCACACTGTGTTGCCCTATTTGTTGGTCTATCCAAGGCCTTTGATTCGGTGGATCATGCTCTCTTAGTGGATAGACTAGCCTCTGCAGGCCTAGATCAGAATGCTTGTAATTGGTGGTTAAATTATCTTTCAAATAGAACACAACGATTTTGGCAGACTCTACACAATCAACTCTTCTGCAGGTCACTAAAGGGGTACCACAGGGCTTGATATTTGGACCTCTGCTTTTTACCTTGTATATAAACAACTGGTCACTTTTGATAATGGCTGTAAAGGGCACTTTTATGCTGATGATACAGTGCTGTATACTTCTGCTCCCTCAGTAGATGAGGCATTATCTGCCTTACGGAAAGCCTTTGATTCCTTTCAGCACTCTCTTCTAGCACTTAAACTAATTTTGAATGCAGCAAAAACAAAATACTGTATATGCTTTTCTCTAGATCTCATTCAGGGAATGTACATTTAAAATTTGCCCTTTGGATGGCTCTGAAATTGAGCGAGATCCATGGTACAAGTACTTCGGAATAATTATTGATGAAAAGCTGTCTTGTAAAATACACCTTCATGAAGTAACAAAAAAGTTAAGACATAAAATTGGGTTCTTTTACAAAAACAGGACATGTTTTTCTTGTGATGATAGGAAGCTTTTAGTACAGTCCATCTTTTTGTCAGTACTTGATCACCGTGACATTATCTATATGCATGCTGCCCAAACCACCTTAAAAAAGCTTGACTCAGTCTATCATGCAGCTCTTCGTTTTATTACTGGTGATCATTTTTCAGAACTCATCATTGTTTGCTGTATAAAGCTGTGGGTTGGTCATCCTTAGCCACTAGGAGAACGCACCATCAATCAATCCCATAAATGCCAGAGTTATATAATTAGGAAAATGGAAAAATGGCATTAACATTAGCTTTCAGTTGGCAGTCTATTCAAGTCAATGGGATGAATAATTCGCTAGCTAGCATGCTAATGGTTTTTACCATTAAATGAATAATTTCAAGCGTCTACGACCATAGTTACGTTTGTAACTTATTACTTTACTGTCCAAAAGCGTTAGAATGCTAGCTAACAAATTATCTATTCCGTTGCTTCAATTAAACTGTCAACTAGAAGGGAACACCTGTAATGGTGAATGGTTACTGACAGAATAGGTAAAGTTACCTTTGTGAACATATTAGTTGACATTTGTCAATGAACGGAATCTGACGAGTCACAATCCGGAAAAGCTGTGTCATACGTGTGTAATACCAAACTTATATCTCACGGGTTGTATCACACCAATTTTTTTTCATTTATGCTGTGTATATCAGAGGTCACATTACACTTTCTGATTGACCATCATTATGACGTAATTGTGACAGGGACAGGGGCATAAAAATTCCATCATAATCAATTATTATCCGTCATTGTAACTTCATTTTTTAAAATCATAATTTTTTTTAAAAAATAAAATAAACAGAATAATTTATAGATTATGCATTAGTTGATGCCAACAGTGATTCATGTAGACACACATTGCGCACTGTGTTAAATGCAGCACTGCGTGGATTTTCAAACTTACTGCTGTATGACCTTTATAAAACATCACAAGTGATTTCTCCCCCCACACAGTAATGGAGCGCAAATGAACAAAGCTTTCAGTTATTGCTGGGCTTCACTAAGCCTAACAACTGCAGTCCCGCTAAGCGGTCCTACAAAGCTGCTTATCAACTTGTCATGTCAACCTTGGCTTTCCCCACCTAGATATCTGCGTGTTCACATAACAGGGATGGCGTTTGTAGCATATGACCAATCGCCTACCGGCAGCAGAGCAGCATATTTTATGAATGAAGAGCAAATGATCATATTACAAAAATATGAGGAATACTGGATTATACCAGAGATGCCAAGTCCTGACGTATTCGGTTTGAGTCTCTCGCCTCTTAGTGGCATTCAGGTTCCTGTGCTATTGTAAGCAATTATTCAACGCGAACTGAAGAAATTCACTCGTGGAATTCATGAAGTTAATCAGTTTCACGTGCATTACGGTGGATTTCCCCACTAGTGACACGGAAATTGATTATGACTCGGGAATTCTCACGCTTGTCTTTACTGAGTGATTGAAATCAATGGAATTGCATTAAGATGTTTCAAATGTTCTAATTTCATTTAAACAATTTAAACAATCATGAAAAACATGCGTTGAGTCCAATCCCTGAGTAAAGACAAGCATGAGAAGTCCGGAGTCATAATCACTTTCCATAGTGAGGTCCACCTTCACGGAAGTGAAACTAAAATTTCAATGCACAAGGATTTTAATTCTGCATGAGAATCTCATCAATAAGCGTTCATTGAATGATTGCGGACTATGGTGAATAAGCCTAAAAAATGCGTGAGACCTGGCATCTCTGTTATTCAGATCAAAGACAATGCTCAAGACAAAATGACACCCACCTCCTATTGGACGGGGGTTTGAATTACATTCTGTCAAAATGACGGACTGCCTTCAAAATATTCCGTCGTTATTAAAAAAATCCGTAAATGACGAAAAATATTCGGTTAATGCGAGCTCTGATATATATCTTGGTCACAACCTGTTTTCAATCAGTCATTTAAATTACCATTACAGAAACTCCAAAAACTCTCAACATTATCAGGTGTGGCCAGTTTTCATTTATAACGCATACCTGTCAACTCTCACACATTCGATGTGAGTTTAAGTAGCATATTTACGTTCCTCTGCTGTAGTCAGCAATTATTCAATCAACGTGTATGTAAAAGATTCTCGCGCCGAATTGAAGTCCTTGTGCATGGAGCGGTTGGAAGCAATGGAATTGCATAAAGCCGTTTCAAATGATCTTATTTCATGTAAACGATCGCAAAACACATGCATTGCTTCCAACCGCTGAGTAAAGAAAAGCTTGAGAAGTCTGGAGTCATAATCGATATGCATTGAAGAATGATGAATCATTCTTTTTAAGGGATTGTTTGAGCCTCCCCTGTTGGCAGTTCACGAGCCGCCACTGATATATGTATGTATATACACAGTATAATATGTTTGCATGTACACACACAACACAAATGCCAATCAACTACAACATTAAAATCTCCAGCCAAATATCGTGTTAGCACTCCTTGTGCCGTTAAAACTGCTCCAACAAACCTTAATTCCCAGACCCAGAGTTTTAAAGCAGAATATTCCCAGCACATCACACTCCCTCCACCAGCTTTTTGGCTTCCCACGATGCATCACAGTCTTTATCTTCCCCAGGTTAATGGCGCACACATACCCCGCTAAAGCATGTGATGTAGAAGGAAATGGGACTCACTGGACCAGGCAATCTTCTACAATTGCTCCAAGGTCCAGTTATGATGCTCATGAACATTATGCATTGCAGGAGCTTAAAAGATAAAATAAGATAAAATAAGATATACTTTATTGTCCCCGGAAGGAAATGTGTCGTGGGCTCCATAGAGCAGGATAAGCTACATCGCCAAGAAAATAGACAGAAAGGTTTGAGTACTAACAGATAGTATCCTAGTATCAGTATTGAGTACTAACAGATAGTATCACAGACAAATTAGGTAAATGAACACAAGCAGAGGACCTGTGCAGTGCATGTTTTGGCGATGGATTGGGGTTAACTAGGCACTCAGACCAGCCTGCGGCTACAAAGTGCTATAGGCAGCAGAGTGTGGTGTAAATAGATGTTACCAACACATTCTCATCCCGAGTTGTCATACAGTGATGCTCTCTAACCAAGCGTGGAAATACGAAGCAAAACAAGGCTTTTTCATCCTAATTTCACGCTTAGGGTTAGGGTTCAGTTTCGGGGTTGGGGGTACGATTCATTTTAAACTATCATCAAATAAAGATACCAGAAGCCTCCTTTTGCATCGTGTAGCCATGTTTGGACAGGTAGCGTCACTGTCTGACGTGTCAAGATGAGACTGAGCTCTTGTTACACATTCCTCATGTAAGTAATATTAAATTTGTTGCCCCCAGTAGCCCTCCTGTCAATTCGGACCAGATGGGATAGCCTTTGTTGTACTTGTGCATTGATAAGCCATGGGTGGCCAACATTTTGCAACAGATTCATGGTTTGTCTGTCCTCGGACCACTGTCGGTACATACTCACCACTGCAGACTTGGAGCTCCTAAGAAGCAATGCAGCTTCGGTGATTCTCAGTCACACCTGTCTGCTTGAACAAATTTGGCTCTTTTTAAAGTCGATCAGGTCCCATTTCTCCCACATACAAGATGTCAAATACGAGAACTGAATGTTTACTTACCATCCAAGGTGACGTGCCGTTGTAATGAAACGATCAACATTATTTGCTTCATCTATGAGTGGTTTTCATGTTTTTGCTCATTGGTATTTTAGTGTGTTTCTATATATATGTATATGAACACACACAAACACACACACACATACACACACAAACCCCGATGAGCCAAAACATTACAACTACTCAGCCCTTTGAACTGTAATAATTATGATTAAAGATATCATGTCATGGAAGCATCCAAAGACAACCTGCATAATTATTTTGGAGTATATGTAATTTATTTCACGTTCTGTAAAAATAAATTCCTGAAATGAATAACATTTGAATGCTCCACTTCTGCTGCAGCCATAATGATCCAGATCACCAAAACTGCTATCCAGGCAACTTGTACTTAGCTGAAAATGAGGAGCACCTTTCATTTGCAGTTGCTGAGTGGTCCATGCGTTAAATGAATTTAATTATTCCTCCAGCCCATATATTATGAATCATCTATATTGATTTCTGAACTCCCAGGCTGCTTATGGTTATGCAAATTTACCATGGTAATTCTGTGGATGGATTCATTTACATAGGGGCTCATTATTATTTCATGAGTAAATTTTAATGTGGGCCTTGGGAGAGGAAAAGCTTATTTGGCCTTTGCTATGGGCAATAACATCTGCACACTCTGTGAGAGTGGATATATCAATCAGTGAAATCATAATTTTCATTGTCTACATGATAGCTGGAATATCATCGGACAGAATTTTCTGATGTTTCTTGCTCTTCCTGATATTGTATTTCTGTTCTGTCGGATAAGCGGGGAGAGTTGTGGAAAGCGCTTGCTGAAAAATTCAAAAGTATTGAGACAGCTGTATCAAGTAGGTTTTTTTCTTCGTCGTAAACGAATTGGCGTTTCAAGTCAAAGGTCGACCTTTTGCGAAAACGCCGAATGTTTCAAAAAGGCTATTAATTTTACCAACACTGTCAGGCATGTCAGTTAGCGACTAAATGCAAGTTCTTTTCAGTCATGAGACGGAAACTAGCCCCAGTTAAAAATTTTTTGCCATTTTTAGATGTCATTTTTGAATGTGTTTTGGGGTGGATTTATTCAGTTCATGCTGTTTAGCTATTTATATGTGTTGGTGTATGCGTGTGTGTGTGTGTGTGTGTGTGTGTGTGTTGGTGTATATGTATGTATGTATGTATGGATAATCAGTCATGAACTAAATTATAAATACAAAATTTGAGAGACGCAAGCAAATCTTGATGCGAAAGAGCCATGTCCTTTCACATCCACTCAAACACCCACTGCAATCAGGGGAGGTACTCCAGTGGAACATATATGAAGAGCAGAAAATGTTTATCACAACCTCTTAATATTTAAATTTAGGAATCACAGGAGAGATATACGGTATTCCCAAAGCTCAAATGAAGGCACCTTTCATTAGGGAACTATCACATCTCGACCAAGAAATTTCAAATCCTCTCCTATTTTCCCTCTGCTAATTATTCTCCTGAGCACCCATGAGGGTTTCCTCTGTAATTACTCTGCAAAGAGGGAATTACGCTGTACTATTGGAAAAAAAGTCATTCCTAATGATCCAAAAAGTTTTCAAGCAAATCCAAGTTACCGAACAGAAACATCACTTTTGAGTCATAATCTATCATAGCGCCTGAATTCTATAAAAAGGTATGGCAGAACATATTAACTACCGTTAATTAATTGTAAATATTGAAAAAAAAAAACATTTGAAAAAAGTTCACCACTAGAAGACTTTCAAGATAAAAATGGCTCATAATAATACACTCAGAGCTTAGCAATGACATGTTTGGGATGATAGAAATAGAGATTCTGCCCTATTTAGTATTGCATCTTTATTAGTTTTCTGTCCATCTGATGCTCCTTATTATTCTACTATTCAATAAATGGAAATGATACATGGAAACAAAAACAACTCCACTGAGAGGTCATGTTTAGCTTGGATATATCACCTTTCATCCTTTTATTCACTTGCACACCCACTCACACGCTAATCTGAAGAAGAGTTCTGAGAGGAGACAGCTATGATAGAATTGAAAGTCAAAGCTTTTGATTGGAGAGCCACACAGCTGTGCTAAGTGCCACTTACTCCCTGTGGATGGGAAGATGACCTTCTCGAATCAGGGGTCACTTCCTCACCGGACCTCCTTGACCTCGCCTCAGCGGTTCTCATGGGAGCAAACTGCACAGGAAGTCATTCAGCAAGCACGACCACATAACAGGAAGTGATGTCACTCAAACAAAAACATCTGAAAGATGTGGGCTGAGGTCTGTTGGGGACTTAAAGATCTTTGTGGGAGCACAGATGAAAGTAAAGCCTTTCCTTTTTCCACAATTGATAATGGAGCTGGTGCCATGATGTATAAATCACTAGTGATGCTTCAGAAAATTCAAGATCTAAATACTGTTTCGCTTGCATCATACTTTGTTGAAATGTCATATTTATTACAAAAAATAAAACAACCATAAGCCAGATGGATTGTTGCTCCTCTAAAAAGCAAATTAAATTGCATCCACATTGCAACAGGATTTAAAAAAGATTTCTGGGGAAACAGATTGTGTGAGCACATATCTACTATGTCGTGGACGGTATAATAATCAGTACCCGGTAAAAGATCCAGGTAAACATAAAATGCATTACCATTAAATCAACTGTGATAGATTGAGTCTGACTTGTAGATAGGCATCCCCCATGGACTCATACAAGCTGTGTTCAAAACTTTAGTATGTATACGAGTCATAGTTATGATTTTTCCCTCTTCCCTTATTGCACAACCTACATCACAGATGACATACTGTATTAAATGTGAGTTGATAGACACAGCAGACCAAACTCTCCCAGAGGATCACTGTCCCCAAGTATGAGCCATGGGCCTCTATGTGCTTCAAATCATCACTCCAATGGCTCAAATTGTTCCTAAAGATTGCTGTTGAAAATTTGCGGCCCCATTTTGACAACCCAAACACAGTTGGCAAATGCAAGCGCTAATGGTACTGCAGATCAAAACTAGGCATGTCAAACTCCATTCTGGTAATTTTGTGACTGGAGGTGATAGCACAGCTGAGGAGTTGTTGTGAAAAGGGGTGGACTAAGATTCATTAATTACCTGAGAGTATGGTAGGACTTCAGTTACATTATGGGCAGTCAGAATGCTGCTATCATTCCCTTTAAAACCAGTGTGTTAATGCCACAGCAAACTGGTAATTTTTTCTGGTATAGAACAAATACCTTCCTTGAATTACTGCCTCCTACTTTGGTCGTCTGAGGACTATGCTGTAAAGCAATAATACATGTAAGCGTTTTGGTGGAATGAAGTTAATTATTTGTATTACGCTACTCACAAAGTAAATATTCACTTATACAAAATGCTCCTTTACCTTCTCCTTCCCATTAGACCCCACCATCATTTCACAGGGATTATATAACGTATTCTGTGTATATATAGTGCAGGACAGGGGTACTCTAGGAGCAGGGTTGGGAAATTGCAAACCACTCCGCTGGCCGGAATTCAGCCCCGTGATTCTACCGTTTGACCGTTTGTGTGAAAAGCTGCTTTTGGTGAGTCAAAACGCAAAAAAGGTCTTTGACACAAAAATTGCACTGCACCAGTGACACCAATGAGACACCTCGTTTTGCACTGGTCATCCCCTCGAAACGCAAATGCTTTTATCTTTTAGCAGGAAATTACTAAAATGGGTTAAGGTGATAACTATGCTTGCCACCGCATACGTTTCAATTCGCAAAGGCGCGAAAATAGAGCCCTCAGTCTTGTGGCAAGAATGAGTGACATGGTTTATGCTTATCTATTCCTGACGGTGCCTGACACTTGGACCACTTCTTATGTCAGGTTATCACCACAAGGCCTCCCTACCGACACCACCCACCTTAACATTGTCCAGATTCTTCATATTCTCTTTGCTCCTCATAGCTCATTCAAAATCTGTTTACTCCAGCACAATTTGAAGCCACAATATGAGGGGCAACGTTAGAAGGATTCACTTATCTTGAAAGCCGACAAAACCAAGCCCCAACAAGAACACACTCACACACACGCGAAATGCACACACAAACTCTGCTATACACAGCTGGCTTTCCTTTCAGAGTAGTGAAAGAACACCGCTTGGCTCAGTCTTACTTCTCCTCCTGGACAATTGCTGGGGGAAAAGAAAATTTTTTAGTCATAAAATCCAGACTGTGAAATGGAGGAGCCCCGTCTTCTCCTGTCACGGGCATTTAATGTCCAACATCACTGGCAGAAGACTCTAGCTGGCTCTGCGGTCACACAGTTATTCAGGTCGGTGTCCGAGGGGAGTTGGGGGGGGGGGGGGGGGGGGGTGAGAGGGAAGACATGGGGGAGAGCTGGAGTATGAGGGGTTGGGGGGTGATGGTGCAGTCAGATGAGGGGAAGTGACAGAGGCAAAGAGCCGCTGTCCGTCTCAGATGACGTCATGGGAACCTTCACCAGAACACAGCTAGCTGACATGCACATGAACTGACACTTCCAATTTAAACTCTATCATATGTCTGCATGTGAATGTGTTCTGCGATGTTCTGTGTTCTGTGTTCCTGGGTGTCAGTAACAGACCTTTGTTGTGCAATATTGTAAACAGCGCCCTGGAAAAAAAATGAACCTAAACCAAAATGAATATTGTAATATAGAAAATCATGCCTCATAACCAAATTAATTCCCTAGATTTAGAGTATCTGTGGAACCCAGTGGTTTTGGGGATTGGCAAATTGCTTTCCATCTGTTCAGTGCTCACACGTGGAAGGAGAATGCATCGATATTTTTATAGAGGAAATGAGCAGGAAAGCACCAGGCTTATCCTGAGGTTCTGCTGAACTGGTTTTACCAGTATCCAGTAACAGATCCTTTGGAAGTGCCCCGTTAGGACCCCTCAAAAGAGTTCCCTCTCTTTTCAACAATGGAATATAAACCTCTGCAGTGAAGGATGCTTGTGCAAGGTGTGGGGACTGAATGTGGCAACCTTTGATCACTCTTGATTTGATTGTGCGCGAGCATTCACACTCATCAACTCAGATGTGAAAATGTACTACTTATTATTTATTAAATAATATTTATTATTATATGAGTAATACTGTATGCAAAGCAGAGGTGGCTAGCATACTGTACGTTTTCTTCATGGTCTCTCAGGGTCATAGCTTTCTATAAGCATCACAATTCAGGTTTTGCTAATTCTTGAAAGACATGACCCGCCTCCCCTTTGACAAGCCCCACTGCCTCAGCTGCATTATTGCTTAGCGACATTAATATCCTGACATCACCTCTGATAAAAAGTCCTTTAATAAATATATAAATAATAAGTAATAATTTAAAAAAAAGAATATATGATATTAATTTTTTTAACACAATGCACCTCAGCTACCACCTAAGTTTCTCACTGGAGTGAACAGTGCTTAGGCTGCTAGTCTTAACACCAGCAAGAAAACAGCCACACGCACTCTCCCTGTTCAATGCAAGGCTGAATGCAAAAACAGACACAGGCGCACTTTACTTGCGATAATCCCAGAAGAGGACTGCTCACAGTGCGCTATCTGTGAGGTCCCAGCTCATCTGAGACGATGCTAATGTGAGCATTCCTTTTGTCCCCTGCCCAGTTTATAATGTGTCTTTCCTGCTTTGCTAATGCGTGTGTCTGTTTGTGTATTTGTGTGTGGGAGGCAAAGGAGAGTGTGTGTAGGGGTTGTTGGGCAGGGGGGTGTGTGTGAGTGATTGTTTGATGGGTGTGTTTGTTCATCTTTGTGTGTGAATGATTGTGCATGCGCTTGAACTATGTGTGTGCGAGTGTGTATTTTTTGTGACGGAGTCTCGGATGTACAGAGATCTTGTGCTGCTGTTTTAAAGAAAAAAAAATGTGAGGGGCTTGTCATTAAATATCCCTTCCAAAAAGGGGGGGGGTACACTCAGTATTGCCATATGAAATTTGCCAAAACTAAATAATTCTTTTAAAAAATTTGAATATATTGCATTTCATTGCTATTCACTGTTAAGGACCAGTGTTACCTGAATCCCTGCCAATGTTGCTCAGTTTGGCATTGAGCCGGTATGCTGTTACGTTTGAAATGATTGTAATTTACATTCTGAGTAAAACATTTCTTGCTTTAGTTTATGCATAAACATAAAAACGATTAAAAATGTCCTCAAGTAACTTCATTTTCCCTTAACAAGAGTGAATTCCTGCCAAAAAGATACATTTTTAATGTACTTCCTGGCCTGTCTTTTGAGTTCGTTTGAATCGCTCAGGAGGAACACACAGTGAGGTTAGATGGATTTTCTCCATTGTGGTACATGATTTCCCTTCTGGAAAATCCCCCCAAACTTACTGAAGTTTTCAAGCATGTCAGTAAGGAATTGATATCAGGTAAAAAATCACATTGATAGTTAGGCCCTGCAAAAGCCATACTTTCAAAGATGTGCACCTGCAAAAGTGATACCACTGGAAGGCTCGCAGCTTCACATTAAGAGGTGGCTCTGGGTTAGTTCTGGTGCCCTGGTTTGCAGCTTAATCCAACAAGGCCAGAGAACCTGAAAAGGATACAAGGGCGGGCGGAACTCTCCAGAAAGTCCGCTAACAATCGCCTCTGTTCTTGGAACCTCAGGGTCAAGTTTCATGGGTCTGGCTTAGCAGCAATAAGGTCCAACAATAAGGAGAGTCTATTTTCCGTCCACTAATTGTGTTTCATTTTTTCCCCCACAATAAGTAAATGTTAAGTATTCATGAAATGAGCGTTAAAGCCTCCTCAGCGGTGTTTTCACAGCTGGGTTGGACCCTCCCACTGCAGAGCAATAAAAAAGCCCTTCCTGAATCAATGCTAACATGGGAAGCCAGTATCGTCATACTTGGCAGCGCCGGGGTGCTGCTGAACACCTAGTGAACTCGGCACTAAGCTTGGAGTGGAGGACAGAAATCTGTAAACCATTCAGTTCTGCTCATACACAAGTAGCCTACGATTTTTAACTGGTAACACATGGATATTCAATCATATCCCCTTGCCCGTACTGCTCTCTCTCTCTCTCTCTCTCTCTCTCTCTCTCTCGCTCTCCGACTGTGAATGTATGTGTGTGTGTTTCTCTCTCCCTCTCTATCATTCTCTCTTTCTCCGCATTTGTTTTTCCTCTAAGGAATGTAAGAACACATGTTGAATGTTAACCGTTCGAGTGCATTTCCTGCTTCTGATCTTGATAGATTGACAGTTAAAGGTCACGTAATACATGGTTGGATCTTGTAGCAACCTTTGGCTGACTGTGGGGGATTTGTGTATGCGCATATGTGTGCATGTATGTGTGTGTATGTGTGCTTGTATTTGCAGGTGCATTTGTTTGTGCTTTTAGCTCAACGCACATCAGAGCACCCAGATGCGACTGGATTTCGGCATGAGTGACACTGTTGGAATAAAAATCATATAACAGTCAGTCATATAAGAGGTGGTTAAATTTTAGAGGAAGTATCATAATCACCTTTGTGAAGCCCACAAAAAAACTGTTTATGTTGAGACTGATTCAGATATGGATTGATTAAATTCAAAGATGACTTTTACAGCTGTAGTTCTGTGGCTTTTTGAATCCATCTCCATCTGTTCCGGTCATGAAGCTTTTTTCTACCAGCCACTCTTTCTCCCTGCTATTGCAGTTTTTTTGGTGTATGGATTATTTTGTCATAACTTTTTACACAGTTCTTTGAGCCATCTTAAAGCAATTTGCAGTTTTTGCGATTGACAATTTGGGCACCAGCTATTTTGTCTATTTGGAACTCTGTACCTCATCTTGGTCTAGAGACTCACCACGCAAAATTCTGCTTGTTAAACCGCTTTCCTGCAGACAGTTGCTCTGCAGACAGTTGCTGCTGATTAGCATTCAAATAAATAAGAATGAACTTCGCAGATGCTTTTGTGACAGTGGTTCAAGGTATTCAAAGTTAAAGTCAACCTACAGGGGTGCATCTGATATTCTGTGCACCCTGTACCCCTGGTTGTTTTGCGATCGTGCCTGGATTCCGTATGGTATATTTCACCATTGTGTCCCTCTAAACAATCATTCAATCAAGAAAATCCATCATTACACGGATACAAAACAAACATTGGCTACATGAGGCAGTCAGAGAGGCTGTGAGATGAATTGCATCCTTCTTGGCTACTCTGTGAGTTGAGACAGACCGGCGGGCATGTACACTCGCCTGCACACATATTTATACGCACACTCGCACCACACACACACACACACACACGCACACAATGAAATAAAGAAAACCACAAGACTTTCAGGGCAATAGAAATTGGAACATTGCCTATAGGTACCTATACCGGATCCTGATTAGTAATCAGCACATGAGTCTCATTGCCTTTTCCCGGGTTTTCTAATAAAAATGAGGTCTTATTCGCTGTTTTCTTGCAGATATATGTTGTATGTTCTCAATTTGAATCCACTGAAGGCTTTTTAGGGCTATTTGTACTGTATATTGTTTTCATATTTATCCAGTGTCACTTCCACCTCCAAAAGATTATTTAAGTCCTGCGAGTGAGTGTTCCTGGTCATTTGTGACTCAGCAAGATAGCAGGCTTGGGATTGTCCAATTACTGCCATAATTGAGTGGAGTTACTGTACCTAGGGCACGGGAGAGGCTCTCCGAATGTTTATCGACTGTTAAACTGGAAAATCCATGTCCATGAACTAAAATTCTGCGCCAGTATTTTGTTCCAATAATTACGATTCACAAATTAGCATAATTCTTCTGCCAGGTAGCGTTGAGGCTGAGTTATTGGATGGAAGAAACGTGTGATGGGACTTATACTCTTTTAAAACTAGGTTTTCAGGTTCTGCTATCATGAGAATGCCTGCCTATCGTTTACTGACCCTGGATCAGCCTTTTACATGACAGTAGCTGCTCCAGCACTCTGTAAATGGTTGCAATGTGTGGGACTGTAATGAACTTCCCATAGAATGATAACAGGCATTTAAATGTCTGACTGTCACAAATAAGAATGAATATTTGTCAAACGTTAGGGGTTAGGTCTAGGATCCTTAACCTTCGCTACATAGGAACATTACATGACTAATCTCAAAATGGCAACTCTGCGTCCGCTAAACTGCGGGTGTCCCAAAATAATATTTAGGCTAATCCATTCACTGTGGCCGAAGATTGTCATTGCCTAATAATTTGCATCTATTTAGGCAGTCCTGGCCCACCATGTTTGATGTAGGTACAAACAACTACATTGATGAAGTAATTTTTGTAGTTTTATTCTGCAATTTCCTGCAACAAAGTATTTCATTTCGCATGGCGACCGGGGTGGACGTGGCCCTCATGGACTGTGTTCTTGTGTACTGTGATGTTGACGGAGGCTCTCTGTGTCATTATTTGAAGCCTGCAAGAGCATGGGGTCATAAGCAAAAGTGTACTAATGTTACGGGACATTCAATGTCACTTATGACACCCGCTTAATAAAAACTAAATAAAAAAATATCTGCTTTGCACAAGTTACACACAGATTGAAGTGCATTTAACACTGCAACCTCGTGTTACCTCCAGGACTGGGAGCCTGTATATTTTTTTAAAAAGTCACGCAAAAGCAACTTAACTGCATGCTGTGTTCTTGCATAATCTTGTTTATTACTTTCAGGGAGGAGGAGCATTGAATAGAGTGTCAAACGGTACTTTATTTTTTTTATTTTTTAGCTAAATCAGATGTATTTGTGTTGAAATAAAAAGCACAAATGAAACAATTATATTTAAATTGAGTGCTAACCTATCACAATTCTCTGCAGTTTTATAGCCGCATGATGGTCCCAAAGAGAGTCATGGAAGAGACATGCCATGAATGGTTCAGCTGGAATGCTTCTGTTATTTTTTCCACAGAGTGCTATCTGTCACAAGGTTCTGCAGGGGTGGAGACAGAGGAGGTGGGTTGGGCGATGGAGGAGTTACCCCCCAACATCCCCTTTCCCCATTCCCCTTCAGAGACTTTTTAACGTCCTTCCTGATCTCACGCCATGGTTGTTGGGTTAAAAAAAAAAAAACCTCCCTCCACTACCCTCTTTCCAACCCCCAGCGGGTAAAGAATAATTATACCTGTCTTCCACAACCTCTACCTGTGTTCATTTGGGCCCAAGAGTCATTAAAAACCTCCATTGCCCGTGATAAGAAACACTGCCCCTCTTTAGCCCCATATTTGTGTTCTTTTTGGCTTGTAACGCGATGAAACAATTTGAAAAGAGGTTCAAAACCATCACTACTTCTGACAGCCTAGAAAATCTTAATGTTCTCGTTGTGCTCTTGGCTTAGTGTTGCCCTTGTTTTGTAGTCCTTTGATGACCAGCGTCATGTTTATGCCCTACTGTTGAACTGTGTCTCTGGGAAATTAGAGTCCTTGGTTTGTCAGCTGTTAGTATTTGTCCAGATACCAGAACTTGGTATGAAATATTAACATAACATGAGCAGTGAGGACAAGCCATTCAGCCCTATATGACTTGTCATTGGAATGGAGATAAATATCACAAAACATAATTCCTCATCCCCAATCATATCATAATCTATGACGATATTACAATCTAAAGTATGTAATTGCACTGTCTTCACACAATTCTACACCCTTTCACTACCAATCAAACACAGACATTGCCAGACCCGGCGCTCGGCATACGCTTATCACGCACTGCGCGTAGGGCACCAACTGCCTGGGGGGGCACCAAAAAAATCAAGTCCATAAAAAAATTATAATAATAACAGTATTTAATATTTAAAATAAAAGTTTGTAAAGCATGTTAATAAATATAAGTAATACAAAAATAAAGTAGGCTTATTTACGCTAAAAAAGATTAATCTCCTGCGCGGCCCTCTCATCGGTCTACCTTTCGTGCCCCCTCCCCCATTCCCTAGTAGTTTGCTCCATTATGCTTCAATCGCAAATTTGGCAGAAGTTTATTCCGGAGATCTGGACATGTCATCGAAAAGGCATCAGGAGTCGGGGGCGGAAAAGAAAAAAATAGCGAGATGATGCTCGCGCGTCACTTGCAGGTAAGACAATGTTTTAATTAGCAATTATTTATTTTGTAACAGCTACGTTTACATGACCACAATAATCCAATAACTGGGAATAATCGGGCAATGGCAATAATCTGATTTGACGCATTTTCATGTACTTCAGTCCTGTGATAATCGGAAAAACCTGGTTTACATGTTCAGTCAATAGTTCGATTTCTTTCCAAGTACATGACGTAAAACTCTTGGTCTCAGCATAGGCCTTCCTCCACTCCTACCAAAAACCCGTGCTTGCTGGATGTGCGTTAGGAGTAGGCTACGGACTGGTGGGAGAGAGTGGTGCTCAATGAATTTTTTAGATGCAAAATGGAGAGAGAATTTCAGGATGTCTCGGGGAGCATTCGTGAAACTGTGTGATGAAATGAAGGATATCATGAGCCCAGAAGAGATGACCGCTGTACCTCTAGAAATGCGAGTGGCGATTGCGTTATATAAGCTCGCTAGCTGCGATGAGCATAGGCTGATAGCGAATCAGTTTGGTGTCCATAAAGCGTCTCTAGTTAGCTACATCCGTTTTTCTATTTGTACACATTCGCAGATGTATCCCTGTCAGTTTCCTCTGCTGAGCGAAGCTTCTCCAAACTTAAACTCATTAAAACATACCTGCGCTCATCAATGGGCCAGAAGCGTTTAAGTGGTCTGGCTGTCATCAGCATCAATGGGGAAATTGCTCAGAAACTGTCATATGATGACCTGATAGCTGATTTCGCAGCCCGAAAATGCAGACGTGTGCCTCTGTAGGGCCTCTAACAACTGGTGCTTGCATTTTAAAATATGTATTTAAAGTTCCTCACTCAGAACTGTGATAAGTTAAAAACATGTTTATTTGTAAATAGTCGTGGCATTTTTTTTTTAATTTAGATAATTTATTTTTATTTGAGAATTTGATGCCATTGTTAGTGTTTTATAAAGACTTAATTATTGTTATTTATCTCTTAATAATAATAATAATAATTATTATTATTATTATTTATCTCTATCTCAGTTTTTGAACCATTAATATTGACAACTTATTTTGTAAAATAAAGCAAAATTGACAAATACTCAGATATTGTTCATTTCTGTCAGGGGAGGGGTTGGGTGGGAGGGTATGTGGGGGGGCACCACAAAGTATTTATGCTTAGAGCACCAAAATGGCTAGCGCCGGCCCTGGACATTGCTTCCATAGATTGTCCCGTTTGCCCCAAGTTCACTGCCTAAATCACTCAACCTGTGCCCTTACGATGGAAATTGACCAGTTTGATCACTGTGCATTACCTTTTAATAAGGAGGCTGCAAAATATTTTAGCTCTGTATGAGTCCGGTAAAACATCTGAATGGACTAATTTATGGTTGATGTACAGCAAACTTGCGGCTACGATGGGTTCTGCAGCTGTTGGTCAGTGTAGGTCGGCTCACGGACTGACGGCAAAAACGCTTAGCAACAAAGCCAAACTGTGCACATGAATAATTTCTGGGGCTTCCATGATGAGGAATGTAGGAGCTGTAGATCATGGGCTCAATGGCTCAGGAAGGATGATTGGCCGGGTGCACTTGCGACCTGAAGTTGGAGGGCGGTCACCCTGACATTGCTCCCTGCTGGTTGCTGCTGCACATGTTTTGGTCTCTGGAGCCTCCCTGTAACACATATGGCGTGATGTGGACTGACACACACTTCGGCGTTGCTCTCCCCCGGAGAAAGCAAAATACACACTTCCCTCCATAAAACATGAAAATACCTAATATCCTCACACCATATACATAAATACTGTGGTCAATCAAAATAATTCACATGCACAGTACCAAATGATCCATGTTTAGCCCATAATTCCCACTGTCTACTTTCATGAGGTTTAGTAGAAATGAAATTTAAAGCCATACATCCTTTCACATAAACTGTGGCTATAGTGCTGCAAAACATGTTTGTTTGATATTCTTGTTTCTAATAGTACTCATATTCATAAAAGAAAACTGGGTTGAATCTTATTTTTTTCTTTTGTGAGAAGTAGATAATAATTGAATTGATTTTGCTGTTTATTTTTACGTTCGGCAAAGTCATAAACAGATACTTGTATCTCGTACGCAAATAGCCATTTCATCTCATGGATAATGAATACGAAAGTTTTCTGGTTAATTGAAGTAGAGGGACTATGCATCGAAAAACATTATTGACCCTTTTCATTCAAGCGACGCATAGTTGATTAGACTAAGCAGGGCCGAATCCTTCCTAGAGCAATGTGGGGCTAACGGCCATGCACAGGGGCCCAACAGCTGCTCTGATCCGATCGTAGCCATATTCGTGCTTGAGCCTGCAAACTTCAGCGTCCCAGATCAACATCCAAGCCACTAGTTAATGGCCCACCCCTATTATTCAGCAGTAAGAGCATGTGGAAATCCATACCTTCAAGTGGAAATTAACTCTTTGGTTAAATATATGGTCCCTGGGAGATGATGCGTCAAAACAGAAATTTCTCAGCCCAGCCCATATGTCAATCCCCTCTGTATTTCAACCCCCCTCAGTTAATCCCTTGTCTGGATTGTGAAAAAAATGCACTCAAAGGGCAGGCTTTTCACTTTCCTTTCTAAAAAAAGAGATATAAAATGGATGAGCTCTGTGCTGATGACCTTGTCCACTGGTCTATCAGACTAATTGTCCCCTTCGTAATGATGGAAAAACGTAAACAGGTCTTGATCTTGGAAGCTTTTATTTAAATTCTGAATAAGTAATTTCACTTTCACAATTTATACAAAAAAGTAAATAAATTAAAAAATATGAAAAGAAATAGATAAATAATTTTCTATTAACTCCAATTGTAAAATAACTTAGTGTGCGCCTGTGACAGAAATATAAATGCATCTAAACTCCTTATCGAGGGCTGACTGCAATAAACAGTTATGTCCAGATGTTTTACATTGGACATAACTGCTTATTGCAGTCAACCCTTCATATGAACATGTTGAGAGAACAAAGCACTGTAAACAAGTGCTACCTAAAAAAATAAGGATATACTTTTGTAAGTCAGTCCTTTTGAGAATACCTGCAGTTGGACTGATAACATTTGCTATTATATGCATGAATAATAAGAATTATGAATAGTTGTACCTGCTATCAGAAAATATAAATATAGTTCCAAGCAGAAATTACAGGGTCCAAAGCAGTGACTGAAATTTGACTTCCTGATTGGGTAAATTTCATGGCAAAACTTGTTTGAGAGCTGCTAAAAGCTGATTGGTTGATAGCAGCCACCTCTTTTTAGTTATCACCTTGTCCACGTTGGCTCAATTTCAATTTGACACTTCCTCCTGGTAAAAATTATTCCCTTGGCTACTATATGCATGCATTTCAGACCACTGGCTGTTTGTGTCAACAGAAAGAATATGATTTTCCTGTTATAATGGAGTGAGGACTGACAGGCTAAAACACTAACTGTTCTGTCCGTTCTGTCAGCACATAATAGCAAGTGGGTTCATAAAGGGCTACGATACAATCTTCAGCACTTCATCGTGAGTAATTAAGTTAATTATAGTGAAATTCACAAAGACGCGCAGCTACTACCTCAATGTGACAGTCAATTTAATGACATTTGTCCTTGCTTGCCTGTTTGGTGGATTAAAAACAATAAGAGTTTTTTTTTCTATCTGTGGACTACCACCAAGAAAAGAGCATTGATTTTAACATATTTTGACCAATCTGAACAATGCTATAAAATTGAACCTATTGGACTGCATAGTCAGGCTGGTGGCTGTTATGATGGAATTTTAAATACTGTTTTTGTTATCCTATTTGCATCAAAAATGGCTAATGCAGATACAAAGCTTAGTCCTCAGACTTTGAAACAATACATAGTTCTAAAACATAGCACAATATTTGACAGTATTAAAACTCAATTTAAACAAATTATAACTAGCAGCCTGCCCTCGGGCCAACGCTTGCAAAAGTGTTAAAAAAACTATCTACAGATAATGTTTCAAGGCTCTTGTTTGTAAATTGCAAAAAAAAAAAAAAACAAATATATATGTATATATATATATATATATATATATATATATATATATATATATATATGGAAGTGATGGAAGTGATGTAATCCGTAAGCTAGTCAATCAGTCGCCGCAAATTTAGGCTACACTAAACACTACATTCACCGAAAATTCTTGTTCGAAACTGAGGGGGTGGTACCATATAAAAACCAGTAAGCAAATTGTTTTTGAGTCTCACTTTCGCAACTGACAAGTTTTGAGCATTCTTCAACCATACCCTTATATAATTGTCAGGTTGGGTAATGCTAACAACATTATTTTCAATACAAAATGCCTCAATGTAAACAAATAATCATTGATGATATAATGGAGCAAGATACAATCAAAATAATTCATAAATTATTTTCTAGTACATCATTATCATTCATACTGTAAATTATGGACACATTTTGCTGTTTGTTGCTACCTTCCAGTGAATTGGAATTGGGCGGTGCTTCAGTTGAGGCAGGATTTTCACAAGCTATGTTTCCATTTAACTTTGAAGCGAATCTTATCAAATTTGGGAAAAAAAAAAATCCGAATTAAGAGCATTTCCATATGTTTCCCTCAAGCGATTGAGAGCAAATAAACAACACTACATAGGCGGTGACATGCATGTGTTCGTATGTCAGATAAACACGTATGTACGTCGTTGTTAGGCAACCTCAAAAGCGAAAATGGAGAACGGTCTCTGGAGCGGTGTAAATGAGCTACCGTCTATCGGGAAAATGCTGGCAACGTCGGAGTTTATTTGAAAAATGTGTTTTCATTTCAGATTATGCGTGTTAAGTCTTTTTTTACATCAGTCAAAATCCTCTTCATGCGAGCGTAAAAACTCTTTTTGCGAATCAGAGGATTTTTTTTTTTTTTTTTTTTTGAATTTTGGTGTTTCCTTTACCTTTTTTGATGCGAAACTTCAAAATGTGCATTTAAAAAGGGATAGGGAAACACAGCTACAGTCATTTGTGGACTTCCTCATGTTTCAAAAGGATATCAAATATCATCTTGCACGACCTTATTCAAATTCATGTGACTGTTATCCAATTTACATGGAAAACATCTCCTGAAGTGTAACTGTGCCCTCAATATTCATCTCTTTGCCCAGCTATATGTAGTGCAGTCAGAAAAGTCCAGTTAGTTTTTTTGGGTGAGGGAATATAGGAATAGATGCAGCGACTGACCTGTGAGTAAATAATCAGACATAATGCAGGCAGAAAAATGAAAGCTGTTGTTTTAGATTGTACGTATTATGTGCAAAATGGCACTGGGATTCAAAATACTTTTCAATTAATTGTATCAAATTTGCTATCACATCAGTAACACTTCCATAATCAGGGCTGATTAGCCAAAAATGTGACCTTGTGACATGTTATCTCTTTAATTGATTAAAGGACGAATGCTTTAGCATTAACACATCATGCATACAAGCTCTTTGTTAAGTTATCCATGAAAGCCCATCTGAGGAATGTTATCTTGAGAGCAATGTCACAAGAGGACATGTGTAACTTAAGTACCTTTTTAAACTCACTCTTTGAGCCAAAAGTATAATGTAAATACAATTTAGAAACCCACCCCAAGTCATTTCAAATCTAGAATTGAAATAAAATTTTGATTTCTTTGTTTTGCAGAATTATAATGCAAAGTGAGTATAAGATTGACGAACAAACTGCAAGTAAGACAATAAGTCAACCCTATTGCAGTGGGAAATAAACATTCTTTGAGTGATTAAAGCGCAGAAAATAGGCTTATTATTTTTAGTATTTGTCCACTTTTGTCAAGCTTTGAAAATGTGATGGTATTTGTATTTGACGCAAGGAAATATTGGGTCTCTCGTCAGGCCACTTTTTACATTCATTGTGAAAAAGCATGATAAAAACAGATTTATAATCCAGCCAGTCTACATTGTCCCTCCAGGACTCTGACATAAAGAATCAGGGTTCATCTGAACAGCCACTCATTCTGAATGTGTGACATCCCTGTTGCATTCATATTGGTGGCTGGTCTGTGTTGAAACTATATAAGCCATCCCAGAGGTCTTTTTGTTCTTCAGTGTTAATGAGCAGCAAAAGTAAAACACATCTGTAATATGCATGCTATATATTATTGCCTTATGTATTCATTAAAATCTCTCTGATAATGAGAGTGGGTGTCATTGTTTACTGCGCGGGGGTTGAGCCAACACCCGGTTTGATCATTATTTTTTTCCATCATGGGATTAGAGACTTTTTCGGAACGTGCTCTGAACGGCTTCTTCTTGTTGCTGTGTTTGTTTTATTTCTTTGTTTGGAGACTGGCTCTAACGAATCTCCAAAGGGCTCCATTTCGGCTCACAAGACCCAGGGGTAAAAATGATTTTGGGATGCCCTGTACTTTCCAATATATGGACTGGATATCTATCCAGTTGCTTGTATTTAATATACCTTACAGCCCATAGATTCTGAGGCAGCAATAAGAGTGGACACGCCAAAAGTTGCAGAAAATCTTTCGGAGAAAAATATTGCTTTATCAGTGCCTTAAGGTGACAGACAGCACAGAGATTGTTGCTTTCCAAACACGTTTCCCGTAATATTTCCATGATCTCATGTGCTTCCTGTTTGCTTGTGACTATATGAAGTAACAGTATTTCATCCCAGTCAGTGCCAGAGGGATTGGAAGGTCAGGCAGTGGACTCAGAAGGGCTGCAGTACAGTAGCTTTTAGAGACTACTGAGAGTAAAGAGCCGAGGTTGTTCTGTGCACTGTGCAACCAATGGGATTTCCCCTTACACAAAGGGATTGGATTTTTTCTCCTCTTGCGGCCCTGTCCACGAATCAAAAGGTCTGGCCCTGTCCTTCAGACTGCATCTTTGCCATATGGAAGACATTCTCTGACTTCTGAGAGAAGCTAATGTTCACTGTACGGACAGATCAATTAATTTGTATTAAAAAAATCTCAATGCAGGCCTGCGTGCAATTTGGTATGTTAGCCTAAACGACATGTTAATGTTACGGTAAAATATTTGCTGTATTTTAGTATAAATCAGGACATTTGATTTTGGTTAAACCAACATTATAATTGCATGGACATGCCTAGCCACAAGCAACACCCATAAAGAAGATAATTTACTGAAATTAAATGATATATGGTGTAGTTTTTCTTCAGTGAATTGTTGCATGAAGCTACAGACTTTTAAAGTAGAAATATAGTTTCTCCGAGCAGCATTCGAACCATATACCAAAATAAGTCCACAAGCCCAAAGCATTAAGCTTCATAGCATCATAACAGGGCCATTCCCCAGATAACCTAATACCCGCTCTAATGGAAATGCTTTGTAGCATGCTGATATCTGGCAGCTTTGAGATTCACAGTCCAATCCGAAGGGAGAGCTTAAGCCACAGCAGATTCAGCTATGCCCTTATTCACAAACTTGTTGGATTCAAAGTTGGAGTGTTTGTTTGGTCTCAGGAGTTGTTGTGTGTTTGCAGGAGGAGTGCATGGTGGGTGGGTGGGGTGAGGGGGGGTTCAATGATGGACTCCTACCTCGAACCCTTACCTCCAGAAGGTGGGGGCATAAATTAAGTGGATTCCCAGGTCCCAGGGTTGTATAAAACTCCTACGAACGCATTCCAGGAGAAGAGCTGCAGCATCAGCCATTTATAAATCCCACACCTCCCTCTCGGAGAGGGTTCTAGTATCGGTGTGCAGGCGAGGGGAGTGTAAACATGATCTATGGCTGCTCTGTGGTTCGGTGGTTGCCTGGCAGCGGCTCCCCATGTTGACCCGTGTGTTGATGTGTGTTTATCTGAACTTTCCACAGGTAAAGGCAGAGTTGGGAAACAAACTTGAACCTTTCACAATTTCTTCTTTTTATATAGTGGTACTATCTCTCAACTTGCTTGGCTAAGAATTTTTGAATTTTTGGTTGTGACTTTTGCGCCCTATAAATTTAAACCTGCTTCCTTATTAAGAAATACCGCCCTTGTTCATTGAATTTTTCCTATGGTATAACCCCGCTTGATGGATCAAAAATAGTAGGCTTGCAATGAGTGTTCATGTGAAATTAACCCGATGACATTTTCAATAGTTTTGTGAAGCAGATTATTCCTTGCAAATGGTTGTAACTGCTGGCAAATTGCAAAACCCTTTTGACCATTTTGAGTCTTGAGTCTATAATGTGGATGCGAAAAAAGAGAGACTGAATAAATAAAAATAATGAAAAACAAAAAACTAATGAAGGGAAGGGGAGAAACAGAAGGGCGGCAAGCCTCTTCCTGGCGGTCGGCGGAGTTTGTGTCCGTGCTTTATGGCGGTGCGCGTCTCTGTGGGGAAGCGACAGGGACAGGTCCTGAGGGAGAACACTGGACATTCCTGCCGCCTCAGCACGCCACATTTGTCATCCCAGCCCATCGTCCAGTAATCACCTGGCGGCTGACCCAGGCACACATCTGGAGAGGGGAACTCCCTCTGCGCCTCTCACTTCAGGAGTTGCCTGCAGCGTTAATGTGTGGAGGAAGATTTTCTCTTGAGCACAGTGCCAATGATACCACAGCAATGACAACTACTGTGGCTACTTCATTTTTCCTCTTCTACTTTAGGTAACACTGCACATTCAATTTGAGGTGTAAATTTATGGTTATGTTACGACTAATTGGAAAACAAGAGGTTATGGGTAAGTTAATCTAGTATAGGTAGAATGAAGCAATTGCTATTGGTGTTTTTAATGACACGCGAGGGCCTGTTAAATCTCTCCTACTAAAACAAAATTATTCAAGGACAATTGTGAAATTATCATGCAAGGATAGTTATTAGCATATCAGGACAACACATTCAGGTTTATTAGTATTTGGTCTGTGCATCTATTTTCATCATTTTGGTTTTGTATGCCATCGCATGGATTTGAATTGAACCAATCAAGACGTACTTTGGTTAGAGACTTTTAGCTGTAATATCAAGGTTCTGCCTGAAATATTTCATGAATCGAGTAGTAGTAGCAACCATTTTTTGTACACAGCCTCTCAATTTATCAACGCTCAAAAATAATGAGACAAACAAACATAATTTAAAAAGTAATTTTAAATATTTGGTCGTGTCGCAACCCTCATGTCTCACTAATTTCCCTTAACCTGCGTGTCTTAATAAAGTATTGTCTTCTTAATTGGTTTGGCATCCCGCGTTACTCCCGTTTTCAGGCGTAATTCATTTGTATGCCACACTCCCTTGTGTTCTTGTAGTGTGTATAAGCCTTAGCTTCGTTCTGAAGAGTTGCTAGATAGTCACGCTTTATTCCCTGAAGCTATCAGTCAATTTATATTTTTCTTTTTATGACTGTATTATTTGGAAATTATGATGACTTATATTGATAGTGAAATATGGAATTTCTCTGTAAAGCTTTATGAATAGGAACAAGCTCCCAAGTCTTATTATTGGTCTCCAGGATTTGGACCACTTTCCTGTTACCCTGTCTCTCTAGTTTGTTCCTCTGCCCAGTTTATTAGAAACACCCTTAAAACCATCATTGGTCTCCAGGATTGGGACTCCATTCCCGTTGAACCCTTTGAACTTGCAATCTGACAGTCCAGCTTCAGGCAAAGGTGAACTCTATCAGGCTACTCACCCGGAATGCCACTGGCCAGGCAGGAACATGCTCATTACCCCCACCATGATATACCGCCATTGCTGGGCTGTGCATTCTTGTTCTGGGCTTCAGCCCTTCCTCTAGCATTACTGTATTCCTACCAATAAACCCTCTTGCTGGATTGTGGACTCAATATCCATCTGGTTCCTGGTCCAGATCATAACAGGTTATAAATCCTTTGCAGCAAGTGATTGGGGTGTTATGCCTTCATTTTTGTCCATCAGCAACTGGAACACTTTCTCAATTTGATTCAGGTCAGGTGACTAACCCAGCCATTGTAGAATGTTCCATTTCCTTAAAAAAAAGACCTGGGTTGCTTTTACAGTATGCAGGTTATTGTCCATCTGAAATGAGTGGTTTCAGCCTATAGGTTTTGAAGTATTTGGCTGAATCTGAGCAGGTAATGTAGCCCAAAACATTTTAGAATTCGTCATTCTGCTTTGTCAGCAGCCACAGCATCTGTAAAAAAGGGGACAAGGGAACCAGATCTGTACGTGGCCATACACACCTGGGACATAGCCAGTATTGGGCCTAGGGCGCCATTGGCCCACACTCAAAAAAACCAGATTGGGTGTCTGCTAAATTAATCTAAGTGTAACGTGTTGCTTCTACCATATATAGTCTTGTTTTGTGGTTGAACATCATTAAGTAATGTTATTTTAGCATGATGGGCAATAACTTAACATTTACTAAATTCAGTTATGCTGACAGAACTTAATGCTTTTTGGGGAAGATATCAAATGGCGTGTGCAACTCCAGAACCGAAGGTGGCAGTAGTGTGCGAGCAGGGAGTGCATTTACAAATATACTTCCGGAAGTTGCAGAAGAAGGCAGAGCAACGCACGAAAGAGACGGGCGGGCGGATATCAACCGTCATAAACTAGGATAAAAAATGTTTACATTGTTTAAAACAAATATTGATGTCAGAATTGACTTTTATTGAATTATTACTGTTGATTTTCATATGACTGAAAGGACTGTCAACTAAAGTGGTTATCACTACTGCCTCACAGCAAGAAGATTGTGGGTTCAAATCCCGCCTGGGGCCTTTCTTTGTGGAGTTTGCATGTTCTCCTTGTCTTCGTGTGGGTTTACTCTGGATACTCCAGTTTCCCCCACCCACAAAACAAGCAATATAGGAACACCTGCGTATGGCTGTGTGTGAATGGTTGGGGGGGCCATAGGCGCATACTGGCAGCCATGCCTCCGTCAGTCTGCCCCAGACACAATATGTTTATTCGGCAAGTTTACATTAATTTCACTCAACAAAACTGCCTCTTGCTAAATGAGCGTATTATAATTGGGTGGAAATACTTTCCATAATTTTATTATGTTCACCCAACAAATTATTTTTTTGAGTGCACCCAGTCATGAAAAAAAAAAAAAAATATATATATAACGATGTATTTATTTATTAATTATCATATAATGAACATGAAGTGCATCTTTGTATGTGTCCTAATCTACTTTCTGTTTGGGATAACTGGAATGTTCATGATAACTCAAGAAAATATGCTGATTGCAACTGATTCTGACTCTGGCGGCTGTTGAGCAAAGAAACCTGTGTAACAGGATGCACTAAAAGCAAATGCAGAAATGAACAGAGTAATATTCTTTGTTAAGCATACTTAATGAGTTAAACTCAATGAGTGAATGAGTTTCTGAGCTTATTTTATTATTTAATCACCATTACATTGCATTCAAATGGAAGATGTGTTCTCTACTGCCAGAGGATTATTCTATTAATTGAAAAACTTTCTAATCAAGGAAAATGACTGAAAACAGTTTGAAGATTTCATTGTATGCCTTATGAAAGCATTGCATATTTTTCAGCCTTATGCATACTGTAGTTAAGCTAGTAGTTTGGAAAAATCAGCCCACCCACATTTTGCTAAGCCCACCAATATATACTCGCCCTTTCCACATTATATATATATATATATATATACACACCACTTTTCATTGATGAGGTAGTATGTGTTTGTAGTATGTATTTATGTAGTATCTAGTATATGTTTCAGATCTTCCCTTCTTGATAAAATTCACTTCCCATCATTCTGGCACAACTTGATCTTTGTCTCATCTGTTCTGTCTGAAAATATTGCTCCTGAACTGCATGGGGTTTTTTTACATTTTTTATTTTATTAGCAAACTTCCTGTTTTGAGTCTTAGCTATGGTTCATGTCTTGTGGTAAAGCCTTTTTATTTCCTCTGGTGAAGTCTTCTCTTGATTGTTGACTTTTAAACTTCGTACCTACATTCTGGAGGGTGTTTTTGATTTGGCCAACTATTTTGTTCACCAGGGAGAGATTATTCTGTCATTGATCTTAACTACACCGAATGGTTGATTTGACCATAAGTAATGTTTTTGCTATTTCGCTTAATGATTTTGTTTTTATTCATCAACCTAATGATTACTGACAGAATGAAATAGACTATATGCAAATGTGACAACTTGAAATCAACTCTGGACCTTGTGCCTACCCCTTATGTATTAGTATGATTATTTATGCTGGTATAGGGGCAACTTCATGTTGTTTTGTTTGTTATCAATATTTTTTACTTAAGGCTCGGCTATTAACACTAGAGTAATGATTCTTGTACTCTTTACTATATCATGTAATAAACAATATATGATTTTAACTGAAAATATGTGAGCTTTTCAGCGGATAAAAATATAATAAGTAATTTTTTGATTCAATCACTTATTATGAGTGGAATTACTTATTTTGGGGAACATGGCAATAAGAATTTAAAAAAAAAAAAAAACCCAAGCTATAAAGTTACAAAGCCCAAGATTATGTAAGCAATAAAACCGACAGATAAACAAATTAGTTATTTTTCATTAGTAGGTAATCCTGATGGAGGAATAAAACTGTATATTCAGCATGCACAGATTACAACAGTGGCACGAGAAGAAGAAGTAAATGAACAAGAAGTACCAGAATATATTCTATAATTTAACATCATGTAATTTACCATCATTTAACAACAAAGTAATTTTTATACATTTTCACCTCTGGTATTTCGAATGTTACTTCTATTTAGGATTCTCTGCACCCCTGTTTCTTCATGTGCAGATTGTGTTGTACATCGCTTAGGTTAAGAACATCTGCTAGATGACAATAATGCATTGTAATGTAAAAAATACCAAAAATTTAACGACAGATCACTGAATGCACATATTCGAGGAGACAATCGCAGTTGCAAATATGCCGAAAACACCCCCACTAAAAAACATTTTCATCAAATGTATAGCTGTATATTTTGTAATGTCTTCAGTGCAGAGTGATTGTTTGTACATGATAAAATAAATTGTCATACAGGCTAAACTACTGGGCACATTGTAGGCCGTAGTAATGTGTTAGTTCATGTTTAGATGTAGCGAGCATTTATATTGATACGTTTTTTCCATGTCGGCTCGGTAACGCAATGGAGAAAAAGAGTGTCCCTTGACACAGTGAGTTAATGATAGGCCTCTAATAGGGCACCGCTCCAAGGGGAGCAACGAAGAAGAGTCCCCAAAGGGAATATGTTTCCTTGCTGTGGCCCAAAGCACTCTTTTGTGGAAGGTAGGGCCCTCCATTCTTTGGTGAAGTGAGATTTAAATACTCCTATTTCCTGGAATGACAGTGACTCGCAAGCAAGATAATATACTCTCCGAAAAAGTTATGCCTTTATCTGCTTGAATGCATAGATACCATGAGTTTGATTTCAAATATCTTCATATGGTATACACATTAGATAAAACGTCTTTCACAAAAGAATCAATGCGCAATGGTACATTTCTTCAATTAAGAACAATGAATAGGTATACGTGTGCTATTCAAGTGTTGTACAGAGTAATGTTTGATGTAATCAATGTGTTTTATTTACAAAATAATATAAGTATCTTTAATGGATGTCTTTAAGTCCTTGAAACTAGTAAGTTGAAAGAAATAGAAATTCTTTCACGAGTAAATAAATTCAAACTATTTTTATTGTCCTGTTCTTATGTTTACTTTCCTCATTTTGCCTGCAGTGCCAATAAAATAGCCTCTGCATCTTACAGTGCACTAAACAGAAATTCTCTACCACATATCTTCTCAGTTATTTATGTATAATTGCTCATTCTGTTGTTAAATTTCTTTAAATTTGTATCAGTTCATGTCATTGGAGGTAAACTGATCATTTACAGAACTAATGTTTTATTAAGGCAATGTTTGCACTATGAGAGTTTTATGTCATCCCTCAAAATGCATATGAGCAATACGAAACTGAACCCACACGTACATACAAACAAATACGAATGCGCACATATATTGTACATACAGGCACACGTGCACACACACATACACACACACACACAGGCGTGCACCTACACCTTCACCTCCAGAAACACACTCATGCACACATGCACCCCGCTTCGCCCACCCACCCCACACACACACACACACACACACACACACGCAAAGAATGGTTAAATAAAGCACTTCCACTCACCCAGCAGACTCTCTCCAGTTCACTCCAGGGGTGAAGGAAAGCCTGATCTTGATTCCAATGAGTCATGAAACAGCCTGAGACAAACCACCTCTCCCATAATGCTGCTCCATTACCACGTCAGCCAAGCAAGCAGAGCGAGCATCCCTCCCTCTCCCACGGTCAAACCACACAGGATAAATTACATGCCTTGTCTTTTTAAAAAAATATAAATCATAGCTTTTTAATGCCAGAGTCAAAGAAATCCTTTCATTACTGCTCAAAAAGCCCTGCTTCTTTCAAAGAAATATAACCCCATTATCACTTGCGAGAATGATAAAAGTAATTCAGTCACTCACACTTCTGAACCGCAATCCGGATAGTTTAGGTCAGAGACAAAGAAGCATTCTGCCAAGTCATGAATAATAATTTTTCTCCTTTTTGACTCGTCAAAGTTGTCTAACTGAGTGGTTCGAAATCTTTATGCTAATATATTAGAAAGAGGGAACCTGAGGCAACAGAAATATCATTTCAATGTTTTTTAATTTGTAATGTGAATATTATTTCATTTGTTTCATGGAAAAAAGTCACCGAACACCCATACTAGACATGCAAAAACAAACTGCCCCCTGACACTTAGTATGTGACAACACTACTCTCAGGAGCCGTTATAGTAACTGAAGGCCACCCAAATCATTGCATGCGAAAAATTCTTCCTGTGAACATTAAACAATCACAGTACTATTGGTTTTACATGTGGTTGAAGCCTGGGATAAAATATCATGAATATCAATTTAATATTGGCTCTGCAGTATAATCCGTGACAGACAACGGGAAGGTATTTCAAATTTGATGAAATACCATGTAAAATGATTATCTAAAAGATTTAGGAGTGTGCACATGCATAGGAAAATGTTTCTCTTCTCATTGGCTCTCTAACTGAGGAATCCTCGGAACAATCTGAGAATATCTGGATCCATGTGACCTTTTACTCTTCCTCATGTTGTTTTGTGTCAGCTGTTGGTGATTTAAGAGGAATGGCCATGTCAGACAATTGTTGTGGGTAATTTGTAGATTCAGTGGCCATATTCGCTGCTCTCAAATTTGGAGCAAAGGAGCTTTTTGGATCAGTTTGAAGATTGTAGTCACTGACATTGCAGAGGTATTCACACTATTGTCTCTAGTGCATGGGCCTCAGCGAACCCTGTTTACTTCTCATCATTTGGAGAGAGAGTCAGTGGTAGCAAAAGAAGTATCTATATAGGTCTGTAACATGAAATTGTATACTTTTTATCGTGTCAGATGAATTATTTTAGCATTTATAGTTGAATGTTCATACATAATTTTCCAATCAGTTTTCAAGGATTCCCTTCAAACTTAAATTTTGATTACTTATTTCTATTTCTGCCCTTTTCTGGTCATCTAGAATTCTGTATTTGTGAAATACATTTCTATTGTATGCTCTTAGTACATGGCCTTGCATGCAAATAGCTGCTATTGTCAAAGTAACTGAAGCAGAAAGGAAGAAGTGTAGATGCAGGATTATGGGAAACAGAGTCAGCTATTGGGCTTTCAGAGATATGCTTTTCAGAGATTTACAGAAAACAAGAATATGAAAAGCTCAGTTCTCTTTTTGCTATGGGCATCATTCTAATGTCAAATCTACTGTAAGTAGAACAGAACATTGTGAACACGTTGACACAGAAACAGTATCATATTAAGCAGCAAACTTTGAATTGCAGCAAAACAATCATAAAGAAATTATACTATGGAGTCAGTCTTTTTATCAGTTGGAATCATCAATCGGAGAGCATTAGTCTCTTCCTGACTGAGTGCCATTTCAAAGAACTGTAGCCTAATGGCTCAAAATAATTCAGAAAGTGGAATTAGAACACTCTTTTAAAAATGGCTAAAGTTATTATATTGGTAATAATTATAACAATAATAACATAAAGCCATAAATAATTATGCTGTTTTAACATGATCTGATTAATGTGGTTTTTGAAATTTCCACATATAATCAAACTGGCATATTGTCATTTTTTAGTATCTTTAGTATCTCAGTATCCTTTTACTGTTCAAGACAAGGCAAATTAGCCTATTATACTGAAGTTCAGAGGATGAATCAAAATACAATCACATCAATTTAAACATTTAATACACATTGAAAGTAAAAACTTGATTTACTCTGGTGAAAATGCAAAAGTTATTATTATTCTTATGATAAGAAAGTAGTAAATGCAAATTCAGTTAAATGTTATGCATCTGTGGTGCTGTATAAGTTCTATATGTAAAAGCATACACATACCACTAAAACACAGTTTCAGTGATAATTTGTTTTAGATAAGTACTGCCAGAGCCTCTGAAAGTGGCATAAATCTGTCCAATTTTGATGTTGCCATCATTTATAAATTAAATGATACTACCACTGCTATTTATAATAATATTACACGTATAATATTACTATTACTATATTCATGGTGATATTGCAAATATTTCTACTGCTGTTGTCTATCCAGTAACTAATTTATTAATATAATTGCAAATACTTTTTGTAAGAATACTAAAATACATGAATAAAAAACAATAATTATCAATGTATATATTTCTAAAAACTACTTTTCCATTTTCTTTTTGAAACTGTAGTCAAATGCTGATAATACTCTGGTAAGTTTAATTTGTCTGAGGTTATATATGTATAACTTACTTCATTGACATATTTTAACTTGCAGTGCATTGAGCAAACATTTTACATCTATAAACTCTGGATTTTATCATTTTATATTGCTATTATTTGCACTGTTTGAAGTCTTAGAGCTTAAATCTGTCTCCTCTGGTTTAAAGAAAAGTTAAACAAAATAAAAACAAAAATAAATAATAGAACAAATGTTTCATGTGTAATGATCCTTGTAATTTCGCTTTGTAATAGCATTGAATTTTCTCTTAGTTCTTTTATTTTAAATCTTAAATAATTCAAGAAACTAATGGTCTCATAATGATACCATTTAAAGTTGGAATAAGCTGGCGTGGCTCCTCTTCAAAGAGCGCCTGTTTGGAGCAGACTTATTGCATTTCCTCCAGTATAGCTGCCTGCATGGTATTACCGCTTACTGCTTTCTTGAGATTTTGAGAACCACTCTGCTAAACAACTTCACACTCAACACAGCACTTCCTTTAGTCCTCAGCAATACACCCGCCAATTTGAAGGTCGATGAATGAAGAGTTGCCGTGAAAACTGAAGGAAATGCATGCGGAGAGAGATGTCTCAAATTATAGCATGATGTCATTCAGACACTCACAAAATATACATATAAAATCACAATCTGCAGATTAATTCATAAACAATATGAAATAGAATACTTGTATAATTTGCCAAAATGAATCAGGAGAAAATTTTATACGATATCAGCAATTGTTGATCTTTTTTCACTTTTACTTTTTTAAATAAACCTTACCTAAAGTGCATGCAGTACTGCACAATCATGGAATTGTTTTCATAGGTTTTTGGAAGGCTTAATTCCTTTGGGGGTGTCACACCTTCTGACCTGACAGAAAGCCATGATACATCCTTCATTATGACACACTCACAGCTGTGCATGATGTCATCACCTCTCACATCTGACCTTATTCGCCAACAGACAACATTCCAGAGGCCAGGAGCGAATAAACCAATCACGGCATGGCATGTAATCCAATAGCATGACACAAAAACAGACAGCAAAGTGATGTCAATTCAAGTAGAATCTGATAAAAATAACTTGCTGAAAATCTTAAAAAAAAAAACATGCATTGCGAGGTCTTAAAAATAAATAACTTATTTGACGATTATGTGCGCGCGCATGTGTCTGTGCAGTAACACCTGCTTGAATCTCAAAGACTTGATGAAAAGATGCGATGCAAAACTGTGAATAATCGCAGTGTTTTTCTTTTTAAATAAAGAGAAGGGGGCACAAGGGAGAGGGGGTGGGGTTCAACAAAATGTAGATGTTCAGATCTGGCAGAGGGGAATTCCATGTGTGTATTATATATATATATATATATATATATATATATATATATATATATATATATATCAATCATATCAAGACATTGGGCCAGGAAGGCTAGGAAAGGATCAGAGGTGTAAAGGCCCAGACTCGGTCTGTCGAGTCTTAATTACTATTTGCAAGTTCAGTTTTTTGGTAATATTAATGAGTTTCATTGACTGGTTTTGCATTAAGAAATTTTTAATTAATAACATAAAATTATTAATGCACAATTAAAAGGTGCCGACTCACACAATTTAGCACCAACATCCCACAAACACAGGTTTCCCAACCTGCGACTTGACTGCCGTGTCATGCCATTGTTTTAGGATCTTTGCTGCTATGTAACAGCACACAGTGGTGAGATTAATGCATGCATGACTGTATATAATGAAGGTTTGAATGTCCCTGTTGTGCAATAAGAGCAACATTACCCCACAGGTGTCCTTCAGCTTGAGAGTCAGAGAGCAGTCAGTGTCAATGGGAGGTTTGCTGGTCAGGCCTCCTCGGAGAAAAGGGTTAAGGGGTGAATACTTAGTTTTTTTCCCCTTGATGGGGTTGAGAGCATTTGAGTCGGACAGAACACTTGCAATCAGGTCCGCTCAAAAAAAGTCATCAATTTACTTAAAATTGAAATTTAATGCCTATTATTTAAATAACCAATTGAAACGTATGTAACTCAGTTATTTGGAACCAAGTGATAAACATTTTTACGTAAATCTAAATTTTTTTTTTTTTTGAGTGGGAGGACTTTCATGACTTACTGTAAATTTACATATCTGATCTCCGCACCCCCAAAGCATTCACGTAGAGGCAAAATTTTCAAGAGATAAACAGTTTTACTCAGGGACATAAGTCGTATCACTGTACGGTTTTGCATTTACCCCAGAGCAGGTCAGCATATGATATGAGTGCTAGCATAATAAACACAGCACAATTTTGCTCAGAGTCAAAACTGTATAGCAGAAGTTATGCGTCAAGCAAGTTCTGTAAATATTTTCATTCAGAAAGTCATTCTATGACTTAAGTAAGCTATAGAAAAATGTTATGATTATATACTAGAAAAGTTTGTCAAAGTTTAAGAGCAACCAGGTCATAATACATGCTTTAGCATAGCACTGAAAAAGTCCGATTTTAAAGAGAACTAAAACAAAATATATAAAATAAAAACAAGTATAATTAAAAAGACAATAACAAGCAGAGTATTTATATTTTCTTATTTACCTGTATATTTCATTTCGTCACCTCAGAGCAGTCTCTTTGACAGTCTGTACACTAGTTCACTGCATTACACAGGCAATAACATTTGTAGCTTTTGTTTATAATTGATTACAGCAACATTCTTGATAGCTGTGAGTGTTACATACTGTAGAGTATTTTAAAATAATAAAATATCAAATATAGCAGCGCATCAGTCACAAAAACTGTAATAGCCAGAACATTTATCTTTACTGTCTAACAAATGTGCAGGAGAAATGAAATAATGAACACCGCATGGCCATTATATTTCTCCCAAACTGGGACATGGAGGAGAGACTGTTATTTGGCATGAGACTGCTGGAAATCCTCACTGAATTGTGGGAATGGTGAATTAGTCATCTGCCCAGGAGGTTCAATTTACAAATGAGCTGTAATAGGAATTTCACTAATTACCCCTCCATTACCAGTTTCGTCACCTAGGTCAGAGCCTACCTGGAGAAGGCACATATTGGAAGGTATGTTTTTTTTTTGCTTGTTTTTTTTTTCCAAGTGGCTGATATAGTGAATTGGTGAAAAACATGCCAGGGCATTGATTCCAAGAATAAATTTTTTTTTTGCTTTCACAAAATTTTTATTTCTTTTTAATATATATATTTAGAGTTTTGAGTGAATTGCATGAGCCACACAGTATATATGTAAGTAGATAATGGCACACATTTTATGGGCTGCAATTTGAGCACAAATCACTGCTAGGGGTGTAAAATGCTTTTGAAAATTTTATGACTGTCTGAACACTTATAGACTTAGCAGTATCTTTCCCAACTATTATTGCTTCATTTTTTTCTGCAAACTAATTATACCTCAACTTGGCACCATTTCACTATGTATGTTTTGTCTGGAAAGGTCACTGTCATTAGATCAAATCTGGACTCTTCCTTCCTACTAGTAGAGAATTTATTGACCAATCAATGGCCGGCACCTTTCTGCCAATAAGAGGGCGGGATACACGTGTTGTCTCAGTGCTGAGATAATAGATTGCACTTCCCCTCTGTTCTATACAATCCCACGACATGCTGCCAGTACTTACACAATGGGCCTTGATTTCCGCACCTGCTTTGCTCAGTGAGAGACTGAACATACACATCTGCTAGCAGACCTATGCCAGGACTGTCTACCCCCTTCTCTCTCGCTCACAGATTAATGAATCCAAAGCAAGGTGAATGGCTTGTAAACACATGACCCTTCACGCCTGACACGGAGTCAAATCGAAAAACAGTACAGGCTCATTTTTATACTCTCCCAGGTTCTCTTTCAATATATGGCGCCCCTATATTGGCTAGGCATGTGAATGATTATTCAAGGGGTCCAGGTGAACGCAAAACATTGCCCTGTCATTTGATTCAAAGGTCGTATGTTGACAAAGATAACACTGAGAAGGAATGCGTTCAGGAAAATATTTTTCCTGAGGATGTTGTAATTATAGAATTATGATTAGATTATAAACAGGAGTCTTTTATGCACTTTGGAAGTCAATATCAAAATATTATGTCAGATGAGAATAAGACATGAAACTTGTGAAAATTCATTTTGCTCCCATTCAGCATGAATTGTGAAATTACTAAAATTAGATCTCAAAGAATTTGCAATATTCATTTTTACAGGCACACCAGAGGCAGTGTGTTTTTGACAAAACACACAGTATACATTAATCCACAGCCCATTAATGCTGATGAGCCCAAAAGAACATCTGCATTCTTTATTTGCTTGACATTAAGACTGTACTTGAAAAAATGGAGTACTACACAGATACTCACAAACAATTGACAGAAAAGGAACTGCATCAAAGACAAGACCGCATTTCAGTTTGTACGATCGTCGCTGCATACAATGAACTTTTTTTAATGCATTCTGGATACAGTGCGAGGCCGTCTGTCAGGAGATCTGGCCCTACATTAACCCCAGTGTGAGGGGGCACCTGACGAATAGGAAATGCTCCGCCTCCGGGCTCCAGTGGGGAATGCTCACTGAGCGTGCTCAGATGTTACTTAAAAAGAAGAGGGTAGAGGGAGGTCATCTCTGTGGTCTGGACACTGCTCTCCACTCCTCAGCATGGAGTGCGGAGTGCCCAAGCCATCTCCAATGAGCCGAGCATGCCTGGCTTGACTCAGCTATGGCTTAACTTTTAATCAGGCACTGCACATTGCACATTACCAACACTTCCTTTTAAGTTGCCATTATGTAAGTGATTGAACATTGCTGTTGTTTTGAATATGAAATAAGAACAATAAAAATTTCCACTCTGAGATTTGAGGGTTTCATATTAGAAGACCTAAGTTCAGACAGGGCTGGACATTGGTTCCGTTGTTTGAGCAAGTGTTTTGTGGGCCCAAACCCAGCCTCGGGCTGCCTCGGAGTTTCCATGCTCTTCCCATGTTCACGCGGGTTTTCCTCTCCCTCTCCCACAGTCCAATGCCGTGCATGTTAGGCTGCACTGGCCATAGGTTTGCGAGCGTATGAGAGAAGGGTGTGTGACCCCTTTAACAGGTTGGTAAGCTGTCCAGGGCTTGTTCTTGCTTCGCTTCAAAATCACTGTCACTGGAGGCTGGGAGTGACTCAACCCCCAGCCCGACTCCGACAGTCCTGACCAGCACCTTAAATAATGCATGGATGGATGTGATACCTTAGAATTAAGCCTGTGACTTGGTCTCATTTGCGGGGAAGCTTCCCACATCACATTTTTAGGAATTATGGCTTCTTTACACTGTCTCCTCTTGGTAGGAAGCATAGGAATCCTCCCAGTTAAGCTCCATAAATAGGCAAAATATTAAGGAAACATCAAAACTGTAAACACAGAGTGCGGTGCACTCCAGCGTTTTGTGGGAAACTGATTGCCTTAAGAAATGTTAAAGCCATCTTAAATGCCTTGTATGGACCGTACTTAAAAAAAACACACAGCACATGTTTGACAGATTTATTTTACTATTATTATTCTGGGGGGGAATGGACATCAATGGTCTCCAAAAACCTCTCCAAACCCAAAAAAATAGGACCAAGGGTCCTGTAGCCTACCGGCAACCAGTCTTTCCGCAATGATATAAGTTACAAAAATTTCATGTGAAGTTTAACATTTGAATCAATGAAAATCAATGTCAAGGTCATTTAATAAAACTTGACATACATTTATAAGACCTTCTGTAATACAAGCCTAAGGTCTGAAGCAGTTTTAGTGACATAAGTCATTAAAATATGTCAATATTTATTCAATATGTCAATTGTGAACATTAAAGGTCACAGAATGTCAAGTTGTGGTCAGCAAATGGACTTCATATATGAATTTCTAAATGTCTCTATACAAACCTTGGCTCAATCTGTGACCATTTTGATGATACAAGTCATTGTAATTTCACTGTGGAGGTTTACCCTTAAAGGTCACTGACAGTCAAATTGATTGTTACCAAATGAAAGTTCATATGTGCCTTCCTAGATGTCAGTAACATAAACCTAGGCTCCAACTGTGACCTTTGTAGTGATAAAAGTCATTGAGTTTTCACTAGGTCACATTTGACCTTTGAAGGTCACCAAATGAAAGTTCATATATGACTTCTTATATGTCTTACATGTCTTATAATACAAATCTAGACTCCATCTGTGACCGTTTTGGCAGGACAAGTCATTGTAATTGCATTATGTCAAGTTTGACCTTCAAATGTCATTAACAGTCAAGCTGAATATCACCAAATGAAAGTTAATTTGTGAATTCCTATGTCAGTAACACAAACCTAGCCTCCATCTGTGACCTTTTCAGTGATACAAGTAATTGAAATTTTACTGTTCAGTTTGGCCGTTGAAGGTCACTGAAGGTCAAGTTCAAGGTCACGCAATGAAACTTTATACATGACTTCCTACATGGCCACAATACAAACCTAAGCTCTATTTGTAATATACTCAGCAACAAAAGTTTCTGTGACACCAATATTGTTAATTATTTTTCATAACGCAATTATGAAATTGTCATACATGGTGATATCAGACTGAAACAGTACACGTAAACACAACATTGAAATGGAAATCATGAAAATGCGAGAAAATGACTTTGCACGTGAAAATGTGCGTAAATCATGCTTGTGGATGGCAATAAAAGAGGAGAATTTTTGGAATGTTCACATTGTGCCTGATGAACGACGGAAGCATCACTTATCGAAAACACAGCCATTTCGGATCAGGAACTCTACCCTCTAAATGCCAAGACTGTCTGAAAATGATCGACGGAGGGCCATTGGGATGATTGAATCCGGAACCTCGCAGAGGGAAGTTGCTCATCGCCTGAATGTCCACCGAAACACCATTTGGAACTTATGGCAGCGTCATCAGCAGACAAGACATGTCAGAGACCATCCTCGCAGCGGCCGTCCACGAGTAACCACTCCCAGACAGGACAACTGGATTCGAACAACCCATCTCCGAAATCGATTCCAACCTGCAACCATAACTGCAAGAACGATACCTGGTTTGAGGCGACTGTCTGCACAGACAATCCGTCGCCGTCTCCGTCATTTTGGCATTGTCCCACGTCGGCCAGCAAGACGTCCAATACTCACAGTACAACACCGACGACTGCGTCTACAGTGGGCACAACAACATCGACGGTGGATCCAACGTCAGTGGGATCTTGTACTCTTCACTGATGAATCAAGATTCATGCTTAACCGATGTGATGGTCGTTTACGTGTATACCGTCGACGTGGAGAACGTTATGCCAACAACTGTGTTCAGGAATTTGATCGTTTTGGAGGTTGTAGTGTCATGATTTGGGGAGGGATCACGGCTAGAAACAGAACAGATTTGCTTGTTATTGATGGAAATCTGACAGGTCAAAGATATCGCGATGAAGTGCTACGGCCATTGGTGGTACCGTTTTTGATGCAACATGGTCCCGGAATAACGCTGCAACATGATAACGCCAGACCACACGTTGCAAGGATTGTACAGCAGTATCTGATGCAACAACATGTCAATGTCCTGCCATGGCCAGCCAGATCCCCAGACATGTCCCCAATCGAGCATCTTTGGGACGAGATGGATCGACGTTTGCGGTGGTTGGATAACCCGCCAGCTACACTCCAGGAATTGCAACAACGTCTACGTCAGATTTGGAATGACATCCCACAGCAATTTCTGGCACATCTGATTCGGTCCATGCGCCGGAGATGCGTTGCTTGCATCATGGCGCGAGGAAGTCACACCCAGTATTGAAGTGTGAAGGTCACAATTGGTTAGACGTCAGACAAGTGCTTCATGACGCATGAAAATGAAATTTTTCGTTTTGAGTGACGTTGGCACTGAAAAGTCAGTGTTTCTCCTGTTAAATAAACATATTGATTGCATTGAGATCTTTGCGTGTCATTTATAACATACACATAAATGGTGTCACAGAAACTTTTGTTGCTGAGTATAGTTTTGGTGATAGAGGTCATTGAAATTTCACTATGTGAAGTTTGACCTTCGAAGGGCACAGAAGGTCAAGTTCAAGGCCACCAAATTAAAGTTCATGTATAACTTCCTATACATCTCCAATACAAATCGAAACTATCTGTCACCATTTTGCTGATATAAGTCATTGAAATTTCACTGTGAAGTTTGGGCATTCAAGGTCACTGAAGGTCAAGTTCAATGTCACCAAATGAAACTTCACACATGACTTCCTATATGCCGACAATACAAACCTAAGCTCTATCTGTAGTAGTTTTGGTGATAGAAGTCATTGATATTTCACTATGTGAAGTTTGACCTCCGAAGGTCACCGAAGGTCAAGTTCAAGGCCACCAAATGAAAGTTCATGTCTGATTTCCTACAAGTTTTCAAAGCACAAAGGTTACAAAACTTCAATATTTTCAAGCGTAGAAACCTTTGAAAATTGTTAACATTTTGCTTGACCTCAAGCTTGACCTTTCAAGGTCATCTGAAGTCAACTTTAACACAGTCAAAATATAGGTCATATATTACTTCCTATATGTCAGTAATACAAACTTAAGCCCGTATTCAGAAACGACACTCACACTAATTGAGTGAGAATGAGTGCTAAAACTTACCAAGCGTCAGGTTATACTACATGAGTCAGGAGTTGCCCTAACACGCATTTGCTTTCAGAGACCTCACTCACACTGAAAATAGTGTCTCATTCTGAGAGAAGGTTGAGTGCAGGGAACACCTTTCTGAGCTGCACTAACTTGCGCCAGTATTTCGTCGTCATGGCTTTCAGGTGGTTACAAACATTGGAAACTCTGGATCATATACAGCCACGTGCTCAACGCAATCGCAAGTACGCAAATTTTAAATATAATGATGATAACAATGCCGTTAACTTGCTGACTGACCACCTGGTTTCAGTGTTTACGAACTGCACCATGGTGAACTCGAAATTAGCATTTGTGTACCCACCAGTGGCTACTGGTAAACTGGCAATAGGGGAAGCTCAAAACCATCCCGTAAATTGGACATGACGTTTTTTTCAATCATTTAATAAAATGTAATTTACTTAATAATAATAATAATAATAATAATAATAATAATACATTTTATTTAAAAGGCGCCTTTCAAAACACTCAAGGACACCGAACATGACACAGTATTAAGAACTAACCGCAATTAAAAGGAAAAGACAAAAGAAAATAAAAACAACGATAAAATTACAATAACAGCAATAGAAAACAACCAAAATGATAAATAAAGAAAACAATGATCCATAATATACTACCAATTAAACAGAGTAGGCAAGTCTAAAAAGGTGGGTTTTGAGCCGAGATTTGAATAAGGATAGAGAATCGGAATCACGGATGAATAGTGGGAGAGAGTTCCAAAGACGAGGAGGTGTACGGGAGAACTCCAAAAATCCTACGGATTATCATGTGTTGGCAGTTCTACTTGTTCAGTTAGAATGAGAAATGATAATTATTGCCCTGTTTTCAATTCATTTAAATTACCATGGTTGAAACTCCGAAAACTCTTAACATTATCAGGTTTGGCCAGTTTTCATGAATGACGCACATCTGTCAACTCTCACGCATTCGGATTTCTCACGCTTTTCTTTACTATGGGTTGGAAAATTCTGCGCTCAGCTGGCTTGTAGGGCATGTATGGATTGGTCTGCAAGGCTTAAGTAGCTGTAAGTCTCCAGAATCCATTCTTTTCTACATTCTTAATTGCTGAATGTAGAAGGAAATGTCCAGCACGTTTCACAGCTTGTTGCTCAGAGAACCTCGCAGGCTGTCCTGCGCCTTTCGCGAGACACTCGACCACAGACATGCTGATATTTTACGTCGTCATTTATGTGCGAGAGAAAAGCCTCAATTTTGTGAAGCAATGTATAACAACGCTATCAAAAATTTGATTGCCGTTTTACCAATTAGTCTGAGAAACTTTCTAATCAAGAAAAGTAAACTGCGACAGGTTTAGGTCATTCAGCACCGAAGGGTGAGGATTGAAAGTCCCTTCGCAGCAGCCGACGCACTGCCTGTGGTACCCAGTGCCCACTACTGTCAGTTATGCTCGAGTGGCGTTTGTGAATAGCAACTGGCGAGGAGTGGGACCGCTCTCTCGGTTAGCGGTAGGTCGATCGCTATCTCACCCTCCAGTTACATTTCAATCGAACTCACTATATGGTGAGTGGAGGGTGAGTGTGAGTGTCGTTTCTGAATACGGGCCTTAATCTCTATCTGCAACCATTTAGCTTCCAGAGGCGATTTGGCCCATTCTCCTTAAGACCCAATGTTAAAGTACAGCGCCCCCACCAAACCCACTTCGGTCGATTCAATCAAAATAGTACTCTCATTGTACATAACGTGTATCAAGGTGAGTTGATTGCCAGCTTTAGAAAAAAGTTATCAGACAGTTTTTGAGAAAAAATTTTTGGAAATTTCCAGTCATATCTTTGAACATTGTTAATATATTCCCTGACCTCAAGTCTGACCTTTCAAAGTCATCTGCGTCAAATTTAATATTGCCAATATATAGGCCATATATGACTTTCTATATGTCGATAATACAAACTTAATCTCTATCTGCAACCAATTGGTCGCCACAGGCCATCTTGCATAATCATAAAGTAAAGTGCCCACAATGGACCCACTTCCGCCGATTCAATCAAAATAGCGCTCGCACTGTACATTGACAGTACCAAGGTAAGTTGATTGCCTGATTTAGAAAAAAATTAATCAAGCAGTTTTTGAGATTTCTCAGTCCTATCTTTAACATTGGAGCCAAAATTTCAAGGGCCCATAAAATGGACAAAAACGATTCAATCGAAAAACCAAGAAAAAAAAACGTCTGGAGATATGGTCTAATAGTATGTTATTGCAAATTTACACGAAAATTCATCGGCCCAAAAAAGGGTAAAAAATGTTCCAGACGACGAATGTCAGATGCTGGACACCACACCACGACAATAGCTAAACAGCCCATTGGGCCGGTAAGCTAAAAATGCTTTTTCTCCATAATTGTTATGATTCTGCCTTTTGTTTCTTGTCTCGAGCTTATTTGTGCTTGTGCTTTACTTTCGTTTTATATTTCAGCTTTCATTGCAGCAGTCTGACGATCCACTCCCTCTCTGCCTTCAGTGATGTCGCATGACTGCCTTCAGCATGCCTGCGTCTCGTCGTCCAATCACGTTTCCTCTTTCGGTTACGGCTCTGGTATTTCAGTCATTGCTTCCAGCTATGTTTAATTCTGGGTCTCACGAAACTGTGAGTGTATGCGTTCTCCGATAGGATAATTACTAGCCTGTACTAACCAGCTTTTATTTAAGGGTGATTGTAAATATTTCATCACGTAGTATTAACCTTAATTAACTCATTAGCGAGTGCGTGCGATTCTGGCTTTCAGTAAATTCAGCCTGAGCTATCTCTGATTAAGCAATTTAAAAGCTGTGCTTTCCTTCGCTTTTCTTGTGATGCATTTTACTTGTCACGTTTAGATTACCTTAATCTAAACAGTCTAGCTTCATTAATGGTCTCAGCGTCTAGTCTCGAGTTATTATTGTTAACCCGGTTCTCGTGTAATTGTTTATTAATCCCATGTGTTTCTGTTTCCTTCCGAGATTGCATTTCGAGTCCCCGCCTCCTCTCGTGACTATATGTAGCAGAGTTGGGAGAGCCGATGTCAGATGGATCCTCGTATTGACTCTGTTCTACTTGGTGAAATCTCAGCTCCTCGTGCCTTCTGAGTTTCTCCTGTGTATGATTCCCGAGTCTTGTTTTTTGATGCGCCCTCGTCTTGTCTGCCCCGTGTTTAAGTCTCCCAGTGTGTCCGTCAGCGCAGTTAGATTCAGTTTTTGTTTTCTTAGTTTATCCACTCTTGGAGTGAGTACCTTAGTTTTCCCATTTGTTCAGTGCTTGTGCACGGTGTTATATTTCTGGCGTGTCTGCCAATTTTCCCTTATTGTGTTCTGTTTAATAAACACTTTTGGATGCTGCATCTGGTGTTCTCCTGACCTCTCCTTACAATAATGAAGTATTGAAATTTGCCCAATATCACCAGAGCCCCGTTAGCCAGCATGTGTATTCATTTTTCTTATTAAAAATGGTTTATTTTACTGTCAGATTGTTTACCCTGCAAGGAAAATGTGTGCCGTTAACAGCTCCTGCGATGAGGATGAGGGGTTGGTCTTCAGGAGATATGCAAAATGTTGAAAAAAAAGAGTAAAAACTTTTTACAAAGAACACCGGGCTGCACCCTCAGTCCTGCTGAGTAGGTCGTGCCAATTGTTAAAACAGATGCAATCAGCCACAATACAGGGAGGGACATCATGAGAGTGACACTTGGGCAAAGTTTGATCAGCTTTTTGCTGCTGTGGCAAACCACGCACAACCTCCTTCCCTCAATGGTCTTTTCAAGAACAGTATGCCCATAACTTGGCCCCATGTAGCTGACCTGCAATTATTAACTTGGCACACGAGTGAACAGCTAGCTTGTGTAAACGCTTTCCGTGCCTGATAAGGAGCCGGTATAACTCACCAATGGACTGATATCCAAAATATATCTTATGATCACAAATAATATTCTACCATCCGAAAAAAAGCAGGTAATATGCTGCCCTAGATTGAACAGAAGTCAGTGCAAAGAACAGAAGCCCTTGAGCTGTCAGCATAATAAATTGCGTAAACCTAGACATTCTATTTTGTTGAATGCAGTATAAATTCTGAAACAGATCACCACATTGAGCCCCTAAAAAGGTGTAAGAGTGCGGTTTTATACTGCTAATGTGAAGAGAAATAGAAAGCTTGAGCAGTACTGTGAGTTGCACACCATAAACTTTGGTTCTAAAAAATGTAAAGCAAGAAATATTATTCCCATTCTTTATTTCCTCAACAGCACCAAAGTTGAAGCTTGATAGCAACATTCACATTGCATTTTTAATACCAACCCTCATTTACTGTCTTTTGTTGAATTAAACCTGCCTTCTGCCTTCTCTTGTGGGTCCTTCTTTATCATTGTCATGTTGATAAAATGGTTGCAGCCATTCAATGGCCAGTGATAGCTGCTGTAGCGGCAAACTGCATCTTCACACTGCCTCTTCTTCCACAAGATTCCCTCTACCTTCTAGATCTGTCCATACAATCACTGCATCATTTTTCTATTCTTTTTTTTTTCGATTTTGTGTCTGTTAGAAGAATGAAGAATGCATGCATACTGCGTTGCATTTCCCAAAATCTACGTAATGTTTGGTGGCAAGAAGAATGGATGAAAGAGAAGTGTAATGGTGGCTCATTGTAATGATGGTACGCACAGAGTTCCAGATGAAATTCCAAAGCAGTAAAATAAACGTCAGGTACAGCAGGCTCCAAAATTACTGGCACCTCTAACTGGTAATGCATAAACAATTTTTTAAAATGCAAACAATATACTGTTGTTAAAGGGAAACTATTGTCATCATGCTAAAAAATGAAATAATGTCAATCGATAGTTTATAATGTATTGAAGGTAAATAAAAATTTCAGTGCTATCCGATAGCGTTTTGTATAGTTTTAAGGCAATTACTTTTTTTACATTTTGATACTCTCATGGGCGCAGCCATTTCGTCCACTCACATGACCATTCTCAACGGATTTGACGTCAGGTGTGTGTATTGACAGTAGTAATCTCCGCTTTGAACCCACTGATCTATATAGAAGAACAATATATGGTAGTTATTCTATACAGATCAGTATTTGTACCTCATGTTCGTTTGGTTTCATTGTAAAATGCCGTATTGTATCGCTGAACACTGCACTGTTTCTAATAGAAAGAATCTGCGAAATGCTAAGTTTCAAAAGCTGCCAGCTGGCAGGAAAAGGAAGCGCCTATGGATTCAGTGGCTTGCGAAATGTGCACATCCTGAACCAAAAGATCAACAGGTCCGTGTGTGTAGTGAACACTTCACGTACCCGGAGAACTACTCAAATAATCTTATGGGTTTCGTAAGTTTGTCACTGAATGACGTGGCAGCAAAAAGCCTACTTTACTAGGACCAAATGCAAATGAAGTTCAAGGCGTGTACCTTGCTCCATGATTGTGGATGTGTTAACAGGCTAGTGATGGGCAGAAATGAACGAACCATTCTTTTTTAACGACTCTTTTTAGTGTCTGATATGTACAGGATCAGCCTGTCAAACGTCTTAGTGCTGGAGTGCATCCCCGACTTCTCCCACTAGTTAGACTCGTCCACCCATACTGCTCACCGGCTGCTATGGTACGGTCCTGCAGTTGCTTGAAATTGCGGAAAAATGAACGAACTAGCGGGGATCTGATGAGGGCTGCATCGCAATTCGCTTAAATTAAGGGAGAATCCAATTTCACCACTTGGCCCTACCACTTAGCCCTACCCCTTCATTTTGCGCGTTCATGTGTGTTTTCATGGGTATGACGAGTCTCCACAGTATCAAGCGAATCATCGGCAAGATGGTTACCAACGCCACAGAGGCACCGAAAGAAACGCATACATGTCAATAATTTCTTGGCAAATAAAATATCAAAACCACTGAATCACCCTAGTTTGGCTGCGTTTTAATATTTTATGGAATGTTTGTTCGTAACAAAAATTGTTAGTGGTATACATGTGTCTGCTCATGTTTCTAGCTAAATAACTAAAGTTGGCATTATTATGGTGCTGATTTTTGCTTGACAGTGCTGCATTGTAAGACACCCAAAATGTAACTTTTGTTCAGCAGCGAATTTGCTGCTCGTTACTGCTCCGCCAGAATCAGTGCGCACTGGCAGGGTAAGAGCTCTGATCTCTGGAACATTGCAGCATTTGTCAGTCGCCAAGCTTTGATCATTTTTATTTTATGATTAACGATCGATTAATAGCATAAAACAAGTGAGTTTGAGATGGGGAACATAAGATCACATTGTATGCTGATGATGTGCTAATAACTCTTTCTCAACCTCAGTTGTCAATTCCACACCTAATACAGGTTATTACTGCATTTGGCGCTTTCTCAGGGCATAAAATAAATTTTACGAAGTCAGAGGCTATGCTTTCGGGATCTCTTACCTCTATTCCAGATTTATCTGAGCCCCTTTCCTTTCCAGTGGTCCCCTGATGGCTTCCGTTATTTGGGTGTGTTTATTACACAAACATATGATGAGCTTTATAAAAAATAATTTTCCATCCCTCTTAAACACGATCAAAGCTGATCTAGACTGCTGGGCCCCTTTACCTCTCTCTTGGTTGGGCAGGATTGCCCTCTTAAAATGAATAGTCTTCCTAGACTTTTACATCCTCTACAAATGATTCCCCTATCTAATGTGGTCATTAAGGAGCTCGAAGGATGGCTAAGCTCCTTTATATGGAGTAAGAGGAAACCTAGACTAAAATTAGCTAAACTTCAAACGCGTGGCTCTGATGGGGGCCTGGATTTACCCGATCTAAGACTTTATCAACTAGCTGTGCACCTTCGTGTGATGGCAAACTGGTTTAAAAACAATCCAATATCAGTTTGGATTGACATTGAGAATTTGCAGTCAAAAATGTCCTTTATGGAATCTCTTATTTATTAAAGACTGCAAACTTCTTAAAAATTATGTTTTAATCCTGTTACTCTCTGTACAGTTAAAGCCTGGAGCGTTATTCGTACGGTAGAAGGTCGTGCTGAGTTAACATCTCCTCTTACTCCAATTTTAAATAATCCAGATTTTTCGCCTGGCTATTCAGACAGGAGCTTCAGGAGGCTATGTGCACGGGGTCTGACAACATTAGGAGACATGTCCGATGGGCAGACTATATTATTCTTTCCTCAGTTGCAGGATCGGTTGGGTCTCGGGAAATCTGACGGGTATAAATACTTACAAATTTTACATTTTATTACTAAAGATACCACACTTACAACTGATTGCTCAATTTCACATGTTGAAAGAATTCGATCTTCACAAGTTTCAGATCACATTTGTATTTTTTATAAAGCGCTCATCGCTAATCTACCTTCAACTTCCCTGGCCTCAAAAATGGCATGGGAAAGGGATCTTGAGGTTACCACTGGAGATGATGAGTGGCAGCAGGCTTGGATTTATGCCAAAGATATATCTGTTTGCAATCGCTTTAAATCTATTCAGTTTAAAATTCTTCATCGTATTTACATCACCCCTGCCCTTAAAAATGATCCCAATGCTTTTCCATTTTGTTGTAAATGCAAAATTGTGATCGGTGATTTTATTCATTATTTTCGGTTGTGTCCGAAGATTCAGAGATATTGGTCAAGTGTAGTAGATTAATTATCTTTTATTTTTCATGTACCTGTGGAGTTGGACCCTGTGTGTTTGATTCTTGGTTTTCCAGATTGTCATATTACTACATATAGTTATAAGAGGCTATTTAACCTCCTCACATTTGCTGCAAGGAAGAACATTTTATCTTATTGGATAAAAGATTCCTCTCCCTCTAAGAACTCTTGGCATAACATTATTATGGACTGTATTCCTAATGAATATATGACATCAATGTCACATTCTAGAATGGATAATTTTTATAATATGTGGGGCCCATACCTGGACTTCATTAGACCTAGATTGTCCATTTCAGTATTTTAAGGTCTGTTTCATTGTACCGAGGTGGATTTGCTGTTCTCAGTTAAACCAGTGTCTGTTTGAGAATAATGTCTGTCTCTGTGTCCACTTAAGTCTTGGTGTTGGTACGCACAGATGAACTTATATAATGTCTGTATATTTATTTGTGAGTGTGTGTACATATATATGTTTGTGTATGTACATATGCGCATCGGTGTATGTGCTCCACCCATCCCATACCAGGCCTGAGAGGGTTTTTTCCCCTTCTTTCTCTCCCACTTGTTTTGTGCTTATAAATATCTTTCTTTTTTCACTGTCTTACAGCTTTGTTTCTACTTTTGAAATAATAATAATAGTAATAATAAAAAATAAATGAATAAAACAAGTGAGTTGCGAACAAAGCGTTCATGCTATTCCCTGTCAGGGAAATAATGTCATCACTGCTATAGTTGGGAGGCAGAGCAGAAAAATCGCGCCTGAATAAAATCTTGGCTGTTTTCAGCATGATTCACGTATCCTTTCATGCCCTACAAAATTAACATGCCTGAAATTAGAATAATTTCGGTTTGCAGCCTTTATAAAGCAAGCTATATCATTTGTTTCTCTGAAAAGTTTCTTGGACATTCCCGTGTTCTGTCATTGCAGGGACTCCAGAGAATTCCAAACAGCTCATAGGTTCCGAGCATACATACATACATACATACATACATACATACATTCGTACATACATACATACATACGTACATACATACATACAATGCATGTGTAGCTACAGTCTTCTGTTTCATTATCCCCGCTCACATATTATCACTCAATCCACAGAGAAATAAAAAATAAACAATCTTTTTTTTTGCGATTACTGAGTGAATCCAGTCGAATCGACGCTCAAGACAGCAACATCAAATGAATGAGAAGGATAGGCGAGTGAATGTGCTATGCGCACAAGTGACATCAGGGCAATGGTTTATGTGACTCGCAGAAAATTGTTAAAATGGTGGCCTCTGTGGAGAGCTTTGACAGTTCAGCGAAAAAGTGTTATAATATCAAAATGCCTGGGGAGATGTTACTGATTTTTTTCATGGTAAGCTTAGAGAATGATGCACATTGAAATATTGTGTTTTATTAGGTATGTTCAATGACTGGAGTGTCCCTTTAAAGAGAAATGGAATAAAGCAACATGTGTGAAATACTTTATTCATGTTTTGATTGAAACAATGAAAATCATAACAGTCATTTAACGCAAAATAAATTTCAACAAAATCAAGGTTTCGTTATTGGTTTCCTTCATTTAGACTTAGTGCAACCACTTCTAGCAAGGATAACAGCATGAAGTCTTTTCCTGTATTTTTCAATAAGGTTAAGGCACACATTTGAGGGGATTTTGGGTCCTACCTTTGGGTAGATTCTAACAAGATCCTTCACATTCTTGGGTTTACGTGTATCAACTGCTATCTTAAACTCAGCCCACAGGTTTTCAGTTGGATTGTGGTCTAGCAACTGAGATGCCCATTGCAGAATGTTGATTTGGTTGTCACAAAACCATTATCAGGTATACTTTGGGCCAGTATCTTGTTGGAAAGTCCACCTACAGCCGAGTCCCAGCCTTCTGGCAGAAGCATTGTCAGCCAAAGTATCCTGATACTTGGTGAAATTCATAATGCCATTTATCTTAAGCAGTGCCCCTGGACCTCTTGAATTACAACATATACCATGGGTATGACATATGTATCTCTGTTTTGACGCCAATCATGCCGATGCTGTATCTGACTGAATCGTAATTTTTTTTAACTGACAATTGTTTTGTTTTCTTCATGGTGTTGGATGACAAAGGGATATTGCATGTGTGTTACCCCATTTTTATACTACAGTGAAACAGGAAGTGATGTTATACCGGAATATAGTTTCTTAACACTTAATTCCTGGTTTAATTTCGGTTAATGGAATTTATAATGATCTTTTAGGGTGCCATTAATTGTGAAACTTTGATTTGGAGGAAATTGATTTTTAATTAAATCAGTAAATGATTTTAGTAGGTTCCACTGCAGCATTAATAGCATACAATACAGTATTTCCATCAAGAGAGACTCAAGTGAAAGCGGGAAATATTTATTACGCGTTCATTATAAGCGGTTGAAACATATGCTTAGAATTAAACAAGTTTTTGGTGCTTGGACTCTTCAGGAAGACTCAAAGGGCAGGAGCACGGCTCAGAGCAGCACTCAGGAAAATCCCCCGCAGAGTCCAAACGCTGGTGGCGGTGATGGCTGAAGGCTGACAAAGCTGGAGCAGCAATACAGAAGGTCTGACGAGGGTTGGGTGACGTTGGGGGGGAGGAGGGCCAGTGAACGGCAGCATGAGCAAACTAGGACAGAGAGAAATCACATATTTTAAAAAGACAGCAGCAGAACGATTGGCTAGCGATGCGAATGTTGTGCGCCACGGTTGGACAGAGGAGATCAGCTGCTATAACAGCTGACAACTCTATTCTATTGAATAAACAGAGTAGAAGTGTGCAAGAAAGTGTTCCTGACTGAACTTTCGCTAAGCTTCATCTCTCACATGTTGAAAAGTCATGACTGATCCTGATCGGAGATCACTAAAATGCTCGGTGAAGTCTCTTCATACGTAAAGGAAATCAGCAGTAGAGCTCATGGCTATGTTTACTTCTGAAGGTAAGAGCATTTCCACATGTACAATGCAACTAAAACTTGGAGAATAGGGACTAAACAGCTGCATGGCCATAAGAAAGCCACTTGTGAGCAAGGCTGGGAAAAATCCAATGGAGCATAAAGATTGGACTGAAGAGCAAAGTAAAAAGGTCATGTGGTCTAATGAGTTCAGATTTACCCTGTTCCTGAGAGATGGGCATGTCTGGGTAAGAGAGGAGGCCCATCGTTCATAGTGCCCACTGTACAAGCCTCTGGAGGCGGTGTTATGATCAGGTGATGTGCTCAGCACTGTTTGGCAGCAGTAAAATTAATTCAACAGACTAACAGAATATACTGGAATGACCATATTATCTCATCAATGGATTTTTAATCCCTGACATCAGAGGCATAATCCAGGATGATTATGGCAAGATTCATTGAATTGTGAAAGAGTAGTTCAGCAAACTTGAGAAATCATTTTCACACAAGATTTGGTCATCACAGAGTCCTGACCTTATCCAGTTGAAAATCTTTGGGATGAGGTGGAGAAGGCTCAATGGAGTAGTACAATACATACCATATCTCAGCCAAAAATGAGTGCAAATCTGGTCGGTAACAAATGTCATAACACAGTGTTAGATTGTCAGTACAATACCATACAACTGTGCGCCTTGATCAAAGCTACAGGTGGCCTAAAAAAATATAGTCTGCAATATTTTCTTTGGATGGGCAGTGTTCAGTGCATGATGCGAGTTTTCCGTCAGTTAGGTCACAAAAACAGTCATTTTAACTGTTGACATTTGTTGATCCTCTGACTTTTTTTTTTTTTGTTTTTCCGCTGAAGCACAAAGTTTGAGAAAATATGTCAGCAATAAACAATGACATTCCAATCATTATACAAAAATAATCTCCCACGAAAGTCAACACCTTTGATGAGCAATAATAACTAGAATGGAGTTGTTTATTGCATTTAAACCACATTGATCATACATGTAGGCGTAGGTCGGGGCAGGGGAACCTTATCCAGAAAGGGACAGTATGGGTGCAGACTTTCAGTCCAACCAAGTAGTTACACTCCTGGCTCACTAATCAAGGTCCTTGGCACAGATTCTAGACCTTGATTTGTAGAATCAGATGTGTAACTTGTAACTCAGATGTGTATTTGGTTGCAATCAAAGCCTGCATCCACACTGGCCCTTTCTGGATAAGGTCCCCCACTTCTGGCTTAGGTGAAGATATATTTTTTGTGTTCTCATCCAAAAATTATGTTTTATATGTGGACTGTTTGCTTCAACCACTGTTAACTTATGTTGCTTCTAAACAGCTGTCTAAACAGCTGTTTCTGTTGCTATGAGCAAGATTGCAATCGTCAGTACTTCTTTTCCTTGCTTTGTCTAATCTGTGGTTGTTAATTCCACAGTGACATAGTTCCACTTGGGCAGTCACTGTCGCATTGTGCTTTCATCCATTTGTCATAACCACCATACTCGCCTAATATTTTGGAAAAAGTCAAAAATATTGTCTGTGTCTATTTTAGCCTATACTTCCCAGGTTGTAACTTCATGACTCAAAGTAAGTTAAATTTAGCCTGGAATTCAAACATGGCAAATTAATAGAAAGTGTCAAAAGAATAAAGTGTCTGAAACTCTTTTATAGGGGTGCATTTATCAGGAAATAATGCACACCTTTAAAACGTCCTTCAACCAATCACAAGTGAGGATACAACAGACCTGAGGAAGAAATAATTGTAGGTCCTCGGATCCAAAATGTCAGGACAAGCATGTACAATGAAGTTAAAGCCCCATAATGTTGGAATTGATATTTTTTGCAAAACTGTTTCCAAAACCACTGACATTAATACAAGTCATGCTTTCACGCCCACCCTCTGCCTCCTGTGGAAACTGGTGCATGTGCATTTGTTGACAAAAGGATTTGGAATCGGATAAGATGAAGTCAAAAGCCAAATGACCGTGTCAACTAAAAAAAAGAGTAATTTTATAGTATTTCATGCAAATATGACTTTGAGTAGTATTCTGGTCACATCGAACATGAATACTGACAGGCAGTGAATGTGGAGTGTGTGTAGTTGAATTAAAAAAAAATATTGGTGAATATGATCGAGGCTATTGCCCATAATACACATTAGACAGCACAATTTATAACAAACTAGCTCATAGGTTTGCATGCTTACAGACTTTCAAGGCTTACTTGGCGTGAGATTGCCAAAGACTGACCAAACTTCTTACAATTCTTTAAATGCATTCTAGCCTGAGACAGAACTGAGGTTAGATAACTTTTGGCATCCAGAAAAATGGCAAAACTCTGTAAGACAGGGATGACACCAATATAATTACTGCCAATTTCCAACCTTTCATAAATAACGTTGGTAGTTGCTGTTGCATTGTCTTTCTTTTCCAGTAAGCTGTAAGACTGAAATTTTTGCTGCTAACGCCAAGCCATAACATATAGGAATGCTGGGGGAGGCAAACGGACACAGAACAGCTTGTAAACTAAATTAAACTAACAAAATTTTGATTGCCGTGGTACAAAGAAATGTACACTCCAGTGGCTAGCTAGCCAACTTAGCTTGCTAGACTGAAACCGACACAAGAGCGTGCACTGTCGGTAACAATGTCAGACTGTGGTTTAGCTTGTGATTAGACATCTGTCAAAGTGAACAACTTTGCTTACACAGCCAATCAGCCTGCAAGTGCACAATGTAAGTCATAGCAAGCCAGATAATATTACTTACAGCAAGATTGCAGTTTGGCTTCTGTCATACAGCCTTTTATTTGGCAAAGCTCTGACTAAAAGCTAGTCCAAAATTTACTCTTGTCTGACCTTTTGCTTGGTTACTCTCTCTCTCTTCCCTCTCTTATCTCCTTTTTAACATCCTCTTTGGCCTCTTCACCTTCGCCATGATGTCCGTAGGCCACTGAGAATACTGGGCGAGCGTCATCTGGTAGTATGATGTAGCCAGTGCCATAAAGCATTACAGATTTTTCATGAGTGATCATACCTGATCAGCCAAAGTTGCATATTGCAAGAACAGGCATTTGGGGCAGATAGCGGAAATGAATGCACAATACCCCTGAAAAAAATGTCAGTTTATCATAAAATAATTTTGAAGCTGGTATTTTCAGGTAAAATTGTTGCAAAATGTTGCTTTGATGCGCAAAATGATAAATAGTGCTGAATACGAAATGTTAGATTTTATAGACTGTGGTGTTTGCAACGCTATTCCATTAACTCTGTTAACGCCATTTACTCCGTTGATAGTAAAATGTGGTTGAGCATTGGAAAATGTTCAATTACGCAAACTACATGTGTTAAAACAATCTTAGAGTTCACTCATTTATTTCATAGTATTTAGAACTGAGTTAAATGCCTCAATCCAAAGCTTCTACAAGCACACAATTGGGTGATACTGACAAATATGTCACATATATTGGACCACTAACATAGCTGAAACAAGTTACTTGGACGAAGAAAAACTGAAGGACTTGTGCTAACATTTTTTTCATTTGTTGAAAACTGTAGAAGCCGTAAACAAAAAAATTGTGTAAATATATGAAATCTACCATTGGCCCATGTCTGAATATGGTTGCTCCCTGTAATCTTTAGCTCCCCTTATCTGTCCCTATTTTATGCTTGATCTGCAACACACCATGCGTATAATTATTCAACATGCACAGTCAAGTTCTTATTTAATTGAATTGATATTAAAATATATTGCCAAAAAATAAACCTTTGCGAAACAGCCCTATAAGAAGTTGAGGCTCACACATCTGGTTTAAATTATCATATTAAGCTCGGGTCCCATTCAGCTGGACCTCCACTGCGGGCAGGACCAGCTCTGCTCTGGTCCTGGCCTGCAGAACTCAATCTCTCTCTCCCTTCCCTTCGTGATACCGATCCTCTCCCAGGTTCACACGTAGCAGGCCTGCGGATGAGTTAAATACAAGCACTAGGGTATGTCCCTGGAGAAGCCATTCATCTTGGAAAGGAAGCCTTTCCATTGCTGAGAATTCCTGACTGTATTTTTTTCTGAGAGCCATAAAGGAAAACATGCAGGAGACAGGGATGGTTTTATGTGATGCACTTGGGTCTATTTAGGCACCATTTGACATTAGCGGAGACCGGGCCCCTATGGCCTCTTATGTAGGTGTTTCAACAACAATTAAATTTCCGAATGCTCACCAGGTTGCAAGTTGGAACGAGTCCAAAAAGCAGTGACTGATGTGGAATTTTAAAAGAAAATATTTACTGAGGTATGGCTGCAGTCCTGCACGGGTAGTTTTTCATTGACATTTTTCATAGGATTTTTCATTTTCAACCAAAATACTGTTTTTTCCCTTCTAAATTAGTCAGAATCATATATTTTCTTTTCTTTTCCCATAACGTCACATAAATTTTGCTGGGAATTGTGAAGTCTAAAAAAAAAAAAGACTTCAAGCCTTTTCTTTGTCCGCCTGCGTACTAAGTTCTTGAAAATAAAGCTGGTGGAAATCTTATGGAATGCAGTTTACGTCATGGATGTTCGCCACAACCATTATGATATGGAATATCAGCAAATCTAAATACTCACATTATCAGCAAAAGTTACATGAGTCGAAAATTGAAAACAAACACTGAGCATTTTGCTGTGCAGCGGGCAAACTTCAAGTCATGTCATCATGTATTGCCAATAAAAAGTTACTACATATTATAGCAATTTCTGCCACCATAATAATATTTTGTATTCTTGCGCTAAATTTTAGTTATAATAAATTGCCATCCACTAAAGCATTCACCAAGGTCAAATATGCAGCCAACTTACACTTGCTTACCGGACAGATAGGTGCATAGCGCAGAACTGCATGGAAAAATTGCATAGTACAAAGCTTCTGTTTTTGCTATGTATTGCATTACCTACCCTATCTAATAATTTTGAAACAGCATTGCCCATATTAATTTTTGCCCTTTTTTCATCATTGGGAAAATAAGTTCAAAATATCCTATTTTCCCAATGATCCATAGCATGCATGCCTTGATTTAGAAAACTGATCTGGTGTAGAGTATATTCCTTATTAAAGTCACGCTGCACAACTGCAGCCAAGCTGTAGGTACGACATTGTAGAACATACTCCAGGGTAAGAAACCTTAATAGTAGCTAATCTGTTTTCTGAAATGTAAGTTCATGCAAGTGGGAGCAGAAAGAAGAAAGATTAGGTCACTGTACCACTCCAAAAAAAAAAAAAAAAAAAAAATGATGTCACCATTCATATCTGAGTGCTGAGCGAGAAAAGAGCTGCACACTTAACATCAGTAATATGTCCTCTTGTTTCTGGTGCAGCTGTCAGGTATAATAGTCACAGAACAAGAGAAGACTGGCACACAGAAAACAGATTAAGACTAGAAGTCTTAGTGAAACATCAGATAGATTTATTGTAGGACCAAAAAAAGTATGCAAACATTTCACTCCAAAATGGACTATCGTCAGTGCATCAAGTCTTCTTCTTCCAGTGTTTTTGACCGTTCATATCTGACTCGTGAACAAAATGCACCACCATTAGCACAAAAGGACAAAGAAAAAAACATTCACATTAACCTCAATTAACCAATTAGCAACAATTAATTGGTATGTCAGGTATAGACCCAATGTCATCCATTGCAGTGACTCTTATCTGTTATATATCTGTAATAGAGCGGTCACTGCAAAATTAGAGGTGACGACTTCAGAGTAATCTCTTTCATCATTAGTCTTTACAATGCATTTTAAATTAAGTTTTAGTTTTGTCATTTAGCACTTATTGTGGTTTGATTCACGGTGATCTGTAGGAGGGAAATTGAATTATGGTGCCTTGCAAGCTATTTCCTGACCCTGCGTACATAATGTTGACTGACAAGCATACCTCTTCATGTGGCATATTTCCTTGCACTCACAAACTCTGATATACTGGCACCATTGCATTGTGAAGCTTGGTGGCATTACTTCCCCAAACTGGGTACGATGTTCTTGAATCTCCTCTCATGTGAGGCCTGACACACTGCGTAGATGATAGACCTGTTGACACAGTGTGATGACTTCATGGTCTGGCAGCTGTAAAATAATGAACTGAGGGGTGGGGGTGCAAATGGTTGCTTTTGTCACTTGAAGGGTAGCATTAAAATTATATAAATTTTAATAAATCATGCCGCTTTGCCGCTGAAACATGAATTCAGCGGGGCTCATTTAAATTTCATAATTCAATGGCATCTCCAAAATCACAACCAGATGTTGTCATCGACATCGCTTCCTGTTTCCTCTGTTCAATTCCCAGCATGCATTGGAACGTGACACTTTCCCTGGAAAATATAATAAAATGGAGTAATGTACGGCTATTTCCTTTCATAAATTCTTTGGCCCTCTCGCAGAAGTACAAGTTTCATGCGCATGTATTTTAATGGAAAACATTGCAGCACACGCAATAAATCCTATGGTGACAGCTACCAATGAGCTTTCAACATCTACCTTCTGAAAGAATGACATACTGTTAGAGTCGGCACAGAGTCTTTGCGCACAGTGTGTTTTCCTTGTGGATCAATGAACACCTGTCTTAGTGGGCAAATCCATTCATCCATAGTCATGTACAATATAAAATGCGTAATTGTGAAATTAAAAGGGAATATGGTTTGCTATTTTACCCTTTTTTTTTTACAGTGTATGTGGCTACACATCAACACATCAACACATCACACCGTAGGTTAAGAGAAAAGGTGGGCAATGAATATTTTCCACGAGAAGAAAAAATACTAATGAACCCGCTAATGAAGCGCATTTTACAGATGCACTAAGGACTGAATCATTTTCATTCTGTGGATACTTGAAAAAGTCCAAATGAAAGTACACTTCACCGGTTCTTAAGTGGCTTTCATAGTCGATACACCAGCCACCTGAAACGACAAGCAAAATCTAGAGGACGGACATCAGCAACAAAAGAGCAGACAGGATCCCAGAATTTAAATTTTCTCTCAATTAATTCCGAAAGAGTTGGCGGCATCACTGGCAACAGAGATTCCATTGCAGCAAGCTGAGCAAAAATTTTCCTGAGGGGGTAAATGAAATGTCAAGGAGACCAGGGATCTCATTTATAAAGTGACACGTATGCCAATTTCTTTGCAGGTTTTTGGATGTATAAAACCAAATTTGGAATTACAAAACACATAAATTCAATAAAATTGCCAGCATATGCAAAATTTCACATTAATTCTTTCGTTATATAGAATTAATTACCCAAAGTTTCATAAATTATTATATTTTTTACCATGTGCAATTTTTTTTTTAGAGCGTATACAATATTTAGGTGAGTTGTCCATGAAAAGTTTTATTCGGAAGACACTAGGTGTCAAGCTAAACACAAACTCAGGTCGGCCTATTTCACTCAGGGCCTTCGCAGGAAGAATGAGAGAGATAATCACCCAGATCTGCAAGAAAAACACTGCATTAAAAAAAACAACTCTTGACAGCCAATAAACCAGCGTAGGCCCACACAAGCCAGCTTTTTTTGCACTTTTCCCTTTTTCTCTCTCCATGTTTTTCTCTCCATCTCTCACTCCCTCTTTCTCTCCCTCCCTGCCTGTCTGATTCATTGACTGGATCCCCAAAGCTACACCAGGCCCTGCAAATCCCTCCTCTTCTAATTAAGATTTCTCTCTCCCCTCAGTCTCTCTCTCTCTGCGCCCTGCTCCCAACAAGGCCCGGAAAGTTCCGCAGCTGACATGAAATCAATGGATCCTCGGCACGCCGGCCCAGGTATCGAATTTCAGGTGGGCCCCAAGGTGCCAGTGGTGGGCCTGGGCAATGCGGCCGCTGCGTCCGTGGCTGTTAGCCGTCCACATTTGAGACGTGATATGTTTGGCTCCTGGATAAAAATGTCAAGTGCTAATAGGTTCCTTTGTGATTAGCTGAGATAGACCGCAGAAAAACCTCCTCAGAAAATGTGTAAGAGACTGTCTTTATAAAGCATTTTTTCACTACATCTTCTTTTCTCACTCTTTCCCTCCTTTGCTGCCTTATGAGCAAAGTGAATACATTACAGGAATAAACAGTGGGTAGAACCACTCCAGCAATAAAAATATAAAATATACAGTTAGTGGGATGCTTAGGCTACTCCATTGAAAACTTGGTTATGCATTGATTAATAAGCAGTAAAGTATAGATTACCCATAGGAATGGTTTAATCGTTCATAAGTTTAGTTCCCACTTCCAATGCTTACGGATATTAAGAAATGTTTATTTTTCTCTTTCCATCCACAGTTTTGCTTATATTTCCCATAATTCTCCTGAGGGTATTTAAGTACAAACTCAGTGCATACTTAATTTTTAGGTAATGTCCCCATTTATATTTTTAGCAGAAAGAGGCTAAATGTTCGATAATTTTCATTTTATTTATTTATATAACCAAATAAACATATTTTCTGCAAAAGATCAGGACCAAGGAATGGGGATTTTGTTCCTTTTTTCATAATTAATCTTTAACTCTTATCGTAATCTCATTCTTATTGTTTTAGTCCATAGCGTGTGCATAAGAATGAATGTAACTTTTAACAGTGATGAAAAAATTACAAATTGCGCAAACAAACTGAAAAAAAAAAAAAAAAATTCAGTGCAAGTGGAATATTGCGACTAACTTCAACTAAAACTCAATCTAGATTTTGGATCATTTTAAATATTCCTATATTACTCTGTGTCGATATTCTTCTGAATACACACTTCCTGTACTCATAGAGAGATTGCAGGATCTTAAATTTAAGCAATTTTTTGTTCCATTGCTGTTTGAGTGAAAAATATCTCACAGATGCACTGAAGGAGACTTACTATATCATTCATATGTAGTAAGGTGAATCACCAGGACATTATTAAAATGTGGAGCAAAATGAGACCAACTGAAAACTACAATGCTAATGTACAATGCTAATTTCTACGAATAGCATTCATGCATTATTTGTGTAACTTTGTTTACATTAAAATAAATGTTTCTGCTCCATAATATATGTAAATATAAGAATAATTAAACAATTATTTGTTAATCACATTTTTCTTAAAAACTTTTTATTTCTTTTCTGAAATCATATTACAACTTGACCACTTCTTTCAGCCTTTCCAACCTTAGAGCACAAATTCATATAAATTCTAAGACAGTGACAGAAGTTGGCAGGAACTGCGTTTTCATTTATCTGTAAGCTGCCCACTGTTCCATGTAGAAAAAGATTTTCACCCATATAGAATACTTAATGTACATTTCAAGTGAATTAAATATAATTGCTTGTTATCTCGAGAAATAATATGATCAATATGTAATACTTTAAACTCTTTCTATGGAGCTATGATGACAGCAAAGACAATACTGGAAATACCGAGTGCAGATCACTCATGTGCTGATAAAATAATTGAAGAGAACTAGTAATTCACTGTGTGGCATCAATATATATATATAAGCATGCATACTGAAAAGGATCTACTCTTGCATTATTTTAGGCAGATGGGCAACATCGTTTCACAAAGATAAAGTCACTTTGCCATTTGTGACAGGCACAGTCCAACTATGTTCTTTGAAAAAAGAGAAAATTCACTAGCATCCCACAAAAGGTAGCAACGTAATAATCAACGGAAGTAAATTTAAAAATATACTTGTATTATAGATAAAGAATACTATACACTTTTCAGGAATTGCATGTTTTCAACATTTTGTTTCCAGTTGCATGGCTCTGCAACACTTATAGGAAACAAATTCATGCAAAAAATGAAAAAGACCGAAAATATAATGTAGGAGCACATAAAATAAGTTTAGTGTGCAGCCAATGTTCTCACCTTTAAATCAAACACACCAGTTTTGTGAAAATGTTAGCGTACATGACTGCCAAAGACACCGTATTTACCACAATGTTCATCGTTTAAATGATTTTACTTCGAGCAGCCTGTCTTTGAACGATGGCGTGCATCTCAAGCCCCACTCATCAGAAGCCTAAGAGAGTGCAATTCATAAATGTTAACGTACAAGCACGTAAAAGTTAACGGCTATCCACCCGGGCCGATCTGGGGGCATTAAAGCATTTATGCGCCTCCCTCAGACCGAGTACGCGGCGTCCAGATGTCGGGTCATCTCCGCGAGCCGTTTAGCAGCCCGCCGGGACCCGGATTCCGCCGCCGCGGCCGTCTTGCTGCTTGTTAAGCCCCCAGGAGTACACCCTCCGATGGAAAAAACTGTCAAAAACAGAACAGGGGACCTTCGCACTCGCTTCTCGCAGTCCCCCCCCCATGACTGAAGGAGGGGGAAATCAAACCCAACCGCCCTTTTCGTACTCTCCCCGAGTGGCCCGTCCTTTGGAGCGTGGTGACTTTCCCCTGTCCGTTTTTATCTCTGGGCCATCTGTTCTTTCTGTATGGCTCTGGCACTCCGGGGAAAGGTTGGGCTATGGAACAAGATGCGTGTTGTACAGGCCCAGTTTGGTCATCAGGTCCATCAATATATTACTCTGGAAGAAACGTGTTGAAGTTTAGCGACATACTTTTTGGTTTGGTTTAGTTTATTAAGTTTATTTAATCAAGGATAGCTTTCAAAATACATTAGTTTCATACACGAAGAGATGCTTTGTACCAAATTTAGCTTGATGGCTAATTTCCATCTGTAGTCTCTGAGCAGGTCAAAGGTAACAGCAGTCATTACTCACACACTTACTGTTTTGTAATATCCATCAGAAACTAAAATTTTAAATATCAAATACATTTACCTGAAGCTATAAAATAGAACACCTGTCAATATTTCAAATGATTATATTATTTTAAAAAAATGTATGCTCATACTTACATACAGACTAAATTCAGGTGTAGAATTTTTGGCGCACTTGTTACGGAAAGAGTTTGCATTTTACAAACAACAGTTAATAATCCATCATCTTAGTACAAACCTATTATATAAGGCATAAGTTCTCAAAATGTCAATGTATTTCATTGAATAATTTCATCTTTTTTTTATTTATTTATAAAAACCTGTGGCGTCAATTTACTGCACCTTTGGCTTAGCCTCAGCACTTTGTACAAACCTCTCAGGACAATTATAATTTCCAATGATTTCTGATATGGTTAGAGATAAGGTTTGGCAGGGTTTTTGTCCATACATGCACAGATTTTCAAGGCCATAGTGATCATTGGATTTGCACTTGGGGAACGCCCTCAGCAGATCAGACCGCAGAATTGCGATGAGATTTAAGTTTGAAGACATTATCCATTTCAGATCATGCAAATTGTTTCTGTTTAACCGCTGCAATGTGGATTTTAATGTATGACTGTGGAGCTGAATACTTGGATCATTAACTGGGTTATTTTTTATATGCAGACTTTTTCTTCATTTTCATAGAGGGTGCCAAGAATTCTGCACTTTTGTGTGCATGCATTCACATACACTTGAACTTAAGAACACATAAAATGGTATGAATGACAATAAAGTGAAGGCTGTATTTTTGTAAAATTTTTGCATTCAATTCCCTGAATCAAAAGGCCTTATTTGATGTTTTTGTTTGGAATCAATAGTGTATATAAGAAACTATGAAGATACAGCTCAGCCACTGGATTGTGTATGCGCTGATACTTGATGTTAATAATTTCAAAACAAAATCTATTCATAACAAAATTGTACAATAAAACATTGGTTTGATCAAAATCAAGTTCAGATCAGTAATCCATTAAAAGGGACCTGAATATAAAGAATGTAATATGTAAATATGTTTTATATATACAGCATATTATAATTAGGTATCATTCTCAGCCAAGAATTTTACAACTTTCAAATTATTTTGGAATGAAGAGCATATTCATTTAATTCATTTATTTTAGCCTTTCCAAAAATTTAAAATGAACAGCATTTGCAGCATTTTTCATGTACAGAGCTCAGACATGACACTCTTTTGATCAAAATGCTTGAATATACTGATTCAGTCAATCCATAGAAGACACTAACCCCCCCCCAAATGCCCCCACCTACACCCACCCCAACTCCCAACTACGCGCACACCCGCGAGACAAAATTCTGGAAAGTAACCCTTCAGAGAGCTATAATTCCCTGTATAAACTACTTGGTAGATGTTGCCTTGCAAATTGCCAAAGCAGCATTAGGAACAATCAATGTTCTTAACATTAAATGGGATTAAATTTAACACTAATGGAATTAGCTGTTTTGATCCTTTGCCCATTTTGGCTGATGCACCCATACTGTAATTTCTGGCTCTAGATGCTCTATATACACTGCTGTGCCACATCATTTGTGGCAATACTGTACTGAATGTACTTCCAGTGAAGAGTTTAGAAATGGCTCTAGAAAAATTAAAAAGTACTGATGCGTGCCAAAAATAAGAGTTCAGTTTATTTTCATCATCACTGTTAATCAAAGCACCAGCTTTCTTTTCCCCCTGCATTCTGAAGTCTTGGAAATCGTGACCCTAAAATGGGTGATTTTCGCAAGCTTCATGATGAATTCCAGGCAACTTTAAAAGAATTTAAACTATAACAACCATCTCACTCTACACTTGCAGTCCAGAGCCGTCTAATGCAAAATCTCAAAATACTGTATCCTTTTCCTGCTTATGAGGGAACCTCCTCAATCTGCACTGGTTGCAGTGAATTTGCTGCCAGAAACGTCAACACGTAATCATACTGTAATTTAACCTAAACCTGCGCCAACATTTGACGTTCACATCTAGCTCTTTCATTTGCTGAGTTTGGAAGACATCCAGAACTTTGTTGTTTGTCATCTTTTAATGCTTCCAATATCTGCACCTAAGTGGATAAGAAAAGGTGAAAGTTACAAAAAAAAAATCTAAATAAAAAATAAGCTTTACATAGATTATTCAGGTGTTTATTGAGTTGCTTACTGGGTTTGGGAGGGGGAGGGTAGTATGCTGGTCATATCAAGCAATAAATGAGAAGGTCTGACATTACAGCTATCTACCTCCCACAAATTTGGCTCTGGGCCCAGGACTTTACTCTCAACTATTGTTGAACTTGTCAGATGGCAGGTATTGACATACAGGCTGCTGTTTCTCAGCTCGGCCGAGGTCGTTCTGCAGCGGGGGTTAAGGTAGGGCAGGGCTGGGATCCAAACGCTGCGAGCTGCGGATGAGCCAGTTCCACTCCCCGGTGTGAGCAACTCGCTCGGAAATCCGTGGAAAACAATCCACCTCCGTGCTCGCGCTGTCTTTTGTCCATTGTGATACAGTGCCGTGTGTGTGTTTTCTCTTTTGGCTTATGGACAGTTAGGGAATTCAAGATGTAGCCAAACAGACAACATTTTCATTCATTTTAACTCAAAAACCAGAATTTTCCCCTGACAATAGAAAATATTGAGCCATTTATTCATTCATAAATCTGAACACAGAAATTAAGCTTGCGCTTTGTTTTGTACACACAATTATTAGTAGAAATGAAATTGAATGGAACAGAGTGTGTTGCTAAAATGCAGCCGGTGATGCCCAGCAGGTATTTTGTTCAATTGAAGTCTTTAATTAGTCTTAATTTTAAAATTAAGGGTAGAAGAATACACAGAAATGGAAATGCATACCAAATGAGACAAGCAAGGTAGACATGAAACCATTTTTATTGCCGCTGAAGTATAAAATACCATGGCACCCGGAGCCATTAAACGCATTTTAACCAGGAAGGCCCTCCGGTATGGTTTTACCGTGAGTGCTAAATGTATCGTGGTAAAGTGGTTTTGAGGGCCAACTCATTTTAAGTCCCTCCAGAGAGTTCCGTTGGGCAGGCCAGTTCACAGGACACCTCATAAAGATGGCGTCACGGGCACTTTTTTTTCAGAGTGATCCCAAAGCAGCTCCCCAATCAAGACCTCGCGCTTGTCAAGCATTTTCCACTGGCGGAGCTTTGCGCTAAGGTTCCTGCCGGTCTGTTTATCAGCGGGAAAGTGCCTCCTGTACATCCGAGCAGCACTTCTCCTCGGTAGGTCTTGTTTTTGTATTTTCTTTGGCCTAACTTGCCACATCAGCTCAGCTCAGCAAGGAGAATCAATCACAGGCGCACACAATATATTCAATGTGAACTAATATGATTTCTGGGTGTATAAGGCAATAAATAACTGCCATAAAGCGATGGTCTCACACTCGCTGGGACAAAAAGTACATTGTACCTCCTTAATTGGCTGCAGGCTCTTTGAGAACATTGGCTGCCGTCAGTTCACCGATGACATTACGGCTGGTTTTATTTCTCAATGAAACGAAGGAGAGACAAAGACAAGAGGGAACGGAATAGAAGAAAAAGGAGAGAGAATCTCTGTGTGTTACAGTGATTTCCGCATTTTGTTTAACATGACACTTCCCACCTTGTTTTTGCCAAGTCTGTCAGGTGTTTGGACGGTATGAAATGATTGCAAAGCAAAAGTGTCATTATGATCATCCCCCAGGAGTAATTACAGCATGCGCAATATGACGTAATCGCAGGACTTAGGAACCGAACTGACAGGACAATGTCCTCATTGTGAGGCCATATTACAAATTTTAAAGAGAATGGTTTCACCACAGGCTTGATATACAGTGGATGTAAAATAAATTGATTTGGCTCAGGAGGTCATTAACAAACTGACGCTCCATGAAGAATGGCTTGGCAGGTCCTTGTCTGAGGGTCCAATTACCAGGCATGAAGTCCTCCTGACCACTAGGGGTAATAAACTCATGCAGCCCCATATGAGCTTAAAAATTCTACCTTTTGTGTATTCTAAGGTTGCGGTCAAGTAGTTTAAATGAATGAAAAAAAAAGGTCCTACCTTCCAATTCCAAATCAGTTTTGCTTTACCTCATGATGTCTTCCATCATGGTAAAGATGTAAGGTAGAATTCATAAAGACTTTTGCCACGTCCGAATAGTCACACAATTTTGTCCTTTCTACTAATTCTTGACCACTTTTCTTTTACCTTTGTGGTAAACATCAGAAGATAAAGGAAAATGTAAAAGGGAATTCCTAATGGCTTAGAAAGACTACCGTGCTGTAAAGAGAATTTGAATGCACTGATACTCGGCAGTGTGATCATGTGGGCTCTGCCTATCATATGCATTTTTTTCTTTTTTTTTGCAATTGGCCAGATGATCGTTCGTTGCTTTAAATATTTCTGCCAAGTCGAGTCGTCGGATTTCGTTATCTCCTTTCTTTTCAAAAAGGTTGTGTGGTTGTGCGTGCGCTATGCTAAAGGAGGCAAATTAGGAAGCTCGGAGACACCCTTCCTTAAAATTTAAAAAATTTGAATGCACTTATCATGGCTGCAACGTAATTATTTCTGGATCATTTTGTAGGAGTTAGGAGCTTTCCAAGGCAAAAAAAAAATTATTCGGACACAGCCTTAGAGAAGGACGACCGTGGTGCTAAGTGAATCCAACTGCACTTATGCTTGGTGGCGCCGTCATTTATCCCTTGCCTGTCAAGTTTGTACGCTTTCATGAACAGGCAGATGGATGGTACACTTTGAATATCATCTCAAAAAACTGTAGGATGGCATAATCCCCTTTGTTTTCAGAAAGGATGGTCCACTGTACCCCATGCTAAAGGAGAAAAGCAAGGAAGCACTGAAGCACTGTTCCTTTGCGTTTAAAGAATTCAAACAGCACTTACAGCAGCCATGTAAATAGCTCTGGGTCATTTCCAAGGAGTTAGAAATTCTCCATAAGCAGAAAATACAATTCCAACGCAGCCTAGGCCTCCTGAAAAGGAACATTTAGCTACGAAGAGGAATAGTCTCTCACTCCTGGGTTTAGAACATGCAAGTAAACTGAAAATGCTAAAGGTAAAAAAAAATTCAGGAGTTGTACCACTCACTATCCATCACCACAAATATGTGTTTTCTTCCTGCATGTTTGTTCGTCCATCCGTCCGTCATGCTTCTTTTCTGGGCCAGAACATCTAGACCGTGCAATATTTCTTGATGAAATTTAGTACATGGATACATCTTGTTGTGTACTTTTTCATATCTCTGTTTGTCCTCCTTGCGGTCCGTCCATCCCTCCATAGCATTTTGTTTCTCGGCCAGATATCAGCAATCCCATCTTTTCTGGGCTAGAATTCTTAAACAATTCAATATTTCTCCACAAAATATGATACGTGGAAACATCTTATTGTGTAGATTTGCCTTTTCATTCTTTCGTCTGTCCTCCTGTCTGTCTGTCCCTCCACCGTATTTTGTTTCCAAGCCAAATATTAGCCATGCCGTGGCAGAGGATGAGAGTATTTCATGCTTGTTCACATTGGGTGGCTGAATGAATTTCACAGCAAAGTCAGGCAATGGTAAATAACATTCATGTGTAGAAAATATATGAAAATAATACTCGGAAGCTTGTAATACCTTTGCCATCCCCAGCACTGTGAGTTGGAGAATGACTTGCATATTCTTACATAAATAACTTTAAAATAAAGCCAGTCTCCCTCAACAGACTTTCAGATAAAATACTAAGGTAACATACAGCATACTGCAATGTTCTATCACATGCCTATTCATCTAATCATCATCTTTATCCCTGAATGACATCTGATATTGCTCCCTATTGAACACTGAACAAGGTAATTTTTGCTGACCTGTTTCAAATGAGTAGTTTCAGCCTCCACTAATGTAGTTGACTCTTTCCATTCACATTGGCATAGCTAACGCACAAGTTATTTCCCAGATGTTGAGAAAATATGCTGTAGCTATCCTTTACTCTGGGGAATAATTAATAATCGGAAGCTATGCATCTTGAAGTACATACAATTTGTCCATACAAGGCAGCCCTGGTTTTGGCCGGCATTTTTGGCCCGTTATAAAATATGGACTACAGAACGTCAAGACGGACACAATTGTACCTTTGTAATTTTGTGATTCAAATTTTGCCAAACATACAATGTACCGCAGTGTTAATGGTCAGTGATTGCCCTGAAAAATCATACTGTTGAGATATCTAGCCACAGCGTCTCTTTTTCTGGCTTCGAGGCAATTTACAATGATGCACTGTAAATTACCTGGAAAACATTTCCATATAATGTCCAAATTTGTAAAAAATGCATGACAGCCATTGCACCAGAAATATGAATAGGACTACAATTTGGCTCTAGATCCTTACATGAATGTAAATAAGGTCTGAGTCGGTTGATGAAAAAATATGTGAATTGTTTTATAAAAGATATCCACTTTTGTATATTTAGTCTGGGATGAGTATTTATCTGGCATTGGTAAAAGCTAAAAAGTGCGTAAGACATCAAAAGCTGAATCGAACATCCTGATTTCCAAAATATTTCTTTGTTCTAGCAACACCTGACAAAGAAAGCATCTATATATTATTACAGAGATGGCAATTTGCGTAATTTCACACATCTCCGAAATAATAAATAATGAGTGTATTTTCCGCATACACACGGTTTTACTGTGTGACAAAGACGGTGTGCCAGGTTTTGAACTTAGTTATGAAGTGAAAACTGCATTTTGAAGCCGTTTTTGTAATTAAAACCAGCTAATTTGATCAGTTGTAAAAACAATGCCCGCAGCCCGTGCATATAGCCTGTGCGTAGCACGGGTATCGGCTAGTTTGAAACTTAATTTTTACTTGTGACATATTGTCATTTATTCTGTCTCAGGCATGACAGGATAGATTGGGGTGCAATATCAGATGCTGCAACCATCCGCATGGCTGTAAATCTAGTTTTGGGCAGTTGTAAGCCTCCTGCTGAAGTGAATAACTGAAAATACAGCATATTGCATCATGGGATATGCCCCCAGTGCTTCTTCAGCAAGGGTTTCTAACTGTTTACAACATATCATGCATCTTGTTGTCATTATCCCATGCATGTTTATAATTACAGGCACCTTCAAAATGGAGTCTGTGTCCGTAGAAGGTGAACTGAATGTTAAGTGCAAAGTTGTTCATTGTTGTTTAATGTCTGGCCCTGTTCAGGGGACACCAATGCATTGTGGCAACATCTGGTCTCTCTGGGGTTCAGTGAGAAAAGTTCTCAGACATGATGAATGGTTGTTTTTGACTAGCTCTCAGCCTGTGGCATCATTTCTATGGCAAAGCAACAATATGAGCCATAATTCTCACCAGATTTCAATCCATGGCCAGCCACATCTGGCTATTCTCTTGTCCTCAATAGCTGCTGTCAGGCAATTAATCCAGACAAATAATTTTCAGTTTATGACAATCATTTTTGTCATCTGATTTCGCAGGAACAAATTTCTGCCTGCAGTTTTCAAGAAACATCTGAATTTCTGTTCTTACTTCCTATAATATACTATATCAATCGCAATAAAACTCAAAACTTATGTTTTTAAATTACAGAATGGATGAATATTGATGTCCAATAAAATGTTTTAGTTACAGCTTGACATGGCCATTGTAAGCCTGACACTTCCCTCATGATACACATATTCAGTGAAGGCTTTAGGTCAGGTAGCTGGGGGAAAACTCCATGGGAAACAAATCAAGAACAACACTGACTAAATGCCTTCCTCTGATATCTCTTTCACATATTCACAAAGGCAAACGAGGCCCATTTGTGACCAGCTGTCATCAATTGAACGCGTGCTAATGGTGGGCGCTTGATGGAACCTTTTATATTCTTCCATTCCATCTGCGCTGCTGCTCAGCCCTCTTGATAATAATGTTTTTAAATGAATGTCTCAACCTCCCGATGATAGACACTCTTTCTCGCAGTTAAGAACACACATCGGCCCCGCGTTGGCCAGAGCGGTCTGCCATATTGAAAATGAAATCGTCCCAGAGGAGGGAGCCGTTTTAGGTGAGCAACGTATTTTGCCATCTGTTACCCTCCGCGCCGTGAAGGTGCTGCAGGGAAAAGGCTGAACATGTCTGGCTTAGCTAGAATAATTACAAGGCGAGACTTGGTTCGTTAAGAAAAGCAATCTATTCAATCTACTGATCCACTGTTTAGCCAGTTTACATGATTTTTTGGCCATGGTTGCTTTTGCCCTTGGTTGGTCTAATATATAAATTCAGATTTTACTAATTCAAAGTAATATGGAAAAAACTAAGAATAGCACTGACGCTGTACTGAAACAGGCCGGAAGTGACTCAAGGAAACTCCTTTTAGGCTATAGGCTTCATAAAACATTTTAGGACATGCAGTGCCGATGTGTTTCTTTACATAATACTCAAGAAAAATTGATTTGATCAAAATACGAAGCCAAAACATTAAATTTGCTCAATGAAAAGCGCAAAATGAACACTTACAGCAAGTAAAATGGGTACTGCAATTCAAATGCTAATATTAGGGAGCGTTGTCTCCCCAGCCGCCTCCTTCCCAGACTAAAAGCTAACACGAGGTTGAGAACTCTGACCATACATGACCAAACACAGGCCTCATTCATTTTAAATTAATCAATACATTACGTGTTTATTGCCTTCGGAAACCCATTTTGCCAGCTAGCTACATAAGTTGAACGATACTCAACAAGAAACTCACCGTGTTCCATTTCTTATGAACTTTTGACTGAAAGGCACCAGGAGACAAGATCACTGGGCAAACCTGGTCTAAGAACAACAAAAAGCAAGACTTGAGATATACATAATGAAACAAGCTATGTGCATGCGTACAAACAATGTTGGGCAGATTACTTAAAAAATGTAGCATTATCTAGAACTGAACAAACTTTCTGTGTTGTCCAACCAGCAAGGACTAATGTTATCTGGAGGTTATCTATAGCTACATTGTTTCTTTGAAATATCAACCCACCGAGCAATCTAACTCTCGCAAAATTTGTACACATTCATTGATTCACTCACAAAATTGAGTATACCCTTCTAAAATAGGTAAATGGTTTCTTAATATCTTCCAGACCTGGAATAAAGTGAGGAGGCAGAGTACAATCCCATCGGTGGTTTTATTGACAGCTTATACGGTAATTTGGGGATAGAACCCCAGAGGAAGAGGTGGGTACAGAGATTTAGATTGAGAAAAGGCAGTGGCGGATCTAGAAAATTTTAAATGGGGTGGCAAGAAGTCCGGGAGGGGTGGCATGGGACGTCCTAGGTGCGGTATTAGGAAATCCCCAATTCCACTGAAGTTGGGACATTGTGTAAAACGTGCATAAAAACAGAATATAATGATTTGCAAATCTCAATAACCCATATTTTATTCACAATAGAGCAAAGACAACATATCAGATGTTGTAAGTAAAGACAGGCAGAGATTCACCAATCTGCCAAAACTGCATATAAAAATTGGGGAACAATTTCAGAAAAATATTCTTCAATGTATTTATTTTACAGTGTGTCCCAAAAAAAGCAAACCAGGTTAATTCTATAATAATTTACTTAACATTCTTTGATTAAAAATGACATTTGTCGTTATATAACTTGCCTTCTGTCTAATGATGTCAAGTAAGCTGAGGTTGTGCCACACTCAACTGAACAAAAATGACTCTTTTGGAGTAATTCAGTAACCACTTTGCGCCAAATAGCATAAAATGATGACAGGCCCAAACACGGATGAACCTGGATGATCAGTTTCAGCTTTTCATTGTCAGGGCCATTAGTGCTTTAGGTTGTGTAATGTGTTCTGCTTTAAATGTAAACCCTACTAGCTGCATGACATGTGCACAAATCATGCAGCTGACAATAGAAAAATGAGCTCTGACAGCGATGCCTGACTAATTTTGTTTTCTTTGAATGATGTGAAAAAGTACACAGTTGAGAAATTAATAGTCCTAATTAGTTTTATAGATACTAAGTTTCAGCAGAATACTTCACATTTTATTCCCAGTTTCCCTTTTTTCTGGACGCACTGTATTATCACGCCTTCCAAGATGTAGTCGAGTGAATATTTAGGCCTAATGAAATAAAAGTCTAAATAAATGCAGCAAAAGTACTGAAGTCACAGTCCAGGACTGACATTGGCCATCTCTTTTAAGAGAGCTTCAGACAACGATTGTTGTGCCTTGCAGCAAAGCGTCTCACAAACATATCCATATCTAGCTCTTTTGCATGCTGTTTCCATACTGAGAACAGCTAGATTTCTAAGACGGTCGTCTGATGATTGTCAGGCTACATAGACCTCTAGTCGTGTGGTGGAATTTCCGCCAAGTCGGATATTGTTACTGCCGCGACTACTTATGAGCTACGTCAAGAAACGGAACTGCCAGATCTATACAAACATATATATGCTAAAATAATAACAAATTCTATTGACACTTGAAATAAAATTAAGAAATTTTGCCTGGTTCGGCTGACACATGCCAAATTCATTAGGACATAGCTACCATTCGTATGTTTGCAAAAAGGGCTAATGGTAGTCGGTACGGACCCGCACGTACCCTTACATGTGATGGAATGAGACGAGAGGCTAATAATACCGCTGCAGGGCTCTCAAGTCTCATTCGAGCATTTCAATAAGTTCACACGCTCTCACGCCACACATGAAATTTCTCAAGCTGAGAAGTGATAAAACTCACCGCATATTAGACATAAACTGGAAAAGAGATTGGAAATCTATGAATGGATGAGGCGAAGGCAGACGGCTCTGCTTAAACCAGCAACCTATCAGCCAATCAGAAAATAGTATATCTTGTTGCCAGGTGAAATAGCAGCGCCATAATCACGTCTTCCACACGAAGACGAATGCTATTGTGTCCACACGACAAAGAGCTGGAAGTGAAAATCCGAGATCAAGTAATCACTTCATCACTTTTTTTTATTCCAGCAACTGCTTATTGAAGTCGAGGAACTATGTAGGATATCAGCTTTATGGGTCCATTGTAACCTCATTTTAACAGCTTTGGACGGTTATGGTTAGATGAATTGACTTGTAACTTGTTACGGGGAGAGTGGGGGCTCTCTGCCCTCCATGTAGTGTACTTTGGCTGAAAACAAACCCTGCTCCGATCCGATGTCAGAGGTGGTACCGCAACATCTCTGTTTGTGACTGACAAAACGATACAAATATGCGATTAAATTATTTAATTTAGCCTTTGTTATACTGGGGCGCCCTAATGAAATTAAAAAAGCACAGATACTGGGGGGAATGAAGAGTCACTTCTTCTTATTTGAGTTCACCGGCAGTCGTTGATATTCAATAAGTGATCCTGGTGTGCTATCTCGTGATAGAATATTGTAACTGCGTGAATAAATTTGCAGCTCCACGTTCATTGGTAGACATATCTGCTCAAAGATACACCATTGTTGTTCTCGAAAACGCCAAATCCAGGTAATACCGTAATGATGAATTATGGCAGTGTCAAAGTAACGAAGTGAAAGTATACTACTTCAATACTGTTACTATGCACTTTTCAGGGGCGCAGATAGAACTAGGAACTGGGGGGGACACAGACATGTGCCTTATGACCACAATTAGTCCTGGCTAGTTCTCAATCATCTTCCTTTATTGACGCGTTTTCCAATAATCGTAACTGGCAACTGAAGACACGGTTTCTCTCCATATGCGATCTAACAGCAATGAAATTATGGGCTAAATTCAGTACAGAAATGGGCTACTTGCGTGAGTGTTGACAGGTTTGAAATTTTGAATTACGTTGATTTAAATACAGCAAATACACGTCCAGATTAATGATTGCTGTCTTACTTAATCGGAGAGAACAAACAGCACCTGTTAAGTGTGGAGTGCTCTCGGAGTGAACCTTTTGTTAATAATGAAAATGACTGAGAACTGAGAAGATTCATTCTGAGAGATCTTGTGACCACAGTGCCCTAAAGCTTTTTATTATTGTTGCCTTTGTTAGTGACCTGCTATAAATTTGTCATGTGACATGGACAATGGCGAAGGCTATAATGCATAAATGTGGACCATAATTTTGTTGTTGCTAACAAGCCTAAAATCAATTTGGTATCTGTTACAACTTTTTTCAGTTGAGTGGGTCAAATTTTGACCACAAGGTTCAGATTACAACCTAAATAATCACAGTTTTCCTCCATGTAAATTGGCTCATCTTATCTTGCACAATCTAGTCTAAACCTTCTGGCCACGATGCATTCCACCTCACTGCTTGAAGTTAAAGAAATTTGTGTGTTATTTACATGGTGACCTTTTGCTGCTTGGTAGCCATTTCCTATTCACTTAAGACAGCCTTCTAAATGCATATCTTGAATCTTGAAATCTATGGGCTTTGGAATGTGCAGGTGGTAGCAGCACTGAGGCTTGGTACTGAAATCAGTTTATCATTCCTTAATACACCTCATGAATGAATTGGTTTCCTATTTTTGACTATCATTATGAATTGCACCCATCTGCACAGCATTTATTTCATATCAGAGGGTTTTATTACTTCTATTTGAAAAGGCAGGTGGAAGCATGGCCTAAAGAGCTACAAACCATGTTTTGTGCTGTTATTTGATTTATGCTGATATTGGCTCCGGTATTTAACACTTCAATTGCATAATGAATTTAGCATCATAAATGGTCCTGGCTTCTCATTTAGTTCAGCTATCTCCAGGTCACTGCTCGCATCTGGAGAGACAAGATGTTTTCACTGTCATGTGCTCACTAGCTGAAGGCATTTCCTCGATAGTTTCATAGATTTAGAATGACATAAAGCATGCAACATTGGGCTCCGCCTCCTTAGAAAGTGTATTCTTGCATGGAATGGCCTCACAGTGGCTCTTGCCTTGGCCACACATTGATAGCTTCATTAGATAGTATATTCCTTCATGGAACAGCCTCACAGTGGCTGGTGCTTTAGCCTCACATTGCTAGACTCACTAAGATCTAAAGTTAGGCCGATCTTTGGGGGCACTGCAGTTAGGCAGCTTTACGGGAGTGCTGTAATTTTGCTGTTTTGGGGGACATCCTGACACTCCCTATTTGCTTCTTCTCATGCTTATTAGATAGCACTTTACATCAGGATCAGAGCCTACGTAGCATACCATTCTTTTATTAGAGATGCTGATGTACTAGTCAAACTGCACAGTTACACATTTTCCCCAACTTCTGCTCAGGTTACTTTGCACACCCAGTCTTTGGTTTTCTTCTCCTTTTCTTCTTGCTCTTCAATACATCAGTCTTCTTACATCTTCAGCTTCTTTGCAATCTACAGAATGATATAGCCTATAGATACTCTTGAGAGTTTTTTTTTTTTTTTTTGTGGTTTCAAGAGAAATCTGTTTCTTTCAGCCATCTACAGCCAATTTGAACTTTACACCGTAGGTCCCACTGTCTTGCAGAGTTTGGCAAATGTAAGGTATATTTCAGCTTCCAATGTTCTCGATATGCTGAGGATGGTTCCTCTATTACCAAATTAACACATCAGCACATTTTCTCAGGATTAAGGAGATTGTTTGTTCACTAGAGAAAAAGATGTGGGAAATGGCCTTTGCGATCATATGCAAATCAAATCTATTTTCACTTTGGTGGATAAAAGTTTTAACTTTCATTAAAAACAAAGATTTTTAGGAGATTCCAATCTTTTGAATGATACATTGCGTAACAAATGTATTTATTTGGGACTTCTAGCCACAGACTGTTCATTTCAGGCCAGATGACAAAATCATTCATCTGGATAAACACAAGGCCAAAATATTGCTAAAATGTAAATGTTAGACATCCAATTTCAATTTTCAGACAAGGAGCAGTGTATGGCAGAACATTTTCACTCATTGAAACTGCATAGTTTTGGCATGTAAAATCTTAATGACAATTATGACGTGAAAACCAGGATCAAATCAGTTTTTACTGAAGCTCTGCAAGAGGTCATCTTGTTGAAATGTCTTTATTCACAGCTTAACTTAGGCTGAAATAGTCATCAGTCGAAGGAAAATATTACCTGTACTGTCCGTGCAGCTGAAGGAAACACAGTCAGCCAGGCTTTTGCCAGTATGGCTGTAATTCCTTGCTGTGCAGCTCCTACTGCACTAGTGACTGAATGGAACTAGGCACCCTGTAGCTGTTGTGTTTCATTGACCAACAGCAATTTGTCAGAACACTTTCATTTTCAAGGTAGCAACAGACAAAACCATTCCTGATTCACACAGAAGCAGCCATTGCATGGCACACAAACATGTACCCACATGAGTATGCACAAACAAAATTATAAACAAACATACAGCACACACACACACTCATACACACACACATACACACACACACACACACACACACACACGCACACACACACACAAATTTGAACAAATTGTTATTCAAGGATAAGCAATGTATTAAACAGTCTCATTTGGAGAGGATAAGGTAAGTATAATGTTTGGAAATGTACAGTAAGGTTAAGTAAGGAATTAGCCAGACAGTAAGACAAACATTCACATAAAAATACTAATTCTTTGTCAAGGAAATGCACGCACAAAAATCAACACACATATACACATATGCATATGTACGCGCATGCACACGCACACACACACATAAACACAAACACACACACACACACACACATCGCCAAGGTTATAGATGGCTCCTGTGATAGGAGAGGGTGGAAGAGTGAGCGAGATCATTAGCGTGTTTGGAAGCAGTTCAAGTCATTTTCATGCACTCTGAGGTTTCCACGGGGGCCGCTGCGGAGGCCTTGGCAACAACCTTCCACAAACCTGCAGGTGGGTTTTGCTTCAGCCTCTGTCGTCAAGGGCAATGAAGGAAAAGCCATGCAGCCTTCTCTTTTTTTCTTCTCTTGTTTTCTTACTTGGGGTGAATGCACTCGAAGATGTTCCAGAAGAGAAAGTCTTAGTGTTGGCTTCCTTGCAGGTTTGAAGCCTAACAAAAATGTCTTGTCTTTGGTAGCACGCAAACACTACTCAGGTTGTGGAGGAAAGGGAAGGGCTAGGATTGGAAATATGGGGAACAGGATTAAGGCACTAGAGGGCCTTTGGCCTGGTTGACAAGGGAAAATATTTCAGAATCTCTTGGGTGCTGCTTTTTCAAATTCAACATTGCTATTTACTTAACTCCCAGGGTAAGAGTTTGGCTTGAGCTGCAACAGCTATTCCAGATGTTCATCTCCAATCTTTCGTGCCTTTTTTTTCCATGTAGTCCATTGTGAATTTTGGAACACCACAATTAGCAACTATAAATCATGTCCGGAGTACTTCCCCTTCAATCGCCAGGGAATATTTCAGCATAGCCAAATAACTCACTTCGAGATGTAAGCTAACAGCAACAAAAGCTATTAAAATTCCGATAAATTCTGCAGTGACAATACCAGTGGGAAGATGTAATGCTCATTCTTCAGTTAGTACAGCCATCGGTAATGCCAAGCTGGCATTGTCTTTTACGATAGACCGGTAACTTTGAAGAAACGATACACGACACTTAAAGACTGCTGAGTCAAATGAGATCACAAGCTGTACTGTACTTTTTCTTTCAACAAGTCTTTATGTGAATGGCAAAATAAAGGGAATGCAGCCGTTCAACAGTAACAAACAAAACCCAGTGCTGAATGATGGGCATCGAGATTCATAAATCAACGTTCAGAAAGAGGCTAGAATATGGGACTTTCCTTGTCTGGCAGCTGAAGAAAGAGAGTGAATGAATCAGGAGATCCACCCTGCACATGTGACTTTGAGTTGCCCCCCCCCCCCAAACTTTGGCTTAAACTCACAATCATCAGTGATGCGGACTGTCCACCAAGAGCCTCACCCCTGCGGTCAAAATCTTGTCGACCTGCCAAATATGTTTCCGCCCAAAAACAACAAACAGATTGATTCACTTGCATAAAAACACTCACAATCTTTGGATGGAGCCTGCTCCAAATTGGGAATTCCTCCAATCAGAAAGCACAGCTGGATCCTGTTGCTGTGGAATGCACCACTAGACGTGAGTGAAAGCAAAGGTAATTTTCTGTTATGCAATATCATCATTGTAAGGCTGTTTTTTTTTTTTTATGATGAAAGTTGCTAACTCACACAACAGATGAGTGGTTATTTAAACCAGCACCAGAAGGTCTGTATGTTTTGTTGTTTTTTGTTTCCATTGGTTTTTGGACTCAACCATTCATACTTAAGATTGAACTGTTAGTGAGATGAACCCGTCAAATACTTTTTAAATTGGTGAAATAAGAGCTGTACAATCATGAATCCACTACATCTGCGGCCCTCCAAGACCTAGAAGGACTACTGGATGAGACAGACACACAATTTCTGCCCAGGATTTCCACACAGACTACGGGTAGGATTTCAGGCCACTTCAAACTGATAGAAGATTTTACAAAGGTCACGAAAGATGACGTGGGCACTATGACCTGTGGCATGCCAAATAAGTCAGGAAAATATGTAGACACAATTTCAGCCTCATATGAGCAACCAACATCAATGGAAGATGGGTTGTTTGCAACAAATAGTAGTTTCAGGCACAAATCAATTTGGTTTCATTTCTTTGTAAAAACATAAAGAATTATAAGAGTTTTTGAACAATTCCATTGAGAGTGCGGAAGCACAGGCACACGCACATACAAACACAACACGAGCACACACACACACACACACACACACACACACACACACACACACACACACACACACACACACACACAGTATTAATAAAAGGCCTCCTAAAAACCACGTACATATATGCATCCCTGTACATGGCAAAAAAAAAAAAAAAAAAAGCACTTTTTGAGCATTCAACTATTTTGTATTTAACTTGGACCCCCGAGGTGACATGCGTTTTAATTTAAAATGCCCTTTTTATGAAATGAATCTTAATCAAGATTAAAAGCATGAGCTTCATTTTACTACAAAGTTGATTTTTTCCCCTCAGATTCAAAAAGGAGCACTGCCTTCTTGAAATCTCTGGCGTTATGTTGTGCAGATAAATTTTTTTGTGGTTAATAATTATTTAAAAAAAAGAATGACACACTTAGACACCTAGCCTTGTCACTGTTTGTTAAAGTTCATAAAATTTGAACCTGTTTAAAATCATTCAACCCACTTCTCCCCTGCTTTGAATAGCCTTTTGAGTCACCACTGTGGCACCTCAGCTACCCCTGGAGCTGCACTGATAATTATTTTACTTCATTTTACTGAGGAATCTTCAGTGTTTTATGAGAGGGAAGACCAAAGAACCAACATAATTGCCCCTTGAAAGTTGGATGAAAAAAAAATCTGTATTAATATTTTAAAAGATAATACGTATGCTTTATTTGTTCAGCACACTTAGGCCCGTACTTGCTTATATTTCACAGAATCAATATCCTGATATATATTCAAACTAACCTGCTTTTATGCCTTTGATGAAAATATATCATAAAATAAATTGGACTTGAAATGATCTATTATGGTTTTACTATTTTGTCAGGTTTGTGGCAAAGAGGAAAGCTAGTACATTACTTTACTTTTACTCAAATCCATAATTGTCTAAATCAAAGCTAATGTCCCATCACAATTTTCTCAGGTGTTTGATCAGGCAGAGTCAGCCCAGGCTACTGGCTCGGTGAGCATTTGCACTTGAGCTGTGTGAACTATTCAGCACTGGTGCATTAAGTTGCACTCCTGCTCCCTACAATACTTGGCAGAGCCAATAACATTGTATGTCAACTGATGGAGCAGTTGTCTCACTGTTATAGAGAATTTAATAGAGACAAACCCAAGTGAAAAGGTGAGAAGCTGGTCAGCTGGTAGAGCAGTAAGCTAAAAGGCTTAAGCCATGTTTGGTTTATTAATTTTGCCCAGAATTTTCATAGGGGTAGGATGATAGACAGGAATATAGTTTTGGTTAATTTATTTTATTGTCTCCTCCTTTTGGTATGGAAATCGTAATGAAAACCTGGAATTGCCTTTTCTCCCTCCCAGGGGTGTCACTTAGTGTTAGTGACTCTGGTAACAGCATACAGTACCTCTGTTATCTGAAATGCAATTGCATTTTATTAATATTAATTACAGCACTCGCAGAAATTAATCAAAGCAGCCTACTATGGCATGAGTGTAAGTCTCAAAACACAATGCTGAAATAGAATGCCACTTCCTGAAACCAGCACCAATGCTTAGAACTCATTTAGCCTTCAGGACAACCCAATCCCGTTGTTAGACTGGGTAACTGGCTGTGAGACCTGCATGTCACCCAAGTCATAGCCGCAAAAAAAATTTAATCTGAAATGGCCCTCATTTTGCATTTTGAATTCAGGTTTATGGGGACCAAGATATACCAATATAATTTGATATTCTACATGAATAAAACAAAAAATGATATGAGACTTTACACTCATGAGAAAGTTCATCTTCGGAAGGAAACATATCCGCCACAAACAGTCAGATACAGAATTTTTGGCACCCTTGAAAAAAATAAAAATATAAAGCTGAATACAAGGAATAATAGAATTTTAACAAGTCATAAATTCAGTTCAAGCCAGTGAGGGCTGCTCAACTGAAATTAGACGAGGCACCAAAAAATCCCTTGAAACCAATAAATAGTCTTGACCTGTTTTCAATCCTTTTGCTTGATTGTTTTCCAATGATTAGAATAATCCATTAAACACACAGCCTCCTTCCAAAAGCAATTTTTTAGTGATTAACCATTTAAAGTGCTGTCTTTTTTTTCTACCAAACTCAAATACTTACTGCTCATGAATGACTGTGACTACCGGTATTATTATGACCTTGTTTTAAAGAGGACAGTCAGTAGATTCCTCTGAAATAGTCAGAATTGCTAAGAAAAAAAACAAAACAAAAATTGAGCAACAACAGAGGAAATGTAAGTTTTTGTCTGACACAAAAAAATCGAATAATTATAAAAAAACAGAAAAAAAATTTTTCATCTGCCCCTGTGGTGCAGTGACCAAGCCTCATCAGCATAGAAATACAATACTGCCACATCCAGATGTCTAATCAACTGCAGGTGGAAATATTGTGATTTTGTAACCAAAGATGAATATTTTGCAGATTTTTTTTTCCTGGTTATATTTGTGTGTTTCTAAAGGCGTTGGTTTAATGTCAGAGTTGATGGGGACACAACTGTAATGCGAGCGTGCACATCACGCAAGCCTGAAAAAATATTTGCAATAATTTGAGCTCAAAGACTGCCTTTTCCGTAAACAAAAATGCTTGCTTTTTGATTTTTTTATGATGCTAAGTACGGTGCCTCCATAATTTTCATAAATAGATGCCATATTCATAAACTTGTCTTTCTATTTTGTATCCATATACTTTTGATTTGATATTTGACTACAAGTTTACTGCGGTGAATATTTATTATGAAGCTTTACAGTATGAAACAATTGAAACACTTTTTGAAATTTATAAATTACTTAACATGCTGTAATGTAGTCATATTATCTTTTTTAGTGAGCTTTACAATCATTATTCAGAAATTCATTAGCAAGTTAGGTTGCTACATAGTGATCTAATGTAAGCTGCGGCTAATGTTATGTCATCCACAAAATTACCAGCTTTACAAATCAAGACTGGCTCTGTTTCCGTGTAGTCCAATATCCCCATAGTTCCCACATACAGTAGGCTCGAAAATTACTTTTGCCCCTGACTGGCAATACACAAACAATTATATATATATATATATATACTATAAACAGTTTATACCAACATTGTGAAATACTTTACTTTATTAGTCTTTCGATGGCAACTAAAAATCACAACAATCATTTAAAGTTGAGCTGAAATGAAAAATGCCTTTTTAACCCTTTTAGATCACATCCCCAGTCATACTGTGTATCTATTTAACCATAAATGACAAAAAAATTACAAAAAATCAGTTTCTTTGTATTCTTATATCAAAATTCAGTCATGTTTTCTTCATGTAAAACAAAATATGCCTTGTGCTTACGTAAGCTGGTACCAACCAATAATATCATGACATCCGCGTCAATCAATCTTAAACTTTTAGCGGCTCAGAGCTAAAATTCATTCGTTAGCTAGTTTGCATGGTACGTTGGTGCATCTTTGGGTGTTCGCCACCTCAAACTTTGATTCGTTTACCCAAAAAACCATGGCTATGGACTTGCTAACTAGAATTTATTCACTTTGAGGAAAGTGGTATCTGTGACAGCTCCAGATTATGTGCAACGCATTTTACAGTGGACCGCTTCACCAAGTACATGGCGCATGGGATGGGCTTCGCCTCTCTCTCCCTGACGGATACTGCTGTCCCGTCGGTGTACACCCACTTTTCAATGGTCTAAACAAATTCCGCCCAACGTTATGTCCCGTCTGTCTTTGCTGTTTCGCTCGGAAATAAGTCAATGCGGAAGTTAGATACTCTCAAAATGCCGTTTCAGCTTGACTTTAATACAAAACTAGAGCTGGATTCGCGAGAGCCCATACCTCCGCCAGCATAGTTGTATGTGAACTTCAGCCTGTAATCACTTGTTCCTGTTGTGCTACTCTGACATCCTTCAGAGTTTGGTTAAAATCTATGCAGTCACTTTTGAGATATTCAGCTAAAAGACAGACAAACAAATAAATAAACAAACGGAAGCAAAAACATATCATCCTTGGCAGAGGTAATAAATTTCAACGAAATCAAGGTTTCATCATCGGCTAAGATTTAGGTAGGGATGATGGCAAGAATATCCCGACCAAGAAAACATTGCATTGTAAATGTACTGTGCTCCACTCCAATGTAATGTAAATGCATCCGCAGTTTGGGGCTTTATCCAATTCATTGACAGTCAAAGGTATAAATTGTTTTTCTCGGGTTGTTATGACACAATTTTAAATACTATTTGCGTAATTGCATTTGCATCATGAATGGCTTATGCTGTTTGAATGAGAAGTTGCTTTTCACTGGTCATTCTAGCATTCTTGAATTCTACAACGTTTAAATTTATCGTTGTTAAAAAAAAACACTTGAGTTTCCTTATGCTGGTCATGTCTGCAGTACCAGTGTGTGAAACGCTCTGTTGAGGTCCTGGCCCGGGCCCTTCTGAAAACCCCAGTGTGCCATGATTGGTCAACTTGATCACTCACTTGTGATTGGTCAACCACTTTGCATGTGTGATGGATATGTCACACCCCCTACCATAAATGGATTTCCGCTCCAGAGTGTAAATGAGCTTTAGAAACAAAGGTGTAGCCTTGTGGGCATAATGTGCATGATTCAAGGACATACCCAACTATCTGCTTGGCACAAAAATTCAGCTGGTGGCAAGACCAATTGATGAAAAAAAAAAAAAAAAAACGGCCAGAAGCTATTAGGGAGTATCAGTCAGCTCTGGAGCAGTATGTTTTGCTGCAGTAAACTGACCACATAACATTGGTGAGTCATTTATCTTTAATTGAATCATTCCAATACCACAAGTAAAAAGGAGTTGAGCATTAGCAGTAGCAGTAGCAGTTGATTTGCTTGATGGCCTACTAATTTTTTATCCACTTTTACCACTGAACGTTCAATCTCCCATGATTCACATTCATATTGGTTCAACGGACTCGCTGGTCTCCTTCTTCCTGTCGAACTGTTGCTTACATCCGTTTTCATTGAAACGAGTAGTAGCTTGCAGCTAGCGTCTGGTACAGTGGGATGTGTATCTACACATACATACAGTGTGTATTCAAATGTAGAGGCTAGCTAAACCATTTTCTTATTCTGCAAAAACATTCTTTAGCTTGATGAAGACGTGATATCTATTTGGTTGGCTACACATGTTCCTACAGCCAAATTAAAAAAACAAAAAAAGCGTGAAAGACGGCGAGTTGTAATTCATCTGCAGGAAGTGATTAGCTAACAGACTGCGTATCAAAATGCATTAGATTCAGCAAATAGTCTGGCAAGCAGTTTCTTTGTTTTACAAAAGGGTAAAAACCCAGCTATAACCCACTCCACTACTGAATGATATCACAAGCGTTATTCAGAGCACAAAAGTACAGTCCCCAAGCTTCACTTTGCATGCTAAAAAATCACCAATGCACTGAACGAAATAAGGATCTCAGTCCAATCCTTCACAACTGCTGTAACTGACAAGCTAAATATTTGCCACAAGAATACAGTCAGCTAAAGCTAAGGTTTTTTAAAAAAAAAACAGGATTACAATTATGCCCATTTCAATGTGCACTAACGCTACTGGTAAGCCCCACTGCTCAATGTCAACTCGTTCAAAAGTGCTAATGTTAGCCTGTACAACAGCTAAATGTGTGGGTTTCAATGCATCCCGCGTGTGACCGTAGATGACCACTAATTACATGGCAAACGCTTGTTACTTCACCAGAAAACTAAACTGACCACTGACTGACAATACTGCTTTTTGTCGGATTTCGAAAAAAAAGGATACTTGTGGGAGGGATCTTTGAATTAACGTATCAAGGGACTGAATAACGTATAATACAGTGGGATCAGGATGATCATCCATCGGCCGCTTTTTTATAAAATGGTGTAAGCATATGTATATCCTCTTGGGTGGATACTTCAGTCTTCAGCACAGCAAGCCATTCCAAGCGCCTACTCGCTGGCATACTGTAGAGTGCTGGGCAAGGGCGATCTTTCCTAATCACCTTGTAAATAAAGCACTCTGTTTCCATACAAACTTTTATGTTTTTTTAGTTATTGGTACAACCAATAACGGAACAAGTGGAGCCTGAACGCATTCTTGTCTGCCGATCTCTCTTTAGTACAGCGAGCAATGACCGGAAGTAGGAGACCGTCTGGGTTCTCATGGTGGCTCGCATCATTAGAACAGGAATTAGGCAGATAAACAGGATGAATGGGAGACGGTCTACAATAGTGAATAGTCCAGTTCATGATGGTAGTCACACTACGCAAAATGATCAAACATTGTAGATATATAACTGTTACTGGCAGAATGAAAGCAAGATAGTGTCATCTCTTTACACAGCTCTGTTTAGTAGGGATGTGATCAGTTATTCAAAGGTTTTATTTAGTGTAGGCTAAGTATTTTTCCCTAATCAAAAGTGGGGTAGACAGATTGTTGTCCCCCCAAAATGGCATGGGACATATCACCCCCCCCCCCATACCTGCTGCCCCCCTGCCCAGTACAGATGACTTCATATATTAACAGTAGAAGATATTCTCCTTATATTTAGGCCACAGACATTTCTGTTAATCCTGAGACACAAAATTCTATAAATTTAGCCGTCCGTTGCTTATACCATCTGCAGACTTTTAATCAACTATCAACCAGAAATGCATATCTTGGGAAAGTTAGCTCATTTACCAGGTATTTCTTTAAAAATGACTGCTAAAAATCTGGTGCTTTTCATGTTTGGACTTGCGATGTTGCTCGCTAACTCAAGGGCAATTGCTGTTTCACATGTAAGCCTGCTTTAACCCAATTGGTTTCATTTGGCCGAATCAATTTCTTCACAGTCGACAGCACACCAGTCTGAATGCACTATACAGTTTTACTTCAATGACATTTAAATGAATCAATTTTCTAGCGAAGTAAATAATTGATTAAATCATACAGCCAACTCGCATGCTATCCAAGGCAAGTGTCCCTACCTCTGACGGAAAAATGGCAGTCACATGTTGCCACTAAACGTGGCCATGCCCCCCGCCAGGTCTCGGAAATCGACTGGGTTTGGCGTATCACACTAAGACACATTGTAGCCAAAGATGAATGAAATCGGTCAAAGCGTTCTTGAGATATCACGTTCTCAACAAACGGGATGTGATGTACAGACAGAGCTGAATACTATGTCCCCCGCTCCGCTCGCTAATGCGGCGGCGGGGGACAATAAAATATGAATAAATGCTCTTGTGCTTACTGAGCATCGCATATCTTAATAAATGATTGTATTGGCATTTAAAATAAGCCTTACAAAACGCACGTGAGCAAGTTCCAAAAATAATGAGCAATGCGATCACGTGAACATTAGGCGTCACACCAGTGAAAAAACAAAGCATGATATGCAACTGTTCCTGCAAGATTAACACCAGTTCCGAGAACAATTGTCTGTCACCTTAGACTATGGAAGAAGACGGCCCTATGTGCACTGAGGGAACTCATATCTGTCATTATTTAAATGAAAAAGAAAATTAGAAATAATCGAAATAGAATATGCATAATATGATGATAGCCTCAGACAATTAAAAACAGGACAATACACGAATACCACATCATGACAAAGTATCATCTATTTGTCATTCTTACAAATTTTCATTTATGATGATTTCATGCAAAATAAGTGATTACTTCCAATATACTCAGTGCATCAATATGACTATTTATCACGTGGGTGATATAGCCTTTGACTTACTCTTTCCCTTCAATAAATGAAATGGTCATTTAAAAGCTGCATTTTGTGTTTACTCACATTTGGCCTCATGCAGCAACATTCTCTTAAATTTCTCTTAAATTTTCTCTTATTTTTTTGCTAAGGAAAAGAAAAAAGGGAAAAAAACTCCGGATGCACCAAAAGCTCTTACTCTTCCAAATCTTACCCAGGTGTGCTGCATGTTGAATCTCACTTGATCCTAAATTTGAAGCGCGTGGCCGGTTGTTTTAAATTAGCATATATGACACCTACTAAATACCATATAAGTGCAGGTGACGTGCCATGTGCAAAGAGCCGACTGCTCGTGGCAATCTAGGGTGCTTTCACACTAGGTAAGATTGTTCCGTACCGTACCGCAGTACGACTGTCCACCCTCCCCTTTCCCCCCGCTGGTCAGCTTTCACACTAGTAATATTGTACCGTACCCAAGTATACTTGCATACATGTCAAAATTCCGATACTGCGGAATATCCTTCTCAATAAATAAATGAATAAATATGACATAGCTATACAGCAGGGCTGCCAACTCTCACATATTGGGCGTGAGTTTTATTCGTATATATTCACATTCCCACGCTGTAGTCAGCAATCATTCAATCAATGCAATGCCTGGGTTTCACGATCATTCAAATTGTTTAAAGGTAACCAATTCCTTCCTTATCCTCAAATTTTTCACATAATTTGCAGGCAATTCCAATTATAAGATTTGTGTGTAAGCTTTAATGTCCTCCTCGACCCCTAACAAGGATAAATTCCAAAGGAAAGTAAACACTTTACCGTCATGATCAACCTTTGTGGCTGCTGGACCGCGGCTATTTTGACGTGCCTACTACTTAATGTGCATGAGCGATTTACATGACAAGTCATGTCACATCAGTCATCAGATTCGACTGCTAGTTAATAAATGATGTTTATGCATTAGAAAATTAATTGCTATAAATATGTCTTGTTACAAATATGAGACGATTTCAAGCCCATTAACAATCTGAAAGTGCTAGGAAACGGGGATATCCAGCATTTTGCACCAGGCATCAAGTTCACTTACGTATCCAGCAAAAGTTTGGACACATCTTCCCTGGAAATATCTCCAAACCTGGTTTTAAAAGTTTGCCAGCAACCACTTTGGCCTTTTATATTTATCCTGGCCTTCAAACAATCTTCTCCTTGGCCTTTTCTAGCATTTTTACGGGCCGAATCAGTCAGATATTTCTTTGGCTGCGGCATTTTGTTGTTGGCCAACTTCTCTTCATTTCTGTGTCCGCCACACACATCCGCTTTCACCTGACATCATTTTTGCATACTCATGAATACTAATAAGATATTTCAATGGCGTAGGGAGTTTTTGGGGTCACAATACCTATTTTCAACATTCAATATTTAGGGGATTACAAGCATTCTCGAAGAAAGCATTTATTTATCCCTGTTTGTTTTGGTCATATCTATTAAATTATATCAAAAAAGAACAGATTGGTTACCTTTAAATAAAATAAGACCATTTGAAAAGTTTTTATGCAACTTCATTGATTCCAACCCGAGTAAAGAAAAGCCTGAGAATTCATTAGTCATGATTGATTTCCATGTTCCACCAGTGGTGAAATCCACCGTAACGCGTGTAAAACTGATAAACCTCCATGCACAAGGACTTCAATTCCACCTGAGAAAACACGCTGACATTGTTGACGACAGCAGGGGAGCGTGAATACGCCGTGAAAACTCACGCCGAATGCGAGAAAGTTGGAAACCCTGCTATACAGTATCTTTTCTTGTCTCATCAGCCTGAAAACATACAGTTTCAATCAATGTACTCTACTTTTTCCCATTAGCTCCCTAGTGCCTCCATAAAATGTATTGTCTCCAGTTTTCTCTTGCATGTGGCTTTTTATTATAACTTGTGTGTATCCCAAGATGGCTTTTCCTTTTTTAGATGACAGTGCTTAAGGTCACACAGGGAACTAAATAGAGACACCAAGCAGCAAGATGGGGCCACTAAATATGTCAGACGTCTGGAAGAAAGCTCTCACCTCACCAGGTGTTGTGGCTGGGAGAGTCAGTTATGTTTGGAAAACTGGAATTGGAGTTTTCCCACCAAATATTTGAAGATTTATCCATTTTGAAGAAGTTGCTGATTAAAGTATATGTTATCGGAGTGAGCTGGTTCTGAGAAATTAGACCTCAAGTCTTGTGAATGACTGTTGCTATTTACCACTTGAAGAACAACTAAAAGCAAATCTGTCCCATCAGCTTCTGGTGGGGATGGTGTCAGTAATAGTTGGCAGGGCAGTAAGGTTGGTGTTATCAGTTAGGTGTGAAAATGACTAATGAGTGTTAGCAAAAACAAGTTTGAAGCAGAGGGGAAAAGAATGTTGCACATAAAACAGTACGCGTACAAATGACTATAGTGCAGTGTAAAAAATACTTGGGAATTTGAACACAATGGTCTGGTATATTGACACTACTGCATTTATAGACACACTCACTGCAATGTGAAACAGCTGTTTACTTTTGTTATAAAATATGTACCATGGTTATCTGTGTGTAATAGAAGTTCCAAAATTCTAACACCATGGAATTGTTTTTGAAACAAGTGGCACACAACAGAGAATGTTTATTGTATTTGGATAAACTTTATTAAAAATAAAAACAAGTAAAATTAATGAAAAATGTGTTTACTTGAGCAGAATTCCATTGCGTTCTATCCTATAATACAGTATGTTTCCTATATTCCTATGTTTCCCACGTGCCCCCCCTGACTGATTATTGGTCCCCCCTGTGCCACCCGGCTTAAAAAATCTTGGAGCCGCCCTTGCACAAGACTAATCAGAGTTTGGAGATTAAGTGATTATATAATTGCGACAAAAAAATTATGTGATATGTGATTTAAGGGAACACGTACGTATCAGATCTTGATGAACAAATAATTCAAGTTGAAAGTCTTTACCAAACAAAATGACATAACAGTCAATGGAAACCAAAATCTTAAACCCACAGGGGGCTGGATTCAAAATCAGCCCAAAAATGGAAGTAAAAAAATTGAAATCACAGGCTTACCCAACTTGCGTAACTTTTTTCACGGCTACTTACAATGTGACTCAGTAGTGTGTATGGCCCCCCTCCTTGCCTTTACATACTCTTGACAACATCTGGGCATGCTCCTGATAAGTCAGCGGATGATGTCCTGGGGGAACTCCTCCCAGACCTGGATCAGGGCATCTGTGAGCTCCTGCAGTTTGTGGCGATACTTGGCAGTGTCTGATGCAACAATACATATCATCCCATGGGTGCTCAGTTGGATTTAGGTCAAGGGAACGAGCGGGCCAGTCAATGACATCAATGCCTTCCTCTTCCAGGAACTGCCTACACACTCTGGCCACATGGGATCAGGCATTATCCTGCACCAGGAGGAACCCAGGACCCACAGCACCAGCATAAGGTCTGACAATCACACTAAGGATTTCATCCCAGTACCTAACACCAGTCAGGGTGCTGTAGGTTATGACATGGAGATCTGCATGACCGTCCAAGGATATGCTTCTCCAGAACATTACTGACCCACTGCCAAATTAGTCATGCTGGATGATGTTACAGGCAGCATAATGATCACTAAGGTATCTCCAGACTCGTTCACACCTGTCACATGTGCTCAGTATTAACCTGCTCTCATCTGTGAACAGAACGAGGTGCCAAGACTTGACCTGCCAAATCTGGTGTTCTCTGGTGAATGCCACTCGAGCTGCATGGTGCTGGGCTGTGAGCACAGGTCTCCTCAGAGGACATTGAGCCCTCATACCACCCTCATGGAGTCTGTTTCTGTTTGGTCAGAAGCATGCAGACCAGTAGCCTGCCAGAGGTCATTATATTAGGCTCTGGCAGTGCTCCTCCATTTCCTTCTCACTCAAAGGAGCAGACACTGGGCCTGCTGCTGAATTGCTGCCCTTCTACAGCCATGTCCGGCTCTCCTTGTGTAATGACCAGTCTCCCGGCATCTTCTCCACACCCTTGAGACTGTGCTCGGAGACACAGCAAACCTTCTTGCAGCTGCGTGTATAGATGTGACATCTTAGAGGAGCTGGACTACCTGTGCAACCTAATTAGGCCGCAGGTACTGCTTCATGCTACCAGTTGTGACAAGGACACTAGCAGAGCACAAAACTAGAGAAATATCTGTCAGGAACGATAAGGAGAGACCAAGTGTCTGTGGCCTCCACTGTTGTCAATTTCATTTACACCAAAGCAAGTGAAATTGATTCAAAATCACTTGTATTTTCTAAATGGACAGTTTGATATTCCAGTTTAATTGACTAAGTGTGATCCTATGATGATTAACTGTTGTCTTTATTTTTTGAGCAGTATATATCATAAGCCCCCATGTCTGTGGGGGCATTGAGCTTCACGCTCCCCCCAAATTAAAAGATCCTGAGACGCCGTGGTCAGCGCAGTTCAGTCGGCATTGGCTGTGGCAAATTCAGTCCTTTTTGCAGTTTCCCGCAAATGTGCGATCCCGAAATCATATAGCTGTGGGAGAAGTTTTAACAACTCATATTGGCCGAAAAATGATGTAAGCCCTGGGATGTGCGATCTATCATGAGCTGCCAGATTTGGTTTATGCCCTTACTTTACCAGCGAGGTTTAATAAGTATGAACTTATCTGAGATGTCTTCTGGCGATTTTGTGCGTCCCAGCTGTACGCGTAGATTTACTTTACTAGCTCTCTATAATTGTCGCAAACTTATCTAAAATGTTTTGCAGCTGTAATGTGAATATAGGCCACTAGATGGCAGTATTTACCTTTTTTTGTTAAGCTCAGACTGGAGTCATGTTTAGACATGTCCTGGACATGTCTGGGGCAAGTCTCAGAAAATAAAAAAAAAAGAGGTCTAAATGTGGGTGGGGTCTGCAAAAGAGTATATAAGGAAAAGAATTGAGACAGTAAAGTAGTAGGAGAAATTGCAAGAAGATGACCAGACCTGCCATTCTGTTCAAGACCTGTGACGTTTCTTTTGTGGATTTCTTTGCCTGTGTTTGAGCATTTTCTTCATCCAGGACATCACCAAGCCACCCCACCAAAAAGGGACTGTAATTATTTCTGTTTTTTCTTATTTATCAATCTTGGTCTTTAGTTGTAGGTTGTTATTAGTCTTTGTCTTTGTTAAAAATTAAATGTGTTTTAGTTGTTAAAACTGTGTTTGTCATCCCTTGCTGTTGCTGTTGTGTTATAAATGTAATAACAAATTGGGGCCATAACAAATTGGGGGCTCAAGGTCCGGGATAGACCATTGTGTGAGTAATTTATTGAAAATCTAACATTCCAAATTGTGAAATTGTTTTTGTGAATTTTCCTAGATATATATTGACAACAGCAATGGATGATTTCTTGGCATCACCAACCGTAGGGGTTTTGAAGTCTTTTAAAAAGACAGAACTGCTAGAAATTTGCAGACAGTTGGAGCTGACAGAGGTAAAACCAGCCATGCGAAAAGCAAGACTGGCTAGAGAGATAGTTGAATATTACATTGATGAAAATGTGTTTGCACCAGGAGATCTGGAACAGTTTCCAGTGGAAAATCCAAATATAGAAATGGAACTTAAATTAAAAATGCTAGAGATTGAAAGGGAGGAAAGAGAAAAAGAAAGGGAGGAAAAAGAAAAACAAAGAGAATTTGAGAGAGAGAAAGAGGAAAGAGCAGAAAGACAGAGACAGAGACAGAGAAATTTTGAATTAGAGAAGTTGGATAGAGAGGAAAGACTCCAAATGGAGAAACTAAAAATTAAAATTGAAACTAAAAATAAATTTTGTGCCAGTCAGGAGGTAAAACTGGTACCTCCATTTTCTGAAAAGGACGTAGACAACTATTTCCAGTGTTTTGAAAAGGTAGCAAAGAGTTGCCAGTGGCCAAAGGAACACTGGCCTCTGATGTTGCAAACTGTCCTCAAGGGTAAAGCTCAACAAGCCTATTCGGCTTTGTCTGCAGATGATTCCTCTGATTATGAGGTTGTCAAAAAGGTTATTTTGAGAGCTTATGAGTTGGTTCCAGAGGCTTACCGACAGAAATTCAGAGGTCTGAAGAAATCTGAAAATCAGACTCATGTTGAATTTGCTAATGAGAAGCAGGTTTGCTTTGAGCGCTGGTGTACTTCTATGGAGGTCAAGGATGATTTCAACTCACTAAAAGAGATGGTGTTAGTTGAAGAATTCAAGAACTGTGTTAAGGATGATGTTAAGACCTACCTTAATGAGAAGCAAGCACTGAACTTGCAATCAGCTGCCAAATTTGCAGATGAATATGTTCTCACTCATAAGTCCAAATTTCAGTCTAGCAGTAACAATAAATGGTCCCAATTTCAGAAAAAGGGTTACGGTGATACCCAAGATTCCTCACCCAAAGACAAAGACAAATCTGGTGATGGTGCTCAGAAATCCAGTAACAGGTCTGATCAAAGTGTGAAAGCTGACAGTGACAAAAGTGGTCTAGTTTGCAGTTATTGCAAGAAATCTGGTCATGTTACAACTAACTGTTGGTTCCTTAAAGCTAAGAAAGAAAAAGAAAAGGATACCAAACCAAATGCCTTTGTGAAAACAAGGTTAGAAACCCCTGTAGTAGATAACCAATCTGCTAAATTGCCTGCTTCTTGTGGGGCTAAAAAGCCTAATACAGCTGACTTTGTGGGGGAGGAATTTCTTCCATTTGTGTCAGAGGGATTTGTGGCTCTGAATGAGCATACTACTCCTGTCCCCATATATATCCTAAGGGATACCGGAGCTTCTCAGTCACTTTTGTTGATGGACTCCTTGGAGTTACGTGATGAGACCGCTTCAGGGGATTTCATACTTGTACAAGGTATTGAAGGGAGGACTGTATCTGTACCCCTGCGCTCTATATTCTTGAAGTCAGATTTAGTTACAGGACAGGTAAAGGTGGGACTTATGTCAAGTCTACCTATAAAGGGTGTTTCTCTGTTGCTAGGCAATGACCTGGCTGGGGGCAAAGTAGTTCCCCCTGTACATCTTACTTCACAGCCGAGCACTGAAGATGGGGCTGAGGACCCATCTCTGTATCCTTCTTGCGCAGTGACTCGTGCTATGGCCAAGAAGGCTAAAGAAGATGATGTTGTGGTGCCGTCCAGTACATTGAATAGTCAGGACTCAGGTGGTTCGCCTCATGACTCTGATTGGCCTACTATGGTTTCTCCGTTTGAGGACTTATCAGATACTTTTATCAGTTCTCTATTCAGCCAGCCGGATGGGACTGGTGATTCTGATGTGTCTGGAGACTTGTCTCTGTCCAGAAAGCGGTTGATTGAGGAGCAAACTAATGATCCTGAAATTTGTGTACTAAAGAGGAGAGCCCTTCCTGATAAAGAAATAGACGCAGTTCCAGTTGGGTATTATCTCAAGGATGGTGTGTTGATGCGGAAGTGGCGCCCTCCTGATATCCCTGCCAATGCAGATTGGGCAGTGGTCAGGCAAATTGTTGTTCCGAAGGTCTATAGGAATGAGATCTTAACAATGGCTCATAGTTTACCTTTAGGAGGTCATCTTGGTGTTAACAAGACTGTTGATAAGATCATGAAACACTTCTTTTGGCCTGGGCTTCGGAAAGACGTTTCCAACTTTTGCAAAACCTGTCACACTTGTCAGGTAGTTGGAAAAAACCAGTTAGACCCACCTGTAGCTCCATTGCAGCCTATCCCAGCATTTGGGGAGCCATTCTCTAGGGTCATTGTTGATTGCGTTGGTCCATTACCCAAGACTAGATCTGGAAATCAGTACTTGTTGACAATCATGTGTGCATCTACCAGATTCCCCGAAGCCATACCTCTACGTAACATCAAGGCAACTGCAATCTCGAAGGCTTTGATAAAGTTCTTCACGTTGTTTGGTCTTCCCAGGGAAATTCAGTCAGACCAAGGTAGCAATTTCACTTCAGGATTGTTTCAGCAGGTTGTGTATGAACTAGGTGCAAAACAGATTCTTTCTAGTGCCTATCATCCAGAAAGTCAGGGTGCCTTAGAGCGGTTTCATTCCACTCTCAAGACAATGATGAGGACTTATTGTTATGACCATGAGAAAGACTGGGATGAAGGGGTTCATTTGCTGTTGTTTGCAGCTAGAGAAGCAGTGCAGGAGTCTACTGGATTCAGTCCATTTGAGCTAGTGTTTGGTCATGAAGTGAGAGGACCTTTGCTATTATTGAGTGAACAATGGCAAGAGGAAGAGCCGCAAATCAGTCTGTTAGACTATGTTAGCAAGTTCAAGGAAAGATTGCGTGCAGCTTGTGACCTTGCCAAAGAGAACTTGAAATCAAGTCAGGGAAAAATGAAAACTTGGTATGATCATAAGGCTAGAAGCCGTGAGTTTGAACCAGGAGACAAGGTCCTTGTGTTGTTTCCCTTGCAGTCCAATCCATTGCAGGCTAGATTTCATGGTCCTTATGAAATTCTGACAAAACTCAATGATCTCAATTACATTGTGAAGACTCCAGATAGGAGAAAACCAAAACAATTGTGTCATATTAACATGCTAAAGCCTTATCATGACAGAAATGCTAGGGTTGCAGCTGTCACTTCAGATTCTCCAATGGTCGAAACGTGTGAAGATGAGGGGGAGTTTCAAGATGATGAACCAAGAATTAAAGCTGAAGTTCTTTCATGTAAATTGTCAAACACTGAAGTGTTGCAAAATCTTGATGTAAAACTCCAGCACTTAGAACCCTCACAGAGAGATCAGTTTGAAAGGTTGATCATGAAATATGAGGATTTGTTTCCTGATGTTCCAAAGAGAGTTACTATAGCCTCTCATGATGTAGATGTTGGTGATGCCAAACCAATAAAACAGCATCCATACCGGATGAATCCTGAAAAGAGAAAGATTGCTGAGAAAGAGGTTGAGTACATGTTAAAACATGATATTATCAGACCCTCCAACTCCGATTGGAGTTCACCCTGTGTGCTAGTTCCAAAACCTGATGGAAGTACTAGATTCTGTACAGATTATCGCAAAGTCAATGCTGTAACTAGAACTGATGTGTTTCCAATACCTAGGATTGATGATTGTATTGATAGTGTAGGGCAAGCAAAGTTTCTGACCAAGATTGATTTATTGAAGGGTTATTGGTGTGTGCCTTTAACTGAGAGGGCCAAGAGCATCTCTGCTTTTGCCACACCATCTGGATTGTACCAGTATGAAGTCCTACCCTTTGGCATGAAAAATGCCCCAGCCACGTTCCAAAGGATGATACAGTCTACAATCGCCGGATTGCCACACACGGGTGCATACATCGATGACCTGATCACATGGAGTGACTCCTGGGAAGAACATCTAAAAGATGTAGAGACGTTGTTCCAGCGCCTGACCCAGGCTAACCTGACTGTTAACCTGAGCAAGAGTGACTTTAGTTGTGCTACTGTCAACTATCTTGGCTACGTCATAGGCCAGGGTAAGGTGGCACCCATAAATGCTAAAGTCCAAGCCATCATGGACTTTCCAGTTCCTGACAACAAAAAAGCTTTGCGCCGCTTCCTTGGAATGATCGGGTACTACCGCAAGTTCTGCAAGAACTTTGCTGAGATTGCTCTCAGTCTAACTAACCAACTGAAGAAAGGCGTAAAGTTCACCTGGGATGATGCATGCCAGAGAGCCTTCGATCGCCTGAAGTCTCTGCTGTGTCACTTCCCCGTGCTCAAATCTCCTGACTTCAACAAACCGTTCTCCATCGCGGTCGATGCTAGCGACCAAGCTTGTGGATCTGTGCTCCTACAGAGAAGTGACTCTGATGACATTGAGCATCCCGTGGCATACTTCTCCAGGAAGTTCAATCGCCACCAAAGGAACTATTCCACAATAGAGAAGGAACTGTTGGCTCTGGTCCTTTCTTTACAACACTTTGAGGTTTATGTTTGTACAGGAAAAAAGCCAATGATTGTGTACACTGACCACAATCCGTTAATGTTTTTGAGTAAGATGAAAAACAAGAATCGGAGATTGTTGAATTGGAGTTTGATTTTACAGGAGTTTGACTTGGAAATTAAGCATGTGAAGGGTACAGACAATGTAATTGCTGATTGCTTATCCCGTGTTTGAATGTGTATATCATGTGTTTGAATATTGTATGATATGTATATATAGACAAGTGTTCACTTAACCATTTTGTATTGAAAAGAAAAATTTTGCCTTTATGAGTCAAAATTTTTCCCTTTTGGAATGGAGGTGTAATGTGAATATAGGCCACTAGATGGCAGTATTTACCTTTTTTTGTTAAGCTCAGACTGGAGTCATGTTTAGACATGTCCTGGACATGTCTGGGGCAAGTCTCAGAAAATTAAAAAAAAGAGGTCTAAATGTGGGTGGGGTCTGCAAAAGAGTATATAAGGAAAAGAATTGAGACAGTAAAGTAGTAGGAGAAATTGCAAGAAGATGACCAGACCTGCCATTCTGTTCAAGACCTGTGACGTTTCTTTTGTGGATTTCTTTGCCTGTGTTTGAGCATTTTCTTCATCCAGGACATCACCAAGCCACCCCACCAAAAAGGGATTGTAATTATTTCTGTTTTTTCTTATTTATCAATCTTGGTCTTTAGTTGTAGGTTGTTATTAGTCTTTGTCTTTGTTAAAAATTAAATGTGTTTTAGTTGTTAAAACTGTGTTTGTCATCCCTTGCTGTTGCTGTTGTGTTATAAATGTAATAACAAATTGGGGCCATAACACAGCGCTTTTGTGCATCCCAACTATACCTTTAGATTTTTAACACAGTAACAGCTAGCAAGTGAAGTTAGGGCAAAAACCAAATTACACCACTTAATTATGAAGATTCTGTACAACAATTTTCTTCAAGTAATGTTGGCTAGCTTGCTAGTTAGACGGCTTTGTAATCTAAAGAGTAACATAATACGCGATAACATACGAGATAATCATTTTAAATGCATATCATGCTTCAAACTTTCACAAAGTGCTTGAAACCAATTTGCTTACTCAACTGCCAACATTTCAGCGTAAGAAGCGTTGGTAATTTAATAAATTAATTATCATTGCACTGCGCTGACCAGTGCGCAACTGCGTTTCCCTGTAAATATAGCCTGTTCTTTATGAAAGCCGAAAAGATTTTCATCAAGTACAATCTTAAAACAACCTAGGTTGCGCTGCTGAAAAAAAGCTTAAATGGGAGATTTAATTCAGAGAACGAATTGGATAAATTTTTTGCCATCCCTATGATATCACAATTAAGCACATTGTCAATGTAGCCAATTGGTGATCTCTGTCATTTCTTAACCCCTCTGCGTGTAGATGCTGGCAGACATGGAGCTGCACTATGCACACCGCAGTTATAATATTCTATCAATAGATGGGGCACCTGAAACGGTTATTGAATATTCACGAGAAAGCCCAGCCTTTTACCGATTGAGAATATAGATGAGTTCACTCCCATCCCTGTTTCCCAGGAAGTGTATGAATTAAACTCCACAGCCAAGCCTGATATACAAACTGCCCAATATACTTGCCCATAGTATCTATCCAGCAGTCAATAAAAATGATCTCTTGTGACAGAAAAAAATCTTTGACCTTTGTTGCAACCAGAGATTATAAGAGATTAAAGGTGTCTGAACTGAGTAGTGAGAAAAATCAGTTTTCTGAAGCAAAAATTCATCATTTTGATACTCTTTGTGTGAGGTAGCGATCTGGAACCAAATGCGAGGACACGGGATTGCAAAAATAAAGAGCTTTATTGAGCAAGGGGGGTAACCCCCACAGGGCAGTAAGCAACAGTACAGACTCCGCAATCCAAAAATCAAATTCCAGTGGGACAGAAAAGTGTTCGTAACCAGGGCAGCAATCACAGAAATCGTAGTCAGCAAAAACAGATCCGGTACACAGGCAGAGGTTTGTGGCAGAAGCACGGGAAACGATCTGACAGAGAATGGCTGTGAGAAGACACCTAATATACACTTCAGGGAAGATCACATGGGGAGAATCACAGGTGCAGGAAGGTAGACTGATTACAAGGGGAAGGCACATGAGGGAGAGCCTAATCACATGAAATTTGGCCAAAGCCAAAACGCGGACGGGGAACACGAGACATTCCTAAAGACAAACATACGGCTCCAGTCACAGAGTTCTAAAGTGCTTAGATAATAAGAAACAGGACAGCGCAATCAGGTGTGGAGCTTCCACAGAAACTGCAGCATAGGAGATTAGGGAGAGAAAAGAGGCGGAGGCTAGAACAGGGCGAGTGCGGAGAGCTTGTTAATCAATTAATAAGTGCAACTTTACAAATCCTTGGTCCTCGTTAGTAATCTCTAGAGAAAATAATAAACTGTTAGTACTGTTAGTAGATAGAAAAGTAGAGTGAAGCCAGCAAACGAGATCGGATAGAAGTTTGAAAACCAGAATCCAATAAATCACCGGAAGAGTGAAACACAAGACTGGGGCTGTAAGTGCAGGCGAGACGAGAGACCAGACAGGGGAGACAAAGTGCAATGCAAACTGGAAAACATGAACCGGAATCTGAATATGGCAAAATGCAAAACATGGAAAAATAAACTAAGACAATATATTAACAAAACAAAGCTACCAAATCACAATACATAATCCAGAGAATGGTCAGGCATGGCAGAGAGTCAAATAAACAATAAAACAAATATACAAACATGGCAAGGACATGGCAGAATCATAACAATATGATTGTTCAATCAATTATAGATATCAAAATTGTGTGATTCCCTACCATTGAACTACAAAACCCAAAACCAGTGAAGTTGGCACGTTGTGTAAATCGTAAATAAAAACAGAATACAATGATTTGCAAATCCTTTTCAACCTATATTCAATTGAATACACTGCAAAGACCAGTTACTTAATGTTCGAACTGGTAAACTTCGTAATTTTTTGCAGACATTAGCTCATTTGGAATTTAATGCCTGCAACATGTTTCAAAAAAGCTGGCACAAGTGGCAAGAAAGACTGAGAGAGTTGAGGAATGCTCATCAAAACACTTATTTGGAACATCCCACAGGTGAACCGGCTAATTGGGAACAGGTGGGTGCCATGATTGGGTGTAAAAGCAGCTTCCCTGAAATGCTCAGTCATTCACAAACAAGGATGGGGCGAGGGTCACCACTTAGAGAACAAATGCGTGAGCTGATTGTAGAACAGTTTAAAAACAACATTCCTCAACGAGCTATTGCAAGAAATTTAGGGATTTCATCATCTACGGTCCGTAATATCGTCAAAAGGTTCAGAGAATCTGGAGAAATCTTGCACGTAAGCGACAAGGCCGAAAACCAACATTGAATGCCGTGACCTTCGATCCCTCAGGCGGTACTGCATCAAAAACCGACATCAGTGTGTATAGGACATCACCACATGGGCTCAGTAACTACAGTTCGTCGCTACATCTGCAAGTGCAAGTTAAAACTCTACAATGCAAAGGGAAAGCCATTTATTAACAGCACCCAGAAACGCCACCGGCTTCGTTGGGCCCAAGCTCATCTAAGATTGACTGATGCAAAGTGGAAAAGTGTTCTGTAGTCTGTTGAGTCAACATTTCAAATTGTTTTTGGAAACTGTGGACGTCGTGTCCTCCGGACCAAAAAGGAAAAGAACCATCCGGACTGTTATAGGCTGTTATAAGTTCAAAAGCCAGCATCTGTGATGGTATGGGGGAGTATTAGTGCCCAAGGCATGGGCAACTTACACATGTGAAGGCACTATTAATGCTCAAAGGTACATACAGGTTTTGGGGCAACAGATGTTGCCATCCGAGCAACGTCTTTTTCATGGACGCCCCTGCTTATTTCAGCAAGACAATGCCTAGCCACATTCTGCACGTGTTACAACAGCATGGCTCCGTAGTAAGAGAGCGGGTACTAGACTGGCTTGCCTGTAGTCCAGACCTGTCTCCCATTGAAAATGTGTGGCGCATTATGAAGCGTAAAATACGACAACGGAGACCCCGGACTGTTGAACAATTTAAGCTGTACATCAAGCAAGAATGGAAAAGAGTTCCACCTGAAAAGCTTCAAAAATTGGTCTTCTCAGTTCCCAAATGTTTACTGAGTGTCGTTAAAAGGAAAGGCGACGTAACACAGTGGTAAAAAGGTCCCTGTGCCAACTTTTTTGCAATGTGTTGCTGCCTTTAAATTCTAAGTTAGTGATTATTTGCAAAAAAAAATAAAGTTTCTCAGTTTGAACATTAAACATCTTGTCCTTGCAGTGTATTCAATTGAATATAAGTTGAAAAGGATTTGCAAATCATTGTATTCTGTTTTTACCTACGATTTACATAATGTGCCAACTTCACTGGTTTTGGGTTTTGTACACGTAGATTCATCCTGTGACGAATTCAGTTGATCCTCACTACCTCATACTATGCCTGACTGATATCCAATCTGTCTCATGCCTGCTCAGGCTCATCTGAGTAAACCTCAGTTATAGTTCACACCCACCTGAACTATAATCCGGAAATTATCTATTGATTGACGCATTTTTATCCAATTCCAGATAGTATAATCTTTTCACAGTTATTGAAAGGCTGTGACTGGACCCTCAGAAAAGTATTCAAACCCTCGCGTAACAACTTGCCTGGTTGTATTCTCTCATCTGTGAGCAGCTGAATGGTGTGAGTACACAGGAAAAAAAGACTTCCAAAAATCAACATAGAAGTTACCAGGTTACATTTACGTGATGGCAGTTTGATTCTGATATGGATAATGGGAGTTATTCTGAATGGAACAGTACTGGAGGGTTCTTCAACTGGAAGGCTCTGATGCTCTGTTTATCTGGAGGACTTCAATGGTGGAGAATTTTGCTTCTTTTTGAGTGAGTGGAATGGAGTAATATAGAATTCGTATGGCTAGCTAGCTACATGGCTTGCTGTTTTTTTTATTTTCGGTTTACCATATAGCCATGATGATCACAGAGCTTGATTGCCACTTTGGTTAGTATGAGTAACTGTTAGCCTTTGCTCATAATACTGTACATGGCAGAATTTCGCTCAATGTTGTGATGTTTTAGAATTTCTACCGCATCAAATGAAATCGAATGCCTCGGTTTTCATTTTTTTAAAGGAGATCAGCTCCAGGACTTCGTTAAAACCCCCGCTACATACATTGCACCGATTCTGTTCAATCAAGAGTAGCATATTCCCTGCTTTTTCCTGACAGTGGAATGTCTGTTTTGTTAAAATGAGGTATATTTCGGATATTACTGTGTTGGTGAGTTACAGTTGCTCCTTAAAGGGCATGAAAAGCGTTTATCCAAGCTTGCGTTTCACTTTGATTATCGGTATTGAAAATGGCAAGCTTTCCAGCGCAGGGTGAAAGTTCTAACTTTCCTTTAATGAGTATGTGTGCTTACTGGTGTGGCTCTGAAGAAAAATGAACAAAACTAAATTTTATCATGGAGAAAATGCATGTTTTTGGATTGGTGAGGTTACGGGTGACAATTGATGTCCATCCGCGCCTATAATGATAAACGCATGCTAAATTCCACAAGAAATCCTTAATTCTTATTGAACTTCATGGGACAAATGTTGATTTGTGATACATATGATACATATGATTATTTAATGATTTGACAGGGCGTAATTTTGAGATATCTAACAGCTTGTGGAATCGCTCATACTTTGTAGATCATTTTAAAAAATCTCTTTCAGATGAAGTACACTTGTGGTCAAGGAGTTTATGATCCCAGAAATGTATTTTTTTTTTTAACTCCCAGCCATTTTTCCATTCTCAGTCATTTTTATTATGTCATTGCTGAATTTTTATGAAGATTTTTTGTGTCCGTGGCCCTTGCTCTGAACAAAAATTAATAAAAGAAACTGAAATGCAATAGAATTCTAAATGCTACATAAAGATACAAATCTTCATTTAAAGCCATTGTCCTCCTTTCTGTGTTGTTCAAATCTTGAATTATGAATTAAAATAATGCATAAATAGCCATATTTCCCTTCTGCACAAAGAGGTTAATAATTTCTTAACAATCACAGGCTAACATATTGGTCTTGATTATTCAGTAAATAAATTGGATGATTATTTATAAAACAATCTTCAACAGGAACAGCAAAGCATTTCTGCATTTAGGGGTCAGAGTCTAACGGCAAATCCTATAATGCCGTCATTATTGCAAGGAGAACGTTAGGCTTAAGGAATTTAAGGCATGTTTTACACCCGCCCTGCTTTCTGTCTATCGGCCGCCACTGATAGCTGGCCAGCTGATTTAAGCTAGCTACTGTCTTTGTTGTAAAGCTGCGAATGCCTGCTCGCTGAATATACGACTGTAATTACCAAGTTCTCCGCACCTGTTTGGCCACCCAGCATCTATCCTCTACCTCTTCAGTCCACCAGGCAGTGGCAGCCTTTTTAAAATGAGCTCATGCAAACTTTTTGCAGTGTAACATCTCTTCTCCACACCTTGCAGTACTTATTCTGCAAAACTAAGCTTTTCAATGTGAAAAAATTTCTAAATAGCAGTTGAAATAAAAGCAATTAGTACTCATTGTTAAGAGTGTTCTGATTGAGTGGCCGTGATGAAGTCTAGGGTGGCCACAGCCTATCTCTGCTCCTGGTCAGGAGACAGCATTTCAGCTGGAATGAGGAACACTGAGCCAACGTTAAATCGTAAAATCAAGTGCGCACCCACGCCCTGCATTAATACCATCATAAGATGGTTCAGATTAGCCGCTTGAAATATTTAACACGTGTCCGCGAATGCTCGTATTTCACGCACAGTCGCCCGCCTCAAGTCTGGCCCCCCAGTTTGCAGATAATGGCTTGTTAAGGTATAAAGCAAGCAGAATATAACTGCCCCATCTCTGTCCCTCTAATCACATATTCAACTTTTATCAGCAATACCACTGGGATAATGGGTGCCTTTTTTCCTCCTCTGTCGGGTGTCGAGGTAAATGATTTACCACCATTCCTCCTACTCTCTTCTTATTCCGTCCTGGTGGTTTTGATCTATTTTTTTTACTGCCTGTCTCAGCCATTTATCACGGGCTGAATGGCTAGTAAAGTAATCTGACATTAGCACCCAATGACTTCTTCCCCAGGAAAAAAAAAAGCTGAGGTTTGTCATTTAAATAAATCATGTCTAGATGTCTCCAGGAAGAAGGAAGAACTAAAAAAAAATTCTGAGTTGATGTGAATCCACAGAAGCAGAGATGGGTTTGAATGAGTGAGTCGGTAACAGAGACCAGTCACAGGGCAATTGGATGATGACATCTCAATGTGCTGCATTTGTCATGCAGCATACATGACTGCTGAAGTCAGAAGACACAATCAATTTATGCTTTTATGGAGGGGTTAAATCTGCATACATAAACAGGACATTGTTCATGATGACAAACTAGCTTGGCCTCATTGAGGCAGTCAGAGGAAGCTGAAAAATGGCCATGAACAGCATTGATAATAATATTATCATCCGGCCTCCTTTTCCACATATCAGGTACAGCGGCATCAGTGACATGCGGTGGTTGTTCGTTTGGTGAGGCAGAATCCGCCCCTTTGCTTGATTAGCAATCAGACGATTAACTAGTTTAGTAAGACTATGCGGCAGAATGATGGGCCAGTTTAAGTTTCCGTGGCATCATTACTCAGTAGGCTACATCGAACTTGAAATGCTCACGAAACTGCAGATTTGCGAATACTTGCTTACAGGAAGCCAGAGACGTGCAGTGAGGTGAGGCAGTGACCCAAACTTTTATCACAGGATTTTATGAACCTGTTCCCCACGTACTATTCCTGATTGACAATCAAAACAATTAAGACCAAGCGTATAGGAAGCCCGTATACTGATAGAGGAGATGATGACAAAAAGATTCATTCACGTTTATAATTCAATTCGAGACTGCAAGGATGGAAATCTGAATAATCAATTAGGAAAAATTCTCGGCTCTCAGTAATTCTGTATATCGTTTAAACATTTTGTTGATCGGATAATGAAAGACAATTGAAAATAAATGCCCGCTTTTTGTTTGGGTGTAAAAGCACGTATAAAAAGGAGAATACATTGTATATCCTATTGATTAAGCATAGAACTCTGCATAAATCAAACTGTTATGATATTTGTTGATGACATTGCTTCGGCTTTCTGGAAGCAAGTACGCGCAAATCTGCTGTTGAGCATTTCAGGTTCGATGTTCTGAGTCATAACGCTGCGGAAACTTAAACTGGCCCGTCAATCTCACCAAACTAACCTCCGACTGCACGTCACTGAGTGGCATATGGCACTGACCTGGTCCTATGTCCTATGTGGAGGTGATTGTTTATCAAAAAAATTGTCCCTCAGGCAGCATGTACCACCACTGGCTCATTTTTGTACACAAATTGAATGAGCCATTCCTCGATGAACAAAAAGGGTCTGGAGCCTCTCCATACCCGAAGGGCATTACCCTTATGTCCCATACAGGAGGTTGGGATAGGAGCCAAGGAGCTGGGTGCTGAATTTGTGTGTGTAAGTTGTTTTTAAAATCACGCATACGTTGGCACACTCTTGCAATCGCACATGTTAATGATAGCACCCCTAGAGGTTGCTGACTGCAAACTATAGATACATAACTTGTGTCATTAAAGGTGCACTGTGCAAGTTTGTTTTCTTTCACTTCTGTTGACATTCAAACTAAAAAAAAAACTGAGGTAGCCTGCCCCTCCCTCCCATAGCTCCCTCCTTCCTATGCTTCCATAACTGTCAACTCTTGTCGGTGATTGGCCGGGACGGTTTGTTATGTTATGGGGCACAGCCTGTGCCCCTTGTGTTTATTTGCAGTTTGTGACACATGTGCGGTCTCCAGAGCCCAGGTTTTTTTTTTTTTTTTTACAGTGAATTTAGGTGCAGACAGCTAGTGGATCGTGGAGAGATTGGGACAATCGTGGCGAATTGAGACAAAAATAAAATCGCGCAGAAAGTAAACAAACTTGCATAGTGCACCTTTAAAATTTGCCAAGGGTTGAGGTCTGGTGAGAGAATTGAAGCACCTATTACTAAAACCCCATAAGTCACACTTGACTTGACTTGACTTGTGGGGTTTTAGTAATCAGTGCTTCCGTTCCCAACAAGTACATCTCAGAATAGGGCATGTACTAAACAGCCTTGTACCATCAAGATACCAAATAGCATTCGTGTTTAAGGTATGTGGCAGATGCATCAAAGTTACTCCATGGTTTACTGACATGGAATAACTGACCATTGGCTGACTCTTGTAGTTGTAAGTATCAAAGGTGGCCTACAACATTAGAGTTACTTGCTAGCTGCATAGCTCAAACATCAGGGACCATTAAAAGAGTCATTTAAAAGGGAGGATTCCCCTTTGGCAATAAAAAGCTCAATTAAACAAACGGCCTCCTCGCTCTGTAACCTTGCCTCACACCACTTAATTGATCGCTGAAGCAGTTTAATGACTGGAGGCGAGCAAGACGAAGACGAACACCTTACTCTGCCTATCTCTCCCTCCACCTGCATTACCACTCAAGGAAATAGCACCTTTCTAAGACAACCCCGTTCATTTGCGTATCAGAGAGAAATCTCTTGGGGCCCTGCTCTCCAAATCTCTTCTTCAACTTAACGTTAGAAAGCGGTGGTGGCTAATGAAGCATAGGATCATGAAGGTAATAATCGCTACTTTTTTGGTCCATTAAGCTTTTGCTCTTTGGCATGACATAGAGTACAATGCAGAGTAAGAGTCAGAGAAAGACAGGGATTGAGTGGAATAACCCTTTGACAGTAATAAACTAAGATTCAGACTCCTACTTGTGAAGAACGATACTCTCTGACACCTTTTATGTTCATTTCATTGTAAACTATTCATCCGATCGGCATGTATTTTGGCTGATACTACACACATACATGGACTCATTGACTGCGCTAAGCAGGCAATTCCTTTGAGTCGAATTATAACAGCTGTGTTTAAACTGTAAAAAATGTGATGCTTAGAGTAGAAAGCACAATGGCTCTCTTTCATTGTGACCATACATACAGTTAACTGTGTCCTCTGCTACCATTTATTGGTTGTCTCTCGAAAGCAAAAATGACCTTAACATAGCTCACACAGTAAAAGATTGGTTGTACTAGTAACGGTGTGTCAACGGTGTGCACGCATGTGGCTGTTGGATGATATGTGAGAAGATGAAGTGGGTGAAGTGTGCAATGTAACCTGTGCGTGAATGATATTATAGCGGAAAAGCCGCTGCACCGGGACAATCCCACTCTCTCGGCCTTGCAAGTCATGATCCAGTGGCACGAGAACATCGTTACGTCTGGGGACTTACTCGGCTGCAGTGCATGGCCAGGCCTTTCTTTGTGCTCGGACCTGCCCTTCGCACTCCACAGTGCGTTGCTGAACCACCCTCATTGCCGTTGGGCTATAATTTTTGGTCTCTTCCGCCAAATTCGCTGGGGAAAAATTTGGGTGAGCAACTCCCCTAGGTAGACAGACTATCAAGGCTACTGAGCTCTACCTGCCCAGATCGTATCCCTGGTCGTGGGAGGCTAAGGGTGTGCTGACACTTGCCCAAGGTGCCCACTCAGGCTAGTGATGGGAAGGAGTCACCCTACAGCTCCATTCTAGACCAGCTCCAAGCAAGGTCCAGCCACTGCCCAGTCTGTTACCATAGAAGGCATCTAGACAAACTTGCTTTCATGAAGCCAAAGACAAAAACACCATGAAATATTCTTTTTAGCAATAACTGTCACTCATCACATTTCTTAAATCAAGTCTAATTTTGTGTCAAATATTAGTCTTGATGAAGGTTTTTCAGTTTGATTCATTGTCTTCCCTGCTGACTATGGAGGAGCAATAATGACTTTAGTATAAATAAATACAGGAATAAATGAATAAATCTTGAAATTAACAAATAAATAATTAAATGCGGAAATAAATGTCAAAATAAATAAATAAATGTATATTGGCATGAATAAATGCTAAGTGCAGCTATACGATCCCGAGTGCTCGTTAGCAAGTTAGTCAAATATACAATGGTAGTGTTGGTTAGCAATTATCCTTAATAACAAACGGTTAGTATGTGTTAGTAAAATAGCAAAAGCAGGAGGATGGAAGAACACGAGATAATGAAGGAAGATTGAAACCCAGAAACCAATAAATCACCCGAACGAGTGGCACGCTATACAAGGGACTGTGAGCAAAGACAACACTCATGACAAGACAGGGAGAGACGAAGCGCAATGCATGGCAACTCAAAACATGGCATGGAATAAAACTGAATGAAACTAAAACATGGAAAATAATAAAACAAGAAATCTAATTACCAAAACACAATACAAGATCCTAAGAATGGTCAGACATGAGCAATGAATCAAAAACACAGAGGTCAGTCAGAACATGGTACATGGCCAGGCTGAAACTTGATATAATGACATGACAAATGTAGAATCACAACAGAGCTAGCTGACTGTTGGCAGAAACTTGTGCAATTGGCATGGGTTACTAGCAGCTAAATGCAGGAATTGCACCGACATGTGATTGTAAGATATATATCGCATTTCAGCCGCAGTTAAGAATCGCACTGCGGAGGTCTACAGGGGAAAACGCGATGCAACGACGAAAAACATCTCCAATTGGAGATATGTGCTGCAAAAACAGAAATGATGCAAACCAAAAACACGCAAACCACAGAAGGGGTAAATTCAAGAGAGAAAAGCGCTGCATTTAGATATCAACACAACGAAAGTGTTCTTGGTCGTAATGGCGAGCGCCAACTTAAACAGCTTTTACTTCTGTCCTGAGCAAAACTAGCCATCTTATGTTAGTTTGCTTGCTTAGCTAGCAAGTTTGCTAGCCTAGCTAACAAACAGTTTGATGCACGGAAGTCAATAGACAGTAAATGAATAAAAATAATCTATTATTTCGCGATCTCACTTAGCTACAGTTGAACCACCAGCATTTGTGTTATACCAAATACAACTGCTCGCTAGCTAACTCGCTAACGTTAGTTTGCTTGCATAGCTAGCTAGTTCACTAGCCTAGCAAGGTGACAGTTATATACAGTAAATCGTAAATGCTCGCGGTTTAACTCTAAATATAGATAAAGCTATATTTATCTGCCAAGCACAGGTCGGTGCAATTCCTGCATTTAGCTGGTGGTTTTTCGAGCTGGTCAGCCACTTCCTGCTGCAGCTCTGCCAACCGCCTTCCAGTCGAAGCCACTATACCCGAGCTAGATCGCAAACATCGTATGACTAAAGCCGCTTTCACACTGGACGCGGAACGCGTGTATTCACGTCTTTGCACTGACTTTGAATGTAATCTGTCGTGCTAAGAATTTGTTTCGCGTCCAGTGTGAAAGCAGCTTTATACACTCAATTCACTTTACAGGGAAGATTCACAAAGGATCGTTTGCTTCTGTCTGGCTCTCCTTATTGACCAATCTAGCTTCACACGGAGGGTAGGATCTACCCACTTAATTAGCATACGGACAGAAATAAATAAATGTAAAAATGTAGCAATAAATTTGAAGCATTAATTCATTTATGTCATGTTTAAATATTATTTTTTATTCATTTATTTCAGCATTTATTTTTGCATTTATTTATTCATATATTAATTTCAGCAGTTATTTATTTATTTATTCATTTATATTTAAGTCATTCTTGGTCCTCCATAGCTGACCCTCTCTTAGGAGTTGTATGGTGATCCATATCAACTTCCGCAAGGACATACCGCACAACCCCATGATGGTTTGTTCTTTCAAAATAGAATTTCCACTCAATTTGCGTAATCACAAGCGCATTCCTTTTTTCCCTCATAGCAAGACACGTACCTATTTTTGATCATTGGAGTGGCGCAGTGAGATTTATCATCTTTTGAAATGACGTTTTTTCATTCATTGGGGTGGTACACCGCACAACATCTTGTTAAATGAGCCTCATTAGCTGGGTATTGGCGCTATAAGTATGCTACTAATTAAATTCGCAGAGACAGCAGCAACCAGAGACTCAATTAAATTATATGCACACAGCATGATGAAGTATTCTCTCCTTCTAAGCTACAGAACATGCAAATATTTGCATGTCATTGACCCTACAGCATTTCAAAGCGTGTGTCGGTGGAACTGGGGTCTGCACAATGGTGTTAATTTGAGTTTTGAATATTAAAGTGCCGTTTTTTTTTCAGAGCAATTAAGCAGCATCGGGTCATCCACTTGGACCCTGGCTTTGAAAAGAATTGGTTCACCATTGTACTATGATCTGAAACCAGCAAAAGGATAATGGCGTGGAATCACATGTGATGGTATGGTTTTGTGTTGAGCAACAAAGAAAATATGGTGTTGTTCTGTTTTCTTAAATTACAATTACATCAAAGAAGCAAGGGCCGGTGCCGCATATGTAGCATACGCTAATTTCTGGATTAAAGGGAGTTTTTCAAATGAGAATCAGCATTCAAATAAGTAGAATTTTAAATATTTTTTTCAGCCGCTTTGGTCTGGATTACGCACCCGTGCTATAAATTCAATATTTGATAGGGCGGATGAATAAAATTTTATGCAATATGTACATCCTTCAATCTTTCTTCAGAATTATTGAGGATAACCATACATATCTGCCCCCATTGTTGTTATAATGCTTTTTTGGAAATGGAGTGGAAATGCTTGAACCTAAACAATAAAGTGTTCAAGAGATTTCCTGAATGTCTGCATGTTTCAACAAATTGACAAGAAGGAAACTTTGTTGTTGTATTCTTAACCGACCACTGCATTCATGCTTAAGTGAATTTACAGGGCCATGTGTTGAAGAGAGGACTGCGGACTTCAGTGAGTGCACGTGTTATGGCAGGTCAGTGTTCAGTACCTCTCCCTCCCTATTTCAGGTCTGTTGAGTTTAACGGCCTCCATACGTGCACTGCGTCTTCTGTCAAACTTCTCTCTGGAAGCGGCCTGGCTGGGGTCACCCGGGATGCAAGAAGTCCGGTGGAAATGGTTCGTGAAAATGGGACCCCAGTGGCCCCGGTCGGAATGCAAAACTCTCATCACGCCCGCTTGAGAAGACCACTGACCCCCCTCCTATTGGTCAAGCCAGTAACTACCCGTACAAGCCCCCAACTTCTCCCCTCAGTCTCTCCCTATCCTCAGTCACCCACAACTGCCCCCCTGCCCATCCCCCGCCCTATCTACCACCCCCTCGCAAATATCAACCACCCCTCTTGGGCATGTCCGCCCATTAAAGACATCTGCGCATACTTAATGAGAGGATAAATCATTTTTGCGGAACAATTTTGATAAATGAGGCGTTCAGGTTGGTGTGCATTCGCTGCTCCTCAAAGGACCCCGAGTGGGGTGTGGGGGTGTTGGGGGTGGGCATGGGGGGTGGTACTGAGGAGTGTGGATGTTACACTGCGAGGGGGTGTGGTTCTTCACGGATATTGGGATTTGCTTACACGCTACCACAACACTGCGTGCCCCCAATGAGAATTTGTGAAAGCTGGAAGAAATTGAAATGTAATGTTGACATTGGATAGCGAATATACAGCACTTTTACACTCCACCTTACATAATTACATTATTGTTTTTTTAGGTCAATAGGAGCAAAAATAGCACTTGAAGATTTCACATTAGAAATGCATGTCAAAGTCTTTTTCCAAGGGATACTGACATTGTAATTAATTTAAGTTTAGTTTGCAAGGTTGCTTTTTTGATAAAATGCATACGGTTCTTTGGTCAAGTAGAATAATGTTAACTCTTCTGAATGCCTCTATGTGAGCATGTAAAAATGCCTCAATGCATATTTACAGGTGAGATCAAGAGGAAAAATCAGGGTGGAGTCATAAACAGGGTTATTTTCAGCCGAACGAGAGACCTGCGTGTTTTTCTGCATTGCATGCAAATGTTAGAGGCCTCCCTGAGCTCAAGATCGGAGTCCTAGATCACTCAGTGCCTTCAGAAATGTTTGTTTCCATGCAGCCCTGACAAACGAGGTGGCCGGGGTGACCTTTGCGTGTTTTCCCTTCCACTGCCCCCATCACGGCCACCGCCTGGACGTTATAACTCACCCGTCCTCTGTGCCTTCGCTCCAGGAGTCCTGTTTAACGGGTCCCAAAGGCAGGAACACACAAACCCAGGAAACGATAAAATGGTTACGCCACATCAACATCTACATGTTCAGCTGGGACATTCTGGTCATTTGCTCAGACTTTCTGCAGGTCGGCAGTGAGATGCTGACAGGGCTTGGCTGTCATGTCCGCCATCCAGGGTTATATTGGAAGTTTATGAAAATACTACATTTTATACATTTTCATTATGTATGTATTAGCAGATGCAGTTACTCACTGTGATGTGTATGTGATCTTTGTTGACAATATATGTTTATTTTTTGTTATAATTCAGGCCAAGGATGCCCTCTGGTTGAGCAACACCAAATTATCAAAACCTATGAACTGGCAATCAGCTGCATTCACAGACATTACTTATATATAATCTAATGCTTGCAGTGTGACAATTCACCTGATTTTTTGATGGTAAGCATGTTATGTGTCTATCTCTGTGGTCCCCACACATCCGCTCTAGTGTTATTCCATATTCTGGCCCACATACTGAAGCTATTCCTGCATGCTGTTTCTCACATTCTATAACCGGGCACTCAGACAAAAAATAATTATGGTTTGCCGCATTTGAGGTCGCCACTTTCATGAATGGGGAGCACGTGAATTTCAACAGAGCAGGACTACGCATTAGAAAGCCGAATCCCATTCAGGGACAAAGCGGAGCCTTTGCTGTTATTTGGGGATGTAGACTCAGAGGGGGGGAAGGGAATTATGGTAATTGTGTCATAATGTTATTTAGATCCATTGATTACCCCTGAGCTGTAAGGACCGCTGTCCTACTCCTCTAAGGTCAGGCGCGGCGGGGAGCCCGAACGCATTTGCAAAACACGCTCGGCTAAGCGACCCCCGAGGGGTGGCGGGGGGATCCTGGGGGCTGATGGGAAGGGAGCGGGATGGAGGGTAGTGGGGGGGGGGTCTGTAGCAGCTTATCCGTGGCACGGCGCGGTCGCACGGTCTCCCATGAACGTGTCGACACAGAGTCGGTCCAGCACGACTCCACAGAAGCTGCTCCTGCTTCAGTCTGTCCTTTATCTGCCTCTCAGAAGGATCCGGAACAGATACACTGTTCTGTACCAAATCACACTCATCACAGCTCTTCAGTAAAAAAACCATGCTTCACACTCAACTGCCCCATTTCTAAAACAAATAGTGGCATATATTTAGCCTTCAGCAGTTTTACCATGCAAATGATTTCAATATTATGCATTCCCTGAATTCAAGTTTGTATGTCAAATTCTCACAGTTTGTCATTGTAATGAATGCCTGTTTAACGGTGTAAAATCTGTTTGAATTATTATATTGGTCTCGTTAGTGTGAGTGAGGGTTTCCGATATGTTCAGTCCATTCTTGCTGGGTAAAATTTTTTTCACATTCTACTGTTGTACACAGCGTACATTATGTCTTCCAGCGTGTGTGCATTTTGTGCATTAATTTGAAAAGTAGCCCTGTGCTACTTTGGGTGGTGGCATTACCTTCCAGATCTCACAAGGCATCACTCATAAATAATTAGAAACATTGTGAGCAATATTACCATTCTAAGACAACACTAGAAAACATCACAGAACATGTTTATTACTTTAATTTTTGGTAGACCAATATAAAGCAACATACAGTCAGTTTCTGGCAATTTTACTGGCATTCTATATGTATTTTTTTTCAAATATTGCCCTCGCAATACAGTGTGGTGCGTTTTGCTGTTTATGTATATTTTATACCCATTAACAGAGTAATGAAAGACAGTTAACGTCTGTCTCTTGAATAAGAACTTGATTTCATCCATGTTGATGCATGATAAGGAGACTTTGTGTGAATTTTCCTAATTCTTACACTCTAATTAAATGTGAAGTGATGGAATGACAATTTATGAAGGGCCTTTAAACTGAGATGAACTAAATAAAATTTTATTGCCACTTCAAGTTTGTTAGATTTTGTTACAATATCTGTTGGGGTGCCAATAAATTTTACAGCTACGGTTTTAAAAAATTAAAACTATATTCAATAAAAACTATGAATGTGAAATATTTAAATAAGGGGACTTAGTTTTTCCATATGTTTGAGCCTCACACATGGATTATTAACTATGTTGTTTATTTGATGTAACCTATTAATTTATATCAAGGTTATTCCAATAATTCTGTGTCTGTCAAAAATCACACACACACTATAGCGCATTCGCATATTTATTATATTTCACTTTAATCTACAACCTTGCAAGACAACACAAAAATTAATTGCGTATCATACTTTTGAAATACATATAAACCCAACTGCTATTCAGAGCATGAAAAAAGCTAGTAGACGATACCATTTACGAATTTAGAACCAAAAATGATGAAGATGCATAGACCACGGTGAACTAACCAGATTCACCCAGTCACAAGACAGCAGAAAGATAACCACATCTGGCAATTTATGAGTTGGACTACCTCAGAGAAAGCCTACCTCTGAGGAAAGCAATAGTGTGTCCAGTCAGCATGCAGCGACCATTTTTACGGCACGGTCTCACAGAGCCATGTCAAACAAAGCACTGTAGCAGGGCTTTCTTTCCCTAATCACACTTTTGACTTAAAATCCAGGAATGAACATAACACACACATGCATGCATACGTTGGAGCGCGGACACACACATATATGTACACAGACACACACACACACACACGCATACAGACTCACACAGGCTAAAAAAAAAACCAGGCACACACGCACGCACCCTCAGACACACAGTCTCACACACACACATGCTTAACCACCCTTGAGACCCATAGGAGTTTTCAGTACTATCTAGTCTCCCCTGACAGTTAAGTTCACCAGGTGTTGTCTGCAACAGGCAATTAGTAGAATAGGTGTAGCTGTCAATCACTGAGGCTGGGAGATTAGCTGCTTGCCCGTAATTAGCGGGTTAGAGGCTTCCTGGCCCAGCGGATAAAGGCTTTGCCAATAGTGGACCCAGGGGTATTAATTACTGAAGGTCGAAGCCGTAGAAAAGGCCGGGATCTTAGCAGCAGCACACGTAAGATGATTGTTTAAATTTCACAAATAATACTGGTCTGACAGTTGTTCGCATCCCTAGGGGTTGTGGGTACAAGGTAGCCGAGGTAATTAGTTTGAAGAGGAGAGGGCATGGTTGCAGACATGTTTGTGCAGTGTGTATGAGAGAGAGAGAGAGAGAGAGAGATGGGGAGAGAGAATGAGAGAAAAATAGAGAGATATTGGGAGAGGGAGAGTATGAGGGGGAAGATAGATTGTGAGTTAATAGGGCTGAAAAATATCGAAGGGCGATTCCAGACAGGCATTTTGCTGGGCACACTAGATTCAATCCCCTACGGTACCTCCACCTCCATCGACTCCATTGTGTCTCCATTCCACACTGTCGCCCGGCTCCTCCCACCACATCCATTCTCGCGGCAAATTCGTGCATTTTCTCGGTCACGTGACTGCCGGCGCAGGTAGGCTTTCTCGTAGCGACCTTTCCCGTGCGGTAGAGGGAGGTGACGAGGGGTGACGCGCAGGTAGGAGGGAGGTTGTCGGGGGCTTACATGCGCGTTTGTGTTTGGTAGGGGTCTTATAAAAGTACCAAAGATGGCTTGGCAGATGTTGGGTGGAGGAAACAAAAGGAGGTGCCTTACCTTATGTCTCTTGCGGGAGGGCGACAGATGCCAGGGCATAAAGCGAGATGGCGGGTGGCGGCCAGGTTCAGCCAGAGTTCAGGCAGAGGAAGGTGATAAAGTGCACTGCCACGGGCTTACAGGGCCCAGGAGGGCCCGAGGCCAAGCGATTGCTGCTGTGCCGTTAAATCGGCGACTTCGCGGAAGCGCTGCAGCTACGCGGTGACGGTTCTGACCCCTCGTGCCATCGCGCGCCGTCGCTTTAATCGCAACTCCTCCCCAGCCCCTGGACTCCGACGGCGCGCAAGTCCGTTTCTTACAAATGTATCGCAATTGCAAACATTCATTCCGCTCATTTCAGGGTGAGCACTCATTTATGCGCACTCCGGTTTTTTGCATCATTTCTTTCCTTTTCCTGTGATCGTACATTCATGGTATGATTTGAATCTATTCGGGGGGGGGATGAAAATGCCTTGTCTTTTAAATATTTTTGAGTTTCATTTCATATTTTACACCTCTACACACTAGTGAGTAGAACTACATGAGTATGACTTATGACCATAATGAGTGTTTTGGCTCATTGTAATATGCAGCGCCTATTTTTGAAATTCAGGAGTTCATTTATTAGCTGTCAAAATGCATTTGCACTATTTATACCTTGTTATTCTGGGGCACACTTACATAATGTATTATTTGTATGATTTTTTGTGGGCAGTTTTATGAAGTCATTTTCTAAAGGCAAAAAGGGAGAGTAATAAATAATCAGGACCGGGGATAACTTTAAAAAAAAGGCAGGAATTTAATAAAACTGAAAACTGAGTGCGAAGCCCCCAGCCATCTATTTTTAAGTTGGCAAAGGTTTCTCCCGTTTCCCCCAGATATTCTTACTTCCCAAACGGGGATGTGTCAGATGACACCTTTGTGAAAACAGTTTTGTTTGTCATGCAGTGCAGGCATGAAACGGTGGTTTCATGTTCCGTGTGTCAGAGTTATAATTTCGATTGATTTAATTTGTTTGCATTATATGTGTGTTCAGGATGCTCATTAAAATGTATGCAGCCCTTAAAGTTTTTTGAAGGTTTTTTTTTTTATCCTAGCACATGAGGAACTTTAATGAGAAAGGTGTACGTATGCATGATTTTCGAGACAGACGTGTCTGTGGTCATACAAATGTGAGAATCTATGTTTTTGGATGTGTACATTGAGCAAATTTGGCAGAGCATATGCATGCATTAATGTGTGTCTGTGTGTGTGTGTGTGTGTGTGTGAGTGTGGCACATGATTGCTTATATATGACCCTATGTGTGTCTCTCAGCCAGACTCTTCTAGAAGCCCTTGAAATCTGCTGTTTCTTAGTTGTCACACCTGCCTGGCTGTAGCTCTGAAAACATCTGTTCGCCAATTCCGGTATTTCATTCAGCATATAATAATAATAATAACAATAATAATAATAATATAATATTTACAAGGCACAAATTGCACTTTCTTTTGTGTTATTACTTTGTTTACAAGAAATTTCTCTGAGGAGCATCATATCCATCCATCTCCAGAACACTATTTAACTCTCAGATTTTGTGCTGTTATTTACTTATCGTTTACTGTAAAGAAAACACTGGCGTATGTAAATATTTAATGTATGTTGAAACCGGTTCAGATATTGATTGATTTAATTCTTTGATGATTTTAAGAGATGGAGTTTGCTGGTCATTAGCAACTATCCAACCACACTAAGTGTCCATCCGTCCTTGATGGAGATCTTGACTTGTTGCCACGGCTCTTTTTTGTTGTGTCTTGTTTGCGAGTGTTTGAAATCCATTATCGTAATTTTTGGCACTGTGTCTGTTTCCGCTGAAATCGTATTGCAGTTTTGTGACCAACACACCTGCCGTTCAGGAGCCAATGACTTCACCCATTTGGGTATTCTATTAGTATCCTCATTTTGGATAACTCAGCTGAGTGCTATTAGACTAATTTTAATCTCTGACTCTTAATCTGCTACAAATGAACATTAACATTTACGGGGTTTCACCTCAATTGATGATTGATTGGTTTAATTACTTCAAAGTTAAAGCCACTTTTCCGGCATACTTCTGATGTAATCTCTCGTTTTTCCCCTAAATATTCTGAATGTTTCCTTTTATTTAATTTTTTGGGTGTATATATTTTATTGCACAATGAATATTAATTTCTGATACTACCAAAATTTACAAAGGAATGCATTATGAAGGATTTATGTCAGTATTTTTATCTTCTCCTGCGTCATGCCCATACCCAAAACTTGAAGTGAGATGAAACTAGCATGTCTGAAAGTCTGCTCTCTACCATACTTAGATTAGAGGGACCAAATATCTGACCACATTTTTCTATCAGAAAACAGTTCAGCTTCATTGGAACTAAAACGTGCTGTCTTGATTGGTGTCTTGTGAGACTTCACTCAATTTTCATTTTACTGTTTTTTTTATTAATCCTTGAGTCTCAATAAATAAATTTAAAAAATGTAAAATTTTAAATTTAAACGTTGTGCATTGTGAAGCAATTGCAGATTTGTCAATCGATTTATATATTCAAGCTCGTATGTATGTATGTATTTATTTATTTATTTGTGATTAGTCGATTGATTATTTGAACGAGGCAGCAACAGACATTCATTCAAATTGAAAAGTTCTGTGCTGCTTACCGAGAGAAGCGCCCACAATGAAAATTCTAAACCTCCGCTGGGGAGACAAAATCAACCAATTTGTACTCAGCCCAGTGTGCGGCTCGGTATCGTATGAAGGCCCCATTCCACCAACCCCAAGCCAGCCGTTATACGACAGAGGGCAGCACGTTCCCCGCCTCCCTCGTTTGCGCTCTCATAAATTTCGCCCCATGTTCAACTCTGCACCTGTGGCTCACAGCAGGCCGCGGTTGTGGAGGTTGGGGGGGGGAGTCCAGGAACCGTAAACATGCCACTCTGTGCCTAATGTGGGCCATGGCCTTTATTATCCCAATTATACTGCGCCTGTAAATCAATCCCCTGTGTTGCGTGCAGGAGAGGGCGACTGTGTGTGTGTGTGTGTGTGTTGGTGTGTGTTGGGTGCAGGGGCTGGAGGGTGGCGGGTAGGGTTAGTGATCACGGTGATCACTGCTCATAGACGTCCAGGCTGGGGCCTCGGCTTTGGTCTTGACTCCAGGTCACAGGTTCAGGAGTCATGGGCAACAGAGAGGGTGAGAGTCTGCTAAAGTGTTTATCATTTTTATTTGGACAGCCACACATTTGTCAGTTTTTTTGCATGCTGAGCACAAAATAACACAACTGCTGACTATTCACTGTCATGCCCTGGTCCTTGGCCTTTAGGCTACGCTAAATTCTCTCAGCAGCATTTTGTACTGCTTAAAGTGCAAAATTTATCCAAAACAATGACAAAGACACTGTCTCTCTTTGTTTTGCATTCTTATTGAAATGGTGACATCTTTTAAGCATTATGTTAAGTATTTTTACACTGATTTCTTCACATGCTGCATCAATGATTTTTTTTTTTTCGCTGGGAACACAAACAACAGTGGCTAGGCCAGTGTCCGTCATTGTTTAATTCACGCTAAAGTCCTTTTTATTAAATAATTACCTTGTCTATTTTCTTTTTTGCTAGTTTAGTTAACAGATATTCACAAGCACAGGCCACATGGAAAACCTCAGAGCCACCACAAGGAATAAATAATTCCTTAAAATTCTTCCGATAAATCCGATAAATTCTTAAAATTCATCGGTCGCCACTGAAATATTGGATGCGCCAACACCTGGGATTTCAGCCAGCTGGACTTTCTTGGGATGCCAAAGGTCATCGAGCACCAGCAAAATTTGAGGGACCCTTGCCGCATGCTTTACAGTGCTACTTAAAGTAATTTAAATAAAACACATATTCAACAACCTTTTTACAGTCTTAAATGTCAGCTAAGCAAACACTCCTGTATTGCTGCAACAGATGTCCAAAGCCAGTCCACAGAGGAAAATAAAGTGCATGTCTTCTCTGCTTTGTTTCATCTTTATTTTTCAGTGGACTTACCTCTCATGAAGAAATGCCAATATATCACCCTCTTTTTTTCAATAGAATGGACAATGGACCATAAAAGTTGGCAAACAAATCCAGTTTTTGGTGACACAATATGTGGCATTGCTGGACAGAAAAGGCTGATAACAATATATGGTCATATTGTAAAAAAATGAAAAACTATTTTGGATAAAAATATTAGGTGAACTTGAGAAGTGAAATACATTTAACCCACTGTCTTCATAGGTTCACATCTGAATTTTGAGCAGCATGGACACTGACTTTTGTTGTAAGGTTAATTTCACTGCAGCTGCAAGCCTAGGTGGAGGACAAGCCTTCCTGTCCCTATTTGCAGGGATACAATAATGATTACTGCTCCTTATCATCTGAGGTAAATTTGTATCCTCTATTCAAGAAGACTGGGGGCAATGTGCAAAATATTTATAAAAACAAAATAATTTGCAAATCCCCTCTACAAAGAAACATATATTCAACTGAAAAAAAGTTAAAAGTCAAATAATATAAATTTATAAATAATATTTGTATTTGTGTGCTATTTGTGTTGCAACACGTTCCAGTGAACTCGGGACAGTTGTATCCTTGCCACTATTTAACATTACCCCTCCTTTAAATAACACTCACTGGTCGATTTGGAACTGGGGACACAAATTGCAGGTGTATCAAAATTTTTGAATTTTTCACCCCCAATTTTTCACCTTAACCTTCATTGGACTTCAGTTGTTCAACACTCTGGAGTCTCTATTGTTGTATTTTGAGCTTCAAAATCTGTCTCATTTTTAATGGGAGACAGGTCCAGACAGCTGATAGTACCTGTACTCAGTGACAAAAGCCACTTTCTTGTAAAGAGTGCAGAGTGTGGCTTGGCGTTATGTTGCTTGATCAAGCAGGTGCATCCCTGAAATTGACAACTTCTAGAAGGCACATGTACTGTATGTTGTTTCAAAATGTGTGTGAACCCTCTTGCTTCAATTTTATTTTCAAAGATGCGCAAGTTGCCCATGTCGATTTAGGAGTGTGCTAATGCTGCACCGGACCTTGACTAATGCTGGCTTTTGACCATGTCACTGAAAACACTTGGGATGATCCTTATCCTCTTTGGTCCTGAGAACACAGCATCCATTATTGGCAGAAAAAAAAATTGAAAGAGGGACTTGTCAGACCACAATATTCCATTCCAATTCCCCTTTAGTCCATTTCAGATGAGCTTGAGCCCAGAGAAGTCAGCTGTGCCTCTAGGTGCCTAGAGTGGTCTTTACATGGCATTTGATAGTGCCATGACAAACTCTGTTCACTGACATAGGTCTTCTGAGGTTTTTACAAGCAGATGTGGAGATGTGGATATCATGTTTATTACAGAGGCAAGCCAGTTCTTAAAGCAGTGTTGTCTGAGGGCTTGAAGGTCACGCACATCCATTGGTGGTCTTTGGCCTCATCTTTTATGCACTCAATTTGCTACACTTTCACAAGATTCTTCTGAGTCTGCTAATTTTTTTGCCAGGTTGTAACTGAATAATCTGTTACCTATTCACCTGTTTACCTGTGAAATTTTCCAAGCTGAAAAGAAGATTCCAGCACTTTTGCAGTTTTTCCATTCCCCTGTCCCAGTTGTTTTGGAATGTGTTGCAGGTATAAAATTGGAATTCACAAATATTTACAAAAATCAAAACAGGTGATCAGGTCAAACTTCATTTTTTTCTCCTTCACGCTGTATTTACCTAATTGTCAGCAAAAGATAATTACCTGGCCCCTCCCCTAGGGGGCCAGGTTAAGCAATGATCATGTCTGTGTGTGCGTGTGTGTGTCTGTCTGTCTGTCTGTCCGTCAGCCCGTGGCTGGGGCCAGGTCTGCTATCTCTGATTGCCTTGTTTAGAAATGAATTCCGCATTTATTTGTATTTTACATATTGTCCCAATTCATGGAATTTAGGCTGCAAGTCTTTGTTGAGAACATTTCTGTATTGGCCAGCCTGTTTGGTTTTGTTTTTGGTTAGCTTTGAGGAAAATTTATGAACCTGAAACTTTTGAAAATCTTCCAAGAACCTAATGATTTTACTTGTTTTAAGGAAAATCCAGTCGTGTTTCAGGGTACATATTTCATTCCACACAGACATAATCCCAAATAGGCCTTTACACCAAATGATGCAAACTATTGTTCAAATTAAGAAGGGCTTTGGTGGTAGGACTTTTATGTGAATTACACTAACAGGCACACACACACATACACACACAGGCAAACTAACACACATACATGCGCGTGCACACACACATGCACACACGCATACAAACTGAACAAAAAAAAACCCCTCATCTCACACCTTTTTCCTCTATTGCACCTGGATTAAATACAGTATGAATGCCATCCCCGCTAACATCTGTGAGCTAATCTGGGTTCAGATCTGGGTTTATTTAGCCATGAGTGAAGCTGAATCTCACCGCACTGCTGGAGGAAATAACATCCTGTAATCTACTACTGGTTTGAATGATGGAAAGGGCACACAGAGAGGCCAAAAATGAGTCTACGATGCAGGTCAGGAGCACTTTACATTTTACCCATGAAAACATTTTGAGTTGTTGTCTGTAGCATTGGCAAAATTAAGCACTGGCACACTGGTGGAGTAAGGAGCCAAAAATATGCATGAATAGTCTTTTTCCAAGCCTGCATTCAAAGTGTCTGCTCTCCTGACATGAGTAAATAGCCTCAATCTTCAAAAAAGCAGTGAATGTTCAGAGCTTAATCCAGCTCTCTTCCCCAAGAACACCAGCCTCAAAGCAGTACTCAAGAAATATAAAACGCTCAAATATTTAATGAAAAAATCCAGTTAACTTGAAAGCTGATCCAGTGGAGTAGATACATTAGTAATGGTGTGAATTTAAATAAAGGAATAGATCAATTATCAGTCGGAGCACTGTTAAATTTAAATATGATGTTTTTCAAGTTTCAGCAATGTAAACTTCCAGAGGTTAATGCCACACTCATATTATGCACTTTTGCAGTGTAGCAATATTTACACATTCAAATGTGAATGTAATATTTTATCATGAAGGAAAAATTTGGAAACTACACAATGTAGTATATTTGATTTATGGAACTGTTCAGGCACTGATGAAAATGTATTATATACTTTATTTGAAAAGTGCAAATGTGAATGGTATTTATTTATTTGTTTGTTTGTTTATGTTTTGTGAAAATGTCACCCCAAAATGCAATTGAAACAAACTGGCGAATATTTATATCAGCGACTGTGGGGATTTAACCACAGAATTTCATGTGCCTGAATTTCCAAGACTGACCATAAATTTGCAGCTGGCGTTACTGAGACATATTTTCAATGTCTTTGGCACCGGTGTGAGCAATTGTAATGTTTGGAAGGGAAACAATGGTAAATGAAAACAGAATAGTCCACACATGCTGCTCGCAGGTGTCAGTGGAATATAATCTTGCCTCGTAAAACCACTTCCAGAGCCTGCAACTGAGTCAAGGGAGGACTAGCCTGCCTGAATCCTCTCCTTATCTCCTTTTAAACAGCAGCGTTCCAGTGACTTCAGTGCTAATTTTCAGCAAAACAAATGACCATGCCACAATCGTCATACAGATTTAGCTCACTTACTCATAATGTCATAAAAATAATAAAGCCGTAGGAATTTACCGAGAGGATTATTTGTCTTGTACTTTTCTAGGAATAATGATAAGTGCCTAGCCATCAGTTGATTATAAATGCAAACATCTTTTGGTGACGTGATTCTGACTGACTAACATATGCTACATCTGCATGCTGTCATCAGTAGTCGAAATGAAACCAGCTTTAATCCTTTTAGATGAAATTTACAAAAGATTGTTGGTCTAATTTATCTTAAGTCACCTACGAAAACTTTGGCATGACATTTGGCTGCACACTTTCAATGTAAAATGCAAAACTAATAGAGAGCTCCCCTAAATATGACAACAAAAAAAGACCCTTCCATTCTGACAGGATGTGTGTTTTCATTCAGGGATTAGTCACACAATACTTCAGCAGGGTTGTAGTGCCTCTGTCCCCAATGATTTCTGGCTGCAGAAAAGACCCCAAATCAAAGACACAGCCAAAGGGGGCCTCTCTGCTATCCAAACTCTGGCCTGGTTGCCATTGGCCCCCTGGCTAGTCCACAAAAAACACACACAGAATAAGACAGCAATTCTAGCTCTCTAGAGGACACCTTTGTTTTTGTTTTCACATTTCTGCAACCTGTATGTGCCTGTGTATAGGTGTGTGGGTACACATGTATGCGTGTGTGTGTGTGTGTGTGTATGCGTGTCTGTATAGATGTGCACAAGTATGAGATTGCGCATGCATGTGAGTGTGTGCGTTGGTGTGCGTGCATGTGTGTGTTTGTGTTTTAGTTGTCTGCATTCCCCCTGTCTTTGTCTCCACGGGGATCAGGAAAATTAGATGTCTGGGTCTTCTGGCTCCGTTCATTTTCTCATATTTTTCAAAGATAACAAGATGCTGGCAAAAGCTACTGAACGGCTGGTTCAGTCCCTGACCCACGCAAATTGCAGCAGAAGCTTTGTGTATAAGAATAATTACAATATGTTTTTAAATCCATGCATGTACAGTTTTTTTAAAGGACGCTTCTCATCTGGCAAAATTTCCAGAAAGGGTAAAAAAACACTCTACCTTCATGGAAGGAATATTTCAGTATGCACTTGACAGCGCTTAAAGAGAAGAATCTCTTTCCAATATGTACAAACTGTTACTCTCTACATTGTACAGCAATAAATCTACTTCCCCACAGTGGAGAAACATGCAATGGAGTTATTCACAGATGATTTAAAATGATCGTTGAGAGCAGAGGATCAGTTTCAAGTCAGTTCTGAGGTTAATGAAGTATCACTTTTCCATCATGACTTAATGCACTTTGACAGTCACAAAGGCACAGTGCTGCGGTTAGCTCACATTTACTGTTAGGCTGTTGCTGGCGATTGCAACTAGAAAGGTGCATTTTCTCTAGAAAATAACAGAAGAGTTGTTGCATGCATTGAATTTATGTCTTCGTGTGGTGCGCTGAGATCTTTGGCACTGATTACCGTTGGTGTTGACATCTCAAACATCTGTGGGAGGAGTAGTGCACTGAACATGGGACTATTGATTAACATAAAATAAGTAGATTCATTGCTGCGAGAATCTAATATAATTTCTGAACGTTAAAAGAAAATACCATAGTCCACACCAAATAGATGATCGCACTTAATTTGTGTAACAACATTGTCACAAATCTCATATATTAGTGTGCACATATCCATGGGAGAAACTAAATTACAATTTCTCATTACCTTTTATTGCATTCTCATTTGCAGATCAATTATACACTTGGCATTGCACGTGCGATCGCTTTATGCTCGAAATGGATGAACCGCAGAATCAGTGCGTCGGCCGCTCTGAAATCGAGGAGCCTCGGACATAAAGAGAACCTTGAGGAAAAAAAATACCGCGATTCAGAGTCAGTGAGGTTTAAAATCAGGAAAAGCGAAAAAGCTCCCTCTACTGTGCCTTGGACAGAGCCCAACTCTATTAGGGGGCATCATCGAGTACACAGGCGCAAGCAGGAGTTAATGGGCTGTTGCCAGTCCATCAGGCAGGTTTGCAGTGACACGCGGCTAACTTGTCCTCGGTGGCTCCTCGTGGCTTTTATTAACTCTGCAGCTCTGAGAGGGTGCGAGTGCGACGCAGACCCACAGCAGCGCTTGTGGAAGTGTCACGTCACTTATTGTTTCCTGACCTGGCCCCTGGGCATGTCCCCACTCTGGTAAATTCCCTGGAGACACCTGACAACGCGCACTTAGAGACCACCAGCTCTGGGACATGGTCAGGAAGCAGTGACCAATGTAAATTAATAGGAAAAAAAGAAGCCACAGCTCTGTTGCAGGGGCAGAAACATTGTTCTTTTGTTTTTACTCTCCACCTGAACTTCTTCATCAGTTCGGTTTCATTTCTGTTTGCATTATGAACATTTCGCACGGCTCTGTCAATGAACAACACACCAATTGAACAAAACTATGAAAAAATCTACTTGGTCGAGAAGGGCAGGTCTGCCTCATTATCTTGTACTCGTTCAGCTGCGCACGGTCATTCAAAGTCATGACAGCACTATAACAGTCATTGCTGTTATAGTCAACACACTGTCAGTGTTATCTATGAACAATACACACACAAAAAAAATTAAATTTGGGCAGCATTATGTTTTGTCATGAATTTATTGCCACTGACCATGAGTGATGAAAGGACAACAACCCAATCGTCATCAAGGAACAAAGGAATTTGTAAGGCTTCAAATTACTATGAAAACGTCAGTCACACTTTAGATGAAGTGTTGCTCATAAAGGCTCTCTACAGCATGTATAATGTCTTCATAAATGAGACATAATGTCTTCGTAAATCATACATAAGCAAATGTCATGCCTTGTAAAGGATGGAATAACACATCCTTATACAGCATGTGATGCCAGATGCGATAAAACTGACAATCTCACTTAGCTAGTGGCTAAATACTATAAAGGGTGATATTGTCAGCTAAGTGACATTGTCATTGTCACATCTGGCATCACATGCTGAATAAGGATGTGTTATTTCACCCTTTACAAAGCATGACATTTGCTAAAGTATGATTTATGAAGACATTATGTCTCATTTATGAAAGCATTATACATGCTGTATAGAGCCTTTATGAGTAACGCTTCATCTAAAGAGTGACCAAAACTTCAGCCTGAGAGATTTTTTGTGTTATTTTAATAAATAATTCAATTTTCTTCAAAAACGTTAATTTTTTTAATTTTTCAAATTAAATTTGCTGTTTTGCGTGGTATTGAAACATGAAAAGTCAAAATTCATCAAAAGGGTAGTCAGTAATTTATTTATTACATGAGTGCTCGCTATTGTCTAATTGAATTTTGTTTCACTTGCTTTCAGGGTCAAGAAACAGTCATTTTTTGTGGTATATCAGACATAAATCTGTATTTCAGAGTTTCATTTTAGAGTTAGCAAATATTTTTCAAAATATTACCTTTGTAAACCTCAATTTAACCTCGGACCTCTGTGAGACATGACAATGATTAGTATTGTAATGATACTTTAAGGACCTGCTTGGTTATTGTTTGGATGCCGTGACTTTTCCTGAAACATTTAAATTAAGTTCTGGTGACATACTGCGTGCTATAACACAAACCACAACTTCTTGGCCTCCAACACAAATTAACCCCAAAGGTAACATTGCCGTTGGACAGAACTGTGATACGGCCATCAAAACTTTTGTAAGACTGGCATTTTTTTCCCTCATTGCCCTATGACCCATAAATTTTCAAGTTAATCACTTAATAATTTGATAATTTGTGCTAGTTGTCAGTAGACCAACACTGGCAGGGTCAAGGAAGGCTAACGGTCCAGATTCTATGAGCATACCTTTTGGCTAAATGTCAAAATACTGTATGGACTGAGCCCTATTTGGCAGCTTTGACGACAGCTCGAGTAACAAGATATCTTACCATATGGATATGGACTTAAGGTTTTACTGCATGTGTCCAAAGCTAAGGAATTCCAGGGAACATACTTAGTGAAATTTGATGAGGCAAGAAGAGTTTCTCGGTGGTTGTTTGAGAGCACATCCAGGGTTTTTACGCGTGCTTCAAGATTGACGCACCAGCTGAATTCATTACTGCTCACAATTTGTTGACAGGTTGTAAAATAGGTTGGTCACAGGCCGAACTTTTTGAACTTGTGCACCCTTTCTTAGCACAACCTCCTGCCACACTCCCCAGCAGTCCAGCACTGTCTTCTTTTTTGATATCTCGCAGCCTCTCTTTCAGAGTTTTCAGGTGGCTTTTATAAATGGCCAAGGCTGCAGTTTCTGCATGTCAGCTTCAGTTTTCCTGTAGCTTAAGGGATGAAAAAGTGCTGGGGTGTGGGTGTGGATGAACATGGGGGGAGGGGGTGGGGGTGGGTGAAGACGGAAAAATACTCACATCCGCTGGCAGAGGAGATTCTCTTAAATTATGGGGATGACCGGCCAATGACTACTTACTTTTCAAATCATGCGGAACCACGCCTGCCTCCACGCCGCGTCCTCCAGTGGGACGTCCCGGAGGAACCTCGGCCCAGCGCAGCTGGGAGATGGGGCCTCATAGGGAGAAGGCGGAGGGGTCAATAAAAAAAATCTATGAGGCGCCACAGATCACTGGAAATGGTGCTTCCGCTTCATGCCTTGCATGATATTAGCCCTGCAACTGGAAAGGGCAAGGACCGTCAGATAGGGGTTTGGTGTGGGGGGGTGGGTGTCGTGTCTGATACAGCAGCTACACTGGGGGACCCCAGCATGCACCACAGGGATTGTGGGAAGGAATCCTCATTGATGACCCTGCTGTCGATGGGAGGTTTTTTATGCATCTTCCATGTCTTACAAGGGTTAAACATCTACAATCCGGACAAATGCAATTATCAGTAATAACAGTGGTCAGAGATCCGCAGACATCCAGTTGTGAAAGGTGAGTCAAAACTCCACAGATATAATGAAAAAAATAGCTCATAACATTCTAAAATGAGGCCAAATGGAAAACCCTACCAGTGAAAGTCAGGCATTGATTGAATTCATATTTTCCTTGAGGACATGGATCACAACTCTGGCTTCAACTGATAAAGTGCAAGATAGTCATTTGTAGCAACAATTCCAGGAACAACCAGAGTTTTACTTTTGGCATTCAGTTAATAGGTTTCTAATTGTTGACAGGTCAAACCAAGTTTATAAATATAACAAAGAGTGTGGTGTCATTTGAAAATGGTAATCGATAAAAACAAAAAATTATAGTACATAAACTGTGCTGCAAAAATGGCAGCACTGAACGAGCTCTTGAACCGTTAATTTCCTTGCCTGATGTTCAGTCTGCTAATTGATGTAGTTGTCTAAGATTACTCCATGTGTGGACATAGAGATGAACATTGTGCTGTCCTTTATATGTGCAGCAGGAATGAAAATGGCCACTTTGGGCCTGAGAGCGATCAGCTATGAAGTGAAGAACTCGATATTTCCTGTACAATACAGTCACAGTTTCCTATTACTGCGCATTTTTCACACAGTGGGTGGCAAAGCGGGAAAAAAAAATCTGTGGAACATTTAAGAAGCTAAAACAACATCCTGAAATGGGAAGCAATAGGGTCCTGAGGTTCTAGGTTAGTCATCTAGGGACTGCCTGTCAAAACTCAATTAATAAGATGAGGCACATGAAGGACAGAAAAAAATGGTTCCCGTGAAAGATTAATGATGGCCCTTGATCCTTAGAATGAGTAAAACATCCATCGCAAGGTTAAGAAAGAGCTTAAAAAATGCTTTGATACCCTGAAATGGGAGCTTAAGTTGTTAATGATATTTCATACTGTTGCCAGAGGTGCATTGTTAAATATCATAGATTTATTCAATTAAGTCCTCAACGTGCTTCTAATCAGCCTCTGATATTTTCCAGCAAAGCGCGTAAAATTTTTTTCTACATATTACCATGTATATCAGCATCAATTATTAATCACGATCTATAGATGCCATGCGTGATGTAGTAAAGAACATTTGGAGCGGCTTCACTGCAGTTCTCTAACCTTAAAATAAGGTTTAACATACACCTAGTTCTCTCATATTATCATTGAAGTGATGACCCTCCTCTACAAGCTTATTACAAAGTGATATGCCTTCAACTGTATGCAGAGGCTGAATGGTTAGAACATATGTATGCATTAAACATATTTATTGACAAACTGAAACCGAAAACCAGTCATAAATTGCAACAAAAATAAAGTGTATGTGTGTTTAAGTGTGCTTAGATCACACCAGTTAGAAAGTATAATTGCAAGCTGTGGTTACGGGGTCCAAGCAAAATGAAACAAGTTTCAATTTTGAAGAGAAGAAGACACCAACAATCCCAGAAAATACTATGATAAAAGGTTATAGCCGACTAACTTATGGCTTGAAATGCATTTCTGCAGTCATGCTTAATTGCAAGCTTTTTTCTTGTCAGTATCTCTTCAATAACTGCATTTGGCTGTCTAAAATTTCACACCACTTTCCAATTATGTTTGTGGGATCTTGTATTGATGCTAACTCATTCACAAGCGAATTCTTTGCAAACCAGTTTAGAATGATGCACATTGCATTAACAAGTGACAGCTCATTAGATAAAGGCCTTGCTGTCAAATGCATTGAAATACTGTGGTCACACATTTTACCGGGGAAAATTTCTTCATGCTGAGATTTTATATCTTGCTCTGCAGATATTGCTTTTCAAATGTTTTGCAAATTGATTGAACCAACTGAGAGCATACCAAAATTAAAGGTTTAACATTGATTTCACAATGGCAGTTTGTACACCGGGCTTAGCTGAGGAGTTTAATTTATGCAACACCTGAAAAGCAGGGATGGGAGTGAACTCGTCCATATTCTGGACGTGTTCGAGCTGTGCTTGCTAGTGAAAATTCAAAAACTGATCCTGAAGTGCTATCTAGTGATGAAATAGCATAACTGCATGCATAAATACAGCAGTTCAATGTCTGCAAGCATCTAATTCGACACAAAAAGGTTAAATTCCTTTACATATTTTCAAAAGGCTGCAGAGTTAATTCAAGATTATGTATTAAAACATGCAATTTAAAGGAAACAAGAATTCTCACTTTAATCTTTATCCATTTTTAGGCGCAGTTGGACATCAGTGGTCATCAGTAGCCTCTCCAAACACGATACATGCTTTTTCTCCATGATAAAGATTAGAATTTTGTCAATTTTTCTGCTGTCTCGCAAGCCAGCACACCTACTCAATTAAAAAAAAAACTGCTTAAACTAAACTGGGATGGTTTTGTGTGTTTTCACCCTTAATCACGATAATGCATAACTGTATGGAGAAACATTTTGATATCGCAATAAAGGCCTAATAAGTACAGAGGCTAATGAAAATTCTTTGGCTGATTTTGGTCACTCAGTTCCAGCTATCACTTTGTTTTTATAGCTTTTAATGGCAAACTTCACCACTATGAAGCATGCATAATTTCTAGATAATTGGCCAATTGGTTTAACATTTATGCCGGTTTGTTTGCTGTAGCGCCCCCTATTGACCTATTTCCACCAAATTTGGTACGGACAGATGATACTAGATCAGAGGTGGGCAGCGAGGGCCGTATCTGTCCCTGGTTTTCACACCAACGTCTGGTCTTTAATTAGTTGATTGTCTCAATTAGCCAAACCATTTATGAAATATGACGTTTCATGCGCATTTCTTTAAATTATCATGAAACTACAAAGAATAGTCTTGTCTCCCTTCATAAAACATTTTCCTTTGATCGAATCATTGCGAAAATCTATATTTGTGCATGCTATCAATTAACTCAATTAGTCAGGGTAATTGATAGGAATAAAAACCTGCATACACACCGGCCCTCCAGGACCGTGATTGCCCACCCCTGTACTAGATATTAGGTTGGTCAGGATTGGACATTGCTCTAGGAAGTTATTACCCTTTATATCAATCTTGGCCACGCCTTTAAAATTGATAGACTTATTGTGGTGACACCTTTCAACTTATCAAAATTTCCATCCGTTGGGCTTTAGAGCTTGCTCCAATGATACTGTATACCAAATTTTGTGTAAATTGATAGCACCGTCTAGGAGGAGACAGAAATGGAATCTTTCATAAACACTTAAACTTACGTGATAAAATTAATTCACAAATATGGGTTTCTCTCATATGCTATGATTTGCATGGATCCATAGAATCCAGAAGAAGAAAAATTGAGTTTCTCTGCCCACCTTTTCAGAAATTATAGCCCAAAACACATCTCAACAGCGCCACTAATTGACCAATGAAAGTAATTTTCATGAATGTTGCTTTTTTACACATTTACACGTGTACATTTACACATTCTTAACAAGTCCATAAAGTTTCATGATGATAGGTTACAGATAAAGTGATTAAAAGGACTACTAAATATTCATGGGCTGATGTTGGCCATTTTGTTTTATCTAGCATGCCATTCCTATTAATACAAATGCAAACTGTGCCCCCCATGAAGCCTGCAGAATTTCAAGTTGATTGGTCAATTACTTCATGAGTTATAACCATTTGTTTGTGAAAGCGCCACCTATGGACGGATTTATACCAACTTCAGTGCTTTTGTGACTGATAGCCTGTGGATGAAATGTCTTAAGGTTGGTGAGGATTGGACTTTGCATTCAGGATTTACAGCTCATTATATCAATGGATGCCACACCATCAAATTTGGCTTACTGCAACCACCTCTTTCAACTAGTCACAATTACCATCCATAGGCTTACAGAGCTTGGTGTTAAAATGCTGTGTGCCAAATTTGGTGCAAATTAATCACACCGTCTACGATGAATTTAAAGGTTTTTTGTCAAATTCAAAATGGCGGAAATTTTTTCAATATTCAAATGGGCATGGCCTATATAAATTGATTTAGCTTGACCCACAGAATCTAACGGAACATAAATTTTTGTTTCTAGGACTTACGGTTCAGAAGATAAAACCTATAACACATTATATGCTCTATAGCGCCACCATATGGCCAATTGGGACAGGTTTTTTTGCCTGAGTAGTGGGTGACTACAGAAACCTATGAGCCAAATATGGTTTGTCTGTCACATACAGTTTTTTCTGTGCAAACACTTTTAGTGAAGGAAAAATAATAATCAGAAAAAATACGACAGGATTCCAGCACTTCGTGCTTGGACCCCGAAAAATAAATCACTTCAAAATATTAGTGTTATGTTTTCTCCATTATTTTAGGCAATCTCCCTAATCTGCATAAATTGAGCATTTTATAAGAAGCAGCAGGAAGCATTGATACCTGCTGCAATTATGCTCCATTTTTTCTCAGCTGAGCAGAAAAACAATTACCCCAGCAAACAGCATTTGAAAGGGTTAATTCTGACAGGAGCTTGCCCAAATATTGCCAACATAGGCAGTTAATAAGAGCAAGATATTAGTAGTCCGGCTCCACAACAGTTCTTTATAATAATGTGCCGTCTGTCAATCACTGGCACAATTAAACTGCTTAATGAATAAATTTGCATTGTTAATCAAGGGGTCGAAGGAAACATCTGCTTTCCCTGAGCTTTAACGGCTTACCTTGCTTCACTGTCCATATGGAACGTTAAAGGAAACACTGTTCCGATACGAATAAAATGAAAAGTATCACTCAAACTAAATTGGGTTATTCGACAGATTCACCGTGTTAGAGTGATGCAGGATACTGCTGTGGTTTTAATTGCTATTTAAGGAGATGTTAAGCTTCTTCTTCCACTTGTAAGCAATGAGTCTTACAAAGTTCCTTTTTAATTGTTTTGTCCGGCTGCTTTTCAATACAACAAAGCACTAGGATCACCCTGTCAGCCTTAAATTAAATGCAAAGTGGAGCTGGATTGACACTGCATCTGCCTGAGCTGCTTTTAAGTACACTGCTTTTATTAAAATTTAAATATGAGGTTTGTAAAATAAAGTGCACCATAGCTACAGTGATCATCTTTCCAATATTTTGCAAAGCCTGGAAACCAAATAGAAATCACCGCACTGAAACACACCTATATATGTAACTATTGAAATTTGTGCCACATTTTTGTTGTTACTGAATTTTTATGAGAAGATTAGATAATACATTGATTCCATTACAGTTGCTTCTGATAATTTTGGTGAACATTATGTGTTCTGATGTTTCCATAAGGGCTATAGCTAGTTCAGATTCTCCAACCCTCAATGTTCCTCATTAGTACGGGCAGTGTCCGTGACCAGAAGCTCATAATTCACCAATAATTAATTGTAGGTTTCAATTATCTAAAAATGGGACCAAGGGTCTTGTACCTTACTGGCAAGCAGTCTTACAGTGATGAAGCAAGTTATGAAAATTTCATGTGAAGTTTGATATTTGAATCAGTGAAAATCAATGTCAAGGTCACTAAATAAAAAATCACATACATTTATAAGACCTCCTGAAATACAATCCTAAGTTCTGCAGCAGTTTTGGTGATACAAGTGGTGATACATATTAAAATATGTCAATATGTATTCAATATGTCAACTGTGAACCTTAAATGTCACAGAATGTCAAGTTGTGGTCAGCAAATGGACTTCATATATGAATTTCTAAATGTCTCTATACAAACCTTGGCTCAATCTGTGACCATTTTGGTGATACAAGTCATAAATGTAAATGCACTGTCGAGTTTGACCCTCAAAGGTCATCAACAGTCAAGCTGAATGTCACCAAATGAAAGTTCATATGCAATTTTCTATGACAGTAACACAAACTTAGAATCCATCTGTGACCTTTTCAGCGATAGAAGTCATTGAATTTTCTCTAGGTCAAGTTAGACCTTCAAAGGTCAATATGAAGGTCACCAAATGAAAGTTCATACATGACTTCCTATAAGTCTCCAATACAAACCTACACTCAATCTGAAATGATTTTGCTGATACAAGTCATTGAAACACTGTATAGTTTGGCCATTCAAGGTCACTGAAGGTCAAGTTCAAGGTCACCTAATGAGACCTCATTCATGACTTCCTATATGGCCACAATACAAACCTACACTCTATCTGTAATAGTTTTGCTGATAAAAGTCATTGAAATTTCACTATGTGAAGTTTGACCTTCAAAGGTCACCGAGGGTCAAGTTCAAGGCCACCAAATGAAAGTTTGTGTATAACTTCCTATACATCACCAATACAAACCGAAACTATCTATAACCATTTTGCTGATATATTCATTAAAATTTCACTGTGAAGTTTGGGCATTCAAGGTCACTGAAGGTCAAATTCAATGTCACCAAATGAAACATCATGCATGACTTCCTATATTCCCGCAATATAAACCTCCATTCCCGCAATATAACCTCCATTAGTAATAGTTTTGGTGATAGAAGTCACTTAAATTTCACTATGTGAAGTTTGACCCTTGAAGGTCACCAAAGGTCAAGTTCAAGACCACCGAATGAAAGCTCATACATGACTTCCTAAAGTGTTCAATGCACATATTTTCCCAATCTTTAATATTTTCAAGCCTAGAAACCTTTGAAAATTGTTAACATTTTGCTTGACCTCACGTTTGACCTCTCATGGTCACCTGAAGTCAACTTTAACACCGCCAAAATATAGGTGAAATATCACTTTGCATAGGTCAGTAATACAAACTTAATCTCTATCTGCAACCGTTCAGCTTCCACAGACAATTTGGCCCATTCTTCATAGGACCCAATGTTAAAGTTCTGCACCCCCACTAGACCCACTTCTGTCAATTCAATCAAAATCGCACTCGCACTGTACATAAAGTGCATCAAGGTGAGTTGATTGCCAGATTTAGAAAAAAAGTTATCGGACAGTTTGTGAGAAATAATTTTTTTGGAATTTCAAGTCATATCTTTTAACATTGTTAATATTTCCTAACCTCCAGTTTGATCTTTCAAAGTCATCTGTGGTCACATTTAATATTGCCAAAATATAGGCCATATATGACTTCCTATATGTCGTTAATACAAACTTAATCTCTATCTGCAACCATTTGGCCTCCACAGACCATCTTACATATTCATAAAGTACAGCACCCCTGTTACGGGAAACTTTTTTTTTTCTTCTGAAAATCGTTTTCCATTTTGGATGTATTGTGTGTGCATTTCTGTTGCTGTTTGTTTGTTTGTTGCCAGATTCGTCTCCGCCTAAACAATTCTTCGTCCATCAAGCCGTCCATCATTTGCATTACTTATTCCTCCTCCGTCAGCTGATTCTCCGTCAGCCAGTCCGGTGCTGCCCCGTTCGTGGAATACAGTTTAAATATTACGAAGTCCTGCCCGTGCCCCAGCTATGTTTGCTCGTTAGATGTTCTGTGGTCTGTCTGTGCAGTGTGTGTGTGGGGGAAAATAACTTGTTCAAGGGTAGACGGAGGCCCTTATACACTCCACACGCATGTAGGTATTTTTTTCGTTGTCTAGTACACTAGTTTAGCGGCAGCTGCCACCCTCTGTATTTTGGTTTTTGCGCAAATGTTAAGGTAGTTAGTTATTTTATTTTGTGAACATTTTAGTTAGTACTGCACTTTTGTTTTTCTAGTAGAGTTTTGTTTTATTCCTTTCGTTTGTTTGGCAGTGCTTTAGACCTTGTTGCTTTCCCCTAACTTTGTTTGTAAATACTTTTGTAAATAGATTATTTACTGTTCACCTATCGTTCACCTTTGTACCGCTGTGGTTATTGTCAATACACTTTTTTGCACCCGATTTCTGTATTCCCTGTCTTTTAATACCACCGAGCGCTATAATATTTTTTTTTTTTGGGCAGCATCATCCCTAGATGTAACAGCCCCCAATAGACCCACTTCTGTCGATTCAATCAAAATGGCGCTTGCACTGTGCATTGACGGTACCAATGTACTTGCAAGTTGATTGCCTGATTTAGAGAAAAATTTATCATGCAGTTTCGGATAATTAATTTTTTTTTAATTTCTCAGTTCTATCTTTAACATTGGATCCAACATTTCAACGGCCAATAAAACGGACAAAAATGATAAAAAAATCCGAGAGAAATCTGTAGATATGGTGTAGTAGTATGTTATTGCAAATTTACACAAAAATTAATCAAAAAAAAGATAAAAAATGTTCTGGACGCCGAATGCCGGACGATGGATGCCACACCACGACAATTAAATCGCCACTGCGTGCAGTGAACTACGATGCGCCTCGCAGAGGAATACGTCAGTTGGTGAGTTCAAGAAGCTAAAGTGCTGTAATTTTTTTTAATATAACATACAATTGAAATGGTGCATTATTTTCAGGTAGGACCTCCTTTTGGGCGCGAAAATACGCTGTTTCTGTGTTTCCGTCCACAACAGTTTATCGCCTAAATTTCCACCCAGCACTATGCCCTGGTGCAGCTCCCTGGAGGAGATCAGAGAGCTTTCTACTGCATCTAATATAAGTAGTGGCAATTTGTAGCTCATAAAACCCCACTTCAAAAAAAGTGAACTATCCCTTTAACATCAGGGGTAAAGTTTAAAATGCCCCAATTTATTCCAAACTTATATTTTTAGATAGCCTTATATTTCTAGTTTTATGTTCAAATTGATTTTTAAGAAAAGAGATTGCTGAGATAAAGTTATGGGGGTTTAAGTAAGGAGCTCTTTTTGAAGAGTGCCAATTTTTTATTTCTGGTTTTTGTTGCCATACACTAATGCTCTGAACTGGGTTATGAATTAAAACAATTTTCTTTAAATATTTTTTTTATCAAGTTCAAACATTGTTTTAAACATATGATATTTGAATTTAGGTTTAAAATAAACATTTTGTGCTTTTGAGTGACTTGAATATAGACAATTTAAGAAAAACTGCGGTCCATCCAAGGCGCTGTTTTTTTTAAAGATTTTAAATACTTAAAATCCAGACAACATCTTCAAACTTTCTCAAAGCAAGCATAAATAAATATATTCTTTGGCAGTTTAACAATTTTTGTGTTTTGGACCCATTATCATGGAAATATGTTAGAGTGAAATGTGTGCATCCGAGACGCTGAGTAGCAGTCAGCTGGAAGTACAAATAAGATTTGGTGTCTTCAATAGCCTATGAATGTTAAATCTGTATTTAAATTTGACAAACATTCTTGTATAATTGCAATTTTATTAACTGTATTTGCAGGATTCATATGTCGTATTCTATTTTACTAAATATCAAACAATCATGGTTCTCATTTTATGTTCATGTTTAATGTTCATGATTTTGTCTTTTCTTTATTATTTTTGGTTATTGTATCTTCAGGTTTTCAGTTCATTCCATATTCAGTTTCATCACACTTGTGCTCCCCTGTCTTGTAATCTAGTTGGTTCAGTCCGTCTCCCCAGTCTTGTGTGCCACACTTTCAGGTGATTTCATGGTTTCGGGGTTTCCAAACATTCCCTCCAATCTTGTTTGTTTCCTTCGCCTTACTTCTATCTTTACTAACAATACTAACAGTTTATTACATTAAATAAATTACCAACACTAACATCGTTTATAATACTAACTTACTAATAACCACTTGGGATTGAATAGCTGCACACTACAAATTGACTAACAAGCTCTCAGCACTCGCTCTGCTCTAGTCTTTGCCCCTTGCCTTCACTCAATTTACTTTGCTGTGCTTCAGCAGATTCTCTGCACCTTGTTAATCACTGTTCTGCCTCTCACCCTGTGCACAATAGAACTCCCAAACCAGAGCCGTTTGTTTGTCATAGGCTGTCTGTGTCATCCCTGTCTGCGTTTTGGCTTTCGCCAATTTCATGTGGTTGGGAAGTTCCTCTTGTTCATACCTTTGTTAATTAGTCAGATCCAGCTCACCTGTTCCCTGCAAAGCATGTGACTTCCCTCCTATTTAGAGTCCTCACTCCGGTTCTGACTGTCAGAACGTTAATCAATATTTCATTTTGCAGAGATTATTGTATGCCATTGATTATTGTTTTTCTTCAACTGTTTCCTCCGACTAAGATTCTTGCCGTTGCCCTTTTTGTATTAATTTTATCTTTTTGGATTTTTTTGACCTATTTCTGCCCGACCATGTCTCCTGTTTTTGGATGCCCTGTGTATGACCCTCTGCATTGTTTTTTTCGACTATGATTTTGGCCTGCTGTCTATGTACCATCACACTTCTGCTTTACTGGTTTTGACCCCGGCCTGTCTGGTCGACTTTGTTTTTTGGATTTCGTTTTTGGCTTGGCAATTCTTGTGTCTTCTGGTCCTGACCCTGCTTTCAATAAAGGCTTATGATTTTTGGATTCCCTGCTCTCGCCTGTGGTTCCTGAACACACCGTCAGACAAATAATCTGACGATAATAATTGCACTTTTGTCCCTGGAACCCCTTGATGTTTTTGCACCTGGGTAAATGGGTTTAAATAGGTGTTACCAACAAAATGTAACAATCCCCTCAATCAAAGGTAAATGTTGGTTACACCCATCCTGATCTGCTTAACTTACCAACAGGTGACGAACATACATTAACAACTGATTTCTCACCAAGATGAGTGATTAGCTCAATGGGTTAGCCTTTTCACAGTCAGTATTAGTTGAGTATAAAAGACATCTCCATGTCAGTTAAATCATTATAAGTCAAGTGACACTTCATATGACAACATAATCTTTTTCCAATGCATTCATCTGAGAGAAATCATCTCTACAGAGAGAGGTTGAAGCCTAAGAATGGAGATGATGCCTACAAGGAGAGAGATGCTTAGAGGAAGCGTGATGCCAGGAAGAAGAATCCTGATGCAGTCAGAGCTTCAGAAAGGCAGACTAAATGGAAATACAGAGCCAAACAGAAACCGCCTTCTACTCCAGTTTGTTGAACCATACAGTGCTCCTTCAAGTTTTAGCCGTGCTAAACGTCGAGTAGTGAGAAATCTTCCTGCATCCCCTAGAGAGCGTACCAAAATCATCCTCCCCTGGGCTGCTGAGCTCAATATCAGTGTACAGAACAACAAGACAACATAAACACATCCCACCAAGATACCAAACAGAGAGTCTGTGACTTTCACCAACGCCAGAATACAGAGACTCCATCCTTGTCACCCATGATGATGGCACCGAGGTGAAGGAGCAGAAGAGATTCCTCATCTCTACCCTGAAGGAGACCTGTGCCATGTGTGCCAAGGAGTTCCCAGAGGACAAGATCCATCTGTCATCCTTCAAAGCCTTAAGACCTTCATTTGTTCTGTGTAAGGACAAAATGCCACACAATGTCTGTGTATGTGTGTACCATAAAAATGTGAATCTTCTGCTGACCAGCCTGAAAGACTATCCAGGGGTACCCATCAACCACAAGGAACTTTTCTAGCTTTTGACCTGTGACACATCAGTTGAGGATTGCATGTTTGGGGACTGTCCTGTCTGCAGTGACAACATCACCACTGACCAGCGACTTAGATGAGCAGCAAAGTTTAGATCCTGTTACCTGATGTCAGTCGGTCAAGACTGAACATGGCACAGACAAGGTACTGAGATCTGGGACTGTCTTAGATGTCATCATCCTCCTGAGTGAGAAACTACTTGCCTTCAGACTTCACAGCTTTATAAACAACCAGCAAGCTCAGTACTTCCAGATAACTCTTTCATCTTTCAGAACAAACTATTTGGTTTATCAGATTGACTTTTCAGGCTACGCCAATCTGTTTCACCAGGAGGAGACACAGAGTGGTCACTGGTCCCACACCCAAGCTGCACTATTCACTGCTGTTGCCTGGACCAAGGATGGCACCCACTCCTTTATCATCGTTATCATCTCGGATTACTTGAGCCATGACAAATATGCTGCAGCCATATTTATAGAGACTGTGAAGCTTCCCGTTCTTGTAAGGGAGCTAGACATCTTTTCTGATGGTGCTGCAATGCATTTCAAACAGAAATGCATGTTTGCTTCATTACCAGCCTGCTTGAATCAATGAAAATTTGTGTGAATTGGCACTTTTTTGGCACATCTCATGGCAGAGGTGCTGTAGATGGCGTCGGCAGCACAGTGAAGAGGACAGTCTACAGTGCCATTATGTCTCGTACAGCCCATATTGAGAATGTCAAGGTCTGTGCTGAGTGTGCTGCCAAGGTTAACTCAACCATCAACATCAGATATGTATCCGCTGAGGAGGTAAACCAGAAGTCACTTGCCCTCCACAACCTTTGGGATTTAGCTGTTCCAGTACCCGCCACCCAGTTCACTGTGTCAGAACTGTTGCTACCAGCAGAATCTCCCACATCTCCCTACTCCCAGAAGGATGGTGTTGTGTTTGATGTCCTCCCCCAGGCTTCTGCATCCACCCTCACCATTTCAGCTTCTAAATGGTATGCCTGCTGCAGACCAAACAGCTCCAAGTGTTCTATTGGACAAGCTCAAGAACCAGCTGATGCCGGTGCCTGGAGATTCAACTTCTCGAGGCAAGCCGGACGCTCTATCCGCTTACATGGGGCAGTTAACCAGCATACCATCTCTGCAGACTGCATCCTTCGTGAGATTGAGCCACCAGCACTAACCTCTTCGACCTGAACATCCATCCTTAAGCTTGATGCTAAGGACTGGAAAGTGATCCCAGGCCTTTTCAGAAAGCGCCGCCGAATATCTGACTTTATCTGAGCAATTCAGACTTAAAACCATGTGCAAATATGGTACAAAATGAAATAAACCTTCCTTTGTACATATCCAAGATGTATATATGTAAAATATTATGTAATATAATATAATTGTATTATATAGAAATAAATTGTAGAATCAATCTTGTCTTGTGCATCTAAGACCATTTTAGCTCAGTCCGTCCGAGACACTGACATTTTCTAAAACTCTTGCAATCAAGGCATCAAAAATCCTGTTTTGGCATCAACCTTATATTGGACATTTAAATAAACATCCTAATGATAATAATGTCTTAGTTTTATTTGATAATTATTTTGGGAACAGTGCTTTCAAGAACTTTGAAAAACATAAAATTTAAACGTTAATTTTCTGTCCATTCGGGACAGAGCACTGAAAAGGTTATATCTTAAAAACTATCAAATCATTTAGGTTCAAATTTTTATATGTTAAAGTGGGTAATTAGACCTTTCTTCTGACATATTACATAAGTTTATAGACCCACTGATTGAAAAAATGCACCCTCTTAAACAGTAAATGGTCCATCCGAGACGCATTTGGCCTTTCCCAAAATTAAAACATTGCACTCTTACTCTCTGTCGCTAAATTTGTCATAAATGCAAGTCATAAATGCAAGTCCCACTCCTATGTCGACTTATAGTGAGCAGAGCTTAAACAGAAACATTGGTTGAAATTCTCAATACTCATCTTGAAGAACTGAGCCGTCTTATCAAAACATTCCCGTTTAATATCTCAAAGATTCAATAGATCTGAAGAAATTAAAAACAATATTCGACTGTCGAACACGGAGTTACATTAAAACCCCGTCCAACCTTCGGACACGTAGACACTGAGTTTAACATTTGTTAATGGCATTGCAAGCTTCCTCTGAGCAAAAATGAACAAACCTGCTGTCTCCTGAGCATTTGAAGTTCAATGCACTGAGCAATAATGTTGAGAATGGAATTGACACGCCATTCTGCCGTTTAGTCTTGTAAATTTGTTAATCAATCCTCAGATTGCTAATCAGGCAAAGTAATAGAGTTATCGTTTGTTTAATGGTGAGGATTCTGCCTACCCCAACTGACCTCTGACAGCACGTCACTGGTTAAGTATTTGGCTACTTTGTGTTATTTGTACAATGTAACGTTGCTGGCGTAGCCTACGTTTGTGGCCTAGCCTACGTTACTCACACGTGCCCGCGTGCGCACACACACACACACATCCACACATTGTTGAAATCATATGCTGGATGCTTTATTCTTTCTATGTGTTTTAAAGTTAATGATGTGGCTATAATAAGACCACGTTGGCTATGTAATCGCTGACAACAGGGGATATTTCATAATGGTTGGTGGAAACCAGGAGATTTTAGCGTCCCGACAGGCTTTTGTCGGGACTTGGGACAAGCAACTCAAAACCGGGTCGTCTGGTCTCTTTACTTTTGAAGTAACTGCAAGTCTTTGATTTTGATGATCTCTGCAATATTCTGATTTTAACATTAAATTTAACATTGTATGATTATATTATAATTTTTTGGAAAATTACACATTATTGTACAACTTTGGAACGGTTGAGTTGCCAATAAATGTTATTACAATACATCCAAACTTTGTCATCTTTTTTCTTTTCACATTGGGGTCTATTCTCCCATGCGCTTAAGTCGAAAAAAGCGCGTAGCTACGCGCTTTTCAGCCTACGTGTATTCTCCCCTCGACTTAAGTCTGTGCATTACGCGCCTTGAAGGCACTTACGCGCTTGGGGCGGAGCAAGGCCAAAATCGGGGCGTTTCCGGGCGTTTCTCATGCAAATAACACTTACGCGTATTCTCCCCCTGGCTTACGCGCTTTTTCTGTTAAGCGCTTTTGAGGGCTGTATTAAGGTCAAGCGCCAACATTAGGCGAAATTGAATATTGCGTTTGATGTCGGTAATAGGCCGAATTTTAACATTACTTTTATTTTATTTAACATGGTAAAGGTTGAGACATTTAATATTCGATTGTTCTTCCTTATTTCTAAACAACATTTCACAAAACCATGATAATTTATCAAACGAAATCATCACATGATATTACGCCTCAGCCTCTTCTCCAATCAGTTAAATTACAAACGCAAAACAATTAATTCATACGAGTATACATAAGACCATCATTCTACCATGCCCTCAAAATCTAAAGCCAAAATGCCAGTCCTGCATTTGCTCGCACTCTTGCGTGACTGGGAAAGAGTAGAGGAGCGCGCCGAGCACGAATACGAACACGCATATATCGGCTTCGTTTGGACATCCTGGGACAAACAAAAATCGAGGGCATCCAGCGCTTTCGCCTGGACCGTGCATGAGGTAATCATCTATCTTTGCCGACTTCTGGATGACCAGCTATCCAGCCGCAGCAATTATCCACAAAACATACCCGTGGTCATCAACGTCAGAACTGCGCTGTCGCTTCTGGCATCTGGGTAGTTTCAGAGAGTGGCTGGTGATGTCATACACATCACAGGCGTCTGTGTCAAGGTGTCTGACGCAGTTCGTTGGCGCTTCAAGTTCGTCTCCATGCACTTCCACTGCAGAAAGAGTGGATGCCATCCCCTCCTCCCTTCCTCATGTGCTGTGAAATGCACAGGGGATGATGGTTGCCCACCACCTGTTGCGTGTACACTTCCCCGATGTGCAGAGAACCTGGCTTTTACAGCGCCTCGCAGATCTCTCCAATTATGCTTTAAATCGGGGATACTGCACTTACATCTCCCCACCGAAGCCACATCCAGAGAGATTTGCAGCTTAATTCCTCGGATCAGCCTTCATTGCGTGCTTGCCATACAACACCGACATCTGTGAAATTTGGTTTTCGGCTTTGGCTCGACGTCGCCATCATTGTCTTCCATGTTCTATTAACAAATGCGACTGCCCTGTATGTTCGTGATAATCTAAAAAGTTGTGATATCCTCACGAGTGAGGGGATTGATTTTCTAATTGAGGATATCTGTAGCCTATTAACTAACTCGAGTCCTAGTAATTTTTTTACCATTGGTAATGCTGTGTAATTTAATGTGTGAATAAAGATATTATTAAATAGGCTACTCAAGATTGAGCCCTACCCTGGCAAATACCAAAGCACTATCCATTTGTTAATCAATTTTAGCCTTTAAAGAATAGCCGACATGGGAAGAATCATTATCAGTAAGTGGGATAATTGATTATAATAAAGTATTAGGCACAAGTTCAAGTGAATGTGTCGCTCAAATCAAATAGGATGATAGGCGATGGATATGGAATTCCGTCTTTACTGAGGCGGTTTCGAGGAGGGGAGATGACCGCGTGCGGGGTAAGAATCCTTGTTAAAGCGTTTCCTTGTCCTTTAGTTGTAAACCAGACATCGGAGTAGTTTTCAAGTGCGCTATTTCTAAATGAGATCATATAAACTGTCTTTGTCTTTGTGTGACTAGAATGTTCCCTTTGTCTTCTTCCCTGTCTTCCACGGAACAAACAGGCTGGTGTAGGAGGGGCACATTTTCAATGATCTGATGCGCTGATTGAGAAGCGCTAAATTCTATATTTATTATTTCATTATCGCGGCAATTTGTTTGTATGCATAGCTTTAATGCCATGGTGGCTAGAGTAAGAAATAACAACTGTTTGTCACTAACATTTCCCCCGCCGCCGCAATTTTATGTGTCCGTACGGACAGAGCCCAATGCTTTATCCCCCGCTTCGCGCTAATCGCGCGGCGGGAGATAAAAAAAGAGATGTCTGAATTACGTCTTGTAATTGGTACGGACATACATAGGCCTACTATTACAGCGGCGTATAAAACCTCGTATCTTCACAATGACAAACTTCACAGGAAAATAAAAAATAAATATAAAATAATAATAATAATAATAAAATAATATAAATGGATAAATATAGTTTAAAATAAAAAATGTTTAATTTTGCATGTAAGAATAGTGAACATACGAGTTTTCGTTTCTTATCAGTTTGGAGATACGAGGTTTTATCAGCCGGCCGACGATATTCAAATTTAAAGTCTGGATTGCATTTTCCATGGACCACAAATGCGTTTTCATGGTTAATCAGAAAATCCTTTTTCCATGTTTTTCTGATAGCCATAATCAATGAGCTTTGTACAGAGTCTGCCTCTCTTTTGGATCAGTCACATCTCTTTCATAAGGCCGCCTACATACTGAAGTTAAGCGCTGTGGGCGTGATCGAAGGGAGTAGGGGAGAATACGCGTAACTCAAAAGCGCTTAACTCGAAGCGCGTAAAAAAAGACTAACGCGCTAATGGGAGAATAGACCCCATTATGAACACATTTAGCGGGTGGGGCAATGAAAATTAGAAACTTCATTTTTGAGTGGCACCCTGAGCTTTATCCCCAATCTCAATTTCTGATTAAAAAAAAATTTGTGCGTTTGCATCTGGCCAGTCAGAAATCTGCTCCTTGGTAGACCTTTCAACTAAGTAACTATTTGAGGCATCAGCAATATCAGGCAATGTTTGATCTTTATTCTGGATTCATTTGACCTCCTCCTTATATTTCCTTTTTCTACTACAGTGCTGGAAAAAAACACCTCTAAGAATTAGTTCTGGCACCTTCAGCAATTTGACTTTCTCAGATTCTTCTAGTTTCCCCCTCCTCTTTTTTAACCTTAGCTCACATTTTACAATATTCAGCCTTAGCATTATCATTAGTCTTTTAGATATGTCTTGAAGAGAATGTGCTCATCTTATGAATGGCTGTAGGCATCTGCTGGGGATTCTGCTTTTTAAACTTACATTTGCACTCCTTTGGAGTGAATTTACACTGGGCATCAAGTATAACTCCCTTGAATCTACCCCACATTTCATTCATAGTCTTGCTATAAAGGACTTTTCATCCAATCTATTGCACTTATATACAGCGGCGGCTCGTCGGCCGTAACAAAGGGAAGCCAGAACCTCGCCCTTCAAAGCTTAATGACTTCAACATTTCGTAGTTCACTTTTCTTTATCAGCAGTAGCTCATACGAATTGGTTGAAGGACAATCAAATTTATTTTCGATAGCAAATGACGACGCAAATTATCAACACATCTTTATAAATTAGTTTGCGAGGCTTCTTCCACAAGAAGCCACGACAGTCCATTTTCTACAATCTTAATATAGAAGAAAAGAATGCGATGTTGCAGAGCTTATTGCTTAATGAGCGTCACTAATCAATTTGCGCATCTATGCCGTTTCGTGAGCTTCTTGAGCGCGGGATTTATAGCGTAGGCCTATGGAAATTTATGTTGTAATTTATGTGTGAAAGAAAACCCCTCAATTTCGTGGTGCAATGTATAACAATGCTATCGAAAATAAATTTGACTCAACTGACTGTTCTTCAAACAATTCGTATGAGCAACTTCTGATCAAGAAAAGTGAACTGCGAAAAGGTTTAAGTCATTAAGCTTTGAAGGGCGAGGTTTTGGCTTAACTTTGTTACGGCTGACGGCCCTCCACTGTTTGAATGACTGATTGAAAACAGGTGATGAACAGTCATTAACATTAAGGGATTGTTTGGGCTTCCCCAGTTGCCAATTCACGAGCCGCCACTGCTTATATATGAGTGCACCCTGTTGAAGTACGCTGGCCTAAAATTTTCTGCAGAGGGTTTCAAGGAAGTGTATCTAATCTAATCTTGTCATCTGATTCTGGATATGGCAGTCTTGGGTGGGGGTCGTCATTCATGGTCATCTCACATGTGGGTGTTCTTCTGTCGAGCTTACCTCGTTAAAATTGTGTCTTAGGTGACTTATTGTTGGATCATGGACATTACAAGCCCTTGCCACAACCCTGAGAGATATTTCTGCATTGGCACGCTCCCTAAGATTGAGAGGGGGCTGTAACATTTTGTGCACTGCACTGTCCTGTGGCACTAGCCTCTTGCAGTAGCTCTCCTGTTCCACTAGGGGGCTGGTCCGGGCCGCTGAACCATTGTTTAAGACTGGCTCGGGCAGTGACTTTTCTTTGCAGTAACTGTCCTGCTCCACTAGGGGACTGGCCCGGGTCACCTTTGAGTCACCTGTGGCATTTTAACAAATGACTGAACTTGGACTTTTGCGGTGGCCTTTTATTGACCAAGAGGCAGGATTTTCCTGGGCTCAGCTTACCTTATTTCAAAAGCACTGGATCAGGCCCCACCTGTCTGGCAGGCCACTTCTGACAAAGGGCAGGAAACTGACAGTGACATCGCAAAGGTGACTGAAATGCACTCACACCAGTAGCACATAGCCACAGTCACGTAATTAAAGCCTACCCAGTCAACCACAAAGATAATTCTGAGGAATACAGGAAGGATTAAACTGTTGCATTTATAATTTTGTTTAGTGTATTAGTAACTTCTGTGATCAATCTCAGACTGCATGTGTAACAATTTGGTGAGGGGGACATGCATTGAAGGATGTTAACATTCAGTGCTCAAGTGCACAAATACAATTTCACGTACATGAAATGGCTACGCCAAATACCAAGTTTATGTATTTTTAAAGAGGGGGTTGTCAGATAAAGTGCTTTTTTAAAATCTCCATCCACTAAGCCACCCCACACTTGGTAGCGCCCGGCATGGCTGCCTTGGTTGCCTATGTCAAATTAAGGCCTTGCATTCCACAAATACATGAAAAAATACACATGCATATGCAAATATGACCAATTTTCAGCCTCATATGCTGTGCAAGTGTTAATTTGGGCCAATTTAAAGCTTTTTGTCATTTTAAATAAATAGATCATATAAAAGGACTTCCTTTCCCAGTTTTCACCCTTTCTCTTTTTTTTCTTCATATTCTGCATTTTCTATTCATAGCCTGCTGGTTTTTTCTGATTATCCCCATTCCCCCCCCCCCGCTTCCACCCGCTTTGAGCCTGGCACATTTTCATAGCAGTGCCAACACAATGTGGTACAGTAATGATTTTATTCATCATGGCAACTATTTGAAGGAAACTTGTCCTCTAAAACAATGCAGCAATTTTCAAAGCAAGCCCTCTGGACCTGAAAACGCAGCATTCAATGTCCAGAGAGTTAAGCACAAAAGCATTCTTGAAACACAGAGGCAAAAAAAAAAAACTCAATTATGCTTTGAGAGAGCTGGTATATCCTTGGGGACAAAGTAAGGGAGTCTTATAATCACTTTGGATTTAATTGTCAGGCTTTGAACAGTTATCAATATACCAGTGTTCTCATTACTATACCCATTGGCTATGGTTAAGAGTTCTTTCTTTGAAGTTCATCATTATTTTCTTCCATCTTATGCCTGTTTGTATCTATTATTGCAAAACTGCTTAATTATTGATATAGATCTACTTTATTATCTGTGTATCACAATATTCCTTTTATCATCAGCCTCATCTTAAAAGACCTTGACATCCTACATTTAAAACAGCCCCAGACCATGGAGTTTCTACATATACTTTGTCTTATCGTTTACCTTGTAAATCTTGCCAAAGGTGATGACTGCAAGTTGTTCGTAACCTCATAGTGATGACTATAAGTTGTTAGTCATAACATCACAGAAGTTTCAACAGAGTTCAGGAGCAGAATTTTTTTAATCAGTTTTCACTGTTTTTAAACTCTCAAGAACTTAGCATGCATTTTGCTTTTCACCAAGGCTTTTTAAGGATAACTTTTGGCTCCCCTAAACACAGCCCATATTTGAAATTCTTTTGAATATTTTATCTAATGTTTCTTTCATTGAAAGAAATGCCCATCTGTATTTGATAGCTTTTGGATGTTATTTGCAATCTCATTCGTTTAGTGCGCAAATGGCTGATTCAAATGATGCTCACACACAAACACATACACACACACACACACACACGCAGGCACACACAGTAAGGATTCATATTGTAAACTTGGAGCTCCAGGTCTGGCTTCAGGATTTTTTTTGTAGACTAAGCTCAGATGTGCTGCATTCTGGCCTCTCATGGTCTTCCAGGAATCTCGATGTTAATGCATCAAATACCATATCATTGGGTCCTGCACTCTATGGTAAACCACAACATAAAACAACTTTATATAAAACAGTAACCTTCTATTTCACACAAATGGAATCAGGCATAAATGGGCTCAAATTAAATGGAATTAAGGAATAAAACAAAGTGCCTCTGAGAACACAGCTAGTCAATCAGGAAACAAATAAATGAATTAATAATGCAGGGGCTTGATTCACACTTCATTACAGCATTGATTGCTTGTCAGGCTGTTAATCGCTTTGCATGTTTGCAATACTAACTGCTCTTTGAAAACAACTCACTGATTTGCTTCAGATGTCAGCTGCATCTGCCATGTCCACCCATAAATATTTATAATAAGTAAAACAACATGACTTTTTGTGCTGTTGCTACATTGACTTTCCACTTGACTTTCTGGTTGGTTTGGATTTGCAGAGAAGACAACCACAAAATAATTGACCTAAATTACATAGGCTGAATGAATACATTTTTTTTTCCCACAGCTCTCAAAATGGCTTATTATGAAAATTTTGACAAAATATGGTAGTTTTCCAGAGGCTTCTTGGCTTTAATTTTTTCCATAAAAATTAAAGATTTATCAAACTACCGTTACATTTCAAAAATGTTTCAGCGGCAATTTATTTATTTTATTTTTTTTGCAGAAAACAACTCTCAATATCGGAGTGAACACGCTGTACTGTGGATCAATGCCAGAAAGCGCTGACGAATGGCCTGGGCCTATATTCTGTATTGAAGAGGAACTGCCATTATCTGGGGATGTAATATACAAACTTCCCTAGTTTTAAATGAACTTTTTTCACATAATTGCTGACAGTCACATTACAAACGTAAGCAGGTAATTTAGTTACAAATTAAATGTGGTTTATTAACCATTTGCACTATAATACGTACCTGCAACATGGTTGGTGGGTAATATTTAAAAAAATGTAACAGCTTCTGAGCACAATAAATCTAAACAGTGAATGTGTTTCAAACATCATTAATTTTTGTATTAATATACCTTATTTGGTTGTTTGTCTAAAATTGTTTTCTTTTATGCATGTAAAGATTGATTATGCTTTTACCGAATTACAAGTATTGAGCAAGGTCAGGGTCAAAAGTTTAGTAACTTTTAACAAATATATGTAACTTAGTGACCCTGATTATGCCTTGAATTCAAACAGAAGAAGTTTGAAAATGAAATAAAGATTATTGTATGAAAGTTAATTTGATTCAAATTCCTCTTGAGGAAATACACATTCGCTTTCAAATTTTATTTGGTGAGTATCTTGTTTTCAGCATGAAATCTTGACCTTTTTTAATTTTTAAAAAATTTTCCCCATTTCCAATCTTTTCCTTCGTCTCATGTCCGTGCCTGGCAGCCTGGTGGCCACGCCCACATTTCCAATCAAGTTTCCACTTCCTCGTTCCAACTCCCTGAGTGTGGATTGCATTCACCTGCTTCCATGCCTATTTGAGCTCGCTGTTCCGTCAGTTTGTCACTGGGTGTTCATAGTGCCTACGGTCCCTGATCCTGTTTACGCGCACGTGTTATATTCCCCAGATCTGATCTTTGTAAAGCAATTATTTCCTATGTAATTTGCGGGGTTTTGTGTTTTAGCTTTTTGCTGTTTGGGTTTTGGGATTTTGTTCAGTTGATACCTTCTTCTTAGTTTCTTTGTTAATTTGGAGTTTTGATTCAACCTTTGTATTTACTCCCAGTGTTAGTATAAATTTCTGTTTTAGTTATTCTGCCCTGTGTTTAAGTACTCCCACATTGTATCTAAATACTGAGCATTGTCTTGTTTCATTGTGATCTCCTGGTCTATGTATATTCATAATTATTATTATTATTATTATTATTATTATTATTATTGTTGTGAAATTAAATATCCTGCTCCATGGAGCAGGAAGTTAGTGTAGATTCTCCTTCCTTGAGAAAGTTTTGGCTCTGTCCTGGCATTAGTTTGGGGATGATTACAGTGCGTCACAAAGTAAATTACTTGATGATTATCCATCCTGCACAGTGCAGCTGCTGTTATTGGCTGGGAGAAACTAACAGGAAACTCCTGCTTCTTTTTTCACAAATCCAAGGGGTTCATAAGAGCATGTTCTACTCAATCATGCATGTGTAAGTATTATTATAATCAAAGCGTGACTGAGTATGGAGAGTTACGTATTTAGTCTCATAAAATAGAACAATTCGCAAATGTAGCGAGCTAGCAATTTAGCCGTTACATCATACTAGGCCACTTAACCATATAGGCATTGAATAGGCTAGTTCTGCTCCTTCATCATTACAAGTTTGAGTTGAGAGCAAAAGTCTCTGCCCTTGGTCAGCCATCATTCCCTGCATTCTGCAACCTGCTGGCCCTTCCTTTTGAATGGGAAACAGCTTGCAGGCAGACCTGTGTCAGAGCCTGAAAGACCAAGTTATCCCCGTGATTTTTTTTATTCCCTGACAAATGCTCGTCAGTAAATCTTGTCAAATTTATTTTTTGAGTTTCCTAACTGAACTAATCTTGATAGAACGACAGCCTTTTAGGTGATTTTTGGTTTGTACTGTGTTCCCTCACCAAGCTATAGATTGAGCTGGGATGTTGCTTGGGTGACCAAGTTTCTGCATTATAAATCAATTCATTATATATATATATAATAATAATAAATAAATAAATAAAACACAACATATAATCAAGCATCAATGCAGTCTTAACCACCCCCCCCTTATATGAATGGCCCCTTGTCTTCACAATCATTTAATCCAATATTCCAATATTCTTAAAACACGTAAAGTTCGGGGAGATGGAAATAAGCAGGTTGTTCAATAGCTGCATTTTAGGTGTACAGCGTTTGATTGACAACGACATAATTCAGTCACAAATCTACAAAAAATTGGTTACCCACAATGATATTGGTAAAATGCACTGGTCTACATTCAACTCTACAACACTTAGCCAAAGTCAAATCACTGATTAATTGAAGGTCCCTCTGCAAAATGAAGCTCTTTTATCTTTGTATACTTAAAAGGGTCTTTAGCAGTACGAATTGGACAATGATAAGTGATCTTGCAGAAGTGTTGTGATTCCTTCTTTGGTGATATTAGGTCATCACAAGATCCAAACTTAAATGTGGACTCTAGGTCTTAGTAAAGAAATTTCCATGTTGGAAAACAAATTTAACGGCTATGCTGACTATCTCCAGAGTTACTGTGGGACTGCATTATATTGAATGGATGAACAGTTGCCCATGTCAACAACACTTAGGAAAGTTGATTGAAATACTTTCTGGCATTTTGCATTTATGGTCAGACGCAGTTGAACTGCGATTGAACACTTTGGGGAGAATGTCTTAGGTCTGAATGGCTGCAGTACAGTGAGGAGTTCAAGCAGACCTTGTGCTTACTTTGAAGCAAACTTTGCGTATATTTGCTGTGGTGGTACAGCCCACATTCGTGATAACTTGAAAACTATCTCCTACTCTGACTGCTGTTGTGCCTTGCTAGAGCAAAAAGCAGCCACCATGCTCTTCACATTAGCGAATAATGTGCTGGAAATAATTGCCTCAATCAAGAAAGGTTAATGAGTGCGTCTGTGTCTACAACCGCCAGGAGTCTTATCAAAGCATGGAGGTTCATTTGGGTTGTGGCATAACCTTCACCCCTTTTGCAATTAGTTGGCTAGATCAAGGTGGTGTGAACACTGGAGGGGAAAATACACACCGTGAACGCATTGCACCAGTGGGAGCTTGTCAGACAAGGGTGGAGGAGGAGTTGTGTGTGTCCAAGGGGCAAATGCCACGCTTGCTTCTCAATTTAAAAAGCACACTCTTACAAGCGGGTTGAGTAATGCCCCAGGTAATCATCCTGTTGAATCCATGGGTATTATGTATCCACTGTACTAATTTGACTGCATCTTGCAATGAGTGGCAGGGGTGTATTGTTCTGGCTTTAAGGACATTTGGAGAGATGTCTGGCGCTCACTTGTGCGGTTAATGGGATGACCAGTCACAAGGAGGTTACAAAGAGACTCTCGACTCATGGTCTTCTCAATGTTGACAGTGGTCTGTGCCATTTCTCAGCTATAAATGAATGGCAACTGGAGGTGCAGATACAGAATTGTTTGTCCACAGCTGGAAAAATACTTGTCATTAATCAATGAAATTAATTTTAGTTGCTGTGCAAAGCAATGTGCAAACCCCCATGCCCAGGCAGCAATGCTGAGGAATGCCTGAGAACTTGTGTATATCAGTTATTATCTGAGTGCGGAAGGCCTCTCATCCTCAAAAAACAAAAAACTGAAACTACAGACGTTCCCTAGTTTTTCCTCAGTTTCATAAAAAAAAAAAAAAAAAACTATTGAAAGCATTGCATCTTCAAACAAACTTTTCCTGTAAACTTTCAAGTGTAACTACATGACCCGGTGCTAATCTGTACACTCAGGGCTGTACAAACACCACAACACAACCAAACAACTTTAAACCCTTGAGTGTGTGGGGAGACAGATAAACAATCACGCACCAGAGCAGGCGCGTGAAGAAGCAGGTAAATAGCTGGAGCTGACGATCAGTCTTGAGGATTGCTCCGGTCGGTCGACTCTGGGCTGATCTATATCCGTGTTTCTCCTGATCGATCAGCCCGGATCCTCCCTGGCCTGGAAGGCCCCCGGGACTCTTCTGGAATCCTCCCAGCAGTCCTGAATAAGTAACTCCTGAGGAGTGCCGAGTCTGACAGTTGATAGCTTGGCTCCCTGGGTTAGCACGTAGAGCTACGGATCAATGCTGTCAAATCTGATCTGACTGACTACCGTGCCCAATATTTCCAATCAGGGTTTTACTCTTGCACTTCCATTGTAGTAGTATTCTAATGTGGTTATGATTCCCCTGCATTTGTAGAATATTACTGTAAATTTTGATGCCATGTTTTGTTAATTCATTTACTTATTATTTCTTTATTATTATATTCTTAACAGGACAGCTTTATAAAACATTGATGCATTAAACATTAAAGCTCATCAACACTGGCTTGATGAGCTTTAATGCAAATTTCTATAAGGAATGATTCTTAGACATGCTATACATTTCCATATCAGATAAAGTTTTAAGAGTGGTGGCTCACTCAATTAAGGTATTGGGCGGCTCACTGGAAATAAGGCACTGCATTGTGGCGTAGTATTGACCACAATGGCCCGGGTTTGAATCTGAGCCCTGCTAGTGCCTAGCCTGACTCCGCCAGCCTTCGTACTTCCGCTTAATTTCATTTCGCTACTCAGTCTGATCACTCTGAGCTCTGCCTCATTTACCTCGGCAGAAAGTCCGCCGGACCAACCAATGAACAGAAGGTATAGCCGAGAGCTATGATGTAGCAGCTGCGCCAAGTTTGAAATTGTAGTCTCCAAAATCAACAATGGCCACGGACATAAATACATGGGAGGCCATTCGCTCTGTCGTGGAGAAAATCCCAGGTATATCAGCGACTTATATCCTCAACAAGATGAATGTTTGGTTAGTTTTTTGAATGGAAATGATGTTGTAGCACTACTCCCTACAGATTGTCATGTCTATCATATCTAGCCATCATGAAATAGGCACCCTGCTCATCTCTGTGAGAGACAGCCGAACCACCTCAGCTAGCTTGTAGCTTCCAGTGTTTCATTGCCCACAAATTTTACACTATTTAAGTTAGCAGCGAACTTTTTAAAAGCCGTGTTTTTGTTCGTGTCACAAGACCTATTTGCTGTCTCAGTATTGTATTGTTATTATCCATGAATGAAATGGCTGGGTATGATCTTAGCGCAAGTACGGATGACCGTTCAGTTTTCGTGTCAACGTAGATTTCGTCCTGATGTAAAAAATGTGTTATTCTCGTCGATTCTACTGTTATTTTCAGGTCTTATACTTTTTTTTTAACAGCAGCAGTATCTGCAGGAAAAACGATCGCTCAACAGTTTGTTTCTTGTTAGGAGAACAGGAAGAGCTTCTTTGTTTTCGCTGCTTTCCTGGTATAAAGGACTGTGTTTACAGCAGCTGTACTAGCCAGCTGAGCCGGTGCATAACATACATCATCGCCAAACTTAGTGATTAGTTTTCAGGTACACTAATGCTTTTAAACTTCAGACAAGCGCCCACCCACCAGGAAGTAAACACTTGTCAATGACGACTGGCTAGAGTCTGTGTACGAAGCACAGCGAAGTAGCAGAGTCTGGTTTTACCAGGCTAGCTAGTGCCAACTGTGGCCGGTAGCCTTCTTGGAGCTGTGCAAAATTGGATTGGGATTGCCAGGATTAGGCAGGGATACTGCTGGTCAGGGTTAGTATTGTTCGTTGCTCTCGCGCCTCCAGCTGGCTAGCCAGGCACTCATCAGAAAAATTCTAAGCTAGCTCATTCCTCCACCCTAATTATGAGCTTGCTAAGTTTCAAGCCAAGATTGTACAGAGGCAGCGGCTGACAGGTCCATGTTTCAGAGGAGAATCGCAAAATGTCTGTGCAAAATGTGCCACTTTTTGTATACTGGGTACAAGTGGGACTGCAGGTAGACCAGTCCTGATCCCACACCTACTTCTTATGGCGCTTTTCCACTACATGGTACCGGCTCTACTTTACTCTACTCGGCACCGGGTGCTTTTTGGGGTTGCTTTTCCATTAGAGGATAGTACCGCCTCCGTGGTACCTGCCTGTCGTTGCAACGCAGCATGTTACTGCCGCGACGGCATCCTCAGTTATATCAAGTTTACTTTTATTCCAACGATTTTGTTAAATATTTATGTATTTAAATCAGGGCATACGCACTACCATCACCACGTTATGGCACTAAAGTCCATGATTGTTTAATTGTCATTTCTGTTTGACATTGACTGATGCATAGGCAGCTGATGCTGTCTCTGAGTACCACCTAAGAACGCAAAGCAATGATATCCGTAAAAGGCATAGAGTATTCATAGAAAAAGGCAATATATTCTCAAGGCATTTGTGTACCATCAGTATTCCATAATGTAACTACAACCCCTGGCAAAAAATGTGGAATCACCGCACACCAATGATTTACATTTTATTCTTCTTAACAAAGGAGCAAATAACGCATATGACAAAATTATTATTGTTTACTATCTTGACTTTCAGGCTTCACGAAAAATTTCGTGAAATTGAAGTCAAAATATGTAGCAATTGCGCTAATCGCAGGAGATGGCTCAGTATTAGAATTCATCTCATCTGATATAACATTAAGACAAAAATAATTTGTCAACACCTGTATAGTTATTTTTCAGTGCGATTTTCTTTAAACGGGGTAGCATCACATGACTTTCTCAAAGGGAATTATTTAGGGGAACATAACTAGACACAATACTATCACTTAATTTCGTCACAAACGGGGTCACAGGCAAAGAGAAACGCATTTCATGAATATAGCAGCTTTAGTGAACAAGCAAAACCATGTGTGAAAGGTAAGGCAACGCACAATATATTGAACAAGTAACCTAAAACAATATAAGTTGATGATCATAATGACTACGCTAATCTTGAGACTCTTCAATCTAACTCCAATGAGATGTCCCGAGGTCGACTATGGAGTCGTCTTTCTCAGTGACGTTTCTCTCTGACCAATCAGTGGGTAGCAATGTTGCATGTCACATTTTAGTACCTACTAGAACCTGGTCGGCCATTTTTTGGAACCCCGGGAGAGCAGGTACCAGAAAAAGTATCTACTAGTACCTACTAGTACCTGGTAACAGGTACTTTTTCCTAATGGAAAAGCAAAAAAGGCGAGTACTTGAAGTACTTCAGCGCTTCTGAACACTGTGAAGATAAGGGGCTCTAATTTCTTGGCGCAGCGTGGGGTGGCGCAGCGGGGTGTAGCGTGGCGCAGGACACGCAGTGCTAATTTCGTCCGCTGCAGCCCGCGCAGTGGTAATTTCTTGCGGTGCAATACCGTGCGCAGCCACTCTGGCCATTTGGTAGATGGACATGCGCCGAGATGGGTGTGGTGGCGTATTGTTATGACTTGAAAGAAATCACAACAAAGAAATCTAGCAAAGAAAACTAACACAAATTCATTCTTCAATAAAAAAAGTTCTTCAAAATATATCCACTATTTAATTCCTAATAACACTCTAATGCCACTAATGAACTCTGTTGCCAAATCAAAACTCTGCTTCTGCTCTGCTCTCCTCTGCTGTGCTTAAAATCACAGCATTTATATAGACTAGCAACATTTTGGAAAGATCCACAGGATTCCCAGGTAATCCCGCCCCCTCCAGGCCGGAAGGTGCCAGAAGCTTCTAGAAAGCACTAGTCTATTACATGAGATTATGTTTTGCAAGACACGCCACCAGAGGGTGCCAAATGAACAAAATAAATAGCTGACCAGCAAGGCAGCAAAAACAGCATGTAACAAATCTCCGTTTACAGATGATATACAATGCTGTACACAAAATACACGGACATAACATGTAGTAGGGGTAGGTGTCACATATTCATCAAGATGCAGTGACAATTTCGTCAAAAAATTCTCTGCTGAAGTTGCGCAGAAAACTCTTCAGCTCCAACCTGGTTTACTTTCTGTGCAGTGGTATTACATTACATTACAGGTACTTAGCAGACGCTCTTATCCAGAGCGACGTACAAAAGTGCATAAGAACAGTACAAAAGTGCAGACCTCCTAGGAGACAAGTAAAAGTGCTAACAGTAAGTGACAGAACACGTTCCATTGTTACAGATCTAGACTCTTAACAAAAAGGCAAGGTCAAAGGCAAGTGAACAAAAATGGCAACCAGGCAGAGGCAAGTGCAACAAAGAGCAATAAAATAAGTGCAATAGATTAAGTGCAACAAAGGGGCAGGAAAATCAAGTAAACTGACAAGAGTGCAACAAAATGAAGGGAAACCAAATCAAGTGATACAGTCAGGAAGTAAACAGAATAAAGTGCAACAAATCAAAAGGATGTAGGGACAGGAATCAAGGCAGTGGAGTAGGGGAGAGGTGGAGCCTGAAGAGGTGGGTTTTCAGGCGGCGCTTGAAGATGCTCAAGGATTCTGCCGTTCTGACCTCGATAGGTAGATCATTCCACCAACGAGGTGCCAGAACAGACAGCAGCCTTGAGCGGGAAGGGGAGGAGCGGCTCCAATCTGCTCTAATCATCCTCTTTTTTTGGCTGTCAGACGCAGAGTATTTTGCATTTTATGTTCGACAGGCATTGTACATTGTTCTGTGCCAATGTCGACTTACTTTATTGAGCAGAGCTTAAACAAAAACATGGGTTGAAATCCTCGGTACTCATCTTGAAGAACTGAGCCCTCTTACCAAAACTATCAAGCTTAATACCTTAAAAGATTCAGTAGATTTGAAGAAATTAAAAACAATAATCGACTGTCGGACACAAAGTTATATTGAAACCATCCAACTGTTGGACACGGAGATATATTAAAACCCTGTCCGACTTTCGGACACGTAGGCACTGCGTTCAACGCAGCAACGTAATCTGTCGTGTGAAAAATTTGTTTTTTGTGTCCAGTGTTCAAGCGGCTTAATACTACTATTATTGTCACTTCGGTTTTATCGTTTTTGGTGGGGGAAAGGAATACAGCCTGATTGCTATGATCTCGTACTGAGTTAAGATCACATACTGAAAATAAAAGTGTAACATATCTTGCTTTGTTGTCCATGCATGTTAATGACAAAATTTTCAGCAGCAACAGGATGTAATAATAGGTACAGGCTATCCATCGTTTCACTTCCCAAAGATGTAGGCTGAATAAAAATAAATGAGCAACCGTCGCATTTCATTCCAACTTCATAAGTTTGAACAATCAGACATAGTTTTCGTTTTGAAATTCAATTCAAGTTCGCTAATGGTAATAATTTGAGAATGCCTCATATTCGTAATACTCAATATAGATGTAAGCGGTGCAGAAAACATGCCTGAAGCAGCAAAGTAAAATGCAACATTAATGCATCATGAAGATATAGGACAGAGGCTTCTATATTTCAACACTTCAAAGGTGAGGAGAAGAGCTCATTTTATTGGTGAAGAGTTTTCTCGGCTGTGTTAAACCCTCTTAAGCCTTTTCTCCTCCCTTTTTACCACTTGCGCCGGAAGGAGGGACAGGGGCGGTACAGACTTGTGCCAGGCTACGCCAAGCACGAAATTGCAACATATGCCTGGACGCACCCCGTTGGTGCGGCGCTCCCACTATTCGCCGAGCCTGTGCCGCGTCTACGAATTTAGAGCCCAAGGCTTCCTTTTTGCACCACAGAGTTTACTATAAACTGGTGTTTGTGGATCTAAGTACGTATTTCAATACTTGACCTAGGTTTGCCAAAGTAATCCTCCGCCCATGTGGTTATACCACTTACTTGTCATGGTTTGGGAGCTTTGAGAGCTCTGTTTGTTACTCTCTTCCAGGATGATATCGTTTTGCTCCCTATTGGATTCCTGGGCCAGCTGGCAATAATTGGAGGCGTTGGAAGGACTCTATTTAAGCTCCAGTTTTGCCTCACGTTCCTTGCTAGAGTGTCAGTGCATCTTTGGCGCTTTAGCCAGTAAGGTCTCTTGTGAGATTATTGTTAGGGACTTAGCTGCATAAGAGGATCCATGTGAGTGAGTAAGGGAATCTTTGATTTATTTCCCTTTTCTTTTGTTTTCCTCCAGCTCGCTCCTTTTCTACCACGGACGGTGTCTGGTCCGTTGGTAGAGCGAGCCTCATTATTTCTATCTGTTTTTAGTCTCTCTTTACGCTGTGAGATTTGCTTTTTTTAATATTTGGCAGCTGTCCAACGTCCACCTTCAGCAGCTATCGCATTACTAATAAATGATGGTTCTTGATGCAGTGCAGTCCAAGTGATTGGAGATCACGCATATTCAGCTTATACTTGCGTTCTTGCGCTTTGTGTGCGGAAATTCTTCCAGATCCTTTGAAAAATTTCATTACTTTACGCACAACCGAGGGGGAAATATCCAAATTGGTTCCTATTTTTCATTGAGGCACATTACTTGTACCCTCTCAGTGGTTTTCTCGTGCATTTGGTGGCAAATTGGCAATGCTCAACCCATCTAAGCTCCTGAAGGACTGAGCCACTACAGTATGCTTCTTTAGTACCAAATCATGATAACAATCACGTGATGACATCAACTATTTCAAATCACAGCATTATTCAAATTTGTTATCCCATCACTAATTCTAATTTTCCCCCGTACTGACTTTTTTTGTGATGAGTTGCGGGTCTGAATGGCAGAACGGATATATATTTACACATAAAATGAAGCTGACCAGATAAAACACTGAATATCTTGTCTTCATACTGTCTCCAATGAAATACGAGTCAGGGTAAATTTATAAATCACTGTAAATGTTCTCATTTACGTTATTAAAATAATTGGACTCCATTTTCAGAGGGAAGTTTACTATTACATGTGCTAAAGCAATGCAATGGCCTTACAAACACTGATTGAAGAATCATATTGTTCCTAACAGCAACCTTTTGATATGTATGGTATGATTACTAATGTTATTGGCAAGGTTTAAACTAAATGTTTAAACTAAATATATGTAAACTAAAGTGAATACATATCAGAAAAAAAGATAAGGAATCTCTTCACAACTGTTTGTTTAGGCTTCTGTATAATGCCAGTTATTGATGCACTCAAAGTAGTAATAGGGGATTCATATGGTTTACAGCTTCTCTATATAAGTGAAAGAAATGCATTTAACCAGTAAGTCTGTATCATTATATTTGCATGAGATGGTGTTTTCATGCTCGCCGGAGACTGCATCCTGCTATATCTCAGTGCATGTTGCATCAATAAACCATGCAAAAGTTATATGTAAGATAAATAATTCATTCATCATACATGTTGTGATGATTTATGTAAAAGATCTTTTGTCCTTCTTAATGTTAGAAATGTTTTGTACTTGGAAGCACTTGAAATGAAAGAGAACCTTTAATGACTCTAATGACATTGAGAAATATTGCGTTGTCTGATATTGTACGGTTGTTATTGCAACATGGTCAGTTGTTACCAACAATTTATTTCATAATAGCATTTGGGAAATTATACTGAATATGACCTGGCATGTGGGAATAAAGTCTAGCTAAATCATGCACGATTACAGCAAACCCAAAGAAATTCTAACTGTCCGAAACCTGCTTTGTGAACAGGACATTTGGTGAGAAAGAGAGAGGAATAAAAGAAATAAAGAATCAATGAGGCAGAAGATTGGTGAAAATGCATTTAATTGGTATTCAGAATTTCCATCATCTATTTAGCTATACAGCTACTGAAAAGGGGCAGCTCATAAGCATCTCGACAGTGATACAATTTTTTTGTCTCTGGCTCTGTAATCCAGGACAATGCATTAGAGAACGAAAATCAGGTAAAAAGAAGAGACTAAACTTTAATATGTGGGTATTTTCGTTCATAGCGTGATTATTATAGGAACTGCGACCCTTTTTATGCAGTGTCGCTGTTGTAATACTTCAGGATGGCACCTTACTGCACGTGCTTGAGCCAATTCTTAGAATGAATTATCACTCGTCAAGTTTGGGGGCATGTAGTCAAGTCTGTGAGTAATAATCAAATTATCATCATCCTGGATATTGAATTGACATGCCGGCCGAGCGATAAATGTTTGGATATTGACAAAGTTGTGTCATTTTGGTTGTCCACCACAGAATATTGGACTGAAAATTACATTGAATAATGAATATGGGCTCAAAGTGTAGACTTTCTATTTTAATTAGAGGGTATGTCCAAACTGAGTGAACTGTGAGAGCATGACAGCACTTATTATTTTCACGGTCCCATCAGTTTTAAGCAGAGATGCCAAGGCTTATGTCTTCGGCGTGAATTTCTCCTCTTAGTGGCATTCACGTTTCTGTGCCGTAGTCAGCAATTATTCAATCAAAGTGCACTGAAGAAATTCACTCGCGGAATTTAAGGCATTGTGCATCAAGTTCATCAGTTTCACGTGCATTACAGTGGATTTCCCTACTAATGACGCGGAAATCGATTGTGACTCGGGAATTCTCAGGCTTGTCTTTACTGAGGGATTAAAAGCAATGGAATTGCATAAATACATTTCAAATGGTCTTATTTCATTAAAGGGACAATATGTAACATTTCCTTTTTTTTATTTGTTAAGTCTAAGTCTGCATTCATATGCAAAAGTATATGTCATCATTGATGTATTATGACCTCCGCTATTAATCTGATATATTCTCATAAACGAAGAATTTTAGACTTGTTTCTACATTGGGCGGGTAAGCTGGTAGGGGTGCGCCATGACAGTCAGCCATCTTGAAACTGTTGCCGCCGTCAAAGGACAAATAGCACCAAACGCAGAATAAAACCGCGTTTGACCTGACAGCCAGTGCAGAGTGATAGAGACACCGGAGGAAATCAGGAAGAGAGCCTATCGCGGCGACTTTGAAAATCAGTACTGCTGCAGCATAATGCAGGACCATACATATGCAGCAGCAGCACAGGAGACCGAATTTTATCCGCCAAAAAAAAAAAAAAGAATTGAAAAGCAGCGCAACCTGCACGCTCAAAAAACAAGGGAAAATATAGGGCTAGCCTTCCCCAGGTGGAAGGAGCTAATGGAGGAGAACGATTTCTAAGGGACGCTGAAGTTGCCAGGTTTCTCCTCCACAAGTAAGTCAACTGTACTGCCTAAATTAGCTTAAATACAACTTTTTATTCAGTTTTGTTACACAGTGTTGCTTGGTACCATAAGCAGCATAATAGTAGATCTTGCTAAAATACTGCATCCTCATTGTTGCAGGTGGAACTGTATGTTTACGTGGTATCAGTAGCTTTCATAATCGCGGTAAACGCCGGCTTTCGAAGCCTACCCACCGGCTTTTAGTAGCGGTGAAGCTGGTGGGTAGACTTAAGAAGCTGGAATTTACTGTGACTAAAAGCCGGCATTTATCGCGACTAAAGCTACTGAAACCAGTAAACATACAGGCTCATAACTACGAAATGTGCTTCTCTCCTTTACGTGAATGAAACGGCTAAACAGTTCCTAAAACGTGCTTAATTTTTGTAACATAGGACTAAAGAATAAACTACACTTATGGTCATGTTTTAATAATGGGAAGGTGCCACCACCTGTTTTCAGTGCATCAATTTTTCGGGCTCGATCTGCAGACTTAGTTTTATTTCTCATTCGCTGCATGAGTTCTTTTTTCTCTTTGACGTTTCTTCTTGTGCGGTCCGGAAAGAATTCCGTTATTGCACTTTATGATGATGGTAGTGACGCAAATCGAACAAGCAGCACCTGTTAAGTAAAACAACAATCATTCATCTGGACGCGTGTTTGCTGCACTTAAATCGACGATGTTAAAAATTGCATACCTGTCGGCTGTCACGCAGCTTGAGCTGCACACTTTTAACAGCAGAGTGCTACATTTTTTTATCAACCCATGCAATACCGAGAGTGAAAGGCAAAATTTCATCGCAGTGCAGACCAGTTCAATGGAGGCGAAGCATTAGCCTGTTAAAAAGTACATTATTTCTCTGTACTGAATTAAGCCCATAATTGTATCGCTGTTAGATCGCATATGGAGATAAAGCGTGTCTTCAGTTGCAAATGAAGATAATTGTAAAACGCCTTAATGAAGGAAAATGATCGAGAACTATCCAGGATTAATTGTTGTCATAAAAGACATGTCTGTGTCCCTTCCAATTCCCAGTTCGATTTGCGCTTCTGGACACTGGTCCATGCAGCAGACTTCTTTTTGTTAGACTTCGCATCAGCCTTCCTGTCACAAATGACACCTGTCCGTGCTTTGACAGTCTCTATAAAGGTCCGCCTCATCCGATATTAAATTTTCACGACGATGTCTTTTGTCCTAATTTTGCATCTACAGGTGGCCGAGACACACTAATAAATGTACACCTATTTCCCCTAAAGCAATATGCAAGTAACAGGCCGAACAATTAAACATGGTCAACTCCGCCTGACAGCTTGATTACGCGAGTACAGCTTTACATTTGCTTACCTAGGGTGAGTGTAGTAAAATATTAAAAGTTTTTTGTAATTTGCGCTTAAAATTCTAAATGCGCGAACAAATGTGTTTTAACTTGGTTCTAGCACTATACGCGCAGAGATAAGCGCTCGCCGACAAGGACTTCGCAGTCAAGCTGATCGGTGCAAAAGGAAATTTATCCACAAAGAACAATTGAAAAAGACACTAATAGATCTGTGAATAATTTTTTTTGACTACCGCAAATGATCAATATATAATCTGATTTTTCTCTTGTAAATTGTCAGTGCCCTTTTCCACGGCAGAGACTTTTAAAAAAATATTAATTCAGGCTATGCGAACACCAAGGGGACCTTGTCTCTAAGAGCATTCTCGTAAGCTGCACTGCTGCGGTTCTCTGCGTGTAGCACTGGTCATGAGATTCCGTGCTGTCGGCTTATGTCATTTGCAAGTCGGTAAAGTAAGCAGGTGTAACGACACCAGTGTTTTCAGTTATTGTATTTGATGAATGGCTTTGTTAGATAGCGACTCGACTGCTTCACCTGTTTTTTATGTCAGTGTTCCCCAACCCTCTCCTGGAGGCCCACCTGTCCTGCATGCTTTAGATTTCTCCCTGCTCCAGCTCAGGTGATTCAAATGATCAGCTCATTAGTCACCCCCTAAAGCTGATTGATGGCAGCTTAATCATTTGAATCACCTTTGCTGGAGCATGGAGAGATCTAAAACAAGCAGGACAGGTGGGGCTCCAGGAGAGGGTCGGGGAACACTGTTTTATGTAACATTACAGAAAAACAGTGAGGTAGCAAAGGCTGTTGTTGGTTAACTTGGGTTGGATGACTGGTATGTATTCGGTTACTATTGAAGGTGACATCCTATAAGCGTGCATGTAGCGAACACTTGCTTCGCTTTTTCGTTGTATAAAATGTTCAAGACGCACCTATGCTAAGTTATTTATTACCATTACTTTGAATATCTTATACCGATTTACGGTGCTGTGTTTTGCTGTTTCATGTATTATATCGAGGGCTGACTGCAATAAACAGTTATGTCCGGATCTTGTGTATTGGGCATAACTGTTTATTGCAGTCAGCCCTCCATATGCTGGCTTTCGGTTCAGTAGTACCAGTTTTATTAATACATCCATGGTTTCATCAGCATTGGCAAGGCTTTTGGATACACGGTGGCTGCCGTAGTTGCAATACGTTTTTAAAAAAGTGAGGCGCTAGAGTGCATTATTCGTTTGAATGTAATGCACGATTCCAATGCTGGATGGGAGTAATTCCTACACAATGTCCCTTTAAAACAATTTGAACGATCATTAAATACATGCATTGTTTCCAATCTCTGAGTAAAGAGAAGCGCGGGAAGTCATAATAGCTTTCCATGTTACTTGTGATGAGGTGCACCTTTATGCAAGTGAAATGGAAACTTCAGTGCACAAGGATTGGAACAACTTGGTTAATTCTTTCCAAGAAAGTACCCGCTGGTGAGCTCAGGAATACCAAAAGGCCCAGAGAACCAAAGAAAACAACTGTGGTAGATGACACAGCAGGTTTTTTTTTCAGGGTAAAGAAAATCCTTTGACAAGAATTGGCATGATCAGGAGCACCCTCCTGGAGGTTAAAATAAAAAATGAAAGTCAAAAATCAAAAGATGACTCGAGTAAATTCTGAGAGATTACCACAACTTGTAACAATGGGAATGTTTGCTAACTAGCAGCAGCATGCTAGCTACCATCCACATCCAGAAATATTGAAAAGAAAAAGAAATTAAAAGAATTGAACAAGACCTAAATATAAGCATGGTACCGGGCAGGAGGAGTCCATGTCTGACAAAACAAAAGTTTTATGCCTCTGACCATCACACGGTAAATTGGTATTACGATTATTCCATGCATTGGCCGGCTCATGCTTTGAAAATAGGTGCTAGTTACCTGACACTCTTTGCTAGCAGTAGTTCACAAAGTTTACCTTTTGCATGAAGCATAACTTTCTCAACTGTTAGCGTTAACAACTTCTCCCCCGCTGCTGCGCGAGACCAGAAGCAACTTAGCCCCCGAATTCCCATAAAGCAGCTGAAGTGGGGTTTGATTGCAATACCCAATTTTTTTTTTTTGTACTGGTGTTTGCACAAATTAGTTCATAGTTTCACTTATTTATGTGCTAATAAGGACAACCCTCCAAACATGAGCAAAGCCACTCAGAGCATGGGCTGAGACATGCACTGCTACGCCCTGAAAAAACCATGCCCATCCAGGTCAAATAACAAGCTTTTAGTGAGGGAAGAGTGATGACATGAGGGGCAGAGGAGGAGTTTGTTAGTAGGCCTGAAAAATATTCAGAAAATAAGGCAAAAAAAAAATCGGCGATCGGGAACGCCCTCTTCGAAATGGATGGAAATGTCCAGAACTGGCCTTCTCAATCAATGTGACGTCTAGCAAGGAGGACAGCTGGTCAGATTTTGCTCACTCAACGAAATGTACGTAGACTATACGGTTACACTTTACTTGAAGGTACCGTCATAAGAGTGACATGACACTGTTATAACTCTTACATGTGTCCTGTAACAGTTATGATAGTGTCATGTCACTCTTATGACGAAGTTGTCATAATCAAGACAACCCAAATAATGTCAACTTGTCATCTCAAAAACCAAATGACAACGTTTATGACATTGACATAATGTTTCGGACACGTTCATGACAGTGTTATATCACTCTCATAACGATACATTCAAGTAAAGTGTTACCGACTATGCTTTATTTACCATAGCTAGCTGATAGACCCTTGCAAAAAACCACTATTGGAATATCATAAAATTTACCACCTAAAACTATAGTATTACTGTAGTAACTATGTTTCTTTTAGTGTTACTATTGTAATATTGTAGGGCTACCATAGCTAATAAAATAATACTACAGGAAAAAAACTATTGCAATTCTATAAACCTCAGGATTAATTGCGTGAACATTTGCCAGAATTGGTGGTGTTAAGCCGCTTTCACAGCGGACATGAAACAAATTTTTCGCAGGACAGATTACATTCAAAGTCAATTCAAAGACGTGAATACACGCGTTTGCGTGTATTTCCCTCTATCCAATCGCCCCAACCTTGGTTCGGGCGTTTAGCGAACTTTTGAGCAGAGGGTTTTGCATGTATTTGGGTCTTTGCATTGACTTTGAATGAAATCTTTCATGCAAAAAATTTGCGTTCAGTGTGAAAGCGGTTTAACGCCACCTATTCTGGCTCATGTTTTGGCAAATAATCCTGAAGACTAATGCCATAGGTGGTTATCTTTGATAAATTAGCAGGCGATGGTAACTGCCACAGCTGGAGAGTAACTGAATTATCGACAGCTGTTGTCACATCATTAGCCTGATGAACTCGGGAGGCTATATTGTGATGCCTGATCGCCGGCTGTGCTGTAAGAGGTGGACATCCGTGATCACTGTGGAACTAACGCTGGTTTATAGGCTTGCAACGTCAGTCACAACGTGCATGCCTTGTTGTACACTCATCATAAGATATATACCTGAGTTTGGGTTGAGTTGAGTTGTCCTCATGCCCACGGTGTATACAGCCATCAACCTACGTTTGTCGAGTGTAACAATTTGGAAGATAGACAGACAGACAGACAAACAGATAGATAGATAGATAGATAGATGCTCATACACTAAGCAAACACAATAGAAAATGTGTGTAAACAAGCGTATAAAGAGACTGCAGAGAAAGCGATGGCTGAGGTGCCTTCCTTTGGTTACGTCATAGCTTGTGTGACAAACATCTCTGAAACTTCCAACTTTTTCAGGGGGTGGGGCATGAGAGTGCAAAAAAATCACTTTTCTTCCTTGCAATTGCTGGATTTTTCAGCCATTTCTGAACTTTTGAGCTCATAGAGAGATAAATAATCACGTAGAACAAAATAAACCAACACTTTCAGGCGTTGTGCTTCATGTCAGGGAACCTTTAAGTTCTTTACGTTATTTCACTTTCTTTGCGGTAAAAGGCAGTGAACAGTGTGGTTTTGGGCTATAAACAGGAAGAATTTTCGGGGAAGAATTCCGTATTCAACCTATACCAATATCGCCTGAGATCAGTACTTTTTTGGCTTCCCTTGATGTTTGGATACTAAGAGAAACATTCGAGGGTGTAAATATGTTGTGTACATAAAGTACGGAAAATTTAGAGTTTAATTTTTGGTGCTGCTAGGCCATATGTGGCAATTGCGAAGGACGGCCGCAACATTACTGATGACACACCGGGTTCCTAGGGCATGTGCAGCATATGCATTCACATTCATTCATTCATTTTCTTTACCCGCTTATTCCTCACTAGGGTCACGGGGCGAGCTGGAGCCTATCCCAGCTGACTACGGGCAAAGGCAGGGACCCACCCTGAACAGGTTGCCAATCCATCGCAGGGCGCACACACCATTCACTCTCACACTCATACCTATGGGCAATTTAGTGTCTCCAATAAACCTGATATGCATGTCTTTGGACTGTGGTAGGAAACCGGAGTACCTGGAGAAAACCCACGCGAACACAGGGAGAACATGCAAACTCCCCACAGAAAGGCTCCAGGCTAGATTTGAACCCACAACCTTCTTGCTGTGAGCCAGCAATGCTAACCACTGTGCCACCGTGCCATTCCGACAACAAACAGTGGTGAGATCTAGACCACGGTGAGGATGCCAAGTGTGCAAGTTGGCTTCTCGCAGGCAGTTATGGACTGTCTGTGGTGTGATGTGTCTGTTGTGCAGACCAACGTTCTCATCTGCTGTGCGTGTCACTGATCTGGGCCGATCCCGCAGGTGGACGAGCTGGATGTAGCCATCTTGCGCTGGTGTGGTCACACGCGGCCGACATGGATGAGTTCGTTTGCAGTACTGCCCGTCTGTTGGAAACGAACTCTCAAATGGCCTATCTTCCGATAGTTAACATTCAGCTGCACAGTGACCGCTCTGGTGGACATCCCTACTGTATCCAGCATGCCAATGGCACGTTCCTGCATGAACTGAGACGTCTGAGGCATGATGACTTTTGACACAATTTGACATTTTGGGGTGGATTTTTATTGTCCCCAGTATAAGGAGTGTCTGGGTACTGCTCATTCCGTCTGATCACCGTCTGGAAAGGCCACACCCATGTACTGAGTGAAATCACTGAATCACTGGGCAAATGCTTACTGACAGAGAGATGGATTAAAAAATGGTTCACAAATCAAGAGAAATATTCCTATTGTACAAGTAAAAGTCAGCATATGCTCACTTAGAGTCGTTAACTCCATGGGCTCTAATTTCCTGGCGCAGCGCAGCTGGCGTAGCGAGGCGCAGCCCGCGCAGTGGTAATTTCGTACGGCGCAGCCCGCGTAGTGGTAATTTCGTGGGGTGCGCAGCCTTCGGTAGACGAAGGTGCGCCGAGATGGGTGTGGCGGCGTAGTAGGGGGAGGTGTCACATATTCATAAAGACGCAGTGACAATTTCGTAGAGAAAGTCTCCGCTGGAGTTGCGCAGAAAACTCGCCAGCTCCAACCTGGTTTAATTTTCGTGCAGTGGTAATTTTGCTGACCGGCGCAGAGTGCGCACACGTCACCGAAATCTCACAGGCAGGTTTACAGAATGTCAGGCACATTTCAATGCAAGAAAAAATTACAGGAAGCACTATTTAATGTAACTATCTGAATAAGGACATAAATTATTGTATTTATATCGATTGTCCTGATGTCAGGCGGTTGCCACGCGTAATGGAAACTTGACCTGGCTTAATCAACGCAACTGAATCTGTGATGCAAACTAAGGACTTCACATCTTTCTCAGCCAACCACAAACTGTATCGAATGCTTGCGTTCTATGCTCATTAAAGCCGCTTGCACACTGGACGCAAAACGAATTTTTCGACTGATTACAGACAAAGTCAATGCAAAGACGCGATAGTCGGACAGGGTTTTAATATAGCTCCGTGTCCGAGAGTCTTGGCTATGTTTGTGTTCGGCCTTCACAAAATGCAAATTGATAGCTATCGACTTGTCTTGGTCTTTTTAGCCTTTTCATCTGTTTTCTTCCGTTGAAGATAGACATTAGTATTTATTGTCTATTGTCTTTAGTATTTATCAAATTTTCTTTTGAAAATTAGTCAGATGGATCGAGCACATTATTATTTCCACAGCAGAGATAATATAGTGCGTGAGCAAATCAATTCCATGACCACTGACAGAGTGAAGAAATCATCGCATGCACGATCAAGACTGTCCGACACGAAATGCAAATTACTCCATGTCCAGCAGCCAGCAAAAAGTAAAAGTATTGATATGAGAACAGATTTATAACGAAATAAAGAATAAAAATATATCAGCAACAAACGTGATATCAAACAAAGATGACCCGCCAATAAATAAATCGCAGTGTTCATTGGATGCTCTGTTGTTAAAATGTTTCTTTTTATTCTTTATTTCATTATCAATCTGTTCTAATCGTCCTTTTTTTTTTGGCTGTCAGACACGGAGGCATTGTACATTGTCTCGCGCCAGTGTCGACTCACTTTATTGCGCAGAGCTTAAACAGAAACATTGATTGAAATTCTCGGTACTCATCTTGAAGAACTGAACCCTCTTATCCAACATGAACGTTCAATGTCTGAAAGAGTCAGTAGATTTGAAGAAATTAAAAACAATAATAGACTGTCGGACACGACGATTTATTAAAACCCTGTCAGACTTTTGGACACAAGACGCAATCTGTCGAGCGAAAAATTCGTTTCGCGTCCAGTGTGCAAGCGGCTTAATACTAGGCTACTATTATTGTCGCTTATGTTTTATCGTCTTTAGTGGGGGAAAGGAATGCAGCCTGATTGCTATGATCTCGTACTGAGTTAAGATCACATGTTGGAAATAAATGTGTAACGTATCTTGCTTTGTTGTATATGCATGTTAATCCCAAAATTTTAAGCAGCTACAGTTTCTAATAATAGGAACACGCTATCCATCGTTTCTCTTGCCAGTGAGCAAGATTTGACTCGGCAGTGTCGCCTTCTATATTCTGACACATTAAAGGTGAGGAGACGAGCTCATTTGACTGGTGAAGATTTGACTCGGCTGTGTTATACCCAAACACGCCTTCTTTGCCAACTTGCGCTGGAAGGAGGGGCAGAGGCGGGACAGAGGAGTACTTGCGCCAGGCTACGCCGGGCACGAAATTGCCACATACGCCTGGACACACCCCGTTGGCGCGGCGCACCCCCCATGCGCCGCGCCTGCGCCGCGCCTGCGCCTGGTCTACGAAATTACAGCCCCATGTGGCATCAATAGTTGACATGGGGCGTTTATATTTTTGCTCAGTGTATTTAATCAGTCTTTGTCTAATAGTCATGCAAATATGTAGGGGCCTACGTACGCCTAGGTAATGATTTATTTATTTGTTTTTAAATTGGCAGTGGTTTGGCTGCATATTTTCTATTAGTATTACAGAAAATATCCTTCCTGTTGTGGAGATTTATTAGAAACATGGTGACCAATTAAATGTGCACGGCTATTTGGTTTGCTAGCCTTTCTCAGTGACTTGACCTCACTGACAATGTGGGCAGGAGTCAAAGAACAAACACAAGAATGAGAGCAAAAAAAGAACGTAGAGCAGAAGAAGTGGCGAGTGAAAAACTGCCTGAATTAGATCTGACTTTTTGTCTGTCCGTGCATGGAGCAGCAGTTGAACAGCTGACGAACAACGGATGGACAGCGCTGATTGGAAAGCTGGCGTTCACCCCAGATAGCCACACTGTGATCTAGCTCGCTAGCTAAGTCCGTGATCTGTGTAGCCATTATTGCGTGGCGAGCATTACTTGCCGCACAATCTGACCGAAGGTAGACCATTGCTGGTTAGATATCTAGCCTATAAATTATAACATGGTAATGTTTGCTCATAATACCACATACTATTGTGTAATCAAATAGTAAATTGCAAAATGATTAATCAATTGTACAACATTGTCAAGACTCATGATAAATGTTAATGGCATTGCCAACAGTTGTTAGTTTTTGTTTTTAGTAGATGACTATCCTGCTAATCTGTAGTGCAGTATTTAGGAAGCTATATTACACCGGGTTATTTACCTTACATGAAGCTGAGACACCAAATCAAAGATGTTACGCCCATTGTGCCTTTTCTGTTACACAAACTCATGTGAAGCCTTTATATTCTGCAATGCACAAGGATGGGTATGATTACACGCAATGAGATATTGAACTAGCAGTTTCCATCAGTTACTAACTTGAAATAAAGGCCAATGTTTTCAAGTTTACTTTGCAAACTCAGCTGTGGCAGTGCCTCTTCAAAGATTTCAGTTTAATTTTTGAGAATGTTAGTGCGGTCAATTACTTTTGAGACCCTAAAATTGAGAGGGCAGTTTAAAACATGTTTAAAATATTGCTTCATGATTCATTCAATATTTAGGCTCCACTTCACTTCAGAAAAGCTTTTAATAAAAGCTGAAAGGCACTACTTCAGAAACTTCTGAACTGTCTTATATCAAACCCATTGAAGAAGAGAGGCAAAATGACAAGAATCATAATATGATTGATAAGTCACTCTAGAAATACTTTTAGACCTGGCAGTATTTTATCATTATCAACATTCCATGAACAAAGTTGATTTTTTTTAACCTACTGGAAGTTCCCCTGGTGTACATACATTTTCTGTCATCCTCTGTAAGCAGAGCAGTAATGGACTTCCAATAAATAATTAAGGGTACAGGTCATAGTGGTGAAGGCAGTGCTGTGCTATCAAAATGTACTAATGATCTGCCCATTCAAAATGTGCGGGTGATCTGTCCAGTCAGACAGCATGTAGCATGTAACATTTTAGCTGTCCACAAGGCAAGGTTAATAGGACTCCAGCTCTTAAGCAGTCAGCCGAAGGTGTTCAACTTTGACGGAAAGCAAAGCACTGACTACTCATGTAGAAAAAGCTCAGGTAAAGTGATCAAATGCCCAACCGTAGTTCCTTAGAGACCATTCTAAGTGATGATCCTCCATAATGCATGTGCTATTGTCCTATTCTCTGTTTATGTAAAATGAATGAGCAGCAACCCGCAGCGCATAAAACTAAATAGGTTAATGAACAAAAAGCTGTAACACTCAGAGGTAGTAAAGAAAAGAACATTTGCTCATTTTTAAGTTTGAAGTAACCCATATCTTTCACAAAGGCATATAAATAGGCTGCACTGCAAACAGGATGGACATTAAGTAATTTAAGGTAATGAACTGTAATGAATAGTTCGTTTAAAAAGGTTGCACCACAAACAATGTTGGTGCAGTCTGCCTTCAGACTATGCATACACCAGTGACTTGATTAACCTTATGAACTAAAAATTAGCCATTAAATCCCAAATTCATATGATGTCATGTGATCTAAATAAGATTCTGTGTCTTGCATAGGTATTCACCCTCCCTGGACTTTTCCATATTTTGCTGTGTTACAGCCTGGAATTCAAATTTCTTTTTTGGGCTTTCACCGTTTGATTAATATAACAAGCATAAAAAGGCATTGAAAGTGCAAAATACTTTTCTTTGACGAAAACAATAATTTAGACAAGAAGACAGACACCCATTGTATTCACCTCCCTTAAAAAACCTGGGCCTTTCATGAGGACCAAAAGCCTAATGATGGTTATGTGTAATGTCACAAAATTTGAAAATGACTCATGTCATTACTGGAGACAATATTTTTCAAGATATTGATAAATAAATAAGCTGCTGATTTGATTTCTGGACTTCGATGTTTCAAGTTCTCACAAAAAAGGACGAAACAAGACACACATGCTACAGTTACAGGTGTCATCGAGCTACTTGGGTAATAAAAGCCTACTGTGTATTTTTAAAAAAAGCTTGGGAATAAATGGATTTGCAACACCATACCACTTGTGAATGCAGTCATTTATTCAGTGGTCTGCAAATGCTTAGCTTGACTCTTGCGCTGGTAGTGCACTGCCTAGCTGACTTGACTGTAACCATACCTTTAGCTCGCTGGTTTAAAATTTCCTTCGCTAAGAATGATGCTTGATCTGGTTGAACAGCTGCTGCCTAAGAGAAATCCCTCTTGTCAGCATTTGTCACTCTAATGCTGGGAATAATGCATGTCCGTCGAGAGTAAAGAGCACTGAATGGCTCATGTTAAAGCTTTTGCAGTGGGCTTGATATAGCCTGTAGTCGATTTGGACAAGCTGTTCAGCAGTGGGCTGTAACAGCGTGGCAGCTGAGATGTTACCATTTGTTCCTACCATTGAACTTACTTAATAAGGCAGACTATATTCGCCTTCTTTTCTAACAGTGTAGGTGACCAAATAGCTACATGCTATCTTAATTAAGCCCTTATCAGTGTATATTTTAATATCCAGCCCCCACTGCAACACATGCTCGAAATCAAACCCTTCAACGACCCCGGTGCAGATACTGGATCTGAGTGTTTGGAAGCTTGATAATGAGCTCCCACAGTGCCTTAAAGTGCATATCCTTGCTGATAAAAAATGTAAAATGCACCCAATTTTGAGATACTATATAGGGTTTTTTTTTGTCACTTTCTGCATTTTAACCAATATAACACTTTATATAACAATATCAGTACTTTGGGCAGAATTTGTCTTGCAAGAAAAAAGCTTGCCCTCTGAATCTCCCAGGGAAAATTACTTTCTCTGATGTGACATGCGGTTCACGCAGTGGTGCTGGTCATTCTGTTGATAGTGGATATACACAGAGATTGTGTTATTGTTTATGGTGTATTTTTGCATTATTGTTTATGGTATTTTTGCGATTTTGGGCGTTATTTGAAGTATTTGGCCAGAATTAACAATATCATGGACAGACTGCAATTCCATATTAGATACACTGTTGTTTAGCTGCAGTCGGTATATGTCGGTGACTACGCACTGATCTATACAGGCACTGAGTCTCTCAGTGCCCTAGATATGGGGGAATCACAGGTGACGTCACAAATCTGGATCAATATGGCTAAGGACTCCCTGGGGATTTTTCCAGACACTTCTGATAATTTTCAAAAATTGTTCTATACCCTTCGCAAAATAACCCTTAGGATTTGGTGTATAAAAGTACAATATTTTAGACAAAGTGCATATCCTGGATGTGTCTTTTTTTAAGTTTCCTAGCTACACGATTTCAAGTCAGGATAATGTTTCTTGATTGTCGCTAACTTTCATTTAGCTAAGTAGGCCGTGCTCTGATCGTTAGGTTTTTATTGACGTATTTGTTCGAGAGTTCTGTGTTAGCTCGCTCACTGGCTTAACTTTTTTAAAATCTATAACCAGAGGTGTCCAAACAATGCTGAGCACTAACATTCTCAGATTTTACGTTGTCTATACTTAGGCACCCATACACTCACTGCCCTTGACCCAGGCCATAGTGTGTTCATGGTCTTTGGTCTGCTAAATCAGGGAATCGGTGAGTCCAAAACTTCGCCATCATCCATTGACTGCTCGCAACATGGAGCAGCCAGTCAGCAGTAATGCCCAGCGAGGAGAGAACCTCTTTCACAAAAAATAATAAATTTAGAAAAATAAAATAAGCAGTTTGCACCGGGGCCAAGTTCAATTTCGGTCTTATCTGACCAGAGTACCTTCTTTCACTTGTTTGCTGTGTCTCCCACGTGGCCTGTGGGAAACTCCAAACAGGAATTCTTACGACTCGCTTTCAGCAACAAGTTTCTTCTTGCCACTCTTCCAAAAAAAGCTTTCCATTCTTGCCAAGGCCAGTGGATGAATAATAGTTGTCCCGTGGACAGATTTTCCCACCAGCCTGAGCTGTGGATCTTTCCAGCTCCTCCAGAGTTAGCACTGGCCTCTTAGTAGCATCTAATGCTGTCCTTACCTGGTCTGTCAGTTTAGGTGAACAGGCTCCTCTTGGTTGATTTGCTGTTGTCCCATATTTCTTCCATTTTCTAATGAAGAATTTAACGGTGCTCTGTGAGATATTCAAAGCTTGGGATATTTTTTGTTACCTTACCCTGGTTTGTACTTCTGCACATCTTTCTCCCTGACCTGTTTGGCGAGCTCCTTGGTCTTCATGATGCTGTTTGTTCAACAATGTTCTCTAACAAACTCTGGCACCTTTCCATAGCAGGTATATTTGAGTGAAAATTGCACACAGGTGAGCTCTATTTACTAATCATGTGACCTCTGAAGGTAAGTGGTTGGACTTGATGTTAGTTGAGGGTTCCACTGCAAAGGGGGAGAATACATGTGCACTCAACACTTCATGTTTTTTTGTAAATAATTCTGAAAACCATGCAATGTTTTCACCCAACTTCAGAATAAACTATTTTGTGTTTTTGTGTGGTCTATAACATACAAACCCTATAAAATCTGTTTTAACTTTGTGGTTGTGACATGACAAAAAGTAGAAAAGTCAAGGGGGGTGAATACATATAAGGCACTGTAGTTTGAGTATTTTAAGAATTAGTCGGTTGTGAGAAACCTTTGTCACACCATCCAAGATGAAGGCTTTCTCTTGTGCATCAGTAGTTACAAGGAATCATTTTCTCAGTGGAGGCAGTACACCACCTGGCTCGGAAAGAGCCACCACCTGTTCATAAAACTGTTGGTTTCTGATGTGAGGCGCCAATTCAACTGGAAAGCTCTTGTGGGAAAAGAGATTCTGCACCAATGATTGGTTATCATGGATACCTCCTCATCTCACTCGCATGTGATACAGGCCATGGCATGGGCTACATTATTCCGGCATCACTACAATTGAACTGTGACTTCATTTAAAACACAGGTAAATGTGTGTCAGCCATATTTTGCATAACATTGAAATTATTTCCCATGTTTTTGCTTGGCCCTCTGGACTTGGGTCATTATGGACATTGTTATCGCAAAAGTTATTTCTATACTGGACTGGGAATTCATCTTCGTCTTATCCACATTTAGGAAAACAGGATTTTTTCAGAGTGATATTTCTTCTTTTTATTTGGATTTGATACATGCTTAGTCTCATCGATAGTTTTTGTTGCAATATTTGCTGGGGTACACAGTGAGCAACATAACGCACTGAACAGTGACACATTTTTTAATATTCTGTCCATACTCTAGCTCTTTGAGTTTGCAAAGCTGCAATAACAGGAGGGTTTAAGTGCAGCAGTGGAAGCTTTGATTTGAGAATGTTCTCGTCCATAGAGGATGAACATTTTTTGAAATTGTGGCATAATCTACTCCATTTTTAGGCGCATAATAAATATTTGACAGTTTAACACAATGTTGAACAATGTAATTATTTTAACATTTGGTTGCAAATCCTTTGCATGAATTGACTGCTTGAAGTCTGTAACCCATAGACATCACCAGGCGCTGGGCTGGACAGACCTGGCAGAGCATTGCTGAAGACACCCAGTCTTCAGCAATGCTCTGCCAGGTTTGTGCAGCAGCCATCTTTAGTTCCTGCTTGATTTGGGGACATTTTTTGCCTGAGGTCTCCTCCTCAACATGTGCAATGCATGATCAGTGAATTAAGAACTGAAATAATAAAAAAATGTGTCACTGTCTAATAATCAAGATGCTCACTAGATACATACACATCAAATGTACAATGACAGTGCCCTACTTGAAAATCAGATCTGAGTTACCATGTTGCTCAGTCCTCAAAATGAATTCCCGCAATACTGCAACACCGCCACCTACCTCATATCTGAATAGATGGACAGACATACAAGTGAAAGAAAGCCTTCAAGGCAAACAGAGATTTTGTAAAGATTTTCTCGATAGAGAGAAGTTTGATCATCACAAAATACTGAAGCATTTACAAAAGGTTTTGCTGTGCAGAATGAAACAGTATTAATAATAATAAAGTTGTGTTTTTGGGGAAACTATTACCTGTTTGTGTGTGGGAAAATGTTAAATATATAAAAGATTTATTAGACCAGACCTGTAGTGCAGGCAATATTTCTGGCATTCCCCTCACCCCAGGCTGTTGTCTGCCTGAATCTATCTCTAATGCTGAGTCCTCTTCTGGGCCTAGCTATACCACAGCACAGATCGAATGTAAGCTGTAATAATTCAGCACCAGTGAGAATAACTGCACTGAGGCACATGAATGAATTATAGTCTCACTTTGGACAGGGCTTGCTTACCAGGTATGCGTAAATGTGAAAACCTTTTCCCACAAATATTGTGGAAAGCAATAAATATCTCATAATTTAATTTAGGAAAGCTTCTGTACAGGTCAGTAAGCCATTTACATTTTTCCCATGGTGTGTTAGGAAACCTCTCTGCTTAAAAAATGATTTGAGATTTATTCAATTCAATCTTGAATTTCAAATCAGGTAAATTTTCTGAATATTCATTTTTGGAGAAAATTGTCACAAAGATGCCAATAACATTAAGAATAACAAAAACAATAACTCTTGTAATTAAGCATTATTTGAAAGCAGTTTGGCCAGAACAAGTCATCCTCTTTAATATTCCTCTGCTGACTGGATCTCAAACATGTGATATCCTTTTCACGTGACAGTTCTGAACGGTGACAGCACATTATAATTAAAAAATGAAGAAAAAACTCAAGCCTGGTTTTAAAGCTAATATCAGTCCATTTCAATGTATAATTATAGGCTAAATATGGGCCAGTAATAAGCCCCAAAGGGGGCCGGCTTCAGACTCTCTTTGGTTTCAGCAAGGTCATGGACTCGCCATTAGAGAAGAATTAGCAGTCTTTTGCTCCATTGACACTGGGTATAATTTTTAATTTCTATCAAAGGTTGAAAATCTTGTGGTCCTATTTTCTCCTAGAGAGAATGGGATAATTTGGAATATCAAGCTATAAAATGTCACACTGATGTACCTCTTTCATGAGTTTTAATGGCTGTCATAATGTCCTTTTGTCTGTGGCCCGCACTATACCTGCAACATCATTCTAACACTATTGTTAGCAGTGTTGACCATTGTCCAATAGCTAAGTGAACATTTAATCAATTTCAGTGCCTTGTTTGCATATTTTCTACATTGTAGAAAAAAAAATATGGGGATCATTGTAATTGCTTACTTTTCCATTCTTTCCTTTTTTCCATACTTCTATCATTATCTTGCTGTTAGCTCAACCCATTGGGATACGCATTTGTCAGCCCATAGGTGGGATTATGGAGGCCAGTAAAGACAAATATTACATGTGAGAGTGGGTGAGAAACAGGACTGGCCCGACCCAGACTTGAGATTTGGGCACAATAAGTAACATTACGTCATCAGATTGATTGTTGTTCACTGTTACAGATTTGTCTAACTGATAAAGAACAGGAAATAAGAGAATTTAATATGATTCAAATTGAAATTCTGTGTATCGTGTCACCTGGTGCACTGCCAGTTAGCCATTACAAGTCATTTAAAAATGTGCCCCTTGTGACAGTTAATGAGAGGAATATCTATGGTGCACTAGCTTTGCCTTGAGTTTCATCACCGTGTTTTTTTTTGTTTTTTTTTTTCCCTTTTCTCCCTCGACAGGTGCCAAGATGCCATCCCTCGTCACAGGATATGTAATATATCAATAATATACTGTATCCACCACTGGATACATAGAATCCTGTCATATTTGACAGGATTGTCAATGGTCAGCTGACCTAACATGACTAAATAAAGTGATAACAAATTGATAACACACAGCATGCACTTATTCCTTTGCAAAAATAATAGTTACAAGGTTGCAAGTCAAAAGTAAATTAATGTACGTTAAAAGAAAAACTCATGTTGGTGCCACCCTGGGAGGCAGGGGCGTGGTGTGCTTGTCAGAAGCAGGAGCACAGGAAGCAACACCAGCTATCGCTTATTTCCTTGACATCCCATCTTCCCCCACCCCCACGTAATCACACACCCACACAGATCCCCCCCCCCCCTCCCTTCCGCGCGCGCACACACACACACACACACACGAACATCAAAACTAAAGTGACCACAAAGTGTTTTTGCCTGTAATACTCATGACGATTGAATGAGGGAGTTGCATTAGTCAAATACTTATTGGGAATGACATTCATGTCGTGGGTGGGGTGCGGTGGATGGGTGGGGAGTCAAGGTGAGGGCAGCTGGGAATGCAGTCACTGTTTGATAGTCTCTTGGGCAAGTTACCTCGAAAACGCCTCCCTCCGGCTCAAACGATATATTTAGCTCTCATCGTTCCTGCTTTCTGGAATAATATTAGCCTCATACTCACATTTTTTGTGATTGTGAGTGTGTCATTATTCCAATAATTACATCGTAAAATAACTGGAGCACATGATGTGCTGCTAAATGAAGCTCAGCGCAGAACAATTGCCCTAATAAGAATCGCCCGTGCCCTGTGCTGTTTTCAGTAGCGCAAACGCTCATTAAAGCATGTACTCCTCAGACGGAAGAACAACGGTAATGACTCCCTTACTTCCCGATTCTTTATGTCTTTTCCAATCGGCCCACCTGAGAGAGATTTGTGTGCATGGATATTGTTCTTGGGACTAGATTGCCTTGCCATTAAAAAAGCAATACTAGGGGATAAAGAGCAAGGATGTTGTTTTTAATACAGCGCTTAAAAAAACACCATTTGTTATCCGCTGATTTGTTTGAAGAGCCTTGTTTTAATTCAATGCCTCTTCCTGTGCTTGTTAAATATTTCTCTGTGATTCCCCACTACCCCACATCATCCCCCTGGTTATTGAATAATCCATAGCAGGTTGACAGTGGAATAGCTACACTTTACATTTTGCATGGGGTTGGGTCAAATTTAGCTGAGCACCGCTATACCTGGAGCGCACATGCCCACATATAGCCTCTGGGATAATACCGTTGGGCAAACTGATGATCCGAGCACTTCGCCTGGGGGGAATTTAAAAATGATGAAACACAAAGGACGTTTTATTTTCTTATTACTGCTCCATGACGGTGTTAGGATAATTGTAATGCTTCCAGACTGTTCCCATGCCAGTTCAGGTAAAGTGCTTCGTGCAACTGCATTAGTTCTATTTTTCCACAGCACAGCATTGTGTCATATTGCGTTTGTATTAGTGATACGAATGAAAAAAGTAATATTGTGGATGTACTCAGCCCTGCTGTATAAAAGTGTCCGATAGGCCATCCCCTGGACAAGTTTCTTACAAATGAAATCGTAATGAAATATAACGAGTGCTTTTCTCCCATATTTGTGGGTGTTCTGTTTTCAAACATGAGCACATGATCACAAACAGGTGCAGTGGAGTCACAAGAAATTTCTTTTCCTTAACCATTGACAGATTTTTTTCATAAAAAGATATCGACATTAAGATTGATACCTTTCAGCTTCTGCCCCCCAGGAATGCCTAAATGATTTTAAATCTACAATACGGTCCTTAAATATTTGGACTCCAAGTGTGGGTACGTAGATCAGCAAAGTGGTTACATGGTTCACACGATATGGATATGATTGCCCAAAAGTTAATGCGGGGCCAGTTTGTACCTTAGCCATCGATTCGTCGTTTTAAAAAACACTTGCGCTGGAGCAGTGAGCCAAAAAATTGTTTAATTGTCCAGCTACAAATGGACTCAGCTATAGAACTATATGTAAAACCCACATGACATTAATGGAAAAATTTCTTACCTGTTTCTTTTGTACAACACCTTTCTTACACGTACACTATTATAAATTGACTGAATTAACAGATTGTTTCCTGGTTATTTTAACGGTAACTGGGGTCCTGCACGCATTCAACTGTGGTTTACAGTTAAAATACACGGAACTCAGTTCGGTTAAAATAACTGGCGAAAAAGGTGCCAGTTTATAACTGTGTAAACTTTTCCTTCATTTCCTTTTTTAAAATGAGCTTTATTTGATCTGCTTAACTTCATCTGAATGGGGATCGGAATAAGCGGCAAACAAATAGCTTCAGTCAATTATCAACACACACCCCACGGTCACACACAAAGTTCTCCAGAACTCGGAACTCGACAAACAACTTCTGTTGTCATGTCTTTCTTTTTCCCCAGTGTACGCTAACAGCCCAGATGAGCTTGCCCAAATGAAGTGTAGTTAACCAATCAACTGCCTCCTTGGGCTTTGGGCCTGGCAAGGAAACGTCAGCAGGTGGTCTCGATTCGCAAGCTGTCGTTACTCAACCAATAAGGTTGTCATTTTGCTCCAGGCCTGACGACACGCTGCGGTGGACAGATGTTTTTTTTTTTTTACTTTCTTCTCTAAGTGCTTTGTCTTCTTCTCTCCCAGTTGATCAGCAGGTCATAAGCATGATCTGAGAGGGGGTGGAGTCTCAGGGCTTTTTCCCACACCGGAACATTTGGCAACTGCCGCGCTCTCCTCAGCTTTTGCCTTTGTTTATTAGTACAGAAAGCCACTCCATAAACTCTGTTTTGTTCAGATGGCATCTGTGTTGCCCTGAGACTTTAACAGCAGACCTCCCCGTTGTTTAAGGTCCTGTGATTTTACCCGCACTTTATCAAAAGAGTGCACAGCATTGATTCAGCCCGGCTCTTAAAAGCCGCTTTGTGCACCGCATATGGTGAGTGCGAGAAATTTTGAGATTATGCCCATGTTTGATTGCAGCTTTGTGGACTGCATTAGTCAGATGATCCGGCACTTATTTTTTTTTTTTTACATTCACTGTAAATGCCTTTTCTTTCTTTCATAAAGTAAACTACTGAAAAGTTACCGGAACAAGATGATTCAGTTTCTCCTATGTGAAACCCCAGGATATGTGGAACCCCCTGCTCAGGTTTGTCAGTATGAGCCACAGTAAATCTGAGACTACACTCTCATTAGCAGCAAGGTATTTTGTATTTATTAAAAATGCTGGAATAATCTTGGCATATTAGCTTGTCTTTCTGAAGCATGAAAAACTTATTCTGTCCCTTTATGTATCTTGATGGATTATTCTCCGTTTTACGGCTATAAAAGATGGTGGACTCTGTGGTGTAACTCGCGCCTTCCATGTATTTGTAACTGCCTTGCTTCTAATGAATATTATAGTGTACAATTTGTAAATCAATACATATGCTTAGAAATCAATTTTGTGACTGCTTTTGAGTAATATCTTTGGTCAAAGTTCACCCCTGCGACGCGCTTGATAGTCCTTGACCTTAGGGCATGTTCTCAATATTTAAAGCTGTCACATATTAAAAGAAAATATATTGCGCAAAAAGAACTTGCCCAGAACAAGTATGATTTTGATAATGAGTAGAATGGGTGGTACTCAGAATGTGCCATAACACGACAGTTGTCGATATTTCCCATTCCTTTTGATGAAGACCCCACCCATTGCTCCAACTGCCCTTCTTCAGTCTCTTCTTCGATGCTTGAAAACGTGCGCCAAGAAGCGTCAGGGAAAGAACGTTGCGCCAGTAGATCGGTTAATGCCGTTAAATTCCTTGGGTGACGTCGCAGAGAGGGGCACGGGGCCCGACAAATCGGAGCAGCTTTGTCCCAGCGAGGCGCCAGCTGCCCCCGCCGTACCCGGAGGAGTGCGGGTGAGAGGCGCGCGCGGGCGCTGCAGCGGGGCGGCTGGGGGGCGGGGGGGGCTCGGGACGGCCCGTGCGGATCCCAGCGCGAGTGCAGTATTAATGAAGCGACAGCGTGGCCCCGCTTCCGTATTCATTAGACATCTGGGCCAGCAGATGTGAAGTGCCGCCTCAAGACGAATAAAAAATGACTTCCCATCTGGACTCCCTAAACTGGAAAAGACGAGAGCGGCGTCTTACTCTCTCGCTCCCTCTCTCTCTCGTTCTCTGTCTTTCACTTCCTCTCTCTCTCTCATGCGCGCTCTCCCTCTTTCCCTGCATTGTTAAGTGAAGGGGAATTGGTAGGGATGCCATTTTTTTCAGTGAATTTAAGGAAGGTAAATAATGTCGGTTTCTATCCTCATTGCAGAAGCATATACAGTATCCCAATAAACACTGACGTTGACTCCTGACTTCACCAGTATTGGTTACAGTGGAGTAAATTGAGCACGTCTGTAAAATAGGATGTGTATTTCATTCTATTAAAAAATTTGAAAAACCATGGGGTCTTGAAAAATCATTTCATAACATATGAAACAAGTATCCACTAAAGTCCTACATGGGAAAACTTATGAAAGAAGACAGTCCTAAGTGCATTGCTCTTTTATCACCAGTAATAAATAAGCAATACGAATAAAAACATTTCAGACAAGATTTTAAACTATACATGCCAGTACATTCAAGTCTCTTGCTGGATATTTGCAAATGCTTTCAGTTCAGGCTTTCTGATTTTAATGGCAAAAGTTAAATGAAAATGGTTGGGTCATATGAAACACTCCAGCACACATATAATAGGTACCTAGCTGCATTTCAAATTTAAATAATGTTGGTCCTCAGACATTAAGAAATGTCTGACTTTGATGCAAGAAAATTAGCCTGAGTTGCTATTGTACATTGCTCATGTCAAAAGATACTACTTGACATTAGCTGCACGCATTCTTCTTGCCTTAACCAAGAAAAAGTGAATTAATCAAATATTTAGGGGTCCCTTTTCTGTCTTTTTAACCGTTGCATTTTTATTTTCTTGTTCAATAAAGGTTTGAATTAACAGCCTCCCCCCACCCATTTACCACCCCAGATCATTTGATCTGCTCCGTTCACACACCAAGGTCATTCCCGCGCGTAAATGTGCGTCTGTCCACCTGTGAAGGTCGACGGCAAATCAGTGCGTCCCTCCACGCCCTCGTCCTCGCATTGCCCATTCCACTTCATGGCCCAATTTTGAGGACCATTACCTGACGGCCATTAAAAACCTCTGCCACCTCATCACACCCTGTTGCAATCTGTCCCCCGCAGCTACTTGCTAATAAGTTAAATGCCGCCTTTGCTGTTTTCCTTCCGCCGGCCGCAGCTCAAAAGAACGGGAGCGTGACACCACAGACGACCCGGATCACTCGTGAATGTCGCCACTGAGCCTAGTGAACCAAGCGAATGGGCCAAGTCGGATCTCAGCAAGTTTAGAGCCAAACGCCACGGTAGCCGAGCTAGGCGAGGTGGCACTTTTGATACATTTAAGTTACAGTATGTTGTTCGGCAATCGGTAAACAGAGGCGCGTTAAAACTTTGTTGATTAGGTGGAAATGATCGCTAGAATATTGTGCAAACCTTTCCAATGTTTAACAGATGCGGTGTGGGGTGTCTAACAGAATACAGTTGTGACCTGATAGGCTTTGGGGTAAGCTATAAATTATACACTGTACATATGTGCTGGTATTGTGATAATAGTAATTGCGCTGTTAAAAAGCATTTGACCCCTTCCCAAGTTCTTTTATTTTTGCTCATTTGTCATATTTAAAAGTTTCAGATCATCCAACTAATTTTGATGTAAGACAAAGATAATGTGAGCAAAAAAAAAAAGATGCTTACAATGAGCATTTCATTTAATGATGGTAAAATTTATTCAAAAATCACCCATGTGCAAAAATTATTGCCTCCCTAAACCTAATAACTGGTTATGCCAGTTATAGTCTCCAGTCAGACATATGCAAAAACTGGCTATAAGTCATTTACATCGCTGTGTAGGGATTTATCCAACTCTTCTTTGCAGAACAATTTTAATTCAGCCACACTGGAGGGTTGTTGAGCATGAACTCCCTGTTTAAGATCATGCCGCAGCGTCTCAGTGAAATTCAAGTCAGGACTTTGACTTGGCCCCTCCGAAGCCTTCACTTTGTTTTTTTTTTTTGTTTGTTTTATTTTGTTTTTAAATGTTCATGGGTGGTATTGCTTGTGTATTTCAAATTATTGTCCTGCTCCATAGCCCAACTTTGCTTGGGGTCACAAACTGACATTCTGACATTGCCAGACATTCTCCTTCAGGATTTACTGGTAAAGAGCAGAATTCACGCTTCCATCAATTATGGCAAGTTCCCCAGGTCCAGAGGCAGCAAAGCAGCCCCAGACCATCACACTACCACCACAGTATCTGACTGTAGATATGATGCTCTTATAGTGAAAAGCTATGCTATTTTTATGCTAGATTTAACAGGACCCATGTATTCCAAAAAGTTCTAGTTTTGTCTCATTAATCCACAGAATATTACCTTAAAAGTCTTAGAGGTCATCAAAAAGTTTTTTAGCAAATGAGAAATGAGCCTTTTAGTCAATGGTGGTTTTTGCCTTGCAGTTTTCCCATGGATGCCACTTTGCCTAGTGTCTCTCTTATTCTGGAGTCATGAGCACTGACTTTAATTGAAGCGAGTGACGCCTGCTGGTCTTTAGTAGTTAGTCTGGGTTCTTTTGTGAGCTTGTGGATAAATCATTGAAGGAATCTTTGAGGAATTTTAGAAGGCCTGCCACTCCTCAGAAGGTCCACGATTGTTACAAGTTTTCTCAATTTTTAGGTAATGGCTGACACAGTGGTTTGCTGGAGTCCCAGAGCCTTAAGAAATGGCTTTGTAACCCTTTCCAGACGTGACATTTCTATGTCTTTGTCACTCATCTGTTCTACTATTTATTTATATTGCGGCGTCATACACTTTTTTTAAATGGCAAGACAGGTTCAGTTAAAGTGATGTTTTCATTTAACATGGTCAGTCGTATTCATTCTTGGGTGTGTCTGGGGGAATTGATCCTAATTATCAATTAATTTTGTTCATTTGGTTGATTTACTAACTGAGGGGGAAATTACTTTTTCACATGGAGCTTAATAGGGTTGGATAGCTTTGTTTCTGCGAATAAAATCATCACTTTAAAACTTAATTTTGTGTTTACTCAGGTAGTCTTTGTCTAATCCAATATTAAAACTAGTTAGATGACCTTAAACATTTAAGTGTGACAAACATGCAAACAAAGAAAAATCTGGAGGTGGGGAAAATGCTTTTTTTGCAGCACCTGCACGTTATGCTGTTACATAAATCTGGGGGAAAAAAAAAACTTTTTAGAATACCATGGAGATATAATTAAAAATATAAGGCTTTGCTAAAAAGTCCAAACAACAAATTAAATTTCACAGTGAGTAATACGGATCACCGGGCCCAATATAATTATATCCTGCGCGGTAGAGATACCAGGTGCGAAATCTCTGACAGTCTGGACCCTGAAGCAACTTGTCGGAAACATGCCCTTTTTCCTCTGGGCTGTACAGATCTGTCTCCCCCACATGTAATCATTTTAGATAAGTGATGGGAGAGGATTCAAAGATAATATAATGAAAACTTATGATACTGTGGCCCCACTTAATATGGGATTCGTGTGATCTGTTGAAAGACGCTTCTCCTTCATTACAATGAGCCACCTAGATCAAAACTGACTAACAATTCATGAGACTAATTAGGGGCCTATCCCCCCGAGCACATTGGAGTTAAGGGCCTTTCTCAAGGGCCCCACAGCTGCATGGATCTTTTGCAGCTTCACCATGGCTCGAAACACCAGAATTCAGAGTCTAGTCCCAGTCTAGCACCTATTCCAACCCGCTACTGTGCCTCGCCTCGCTAACATCAGCTGATAAGACGCGTCACTCGTAACATCAGTGACTCTTCTGAAGAAGACGGGAGTATCCCGTCGAAACATGTCAAGGTAGGATAAAACCTTTTCTATCTGAAAATAAGAACGTCAAATCTAATTAGTTACTACGGACAGTATGAACCTTTTTGGAGCTATGCTCAGTTCTCCATCCTGACTGAGCATATCGTAGAATTAGTCCAGAACGTGTTCTTACTGTGGAAATGTGAAAGTGTGGAATATAACGGTCTTCTGATAATGGACTGGTCTCATGTATGGTGCATCAGGTCTGGTAACAGCATCTCACTGCATGCTAGTAACCCCTGCTGTTTAATCAGATTCCCACGGTCTACCTGTTGTGCTACACATTAAAATGTCTTTTCAAGCAACAGAGAACCGGAGTGGTTTTCATTTGTAAACAAAGTTTGGGGCATTTCAGCCAAAAATAAGTTGGTTAGGAACACACAATATTAAATTGCACTGACAGCCGGATGCCAATCGGATCGGAGTGGGAATCAAGACGAATTATGCTTCATGTGTGAACGTGCACTGAACCTTTCAGGACAAGCAAGCAAAGCAGACTAGCGCTGCAGTCGAAATGCATCATTTTGCAATATTGTGATTCATTGGTTCCTGAACAGACCTGGTGACCGAACTGGAGCAAACTGAAGCACAAATTCAACTGCAACGCTTAGGTTTTTAATAGAGATGCAGCGATGAGAACTGTGAAATTTGATTGGGCATTCCAAACTGGGAGGAAGTCAAGAGGCCACAGATATTTTGAAGTTTTAAAAAGGAAATGGGAGCATAGTTTGGATATGGTGTCTGAAGGACTCAGAAACCTGATCATAAGGTTACTTGCACAAACACTACCGGACCCGTGGGAATGTATTTTTAAAGCAGTAATTTATTGAGAGCTGCAAAAAAGGGAGATATCATAACGTTTTGTTATTCGTGCAGAGTGCTGATGCATGGAGGACAGGAAGATTTTAAGACTGTACTCAAGTGCAAGGACGAATTCGGTTGTATTTATTAACCAACCGCACAGCAGAAGGCACAAACATAAACATACGAAACAACAAGGAACTCAGGTTCCTAATTACAGGCACTATGAGTCATATGAAGTCTGAACTACGGTACAGCAGAACAGAACTGGAAACAAGGTTCCTTGAAAATAAACATGCTGGTAAAACAATTAACAGCACGGTTTTGAGGTTTTAGTATACAGACTACTATGTCAAACAGGCATGAGACTCACAGACTTCTAAAAGAGACTGGAGAAGTCTTAAATACACAATGCTACCACTCATTGGAAATGAGAAATAGGTGTTGATTATAGTTGGATAATGACTGAAGTGCGATCCGGGGTTTGGTAAGACTGGTAAGCTGGATTCTGGACGCGTGGCCTTACAAATATACCATTCTGGACATCTAGCGTTCTGAGAAAAAATAAACATGTTTGAACATCCTTTCCGGAATGCTTGTTGCGACCTATGAATGTACATAGCTACTGTTTTGTGAAGGGCAATGTGATGATCAGGGGCGTGACATCGGGAAAATTTTTGAGAAACCCAAGTGACACAAAACTTCTAATCCATGGCCTTTTTAAGGGGGGGTGGGGGGGGGTTACACATCGCCGCTTTAACAGCCAATTTATTGTAACCACAGCACCCGGTATAATGCACTTTTCGGATTTGAAAATGAATTAAGGAGGCATTAATTCACAGACTCAATCAGGAGATGTTAGTGGCTGGACTAAGTTACAAAGCTATGTGTAGGCTATGCAATTGTGTCACCAATAAAGTTATCCTTAAGATTATAATGCCATCTAGGTGGCAATATAATATCTACATCAATTTATAATCAATATATGATTTTCGAAAATAATCGTCTATTCTTGGCGATATGATCTTTTGCCTTGCAAGCCGTCGGTAATAGGCATCATCTAATGGAAAGTATAAATTTGGTATAAAAGATTGGGCAGAACTAATATCCTGGCAAAACAAAATACCAGGACATTTTTAGCCAGTTCCTCTCAATAACGTGTATGGAAAGTTCCTTCAACTAAATAACAGAAAATTCTGTTCACCCAAAATATATATTCTGTTCAATTTTATGGATACCTCCGTCCATAAAATACACAGCTCAGAATCACGTTTTAATTAAACGTCAATCTGACAATACTTCTGTCAATCTGACTATACATATGCGAAACATATTATGTTCCATTTGCGGATTCTTGAGATCACCAAATACAAGCAAATTTTGTATATGCAGGCCAACAGTACATGTTCTGTACCATTAGCAAATCCCTTTGTTCATACTATTCGGACAATTCTGAAGTAGTTTATCACAGTTGATAAAGCTATATTCTCCTTATCGTTAGGGCACTGGCTGACTTTCATTAGCTATTCTTAAAGAATTTCTTCACAGCTAACAGCACACCAATCTAAATCCACCATGCTCTTTTTACAAAGGGCTCTTAGCGTACAGCTCTGGAAGTGGCAAGATGATAGTCTTATCTGATTGGTTAATCCTTTGGTTAGGGACGGAAACGTTGTTTGGCTTCCTCGGGAACAAGACACAGAAGGAGCGCGCTACAGTGTTTCACCTTAAATTTACCACATAATATTTAGAGGGGCACTGTCTCACTAATTGTAAAATATTCCTTGAGGAATGGAGCAGAGATGGAGGCAACAGCACAATTACCAGAACTGTAAAACAAATTGATTTTACTGAAGTGATGGCTACGGTTCTGAAATAATTTGAATAGCTTGGCTTCCTTTGGCGTCCCTGAGAAAATTCCACTGGTGACGATATATAGCTTACATCTATTAGTGAACAGGCTAATATAAAGATGTGTGATTCTACAAACTTCACAGTTAATCCCCCTACTATTACATAGCACATTTCCACAACCATTGTTGTTTTTTCTTTTTTTGAAGAGCTCATAAGTTTTGTCACCCAGGTGTGAAATAAGAATTGTAGCGAGCATCAATACCCCCAGCCAGACACCACAGCTTCAGACCTCAGACCAGTCCCTCATACTTTGTTAGCCTGACCCCCTTGTGTGCCTTTCTGCAACCGCTAGACCTGGATCCATCTCCTGATTACCCGCTTGGCCTGCTCCTTTTACATATAGAGCCCTCTTGCATTTATGAAAAACACCCCATGGCGTTGCAGCTGAGGAATACCATTGGCTCCCATGATCTTCTTTCAGAAAGAAAAATCCCTTCTCAAAAGTTGGATGGATCAAGATCACTGAGAAGGCATACAGTACTGCGTAAAAGTCTTAGGCAGCCTGCATTTTTCTTGTCTAAATGAGGCTTTGGATGTTCACTTTTTGTTTTCCACATTAGTGTTGCTGAATATAATAAGTATGTTTTAAATATATTTATGAGACTCTAGCGCAACAGCACAGTGTCCCAAATTTTTAGACAAGCATAATCACACCAATTAATATTTTGATTTAGTTTTTAAAAGTTTACAGCTGTATACATTTCTTAGTTATTAAAATTACATTTTTTGCTTGCATGTTTGCCCAAGGAAATTGCTTTAATTGTATCACCTCATCAATTGTAAAAATGTTAAAATTTTTACATTGTAAAAATGTAATTGTATTTATTTGTAAACTCCAGTGTGTAAAAGTAAATGCCCGGTGATTATTTTTGTAAATAGATGTTCTCATTCAAAACACTGATGTTTATTTGATGTTGCGATCAAGGTTTTTCAGATTTGTTAAGTACACTTTAAAACTAAATCTCAACACTGTGACATGTTTAAAAAGTGCTGCAAAAAGTGTTTAGAACTTAAGCATTTGGTTTTACAGTGTATGGGTCCATGAATGTACCAGAATGATGGGAAGAGGAGAATGTGGAGAAGTGAAAGAAGTGCTCATAAATGCGCAGAAAGTAACCCACAAATTTTATATGGCAAAGATGTGGAGTGCTCTTCACTTGTCAATTTAATCACCTGGCCTGAATCCAATGAGGAATGCATCTCACTTGTTGAAGGCAAAACTGAAGGCAAGATGCTCATAGAACTTTCAGGAGCTGAAAACGGCTCCAGTAAAAGCCTGGCAGAGCATCGCCATTGAAGAACCAAGCATCTGCTGATGTCTATGGAGTCATGGATTCACACAACAGATTTGCAACCGTGTAATTAAAATTAAAATTCTAATTATTATTATTGTTACTGTGCCCAAATACTTTTTAGCCCTTATCATTGGAGGGGCTGTGTATGAAAATTGTTTTAATTATTTAAAAAAAATAATGCCACCATTATTCACAAAATTCATTTGTCTTTGGCAATTTGGCTCTGCTCCGCAAGCCCTCCAACCATCCGCGCAAGCCTGTGTGGAAAAGTCTGGGCGGCCAGCAACCAAATACCCCACAGATGGTACATGGATCCAGCAGCAATTCAAATTTTTCATTTTAATATCATTCAGGAATGTTGGAGGAAACTGGATTATCAAGAGGAACCCGAACAGACATGGAAAGAACAAGCTTCCAACAGAAGTGAACATCTTACTTCAAACAGAAAGGAACAGCTTCAAACAGAGAGGAAGGGCTGCGAACATCCGACTGATGGAAACAGCTTCAGACTTTGAAACTGAGTTGACAGTGCTATCCACAGTACCACTGTGCTGCCAACTGCGTAATAAACAGACGAGGAAGGGGTTGCACCGTAAAAATTAGGGAGTTGACTGAACTTGAAGAAGTAAGGCAACTAGCAGAAAATAATTTCTGGGCTCGCTCAACTTTAGGTGCCAGTAGTTACACAAAATAATTTTGGAAAGAGCTTGGAACTTGAAGTGGAGTGAACGCAAAAATGTTTTACAGCTGGTTGCCTTATTATTTTTAGCCTAGTCAACTTTTTATTTATTTATTTATTTTACTGTGTGGGGTTGTGAAAGAGTTTTAGATGCGCATTGTAAATCATTCATCGATACATCTTAATTCATTTTGATAATAATTAATGTTATTATTGCTAATATTCAGGCAAGTTTGAAATATAACGGAGCAGGCGGCCTGACAGTGGGTCAGAAGTGGTGGTCCAGTATCTGGAAATCTTATTTTGCTATCTGAGCAGGTTTAGACTGCCAGCTTGCCACAGCCTGCAACGAGGAAACAGCAAAATGCCTATTGAGAAGCCATCTGAGGAAAATTGTTTGTTTAAGGAGTGTGCTGATTGGTAAAATGACAGTCAGCTGATGTCGCTGGAGCAATTGGCATTCTTTGCAAGACAAGTGTGCAAAGCTTCATTAGTTCTCATATTTGTTAGCTAACAATTATTACTATGTTCTTTTCATGCTTGATGAAGTTATTTATGCTTCATTATCTTGTGCGAACCATTACATTAGTTGATGGTATTTAATCTGACTATAAGGGAAAAGCTTTGTATGGTCTCCGTTTTAATGCCAGAGCAGCTCTAAATGTCACAAGCCTTTCAGTTGGTTGAAAAATGTGCTACTCGGCAACCAATAGTCTTCAGGGTGAGAAATAATATGACATAGCACATGGTTTTGATTACTGACAATATTCTTGTCTTTGTAGGTCCTTGGAAACATTTATTAACCTAATAATACTAGTCAGCAATAAATAATGTGGGAAGCAAGGCTGTGCTTTTTAATATGAGTGTATGGAATAGTGCTATGCCTGATTGTCCTTGCAGTCAATGGTAATATAAATTAACAGCACTATTTTGAATGCACCGTGGGATGGAAAGAGAGATGAGTCACACTAGTTGAAATGAGTATATGAGCTCGGAAACGAGTCTTTTCTGTACAGTGCCCATCTCCAGAAACATCTGGACGATTCGTCTGTGGGTATCGCAAATGGAGAGGAGTCGCCGAAACCTGTCCCATATTTCACGGCACCCTGCTCTCAAATAAGACAGGTCCTTGTGCTGCGGTAATGGCTTTAATTTATTTGTTTATGGGAAAGACAGAGGGGACGGGCACATGGCACTTGCCTTCTTTTATTGCCAACATATGGAATGCATTTATCAACATTTGTGGCGATCAGCCTAAATGATTTTATTAACTAATTTGTAACTTTACACTTTTTTAATCAAACACATGCTGGGCGCCGTAATGTTTTGACAATGCTCTTGGGCTTTGCAAAGTGAACTCCAGAAACCAAAGGGAAATTAAAACTAAGAAAGAAAAATAGAATAAAATCAAGGGGGGGGCATAGAAGAGGCCAGGAGATATCCGCCACTCTACAGCACAGCAGTTATCACAGAGATTAACATAATGGGGAACTGGGGAGGGGAACAGGTTTTACACAAGGGCCTGAGCGGAATTTTCAGATATGATCCAGCAAGAATGTAAATATGAAGAAAATGGAGCACTCACTGGAATAAGATGATGCTCGTTCACTCCATCACAGACTAGCACTGTGACATTTGCTCTGTTGCCATTGAAAGAACATGGGTGACAACTCATCAATGGCTCATCAATTTACATATTACATAGATTGATAAAAAGCAGGTGAACGAGTCTGTTGACAAGATTGAAATGCAATTGCAGGATAACACTTGGTTTGTCCTATTTCATGTAGAGGAATAGACTGGATTTATAGTTTCTAAATGTAAAGTCAATTATAAACCCTGACAAGTGTGGTGAACTCAAATGCTTTGTGGAAACCAATTACCGATAATGAAATGGAATATGCCAACTTAATGACCTTGCGTTCGCAGCACTTAAAAAACATGCAAAAAATAACTTTGCCTTAATCTCTTTAAGTTCCTTCCACACAATGCAATTAAGCTTGACTACACAATTTTTTTTGAGGTAATTGGTTTCCACAAAACATTTGAGGTCACCACACTATCAGGGTTTACAGTGTGTTATGGCCCCCTTTTGTTATTACATTTATAACACAACAGCAACAGCAAGGGATGACAAACACAGTTTTAACAACTGAAACACATTTAATTTTTAACAAAGACAAAGACTAATAACAACCTACAACTAAAGACCAAGATTGATAAATAAGAAAAACAGAAATAATTACAGTCCCTTTTTGGTGGGGTGGCTTGGTGATGTCCTGGATGAAGAAAATGCTCAAACACAGGCAAAGAAATCCACAAAAGAAACGTCACAGGTCTTGAACAGAATGGCAGGTCTGGTCATCTTCTTGCAATTTCTCCTACTACTTTACTGTCTCAATTCTTTTCCTTATATACTCTTTTGCAGACCCCACCCACATTTAGACCTCTTTTTTTTAATTTTCTAAAATTAAAATATTTTTTTAACTTGCCCCAGACATGTCCAGGACATGTCCAAACATGACTCCAGTCTGAGCTTAACAAAAAAAAGGTAAATACTGCCATCTAGTGGCCTATATTCACATTACACCTCCATTCCAAAAGGGAAAAATTTTGACTCATAAAGGCAAAATTTTTCTTTTCAATACAAAATGGTAAAGTGAACACTTGTCTATATATACATATCATACACATTCAAACACGGGATAAGCAATCAGCAATTACATTGTCTGTACCCTTCACATGCTTAATTTCCAAGTCAAACTCCTGTAAAATCAAACTCCAATTCAACAATCTCCGATTCTTGTTTTTCATCTTACTCAAAAACATTAACGGATTGTGGTCAGTGTACACAATCATTGGCTTTTGTCCTGTACAAACATAAACCTCAAAGTGTTGTAAAGAAAGGACCAGAGCCAACAGTTCCTTCTCTATTGTGGAATAGTTCCTTTGGTGGCGATTGAACTTCCTGGAGAAGTATGCCACGGGATGCTCAATGTCATCAGAGTCACTTCTCTGTAGGAGCACAGATCCACAAGTTTGGTCACTAGCATCGACCGCGATGGAGAACGGTTTGTTGAAGTCAGGAGATTTGAGCACGGGGAAGTGACACAGCAGAGACTTCAGGCGATCGAAGGCTCTCTGGCATGCATCATCCCAGGTGAACTTTACGCCTTTCTTCAGTTGGTTAGTTAGACTGAGAGCAATCTCAGCAAAGTTCTTGCAGAACTTGCGGTAGTACCCGATCATTCCAAGGAAGCGGCGCAAAGCTTTTTTGTTGTCAGGAACTGGAAAGTCCATGATGGCTTGGACTTTAGCATTTATGGGTGCCACCTTACCCTGGCCTATGACGTAGCCAAGATAGGTGACAGTAGCACAACCAAAGTCACTCTTGTTCAGGTTAACAGTCAGGTTAGCCTGGGTCAGGCGCTGGAACAACGTCTCTACATCTTTTAGATGTTCTTCCCAGGAGTCACTCCATGTGATCAGGTCATCGATGTATGCACCCGTGTGTGGCAATCCGGCGATTGTAGACTGTATCATCCTTTGGAACGTGGCTGGGGCATTTTTCATGCCAAAGGGTAGGACTTCATACTGGTACAACCCAGATGGTGTGGTAAAAGCAGAGATGCTCTTGGCCCTCTCAGTTAAAGGCACACACCAATAACCCTTCAATAAATCAATCTTGGTCAGAAACTTTGCTTGCCCTAAACTATCAATACAATCATCAATCCTAGGTATTGGAAACACATCAGTTCTAGTTACAGCATTGACTTTGCGATAATCTGTACAGAATCTAGTACTTCCATCAGGTTTTGGAACTAGCACACAGGGTGAACTCCAATCGGAGTTGGAGGGTCTGATAATATCATGTTTTAACATGTACTCAACCTCTTTCTCAGCAATCTTTCTCTTTTCAGGATTCATCCGGTATGGATGCTGTTTTATTGGTTTGGCATCACCAACATCTACATCATGAGAGGCTATAGTAACTCTCTTTGGAACATCAGGAAACAAATCCTCATATTTCTTGATCAACCTTTCAAACTGATCTCTCTGTGAGGGTTCTAAGTGCTGGAGTTTTACATCAAGATTTTGCAACACTTCAGTGTTTGACAATTTACATGAAAGAACTTCAGCTTTAATTCTTGGTTCATCATCTTGAAACTCCCCCTCATCTTCACACGTTTCGACCATTGGAGAATCTGAAGTGACAGCTGCAACCCTAGCATTTCTGTCATGATAAGGCTTTAGCATGTTAATATGACACAATTGTTTTGGTTTTCTCCTATCTGGAGTCTTCACAATGTAATTGAGATCATTGAGTTTTGTCAGAATTTCATAAGGACCATGAAATCTAGCCTGCAATGGATTGGACTGCAAGGGAAACAACACAAGGACCTTGTCTCCTGGTTTAAACTCACGGCTTCTAGCCTTATGATCATACCAAGTTTTCATTTTTCCCTGACTTGATTTCAAGTTCTCTTTGGCAAGGTCACAAGCTGCACGCAATCTTTCCTTGAACTTGCTAACATAGTCTAACAGACTGATTTGTGGCTCTTCCTCTTGCTATTGTTCACTCAATAATAGCAAAGGTCCTCTCACTTCATGACCAAACACTGGCTCAAATGGACTGAATCCAGTAGACTCCTGCACTGCTTCTCTAGCTGCAAACAACAGCAAATGAACCCCTTCATCCCAGTCTTTCTCATGGTCATAACAATAAGTCCTCATCATTGTCTTGAGAGTGGAATGAAACCGCTCTAAGGCACCCTGACTTTCTGGATGATAGGCACTAGAAAGAATCTGTTTTGCACCTAGTTCATACACAACCTGCTGAAACAATCCTGAAGTGAAATTGCTACCTTGGTCTGACTGAATTTCCCTGGGAAGACCAAACAACGTGAAGAACTTTATCAAAGCCTTCGAGATTGCAGTTGCTTTGATGTTACGTAGAGGTATGGCTTCGGGGAATCTGGTAGATGCACACATGATTGTCAACAAGTACTGATTTCCAGATCTAGTCTTGGGTAATGGACCAACGCAATCAACAATGACCCTAGAGAATGGCTCCCCAAATGCTGGGATAGGCTGCAATGGAGCTACAGGTGGGCCTAACTGGTGTTTTCCAACTACCTGACAAGTGTGACAGGTTTTGCAAAAGTTGGCAACGTCTTTCCGAAGCCCAGGCCAAAAGAAGTGTTTCATGATCTTATCAACAGTCTTGTTAACACCAAGATGACCTCCTAAAGGTAAACTATGAGCCATTGTTAAGATCTCATTCCTATAGACCTTCGGAACAACAATTTGCCTGAACACTGCCCAATCTGCATTGGCAGGGATATCAGGAGGGCGCCACTTCCGCATCAACACACCATCCTTGAGATAATACCCAACTGGAACTGCATCTATTTCTTTTTCAGGAAGGGCTCTCCTCTTTAGTACACCAATTTCAGGATCATTAGTTTGCTCCTCAATCAACCGCTTTCTGGACAGAGACAAGTCTCCAGACACATCAGAATCACCAGACCCATCCGGCTGGCTGAATAGAGAACTGATAAAAGTATCTGATAAGTCCTCAAACGGAGAAACCACAGTAGGCCAATCAGAGTCATGAGGCGAACCACCTGAGTCCTGACTATTCAATGTACTGGACGGCACCACAACATCATCTTCTTTAGCCTTCTTGGCCATAGCACGAGTCACTGCGCAAGAAGGATACAGAGATGGGTCCTCATCCCCATTTTCAGTGCTCGGCTGTGAAGTAAGATGTACAGGGGGAACTACTTTGCCCCCAGCCAGGTCATTGCCTAGCAACAGAGAAACACCCTTTATAGGTAGACTTGACATAAGTCCCACCTTTACCTGTCCTGTAACTAAATCTGACTTCAAGAATATAGAGCGCAGGGGTACAGATACAGTCCTCCCTTCAATACCTTGTACAAGTATGAAATCCCCTGAAGCGGTCTCATCACGTAACTCCAAGGAGTCCATCAACAAAAGTGACTGAGAAGCTCCGGTATCCCTTAGGATATATATGGGGACAGGAGTAGTATGCTCATTCAGAGCCACAAATCCCTCTGACACAAATGGAAGAAATTCCTCCCTCACAAAGTCAGCTGTATTAGGCTTTTTAGCCCCACAAGAAGCAGGCAATTTAGCAGATTGGTTATCTACTACAGGGGTTTCTAACCTTGTTTTCACAAAGGCATTTGGTTTGGTATCCTTTTCTTTTTCTTTCTTAGCTTTAAGGAACCAACATTTAGTTGTAACATGACCAGATTTCTTGCAATAACTGCAAACTAGACCACTTTTGTCACTGTCAGCTTTCACACTTTGATCAGACCTGTTACTGGATTTCTGAGCACCATCACCAGATTTGTCTTTGTCTTTGGGTGAGGAATCTTGGGTATCACCATAACCCTTTTTCTGAAATTGTAACCATTTATTGTTACTGCTAGACTGAAATTTGGACTTATGAGTGAGAACATATTCATCTGCAAATTTGGCAGCTGATTGCAAGTTCAGTGCTTGCTTCTCATTAAGGTAGGTCTTAACATCATCCTTAACACAGTTCTTGAATTCTTCAACTAACACCATCTCTTTTAGTGAGTTGAAATCATCCTTGACCTCCATAGAAGTACACCAGCGCTCAAAGCAAACCTGCTTCTCATTAGCAAATTCAACATAAGTCTGATTTTCAGATTTCTTCAGACCTCTGAATTTCTGTCGGTAAGCCTCTGGAACCAACTCATAAGCTCTCAAAATAACCTTTTTGACAACCTCATAATCAGAGGAATCATCTGCAGACAAAGCCGAATAGGCTTGTTGAGCTTTACCCTTGAGGACAGTTTGCAACATCAGAGGCCAGTGTTCCTTTGGCCACTGGCAACTCTTTGCTACCTTTTCAAAACACTGGAAATAGTTGTCAACATCCTTTTCTGAAAATGGAGGCACCAGTTTTACCTCCTGACTGGCACAAAATTTATTTTTAGTTTCAATTTTAATTTTTAGTTGCTCCATTTGGAGTCTTTCTTCTCTATCGAATTTCTCTAATTCAAAATCTCTCTGTCTCTGTCTCTCTCTTTCTGCTCTTTCCTCTTCCTCTCTCTCAAATTCTCTTTGTTTTTCTTCTCTTGCTAATTTTTCTAACTCAAACTGCCTTTGTTTTTCTTTTTCTTCCCTCTCAAATTCTCTTTGTTTTTCTTTTTCCTCCCTTTCTTTTTCTCTTTCCTCCCTTTCAATCTCTAGCATTTTTAATTTAAGTTCCATTTCTATATTTGGATTTTCCACTGGAAACTGTTCCAGATCTCCTGGTGCAAACACATTTTCATCAATGTAATATTCAACTATCTCTCTAGCCAGTCTTGCTTTTCGCATGGCTGGTTTTACCTCTGTCAGCTCTAACTGTCTGCAAATTTCTAGCAGTTCTGTCTTTTTAAAAGACTTCAAAACCCCTACGGTTGGTGATGCCAAGAAATCATCCATTGCTGTTGTCAATATATATCTAGGAAAATTCACAAAAAAAATTTCACAATTTGGAATGTTAGATTTTCAATAAATTACTCACACAATGGTCTATCCCGGACCTTGAGCCCCCAATTTGTTATGGCCCCCTTTTGTTATTACATTTATAACACAACAGCAACAGCAAGGGATGACAAACACAGTTTTAACAACTAAAACACATTTAATTTTTAACAAAGACAAAGACTAATAACAACCTACAACTAAAGACCAAGATTGATAAATAAGAAAAACAGAAATAATTACAGTCCCTTTTTGGTGGGGTGGCTTGGTGATGTCCTGGATGAAGAAAATGCTCAAACACAGGCAAAGAAATCCACAAAAGAAACGTCACAGGTCTTGAACAGAATGGCAGGTCTGGTCATCTTCTTGCAATTTCTCCTACTACTTTACTGTCTCAATTCTTTTCCTTATATACTCTTTTGCAGACCCCACCCACATTTAGACCTCTTTTTTTTAATTTTCTGAGACTTGCCCCAGACATGTCCAGGACATGTCCAAACATGACTCCAGTCTGAGCTTAACAAAAAAAAGGTAAATACTGCCATCTAGTGGCCTATATTCACATTACAAGTGTAATGATGTCGGCAGTGGTGTAGTGGAGGGAATAACCAGGTATACAGAGCATATCCACCTTTTTTGCTGTCAATTTGCCATATAATTACCTATCAGTCAAAAAGCTGTTGGAATACGCAGGAGAGTATACCCACTTCACCTAAATGACCAACCCATCTACCTTGTAAAACATACTCACCTCTCCGGGGACCACTACACCTGTTGTGATTCCTTTTCTGCCATGCCATGTTCCATGTTTTTTGTCATGCCCATGTTTAGTTCTGTGCCTGGCCTACTGCCATGTTTTGACTGACCTGTGCATTCTTGACCATTGCTTATGTCTGACCATTCCAGGATTGTGTATTGTGTATTGGTCATTAGATTCATGTTTTATTATTTTTCATGTTTTAGTTTCTTAGTCTCCATCCCATGTTTTGTTTTCATTGCCTTGTTCATTTCCCATGCCATGTTTCCATGCTTTGCACTTTGTCTCCCCTGTCTTGTCATGTGTGTATCTTTGCTCACGGTCCCTTGTCTAGTGTGCCACTCATTCAGGTGATTTATTGGTTTCTGGGATTCAATCTTCTTTCATTATCTCTTGTTCTTCCCTCCTCTCTCTTTACTATCTTACTAACACATACTAACAGTTTATTGTTTTTGCTAATTATAACCCACACTAACCCTGTATATTTGGACTAACTTACTGACGAGCACTCGGGATTGTATAGCTGCACTTACTAATTGACTAACGATCTCTCAGCTTTCGCCCTATTCTAGTCTCCGCCTCCTTGCCTATCCCTAATTATCTCTGCTTCGATTTTCTGTGGTTCTCCGCAAATACTTTGTGCTTTCCTTTCTCTAATCTATACACTTTAGTACTCCTTGACCGGAGCTGTTGTTCTGTTCATAGGTTTGTCTTGTGATCCCTGTCTGCATTTTGGCTACAGCCAAATTCATGTAATTCGTTTATTCCTAATGTGTCACTCCCTGATTATTGTTATCATTGATTGCACCTGTTCTCCCTGATCATGTGTTCTCCCGGATGTGTATATAAGATGTCTGTTTGGTTCACTTTCTTGTCAGATCGTTCTTCCTTGTTTCCTGTGCCACGCTTGTTTTCGCCTTGATTCATTGTGATTTTTCTTTCTGACTGGGCCGCCCTAGACACTGAGTTTTGCCTATTCCCTGTACTTTTGCTGAATTCTTGTTTTTCAACCTCTTTTTGTCTGACAACTAGTGATGGCAAAGTGAAGCTTTCTGAACCAGTGAAGCTTTCCAGCCAATTGTATCAGAAAAAGGTTCATTCATTCAATGCTTCAAACTCTATTATGACCTCTGCTGTTCAGAACTTGTAGTGCAGAATGTTTGAAATAGCCTACCGGTATATTTTGGCCCAGTCTCTGTGGGTTGAACATGGTTATGTAAATTTATTGGTTCAAGTTATCTAATAAATACACAGATTCCTATATGAATAAAACTGTTGTTTCCCCTGTTTGAATTGTGTCCATATTTGCGTAATAAAAATCATAGCCTGTCTATTGCCAATCTTGCTAGGGGAAATCAAATTAAAGTGCTCCCGCATCTCAGAGCGACCTCTCTTTGCTACAGGTTCCATTGTTTTGCTCTTTGCTACGACTACAGACTATGAACTCTCCTGACTCGCAACACCACTTTCGACTACTTCAAACCCACAAGCGCGTGCCCTGTTTCGAGCACCTTTGAATCAAATCGAAGCGGTCACATGAATGTGAGCTGGAACGAAGCTTCGGACGTCGCTGATCACGTGATCAGCAGCAAACGAATCAAGCACCGATACATTTGCTTCGCCTTGAACTCGTTCATACTTTGACACAAACTTCGAAGCAGGAGGGACCGAGGTAACAACACTACCGACAACAGTTTTGTGATTGGTGCCCTGTGTATGACTCTGGATTTCGCCCATTGGATTCTGATTTTGGATTGCGGACATTGTACTGTTGCCAGCTCTGTTGGGGGATTTTCCCCTTCAGAGATATAGCCTCCTTTTGCATTCTACTGGTTTTCGCGATTGGTTCATTTCATAAAACCCAACATTACCACCGGATGTGGCCCATCACAAAGTCAGTGGAGACCAAGACGTCAAACAGGAAATGTGATCCGATTAGGGATCATTAGGTCAACCATGCATTGTGTAGCCTGCAAGTCAATACCTCAAGAAAGTTCCTTAAGCCTGAACATTAATATCTAAGCCTATTTATACTTGCTATAATTAGCTTTGAGCATCAATATCCAGATTTTTTTTTTTAAATCCAATAACTCCTTTTGGCAAGGAGAAGACAAGCAATCATACTATCAGTTCTAAAGTAGGCTTAATTAGGGGGTAATGGCAGCCAATAAAATGATTGACAGTTTTCCATTAGCAATAGGCCATCCTGCATCCTTATTAGCCTCTGTTCCATAAATAAAACTCATAGTAATGCGAATTCATCAAACCTCTTTCTGACAGCCTAACACATTTTAAAATTATTATTTATTTATTATTAAGGCATTAATCATTCAAGGTTTGTTGGATCCAAGAAGAACAGCACTGCTGAGGGTGGCGTTCAGTTGAAATCTAAACATTTGATTTACTTGCAAGAAAATGCAGATTATGTTGTAATTTTAGTCTTTTTGTGAGTTTTGAATGGGGCATAAATAAACCAAAATGTACAGATGCAAAATAAATGCAAGGGAAGAGCTAAATATATTTTTAAAATGCTGTAGGAATATGATCAGGTAGTTCAGCGATTCTCATGTTTGCAAAAAGAATTTTTTAAAGCCAGCATCCTAGTGAAGTGATCTTTTTTTTTTTTGCACTGAATAGAATCTGGTGGACTACAAAATTTGAATTTGGGCTAGTTTTTGAGGAAATATTTGATATCATGTGATAAATGCTACTTTGTGTATTGTTTAGTCCATTCCACAAGCACATCATAAAGAAAGTAACAATAAAAAAGCTTCCAATCTGGAATTCATGCACATTAGTAACAACTATCTATTCTTGGGCTTAAGTAAATTTGGCAAGCTAATATCTTGCCATCTAAAAAGGTTTTCAAGCACAAGATTTTTTAAGGAAAAGAATGTAAAGATGTAAGAATGCAAGTCAAGAATGATGAGCTCATGCCATTTACCATCTTTGGCATTAAATGCTTGTTTCGCCTATTCCATTATCTCTTTGCTTTACATTATGTCTCTGTACAAAGAAAATTCATTGTGACTGCATTGCAGAACATTTCTCTCTTGCCCTTGCACCATGAAGCCATTAAGGCTGCGGTGCGTGGAACATCTCTGGTGCGCACATGTTCAAACTTCTGTCAGCACCTCACGCACGGCATGACATGCCAAAACATCCATTATCATAGCAGCGATGCTAAAGCCTCAGTGGCCTCTTAATCCCACAGCATTTTATAGCATTAGGCAGGACTGGAATAGAGAGGTGCTGGGTCAAGTCATTGCAGTAGAGAACTGTCGTCTCCTTTCAACATCTGCCTGGTGTTACCCCCATTCAGCGCCAGTTTGTCACCTGTTTCTGCCACGCACTGGAGACAACAAATGGACGACACTGTGCCATTTATAGATCAACAGCAGGACAGAATTCATGATTGTCCACTGGGTCCCGGAAAGTCGAAGTCCGTTAAAAAATTATTGCACCGTCGCCGACGTCTAAGTAGGTGCACGATAAGAAATGGGCGATGAATTCTTGATGTCTTCACATGAAGTTTGGTCAACTTTTTTTAGTTTTTTCTAGGGAATTGGTCTTCCATGTCTGTGCTAGCTTTGCCCAAACTGTGATGGTCGACGGATGGGAACTTCGCTGTCAGGGGACATTAAATGAGCTTTGGAGGCCATGCTATGTCCTGCTTCTTTTGAAATGTCTAAATTCAGTCCCATATGCGATAGAGGAAACAGCTTGTTAATTGGTTTGCTTGTAGAACAATTCAGGGAGCATAAAATTGATAGAAGAGAACAAAAAATATGTACATAACCACGGCCAACTAATACATAATGATAAAGAAGTTCCGTCCTCTGCTTTTTGTCTTCAAAAGTATGACATGAAATGCTCACCAATAAAATCAAGGAGTTGTAAATTATATATAAGCTTTTTTATGGCTGTTTTTGTGTGCATTTCACTGAAGCATGTGCTGCATTGTTCAAACAGAAAAGAATGAACCACGTCTCTTGAGGGCCTTGAAAAGCGATGTTTTCCATACTTGCGCACCGTAAAACTTTTAGTGCTAAATCAACTCTTACAGAGTTTATTTTATTGTGATACAGAACGTTACAGACTAAAATAAACTTTATTGGAGTTGAATTGACACTGAAGATTGACTGTGTATGTCCAGCAGATTCAGATTTATGCATGTGGATATTTTTCACGGAGTTTTATAAGCTAAACATTAGGTTGCGGGTTCAAAACCCAAGTCCTGCTCAGGACTGAAATCTACAGCACTGCTGTGATGCCAAGACCTGGTCCTACAGATCACCTATCCTGTATGTCTCCACTCTAACCCTGAGAAAGCATAATAAACTTATTCAACGGGTACAGATATTGTGAAATTTACTGCCTTTCATCAAATTACACTGAATTTCAAGCCTCCCCCTTCACTGAAAATTCCTGAATTTTTTTTTCTAAGCAACTGGATCACACACACACACACACACACAAACACGCATACATTGGGGGAAAAAATTCTCATTCCTCCCCCATCTATCAGAAATCAAACAAATAGGGATTCTGAAAATGATGAACACATTGCAAGGTGCGAGGCCAAGGGAGGGAATTTTCACATAGTTACTCATTTTATTTCTGTCAAAAATCTGGCCACATAACCCAAACATCTGTGAACATACATTATCCATAAACCACTGCCAAGCGGCAATTAAATTATCTGCAGGTGAGACAGCTGAATGAATAGTTTAATTGCGATTCATTTCCCTCGTTCTTATATTTTCTGCAGAAGGGCTGTCACGCTAGGCTACTCTGTTGTCACTGAAGATATATAGCGGCGGGCATGAGAAGTACTGCTCTCCACAGGTTGACTGTGCAGCCTGGGACAATTACATGAAATACTACTGTTTTCATGCCGTATGGTGTGCTTTAGTGGCTTCAAACTGCTGTTTTACAGTATATCATGAAGAATAATGCATATTAATTCCTACAGTCATGGCTGTGCTTAATAGGAATCATTGAAAAAATACAGTTCATATGAAAATGGTTCAATGGATTCCAACCCATTGCTGACTGAATTTTTATCCCCCTGATTCAAGCTTTTATGTGAGCGTGTGTGTGCGCGCGCTCGTGTGTGTGAGTATATTCACACACACCCACCTTTATTCAGGGATATTTAGACAAGGTATGCTGACTGAACATGTGGTCTTGACAAGGCCACAATGCATTGGATTGCGGAAATGGAAAGAAAAGGTGTGGATGGAGTTTTTATTTCTTTGGGATTTTTGGTTATTACACACAGAATATGACCTTCAGCTGAAGATGATGCTGGTACCACTGTCTAAAATTGGTTCCATCAGTTTTATATTTTTTTGCTCCTTCAAAAAATAAATATATTAAAATAATAGACCTACCATTTTATTGATTGGACGAATTAAAACTGGTCATGGTGCTTACTTAGGCTGTGATCAAATGTTATGGGCCAGTCCATTTCAGGCGTGTCTCAGCCTGGACGGAGATTCGCATGGCTTCCTGGTCCTTTCGTCAACAGACTACACCTATGTGCTCCCTCCTCCAATCATACTGTACACTTGTACACAGGTGAGCTACAATTCAATGCCTCTTCATATAAAAAAAAACTGAACTAAACTTAAAAAAAATAAGGCAATTAGCTGCAAAGCATTTTCCAGTTTACTCCACTTTAAGTTCCAAATCATTTCTGAAATTAATTTGTGGGACTCTAAGTTGAGCAAAGTCAAAAAAAAAATAGCTTTGCAGTTGTTTGCCTGACTTTTTAAAGTTTTAATTTTTAATTTTTACTGTGCTTAATAGTAATTCAGATGTTTGTACAACTTACAAGTTTAGATTTTTAACTGTTTTAGACATCTCATTTCTCCTTGTGGTTTAGTATTTATTGCCAAGAGGCTCTTGCTTCAACACAGAGGCAGAATACATTATTTGTTGATGTTCTGCGCTCAAATTTTTGTGTAGAAGCTGAAACTGGAATACCCTTTGCAAATTCCCATATTTCGGATGAAAGATACAGACAAACAACACAACCAACACCTTTGCTGCTGGTTTTCTTCCAACCGCTCAGTTCTAAACAGGAAGGGAATTCACTAGAGAAACGGCTATTTATTTATACCAGTCACACCGGTGCTGTTAAATATCCCTGTCCAGGCACAGGCATCCAAAGGTCTAGAGTTTGTGGGCAGAGCGATGGTGCTGTGGCACGGTTTTTGGGAATTCTGGCCAGGCTGGAGCTAACGAGGCGGCTGGAACAATATTACCATAAGTCTGTCAGAGGCTCTGCTCCTGTTGGCTTATATCGTATGCAATAACAAGCTAGCCCTGAGGTTTCGCTCCCCTTTTTATTGTGAGTCGAGCACATAATTGTTACATAAGCAGGGAAACATTTTGAAGGAGTGCATTTCACAAAAGGTGCAGTCCATGAACGATTTTTTTCTGAGCTGTCAAAGAGATTACAATGGAGGTCCCATGGACTAGTATGGCATCTCTTTTGGTGCTGTGCTGTGTGTCTACTTTATTGACAAAAAATATGGGGTTCCACAAAGATTTGCTGCTGTCTGTGGGCTCCCAGCCTCTCACTTCATCCATATTCCTGTTTTATCTCTCCAAAATAAGAGATTGATCCAGATCAGAGAGATGAGGTGCTCCCTCTCACCTCAAGCTTTCTTTATGTTGGCTGTCTGCGCTACAACTCACAGAAAAATCACACATGTGCAGCTAGGTATAAAAATGATTTAAAGTAAAAATTGTTGCGAAAGTTAGCGCTTTTTTTTTTTTGCTAGCACAATTACAGAAGCAAAACAGATTTAGTATCTACTGTGCACCACATCTCTCTCTGAGCAAGTGCTTACTTGGCAGCCATATGCAGGCAAAGAAAACCAAGAGGCCTGGGCAAAGATATGCCACTACATTCTACATGGACATTACTGAGACAGGCTGCTTCTCGCCAAAGCTGGGCTTCAATCTCCACCTCCGTAGCGCAGAAACGTTTAATATTTCACACTGTACAATGGGGAATCAGGCTAATTATCTTCGAACAATTCTGGTAACAGCGTGACCTGTGCTTATAGGAGGGTTCGTTTCCACGTATCGCCTATATGCAAATGAGGCAGGGCCTTCTTCGCGCTCGGGAGCGTTATTAAAAAATTATGACCTCCGGCTAATTATTAGCGAGCGCTTCCTCCTAAGAGAGGAGCAGCCATTGTTCTCGCCTTTGGATTTTTACATGAAAGTTTGATGCTAAGAATCGTGGGGAGGGATTGATTGCTATAAGAACATTTCCTTTCTGACTTCCTGTTGCGTAATCACGGCCTTCAGCTTCCTGAAGCACAGGGAAGGAAGGAGTGAACACGTAAAGGATGATTTTTGCTTTCTTTTTCTCTGTGCTCAAGGTATACTGTACATCTGGTAGCTTCATTGCCAGTTATCCAGATTACATAACTGACAATTCATGATGGGTATTGTTCCACACATCCTAGAAAAAAAATTTCAACCTCTTGGGCTACAATATGACTCATGAAGCACGCCAGTGAAAGCTAATGTAGGAAAGCGCAATTATTTGAGAACAAAGGGCACAATTACAAACAAAACAGTCGGTTTAAATACACCTTGATGCCCCATCTGTTCATCCATATGTCCTGTAACCTGATGTTTTACTGAAGAAGTCCCTTTGACTAGAGCATGTGTGCTATTGAAGTGGTACAGCTGAGCCCCTGTCATGTACCCTTCAAAAATCATTGCACACAAGGAAATAATTTGGGAATGGGTGATATTTGCGTCAGTTTGGATAGAAATGGGGATTAATTGTCATTGGCATGGAAATTTTCAATCTGCAAGCATGCAAGTCTATGTTAAAAATTGTTTTGCATGAGTTTGAAGAATGTTTAATATCACAAATCGTTACTGTGTGCCGTTTAACCTGGAGACAAAGAAACTACTTTCGAGTATACATCTTTTATTTTGAAGTGAAATCCACGGCCTGTCATTGAAAATGAATATCAAAATGGATTTAGTTTATCAGTGGTGACAACAATCAAAATGTCCCACCTGCTGTGTGATGGTATACTGAAACAAGACATTGTCGTCAATATTCCCATAGCTCCCAAGTGACCCGCATTTGAATGGCAAAACCCATGGACCCACAAGCAAAAGAAAAACCAGCAATTTGCGCAACTGCGGGATTTATGTATTATTTCTCCAACCACGGTTAATAATGTGTTGTGAATCAACAAAATGAAATGCAAATTCCACCACCCGGTCAATAACACCTCCCCCCCCCCCGCTTCGTGAAGTGAAATGCTGTTGAACCAGCCTTTCGTCCTTATTCTTCACTTCTTTTTGAAGAACTTTTTAAATTCATTACTAGAAATATACCAGCATGACATTTTCACTCATCTACGTAAAGTAGTTTATGAAAAAACTTGGTTCCACTTCTTTGGAGAGATGGACAAACAGACAAATGGACTGACAAGCTCCATTGCAATATCCCCTGCCCCACTCTTTGGTGAGGTCTAAAAATTAATTAGCTCACAACTCTGGACAAAGTGCGGAAAATCAGGGTAGAACACATAGAAACATGGATTTATAGCATCTTGCTATTAATTTGAAAAAATGCTTGGAATTTTTTGTGATATGAAAATAAACTACTCAGCTGTCTTCCTTTCCTTACAGAAGCTGGTGTGTGCATTGCAGACCTCTATGTTCTGCTCTCGGTTCAGACAATACTTCTGTCCCAAAGGGCCACAACTTTCCCGCAGGCTAAAACTTCCTGGCCAGGCACAGCCTCCTAAATCATCCAGCGATGTGTCAGAGTGGTCATGAGGGGACCTGCAGTGAAGGTGGAAATGGCAGCCGACTGATTTGTGGGTTGGCAGGCAGTTGGGCGGTCAGATTAGAAGGACATTGATCAGTGCCGGGGAAAACATCCTCAGGGTTGCACAGTAGGATTCCCAACGCTGACCCCAGCACCAACGGTTCTGTACTTGAGTATATTGGAAGTCTAGACATCAGGGAAATCGATGGCAAGGTGGAGGGCAGGCAAAGCCTTTCCTGTATCAATCAGGATGTTTCGATGTTTTATGTGGAATCCCATTGGTAACAAGCTCTGTGGCCACATCTTAGCTTGAACCTTGACCCTCTTCGTGTATTCTGAAGGTATCATTTTCCGATCATCCTAACTAGTGTTTGTTGCAGACAGCTGAAGCTGGGGTGAGATGGAGTGAGTATGCCAGCACGCATGCCGGTAAATTAAATTTGCAGATAACCTGTGATTATGCGCGCCGTGAATCGCAAAAGCAGCGTTAGAATACGACCCATTTTCATCCGACATCACTCATTGTTTTACGACTAGCATGTCTGAAATCTGAGGGGCCAGCGAGCGATAATGCAGGGAGATAAAAGAACGCGACATGATGCGTGGGCATGACTCTGAATAAATCGCTGGGGCCGGACAATCGTTCCGCAAGCAGTAAAGACTTAAAAGTTGTCGCTTCTTCGCGTCGTTAAAATGAGGAGTCGTTGGCGGACTGCTTTGTAGCATCACTCATGTGTCCGCGGAAGTGTGCGTCGAGCCTGATGCATCGCATTCTTCATGCCGGCACCTCTGGTTTCTCCCTGATTCATAGCCTTTTCATGTGCTTCAGAAACAGTGATAGATTCAGTTTATCCGAATGAACCATTTTTTCTACGGCGAAGCGCATTGGTTGTATGTATCATTTATCTGTCTGCAGGATATTTTAATATACAGGTGGTGCCACTGAGGGGTTTGGAAAAATGGATGGCCAGTCATTGACGCGACTTGGGAGCCATTGACTTGCCTGGGTAGTCACTCAATCTTGGTGCTTGTCAGGCTATTCCTGCAGAAGGTATGGGCCTGTCACTCTCTGTTAAATGAGTGCTGAATGCTGTCGTAACTTGCGTATTTACAGTGTTGTAAAATGTGAAATATAGAGCCTCATTTTCAAGCCTAGACCATGCTAAAATTGGAAGGATACATGTTTTAGTAGATAAACAAATATGAGGAGAATTTGGATCTTTGGAACCTTGTAAGTGATCAGGATTTAGCATGAGCAATATATACGTATCGGCTAAATCTATTCTAAACGTATAAAGATTTAGAGACAACTAGGAAAAATTGGCTCAGTTGACTATTCATAGGCAGGCTACTCATTGCATTTGTTGGCTAACCATCCTGCATGCTGGAGAAAAAGAAATTCCATGAAATTATGCCTGTTGAACTCCCCTTCGGTGCAGGCTGTATGCATCAAAGCACATTGCCCTGTATTTTAGCCCAAATTTTGAGTTTTTTATGCTTTCCTGGGTTTGAATACTTGCATCGCCATTTTCTTGTGCCAGTTAGCCACTTTCCACTGGACTTCTTTGGGACAACTTACAACACATTTATTCACCAGAGATGTATTCACCAGAGGTAGATTAGACCCAAATTTAATTTAGTTCAATGAAAATACTGGACTGTACCCAATATGCAGGTAGATGTTGCAGTTGTTGAGCTTGTTAAAAGCACAGAAGCCAGCCATTCATTAGTGGAACTATTATTTACCCAAGTCAGGTTACCAGAACACTTTATCAAGATTCACAGGGCCAAAATAAAAATCATTCAAACTGTGAGTCACAGGATAGAACAGAAGATGCTTCGGTTAGTGTTTGTTTTTTTGGTTTTTTTTCAACAAAACATCTCCTAAACAGTTACTTAGCAATGTTGCATTGACTGGGAAGTTGCCCAGGTGATGTACTGAATGCATATTAAGGGTCACAATATTAGTGTGGTCAGGCAGGCCTATCACACGTACAAAGATAATGTCCTACCCAGCATTTTCCCTAAAATTTGCAGGTACCTTCATCTACAATACAGGTAATTAATACAAATTAATGTTAGCTATTATTCTTCAGGTTAACATATTGGCCAGTTCATTTAGTTGTATTTGCAGAAGTGATGATCACTGTTGCACAATGTTAATGATAACACATTTTGTTTACTCTTCAATAAGGTACACACACTTTGAGTAATTACCAGGGAGCAAATGAAGAACTACTGGGAAACTGATTGTAACCCGACAGTGATTAACTCAATCAAATTTAATTGAAAAGTTAATGATTAGATCAATGATGAAGTGAGGAACAAATGAGGAACTAAATGCACCAACACTTTACAATAAGGTGCACAACGTGGTTTACAAACAGTTGGTTCCTCATTCATTCCTCATTTGTTTTTCAATCAACTAATCATTCAGTAATCTATAAAATTTAATTAGCAGTTAGTACCCTTGTTCCCTGGTTACCACAAAAAAATTTTTCTATCATGACGCGTTTTTTCTACCTTGACCTATCATGTCAAACTGGTCTCATATTCTGAAAATCACAGATTTCCTTGCCCTTACTCATATACTTTTCTCCTTCCTCTGACAAAATATGAAACCAAATTGTCTGAACTCTTTTACTGTCCCGCACTTCCTAAGACATAATGTGCTTGAACGACCTTCACCCCATCTATGTCACACGGGGATCCATTTGCATTGTACAGCCCAGCTCAGACAGGTTTCAGTCATGGCCGCCATTGTTCACTTTGCGCCGTGATGAGGCAGCCAATCTGCACAGAGGCTCACCAGTGGCGTGCATGTTTCCACTCATCCGCTAACCACTACTTTGCGAAGCAAATTTTTTCTTTAGCGGATGTGTTTAGCCCAGTGTCTGAGTCTTTAGCTTCTGAGTTCGAGTCCAGGTCCTTGCATCCGAGTCCTGGCCATGTCTGTGTCCCTTGTTGGCTGAGTCCGAGTCTGAGTTCCAAGTCCTTGATGAAATTTCCAGCGCATGAGGACCCATTATGCACCATGCATTGTTTCCTATGATATGTGATCACTGACCACTGGAGTTGCTTCAAATAGTGGTCTACAAACAGCAAATTCACTGTTAGTATTTCTCCTGTATCAAACAAGGTCCTTCTCTTCTCTCCACAGAGGGTACACAGATTCTCTTCACCAAACTTCACCAGACTAGATTTGCATTTAGCGTTGACCATCCTTGTTTGCCATTTTGCGGCATCACTTTAAGGAAACTAGTTGCCAAACAACTAAGCAAAATGATGAAAATGGAGAAATTTTAAATCCTTTACATTTGATTGAAAACAAATGCCGTGATTTCTTTTGGTCCTAACTTTCGGTTCTCATGGCCCATGACATGACTGCCAAACCACAATGCATTACGGTCAGTGCCAATAGGTCTTTAACCAGATCAGTGCAAATGATGCCAAAACGGTCATGGGTGATTGCCCTAAATAAACTCAATAAATGATGAGACAGGGCTGTACAATGCTATATGTCGCACGTGCCACGAAAAAAATATCGGTTTGTGTGATGAAATAATTTACTGCAATAGCACCTGTGCAATACAGTTTTGCGTGTGAGTATGTAAGCCGAACCCTCGCGCTACAGAAACAAGCGACTCTACGTGCCTTTTTGAGTGTGAAGTGAATCACTGGTTGTAACTGTAGTCAGTGTTTTCATCGTGTGATTAAATATCATGTGCCCAGCTGAATTACCACTTGTCTGAAAAAAACAATCCCTTAACACAATACATGCGGAGTTCCTTCAGCAGACAGCAAGTCGAACTAGCTATATGACAAAAAACGATGCAGCGTTTTCAAATGCTCAGTTAGAATTCCAAACAAGCCCATTAGAAAGAAAAGCTGGCCAATGAAATTCTTAATAAAAACTGAGATGCACTCAGAAATTTATTCTCAAAGGATTTTATTGGTTTGCTGATCGCTAAAATTACAAAAGTACATGATTGCGATGAAGCGTCAGCAAAAAAACACAACTACCAGTGCCCACTGTATTGTGATTATGAACAATTACATCTGTGCTACTGAACTTGGCAATCTAGTCAGAAGAAATTGATGAACATTAAGTGGTTCTTTAAAAAATGAGTGTTATAGGGTAGATCCACTACAGGTTACACATGTAGGGTAAGATAATGGCTTCATCAGAAAATTAGTCTTCTTGCATAACCTAACCGCAAACCAATTCGAGCAATGGTCAATATAAAAAAAAATGCTCGATGTTGCAGTCATGCCCCATTTCTGATGCTTCATGGTATAGTTTGGTGGCCGAATTGCTTCTGGTCTTGCGGATCTGTGGAAAGTAACGTTAGCGTGCGTGGTTATGAATACTTGGCCATACAATACTGAGCATAGAAGCAGTATTAAGAAACTTTCATGTGGGGAAAGGTCATTTTCTCAGAGTTTCGAGAAGGGCCTTCCATGGCGATACTCAGGTGATATATAAAATATCTTTTGGCGTTGCTGTCAACAATCACGGATGATTTAGATCAGTGCTTATCAAACTTCTCCTGGAGTTCCTCCTCTCCAGCATATTTGAGATCTCTCCTGCTTGCATGGATGATTCTAATGATTTACTCACTGTCAAGTATCTTCACAGGCAACGAGCTGGTTATTTGACTCACCTGTGCTGGAGCAGGCAGCACAGTGAAAATTGTCAGCAGACAAGAAACTCAACCAGTCTATCATCTATGAGATCTTGACACCATATTTGCTAATAAGTTATCACAACATGTCATTGACTGGACAAAAAAGAAAAATCCACGTAATGATTTGTCAAGACCAATTATTTATTTTTTTAACAGGAGGAAACACATCGTTCTGGAAATTTTAGGATGACATGCATTATTTTGAATGATTGATTAAACTCTCACTGGCAAGTCACAAAAATTGTTTTATTCTCTGATGATATCATACAATCCTATGTAGTCATAATTTTAAAATTTTTACTTTTTTATTGTAATAAAACTAACAATCAAAAACTAACAAAATAGCTTGAAGTCTTTTCTACAATGAGCAGTTGTTTGTAGTCCAAAGTATGAGTAGATTGAAAAGCTTCTGTGCTTTGTATGCGGGATCCAATTGCCCCCAGATTATTTCTGGCTATATGCTTGTACGCTACTCCATTGTGGAAAGCTCTATGTTTATGCTACAACATATTAAAATTTCAGCTCTTCAGGTCTGTTTGTAAGGATTTCCGAGCCAAAAAAAAAAAAAAAAAAACCCAAAGCTAAATTCATATAATAAAAGGTAACGGTTAGCAGTTTTTGTTTGTTTCCGCTAAATTTTTTGGCTGTTTAGCGGATTTGCTTTATCAAAGTTAACTTTTGAATTCGCGGATTAGCAGTCATCGAAGCTATTTTTTTGGTTAGCTGTGCCCACCCCTGATATTCACTGACTAGGAACCCACTCAAAACAGCACATAGTTATTGAAAAAGGTGATTAAGAAGAAGTCTTAATGGAAAAAGGGCTCATGTGTCATTAGTTCGATTGCATCGTAGTTATCGTCATGATGTTATGATAAATTTTAAGGAATGTGGCCTGTCCTTTACCCCTGTTAGCAGCATGCACGGCAGAGAGTCCAGGATACATGGGGTCCTTTTGCAGCTCCACCGCAGGCGCACATGAGTGACACATCCGTTTAGCACGACAAAAAGACTGCCTGCGTGCAGACACTCTTCCGTGTGAAGGGACACAAAGCCCTGCATTCCCCCACTCACTACCTCTCTTTTGTTTTTCTCTATTCTCACTCTGTCTCTCCTGGGGGTCTATAACAAATTCTAAATGGGAAGCAAATGCTCCACAAAGAAGCTTACGCACACACCCCCTTCTGTCTTTCCCTCTCTCTATCCTCATTCCCTCCATCCCACACCGCCCCCCCCATCCTACCCCGCCTCCCACCACCACTATCACTCCCCTGCATTCAGCATCTGCTAAGAGAATGAATAAATTAAAGCTTCGTCAGATGAGGTCCCTTGACTGACAGAGGCCTGTCTTAATTGTAGCTGAAAGCCAGCTTTCTCTTTGCTAATTAGCAGACCGCGCTGTTAAATGATTTAAGAAGTCAGGGCTTATTCGGGGCCCTGCCGATCATCACTTATTCACGCGGAGCGCTTCGTTCTGAGCAAACACGGCGCCCGAGGTAAATTTATTTACTCCAATTAGCAGACTCTGTCAGGGTGCATCACCATCTCACTCAAGACGAGTTTTAAAAAGTAATGGACTGGTTTCGCCGCACATGGTGTGCGCTGGAGGGGAACCAGGTCCGGCATAGTGATCCGCCGGGATTCTTACAAGGAGACCGCAAAGTTTCCCGGTGGATAAATATTGTGTCCGGCAAACGGCCGGAAGCCAGAGTCTCTCTGGCTCCCACATTTATATACGCGTCCCTCAAGTTACAGGCCTTGAGGGACATGCGTTTGGATATTGGAGTGTGGTGGCATTATTTCTTGGGCTATACTGATAAACATTCCTCTTATTCTTCAACTCTGTGTGGCATGCGTTCCTTCCAGTTTTTGTGGCACTGTTGTTCATTGCAGTGCTGTCATGTATTTTTTATACTGTTTTCTTCCTCGTTCTCCATCTAAAATCTTGAAACACTTTTCTAGTCAAAAAAAAAAAATCATTTACACAAGCCAACAATTATCTGCAACTCTACAATTGGGATTCCACAAATGGCTTCATTCTGTCTGTTTATAGGATACAGTATTTCAGTTGGCCTGGGCTTTGTAGTTTAGTAATCCGCAAGGACCCAACCCAGATGCTTGCAGAATAATCAATAGTGATGATTGGATGCCTAATCTATTTTCCAGCTTCTTGGTAGCCCACTCATAGCACGTTTGTCTCTAATGTAAATGTGATATATTGAAAAAATATATTGGGCAAAATGCGTTGTCATGGCTCTGCAACACTTCATAGCACACAGGGATATGTTCAAATTAAATGATCTTTTGTATTGACGTACTGAAATACACCACGCGCTCATTTTATTTTTCAAAAATGTCTCAATATTTACAGCATATCCCGTAACCTCTGTCAATGGTTGGTTTGCGGAGGACTGACACTGATTTATGAGTGACTTAAGGCTCAGGTTGCAGTTTTCCTTATGTCAGTGCAAATAACGTTACAGTTATTTACCCCAGACCGCAGTACTTTGCCGAGTGCAGATGAGAGGAAAAACCTGGAGCAAAGCAATATTTGATGAATGCTAATTTAGACTGCAAATCTAGTTGAGCAAAAATTCTGTGTCCATATTGTGGAGAAAAGTGGTTCAATGGAGGAGAATCGGGACACGACTGCCATCAAGGGCAGAGCAGATAATGTGCATTTGGAACACATACACCTATGGCCCTGATGGTAGTCACATACGCTCATACACAAGTTCCACATGTGCTAAGTTAGTTACATGTTATTTGGGATGCCTAATACTGTTAATGTTTTTGGGGAGCATAGTTTATGTTTCCTTTGAGATTCTCCTGCACAGTGTGAGGCGCATTACAGAATGACCCTTGTATTGCATAGCGTGCATCTGTCAAATTAACGGAAGTGGCAGTGTTTACACTGGAAATACCTCATGCATACTAGTGCAGCCGTTTGACTCTAAAAGTTATTGGGCAAAACATGAGGGAGACATGGATCATTTGCCTCAAATGACAGAAAATAAATTCTACAGTGCCTCCCCATGGACCAGGTAACTCTCAGTAGATTATTAGTTCCTCTGTTTTAAAGGTTCCTGAAGTGGTGTCCTTCCTCACCATAGGATGACTAGTACATCTTCTGCAGGAATCCGGGGAAAATTCTGGAGTCGCTCATCAATTTTCCTTGCTTTGTCATTCAGAATGAGCAAACCTGTCTTTTTTTCTAATTCAGTGGTTTTGTGATTCCTCAAGAAAATATTCTGAGAATTAAACCACAAGTGGAGACTGACTCGTAGGCATGCAAGCCTGTACACATATGTACACGCATGCACACAGCCATACATGGACGCATGCATACACGGAAACACATACAAATCCATACATGGATACTCATATGTACACACGCGCATACATGCACATTCACACACACACACACACGCACGCACTCGCTCATCCACATGTATACACACACTGTTTACTGCTTGTGTTTCCTGATTTCAGAATTTCAGTTTTCCTTTTTTTTCCCACAGAATTTTGATGCATTAACTGTGGACCCTGCTGAAGAACCGTTCCTCCACATTGCAGCATAGATTCCATGTCGACTCCTGGGAGAGCATTCATTCTTCCATCACTCTTTTGAGGCTCCTTTCATGCAAGCCATCACTCCGAGCCATCAAATCATTCCCATATTCATTTGCAGTTTCCCATTGTTGATATCATGGGAGTTAGGCTGGTCTAGGTAAGACTGACTTATTATTGAAAAAGTAAATCATTTACAATATATTTGCTTGTGTGCAAGTATGCAGTACACCACCTTTCAATTTCTTTTGTTAATATAAGTCCTGTTTTTTTATGTTTTGTGAAAAACTAGCTGCTTTATCATACTTCAGTAACCTTCTTTGGCAAAATGCAAGACGTCGATAGTGAGACCTCAAGTGGATCTTTAATTTCATGAATCGATGGTTTCCTTAATTAATTTATGAGTGAATAAAGAAACCATAATTCATCAATTAACAGCTAAACTGATTATTTCTTTTTTTGAGAAATGGCTGCAAAAATCATACTAATTTGGAAAATATTGGACTGATTGAGTGAAAACAACTAGTGTAGTTGTAGCGCATCCTTGGGAGCTTCCATCGTTGTGTAAGGTATCAACATTAGAAAGCAAATGACTGTCCTCAGAGAGAAAATATAACAAATATGTTCAGCAGTTATGGAAAAAGGTGGCTGTTTTAATGAATGTAAGATTTTGATATTCAGAAAATTTGCCTGTATGATCATTATTTTTCTTTAATCTCTTATTGCTTATATTGTGTGGGAGTCTGAAAATCTTTGACCGGTAGTGTATGCTAACAACCATCACAAGATAAAAACAAACTTTGTTACAAATAATGTTTTGATTAAACACTTGAGAGTCAAATTTGTGGTGGTTGCCAAATATTTTTAGTCCTTGATGTAACTCTGAGTTATTGCTATCTGTCTGCAATGCATCTTTACACAAGTACACGGATGCTGTTCTCATTTTCAGGATAATTGAAAACATTATATCTCCTCCCTTAAATTACAAATGCAAGCACTAATGTTTACCAAAGGCTAATCCATCGATAAACAATGAATGCAATTTGTAAACTAGGCAACCAATGAATATTAGCCAAATCTGACAGAATCACAAGACATGTAAATAACACTATTACAGGACGGGGTTTTCTTTCTCCGCTGTCTGTCCCAAGACAAGCATTTAAACTTGATTCCCTCTGCATGGGAGTGTGCAGTTGTGTTATGCAGAGCAGTGTTTCAGTGAAGGGAACTGATTGGGCAAGAGCTGATGACTGAGGATATGACATAAATTGCTGCAGCTGTAGGGGTTCTCAAATTACAGGCACAGGAGATTTCAGACATTAACAACAGAACTCCACCCTATGGAGTCATGTTAAAGAGCAACTCCAAGAGAGCAATGCAAGTCACTATTGCACTGGTATTATAAACGACAGCTAGGGCAGCAGGCTCAAGTTTGGCTGAAGTATCCCCGTGCGGAAGGAGCTTCTGTTGCAGTTTTGGGGGAGAAGGAACATATACTGGTATTTTAACACCTTTATAAAATGCATATATTTGTGTTATATGTACTGAATCAGTTCTATGCACTCTAGAAAGCCGAAGTGCAGTGTTTCTGAAAATGACACAATTTTGTTCATCCAAGAACACATGATGAATATAATGGCAATTTCTCACCTATCTGACCTTATTCTGCAATGTCCGTTTACTTAGAGGTCCCTTATAATGCTTTTTGAGAAATATTCTTGGATGTCTAAATGGGAGATTCATTTAAAATAATAATAATGATAATAATAATAATTCCATAATTTTTGGGCGATTTGATTCCTGGCAGTCCTACCTTTCTGAATAACAGGCTCTACTAAGTGGGCATCGCCTCTGTGAATTGAGCTCTGCTCTGATGATCAGGGAACAGAGCCACCAGCCCTGTGTGTCAACAGACAGCGACCACATCAAAATCTCTGGCTAGTGGCAGCAGTCTGTAAATGCACTTGACTGATTCAGTAGTTAGTTATTAAACAACGCAATGACTGCAGAAAGGCAGCCTCTGCAGGCGAAGCGACTATCAGGGTGGTAGTTAATTCACAAACAAGCACAACGTGCAGCCATTTTACATGTTAAACTAAACTAAAAAATCACTCATACTTGTCGAAAATGGCCAGTTCCTACCAATTTTACAGGTGGAACTGTCAGCTAACATTCCATTTATTGTGAATGGCAGTACTATTTTTCTGCAGTTAAATTTTATTAATTTCACCCATTCAATACATGAGGAGTTGGAATGCAAAACCCACAAAGAGGTTGAGTGGACTTTGTGGGTTTGGCATTCCAACTCTTCGTATATTTGCATTTATTGGCATGTCTTTTTCATCATCTCTGACTAAACTAGTAGCACTTTCTAAATACTAATTCACTTTAGCTGCTAGCTTAAAAACTACCGGTACTCAATGATTATGAAGAAGTAATGAGTGCATGCTAAGCAATGTTAGGGGTAACACTGCAGTGAGTCCTGTTGAAATATTAACAAAAATCAGAAACACTCAGCTTTCTGTCTGCAGATTCTCCTCGCAAATAAATCTAAGCCACTGCTGATTTATATCTTCAAACACTGGCAGAAAGTGAAGACATTAAACACGATATTGGTTGTTGCAGTTGATGACAGAGCTCTGGGTGTTTTTCCTAGAATTAGAGTACACCTTTGTTAGCGATTTTAAACTCAAAATGTGTTTTTGTCCTGGAAAAATACCTGGAAAACAGTTTGTACAAGAAGCGAAATGGGTAGTACTGCCCCACTAAGATAGGGTCACAAACTAAAAGTTAGCTTGGTGTTAGGTGTCTCTTAGGGGCTAATGGGCCACCTTGTATTAACTAAGTAACTTTACCTTACACTCAATTACCAATGGCAAGCTCTAAATGGTGTACATGGGATGATTGGCTAAGCTGAGGGTGGTCTTATGCAAAAGGGCATATAGTTGTGATATCACATAGTTATGGAAGTCCAAACAGTTTGTTTTATGGGAACAGTTTCTGAAGACGAGCCGTGTGCATTTCTCCATGGAATGAAAGTTGTGATGCTTTCATAGTGTTTATACAGTGCCTAGCCGGACCTGCTCTATAATTAAAAAGAAGAGAAAATCTTTCCTCAAACACTGACCTTTAAAATGAAGAATTTGAATGATGAAAAACCATTTCAATAACATTAAATTCCCTGCCAACCTAACTAATACATACAATAAAGAATGTTCTCATTTTTCATTCAAAGTTTATGGCAAAAGCACTGCAATGCTTTTCAGGAGCACCATTGCAATGACAAACCCATTTGTTCCAAACTCTAAAATCCCAAACTGTATAGTCTCAAAAAAATTGTGGAAGCAAACTGATTTGTGTCAATCATACTTAAAAACATATCTTATTTATGCTGAAAACAGTGCAGTTACAATACAGAGTAACTCTCCTTTTGTGGTATACATTTATACACCTAGAAATGGATTTACTTTTGCAGTCATGTAGAGCACTTTGCTGAAAATCAGATATCATAAATGCACTGTTGCGCAGTTCACAGAAATTACACTACACTGCAAAGCAACCGAGTTCAGCAAGTATTTGGATGTCATTCATTTGACCACTACTCCGCCAGGTTAGCATCTATGGATGCATGTGTTGATGAAACTGACCTAAAACTTTCCGATTTCCATTGTTTTACATTGGTTAGTGCCCAACATATGTTAAGTTAAATGTACAGACATTTGTGAATATTTTCTTACATCCGATTTCCTTAGATTTGATTATCCCAGTTCAAAGGACTATCTGTGTTTTGCCAGATTTTTCAGATAATGTTTCTGTGAGAAAATTGCTGCATCAGAGCGGCTGTGCGAACAAAATTCCAGGGAAAGAATGTTAAATCAAAACAATGTAGTGATGAACTGCACATGACTAAGAAAAAAATTGTCATCAACTTTAACAGCACTCTATCTAGCTCAGGGTACAGAATTGTTTCGTGCTGGAATAAATTATTTACAGATGTAAATACGATGCACCCTATTCTTATGAGTGAATCATACTTCCCAGCTTTACAGAGCATGATTTTGGTGCCTTTGTTTATATTGTTGCATGCTGGACAACACCAGATTTTATTTCAATATCAGACCAATGTCCTTGATCGTGTCTGACTTCAAAGGCATTCCACCTCATTTCTCTCTGAGCAAGAACTATCCATGGTGCTGAAAATTCACTGACACTTACCTGCAACAAAGGTTCATCCAGTCAGTGACTGAATGTATAATTTCTGACTGTAAATAGAAGCACAAAACAATCTCTGATGAATTACTTAAGAAAATAATGAAACTTCATTGCAAATGCCACTTTTTATTACATATGGAACAATTTATTAATTCTATGTTTCCTGAACAATGCACAATATAGTAAAGATGAATACTATAAACTCTTTAAAGAGAGGGTTTATTATTAATTTTTTCAAGATTATTCACTGTTCTTGAAGAGTGGATTTTTCTAATTGTCTTTTCTAAATTATAAGTCAGTGTTTAACTCCCCAGTGACTTTGAGTTAGCGGTGGTGATTATTTGACAAGCATTTGAATGTTCTATCAAAAAGATTAACATTTCTGATTGAAAGGGCTGATTTCTTTACAATTAAAACATTAAACATATATGCAAGGTGCTGATTCTGAACACTTTGCATGAAGTGTTCATCTTTTATGAATAAACTCAGTTTTTATGTACTTCCAACATTTCCATCGACAATTTCCAAATATGGTCACATGAATATGCATTTTAAGTTCAGGGTATTTGCAGTTGTGTTTTTATTTTTGTTTGTTTTGTTTGTTAAGTGGTTATCACCTTAAACTCTACCGTGTAATATTGCCGAGAATTATGACGGTCATCATTACCACAATCTTGCGAGACAATTAAATAAGCAGTTTAAGCATGCAGCTATTTATGTGCTTTAATTAAGTTATTGCGTGCTTTGTTTTGGCTCACAGCTCAAGGGTACAGCACTAGTCTCCTGCAGAGGATGCTGGCCCAGAAATCTCCTGCCTACGCCACAGGCCAATAAAGCACACTCACCCTCTGTGTAAATGCAAAGACCCAGTGCTGTCCAGGAACAGATCTCCAGGCCTTGTGTATAAACAGGGCTTTGTCTGTGTTCAGTGTGGAGGTGGGAAGGGAGAGGAGAGGAGAGGAGGGGAGGGGAGTCTTTCATGTTAGATTAATGACTTGCGATATTCAGGGAGCTCTGAGACTCTCCCACACAGCCCCAGGACGGATGGAAGGTACCAGGGCATTTCATGCTTAATTTGGCCTCTCCTGGTCCATACCTGAGACTGGGACCCCTGGCAGCAGGTTCCTTGGTCCCCAGTCGCACCTTCTCACCCCGGGGCGGTCTTGGAATGATGTTGGTTTGTGTCAGCCCTGAACGAAGCCTGGCGAGTTCATCTAGACCTGTTCCAGGCCCTATTTTCGAAGCGCACATGGTGCGAAGATTGTGAATACTATGCTAATCATACTTGAAGTATACTGTTTCAGCTGAAATGCTCTGAGGGCCTTGTGGTCTGCAGAACATTTGGTCCAGATTTAAGTACAAAACTCAACCACCTGCTAGTGACAAATTGCATGGCCTGTTGCACTGTCCGTGGGAGTCGTTCACAAGAAAACAATGAAACATTGTGGCACATGAGTCAGAATTTTATCCCATCCTTCTTTGTAGTTCTGAACGATTGCTTGCCAAAAAAAATAGTCCGTCATTTTTATTTAAGTCACGTTGAGGGTTTGATATAAGAGTTGGTGAATGGAACCACATGGAGATGCATGTCATGTAAACAATAAAAATGGTGTTTAAATAGCATGACGCAGAGGACCTGTATTGAGCAGGCCACCGTAAAACAAATAACTGCAGTTTTTTTTTAACGTGCGCACGGAGGTGACTAAAGCAAAAGCCCACGGAAGCCAGGCCTTGTGAAAGAGGGTGTGCCACTCCACCGCAGAAGGAGAAAACAAGCTGTGAAACAGGCCCTGAGAAAAAAACTTGCACTGCCTTCCTCAGAGCTGGCCAAGGTTAAGTATAGGAAACAACATTAGAGAGTGAGCTCCCAATAACTTCACATATGGCAATGGCATTGACTCTTGCGGCTGCACTGCACCTAATTGCCTTTGCCAGCCCGCCTCGGACCCACGGCTGCTGAGCAACACGTAACGACTAATAGCGGTAATCTGGAAATCATTAAGAGCCTTACCAAACTGTGAGACAGCTCTTGCCAGCAGTACAGTAAAAATCCATTCATAATGGTTTCAGCGTGAGAAAGTCAAATGCTAATGTATACAGACATTTTACCCTGGCTTAGCCTAGCAGGTAGCGTATATGGCATCAACAAAGGACTTGAATAAATACGGAATAAATTAAACACTCACACATGCCTGTGACGCATTTCAGAAGATCAGCATTCAAGCTGTTTGAAGTGGAAGCTTTCGGGGCTGATGGAAGGATTTATACTTCCATTTATCTTAATTAAAAAAGATCAACTCATATAAAATAATGCTTAGTACTGTACATCTCTCTGTGCGATGCAAATGATTTTTCTCTGTCCATCATGTGGCACAAAATTACACTAAGCTGAACTACTGCACAGATAAGGTGAAATAGTCCCAAATGTCAGTCACCTGTGATCATCTGCAATGCAGTGCACTGAGAGTGTTCTATTAATGATATTGGAATGATATTAATTGGGTTGAGCATCCCATCTATCAAGATGAAACAAACACAATGTGTTATTGAGGATACACTCGCATTTCAGCGAGGGCAATTTTTCCTCCCCAAACGCGTGGGAGTTTTTAATAATGTGGAATGATGTGAGTTTTGCCCAGGGAATATTCCAGCTTTTCATCAATCTGCTGCTTTCTCTTTCAGTGTGTCCCTGTGGCTTTAGATGGAGATGTACAAAGGAACACCAGATTGTTCATGAAACTGTTGCTCTAAATGACACCAGAGAAAACGCCGCTTTTCTGTGTCTGCGGATTTTTAGTCTGTGATTTTCAGCATTGTTACGTCTCCTGTTGTATTCCGTGAAAATGTATAAACACTGCACAAAAGAAAAAACAGTACAGTAACAACAGTAACAACCATACCTGATGCGGTGCGTTTTTGTTTCACATATTGAATGTCTAGTAAAATTATAATATTCCTCTGAGGCCAGCAGTATTTTCATTTTTATATAGTATCTTGGATGACAAAATGAATTGCAGTGAAAATATTTTCGAGAATATTTATCCTATTTTTTTATTGAATGCCCCCTGTTGTGCAGTTTCAGAAAATTTGAACAAGCTGACGCATGTCCCCTACTGGAAACTTCTGGAAAGGACTGCTTGGGCTTTAGAGGCTAACACCGTGTAGTTCAAAAATATTTGAACATAGATCCTTTCAAATTGTTTTGATGATTAGTCCAGACCTAGTATACCGTCTGAAGGAACAGTACCCCCTCTCTAGCAATTTCTGTGGAGTTCAGACCTAAGGCCTGGCATTTATAACAAAGAATTTGGTATTCTAAAACAATACCTGGCAACTTTATTTTTTTAAAAAGCGCTGTGATACTTAAATGGATCCACCATCATGAATGAAAATATTGTTCTCATGGTTTGTACTTTGAGTTTAAATTCATGATTTAATTTACTTTTAAATATGCTGGGGAACAGAGATAAAACAACAAAAACCCTGTCAAGCTTATAGGCAGTAGGATGAAATTAGTTTGGAATTTGCAAAACATACTGTAGTGTATACTATGAATTACAGAAATTAAAACTTTTAAATACGGCAAAAGATTTATTTATCGCTGAAAACCCTTTGTTATTTTACTGAGCTTTCTCTGAATATGCTGCAAGACCATATTTAACTTTATTCAAACTCTTGCAACAAAAGAATGTTTCCTGTGTTGAGGAGTGAAATAAATTGTGCATCAGTTCAGGATTAAGCGGGAGATTCAGTTTGGAAGCGATGACCTGTTGACCCAACCACCGTTAGTAGCCCCTAACCAGCTCTATAGCTACAAGATTTCAGTTTTTCTTCGCGACATGAGGAAGAGACTACTTTCCACTGATACGACTTGGCCTCGGCCAGACCGTTTCTCCAGAACCCGTCATAACTTTCCTATCGCAACTCCGTGGAAGAATGTTCTGGAAAAGGAATGATCATCAAGATTTATAAAAATCACTTCCATCTGGACGAAGGGAGGTGAGGGGTGGAGGGGCGAGATGGGGATTTCTTCCCTTCCAACATCTGGAGAAGCAATCTGAATTAAATGGAGAGACAGCCACTCACCACCCACCCAATAAATAACACAAGGAACAGAATCATTTAAATCTACTGCTTTCCACCGGCAGTTATATATTTCATTTTTTTCCCCTTTTTTTGCCGGATCAAATCAGGTTGACTTCAGCTAGCAATTGCCCCATCAGATAGATTTTGCGTGCGTACGTGACTGCGTTTCCCCAGCACGGGGTTTTAAAGATCTGCCGCAGCATTTGGAGGATCATTTTCATATAATCCTGGCGAGTGTCATCTGGAAAATAATACGAGGATGTTGCACCAGGCCTGTACATCTGTCTCTCTGTCTTTCTGGGTGATTGCACAGCAATTTCTCCCTAAAGTTTTCCCATTGGCTGCTCCACTGTCTCCAGGGCAATGTGAATATGTTGCAGTAAGTCTCCCAGCTCCGTCTCTAATGTGTCAGAACCAGGCCTGCGCTGGCTCTTCTGGTACTTTTGGTCAACACTGCAAACCCCCTGATATTAATGTACAGTACATGAAACAGTTTTCTTTTTGTGTGTGTGTTGTGTTTTGTTATTATGACTTAATTGAAGCTGGCTAATCCAATTACTCCGCTTTTCAGTGTAAAATCCTGAAAATGACATGAGCTTCTGTACTTCAAGGCATGTGAGCAGTCTGAAGGGAGATCGAAAAACCTGGTGCCTTAAGATTCGAAGTCACAAAATGTCTGTTTTGAGAATAAAGAGTGAATATATAATAGATCCATAAAGTCTGCTAATTTAAGACCCCAGTGCTAAACGTACTTCAGTCACAAAATGTCCATCCTGAGAAAATTCTGAAAATAGACTTGAGGTAACTATAAAAAAAAAATGTTCTCCTATACCTCATGTGTGTCTGAAATTATGATTCAAGTACTTTTAGTAGTAGGCTCTTCAGTGAATGTGATGCATTGGACGCAAACTCAATTTAATGGCATGTTTCAGAGAAATAGTTTGACCCTTCCTGTGGTTTCCTCCTTTTATAAATGTACCAAAAACACGAGGCTGACGCGTTTTGATGCAAGGATCTGCCTCAGATAACTGAGGAGGAGCGGCTCACAGACAGATAGTGTCAGCCGTACTTCCTTAACAATCAACAATCACAGGCAACCATAATCCATCACTCGAAGGAATACACCGCTAATTCTCAGATGTGAAGGGCCCTCCTCTCCCATTTGTGTTAGCTAGAGCAGCAGGCTAATGAGCATGGGGTCGTTGTGGGAGGAGTCGGGGGTGTTATTAGAGGGGCTGGTATGGGAGGTGGCAGACTGCATCTTCAATAAAGATAATGTGACAGGCTCAAGATAAGCAACGATAAAAACGGGGGGAGGAAACAGGAGGAAGTATTGAAAAAAGTACAGGAGAAATATTAAATACTTATTGCACATTTGCTCACACAAGAGGACCAGTGACTTTCAATGCACCAAATAAGTATCGATGGAAAGCTTATTTTAAGCATTTTATTGGAAAATTTCAACAAAGGATATTTTTTCTTTCATCTGAGATGTGGTCCATGGGTGGCTGCAAAACAGAACTATGTACAGTATGTGAGCACAAACGTAGATTGCTGATTTTATTACTTTGTTTGTGTAATCTACCTCGGACATGCACAGTAAAATTTCAGCACAAACGTAGATTTCTGATTTTATCACTTTGTTCTAAGTTATCTACCTCAGACATGCACAGTGAAATTTCAGCATTAGCTCATCTCAAAAGGTGAGCATGTGAGTGCAGCAGGAACCGCTAGTACAATGTAGGTGTCTATTTAACACAAAACATTTTAATGTATGAGGGCCTAGTGAAAACTGCACTTCAATCCAGCAGGTTATACAAAAGTAATTACCACAGTCCACTAACAGACTCAAACCTCAGGTGGTAAAACAAATTAGTTCAAACTATTTAAAGTTAATGAAGCGCTTATGAGAAGTCTGAACACTGAAAGCAAAACTGAATCATCGGTCATGAACTGGGATCTTGCTGTAGCAGGAATGGGCAAAAGCCAGCATAACGTTTGGCCCCTCAGATTTAATGCAGTGCATTGCTGCAGACAGCGCCAGTGGTGCCCTCTAGTCTGTCAGTCAGACTGCTGTCCCAGGTCTGGTGTTGGCGACTATGCTCCTAGGTGGGCAGCACGCTGTTGAAGGAAAGACAACTGGTGAGGCTTTAATCTCTTCCACGATGAACATTCACACACCATTCACGCCTATGGGGGATTTAGAGTCTTCAGCTATCCTGACACGCATGTCTTAGGACCGTGGGAGTACCCGGGGCAAACCCATGCGAATACGGGGGAGAACATGCAAACTCCACGCGGAAAGGCGCCGGGCTGGTTTTGAGTCGACCACCTTCTTGCAGTGAGGCGGCAGCGCTGCCCACTGCGCCGCTGTGCCATCCTGCCCAACAGTACCAAGGTTATAATTTGCCCACAGCTTCCCTAAAAATAGTTCAAAAGTAGATTAGAACAAACTGTCTGAATGGACTCCAGCACAGCTGTGAGCTTTCTAAATGGAGATTTGTAAATGTTCCCATTTTCCCTTGCCCATAAATAATACTCCTCCCTTGATTCTCAGCTTCGCACATAATAACAGAGCACCATTGTGAAACAGGGTATGCCTTTTCCAATTCTCAGAGAATTTTGAATCCAAACCCTTATGTTTTTTTTTTTTTTTGGGAATCTCATTTATGGCAATCCAACATTATCACAGTCTCAAAACTCTCCATATGGAGCCATTAAAAACACTTTCATGGATCAGGGTGTTACAACCTTCAGGCCCTATAGGTGGACTTGTCTTATGAATGTAGTCCACTGATGTAACAGGCTGCCTACTTCTACTAACCTTCTGTGTTTCACCTGATGATCCTACATTTCCCACAGTCCCCCTGTCCGTACTGCCTCTCTGCCTTTCTCTCAGTCGACCCCCCCCCCCCTCAGCAATGGGGATATTAGGATGGCACAAAGGGCCTACGGGTGAGTACGGTGACAGAAAGAAGAGGATTTGCTTCATGAATTGTTGATGGAACATGAGGGGAGGTAAGCGAGGGTCAGTGAGATATTGTGTCTCCCATCAATATTATATCCGGCTTTCTCTTGAAAGTACAGAGGGCTGTATAGGTCACATAGGTTCTTTACACATCGCTGTTCTTCGGTGGTGCTATTAGATTTAGGTTGCCAAGGTTTTCAGTGTAAAGCGTGACATGCGACCCAGATGGCCAAACACACCAGATAGCTGGTCACGAGAGTCACACGCCCAAGTTTTTGAATCATAGAATTTAAATCTACGTATTTAAGTTGTTGCATATGCGTATTGAATATTTCCTAAATTTTTCTCTGAAATATAAACAGTACCTTAAAATACTTAAATGGTTTCCAAAGCTCAATAGCAGTAAGGCTGTAACAATCCCCATACATTTGTACTTGGTTACTGAGGCTAATGAATAGATGTTCACAGTTTGAATTAATAATGCTTTTATGGACTGGAAAACTCAACAGACAGCAACTCCTTAATATGAACACCTTTCAGTGTGAATTTAAACGAACTGCGATTCATTTGATGAGTGTTTATATTGATTTACTCAATTCAGCCATGAACGCAAAAGCATTTTCAAACAGCCTTTTTTGAGTCCACTTCGCAGTCAACAATTAAACTGCATGCATGTGTGCGCACATAAAAAAACCCATACACACATTTTCTTCTTTCTACAGCCTGTCATATACACACCGAAATAGCTTAGTACATGCAGAACATACTGTACATCTTTGAATTAGTCAATTATTTATGACACATAAAAACTATAGCTTGACTAGAAAAGGAATGCATTGGGTGGCTGAGGGCAGGGTGTCTACGGGAGCTGGATGTTTATGCGATTTAGAGTCACGTTTTTTTCCCCTTTTCCAAAGCGGGAATGAGTCTGAACTCCAGGGAATTTGTGAAAGTTCCCTCTAAATGCATGCTCACCACAGGCAGTCTCCAGGGATCCCAGTCAAACGCTTTAAATGTTGACCGTATTGCACTCTTGAGCACGAGATTACAAGTTTCTGAGAGACTGTAGCCCACGTGTTTGCTCAGAATCTAACAGACTTTGTGTGTGGGGTTTATCCAGGCATTTTAGCCTTTACTGTCATTATTAAATGATGTATTTGCTCAGACGGCCTTATCCTGGGTGAGCGCCATAGCTTACATCTTACATTGCAAGCATCTGGATAATTACCAAAACTATTCAGGCCACATACATGACTTCACACACGTTAATATCTCCCTTTGGATTGTAAACTGAAAAATTCCTATAAAGAGTACAATGCCACATGTTTCACTCAGTGACCATCCAATTAATGTCAAAAGGATGTCAAAACTTCTTTTTTTGTGTGTGAAAAGTATGTATAATACAGTCAAAGGCCTATTAAAAAAATAAAAGCATAAAATTTTACCTACCAACGCATAACAGTTTTAAACAAATAATGCCTACCATGCGTGGGACCACTACCATATTTGAAAGTAATAAATAAAGATTGAAAATCAGGCACCTAAATTCTTTGCCTAAATTCTTGATTCTCCGTTATGAATTTGCCACAAAAGGGGTTAAATCTCATGACTCGGAATGAAACTAGAAAACAGTGGAGTTGGCTGAAATAGTGAAGAGATTTCAAATAAAAAAAAGCCTTAATGAAGAGCTGTACACATAGATAATGTAAGCAGTCATAGATATGCAGCCGTTAGCAAAAGCTACTAAAATAATTATTATTTCTACATCACCCTTCTAGTATTTGGTTTGTTTCTCATAAATGATTAGATGAGGTCATTTGTAAAATCAGCTTATTAATGGGTTCTTAGCTTTGTTTCCGGTTAATAATTCATATTGCCACACGAAACAGAACTGCTTTTCTTCACCAGGGGAAAGTACATGTAAGTAATGTGCGCTTTGCAAAAATATGCTTGTTTCGATGAACAATCAGGCGTGAATGAGGAAATTCCATTTTTGGTTATGTTCTCTTTTGCTGAATTCTGAACTTTTTTTTTTTTGTTGTTTGGAAGAAATTGAATTAAATGGTTGAATTAGAAAAGTGAGGTTAAGGTCAATTGCTGAGCAATTCCGCCAGATCAGGATGCAATTCCAAAACTAACCTTATTTCATTTTAACATTGATCCTGGTTCCACTTGCCTTTTAAATTGTCCACCGTTAAATCAACTCATACAGACTCAAACTGAGTCTAACAAAGTCAGTTTGGGCCAATTCTTGTTGGATTATGACCAAAAGACTATATTTCACTCAATTTGATAATCTGACTTGATTTAACATTTTACTGTTTGGCTTCAATTTTTGAGTATACTGAATTGAAATTGAATTAGTCCAAAATCTGACCCAGATACACTGAAAAACATATATTATTCCTTTATTCACTCTTTTTAATGGATAAGTCACATTTGCCAGCTTGTGTATAGGGTTATAGACAGCAGAGATCGAGGAGAGACAAAACTGTTGATCTCTTGTAGTGTAAGAAGGGATGCCTAAGGCTGTAATGAAGCTCTGCACAACACCTGGCTCTCATCTGCACTTTCTTTACAGATATCGGATACAGATCTTTTGGTTCACAAACACTAAAAGTAGGCTACCTTGCTAAAGTGGTCAGGGGTCAACAGCAGCTTGGTATGTGACATATTACTTCAGCTGTCATGCCTCTGGAGGGAACACGCGTGGCTACACGCGCTTTGTGGCAACAATTAAATAAGCAGAATAAAGACTGTAGTTATCCACGAGAACTTCATGCAAATATATGCCAAAGGTTATATTCGTCTTGTCACGCTTCTCAACAATATACACACAGTATTATGCAAATATCAAAGACCACAGAACAATTGAAAACATCTTTGTGAGAAAATATGATTTATACCAGTAACCACAAACAATATTCAGTGATCTGTAATATGCATGTATGTAAAATATCATGGATGTTAAATGATTAAATACTTCTTGGATTTGATGAAATGTGATTTATTCATCTCATAATACTTGATTTACATGTGATTACAAAGGATCTAAATTGTATTTGAAAAAGTCATTGAGCTAAGTAATTAGAGAAATAGAAAATAATTCAAAGTGTTGATATACCAACTGTTATTCAAGCTTGGTCATTTTCCTTTCAGTTTCTCACACTCTCAGTTACAATGCATGCATTTTAGGCAGCCTGAACCTTTTTTCCTTGATTATACGATTGATTATATAGTAGACATGAAAGCCCACACTTTTCTATCCAGAAACATAACTTAAAATCATAACATGAAGAGTACTTTGTGTACAATGCAAGAAAAAGGATAATTTTTCTTTGTGATTTACAAACATCATTTTGAATGCTTTCATGGATTTTTTTTCTTTTACAAACAACTTCTCTCATTGCCTACATATAATCCAGACAGTATACTTTTGAGTGATGATTGTCCTTCTTATACAACATGGCAATGAGGAACAATCACAGATACAATGACAAAAGATCACAAATGCTGACAAGAGACAGAGTAGTGTTGATGCAGTCTACTGTTTTCATCATGATCAAATACAATTGCATACTCCGGAGATGTTTAGTTTTTGTATGTTTTATTGTAAAGCACTAATAAATACTTAACAACATTAACAAAGATTAATCCTAAACATTGCATGCATAGAAAGTTTCTTAAATGAAATTTTCATGCATTTGGGCAATTAAAGTGATGATTTTTTTTTTTTATTTTATTATTATTTTTTTGCTTTTAGATGCCTGTCGTGATATGAACATGAAAAATTGATTACTCCTTCAGTAATGGAAATTTGAAATACTGCACTTTGATTTGCGGGGAAAAAAAATATAATTTTATTTGTACGTAACACAGCTTACTGAACCTAAACAATTGCAATTGTGGGATTGCGTGCCAAACACACACTTGAATACTGCATTTAAAAGCAGTTGTAAGCTGGCTGACAAACCTCGTAGATAAATTTGGCCCAAAACAGAGGACAGGCTGAGCTCTCAAGCATTGCTCTGCTTCTGAGCTCGCAAATAATGGTATGGTCTTGTAATGCCACCTAGTGGCAAGTATAAGTCCTGTACTTTCTAAATGCTGATTTGCTTTTTAATTTTTTGTGAATGTCCCTCCAGATGCTTCCACTGATTTGTCACCAATATCCACAGCCTTTATTTTTAAATCTATGTTCTGCTTTTGAAATTTTAAAATGGATTAAAGTCATTGTTAGCCTAATTGTTTTCTCACAAAAGTAAATTAGTGTGTAGTATTGTTAATACTATGGCCTGTAAAGTTTGAAAGAAATATCATTTTAATATGAAGCTCAATCAATACTGCTTAAATACTGGTCTGTAAAGACTTAAAGGATGAAGGACCATTTGACAAAAGAGTAAAGCATTGAAGGGTTAAGCATTTAACATTATAGTATTGCCCAAATATCAGTGATAACTAATTTTAATTTCATCATGTCAAGTTATAGCATAATATTTATACTTTCCATTCAAAAAGTATACATAGGTAATGTTCCTGGAGTGAATTCATTACAAATATAGTATAAGTTTCATTTAAATGTGCCACACCCGGGTGCTTAAACAAGGGTGGCATGTTGGCACACTGAGTTGCCCTGATCCAGACCAGGAATGAAGAGCAGAGGCCCAGTACAATCCTATGGTAGAGTTTATTGATATTAATACAGTAACAGCTGGATGGAGCCCAGTAGAGAAAAGCGCAGTTCAGGTTAGACATTGTGGGCGGGGCAGTGTCGGCATTGCCAACCTTCGGCCTGTGGCATTACGGGATGACTGCCACGAGGAGTGCACATTTCACCAGAATCTAACTGTTCAAAGGCAGCATTGAGTACCTTAGGAGGAAAGTGGTTCAAATCAGAATGACTGTAGAAAAATTGGGAGCTTGTTCTGAAAAAATGGACAGAGGAACCAATTGAGAAAGAATTAACAGAAACATGGTCCCAATCCTGGAGACTGTGAAAAAGGTTTGGGGGCTTGTTCCTGTTTATTAGATCAGGAAGGCTATTTCTGAAGATTTCCATCATTAAAAATTACATCTTTCTATCATAAGACAAAGAGTCCAACTATCAAATACTGATTGTTTCTAAGCATATAAGGCAAATTACAAACCAGCAACTTGTAACTCAAAGGAGGGGGTTTATATACACGTCACAGATACAAGGGGTGGAAACAATGAAACAAGATACAGCCAGGGATGAGGAAGGGCGCAAGACACGAGCCAATCAAAGGAGACATTACAACTGATTGATAAGCAAGTTGCTGAACAGGAGAAGACATTGATAATAAAAACATTCACACGAGAGTTCTGACAATACACCCCCCAGTGCGCACCATCTGGCGACCCAGTGGTGGGCCCCAGACTCCAGCGCAGGAAATCATGAACCAGGAAGGAATCTAAGGTGTTCCGCTCTAGGATCCAGGTTCCTCGGGCTCATACCCCTCTCAGTCTATCACAAATTGATGTCCGCTTCCCCCACACCATATGTACAGAATCCAGCCCAGGGTGTAGAAGAGGTCACCATCGATGAGCCTGGGGCGGAAGTGGGACACAGGTATCATTCTCGAGACATGAAACATTATGTAAATGTTATTAAAGGAATGGGGAAAGAGGAACCTGACAACAGATGAGGATTGAATTCTGGAAATAGTGAATGGGTCAATGAACCAGGGGGCAAGCTTTGTTGATATCTCCCACAGCAGGACATCCTTTGCAGCAAGCCAACCTTCTGCCCCACTTGTTAGGTAGGGGCTTGCATGTAATGACAATTCCCTTGCTTCTGGAAGGCAGATATATGCCAGAGCAGTACAGCAAAGGCTCTTCTCCAGCCTCTGTGGGCGCGCCGAACCAGAATCTGAGTGGCCACTTCTCTATACGTGTGGAATAAAGGCTGTTGGTAACCTAGACAGCATTGAAAAGAAGACAAATTAAAGCTGCAAGCAGCGTTGAAAGGGCCCTCGCACCCTTCTTGCACGTTGGGGTGGCAGCAAGATCTTGATGGGTGCAGGCGTCCATTCACAGCCATTGGACACTGCTTGACCACGTACAATGTGGTTTCCTGAGGGGAGTGCAAAAATTTTCTGGAGGGTGCTATGGTACCATTTTGACATGCCTGTGCGCAAAATGTACAACATCGTAATTACCGAGCTCCATGAGTGTGTTGATTTTTGTTAATTTTCCAGCATGTTTAGACCTGCAAAAGAGGAATTCTTTTATAAATCTGATTGGGGGCGCTATAGAGCCATTATGCCACATTTAGTGCCAATTGATGGATTACATTGAAGAGAATAAGACAATAATAAATTGTGCTAGGTTTTGCAAGCTTTGGGGTATTCTAAGGCCTTCAAACGTGTGTTCGTGAAATTTGGAAAAACGCAGGATATAGCTCATAGCTCACTTCCTGTTTGGCCAAAAAAATTTACCATTGCCCAGAATGACTAGTGCAATGATCTGACCAAATTTCATGAACATTCAAGCACTTTTATCTTAACATGGCTGTATCTAGAGGGCGCTGTGGAGCCTCTTGGCCACTCCCGATGTAATATTAGCATATACTAATACTTGAGAGAACAATTTTATCAAGCTTGGAAAGTTTCAGGCAAATCCCACGAAGTATGTGGGAGGAAAATCAACTTCCTGTTTCATGGCAGGACATCGAAATTCGCCGCAATGCCACGGATACATTGTTTGATAAATCCAAAAAAGCTTCGCAATTTAACATCGGCAACGTCTTGAGATATTATTCACCAAATTTTAAGTGGATCGGATAAAATCTCTAGGAGGAGTTCATTAAAGTACGGCACCTGCGAATGGTGAAAAATCTAAAAAAGTTGAGATTTCAATTAAAAATAGCGAACTTCCTTGTGAGTCTAGGTCATGGCACCAAGAGACTTTTTATGAGGTCTCAGGATATTCCACATGTCCACCAAATTTCATACATGCAGGTCAACCACGATGCGAGGGCTGCTTATTTGAAATTTTCCAGGGGGCGCTTTAATGCCATTTTTGCCAACTCTATATGTTTTTTTTTATCAGTATAATAGGAATGATGGTTTTTAGAATGGTACAAAATTTTGTGAGTTTTTGAGCATGCTGAGAGCCTCAAAAAGGCAATTTTTTTTTAAATCTGATTGGGGGCGCTATAGAGCCATTATGCCACATTTACTGCCAATTTCTGTCTCAAATTGAAAACAATCAGACTATTATAATTTTTGCAAAGTTTTGCAAGTTTTTGAGTATGCTAAAGCCTTCAAACGTATGTTCATAAAATTTGGAATAACGCAGGCAATGGCTCATAGCTCACTTCCTGTTTGGCCAAAAAATTTTAAAAAAATAAGTATAGCCCAAAAAAACAAATGTACTGATCAGACCAAATTTCATGAACATTCAAGCACTGTTAACTCAACATGGCCGTGTCAAGAGGGCGCTGTGGAGCCACCTGACCACACCCAATCCAATATCAACATATAGGTATATTTGGAAGTCGACTCTTATTAAGCCTGTAAAGTTTCGGGCAAATTTCACAAAGCATACGCGCATAAAACCAACTTCCCGTTTAATGGCGGAACATCGAAATTCGCCGCGACGCCACGGATACAAAGTTCAATGAATCCAAAAAAGCTTCGCAATTTAAGATCGACAAGGTCTTTAGATGTCATATGCAAAATTTTAAGTTGATCAGATAAAATCTCTAGGAGGAGTTCGTTAAAGTACGACGCCTGTGAATGGAAAAAAATTTAAAAAATTTGCAAATTCAATTAAAAATGGCGGACTTCCTGTTGAGTCTAGGTGATGGCACCAAGGGACTTTTTTTTAGGTCTTGGCATAATACACATGTCCACCGAATTTTGTACATGTAGGTTAAACACGCTGCGAGGGCTGCTTCATTGAAATTTTCTAGGTGGCGCTGTAATGCAATTTTGCCACATTCATCTGTAAACCCTATATCCTAGTAAAGAATATGACCAGCTTAATATGTTTGCAAAGTTTTGTGAGTTTTCGAGCATGCTGATGCCCTCAAAAATGCAATTATGTATTAGGGGGCGCTATAGAGCTACCATGTCTCACCCACTGCCAAATGAGATATCGAATCAAAGAACTTAATACTTTTAGTCAAAAAACCAAGTTTGGTCTGTTTTCGAGTATAATAAGGCCCTCAAAAATGTGTTCGTAAAATCTGAAAAAACGCAGGAAATGGCTCACAGCTCAGTTCCTGTGTGGCAAGAAAATTTCAAAAAAATTGACAGAAAAATTTATGATGACTACTATGACCCTATGAAATTTCATTAGAATCTGAGCAAGTGCGTTTCAAAATGGCCGTGTGTTTGGTGGCGCTATAGAGCCACCAGGGCATGTCCAAGCACAAAATAAATAAAGGTTTGCAATTTTCACTACGACTGACGTGTGGGAAAATTTTTGTGAGTTTTCGTGCATGGCAAAGCCCTCAAAAATGCATTCTCGCAGCAGAATAAAAAGAAGAAGAAGAAGAAGAAGAAAAAGAAGAAGAAGAAGGAGAAGAATAATAAAAATCCCATCAAAAACAATAGGTTCCTCGCACCTTTGGTGCCAGGACCCGTTCCGGGCCCTGGCACCGGTCGGTGCTCAGGCCCTAACTAGCCCTTGGTGACAAACTGTGAGCCAGTTCAACCCAAGTTAACAGACAGGATTATCTGGGAGAGTTACTTTCTATCAGGGAGAAGAGAGTCTTGCTCAACTTGTGGTTCAGTCTCTCCACGTGGTTGCTGGTTTTTGGGTGGAACCCTGAGAAGAGGCACAGGGTGGCACCCACAAGCACACAGACCCAGATAACATAGCAGATGTTGGCCCAACGTTGGCAATGGTTGGCAGCATCAGAGTTGGGATTCCAACGTTGGGCCAACGCTGTACCAACGTAAGGCAAACAACCAGATAAATAGGTTGGGCAACTAACGTTGGTTCAGTGTTAGCCCAACGTTGGAATTCTACATGAGGTTGGTTGAAGGACTGAGGTTGGTTGGTTGGCCTTAAGGTCATTTCATCTCTATTATTGAGCAACATGGCATATAATAATAATAATAATATTCATTTATTTAAAGGCGCCTTTCATCACACTCAAGGACTCCTACATGTACATATAACAAAAGAACAACTGGAAAAGTGAAACAAAACACACATGAATACAAAACAAGCAATACACAACATACAAAAAAAATAAATAAATAAACAGTGGGCAACGAAAACCACATGCTGTATATGTCGGTCTGAAATAAAAGTGAGTTTTAAAGTGGGAGGTCCTATGTTGGAGAACAAGCGGGTGTTCAGCTATTCGAAGGAGGGGTTGTTGGTAATCTGAGGTTGGCCCCATTTAGCAAGCTATTACTCATATTAATGTTATTTTTTATCCTCATTATTATTGTTCTTGATAGTGTAATTAAGTTGTGTAATTATTTGATTGTAATTACTTGATTATTAATTGTTGTGTAAATAAATATTATAACTGTTACTTGCAGACTACATCCATATCAGACTCCTCTTTATGTTCAAATTTTAGTAATGAACCTAGGCCTAGGCCAATAGTTCGTTCCAGCTGCCATGCCACCATTTAATCTGCACCAGCCGCGTAGCTGAAGCTAAGCATGTGTGGGCTTGGTTAGTAATTGGATGGGAGACCAATCGCAGTTGCTGAGCCAGAAGGCTGCAATCTTTCCCTCGGGTGGAGTATGCCTGAAGAAGATGCCATCTTTCGGATGAGACGTTAAACCGAGATTCTGACTTGCCGTGGTCATGAAAGATTCTATGACACTCTGCAATAAGAGTACGCTAAAAGTTCCAACGTGCCACCTAATCATTCCCGGATCTAATTGGCTGTGCAAACTGCCCTCTCCCTCCCCACATGAGCGCCCTTGAAAAAGAGATGTCAATCTCAACGGGACTTTCGGTTAAATAAAATAAAAAGTGTATGGGCAAAATTTAAAAGGAAATTTGTTTTAAGTCGGTAAATGGATATAAGCCAATGTATTGGCAACACAATGTTGGCCCAACGTGTCCCCAGCGGCCAAAATGACGTTAGCCCATTGTTGGTGTGTGACGTCAGGCCAACGTCTATGAGTATGTTGGGCCAACATTGGGCTAACTCCGGCATGTTATCTGGGGAGGGTCTTCCACAAGTGACTGGGAAACTATGGACCGTGATCAGTGACCACATCTTAGGGCACGTCGTGAAGGTAAACCACATGCTGAAGGAGGAGTTTGGCAGTCTCCTTGGCAGTGGGTAACCGCGCCAATGGAGCAAAGTGGGCTAACAAAGAGAACCGATCAACAATGGAAAAGATGACTGTAAAACCAAATGAGGGGGTCTTTCTTGTGACAAAATCCATTGCTTCGCAATCCGTGATCAAGTGTGAACTCCAAGGGCTGCAGCAGACCGTGGGGTCATTGGTTACTTGACTTGGAGAGGCCGCACACAAGTGCAGGCTGCCACAGTTGTCTGGGTATTCTGGCAGATACTTGGCCACCAAAAGCTGCAGCGAACAAAGCTGAGAGTGCGAGCGAGTTCGGGATAGGGGATGGCATACCAGCAGAAAGGCGTGGCCCCTGGCCAAGAACTTGCCTCTCACTTCCACGGGAATGAAGAGACAGTTGAATGGAGTGTCCAGTGGACAGTGACAGGAATGCAATGCCTCTTCGACCTTACAATCCACTTGTTAACGGTGGCGGCCAGAAGACAGCTACCCAGGAGGATGATATCCGGTGTATTTTCACGCACCGAAGGATACAGTTGAGAAAAGGAGTTGGGCTTAGTATTTTAGTACTGAGCTGGTATGCTAAGAGAAAGTTGAATCTTGCGAAGAAGAGGAACCACTAAGCTTGCCTGAGATTCAGCCTCTTAGCTGTACAGAGGTACTCCAGGTTGTAATTGCTTATCCAGACAAAGAACAGCTCCAGGCCGCCAATTGAATACTTCTTCTCAGCAACAGGCGACTGATGAGAAAAACAGGCACAGAGCGTAATTGGTCATATTCAGCTCACTGTGAGAGGACAGCTTCAGCAGCCATGTTGGAGGTGGCGACTTCCACTATGAAGTGGCATTGGGGGTCTGGGAGCTTGAGGACAGGAGTGGTGGTGAATAGCCTCTCGAAATGATTAAAAGCAGAGGGGTCCAGACAAAGGGAACCATAGTTAGGTTCGTTTAGGGGCAGAGGCGGTTCTAGTTACCATGGCACCCTGGGCGACCCTCTCCTTTAGCGCCTCCTCCCATATGAACAAATTTTTTTCATTGCACATGCGCTCAGAACTTAGTTACATTAATGAATACACAAATAAGGCGATATGCACCCAATATGTGCATTCAAAATTAAAATAACGAATAAATAAAAAGAGATTAAATAGACAGCCCTAGAGGGTGTTGCCAAATATTTCAGAAGTGCCCATTAATTTGCAGTGAAATACAATAAATATGTCTCTACACTCTATACACCTGTTAACTAATTATAACTTACTTTTTATCTTGTATATTATAGGCCAATTATGCTTTCAGAACGGCACCAGACCACACAACTTCCACCAACAGGCAGTAGACATCCCACAAAAATACCACTATCAGTATATTAGACATTAGATGCATCCTTAAATTAAGTCTACAGCATTGAAAATGTCATAGTCTAAACTTAGGACCTAGCCAGTACAAGCTTTACATTGTCTGCTAATGAAGGTTAACCAAATAATAAATAAAGCGTTGGGTCAGATTAAATTGGTTCTAAAGTTCTTTTCTTCAGCCAGGCTCAGACTGCACACGGTCATTCGTCCTTAGAAATTATATCAATCCAATGTTATTGTACTAGTCGAACTGACAGTGACAATAGATTATTTTTGCCTATTTTATACGTGAGAATAGCAACATGGGCGCCCAAACAAACGGAAAGAATTCCATAATCAACCTCCACCGATATCAAATAAAATCAGTACTTTTTTGGCTTGCCTTGAGGTTTGGGTAGGCCTGCCAAACGTATATCCAGTCAAGAAATTTTAAATTCAGTTCATTTAAAAAGTCTAACATTGATGCCATAATCATCTCTTGAGCAACCAACAGTAATCATAACGTAACTAACTTATCGAGATTCAAAGATACTGAAGATTTACTTCGTACTCCATGTAGATCATTAACCCTATATATACTGCTTGTTGAAATCGGCTAAAAGTGTAAATGTTTCAGATTTAGCGCGAAAGTTAAAAGAGTGGGGCGAATTATAAAATTAAATCGCTTATTGGCACAGCTGCAGGGCCAACAGCAGAAGAGCTTCTCTTATCCGCCACGCTGCAGGGCACATCGCTGGTCTTTTTCCCCCAATGAGCTTGTAGCAATCTTGAATCTAGTCACGTGATCCCCCAAGCAAAATGCAGACAAAGGTTACTTGCAGCATAGTCAAAATGAGAAAGTCTTGTGCTGCTGTTGGCTGCACCAATAATTATGCCATTAAATCGTCCAGGAAATACAGCAAAATAAGCTTCCATCACTTCCACTAAATAATGAAACCCTGTTGAAAGAATGGCTTGTTAAACTGAGAAGAATTGACCGTGGAAAACCTTACAAACCTACCAAGCATTCAGTTCTTTGTTCGGAGCACTCAGAGGAAAGCTGCTCCACGTATCAGAACTTTGCAAGTAAGTCAATGGTTTTGTTGCAACGAAAACTTTTATGAAGTCAAGATAAAGATTTCAAAAATTAGTTGAAAAGATATATTCAGTAAAAATATTAACCTCTTATGCCTGAACGGCCCCAGTACCAGGGGCAATCAATATGCCTAATAAATACAGCATGTGTCCTTATAGCAACATTGTCATGCGGCATATCCTCTGAAAGGGAAGAAACTCCACCATAAGTCCATGGTGACCGTTTATACCAAAACAGAACTCAATTCAAGTAACAAGTAAGTAAATAAACATCTAGCAAAACATAAAATAATATCAGTGCTCTATTGCTAGCATTTCGACTGAATCTGTGCTATGCATACAAACGATACATCAAATGAGTGTGGAAAGTCCACAGAATCCAACGATATAAGCCATGTTATTTTAAACCGACACAACACTTACAGAGCAGCAGGCATACACTTTACATTCTACAGCGATGAACAAACATTTTTTCTTACCTTTGACTTTTTAAAATGAAAAAACTGTGTTCCTGGGTAAATATGCCCTGGCTATTGTTAGCCCAATGTGTTCATGTTATATTGAAACTCCATGGATTTATTTTCTGGCTGTACATGCAATTTTATGGTGCAAAGGAAGCATATTTTAAATAATTACTGGAGTGTTTCTGCCTTTTACTTCATCTTTGTATTTATAATGTTGTTTATTTGCATTTTTTATTGAATATAAATTTACTCCAGTGGAGTCACACTTAATATCCATTGTTTTCTTGCCATCTGGATGGCTTTCTGCGGGGCAAATAGCCTTTTCCTGTATAAAATCCGCATCTCTCACATTTACTTGCATTTGTTTACATGAAGACCCTGCTCTCCCTGATATGGCTGACACTCTGACGTATCGGAGCAATGGGCTAAAGCTGCTAATGCAGCGTCTATGAATAAATATATCTATTTTTTTTTTGTGCTCCCACGGGCACCCCCTGTCAAGACGCCACCCTAGTTGACTGCCCATGTCGCCCATATCTGTCATGGTTTGGGAGCTTTGTTAGCTCATTTTGTTACTCTCGTCCGGGACGATATCGTTTTGCTCGCCCTCGGATTCCTTAGCCAGCTGGCATTGATTGGGGGCGTTGCTCGGACTCTATTTAAGCTCCTGTCCTTCCTCGTTTGTGTTGCTGGAGTGTCATTTTGCGCTTGACGCTTTGGCCGGTAAGGTATTTGAGGAGAGAGAGTATTGGCAGGATCTTTGCTGCATTAAAGTAATAGTGTTTGTGAGTAAGGGAGTTATCTGGGTTATTTTCCCTTTACTTTAGTATTTTGTTGAGCTTGCCTTTTGGCTACCATGGACGGTGTCAGGTCCGTTGGTAGCGCGAGCCTGGTGATTTCCATTTGTTTTTGCCTCTTAGCACGCTGCTGGATTTTACTTTTATTTCGAGCCACTGCTCTTGGGGTCTTAAACACCAATGCCATCACAATATCTAAATCCGCTACTGGTTTTGGGGGGGGTGGGGGGTCAGCAACAGTAGAGTACCTACAAATTGATGAACTGGCAAGCTCCTTGTGATCTTTAAGGATTGACCAATCCAGCACAGCCTGTACTTTCTGGTGATCCTTTTCCAAAGCACCCTGTGTAACTACAAAACCCTTGAATAAGATGGTGATGTGACCGAAATCGCACTTTTCTGTTTTCAGGTAAAGTTGATTCTCCAGGAGCCTTTGGATGATATGGTGGACTCAGCGGGTGTGATCCTCCAGAGTTTGAGAAAAGATTAACATATTTTCTTGTAGACATAGACAAACTGGGAGACGATGTCTAGGAGGATGTTATTAATGAGGTTCTGGGACATAACGGGAGTGTTTGCAAGCCTAAACAGCATGGGAAGGTATTTGTATTGCCTTAGGAGGTCTTATCTTCCACTCATCTCCTTCCTGCATGTGCACAAGATGGTAAGCATTGCACAAATCCAGACTGCCCAGTCCATCAAGGGTGAAGGATTATTATGTATTCCTCCATAGCTTGAGACTCCTGGTTGTTTAGGGAGTACAGCCGATCCCTGGGGGGAGGGGGGGGGGTGGTATGCTCCAAGCAGTAAGTCAATGGCACAATGTTTGCGTCTGCGTGCAGGAAGTGACCTCACTTAGGCTTTGCTGAATGCCATGTGGAGGTTGTGATAGATGGGAGGAAGACCCTCAGGTCCAGCTGGTCCCCCTGGGGGTTGGATGATCGAGGTGAGGTGAAGCTAAAGGCTCCATGAAGACAGGACTGAGAACATGATGAAACCCACCCCAATATAGGGCCTATAGGAAAGTCCACAAACAGTTAGGATGTTCAAGCCAGGGCCTCCCCAACACCACTAGGACAAGCAGTGACTCCATGATAAGAAACACCAACTGATCAGTGTGGTTACTGGAGGTTAGAATGGGCACCGGCTGTGTTACTGCTGTGATGTCAAGAGGAGCATTCCATGTGAGACCATAGGACCAGAGGAGTATTGGTAGAGGTACAGTCAGGAACCTCAGATGGTGGAAGAGACCAAGATGGCTAACATTCCCATCAGCATCTGAGTCAGCTAAAGCCCGGGTAGTAATAAGGGGACCCTGTCATGTCAGCCAAATAGGAGGGAGTGAACAAGTGAATGAGACAGCAACACCAGACAGCCCCCCCTGTTTTTGATGTCACTCACTTCTATTGAACAGGTAATTGAACAGCAATACCATAGGTTGCATTTCCGGGGTACAGGCATAGATTCAACCTTATCCAGCAGAGCCGTTCTTCAGGAGGCAACTTGTGAAGCTGAATCCAGTCAATAGCCTAGGGTACTGAAAGAGCCAGGAGGGGTTGCAGACAGGGAAAGTATTTGTTACCTCTCTTGCTGGTCTAACTGCCACTCTGGCAGCCGGATGTCAATTCTGAGTAACAAATCGATTAACTGGTCCAGATCTGGGGGAAAGACACAGGTGGTTAGCTTGTGCTGGACCTGTTCTGCCAACCCAAACAAATAGCAGTCATACAGCACCTGGACATCCCAGCATGTAAAGACTGCCAGGTTATGGAACTAGATGGAATATTCTGACACTGACAGGTTGCCTTGACGTCGCTGGCTACACGGCTGGAGCAAACTGGTCAAAAACCTTTTTCATCTCTTCAGCAAAGGCAGGAAACAAGCAGGTGGCAGCCCAGTTCATTGCGCGTCCAGAGAGGCGAGTGATGACAAACGCAACTCTGGAACATACTTGTACAATGGGGACTGAAGATGGACGTAGATCAAAAAAAAATTGTGCACTGAGACAGGAAACTGCAGCAGGTAGTGGGGTCACCGTTGCAGGAGTCCGGGGCCGCAAAGTTCAGCTCCCAATGGGCTAGCGCCTGAGGGAGGGTCTGCGGCATGAGGAAGCTGGCTGCTTAAGCAGCAGTGGCGGAGTCCCATGAAATATGCTTTACAGTCACAAGTTGAAAGGCGAGGGCTCCAATGCACGAGTGAAGTCGACAGCTTTTCCGCCTGCTGACCAGCCTGCACACCCTGAGAACTCAGGATGCCAACCAGGCTAAGCATCACTGCTGATCCCATTCCTCAGGCTGGATTGTGTTATGATCCAGACCAGGGATAAAGTATTCAGCAATACTAAAACCAAAAACATGCATGCTGAGGTAATTGGAAACTAAAAATTAGCCTTATGAATGAGGGTGTGAATGAATGGTAAGTGAACCCTGAAATGGACTGGTGAGCTGTCCAGGGTGTGTTCCAGCCTTTCACCCATAGTGAACTGGGATAGGCTCCAGCTCCCCTGCGACCCAATGTGGAAGACCAGCATAGCTGATGGGTAGATTGGTGCTTAAAAATCCAGTATATACTAGTAATAAGTTGCAAAACAAAGAAACAGGTACAGATCGCAGAATAAGCCACTATGAACACTTTTAATGAATAGAGGAGAAAGAACTCTGAATTAAGAATGACAGACCTAAGTCTGTAACCAGCACAATTAGCCCCAGTACTTACATCAGTAAGCATTATTACCTATCTGACTTGACTCCTTCGTGCATTTAGGGCAATACAAGTATGGTAGGATAGGCTCGAGGACACCTAGCTTTGACACGGTGGCCAACTGAAGTGTAATGCGTTCTTACACTCAGCACAATTCCCTATACCTAGTCAAATAGGTGGGGCACCCCTACTCCAGGGCAGATTTAACTATTCACAGTAACAGCACTGGTAACAGAAAACAAATGCAGATTATTTATGGTTTTGACCCCTTAAAATATTACAAATCAGTCCTATCGCAGTTATTTTAGATCAGTAGCAACTCCATTATTTCTCCTCTCTCTCTCTCTCTCTCTCTCTCGCTACATTGTCCTCAGACAAGCCATCCATCGGCGTCTCCAGTCATCCCAGTTCTCCATACATCTGGCCAGCTCGTTTGTACTTTCTGTGCCAGCGTCATTCTTTAACACATCCACGTAGGTGTGTTTGGGACGCCCCGTTGAGCGACGTCTGTGTGTTGGTTCCCACAGTTCAAGCTTACTTACAGGGAGTTCTAGGTGTCGATGGCAGTGACCAACAATTCTCATCCTCCTGATAGATATCTTCTCTGACACATGTGGCAACTACCCGTACGGCAGTTTGTTGGTAATGTGCTCGTCCTGTTTGATGTTTAGCACCACGCGTAGCATTCTTATGTAGCACCCGTCCACGGACTTCTGTAGGGCCTGTGTCAGTGTCCAGCACTCACTGCCATAAAGGAGAATGGACTCCTCAGTAGCTGAGAAGAAATTGATCTCGATGTGTCGGGGTAGGTTGGATTTCCACACGCTGTTCATGCCATTAAGAGCTCTCCATGTTATTTAAACATACTATTTAAAAGAAATGTAGAAATAAAAAAATAAAAATCGTCATCAATGTGAAAGCTAAATGTACTTTTTTCAGTTCCTTTCACTGTAGCAACGCCATACAATATTCTTCAAAACAGATGATACGCAGAACATTAAAGCTATAGTGCTTAACTTCTGTCACCCTCTAGAGGAATTTTACGTTATTTGAACAATACAGCTGGCACTTCCATATGACGTATGCCCAGGTGTACCACCCCCCCCCCCCACCCCCCACTATGCCCCCCACTCCCCACCGCTACCCCTCTGCCACCGTGCTACGTGGTTCCACAACATTTTTATTCTGTTTGAAGAAGGACAGCCGGTGAAAAAAAAGATGGAAGAGGTAATTATTGTATGATTTTTTCTGCCACAGAAACACAAAATAGTATGTTAAGTTAGCCTATTGCAAACGGGACACAAGGTGCCTGCTACAAGGTGTCTGATCCTCTTTGGCGCGACAGATCATCACAATACTCTTGTGAGCATTATATTTGATATTATTATCAATCCCATACACAGAACAAACTCCTAAGAACTGCTGGAGACCAGGACTACTGTACTGAGAACAACAAGGTCATCGCACAAAAGATGGTTCACTAACCTATTCCCAATCATGCATCCAGTATTACAGGCATTTAATTGATTAGACAAATCATCAATATAAAGACTAAAAAGAACAGGGGACAATATCCCACCTTGTCTAATCACAATATCAAAAATAAATACAAGAAATACATTAAAAGCACATTGCATACAAAATGAAACAATTTAAGCATGTGTTTGATCAATTAATAATAACAGTTGCAGCTAGTCATAACCACTCCCCTCAATCTATGCTTGAAATCTTATAAAGAGAAAGAGGGTCTCAAGTATGAGCTTGGCCTGAGCATTATACCAAGACCAAGGACCATAATACAACAGGCTTGCCAGCCGTTGACGTCAGGAGGTAGGAGACTCTTGGTCAGCTCATCCAGGGGATACCAACGAGTGAAAGCTGACAGAGTTTGGAATTTGATGGAGTAGTCTGACACAAATTGTTTGCTGTGATGGAGCATGAGAAGACGCCTTACAGCAGTGTGACCAGAGTTGGAATGGTCAAAGACCTTTTTCATCTCATCAGCAAAGGCAGGGAAGCTGTGCTCTGCAGGCTCCTCAGCCTCCCAGCATGCAGCAGCCCAGGTGCAGGCGGGTGATGATAAATGTGAGCCTGAAATGCTCTGTGGGAAAAGAGACCAGCTGGAGATTGAAGATCATAAAACACCGAACTGGAAGCTGCGGCTGATAGACAAGTTGCCATCATACTGTTGGAAGATGGCAATGCTGGGCGAGAAGACTAGGCTTGAGCGAGCAGCAGGAGCAAACTGGCAGCCGGGCCTGCAGTGGCGGACTCCGAGTGAATCTTGGTGATGGAAGCTGACTGGAGATGGCCCAGATGAACTGATGAAGTTGGAGAAGCTCCGCCTCCTGTTGCCCCAGGTGAAATGAACGAGGATGTCTTTGAAGGGGTGAGGGATATCCGCTGTATCGTTCTGAGTCACAGAATGAGGACCCAGGCACTTTCAGAGAACAAAAAAAGAAAAGCTCAGAGGCACTTTAGTAGAGAATTTTCAGGAGACAGTCTAAACTCAGAAAAGGGTGATCAGGGAGCTCTGGAGGTCAGGCAAGGGGTAATCGGCGAGACTCGTCTGAGGTCAGTCACCGGGATGGCAAGCCGTAGTTGTCAGGGCAGGCAGAACTGGTGCATATTTTCATGCTCTCACATTCAGCTGCAGGAGAGTCTGGGAAGAGTGCCACTTGTCAGAGCCGCTGACAGTGAGAATAATTCCCTAATAAATAGTTACTTGTCTTTTTACCCAATAACATTAAAAACAGAAAGCCAGAGAGACTAGACTCGGCAAAGCACAAGGCACGGTGAAAGGTAACAACCCAGCAAAGGTGAAACAAGACACGAGAGGTTAAATATTTAATACACGAGGATCACAACTAGCAGATTGAGAAGGAATGTGCAAGTATGAGGGAGAAACACAGAGTGCAACAAGACAACTGAAAAATGACAGTCAGTTAATGAAACAGGAACGAAACTGACAAGAACAGCTGGACTGCACACTGCAAAAAATGGTAAGATAAAAATACTAGGTAAGATGACTTTACTTATTTTAAGACTTAAAACACATATTTCCATCACCATTTTTCTTAGTAAGACGAAAAAAAATGTCTTGTTTTGAGGTAATTTTTACTAGCTTGCCAGTGGGGTAAGTAAATTTCACTTGTCAAGTCAAATAGTAACTTTTATTAAGAAGAAAAAAAAAAAACTTAAAACAAGTTACTATTTGACTTGACAAGTGAAATTTACTTACCCCACTGGCAAGCTAGTAAAATTACCTCAAAACAAGAATTTTTTTCTTTTTTTACTAAGAAAAATGGTGATGGAAATAAGTGTTTTAAGTCTTAAAATAAGTAAATTCATCTTACCTAGTATTTTTATCTTATCATTTTTTGCATTGCAGGGAAAAAAAACAAGTCTGGAAACGCTCAGAATAAGAGAATATTTTTTATTTGTTTATGGCATCCTGGCTGTCCTTTTGTCCTCAAAAAGTCAATCTGTAAACTGCATCCATCTAGCATTATGTCCTCTTGTTTTGCGTATAAAACTGATTCAAAATGGTTTGAATTACCATTGTAAATCTGTTTAAAATCATACAAACCTCTATCAAATACATCTGGGCCTGTTAATGCTGAGCCTAAATCAAAAGAAATAAATTTTAGGTATAGTCGAAAGCATTTATCAGTAATCAAATCTTTCCAAACTTTTTCCATTTTTCCTGACCTGTCGTCTAACATCTTATGTGAACCCTAATCTAAACAGGGGGTCTAGCCTTTAGCCCTAATCTAATTCCAGCCACAAATGTTCCCCTACAGGTGAGGCAAACAAACAAACAAACAAGAATCACCTACACTACAGGCCAGAAGTTTGGAAGCTTGGCCAATACCAGTCAAAAAATTTGGAAGCAACTTCAAGTTTCTGTACACAATGCCTTTCTTAAAAACCAGAATGAAATCTACGGATTTCGGGATTGATTTACTGCATTAGACTTTTCTTTCATTGATATGCACCATTTTCCTCTATTTACCTTTAAGTACTGTATTCATTGATGCCACCAGACGATTGCTGAATAAATGTTAACAAAAGAAAGGAGGGGCTTAGTTTTGGGGTTGAGAAGATTTGCAAGAGTCACAACTTCAGTGAAAAAGTAAAAAACAAATCACAGTTTGCATAAATCACTTTATGTCATGGTTTACAGCCCACCGATGCCAACAGCAATTCGGCGGGCACTAGGACCATGGGCCTAGGTAATATGGGCCTGAAAATTTGAATTAATGTATTCTGATAATTGACTCTTTATATAATAATCATGTTTATTTTGTTGCAAAGTCTGCCAATGAAATTTTGATCTTTTTCTGTACAAAATTGATCTTGCTTCCAAACTTTTGGCCTGTAGTGTTCATTTTAAGTATTGCAATTCCCTTAAGTGTGTTATAGGTTTTATAAATAGTGTGAAACAACTTCCTTATCATCAGCTCAGTAGTACTGTCACAAATATATAACGGTCAGTCAAATGCCAATTGAGAAAATGATTTGATTGTCCAAAATCAAAGATAATATATAAGCTGACAAAAAATTATCAACAAGAATATAGCAGTCACAAGTTTATTCATTTATAGCTTTCCTGGGTGTTTACCTGTTTCTGAGTGAAGTGATTCTTATGAAGAGGAGGTAACTGTGACTCTGCCTGTCTTCACTCCTAAGTGAAGAAGAATTCCCGCACAAAATGCCCTCTATGATGATTTTACAAACATGCAAACGTTTCAATAAATGACCACTAGCCGGCAACAATGCGCTACATTTGTTTTTTTTTAAGCCAAATTTATTCTCAGCCGCATGTGGTGAATTAGATTCAGTAGGCCTACTGCGCAGTGATGATTATCCGCCACCACTTTTGTCTAAAAGGGGCCCTAATATATTACTTCTGTATACTTTTTGGTGAAAATGTATTGAAAAGTACTATTTTACGCAATGAGAACAAAAAAAAATCCCAGATGTATGATGAGGTAAAAATATGGGTAATAAATCAAATGGGTCAAAAATGAAAGCTGTCGCAAATTTTTTTTTTGACTCTTGCATAGGCTGAATGCATGTTCTAAGGCTCACTCCATGATTATTGATGCTAAAAATTTGCTTGAACTAGTTTGAGGCAACATTATTCTGCAAAATTACCTCTGATGGTTCCACTATATAAGATGGCATAAACTCTGAGCAATCCCACAGTTTTAAACACGATGGCACGAAGAAAGGAGCTCTCTAAGATTGTCCATTGCCAAATCATGGCCTTATGATGCTGAAGATGTTGAATGCTGCCAAGTTACTGTAAGAAACACTATCAAGCATTTCAAAGACGCCGGATCGCTGAAAACTTGTGGCAATACAGGTGCAAAATGGAAGTTAAGTGCCTCTGATGTTCATTATCTGTGGTATATGACAAGTTAAAAAAAATGGTGGTTGACAGCACAATAACTCTGATGTGATATTAAAAGCGCCAGAAGTGAAGAGAGGAAAGTATCAAGATCTGCTATTTCCAGACGCCTGTGTAAAAATGGTCTGAATGGCCATGTTGCTGCCAAGAGCTGGCAGCTTAAAAAAAGGCTAAGAAAAAAGTCTTGAGTTTGCCAGGAAATTCAAGGATTGGACATCAATGGACTGGGAACAAATCCTTAGGACCAATTAATCAAAATGTGAAATTTTCTTACCCAAATGCAGAACTTTTGTGTGCTGTTCAGTTCGGGAATATTACCAAAATGCCTGTTTAACCCCTTCAGTAAAATGTGGGGGTGGTGATATCATGGTTAGGGGTTCAATCTGCTGGAAATGAGCCAGTGATCTCATAAAAAATAGCATAGCAGTCACCCATAACAGTCTGCATCACCAGAACCTGGAGATCTGGTCTACTCCCACTTCAATCAGCACAACATCATTTATCTGTGTCTAATCATCCCATTTTCCAATTAAGCCCATATATATATGCGACTCTCGCACCACTACGGTGCAAAGTCTTAGTACAGCTCATTATTAATGTCTAGGGTGCTACCTTTGCTTGGATATTTAGCTGACTGTTGTTCGTCCAGCTTTTTATTTGGAATGTTTGAGAATATTTGCTTCCCACATAGTTTTGCTTACATTCACTTTTGAAGCTCGGCACATTTGCATTTACATTTACATGCCCATGTACATTTGCATACACATGCTGTGGTGAAACGTAATGGTCTAAAAGGAATTAAAATGGCATTCTCTTTGGGTTGCCCACACATCTTTTAGTTAAGATAAAAAAATTTAGATATCAGAGCTGCATCCTACCTTTAAATTTTCGGCGGGTGGTGATTCTGCTGGAAATGGGAGTGGCCCAAACTTGGGCGTGGTGATTATTGTCCTAGTTTGAGACCCGTTTTCTCTTTGCAGAATGGGTGGCCCAATGTACTTATCCATTATTATTGACGGACACCTCCATAATGAAAAATAGTCATAGATTCCATGGACACTCCATTCTGTCTTGAGCTGGGGCCAAATATCTTGGATACACATTCACGTTCTTTTGTAATCCAGGCGGCCTTAACTTCAAACAGAAGCATGCCCACAATTTCTTTTAGTAAAGATGGTACACCTTGGCCATGGTAGTACCCTGCAGCAGTGAAAACCATGGGCCAACAGTTCTGTTCAAAAATAAATGCCCTCAAACAGCTAGGGTTGTTAAACTACCCCAAAAAAATGGGCATGGCCCACACGTCAGGAAAGGGTTTAATCGGAACAGACATGGGTGATTTTTTTATTCCAGGCATAGAACTTAAAAACTGTGAAATATGAACAAATTTGGAAATGGTCAGTTTCTGCCTTTTGACAAAAAATTGCCTCTTTCATCTCCGACAATATAAGATGACTCAATCATGATTTTCAAAAAAGTGGCATTGGGACTGCTTTGCCAACACAGCCAAATATCAAGCAAGTGCAACAGCGCAAGAAATGGCAGTCCAGCTGATATTACTCACAGCAAGAGGACAGCTTGGAGTCAGTCCCACTACAGTTTATTTCGCATAGCTCTCTTCAGTTAACCAAAGGCGCACGTCACAGAAAAAAAAATAATAAAATAAGGACAGCTGGAATTAAAGAATTTCAAGTTGAATGAGGGGTCACCAACAGATGATTCGACTCGTCGACTTTCAAGGGGCAGCCTAAATTTTGTAAGATGCGGCAAAAAAAAAGGCTAGGAAAATCAGCTCTCTGTGGTTTAGAAATTTGGACCCAGTTTGCCAAAAAAGAGCATAGCCTTTCATAAGTGCCTGAAGTAAATCAGGTCCTCAGGTCCTGCCATTCTCTGTCGCTTTTGTCTCATGCGCAGTCACAGTTATTTTGTTCCTCTATTACTATTCCTATCGTAGTTATAGTGTACTAACTATTACAGTGTAGTAACATTATTTGCTGACAAAAATTCACAATAAGTTTTGCCTACACACAAACATAAACACAGCCACGTTCCGGTTCAAAGTTTGGGAGATACACCAATCAGCTACAAGATTAAAGACACATGCCTAATATAGTGAAGGTCCCCTTTGTACTGCCAAAACAGCTCCATCAAACTGATATCACTTGAATTTCCAAACTCAGGACTTCCCAGCAGAAGGACTTCCCAGAGCGTCACACTCCCTCCACCAGCTTGTCTTCATCCCACAGTGCATTCAGATGACATCTCTTCTCTGGTAAATGGTGCACAAATATCAAGCAGAAGCACATGATGTAAAAGAAAATGGGACTCACTGGACCAGACAACCTTCTTCAACTGCTCCATGGTCCATTTCTGGAGCTCAGGTTTCTATTGGGAATTATTTTAAAGGTGGGCCAGAGTTAGAGTGGACACTTAGGCTGCGTCCGAATAGTCTTTTTTGCTTAGGAAAGTTTCAAACTCCTAGAAAACGATCCGGAAGTATTTACATGGCAGTCATGATAAGAGTGTTTGGATTCTTTAAATGAAAAGTAAAGATGCTACACTGCTTCCTAATTTATCACCTTAAGCATAGGGTACACTGAAGCATCCTTTTAGAAAAGGAAGGCGAAAATGCTATCCTGCAAAACCGCGATGACCGTCCATCCAGCCAATCATGAAAACACACAAACATGACAGGCAGGAGGTGGGTGATCACTGTGCCAAGTGTAAGTGCATTCGGATTCTCTTATTAGCGTGTTTCTCTTCCTAAACTGTAAAAGAGTCCCCTTTACTCCTTTTCTTTACCTCATGACGTTTTGCCCAGGTTAAAGAAAAGTGGTTAGGAATTAGACGATAAGAAATAATTCTTTTTTACTTTTCGGAGGCAGCCTTGGACTTGCCTGCAAGATTTTCAATACACAGCAGGATATGGTGCACTGTCTGTAGTGACACATTGCTACTGTAAATATGATTGAAATTCTCTGGAATTGGGTCACAGTCACCCTTCTGTCAGTTTGGACCAGACAGGATAGCCTTCATAACCCTTGTGTATTGATGAGCCTTAGGCGCCCAAAACCTGTCACCAGTTCATGGTTTGTCCCTCCTTGGATCACTGTCATCAGGTATTCTCGTCTGCTAAAAAGGAGCACCCCAGAAGTCTTGCCACTTCAGACATGCTGTAACCCACTTGTCAGGCCATCATGATTTGGCATTTGTCAAAGTCATTCAGTTCCCATTTCTGTTACATCCAACATAATGAATATGTACAACACTGGTCACTCACTGTCTAAAATCTATCTGCAGACCTTAACATGTGCAGTTGTCATGAGATAACATTATGGCATTTGTGAGTAGTTTTAATCTTTTCACTTATTGGTGTAAATGCTCATTTAACATTTTTATTGACATTTGTAAGTGCATCCTACTTTTGACAAAGAAATGAAAATAGAAACTGGACATTTGTATAAATATCTGATATTTTAATTGAATTTGGAAGAAATTGGCCATTATGGGCTGATAGGGCAGACTTTTAGCTTTCATTTGAGGGTTTTTACATACAAGTTTGTTCTCCAATTTTGAAATTGTTGCCCTTTCTGCACGTATTCCCAAGCTCACCACTAACTTTCACATTGAACTTAAATGTCAGATAGGGTGTTCAGAATTTCAAAAATGTCCGTTTTGTATTCTGTAGAGAATGTCACCACGACTGAGCGTCCTTTCTTGAGAATAACTGTTTACTCTTCAGCATACTTTACATTCGATAAACTGGGCAATAGATAGTTTACGTTTGCGTGTCTCCGCGAAATATCCGGCTGTCAAGTGCATGCTATGCAACTTCACGGAAAACTGCGCGCTATGGTACTTCTCTTCTGAAAAATACGGTGAAAACCGATGAGTTTGGAATTACTCTGCGTGTCTTGGTGGCGCTAGTTTTTCTAGCATTACGGTGATGTGCATCGGTCTCAATCAAGAACGGAAAAACTTTTTCCTCCTCATACCACTGACAAGGATGCGCGAAGGAGCAAGAATGGCTTGGGTCTGGATAAACATAAGCTTCCTTTTATTTAATATTATTAGGACGTCCAATTGTGTCAGGAATTTTGACAATGAAACGGTCACAGTCCGAAATAATTTTATTTTTACAGTCTCTATGGACCACACATCGATATACAATAGTACAGATAGCGCAGATCTTACACCGACATCATCTGCCGAGCAAACTACAACTGCAACAACCGTCGTGCCACCAAAAAAAGCTCGGAAGCAGGATACGGACGCAAATTCTAGTGCTGAAGACGAGAATGACAATGGGAAGAACTCGGAGACAAAAGACAAAGGCAGGACGCCAGAATTAGGTGAGATTTGATATTCTGAGTCTCATACAATGCATTATGACCGGACAAGACTTTTTTTCCTGGACTAGCCTATTTGAAGTCTCTCTCACGCCCATCACAATTGCGATTTTGCATGTTTCTATTCTACCTATACTCTGATGAATTGGGTATATGACTGTCATTTATACTGTTTTTTCGCAGTGTCTAGAGACACAGCAGTTTTCATTGGTAGGCAGTGGACTTCATGGTATTAGCATAAGGATTCGGGATTATGGTTAGAGGAAGGGTTAGTCGTTGGGGTTAGGGTTAGGGGTTAGGGCAGGGCTGAAAATGGGGACTGCCGTACCTCTCCACATTAAAATGCATTGCAAAACTGCCGTACCCGTCGCAACTGCCTAGTTTTTTTCCGCCCGGGGAACGGTAGGGTGTTTGTTTAATTATCCTATCCATTGTAAAATGCTCTAACTTTTATGTACATAAAGAAGGTATAATGAAGTAACGACCTATGATCCAAAAGTTTCCTCTTTCATCAGATGCAAATGTATGGTTGTCCTCGAGTTGAACAGAAAGATAATAAACGATCAAATAACGTCGTATTTTATTGGAACAATATCGCTCCTTGGATCTTGTTGGAATAACTACAGAGCATCCCAAAGCCAAACTGTGGAGTAGTCTTTCTTCTCATTGGTTGACACTACAACAGGATGGGGGGGGGTTAATCCCGAATGAGAGCGGCCCGGGGACTGAATTCGAGCTCCCAGCAAGTCGCCTTGAGAAAATACGGATAAAATGCTAAATAAGAGTTTCATTGAAGTTTAAGTGGGCTATATTCAAAGGTGAGAAGCAATCAAAATGAGCTAAAGAATGAACTTTGCCAATCTCGCATGTCCGTTTATTGTATAATTCAATAAGCCTATCACATCAATCCAGTCTGATGTCGCGCTAAAAAAACTGAACCGCTCCAACTTATTCCTTGAAGTGATGTGTGCCTGACTAACTTGTAAACACCGATTATTTCGCTTTCTCAGTTTCTGAAAGTCAAAAACAAGACGCCTACTCTTAAATGGCAGACCATACTATTCTTATCAAAAACATATGGAGAAAAACGTTCCATACGGCAGGAGGCAATGCCACCATTTTAAAATCATGACAGTGAAATAAGATGAATTGACTCTAATAGGAACAAAAAAGGCACGGGTTTTACCAGCTATCGCTATGATTGCGCATGTATATCCCGTAAGAAAAAAAAAAAGAAAACGAGCAGACCCCTGCGCAAAGACAACTGGCATCTGAGCCTGCCATTATCTCTGCTCTGGCTGACCGTGGAGATATCAGTGGGGGGAGGGCAGAAGCAGTTTTTGTAAACATAATCTTGGGAGGGGCCTACTGCACCTGATGGAATGATAAATCAAGTCGAGTCGCTATTTCCACTGACATTATCTTCGTGTTATTTTTGGCTGAATAAAGAGTCGTATGTGTCGAAAATACATAGGTTTTACATTATTCATTTACTGGGATAGATGCCTACCGATTGTGGTTACTTTTCAAACACATTAAAACCACAAACTTGGAAATTTTGAGACACGCTATCTTAACACTATCTTTGCTCTGAGCAACACCTATTGGTAGTACGGAGCCTAATGTTTTTCCCTTTTTCTTTCTGTTTTTGGCATGTATTTGTGTGTGTCTTTTTTATTTATTTATTTTATTTATTTATTTACTTATTTTTGGTAGATCTGACAGATTACAGGGATTTAAATGCAATAAGTCATGTACGAACTAGTGGCTTTCATCTGAATGCCCCCAGGTCTGCATGAATATGCTTTTTAAACATTTGCTGAGCTTTCAAAATTGAGGCTGCAAGCGCGTAAGTGGTCACTGTCTGAATATTTCCTTTGTGGGAAATTAGCTGATTAGGCATAGCCAGACTGCCCTACATGCACCCCCTTCTCCTGACTTCAGCTTGTACTGTCGTCTCTGGTTACACTCAACCTCTCCTCTGGAACAAACTTGTTATCCTACAGTAACCCCAACCCTAGCCCCTCTCACCAGCTGTGTCCTTGGAACCCTCTTTCCTTGTGTTATGGGGGCACAGATCCTTGTCAAGAGTCTGTGGACAGGATATGGGAATGTAGGTGGGGGGCTGGGGGCGCTGAAGGGAATAGATTAGTGATGGGGAATTTGTGTGAGGAGGGAGCGAGGGGTGGAGTGAAGAGTTGAAACAGATCCAACCAAATCAAAAGCTTGAGGCCTGTACGGCTTATTCCATTTACTTTAACTCCTCACTGTATCTCAGTTTTTGGTACTTGAACCAGATATTGTCCCTTCTCTGATATAAGACAGCCTATACTCACGAAGGGATCATGCAACTATTTATCCTGCATGACTTTAACATTTTAGACATAGAAATAGAATGCTTTCTTGAACTTTGGTTGGGCTGAGTGAAGATGGTATTTGTTTATGTAAATATTTAGAGTTGAATAGTGTGCAATTTAAGCATAAAATAACTTGCCAAGGATTTAATGTATGGGATTGTATGCGCATTTCAAAACTTGCAGTTTGAAATCCAAACTTTAGCTATGTACTAGCTCCACGATTCACTGACAAAGGCTTGCATCTCATTTTCATAACATAAGAGATTGCATTGAGAAAACAGATCAAACACAATATTCAAATAAGGTTTATGTGCACTCTCAGAGTACAATTTAAGTGCAGCCTTGTCCTCTTTCAACATAGTTTTTTCTCATTTTGTTGACACGCTGGTGCTGCAAACATGTTTTCATGTCTTTTTTTTCTGATTTGCATTTTAAAAATTTGCATTTGTATGCAGGGACTTATTTCCAGAAATACAGTACATGTACATTTCCAATGATAACATTTGTGTCCATGGGACACAGATGCCCCTGCATTTGGGAAAGTCGTAAAAATTTACCTTAGTTCAAACTCCTGAGAAATCATCAAAATGTTTAAAAATTCAGAATAAAAGTACGAGATGAGCACCTTTTGGGTTTGTACAAAGTACATGTACAAACCCAAAACCAGTGAAGTTGGCACGTTATGTAAATTGTAGATAAAAGCAGAATACAATGATTTGCAAATCCTTATATTCAATTGAATACACTGCAAAGACAAGATGTTTAATGTTCAAACTGAGAAACTTCATTTTTATTTGCAAATAATCATTAACTTAGAATTTAAAGGCAACAACACATTGCAAAAAAGTTGGCACAGGGGCTTTTTTACCACTGTGTTACATCGCCTTTCCTTTTAACGACGCTCAGTAAACGTTTGGGAACTGAGGAGACCCATTTTTGAAGCTTTTCAGGTGGAACTCTTTCCCATTCTTGCTTGATGTATAGCTTAAGTTGTTCAACAGTCCGGGGTCTCCATTCTCGTATTTTACGCTTCATAATGCGCCACACATTTTCAATGGGAGACAGGTCTGGACTACAGGCAGGCCAGTCTAGTACCCGCTCTCTTTTACTACGGAGCCATGCTGTTGTAACACGTGCAGAATGTGGCTTGGCATTGTCTTGCTGAAATAAGCAGGGGCGTCCATGAAAAAGACATTGCTTGGATGGCAACATATGTTGCTCCAAAACCTGTATGTGCCTTTCAGCATTAATGGTGCCTCTACATATGTGTAAGTTGCCCATGCCTTGGGCACTAATACCCCCCCATACCATCACAGATGCTGGCTTTTGAACTTTGCGCCTATAACAGTCCGGATGGTTCTTTTCCTCTTTGGTCCGGAGGACACGACGTCCACAGTTTCCAAAAACAATTTGAAATGTGGACTCGTCAGACCACAGAACACTTTTCCACTTTGCATCAGTCCATCTTAGATGAGCTTTGGCCCAGCGAAGCCGGCGGCGTTTCTGGGTGCTGTTGATAAATGGCTTTCGCTTTGCATTGTAAAGTTTTAACTTGCACTTGCAGATGTAGCAACGAACTGTAGTTACTGACAGTGGTTTTCTGAAGTGTTCCTGAGCCCATGTGGTCATGTCCTTTACACACTGATGTTGGTTTTTGATACAGTACCGCCTGAGGGATCGAAGGTTGCGAGCATTCAATGTTGATTTTCGGCCTTGTCGCTTACGTGCAGTGATTTCTCCAGATTCTCTGAACCTTTTGACGATATTACGGACCGTAGATGATGAAATCCCTAAATTTCTTGCAATAGCTGGTTGAGGAATGTTGTTTTTGAACTGTTCGACAATCAGCTCACGCATTTGTTCACTAAGTGGTGACCCTCGCCCCATCCTTGTTTGTGAATGACTGAGCATTTCAGGGAAGCTGCTTTTACACCCAATTATGGCACCCACCTGTTCCCAATTAGCCCATTCACCTGTGGGATATTCCAAATAAGTGTTTGATGAGCATTCCTCAACTCTCTCAGTCTTTTTTGCCACTTGTGCCAGCTTTTTTGAAACATGTTGCAGGCATCAAATTCCAAATGAGCTAATATTTGCAAAAAATTACATTACAAAGTTTACCTGTTCGAATATTAAGTAACTTGTCTTTGCAGTGCATTCAATTGAATATAGGTTGAAAAGGATTTGCGAATCATTGTATTCTGTTTTTATTTACGATTTACACGACGTGCCAACTTCACTGGTTTTGGGTTTTGTATGAGCTCAGTGAATTCTGTTGACTGGTTTTTGAGAAGAAGTGGATAAAGGATTATCACATGGTGCAGGGGCACAAAAAATGTACGATAGTACTGAAATAGCAAATTATAAAAGGCAGTCATTTGTGGATCTCATTAGTCCTGTATTAAACTGAAAACAGTAGAAGACAGTATTGAATGTTTTTCATTATCAACTTAAGTCACTTTAATGAGCTCATTCTTTGTCTGATGACTGAATTACCTTCTTAAAAAGTTAAGACATAGGTAGCATATAACGAGGAAAGTGACAGATTGTAGAAAACAAAACAGGGAACATAGTGCTATTATACTCAAGTATAAAAAGGGCACACACAAGAGGCCCTTTCATTTACAAGCAAGGATTTTTTGGGGCTGGTCTTTTTGAAAAATCTTTTGGTGATCTGCTCGGAAAAACTTTGGAAAATCTTTTTCAATAATTACCATTCATCACTGCATCCTGAAATGCAAGTAAAGAGTGTACTATGCCCTGAGAAGACCATACATCAACAAAGTCCAAAAACCTTGCAGTCATCATTGGGCCTGATCTCATCTGAAATGCACTGTCACAAAGTCAAAATGTGCAATAGTCTGACAGGTTTATCTTTGAAATTCTTTCTCGAAGTAACAAATATTGTGTTCCCAGGGTCTCAGTAGAAGCGAACCATCCCAGTCGTTACCTAGAGAAAGTTCATATACCAAAATATGTCATAGCATGTGCCTGTACTAGTGCTCACAGCATGAGTAACTTGCTCATCTGTGTTGGTGCCATTATGGTGAAGGAGGCACAACCTCAATTCTAAAAGACCTGGTACTGAATGTGAAATGCTAATGAAAACAGAATTTCATGATTTGTCAATTATCTTTTACATAAGTGTAGTTGAGAACAGCTCAAAGAAAAATTATTTTAAGTTTCACCGTATCAACAGTATTTATTTTTCTAAGCCTTTGTGAATTCTAAATAGGATGCATGCAAAATGGTCCAAAACCTTTGAGCCAGGGTAATTGATTAATTTATGATTGGTGGCAATTCCATGAGAATGTGGACCGGACAAGAAATTTCAAATTGATTTTACTGCATTTTTTATTTGTTCAAGGCAAAACTAGGATATCAGAGGCTCAGAAACTGATGCTGCTTTCTTGGTTTCATTTTTATGTTCCAAGTACCAAATGTTTTTACATTTATGTTTTCAGCATTTTGGAGGCACAAAATTAGCTGTAATTGGGAGAGAGCCTTGTCCATCATTAATTGTGATATATCTCCTATGATCTCCCTCTGCTAAAAGGGGGAGATGCTACCTCATTAAATAACTATAGGCCAATCTCTAAATTGTCAGTTCTTTCCAAAATCCTTGAATGGCTTGTAAGAAGACAGTTGAAGGATTTTTAATGTAAAAATGACTGACTAAGTAATCACCAGTCTGGCTACAGGAAGCAACATGGCACTATTGCTGCTGCTATGAAAGTAGTCAATGACATCATTGGCATATTGGATAAGAAACAGAGTTGTGCAGCTCTGTTTATTGACCTGACCAAAGCTTTTGATACTGTTGACCATTCTATCCTGAAACACAGGTTAATTAATACTGGAATATCAAACCAGGCTATGGGATGGTTTGCAAACGATCTCTCTGAAAGATCTCAATGTATACAATTTGATGGGCTGACTTCTTAATGGTTAAATATTAGAAATGGAGTACCTCAAGGGTCTATTTTGGGTCCTCTGTTATTTTCAATTTATGTAAATAATTTGGCATAAAATGTAGAAGGTGCAAATTTTCATTTTTATGCAGATGATACGGTGATCTATTATGCCAGTTCCACCATTATACAGGCCCTTCCCAAACTGCAGAATGTTTTTAATATTATACTGGCTCAACTGTCACATTTAAAGCTGGTTTTAAATGCTGACAAAACAAACGGCTTTGTGATGAATATTCAGCTTTGGAGTTTATCCGCTAAAAACAGCGTTGTAAATGGAAAGGTTTTGTGTCTCTTCATCTCAGTTAAGTGAACATTAGCAACAGGGAAGAGTAGTGTAACTAGCTAGGTAATATTCGCTGCGCTTAACGGGTAGCTTATGTGAACTAGCTTGTGTCACCACGCTTGTGCGGAATTAAAGGCATCACTTCATACATAAAATGATACTGCTATGACAAATACAGTCAACAAAGTTAGCATCACAGAGCTGATTAGCTAGTATAAGGGGACTTGCCGATTTGAATCTCTTGCATTCATGTCTAAAACAAACTAAACTCACGTTGCTGGTTGCATTAGCATAGCCGCGCGAGACTTCAGATTTTTCAAACTGTGAATACAAAATCGGTCTTTACAATATAAAAAAATTGAAACGGTATGATAACCGTCAGGACGTTTTACAGAGATATTCCATTATATCGGTAACCATTACACCCCTATAACATAGTTAATTGTTACATCAGCAAATGCAACTTGCAAGACTCTACTGTGCAATAAGCCATATATCAACACTATCCAAGAGCACTGCCGACTTCTCTGGGCTCAAGCTCATCTGAAATGCACTGATTGGGATGTGGTAAAGTGTGCTGTGGTCTGATGTGTCCATCTTTCAATTTCTTTTTGGAAATAATGAATGTTGATTTCTCCTGTCAAAAGAGGAGTAGGACCACCCAAACTTTTATGAGTGACATGTTCAAAAGCCAGTGTCTGTCTAGCACTGCATTTGTGCTTTCAGCTTGGGGAACTTGCACATTCGTGACTGCAACATTGATGCAGAACAGTACACAAACATTTTGGAACAACTTATTTGCCTTGCAGGCTGCTGTGTTGGCTCACTTGAATAAAGACACCACAATGCAGTGAAGTAGTGATGACAGCAGTCTGGGTTTGAGTCTGAATTGTACCAGTGCCGACTTTGGCTGGCAGCTTCTTGAGAGCAGAGCATCATTGATTTCATGCTGCTGAGGTATATGGGAGGTATACAGTCTGTTAGGGTCAGCACTGTATGTTGCTCAAGCGCGTTTGCTGGCCATCTGTAAAATTCTAAGCAAGCACATGTTCAAATTTCCTCTGCTGTCATTCTGAGCTTGCAAGGATTAAAGCTGTGAATGTAAAGAATCGTTTCCTGGGAGACACGTTTTTTGGAGAAGAACCACAAAATGGTCCTTCCTGAGATGGCAGCATGAGTCACATATGAGCATGCTAGTACATAGTGCACTGATTGGACACTGCAGATTTGGGTGGGATTGGAGATGCCAAATGAAAAAAAAATTGTCCCAACTTCATTGCAATGTGTTGCAGACATCATATTTCAAAAATAGCTATTATTAAAAGAGCTAGAAGACATTGTCAATATCCCCCGCCATCATGGGGTCCCATTTTTAAACACAATCAAGATCATGGCCATTAAAAAACACACAAAATTTCATTCATCTAGGTGAAGTAGTTTTAAAAAAAACTTGGCCCCACTCATTAGGACAGATAGACAGATGAGCTTCCATTGCAATAGCCCCTGTGCCACATCATGGTGGGGGGTGAAGGAACAATAAGATTGATGATTTAAAAAATGATTTTGTCTTTTATATTTTTTCAGTTGACTACTGGTTAAAAGGGTTTTGCAAATCAGTGCTTTCATTTTCAATTAAAAATTGTCCCAATTCTTCTGGAATTGTGGTTGCGGTACAGTATAAGCACTGGAGCAACATGTGCTGTCTTCTCGACAGCTTTATTTCCATTGGATGTCCCTGCTCATTTCAATGAGACAAGAACATTCCACATTTCATACATTTTACTGAAGCTTGGAGGAGAGGGTGCCGGCTAACCTGGCCTGCCTGCTGTCAAAATCCCTTCAAAATAAGTGATGCATTATGAAGTTCAAAACACAACAACAAATAATTGGCCATTTGAGCAGCTGAGGTAAATATCACAAACAAACAGAGAAAAAAAAAGCTTTCAGATCAAATAGTGTCCTCAATTGCCACATGATTACCGAGTGCTTTTTGAAAGGAAAGGTCATGCAACATATTCGTAAGCAAACCCTAGTCCCAGCCTTTTTGGAGGGTATCGTAAATATCTAATTTGAAATGAGCGTATGTTACCAAAAACAATTAATTTCAGTAGGTAATAAATTCTAGGCACGATTATCCTGCATTTGCTAGGTCTAAAGATAAGCATATATCAGTGGTGGCTGCCAGTCATTTTAGAGTTTTATGCAGATTGATGTGGGCCAAGGATCTCCTGGGGGTTGAGGGATTGGTGAAATTTCTTGAGCATTACACTGGCAATTTTTGCACTTAAACTGAAAATCAGCCTGTGCTGTCAAATAAACTCAGGCACAGAACTTTGTAAAGGAAAGCACAAACAGTTTATAATGCCAAAATTATGGTCAAACAGTCAAAGTTGAAAACAATTGGAGGACTGGCTATACCAAGTCACAAAACAGAGGCAAAGTCAAATAACAGGCAAAGATCAAAGATCTAGAAAGTGGCACAATACTAAGGGAAATCCAAAACTCAAAAACAATGAAATAAAGGAGGTCAGAACACAGGAATGAACTCAGTGAGTAGCTAGTGAGTAACAGGGCAAAAGCAGCTGAGATAAACTTGCCAGAAAGAGAATAAAACAGCGGGATTATATCGAGGGGAAGGTGATCAAGAAAACAAGAGACGGAGTGGGAAGCAGGGGAGAGGAGAGAGGGGTGTTGCGTAAACAAGGTAATGGGCAATGGGGGAAAGGTAAGACAAGACACACGGAACAGGGAAGGTAAACTCAGACAGAAGGAGACAAGAGCACAAGGATAATTGAAGCACTGATTACTAAAACCTCACAAGTGAAGTCAAGTCAAGTGTGACTTATGGGGTTTAAGTAATAGGTGCTTCAATTACAATTAACTGAAACAGACAAGCACAGAAAACAGGAAAGAGAGGTAAATGAATGAATGAATGAATGAAAGAATGAATGAATATTGCATTTATAGAGCACCTTCTCATAGATACTCAAGAGTGCTTTACAGTCACATTGGATAAACTCATCTCACCACCACCAATGTGTACCACCCACCTGGATGATGGTGGGACACCCCAACCCCAATTCCGAAATAGTTGGGACAAAGTGTAAATCGTAAATAAAATCAAAATGCAATGACTTTCAAATCACACCAGCCATTATTTTATTCACAAGAGAATAGAGATAACATAGCAAATGTTGAAACTGAGAAATATTACAATTTTAGCCATGTACAAAATGAGCTCATTTCAAATTTAATGGCTGCTATACGTCTCAAAAAAGTTGGGACAGGGGCCTGTTTACCATGATGTAGTATTCCCTGTTCCTTTTGACACAGAGTGGAGGCGTCTGGGCATTTAGGAGACTAGTTTCTTGAGTTTAGCCATTAGAATTTGATCCTACTCTTGTAGAATCGAGGAGTCCAGCAGTTGGAAAGATTTGGGTCTCCTTTGACGGACTTTTCATTTAATTATGCGCCAAATGTTCTCAATCGGTGAAAGATCAGGACTGCAGGCAGCCCAGTTCAGCACACTGACTCTTCTACTACGAAGCCATGCTGTTGTAATACCTGCAGTATGTGGTTTTGCATTGTCCTGCTGAAATACACAAGGCCTTCCCCGGAATAGATGTCCCATGATTTCCGACAAGAATGTCAAATTTGGACTCGTCTGACCTCAGGACACTTTGCCACTTTGCTACCGTCCATTTTAAATGAGCCTTGGCCCACAGAACACAGCAGTGCTTCTGGATCATGCTCAACAATGGCTTCCTTTTTACATGATAGAGTTTTAGTTGGCATCTATAGATGGCACAGCAGACTGTGTTTGCAGACAGTGGTTTCTTTTGGTATTCCCGGGTGCATTTAGTAATTTCAATGACAGAATTATGCCGGTATGTGACGCAGTGGCATCTGAGTGTCGAAGATCACGGGCATCCAGCAAAGGTCTTTAGTCTTGTCCCTAACGCACAGAGATTTTTCCAGTTTTTCTGAATCTTGTGATGATTTTTTGCACAGTTGATGTCGAGACCTTCAAAACCTTTGCAATTTGACGTTGAGGAACATTGTTTTTAAAGTATTCCACAATTTTTTTACACAAGCCTTCACAGGTTGGAGAGCCTCTGGCCATTTTTACTTCTGAGAGACTCAGCCTCTCTAAGACATCCCTTTTATAGCCAATCATGTTACACATCTGATGCCAGTTAACTTAATTACTGGCTAAATGTTCTTTCAGCTGATTCTCTCATATTAATAGCATTTTCAGCCCTTTTTTGCCTGTGTCCCAACTTTTTTGATACCTGTTGCAGCCAGAACATTTGAAATCAGCTCATTTTGTGGATAAAAATGTAAAATGTCTCAGTTTCAACATTTGAAATGTTATCTATGTTCTATTGTAAATAACATACTGGCTCGTGATCTGAAAGTCATTGCATTTTGATTTTAGGCACAATTTACACTTCGTCCCAACTCTTTCGGAATTGGAGTTGTACATGCATTTTGCTATATTGCTGAGGATGCGTGTCTGTTACAAGCATGAAGCAGACAAACAAAAAAGGCAAAGGCTATTCCCCAACCGTTGGTGGAACAGGGGGGAAGGTTGCTCTTATTCCCCCAACCGTTAGGGGAAGGTTGCTCTTACTCCCCCAACCATTGGTGGAACAGGGGGGACTTTTGCTCTTACTCCCCCAACCATTGGTGGAACAGGGGGGACTTTTGCTCTTACTCCCCCAACCATTGGTGGAACAGGGATGACTGCTGCTCTAATTCCCCCAACCGTTGGTGGAAGAGGAAGGAGGGTTGCTCTTATTCTCCCAACCGTCGGTGGAACGGGGGGACTGTTGCTCTAATTCCCCCAACTGTTAGTGGAACAGGAAGGAAGGTTGCTCTTATTCTCCCAACCGTCGGTGGGACGGGGGGACTGTTGCTCTAATTCCCCCAACTGTTGGTGGAACAGGAAGGAAGTTTGCTCTTATTCTCCCAACCGTCGGTGGGACGGGGGGACTGTTGCTCTAATTCCCCCAACTGTTGGTGGAACAGGGGGGACTGTTGCTCTTATTCCTCCAGCCGTTGGTGGAACAGGGGTGACTGTTGCTCTTATTCCCCAAACCATTGGTGGAATAAGGTGGAATGTTGCCCTTGTTCCCCCAACAGCTGGTCAAACAGGGGCAACGGTTGCTCTTATTCAAATTTTGGAGCAGCATGACATCTTGGCACTTGATGAGGCAGTATAAAAAAGAACTGAACCTATACATGTCCCGTCTGATGTTAAGGGGACACAATCAAATTACAAATGCAGTAATCAGGTTGAAAGATGTTTTATTGAGAAACAAAAAAAAACCATATAAACTCTTGAGTTAAGAAGGCAAATCACTGCTCTAAACATTAAATCTACTTAAGACAAATTAACAGCTTGTTAAAATCCTGCAATTACAACTGTGGTTGGAACAAAAACCAGCAGACACAGTGGGTCCCCCGGAACGACGTTGAAGACCACTGTTTTAAAGCATATCACTGTCGCTGACAAATGGCACAAACAGTCTTCGGTGCTGCCCTGAGAATGTCATATGACACCACCTCGAACACATGGAACATTTTATCCAAGTAATTTTTTTTCCCCCTTTCCTCACTGTCTTGTCTGGCATGATGCAAAATGGCAGATCACACCAGTTTGCTCTCCTTGTCATTGCCCTTCCCTTCGCCAGTTGGTTTTAAGAACAGTAGTTTCCTGTATGTTGCAACATGGCTCTGTCAGATCCGACGTGGACTAATAATTGTTTAAAACGGATGTTTTGTCCACCCCAATTCTCAGTTTTACTGAATTTACCCCATGATTTCATCGCTGTTGAGAAACCGTCTTCAGTTGCCAATTACGATAATTAGAAAACGCGTCAGTAAAGGAAAATAATTGAGAACTAGCCAGGACTTTACTAAATGTCATAAAGGGGACATGTCTGGGCGAACCCAATTCCCTATTCTAGCGTCGGGCCTGTATATGCAGCAGTGAATTCAGACTGAGCCTACCCCATTCTCCTTTTAGCTTATTCTTTTTGAGTTGCTCTTGTATGTCCACATAGCTGGCAGGGAAAAGGGGGAGGCTTTGTGAAAGGGAGCCAGCGGTACATTCTCTGGAGGGTCGATAAGGGAGAAAAGGTGCAGTTTTGATTGAGCAGGAGTCACAGGCAGCAGGACATCCTGGTACCAAGTTAAAACTCCCTGGGAGAGAGCACAGTCGCATCTGCCAAAGAAATCAGTAGAGCAAGTGTGCTCCCACAATAGGAGCCTCTCCTGAGGCTGTAGAGGAAGTGGATATCCATTTAGTGATTATTAGAAGACAGACTCGACTCTCAGTGCTGAGCAGGGTCAGGGCAGGAAAGAAAAAATGCTTACTCAGCTGCCTGAACTTTAAATAAATCAGCTTGTTGCATTGAATAGAAAGGAATTGACTTGGTACATAATGTCAGTGTGGCACTGCTTTGATATGCAACACAAAATCAGCTTGCAGGCGACAATTCATTTGTGCTAACTTCGATGTTACCATTGGACTTGTATTCAACAATCTGAAAACAAATAACTTTTTAATGACATTTACATCTGCTCTGTTAATAAAAATTTCAAGTCGACTAAACTAATAAACAAAAGCTGACTCGCTGCCTTAAAAATGTGAGTATATCGGATATATAATTATGCACTGGATGAAAGGGACCCCCCCCCAAAAACCTGGTCAGAGGCAATCATCAGTCATACACAAAGACGGAAAGGACCCCACTCAATGTATGGGATATCGGCCTATTAGTTTACTTTGTCAGGATTTAAAAATCTTGACCTCTATCTTGGCAAATATAATATAAAGATACATTCAGAAATTAGTTAACTCCGATCAAACGGGGATCATTATCGGAAGGCAGGGGACCAATAATGTTAGACGTGTTCTAAATCTACAATCTATTGCTTCTTGTAGAAAGACTCCATCAATGCCTCTCAGCCTAGATGCTGAGAAAGCATTTGATAGACTGGACTGGACATTTTTGGAGCAAACACTGGCTCATATAGGCTTTAATGAAACTTTTTTGAGTTGGATTGGAGTGTTTTATATGAACCCGCAGTCAAGAGTCAGAGTTAATGGCCAATGCTCCAATTTTTTTGATACGGGGACGGGGAACGAGGCAGGGGAACGCACTTTTGCCTGCTCTGTTTGCACTTAGCATTAAGCCCCTCGCAGAACTGATTAGAAGTAACCCCCTCATACAAGGAATAAGAGATGAGGATAGAAACCAACATAAAATAGCTCTATACGCAGACGACATACTATTATTTATTGAAAATCCTGTCCACTCAGTCCCGGCTCTCCTAGAAAAACATAATGAATATGGTCTAGTATCTGGTTATAAAGTTAATTCTTGTAAATCAGAGGCGATGATGGTGTCTATGGCATGGCCTTGCCAGCATGATGATATGGTGTCCTTTCATAGATCTAAACAGGGTTTCAGATATTTAGGGATCACACTCTCTCCCCAAGTAACACAACTATACCAGGCGAATTATAAAAAAAAATTAAAGATATTTAGAAATCAATTGGCAAGATGTTTGTGCTACCGTTATCCCTTTTGGGTAGAGTAGAGGCTGTTAAAATGAATCTACTTCCCAGACTCTTGTTCTTTTTTCAATCTCTCCCAGTTGGGATTCCAACATCAGCTTTCAATATGCTGGACAAGCTTATATCTAGATTCATATGGAAAAATATGGCAGAGACCAAGAGTGAGACTTAAAACGCTCACTCTTGGGAAGAACAGGGGTGGACTCAGCCTCCCCAATATAAAATATTATTTTTGGGCTACACAACTAACAGCAGTGGTTGCCCGGATTAACAATGACGTGGAGTCGGGATGGGTAAACATAGAGCAGAATTCATTGCCAGTTATACCTCTATCCGCTCTAGTGTTTTTGAGTAAGCAGTCCCAGAAGAAACTGGAAATCAAAAATATATGGGTGAAACACACCTTGAAAGTATGGTCGACAGTCCAAAAGAGAATTAGAGGAGCCGCTGCCCTTTCACAGGCTATGCAGATTGCTGGAAATCTGGATTTCCCCCACCCCCCTCAATAACAGATATAATTTTTAAGAGATGGGCAGGCAGAGACCTTAGGGTTATTGACCAGTTGTTCTGTGACAATGTTTTACAGCCATTCTCATATCTCAGAGACAAATTCTTTCTACCCCGAAGTGACATGTTCCGGTATTTTCAGATTAGGCATTACATCACAAGCCATAAAGATTGGAATACAATTAAAAATGTTCCAACAAACATTGAAACTTTCTTTATTAATATAATTAAACATCAGCTACCCAACAAAAAGCATATCTCCCATATATACATAAATTTGTTACTGGATACACCAGACAATACTTTTTATATTAAAAATAAATGGGAGCTGGAGTTTAATATTATAATTGAGGATTGAGAGTGGGAAACAATGTGCATTTGATGTCATAAAGGTATTAATAGTAACATGTGGAAGGAGTCTGACTCGAAGATGAAGCCACGGTTCTTTATGACGCCTTTGGTAGTTTCCAAATTTGTAGATAACCCAGCTGCAATATACTGCTGGAGAGAATGTGGAATAGTTGGCGACCACTCGCACATATTTTGGGATTGTCCAATGATGCTTCCTTTTTGGAAGGGGCAATTACAATTAAAGTCTGATGTCTTGGTGAGGAGGTGGCTACCTATGGCAAGATACCTCTCTAACTGAGGGGAACCCCAGACTGTGTTGTAATGTCTTAACTCTCCATTTATTTACTTATTTACTTTTCATTCATTATTATTATTCAGATTTCTAGGCCCCAATGTGTTGTGTTTTTTTTCTGTTATTTTTTGCACTGTCATACATATTCTCAATGTTGTCAAGGAATATTCTGTATTGCGTTTTTCCATGCTTAATAAAAATACAGTTAAAAATGTGAGTAAACTCAACCTCAAGGTAAGTTTATCCCGGCATGATTGTCAATTAGTGAAGACGATAGATTAACTTTAAGTTTACCTTTTGAAAACTTATGAGCTTGAGTTCAATATCGAAAACTTGTCCTGACAAGTGCAGTTGGCCTGTCAATTGCGGCTGCTGCATTCAAACCAATCGAAGGTCAGACCTAGTTTCTATTCTGGTGTAGATCCCAAGGTTTCCACTGATCTCAATATGTCCTACTGAATTACAGGAAAATGTGTATAAATTGATGTAAAAGATCTAGATTTTTACCATTTGATGTAATGCTGTGACTATGAAAACATGGCATGTTGGGTTTGAATATTTCTCTCAATGTACCTGCAATTTCATTTCAGTGAAGCGGTGAAACCAGCAGGAACAGAATATGCATGTGATATTGTCCTTCAATATGAAAAAAATGTCTTCTGACTTTGAACCTACTTAAAGGAATAATTCACCAAAAAAATGAAAATTTTATCACTGACTACTCCATACCTTACCAGTTGAAACACGGGTGAAGTTCGTTAATCCACAAAACAAAATTTGAGTATTCTAGCAAAACCCCGCAAGCAGTCTTCTCCTAAATAATTGAAGTCAATGGAGAGTTGCTCATTAACATTCTTTAGAGTCCAAAAAACAGGTAAAAATTGCCATAAAATTACCCCTTACAACTTGTGAAACATAATACAAGTCTCTTGAAGCCAAGCAATCACAGTGTGACTGGTAAAGACCTGCATCACATAATAATTTGGTGTAAATATTACTGTAGCCGTTATATTTCAAAAAAGATATATGATCGTGTACAACGACCCCGCCTATGCATTCCTGGGTAAATAAGGAAGTGCTGGGGAGTTCACTGCAGGCAGAGCATCAATGACAAAGGCAGGCTGTATAACTTGCAAAGGGTCTCCTAACATTTGTCCATTTATGTTTAGGAATGTTGGTCTTAAAGCTGTGGCTGGTAACTTTGAAGAATAGAGCACGAGAAAAAGTTCCTATTTTTTCCTATTTTCCTTCCCTCCCTCCTGAAGTCCCTCCCTCTAAGCGCGTTCACAAGCTAAAGCCGCCATTCCACACAGCCGTTCTAAGCCACCCTCAGGACGGCTGCCCCTACCGATCCCCTAACACAGTTCATGTACCGACCATGTAAGGTCAGTACAGCGTGTCCATAAACATAATCTTTACCGTTTTAGTACCAATCAGTAGCGTTCCAGCAACGTTCCTTTCAGATCTCACACCATCGCTGTACCGAGTGTGCTGTCCTCTACCGTTCATTACCGAATTCACAGCGACCGTAGCATGCTGTTCGCAATCCATTAACGATCGAGTATCGTTATGTTACCATTGCCGTAACTATCTACAGAGGTTATAAAAGCGAGACACATATCAAACTTGTATTTAGTTGCTATAAAATAAAATTCAATGTATTGGACAACATTTCACATGGCCTAAAAAATACTAGAACAAATAAAATAATAATGAACTTGGAAGGAAATCTATAAAGGGAATAGGCCTACCGTAGGCTATATGACCATTTAGTAGCCCGGGCGTTTATTTCGCAAAATCGACTTGAACCCCAGGCGTTTAAAAGAACTAGGCAGGTATTAGCCATTAGCCATTAGCACCAACCTGCACCACGCCAGTTCAGCTTTCCTATACAATAATAAACTGACTGAATTTAACCATTAAATTAACGTATTGTCTCCTTGTCATTTTAACTGTAAGTGGAGTCCTGCGCGCCTTTAACCGTGGTTTAAACTGAACATGCACTGAACTCCGTGGAAAACCAATTGTAAAATTACAGTTAAATTAACTGGCTTAACGGTGCCAGTTAAATTAGCCTACCTGGCAAAAAAGTCTTCAGTTTATTTGTTTATTATTAACGGTGTATTCGCGGAAACTGACACTGGCGCGGTTTCATTTACAGTAATTTCATACGCCTACTTTAGTTTTGAAACTTCTACATTGATCCCTGTTGGGGCAACACGCAATATCATTCTGTAATCCACAGGATGACAGATTTAGCCTATAATGAAATAAAGGATAAAAATATATCACCAACAAACAGAACATCTAAAAAAGATGGCCCACAAATAAATAAATCGCAGTGTTCATTGGATATTCTGTTTGTTGTTAAAATGTGTTGTTATAATTATTATTATTATTATTATTACTATTTCATTATCAATCTGTTCTAATCGTCCTCTTTTTTGGCTGTCGGACACGGAGTATTTTGCATTTAATGTCTGATAGGCATTGTACAGACTTCGCTGTATTTATAAAAATGGCCCAAATAAATTGATTGCAGTGCACATTGAATGTTCTGATTATTGGTGATATATTTTTATTCTTTATTTCGTAATTATTCTGCTCTCATTTCAATACTTTTACTTTCTGCTGGCTTCCGCACATGGAGTATTTTGCATTTCGCATCCGACAGTCTTGATCAGGTATGCAGTATTTAATTCACAATGTCAATGGTCATGGAATTGATTTGCTCACTGACTACAAGCACTATTTTATGTCTGGAGTCGAAATAAAGCGTGATTCTGTTCGGTCCATCTGACTAATTTTCAAAAATGTTGAAACCATCCGACTGTCGGACACGGAGTTATATTAAAACTCTGACTTTCGGACACATAGGCACTATGTTTTACACGAGGTAAGGCAATCGTAGAGCTTATTCTTTAGCTTTGCCAAATAATGAGCATAAATATTGTTGTTCAAATTACAATTCCCTCTTCGTGTCCTTTTTTAAGAACGAAAAGACAAAGAACACGGAAAACAAGTCCCTCACCCAAAAAAAAATGATAATTGTCGACAACCATGTTTACTGTTCTGTGACGGTGTGCGCTCTAGTTCATGAAAATAAACTGATTGGTATTGGAACGTGACACCCATATACACCTCGGCTGGCACGGTGCGGCAATGCTAATGCATCGGTATTAGAATGGTTGGGATGATATCAAAATGCTATTGGAACCTTAATACAACGCTAGGGGAACGGAACCGTTTCTGTTTGAAACGGTTAGGTAGAGATTGGGTCGGATCAGAACGTTACCAGATCGGTATGAGAATTGTAGGGAACAGTAGCAACGGTATGAGAACGTTACGGGTGTGGGGCGAATATTGGCCACCGTTCACTCCTGATGCATTAGCGTTGCATTACCGTTGTTTACGTTCCATTAATGACTCATCAGTTCTCATAACGATGTGCTAAGGATCCATTACCATTCATTCAGAACGGGAGGGGAACGGCCAAAATTTTGAACATACAGCCCAAACTCAGCCGTCCCAACTGTTCCTACCATTCGAAGGAGCTCTGTTAACGTCCAGTGCCGTTCCAATAAGGCTCCATTAAGGTTCCCTCCCGACCACTCCCGTTCCGGTACCATTCCTTGATCGGTATGGGAACGGTAGCTTGAACGGTTGTGTGGAATGGGGGCTTAAGGTGAAAATCCATATATCTGACTGAAACATGAGCTTCAGTATGTTTTACTGAAAAGAAAACACGGTAATAACGAGAGGTTCACTTTAAGCATTTGCATGTTACTCATAGACACCTTGCCATGTCTAGTCAATGTCATTGTAATTGAGCTTGGTAATGAACAGATGAGAAAAATGAGGTTGTTCATCAGCCAAGTAAGCGTGCAAACTAGCATTATCAAGATTAGGATTAGCTAGCAAACCGGGAGAAACAAGATCATATATCAGCCAAGCAAATGAACGAACAACATTAGCATTAGCTACTGCACGAAGAGAAGCGAGGTTGTATATCAGCCAATCAAATGAGCAAATTAACATTACCTACACGACATTGGCATTAGCAGCCAAACCTAGAGAAACGAGGCTGCGTATAAGCCAAGCAAATGACATCAGCATTAGCAGCCGAACTGAGAGAAACAAGGCTGTAATGGTACATCAGCCAAGTAAGAGAGCGAACCAATGTTACCTCCACGACTGGAGCATTAGCTACCAGACCTAGTGAAACAAGGCTGTATGTCAGCCAAGTAAATGAGCAAACTAATGTTACCTTCAAGACATTATAACTAGCTACGGTGCCTAGTAATTAGCTGAGGTGAAGTCGAGTCCACAAAGAGCACACCTTGCACAGATAGGGACTTCTTGGAGATGATTTTTCATGATTTAGGCAGAAATGTGGTGATTGTGGGAACTAACTGTCTCATCTGCTGTGGCACTTGCTGGTCTCAGACAGTCACCGAGATGGATAGTCTGGATATGGCGGTCTTGGTCGGGGGTTGTCACACGTGGTCGTCATGCATGTTGGCAGTTTGCTAACGTACCTAATTCTTCAAAATGGTGTCTTATGCGACTTATTGTTGAAACATGGACATTAAGAGCCCTTGCGACAGCCCTGAGCTGCATTCCTGCATGTTCCCTTAGGGCCCGAGTCAGCTAGAGATTTTGAACAATGACAGAACTGGAACTTTTGAGGTGGCCTTTTATTGACCAAAAGACAAAATGTGCCTGGACTGACCATACCTGATTTTAAAAGCTCTGGATCTGCCAGCTGGCAAGCTAAATGCTCGCGGTTCAACTCTAGCTCAAATTAATGGCTATTAACTTATTTTCTATTGACTTACATGGACCAACTCTTTGCTAGCTACGTTAATGAACTTGCAACTAAGCAAGCGAAGTAACATAAGCTGGCTAGCTAGCTAGAAAGCCTTTTTGCTGACTTAGCTAGTAATATTTGGTGCATATAAATGCTAGCTAGCTAACTCAATGGAGAAATTGTAACTATTCACTGTTATCCATTGATTTCTATGCATCACATGTAAGGCCATAATCATAAGCAACCCCTTTGCACATTCTCACAAGGTCACAATCCTGAGCAAACCCTTTGCTGTGGTGTAAAAACAAAATACACGTAAAAATGATTCAACTGTGCATGCATACTGGACGTCACAGCCAAATATCTGCAGAAATGTAAAACTGGTTCATGGCAAAATATCCACTGCGGTAGAAGTGGGTCATTTAACAATAAGCCTGGTTTTGGCTGTGTCCAGTTGTGTGATTTGAATGTACACAGAGCAAACCAAGCCTGAACTGTACATGTTAGCACAATGAAAAATTGAGACTATGGATCAAATCAAAAATATTGCATTTATTTGTTATATCGAATTGTTGCAAATTTTCTCTCCTGAATTTGTTTGTTTTGAACAAATAAGGTTTTTCAGAAAGCCAGAAAGCAAGAAACTTATTTCACTAGATGAGATTAAATAGAATTCTCTCATCACACAAATTGCAATCAATGACATTTTTTTTTCTATGTCACTGTGCCTGATCTTATGATGCTCATCCACGTAATTAGATCACTGCCAAGCAATATTATTCAGTGTCATTCAGAGCGGACTCGAACTTCATTGTTCAAACAAGCTAACTAAATTGCTATGGATAATGCCAACTCAAAGAAGAAAATTAATTTCCCTGATTTGGAAATTTGGAAACTTACAGAGATGTTAAACAACAGTTTCCTTAAGAAAAAACTATAAACATGATCTCCAATGGTTTCTGCCTGATACATGTTTTAGCTGAGAGGACAGCACATCGATGAATTCAAACTGGGCTTGCCTACCGAAGGAGAACCTCATGGTCTGCTCACTATCTAGTGGATAATAAGATAATAAGTGCAGTGGATTAGTCCAGTCCTGGACGACTCTTGCGCTGCCATTGCCGTTTTTTTTTTCTTTTCTGGTAATGTCAATATAATTACATTTTTTCTGTCATTCTTACCATATTCACCAACAACTTGCATGGAATCCAAAGACCCTACCATTGTTATTCACACTGTCACACCAGTGATGAATTGGGGACATCTACTGGAAGTACCAACCTAGTTTCAATAGAGAACGTCCACTACATTTAATTATATATAGGGCTATATAACTCTTTTCCCCAAGAGTTTTGTTAGTGTATCATATGTATACTAATACTATCATCTTAAAAACTACAATGGTTTTTACACGTAAAAACAGATGTCTCCCCCTTCCCCCATTTCACATTTTAGAGTTATGGTCCGGAAACGAGTCCCACCCTACAATATGCCTAAGTCCAAATTGTTGCCATGGAAACAGAAAAAATAAAATTCAAAAGCAGTTCAAACCCTCAAAAGGCACATCTGCATGTTATGGAGAGACACTATATCAAATTTGGTGAGAATCGGTCGAACAGTTTCAGAGTTATGCTCCGGAAACAAATGGGAACGCCGACGCCGACACCAACGGGAATTCAGGCAAAAACAATATGTCTCCCTCCCCCAGGAAGGGGGAGACATAATTAGTAACAATAAAAACCCTTCGCATGTCACCCTTATGTGGACTGTTAAGTTTAAGGGGTTAAAGAGAAGAAATAAGTGCTCATAACTTAATGGAGTATCATTATTTCCTGTGATCATTGCTCGTGTTGCCTCCCTCTGCAGTGTCTATTCTGTGAGTGACAGTGTTTGACCTCAGCCCTCTATGCTGATAGCATCTGCTCTGGGAGTGACAATATGCACTTATCCCTTAAGTAATGTCTTCTCTGTGAGTGACCGGGTGCATTTAGCCCCTTATGTAACATCTATTCTGTCTGTGACAGTAAGCCCTTTTGTCCTCTTGGTAGCATCTGTTCTGTGAGAGTGTGTCTCATCTCGCCTCTCTTAGAATGCCCTCCTCTGGGTCTGGAGTCTTTGCGGGTGGAGGATTCACAGATTCAGGCTTCATCATATCAGCGAGAGGGCCTGGGCCCTCACCGTGGACGACTCAATATCCAGGTGAGTCATTTATGTTATGTCAGGTCTATTTCTTTGTAACGCACCATTGAGAGAAGAAATTTTACAGAGTATTGGAGAAGGACTACCCAAGGGATTCAGTTGCATAGATCATGCATCATGAAGGTCCAACACCATGATGTTCAGTATGGTCGTCTTCTGAAACCAAGGTAATTCATAAGGCTCTATTTTAATTCGATTGCAAATGTAAACACGTGGAAGTAATGTTATGCGCAATTTTGCCTGTCGCAAATGGCATATTTTCCTCTTTGTCCAGTTAAGTACTTTCCTGCAGTGAAATATGTATCGCAATGGGTTGGACTGCGCAAAATGAGGTGTGGTATAAAGCTTATGTGATACCTATTTCGTGCCACCGACCAAGTTCGCATTATGACTCATTCAGACCACCTTTGAGCACAAAGGCTGTCACTCTTGAGTAGTTTCGTGGGGCTGAATTCCAACCTGTGGAGCTGTTCACAAATAAAGGCATATCATTCATATTGTTTCCATCTTTATTATTTTCACTTTTGTTATATACCCTATAAATAATACCTACAAAATGGCGGTGAGGTCGAACGCAAAAGGGGGGATAAAGGAGTATTTTTTTTTCTAAATTTAGGGGGAAAATGCAACAATTAACTTCAGTCTTATCCTTGTTCTAACACCACGAGTAGCGTTTTGTATACGGTTTAAATGGTCAACGTCTTTTCATTCAAAATGCATCACCTGTTGAATCGACCTCAATCCCCCAAACACCTGCAAGCTCTGCTTCTCACCCCACAGCCTGTCATGGGCTGATGCTGTATTGTTATATCCTATGGGGTCTGGGCGAACGGGTGGGCAGCGGCTCCATAATTTGTCCGGGCCATATCTCCGAAAATGTCAGTAACAGCAGCTTCAAATTTGGTTTGCTGGTTCTTTTTGAGGGATAGGAGTGCAGGGTAAGAGTTATTAGTGGATCTGACCACTGACCTTGACCTTGAAAATTTTGTGTGGGCCATATTTCCAAAATTACTGAGCACCGCACTCCTGACATAAAATTATCAGAATTAGATTTAAACATCCCCGGTTTAGATCTGCAAAACCGCTAGCACTTGAGTTTGCCGATTGTATTGGGGTTGACAAATTGGGGCCCATGATGTCTTACTATTGTTTTTCAAATACATTACATTTTACTGGCTTTCTCATTTGAAAGAATGTGAAGGAGGATGAATGGTGTGCTCTCTGTTGGTCACTCTTTCTAGTAAATATGTTTTGTATGAATGTGTTACATTTTAGACTAGCAAATATGGTTGTCGTAGAAATTTATGATCCCTTTTCCTGTTGCTCAACAGCTCATAATACGTAGTCATCTGAGGCGGTGCCAGAGATTTTTGTTTTCTGGTGCTATGGGGTTGCGTAACTTTTCACTGCAGGTGCTCTGAAATTTTTACTGCAACACAGCTGAAAAACGAACACACGCATGTGAGCATGTGCGCGACAGTGCAGTACCCGCTCCTTGACAGATATGGAATCACTCTCCTTAAATACAGGCCCACATATTCAGCTCAAGGGACATACACAAAAATTGCACAAACCTGTCTACTTAAACTCCTCTCTCAAAATAAAATTTCACTCAATTATGCCACAGTCAGGGCATGAATACAAGCAGCAGCAGGCTACAGACACAAGTTTGTGCATATTTTGCCACAGATCGCAATATCATTCCGCAGGGCCAGTTAACAAACCTAATGAATCAGCTGTAGTCCTTGACTAATAGTCATTGTAGTCCCTAGACTTGTACATTAATGTAATGTAAATTAGAGGTGCAGTTGAGTACTCAAGTAAATTAGTGATTGCCATGTGAGTCATAGCCAGTGGCAAAAATTGATTGATAATTGTTTTGTAGTCCTATATATTTTCTATATTTTATCCCAGTTCCTGTGGTAAGTATGTCTATATCTGTCATTTAAAAAGCTATCATGCTTGTTGTTATATTTCTCTCAACCTCTTCAAACCCAACTCCTGGTCATTCTTCCATTACGGGACAATCATTTGAGTGCCATTAGATAGAAGCATCTCACCTTTTACGCACTATAGTTCACAACTCATCTGCATCTGAGATTGCCTGATTCACAGTCAATTTATTTACTGAATTACCAAGACATTAGAGTGTAATGACTAAGAAACTGTAAATTAGGGAATGACCAAGAGACAACTGATGGGCTACATTGAAAATGTACATGTAATACACGCAATATTCTAAAGATACAGTAACAATTACTGTATTACTACTAATACTACTAACTACTATTACTACTAATACTGTATTACTAATACTAATTACTGTATTAACTAAATTGATCCAAAACTTTTTTTTCGAATTCCATCTCCAGTTTCTGCATTTTTTACATAAAAATCGAAACCTCCTCCTGTCGAAACATTTGTTACATCGGCACAGACACAGCATCACTGATAGGCTTGGTTATTATATGCCGCTTCATGAGCTACAGGACGTCATCACACCCAAAAAAAAAAAATTCTCAGATAAAATCCTGAATTTGAATAAAGGGATTCATCACATCAAACGAGTTATTTGTCATTAAAACAACTCTATTTAATGAATGTATGTCTCATCAACTTAAATACATATAGTCACACACCAGTGTGTGTAAGGCACATGGAAAAGCAGTTCTTGACCGTAGCAAAAAAATTTGACTTGAAACATAGACTAATTGCCATTAAATATGGATTGAAGCAGAATAATTTGTTAGAAAAAAATACGTTGTGGATTTTGGAAATGATTATGTCTGTCTTTTTTCATTAAATTTTTACTTTTGAAATTGTATGTATTGGGGTTGTTAGGCTGGTGCTATGGCTATCCTAGGGGTAGCTACAGCACCACCAAGTCGCTCCCTGGCGCCACCAATGTCAGATGACAGGTTATATAGCTGAGTTTATATTTTCATGAGTAAGCAATTTACTTTTGTATGTTTAGTCATAATTATAACCTTAGTCAAATGTTGAATCATGTTGAGTCAGCTGTGGCATGCTTAACAGTGTTTACACTTGGAAGGCTTTAAGCTGTTAACTGTGTGGTCACCATTTTGTTTCACTGGGATGTTTAGTCTGGTATTGAGGATGGTGATATGTATGATGGGGCCTGGTGTGCTGGGTATGAGGACTTGGACCAGTGGCTGGAGGTGGATGCCCGCAGACCCACTCTTTTCACTGGAATCATCCTGCAAGGGCGCAATTCCATTTGGAGGTCTGTGGCCATTTAGGCACTTCTCAGGAATGGGGAATTGAGGGGCAATGACTCATATTGTCTAAAACATGTCCTTCTGAGTAATACCTTAACGTACTGATACAAGCAAAGATTTAAAACATATAAAACATTTTAATTGAAAGTTTTATTAATAATATATGTGATCCCTTATGCTTTCAATGAATTTAAAATGCATAGTTTCACATGTCCTTCTTGTCTTGTTGATTAGCTTGCAAAGTAGGCTAATTAGTATTAATCAGGTGCATCAAACACTCTGTGTTATGTCCAGGCCAAGGGAGAGTGCACATTCAAAAAAGTGAAATGTTCCAAACTATTTTCGGGGAAATTTAGTCAATCTAATTACAGCACTTAGAAGTCCCTTAACTCAGTTCAGCAGATCCTGTGAACATTATTTTGTTATGTAAATCCATCATTTCACCTTTTTGAGCTCATCAGGCCGCATGCCACATTATAAGTGTTTATGCACTTTCTCTGGCAAAATAATTGCCAAAAACGCAAAACATTAAGCTGGTCCTAACAACAAATCTTTGGACTGAAAATCAGCAAGGATTGAACTAATTCACTCCTGAGAACATCTGTGGCACTCTTTGCTCATTAATTTTTGCTGTAGTGAACTGTTGGGGGGGAAAGCTGAGCTGCTTCACTGTGAAACAAATAATGCTTCAATGCTTTGGGATACAGGGAAATATTGCAGAAAGTTGTGTTTCTCACTATTGAAATGTTGTTTTCTAAAGAAGAATGATTAGATTTTATTTTTCAACTGCTCTTTCAGTAAAAATCTGCATACAATTTTACCCACGAGCATTAAAAGAAATCAAAGTGAAAATAACACCTGCAGTTTTTTTTTCACATGATAACAGCGGTCATGCTTTTATTTACAGCTGGGACTGGGTTCACACTTACAAGGTCCAGCTCAGCAATGACTCTGTATACTGGAAGCCGAGCATGAACGGGACAGAGGAGGCGGTGAGTTTGGAGGGGAGGCTGTGTGCTTTTTTGGACACCGGTGTTTTTAACCCTTCTTTATGTTATAGGCAAGAAGCTGAACTGACCTGATTTGCTGTCATGTGTCATTCAATACCAATTTGTGTTCTGGCCAACCAAAACGGCTATCCCAGTGTCCCTTGAAGACTACATTCTTGTTTGTCAGGGAAATAAAACAGGCTTTGTTGCTATATACCGTAAATAACTTAATGTCAATGATTTGATTGTTGTTGATGCATAGAACATTTAGTTTCTCCCCATTCTCTTGCAACAACATTGGGTAAGTTTGGAGTTCTGCACAGCTCTCTGGCTCACTCAGTTAGAATAAGTGGTTCTTGGCAGCTGCAAAAGCCAGCCACCACAAGAAAGAAGGTTTCTTTGGAGACTGTTCAAAGCCTCAGTCCAGTTCCTCGAAGCCCGGCCTCCCCGAGCAATGGCTTGCACCTTTCTCAGCGCAGTGCTCAAGACTGGAACCTCACTGAGTACAGTGTCTAAGATTGGCACCTGACACAGCACAGGGTGCCAGACTGCCACCTCACTCAGTAAAGTGTCTTAGATTGGCAGCTCACACGGAACAGAGTAATACACTGGCACCTCTCCCAACAGTGTCCCACTCTTGCATCACAGTCAGCACAGAGTTTCAGACTAGCACCTTTCCCAGCACAGTGTCCCAGACTTGCATCTCAGTCAGCATAGAGTTCCAGACTGGCTCCTCTCCTGGCACAGTGTCCCAGACTTGTCTCTCAGTCGGCACAGAGTTCCATACAGGTACTTTTTGCAGCACAGTGTCTCTGACTTTCATCTCAGTCAGGTTAGAATTACAGACTGGCACCTCTCCGAGCACAGTGCCCCAAACTTGCATCTCAGTCAGCGTTGAGTTCCAGACTGACACCTCGGATAACACAGTGTCCCAGACTTGCATCTCATGAAGCATATTGTCTCAGATTGGCATCCCAGTCAGCGAAGAATCTCAAACTGGCTGCTCAATCAACACGGTATCCCAGACTGGTACCTTACTCAGCTCCATGTCACAGACTGATGCCTCAGTCAACAGTGCGGCTCTCAGGGAGTACTATAAGGACATTGTACTGCCTCTAGGTGACTCATGATATCTCATCACAAATGCAGGAAAACCATTGTTGCGTTTAGACAAAAATGTCTCATGAGTGGTGGGAATTAGATTATTTGGAAGCAGTTTGTGAGCTTAATAATACATAATCATATTTACATAACATAACCTGAGTGGCGAGACTGCTTATTTCTACAATGCATTGATAAATGCAATGAAAATAGTAACAATGATAAAAATTGAAAAACGGAATGAAACTTTAATGCTAACAATCATCCCTGAAAACTGGTGACTTTCAATAGATATGATTGCATTGCTCTGCTAGGTCTGATAAATGCTGGTAGTAAAGGCTAACCCCGTATGTTATCATAACCTTGAAAAAGCGACTGAAATGTTCATTGGGTGACTATAAATAATATGGGTGATAAGTGCTGGTGATGTGTTAAACAGATATATGCTGTTGATGAATGAAGGAAAGCGGTGGATAATAACATTGTGACACTCCCCCCAGATATTTGAAGGTAACCAAGACCCTGAGACACCAGTGCTTGGCCTTCTTCCAGAGCCCATGGTGGCTCGGTACATCCGCATTAACCCTCAGACCTGGTACAAAACAGGTACCATATGCCTGCGAGCTGAGGTGCTGGGCTGCCCATTGTCAGGTATGGCCCGTCGCCTCAAATACCATCACCACAGAGCCTACAAACAATGGTTAGGACTGCATCATCAAAACGTAAGGAAGGCTACACCCCAACTGAGACATCCTTAGATTTAGGACATTAGGTTCAATATAGTGAATACTGGGCTTGTTTGGCTAATGCTCTGATTCATGTGCCCTTAGCCCGATATCAAATCCTTTCCCCATACGCAAAGCTGTTCCACACATTAAAAAATCCACCAGATTTGCTCCTTAGAAGGCCATTAACTATCAGACCTTAGCAAATTGGGCTGAAGGACTGATAGCCCATGCCAGATGGTTACAGTGGTCAGAATTCAGTACTGATACAAATTTCAAGGAAATACAACATCACTTTCGTAAGAATTGACCATTTGGGTGGATTTGTGCTATTAAAACTGCTGATCACAAACTGCCGCCATTGAAAAATGCTTACTGTTTTAATGTCCGAGAGACTCACTTCAAGACAAAGTTTAAACACCACTCAAGCAAATAAATATGCCTGAAGTATAATTAATACCACGTTGTTTCATGGGGGGGGTTCTTAAAGATCTGGCCAATCTTTCCTCTAGATCCTAATAACATCTACGCCTTGAACCCAGAGCAAAATTCCAAGGATGACCTGGACTTTAGACACCACAACTACAAGGAGATGAGAAAGGTGATATATTGGGTCACTGTTGCTGGTTCTTCCTGAGGTTTCCTTCCATTAGGGAGTTTTCTGCCAATATTTGGGGGTTTTAATCTGAGAATTGTTTTCCTAATGTGATGTACTGAAGGGTTCAGGCCAACCTTATTCTGTGTTGTTAAGCGTCTTAAGCACAGTCCTCCTTTGAAGAAAGTAAATAAAATTGATTTTAATCGAATCAGGCTGGTCCAAGTAAAACAGTAAATCCCTGAATTATAGTCATTATATTTAACCTCCTACAGTTTACTGGAGCTGGTATTTTTTTATTTATAATTGGGAATGGCACCTTGTAGTCTTGACAAATCACGTAACAGGACAATCTTAAGTCTGGTCAATGCTGCTTTTAGCGACACTAGACATACTCCACCATCATGGAAACACTGGTTTAAACAATTATGTACATGCTACCTCGGTGTTACATGAGTAGCTGTTGATGAAGTGTTTCTATATATATATATATATATATATATATATATATATATACAGTGGCGCTTGAAAGTTTGTGAACCCTTTAAAATTTTCTATATTTCTGCATAAATATGACCTAAAACATCATCAGATTTCAAAACAAGTCCTGAAGTAGATAAAGAAAACCTAGTTAAACAAATGAGACAAAAATATTATACTTGGTCATTTATTTATTGAGGAAAATGATCCAATATTACATATCTGTGAGGGGCAAAAGTATGTGAACCTCTAGGATTAGTGATTAATTTGAAGGTGAAATTTGAGTCAGGTGTTTTCAATCAATGGGATGACAATCAGGTGTGAGTGGGCACCCTGTTTTATTTAAAGATCAGGGATTTATCAAAGTCTGATCTTCACAACACGTTTGTGGAAGTGTATCATGGCACGAACGAAGGTGATTTCTGAGGACCTCAGAAAAAGCGTTGCTGATCGTCATCAGGCTAGAAAAGGTTACAAACCCATCTCAAAAGAGTTTATACTCCACCAGTCCACAGTCAGACAGATTGTGAGCAAATGGAGGAAATTCAAGACCATCGTTACCCTCCCCAGGAGTGGTCGACCAACAAAGATCACTCCAAGAGCAAGGCGTGTAATAGTCGGCGAGGTCACAAAGGACCCCAGGGTAACTTCTAAGCAACTGAAAGCCTCTCTCACACTGGCTTATGTTGATGTTCATGAGTCCACCATCAGCAGAACACTGAACAACAATGGTGTGCATGGCAGGGTTGCAAGGAGAAAGCCACTGCTCTCCAAAATGAACATTGCTGCTCGTCTGCAGTTTGCTAAAGATCACATGAACAAACCAGAGGGCTATCAGAAAAATGTTTTGTGGACAGGTGAGACCAAAATTGAACTTTTTGGTTAAAATGAAAAGTGTTATGTTTGGAGAAAGGAAAACACTGCATCCCAGCATAAGAACATTATCCCATCTGTGAAACATGGTGGTGTTTCATCATGGTTTGGGCCTGTTTTGCTGCATCTCAGCCAGGACAGCTTGCCATCATTGATGGAACAATGAAATCTGAATTATACCTGCGATTTCTAAAGGAAAATGTCAGGACATCTGTCCATGAACTGAATCTCAAGAGAAGGTGGGTCATGGAACAAGACAGCGACCCTAAGCACACAAGTCGTTCTACCAAAGAATGGTTAAAGAAGAATAAAGTTAATGTTTAGGAATGGCAAAGTCAAAGTCCTGACCTTAATCGAATTGAAATGTTGTGGAAGGACCTGAAGCGAGCACTTCATGTGAGGAAACCCCCTAACATCCCAGAGTTGAAACTGTTCTTTACTGAGGAATGGGCTAAAATTCCTCCAAGCTGATGTAAAGGACTGATCAACAGTTACCGGAAATATTTAGAATCAGTTATTGCTGCACAAGGGGGTCGCACCAGATACTGAAAGCAAAGGTTCACATACTTTTGCCACTCACAGATATGTTATATTGGATCATTTTCCTCAATAAATAAATGACCAAGTATAATATTTTTGTCTCATTTGTTTAACTGGGTTCTCATTATCTACTTTTAGGACTTGTGTGAAAATCTGATGATGTTTTAGGTCATATTTATGCAGAAATATAGAAAATTTTAAAGGGTTCACAAACTTTCAAGCGCCACTGTATATATATATATATATTTTATTATTATTATTATTATTTTTGTTTTGTATAAAATTTTTTTATTTGACATTATGGAACCCTTGTAGTGTAAGATGAGTCCAAAATGAAGAATTGAAATGAACTGAATACCTCTGCTCCGCAGTTACTGCAGTCACATCACAGAATTTTTGTAAAATTATGTTCCTGAAATTGAAAGTTTATGCATGAAAAGCTCGAGTGCTTCTCGTACAGTGCAAGCCAGTGCCCGCTGTGGTGTAATTATGTAACAGTACTTCTTTGATACTGGCAATGAGGTGTTCCCTCTCTCTCCCCAGCTCATGAAGTCGGTGACTGATGAGTGCCCTGACATCACTCGAATCTATACCATCGGAAAGAGTTATGGTGGGCTCAAACTTTACGTCATGGAAATCTCCGACAACCCAGGCAAACATGAACTGGGTAAGTGTGTGTGCGCTTGCAGTACAACCTGTATGTATGCGTCTGTGTTCGTGTGTGTGTGTGTGTGTTTACATGTTTGTGTGTTTTTACTTGTCTGTTATTACTTGTGTGCATGTGTGTGTGTTTATCTGTGTGTAGGCATGCTTCTACATGTATACAGTACTCACTGTAACTTGAAAAGTGGGACGGCCAATCTCATTTACAGCGATGTTTCCATTGGCCTGAGAACCAGCAAGGCAGCCACTACTGGCAACCAACGAATTGATTTTTGCCAGTGCACATAATGCGGTCAGAAATTTGAATAGCCATATGAGGCATAGAATTCTGGCCAAACTCTGAAATACTGGAACAAATAATTTGAACTGGAACTTGTGTGCGTGCGAGGGAGGGGGCTGCAAGACCCAAAATGTTTCTTTTATGACACTGAGGCCTCTTTGTATTGGGGACATGTCGTGGAAGTTAGGTCTTCAAGATGTTGAAAGTCCTTATTTATTTTAACAGAGTTTTCAAAATTTAGTTGGTTTTTTTTTCTTCCCATTCTTTCTATAACATTAATTGTATGCATACCAGAGGTTTCATTTTATTATAGCTTAAATTTTAAAGTGGGATATTTTAAGTGTAGCACTCTAGACAAGAGCTGCACTCCTAAGTGTAACTGAGTACAGCTTTAATTCTTCAGAGTAGATTATGAGACACTTGTGTTTTTTAATATTTCTGTAATGCTCCTTAATGGCTACCCACTGCCTCTGTGATTCAGTACAACATCTCATAGGATGGCAATAAAACATGAAAACACACAGCAAGTCTATCTCAGCATTCATTGTAGAACACGAAGCTGTCGACAAGGAAGATAAAGAAAAATGTGTATATTTATGAGAGATTTCAAATGTTGTGGTTCCACACAATTAGCGGGAAGAGCTTTATGTTTGACTCACTGGAGTTGACATATGTTTTCATTTAGACTGCTTTAACAGCATGAACAAAAGATTCACTGAAGAGTTTTTTGGAAGTTCCTTGGAATTCATATCAGCTCCTAACAAGGTCCAGATTTCCAAAAAGTACACAGTGAGGAGATGTAACCGGAAAAAAGAACATGGAAATTCCGTCCTTTCGTTGAGAAGGAAATTTTCTTAATCATTTAGAAAATTACATGTCCTCTATCATCTATTAATGGTAATTTTAATCATCTGGAGATAAACATTAATTATTCAGACAACTTATTTCATATGTTCAATGAATAAGGTATCTTATTCAGACTTCTACTGTATTTTGATAATGGTGTCCTTACACGGCCAGTGAGCTGAATATGAAGAATAAGTAGCCCAAAATGATGATTCATCAAGGTGATGACTTTGTCTCACGCTTTTGAACTGAAATTATAAGTTATTATGTAATAGATTTAAAGGCTAATGGTAGAATAATATTTAATTCCAGGAAAAATAAAACTTGCCAAAGTTTTTTTTTTTTTGCTTGATACTGACTGTGGCTGTCTGGGAGTTATGCAAGGGCTTGAAGCTGGGAACACGAGCCCTTTCATTGCGCTGGCAAACACACGGCAAGCATGTGTATACTTGTTTAGTCTCAGACATGATACATTTTAACAAGGACACTCATCAAGCACCATCTGCTGTTACTCTGGTCTTGCCTACTCTGCTTTACTCAGACAGTCGTCACCGATAGTCACTAATATGTGGAATTGCTTGTAACCGTATTAATTAGGATTCAGTATTCATTAAATAGTGGCACCCAAACAGACCAAACACATGACGTGAATTTGGATATGTCAACACAACACAACAATGGAAAAGGAAACTATGCTAACTTCTCTCGAATTAACAGAATGACAGGTTGACTGCCTGTTGCGGAAATGGTAAACTATAAGATATATGCTGCACACTTTGATTTCAGGAGACAAACACATAACCAAGACAGGACAGAGCCTGTTATATTTGACTGGTGGTTTTACAAGATTCTTCTGAATTATAAACCTCCTCTTTACCACCTGTGTCAACGGCCTCCGTACACCAAGAGATATTCTACATAATAAAAAGACACTCCAATGCCATCTTTGAAACGCTCTTGGGCAGTGGGATCGTGGCAAACAAGACCTAAACTCGAACGATTTGAATGGGGAGATGCCTATATCTGGCATTCTATTGTATGCATTGCCATTTGATTTCCATATTTTTGAAGAATGTCAAACTGATAATAGCACTGAATCATAAAAATTGCTCTGAAAGGTATTAACGCTCACTGAGGCTTGTAAGCATGCGCTATTCACAGCTCAGATCATGGCATTTTTCTTTGAGACAACGATCATCTTTGTCGTAGCCTGAGCGATTGTGGACTGCCATATCAGACAAGGGAGCTATTAATATTATCTACCATCGTCCATTGAATGTGAATAAACAGAACTCCTCGCTTGCTCAGTCTTCATGCAACTAATATATCTGATGTAAAACGAAAGCTTCCCATTGTGTTTTTAGCAATCGCAGTCATGTTTATCAGTGCAGCAAGCATGGACATTTGGAATGTACATTAGTCTTTAGCGATTATGCATAGCGATAGAAGTAGCCTTGGAATGAGAGCATCCATTGCTAATTCAATCACAACCGTCTGTACATTAGGGATCAATGTCATTGGTGTTAGAACAGACAGTGAGATTAAAATCTGTTTTATTTGCTAAATGTAAATAAAATTCAATGCAAAATTTCGCCTTTGTCATTAAACCAAAATAATCCAATCAAAGAGACTTGATGTAGTACTGTGGAGCTCCCAACTCGTCCAGCCTGTCATAAAAGTCAAAGTTGTACGGTTGAGCAAAATCTGAATTTTGTGATTGGCCAAGTGTGTGTTCATGGCTCAGGGGGTAGAGGGGGCGGCCTAGGAATCAGAAGGTTCCCGGTTCAGTTCCTGGCTCCTCCAGAGAACTTGTCGAAGTGTCCTTGAGTAAGACACTGAACCCCACAGATGCGCAGGTTGGTGCCTTGCATGGCAGTCTCTGCCCTCAGGGTGAATGTAAGGCGCTTTGGGGTCATGTAACTAGACAGTGCTATATAAATACAGTTCATTCACCATTCAAATTTTCACATCGTAAAACAATGCAGTGCACCATCTTATATTTAGTCCATCTCTGGTGCTCTGAAACTTGTCTCTCAAGCCTCTCACAAATTCATGGAATGTAGCTTGCTTTCACTACTACTTTTTATTCAACCCCTGAAACTGTCTCCCTCTGTGTCTTTCTCTCAAAAACAAGAGTCGAAACTGCACAAATGCCTTAAATTTACTTGTCAAAAGTTTCAAATAAGAGGACGCTTCTACTGATATATCTACAGTAATCATGTGGCGAGGGATGCTGTTTTGTAGGCATACTGGCTTTAATCATTTTCTAAAGGGCAAAAAATGGCAGCCTGGCACCCCCCTCAGCAGTGGGCATGTACTAGTCGCATGCTCTAAGACAAGCATTGGATGAGCGTATTTGCTTGCTATAGAAAAGATGTTGTATATTATCATAACGTGAGCTCTGTGGTCATGCATGTGTTTGCAGGTGAGCCAGAATTCCGTTACGTGGCCGGGATGCATGGTAACGAAGCCCTTGGTCGGGAGCTGGTTCTGAATTTGATGCAGTACCTGTGCAAGCAATACAAGAGAGGCAACCAGCGTGTGATTCGTCTGGTGAAGGAGACTCGCATACACCTGCTACCCTCCATGAACCCAGACGGTTACGAGGGGGCCTACGAGAAGGTGGGCTATGTGCAGTGAGCGCACGTGTCTGCAACCCCGGTCCTAATGAGCCACACACACTGCTGTTTTAGATCGGTGCTCTGTACTGAGTGAATTTACACCGGTACTAGCAAAGCTCACTTCTTCCAGTTATTTGGCTTTGAATTGTTTTTAATGGTGAAAATGAAAAGAATCTGTGCTCGCCATCCTCCAGGACTAGGGTTGCAGACACCTGTCGCAGCTATTTGGGTGCTCTTGGCGCTCTAGGGGCCAGACATGTTCTTGCCACATACTGATGTGGTGCACTGATATTTGATTTGTGACTTGATAACTGATCACTATGCACCTCTTTCTTTGTCTTTTACTTGTTACCTCTTACTTACTCTGAAGTGTTCCCTTTGCTCCACAGTGAAAAGCAAAAAAAGTTTTTTTAAAGATGTCTAGTCTTGCATGCCGATGAACTGCAGCACATGTAGGCATGCACATGTGCTTAATGTTCTGTACTGTGTGTTTATTTGGGCCACCAGCCCATTCAGTTCAGTTTACTCATGCAACAGAGATTGGATCACGATGTGCTGAATACAGTCTATGTGAAGCTGGTTGTGTCCTCTAAAGGCTATCGTGATTGACAGTGACTCACAAGGTTATGGATTCAAGCCCAGTGCAATTGCTGGGCTGTTATGTAAGGCCTCAAACCCCACATTGCTCTATGAGAGACTTAAGCCAGCATAGTTTAATGAAATGTAAGACACTGGATAGACATATCAGCTAAATAGCCAAGATACAAGGACAAAGAAAGGGGTTTGGCTAGCAATGCTCCCAAAGTCCTTGGTCATATTGCTTGATAGATGTTACTGCAGTCACTGAGGAGGTAAAGAAACAGAACATGTTTGTTCACATCTCAGTTGGTGTGTGTGCTATTGTGCAAGCTCTAAAACTAGGAAGAAAAGAGAAATGAAGCCTAAAGTCAATTCGGAAAAAGTTGGGAAAAAAGTCAATTCGGAAAATGCTAATAAAAAATACACGTACATTGACCTGCATTCAATTAAAAACAGTACAAGACTAAAAATGTAATGTTGTACCTTCTAAATTTATTACACACGTATTCTGCAATTGATGCCAGCAACATGTTCCACAAAAGCTGGGAGTCAGAAAAGTTACCTTTCCTTTTTTTGCAGCCCTTCAAGTTATCATTTCTGGAACTGCCGTTGTCTTATTGAAATAAGCAGCGGCCCCAGTCCTACCTTTTTTGGAACACGTTGCAGGCATCAATTGCAGAATAAAAGATGTTTAATAAATTTGGAAGGTACAACATGAAATTATAAGTCTGGTAGTTTTCAACTGAATGTAGGTCAAAGATGATTTGCAACCCTGTTTTCAAAAAACTGGGCTGCTGTGTAAAATGTAAATGAAAACAGAATGCAATGATTTGCAAATCAATTAAACTTTATATGCAATTGAAAATTGATGTTGAAACTGAGAAATTTTATTGCTTTTGAAAAACATCTGCTTATTTTGACTTTGATGCCATCGACACATTTCAAAAAAGATGGGATGGGAGCATGTTCCTCACTGTTGCATCACCTATTCTTTTAAGGACACTCTAAAAGTTTTTGGGAACTGGGGATATGAACTGCTGTAGTCATGAAAGCAAGTTGTTTCCCCATTCTTGCTTGATGTATGATTTAAGTTGCTGAATACTTTGTGGCCTCCTTTGTCATATTTTTCTTCCCATAATAAACCAAAAATTTTTGTTTGTGGCAGGTCTGTACTTCTGGCTGGCCAGTTTAGCACCCGGACTTTTTTTAGTATGGAGTCATATTGTTGTTGTGTATGGAGAGTATGTTTTTGGCATTGTCTTGCTGAAATTAGTAAGGCCTTCCTTGACAAAGATGTTTGGACTGAATTATATGTTGCTCCAAATCCTGTTCAGCATTAATGGTGTCTTCACAAATGTGCCCAGTTCCACATGCATTGATGCACCCCTGTACTGTTATGGATGCTAACTTTTGAACTGTGTGCTAGCAAGCCAGATGGTCCTTCTCCTCTTTACCCTTGTGGACACGGTGTCAATGATTTCCAAAATGAATTTCACATTTTGATAGATCAGATTACAGCACAGTTTTCTACTTTGCGTTAGTCAATCTTAAATGAGCTCGAGCTGAGAGAAGGCAACAGGGTTTCTGAATCTTGTTTATATATGGCAGGGGGCGCCAACCCTGGTCCTGGAGAGCCGCAGTGTCTGCTGATTTTTGGTGTTACTCAGCACTCGATTGATGTATTAAAGTAGTTGATTACTCACTTAACTGATCTCACCTGTTGTCTCAGGTTTAATTTGGTAGTAATGAGCCAATCAAGCAATTAGCAGGAACAACCCACAAGACTCCTAAAGCCAATTAAGTATATTTGCAGGTTGTGACAGCAGTCTACGTGTTAACCAAGGTTTGTCATTGTGGTTGGATATTTAGCATAGTTTTAATGCAGACAGAGTAGATAAAAGTTTATAGAGCAGGGGTGGATAACGCTGGTGCTGTAGAGCCACAGGGTGTGCTGAGTTTGGTTTTCTCCACGCGATTTAAACCTAAGACACCAGGTGAGATAAGTGAAGTGTGAAATCAACTGCTTTAATTCATCAATTAAGTGCTGAGTAACGTCAAAAACCAGCAGACACTGCGGCTCTCCAGGACCAGGGTTGGCCACCCCTGGTTTACATGGACCTCATTGGACATTTATACAAGATGGTGGAGCTATTCTGCCGCGTGCGCTTTGGTCCAGCCATTGACGTTGTCTTTCAGTTTTTTTTAATATCTCTGGCTGCGAAAAAATGCTCGCTTCGTCGTGTTCACTCGCCCTCCAATCGAGGGGGGAATCCCCAAAAATTCCCGGATGTAAGATGGCTGCCACTTCTAGGGTCGTTCCAATCCAGTTTTGGGGAGGGAAAGGCGCATCTTCATTTGCTCAAGCCCTCGATTATCCTCCCTCAAACGAACCCAACAGCGAACATCCCTCCAAGCTTTGGTATTGCCCAGAATGCTTTGCTCATTCTCCCTCAGTCAAAATTTCGGGTCCACCATTTTTTTCTGCAGGCAAAAGGGGGAATTGTGGCAGGGAAAGTACCATACAAATGTAAGAATTGTATACGAGTAGTGTTTAATTTATGACAGAGTTATAGTCATATGCAAATAGCAAAGTTTGGGGGTGAGGGGCATTGGTTTCACATTATTTTTTAAGCCTTTGACTTTACGTTCATTTTTGCTGTAGCTAGCCTAACATTATAGCATCCGCAAGGATTGTTGCAGAGCTAAAAGCTGCTTTCACACCAGACGCGAAATGAATTTTTCGCGCGAAAGATTACATTCAAAGTCAATACAAAGACGCGAATGCACGCAAAACATGTGTATTCGTGTCTTTGCATTGACTTTGAAAGCAATATGTTGTGCGAAAAATTCGTTTTGCGTCTGGGTTGAAAGCAGCTTTATTGACCCATACAACAGTCACAAGAGCCGCAGCAATCAAACGAGCACGCCGTCTCCTACTTGCCATAAACATGCGATACGTTTCCGCGTGAACTGTACAAGGTAAAAAGTACAGGCAACTAACTCAGCTGCACTGCGAAAAGTGATTTTCAAGAAAGGGAAATTTACTTATTTTAAGACTTAAAACACTTATTTCTATCACCATTTTCTTAGTAAGACAAGAAATTTGTCCTTAATTTTAGGTAATTTTGACTACCTTGCCAATGGGGTAAGTAAATTTCACTTGTCAAGTGAATAGTCAGTAGCCATCTGCCTCATATTTAAGCACATTGGTTTGTTACTTTGGGGGCGTGGTCAGATGTGATAGAATTAGAGAAAATACATGCTCTGTGTGTGTGGATTTTGCGCAGGGCTCGGAGTTAGCTGGATGGGCTATGGGTCGCTACACTTATGAGGGGATCGACCTGAACAGTAACTTCGCTGACCTGAACAATATACTGTGGGATGCCCTGGAGATGGCAGAGGACAAATCCAAAGTCAGCAACCACTACATTCCCCTCCCTGAGTATTATACTTCTGAAGAGGCGATGGTAAGTGTCATGTCTGCTTTTCTACAGAAAACAGCTGTAAAGCTTATTTAATTCTGCTGTAGCTTTGGTGGTGAGTCACTTAAAATGGCATGTAGGTCAGACCAGCCTATAAAACAGCTGTATGATTAATGCAAAAATTTGCACCAATGAGTGGATTGATAAAGATATCCTGTCTGATAAAACTGGGATCTGTTGCTCACACGCATTGCAGAAGGCTGTGTCATCCACAAGGGCATGTATTGACATTTGAAACACCTGGGGCTGAACCCCAAAGACAGGATGTGATTCGGGGCAGAATGGAATTACTTAATTTGTCAATGTATAATGAAGTCTCACACCTGGATGAAATCAAATCCACGTAAACATTAAATGAAAAATGCCATGATGATTACATGTCTTTTTGATGTATGCTCTAATGACCCTGCCATAGTGCCTGTATTAAAGCCCTTCTAAATCATTTAAAGCCAAAAATGTTCATTTACTTCACTATCTTGTTGAGAGACATAAAGCGGAAACAGACTGACAGTTGTTCTAAATTATTGTCCCTGGCCTCATCAGCCACTATAGCATACATGCTGGATTCTTTCAGTTCAGCCACAACACTCTCAGTGACTTCAGCACAACACTGAATCAGCTGCAACACTGCCAACTTGCACACCTTCGGCGTGAGCTTAAGTGGCAAATTCACGTTCCTGTGCTGTAGTCAAAAATTATTCAATCAGCGCGTTTGGAATCATGACAACTATGGCTCTGGACTTCTCACGCTTTTCTTCATTCAGGGGTTGGAAGCAATGGAATTGCATAAAAACCTTTCAAAGGGTCTTATTTCATGAAAACAATTTGAACGATCATGAAACACATGCATTGCGTTGATTGAATAATTGCTGACTACAGCACGGGAATGTGAATATGGCACTAAATCTCATGCCAAATGCGTGAGAGTTGGCAGCCCTGGTTAAACTGATTTTGAGTGTTTTAATCGCACGCACAAACAATTCTTCAAAGCCACGCACTTGACGTTTTTATATTTACAGAATCGACTGCTGTGTATGCTTAAATATAGAAAATCGGTTAAATTTGTTGCAGTATCCCGGGTTTTTAAAATCAGCGTGTCAGCATTGAGCTATGAAAACCCGCTAATGTTAGACAACTATACCAATGTGCCAGATGCAAATAACATGGCGTATCAAAAATGGAAGGCTTATATCTAATAAGTAAACATTAGCTTTATCATTTTATGGTTTTCTCAGATGCTTTTTTTTTTCTTTTTTTGGGGGGCTGAGCTACTAGCTAGCTCCCCAATAGCACGTGAACTTTGTGGGTGCTTAGACCTTAAATTGGCTTATAAAGTTTCCGGGCTTATTGGAAGAGGCTTTTACACATTACAATCACATAGGCATCCCCGTAACTACGGTAACTTACCAACGCATGCTGCAAATAAATTAAAATATAGGCTAAGACTCAGTGGTTTGCCAGAGCTTGTAGTTCATGCTTGTCTTATTTTTCAGCCGTAAGAAAAAACTTGGGGCTTAAGAAAAAATACCCTGGGCTTTAGCCCAGTAGCCAGGGCCTAAACATGCCCCTGGACATACATACACCTTTTCATGTCACCTTGAACTCATCACTCAATTCATTAGTTTTTCAATGATACCGCTGGTGGTCAAAGTGTCATAACATTCTGACTACTGTTTAAACCACGGATAGTTTTAGATTTATTGGTGAAACACAGCTGTTTTATGCAGAATAAGGTCAGTATGACGTACATTACTGAGTACTCAAGATCATAAAGTGTGTCAGCTACATAAAGGACCTTAATTAAGTGCATCTGCTATCACAGTTACCAAATGATAATGAAAGCATATTGTGAAACTGATATTTCGATGCTCCTTTTAAAAATCATTTTTGAACTTTATCTGGGTTCGAGGAAATGGAAAGATGGATGAATCAAAAGGGAACAGTACATTCCATCTCAAATTTCTGTCCAAAGAATGCTGCGTTTTCCTTCCTCGGCAGTTCTGACATGTGGCCCTTATTTACTTGGTGGAACCACTGTTGCAGTGAAAGGGAAATGGTTGTGGCATTTCACCCAAATGTAAGGAAATATGTTCAGTTATTGCTCGAAGGCATCTGGAAAAATTAGCAGTCTTACCACTCTCAGGTTTCATTCAATTAAATCGTCTTGTGTTATCAAATGAGACGTGTCATCCATATTCCCTGTTTGACGGCTCTTCCCTTATAATCCTCTGCCTAGGACTGTTTGCCTGTCAAACCAGGTAATCAGCTGACTGGTTTGACAATCAAGTGTTTATCATTTTTGTAAATAAACTAGTCTGCAAGGACACTGCAAATTGAGGGGAAACAATGTGCGTGTATATGCATGATTTACTAGGAAAGAACTGTGGGAAATACAACATTTTTCGGCAAGAAGAAAACCAGAAAGTCCGTAAGACAGGGGAACCAAACAAATTCAAATGAATTTAAGCAAATTATGCTGTTGATAAACTTCCATGACATAAATTTTCGCAAAGTGGTATTATGGTTTTACAACATAAATTACATCAGTGATCGAAGTTTGAGTACAATTTAAGTACCCGAAACACTGTGTAAGGTCACCAACATTTCATTAGATTGTTCTTTGCATTTGTGTGTAAAATCCAAACTGATAACCGAAAAAAGAGTTCAGGAACACTCTCTTTTAAATTGAAGTTTTTTATTGCTCCTTAATTTCAAGACTTTTCTCTTAAGGTTGCTCCAGAAACCCGTGCAGTAATTAACTGGATGCAGGACATTCCATTTGTGCTAAGTGCTAACCTCCATGGCGGAGAGTTAGTGGTCACCTACCCCTTTGACTGCACCCGAGATTGGGCCCCTCGAGAGCACACCCCAACCCCAGATGACAGCTTCTTTCGTTGGCTGGCAGCCGTCTACGCCAGCACCAATCAGGCCATGGCTAACCCTAACCGCCGCGTCTGTCACTACGATGACTTTCAACGATACAACAACATCATCAACGGTGCCGATTGGCACACTGTCCCGGGCAGTGCGTATCATAGATTCACTCTCTGTGAATTTTCAGTCATAACAGGAGTCGTAGCATTGAGATAGAAAATTTGACCTGTGTTTTGTGCTTTGTGCCTCTGCCAACAGGCATGAACGACTTCAGCTACCTTCACACCAACTGCTTCGAAGTGACGGTGGAGCTTTCTTGTGACAAGTTCCCGCATGTCAGCGAGTTGCCAGTGGAGTGGGAGAACAATAAGGAATCTCTATTAGTCTACATGGAGCAGGTGAGGCTCTATTTCATCTCCTATAGTCTATAAGTTTCTGTTCTTCGCAGTGCTTTAAGTAGTTGTAATTTAACTCAACTTTGATGGAAATTGATGATAAAATATCATAAATGATTTGAATCTTGGGGTTGTTTCTTGTCAAAGTGGCGGCCAAAAACAAACCAATGAAATAGTGTCCCTCTAGTAGGCCAGGAAAAGTTCATTGTCTTATTAGGAGTAAAAGCGGAAGTTTTTTGTGTATTTCATGTTACTCTACCCATGCTCCCCTCCCTTCGGCAGGTTCATCGTGGATTAAAGGGTGTAGTAAGAGACAAGGACACAAATGCCGGTATCGCGAATGCTATCATCAAAGTGGAAGACCTTGACCACGATATTAGGACAGGTTTGCCTTATACACACTTATCCAGGATAATTGGTGTTGATACTTTGTTGAAACACTTGCATTTTTGAGTGTTGAAATCAGTGAAGACTCCTATTTCTGTGCACCTTTCAGCTGATGATGGGGACTACTGGCGGCTGCTGAACCCAGGGGACTATAAAGTGATTGTGCATGCAGAGGGCTACATCCCGTCTGTGCGTAGGTGCAACGTCGGATCAGAGCCCCGAGCAACAATCTGCGACTTCTATTTGACCAAGATGCTGAAGGAGAGGCTTCGGGAGATCCTGGCCCGTGGTGGCAAGATCCCTCGAGACATGCAGCTACGTCTGCGAGCTCTGCGGCTACGCAAGCTGCGCGCCAGCACTAAAGCTATCAACCAGCGGCGAGCAAGGCAGCGCAAAGCCAGAGCAACCAGACGGTCCTTCTAAAGACCTGTCCAAGTCTCATCAGAGGCATGCTAAACCATTGTTTTCTATGCCTCCGCGTTGATTTCTGGTGCAATGTAAGGTAACACACGGAGAAATGCTAGTGAACTTTTTGAGTGGTAGTTGAATTATCTGCTTGCTAGTGCAATGACTGCATTCTACCAAAAGCCAGTGGCCCGAATTCATGAAGCCCCTTAAAAGCAAAGGCACTGATTAGTTTCCCCATCCCCATCTATTCACCTGGGGAAGAGACAAACTGATCTTAGAAGAGCTCTCTCACTCATTTATTTCAGAGATGACAATTGATTGTTAATATGAGTAAGACAAACTGATCGTACGACGACTGTCACACTGATAATTTTGATTCATTGGGGCCAATACGTCATTCATTTGAATCAATTTGTCCCCACTAAAATTGAATCTGTGGACAGTGAGTAAAAGTTGCCTTCGTTGTTCTCCTCAGAATTAAAGGTGGCAAGTGCAATCATTGGCTCCTCATCAGTGAGGAGAATATCTCCAACTAAATCTTGTGAAATTTGATTATATTAACAGGGTAGGGAGCAATCTGCAGTTTTTAACAACTAAAAAAACAAAGAAAGCGTTATTAGTCAGAATCCTTTTGAACAGTTCATGTTTTCATCTGAAAGTGTCTGGCATATGCAGATGGTAACTAATGGGGGATAGAGTTACTTGAGTTTTTATTTTTGTTGTTGTTGTTTGTATAGCATAAATGCACACTATTCTTTTGCTAATTTCAATATGAACTGCATTGGCTACATCTGAAAGATAAGCAGGATTGAATTAGGTTAAATTGGCTATTTCATCACAAAAACACAAAAACAAATATATTTCCAAATGCAGAGTATTATCCCCTGGCATTTCCAAATGTACAGTATTATCCCCTATTCCGTTTGGATAGCCTGTGGTGATATGAATTAAGACATTCTTACACATTGTAGAGAACCAGCACAATCTTGAGTAATGAAGCTAACTTCATAGGGCTTAACACAGTAGCTTCATAACACATAATGATACGCTATAAAGTGTACCACGATGTTTTGATGACTCTTGTAATCAAAAAGATAAAAACAGCTTCATGGCCATTGTTCGTTGGGCTAAGATTTTGGTTTAGGTGAGGAGAGAGAAGTAGTTTTCTCCAAAGCAATGGTGAAGCATCCAAATAGTACTTTATTTTTACATTTTGGGGTGGGTTGATGGTTTTGAGACATGAGCTACATATTCTTGTATGTTTGAGTACTGAGCACTTACAGTCTGGAACTGGTAAGATAATATAATAATTGGCCTTTTTTATGGAATAAAAGACTCAGATTACAATTGTATGTGTTACTGTATGTTTCGATTTACAGGAGCAAATGCTGGCATTCTGGAGTTCTTGCAAGTCTTGCAAGTCAAGAGCATGTCGAGAACTTGTTACTAGAAATAAAACGTTTAGTCAAGAATCTCTGGTCTGTCTTGTCATTACCTGTCATGTTTTTGTTAGTTTTCTTCATTCGTCTTTGTTTAAACATTAGGCTCTGTTTACCGTGTCCACATGCTCATGTTTACCCTTTTCTTTCATGTGTCACGTTCGCTGTCTCACTTTTTTTATGTATACTTGGAGGCATTAAAAATGCAACAAGCAATAATGCACAATATTTTGTAGACATAATAAAATAATGACCTGAAGCATAAAAGAAAAGGAATAACTCTCAGTATGTGAGTAATATCGTTGGGCAAGTCATGTCTTTGTGTCGACAGCAATAATCCAATATCAAAGTGACTCCCCAAAAAAATCACGAGTCAAAAACGAGTGTGCGCGCAAAAATGCTGGGTGCCCTTCTCAACATTAGCTCTGGCCATAAAAAGCCAGGGATAAAAACTTTAAATTTTAAAAGAATCATGATGCCACGATTGTCACTAGCAAACCAGGATCAGGTGATCCGTATGCTGACAGCTGGAATGAGTGCTGCAAGTGTGGCAGCACAGTTTGGAGAGCATTGTGCGACTTTGGGTCCCTCCCCTTCTCCTCTTTAGATGTGCCAAAGGCAGGATTACTGAACGTAGTGATACAATTAGTAAGAGAGGGTCAAGTAAAGGACGTCAAACCACTAAAGCTTACAAAAAAAAATCATGAGAGAGCAAGTTGGACAGGTGAAATATGCAAGAGTTTAGGGTGATAGTAACTTGCTCATAGGTTGTCATACTGAAGCACAGAGATAAAGGGCAAAGAAAATGAGTATGTTGGTGGTTGTGAGGGGGTCATTTCTGGAGTACCCCTCAGTGTTGGTATGAAGGAACCAATGGAATTTTAGGAATTTTTATGAATAGTTCAACGAAAAATGCTAAAAGGAAAAAAAAAAGTGCTTGCGGAGTCTGAAAAGAAACAGAAACCATGTTGCTTGACTTTGAGATTATCCCAAAGAATATGAGATGGATACTATGGATTGATTAGATTCAATTTAAGAGTTTTATATCAAAGCCTATGCAGTGGTTTGACTGCCAGGAGTTTGGGCGTGTGACTAAGGTAAAGCAAAGGAAAGAGAGTATGTGTTAGGTGCTGTGGTGATCATGGGAAGTGTAGAGAAGAAGTGAGGCCACAGTGCTGTAACTGTGGAGGTAATCACAACGCTGCCTTTTGCGGCTATTAAGTGTTGAGACGAGAGGTGGAAATGCACTTGATAAAAATGAAGGAAAGTTTTCTGGCAGTTAAGAGAGCAGAGTGGATAATGTGTGGATAGAAAAGAAACTGGTGATATTTACAGTTAGGCAGATAAATTCTGCTGCTGAGATGAAATGTAAAACTGGAAGAATCAGGTTATTGTTGAAGCAGTAATAAACCACTTGGACATGATTGGGTTGAAATGGGAAGAAGTAAGGGATAAGCTTTGCGTGCAACCGCATTTCCAAAAAAAGGGATGGTGCGCAAAAGATAATAAAAAAACAGAATGCAATGATTTTCAAATTATTGAAACTCTTTATTTATTTGAAAGTAGAACAAAGATAACACATCAAATGTTTGAAATGGAGAAACTGTATTGTTCTTTATGAAATGTTGTTGTTTGGTTAAATGTTGAATTTGATGCCAGTGAAACATTTTTTAATAGTGCCATGGGCACTTTAGCTTACTTGGTTTATTTCAGACTTCAGCATTATGTAAGCTCACAAGAGGTAGTATTTTTAATGCTTGGGTCAAATATTCGGATAATGAAGACACCTTTTGTAAGAAAGAAAAACACATACTGTAACTGTCAGCAGTAATTATGGGGTTCAAACAATTTCCAGTTAATGGCGCATAACTGTGCATGGTATACTTTGCCCTGCAAATTTGAGGTGGAATAGTCATTGTCATGTCTTTGAAATAGCAGCTGTTACCTCATTGACAAATAGCAAGCAGATAATTAAAGATTTATTTTGCTCATTGGAAGGAGCATTTGATCCTTATACAGAGATGCAATATGCACAATTAGAAGCACTGAGTCAAATGGTTGAAAACAAATATGCAATTTTACATAGTTTTTCTTACTACAACACCACATACAATATTGGACAATTGGAATCAAATTTGCTGTGTGTCTCTATAGCGCCACCAACTGATCAATCTTTTACACACTCTTAGCAACATTATTTGGTTTCATGATTGATGACAGTTAAAGTGAGGATGGGGGTGTCAGGGTTTGTTAGGTGTGCGTATAGTTTGGACTTTTCTTTGCGGCTATCATCCCGGCACGATATCGTATTCCAAGACTATCGAATTCTTTACCCAGCTGGCTGATTGAGCTGGGGCGGCGCTTTCCCAGACTCTATATAAGCAGGAAGTCCGGCATGCCCCCTTCGATAGACTGTCTGTTTCTAGCTTCGCACTATAGCCGAAGATATCTGTAGTCAGGTTTTGTATGATTTTTTTATCTTCTAATTATTGGAGTTTCTTCTCCTTTTTTCTATCTCGCTTTGCTTCTGTGGTTCAGACTATTATACATCCTTTGGAAGCAGGAGTACTTTAATTTGGTCGATATTATTCTCTGTGTTTATACTGTGTCCGCGCTACTCTCTTTCTCTCTGGTCGTTGCCCGTGGCGTACCTGTCAGGGCAGCTTTAATGTTTTTTCATGCCATGATACTTTCTCACTTATCCTACTGTGTCACTGCATATCATTATACTAATAGGCACTGAAAATAATGGATAAGAAACCAATAACATGGCACCACTGTTTGATTGTACAGAAATACAAGCTTTTAGGTTTTGACAGCTTCATTGAGTTCTCTTTTCTTAAACTGATTTTTAAATGCGTAAATAATTTAGCTCCCGCTGTACTCTGTCATTTCGTGACAAAAACAAATACAAGGAGAGTGGCCACAAGGGGAGCAGTGGGTGGCAACTGCATAGCAGAGGGGCGCAAAACTACATTCGGCCAGTCGTGTTTTTCAGTAATAGGGACCCGTTTTTGGAATGATTTACCAACTGAAATAAAAACACAAACCGAGCTGAAAACATTTAACAGAAAGGTAAAACACTGGCTGAAAGAAAACCAAACATGTAAACACTGAGTCAGGACCATAAATGTTTGCACATGCACACACTCTTGTTGTATTGTGTTGTTTGTGCTAGATGCCTGTCTGTTCGCACAGGGGTGCCAAGGCTCGCCCCACGGAGTGAGGTCTGGGAGTGGGAGCTAAACATGTAGCGGCCGGGCCCCTCACTGGTGGGGTGGGTATAGTCAAGCGGGTGCGAGTGATGTTTTTATGTAAAAAGGGGGGAAAAAAAGATGCACGCATGTATACAGTACGCTGCTCATGTAACAAAATGAATCTGTGTAATGTTGATGTCATTTATTAGTGTACAGGGTATCTGCTGCATGACTATGGACTGCACAATGTAGTTTTTTTTTTTTAAACATTATATTTGGATTATTATAATTATTGTTTTTTAGAAAGGCCTGACCAGGGACTGGGGTTGCAAATTAGCCAATTGGCTAGAAACCTTCTATGCAACACATCTTCACATATTGTTATGGCTTTGACTGTAATAACTATGTACGTAATAATGTGCGCTGCATTGTCCCTGACAAATAAACGAATAAATAAATAAATGGCCTCCACATTCTACCGGCCATTACAGAACACTCTAGCCAACATTGAGTCGTCAGCAACGGCTGTGTTAGAGAAAGTTTTGGCAAACCAACAAGCAGTTCTCTCTGGTTATGGCAAGGGTCTTTCTAGCCTGAACAATCAACTGGCAGAGTTGGTGGAGAGAGTTCGCCTTCAGGCGAACGCCATGGAGAGACAGAAGAATGTTCTGTTAAAGGTACCATCCCAGGCGGCTCATTTTTGGCAAAATTATAAAAATTTGAGTATATCTGGTAAGTATTAGACAGTAATCGATAACATAAGTGATTTGACATATCAATGAAGAAATTTGGTCATCTGTGTAAGGATCTGGGGCCAAAATTAGACTACCAATCAAATTAGTCTCAGACAACTTTAATTGGATGGCCCGTCTGTCAGTCAAACTGCCAAATCAACGTGTATGCTGCTCTGCGTGTGCATTCCAATGTGCACACATACAATGGCTGTAGCTACATAGCCAACAATAGCTAGAAAGCTAGTCATTCGGACGAAGTCATGGCGCAGCCGAACGAGCAGCCAGTTTTCCCACCTCCAACTGCACCCAGCGGTCAATCAGCAGCTAAATAGACAAAAACCTTCATTGAAAGTATGCGTGATAAAAAAGAATGTGTAACAATTGCAAATGCAACTCGAGTATCCCTTGGCAGAGAAGCATTCGACCGCTGGAGAGAACTGAAGACAATGAAAGGTTTTAAAACTGACGCAGTCGTTTCGGAATTTCTCTTCGACAGGTAAGAAAGCCTCTTGTCTCTCTTTCTGTGTGAATGCTGTACATAGACAGAAAGTGTAGTCTATACACATTGAGTCGTAAGGTCTATGCTACTTTTGGTGTTAGCCAAATAACGTTAGCTACAGCCTAGTAATGGGTAGCTAATGGTTGCTTGTTGTTGTATGCCTAGAGACTGGCAATAGCCTAGGAAACTTGTATGTAGGCTATAAAGCCCTGGTTATGCTGTGAATCCAGTGTTGAAAGATACAGGCGTTGTTGTTGGTGGCTTTGTGTGATGCCAACGATATCCACTGCTGCTAATGCTGTCTGTGTTGTAATGATGTCGCCAGCCACACCGGTCAGCTGTTTGTGGTGAAATGAAGCACTCGCACAAACTGAGTGGTGGGGCGTGGTTTAGGTGATTCCTGATCGGACGGGGGGATGGGTGCTTATCAGTTGTGCAATTCGAAAAAAAAAAATTGTCCAGCCGCCTGGAATGGTACCTATAACTCTCACTGAGAGTATTAGATCCTTGTCCATGCAGATCACACAAAATGTTGCATAAGCACAATCCGTACATCTTCCCCAAGAGCTGAAGCTTCAGTTACCCCCAAGATATGGAGGCGAGGCAGGAGGATGTAAAGATTTTATTGTCTAATGTGAGATATTTTTTAAAGCGCAGCCTTCACGGTTCATGAATGAAGAGCCTCTGGTTTCATTTATTTTATCCCTGTTAATCAACACAGCACTCACTTGGGTCAGCCCACTTATTCGATCTAATTCACCGGTCGTGAAAACTGTGGAGACTCTTGTTTGAGAAATGGTATAGGTGTTTGATCAGGATGTTGATGGTCAGGACATGGCTACGCATTTAATGCATCTAAGGCAGGGCTCTGAGAGTGTTATTGCATTTTCAATCACATTTCACTCCTTGGTGACAGAGACAGGCTGGCCAGAAGCGCCTCTTATGACAGTGTTTGCTCATGCTTTGGCTGAGGATGCTCTGGCTACATTGGAGCCTTGTTCGCCTCTGGATTCATTGGTTCGCACTGCGATGTGAATTCATAATCGCATCCGCGAACGTAACAGGGAGAAACATACTGCATTGACTCTTGCTGGCAATGGGGTTAATGCTCCTTGCAGCATGCATACAGCTCCCATTCCGCCGCCTGAAATTTCCACTCCTGGTGAGCTTATGCAGGTTGATGGCTCATATGAGAGACGGGCTCTTAAGCCCGTTCGCTGATGTATAATCTGCTATAATTGTAACAAACCAGGACAAATACATTCACGCTGCCTTGAACTTCAGGGTAATGGGAAGTCCCTCTAGTGGTATGGCGGGCACTACAGGGACAGACCCAATTTCCCCTCCGAACTTTAATCCCTGTAGAATTGACTGTGGGGAGACAGAGAATATTTACCAAAGCTTTTATGGAATCTGGCGCCGTGGATTGTTTTATTGATGCAGAGTGGGCCAAGAGACATTCTATTCCTATACGCCCTCTTTTATATTCATGCTCTGTTAGATCTTTGGAAGGTCGCCCACTGGGAACTGGATTTATAACCAAAGTTTCCGAATCATTGACTATGTCCATCTTTTAGTGGCCATTCTGAGGAGGTACAGTTTTTTATTATCAGTTCTCCTGTTTTCCCTGTCGTTTTAGGACACTCATGGCTACGAGAACATAGGCCTCATATCATTTGGGGAACTCAGGATAACCTGATCGTCCAGTGGGGCACCGATTGTAGGTCCCACTGTAGGGAGAGTTTGGCGTGTCATCCCGGGCATCAACCTTTGGGGGAGGCTGTCGCCTGGAGTGATTCTGAGGAGTTTGTCTCACATAACCCTTCTGATCTACAGCCAGAGCGGGGGGAGATTGATCACGTGATCGAACCTGCGATGAGGAGGTAAAGTTGAGGCTCGTTGCTTGCTAAAAACTTCAGAGATCAGCATAATCGTCAGGAACATAAGGAGGCAGACAGAAGTTCAGAGCAGACCCAAATTCACACCCTGTTCGGAACATGCCCTCTCTATGTCAGATTCTGAGTCAGAGAAATCCTCCAAATAGCAATCCTCCTCTGGCTGCCGCTAGTCAAATTGAGGATCCTACTCCAACCCCTCCTCTGCCCCTTTCTAATGGATTTATTCGGCCCTCCACGTCTCCTGCCGGAGCGGGCTTCTTTTTCGTGGACAAAAAAGATGGTGGCCTGAGACCCTGCATTTACATGGCCTTGAATAATATCACTATTAAAAACCGATACCCACTTCTGTTGATGAACTCCGCGTTTGAACGGCTGCAGGAGGTGTTGTTTTTCACTCAGCTAGACCTCTGGAATGCTTATAGCTTAGTTCAGATCCAGAAAGGGGACAAGTAGAAAACAGCATTTAATACACATGACGGGTACTATGAATATTTGGTCATGCTGTTTGGATTGGTTAACTCCGTGTTCCAGGCACTCGTTAATGACGTTCTCTGTGAGATGTTGGGGAGATTCGTCTTTGTCTACCTTGACGATATTATGACTTTCTCTTCAACTCTGTCGGTGCATAAACAACATGTCAGACAAGTGCTTGAGGCCCTCTTCAAAGCCAATCTTTTTGTCAAGGCTGAGAAATGTGTCTTTCATGCAAAGACAGTTCCTTTTGGCATCATTGTTTCAGAAGGGTTGGCCCGCATGAATCCTGACAAGGTGGCAGCAGTCAGTGATTGGCTTGCCCCTCAAAACGTTATGGAGTGCAACGGTTTTTGGGGTTTGCTAACTTTTTAAAGGAGGTTTACCCGTAATTTTAGTGTGTTAGCTGCTCGCATTATCTTTCTCATTAAGAAGAATACCTCCTCATTGTTTGCTTGGTCTCCAGCAACTGAGGCTGCTTTTCAGGAGTTAAAGAAACAATTTAGCTCAGAACCCATTCTCATTTTTCCCGACCCCTTACTCCCATTTGTTGTGGAGGTGGAAGTCGGGGTAGGTGCCATTTTGTCCCAGCGCCCCCTTTGGGACAATAAGGTGCACCCATGCGCCTACTTCTCCCGGTCGTTGTCGGTGGCCAAACGGAATTACACCATTGATGACCGGGAGTTTTTGGCTGTCAAGTTAGCGTTAAAAGAGAAGCGCCAGTGGTTGGAGGGGGCTGAGCATCAGTTTGTAGTTTGGACAGATCATAAAAATCTCCAATACATCCAACAGACTAAACGATGTAATTCTCAGCGGGCACGGTGGTTATTGTTTTTTAACTGCTTTAACTTTACATTAACCTATCGCCCGGGGTCTAAAAACGTCAAGCCCGACGCTTTGTCAGGGATTCACGACCGCTCCGGTTGCAACCCCTTTCCTGAGCCAGTTATCCTGACAGCTGAGATTGTGGCTCCCATTCAGTGGGACATTGACTCTGTTGTGCAGGAGGCGTTGAGAAATGATCCCGGTCCTGGTGGGGAGCCACCTGGCTGTTTGTTTGTTGCTTTAGCAGTGTGGTCCCAAGTTTTCCACTGGGGGCTCTCTTCCCACCTGGCGGGTCACCCGGGGGTTCATCGGACCAAGCAGTTCTTGGCCCATCGTTTTTGGTGGCCCAGCATGATTGAGGACATCCGGGAGTTTGTAGCGTCGTGCTGTATCTACGCTAGGAACAAGACTAACCACCTCCCACCCTCTGGTCTACTGCAGTCGTTGCCCTTCCCTAAGTGCCTATGGAGCCATATCGCTCTTGATTTTGTCACCGGGCTGCCTGTTTCAGTAGGCAACACGGTCATCCTGTTCATGGTTGACTGTTTTTCTAAGGCTCCCCACTTTAAGGCTGCCTAAGCTGCCTTTGGCGCGGGAGACGGCCCCTCTTGTTGTGGACCATGTTTTCTGGCTGCATGGCCTCCCTCAAGATGTGGTTTCTGACCGGAGCCCTAAATTTACCACCAAATTCTGGCCTGCATTTTGCAACCATTTGGGGGACACCGTGAGCCTTTCCTCTGGTTTCCACCCAGAGACTAACGGGCAGACAGAGTGAACCAATCAGTCCTTGGAGCATACTTTTCGATGTTTAATGGCTGACAACCCATCTTCATGCAGTCGATTTTTAGCATGAGCCTAATATTCCCACAATTCACTGGGTAACTCCTCCACAGGCCTTTCCCTGCTTGAGGCTCAGTTGGGTTATCAGCCTCCACTGTTTCCTCCACTGACAGGGATTCAGAGGTTCCTTTGGTTAATCACTTTGTTTGGCGTTGTCGGTCAGTTTGTCCCAGGGTCCGTTCCTCTGTGTTGCGCTCTGGATGGGAACAAAAGACTGCCACAGATTGAAGGCGCTGTTCAGACCCATCTTATCTGGTTAGCCTTAGGGTCTGGCTTTCCACACGGGACCTATCCTTGAGAGTGGAGTCATGGAAATTGGCTCCCCGCTTTACTGGTCCTTTTAAGATTGTGCGAAGGATCAATCCTGTCACAGTCAAGTTGAAGCTCCCTAAATCCTTAAGGATCCACCCCTCTTTTCATGTCTCCAGGCTCAAACTGGTTAGCACTTGCGCCATGGCTCCGGTCGACAAACCCCCGCCGCTGCTGCCACGGATGATTGTGGGGGGGCCTGTTTACAATGTGTGTCGTATTTTAGCCGAGAGGCGTGTGGTTCGTGGGGCTCAGTTTTTAGTCGACTGAGAGGGTTATGGTCCGGAGGAGCGGTGCTGGGTTCCTTCAAGGGATATCCTGGATCATACCCGTATCTCGGAATTCCGTGTGCGGGGGTCTCTGAGAACTTCTGGGGCTATTCCTAAGAGGAGGTTCGTGTCATGGTTTGTGAGGTGTGCGTGTTGTTTGCACTTTTCTTTGCTGCTCTTGTCACGTGACGATATCGTATTCCTGGACAATCAAATTCTTTACCCAGCTGGCTGATTGAGCTGGGGTGGCACTTTCCCAGACACTATGTAAGCAGGACGTCCGCCATGCCCCCTTCGATAGTGAGTCTGTTTTTAGCTTTGTGCTGTAGCCAAAGATATCTGTAGTCAGACTTTGTATGACTTTCTATCTTCTAATTATTGGAGTTTCTTCTCCCTTTTTTTATCTTGCTTTGCTTCCATGGTTTGGACTATTATACATCCTTTGGAAGCACGAGTACCTTTGTGTGGTCTATATTATTTTCTGTGTTTGCACTGTGTCCATGCTACTCTCTTTCTCTCTGGTTGTTGCACGTGGCCTCCGTATTCTACCAGCTATTACAGGGGGCTAATGAAATTTAATTGGCTGATGTCGGCCATCTTGTATGACCTATCACTTAATTCTTAAATGTTTTCATGGCAACCTTCACCATTACGAAGGATGCAAAATTTCAAGTTGCGTGCATAGTTGGTTTGAGAGATATGACCATTTGTTTGCTACAGCGCCACCTAAATTCGGTGTGATAAAGTGACAAGGCCTGTAGATCTCAAGATCTGTTATCTCAAGTTAGGTAATGATTGGACATTGCATTAAGAAGTTGCAGCTCTTTATATCAATACAGGCCACATCTTTAAATTTTGAGTGAGTTGATCTCACTGTTTAGAAGGAGATAAACATAAGATAGATAAAGGTTTCACAAACAATTCAAAATGGCAGAAAGTTTGCAAATACAGAAATGGGAGTGGCTTACATGGATTGATTTTTCTTGACCCACAGAATCTAACAAAAAAGAATTTTGTTTCTTCAATCTATGGTTTAGAGGTTATTGCCCAAGACATATTGTACCTCTCTTTAGTACCGCCATGAGGCCAATCAAAGTAATTTTAATAAAAACGGCTCTTTTCTACATACTTGCCATACTAGCCATTTTACTCACTTTAGCTGTCACCTCTCATGGTGAGAGGTGACAGATAAAGTGAGTAAAATGGCTACTGAAATTTGATTGGCTGATGTTGGCCATGTTATGTCATTTATCACTTTGTACTTATAGATTTTCATAGCATCCCTGACTTACACGAAGCATGCAAAATCTAAAGTTGAGCGGACAAATGATTAAGGAGTTTTGATCATTAGTTTGCTACAGCGCCACCTACAGATGAATTTACACCAGTTAAAACATTTTAATCTGCACATCCATATGTACCTCCCCACCAAATTTCACGTTGATCCCTTGAGTGGTTTGGCAGAAGAAGATCAAATTTAATGCAGATGCAGCCACGTGATCACATAAGCTCCCTTAAGTCCGTTGGACCAAGTGAGCTAATACCCCAATCTCACCAAAATTGTTCTTACTACATTCTTGAAAATGTTGCCGAACGGGCTCAAACTGTGTGCGAACGGAGTGGACAATGTAGCAACTTTTTATGGTCATTTTACGAACTTCATGGATGGGCTCAGACGGGAAGTGTACATTAGACATTTAGCCAAAGTTACACGTTCTACCCAAACCACGTCCCGTTTTAAAGTTATTTTAGGACAGGACGTTTTGAGAACTACTTTGGTGTCACAGTAGCATAAAAATTTGCAGGAATTGATCGCATGATCAATCACTCCAGAGCAAGACCATGGTGTGCGAACAAACTCTACATTCCTTGACAAGCATAAGAGTTTAACTGGCGGTGTGTGACATTCCAATACTGTAGTAAATGTTTTGACATTTTATGGTCTTTTTCATGGCTGATTTTTACTGTGTACTTAAAAGAAGATATTTTTCAATGTTAGGTGTAAGCCTTTTGCCATTTACTGGATGCAAAAGCAAGTTTATGTTTTATTAAACTCCTTTTTAGCCTTAAACATTCAATGATCGTTAAGAAGATTAATAAAACAAAACTAGGATTATCTGTATATGTGTTTTGTGCTTGTATTATTAGCATTTGAAGCCATTTTAGTGATGCATCCTGCGGGAAACGATGGAAGGAAAGCTCCTCATTGCAGCGAGAATCGCCAGTACAAGTTGGAACACAACAATAAAGATGGGAAGATGATGGCCCTTTACTCGTGCTTGGAGTCTGTTGTTGTTTCAATGAAAATGCCATTTCACTAAACCTTGAGAGATTGGGCAAGTCGTCTATAAGTAATAAATATTAAGAAAAAGTCCACTTGAGAGCCGGATTTGAGCATAAAGACAGCTTAGCACATTGAAATAATCTTCGCGCTGAAGCCTGTGGCAAATGTATCACGTGAAGATCTCGGGCTTAAAATGGCTTCAGATGTGAATAATATGGTGGAGGGGGAGGCTGAGTCACATTTGTAGGACACGGAATTACTTGGAGTCGGAAGTGAACAGGAATATGTGGAGCTAAAAGCGTTGGGTGACAGAAAAAAGCTAATGGTCATAAATTAGTACAACCCATGTATAAGATTAGAGTTTAAAAACAGAGGGACAGGATAGGAAGAATTTTGTGTGGTGTGAGGATTTTTATACACATAACACACTGTGGGGGAGTGAGGAGATGGGTAATAACTGTTAAAGAGAGAAATTGTTGGATGGGAAATAACTTAATTGAAGGAAATAAAACAAGGATAAATGTTAGCCCAGAAAGGAATCAGTGCTTGAATCTCATGTTGGCATCCAATAAGATGGCACAAATGTGTGATTTGAAGGTGCGTCAAGAAGGAACCATGGGAGTGACAATTACACATTCTTACATACAATCATTTCTCCATCACTGACCGCAAAAAGGCGGGGGAAGAAAATAGGTATTTGAAAAGATGGATTAGGAGAAATTTCAGCAAATGATAAATTCCTGAGTCAGAAGAATATAATACAGTCACATTTGATAATAAAACAAGACAAGGTAAAATATCAGCTGCACTGCAATCCATCCCTAGAAGTAAAGAAAATGAAAAATGTAAGGTGGCAGTGAGAAATAGAAATAAGGCATTTTAGCTCATTAAAAGAACTAAATTTCCAGCAAATGATTTTGCACAATCTCAGGCGGTTGCAAGGAGTACAGTGAGACCAAATATATCGGAGAAAAAATGTGGAATCAAACTGTCCATGAAAACGTGTGTCACAGACCCACTTTGGGGAGTGAATACAGAGCATATAGTGCCGGCTTCTGCCAACCCTAAATACTCTGCAGACCCCTCCACCCTCATGGGCCACAGGTAGAGCCCATTAAGGTGGCAGCACAAGAATGTTGCAGGGGAGGGTCTGTAAGGACCAACCCTTACAATCATCTGTTGCGGAGATGGCTAAGCCAATTCGAGATGAATAAATCAGTCTGAATCTAGATAGGACCCTGGTCAGTGTCAACTTGACCCAAAATAAGGATACATCTGTAGAAACTAAGGTAAATTTTGTCTGTCTCTGTGATTTCCACCATGTTCTTGGACACATGCCTTTGAGACGATTTGCGTAAAACCACTGTGTTATGGCTTGTACTTCCTTGTGACGTAATTGTTGGGTTATAAAATATGGATGAGAAAAACATGGTTAGCTTTGTTTTGGGCAAGGGAAAGTTTTGTCTCTTTCTGATATAAAGTCTATAATTATCCTAAAATTCTGCCTCGCTCTCTGAGATTTTCCACTACATTATCCCACAGAATACAAGATGGGATTCATTTAAAATAAAATTTTTAGTGGAAAAGTCTTCTCAAAATTTTAGTGGACAACCTTCAAAATTGGATGGATCTACCAGTATCCCTAATTGGCAGAATTACAACAATGAACATGACCATATTGCCAGTGACAAATTACTTATTCTCAATTATCTCGATCAAGTCCCCACCCTCTTGATTCAAATCCCTTGATTTAATCATCTAAAAATTTTACTGGAAAAACCTGATGTTAAGAATTAAACTAACAACGTTACCAAAGCCCAAAACTCAAGAACTGGGATCACCAAATTTTCCATCATTTCAATGAAATCATTATCTCAGTCTTGACATTCATAAGCCGCTCCATCACATTATCCATGTTTCAATAACCCAGCCATAGCAACAAATCTAAAAGCCTGGTGGAAATTTCACCAAATAACTAACACCACAATGTGACCAAGCACATTCCCATCAGGAATAATCCCAATTTTTGAATGAACAAAAACCTTTCCACCGTGAATTTGCAAAGGAATTACTCACCTTCAACATAGTTTTTACAATATAGTATTGCCTCATTCAATCATTTAGTCCAGAAGCACAGCATTGGGGAAAGTGACTTATTTGAATTCTTACACATAAAATCATGTATTAAGACTGAATCAATGAAGATTTTCCTCCACTAATATCAAGCCTGTGAAAAATCACTTCCAGAAAAAAAAAAAAAAAACGCATCAGGAATATACAAATTAATTGCTACATGCGATCCAGCAATAGCCATGCCTTTGCCTATGAACCAACCACAATAAACATAAATGCCATTAATTATACACACATATCCTCCATTTTATATTTACCATGATTCACTCATTTTACAAGGAGGGAAATAAAGAGACAAAATACAAATAAAATATGAGTTTATTATAATTACAACATCATGGTTGAAATAATACCAACAGCATTCATTTATCTATTACATACTTTTATTCCATCTTTATTCTTACACACTCAGGATCACCCCTTTACTTCCTGTAAATTACTTTCCTTTACTTTTTCCTCTGTTTTTCTGTCTCCGTCTCTTTCACATGAACCATTATTCATCATTATGATTATTATGATTAAGATTCTAGGGCAGTTAATTTTTTCCTTTCCTTTTTTCTTAATGTTACTTGTCTTGATATAATTAATGAAATTATTATCTGTAGCAGGACTGTACTGTGTGAGCATTTCACTCGCATATGCGCCTAAAAATAGGGTGTGCGAGTAGAAAAAATAAAAAGGGAGCAGGCGTGTGAGTTCGGATTTCGACCCTTTTATTCTTATTTTGTTCCTAAAATAAATCCATAGTGGATCAAACTAGAAGTCATAAGCCATGTTTCCATCCACGCGTTCTAATGCAAATTAAGTCATATCAAATTAAAAATGCCTTATGGAAATGGTGAAATTTGGCTTGATTTTCAAGATATTAACATTAAGTTTATACGGTTGATCTCAATGGATTTTCTCTTGATCAGTAAAAGGTTTATGCGATAACTGCTGATGGAAACATTATTTGCCGAATAAATCTGTAGCTATGTTTCCATCCAATCGAATTATCTGAAGTTCGCCAAAAATATACAGGCGAATAAAGGCGGTGAAAATGCATTTCCATCCAACGATTCCATTGGTCTTTGGTGTCAAGGTGTATAAGGGGCGGGGGACATAGTATTCAGCTCCGTCCATCCGTCCATCGTGTCCCGTTTGTTGTGAACGCGATATCTCAAGAACGGTTTGACCAATTCCATTCGTCTTTAGTGTCAAGGTGTGGTAGGGATGGGGGACATAGTATTCAGCTCCGTCCGTCCGTCCTTCTGTCCGTCTGTCATGTCCTGTTTGTTGTGAATGCGATATCTTAAGAACAGTTTGACCAATTCCATTAATCTTTGGTGTCAAGGTGTATTACGGGAGTGCTCACAGCCCACTCGATTGACTCGACCTTGCCATTAATCTCAAGGTCATTACGACCATTTGACCACTTACAAATACCTTGTCAACATCATATCTCAAGAACGGTTTGGAACATTGGAACAGAGTAGAGTAGTATAAATGGAACAATTCAAGTCAAGCTAAGATCTGGAAGAACAAGAAAAATTTCAGGTAGAATGGCCTGAGATCTGGTGAGAAATGCTCAGTAGAACCCACACATCACAGCAAAAGAGCTGCAAAAAAGAGTAGCAGACACCGGTCTAGCTGTTCACAGGACAACAATACAGCGTACCATAGACAACAAAGACCTACACGACAGAGTTGCAAGAAAGAAGCCTTTCCTACGACCTCAGCACATAATTATGCAACTGAAGTATGCAAAAGAGAACCTTGAGAAACCTCAAGCCTATTTGAACAATGTGCCGTGGACTGACAAAACCAAAATTGAACTTTTTGGCCACAACTGAAGAAGGTATGTTTGGAGAAAAAAGGGTGAAGCATTTTTAGAGAAGAACGAATGTATTGTCAACTGTTAAGCATGGAGGTGGATCTATTATGGAAGGAAGATTGGATTCCACCAAATATCAAGACATTCTTGAACAGGGGTGTCAAACTGACCCGTAAAGGGGCCAAGAGGCTGCAGGTTTTCAATCCTACCAAGCAGAAGCACACCTGAAACCACTGATTTAATCAACTGATCAAGGCCTGCACCACTGATTAGTTGTATCAGGTGTGCTTCTGCATTGTTGGAGTGAAAACCTGCAGAATCTTTTACCTTTTATGGGTCAGTTTGATACCCCTGTTCTAGAGGCTAATGTTCAAACCTCATCCAGAAATTGAAGTTGAAGAAACGTTGGGTATTCCAGCAAGACAATAACCTGAAGCATACCTCAAAATCCACCACGAAGTACCTCCAGGAAAAATCGATAAAGGTTTTCGAATGGCCATTACAGTCCCCAGACTTAAATATTATTGAAAATCTGTGGAGGGACCTCAAACAGGCTATGCATGCAAGAAGGCCAAAAAATATTTCTGAGCTAGGGGTGTTCTGTCAGGAAGAATGGGGAAAAAGACAAGAATTGAAAGACTCTTAGCTGGCTACAGGAAGCGTTTGCAAGCTGTTAGCTGCCTGAGGAGGAGTTACAAAGTACTAGCTGACAGGGTTCCCAAACTTTTGCACAAGACCTCTTGCCTTGTTTTACTAATTTGAAACTGTAAAAAGTTAAAAATAAAAATTATTCTTGCTTTAAAATGTGATAAAATGTGTCATGTTTAACTTTGTAGCATTTAGTGTTCAGATTTGCTTTCAATCACTTGGAGATTAATTGTAACAGAAGAATTTTTGCACCCCACTGTATGTCATATATTTAATTTATATTTTTCATGTTTTTTTTTTTTTACATCAAAACACACTCACACACTAATGTCAACGGCACACAAACACATGCACATCTGTGTACTTCTATCCTTGTGAGGATATTACATTGACTTCCACTCATTCTATGTGGGTCTCTAAAGCCTTCCCCTAATCTCAACAATAAGTAACACATGCTTATCCTAACCATAATCTATCAATAATTCTAACCTTACCCCTAATCTTAACTAATAAGTCACAATTTGCCTTCGTAGACAATGTCCTCACTTCCAAATAATGTACCCTCTCCATAGAGGGGAAAAAAATTTTTTTTGGTTCTCACTTCATAGCAAGTAGAAGAACACACACATGCACGCGCACACACCTCTGTCTTTCTTTGTTTCCATCTTTGCACCGGGAATTAAATACCCTCTTGTTTTATCCCCTTTGAGTCGAGAAATTCTTGTCCTGAATATACTGTGTTTACTTTATGGTTGTTTATGTTTCTACTCTGTTCACTTACTCTGTAATTGGTGGATTATGCATCTACTCTGCTTACTTACTCTGTAATTGGTTGTTTATGCATCTTTTCTGATCACTTACTCTGTAATTGCCTTTTGTGCACAAAAAAAAGTTATGCTCTCAACAAGGAAGAAATTCAGGGAAGGTACTAATCTGAAATGATATGGAAGGCAATTTGGAGATAATTGAATTTTTTTTTTTTTGGAATTGTACACATACACACACACGATACATACTTTGTATATATATATATACACTGAACAAAAATATAAACGCACAAACCAAAAATGCTGAGTTAAATTAACCTATAATGAAACATGCCCACAAACAGTGTTTATTCGTGTACTGACTGATTTGTTTTGGTCAAATCTGGTGACCCATTTCTCATTGACCACTGCCTATGAAATTACTCACTCATCGAGTCATTCTGCCCCTGAGCTGCATAGAGCATAACATTGATTAGGTCAGTCAGCATGACCAATACACAGGCACTCCTTGCACCAGGGTCAATAAAAGGCCACTGCAAAATGTGCACTTTTGCCCCAAGTCACAATGCCACAGATGTCACAAGTCATGAGGGAGCATGCCATTGGCATGCTGAATTCTGGGATATCTGTGACAGCCGTGTCAACACACTTGAATGTGCGTCAGTCCACCATCAGCGGGTTGAGAAGTCGATTCAGGGAGACTGGCAGCACTGTGAATCGTCCACATGCCCCATGACCATGTGTGACCACGCCCACACAGGATCGGCATATGCGCCTCCAGCACCTCCGTGATCGGCTACGACCAGCCACCAGGACAGCTGACGAGACCGTCGGACTGCACAACAGCCAGATATCAGCTCAGACTATCCGAAACCGCCTGAGGGAGGCAGACCTCCGAGCCTACCGACCGCACCGAGGTCTCAACCTGACTGCCGTCCATCATCACTACAGACTCGAATGGGCCAAACGTAACCTTCACTGGACGCTTGCACGGTGGAGGACGGTGTTATTCAGCGATTAAGTTGCATTTCCAACTGTACCTCGGTGATGGCAGACAACGCGTATGGCGACGTGTGGGCGAGCGTGACGCTGATGCCAGCTCCAAGTTGCACTGCAGGAGGAATGGGACAACATTACACGGGCCACTATTGACAACCTCGTGAACTCCATGCGCCGGAGGTGTACCGCTTTACGTGATGCCGATGGTGGACACACTCGTTACTGAGTGCTGTGAGCTCTGCCTGCTGACCCCTGTTGGGTTCAGGCTGTGATAACTCATGAATTGTTCACAGTAAATTGTTAGTCATGTTTCTGTTGCTTGAATATTACGGCAAGAATAAAATAATAATTGTTTTGTTGAAATATTTCCGGATTGATAAAAAATAATTCGAAAAAAGTCATTTTGTGCGTTTATATTTTTGTTCGGTGTATATATATATATATATATATATATATAGTATGTGGCTGTAACATAAGAGGCTAGATAATTAGAATGTTGTCTTTGCATCAGCAGCAAAGTCTGAGCTGCAGGGCTGGATGTGATGCAGGCTTGGGCTTTGAGAGAGTGTTTGGGGGCAGTGAGAACATAACCAGTGTGTGAGGGACTGCCACTGTGTCTCTATTAGGAATAGCAGCTTGACAACTACTGGGTAAAGCTGAGGGGGCATGGAGATAACTATCGAACTAAAAGTGTGTTTCTGGCCAGCTGGTAATGGGAGGTGGGAGAAAAATCGACACTTAGGCTGAATGGGAGATGCAGATTCCGATGGCCTTGCGTCCATTGTAATATGTCCCACCATCCTTGTGTGGATGCTAGAAATTTTTGTGGTAGATTTGAAAATTCTTCATATCAAGGCAAGAATAACAAGTGATGCCAGGCACAATAAACCCCGCCCCTCGCACATGCTTTCACCTACTTATAAGAAATTCAATACGGATCTATTCTGGGTCAGTGGCAATCCCTACACCGAATTTGGGATGAATGCGCCCGTTAGTTTTGCCGCTAGAGTGTTAACAAACAAACACAGAAACAAACAAACGCACAAACACACAAACACTGAAACAAACCGAACCAAAAACAATACCCCTTGCCCTCACCCTTTGGGTGAGGTGGGGTAAAAATGCAGATCTGGTGAGTGAGGTCCACGAATATGTAGAATTTAGGTATAACTACTATCTGCATGCTTTTACAAATGTATTGAAGGATTTAATGACAGGAAACACTGGTTGTGCAGTTGTAGTTTCTGCCATAGAGGTGAGGCATGCGGACGGGCATCAAATTGTCTAAGTGTATACTGTATACTGTTGAGCAGTAAGCCATCTTGATGGCTTTAGAAAGGGTTGACCCAATCGAGCCAAGCAAGGTCACAGTCTGCAGTGATTTAGTCTCTGCTTTGTAAAGTCTTACATCAAGTGCATCCAGAAATCATCAGGATTTAATTAGGATATGATGTTAATACACGCAAGTAAAAGAAAACAAGGCTCTGAATTTATAGGCATTTGGGTTCAGGCGCTGACAGGCATTCTGGGCAATGAAATATTGGACAAAGTAGCCAAACAAGCGGTTATAACATAATCATCTACAAAGTATATTAGTCCTGCGAAATCAGAAGGTAAGGGCATTTTAAGGAAGGAAATCAATTGCAACAGCTTCAGGATTAGGAGAAAAACGCAATTATATTCCATTCAAAATTTAGCTGGTATTCTGAGAAGCAGGGGGGGAAATCGAAATGCTTAGGCAGTCATGGCCAGGTTAAGAATCGGGCGTAATAATCTTACCAGTTCAGCTCACATTTAAGGAAGGATCCGACCGGCTTTTATGATCATTGGTAGGTCCCAGAAACTGCAGCGCAAGTGCTTGCGTTGCCGTAAATATGTAGCAGAAGGAAAGAACATGATGAAAGAAAAAAAGACTAGATTTAACAGGAGCAGGAGTAAAGATCATTCCGGTGGGTGGTGTAAGTAAACTAGGCAGAAGATGCTTGGTCAGCTTTCTGATGTCAGGACTGATCAGAATATTTTGAATGGCTGAACCATGGGCTGGACGCTGTGGGAATATACTGACTCCAGAAGATGGCAGTAGTACAACATTTGTGTTTCAAGGAGCTGAAACCCGCAACTGAAAATAAAGCTGAGATGCGATTCACAGGACACTTCCTGGAAATATCGACAGCGGTTCAGCTCTGCATATAATATCAGTATTGCTCAGCACTTGGCATTTATTAATTATACAATATTACTAAAATTCACGGCAGATTCTGTCATTTTTGGATTGAGAACGTCAGGTAAGGAATATTGTATTGCTTTATGGTCAGTCGCGTTTGCTGGAGTAACATCGTGGTCCGAGGTGCAGTCGAAAGAAAATGACTAGCCAACGTGTCCCTAGTTTAAGTTTATTACATATCATTAAATTGTAATTTGGCGCAACGAGACGTCATCTTATTTCATTTAGGAGCTGGTCGCAGATATATACTCAATGGCGGTGCATCCTGCCTTTCATAGCAAGCTTTGTGGCGCCTTGCTGGCATCACCCACTTATTGCAGTCTTTATTTTACTTTAGCAACTGAGCATAGCTAAACGTTCTCGCTGTCCAATATTTTCATCTCCTCAGCTTGTTATCAGTTGTCTAATAGTTTACTAAAGGGTAATGAACTCAGAACATTCAGGCGTGCTGAAAGAAGGAACTTTCTGTGGTGAACTTGGTGGCGTGGTGATCTCAAGTTGAAGTGTTTTGACCCCCCTCCAGCTCTGAAAATTGTGTCTTGTAATACGGAGCCGCTTTTCTTCGTCTGTCGTACTTGCACTTCTACTGTTTGAAGAACTGAATTTCCCCAAAGTCGAGGGTTATGCGCCTTTTTCCTGTACTCAATTATGTAACCCGTGACTATATGACATTGTTCTGTTGGGGCGAGAGCGACAGTCTGAAATACAGGGTCGCTGAGGATGACGTATTAATATTCATGAAAGAACCGCTGCCTGATTGGCTTACAGGAGCATTCCGGAATGGTTAAGTTAGACCAGAGCCGGTTTTGACAAATCTTTTTTTTTTTTTTTTTTTAATTCAAACAAGTACAAAATTACATTGTGCAAAATGAAAAGATCAATGTCTACACGCCAGGGGTTATACAGAAATATAAGTATAGCACTTAAAAAAAAAAAACCCCAACAAACAAAAAACAATAATAACAAGAAAAAAGCGAGCAAAGCTCACATACCCCCGCTTCCCATTTGTCACTGAATAAATGTCAATAGAAAATACCGCTTATATGAAAATGTAATATGCAGTCGTATTCAAATGAAGTACCATAAAGATCCATTCAGTATACAACCCATTGATGCGTCCCAGCCAATTTTTGCATCAAGTTGAATTAAGATTCAAGGGCAATAACTCCATATTAATATATCCACCATGCAAAAGGAAAGTGGGGCATTCTAGTAAGCAGTAAAACATTAACATAATAGTTCTTGATGATCATTATTCTGGAATGCAGGGCTACTCGCACATATGTTCTAAGACCACCGGTTAGATTGGGTTGATCTGGAATATCAACCTTGACTCTTCCAGTCTCTAGATCTTTGCATGTCGCCCCTCAGGACACACCACATTGCTGCCCTTACAGATGTGAGAAGATCATGTGGATTCATTCCTGACTAAGAGATCGAAAGACACTGAAGAATATTGTAACAATAACTATCAATACCATGCCATACACAATACTGGTGAAGATAGCACTGTGCTTGACATCATCCCAACATAAGGGAATTGATCCCTCATCCCTTCTACCAGTAATAATCACATCATATAAAGAGGACAGCAATCATTACAGAGTTAGACATATCTGATATTATAGTGTACATGAACACTTCAGAATGACAAATGAAAGTTTAAAAGGCACTGTTTGATTATAACTAAAGTCTTGTTAAAATACCAAAACCAATGAAGAAAATGAGGTAAGAAGCGATGGGGTTGGATGAAAAAACAAAAAAGTGAGGTCTGAGCCCTAAATGCTCTAAACATTTTACCAAATAAAAAACAAACCTAACTTGGTTTGAGAAGTATGTAAAATATTGGAGCATTTATGGCCAATCACCAAGGAGTATTAAGCTACAGAGGAAAGGTTTGAAACATGCTGCACTATGCTAAGAGGTGGTACTAAGCTGCAAGAATGCCATCTACAAAAACTATGCTGCTGTTAATTATCAAGGGAAGCAAGCAGGATCTATAGCTATACCGTAAGGAAAACATGCAATTAGCACATCACTGTGATTGATGCAATACCTGAAAAGAAAAATAATTGTATGAAATGAGTGCCATTCAGCCATGCAAAAGACTGGTGATGAAAATGAGGATGTGCAAAGATAATGATGACATTTAAGAATACTCCATGGAAATACAACATAGAAATACAAAATCGAAGTACAGAGATTGTGTGAATGACTTATACAGTCTTGTGCATGTTACCGGTACCGCTATAGGAAGCATGGCACATGTGGTACCATCGAAAAAGAAATCTCTTACAAAATACATGTGACTTTAGGTCAGTATAACTCCGTAAAAAAAAGAGTTTCGGAATTGGGTTTCAAACTCGTTCAAGAGTATCATCAGGAGTACCTACCACCAAAATGTCATTCAACTAGGTGTCGTAGTTTTCGAGAAAACTTGTCCCCATTGACCAGTATAGAATAAAGTACAAAATGTGACGTTTCCATGGAAATGTCAGAAAACTGACATCCCAGAAAACTGAAAATGGACTGGACATGTAGTATCTGACATGGTTCACGATTGTACAAAGTTTGGCTGAAATATTTTCAACGGTTTTTGAGGAATGACCCCGGACGGAAGGACGGACGGAAGGACGGACGGTCAGGCCGCTTTATAAATCTCAGGAGGAACAGCTGAGGACGGTGTCATCACGTTTTATCAGCCAATCAGGCAGCGGTTCTTATAAGTATTGATAAGTCTTCCCCTGCAATCTGCATTTCGGAAATTTGCGAGGCCAGCATCTGATGGAAATTTGGTGTAGGAATAGCATCCAAATTGTGATCATGACACAAATCCGATTCTTAATACTTAATAAGTGAGATTTAGATCTTACTTTTGTACAAAAAAAAGAACAAAAACAAAAAAAAAACTGCTGCCCTGTGAGATAATCTTGTGAATAAAAATTAAATTAAAATTTTCATCAAGGGCAATGTTTTTTTTTTCAGATTGAATTGATTTATGATTAAAATATATTATATATTTAAGGCCACACTTTTTATTGTTTGGTGCACAGGCCCGCCGACCTGGGAAACCACAAAAGTAAAAAAGAAAAAAGAAAATGATAAATAAATACAATAAATCATTCTTTACTAGACCTGCCAAACTTGAAAAAGTGCTAGTCAGACTAAATTCACATGCACACGCGCACAAAATTTTTCAGTTGCATGTAAACGTTATAAATTAGGAAAAATTATCTTTCACGCTGTGGAGATTCTGCGGGTAGACATTCTGCTTGTTGTTAAGTTTTAGGTTCAGGGTTTGGGAGAGACAATTATAGTTTTAAAAAGAGCTAAGGTTAGGGTTCAGGGTTTAGGAAAAGCAATGTTAAACATTGAATTGTTGAACTTGTAGGGAAACAGGGATCAAAAGAGCCTCTAGGTTTATTGGTCCTGACTTGTTTTTAATAATTTTCATATTTAACAATAATTATTTATGATTTCATAATTAACAACTCCACACTATCAGGTATTGCTAGTTCTCCCCCTTTTAGGCAAGACGACAATCATTCATTTGGACGTGTAATTTACTGCATTTTAATCAGCGTCATTGAAAATGACATATGTCAGCTCTCACACATGAGGCGAGTCTCACGCTTTTTTATGGCCATATCACATTCTCACACCGTAGTGAGCAATCTCACACTTTATAACAAAAGGGATAATTGAAAATTTTTATTCGGGAAACAAAATTTTATTTAATTTTCGAGTTCCACTTTTTAATAAACTCACGCTGTACGGCGAGCGAAAGGCGATATGTCATTGGAACATGGATCACTCATTATTAAATCAACGTGTATTCAAGAGATTTTCCCGCAGAATTGAAGTCCTTGTGCATGAAAGTTTTTCAGTTTCACGTGCGTTTCAGTTAATGTCGCTGTTAGTGAAACCAATTATGACTTAGAATGCTCACGCTTCTCTTTTCTCAGGTGTTGGACGCTATGAAATTGCATAAAGACGTTTCAAATGGTCTTTTATTTCATTTAAACAATTGAAACAATCAGGAAGCGGAAGTAAAGCAAAGGCCTATTTTTGACTAAATTATTTTGTTGTACTGAATTTAACCCATTCTTTCGTCGCTGTTTGATCTCATGGGGAGGGAGGCTTTGTCTTCAATTTCCAATGGATTGTTACCATAATTGGAAAACGTGTCGACAAATAAAAATGGTTGTGAACTAGCCAGGACTAGTTCTTGTTATAAAGGGATGTTCTGTGTACCCAACCACTGGTTGAATCCAATGTTGCACAACCACTGTCTTTACAAGTCAGGCTTCACCAATGGAAATCAGCCCAAGTCTATGCTCAGGGGTAGGTCCGAGTTTCATGTTTTGTTGAAGTAATCAAACAGCCGGACACAGCAGCATTGCCACTGATTTTCTAGCTCAGGTTCTCATAATGATTGGGAATATCAGACCTTGATCATTCAGCATAAAATAAAGCTGCAGCATGAGTGATAATCAAGCCTAATTCGTATACACTTTATATAGATCAGCTGATTTCTTGGTGTCCAAGCGCGACAAAACGTCCAGGACATTACCACACAAAGTATTTTTGGATTGGCTGATATATACAAAATGGCAGCATTCATGAACTTTTGCAAATTAGTTGTATTTCCAAGGTATGAGGTTACATTATTCGGTACAAAAAAATTGCAAAAATTCACAAAAAATATTTATGGGTCATTCCATGTCAAATCACCTCCTCAAAATTCTTTAATATTTACACAAAATGAAAAAAATGCCAAATATTAGGCCAGTATCTCAGATAGTTTTCAAGTTATAGCCCTTTGAAATTTGAATAATATTTTGATTTTTTTGGCAAACCCATTTTCAGCCAACTTTGGCAACTTATCGCTCCAAATTGATTGCTTATACAAGGCTGAAATTGGGTATACTAACCATGTTCATCCCCTTGAGTCTGAAAACGGCCTTAGCTTCTGTGTATCTTGATCCACTTTTGTAAGGTAAAACCTCAAAATCAGCCGAAAACACAAAATGCCCAAAAACGAGACCACATTATATGACCTGTAACTCAGTGAGACAAAAGCAAGATGTAACTCAGTAAGATAAAAGGCTAGAATTCATTTTTTTTACGATTTTACGGTACATTTCTCTGTAAAAATGCAGTCATCCAAGTAATATCATTCGCAGAAATTTTTTAATGAAATAATTTCTTGTAAATTTTTCCGGTTTTGCCCCAAAATTCCCTTTATTGGGGCAAAAAAATGACCATGTCCCCAGTTATTCGTCTCTGAAATTTTTACTTTACAATCTTATAAATGTGAACAGTGTCTGACAAAAAATTAGAATGATGTTCAGCTTACTTTTTTTGTTATTAATTTTTCAAAAATTGTTCCAAAATTTTTGGTACTTAAATGGGTATCAGTCTGCTGCCTTTTCGCGGTGAATGTTTCTGGGATCTGCACAGTACCTTTGAGTCTTCTCATAAGAACATTTTCTCATGATGACAACACACAGAATCAATCTGTGGCACACCAGACCACCACTGCATTAAGGCAGTTTCCTCACTTGAGAAAGTATCTAGTCCCAATAGTCCAGTTTTTCTTGTAAATTTCCTTGACTGACATGCATCATCTAAATGGATTCCAATCCTGCACCAAGGTAAATTGCCCCCCGCCATTTCCATGCTCATGATGATCTAATAATCCCCAAGTGGGATTGCCTCCTTTTATAGTGTACTATTATTGTGCAGTTCAGCAACACAAGTTCGGGCTCATTTAGGATTACAGAAGCCTGTGATCAGTCAAGTCATGCCATGGCATGTTTGAGGCACTGATGTCATCCCAAGCAGTCATCCCCAACAAAAACAATGAAACTGATGAAATTGAAGAATAAATCTGTGGAATCTAGCAAACACCAAATATTCTGACAAGACCTCTGTTATGTATTGTACTTTTAAATGGTGTATCATGTTCAAAAATATTTTTAATCAATGTTTTGTTTCATATTTGGTAGATAACAGCACTTGCTGCAGGCTTATAACCGTTTAGTCAATGCAAAAATACACAATTTCGGAACATAATTTAAAAATTCTTAAGGAAAAAAAGTACGCTGAACATCATTCAGATTTTTTTGTCAGACACTGTTCACATTTATAAGATTGCAAAGTAAAAATTTCAGAGAGATGAATAGTCATTTTTTGCCCCAAAAAAGGGCATTTTGGAGCAAACCAGAAAAATTAACCTAGAAATTATTTCATTAAAATACTTCTACAAATGATATTACTTGGATACTACATTTTTACAGAGAGATGTATCATAAAATCGTTAAAAATGAATTCTAGCCTTTTATCTTTTATCTGTTCCTGAGTCACAGGTCATAAAACGTGGTCTCGTTTTTGGGTGTTTTGTGTTTTTGGCCGATTTTGAGGCTTTACCATACAAAAGTTGATCAAGGCACAGAGGCCATTTTCAGATTATAAGGGATGAACATGGTTGGTATACCCAATTTCAGCCTTGTATAAGCAATCAATTTGGAGTAATAAGTTGCCAAAATTGACTGAAAAAAAACTCAAAATATTCAAGTTTTGAAGGTCTATTGAAATCTATTTGAGATGCTGGCCTAATATTTGGCTTTTTTTTTATTTTGTGTGAGTATTTACACGAGGTGACCTGGAAAATTTTTCTAAATCTGGATGATTTGACTTGGAATGACCCTAATGGAACAAGAAGATCATGTCCTTTTTTGGGTAAGAGCTGAAAAAATTGTTTTCTTTGCTTTTAAGCCTCCAGCACCATGTTGAATCCTTGGGTTTTACAATATTGGAACTGTTCATGGTACTCAACAGCACAGCTATGTCTTAGCTGAACTCTCTAATACTGATGTTACAATCATGACAAGATCTGTCAACACTAGGGTTTTAGACCTTCTGCAGTGCTTCAAAAAAGCCTGCTATATTGATTGAATTTTTTTAGCATGTCAGACTAAAGCTGATTCTCTTTGGAAGGACTTCCTATCAGCCTTCCTAGATCATGCATCAAAGCCTAGTGTTGTCAGCTGCTCTTCTGCTTGTGTTGAAGGGGCCAGTGGACATGAACAGCTTTCAGATTCTGAGGTACCACAATGAGGACGACGAGGCAGTGAAGGAGATCTTCACCCTGGGAATGATGGAGCACGTGCCCACCTTTTTCCTGCATGTACTCAAGCAGCCCCTCGCCCAAATGGTGCTCATGTGTGTCTTTTGTGCCCTGTTAGCCAGCTCCAAGTCCATCATCCTACCAGTCCTGGCCCTCGCTTTGATGCTGGCGGGGCTGCGACAGCTGGTCAACCACTTCTTCAGCAGCTACGTCAAGTCGTGTCTAAAAGAGGACCTGGCCTCCATAAGGGAGACCTACATGGAAAAGACCAATTCCTGCTTCTGGGTGGTGGAGAGTGATGGCTGGCTGGTGGCCACAGTGGCCTGCGTGCCCTGCCAGACTCATCCGGAGTTCCTGGAGCTCAAGCGCATGTCCGTCCGGAGAAGCCACCGTCACCTAGGCATTGGAAAGGCCCTCTGCCGGACAGTGGCAGACTTCACTCGGGAGAAGGGCTACCAAGCAGTCATCCTCTTCACCTCCGAGATTCAGTCGGATGCTCAGAAACTTTATGAGCATATGGGTTTCACAAAGATGCAGAGGTTTCTCCTTCCAAGCATTGTCGGCAAACTCACAAACTTTTACTTACTGGAGTACAGATTGGAGCTGCAGGAGAGAACTGGTGGGTAAGAGGATCCCGAAGGAGCAGAACATGGCTTCCGTTTACCCACCAATTTCACTCTTTCCTGCACTGAATACTGCTGTAGCCTAGTGGTTATGGTAATGCATTGCATCCTCAGTGACCAGGGACCAATTCCCTGGAAAGAGAGCACTTTTTTAGGCAGTAATACCATTTTTCTTCAGTAAATAAGTGCTGGGTTTTTTTGTTCTAAAATTAAAAAAGTGGTTGTATGTGGATAGAATGTATACCTCTAGTGACTAATGTGAAATTAAATTAGTTTTACAGTTTGGTAGCTGAGAAATATGAAATTTTGGAGAGGCCACCTACAGTTTGGAGAGGCCACCTAGACATTCCTGAACTAAAACCTCTCTAATTTTGCTCTGATTTACTTTTTAGAATAAACTTCGGCACAGATAATGGTGAGATTCTGTGCTGTAATATTTTGGAGGTTTCAAATAATTTCAAAAAAGATAAAAGTATAACTTTGTTAGGCGTACATGAGATGTTTCAGTTATGCTGTGTTCCATCTACATTTACTCTGGCTCAGTGACTTACTGTACATTTAAAATCATGTTGCACATTGCATTATTTTTTATTACTCTTTGCTGATTATTAACACGACTGACTGAAATATGCGTGCTGATCCCCCAATTCGAAGAGGAAGTTGACAATTCCATAAGGAGCTTGGCCATGAACTACAGGCTGTGAGGAACCACACTTGGAATGGAAGTTTACATGAATACGCCCAGTGCCTCCCGCATCAGATTACAGATTACCCGATTACCTTCCAATCTAACACTGGTTGGCCTGTCCACATCCAGTCCGACGTCTGACTCCGAGTAAACCACCAAATCTGCCCAGATTCTTAATAGGGGGTGTGAGGGTACCACGTGACCCTAAGTCCTAAGTAATTGTGACGTCAACAGTTCATCAGCCATTGCCTGAGTAATTATGGGCAAACTGTTGATGTTACAGTCACTAGGAGTTAGGTCACATGCACAAACATAGAATAATGGCTTTGATACCCTCACCACTGACCCTGGTCGCTGCCCTCACACGCCCTATTCCACCATTACTCTAATCTCTGGCCGTATTCTATTGCCAGATGACTAGGGATAGATGGATTCTCAAAAGACGCATCTGGCGACACTCCACCCACTCACCCTTGGAGTAAGTTGGCCCGACGCGTCTAGCAACACTGCCGCACCCTCATACACAAATTAATTTGGCTCGATAATCTGGCAACACTGTCACCCCCTCACGCACACATGAATTTGGCTCGATGATCTGGCAACACTGTCACTAAATGAGTTAAGTTATTACATTATTGGTTGTGTGTTATTACATTATCGGGGCAGACCATTTTTATTACATTATCGGTCAAAGTTTTTCGACATTATTAGTCTGTTGTTACATTATCAGTTGTAACAGAGCCTCTATGACTCCAAGAAGAGATGTATCCCCCACCTTGAGTCTTGTCACCTGGGGCTCCCAGTTATCCTGCTCGTGTCCATCCACGGGACTCTTCCGTCCTTCATCAGTATAAATTTCCATGCTTATCCAATTAAAACAATATTGTTAAATAAGAGTAACTAGTTCAGGCAGGAAACTCGAGAGAGCTACCAGCCACGTCAGCGTCAGCAGGCACACAACAATTGGAGGATGACATCATCGCATGAGGTAATACAGCGGTCTATTTAAAAGACATCAAGCTCACTCACTTCTGTTGCTGTTTGCAATGACTTTTCATGCTGTGCAACACATTCTCTGGTTTTTGTCTGCCTCCTCCACCTCAGCCTCCACCTGTTTGGTTCTGCTCACATCTGGGGGATTTTGATTTCTGTTCGTGATTAACTATGTTTGTATGTTCGCTGTGCCTAGGTAGGGCATACATCCTGAGAAGAACCACCGCCAAATACAATGTAATGCTTTTAACCATGAATAAATTGTTCTATTCTATTGAAGCGTGAGTTTTCCTTAGTGAACTACTACATAAGGAACTACCACTTTAGTCAGACCATTGCGTAAAGTCTTATCCAGTGCATCCCAGAGACTCTCAACGGGGTTAAGGTCTGGACTCCGGTGGCCAATTCATGAATGAAAATGATATGTCCTGCTCCCTGAACCATTCTTTCACAATTTGAGCTTGAGGAATCCCGGCATTGACATCTTGGAATATGCCGGGGCCATCAGGGAAGAAAAAAATCCATCGATGGGAAAAGCTTGCTCATTCATTGTATTAAGGTGGTCAGCTGACCTCATTTTTTTGGGCACATATCATTGTGAACTTAGACCTGACCAACTGAAGCAACCCCAGATCATAGCAGTGCCCCCACAGGCTTGTATGACTGGCAGTGGGCATGGTGGGTGCATCACTTTGGCCTCAGTTCTTAGCCGGATGCGGCCATCACTTTGGAACAGGGTAAATCTTGACTTGTCCGACCGCATGATCTTTTTTCATTGCTCTAAAGTCCAATGTCCCTCACAAATTGAAGCCTAATTTCCCCAATTAACCTCACTAATATGTGGTTTTCTTTGCTGTTTCATCCCAATCCAGTGAGTTCTCTTTGAATTGTTTGTGTGGAAATGCTCTTACTTTCTCTATTAAACATAGCCGTGAATTCCACCATTGATTTTTACCTCGCCCGCAACAGAGTCAGCAGGGAAAGGTATTGTAATCAGTGCGGCTTAGTCGGTTGCGTTAGTGGTCTGTTTGGATGTTTGTTTCTTTGTCTGTCTGTTTGTTAGTAACATGCTTTTTTACCCTTTGCATATTGTGTATGTTCATGAAGCTTCACCATATGATAGAGGTTCGTCGCCAGAGGCCTATACTTTTTTAGTCTCGAGGTCTATAGTCAAGGTCTAGGTCACCGAAAACATTAAAACTGCATGTTGGGCTAAAGTGCTGTAGGGATGCGCATTGGGAAGGGACTGCTGGGATGGGAAATTAAAAATGATTGCCTTGTTCGTTGCTCAAGTGCCTCCTGTTGGCCAGCCAGGCACTCGTCAGTAAGATTCTAAGCTTGCTCATGTTTGGGTATCCTCCGCCCTTGTTCTTAACTCGTAATAGTTTCGACCAATGAGTGTAATGATGCAGGGCTTCGGAGGAGAGCCGCGAACTGTCTATCTCTCCTGAGCTGGCAATAGGGGGTTGCATAAGAGCAAGCCTTGTACATAGTTCTTGGATTGGGCGTTGCAAATTCGGGTGGGATTGGAGATGCCAAATTTATTTTTTTAAAAAACACACACACACATTTTGGCTCATAATTTTGCTATGATAGCTAGAGACTTGAAACCAGCTCCATTCTGTAAATTCTGTTTCAGAGATCTGTGCATGATTTCGACAAGTCATCATTCTATGAATGCCTGTTCATTTGTTTGTTTGTGTGTCTCTGTGTTAACAATCTAGCATCCACACAGTTGCACTGATTGGCCTCAAAGCTTCAGAGTGGGTGGGCAATGGTCAGTAGACCACCTAATTAAATTTTGGGGATGATACGGTCCAGGTCAAGGTCATCGGAAATGTCAAAATCGGTTTTATTTGCTATATCTTCCTTCATACTCATCACATTGACTTCAAAACACAACCAAAATGAGCATTTTTCAATTCAGTTTTGGTGGGGGAGGTTTTTCCTGCTTGGCAACACTTGTTCATAATTTCATTTCAACAACTGTGCAATTGATCTCTAATCACAATCATTCAAGATTTTTTTCTGACCACTTTCTTCAAAGATGGTGGTTCACCACTATACTTCCAGGTTTTAACAACTCGTTGGACAGTTCTTAACCTAATTTTAGCAACTTTAGTAATCTCCTTAGTATTTTTTATATTTTGCTTGATGCTTGTCAATAATTTCACCCTTCTGAAACAGAATCTTTTCCACTACCGCAGGATAAGTCTTCGAACATGGTTATTTCAGAAATGAGAAGCTGCTCACTGCATCATTTAAGGTTAAATAACTTGTTGCCCACTGAAACATATTAATAACTGTAGTAATTGTCCAATGAAAGGCTCTTACCAATTTGCTGAGTTAAATCTAGGAGTTGACTTTATTTGGCCAGGCAGTGTAATTTTGTCATGAAGCCATGGTTTTTGACGATTACATGCTGTACATTGGGAAAGACTGCACCAGTGTAGCAGTGTTTTAATTTGTATGTAACAAAATGTGAGCTAAGTTCATATTTGCTTCGACTGCACATTGAGATTATGATTGATTAATGTGTGCAAGAGGTGATAAAAAGGGCAAAAACCCCAAAGAAAAATAAACGCAATGGCCTATGCATTTTAGGTGGGGGGGCAGTAGCAGTATGTTGCAGGGCAGCATTGGTCCAGAAAAGGTTGAGAACATTGCTCACTGTGCTAACTAATCCACCTGCTGGTCAAAGAGTGTGAAACAGGCCAGTACATCATAGAATTTCAACAATGTGATTAAAAATATATATATTTAGATAGCCCCTTACTGAGGCATACCTTAAAAACAAGCCTAGTCTGTTTGTATTAATATTGTCTTTTCAGTATTGCACCAAATTTGTAAACCAGTCTTTTGCTCATATAATTTTATCATGTTAAAACAATGGGAAATGTTGGTGTGATGAAACTGGAGAATGACTGGGCTTTACCTGGCAGAGAGCAGAATATGCTAATGTACTCAGAAAAAATGTGCTTATGTAACATGGAAAATAATGCTGTGGGCAGTCTCTTAATTTGTATGTAAGACCAGTTTTCTCAAATTTGTGGGGGGATTATTTCTCCTGCCTTTGAAAACATACTCTGACATGGTACAGAACAGGCCGAGGTACACAATCATTCCCTTGCTAACTTGTAAGGACAAGGGTTTATGGGGTTTATTATTTTCTGCCGAGATCCGAAGGACTTCTGGCGCCAGTGATGTGGAACAGACGGGAGGGAGGCTTCGAACGTCATCGATCGCAACGTGGATATAAAATGATACAAACCTCTTTGTGCACTAGATCATGGGAATCAGTCTCGGCACCGCTAGTGACTTCGCTATTGGTTGCCGGTTCGCGATAATTAAGAATAAAATAGATTAAAACACATTCATTCTCAATCATATTTGGATTTAAAACCTCAGGTAAGGAATGTTGCATTTGCTTACAGTGAGTTCGCAAGAGTACTAGTCAGAAATTCAGTCGAAGGATTAAGACAACATAACCTCTCCCAAGTTCAAATTTAATAAATATTGTTAACTAGCCTCTCGGAGGTTGAAATTAATTTTGCGCGATTTGCATAGAGTTAATAGGCCTACTTGGAGGGATGGTTGCTGCGTGCGTTGCGTAATACTTCTTCGGGCTAAATTGGAACATTTTAAGTTCATAAAAGTATACTTTTAAGTATACTACCAATTTTATGCAAAGTAAACTGAAAGTATACTCTCTTATTTTTAGTTTAGAGGAAGTATACTAATAGCACACTTGAATAAACTTCTTTTTCGTAAGGGTACCATTACCCAATCTACTCTCAGCTCATTCTGGCCTTTCTACTGACCATCACAATGGCCAGGTAAATAAAGCACGACTCCCTCATACTCCCCTAATTGTCAGGTGATGGTTTGCAGACTTCTGATAAGATTTTTTTTTATTCTGGTGGTTATGCTGATGATATCATAGTTTTTGCTTTTTCTTTTTTTGGTTTGCAAAACCTTGTTAATATTTGTGTAAGATGTTCAAATGACTGGAGATTTGTGTATGGAATAAAGAAGACGGCATGTATGGTTATTGGTAGGCAGAGCAGGAACTGCACTTTTTGTTGGCAGCTGGATGGTAAACCTATCAATAACATTAAGAGTATGACGATTCTTGATAATGTTTTTAATATTAATTTAAACTGTACAGATCATGTTGACAGTAGAATTTCCGCAGGTAGATGCTCTGTTTTTGCCCTTGCTTCAAGCGGCTTGCGTTATCCTGGTCTTACTACCCAAACAAAGACGAATCTTTATAAATCTTCATGGTAATCAACTTTTTCAAATGGACTTGAGTGTCAGTCCCTTGGATTCACCTCCTTAGCAAAGTTAGAAAGTGCCCAAGGGACCTAAGAAAAAGTTTTAATGGCATTGGGAAGCGTTCTCATCACAAAAAGTTACTCCAAGCTCTGAATATTCAGCCAGTGAAAGAGGTAGTCAGTCATAGATGTCATTCTCTTTTTTCTAGCATATTTAAAACATATCCTCCTAGGGATCTCAATTTCATCTTGATGGCAAAGACAACAGCAGAGGGAATTTCCTCTATTGATGGTACGTTATCCCGAGTGGTGTCAATCCTTTTGATTTGATTGTGGGACCGGGGGGCTCTTGGTGTGGTGATCCCACGCCATGTGGTAGATGGTGTTGTTCATAGTCTGTGCTGTCTGCTTCGCGGAGAGGGCTACCGCATCCAGGGCTCTCGCTCCGATGCGACTGCAGGCTTTAATGGTTTCTTTTAGTCTCTGCTGTAAATTCTTGTAAATTTAAATACTCTCTCCACAACATGGAGTTTTAATGAAAAATAAATACACTACAGGCCAAAAGTTTGGGGCCACCCTCAGATTTTCAAAAAATCACACATCAACTGTTTTTTCCTTATTTTTTGCGCATTAAATGACTTCAGTGCATACAATATACGAAGCCAATAGGTTTTGGGTGAATTTCAGACATCAGACCACATATAAAAGCTGTCTTGACTGATTGATCACTTACCACAATGTTGTCTTGACTGATTGAACATTGATCATGTTTTATAATTGAGTTCCAATGCCTTTGTGTTACATGATTTTATGTCACTAGGACATGAACAGTTTTATGTAACAAGAAGGCATGCTGTATAAATGCCTTCCCCAAAACCAAGGGGTCATATTGCACTTGGTGCACCATGAAAAATCTGAGGGTGGCCCCTACCTTTTCGCCTATAGTATACGTACATGACATGCAACTCTTGTGTGGCGTTATCAGAAACCTAAAGCAGTAAAGAATAAAAAGTGGTTTGGAACAGTCCCTTAAAAATCAGATAAGTACACATTTATACAACAAGATCTGTGCTTGTTGTACAAATACGTAACACTGTGTGCATTACAAGTAACAAAGCTTGAGTAATGTTTGAATTACGTGTTACTATTCCCCGCAACAATAAATGGTAATTTGTCACCCTGTTTTCATATGGTTTTGATACACAAACATTCACAGGACATGCAGTCCTTGCAATGTATTGGTGTTAGCATCCTTAATAGTGCATATCCATATTCAGATATATATATATATATATATATATATATATATACTGCTAAGTTGCAGTTATAATATGACACTGGGGTTTAGAAGTTCCTTTCCTCACCTTTTCCAAAATGCTTTTGTCAGAAAACGCGAATACCTTGGAATTGTGAACACTGATGTGGATTATTATAGAGTGATATTTACCTACATATTCATCATAGAGTAACTAATTGTACATCATACAAAAGGAAATTAAATGCTCTTTCAGATTGTATATAATATTGGTAGATTACAGCAACAAACTCTTGGTAAATTGACCTTTTTAAATCATGACCATATGTGACCCTCTAGTACCAGACCAGTCACTAGGGCTGGGTATTGCCACTGATTTCCTGAATCGATGGGATTTTGATTCACAAGGTCCCGATTTGATTTGATCCAATATCAATTCATTGAAGGATATTTCGGCTTCAGTGCCTGTTTTGCTTGAATATGAAAGGGAGTCTTGGAGAACTAATGGCAGAAATTATACTTTCAGTTGAATTATTAATAAGAAACCCTCTAACTAGGCACAATATTTGAAATATTAAAGTTCACACAAAAAAATGACCCCAAACTGTTTGCCTGAAAATACTTTTTATGGACCAACACATTTGATCAATCAACAAAATAAAGTGTAGCATAGACTTAACAGTCAGTAGACTATTATTCTCTGAAACTGGGTCAATATTACATGCTTCACTTTGCAAGTTCATTTTCCAGTAAATGTTATTGAGTTTAAATCAATATGCTTGCCCAAAATACCCCACATGGACATGTTCGACTGTAAAGAAATAAATATTACTATACATTCAACAAAGAAAATAATATTGGATTTTTTTTTATTCGACTGGATGAAATGGTGGACGAAAATTGGCATGTTTTTTTACTAAACTTCCACCCGTCGCTGTTATTAAAAATATATCTACCAACACATGTAGTTGAGCATAAAATAAAGATCTGATTCCGAAATTTATATCTAACGTTGACTTTTTTGTCTCATCATCATTACTTGTAGCTTGAAAATCCGGCCTCAATTTACCGTTCCGTGCCTGACCAGTCGTGTCCACTGCAGTTACGTACGGATCACAGTACATTTTTACCATCAGCAGGTAGTTTCGCATTTGCAGCATTCTTTCTATCAATAAAACACTGCTTGATGTACATTTATGACACGTAGTCAAAATATCTCTACCTGCAATTAACTTATTCATCATTATCCGTGACGCAGGCTAATACATTTCCCGACGTAAGTATTTTTTGAAGATATGTACCTAAGGTTTTTTTTTTTTTAAACTGGGACTTTTACTCTACTACATTTAAAAGATAAAGAATTCTTTTACTTCGTTACTTTCACAGTGGCCACTTCGTTACTCATTACGAATTAAAATATGAATGTAATTCATCATTTAAGGATTATCTGGATTTGGTGTGTTCGAGAAGAACAATGGAGCTGGAAGTGTATCTTAAGCGCCTTGTGCTGACGTGTCCGCCAGCAGACATGGAGCTGCAAATTTATGCATGCAGAACAATGTTGTATCACTAGATGGCACTCTCGGATCAGTTATTGAATATTCACAAGCAAGATGGAAATGCACTAATAAAAGATCTATCTTTGAATAAAATGAATCGATATTCAAAATTTAAGCAAAAATCGATCTGAATCGGAACATCGATTTTTTTTTTTAGCCCAGCCCTTCCAGTCACATCGATCAATTTTTCAAATATGTGGTTTTGGGCTCATATTAATGGCCCTTTCAGATGAGCCCAAAAACTCATATTTGAAAAATTGACCCATGTGACTGGTTTGGAGCTGGAGGGTCACATATATTGTGAAGAAAAAATCAATTTCATATAAAGGTGAATAAGTTAAGCTACTTCATCAGATAACTAACACATACGTTGATCAATTATTATTACACATCATCTGAAAGGTATTTTAATCAGCTTTCCATTGGTTTAAATAATGTGTATGTAAGTAAAACCTGCTGATCGTAACATCAATCCAAGCTGTCATACCTCCTATTTAAGACGAGCGCCTAAAAGTGGAACTTTTTGTTCTAGGGTGGGTATATGTGGTGTGTGTTAACCAAGAGAAGCTACTCGATCCAGAGGGATATCACACTTTTATGTAATCTAGAGATAAGTGGCTTTCAAAAAATCACCATGAGAAGTTGCCCTGAGAGGTGCTCCCGGATGGTCCAAAAATGAGCCCTGGCTCAAATCCCAGCACAAAAAATGTGGAGCATGCTCAGAGCGAATAGTCCAGTTCGGTTCGAGTGAAGCATATACATGGAAGAACAATGCCACAATTAACTGCATTATCTGGTGTGTTCGTCGGACTATGAGAAATTAGATTTCGCACGATTCCAGTTGGACTAATGGGTTTACTTGTACAAAACCCAAAACCAGTGAAGTTGGGACGTTTTGTAAATCGTAAATAAAAACAGAATACAATGATTTGCAAATCCTTTTCAACCTATATTCAATTGAATACACTGCAAAGACAAGTTACTTAATGTTTGAACAGGTAAACTTTGTAATTTTTTGCAAATATTAGCTCATTAGGAATTTGATGCCTGCAACATGTTTCAAAAAAGCTGGCACAAGTGGCAAAAAAGGACTGAGAGAGTTGAGGAATGCTCATCAAACACTTATTTGGAACATCCCACAGGTGGACGGGCTAATTGGGAACAGGTGGGTGCCATGATTGGGTATAAAAGCAGCTTCCCTGAAATTCTCAGTCTTTCACAAACAAGGATGGGGCGAGGGTCACCACTTAGTGAACAAATGCGTGAGCTGATTGTCGACCAGTTTAAAAACAACTTTCCTCAACGAGCTATTGCAAGAATTTTAGGGATTTCATCATCTACGGTCCGTAATATCGTCAAAAGGTTCAGAGAATCTGGAGAAATCACTGCACGTAAGCGACAAGGCCGAAAACCAACATTGAATGCCCGTGATCTTCGATCCCTCAGGCGGTACTGCATCAAAGATCGACATCAGTGTGTAAAGGACATCACCTCATGGGCTCAGGAACACTTCAGAAAACCACTGTCAGTAACTACAGTTCGTCACTACATCTGCAAGTGCAAGTTAAAACTCTACAATGCAAAGCGAAAGCCATTTATCAACAGCACCCAGAAACGCCGCCGGCTTTTCTGGGCCCAAGCTCATCTAAGATGGACTGATGCAAAGTGGAAAAGTGTTCTGCGGTCTGACGAGTCCACATTTCAAATTGTTTTTGAAAACTGTGGACGTGGTGTCCCCCGGACCAAAGAGGAAAAGAACCATCCGGACTGTTATAGGCGCAAAGTTCAAAAGCCAGCATCTGTGATGGTATGGGGGTGTATCAGTGCCTAAGGCATGGGCAACTTACACATATGTGAAGGCACCATTAATGCTGAAAGGTACAAACAGGTTTTGGAGCAACATATGTTGCCATCCAAGCAACGTCTTTTTCATGGACGCCCCTGCATATTTCAGCAAGACAATGCCAAGCCACATTCTGCACGTGTTACAACAGCATGGCTCCTTAGTAAAAGAGTGCGGGTACTAGACTGGCCTGCCTGTAGTCCAGACCTGTCTCCCATTGAAAATGTGTGGCGCATTATGAAGCGTAAAATACGACAATGGAGACCCCGGACTGTTGAACAACTTAAGCTGTACATCAAGCAAGAATGGGAAAGAGTTCCACCTGAAAAGGTTAAAAATTGGTCTCCTCAGTTCCCAAACGTTTACTGAGTGTCGTTAAAAGGAAAGGCGATGTAACACAGTGGTAAAAAGGCCCCTGTGCCAACTTTTTTTGCAATGTGTTGCTGCCTTTAAATTCTAAGTTAATGATTATTTGCAAAAAAAAAAAAAGTTTCTCAGTTTGAACATTAAACATCTTGTCTTTGCAGTGTATTCAATTGAATATACACTCAACAAAAATATAAACGCAACACTTTTGTTTTTGCTCTCATTTGTCTTGAGATGGACTCAAAGATCTAAAATTCATTCCAGATACACAATATTACCATTTCTCTCAAACATTGTTCACAAATCTGTCTAAATGTGTGATAGTGAGCACTTTTGCTTTGCTGAGACAATCCATCCCACCTCACAGGTGTGCCACATCAAGATGCTCATCAGACACCATGATTAGTGCACAGGTGTACCTTAGACTGTCCACAATAAAAAATTATTGAAATGTGCTCATTTCACTTAATGAATTTGAAGACAAAGTCTAAATTTCTGTTCACAGTTTGAACAGACACTTGTCTTTTATCTGAGATGCTTGTATAGCAAATAAAGGTCCCAGACTTTTTCCTTCAGGGATGAAATAACAAGGATTCTTAAATTCCCATATGGAAAGAACCTACAGCGCCCTCCATAACTATTAGCACCCCTGGTTAAGATGTGTTCTTTAGCTTCTAATAAATTGTTTTTTCTAAATATTATAGGACCACAATGAAAAAAACAGTAAAATCCAACCTTTAATTAAAGCGCATTTATTCAGTGGGAAAAAAATCCCACATTAAGAAATAATTCTTTTTCATCAAATTCTGTGTGCCACAATTATTAGCACCCCTGATGTTAATACTTTGTACAACCCCCTTTTGTCAACAAAACAGCACCTAATCTTCTCCCATAATGTTTCACAAGATGGGAGAATACAGAAAGAGGGATCTTCGACCATTCCTTTTTGCACAATCTCTCTAAATCTTCCAGCGACCTGGGTCCTCTCCTCTGCACTCTCCTCTTCAGCTCACTCCACAGGTTTTCAATGGGGTTGAGGTCTGGGGACTGAGATGGCCATGGGAGGAGCTTGATCCTGTGTCTGGTGAACCATTTCTGTGTAGATTTGGCCACATGTTTAGGGTCATTATCTTGCTGAAAGACCCAGTAACGACCCATCTTCAGCTTTCAGGCTGAGGCTACCAGATTTTGATTTAAAATGTCCTGGTATTTCAAAGCCTTCATGATGCCATGCACCCTAAAAAGGTTCCCAGAGCCTCTGGAAGAGAAACAGGCCCACAGCATCACTGATCCTTCCCCATACTTCACAATGATCATGAGGTGGAATGGAAAGGAACAGGTGATTTTATGAAAAATCATTTTTTCTTAGTCAAGGATTTTTTTCCCCTTAAAATTCACTTGAGTTGAGGGTTACATTTTTCTACAATTTTCAATGTGAGAGTATGCTTCTGCAATAAAAATTGAATTTATTTTAAGGATTTTAACACATCTTAACCAGGGGTGCCAATAATTATGGAGGGCACTGTATTACAACAGCATGGCTTCGTAGTAAAAGAGTCCATGTGCTGAACTGGCCTGCCTGCTGTTCTGATCTTTCACCAATTGAGAACATTTGGCGCATAATTAAACAAAAAGTCCGTCAAAGGAGACCCAAAACTCTCCTGCAGCTGGAAGCCTGTATTAAACAAGAGTGGGATCAAATTATAATGTCTCAACTCAAGAAACTTGTCTCCTCAATGCCCAGATGCCTCCACTCTGTGTTAAAAAGAAGAGGGGATGCTACACCACGGTAAACAGGCCCCTGTCCCAACTTTTTTGAGACCTGTAGCTGCCAGAAAATTTGAAATGAGCTCATTTTGTGGATAAAATTGTGAATAAGTCCCGCACACAGTCCTCTACGCTTGCAATACTTTATTGAATATACACAACGTTTCGGTCATAGACCTTCGTCAGGTAGTAAGAAAAAGAAAAAAAAAAAAAAGGCAGAGCTGTCATACATATAAGTTTTGAAGTCACCGTGAACCAATCAAAACACCAAACAAGCGTGACATCATAACAAATAACAGTCACACTCTCATTAACCAACAGTTACATGATAAATAACCAATTATCTCCCGATGAATATCAGTTTACGCATCTCTGCTCGCAATAATTTATTGAATAGGCAACGCACGTAATTATTTACACAGTAAAAACTTCTCAAAAGTACCTGTGGAAAAATGGGGCTAAGCTTACCAAAACAACATATACAAGAGTTAAAATTAACGATATTGGACGAAGATTCCAAAAGTCTTCTAGGCTTACTTTTTACCTATAAAGGAGAAGACAAAAAATAAATGTGTTTACAGGCAATGTATGCTCCAACACATTCTAAGGAAAATACAGGCTCATCCAAGAAAAGTACAATGAAATAAAGCACTATGTATAAGATGACAAAATCTATAAATGAAATCAACGAGCACATTGGGATTTATAACATTACATTAAGAAGCAATTCATCATTTAGACCCTTCGGGGAAAGTGTCTGTAGCGTGAAAATCCAGAACGCTTCCCTCCTCTTTAAAAACAAATCAAGATCTCCACCTCTGGGTGGAGGATTCAATTTTTCAATGCCACAAAACCTTAGAGTTGAAATGTCGTGGATAAAATTGTAAAAGTTCTCAGTTTCAACATTTGCTGTGTTATCTCTGTTCTATTGTGAATAAAATACTGGCTGGTGTGATGTGAAAGTCACTGCGTTTTGATTATATTCACAATTTACACTTTTCCCCAACTATTTCGGGATTGGGGTTGTCATTTAAGGTTTGTTTTACGTCTATTGGTCGTTTCTTTTCTTTGAAATTTTCATTGTTTGTTTAATCATACAGTGTTTTCTCTTAAGTCTGTTCTTTTATGTGAAAGTTCTTATGCTGCTGACTTAGCCAGTACTCCCATGTATAAAAGATTCTGAATCTAAATTGCAATATTCTCAGTAGAAATACAGGTTAAATAAAAAATTTTTTTTAATTAAAAAGGGGCCCCTATGCACTGATGAGTTCTTGTTTTTGGAACGCCTTTTCAGCTATATCTTATGTCAACATTCCAATGCTGAAGTAACAATTATGACAAGATCTGATTGCAGCAGTGTTCCAGGACAGACTTCCTTCTAGGCCTCAAAAAGCCTGCTTCATTGAGTGCATTTGCATGCACACTAATAAAACAATTATTATCGGTTTACTAGAGTTAATCAAGTGGTCATGTGAACGGCATAGTCCGATAATCGTTATAGGATAAAGGCTGTTGTTGGTTTATAAGAAATCCAATAAATGCACCTTCCTTTTTGCCCCATGATCTCTTTATTCTGTGCATGTATGACCTGTGGAGGGCAGGAAGAATATGCTCTGAGAGAAATCAGACCATTCTCCTTAATCATGTAAACCAGGTCTGTCGGTTCATTTAAGTGCATTTAAACTTATATTATTGCCATTATCAGATTATTCTCAGCTTTCAGATTACGATGTACATGTAAACGCATTGTCTGATGGAATTTTGTTAAGAACATCAGAGTAAAACCAATTCTAATTGGCAAAACCTCTTTATAGCCTTCCTACTCTGTTGATCTGACATCAGTGCCCAGATTTATGAGCTGTTCTTCTGCTCGTTTTGAAGGGGCCAGTGGCCATGGATGGGTTCCGGATCCGGAGGTACCGTGATGAGGACGACGAGACAGTGAAGGAGATTTTCACCCTAGGGATGTTGGAGCATGTGCCTGCCTTGTTCATGCATTTGCTCAAGCAGCCCCTCATCCAGATGGTGCTCATGTGTGTCTTCTGTTTACTGTTAGCCAGCTCCAAATCCCTACTCCTATCAGTACTGGCCCTTACACTGATGATGGCAGGACTGCGAGAGCTGGCGAGCAGTTCTGTGAAGAGCTACATCCAGATGAGTCTGAAGGAAGACCTGGCTTCCATAAGAGAAACCTACATGGAAAAGACAGATTCCTGTTTCTGGGTGGTGGAGAACAAGGGCCAGCTAGTGGCCACAGTGGCCTGCCTGCCGTGGCAAAGTCAGCCGGAGGTACTGGAGCTCAAGCGCATGTCCGTTCGGAGGAGCCACCGAGGCTTGGGCATTGGAAAGGCCCTTTGCCGGACGGTTGTAGACTTCACGCGGGAGAGGGGCCGCTCGGCAGTTTTCCTTCGCACCACCCTGATTCAGACGGATGCTCAAAAACTTTACGAGCATATGGGCTTCACCAAGATGCGAGAGATTCCCCATCCAAGTGTTGTAGGCAAGCTCGCAAACCACTACCTTTTGGAGTACAGATTAGAGCTACAGGAGGGGAAGGTTGGGTAAAAGGAACTCAAAAGGGCAGAAATTGGCTTCTGGCTAGCCACAACCATCAATGTTGGATTCAAAAACGGCAATTTCCCTCTTTGATTAACCAAATACTGGGCATGAATGGCTGGAATAGAGTGTTTCGAGCTGTAGGAGGCACATCAGTCTGCTGAAAACAATGGTGTGCGGGACCAAGCGAAAAGCAAAGGACAAAGAAGTCATAAGAAGAATTGCTTTAATGAAGTTGAAAATTTTATCACAAAACGGGAAAAACAAATACGTGTAACCTCATATGAGAAATTGGAAAAAAATGTGATAATTGGGCCCTAACTCAAAAGAGGTCAACTAAACAATAAAGAACTAAGGCTTCACCCTAACACAACATAACCAAACTGACCTAAGCCTCTAATTTATTGCTTCTCAAACCTCTCTTGGAGAACCACTTGTCCTGCATGTTTTAGGTCTCTTCCTGCTACAGCACAGGTGATTCAAATGATCAGGTCTTTATCATCCCCTGAAGCTGCTTGATAATGACTTGATCATTTGAGTCATCTGTGCTGGAGCAGGAAGAGATTTAAAACATGCAGAACAAGTGGTCCTCCGGGAGGAGTTTGAGAAGCACTGCTCTAAATGACAAACCAGGGGGTGATCTACACACAGGACTAGTCCTACACAACACAAGGGGAAACCTAACTAACAACTAAACATCTAACAAACTTAAAGATATCTAATCATAAACAATCTATGAAAAGAAATATGTACAAAGTAAGAACTGTCAGCGAATGATAAATAAATCCAAACAAAGAAAGATTTTATGAAGTTCTAAATTTAAAGTCCCCCTTCTTTAATTACTATGTTGGCTACTTCCACTTCCTGTGGGCTGTCTTTATAAGGCTATCTTTGTCAAAGTTCAGGCCTTTTAAGGTGGAACAGTGGGCAGATAGTTGGGGTTTTAACCCTGGAGAACCCACGGGGTCAAATTTGACCTCACCTAATTAGCCCCTACCCTTCATTAGCAGATGTCAATTTTTATGCTAAGTTAATATTTTTCTTGAGGAAAAAAGATGTCCTGGGTTCTCCAGGGTTATGTTTTCTCTTGCCAAGTCACAAATAACATGTTTTTGAAGCGGCATAAAGATATACATTTAAAACTATATCGTCAAGAAATGGAACAAGTCAGGGTCATCAGATTACTTGGCATGTGGTTCGATGAGAAGTTAACTTGGAGACAACATATTGACAAAGTTAGAGATAGAAGTTTGTTAACCTTTTTACATTTAAGATGTCTGTCAGGAAGAGACTGGGGAGCATCCAGAGCACCATTATTAAGAATATATAAGGCCATTATGAGGGCGTCGTTGGATTATGGGTGTTTTACTTTCATATCAGCAGCAGAATGTCACCTTAAAAAACTGGACATACAGCAGGCAGAAGGACTAAGGATATAGTGGGGCAGTTACACTACCGCTCAAAGGTTTTAGGGCACCCCAATTTTTCCAGTTTTTTAATAGAAAATTATGTCGTTTAATGTTTGTGATGTGAATAAAGGCCACTAGATGGCAGCATTTACCTTTCTTTGATTGAGCTCAGACTGGAGCTAAGTTTAGACATGTCCTGGACATGTCTTGGGAAAGTCCCAGAAAATAAAAAAAAGAGGTCTAAATGTGGGTGGGGTCTGCAAAAGAGTATATAAAGAGTAGAATTGAGACAGTGAAGTAGTAGGAGAAATTGCAAGAAGAAGGATACATGTAACCAGACCTGTCATTACTGTTCAAGACCTGTGAAGTTTCTTTTGTGGATTTTCGCATGCTGTGTTAAGGATTTTCCTCACTCAGGACATCACCAAGCCACCCCACCAAAACAAGGGACTGTAAATATTTCTGTTTTTTTTAAATATATTCAATCTTGGTCAGTAGCGTAGTTAGTTGTTTAGTTGTCTTTGTTCATTAAATGTGTTTAAGTTTTTAAAACTGTGTCTGTCATCCCTTGCTGTTGCTGTTGCTGTTGTGTTGTAAATTGTAATAACAAATTGGGGCAATAACATGTTTCATTGTACTCTGGAATGAAAGCATAGACATGATAGAAGTAATTTACAATCAAAGTTAAAAAAGAAATCATGGAATCAATTTATAAACCAAAATGTATTTTAAACTCTTGATTCAAAGTAGCCACCTTTGGCAGATATAACGGCTGAACACACTGGTGGCATTCTTTCTGCTTTTGTACAATTGAAATCAAATATTCGTCGGAAAGTTCTTCCCAACTTTGTTGCAGAAGTTCCCATAAATGTGTGGCACTTGTAGGTTGCTTTGCTTTCATTCTTCTGTCCAGTTCATCCCCAAACCATCTCAATGGTGTTCAAGTCTGGAGACTGTGCTGGCTGCTCCATGTTTTCAAACTACCATCTTGTTCTTTTTCCCTAAGGTAGTTCTCGCAGAGCTTGGACTTATGTTTTGGGTCATTATCTTTCTGTAGGGTGAACTCCTGACCAACTAGGCGCATACTAGAGGGTACTGCATGGCGCCGCAGAATGCTGTGGTAGCCATTTTCAGGGGTGATCGCAAAAAGAATTCTCAAACCTGAACATTTTTCTTCAGGTTGGGTCATGAGGAATGAGTCGTTGATGGGCCTACGTCCTGCATTTCGTGGGTTGGCATGAGGAAGTATGAGCTGAGCTTTATACAGTGATGTAGTAACACTGGGTTTGGGCTTTAACTGCTTGATAACTAGGACATCAGGGCCTAAACAATGGCTCTAAAGTCAAGCTAGGTTCATGATGGGTTATTCTTGGATTAGTAACCCAAGCTCCTCAATGGACACCACTATAAGGATTGATCAGAATTTTCAGCACAATATTATTACAGAAAATCTTCTTTTTCCACTGCTGTTGAATTCACTCGGACGATGTAAACTCTATATCTAGAATGATTTTTTGAGCTTAACTACTAATTAATTAGCACACTTTGAAAACATGCAAGACATTTTTTTGAAAAAAAATAAAGTTTGCACTCGGTGACTTATATTCCGCGCGAGAATCTCTTATATATGCGTTGATTGAGTAATCGCTGACTACAGTAGGGGAACGGGAATATGCCACTCAGAGGCGGACAGTAACGGAATAAATTTACTTGAGTACTGGACTTAAGTATACTTTTTGGGAATCTGTACTTTACTTGAGTATCATGTTGGGGGACGACTTCTGACTTTTACTTTGAAAGGCAAATATTGTACTTTTTACTCCGCTACATTTCTATCCACAACCCAAGTACTCGCTACTTTTTCTCGCATCACCAAACATCAACAAAAGTGTTCCAACGAATAGGAGGGCAGGGATGGATCTTCTGCGTCAGTTCCGTGCTCATGCACGACAAGTGGGTGGGACTGAGGAGCAAGACGACCTGGCAGCAGAGTTGCTGAGTCCGCTTTTAATACGCGACTTTGGGTTTCTTTTTTCCTGAAGTTGCTGGAGAAAAATATGGGTCGCGAGTCGTGGTTTTTTTGGGCTTGTTTTTAAAAGTATGGTTGCTTGTTGAGAAGTGTAACAAGCGACCTAATTGTTATACTTTTATGGTTGCTATTTCCCCCGATTCATTAATTGACTCCGTCTGGTCACAGCCTCACGAGAAATGTGAGAGAACCCACCCTCCCTCCTTGGCCCTTGGTTAACTTAATGGAAGATAATCCCCCCCCCGAAAAAATGAAACAGAGCCCACCTCCCCACCGCCCCCGGTTCAACAAAACGACCAGATTCCACCCCAGGTTTACACCGTCTTATTAGTAACGTGAAATTTACATTGGGCTTGTTTTGAAGCTGCGGTTGCTTATTTGTCTTATCAGAGCTGGTAACACTGACTGGCAGTGGCATTTTACCGAAGCGGCAGAGTGAAGCTTGGTGGAAGCTAAACTGAAAAAGAGACGCTCGAACGACGCATGTCGAGGAAAAAGGCATGTGATCGACCGCGATCAAGTGAGTGGTCGTTCGCAGAAGCCCGGTCAAGCCAGCTGCTTCTTGGATTTAAGATGCTTGTCTATTAACCGTATTACGGTACTGCTCGATGGGCGGGCTTGAAACAACCGATACAGGCGAAGAAAGGACCCATATTTCAGCAATAATTTCTCCCATGATATGCCATATAAAAAAGAGATTAAAATTATGTTAGCCAGTTCAATGAAAATCGTAATCTACTTTTTATTATGAAGGGATCAACACAGTTAAAATATTAAATATTTTGTTTTAGCCTTTCATATAATCCTTTTTTTCAGAAAACTTTACTTGAAATTTCGAATGCAATCCTGTTCAATTGGATCCTGGCTATGAACAGAAAAAATTTCCTAAGATTTCACGGTGCAGTTAAAGAGAAATTGAATGGAGGGTCATTTCAAAACACAAATACAGTCATAATTTCCACCAAATTGAGATGTGATTAAAAAAACATACAGAATAGTTAACCTAAAATTAACAATGGATTCTTATTCAGGATGACCTTGGCTATGAATGCACTATTTCAGATGATTTTCATGATCAAAAAAATGTAAAGGCAAATTCAATTAAATGGACAAAACAGTCATAATGTCCTTCTATTTCAGCTATCATGAAAAAAATACACAGGAAAGGTTATATGAAATTAAAATGTAATCCTGCTCATGGTGACCCTGGCTATGAAGAGTATAAGTCAAATTAGATTTTACTGTGCGGTTTTAGAGAAATTCAAAGGGGAAGTTAGATTAAATGACAACACATTCATAATTTCTTCCATTTTCAGACATCATTATATCTATTTTCTTGAGAGGTTACATGAAATGTAAAATAGATTCCTGTTAAGAAGTACCCTGGCTATTATTGCATATATATCATGTGATTTTACTGCAGAATTTTTGAAAAATTTACAGGGGAAATCAGCTCAAATAACAACACCGTCACAATATCTTCAAAATTCAGACGTCATTTAAACAATTTCCTTGAGAGGTTACATGAAACTTAAAATATATTCCTGTTAATAATGACCCTGGCTATTAATGAATATAATGTCATAAGATTTTACTTAGGGGTTTTTTGAGAAATTTACTGGGAAAATCAGCTCTGATGACAACACAGCCATAATTTCTTCAAAGTTCAGACGTCAATAAAACAATTTTCTTAAGAGGTTACTTGAGATGTAAAGTAGATTCCTGTTAAGAAGGAAAATTTAAAGGTCATTTTTCACAGAAAACAGTAACAATTTTCGCAATTTCTTTCCTGCTTTTTGCTTGTGTGCATGTTGACATTTGATTTATACAACAGTAAATGTCTTCTTTGCCACCCTCTCCAACCATACCTACTGGAAATGGTGGTTCCAGCTTCCTCAGAACATCTAGACAAGATTAAAATTTGCGTTAAGGTAGAGTTCAGGGCTTGAGTTTGGGTTAGGGGTTGGGTGTCAGTATGGGGTTGGGGAAATAAGTGATGACGTAAACTGACGTTCATGAGAATCATGAACAGAAATTGGAAATTCGGTAAAGAGTGAAACTTGTCTGAATAAAAGTGAGTGATCCTGAGAATCGGTCCTCTGTGTTAGATGGAGGACATAGTTCTGCTAGGGCTTTTTCCACCCTGTTCCCTTATAGAAGACTTGGTGGCCCTGTCACTGTCAAGTTGTGTCAAGAAATTGCTCAAAAACAACATGGTTTCAGATTCAGAACAGAAATTGGTCTCGGCAAGAATAGCTTCTTACAGTTTCCTTGGTATAAATGGCTTCCTATCTGAACCCAACACAAAGAAAGGCCTCCTAAACCACTTCATTTTGTGAACTATGTATTTCAAAGGAAAACAAATCACTCAATGTTTATAAAATGCTCCAGAAATGTATTTCTTCATACCCAGTTGGACGCGTAACGCATGTAACTTTTTTCCGTAACGCACATCGGGGTCTATTCTCCCATGCGCTTAAGTCGAAAAAAGCGCGTAGCTACGCGCTTTTCAGCCTACGCGTATTCTCCCCTCGACTTAAGTCTGTGCATTAGGCGCCTTGAAGGCAGTTACGCGCTTGGGGCGGAGCAAGGCCAAAATCGGGGCGTTTCCGGGCGTTTCTCATGCAAATAACACTTACGCGTATTCTCCCCCTGGCTTACGCGCTTTTTCTGTTAAGCGCTTTTGAGGGCTGTATTAAGGTCAAGCGCCAACATTAGGCGAAATTGAATATTGCGTTTGATGTCGGTTATAGGCCGAATTTTAACATTACTTTTATTTCATTTAACATGGTAAAGGTCGAGACATTGAATATTCGATTGTTCTTCCTTATTTCTAACCTACATTTCTCAAAGCCATGATAATTTATCAAACGAAATCATCACATGATATTATGCATCAGCCTCTTCTCCAATCAGTTAAATTACAAACGCAAAACAATTAATTAATACGAGTATACATAAGACCATCATTCTACCATGCCCTCAAAATCTAAAGCCAAAATGCCAGTCCTGCATTTGCTTGCACTCTTGCGTGATTGGGAAGGAGTAAGAGGAGCGCGCCGAGCTCGAAGACGAACACGCATATATCGGCTTCGTTTGGACATCCTGGGACAAACAAATATCGAGTGCATCCAGCGCTTTCGCCTGGACCGTGCATGAGGTAATCATCTATCTCTGCCGACTTCTGGATGAACAGCTATCCAGCCGCAGCAATTATCCACAAAACATACCCGTGGTCATCAACGTCAGAACTGCGCAGTCGCTCCTGGCATCTGGGTCGTTCCAGAGAGTGGCTGGTAATGTCATTCACATCACAGGCATCTGTGTCAAGGTGTCTGACGCAGTTCGTTGGCGCTTCAAGTTCTTCTCCATGCACTTCCACTGCAGAAAGAGTGGATGCCATGCAGTGAAATGCACAGGGATGATGGTCGCCCACCACCTGTTGCGTGTACACTTCTCCGGTGTGTAGAGAACCTGGCTTTTACAGCGCCCCGCAGATCTCTCCATTTATGCTTTAAATCGGGGATACTGCGCTTACATCTCCCCACCGACGCCACATCCAGAACGATTCGCAGCTTAATTCCTCGGATCAGCCTTCATTGCTCGCTGGCCATACAACACCAACATCTGTGAAATTTGGTTTTCGGCTTTGGCTCGACGTCGCCATCATTGTCTTCCGTGTTTTATTAACAAATGTGACTGCCCTGTATGTTCGTGATAATCTAAAAAGTTGTGATATTCTCACGAGTGAGGGGATTGATTTTCTAATTGAGGATATCTGTATAAACTAACTCGAGTCCTAGTAATTTTTCACCATTGGTAATACTGTGTAATTTAATGCGTGAATAAAGATATTATTAAATAGGCTACTCTAGATTGAGCCCTACCCTGGCAAATACCAAAGCACTATCCATTTGTTAATCAATTTTAGCCTTTAAGGAATAGCCGACATGGGAAGAATCATTACCAGTAAATGGGATAATTGATTATGATAAAGTATTAGGCACAAGTTCAAGTGAATGTGTCGCTCAAATCAAATAGGATGATAGGCTATGGATATGGAATTCCGTCATTACTGAGGCGGTGTCGGGGAGGGGAGATGACCGCGTGCGGGGTAAGAATCCTTGTTAAAGCGTTTCCATGTCCTTTAGTTGCAAACCTGACATCGGAGTAGTTTTCAAGTGCGCAATTTCTAAATGAGATCATATAAACTGTCTTTGATTGTCTTTGTGTGACTAGAATGTTCCCTTTGTCTTCTTCCCTGTCTTCCACGGAACAAACAGGCTGGTGTAGGAGGGGCACATTTTCAATGATCTGATTGCGCTGATTGAGAAGCGTTAAATTCTTTATTTATAATTTCATTATCGCGGCAATTTGTATGCATAGCTTTAATGCCATGGTGGCTAGAGTAAGAAATAACAAGTGTTTGTCACTAACATATTCCCCACCGCCGCAATTTTATGTGTCCGTACGGACGGAGCCCAATGCTATATCCCCCGCTTCGCGCTAATCGCGCGGCGGGGGATAAATAAAGAGATGTCTGAATTACCTCGTGTACGGCCTACTATTACAGCGGCATATAAAACCTCGTATCTTCAGAATGACAAACTTCACAGGAAAATAAAAAATAAATATAAAATAAAATAATAATTATTATAATAATATAAATGGATATATATAGTTTAAAATAAAAATGTTTAATTTTGCATGTAAGAATGGTGGACATACGAGTTTTCGTTTCTTATCAGTTTGGAGTTATGAGGTTTTATCAGCAGGGCGACGATATTCAAATTTAAAGTCTGGTTTGCGTTTTCCATGGACCACAAATGCGTTTTCATGGTTAATCAGAAAATCCTTTTTCCATGTTTTCCTGATGGCCATAATCAATGAGCTTTGTACAGAGTCTGCCTCTCTTTTGGATCAGTCACACCTCTTTCATAAGGCCGCCTACATTCTGAAGTTAAGCGCTGTGGGCGTGATCGAAGCGGGTCGGGGAGAATACGCGTAACTCAAACGCGCTTAACTCGAAGCGCGTAAAAAAAGACTTACGCGCTAATGGGAGAATAGACCCCATCATGCCCGAATTCCCCCATTAAAAGATTTCAGTATTTCTAAAATCTCCAACAATACCTGATATGACAACTTGAAATATTGGGTATTCAAATCATAACTAAGAGAAATGCACTCAGTGGCACACTTCACAGACTTTTGAGGATTTGAAAAAAATGAGGACATTTCATTTTTCTCTGAATGTAACGCATGTAACACTGAAAATAAGGCTCTAGCAAAAAAGTTGGTATAGGGAAGGAAATTTTTTTTACTTTCATGAAAGAGTTCTGACCCAGGACCACAAACAATGTTTAAACAGGATGGAAACTCCAAGCAATAAAAAATTGTTGTCGTGTTTATCATCAAAATGTGTGTCCGAACTGTAACGCACATAGGGGTCTATTCTCCCATGCGCTTAAGTCGAAAAAAGCGCGTAGCTACGCGCTTTTCAGCCTACGCGTATTCTCCCCTCGACTTAAGTCCGTGCATTACGCGCCTTGAAGGCACTTACGCGCTTGGGGCGGAGCAAGGCCAAAATCGGGGCGTTTCCGGGCGTTTCTCATGCAAATAACACTTACGCGTATTCTCCCCCTGGCTTACGCGCTTTTTCTGTTAAGCGCTTTTGAGGGCTGTATTAAGGTCAAGCGCCAACATTAGGCGAAATTGAATATTGCGTTTGATGTCGGTTATAGGCCGAATTTTAACATTACTTTTATTTTATTTAACATGGTAAAGGTTGAGACATTTAATATTCGATTGTTCTTCCTTATTTCTAAACTACATTTCTCAAAGCCATGATAATTTATTAAACGAAATCATTACATGATATTACGCATCAGCCTCTTCTCCAATCAGTTAAATTACAAACGCAAAACAATTAATTAATTCGAGTATAGCCTACATAAGACCATCATTCTACCATGCCCTCAAAATCTAAAGCCAAAATGCCAGTCCTGCATTTGCTTGCACTCTTGCGTGATTGGGAAAGAGTAAGAGGAGCGCACCGAGCTCGAAGACGAACACGCATATATCGGCTTCGTTTGGACATCCTGGGACAAACAAACATCGAGTGCATCCAGCGCTTTCGCCTGGACCGTGCATGAGGCCATCATCTATCTTTGCCGACTTCTGGATGAACAGCTATCCAGCCGCAGCAATTATCCACAAAACATACACGTTGTCATCAACGTCAGAACTGCGCTGTCGCTTCTGGCATCTGGGTCGTTTCAGAGAGTGGCTGGTGATGTCATTCACATCACAGGTGTCTGTGTCAAGGTGTCTGACGCAGTTCGTTGGCGCTTCAAGTTCTTCTCCATGCACTTCCACTACAGAAAGAGTACATGCCATCCCCTCCTCCTGTGCAGTGAAATGCACAGGGGATGATGGTTGCCCACCACCTGTTTCGTGTACACTTCTCCGGTGTGCAGAGAACCTGGTTTTTACAGCGCCCCGCAGATCTCTCCATTTATGCTTTAAATCGGGGATACTGCGCTTACATCTCCCCACCGACGCCACATCCAGAACGATTCGCAGCTTAATTCCTCGGATCAGCCTTTATTGCTTGCTTGCCATACAACACCAACATCTGTGAAATTTGGTTTTCGGCTTTGGCTCGACGTCGTCATCATTGTCTTCAATGTTCTATTAACAAATGCGACTGCCCTGTATGTTCGTGATAATCTAAAAAGTTGTGATATTCTCACGAGTGAGGGGATTGATTTTCTAATTGAGGATATCTGTATAAACTAACTCGAGTCCCAGTAATTTTTCACCATTGGTAATACTGTGTAATTTAATGTGTGAATAAAGATATTATTAAATAGGCTACTCTAGATTGAGCCCTACCCTGGCAAATACCAAAGCACTATCCATTTTTTAATCAATTTTTGCCTTTTAAGAATAGCTGACATGGGAAGAATCATTATCAGTAAATGGGATAATTGATTGTAATAAAGTATTAGGCACAAGTTCAAGTGAATGTGTCGCTCAAATCAAATAGGATAATAGGCTATGGATATGGAATTCCGTCATTACTGAGGCGGTGTCGGGGAGGGGAGATGACCGCGTGCGGGGTAAGAATCCTTGTTAAAGCGTTTCCTTGTCCTTTAGTTGCAAACCTGACATCGGAGTAGTTTTCAAGTGCGCAATTTCTAAATGAGATCTTATAAACTGTCTTTGATTGTCTTCGTGTGACTAGAATGTTCCCTTTGTCTTCTTCCCTGTCTTCCACGGAACAAACAGGCTGGTGTAGGAGGGGCACATTTTCAATGATCTGATTGCGCTGATTGAGAAGCGCTAAATTCTTTATTTATTAATTCATTATCGCGGCAATTTGTTTGTATGCATAGCTTTAATGTCATGGTGGCTAGAGTAAGAAATAACAAGTGTTTGTCACTAACATATCCCCCGCTGCCGCAATTTTATGTGTCCGTACGGACGGAGCCCAATGCTATATCCCCCGCTTCGCGCGAATCGCACGGCGGGGGATAAATAAAGAGATGTCTGAATTACGTCTTGTAATTGGTACGGCCTACTATTACAGCGGCGTATAAAACCTCGTATCTTCACAATGACAAACTTCACAGGAAAATAAAAAATAAATGTAAAATAAAATAAAATAATAATAATAATAATAATATAAATGGATAAATATAGTTTAAAATAAAAATGTTTCATTTTGCATGTAAGAATAGTGGACATACGAGTTTTCGTTTCTTATCAGTTTGGAGATACGAGGTTTTATCAGCAGGCCGACAATATTCAAATTTAAAGTCTGGATTGCGTTTTCCATGGACCACAAATGCGTTTTTATTGTAAATCAGAAAATCCTTTTTCCATGTTTTCCTGATAGCCATAATCAATGAGCTTTGTACAGAGTCGGCCTCTCTTTTGGATTAGTCACACCTCTTTCATAAGGCCGCCTACATTCTGAAGTTAAGCGCTGTGGGCGTGATCGAAGCGGGTCGGGGAGAATACGCGTAACTCAAAAGCGCTTAACTCGAAGCGCGTAAAAAAAGACTTACGCGCTTATGGGAGAATAGACCCCATAACGCGGAATGGCCCTACTGCAATTTCGGAAAAGGAATTACATTGAAAAATGACAAATTTCACAGTGAGCCACTGGAATTGTGTGTTTCAATTTCCTGCAATGACTTACAGTCTCAAATACTTTGGCTACCAATGTATGGAAATACAGCAAATACCAGGAAATAGCTAAATATGTCTTAGGTTGTCATCTTTTAGGTTGTCATCTTTGGAAAAATAACCTTTGATACTTGTCCTGGAGCAAAAAAAAAAATACAAAATTCAAATCTAAATTTTGAGAAGACCGTCAAAGAGATTTCAAAATGTTTTTCAGTGTCTGATCTGGTAATGGGTCATCTACATGGAAACCTATATATGTCTAATGTAAACTCTTTTTAAAAAATTGCTGTTTTAGCAACTCTCATGTGGAATTGCTCATAAGTATTTTTAAAAACAAGTACTCCAGTACATTTACTTAAGTAAAACCTGACTGTAGAACTTTTACTTGTACTTGAGTAAAATTTAACAAGTGGTATCTGTACTTTTACGTAAGTAATGAAGTTGTGAACTCTGTCCGCCTCTGATGCCACTAAGACTGATGCCGAATGCATGAGGGTTTACAGGTATGCATTATTAATGAAAACTGGCCACACCTGATAATCGTGAGAGTTTTTGGAGTTTCTGTAATGGTAATGTAAATGAATGATTGAAAACAGGTCATCACCAATCATTATTTTTAAGGGATGGGTTTAAGTCTCTCCTATCGCCAGTTCGCCTGCTGCTACTGATATAGAATAGGTAAACATCCACATGGAAAGTGTGATCATTGTTGGCTGTCTGAATCTGTCCAGCATATGCTTTTGGAGTGTAGGAAGTATGAGAAGGAAAGGAGGGCATTGATGGCAGACCTTTTGCCAGAGGAGCTCGGTAAGAACAAAGAGTTTAATGTTATTTGGAAATGGAACTTGACAGAATGACAAGTTGTGAGCATCGTAATTGGTAGGGATGGCAAATTTAAAGCTTTGAAACGTTTCAAGACATTCAAACAATTGTTTCAAAACGTTTTGAAACATTTCAAAATGTGCTCTCTCAATATTGTCATCTACTGGCAGAAGCTGTCATTGCAGCCATTAGTTATTATTGTTGTTGCTGTACTGAAACCCCCCTTTTCACGATCCAAAAAGTGTGTAGTTTTGACACAGGCTCAGTCAGTCAATTAATTTTTGTACGATGATGATTATATCTCCGAATGTCGAATGGCGTTCTGGGGATATTATGTTTTTGGTCCGACCGCCGCCCTACGTGTTAACGCGATAACTTTAGTAATATTTCAATTAGAAATTTCATGTTTTGCATATAAGTAAGTACCATCAAGAGGAAGAACGGATTCGATTTTGGACAATTTACAATTTCTAGATTGGCCACCAGGGGCCAAAAACTGAAAAATCACTGTTTTTATCATATCTCTGGAAATATTTGTCCGATTGACCTCAAATCAAGTGCAAATGAAAGGTCATGACCTGAGGATGTGTCCCACAATGACATTATACCTGTTTGGTTCAAAATTTTGACACAAGTTGGAGCTTTGTCACATAAAATTCACAATTTTTGCCATATCTTTGGAACCATTTGTCCAATTGACATGAAACTATGTGCAACTGCAAGGTCATGACCTCACAACGTGTCACATGATGACATCATACCTGTATGGTTCAATATTTTGCCACCAGGTGGCGCTTTGTGATGGAAAATTACCATTTTGGCCATATCTTCAGAACCATTTGTCCGATTGACCTGAAATTAAGTTCAAATGAAAGTCTATTCAAGGTCTATTCAAGGATTGGGGAATTGGAGGATTGGGGGCGTTCAGGGATATACCCCAAGCCGTCACCTCCGACGGCATAAGCCTAGTTTTTTATTGTTATTATGGGACATAATAATGATGGTCTTATGTTTGTTTACTCTGCCATTAAATGTTTTCATTCATTCTTTTATTCATTGAGAATGATTGCGTTAAGTCAGCCTTTTATAAATAAATGGGCAAGTATAATTATTCAGATTCTGCCTGGTTGGAATTGCACTTCACTGTGATTGTATGCATCAATAAAATTTGGGGAAAATATTTTTATTCAGAAACATCTCGTTCAAAGATTTTTATTCAGAAATAATATTTACTGCACAATTTTTGGACTCAGCCGGCTTCTCCACTTCTCTACCACCAAATTTGTAAAAACAAACAAACAAACATGCTGTAACTCATTGACACATTGGAAGAAGTACCTGGCCAGCTTTGGAAGATACTCTCTCACAAGGCACTGCTGTCACTGGAATTCCCAGGGATGAATTAGGGGAGAGCCAGTGTGAAAGTAACGTGGGACGAAAGCAATATGGCTATTTACTCACAGCCATCCACGCTTTGATGCGTCAAATTAGGTCAGCACGTGCAGCTCACGACACTCTCCAGGCCCAGGAAAAATCTTGAGGTTGCGTCACTTCCCCACAAAACGAGACCGGGAAGACTGTTTTCCACGATGGTGAGTAAATTCAGACAAATGGTAAACTTTTTTGATTTAAAGATTGTCTTTATAGCTCCATGTGTCATATTTATGATGAAATGATAGGTCATTTAGTTTTGTAACATATCCTTCAGTTTGAAATGTCAGACTTTTTCCACTTTAGAGGCAATCCTGGTTCAAATGTCGGGAGTCACTGTCAGGGCGGTAGTAGCAACGGTTTGGTTCGTCCCTCTCTGCTAATTCGGCCACATTTTGTGTTTTAAAGCTCATTAAAAAATGTGTGTGTGATATTTTACCGACAGAAAATGCCAAGAGCTAGGGTCAGAACTACGCAGAGAGGAAAGGTTGACCAGCAGGTTTACAGAAGGGCCTTTTCTGATGTCCAAAAATGTGCGTGGAGTTTGTCATGTCACTCTGTTCAGGTACTGCAAGAGGAGGGCAGAGGCAGGAGGGCAGCAGACCAGGGCCCCGGGGTACAGGGCTCACAACAAAGTCTTCACAGAAGAACAGGAGAAGAGACTGCAGGCATATATAAAGAGAGCAGCCGATATATATTTTGGCCTGAGTCCTAAAGAGGTTGGAGTAACACTGCAGGCAGAGCTACACCACTATCGCCATTTGCCTAAATCCACATTTTTAAAAAATCAGATTAATTGTAGGAACATACTCTCAATTAACCTCTATTTTCATGCTGTTTCAGGGGCAAAAGTTTGCACATGAGCTGGCCGAAAATATTGGCCTTAAAACTCCATGTTCATGGGAGAAAAACCAGATGGCAGGGAAGGATTGGCTCACCTCCTTCCTTGAGCGCAACAGAACCCTGTCCATCCGTCGACCTCAAGCCACCAGCATGTCCCGTTCCACCAGCTTCAACAAGACCAACGTGACAGCGTTTTTTAACAACCTAAAGACTGTCCTCACCTGCTATAATTTTGAAGCAAAGGACATCGGGAACATGGATGAAACAGGTAAAAATTTATATTTAGATAAATTTAAAAGCAACAGTGATTTGCTAAGCAACAATTCATTTCATTTATTATTTCAGATACCACAACGGTTCAAGTGCCAGAAAAAATCATTGCCACCAAGGGGCAGCTCCAGGTCGGTGCTGTAACCTCCGGGGAAAGAGGGACATTGATGACTGTTGCCTTTGCTGCCAATGCACAAGGTAACTTTGTTCCCCCTTACTTTATCTTCCCAAGGAAGAAGTTCCATGACCACTTCATCTGGGATGGTCCCCTGGCTGCACTGGTTCTGCCAATGGATGGGGTTGGATGCAGGAGACAGATTTCTTGGCATTGTTACAGCATTTTGCAAGACACACCCGCGTGACCCCGGAGTCAAAGTTGCTGCTAGTCTTAGACAATCATGCATCACACCTCTCTATGGTGGCTATTGACTTTTGCAAGTCCCTTGGCATTGTACTCCTGTCTTTTCCACCCCACTGCGACCACCGTCTGCAGCCGCTAGACGTTTTTGGTCCTCTGATGCACTACATTAACAGTGCAACAGACAATTGGATGCAAATGAACCCTGGCAGAACTTTGACCATCTACAACATCCCAAGTCTTGCCGCTAAAGCTCTGCCTCAAGCTGCGACACCAAGCAGCATTTCGTCTGGGTTCGAGTGTATCGGTATCTGGCCCTTTAATCCAGATATTTTCTGTGAGACAGACTTTGCTTCAGCTTTTGTGACCGACTGTCCTGCACCAGTGCCAGTGCCAACTCCATCACCAGCGCCCTCTTCATCACCAATGTCCGCTCCATCACCAGCGCCCGCTCCCTTAAGACACCACCAACCCAGCCAGAGCACATTTGAGCTGCATCCCCAGTGTCTGTGTGTGTCTTTAAATGTGCATGTTGAGCTTTGCCAAGCATTTTTTTTAAAATATTATCTATCCAGGTATGCTTGTGGTTCCAGGAAGATCTAGTGGCACGCCAGTACAGAGGTTCAGCCCAGTAAAGGTTCGCCCATATCCAAAGGCTGGTTCAAGGAAAGAAAATAAAAGAAAAGGCAGAAAGAGGTGAGCAGAGTGTCATTTTTAACTAGTCTTGATTTTCTTGCTTGTATAAAAATAAGCTGATTCTGACTATAATCTCATTGAATGTTGCAGGTCAACAGTAATACTGACCGACACCCCAGTGAAAGCTGCTTTGGTGGAGGAGAGTCAGCAGAGGGGCCAGAAAAAACAGTCCTCTTCAAAACTCCCAAAGAAAACGTTGTTTAGTGGACACACTGCTACCACAGTTTCTCAGAGCAATGATGAGGAAATGTCTTGTTTGTGGGGAACTTGTTGCAGGTATCAAATTCAAAATGGGAGAATATTTGCAAAAAACAATAAATTTTATCAGTTTGAACATAAAATTTCTTGTCTTTGTACACTGTAAAAACTAACCTATAGAATTTACCCAATAAATTTGAGGTAACAATTTGCATCCACTTCTTTTGGGTAGATTTAATTCCATATATTGAGTATAAACTAACTGAAATAAAAAGCTATGAAATACTTAAATACATTGGGATACCTTTACCTCACATTTAGGTATATATTCAACAGCTACTTACTCAATAAAATTGGGTGAAATTATCTAATTGCAAGTAGGTAAACCTGATAATTACGAATAAAAATTGATTCATATTAGTGAGTAACCATTACTCATTCAGATAAGGTAAGATTTACCCCCCCCAAAAAAAAAAAATTACCGTCACCGAATTAGCACCCCTTTTTTTTTTTCTCACGGTGATACCTCCATGATCCTCAAAGCCCGGAATGTCCCACAAAATGGCGCGGATGTGTTCCGACAGAAACCACTCAAGTAGCGCGACTATGACTATTTGGAAGCGCAATGTATACGATGATACATTAAAGTTTTCTACCTAAGTAGTTCAATGACTCAATTTTTTATATAACCACCCATCTGGTCAATAGGAGTCGCCTAGAGGAACCTCTACTTTACGTAAGCCTTCCCAGCAGGCCCTTCTCAATTTGAATCCCTGGAGAGCATTGGCCAATTGCGCGCCACTTCTGAAAAGAGCTGCCAATCACAGCTGGTTGATATGGCCGGGACTCGAACCCGCGACATGATAGTAACTACAGTACCTTAAGAGAGTACGTTATCCGGCAACAGTCCTAACCCAATGTGTATGATCCTGGAATCATGACACACACAAAAAAAAAACAGAATAAAGTGCAATACAACAGCTTCACACGGATGGGGACAGAGACAGATTCGAACTTTCGCTTCAAGAAATTGCACGGAAGACAGACTCACACCGAATACAAGTGAAGTGGAATATCTCATCATTTTATAAATTAGCATTTGAATTCGCGCAATACACAGCAATGGCTCTAAGCAGATAGCTTATCTTCACTTCTGCGGTTCGACGGCAGCTGGAGCGAGAGGAAGATGGCAGTCCAAGAGTTACCTGTCCCGTCGCTCAAATACCGTCTGACGCATGCGCAATTCGGAGCGCAGTACTCACGGCTTTGGGGTATATTTTACCCCATTTTTCCATGTAACAGTTGTCACTGCTAACAAATAGGTAGTATGTGTAAAATTTACCCATTACTTTATAATTCCTTGGCTGACTAAAATAATCGAATAAATTTTATACAATTTGCATAGATTACATTTACCACTCTCCAAAATCACTTTTTTCAGTGTAGTGTACTCAATTTAATATGTCGAAAGCGATTTGCAAATCACTGTATTCTGTTTTTATTCATGTTCTATACTACGTCCCAACTTCATTGGAATTAGGGTTTGTAAAAGCAATAATAACTAGGGTTGTCACCGACAACACTTACGGTCTCCAAGACGCGCCGCCTTACGCCTTACGCCTTTACGCTTTACGTCCTTTGCGTACATTCCGCAATGGAAGAATTAATAGTGAAATATTATTTATGTATAGTAGAAGAAAGTTTAGCCTTATTTTCAGGAAAGCACTGTTGAAGCAAAATAATGTTGCATTTTCACTGTTTTCACTTGAATGAGGCTGAAAATATAAAACCGGGCTCCTTCATTCACAGTGTTAGGTAGCATTCTTCCATCCCCGAAAAGTTAATTTAATTTGGGCCAACGGTTACCCTAAAAGAGTCCACACAAAATCTATCACTTTTCACTTTTTTCACTTGAGTGAGAATAAAAATTCAAAATTGGGCCTTGTGATTCACGAAGTTAAGTAGCAGTCTATCTTACCTGAACATTTGAATTAATGGTAAACTCAAAATAGGCTCATACTTGAAGTTGTTTGATACTTTTCCACTTGACTAAGAGTGAAAATGTACAATCCACCCTCGTGATTCTAGAATTTACATAACAGTCTATCATCCCTGAAAATGTCGTTCAATTCGGACAAATGTTTACTATAGAGTAGTCCACACAAATCCAGTGAGTTATGATCCTTTAAAGTTACAATGAGGTGAACAGCATTTTTTTTTTCAATTTCCGTACCCCATCATGATATTTCTAAAGTTTATGGCTTAAATATCAACATTTTAGTAATAGGGTATAACACAGAAAATGTAGAGCTTGCATTGGCGTATGTGATGATGTTAACAATACTTCGATTGGATCATTAGTTAATGAGTCATGATCCTCCGAAGTTCCCTCAAAATTGAGATTTTCGGTTTTAGGTGTTCTTCAAGCAAATATAAGAGCAGAACACCGCGACTGATGATTTTTCAAGTAATTTTCTGAAATTCATATATGTATCTTCTTCAAAATGAGCTATGAAACACACAGTTATCGTTATCGGTTGCTGCAGTAGAAAATTGCCAACACAACCACCCTCAGAAAACCTGAAAATCCCAAAATTTCAAAGATTTTAATTTATCCTCTATTTACAGCTAAACTATTCACATTTATAGAATAAAGTATATTGGAGAAATTGCAGATCTATATATTAGAAACATTTTGATATCATTAAATACGAAATATCATGTTTTGTTACTGAGCTACAAACATTGGAATATGACACCAGAAATTTCACTTTCCGAAAACAGCCATTTTCAAAGGAAGATAATTCAAGTTCTAAGACAAAACTGGGAAAGATGCCTTGATAACTTTGTAGAGAATTCTATCTGCTTTCATTTGAGCTATTACACATATTTGTCACTACAGCCGTTAGTGAGAAGAAGATTTTTAAAGAGGGCCTCCGTCAAATTTTGAAAATGTCAAAAGATTTTCAGTTTTTTCGGAATAGCGAAAAATCTAGTCAGGTGCTCAGAAACCGCTATGGGTGCAATCGATGGGGAATGATGTCATCTACATTTTGGTGAAAGTTTTGTGAAATTATCTTGAATAGTTTTCGAGCTATTGAGGTTCAAAGATTTTTACATTTTGAGTTATCCCCCTTGACGCAGAGTGAAAATGAAATTTTTTTAGGTGACGTGCAGACACTTCATTTTGCTCTATCATCCCTGAAAATTTACTAAAAATCCGCCCAGTAGTTACTTCAAATGAAAGCGCACAAAAAAGTGCAAATAATAACAATAAAAACAGGACGATAACAGTAGGTCTCCCACGACTTTCGTCTTGGAGACCTAATAATAGTAATAACAAAAACAATAAGACTTGGTTAAAGCTAGTATATGGCTGGACCATGAGGACTTATTTGGAAACTGTCTGCGCTTGAGTTATCAATTTTAATTTAAAATTTCAACTTTGGTGCCAGCACCAAATTCAAATTTCAATTTTCAAAATTTAATTTCAACCAGCAAAAGCAGTGAAGATCCACCACACACTCATTACCAAATTGAAAACACATGAATCGCTCAAATGATATCCTATGGGGTCATTCCATGTCAACTCAGCCACCCATGTACATGACACCTCCCTGATTTTGCTCAAACTTAATCCAAAAATACTATATGGTACCAAACAAAAGAATCCCAAGTTTTTTTTCAATATCTCTAATGCAGGGGTGTCCAATCATGTGCCATGGAGGGCCAAGAGGCTGCAGGTTTTCATTCCAACCAAAAACTCCACCAGGTGATTTCACTGATGACCTCATCTCCAAGCAGAGAAGAGGGACTAACCAGTGAAATCACCTAGTGGAGTTTTTCATTGGAATGAAAACCTGCAGCCTCTTGACCCTCCATGGCACATGATTGGACACCCTTGCTCTAATGGTTTTCGTGTGGCACCCTCTTGAAATTTGACTGAAGTGAATTTTTGACTGAAGTGAATTGATCATTTAATTTTGTAGCATTTTGGAAGGACCATAACTTCTCACGTAATAGAGACAGGAAGCTAAAATTTCATCTGCTGGTGTATTCTGGCCCATATATCAGGATTCTGCAACCAGAATCACCAGAGACATCAGAGGGGTGAGAGGAGGACCCCCAAAATCCCAATTTTTTTTAAGGCGGCAAGTGATTTTTCGCTTTTTGGTGGTCCCTTAGATTCAGTTCACTGAATGCTACTGTTGGAAATGTATTTCTCCCTCATATTTGAGAACTTTTCCACCACCAAACTAAGTTTTAGGATAATAGCACCATTGGTGGGGAACTTCTGGGGGTCTGAAAACCACTTTGGGCCAAAATGACCCTTCCGGGCCCTGGACCTCAGACCCCCAGAGGACCTCGTGGGCACTGGATGATGGTAATGGCATTTATACCAGACAAATATACATATTTAAACATTAATTTAATTAAATAAAAACTTTGATTATCTACCTGATTTTAGACAATTGGGCAAACTCTTTCAATTGAATCCTGCTTGACCTAGTTTCTGGACTTAAAATTTCAGCCAAAAAAAAGGTCTCAGAATGCCTTTTTTTTCCAAAAACATGTTCATAGATGAAGGTTGATAGTCAAATCTCCAGTTAAATTTATTGTCCTTCTGGGTTCTTTGTGGTTTTGATCTCTGCCTGTTCTCCTTTTTTGTCTTGCAGTCCTGTTTTTGCTTTTTGTATTTTTGGAAATTTTACCTGACTTTGCTTCTGGCTCAACTGTATTTTTGGATTGAGGGTTGTGAATAAATATTCCTGAAGTTATTCCTCTGGTCTGCACCCGAGTCCATCTCTTCACCCTGACATGTTATTGTATACTCATGAGCATTGCAAATGTTGTTTCACTGTGTCAGAAATTACTGAATGGAACTTGGGTAGTCTTATCAAGATCAGCCCTGGGGCTATCAGTTCTTTTTGGTATCTTCGGTTTTTTACAACCAAAGCAGAGGTGAGTCAATGACTACAGCCTTGGAAAGTATTTATTAGCCATATTCTGTTGTCCATAGTTCGCTACCACTTTATTCGCATACCTGGGACTCTTCATCCACTGGTTAATATGTTAGTTTATTCACCTCAGTTTGTGTGTTAAAAATTATTTTCTGTGACGCGCATTCATGACTTGAACATGTGACTTTCATTTCAACTGATTGCAGAGACAATGTGCACATCAACTGAAAACATTTGTTTCCTTGACTTCCCCCTGTTGACTAATACCGCCTTCACACCGGATTGGAGGTGCCACTGCGGATTTTTGTCAAAATCGCCATCACCGCAGTGACTACGCCAGTAGTCACTATTGGCTGCACCGGGTGGGGAGAGGGAGCCAATGGGGTCTGGGACGGGGGGTATAAGAGGGCTGAGTTGCCAGCTTGAGAGTAGTAATATTGTGTGTTGGAAAATATGAGTCTGTTTTCAAAAGCTGAAGAAACGGCCTTTTTAAGGGCCGAACAGCTAATAAAGCGAAGCCCGCCCCGGGCGATGCGAGAACCGCTATTCCTGCCTCAGTCTCAGTCCTTCAGTAGCGAGACCGCTACATTGGTGTCAGAAGTGGGATTTGAAGAAATCCGCCGCGAGATCACGCGCCTCGAGGGAGAACTGAAGACGGGGCTGCACGCGAAAGCAGACAGAGCCGCGGGGAGCAAGAGCCAAACAAGAGGACTGTGCGCACCGGAGGGAAGGACCGAACCTCGTCCCGCACGAGCTCCTACTGCAGCAGCGGCGGTGGCAGCGGAGAGAGAGGGGGTGCTGGAACCACGGAAGGGAGTGAAGCTACCCCTACCAGGCTCGGCTGCTACTGGCGGCCCAGTGCTGTGGGTGGACGAACGGCGAGGCAGCAACCTATCTGGCGCTAGCCCTGGAAAGTCCAGCACTTCAAACGCTACTCGATCTCGACCCAAATGAACAGACTAGCCTAGCTTCACTAACCAAAGCGTTAGAAAGGCGACACGGGCAGCGCCAGTCCACCCACTACACCGCCAGAAGCTGCTTCTTCGCCACCGCCAAACGGGGGAACAGTGGGGGGCCGTAGCCGCCGACCTGCGCTTCCACGCCCGCCAAGGCTACCCCACATTCGGGATGCGTGAGTGTAACATAGTTAATTTCAGAGATGTATAATTACAAAAAAATCTAATGTATTGATGCCACTTCATCTATTTTGTCGCACTATTCATATATAGCCTACCTTACTTTATATCAGGAAACTAATTGTATGGTCCCTCCTCTCGGTGACCTCATTTCCTGTATGTTGCTCCAAAAAGAATGTTGTACCCATGATGCCTCTCATTCCTGCAATGGTGTTTGTGGAGAGAGGCTAGAGCTGAAGTGGAGCGAGTTTTCTGTGAAATAATGTACACGTGTTCTTTATCTGAACAACAGGTAGGCTAGTTCAATCCATTTCTTTATTATTTACCATTTAAACTGTATGATACCTTTCATTCCTGCAATGGTGTTTGTGGAGAGAGGCTAGAGCTGAAGTGGAGCGAGTTTTCTGTGAAATAATGTACACGTGTTCTTTATCTGAACAACAGAAAATACATGGTGGCAGGCCAAAGAAATCCAAGCGGTCCGTCTCGTAAATGAAGCACCCACACAACGCAGAGCCACACCGGTCACACTTGGTGCCGTGAGACCCGTCCGATCCGACCAACCTTCGCTCGCCTGGTTGCTGCGGATACCTGCTACGATCGACGTGCTCCTCCAGCCTACCTCGTGTCAAGCCCTGTATCCACCGCTAGCTTGTTGCTAATTATGCTGCGTGTGCTAGCTGGCTAAGTAGGTTGTTGCCTCGTGTTGAACTGGTAACGATTGTGTGTGCGGGACTGAGCGTATTACTTTGGAAGAGTTTTTATTTTTATTGGTTTTCGGGGGTCTTTGAGAGTTGTTTTGTAAAACTGTTTAAGAGAAACTGCTGGCCCTCTTACCAGAAGTATTCTTTCCGTAGTAGTACCATTTTTTTAGTAATCTGCATTTTGGTTACGGATGTGGCCAATCATGATTGCGGATACTAACTAGAGGTCGTAGTTCACATCGTTTTCTTCTATGGTTTTATGAAAAATGTGGGTAACGAGGCTGAATGGGAAGAGAGCGCCTGTCCTATCTGATGACAATACCTCATTTCAGCCTGCACGTTAACTGGGAAGATTGGATCAACTTCATAAAATTTTTTCTGGTTGTTATACAGGTTTGAGTGCAGAAAAAAATTGTAATATTGAATCAATTCTTTGCATATGGTGTACTTTTTTTTTTACCCTTCAATATCTGTTTGCGGACTGTGCTTTTTTTTTTTTTTTGAATGAAAGTGCACTTTGAACTGTGATATATCATAACTCAGTTTTTTTTTCTTATCTGGCATGTAACCTATGCAATTGCGGAGGGAATTCTTCTGTGGCAATACCAAACCATTCAAGCCAGAGCACTTCAATTGCAATCCATCAGTGAAAGGATCTTGTCACTTCCCTTCTGTTGTAAATTTTTTGGAAAAATTATTTTTTTTCTTTTCTCCCCAGTCTTGCGATTGCATTATTATTGTTGAAACATGTCTAGCGGAGATATTTTTAGCCCAGCTCCTGGGGTTGGCAGTGAGTATAATGCACCTTATGGTGTGGGTAGGGGAGTGTTGCCAGTTGGGTTTGGGAGGGGTAGGCCTGTATGTCCTGTTCAGGTTGCCCGTGATCATGGAACTGATGAGTCACTGTTGGGTATGTCCGGTCCCTCCGCCAGTTCAACCCCCATTACTCATGCACCCCAACCGCCTCCGCAGACATCTCCCCAGGTTGTTACTACTGAAATGTTAGGCAGTGTTGTTACCGTTTTGGCTAAGCAGATTAGTGACAATATCACTGCTACCCTTCAAACTATGAGCCTGCCCTGTAGTCCCCAGTCATTGAGCAAGCAGGATGTGACTGTTGACCCCACACAGCTTAAAGTTGTTGTCCAGCCTGAATCAAAACCCCCTCCTCTTTTCAGAGGTGATCAATCTGAGGCTTTTTCCATTCATGATTGGGAGGATATGATGGAGCGCTACATGAGCAGGGTGGCCTGTAACTCTGATAGTGAGAAGACTGAGCTGATAATGAGCAGACTGGCTGGTAGAGCAAGAGATGTGGTGAAGGTATCACTCCGCAGTCATCCAAGGGTTAGTCCAGCTGCGATCCCTGCCATGATTTTTGACATTCTTAAGTGCAACTTCAGTGAACTTACATACTCCAGCATGCCTATGAAGGACTTTTATGAGACCCTGCCTCGTGATTCTGAGAGTGCGATGGATTACTGGGTTAGACTGAACAAAGCAATTGATGTTGCTGATGAGTGCCTCCGCAGGCGCGGCAAAGCTGTTGAGGATCCAAGTGCTGAGGTCGTTATGATGTTTATAGCTCATTGTCCTGACCCTAGCCTTGCAGTGTCTTTTCAATTTAAGCCGGCGGAGATGTGGACAGCAGCCGAAGTTCAGGAGAGATTGGATGGTCATGTGAGGAGTTTGAGAAGCACAGCGGCCCGTGCCCAGCATGCAGTCAACTCAATGTGTATACAGGAACCAACAACCTCCATTCCTCCCTTGGGCCCGCAGCACCGGCCTCCAGTCATGGTTACCCCTCCACTGGTCCCTCCCGCGCCAGCCGCTGCCTGTGCTCCTGAATCCAGTCAGCCTCAACAGACCCCTGTGTTAACCAGTCAGTCTATTCCATCCCTCCCTACGTCTACAGCTGATGCAAATGTTCATCAGGTTGCCGCCCTGTTTGATAAGGTTCTGTCTCTCTGTACTGCATCGCTGACTAATTCAAGCCAGGGATTGCGACAGCCTCAGAACTGTTCCTACCAGCCCCGGCATTCACGCCGACCAAGAGGCTATTCTAGTATGCCTGATTACACCCGTGTCCAGCCCAGTTCCCCTTGCACAGTTTGTGGAGACAGCAACCATACAACTTTTTCACATTGCCAGCTTTACAGGCTGTGTCTCCACTGTCACAAACCTGGGCATTTCATAAGGGAATGCCCTACGGCCCCCCAAGCTCCAGTTAGATCAGAGCACTCTCCTGATCCAGGTTTAAACTAAAGTGCCCTTGTGATGAGAGGGGTAGCAGGGGCAATAGAGTTTCCACCCTCGCAGAAGACATCCGTTCGGTCTATGCTCAAACCTGTAGTGCATTTCCTATTGATAAAACGGTCATACTGGTAGGATCCCAGGGAGTAGAGATGGCTTGTGAGTTGTTCTATACTCCTGTTAAAGTGAATGACCAGTCTGTGTTGAGGGGTATGTTAGATTCAGGCAGCATGTCTTGTACGCTTAGTGAAGGAGCAGAGTGCAAGCTCAGAGATGCCAATGCCCTTCCCTGTCCTCGGCCAGTGCCAAGTAGTGTTGTCCTCGTTGGGTGTGGGGGTCTCACTACGCAGCCTAAGTGCATTTATGAGCTAGATATTGATGTTTTTGGTTTCAAGTTCACTGTCCCAACCTTTGTAGTCCCAGGGCAAAGAGATGAGCTTATTGTAGGAAGTAATGTGATCAGACCTATTATTCAGAATATGAAATCAACTGACAAGTACTGGGACCTCATTTCTTCAGATAACTCTGACCCTGATTGTGAGCAGTTTATCCAGCTGTTGAGCTGTATCTCCAGGTGGTCGGGCCCAGAACTGCGAGACATTGTCGGGACTGTGCGATTGAAACAGGCTGTCACTCTCCTTCCGCAACGTGAATATGTGGTTTGGGGGAAATTACCAAGCGAGTCTCCTGTCTCGCCAGGGAGCACCGTAATGGTGGGGCCAACTTCAGCACGCTCGACACCCAAGAACATCCTAGTGGGTCGTGTGGTGACACCAATGTGGGGAGATCGCTGGATACCCATCAAGGTTTTGAACCCGACACGGAACGCCATAACGCTCCGCCGAAATGCCAAGATTGCTGATGTTTTCCCCTGTTTGGCTGTGGAGGAGTTGCCGATTACTCAGGGTTTGTGTAGATCACAGGTTGATCCCTCTGGCTCACCCAGGCCCTCTTCACAATCAGCTGCTGAGCCCGCGCAACTACTGAAGGACAGTGGTTTGACAGACATTGATGTTGATGGCTGTGAGGTTTCTGATGACTGTAAGAGGAAGTTAGCTGAGCTTGTGCTGTCTTACAGAGACGTCTTCTCTAGGGACAGGTTGGACTGTGGTGAAGCAAAAGAGTTCGTCCACCGCATCCACCTCTCCGATGACCGCCCCTTCCGTCTGCCTTTTCGCCGTGTTCCCCCCGGTCATTATCAACAGTTGAGAGAGGTGTTGTCAGACATGGAGATGAAAGGCATTATCCGCAAATCAGTAAGTGAGTATGCCTCCCCACTCGTGATGGTCTGGAAAAAGAACGGGGACCTGAGGATTTGCACAGATTTTAGATGGCTTAATGCCAAGACCATCAAAGATGCCCACCCGTTGCCTCATCAGGCAGACTGCCTTGCAGCCCTTGGTGGAAACGCCCTGTTTAGTACCATGGACCTGACATCAGGGTTCTATAACGTACCGCTCCATGAGTCTGACAGGAAGTACACGGCCTTTACAACACCCCTGGGCCTGTACGAATATAATAGACTTCCCCAAGGTCTGTGCAACAGCCCGGCGTCTTTTATGCGCATGATGCTTAGCATTTTCGGTGACCTGAATTTCTCCAGCCTCCTCTGCTACTTAGATGACCTGCTGGTGTTCGCTCCAACAGAGGAGGAAGCGCTGAGGCGACTGGAGGTGGTCTTCTCCAGACTCAGAACGAGCAACCTAAAGCTCTCGCAAAAGAAGTGTAACTTCTTACGGAAGTCGGTGAAATTTCTTGGTCATGTGGTTGATGTTAATGGAGTTTCAGTTGACCAGGAAAAGGTCACTGTCATCTCGAGCTTTCGTAAGGAGGACCTGATGGATGCTGACACCTGTACACCGTCTCAAAAGAAGGTTAGATCTTTCCTCGGCATGGTTCTGTATTACCAGCATTTTATCCCAGGCTGTTCAACTGTTGCAAAACCACTCTTTGCCCTGACAGGAGGGCAGAAGCGTGAGCTGAGAGGATCTAGAGGACGCAGGAGAGCGGGAACATTTCGCATGCTGACTCCTCATGACTGGAGCCCAGCTTGTGAGAGGGCTTTTGAGGATTTGAAGTCTGCACTGCTGCAATCTGTGGTTCTGGCTCATCCTGATTTTGACCAGCCGTTCATCCTCTCCACTGATGCATCTTTGGGTGGTCTGGGGGCTGTGCTGTCGCAGGTCCCTGTTGGCGAAAACAAAGCTCGACCTATAGCGTTCGCCAGCAAGTCCCTCAGTCACAGTCAAGCCAAGTACCCTGCTCATAGGCTCGAGTTTCTTGCTTTGAAGTGGGCTGTATGTGATAAGTTTAGTCACTGGCTCAAGGGCCACAAGTTCACAGTCTGGACTGACAACAACCCGCTAACATACGTCATGACAAAGCCGAAGCTGGACGCCTGTGAGCAGCGCTGGGTCTCTAAACTAGCCCCGTACTCATTTGACATCAAATATGTGCCGGGGCGACTGAATGTGGTGGCTGATGCCCTCAGTAGGAGTCCTTTCGTCAACCCTCTAGGCCAGCGTCTCCTGTCAGAGCCCTACTCACAATTGCTGGAGCAAGTCTGCAGTGTCAATGACAGCTGTGTACAAGACGCGTTCCACGTGACTTGTCTACCTCAGTCAGCTGAGAACCTCTCTACTGATGGCGTGTGTTTGTCTGAAGAGGAGGTATCGTCTCTCCTTTCCTCCTGTAGTGATTGGGGCTCCGGGCCGACACAGAGGGCTGCTTCTCTGGCTGGACACCTTGACCAACTGGTTCCTCCAGGCTTGGATATGTTCTCGTCACTCTCGTTGACAGACCTCCAGAGTCACCAGAGACAGGATCCAATCATCGGCAGAGTCCTACACTTTGTTGAGAGGAAGCGGAGGCCTTCTAGACGTGAACGAGATGAAGAGAGCCAGATGGTGCTGCAGATCCTAAAACAATGGGAAAAACTTACCATTTTGGCTGGGGTAGTGTACAGGGTCACGAGAGACCCAGTAACCAAACACAAGAGGTTCCAGTTCATTCTGCCAGACTCCTTGAAATCGCAAGCCTTGACTGGCGTACATGACCTGGCTGGTCACCAGGGTCAGCCTCGTACGCTGTCGCTTGCCCGTCAGCGCTTCTTCTGGTGCAATATGGAGAAGGATGTGCGACGCTATGTCAAGAACTGTCCAAGGTGCGTCCTCAGCAAGACTCCTGAGCCAGCTGCAAGAGCCCCACTAGAAAGCATAGTAACCTCAGCTCCACTAGAACTTGTATGCATAGATTTCTGGTCTGCCGAGGACAAAAATAACAAGTCCGTTGATGTCCTTGTCATTACTGATCACTTCACGAAGTTGGCACATGCCTTCCCCTGCCAAGACCAAACTGCTAAGAGGGTTGCTAGGAAGCTGTGGGACAACTTTTTTTGTGTATATGGCTTCCCACAGCGCCTCCATTCTGACCAAGGGGCAAACTTCCAGAGCGAACTGATGGCGGAGCTCCTGGAGCTGGCAGGAGTTGAGAAATCTCGAACCTCCCCTTACCATCCCATGGGGAACGGCGGCACCGAGAGGTTCAATCGCACCCTGGGTGGCATGTTGCGCTCCCTACCGCCAAAGTCGAAGCACAAATGGCCGCAGATGATCCAGTCCATGACCTTCGCTTATAACTGCACGCAACACGAGACGACCGGCTTTGCCCCTTTTTATCTAATGTTTGGGAGGATCCCGCGACTGCCAGTGGACCTGTTATTCAAGAATGTGCTGCGTGACGAGTCTGTCTGCAACTACGATGCATACGTGAAGTCCCTGGCAACTGATCTCCAGGCTGCTATGCTGCTTGCTCAGAAACACTCATCTATGGAACATAAGCATCAATCAGATCAATACAACAAGAAAGTCAAAGGCTTGCCTCTTTCTGTGGGTGACCGGGTCCTCTTGGCGAACAAAGGCGGGAGAGGCAAACGCAAGCTAGCCGACAAATGGGAACCAGCTATTTACACTGTTGTTGCTTCCAAGCCACAGTTGCACATCTATAGGATCAGAGACCGCAATGGTCAGGTGAAGACGGTTCATAGAAACCTCCTACTGTCTGTCAACTTTCTCCCTCTGGACAATCCACTGATTGCAGAGGATGACCTTCAGAGCGTTGGTGTTGTGTCCCATGACCCCTGTGTATCAGGCATTACTGATTGGGATGCGGTGGTGTCCGAGCCAAACAGTGCAACCGAGCATTCTGTGGTTGACGACTCCTCATGGCCAAATACCCGTGGACGCGATCGCACTGCTTCATGGTTTTGCGACCAGTCCGGCCACACAGTAGTTGTGGGTGTCAATGACCCACTTGATCACTTACCTGTAGACCATACTCCCTCCTCAAAAGTATGTGTCCCCTCAGACGGTGATGATAATCTTCCTCCAGAGTCTCCCTTTCTCTTGTCCCATGCCCATCCACTCAGTGATAACCTGCCGCAGGGTCCGGAGAATAGTGTCTGCTCCAGATATGGCAGAATTGTAAAACCAGTTAATAGATTGATTGAAAACATGGTTCAGTTTACGCCGCGTTTTAGTGTTGCTCCACAGTCTGCCTTCCTTTTGTTCTAGGCATTTACAGTAAAGGGGATGCTGTATTTTGGTTTGCTCTTTTTAGTATGCATTTTTTTTTCTCTTTTTTTTTCTTCATTTTTGTATTTGGACCGCCCCTTATGTGCCCAAATCTGTGAGGTGTAAAAGGCACCTCTTGTTGTCCATGTAGTGGCTTTCAGAAATGGCTTGGCGCCGGGTCAGTCTGTAACCCTTCTAACCTTTTGTAGGTAGCAGATATTGCTGAATTTGTGCAGTGAGTATGTAATGGGCACCTTGTTATAATTTATGGGGGTTTATCGATTTCACAATGTGGTCAGATTTAATTTTGTAATTCTAGGGGGGTGAATGTAACATAGTTAATTTCAGAGATGTATAATTACAAAAAAATCTAATGTATTGATGCCACTTCATCTATTTTGTCGCACTATTCATATATAGCCTACCTTACTTTATATCAGGAAACGAATTGTGTGGTCCCTCCTCTCGGTGACCTCATTTCCTGTATGTTGCTCCAAAAAGAAAATTGTACCCATGATACCTCTCATTCCTGCAATGGCGTTTGTGGAGAGAGGCTAGAGCTGAAGTGGAGCGAGTTTTCTGTGAAATAATGTACACGTGTTCTTTATCTGAACAACAGGTAGGCTAGTTCAATCCATTTCTTTATTATTTACCATTTAAATTGTATGATACCTCTCATTCCTGCAATGGCGTTTGTGGAGAGAGGCTAGAGCTGAAGTGGAGCGAGTTTTCTGTGAAATAATGTACACGTGTTCTTTATCTGAACAACAGAAAATACATGGTGGCAGGCCAAAGAAATCCAAGCGGTCCGTCTCGTAAATGAAGCACCCACACAACGCAGAGCCACACCGGTCACATGAGCAAGATGAGCTAGCGCTGCACAGCTTCCTGCAGGCTCTCACCCTGGAACAACTGAGGCACCACGTCATACTGACCACGCCCCAGACGCTCGATGAAGCCCTTCTACAGGCCGAAAGAGTAGAAAACGTCATCAAGGAAGTGACGGCGTCAAGCCCCTGGGAGTCTTGCCCACAAGTACGCGAAGTGGCTCCGGAAGAGGAAGAGGAGCAAGTGAGGCGGGCTCACACTCCTGGTCAGGCACAACAACATTGACGCTATCTCCGGTGTGACGAGAGGGGCCATATTGCACGGGATTGCACAGCGCCAGCACCAAAGCCAAGGGAGCCCCCAGTAGCCATCCTCCCCAGTTGTTTGCGGCCTGCCGAACCTGAACCTAGCCCGGCCCCACCTGCACCTCTAGCTGAACATCATTCTGCCCTTGTAAGGGCTGACGAGCAAAAATTCCATTCTGCCCTTTTTAGGGCAGATGAGCAAGGTGCGTTACTGCGGATGGGCCGGCTGGGTGGGGTCGGTGGGCTGTACCGCGACTGCCGACTGGACAGCCAACCCTGCCGTGCGCTGGTTGACACAGGAGCCACCATCTCCCTCGTCCGGCCAACGACGTTCCCCATCGCCACCTGGGAACCGACCGTGACCAGGCTGCAATCCGTGACCGGCCAGAGGATGGGCATGAAGGGCAAGAAGACAGTGAGTGTGGCTGTGGATAGCCACCTAGCCGAACTGGAGTTCTGGCTAGCAGATATTGGGGAAGCATGTATCATAGGCCTGGACTTGTTAGCATCATGGGCAGCTACAGTTGATATACAAAACCCAAAACCAGTGAAGTTGGCACGTTGTGTAAATCGTAAATAAAAACAGAATACAATCATGTGCAAATCCCTTTCAACCTATATTCAATTGAATACACTGCAAAGACAACTTACTTAATGTTTGAACAGGTAAACTTTGTAATTTTATGCAAATATTAGCTCAATTGGAATTTGATGCCTGCAACATGTTTCAAAAAAGCTGGCACGAGTGGCAAAAAAGGACTGAGAGAGTTGAGGAATGCTCATCAAACATTTATTTGGAACATCCCACAGGTGAACGGGCTAATTGGGAACGGGTGGGTGCCATGATTGGGTATAAAAGCAGCTTCTCTGAAATGCTCAGTCATTCACAAACAAGGATGGGGCGAGGGTCACCACTTAGTGAACAAATGCGTGAGCTGATTGTTGAACAGTTTAAAAACAACATTCCTCAACGAGCTATTGCAAGAAATTTAGGGATTTCATCATCTACGGTCCATAATATCGTCAAAAGGTTCAGAGAATCTGGAGAAATCACTGCACGTAAGCGACAAGGCCGAAAACCAACATTGAATGCCCGTGACCTTCGATCCCTCAGGCGCTACTGCATCAAAAACCGACATCAGTGTGTAAAGGACATCACCTCATAGGCTCAGGAACACTTCAGAAAACCACTAGCAGTAACTACAGTTCGTCACTACATCTGCAAGTGCAAGTTAAAGCTGTACAATGCAAAGCGAAAACCATTTATCGACAGCACCCAGAAACGCCGCCGGCTTCGCTGGGCCCAAGCTCATCTGAGATGGACTGATGCAAAGTGGAAAAGTGTTCTGTGGTCTGACGAGTCCACATTTCAAATTGTTTTTGGAAACTGTGGACATCGTGTCCCCCGGACCAAAGAGGAAAAGAACCATCCGGACTGTTATAGGCGCAAAGTTCAAAAGCCAGCATCTGTGATGGTATGGGGGTGTATTATTGCCTAAGGCATGGGCAACTTACACATATATGAAGGCACCATTAGTGCTGAAAGGTACATACAGGTTTTGGAGCAACATATGTTGCCATCCAAGCAACGTCTTTTTCATGGACGCCCCTGCTTATTTCAGCAAGACAATGCCAAGCCACATTCTGCACGTGTTACAACAGCATGGCTCCGTAGTAGAAGAGTGCGGGTACTAGACTGGCCTGCCTGTAGTCCAGACCTGTCTCCCATTGAAAATGTGTGGCGCATTATGAAGCGTAAAATACGACAATGGAGACCGCGGACTGTTGAACAACTTAAGCTGTACATCAAGCAAGAATGGGAAGGAGTTCCACCTGAAAAGGTTTAAAATTGGTCTCCTCAGTTCCCAAACGTTTACTGAGTGTCGTTGAAAGGAAAGGCGATGTAACACAGTGGTAAAAAGGCCCCTGTGCCAACTTTTTCGCAATGTGTTGCTGCCTTTAAATTCTAAGTTAATGATTATTTGCAAAAAAAAAAAACGTTTCTCAGTTTGAACATTAAACATCTTGTCTTGGCAGTGTATTCAATTGAATATAAGTTGAAAAGGATTTGCAAATCATTGTATTCTGTTTTTATCTACGATTTACATAACGTGCCAACTTCACTGGTTTTGGGTTTTGTACAACCACACTGGCGCGGCCCTGCAGAAGTGCTGCACAGACTGGGAGAAGTGACCTACAGGGTGCGTATGCCTGACGCCGGGCGGGTGGTGGTCTTACACCAAGACAGGCCGGCCCCCTACCAGCCTCGGGCTGCCAGCCCCGCCCCCAGCGCCGTGATACGGCAACCTGGGCCTACCAGCAGGCCTGTCTGTCAGCGTCGGACACCAGGACATTTTAGGGACTTTGTTGTGGGTTAGTGGTTTTTTTTGTTGTTGTTGTTGTTGTTGTTGGGAGAGAAATGGTTATGGCGGGGTCGTCGGGGACAGTGACCGCTTAGGTGGGGGCAATGTGGCGATTCTGCCCCAGTTCATTGTTTAACTCTAAAAAAATAGCGAAGTATCACTATTGGCTGCACCAGGTGGGGAGAGGGAGCCAATCGGGTCCGGGGCGGGGGGGTATAAGAGGGCTGAGTTGCCAGCTTGAGAGTAGTAATGTTGTGTGTTGGAAAATATGAGTCTGTTTCAAAAAGCTGAAGAAACGGCCCTTTTAAGGGCCGAACAGCTAATAAAGCGAAGCCCGCCCCGGGCGATGAGAGAACCGCTATTCCTGCCTCAGTCTCAGTCCTTCAGTAGCAAGACCGCTACAGTATTTTTACAGATATGCATAGGAACAGTGAGGAATAAATTCCCCATCCACATTGCAATATATGAGTAACAACTGCATAAAAAGAGGGAAAAATGTACCCAATGAACGGAAAAAAAAATCATTAGGTTCCATTTGGTGAAACTGTGGGCACATGGTTGCAAAAACTAACAATTTACTAAACGAGCAAATGACAGTCAAACCTGTTTTATGTCATGTTTTAGTGATTGAATGCAAGCAAATTATTTTGAAAGAACTCTAATCACCTGTCTTCAGCAACTTAATTTGGAGGTGACTGATTTTCTCAGTACCTGATTTGATCTGTTTAAAAATACTATTACCTGAAATTGCTTGCCACACAGGAGAAAAAAAAAAGAAACTTTTATTTGGTCCTTTATTCCTTAGGGCACAAATGGATATTTCTATCAAAATTTGGCTTTAAACATCAAATAACAAGTTTAAACATAAAATGCACCCAATTTAGACAAATTATCAGCATGTTAAAGTCCTATGATGGCAATTGTGGTCGGGACAAAAACCAGCATACACAGGGAGGCCCCAGGACCGAGTTTTTGAACCCCTGCTGTTGAAGGTGCATCACCTGCTGTTTCCAATCACATCATTATTCTTGAATGGCAGGAGTCGATGTTTATTTACACATAAAATGAAGTTGACTGGACAAAACATTACATTTCTTGTTTTATAACTGTCTGCAATGAACTGCAAGTAGTAGATTTAGAAATCACTGTCTCCTGTCGTGCAATTTTCTTACTGTCTCAACTTTGTCGTGTCAGGGTTGTGGATGTTGTTGGGCTCAAGCTGTTAGTGTGACTGCTCCAGTTTTTCAGCCACAGTCTCAGTGTACCAGCGTTTACATTTGATGCCACACTGTAAATACTAGTCCAAAAAAGACCCTAAAAAAAAAACAACACTTGAGCAAGAAAAATCTGGAGTGTTCTTAGTGGGAAACTTATTAACTTTTATGCACGTTCGCTCAAATTTGCAGTCCCTTGTCTTTGAGCTCATTTTAACGGTTGATGTTTAAGCTTTTTTTCCTTTTTTTAAAACTTGTCTTTTGGCTTATTCACGGTCTGGTAGTTCATTGACAGAGATTTACCTTTGAGTTAGATAAGGGTATTAACCACTGTTGATCAGTTACTCAAATGTTCTATCAGTTGCTTTTTCTTTCAACTGTAACAATGGCCGATGCCAGGAGTGGCCAACTTCGGTCCTGGGTAGCCACAATATAAACTGGAATTTGTTTCTACCTTAATTATAAATAACATTTTTGGACAAAAACACTAGGCAATGTGAGTTAACTGTGCGATCAGCTGCTTGAATTGATCAAGTAGTCACTGAATAAAAACAAAAACTAGTGTATCATTATCATTTAGCTGTTAGGGAAACAGGGGGGTGAGACACCATTTGCGGGAAAATAAGGTTTAATAAATGAACAACACTAGGAAAAACCACAAGGGGGCACACTGGCCAAACAATACACCGTGCCACACACTGAATGGCGAGAACTAAGGAGCTCAGGACAGGGGGAAACCTAACTCAGGAAGGGAAACATGGCACGCAGGCCGAAACAAACCATCGTGCCAAGCACTGAATGGGGAGAACTAAGGAACTCGAAAACTGCTAAAGCAAAAGACTGGGGCACTGGGAACACAGGGAAGGGGAACACAGCAGGCCTGGCTAACTCAGATAAATCGGGAGACGCGGGAAGCTCGGAAGGCGCTGACGGCTTGGAGGACGTAGACAACTCGGGAAACACAGAGGGCTCGGAAGATGCAGACATCTCGGGGAAGACACAAACAGCTCGGGAGGATCAGATGACTCGGAAGGAACGGCTGGCTCGGGGGGGCGCAGCTGGCACAGACGGCTCTGGGGGCGCAGCTGGCGCAGACGGCTTGGGGGGCGCAGCTGGCGCAGACGGCTCGGGGGGGCAGCTGGCGCAGATGGCTCGGGGGGCGCAGCTGGCGCAGACGGCTCGGGAGGATCCCAGTGACTACCAGAGAGTATACCTAGGGAGTCTGGCTTATCAGGTTAAAGAATACATTAGACCACCTCCACGTTGCTACAACTGCCAGATGTTCGGGCATGTTGCTAGCTCCTGTCAGGGTAAAAGAAGGTGCGCAAAGTGTGGCGAAGATCACGTAATCCAAGAGTGCAAAGCTGACGCTCCGAAATGACCTAATTGTGGGGGAAATCATGCAGCAGCATTTTGTGGCTGTGAACACTAATGAACACTGTGAACGCATTAAGGCTAAACAGGTGCAGGTATTGAGAGAAAGAGAGAGAGAGAGAGAGAGAGAGAGAGAAAGTGTCTTATGCTGATGCAGTCAAGAAAGTGACAAGGGAATGAGGAATAGAAGGCATGTATAGAGCTAAGATGGGAAATAATAATTCTGATTCAAGCGTGTCACCTCCCCGCGATATGCTGGTCTTCAGCAGGGAGGCTTTCTTGTCTTTTGTGACGGATGTCTTGGTGGGCGTGAAGGCTTTCTTTGCAGCAACTACAACTAAGAATTCAGTCATTTTCAGAATAGTGGTGGGGGCAGCTGAAAGGAAGAAATTGCACCAGTATAGGCAGCGCAAAGCACAACCACCGAGAATTAACAATGGGGAAAGCATAACTAGTGAGGATGGCATGGAGGATCAGAACCATTTTAATGTTCTGTATTCTTCAATGGAACGCCCGTAGTTTGATTAGGAATGGCCAGGAATTAAAGAAATTTGTTGATAACCTTGAAACTAAAACAGAACTTATATGTATCCAGGACACTTGGTTAAAGCCTTGTTTGGATTTTGTAATTCCAGGTTACGAATGTATGAGATTACAAAGGGCTGAGATCAGAAGTGATGAATTAGGTACCTCTGAAAGATCAGGTGGGGGTTGTGCAACTTTTGAAAAGAATGGGATGCAGTACAGAAGAACTGCCGTAAATTCTAACCTTGAATGTGTAGCTGTGGAGGTTTGGAATAAGCAGGAATATGTTAATAATATGAACACCTGTGACAGTGATAATGAGGATGCAAGTAATAATGGTGATATCAATGATAATGGTAGTGATAATATAGGCAATAATGATGGTAATGATGATAATAGTGATAATGATACTTATAGAAATTATGATAATAATAAAGGAAATAGCAGTATTACTGCGATAAATTTTTATAAACCCTGTAAACACCTGGCAGTATCAGACTTTGATGAAATAACGGAGGAAGTAAGGTGCCCTGTAATTTGGACAGGAGATTTTAACGCTCACGACCCTTTATGGGGCAGTGAACAAAGAGACAGAAATTGGGTAGTCATTGAGAAATTTTTAGATAAACATGGATTGGTAATGCTAAAGGATGGGAGGCCAACTAGATATAAGATTACTCAAAATACTTCAAGTCATATAGATTTATCAATTGCCTCTCCTAACCTAGCTATGACAGTGGAATGGGATATAATGGAGGACCATACTCTGGGTAGCGATCACTATCCAATTTTATGTGAGTTTGGTAGGGAGTTGAGGAGAGAAAATGAAGAGAGGGTACCAAAATATAACGTTTCTAAGGCCAAGTTGGATGACTTAATGGAAAAAGCTATAAGCTTAGTAGGAAGTGTTGAAAGTGAAGGCTCAATGGACAGTTGGAATACCTCAATTCACGAGGCTGCTTGTGGTACCATCCCTGAGAAGCAGGAACCTAAAACCAGATAGATTGTTCCCTGGTGGAATAGTGAATGTGATGAAGCTGTTAAAAGCAGAAGTAGAGCTTATTGGAAATTAAGAAAATATCCAATTATGAACAACGTAATTGAATATAAACGGTTAAGGGCAGTAGCAAGAAAAATTATGAAAGACACCAAGAAAAACAGCAGGAGGAGGTTTGGTGACTCATTAGGTCCAGAGACACCAGTGAAGCAGCTCTGGTCAGCTGTGCAGAGAATGTTAGGGGCGTATAAAAAAGAGAAATCCCAGTATTAACAAAGGGTGAGTTGGAGGCAATATCCAATAAGGAAAAAGCAACTATGTTTTTTGACAGTTTCCAGAGCACGGCTCAGAGAGCTTGGGGGTTGAGAGATGTAGAAAGAAGGCTGAAATGATGTCAGCCAATCAATGGAAGTTGGAAAACAACCAAATAAATGATAACCCAGTTAATTTATTTTTAAGTATTAAAGAATTGAGGGATGCTATTGTATCCGGGGCAAATACCACCCTGGGAAAAGACTGGTTATCTTATGAGATGCTGAAACACATAGGTGACACTGTACTGGATGAAATTCTAGATCTCATATATACTGTGTGGGTAGAAGGGTCTCTACCAAAAGAATGGAAACATGCTGTAGTTATCTCAATCTTAAAACCGGAAAAAGAGGTCTCTGACCCAAGTTCGTATTGGCCCATAGCCCTAATGGCTGTGCTCTGTAAAACTATGGAGAGGTGGGTCACTAATAGACTAGTATACTTTTTTGAATCTAAAGGAATCTTTGCTAATATCCAGAATTGGTTTAGGATTGGACAGTCCACAATGGAGTCAATGGCACTGCTGGATAAGGATATTAAAAGAGCATTCAGTAATAAGGAAGCAGTAGTGGGAGTAATCCTAGACATTGGGAAGGCATGACTATCTGTGGAAGGAAGGCCTTTTAAAAAAAATCCATGACCTGAATGTGCAGTCAATCCTGCTGGGGCACGGAGACTCACGGTCGAATAGGATCTGCAGATAGCATCACAGATCCAGTGGGCGAGGCGCTGTGCTGACAGAGGGGCCCCCTGAGCCCGTCCAACATAACAAACAAACAGCTGATCCACCCTCCTAAGATTCGCAGTGCATTCCATGTAAAGACTGAGTGTGCGCACTAGGCACAGCTTGTGCATCCGTTCCTGCTTACTGGTGGCATGAGGAGGTGGACAGAAGGCCTGCAGTCGAATGACTGATGACTTGAAAGCCGTGGTGATGACCTTTAGCCGGAAGGACGGGTTAGGAAAAGGGTCCACCGAACCCTGGTCCTCTCTTAGGGTCAAACATGATGTGTGCACAGAGAGGGCACCCAGCTCGCTGAACCTCCTGGCTAATGCCAAGGCCAAAAGGAGGGCAGTTTTGATAGATAAAATATGCAGGTTCCCTGGTCCAGGGGTTCAAATGGTGGCCCTGCCAGGCCGTCCAACACTGTCTGCAGATCTCATTGCGGGATTACATGCTGCGTAGGCGGTCTTATCCTGCGGACTCCTCTCAAAAAGCGCTTCACCAGGGGGTGACTTCTGGCCCTGAAGTGGTCAAACCCGTCATGTCCAGCAGCAAACACGGTCGCAATCACCCCCAGAGTGGATGCTGCCCCGTTGAAGAGTCCTTGGAGGAAATCTCGCACCTCTTGAAGGGGCATGAGCATGGGTTCAGGCCTCCCGCCTGACACCAGCTAACAAAAATCCGCCGACGGGCCGCATAAGCCTTAGATGCGGCTGGAGCACGTGCACACTGAATTGTGGACACCACCGCCTCAGGCAGGCCCAAATCGCTCAACTTCACCCTATCAATTCCCAGGCCATGAGAGAGCAGGCAAGAGTGGTACTCAGCACCCGAATCCTAGTCGAGGGAAGGTCCGGAATCTTCCACGAGCCTGCTACCACCAGCTGGATGAGATCCGGAAACTACCTGGTGCTTAGACATATAGGGCCACAATAATTATGGACAGGTGCAGTTCCCATACAGGAGCAGTGGCATCAGTAGCCGCCGGGGCCGGAATCAGTAGCCGCCACTGGCCAGACTGGATGGGCTAGCGAATCCTCCACCCATGGGAGGATTGTCGGTAGGCCTCAGGGAGAACCAAAGAGGGCACAAAGTGTTTTCCCTGCCTGCAAACAGATCCACTACTGGTTGACCGAACAGCCTCCAGATCTGTTTGGCCGTTACTGGTGGGAGGCTCCCATCCTCCTCAGGCAGTGCCCCCCTGGACAGCCCATCTGCCCGAGTGTTGAGGATGCCAGGAACATGCTGGGTTCTCAGGGAGCAGAGATGGCGATCCGCCCACGTTAGGATGGAAGCGGCCATCTTGTGTGGGGCCAAGACCTGAGCCCCCCTTGCCTGTTGAGATAGGCTGCCGCTGTTGTGTTGTCCGATCTCACTAGGATGTGTCTCCCTTCCAACTGTGGGGCAAAATATTGCAACAATATCTGAACTGCCATGAGTTCCAGATATGACGCTGGGGACCCTGCCATGTCCCTGCGACAGAAGCAGGGCCACAAGTCCCGCCCCATCCTGTGAGGGAGGTATCAATATGTGGGTGTAGTGAGACATGCACCCCATCCGAACCCCCTCGCGGAGGCGGCTGGGTGAGGCCCAAAATGCAAATGCTTATCGTGCTCGCATTGGTATGCGGAGCATGCGCTATTAGTCCTGCCTTAGGTCTAGACGACAACGTATGAACCAGCGCTGAAAATCTCTCATGAGCAGCAGCCCTAGCCGGACTATTGAATGGGCTGCAACCATCATTCCCAGCAGCGACATGACTGCTATCGCTTGTACCGTGACTACGTCCAGTATTTCTTGGGCCCTAGACAGGATCGCCTCTGTTCGGTCCAGTGACAGACATGCGGTCATAGATCGTGAGTCCAACAGCCCTAGATACTGCGCTGTTTGGCTGGGCTGCGGGGTGCTCTTGTCGCTGTTGATAGCGAAGCCCATTTGAGCCATATGTTGCATTTCCAACATCATATGGGCAACTGCCATCTGCTTGGAAGGGGCCAGGATCAATCGATCGTCCAGATAGGTCAGTTTCTGTATCCATTTCTGCCAGAGTGTGCGCTCCCGCTGTCTCCACACATTTGTAGAATGTCCGAGGCGCCAGGGAATATCCAAATGGGAGGCGACAATACTGGAAAACTCCGGTCTTACAATGCTAAAAAGAAAGAACTTCTGATGGCGCGGAAGAACTGGGACATGAAATAGGCGTCTGTCAGATCTATTGATGTCATCCGGTCGCCTGGCCTGACACATTCCAGCCGAGATTTTTAAATAAAAAAATATGGGGAAAAAATCCCGCTCGAGCTTCCGATTTGGGGATCGGCACTACGGTCCCCTTTCGTAGAGGTGAGTTCACCTTTTCCCTCAAAACAGCCCTTTCGGTGGAATTGAGGAGGCTCGTCCGCACAATGCCTCTGAATGTAGGAGGACGGCAGCGAAACTGCAGTGCATATCCCTTCCGCAGTGTTCTGTCCAACCAGACTAGGAGGGGGGGGGCGCAAACTCACCCAAGACTGATATGGCTTGTGAGTGGAAAGGCAGTTGGATCTATGGTCTCTGATAGCCTGGGTCCCTAGGAGATGTAAGAAAACTAGAGTGGACGACGTGTGGGCCGGACCAAAGCGGAAACGGCAGAATAGCTTCGCCATCTTGTGTATGTATAAATGTCCAATGAGGCACATGTAAACAGTTGTCTAAACATGGGTGTCAACAAATAACAGACTTGTTTTCCATGTTCTTTTTTATCCTTTCATACTGAAAATGGGCGCGAATAACAAATTGTAATCAAACAATATTTATTTTAAAAAATATTTTTTTAAAATCCTGTATATTTGATTTTTATTTAGTCAGAAGACATTACAGGGAAAACTTAACTTCAGCTGTTGTCCCATATGAGCGAGTCTGCCCCGATATACATACACAAGATGGTGGCAGCATGCTGCCGCAGAAACGACGGGATTGTCCTCTCTTGTTTTTTTATATCTCTGTGCTGGGTCATCCCGCGATGCCCCTCCCCCTGTGGGAGGGGTCGACCGGAGGCCCTGTCCGAAAGGCTGAGGGGCTAATGACAGCAGTGCTTCCTCTCTGCATCCCCAAGCATGTCACCTGGTGACTTACTCACCACGGACTGCTGGGGCACAGCGATTTCTGATTTAAGCGAGAGCCCCTCCTGACGTTTAGCTTCAGAAACAGTGTCCAGAAACACTTGTGTAAACCTCCCGCTGCTTGTCTTTGGGATGCACGGTGAACGTACGTGTGACATCTCAGGAGCCGTGGAGCAAAAATAGCGGACAGCTGCACTTCCGCGCAGCCCGAAAGAAGATGGAGCATGCTGAGGTGTACTAACCACGCTGCTGGAGCCAGCCCAGCGAGCAGTATTAGGAACTTGCTGGCAATATGCAGCAGTCCATGAACTTTTCCTCATCGGCGCTGCATCAGGATGAAATGAGTGAACCGAATCGAAGGATTTAGCGTGAACCCACTCGCCAGTGTTTGATGGGAGGGTGTCACCGTCAGAATTCAGATTAGCCACATTGTTTGATCGTGAACTACCCCTGCGGATAGAACAACGCAAACTTCTTCAGCAGTTAGCCAGCCAGCGTTTCATAAACAGGCTATAGCTAGTGAAGCACCGATATGCAAATCTATGTTGAGAGGAAATGCTGAGAAAACACGAGCCTCACACACCGTGTCTCTCTTATTAACCCCGTCAACGGGAGGGACAGCCACTCTGCTCCTCCCTGGTAGGGTGTCCCAAATGCTAACATGACCATGAATACTAACATCTGAAACAGTCAGTGTGTGTAGTATGAGAATCATAACGATTCTGAAGCCAAATACAAATAACGCCTTTTATTTGTAAACTTTTCAGAGGCGGAGCAACCAGAAGCTGCACCCCTGGTGAGGCTCTGGCAAGGCTGCGGTGGTGGTAGACGGGGCAGGAGTCCGCAGATGGCCGGTCCTCTGAAGACCTGTGATGGCGGCTGCTGAGCGAAGGCGGGACTGCAGTTGGTCACGAGAAGACTCCAGGTGGTCGACCGTCTTATGGACACTGGAGTAGGGCTCATAGGAGATCGCCAGGGATTTGGCTGCCATCGGGTTCGTCCAATCAAGCTGGGCCCTTCCAAAGATGGGTGACATCTTCAGACCCACTACCCGGAGTCATAGGTATCACTTTGTCTGGGCCAGGAGGCCGATAGTGAAGTCGTCATTCGAGCACGGAAGGGAGCTCGTCGTTCCGGAAGAGGGCCGCTGCCAAGGTTTCAGACAGACCGCCGCCGCCGGCTCTCAGGCTGGCCCCGAGTCAGCCTGGAGGGCGCACAAACTGTAGCTGCCGCTTATGCTCCTCCCGGGGGGAGCACTTGCTCAGGCGACACAGGAAGCAACCTCCACCTGGTGCCGCCAGCCCAGACAGATGAACAGTCATCTTGCTGGTCTGAGGGCGCCATGGACAAACTTTATCCATATTTCTCGCGATACAATATAGTGACTAAAATCCACGAGAGTCCAAACTTTCATCAGGCTGAGTGAAAAGGGGAGACAAGCATTGGCATTGGCTGTTCATTGCCGTATAAATGGTACTGCGCCATTAGGTGCCGCTCTCACTCTGGACGTTGATATGTCGAGCAGAGCACAATGTACAGTGGCTATAGTTAATAAATAGAGTTTGTGTATTTTTGCTTATCTGCCGTCGTGTTTTTCCAATTGCCTGCTTAAACATATTACTAGTGTGCAAGTACACCACATTAATTGTGTCAACTGGCCAATAACTCAAAACTCTTCCGGTTTAACTGGCTTTGCGGATCCTATTTTTTGCCTCAGTTTTTAAATGCATGGTTAAAATTAGCTGTGTGATTTGCAAGAAGCAGCAAGATAGCTAGTTACCTGCAGGAGGACAGCAATTGTAGTCAATGCTCCAAAAGTTCTGCACCAGCTCAATCCGTTTTCTTATCAGTTTTTCGATCCAAATCCATCACAGACCTCTTTTTCCACCGTTGCTGTCCCTCCTAAGTATTTTTCATACCCCAGTTCACATGGATCTGAATTGTACAGCTAAGTGAGCATTGCACACTCAGGTACCTAGGTAGATACAGCTCATAATCGTAAATCTTCCTCCGTCATCTCTTCTTATCGACAAAATCCATCTCCTCACATTGTCTTCGGTTGGAAAACTGAGAAAAGAGAGGTCGGCTTGCTTCTTCGAGTTACACTTTGAACAGTCAGGACCGGGAACACCCGGCTACTAGCACTCTACCATTGTTGATTCACGGAGCATCAAGCTAGCAAAAAATAAGGGAAGTCAGTTTACATGCCTTCCGGTTTGCATACGCGAAAATGTGAAACAGTCTAATCGGCTACTGTCGTTGTACGATGTGAACATTTGCTGTAATTGAGGTACTCCATTGGCTGGGAACAAATCACAGGGTACTCGCCAGCTTATGCGATAGATAAGTTGTTCGCAGAAGTGGACCTGACTTCAAACCTGACTACAAGTGCAAAAGTGTATAATTTTTGGCTATAAACAACGAATTTGATGTGATTATTTGTATGTATATACCCCATAGGGAAATCTCGAAGCAAGGCGGCTCATGAAATTAATAAGAGTTTGAGCAATGCCAGAAAGTGTCCAAACCCCATTATAAATTCCTATCAGGATTTTACTTCCGAAACCTTTACTTTCCTACGCGCATCCTGTCTTCAAATATTCAGTTTTCAAATAATAAGTCTCTGCCTTCCTGAACTACCCAATGTAACTGTCAAGTCTTTTCAAGATGTAAAACACTTTTTGTGGTTGATTTATCCTTGCTGACATTATGTTGCTTGGTTGAAACAATGATGCATCAGTCTGCATTCTATTCAAGTTACATTTTTCTTTTTATTTTGCCTACTCACTGCACTTGCTATGTTTGGCCCTTTATTCTTTAAACCTTGATTTTAGGTAGAGGCAGATCCTGATGTGAAGTCATTGACTTTTGTGATAGTCATCTACTCTCATAAATGTCTGTCCATTTAACTGAGAGGGGCCATAGTGCAGGGCAGAGGGGACACAAATGTTTATTGGAGGGATATTGAGTAAGTGGATAACCAAAAATCTTTGTAGTATCATTGAGATGAACAAATAATTGGCACGAACTGGCAAATGTCACATCATTCTTGATTTATTCATGCAATCCCAGAATATTCTGCATCCTACAAAAACGCAGATATAAGAGGATTAAAAGGTGGTCATTGACTATTTCTGCCAGTTGAAATACACAAGGCCTGTAGTGATGTTCCCCTCCCATCTGCAATATGCATTAGTTTTACATCATTGTCCCCATAGGAGGGCCAAGTTCTGTAATTTGGATGCAAAATGCAGAATATCTTGAGTAAATGATCATCTTCCGATTGCCCCATGCCAAGCAGTGACATATCTTGGAGGTTTTTGTTGCACACATTCACTTTATGGTTTAAGTTTTAACTTATGAGGTCACAGAATGCCCTGGTAATGAAAAACTCCCTTCTAGACCATGGAAAAAGACTTGAGTGGACACAAAACTGAAGTTCAGTTTTTTAAGTTTATTAGGGTCCCCATTAGCCATTAGCCAGGGCAACAACTACTCTGTCTGGGGTCCACACTTAACAGAAGATACATACGGCCCAAGAAATCAAGATAAAAAAAACAATTTTCCACAGCATGAAAACAAACAAAAAACCGAGAAAAAACCCAAACAACAAAAAAAAGCTTTGTAAAAATCGCAAAGACATGAAACACAAAGTGGCATCTCTAATTAGATCAGATCTAATTAGATTAGACCCTAGCTCCTGTTCCCTAGCTCGTGTTGCTCGTCTTCCCTAGCTTGTGTTGCTCGTGTTCCCCAGCTCCTGTTGCTCGTGTTCCCCAGCTCCTGTTCCGAGTGTTCCCTAGCTCCTGTTCCGAGTGTTCCCTAGCTCCTGTTCCCTAGCTCCTGTTCCGAGTCTTCCCTAGCTCCTGTTCCCTAGCTCATGTTGCTCGTGTTCCCTAGCTCCTGTTCCGAGTGTTCCCTAGCTCCTGTTCCCTAGCTTGTGTTGCTCCTGTTCTCTAGCTTGTGTTCCGAGTGTTCCCTAGCTCAGGTTCTCCAGCTCGTGTTCCGAGTGTTCCCTAGCTCCTGTTCCCTAGCTTGTGTTGCCCGTGTTCCCTAGCTCCTGTTGCTCCTGTTCCCTAGCTCGTGTTCCGAGTGTTCCCTAGCTCGTGTTCCCTAGCTTCTGTTCGGAGTGTTCCCTAGCTCCTGTTCCCTAGCTCGTGTTGCTCGTGTTCCCTAGCTCGTGTTGCTCCTGTTCCCCAGCTCCTGTTCCGAGTGTTCCCTAGCTCCTGTTCCGAGTGTTCCCTAGCTTGTGTTGCTCCTGTTCTCTAGCTCGTGTTCCGAGTGTTCCCTAGCTCGTGTTCTCTAGCTCCTGTTCCGAGTGTTCCCTAGCACCTGTTCCCTAGCTTGTGTTCCGAGTCTTCCCTAGCTCCTGGTCCTAGTGTTCCCTAGCTCCTGTTCCCTAGCTCGTGTTGCTCGTGTTCCCTAGCTCGTGTTCCGAGTGTTCCCTAGCTCCTGTTCCGAGTATTCCCTAGCTCCTGTTCTGAGTGTTCCCCAGCTCCTGTCCCCTCGCTTGTGTTGCTCCTGTTCCCTAGCTCGTGTTGCTCCTGTTCCCTAGCTCGTGTTGCTCCTGTTCCCTAGCTCGTGTTGCTCCTGTTCCTTATCTCGTGTTGCTCCTGTTCCTTAGCTGGTGTTCCCTAACTCCTGTTCCGAGTGTTCCCTAGCTCCTGTTCCCTAGCTTCTGTTGCTCCTGTTCCCTAGCTCATGTTCCGAGTGTTCCCTAGCTCGCGTTCCCTTGCTCCTGTTCCCTAGCTCGTGTTGCCCGTGTTCCCTAGCTCGTGTTGCTCCTGTTCCCTAGCTCGTGTTCCGAGTGTTCCCTAGCTCGTATTCCCTAGCTCCTGTTCCAAGTGTTCCCTAGCTCCTGTTCCCTAGCTCATGTTGCTCCTGTTCCCTAGCTCGTGTGGCTCCTGTTCCGAGTGTTCCCTAGCTCCTGTTCCGAGTGTTCCCTACCTCCTGTTCCGAGTGTTTCCTAGCTCCTGTTCCGAGTGTTTCCTAGCTCCTGTTCCGAGTGTTCCCTAGCTCCTGTTTCCTAGCTCCTGTTCCGAGTCTTCCCTAGCTCCTGGTCCTAGTGTTCCCTAGCTCCTGTTCCCTAGCTCGTCTTGCTCGTGTTCCCTAGCTCCTGTTCCGAGTGTTCCCTAGCTGCTGTTCCGAGTGTTCCCTAGCTCCTGCTCCGAGTGTTCCCTAGCTCCTGTTCCGAGTGTTCCCTAGCTCCTGTTCCCTAGCTCGTGTTGCTCGTGTTCCCTAGCTCCTGTTCCGAGTATTCCCTAGCTCTTGTTCCCTAGCTCGTGTTGCTCGTGCTCCCTAGCTCCTGTTCCGAGTGTTCCCTAGCTCGTGTTCCGAGTGTTCCCTAGCTCCTGTTCCGAGTGTTCCCTAGCTCATGTTTCGAGTGTTCCCTTGCTCGTGTTGCTCCTGTTCCCTAGCTCCTGTTCCCTAGCTCGTGTTGCTCATGTTCCCTAGCTCGTGCTCCCTAGCTCCTGTTCCGAGTGTTCCCTAGCTCGTGTTGCTCGTGTTCCCTAGCTTGTGTTTCGAGTGTTCCCTAGCTTGTGTTCCCTAGCTCCTTTTCTGAGTGTTCCCTAGCTCCTTTTCCGAGTGTTCCCTAGCTCCTGTGCCGAGTGTTCCCTAGCTCCTGTTCCGAGTGTTCCCTAGCTCCTGTTCAGAGTCTGCCCCCAAGTGTGTCTGGTTTTTGGAATTCTTTAGTTCTCCCTCGTTCAGTGCTGTAGCACGGTGTTTCCATTAGCCGGTGTGCCCCGTTTTTCCCTCTTTTCTGGTTTTCTGTTTATTTAATAAATTATTTTTGGATCCCCGCATCTGGTGTCTCTCCCCTTTTTGGTCCTCCAGTTCCAGTGTGTTCCGAGGCCGGGGTTCCGTGTTTTCCGAGTTTCCCAGTGTTCCTCGTGTTTCCCTCCCTTACCTTAACAGAGCCAAAATAAAAAGTCGGACGGTCCAGTCAGAAAAGTAACACCATGAGTACAAGGCGAAGACGATAGCAGCACAGGTAAACAAGAGAAACGTTCTGACAAGGAAGTTTTGTGAAAATACTCCTAATATACACTCACGGGAAGTCGCATACTTAACACAACACAGGTGGAGGAAGTCAGACTGATTACAAAGGAGGGAACATGAGGAAGAACCTAATCACATGAAATAGGCAACAGCCAAAACGCGGACAGGGTTCACGAGACAATCCTACAGACAGATATACAGCTCCGGTCAAGGAGTTCTAACGTGCATGGATGATAAAAGAAAGGACAGCGTTAGCAGGTGTGGAGAATCCACAGAAACGCAGCAGAGAAGATTAGGGAGAGACAAGAGGCGGAGATTAGAACAGGGCGAGTGCTGAGAGCTTGTTAATCAATTAGTAAGTGCAGCTATACAATCCCTTAGTGCTCGTTAGTAAGTTAGTATTATATACAATGTTAGTTTGTGTTTGTAACTCTTGCAAAAATAACAAACTGTTAGTTTGGGTTAGTAATATAAAAAAGCATGGCAAAGGAAGTAAACGAGATTGGAAGGAATAGTTGAAATCCAGAAACTATTAAATCACCCGAAAGAGTGGCACGCAATACTGGGGCTGTGAGCAATGACCAGACAGACCAGACAGGGGAAGACAAAGTGCAATGCATGGCAGGAACAAAAACATGGACTGGAATGAAACTATGGTAAAATACAAAACATGGAAAAACGACAATACATGAACAAATCTAAGTAACCAAATCACAATACATTATCCAAGGCATGGTCAGTCAATACAGAGATCAGACAGAACATCAAAAACATGGCAAACAGAGCAGAATCATAACAAATACTGAGCAGCAAAGAACCTATGGAAACTGAAGGAAGTGTCTGCAATGGTGGAAAGCAGGCAAATGGCCTGATTCTATTGGGCAAGAGGTACATGTAATGAAGAATTAGGCAAAATGTATTAGTTTCAGGTCTCTGTATGTAACTCACCTAATATAACAGCTCCATTTAAAATGTGAAGCAAGGGTATAGCTTAATTGGTAAGAGGGTCTCCCTTCATTGCAGTTAACTTTGAAGGCCATGTTCTAATAAACCTTTCAATCAGTCCTCCAGTATGTCATTGGGAATCAGCAGTTGGCACCTGATAAACAGAGCCCAGGGTAATACATCACTATAGGGTACTGACTGGGGCTATGGTAACACCTGGAGGGCAGGGGAAAGGAATATGAAGTTCAAAACAGTGATTATATTGTCAAAATGGCAGCATTAAGGAAAATCAAGTTGAGCGATGGGATCAATTCTATTGAAATGCTTGTCAGAGGACATACTTCAAAGACTTCAATCAGGTAAGTACAATCGACAAAACACTTGAGTTTTTATACCATCTGCAGCATAGTGGTACCCACAAACTGTTGTCATATTTTTACATTTGGGACCAGTACTGATGAATTATTGTTACTTGTGCACTAGTATTAACTGCAATGAGAAACTGCATTTTGCAGTCCCATCATTCGGAAGGGACCTTTTCAAAAATGCGTGGCAAATGTTCACGGAGGCCCGAAAAGAGTGTAAGTTCTTAAAGATGCCTACATAAAGTAGGAACAGCATGTACACGTGTTGGCACACGAGTTTCCAAATGAATTTTTGTAATTGAGCAAATTGTGTGCATTGTCGCCTAACGTTATAGGTGCTGAGACCGTACCAGCAGGTTCAGCTCCAAACATCACACTGCCCCAACAAACACGAAAGATCAGCATGCACATGTCTTGGCACCTGTGTATCCATTTGGGTACTCATGTAATTTGGCAAATTGCTTTTTGTCGCCAACAGGTACTGAGACTACAGCACCACTTTCAATTCCACACATCACTTTGGCCCAACCCACACGGAAAGAACCTATATAAACATAAAGGTTTTAATATAGGGCCACATATAGATTTTGCATATATGCCACATACATAAAATTGGCCGTTTTTACATATGTACATAGTACCTTAAAATTGCATTCTATTATGGCGACGTCGATGGTTGCAGAAAGAAGTTCAATGCTACAGAAAGCTATGAGAAAATGATCCTACTTTTCCACCTGATTTATTATTTTAATAATGATTTTCCTCATTATTTTATGGTATCTATTGCAAGTTTCAAGTTTCCTTCAATATATCATGATGTTCATTTTTGTAAATTAATATTCCATATAAACTTGAATAAAGGTAAGGATAAAGCCAAATATGCTTTGGGGGCGTGGCTGTCCTCTGGTCCTTGTCAGGTATGGTTAGATGCACCCATAGATCTACCCCTCGCTCCTCCGCGGATCTTCAATTCACGCTCTCATCCAATAGGAATCACATCCGGTTTCAAAATGAAAAAATGGTGCAGTTCAAATCGAGGCTTCCTAAATGGTATGCTGAAACCAATGGGTGACGTTATGGTTGCTTTGTCTTTTTATACAGACTATGAGCACCAGAGGGCCAGCACCGAGCATCAAAGAGCTCCACGGGGCACATAAAAGGCTAATAATCTCTAATCAAATTGGGTCGTTCAGTCCTAGTATAACCAGACTCTTCAATAGGTTGTATGGTCCCTTTGTGCACATCAGAGCAGCTAGGCTTCACCAAAAGATCAGGGGGCTATGTGAGTGGGTGTATAGGTGGGACCTTGATACTGCTGCTCACATCCCGATCACTACTGCACAGACTCTTTCTGTAAATGATGTCACTAAAATCAGGATTTGGGATATTTTGGCACCTTTTTTTGTGCAGTAAGAGGAGGTAGAGATGTGTCATCCATCTCTATACACAGTCGATGCAACAGAGGTGCACACAGCCCTCAGATGCGTGGACATTAGCCACTGAACTAGCAGGCAAGCTTTTTTATCTGCTGATATGTTAGTAGTGCTGAGATGATTACATCACTTCTGCGTCGCTTTTGGTGTTAGAAGTAAAATCCCAATGAAAATTTTTAATCGGCTTTGGTCGCTTTTCGACATTAATCCAATCGGGTTTTTGAGCTGGCAAGATAGGATATTAACCTATAGAGAATACAGACGTACAGAAATGAGCACATCAAATTCATAGTTTATAGTTGAAAATGTAATGCTATTACTGTATACTTGAAGTCCAGCCTGGAGTCCGTGTTCGCAAACTACATTGGCCCACTACACAAATGCACGAATAGTCTGTGATTCATCACAGCCAATGAGGTACTACAGTTCCAGAAAACATTTACAACTGTAACATGAGGGAGGCCGATCAAAGTCACAAGTTGGAGAAAACAATATCGGAACTTTATTAGCTGGCCTTTGGCTGACTCCGGAAACCCGTGGAATATAATATCAAGCAAACTTATTTCACTTCAGGCTGCTGGTATTAGCTAATGAACATGCCCTGCATAGAAATCAGCAGAGAACAGCGAGACTTGTGATTATGTAGCTGGCTTGCTAGGTCACTAGCATGTTTGAAAAATTGATTCATTGGCAAACGATTACTAAAGGCTGGAAGGATAGTGGGCAAACAATTACTAAAAGCTGGAACGATAGCGGTGAACCATCATCCTTGAGAAAAAAATGTGGTCGAAAAAAATCTTGAGAGATCACGATCAAAAATCACTTAAATGTTTGAAATCAAATCGCAAAAAATCAACACAAGCACTCACAGCAGTGTTAAGCAGTGAAAGTAAGAGCATTTCTGCGCGCACAATGTGAAGAGAATTCAAAGGATTGGGGCTCAACAGCTGCATAGCCTTAAAGTGCAAATTCACCGAATTTCCTGAAATAAATACTAATCTGGTATACATTTAACCAAAAAGTTCATGAACATTATTCTGCAAATTAAACGTCCAAAATTAGCTGCTGACTCAATCAATGTCAAATCATCCAGATTTTGAGAAATTTTGAGAAGAGGTCAACTCCTCAACATTTTTTGAAAAAATTCACATGAGTAAATATTCACACAAAATTTTTAAAAAGCCAAATATTAAGCCAGCATCTCAAAAATATTTCTAGTTATAGCCCCTTCAAATTATAGCCCTAAAAAATTTCAGAGAGATGAATAACTGACATGGTCATCTTTTGCCCCCAAAAAAGGGCATTTTGGGGCAAAACTGGAAAAATTGACTTAGAAGTTATTTCATGAAAAAAACTTTAACAGATGATATTATTTGGATTACTGCATTTTTACAGAGATATATCATAAAATAATTGAAAAAAAAATGAATTCCAGCCAAAAACCAGTGAAGTTGGCACGTTATGTAAATCGTAGATAAAAACAGAATTCAATGATTTGCAAATCCTTTTCAACTTATATTCAATTGAATACACTGCAAAGAAAAGATTTTTAATGTTCAAACTGAGAAACTTTCTTTTTTTTTGCAAATAATCATTAACTTAGAATTTAAGGGCAGCAGCACATTGCAAAAACGTTGGCACAGGGGCCTTTTTACCACTGTGTTACATCGCCTTTCCTTTTAACGACACTCAGTAAACGTTTGGGAACTGAGGAGACCAATTTTTGAAGCTTTTTAGGTGGAACTCTTTCCCATTCTTGCTTGATGTACAGCTTAAGTTGTTCAACAGTCCGGGGTCTCCGTTGTCATATTTTACGCTTCATAATGCGCCACACATTTTCAATGGGAGACAGGTCTGGACTACAGGCAGGCCAGTCTAGTACCCGCACTCTTTTACTACGGAGCTATGCTGTTGTAACACGTGCAGAATGTGGCTTGGCATTGTCTTGCTGAAATAAGCAGGGGCGTCCATGAAAAAGACGTTGCTTGGATGGCAACATATGTTGCTCCAAATCCTGTTTGTACCTTACAGCATTAATGGTGCCTTCACATATGTTTAAGTTGCCCATGCCTTGGGCACTAATACACCCCCATACCATCACAGATGCTGGCTTTTGAACTTTGTGCCTATATGGTTCTTTTCCTCTTTGGTCCGGAGGACACGACGTCCACAGTTTCCAAAAACAATTTGAAATGTGGACTCGTCAGACCACAGAACACTTTTCCACTTTGCATCAGTCCATCTTAGATGAGCTTGGGCCCAGCGAAGCTGGCAGCATTTCTGGGTGCTGTTGATAAATGGCTTTCACTTTGCATTGTAGAGTTTTAACTTGCACTTGCAGATGTAGCGACGAACTGAAGTTACTGACAGTGGTTTTCTGAAGTGTTTCTGAGCCCATGTGGTGATGTCCTTTACACACTGATGTCGGTCATTGATGCAGTACGGCCTGAATGATCGAAGGTCACGGGCAATCAATGTTGGTTTTCGGCCTTGTCGCTTGCGTGCAGTGATTTCTCCAGATTCTCTGAACCTTTTGACGATATTACGGACGTAGATGATGAAATCCCTAAATTTCTTGCAATAGCTCGTTGAGGAATGTTGTTTTTAAACTGTTTGACAATCAGATCACGCATTTGTTCACTAAGTGGTGACCCTCGCCCCATCCTTGTTTGTGAATGACTGAGCATTTCAGGGAAGCTGCTTTTAGACCCAATCATGGCACCCACCTGTTCCCAATTAGCCCGTTCAACTGTGGGATGTTCCAAATAAGAGTTTGATGAGCATTCCTCAACTCTCTCAGTCTTTTTTGCCACTCGTGCCAGCTTTTTTGAAACATGTTGAAGGCATCAAATTCCAAATGAGCTAATATTTGCAAAAAATGACAAAGTTTACCTGTTTGAATATTAAGTAACTTGTCTTTGCAGTGTATTCAATTGAATATAGCTTGAAAAGAATTTGCAAATCATTGTATTCTGTTTTTATTTACGATTTACACAACGTGCCAACTTCACTGGTTTTGGGTTTTGTAGTTTCTGAGTTACAGGTCATAAAATGTGGTCTTGTTTTTGGGCATTTTGTGTTTTTTGCTGATCTTGAGGCTTCACCATACAAAAGGGGATCAAGATACGCAGAATCTGAGGCCATTTTCAGATTCTAGGGATGAACACGGTTAGTCTACCCAATCTCACCCTGGTATAAGCAATCAATTTGGAGCAATAAGTTGCCAAAGTTGGCTGAAAATGGGTTCGCCAAAAAACTTCAAATATTATTCAAACTTCAAAGGGTTATGACTTGAAAACTATTTGAGATACTAGCCTAATATTTAGCATTTTTTCAATTTGTGTGAATATTTGTGTCAATTTTTTCAAATAATTTTGAGGAGGTAACTTGACGCCCCCTGGATGATTTGACATGGAATGACCCCGCTTTTCCTTGAAAGTGAGCATTTTATTGAGGTCCAAGTTGAGATTTCCGAAGACGAAATGAAGATTGACCCATATTTGCCAATTAGCGGATGTGACGCTAGGGGAGGTGTTCCACATGTGGAAGTCAACTCAAAACAATCGGAAAACATGATATTGTCAAGGACTATTATTTCCATAAATGGATGAAAACAAATATTTTCACATCACTGGGGGGAAAGGAACAATGCAACAATCAGCCTATAGACATGGTGCACCGAAACTAGACACTTCTTACTGAGAGTATTATTAGGCCATGATGAGGAAAGGTGTCTGAAAATAGGCAGCCTATGTACATAATGATAAGGAGCGACCTTCATTCTCCAGCAGTTTCAGTAATTACTAACCCAGAGTGATATTCAGACTTTTCCTGTTCCTGTCCAGATCTGGCTGATAAAAGCAATCATCAGTGAAGTGTTTAGAGCAGAAAATTGACCCTGATTCAGGCTCTGTGAAATTCACTAATTTCCTCTTCAAAAAATCCACCCGCACCTTTCGAATTGTGGGGTTTTTTTTTGGGGGGGGGGGGGGGGTATTTATATGATGCCTCTGCTTGCATCAGCCTTATTGCTGCAGCCATAAACAAGGCAGATATTTGGCATTTTCCCAAAGAAATAATCTGCAATTAGGAATCACTGAGACCGATGACATGGACAATGTGTTCCCTGCCGCTGGCTAGATACCTTCTGTGACGTCATGGCCGAAGGTAGCCAAAAATAAATTCTCTCTGAGATGATTGTGATTTGCAGTGGTTAAAATGCTAAAATATTTGTAACATCTGATTATAATTTCAAATGACCAGTGCAAAAAGGATGCATTTATATTAAAGATTCCGTGCTCCGTATCTTATTTTTGGATGAACAAGCACTTTACAAAAAACACTTGTCAGTGAGGCTAATTGGGGAAAAAAAAGGCTTCAATTTGCTCGGGAGCATTAAGGGCTCTGGAGCAATGGACAAAGGTCATGTGGTTTGAGGAGTCCAGACTTACCCTGTTCCAGAGTGATGGGCACACCAGGGTAAGAAGAGAGGCGGATGATCCGTGCGGGGTTGCTGGGGTTGCTTTTGTTGTTAAGGTCTAGGTTCAGCCACGATATAAGTCCAAAAAATGAGGTCAGCTAACTACCTGAATACACTGCAAGACCAGGCTTTACCATCAATGCATTTTTTCGTCCCTAATGGCTCAGGCATATTCCAAGATGACAATACCAAGATTCATCAGGCTCAAATTGTCAAAGATCGGTTTAGGGAGCATGCAACATCATTTTCACACATGGATTTGACACCACAGAGTCATGACCTTAACCCCATTGAGAATCTTTGGGATGTGCTGGCGAAGACTTTACACAGCGATTTGACTCTTCCATCATCAATAGAAGATCTTGGCAAAACATTGATGCAAACTTGGGCAGAAATAAATTTTGTGACATTGTATAAGCTTATCAAAATGATGCCACAGTGAATGTGTGCTGTTCAAACCTCCACGGTCAATTCAACAAGATGTTTCTACACTAAGCCCATGACCTGAATGCATGCCAAAAATACTGCGGTCCTTGCTGGAGGGCTGTGCATTCAAAATCAAGAAAAGAATAATGTGTGTGAAATATGTGTGTTAAACATGCTAACCAAGAATCAACTTAGAAATCTGGTATAGACACAGTAAACCTATAAGGAGATAATAAAAGAATGGTATACATTAAAACTGTCATCTCCTTAAACCACAACAATGCCTTAACTTGTATTTCAACTAAGATGGGAGTGCTGGGAAAGAATTATTCAAAGACCACAGGGTCAAGTTCCCTTTTGCAACAGTAAATAGCTTTAGGTGCATTTAACCTTGGACCTGTTTGTCTAAAGTGTTAGCCCTGGCCTGTTGCTTACAAAGAAATGCAGTGCACTAAATATGCCCTGCAGTGGGATTATGTGCACTGCAAATTGATGGCCCAAGAGGTTTCGCACCAAGATGAAAAAAATCTTATCATGAGGTAGAAAGATTAATCTTGCTAGAGCTGAGAGACGGCGTAGTGTTCAAACGCAGATACAAAGTTAACTACCGAATGTTTCTGAGAGAGAAACTGTGATAATGCCAAAAACCTGATAAACATGGTTCTGTTGACACAGGAAACATGTCATCCATAAACCATCATTTCTGGCTTTACTAGCAGCAGGAAGTGTTTGAATTTTTACCTCCGCAAAGGAGGTTATGTTTTTGCCGGCATAATTTCAGATGTCTCAGAAATTTTGTGGGTGGGTTGCTATTACATTTGGGATGGACCCTAGAGATTTTGACCGTGATTGGTCAAACAATAAGGTTGCCACACAGCCATCTTGAAGTCCTATGATGCGCGATAACTGAACTTCTCTCTCAGTGATTTCATTCAAATTTTGTGGGTCAATTTGTCTCACATCAGGGACAAAACCTATCCCGAAATTTCTTATGAGCCATGTTCACTCAGCAAGATTTCAAGTGTGCTGCCTTAGCGGAGGTTTGCACTCTCAGAGTGCCTCTAGTTTCAGTTGTTTTTTTTAAATGTAATGATGTTTCCAAGGACAAAAAACAAAACTTGAGCGGCATTACGAAATCTAGATTTATTGGCATTTAACTTATACTCTACATTGCAATCCACAGACAATATTTGTATCTTATTTTTTGAAGTTAATACATTTTAATTTGCCTCAAAACATGATAACACGATGGCTTTATAATTCAAAATGAACATGAAATTAAAAGGTCCCTCGAGAGTCCAAGCATTCTGTTTACTTCTACAGCTTCAGTTGTTTTTCTGAAGTTAGTAGGAAGTACTCGCACAACAGTCATTTGTAACGGATCTGGGTCATTCCATTTGAACTCAACCAAAGAACAAGAATCTTCCATGGTCACAGACTCAGATTTGGCTCAAATTTATTTTGGGAGTACCTCTATATTCATAATGAACTCGAGCAAAATTTTAGGCTCCTACTATGGGTGGATTCTGAGATATGGCCCCCCGAAAATCGGGGGCCACGCCCCAAGCAAATCGGGAATGTTAATTTATTGGGATTTTGGAGGCCAGTATCTTTGGAACAAAGTTATAGGTATAGGCTGAAAAATGCTATCTAGGGTAATTAGGGTTCAGGCTTTTAGAATATCGTGTCAAAATTTATCTATCTCTTTTCATTTTCAAAATATTGACCTCTCAAATATGAAAATTTTTATGGGCAGAAATTATAAATTCAGTTTTCAAAGGCCCCCAATATCTGACATGACGCTGCATTCCCTCCTTAGGATCCCCCAGGTACAGTATTGCATCATCTTCCTTGTGTATTGCATCATCTAATTGGCTATCTAATTAAAGAATTCATTGAAGCTTCAGCATGGCTTCTGACAGGTGCAAAACTGGGAATTCCAATCTCCAGCCTTAATCTGTTCTGGTGGTTATCATTATGCCTGTAAAGGGAGTTTTGCTCCCTCTTGTGTTCATGGGATGCAGGGTCACCTTTGTCAGAAAACTCCAGATAAATAAATGTAGAGGACAGAACAGGGGATGTTACAGCCATATGCAGTTGTAATCAAAATTATTCAACTCCCGTTGCAAATTAGGTTTACTGCCAAAATGTACTAACTTTCAGCTGTTTGCAATAAACAAATCAAACAAGAACAATTTAAATAGCTCAACAGAACAAATATTACAAGTGGATTCTCCAAATTCAACACAAAATGCCACTTTTAATCACTACTGCAGGCTCAAAATTATTCAACCCCCAGAATAGAATTATCAAATCAATATTTGGTGTGACTACCTTTGACTAAAATTATGGAACACTGTCCTGTAGCTCTGTGATTTAATAAGATGATTGACTTATGCTTGTTCCTTGTCTATTGGAAAACCTGCCACTTCTTTAGGAAGTGTTGAATTAACACTGCTTAGATTGTGCTAATGTAGACACCCGCACAGTATTAAAATTGACCCTCTAGAATTTGCTGTGCAATTACTGTGAAAGAAATTGCACAGCAAGGCTGAAGATGGATGGTACGGTTAACAAGCAAGGGTGTGGTATAAGATCTTATGCAGAAGCTACAAAAACTGTAATGCAGGTAAGGGAATGTCTAGAACTGGAAGAGAGAAAAGAACAAGTGAGTGATGATATCCAAATCATAAATATGGACTTGTGAAGAATTGGCTATGGTTATAATCTTTGCTTGTGAAATTGGAATGAAATTAGAGATGATTAGGATGGCGATGGACATGGAAGGGACATTTTTGGCATTTGGACGTTAAGGGGGATGATATTCCATCGGTACTGGCGAAAGGGTTTGAGGGGGAGTTGGACGCCAGAGAAGCAGGGGAAAGCTAGGAAAGGTAAGGTGTGGAGAAAGTTTGGCTGAATGGGGCAAGCAAGATTGTACAGAGCTGGGATCTTTGATGAATACTGGAAATAGAGAATTAAGGAGTTGGAGTTGGAAATATTTGGAAAGCACTTTTTTAGTATGATCAAAATACAGGGTGTATAAAAATGTAAATGTTAAGCAACATGATGTGATCATGTACAGTTCGGTACTAGCAGGTAGCGGTATGCCCCAGTAGAGTTTTAGTGAGCTATTATTGCCTTCACGTGATTATTCTCACACCTAAGAAAGAAGAAATTGTGGGAATCCAATATGATACCGATCCTCAGAACTTCTAACAGGTCAATGCGTTTTTACGCAAAACAACCTTCAGATTTGCCCTTTGCGTCGCTCACTCTTTTGATTATATCAGGAAAAACATGGCCCAATATACGGTTTCTACGCCTGTTCATTGCTCGTTTTCTCAGTTACCAATGTCATAGTCGTGCACTGTCAAGGATGTTTTAGATCTCCTTATAGGTCCATGTGCACTGTACACAGGCTCCATCCATGGCTGTCTGAACTGTAGCCACCCGTTCCAGTGAGCATGCGTGAATCGGGGTCTTTGGATCAAAAGAGATAGCTGTCAAGTTGGAGATGTACTAGAAAAGATAATATGTTTGATACACTTTGGTAAAATTAATGTTGTTATTTGAAATTGCGTTCATCCTCTCCAGAATGTAGAGATTAATGCATCGAACGTCTCTAGAAGCAAACAGGCGCGTCCCAGAACACCACAGGAAGTTGTTACATTGATTTGGGGAAACTGCCGGGGAAAGAAGTCTTGTTGAATTTTGAAATTACGTGAGTATTTGTGCATTTTATTCAAAAATACTGGGACATAATCGTAATGCATCACCAGCAGATGCAGTGTGATGCGTTGACTAAATTATGTATCAAACTTATTCCACAAACGGGGTGTTTTCGGCAAAGAAACGACTAAGGGAGTTGCCGTCCGAAAGCTGGTGTCGGTAACCGAGTTCGTCAATGGCATTAACTCCAGCTGAGTTATCATATGAATCGCTAACGTTATCTCTTGATCAGGAAATGAGACGTGACAAGTGGGATGCGTAAATGTTAACGTTAGCTACGTGAATCCATCGGTTGTTAAACTCAAGAGCAGTCAATCACGAGCTAGTAGGCTGGCAAGGAACGATATTATTTCTGAGGGCGGTAGCTAGCTGGCTAACGTTAGCTAATTTATGCCGTCGTGAATAGGCATGTATGTCACAACATTGAATATTATTTGAAATCTTGCTGAACATTTCCCGGACTAGTGGTTCCCTCGCATTTTTTATGTCAGTTAATATGCTGGATGTGGCCATTCTATATCTGGCTGGCGAATTAAGTTCTGTTTGGCTCAAGGGATTGCAAACAACGTGAGCTAGCTAGCTGGCAAATCTGTCAAGCTTGACTACTAATGTTTACGCTCGCTAGACAGCGACTGTAAGTGCATCGTATAAAGTAGCTTTGCCATGTAAATAGATGAATGTCCATTCTAGCTAACTGTTGCAGAATTTAAATGACTGTGTTTCGAAGGGTTGCACTGATCACTTTGACCGGGTAACGTTATACTTTCAATATTCATATGGCGATAGCTTCGGATTAGATTTATTTGGCAAGATAATAAAGTGGAACAATAAAATAGAAACCCCCGAACATACACACTGGGGGAAAAATTGCCAGGATAACGCAATAAAGCTCTGAAATAAGTGCTTATTTCCATTGTGGTCCTTTATGGTTTGGATGGTCAGATGTTTTGATAGATGGCAGGGGGCGATTCTCGCGTTATATGTGTGACATTTGGGAGGTATTCTTGACATTTTTCAATGCACTATACTTAAACTGGGTTGCAGATGGGGATCAATATAGGACAGCCACAAAATACCTGGGTTTAACTACCAATATGGCACATCAATTTGGTATTTGCCTAAAACATAAGTACTGGACGAGAAAGAGGCTGTGTCACGTGTGTGACACAGAAAATGAATCAATCACTACATTTAATTTACATTCCAAAAGTTCTGTGATTTGAACGAAGATTATGACACTTTGGCTCTATCAACTTGAACAATAGTTATTCCTGTTTGCAGTAATTAAAACTTCAATTAAAAATACCAAGCTCATTTGCATTGTACAACCTCATTTGCTTGTGTTACGTGTGTGACGCCTTTGTTATATGTGTGACCCGTGCAAATCCTGCAATGCTTAAGTCCTTTTCATTTCAATAAAATCATATCTCTGGCTGTTGTCGGTCCTTTTAAGTAAGCATGGAGGTGTTTAACATGCATACCTTTGTACTAGCCAATGTTCATTATCAGAATATTGAATTTGGCAGTATTAATATTGTGGACAGAAGTGAACAACAGAAACATTTCACAGGTTAGTTTTATTCACCTTCAAATTGGAATTGCAAAGCTTTCTGTCTGACCGTAAAATAAGCAGTTCCTTTAATGAGCAAGTGTGCATGCTGATGCGGCTTTGTAGAAGAATGGACGAAACTCTGAACTTTATCATGGAGAAAAGGGCATGTTTTTGGTTTGGAGAGGGTACTGGTGACCATTGATGTCCAGCTGTGCCTATATTGATAAATTGTTGCTAAATTAAACCAGAAAATCATTCATTCGTATTGAATTTCATGCATCAAAAGTTGATTTGTGTTAAAATATGTGATTAATTTATGATTTGACAGTGTGCCATTTTGAGGGCTGTGTGTGCCATCTGGAGAGCCGTCCCATTTGGCTTCCTCTTTCGAAGCCAAATAAGATTTTATGCTCAGTCAAGATCCCAAAAAAGTACTGTTTTTACCCCCAGCCATTTTTCAATCCTCTTTATTTTTTTAAATCATTTCAATGCAGAATTTTCATGAAGGTTTTTTTTTATGTTTGCAGCCCGTTTCTCTACCACCGTGTTTCCCAAACCTCTCTAGGTGTAACCCCTTGTCCTGCAGGCTTTAGATCTCTCCCTGCTCCAGCACAGGTGATTCAAATGATTCGCTTATTATCAAGCAGCTTCTTGGGTTAATTATGACCTGATCATTTGAATCACCTGTGCTGAAGCAGGGAGAGATCTAAAGCATGCAGGACAAGGGGTACACCAGGAGAGGCTTGGGAAACACCGCTCTGCCAAACTCATGAAAATAAACTGAAATACAATGGTATATTGAATGCTGCAAGGGTATTATCTTAGTTGAGCCATATTCCCCCTCTCTGTGAAGTTTAAATCTTGAATTATAAAGCATTAAATATGGTAACGCATAAAAAGCCATATTTGCCTTCTGTGCAAAGGGGTTAATTTAATCCAACTAACAGCATTTTCACATTACTTTCTGAACATTACATATTCCACAATATCACATCTAAATTCTTTCCTGCTTTGTACATGGGTATACACATCATAGTTGCAAAAATTAGGTCCAATGATGGGCTGACTGACCTTCATGTTGAAGGCTTTTGTCGTCGTGACAGAAGTGTGAACTAAACCTTTATTAGTCTAAAGATAAAGGAAACGGGTCATTAATGTCCTGTCATAGCACAGGCTTTGCACTTTGGTCACAGATGCAACGTCAAATGCCACGCACGTAACGCCGCGTTACATGTGTGACAGGTACATTTTTGGCTATAAAACAGATTCTATTTGTGGGACAGGAAGTTATGCCCTCCAAGCATGGAAGGTATGGTATGAATTTATAATCTCAGGTTTTTCACATTTTTCCCTTGGATTTGTTAATTATATAAAAACTTTTGTAGCTATGCATTATGTGTGTGACGTCATTCACCACCGCATATTTTGACCCCCTTAAAGAGGGCAACTTTTAAGTCTGCTGGGACTTTTCCTGCAAAAGTTGAAAAATAACAACCTCAACAATAAATTATTTCTGCTGCTGAGTTTGACACTCATCTTAATCACAAAAAGATGACCTTAATTTCAAAAATGACCCATATCTCAAAATATTGTGAAAAACTAAAGGACATTAAAGTTGGGAAATTTTGCCCCAAAATGCAATTTTTCTGAAATTGGCATTTCCCATCCTAAACTAGAATAATAGTAGTCAGAAACACATGCACCAGTTATTTGATGGAGCCTGTTTGAAAATTTGCCCTTCCAGGCTCATATTTCAGAGAATGACCCCAGGGCATGTGCAAGGTTTTTCTTCTCTCTTGGTCAAGCCAGTCACCATCTTCAGCGAGTTGTTTCCAAATTCTTGAAACATGCAAAATTACTGTGCTGGTAGATCATCCGGGAATGTGCAATTGTGTGTGTTTAATTATGACGGCGCTTCTGTCATATTTCAGGTTGTTTTCATGGCTTCTCTCGTAATTCTTCATGCCATTTGCTCATTGTCGACGATCCATATTGGAAAAAGTAGATGGACTTGAGATTTTTTTTCCGGTCTCAAAATCCTATCGGATCAGTGGGTCTCAGCGTGCCCCCAACCCGTGTATGCTACCGGTTGTTCCAAAAACAATTGCGATTGGAGGATTTTAATTAGCTGGTAGCTTGTCTCAAATTGGTGGGTTTCATGTGCAGTTTTAACCCTCTTTAAGTCATGTTTTGACATACATATTCATTAATTTCATTCAGAATAAAACTTTTTTTTTTTTTTTACATTTTTTTGTGCGGATTTCAATCTTTCAAGTGATTTCAGTTGATAACATTTTGAACCTATCAAATCAGACCCTGAGATAACCAGTGAGGTCTAAATTAGATTGCTCAAAATTAGTGTTTTAAATCCCTTCAGAATACTTCGCTTGAATGAAGTTATATAAACATGATGTTTAACAGGTTTTGGTTCTATTATATGTTAATGTGATTAAATGGTTGTAGTTGTTTTTTGTAAAATATGTCCGTTTCACCTATTAAAAGAAACATATTCTTTGCTTTGATCAATTTCATTTCCCTCCTCTTTTATTGCATCTGTTTCAATATTTCAAAATGTGGACATGGAATTTTTATTGTTGATTGAATGCATGGTCATGTCTGACATTTTGTGGCTTAAAAGATTATGTAATCCTTCTATGTACCTGTAGTTAAGATTTTATAAATCCTAAAAAATAATATTCAGTTAAAGACCTATTAGAGTTGTGCTTGGTACGGAAATCTGCAAATGCAGGGCCACTCTGGGCTTTGAGCACCATTGGATGAGATTCATCCATTTAACCAATATCCACAAGAGGGCATGTTTTACCTAACTTCAAACTAATGGATGTCGATGTAGAGTTGGGATTTCTGGATTAGTCTCTTTTAAATTCTTTGATTCTTTTAAGTATGTTTCCTACCTTCATTCAGTTTTTTTGGATATACTTTTATTGTAGTTGTTTCAATTTGGTAGCTTTTTAATGCCCGCAGGCTGATAATGGTGGATAAAAATGCTTGTACCCATTGTTGTGGGGGCCTCCTGGAATGATTGTCTCAATCTTACCGCTTCTCAATTCTGGCTACGCAGTAAGCAGATGACTTGTGAATTATCTAGGATCGTCCATTTTGGGTCTACTGTGTAATACAAACCGCAATTCCAATGAATATGGGACGTTGTGTAAAACGTGAATAAAAACAGAATACAATAATCTGCAAATGCTTTTTGTCCTATATTCAATTGAGTACACTACAAAGACAAGATATTCAATGTTCAAACTGATAAACTTTATTGTTTTTTTTAGAACATGTTCTAAAAAAAAGCTGGATCAGAGGCAACAAAAGACAGGTAAAGTTGAGGAATGCTCAGAACACACCTGTTTGGAACATTCTACAGGCAAACAGGTTAATTGGAGACGGGTGAGTGCCATGAGTAGGTATAAAAGGAGCATCCCCGAAAGGCTCAGTCATTCACTAGCAAGGATGGGGCAAGGTTCACTACTTTGTGAATAACTGCGTGAGCAAATAGTCCAACTGTTTAAGAACAATGTTTCTCGACATGCAATTGCAAGGAATTTAGGGATTTCATCATCAACAGTCCTTATTTTCATCAAAGGATTCAGAGAATCCGGAGAAATCTCTGCACGTAAGTGGCAAGGCCGAAAACCAACATTGAATGCCCGTGACCGTCAGTCTCTCAGGCGGCACTGCATTAAAAACAGACATCATTCTGTAAAAGATATTACCATGTGGGCTCAGGAACACTACATCTTCAAGTGCAAGTTAAAACTCTACCATGCAAAGCGAAAGCCATATCAACAACACCCAGAAATGCTGCTGGCTTCTCTGGGCCCGAGCTCACCTGAGATTGACTTATGCCAAGTGGAAAAGCTTGATGTTGACAAGTCCACATTTCAAATTCTTCTTGGAAAGCATGGATGTCATGTCCTCTGGGCTAAAGAGGAAAAGGACCATCCAGATTATTATCAGTGCAAAGTTCAAAATCCAGCACCTGTTATGGTATGGGGATGTGTTAGGGCCCATGGCATGGGTAACTTGCACATCTGTGAAGGCGCCATTTATGCTGAAAGGTACATACAGATTTTGGAGCAACACATGCTGCCATCCAGGGACGTCCCTGCTTATTTCAGTAAGACACTGCCAAGCCACATTCTGCACATGTTACAACAGCTTGGCTTCGTAGTAAATGGGTATGGGTAATAGACTGGTCTGCCTGCAGTCCAGTATGAAGCGCAAAATATGATAACTGAGACCGCGGACTGTTGAGCAGCTGAAGTTGTACATCAATCAAGAATGGGAAAGAATTCCACCTACAAAGCTTCTACAGTTGGTGTCCTCAGTTCCCAAACACTTATTGAGTGCTGTTAAAAGGAAAGTTGATAAAACACAGTGGTAAACATGCCCCTCTCCCAGCTTTTTTGTAACGTGTTGCAGGCATCAAATTCAAAATGAGTAGTATTTCCAAAAAGAGTTTATCAGTTTAAACTGTATGTCTTGTCTTTGTAGTGTACTCCTTATGCCGAAAAGGATTTGCAAATCATTGTATTATGTTTTTATTCAGGTTTTACACTAAGTCCAAACTTTGAATTGGGGTTTGTAGTTTTCAATGTCAGGCCTGGCATATTTCTTGCCTTGTAGACAGCTGCTGCTGGTTATGCTGTTTTTAATAAACAGTAGAATTCCAATGTTGTCCCAAGCAATCATGCCATTTCATTAAGGCCGTCCCTACGACATACATTGGAGAACACTGAATGCAGCTTTAACTGTGAAAGTGTTGGATCACAACTCTTTGATTGTAATATCGTGTAAACGCGACAGTCAAAACTAGCAACTTGAACCAATTAAATTCTAGGACAGCAAATTAAAATGCTAAAAAATCTTGGCCTTCTATTCAAATGGTTATGTGTAAAAGGAATCGCACATGAAGGCATCTTAAATTTTAGTGTTAAGTTTGCAGCGATGTATTATACGATTAGTCAGTGCATCATGGATTTTTAGCGCTCGTCGCTGCCTCTATAGCTTGCTGTAATCCGATGAAAAACTTGTGTTCTCTGCGGAAAGTGAAAAGATTCGGGGTGCTGAAAACTGAATCATCTGTGCTTTAGAGGAGAGCCCGCGTTCGTCTGTGGGATGGTTATTGATTCGTCGGCTGTTGGACGCTGAAGAATTGCCATGGACGTGCTGCCCGCGGATAATCAATTTCCCGCACGAGTTGGCGTGTCTTTATTTCTCGCGGCAGGTCCCGTCAGAGAACTGGTGGGTGCTGTAACAGTGGTGAAAGTCAGGTGGTGACGCAGGCTGCGATGAGTTCGGTTTGGGTTTCATTTCACTGCTGTCTGATGGAAAGATAACAGCTGGTACTGTTCTGGTTAAGGTCGTAGTGCAGATAAGGCTGTGTTGATGGATCTACACTCGTGCAAAACATCTTGTGTCTCAGCAGGCATGCCGCAGTTTTTGGGTTATGCTGTGTGTGCGCTCATGCGTATGAGTACATGTACATAGGGGTCGCTCTGAAAAAGTACCACACTAACCTTGCTTCCCTGCGGTGCCGATCCTTCTCCAAATTGTCGCCATGACAACAGATCTCCCTGCCCTCCGGACCCCCACTCCTTCCAGCACATTGAAGGTTGCCATTTTTGAAAAGTTGCTTTGTCAGGGAATGCACAGGATACTGATTGATTCAAGAGTTTGTTCTCACCATTTTCCAATCCCTGTGATTCTCTGAGCAGCCAAAGCTCCCTCTGCGCCAGGTTTTCTCTGATCATTCTTACCTGCCTCCCTCCATCGCTCTCTCTCCCTCTCACACGAAATGCAGCTGCATTAGCCTGCTTATTCTGCTGGCGCTCGGTGTCAAGGGCAGTGACATCATCTCTCCCTCTCACACTCTCACCTGCTCTGCTCTATGGCAGTCTGCTGCTCAGCCTCCCTGCAGCCGATTTGGTACAGCCCAGAATATTTCCCCCGCATCCCGTTTGGTATGAGCCAAATGTTGTACTTGTGTTCCTTTTAGCGCTTCTCTGTGACTTTGAAATATTGTTTTCAGATACCATGACTTCTTAGTTCAAGTGGTGGATACCTCCCCCCTCAACACATGCCCTCACCCTCGTCACTTTTTCGCACACACACTCACTCACTCTCTCTTTCTCTCTCTCTCTCATGCACACAAACATCTGAAAAGTGGCGGACAAGGAATATTTCCACCCATGACAAAATTTTCAGGTGCTGGCCTCGCTGAGGAGTTTGCCTGTAATATGAAGGCGCATCACACAGAATTGAATGCTTTAGGATCGATCCCTAAAGCGTTTGCACAGATATAGACACCGGTGTTTGTAAATTCCGAAATTTATTTCAGAAATCTTTAATTGAATTTCTAAATGTCTGTCTTTGCTGTCGTAATTTTCCACACAGTCTCCTCAACACAAATACTGAGTTGCAGAGCTTTAATAGGCTCATGCATAACAGGAAAAATTGGCTCTTTTTTTTGTATTCTGCGCAAAGGGGTTAAAACATCCTCAGCATGTGGGGCAGGAATATCCTGCATTGTGGCTGTGTTTTGTTTATGTTGCTTTCAGGATTTGTGAGAGTCTCTACCTTTGTGTGAAGTAAACTGCAAAACTGCAAACTGCTCCATAGGAGATACAGTCTGTTTCTGCTCAGTTTAAGACTAAGCTGAACTGAATAATAAGTACATCAACATCCAGATCCATCATTTTCTCAGTGACGTCAAATGACCTACATGGCTATATAGTTCTTTTACGGCAAGAGGTAAAAAAAAAAAAAAAAAGAAGCAGCTCTGGCTGAAGGCCCGACATGTCTGCTTTACTATGAGTGTTCTGACACCCAACAGCTGAAAGCACCAACAATTTCATGATCTGTGAAAAATCTTAACCACCAGTATATCAAATGCTTTGCTTTATAACCAAATAAACACAATTGTAGGGTTAAGTAACCCCATGCATAGCCATCACTACTCTGCTCAAAAGCCAAAAAGTTTATTGCAGAAGAACAAATTTAACAAAAACATAATGAAAATATTGGGTTTGAAAGGCAGTGGTGTAAGTAATTTGAGTGTATGCCTGCAAGGAATAGTGAAGCAGTGTTGTATGCATTCTAATAAAAAAAAATCCCAACCCACAGCAAAAGTCAAAGTGTAGAAAACTCTCCAGGATGGGAAACGGGCACATTTTATTCGCTCAGTGAACGAGACACAGGTGCTCCCCGTTGTGCCAGCGACCCCTGGCTCTGCTGAATGAGCAGCACATGCAGGCAGCTGGGGCCGCAACAAGTTGTCTAATAATAATGCCATCAAGGCTAACCACAACTAAAGCAAATTAGTTGGCTTAACATGCTAGCTGTGTGTAATGATCAAATCTGGGGCAAGCCTCCCAGACCCCAGTACTATAAAAAATGACATATTGCTTGTAATAGTAATACCTGTGCTACTGTAAATATCTGCTCAAAATAATGAATATGAAAGGCAATTTGCATTTCTGTCACAAATACTTTGTGGAAAAGAAATTAACACTGAGCAGTAAGAGCAGCTCGTAATTGAATCTTCCATTTCTAGTCAGCCAACACAGAAAGGGAGGGTGAGGACTAGCTTGTGCATTAACCAATTTAAGCTGACAAAATGACTCAAAATGAGTTGGAATTTATGAAACAGTGGGTTAAGTCTAAAAGACTTTGGTTAAGCTATGGTCAGTGGATGTCACGGGCACGTGACTTTCTAAGTGTTACTCGACCTTTCATTGGCTAAAACTTTTGAGGGATGGAAAGATGGCGACCTTTATTTATTCATTTATTTATTTTGTTTTTGTATGGTCGCATTTTCATACTTGTAAGCATTGTATACCTTTGTAAAAAAATTCAAGTCATAAATTCTGGACTCCAGCAGGATAATTCTTTTATTTATTGCTCATTTTGTGCAAAATTTGTCGTTCACTTTGGTGCACATTTAAAGCATAATCAGCAAAATTTAAGGTCACTGAAATTTTGGAAAATTAGGGAATTATTGTAAGCATCTGTACTGGGTTCAGCTGCACCTGAATTTTGAGGATGTTGGTATTGTTCTGTTTCTCCTCCATTAGTTGTTTATAGGGACTCAACTAAGATTAATGGTAAATTTTCAAGGTCATTGATATGCTTTTAGCTTTGTGAAGATTTAAACTTGCAGCTCAGAAAAATCCATCTTTGTGGTCAGCCAGCCATTGGCTGTAAGCTATGTTGTTTATTTGCAAAGAAAAAATGCAGTTGGGTTTACTTGAGCTGTGCACTTCCCCTTTATATTGTAGCCAAAGCTTTTGTTGTTGTTTGAAATGGATTATTGAGCCATTGTGTGAACTCAAGCATTGTATTCTATTCAGAAACGAGCACTCTGCATTTAGTGTTTTGGAAGTGGCCATTTAGCTGGATTGCATCCTACAAACACAGTTAATACCAAGTATTTCTTGTATGGAAGAAATGAACTATATGTCTGGGAAAAGTAGCCCCTCTCTAAGCCCTGTGGACTCTATAGGAGGCAGGTTGAGAAGGGTATGGGATGAGAATGAAACATATTTTCCTCATGAGTTGGTCTGATGTGGATACTGGTGGCACATTTTCCTGTCTCCCATTCCGGCCTCCCGCGTAGCCTTTCAGAATTGGCCTCTCTTTTGAAGCGGGACTGACTATTACGGGACAGTCCCTTTGCGCATAAAGGAGGCTAATCCTTCCTCTCTATTGAGCCCAACCAGCTGAGCCCTCAAACCAAACTGCTCACAGTGATTAGTATAGTATGACACGTTGGAGTGGTGCCGAGTCAAAAATCAATGCCTCATGAATTTTTCTATTCTACTTGCCAAATACTGGTAAAATTTTTAATGAGGATAGCCACATTTGCTACTATAACAGGCAGCAGCTGCTTTGACTTGCAACCAATCAGGGGTATGTTTCCCAATAGCACAGTTGCTGTTGGATGGTTAGAACTAGAGCCATGTTGAGAGAAGTGTGCTTGTTGCTGACCTGGTTAGCAACTGTGCTTTTGGGAAATGTATCCCAGGTTGTGTTGTGTTGCAAACCGCGATATTCCTGATATATGTTGAAAATGGGGGATGATTTTTATGATTTGTTAATCCACACTGGTGAGAGGGTGAAAAGGTTGATGGGACATGCTTGGATGTCTCGTCAGGAACACTTTGCTGAATGCACATTCTGCTATCTGGAACAGCTAGGGAAGCACTACTATGGTTTCCTCTGTGTGTTGAAGGCAATGGGGGCATCATTGTTGATGATGTGTTGCGCATGGCACTGCTGCTCTGTGATGATCAGTTGGGACCTTCTGTTCCGTGAGTGGATGTACTCACCCAACCTTCTTTTTACGCTGTGCCCGAGGTAAGAGAGAAGGGAGTCACCTCGGGGAGTGGAAGCAGACGATGCAGACGTCTCTCTCCTTGGACTTAGATTTTTTCATTGGAGACTGTCTGCTTCACCTCATGATGAGGATGAAGGGCCATGCCTCCAGTTCACTGATTTATTGCATGAAGAGTCTGGGATGTGGTTTGAGGTCGTGTATCTCTGTGTTTTCCTCTTGCTTCATCTTTGGACTTAATAGCTGTAGTTTTTGTGAGTTGAAAATAAAAAAAACAGTCGCGAATGGTTGGTCTACTCATTGAAATGCAGGGTTTCCCGCAGAAAATTGGGGTCAACAGTCTTGTAACTTTATTGATTGGCACTCAGAAATATATATAATAAAATACATGTATTATGCTTTCATGGAAGTGAAGTCAAAAATTGCTATTTCAATGGGTATCTGGGTTTCAATGGCACATTTTCTGTGCTTAACAGTCTGAGTGAAATACCTGCTTGTACAGGTATGGTGTATTTTAGCCTAACTGTACGAGCTGAGCTGGAAAAAACAAGATCAAATAAGAACACACAATCTTACCAAAATTCATGCTACGTGCATGAACACAGCCAAAATTATCAAAAAAAAAAAAAAAGAATGAAAAGCACATAAAATGCGCACAACCGTACCGAATGGTTTAACGAAAATTAATGTTAGAACGGAAAATGTATTTGTTATTTGTTTTGACTTCAATTCCCCAAATGCTTTGCGGTTGTTGTTATGTTTGGGGAGAGGAGAACGGTATTTTGTACGGAAGCGCATTGCATTCACAGGATCTAAAAAAAAATATGCCTTATCTCGTAATTACGAGATCTAATTACGCGCAGATGGTGAAGTACACCGGCTTCTTTGAATCAAGAGCCCTGATATTTTTGACTGCTTTTTCCCATCCATTAATGTACTCTAGAGAAAACCAGATGGAATTGTCAAACATTGCAGAAAGCCACGCGTAAACGCATCGGTAGCCTTGATAAGAAACTAAATGAATTGCATATAGCCATATCTTAATGAAACCGAATAATTGGGCAAGCAGTTGATAGGAGACACTATTCCAATGTTAATTTAGATGAATAATTATCTCACCTCCACATGTCCTTTCCACGACGAGGACAGGCTATTGTATAGCCTGTCCGGATAATTGGCTTCTTCCAGATACAAAAAAATAATGTTGGCGTAGCAACAGGTGATAGATGGTGTAGTAACATATTTAACCAACAGATGCCGGCCGCTATTCGGCCTCATCGCGATGTGGCCTTATTTTACTGTGTATGCATGCGTGGATGCAGCAGAATTTTATTTATTTATTCATTTATTTTTTTGGGAGGAACATAGTCAAGGCGGGGGCCATTTGTTGTCAAGGTGGCCGCCCTAACTATAAAGCGCTACCTGAAAACCCTGAAATGGGTTGGAGTAAAATCATGATTGATCCTGATTGGAGATCATGAAATGCTCGGTGAAGTCTCATTTTAAAGGATCAGTGTGTAAGATTTCAAGTCATCTAGTGGTCAGATTATCGATTGCAACCAACTGACCATTCCTTTTCTCAGAAAACCTACGGTGGCCGCAAAACTTGCGAAAACGTGAAAGGCGCTGTCTTGTCAGTGCTTTATTCATTAATTTTTTTCCCCATTCTGGGCTACTGTAAAACAACGGAGATGGACCCGCTCTTATGTAGGTTAAAAGGGCTTATTCTAAGTAAAATGAAACTCGAAGATTATTGTTTTCAAGTGATTATACACTACAAAAAAGTAGTTCTGAATGTTATATTCCATTTCTGCCAAAATGTCAGTCTAAATTCTACACACTGCTCCTTTAAAAAACAAACAATAGTACTCATGGCTATATCAAAAACATGGAGGATTGGACTTAACAGCTGCATGACCACAAGAAAGCCACTTGTTAGTGAGGCTAATTGTTTGGGAAAGGACAAGTTCAGTTTGAAAGGGAGCATAGAGATTGGATTGTGGAGCAAAGGAAAAAGGTCATGTGGTCTTATGAGCCCGGATTTACCCTGTTCCAGAGGGAGGGGCACATCAGAGTAAAGAAGGAAGCCCATAAAGCAATGCACCTGCCATGCAGAGTGCCCACTGTACAAGCCTCATGAGGCAGTGTTATGATCTGTAATTGCTTCAGTTGGTCAGGTGTAGGATTGACACTGTTCTAAAGAAATAAAATGACCCATCAATGAACTTTTTAATCACCTTGATAGCTCAGATGTATCCCAGGATGACAATGTCAAGATTCCTCGAGCTCAAATTGTAATGGAGTGGTTCATCGAGCATTCAGGAACCATTTTCAACAATGAATTGGCCAACTCAGAGTCTGGACCATAACCGGTTGAAAGTTTTTGGGATGAGCTGGAGAAGGCTTAATGGAGTGGTTTGACTCTCCTATCATCAATTAAATATCTTGGCCAAAAATGAATGCAAATCTGGTCCGAAAAAAATTTTGTAAGTTTATATAAGTTTTTCGAAACAGTACCGCAACAAATGTGTGGCACCGTGAGCAAAGCTAAAGGTCGCCCACATTTTCATGTGTGACTCTTCTCTTTTGGACGAGCAATGTATTTCTTTACTTGGTTTATTTGTAATGATTTAATTTCTAACATTAGCAGCCTTCATTTAAATTTTTTTTCCCCATTTCCTTTCCTTATAAGATAGGTTATGCTTTGTTGAACCTTGTGGGATAATTAGTCCTCTGCATTTGACCCATCCTATTGTTAGAAGCAGTGGGTAGCCTCAGAGCAGCACACGGGGACCCAGACCCAACTCGAACCCTCAACCTTCTTGCTGTGAGGCAGTAGTGCTAACCACTGTGCCTCCATGCAGCCCTTACGCCACCATTGCTGTCTGGGCATCTCATACATGCTCCCCAATTGTCATTTGTTTGTCCTTTTTGAGTTTCAAGTCTGGAGCGCCTGAGACAGTGGAGTTGCACTTGTCGATGCTCAGCATTTCTAAGCACTTGCTGTAAATGCTAAGCTCAGTCCATTTTGAACTTGATCGACACAATTGCAAGAGAACTGCAGGCAAAACCGTATGATTTGCCAACAGTACCTCACTTTTTACACCTGTGTACATACTCCTGCTCATCTGTGTGGGTAAATGTAGTTCACATGTAAGTTGGTCTCAGGAGGCTATTTAGTTTATCTTAAGGTTAAGTGGAATTCGGTAGAAGACCATGGTAAAAGCTAAAGCCTGATAAAGGAAGAAAATGGCTGCAGGAGTTGGCTGTGAAGAGAGAGGTTTATTGCGTCTAGAGAGCTGTATTTAGTGCTAGGTTTCATTCCAACTGACCTGGCAGTTTAGGCAAAATGGCAACCTGACTATTAATTTTAATGCCAAAAAAGGAATCAAAATTGTCTTTCACTAATATTGTCTATCTGTGCGTGCCCCAGCTCAGTGAATAGTCTCGAGCAATATTTCAAGTGAGCTGAATGGGGAAGTAAGTTAAGTTTTGAATAAATCCGTCCAGCGCTCCAGGATCTCGGCAACCTAAAACTGCTCTGAATTTCAATGTGCCTGACAAGGACTCAAGTACAGTTCTAATGGGGGAACAATAATCAGTAATTTCCTTTCCATAATGAATTCATAGGGACATAAGCCAAGTTGTGAATAATTGATTGTGACATGTCTTATTTAATAGTTGGATGATACCACAATACCCCTTCTCCCTCACCTGAATACAGCACTCCTTAAATAATGAATTGCGCTCTGAATACTCTCTCCTAGGCTTCCCTTAAAAGTCACAAGCACCTATGAGCACCTCTTGCTTCTCATAAGAATAATCGAAGTCACAAAGGCTGTGACTCTTGGAAAGGTCTCTAATCATTTGACACGTGCGTCAGTGGGCGGAAGTCAGGAATGTGTCACGAGACGCTTATCCAGACAGTGCAGCAGTCATTGATCGAGCAGGGGGAGTTTTTACGGTGTGCACTAGGATCCAGCGGAAGCTCTTCATCTGCCTAGCCACCCGCCCGACTGCCAGCCAGCCAGCCACCCCTCCTGCGGTAGCAGACAGTCCCGGCTCTAGCGCAGTGAAGCCTCTCGGCGGATGCTACGACGTCAGCCTCTCCTTTTCTCTTTCTCCTCCTGTCATTATCTGCGTTCTCTCTCACATTTGCGAGGCCAGGAGATAGAAGCAGGGGGCAGAGACTGTCGATAGCCTCAGCAACCTTCTGGAGCTTTTTCAGATAGGATTTTTAACAGGGACAGGGAAGTTGGAGCGGCCAGCTTATGGGAGTAGGGGGACTGTAGCAGCCATGGTGTAACCAGGGAGCGGCGCAGGCAGCATCGCTAACCCCCATTCTGCAGCGACGGAAATACACAGAGTCCGCGGTGGAGCGCGGCAGCTCTTTAGCGACCCGGGCCAGCATGGCTCAGACCAGGAGGCACACTTACAGCAGGGTGAGTTGGCTAGTCATACTGGGAGCTAACGGCTCACCACCCTGTCCTTGCCCTTTGAATAAGCCCCTAAAGGGCTGGCTGCCGGGAGGGGAGAAGACCTCACAGTGAGGATGTGTTTCAAGTGCGGTGACGATGTATACTTTTCCAAACTGCTCAGGTTTTCTGCTTTTGCATTTATATAGTGATACAAGCTATAACTTTTAAGACTGGAGGATGGTACCAATTGTGACTGACTAACCTATGCTGTTTGAGAGTAAGACGTCAGCGTGTTGTGAAAGTGTGCCTGTACACGTGCGTTTCTGTGTATGGTCAGGGAAATATATACTGCTGCTTCCACCAAGCCCCGGGAAGTGGAAAGTTTTTCTATCAATGACTTAATTTGGAGGTGGCCAGGTGGCTCGGGCAAAAATGCGAGCGAGCTCCATCATCTCCGGATGAACTGTATGCGGCCCTCTGATGCTGTCGTGAACTCTGCATTGACTTAGGGTTCTCTGGAATGCTTTTTCAATCCCGTGCTGAAGTCCGATATCAGTAGGAGACATTCAAGAACAAAGATGCAAGCGCTCAGTCTCGGTCGTGAAAAGGGGGACTAGGAGATTTGGTGGTATCAGTGTACTGATCTGCGCCTCGCTTCCCTATCATATTTCCGAATGACATGTCAGGACTCCTGCCTCTGCAAACTAGACCTGGGTCAACAAATATTCACTTTGGATTGAATTGCTTTATTCGCTTCTCAACACTATATTGAGCTTATTTTTTCAAGTAAACCTGAAATCTACAAGCTCTTCTGCCTTATCGTGCCAGGCTCTATTGCTCCAGGCATGATCAATAGAGTACTGAGAAGTAGTTTCCCCTGTGCAAGGTCTCAGATTTTTACTTATTGGCTTGGATGCTTTTGAAAACACTGAAGCCTTGTTGGCTTGAGGGATACGAGACTTGCAGTTCACATTCCATGGGTGATTAGCTTCCATTCATGGAGCTGTTTAAGAATGCTTCATGCAAAAAAAAATCAGAAATTTAGTATGCATTTGTGGGCATCTTCAATGAGGAGGATACTTTTAAAGTTTTCTACACAGGATTTCACGCACAATATTATCATTTTTTGTACACAAAGAGTCGAGAAATGATTATTTTTGCACTTTTTTTTTTTTACACTTTCCATGACGTCTGTAGTTCACCGCTAAACCATCTCAACATGGCGTGGTCATCTCTTCTGGCTAACTCAGAGCGGTTTTCTGACAGGATTGAAAAGTCAACATTGGAGTCAACGGAACTGCTTCCTTCTAGATTTTTCTGCCCTTTTGATAATTTAGGTGTGGCCTGAAGAGAATGGGCCACAATGGCTAGTGTGGCTCTTCTGCAGTAATTCAGCTTTAGTCTGTCGTCCTGGCCTCAGAATTACTTTGTTTTCTGAAGTCATTGTGGACTGATTTCAGCATCATTATTAAATGAGTCCGGAGCTCAGTGCCCTTAGTGCCCGAGGACTTGTAAAAGGTTTGGAGTTTGATGAAATTTGAGCTCTTTTTAGCATTGTATCCTGAGCTGTAATGCCTAATTACAGTTCTGTATGTTATTTCTTTTACTCACCAAAATCATGGTTTGCAGTAAGCTCTAATGAAAAGGAGAAACCTCCTCCATGGTCTGGTTTGTGTGTGTGTGTGTGTGTGTGTGTGTGTGTGTGTGTGTGTGTGTGTGTGTGTGTGTGTGTGTGTGTGTGTGGGAGCAATGTCATCTGTGTTTGCTGCAGTAATAAGGGATGATGTCAGTAGCAGGGTGAATTACAGAACCTTGGATCGTAAAACGGGAAGTGGATGGTCTTCAAATGTAGTTCGGCCGCCTGTAGGTGAGTTTTATTGGCAGTCTGTCTGAAGGAAGTAGGGTGGACTGTGAACTTGTGCATTCAGTACTGAAGATATCATTTTATAAATTTAAGTCACTGCCCTCAGTGGTGACCGCTGTAGTTATTTATTGAATTTATTTATTTACTGAAGAAGGATTGATCTCTCTTGAGTTGGTTTATTGTTCTTTCTTTTGCCATTTTGGCAAATATAATCATCGTATGGGTCATACAGATAGTCATAGTTGCAGTCTTGAAGCAATATTTTCAGGACTTTGAATATGGGGTTTAATATGCAGTTACCAATATACAGTACATAGTACATTTTGCAGTTGACTCACTGAGATTCCATACCTCCGTGTCGAAGAGGAGGTGTCTGAAATTCGCCTTACCATTCATGTGCTTTGAAAAAGCTACAGACCCTTATGAATATTAGCAACGTGTTTCAAATTTTAAGGTCGCAACATCCAATAATATTGCTCCACTCAATACTAAAAGGGTCTTATTTCTTTGTGCAATTATGTTTTCTTAACGCCGTTCTATATGCAACTTCACCTGGTCATTTCGAATGGGAAGTCCTCGGAGCTCAATCCTGACCTTGGGGCGTCACTGGACGTTCTCCCATTAGTCTGACCATTGAGCGAGGATGGCGGACGGTTTTTTCTGGAGTAAACAAACTTAGCAGTTCTGGGGTGAGGTTGTGTTAGTTAATTAGCACAACTTAAAAAACAGTAATAGGCCCAAACTTATAAAACACTTTTCGGCAAATTTAAGACCATCTAGAGGGAGAAAAAAAAATCTTATAGCAAACGCGTAGTATTGGATAGGCTCTTCAAAGTATACAAATTGTGTATCCTGCAGTATATGTGGGCACAGTGCAAATGAACGGGGAGGCAAATTTCAAACACCTCCTCTTTGTCACAGAGGCATTGAATCTTGGTGAGTCAGTTGTGCAATGTATTGTACACCTCGGAAACTGCATATTAAGCCCTGTATTCAAAGTCATGAAAGTATTGGTTTTAGCACGCACCATCCTTTCTCCGTTTGGGTAGAGATGTTGAATGCTTATTTTCTGATGGAGTCAGCCAGCACACGCTGTCAAAGCCCTCTGTCAGTTGGAATGAGCTCTAGACAAAGGCTTTTGCTGTGAGTTGGGCCTTGTAATTTTCCCTCCTGACATGATTCTTCTGTTCTCTGGTAAATAATTCAAGAGCTTTTCTGGCGATGTTGGTTGACTGAACTGGCCTCTGCAATGTAAAAAGGAGGACGAGTGTTAAATTGTACGGCTTGTGCATGTAAAAGCTGCATCCTTAACAGTCTGACATTTGGGATTTTGAGGCAGGCCCCTGCTTATGGTCACCGGTTTCTACAGATCAGTCTTCCATATGCTCCTCTGCAAGACTTTTCACATCATGACCAGATCCTATAACCTTGGTAGCATTTACGGTACGTTTTGATACATGTAATGGCTGTATTAAGAATTTTTGCTGCGTTAAATGTAAAGGCTGGATCGGAAGCTGGTGCACTAACTGGATGGATGACACAAGGCCTTTTCTGCTGCATTGCTCTAGCTTCTTCAGCGCATCTGGGGAATGCCTCAAAAGAGTTATTGTAGCTTAAGAGAGTCACGATCTCTCTCCATGAATAGATCAACCGCCATGAAGGAAAGGCTGCAGAAAAGGTTTTTACTTGAGTCCGTCTGCGGGATCCTGCTGTTCACTGTTTATTGCCATCTATTCAGTCCCAGCTTGAGCTCTCAGACGTAGCGGAGAAGTTATTCTAATTCATGCGCTTAACGTGACTCCAATTAAGGCTTTCAGGATATTCTCACAGCCAAGCAAACCACCCCCTTGCCCAACCTGTTCTGCATACTGCTATGAATTTCCCTCGAGGAGGACAGACCCCCAGCTAATTATGTGGATTTTATCTCTTCTCTTCATTTTCCTGTAATGTCTTCGTAATGGCTCAGGAGCACATGCTGCGCCACTTGGAGAGCTTATTTATTTTTGCAGGTTGCTTCATTCAACCAGACTGTTGTGAGCCTTTGTGCCGGTACTTCAGGAGTACTGAGGTGGCAAGACCACAGCTGTGTCAGAATTCACATTATATAGTGCACTATATAGTGGGTTCGCCATTTTGTAGTACTGTTCGAATTGTTAGTATTATTATCCCCAATATAGTGAACTCATTTCATCCCGCAATATGCGAAATGTAGTGTCCAATCGATGGTAACTAACCTAGCAATACACCCAATCATGTATTGCACACAAAACGAAGAAGAATTAACTGTGCGACAGCAATGACGCCATTAACAGCGCTGACAAAATGAGCCGGCTAGTGTCCGAAAGAGTTTCTTTGGTCTGCCTGTGAGCTCACTTTATAGTCACGTACATGAGTACTTTGTATTGAGCAGGAGAAACATGCTGTTGATATTGTAAGCATCCCTGATGCACAATGTGCAAGCTACTGCCAGGTTCCTCAGACCTTACCATGGTGCAATGATGAGACGGAAAGCCTCCAAGGTGTTTGGAGACAGAGCCACTGAATAGATGCTCAGCGCCAACCCCACTGCAATATTGAGATGGGAGCCACTGTTGGCGTTTGCAGCGTTAACTGAACTATGGATGCTCAGGTCTTCACCCCAGAGTAATAATGAGACTGAAAGCAGCCCAGGTGTTCAGCACTAGTGAGCCGCTTAACAGAAATACACATGAGCTGCGTCCAAAATCACTCCCTCATTCACTAGTCCCTACTCTCCTTCAGTGAGCCCACCACAACATATGCTAGATTATCATATTGGACTGATTTTATCTGCAATGTTACTTTGTCTGGTCATTCAAAGTCATCAGTCTCTTCCTTAGCATGTTCCTTGAAGCAAAAGCATGGTCACTGCAAACCTGTTGTGCTCTAGTTCACGCTCCGTCTTGCCGACTGTGGACCTCTATGGTGTGCAGCGCTATGTGACGCACCCTCCGTTAGGTGACAACGTGCTGTCACGCATGGCGTGGCTCTCCGGAGTTGCGTAAAATTGCTTATCACCGGAGTATAGGTCACTGAGTGCAAGCAACAGACGGCTGTAAATGAGTCATTGTCTATTCCTTGAAGGAGATTGGCGAAACTGCATGCATCCAAAATGCCGTCCTTGTAAGGATCGACCTGTCAGGTTACCCAAGTCTGGGGGGGGGGTGTTTGTATTTTAGGTTGCATCACTAGATTAAAACGCTTGCAAAAGACAGAACTTGGATTGCTTTGCGTGCAGTTCCTATGGGCAGGGGTACAGGTCGAACTGTCATGTTATGAGCTGCAGACCCTCTGGCTTCTTTGAGGTTTTTGGTTTCAGCCAGTAGCGTTTGGTCACCCTCTCAGATGGGTGTGCATCAGTTGCAGGCTGTGAGAGGGGCCTGTCTTACCCAGGATTATATGAGGCACTGCCAGTGCAGGAGCTTGGCGTACTGAGGCCTGTAATGGAGTCACAGGAGGTAGCTAAATCCAATTATCAGTTATCTACAGTTATCTGCAGTTATCTACAACTTTTCATTGCCCGTTTCAAATGAACAAATCTTACAATAATTAGGGAGGAAAAGGCATTTGTGCTACATTTTGTCAACTTTAGTCCATGAAGGCTTTCCCCTGTTTGTCTTCCCCTGAATGCAGATGGTTGTTCTTACCATCACTATGGACTAATTTGATGTTTTTGGCGATGTTCCCTACAGCTTGGCACACATATAGTCTTGTTTATTTGCTCTACCTAAACTTACACTAAGTAGTTTGCCTGATCATTTGCTGCTGATATGGCTTGGCAGCATCATACGCAAATCGAGTTGGCAAGATGCAGCTTTTTTCAATACAGCGATCTGTACTCAACAGTTGTTCGTGGTTGAAGCAAAGCGCCTTACCGGCATCCCTGCATCCAGCATGCTAATGGCACGTTCCCGCATGATCTGAGGCATGAAGACTTTTGACAAAATTTGACATTTTGCGGTGGCCTTTTATTGTCCCCAGTATAAGGAGTGTCTGGGTACTGCTCATTCTGTCTGATCACCGTCTGGAAATGCCACACCCATGTACTCAGTGAAATCACTGCATCACTGAGCAAATGCTCACTGACAGAGAGATGGATTAAAAAATGGTTCACAAATCAAGAGAAATATCCCTATTGTACAAGTAAAAGTCAGCATATGCTCACTTCGAGTCTTTAACTCCATGTGGCATCAATATTTGACATGGGGCGTTTATATTTTTGTCAGTGTATAATGACTGTGGTGGCTCTTGGTCGCCAGATTAAGAGATGGAAGGTTATATTGATTTCCTACACTATTCTGTTCTGTCAGCAAAGTGAAATATCTTAATTGCAGCTGCCTCAGGGCGTATGACATTATTCTTTGTACTTGACTTATACCTTACCCTCTTCCAGCCTGAAACCAAATTTCGAACATTTATCTTTTTGGTTTGACTTTTTTGAATGTGAGTGGTCTGTTTTGTAGCTTCCGCCATACCAGTGCTTTGTTGTTGTTTGTTTTGTTCTGAAGCAAAACCATGAAATTTATTTGATCTTATTGTGCATGTCCAAAATTTAGCAAAATAGATCTTGTGGTTTGTTCTTAACTGCATCCTCATACTGAGCTAACATTCTGACAATATCTGTTTTTTTTTCCCCCCCGTATTAAAGGGTTAATGCATTCTGGCTTTTGGTTGCAGTTTAAAATGATGAAAAGGGGAAACGTTTTTGTTTGAGAAACTGATGAGAGTGCGAGCATGTGATGGTGGGTTAAGCTCTTTTTCAGCTGGATAGCAGTTACCCTTTCAACAGAAGGCAGCCTGATGTTGCTCGCACTATAGAGAGCTAACTGATCAATTGCTGTGCAAGACCATTTTTCGGCACCAGTTCCTAGACAGCTGCCTTTCGCCCCCATAAATGCATGGCCTCTAATTTTATGAGTAGCTCTAATCAATTGGCATTGAGCCTCTTTTCATTCCTGCTGGCTGTGGGTGGATTTCGATCGTGGCCGCACAAATATTACTCTAGATGAGCTATGACTTCCCTGTGCTTTTGTTTCCGTTGGGTTACAGAGAACTCATTAGAACTTGTTGTCATCAGTGTTTTCTCTGCGCTTTTCTAAATATCAGGTCCTGATGCCTAAGAAAACCTGTGCCTGTATTTAATGGGCCAATAGAGAATTTTCATGCTAAAAAAAAAATAGGTTGTATGCGTCTTTGGCTTCAAGACTCCTGCAGTGTTTCAGAATGTAGAAATGCACAGTTCCTTCATATTGATGCAAACCCTGTCTTATTCATCACTGTCAAAACCAATATGCTGGAGGCCCAAATGCACGAATTGTCGTCATCGAAATTCTTTTGGAGTCCAGCCTATATAGCGAGGCAGGGTCCGCTAATAGAGGTGATGAGTGAGGTTCTGCTGAATCAGAGGCCGTCTGCCTCTGAGCTCATGGGCTGTCAAGCTGAAGATGCTTAGGTTACGCCCAGATTTCTAGATCTCCATAGTAACAGAGGTCTCTATGACCTCATGCCTGTGGATTCATTGCTCAGCAAATGGTCCTTTCAGGGTGTTATTTGGCATACCTAGGCTTTGTGTACTTCAGGTTTGAATATCAAGTGCTCACCTATTTAACCACAGTGTTATTTGATATTTTTTTAATACAGCCCCATTCCCAAAAAAGTTGGAATGCTGTGTAAAATGTAAATAAGGAACCGTGCAATGATCTGAAAATCGTTCACACTCTTGGCTATAATTTAGGCCTAGAGGTAATTGGCACGAAATAAGATTTTTAGGGAAATGAAGATTTTTTTTGATAAAACATATATGATGCATTATTTTCACACAAAAATTACATTTATGCAGATTTTGATTTTTCTCTTTTTTTTTTAGATTTTTTTTCTTAGTTAAACATTGAACAGTATCTGAGACAAAGTCAGTGATGTAGAAAAAGTACAAAACATATCCCATACATAGATATTGCTGCATATGATGCAAATATATATCAAATTTACATTACACAGTGTAGTAATAAGGAAAAACAAACAATAAACAATTCGGCAGACAAAAATAAATAAATAATTAGCTAAATAGATAAAAGAATGAATAAATGATAAGAAATTTTTTTTTACATTGTGTCAGGGTCCATTTCCATTACTTAAGGAACAGCCTCAACAACCTAGATAGTGCACATTATTAGATATTTTCCGACCATGCTCCACCTCTGATCAAAAAGGTCCATTTTCAACTGTAATGATGTGGTCATTCTTTCCATGAGATCCACCTGTCTCAACCTCTGCTTCCATTCAGCCACAGTCGGTGATGTAACATTCTTCCAGTTTGCGGTTACATTTTTCTTGGCGACCAATCATAAAATATGCCAAATATATCTTTGGTCAGCAGTGAAAAGGTCGACCGGTATAGCGCCAAGCAAGTAAAGCAGCATGTTTGAGGTGATTTCTCTCTTCATAATTTTCTCAATTTCGTCTTAAATATTTTTCCAATATTCAAAAATAACTGGACAGTCCCAGAATATGTGTGTATGATCACCTATTTTACTGCATTGTCTCCAACATAAAGCTGCTAAGGGATCTTTAACAAAATTTGAAAAAGCCAAAGGGGTACGAAAAAATCTGATTGTGAGTTTCCAGTCGAATTCTTTCCATTGCTGACTGCTGAAATTTAATCCCAAAGTTCGCCTTCTATTATTATATTAGATTCTAATTCCCATTTTTCCTTAATATTATAGGTATTCTCACATAAGTCTGATGAGAGTCTTTTATAGAGGTGGGAGACATGTTTACATAATGGGAGACGTTTTTCCAAGATTTCAATAAAATATTGTTCTATACTATTTATACTATTTATGCTTTGTAATATAGTACCTAATTTGCAGATATCTATAAAAATCATTAGAGGGGAGGTCGAATTGTTCCTGAAGCTGGGTATAGGACTTTAAGTGTGTTTCTTCAAATAATTGATTAAAAATAATGAGACCTTTAGCCGCCCATCTCCTAAAACCATGATCTGAAACCGAAGGTGGAAAATCAATATTGCCCACTATGGGCATAGCTCGAGAAATAGATCCACTATCTTTTAACTTCTTTTTAACTTCCACCCAAGTCTTTATAGTATGTTTTATCCATTCATTTCTAAGCTTCATTTTATTGACATGTTTCAAATCCACAAAGGGTAGGACAGATAACAGTGCACCCTTAACTTCACCCTGTTCTATTTGAGTCCACTTTGCCCCCTCGTCTCCACTGATCCAACCCACGATCGCTCCTAACTGAGCTGCCCAATAGTAAAATTTCAAATTCGGCAATGCCAGATCTCCTGATTTTAGCCAGCTGAAGTATTTTAAGTCTAATTCTGGGCCTCTTGTGTTGCTATATGAATTGAGAGATTAATTTATTTAACATGCATTTAACATGAAACCATCAAAGTTCATTGTAATTGTGGGTAGCAAGTTAGCTACAGTCTGCATAATCGCACATAACGTTGCGTTATGAATAATCTCCATTTCAGCTGGAATCAGTTATCAAATCAGCTGGTAAACGGATGTAAGCATGTGCAAAAAATTCTTTCTCCATGAAAATAAGATGAACTAAGATAGCTGGTTCAATTTAACTTGGCCTATGGTAGGCTATTGGGTATGAGAAGGCGCGGTGCCTGTTTAATGATTACCAGCTCGTTTTTTTTTTTATTCGTGCAAATGCAAAACTTTCACCAAAACTTTCTGAATGCTTTGAGTTGATACTGTTGGCAATTGACCATGGTATAAGCGGGATAATCAACTCGAAGGTGAGCATTCCACGGTTTTAATGCACTTCGCGGAGGCAACCATTATTTGCCTCCGCGTCGTGCATTAAAACCGTGGAATGCACACCTTCTCGTTAATTATCCCTTATATATATAATGCTCAAGACCGATTTCAGACGTCCGATATGTCTGCCGCCGGCTATTTTGTTTGAAATTTGGGGATCGGGGAGATGCACGACTCCCTGTGGCGACCGAGTTATCTGTATGAAAAGTTTGGATTCCACACTTAATGCAACCTCTGATTGTTGATGTGTTAAAAGAGCATTGGTTAAGTGAATATCTCTCGTATGGGTACAGCCGCTACTGGATCCTCTATCAGTGACTGAAGGCTCCACTGTTACAGATGAATAAGCCTACCCCTTTTCCCAAATACTACACTGCTGTTGTCCTATCCCGGGCTTCCTGTTCTGATACCTGGCTGCTGCCTTTGTTCTTTTCCGTGAATTGAGACAATGGTGTGAGTGGCTGCCTTGTTCATCAGCGAAACCTAAACTAATTGGCGAGAAAGAAGCGGTCTGCGCCTCAGGAAATCCTACATTCTCTGTGAACACTGACTGCCATGTTTGCTGTTTCATCTGATATTCCTGCTAACAGAATTAAATTTTCTGATGCTTAACTGGTTAATTTAGGCACTGTTCATTTTTTAATGGGGTTTCCCCCTTTCTTGACATAAGAAGCACCTTTAAGTAATTATTTTCTGTGCTATTAGTTTGCTTTGGTTTTCTGAGTGAACACAGGTGCAGTGTGACAAATAACTGGGATTGATATTGAAAGTGCTGTGCATAGGAAAATTGTAGAGGGTGCAGTTGGTGTGAGGTTTTGGACAGAAAGTAATGTAAAACCTGCCTGATTCTCATCCCCCCCGCTGTTCCCCTTCCCCCTTCAGACCACCAGCAGCGGAAGCAGCAGGATGAGTTCGGACGGGGGCGGCAAGCCGGTCAAGGTGGGCTCCCTGGTGGAGGTGATCGGCAAGGGCCACCGTGGCACCGTGGCCTACATTGGCGCCACGCTCTTCGCCACAGGCAAGTGGGTGGGCGTCATCCTGGACGAGCCCAAAGGCAAAAACGACGGCACCGTGCAGAACAAGCGCTACTTCACCTGCGAGGAGAACCACGGCATCTTTGTGCGCCAGTCCCAGGTAACCATGATAGGTCTGGATGCAAATCGTAACGACGGTCAAAGTTAGGGTTTGATCTACATGAGTATTACATTGGTGCAAAATACACTGAGCAAAAATATAAACACCCCATGTCAAATTTTTTAGTTTTTATTCACAAAAAACTGGAACCGGGATTCGTCTGTGAATAGCACTCTTCTCCAGCGTGCCAAGGGCCATCAAACGTGTGCGTTTGCCCATGCGAATCGTTTCCGACGCCGGACAGCGGTGAGATTCAGACCACTGTGAGGACGCCGAGCGTGCAAGTTGGCTTCTCTCAGGCGGTTACAGACCGTCTGTGGTGTGATGCGTCTGTTGTGCAGACCAACTGTCTCATCCTCTGTGCGTGTTGCTGATCTGAGCCGGTCCCGCAGTTGGACGAGCTGGATGTAGCGATCTTGCGCTGGTGTGGTCACACGTGGCCGACATGGATGAGGTCGATTTTCAGTACTGCCCGTCTGTCGGAAATGAACTCTCAATCGGCCTGTTGTCCGAAAGTTAACATATAGCTGCACAGCGACCGCTCTGGTGGACATCCCTGCATCCAGCATGCCAATGGCACGTTCCTGCATGACCTAGGGCATCTGAGGCATGATGATTTCTCACAAAATTTGACATTTTGGGGTGGCCTTTTATTGTCCCCAGTATAAGGAGTGTCTGGGTACTGCTCATTCTGTCTGATCACTGTCTGGAAATGCCACACCATGTACTGAGTGAAATTACTGCATCACTGAGCAAATGCTCACTGACAGAGAGATGGATTAAAAATGGTACACAAATCAAGAAAAATATCCGTTTTGTACAAGTAAAAGTCAGCATGTGCTCACTTAGAGTTGTTAACTCCATCTGGCATCAATCTTTGACATGGGGCGTTTATATTTTTGTTCAGCGTATGTTGAGATCATGTGATCGGTTGAGGTTTTTAGTTTGCTCCAGTCGCAAATCATTTCATTGAAATTATATATGCAAATCATGTCATTGAAATAATTTATGTCAATTTTTTTGTGGGTGCAAAAGGCTTTGATAAATCTGGCCCTAAAGCGGGCTGTATACTTCGAAATATGCCGGACAAAATTATGTAAGAACATCCCAGCGAACACGTCCTGAAACGCCACATGCGCTGTACTCAGCGAGAACTGCTGTTCTTTTCGTAGTGAATGAGCTCTGCTCGAACCCGAACTCTGACCTTTGGCTTACATGACCCGCCACATAATGTCAGAACCAATCACTGTCTGAGGGAGGTTTCAGAAGGACTGTAGAAAAAAAAAAAAGACACAAGACTTAAGTTTGACTGTGGTGTTGTACTCAAAGAACAGCAAAAGAACTGGAAACACTTTGTCATGCAAGACATGTCTCTGCCCCAGAGGTGCTGCTTCTTTCAGAGTAAACGGCCCACTGGAGTGTGCCAATGTGGTAGTCAGTCATTTCTGCTATCCCGCCTGCAGCGTGGCTCAACGGCCCTCTTCACCCTGAGCGCATTGATGCCTCACAGCCATCGCCTGCATATTCTAAATGTTTCCAGAAGCTCTGTGCTCTGAATCATAGTCTGTGTCTGCCTCACCCTCCCACCCCCCATTCATTTGGCGGTTTTGCATCAACTGCAATGCTATACAGTAAGTGTCAGCCTTTTCTGAATTCCCATTGGGGCAAATCCTACCTCTGCTGCTTCTTTAAAAAAGAAAATGACATTAACTTTCAAGAAGCAGGATATGATTATTGTGACGCGAGTTGAAGGTTGGGGACAAAGAAGTTATGATCGCTAAATGGTGACGCACCTATACTGACGATATATTGGATATCGGTCCAACACTGATTCTAAATAGCTGGATCGAGTATCCGTGAATATGGGCCAATCTGGTAATGGGCATCATCAACCCCAAATGTGGGTTCGAATCCGGCCTGGGGCCTTTCTGTGTGGAGTTTGCATGTTCTCCCCGTGTTCGCGTGGGTTTCCTCCCTCGGCCCAAAGACATCCATATCAGGCTAATTGGTGACTCTAAATTGCTTGTTGGTGTGAGTGTGTTCGTGATTGGTGTGTGCGCCCTGTGATGGATTGGCAAGCCGTCCAGGGTGTGTCCTTGCCTTTCACCCATAGTCTGGTTGAATAGGCTCCAGCTCCCCAAAGTATCGGTATTGGTATTGGGACGGCAAAAGTCCTATCTGTGCATCTTTGGAATTCAAGGGGAAATTAAAGGTGCACTATGCAAGTTTGAACTTTCTGCGCAATTATATTTTTGTATCAATTCGCCAACATCTCTCCACGACCCATTGGCTCCCTGCCCTTAAATTCACCGTTCAAAAAACCCGGGCTCTGGAGACCGCACAGGCATCACAAAGTGCAAAGAAACACAAGGGGCACAGGCTGTGCCCCATAACATAACACACCGTCCCGGCCAATCACCGACAAGACTTGACAGTGATGAAAGCATGGGAGGAAGGGAACTATGGGAGGGAGGGGCGAGCTATTGAGTTTGAATGTCCACAGGAGTGAAAGTAAACAAGCTTGCATAGTGCACCTTTAATTGGGTTATCCCCATTGAAGGGTATGGCCCAACTGAGGCAAAGCAGCAACAATAACTTGAAACTCATGACCAGTGTGATCTGTGGATTAATGGATGTTCTCCTATAAAACACTGAACCCTGCAGGTTTTTACATTAATTTCAGTGGAAAGCAAGCTGCAGATCCCACTTTCAGTGAATTAGCCTTTGCTTTTCAGTTAAAGTTCAGAGAGATTTATTGTACTTCTTGCGTTCTGTCCAAATAAATTCATGTCAGGCCCAAGAAGAGCGGCGTGTAGTGCATCAGGCCCTCAAGCTGTTCTTCGTATGCCTTCTAATGCCATATGTGATCCGTCTCCCCTCCTCTGTGGCTCATATTTCTTCAGCAGAAGCGGAGTTCAATGATTAGAGTGAAGGCTGCTGGATTAATTCTGTCACAGTGACGATTGGCTGGTTGCAGGGTGATTTATTTCATTATTTTCTTGAGCGCTGGGGTTTATATTTGTATTTCGCTATATTGTTGAAGGCGAGTTGGACAGCCGTCTGCTGTTTTGGGTGTGTGTGTGCGCGCATGTGCATGTCTGCATGTTTCCTTTCTTGGAGGAAGAAGCACTCAACCTAGCAATTAGCCTCTGGTTCTGGTGTCTCATCACTGTGCTGACTGCTTCCCTGTGGAACAGATGATCGAGGAAATACGACCAAGACAGAGTCACTGGTTTAAATTTTGCCTTTTTTAATTTTTATTTTAAATTCATCAGGTGTCAGACTTTCTCCCGAATTCTCAATGATTTCTGCTGCATTTTCACCTTCATTAAGGCTCCAACTCAAGATGGTGCCAGCAGTTCCCCTTGTTTAGTGCTATGATACGGAAAGAAATAATTACTAAGACATGCAATTTAGCTGTAGTTCCTGAAGGGAGTTTTTTAAGATTAGATTGTGAGAGAAGTATTTAATCTCTGCCATTATCTTTGTAGATGGTTTCTCTCCATACAAAATGAACTGAATCATGCTTTCAAACTCACAGCCAGTTATACAGGTCTCTGAGCAGGTCGTGACATTGATAAGCATCATTTAACACGAGATGGCCTCAGAACGCATCACTGTAGTCTTTATTTCAAGGTGGGCTGGTCTTCACTGGCCATGAGAAGGGAGCAACATTGTTGTCATTTTTTTTACAAGGCGTTGTTGCGTAAGCTGCCTGGATATATTGCCAGTCTGCTTAATTTTAGAAGGGGGAGTACTATCTTTGTGCTCTTGATTATATGACTTTAGACGTCCTGAGGGTTCATTCTGAACTGGGTAAATCTGCCTTTATGTACTATGCCCCACAGAAATAGAATAGGCCTCAGCAGACACTGAAATTGGAAAATTAATTGTTTTAAATGTCTGTTATTGGATGCCATGAAGCTGGAATGTACATGTGTGCTGTAGTTCCTTTGATTTTTTTGTTACCCCCCAGGCGGCATTGATGCAGGGGACATATTGTCATCAGCGCGTCCGTCTGTCCCTCCGTCTGGCCAGGCAGGCGTGCATCCATCTGTAATCATACCTTGTCTGGGCCATATCTTGGAAACTATACATCCGATCTTCACAAAACTTCACAGATATGTTGAGCAGGATGTCTAGATATGCCTTGGGAGGCCGGGGGGATGTGCCATTGCCAGATGGTTCTTGTTTTTAATTACCCCTCAGCCCTCAAGGCTGACGGGGTATTGCTATCCTTCGTGCGGTTGGGCGGCGGGCGGGCGGGCGTCTCCAAAAACTTTGACATCGAGCTGAGGGGTATTCCGTGCATTGCATACCTATTTTTTATTGTTGTAATGCATGTTTTTATTGATTCACGACTGGGCTCTGTTGCAAAAGAGGGCTTGCTCTCAATCAGATTCCCAGTATAAATAAATAAATAAATAAATAATTTCTCTCAAGTTTTTCAGTCAGTTTGTGACTTTGGCATGATGACGCCTGTCTCATTTTGTGAGTTAAAATCTAAACTTGAATCCGTTGTCCAGCTTCTATTCTAAATTCGCTTCATTTTAAGCCCTGCATGAGCAGTCAAACGTTATCAGAGTATGTTGGCGCATGAATTGCCGCCATCCTACAGGCTGCAGCCAATCCAGCAATGAAGGAAGGAGCTACTGTATGTTACGCAACGCGCATGTCCGGTATCTAGTGTTTAGATTGTGACTGTCGATGAAGAAACAGGTATTTGTATCAGGCAAATATTTGCTCAAGGCACATACAATACTTTAATTTCCTAGAATGCCACCTGTTCTGCCTCCCACAAACATCCTTATGATTCTCACACCCTAATCTGGGGCTGCAATCTGTTGGTCTTGCCTGTTGCATTTTTGTTGAAGAGACACCAGAACTTGAATCCAATTATTTGGTGTTTATACCTTAAAGGGATAGTTCGGGATTTTTCACATGAATCTGTATGGCATCACCGTCTTTAGTCTCGTGCACACACACCGACTTTCCCCCGACAGTGTCCTGTGAGCCGAGTTCTGTCCAGTTTTGGTCAAAGCGAAAGTAGTTCCGGCAGGTTTCCTGGGGTCTGCAAAGTAAAACGTTTTTCTTCTCAAAACAGTATGTGTTCGAACGAGTGATTTATTTGCATAACAAAACCCTGGTATTCCAAAAAGTCACATCTTGTAATTGCTTGGGGCTACTTTCTCTCAATAGCGATCACTGCGCGCTGTCACTGCTAACAGCTGTGCGCATTAGCCAACTACTTTCATCAGTTGTTCGACAGTGTTTACATATTCCAGCCAGGGGAGGATGTCTCCTTACGGTCGAGGACGGCAGACTCGAGAGAAACTACTACTTCTTTGCGAACTGACCCAGGGATAACCGGAGCACTCGGGAGTAACTTTCCAAAGGATTTTATTATTATTTCGGGAAGACGCTGGTTCGTCGACACCAAAATAAATATGTATGCTGGGTGCTGCGGTCATCCCTAGTTCTAGTAGCTGAGAAAGGTAGCCAAGTTTGTCTTGATTATGCTGGCCAACGCTGTGACCGGAGTCATGGACTTCTCATTCAAACCTAGAAACCATCCACACCCGTCCACGTAGTTTCTGACGATTGTAATAACAGTACAGCAATAACAATACATATTATGTTTCATAAGCTTCACTGGTAATGTGACACCGATAGATGAATCTATGTTGCGCTTACATAGCCCTCGGTGCAGCACCAGAAGGCTATGCACGGACGCTATAGAAAATCTTTAGTACAATTTTGTTTACCTGGGGTGTAGGGACAGCAGAGCACTTCAAAACCCGTCTCTTCCTCTGTCCTGATGGAAAGTAGTCGTCCTCGCTGAAGTACACACTGCAAACGCGAAGCTTTTTCATTTTTAGTAGTTCGGTGTCCACTCGGAAGCTCAGAGCAAGTAGCCAAAGTTGCCTCAGAGCTACGTCCGTCACAGGGAAGCGATGGGCTGTGTGAGGAGACTCACTCACGTCTTCGTTGGTACAGCCTGGATAATCGCAAGTGCGCGCCATTTTTATCAAATAAACTATTTTCTGGAGAAGCTGATGAACCTTTCACTAGCTCTCGAACTAGCTCGTTAGCGTCGTAGGTCTGTAGTCGGTAAATACTGTCGAACAACTGAGCTCTGCTGTCCCTACACCCCAGGTAAAAAAAATTGCACTAAAGATTTTCTATAGCATCCGTGCATAGCCTTCTGGTGCTGCACCGAGGGCTATGTAAGCGCAACATAGATTCATCTATCGGTGTCACATTACCAGTGAAGCTTATGAAACATAATATGTATTGTTATTGCTGTACTGTTATTACAATCGTCAGAAACTACGTGGACGGGTGTGGATGGTTTCTAGGTTTGAATGAGAAGTCCATGACTCCGGTCACAGCGTTGGCTAGCATAATCAAGACAAACTTGGCTACCTTTCTCAGCTACTAGAACTAGGGATGACCGCAGCACCCAGCATACATATTTATTTTGGTGTCGACGAACCAGCGTCTTCCCGAAATAATAATAAAATCCTTTGGAAAGTTACTCCCGAGTGCTCCGGTTATCCCTGGGTCAGTTCGCAAAGAAGTAGTAGTTTCTCTCGAGTCTGCCGTCCTCGACCGTAAGGAGACATCCTCCCCTGGCTGGAATATGTAAACACTGTCGAACAACTGATGAAAGTAGTTGGCTAATGCGCACAGCTGTTAGCAGTGACAGCGCGCAGTGATCGCTATTGAGAGAAAGTAGCCCCAAGCAATTACAAGATTTGACTTTTTGGAATACCAGGGTTTTGTTATGCAAATAAATCATTCGTTCGAACACATACTGTTTTGAGAAGAAAAACGTTTTACTTTGCAGACCCCAGGAAACCTGCCGGAACTACTTTCGCTTTGACCAAAACTGGACAGAACTCGGCTCACAGGACACTGTCGGGGGAAAGTGGGTGTGTGTGCACGAGACTAAAGACGGTGATGCCATACAGATTCATGTGAAAAATCCCGAACTATCCCTTTAAGTGCCTGTTGATGGTTTGCAATAAAGAGCTGGATTTTTTTTTTTTTTTTTTTTTTTGAATATTTGTTGAGCCTGAACAGGCAAAATTCACCTTTTTCAAAGCCAGTGTCCAGCTTCAAGTTGGTTATAAAACTTGCAATTGAATTTGCTGCTGGGAAATATGTTAGGTAGGTTGAGGTGTCTGGACTCAACAGCCACTCCTCATAACACTACTGATATTCGAAGCTGAAAGAAACCTTTGTGAGGAATTTGACTGGGCTGTGCTCTTGTTTGGCCTCATTAGAAAGAGACTAAAATCTCTGCACAATTTGAACCTGATCACAATTTCTTTGGGTTAAACCTCATTTCTAACAAATTTGCGCAGAATAAAAATAATGCCAATTTTTTTTCCTGTTATGCATGAGCGAAGTGAAGAAAGTGAAGAAAAATTCCAGTGAAGAAAGACATTTGAAAATTCAATTAACAAATTATTTAGGAATTAAATTTCGGAATTTACGGGTGCCGGCGACTTTATCTGCGTAAAGGGGCTAAATAGCATTAGGGAACTTAAATGCATTAAGTCAGCTTCTGAGAAGGCAGATCTGCCCCTCAGACTCCTCCATTTACAGCATCAGAACAGGATTCAGCCCAATATTTGGAATGGGCTTAAATTTGTTTTAAATTTATTTGCATGTGCTTGCGATTTATTTGTGAAGTGAGCCTTTGTGGAGATTAGTGTGGTGTGACCTCATGTTTCTCTTGGCAGTTTGGGCACCAGTGGGGAAAATTGGGGCAAAAGTTGATCAGGATCAACTAGCTCACTATGCAGACTTCAAGTCTTTAATGTGGTAATTAAAGCTGTCCATATATAGCATTGGAATTATGCCTGCCCTGTACCTGAAATTTTCATTTCCTCCTCCATAATTTTCCACATTATGGGGGTATGCTGCACTGAATAGAAAAAAATCAGCATTTTCAACCTCATATTTTACTTGTATGTTTAGCATAGCATTATTTTTAGCCTCAGCTTCAGTATACTGAATATCAGCTAGTTTCATTCTACATTGAAACCCAGCAATATTAGCTGTCCTTCAGGGCCCGGGATGTTTGTTAAAACCTGCATGAAATTAATTGTTCCGAACTGTGGCTTTAGCAGCTAGTGGAGATGAAGGAGTGTGAATATTTAATCCTCTTTGTGTATTTCGTGTCTTCGTTCGGTGGCCTTGAGTTACAGTCATTGGAACGGGTTTTAAAGGCTTTTTTGGAGGATAAAATTACCAGTCCTCAACTGTTTGGAGGCTTATTAACACCTTTGTGCCTGTTACAGAATTTTTTAATTTCCTGTGATGCAAATGTTTTCCAAGCTGGCCTGAGAACAAATCTGAAGATTTTTTGAAATTGGTTGAACCATATGGCTGAAAATTGTGATTTTCTTTTTGTCTTGAATTTAGTGTGTTGGCACAAGGGACCACGGTTTTTCTAAATATGGTACAAATATCATAAAATTACCGATTGCAGTGAAGGGATTGTTTAGATTTTCAGTCCACGCAGGCAAGAGGCTCATGTCTATGTAATTCGTATTAATAAAAATTATCATGAACTATTATTAGGCTCAACCAAGTGAAAACCACTTGCTTGAAAGACCCTCAAAACCCACATAACTTGCTTTTCAGAGATAACAGACTTGCATGCAAATAGGATGCTCTCCCTCTCTCTCAAGCTCGAATGTGCAAAGCGAGTTCAATCCATTGATTTTTTAATTAACCTGACATTATACAAATTGTGCATTATTTTACATTAAATCCATCTATAACACTGAAGATAGAATACAATAAATTCAATCTTAACAGGAAAAACCTATATCTCAAAATGCATGCAAGACCTGTATGAAAGCAATCACCAGTTGCATTACCAATGATTATATATAGAAGAAAATTCAGAAATGCATGGCGTATGGATATGGGGGGCCTGCCTCAGCTATAGAGTGACTTCAACTGAAATTATTATCCTGTCCCTTTACCTCCTATCAAACTCCTTAAAGCAGTGAATGTGTAGTTGCGCATTTGAATATATTCATATAGAATTTGCACCTTACAAATTAGATATACTATTATAAATTGTAAATTATAAGTTGTTGGACCTCACATTTTAGGCAGGATACAATCGCCTGTTGGCAGCAATGAACACAACGCTCCTTTGAGACTAGCACCCAGGGTACTGCCCTCTCTCATCATGGCGCACCCACCTGCTCTATGACTTCACTCATGCTTGTGTTCTCATGGCCCTTGGAACCTCAGCCTGATGGGCAGTGTACTAGCATGTACAGCCCCACCACCTCCCTTCTGAATGGCAGTGTACTAGCATGTACAGCCCCACCACCTCCCTTCTGAATGTGAGTATGTAATTGTTGGCCTTATGTCAGCACTGACTCCACGCTCAGTGTTGATTGGTCCCATGTAAATGTCAGCTGTATCGATATTCTCCGACTCAATGTATTGTGTATTTCCTTGAGATTAGCCATTTTCTTTACATCAGTCCTCCTCAATGTGTCTTGATTGACCGCAGGTTTGTTGCAAGAAAGGTTCACCCATTCCTAGTTCAAAACTTCAGTTTAGTTATTCTAGCAGGTGTCCCAGACATAACAACAGCTACTCTGTAAATATTTTTCTTTTCCCTTCCATTTGTTTATGCAGGTCAATTAGACGTGTGTGTATGTGTGACTTTCTTTTTATTTCTCCCTCGCTGGTTGTGCATTTATGCGCGTCTGTGTGCTTGTATGTACAATGGGGTGCAAAAATCTGGGTACCCCTGGTTTAAATGTCTGTTACAATTAATCTCCAAGTGATTGAAAGCAAACCTGAACACTAAATGCGACAAAGTTAAACATGACACCTTTCTGCAAATTTAAAAGCAAGGTTTCTTTTTATTTTAATTTTTTCTGAGTTTTTAAATGATAAAGGAAAAAGGGCCCTGTGCAAAAGTTTGGGAACCCTCTTGGATTATTCTTTGTTACCTTTTAAGAAGATGACAACTAAGGCCCAGACCCAGGTAATTTACTCGTTAGGGCTTCAAAGAGTCTGATGAATATAATTCCATGGTTGAACTATATATTCAGAAGTAACTCCATGCTTTCTAAAGTATCCGACTGTGGTGGCTGTTGTTTCTGGTGTTAAAAACCATGTGTTCCTCTAAACAGTTGTCCAAGGATGTCCGAATCAAGATAATTCACTTCCACCAACAGCAAATTTTACAAATCTGACAATATTTCCAAAATTCCAACTTGGAACACCTATAAAAGTATGATTCTTTCATGCAACCGGGTCAGGTTAATTACAGCACTTAGTAGAGTTGGTACTTAGTCCATAGTATCTCTATACAAAAGGTCATTACGTTAGACCAATCAGGAACAAATTATATGGTATGTTTATTTATTGTACTAAATATGGCAGTTGGGTGCAAATAGGTTAACCAATGCAATATCAGATTGTACTTGCGTCTGCGAACGCTACTGAATTAATAAACGTCCATTAAATTGTTTGATGTTATCTGACCATAAGATGTTCAGTAACGTTAGTGGAAGTGGTTATTCTGATTAGGGGAAACCAGGTCCTGTGAGATGTACAGTTTGTGTTGGATGGAGTAAAATGAAAGCGGATTATTTTTAAAAGCGTAGGCCTTGATGGATCCTGAAGTGCTTGAAAAAAGGTCTCAAGGCTGAAGTTGGACTCCGCAGTACTCTGCCTCTCACTTGCTTGTCATCTCTCTCTCTCTCTCTCTCTCTCTCTCTCTCTCTCTCTTCATTTGTACTGGCTTAAAATGGCTCATTCGCTGTACTTTACGATTTCAGAAACAAATGATATACAGCAGAAAGTGAGAGTTTTTTTGGATTTTTACCTTTATATTTAAATGTTTTCTGTCAAACACTCGTATTTACACAATGATGAGAGTTTCCTCTCTTTCGCTCTTTCCTCCCTCCCTTTCTCTCAGATTCAGGTCATCGATGATGGAGCGGACACCACCTCTCCTGAGACTCCAGAGCTGGCTGGAGCCAAAGTCCTCAAGCGAGGTAAAGACACGTTCACTCTCCCCATCTCTCGGCCGTCCTGCTCCGACTAGTGCTTTCAGCTGTGGCGCCAATACTTCGCACAGTTTGGCAGCTGGCAGTGCAATGTGACCACAATGTGCTAGTTCACAGTGGCCAAACTCATTCATGTCAGTCTCATCTGGCATCCCTAAGATCTTTTTTTTTGTTCTTGTTGTTTTTATTGGCTATTTAACAGCAAATTGTGTGCTATTTGTTCCATAAAAGTCTGTTGGAGCTCATTTGCAAACTGCTGGCTCGGTAACATATTGGTTACATGGTGGCATATTTAGGCATAAATGTTTGACCATCTGAAAAACTTTTCAGCCAACCATACTGGGGCTCCTAGCCAAGTCCAAACCTCTCAAGTAGAGCTGGAAAGTGAGAACACTGCAGGTATGAGGGGCAGGGCATTAATCTGGTGACTGGCTTCAAATCCTACCAATCAAATCGAATGGGGTGTGACCATGGTTGTTAAGGTGGTCTATGATTGGTCAATCAATTGCACCTGATCATGTTTGCTTGCAGAAAATGTGGGCAGTTGTGTTCAGCAATAATTTGAAATGATTCTTTTCATAATTATATTTAATGTATTGCAGCAGCATGTATATTTCATATAGCATGCAATGTTTTTGGAATATTTTCTGCAATATTGATCATGAGGTCATGAACTGTGTTGGGTAGGAAATTACTCTACTTTTGAGCCTATCTAAGCTTCTCCTCACCACAGGGACAGAAACCATTAATTCCCTCAACCTTACGCTATTATTCAGGCTATTTGTCACAGCTTTGGTTACCATGGTGACCATCAGCCCATGCAAAACAAAGTCCGTTTGGAATTTCGCGAGGCCCCTGATGATGCTGTATGCTCACCCACTCCTGAGAGGTTTCACATCAAAAACATCTGCGGTCTCTGACTTAACATGTCCTGTTTTGGGAAGCATCTGCATGTCCTCCTGTCTTAACTGGTGTGTGCAGCCGGCAGCTGAATGTGGCTCATATAATAGAGCCCTCAATTGTCACATCGCAATACTGAGAATGAGTCGGATATTTTGCTCGTCAAGCTCGCTTTTTGCACCTCTGGTTTTGAAATGTTCCCTTCATGATGCTTTCACTGTGCCTCAGTGTAGTTGAGCTGATCTGAGGCCAGCTTGCATTTTCCACATAAAGGGATGCTGATGCGACATCTGGGAAAACCTGATCCTGGATCAGTACTGGGGTGTTTTATGAAGGCAGGCCCCCATTGGACTTTTCTTAAACGTGAGTCAGGACTTCTCTGTTTCAGTAAGGAGCTGCGTCACAGCAGAAGGCTTTGCAGTTGGTTACAGTACGAAGCCCAGGCACCGTAATATGTTGGGCTGAAGGAGATCACCCTCTCTGTGGCCTATCAGCAGTGCGAGTTGCTGCAGAGTCACTCTGTAAGGGGGGAGGGGGCGGAATAAAGAGTTTGGGATCAGTTTCCCAACACAGTCGAGCAGACCATATCTACAGCGTGCCAAGGTGCCCAAGGTTGCCATGGTTACTGGCTGTGCTGCAGTAAGAACTCTGGTTTTTGGAAGTTACCTGCCTGTAGCTTGCGATACCATGCCATTATTTCCCCTTCAAATCTTTGCGTTATCAATTACCTTCCCCCTACCTCAGACAGTGTATGTAAGTATATTATACAGAATTTAGCAATCTAATGTATAAATGCACTGCATGTGCAAAGTTATACTGCAGACTTTTGGTTTACGCTGTATGCAAGAGTGCTGGCAGGAAGTGTTAACTTGTCATTATCTTCATTTACATGATTTCACAATCTGTATGTCAACTTGTGCTTTGAGGATATTTCAGACTAAGCCTTGAGGATATTTGCTTTGTGCATGCAGATTTTTCCTCTAAAAACTGGGGTATCTTTGTCTATTTACTTTCATTTTTTATCTAAAGTCTGTCCAGATCCTCCTCTCAACATAAAATTCTTTTTAAAGCCTAAAAATAGATGAGATGGAAGGATTGTGACAGTCCTCTGAGGCTGACAGCTCTCTCTCTCTCTCTCTCTCTCTCTCTGGTAGATACTGCGTCTTTGAAAATGCTGCAGAGTGGGCCATAGTCTGTTCTGCTGCATGAAAATAGTCTAATATCAGTTATCATATATTGGTATTATTGCCCAGATTTTCCCCATTTTACATCATCAGCAGGAGTCACCCATGTAAAATTCATGTTAAAGTAAACAAGTCTGTAGTTCAGGCATTTTTTTTTTCTTCTTCAGGAAAGGTTGAGCCCAGGGTGTATGTGGAAGGGGGGGAGGTTTAACACAAGAAAGAAAGAATGGGGGAGTGCACTTGCTCCACAATGAAAGAGCCTCCCGCATTCTAGAAAGAGACAAACTCATTGTTGAAGAACGTTAGTGAATCAACACTATATAGCAATGGCGCAGTCATTCCAAAGCTCCTCACAGGTTCTCCATAATGCTGCAGTAACCTCTCATCAAGTCAAATTGCTCGAATCAAAATTTCTTTGCTGAAGTCAACCCTAAAACTTTAATTTTCTCTTGAATATACCCTTAATTAGGTTCGAAGTTAATGACTGCATTTTTCCCATATTGTAAGACAGTGTCACAAACATATTCTGCTTCTGCTGGTTGCAGTGCTTCGCTGAAACGATATCACACTTATATTGAGAGAAATATTCAAACCCAAGATGCCATGTTTTTATGGCCACACCATTTTATCAGATGGAAAACATCTGGATTTTGTGCATCATTTTGTGCTCACTTCTCTGTAATTCTGCCAGACATATTTGAGATCTTTAGAAATATTCTAACCTCTAGAATCTAAACTAGACTTGTTCCACAGGTTTGAATGGAGCAGTGACGAACCCCCTATATGGGGTCGTGGAGTCAAAGAGGTTAAAATGAGCTAATTGTTTTTCAACAAAACCATTGAGGAGTATACAGTGATCTTCTGTTTTTTTTTTTTTTTGGTTTGTTTTTTTTTTTTCAGAGCTTGTGGAGACCCCAAAATCGAGCAAACTGGTAAGTAGATCTTAATTCTGTTTATTTTGCGCGCTTACGGGTATGTTTTTATAGGAGACACTGACATTAGTGTTGGCTGTTCAGCAATTCTTAAAAATGACATCCTATCCCAAAAATGTGAGTCCTGTAAGTCAAAGCTGATATGTGTTCGTCAGCAGTTACTGTGTCCCTCGAGAAACTTGTTTTTGTCAGTTGCAAGATGGCGCCATCATCTGGTGTGAGTGCGTAATGACAGCTTAACGTTGTTCCCAGGAATAGCTCAGGAATGACTCAACTCATTCCTCTTTGGGAGGTCATTGCTGTCCACAAGCACCCATCTACCTCAAGCTCCCACTGCCCCTCCCTCCTCCTGCTCTGGCCTGGTGGAGGAAATGAGTGGTCCTTTGTGAGGGAGGTGCTGAACTTCCATGTCAGCTCAGGAGAGGGAGCAGTTTGCCCAATAATCAGTGTCTTCTCGTCTACTCTGCTTATTGTTTTTGTTTCTGAGTTTGATTCAATACAGTCATGCAGCTTTTAAGTTGCTTTCGTACATTTGAAATTTTGCTTCAGTTGCATGACCGAATGAACTGAGTTTTTGAAACAGTCTGTGCCTTTGACTGCTGTTCTTAATCCTTTGGCTGTCATTACTTCATTTTGTCAAGCAAAAAGAGCTCAGGGGTATTTTGTCTCAGATTGTGTGAGAAAGGGCAGACAATGTCAGCGGTGCACCGCATGCACCCTGAATGCTAATATGCCAATATATCTAGGTAGATGCCTCATAAATGAACTTCTTAATTTACGGTTATCTGCATTTGCATTACAAAGTGCAGTTTTTCCAAAGAAAAATTTGAGTGCTTGACTTTATAAGATGCCTTTGTGCGACAGCTACTGATCTGGCTGAGATGCATCTGAGCAGGTTTGGAACTGGAAACTAGTTACAGTTGTATGAAGAACAAGTGTCAGAGAGAAGCTGTTTTGTCACGTTTCATCTACCCATTAACTTAACCAGTTAATTTTACTGATTCTACCTCCTGGGTGATGAGTTTTGCAGGTTGGCCAATTCGAGTGATACAACGCAAGTACTGGGGAGAACTTTTCATTTCTGAACCAGGATATTCCACCTCTGCTCTGTAATAAAAGCTCAAATCCTTGAAAATGCTAATATAAATGACTCTTGCCGTGCGATTAGTGCTCGCATGGGGCAAACATTCTTGCATTGTGTAAGAAATTTGAAGTCGCAGCCCTGTCTCTGGACTGGCCCGTTCGTTCGAAGACGCTCTGGCTTCACTGACCTGCGTCTTCCTGTCATCGAAATCATCACTTCCTCTCAAAATAAATACATCCAGGGGAGTTTATTGCATAGACACCAGTCTCTACCTCTGCCAGTCCTTGTGTGTTCACAGTGCCCCCTCAATCTCATTCACAATAGCAGTATGGAGAACCGGTTTTTGTGAATCAAAAATCACTGTTCTCAGACAAAAGATTTAGAAGATCATGGATGACTTAAGTGGATGATGGCAGAACTCTCTCCTTAGTGAAAAAAAAACACGCTCATAACTTCTAGCCAGGTCAAGAATGCCCTGGAATAGGTAGGCATTTCATTGTCATAGTGTACTAGCAAGAGATACTAGCCGGTACTGTAACATCCTGATTCATTGTGGTTGTGCACAGAGGCAAATTTACAAAAATTTTGCAACTGTCCAAATACTTCTGTAGTTAAATGTAAATTAGTTTCCTGGTCTGAAAATCAGTTTTTCAATTGGCCATGTTTAATTTGTATGGCGATCTTGCAGTCCTGCATGTGGCGACTGGTGTCACATTGTTGCAGCCCCACCGCCATAGTGTTGCTTCATTGGCCAGATGCGCAGTTGCCAGGTAACTGCAAATGTTCTGACAGTGTTCACTGTGCAGAGTGTAGTTCTCCATTCCCTGTTCTGTCTCGCACCTTTATTGTACAATTCTTGTTTGCTTAACCATAGCTTTTCTCATAAGAAATTTAATTTTTTTATTTTGTTTAACTCTTCATCTTCAAAACTGTCTGGCAAGGTTCAGCTATGTACTGAGAACAAGTTAAGGCGCTTTTGACCTTGAATGTTGTGGGAGTCTTGCGGAGTAATCCCATCTCTGTCTGTACAAATATACTGTAAGGTTTCACATGCTCTCCTGAGCTGTTTAATAAGCCCAGAGAAGTGTTTGGTTGGTGTGTGCCTAAGGTTTTGTGTCTGAACTCCTCCAGTGATGAGCCAGCCTGGGAGAGCTCCAGGTCACCCTCTCACCAGCATGACTACATCTCTAACCTCTGTACTACTTTGACCTCTTACCTCTCACCTTTGCACTCTGCCCCCTTCCCCCCAACCCCACCCACTCACCCGAATCTAGCAGCGAGGAGCGAAGCCGAAAAAGGTGCCGCATGTTTGTTAACCGTGTTAATCGTGGTGAACTTGTCTTCGGCTGACCCAGCTGCATGGCAACAGTGCGTCAGCCATTACCATCATCGCTGTAACCCCACCCTAACACGTTGACCCTTTACTCTTCACCCTTAACCCCTCATAGTCTCCCATCAGGTTTTTCTGTATGTCCATGGATGTTTCATGATTTGTGTCACACTTTGTGTGTGCCCGGTTGCGTCAGTGCATGAGTGTGTACATCCTGACTTATTTGACAAACTCTTGGCAATATCTTAAAGATGCCGCTACAATAATAATAATACCTAAGGGTTTTTATCCACCTAAGAAATTCAACAGACTACATAATTGTCCTTCAGTGTTGATGTTCGTTTACTATCGTGTTAAGGAGTGCCACAGAAAATGTAAGCGTGAGCTTAGAGGTTGGGTAAAGTGCACAGAGTCCACAAATGAGCATGTTTTTTATGGGAGAATAATTTGAGAATTAATTTTGAGATTGCATGATCGGCATCAATAATACAGTTTCAGTATGTGAGTGGACGACACCAGATGTTCTTCAAAATACAAAGTTGTGAATGCCATAATTCATTGGACAATGACAGTTTTTTTTTTTTTTTTTTAAATAAAGGTTGTGCACTTGAACTCTGAGTGTGAGAGGGTACAATGACAGGTTGAGGTGCAGACTGTTAGGTTTAATATGAGAGCGTTTTCATTCGTATTAACCTGAACCATTTCCGGATAGTCCCCCTCTATGTAGGGGATATGAAAAAAATTGGACATTTTCCAATGTAGAATGAAGTAATCATGATGCCTCCGCCAGGAGGTCATATGATTTCACTAGTGTGTGTTATTTTCTTTTTTACCTTGTCAGGTAATGGGATGAGTCAAATATTAATGGACGGATTTCCGTGAAAGTTTGTGTTGGTAGACACTGCGCTATGGTGGAAGTGATGAAATTTTGGTGAAGATTCGACTCATATTCATGATTCAGGATCTGAAAAAATTTCTATGTGCCTAAAGATGGTATTGTCGAGAATTGTTTAACACACACGTTCAAAGATAATTTCTCTGCCGACAAATTTTAAAATGGCAGAGGTAATGTGCTCTCCCAGTGCCTTCTAGTTTTTAACATTTGGTTGCATATCCTGTTCACGTAACAGATGCATCATTAGGCACTGGTTATCAACCATCAGAACCAAAGTAACAAATAATGTGCCACTTTCCAATGAATCATAGAGCTCACTGTTCCTCTCAAAAGTGTGCAAACTGCTCCAAGAAGTGGCTACCTGGGGCCATATGTGCCTCTTGTGAACTATTCAAAGTGGCAGTACTTCAGATGGCACCTCAGAAAGGCAAATGCAGTCAAATTAAGCACATTTTTTTCCTTATGCGGCGTTTTTATTTTGATCGTGATCGTGAGATCATGAGAATATTAGTGCACTCTTCCTGATGGAAATAGACTGTGCGTTTGTTTGTGTGCGGAGGTGGAGATACTCTGAGTTTGCTGCAGGAGCATTTGAGAGGGAAGTAAAACGGTGCAGAGCAGGATTGTGTTTCCCCTCCCAGAGGGTGAGATACCAGCCCCCCCCCCCCCCGGGCCTCTGCTGCCGCAGTACGCCCCCACCCCTCACTCCTCAAGCACCAGGTCCTGATCGCTAGCTGCACGAGACGGTCCCCTTCCTCCTCCTCCTCCTGCGCTGCTCTGTCTGGTGCACTCCTGGGGCCGGCACCATGACCTGTCCCTTCTCCAGCCTCCTCAACCACCTCTCCCCCTGCCCACCCAGTCCTCGATGCCAGCGGGTGTGTGAGTCTGTTTCTGTCCGCGTGTGTGTGTGTGTGTGTGTGTGTGTGTGTGTCTGTGTGCTTGTCATACCCGTCATTCACCTGCTTTGCTCCTTCTCACAAGCTCATGACTAGTCCTGCTTTGCTCTCTTGGCCGCATGGCTTCTGATTGGCTCTGGTTGAGTTGTGGTCTGTATGACTAGATGCTGTTTGTCCAATTGTATATGTTACATGGTCGTTGCTTCAATACATCACTGTGCAGGTCCTTTGTTTGGTTGTTTCCTATGCAGTGTTTTCTAATCCATTATTTAAATATTATTATTATGTCTGAGACTGAGGGCAGCCTGGAACTGTTTTGAATTCATGCCAGACAGGCCTTACTTTTTGCTGGTAATTTGCTTACTGGTACGTAAGAATTGATCGGCTGTCAGAAAAGCACCCAAATGCAGTTATCCGTTAGTATCCAATTGATCGGCATGACTGGAATTCAGAACCTTTCAGGCTGCCACTGGTGTAATTGTCTGCTCGGAATCAAGGATCTTGGCTTCCTGTTACAGAGGAAATGATGCTGTGCTCCTCCCTTTCAGGGTGATAGGAGTGTATTGAGAGCTCTTTGCCTTTTGCTGGCTATCCGGGTGGATGTTAGTGGGGAGATGGAGGGAGGAGTTTTATAGTGTGTGAATGTTTGTGCCACACCGCCTTCAGAGATGATGTTTCTGCTGAGCCGACAATAGCCAGTTCCCAGGGTACTGTGGTGCTCACTTACCAGGTGTTATTTGAAAGGCAGTCTTTCTTGTGGTTTTCTCTGAAGCAAACCTTGACCTTCATGCCTCATTTTATGGAATGCTCGAAAATTGGGGGGGGGGGGGGGCATGATTCTGTATTTGATACAGTATTTGATATGCCAGGTTCTTCATCTGTCCCTAATAAGACCGAAGTAGAATTCTTTCATAGCAGTGTAAGGAATCAGCAAATGGAGGCTAATGAAGGCTGCATATACTGAGGATGTTTGTTCATAATATGTAGGTAACCATTGTCAGGTAATTGTTTATTGGTCTCTGCTTTGTCTAACCCTACAGCACCATCCAAAACCAAAGAAACTTACAATTCAACTTTTCTTCTTGTGTATCGAAATTACTGTGAGCCTGGAGAGTAAAGCTCACTGGCCAAATATTTGGCAGGAATAGACCAGGCAGTGGAGTATTTGCTACCTTCTTGATTTTTAAATTGTTTCAGATCTTCAAGCACAGTTTATTACCATAGTCAAATCGAAAATTGAGTTTTTAGCCGGGCCGTTTATTTATTGAAGAAATGTTATCCTACGGCAGCTGGCCCTGGGTTAAAAAAGTAATTTCCCCCTTAGTTACTCAGTCATGATTTAATTTATAATTGAATCTTGTAAGACAAGACAGACCCAGCCTCGGCTCCTCCAGCCCTGCGTAATTTAAACGTGAGTTAAATTCAACATTTTCATCAATGTGAAATAGGCGAAAAGTTTCAGAAATAGTCCACTATTGCACAATATAAAAAATAGTTGGAGGAAATTACAATATTTTTTAATTAAATTTGAATTTGTATGTGTCCAGAAAGTTCTTGGACTCCAGGCCATCATCCCCAATTGGAGAACTTGGAATGTATAAGGAACTGAAGGCTTCTTTGGCGACATTCATTATTTCTCAATTAGCCAGAGACTGGACACAAAGTGTATCCTCGGGAGAACTAAAAGGAGCAATGAAACACTTTTAACCTCCTGAACCTTTTTTGGAAAATGTCCTATGGACTGATGAAACCAAAGTTTGTATGTATTTGACCCAGCAACATGTCATATAAAATACCGCATTCCACACAAAGTATGTTACCTATGGTCAAATGTGGTGGTGCTGTGATGGTGTGAGAATGTTTTGCTGCTTTTAAGGCCTGGATCACTTGCCATAATTAATAGAACCATGAATTTTCTCACACAAAATCCTGAAGGTGCAGGTCCCATCATTAGCCTGTGATCTGAACCACTCATTGGTTATGGAGGAAGACGGCAATGTGGAACTCATGCACATTTCACCTTTGAATGACTCTGAAGAAACTAAATTTATTAAATGCTGTAGCAGGACCGTAAATGGGTAGCTAAAACTCAAAACCCTCTTATGCTGCAGAATTGTTACTATTCTGCAAGAAAGAGCAGGTGACAATTCCTCTCGCAGTGATGGGCAAGACTGTTCCTCGGTTATCAGGAGCATATAGTTGCAGTTTTTGCTGCAAAACTTGGCAAAACCAAGAATAAATGGTGGTGAGTTTGATTTTGAGTGGCTGTTCTCCTCTCGTGAATGAAATAGTCATTCAAAAAATTCATTTATTTTAAAGATGGAGTAAATTGGGGGGTGGGGGAATACTATTCTACTGCACTGCATGTCATACCCCGCTAAGCAAGTGCCAACTGACTGCGGCCAGTGGCTGATCTATGGGTCTTCCTCAAAGCTTTACCCCTTTCATTCTTCGCTTGTCTGTATGTGTTCCATTGGCTACCTGAAGGACCTACCCGTGATGTCTTGCTTGTTCTGGATGCAATTCACCATAAAACTGATGGTGTTTGGGTAGAATTCTTAAAATTATTTTTGAACTGAGATGGGACTCTGTAAATTCTTTGCTTTACTACAAACATGTTTGAATTTTTTTACCTTGCTAACTTGTTGTGCTACATTTAATGAAAAGGAGCGAGACTCTGACAGAGACAGTGGAGCTAGCATAGTTGCATCACCTGGTTTGCTGTTTGTTTTTTCCAACGGAGACTCCCAGGGGTCTCGCATTCGCAATCACCTAGGGACCGGCAGCCAGCTAGTGTCAGTTCACCTGACAACTGCACCCCTTGGTATAAACCAACTTAAACACTTTTTACTGCTAAAATAAGATTTTTTTGTCCAGGTTTTATCATTAATACTCTGGAAGCTGGATCCCAGGCATCAGTGCTGGCTTTACCAACTTGGAACATTTTTATGTTTCTGAACTTACTGAAGGCCTTTTGTGGGGTGCTTGCAAATGGCTGAATGGGGCTCCGGAGGGGGAGGGTACAGGGTTTTAACTGAGGAAGTCCATCCTAATTTGTGTGTAGTGAGTGTAGTATATCCAAAGGTTGTGTTGAAATACCTGCATAAACTGCGCACTGCTGACAATAGGAAGCTGTTTTCATTATTCTGCATGATCAAATTTTCTAATATAAGATAATGGGCTGTCCTCTGATCAGCATTTATCTGTGGTGGAGCATTTATCTGCGCATATGAAGCTCACTTTTCAATAATGCACGCTGAAAATTTTACCTTGTCTGTCAGTCACTCTGCATTTTGTGTTACATGGGAAGGAAGTGTTGAATTTTCCCCCTCAATATCTTATGGGTCAGGCCTGAGTATAGACATAGATAAAATTTCACCTGAAAATGGTTTCATGGATCATTATACAGCAGCTATTGTCCATTATACACTATTGGGTACCAGCTTGCCTTGTGCTGTAAAGGTGCATTCAGATAAACGGGAGAAAAAGGCATTTACTCTACCCGTTTAAAAAAAAAAAAAAATGACCACGATACGATCAGCCTCTTGCCATAAAAGAAGAAAACCTGCACATTATTGTGCTGTTTCACTGCGTGGGACCAGCTCTACTCTACTTGGTTTTGGTACCATGTTCTCATTTTCTGCACGGCACTGTACCTGCTCAGTTGTTGGCGGGATCAACCATGTCAAGTGCCTTGTCATCTTCAGCACTATACAAGACGCAAAATAATCTCACAGAACACAAACACAAGAACAATGGAGGATGTCGAAGGGCTTGAGTTCCCATTTCTACATCAGGAGGTAATTTATTCATTTTGGCCTAATTGATTTACCACCGCATTGTGGATATTCTCTGCATTTCCGGCTGGTGCCCAGCTCGCTTGCATTTGGCTTCCAATTATTTACAAGTTGCCTTTCACTTGACAACTTGGCATTTGCTTCTCCCTTTATTTATTTGGTTATGATTATTGTCTTGCCTGAAAGTCATCTCATTATGTGACCCAGAGATGTTTATTTTGTGCTAAATTAGCTTACAAGAAAGCTAGCCAGCTTGCTGACTTGGATACATATTTACCAACTTGGGTCACATTTTAATGTTTTCTTCTTGGACTGTGTTACCGTAAAGAATCATCCCATTACCCCTTAATGTTGGTCATGTTATGTGTTATATCAGCTCGTGCTGTGTCGCATGAATGACGATTCCCTCTGACCAATCAGTGGTCTGCAACGCATTGACCTCACGTTTTAGTATCGGCTCGGCTCGCTTGGAACCTTGGCCGAAGTGGAACTAAAAAAAAAAAGTACCTGGTATGAGGTTCTGTCCACAACGGCAATGCATAAAAAGCTGAGTTTAGTCTTATCAAGTAGAACTGTATCATGCAGTGGAAAAGCAACATTAATAAAATCCTTAGAACTGGGTTGGCTTTGCTTCCCAATTATTGCTTGGGAACAGCATAAAAAATGTCCAATTCATGAACAAATGGGAATTTTTATGCTTTTTAATTACATTATTATTCTTTACCCTCCACAACAAGTTGGGGAGGGAGGGGGGGGTTATACTGGAATCAGCTTGTTTGTCTTGCCTGTGGACACATTTTTGTCCAGAGCTTTTTTCATAAACCACATGGTGAATATTTTTCAAACTTGGCATGCATTTTTATCACCATGAGAACTTGCGCACCTGCAACTTTGAAAGTGAGCTGTCATTTTTATGGAGATTTTGCCATTTATTGGCTGAGAGAAAATTGAGCATTGAGGGTAATTTTGTCCAGAGTTTTATTCCTAAACTATATAGAGATTTTTTTTTTTTTCAAACTTGGCATGTGTTGTTATCACCATGGGAACCCATGCTCCTGCAATTTTGAAATTGGCCTCACATATTTTCATGGACAAGCTGCCATCTCCTTTTCTTTAAATGCTATCCATTTTGCTGACCTTATGTAGTGAAATGTCTACTCAGGATAAAAATTTCCTGAGTTAAAAAAAAACAAAAAGGTTTGCTAACAATTTGCGTAGTAATTTTTTATTTTTTATTATTTAATTCTACAATGAACAATGGGTTTCACTTAATGTTAGCTGAAACCCCTGTTTGCTATTTGACAAGTTTATATAAAATCATTCCTCCTTGAACTGTTTTTCTGTTCTTGACAGACCGTCTGCACCCACCAATTCTCAGGTGATTTGTTGTGTTGACACAGAGATATTAGTAGCCATGTCAGAGTTGTCCAGGAGGTAGCCCCTACTCTAGTAGTTTTTCTGCTGAGTTCACAGCAATGAATCCCAGTAATTGGATGTGCTTCTAAATGGTTTTTCCAGTTGGCAAGAATCTCAGTTCTTTGGAAAAGATGCACCTATCTTGGGAGCCCAGCAGAGACCTGAAGAGTGCAAGCTTTTACAGGACATTTTAAAGGTGTTACCATTCTGCAAATTGGTATAGGTCCTGTGATTCTCAAATCTGGCCCTTGATTCTAGTTCCAGTCCTGTCCCCCCCACCCCCCACCCCACCTCACCCCACTCCGAAGTATTCAGCTGAATTGGTTGGACTGCCCAACGCCTGACTCCCATTTGTGAAGGTGGACAATGGGTGTAAAACCAGCAATTTGTTGCCTTCTAGGACTGGAATTTACTCACTTTCAGGGCTTGCAATAGAACGGTTTAAGCTCGCAACTGAGGGCTTTTGATGAAGTTAGCTTTGTGGAGGGCTAACAGCGTATTTGCCTGCTGCTCTTCTGCAGTTGACCTTCTGTGCAGTATGTTTGAGTTTTCTGTTATACCCCCATCTTAAATTTTTCAGGGTTCTCAAGAAGGCATGAAGGAATACAAGTTGAATCTGTCACATCTTTTCAAACTGTTTGAAGTTAATTGCAAACAATAAAAATGCTCACCTGAGAGCTGAAGCTAAAATTGGTTGATGGACTCCAATATTGCATGTCAGTGCAGTGTCATGAGGGACGGTGGAACATCAGTATCTTGGGGCAGAATTGCTCCATCCATGTGGGGCCTATGACTCGATTGATCCTTAGCCAGATCATTTCCCCAAAGTGGCCATTTGGATTTAGTAATCTATAAAGTTATCTTTTTAAATTGGATCATGAGGGGTGTTACCTACCACACAATGATCTTGGGTTTATATTGATCCCTGTTTCACTTGTTATTGGTATTTTGAGAGGAAATTTTGTGGATTTATTTGTTATTTGAATCCTTATTATTGTCTTTATCGTGGTCATGTTGCCTTGGGATGTTTTTAAATTCTGAGACTTCCTGTTTCCCCAACAGGTTGGACTGTGTCTTTGTTCAAGTTGATGCCTATGTTACCTTTAATGACCTTTAATTCTGTGTGAATCATGACTTTTTGAGTATTGATTTGTCCTTCACAGCCAATTCAATGTGCCACAGGAGCAGGGGAAAATGGTCTACATTGTGATCTTTTCTTGCCTGCTGATAGAAAATGCATGTACAATTTTTTAGCTAGTTTAAGAGCTTTTATGAAGGAGAGGATTGGCATCCGGAACGATTTGTCAGCTGAAACGGAATAGCCTCAAATCTTTACGAGAGATGAGGCGTAACTTTACGGAGTATATTGGGTTTACTTATATGTGAAGGTAGGCATTGCTGGCCGGAGTACAGGAAATGATTTATGAGGACTGTTAAGTGGTTAAAAGCAATTGAGGTGTCTAGTTACCGCCAACCAGCTAGGTTAGCCACTAGACAGTACTGGCACTCCAAGCTCTGATGTACTCAAAGCCCAGATTTCTCTCCAACTGATCAGAGTTCTTCCATGCTAACACCGCGAAGGCAATAACGCTATTCGCTCCTACCCCCTGCTTCCAGCATGTCTGCAGGGACCCTTGGGCAGACTGACACCGCTCAATTTTTAAAAAGGATGGATTTTCCACCTCCCGCTCAGGAGCATTGGCTGCTCAGGATGTAACTGACACACTCATCAGCCTCTCCGTCTCTTTATTTATTTATTTTCTTTATTTAAAACAGCCGTGCCGCAGGACACCAAATGTACAGCTCCGCCAATCTGTACACCCTGGCCGAGTTTGGTCTGCCTCCGCAGGAATTGCTCTTCATCACATTGATGGATTCCTGTTTTTCACTCACTTAACTGTCTGCCAGTTTTAATACATGCGGCATTTTCGGCTCGAAGCACCGTGGTTCCTGCCAGAGCTTTATCTGCCCCCCTCCCCTCCTGTGAGGACCTTGTTTTCGGCATGTTAGCATGAAGTAGAGCTTAGGTCTCTGTTATCTTTGATTAGCTCACCATAAGGACATCTAAGTTGGAGTTTCAGATAATCGGGAGAGTATTGAGCGCCCGGCATCTCCGCTCACACAGAATGCTCTCGTGTTAGTGGAACGTTTTGTCGGAACTAGATAATTATCACTGCTCCCGCAATGCTGTGTGAATCTCTTGCGTTAGCTGGGATTGCTTTTTCACAGAAGGAGCTGAGAGCAGTAACACACACTTGTCCACATGCTTAAACACAGGTTAAAGCACATGCGCTAATAGACAAAGTGCATGGATACGTGCTTGAGAATCCTATTCCCATTGTTTTGAAACGGGCAGTGCAAGTCATTCTAATTAGCTGTAAAAAAAGATCTTGGGAGTGTTGCTAGGAGACGAAGGAGGCTTGCATCAATTGTGCGCGCGCACAAGCATACACTCCAAGCGCTTTGGTGTGAATCAGTCTGTGGTGCGAGCCTCCCTCCCTCTCTCTCTCTCTCTCTCTCTCTCTCTCTCTCTCTCTCTCTCTCTCCCTCTCCCTGATGTGTCTGGAGTGTTAAGGGGGGGTAGAGAATGGAAGAGGGGGGGAAAAAAAGCTCTGAGCAGTGATGTAATGGGCTATCAGGGCGGGGTTTAGCGAATCACGGGCAGGCAGAGCGGGAGGGAGTGGGTGAGAGGGAGGGAGAGAGAAGGGGGGAGAGAGGGAGAGGGAGAGAGAGGGTGCTTCCTTGTGAGAGCAGGTGCAGGATCGGAGGCCTGCAGATAGACAGATAGGGGTAAAGATGGCGGCATTCTAATTCTGAAGGAGGAGGTATATCCGCGTAGGCAGCTCAGACAGACGGATTAATGCGCCAGCGCTCGCGGAAGGCGTCGGAACCCAGCAGCCATTTGCGAGCATCTCCACCGCCAGGCCGTGCAGCCCGGGATTTGCGATACTGAAGTGCTGCCCTTCCCTGCTTGCATTGTCTGAGCGATTTTTCTCTTCGTCCTCCCGTCTGTCTATTTGTCTCTCGCCCTGAATGTGATTGTAACTGAAGATCTCTCTGTTTGCTCCCGCTTGCTTTCTATTCCTCTCGCCAATATGCTGAGACAGACGCCTGCACCCAGGAAGGTATAGTGACCCATCTGATGCGTATTCTCCACGGGGGTGTTTTTCATTCAGTGTTCTTTTTTTTTCTTTCTTTCTTTTCCGTCCACCTCGGTCTCCTGTTTTCACGTAAATAAGGTTTTTGATTTCAAACAATATTTAATCCACGGCGCTGCCATTTCATTAGGATGCTCGCTAAGCATGTTGTTTTCTCACTGTGGTGTGTGTTGATGTTTTCGTCACGGACATTTGGGGCTGTTTTGGAACTCATTGGGGGTCGATAGGGGGGTTATTTTTCTCCAGCAAATGGTCACTATCAAATTTTTTTTTCTTCTTCTGTGGTTCTCAGTTGTGTATTGTGGTTCCTCATTTTTTGTCATCTCTGCTTTTCCAAACACTGCGGTGTTGAGGTTTAAAGTTTCATTTCCAGTGGCATGCTGCACACCTGTCTTGTGCATTGTATTGGGGATGTTTTTTTTTTGGGGGGGGGCATATTCTTTATGCAGCGTGTTTAATGGCAATAGTCTGCGATTCTTTTCCATCAACGTTGGTTTTGTGTTGAAGTGCCAATAATCTGATCATCAGAACTGCCTCAGGAAGTTCTACTGACTGAAGCATTGGTCATGTGTGCTTCTCGTGATTGGCATTTTGAGACTCTTGTAAGGCATTAAAAATAAGAATAGTATTTTGACTGATTGATAAATTAATGGAATTTCATAATGTGAATTTTTTTCAGGTTCAGGTTGTTCTCAGTGGTGGGGATTTTTCATCTAGTTGTTCTAGGATGCCAAGCTAATTTTATCTGCACAAGAGTGTGATGATTATTGATGGAGACTGTTCATTTGTCCCTGAGTGCATAGAAAAAGTACATGAATTGTGTGTGCAGTGGGTTTGCCTTAGAGTTTGCAGTAAGATGTTTTAATATTGAAGCGGTTTATCATTGCAACATTGGATATATGATGGGAGAGTTTAAAAACTGCATCCCTTATCACTGTGCAAAGACATAATTCTGGCTGGTTCACTGACCAGACCTGCCTACAATGTTATCAAATTACTCATCATTAATCACTGCTGCTTTCTAGAAGGTCAAAATGACTTTGCGTAACTTTTTTTGAAGACATTTTGTATAGTAAAGCCTGCCTGTGTCTTGAAGGATTAAAAGAGGAAATATGGACCTTCTGAAGTTTTTAGAAACACAATTTTTTGCACTTGTCAGTATTAATTATTCAACTATTACCTAATTAAGTTATTAAACTGCTTTTAAGAGTCCTTTAGGTTTATTTTTGAAAAATGTAATTGCCAAAGTGCCAGAAAAACTGGACATTGAATACTGGACAAAACTCTGTCCTTTTCCAGTAGCCGAAATGCGAACCTCTGTTATACAGCGCTCTCCATAATTATTGGCACCTCTTGTTAAGATGTGTTCTTTAGCTTCTAATAAATTCATTTTTTTCTAAATAATATAGGACCACAATTTAAAAATGAGGAAAAATCCAACCTTTAATTCAAGTGCATTTATTCTGTGGGAAAAAAAATTCCACAATAAGAAATTATTCTTTTACATCAAATCATGTGTGCCACAATTATTAGCACCCCTGTTGTTAATACGTTGTACAACCCCCTTTTGCCAACAAAAGAGCACCTAATCTTCTCCTATAATGTTTCACAAGATAGTAGAATACAGAAAGAAGGATCTTCGACCATTCCTCTTTGCACAATCTCTCTAAATCATCCAGCGACCTGGGTCCTCTCCTCTGCACTCTCCTCTTCAGCTCACTCCACAGGTTTTCCATGGGGTTGAGGTCTGGGGACGGACATGGCCATGGGAGGAGCTTGATTCTGTGTCTGGTGAACCATTTCTGTGTCGATTTGGCCACATGTTTAGGGTCATTATCTTGCTGAAAGATCCAGTGACGACACATCTTCAGCTTTCGGGCAGAGGCCACCAGATTTTGATTTAAAATTTCCTGGTATTTCACAGCGTTCATAATGCCATGCACTCTAACAAGGTTCCCATGGCCTCTGGAAGAGAAACAGGCCCACAGCATCACCGATCCTCCCCCATAATTCACAGTGGCCATGAGGTGCTTTTCTACATGCTCATCTTTTGTGTTCCGCCAGACCCACTAAGAGTGTTTGTTGCCAAAAAGCTCAATCTTGGTCTCATCTGACCAAAGCACACAGTCCCGGTTGAAGTCCCAGTACCGCTTGGTGAACTCCAGACGTTTGCGTTAATGATTGTGAGTGAGAAAAGGTTTTTTCCAGCATGTCTCCCATACAGCTTGTTGGCATGTAGATAGCGCCTGATGGTTGTTTTGGAGACTTTGTGACCCCAAGACGCTACCAGTTGTTGCTATTCTTTAACAGTGAGCTTTGGTGAACTTTTTATTTCTCTTACCATCCTCCTCACTGTGCGTAGTGGCAAAATAACCTTGCGTCTTCGTACAGGCTTGTTTACCACTGTTCCAGTTGTTTTAAACTTCTTAATGATTCTTCTGACAGTAGATATGGGCAGGTGCAGGCGAGTGGCTATTTTCTTGTAGCCATTGCCTGACTTGTGAAGGTCGACACACTTCTGCCTTACTTGAATGGTGTGTTCCTTTGTCTTTCCCATGTTGAAGAGTGGATAAGAGAAATGGCCTCTGTGTCACGTCATATTTATACCCCAGGGAAACGGGAAGTGATGATTTACAAATTAAATGTTCCTAGATACTCTGATCAACTTTTTAAACTACTGTAGAAATGAGAGAAATACTTCAATTATATTTAATTCCTAGGAATCGTTAGGGGTGCCAATATTTGTTGAACAGGTGATTTTATGAGAAATATTTATTTCTTAGTCAGGGATTTCTTTTCCCTTACAATTCACTTGAGTTGAAGGTTACATTTTTCTACAATTTTCAGTGTGAGAGTATGCTTCTGCAATGAAAAGTGAATTTATTTTAAGGCTTTTAACTCATCTTAACCAGGGGTGCCAATAATTATGGAGGGTGCTGTATATCCAGCTGCGCTAATGAACAATATTTCATGATTTTATTTATTTTGTAGTTGTGGATGGTATTTAATCTGCCTGTCACTGATTTTCATGGATGCACCAGTTCGGGTGATTGGGTGTTGGCATTCATATGCCGTTTACTCCTGCTGTACATTTTCATTTATTGTGCCACTGAGTTTCCTCTCCGTTCCCATTTGGGCTCTAAAAATCTCTGCCGTAAGCAGCTGTATTACACAAAATATGGCTTTGCAGTTTGCAGTGACATCTCAAAAGTGTATTGGGCATAAAATATAATTATTGTGGAGAAAGCTCCAAGTACAGCTGTCTGTACAGTCCAAAGCTGGGATCTGATTGCATTATTCATCGTGCTCTGACTGTTTTAGTGGTCAGTGAATTTATCCTGCAGATTCGGGGATAACTCAGGCGTTTGGCACTCCTTTAGGCGTTTGCCGTTTGTCTGTGCTACATTTGTTCTCCCTGCAGTTGAACAATGGGGCAGTTTGGAGGCGTTGGCCGTACCAGCTTCTCTCTTGCACAGGCAAGCTTCTCAAATAACATCAATCCGAGTCAGTGGAGAACACTGGGGTGCACTGTGGGCTCAGTTCTGCTGCGTACTGACTCTCTGCAGTGTCCAGATGGGGCGGTGACACTTACCATAGGCTAAGACTGTACTTCAGTACTAGTATGTTCTGGTGTGGCATTTGTGTACAATCTGCCACTGACTCTTTATGCTCAAAGATGCTTTCAGGATTGAAGAACTGCCTAACCCATCTTTCTGCCGTGAAAAGGAAGCTTGATGCTACTTATAAGGCAGATTTCAGGGTCTGTTGACAGTTGTTACACGCAGTGCATGTATTTTTTTAGTTCTGTGGACATGGTACATTTATGTGCAAAAAGCACAAACTGCATTTCTGAAGAAATTAGCCCTGATTTCGCCTGGAGACCTCTTGAGGTTGAGGTTTGATGAGGATATTTGTTCAGTCTAAGGACAGTGAAATAGCTCTGAGACCATATAATGGACGTAAGGTTTTGCCCAAAAGTTTCAAATGAAAAGAGGGAAAACTGTCTCAAAGTGGATTTTGTGAGTAGGAAACCCACATGACCAATGCATTGAGTTAAAGTACTGTGAGATGGGCATGGGAGATGTGACCAGGTTGTCTCAGTAACTGCTGAGTGAAGTTCCTGCGTGAAGCACATCTTTGTGCCTTAGGGGAGAGGTAACCTGCCCGGCACGATTAACCCTCATCATGTGTGTTTCTGCTCTTCTCTCCTGTGAAACGGTCGCCCAACCTGCTCTGCGCTTTGCTGCCCTCCTTATCTGTCTCCTTGCGTCTCTGTGTCTGATCCTTGTCGTGCGTCTCTCTCCCCTCCAACTACCCTCGTACTCTCCTCCAGACTACGGCCCGGCGCACCAAGGTGAGCATGGGGTGGTTACTTAATTGCTTAATTGGGGGGGATGATTCTGAGTGTTGACTCTAAATGATTGGGGTTCAATATGGCTACAAACAGTGTTATCCATTTTGGCGGTGGGGCGGTCCATTGGGCTTGACATTACAGCCTAACGTTGGCTTGGCCAGTAACACGAGGGGCCTGTATCACGCTTATCTCAGAGTGGCACTCAATTCACGGGCATTAGTCAGTTTTAAGGCTTAGAGTCCATTTCTTAATAGAAATTTTTAGAGATTGCATTCAGATGCACTCGATCCATATAACTCTATGCATTTGCAATCTGGGAAAAAGAGGCCTGTGGTAGAACTCCATTGGCCTCCATTCGTTTTGTGACTGCTGGTGCATCATAGAGAAACACTTTCAGCCCTTAAATTCCACTTCTCTTAACTGCTGAACACTTCATTTTTGCAACACCTGTAAAGGAAACAAAAAAATCTTTGAGTATCAAATTTAAATAAAAGTGATGTTGGGTCCCTAAATGTTTTTCTCAATTCTGTTGATGGTACTTTATTCAGGTTCTATGAATTATGCCATTTCTGTATTTTTGTCTTTAGTATTTGAGTGTTGCACTTTAAAGTAGGTTCTGAGCTCATGGGTCTGATTTTTGTCACTTCCAGTTGTGCATTGTGTAAACCCCTATTATTGTTTTGTTTTTACTTGTATTTGAATTGGATAAATTGAGCTTTCATGAGGCAATATTTCATGTAAAAACCTTTTGCAACAGTGAAATATGTCTGCTACGATTTCATGTCCAGGTCTTTTTGCCATGTTTTACCACAATTAAAGCTTGATCAATGAGGTAAATTAATGGAACATTCCAGAGAATAGTGCTTAGAATGTGTAAAATAATTATGAAACGGGTTTGTTTTGGGCCTACTATTAATGCTGTTATTTTTATCAACTAAGCTTGGACTAAAAGTAAGGCTTAGTCCACGCATACTCGTATGTTTTTTCAAAGGGATTTTTTTCTGTACATTTTGGAGAAAAAAAAAATCTGTCCACATGACCCCGTTTTTGAATATATCCCTGTCCACACGTGAACGCAAAAACAGGTATAAATGCTCAAATCAAGTATTCCAAGCCAGTAGTTGGCGATAAGGTCTACATTTAAATAGTCTTAATTCCTAAGAAGAATATCTCTCAACGCAACAGTGGGCCTGTGCGAAATGAGCGATGATGTTATCTTTTTCCAAAAGCTCTGTTTTGCATGTCCTCATGGATAAACGGTAACCAGCATTTTAGAAATTCTTCACCCTGGATGGAGTTTTCAAAAATGTTCGTTTTTAGTGACCTAAAACACCGTTTACAAGTGTACAAAAGGCCAAACCACAGACATAAAAACTACCTATTTAAAATGCAATATTGGTGTGGACTAGGACTAAAAAGAATTTGACTAAAATTAAATGTCAATTTGGTCAAAATGCTAAGTCTAAAACTTATAAAAAATATTCCGTCAAAATGAACACCGATTAGAATCTCACTCACCCTAGAATTCCTCCTTCAGTTCCTCATACTCGATCGAGGGACTTTTTGATGTTAAGACACGTAGGCTGTAAGAATTAAGGTTGAAAGCATTAGCTTGTGTTTTCAAGCTTTGTCGGCAGCCTTGAATTACCTGCTTTTGATTGCACTTGACAGTGGTACAGCGATACTCAATCCCATCTGCCACGCTCCATCTCCCTGCAAGCCTTAGTAAGTGATTTCTCACTGAATCAAAATGAAAGAGAGGGTCAGTGTAGCATTGTGGAGGGATGCCTTGTCTTTGGGAAAATGGTTCTGCCCTTGGGGCAGTTCTGCACTGGGTGGAGTTTTTTACACGGGGCACAGTCCTCCTCTTGGGTGTGTTACATGCACAAAGGGCAAGGCACTATGTCAAATTAGTGGATTTAAATCACATACGGTGGGGTATTAATTATTTTGACTCTCTCTTTGTCATCACTGATGGAAATGGAAGGGTTTCCTTTCTTTGGATTTGCATGTGTATTTTGTTGAACGTTCCCTGGAACTTTTAACTTTGGCTTTCAAGCGTTTTTTTCTCATTTTCTTTCCATTATAATGCTCTTTATTTAAGAAACTTTATGTCTTTGAACTCTTGAATTCATTATAATGATGAATAATTGTGTTTTTCTATGAGGGTGACTGTTAGTTTCAATAGATGACCATGCCTGCATTCAGTTGTAGAATCTTCACTTGGTTTATTGTCTACATAACATCTAGAAGCAAGCAACGTATGAATCAAGTAACTGAATTTCTCCTTTTTTATTTTTGTTGTGCTTTATATTTTTTCCTTTATTTCTGTATATTATTTTGTTGTCTTGAATAAATGTGGCTAATGGGGCTAATTTGGAGACCTTCCAAAATGTAATGAGTTAGTAAACTTGGATTACTGCTCTAAAAAACTAAGAATAACTTCTTTTTTTTTTTTTACTGCTGTCTATCCATGTTCTGAATTTTAGGGATTCTTCTCAGTAGACTTATCAGATTACTCTATAATCTTCATTTATGACACATAACCCCTATTGTAAATGAGCTTCAAATTCAAGTTGCTTTATTTGAAGAGGAGCGCCTATGCAGACATTGCCCTAGGATACAGAAATTAATCATAAAGCTGCAGCAAAGGACAGTATAATAGCGGGTGGAAATTTTCAAAACAAAAGAAACAACACAGTAACTGCATGGAAGTCAAAGAAACAAAACTATTCAAAAGATGGACTGTCTTGTGTACGTCAAGGTCGGTCGGTTGATTGCTCCCCGTCAAATTAGAATTTCAAGAAAAGATGGGATATTGATACTGGCGCAAAGCTGGCTGTCCCATCCTGCATCAGGGCATGTCAGTAATCATATATCCTTTCCTCAGCCCACCCGGCCCTCGGGAACTGCGGCATCCAAAGCAGGCCCCTCGGGGTCGGCCTCGGCCTCGGCGGGGGAGATGAGCAGCAGCGAACCCAGTACGCCTGCCCAGACGCCGCTGGCCGCGCCAGTCATCCCCACGCCCAGCGGCGGCCTGGTTTCCCCGGGAGCCCCGCCCCCTCCCACCCCCAGCAAGGTAAGACCACCCCACCCTCTCTGTTTGAGGAGTCTCACTGGCCTCACCTGAACTTTGTATTTAACGTGCAGATCAGCATAGTCTGTTGCAAGATTTGGACATTTTGATCAGTTTTCAATGCAATCTTGAGTGTCCTGGTGAAATAAGTACATAATCTTTTGTTGTTTTCACTCCCATGATCGCATCAGTTAATTTGCTTAAACGATGTATGTATACAGTGAGCATCAATAGTGATTGGACAGTGATACGCAAAGTATTATTTTGCTCTTGTACTCGATCACTTTGTTTTTGAAAGGATACGATGACGATGAGACTGAAGTGCTGACTCTCAGCTTTAATTTGAGGGTCTTACCATCTATTTTGGATGAAATGTTTTGAAATGATCGCACCTTTTGGTCATAGCCACCCCTCACCCCCCATTTTCGGGCACATAAATCATTTTGGGCAGGTTAACATAAAAATTATTCTGTAAATCTAAATTAAGCTTGGGGCCCACATCTTGTTCATTCAATGACTACTTGAAATCTGTGACCCAGACATCAGTAGACGCTCGATAGATGCTTTGCGAGACCTTTACTACAGCGGTCTGCGGTCCCTCCTTGTTCAGGGGACTTCTTGCCTTCAATCTCTTCTTCATGTTCAGTTGGATCAGGTATAATGAACATTTATGATGAATATTACCTAATGAATGTTGTGACAAAACAGTCTTGAAATGCTGAGTTCAAGTATCTTAAAGTGGAGCTTTGCCTTTGAAGCCTTCCATAAGTTGTGCCAGTGCACGCGGTGCGATGACCCAGTTCACTCCTTTCATGTCTCTAGGGTGAGGGTGCCAGTGCGAAGCAGGTACGGTGAGTGGCTGCATGCGAGCGGGCATTCGGGGTGCTAATTTTAACCAACTGATTGCCCACTGGGTGGCTGTCTCCACGCGTGTGATTTTTGTCTGCCAATTGCAATGAAGGGGAATTGCTAACTTCTGCAGGCTGGCTTGTGGGACGCGTTGGCGATCCGATGGAGGTTTCCCTCTGCCCCGGGTCTCCGCTTAGGAGACCGTCACTTCTGAATAACGCTTGTATGAGCGGTGGTGTTGAAGCACTCACTCACTTTGGCATGTGGAAGCAGAGATCTGATCGTATCAAGGGGTTTAATGACACGAGAGGTGTGTGTGTGTGGCGTTGGAGTGGTGTGTATGTGTGGCATTGTGTATTAAACTAGTTACTGCTCAGTCTGATGTTCCTTCTCAATCTCGCTCGCCCTCTCTACTCCACTCCCTTTCCTTTCACTCGGTCCCTCTTCATCCCTCACTCTCGCCTCCTGCCTTCTCCTCCTCTCTCGCCCACCTTCTCTCCATCCTCTCTTCCCCTCCCTTCCTCAGGAGGAGGAGGCCCTGAGGGCTCAGGTGAAGGACTTGGAGGAGAAGCTGGAGACCCTGCGCATGAAGAGGAACGAGGACAAGGCCAAGCTGAAGGAGCTGGAGAAGTACAAGATCCAGCTGGAGCAGCTTCAGGAGTGGAAGAGCAAGATGCAGGAGCAGCAAGCCGAGCTGCAGAGGCAGCTTAAGGAGGCCAAGAAGGTAACGTCACCGCCGCCGCCTCGCAGGGCCTTTATCAGGCCTCACTGTCCCCGATCATTCAGCATCGTCCCAAGCCTTCCTTCAGCTCTCGGAGTTCCTCTGTATCCCTGTTCCTCAAATCATGGTTCTCTCCAACTAGGGAGTAACGTGTGAAGCCAGTCTGGCCAATCAGCATTGCTAATTGTTAAGTTGATTACCAGAGAGAAAGGAAAACTAGGGCTGGTTTTGGATTCGAGATCCAGTTCTGAGGACACCTGCTATGTCCCTGCAACACCCTAAACCAGGGCTTCTCTACTCTACATGTTGGTTTTTTTACTCCAAGCTCAATGATGCACGGCTTGTTCAACAGTTCTCGTTGCATGGCTATTGTAATCGCTGCAATTAAATGTGTTCAATCAGGGTTGAAATTAAAACTATCAGGATGTTTTATCTCAAGCGTTGGGCAGTCCTTGCTGTTACATGGACCCTCTTCACATTGAATCCCCATATTATTCTACATTAGGTCTTCTTAAATCTGGCCCTCGAATCCAAGTCATGTCCTGGCTTTCTCTTTTCCAGGCAGTTAATCGAACAAATACTGCCACTCATCTGCCAGACTGTCATCAAATTGATTTTAGGTGAAGGGAGGGTTGAATGCTAGCAGCTCTTGAGGCCCATGATTTGGGGTGCCTTATTCTACAGTGTACCTCATATGTTCACTTTTCAGGTCAGCCCATTGAAGAATGGATTTTTTAGATCTGTTTTTTTTTTCCACCCAAAATTGTAAATCAGTGTTTTATAACTCATTTGCTGTCACTTATCATAGTCATCGTTACATCAGCATAATCCAGATTTGTAATTTCACGGCTTAAAGGGGTTTAGAACTGGCCAGCTTGCAAAGGCCAATTTTCAGCTACTATTCCAATGTTGGCATTTATAAGCACCTCATAACATGCCATTTGTCCTCATAACGCCTCGTATCTAGCACTTGCATCCCTTCATCCCCCGAGTGAAGTCCCCCCAGATTGTGTTTTACAGGGTCTTTGGTTATTTGTCATGTGCCGCTTTTATGGTACCATTTTATCTGGTCATCTGTGTTATATTGCCCCTTTTCAGGAGTGATACTGTAATTTCATTTAGTCTGTCAAGGGGGAGAGATTTGTACGACGTGATACGTTTTACAGTGACTTTTACGGTGTTTTTCATGTTTTTCTTTTCTGTCCATTTGTCTGGTAATGAAGAATGATGCTTTGTGCAGAGTTTTTAGCGCTTTCTAGCATTTGTATTAATAATTCAATACGACCACATCCTTCAAAGCTGATAAATAATGGATGACTGAGGAAACTGTTTTGAGAGCTCTCAATGTTTCTTTATAGCTTTTGTAGTGTGGGGTAGTCTGTAAACCAGATTACTGGGGATTGAGCTTATGAATGTATTTATTGTTAATAAATAAGTTTTTTGGCCGTAGAGTGGAGTGCAGGTTTTAAGGGCTATTGTCACCACATTAATAGGCTGTATATTCTGTGAACTAAGTGTTCTTGCAATTAGAATATGAGGTTATGGTTTTTTATGGAAATGCTTTCTTGGCAATTGCTTACTGCATATTTAGGTTGCTTTATTATCAGTCATGCCAGGGCAGCATTCCTCTGGGTTGGTGGCAAAATACTACATGTAGGCGTTTCAGCGTCGGGGTGCAATAGGTCCTGCTGGCCATAGACTAGGCTGTCATTTGCTCAACCTTGCACGACGCTGCCTGCTATACCTCATTGGTCCATAGTATAAGGTTATTTGCATTATTGGGTCATGTGGCCCATAATCGTTGCCAGTGCCTGCAGAGTTTGGTTTTGTATAGCCCTGGTTTAAGCCCTTGCGAACCTGAGCTTCTATATTTTTCTATGTCTCCACTTGCCTACTCCCTGAACCAACAGTTGAGCTAAATGGTAGTGTTTTTGGGCGCTTGGAGGGTTAATCGATAGGCTGGAACAACCTCCGGCTGAGGCTCCATCTGCCTCCACCCTGGAAAGAACAGCTGGGCTTATGGAGGTCAAATTAAATAGTTAGTTCAACCGTTAATTCAATTTGACTCCCGGTCAGGAGTGCACAGTCAGGGCAGACCCATCAACGCTCTCATTTCCTTGCCGTCTCTGAAAACTCTGTCCTTTACGCTTTCAGCTCATCATTACGAGCCGCTGTTAGGAGATCTCACCCCTAAACTCCCTCCCCCCCCTCCCTCCCATGCAGGAGGCCAAAGAGGCCCTGGAGGCCAAGGACCGCTACATGGAGGAGATGGCAGACACGGCGGATGCCATCGAGATGGCCACGCTGGACAAGGAAATGGCGGAGGAGAGGGCGGAGTCACTGCAGCAGGAAGTGGACTCCTTGAAGGAGAAAGTGGAAGAGCTCACCATGGACCTGGAGATCCTCAAGCACGAGATCGAAGAAAAAGGTGAGGGTGCTTTACTGTCCTCTTTTTGGGCAGTTCTGGCATTTTTGATGTGACTTTTGGAAACAATGACAAATGATCGGCTCAGAGAAATTAGTCCTCTGATATTACAAAAAAACTATTATTGCATATTCTCATCACACCCATTTGGATGAGTGGAAAGGAGAAGAAAATAATTATGAAATAATTGTTAAGTCTGGACATAAAAAATTACAAGTATCTTGCGTTATGGGTGTGAGGCAAACAGATGGGTATTTTTGGGAGATGGCAACTTTCTAAAAATACTGTAAACCTAGAAGTCCAATGCAGGCAGTTTGATATACATGTAATTTTGTAGGCCTGGCTGAAAATAGAAATGGAGATTTTGACAATATTTATTACCTCCGCCAAGGAGGTTATGTATTAGGCAGCATTTGTCTGTTTGTTTGTTAGTTAGTTAGCAAGATAACTCAAAAAGTCATGCACCGCTTTTGATGAAATTTATATAGAAGGTGGGTATAAAGTCAAGGAACAGGTGATCACATTTTGGCATATCTAGGCCCTAGTACAGCTGAGATATACGCCAAAGTTCAAGATTTCAAGTCTTTCCAATGGGCCGGAGTTCCAATCACCGTGCTTTTGGGTTTTGCTGTCCCCTGGCGGAGGTCTGCGCTCTGAGTGCTTTTCTAGTTTTAGTTTTTCCTCTCATGCGGAAAAGGCAGTGTTATAGAAGTGACACCATCGCGTGACGTGTCTCTCTCTTCAATCTCCATCTCCAATCCAACCCGAATCTGGAACACCCAATCCGAGAACTATGTACAAGGCTTGCTCATACGCAACCCCCTGTTGCCAGCTCAGGAGAGAGAGACAGTTCGAGGCTCTCCTCTGAAGCATGCGCCTGTCAGCCCCTGCATCTTTACACTCATTGGTTGAAACTATCGCAAGTTCAGAACGAGGGCGGCGGATACCCAAACATGAGTAAGATTAGAATCTTACTGACGAGTGCCCGGCTGGCCAACAGGAAGAGGTTAACAACAAACAAGGCAATCATTTTTAATTTCCCCTCCCAATTTGCATCCCTACAGCGATTTACCCAATTATGTGCTGTTCTGAAAAAGCTACTGACCGCTGCTGGTTGGTACGACCGGGGATTGAACCCCCGCTGTGGTAGTCACTACTGCTCCACAAATGTGGTGACTTAACAGAGTGAGCTAACCTGGCAGCAGTGTCTCATTTATTAACTTCAGTACATTATTGATCCAATACTGCATGAGGAATAACATGCAATTTAATTATTACAGTGGTCCAAAGAAATTTGCACTCCAAAGTACATGACACGTGTACACGTGAAACATTTATTTGGGGAGTAAGCAACTTCACCTTTTCATGCTGAGGTTGATAATATTATTGTTTTAGGACTGTATGTGAGGTGTTACCACTTTTTTGTGTGTAAGATTAGTCTTTACTTTCTTCTGAAGTTAGTTATACAGACTAGCTACAAGTTTTTTGGCCTATGTTTGGTTTTTGATTTCATTGGTACACTATTTCCTGAAATACATTAATATGACTGCAAAATTTGCAAGAAACAAAGGGTAAACAATTGGGCAATGAGGTTCTGTCATAACACCTCCCACTTTCAGTTACCATGAGTCTCCACCCAACATGTCCTCAGATGTTTAGCTTGTGTTTTAAGATTTTTTGTTTTTGTCAGCATTTTCTGCATATTTAAGATTACCTCTGCATATCCTCTTGATGAAGCATAGTGTTGTAAAGAGAAGTTTAATTCAGACTTGAATGACTGTTCTGTGTTGATCTATGAATTTGCATGTGGTGTGTATATTAGGCCGAGAGGCAAACATTAGGCGAGATATTTAAGTTTATTTTTCAAAGGGCTTTTAAAAGGGTGTGTTTTTGAGTAGCCTATGGAAATTCAACTGTATTTTCATATTTGTGAGCACACTTAACATTATCATCCCTCAGGTTCGGATGGGGCGGCCTCTAGTTACCATGTGAAGCAACTGGAGGAGCAAAACGGACGTCTGAAGGAAGCGCTGGTCAGGTCAGTGTGCGTCTGATGTCTGAAGGAGGCGCTGGTCAGGTCAGTGTACGTCTGACGTCTGAATGAGGCGCTGGTCAGGTCAGTGTACGTCTGACGTCTGAATGAGACGCTGGTCAGGTCAGTGTGCGTCTGATGTCTGAAGGAGGCGCTGGTCAGGTCAGTGTGAGTCCGACGTCTGAAGGAGGCGCTGGTCAGGTCAGTGTGCGTCTGATATCTAAAGGAAGCGCTGGTCAGGTCAGTGTGCGTCTGACGTCTGAAGGAGGCGCTGGTCAGGTCAGTGTGCGTCTGACGTCTGAAGGAGGCGCTGGTCAGGTCAGTGTGCGTCTGATGTCTGAAGGAGGCGCTGGTCAGGTCAGTGTGCGTCTGATGTCTGAAGGAGGCGCTGGTCAGGTCAGTGTGCGTCTGACGTCTGAAGGAGGCGCTGGTCAGGTCAGTGTGCGTCTGATGTCTGAAGGAGGCGCTGGTCAGGTCAGTGTGCGTCTGACGTCTGAAGGAGGCGCTGGTCAGGGCAGTGTGCGTCTGACGTCTGAAGGAGGCGCTGGTCAGGTCAGTGTGCGTCTGACGTCTGAAGGAGGCGCTGGTCAGGGCAGTGTGCGTCTGACATCTGAAGGTGGCGCTGGTCAGGTCAGTGTGCGTCTGATGTCTGAAGGAGGCGCTGGTCAGGTCAGTGTGCGTCTGACATCTGAAGGAGGTGCTGGTCAGGTCAGTGTGCGTCTGACATCTGAAGGAGGTGCTGGTCAGGTCAGTGTGCGTCTGACATCTGAAGGAGGTGCTGGTCAGGTCAGTGTGCGTCTGATGTCTGAGGAGGCGCTGGTCAGGGCAGTGTGCGTCTGACATCTGAAAGAGGCGCTGGTCTGGGCAGTATGCGTCTGACATCTGAAGGAGGCGCTGGTCAGGTCAGTGTGCGTCTGACGTCTGAAGGTGGCGCTGGTCAGGGCAGTTTGCGTCTGACGTCTGAAGGAGGCGCTGGTCAGGGCAGTGTGCGTCTGACGTCTGAAGAAGGCGCTGGTCAGGTCAGTGTGCATCTGACGTCTGAAGGAGGCGCTGGTCAGGGCAGTGTGCGTCTGAAGAAGGCGCTGGTCAGGTCAGTGTGCCTCTCCTCCCTGCTTTTGACCCTAAATTTGTTTCATCAGACTCTAAAGCAGTGGCTCAAAACCTTGTTTTAGGAGTTTGTCTGACTGGCAGGTTTTCACACTGTGCCTGAATGAGCACACACCTCATTCAGCAGGTGCAGATTTCTTCTAGTTGCCAAAAATGCAAGGTTTTGCACCACGGCCCAAGAATGGCAGTCAGAGGTGTGGCTTGTACTGCAATTGAATCTCAATTTTTTTTTTTTTTATCTGACACTGTGCTGACATGCAGGGTTAAAGGTAACAGAGTTGTGTCCAAAATCTGTGGATTGAGAGGTTTTTGTGGTAAAAGTGCTATTGCAGGAGTGTCAGAATTATACTCTGATGACCAAAAATATCATGACCACTCTGAGACGAAGCAAATAACTTTGAGAATCTCCTAACAATGACACGTGTCAAGGTCTGCAAACAGGTATTTGACACTAAGCCAATTGATGGAGCTCTCAGTAGACATTTTGGATGCAATAAGCATGGCACATGTACGACTTTGACAAGACCCAAGTCACCATGGCGAGATAACTAGGTCGGAGCATCGACAAAAACCTTTTACCAACAGTGATCCAAGAAGAGTCCAACCTCAAACTGGTGACAGGGCGTTGGGAGTTTAAAGCCCATCAGTGTGCGTAGTTCATAAAGGCTGGTGGTCCAAGCTTATCGCAGGACTGCTTCAGTGCAAGTCACTGAACATGTGAATGATCTTTATTTGAGGAGTGTCTCTCACTGCAGACAGTGCTATACTCTCTGTTGCCAATTGGTAGGGGTGGGTCGATTCTGAATCGCGATTTTTTTAAGGCGTAGTACCACCACCTGTTGCCATGGGGCGAACATACGAGCTTTCCCTCTTCCTTTATTAAACCAGACGCAGCCTTGAACGAAGGTGCCAAACATCAAAGGGCGTGAGAAGTGCTTCCGGAAAAAAAAAAAACTTGCTGCATGGACTACAGAACTGTCTCCTTTTCACTAATTAGGCTACTTTAATCGTGTCCCTGTTTACTTTGCTCAATTAGCAATCAAACATGGGATTCACTTATTTACTTTTCTGGATGACTAGAGCTCTTTATTAAGGCAGCATGTTTGATTGCCACATTATGAAATTTAAATGGACATAGAACAGCACAGCATGAACACGATTGCCATTGCCATACCATTTTGTGTATGATTTTCATTATTTATTTCTCCCATTCACGTTTCATCCGCATTGCAGAATGTTTTCCACCTTGTGTATTTTTTGATGCTTGAAATCCAGGGCGATCTGAAAATAAATTTCTTTATTTTTATTATATCATTATAGATCTTCTAAAAAGACAAGGATTTTTTAAAAGTGTCATGAGACCACTTGCAGTCATGGGGTGTGTAGACAGTCACACGTAATTTCTTGAAACACACACCTGAAGCGGCTTAAACGATTTAAAATGCCGTTGGGAAGAAGCCTGAGTTTTGATTTCGCTAATTGCAGGCGCTCCTCCCTTCCCTAAATCTGCTCCCGTGTACTTGGCTTAAATAACAATCAAGCAATTTCAGTGGCCTATAAAGATTAAGATGTGATGGCGAAAAGCAGAAAAACCTAACTGGGCTTGTTAGATTGGAAGAATGCCAATAATTTGAATAATTAGAAAAAAAAATCTTCCTCTGAATTACATCTCTCATTGTAGCATTTTAGGACATGATTCAAGATGAATTTAAAACAGATTTGTAAAGATCGCCCTGGATTCTAAAAAATACACAGGCTGGAAAAAATTCTGAAAAGCAGATGAAACATGAACGTGAGATCGCTATGAATTATCACACTCGCACGAAATGGTGTGGCCATGGCAATTGTGTTTATGCAAATCTGTGCCATTTAAATTTCTAAATGCAGCAATCAAACATGTCTTAATAAACAGCTCTACTCATTCAACTTACAGAGTAAACGAATCCACATTTGATCGCTAATCAAGCAAAGTAAACGGGAACAGGTTTACTTTTCTTCGAGTTGCCTAATTGGTTAATAGGAGATGATTCTGTTTTCATTTGCTTGGCTCCTTTCAGCACGTAGCCGAAAAATAATGATGTCAGTCAAGTTTTTTCCGGAAGCATTTCTCACGCCCTTTGATGTTTGGCGCTTTCGTTCAAGGCTGCGTCTGGTTTAATTAAGGAAGAGGGAAAGCTTGGATGTTCGCCCCACGGCAACAGGTGGTGGTACTACGCCTTAAAAAAATCGCGATTCAGAATCGACCCACCCCTACCAATTGGTCTTTGTAGCGGAAGACCAGTCAGAGCGCCCATTCTAACCCCCGTCCATCTGTGGAAAATGCCTGCAGTGGGCACGCGAGCTTCAGAACTAAACCTTGCAGTAGTAAGTCTGAAATAGAAGAAGGTCGCCTGCTCCAGCGGGTCCCATTTATTTTGCATCATGCACATCTGCGTGGTACGTGTGGAGCGTTGACCTGGGTAAGACATGGCACCAGGATAGATGGTGGGAGGAGAGGATTAGCTGTTGGGGAGAGGGTGACGCTCTGGGAAATGTTCTGCTGGAAAACCCTGGATCTGGGAATTCATGTGGACGTCATTTTGACGCAATGTTCTGGGAGCAATCGGAGGACCAGCAGCTTATTGAGCGAGTGGTCATTATGTTTGTGGTCATCAGTGTGCATGTGGCTAAGATTTAAAACCAATCAAACTTGGGCTAAACAGGCTCATTTTAAAATGCAACACCATTGGGACTTAAGCTAAAATGCCCTTGATGTATGTATTTTCTCGGACAGCACGCAAGCTCAAGGGTCCCAGTGCTCTCAGAGGTACTGCTTAAATCATGTGTTACACATACTTGCCTTGAGTCTACCCTAAAGCTGTGTGTCAGGACGTTTAACCCTGGAGAACCCAAGACATCTTTTTTCCTCAAGAAAAATATAAACTTAGCATAAAAATTGACATCTGCTAATGCAGGGTCGGGGCTAATTAAATGAGGTCAAATTTGACCCCGTGGGTTCTCCAGGGTTAAGTGACTGGCCTTAAAGAAACCGCAGCTGGATGTTTAGATGGTCATCTTTAACCGAGACAGAAGTAAGACACAAGACATCGGATTAAAGGTCTCAGTGCCATTCCTTCGTTGAGACTACAAGACAGGATAAAAGGTCTCAGCATTAGCCTCAGTTCGGCTTGCACCGCGTGGTTCAGTCCCTGCGGGGCCGCCCTGAGCATGACTGTGTGTGGTTTGTGCGGCAGGCTTTAAGGGGGCACTCAAAGGGCACGTGTCTCTCTGTGGGCAGGATGCGTGACCTCTCAGCCTCCGAGAAGCAGGAGCACGTCAAGCTGCAGAAGCAGATGGAGAAGAAGAACACGGAGCTGGAGAGCCTGAGGCTGCAGAAGGAGAAGCTGGTGGAGGAGATGAAGCAGGCGGAGAAGACCATCGATGAGCTGAAGGAGCAGGTGTGTCCCCCCCGCCCGTCTCCGTGACCTGATGCGGCAGGACCGCACTGAGCTCCATTGAGAGCCGCTCTGTCCTCACTGTCCCCGGCTCTTGTTGACCCACTTTGAGCCTCTCTATTACCAGCCATGTCCGAGCCACATCGTCCCGATTATCACCTGCGCTCACAAAGCCACTGTTCCCATGACTATCCAGCTCCCGTCATGGAGCCGCACTGTGCCAGACCGCCACCATATCCCTCAAAGCCATACGAGTGTCTGCCCATCATTCGCACTCAAAAGCCACTATTTGTCTGACTCCAGCTCCCATTGAACCACACCGTTTCATTTCCTGTGTGATGTTTCAGATCCTTGCTGGTCATTACTGAATTTGGAGACCCTATGGGTTTAATAATGGCTATTTCTGTGGCGTCTTTAAAAGTGGAATTTGAGTTCCTCGGTCCTTTCTACCACACCTGGGCTGCGTCCGAATAGTTAAAAAATTGCAGCCTATCCACTAATTCCTAACCACTTTCCTTTAACCTTTGTAGAAAATATCATAAGGCAAAGGGAAGGTGTAAAAGGGAATCCCTAACGGCTTTGGAACGCAGTCGCGCTAATTAGAGAATCCGAATGCACTTACACTTGGCAATGTAATCATGAGTCCCCTGCCCATCGTATAAGTTTCTTTCTGCGATTGGCCGGAAGAATGGTCGTCGCTTGACATATTGCTGCCGCGCAGAATTGTGGGATAGCGTTACCTCCTTTCTTTTAGAAAAGGATGATTCTGTGTATCCTATGCTTAAGGTGGTAAATTAGGAAGTACTGAGACTCCTTGAAAGAATTCGAATACACTTATCATGGCTGCCACGTAATTATTTCCGGATCATTTTTTAGGAGTTAAGAACTTTCCTTGGCAAAAAAGACTATTCGGACGCAGCCCCGGTTTCTGTTATCCACACTGTCTTATATAGTGAGTAATGATGAGCCTTCTACAGGCCCAGCCACCACTGTGGCATATCATGTCCATTCTCCCAGCCAGTTGCTTTGGCCTAAGGGTGGTATTCGTGCTTGCACATTCTGACGTGGACCTTAGTCTGGGGTTTGCAGACCCTTACGAGAATTAGCACTGAATTCTTGTCTTTTTTTCCCTGGAATATCTTCGAGTAGAGTGCCAGTATAGCTATTGTGACCACTTGGCGTCACTAGCTTTGGGCTACCCTTAGCCGAGGGCCTGCAGGTCTGCATTAAAAGTTCTTCTGTGGACACCCATAGCTACTCAGACTTAACCAGCTGTTTATATAGTATGACCTGCAGTCCAAAAGGAGATTTCATTGTAGTCCATGTTGAGATAAAATGGTTAAGGGAGTTTGCCTGGACATAGTCTTCCAGTAATAATGAAGCCTCCCCAGGTATGACCAGGCATGCTTGCTGGGACTCAGGTGGTTAAAACCACCAACATAAATACTTGGCACAAATTTAATTTGCCGCTTGGTCATGACAACCTTGAGGCTATTTATTTGTATTGGCAGAACAGTGCAGAATTGGTTGCGCGGAAAATATGAGTCTGTAAATAGTATTCATCTTGCGTAATGCCTGTTCAGTTAATTAATACAAAAATGCTAATTTCCTCAGTCCTCCTCTGATCTAACAAGTGACTCATGGAGAGGATCAGTCTTTGTCAATATGCTAACTTTGTTGTAAACATTTGCTGTGCTCTCAACTACGGTTTCCTGCGTTCGTGTCATTTGCTTAATTCAATACAGTAGGAACAGACTTCCCAAAGATGTTCCTGTATTTGTTTGTGTTTCAGAGAAAGCCCGTCATGTTTGTTTCTCCTCCTCGCTTTCCATTTTCTTGCTCTGCTGTTACACTTTGGCTGCCCAAGGTCATTCCATCATTTTGCCCTTCTCTCTCTCATTTTTCATCTGTTATACTGTCCTCTTTAAAACTTTGCCCAGTTTTAGAGTGCATTTTCTTGTTTGTATGCTGTTCATCTGTTGAATCAATTTTCTTGATTATTGTGCTGAAAAATTACAGAAAATATAGAAAATGATGAGGACAGTACGTGAAAGAACCAAAATATGGGCTATCACAGAGCTGCTGGTTTGCTCCACAAAGATGCAGTTACTTTAAATTTTTCTGTTCTGGCCAAGGCACCACATGTAATATTTGTGTTTACCAGGAGCACCAGAAAGTCAAATAAGTATAGCTTGTAAGGTAATTATTTATGTCCAGTGTTTATGTATTTGCATTTCATTCTCTCTTAAATGCAGTTGAAAAGCAATGGTAGACAGTCCAGGGATCAAGAACTGTATGTTTGGCCGTGGTGTACTTCTTACACCAATGAATCTCACCAGCAGACTTCTCTAATGAGTTCTGCTTCCTGGCTTGAAAATTTGCTGAGTCTGAGCGTTAGGTATGTCATTCTGTCTAACTGACCCTCAAGTGGACAGCAGTGCTTATCAGAAGGAGCAAAATATGATTGGTGCAGAAACTCAGATGTGCCGAGTTTGTGAGCCCTGTTTCCCAGACACTAACTTGCACTAGCCATGCGCTTAAAGAAAAAAAATCATTCAAGACGTACACTGGAAAAAGGAATTGAAAACAAATGTTATAGGGCTAGGTTTAGTTGATGTCCATCGAACTAGCCTGCAAAGGATGTGTTAATGATGCTTTTCTCCAGCCAGGACTGTGCCATTGGCGCCCCCTGCTGTGGGATACCTGCACTACTGTTTTGGAGAAATGCTCTGTTGTTTTTTTTTTTTTTGGTACATCAACATTACCTTTTACCATTATGCAGATCCTTTTGTCCAAATCAGTTTATTCTGAGTGCATTTTTTCTCAATGACATCTGTTTATACAGCTGAATTGTTTTGATTCGCAGTTGTTTAAAGGCCCTAGTGTACCCATAAATGTAGGTGCGAGCAAATGGATTAGCTAGCTCTGGGCTACCCTTACCCTGGGGCCTGCTGGACAGTGTTTGCAAAGTTTTGTCATATAATTAAGACCGATAGCAAATTAAGCAACTTTTTTATAGTTTATAACCTGCAGATTTCATGAAAGCTCATGTTGTGATAACATGGTTAATGTAGTTTGGTCATGTCAAGGTCTTCTAGCCTTTAGTTCTAACTAACACCACCTCGGACATCACCAGGCATGCCTGCTGAGACTCAGGTGGTAAAACCACCAACATAAATGCTCGGCACAAATTTAATTTGCTGCTTGGTCAAAACAACCTTTTAACCATTTATTTGTACAAAATAATATTTCTACAGTTTGGACTGTAAGTTAAAATTAAAAATGAGTGCTGTGATTTGTAAATTAGCTTTTACCTGTATTTTGTTAAAGACAATACAGCAGTGCATTATTTCATGTTTCGTCACATGGATTTTATTGATTTTTTTTTAAAAAGTCAACACTTATTTCAGTGTTGATCAGTCTTTATTACTTTGAAATGTTGCCATTCCTTTTTACGGAACACTTAATAAATGCTTAGGGACTTAAGACACCTTAAAGGTGTAATTTTGTCCCATTCTTCCTGCATACAAGTTTTGAGTTGTGCAACAGCGCAGGGTTTTATTTGTCGTATTTTGATTTTCAAAATGCGCCACAAGTTCTCTGATGGGTATAATTCAGGGCTTTAGGGAAGCCAGTCCAGCATCCACACTCTTATCTTACGCATCCGTGCCTTGTGCAGAATGCAGTTTTGCGGTGTCTCTCTGACATATGCATAGTCCTCCTTGAAAAAGATGTCTTGAAGGCAGCATATGTTGCTCCAAAATCTCTGCGCTTGTCAGCATTTATGGTGGCTTCCCAGAAGTGTACATTACCCTTGCCAGAGACCCTGACCCAACCCCATACCATGACAGCATGGCTTTTTGACTTGATGCTGGTCTGGATGGTCCCTTCTTTCGGATTGGGGCTCGCAGTAACGTATTCTTACCACCTACATACCATTGTTTCTTCATTACTAGTGCTAAACTGCCCCATCCCAACTTTTGTTTCAATGTGTTAATGGACTAAAAGTCAGAAATGAATATATACTTCCAAATAAATGAAGTTGAACTGACAAAACAGTAAATATTTTGTTTATATATTATTTGCAGTGAAATGCACGATAGAGTACTGATAGAAATCACTGATTTCTGTTTTATTGTGCATTCTTGATTATTTCCCAACTTTATCTGAGTTGGTGTTGTAGAAGTAGAACAGGGTAAAACTGGTTGTAAAGTAAATCCTGAGGGTATAATAAGAGAGTCTGTGAAAGCAACCCCAGTTATGCACAGTCCCAGTTAAGCTCATTAATGCATAAATTTCAGATAGTTTCCTTAATCCTGTCCTGATCTCATTTGCGATTGTCATAATCCTTTGTTAATGCGTGAACTTTGTGTTAAACATTCCCTGTGCTCACAGGCATGGTTACTTTGTGTCAAGGGTTGCATAAATTTTGGGAGGAACAGACTGTTTTTCATTTTGTTTAAATAATTTTTATTTTATTATTATTATTTTTTTGGAGAACGTGTTGGAGAACGTTCATCACTTGTTTGTCCTCTTTCCGGTCCATTTTCTTGCACTGTTCGTATACTTAGTTCCCAAAGATCATACTGTCACCTCCTTCATTTTTTTTCCCCCCTGTGTTCAATTTCAGCCAGTTGGCCAGTGTGTTTTCTTCCTCCTAAATTATGGCCCATCACAGTGCCGTTGGTTTGCTCCATTAATTACAATCGCCTCAAATTTTTCTGTTTGGATGCAGCTTCACATCCTTTCTTTGCCTGTAGCCCTTGAAAGTCATTTGAATAAGTGAAGTGTGTGGTAATCATTAATCTCCAGTGTTTTTGAATGAGGATTTCAGTCTCATTGCGGATCAAAAGCAATTCAGGGATCAGAAACTGTAAGTCCAGCCCCTGTGCATCTCTCTCGTAAGAGCTCCGCCTGCAGATTTTGGTTATAAGTGCTACTAACTGGAATTTTCTGGAGTCTGTGCGTGACACTTCAGTCTCTCGAGCCAACCCTCAGGTATACAGCAGGGTTTCCCCAAAGCTGCTAGATATGGTTGATGCGGAAACTGATGTACAGAGCGTGCAGCATTGGCCCATTTCCCAAGCACTAATTTTGTTTAGTCATGGGCTTAAAGAAAAAATCTTTCAATATCTCAACTGGTTAAAGGAATAGGAAATCTAGACCAAGGGTAGGCGAATTTTACATCTAGGAAACCTGGCTGTGGGGTTTAATATGCAGCGATGCTTTCCTCCTTCCAGAACTATGCTGTTTGTTTCCCCCTGCTGTGGGATTCTTGAACTACTGTTTTTGATTAATGCTGTATTGGTGTTTTGCACAGCATTTATCAGACGATTTTTTTTTGTAGCAGTTTATTCAGAGTACATTTTTACCCCCCGTGCAGTGCATTTATTTGTCCGGATGTTTCTTGCTGTAGCAGTTTGCTGAAGTGCTCCGCTTTGCTAATGGTGAAGTGCTTCCGTGTACCATTAAATGACCAAGAAATGGAGCAGCTGAGGTTATGAGAGAGGGAATAGAAAAATGGGTCTGCCGAATATAAGGATACAGTTCCTGTCCTTCATGGTCAGCTGGCAGATGTCTGTTTTCGGTTAATGGTACATGAAGATAATTGTGTGGTCGCTCTGTGCCAGGTGGATGCTGCTCTGGGAGCAGAGGAGATGGTGGAGACCCTGACCGAGAGGAACTTGGACTTGGAGGAGAAGGTTCGGGAGCTTCGCGAAACAGTCAGCGACCTGGTAAGTGACCATCCTCCTCCCGCTGTGGGATTTGGTTCTTTCCTCAAATACTGACCGCTGTTTGCGGAGGTATGAACAATCAGTCACAATGTGTGTCCCATTTTGATTCTTGAGTGGGGAAACTGAGCAGTTATAACGCCTGTGATCTTCCTGCAAACATATTGATGTGGGCGTGAAATGTTTTTTTGTGACAATCAGTGACCACAGTAAGTTGGCTAGCCCACGAAATCTGAGAAATTACGGAGAGGCACTGCAAAGTACTTGATGCTGTTGTACGAGATGTGTTATGCTAGCTTACCGAGTGCCCTTCAAGTCTCAGATTTGACATCAGCAGGCCCCCTGCTGAATAACCTTGTCACTGCGCCCCGCAGGAGGCCATTAATGAGATGAACGACGAGCTGCAGGAGAACGCCCGCGAGACCGAGCTGGAGCTGAGAGAGCAGCTGGACCTTGGTGCGGCCCGGGTTAGAGAGGCGGAGAAGAGGGTGGAGGCAGCCCAGGAGACTGTGGCCGACTACCAGCAGACTATTAAGAAATATCGCGAGCTGACCGCTCATCTGCAGGTGAGACCTGGGAAGAACCTCCGATATAATGACACAGCATCTGCATTGACATGACTCGGCAGAGTTGACCGCAGCCTTTGAAGATGGTATGCATGGTGATATGTCACATCTTGGCTGAACTCCTAAGACTTAACTACCTACTTGTCAGTTTTGTCTCACCCAGTTCTATAGTGTCTGATTTCTGAGAATTATTTTGGTAATGCCATGGTAAAATTTGAATATGGTTATGAAAGCAAAATGCTAACTTCTCAAATTAACTTCATTTTCAGTTGAATAACATATGTTTACTCTGTGCATAACCTTAGCCATCATGGAACCTAATACTACCTGCAATGTTGCTAATGCATATATACTCTGAACAATTTATACTCTAAAGTAACACTAAACGAGCATGAAGATGGCATGTTAAACCACGGAATTTTGAACATATGCTCCCAATAAACATGGACAAGAGGGCAATCTTGGTGGAAAAAAAACATCTCTGTCATAATTTATCAGTTTGAAATTTCACTCACCCTGCCTGTTAAGGACTTAAATGGGCATTACTGACTGGGTCTGCCTCCTGCTCACAGCTTTGGTCCAACAAACAAAGAACACGAATGCAGAAAATGTTGAACTGGGGCTTTACAATGAGCTTACGGTTCAATGATGTTAATAAAGGGTGTGTTGTTTACACGCAGAATGAATCAATGCTAGTGCCTTAACAAAATTTCAGTTTAGCTACGAGCTAGCACTAGCTATGTATAACTGTAATACCCTCAATGGAGGTAACTTGGCTCACGCAAATAGGAATGCATTGTAAGAAGTTGAGCAAGCACTTACGCCCACATTAGCACTCAAGATTAGTGGCTTGCAAATACAATTTGATCTTGATTGTTACTTGCACACTCAGCATTGAGGGTTTGTGATTGCTCTCACCTCTCTCACTCACATGCCTATTTGAGAGGGGTCAGATTCCAATTTTAGCTTGGTGTGAATTTGCTCCCTTATGGTTGGTTGGATGCAGATGAGTTTACAGATGACTTATAGTTAGGCTAGAGCTCCCTAAAACCCTAAAGACAGGCCAAGTCGAGAAACAAGGGAATTGATTGCTGACTACTTTGTGTGCCACTACCACTTAGATATCTGATGAATTCAGGATAATATTGGTCTCAGTCCTTTATATATGTTAAAGCAATTTAATGACCAGGAAACGTTTATGGCCCCTTTCATTTATTAAGCTGTCATCGTACAAATTGTATGCTCTTCGCTTTCCTAATAAAAATTGCATCGCACAAAACGTACTATTGATATACAGAACCCAAAAACAGTGAAGTTGGCACTGTTGTGTAAATCGTAAATAAAAACAGAATACAATGATTTGCAAATCCTTTTCAACCTATATTCAATTGAATACACTGCAAAGACAAGTTACTTAATGTTCAAACAGGTAAACTTTGTAATTTTTTGCAAATATTAGCTCATTTGGAATTTGATGCCTGCAACATGTTTCAAAAAAGCTGGCACAAGTGGCAAAAAAGACTGAGAGAGTTGAGGAATGCTCATCAAACACTGATTTGGATCATCCCACAGGTGAACGGGCTAATTGGGAACAGATGGGTGCCATGATTGGGAATAAAAGCAGCTTCCCTGAAATGCTCAGTCATTCACATACAAGGATGGGGCGAGGGTCACCACTTAGTGAACAAATGCGTAAGCTGATTGTCGAACAGTTTATAAACAACATTCCTCAACGAGCTACTGCAAGAAATTTCGAGATTTCATCATCTACGGTCCGTAATATCGTCAAAAGGTTCAGAGAATCAGGAGAAATCGCTGCACGTAAGCGATAAGGCCGAAAACCAATATTGAATGCCCATGACCTTTGATCCCTCTGGCGGTACTGCATCCAAAACCGACTTCAGTGTGTAAAGGACATCACCACATGGGCTCAGGAACACTTCAGAAAACCACTGTCAGTAACTACAGTTCGTCGCTACATCTGCAAGTGCAAGTTAAAACTCTACAATGCAAAGCGAAAGCCATTTATGAACAGCACCCAGAAACGCCGCCGGCTTCACTGGGCCCAAACTCATCTAAGATGGACTGATGCAAAGTGGAAAAGTGTTCTGTGGTCTGACGAGTCCAAATTTCAAATTGTTTTTGGAAACTGTGAACGTCGTGTCCTCCGAACCAAAGAGGAAAAGAACCATTCGGACTGTTATAGGCGCTAAGTTCAAAAGCCAGCATCTGTGATGGTATGGGGGTGTATTAGTGCCCAAGGCATGGGCAACTTGCACATATGTGAAGGCACCATTAATGCTGAAAGGTACATACAGGTTTTGGAGCAACATATGTTGCCATCCAAGCAACGTCTTTTTCATGGACGCCCCTGCTTAATTCAGCAAGACAATGCCAAGCCACATTCTGCACGTGTTACAACAGCATGGCTCTGTAGTGAAAGAGTGCGGGTACTAGACTGGCCTGCCTGTAGTCCAGACCTGTCTCCCATTGAAAATGTGTGGCGCATTATTAAGCGTAAAATACGACAACAGAGACCCCGGACTGTTGAACAACTTAAGCTGTACATCAAGCAAGAATGGGAAAGGGTTCCCCCTGAAAGGCTTCAAAAATTGGTCTCCTCAGTTCCCAAACGTTTACTGAGTGTCATTAAAAGGAAAGGCGATGTAACACAGTGGTAAAAAGGCCCCTGTACCAACTTTTTTGCAATGTGTTGCTGCCTTTAAGTTCTAAGTTAATGATTATTTGCCAAAAAAAATAAAGTTTCTCAGTTGGAACATTAAACATCTTGTCTTTGCAGTGTATTCAATTGAATATAAGTTGAAAAGGATTTGCAAATCATTGTATTCTGTTTTTATCTACGATTTACATAACGTGCCAACTTCACTGGTTTTGGGTTTTGTATATCAAACTGTGCAAGCATGTATTATTGAAATCCTTAAAGCCACGACTAACATAAGGTCGAATGGGCAATGCTGATATAACCTTGGATAATGTGTTGCACAAAGAAATGCCAAGAACACACAAAGCTTCTAGCATAGACGGATGATGGTAGGCAGTTTAAAAAAAGGGATATAGAACTGGAAAATATAATTGCCTTTGGTTTGGAGCGAGCTATGATTCAATCTTGTGTAAAAAACTGGAGAACAATATGAGCTGTGCACATGAATACAGGAACAAGTTTGGCATGAAAGTGGGGTTTGTGTGTGTGTGCGGTGTTATGGAGGTATCGGTTAGGTTGAGTGCTATTCATTGTCTGACGGAGCCACATTGGAAACAACATTAAGGACACCAGTATAGTCATTGAGGGACAGTTCATTGGCCCCTGAAGATTTATAAAAGGATTTGAGAGGAGAGTTTGGTTCAATTTCATCTTTATTTTGCCTTGGGGAAATTTAGTGTAGGGTAGTTTCTGAGATTGGAAATGTTATGAACTGCCTTGGTGATAAAAGGACCCTGGTCTACACAAAAGAAAAGGGTATTTTTGTGGAGAGAGCAAGGAGTGTATTGAGAGAAAAGTGTTTTGAATATCTCCTTATTTTTTCAGTTTTTTCCCCTCAAGTTTATGCCTCATATCAAGGGCTCATATGTGATATTTATTCTCAGCCCTTGTGGGTGGAAGGTTGTTTGTTCAGGAGGACTGAGTGTGATTGAAGTGCTCCTACCATATAGGAAGGCCTAAAAAAGTCTGCCAACCAATTTAATCAGTGTCTGACTGTTTTATATGTCCTTCCTCCCTCTCCATCTCTCCCTCCCTCCCTCCCTCCCTCCAGGAGGTGAACAGGGAGTTAATGAGCCAGCAGGAGGCCACGGCAGAGCAGCAGCAGCAGCAGCAGCCGCCGGCTGAGATGTTTGACTTCAAGATAAAGTTTGCCGAGACAAAGGCCTACGCCAAGGTGAGCCTTCGCTCGCGATATCTCTGACCCGAGGCCCTGGTGGGGCTGCCGTCTTTGGGACTTGGCTGTTGCTGGTGTGGACAGAGTCCATGCTACGTTTCTCACAGACTCGACCGCCTTCCCTTTTCAGAGAATGGAACAGTTTTTGTATTCTGTATTTCGGTGGCCACGCGTTTTCACTCCTGGTCCATCTGAATGCCTTCAGAGCAGAACTTTGTACCGTGGTCACCAGCCCTGTCCTTGGAGATTTACTGTCCCGTTGGCTTTTTTACCGCGAACCTTATTAAGCAAATCCATCTCAAACGTGAGAGTTCCTGCACAGTTGTTTATTGGTGGAGTCAATTGCTCATGACTTAAGTTGCAATGAAATCCTACAGGATGGTATCCCACCGGGAACAGATGTACACACATCCTTGGTCTCACTGCGTGTTTTGTTCAAACAACAGCCAGCCTGCTCTAAACGCTCTTTTTCTGCAGATTTATTCTGCTTGTTGAGTCTACTTCTCTGACACACAAATGCACAAAGCAGTTTAGCTTTTCATCTGTACCTTTAACCCTTTGTCAGGCAAGGAACCATATTTGGTAACTTCAGTCGGCATCCAAAGTGGCGCCCCCATGCCTCTCTGTGTGGTAGTAGACCCGCGGCGATTTCTCCCAGCTAATCAGTGAAAATTGGGCAATATAACCGGCAGTGACATCAGGGTGTTCAACCAATCAGCAGTGGCCTAAAGCGCCTGAAACTTCTTTTCTTCTCCAGACCTCTCACAGTGCGGTTGTGTGTCTTACCCAGTCCCACTCACAAGGACCTGTCATCAGAACTCATGAAAGAAAACTGATGAAAACTCACACATTAAAAAGCTGAAAAGGTTTGCTAAAAGTTGAGATAGGGTTGTTTATGTAGGATTTTCAGAAATTTGTGAGATTTTGCTTGAAAAACAAAAAATTTGGTAGTGAGGCCATATTTGATCATATGCTCTTTTCACATAAGCCAGGAACAAGTGATGGTTAGACTATTTATGGACATATGCGGAACGTGCTGCACTTTTTTTCAGTCAGCTTCTTAGGGTATTTTTTAGTGTCCTATAAAGGAATAAAAGCTCTTGAACTTTGAAAGTGGAAACCAATTGTAGTCTCCTCTCGTGATCCATAGTATGACCACAGACCATTTATTTATTTTCTTTTACTGGGGTCACCCAAAGGGCACAATTATTTGGTTTAGCCTGATTTTCTGTCTCCATCGACATTAGCATCACGCTTTTTCGCGAGCAGACAAGATCTCAGCAACCGCATGGCACAATGGTTTAGTACTTTAGGCATTTGTTTATGCTAATGACTAGTTTTACATCCATCATGTTAGATTCATCTGGGTCTGTGGTCTCAGGATAATTGCACCCGCTTCCCACTTTAGGCAACCCCTTTTTTTTCGCTCCTCAAAAAAGTACTTTAGTTTATATATTATTTCTATTTAACTGGTGCTATCTGTTTAATCATCTGTTTAAAATGGTATTGGCACCTAAAAGGTGCAGGGCGTATGGATCTGAACAATATACACGGTCTAGCAAAGGTTTGGGGGCCGTAACACAATTTGTTTTGGGAGGGATGATGCCCAGCAGCGCATGATAGTTACTGGTCGCCAATTAAAGATGGTCAAAAGATTTGCAACAAAGTAAAATGACTAAGGTTATGTCAAAATGTCAGCTGCACTAAAATAGAGGCTGTGTGTAATAAGCTCTGCTATTTATATTATTTAAATCAAGATAAGTAATTTGATGTTGTACCCAAACAATGGGCAGTGTAATTTTTTTTTCTGTGCACAGTAAAAAATACACTGCCTATAGTTTAGGCACAGTAAAAAATACACTGCCTATAGTTTAGGCACAGTAAAAAAAAAAATACACTGCCTATAGTTTAGGCACAGTAAAAAATACACTGCCTATAGTTTAGGCACAGTAAAAAAAAAAAAACACTGCCTATAGTTTAGGCACAGTAAAAAATACACTGCCTATAGTTTAGGCACAGTAAAAAAAATACACTGCCTATAGTTTAGGCACAGTAAAAAATACACTGCCTATAGTTTAGGCACAGTAAAAACAAAAATACACTGCCTATAGTTTAGGCACAGTAAAAAATACACTGCCTATAGGCACTGTAAAAAATACACTGCCTATAGTTTAGGCACAGTAAAAAAAAAAACACTGCCTATAGTTTAGGCACAGTAAAAAATACACTGCCTATAGTTTAGGCACAGTAAAAACAAAAATACACTGCCTATAGTTTAGGCACAGTAAAAAATACACTGCCTATAGTTTAGGCACAGTAAAAACAAAAATACACTGCCTATAGTTTAGGCACAGTAAAAAATACACTGCCTATAGTTTAGGCACAGTAAAAACAAAAATACACTGCCTATAGTTTAGGCACAGTAAAAAATACACTGCCTATAGTTTAGGCACAGTAAAAAATACACTGCCTATAGTTTAGGCACAGTAAAAACAAAAATACACTGCCTATAGTTTAGGCACAGTAAAAAATACACTGCCTATAGTTTAGGCACAGTAAAAAATACACTGCCTATAGTTTAGGCACAGTAAAAACAAAAATACACTGCCTATAGTTTAGGCACAGTAAAAAATACACTGCCTATAGTTTAGGCACAGTACAAAATACACTGCCTATAGTTTAGGCACAGTAAAAAAAAAATACACTGCCTATAGTTTAGGCACAGTAAAAACAAAAATACACTGCCTATAGTTCAGGCACAGTAAAAAATACACTGCCTATAGTTTAGGCGCAGTAAAAAATACACTGCCTATAGTCTAGGCACAGTAAAAATACACTGCCTATTGCTTTTGACACAGTAAAAAATACACTGCATATTGTTTAGACACAGTAAGAAATACACTGCTTTTGCCTATATGAGCAATGTATTTTTTACTGTGCCTAAACTATAGGTAATGTATTTTTTACTGTGCCTAAACTATGAACATCGTAATACTTGGTTCTCTTGTAAAGTCTGAAACAAAATGCTGTTGTGTGTCGTATACTGAGTGCTTCTCTTTCTGCGTGTGTTTGTGTGCTGAAGGCCATAGAGATGGAGCTGAGAAAGATGGAGGTGAGCCAGGCCAGCAGGCAGGTGTCCCTGCTCACCTCCTTAATGCCTGACTCCTTCCTGCGCCACGGCGGGGACCACGACTGCATCCTGGTGCTGTTACTCATCCCGCGCCTCATCTGTAAGGTGAGGACCCACTGTCCCTGATATCCTGTTCACTATGCTATTCGTCACTTTGAGGGCTCTACATCGCATTTACATTTTGCTGCTTGCACCTGTGGCCTGTGGCAATGGATTTCGAATCATCCAAAAGTGCTGAATTAATTGAGTGCCGTTGCTGATCTGGTTTAAATCTCGAGCTGACTCTGATTCGGTGTTGTTTGGGTGCATCTGCAGGCGGAGCTGATCAGTAAACAGGCTCAGGAGAAGTTCGATCTGAATGAGAACTGTGTGGAGAGAACCGGCATGCGTGGGGCTGTGGGGGAGCAGCTGAGTTTCGCCGCTGGCCTGGTGTACTCCCTCAGCCTGCTACAGGCCACACTGCACAAATATGAGCAGTAAGTAAGGGCCAGTCCCCACTCGCAGCTCGCCCACCACCAGCACTCTTTCTCTTAGAATTTTTTCGGCCCAATACCCTCTGAAAGGCTCTAGGACTGTTCGTCCCCAAATTTTTCATCCTCTTGGAATTTTCGCCCCTGGATCCTTTGTCCCCTGGATGGTTCATCCCCAGTAATGCTTTGTCCTCTTCCTGTATTATAACACTATCCCTAACCCTAACCTTAACCCTTATAATAGTCCTCGGGGGGCAAAAAGTCAGTGGGGAGGAAGTGTCCGGGGTCTAAAAATCCAGGGACGTACAGTCCTGTAACCCCTCGGAAAAGGCAATGCACGGAAGCAATTTTATGGAAAAGCAGGTGGGCCACGGTTCAGATTTGGATGAACTCATTTTTGCTTTTCTTATCTGTGCATCACACTAATGAGCTCACAAGGAAGACTGATGAGATATTTATTTTTTCTTTATAAAGGAATCAAGACCTCACATCTCGGCACAATCTTGGATTCTTTGTAATAGAAATAACTGCAGGATGATGTCAAATTGAGATACAGAATTGAACTAAAATTAAGTGCATTAAAAGTGCAAGAGCTAGAAATTAGAAAATGAAATCAAACTCAATTAAATATACTGCTATTGTCACCATTACGAAAATCAACAAGAACATTGGCAAGCATAGTAACTACACTTAATCATCCTCAGTTTTGGCTCTCGCACTTCCTCAAGGACTCTGCTGCGTTGCTCTGACCTGAGAAATTACAGAATCACAGTATCAATCATCATTGGCTTACAATTACTGTCTTAAACACTGTCAATCTAATCAAACAGGTCATTAAATCATAGCTGTATTCTCATCTATGTCAGCCTGAGAAGCCGCAGTGTGGCAGTCTGACCATAAGCGAATCGATTACATCTTTCCTGAAAGTGTCAGCTGGGCCATATATCAACATCCTCTTCAATATTCGTCACTGCTCAGCTCATGTGGCAGAATGTTCCTGAATATATTGAATGTTGGTTAAAGGTACCATCCCAGGCGGCTGGACTTGCGATTTTTTTTTTTCCTTTTCCGAATTGCGCAACTGATAAGTACTTGCCCCCTCTGTCCAATCAGGAATCACCCAAACCCCGCCCCCACCTCTCAGTTCGTGTTGCTTCATTCCACCACAAACAGCTGACCGGTGCGGCCGGTGTTCTGACAATTTGTGCTGCCTTGTCAAAAAATGCTACCGTAATGCGAAGCGATTGTAAAGTCTTTGTTCTCACCATAATATTGCAGTATGAATCAGTGTACTATAGTAACATTGTCAATTGTCATCTTATTATAACATAAGCAGATGTTTTGAGTCAGATAAGTTTGTTTGAAGATATATGCCCATATATTACATTATCACCCAATCTCTGCGTTTTCAAGAAAACCCAGTGTGTACATGCAAACATAAATACGCTAAAAGGTTGAAAGGTGCACCGAAAAAAAGATATATATAAAAGATATAATGATATATTTATCATTTTTGAAGATACTTGAGATGTGAGCGAAGAAATAGGGCCCAAGATTTTAGGTTTGTGCAAGCGCAGTACCGTGAGGTAGCATATTTTGATAGCACCGGAGACAACATTACAACACAGACCACATTAGCAGCAGTGGATATTGATGGGGGTTGCACAGGATTTACTGCATAGCCAGGGAATGATAGTCCACACACAAGTAGGCCAATGGCAGTCAGACCTAATGTTACATCACAGAAAGCCATCAATAACACCTGTATCTTTCAACACTGGATTCACAGCATAACCAGGGCTTTATAGCCTACATGCAAGTTTCCTAGGCTAGTGCCAGTCTCTAGGCATACAACAACAAGCAAATATTAGCCACCCATTACTTGGCTGTAGCTAACGTTATTTGGCCAACACCAAAAGTAGCCTAGACCTTACTACTCAATGTGTCTAGACTACACTTTCTGTCTATGTACAGCATTCACACAGAAAGAAGACAAGAAGCTAGCTTACCAGTCTAAGAGAAACTCCGCTATGAGTGCGTCGGTTTTAAAACCTTTCAGTGTCTTCAGTTCTTTCCAGTGGTCGATTGCTTCTCTGCCAATGGATACTCGAGTTGCATTTGCAATTTTTACATGTTCTTGTCTCTCTTGCATATTTTCAATGAAGGTTTTTGTTTTTTTAGCTGGTGGTTGACCACTGAATGCAGTTGGAGGTCAAAAACTGGCTGCTCGTTCGGCTGCGCCATGACTCCCTCCGAATGCCTTGCTAGCTAGCTATTGCTGGCTATGTTGCTACAGCCAAAGCGGTGCACATTGGAATGCACACACAGAACAGCGTGCACGTTGCTTTGGCAGTTTGACTGACAGACGGGCCATCCAAATAAAGTTGTCCGAGACTAATTTGATTGGTAGCCTAATTCTGGCCCCTTCTCCTTACACAGATGACCAAATTTCGTCATTGATATATAAAATTACTTATGTTCTCTATTACTGTCTAATACTTAACAGATATTCTCAGATTTTTATAGTTTTGCCAAAAAATGAGCAGCCTGGGATGGTACCTTTTTAAAGAAGGTTTCTTTCATCATTGGGCTATAATGCAAAAATGTACTTTAGAAATCTTTTTAAAAAGCTGCGTCTTCTGTTGCGATCTGGCCACGCCTCACCTACCTTCCGTCTGTGCCGTTTCCATGCACTACCTACAATCTTGCCCAATCCCTTATCTCGCCCCGCCCACATCCTGTCCATGGCACGTCCACACCCCACCCACATCCCACCTAAGCTCCTCCTCCTCTCTACTGATTACAGCTGGCCACTCTACACAAATACTAGCAGTAAGCATGCCCAGCTCACATCGCGCTGTTGTCCTGCCCCCACCCTAGTCATATTACCTCCATATTAGTCCTTATCGTGCTCCCTTCACTTACCCATTTGCCCAATCTCCTCCCATATCTTGTTCGTACGCCACGTCCTTCACACTCCGTCAACAGCAGATCACGCCGCTCCAATAGAAAACTAAAGTGATGACGTCACCGCTACTTAGCTTCTGGTGTCGGAAGTAAAATCCCTATAGGAATTTAAAATGGGGTTCGGACACTTGCTGGCATTGCTCAAACTCGTATTCATTGTAATGGCTGCCTCGTGCCGAGATTAGCCTAGAGCAGTGATTCCGAAAGTGTGGGCCGCGGCCCCCTGGTGGGCCGTGGTGGTACTGCAGGTGGGCCGTGAGAGGTCATTAAAAATAATTCATTTTTGCAAATATGATTTTTTAAATAATTTTTATTGTAAAATATTTATTACACGATTTTAAAAAATATTTAGAAGTAATTCCTTATTGATTGTTATTGACCTCACAATATTTTAGGAACTTTATAAAGTTTATCATCGGAACGTAGCTGTCTGGTCATCATGACCGAGGGTCATAATCGGAGGAGCACGTACCGTGTTCGATAATTAATTCTGTCTTGTGTGTACACCACAGATTAAAAGTTTGAGCTTCCTTTATCCCCCTGCTTTCATTTCAATCCTGAATCTTTATAATAATAATTAATAAAAGCAAATAATTATTGTTGTTTTTTATTTATTTTATTTTCTTTACAACAACAACAATTATTGTTGCTGTTAAGTGTTCTGAGAATGCATAATTTCGTCTATGTACTGTTTATAGGATATAGGTGGGCCGCGGACATTTTTTAGATTTTCAAGTGGGCCCTGATTGGGAACCCCTGGCCTAGAGGGTATACAGGTTCAAATGATCACATCAAATTTGTAGTTTCTTGCCAAAACGTATATTTTTGGCCAATGAGGTACTTCAGTTTCAGCCAACGTTCATAACGTACCACTACGGTAGCCCATCAGTGCCCTACATTGCCGTATGTCCGTGCACCTGTTCCCACATAGCGGGCTACTGTTAGCTAGGTACATACCTAGAAATGAAAGGATCACTATGAATAGTTATCTCGCCATTTAGCGAACCACCAAGCTAGCCAGCTGGTGAGCTTATCACATCTTGTGCACATAGCTAAACTAATAGAAATAGTAAATAGTTCCATCACTTATTGTTATTTAGCAAGCTAGCTAGTATGATTACTCAATAAATATCACTAGCTTATCTAGCGAAATAGCGAGCTAGCTAAGTGAATAAAAGCAGTGTCGAGCCATTATTTGGCTACTTAGCTAGCGTTGAGCTGCGAACATTTCACCAGCTGGCATTTAACTAAATGCGCCAAATATAAAGTTAGACAACTACCGAAGTCTGTAAACTAGCTCGCCGGCTAAGTTAGCCTGCTGACAGCGAGTTTGTGGTCAGTTATGCTTTGACATGGCTGATAAGCTTGTTTCCTGACTACCAAGTTTATTGGCAAACAAACATTGGCCAAAGATGCCTGGCTATTAAAATGGCGCTAATTGTAAAACTTGATATCTAGCAAGGAAGGCGTAACCAAGAAGAACATAGTGGCTAACTAATTAAGCAAACAAACGGCTATAGCGAGGTGCTGGAAAATGTGAGAAGTGAAACTTATAACCATTGACTGTATAAAACGCGTCCTGAACTCCTTCAGCCCGGGATTCAGGAGGATCATGGGACGTGTAGTTTTTACACGACAAAGAGGATTAGCATGGTAGTGAAAAATTAAAATGATTTTGAAATATAGCGGATTCCGGTCAAGAAAAATGATATTTGTATTTTGTCGGAAATATAATGCAAAATCTCGAAAAAGATGGAGGCTTGAAAACAATGGGAAGTGATTTAAAAGTGAACAGTCTATGGGTAAAATGAATGGGAAATTTTACTTTCGACACCAACGTGTCGTCATCACTTTAGTACTCTATGAGAGCCACGAGTGTACTCTTGCCCCGCCTCTGTCCCACCCACAGCCTGCCTCTTTCCTGCCTCCTGCATAGTCTACTGTTATCCAAGGTGCTCATGTGTAACCAGTATGTATGCCCTGCCCCACCTCTGCCTCTCCTACACTCTTAGCCTTCCCCATCTGTGCAATGTCCGCACCCTCTCACTTCCACTGTTATCTTACTTTATCTATCCATCCATCTCATGCTGTCCCTGTCTTTTAACTTACTTGTGCTTCTGCTGTCACTCACATCCTCGGTCACTTTCACTCATCTTCCCATATGCCCTTTTCTGATGCACTCAAAAAATTGACATTTTCTGTTTTCACTGGCATATGAGAAGTAGTGATCCCTGCTCCTCAGGGTCTTCAATGTTAATCTGTTCTGAGTGCACAGGCGTCAGGTGGGAGAAGGACCAATACCTGAAAAGGGCAAATGGGTTATTACAGACCACAGCCACAGAGCAACCTCTTTGACTGTTTGAAATGGAAACAAAATGGGCCACTTTTCTGCAGTCTGAACAATGGTAGACTGCTTTATTCAGCATTTATTCACCGTTGGAAAGAGACTCGGGATCGTCCTTGGCAGACTTTGATCAGCTTCTAATTAAAGAAATAAACATGTAAAGCTTCATTTATGGTTCATGTATTTTTTAAATGCAGTAGACATGGATTAATGTTCTGGTGTTGTCTATGGAAGTTGTTGCCTGATAAATGGGTGGAATTGATGGTTGAACACAAATATTGATTCTTGTTACAGGAGCTCCATCACTCATTGTGCTCAGGTTCCATTTCAGGTCAGCTGCCTGTATGGCAGCAGCATATTGGTAGACCGTTAGCAAAGAAGCATTTGTGCTCAATTTCTAAAATGAGTCTTTGGCTGAGTGGTTCAACAGTGAAAAAAGAAATAAAAAATATTTTTAAATGTCCAATTCTCCAATTCTGAACCTTTTTTCTCTCACCTTCATGGACAGTTTCAGGAGGTTAAGTAAAGATATGAAGGAAATTTCATAAGGACTTAAGAAGACAAATGCAGTTCTAAGAGAATCGAACTGCACTTAGACTAGGCAATGTCATCATGCTTCCTGCGCCCGCCGAGTTTGCTTGTTTTTGTGAATGGCCGGAGTTGGTGCTTTGTAGAATAGTGGGAGAAAGTTATCACCTTTCTTTTCGTTCAGGATGGTCCCGTGAATTGTATGTTAAAGAAGAGTAAGGAAGCTTTAAAGCATTTACAGAATTAAAACTGACCTGAGCAAAAAACCTGTGACTATTTGACCACAGCCCTCATCTGTTAAGCGCGCTGATATTTTTTTTATTTTGACCACAAGGTGGCGACAGAATCTTACTCAGTGAGGGTGGTCAAGAGCTGCTTCACTGTGCTGCTTTGTTCAGAGTTCTGTCTTACACACAGTCACTGAAGGATTAAATCACATCAGGGCTATGTGCTTTTAAATTCTGCTAAAACGATGGCGGCACGCACAATGGCTCATTCCTGATGAAGCGCATTGGTATGCTGAATTAGATGCTACTTTCAGTTTTAAATGTTTGCTTAAAATTGATCTATTGCAGCCCTCAAGACATTCTGTCTCCATCAAAAATGAGATGTCAGCGTAACAATTCTAATCTCTAGTGTCGTGATATTAACTTAGCAGGGTGTGAGCAAGCTTTTATTTATTTTCCCATTCATTCCTATGCACTTTCAGTTGAAACAATGCACGTTGTGTTAAAACCAGACACTAGATGGATTTTCCACTGCAAAAAATCGGGTTAAGCAGAAAACTAATTTTCATGCTGCCGGAGTGTGGATTACAGACAGAAACCGCGCTCAGGTAATTTCGGTGATATTTCAGTTCATCTCGCGATTAATATTCATGCGCGTTTGAGCGAGCATCTCTGTCAGTGCGCGCTTGCTATTCGTACAGGCCGCGGATGGGCACCGTCCCAGCGTGTCAGCATTTCTCCGGGCTCACTCTCTGAAGTCCGTTCTGCCTGCCAAGCAGCTGCGACCGTCCGCTGGAAAAAAAAAAAAAAAAAAGGCTGACAAGCCGAAGCGCTGAACAACGCACAAATTTTTCCAGAGCTTCAACCCTGATGATGAAATGTGTGCTGCATACATCACTGTGCCTCACGTCTGCTTTACGCATTTACATTTTAATGCAATTATGTCCCCGCTTCAGTCATGAGATCATCCTGCTGCCTCTGGGCAAGGGGAAAGATCGCCGAACGTGGGCACTCGTTCGCTTGTGGCATGACATTTGAGGCATTTTACATTTAGATGGTGAGGTTTATAGTGAAGTAATTAGGTCAAGCGCCCTGCTCAAAGGTACAGTGTCCGGCTTTGAAAGTTGTAACCAAACCTTTTAGCAAGGTGGTGAGCCTGATCTTGTCCAGTGCATTTGCAGTTGTCAGACTCCCTATGAGTCAGGGGTATGTAGTCTATACAAATGAATTCTGATCGTCCATCCTTCCGAGCCAGTTTGTCAAACCGATTTCTCAAAAACCACTCATCAGATTGTTTTCAAATTGCAGTCATGCTTTGTACACTTCATGGAGAGGTGCAGTGCCAAGTTTCATGAAAGTGTGAAGATTTTTTTGAAAAAATTACTTTCGTTTTCCACATTGCGAACTTAGAAAATTTACCACTACAATGTTGTCTGACCGATTTCTCGAAAACTGCTCATAAGATTGTTTTCAAATTTCAGTCATGCATTGTATACTTCATGCAGAGGTGCAGTGCCAATTTATATGAAAATGTGCCATATCCGTCATTCTGTCCATCCATCTGTCCACACCCGTTTTACCCCGATCAATTTCTCAAAACAAGCTCATCCGATTGTGTTAAAATTTCAGTCATCCGATCTACACTTCATGGAGAGGAACAGTGCCGAGTGTCATGAAAAAATGATGATTTCTTTCAAAAGCACATTTGTTTTCCATATTTTGAACATAGTTTGAAAATTTACCACTGCAAATATTGTCGAACTGATTTCTCAAACTGCTTATCGGATTGTTTTCAAGTTTCAGTCCTGCATTCTACACTTCATGGAGAGGTGCAGTGCCAATTTATATGAAAATATGCCATAATTCCTTCAGTGCGCAAGGGTCTGGAGTATTGGTGAGCCGTACTCACCTTTTCACTTTTTTAAATGGATACTAGGTATGATGGATACTTGCAGTTTCAGTATCCTTCTATTATCGAACCTTGACGCTTCGACTACGTGTCAGACTTTGCATTTGTGGTAAGCCAGTGAGTATTGACATGCTCGTGTGTGTGTGTGTGTATCGCAGAGCTCTGAACCAGTGCAGCGTGGAGGTGTACAAGAAGGTAGGAACGCTGTACCCCGAGATGAGCGTGCACGAGCGCTCGCTGGACTTCCTGATTGACCTGCTGCACAAGGATCAGCTAGATGAGACCGTGCACGTGGAGCCACTCACCAAGGCCATCAAGTACTACCAGGTATCAGAATATACTCTGAACACACATTGAGTTGTAAGGTATAGAACAGTGGTCACCAACTCCGTTCCTGGAGGGCCACTATCCTGTAGGTTTCTGCTCTACCTGCTGTTCAGCACACCTGATTCAACTAATTAGCCCCTCAATTGCCCAGCTTGTGATCTTGTTAAGTAGCTAATTAGTTGAATCAGGTGTGCTGATCAGCAGGTAGAGCAGAAACCTACAGGATAGTGGCCCTCCAGGAACAGAGTTGGTGACCCCAGTAGCGTGTTCAACAGCGTGAGTAGTAGCTAGGCGCGTACGCGTGTATGCGCCGGTGGCTCCTGAACGGAAACTTAGATCGAGAGTATTTTCCAAGATGGCGGCTGATAAACTACTGGCATTCATAGTGAGTGAATTAGCTTCATCTAATCCAAGCTTGCGTCGGTTTAGAGACAATTTTGAAGAAGAAATCACTGTTTGCTCGAAAAATATTACAATATACGGTTTAAACTTGAATCCTTACCATTCATGCATCTTGACAGCGCGCTTGGGAGAAGGTAAATAGTGAAAGTCTTCGATTTATCAACAGTTGTCAGCTGCTGTGGCACAAGATTTCCTATCGAGTTTGCTCGCTTGGCGTAACTGCTCGAAAGTGGTCACGCGTGTTCTCGCGAGTACCCGTGAACGAAACTCCGTTCAGAACCGAGCACTCGCGAGTACTCACGCTGTTGAACACGCGTCAGGTATAGAATATTAAGAAGTCTGAATATACAGAACTGAAATGAGAACGCTCACTGGCGTTGATTTGAAGCACCATCAACATTAATAGCTCCCTCCCTGTGGAGACCCTTCAACTGCTGAGTGTGAAGGACCAAGTTACAAGCCAGGTCCATGAGGAGCTTTGCATTGATAGCAATTGGCACCAAACAAACAAGAGACTTGGCTGTCCCACCATGCTGAAAAAAGCACTGAGAACAGTCTCCAAAGGTTTTTTTATTTTTCCTTGTGGGCTTAATCGTCTGACTTCTCAAGTAATGGCTGAATCTTTATTCTCTGATTATTGCTCATGATTAATATTGAACTGCAGCACAGAACATCAATGCTTTCGGATCCTGAGCTCCAATGTCACTTGTATATTGCCTTTATTGATCATCTTGGCACATTGAGACTTTGACCTTTCTGGTCCAATAAATATGCCAGAGGGAAGAAATTGCCCTTTTCTGTCAGGAGATTTTAGTTTGAAATACTGCTGCGATACAGTGCTTAGATTCCTCTCCACAGAGTACACTGAACCACCACTGAAACGGTTACAGGGTTCTTACAAAGGCTTGACACAAGCCAAATTCAGCAAACACTGAGCGCATGCCAGAGTGCTTATGTGAAGCCGAAGCCTGACGGAGAGACGTTTTGGTTCCAACATTGTCATTTGGGCCCCAAAAGCACAGGCCCTTATCAGACTTCGGGCCACGAGAAGTTCATTTTCCCTGGCACTATGACTGAGTCTGGTTATTCGTAATGACCTTTATAACCCTCATTGAACATTTTGTCAGCCCAATTTGCAAGTGAGCGGAGTTCAATGCGTTGGCTGTTCACGCGTGACGGCGTCTTCCACCACCTTTACCCTCCCTGGCGACTCTTGTCGCCGTGGTATACGAAACCTCCTCCGCTTCAATATTTCCAAGCCAAAGTCATTACTCCCACAAGAGTTTTTCAGGCGTGGAAAATTCCGGCATGCGCATTTAATGGAAGGCCTGCCGGTTTAAAGCGAAACGTGGGTTAGTGGGAGTGCTGAACTCCTTATTCAAAGCTGCGGGCCTGTCATCTCTCGTTATTGCTCTCATCCTTTCTTTTCTGGGATGCGCTAAGTGTGAATTTCCTGGCACTGAGCGAGCCCGACTGCGAGCAAAATTGCGTTCCTAAGGGCCCTGAAGGGATCCATTCTGTGTAGACCGATTGAGAAAAGCTGTATCCGAATTGCAATCGCTAATGAGGTTGCATTACTTTGCACATCCCTATCATTTTTATCTTTATCTTTTTTTTTGGGGGGGGGGGGGGGGGGGATTCTTCAGTTTTATGCTAATTTTGGGTATCCATTAGACATCGTTTACATACAGTACTGTGCAGACGTTTTTGGGCGCCCCAGAATTTTTGTTTTCATTTAATCTTCAATGTTTACTTTTGTTTTTCATAGTCGACACGTCAATGTTAATTTAAAATTTACTGTAGATAAAAGCAGATATGTGAAACGCTGCTGTTAATTTGAAATTAATCTAACAAGAAATGTATTTCTTTAAAGACAGTTGATACAGATGGCGAGTTTAACCTTGACTCAACCCTTGTATAAATATCGTGGCTGTCTGCAGTTATCTGGAGAGACGTACGCTTGGAAAAAACCCAACAGTGAATTATCCTATAAAACTGAAGAATTGTGGGACAGTGCTCCAAATTTTTAGGAAATGGGTTGCCAAACTAATAAATTGATTTAGTTTTTAGCATCTTTTTGAAGCATTTTTGGAATTTTTTTTTTGTGTGTGCCTAAAACTTTTGCTTAGTGCTGTGAGTTAGAAATTCTCTACTCTAACCTGTGCAAATCCCAGGCACATTTGAGAACATTGCAGAGATCCAACTCCACATGCCATTGCTAACCATTTTTCAGATTTAATCATTGCTCTAGATTGCCTGGCTCGGAGTGAGGAGCCTATTGACTGTTTGACCATGTGAGGTTGACTTTTCTTGCTTTATTGTCCAATAGCATCTGTACAGCATTCACCTGGCGGAGCAGACAGAGGATTGCACCATGCAACTGGCTGACCACATCAAGGTATAAACACAAGCTTGGCAGCCAACTGTTCCATAGTGATAATTACACCGTCCCTTCGCTAACTTGCTTCATAATGCATTGTATGCATCTCACTGTTCTTAACCGTCTCTTTGAAAGAAGTTGAGGACTGATTTCCTTTGACCTATGTAAAGAAGGAATATTTTAAACCTTTTTTCCCCAAGATGCTAATAAAGTTTTCTGGCAATTCCAGCTTACCAGCGGTGATTGTTGAATTAGCATGAGAATGAAGAAGCACGCAGCAAGATAGGCCTGGGGACTTTCTGTGTGGAGTTTGCATGTTCTCTGTGTTCACATGGGTTTCTACTAGGTACTCTGGTTGCCTCTCACAGTTTAAAAACATGTACTTCGGGCTAATTGGAGACGCTAAATTGCCCAGAGGCATGAGTGTGAGAGTGAATGGTGTGTGCACCCTGTGATGGATTGGCAAGCTGTCCAGAGTGGGTCTCTGCCTTTCCCCCATTGTCAGCTGGGATAGGCTCCAGCTCCCCCGCGACCCTTGTGAGGAAGAAGCGGTATATAGAATGGATGGATGAATGTACAGTTGGGGCGTTCCAATCTCATATTTTTGATCTCTCACATTCAGTGATGTAAGTTTTTGTGAATGCAGTTTAGAGCCTCTCTGCTAAGTGTAACGCAAGGCTTGCTTTTTCCCTCTCTCAGTTTACCCAGAGTGCCTTGGACTGCATGGCCGTGGAGGTGGGTCGCTTGCGGGCCTTCCTGCATGGCGGACAGGAGGCAGCGGATCTGGCCATCCTGCTGAAGGACTTGGAGACTTCCTGCAGCGATATCCGCCAGTTCTGCAAGAAGATCCGTCGCAGGATGCCCGGCACCGACGTTCCTGGCATCCCTGCCGCCCTTACTTTCGGCCAGCAGGTATGGCGTCACGTCATGCTGGAGAAGTAGCTCTGATATTAAGTGCACACTGAGGAAACCAGTAGGGAGCTCACAAACCACTAGTAGAAACTAGTGTGATGCGCAGGACGCAACTGTTGGAGTAGCTATGACAATGGCGCTAATCGTAGAAAGCAGTGAATGAAGCCAAGTTGGCCCGTGGGTAAATCTGCTTTTGCGTTCTGGAGCCCTTGAAATGTTAAGCATGTGGGGTGCTTTCAGTAGTGGCCACATCTAACCCTGGGAAGGCCTTGTGGTGCTTGAAGTACCTTGGTTGAAGGCAGCCTTCGATGATACTCCACTTAACTGTTGTAACAAGCGTTCATTCATCTGCCCATCCAAGTAGCAACTTCAGGTTAAAGGCAAGAATGAAATATAAAATCTCCGGAGTAGAAAAATGGACGATGCATGTCACATAATGACTTCATCTGTCTGTAGCTTTTTCTCGGCTTTGCATCAATTTCTCATTCCTAACAAGGTGCATTTTTCTGTCCTCGGTTTTTGTTGCTCAAATTTTGGCAAAAAAAATTGGAAAGCCCTAGACTATTTGTCACAGCTGGTAGCCTCATGCTTGTCTTGTCCCATGCGGTAATCCATCCTGTTGTCGACACCACCAGCCAGACAGAAATGAACCAATTCAGAGACTCCTTCCAAATAGTTCCCCTCCAGCATTTTTTAGACTTTCAAAACACCGAAAACCCATTATTCATGTTTGTTCCCAGCTGTATTTTGAGGTGAGTGGGACTGCTGAGCCGTGCTTCACAGCCTGTAAGTCCCAGACTGAAAGCTGTAGGGATCCCATTAGGGCCCGTGAACATAAGCTGTCTGGTTCTTTATGTGTCTTGAAGGACATGAATTTGAACATGTCCTTATGTTCGGAAAGCACTTTATAAAGCTTGTTGCCATCTTTGGTGGAAGATAGAAATATTTGTATTTGAACTTCTTCATTCATTTACCCTCCCCAGCTGCTTATAGCATCTGATTTAAGCTGTTCTCCTCCGCTGTCTGTTCAGTAAACCGAAGAAACCACATGATCGAGCACTCTAGAATAAAACCGTGCTGATGTCTGCTATCCTAGTGTTGGCGCTGGTAAGCGCATGCACGTAATCAGAAGCTAATTGCATCCAATCAGAAGAGGTCCTTGGTGGCTTCCCTAATCAAGCTAATGAAGGTGGCATTGGGCTGAAGGTTGTTGAATAATCAGCGTGCGTCCGTCATGGTAGGGCATGTGGAATGGGCATGTGCCCGTGATGTGGAAATGACCCCTCTGAACGTTTGGTGATGTCATGAGTTCATATCCCTCCATTTTACCAGGTGTCAGACACATTGATGGACTGCAGGAAGCACCTGACGTGGGTGGTGGCCGTGCTACAGGAAGTAGCAGCCGCTGGCGCCCAGATGATCGCGCCCCTAGGTGAACAGGAAGGGCTGTCTGCTCTCAAGCTGGAGGACATGGCCTTCAAGGCAGGAGAACAGGTACGGGAAATTCTTTGAAGTTAAGCTTGACGATTTCATTCTGTCCAACTAGGTAAAGCCGATGTGGCGATATTTGTTTTAACTTCAATTTATTTTTGCCCAAGCTTGAAGTCTAACAATTCAGCTCCATTACAGTTGTCTATAGAATCATTTCAAGGGTATTCTCGAAGTGCTTGCATCAGCTTGAATTGAGCCGGCTGATGGGCAAAGTCAGAGATGCCGAAATTCTTATCACTGCACATTCGGTTCCATCCTGTTTGCATCCCACAGCCGTCACTCTTGTCAGTAAGCTTGGGCCCCCGCTGGGATGGGCCTGCCTTTGCTCTGCACCCAATTTAGAGAGGAGAAACCCTCAACCTTCCCTTCCAAACTCTCCCCATGTCTTCCACCTTCTCATTGTTGCGAATCAAAGACGAGCTGCTCTTGACCTGTCTGGCACTTGCAGCACCACAGAGAGAGCCATGATTGGACCAATTATTCAGGCAGTCAGCACAAATGCAGTTAGAGAGCTGGGGAGCCATGCACATCAGGAGTTGTAATGCAAGGAGGCGCCAGGTTTTATGATCTGCCTTGGCAGTAAGGGCGGCCTCCTCTTTATCTTATATCATTTTATATCTTATTGCCTCTTTCTTTTCTTCACTCTCATTCACTTTATCCTCTTACTATTGGCTGTTTGTCCTCCTCTCTCTTTCTCTTTCCTTTTCCTCATCCCAGATCTACGGCACACAGGGCATAAACCCCTACGAATGCCTGCGCCAGTCCTGCAGCATCGTCATCGCCACTATGAACAAAATGGCCACGGCCATGCAGGAGGGAGAATACGATGCCGAAAAGCCCCAGAACAAGGTGATGGGGGTGGCAACCTCTTCTCTGTTTGAATACTTTATAACTCTGAACATTAGATCATTAAAGCCATGGCATAAAAATGGTCAATCTTACATAAATTGTCAGCAGCGCACCCAAATACTGTCAGCCACATTTTCACTTAAATTATGCACTACTTTGAAGCTGCAAAGCAGAGCGATTAACAGTTAGCGGTGCGCAAGATCGCACTGATGCCCCGCATTCTCTGACCGTCCTTGTGTTTGTCTCGTCCCCTAGACCCCTCCGCCAGTGGAGCTGAGGGCAGCCGCTCTGCGGGCTGAAATTACAGATGCCGAGGGCCTGGGGCTCAAATTGGAGGACAGAGAGACGGTCATAAAGGAGCTGAAGAAGTCCCTGAAGATCAAGGTGCCTAATGCAGCGTCCTAAGTGGGTCACCTCTGAGTCATTGCTGCTGTGCAGGACACATGCGGCGGCTTTGCTTCCATCTGGACTACCAGTCACTCTGAGTGCACTGCACAAATGGCAAAATCCACGATATCTGCCCGTGCATGCGCATGTAGTCACATGCGTGTACACTGGCAGAAACTCGCAAACACTATCGTGCACAAATGCACACGGTGCACGAACAGCGACGCGCATATATACAAATACTGATAGGAACGCACATTGGCATGAAGACACAAACGCACACTCGTGTGGTGAGTTTTTTACGCTCCCTATTTCCTGTCCCAGGGCGAAGAGCTAAGCGAAGCCAATGTGCGGCTCTCGCTTCTGGAGAAGAAGTTGGACAGCTCATCCAAAGATGCCGACGAGCGCGTCGAGAAGATCCAGACCAAGCTGGACGAGACGCAGACCCTGCTGAAAAAGAAGGAGAAGTAAGAGCAACTTTGACAGAACAAGGCTGCCTGGTAGGAGAGCGAAAGTCTGTGTTTCGGTTCGAGGGCAGCAGATGTTCCAGCTACAGAGAGTCCCATGTCTTTCCGATCTCGCTGGAATGAGGATCACGGAAGATGCATTATTCAGGAAGCAGAGATTTATTCATTGAAACTAGGACAATGTGGGTCCAACCTTGGTCCATTATCGTGCAGTAAAGTTTTATGGCACATAAATGCCAAAGTACTCTCTAAAATGACTGTCTGACCTTCTCACTGACATTTTGACTTTCAAAATGGTTATGGCTCGGCAACAGTCTGAGCCAGCTGCTGGGCTGTCACAGTTTGGTATCATTTTAAACAAAACTGAATGCAGTGTGAAGCTATTTTTGGCAAGGCAGAAGAGTTCTTTAGCATAGGTAGTTCACATGGACCAGGAACACTTGTCACTGACAGATTTCGTGTAATTCTGCTCATTTTGTCCTAGTGTATTGCAAGTGTGCACACACCTCAGTGGGGTTAGGAAGCAGGCTAGTTGAATGCCTTCAGTGATACTTTCGTGCTGGCTGACGGAAGCGGAATTGCTTACCTGTCGGTTACAGAGAGTTCGAAGAGACTATGGACGCCCTGCAGGCCGACATTGACCAGCTGGAATCGGAGAAAGCTGAGCTGAAGCAGCGCTTCAACAGCCAGACAAAGATGACCATTGAGGGCCTAAGGGGGCCTCCGGCATCTGGCATTGCATCTATTGTGACAGGAATGGCTGGGGGTGAGTTCTTCTCAAAGTTACTTCAGAAACATCTCCCGTTCTCATTGCACAAAGACCCACAACTACAGAGTGTGCTCAATTTAGCAGGTTCTATTGACCTAAGAGGGTCTGAATAGGCTTTCAAGTTATTCAGTCATCATAAAGAATGACCACAAAGAATTGGCAGTGCGTACTGTAGACAGCATGTGGTTTCTGTACTGCTGTGAAAGGAGGCCTGTTTATTATGTAGCAGTTCAGCATTTTCATTCTTGTGGAAGACTCCTGTTGAGAAAGCTCTCCTAAACCTCCCTTGACACTTTCCGGAAGCCTCCATCTAACTCTGGCTTTGACCTTAACTATCTGTCTCTGTATCCCTTCTCTCTCCTCCCCTGGTCCCCTGTAAATGCACAGATGAGCAGAAAGGTACTGTATCCACTGTCTCCTGCCTCAGTTTGCTCTAACCTGGCTCCTCTGTCCTTGCATGTCAGCATGTGCGAATGAGTGAAATAAGGGTCATCGTCATGTTTTGGTTCAGGGCCTATTTTGTTATGTCTGGAGTGGTGGCATGTACTCTAGTTTGATGGTTAGTCAGTAAACAAAAAATGATTTTGTTTTTGAAGTGCTCTTGGTTTCATTCATGTCATTAAGCAGTGGCAATTTTTAGCCTTATTATGCATTGCACTGCATTTTCTAAGGTACCGAACTCTGACTTCTAATGCGAGTAGTACTGTTTCTTTTCTGCCCAATAATGGTCTATGTAGGCCTATTGTTATTGTCAGCAACTGATGAGAGATTCCATGCAAGTATCCCTCATTAGAAGAGAAATATGGAAACCAGTAGTACCACCAGCTCTGAGGCAGAAGTGAAAATTTCAGGTTTAGACGGTGTGCTTCTGTATTTTGTTTCGCATATTGCCTGAGTTTGCTCTTCACAGTTTTTCAGATGAGAATTATAGCTCATTATTCCAACTATTTGACTGTTTGGTGTTAAAAAAAAAGATCTAGTAGGAATTTTGTATTCTAACCTGGATTTCACACCTCTATACCCTGCGGGCCAGATTGAGTGTCCATCTTGTATAGTGGTAATCAAACTAGTTCCTGGACACCTGTCATCATGTCAGTTTTCATGATGACCCCAACTTAGCTTACTTGATTCTAAGAATTAGCAGGATAACTACATATATATCTTTTGAATGTTTGTTTGGGAAAAAAATGAAAACCTAGGGGGCAGTAGTTGTCGAGAAACGGGACTGGTTTCCTCTGCTGTCGTATCATCAAGCACCCACTATGTTTAACTTCCTTTTTATCGGCACCCCGTACAGGTGGAAGCATGCCCAGCATGAGCGCAGGCTCGGGGCCCGTGCAGGTCATAGACTCGCCCCTGCTCGTGCAGCAGATCGAGGCTCAGCGTCTCAGCATCAAGCATCTGAAGAACGAGAACTACCGTCTCAAGGTGAACCGCGCTCGACCTCATCACCGGTCCGCTGAGATTTGAGGAAGACGCTGTCCTTCACCCGATCTGTTATTTACCATCTAATTATTCTCTACTCCTGGCCTGGTACCTTAGGGCAAGAAATGGGATATAAATGGTCTATAGATCAGAATAGCCTTGACAAGGAGGGGATGTGTGTGTCCATGTGGGTGTGTGCATTGTAAAACAAATACTGCTGGAGTAGTAGACATATCGTCATATCTGCCAAGTTTACAAGTGCATCTATACGGCTCTCACAAATTACGTCGCGGAAGGAATTCGCGCACTGCTGGCAGAGTAATCAAAATCCCTCAGAGCGCTTTTTATCTGGAGGGGGAAAGTGATGACTTTTTCATCTTTGTCCTTGTGCAGTCGTGATATTAAAATTCAAGACCACATTCGTCATCACGACGTGTGAAAGCAAGCACCTTGACTGCGTATGACTATTACCATATCATAGGATACGGCCATCTTATGCAGCTTAGTAAAGAAAGGGCTAAGCAGGGCAGTTTTAATTCTGGAAGGCCAGTACACATAATATTTATTGCCACCAATTCTGCTGCCTCGTTGAATAATTAACTGAATGCAATAATGCGTGTCAAACTGGAAGTTGTTCAACTGTAAATAATTTTTCAGTATTCAGAGAGTGGGAGATGATCAGATATAGAATGACTCAAGGAGTGCTGCTGAATTCTGCGTCCTCTTTTAAGCCCTCTGGATTTTCATCTGGACCAATCTCTCACTGCCGATAGACTCGAATGAGTCTTAAGCTTTCAGTTACCAGCATGTCAGGATATTTGTCTAAATTTTCCTCAAGTAAATAATAGTGTCAATGAAAGAATTAATGCTAGAATGTAATGTTTCGTAACCAGTACGCTACCTTTCGTTTGCACACGTCCTCCCCTCCAAAACTTTGGCACTTGCCACCAAGATGAATATACGGCATGTGATTAATTAGCAGTATGTTTTCCAGACACGTACTGCTATTATCAGGACAGCTGCATAACCGCTTTATCTGAACCCTGCATCTGCTCGTGTTTGGATGTAAAAATGCAGCTAAAGGGCCAGATTTGCTCTCTTTGGAACAGGGCAGTGTTCCCCCACCCTAACCCCCTCCTGCCCCACTGCAGTATGACACCTAAACCATTTTGGAACAGAGTTAAAGAACTTTTGGGGCATTTGCATTTTCCATTAAAATAACAGTTGTACAAACGGCTGATGCAGTATTGTTGGTCCCCATAGTTGCAGAAAACATTTCTTTGCCACTTACTTTGGTCGACCTGTTTTTTTTCCGTGAAGTAACAAGGAAACTGTCTACCCTCCTATTATACTTTTCAGTTTCTATGCTGGTTTTCATGTTAAAATTCAGAACTAAGGAGCAAGAATTGGCAGGCCACAACGCATTAATATTGAATGGACCCTGTAGTGGACCTATGTTTGAAGTGGTCTGAAACTCTTAACTTAGCCATCCTCTTGCCGAGTTCATAGTTTGTTAGCATTCGCAATGTGAAATAGTGTCGTCCTGTTGATTTGACTAACTGGCAAGTGCCATGTGAAATATATTGTACAACACACCGAGATAAGTCACTTGAATTCCAAAAGCCTGGCGAGGTTGAGTAATGTATTGAATTTGGTGGTGGGGGTTGCATTTGTCTTTGTTTCTTTCTGAAAAAAGAAAGGAAGCATGAGCTAATTTTTTTAAAATCATGCTGTGCCAGTGGGTTAGCGCTAATGGTGCTCTCGTGCTGACTCCGTGGGATTGCTCCCCCTGTGTGGGAAGATTTATGTAATGTGTCCATCCTGAATGGTCCTAAAGTGCTAATTCGACCCATCCTGAGTGGTACTAAAATGCTAATTCCTTCTATCCTGAGCATTTCTCGAGTGCCGATTCATAACGTCAAGCAGCCTGTCCACTGAGGATCCTCTTGACATAATGTACTGGCAGTCCCAATGCAGTGTAGATATAACCTATTATGCCTCCATGTTTGGTTTTTAAAATTTTGGTTGAAATTTACTGATTTCCATTGGTTTTATAAAGCTCATTGCATTATGGCCTTGAGCCTTTGAGATTTGAATTGCTTGGGAGCCTTTTCCGTGCATGCGCGCGCACACGCTCATTTCTCCATCACAGTAAGTTATGACACTCTACTGATGGGTGATGATAAAGTGTGCGCTGTACTTTGTGGGAACTCTTTACAAGTACAGTAGCTAAACGACAATATCTGACCTACAGCCTTTGCATTTTTTGGCAAAAGTTTACGGTGCTCGGCCCTCCGCCATAGCAACCTTGCCATGGAACCTTGGCTCAGGTCCCTTATCGAGACCTTATGGACTTAACTACATCTCACACAATGCAAATCTGCATTTCAGTCCCGTGTCTGTGACCTATGCCTCCCCTTGCCTCTTCCAATAACAGAAGTATATGGCTAACAGTATTAAAAATGAAAATGCATCCTTAGAAATTCTTTTTCTTTTTCAAGTAAATGAAAATGAAATGAAATAATGAAAATGGTCAGAACATTTGCCCCAAATAGCAGTCAGCTTACGTTTGATGCCACAAATGTTTTGAATTCAACATTTTGAGCTTATTTGCTAACCCCTCTCCAACAACAAAAAAAACTAAAGTTATCCCTGAAGCAGAGGAGCATATTTTATGAAATGAAAAGATTGTGACATCGGCCAACCAATCAGCTAACCAAGAATGGGTCAATTGACATCCAATGAGATCGCTTTGCTCGACTATCCTATCCACACCATGTTGTGGGGGGAAGTTCCACCTTCTTGCAGAATGCATAATTTTAATTAAAATTTTGTAAATAAAAGTGTGCAGTTTCATGTAATTGCGATCATACTGGGAGAATGCATTGTCATTTTAATTATGGGATGGATTTTGTATTCACTTCATGAAAAAGATGTATTTCTGTGAATGCATTATCATTGTTAAATTTGTATTTTCATTTTTTATATCTGTTGGCAGTAAGGTGAGGCACTTTTTAAAAATTAAACAAAAAAATGGGAAATTAAATTTACAATTTGTTGTAAAAATACATTCAAGGTTTTGTAAATGAAAAAAGTGGAGGATTACATTCATTTTCATTATGATTCAAATCATACCCCTGTGCTTGTCAAATAAGAAAAAGCATTTCTGAGAATGCGTTTTCATGAGGAGATTTACGTTTTTGTTTTATTTTTATTCGTGATATGGTGGGGCATTTTTTGAAAATGAAATAACAAATTGGAAATGTGATTTGATTTTCTATTTGTTATTAAAAAATGTATACATGGGCTTGAAAATGTAAAAAGCAATGTGAGAGGTTACATCTTCTATTTCATTATGAAACGAATAATGTGTTTGCCTCTTGAAAAAGAAAAATAATTTCAGAGAAAGCATCTTCATACTAATTTTGTTCACCTAGCTATAGGCTTCCATATCCACTTCACATAGAGAAGGCAAATTATGAGCTCTGTGAGTCTATTTCAGTGGAACTCTGCTCACATTGATTTTTTGAGACATTTCAAATTTCTTGCAAACATTTTTTTTTTCTGAGTAGCCTATTGTCCGATGTGCAATCTAAGTGAATTAAGTGGAACCCATGCAATAGGCACAGGCATCGCCATGATTTCCCTCGCAATTGTCGAAGTACAAGCAAGTCCAAGTGCCCACTTGTGTACTATTGGTGCTGCATCACATCCTGCCGAGGGAAGTTTGTTTGTGAAGGCAGTACATTTATTGAATTGGACCACCTCCAAGAGAATATATATTTCTGCTCTGCGATGCCAAGTGGTCTATGTGTATGTGTGGCCAAAGGAAGACAGGGACACTGAGGGAGAGAAAAAAATGCCTTCGCCTCTTTCTTGGCACTGAGCACATTTAACCAATGTGGTCATCTCACACTGGCTGCGGTTCCCTTGCCTTCTCGCTCGCAGGCGGAGAAGATGAACGCCCAGCTGGCCTCCCTGCCCCCGCTGCGTGTGTCCAAGCTGCCAGTCCGGGACGGCTCTAGACCTGAGGTGCTCTCCAGTGGCCTCTACCGGAAAACCGACCAGCTGCTGGAAACCCTGCTCCAGATGAGCGCCAATGTCAAGGTGGTGGACATCACTGGCAAGTCTCCAGGTGTGTCCTGATATTGACCATATTTCTCAGCGCTCACACAACTCAGGAAATGGCTGTTTCTTCTGAGCCAAGCAGGTGAAAAATATCATTTGCGTGGGCGAAGCTAAATTGGTTTTGAGACCTCATTCAATCTTGTGGATGATGCTTTCAAATCTGAAGTATGGAGTGCAAACTCCTTTGAATAATAATAATAATGTGAATACATAGTGACAATTATGTAGTATGAATGGTGTGACTGTTGGGGCAACTCACTGTAGCCATAAATCAGTCATTTCATGGAATTTGCGTTTAGTATTAATGAGGGATGGTGACATCAGATGGTTTGTTCGATATACATTTGTCACTGGTTAATATGTGAATTAAGTATGTGATGGAAAAATCAAGCATATGTGTAATGTTTCACTTTCAAGGTTTAGAATTTTGGTACGGTTTGCATTAGTTTGAAGTACATTGCCAACGAGTGATGACAAGATGATTGATACCAGATGAGGTGGTTACTGAATAAATTGGACTGAATTCTGCTCAATCTCTGTTGCAGTCACTCCTAGTGCACAGCTTCTGGAGCAGACCGCTCGACTGCAGTCTCTTAGGGACACCCTGGACAGGCTTAAGGTGAGCATACAATACTGGGTTCTAGTCACTGCTACATTGCAGCACACAAATGGTTAAAACAGCCTGAAGATTTGTTTACATACCTTAGCACTGTCCAACCTTGAAGTAGTGAACAGCAGTGTCTGTAGAGATCTGGGGGTGAGGAGTTGTAAATCGGAGTGCTTGTATAGGGTCATCAGGGTTTGCAGTCGAAGAGATGAGAGGAGAAATGTGAAATCGTTCCTTTCTATAGCAGTCTGCTGTTTCCTCTCTTGCCCCCGAGGCCAGAGGAGCTTTATACTGGCTGTGTGTGCAGGTTGCAAGTGGAAATATTGAGTGTGGTGATCACATGGGGGCTTGTGTGTTGGGTTGGAGGAACAGCAGGTTGTTGGGCTTTTGGGATGAGACTGGCCAGCCTTTGGCGTTTAACCTTGTTCCTGTGGTTCTTATTCTGCTACACTTACCCTGCTTCACTTATCACTCTCTCTATTGCTTCCGCTCTATCTCTGTTCTCTCTCTTCACTACCACGCTCTCTCTCTCTCTCTCTCTCAGGATGAAGTGGGAGAGCACGTTGTCGCCCAGAGGCCCGGGGCCCGCGTCTCCTCAGACTTCGCCACGTTTCCCTCCACCTCCTTTGTTAAGGTGAGTTCCAGGGCTAGAGAGAGCCCCCAGCCCCTGCTGGGCCAAGACCCGATGGCATTTTCTACCATTCAGAGGCAGTTTTTGGGAGACTCTGCGGCCATGTTCATTTGTGAAGGTCCCGATGCGTCAGCGCTTGGCTCTCGGTAACCGGCTCACATCTTCAATGGAGTCTGCTGGGCCGTTCCAACAGCGCACCTTTGTGAGGTCCCTCCATTGTTTTGTCTTGGAGGTGCCAGGTCCTCGAGGTCCCAGGTGCAGCTGCCGCTTCGGAACTTTGGGCCAAGAATAAGTTGCGCCTGGCAGCAGGACACTTTCTCTGAGGCGTTATTTATTTTTTAGATATTTTAGATATTTTTTCTGGATGGAATGAGGTGGCGGAGAGGAGAGGCTCCCTTGAGCGCTTGCAGGCCTTTGCAAACCTTCCAAAGGACCTCTGTCTGAAAGTGCTCTGTTTTTTTAGAACCTCCAATCACCAAAACACAGGCCTGTAGGTTATGATCTTGGTCATTTGCATACAAATATATGTGATATTTATTCAGAAGGTCTCTCTCTCTCTCCTGCTCAGGTGAAGGAAGAGAAGAAGGGAGACACAGTTCTGGTGGGAAGGGTGATGGTGCCCTGCTCACGCGGCCAAGAGCAGCTCCACCGTCTTGTCCTCTCGCGGCCTGAGCTCCACAGAGTGCACCACCTGCTGTCGACATAAGCCCTGCCCTCCCGGCCACAGCCCTGCTCACTGTGCGTCAGTCTATTGTGCGTGAATTATAGCAGTTTCACCCATCGGGCTCCGTAACCATCCCCGGTCTCCCTTCTCTCAGGCCCTCGCGGGTCAGTCTCCGTCTCATGGCCTGCAGTTATCCTCGGAAATGGCCCGAACGATGGCAACACTACACGGTTGAAGGAAAGCGAATCTTTCGTTCTCATCGCTCACTTTGAAAAGGGCAGTTGGCTTCGGGAAAAACCTGCTGACAAAATTTCTTTTGTCGCTTTCTACTATTTGGCTTTTCTTCTTTTTTTTTTGCTGGTGTAGAAGTAGTTCCTTTTGATGAAAATGTTGTATCTTAGGTAGAAATTTATTTGTAAGTCCTTCAGGAAGGTCCTAAGGGAAGCAATGCACCTTTTTCTAGGATAAGTGGCGAGAGGGTGAGTTCTGAAACCTTTTGAATGAATAAGTAAGAGCGACGATGACGAAACAATTTGCATATGGGAACAGGCTCAAGCAGCACTTAACCATTCAACTCTACACTCCAAGGCTCACTACACTGAAAAGTGCTCACAGAAATACTGATTTCTTGAATATTTACTCGTGGTATAAAAAGTGTGTAATATCACATCAATATGTATTCCAAACAGCCATTAATGTTTTTACTGTTACTGACGTCAGCCATCACACTTTGTTCCAGGGTAAAGGTAAAATAAACTTATATGAAAGATATTGGAGTGGAAAGAATTTCCTATTTTTCTTATGAGTTGTCAAAGTATGTTTTTTTTTTTCCAGCTGTATCAACTGATGTTATGAGTCAGCTATCATTGTCCAGCTGGACCAATGGCATATTCAAATCTGCCAAACTACATATTATGCATTCAGTCAGCACATCAGTGTTCTTTCATTCTACTGGGTTTTTATCTGGACAGAGAACTGCCTTGCATTTCTTGAAGTAATCAGAATCCCATTAGCTGATTTTTTTGGGAATTGAAATGAACATCAAAGCCAAATACACAGCTTTCTTTTGACTGCCTTGCTCCTTTAGGAGTCTTGCAACTGTGCAGGTACGTTATTATCGGATAATTGGCTTGCCAGACCATTGTATTGAAATAAGGCTTTTCACTGATTGGATGCGCTGTAGTTTGCACCCTGCTGGCTTTCTCAGCCTTTCCGAAGTGCATTATTTATGCCTCTTCTGTAGAATTACATGCACAGTTTCTCCTACTTGCGAGAATGTCAGACATCAATGTGTCATACTTAAGTTGTATGCATAAAAAGTTACTTTGCTTGGGACCTTTCAGTGGCATAAGGCAGTTTATTACGACACTAAACCTGGTGACTGCAACCTCCTCTAATGGTTTCTGAAGTTTTAAAGGCCAGAAAAGGGCGAGACTGAATAACGCATGTTTATGATGGTTAACAGCCTTAAAGTGAACCTAGTTTTACAATTAAGCCAAGTGTGCTAAGCCATGCTCTTAATTCTTTTTTTTTGTGTGTGGACGTCACAGCACATTTCAGCCAAACACAGTCTTTACCAAAGGTCATAAACTATTGTAGTATTCATCCATATATGTTCCCTGAAGGCATTTTGTTCTAGTATCACTGCTGACATTCCATCAGCTGCGTCTTTTTCACGTATTAAGGGGCGAAGTTGCTATGTGGACTGGTGAAACAAATCCTGGATCAACATCCGTTCTGTTATATTTGAATCAGTTCAAGCATTGATCTAACCAGGACTTGTTCTGTAGAAGTGTTGGCTCAAGCCCACTGTAATTGTACCTGTTCTCTGTAGCAGCTGCCCAGCCTACTGTGTGCCGAGCAATTGCATGTGCTTTTTAAACATGGTGTCCTGTAGTGTCCGAGACCCAATCAGTTGCCTCACAGCAGTGTAACCACCTGAACAATAAAGCTTTATCAGAAATGAAGTCCTCTGTTACCTGGCCTTGTTTGTGATGTGGCGTTGTGGTTGCCTTATGTGCCACTGTGGGGAATTACGAGCTCCAATTCGCAATAGCTGCGACCAGGCACGCGCATGCATTCACATGTACACATATGCACACTCGCATGCACTGGACCATCAAGTCTGTGGCAGGGTCAACACGCACTGCTGAAAGAGTCCAATGATGTCTTCACAAGGATCTTTGGCTGTCAATGTAGTTTATATAGTCTGTTGAGGAGAGTTTCCACTTGGAAATGACCTGGAAGTGTATATGTGGCAGCCATGAGTGTTGTTCCTATTCTCTAAATGCAAAGAAAAAACTGCTTCATTGCTTCTTCCCTGATCTCCATTAGCATAGGGTACACTGACCATCCTGTCCAAAAGAAAGGCAATGACATCTTCCCACGATTCCTTGCAGCAGCAGTAGTTCATGACACCATTTATCTGGCCATTCACAAAACCATACACACAAGGGACGCGTGGTGATGCCACCTTGGGCCCCATTTTAACAATCTAAGCGCACAGTCTGAAGCATCTGGTGCAAGTGGATTTAGGGCGTATGCAAATCCATTTTCACTCGTTTATCAGTGGGTCAGCTGCACGCAAAGTAAGGTACATGGTTTAAAGGGGTTGTACTTCGTCATCGGTGTGTTTTGGGTGTAGCAATATAAACCAGTCAGGCTATCATTTCCCATTCCTTTGAAAAGCCATGTGCGCTTGCATCTTGTTTAATTGCCATTGTAATTTTGCCAAGTTGGGAAAAGCGCTTTTCTGCTAAGGAAACTGGTCTGCTCGTGCACGAAGTGAAAATGGGTGAGAATACCAGTGCAGAGGTTATGGAAACCTGATCGCTGTTATCTCAAAAAATGTTAATTATTTAAAAACATTGTTCCAAACTGTTTTAATCATAACCAGATGGGGAAAAAATCATGCACAGTGAATCCTTGGGTTGCATTTGAACGTGTGCATGAAAGAAGCAAATGAAAAAAAAAGAATGAAAGAAAAAAAGCGGCTGGGGAGAGGAAGACAAAAATAATGTTATTTTGATTATGCTGTCGTAACCTCTTGAATAATGTCCAGCAGGAGTCAAATGAACTTGCTTCTGCTTTATTGACGGTCAGGCTGGGAAAGTATTGGATCAATCTGGATGATATTAAGAACAAAAATAACTTCTGGTTAATATTGGATTGTTGACATCTTTGACGGAGAAGTCGGATGTATGGAATAAATTTGCATTAATCATAGATGGTGACAAGCTGACGATGCCACCCATCGCTTTGTGCTGCCTTTTTCTTTTTTTTTTCTGATCAGCCAAACTAAATTTATAATTAGCACCGATATTTGATATTGGAATCAGGACAGACAGGTTGCAGGTACAGTATATATGGTATATATTGTATATATAGATTCGGTCAGATTTAAAATCTATTTTTTAAGTGAATTGCTGGTAACCGGTCTATCCGTGCCAACTTATCCAAATGTCTGAATCTCTCCAAACAGTATGTCTATTACAGTGCATGTTTAATTGAACAAAAATTCACGTTGGGCATGACATGCCATGTATTTAATAGTCCCTTAACAGTGACCGCTCCAGGGGAATCCCCTAGAAGATGACGGCACTGACCGAGTTTGCCAGTGTAAAGGAATCATGGCCTTATCCAGAATAATTAGTGAATACCTACATGTCGAAACTTGTACGTTCAATCGGAAATCACCTGGATGTTGATCCATTCCCTTACGATTGAAATACGTTGTACATCAGCACATTCAATGACGAGGCATGTATTTGCACGGCCATCACTAACCTGAAAACTATTACCTATCAATCCAGTATTACTGTGACGTTTTCTGTGACTCATGTAGGAGTGACATTACAATGCGTAAGCTGGAGACGTGGGAGTGGCGGATAGAATTCTGTTCCAATTCCGCGTTGAATGTTATGATTCACCCCATAGATGTTGACTTGAGGTCTGTACTTTCAGTCCGTACTTCTTCCACATCACACAAGCATGTACTTTGTGGAGGAGTGCAGCGCTTTGGGTGGATATTGGGATGAAACCTTTGATTAATGATTTATGAGTTATGAAAGAGGGTGTGGCTAAAGTATGGGGGCATGGCTAACCCACAATAATAAAAAAATAACTCTACTGAGTGCAGTGATGTGTTCCGTAAAAGTCTATGACCAATGGTTATTGAGTTATGTATGGAGGCGTGGCTAAAGTGTTGGGGATTGGGCAAATCATCACGAGTGGAAAAGGAACCCTGCTGAGTTCAGTGACACCTCCCACTTGAGTTTACGAAGCACAATTCATGAGCTATGATAGTGGGCTTGACCTGAGTTTTGGGGGCAGCACATATTGTCACCAGTGAAAAAGGAACTTTGCTCAGTTCAATAATTCCTTTCACAAGAGTCTATGACAAACTCATGAGTTACAAAAGGGGTGTGGCTAAAATTTTAAGGGTGAGCAAAACATCACTAATGTAACCAGGGCTTTCAAAAGTAGCCTGCGACTGGCGATTTTCGCCGTCTACTTGGGACATGTTGACGACTACTCAGTCGTCTACTCTGCTTCTCCATATTACAAAATTCTTTTAGTCACCTTCGTCGTTTGTTTAACCCGTGGTCTTGCCATATGTTCGATTAAAGAAGGAGCTTTTGCATCATTTCCTAGCGAAAGTATGACATTGTAGTTGCCTTCATTGCACATGAACGAGCATGGCGCAGCCTCCATATGCTGCATTCCTAATAAATTTTCTCCTAAAACGGTTTTGATAAAGACTGGAGGTGCTTGCACTGGCAGCCAGCCATAACATTGCCTGTGTTGAAAATTCACTTTGCCGTTTTACCGAGGATACAAAATAGCTGCACCCCTAAGTAAAAAACTAAAAACCACCACAGTATTGTCCTTCTTTAACAAGAAAGGTAAAGATGTATTATTTCTCACTGACATATCTAAAAAGAACCATTGTTTAATGTCGAAAATATTGATTACCATCAGTTAACGGAACCGTTTCCTGAGTGGGGTACTGCTTTGCAGGCATTCATCTAAAATTTACCTTAGAATTCACATATAACATTAATGTTTTCAGTCAATATAATAGTGTGAAAGTAAAGTATTATGTCTTACCTTTATAACCAAATATCATCTTAATCATTTACTGGAGCTTTATCCTCACATGAGTTGGAAAAAGGAATCACGCTGGTGATTCAGCTGTGCGCTGACTGTTCCCTGCTCTTCGCTGCCACCTGTTATGTGGGGTATTCTGTGTCGGCTAAATCTGCATCAATATTGGGTTTAGCTGAGCTTATAAACTGCATTTAAACAATTGAATTGCTTATTTGAAAATGGTTTAGCATTACATCTTTATGCGTGTGGTCATGTCCCAGAAAACGGCTGCATTTTATCCGTGAATCCTCTTCGCGACGGTAACTTTTTTTTACCCCCAGGACACCCAACATAATCTGCTTCCCTAGTCCTTTGACTACAGATTATATCACCCCAGATTCTATACTTTATTTCCTTACAAAGCAGTATAAAAACAGGGCAAAACTAGCAGTAAAGCAGTACTTGGTGAAAATACACTCTCTAGATGTGAAAAAGCATTGCCCAAGTGTGATTTAAGTGGTATTGCAGCTTTGTATCACTTCGTAATCATCTGAAATTTGACTAACTCTTAAACCTGTTTTAATGACTCCCACTCCCGCGTTGCTTTGATCATCAATTACAAGACCTATTATAAAAGGCTGGAAGGTGGGTCAGACCGAAAGTGTCTCACTCAGGGAATGGTTATTGAGTGGTATCAATAATAATAATCTCAGTACACTTTTACTTTAACGTTAATACAGAAGTTACTTTGAAAAGTGGCATTTAGTTATGCGTGTATATGTGTGCCTGTGTGTGTGTGTGTGTGTGTGTGTGCGTACAAATGTCATGCACTTCTCTGCTAAATTTTGAAATTTTAAAAATTTGGACTGACTGTGTATGCTGGTAAAGGGGACCTATTCTGCTGATCCTTCTTTTAATACGTATTAGTTATGTTATAATGTTGGTTTTCCATACTCAACCTCTGTAAAGTTAAACATAAGATACAGGGGTTTCGCCGTAATCCAAGAATGTGATTTCATGAACTTGATTTCTTTTCTGAACAGCTCCTCCCGAGATCTTTGCGAGATCTGGACAAAACCTGATGTCGAGTTGTGCTGTCCAATTAGTACAGACCTAGCCAAAGCCAATCACGGCGCTGGACCTGCCCACACCAGAAACTATTCTAGCAGACATGAACAACCACGGATCATACTATTCCTTAGTAGCATCTACACTTCCAAAAATACAAAAGAAGAACTGCAGATCATTTGAGTTGCAGTTTTGTCAGTATCTCTCCCAAAGCTGTTCGTCCGTTTACTGCTGGACGCGAAGAAAAGCACCTATTTCTCTTCTTCCATTAGAAAGACGATGCCTCCTGAAATCACTGGGGAGCTTTTTTGTTTACTGGCGGCAAACAGCCATGCCCAAAGGGAACGTTAGCTGTTTGTGCTCAGCATTTCACAAACGACAACTTCGTCAATAAAGGATAATTCAATACAGGATAAGTGTTTCAGCTGCTTCTCAAACCTGAAGCAGTTGCTTCGATCAAGCGCTCTGAGCCACAGGCTGAAAGTAACTATATAACAGCTTCATTTACATTATTTGCTAACATGTTACGGGAGGCTAGCAGGACCGCTAACAATAGTTAGCACTAACAACTGGCCTCAAACGCAGGCTTTGTAAAATATCTGAAGATAAAGCCTGTCCACGACTCACAAGCCATGTTTCCATCCACTTGTCAATTGAATTATCTTAAGTTCGCCAAAAATATTACTGGGAACAAAGCTGGTGAAAATACATTTCCATCTAACGGCATTAAAGTGAATAAAAAGTAGTGCGTAATGACGGCACGTGCTGTTATGCGATCAAATTGGTGTACTAAATACATTTCTAACATTTTAAGCGGTTTCCATTCATTTTCACACTGAATCACAGAACCTTCAAGTGAACAAATGTAGTTTGTTAGCCAACTAATTTAGCTGGTTAGCCAAAATGGATTGCGTTTACCAACAAATGACCATAATTGCACTAGTTGTAGTAGTGATTAGGTGCCAGCTATTAGCAGCATAGCAGACAATTATCAGAAGGAAACGGCTGCATCAAAACACCGTCAAGATGCAGTAGCAGATTTCTTTGGTGAATAACATTTCCATCAGCATTTATCGCATAAGCCTTTTACCGATCAAGAGAAAATCCGATGAGGTGGACCGTACAAACTATGAGTCGATAGTCTTGAAATCAAGTATAATTTCACCGTCTCCCGTGAGGTATTTTTCATTCGATATTGCTTAATTTGTATAAGAACATGTGGATGGAAACATGGCTACAGATGCGGAAGCAATTGCTTCACTGCATAAGCCTACCCAACTGATGGCCTCTTGAATGTGGCTGTAGCACTGCGGCTAACATAGCTAAGTTACTGTTGTTAATGTTTGTGTCCTAAATATGCAAGAGTAATATCAGGAGAAATTCAACAGAAGTTGTGTGTGAACATAAACCTCATTTGAAGCGAACTTTTTATAATTGTTGAAAATTGTAATTTGGATGCTTAGTACGACTGTCCCCCTGGTAATGGAATTAACTGTCTGTAAAACCTGTATTGCAGGGTAACGTTTGTGTCTGTAGTTGTTATGACCGGTTATCAGCTACTGTATGTTAGTTCACATGCTGTGCAAATTAAAACGCTCCTGGTAACTTTTAGGCAGTAATTATGATCGGCATGCTTGTGTTACTTCGGTAAGCATCAATGTCGCAGTCCTATCATAACGTTGCCTGATTGTAGCCACTACAGTAGAAGCTAACCGGAGAGGTGCTGTATGTGTCTGCAGAGTTGGACTGTGAAGGCTGCAGTTAGACCAGACAAAGGATTTGCAGAGCTTGGGGCGTGTTTTTGGGTGCTTTTGAAACAATGGTTTACTTATCCATGACAGGGGTTAGCCTGATACTTCTCCTATATCTGGGCAAGCTCTCTGATGCTGCCGGTGAAAGCAATTGTGAAGCGCACAGGCTATAACATGTCCGGTATAACAAATGATTTCTCTGCATTGCCGTTGATTGAATATTAAATTGGCGATTGAATATTAAATTCTTATAAGTAAACCATTACTCCTGGCAATTTCCGAAAAAGCCGTTTAGCCTGGAGATTTCGCCGCTCCGTCATATACCAGCGCAGAAGCTCTTTATTACGCCACACTGACGACACACCACAGTTATGCACACGAACCAGCAGGTCCTTATTATACACAGTGAAGCAGTCCATAAGCTGTTGGTCCACTTTTAGCTGCTCCTCACTGTCCATGTTTCCCTCTAAACTCAGACCCACCGGATTTCTACGGTTTCCACTTGGGCATGTCGACCCGTTCTACAAATGTGTCTGTATGTGGTGGATTCTAGCTTTCCCTGCATCCTAGCTAAGGAGTAGAAAAGCCGCTGTACTCACCACTGTTGCCATAGCAAACTGTAGCCGATAGCAATTCAATTCGAACTTGAGCTGCCAGACATTCGCACTGTGTCCTCCACTTTCGCCACTGCGTTTATTAGAACAAGTTCATTTCATCAGATCAAAATTCAAGTATAGCGTTAGATTTTGGAATTTCCCTGCCGATTCCTTATCAGACGGCAGAAGTGTCTCACGTTTCACTCTGGGGAGGCGCACCCGGAAAACTGCGTTCTGCAGCCTCGTCCTGCCCAACTCTGCCCACCACAGAGCTGGTCAGTTAGGAGAAAGTGGGCACACGGGGAGTGGGGGCCGTAGCAGAAGAGCCACCCCTATGAGGCGTTTCAGGCAGAGACTACGATGGACTACAAATGGGGTTTTTTTGAGGATGTCAGTATGAGCAAAATAAGGACCCTGTTGAATGATCAGGAGTACTCTAGGGGAGTCCAAGATCAAAATATAACCTTGGAAATACAGCAAAATGGGTCCCCTTTAATTGCTTTTCAAGCCAGGGAGACGTTCCACCCTCTTTAACCGCTTTGACATAAACAGTCTAGCTATGCATTCCATGATGATTTAAAGCTCAACATTTATATTGTGCTTTGCCTACTTCTGCCATGGATTTGCCCCGCCGGCTGAAAACGACAATCCGGCGGGCACTGGGACCATGGGCCCAAAAGCACGTAAAGGGACCCAAACACACAGGCTGAGTAAAAATATAAAAAAAATTTTATTAAAACAAGTTAAACCAAACCATCAGGGGAGCCGCAGCACAAACAACAGGGCTTAAAACTCAGAATGCAGCTGCACTCAATTGAGGCACAGCCAACCCTTAACCCCTTTGTGCAGAAGCCAAATTTGGCTATTTATGGGTTACCTACTTTAATGCTGTTTAATAAGATTTAAGCTTCATAAAGAGGAAAAGTGTGGCTCAATTCAGAAAAGACACTTACAGCATTTAGAATTACATTGTATTTCAGTTTATTTTCATGATTTTGGTAGAGAAAATGAGCAGCAAACATAAAAAATCTTCATGAGCATTCACCATTGAAATTGCAAAAAAAAAAAAATTCTGAGGATTGAAAAACTGCTGCGGCTTAAAACTGTACAGTTCTGGTATCATAAACTCCTTGACCACAAGTACAATTCATCTTCAACATTACATTCTAGATTACCTACATGCTATTAGCCAAATTATACAGCTATCCAAGTGTCTCCCCAAAGTCTCAAAATTATGTACTGTCAAATCATAAAAATATCATGTATTTAACACAAAGTTTTAAGACATGAAATTTAATATGAACAAATGATTTTCTGTTTGAGTTTAGTATGAATTTATCAATCTCAGTGCAGTTGAATATCAGTGGTCACCAGTAACCTCTCCAAACACAAAACATGCCTTTTCTCCATAAAAAAGTTTAGAGTTCAGAGCCATTTTTCTTCAAAGTCCCCCAAGCCAGCACAAACACGCATTAAATAAACAGCTTATTAAACGGTTAGAACATTCACCCTGTAATGGAAGCTACCAGTCCCCTCTTCTAAGCTCACAAACCCATTTCAACACTTAAGTTATAAGGAACAAGTACAACTCACTAACTCAGTAATATCTGAATTCTGAAATATACCTTATTTTAACAGAGCAGACACTCCACTTTCAGGGAACAATCCATTGCCTCCCTGGATTCAAAAGAAACGTGCAATGAACGTACCAGGGGGTCCACCCAAATGCACGGGCAGTTCGCGTTTTAAACATGAAAAAAAACCCTCGACATATGACTTTGTTGAGTACATATACATTCCCAAAAAAAAACAAAAAAACAAAAAAGTAGCAGCCTCACCTTTTTCATGAATCCCTCCTCCAGAGACCGATGTATCCAGTAGCAGGAACCCTCCGGTCCTGTTTCATTCGAAATAATTCCAATTGACTATATCCTTATCTCATTTAAATCCTGTAATTGTAACTGAACACTTCAAGGCCAGTTTTGCAAACCTGCTTTATATAAATCGCGTAAATTTCAGCCGCGTAATGTGCACAATGTAGACAGGATACAACAGAGCTGCTGATAGGCTTGCATGCTCTGTGTTTGTCCAATCAACGTGTTTCACTTACTCTAAAATGCTTTAACACTCGGGAATTGGATAAGAAACGAGCCAATCAATACATTGTTACCAGGGGAGCTTCACGAGGGCATGAAGTGTAACTCTACAATTATGCAGAAGAGCCTGAGTGTATGATTGAGTGATTAGCTATCAACGCCAGTACTCGGGTGGTTATAAGGAAGTGCTGAATTCGTCAATGAAGGAATCTACACGTAATTCCACGGTAGGGAACTACGATTTTTTTTTGTATGCGACGACAGTAATTGACAGTAGAATGTGAGAGAATCAATACCATGTCGATTTTTTTTGCCTCAGAAAACTGATTTTTTTGAACCACTAATTGGAATACTTTTGGCTCACTGTGGCTAAACTGGTTGCTACAGAGGATAACAATTTTTTTCTGTATCAAGATATCGTTTTTTTAAACTGCTGGATCGATACTATGGGCAAGGATACTGACCAGTTTGCACATCAGGCTTAGCTGAGGAGTTTAATTCATGCAGCTCGTGAAAAACAGGGAGTGGAGTGAACTTTCTCATATTCAGAACCCCGTTTGAGGTCTGCTTGCTTGTGAACATTCAATAACTGATCCGGGGGTTCCATCTAGTGATCGAGTACAGTAACAGCGTGCTTAAATTTGCAGGTTTATAGATGCAGGCGTCTACATCTGCAGAAAGGGGTTAAATAACAAGCCTTCACCTCCACCTCAATGAGCCACACCTCTTGCCCGTTAAGGTGGAGGTGAAGAATGCAGTAGGGGGAGGGACTTCAAGGACAAACCCTTACAACTTCGTGACATTCCTGGTTAGGATGCTGAGCCAATAAGTTTGAAATGATCAAAATCAAGACTGTGGTGATGCAATAAACTGGCAATTAGGCTTCTGAACACAGGTGTTCTTTCCGAACGGTTTTCCTAAAAACAATCACAAAACTAACACCAAACAGGTCTGACTGATAATAATATGGTTTTTCTTTGAAATCTTAATTACCTAATAAATGGTTAGTTTTAGTGACTGCATTTCTGAATTCAACAATTAAAAGTCAACGATTCTACAATTTTCCTCTCTTTTATGCAGTAAAGGGATTGGTAATTTAGCTCAATCATATAATGCAGCTCTTCAGCAACAGCTCAAATAGTTATTTCTGACAATGTGGCTTAACAGTGTAAACAATCCATATGAGTATGAGTAGTGCAGTTAAGAAAAATGAGCAACTCAGTAAAGATCTGGGATTGTAATTGGCTGGAACAAAAACCAGCGGACACAGTGGGTCCCCGGAACCAAGCTTTGGAACCCCTGATTTAAGCCATTTTCTCCCTCTTTATGAAACTCAAATCTTGAATTTTAAAGCCTTAAACAGAGGAATGCATACATTTCAGCTGAGACTTCTGTTCAAAGGGGTTTGTTGCATGCGTCTTGCTGATCGTCGGAAGTGACAATACACATACAGGAACTCAACAGGAGCAAATTATGACAAGTATTCTCAAAATGTACATATGTTAAAACCAAAAAATATTAGAGTCACATCACCAAATCTACCAGTGGTAGATTTTAAATCACTGCACATTGGGAGAGGGAAGACACTGGGAAGGGGTGGTGGAGGGACAATGCATAATTTGTGTAAGACTCAACCGTTATCATATTAAGCTTTATGTAATTACATTGTCCTCGTTGACCCTTTTGATCAAAGAAGATGTTAAATGCAAATATTTAAACCAAATATGGTTGTTGGAGAACTAAGGATAGCCAGCTATAACTTGTAATGGTCTTGCAAACCATAATTATACAATAACGATTTTCACCTGGCTCAAAGATAAAGGCTACAATATTCTTTGTTTGTAAGAGGTTCATTCCATACCTGCAGGTGAAGCAGTCTGGGAGCAAGAATTGGGGCGACCAATTTATTTTTCCTACGGAACAAAAAGCTCAAAGGTGTAATGACACTCTTCCAAAACAACTTTGACATTAAAATATCACAATTTCTCTAACTGATTCAAGGGGAAGATGGATCATCTTAACTGCATTAATTGATGGCAAGTATTTTACCATTATTAGCATATATAGGCCAAATGATGACACTAACTTCTTTGAGATTGTCCTTAATGATAATTCAGGTTTACAAGAGATAAGCAACGTCTTTATCATGGTCAGCGACTACAATGCTGTATTAAAACCTGCTTTAGATCGGAAACGTAATCATTGTACAAATTATCACCTGCATGCTTTTAAAGGATTTTCCGGTATTATGGATGCCATGGACCTTGTAGACATCTGAATGATGTGATTTCTGAATGACTCAGAAATCCAGATTTACGCAGGTATACCTGGAGGAGGCAGAATCAAGCTAGTTGTATTGACTATTTCCTGATCTCTTTTTCTTTGGTTATAAAAGTCAAAATTGCATTAGTTGAAGGCAAAATAAGATTCGATCACCCACTTACAGGGCTGCACCTGTCACTCACCGATTTCCTTTGAGGCCGTGGATAATGGAAATTTAATGAGAGTCTTTAATGGATAGTACTTTTATAACCAAAACTAAAGTTTTCATTACAGAATTCTTCTCATATAATATAGGTTTGGCAGATCCTCTTATTGTGTGGGATACATGCAGATGTGCCTTTAGAGGGCGTGCAATACAATACTCTTCCTTCAAACAAAAGCAGTTAAGGGCAAAAGAGAAAAAATCTAGCAAAAGAAAATGAAAAGCTTATATGAGATAATGATAACTCTGTTATTATATCTAATGATATATTGAACATCTTGGAAGAAAAACAGAATGAACTTGAAGAACTTTATCAAGAAATATCAATTAATATATATTTTAAAAATAAAGCCATATGGCTGGAGATGGGTGAAAAATGCAACAAACACTTTTTAAATCTTCAGCATAGAAACGCATCTAAAAAGAACACACAGAAACTAGTCACAAATAAGGGTGAAGCTCCAGTGACCCAAACAGATATTAAAAGAAGAAGAAAAATATTTTACTGAACTGTTTTCATTTAAGACTCCACCACTGCCTCTAAATGATGTCCACTGCAAAGACGTCTTCCCAAAAACCATGTTAAGCTTTCAGACATGCAAAGACAGTCCCGTGAAGGCCTAATATCTGAAGATGAGCTCAGACAGGCAATTAAGTCGTTTTACCCGGAGAAAACACCTGGCCTTGATGGCATACCATTTGAGGTGTATCAGATTTTTTACGATCAAATTAAAGAACTTACATGTTTTAATTACTCATATGATAAGGGTGTACTGTCTGAGACCCAACGAAATCGTCTGATTTCGCTGCTATTAAAACAAAAAAGCAGTGGCCAATATAAAGACCCAGTTTATTTTAAAAAACTGTAGACCTCTTAGACTTCAGTGTTGCAATGCCAAAATACTTGCAAAATGTCTTGCCTATCGCATTAAGAATGTCTTTTCTGATATTGTTCACAATGACCAGTCTGGATTTCTTCAAGGTCGAAATACTGGGGACAATATGAGGCAGCGACTACAAATTATAGAGAACTGTGAAATGTCAAAAAAAGCAGGTTTAATTTTTGGACTTGGAAAAAGCCTTTGATAAGGTTCGACTGGATTTTATTTATAAATGCCTTGAATTTTTTAACTTTGGCGAATCTCTCAGAAAATGGGTTGAAGTTAAATACAACAACCTAACGTAAAATTACAAATCATGGCGATATTTCAGGTGATATTTCACTGTCAAGGGGAGTAAAACAGATTATTCTTATTTGTTTATAATGGCAATTTAAATACTTGCTATGTGGATAAGATCAAATAAAAATATTAAGGGTTTAGAAATTCAGGTTTCTATGTATGCAGATCATGCTACCTTTCTGTTGGCACCTCAGTCCTTATCCTTGCAAAGCCTAACACAGGACATGGATTGTTTTTCCTGCTTGTCAGGCTTGAAGCCAAATTATGACAAATGCTCAATACTTAGGATTGGCTGTCTGAAAAACACTCCATTACCTTATGGTGCAATCTACCTATAAAGTGGAAGAATGAATCAGTTGATTTGCTTGGCATTCATATTCCTGAAAACATGGATAATTTCTCAGAAGTTAATTTCAATAAAAATAAACTTGATAAAATAGACAAAATTTTGCAGCCATGGAGAGGGAAATATTTAACATTTTATGGTAAAATCACCTTGATTAATTCCTTGGTTGTTAATGACATCATTTTCACCAAGTGAATCATTTTTCAAACAATATAAGAAAAAAATATCTTCAAATTTATATGGAATGGTAAACCAGATAAAGTTAAGCGTGTGTACCTTTACAATTAATATGAATCAGCTGGAATAAAATTGTTAAATTTAAGAGCTTTGAATCTCTCACTCAAACCATCCCTGATTCCGAAGGTTTTTAAAAACCCAAGATGGTTTTCCAGGAGATTATTAGACAGTGTACCCTCGATTTTTAAAAAGTGACTGTTTACCTTTCTACAGATTAAATACCCCCAGTTCTCAAAATTCAATAAGGAACTGGCCATTAATCTTTCCCCGTTTTTAATGAAAGCCATTCAAAGTTGGCTGCAATTCCAATTCTATCCTCCAGAAAATACAAGGGAAATTTAGCATGTGGTTCAATTATAACATATTGATTGGTAAGAAATGTATTTTTTGGAAAAATATGTTTGATTCTGGCATTATTTTTTGAAATGATATTGTAAATAATGAAGGTAAGTTAATGTCTTATGAAGAGTTAATTTACATTTATGGCAGGTTTGCCCTTTACAAAAGTTCAATCAATTGCTTGCGGCCGCCATACCGCTAAAATGGAAAAGAAGAATTGTTATAGGAAGTAACAAGGAGCTCGTCTGTCGACCATCTATGAAAAACCTTTGGTGGATTGAAAAAAACCAGCATAAATAGAATGCTATATATTATAGAATGATATATATATATTATCATATATATTTTTAATGATAATGAAGTTCTATCATGAAACTTTCTTCTTCTTTTTAAAGGAAAACTGGCCACATCTGATAATGTTGAGAGTTTTTGGAGTTTCGGTAATGGTAATTTAAATGAATGATTGAAAACAGGTTGTGACCAATCATTCATTTTAAGGGATTGTTTTGAGCCTCCCCAGTTCACGAGCCGCTACTGTGTTCAATATCAAGGAACATTATTTTCGTACTTATACAATGGTCCGATGGTGGTCATTTTGGATTTCAAGATGGCAGCCATGAAAACCAAAGATGGGTGCCATGACTCACCATTACTTTTATCTCAGAAGCCCAGGTCGAAAGGTGCGCCACAAATTATAATGGTGGCAAGCATAGGAACATGATGTTGAAATAAAAGTCCTTTCTGGTGCTGCTGTGGTCCACTTCCTGTCAACAAAGGATGCGACCACATTTAGTGAATATGCCCAGAAAATCTTCAGTCCATACTTACTGTCTCAGCTCGAGACAGCGCAACAAATTGATGTGGTGTGGAATGAAGGACAGCTTAAAGGGGCAATAAGCGGAAATGCATCATTTCTAGATTCAAGGAATTGAAAAATCGCTATGTGAAGAACAAGAGGTGTAATTTTATCTGGAGTATAGCAGGATGTCACACACTCGCTCTCTGTGTTGATCTCAAGCCCCTTGTTTACAAAGCCAGTCTGGCTGCGCGTTCATGTACGTTCATGTGAATCTCCGCCTCCTCCCTCCTCTCGGAGCCCTTGGCCCTCCCTCCCTAAATAATGCACCAGCCAGTGAGCAGTGGCAGCGGTGGCAGTGCATATTTTTTATTTAAATGAAATGGCGAAGAGTGGAACGAAACGTTCACCTGAAGACAAGCAGGATCCGAAATTACCACAAAAGAAACAACAGTCGTTGGTGAAGAAATTGTCGGATAAAGAAATGGACAGAACCCGGATTAATACTGGCCTTGTATTTCCAAGGTGGAGAGCACGGCGAGAGCTAAAGGGCCTACAATTTGACTCGGAGCTTGCTCTTCTTCTCCTGGAAAGGTAACAACATGAAGTCGAATGTCTGTCTTAATTAGTGTTACAGTAACGTTAGGCACATGTCGCTATGTCGATTCAATTAAATTCAATGTTACAATCGTAGCATGGGTTCATGTTCGAAGCTTGAGTTGTTAGCGGCTCGGTCCCAGCAATGAGTCAGGCGTTATGGTTGTGTGTAGGTACTAAGTACTGACTAATAACGCCGTGGAAACTTATAGTGGCCCGTTATTCGGCCAAACAGTCTTACTAAACTAGTTCATCGTCTGATTACTAATCAAGCAAAGGGGTGGATTCTGCCTCTCCAAACTAACCTCCGACCGCTAACAGCATTAGCAGCGAACAGACACATTTGATGCCAATGGTAAAACACTAAATTATTGGCATAATGATTAATTTACGGACAAAACAGCATAGAATATTTGGCAAAATGAAGTTCTCTTTCTTGCGGCATGATAACCTTGTAAGTTAGTTACTTCCTTACTCGACATGTTCCACAAAATGGTGATGTTGTTTTGCTCGGTGTGTTTGCACTTGGCAGATAGTTGTTCGCAGACGAGGCAAGTGGGGGGTTGGACAGCAGAGGTGGAGGGAGGTGTGGCTCATGACACACTGTGTTTTGGTCTACAGGTGGTGCACAACAGGAAACCTAGCAGTGAAACGATTTCACTTTTTGCCCCTTAAAAGAATTCTATGTGAGAAAATCGAGGGACTTGTATGCAAAGACATCTGCGAATGCAAAGCTACCTGGAAACTGGAAAAACTTCCTAAGGAATGACAATAACAAGGGTGAACTCTTGCTTCTTCTGCCCGATGAGTGTGTTTTTCAGGACACAGGAGACAAAACCATAATATCAACAGCTGGCGAGAGGGTTGTTTGCTCCAGAGAGGAGGAGTCTGGATGGACTGCCGCCAGGCATGCAGTAAGAAGCAGACTCCAAAATCCTCCTTCATGTCATGGATGGTGTGAAGTCTGGATATCAAATTGTGAAGTTACTGTTTGTTACTTCCAGGATTTTCCTAACATTTAACAGCTGTGGAAAAGGGGAGGATTGGCACAATATCCCCATCCATGAGCTTGCTACTGCACTGGGTCTTCAAATGTCCAAATGTCTGCCATTTTCCCACTCGTTAATGGGCTGTGACACTACATTGTATTTTGCAAATTGTGGTGAAAGGCAGCTTGGCAAATCTGGCTTGTGCTTCCGCAGGTTACAGAGCTCTTCGCACTTCTCTTATCTTTATCTCCACCCAGCCTCTCTGGTAGTGTCTTCAAACAACTGGAGTGCCTTGTTATTCTGGGGTAATGTCGTACAAGTGATGGCCTGCATGCCAACACAGCACAGCTGATACTGTTTTGCGAGATGTCTTGGGACATTACACATACTCCCCCAACAAAAGCCGCACTGCTTCAACACACAACAAGCTGTTTAGCAAGCAGGATATGTATGGGGTCAGTGTCTGCTACTACAGCTATCACTTCCACAACCGACTGAGTGGGGGTGGTAATCCTCTGGAAATGGGTACAAGCAGTGGTGTAGTGGGGATTTTATCACTGGGGGAGTTCTCCAAAAAAAATTAAAAAAACGTTAGTCACCCGTATAGACCCAACTTGCAAATGCTTGAGCCACATATGCCTATACTTTCACTTTGTTACTTTGACACTTTGACACTGGGAACTTAGTTACTCGTTTCAAATTAAAATATGAATTTAATTCATCATTTACGGATTATCTGGATTTGGCCTGTTTGAGAAGAACAGCGGTGTATCTTTGTGCAGATGTGTCCGCCAGTGGACGAGGAACTGCAAATTTATACACGCAGTTACAATATTTTATCACTAGATGACACACCAGGATCAGTTATTGAACATTCACAACTGCCAGTAAACTCCGGTCTCCTACGTGGGCGCGGTCGCGGAAGATTGAGCTATTGTAGGCTATTTGCAGGATGAATGCTGACCGGGTTATCCATCGCATCTTGTTGTCAGAGGTGGTAGCTCAAGTAAGCGGGAACCGGATCGGAGCAGGGTTTGTTTTCAGCCCAAATACACTTCATGGAGGGCAGAGAACCCCCTCTCTCCCTGTGACAAGTTACAAGTCAATTCATCTAATTCATAACCATCCAAAGCAGTTAAATTGAGGTGAAAAATGATCCATAAAGCAAATATCCTGCATAGTTCCTCGACTTTAATAAGCAGCTATTGTAAAAAAAAATTTTAAAAATTCAGTGATGAAGTGATTACCTGATTTCGGGCTTCCACTGCCAGCTCTTCTTTGACATGTGCACACAATAGCAGCATTCGCAGGCATTCGTGCGTGAGTGGAGGACGTGAGTGGAGAACGTGATTACGGCGCTGCTATTTCACCTGGCAACAAGAAATACTATTTTCTGATTGGCTGATAGGTTGCCGATTCAATCAGAGCCCTCTGCCTTCGCCTCATCCATTCATAGATTGCTAATCTCTTTTATATACAGTCTATGTTACTAATGTCCGGCGAGTTTTATCACTTCCCAGCGTGAGAAATGTCATGTGTGGCATGTGCTCATGTGGACTTGAAATGCGTGTGGCTCACGCTCAATGTGTGAGACTTGAGAGCTCTGTTAATTATATTTGTGAATTGCAGTTTGTATTATTACTTTATTGGAAGCCATACAATGGCAAAAATGACAACAGAGGCAATGTTTTAAAAAAATGTATTATCCAAAAAAAAAAAAAAGCGAAGATGACCACCATCTGGCAATATTCAAGTAAGTGTCAGAATATTTCTTGGTATTGAAAACATGGCAAAAAGCACTTAACTTGCGGTGCTATAAGCATTACAATTGAGGATATAGCGAGAAATTGGTCATTTTGGGGGCCATATTGGATTTCGATATGGTGGCTACCAGGAGGCTCTATTTTGGGGGGTCCATTTTTTCCCTGCTTTCTTGAGTAGTGTGCTAATTCTGTGCCAATTTTCATGCTGTATGTATGATTTGAAAGATTTGTGACTGTAGAAGTCTAACTGTAAGGGCATGATGGATCAGAAGTGCTTGATAAATCAAGGCTTTATGTTCAGCCCTATAAGAATATGGAACCACTCAGAGTTTCATCAAGGTAATCTGGGCTGTGTCGCATTGTGCGTTATGTGTTTCTCTTTGGAAGAGAATTTTTGCTTTAATTAAATTCCAACTCTGGTTTTTGTATAATCAGGAAACTGATTGTTCCAGGCACTTCTCTTGGATAAGTAGGTAAATTAACATAATTCTACCTCACTTTGATGACGCTTGTGTTGTATTCTAAGTATTGAGGGTTTTCCACCATTTAAATCAGTCGTGATGTGACTGTTTTGTTATGGTGGCAGTGTACTGTGAAGGTGCGTGATTTACTGTGGTTCTAGAAAAGGGAAATTTTGAATGACCTTATAATCGCACTGCAGGACCGCACGATCACAATATGAAAGTATTGCTACATGTGCATTTATGACTTGGAAAGATTGCTCCTTATAATACAATTTACTACACACTAGACTGAACAGCAGCCACATTTTCTGAGTAATTGTGTGTTCCCAGAAATATAAGCCACTTTCGTTGGAGCTAGTCTCCATGGTTATCTGTAAGGTATAGAAAATGCATTCTGGCTTGCTTGAATTGATTCTAAATATACACGAGCATTCTGGGTAATTCTTTGCAATGCCAAGACTGAAGGTCATATTTTTAATGCCAAGTCTATTGCCCGTTCATCATGGGGAATTGTGGGTTTAGGTTACTGTCTTTAAACTTTTTTCCAGTGTCAGTGTGTTCTTGTACACCAGGTGGACTTCGGCAATGTGTGTGAGTAATATTGTGCCCTGATCTAGTTTACTGTGAAAAAAAAAATCCAGCAATCTGCCTGCTTCTCTGCCAGGCAGGGCAGAGAAGTTGGTCCCATGAGAATAGAACATTTTTTTCCGGACTTTGCCCTCTATTGGTTTCATGTTCTAAAGTTCTGCTGATGGCCCATAAACTGATACAGCTGTCCTAAACAGGCTGCAACACGGCTGTCCAGGAATATTGAGCACTTTCACTTCGGTTTCCTAATATCCCCATTTTCAGTGGTCCTAATGTATTTGAGCTTAAATATTTCTTTTACTGTCTGTATAGCTTGCATATGTCTTTGCCTGGTAATACTGCCACTTCTGAGGCCAGAGTCAGAGAGGTCATTCCTTCAGAGAGAGGGCACACCATTTACATGGACATTGGCATCAAAGACCAATTGACATGACGTCATTTGCGAGACTGATCTGCTTTTTGTATGTGTGAGCCATTTTGCCTACACTGCAGTGTGGCATTTGCGGCATTTGCAATTTTTTGAGCTGGATATAAATGATATTAAAAAGCACTCTTACCCGGCTCATGTTGGGTACACCAGCAAGAATAATCTTTTTACAAACTTTTTAAATGCTCTACTTTTCTATTTTACAAAGAGCATAAAAGTATTAATGAAATCACCATTTACTTCTTAGCATCAGTTCTTAAAATGCTCAAGGCCCATAAATCCCATAAATACACAAGTATCCTCAGGCTGTTAAGGCTTTAAATGAAATGATTGACCACAATTTTTAGGATTTTCAGTACTCTTCAATGCTACTTTTTATTATTATCCCCCGCCAACACGAAGTGGGAGGGGGATATAGGTTTGACCTCCGTCCGTCCGTGCGTCCGTGCGTCCGAGATAAAGGGGACAGCTTTACTCAGAAAGTACTACAGATACAGTAACCAAATTTGGTGTGTAGCTACAGACCATAAAGGCCTTGATCGAGTTCGAAAATGAGAAGCGCACGATTGGCGGGGGATGTTGTAGACCATGTCGACTTGTTTATTCATTTATTTATTTAAGGATGGAAAGACTGTTGGAATTGGGATATTGTGTGTGTTCTTGGGATGTCTTTGAAAGTCAATCGTTCTGTACTGTATCAAAGTCAGTTAAGTGTTTTAATTTACTTTTAGTTTGTATTGTGAAGTATACAAGTATGTGACCCCCCCCCCCAGCGCACACACACACACACACAGAAAATATTCCTATGTTTTTACTTGTGTAAAGACAAATGGCAATAAAGATTGAATAAAGATTGTATTTTTTCAAAACATTGCATTTCAGCCATTCGTTCTCATGCAACCGTTTTTGGTCAATGAAAATAAATCTTCTGGATAATTCCTCCCAAGGTGAAGTTTTCTCGAAACTCAATTTTTGCTGTTTATGTGTGGACAGGGAAAACAGTTTTTGGCTTGTGACATCAGAGGGTGTGCACCTCATGGGGAGTTTTTATGACTTCTGATTGGCCTGCTTGGTTGTACATAAAATTTAGTCATAGCCGCCTGCTGGTTTGACATGCTGTTGACAGTGTTTTAATTGCATTTTGTGTAATTGTGAAGAGATTTTTTTTATTTTTTTTTAAAAATGAAGAAGGAAAATTGTCGTTTTTCAAAATACACATGTATGTGTAGACTAGGCCTGAGCCTTCGCCTGATTTACCGCATACTTCAAATAACTTGCTCAGTGATTAATTCTATTAGCAAATTAATTGCAGCATTTACATCCCGCGTATGCCAGCATGGTTCATGAGGGACCTGACACCTGTTAATGAAGGTGATCCAAGACGGGACTCTGAAGAGGCCTTGGCTGCAAGACACTCGATTTGGAGTGACCCTGGGTCAAATGCCCATGTTATCAATTATTAGTTTCACACACACCCAATTACAGCATCACAGCACAAAAAAAGGAGCCTGCAGGATGGTTTAGCAATGGCTTTGATAATACATCTTTTCACATGGCATGTCATTAATGCTGATCCAGTGGAATGACTTAATTGCAATTAAGCTGAGCGCCTGGCTGGTGCAAATTTAGCCAGTGCTGTTGTAATTTCAGTCATTAAATCAAGGTTGACCCAAGTTTGAAAGCTGCCAGAATCGATGGAAACTGAAACAAACTAGATGTTAAACTTTTAATGATTTGAAGGCTTTCTGAGCATGCATCAGTGATATTTACTTTAAATCCTTCTGATTTAGGATTTGGCATTCTCTGTAAAAGTTGTTGCAAATATCAAGCCGAAAATATTAGACCTTCATTTCTGGTAAACTTTTAATGAAATGCAATTGAAAGTTATTTCAGATTCAAGCATCAAAAGTGCTGGATCCCAGTAGCATCTTTCTTTCATTCTTTCTGTGTGCCTGTCTGCCTGGCTGGTGTCTTTACTTCTTCCTTCAATAAAAGTGTCTGAATCTATGAAACCTTAGGAACTGGTAACACCATATTTTGCAGACAGGGTCCAAATGTCGGCTAGTACTCAGGCAATGAAAATTCCACCAATAGGGCAAGATGGTTGTGCTATATTTGCATGTTTGTGGTTTGGGGCATAACTCCTGAACTGTAAGAGAAAGCAACAAAATTCTTCATTTTTGTGAGTCCAGACAAATTGAGCTATCTAAGTCACTTTCATTTCCATATGGCGTGTTTAATTAGTTTTACAGGTTTTGATCACAGCACTGCAATGCACTTTATAATTTGCCCTAGGCTGCAGAGTGTGAAAGTTACTACTGACTTGGGGCTACATTTTGGTGCAGGTTGTAAAGCTGTAGCTTGCATGATTGGTTTTTAATGATTTTTCTAAGTAGGATTGCTGTAGCATTAGCTGGGTGAGATTTGATCACCTACTTGAATTTATGGCATTTTGGACTTGAACGGATAGCTGTCCTAAGTTTTGTTTATTCACATGCATGGGAAGGCAGCTTCAGTCAGTAGGAGAATTAGGACATGACTGATGCATTCATGCCTCCAACTAAAACCTAATTGGGCAGCATTTTGAAACCACCCAAAGACAGGCAGAGTTACTGCACCACCAGTCAAATATACCTGTCAGAAGCTTATTACACACAGCCTGCCTAACTGACTTACTCCAGCAAATAAATTCAAGTTACTTACCCCTGAAAACCGATCCAATTTGGAGTAAAAACTAGAAACTAAAAAGAAGTGATATCAAGGAGAGAAATTTGTATATAATACTTGGAAATATTTATGAGAAAAATTTTGTTCAAAATGGATGCTTTGGATCTTAATCAGTAACAAAACATTGATCCATTAGTTTCAGCATGATGAATCCTACATGGCATTTGAAATTCTTGCAACTGCATGTTTATAGCACCACCTGCAGCCTTTTCACACCATAACCAGGCCAGGGTATCCCCCTCCACAGACAGCTGAACTGACTGTAGGTTACCAACCTCAGCCCATAAGTGTGGATATCAAATTACTGTAACTAAGTAAAATTGAGAGGGGTGAAATTTTCCAGGAGTACTCCAGACTTCAGTCAAAGTTTTTGTGTATTATGCACATGCGTATCAATCATTTTATTTTGAAGTAGATTGAACTTTTACAATTACAATTACAATTACAATTGAGAATAGTGGGCTTTATATTCAGACATTTATATGCACTCCAGACTCAACTTTTCATAAGATGAAAATCCCCCAGATAGTTCTGATGAGGACAGTCTTAGGGCATGCAATTCAGTGGTGATAGTAAGTGATTTTTTTTTTTTTTTTTTTTTTACTGTTCTCATCATCATCCTTCTGGATGTGTTAGGCAGAATTCCTTTTCATCCTCCACCTGTCAGGTATCTGTTCGATACTTTTCAGATATTTTAATTATCAGTGTGCAGTGGTACAATTCATCTTTGTAGATCTTCTTGAGGCTACTTCCAAATTTATGAGGATCTAAGACAGGGCTCCAGAAATCACAATACTTAAAGTCTAGGAACTGCTGGTTTCCCAACCTCTCTTTACCTGAGAGTCAGGTGTGATGACTTTCAGGCTGATTGATGGCAATAATTGTTTGCCTAGAGGTAAAGAAAACCAGGGCTGGATTTGAGTTTGAGAGCCAGATTTGGGGATCCCTAGTCTATGACCATCTGGTCCCTTTTGAACTGCCTGTCTGTTTGTTTTCTCCATGGACCAAGCCAAAAGGATTTTGCATGTGCAATCTCATTTTTATTCTCAAGTGAAACAGGAAGTGATGTAATGATGCAATTTCGTTCCTTAAAACTTAAGATGAAAGACCATTTTTGACTGAACTGCAAATATAAGCTGAAGCTGAATTGAATAATAAATACTTAAACATCTGAATCGAAACAGTCACAAAATCTGGCATTTTTCGGATTAAGAATTTATTCCACCACTGGAAACTTTGATAAACTTTCGCTGTATATGCAAAAGAAAGGCAAAAAAAAAAATCTGTAATTGGTGCTCCATGATCTGTGAGAACAGAGAAAAAGGGCTGTGGTATACAGTTTTGCACAAAAGGTAGAAAGCCTAACCAGAATGCATTGGGCGTGTTGGTTTCCTAGAACTGAAAATTGGGTCGGCACAAAACATCCCTTTAGAACAAGTGCTGGCGCTGACTTTGTGTGAGTCATTTTTATTAACACATTTTTTTAATGATAAGAATCATCCACTGGCAATGCAAAATTGCTTCCTTCTTACTGTGATATAATTACGATGAAATAGAAGGCTAAATTCAGTTCAGAACGATAATTTACTCATAAATCGGCCTATACTTTACGAAAGGTAAACTGCTTTGGAATTCTCATGCTACCTTATTGGCAGATCAACCGATCTAACCTCTACCATATGATTGTTTAAGTGCAATCAAAGACAAAGATTTGAAACATTTTTGCATAATTTTGAATAAGGCTGATTAAAATGCACCAAATTGCACATCAAAATTAATAATTATCGGCCACTTTAACAAGGCGAACTTGCTACATCCAATGGTGTGAAGTGATTTCAGAGTGTTTTTGTTGTTAATTAGGACTAAAGCAATAAATCACTTGCAATAAATTTATTATTCAAAGTTTCAGTCAACCGACCTTCCTCAAGACAACAAACAGAATACATTAGAGAGCATATATAAAATGCAGGCTGGTAGGCCTACGTGGCCCAATCAAATAAAAATCAGATGACCACTAGCAAGAGGCATCTCAAAAGTAAACACAAGAATACAAATAACCATATACAAAGGTAATAGTAACCTCATTTAGGGGAGACAATAATACAGAAGTTGGAATTTGATCCCACTCTTGTTTAATACAGGTTTCCAGCTGCTGGGGAGTTTTGGGTCTCCTTTGACGGACTTTTCGCTAAATTATGCGCCAAATGTTCTCAATTGGAGAAAGATCAGGACTGCAGGCAGGCCAGTTCAGCACACGGACTCTTCTACTACGAAGCAATGATGTTGTAATATAGCTGCAGTATATGGTTTTGCATTGTCCTGCTGAAATACACAAGACCTTCACTGGAATAGATGTCATCTAGAGGGGAGCATATATTGCTTTAAAACATTTATATTCCTTTCAGAATTGATGGTGCTTTTTAAAACATGCAAGTGTCCCACACCATATGCACTAATGCATCCCAATACCATCATAGATGCTGGCTTCTGATCTGAACGCTGATAGCAGTAGGGGTGGTCTTTCTCCTCTTTAGCCCAGAGGACACGACACCCATGATTTCCAGCAAGAATGTCAAATTTGGACTCATCTGACCACAGACACTTTGCCACTTTGCTACAGTTTATTTTAAATGAGTCTTGGCCCACAGAACACGGCAACGCTTCTGGATCATGCTCAACAATGGCTTCCTTTCTGCATGATAGAGTTTTAGGTGGCATCTATGGATGGCATGGCAGACTGTGTTTACAGACAGTGGTTTCTTGACGCATTCCTGAGCCCATTTAGTAATGTCAATGACAGAATCATGCCAGTGAGTGATGCAGTGGCGTCTCAGGGACCAAAGATCACGGGCATCCGGTAAAGGTCTTCGGCCTTGTCCCTTATGTACAGAGATTTTTCCAGTTTCTCTGAATCTTTTGATTACGTTTTGCACTGTCGATGATGAGACCTTCAAAGCCTTCGCAATTTGACGTTGAGGAACATTGTCTTTAAAGTCTTCCACAATTTTTTTTACGCAAGGCTTCATTGGTTGGAGATCCTCTAGCCGTCTTTACTTATGAGAGACTCAACCCCACTAATAGCATCAAATAGCCAATCATGTTACACACCTGATGCAAGTTAACTTTTTTTTTTTTTTTTTAAATTTGGCATCTCCAATCCCACCCGAATCTGGAATGCACAATTAGTGAACTATGTACAAAGCTTGCTCGTATGCGACCCCTTGCTGCCAACTCAGGATAGTGAAGACAGCTCACGGCTCTCCTCCGAAGCACGTGTCCGTCAGCCACTGATTCTTATACACTCATTGGTCGAATCCTCGTAAGTTCCGAACGAGGGCGGAGGATACCCGGACGTGAACAAACCCAGAATCTTCCTGACGAGCGCCCGTCTGGCCAACAGGAGGCGCTGAAGCAACGAACAAAGCTGATATTCTTAACCCAAATCCGGCAGTCCCTTCCCAATTTGAAACCCTGTAGCGCGATCGCCAATTGTGCGCTACTCTGAAAAAGCTGCCGACCCCTGCCGGTGGGTACGCCGGGGCTCGAACCCGCGACGTGATAGCTATCCGGTAGCCCTAATGCAAGTTAACTTAATTACCTGCTAAATGTTCTTTCAGCTGATTCTCATATATTAATTGCTTTTTCAGCCCTTTTTTGCCTGTGTCCCAACTTTCTTGAGACCTGTTGCAGCCAGAAAATTTAAAATAAGCTCATTCTGTGGATAAAAATGTAAAATGTCTCAGTTTCAACATTTGAAATGTTATCTATGTTCTCTTGTAAACAACATATTGGCTAATGTGATCTGAAGGTCATTGCATTTTGATTTTGTTCACAATTTACACTTTGTCCCAACTATTTCGGAATTATTGTATTAATATTAAAATATTTAAAATCTTTTAAATCAGTGCTCATCAGTGTGTGTGTGTTTTCAACGTAAGAAGCATTGGTAATTTAATAAATTAATAATAATTGCCTCGTGCGGCAACCAGTGTGCAACTGAGCAAATGCAGTCTATTCTTTTGATGTTGAAAACATAATTAAGTGCAATCTTCAAATAAATTAGGTTGCACAGTTTAAAAAAATCACAGTACAGGAGATAGAATTCAAGGTCTAGGTTAATTAATTTTTTAAAATTTATTATTTCATTTTTCACCCTTCAGTGCTGTCATTTCTTAATACTTTCTTAATAATCACAGGCTTATATATTGGTCTTGATTATTCAGTCAATAAATTGTGTGATTACTGATCACGTGACTGAAAACAGGGTCAGCTTGAAAGCAGTTATGCATTTAAGGGTCAGAGACTCTCAGCACATCATTTGATAATCCTGTATCACCGGCGTTACCACCAGGGGGACGTTGGGCTTTAGAAAGTTAAATAAATGGTATAAAATGGCGGATTGCCCAAGCTTGTAAATGTTTTATTTAAAAAAAAACGGACATTTTTTTTCTGACATTTTTATAGCGTAAGGCTAATATACATGTAGATTACATATTGCCGATTTGCATGACACAGCCGCTGTTTTTGCATCCTGGACATTTCAGACCCTGCTATATATACCCTTCTCCCTCAGTCATTCCTTGCGATGCCTCAGTAGCCACACTGCTGTGTAAACCCAGTGTTTAGCTTATTTAAAAGCAATGAATTTTCTCTCTCCCAGAGAGTTATTTCTCTTAGTGTCCCTTCTGTATCTGTGTATTGAATTGTGATTGTTTGTATTCCCTGTGCTCTCTGTTAATGTTTACACAGACAGCCACTTTAATAAATCAACCTTCTTTGCTTTTGGATCCTCTCGCCTCCACATCCCTCCTTGCATTACAGGTTCACTGAAAACTAGTGGCACGAAAGGTGCGAAATAGAAGTTAAGTGCCTATGATGTTCTTTATCTGTGCATGACAAGTCAAGAAAAAAATTGGCGGTTGACAGCACAACAACTCTGTGATGATATTGATAGCACCAGAGGAGAAGCGATGAAAATATCAAGATCTACTATTTCCAGACACTTGTGTGAGAATGGTCTGATCAGTCGTGTTGCTGCCAAGAGCTGCGTCAAAAAAAAGTCTTGAGTTTGCCAAACAATTCAAGGATTGGAGGCCAATGGATTAGGAACAAGTCCTTTGGACCAATGAATCAAAATTCAATATCTTATCATCCTAATGCAGAAGATATGTGCGCCTTAGAGTTGGAGAACGTTTCAAAAATGACTGTTTAACCCCTTAGGTGACACACGGAGGTGATAATATTATAGTTTGGGATTCAGTCTGCTAGAAAGGAGAAATAAAACTTTTATAAAAATCGATAGAATCATGAATCAAAAGAAGTATCAGGGCATCTTTGTAAGGCTTGCATTGCCATGTGTAAAGGGACTAATTGGTCTGGGATTTTATTTTCAACAAGATGATGACCTTATTATTTTTGTTTTTACAATCTATTGTTATCTGTTTGCTTATTTTCATTTATATGATCCAAAACTACATGAAAAAATACTTGAAAAGTACTTGTGTAACATCGGCCAGTGCTTTAGGAATGAGAGGGAGCAGTGGGTGAGTGAAAAGATGGAGGACCCAAGTGCAGAGGGCATTTGCTAAATTGACAGAGAGCTGAAAACCAAGTAATAGAAAATATAATCCATACAGGGTAACACGAGAGATCAAAACTAAACCAAAATGCTGTAAACTGAAAGGTGTTACAATCCAAGGTTTAAATTGAGGGGGAATGCTAATTAACTAAACAGCAAAATGAAAATGTCATCACTATCCCCCGGCATGATCAAGTGCCATATCTCAGTAAAAAAAAATTGCTTCGACGTCCAATTTCGAACTCAACATAAATCACGAATAGCTTATTAAGCAAACAAAATTTCATGCATCTAGGTATAATACTTTAAGAGAAATCTTGAAATAAAAAATCCCCTCTTGTACTTTGTGGCAGGGGAGAATAATAATCCGGTGAATACAACTAACAATGAGCAGGAGGATAATGGGATAACTGGAACAGGCAAGTAGCCGGAGGGCACATGGGAGAGCAGGACGGAGGTATGAAAACTTGTTTTCTGAATTATTTTAATTTTGTTGAGTGTATAATTATCACTGCACACTACTGTATGTCATTATGCCATTCCAGTTTGTCATTTTTAATAAATTTGCAAAACAATTTAAAAATACTCTGTCTTCACTTTGGCATCATGAGATATTGAGTGTAGAAAAAATAAATTTGAATTATTTTAAGCACTTGGTTGCATCATAAGAAATGTGAAAAAAGTGAAGGGGTCTGAATACTTACTGAATATCCTGCATGAGGACCTTTTAGCCCATAATCTCCAACTTTAGTCTCTTCCTATGTAGCTTGCAGCTCGAAGCTTGAGATCATCCTCTGGGATGGAGTGAAACCGCAGAAGCATTTCAGTGTAAATATCTATAATTTAACTGGCTGCTTCAGCAACAACATGAATTTTACTGGTTGACAAATTAAACGAAAGCAATTTCAGTGGCAAGCGATTTTAATACAGATATATCATTGTTGCAGGATTCCCTCAAGTCGTCCTTTTCTCCAGCTCCCTGCATTCCACAGTGAAAATTGTACTGCGAAAACACGATTGCATTGGGTGCACGAACGCAGACCTCATCCCAGATTTGATGATAATGTTATCTGTTGTTCCAGTGTTCCCTGAAAGCTGATGTGGAGAGAGGACTTTTTAAATGAGGTTGGCTGTATTGGCAGAATCAGCTTTGTTCACTATTGTTCAGGAACTGATTATAATGTGATTTTGACAACAGTGATCCCACATAATGGCGGGAATGGGGAGAGTTAAAAAGCGAGGAGTAGGCCTTGGCGATGACACACAATCGCTAATGATTCTGTACCCCAGCCGTGATATGTTTGGTAAAATGACCTAATAGTGGTAGAGGCGGTACAGCGGCACAGGGATAGCATTGCTCCCTCCCAGAAAGAAGGTTGTGGGTCTGGTAATGGCCCAGGGCTCTTCCTGATCGGGGCATGTTCTCCTTGTGTTCACTTGGGTTTCCCCCGGGTGCTCCAGTTTCCTGCAATAATTCAAACACATGCATGCTCGGCTGATTGGAGATGCTAAATTGCCCAATGATATGAATGAGTATGATATGCTTTGATTCCGACATGTGCGCAGAAAAGGAAGGCAGGTCATTAAACAATAAAGGAAACAAACAACTTGCAGTTGTAATGTTAACCAAGAATCAAGCACTTTTTTAGTTCAATGGAGTGCAAAGTTTTGACTTATTACGCAAACTGATCTGACTCCTGGGGCCTCATACATTAACGCTGTGTTCACACTAAAAGATTGCTTACAATGTTTCGCAGGCACACGCCACGCATGGAAAGTGAAGTTGACTTGAGAATGCGCAGACCACAGTGCAAACTCTCAAGCCGTTGCGAGAATGTGCATGTGCACTGCTCACTCGTTTGGCCTGAAGCCTCTCTTTTATGCACCACCTGAAATGTTTTTCATGTCATATTTCAAATAAAATAAAATAAAATTGATCCTGCTGGCATTGTATTTCCAATCTACACTTCCCTATCACTAGAGGAAAATGACACTTTTGCCATAAATATAATATTTATTATAATTAGTATAAAGCACAATGTAAACTTAGCAAAACTGCTTTCCCACAGAAGACATGTCTCGATCACTGTGTCCAAATGATGATTGCCATCAGTTTTCCCTATTCATGTAAAATAGAGATGTTAATGCATGTCAGGTGCAGCGGCATCCATGAGACGCAGGAGGGGGAGGTACACAGATCCATCTCCCTGAAAAAGAAAACGCAGTGTGGGTGCATGGGGAAATGCTCTCAAAATGTGCGAGGTGTGATGCATTATTTGATCCCATAGGTCATCTACTATCAAAAGAGCCATTTTTGGACATTAAACCTGTCTGGAGCCAAAAAATATGCAGCATTTGGGCTTTATAATGAAGGTAAAGCAGCATAAATGAGCATTAAAACCATCTTGTTGCATTTATGAAATTATAGAACTACAATCAAGTAAGCTGACTGGTTTTTTTCTTTTTTTTTTTTTTTTAGTGGGAGACGCTATTACCAACAAGACACAGAACTGAGCAATTGTGACGTGGAGAAAAAATTCCACTAGCTTGTATAGCCCTATAATTTGAAACAAAGTGGTTACAAAGACCTATGCAGTCTTACTTTGAGTTCTTTCCATGTTTCTGCAGATGGATAAAAAAAATTATGAGTTATTGTCATTAAAAACAAAGAAATTTGTTTTATTCAAATTGAGGATTTGTTTGAGGATTTAAAAAAAAATTTTTTTTTTAAGGGTGAAGATGTCATAAAATATGAGCACTAGGCAGGAGCATTGATAAATGAAAATTAAAATGTTAAAACCTAACCCGATTTCATTTCCATATAAATTTTGTAAAACCCAGGGAGCCACTGGAAAGGGGCTACAGAGTCACAGGTCGTCAACCTTGATCGAATAGGAAGCAATTTCACTCCATCAATGTCCCAGTCTTAATGTGATACTCAAATGTATATTGCTATAATGTTGTTGCAAAGTGACCTGGCTTAACATTTATGCTGTAGAGCAGTAGTGTTGGACACAAACTCCAAGCTGGGGCTATGTGTTAAGGCTGGCTTTTTGATATGGCATTAACTGCAATACTGACTATAGTCTAGTGGTTATTAATTAGTTTTTATCTTTATTTATTTTTATCGTGAGTTTTATGTTCAATTTTGACATTTTCTCATTGATTGTTTTTTTTCTGAAATTGAGATCACAGTTTTATTTTCAAACTGTTCTTTCATCTTTATAATCAGGATATTAACCTTTGTGCATGTAGATATTGACCCCTGCTTTCGCTTGTTGCTCATCTTGGAGCTGAGGGCACTAAAAGGCACTTGTTTTCCTGGCCTCCACCTCAAAAATCAACACTTCAAAGTCGCAGGTGGGGACATTTCTCTTTTTCCTCCCAGCTGATTGCTTTGGCCATTGTTGTTTGGACACTGCGGCTGTGTCCGCATAGTCAAAAATACGTCCTATCCACTCATTTCTAACCACGTTTCTTTAATCTTTGTGGAAAAGGAAAGGTGTGAATGGGAATTCCTGACAGCTTATGAAGACGACCTCGCTAATTACAGAATTCAAATGCACTTACACTAGGCAACGCGATCGTGAGTCCCTTGCCCATCCTATAGTATGTTTCTTTACGCGATTGGCCGGAAGTGTGGTCGCCACTTTAAATATCACTGCTGCGCAGAATCGTGGGATAGCATTAACTCCTTTCTTTTTGAAAAGGATGATTCTGTGTATCCTATGCTAAAGGTGGTAAATTAGGAAGTACTGAGACACCTTTCCTCAACATTTAAAGAATTCAAATCCACTTATCATGGCTGCCTCGTAATTATTTCCGGATCATTTTGTAGGAGTTAGGAACTTTCCTAGGCAAAAAAGTCTATTTGGACGCAGACTAGCAGCACTAATTTCACGATCTAAGCACATGGTCTGAAGCGTGTGGCACAAGGGCGTGTCCAAATCCATTTTTAGTAAGTTAATTTTGATTAATTAAGTAAGACTCCTTTGAACCACGTGCCATACAAGATAATCTGTCATTAAACCAGTGAAAATGGATTTGGACATGCCTTGAATGCACTTACCATTCTTACCGTATACCTGGATTGTTACAATAGGGCCCTAGAACAGTGAGCTGAGAAGCTGGTGTGTTTCATTTACTTGTCATTTGCATTGTCATTTGTGGGAATGCCAGGGCAAGGTCAATGGCTTGTGCATGTGCACTTAATTCCTCATTGATTGGGGTGCATCTAGGAAAGGTGCACGGAACCTGGCGTGGAGGTGCCTTTGCAGACATACTTTCCAGTTCTGTGAGTGCGGTATCTATTCCTGTGAAAGCTGCAACTTGTTTGATGCACGAGGCCCCCGAAGTATTACACAATGCAATCTACTATTTTAATCAAACTGTCAGCAATGATAACACGATCATGTGGCATAACATGGCTCTGGCCGCCCTGCCAACATTCACTTTCTGTACAATTCAGACTCAGCAGCGACCAGCCTGAGGCGTCAATCCGTTATCCCCTCCCCCATGCAAAAAGAGGCCGAAACGAAGCTAATAATGAAGAAACAAGAAAAAAAGCTTGAGAAAGCAACATACCATCAATGAATGAGTGAAACAACTTCTCACAGGGAGGTTTTCATCATTCAAAAGTATCGAAAGTATCAAAATTGTGTCACTGTTAGAATGCTTATGGACCTGACATTGCATCTGGAGCCAGCGGAGTTCTTGAAAATGCCTTGGTAATATAGAAGGTGTTTGCATGGCGCTAAAACACACTTTCATTAAAGATTCTTGCTCTTTGAAACTCTCATACACGAGCCATGCCTAGCTGCAGTACATCAGGGAAAAGAAAATCTCATTCTTGCATCTACCAAAAATTCAGATGTTTCAACATGCCCAGTGTTTTTCATAAGGCTTAAGGTTGTACCCAAGGCTTCCCTCCCATCTTATGATGCAACTGTAACTGCCTAAAGAGAACTTTAGATCTAAGTTTCACAGTTTGAAGCCAGATTTGGGAGGTAATGTCCGGAAAAGTCTCCTAGTGTGAGGGACGCTTTCAGAATAATACAAAGAGATGCTTGGAAACCACAGTTTGCGGTGAACTACCCTCTGGGTCTTAAATGATGTCATGCCAAAACAAAACGATTTTTTTGTTTGTTTTTGTGAGAACCCTCCTCTCCCTTGTGCAAACTTATTGGGCAATTTATTGGGCAGCATGGCAGCACAGTGGTAAGCACTACTGTCTCACAGCAAGAAGGTTGTTTGTTTGAATCCGGCCTGGGGCCTTTCTGTGTGGAGTTTGCATGTTCTCCCTGTGTTTGTGTGGGTTTCCTCTGGGTACTCCGGTTTCCCCCACCCACCAAACACTCCTAGGAACACTCCTGTATGGCTGTGTGCGAATGTTTGGTGGTGGTCAGCAGCCACGCTTCTGTCAGTCTGCTTCAGGGCAGCTGTGGCTACAAAACGTAGTTTACTATGGAACGAAATTTGTTCCAACAGAAATTGAATTGAATTTTGGTTTTGAATTGAATTGAATTAGTTTTGAATTGAATTTAACCTGCTTTGAATTGAATTTAATCAGCTTTGAATTGAATTTTTTGGTTTTGAAATTGAATTAACAAGTAATCTGAAACTGAATCCAATTATTTGTATTGAATTTAAGAGTAAAACTTGAATTTCTGAAACTGCATTTCATTCAGTTTGCACATATATTGAAAATTATATTCAGTAAAAATCAAAATAATTAGATAGAGCTATTCAGAACTTAAATACTTCAAATTCCTCGGAATTCAGTACTTTCTACTGGTCATCGGTAATGTCACTAGTTCGGTCTCTGGCAGGTTAAAACCCTGAAGAAATATGCTGCAGTAAAAACTCAGACATTGCTCACTCACTGTACAGACGCTGCCAGAGACTGAGCTAGTGACTTTGCCGATGACCAATCGAAAAGTACTGAATTTCGAGGAGCCACCGAACTTGCATTGCATTTCATGCTTATGAATGCTGTAGATGATTTGCCGGATAAAGCTGGCCAGCTAAAGATGAACCTGGAGTGTTTAAAATGCCACTACAGAACCATGTGCACACAATATGTAACTCCGTGTTGGCACCGAATTTCAGCAGAGAGCATAGCCCCGTACTCTTAACTGTATATTTTCGAGCATGAGTGAATTTGCATGGGCGTGAAGTACCGCTCCAAAAACGGTTTATGTCTTGGACCAGTTTCAGCTGCAACCCCTACAGGATTAATTCCAGCCTCTTCTCCTCGCAGGTATGTCATCATTTTGCGACTCCAGGTATTCTGAACCATTAAGCCATATGAAGTTTTAGATCTGAACAGCTCTATCTAATTACTTTGGTTTTAACTGAATATAAGGCTACACTTGAAGCCCACGAACTTGAACGTGTAGGCTCGCCTGCTAAATATATTTACACATACCGACTGGGAGAAAAAGTGACCCAATTGTAACTAATGTTAGCATTTTTTACTACGCCGAAGAAAGGCTAGAAATTAGCGAGTGCATTTACTAATGATCTTGGGCTGACTCAGGGTTAACTGTTGAAGATTAATATGATGAGCTAAAACAAATAAACTGATAAAGAGCCAAAGTTTTGGTAAACGTCTTCGGTGTATAGTCGGGCGAGTTTCGTTCTGAGGTTCGCTTCCCGGAAATTATATAGGTCATCTTATTCCAAATAAGGCAAGCCACGAAGGACGGAGGCGGGGCTGCAGCTCGCGATGCACATTCATGTGCTGTTACTCAACTTGAATCTGAATTTAGAGAACTGAATTTCAATTTTAAGAACTGAATTTGAATGTGCGAACTAAATGAAATGCTTTAAGTTTTATCTTAAATTCAAAACAAATAATTGAATTCAGTTTCAGATTACTTGTTAATTCAATTGCAAAAAAAAATTGATTCAAAGCTGATTAAATTCTTTTAAAACCCAAAATTCAATTCAAAACCTGAAAAAATTAAATTCAAAGCTGGTTAAATTAAATTCAAAACCAAAATTCAATTCAATTTCTGTTGGAACAAATTTTGTTCCATAGTTTACTACCATCATAGCATGAATGTTTGAGTGAATGAATAATGTATCCAATGTGAAGTGCCTTTGAGTGCCCAGAAAAGCACTATGTAAAATTGATGCGTTATTATTTTTATCAGTAATCATAAGAACTTACCTTAATACACACCACTGATGCAGTTGGGAAAAAGGGAAAAGTAATAATGGCAGCCAGAATCTGGCTAAAAGTATATACTATATTACATTTTACAAATATATATGCAGTTAAGGCAATATGCAGTCACTTCCGACCAGTCATCTCAAGCCAAAGTATAGCCTTGATTACATGACAAAGCTGGATTGAATTAAGCTCATGACCTCAAAGCAATCACTTCCAACAGTGAGGAACATATCCGCGAAGGCAGGTGTTCCTCGATTGTTTAGTTTGGGGGCACATTGAATAGCTTAATAAGCAAAACAACAATGCCAGGCTGGTTAGCGGTGACTGAAATTAATTGTTCGAAAGAAAATGATGGGTGTAATAATGGAACCCAGGTGTTTGATATATTGAGTTCTACGTTCAGCATTGCCAGACTGAAACATTTTCCTGTACACACAACTCCAGTATTCATTTTCCAAATCTAATTTTTTTATTTTTGCTTGATTATATATACAGTAAATACTTGACTGGTTTTAGATTCTGAATGTATTTGGTTATAAGTTCAATGAAAAAGAAATAGTGGGGTTAAAAAAGAGTTTCCAAGAAATCCATCCCTTAATAAATGTAAGTAGTTGTCCTTCTGGTATATTTTTAATCTAAAAACTTCCTCCGAGTCTAATTGCTTACATTTTCTGTCAGTACCTGCATTACATATCTGTTTCTTAGAATATTTGTATGTCCTCTAGCATCTGAAGGCCAGTGCGTGGTAGTTTTAATTATCTTTCAAGGGTCTTGTATTATGCAGTTTTTCTGTCAAGTTATTATATTTTTGGATGTCCAAAGGGGAGGTTTATGAGTTTTTCAGCTAGAAAAAAAATAAAAACACATAAAAATCCATCGTTTCTCGACATTTGCAGACTGTCATTGGCTTCGTCCCAATACCAGTACTTGTAATCTTCCGGTGTCGAAGGCTGTCCCTTCCTGTAAATGCTGAAGCAAAGTTGTTCTCAATCCACACTTTATAAACCCTTATCCCAATACCGCTTCAGAGCGATATTAAGAGCTCAGGGTATCCAGCAATGCATCAGGGTTTTATATGCAGAAATGAAGGAGTGGTTAAGAGGATGACAGTCACGAAAATATTCCAGTGTAAATAAAGCTATGTCAGGTTACTGAAGCTTCTATTATTGAATAATATGATCAGAATAAATTAAGCAACTGTAATCTAACTGATTTTTATTTATTCATGCATTTATTACCTAATTTAGTACTGTATATTTATTTATGATTTTGGACGATGTTTCAATTATTGTTATTATGATTTTTGAATCAGTAATTGGTTCCTTATTTACATTTTTATTCAGGTCATTTTTGGCTCACAAACTCCTCAAACTGCTGCCTCAAATGGAAACATTTCCCCTTTGTCAAGTGCTTTCTGATGTGAAATGACAAAACCTTATATACTCTGTCCAGATCCTGCTAATAAATCACACAAATGGTCACTTTTAGTACAAAGGCTGCAAGCATAGCTATTGGAACAGCGTCGTTTCCTCCTCTCTGAGGAACTGGCTGTTTTTAATCGACATCTCCTTTATGATAATGGGCTTTGCTGTGATAGGTGGGCAAACAGTCCTAAACACACACTCTCATGAATAGTTTTAAAAATTTAGTGCTATGAGGGAGACAGATGAGGAAATATAGCATGGGTGTGGGAGGGGGCGAATCACACAGGCAGATCTGGTAAGCATGTTCTAAGCAGAGCAGGCCTGTTTAAACCGATTAACATTGCGCAGTCACTTAATACTTCCAAATACAAGCCTTTTCCCTGCTATCCCTTGATGTTTCAACTTTTTACTTGTATTCCAAAGTATTAAGTGAATATACCAAAATAAACTTCCTTTGGCATGCTAAAATATCCTGAAAGGGCTGGAGACTCAGCTAATTTGAAGTTTCTATCTTCTTGATTAACATTTTTATGGGCCTCTGAAAGTCACTGAAAATAGGCAAATTGGAGATTTTGTCAAAATGTCGATAGCCGCTGCTCCAAGGTGGACTATAGTGCCAAAGATATTTCTGGTGTCCTTCCGTTAGCCCAAAGGAAGGTTGAAATTAATGGTCTACCCATCCCCACAGGTGTCTGGTTATTAATGTTAATCCACTGCACAAACAGGAGAAAAATTGGCCCGCAACCGACTTTGGGAGCAAATATCTCGAAAAACCAAATAAGTGCCAGACTGAATACCTCAGAATTTTTCTAACCTTTAATGTCTAAAAACGAAACAGGTAAGACGAACTTGGCACTGGTCTGGTTTGAAAATAAAAATAAGCCTGAATTTGTAAAAATTAATTTTTCCCGTTGTACACAGATTTCTTGTCATTGCACATATAACCAACATGATCACCAGGTGGCACTTTCACATTGTAAAAATTTAATAATAATAATGCATCAATTTTATATAGCACTCTTCTGCTTTCTGGGCACTCAAAGACGCTTCACAAGGATACATTATTCATTCACTCACACATTCACACTCTGATGGTGGCAAACTACGTTTTTGTAGCCCTGGGGCAGACTAATGGAAGCGTGACTGCCAGTATGCGCCTACAGCCCCTCCGACCACCACCAAACATTCACACACAACCATACAGGAGTATTGCATGTTCTGTGGGTGGGGGAAACCGGAGTATCCGGAGAAAACCCACGCGAACACGGGGAGAACATGCAAACTCCACACAGAAAGGCCCCAGGCCGGATTTGAACCCACAACCTTCTTGTTGTGAGGCACTAGTGCTAACCACTACCCAAGCCCAAGGTATCCCAGTTTCAAATACAATCATAAATTCTTTGGCAAATTGAGGTTATCCACAATATTCCTTCAAAAATGGGTATTTTTCATCAAAGCACTCAATTTGGTACCTGACTTTTCCACTTCTCGGTGGCGCTGTAGCCATATGGATAAAGCTCTTGGCTGTGCTGTAGCACTGTTTGTTGGTGATCATTCTGCTTGAGTTGCGTCGGAGTGAGGGGCGCAGGGATTGTAGCAGAAGGTTTACTCTTGTTTAAACGCGCTTATCTGAAAATAATTTGTGTGTAAAAGTTCAAACATTAAAAGAAGTAAGACAATATTTGGCCCCGAGGTATAACCTTTGTCGCATTAGGGGCAGAGAGAAACTTACCTTACTTCCCCCCTTTTGCCCTTGTAACCACTCGGTTAGCAAATAGTCAAATTAAGTTGCTAATCTGGTCAAACAAAAGCCACGGGGAGCTTTTTTTGGGGGGGTTTTGGGGTTTCGTTCTCCTGAGAGCAAAGTAAAATAAATTTTAGTGTTATAATTAGCTAGCTGAGTAAAATTGTATGATATACAAAGTAAAACAGAGTTGTTTTCAAGGACTGTGCTACTCGTCTGGTTTTTTTGTAGCTGATATAGCTAACAATCTTCAGCAAGCTTCTCAATGCTAAAAATATTATTGAATTACCAGGATATCTGGATAGCTATAACGTGGGTTGGTTTCATAATTGGTCGCTTGCCATTCATACAGTCTTACAGCCAATAAATATTGATGTTCACCAGGGTTTTTAGTCCTCTTCAGTCTTTCTTTTACTATGTAAACACATTACCAAGCTTGAATTAAATATTAATGCTAACCGGGGCTTTAGTCTTTTTTGTATCTTTTTTGTTTTTTTACCGAAAGGCTTAACATATTGCAAATTAAGTTATTTTTATATTTTCCTCTGGTGGCTGTGCCTTGACCAGCTGGTTAAAGTTTAGCTGCTTGTTTGAGTGCTTAGCGATAGCTTGTTCGGGGAGATAGTGTGTTTAGTTATCTCACACAGTAAACGGCTTGTTTATTCAGTCCGTTTGGATTAAGATCTCTTGTTCAGATTTGGTTGTTTTTGTGGCTATCTAGCTAGATAGTAACTGTTTGCATTTATGACTTGGGATCTGAGATTTTAGTGTTTAGTTAGTTGGGCAATAGTTACTTGAGTCGTCCATTTGGTTTGGTTGGAATTTTAAATGGTAAGGTTTACTGGAGTGCTCCGCCCCCTTGCTCCTCCAGTTTCTCCTGGGTGTGGTAGCAGCCCAAGATGAGTAGGAAAGCTACTGCTGATATTGTGTATTGGTTATTGGCATTTTCTGGTCATCACTTAGCTGGGTAGTGGAGGCTCTCATCTGAGAACTGTATCTGGAGAAGCCAGTCTGTGATTATCTGGATTCTTAGCTAAGCCCTGTGATATTTTTAGACTAGTATACTAATAGTATTGGGATTATATAAAATCAAGTCAGTCATCTGAGTACTTATTACATATTGTGTTTTCGTCTCAATTTGGTTCTTCATTTCTGTTAACTCAATAAAAGAGGCTTATTATCCATTTACACGGTTTCCCCGCAGTTTCTATCATGACTGCTGCTCAGGGCTTCTCAGGTTAATAAACTGTGGTTCCTGAGCTTCTGTCTTGGCAATAATAATTTTCTTTTTTATCTAGGGTGAGCGATGTCATCAGGTAGGGGTTCAAAATGTGGCCAAAACTATGTGACGGTTGCAGAATGATCGCACTTTTGGAAAGATATTTCCAGGATGGGTTTGTCTGTCACCGATGCCAGTTAATTGAGCATTTGGAGAGCAAGATCCTTGTTCTTCAGGGCCAGTTGGCTGCACAACATAGTTTGCAATCAGTAGAGTTTCTAGAGGAACCAAGGAGTATGTCATTTAGAGAAACGGTGTATACACCAAAGCAGGGGTGTGCGGAGACCACAGAACAGGCAGGGAGAGAAAGTTGGGTGACTGTAGGACATCAGCGCAGGAAAAGGCGTTCATGCCGTACAGCTTCAGCTTCTCCAGTGGTTGAGGTCTCCAACCAATTCCAGCCCTTGCAGGAACTCAACTTAGCCACTGACCCTGAGAATGGGGGGATTGATGAGTATCAGGGCACCCTGTTGGCCTCTTCACCTCAGAAAAGGGAGTTAGTGATAGTGAGGGACTCAATTATTAGAGGAATAGACAACTTAGTTTATTTGCAAGACGAGGAGTCTCGTATGGTGTCTTGCCTGCTTGGTGCTAAGGTAGGAGACCTCCTGGGGTATGCCGACAAGCTCCTGGCCAGAGTGGGGAGGGATCCAGTGGTCATGGTCCATGTTGGGACAAATAACATAGGTAAGGGATGGCTTGAGGTTCTGCAAGACAAATTTATGGAATTAGCTGAAAAGCTTAGGAGCAGATCCTCCACGGTAGTTTTCTCCAGGATTCTATCGGTACCACGTGCAAGCAGAGGGAAGCATAGTTTTTTCTGGAGATTTAACACGTGGCTACGAACCTGGTGTAGGAAAGAGGGGTACAGGTTTATGGGGTACTGGAACTCCTTCTGGGACAGGGATGACCTGTTCAAGCCTGACAGGCTACACCTGAACCAGATGGGTACCTTTGCACTGGGTCAGCGTATGTTGAGGGTAGCACAGGGTCATTTAAACTAGGGACTTGGGGGGCAGGGAGGTTAGAGAGTGTTATACATAAGGAAATGCAGATTGCCCTGATGGAAGCTGACAGCGTTACATGCACTATTGATGATGTTTTTTTTTTTTTTAAATTTGGCATCTCCAATCCCACCCGAATCTGGAATGCCCAATTGGTGAACTATGTACAAAGCTTGCTCGTATGCGACCCCTTGCTGCCAACTCAGGATAGTGAAGACAGTTCAGGACTCTCCTCCGAAGCACGTGCCCGTCAGCCACTGATTCTTATACACTCATTGGTTGAATCCTCGTAAGTTCAGAACGAGGGCGGAGGAAACCCGGACATGAACAAACCCAGAGTCTTCCTGACGAGCGCTCGTCTGGCCAGCAGGAGGTGCTGGAGCAACGAACAAAGCTACGAGTATCCGGCAGTCCCTTCCCAATTTGGAACCCTGTAACACGATGGCCAATTGTGCGCAACTCTGAAAAAGCTGCCGACCCCTGCCGGTGGGTACGCCGGGGCTCGAACCTGATGATGTATTTTTAAAGCAACAAAGTGTAGTGGCGGGCTTGAAGCAGCAGGCACATGGAAAATCGAAGTGTCAGAGCATTCGTAATAACCTGAAATGTTTTTAATTAAATGCAAGAAGCATAAAAAATAAATTTCCAGAACTTGAGGCTGTTTTGATTAGTAAGGGTTACGACATAGTTGGGATTACAGAGACATGGCTCAGTGAAGAGGATGGAGATGAATATAATATAATGTAGAAGGTTATAAGCTCTTTAGGAAGGACAGATGTAATAGGTGAGGAGATGATGTAGCACTCTATGTGAACAAGAATATAAATGTGCAGGAAATTCCTGAAATTGAACATTCCTTACCCTGTGAAGATATCTGGGTCAGGCTCATTGGCAAACACGACACTGGTTTAAACATAGGAGTATGCTATCGACCGCCAGCTTTGGACAGTATTATCAATGAAATGCTCTTTAAGAGGATTAGGCAAGCTTGTGGAGGAGGAGGAACTATTATTATGGGAGACTTCAATTATCCTGGTATCGATTGGGAATTGGTGAAAGGACAGGGTAAAGGGGAAGAAGAATTTGTAGATGTTATAAATAAATATTTTTTTGGTGCAGTATGTTAATAAGCCAACAAGAGAGAAGGCAATTTTAGATTTAGTGCTCTGTAATGACCCTGATAGAATTAGTAATGTTGAGGTACTGGAGCCACCTGGGACTAGTGATCACTCTACTGTTAATTTTGATGTTTCATGGGAAGCTAAAAAGGTGTCTTCTAAAACCAAAATTTTCAATTTCAGGTGAGCAAACTTTAACAGAGTGCGCTCATATTTAAGCGAAATAAAATGGGAGAGGCTCCTGGACTGTGAGTCTGTAAATGAGATGTGGGAAAGATTTTCTTGATTCACAATGTAAATTCATTCCAAAGGTGACCAAAAGTAAGCTGAAAAAGCAGAATCCTCTGTGGATGACCATAGGTATTCATAGGAGTTTGAGAGAAAAGAGGAATCTTTTTAAAATGTACAATGTACATAAAGGATAACAATGAGAATACTAAGGCAAAAGGAGTGGAGGAATGCTAGAGGACTGTATGAAAGGCAAATTGCATAAGGGGCAAAAACTAATCCTCAGCACTTCTTTCAGTACTGCAGCAGAAAAAGGAAAGTCAAAGAGGAGGTTAAGTGCATAAAGAATAAATATGGCTCGCTGCTATATGATAACAAGGATATTGCGGATACCTTAAACATTTACTTTGTTGAGAATTTTACCTCGGAGCAGATTTTATTCAGCCAGATGGCATGTTCAATGCTCAAGATTATTTAGTGGAAATTGAGGTTAGGGATAATGAAGTATTAGATAAGTTACATAAACTAAAGGCAGATAAGGCAGCATGTCCAGATGGCTTATATGCTAGAGTGCTCAGGGAAGTTAGTGAGATCATCTTTAAACCACTCTCAGCTATCTTCAGACCAAATGATTGGAAGCAGGGCAATATAATACCAATACAGAAAGGGGACCATACTGAGCCAGGAAATTACAGTTTCACTTGCATTGCATGCAAAATACTGGAATCTAATATAAAAGATGAGCTGGAATTATTTCTTGAATGTAATAATATCTCAAGGGATAGCCAACATGGTTTCTGTACAGGTCATGCCGGACAAATCTGGAATTTTTTGTAGAGGCCACCAAGACTTATGATCAGAGCAGGGCTTATGACATCATATACTTGGATTTTCAGAGAGCATTTGATACAGTACCGCATAATTTTTAAAATGAGCTCCATTGGAGCTACAGCAGGTATTCTGGAGTGGATTCAAAACTGGTTACAGGACAGAACACAGAGTGGTGGTCCGCAGAACCACATCTGAGCTAGGTATGGTGGGGAGTGGCGTCCCTCAGGGATCGTTGTTGGGACCCCTGTTGTTCCTCATCTACATTTATGGCCTTGATGGGATTATTGAGTGCAAGCTGGCTAAATTTGCAGATGATACAAATTTGGGAGGTTTGGCAAATAGTTTAGGGTCCACTAAAGTGATTCAGGATGATTTGACTGAGTCCAGAATTGAGAAGAAATGTGGCAAATGAAATTAAATGTACCGAAATGTAAAGTTTTACATGTACTGTAGGTAATAAAAACATTTGGCTGGATTACTTCATGGGAGGTTTCAAACTGGAATGTGCTGCACATGAAAAAGATCTGGGCGTGACTGTTGACCAAACCCTCACAGGTTCTAGCCATTGTGCCGTAGCAGTTAAAAAAGCCAATCGGATGTTGGGATACATTGCCAAAAGTATTGAGCATAAATCCAAGGAAGTCATACTTCTCTTGTACAACACATTCGTCAAACCACATCTAGAGTACTGTGTACAGTTCTGGGGTCCATACTTTAAGAAAGATATAGAGGCTCTAGAAAAAGTTCAGAGAAGAGCCACTAAGCTAATTCCAGGTTGAAAAGATGTAACCTGTGAGAAGAGACGGACAATCCTTAATCTTTTTGGTCTTAGGAGAAGGAGACTTAGGGGTGATCTGATTGAGGTCTTTAAATATGTTAAAGGGATTAACAAAGTGAATCATGTTGGATTCCTTCAGCCAAGTTTTGTTTGAAGAACTCAGGGTCACAAATGGAAGTTTACCAAGGGTAAATTTAGCACTGATATTCAGAAATATTTTTTCACCAAAAGAGTAATTTTGACGTGGAATAACTTGCCTGACCATATTGTTGAGGCAGAAACCTTGGGGGTTTTCAAGAGCACGCTTGACTGAAAGCTAGATACCACTGAGTCTTTGCGTATCTGAAGTGATATATTCACAGCAGAAAAAAAAAAAAAAGCTGGCGAGCCCAGTTGAGCTGAATGGCCTGTTCTCGCCACTCATGTTATGTTATGTTATGTTATGTTAAAATCGTGATTTTCTGTTACACATTCAGTACCTGTCAAAAGTTTGGACACACCCACATTTTTCTTACAATATATGTTAAATAAAGACATAAGCAGCTTTTATTTTGCAAAAAAAAAAAAATCTAATTCTTAAATCCATCAAACTAACCACCATTGTTGTCATATTTGCAGTGCATTCTCACTTTTTTTTTTTTAAATAAGGGAAGTCATATAACTGTAATGAATTTGCAGCTGCATGGATGTCTAACTTTCCAAAGACGTACTGCACTTGAGCAGTGCTTTTCATCAACCGTTTCACCCAATAAGTCCCAAAACCGCTTGACTTTAATTTGGCTATTGGAAAAACAGAAGGAGCTTATTTGTCTGTTTTCTTTGCAAAATATGGCTTCTTTGAGAATTCCAAAATTTGGACACTATTCAAACAAGTCTGTTATCCTCTTTTCCCATCTGACTGTTTACCTTTTACAAATTTCCATTTGAGATTATATTGAGAAGTAAAGCCGTTTAAATTTCTCCAAATGTCCAAACTTTTGACAGGTTCTGTACATGGGCACCATTCTGCCGAATTTCATGCAAATGAAAAAAGTTCTGAGATGTCAACTCCACTAAGTATTTCAAAAGTGCCATTCCCTCAGAATATGAATCTTAATTTTAATTTTTTAAAAAAAGAACAGATTGGTTACCTTTCACTGTTCTGGGCTGTTTGAGACAGTTGAGACCAATCTACAGGTGGACCAAACTGGGAAAAATATTTTTCCATGATACAGGTCCTTTATATTCAATATTGTGGAATAGAAAGTGCTTCAGTGCTTCCAGCAAAGCTCCGGGCCAGATGGGTAGTGCTTCTCCATATTGTAAGTAAACCTGTTAATGGCAGATAAGTCCAGTTATTGTATATTGATTTGGACATGTACAATATGACCTCTTGCTGAACCCAGGAGCTCAAGCTGAATATGAACTTTAGTGGGGACTGATTATCTTATTGTTTGATTGGGAATGCTAATGAGTGGAAGAAATGGAGTTGACATTATCTTGCAGTGATTCATTGGAAAAAACTTCCACACCGATCTGCATCTATTTAGATTTTATAGTATGTCTATTTTCTGCCCTATGTATCCACTACTTTTTGAAATTAATTGCCTCACAACCAGGAATTTGTTAAAACCTAAGGCTTCTTATTTGTAACACACATTTTTGAATTGCATTGATTGCCACAAATCATTCATTATAGTCTGTTGCAACTCCACTGACGTTACAAGTAAAATTTGACGCACAGTATACCTCTTAGTCAAAATTGATGTAAGCATTTATGATTAAATTTCCTTATAAAGTTTGTCGCCCTTGACTGAGTAAGCTGCCCTGTCTTCTCCTTCAAAAGAATTTTCCTTTACTGGAGGACAGCCAATGTCAGTCTAATCTGACCAAAACTTTCATTTAATATCTCTTCTCTCACCTCAACCTTGGCAGCACGACCCAAGCAAAACACCGTGGATGATTAAGTTGTCACACTGCTGCCCACAATGTGAGGGCTCACACGCGGCTAAACCTGCTCGTGTCATCACTGTGTCCAGTGTGAAATTTTTTGTATTCAGCTTTAGGAAAAGCTAAGATTGCCATGCTGACCAAGTTACGGCAGAAATATCTGCTGAAACAATATCTTGAGCCCCTTTTCCTTAGTGCAGCCATTTTTTAAAATCTTAAGTAGTGTGTTATTCCACTTTAGCCGTTATGGCTAGTATTTGGGGATATTCTGCTTATCCAACATTCTCAGGGGTAGATCCTTGAGTCCAACTGTCTGCCTATAGGTCTCATTTAATTTACTGTTGTTATCTTGTGGAACAACTGGAAAAGTTATCCTCTGGAAATGTGTGAATGTCAAATATGCATACAGCATGTGTGTCTGAGCTGGACAACAGAGGAGAGACATCTGGTTTAAGGGTCATTGACTATCCTTTTCATTATACAAACCCTTGTCTGACAGATGCTTTGGGGGGCTGCTTTCTCAGCACCAAGTTCTTTTTCTTTCTTTTTTTTGCTAAATTGATGCACCAGAACAGTGAAAATCAACCTGATTGTCATGCGTGTTTGTCTTTGTTTTGAACAGTCACACAGAATCATACAAGGACCAGCAATCTTCCTTTCAGCGTGAATGGACTCTTCTTATAGTGTAATTTCCTTTTTGTGACATTCTGCAACAACACCTCTCAAACCTTTCAACCTTTCAAGTTTATTGGCGATGTCATTATCTGTGTTTGTTGGCCATATCTTTTGTTTTTTCACTGAAAACCAGGTAAGTGTATTTATCCAGTTCTATTGGTGGTGGGAGGAATTTTGAAAATGCAGTTTATCAATTTATAAGTGTCAATGGACTGAGGTGTTTGACTGGACTGTAGTTTGACATAACTTATCACTGGGAAAATTATATTTATGGTTTATGTTCAATCCAGTTTTAAAATAGTTGGTGTTAATCGTGTTTATTCAGTTTATTCAGTTATACAGTAGTGCTCATCGGATTAAAAACATAAGAAAAGGCACCAGAAAAACAATGACCAGTGATGACCAACACAATGGACAGCTACAGTAGCTCCATTAGGATAGCAGCTTTACATCTCATATGATATATCTGGGATAAATGGACAGGCTTTTATTTCATTTCAAGGGCATATCAGTGCCATGGGCATGCGGTTCAGATTTGTTGAAACTGAAGTGTAAATGGCTAGCTTATTAGGTGCCTTCCTTCCACCAAGCTGTCTGTATATAGAGATCTGCACTTAGCGCAAAAGCTTTTGAGGAAAGTTTCACAATTTCAAGGTTTGGTTTTATTGTTTTACTTTCAACACTGCCACTGAAAAATGTATGATATAAACAAATGCTCTGCATGGTGAAAATTCATCACATCCATCACATCACATTATCACATCTCAGAAAAGTTCAGGCAACCCCTGTGTATGCACCTGGATTCATTACACATTTATTCATATAAATATAATATGAAGTGCAATATATAGCAAGGTATGATGCATTGTGTGTTGTTACACTGTCCTTATTTAAATATTATTGAAATTGTCAATGACTTGTGTCACAGTCGCCCGTTTGTCGGTTCGGGCCAGACAGGATAGCCTTCATAACCCACACTCATTGATGAACTTTGGGTACTCGAAACCCCATGGCCGGTTCATGGTTTGTCCCTCTTTGGGCCACTGTCAGTAAGCACTCACGTCTACTGAAGCACACGGAAGTCTTGGAACTTCAGAGATGCTCAAACCCACTTGTCAGACCATTTTGGCCCTTGCCAAAGTAGTTAGGCTCCCATTTCTTTGACATCCAACACGCTGATTACGAGAAACAACTGCTCGCTTGCCCTCAAAGATCTCTCAGCAGACTTTGCCATGTGACATTGTTATGAAAAAAATCAACATTATTAACTGCATCCGTGAGTGTTTTTAATTTTTTAGCTGATCAGTGTATAGCTACATACAGTGCTTGACAAATCTATTAGACCACCCAATGTAAGGTTTATGCCACAACTGCCCTAAATTAAGTGTTGGTAATTACCAATATAATTTTTATGTTTCTTTTATGGTTATTTCACCAGTATACGCAAGCTCTTTAACTGAAATGATATTTGTAATGCTAAAATGTAATTATTGTTGTCATCCATGAATTTTCAAATTTACTGTTTTACAAAAAAAGCTTAAATGAAGCACATTATTATTTTTTGATTAAGATGCTGAATAACAGTTAATTTCTTGCATTCCTGAACATAAAAGTTAGTTTTAGTGGTTGAATGCAAGAATGAAAGCTGTTATAAAGGCCAAAGGAGGCCATACAAAATAAATATATATATATATACAGTGCCTTGCGAAAGTATTCGGCCCCCTTGAACCTTGCAACCTTTTGCCACATTTCAGGCTTCAAACATAAAGATATAAAATTTCAATTTTTTGTCAAGAAACAACAACAAGTGGGACACAATCGTGAAGTGGAACGAAATTTATTGAATAATTTAAACTTTTTTAACAAATAAAAAACTGAAAAGTGGGGCGTGCAATATTATTCGGCCCCTTTACTTTCAGTGCAGCAAACTCACTCCAGAAGTTCAGTGAGGATCTCTGAATGATCCAATGTTGTCCTAAATGACTGATGATGATAAATAGAATCCACCTGTGTGTAATCAAGTCTCTGTGTGAATGCACCTGCTCTGTGATAGTCTCAGGGTTCTGTTTAAAGCGCAGAGAGCATCATGAAGACCAAGGAACACACCAGGCAGGTCCGAGATACTGTTGTGGAGAAGTTTAAAGCCAGATTTGGATACAAAAAGATTTCCCAAGCTTTAAACATCCCAAGGAGCACTGTGCAAGCAATCATATTGAAATGGAAGGAGTATCAGACCACTGCAAATCTACCAAGACCCGGCCGTCCCTCCAAACTTTCATCTCGAACAAGGAGAAAACTGATCAGAGATGCAGCCAAGAGGCCCATGATCACTCTGGATGAACTGCAGAGATCTACAGCTGAGGTGGGAGAGTCTGTCCATAGGACAACAATCAGTCGTACACTGCACAAATCTGGCCTTTATGGAAGAGTGGCAAGAAGAAAGCCATTTCTCAAAGATATCCATAAAAAGTCTCGTTTAAAGTTTGCCACAAGCCACCTGGGAGACACACCAAACATGTGGAAGAAGGTGCTCTGGTCAGATGAAACCAAAATCGAACTTTTTGGCCACAATGCAAAACGATATGTTTGGCGTAAAAGCAACACAGCTCATCACCCTGAACACACCATCCCCACTGTCAAACATGGTGGTGGCAGCATCATGGTTTGGGCCTGCTTTTCTTCAGCAGGGACAGGGAAGATGGTTAAAATTGATGGGAAGATGGATGGAGCCAAATACAGGACCATTCTGGAAGAAAACCTGTTGGAGTCTGCACAAGACCTGAGACCGGGACGGAGATTTATCTTCCAACAGGACAATGATCCAAAACACAAAGCCAAATCTACAATGGAATGGTTCACAAATAAACGTATCCAGGTGTTAGAATGGCCAAGTCAAAGTCCAGACCTGAATCCAATCGAGAATCTGTGGAAAGAGCTGAAGACTGCTGTTCACAAACGCTCTCATCCAACCTCACTGAGCTCGAGCTGTTTTGCAAGGAAGAATGGGCAAGAATTTCAGTCTCTCTATGTGCAAAACTGATAGAAACATACCCCAAGCGACTTGCAGCTGTAATTGGAGCAAAAGGTGGCGCTACAAAGTATTAACGCAAGGGGGCCGAATAATATTGCACGCCCCACTTTTCAGTTTTTTATTTGTTAAAAAAGTTTAAATTATTCAATAAATTTCGTTCCACTTCACGATTTTGTCCCACTTGTTGTTGTTTCTTGACAAAAAATTTAAATTTTATATCTTCATGTTTGAAGCCTGAAATGTGGCGAAAGGTTGCAAGGTTCAACGGGGCCGAATACTTTCGCAAGGCACTGTATATATATATATTTTTTTTTTTTTTGCATAAATAAGGACTTGTTTAGTGGTTTCAGTTCGTTATTTGCCAAAAAAAAAAACAAAATAAGCTTTAGTTTTAAACAAGTTTTTTTACAAATTTTTTAAATATTCATGTTTTCTAGTTTATTTTTTTATGGTGGTCTAGTTGTAATAAATTTGTTAACCATTGTATGTATAAGGATGGTAAAGCCAATCATTTGCATGGGGGAAGATTATACAAATGTTTTTATCAATGACCCCCCCAATAAAAGACTACTAATTAACCAAAGGATATTTGATTGCCCCAGGAACTTTGTCAAATACTTCTATTATCTATGACAGCTTGGTGCCTTCTGCTAATGGAATATTAGTGTACAATCGCTCCTGCTCTAAATACAACAACAAAAGCTGAATTGTAATCAGGTGCTAAGTGTTCTGAATTACTTTCAAATCTTCTGAAAAATCATCACCAGGTTTATGACAGCTTTATATCAAAAGTCACTATGCGTGCCATGTGAGGTGTGGGTCGCAATCCTCAGATTTTAATGCAAAGTGCAAAGTATAGCAAATGACTTGAATTGACAAAATTATGGGTTGACATTACATCTGTGGGGTTATAAGTGTAGACACCAGGTTGCTACAGCAAAACAATTTGTTGAAAATGAGGAGTTCAACTAAAGTTCAAATGCAGTAAATTATACCTGCACCCTGTTTCACCACAAAGAGCACATGCAAACAAATCAAAACATTGTAGTCGAAGACAGTCAAAACAAATGTTAGAATTCCAAAAAAACTTTGCACAGTATGGGAAATGAAAATAAAATCAAAGAAGAATTATTTGAAAAGTAAAGCCGTCTTCTTCTATATTAAGAGCCATATTCTGAGAGAGTGGCACTAGCACTGGAGGTGACACCTCAGAATTGCATGAAATTTGGCAGAGTGGTGCCCAGACGTGTGTAACAAGAAATACCTGAGTTTCAGCTCACAATTTTTATTGATATGGCTACAGCGCCACCTAGAAGTGGACAAGTCAGGTACCAAACTGAGCATTCTTGAGGAAAAATACCAATTTTTTAAGGAATATTGCAGATATCTGCTTCAATGTGCTAAAGATGTTATGATTGTATTTGACACTGGGATATCCCAAGTTTTTAAAATGTGAACCTGCCACCTGGTGATCATGTTGGTTATACGTGCAGTGACAAGAAATCTGTGTACAAAGGGAAAAAGAATTTTTTCAAATTCAGGCTTATTGTAATTTTAAACTTGACCAGTGCCAAATTCATCTTACCTGTTTCATTTTCAGACAATAAAGGTAAAAAAATTGAGGTATTCAGTCCGGCACTTTTTTGGTTTTTCGAGATATTTGCTCCCAAAGTTGAGTGCAGGATAATTTTTTCCTGTTTGTACAGTGGATTACCATTTATTACCAGACACCTGTGGGGATGGGTAGACCATTAATCAGAACCTTCCTTTGGGCTGAACAAAGGACACCAGAAACATCTTTGGCAGTATGCTCCATCTTGGAGCAGCAGCTACAGACATTTTGAGAAATCTCCAATATGCTTAATTGCAGCGATGTTCAGGGGCCCATAAAAATGTTAACCAAAAAGAAATTAGCCTTGACATTAGCTAAGTCTCCAGCCCTTTCAGGATATTTTAACTTCCCAAATAGTCCATCACAAAGGTTAAACAATCGTTCACTTCTGGATAGAAGCATGAAATTTGGCACAAATGGAGCCAAGTATGTCCACTTTCATAAAAGAGCAAGACCCACCTTGGATCTTGCTTGATACTTGCATTATTCAAGATGGCGTCCAAATATGGTTTTTGAACATTTTTTTGTTTATGATTCAAAATTATGACTTTCTAGGGCATAATAACGTACTTTTGATGCATATAAACATGGACATTCCGCACATTTTGAGCCCAAGATCTAGTTTGTACTACAAACGGTTCTTGAGATATAGCATTTTGAAAACAGTCACAAATTGCAAAATCACAGAGAAACACAGGCTGAACATGAACATTTATGCTATATGCTAATACAAATCACATTCAAAAATCAATATTAGCACAATGAGAAACCTCAACAAAGTTGTAAAGCACAAAGCACGGCCAGTGACATGCTAAATATTACATAATGTTAGTATAACTTCAGTGCTAACCTTCTGGCTGGTGACATGTACCACCATAATAACACGGAAGTGCAGCTCAGATTTGCCTTGCTACATTTGCGCAAGCCCCTACAAGCTTTCTTGCAACCACAGTGCACAGTGCATACTTTGGAAGCTTTGGGGAGAGTGGTCCAGCTTGGGATGAAGCCTTCCCTGGCCTCAGTCCATCCCCATTCTATAGGACTTGGTAGATTTTGCTCTGAATTCATTGACCCCACACATAGCCACCTTGATAAGCAGCTCTTTGATATGTTCTGTTAATCAGGAGCGGCGTTAGACTTGAAAATTCCGGGGCGAATATCCATCCCTTTATTGATAACAATTAGTCCTGGCTAATTCTAGATGGTTTTCCTTTATTAACACGTTTTCCAATACAAGAATAATCAAGTGGCAATTGAAGACATGGCTTCTCTACCCCATGCGATCTAAAATAGACAAAATAATAGGCCTCATTCATTACAGAAAAATAATTTAATTATAATTAGGTCTATGCATCGGCACTCTGCAACGGCATTTCAGAACTCTTCAGTATAAAGTACACAGTACAAGACTACTGTCATGTACTGAATTAGAAGATAAACCTAGTTTTTTTTTTTCCAACTATGAGGAATTCGATCGCAGGATTGATACCTGGAAATTACATTTCATTCCATTGTTTGAATAAATTGTCGATAAAGTCAACGCCAGCGATGGTGAACGGTTACCTGCAAGAAGTAATCTGCAGAAATTAGCGCTAATCAGTGAAGGTAGCAGAAGTGTGAAATCGCAAGGGGCAAACCGAGCACCAAAACACCAGAGTCATGAGTAGTAATGGGGACACATATCGGAGTTAACGAACCCCGGGGTAAGAAAAGCTTTACGCGGGGAGGCATTGTACTTTCTATCAGGGTTCGAATTACACATTGACCACATTACACATTGAATTGGAGCCCCATTTTCCGGTGGGCACCACTAATAAAACAGGTCACATGCACAAGTGTGTAGCAGCGCAGTCATTAACAGTGTTACTGCAAAAAACGTTTTAACAAATACCATTGTAATCAGTTAGTACCGCAGGTAATAGAGGCACAAGCGAATGTCAAATTTCTGGGAAGAAAAGAAGAACAAAATTCATATTCAACCAATATCAAATGAAATCAGTACTTTTTTGTCTCACCTTGATGTTTGGGTACCCAGAGAAGCATTCAGGTGAGTTGACTACATCCAGTCGAGAAAATGTAGAGTTTAATTTCTAGTGCTGCTGTACATGGTAATAGCGTTTAATAGCAACAGCCATGTTGCTGATGACATATCAGGTTGCTAGGGCATGCACAACTTATCCTCTACCGCGATAATTGGGTCACTTAAAACATCCAAAAACCTGCATTTTTGTGCAGCTACCTCACTAGTGCATTATTTCACCTAAATGAAATAAATCCTGTACTTAAAGCGTTTTCCTCTTGCATCTGTTTTCTTATTCGGAGCGCGTTTCTGTATTTACAGCGTTTTTCTATTGCATGTTTTCTTATATGCATGTCGTTTCTGTATATGCATGTCGTTTCTGAAAATGCATGTCGTTTCTGTATTTGCATGTCGTTTCTGTATTTGCATCTCGTTTATGTATATGCATCTCGTTTCTGTATATGCAGCGCGTTTGTACCTGTCGGCCACCGTATAAATGGCCATGAAACATGACAGAGTTGCCTCTGTTTCAAGTTTCACAGTTGCCCTCAGTGTTCGAATGCGTTAACAATTTACATGTCACGTTCGATACACTTAAAGGGGACCTATGCTGATCCTTCTTTTAATACATATAAGTAATGTTATAATGTATGATATCCACACTCAAAACCTCTTTCTGAACATAAGATACAGGGGTTTTGCCGTAATCTAAGAATGTGATTTCATGAACGTTACTTCCTCTCTGAACAGCTTGTCATGAGATCTGGGCAAAATCTGATGTCAGGTTGTGCCGTCCAATTAATACAGGCCTTGCCAGAGCCAATTATGGCACTGGACCTGCCCACCCCAGAAACTATTCTAGCAAGCACAAACAACTGCGGATCATCTTTGCTTTAGTAGCGTCTATACTTTTGGAAATACAAAAGAAGAACCGCAGATCATTTGAGGTGCAGTTTTGACAGTATCTCTCCCAAAGCTGCTTGTTTGTTTATTTTTGGACGCGAAGAAAAGCACCTATTTCTGTTCCAAAAGATGTTGCCTCCAGAAATCAGTGGGTAGCTTTTTTGTTTGCTGAAAGCAAGCAGCTACGGCCAAAGGGAACGTTACCTGTTTGTGCTCAGCATTTCACCAAAGACAGCTTTGTCAATAAAGGATCATTTGACACTGGAGAAGCGTTTCAGCTGCTTCTCAAACCTGAAGCAGTTGCATCGATCAGGTGCTCGGAGCCACAAGCTGTTACGATATAACAGCAAATAATCTAAGTGAAGCTAACGTGTTACCGGTGGCTAGCAGTACCGCTAACGATAGTTAGCACCAGTGGCGGCCTTCAGCATCTGGGGGCCCGTTTCAAAAGCAAATGTGGGGCCCTATAAAACATAAGAACTCCATAATTTTGCTGAATGAAAGCTCACCCCTTCCCTTATCCAGTGAAATTTCAACATTTCTGGATGAAACTTGATGTTTATTTCTGATTTATTAAAATATTGGCAATAAAATATATGCATGTGTAAATGTGAAATTTCTCAAACTGAAATGTGTAACTCACCCCAACAAGCTTGTTGCATTGCAAACTGCGGACGTCCTTGTGTACTTTATGCGTCACTGAATGAGAAATCTTTCAAAAAGTTGCCATCTAAAATGATCAAAAGTTTAAAAACAATGGCGCAAAGAACCCTTATTCTTTGTTTTCTTAAGAGGGGACAGAGTTACGAGATAGCTGAACAACATAATCACTAACACTGTAAAAAATATTAGGGGGGTTCAACTTGAAAACTTAAGTTTAATTGCTGCCTTAAAAAGGTAAGTAAACTCAACTTCAAGAAAAGGTTTTTTTCAACTTTTCATTTCACTGAAGTGGCTTACAACCTTGAGTTGGAGTACCAGGAACTCATGAAATTAAGCTGAAATTTCATAACTCATTATGTTAAGTGGAGGTAAATGATAGAAAAAAGTCATGATGACTTATTGAGCTTATCACTTTTTACAGTGGCTGGGATGCGGTAAAATTTGGATGTAATTCAAACTTTGAAATCCTATCAACATAATTTAATGTCGCTTGAGTAGACTAGGTTTAGAAGCATTCGGGGACTCGTATTGCCAGATCTGAATTCAAATTTGCTTAGCTATGAACATTACGCAACACTGAGTGACACAGTATCCCTCTGTTTTGTCAGAGAATGAGCTGGCATATAGCCATGAATATGTATATAAAACCATCAATACGTTTTCAACTTGTTCACCATTTTAATGTTTTCATTCAATTGCGATGCCATGTGAATTAAGGAGCATGTTTTTTCATTCAAAGTACATGTAGCTAACGTTATATTAAAGCGCAGCACAGTGTGTAAGTTCAATGTTATGCACTGATAACAGGTGAAAATCAAACCGGTCCGCACAGGTCATTTTCTGCCCGCTGTTTCTGCGTGGAAATGCTTGAACTCCGACTTGTCCCAGAAAACTCGCCTCTCGTTGGCTTTGGTTGGGTTTTGTCCCAAAACTGCTTAGGTAATTTCTGGCTACTCTATACCCAAGAGTGATAACTTCTTTGAACTTGGAAGCATAAGTTAGTTTTCATGGTGCCTAATTTCCGTCAAATACTTATCGGACACTAATAAAAGGAAAGCAGAAGAGTTCTTTAATGTTGCAACTTAAATTTTGCGAATTATCATCGCCTTTTACCTATCAGAAACGATTTTGACTGGGTCAGTTCCGGAAGGTACCAGACCTTGACCTGGCCCGAATCCAGACATTTCCATAATGTTCGTGTATAATTTAATGTGTAAAAACTTCAAGAAATTGATAAATAATGCAATAAAATGTACACATCAAAGCTCACTGTTAAATGCAATATTAAATACCCCTGGAATGCTGCAAGCGAAATACTTTTTTATTTGTTCACATGCTAACTGATAAGTCAGAGGCGCTAGCAACATTGGCCGACTGTATTTCCGAAATTCTCGGAGCATCAGCTACCATAGTTCTTTTGCTGCCATCATTTGAAGACGATGAATAATTACTACATTTTTACCAGCTCAGTGTCCATGCAACTATGATAATTTGACGCAGAAAACCCGTAACTATGACCACCGCGAACCGTAAATTCTGTGCATTCGCCGCAACTCAGAGAGAGGGCCCCCTCTAGGGGGATTTTGAGGCACCGGCCGGGGGTGCGCCACAATGCCTTCATAGAAGGCTTCATGGGGTTTTTATAAGTCATTAAAATGTGCCAATTTCAGTGGCCGATGGGGATCCCAAACATTTGCCTTTTTTTGGGGGCTCAAATATTTTCCCGGTTTGCCTTTCCTGGCTGTGCGCCTCTGCATGTTTTCATACAGTCAACATATAGAATGTTAATTCTTCCCTGGCAGCTGAGGGCCTCCTGGAGGGCGAGGCCCGTTTCAACTGAAACCGTTGAAACATAGGTAAGGCCGCCTATGGTTAGCACAAACAATGCCCTCAAAAGCAGGCTTTGTAAAATATCTGAAGATAAAGCCTGTATTAGTCGTTGCGAGTCACGTTGTCCGTGACTCGCAGACACGGAAGCCGTAAGTTACTTTTACGGCATAAGCCTACCTAATGTGATAGCCTGTTGATTGTGGCTGTAGGACTGCGTCTAATGTAGCCAAGTTACTGTTGCTAATGTTTGTGGCCTAAATATGGAAGAGTAATATCAGTGGAAATTCTACAGAAGGTATGTGAACATAAACCTCATTTGAAGCTAACTTTTTATTCTTGTTTGTAATTTGGATGCTTGGTAAGACTGTCCACGGTAACGGAACTTGCTGTCTGTAAGACCTGTATTGCAAGGGTTTGTCTCTGTTGTTGTTATGACCGCTCAGTTACCTGCTACTGCATGTTAGTTTGCGTGCTGTGCTACTTAATAATGCTCCTGGTTGACTTATGTGCAGTAATTCTGATCGGTATGCTTGTGTTACTTCAGTAAGCATCAATGTGGCAGTTTCATCATAACGTTGCCTGATTGTAGCCACTACAGTTGAAGCCAACAAGGTGTTGTATGTGTCTACAAAGTTGGGCTGAAAAGACTGTAGTTAGACCAGACATAGGTTTTGCAGAGCTTGGGATACGAGTTTGGGTTTGTTTACCGCTGCTTGTGATCACTTCACTTATCCATGACCGAGATGTGGCGGATAATTCACCAACGTCTGGGCTAGCTCTCTGATTCTACTGCAGTGAAAGCAATGCAAAACGCACAAGCTCTAATGTGTATGGTATAACAAACTGCACTGCCTTGGCGTAATTTCATCCCCCTTTAGAAATAGTTTAGGCTAATAAAAAGCCGAAAAAGGCAGAGATTGAATAGGAAAGTCTTTCCTGTCGAAGTTATCAATTCGCTAGCTCCACATAAGCAACTGTCCATGCTAACGTAACTAACGGTCTGTAAAACCTGTATTATGCTCATACATAACCAGAGCTCTCTCTAGCTGTAGCGTACCCTCCATAAAGCTGCTTTCACACCGGGCACGAAACGAATTTTTCGCTCTACAGATTACATTCAAAGTCAATGCAAAGACGCGAATACATGCGTTATGGGCGCGTTAAGCTGCTTTCACGCCGGATGTGAAACAAATTTTTCGGGCGACAGATTACATTCAAAGTCAATGCAAAGACAATGCATTGACTTTGAATGTAATCTCTCACGAGAAAAATTTGTTTTACATTCGGTTTGAAAGCGGCTTAACGTGCCCAGTTTCTGAGAGCCAACGCTGGTCATTCCGAAGCAAAAAATAAACCATTATCACGGGAAATTTCCGAAAAGGCCGTTTCGCCTTGAGCTTTCACCCCTCTGTCATATACCAGTGCAGTAATTGTTTGTTACTCCATGCTAACGACACACTACAGTCATGTACATGAACCAGCGGGCCCTTATAATACACACCTTAGCAGTCCATAAGTTGTTGGTCCACTTTTTGCTGCTTTTCACTGTCCATGTTTCGCTCTAAACTCAGACCCATCGGATTTCTACAGTCTCCGGTCTACATTTGGGTATGTCGACCAGTTCTACAAATGCATCTGTATGGATTGGATTCTAGCTTTCCCTCAATCCTAGCTATACAGTGAAGTGGAAACACCGGTGCACTTCCCATGCTATAGGTAGATAGCAAATTCGAGCTTGAGCTGCCAGACTTTCGTACTGCGTCCTCCACTTTCGCCGCTTTGTTTATTAGAACAAGTTCATTTCATTATATATTTATACACTTGTACAGTGTTTGATTGCAAAATTCCTTACCTGAGATGGCAGATGCATCTCACGTTTCACACTAGGGAGGCGGATCCAGAAAACTACATTCTGCCGAGTCCCACCCAGCCACGCCCTCCACAGAGCTGGCCAGTTAGAAGAAAGTGGGCATACGAGGAGGAGGGGGCCATAGCGGAAGAGCATTCCAAATGAGGTGTTTCAGGCAGAGAATGCAATGGACTACAAATGGGGTTTTTTGAGGATGGCAGCATGAGCTAAATAAGGACCCTTGTTTTGGACTTTTAATGATTTGGAATACTTTTGGGGAGTCCAAGATCAAAATATAAACCTGGAAATGTAGCGTAATAGGTCCCCTTTAAAAACAAAATGTTTTCCACCTTCACTGTAGGCTATTTAGATGCTCAAAAGTAACCAAAATCAAGAGCTATGAATTCTTTTGTCATATTAGTTATATTGTTATTTGTTATATTAGTTGACACTAATTTGTCAACCGAGGCATATGCTTATAATTCATGACTTTCACAATGCTGGGCATTTCACCCCCTACTGTAAGTAATGTGATAAGGCTCGTTTCCACCGAAGAAGTTCCTGGTAGTATTTGGGGGGCAGGAGCTACTACAGCAGGGGTCCCCAACTCCGTTCCTGGAGAGCTACCATCCTGTAGGTTTCTGCTCTTCCTCCTATTCAGCACATCTGATTCAACTAATTAGCTACTTAAAAAGATGACAAGCTGGGTAATTGAGTGAATAATTAGTTGAATCAGGTGTGCTGAATTGGAGATAGAGCAGAAACCTACAGGATGGTAGCTCTCTAGGGACAGAGTTGGTGACCCCTGTACTACAGAAACGTCCTCTCACTTGGCCCTCCCAACTGCCATGTCTCCTCTGAGAGGGCAAAGTAAGAGGAAGGTTCCTATAAAGTTGTGTGACGTCCTTTTAAAAATGCGACCCCTCCTCTGCTGAGTTTTAAAAATGCCGTCTATTTTGTCGCTTTCTGTTGACGTCACATCCCGCCCTGAGTAAATCCAATCAGCGCCAAGTAAACCCCAAGCCCCACCCAGGAGTTTTTCGGGGCTGTCCAGAGTACCTACTCTGAGGCAGGGACTTTTTTAGCCCCTGTAAAAGTTCTGGAACTCTGTCCTTCTGGGGTGGTTCCTTAGGTGGATACACGCAACAACAGTCCCGGCGCTCTAAAATTACCCCGAAGTTCCTATGGTAGAAACGGGCCTATAGAAAAGGAAGGAATCCACACAAATCATGGTGCATTAAGAGTAACTTCTGAATGCTTGTGATCTCTGATCCCTCAGACATCCAGGTCCTAAAACCCATCATGCAACTGTAATAGATATCACAACACAGGCCCAAACATAATTTGCTAAGACTTTGTCAATGCCCTTGCCACTGCATCCATAGATCTAAGCTAAATCTTTACAATGCAAAGCCAGCTAAAGCCATAGACAAACACTTTCCAAAAGCACTGCTGACTTATCTGGGCTTGGTGTCATCTGCAGTTGACACTGGCACAGTGGAAGAATTTTTTTCTGATCCATGAGGTGACATATTAAGCTTTTTTTTTTTTCCAAAAAAAAAAAAATCTTAAAACCAAAGATAAGGACAACCCAAGCTGTTGCCAGTGAGGTCCAAAAGCCAGTGTCTGTGATAGTATGGCTGTCCGTCAGTGCACAAACCATAGGTGGCTTATGCATTTGTGGCTAATCATTGACTCAGATACATTATGTATGGATTATGTGTAGAGCAACATATGTTGCCATCTAGATCTTGTCTTTCCAAGGTAGGCCCAGCATTTTCCAGCAAGAGAACACCAAACCAGACACACAGATTACAAGTGGGCAGCTGCAAGCAGAGACTGCCGGTCCAGCCCGCAGTTCTGATCAGTCTCTGATTGAGAGCGGCACATTTTGAAGCAAAATCTATGGGAGGCCCTATACAAGCTGAAGACCTGCATAATGGAGGAGGAAAATTCCACTTGCTGGACTTGCACTCCATTTACACATGGCTGGTTATTTTCATAAACAAACATTTCACCGTCTCCTTTTTCAAAAATAATATCATGCACACGTATCAGTTTTCCGAAAAGTTTTTCGTTTACACGCACCCATGTATATATGCCGTCAAGAGCATGCCAAACCTGTCGGTGGCAGTGTAAGGAGATGTTCAAGCCCATGTTAGCCAATCAGAATCCCCAAAATAGCAACAACAGAAATGAATCACGATCATCCATGATCACCACAGCCAAATGAAAATGTAAACATAGGTTGCACTTTTGGCGTAGGTGCAAGTTCTGGCGCATGCTGTGACGTTGGCTGCCTAAAACTCAGTTTTTCTCAGTTTACATGCAAACTTGCAACGAAAGTTTTCCAAAAATTCCACTCTAGGCGGAGTTCTTAGAAAGAATCGTTTTCAGAGGTGAATTCTGTTTGTGTGTCAACGGAAGGCACAAACGCAGGGAAATGTCTCCGTTTGTCAAAGTAATGACATACGTGTAAACGGGGGCTTCATTAACTGTGTCTTCAGTACCCACATGCTAAGTCTGATTAAAAGACATGGTATTATCATACAGAGTTAAAAGCTTGACTGTACCAACTTCTTTGGACTTTGTTACAGCCATCACATAGCATATTTTCAATAAGCAATTATATTCTGATATTGGAACATCAAATAATGTGTTACTGTACTGGATTCAATATTGTAAAGGGTGAATAGACTTTTCAAATCAATCCTTTTTGATTTTATTTGCATTTTCCCTCATATGCCAAGTTTTTTCAAAAGCGGGGTTGTAAACACAAAACACTCACCATTTTTACCAGGACATCAAATTGAACTAATGAGTTTGCAACCAAGCTCAGAAAAATATTTATTCTCCCACTAAAATGGCATGTCACAACTTGCATGTCTGCTTAATTGGTTCTTCTGCTGTTACACCAGTCTTGCAGGTCATCTCTGTTGATTGATTGATTGATTGGCTCATTATTACTTTAGTGCAATCAGCTGTAGCCACTGATTGTGCTGTGTATATAGGCTGTGGACTTTGGCTCAGCCAGGGAAGAATCATCTTTCCAGTCGGCGTTGCTAGCCGCTTTCTCTACAGTCTATAGGTATTAGGTGTCTCTTTCAGTGATCTAAATCATTAGAGAGAAAATTAAGCACAGCAGGTTCTCCAAGCCTTCTGCCAATTCACTTCTCAGTATATACATAAAAAGTGCCCATTGTTGATCCTGCTACTGGTTCAGCCCAGTTTATAACCGGTGAGGAAATTAGATTTATCGGTCAGGACGTTATCCACACACAGACAATGCTGATATTTGATCATTTTCCAAAACCTTTAAGGATGAATGCAATTTTAAGGATTTATTGATAACAAATGTGCACAAAACAAATGCAAAACAAAAATGTGGAAGTTTCCCTTAACTGCTACCTAACACAACCCCGGCAAAAATTTGGAAGTAATGGACACTGGCTGGGGGGAAAAAATATTTTTTCCCCTTTGCAATGTGGGTAAACTGCAGAAGAACACAAAAGTTCTATTATTATAATTATTTTATTTTTAATTTTCTGGTTCAATGTACACACAGAATGAAAACTCACCCCAAAGACACATGGACAAAGCTTTTTGTACAAATTGTGGATTTTCTTCTCAAGCAAGAAAAATACAGTAGCCTGCAGTGACAATTGTGCACCACCACTTTAGTCTAAAAGGGGTCCTGATATATTATTTCATAATTCTTTGGTGAAAATCTATTGAAAAATACAATTGTAGGCAATGAAAACAACAAAAATCATCTCCACAAGTATTTTGAGATAAAAATATTAATAAAAATGCTGAAAACATTAATTTTTCTTACAATTGACAGGTGTTTCAAATACATTTTTTTTTATTTTTTACTTTTACATAGCCTGAATGCAAATTTTAAGGCTCATTCCATGATTATTGACACTGAAAAAATTGTTTAAACTGGTTTGAGGCACCTATCTGCAAATTACCTCGTCCAGCGTGTAAGGAGACCTGGACTTTGAGGAGTGTCACAGTGTTTAACAGGAGGACACAATGGAGGGACCTCTCGGAGAGTGTTTGTAGCCATATTGTGGCCTTATATGATGCTGGTTGGTCACTTAGAAAAATTTTTGATGATGTTAAATGCTGCCACAGCACTGTAAGAAACATCATCAAGCCAAACACCACCAACAAAGAGACTGGTTTGCTGAAAACTTGTGGAAATAGAGGTGCAAAATGAAAGTGCCTCTGATGTTCGTTATCTTTGCATGACAAGTAAAAAAAAAAGTCGGCACTTGACAGCGCAGCTCTGTAATGATACTCATAGCGCTAAAAGTGAAGAGGTGAAAGTATCAAGATTTACCATTTCCAAATGCCTGTGTGAAATAGTCTGATTGGTCGCGTTGCTGCAAAGAGGTGGCAACATCAGTAAAATACTTAAGTTTGCCGAGAAATTCAAGGATTGAACAACAGCGGATTGGGAACGAGTTCTTTGAACCGATGAATTACAATTCAAAATTATCTCACCCAAATGCAGAACCTATATTTACAGTAGATTTGGAGAATGTTTCAAAAATTACAGTTCAACCCCTTCAGTAAAACATAGAGGTGGTAGTATTATGGTTTGGAGTTCTGTCTGCTTGAAAGGAGCTGGTGATTTTATGAAAATCGACAGAATCATGGATCAAAAGAAGTATGGCAGCAGACTTGTGAGGCATGCATTCCCACCCTGAAAGAGAGTGATTGATTGAGAATTTTATTTTCAATAAGACAGTGACCATAAACACACCTCGAAGTTGTGCAACAATTATCTGTCGTAAAAAATCATCTGGTGACAAAAGTCATGACTTGGCCTGCTTGAAGACCGGACCTTAATATGACTGAGCATTTCTGGGATTTGCTTCAGATCAAGATACAGTAGATTTGTTTATCATCAAAATAATCTCCTTGGGATGAACTTCGAACCATATGGAATGGTTTAGCAAGTAAAGAAATAATAAAATGTGAAAACTCTGCCTGAAAGATTTGATGCTATAATCAAAGCAAAAGGTGGCCTCACTAGATATTGACTTTTCCTCTCAAAGATACTTTTTTTGTTATTACTATTTATTGTCATCTACCCATTTTCATGTATATGATTCAATATTACATGAAACAAATACCTCAATAGTACTTGGTTACTGATTTTCGTATCTTAACAAAATTAAGTCTATAATCATCCCTGCACACTACTGTGCTCGATGGTCAAGGCTATAATGACTACTGAATCTGTTAAACTATATTCTCATTAACCTGAATGAGAACCCTGCTCTTTTGCACTGATGATCTAGGTAATGCAAGCGGGCACAAATGCAGTGGCAGGGCAGCCATTCAGATGTAGCAGATTATATATCTCCAGTTCAGCTGGACTTTGATCAGGACATTACAGAGACCTTCTGTAGTCTTTGGAAAAGTGCAGGTTGATCTTCCATGATTACCTTACTTGCCGTCAGGGCTCAGAGATGCGACACTGCAGGAAGAAAGGGATTTTATACACTTCACAACTACCAGCAGACACCAATCCCAAGCACACTGCAACATAAAACCCTTGCCTTGTTTTTAGGAGAAAGTACTTTTCATACTACTGTGAACTCGGCAGCTCTTTTTGAATTTATTTTTACCAAATCAATATAAATATCACAGCAGCATCCCCTGCCCTCCCCATCATATGCCTCAATCAACTTCCTGTATGCAACCTGTCTATCAACTAGAAATCAAGCAGCCCTTGCCAAGAGCTAACAAAATTAATGTATAACTTGTACATGTGGAGGGATTGCAAGTCCACCTCTATTATTCAATATGTCCCACTGTCACAATAGTTCCTCAAAAACAACAGCATTTCATCAGAAATGAAGATGGAGGACTAGGAAAAATTTACAGTGTCTCACAACATGGAACAATTTTAATAACTTTGAAAATATACAGTGGGCCTCAAATTAAAGTACAAACTTTGAGCACAAAGTACAAGTTTGAGAATTGGAGCACATTGTGGACATATTCTGATGTGATACAGAATAGCATCTTGCCCTCTGATTATTGTACAAAGTCCATGCACTTCCATACACTTAACAACAACTTATTCTGGAGACAACTCTGCATCGAACAAACCTCCAGAGTGGTCTGGCACATAACAAATGGATGATGAAATGGCTCTACTCTTGGATGGGTGAAAGTGTTGTGACTTGAATCAGGACAGCAACAACAAATTACTCCCCCGGGACAATGCATGCCATGTTGTTATCTAAATTCCAGAGAAACGTATAACTGTGGGAAAATCAGAATTTGTCTGGAATATCACAGTGTCCATAAACTGAACATATGGTCTCACAAAAAGCACATAACAGAAACAATATGCTGTTGCAATGCACACTCCTCAATAATGGTAAAGATCCCAGAATGTATTAGGAAAGACATCCACACTGTAGTCTCAAATGAGTGACTGTTTGATATTGAGCTACACTTCATTGGTATGACAAATTTGGTCCATTCTGTAGCTGAACAATACTTTCTGATCACTCATTTTGAGGTGGGTTTTCATCGCTGCCTTATAAACCACAGTATGCGTTCACCACACATATATTGGCAATACGAACAGTTTATTACAGCAGCGATAAGTTAACTAAGGTGTATGAGTAATGACTTCAATCAAATTCCTCAGTAGCTATGATAATCAGTTCTTAAACTGGATTTATTAAATTCCTGAATGTTGCTCTGCATTAGGGGACTCTGATGAAGGAATTTTGAATTAACAAGTAATTTCTCAATAAGTGCTATCAGTTTTCACAACTTTTCTCAATAAAAATGGGCAAAAATGCACCATTTTGCTGAATGATGCATAAATTCAAATTTCATTTTAATATAAACTTCCCAGATAAAAATGTTCAGGTCTCAATAGAAATAATAACATGGAGTACATTTGCTTCTAATGCCCATTAGAGGTAACTTGAGAATATTTCTAATATCCACAGGGTATCAACAGTTATGCCATTAAAAAATAAATCTATTCTACACCAGGGTGCAAACGGAAGGAAAGAGAAATTAACTTTCCATGGAAATATCAAGGGGGGGAACATAATCTGGCTAAATTGGGAGTCAAGTTCAAATTACAAAACTCATCAGGATGAAAAGGACATGGAAATTTTTCTTGAAAAGAATTATAATTACCTGCCGCAGCATGAAAAAATTAGATTCGTTCCAAGGCAGGATTTAGTGAATACTGAGTGACGCATACTCTGAAAGACAAGAGATCTACAGCATCAAAGAAACCCACCCTACCTGCACTCCAGCTAGTTTCAGAGGAGAAGCACTTGCACTTTCCCCAGAGGGAAAAAAGAACTCCAAATTATGGGCGCCCCATTTTCTTTTAAAGCCTTCTGTAGCTGGTGCAGTGAAAGATATAAGAATAACTGGAGATCCAAGGTGCAGGCTGCACCCTGCATGGCGACACTTTGTAATCATTCATGAAACTAGCATCTCCCGGAAACACGACCCTGAAAAAGTGTTGGCTTCAATGACACCTTATTTTAAAGTACTCGAACAGTAAAAATAAGACTGATGAAACTTGCATAGGAATTGCATCATTTAATAGAAAAGGTCCACAAGCAAGAGAGTAGCAGAATGCTACAGCAATTGGAAAAGCAAGGGGAATTTACCATGTACCAGCTACATAACCAGGGGAAAAAACCAATAGGCGTGAAATTACTCTTTCTTGAGGGAAATCTGACACGAAACAAAGTTACTCAACAAGACAGTAGACAGGATTTGCAAAAATCTGATGATGAATGAGGTGGAGTTAATATCAAAAATAGCATAGATAAAGATAAAACTTGCTGCAGTGATGGGTTCCAGTTTATTGGTTTTACAATGGATCCTGCAATTCAAACTGAAGGAAGTCAAAAATTATTTTACGATATTACTTTGTAGCTAATATGAGGAGTTAGAATGGTCACTCAATGCACAGTATATGGGACATATGAACAGTACTCAAGCCTTTTTTCAAATGTGCCATAAAAGAATTACAGTACAACATCTGAGACAGGAGTGTATTGAGAATGAAAATGTTCATCGCTTGCAAGTCTTTTTTTTGATCGTAGTGGTAGTGACAATTTTGTTTAGATTTTTTAAAAATTATTATTAATTCTATGATTTCCACAATTAATATAAAAAAGCTCCAATACACTTTTAGAAGCTTTCAGCAACTCCCCGTTGAGTACAGAATCCAAGATAACAACCATCAGCCATTTTTATTATTTTCTTTTTACACCAGAAACATGAAGTGGGTGCCTCTCCACAAAATACAATAAGGGAGTTGCTTCTGCATTTCGAGTTCATTGTGATCTTGGAATCTAAAACGGCAACCAGCACTGATAAAGAAAATCACTTGGTCTATCTTATGAACCAGATGACCAAACAATTTTTCTACCCATTATGGGTCATGAATGTTGGCGAATGCTCATTTTTGTATTTAGAACGAATCTTGACCACTTCATCCAGTGGGCATATCCAACATCCAATTGCAGAGAGGCAGGACTGTACCGAGAACTGTTCACCAATCCATAAGAATACATACAAATTCACACACCATTCACTCACACACCCATAACTATGGGCAGGTTAAAGACTCCAGTAAGGAGGGAAACCAGAGTACCCAGAAGAAGCCAATACGTCACAAATAAAACATGCTCAAGCCACACAGAAAGGCCGAAGCCAGATTCAAATCTACTATTTTCACTCTACGAGGTGACAGAGCTGTATCTTGAAAAGACATGATTAGAAGTATGCCACATTTGCAACTGAAGATTTTTTAAAGCATAATCCTTCATCAAGTCCTCACATTTCACCTTGAATTAACAGCTGTTTCAGTTCAGAAAATCTGATTTTTCCCAAACTGCTACAAATGCCACCCTGAATTTCAAGGTCAAGATCCCCCAAAAATACAAAAATAAGCTTCCTTGCAAATGTCCTCACACGGAGTGGGTAGAAAATGACAAATAATTTTGGATTCTTGCTCATCTGTTGAAAACAATTTTCTGCATCAGTGATTGGACTAAAAATTCAAGATGACCTGGAAATGCTAGAAGGACATAGATGTGTTGACCTACAATTAGCGGAGAGTACACCAAGGCTGTGTTCGAATAGTCTTTTTTTGCTAGGGAAAGTTCTATCTCCTTGAAAATGACCCATAATTATTTTATTCAATGTTCTAAATGTAATGGACAGGTTCTTCAATGCTTTCTAATTTATAACCTTTAGCATAGGGTATATGGAACCATCCTTTCCGAGGACGAAAACAAAGGGCATAACGCTGCCCATAATACCATGCAACAGTAATATATAGAGCAATGTCCATCCTGCCAATCATGAAAAAAAATGAACATTATGACCAAGAGACGCATGATCATGTTCACTGGTGTAATTGCATTTGGACTTTCTTATTAGCGCATTTGTCTTCCTTAGCCAAAATTCCCCTGAACACCTTTCCTTTATCTCATGTTGTTTTCCATCAAAGCTAACCTCTCTGCCCAGATGTAGACACCTGCAGGCATGGGGCTGCTGAATTTATGCACACAGTTACATTATTCTATCTATAGGTGGCACACCTGGAACAGTTACTGAATATTCAGGAGAAAGCTGTGCTGGAACATGATTTAGTATATGGACAAGATAAGTCCCATCCCTGTTTTCCAGGAGTTGTATTAATTAAACTCCTCAGCCAAGCCCCATAGTATCTACCCTGCAGTTAAAAAATCTTCTCTTGCGACTGAAAAAAAAATTGTCCCTTGCCGCAACCACTTCAGTAATAATGAGCCAATGGCATCCCAGTTAAGTAGTTAAAAAAAAAAAAAAGTTTTCTGAAGCAAAAATTAAACATGGCTTTGATACTCAGTCATTCTAATATCCTCAATCCAAGAATTCAGTGCTCACTCATCCTCAGAGGAGCTCTCACTGATATCCAGTCATTCTAATGCTTGCTCAGGCTCAGGCTCATCTGCATAAAGCAGAGTTGTAGTTCACGCCGACGTGAAACTTCCCCGGTAATTATCTATTGATTGACACGTTTCTCATCCAATTCCAGAGAGTATAAACTTTCCTTAGTAATTGAAGACATTGATTGGACGATCAGAAAAGTATTTAAACACTTGTGTAACAGCAAGTTTGGTTGTATTCCCCCAACTTTGTGCAGCTGAAAATGATGTGACTGCATAAAAAAAAAAGACTTCCAAGACCAGCCTGAAGTGCTCAGGTTACATTTACGAGATTGAAATGTGTTAAGGACATGGTCAATGGGAATTATTCCGAATGAAACAGGACTGAAGGGTTCCTTCTGCCGGACAGATACGTGTCTCTGGAGGAGGATTCAACTAAGAAAAGTTTTTCTTTTTATGTGTCAGTACAATTGTAAAGTTTTTACTTATTGCTAGCTGGCTAGATGTTCTTTTATTCTCAGTTTACCACAGCTATGATGATCACAGAGCTTGTTTGCAACATTGGTTAGTAAGAGTAACCATTAGTCTTTGCTCATAATACTTTTTGTTTTAGAATTTATACCGTATTTGATGAAATAGAATGCTAAGGTTTAAGCACGTTTAAAATGCTAACAGCTCAAGCACTTCAGTCAACCCCCTGCTACATTCATTGAACCGCTTCTGTTCAATTAAGGGTGGCATATTGCCTGCTTTTTTCTCATTGTAGAATGTCTGTTTTATTAATATAAGGTAAATTTCAGGTATTTCTATGTTAAGTAGTTATACTTGTTCCTTATATGTTGTGGAAAGCATTTATATAAGCTTGTGACTTCTAATGAGGGAACTGCTAGCTTTGGGTTGCAGGGTGAAAGTTCTGAGCATTAAATAAGCAGTTCCTTGAATGAGTGTGTGCTGGCTTGAGCGACTCAGAAGGAAAGTAGTCAAAATTCAAAAATTTATCATGGAGAAAAGGCATGTTTTGGGTTTGGAGAGGTTACTGGTGACCAGTGATGTCCAACCACTCCTATATTGATAGACTTATGCCAAATTCCACCAGAAAATCATTAACTCACATTGAATTTCATGCATGAAAAGTTGATTTGTGTTAAAAATATTATAATTTAATGAGTTGACAATGTGCAATTTTGAGGGCTCAGAGTTTGGGGAGCCACTTGGGTCTTATTTGGCTCAAAAAGAGTAGATCATTTTGAATTTCACACTCAGATGAAGTTCACTTGTGGTCATGGAGTTCATGATCCTAGAAATGTAGTGTTTTAACTCCCAGCCATCAATTCTCAGTATTTTTTTACAATTTCAATTCTGAATTTTCATGTTTTTTATGTTTTCAGCTATTTTTCTCTACCAAAATCATGAACATAAACTGAAATGCAATGTTATTATAAATGCTACATGTGTCTTGTCTCAATTGAGCCATTTCTCCGTCTCTATGATACTCAAATCTTAAATTATAAAGCCTAAAATTGGGTAATATATATAAATAGCCAGATTTGGCTTCTGAGTAAAGGGGTTAAAGAAAAGTGGTTAAGAGTTAGACAATAGGATGTAATTTTTTGACTATTCGAACGCAGCTCTAATGCACGTCTCAGGCATACGTTTCAAAAGATACTGCAAATTTAACAAACACAATGGCAGACTATTGTCATTTTGTATTTTGAGACCAAGAAGAAATTTCTAGTATCCAAAGAGATTAAGGTGCTCTTTTATTTTCTAAAATTGTTGATGTTAAGAAATTAACAATAATAACTCTTTGGAAAAAAGTTCAGGAAATCCACTGAAATTATTCTACTATTTATCATATCAAGTATGCTGTTTCCAGTTTTATACCACTTGGGGTAACCAGTCAGTCTGAACTCTGGAGTTCAAATTGCTGACTCTGAAGTTCAAATTTGAGCACTTCCACTGTAACAACATTAAAGAGCATTTAAAGAAAGATGAATATGTACATTTTCCCAATGAAAGAAATAGTGGTGCCTGACTTGGGCCACTGAGAAGCAGATATGTTTTGCTGTTTATTTTTACAGCGGGAATCACCTTAAAAAGTGAAATAGAGCAGGTCGTACTCAGATTCTGGGTAAAAGGCCAATTCTCAAAAAACAGAGCAAAAAGTACCATACCACTATTGAAGCATTATTGGCCATTTGCATTTTTAACCTGACAAATTGGAATTGCTCCCACCACAGAAAGGCTATGCTATAGCTATGCAAATGAGGAAATACTTTTCCATTTGCATCATTACAACTTTGTGATAAACCTCAAGTGTAATACATCACCTTTAAGGAGAGTGGAATTAGAAAAGCAGGGATTTATTCACTGAGGTAGTGCTCCTTTCTCTTGCCAGTTTGTTTTGCATTAGCAAGCTTTCTAATGCGAGATTAAAGGTTAATTGTACCCAGTGTTGCCATCTTTGTGTATAATCAAGACAAACGGAGCAGTGCACTTCAGAAAAAAACACACCCTGCTGAATTCAAATCAACTCATCCAAGACAATGGATGGTTAGAACAAGTCATACTATATTCCTAACACCATTTTGACTCCATTATTCTGACTACATAAAACATAAAAGGAAAACAAATTTACCCCGCTTCTGTAAACGCTTCATTTGTCTCCAAAGCAAACATTAAACAGTATACATCATTGAATATAACAAGATGTCCGTTCAAAGATGTTCAAATACAAGATTAAATGGCTAAAGCACATGGATTTTATGCAATATAAAAACAAAAAACCTGATGGAGCTCTAAATCATTCCCCTCCAACACAAAGTAAACACACACACACACACACACAGATACAGACACACACACACACACAATTACATCTTTGGCAAATAACAGACATTTAAGAGACAAAGGGACGGACAGTAGTAAAAAAAACAATGACATGGGTATAGATATGATCGACAGGCCATTTGAGATTCTTGGTTGAGTCAGCCTCCCTCTTGGATAAACTCCGTTCCATTGGCTAATGGTCTCATTTCGTTATTCCAAGTGTGCAGGACCATGCGGGACCATGTAGTATACCAGGCTGGGCTTCGCCATCTTCAAGCTCACATGCCACACAGGATGGAAATCGGTGCACAGAGTTAGAGATACTCCCAGCACAGAACAACATGGCTGGCTATCTGCTGTACCAAACAGCCAGTGTAGGCCAAAAATGTGCTTTTTAGTGCAAGTTTGCCATCTCCAGTCTCTTATCAGTTAAGTGGTCTCCAAGGGTCATTTTCGTTGCGGAGAAAAGGCTGTGGTTGGCTTTGGCCCTGGAACAGGCCTATTGATAGAGAAACAAGGGATAAAAACAATGATTGTCAGGGCTTCCACATCAGAAATTACCTGAATTACCCATAAACATTTATTCAGGCGGCAATATAGAAACTGTATGCTGTAGGGTAGTAGTCACCAGCTCAGTTCCTGGAGATTTACCATCCGATTGGTTTTCATTCCTGCCCTAATTTACTACATCTGATTATTCAAATTCACAGCAGAACGAGGTCCCCGGTTGTTGAATGAGGTGTACTTTGTTATGGCTGGAGTGAAAACCAACAGGACGGTAGGTCTACAGGAACGGGGCTGATGACCACTGCTGTAGGGCATGCACACATCGTTAGGCAAAGCACAAAAAAACGACACTCAGAGAACGCGAATTGGGGCGTGAACATGGTGCGCTACACGAGTACAAAGGCGGAATCATCTTCGCCTTCAGGCTTGTCGGCGTTTTGAATTGATTTCAGTGAAATGCAAAGCATGACATGAAGGCCATGCCCTTGTCTCCACAGTTGCGTGGGAACCAGCAGGTGTCGCCACAGACAAATCCGGCAACTGCTTGTGTGTTGCGCCATCTCGTGGCAACCCCATCACTGCGGTGGCAAGTCAATCAGTGGAAAGTAACTCTACACTCATCTATATGCTCAGGAATATTCCTGTTTTTCTCGTTACGCGCTAAACTTGCCAGTGGAGAGTGAGCAGGTTCTGACAATATACCAGGGACAATAGTGAGGATTCACTTCGCTTGTGGATTCCCCTCTTTGTCAATGAAAAATAAAGGTGGGCTCAAGACGATTTCATGATTCAATAAGTTTAAATGGAAAACTGTTAAGTCTTAGTGAATAGGTCTCAGCCTCAAGACAAAGAGCAAAGTAGACTTACTTCTGAGGTGGAACCGGCCTGTAAAAGAAAGAAAGTGATCAGGACCAAAAATTAAGATTGAACGATACAATCTATATTTGAGACATGCTCTCAGACTAGCCGTTGGGATGCTCAGTAAAAATCCTCCAGAGGCATTTGAAAACAGTTTTTACCAAGGGCAAGTGAGGTGATTCGGTCAATGGGGTGCATCACAAGGGTAACTTTAGTAATGAGCACTGAGTAATGGATAGACTCTCATTCCGTAAGTTAGACAGCTGTGCTGCAGAGTCAGGCGACGTACTTGTATGTTCTGACTGGAGGGGTGCTGGACACCTTGCCCAATGGCTTGGGGCTGGCAGCTGAGGATGTGGCCACCAGCGGGCCTACAGGAGGCCTCTGTAGCGCCCCTCGGCCAGGAGAGGGGTTGAGGGGCAAAGGTCTCTGAGGAGGAGAGGGGGAGGGCCTCGGCTGAAGCTCAGACACTAGCTGCAATAAGAAAAATTCAGAAGAGAAATAAGTAATCGTTTTTTTTTTCCCCCCTTTCAATTTAATGATACAATACTCAACTTCCAGGTATGTTACTAATTTAACTTCGTTCTGCTCTCTTCGAAGGAGCAACAAAACATGAAAAAATGCCTCGCGCAATGTTATCAAAGTTGATGCTGATTTCTCCATGAGCGAGTAACTTCTTTCCCCCTGATTAGTAACCATGTTAGGAAGCAGCTGTATTTGCGGAGACTTAATCATCCCGAATAAATGATTCATAACAAAGAGGAGAGAAGAAGACATGTGTTCATTAGCTCTGAGTAAGAGCTGACAGCCTCATAATGGCAAAGCAAGGAGAAGGAAAGACGCAGGAACAGTGGGGAGAGAAAAAGAAAATGAATTAGAATAAAGGGGGAAAAAATATTGTGAAGCCAGACAGCTCCTGCCCGAAAAAAAAGGCATAGTTCTCTGCTAAACGGATCATTTGCATTATTCCAACAAGGCTGACTCTCTTACCATAGGATATTAAAAGAATTATATTAAGGACTACCAGAGGACGTCTTTTCACTGTTTCTTCTTTTTTTGCGAGAAGCAGCCTTGGGAAACCTCTGAAGTACTAAAGTTTGGCATTAAGTAGAGAATTTTCATTATTCCGACACAATGGACTATTCTAATGTCTAAGGATTTTGTAAAAGTAGGCTGAAGACCAGTTTTAGTAAGAATTGCAGATGGTTAGCAGGGGGAAGCCATGCAACAAGGGAAGGAGAGTCCAGACAGGAGCGGTGGCCAAACTTACCAACGGATATCTGGTTGGGCTGAGTGGCAGAGGCTTCCTTGGAGGGGAGAGTTTGTGCGAGGAAGCCGGAGACTTCGCGAGCGCTGCGGCAGCCTTGCCCATCGGCGGACCGTGGTGGGGCGAGGGAGCAGGGCGCAGGGGCCTGACGATATTGACCGGCTGCGTGCAGTTGGGAGTAGGGTTCGGCCGAAGCGGCAGAACCTCCTTGCTTGTATGTGGAAGCTGTTGAAGAATGGGCGCGATTAGAGTCTCACGAACGACCAAGAGTATTTAATGGCTGCAATTTAGGTAGAGAATTTTACAAAGCGAGAGCTTAAAGCTACAACTGCCTTTTGCCCAGGGGCACAAACTCTCAAGCCTCACTGTTCATTGCCTAAAAAATACAAACAAGGTTTCTGGAAAACACAACCATCGGCGTCCCTGATTCCAAACTATTTTATTAGTTATACGAATTGGGGTGAAATTACATTTTGTTGAGCACTCAAAACTGGATGTGTTACAGGAACACCCTGTGAATGATATGTTATTATTTGCCCTTTCTGAGAAAACAGCATTGATTTAGAGTGAACTGGAGCCATGTTGGGCCTCGGGGAGCTAGGATCGGGGAGCTTTGTCGAAACGCATTACGTGCTGTAGACAGAGCAATTCTCCAACTCCCTCCAAAATCTCACCAATTTCCCTCACTTCTGTGGCTTGTTGTGGTCTGTTTTTTTTATTATTTGTGAATATAGCCTCAGTGTACAGCCAAGGTGCAATAATGGTTTTACTGCAAAAAAAAAAAAAAAAGGCAGAATAAGCGGAGATTGCTTCTGACTTGCTTTTTGGTCCGACTTTAATCAGCTTCCCTGTGAAGCAAAACTGCGGACAAGCTGCCAGAGCTTTGTTTATACCTTAAGTGGTGGCAGCCTCTCTTATCTTTCCTGGCGCATATTGCTACGATGTCTGCAAATTACCCACAGCTGGGCCCTCATTGGTTTTTCATATGACAACCTTCAGAGGGATCCTTTTAACCAATAAATTTGATTGAAGAAAAATGCAATTGAAGAGTGAAAACAGAAACAGAGAAAAATGAACAAATGGAAGGGACAAACTGGCTTTTTGTTTGCATGCCATATTTCATCCTCAGCTGAAAGAAACATATTTTGTAAGGGGTGTCTTAACGTTCCTTCTGTAGTCCCTCAGTCTTAAAAGTGCAATATGCTGTCTTCGGAGCCTAAACTGAAGTCATTATAAATTGACCGGCCGACTAAAACACAGAAAGAAACCGTTCTGTAAAGGTACAGACAAATAAACTGACTTCCATACTGACCTTTGTATAGCCATGTACTCTAAGCAGAATGACCTATATAAAAAGCAGTTGGAATTATGATTTTAGAAAAATAAAACACAATTTTCTGCTTTCATTGATAACCACACTGCAATAAGTGTCTGTCTTAAAAAAGTGCTTCTCATCAAGAATTTTTAAAAACCTTGGTGTATATTTGAAGTCATCATATGATTGACAAGTAAAATTTTCTTACCACATGGACAAATTTTGGAACTAGTCCAGATAATCTCCCATCAGTGGTAGAATTTTTGTTCGGCAAGGCAAGGGTATACGTATAACCTTAACACGTAACGCCCCCTATTCCATGTGCCCCCTGTTCTCTGCACCCCAGCCCCTGCACCACAATCTCCGCTCCAACCACAAAAATCTCAAATCCAGTTCTTCCTCTTGATTAGGTGTACGGCAGCATAAAATTGGAAAATGATTGACTGAACACTTTTTTGAGTCATCGCGATGACATGAAGGATCTGGGGATGCAGCAATGAGGATTATTCCATAATATCTGATATGTAATAATAAGTATTCGAAATTTAAATGCAAGATTAGAATGCTTGGTAAGATTTTTTTTTTTTTGCAGAGCAATATTTACAATATAAGGAACTTTTTTAAAAAGTATTTTTGAATTGACAGATCCAGATCACAGAGCAGCAAGTCCACATGTTACAGTCAGAATCACTGATGGATCAGTGAGTAGTCATCATATTCAATTAAGATTGTCTTTCCTTTCAGTATGGTTTTTTTTTTAACATTATTTTTTTAGGTGGATTTTCTCCTTTATTAGACAGTTAAAGAGAGTAGAGAGACAGGAAAGTTGGGGAGAAGAATGGGGAAGATATGCGGCAAGTGACCCGAGCTGGAGACGAACCCAGGTCGCCGCGGGAGGGAAAGAGCCTTAATGGTGTGCGCGCTTAGACCGATGTGCCACCGGGGCGCCCCTTGAAATGAACTTGACTTATCTACCAGGTGTGAATCAGTCGTTAAGTTACAAAGCTAATATCAGCTAATGAGAGCTCCAAGACATGACTGAGAGTTGGCTCTTGCAGGAATGATGAAAATGTTGCTTTTACTCACACAAACCTTCTTTGTGCTGCTGTTCTTAGAAGATGGCCCCACTACTTTCAGATGAAAAGCCGGATTCAGGTGTCCATTTTTCAACTTATGGTCAGTCACATCGTTCCTGAAAAACCAAGACCAAGATATTTGATTGCATCGAAGTGAGCTAAAATACAGCAGGGAAAATAAGTATTGAACGTGTCAACATTTTTCTCAGTAAATATATTTCCGATGAGGCTATTGACATGAAAATAAAGCAGCTAGAATCCGATAGAAGTCAGTCATCCGACTTGAATCCAATTGAAAATCTATGGAAAGAAATGAAGATCAGAGTTAATAGAAGAGGCCCTCAGAACCTTCAAAATTTGAAGACAGTTTGTGTGGAAAAATGGGCCAAAATCACACCTGAGCAATGCATGTGACTAGTTTATCCATACAGGAGACGTCTTGAAACTCACTACCAACAAAGGCTTTTCGACTAAGTTTTAAATAAATTTCAGTATGCGTGTTCAATGCTTATTCCCCGTGTCATTCCACTTCATTACATGTAACTAAATTTATTAAATTATTTATTTTGATTTCTTTGTATGTGTGGATTACTTGGGTTGTTACCGACAACTGGTGAAAGTGATATGTCAATAGCCCCATTAGAAATGTTTTTACTGAGAAAAATATTGACGCGTTCAATACTTATTTTCCCCGCTGAAAGTGCATTTATGTACATTTGTACTGGTACTTCCATTAGCCCATTATTGGTAACTTGAAAGAAATGTAATAAAATTAAAGCAAGCTGGTGGCAAATGGAACTGGAACACCAAATTATGTCATGACTTTCTATGAAGGGACAGAAATACTAAAAGGTTGATTCAATAAATGTACACAAGTGCCCGTGCTGCTTCCATTATTGATATATTATGCCTTATTTTTCTAACTCGCTGCATTAGTGTTTTTCAGTCTTATAATGCTGACATCTTATTTTGTAATGCAGTTCCAATTATCCACACTGTGGGCAAACAATTTACATAACTACTGTACAGCCATTAATTTATTTCACAATCATTTCAGAAAAAAAAAAAGATTTAATGTTTATGCATTTTAAATCAGCACAAAAAAAAAATCCCTTCAGGTTAAGTAGAGAAATACAGACATTTGAAAGCCTGTTTCCATAAAAAATGGATTTTTTTTTTTTAATTTACATGACGTTAGGTAGTCAGAATCTGTGGATTGTGAAAAATAAATACAAAGCTTCAGGGGACAAGAGAAAATAAACAGCAAATAAGAGAACTTCTTCGGAGGCAGTAATTACTAGTTCATTAATTTTTGGTTTTAAGGGAATTGCGGAGAAAGAAACTATGGCAGGAGTCCATTTTGCCTTCACATATTGAAAAGCAAATGCTTCGTAAAGGTAACTTTTCCTCTCTCATTGGACAACAATCTACAGATTCAGGATGTCATGTAAAACAAAGTCCCTCTCCAACATCAATCTTTCGGACAGGAGGTGCCTTTGTGTAGTGAAGAGGGATATTTTCTCTACACTACAGCAACTTGACCAGGAAGAGAGAACTATGTGTTACAACTGCAACTGGGTTTTTTTCCAGGTGAATGCTAGAAACTGTTTTATGAACATTTTGGCGAAAGCCAAGAGATTCTACTCTTTGAAATGAATGAGCTCCCGGGCAATTCCCCGACCACTGCTCTGCCATACAGCCACGGATACTGTTGCTACAGGAAATATATTGACATACATTACCTGTTCTCTTGGCTATTCTTCTCCCTCTGTAAAATCCATTTGTGGTAAAAGGAGGTCTTGATCTTGTAGCAGTAGAATGCAGTCAGGACAGCCGGTAGCAGCACCAGGAAAGCAAAAAGCAGCCCAACGACCAAGCCCACCTGACCTGAGAACACATCAATAGAGCATTAAGTAGGATGACGGAAAACCTGAATACCCAACAAGCAAACACAGGGCCAGAAAAGTCAACAAAATAAGCTCAGATTCTCCATGATGCAGCTACCAGCGAAACAACAAGACCAAGTGAGAGCAAAACTACCGCAATCTATACAATAAGTAGCCATATTACCGAGCAAATAGCTAATAATAGTGGCGCACAAATATATAGAAATGGCTGCCAAAAATATGTGGAGCTTTACTTTGCATATGACGCAAACCGTATGTCTGTTCTAAAGCGGTGTCGAGAAATGGTTCCAAGAGAAGGTCACTTGCATTAGCGAAAAAGCTTTTTCTGCCTTTGTTCACTAATAAAAAGCTATGCTTCTAAATTCATTTGAAATATTGCAGTAGCTCATCTCTTGGTTTTCATATCTAGGCAATGATAGGAGGTTGGACGCCCCCAACTGCTTCTTTCACAATTTTCAATCTGCTTTTTCGGTGTGAATCATAGGCCCAGTCTGTGGTTAAACACATTCTCAGCACGGCAGATTCTCCCCACACAAACAGAACAGCACTCAGTGTCGCCACTCCGTCTGTTTTCTTCTAACCTGAGAGAGGGAGAAACATGTCCATTCGCTTCATTATTTAGATTTACTTTCCACAATGGCACATTTAATGCGTTCCCAGAAGACCCATGTAACGAGTATTACCTGGAAATTCAACATGCCATTCTCGAGCAGCTTTTTGTCAGTTAATAAATCAAACCATAAAGTAAATTTAATTCAGAGAAATTAATGTTTTTTTTCTGTATCTTATTAAATCAAATGATACTGCACAAAAATCCTTGCTTTTTGCAATGACTGACCCTCCTACAAAACAGACAGGATTCTAAGATGGCTCGAGCTGTATTTTGCACTCCTTCGGCTAGTCTGTTACTGGTCATAGCTGACTGGGTGTTGACCAAAGCTGCTTAAAGCTGTTTAAGCAATAAAGAGTACGCTCCATTATAATCAATGAACTCATCAACCTGCTGATAATTGCAGATAATTACTGCTAGTTAGCAATATTCATTGAAGTCATTTTTAGTGTTTCTGTTGTTATGGTTCCAATTTGCTACGACATATAAGACAGCAAGGGATGACAGACAAAATTTTAAAACAAAAACGGATTTAATTCAACAAAGACTAACACTAACCTACAATTTATACTACTGACCAAGATTGATAATATACAAGAAAAAAAATATTTACAGTCCCTTGAGATGGAGTTGCTTGGTGATGTTCCGGGTGAGAAAAATGCTCCAACACAGGCAAAAATCCACAAAAAGCTTCAGAGGTCTTGATAAGAGTGACAGGTCTGGTCAAATGTATCCTTCTCCTTGCAATTTCTCCTACTACATTACTCTGTCTGTTTTTCTCCTTATATACTCTTTTGCAGCCCCCTTCCACATTTAGACTTTTTTTTTTTCTCTGGGACCTTCCCCTCTCAGACATGCCCAGGACATGCCCAAACCTAGCCCCAGACTGGGCTTAACAAAAAAAAAAGGCCATCTAGTGGCGTCTTTCCACATTACACTGTTATGATTCTGTTTTTACCAGGCCATGTTTTGATTCATTCCATGTCATGTTTCGTTTATTTCCTGTCTTGTCATGTCCTTATCCTGCCATTACTCATAGTCACTGTTTAAATGATCACTCTGGTTTATGTATTTCTCCATGCCATTGCACATTGTCTCCCCTGTCTGGTCATGTGTTTTGAGACTGTTTTGTTCTCCAGTTTTGTGTGCCACATTTTCAGGTGATTTCATAGTTTCTGGGTTTCCAATTTTTCCTTCCAATCTCATTTGCTTCCTTCGCCGAGCTGTTCTGTCTTTACTAATAAATACTAACAGTTTATAATTTTGGATAAATCACTAACAATAACTTACATTCTTTGTAGCACTAACTTACTAACGAGCACCAAAGGACTGTGTAGTTGCATATTACTAATTGACTAACGAGCTCTCAGAACTCGCTCTGCTCTTATCTCTGCCCCTTGGCTTCACTCACTTTACTTTGCAGCAATTTGGCGGATTCTCCGCACCTTGTTAAACACTGTTCTGCCTCTCACTCTCTGTGCACTTTAGAACTCCCTAACCGGAGCCGTTTGTTTGCCGTAGGCTGTCTGTGTGATCCCTGTCCGCTTTTTGGTTTTCGCCAAATTCATGTGGTTAGGAACTTCCTCTTGTTCATTCCCTTGTTAATTAGACTGATCCAGCTCACCTGCTCCCTGTTATAGCATGTGATTTTCCACATGTGTATTTAAGCAGTCTGATCACAACCAGCCTCTGTCAAAACATTTTCCCTTGTCTGCTCGTGCTACTATGTTCATGGCCTGTATTCATGGCGTTATACTTCTGACTGAGAGGCCCCGGATTTTGATTCTGCCTCTGCCTGTGATAATACCTTACCCGTGTACCGAACCTGCTTTGCCTGACCTTGAGACTTGTGATTGCTGCCCTGGTAACAAACCGTTTCTTGCCCTCTGGATTGTGTTTTTGGATTCTGGACTTTGTATCGTTGCCTACAGCCCCACCAGGGTTTCTGCCCCAAAATTCAATAAAATCAATTTTGCTACACTTTCTGGTACTCACGTGTGGTTCTGGAATGCACCTCAACAGTTTCCATTTCAAGCAAGGAGAGAGAGGCCACTGTAGGCGAACAACTCTTCAAGGAACCGCTGAACGCTATCTGCTAAGCTCCATAATGCCAGGCTCACAGCTCACACTTTGGGTGGAGTACAGAGCGGCAAAAACCAAAAAAATCTTTCCGCAAGAATGTCTCGGTGTTTTTCTCTCCGTTGGCTTTCCCTGACATAGCTGCAGGACGAGGCACAAGTAATCGGGAGAAGCCGTACGAAGGTAGCCCGGGTTTGGCTCCACATCTGTAAGAAGTTTTCCACTGTTTATCTTCATTACAAGATCTGTGACCCCCTTCTCTCGGCAAATACTCCATTTAATTTTAATTAGCGCAGCCTCTATATACTGCACCATGAGCTAGACCCAGCAGTGCACTCACAATTACACAGTGCCATCTCGGATTGCCTTTTTGAGCGAATCCAAATTAAATGTGAGTGACAAGCACGTGGTCTATAACAAGCTTGTAAATGTGGCATTCAGGGCAGACAGATTATGAAAGATGTTCTTACTGTCATATTGTATGGGCCCACTGTCCACACTGCCGCCCAGGCCTGGCTTTTCACAGAAAGGCGGGGCCCAGCCCCGGTTGCAGTGACAATTCCCATTGCTGTTGCAAACCTTGGGGAAAAAAAAAGCACAAATCCCGTGGGTTCATACATGTATGAACATAAACACATACGCACTCAGACATTTAAACACCCGTTTAAGTGCACACACATACACAACCAGATCCCACAGACACAAAAATGTACACACAAACACAAGTGCATGCCCACACACACTATAGTGTGTGAATGTTGAGAGCACAGATGAATAAATGAGGCCCTCAGGTGCTGCGGCAGTGTTTTCACTGTCTATAAAAATACGATGGCAATACCAGGAAACAATTCCAGTGCAAAATGCTACGGAGACACTTACATACTAATTTGGAATACACGCATTTCTTTTTTAAATGTGAAGACTTTGGAATTCAAAATCACATTTTCCTTCAGTGGGGATGCTATTGATATGACTCACCACAGAAGGGTTCAAAGAGAATTACAGTAAAGACACATCACTCATCCTCAAGCTAATTTACACTTGACGCTTCAGCGCATGCTAACAGACTGGCGCATAATAGAGGCTCTTTACAAAGAGCACCCCGTTTTGAGTTCTATTGTTTAATGCTTCTCAGTTCCTCTTTCCTCTTTGTATGTTTTCATCAAGCTGTTTTTCAGTCCCTTATTTTGCCCTGAAAACAGCACTTCATCAAAGCTTCCTTTGCTGCGTGACTCCGCCGTCGTCTTTTCAGTGGAAATCAAAGTCCCGGCCAGATGACTGATTGCGCAAAGCCAGATAAGCCGGGGAAACAATTTGGCTGCAGCCACCTGCTCTGCCCGGCTTCACGCCGCCGTGCTTGTTAAGCCCGGAGATAATTACGGCCGAAGCAGCAATGCAAATGAAGCGGCGCAATGTAAACGACGCTCGTGTCGAGGCTTTTCTCCATTCACTGCTCGTAGAGTATTACAAAATAAACAGCGCAAACAAATTAAGACTTGTATACGCTTCAAACAGATTAAGCTAGAGGATTACGGTAATTGGAATAAATGCCTCTCAGCGCTCCGGAGGCACGAAAGCTTTTTAAACAGATTTTTTTTTTTTTTTTTTTTTAAAGCACTATGGCTTATTAACGGACAGCTCGGCGATTCTTTCAATCATGTTGCGAGTCCTGATGCTACTGAGTACCTGGAGGGCAGGTTCAGAGGGTTTATAAGTGTGAAATTATGTCTATCTCCTTGGAGAGTGGAAACGCTGTTTAGAATCCAGGCACAGGGAGGAACTCAGTAAAACGAGTCCGTTCGATGCATCTGTAACCCGCAGCACAGGCAAATTGACTCATTTTTCTCCTCAATTTTTCTTCCCAGAAGCTTGGGCAAATAAATAGCATCTATGTGATCTGCTTTCAACGAATGAAACTTCCTTGCTTAAGACTTCAGTGCAGCTGCTGGATTTTCTGAATTCCAGGGAGGTTCTGTCACATTTGACTCAGGAGGGACGCATCTGGGCCCTGGATTGTGATGAGGAGGGGACAAAATAAAAAACTTGCTACAGTATCTGCAAAGGGAGCAGCGTGTGCGATAAGAAAGCCTAGCAGACTGAATAGAACTGTGCTTGCTTGACCGACTGGGCCAAGCACGTACCCCGTGTCCGTGGCAACGCCCGATACAGTTCTCCAGCTCGGTGAAGGACGCATTCTGGCAGCGGCGATCTTGACACACCTGGAGGAGTGGGAACACATGCAGGGTGAGGGAGAAGGTGAGTAGCAACCAGTGTGTAAGAAAGCAAACTTTATTCATACAGCACTTTTCACAGACAAAGGTCATAAACTCCTGTACATCAGAATTAAAACATGCTGAAGAATTACTGATTACCTGAGCCACATTTATGAAGTGCAAAAGCAGAAATCATTGTGCATTTATGAAGAAACACAGTAGCTACATAAGGATAACGTATGTAAAAGCACTGCTTAAAGTACAAATGCAAATAAACAATAAATAAATAAGGGCAAATCTAGTGCAACCCCAATTCCGAAATAGTTGGGACAAAGCGTAAATTGTGAATAAAATCAAAACACAATGACTTTCAAATCGCTCCAGCCAGTATTTGGCTGGACAGAACAGATAACAGAGCAAATGTTGAAACTGAAGAATTTTACAATTTTATCCACAAAATGAGCTCATTTCAAAATTGATGGCTACTACAGGTCTCAAAAAAGTTGGGACAGGGGCCCGTTTACCATGATGTAGCATCCTCTCTTCTTTTTAACACAGAGTGGAGGTGTCTGGGCTTTGAGGAGACAAGTTTCTTGAGTTTAGCCATTGGAATTTGATCCCACTTTTGTGTAATACAGGCTTCCAGCTGCTGGAGAGTTTTGGGTCTCCTTTGACGAACTTTTCATTCACTTATGCGCAAAATGTTCTCAATCAGTGATAGATCAGGACTGCAGGCAGGCCAGTTCAGCACACAAACTCTTTTACTACAAAGCCATGCTGTTGTAATAGCTGCAGTATGTGCAGTATTTTGCATTGTCCTGCTGAGATACACAAGGCCTTCCCTGGAATAGATGTCTTCTGGAGGGGAGCATATGTTGCTCTAAAACCTTTATATGCCATTCCGCATGGAGCTTTTTAAAACATGCAAGTGTCCTACACCATATGCACTAATGCATCCCCATACCATCAGAGATGCTGGCTTTTGAATTGAACGCTGATAACAGGAGGGAAGGTCTTTCTCCTCTTTTGCCCAGAGAACATGACACCCATGATTTCCAACAAGAATGTCAAATTTGGACTCATCAGACCACAGGACACTTTGCTACAGTCCATTTTAAATGAGCCTTGGCCCACAGAACACGGCGGCACTTCTGGATCATGTTCAACAATGGCTTCCTTTTTGCATGATAGAGTTTTAGGTGGCATCTGTGGATGGCACGGAGGACTGTGTTAACAGACAGTGGTTTCTTGAGGTATTCCTGGTCCCTTTTAGTAATGTCAATGACAGAATTATGCCGGTGAGTGATGCAGTGGCGTCTGAGGGCCCAAAGATCACGGGCATCCAGTAAAGGTCTTCGGCCTTGTCCCTCACGCATTTTTCCAGTTTCTCTGAATCTTTTGATGATGTTATGCTCTGTCAATGATGAGACCTTCAAAGCCTTTGCTATTTGACATTGAGGAACATTGTTTTTAAAGTTTTCCACAATTTTTTTACGCAAGCCTTCACAGGTTGGAGAGCCACTGGCCATCTTTACTTCTGAGAGACTCAGCCTCTCTAAGACATCCCTTTTATAGCCAATCATGTTACACACCTAATGCTAGTTAACTTAATTACTTGCTAAATGTTCTTTCAGCTGATTCTCTAATATATGAATTGAAATAAGCTCATTTTGTGGATAAAAATGTAAAATGTCTGAGTTTCAACATTTGAAATGTTATCTATGTTCTATTGTAAATAACGTATTGACTCCTGATCTGAAAGTCATTGCATTTTGATTTTATTCACAATTTACACTTTGTCCCAACTATTTCGGAATTGGGGTTGTACATTGCAGATTTGGAAAAAACAGCGCAAAAAATTCGTATTCATGCCAAGAGACAATAGATTGTTATATACAAACCTAGTGCATGCAGATTAATATGAATCCCTTTCTAGAAAGGTATGTCTTTAGCTGGCTCTTAAATCAGCCAACAGCAGCCGCGCATTTCACAAACTAGGAGCCAGAGCTGCCAAAACTCAACCGCTCTGACTCTTAAAGCAGGTACACGCGAGCTGGTAAATAGGGGTGCAGTAGTTCAGCCAGATATGCAGGGACCTGCAAGTAGTGTTTTACAGGCCTGATGGATCTTCAGAGGTGGAAAGACCGGTGGCCAAAAAAATAAAGTCCTATCATGCGTTTCCTGCACCAATGAACCCTCAAGCCAGGTAGTTTTTTCTGGGCAGTACTTTCCCCAGGCTGACAAATTGTGCCTATGGGCAAACAAAGGAGATTGAAACAAAACGCCAGAGAGGGTTTTTACTTTCTGAAGCACCTCTGCTGTGACCCTCTGGCGAGTCGTTCACGGACTATGCTGTAATATGTATTGATTCTGCGACAAGCCAAAAGCTTTGGTTTAAATGTACATGGAAAATGAATGAGGCAGCATTTTACTGGAAGCTGTGTTCATTTTACTTGCCAAAGCCACAGCCCGAGCGAGTGTGGGATTCACATTTGCATGAATGGCACTGCGTCGCAAGTTCGGGCTGCTGCTCTGACAAGTAAAATCAAGACATTAGCCTATCCAGTATTATTAAAACTTGCTGTCAAGGACATAAATAATTGACATGTAAATATGCTTTTGTATGAGATTTGTTTACTCAGAGGGCCAGAATTATGTTTTTAAGACAAACTGGCAACATGGCTCTTGGAAGCTATCTGGCTGCACGAAAGCTGCTAACAGGCTAACAAGAAGCGACCTACGATGACTCTAGATAGAAAGGACGGCTTGCAAAACTAGCTGGAGGAATTTACCAACGCAAAAAAAAATAATGGGAATCAGCAAATTGTGTGGTGGGTGGAGTTACCCTTTGCTCGTACTCTAGTGCTTCACTCAGTGCCGTAACAGGTACAGTTCCTGCAATGTGTTTTTAGCTGGTTATAACTTGTGTACTGTACACACTTTTACGTTCTTTCACTTCACCAATAGCTCTGGATGAAAGCATCTGCTAAATGCTCAACAGCTGATGAAACACAGCCAACTGAATCTGGCATTCCCTGCCTTGGACTGATGCTGGTGAATCCCAGCCAAATTTCCAGTGCTCAGCAAGCAGTCAGGAATGCAGACTTAAACACCCTTCTCTCATCGGCGAAGAGCGAAAGCTGTTGGCACTACAGAGAAGGTGTAGGGACACATGCCTTTCCCTCTCCGCACTTGGTCCCGGTCGTGACGAGGCCCGGATCCGGGAGGTCCCCCTGCCCATCCTGGGTGGCGTAGACGTAGGTGCCCCGGCACTTGACCTCCATGCCGTCGGTGCGGATGGTGGTGTCGATGGACACCGCGTTGGTTCCTTTAGGTTTCTTGGCGGCGCTGTGGCACTGGATCTTCCCACACTTGGCGTCACTAGACAGGAAGTAGCAAGGCAGTGAAGGGACGGATAAACATTACCCAGGATGCTCACAGGATGAAAGCTCCTGCGATTCTTACTACTTTTACCACCAATCTTATGGGGCTATTATAACAATACAAGTGCTACAGGGGACTGTTTAAAACATTAAACAAGCAGGGTACTGGATTAAAATACCAATGAGCTTTTGCACTTTTGGTCCGAACTTGACATCTGGTGCTAATCAGCTTCAGATGCATAGCCTTCTCCGCCACAGAGACAGAACACCGACAGGCCTTCCACAGTTATAAACAATAACAAACACTGTAGACTCTTGTCTGGTTAACCTGAGGTCAGGATAAATCAACAACAGTAAAGCTAAACACAAAGCCGAGGAAGACTTCAATAAACAGTACATCACTCTGTTTCAGAAATTAATAAATACATGAGCATGGAAATGTCATGAGGATGAAATAAAAACCCTTTATATTGGTAGTAAGGACAAGGACTATGGAGTAAAACCACCTGCCAGCAAAGCAAAATGCATTGGTATTAACATATTCGTTTTCTATTTTAAGTTACTGCTTGCTCGAGAGGAATTTTATTCCATCTGCACCAAGACAACATATCTCACCTGCATTTATAAAATATCACCCATATTTTTATGTTATTCAGCTAAACAGTGACAGAAAAAAGATCTCAGCTGAAGACTAAAATACTTGTCAAGGCTGACTCCTTCTTGTGTTTTTTTCAGTGGGTGTGCTGAACAGAGATATGAAATTTGAATTTCACAGTGCGATTATGATGAAATCCCCCCCAACACCCCCACCCACACTCCCCATAACACCCCCCCCCCGGAGGCTGTGAATCCCGGCAGGTCTGAGATCAGTCTTCTCCTCCTTCCTCCTTCTTACCTCTTCTCACATTTCATGTAGTTTCCCTGGCCATCCTTGCCGCAGTTTCCGAAGGCGTTCCCGGCGGCGTTCACGTCCTCGAAGCAGGCGTCGTGAGCGGGGCGGGCACCTGCCCGGAGAACAAAAGGAAAGTGCCTTTTTTATTCACTCCAGTCAGAGATCAGAGGCAGATTGCCTGGGGATCCACAGAGGCCTGTACTGCAGGAGAATGACAGAAGTAAATCTTGGGTGGGATGCCATTGTTCCTGGCCAGGAGCGCTAGCATATGGCAGCACTGTACACTGCAGTGCGGGCATACCTACATCTTTTGTTTTTCAGCGATATGAACAAGTAAAACAGAAAACCTGCAGGAGGTAAAGAGTAAAAATGGTGCGCTTTTACAGAAATTAATGGTAAGCTTAATGATACAGTATGCATCTTCATTTATGTTATGTGGATGATACATTTGAAAACACAAACTAGATTCAGTGAGGTGGTTTTGACAGAAGTAAAAGGAAGAAAGTAGCAGCTGTCAAATGCGGTCAAGCCCATTCCCAATTTCCCCCAAAGTAATAGCATTATAATGTGACCGCGATATCATTTTAAATCAGAGAAAATGCAAATAAGTTGTGGGTTCACCTAAGGGTGGTTGCAGTTCCATTGCATGAAACAGACAGCAGATGGGATTCTCTTTCAGTTTATTTCACAACCACCCTTTTTTCTAGCTCCCAAGTGAACAACTTCCAGCTTCCTATTTCTTGCTACTGCACCAATCAGGCACAAATCGACTGCCACCAACCGCGTTGAATATCTAATTGACTTAAGCTCGTAAACAACTTAAACACAACAATACTGAATGAATTGTGACCATTCTTGTCATTAAAATAATCTCAGTCACGCATAACTGGAAGTGAAATCACAACAGTGATTAAATCACTCCAGACCTCATGAGTCTGAGCATCGCTGAGAGGAAATGACTGGGACCTAAACAATCCTGGGTTCATATTCGCAATGTTGCAGATGATGGACGCTGATCTAGGAACAGTTTTGCCTTTAATCACCCAATGGATAAATGGGTTATGCACAAATGATAACCCATCCTATGCCAGTCTCCCTTCCCTGAAGCTCTGAAAGAGTTTTATTGTACCTTCGTACTCATTTCGTTAAGACTGAGATCAGTTTACTTTTAAGAGCACTAACAAGGAAATGTCCGACATTCATAATGTGCGATAGACACATGAGCGCAGCATGACGTTGAATCAATAGTGTTAAATGATCCGGTAATGAGAGCATTTGGCGTTAATGCCTGTTCACATTTACTGACATGCAAGAGAAAGCATTTTCTCCCATAAATATCTTGTCAGTAAGACTCAAGTTTTAAATCCGCTGGGAGAGAAAATGGAAAAAGGGAGCCTCAATTTTTCTTTTTACATTACGCTCACCAGAATCTAAATAATACTTCATTGGCAACAGTGGTGAAATAAACACTCCGAATGATAAATTAATTGGTGTGCTCTACAGGAAAATAATGTTGATAGTGAAGCACTTAACATGCTAAAACAAAGATAATTATTCAAGGGAAATATAATCTTGAGAGTGTTTAAGATTGTACTGTTTGAATTTCAATGTAGTAAAGCTCACTGGAATCCAATGAGAAAGAAAAAAAAAAATCAAACTGCATCATGCCATATGAGAACAAAATTTAGGTGATTTTCAAACAATTTGCAACAGTGAATTTCATGCATATTTGGTTACCGCATATTTTCTGATAATAAATGTAGGCCATGTATGTAAACACCTGAGAGTTTGCAAACCTTTCTGATTCATGCGGTTTCAACAAATGCTTTATGAGAATTTGGCAATAAATAGGGAGTCCTGTTTGTATGTGTGGGTGTGTGTCTGAGTTAGCACGTGCGTGTCCATAAGTGCGTGTTTGTGTGCCTCTCTACCTATGTGTGCATGCACATGTGTGCATGTCCAAATGCGTGTGTGTGTGTGTGTGTTTGTGAGTCTCTGAAAATATCTGAACCTGAACGTGAGGGTGTGTCAAAGTGTTAGTGTGCATGAGTGTGTGTGTTTGTGTCAACGTGTGCGTGAGCGTGCCTGAGCGTGATGTTTAAAATGGAGTACGGCCAGGGAGGATGGAGGACAGGTGTAGACTGCAGGGAGAGACGCTTACCATAGCCCCACAGCTGCACACACTGCTGCTCGTGGGTCAGGCACATGCCGTTGTAGCAGTAGGCGTGGCCGCTGTGGCAGGAGGAGCCATCCAGCAGGTAGACATTGGAGGGACAGTAAGGGGAGGCTCCGGTACAGTACTCGGGTAGGTCACAGGCCCCCGCTGGCCCTCGGCACATCGTCCCCGCCTGCTTCAGCTTTGGGCAAAAGGTAAACTGTTAGGAGACTTTAACGGCATCATTTTATTCATCCACCAACTAGTGCAAGGTTACTTACATCTAGTCCTCCAATCCAAACCTATCCCAGGTAAGTACTGGGCACTCAGCGCCTCTGATTGGGCAAACTGGCTTTCCACCTGACACCTGGGTAAAGGGAGGATGGGACACCGGCAGTTCTTGGACCTTGAGGACCACGATTTGAGGTCCTAATGCATAAATCTAATGGTGGCTTACCCCTATTCTGAGCACTGGTTCCAAACCATGTTTCTCAAAATCAACCATCCTCTAGGTTTCACTCCAACCCCAAGAGAACACAGATGACTCAAATGATGGAGATCTTGTGTAACAGCTAAATATAATCAAGTAAAATTGCGAGCGTCAAATGAGGGCTGAGTGAAAACCCACAGGGAAGAAGATCTCCACGTGCAGGACTGGGAAATACTGCCCTTGAGATATTCTATTCAGAATATTTTCACTTTAAACCTAACAAAGCATACCGGATTCAACAACTGAAAAACAGCAGTGGACTGCAAATAGATGATAAATCTTAAAGAACAGGGCTGGTTCCCATCTATAAATAATTTAGCTTTTCATCTCATAAGCTATCAATCAGTTAATCAATTCATTTGTTTACCTCATCCAGGGAAATTACTGTCTAATCAATTTGTTACCCCATTGGTAAATCAATAAGTAATGAAATAAATCAGTTTCTCAATTAAGATGCAGAGCAAACATTTCAACGGCAAAATTAAACCAGATAGCAAAACAAAATGGTCCACTTTAACTACTTCTGAGCACATTCATAGACCCATGTGTACACAGAGTTGTTTATCAAACTTTTAATTGGGAGTATACTTTTAATTCTAAACAAGCACATGTGCTCATTGTTGAACTTGCAAGCTCTCTCGCAGTTAAAATTGGTTTAACAATGAAAATGCTAATGTGGGCGATGTTATGGAAGAGTACAACAATTTGATGGCCGTGGAGATACTGATTATGTGCTTTTAGCAAGAACTCTGGGCACAGAAGGGTTGCACCACTCCAGTAAAATATGACTTTATGTAAAGGCTGATCATAGATTACATAAAATGTGATTGTGTAAACTGTCTTCAAATGAGGGCAAAAAGCCTGCTAATAAAATGTGACATATTTAATTCTCTTCTTGAAAATTAATTACCTGAGTGAATGTACAATATTTGGAATGTGGACAACAGCAATTAAGCACTAGAGACAGCATGCATTAAAAGCCAAATAATAAAAAAAGAATAAAGCAAACATGTTTGAAAAAGGCACGACAAGCTTTGCAAACTAACAGCCGATTAGACAATACGTATTCCATGTATTCAACACTGGGCAAAGATGCCTGAGCAAAAGCGTTTCAGTTCAGCCAGGAACCGACCGAATACTAAGAATGTAAAACGCTGCCATGTCGTGACAGCATGACAGCGAAGATTACCAAACCAGTTAGATGTCTCCATATTGCAGTTAATAAGAGCCTTGAATGTTGCGCAGTATTTTGTTTTTAATATCATTATTTATTTCATTATTACTCCCCAGAATCACAAATGCCGCCATTTGAGCTTTTTCTTTTTTTTTTTTTAAATAAATAATTAATCAAAACCACCCATTTATAGAACTGAATTATTATCCAGAGTCGTCTGATGAGCATCCCAGTGGAGAGCACATAAATATGTATGTACAGAGAAGCACCTTGTCTCTCCATAAACAGTAATGGGATGTACGGGATGCAAAATTCGCAACAGCTTGGGACCAATAAAAAGACGTGATTGTCTTTAATGGGGAGAGCTAATCAGAAAGCAAGTCTGTTAGGGTACCATTTGGTCAGAATTCACAAACAGGCCTTTGAACTGCCAGACGTGGTCCTGCCCCAGTGAGATAGCCATTGGATCATAGCACTATCCTAACTTATGAGGTGGACAATCCAGGTGCACAAAGTAAAAGTCCTCCCTGGTATTGTGATGTCACCTCCTGGATTTGCCAATTAGAACAACCCCGTAACCTGGAAATAATCAGTCGGCTGAGCTTGGGGGTGGAAGTCAAACATGGCAGAATTGATCCCCGGAACATCAACCCCTGGCTATGAGAAACGGCGCTTACCTCACGCTCGAACAGCAAGACTGCTTTATTCACCACTCCTTATGTTAAGCGACCCCTCAAACTCCTCCGCAGGATCCAATCACTAACCTGTCCGCCCTTTCATACCCTAATCAGCTGACTCCTTTTATCATGTTTCCAGCCACAGGCCTTAAGTTTTGGTGCGAATGATCCTTCAGGTTATGTTATGCAAACTCAACTTCATGCAGTCGCCGTTCTGCAAAATTCTGCAGCTGGCAGTAAGCCATGATAAAATTTGTGTGCGTACCTACGGTAGGCCTGCATAGGCTATTCACCATTCGTAACGGTTTTACATGTGCGATATAAACCACGCAGTTCAGTATTCACGCGAATGGCCAATCGTTCAAGCAAAGATTTGAAAAATGAAGGTCTGCAGCCAGATGCCGATATACTCGTTCATGTGAGCAGCACAAAGTCACATTGGTCAAAAAATACTGAAAATACTAAGATGCACATTTTCAACAAAAATAGATTCACTTTGGAGTTATTACTAATGGCCAACTCCATTCAAGGTGTACAGGAGAAAGCTGGAACCTGGATCTGTAGCTCGCAAAGTGTTTCAGAGTTTGGTCCATCGCCAAATTCCAGGTGGCGATGGATGGGTACGGTGTTCTTTTGTCTGCGTTTCTAAGTGCCATCCTCGAAGTTTCTCTGCCTGCATGCATTGTCTTTCCACAGCCAACTCATTGTGAAGTTGAATGTTACCAGCTAAAAAAAATCAAATACTGTTAACTCTAAGAGGTCGTTGCTCTTCTTACCAAAAACAGTGTATTCAATGTGTCATTGAGGAATAAATAGAATTAGTGATATTATGCATCTGCATTTATCTGCGTTTGCACAGGGCATGGTCATTTTTAATGAGTGGAGCGTTTGCTAATTGTCACTATCATTGCTTTTCAATGAGGATTGGAGAAGATTTCAGTAAATGACCAGTTCCTGCATGCTACCTGCTGGCTCAAAGAATTCCGAATTTCAGTAGATCATCCTGCTTCAGCTTCAGTGTAAACTTGCTAGCTTGCGCTGGCTCTCGGGGAAAACTACTGTATGACTAAAGAGATTTGGAGTTTGGAAAAATATTACAAATGGTACTTTAAGGGCTTGCCGATAATTATTCAAGTGGTTCCGAAAAGCTGCTCTATTCAATGAACATATGGCATCAGTATTCGCAGAGCAAAAATCTCCACATTTCAATTTTTGGAACGCAACAAATATGAAACCTAAATGCATATGCATCCTTTTATGAGGCCAAATGCATGAGTTTGGCTGGAAGTCAATGAAAATCAAACGGCTATTGCAACTCAGGCATTAGAGTCTATTGATCAACACACAATTTATGGGGCCAGTAGCCCTGTTTGCCAACCAATCAGAAAGGAGCTAATTTCATTGAGAGAATGCACACTCAAAAGAGCCTTTTCTCTGAGGGGTGATTGAATGACTGGCAGCAAATGGCCAAGAAAATGATCATTTTTGTGGGGATTCAACCCTTATCCCTTTGGCAGCAATTACCACCAGTGTCTACAATTTCTCAATTCTACCCTTCTTCTCTGAGTCATTTCAGTTGTGTGCATTGTTGGCAATGGTGAACTTATTCCATCTCAAACTATACACAATTTCACAATGCTCATTACAGGTGCAAGCTGAAAAATAAGTGCTTCACTCGGTAAGTCATTTCAATCATGCATACGGCTGGTTGTGAAGACCTTATTTCATTTCAATTCAATTCTAAGATATATGTTTGCATCCTTAATTTTATCTAAAATGTCATCTAACTCTCCACATATCAAAATGTACTATGGGTTGGTCCTTTAGCCCATTATTAGCTGCAAACATTCGCCTTTCATTGGCAGCTATTTAAACTGTGCATCTAGACCTTCATCAGCCAGCTAACAATGCTGGCCCTCATCAGCGCGAGCAAGAATCTGTGCCATCATCAGCACATCAGCAATGCTGGCCTCATCATCTTGCCAGCTAGAATATGGCCCTCCATCAGCCAGTTAGTAATTCTAGGCCTTTATCAGCCTGCTAATTAGTATCTGGCCCTTCATCAGCATATTAGCATACTGGCCAAAACATCTTGCTTGCTAGTATCTAGCCCCTAATATCTGGCTCTTTATCAGCCATTTGGTAATGCTGGCCCTTATCTGCCTGGTAATTAGAATCAGCACATTTGCATGCTGGGTTTAACGTCTTGCTAGGTAGGATCTGGTCCCTTATATGTGGCCCTTCAGCATTATTAATACTGACCCTCAATCAGCTAGCTAGACGTAGCAGCAGTCCATTCAAGCGTTACTGACGACATGTTAAACTCATTTTGTTTATATTTGTCAATTGCTTAAACTATCTGAAACCCTTGGACCAGTTCTTAGTTTAGGGGGGTTCAGATGTTGCATGATCATGGGATTCTCCGCATGATCGACCGTCACCCTAAAATGGAGTCTGAGCCAAATTCCAATTTATGTTCGGTCAATCAAGCATTGAAATCGTAAACTAGTCTCTCCTGATTGAAATGAAGGGAAGACCCCATAAACAGTGCACTTATCTGAGTGAGCCACTGAGAGAAATCGAACCACTGCTGACAAGGCAGGGTGTACTTGGCTGAGTCCTGCCACTGCTGGCTCGGGGTGGGATGTGGGTGTCCATGAATGGGCAGTGATGCCAGGAGACAGGGTAAGGGTTACCTTGCACCCCTCACAGCAGACCCCGTGGGCACACTGCGCTTCCTCTTTCAGGGTGCAGTTGTTGGCATTGCAGCAGTCATTGGTGCACTCCTGTCAGGGCAGAGGAGAGGCTGTGAATGAACCGCTCACAAAGAACGCCCACAAATAGCCATATACTTTCTCTGCACATCTGTCTGATCCATCTAATGCTGTGGAAAACCACTCAATTCAGACAACCATGCTCAAACAGATGCGAAAAGACACATGTAGTACCAAATACGCATTCTGTGCGCACATGTACTCAAACACACAAACACATGAACACAATCACAGGCACACACTCGCGCACACAAATAATCCACACATATTCGCACACGCACACCTAAAGAAGATCCGGAGCTTTATCAGGTGCCACGGTTCTCCTCATCACTCTTAAAGGGATAGTTCATTATTTTTGAAGTGGGGTTGTATGAGCTTCAAATTGCCACTGCGTACATTAGATGCAGTAAAAAGCTCTCTGATCTCCCCCAGTTAACGGCACTAGCGCATAGTGCTGGGTGGAGATTTAGGCGACACACTGTTGTGAGCAGTCCCAAAGTAACAGCGTATTTTCATGGTCTAAAAGAGGTCCTACCTGAAAATAATACACCATTGTACGCTATTTTACAAAAATTTACAGCGCTGCAGCTGCTCGGAAAAAAACACTGTTGCTCTTGAACTAACGAACTGACGTATTCCATCGGACTAAACTGTGCGCTGTAGCGATCAGCTGTTTGGGTCAGACTCTTAGCGGTTTGCAGCAGAGGCAGCATTTCAATGGCATAGAATTACATCTCAAATTAAAAGAAATTCCCTATTATTCCCTGTTACAACCAGCACAGCAGATACAGTCAGTGGCTACGTAGACCCTATGTGATAACACTTTTTGCTGCAATTACATTAGACTTTTGCACAGGTGTTTCACTCACTTACCTGATGCTTGGGTACAGCAGTGCTCTTCACCGTGCACCGTGGAGATTTCCCTGAATGTGGTCTCACAAAATCCTCTTTTTAAAAATGAATACTACAAACACGGAGCTCTTTTAAGGATATGGGTGGCGTATCAATATCCATTTGAGCGCAACTAGCCACAGCTGCCGAAGTCAAATATCCCGCAAAGGAATGCGATGAAACTGTAAGTGCACCAGGATACAGCTTTGCTTTTACATCCAGGGGGCAACACTCATGGACCATTTTCGAAATGTTTGCACAAGTTTAACGACCGTCCGACCTCGCAACCGCAGTTACTGTGACCTAAACAGCTGATCGCTACAGCGTGCAGCTTACTCCGATGGAGTATGTCAGTTGGTTAGCTCAAGAGCAACAGTGTTTTTTCCAAGCAGCTGAAGAGCTGTAAATTTTTGTAATACTGTATGGCGTACAATTAAAGTGGTGTATTATTTTTCACAGGTAGGACCTCTTTTAGGCCGCGAAAATACGCTGTTACTCTGGGACCGTTCACAACAGTATGTCGCCTAAATCTCCGCCCAGCACTATCCGCTGGTGCGGCTAACTGGGGGAGAGCAGGAAGCTTTCTACTGCATCTAATGTACGTAGTGGCAATTAGTAGCTCATACAACCAACCTCAAAAATAGTGAACTATCCCTTTAATTCGGAGCTGGGTCAATATATGCTTCAAAGACTAAGGATATTACTAAAGATATACTAAGGATATAATAGGAGGATATTACATGAAAAACAGTGCAAAAAACAGTTTCCTTTGCATTACAGAAGTGGTGCCAATACTGTTCCTGGATGTACAGTCTTGTGGATTTTTACTTTGCCCAATACAATGCACACCTCACACAGAAGCTGGAGATCCTTTTCAGCTGCTAGCTACAGGAGTCAGGCCTGTGCCAGATTAAGGCTGCAGTGAACCACTACAGGATGGTAGATCTCCAAGAACTGAGTTGGCGACCATTGGATTAAACATCCACTAGGGCAGTGCCATACCATATCATTCACAATAATAACCATGAATTTAGACACGAAAAGTCTCATCAGAATATCAATGAATTAGCAGCGGGGTGACATGTTGATGCATTTGCATACCTAAGTGAGAAGCCTACAGCCAGCTCTGACCACAAGAACATGGCTCAAAGCCAGAGCAGTGCATCAGCTTCTGACAAGGGCTTAATCCCTAAAAAGGGAGCTAGGTTGTTTGGAAGTGGTTTGGCTATAAACACCGCTGTAGTCATGCAAATAGGCTGTTACAAGCCATTTAAACAATTGTTTCAGTTGCAGAGTAGCAAGTGGCCCAATCACTCTGTTTTATACAGGCTATGTCACGACTCATCAATGGGAATTTTTGTGATTAAAACTTGCTGAATAAAAATATCAAAATGTAGTTACATTCATTTACTCACAAGCACGATTCCATGAAATTGGTGAAACAGCCTAATACAATATGCCCTGTGAGTGAGATCTCGAGAGTTCTGTCCAGAGAACTTCCTGCTTTCATTTGGGTCCCAGAAAACTGCCGTTAAAATAAAGTATACCAATTAGACCACATATTTCCATATTTTTGAGCTATGTTAGGCTTTAGTGGCATTACGCATAAAGCAAAGAAAGAAAAATTATCATCAGCAGGGCACACTGACTGTACATGGTTTTACTTGAGCTTAAAGTTTAGAAAGCCTGAACACCAAGTCAGACAAAGTCCCAGGTAAGTGGTAATCACAGCCACTTGTAACGTCCTAATTTTTGACTCAAAACAAATCGATCAGTCTAAACTTTTGTTATAACATGCATAATCCGGATCTATCATCCCACATCGCGTTTCAGGGCCAATACAGGGTTTTTCCTGCATAGAGAATTTGACGGGCTGCCACTGCCTAATTTCTTACCGCCACCAGGTCCCAGCACGATTTTCTGTATCGCATTCTCAATTGCGCGCGCAAGGGGAAAAAAAAAAAACGCAGAATTTGCGCCTTGCTCCTCTGTTCATAAAAAAGCCAAAAGCACTCCCCCCCCCCAACAAAATGAGAAGCATCTACACCCCCCCCGGAACAAAATAATAATGTAATAATCGGCATAAGTGTAATCATTCTTATATTTATTAGGTTACTCGTGCGAAAAATAAAAAACTACCTTTTTTTTCCTGGAAATTCAAACTCCTGCAGAGGCAGTCACAATGGACAATTGCTGAGGTTTTACTGAAATGTTTAATGGCTTTAGCAGTTAACTAAAGTGTACAGTGTGTATAATAGTACACCGGTGCGTGGTTTATATTTTTGTTTTACTGATGTTATCTTCAGCTTCACATCTAAGTACTTGCATGCATATTCCACTTTGCTATTATCGCAGATACAAAAAAGAAACCAGTGCCAAAGTATGAGGCAAGAAAAGGTAGGACAATCCCATATCACGTGTTCCTTCTATTTCTTGATCACTTCTGTTTTACCAAATATAACCTGCCAAACTTAGATAAGGTCATGTTTGAAAACCTTATCTTTTGTTTATCAGTTTGAATTTTATTTATTCATAGGATGGCAGCTGGCTGGAGCCTGCATTATTTATTTATATCATAACCCTAATGTTTTCAGGCGATATCAAGTCAGCTGGCTTCTACTATCTAAATTTAAGGAGCATATTTCTACTTGAATTATTTCAAATACATTACCAGGAAGTTCTATTTTCCAGACTATAACATTCCACAACTGAAACTAAATTTGCATATCCAGAGAAAATTGTTTTGTGTTTGGGGGCATGTGCTGTCGCCAACACTTTACTCTACTCTAGATACAGTGTACACAGTTTGTTTGTCTTTTTTTTAAACATAGGAAGGCAGCTGTCTGCAGCCTCCATTATTTCTTTTTATAATAACCAGCAGGTAATGTTGGTAAATTTTTCAGGTGATAATGTGTTCAGTAGTTCTGGTTCTAGTGAGCCTGTCAGCCGCCTTCACATTTTTGGAAAACATTTTTAAAAATTTTTTCTTAATTCATCTCAGACCTTGTTGAAATTGTGGTGTCAAAAAAAAATCAACACTTTTTTCTTCTCCTCATAATAATACTACATCAGTTTCATACTCACTGACCACTTGAAAACTTATTACGGTCCCAAAACTGTTCCCTCAAATGTCTATATCTCTTCCCAAGGCCATCGTCTACTTCCTCTGGAAAAGACCTATACATGCCATACCATTCATGACATACATATATTGCTCAGATTTTACATCATTCCACTTTCAACTTTCAATTCCGACAACAATCAAGGTGTACAAGGGTTTCAGCGAGACTGGTCAAGCTACACTTGATGTTTCATTTTTACGTCTATAATTCTTGTTTGTTTTGTTTCGTTATTGTATGATTAAAAGATCACCAAGTTCCATGAATCACCCTTTTATTCACAAACAGCAATAGTGGTCATTAGGAAAGTTTTTTTTTGTATGACTGGTATCAGGCAAGGGGTAACTGTGTGTCAGACATGCAAGCATGATGCATGTAATATTATTGGTGTTGCCGTTTCTTCTTGATTGAGTCTCTGTTTTGATGACTTGGTGCTTCCTTTGTATAAACTGTCGATGGAAAAGTGAGATGGTTCTGGGAGCCTCTTTAACATGAGCTCCTGCAAAACAATTGCATAGGCTCTTGACAGTTAGCTCAGCACATTCTGCCAAGCAATTTTTGATTCATTGCCTGCTTTCGTACAATAAATGACATTCATTTTAAGCAGGCATTCCTCTTTGACTGATAACTATCGTATACACCGCTAGGGATTTTTAGTTCTGGTATACACGCAGGTCATAAGATATCAGCAAGCCGTAGTCACTCGCCTGTACACATAAAGCCATTGCAAGTAAATTTAATTGTATTCTTGCCGGCTGTACCAGCCGGAAGCATGTTTCGTGCTGCCTTCACATGCTATCGGGAAGATGATACTTCCCATTTCTAAATTCGAAATTATGTGTGCGCTGTGTTCAAGTGCTTTTGTTGGAGCGAAATCAAAAATGGCGGACACATTATTTACCATTGGCGATGAATCCTTGCTCGCCCTCCGCCATGTTGAAAAGGTGAAAGGTTATTTCATCTTGGCAACTTGTTTATCAAAATTATCTCCCAGTTCTCCAGTGGAAATTACGAGTCGACGTGAGAGGGTATTCATGTGCAATTTTCACGTCAGTCACTCGTATTTACCATAATTCCTATAGCACGAGAAGGCAGCATAAATCTACACCGCAAGATAGCAGTTTCCAGCAGCCTTCTGTGTATCATTGTCAGTGCAGAGAAGTCAGATCATTTTCATGCGCTTTAAATTACTCTCCATCCAGTAACATTTTTAGATGATGCGCATTCTTTCACCTCTCTGATATTTCCGTCTTTTGGTTGGCTATAACGGAGTGGGAATTCAACAGTTGGTGACCATGGTGTGATAAATTTTTGCACACATGAGGTGAGGTTTATGAGCCAACAGTTGGAGTTGCCATTTGTTTACTACAGTAAATGAGGCGATATCACTAGAACACACTCTAAAAAACAAACTGAAATAAATAGCAACGACTCCTGCAGGTGCAAGCAGAGAAGCACAAAGCTTTTTACGAGTCATAGGAATCACTCGTGGATCTAAGAATTTCTGAGAACATAGTTACTATCCTTTTTGGAAACATTCCATAAACGTAAAAAGGATTCTAAGGTGGATTCTGCAATCATCTTAGGCTTAAGATGCTTTTGGAAAACAAGACCCTGGTTATTAATTCCCGGAACAGCTTCATTGTATAATTAATATTAAGGTTGAAAATATGCACTTCATACTCCAAAATGTTCCCATCCTTCTAAATCTCAAAATTTTCAATGAGGTCCCTGGTTTTGCTGCCATAGTGTACTACAGCACAGGTTATGAGAGGCTAGACCTCCAGTAAACCAGAATTTTCTGAAAAACATGCAAGGACACTGTCACAGGTGGCAACAGAACTAATTTGTTTTGCCATCTCAAGCAAAAACACTAGCCCCAGTATGAGGAAACTCAGAAGTAGTATGTGGAGGAGAAGTTAGGTGCTGCGGCTGGTGATAAGCAGCCCAAATGCAAGCAAATGATGCAATCTCCAAAAAGCATTGTTCAGTATTTTTTTTCCACATCATCTTGAACATCGTTACCGCAAATTACCCTGCAAAATTGTGGCATTATTTTTTAAGGCTTTTTTCGCCTTCCCCTCCATTTCCGCCTGAAAAGCAGACAGTGTGTATCAGGAATTCTAAAGCACACCGCACAGTCAGACTGGTAAAAGTGGCCAACATATTCTGAAGAGAATATGCACAGGTGATCTGTTTTCCTAAAACAAAAGCTGAAGAAAAGAAACCCACCAGTACCTTGCCATCAGAAGCTATACAAAGTTGAAAAACTCATGATTACCCCGGGTGTACTGAACCGGATTAGCAATAAAACAAATAATTTGCTCAATAACCAAGACTGATGGTATTATTCGTCTATCCATTATCTAAACCACATGATGCTGAGCAAGGCCCAGAATACAAAAGAAAGCAACACATCCGGGACAGTGTGCCAATGCGTCACCGGGATCACACACTATTCCCTCCACACCTCAGACAAGTGGGCAGTCTTAAAGTGTCCAGTTAGGCTGACGTAGTTGTCTTTGTATTGTGGGAGGAACTACAGTGTACAAAGCAAACCAACATGAATATGTGGAGAACAAAAAAGTCCGTATAGAATGGCTGTGGGCCGATTCACACCTAAATAGTCTTGCTGTGACGCAACAGCACTTCCCGGTACCACCTCCCCATCCCCTTGTTCACAGCAAAACAAAAAAATGTGTAATGAAGTAAACACCATTGTAAAAGAAATTACACTCATACCGGTATGAAAAAAAACAAAGGATGAAATCAGAGAAAGCCTTTCATTCTTTCCCCAATGAATTGTTCTGATTCTAATAGTCGTCTTCACAATTGAACGTCGCAGCCTTGTTATCTCCTTGTTACTCTCATTTGCTAATCATCACAGGCTACATATTAGTCCAGTTTACTCAGTATATACTTCTTTGAATATAGATTAGGCAGAGTAAATGGGAGCTTGTTGAGAGTAATCACAAGTGGCAAAAGGCCTCGTCTGCAGGAGAGAATCTGGCTCGGTGCTCTATTCATTAAGGAAACACACGCCTGGGCTGTGTGAACTAATCAGCCCAGTGACTTTAAATGTGTGCTTATCTTTGCGGTGAGCTGCTTGAGACCTGGGACCCGGCACCAGAGCTGCAGAATGAAAAATCCTACTGAAAAAAACCCTTTTTGTTTATTCAGTGTTCATTCTTTTAGCTTATTATTTTGCCTGGATCCCGTGAGGGCGAAGGGTGAAGTTACTTTTGTGTTAACTCTGATTGACTCTCTCTCTCTCGCTCACCCAATTCAATGCAATTCAATTCAGCAATGCTTTATTAGCATGACTGCAAAATAGCAACATCGCGAAAGCAATTAACGACCTAGCAACTAGCAATGAAAAATAAGTCATATGATTAATATTAGCGGAATGAAAAAAAAAAAATAACCAACAAATTTAAATGTAATGATAGACGAACCCACTTTAATTAGATAACAAACACTGATATGGAATTTAATAATCACAATTAACAAGCCTGAAATACTCAAATTCCCCACCATGGGAAGGCTAATATTCCTAAACAAAATTTAGTAGACAGCAGAAAGCATTTTATAAAAGTGGAAGATGGATGGGAATATGAAAAGGCACATCTACGCAATAAAATGTATCTATGTATTAAATTCCGATGCTAATTATTGAACGGTTTTGGCATTCTGGCCTAATACGAAATACAATGGCGGGACAGTCAGACAGACAGGAGAGCTGAGAGAAGTATTAAAGGGCATATATACCCAATAAGATGTATCAACATATGAGATTTAGTGGGAAAATGCTGAATGGTTTACAAGTTCTGACCCCAGAAAGAAGCATCGCTGATGGACAGACAAGTGGACTGAAACTCTGAGGGACAACTCTCATTCCTAAGTCCCTCATCCACTTCATGGTGCGGGATAATAATTCCTCTCTCTCTCTCTCTCTCCCTCTCAACGTCTCTCTCCACCAGAGGTGTGCCGAGGTGTGTGACACCACTTTTTAACAAGGCAAGGATTCAGCAGGTTTTTCATACTTCTCACGATTCAACGCTGCAAACCAATCTCCCCGTAGAACATTCGTCGAAGGGGCTGGAATTACATCTATGCTCACATTTCCGAGTAGGAGAAAATAATGAGAGCTGTTATCAATCTACTTTCAGTCGTAACACATTACCCAATGCTTCATTGAATAATTGAGTAATTTATCCCTCAACAAATGAATAATTATGAAACCATACGCCAGACTGCATTTTCCGGATAAGTGAGTACAGGAATAACCGCTTTAATTAAAGCGAAAGGAATATCTCTGATTTCTTCATGGAATTGGATATATCCTCAATATCTATTATTATCATTAATGGCATTCAGAGCCAAGCTTTTTTAATATACGTTCATCATGTGTGAATGGGTGCCTAATGAGATCTTATGCTTCGACCTTGATCCGATCACACCTTAATGACATGGAGCTAATGGAGAGGTATCAGCTGGAATAAAAAACTGGAAGACTGTCTTAAGCATACAAAATAGGATTGGTAAAAATCCTATTTTCGATTGGACAATTTATAGCAGGCGGTCTGTTTCATGCAGATATTTCATAAATTATGCAAGTCATGTATAAATATCCCAATATACTTAATGGACATCCAGTACAACTGAATGACACTTTCATCTTTTTACAAAATTATTTAAAACCCTTTTAGATGAGTACACTGCCTGGTCTTTAATTCTAATTCAGATATAAACCATGAAATGAAATGCAGCCTCGTTTCTTTTTGCTTCTCTATAAAAACACATTTAATTCAGTGCAGTGGTCTTCATAATCAAATTGGCGCGGAGCGGTCTGCTGTTTGCACCGTCCCGATTTCCATGAATAAAACAGAGCATTATGGAGGAGATCTGCAAGTCCACTTCACGGCGTACGCTATAAAAGAGCCAAACGCGCTGCATATGGGTGGCCATCTGCAAATTTGACAATCCTCTTTGAATGCTATTAAGTGATATTCACCCTCAGCCAGGTTATTCACCTCTTGTAATTCATGAGGGAACAACTGGCGTGGTGAGCTTATGGCCCTGCCGAAGCAAACTGAGTGAGATTCTAGGATGGGTAAACACAATACGGTGTTACTATAGATGGATTATCTGAATATAGCTCTTCCCCAGGCATTTTTGCATCTCTGGCTACCTATCCCTAGCTCCCAGTATGACTAGAGAATGTGCAAATTCTGCTTTTTCCGTGGGAAAACAGACAAGATGCTCATAGATCATTATCCCAGACAACGACGACTTGTCAAGGAAACAACTTGTTCTGCCCGGTCATCTTTGATGCCTGGCAACAAGCGTGTGACTGCAGAAAGCTTCGAGACTTCTCGAATCGGTGTATTTCTTTGCCAGCCTCAGACTGGGCCATTAATCCACTTTCTGAAGCACAGAGTGATGTTTCAGTTTTAAATAAGGTCTCTCCTCGATTAAGTCAACTCGCATACAAAATGCCGAGCCAACTGGCTGGAGAGACTGGCTTAAATGTCACTTGAAAATAAATCAATAACACTGAAGACAAAAATAAAATAAAAATCCAGCAGTGATACGATGACCTAAAACCCCACGGTTTCGTTTAAAATATTAATTCATAGATGACACTGTTTCACAAATCACTTTCCATATGGATCAGCAGCACTGCGCAAGAGATAGAGAAAATTAAGATGCAAAAGTGACAGTGAAGCATTGCTGGGGAAATGGCAGAAAGGACACTCCTGGTCTTCTGGGATGGATTTCTGCTCGTTTTAAAGCCAGGTTCCAATAAAATCGATAAATAATTTATACGTTGAGACACCAGTCGCCGAAAAAGCCAACAGTCAATAAAAAGCAGACATTTTTATGTCAGAAGCTAAAAAATGCTATAACTTTACCTCATGTTTCCCAGTGATTGACAACGTGCGCTTTATTCTGACAAACTCACAAAGACATTGATGGAGAAACAGGAAAATTAGGCAAGACGGTGCATGAAATACCAAATATCCTGCAAGCGAGTAAAAAACACTCCCCTGTGGGAAGAGAAAAAAACAATCAAACAGCAGGGGAAAGAAGCTCCCCTGCTGTGTGGAATATATAGAGGGAGCTCCAGCCAGGGTAATGCAAGGTAGGATGCCACTGCTTTCTGTTTAATTCTACAGAAGACATAACACAATAGATAATCTGTGCAGAAACTGAATCAAATAGGCTGTTAAAATCCAAGCCATCCCACCCCCCTGAACTTCTCTGGACTTGCGGGCTTTGCCGTCAGGTGAAGTCAGTTGCTAAATACAAAAAAGGAAATTTCACGTCAAAAAAAATTAAAGCTCTCAGCTCTGATTCAAAACAAAAAAAAAGAACATGAAAATGCATATAGCTGAATTTGAAATCTCAATAAAACCTACTACTGACACCTTATTCTCATACGATGATTGAGCACTAGCTTCAGGAACAATACAAACCCAGTCTAAGAGTTGACATGCACGGCCCTGGTGAAGAACACATTTACAGTGGGACAAAGGATGGCAAACTATTAATGGACCAGACACAAAAGCAAGCAAAAAACAACAATAAACCGCATTACAACTATTGTACTCAATACTGTCTGTATTATTACAAGCTTGTAAGGACAGTTTTTAAACATTTAAGGCTTCAATTCACGAAATTCAATTTAATAAAACCATTTCCTTCAAAATATTTCTTGAATTGTGTGCAAAGTCCTTGAACAAAATCTGAACACCTCGTCGTAGCTAAGGAATGGAGCACTCGCTCTGTTACACCTGTAAACATCTGTACATTGCTCGCTTTTGAGACTAGCATGCAATGAGATTCTGAAAATTTGAAGAGTGAAAAACAGATTCTCCTAAAAAAAACCTTCCAAATGGTGAGAATTCCCTCCTCACAGAAATGCAGGCAGGTATTGAGGTCACAGACAGAGTTATAGAAAAATCTGTGGGTACTTGGGTTTGATGTCTCACCTCTGGCTCTCCACAGTCGCACTCCTCTCCCTCCTCCACAAAACCATTCCCACAGCGCTTGCCTCCGACAAGATCCTTCATATTGGGCATGTTGAAGAGGCACATGCCTCCTCCCTTCTGAAAATAGTTGTCCAATTCCTTCTTGCTGCAGCGGCTAAAGACTCGCGGGAAAGGGTGCCTGAAGGGGATAGTATGGGGAAACTCAATCTAGGGAACTTAAGAGTGACTAGAATGGGGACGCTTCATCCCAAAATCAATTTGCCAGTCATCGGTGCTCTGTTTATTCACCATTTTAATCGGAGTTTTCTGTATTTATTTGTCCTTGTTGTTATCATTACTGTGTTCACTTTCCTTTATTTTTATTATCACAATTCCGATGTTTAGTTTCCACTTGTCTTTGTTTTCATTCACTCTTGGCTCGCATTTTGTTTGCTAATTTATTCTCTACATTTCCCCATAGGCAACCATGCCCCTCGTCACTCCTCCTTGTTGATATACTACCAAGCTGAGTTTGTGATTAAGCCTGACTTTAGCACTTAGTAAAACCAGGAACCTCTTCAAATCTGGAACATGGACTGAAGTAAAAGGAGCTGCTGCAGTTTTACTTTAGCTTAAAGTCAGGTTTAGTCACAAAGCCAGCTTCGTAGTATATCCCCCTGATTTGAGTTTGTTGCCAAGAGTTGCTTGTTATATAAGTTCCCAGTTTTCCCATTCACTGTGCAAGTCTGTCTCTGAATTCAAAGCAACTCACATGCCTTCAGTTTCCTCAGCGTTTTCTCAGTTCTAATTTCTTTTTGTAAAAGGGTTTTTTTTATTTCTTTGCCTGGCCCTTTGTGTATTGTTAAGATTTTTTATGACTTCTGCTGGTTCCTGAGTCAGACGACTCCCTGGCTTGACCTACCAATTGGCTCTCAACTCTCCACCTCGTAACTGACCTGAATTGTGATATTCGTTTCCATGTCGCATTCCCACTAACCGATAACAAACCGGACTATAGAACTCTGCCTGTGTCTTCAATAAAGCTTGTAAAACTGACTTTGTCTCTGCTGATGAGTCCTGCTTCACCTGTCTGTCACAATTCATGACATTAAATTGATCTTCCCAACAATAAAACATGACAACAGCATATCAACTCAAACTAGATATTGTTTTCCTATTGTGAATAGATTTATGTCTTCCAGGGCTGTCAAACTCATTATCAATGTGACACCAATGATCAACTGAGTCTCAGTGCCATGTTTTACATGTAGGCAACATGCATTGCATCCAATATCTAATTAATCTGGCCCCGTATTCACAAAGCATCTAAGTGCTAAAAGTAGGTCCTAACTGCCGGATTTAGGAGAAACTCCTAAAAAAAATGGGCGTGTCAGGCGTAAATTTAGGATTCTTAATTATTTTTGCTAAGTGTTATTCACAGAGAATTTTAGGCCTAAAAGTAGCTCCTAAATCTGGGAGAGAACTCGCTAAAACCTATTCAAAAAGAATTGGAAAATGGCTTCTGCTGTTGAAAGACGGAATGACTAGGAAATTCTGATGATGCACAGTTGTTGAAAAGATATCGGATCGACCGTGAAGGGATTTTATTTGTTGTTGACTTGGTGAGGGAGAGAATTACGTCTCCAACCATGAGAAACAACCAAATAAGCCCCAAAATAAAGTGTTTGACAACACTTTGTTACTTGGCCACCGGAAAAATGCAACTTTGCAACGCGGACAATTAGGGATTTCACAATCATCTGTCAGTTGCTGAATTCAACAAACAATCTGTGAACCACATGCGCTCTGTGAACGCCATATCATCCGACAGTTTATCCGGTTTCCAGTGGACATTTGCCAACAACACAGAATCAAACTTGAATTCATGCACATCTCAGGTATGCCTGGTATCATCGGTGTTTTTGACCAGACCCATATTCAAATCATTTCTTCGACCCAAGATGAAGGGGTATTTGTAAATAGAAAAAAAGTTCATTCCATCAACACCCAGATAGTATTTAATGCTGAAAACAAAATTTAGACATTGTTGCGAAATGGCCAGGATCCACGCAGGACTCGCATTTTAACCCCTTAACATTCCAACGGCCCGGATACGGGCCCGCCAGGGAAGTTAAACACAAGCTAAGATTTCAATTTACTTTGAGTACATCCTTTATAGGCATTTTAAGAAAATGTTACCAGAGTGGTAAGGAGTTAATGGAAAGCAGCTTATGCCAACTATTTGACAGGCATTATGTGCCTGTGGGATGTCACTTGCTTGGGGACAGTGGCTTTGGCGCTGTACCTCCTTCTGCTATGCATGAATTATTTTATTAGGCTATTGAGCAAGGGTTACATTTAATAGATCATCATAATAATACCAGCCTAAGTCATATTTTGTTTGCATATTTCAATTGCAGGCTATAAATTAAAAACCAAGCTTAGTATGCTTTCCTGTTTGTACGATAGCCCGTTTATAGGCTGCAATCTCGGAGCTCATCTGCGATTGCAGCCCATACCACCGCCTCTCGCTGTCCGAGACACCGGGGAATGCAGCATTGATCTGTTGGCTGATATTATCCCACACATCCCGCTTGGATTTGCTTTTTACCCTGAGCCTAATTTCCCTTTGATTAGGCTACACGCTTTCGCTCCAGCACCAACTGGCCCAGCAGCAGTAACTGGTCGTGGCTCCAGTTGGGCTGTCGCGCCCTTTTTTAACTTTCATCCATGACAGTTCAGGGCAAACAAACTTGAACAGCCCAACATTTAAATGATCGCAACATATTCTCATTGGGTAATAAGTTGCTAATTATTGGGGCAAATGACGTGTTTTTTATTATCTCATTTAATGCTATTGCCGTTTTTACAACTATCTCTTTCCTATGTTCTGTATGTTTATTTGCCTAGAGCGTGATACGTGGGGACTGCACATAGTGCATTTTCAGGAGTGCTCAACATGTTATTATTTTATGGGATAAACCAGCCGCGTTGACTATTTCTTCATTTTTTTCCTCCATGGGTTGTATATGGGATATTTTATTCAATGGGCCGCCCTGTCAACAAGCAACCAATCACCGTGCTCATTGTCCCAAAGCTCGTGCATGAGAATTGATGTCAGCCATGGCAACGGAGATTACTCCCACCTCTCTCAGAGCTACTCCTAGTCTAGGAGTTACCAGTTTTCATATCTAAAAGTTGCTCTCAGTGGCTTTGTGAATAACTTTTAAGGTTTTACTCCAACATAAAATGTTTTAGCGCAACTTAGGAGTGCTCCTAGCGGTAAGATAAGATGCTTTGTGAATACGAGCCCTGAACTATAAAACTTTCACATTTTTTAGAGACATAAAATACACTGATACTGAATTAGAGTTTGATTTCTGTGTCCCCTTTAACAATTAGCATATGCAATGTTTTTCATTCATGGTCAGTCGCCATCATGACAAATGCAGATTTATTTGTTTACTTTTGTTTTCGCATATTTTCTCTGCAAATCTACGCCTTTGTCTAATGGCTGCTGCCATCTTGGCTCAGAGAGATATTAACCGATATTCATGTTACACTCCCAATGTGTTCCCACAGCCATATCACGTACAGAATAGACCAAAACAACTCCACAGGTGTGGAGGAGATAAACCAACTGAATTGACAGGAGTGCAAATTTCACGTGTTCCAGGAAGCAGTGGGAGCTAATAAACTGAACACACATTTGTACTAAGTCCATGTGACAGTTCAGAAGTCTCTATCCATCAGTATAATGCTGGGAGTGCAGGAGCAGTTTGCTCATTGGAGCAGGGGTGTTAGAGTGGCATTAGCCATGACGGCTGCAGGGGTCATTAATAAGGAACGGCACAACAGACAGCTGCGATGATGAATAGACCAGGGCTCACCCAGTGGCAGCAGCCATGACGCAGCCGCCCTGTTCGGGTGTGGCTTCAATGCAGCAACCGTCGTTGTCGTGACTCATGCCAAAGTTGTGGCCAATCTCGTGGGCCATTGTGGCAGCTGCTCCAATGGGCACGTCTGAGTGGTCCTGAGAGTGAGTGGGAGAGAAAGGAGGAAAAAAAGACAGAAAAAGAGTGTGCAACTTTTTTGAGATCAGTTCAATGCAAAAAGCTCCCAGTAGAGACTAATTTGAAACATGTGTTTAAACCTGTGCAAAATTCTGTAAAAGTATACACATACATAAACAAGACAAAACAAAGCGGACCATCTGCTGCAACATAAAGCCAAGACTGTATAACTCAAAATTGAGCCTGGACCCGCTGGTACTGTTAAATTTTAATGGTTGCATTAAGGCATTAAGTGCAATGGGAAGCAGCAATTTCTCCTAATCGGTGTACTGCGTACTGTGTTTTCCACAGGATTTCAGTTTTTACTGACTTCAGTGATGTATAATATGCATTACACCACTTCAATAATGGCACCATACTGCTGACTTTGTAAAGAGAGCTGGCTTTGAATATCTCTGAGGGCAACCTTGTCTAGTTACACTAGAGCGGATGCATTTTACAGCGCGGTCAGGAACTACTGGCACCCTCTAACCCAGGTCAGGACAAATGACTTCACTGAGGCTCTGCCAGAAAGCCTTCGCGATTGCTATTCTGGAAGACTCTGTAGTGTGGGAGCTAATGGAGCCTGTTAAGGGACGATCAAACACGGACGAGCAATCGACTCGGCGGGCCTGTCTCGCCTCTGCTGCCGTGGCTTGCTGTGATGATTGCGGAGCGATGCCGCTGGCGTTACTCACCACATTGATGCCCCCCGAGTTCTCGTGGCTGCACATGCCCTCCAGCGGTGCCATGCCGATGGTGGTCCCTTTGAATATCACTCCTCTGCAATACAAACACGCAATGGACCTCAATCCACACCAGAAATCTTTTACTCAGAGTCACTGGTGAATCAGCGCCGAAGTCCCCAGTTCAAATCACTGATTGGCTAGAGACTGCACACACAAGTTTCAATCCAAAATTTGCAGTTGATTGAATGGAAATCACAAAAATCAGTTTTATTTTGAGACCCCAATTTTAAAGTCAACACCTTTCCGACTTACACATCCCCTCAGACAGCACCACTCAAAATTCACACAGAGAATAAGTCTACACAGCCTGGCAATAAACAACCCTGCTTGACAGCTCTACCATTCAGCGTGCATTCTTTGCTACCCGGACTTGGCAACACAGATTCTGTAGATTATCAGCTCAGAAGTAGCTCAAGCTTTTGAATTAAATGACTGGTCAAAAATAATTGAACACTACTAGTATTTCTGTTCCTTGTTTTAGTTAAATATAAGCAGTATTAAGTCATCAAAATGTCCTCAAATGACACAATGCAAGAGCTGAATAGTAAGAAATGAGGAAAAAAAAAAACATTTTGGGTAATGATGCAAATTTTAATGTCAATTTTTTAAAAATCTTAAAAATAAACAGGTTTACAAATTATTTTCATTTTCTAACAAAGGATGTAAAAACTGCCAAGACTGGAGTCCGCTGGGGAACTTCCAGACAAGTGTTAGGTGTTAACCTTAAAACCATATTTTTCATTTTTAGAAATAATGCATGAAATTTACTCGGCAGTCATCTTGACAAACGGGAGTCATTTTGACCGATCTAAGATGAAGATTTTTATTTTTATTTTTAGAAACAAAAAAGGTTTGAATTTCATTTTTCCATTTCTGACTCCTTAAAAATAGTGGGCATACCAAAAATATTTGACCAGTAGAGTAGATTCATTGGGGTTAGAGTATCAAATGCAGATAATGGATCCCCAGGAAAAGAGTTAGCTACCATTACTCATTTAAAAATCTTGACTGTCCAGACTCATGAAGGAGCGCAGTCCCAATACATCAGCACACCTCATGTCACAAAGCGTTTTAAACGCAGTCCCGCTTTATTACACGCTGTCCCTACCTGTCTCGATTTAGCTCAGCAGAGCAATTAGAAAATGCTGACAATGGAAAAGAACATCTTCGTGCAGGAGTGTGAATCCTTTTCGAAGGACCCTGCTTCCTGGCAGGCCTGTTGCAGTGTGCCGGCAAACTCACTGAAGCGTGCAGGGTAATACAGACAAATGATCAATCCACAGAGGCGTGCGGCGCAAATCTTCCCGTAAGTAATCACCGCTGGTGGGATAAAAGTCAGCAGCTGGTCTACGCCAGCCGCAGCCACAATTTTGTGTGCGGCCACATACAGTTTGATTGTACTTAGAAATAAACACTCTCAACTGCTCAGTTGCGACAATCAGTGTGATTCTTTCTGAAACATATTTTCTGGCTAGGGGGCCACATCTTTTCAAATGAGGAGTACTGTTCCCAGTCATTCACACAGTTCCTTCTTAAATATAAATTTCCCAGGCAGGCTCCTAAACACTGGTGGGGGGGTGGGGAGTCAAAAGCTTTAGACTTACAACGTTAAAAACAATAAATAAATAAATACATTTATTTGTATAAATAAAACACCAACATTCTCACACACACACACACACACACACACACCAACACCCGCAACAATATCAATACGCATTCCACGAAAACACAGTCTGATTCATTTTTATGTTGGAAGATTGAGAACTGTCCTCTGTAAACTGAACAAGACTTAAAATCTTATTGAAGCTCCTGTAGTCAATCTCTACAAATTAAAAGTAGAAAAAAAAAACCTAAGTTAAAAAAAATAAGATCCAACGTGAACGCTGGCTAAATTCAGAGATGGAACTTGTTGCTTAGCAACCAAATGAATATATTACAGAGGGGTAAACCTTCTGGTCCCTTAACATTTACAATTTAAAATTGTCTTCTTGTACTTTCATGAGTCAATGAAGACATCAGAGGATTGAATCTTTTTATAAAAGCCACATGGAAAATGAGCCAGTGTTATATCACGCTTATAGAATATGATATACCAATACTAGTTGTGCAGCACAGGTCTTTGAAGCAAAGAGTATTAAATCAGACCCCTAGTAATTACCTCCCAGGTAATAGGCGAAACAATTAGTGGAACTGATTGGCCGGACCGGGTTCCCAATCCTCAGTAAATTGAGGGTGAAAAACCAGTATTTCATGGCCCATCACGGACACCCAGGTGCTGAACAAGGGTCATTAGCGAGCATGGCGGTTCTTACGTTAGCAACTGGGCATTATCATGCCGTTTGCGAGACTTCAGCTTCTGTCTCCACTGCAGGAAGGACCATAGCGTAGCATTGGGCTCCTCGCTCACGATGCATTGGTCCCGATCTGTCCACACTTCCAGACCAATAAGCGGCACGCGGATGTTCAAAGCCCTGTAGAACTGAAGCCACACAGCACCCGAACGCACTGTCACTTTGTGTGTCAGCTTTCCTCATACAGTCTTGCACAAATTAATTGGATAAAGCGGGCTGGAGTGGGAAAATGTCATGGTTCTGGTTTTATGTGCTGATTTTGTGTCATGATTATTGTCTTTTATTTATTCTTTTTGGTTTTTGTAATATTAGGGTTTTTGGTTCATTCTATGTGTCAGTTCCATTGCACTTGTCTCCCCTGTCTTGTGATCTAGTTGGTTTAGTCCGTCTTCCCTGTCTGCGTGCTGACTGACTTCGGGTGATTTAAAAGAAGTCCGGGGTTTAAATTATTCCTTCGTATCTCGTTTTCTTCCTTCACCCTTCTGTTCTGATAACTAACAAGACTAAAATTTGTATTTTGTATTATAGTCTACTAACCATGTATATATATTCGATTAATAATTACTAATGAGCACTCTAGTTTAAGTTGTAAAACTGCAACGCTACGAATAGACTAATTACCTCTTCGCAATCGCCCCGTTCTATTCTCCGCCCTTTGCTTTTTGCCGTCCTCTCCCTAAGTTTCAGAGAGAATCTCTCACACGTGCTTAATCACTCTCCTGCTCTTGTTATTCTGTGCACGTAGAACTCCTGTACCGGAGCTGTTTAAATGTCATAGGCTGTCTGTGTTTTCGTGGTAAGGGTTTCCCTCATGTGATTTTCCCGATGTAATTAGCTTCATTCCCCACAGCTGATCTCTGTATAGCATGTGACCATTCCTGTGTGTATATTAGGAGTCTTTTCACTCACAGCTCTAGTCAGAACGTTGATCAATATTTCTTTGTGAAGAGCTCCTTGTATGCCATTGATTATTTTTTCGCTTCTACTGGATAGTCCGACTTTGATTCTTGCCATTGCCCTTTTTGTACTGTTTTTGTCTTTCTGGATTTTGACCTATTTTTGTATGACCTCAAGTTCTGTGTTTGGATGCCCTGTGTATGACCATTGGCTTTGCCCATCGACTACGACTTTTTGCCTATCGTTTTTGTACCTCTGCCCATCTGTCTTGCTGGTTCTGACCCCTGCCTGTCTAGTCGATACTGTTTTTGGATTTCGTATTGTGGCTTGGCAATTCCTGTGTATTTTGGCTTTGACCCGGACTCCATTAAAGGCATACGTTTTTTGGATTTCCTTCTCTTGCGTGTGGTTCCTGAACGCACCGTCACAGAAAAACCAAACAACAAAGGTTTTCAGGCTTTTTATTACTTTAATAGCATCTACACTCAGCACTCAGTACGAGATGTGCCCTCCACGGTTCTTGATAAGCTGTTCCACCCGTTTTGGCATGGAGCTGACCAGGTTTTTGCAGGTTGCCTTGATTTCTTCGTCCTGATGCCACGCCTGGAGAAATTGCATCAATGACTTTGGCTTTTGGAGAGCAGTACTTTTGCCGCAGCCTTGACTTGATGATGGACCAGAGATTCTCAATGGGATTGAGGTCAAGTGAATTACCAGGCCAGTCCAACACAAATACAACATTGTGTTGATGATGCAATCACATTAGTTGCATCATTCAAGTCAAGTAAATTCATGAAACAAGGCTTAAAGGTACTATGCAGTGATCTTTGAGGTGATTGTGTAAAACATCCATCTCTTGGCACGACTATTTGCACTCATTTAGCTCATTCAATTGACAAGCACCTTTATCCAATTTATTTGCACAAGACTGTATATTATCGCATGGCTACACCACAGGTCTATAGAACAGTCAATAGTGATTGGTTGAAGGATGTTCTACAGACATGCATTATTTTCTGTATGAAGTAGTTCCAAACTTATCAGCCTTTTGACACCTTGTCTTTACTTGCCATATTTGAATTTTGGGGTGAAGTAACAAATACCGGAAATGAAGGCCAAAATAGACAAAGACAACATTTTTGAGATTTATAATAAAACTATAAATTTTGAAAAAGTAGAATGAGTTTGACCAGTGGGAAAAAGTACAATGCCAGTCTAAGTGGAACTATGGCACTGTATAATTAGTAATTACAGCTCTTGTATAGCAAAAAAATGAAATAGAGCTAATGAAATTTCAGCTGTTACACAGCAACATAAGTTCATAATGGAAGAGGCAAATAGCCAGCAAATGAATGCAATTTTGGATGAAAACACAAAAATAAGACGATATCTCAGTATGTGTATTTGGAAAGCATGGTATAAGTGCAATAAACAAGTGCATGCCAATAATTATACAAAAATAACTGCAGACATCAGTGGTTAATGTTATTACTCCTCTTAGGTATGCAATTATTTTCGCATAATGACCGGCATGTCATTACTTATTGCTGAGTTATGATAAATTAGCGTGAAATTCTGAAAAGCAAAACCTCTTCAAATTTTAACAACTACAATGCTAACTTGTATAAAACAAAATAAAAACTTTGCAAGTGCCAGATGCAACGACGAATGCTTGAACTAGAATGAAACTGGACAGACAATGAATGTATGAAAACTGTCACATGAAGGCCGGACTTCTTGAAATATCAGACTCAATTCACTATGAAAAAATGCATCTGTTCAGTTTTAAAGGCATGAGTAAGCTACCCATGTCTTTTCATATTTGTACAAATGTGTTTTTTATCACTCAAAATCAGGCACACAAAAATGTCATCTCAAACCAGAAAAATGCCTGAAGTAATCTGGTTCACTGGTAAGAATTACATTGACATTTCCGTTGTCTTGTACTATAATGTCCCAAATTTTGGCAGTTCAGATTGTGCTGATACACCATCAACAATTCATGCACATGATAACACAGTGATGTGAACTGACCTGATTTAAAATCAAGATTACCAAAAATAAAAAATATATAGAAATCTGACTTATAAGATGGCGATGAAATATGTGTTTCTGTGGGAACATTTACAATTCTCCACAGTCTCCATGCACAAGGAACTTATTTATTTTTGTTGGTTGAGCAGTTCGTGCGGTGCACCACAACCAATTTATGCATATGATAACACAGTACCATGAACTCACCTGATTTAAAATCAAGATTTTTTTTTTTTAACGCAGGAGTCACACTGTCTAGAAATTGACACCAGATGGCCATACGAATATTGAGTTTTGCGCGATGGCCCCGAACTTGGTCAAAAGCCAATCTACAGCTAAAGCAAGTACAATGCCTACAGAAGGTCACAAGATGGCACCCGAACCACACACGTAGGAAACAAAAAGATGTGAATTTTTATTAAGTAGTTTACCCACAGGACACACGAAGGCCACAAGATGGCTTGCATATTTACAACAGAGTAATATAGTAAATTAACGACAGATTACTCTAAGTTTCTATGGTAAACTATTGTTTTGTTAATGAACAAGAAATGTTAAGATAAAAAAGTATGACGTTAAAAGCAACCAGCTCATTATCAGTTATCAGTTTCATGAACACGTTGAGCCTTATTTATACATACTCAGAACATGGCACTCTTAAATACTCGATTCTGATTGGTCTATCGCCAAAATTCTGCAGTGTTTATTTCCAGAGGTATGACTGCTGCGCTGCTGTCTGTTGCCAGTTTTATTAATATTTTAAAAATTTTCGCCATATTCTAAGCGGGATAATGTAGAGTGAGCTGCGCGTCAGGGTTCTACTCCCCCGTCGAGAGTTATTTCTCAACAATCATCCGCTCACTACAGGCCAACATTATCCCTTACATATACGTAGTGCCTGCTCTGTAGAGTTGCTCAGGACTAACTGAGGAAGATGCTCTGAGGCTGGCCTTTTATATGTGCACGTTACCATGACACATGAATCGCTTGAGCTACTCAAATTCGGCTGTCTTCGCCGACACTGTGGTCCCATCTCGATGTAATCGGACTATAATACGATGGCTACACGACGGCATTGCGAGGGTTTCACATAGTCGTGTTGCCGTCCTAAGACAATCAGGCAGCGTCTTTTTCCTTCATATTGTCTTTATGAGACGAAAAATGCCCATGGCACCGATGATAACTCGAAGTAAAGACGAAGATGACAAGATGGCAAGAAGCCCTCACGATGGCCTTACGAAGGGCAAAATGGACACACGAATTCAACATGAAAATCAACCTTTGCTCAGTTCTGCGGTAATTTTTTTTGGCATGCCGAAGATTTTGCCACTGCTCACGAAGTTGCTGTTGCCGGAGCCTGAGAAACTCAACCGGCGGTCATACGATGGCTTAAGATGCCCTCATGAATGGCCCGATGTTTTTACGATCAGATCCGAATTTGAACATTTCCTTTATTGTGTATCCATTTGGTGTCAATTTCGGGACAGTGTGACGCCTGCTTAAAAATCTGACATTTCAGACCAATATTAAAAGTTTCCTCGTAGAAACATTTAGAATTATTCACAGTCTATTTGCACATGGATTTTGTCTTTACTTACAAATTAAGTGGATCAAAGCGCTTGTCAATTGAATGAGCTGAATGGAGAGCAAACTGCCGTGCCAAGTGATGGACGGTTTACATCACCACCTTATTCATATATATACTCAGTATCAATGAAAACTGAACACCTGTATTTTTTTTGTGGAACCAAAATAAAATAAATTTTCTTTGCATTGATTCTGCTATATTTTATTGTAAGTATCTTGACACAAAATGCAACTCAAGAAACCCGTATATTTATTCACAACTTTTATCAATACAATGTTTTGATTGGAAGGTCCAAAAATCAAAGTCACAAAACTCAATATCGGGTATGACCACCGTTTGCCTGAACACAAGCTTGGCAATGCCTACGCATGGAGCGAACCAAACGTAAGAGGTTGTCCTGGGGGATGTTCTGCCACTCTTCTTGAAGCGCTGCTGCCAGCTCCTGGCGATTTGTGGGATTTGGAGCTCGTCGGGATACGCAACGTCCCAACTGGTCCCAAAGGTGCTCTATGGGTGAGAAATCCGAAGAGTAGGCTGGCCACGGCAAAACTTCAATGTTGTTCTGTTGCATGTATGCCGTGGTTATACGAGCTGTGTTGTTGGACAGGCATTGTCTTGTTGCAGAATATGGATTTCAGGATGTTCAGTCCTGAAGGGCAGGTAAGTCGTTTCCAACACCTCTTCAATGTAGCTTCTGGCCGTCAGAGTCCCATCAATAATCACCAGTGGTGTCCTGGAGTTTGCAGACATGCCAGCCCACACCATGCCACCGATCATGCTGACGTACACAACACTCAGCGTGTCGCTCACCAGGGCGGTGCCATACTCGCTGACGTCCGTCGCTGCAGTAAAGGCAAAACCTGGACGCATCGGTCAAGAGGACCTCATTCCATTGTGCTAAGGTCCCATTGGAGTGACGTCGGGCCCACTCATATCGATTTTGGCGACAAACTGGTGTCAGGATGTTCCCTACAACTGGAATTCGGGCTCGTAGGTGGGCTGCACGCAGTCGTCGGCGGACTGTACTGGAACTGATACGTGGCTGGTGTCTGCCAGGTGTCTCTGCTACAGTTTGTGTTGCCGTGCGGAACCGATCTCGGAGGTGCTGCAGCACAATATGACAATCATCATCAGCAGTTGTCACTCTCTCTCGTCCCGGACGGGGGCGATCCTTCATAGAGTCGGTTTCTTGGTGCCGCTTTCTTAGGTTGATTATTGTGGCCGGAGTGCAACCCATTCTGCGAGCCACATGTCGAACATAGAGACCTCCCTCCAGAAGACCCATGGCATGGTGACGTTGGTCCATAGATAGCCTCTCCATGGTTGCTTATAGAGGTATGGCCAGCCTTTACTTTTGCATGCATTTTTATAGGAAGGATGGTCTGAGCACAAAGAGTACAGGATTGGTACCGCTTATAATGAAAAAATCAACAAAGCCATTTCAGCCAATCACAGGCCAGCACAGTGGTTTGAGAAGGGTTGGCCACGAATCACTGACAAAAGACGTTGCAGACAACCCACAGTCCAAAACTGAGTAATATATTGCTCAAGATTCAGCAGCTCACAAAATAAACAAAAAATACAAGTGTTTAGTTTTCATTGATGCTGTACTTGACTTGAATGATGCAACTAATGTAACTGCATCATCAACACAGTACTGTGTTGTGTTAGACTGTGTTAGACTGGCCTGGTAATTCACTTGACCTCAATCCCACTGAGAATCTCTGGTCCATCATCAAGTCAAGGCTGCGGCAAAAGTACTGCTCTGCAAAAGCTAAAGTCATCGATGCAGTTGTCCGGGTGTGGCATCATGACGAAGAAATCAATGCAACCGACAAACACCTGGTCAGCTCCATGCCAAAACGGGTGGAACAGCTTATCATGAAGGACACATCTCCTACTGAGTGCTGAATGTAGATGCTGTTAAAGTAATAAACAGCCTGAAAACCTTTGTTGTTCAGTTTTTCCCACTTCAGCCTGCTTTATCCAATTATTTTGCACAAGACTGCAGTATAACAGCAAGTGCAATTCATTTGTTCAGTGTACCTCATTACCAATGTACTATTCCTGCTTTGTTCATTGTTCACCTCATTACACATTAGTATATCTGTCAATAGAATACCACAGTTGGTGCTGATTCCCTACTATCCTTGAAATGCATAATTCAGAATATTTTTTGAATAATTAATCATAAAAAAGGACAGTAATAAAACATGGATTTACGATATTCATGAAGTTGAGTTTTGCAAAGACGTCCAGAAAACAGTTCCTCAAAATTTATGCTTAATTATTTAGCAGTATGAGTTTGCTTAGCAAGCAGTAGCCCACAGGTCGCAAACACATCAGATTTCAAGTTCAGAGCCCTGGCGTTGGAACTGTACTATCTGAAATATAAAATGAGGCATCAATTTGAGAACAACAATTAAAATTTTTATCCCTTAAACCAAGAGATGATAACTCATTAATGTTTTATTTTCATTTAAAAAATGTTGGCAAATGATTAGCCAAAAGCCAGTTGATTTATTGTTGTGAAGCCAGCGGCAATAATCCTTAATGCATTTGGGATTCAGAGAGTTTTATTGCTCATCGCAGATTTTGTCACCCATGCCTACAATCGACTTTGATTATACTGATTATGTTAAAGCATCAGGCTATGCCAAGTGCTGCCACTGCGTGCCATAATGACAATAATCCTCTGCACAAAATTCCTCTGAAATATGCTTCATTTAATACTGGCATAGGTCAGCTTTGTAAAGACTAAAATAATTTGTGTATGAGTTCAAGGAATAGCCATTAATTGCACTTGATCTATGCTTTCCTACTCCGAGAATGACAGTAGATAGCAAACTGCAGGCATAGTTCTTAGTTCACAGGTTGTTGACACTGGTTCCAAACAGTTATAGAAAACGGTGGACGATATTAATTACACTCATTTATTATTTTTTTTTCTTCAAGCAATGAAAGAAAATATGCATTCATTTGTCTTAAAAAAGTTTACCCGTTTAAAAAACACCCTGCCTTTCTGGTCAGATGATATACTGCCTGGCACTGCTTTGTTCTACTTCAACACCTGCAACCATATTCTCTCCATAAAAACACATGCAGAGACTGGAGGAAGAACTGACAACCCCTGCTTGAGAGAAAAATACCCTCACTAAAATGTGCAACAGCTGAATAAGTCCTTCTATATCCTTGAGACCAAAGATATTAACAAACAGGGAAAAAGAATGGTGTAATTTGAGGTGGAGTCTGCCTTACCTTATCCACGTAATTGGCAATCTCCATGATCCTGTGTTTCGTTTTGCCAAGGTCGCTGTTCTGTCTTCTGTACTAAATTAAAACATGATGAGAGGATCAAACTGCCATTCCCCATTATGGGAAGACAAAAGTGAGGCATTGAAATAACCCAGCGCTACAACAATCGAAGGTAATCACTGAAAATGATAGACAAACCATTTGACTTAAAACTAAGGGCCTGTTTTTTTTGTTTGTTTTTTTTTGCCTGTGCTAGGTCCAACAATTCAGGCCCAGACTAATCTCTGACAATGCAACTGCTACGTCTACTGCTACCTCTAATCTAATTTTCCCCAGGTTGCAGAGTTTTTACTGGGCTTCAGCCAAGGCTGGATTAACCGTAAGGGCAACTGGGCAATTGTCCAGGGGCCTGAGATCTGTAGAGGGCCCAGGGCAGTGCATGTACACGCAAAAAATCTGGTTAGATCTCACTTAACTTTATCCTACTTGCTAGAACAGCTTTAGCTTTTCACACAGGGCCACAACAAACTGGCAAACCCCTCCTCAATGGTGAGCTGGCTGACGTGAGGTCGGTCAAAGGTGACGCCAATTAACGTAACGTGGTCAGCAAAACTCTGTAGTCAGAAACTGCAAAACTGAGGAAACTTGGAGGCCAGCTTAGTGGGAGCGCCAAACGGAAATTCAATAAGGGCAGCTACATCAGAAAGGCCGAAAATATAAAATATATAGCAAAAATTCGTAGTTTTTTTTTTTTTTCCACTATGGTTTCCAGCCGCTCTGTTCAGGGAGCAAATGGCAACGAGGCCAGCTCAACTTGTGCTGGCATTTCTGCACCTGTCGATGGAACAGCTAATGTTAGTGCTGCTAACACTAGCAATCCAAACAGGGAGAGTTCTCCAGCGGCAGCCTGCAATGGCGGACTGGCCCCTGCTACACCTTGGGGTACAACCCTTGAGAGAAATGAGGGATCATGGTCACCCAGTGAGCAGCCTCCACACTTCCATGCTGACACTCCTTGGAGATCCTGCACTTTTGGGGACCCATTACGGAGCAGCTCCGGGAAGAGGCGAGCATGGGCCTGCAGCCTTTCAGAACCGGGCTGCCAAATATCCTGCATCAGTAACAGAGTCTGGAATTGGGTATCGTACCCGCTCACTCACTAGCAAATTGTTTCATTGGCGACTCCAAAATATCCAATTTGTGCCGAGGAAATGGCTTCTATACTTGCCATCGACTGGCTCAGTTTACTGTCATGCAAACAAACGCCTTTCATCACAAAAGCATGCATTTATCATCGGATTCTGTGATTGGAAACATCCAGAGAGCATTGGTGATAATGAACAGAGAGCAGAACACAGTCAAAACATGCTTTCTTTATTACACAGGTCTAAACACGTAGGCACAGCGGACGCTTCTCTTGCATGACAGTGTGAGGCAGAAAAACAGTGTTGGAAAGTTCTTAGACGTGTCGGCGCAGTCATTACATTTTTGGGAGCGAGGAAACTACAATTCCCAGGTGACAGTGGGAACTATTTAGGGCTGCTTGAACTGACAGCAGAGTTAAAGGGGCACATTGAGAAACATGGCAATCTGGGTAGGGGTAAGCCCTACGACATGCCCTCAACTGTGTGTGAAGAATTCATTTCACTCATGGGTGAGAAAACTAACTAAAAAATGTTTTTCCTGTAATATTAATGTTTTAACCTGGCCTCAAATTGTGATGGTAACAGGTAATTTTCTGTTCTTAAACAAGTTAAAAAATGAGTTGAGGACCAAACTGTTACTTTATCTTTCCAGATTATTTTGGCACTTCTTTTCTCTTTTGTCTCCGGACTTCTGCTTCGCTGACTGCATAGAAATTATTTGGGTTAAAACGTTTCTGAAATTGCTTTTCATTTTCAGGATCCTTTTCCTTTTAACCTCACAAGTTAGCCATATTACAGATATTTGTGTGGCAAAAATAAGTATTTGACATTTTGAGAGTGGCTAATTGTTCATTTCAGGTGAAAAAATTAGGACGCTTCCAATGTAACTTTCACTTGGAAATAGTTTATATTGCCAGATTACAGCCTACTGATGCTGAAGTGTTTCTACAATATGATACTGTTACTGACCAGCTTAAGCAAGGCAGCAGTGTAAACCAATATTTGCAGTTACATAAATTCAAAAAGCGAGGTTTAACTTTGGGCATCTGTACCTGACTTGCAAACTCTTGGACATTGAAGCACTGACTGAAGTGTATGCTACTGCACTCGTGATTGTTGGTGGATTGGGTGGGTTGCTGACAGCAGTTTGGGGGGGGCACTCAAAATTTGTCGCCCAGGAGCACAGTGAAGTGTTAATCTGGCCCTGGCTTGAGCTGATCTGAAATGAACAGATGCACAGAGAAAACATGGTGTTGTTGGACCACTCAATCTTTCAAATTGTTTATGGCACAAACGGACATTGTGTTCTCCAGGCCAAAGAAGAAGAAAAAAACATCCTGATTGTTACAAATGAAAGGTTTGAAAGGCAGCAATGGTTTGGGAGTGTTTCAGGGCTCCCAACTCACTCGCATTCCGCGTGAGATTTAGTGGCATATTCATTTCCCGTGCTGTAGTCAGCAATTATTCAATCAACCAATGCATGCGTTTCACGATCGTTCAAATTGTTTAAATGCAATAAGACCATTTGAAACGTTTTTATGAAATTTTGTTGCCTTTCTGAGTAAAGAAAAGCGTCAGAAGTGCAGGGTCATAATTGATTTCCATGTTAGTATTGGTGAAATCCACCGTGACGCATGTGAAGCTGATAAACATCCGTGCACAAGAACTTCAATTCCACCTGAGAATCTCTGACAAACGCGCTGATTGAATAATTGCTGACATACAGCAGGGGAACGTGAATATAATGCCACTAAATCTCACGCCAAATGCGGGAGAGTTGGGAGCCCTGCTGTGTTAGTGTTCGAGGCAACGGTTGCTCTTCCAATTTGGAGAGTGTGGCTGCTAGACCACCTGACCTCTCACGTTGAAAATATGCGGAGTGTTGGGAAGTGCAAAATACAATCGGGAAGATCACGGCTGTCTGAGCAGCTGAGGACGTGTATCATGGCAGAACCCTGTTCCAACTCTTCTGAAAAACGTTGCATGTGTAAGTAACCCTCAGACTGAGAGTTCATTTACAAAAAAATACAAAATAATGAAGTAGATGAGGAAAACTGATTGAATATCTTGTATTTGCAGTGTTTTCAATTCAATACCTGTCAAGAATTATTTTCAAATCAGATTTTTCCTCTTTTTTAATAGCATTTCCCAGATCTCCCCAAATCTTCCGGAAATGGGCTGCAAATTGGATGGCACCAGTGAGAGTATCATTCAAATGGAGCTACACAGATTTTTTGGTATTTTCCTGTCTGTCCACATGGTCAACCTCATGGTCGTATGGACATTTTTTATGAATTTGCGTACATCCCTCTTGTTTATGCATGTGCTGCGCATATTTTTGTCTCCCTCCTTGATGCCTGTGTGTGACTGATTGGTGGTGACCTCTGCTCATTCGTTAAATGAATGATTGTGGGCGTGTGACTGTAGATGGCTCCGGAGAGCTGACTCGTTTCAACATCTAAGCCTGCATTTTAAAAGGTGGACCAACTTCTGCTGTGACTGACTGTCTTCTCCCTGCTCCCAAATCAGCTGCCAGCGAAAAATCAATATTGTAATATCGGCATATTAAATGTTGCTACAGCCCTGGTTTGGAAGGGGTGGGAAGTATTTTGTTTCAATCTTTGTTTTCTCCTGTTTATAGCGAGTAGCTTTTGTTAATGTTGTGACTTTTTGTTTTTTTTTACTTTGCTGAGGTGAGCGAGGGTTATTTACATTTAGTTTGATTTTGTTCATCAATTTGCTGTGCGTCCACCCCGAAGTTACATTCGTTAAAATCAACTCTGAAAAAAGGCTGCACAACTTTGTTACTGGTGGTTCTTGGAAGCAGGGTAGAGGGCAGTCTCATTATTTCATTTTGCACCGAGGTTTCCATTAAGCCGGGTAAGCCGCCATGTTCTGTGGGCCAAGGCTCATTTAAAATGGACTGTAGCAAAGTGGCAAAGTGTCCTGTGGTCAGACGAGTCCAAATTTGACATTCTTGTTGGAAATCATGGGCGTTGTGTCCTCCGAGCTAAAGAGGAGAAAGACCACCCCTCCTGTTATCAGCATTCAGTTCAAAAGCCAGCATCTATGATGGTATGGGGATGCATTAGTGCATATGGTGAGGGACATTTCCATGTTTTAAAAAGCACCATGAATGCTGAAAGGTATATAAAGGTTCTAGAGCAACATATGCTCCCCTCCAGATGACATCTTTTCCAGGGAACGCCTTGTGTATTTCTGCAGGACAATGCAAAATCACATACTGCACCTATTGCAACAGCATGGCTTCATAGTAGAAGAGTTTGTGTGCCGAGCTGGCCTGCCTGCAGTCCTGATCTTTCACTGATTGAGAACATTTGGCCCATAATTAAACCCAAAACTCTCCAGCAGCTGGAAGCCTGTATTAAACAAGAGTGGGATCAAATTCCAATGGCTAAACTCAAGAAACTTGTCTCCTCAATGCCCAAACGCCTCCAATCTGTGTTATAAAGAAGAGGGGATGCTACACAATGGTAAATAGACCCGTGTCCCAACTTTTTAGAGACCTGTAGCAGCCATCAAATTTGTAATGAGCTCATTTTGTGGATAAAATTGTAAAATTTCTCAGTTTCAACATTTGCTATGTTATCTCTGTTCTATTGTGAATAAAATACTGGCTGGTGTGATTTGAAATTGCATTTTGATTTTATTCACAATTTACACTTTGTCCCAACTATTTCGGAATTGGAGTTGTATTACATGGCATTATCATTATCATCATGCATGCCTAAATTTGGTATTAACAGGCAACTTAACTTCGGTGACTACACCATTCCTCACAAGTTCCTTCCTGTCAGACCATATCATGCTATGGTCAAAGAATGGCAAAAACATGTTCGTTTGCACCATAAGGTGAGACTCAAAAATAATGTGTTTATTCAATAATTTTCTTGATTGTGTCCACTCAATTTAAAACCTTCAATTTTGTAGACACAACTGCGCTTCAAGAATATACCATTGTAGATGTTCGCCTATTTAAAAGAAACTGACTCGAACATGCTTTTTTTCGGCAGTATATGGCAGCCAAACAGCGGCCCTCTTTGCCACTGGGCTATTCCAGAACCTTTTGCATGCCTAACCAGAATGTCACATCAGCAGTGATTTCAGTAATATTAGTACACACTGTGTAGGCATGCATCTTTTAAATGTACAGAGAACAATCACTTCCATTAACAGAGCATTAGAAAGCTGTGAAATCTATGTGCAAATTGCATCAGACACAACACTAAAAATAAAATTTTCAGTGTACAGAAAATAAAGAAAACTGCCTTAACAAACAAAAACATCAGTCACGTTTGCACCCTCCTTTTGGGCGTATATCAGAGGTCCAACATAGGGAGGCAGTTTACCTCTTCCTCTGACGGGGCGCTAAGAACCTCTGCCTATCACATATGATGGAACGCTAAAAAACAGTGCGCAAAGAATTGACTAATGGGCGACAGAGGCCGTTATCATGTGGTTTAAAAAGATATAAATTTACTGGAGAATCCTAAAGTCCCGCAAGAGCATAGCTTGTGGTACATATTTTGAAAACACTTCCATTTGTCATGGCTAAATTGGTTGTTAAAGCTGTCATCCTAAAAACAAAAAATGATAAGGACATTATTGGGTTAAAAGGGTTAGGAAACCAATACCAACTTTGGCCATTTATAACAATCAGCCAAAATTATTTCAAGAGAGGAAGGCAGATTACATCATAAAGGTTTATCTTCTAAAAAATATTCTCTCTACGAAATTAAATTGGAAAACTGTAAGACATAAACCTGTGACTAGAGAGTGAGAATGACCAACCAAATGGTCTCTTTATAGGTTTATAATTTTCTTTCTGGTTCTACTGATGAAATTCATCCTGTTTTAAAACAAAGCAAAAAATCTATCCAATTTAGAAATTTACCAGGCCAAAAGACCGTGTAGTGGAAACAAAGGAATGTCCAACCTAGAAAAATGGATGAAATACTCTGAGCAATTCATGCTACAGCATGATGCAAATTTCAATTCAATTAATACCACACAAGTCTGTTAGAAAATGGCTGAAAAGGATATATAAATTTAGTTTTATAGTTTCTGCCAGTTTAAATGAACAGTACACCAAAGGCCAACATATTCTTACGTTTTCAATATGCCTGCCACAGAACGGCAAACACAAATATAAAAGCCTCATCAAGATTCCAACAGCCACATTTATTTTTCAGAAAAAACTTGTCAGAATTGGGCACGCTCACTAAGCCTGACAGCTTATTTATCTGGATTTTTGACAAGTGAAGTGCAAAGCCATTGCGAAACAGTGCTGCCTTCAGTTTTTAATGGTAGGCCAATGACTACTTCGTCAAGACAACACTTAATCATGACATTTCCTTGACAGAAATGCAACATAGCACCAACCTCAATTAAAAACTCTGAGAATGTTGGCCTGGTCCCAGGATAAAGCCTAAAAAGCAGTTAGGATGCACATCTTGTGAGACATTCCGATGAAACCCCAGCGGAGATTAATTGCTATGCATTCTCCATACCCACAATGACCCTGTGGCCATGCACAATCTAGCAACCTTTTTTTGAATCTTCCCTCTTTCCCTTTCTAAGATTGGGGGAGGGGACAGCAGTACCTGGTATGCTACGGTACCTACCCTGCAATCTGGTCGGTGAGAGAGCCCATTTATTTGATCCTGTCATAGAATCCATCATTCATTGTGGCACAGGGCCGATTGCATTTTCACATGACACGTTCGCTTTCATTCTGATTATGAGCCAGCCACAAATGACAACCTGCCACAGGGTCAAATCGTCAATAATTTTGCAGACAATTTTGCGTGAAATGCCAATAATAGACGTATGTTTATGTATTGAATCGATATCCTTCTGAATAGGTTGGAGGTCCACGTGGAGTTAACATTGAATTTTTTTTTTGTGTAGGGGTGATCAATACATTTGAGGTCTTTTGGGAGATTATCTGCTTACCAGCATACTGTCAGCAACGATGTAGAGCTCCATGTACTTAGTGGTTCCCCAGGCATCTCGCCTCACCTGCAACAACAGGTAACGAAGGACCCTTAATCAGGAGTTAATGGCCAGTAAGGTGATCAGACCACAGCAAAATAACAATAAAAATAATTCCTTACTGTATTTTCTACCCACACAGCTATCAAAGTGTTATTTTCACAACTCACAATTACCACAAACAACAACCAGGGGGGTTTCAGGAGTTAAGTACCAAGCTGGTTTTAATGTTGCATATCATAATAAATTAATTCAGGAGAATTATTTATTATGAACGCATCACAATTGCTCAGTAAAAAAAGTCGTACACACAACAAAATCAGTACTTTAGTCTCGGGTTATGGGCCAAATTAATTAAGGGGCCTGAACGGAGTCACGGTTAGCCAGCTGCAGAGTGTCCTGCAGCGTATAATACTGCCCCATGGCTAAATCTAATTTGGACAACAACCCCAAATGAAAATAAGGTGGGACTGTATGTAAAATCAGAATTAAAACTGAGAGCAGTGATTTGTGAATAATCTTTGACCAGTATTATACTATAGGACAATACAACAGCACAATAGATGATATGTCATCACACATATTTTATCTATACTGATTAAAACTTCCAACGCAACACTTGAAATTTCGAAATATTTTTGGTATGCCTTATTTTCTAACAAATTTCAGGCTTTACATCCAAACTGCACCTGAAGAGCTCATCAGGTTTTGTTTAGTTTTTCGTTGGGACAGTCCGTTCCACCTGAATGCACACAGCTGAGATGTTAGCCACACCGCTTAGACTGAGCAGAACTCACTGACCAATCCTTATGAAATGTGGCCAATAAATAGCCAGAGGAACAGGAAGCGTAAATATTCCTTGGCATTCTTCTGGTGGAAGCTTTGATCATGGGACGTCTTTAGCAAAATCAGCAAGAAAGAGCCATCGGCATGCTTGCTGGTGGAATGTCACAGAGACATGTTGCAGTGGATCTGGGTGTGCATGTGTCGACCATTTCGTGTCTACATAGGCAGTTCCATGACACAGGAAGCATAAATAACTTCACATGCTCCCAGGTCACATGTAACCACTCCTAAACAGGACAGCCATACTCGTCCCCAGCACCTCCGTAATCGCTTCAGACCAGCCACAGTTACTGCTGCTCAGACTAGAGGTTGTCACCAGAACAGGATCAGCTACCAAACTTTACGCAATTGCTTGCGTGAAGCTGGACTGACCAACCGATGTCCACATCGTGGTCTGGTGCTGACTCCTGTTCATCGTTGTGCACGTTTGGAGTGGGCATGGGCACATTTGGGCTGGGATGCACTAAGGCGGAGCAGGGTCTTGTTTTCAGACGAGTTCTGGATCAAACTGAGCATGGGTGACGGCTGAGTACGTGTTTGGCGCAGGCAAGGGGAACGTTGTGCCGACGCCCATGTCTTGGAGCATGACCGCTGGGGTGGACCAAGTGTCATGGTGTGGGCTAGAATAAGTGCCAGACACAAGACAGAGCTGGCTTTCATCGATGGAAACCTGAATGCGGCCCATTACCGTGACAACATTTTAGCCCCCGTCTCTGTTCCTCTTGTGACTCGGTACCGCTTGACGCTGCAACAGGACAACGCAAGACCACATGTCTCCAGGGCCTGTCAGGATTACCTCAGGCAGCACACTGTTCAGTATCTTGATTGGCCTGCATTTTCCCCAGATTTGAGCCCAATCGAGCACCTTTGGAACATTCTGGGTCGTCGGTTGAGAAGGCGTGATCCAGAATCCTCAACCCTCCAACAGTTACGCCAGACTCTCACTGAGGAATGGGACCGTATCACACAGGCGGAAACACAGAACCTGATTGACTCCATGCACAGGAGAATTCAGTCTGCGTGTGACGCTAGAGTTGAGCACACCAGATACTGACTTCTGCGATCCGGAATACCCATTCAAAGTGACTTAGCAAATTGGAACTTGGACTGTGTTATTCCTCACTAATTGTTCTAAAACATGGAATAAAACTGAAACTTGCAGGCACATTTGAGAATGTAACTGTCCTCATAATAAAATAGCTTGCATTAAAATAAACCTGAGCGTTGCGTCGGAAGTTTTGGTCTGTGTATTTCTCAAATGAACACAATTAAATTCTGATTCTAGCAACATATTTCAAAAATATTGACGCAGTTACGTATTTACCACTTTAAGTTGTAACATTTATTAAATATTAGAGACTGTAGACTGACTGAATAAGTGTTTCAGGAGAAATTTTTTCAATTCTTGCAAACAAGTCATAAGTTATACAAGAGCATATGGATCGTTGTTGCTTTATTTTGCTGCTCAAAATTTGCCACTCGTTCCCAGCTGGGGACAAGTCTGGAATTCAGGTAGGCCAGTCAAACACCTGTACCCTGTTTGTAAACAGCCATACCTTTGCAATGCATGCAGTGTGGTATTGCACTATCTTGTTACCTCTGCCGAAGAGGTAACGTGGTCAGTCATGTTTGTTGGATAATTGGATATGTAGCAGGACTACGGAAAAACTACTTGCCAAATTTTCATGGAACTTGGTAGAAGGGTGTAGCATGGGCTAAAGAAGAGCCCATTAAATTCTGCAGTGGATCCAAATCACAGGGCGGATATACAAATTGCTTTTCGCTTTCTTTAAAATTGCGGGAAACAGCATTTGGCCACCAAGGTGGAATAAGTGCCATACAAATCCAGTAGATGGGGGTAGAGTGCAGTGGTTACAGAACATAAGTAATATATCCCCGTACGCCGAACGCCGTTTCGGGGATATGATGTTTTTGGTCCGACCGCCGCCGCGCCGCCCTACGTGTTAACGCAATAACTTCAGTAATATTTCAATTAGAAATTTCATGTTTTGCATATAAGTAAGTATCATATAGAGGAAGAACTGATTCGATTTTGGACAATTTACAATTTCTAGATTGGCCACCAGGGGCCAAAAACTGAAAAATCACAGTTTTTATCATATCCCTGAAAATATTTGTCCGATTGACCTGAAATCAAGTGCAAATGAAAAGTCATGACATGAGGATGTGTCCCACTATGACATTATACCTGTTTGGTTCAAAATTTTGACACAAGGTGGAGCTTTATCACATAAAATTCACCATTTATGCCATATCATTGGAACCATTTCTCCAATTGACATGAGGTCATGACCTCACAACGTGTCACATGATGACATCATTCCTGTATGATTCAATATTTTGCCACCAGGTGGCACTTTGTGATGGAAAATTACCATTTTGGCCATATCTTCAGAACCATTTGTCCGATTGACCTGAAATTAAGTTAAAATGAAAGTCTATTCAAGGATTGGGGAATTGGAGGATTGGGGGCGTATGGGAATATATCCCAAGCCGTCGCCTCCGACGGCATAAGCCTAGTTCTAGAAATAAAACGGCTGTGCTTGCAAATCCGCATGTCATAGAAAAGTGAACTATTGGCTTCCAGAGGTCAAGTTTCATCCCTTTATAACAAACGTGTATCTTATAATATTAATACTCTTCCTGTTTCTTCAATTTGGAATCGAGAATTAAACACTTTAGGTGTGTCCGTAGATTGGGAGTCAATCTGTAGCAATATTTTTACTTCTTTCAAAAACTTGGCCCATCAGTTGATTCATTTTAAAGTGGCCCATAGATTCTATGCTACTCCATATCGCAGATTTAAAATGAAATTATCAGATACTAGTCTTTGCACTACCTGTTCATTAGGCGTAGTTGGTACATATCTTCATATGTGGTGAGAGTGCCCTCCAGTAAAGGACTTTTGGATCTATGTGGTCTCAACTCTTAAAGATCTTTTGGGTGTGCGGATTCCCATATGTCCTGGTTTGTTGGTTCTCGGGGATATCTCAGAAGTAGAGCTCAGCAGACTAAAGAAACGTGTTTTATTAGCAGGACTAACAGCAGCTAAAAAAGCCATCTTAAAGGGTTGGATAGAGCCTGGAATCTCATTAACATATATTTGGGCACATTATTATTCAGATATATGTATCAAGGAAAAGTCCACTGCAATATTACACGAAGCCAATGTCAACACAGTATCCGTTTGGTCTGAAGTCATTTGCAGTATCAGGAGAATTTTACTGTGATAATATGGTATTTGTATGGACTGTTTTATAAGTATATACATATTGCAATTGTGTTTTAATGTACTGATCTTCTCCCCAGTATTCCACCTACTATATTTTTCTGTAAATGTTAAAACTTGAATAAAAAATGATAACAAAAAAAAAAAAGTGAAACTATTGGCCTTGGCAGAGGTCTGCACTCTCTGTGCCACTCTAGATGAAATATGCATGGGGGTTGCTGGAAATGATGCGGTCTTGAATGGTGCATACGCTGCTCCAAAGTCTCAGTGCTCTTTTCAGAATTAAGGGTGGTGTACAGAAGTGCGCTACCCTTGCCAGGGATCCGGACACAACCTCATAACATGACAGAGCATGGCTTTCGGACTTTTCGCTGCTGACAGTCTGGATGGTCTTTCTTCTTTTCCCAAGCAAATTAGGTCTATTTCTCCCTGTAAAACCTGAGATATTAATTTGTCTGACTACAATACACATTTCCATTGTGTCATGGTCCACTGCAGATGCCTCAGAGCCCAGAGATGTCAACAGGGTTTATGGAGACTGGTAGCATAAGGCCTCCTTGTTGCACAGTTAAGTTTTACAGGCATCTGTGGCTGTAACTATGTATTGTAGTACTAGGCAAAGTCTTGACAAGTAATCCGGAGCCCATGCTGTTTTATCACTAACAGGTAAATGGTAGTTCTTGATGCAGTGGCGTTTGAGTGGTCGGTGAACAAGAGTATTCGGCTTTACATTAAGCCCTTGCCTTTTCCGCACAGAAATTCCTCCAGATTTCTTGAATTTTTAAATTATGTCATGCATTACAGAGAGTGAAATATCGAAATACCTTCATATTTTTCTTTGAGAGACATTATTTTTCAACAATTCTCTGATCTTCTCATGCATTTCAAGACAAATTGGCAAATCTACAGCCCATCTTTGCTAAAGGAGAACAAGGCCTTTCCTGGTTGCTGTTTCTATTTTAATCAAATCATCTTTCAAAACACAACATTACTCAAATTCCTTTGCATCTCATTGCAAGTCCTAAATTGTCCCCATTTTTTGGGAATGCGCTCCAGGAATGTAAGTACTGGCAAAACATTAAATATCTTGTCTTCATAATGTCTGCAATAAGATACAAGTAAAAATAAATGCAGAAATCACTGCTTTCTTTTCCATCCCAGCCCTATTTATTATTTTTGAGATGGGATCGCAAATTTCAACTGAAAGCCAACACGTGGAACTGGTGTTTGTGCACCTGGAGGGAGCGAAAATGGGAAATGGGCAAAGCGTGGGCCTGTAGTGACATTTGACGTCAAAAACACCACACATCCCTCTGCTCATTTGAGGAAGATCTCATCTTACAACATGAAAGCACATGAAGTGGCAGACAGATTCACCGACACTCTTAGATACAGTACCTCTGGGGGGAAAAAAATCAAGCACCTCTATGTCCTGCTACAGAGGTCTCAAAGGTCACGTAATCCTTTTAGCTAAACTGACACGAACAGGGGCCCACTCAGCATTTAGCTCTTGTATTGACTGCCTTGCAGCAATACAATAATAGTACATATCAACAGTGTTTCAGCTGTACAGAGTGACAGACTATAGGTTCTAAGCTGCTCACGGTATGGTTTAGAACCATCATTCTGTATATTTAAAAAGCTTGGTATAGTACACATATTAAAATCAACACCATTATTATGAAGTCTCCAGGAATTTGCATAAAATAAGCAAACAAACAAATATATTAAAAAATACAAGTTAAACCTTTGCTATTTCACAAGACTTTGCCTAGAAAGCTTGAAATGTCGAAAATGCATCAATCACAGTCTGCTTTTATGGGATGGAACCCCATAGGTCCCGATCGTAAACAAGAGAATGATTTTTACTAACTTCACCACAGGTTCACATTGAGCTTTATTAACTCTCCATACCGCAATCACTGCTTTTACAGATATTCTTATTTGCTGTGGTAGACAGCACAAAATGTCTCATTACACACACGTCATGGAAAGAAAAAATCTGGATGAATATATTTAAAGAAGAAAATGGAAAACATTGGACTGGGTTAGAACTACCACCACACACAATAAATGACAAGGTATAATCAAAGAAATCAATCATTGCATTTACTTAAAAAGAGGCTGCACAAAAATTAAGTATATTGAGCTCTACAATAATATTGTCACGCTTGGTAAATATTATGAAAAGGCTATGACAAAACATGGTTGCTGTTAATCCTTCTGACCTTTCTATCATTATATTAACCAAATTCTAACTCTAAATTTAAAGAAAAACAGACGAATGCTGCTGGGAGATGACAGGAGTATATCCACAAAACCATGACATTCTTCATACAGGTGAAATTCATGGTTTGGCAAGAGGGGCGCTTCAGGAAAGGGTACAGGGTCCAGAGGACCAACTACTCTTAACTCCAGAGATGCTGACAGCAAATTTACCCTTTTCCCATAAGGCCTGTTTTACTTATTTCATTTCTGAGAAAGTTACATTTTGCCAAAAGGTGGTGCAACAGGTACAGTCATAGCATCTTCGAAACATTAGGATTGCTCTTATGTGCACCATTACGTTCAGACAAATTTGAGCTGATTCCCATCTAAACAGCTGGACTTACTGCATTTGGAAATGTAGTTCCAACCAATCAAAGCACGACAGCAAAAGACATCGAAATCAATGAGGTTCTTCCTCTGCGCTCAAGAAATGTAGATAGCAGATTTGACTCTCATTAAAACTGCTCAAGTCATTACATTTTGAAATATGAAAAGTTTGGCCTGGAGACGGAAAAACATAGGAAAAAACAACACCTCTACACAACAGGAACATTTGCAGGATGTTTGACGTGATTCCCATCAAAACTGCATGAGTAATTAAACTTGGAAAGCTTAAATCTGGCCAAGTGGTGGCGCTACAGGAAACATAACACAGCCACAACAATCAATAACATCCTCCTCTATCGCTCTGAATGTTAAAAACAGATTCACATTAATGCTGTTCGAGTTACTGCAATTTTTGAAAATGAAAAGTTTGACCTGGGGGTGTCACTACAGGAAAGCTCGTAGGAAGACAATAGGGTTTGTCATCGTTGCGCCAGAAATGAACGTGATTCCCACAGAAACTGTTCTGATTAATTCATTAACCCAAAGTATCTGCAGCGCTGGTGACAACAGCAGCAATGGCATCCAAGTTGAATTCATAACATGCATAAAAACTCAATTGTTGGGATATTATAGTCATTAACCTCCTGAAAGAAGAATACAGTGTTCAACAACCTAAAACATCATAAAAAAGCATTTTAAAATAAAATAAAATAAAAGTTGTCCTCCAAAGTGGGGGGGTGGTGGCGGGATAGGAAAAAAATAAATAAATAAATAAATAAAATAAAATAATGTACAATGTACATAAAATATGACAAAAATTGAGCAACTAAACTAATTAATCACAGTTATTTGGGGCTAGGACAAATCTTCACCACAGTTTATGGGGTGCTTCTTAGTTAATTGGGCGTAAAACAAATCTTCTAGAATAGATGATCATATAACGGCATTTAAATGATTTTAGGAGAAGCCTGGCCAACTTAAATTCACTGGAGCCCTGCCTCTCAAACTCTCTACATGATATCAACCCTCCAAGAGAGTCGGAAATTCCATCTTCACGTCTCGCAGACCTGACGACAGATATGCTCAAAGACACTGCAACAGGGGAGAGGCCAAAACTCATCAGCTCCTCTCTTATAGACTCTTTGACACTGTGTTTGAGCATCTCAGCCGCCAAATCTCTAGCTGGACAATCGACTCTCATGATTCTGTGCCACAAAGACGCAGACTTCAGTTTAACGGTTTCTGACATAGACCGAATGTCGAGGGCCGGTAGTAATGCAGAATGGCAATTGAACTTACTAAAACCGAAGGCTCTTTTTACCAGAGTACGCAATGAATCAAGGTCTCTGAAGTCTCTTGGAGAACCAATGCCATAAACCAAAGAAGGCAGACACACCGGGTTCGACAAACCCGCTTTTGCTGTGAAGCATAGGCCTGGATAACACATGCCACATTGGGAGATATTATAACAGAATTTTTTTTTTTTAAATTGTTTTATTTTATACGATTTTCTACAAAAACTGGACAGTTTCTCAACACGATCCGATAAGCTTCCCTCGTTGTTAAAAACAAAACCCAGGGTCTCCAAGGAATCAACATTATCCAGGGTGGATCAACATTATCTAAAATGAAAAGAAAAAATATTCTCAACTTGAAATGAATATTTTTCCCAAAAATGTGTGCGCCACAATTATTGGCACCTCAAGAAAATCCTATTAGAAAATTCTAATTGAATTGAAGTTCACCATGGTGATTAGAAAACTTTGAATGGTCACCCATAACTTGCAGTAGGCCAGAATGATAGAAGAATAGCAATAATTATCTCAATAACAAATTCAGTAACAATAAAAAAGCTTTCAATACAGAATTTGATAAGTGTACACAGCTGACTCATGAGCGTTGTCTTGCTGTCACTCCGCCTTTCAGTTGCACAGACTTCCCCATCCCCGAAAGAGTGTGTTATACCTCACAAAAAAAAAAACACCAGGAAAAAGTCATATACAAACAGCCAATCAGTCAGCAGCTGAAATAGTTTGTTGCAGCTGTTTAGCTACGCATCAATACATGAATAGTGTGGCTGAAGGTCAAACGAGTGCAGAAGAAGAAATCACTGTTATGAAAGAAAAATGGCAACTTAATTTCGCTAGGGCAGTTTTTAAAAATCCAACAAACAATTAGGACAATGCAGGCAGCAGCCTTTCATAACGCCAAGGATATGCACACATGTAGAACAGTCAGAAAACCTGGTTCCAAGTAGCTTCTGGGTGTCACTAACCCTTAGGTTCGTCATCCCTGAATGCAAACATTTCTCAGAATCAGCCTATCGAGTAAGCTTACCTTTTTTTCTACCACTGTTTATATTAAATGGACCAAATGGTGCCTTAAAGCGTCAAAAAAAATCTTTTTTGATCAATTTAAAATTTTTTTTGTAAAGATTTGGAATTTTGTCATGCTGCCCAGCCCTACCGTCTCCCGATGTTATAAAAATGAAGCGTTACGTAGACCAGTTTCCCAGTGTCATCACCATGGTAAGGCAAAAGATTAAAGCAATGATGTGCGACAATAAGCTGTTGAGCTTCACACATGTGGAAAAAAGATAATTGCTATAAAAGGTGAAAATACCAATTTTGACAGTCAGAGCAATAATTAAGATGTTTGAGGCATATGATGACATTACAGATTATGGACAAGGAGCCTATTTTGAATGCATGCACCATGAGGAGGAGGATGGTTCCAGAGGTAAAAGAAACTCCAAGGATCACAAATAGGGAATAGCAGAAATTAATTATGTCCTGGGGTCAGATTGGGAGGATTTCCAAAGAAAGCTGCTGTTGTCAGCAAAAAAAACAAACAAACAAAAAAAAGACTAAAGCCTAAAATTTACCAAGCATCACTTGATTTTCCAATTGGACTGGGTTCTTGGGTCAGACAAGACCAAAGCAAAGCTCTTTGGCTATAAACTCCAGTGGTAGGTTAGGCGTAAAAGCAAGGATAGCTATTCTGCTAATGCCCCATACGCTCTGTGAAGTATGGTAGTGGACTTTCCATGTTATGAGGCTGTTTTTCTTCCAAAGGCCCCCAGGCAAATTATTAGCATTCATGCCATCATGGATTCCGTCAAGTGCCATCAGACATGAAATGGATATCGGACAGCCTCCAGCAGAAAGCTGACACTCTGTAATGGTAAATGCTTCACTGACCACAGAATCTAGATTTTGCTGTGGTATTCCCAGTTCTCTGTCCTAAACCCAAAAGAAAACCTGTGGGATGAACTGAGGAGGAGATTCATATATGTGTGCTTGATCTGAAGAGATTGTGCTTGAAGAGCACATCTGCCATATCTTCTCCAACCACATTATTCACTGTGGGTGACAAAGTTCTTGGTGAAGAAAGTCTGCAAGAAGTGTTAACTGTAGGGGATCTAATAATTGAGGCACACAAGTTTTTGAGAGAAACAAACTTTTTCTTTCAGTAATTGTATTTAAATTAAAAGTTTTACTTTTGCTAATATTTTGAATTGACTATCAAGACAATAAGCAATAAAGGCATTCATTCTGAACCTTTGTTTTTCATATTTACCAAGGGTGCCAATGTTAGTGGAGGGCACTGTATACGACCAGGCACTTAATCAGTTGAAGTCTCGCGCAGTTAGTAACTGAAGCACCTATTACTAAAACCCCATAAGTCACACTTGACTTGACTTGACTTGTGAGGTTTTAGTAATCAGTGCATCAATTCTGATTGCAACCACCACCCAAAATTTTATTGAGACCCTATTTTTGAGCAAATTATTAAGTAAAGTTATGTCTGCCTCTTCTATTACTCACCCTTTGATGCAAAGGTTTAACAAGGTGAGAAATTAGGCTTCTGGGTCCAATCGAGTGGCCATGTCCACATGTACCCCCATTGACTGGAAGATGCTCTGTGCGGTAGATCGTGTGATAGGGAGAGTCCAGCCCTCTGTTTGGTTCAAGGTAGTAGCTGTCATTTGCATTCAAAACAATCATGCCCCTGTATAGGAAGACAAAATCCCAGATGGTACCAATGAAAAACAACAAACTTTCAATCAAACAAACTGACCAAGAGAAACATATTGGGTGAAACAGCTATTGTAATTCTAAATATCCTGCTTAATGATTGTAGTAGGTCAAATATACTGATACAAGCCAAGTGACTGAGTAAATGAGATGTACCATTGAAATAATTTCAATTAATGTACAGTAATACTGACTCACACATACAGCCCTCCCTACGTCAACGACTTCTAGCCAAACGGGATGAGAGATTCACAGGTACTGCAAATAATTTCAGACGCAATAAAAGAAGCAAAGATGCAAGAGCTCAGCAGTGAAATAATATGAAGGTGACTAAAAATGTATGATTAAAACTTGCTCATATTTATTGTGCTCTATTTTAGTAAAAGTACAACTTCAAAAAAAAAAATAAAGACCGTTAATAATTCATTCTGAGCATTAAAAGAGTAGGCAAGCCATTGGACGCAATAAAGCGAAAAGGAATGGTTGCAATTTGTGACTTTATAGTTGAATGTGCTGCTATATTTCTATGCAATTTACAAACTGCCACGAATTCACCTTCTTTGTAATAATTGAGCTCAGTTATATACTGATCAAGGACAAAGAATTTGTTGTTTTCAATATAGAGCTAGCATCTATGCTTATGGTAAACAGATATCATAACATGAAGTTTTCAGAAGAAATGAGAATGATGCTTTGTATGATAAACAGGCATTTGGACCAACAACATATTTTTAATCCTGTTGAGGAGGTAAACAGATCATTTACATCACATCACACCATTAAGTAGGAGGGCTCTCATGGCCTAGATTTATCAAACACAAGATCCAATACTATCAGTGCTTGTCATGTAAAGGAACTGATAAATGTGAATATATTACTGCGTTTTCAAAAATGCTACGGCTCCTCCCTGCCCCCAACCCAGATTTGTTACGACTTTGTAATCATGAAAAGCGAAAACAAGAATAAATCAAGTTGATTCGCCTGTTTTTGCAAACAGCAGGAGGGTCTGGAGGAAATCTTGATCCAGATGCCATTAGTGAAAGCATCCCACAGAGCATATCTGAAGCATGACTGTCCAATATTGTCCCACCGGCTGCCGCGATAAAATATGAAAGCAAAGCAGGCTTTCATCCATGAGGGTTACTTGTCAGGGGAGACTGTGGCCACAATTACACACTCATGGAATGAAGACTGAGCAGAATTCTAAAGACCTGCACTTAAACACACGAACGTACATGCAAACATGCACGGGCACACATTCACTCACACACACACACACACACACACACACACACACACACACACACACACACAGACCTTTGTACTTATATCTTTGAGAGGACATTATACTGACTTCCATTTATTCTTGACAGCCTTTCCCAAATATTAACAATATGCAAGACATGTCAAACCCAAACCTTTACCCTGACCTCTCTCTCACTGTAACCCTCTCTAATAAGTCACAATTTACCTTTGTGGTTGTATGAACAGCCAAAAATATCCTCACTTCCAAAATATTCCGTAAAATGTTTTCTGGTTCTCACTGTGTAGCAAGTGCAAGAACCAACACGAACACACACACACACACACACGCGCACGTACACACACTCGAAGAACAAATGCAACATAAGAACAGTAACAATAGCTCATCTAATTGTTTCATTTGAAGTTAACATAACAAATACTTACACATCCATCAAAACACATACAGCAGCATGAATGAGGGGAAATAGATGGAGGATATATTTTCCAAAAGGGATGGTCCCATTTATTGCAAATATATTAAATGTTAGTTGGTAACAAATAAAGAAAGTTGAGTTAAATATGGCAAGAATAACCTTCGCTATTTTATTCACTGTTAACAGAATATGGGGGAAAGGCAGAAGTCCCACTTTACACTTGGCCAGGGGTGCCCAATCTTATCCATAAAGGGCTGGTGCAGGTGCAGGCTTTTGCTTTATCCCAGTGCCACAACACCTGATCCCACTAATTAACTGATCAGGGGGGTCAATCAAGCACCCACACTGGCCCTTTGTGGATTAGAATGGACACCCCTGCACTAGGCACTTAAATAGTAAATCATCAGAGGAATTAATATTGCTTCATTAGTGTCTCACAGAATTTTAAAACATCTTATTTACATTATTAAATGTTGTTATTAGGGCAGCACGGTGGCACAGTGGTTAGCATTGCTGCCTCACAGCAAGAAGGTCGTGGGTTCGAATCCGGCCTGGGGCCTTTCTGTGTGGAGTTTGCATGTTCTCCCCGTGTTGCGTGGGTTTTCGCCGGGTACTCCGGTTTCCTCCCACAGTCCAAAGACATGCATATCAAGCTAATTGGAGACACCAAATTGCCCATAGGTATGACTGTGAGAGTGTATGGTGTGTGCGCCCTGCGATGGATTGGCAAACTGTTCAGGGTGGGTCCCTGCCTTTGCCCGTAGTCAGCTGGGATAGGCTCCAGCTCGCCCCGTGACCCTAGTGAGGAATAAGCGGGTATAGAAAATGGATGGATGGATGGAATGTTGTTATTATTATCATTATTATTATTATTATATCCCCAAACGCCGAATGGCGTTCTGGGGATATTATGTTTTTGGTTCGACCGCCATCGCCGCTTCCGCCGCCGTCGCCGCTACACTACGTTTTAACGCGATAACTTCAGTAATATTTCAATTACAAATTTCAAATTTTGTATCAAAAAGTATCCTAAAGAGGAAGAACTGATTCGATTTTGGACAATTTACAATTCGTAGATTGGCCACCAGGGGCCAAAAACTGAAAAAAAAATCACTGTTCCGCGATAACTTCAGTAATATTTCAATTAGAAATTTCAAATTTTGCATATAAGTAAGTATTATAAAGAGGAAGAACTGATTCGATTTTGGACAATTTACGATCTCTAGATTGGCCACCAGGGGCTAAAAACTGATTTAGGTGTTAACGCGATAACTGCAGTAATATTTCAATTAGAAATTCCAAGTTTTGCATATAAGTAAGTATCATAGAGAGGAAGAACTGATTCGATTTTGGACAATTTACAATTTCTAGATTGGCCACCACGGGCCAAAAACGGAAAAAATCACTGTTTTTATCATATCTCTAGAAATATTTGTCCGATTGACCTCAAATCAAGTGCAAATGAAAGGTCATGACCTGAGGATGTGTCCCACGATGACATTATACCTGTTTGGTTCAAAATTTTGACACAAGGTGGAGCTTTGTCGCATAAAATTAACCATTTTTGTGCAGCTGCAAGGTCATGACCTCACAACGTGTCACATGATGACATCACACCTGTATGGTTCAATATTTTGCCACCAGGTGGTGCTTTGTGATGGAAAATTACCATTTTGGCCATATCTTCAGAACCATTTGTCCGACTGACCTGAAATTAAGTTCAAATGCAAGTCTATTCAAGGTCTATGCAAGGATTGGGGAATTGGAGGATTGGGGGTGTTCGGGGATATACCCCCAGCCGTCGCCTCCGACGGCATAGGCCGAGTTATTATTATGTTATTATTTTTGTATGGTCATCTTACATGAAAGTGAGGAATGACACTGAAGTGAAAAACAAATGCCAGCACTGCAAGGGTGTGATCTGCCTATTTTGTAGTCACTTTACAGCCTGGCCAAATTACTGACATTAACTAATATTACAGCTCATTTGTTATCATGATTTACCCCTCCAAAGCTTTATTTCAAGCTTTGAAGGGATAGTAGTAGTGTAAGCACCTGATTGGATGGACTCCTTCACTTGTGGGTCGTCAGCTAGCAGATTTCAAACCGGACCAAGTTATGTTGGCTAATTTGGAAACTTAATGTATTTTACAAAATAGTTAACCAAAATGTGTTTCCAAAATAAGTGAGGTGAGAAATCTGATTAATCTGCTGAATCTGTATTCATTTTCAAACAACAAGGGCTACATAAAATGTGTTTTGGGTGTTTCCAGAAGCAATGTACGCTAAACACCTATTTAACATGATCCTAGAGCAATACTTCATGCAAATTTGGTGCCGCCAACAAGATGTTCTGTCTCTTGAAAAGCAAATCGACGCAACCGCAATGCATCGCACTGCTGCTTACATGGAAAATGCATGAGAAGTGTGGTACTGATAGATCCTGTGGACAAGTACCATCATTCCATTGAAATGAACGGAACCTATTTTCTGACTGGCGTCACAAGCCACCAATGGGCGTCGGGCTTCAATCTCACTTTTAAATAACACAGGCTCTGATAGGATGTCTAGTATTGAGTTTCCTGATTCAAATCTGAATCACAAGAATTAAAACGACGAGAAAACTACAGAAATCTGTTCAACAGAATGGACAGCGATCCTTTAGAGTTTAAGATCAGGTTGGATGATAAAATGCAGATTGGAGGAATCTGAGCACACAATAAGATAAAGGACCTACTGCACATCTCTGGCATTAAAAAAAATACAATTTGACTTAAAGAAATACAGAATTGGGCCTTGACATGGGAAAGCAAGAGATGTCTTTTAAGGTGTACAGAGCGAAGCGCACTTACCACTTTGCTTCTGCATGGTGAATCAAAACAAGCAATAGCCCTGACACATGCTCGGGTGAACTCGTCTCACATTACATCCCACAACCCAAACAACCCGTCATAAATCAATAGTAATGCCTGCTAGCCTCTCCGTAATGGCCTCATCTGTTGGCGCAGCACGGGGAAGACATGAATAAAAGCGAGCCAGTCAAAGACCAGAATGACAAATAGAATATGGCTTAGGATTCAGTGAGGTGAGGTCAAGCGGAATAAAACTGACCAATAGCATAATCATGATCTTCTACCTCTGCCCCTTCCCAAAGTGGATCCAGTCTTGACCAGTAAAGCTTCAAAGAATTTTGTTTCCTTACCACGTAATGATCTGCTCGCATGAGCAGCTTCTGGCTACGCTAATCAATATTGTGTCCCTCTGTCCTTCACCCAAAAGGCAAGTTTACAGAATTAACATACCATGCCCTTTAACAGTGCGGCATCACCCACTCTTGGCCTCTCAGGGGCCCGCGCAAAATCCGGAGGCTGCGGCACCGCCTGCTTTTCAGGTTGGCAATGATTGATGGACTTATAGGACGATTCCAACTGGAGAATTGATTACCCGTCCAGCCTTGTTCCATAGGCATCTCCAACTTTGTGCTCCAGGGAAATACAGACAACCCTTACCCTTCCAAGCAGCTCAAAGTCAAAATCATATTGCTGCCAAGTGCAAGGTCTCAACAATAACTGCAATGAGCTAATCCCAGAATCCTACATAACCTTAAAACTGGATTTATGAAAAGAATGAACCGTTCCAGCTGCTTTTCAGCACAGTTATTCAGCTAGCTACAATACTGTAACTTTGACATCCCTGCTTAAATGGCTATGAAAAAAAAATTATAAATAGTGAAAATTTATAGATTAAAAAAAAATTCTTTCTGCTTTATTTTTTCTCCCAAAGAACGGCTGCCACAATCCATAGCATGCTAAGAAAATCTTACTTTAAAAAAAAAAATAACTGAAAAATATTTGAATTCATATTTTACATCAGTTCAGCATGATTACGAAAATTGAAACGGTAACCAATTGACTTCCTGTTTCTGTGGTGCACACCTTGATGCCCATTTCCCACAATTATCCACCATGACGTAAGATTGCTGAGCTAAAAACTTGAAAATACCCATTTTACTCTTTTAAACAGACCACAAAAATAGACAGCACGATTATCGGCGAAGGAGCTCTGGAGCTTCCCTGAATTTAAAACATCATCGGAAGAGATTAGGGGGCGCATTGGTGAGTACTTGCGAACCATCCCAGGTGCCTCGGGGAAGCGTTATTGGGGAGGTATATATTATAGCGAGCTACAAGGTGCAACCAGCTATATACACTGCTCAAAAAAATAAAGGGAACACTTAAACAACACAATGTAACTCCAAGTCAATCACACTTCTGTGAAATCACTCTGTCCACTTAGGAAGCAACACTGATTGACAATCAATTTCACATGTTGTTGTGCAAATCAAAAAGAAAACAGGTGGAAATTATAGGCAATTAGCAAGACACCCCCAATAAAGGAGTGGTTCTGCAGTTGGTGACCACAGACCACTTCTCAGTTCCAATGCTTTCTGGCTGATGTTTTGGTCACTTAAGAATGCTGGCTGTGCTTTCACTCTAGTGGTAGCATGAGACGGACTCTACAAACCACACAAGTGGCTCAGGTAGTGCAGCTCATCAAGGATGGCACATCAATGCAAGCTGTGTCAAGAAGGTTTGCTGTGTCTGTCAGCGTAGTGTCCAGAGCATGGAGGCGCTACCAGGAGACAGGCCAGTACATCAGGAGACGTGGAGGAGGCCATAGGAGGGCAACAACCCAGCAGCAGGACTGCTACCTCCGCCTTTGTGCAAGGAGGAACAGGAGGAGCACTGCCAGAGCCCGGCAAAATGACCTCCAGCAGGCCACAAATGTGCATGTGTCTGCTCAAACGGTCAGAAACCAACTCCATGAGGATGGTATGAAGGCCCAAAATCCACAAGTTGGGGTTGTGCTTACAGCTCAACACCATGCAGGACATTTGGCATTTGCCAGAGAACAGTAAGATTGGCAAATTTGCCACTGGCGCCCTGTGCTCTTCACAGATGAAAGCAGGTTCACACTGAGCACATGTGACAGACGTGACAGAGTCTGGAGACACCATGGAGAACGTTCTGCTGCCTGCAACATTCTCCAGCATTACCAGCTTGGCAGTGGTGGGTCAGTAATGGTGTGGGGTGGAATTTCTTTGGGGGGGGGGGGCGCACAGCCCTCCATGTGCTCGCCAGGGGTAGCCTGACTGCCATTAGGTACCAAGATGAGATTCTCAGACCCCTTGTGAGACCATATGCTGGTGCGGTTGGCCCTGGGTTCCTCTTAATGCAAGACGATGCTAGACGTCATGTTGCTGGAGTGTGTCAGCTGTTCCTGCAAGACGAAGGCATTGATGTTATGGACTGGCCCGCCCATTCCTAAGACCTGAATCCGATTGAGCACATCTGGGACATCATGTCTCGCTCCATCCATCAACGCCACGTTGCACCACAGACTTTCCAGGAGTTGGCGGATGCTTTAGTCCAGGTCTGGGAGGAGATCCCTCAGGAGACCATCCGCCATCTCATCAGGAGCATGCCCAGGCATCTTAGTTTTAGCTAGCGAGCCGTGTAGCCGTGATATTTGAAAAACACGGCCAAAAAAATGGTGCACGGCTTGACCAAAGGCTTGCTAAATATGTATTAACAGGTGCTTCCCATCCTTAAATATGATTGGCTGAGCCGCGTTCCATGCCGGTATAAAATTACTGTAACCCACTGTGGCAGGCCGCAGCACAAAATATCCCTGTGAGCAAAGAACTTTTCTGCACTCAACTGACTCGTTAGGTTATGTTTGATTAAAGACTTTTAGCTCGCTATTTCAGTGTCAGCGATGTTTGGCCTTTTAACCCGATAACCAGTTGGCCATCTACCAAGCTAGCTATTGCATTACAGAGTTTGATATAAATTTTGCGTTGCAAGCTATGTTGCTAACTTGCTCACTATTTCAGCAGCCTATTAGCGATAAATTGTAGATTTTTTCTTGTGTGTTTATTCTATGCGCTATGTGTAGGGTAACCACATCCACTGCAGTGAACGCTAGCTAGTTGACAAGCCGGCTAGCGAACTAATGCACAATTCAACATATTTTCCTGGACACCGGCAAGTGTGGAAGACAAAAGTCAATCGTTCCCTACTTTCGCTGCTGGTTGTAATGATTTGGCCGATCGATGCAAGTTGAGAACAAGGAAGCTCGAAAACTGGAACGAACGTAAAATTATTTAACGGGGTCAAGCTAGTTGATAAGCCGGCTAGCAAACTAATGCTTAATTCAACATATTTTCCTGGACACCAGCAAGTGTGGAGAATAAAAGTCAATCGTTCCCTACTCTCGCTGCTGGTTGTAATTATTTGGCCGATCGGCGCAAGTTCAGAAAAAGGAAACTCGAAAACCGAAAAGAACATAATCATTTAACAGGGTCTTTGGGAGACCAAAGGATACATTTAACCCTCTCCAGGCGCACAGCCCTCCATGTGCTCGCCAGGGGTAGCCTGACTGCCATTAGGTACCAAGATGAGATTCTCAGACCCCTTGTGAGACCATATGCTGGTGCGGTTGGCCCTGGGTTCCTCTTAATGCAAGACGATGCTAGACGTCATGTTGCTGGAGTGTGTCAGCTGTTCCTGCAAGACGAAGGCATTGATGTTATGGACTGGCCCGCCCATTCCTAAGACCTGAATCCGATTGAGCACATCTGGGACATCATGTCTCGCTCCATCCATCAACGCCACATTGCACCACAGACTTTCCAGGAGTTGGCGGATGCTTTAGTCCAGGTCTGGGAGGAGATCCCTCAGGAGACCATCCGCCATCTCATCAGGAGCATGCCCAGGCGTCTTAGTTTTAGCTAGCGAGCCGTGTAGCCGTGATATTTGAAAAACACGGCCAAAAAAATGGTGCACGGCTTGACCAAAGGCTTGCTGAATATGTATTAACAGGTGCTTCCCATCCTTAAATATGATTGGCTGAGCCGCGTTCCATGCCGGTATAAAATTACTGTAACCCACTGTGGCAGGCCGCAGCACAAAATATCCCTGTGAGCAAAGAACTTCTCTGCACTCAACTGACTCGTTAGGTTATGTTTGATTAAAGACTTTTAGCTCGCTATTTCAGTGTCAGCGATGTTTGGCCTTTTAACCCGATAACCAGTTGGCCATCTACCAAGCTAGCTATTGCATTACAGAGTTTGATATAAATTTTGCGTTGCAAGCTATGATGCTAACTTGCTCACTATTTCAGCAGCCTATTAGCGATAAATTGTAGATTTTTTCTTGTGTGTTTATTCTATGCGCTATGTGTAGGGTAACCACATCCATTGTAGTGAACGCTAGCTAGTTGACAAGCCGGCTAGCGAACTCATGCACAATTCAACATATTTTCCTGGACACCGGCAAGTGTGGAAGACAAAAGTCAATCGTTCCCTACTTTCGCTGCTGGTTGTAATGATTTGGCCGATCGTTGCAAGTTGAGAACAAGGAAACTCGAAAACTGGAACGAACGTAAAATTATTTAACGGGGTCAAGCTAGTTGATAAGCCGGCTAGCAAACTAATGCTTAATTCAACATATTTTCCTGGACACCAGCAAGTGTGGAGAATAAAAGTCAATCGTTCCCTACTCTCGCTGCTGGTTGTAATTATTTGGCCGATCGGCGCCAATTATGTTTATTTACGAAGAAGGGAAGCAAATGTTTCACACATTGTAATGAAATATATTTACTACTGAAATGCGAAGTAAAATGGGTCATTCGAAACATTGATCACAGGAACAATGTAATTTGATTAAAAAGTTGATTGAAGAGGGGAAAAATGTATACAGAAGTGCAGCATATAGGATGCTAAGCTAAAATGATCTCAAATGCTTTAAAATGGCAACGAAAACCTGAAACACGAAAGGAAACAAGCAACTATTGTTAAAACTGATCAAAAATGTCAGAATGGCAAAGATTCAGCCAGTCATCACCTCCAGAAAAATGAAAGATGAAATAAAATTACATGTAAGTGCTGATACTGTCAGGACATTTGATTGAAGCTAAGCTACCGGCAAGGAGCCCCCGTAAAGCACCATTGCTGAAAAAGCGGCATGTGCAGAATCGCTTAAAACACATAGACTGGCCCAAAGAGAAATGGTGCAACATTCTGCGGACTGTCGAGTAAAATTTCTCTTTCCGGGTCTAGCGCTCATCGACAGAATGTCAGAGGACCCTCAGATACTGAATTCAAGCCACAATACATTGTGAAGACAGTGATGCATGGTGGTGCAAAAATCATGGTTAGTGGATGTTTTTCACATTATGATGTTGAGCCTATTTATCGTATACCAAGGATTATGGATCAGTTTGAATACATCAAAATGCTTGAAGAGAGTATGTTGCCATAGGCCGAAAAGAAAATGCCACTGAAATGGGTGTTTCAACAAGACAACGACCCCAAACACACGAGTAAGCAAGCTACATTTTGGTTCCAGACAAACAGGATTGAAGTAAGTGAGTGGCTAGTTCAGTCCCCTGACGTCAACCCCATTGCAAACTTGTGGGGTGATGTTAAGAATTTCACAAGCAATACCCAAAAATTCACAGGAACCGAGGAATGTAGTTTGTTCATCCTGGATGCCAGAACTTGGTTGACTCCATGCAACACAGATGTGCAGCAGTTATCAAAAACAATGGTTATGCAACTAAATACAAGTTCAGTAATTCAACAAGTTAAATTTTGAGTTGAATTTAGAATTTGAGTTTGAAGAGAAAATTGTTGACGCTGATATTTTTTTGAACAGATTAATATTCCTTTTCTTTGCTTCCAGTAAAAGAATAACATAGGCTTGATGAAATTTGTTAATGCTTTGATTTGGAATTGAATGTGTAATGTTCCCACAACATATGAAATATGGAACTGAAGGCTATTAAAAAAGCACTTTATTCACACTGCAATAGTGCAGTGCTATTTTTTAACACAACTGCAAGCACCCCTTTTCTCAAAAGAGAAAGCTTTTTTATTTTACTTTTCAGACTCTCACACCTGTAGGTCTGAATCAGGAATATGATATTCAACACTTTCTCTAAACATTATTAGAAATGTATATGTTTTTAGTATAGCTTTCCCTACATGAACTATATGTATGTTCATTATATCCTCACACACTAACCAGTATAAATGAAGTAAAGGGTGCATTCTATTATAATAAATATAGCAGGTATGTCTTATAACTGTGTTATAACTGTGATTGGATCTAGGACACTCGCTGAGTGAAGTAAGTCCCTGAAACAATGTCTATACATGAATTTAAGATTCCTCTCCACTATTACATAATTTATTCAAATGCAGTTGTGTTGGATTTTTACAAATGGGCTGAAGATTCAACACTATGTGTATCCAAGTATACAAGATACATGATGAAAAATTGTTGTTTGCATTTCCGAATTCCTCTGCGTACTTCCTTTTATGCAATAGATTGAATCTATTGTCCTTAAACACTCAGGGCATTTCGGATAATTAACCACACCTACTGTAATTGCTTTTGTCAGCCTATTGGTAGGGACAATGTATAAATACGTGTGTGTTTTCCATTTTTTACCATGTTGACCAGACGAAGATCAGAGTAGGATCGCAACGTTGTGTCCCCATTTAATACATATTTTAGTGGCAGGGATTAAGTGTGCAGGGGTCACTTCTGCCTCCATTGACACGTTTCACTAGCGCCTAGACGTGATGTGCGTATATATTATTTCTCCTTAATTTTTCCATTCCCTGCCCACCAGGTTTCCTTTTAGGCTGCCAGCCCCAATGTCGATTGCTTTCTTGTGTATGTAAGTTGCCGTGTCGGCCTCATTCTCTGCAGAATGGTTCTACATGTCAGCAGTATTCTAGCCAGTTCCTATTCCAATCTTTCGCGCTCTCCACCACCTTCAAGTATTTACTTTGAGAAGCGTTAAGTAGCTCAACTGCAGCGTTTTATTAGGGACACCCTCTCCCTGCTCTTCAGCGGTCTCCAGAGCAGAGACAAATCCCTCTAAAGCACAGTCCTGGTGACCCAGTGGACTAACAATTCAGCAGGCGCTGAAAATTGGTTTGACCGCCAGGCTTCTGACCCTTGGACTGTTACTGACCACGGCATAGAACTGTACATCGCTTGACTATGACTTCTCCATCTCTGTTTTTGCCTGTGCTCACTTACTAGTTGCATCTTTGTTTATTCTGTCTTGTTGACTTATTAAAGTGCCCAAGTACCATCTTGTGTTTATCCGCAGCAGGTTCCATCAGAGTAAAATCTTTGCTGCCAATCATGAACACTCCTGAAAGATCTACAAAATGACCTGTGCTTCTCCACCAGGGCCCAACCAGATCAACCAGAATATGCTACCCCTAGGCAAAATATTTAGGAAACCTTGGATAAATTTGCACATTCATGCTGATGATACTCTGCTCTAAATTGCCACAGATCCCAATGACATAAATGCCACTGATGTCCTCCAAAATAGAAGCTTTTGCAAACACATGGATGGCTCAGAATTTCCTCCAGCTGAACCAGGAAAAAAAAGAACAGTTAGTCTTTGAGTCAACAGCTACGAGAGATAAACTAGCCATCAAACTGCTGTCACTCTTACTCAGTCCATGACACCAGGTAAAATAACTTAAGTGTTACCATGGACTTATATCTTAATTTTCTTGCTCACATCAGGAATGTGACACAATCTGCCATTTACCTCTTAAAGAACATTTATATAATATGCCTGTTGATTTTTCAGACCAACACCAACAGCACATTAATCAGATCCAGCCAATAATACATTCAGATGCACTGAAGAACATACATATTACTTCTGTTTTCCAGTTGTTTTTTTCCACTGTTTACCTCAGAGTTTTAGAATTGATTTAAGATACTTTTATTGATTCATACATAGTTAATGGCTTGACTCCAGGCTAGATGTCTGACTTGCTTTTGAGCCCTGGGCCAGCTGGATCCCTCAGGCTCTTTGGCAACAGGCTGTTGCACAGGTCAGGACACAGACTCATGCAAAGGCTGTTTTCTGCCATTATGGATCCAGCCTGTGGAACAGCCTGTCCAAGGCTCTGAAATCTGCAGACTATGGACATATTTAAAAGAATTTTGTAAACACACCTTTTTTTGTCCAGCTTTGACAACACCAGCTCAGATAAAGTTGGGATAGTTTGGAAAATGCACACACAACCAGAAAGCAGCAATTTTTGAATCCAATTTGACTTGTATTTCATGGCGGACAATATGAATAATAATTTTAAAAAAACATTGCAAATTTAATTTGTAAGTATTCATCCATTCCTGGTATTCAGCCCTGCAATGCAAAAAAAGTTGCGATATGGAAATTTAGGACTAGTAACGAGGTTAAATAATTGATTACTGGTGTTGATTACTGTGAATAATTGTCTGAAATGCAGATGTCTGCAGGTGCTTGTAATCATGATTCAGTACAAAAGCAGCATCCAGAAAAAGAAAAAGGCCATCCCTTCAGGAGCAAAGATGGGCAGAGGACAGCCGATTTGCCCACATTTGCATGAAACAATCATTTAAAGGTTTAAATCAATACTCCTCAAAGAAAGATAGGAGAAGACGTCTTCACGGAAAAAAGCAACTTTACGATGAATTGAAAGGGTTTAGTTATTTAGAGGATTTGTACTTTACTTGAGTTTTTTTTTAAACCAGGACTTTTACTCTACTACATTTAAAACATAAAAAGTATACTTTATTACTTTGACACCGGCCACTTCGTTACAAATTAAAATATGAATGCAATTCATCATTTAAGGATGATCTGGATTTGTTGTGTTCGAGAAGAACAACGGTGCTTGACAGGGTATCTTTCTGCAGATGCGTCCACCAGCGGACATGGAGCTGCAAATTTATGCAAGCAGTTACAATATTGTAATACTAGATGGTACACCCGGATCACTGATTGAACACGGTTTAGAATATGGACAAGTTCACTCTAATCCCTGTACTTCAGGAATTGCCTGAACTTAACTCCTCAGCTAAGCCTGACATGCAAACTGCTCACTATACTTGCCCATATTATCTATCTAGCAGCTTAAAAAAAATCTCTTGCTAGAGAAACAATTGTCGTCCTCTGCAGCAACCACTTCAGTTACAGTAAATCAATGGTATCCAAAGGACACTGTGTCCTAAAAGTTCATGTGCCACAGAAAAAGTCAACTCAGATAGTGAATATTCAACAGAATGCATTTTTCAAAAGCCAGTGTATCCCCCCTGCATCTTAATTACTGCCCTCAGCCTGTGAGGCATAGTATGCACTAAGTTATTTAGAACAGAAGGCTCAAAGTTGCCCCACTCCTGCACAGCCCTCGCATTGAGCTGCTTCATGGTGGCAGGGGGTGGGCTGTGGAAGACCCGACTGTTCAGGATACCCCAGGAGTTCTCAATCGGGTTAAGGTCCAGGGAGTAGGTTAGCCATTCCTCTTTGCGCAGAAAGCCAGGAAGCCGCTCAGAACACCGCTGCTGAGTTGAACGAGCAGTATGTGCGCGGGCACCATCCCACCTAAGACCATTTCCGCACGCCTGTTGAACATCTTCCTAGCAGTGACGGGGCCCAATTTCTTTCTTATGGGGAGTATGAGAAGTAGCACTGGCTGGAGAATGTTCTTGACATAATACTCAGCATTGATGATGGTGCCCTGAGGTACGACATGCAACTTCAACAGCCCTGAAGATGACATTGCCCCCCAGACCATGCAACGGGTACTGAACTTGACTTGTTCAGAGGGTGGCACTTTCTTTCCATCGTCGATGTAGATGTAATCGTTTTGGCTGTTGGGAGTTGGGAATAAGTAGGGTGGGCACTCAGAGAGAACCCAGTGTCTTGGGGTCGTTGTGGCATACTTCTTTGTAAAAGTCAGCCGCTTCTCCTTTTGCAGTTTGGTAAGGCGATGAATCCACTGTCTTCTGTATGCTCTTAGACCCCATTTCTCATTCAGAAAACAACGGATGGTATTCTTAGAGACTGCTTCCCCAAGATTCTTCAGTCTTCGACTGAGCCTGCGGCAGGATTTGTGTCTCTTTCCCTTCGCCTTTTGGATGAGGTCCTTGGCCCTGGAACTCAGGACTGAGGGGCGACCTGCACGGGGCTCATCTTCAAGGGAGTCGCAACTCTGGTGTCTCTGCCACCACTTCTTCACCCATCATATGCTTCTGCCAAGGTCCTGAGCTCCTCCCTGCAAGTTTTCCCTGCCCAGCACAAGGCAATGGCTTGAGCACGAACCTGAGGCTCTGAAAGAGCAGCCTTTCCAGGTTTTTGTTTGGCCATCATGGCAGCACAACCAAAAAGGTTCTCTCAGTGACAGTTCTCTCTTGGTTCCTTAGTCAACCAAGAAATTTATCGGCCTCTCGCAAACAGATGAACTAATAAAACAATCTCACAACACCTGGCTGACCAGGTGCAACCTATTTTGGAGACGGACATGTTGCCCATTGGGGTGCATGAACTTTTGGGATACGATGTAGTAATAAAGAAAAATCCGTTTTCTGAAGAAAAAATTCAACATGGTATTGAGCCTTTGTCATTCTGCTATTAATCATAGTCAATTACAGTGGTTTTTTAAACTGCCAGTAAACTCAAAGAAGCAGAGTTGGGTCCAAGTACTTTCAAGTACTTTTGAGCATTGTATGCAAGCATTTTTTTACATACCATAGTGCTTGTATTTGTGTCTGAGTACTACCCAATTGTGCCTAATAATATTATTCGGCCTAATACCTAATAATACCTAATAATAAATACATTTACTTATATCCAAGTACTTTTCGAGTACTTGACCAATCTCTGAATAGAAGTACAAGTACTTTTGGGATTAATAGGAAGTATCCGATACAAGTGCAAGCACTTTGGTATTAAAAAAAAAATACTTGCATCCAATTCTTGAAAGTACTTGAACCCAACTCTGCAAAGAAGAGGAAGAGGAAGAAGTATACAACGCAGAGGCTGCCTGTTTGTTTTTTGAATACTTTCATTCACTTGAAAGTTGAATAAAGAGAACAAGGAGAGGACTATGTGTGGTTGTTTTGCTTCTTTCTATGTCTACTATGAAAAATACTTTGTACTTTTCATACTCAATTATATATCTTCACAAGATGCTTTTGGTACTTAAGCAGCGCCGCTGTCAACCTAACCAATACCCAGGGATAAAATGGTCTCACAATGCCCCCCAAGTAGGCTATAGAGTTAATTAATTGGCTACAATAACAATGAAAAATAGAGTAATGAAAAAAAACAGTCAGACAGGACACTTTATGTGACACTTGTTTAGTGTTGTTTAGATAAATCATATCATGTTTCAAGGATCACATTTAAAATAAATAATGTAGGCTACTTTTCTCAAACAGGTGCACAAATTCACAGATTAATGCAGTGGCGGGTGGTGGACGGAAAACCGAGGGGGCGGAAAACAGCCCTTGAAACGGATGAGATTAGTGACCTGATTTCAATCATTGTTCTTGGTCAACATGTTAGTTTCCCTTATAATGAAATGTTTAAGCGAGTCAATAATAAATTCTATAAAATATTTAATTGACATGCCTTAATAGGCAACTCTTCACAAAACCAGAAACGCCCCCATTTGAACACCCTCGGCCCGACGGTGCACACACAGACAGACAGACAGACAGACGGACAGACAGACGACGAACTGATAACAATACCCTCAGTCAGGCCAAGGGTTAAAACCACTGTGGATTTTCCGCATTAAATTTTGTCACATCCTAAGTAAGTCGTCAAACCTGTGCGTAATGATTGTTTAATTGAAAAAGATGGAAATGCGCTCTTTTTTGCATTCAACTGGTGCGTTTGATTTCTCATCTTAAAGAGGAGACTGTAATGTGGGAAAAAAATGCCACTAGATGGCAGTATTGACCTTTTTTTGTTAAGCCCAGTCTGGAGCTAGGTTTGGGCATGTCCTGGGCATGTCTGAGACGGAAAGTCCCAGGTAATAAAAAAAAAGTCTAAAAGGTGGGAGGGGGCTGCAAAAGAGTATATAAGGAGAGAAATTGAGAGAGTGAAGTAGTAGGAGAAATTGCAAGGAGAAGGGTACATTTGGATACATGTCACTCTTTTCAGGACCTGTGAAGATTTTTTTTTTGTGGATTTTTGCCTGTGTTGGAGCATTTCCCTGTCCCGGGACATCACCAAGCAACCCCATCTCAAGGGACTGTAAATATATATTTTTTCTTGTTATGTCAATCTTGGTCAGTAGCATAAATTGTAGGTTAGTTGTCAGTTTGTTTAATTAAATCTGTTTTAGTTTTAAGATTTTGTCTGTCATCCCTTGCTGTCTTGTATGTCATAACAAATTGGGGCCATAAAAAGACAATTAGCTACACCTGAGAGGGGAGAGTTCAAGTGTCTTTTACCAGGGAAACTGACTGAAAACAGATAAAGACTAATACGCAGTTTAAAGACATGTTTATTGCCCCCCTTGTTCTCTGTCCACCACCCGCCACTGGATTAATGTATTAGAAGCCTATTCAGTTTTGACAGGCCAATTTAAACAAAATAAATAAATTAATAAAATAAAGAGGGCTACACAAAGCCTATTTATTTGAAAAAATTAAAGGTGCTGCACTTTTCTAGTTGCAAAGTCATGTATAATATCATCAAAATCAATTCATTTGGCCAGTTAAATGTTCTATCGTGATCATCGCTAAATCATTTAGTCTCTCTTGTGACATGGTGGAGCGCAAGTGATTTTTTATTAATTTAAGTTTACTGAAAGAGCGCTCACCTCCAGCCACCGTGAAGCTGGATTTATGGTTCTGCGTCAAACCGACGCTGTCGCTATGCAGATCCTCTGCAGTGATGTAAACCCCCACCGCAAGGGCACTGATTGGTCCACTCTACTCGAGTCTCACGTGATTTCACAACAGGTCCTTCGGAAACCTGATGCCACCTTAGACCAGGAGCCCACAGGGGTCAGCCTAGCTGGAAAGGTAACAAAATTTGTTGTGCCCAGCAAGGATCTATATACTTGGACCAACAAAGAAATGGAAGTCTGCTGGTCCTATTATTGTCATTACTAAAAAATGAACATGTTATTTAATCTCAAGATACAAAAGTAATATGGTGACAAAATTCCGAAAAAGAGCATGAGAACATATGTAGGGAATCTGAAAATGTAGCCAAACGTGCTGAAATGCACCTGATTTTTACAAAACTGCCAATAACAACTTTTGAATTCAATATACTGTGGTCCCTTTATTGTGTTGAACAGTCCTGAGTGCGCATAATCCAAGTAGGAGTGGTAATTAAATACACTGCGACTGAGGACATTTTGGATTACGTGCTTCAATCCGTCTTGCCGTTCATCAGTAGTCATACTCGCCAATTTATTGGACGCAGGGAAGCCTACCATAACAACTCCTACTTGGATTACGTGCGATCAAGACTGTTCAAGACAATAAAGGGGCCAACAATAATATTGGGTTTGGGATAAAGAAAAAAAACACTATCCAGAAAATTCTCCATTCATTTTATAGTTGCAATACTTATGTATAGTGATTGTACATGCATCACTTTCACATGCGAAACATTCATAAGGCAGAAGGAAGAAAACTTCCACATGCTTTCATGCTACAATACATGATAATTTGAATGTGATTTGTTTTTCTTTCTGGAAAGGTAAAGTGAAACCCTGAAGAAAGACGCCACAGAAGATTTGTGGAGATGTTCATCAGCATGGGTGATATCACTGGGGATGACGATGACGTTGCTTCAGAATTAGTCTGTCTGATATATACCCAACACAAGACACGAGATGTTAATGAAGCCCGTTACATCAAGACGCTTGAAATGACTGGAATAGTTCACCAGGTGAATTGACAATAGACTGAAAAAGTATAATAATGTGCTCTACTTTGGTAATTTCAACAGTATCCAAGGAGGAACCTTTTAGCCGACCCTCTCTCTTTCCCTTTCAGGAGAATCCGCTTGTCAACATCATAAGGGTGGACTGTGCGCTCTTGCCACCTACTCGCCAAACCCTTGAAATGAGGATTCACCAATTGCAGTATGTTACAACGATATGAGGCTAGGCTACCGATGCTTCCCCTGGCAGTGGTCTGAGGCCATCTGATTATGGGTGAAACTTCAAAGACAACATTCTACAACCTGCCTGGTTTGAGGAGCCTGCAGTTCCACCAAGTCTGTTCAAAATGCCGATGCCGATGCCGATTCCATGGAAGGGGACAGTGACAGTGATGAGACCATCATCACTGGTAGTGATGACTCAGACCCAGAAAATCCTGATGAGCTGGATGAATTGATCTAGTCTGACGGCGAGCCATGGAGTGAGGGCTCCGATTTGGATCAGAACAATTAGGAGCAACATGACCTATTGACTCCAACGAAAATTGAAGACAACTATTGCCATTGCCAAGTTGCTGTTGGTATCCTGATTTCGAAAGTTATCTTGAGCCATCAATGTATGAACTGCATGCGAGAGAAAGGAGCGTGCCCGGCCTTTCAGAGAGATGAAAATAGCCTAGAAACCAAGAAGTTTTGCTGTAGTAGATCCATGACAACAAATTACTTGAAATCCCTGCGTATGAGTATGCATATGCCGTATGAGAAAAGCATAATTTTCTAAAAGGGTAACATTTTCCATTTTAATTTGTTTGCAACATCTATGTCAGCAATAAAACTTTCCAGGTTTCAAGGCTCTTTTCATCCCCCTGCTTAAAACCAAGCTTGATTTGTGAAGACAGTGTAGAGGCAGTGACGTAGGCTGAGTCAGGTTGGGTGGGGTGGCAGGGGGCATCGGACATTTTCGCTCTACATCTGCAGCACCACTTACATGGCAATATGTAAATGTACATTGTACACATCATTACATCTGATTGGATGTCCATCTGACAAATGTGAAGTGGGGTGGTTCCATTTTGTAGCCTATTAATTAGGTTATGAGTTTATGATAGAAAGTTCCGGAATCTTATAGCTACTCTTTGGTATAAAAATTTGTGTGAGAACATGTATTTATCCCGGGATGTATCCTTACACAATGAACTTGTGTTGCTAAAGCTGTGGGGTGTTGTCCCTTTGGAGTGTCTGGCTCGGACCCCCCACCACTGAAAATGTCACCGCTCATTTCACCGCTCACCACTGTCACCGCTCATTTCTGATAAAGTGGGCCTTACTGATAAATTTGAGGTTGGTTTCCAGTTGTTACCCCATAAACTGATCGAGCATGATTTTTTGGTGCCCTTTTTGAGCTCTAACAGGGGTACCCCATCACGAGAAAATTCTATCATTTGTCATTTCTAATACACTTTATCAAGCTTTTTACATTTTGACTTGTTTTTCTTTGTTACCTACAAGAGCTAAGCTAGCTCAAATTTTCCATGTATTATCCCGCCCCTGAGGACCACACCCACCAGCAGGGGACCGGCAGACTTCCATTTCTTTGTTTGTCCAAGTATATAGATCCTTGCTGGGCACAACAAATTTTGTGACCTTACCAGCTAGGCTGACCCCTGTGGGCTCCCGGTCTACCTAGCGGTTTTTTGGTGAATTGCTTTGCGGCACAGCAGGATGCAAACAACCTCAACGCAGAAGTTCGAAAAGTGTACGACGGTGTCGAGGCGATGGCGTGCCCTTTGCATAGAGTCGACGCAGAACCATAAATTCACCTTTTCGGGCAAAGTCAGAAAGATACGCAACAAGGGAAAATATTATCTTCAATCCTGTGGGACATCAATGGGTAGTTCCTTTGCCCCATCTAATGCTTGTCTTGTTATGGGGCTGTGGGAAGAAAAAATCATATTTAATTCCTCAAACCCTTTTTTGTCCCAAATCCCTCTGTTTAAGAGATATATTGATGATATTTTCATTATTTGGAAGGGCAATAACAATGAACTTGATGATTTCTTTTGTTATCTAAATACTTCCACTAATTATTTGAGTTTCACCAAGGAATAAAGTCTTACCTAGATCAATTTCTTAGTTTTAACCATCTACAAAGATGAAAATGGCACATTACAGACTACAAATTTTCGCAAACCTCTCTCCAAGAATACACTCCTAAGAGCCGACAGTAATCACCTCAGCCGGCTGATTAAGAACATCCCCACTGGTCAGTTTCTTAGACTGTGCAGAAATTGCGGCTCTAAGACTGACTTTCATGTTAAAGCTTTTGACATGAAGGAGCGCTTCCGAGCCAGAGGTTATCCTGGCAAGTGTATTGATTTGGCCAATCAGAGAGCAATGCGCTCGGAAAGACACGCCCTTTTGACAAAAAGAGCTAGGGATTAAGCTTCCCCTTGCCTCTGTCTTTCCACAGAATACACGGCCATGGCAGGCAGGATTAAAAATATTATCCTTAAACATTGGAATATCCTCAAAAGCAACCCATCTCTCGAGGCTATCTCAGAGATTGGCTGGTCCAGTCTAACATTCGTTTTTGATTGCTAGATTAAACCAACATGCACCTTCAGAGCTCAAACATTTCATGTGTGTGATTACCACAGTTTAACATTACCATGTCTTTTAAACAGTTTATTGCGGCAACTGTTTTGGACTCTTTTCTAGTCATCAAATTGCATATTTTCAATAAGCAATTAAATTCACATCAGAACATCAAATGAGATATTGTACTGCTTTCAATATAGATGAGGGTGAATTGACTTTTCAATCAGTCTTATTTGATCTTATTTCTATTTTCCATGATGCGCTTATATTTTGTCTTAATTGAAGTATACATCAGTCTTCCCTACATCATCCTAAACTAACAGTTTAGTCCATTAAATTTCAAGAAGATCATGTGTGCTTTTAACTCGTTCATAAATCTGCTGAAATTTAATCCGAAGATATTTCAAAACCTTCATTCTATTTGGGTTCGAGTTTAGTGGGATTCAGTGCTTCTGCTTTTAGCAATCTAACCTTCAGTGAAAACCCCTTTCAAATACTTTTAAAGCTGAGCAGTTTTCCAGGACTCAGCAGAGTGACTACAGTTCATCTGCGTGTGAATACTGTTCATCTCTCTCGGTTTGTTTGAGAGCTTGTCAGGTTTAATGCACGCAGGCAAAAGACAAATATGACACATTAACACAATGATTGTGCATTATTAAAGGTAAAACGCTCACGAACAATTGTAAGAAGTTTTATTTATTAAAATTAGCTGAGCTGGCAATTTTTGGAGTTTTAATAAAGCTGGATTGGGTATGAAATCAGCACCTGAGCACAAGTAATGAAAAAGTCCGCATTTTAATACATAAATTTTACATTTCAATAAAGCTGTCTGACAGCACCTTGGCTGCTGTGATATCTTCACATCAAAGAGGAGCTATGGACTTCATGGCCCTTTGCGCACTTATGCACAACCCTATTTCTCTTTTACGGTTAGGGAAATTTAAAGACTTTAAATGCAAGCCACTATGCCAGTGCAAGTTTGAAATCTAATTAATTCATGACAACTGCTGAACTGCAAATCTGTACTGTTTCTCCAATTAAGTAACAACAGCCATCAAAATAGCTGTGAGTTCAGAGAATGCAGATGATGCCTTCCTAAAGCGAAGATACAGTACTACAGCGCTTCTCATCCGCATTGTTCTTTGTTGGTTATGCGTTCTTCTTTTAAAACTATTGAAATGAAATAGAGAGCCCACACGCACGCACACACACACACACACACAACACAAACATACACACACACACACACACACACACACACACAAGTAAAAAACACAATGACTCGGTTGACTCCATTTATTGTAAATGTGGCTTTACTTGAATTCAGATGCAGTTAATTACAGCAACTTTAGACAGTGCCCTCATCAGGCTTGTGTCAAAGGTCTTCAACGATTGTGAGCCCCAAGCCTGTTGAAAGCTCATCACTACTACATAACTCTGTTTTAGAGACACGATAAAAGGACCCAACAGTTATTGCAACTAAATACAGTAAAATACAGAAATCTCATTATAATAATGCCCAAGCTGCACACGCCATTAAGAGTTTGTGAGGTAACTGTGCTTTATCCATGCCTTTATCTGCCGCTTCCCGTACCAAAATGCAGGTCCATAATAGAAGACTGGAGAGAAAAGAAATTGCTTTCCTGCCAGGCCATTCTCCTGATTCAGGAGCAATTGGACCTCGGTTTATTACCAGGTTCCTTCCAAATTGAGCAGTGACATTTCGGTTTGGGAAAGAGGCTGCACTCTGACCATTAGAATGGGAAAACAATTCCCTGGAAGGGCAGATGTAGTTCCATTTCTCCTGCCGTCTCCCCTGAAATTAGGTAATTGTATGAAGTGAGAGACCTTCTTCCAGGAGTCACCTCTGCCCACACACTCAGAGCACTGCACCCTTCCCAATGCCGCAACTTATTATTCTGGCTGAGTTTCACACAGAAAATTGCTATAGAGAACAAAGTCAAGAAGTTAGAATACAATTGCCCTAGCCTGGACAGTCCCGTTGTCTTGTGCTGAACCAAACAATTTCAACCAGCAGTGACACAGCACTGATGACATTTGTTCGCGTTCGCCTGTTACTAATGCAATCATCGCGGTGAAAAAAAACACCTACGGCTTGTTAAACTCAATTATGCCCAATAATAGCTGTGAAGATAGCATAATGCAATCGCATTTTTGCAGACGATGGGATACAAAAAAAAACAACTAAATTCTGAGCCATCCGTGAGTTTAGCTACCATTTTGGAGGACATCAGTGGCATTTGTCACTGGGATCGGCAAAAAAAAAAAAAGTATATGGCCAAAGAAACAGCCAAACTGACTTTCAGTCATTCAAAATGCAAATCAGATAAGATTCTTCAATGTGAGGGGAAAAAGAGAAGGCCGAAGCTTCTCAATTACTGTTTATAACTCCATACCCCAATAACTCTTTAGTCATTTATTTCAATTAATATTGATGACACATAATTGCCCAATTAATCTATATTCGCTATTACAGCGTAGGCTGCAACCATTAATTATCCCATACCAGGAACCCAGAGAAACATGGTCTCTCGTCATGTGACTCACCGAATCCCGGAGCAGGTGCTGAGTGCAACCCAGGAATCTGAGTGTCCTCTGACATGGCCATGGTAGAAACAGTGGTCCTGCGATGACAGCATCAAAGAGAGAAAGAATAGAAGAGAGAGATCTTCAATTCTGATAGCCATCAACAGACTGGGGCATTATGTTTGACACCAAAATCACTTTGCATAGCAGTGTATTTGTAAGTTTGTATATGAAGATGCCTGTCAGCATGTCATTACACCCAAAAAGACATCTACTTTCCTCTGCACTGGTAAGCACGTTTCTTCTAGTGAACACTCAAAATAAGGTCTATTCTCGGCCCATAACAGGATCCAATGCTTCCATTCACGAGTGGCAGGTGACAAGTGACTCACATACACATACCAGGCACACTGTGTCCTGAAACACACGCCTGCAAGCAGCTTTGACTCGATCACAATGGCACGCGCAAAATCCCCGGAAAACTAAGAATTTTAGTCAGCTAATAAAGGACTGTGGTCACTGTGTATCTCAGTTAATCTCAGCTAAGATGTTACTGTCACGTGTGACAACAGTGAAATCGTGCAAGTCATTAAATACTGGTGTTATTCTAAGTTTAATATCGCAACAATTTGCAACATTGCCATCAGCCTTAATTTGATAACTAGTCATGCCTCTTTAGGACAGATTCTTTCATTATTACTCGTTACTGCGACAGTCATTTGATGTCAAAGAAATAAAAGCACAGTGATGAGAAAGCTTCAGTGCAAAACAAGGTTTAAAATAGCTTGCAATCACTGTCATAATGATACTCCAAGTCAAGCGCTAATCAACTAATCGCCCAAAATGGAATCGGGTGAATATGGGGCAAAAGCTGAGGTGCCTTATTCAAATGAAGTCTGTGAAATTTCAACCGTCACAGCAAAACTGAGGTAGACTGATTGATTGAACAGAAGAGACTCGTGTCTAATTTGTACTCTTAAAGGTCTTTCTGAATTCATGCAAAATTCTTTAAAAATCTGAAAAATATATTCACCCCTTATACTGCCATTCATTATCGCTAACAAGACGCAAAGGACGAAAGAATATCAACCCGATGGAATTTCATAATTTTGTTTAACCTTATCATATGTGCATGGTAAAGGAGAAAAGCAACATATCACCCAAATGAAAACACTGCTTGAAGGCATGACGACAGAGTCCCTGAGGCCAGCATGTGTTGAGTTTTCTTCTAATTAACGGCCAATTTCTGGAGCTGTTATCAACACGTGCCGTCTCTTTCGCCAACTTAAATTAATCGTTCAGAGACCAGAAAAATCACCGAAATTCAAGAAGACACAGTACTCCTCCCAACAGAGAGCAAGATCGAGAACTGATGTCCTAATTCAGAGCCATGGTTTTAAACACAAAAATCTTTGCAAATGTACATCAGAAGCATCTTTGAGAAGCACAAAGGCATTGACCATAAAGCTCTCCCTTTGTTAAAGTTTGAAAAGAGTTCAATACCTATTGTCGAGGTTCTATATTATTTTATGGTTAAATTATCTCCTAAACCTAAATTACAAATGATCCCTAAATATTTTATACTACACAATATAAATATACTGTCATTATGCAATAAATTGTAATTGTAGTGAACTATTACATTCACCCCAGCCATTAATTCAATTTAAATATCCTCAGGGTTATTACCGCATAATCACATCATTGAGATATTATCAGCAATGAATTCATTCATTGCTCTGGTCTCTTGAATGCATTTTTTACAGTATTTCTGCTCAATGTCAAAACCTGGAGAATTACAGCTCTTCATTGGCTGCTGAACTGACAATTCGTGGCTGTTTAAAGGGATTTGTGCTGTTTATCAGACCATGAAATTAGGTAATTTAGTCAAACAGCAAAAGTGCATGATGTGAAAAAAACGGTGTCGAAGTCCACAAGATTTGAGTTGGAGACGTGCATGCATGCGTGTGTATGTATGTGCACGCATGAACGCATGACAAGTATATAAGGAGTAATGTGGCAAGCCAATTTATTCTCAGCATGAACAAAAATGCAGATTTTTTTTCTTCACTCGACATTAAACATTTATTCCCATTAGTCAGCTCAGCTACAGACCTTGAAGATGAAATCCAAAAGTAAACGTTCAATTCCATATGTTTACTTCTTAGTTTTAGTTCCATTACTGTAAATCATTCTTTTGCATCATTCATTTGCTCAGGTTTATCCTCATTAGGCAAGCTCTTTTGAGATGTGCTTTGAATGCATCTTTTTACAATGTCCTCGTAAGTCACTCTGGAAATGAACGCCTCAGGAAACATACATAATATGAGATGTTATTAACGCACAAAATGAAGATGATTACCCATGAAACTTTCCCACTGAATTACTGCTCGTGCATCTGCATATTCCCATTGGAGTGCCGTGTATGCGTGGAGAATAAATTCACAATGTGCTGTTTCGGCAGAGTGTGTTCATTTTGTGTGTGTATTTGTGTGCGTGTTTGAGCGTGTTCGAGCAGGCATTGAGTTCATGCTGTCAACAGTTCATTGACTTGACAGATCACTTATTAATTTGGATAATACAGTAATTATTCACATTAAGCACACTTCATACACAAAGGAAGCCTCATGGATGTCACGCAAAGATTGCACCTCAGGGTACTGAATGAATGCTGACACAGATTCCAAACCAATTCCACTGATTTAAGTCCCTATTGTTTGCCTGCCTGCTTGACTTATCTGATTCACTTTTTACCCAGTCTTATAAGGAATATCTATTTCTCCACATCAAAGCTTCTATATGAAAATCTATGATACTGATCTTGAATCTGAGATAGGCAATGTGAATCTGGATCAAAGTATCATTTAAATTATGAATATAAATCAGGAAATATAGTCTCACAGACATCCCTCATAGATGGCAGAGATCAGGCTCTATTTAACCTCTTTCACTGCTTCAATTTATTCTTTTTTTTTTCTGCACAAAGGTCCATCCATGACAGCTTTTGCATCAACTTCCTGGCCTCACAATCTCCTCTGAAGAGGTTAATTGCATCTCTGCAGTCAGTGTAATTGGCTTCCACTGGTAGCTTGTATCAAATTGTCCGTGCAAATATATTAATTTCACCCTGCTCAGCAAGGCTTTAAAATCTGCACTTCCATCCAAACATAGCACATTTATCAAGCATCTTCCATCTGCCTCACCTGTAACACTGTTCCATTTTAATCCTCAGACCCCATGATAGGCATGATACCCATTTGCTGTAACTAGCATGCTAAACACTTCCACTGAGTCTATTTAGAAGCTTGGAATAGCCCAGGGCTACTTGTCCATTTAAATATCAAAGCAATAGAGCAAAGATGTAGCTGGAAAACTGCCTCCCCTGAGTACATTGGCACCCGCAGGGCGTTTGCCACCTCACATGGGAAAAGGCTGGGGCCAATCAATTACATTGGTATGAGATGCAGTTAAAACGGAGGTTATTCGAGGCCTAGGCTGGAATATGACGGCGCGTGTGTCGGGAGACAGCTGTTTATGATGCAGAAATAGACCGCCTGCTGAAACTGAGTCAAGCTCTGCTAGAGAACAGTGGAAAAAAAACCATACAGCAGTCTTTCAGCGACAGCATCCCGAAGCAGACTACTGACAAACTTTCAAAAACCTGGAGCTCACCTGATAAATAATGACTTATGACTGATAACGACAGTTAATTACAGAAATAATGACAGATAATGATATAGAGGTTTTCGGAAATTGGAAAATAGAATACTGGAGCTTTCTGTCAGGTATAAGCATTTTTGTCTTGATATAAAATTGATTAAGGTCTGTTAAACTGATGTTGGACTTAAAAAAATGCATACTGTTTCATGCTAATTCAATTCAAAAACAAAATAAACATGACCTGGAAAATATACAACATCAAAAAAAATATGGACTCAGCACACTGAGAGGATGTCCATTCAACTTTTTTACTTCATAAAAAGTAAAAAAAAAATTGCAGATATGACTAAATATTTTTTGTTTATTAGCTTAACATTCAGGCTTCATGAAACACACCTCACAGAAATTAGATTAAATCATTTTGTGTAATGGCATATTTTTTCATAATAAAGTGAAAGAAAAAATATGGAATCATCTAATTGGCATTTCTAATACCAGTGCAAATCTGAACATGCAAACTGATCCGCAGTTAAAAGAGAGTGCTTACAGACCTTAATGAGGTGTTTGATTTGGCTAAATGCGAGGATGCATGGCATTAACAAGAGCCCTGGAAATTGAAACTATGGAAAGGATTATAACACTGCCCTCAGAGGGAAATTCAACATGGAAAGTGGAAAACGATGTTGGTTGTCCCAATTAGCTGCATCTAAACTTTGTCCCAAGTATAAACAAAATGGGAAAGTCATGAAGCATACACATACGAGTAGACCATGGAAGACATCAAAGCATAAAGACAGAAAACTTGAAGCATCACGCCTTGAATATGTGCAACAAAACAAATGGAAAACAAACTGGATGAGACAGGAGTCAGCGAATGCGGCAGAATTCTAAGAAGTTGGCTGAATGAAATGTGATCCGCATGCAGAGAAGTCAAACGAAAACCAGCACTAACACCTGAACAGGAGAAAGGAAGGTTACAGTGAGCTATAGAGGAGGAATAATGGAGTGTGGATGATTGGATGAGAAAGTTAATTAATTAATTATGAACCTGCATTGGCCAAGGCAATGATGCTGAAATTTTGTCTGGTGTCGTTCCAAAGAAGCATGCACTGCCGGTCCAAAAAAAAAGTCACTGTTTCCATTTAAATACGCAAATGCTCTAGAACCTATGATTGAATCATTATTGTGACGATGAATATGTTTCATCCGGAAATAATTCTTTTAATTCAGACCATAACTTCTCATTTCAAAAACAACCAAGTCGGAGTATGTATCTCATGGACACTGAAAAGATGTTACTGGGTTTCAAGAGGGGCAAATTATTGGTCAGCATCAAGCAAAAAAAAAAAAAAAAAAAAAACCACCTAAGAAGATTCCTGAAATCGCTAGAATTGGGACATAAAATTTTCCAATAATTTCTTAACACCTGGAAGGATAGTAGTGAGCTGTCAACTTTGCGGAAGAGATGGGTTGGAGGAAAATCATGAGTGATCCTGATCTGAGATCCCGAAAATGCTTGGTGAGTTCTAACCATATTAGAATTAACAGTTGAGCTTACGGCTATGTTTAATTATGAAGTTAAGAACATTTCCACATACACAATGCAAAAAGAACTTGGAAGATTGGGATTAAACAGCTGCGTGACCATAATACCCCCTTCACACCGGATTGGAGGTGCCACTGCGGATTTTTGTCAAAATCGCCATCACCGCAGTGACAACGCCAGTAGTGTTTTCATAGTTTTCCCCTACCCGTCAAACATGTGTTTTTCTTCGCGGTGCTACTGGGAAACCAGGGCAGAATTACGGTGGGGTCACTGAGGACATGGAGATGCCATTAAGTTGCCACTACGATTTGATGGTGATGCCACGGCGATTATTAGCGGCAGTATTGCGGTGCTGGCGGCAGCGTTGAGGGGCCAGTGAGGTGCTACTGCGGGATGGCAATATTACTGAGGTGCTACGGCGGTCGTGCTGCGGCAGCAGGTAGGCTACGTGTCAGCTATAAATGAGAGGTGGTTTTCGTTTGAAATTCGTTGTAATATTTTGTCTGCTGATGATTCATTCCTATGGTGATGCTTCCGAAACGTGGTACAAGAGTTAAAAATGACTTCGCGGTAGCGCCCCCATACCCGCAGGGCTCCTGTGGCAGCTCCGTCTTAAGACCGCCTGTAGGGTCTCCTGTCTACTTTTTTGGCGATTGCACGGCGGTTGTACTTCGGAGGCACGACAGTGATGGAGGTGCTACTGAGGTCCTTGTACGGCTCCATGGCGGTCATGGCAGTGCCACGGCGATTGGTCCAACCTGCGGTGGCACTGCGGAAGTTTTGAACATGTTCAAAGTTTCCTCCGTACCACCGTGAGGGTCTGCGATTTCGAAAGTTTTCTGCGGTGCTACGACAATCAATTGCGGAACTACTGAGGAACCATGGAGATCATAGCGGTGCCACTGCGGCTAATGCCGTACGAGCTCCGCAGTGACACCTCCAATCCGGTGTGACGGGGGCTCAAGAAAAAGATTGGGATTAGACAGCTGCATGACCATAAGAAAGCCACTTGTTAGTGAAGCTAACTGGGGAAAAAAAAACAAGTTAAATTTGAAAGGAAGCATAAGGATTGCACAGAGGAGCAATGGAAAAAGGTCATGTGGTCTAATGAGTCCAGATTTTTTTAGTGAAGGGAATGTCAGGGTAAGAAAAGAAGCCCATGAACTAGAGCACCCGTCATGCACAGTGCCCACTGTACCAGCCTTTAGAAGGCAGTGTTATGATCTGGGCTTGTTTCAGTTGGCCAGGTCTAGGCTTAGCACTGTTCTGCAGCAATAAAATGAACTCAGCAGACAACCAGAATATACTGAATGACCAATAACCCATCAATCTACTTTTTTAATCTCTGATGGCACAGGCATATTCCAGGATAATGATGCCAAGATTCATCATGCTCAAACTGTTGAAGAGTGGTTCATTGAGCACAAGGAATCATTTTCACACATTAATTGGCCACTGCAGAGTCCATACCTTAAGCAATTGAAAGTCTTTGGGATGAGCTGGAGAAGGCTTAAATCAGAGCTTTGACTCAGCCATCATCAAAACCAAATCTCAGCCAAAAATGAAAGCAAATTGTTAAAACAATACCTCAATGAATGTGCACCATGATCAAAGTTTAAGGTGGCCCAACAAAATATTATAGTGTGTTGCTTTTTTTTTTTTTTTTTGGTTGGGTAGTATATTAAGATTACTGTTTGAAGAAGACAGGCAAATTTCCCCATTCATTTAGGATATGGGGTTGCATGTCAAGTAAAGGATCAAGGGAGAAGGGACTTACTACCCCAATACTCTATGCACACTTTATCTGAACTTCATCTATTGAACTTCACTTAAATGAGAAGAGGTTATCGCCAGCTACGGGCCAATCACAATCAGACAGGGCAGACATTTCAAATCTTGTAATGGAGAAGAGGCTAATCACACCTGCAGTTATTGGGTTTCCCAATATTTTGTCATTCCTGATAGTTCTATGCATGACTTCAAGGACATAAAAAAATTATGCAGACAGGAAAGTCGCAAAGATTGTGGAAGTAAGTGGAGGGTTATAATCAGTCCCATTTTTAAAATGGATTGAATAATACAAAAGTATAAATGTCAGTAGGCTATGCATTTATAAGGCAATTTAAATGAAACTAGCAATGTAACTAATTTAACTAGTTGACTGACATCATTTACATGAACTAAAAACACTGAACAAAAATATAAACGCACCACCAGATGTTTTGTGAATTTGAAATGTGAACCTCAGCAAATTTTACGACATGATAAAGACATCTATACTGAACATATTGATGTCCGTTACACTTTGATACACGCACAATCAAAAGTTTGGCAACAGTTTTAACAGGGCAGGGGTGGATACCATAAATTTCACAGTTTAGTATCGCGTATGTCTGCCACGCGCATCTCTTAATGCGACATATCTCCTACGCACGGAGTTTACCAGAGTGTCTATGGTGGCCTGTGGAATGTTGTTCCATTCCTTCTGGAGCGCTATCCGGAGTAGCCGGACATGACCTGGGACTGGAACACGGTCCCGGATTCGCCGATCCAGAGCATCCCAAACATGTTCTATGGGCGATATGTCAGGCAAATATGCCGGCCAGTCCAGCACCTGAACGTCCTGAGCTGTGAGGAACTGGGTGCAGACCCTAGCGAGTAGCGACATGAGGACGGGCGTCATCATGCTGAAACGTGACATTATGCTGTTGGACAAACGGTACTACAGTTGGTGCGAGGATCTTATCACGGTAACTTTGGGCGTTCAAGTTTCCATTGATCAAATGCAATGGAGTTCTCTGTCTGTGTGCAATCCCTGCCCACACCATGACACCGCCTCCACCATGGGCGACTCTCCGGGCGACATTTGTGTCAGCAAACCGTTCACCGACACGGTGCCACACACGACGTCTCCCATCTGCGTGATACAAGTTGAATCTTGATTCATCTGTGAACAGCACATTTCTCCATCGTGCCAAGGGCACCGGAAGTGTGCGTTAGCCCATGCGAGACGATTCCGGTGGCGTACGTCTTTGAGGTCCAGCCCACGGTGAGGGCGTAGAGCATGCAATTCTGCTTCTCGGAGGCGGTTGCGAACTGTTTGAGCAGAGATTCGTCTATTGTTCAGACCGACCGTCTCATCGGCCGTGTGTGTCGCTGGTCTGAAACGTTCACGCAAGTGCACCAGCCGGATGTGACGATCCTGAGCAGGGGTGGTCACACATGGACAATGCCGATGAGGCCTGTTCGCAGTGCTTCCAGTCTGTCAGAAACGCTGTCGTAGACAAACTATGGTACTGTAGTGAACATTCAGCTGTGCAGCGACCCCTCTGATGGACATTCCAGCATTCAGCATGCCAATGGCACGCTGCCGCATAATTTGAGACATCTGAGGCATGGCTGCGTCTGACAAAATCCAACATTTTGGTGTGGCCTTTTATAGTCCCTGGCCCAAGGTTTGTCGGAGTACTGCTCATTCTGTCTGAGCAGAGTCTGGGTATACCGCACTCGTTTACTCATACCAATCATTACACCCGTGAAAAAAATACTCAATGTCTGAGCTGAACTCAAATTTTAGACATCAATCAATGGAAACATTTCATTTGCAAATGAAAACAAATATATTTGGTATTTCATAAGGGCATACTTGAAATGGTGCCAATATTTCAAGTGGTGCGTTTATATTTTTGTTCAGTGTAAATACTTAACTAACAAAAATTGCACAAGAAAAAAGGGATATCACGCATATCTGCGTTTGGCTGCTACTTTAGCTTAATATTTGGTTGGAGCTACCAAGTTGCTGTATAAGCTGCTTACTTCCAGTTCACCAAACCTGCCAGACGTCGTGAACACACCCGCAGGTGGTCGCTGGTGATGAATGAACGAATTTGAGTTGTCCTACGCTGCTGCTGTGTGTTTGTCCAGCAAGAGTTAATATAAGAGCACATATAAGAGTTTTTATACAGTAAATCTCAAACATTTGCGATTTACATTACAGTTGACAATCAGCCACAACATTAAATCCACCCGCTGAATATTGTGACAGTCCCCCTAGTGCTGCCAAAACTGCCCAATCAAACGTGTGCTTGAACTCCTGAACTCAAGTTTCCCATACAGAATATTTTCCGGAGCATCATACTCCCTCCACCAGCTTCTGTTCTGCCCACAGTGCATCCTGGTGCTGTCTTTTCTCCAGGTAAATGGTACACACATATCCAGCTGATATCCATGTGATATAAAAGAAAATGGGAATCACTGGACCAGGTGACCTCGGCAGTTACTCCAAGGTCCAATTCTGAAGCTCACGTACCTGTTGGGGGCTATTTCAGCAGCGGACCGGGGCTAGAGTGGGCACTTTGTGTGTTCTACAAGTTACGAAGGGCAAAAGGCTATACACAACAGGGTGTGATGCACTGTGTTCTCAGTTACTTTAGCCACGGTTGCCGTTCTGTGGATTTGGACCAGACAGGATAGCCTTCATAGCCCTTGTGGATCGCTGAGCCTTTAGCACCCAAAACCCTGTTGTCGGGTTATGATTTTACTCATCCCCCACGGGACCATTGTGGGGAGATACGTGCCACTCTTGACTGGGAGCACCCAAGAAGTCTTGCCACTTCAGAGACGCTCTGACCTAGACATCTTGCCACAAGGATTTGGCCCCAGTCAAAGTTATTCAGTTCCCATTTCTCCCACGTCCAACAACCTGAATATGAGAGCTGACTGTTTGCTAACAATGACATTTCTGTCTACAGACCTGGACGTGTGCCATTGTTGCGAGATGATCTATTTTTTTTGCTGATTCTGTGAGCAGATAGAGAGGTTTGAAATGTTAACCCTCCCTAGTTATAGGGTTCTATGTCAGGCACACTAGTTTCATCTGGGAGCTTACACAATTAACACGCCTAGCACAGTAACTTCAGTAGTGAACCAGAATAATTCTCTTATGGACATATGCAAAAGGGCCTTTTGTTCCTGAGCATGTAAACTGAATCTCAAAGTGAAAACAAAGTATGGAGGTCAAAGTATTGTGAGTAGAGAGATGCAGACTTACGGTTTGATTGGGCGAAATGGTCACCGGCTCCCCGCTCTCACTGTAGTGTGTCTCTGTGAAATCCGGGCTCAGGAGCTGACTGAGAGAGAATGGACATGAGTCAGGCAGCTCCTCATCATTAAGCTAGTGCTCGGTTTCTCACAAGCATAATGAGCAGGGAATACAAGGCTCTACTGGAGCCAAGGGGAATGGAGAAAACCCAAGGTTAAGAAAGTACAAGTAGAAGCAGTTCTGCTATCACCTGGTTTGTAAATCAACTAGTTTCCTCAGCCATGAGGATGAGTTGATAAACAATCAGTTAACAGAGTTCAAGCATGAAAGAAACACATGGCAAGACATGCACAGTCTGACCCCTGAACTATTCACCTCTGAGAACCACAGACTAAACCATCAAAGACAACAAGCAGATGTTGGAAAGTGTCCCCAATTCTTCTCCTTCAACCTCCACAGAATATCTGAAGCGGTTGAAGTCTTAAAATAAACAAGCCTAATGCACATATCGGCAACAGCAGAAAATATTTAATTTGAGGACAGGGCAGTTTAGTATCTATACACTATATATATTTAGTTTACAGTATCTATTGTTACTGTAATTTCAGTCGTTTCAGTGAGACTGCATTTCTATCTTCAGCCAAAAGAAATTCCACTTCTTTCTGTTCACCCGCAGCACGAGCTCAGTTAAACAAGGGCCGAACGAAAAGCATTCTGGCAACGCTGCAATAAATGCCAACTTTGATTACAACTGAACTGCTCTTCACAACCAGTGGCATACAAATCCATTTAAATAACAGAAGTGAATAATGACTACAAAGAGCAAGCAATCTTCTACGAAGCAAGAATGCAGAGGAAATAAGACAGACAAAAATGGCAAAAAAGAAAAAGTTATTATGTACCAAAAATATAAATTCATGGAGAGCAGAGGCTTGTACTACAAGTGTCATTTGAAGCTGGAGAGGGATTCAGTAGAGTGATTTTTTAAAGTCACAGACGACATTGTGTCTGGACAGCTACCCAGCCAAATATTACATACCGTGCAGTCCAAAAATATTTGGACAGTGACACTGAAAAGAAAAGACTCCAGTTGCTTTCATGTTCGTACGATATGGATGCAAACGCTTGCACATTAAAGCAGACACTTCCTGTATTTAAACCTTGTATCCATTGACTATAATTCCAAATAATGAGCCAAAGGAACCAAAATTGTGTCACTGTAAATATTGACTTAAGTACTGCAGTGCAGGCTGCCCAGCGGGGCCCCCAGACAGGGGATTTCTCATACCAGAGAAAGAAAGCCTATTCTCTCGTTAGACCCCTTATAAGGAAGGGAAGAGCGGTGCTTCTGGAGAACAACTTTGACTATAAACACTGTGAGCCCTGGGCCAGCAGAGGGAAATACTTTATAGGCTGGAATGAGATGGAGGGTTGGACACTCATAGATGCATTTTTTTCCCCTTGAAGGAGAGACAAGAAAGCAGACACTCTTGAACTAGGAAGGCTTTGAAACTGCAAAACTGTCCATCTCAACAAGCATTCAGCCTTATAATGAGGCAAAATTCTTAATTTTTTTTTGGCTATTTCGAAGAAAAAAGATGCTTCTACGCTGGCAGTACTTCTGGCCAATAAATAATGTACTGTTTTTTGACCCAACCTTTGGCAAACGCTTTAAATGGGGCGCAGTTTGCGGAGCTAAACAACTTGAGGCATGCCTACATTCCCACAGGCACTTCCATGCATATCACACACTGCTCTAGCCATCCAGTAGGCGTGCTATATGGGTTTTGCTCCTGCTCCGCCTCTGCGGCAAAACATGTCTCTGCCTGCTACTCTGCTGCATCATCCTCTGCTGCTGCAGTTAACACTTCAGCATCCACCAGTGGGCTCTTATCTCCCCCACAGAGGGGGGTGGGGGGGGGATACTTACACTCCCTGCTCTCTTCTCCCGAAGCTCAGTTGGCCGCAGGGTGTGTCACAGTCAGAGCCCAGACACCAAACTATCATTGATACTGTTTGTTGATACCGCAATTGGTGGTTTACACGCGAGTTGGCCGACAAAATACATTCACACTGCACAAATGGCCCATTAACTAAACAGAACATTTAACTTCAAATGAATAAATAAGAAAATACAAAAAAGACGAGTCAACAAATAAATAAATAAATAAATACATAAATAATGATGCCCTTTCAAACATGGAACTACTTTTCAGAGAAATTTAGCATTTTGCACAATAGCTAACGACAGGAGGAGAGGGACAAAGGACCCCAATGCTCATGCACCGTTTGTCTGGCTGCCTCGCAACAGGCCATCGCGTCAGGCACGTGACTCCACGCTGACGTATCATAAGCGTCGCGAGTCACTATCTGGCGAGAGCAGAGGGCTAATAAATGAGGCATTCACAAAAGAGCTGCAGAGACTGATAATTACTAGTAAGCATTAAAGGTCAGCACGCAGCGGAGGTGCACAGGTTTTTCTGGCCGCCTCGCACAGGCGAAGCTTGGGGTGACATTTACTCAAGCGACGAAACCTCGCTCTGACAGGACAAAAAAGTCCATAAACTGTGATTATATGTAAGAGGGGGTATTGCACTTCAGACTACTTGGTAGGTGGTAAAAAATCTGGCTCCTCAGAGGGGAGATGTCATGTTCAAAGGGGAGTCTTATACTCTGATCAGATGTAACATTATGACCACCTGCCTAAAATTGTGTTCATCCTGCTTTTTTCATGCTGTGGTATCTGGCTCCAAGACATCAGAAGCAGATCCTTTAAGTCCTACAAGTTACGAGGCGGGGCCTCCACGGATCGGACTTGTTTGTCCAGCGCATTCCGTAAAATTACATAGAAATCTGGAGAATTTGGAGGCCAAGTCAACAAGTTAATGTCATTTTCGTGTTCCTCCAACTGCTCCTGAACCATTTCTGCAGTGAGGCATGGTGCATTATCCTGCTGAAACAGGCCACTGCCATTAGGGCATACCATCTCCATGAGGGCATGTCCTCGGTCTGCAACATTATTTAGGTTGGTGGCATGTGTCAAAGCAACATCCACATGAATGTCAGGACCCAAAGTTTCCCAACAGAACATTGCCCAAAGCATCACACTGTCTCCGCTGGCTTGCCTTCTTCCTATAGTGCATCCTGGTGCCATGTCTTCCCCAGGTAAGTGACACACAAGATCCCAGCTATCCACATAACTCATAAGACCAGGCCACCTTCTTCCATTGCTCTGTGGTCTACTTCTGATGGTCACCTGCCCATTGTAGGCACTTTTTGTGATGAACAGAGGTCACTTTGGGCAACCTGACCAGTCTGCAGCAAATCAGCCCCATACGCAACAAACAGTCTATGTTGCACTGTGTGCTCTGACACCTATCTATCAGAACCAGCATGCACCTCCTCAGCAATTTGAGCTACAGTAGCTCTTCTTTTGAATCGGATCACACTGGCCAGCTTTCACAACCCATGGGCATTAATGAGCCATGGCCTCCCATGAACCTGGTGCGAATCCATCAGTTTTCCATCCTTGGACCACACTTTTGGTAGATACTGACCACTGCAGATCGTGAACACCCCACAACAGCTGCAGTTTTGGAGATGCTACGACTAAGCCATCTAGCCATAATAATTTGGCCCTTGTCAAAGCCGCACACATCCTTACGCTCGCCCATTTTTTTCTCATTCCAACACATCAACTTCCAGGACAAAATATTCAATTGCTGCCTAATATTTCTTGCCCTGTGACAGGTGCCATTGTAACAAGATAATTAATGTTATTCATTTCGCCTGTCAGTGGTCATATTGTTACGGCTTATCAGAGTAATTGCCCTGTTTATGGTGGCGCCAATTTTCAATATGTTCATTTTGGGCAATTGAAATAAACAATTGCATTCAATGACATATAAATGATGAAAATAAAATTACTATTGTTATCAGTACCACTACTAATACTACTGCTACCAATAATAATAATCATAACAACAATAACAAACTCCACTCTTTCATGCACTGGCGACTTGTGTCTGCTCGCATCAAAATAAAAACCATTCTCTTCTTCTCCAGATATCATTGATTTCAGAAAATGCAAGAATTTTCTATTTTTAGAATAAATTTTTTGTTTGTTTTGTTAATAGTACACTGTTTGTTTACAAATGAGCCTCCATGGCTTCTATTGGTATGACACTTTTTGCGTTCCTGATTAACACTGACACTCTTCAATACAGTATGGTGCTCTGAAGGAGAGCATCTGCCTGGTGACTGTAATGTCATGTTGTTTATAGTGCAGCAACACGCAGCAGCCCCAGGAGGGGAGTGCTCACAGCGGCTTCCCGCCGGGCTGACATTTGACTAAAAAATGAATATTGAATTAATTAGCATTTTTATGCCGACATTGCAAAAAGTTCTATAATCTTACAGCAAATGCAGTTAAAGTCATTTCATGCAGAGCCAATACTTTATGTTGATGTAAAACTGGGCAGTTTATATTCATTTGGAAATTAGTGTCTCCTCTTCTGCCTCCTTGTACTTCTTAATTGGCTGACAAAGCACAGGTGTTAATGCTGAGAACAAGAGACTGCCCCACTCCCCCGTGCTTATATGAATTTCCACAGCCCATCTGTTACACTTTGATGACTTCAGTCCCATATTCACTCCGTATCTGTTGTTAGCTGCTTGAGGCTGCTTGTGTAAGTTCTTAAAGACAGGTCTGCGAAAATAAATGCAAGGAAATAAAACTGTAGAGCCTGCAAACCACTGGCTTCCTCCTAAATTCACTGATAGCACTTCCAGCAACAGCCAGACCACGAATATTTGGTACAGCTCGTAGACTTCTTCACAGGTTTTGGAATATTACTCGTAACGCACGCTAATTTAACCTCATTAACTTTAAATGTTATTTGAATTGTTGGGTAAAATTTTTAAAAAGCCTAATAGACTAGTAGAAATTAGAGAAATGGATTCAATATTTTGGCATCTAGGCTCTGACCCTGAAACACCATCCAGCCTGCCCGGCGTAAAAAGAGAAAGCAGGGAGCATCAGGATATCCTGCAAATGATATTTAGTGCCTGCAGGATGAATCAGGGGTGAAGGTGGGGTGTTCACTAGAAGTTGACAAGAGTTATGCAGGACCAGGCAATGTTAACTTGCAGCAGCGGAGTGATGCCGCTGGCAAAGGCTATTTTTTGCAGCTGAGGCAGAGCAGGAGAGGGGCAGAGCACTGGCCTGTGTGCACCGGAGTGTTCATGAGAATGAGGGCATGCCTAGGGCTGCCTGCCTGAGCTACGTCTGCAAGCTATGCCCTATTTAAGCAAACGTATTTCTTTTCCCCACGTTTGTTTGGGTTTCCTTCAGTCCCTCCCTTCTCTCTTCTCTCAAGGCCAAAAGACAAGGTAATTGAGACTCTAAATTGCCCATATATACAGGAAGTGTGAGTGAACTACATACTATCGTGATATTGGCTTGGCAAGAGTTCAAAGACTGGCACGATATGACCTTAAAACAAAAGTGTTGCCACTGTTAAGTCTTCATACATAATCTAACAGAGTAGAACGTACCAGGTAAATTCAACACCAAATGTGCATTTAATGAGACCAATCATTTTCTAAGTAACATTTCATTGAGCACCAAACGTTTTGACTCTAAGAAACCTACAGTACTTTGTGTTTTGGTTTTATGGGTCAGAGCTTTTATGTCAGAAAAAAATTCTCACTCTTAAAGTCAAGGACGGAGAGCATGCTCGGCCAGAGGTACATTTATGAAGCTTTATTTTGTAGGCGACACAAAGCAAATCAATCCCTCATTTAATTCATATTTTAGACAGGACCAGACAGAGGTACTGATTCTTCTTAAGATGGAAAACGTCCCAAAATGTCTCCAACACTGGAAAATATTTTGAATGGAAAAGTGTTTGAACGCCTGTGAGCATTTAACACTCAAAGGTGCCACCTGGCCTCGCCCGACCCACAGAAAGCAAAAAGAGTGAGTCAAAAAAGTAGTACTTTTTCCAGATTGCTTTTCTCACTGCTGTGTGCTGTAATGATCCAGCATAACCCCTGACAACTTCAAGTACAACTCTTCCCCTCCCCATTAGAGAACAACTTCAAAACCTGCTGAGAAAACTCCATCAAATAATTGAAAAACATGTCCCCAGGCACAACTTGTCCCTCGGTTTCAAAGAAGCCAGTAGACACCTGGAGCATATCACGGTGTCGGGCAAAAAGAAGAAAGTAGACGGGAGTGTTGCAACCCATTTGAAGATGAGGAGGGTCGAGCCCTTCATTTTGCAGTAATGCAAAAAATGCAAAATGCAAGAGGGGAGGAAGTTGCCCGACAATCAGGCCCATTCTAAGAAGCACGTGGAGGGAAAGCAAATGAGTTGATCGACTTCTGCAATCAAAGTAGGCCTTTTCCCCTCTAAAAACAGACTATTACCAGAAATGTATCGATCATTTACTTTGCTCTTGCAGCAGCGTATTCCCTGGAAAGCTCCCCAAGACAAGTGCGTCCGAGCATATTGATCATTCAATGAAGCTCTCTTACAGAGGACTTCCATTTCACGCTCTAACAGCAAGATCACGGTATTGACATCCTCTAAATTAGCTTCCAATCACTGGGTAAAAGGCAGCAGCTGCAAGGTGTTTAGAGAAGAAAATGAGATCCAAACATTGTTCCTTCTTCTCAACATTCATTAAAGTGCAGAATGCGATCAACTGTTAAAACGCATGGCGATGGCTGGTCGGATGAGCAAATGCTTTCGTCTTGCTAGCTTTAGCAGGCTTTGGATTTTGTGAATGGCTTCCGATAGCTACAATGGCTGACACAATCAGCCTCGAAATCCCATTTATTCTGGATGAACAGTAAGTGAACTGGCAGCTGTTCTCTGCATGCTTCCATTGAAAGTAAATACAGTATAGAGAGACTGGCTCCTCTGAGCTTGAGAAGGCTTGTAATCCCAAATCGATCTAAACCAGGGGTGTCAAACTGACCCGTAAACGGGCCAAGTGGCTGCAGGTTTTCACTCCAACAATGCAGAAGCGCACCTGATACAACTAATCAGTTGTGCAGGCCTAGATCAGTTGATTAAATCAGTGCTTTCAGGTGAGCTTCTGCTTGGTAGGATTGAAGACCTGAAGCCTCTTGGCCCGTTTACGGGTCAGTTTGACACCCCTGATCTAAACATTGACAAACCAAAAATTTCTTCTATGTCTCCTGCATTCTTTAGAGATTGATTGATTGTGATACCTTTTGTTATCAAGCAGAGATCAGACCCCACATACAGTGCTGTTAAGCTTTAAATATTTAACTTCAGCAGGAAACATTTGAAGCAATTTTAGACTTAGTGCTCTGTACTGACCCAGATAGAATTAACAATGTTGAGGTACTGGAGCCACTTGGGACAAGTGATCACTCTGCTGTTAATTTTGATGTTTCATGGGAAGTTAAAAAGGTGTTTTCAAAAAGAAAAAATTTTCAATTTTAGGCGAGCATACTTTGACAGGATGCGCTCATATCTTAGTGAAATAAAATGGGAGCCACTCCTGGACTGTGAATCCGTAAATGAGATGTGGGAAAGATTTAAGGGGGTTTTACTTGAATCACAACGCAAATTCATTCCAAAGGTGTCCAAAAGTAAGCTGAAAAAGTGGAATCCTCAATGGATGACCAAAATATTCATAGGACTTTGAGGGAAAAGAGGAATCTTTATAAGATGTACATGAAGGATAACAATGAGAAAACTAAGGCTGAATACTGTAAAATGTGGGCTGTGGTCAAGAAAGAGCTGAGGAATGCTAGAAGACTGTATGAAAGACGAATTGCAGAGGGGGCAAAAAATCACCCTAAGCGCTTCTTTCAGTACTATAGCAGAAAAAGGAAAGTCAAAGAGCAGGTTAGGTGCATTAAGAATAAAAATGGATCGCTGATATATGATAACAAGCATATTGCGGATGCCTTAAACAGTAACTTTGTTGAGAATTTTACCTCAGAGGGGGTCTTTATTCGGCCAGAGGGCAAGTCCAATGCTTAAGATTATTTAGCCCAAATTGAGGTAAGGGATAACAAAGTATAAGACAAGTTGCATAGGCGGCGGGTCCTGATGGCTTATATCCAAGAGTGCTCAGGGAAGTTAGCAAGATCATCTTTAAGCCGCTATCCGCCATCTTCAGACGGTCTTTAGAAACTGGAGAAATATCAAATGATTGGAATCAGGGCAATATAATAGCAATATTTAACAAAGGGGACCGTACTGAGCCAGGAAATTATAGGCCAGTCAGATTATTTTGCACGCAATGCAAGTTAAACTATCATAAAAGATGAGCTGGACTTATTTCTTGAACGTAACAGTATCTGGAGGGATAGCCAACATGGTTTCCGTAAGGGAAGGTCATGCCTGACAAACCCTCTGAAATTTTTTGAAGAGGCCACCAAGACTTATGACCAGAGCAGGGCTTATGACATCATATACTTGGATTTTCAGAAAGCATTTGATACAGTACGACATGAGAGACTAATTTTCAAAATGAGCTCCATTGGAGTTACAGGAGGTATTCTGGAGTGGATTCAAAACTGGTTACAGGACAGAACACAAAGAGTGGCAGTCAGTGGTGTCTCATCTGGGCTGGGTATGGTGTGGAGTGGCGTCCCCCAGGGATCGGTGTTGGGATCCCTGCTGTTCCTTATCTACATTAAAGACCTTGATAGGAATATTGAGAGCGGGTTGGTTAAATTTGCAGATGATACTAAATAGGGGGGTTTGGCAAAGAGTTTAGAGATTCAAGATGATTTGGATAGAATCCAGAATTGGGCAGAAATGTGGCAAATGAAATTTAATGTAGCGAAATGTAAAGTTGTACATGTAGGTAATAAAAACAATAGACATGATTACTTCATGGGAGATTTAAAACTGGAATGTGCATCACACGAGAAAGATCTGGGAGTGATTGTTGACCAAACCTCACAGGCTCTAGCCATTGTGCCGTAGCAGTTAAAAAAGCCAATCGTATGCTGGGATACATTGCAAAAAGTATTCAGTACAAATCTAAGGAGGTGATGCTTCTTTTGTACAACACATTCGTCAGACCACATCTGGAGTATTGTGTACAGTTTTTGGGACCATACTTTAAGAAAGATATAGAGGCTCTAGAGAACGTTCAGAGAAGAGCCACTAAACTAATTCCAAGTATAAAAAAGATGAAAGCTATGAGAAAAGGCTGAAGATACTTAATCTCTTTAGCCTTAGGAAAAGGAGACTAAGGGGTGATTTGATTGAGGTCTTTAAATATGTTAAAGGGATTAAAAAAGTGAATTATGTAGGATTCCGCTGACCAAGTGTTCAAATGGAAGTTGACCAAGGGTAAATTTACCACTGATATTCGGAAATATTTCTTCACCCAAAGAGTAATTTCAATGTGGAATAGCTTGCCTGACCATACTGTTGAGGCAGAGACCTTGTGGGTTTTCAAGATCTGGCTTGACTTAAAGCTAGATACCATTGAGTCATTGAGTATCTGAAGGGATAGATTCACAATAGTATAAAGAAACTGGCGAGTGTAGTTGGGCTGAATGGCCTGTTCTCGCCATTCATGTCATGTTATGTTATGTTAAGCATAAATGCGGTGAAGAATTTCTCTAAAATGTTATAATCCAGCCAGACATAACATATGGTTTATTGTATAAGGCCTACGCAACACATAACAGTTCAACACCTGACTGTGGCTGTTTGCCCAGCACTAAAGAGCTGACATTTGCGGTTCTTACAAATGTGTTGGCATAAATAAAAGGGAGCGCAATCAATTATCTGACCAAGTCAGGGAACGGGAGCCAGAGAGTAATTCATTATAGCATGGCACAGAAAAGCAGGATATCAGTCAGCAGCATATTAGCCACCTCATCATGTACGAGTGATTCCTCTGGCCAATCAGGTTTCTGCAGTATCCATATGTCTACGGCACGATATGTAACAAGTACGAGACAATATACACTGCATGCCCAACACAGTATGGACATCCATTCTATCCATGATGTAAAAAAAAATCATGTGAATCTGAGGGGAAAAAAAATCAGCCTTTATTATTTTCCATGACATAAACTGATCACAAAACCCTATAGCAAAGTGATGAAGATAACATATCTAATCTATTTAAGTGAATGCTGCCAAAGGGGAAAAAATGGCAGTTTCAACTCTGCCTGCAGTTAACTGGATTATTTTGTCAGAGAACGTTTCTTGATCCATACGGTAAGCATCGGCAAGGGTAAGAAACCAAATGCAATGCATGTTCTTAATAAACTCAATCCAGCAAATATTCCACGCTCACAAACATCGCATCATCCATGCTCTGAAAAGCCCGTACCAAAACACGCAAGCGCACAGCGTTGGTTTATCTATACACGTGGGGACTTACAAATTATTTTAATGTCCAAATTCAATTTTCTTACCTCCAAACCTTAAATTCAACCCTAATCTTAACCCATTCCCAAACCCTAAACCTAATCTTTACCCGTACCTTAACTTTAAGGGCATTCTGACACCAGAGCTGTTTAGTCTGCTTTAAACAGACCCCAGTTTGTTTTCTCAGATAGTCTGCTTCATTTGGACAGGTGTGAAAAGCTCATCCGAACTCTGGTGCGGGCCAAACAAGCGAAAACGTGATTCTCGGTTCGCTTGCAAGGGAACCCTGGTGCAGTTCGCTTACAGTGGGAAATGCAAACGGACTATCCAGTGAACCAGAGAGAGGAAGTGAACCAAAGACAGCTCGCTGCCTCGCCTGCTGCTCACACTGGGCAGCTTCTTGTGAAAAAACAATTAGGTTTGAACACTAAAGTAAAAAACAGAAACCTGATGAATACATAAATTTGATGTTGCTCCATTGTTTGTTTTTGTTGTGAACAAGCCTGCTGAAGGGGGCGGATTTCCGTTTTTGGTCCAGACCGATCGATGAGCCGGGTTTTCTTCTTCCTCATGATTTTTTTCTTCCAGTCAGTGCTCATTTCGGGCAATACTGCCCCAAACGAGCAGCTGTTATAAATACACAACGTTGTCCAGGCGGTTTGGTCCGCTTTCAAAATAGCATTGTGAAAGTGAACCAAACCAAATGAGGGTGTGAAATTTTATGGCATTCTCCGCCAAATCGAACGGAGTCCTCCTGACTATGCTGGTGTGAAAGCGCCTGAACATAAACCCTCCCCTTCTCCCTCAAAATAACAAAACTTTTAACCTCAATTAAACATCTAACCTTACCCTTGATGCCCAATGTAATACCTAACCTTAAAACTAGACTTAGTCCGAACCATAAGACCTACTGTAACCCTAAATCTACACCAAGCCCTTGGACCAAATTTAAGCCTTTTCCTCATGGGGACACAAAAAATGTCCCCACTGAGCTATTCATTGTGACCATGTGAAACCCCACATGGTATTTTTTAGTCTTCAAAACTTCAGAAAAAATAACCACACACTCACACACAATAAGCATACACACACGCACACACACACTCACACACATACACAGACACACACACACACACAAACTCAAGTCCTCTTGTCCAGATTATTGAAAAAATGGCTTCAAACTGTCTCTACTCCCATTCCTTATACTTCTGTTGATTAATAAGGGAAATCAAAAGGGGTCTGGTACACTTGGAGTAAAGACTCAAAATCTAACCACATAATATCAGGTAAAGTGAAATCCAGATTTGATATCTATATCTGCATTTTCCTATTATTTTGCCAAAAGAGAAACAAAGAGAGCATTCTTTGCTGAAACACCCTACCCGCCTACATCTACCTGCCAGCAACACCTGCTGAATAGTTCATTACATCGCACAAAGCCTGAAGGCACTCCCAAAGAACACTTGCTTAACACTTGGCAAAATGGCTGCTTTGAACTCCAATGAAACACTCTTGAACTGGCAAAGTACAATTTTCTGGTTGTGCGAAATAGCACAGACCACTGTAATTATAACAATGTATGTGCATATCTACTACCGAATAACGCACAAGTATATTTTCACTTATTTCCGTCAGCAAACTCACGTTGAAACATTATTTGCCTCAACAGCAAAACATAGTTATGAATTTGGTGTCTAGACTGCGACCTCATACCTCCCTGCAGATGTTTACAAAGTTATTGGGGAGTAATGTTTAAATATCCCCTCCCCTTTAGCCAGAGCCTGCAGGTGGACACTGGGGTGGTGGTGGGGCCAAAGAGCAGACGGCCATGTTGGTGCATTGCAGCAGCGCAAGTACAAGCAGAGGGAGAGCTGGGATATTTCTTCAGCATTACTAGACCGCCATATTAGGACAGTGCGATAGTAGAGGATATAGAGGGTGAGGTACTACGGCAGCTTGCGTTGACTGCCTGAACCAGCACGCAAGCATCGTTGCAGTTTGCCTTGGAGTAACGTGAGGAAGTTAAGTGTAATAATGAGTAGAATTGTAAGTAAAGTTAGGGAAGTGCTGTCTTTACATTTTTTCCCCCCAAAATGTCTCAGGGCCAGAATGGGCTATAAAATGGATGAAGGCACACCCCTGACTCAACATTAAACACCAGTCCCATTACTAAATGCACCAAAAAGAATTGAAAGGGAGAAAAAAAACGGTAATAAGTGAGGCTCCGCTCAGAGCATATGGATACTATTTTCACGTGTCTCAGAGCACGGATAAAACTTTTCTTCACCAGGTTTTGAGAGCTCCAGTGTGGGATTCAGCGATGGTTCGTTGAGAAATAGCCTGGACATGAGGCCTTGGGGCCTTTCCCCCCACTCTGCTGGAAAAGAATCAATCTGGAATGCAACTGAAAGCAGCTGCTTCCCTCTTCATTAAACAGAGCTTGTGTTTTGCCCAGAAGTTGGAGTAGCAACGTGAGCAGTAATAGCTTCTACAGTTTTGTTCAAAACAACTGCTGAGCAAGAATTCACAGAAGTCTGGAGGGAGAGACAGGGAGATGTGTCTTGCCTAATGCTCTCAGATGACTGAATTACGAAACTAGCTATTATGCTTGTGAGATCTTACATCTGGCACCGAAAGGCTGCTTTCATATTCAGTTTATGCAGTTCATTTGGTTGCACTGAACTTGCGTACCTTTGACTCGAAAGTCTGGCTCGTTTTGACAGTCCTGGTAAGTATTCGGACTTGGGTGTACACGAAATAAACCGCACCAAGACCAAATAAAAAGGTGGACTCAATAATAATTAACACACACGTCTTCTGAAAAGTGATGTGAGACGAAGAAAGGAAAATACAGGTGGGATTATCTCCTGCAGTTTCTAAAATGACGGCGCATGTCTGCTGTCGTTTCATTATCGTAATCCACCTCTACAAAGCATAGTCTCATGGCACACTACCACAAAACTCCCTCCTGCAAAGCATACAGGCGCTAATGAATTGACAGCACTTGGCAGAGTAACTCATTAGGCAAATTTGTCTTTCTTTATCGATGAAAAATTGACCAAAATCTACTCTTTCCTCAAGGCTTTTCATTTTCTAAATGTGAACAGAAGAGAGAGAATCTACAGCAGTGTAAGCCCAACCGTACCATGACAAAGCTGCATTGACATTTCAACATGAAGGCCAATTCGAACCAAAATTTAAACAACCTGAGCGCATTAGCGCCTGAGATTTGGTGGTTGAGGTGGGTCCACCCCAAATTTGATGTTGAAATTTGGACTGTACATCAAAGTGCAAAATCTCTACTACTTTTGAAATGCAACTTTTCAATTTTTGTACAGAGGTACTTTTGTTGTCGGAATTAAAACATAGCTGTTTAATGACCTAAATAGCATCCACATGTGAACTGTATTTACAATATTTACTTCCTATTTTCATCTCATTAAAGAGCTCAGAACTCTGTCTTCCTCTCGCACACAATTAACATGATTTAAAGCCAGCAGGAGACCCATTAAAACACACAATCACTCTCTCTCCCTCATTCTTTCTTTCTCTCCGTCTCTCTCTCTTTCACAAGGGCACAGAAACACACAGCTAGAAAGTCATGTCAATATGCCATGTCACAAAGAGAGAAACTCAGCCGTGGGGGGGGGGGGGGGGTTTAGAGGGCAGGAGAGGGTTTAGAGGGGAGGGGGCTAATGTCATTCCTGATGTCACTTCAGTTTCCTTTCCCTCTGCATCATGGGAAAGACAGAGCTCCACAAGCAGCCGCCCCTCCAGTGGTAAGAAACCGCTGAGATCAGGGCCGTCCAGCTGACCTGCTGACCCACTGAACGCTCTGGCCCCAATTCATTATTCCATCGCCGCCGCCATCTGTATCTAATCAGGCGCGACCCCGTGCCCGCTCCCCCCCACCCCGCCCGACGTGATTCACTCTTTCCTGCTCATTGAAGCCAGCCAGCCTGGCTGGGAGCCTGTGGCCCCTCGCGTCCCACGATACAGTCGCCGAGGCCAAAACAAGCAGATCTGTTACAGAAATGAAGGTCATTAGGCATGCCTGTGGTCCGTGTAAAAACAGGGTCCAGCCCACACCTGTGCTGTTAGTAAATGCCACCTGATATAGCAGACTTCAAAACGTGCAGTCTCTGTTAGCATGTTCAATTGTGGGTTGGGGGGGGGGACTTCACTTACTACAAAGCCAATCTGAAAAATACCATCTCCAAAACGATTAGCTTAATTTCGCCATATAAAAAATGAACATCATACAGAAGGTATACAAGCCCTTACAATTGAAACCCACCAAGCAAACTTAGTGAAAATTTTACGGGTGCTATTCAACATTAAGACCTAAAGTTATATAAAAATACCACATTAACTGTGACATTACTGAAACAAATGCAGTTGTTAACTTCAGTTGATGCAACCTGAATTATGCAGGCAGAAAATAAAAATGTAAAAAAAAAGGCTTTGAGTGGGAGTCTCCGAAAATAGTAATATTGGCTCAGGGCATTGTGCGTAGGAATATAGGCTACTGTTATTTTTGTTTGTGCTTCAGAGTAACTAGGTATAGTGTTTGGTGATGTGCCACAGTTTTCATGGTTCTATTAAAAACGCAAATTGTTTTTCACTTCCCTAATAGTTAACAAAGTACACTGTAAAAACATCTGGTGGCATGATATTTGTTTCCGTGTCCTGTTGTCAAAATAAAGAATGACTTGCTTAAATCCGAAGTCAGCAGGTTGCAGATGATTTAGGAAGGAAGAACTGGAAGCCTTGGAGTGAGCACGAGCCTTACGACACAGACAGGAAGCCCGGATAAACAGGAAGTAAAACAAAAGTAAAAACAACAGTATATTTCCTGAAAAAAAAAAAACTTCCCCTAATATTCCATTTTTATGCAAGCTTCACACTGGAAATAAAAACCACAATAAAAAACAAATTGTGTATTATATATCATTACTGAAATTATGTATATTTTTGTTTACTTGCTTATGTCCCGAAAAAAAAAATACATTTTTCAACAAGCAGGTCAATTTATCATAGTGATTTCAGTGTGGAATGGGTCCTCTGAGTACTCATTAACACAAAAGGTCAAGGAAACAAACCAAAGCTGAGAAAAAGGGTCTTCGAGTATAGAGAGAAACTAGGGAATGGCCCATTATATTTACCTTTCTGGGACCTGCAGTAAATTTACCTGCATTACATGGGCATCATTACTTTCTCCACAGAAATGCACAACTCTTAACTGGCAAACTGAACTTTCAGCACAGTTTGTCATTTGTCAACATCATGTGGAGCAAGACACAATTCATTTAATCTGGAGATTAATCAAGCAAAATCTCTCAGCCAGCTGTTCCTCGATCTTTTTTTTTAATGAAAAATGTCTACTCATATTGCTGTAAAGGAGGCAAATAGCTCTCATAATAATATATCATTATTCATAATAGAAAACAAATGCATAATTCATTCCAAATGTTCTGTTTCCTTAAAGCTTTCCCTCCTGACATCAAAAAATCCTTTTTTTTGATTGACCGGACATTATATTTACAGACAGGATGGGCAAGTATCCCACATTTTGAAAGCATAACTGCCTAGGATCTAAAATATACTGAATAAATTAATGCCTTTTTTTTTCAAACTTGCCCCAGAAGTGTTCTGCTCACTTGATTGCAATTAGGAAAATTTGATATTAATAACGCTTGGAGGGAAAGAGCTAAGAACAGTCATGAATACTCTAGTTGACAGTGAAAGGAAGTAATACAGTATAATGGTGCATCTTTTTAAAAGACACATGATCCTAAAATATTGTTATATTCCAAAAAAAAACCATAATCCATACGAATGGAAAAGGGCTGTTCGGGACAAAGCAATAGGCCAATCCCTATGTCTACAAACACTGCCAGAGATGTGAAGTAAGTGCAAGCAGAACGCCTTTCAAGAGTCAAATGAAGTGTGTGGTACTTTGTTTGTTGAGACAGCTGTGACCTTGTGACAGTTGTTGTTGATAATAAACTAGCAATATAAATTAATTAACGTGATCATATTATTTCTGCGGTTTATCATCTCAAGAAAATACTTTATTTGAAGGTGAATTTACGCTTAATGACAGGATTAAATTACCAAATCTATTTGTTTCCATTATATTGCATTACTTTTATTTAGCAGGTAAGCGACTTACTGCAAGTGCATATAATTAGGTCATTGGCTCAGTAGTACCTGGACAAGGTAAAATTCATATTGAGCGATGGTCACTTCATAATGAACCTGAAGAGCACAGACTATAAAGACGGCAATGGCAAGCAAAGCAAATGAAAACAAACATTAGAGCAGGGAGACTTTTTTCCTTTTCTTTTTTCGATGGCCAAAACTCCAATGGCCACTGGGAACGGGTCATTTGGACCCGTACCTGTTGGACCCACACTGAAAAAAGTGATTTTGACCCCTAGTAAATGTTCCATATATTAATTTAGCATATTTTAATAGAAATAGGTGTGTTATTTAACTACACTTAAAAAATATAAGTAATTTCTAATAGTCAACATAATAAAAATATCTACCTTCAGATAAAAATATTTTGTGCAACCACTTACCTTAAAAAAATTATGTTCATTCAACAAAACATTTTTTTCAGTGCATAGAAGTTGGACCCTGACCAGTTGGGCCCCTGACCCAAGCCATTTGGTCCCCATACCATTTGGGCCCCAGGCGAGTTGGACCCTAGACCGGTAAGACCCCAGACCAGTTGGACCCCTGACCAGCTGAGTTAGGGTTAGGGTTAGATAAGGATTAGGGTTAGGGTCAGTGTCTGGGGTCCAAACTGTATGAGGTCCAACTAGGTAGGGTCTGGGGTCCAAGTGGTCAGGGGTCCAAATGGTCTGGGGTCCAATCTGTACTGGGTCCATTCACCTACCGTATATGCTCCCTAACTCACTAAAGAGAAAAACTGAATGCATTTGATAATGAAAACCTCAAGGTTTATACTGTAAATAGCTCCCTGGATGCAACCATTTCATTTCTCAGCATCTTCAGGATGGTATCTACTACAAAATAAAATGGGTGTTTTCTGTTCAATACAAGCTGAGGAACTGCCAATCTAGCACGCTCATTCTCTGCTGATGCACTCATGCACGAGCAATTCGTACAGAATGTTGTTTGCTGTTGTCGTGCGGGAAAATGCAGGGATGTCCCTGGAGCAGATAATGTCTAGATAGCAGCATAGTATGCCTCCACATTTCTTACATACTGCAACTTCCTGCACATATAGTGTCCACGGAAATGTGCAGGTCACCCATTCGTATGCACTGACACGCCCCCATACCATGACAGAGACTTGCTTGTGGACGTGACATTGATATCAGCTTGGATTTTCCTTGTCATCTCTGGTCCAGAGAGCACCGAGGCTATTAAAAACCATTTGAAATGTTTACTTGTTGGACTACGACACACGGCTGCTACGCTGTGGCGTAGCCAGAACTGAAAATTGGGTGGGCGCAGAACATCCTTTCCACTTTTGTTAGTCTTGACTGGTTCGCAATCATCTTTCCTAATGAACAAAACATTCAATACAAAAACACTCCATGCTATCAGGTGTTGCTAGTTCTCCTCGTGAAGGTAAAATGACAATCATTCGTTTGGATGTGCTTTTTTTTTCATTTCAATCAGACTTACTAAAATGGCAAAAAGGTGCTTTGAATCATTATCTTTGATTTAATTTCAGAAATTTCAGCAATCATGAAGAGCAGGTTTGATCGCCTGATGAACCAAAAATGTAGCACAAAAGATCCAGAGCAGTTATGTAAGGCGTATAACTACGAGTAAATTATTTTTCTGAACTGAGTTCAGCCAATTATTTTGTCACCTTTCGATCACATTAAGAAAGAAGCCGTGTCTATTGCTGCTAATAGTTTATTGTTACAATTGGAAAAGATTTTAATTAAGGAATATGATTGAGAACAAGTCAGGAGTAATAATTGTTCAAGCGCATCCAAATAAATGATTGTCATCTTACCTTCATGAGGAGACCAAAAAACACCTGATAGCATAGTGTTTTCGGAGTGAATAAATTGTTTGTTAGGAAAGATGATTGAGAACAAGTCAGGACTAATAAAAGTCATAAATAATTGCTCACTTAATTGCCTGTAAGGAGAGATAAACAGGGCTGGATTTAAATTAGAGGGCCGAATTTGGGCAGAAATCAAAAAGTAAGTAAATAAGTGAGGAAATAAATTAATAATCTTACCAAGCATTATAATATTGTATTTAAACTTAAAACACAAATTTCTATTTTCTTTTTTCTTAGTGAAACAAAAATCCAGCCACAGAAGTCAGAGTTTTGATTTTTTAGTAGAGTAAGAAAATATTCCTTGTCAAGCGCATGGGAACTTAAAATAAGAAGTTACGTCCCATGATAAGATTAAATTACTCATTAAGACAGGTATGTTTTGCAGTGTAGCCCTGCTGAGGGACTGGGCCTTTTATGGAAACTCCATTTATACAATAACCTAATTTGTACAACTGTTGTACAACCCTTTTCACATCACCTTATCATTGCAACTTGGCAGATCACGATCCTAAACAACTCCTGCACCAACTTTCATGCGGTCTGTTACAGTCATCAGATCATAAATAACCTCATGTTTTCAATATCCAATTCAATTCCCTAATTAAAGCGTCTAATAATATGTTGTTGAACTGCTTACAGCATGGTAGAGGATGAATGGACTTTTAAAATCACTTATTATTGAAATTATTTACATTTTTCATCATGTGCCAGCTTCTTCAGAATGAGGGTTGTACACAGTGAAAGCAAACAGTAAATTTATGGCCGGGTAAGTCATTCTACTTAAGACAGTTACAGATTAAATTTTGCTTAGTCTAGCTCCATTGCAAGCCTAGCTAGCCACTAAGTCATTTTGCAGTTGCTTAGCTAATAAGGATAAGTAGGTAGTGTGTAAGACTGAGATGAATGAACTTTTACAAGGGTTCTGTAGATAGTTGTTCGTTGAAGTTATTTCCTGTTTACATACAAGTTATCAGAACAATTTCAAGCCTAGGCTCACGGTGCAGTCAGGCAGCATATAAATTATATTGGGCATGATGGAAGTGCAGTGATCAGCACCATTAGCCCTCAATAAGGATGTTCTTGGCTTGAAAACCTGCAGGCCAGGACCACTCTGTCTGAAGTCTGTATGTTCTCCCTGTGTACATTTGGGTTTTCTCTGGGTCCTCTGGCTTCCTACTACTCCTACCACTGCGCCCGACACCAAGGCTCAGGGTCTAGAACAGGAGTTGATCCCTGAGTGCTCCACTGTGGCTGCCAACTGCTTAAAGGTAACTAGGATTGGTCAACTACAGAAGAGGTATTACCCCACAGGGTTCAATAAAGTGAGTGCAACGTATATAGAATAACGTTCCAGAAAATGCAATTCAGACATACGACAACACAACTTTACATGTTGATGTTGGTCCCTGCACGGTAATGCCCTTATATACATGCCCTCAGTGTTCTTTTCTATTGACCCCAGTCTTTTTTGCTACCATTTAAGAGTGATGTAATACATGACGTCAATAGTCTATTGGTCTATACTACCAAACGTTAGCTGCATTGCCTTTTACGAATGGTAGTAAAGATCTAATATTGGCAACACTCGTCCAGTCTGAACCTCAAGCAAACATCCCTGTGAAACTCAGAAATATGATTACTGCTTATGGCCTAACTAAAAAGCCATTACCTTTGGAGAATGCAGTTGCTCAAAGGTTATGCATGTCAGTACACCTCAGGCTGAGGCGACATGTTCAAGTTCATCATTTGATGCACAAAAAGTATTTCTTTTTTGTTGTTTATAAAAAACATCTCCTATCCGCACAGCTTCATTTCTAAAAATATCTGCGTCCACATGGAGACACCTAAAAAGACCCAAAATGCTGTCGTAAATATTCCAGGCCTGTGTGTGGCGCTGTACAATACTTCAGCATTTCTACGGAAATAGACCAAAAATGGAGAAGGCGGCGGCGAGCATTTTTATAAAGCTTGCACTCTGTGTACAGACTAGAGACTAGAGTTTTGGAGTGGGGACTGTGATGGGGGCTATCACATCATTGTTTTAAAAAAACCCTGTTTTGGTTGTTCACACAAAAATCCTGGGGTGACATTTTCAGATTCTCACTCTAGAACCTGTTTTTAAAAAATACCATTTTCAGGCTACGTTTTTGCCATCTCTGTGTGGACGCAAGGTCAAAACGATAAAATATTTATGTGTTTTCAAAAAAAAAAAATCGCTCTCGTGTGGACGGGCCCTGAGTTGTCTCAAAAGAAACACGTGAAAGCTAAACTGTACAGGGAAAAAAAAATGCTACAAGCTGTGCTAGTTAATCGAGATGCTAGCACCTGCTAAACAATACATAAAAACAATCTTTAAAAAAGTGTTGAGGATCGGATGAGCAGCAGTGTATGCTCATAGGTTCATCAGGGCCGTAGGGACCGGGGAGTCGACAGCTGGAGGAAGTGTGAGAAGCTTAGTCACAGGGCAGCTGCTGTAACACTTCCTGCCATGGCACAGGCCCAAGGGCTGACCCAACTCACCCAACTCAGAGGGGTGGTAAGTCTGCATAGGTTTGTGCAAGCGACAGTCGTCAGAACTGATCCCTGGCCACTGAGGCCAGACTTCCGCCCTCACTCACCGCAGGAGGTGGAGGACATGATGGCGTTTCAATAAGACAGCCAATAAACATCTGCTAACAGCTTCTGGGTGGTGGGTTGTGGGGGGGGGGGGGGGGGTGTTGGGTTTAAACACTGTCCTCAGCAAAGGCAGAATCTCAAGGATAACATTCCTTATTGATTTTAATAATAATACGATTTAAACCACCAGGGCGAAATGCCAAGATAAGGCAAATTAATTCCTGGGGAAAGCTATTTGCTTTAAAGCTAATGAAAGCCTTCGGGAGGTCGTCAATCTCGCCCACTCCTAATGTATAGTTTTTATTCATAGCACCAAAGGTCTAATCGGATTTACCATAATTAGCTGAAAAGCCCAGCTCCCCCAGTGCTCATGCTTTCCGATCGAACCAGACGTCTTCGGCATGAAAGAGTTGAGCATGAATAGTTTATTTGGGAAAGCCAAAGCTGTATAAAATATAGCAGAATCTGGCAATCCAGTCCTCCAACTCAATTCAATTTACAAGCATAATCGCAAATGATTGACAGGAACATCAGGTTAATTTAAAAGAATTAGGATAATCCAGGCATTTCACCAGACTGCGGCTCTGCACTTTTTTTTTAACACCAGAGCACTCGATTCGGTCTACTGCAGATATGCAAAGTAAAGCTGAAATGAAAAATGTAACGTCCTTACCTAATATAGTATCCGCTGAGCGCGTGTGTGTGAGCAGGTGGGAGCACTCATGTGTCCGTGTGTGCGAGTGGACGCCTGGCATGCAGGCATGTGTGATATCCTGAACTGCAGCGCAGGTTATTCGTTCCTGAAAGATTGCGAGGGGTCTTTGAAGTTCTAGTGGCAGGAGAAGAGGATTAGCCTGTGACAGAAGGTACAAAGGCCCAACTGGTGAGCTGTAGAAGAGGGTTCTGGAAGCAAGGTCATAAGAACACAGAAGGTCTCACAGACTTGCACACTTCCCAGTGTGAGTGAAACGCACCATCTATATGGGCTTTACTTCCAAGGCACAGGACTTAACTCCAGCTCTGTTGGCATGGGACTTATTTTTTCTGGATTACCATTTGGCTTCTGCAGAGAGCGGGGAAAGGGGGGTTAAAATCTCCATCGCACAACCCCTCCTCACACTTACCAGTCACCCCAGGACATCTCAAATTCCTTGGAACTAAACTTAACTGACCCAGTTTCCTGGGGCCATGGTAAACTGCTATGCCACAGAGAAGACTGAACAAAAACAGCACGTCTGCCAACTGACGCCTTTGCAACTCAAGCCAATCTCTGTTATTTGAGCCCAACGCATTTCCAATAAATGGCTTGCATTTACGTGTGAGTGTGTGTGTACTTAGTATGTGCGTGTGTACGCGTGCGTGTGTGAGCGTGCACAAATATGCAGTGAGATTATAGATTGTTGACCTTCACAGCAATATCATCTTAACCCCTTTGTGCAGAAGCCAAATTTGGCTATTTATGGGTTACCCACTTTAATGCTGTATAATTCAAGATTTAAGCTTCATAAAGAGGAAAAGAGTGGCTCAATTCAGAAAAGACACTTACAGCATTTAGAAATCCATTGTATTCCAGTTTATTTTCATGATTTTGGAAGAGAAAATGAGCTGCAAACATAAAAAATCTTCATGATAATTCACCATTGAAATTGCAAAAGAAATATATCTGAGGATTGAAAAACTGCTGGGGCTTAAAACTATACATTTCTGGTATCATAAACTCCTTGACCACAAGTAGAATTCATCTTCAACATCACATTCTAGATTACCAACATGCTATTAGCCAAATTATACAGCTACCCAAGTGTCTCCCCAAAGTCTCAAAATGATGTGCTGTCAAATCATAAAGAAATCATGTATTTAACACAAATACGGTTTTAAGGCATGAAATTTAATATGAGCAAATGATTTTCTGGTTGAGTTTAGTATGAATTTATCAATCTCAGTGCAGTTGAATATCAGTGGTCACCAGTAACCTCTCCAAACAAAAAACATGCCTTTTCTCCATAATAAAGTTTAGAGTTTTGGCCATTTTTCTTCAAAGTCCCCCAAGCCAGCACAAACATGCATTAAATAAACTGCTTATTAAACGGTCAGAACATTCACCCTGTAATGGAAGCTAAAAGTCCCCTCTTCTAAGCTCACGAACCCATTTCAACACTTAAGTTATAAGGAACAAGTACAACTCACTAACTCAGTAATATCTGAATTCTGAAATATACCTTATTTTAACAGAACAGACACTCCACTTTCAGGGAACAATCCATTGTCTCCCTGAATTAAAAAAAAACGTGCAATGAACGTACCAGGGGGTCCACCCAAATGCACGGGCAGTTCGCATTTTAAACATGAAAAAAAACCTCGACATTCGACTTTGTTGAGTACGTACACATTAAAAAAGTAGATCAGAGGAATCTAATAGCTGCGACCTGGCCTGGCATCTGTCTCGTGGCCTAGTGTCCATGACTGGTGGTTTCTTGTACAAGTGTGACCTCGAAATTGGCAAATGACCTTATAAATCAATAGGGAACCCTTCCTCTGTACCAAGAAGCTTGTTGTAAGATTTTATAGCCATCCATCAAGTGAAACTCGAGTTACGATGCGAAAACTGTGAAATCGGGGCAAAATTGACACTTTTTTGACCTGTGTGACCTTGGGATTCGACAGATGACCTTGAAAATCAATAGGGAACCCCTCCTCTATACCAAGAACCTTGTTCTAAGATTTCATAGCCATTCATTGAATTAAACTTGAGTTACGGTGCGAAAACCGTCAAATCAGGCAAAATTGACACTTTTTTTTACCTGTGTGACCTTGGATTTGACAGATGACCTTGAAAAACAATAGGGAACACCTCCTCTATGCCTAGAAGCTATTTCCAAAATTTCATAGCGATCCATGAATTCTAACTGTAATTCTTACAATGCGAAAAACCCGCAAACAAGTTCGTGACCTCTGTGAACTTGACCTTTGACCTTTGACCTCGACCTTGTGCATGGACATCACTTTGGTAAAGGTCAATAACTCCTGAAAATTTCATGATGATACGACGACAGGAACATGGTGAAAAAGGTGTCACAGACGGGCGGACAGACAGAAGCGTTCATAGAGCTGCTTGGTCGCAGCTAAAAAAAACAAAAAAAAAACAAAAGTAGCAGCCTCACCTTTTTAATGAATCCCTCCTCTAGAGACCGATGTATCCAGTAGCAGGAACCCTCCGGTCCTGTTTCATTCAAAATAATTTCAATTGACCATATCTTTATCTCATTTAAATCCTGTAAATGGAACTGAACACTTCAAGGCCAGTTTTGCGAACCTGTTTATATAAATCGCGTCAATTTCAGCCGCGTAATGTGCACAACGTAAACAGGATACAACCGACCCAGCTGATATGCATAGGTTTGTATGCTCTTATGTTTGTCCAATCAATGTGTTTCACTTACTCTAAAATGTTTAAACACTCGGGAATTGGATAAGAAACGAGCCAATCAATACATTGTTACCAGGGAAGCTTCACGAGGGCATGAAGTGTAACTCTGCAATTACGCAAAACAGCCTGAGTGTATGATTGAGTGATTGGCTATCAACGCCAGTACTCGGGTTGAGATAAGGAAGCGCTGAATTCGTCAATGAAGGAATCTACGCTTAAAGCCACGGCAGGGATTTACAATTTTTTGTATGTGACGACTGTAATTGACAGTAGAATGTGAGAGAATCAATACCATGTCGATTTTTTGCCTCAGAAAACTGATTTTTCTGAACTACTAATTGGAATACTGTTGGCTCACAGTGGCTAAACTGGTTGCTACAGAGGATAACGATTTTTTCTTTGTCAAGATATCGTTTCTTTTAAACTGCTGGATTGATACTATGGGCAAGGATACTGACCACTTTGCACATCAGGCTTAGCTGAGGAGTTTAATTCATGCAGCTCTTGAAAAACAGGGAGTGAAGTGAACTTCCCCATTTTCAGAACCGCGTTCGAGGTCTGCTTGCTTGTGACCATTCAATAACTGATCCGGGGGTGCCATCTAGTGATCGAGTACAGTAACAGCGTGCTTAAATTTTCAGGTCTATAGACGCAGGCGTCTACATCTGCAGAAAGGGGTTAAAGATCTGCCAAGCCTAATTCAGGAGTTGTTTGAAGTGGGCTTGAATAGATTAATGGCACTCTCTGACTTCATTTAAATTCTGATTGATGTAACTATAAGCACAAATCAATTTTTGGACCTTTCCTTTATGGTGGACTACCTCCCCTCAGACTGTCCTGAAGTAAATCCCTTATCTCTTTTCCATTGTCCTACACCCCTCATTCATCACACTAAACCTTAGGAAACCACCCTCAGTGTACACCCCCCTGTGTCAAGCACACCACTTCGACTCCACAAACACACCACCGAAACCCCAAAAACTGTAAACAACCCTGATTACCACATACATCATCCTTACTCCGTACTGTCCCCATTCATCTCACTAGCCTTTGTGAGGAGATAAGACTATAAGGCTACGTTAATTAGTACATTTTTCAAGGCCAGGCAGAATCTATACTTGCTCCATTCTGACCCTGTGCGCATGTCTGGCTTAGGGCACAATTTCAATCTTAAAATCCTCACAAGACACGAAAGGGCTCCATCACTCCTGTTTGCAGGGCTCCATCACTCCTGCGAAGCAAAAGCATAGGCCGGGACTGTCTCTGTATGAAGTGAACGCAGTGTGTATTGACGAATTCTGGGTCAAAGAACATTTTCTCTCCTCTGCCTCACCGGTCTACAAAAACAGCCCCGCAAAGCGGGCGTTAGCCTTCAGCCCCTCGTATTTGGAATGAATATAAAGTGATGTCAGTGCAACCGGAGTATGAAAGGCAGAGCTTTCATCATGAAAAATACCTGTAAAAGTAGGAAAAAGTTGCAGTTAGTATATGAATGAAATGACTACTTGCGGAATACAAAATTCAAGATGGCAGCTGTGACAGCTGTACCGAATGTCTAAGTGCAGTGAAAATCGATAGGCCTCTGTAAGTATGCAAGAACAAGCAACCCAGCAAAAATGGCATTGATTGATGCAGGCCTTTTCGTGCGGAATAAAAATGAGTACGGGGCGGGCGGGCGGACAGACGGACATCACACGTGACGACAATACCCCTCTGCCCCTGAGTCGGAACTGAGGGGCAGAACTTGAAACCTTTAATAACATATTGCAGGAGTGACGGACCACAGCGCATCCAAACAATAGGCTATCATATGCAAACAAATTTGAAATGAGCGTTTATCAGTTTCATTCATTAAAAAAAAATCATTTGCTGTTCATGTTCTTGGTTTAGGATTAACCAAGAGGTTCAAGAATGTTCTTTGCCTCAACACTGCACTTTAAAAGGCAAGTGGTTCAAAATATAAAGACTATGAGCGGCAACAGACATGAATCTTTGAAAAGCAATGAATCTTTTAAAGTGCATAATAGAGTGCAGTTCGAAGGAGAGCAGGGTTTCTTCCCCTGTGCAAACTGCCTTCCATGGGTGAAGGGAGCATTCCATAAATAACATCAAAAATGCCATAATTCGGCCAGACTGCCTGGTCACCTTTAATTTGGCATAAAGCACGAAATGTGAACAGTATTACACAAATATGAGCATAAAAAGTTAAATCTCTCAGTACGCGCAAAAAAATTCTCCATTATTCTAACGCTGTGTCGTCTAATTAATTGCAATCCATTGGAAAAAATGAGAGCGCTCCGACACAAGTGGTGACACTCGTCATCCTCAACTTCTATTTCTGGTGACTTGAAACAAACCTTAAAAAAAAAAAAAGAAAGAGAAGCCAGTTTCTGTTCACAGGGGAAAATAAAAGAGACACTAGGTGGATTCACAAAGAGGCATCTTCACAAAAAAAGCTCTCAATGCTGCCCCAGGCAAGAGAAAACTTCCTTCTACTGTCACTGCCAGAAAAGACCTCTGTCACCATATGTCTCTTGAGCCTGACAAAAAACACAACAATGCCCATGAGAGGTAATTGAGTCCAAGCCTAAAGAACTTTTCAACACACCAAGGACCAGGGTCTTTGCATGTGCTGAGCAAATCCACCTTACAGCTTCCATCCTTCTCCCACTTTCACTAAATTGCTTCAGACCAGAGGTTAGGAAGCCGTTCACAAAGCAGCACTCTGCGACTCTTATTTGCCCCGAAGCGAATGCACTATATAATGACTTCCCTGCGGTACCAAACGTCCTTGCTTGGGAGAGTGTCTGAGATGGGAGATGAACAGGCATACTGTAGGTAGGCTGAAAATGCAAGGAAGAATGCATATGGAAATAATGTAAGCATTACAGCGCTAGCCAAGTGGTTGCACAGACAGTATGGAGTATATAGAAATTCTTGATATATGGATGGATTATACACAGGATAGAGACAGTACTCCCCAGAGAAATTAATAATGCATGCTTTCAAAGGGCAATGCAAAAAAAAAAGAAGATTTATGTTTTATAAGTACAGGCCAGGATGCTGGAGCTGTGGCTGGCTGAATAGTAATGTTTCTGGTCATGTGGTTATTCGTCAGGTCATATGGTTATCCTAATGCAGCGGAACAGCCGAGACAAAAGTGAAGGCTGGGCGTAAATGTCAACTTTGAGTAAATGGAATTCTCACAGATGTGGCCACCTGCAAGTGGTCTCAAGTAACACATGGTAACACTTAATGACGTAGAATTGTTTGACTTGGACCCCACAACATTCTGTGCATGTGTTTGTGTACAAAAATATGATGCATATATTCTGCAGAAAAGGCTGATAGGTTTACAGCAGTTCTGCCATTTCAAAGGACACCAATACCCCAGAAAGACCCCAGCTTTCTCCTGATTAGTTCACCTACAGCACAGTGCAAAGTAATAATCTGGCTCAAAAGCTGAAATTTGAATTCCGTTTTTAGAAATTCGTGGAATCGCATGTGAAAACATTCCATTATGCATGTGGACAGATTGTTTTGGTGCTTGAATACTTGATTGATTTTAACAATGTCTTAGATCCAAATAAGCAGAGTAATGTACAAAAAAAAATCGCAGATGTCTTAAATTTTGACATTTTTCAGCGAAAACATTGTCTGCTGTTCTACTTTTGTGAAATTCTACACTCACAGACACTCATGCAGTACACACACTCACCCACGCACGCACGCACGCACACACACACACACACACACACACACACACACACACACACAATTCCATGAATGTAAGAGAGGTTTGGTAAAATAGCTAACGGCAAAAACATATCCATTCATCTATAATATCTGAATGTGAAGCTCACTTTTACACAAGAAAATAGCCTCTGCACAATTTGCCAATTTTGTTCAAGACTATAGATGCAAAAATCAGCATTGCACTCAGAAGCAGCATTTGGCCAATATGGTGCCATTTATGCACAAAGTTCACTTTAATGCCAATTCATCTTCAAATAGATCTTTTCCACTTCCAAATTCATCTATGTCATACCACTCAAATCCCTAAGGGTCTGAAGTTCTGTCATCAGTACTTCGTAAAATCACTGCAAAACCTTAGACAACTGCAAATATACTTTTAGCTGTCCTTTTCAACATTCTCTAGCATCGAAGATGTGGAATGCATGAAAACTAAATTGTATTTAGAGTGAATGAAATCCTCAGTGATTTCCTGAGTTTCCATCGCTTAGTTGCGCACAAAATGTAAACTGTTGTGATTCTGCTTTTGCCTTGCCATGTGTTCTGATTCTGCCATGCCTTATGATTATAATTCTGCCATGCCATGTATTATGATTCTGCCATGCCATGTATTCTGATTCTGCCATACCTTATGATTATGATTCTGCCATGTCATGTTTCTGACTGCCCTCTGCCTATTTGGATTATTTGCTTATGTCTGACCACTCTTAGGATTCTGTATTGTGATTTGGATATTTTTGTATTCATGCTTTGTTATTTTCCATGTTTTAGTTTTGACCATAGTTTATTCCATGCCATGTTTTGATTTTCCATGCATTGCACTTCGTCTCCCCCAGTCTTGTCATTAGTCTTGTCTTTGTTCACAGCCCCAGTATTTCGTCTCACTCCTTCGGGTGATTTAATGGTTTCTGGTTTCAATCGTCCTTCCCCATCTCGTTCACTTCCTTCCGCTTACTTTTTCTATTTTACTAACACCTACAAACAGTTTGTTATTTTCGCTAATTTACTAACCGACACTAACATTTTATATTAGACTAACTTACTAACGAGCACTCGGGATTGTATAGCTGCACTTAATAATTGACAAACGACCTCTCAGCATTTGCCCTGTTCTAGTCTCCGCCTCTTGATTTTGCTCATTCTACTTTGCTGTTTCTTGCAGATTCTCTGCACTTGTCTTATCTCTGTTCTGCCTCTCACTCTGTGCACTTAGAAATCCCTAACCGGATCCATTGTTCTGTCTATAGGTTTGTCCCGTGATCCTTGTCCGCGTTTTGGCTTCTGCCAATTACATGTGATTAGTTTCCTCCCAATGTGTTTCTCCCTTGTTGATCAGTCCCATTGCTCGCACCTGTGTCCCGTTACCATGTGACCTTCCGGAAATGTATATTAGATATCTGTTCGCAGCATATCCTTGTCAGATCGTTCACCTTTGCTTACCTGTGCCATGTTCATTTCACCTTGCACCCATTGTGATTATCTTTCTGACTGGACCGTCCTTGACTACCGAGTTTTGCATTCTCCTTGTACTTTGCTGCCTTCTTGTGTTTGAACCTTTTTTCGTCTGACCGTGATTTTTGTGATTGGTGCCCTGTTTACGATTCTGGATTTCGCCCCTTGGATTCTGATTTTGGATTGTGGACTTTGTACTGTTGCCTGCTCTGTTGGGAGGTTTCCCCCTTCAGAAATAAAGCCTCCCTTTTGTGTATTACTGGTTCTCGCACTTGGTTCATGTCGTATAACCTCACATTAAACGAACGCAAAAATCGATACAGTTTGCATGGTAGGAGCATGTCAAGCTCTCTTCACATCCTCTTAAGTCCGGCTGTGAGTAATGTAAGATCTTGCCTGAAAAGGGAATTGAAAAAGAACATAGCTGAACCATATTTCTACCTTTTATTATCAAAAAGGTACAGTAGTAAGAGTTATATCAATTGTCACATGCTGCCGCATCAGTAGACTCCAGAAGGATACATTTTTTTTTTGGTGATATTTAAAATATTATTGGGGAAAAAAGTTTTCAAATGAAAAATAACACAGTTATTCATTATAGTAATTTCTCATGAAAGTATCTTCCATGAGATGTAATCATTGCTTTTCAAATTTCAAGCACTTGGGATGTTTATTTCACTATGAAGTATGATTCTCGAAAGATTTCCATATTGGCTACAACATCCCAAAGATGTGTCTCTGAAGATAGGCACACCTCACGAACATAATAATTCAGATGATCCCAAAAGAGCTTTATGGGTTGTAAATCAGTATTTGAGCTGGCCACTCCATTTTTTCTCATTTCCCTTCCAGAGTTTGAATTTATGTTTTGGGTCATTATCTTGCAGTAACACAAAGTTTCTTCCATTTAATCTATATGAAAATCAGTAGTAATTCCAAACTTTCCACGTGAAATTTTCTAAATCAAAGATAGAATTATGTAATATTTCAATTTCTGCCAAATGGCGAGCTCAGAACCGGCATTACAGTGTGACACGATCATCCTGAAAGGAAACGACAATATTCAGCAATAGCTTCCAAGAATTAGACTGGGGAACTGGGGAACTCAAAGAAAATCTGTCTGTTTGCTACAACCTACAAAAACCAGCTCCGTAAATGACAATGCTCTTTCATGGGGAAAGACATGTCCTTTCATACATACTGTATGTCAGCTTCAATCATGGAATCTCCAAGTACAACCCCAATTTGGAAAAAATAGAATGGTATAGAAATGCACATAAAAACAGAGAGGTGTGATTCCCAAATTTACTTTGTCTTGTATTTCATTGCAGGCTGTATTAAGACAAGATATATGATGTTCAATCTTCTCACGACAATTTGCAAGTACACATTCCTGCCTGACATTAATGCCCGCAACACATTCCAAAAAAATGTTTAGTCGGGGGCAATTTAGGACAAGTAATGAGATACACTAAAATGAATAATAATGTGATTTGAAACAGCTGATGACTGCAGGTGATTGTAATCATGGTGCAGTACACAAGCAAGAAAAGGCCCTTTCCTTCAGAACTAAAGATGGGACAAGGATCACCAATTAGTCCACAAATGCATAAGAAAAATCATTAAACGATTAAAAACAACTTCCCTAAAAGCACAACAGGATAGGATTTGGATATTTCAGTCTCTACGGTCCATAACATAATTAAGATTCATTTGTGTAGAGGGCAAGGGCACAGGTCTAAACTGAATACCTCTAGATCTCCAATCACTGAGATGGCACTGCATCGGGAACCGCCATTGATCTGTAAGTGGTATAACTGCCTGGGCTCAGGATTACATTGACAAACCTTTGTCAAGCACTACAATATGCTGTCGCATCCATAAAAGCTAAAAGGAAACCTTATGCTAACAAATCCAGAAGCGCCATCAACTTCTCTGGGCCTAGAGGCATCAGCTATGGACAATCAGAGTAAATCTATACTATGTTCAGATGGATCCATTTTTCGGGTCTTTTTGGGAAAAGATGTGCTCTGAATCAAAGAAAAGGATCGAAGGATCATCCAGACATAAAGGTCTTCCATCTCTGCTGTTCCTGACAATAATAACTAGAACAACCGAGGCACTGACAAGGTCGAAGTTTAATTTAATTTTGCCCCAGCGACATTTGTCAACAACTGTCTCTGACATCACAAGACTACACAGGCCTAGAGTATAAACCAAACTTGGCTGCAATCAGTTAAATCCACCAAACATTGTCAGAGGCGTAACATTCTATTACCAAACTATAAACTGGTCTTTACTGTCACTCATTCCCATAATAGTAACTCTATTCAGGAAAATATTAGTCACCTCCTTTGTGAAACTAAGTCCATGCTATTATGTTCTGTGAGAGCCCACCATAACTTGTGTACATATGTACGCATAAACATATATATCAGTGGCTGCTCGTGGACTGGCAACTGGGGAGGCTCAAAACAATCCCTTAAAACAAGTATCTGCCACTAACGTGTCTTTGTCCCCCGCCACAAGATGTGAAATCCTGTCAAAGTTAGCAATCTCTCGGTGTGACCTTGAGAGTGACACGAAGGTCACCAAAATCGACTGGCGCCTGGGTATCACTGTAATACATGTTGACACGAAATTTGAAGGAAATCCGTCAATTTGTTCTTGAGATATCTCGCTGACAAGGATTGGGGACGTACGGACGGACGGTTGTGAATACTATGTCCCGCCACTTTGCGCGTTCCGCGCGGCGGGGGACAATAAGTCATTGGTGACACCCTGTTTTCAATCATTCATTTAAATTACCATAAGAGAAACTCCTAAAAGTCTCAACATTATCAGGTGTGGCCAGTTTTCATGTATAACACGTCCCTGTCAATTCTCACGCATTCAGTGTGAGTTTAAGATGCATATTAATGTTCCTCTGCTGTAGTCAGCAATGATTCAATCAACGCATAGGCTATGTAAGAGATTCTCACGCGGAATTGAAGTCCTTGTGCGTGGAGGGGTTGGAAGCAATGTAATGACGTGTCAAACGATACAATTTCATTTAAACAATCGCGTAACACATGCATTGCTTCCAACCTCTGAGTAAAGAAAAGCGCGAGAAGTCCGGAGTTGTAATCAGTATGTGTTATAAATGAAAACTGGTCACACCTGATAATGTTAAGAGTTTTTGGAGTTTCTGTGATGGTAATTTAAATGAATGATTGAAAACAGGTCATGACCAATCATTAATTTTAAGGGATTGTTTGAGCCTCCCCAGTTGCCAGTTCATGAGCCGATATATTATGTTTAGTCTTCATACATTTTTGGAGCGGTATTTCCAACCCATGATATAATTTTTTCCGCTTCCATATATTACCGTTCATCCATCTTTTATTTCTGTGATTCCAGCTATTTTATGGAGAGCTGGTAATTTAACATGGCTACTTGCCACATTCACCATTCAGTTAAGTGAAATATTCCATGGTTTCCAAAATAATTTTTTGGAGGTAGAAATGTACAGTCCAAAATGGGTCTTCCTGAATGCTGAGATGCTACATTTGGCTTCATGCAATAGTATAATTACCTAAGCCATGGGCATGAAAATTGTGATTAAGAGAAAAGACTGAAAAAATTCTTTTAGTAAAAGCAAAATTTAGAGAATATCTCTATCTTTCCCTCACATGTAAAGGAAAAAAAAACAGTCCTGCCTTGTGCACATTCTGTTCATTCTGAGCTCAAATATCCTTCTTCTAAACGCACATAAGCACATACTTTGTAACCCAATGTTCAGATCAAAGAACAAGTTCTGGTCAGCAACGGCATAATCCCATTATCATCGGCATGCTTTCTCGAATAAAGAGCGTGCATGACAGCGCTCTCACATGACCGACGGCCCAAATACTGATCCAGGTTCAACTGACCCGACTATTATCTGCAGCACAAACTCCCTATTCAAGAGGCAGAGGCTGATCCAGACGACAGGATGGCAGGCTGCCCTGTCGGGGAGGGGAAACTGGAAACACTTACTGATTACGTTCCACGTGCAGCACCAACCTCCTCCCTTCAGCTGTCACCGCTATCGCTCCTGCATCTGGGTACTGGACCTGCAAAAAAGGACAGAGCTGTCAGAGCTCTTATCTGTACGACTGCCTGTGTGTCTGCACGCGCTCACGAATGCAGCACGGTCATACGCAAACGTGATATCACACCAATGAGATCTCTACCGCATCCATACATGCATACGAAGAGTTCGTCAGGTTAAAAGACACAAACACACAGGCACGCACGGATTTGAAAATTTATTCCAGCTCCTCACAAAGGTGCACACGCGCAATGCGGGGAGAAATTTATCGGGGTTATTTTACAAACCAAAGGCAGTCGCAAGCAAGAAACGACTTGACCGAAACAATCAGCTTTATCAGGACAGCAATTTGAGAGGTAAGCTTTGCAGTAGCTGCCAGAATTTCTTCCTTTTTTTCAATTTTTCCATCGGTATTGTAATTGTTGCGCAGAGCAACACATAGTTTGTCTTCAATTCAGCTGACACTTCAATTAACCCTGTTCCATAGCGTTAACATCCACCAGCAAAACATCTGCCGAAGACATGCGAGGCCCACCGGCAGCCGGATTCTCATCGGTGCAATCAATGCAGAATTAATGCGCATGTCGGGAGATAAGGTCCATAATGAATGGAACTTTTGTCAGATTCTCAAACTGTTTCCTGACAGTGTCACTACACCACTATGGACGAGACGATTAATCTCGGCGAAACGTGCTAACCGGCTAACATGCCGGCAGGCGGTGGAATGCCTTTGCCGTGATGATAAAGGAGTGCTTTTGGAAGAACATTAATGTGTTGGTGAATATAGTAAAATTCAGGCCGCAGTTAATAAAAGCGCGTTAAAGAGGAGAGGCCAGGCCGATGCGGCAACAGTGAACTCATTTTAAGACGGATGATGGAAACCGCTATCGGGGTCGCTGATCTCATTGCAAAGAGTTCCCCCTCCGTTCCCCCTCCAAGCCTTAGCCTAACTGCAATCTTAAAAGTTTTTTTTAATTCTTTTAATCTGAACATGCTGTCAATCTCATGCAAGTGCTAGTGACAGTCCTGGGTAATCTTCTGGCTGCTAATTTCCGCTCAGTATATTTCTGAGAGCAAGATGTGGCGAGCTGTCTTGGCTGAAAATAGGGCACAGTGAGCAGGAGACAATGCTCTTTCATCTCGAATGTACCCTATTTCAGCACAGCAACCGTCCACTAATCGAGCCCAATCCTTCTTGAAACCACAGCTTTCAGCCTCGCGTGGAGAAAGAAGAGGTCTCCGCGAGGCACTTTTACGGAAAAGAAGGTATACAGGACACAAAGGCACATCTGGCCCAGCCTGTTTTTTGAAGGCATTCCTTGGAAATGCAAGTATTTCATCAAATATGTCACACGCAATGGGCGCCTTACCGCAGGGCTCACGCGCGCGGCCCTCTCCGCAAATTCACTCTCTCTTTGAATTAAATTAACCAAGATTGTCGGCAATTTTCTGTACAGTGTGCAAGGAACCGGAATCTAGACACCTCTTTCGATCCGGCTTTGTCCTGAGTAGCCTTCAGTTTGTGAACGTGCATATGATAGAACATGTATGAGCCTGTTTAAATGCTTGGCCATTTGTTTATATATGCATGTGTGCTCACATATCTACCAAACATCTGTGATCTGCATGTGTGTCCGTGTGAAGCCAAAGAAACCAAAGAAGTCTTCGCTATAAGCCTTTGCCAGCAAATGGCTCCTCAGTCACAGAGAAGGAAACAAATCAGAATTGGCGTTTAGCGCACGAGCACACATAAACACACACAAGCGTGCATCGTGTTTTCATATTTTGTGAGGACATCCCATAAACTGACATTCACTCCCTGACCTCTTTCCATTACCTTGACCGTAAACGCAACATGCTTAACTCTGGTCCAAACTCTAACCTTAACCCCTAACTACACTAGCATAGCTCAGTTGAAGAAAATGTCCCCATCAGGGCAAAGAAATCTCATCCGAAGCAATTTTAGTCCTAATGAGTTGATGTTGATAGTCATCACAAAGCTGCCAATGTCACTACGATTTGCAATGAACTGATTGTCATCCTAAAAAAATTCTCAGATCTGGAATAGAGTATTTCCAAATGATACATAAGCACTTCCAATCCAACTCCCTTTTCTCAGTCCAACAATCCCACTGTTTTGAAACAGATATTTCCCTGATGGAAATATTTAATTTATTTCAACCCCCAACAGAACTGTCGCCAAATGCAGATCTGGGCAGTTCGCCCACACATCCTCTTCCCTATGAGGAAATTAAAGTCACATGTCCTCATCTGATACCCTTTCACATGGTTACTTAGACCCAGTCAAGCGGTGTTAAATTCAACCAATTTAAGATCTTTCGTTAACATACCTCTACAAATGCATGCAAATGTACTGTACACGCATGCAAGTACTTTTTAGTGTTTGTCAGACTAATATTCGCACGTATCTGTTAGTATATGCAGTGACTATCCAAATATCCTTTTGTGACTCATGATTTTAAACAATGAATATACAAAAGCCAATCATAATTGCCTATTTACACTCTCCTTGTCTAAATCTAAATGGAACTTACTCAGACGTAGCCAGTGAGACCAATTTCAGTATCACTTTTAGGATGAATAATGTACCCCCACCCTCCCCAGTACACAGGGTTGTTTCCATACCATCTGCCTCACCCCGCAAAAAAGCAGGGCACTGGAAAGTTCCATGCAGGGGACTTACTCAATTTTCCACTTTTCCTTATTCCATTTGCCATATCTGCATGCCACACAACGTGTCAGCAAAGAGAGGGGACGGGTGTTAAAGCTGTTGGGCCGTAAGGCTTGATTCTATCTTCTACTGGAGCGCAAAGAAAATGCATTAGAAGAAATCCGTCCGTTTGTCAACAGCTGCAATGAAGTGCAGTGACAAGGCATGAGCACAATCAGACGAAGATGAATCAGTTTTACATTGAGCTGAGCAAAGTCACTGAAGCAGCGCTAATACTTACGAGCAAAAAAAACAAACACACGTGAATGCCTGGGTAAACAAACACATGTACGCGCACATATGTGCATTAACAGAAATGCGCGTGCCTACTGTGCTTAAACAAACACACGTGCACACGTATGAGTGTGTACACACTAAGGCACGCATTCACGAAGTAGGGAAAACGGCAAAAAAATGACTTCAATATCTTCTCTCCTTAATATTTGTGTTCATCGATATTCTGTTTTATTGATATTTGAGGCATTTATTTGGCTAAAATTGTTGAGGCTTTACATCACAAAATGAGGACAAAATGAGCGATGTGCACTGCTTAAAGGACTGGATTTAAGTTAATTTTGCTTAATAATAATAAAAATGAACCTGTCACCAGCGTAAATATAGGCACAGATGACGCCAGCACATGATAATACATCCTTGGCCAGGCCACTCCCAAGTGTATTCACCAGCATGTGACTCTCTTAATTACGCCGGGCTTCTATCAGATAACTGCCTCAACTTCAATAAACATGCTGGCATACAGCATATATCAAATTAAAACTGAACTCAATGGCACTGCCAATCAACTCATCTTACAACTGGCCTTCATTTTGTTTCGATGCTCATCGGAATGAGCATATGGCAGAGACAAAGAAAACCATCTCACGCCAAATTATCCCTGTCAAAGTCTGAGGAAGCCAGACCCTGTTATCTTCGGCCATCAATCACAAATGCTGAGGAGTTAAGACACTGGGAGATTTGATTGGTTTCGGGGATCATTTATGAGCTCAGTGAAATCGTTGGGTGAGCCAAGCTTGGGGTGGGGAGGCCATGTTCTGAATCAATGCATCGGCTGCTGAGAGGCCAGCTCCACTTTAGTGACAGAGAGGAGGGACTGTAATTAATCTAAGTCTACAGTGTGTCGGAAAAGCTAAAATTAAATGTTCAGCCTCCAAGATATGTATGCCACGGAGATGCAAGTCGCTATTAAAAATCTTTCAGTCAGACAGCGAAAGGAAATGTATACATGTTATTAACCATTCACTGGTTTATGGCAAAAAGCACCTTTTCTGTTTATATCCCTTCATTAATACAGCGAATACATGTGCACATTAGGATATAAAAAAAACGACGAGAAGAGAAACTTGAACACAAATGACTCAATTGAAAAATATCCACTTTTCCTCTGATAGAGTTTTAGAGAACCGACAGGACTCGCTAAATTTGCATCAAATCGTATTTCAGAAGGGACACAAAAAGCTGTTGAAGTGGAGCCATTCACATGTATAACATAAGGTATACTGCCCATTTTCACAGGTTGCCCAAGTGGTGTGCAAGCACTGTTATTGAGGCTAAATTGCCGCTAGAAAACAGCTTGTGTTGTGATTTCTCATGCTGAAATGGCAGTCACAGTCCTAGATGGCAACTGCTTCACAGCTAAAAATAACAGCACCATAAAAAAGCAATGCTTCAGAGAATGGCAGGGATGCATTCTGGCTTTTCTAAATAAAATGTAGAACAAGATGAACTGCAAAGTCCAACTATGTTCTCCCTTAGTCATCTACCATAAAAAGCTCCCCAAGTTATGTGGGCATTATGAAAAGACAAAATTATGTTTCATTCTGCCTGATATGCCCTCCACTATGCTTTTAGACACATGAGAAGTTCCTGAAAATGGCCAAAAAGTGCGGTGAAAATTCATATTTTTTTCATATTTGTATTACAATCCATATTTATTTATTTTTGCGTTTGCATTTGATAAATGAATGAATGTGTGCTTGAGTTCTGGAAATAACTACTTGAACATTTTGTACTTTGAACTTCTGGGCCAAAAATTATGGTTTTAAACAGAAAAATTAACATATACACTAGCCCTCACATGCAGACAGAAAAAGTGCTGTTTCGTAGCTTCTAGATATTTTATTTGATTTATGGTGTGATATTTGCTACAAGCAGACATGACAGGGCATTACATCTGATGGCATTTTGGACACTAACTCTGACCTGATATATAATGTTAATTTTATAATGGATAATGAAATAACTTGCAGAAATTACAGAACATATAGTTACAATGTTGGTCACACAATGCCACATATTGCCATGACTGGGTACGGGTGATCCCGCGAGAGTTATCCCTTGGTTATAATAGGTAAGTATTTCAGCTCGTCTTACCATTATACTTAGACGCAATAATGATAAAATACAAATCTACAACAAGACAAATGCTGACAGTGGACGATATATACAGCAAAGTATATCCTCAAAATGATACCATTCTTCAAATAGGCAAAATTCATAGTTTGGCACAGTGAAGGGTCAACTGGACAGGGAATAGGCTCCGGAAAACCAACAGGGGAACTGCTCTAGGATCCAGTAATGTTAACCCGATTCCCATAAGAACTGTTTATTTCTTCAAAAATGGAGCGAATCAAAGTTTGGCCTAAAGATGATGCTACAGGAATGGTCACACAGTCACCAGAACAATAGGATGGCTCTTTCATGCATCAAGATGTTCACAGAAAAATTGAGCTGATTCCCATCCGAACTGCTGGATTTACTGCATTTGAAAATGTAGTTTAACTTGATGGTGGCGCTACAGTAAAAGTAATAGTGTTGTGATTCTGCCTTGTAGTTTATGTTCATGTTCAGTGTTCATGATTTTGTCTTTTGTTTATTCTTTTTGTTATTGTAATACTATGGTTTTTAGTTCATTCCATTTCTCAGTTCCATTGCACTTGTCTCCCCTTGTCTTGTGATCTAGTTGGTTCAGTCCGTCAGTTCAGTTGTGATCGTCCGTTTAATATATTCCTTCGATTCTTGTTTACTTCCTTCGTCTTTCTGTTCTGATTACTAACAAAACTAACATTTGTATTTTGTATCATAGTCTACTAACACAACTAATCCATGTATATAGATTACTAACTTACTAACGAACACTCTAGTTAAATCTGTAAAGTGCACCGCTGCTAATTTAGACTAATTCCCTCTCAGCAATCGCCCTGTTCTAATCTCTGCCTCTTGCTCAGCTGTTCCTGTCTTCCCCTGAGTTTCTGCGAGATCTCTCGCATGTGCTTAATTACTTTCCTGCACTCGTTATCTGTACACTTAGAACTCTTTGACCAGAGCTGTTTAAATGTCATAGGCTATCTGTGTGATTCCCGTCCATGTCTTGGCTTTCGCCAATTTTCGTGGTTAGGGTTTCCCTCATGTAATTCACCCGTTGTAATTAGTCTGATCCAGTGCACCTGCCTCTTGTATAGCATGTGACTTCCCTCTTGTCTATTTAAGCAGTCTTTTCACAGCCAGCTCCTTGTCAGAACGTTGATCAATATTTCATTGTGCAGAGCGCCTTGTATGCCATTGAGTATTGTTTTTCTTCGACTGGTTTGTCCGACTTCGATTCTTGCCATTGCCCTTTTTGTATTGTTTTTATCTTTCTGGATTTCGACCCATTTTTGTGACCAAGATTTCTGTGTTTGGATGCCCTGTGTATGACCCTTGGCTTTGTTCATCGACTACGACTTTTTGCCTACCGATTATGTACCTCTGCTCATCTGTCTTCCTGGTTCAGACCCCTCCCTGTCTAGTCGACACTGTTTTTGGATTTCGTATTGTGGCTTGGCAATTGTGTTTTTTGGTTTTGACTCAGACCTCATTAAAGGCATACGTTTTTTGGATTTCTATCTCTTGCGTGTGGTTCCTGAAAGCTACGTCACAAATAGAGCTGTCAAAATTAAAACAGTCTCTCTTCTATGCATCAGGATGCTGACAGCAAATTTGACTGGATTACCATAAAAAACTGTTCAAGTCACTGCATTATTAAAAATGCTTGTCTAGGTGCTGGTGCTACACTGAAGGTCCTGGTCTCACCAATATCACGTCTTTACACCAGGAAAATCACAGACTTTTTGACATGATTCCCATGAAAATTCTCTGAGTCAATGTATATGTATATCTTAAGTTTGGCCAGGTGGTGGTGCTAGAGAAAACATTACAGAGCCACCACAATCAATAACTTCCTCTTCACTGGACTGGGAATGTTGATAACTGATTTGCCACGATTCCCATCAAAGCTGTATGGATTATTGCAATTATTATTTGTAGCCCTGCAAGAGGCTTGCGTGTTGGTGGCTTGTCAATTGAAGCACTAATTACTAAAACCTCACAAGTCAAGTCAAGTGTGACTTATGGGGTTTTAGTAATAGGTGCTTCAATTGTCAAATTGGCAATATTTAAAAATTAAAAGTTTGGCCTAGTGGTGACCTGATCATAGGGTGAGCAACATCAAAAACATATTCTCTTTCTGCACCAGAAACAATCACAAGAAGTATGACATGATCCCCATTAAAACTGTGTGAGATACTGCTTTAGGAAATATAAAGTTTGTCTTGGTGGTGGTGCAACACGAAAGGTCAAAGTGTTAAATTAAATAGCGTTCCTTAACTAAGCACCAGGAGTGAACACAAAAAACTGTCAAGTTATGAAAATTTTTAAAAATCAAGTTTGGTCTGCTGATCGTCCATTTGCATCTAGAGAGTTTGCCCAGAAATATGCACCACAACAGGGTCAAAGATGAATTTCGACATTGTCATCCTAAAATATGCTTGGGCCATCCCATTTATGAGATAACTTGGTCATTCGGTGAATTCAGGTAGTCTGTCAGCTAATTTTGAAGCTGCATAACATCGCTGAGTGAAGACCAGGCCAACTTAAACAACCTTAGACCATTACACTGCCTACAGAGACTTGCAGAGTGGGCAGTATGCATGATGGGTGCATTCCTTCTTGGACCTGCTATCTTACCCTGATGCTGTAGAGTAGGGTAAATCTGGACCCATAAGATCAAATGACCTTTTCCCGTTGCTCCACACTCAAAACTTTGTGCTTCATAGCAATGGGAAGTCGTCTTTCCCGATTAGACTGACTAACACTTGGTTTTCTCAAGGCCACACAGCTTTTTGGTTTCAATCCTGTAAATTCTTGCTGCACTGTAAATGTAGAGATGCTTTGACTTTCACAATTAAACTTAGCCATAAGTCTGACTGTCAATTTTTTATGATGAGACTTCATCAAGCATTTTAGTGTTCCTCAATGGCGATCATTCATGATTGTTTTCCAACCACAACTGTTCAAAGAGTTGATGGTTGACGACTATCCTTGCAGGTTTCAAAAACAAATTGGACAGTTAAGAACACAATACCAGAGATTCCAGCAATCTCAATAGTTCTTTTCTTTGCTTGATGCTGGCCAATAATTAGCCCCCCTTGAAACACAGTAACATCCTTTCCACGACCATGGGATACATCTTCCAACATGGTTGTTCTAGAAATTCTAGGCTAAACACTGCATCAGTCAGGATTAAAAGAAGAGTTACCAGCTGAAACATATTAATCACTACAATAATGATTTAATGATGAGGTCTAAAGTATTTGTTTATTGAAAACAATACGGCAACTTTTCTTGGCCAGAAAGTGTATAAATGAAGAGTAACTGTGTGCATGTACATTTGCGCATTTGTGTGTTACCAAGAAATATAGCTCACTTACATCAGCATGAATTGAAATTCTTTGCAAGCGAAATGATAAAACTGGATGACTTATCATTCCAAAGTGGCTCAATAATAATCAAAGAGCTTAATTTAAACATCCAAGACAGTATGTTCAAAAGAATTACAATGGCATTAAAAGACTCAAGTTTGCCAGTCTGAAGTTTATCTTTCTGTATCTTCAATTTGGTTCGTACTTAAATGAAATAACAGCATTACATCTCACTGAGCAGACAGAAGGAATAATAACAAAAACAACTGTTTTGCAAAGCATCCAATATTGCGCCTAAAATTACAGCATTCATCGTTAATGACAGCTGAAAAACAAGCTTGGCATCGGCGCTGCAGAGGCCACGCGAATGCGCTCTCGCCGCCATCTGATAAACACAGGCATTCTGCCTCTCCAACAGGCAGCCAGTTCTCTCTAGCATATTGTGCAAGCTTTTGTTAGCGTAAATGCGGAACAAAGCAGAGAGCTTTGTTACAGCTATTGTCACGCAGCGAGAGGCCCGGATCCAGCCAGCCCTTCACAAACTTGAAATGCGGAATTAGAAAGAAGATACCGAGTGAAAACAGACAAATCTCAGGAGTTCACTATTCACGCAGTCTCTCTGGGGAAGTAAATGGGCCGGCAAAAATAAACAAGGTTTTGCGATTGACATCCGAGAAGGAACACCTTTGGCCCAACGGACTGCAATAACATTCGGTGAAGGACATTGAATGGAGTCTTCTTCTGTGCTGTGGGCTCATTACAATTCAATATCAGGACTAAAAGGCGATAGTGTGTCGGGTACAATCAACAAACATTTTCAATTCAGTTGAATTCAATAAAGCTTCATGTGTGCCATTAGGGCAGTCTGATCGGGTTGACAATGCATGAATAATTATGAGGTGCACACACTATAACATGCATAATATACAGACACGATTCCTTTTATCCACCCAAGGCAGAGGATTTCAACCTATTCTGATCCCGGTTCTATTCAATTCAGTTCAATAAAAAAGTATAGATCCCCATTGAGCAATTGCTCTGTTCAGGTCTAGCTACAATGCTTTAAACATGAACGAATTACACGCGCGACCAGTAATGCACACTTGGCAGATATACATGATTGGCTTTATAGATCTAAGAAAGGGGTTTTCAACCTCCTCTGTACCAGGCTAAATGTCACCCAAGGGACCTCCAATGCAAGTTTTTGTTGTTACATTGTGAAACCTTTCCCCAAATCCCCCAGCAGGCAGAGCAAAACACGTCTTAAAAAACAGAATCTAAGGCAGCTGCAATGAAGAGAATGTGGGAATGAAAATAAATCAGCAGGTGTAAAATAGCAATTAAAAATTTTAAAAGACCTTTGGTCAATACTCTTTACATCATTCAGGACCCAATTTGCATAGATCACCTGGGGCATGAATGTGACTCACTGCACACTACTCAGCCAGAATTATATGGGCAGCTCCCCAAGAGGCAGAACTTCAAACTGTGTACGAAAAGCATGGTTATAACCTAGGGCACCACAGTCCTCCTTGTAGCCTACTGCTCCAAAAATAAAGAGGTAAAGAATGGGCATGCATTTTTTGAGCCTCACTCAGGCATGAGTCAATTTTATTACTGAAGTAATTTTGGACTAAAAATGGAAAAATGAGAGGAGCATCCCACACTGCTACATAAATAGTACCTTCAAACATTCAAAAACTGGTTATTTATTGATACTGATCTGAATCATCTCAGCTTATTTTGAAGGGCTTACCTTAACAGTGGCAGGTCCTGCACTAGGCCAGGGGCCGGCTCACCCATAAAAATAAGGGGGCTGCATGTACATCTTGCACAACATCATTTTGTTTTTACGTCTTCAAGCCCAATAGTCTCCCAAAAAGATTGGGAACAAGTGAGAACAGTGCAAATGGAAGGTACCTAGAGTGCCATACGCTTTTGCAGGTTTTTTCATATGGATGTCAGCATGTCAGGAGGAGGCGGGTTAGTACTTCTGAATCAGACAGGCGGGTAAGTACTTCTGAATCATAAAGAGATAATGACAATTGGCTGACACAAAATTTTACGAAAAAACTAACTTTAGATTCTATAAGCACATTCAAAAGTGCAATTGTCCCTGTTAATATACTACCTTAGAGCATGTTTTCTGTTACGTTTATGGGTTTTTTTTACCATGTTGTCTGTTTTCATTTCTACTACTGTTTTTCCTAGTCCACGTGTATCTGTGCATTTTTCTTTCCATAGTCTGCGTCTCCCTGCTCTCGGGTGATTGTTATTGGTTCGTGTCTTGCTACCTCATCTTCCCTTTAATGCATTCCTCATGTGTTCCTCACCAGGGCTCCCAGATCTGGCCCTCAAATCAAAATTCAGCCCTAGATTCCTTTCCCTCCTGGCAAATATTGAACAATTATTGTCTCTGATTGGCCAGACCAGGGATGTCAAACTGACCTGTAAAAGGGCCAAGAGGCTGCAGGTTTTCACTCCAACAAAGCAGAAGCACAACTGGTACAACTAATCAGTTGTGCAGGCCTCGATCAGTTGATTAAATCAGTGGTTTCAGGTGAGCTTCTGCTTGGTAGGATTGAAAACCTGCAGCCTCTTGGCTATTGTACGGGTCAGTTTAACACCCCTGGGCTAGACTGTCTTTACACCTGATTCCCAGGTAAAAAGCGGGTGGAAAACCAGCAGGTCTCGGCCCACGAGGACTGTGAGTTGGGGAACAGTGTGACCTTTCTGTTCAGCCTGCCTCTATTGACCCTGTTTGCTTTTCCTGACCCAATTATTACCGTCCACGATAGCCATGCTGATATTGTTTTCAGTTGGTCTGTGTGAGTGTCATCAGGGAAAACTTCAACAAGACTACTCTTCAACTACTATCTAACAGCTATGAATAATATTTTCAGTATTTTTGACAGTGTTTATATGTCTGCCTGTGTTTCTGTTGGCGGACATTTCTTGTGAACACGATAACGACGATGTTTTGAGATGCAGCGAAAAAACATTACAGGTGGGTAATCGGGATAAAAAGGACGGCTCAGTTTTAATATGGGTGTGGTCTGAGTATTCACTCACTGAGCGTGATATGATGAAGACTACTGTACTGAAAGCAGTACCAGCTTCGCTGTTGCTGCTAGTGCGATCCCAGGTGCTCTTTTGTTGGATTCTGTGTTTGTTCTGGTTGCTGTGCCGGGATATTTTCTGACCCTCTGCCAGTTTTCTTTACTTTAATTTTTTGGATTGTGATTTGGTACTGCATTCGGCCCTTTTGTCAGTGTTGCTCAGGGAATCAAGCGCAGGCAGCAGGTCAAAAATAAACTGTAGTTTATCGAAGAGTAGGGCAATACAAAAATGTGCGGCCAAAAAAAGGCAGGGTCAAAACCAGAGGATCATAAATGCAGTACCGAATTGCGATCCTAGAGAATGGTCAAAGGTCACTTCAAACTAGAGTGTTTTTCCTTGTGAAAACAAATGCCCCCCTCCCACAGCAACCCAAAATAGCATAAAATACCAGTTCAGTGGCCAAACAATGCACAAACTAAATTTAGTTAAGAATAATTGATGGGTTCTGAGTTATGTCCCAAAAACAGGTTAGGAACGCCGAGGCAGGCGTCAATGCCGATGCTGAAGGGGTCCCAACCAAAAACAAAATGTCTCCCTCTCCTCCCTCCAAGAGGAGAGACATAAAAACCAGGGAAGACACAATGCTGCACTGAAACACCGCCGGCAAAGACAGGATCCAGAAATCATAATCATAGACAGGAACAAACAGGCATAGGCACCATCTCTGGGTAGGGGGGGCCTTGGGTTTCATGTACCCCCCCAAAGTAAAAGATGGGGGGGCAATAACTCCCAATCCTGAAACGCCCTGGTCACCACCGTTGAATTAGCTCTGGCTGTTGCAAATTCAGCCCTTTCTGCAGCAGCCCACAAGTGTGAGATTCCCAAATGGGAGAAGTTATGACAACTCTGATTGGCCAAAAAATGACATGCGACACGCCTACTGTATGTACGGTCCATGATGAGCTGACAAATTTGGTCTTCACCCTAACTTTACCAGCTAGCTATAAAAGGTATGAACTAAACTGATATGTTTTGCGGCAGTATTTGCATCCCAACTATACTCTTAGATTTACTGTACTAACTAGCTATAATAGGTGTAAAACTTGCCTGAAATATTTTGCGGTGCTTTCGTAAGTCCCAACTGTAATTTTAGATTTACAAGGGCAATCGTTGTTACAGCTAGTTAGTGAAGTTAGGGCAAAAACCACATCACATGCTTAAATATGATGACTCTTTCCAAATTTTTTCTTAACTGATGGCAATATAATCTAAAGAGTAAGCTAATCCGTGACAACATACATAGCAGTATAACATGGCTATTGCTAAGTAACAAATTAAATAACAGTGTGCAACACATCGGAGGAGTATTATGAATTATTACGGAAACATGGAAATGTTTAAGTCTATGATATTGACTGGCAGACATCTGGCTTCTAATCGCATTTTCATGGATATGTTGCATTTTGCCAAATAATCACAATACAGATAGTTCAATACCCATAAAGTACATTCCTCATAGGTTGTATAAAGACAAGCGACAAATCAACACCTCAGCACTTTTTCTTAAAATTCCCTGCACTGTTTTGCAATTGTATATGTGTAATGAATTTGTTTCCAAAGTTCCTCCATTTTTGAAAGACAAAATATCCCCTGCTCCAGTCATTCCCTCTCGTAAAAAATAATCCCATGGTGACCACATGCATCTGTCTTTTGGAAATTTCAGACCACAGGCTGTGTAGACTAAAAGAATTTGATTTTCCCATTATATTGGAGTGAGGGCTGATAGGTTAAAACACTAACTGTTTTGTCAGATCAGCACATAATAGCTAATTGTTGCACTTATTTTGCTCCTGAAGGGCTACTGTACAATCTAGGACTCCTTGTGAAAATTCATAAGGATGTGCAGTTACTATCTCAAGTCAAAGTCGATTGAGTGAAGTTTGTCCGAGCTTGCTTGTTTTGTAGACAAATAACTATGACACGTTCTTATCACTGGGCCGCAACCAAGGTTAGGGAAAGTACCGCTACTGGATCCCTTCTGATGTCTACATTGCCACTGCTTCTCCCTGGTTCCTTACTTCCTTCAAGCTAGCTTGCGGCTCCTCCTACCTTCTGGACACACCAAACACTGCTTACTATCGTAAAAAGCGTCACCAGACGTGCGCCTGTATTTGAATGTAACGCGGGAACGTCGCCACAGACACACTGATTGCTTTACCTGGCAAAGAATTAAATACAAGACAAGTGCTTTCATTAGTGGGTCAAAGGCCCAATCGTCGTTGTTTTATACCCCGTCTCTGATAGACACTGACTTATCAGACAGTAACGAGACGGAAATCTTATGGATTACCACGTTAAACAAATCTGAACAATGCTATACAATTGAACCAATGGGTTTGCATGATCAGGCTGAGGGTCGTTATGACACAATTTTAAATACTGTTTTCGCTATTTTAATTGCATCATAAAATGTCTTTGGCAGTCAGAATGCAACGTCCTCAAACTTTAAAACGATATACTGTTTAGCGCTACAACATAGCACAATATTTGACTGTATAAAAACACAATTATGCCTAGCAGTCCACCCTTTGGCCAATGCTTGCAAAAGCGTTAAGACATTCGATAACAGCGGGAACAAGAATATGATAGGCTAGAAGTCAAGTAATGACATTATTTTTCCCTGGTTAGTTACAGCCATTTGCCATGTTTCTTTTCATCAGAACGAATCCTATGAAATCACAAATCAGGACAAGTTTCCTGATGATTAGCACACATTAGATCACAATACTGGGACATTTTGTCTTCCAGAACACAGCAAACACAGCCCTGCATACAAGGAAAGAAACACTTACAGTTTAAGTTTGGGTCAAGAAGCAGATTTATCACGTCGTGTTACGTCACACTTTGCTAGCAGATAGTTACCATGAAATATTTGATTTGCAGTTGGCGCAAGTGCAAGCAGGTCAAAAACGGGCAGGCAGGCGGAACACAAACAGAAAAAGCTTGTAGTGACCCAGGACCGATATCAACGGAGACAAACTAGCAACAAGACAAAGCAGGGGAAATTAACAAGTAATCAGGTGGACCAGTAACCAGGAGGAAGGCGGGGCAAGCACAGACACGAGGACAGACAAGAGGCTCAAGTGGGAGAGGGCATGGGAAGTGCACAAGTGAATGATGAGGTAAAAAGGCAATTACCATGTGAACTATAAACAGCAGGACACTGAATGCAGGAGGGAACGGATAAAAATGCACGTGAAAAAGGAAAATGGAGATGAAAATGGAAACAAAACAGAGAAGTGCAAAAATGGAAAAGTAAATACAACACAAAATGTGAAAATAAGACAGAATACTGACCCCTCTCCGGTTGTTGACCCTACTTGTTCCGTGACTATGCTTCTGGAGTGCTGATTGGCAATCTGCCCTCTTTGTTTTTTGATCCTGCTTGTTTTGACCTTGCCTCTGAATTCTCCTGTCCTCAAAAAATGACGGTTTATTTTCACACCCTGTCTGCACCAGAGTCCCCGCACATTTCTGACAGACTGATTCTTACAAAAAAGATAGGACGCAGATTTATTGACATGATTCAATATTTTAAGAAGGACCGCCCTGTGAAACAAGCCTTGTATTACACTGCCGAACGTACACAAATCTCTATCAGATGTTGTTTTAGGCCTACTGTGGCAGGGATGGGTACATCAATCGAACCCTTATCGGAATTCCTTGACAAGTACCAACGCTCCCTTGCAACAAAAATGCCATCAGAGACACAGGGGATTTTTTTAGGAGTCTTTTTTTAGAAGTTGATATTCCTAATGGAGAGACATATTTAGACTATTTGGATGAAGTGACTTTAGTTTACACATAACATTCCCCACAATGTAAGTCTTGAAGTCATTCGTTTTCATTGCATTTTGAGAACCATTGTGATTCTGTCATTGAGCTTTTAGCTGAACATGCCACAAGTGTCTAGAACCAGCCAGCATTAACTAGTTAACCTCTTTGCCATTTTGAACGTAAAACGTCATCTTTAATGAGAGTAACTTACAGAAGTTTCCATTCTTGTCTAGACTGAGATTGAGATTGCACTTCTGTTAATCCTTCCTCAGTCTGTTCCTCTGTCCAGTTTATTAGGAACAAGCTTTGAATTCTTCTACTTGTCATCAGAATTGGACCGCATTCCTCCTAAGCTACTCCATCCTACCTTCGGACCGTTCAGCTCTGGCAATGTATCCACCCAACCTGTCAGTCATCCTGGATAGCCAATGGCCGGATAGTGGCAACGCCTACACTGCATCTTCGACATCATCTGAACTGAACTGCGCTACTCTCCTCTAGGCTACATCCCACTGTCACCATATTTCTACCAATAAATCCTACTAATGGATTGTATAATAATAATAATAATAATACATTTTTATCTTCAAAAACAGAATAGTCATGGGGTATTTTATTGCGTAGATATGGCATTTCTGCCAATGTGCTATTTGGAAGGAAGATTTATTTACAACAGTAATGCATTCAAATCTTACCTTTTCTTTTATCGACAATACGTCAATGACATTTTTATTGTTGTTAATGGGAATGAAAACCCTGTTTCACAATCCAATTTTAGCTCATAGATCCATTAAATGGTCTTCCAATGTAATGCTGGTGATACACACTTTGGTGCAAAAGCACCACAAACTTGTGAAAGCTCCTTCAATTACAAAAATTGTCCTGTCCTTCCCAGAAATGGCTGTTACGTAATATCTGGCTACTTTAACCCCAGAAAGTCATGCAAAAAAAAAAATTTGAGGATTAAATAAAAAATTCAAATGGTTTTTTTTCAATTTTGTGGATTTTTGTAAACCTGTATTGCTTATGTAGGGTATGTATTCCGGATATGCAGCGGATTGCAATAAATAGTGAGTGAACATGGCGATTGAACCGTTTTGATTTTGACTATAACTTAATATTTCAACTGAAGCAAGGACTTGTGTATCAAGAATGGATGTCTCAAAACAATTCTGCATAATAATTTTGATGTTTTTTGCTATTTATATATCAATAGATTATGAAATTTGTTGACTCTTTTTAATCCCATTGCACTTGTACCTCTAGCCTCTGGAAGATTCATAATTTTAGGGCCGTAGCCCTAAATATTCTTCGGCCTTATTAAGACCAAAGTCTGCACTTCCACAACAATACTCCAAGCTGACGTCACTCCAGTCCTCCAAATCGGATTACAAACCCTGGCTCTTAAACCCACTGTTTACCATACTTGATATACTGGCATGGGTCCGTGTGCTCATTCACTACCTTAATAGGTTACTCAGTGCGGCTCAGGATGTGGTCGGCAGTTCCCATTCCAGGCTGTCAATAATATTGATTACCTTTGATTGGGGATTACTTTCAGCATAAAGAAATGTGTATTCGTTTCCTCTGATACATTCCAGCTTTTTAAAATGTTGGTCATGTCATATGGTTTACATGCCCTTTAAGGGCTGAGTGATGGGAAAACATGGCATTTCAACAATATCTGACTAGTTCATGTGACTCCATTATGTTTAACGTGGAAAACAATCTACAGGAAATGCCATTTTAGACACTTAAGGTGTGTTACTATGACATCTAAGACACGTGCAAAACAGCTCATACCTCTGCCAGCATGTTTTGATTCACTGGCACTTAAGTAGCGGAAGAATCTGGATCAGAACCTAGATAGGCCTGAAAAATGAATCACTTCTTCCCATTCAAACAGTCCAACTTCCCATAAAATTTTGCGGAAATCTGTAGTTTTTGAGAAATCCTGCTGACAAACACATACATAAACACACCTTCAAGTGATTATGCTACGTCCTGGCAGAGGTAAGAAAATGTCAACTACACTGTATACTTTACCCACAGACAGCCTTCTTCTGCATGCATCGAGCTGTCATTCAACTCCAAAGAAACGTACTCTACCTTAGTGGTAACTTCTCTGCATTAAACGCACATGTTCAGACAGAACTGATTTTAAGCTTGATGCTAAAAAATTGCACAGCTAATTTCAAACGCAAGGCTTTCCAAAACAATGGTTGGACGAGGCTTTAGAGAAGATATAGAACTATGCTTGTCAAAGGACTTAGGGAGTAGTACTTAAAAACCCAGTTGTGCTGCACAACATATTCAGTAACAATCTTAAATTAGAAAATTTGGGTAGGATATGTTAACTTACAAATTTTAGCTTCCGTTTTAAATTTCATTAATCTTTTTCCTGGATTACGCTGAAAATAATATAATAACGCACCAACTATTTCTATCCACAAAGATTTTATTGATTCTTTGAAACAAAAACCTTGACAATTTTTTTAAAAATTGGAGCAATATAGCAGTTACTACGCTGTGATGTGGCTATTCAATTTCACAACATTTAAAACGTTTAGGGACTGAAGTCACTAAGGGGCAAAGTTTTTCAGGTTTAATTTTGTCCAATTTTTCTGGCAAACAAGTCTTAAGGCATGCAAGCAGTACACAGTGCATGCAATCTACTGGGGACAGCTGGGGACAGCAGGAAGGCCAGTCCAACACTTGCAACCTCTGCTTAAACAGCCTGTGCAATGTATGCAGAATATGGTATGAAGCCATTTGGTTGAAATATACAAGGGTGTCCATGGAGAAGATGTCGACTAGAAGGCAGCACATGTTGCTTCAAAATTTCATTGCACGTCTCATCATAAATGGTACCGTCACAGAAGCTTAAGTAACCATTGCAAAGGGCACGGACACAATCCAATATTAACACTTTCATGCATGGAGGTCACTACAGTGTACAGCTGTTTAAAAGTGTTTTTTCTCTATATATGCCTGCAATTTTGGGCACTGCTGCATATAGTCCACTCTAGTGTAAGCTATTGCATCATCCCATACAAAAAATCTCATTGGCAGGTCATTGCAATGGGAAAAGGTAGTCATTTATAGAATAAAAATAGAAAACATTTTTACTCAAACCTTGTTTTACATCCCTAAGGATGCATTAAATCACTTCGTAAAAAAAATCCTGACCAAGTTTATCGTAATTCAATGATTGGCAAATCATTGCATTCTGGTTATATCTTCATTTTAAACAGCGTCCCAAATTTTTTGGAAAAGAGGGAGGAGGAAAAGCGAATTAATTTTATGCATGCAGCGAACCAAACACAGAAGTGCGAGATGCAGAGGTGACAATAAATCCCCGTTAGTATAACATTTCTCAGATCGTAAGCATTCGTACTTGTTTGAGGGATTGGGACAGCGTGTACTTGCGCGAAGGCAGGCAGACACTGATCAGAGGTTTTTCATGTGGAAAGGTGGAGCTTCCAGATGAAAACTATCCACTCGTTAGTGACGAAGGAGGATCTTCATCTCTAACCTTTTCATGACTGCTTGACATGCAGGTTCTCTCAGGTGACCTAGAAATATTTAAAATGACGCCACTGTAAAACACAACAACCCCAAGAAGTTGTGTGAACTTATTTCTTTTCTTGAATTCCACTTGTCATGACAAGTTTTAAATAGTGAAATCAAGTTTTTAAGTTTTCAAAAGTTCAACTTAAAATTATCCATTAGTGTTGAGTCATTGTGGGTAGAAACAAAGCTGAATTTGAAGTTGACAAAACTCGTATTTTTAAGGTGGGCGTTTTTGTTTCTAAGTATAACCAAGCAGAAGTGTATTACAGAGCACCTTTTGCTTCATATATGCTGAAGCATTCTATAGTTCCGTTGCATCAGATTTGTCGTCCAATTTTTTTGTTACTCTGCAGTTTAGTTTGTCATACTGGTCTATTTATTCCTTACAACTTCATACAATTAATATTCCTTGGCAGTTGTCCATTTATATGCCTATACTCGCCACTTAACACTTTTTATTGTCACTTGCCAATCTCATGCTATATCTGTATTCAAATTAAAAAAAATCAACACATCCTGCAACATGTTTAACTATGGATAATTATGGACATATTTATTTGTAGTTGATACTAATCTGTGAGCAGGCTTAGAAGTAAACTACTGTGATGAGCTTGAGCCAGGATTGCCACTCCAGCTTATTGACTCTCCTTATATAAGGAATTCTTGTTGATTACTGCAGATCTATTTGAAGACACTGCAGATCTCTGGCAGAAAGTTTTACACTCATCACTTTGTGTTTTGCACTTATTAGTTTATACGCTAATTAAGAAAAGGTTTTACTGTATCCACAGCATGGACTGATTTATGTGCTTTTGGGAGCAAATGAAGCGGCATGCCATTTCTCCCTTGTTTGTTGATAGCATTGCATAGAGTGAAATGCATTCTTAAATACAGTCTGACATAGCTACATAAATTATTTCACTATTGAACACGTCCAGTCCTCAAAATCATAAAAAATAAACATGACTTTTAAATATTATCAATTTTGGCGGTGAATATTGAGATTATATCTAAGGAATTGATCCATAATGTAGAAAACGATTTCATACATCAGCTGTAACATCTGAGTTACCATGCAGACCAAACTATTTTTAGTTTGACACGCAGAGAACAAGATAAAATGAGTTGTGGCAGTCAGATGCACTGTGGCTGTACGTGTCAGATGTCATACATTTGTGAAGTGTTTACATTCACCAGTGAACTGAATTCTAAAGCAAGGATATGAACACAGTACATGGAAGAAACTTACAGACTTATGCAGTGATGCAGCTTAAGAAAATTCTTATTAGTATGAGGTTCAACTGATACAAACCTCCGTCTAACTGACCACCAGGTACAGTTAATTTTCTTCCAGTTAAAGATTTTTGAAAATTTTTAAAATGGTAAACAAATGAGCTCTATAATTTGACCTCCGCATATATATATATATTTATATATATATGTGGTAGTAGGACGGGGAGAGTTTAATGTCCTTGGAAGGTTGGGAAATGCTAGCATGAGATGACTGTTTGACTCTGGAACTGAAACTTTCAAAAATATCTCTGACCATGTTAGCACTATATAAATGAGCCTTTGAAATCCTTTGTATCAATCTAAAAGCATGATTAACAGGAAAATGTTGACCCCACCCAAAGAGGGGTTTGCAGAACCACACTTTGTTCAGAAATAAGGACTCAACACTGTTTTGCTCTGGCTAAATTCCTAATCTTAACTGCTCAGAAAAATATGAGTTCGAGAATGTGTGAGAAGTGATCTGTCAACTCTGTCTGCCGCCCAAGGAAAGCGTGAATAAATAACTGGAAATAATGCCCCGGAATGCTTTATGTACTACGGCCTATACCTCTTATGCATAAGTCTGCCATCTTAGGTTTGTGCATTCATCAGTCCTCAACCCCCAAGCTACCCTGAAGACAACCTCTATTGCAAGCTACAAAGAGCTATTCATCATCTCACAGAGTGGCGCCAGGCTGGTAATACGCAACTTATCGATCCTCGTCCTGTCCAGCTGATTTACTATATGAGAGCGTTCTCCGCTTCAATATGCAACACTTCCACAGACTGTCGTAATACAGCATATTGTTCCATAAGCGTAAGGTTAGCCATCTTTCAAGTAGGAGCTGTCAGTTTTCCTATCGCTTGATTCGCTAATTGTTTTTGTTTCCGCAATTTTGACATACAATGATGAGGCTGACACTGCTACTAAAAAAAAAAAAGAACAAAGAAAACTGTTTTGAAGAGAATACTTAATGACAGACATTTCCTCCCGATGTCTTTTCATGTCTCGTGTATTCATCTGTGGGTTGGGATAAAAGTGGGTCAAAGTGAGAATTTCATTTCGACGTGTTCTTTGTCAGAAGCGGGGTCCCACCAACTCCCTGAACAAAAACATCAGGCAGCAGTCAAATTATGGAAGGGGAACTAATGAAATAACACAAAAGTACAGAAGAATGGAGAAAACTGAAGGCCTTTTATGAAAAAGGCAATGATTGTGGACAGAAATACGGGCCGGGGAATGGGTCTAATCTATCACAGGCTGTGTTGTGTCGGAGCCACCCAGCTTTCTACATTGAGTCGGCCCCCTCTGTAACCTCGCTCTCCCTGCATCCCTGGCCAAAGACCATTTCCCAGTGTCTACATTACATAAACACAGGAATACGTCTGCTTAACCACTTGATGGGCCACAACCATGAAAGACCGGGCGGAAAAAAAAAAGACAGGAAAGCCATTTCCTTTGAGGGTCATCTAATGAAAGACATTTGTGCCCGTGTTGCTGCCAAGAAGGTGTTTTCTTTTTGCGTAGCCCCATAATTATTTTCATATTGATTAAACGTTCAGTCTTCAGAAAAAAAAATAAATGATTTTTACCAGAATGGGCAGGTTTACTGAAACTATATCTAGGAAACTCCCTGCTTGAAATTTCCCTGCTTGAAATTGAGCATTTTTGCTTATCCAGACAGAGTCAAGATATGGACTAAGGATTACAATGATTCCTTTGAAGAGCGTGAGATGTTTTAGTTTTCCAACATTCCGGGCTCGTCTGCGGTAATGTTATGATGAGCTCTACAAGGTATGCAAAAAATGCATGTTTATATGTTCAAGCAGACTCTCGGCTGGTAGGATTTCATGGCTACTAGCATTGTGTTTCCAGAAAACTACAAAGTTGTCAGTTGCTGAATTTCTACACGACACAGACCGGCGCACACTCAAGGCAGATAAATGAAAAAATCTCAAGTTTGTTCATCGTTTGTATTATACATTTGCAGCATACAAACTGTACTGTATATGTACGTCATTTATTTATGTGCCCCACTACAAGGTAAGAATAATCTCATTTCGAGCAGATGCAGGATAATGTTGTTTGTTTTGTCAAAATTATGTGGTGAGAGGATTTTATAAGCGCGCCCTCTCAGAGCTGACTTTCCTGTCTATTCCGGTTTGGCTCTCTGTGCTATGCTGTGAAAGCAACAGGAACATTACACTTCCAATCTGATGACAGCCAATACCAACCAGGACAACCGGGTTACGGGAAAAAAAAAAAAGTAGCTTTAAGCCATCTTTTCTAACACATGCGACTGTGAGCCCGGGGCTCCAAAAAGCAGCAGGATGCGATGGCAGCGATAGCAGTCTTAGCTTAACTCCCAATTCTGAGAGTGAAAGCGCAAAAAAAAAAAAAAAAGACTGGGCCAGTCAGAGCTAAGCTAAGCACTCACTCAGCATTCAGCGAGCGTGCTAACGTGCTACAGTTTTGTAATGGAAGGCACAGTCACTGTTTGTTGACGGGTTCCTCTGGGTCTCAAGATTGGAGTCACAGTTCCAAGGCACCATGCTGCTTGGCACAAAGACTCTGGCAAACCAAGTGAGGGCTGTTTCAAAATGGAACGGCAATTCAAAAGGCTGGAAAGAGGGACCTTTTTTTTTTCTGACGGCCACCTCGGACAGTGAAAAGCACGGCTTTAGTTTCCCCTGGGGTCTGCTCGGGTGACTCTCACTGGTGCATGAATCATGAGACTCGTGGAGATGACGGCCACCTTAATTAAGCTGAAATGTAAAAGGCTGGTCTGGGCGCTCGGAGGGATTAACAGGCTTTCTTGCCGGTACCAGAGAACCGAACGTTTGACTAGACTTTGGCTCTGACACCATTCGTGAGCATATGTTCCACAGCGAGGCCATCGCCGGTGGTTTTCAAAGGCTAATCCATCTGAGCAAAACATGGAAATTGTGACAGCTGCACCAGAAACATTATTTAAAACTGTATCACAATAATTACGCTAAGACACGATCCCAGTGCAAAGGACGGACCCTTCTGCTCAAAGAGGAATGGTGTCACTTTGAAATTAAATTTTAAGATTTTTTTCTGATGTTGTCAGCACTCAATTAGGAGTGACTGGCGAGAAGAATACATCCGAACATGGGCGTAGGTTCCTCTATGGTAACCCAAGAGGCATAATTAGGGACTGAAAACTGGGAAAGCAAGGACTAGGATTGAAAAAAGAATTTTTTTAAAGCAATAGACCAGCTTGGCAGGAACAAACTAGCAATAAACTAGCTTAAGTTTCCAACCATGACATTCACAATCAATTTTACAGTGACTTCTCCCAATTTCCTCCCACAACAAAAATCTCCTTTGTTCCTTCTGAGCCACAACCAGTTTACAGAAATCAATTAATCCCCCCCCCTCGCTGCACGCAGCACTTCAAATAGTGTTACAACCAAAGTACTGTATCTAAAATGGCTCAGCCCCAAACCTGATGCATTCCAGACACTCTAGTGGCTCATACAATAACAATGGACGGAGCAGCAAGCAACCTGCTTCAGCGAAACAAGCAAATGCATGCATCGATATCTCCCCAAACTCCAGGCCAAACAAATGAGCGAAATCTTGGCAGATTTGCCAACTGGAGAGAGCTTTCGAGGGGGAGGGAGAGTGCTATGGCTCAGGTGGGCTAAGTCAGTTAGATGTGGAAGTGCTGTGTTGTGCTGAGGCGATGATGTGGTCTGCACACCATGCCCACACATTCACTGGCAAACCGACCCAGAGGGCGACTGTGCGGTGTACGCGCGAGGCTTGCTCGCACTGTACGCATCATTACTGGCTGTGCCTGTTGCTCTGCTCACTGCCTCGCTTCTTTGACATATATTCAAATGATGATGTGAACCCCGAAGACCTGTCACTTTCTAAAGCCAAGAGATATCCTTAGAGGGCTGGGCTCTCTCATTACCCCAGCCACCCTCAAGTTCCCTCCAGTGGTTTTCTAAGAATGGCCTACGATGCACTGCGGTGGAACGTCTGGTGTCAATTAGAGGTATGCCTAACAACAACAGCTTACTACCGAGGGTATTGTACAAATTAAAGGAGATGGAAAAATTCCTCAAAAGCCACCACTCCCACTCATAAAAATTCTTCTCCTGTTTTCTTCATTGCAGCCCAGACACTGTACCTCTTACTATCTTACTAATGCAGAAGGGTTTAAGCAGCACAATCAGACTGCGAGCCGTGTGGACTCAAATGCCAGTCGCAGGCAAACTTCTGCTTTTCTCTAATGCGCTTTGACATTTCCAGTATCTAATGGTTCTCGTACTAAATCAGCCTATGAGGCATTACTGCAAAAGTATGCTGAATCCCGGTCAAATAATTCATTTAACTCATGAGCATTTAGCTGCTGTTCCAGACAGGCTCGTCATTAACAGAAAAGTAGGGTTTGGAAACTGTCTGTGAAACAATTCCATTCATGAGGCAAACATAATAATCTCGAGGTTCTGGACAAAGAGATCGCCCTCAGCATGAGTAAAGTGTCCCGGTGGTGTAGAACACTTTCTCGGCCGTCATCAGTGTCCTCAGCTCCTATGACAGCTCCCAGCTAAGTCTCTTGAGAGTAGATCAGGAGGTGCTCACATGACCTTTTGAATTTCTGTGAGTGCAAATGCAGCCTTTCTGTTCCTGAACACAGAGGCTTGTAAATCATACAGGGTAATGTATTTTCGGAGGAACCTTTCACTGGGTGTTTTTCATCCTGGAGAATCGTGGCTTGCATGGCATCACCCAATATGAAGTTGTTTTTCCAGAGCTATACTGAGGGAACAAGAGCGGACGCTTCAGGCAGGAGCCTCCCAAATAAACTAGCACAAATCACACTGTTCCTGGGTTTATTAGAGGAATGATAACGTTATGCCCAAGTGGAACCCACACATGACTTTCACATGACTTTTAACAAACTCCAGCAGGAGACAGTTGCAACCATCAAATATGTATAGCCAATTTCTGTAAAACGAATCTAACTTTACTAGTTTCGATATACAAGTACCATTTGATACTGTTAGTATTCAAATACCATCTAGAGGAGCTATATGTTCTATGCCAAATTAAGTACTAGAATATTGCTGTTGTGTAAATTCATAATTATCTATCGCACAGCACTGCTTAAGGTTAACCAAAGGCTAACTAAGGAATGGAACTAATACCTCAGAAAGTCATCATTATGAGACTGTTTCACAGCAAGTACAGATGAATCATTCTTTTTCTCTGACTGTCATCCATTTCTCCTCGAAATGAACACATACTGCAACCATGCACTTTATACAATGTACTTCAAATGCTTAGCTCTAACACTGACACCAACATCGCATTGTATTAGGATGTGATTTGAAAAGTGAAAAAGTTGCACTTTATTTAACTCTCATCAGCTATTACCGCAACACATTGCCGCACTAAAAGTTCCACTCAATCAGATTGGTGTTCATGCACACTGCCTATGGGCTGCCTATGTCCTTGGTCTCCTCCTCCACACACAAGGAAGTGACAGTTGAAACAAGTTCAAAATGAATGCTATTCACCTTATTCTCCAACTGAACAACCACACTTCCATAAGTGGTACAGTTACTTCATTTGGCGCCCACAGCAGTATCATCAGTCTACAAGCTAAAACATAAAACATACGTAGCACAGCTTGCTGCGTGAAAGAATGCTAGGACAAAAGCAAGAGCAATGAGTTTTTAAAGGGAACTCCGACTAAAATGACTTGTAGGCTTCATAAGATTAATGTTGGTATCAGTCATATTAATGTGAGTCATAAAATATCCTCATTTTTATAAAATTTGAAAATATACTTTTACCCGCCATTGTTGTTTACGTCGCAATGCAGTTTGGGTACTGACGTCAAATGGTTGCTCAACTCAGTTCTGTCAGTTCGCCGGTACCGTATTTGTGACACTACAGCGAGAAAAATGACATCAATTCAGCATCTTCAATTTGAGCCCGAGCGCTCGAGCGTTGGCAAGGAGGAAAACACAGAAAATAACCAAAATGAGCATAAAAATGAAGAGCAGAGGAGACGTGATGAGGCGAGAGAGGGGCTAACCCACTGTTGTCAGTGCAACAACTGCGTCGTCGTGACAACCAAGAGGGAGAGTGTTTGTTGTCGAGCTCCAATTTTTGTCAGCAGCTGTTCAAAGTCAGCATAAGCATACCGTGAGTTTTCTGATCCATTGCACCCCAATATCAATAATTTCAGGTATTAGCATCCACCCCCGTCGTGTGCTTTATAGCCTACAGAACTTCGAGGGACTGTCAATAGGGGGGAGCGGGTTTTGGGTATGACCAGTGTGTGCCAGATGTTATTGCAGACCTTAAATTTTGGCAAGAATAAACTACCGCAACTGTTTCAGAGTGCACAGTGCAGCACAGTGTGGCATTGTAGCATCTTCTTCTCAGTGGCAGGTTAACTCTACGTTGGCGTAAACAGCTCTTCTCCCAAGTGCAACCTTTTTACGCCATCACTCCCAGAGTACCATGCGCACCTAAAATTTGGCGGCCACCATAGGTAAAAATATGTACTAAACACTGAGGATTTTTAAAGCAATGACATTATTTTATATGTTTGTAACAACATATTTTAGTATAAGAGATAAATTGTGGCTTATTAATGCCTAAAAGTCATAATAGTTGGGGTTCCTTTTAAATTGGGAGTCTTGAACATCATTCTCTGACCCACTCACAATGTTACGGAGCCCACTACAATACTCACCAATTAAACCTAATTTGTTTGTCACTGGTAAGACTAACAGGGTATAAAATTAGCTCTATCTCTGTAAATTGCTGCATATCCCAACTGCAAAGCACACAGAGTGCACCTGCTCCTGCGAGATTGTTCAGAGTCACTCTAAGCATGTGCAGAAGGGAGTGCATCGAGATCTGTTGGAAGGACACATTCTTCTGGCATAGACAGACCAAATTAATGGATAAAGCCAGTAAAAAAGATAGACGTGACTCATCTATTACGGTTACTGTATGCTGGCCAGCCCATTGTCTTTTCCAGTTTAAATGCCTTAGTATTCAACATTCTTAGTTCATGTTTACTGGCAACTTGTTTGCCATCTACCGGAGTTGTCAGCATTGAATGAAATTTGGGGAAAGAATTTGCTGCTAAACTGAATATTGAAAATTGCCTAAATGCTTTTTTTTAAGTAAAGCTTGCTTGCTGTATAAGCCAATTGAAAACATCTTGTTTATTTCTGCTATTGTAGTCAGTGGGCTCGGTAGTCCCCATCCATCAATTACAAGCTATCTAGCAAAGTTCGCTGATGAATTGTGGTTTGTTTGTCATTGGTGTAAGCAAGCTATAAGTTAGCATACTTGACAATGGTCTTTAGACGCAGTCTGCAAAAGATAGATATTGATATCAAGACAATAGAGTACTGAGGGGACCATGTCACACTGGTGTCAGAAGTAAACACTCCTATTCATTTTAACCACCCACAGACTTCTTTCAGTTTATAAGTACTTATTTTCTGACCTCCATTGATGTTGAGATTTTGCATCATATTGCCAGGCAATAATACCGGTTGTTTCTCTTGGCCATAGTCAACGATAATTTATCTGTCACTTTCCAAAAAAATGCTAACCCCCTTTTCAGACGAATAACTACATGTCTCATAATCTACCTGGTGAGTTGGCAGGGTTGCAGGCGCACGGTGGCACAGTGGTAAGTCCTGCCGTCTCATAGTAAGACAGTCGTCTTCCCTGAACTTTATGTGCATTAACTAGAAGATCCAATATTTATACAAGCAAACTCCATTTTCACAGCAGCTGAGAAATTTGCACCAAACTGTTGGTCAATTTACTCTGCTGGGTAGCTGATCTGAATGTACTCCAAGCAACATGCTATCCAAGGCTGGTCAGAGCTGGCAAATGTTAGAAACTACTTTTTTCACTCTTTTCTTGGCAAGTGAAGGCAGCGGGGCAGTGAAGCTGAGAGTGGTGTTGCCTTAAAGGTACCGTCCCAGGCGGCTGGACTTTCGATTTTTTTCCGAATTGCACAACTGATAAGCACCCACCCCCTCCGTCCAATCAGGAATCGCCCAAATAACGCCCCCACCACTCAGTTCATGCAGGTACTTCATTCCACCACAAACAGCTGACCAGTGCGGCTGGAGACAACATTACAACACAGACAGCAGTAGTAGCGGTAGATATCGAAGGCAGTCAGACCTAACGTTACATCTTTCAACACTGGATTCACAGCATAACCAGGGCATTATTGCCAACACACAAGTTTCCTAGGCTAGTGCCAGTCTCTAGGCATACAACAACAAGCAAACATAAGCTACCCATTACTAGGCTGAAGCTAACGTTATTTGGCTAACACCAAAAGTAGCCTAGGGCTTACTACTCGATGTGTCTAGACTACACTTTCTGTCGATGTACAGCATTCACACAGAAAGAAAGACAAGAAGATGACCAACTTTCATCATTGATATGTCAAATCACTTTTCATAATTTTGCCAAAAAATTAGCCGCCTGCGATGGTACCTTTAAGGCTGTGGTTCTCAAACTTGGTCCTGGTGCCCCCCTGTGTATGCTGGCTTTTCTTTCAACCATAACTGCAATCGTAGGATTTTAACAAGCTGCTAATTCGTCTTAATTAAGCACATTTCACGTTTAAAGTAATTATTTACCATCTTATGCCAAATTTTAACTGAAATTTCCATGTGTGCCACCAGAGAAAAAAGACCCATCAACTTATCGCAGTCATTTTTTTTACATTGCAAGCTACTTCAGGAAACAACATTTTAGAACAAATCTAAAAAGACAATAAGAAAATGTGTAAGCTCCGAATTAGGTTGTTTAACACAGGTGTGTGGAGTTCTTTCAAAATAATTTTGCTAGACCCAGAACACGTCTGACTCTATTATTCACTTTCCTAATAAACAGTTTTAACCAAGCTCTAAACATTTAGGAACCTATTGATTGTTTACTTTGATTTGTTAATTAGCCATATACTTGCCACACCCTGTCTTTTAAACTAACAATTTATTTGACAAGTCAAACCTGTTCTAGGCCATGTTTGTTATTTGGGTCATATTTGTTATCAAGTTCAAGCAAATTAGTTTGAAAAAGCTCAGAACACCTGCGCTCAGCAATCTAATTTGCAGCTTACTAATTTTCTAAGTGTCCAATTTGATCATTTCAGAGTGTTGTTACCAGAAATTACCTGCAATATAGAAATACAATCAAGATACTGTATGTTAAAGGGTCTTCTATTCCTCGTGACACACACGGATATTTCTGTTAACATGTGTTTTAAGATGGTAAAAATGACTTTTAACATGAAATGCACCTAATCAGGACAAATTAACAGCTTTTTAATATCTGACAATTTCTGTTGTGGGTGGAAAAAAAAACCTGCATATGCAGGGGGGGGCACAAGGACAGAGTTTGAGAACCACTGCCTTAAAGCTAGAATGTCATGTGTTTAAATCAGGCCTGAACTCTTCCAGGGAGGGGTTTGCATGTTCTTCCCATGCTCACAGTGGTTTTCTGTAAGTAATCGGATTTCCTCCCGCAGTCCAAAAAGATACATGTCAGGCTAACTGGAGACACTGGCCCAATCCCAAACCGGTCCCTATTCCCGTTTGTGCGTTCATGCGGAGGGTCCGCCACATTGAGTGTCCTCCCAAACCAATCCCCATGGAGTGTAAGTGGCTAATTTAACTCTCTGCAGCGAGTCTACACCGATGCAAGCTTTCAAACCACCCTCCTTTCAAGCGCAGCACTTATTTTGTGTCCGGGATGGAGGAAACGCTTTAATCTACAAATGTCAGTTCCAAGCGGCTATTTCCGAAAGATAAGTAAAACATTCCCTAACCTCAATCGGACATTCGATTGACTATTTCATGCGCATACCACGGAACTAAAGGTTACATAGTGTTTTGAAATGTTCGTGCAGATGTGCGCACGAGAAAACACTGCGTGAGTAGTTTCATTGAATTAATGCCTGCACTTTTTCACAACGTGCCATTTCATGCACATACGCTCTCATCCTTGTCAATGCTGTGTACTCAATGTTTTTAATATAAATTGTTGTTTAATTACATTACCCTCTCAAAAATATTTAGGGTAAGTAATTTATAATTAGGGAACTCGTATACAATGCAACGCACCTATCGATAGGCATGGTGATGATTACCTCCTTTTCCCATTGGATGAAGGGGAAGGGCATCCCAACGTCTATTTTTCTACACCTTCCCCCTTAATGAAGCTCCCTCCACAGCAGTGAGGGAGGCTTCATATGGAGAGACACTCGGTAGTGAAGTGCTAGTGGATAGGGACCAGTTTGGGACTGGGCCACTGAATTGTCCATAGGTGTGAGTGAGTGAGTGAGTGAGTGAGTGAGTGAGTGTAGTACCATCCTTTTGATGAATAAGCACACTGTTCAGGGTGTCATCTTGCCTCTCACCAATTGTATACTGTAAAAGACTCCATCCCCCACTCCTACACCCCCCCCCCCACCACCACCACCACCCCCACCCCTATGATCGTGTATAGATGTAACTTCTGTAAACTTAAAATTGTAAATTCAGTAACTTCTGACATAACTCAAAATACTGCACCATGATGGATTACAAAATGTAAAAATGTTGAAGAAAGACGTGTCTTAGAGGGTTAAGACATCTCTCCGTATGGGTTTGCCCACAATGTGCTGCTCTTTCCAGGGAATTAACTGAAAAAGATCTTAAGGATCTGTCAGGTTTAGGAACCCCAGAAGACCTCTCGGTGTCAGGCTTTATTTTTCCAGTACATCACTCATTCAACAGAGAAGAACTCAAGTTTGAAATGCAACTTGAATACATGACCTGCAAAGCACCTGAGAGTTACAAGCCTTCAGTTACTGATCCCCAGTTTTACGATCAATGGGCTATTAAACTTTGGGAATACAATGCACTATATTCTATACAAACTTTTATTGGCAATTGAGTCTCTATTTGCCAAACATTGGTTGAATTTATCTGATTTGAAGATTTGAAAGAAATTTGAATGCCTTGCTCTAATTAACAGAGGCATTCATTAAAAAAATCTTCCTTTCACAGAGTCTTTCGTGCACTGAACCATTACAAAATACATCCTAATTAGCAAGTGATTTAATTTTCTGTACATAATATAACTTCCAGCCTGAATGACAGAGAGGAAGGAACTCTAAATGAGAATTTGGACTGATTATGCAATGGCATGCGAATTTATAGCCAGTATTTTCCATCAGAGTGTTCGCCCGTGATCCATACATGGATGGAGTCATTATCCATGACATCCCATCAAGATAAGACTGAGACAGAATAATTAAGGGGACAGGAGTAGCAGTAGGGTACCGGTGACAGAACTGTACTAAAATGCTGGAAGTGTGATTTCCAACTGGCCAACAGCCTCTGAAAGATATCAAAAATGAAAAGCTTTACAGAAAATTGATAGCGGTATAAATTGCATTTAAAATATATTGTGCATAACTCTGGCAGGGTACTTGCATGCATCGAATGCCGATAAATTTTCTCATTTATAGTGACAGCATCATACCTGGAGTCCCCAGAGTGGAGTTGCATTGCAGTTAATGAGGACTTCGTTAGTTAGCCATTGAGCCTTTTGTCAATCTGAGGAGCGTTGGCACCCTCTGTATTTCAGCACGTGGGTGAGCCAGAATCAGGTAATGAGAGTCCACATCAGAGACTTGGCTTGAAAGACAGTCAATTCCACATCTTTAGAGTGGTACGGAGTCCCAAATCACTTCTCAAAGGATGTGATGCCCCTACCTGCCCCTCAGCTATTCAAAGAATGCATCGTGATGACATGCCTGCTAATCACCCATTCATCCACCGCTGCTTTTGGCAGAATATATCAGTCACACTTTCCCCTTGCAACAATGGCTTAAAATTAGTGCGCTCAAATCACCCCATCTTTTATTGAATACAAATCTGCCCAGTTCTTCTTCACTGCAAAAATAAAGATCTTGCTGCTACAGAAATTGAATACTGTGGTTTTAAACAACTTTTCTGAAAAAATGTACATTACTCTTTCATTATTTTTTCTAATATGAAAGAAGAAATAAAAAATACACTCAACAAAGTCCTTCTGTAATGAAGGACACAGGAACCTTTTTTCAAAGAAATTCAATGCATTTGAACTCTGTCTATTCATATGAGACAAAATATACTGGAAATTCTTGAGGTAAGCATCTGTATCTCTCATATGACACCAAGTAGTCATATGAGAGTCACCTTGGTTCAAGAGTTTCTGCAAAATTTTTGTTGACAGCGAGTCTCAGTGGATTTTGAGTCTCAGTGCAGAGCTTTGGATGTATTTTAAGCCAAAAGAGTCAAGTATTTGTAAAGAACTCCCACGGGTCGAATGATTACAACTGTGACATTCTATGGTGAAAATAGAAGTGTTCACATTCTCTGCAAAGCATCTCAGAAACTCGAGTACAAACATGGCACTACAAACAAGAACTGACCAGAGACTTTAAATTGTTCGATTTAATAAAAACAGAACCAGGTGTCTCGTTTTTGCCGAAACACATTTTCAGTGTGCACAGTTGCACGTGAAAGGATGTAGTGTTGCCTGGGGAGGTAGTGGGATTGCATTTGTGTCACTGTACAGCGGGAACTCTGTTTCCTAAGGTCCCCCTTGTCTACTTAGACCAGCTGTGCATTCTTAAAATGCAAGAAACACTCAGCTCAGCTGCGCTGAAAGGAAAGGCCAACAGACTGAGGAGAAGCGACTCTCAGCATGAGAGCGCATGCTTGTCTCCATTCCCTGAAATTGCATGTCGGCAAGCAGACGAGCCAGCGAATGCAATCAACCATTCCAAATTTGGAGGAAAAGACCGCAAAAGGGAACCCACTGATCCCAAAATAGTCTGGCATGGAATGCATTTCCATTAGCTGCTTCCCGACTCATTGCAGACGCGAAACGTCTGCTTGATCTTTCATTAGTTTTTCCACCATATTTGACCATCTCGAGTACATTTGAATAATAGTGATTAGTGCATTAAAGGCAAACACTCTGATAAAAGAAGTTTATTCTGTTTTTCATCACAGGTAAATCTTTTTAGTTCATTGGAACTTACTTATGGAAAGAGGGAAAACGCCGAAATTGAGTCATTTTAACCGGCAAACAGGGCTCCACACAGAGCCAAAGAGAAACAGTCTGAAGCCCCTTCTGAGAGTGAAGAAGCACTAATGCTATTAAGTGGAGGTCATTCAAGCGGAAATCCGCCCAGGGCCATCTCATCTAATGGCTATCTTAGGAGATGGCATGCTGGAAATCGCAATGAAACTAGTTTAGGGGGAGGGGCACTCAACATCCTTAGCACTGGCTCCCTCCTGATCCCTCTGCTTTGGAGGTGGGACACACGTGCAAAGGTGGCACTGGCCACGCCCACACCAGAGGTCCAGTTTGTGTTCTTTTGACTGTGAGAGCGAGCCCAATGATATTACCCCAAGCTTGCCTAATTTGAAGTTTAGCTACTTAAATGTGACGTTCTCGTGGGCAACAGAAAAAAGAAAAACAGTCCCTATGAGGCATTGTGCAATACACCATAGTCTGTGCCATCTCTATTCAGGATAAAATGCAGTCATCTAACAGAAAATAAAGAGACAGGATGGCAACATGAGCATTTTCTATTTTTACTCAACCAGGGCTCTCAGAGAAATACCATTGAGCCAGAGACAGTGAAATGGTCAAGCCAAATACAAAGACAAAGAACTCAAAGTAACACGAAAGCCATATTCTGCCTTGTTTCATTTGCGTTCGGCTGAAAAGCTCTGAATTCCGTTGAAAAGTTCTTACGAGTGACAGTTAAGGATGCACTTGATTCAAAAGAATAATAATAGAATACTTTTGAGGTCCTGAAAAATAAAACACCTGTATTTCTGTCGAGAGCTCTTGCAATTTAAACAAACACTCCATTGGTAGCATGCATGAGACATACATGATTGCGAGAGAATAAAGGACCTGGAGATTAGCTCTGGGCCAGATTGACCTTCTACTCCAGCAATTCAGCACTGAGTTTAGCGTGGGGGCGGGAGGAGAGTAGGATACAGGTACTTTTAAAAAGCCGCTCTCTGCAGAACCTCCCACTACTGCACTCTGGTCCCTGCTGTGCACTAAGGCTTGTAATCAGAAAAGTTCCAACCACTGTGAGATAAAGCAATGCCCTCTGGTTTGTTTGGAGCAAGCATGAAATGGCACACGCTGAGGGCTCCATTTGATTCAAAGGATTTAGCATTCTAAGACATGGATGTTGCAGGGTAAAAGGAGGATGCATGCAGCCGCGAGAAACTGAGCAAATAAAGGAAGGAGTGATAAGCAAGTGAGCGTGGGAGACTGCTGTTTCAATGCAGTGATGAACTTTGAAAAGTCTAAATTTCAATTTTAATATCTGCACACAATTTTGATCGGGTAAACTATCACACATGATTCCAGGATCCAATCTCCGGTAAGATTATCCAAATCGTACCAACGCATCAATACAGTTTTCATAAAGAGCAATTTATCGTTCTGTGAGGAGCTTGCATGGTGTATCAATGTTTGTCGGGGTCTGCTCACAGGAAAACTAGATAACTCGGTCGCCACAGGGACCGAGTCTTGCATCTCCCCAATCTCCAAATTTCGGACTTACTGGACCTCCGAAATTGCCGAAAATCGGTCTTGAGCATTGTCAAATAAATATCTTCGCCTGCGCAAAATTAGAGAAAATTCCTGTAATAATTGTCGCTTCCAGAGCCCGGAACAGAAGATCTCTGTGGGCGACAGCAGTGGCAGATGCGGCGGCAGCATCCCTGGAACTAAACCATAGTATCTCCCGACTATCGTCATCGGGTAGATACAATAATGGTATTAAAATGTGAGTGAATTACCGTGAGTCCTGAAGCAATGGCAACTTGATCATGATGCTTTTCTGCCCATCACCTACTGTATGCTGCCATCTGCTCCATCGCCCTAATAGCACTGATCAGGAGCAAATGGGTTACATAATGGCTGCATAGGTGTGATGGCAAATCGATGGCCTCATGCAAGAAGGGTGTAAGTGACACTGGTCAAAAATGACTTTTTTGGTTGTTTATGCTCTGTTGTTCGCGGTACGATTGAAATCGTGTTCTTAATCCTGGAGATCCTATCAGATCTTGTCAGATCTTGAGGTCAGATCAATGAAATCGTAGAAAAGTTTTGGATAGTTCAGAAATTTCCTACGCTCAAAAAGATTAATTGTCAATCGTGATCATCGCATCACCTCATATCCAAGCCTGAAATTGAAGCCGCCTTCACACTGGACGCAAAACAAATTTTTCGCTCGACAGATTACATTCAAAGTCAATGCAAAGACGCGAATACACGTGTTTTGCGTGTATTCACTTCTTTGCATTGACTTCGAATGTAATCCATCGTGTGAAGAATTTGTTTCGCGTCCGGTGTGAAAGCAGCTTCAGAGTAGTTCCACGATCAGCTGCGAATGGCCAATCGTGACGTTCGTAACGGAGCGCAGGACAGTGGGAACTAGGCATTAGGAATAACTGAGACTGGCCCATGTCCTGACCAAGTCAGGAGTCTCAATTGCTATCCTAAAGGGGTTAAAAAGCCTTTTTAAAAAGTCGTATCTGCCGGCAAATTTTTTAACAGGTGGTACTGTGGCAGTTTTTTTGAATCTCCTGTAAAATTTGTAAAATGTCACTTATGCCCTTCTTGCATGAGGCCATCGAAACGATGGGGCCCGTGTATCATGGATACTTCATCACATTTTCTTTGCTTCAACACTTCAACACCCACATAAGGTACTTTCTCCACTATAACCTGCTTAAAAATCTCCACAAAATTTTCAGTTTCAAAATTTCTTGCAAGATCTACACGCAGCTGATAAACTGAGCAACAGCACAAGCAAGCAGTGTGAAAACGCCGGCCAGAGCCAATTCAATACCTAGTCATTGGCTAACAGCCCACATAAGGTAAAGTACACAATTAGCAGGAGGGGCGATGAGGCCAGAGTTGATAAACAATTTTACTGAGATGCAACAAAAATAATCCTGCGTTTCCGGTAACCTGGCTGACACACAGCAACCCAAAGGTTTTTAGATCACTGTTGAAATTAACGAATACAGATCCTACCCTTTACCTCTTTGAAGTTGTATTTTTTTGTTGTATTTTTGGAGCACCGAATGCCTGAAGTAATTGAAATAAAACGAAGAATGTGCTGATCAATGGCAGGTATGTGTTTTATCTCTGCTGCTGACGAAACAGAATTGAATAAATGCATTTTGTGTGCTTGACACCAGATGATACAATGTTTCTCGCCAAGATTAAAGTTATTAGAAAGACTTAAGGATCCTCCAAAGTGTGAATCAAAAATTGCAAGTAACCATCCAACGCAGTGTCAATGCGAGCCTCAGAGACAGCTCAATAACGGCAATTCACAGATTGAGTGACAGGCAGTGATTAATCCACTTTCATGGTTTGTCCCCATCATTGTCAACCTGTTTTTCACAAAATTTAAGCAAACAGTAACTAGCTAGCATTTTTACCCCTGCTAGCAAGAGCCTTAAAATTAAAAGAAGGCAACAGAGCTACATTTTTTCACATGCTTCATCGCAAAATACACTGAAAAAGACCAGAATGGAAGCATGGCTGTAATGGCTGACATCGTGTTGCATTGCCCAATCAATCTGCACCTCAGGATGCAGGTCTGAATCGCCTAAAGTTCTCAGAACCCTCCTCCCCCTTCCTGATCGGAGCTGCATTGCTCCTGATTGCTTTGCTAAGTGGAAAGCAGGCAGTGAACGGCTGATTATAAAGAAGATGTAGAGCCATTGCCATACAATTCCCCTTAGAGTGAAGTTTTGCAGCAACTTGCAACTTTAATGTTCAAATTATGTGATAATTGCCATGGCATCTTTTCAAAGATAACTTGAACCTGAAAATAAAAGTGATAGGCTACATGAACAAATTCCTCTTAATTAGTCTACAACAGTCTAGTCAGCTCAAACCATCTCACAGCAACATTATTATCCCAGCCCAGAGGTATTTTGATTACTTGTGTGTGTGTGAGTCTGTGAGTGTTTATGTCTGTGTTTGTGAGCTATTCAACAGATGACCACAAAATGTTATGGGAAGTTGGACTGTACAAATGGAAAGAGGTGATTAAATTTCCAGACCAACCCAGATACAGATCCAGATTCTGCTGCTGATTACATGTGCTAAGGTGGGGATAACTAACTGTTATCCAGCGTTGTGGTGCAGGCTTTCATTCTAACCAATCAGTCACACACCTGATTCTACTAATCAAACCTTAACCCCTTTCTGTTATGCATAAGCTTATTTAGGCTTTATAACTTAGTATCTGTGTCACAGATGTGTTCAATTACAGAATTATTTAGGAATTAAATTTCAGAATTTATGTACACCGGCGTCTATATCTGCGCAAAGGGGTTAAAGCTTTTGCCATTGACCCTTGATTAGCAGTATCAGGTGTGACGCTGCTTGGTTGGCATGAAAGCCTGCACCCATACCGGCTCATTCTGGAAAAGAATGCATGCACTCTTTTGAGTGTGTTCCACATTAAACATTTTAAACTAGTTTTTTTCCCAGATTGATCTGCCAGGGAACACTTGTGCAGTGTTTTTTAAACCACGCTTCATTTAAATTGATTTCTCTCATTCATTAAAGAAGTATAAGCAATAGCCAATGAGATTTGTTCAATCGGCTAAATCATGAGGCAGCGTACCTCAGTTTTCTTTTTTTAAGGAATACTCCATGGTGAAATCTGCATGCGCGCTATGGACCAAGATGGACCCAAATCTGCTTCAAGCATTCAGCATTTAACGTTTCATAATTTGTTAGGATAACATTAAATGATGTTCAAAATGTTAAATCAATTCTGTTATTTCAGAGGCCTGCTTCAGCCCTTTGGCAAAATGCTCAATTGTTGAATCAATCATCATTGTTGAATCACCATAAATATTATTTTCAATACAACAATTTATATTTGATGATCCTAATTACACTATAATATGTCTTTCAAGCCTCCATTGTAATTCAATGCAGGAAAAAGACCACCCCCCACCCCTCCACCCCCCGTCTTCACAGCATGTAAAATTAGCACCCTGAATAGGCTTTAAAAAGACACGCGGGAAGGACTAAACAAATTATCTTACGTAGGTGCACTAACACAAGCCTCTATCAGTTCAAATCAGAGCCGCCAAGTTCTTCGCTGACAGATATATAACTCATATAAGATGTGCATCAATGCAGTGGGCTTTCTATTACAGCAAGATCCTGAAGCATATTGGGCTCCACCCCCTCAGCAACCCTCACTTGGTGGCTTCCTGGTGAGACTGTTCTGTTGCTACCGTGACAACCATGAATGCGCCACCTGCATACTTTCTGTTAATACAAGCTGGCTCTCCAGCCCACAGGCACTATTGCACTCCGCTACCAGGGTTGCCCAACCATTTGCCAACAGATCTACTCATCCCATAGGCTTTAACTCTAACCCTAACAATGAACCCCAAAATCAACAGCAAGACCATTGGTTAGCACTGTTGCAGATAAATTGCAAACACGGTGGCTAACACATTTTAACTGGTGGGAGACATCCACCTCTCACTGCCTATTCCTTGAAAGACTGTTTTCAGTAGAGCCCCTTTGGACCTAATCGATAGGACTCCTGTCAATCAATGCTGCATAAAGGGAGTATTACTCCTTCCTTTCTTGTTTCTTTGAGAAGGACCTCAAAACATGTCCGTTCAAAACAAATCGGAGGCCGTTGAGGATTGGAGCCCAACTTCTCAGCGCAAGAAAACGATTTTCAACATGGCCATTCCAACAGCAGTCAGAGGAAAAAAAAAAGCAGGATGCCTAGATTTATAAATGCATTCTTCTTAAGTGACAGTGACTGTTATTGTGTACTAAACGACAGGGCCAGAGCCCTGCGGTGTAAATTAGTTTGACCTTTTCATCAGAGAGGAAAAGAGCACACTGTTGTTTATGGTTTGCCGAAGCCACTTTAAATTATATTCTAATCAGAAGAACAAGCAGGTAGAACACAGCCTGAATAAAGCTTTTGAATGTTGCGCATGAAACTCCCAAAGCGAGGAATCTCTCACAACTTACAGTCCACCACAATAGTCACATATGCATACTGTTCCTCGGTAGATAATCACATTCACCAGCTTGTTTCAAATGCAGTCCAATCACATACACGCTTCACCATGGAGAGATTAACCCATCATACAATGTTTCCTCGTGCTTTTATCGCCTTTCTGCATGCCTTGCCTTCTGCTACACAACTCAGTCGTTGGTGGTTGGGCTGGTGGAAGATGAGCACCAGCCTTCACCAGCCCAACCACCAACTACTGTTTGGCAGAGGTGTATAATCCAGGTTCAGAAAGTAAAAGTCCATCCCAGGATATTGTTCCAGCCACAAAAGACCTGTCAGTTGGCCCTATTCTTCAGCTGGGAGGTAAAACTAACAAGAGAAATCTGCTAACAGGAGTTTACGGGTGGAATGAAAACATGGAAGGATTTTTACTTTCTGACCCCTGGATTATACACCTCTGCCGTTTGGACCTGTGACTTGGATCTATTGGGGTTTTAAGGAATCCTCCGACTTGGAAGATAAGATGAGTTGTTCTCCCTGTCACCTAGATTATTACATTCTGGAGCACACACTGAATTACCAAGAGCATATTCAGCGCAAAACAAAAAAAAAAGTCACTTGCATGTTCTTTCACAAATTAAGTCAACATGCATTCTGTCCTGATTGAAATTTTACGGTTGCAATTAAAGTGTATATGTCACTTTTTTTTTCTGGTGTCTGTTTTTCTAATGTGTGTAAAAAAAAAAAGCATTCTCGCATTAGAACACCTGTAAAATTTAATTGAGCCCATGTTTTGCGTTCAAATATACCGCTATTTTCACTTGAAACTTGTCTCAAGGATGCGCATCTCATGATTTACTCTGGTGAGGTCAGTTGATCTGACTCAGAACAAAACATGGCGGAAAGTAAGAGGAAGGCAGTGTAAAAGGAGGCCGATATTGTGTGGCAGGAGTGCTGAACAACCAGAGTTGTACTAATATTTTTTACACACTGGGCGTATCGATGCATGCGTTTACCTCAGATCTCTCTCTGAGGCCAAACGGGTCCAGTTCATGCAGTGGCACCACGTTGATTTCAGGTGAGCAAGCGTAAGTGAAATGACTCAAAGCTGAACCACGCTGAGACTGCAATCAATTACACTGACGTTATGAGTGGGCACTCCTGGACCCAGTCTCCTGGACAATTTTAGAGGCAAAATTCGTGTATTTTTGGTGGCAGAAAGTAACGAAATTCTTTTGTTTATTGCAGAGGAAAGTTTCTGTTTATTGCATATTTCAGACAACCAAGGACAGGAAAAAAAAAAAGAATTCATGTAATGTACACTGTGACACTTATATATTTGTTATGATGCAGAATAAATTTCAAAAGAACAAGCATGAAATACTCACCCCCCCCCCCCATGATTTTGGCCTTGTGGCCTGGAAACAGAACGCAATGGAGGGACAGACAGATGGACAGACAGGAGGATGAACGAAAGTATTTAAGGCACATCTATACAATAAGATTTATCTATATTGTACATTTATTTTAAAAAAACATTAAATGGGTTAGAAGTTCTGACGCGGAAAAGAGCCGTGACAGACAGACATGTGAATGGAGAGGAGGGTGGACGGACAGACATACAGAAGGATCACACGCATTCCTGTACCCCTCTACCGCTTTGTGGTGGGGGATAATAACGCGCCGTACAGGGCAACACTGTCTGAAATGAGTTACAAGCCGGGTGACACAACTGACAGACGTTTGAACTCACTCTGTTGATAGCTGACATCGCAATAATACTCACTGCTAGTGCAGGGATAATCACCAACTTGCCACAATAATTCATCAGGTGAGAAAATTGTTATGGCTCAGCTACAAAAATATATAAAGTCAATATATCACAAGTACCAGTGTACAGGATTCTGTGAGAGCAGATCTACTCAATGTTCCCAGCAACAAAAAAAAAAAGGAAGAAAAAACTGAGCACGGTTCTCATGCATCATTTGGAAGTATAAATTATGAAATGAGACCAGTTAAGCAGCGCATTAGCATAGTTGCTTAGCTCAGATGACAGTGCGTCAGGATGTGGATGTTCCACCGACAAAAAAAATTCCACTGCCAAGCCGGGGCGAGGCCTATGAGCGAGCAGAGGAGACCTCGGCTCACAGCAGCACAGCTCAAACAGGATCAAGGTACATGTAGCTGAATGAAGGCAGGTGTGTCAACAACATGTCGTATTCATTGTAAATTGAATTTGCGGATTGACAGGTTTTGGCCGCAACGAATCTAGTAACAGTGCATGCTGTTGAATCCTGGAGAGCTGGCATGAGAGCATAGCTTGAATCCAAGCCAGATAAAGTATAACCACAAACAGCAGTAGCCTGAAACTTCGAAAAAAAAAAAAAAAAAACTATTTCGCAGAGGTAGTAAATGCAGACATGCCAGATAACATTAGAGTTGCCCCTGAAAAAGCTAGAAGCAATGAATAGAGAGCCACCAATGCCTCTTTCCAATGTTCTTTTTTTGATGGGCACAGGAGCAAGAAAAATACAACATTTCTGTATTATAAATACTGGAATGGGCTCACAGCTGCAGGTAAAATTCAAACTGTGCCATTGCCAAAGCTGTGAGCAAGATAAATGACAAGATGTTGAAAATTGTAGATTTAAAAAGCAGTAAATGTGTCCAATTCAGCTATGCAACACAACATCTGTGCTGGAAGAGGCAGCAGTGATCCAGTGTGTGGTGCCCTGATGGGAGCTAAATCTCGTCAAATTCACATTGTGAAGGGGCCTTCAGCATCCACTGAAGAGCACACAAATTGGGATTTTGATTTCAGATGCAGTCTCCAAGTTGAGATACTGCTATTTGTTGCACTGATAAACCAACCTACGGACTATAAAAAACAAGAAATGAAGAGCTTTTCACAAAGAGATGTGCCAGTGGAACTTGTAGAAAAATCAAAGACCTGCAGTCTGTGAAACCATTACTAGATGAGCTATCAAGTAAAACTGCTTATATGGCAGCTGTGCTCAGCATGTATAATTAGTCAATTAATGAACTTAATGGCCCAGAGGTGTACATTCTAATTAAGTAATTAATGCATCAAACAAGAGTATGCAATCAGCAAGTATGATGATGGCGCAGAACTCAGCATTCTCTTGGTTTTGAGATATTGAAGCTATTACACTATACTGCAAAACAAACAGACAGTACTGACCACACATGCAGGCCCAACACCCTGTTAAGTGGGTGCTAGAACAACTGGAAACTAGTGTAGGCATTTTAGTTTTTGTATTTTGGATATGTCTATGTTTGAGCTTGTACCGAAAAATGGATGGTAACTATGAAGGAAGTTCAAAACTAAATGCAGTAACTAGTGGAACATTCAGGTGCTCTGCAGAATTTTGTTCCAGTAACTTGAAACAGATGAGCATAAAGCTGCAGCCAGGAGGTTAAAATGACTTGTGAAATCAGCTGACTGAATGTATGGGTAGAGCAAGCTAAGGGCAGGACTTACTGTACCTTCTGGACGCCAGGTTTTCACCTCGAGTCAATATTGAAACAAAGACAAAGAGTTTGTGGGAGTGAGAGAAGAAAAATAATCTCCAGCTCTTACCTGCTGTGGAATCTTGGCATCTCGCCTGGTCCGATTCTGAGGGAGCCAGCGTGGTACCACAGTCTGTCCATGCGGCTTCCCTGCTGAGGAGACAACAACCCTGGGGTCAGTGAGCAAGAAAGGGTGTGATTCTGAGTTCTGGGCATGTGTCACTGTCAGCTAGCCTGACGTGCACTTAATAAAAACCAGAATATAAACTACTAGATTTAGTTAATGCATTAGTATTCTACAGAGATGAAGTAATGCTGAATGAAGTCATTATAACCCGGAGAAATGCCCTCAGGAAATGCAACGAGAGCAATATAACCTCTACCAAAAAATAAGAATAAATAAACTTTTATAATGTCAAGGTGATTGAAACAGAAATGTGTTTTATTTATTTTCACATCCTTGGGTATTTGTAAAGAATGGAAATTTCTCAGTGAAACTAACAAAAAAGAGAGAAAATGCTGCATGCACTTTGAATGAAAAATAGTTTGCTAACATTTTGCCAACAACAACAAAGCACATAACTGCATCGGTGCATAACCAACTTTCTAATGGCTAAAGTCTGAGAAATGAACTCAAATGTTCTTGAGTTAAACACAATTATTTTAGAACTGAGGATAATTTGTGGCGCGCAATACTGAGGAGGTCAGGATAAATACAATAATTATTTCACTTCTGCCAAGCAAATATTCATTCAGACCGTTAACATTAATTTGAATCTTCACGGCAGGATACTATAAATCTATTGCAAGGGTATAAGGTAAGAGACATTAAATTGTACTGATGCAGTTGCTGCATCAAAGAAGATTTTAAACTGCACTTCATCCACTGAAACCACAAACATTGTAAATTCAAATGGGATTCAAAATGGACTGCAGGAAAGCAGAGGTAATCAGATTAACATGGCAAAGACTATAATAGAACATGGTATGAAAACCAAAAATGAGTATGTCCCAACAATCAGCCCCTTTCATTAAACTGTGATACTCCACAAAAGGAAATACTAAGGCCAAACCGAATTAAACTCACTGTTTGGATTTAAGTAGGCAAATACTTAAAAGCCCATAACTGGATCATGGTTCAGCTGAGAACAACTCTTTTTAACCCTACAAGCAATAAGAACCTTCTCATTTCTTACGAAAGTATGTTGAAAAGAGGTCATGGAAAATACCTAAGTGTTTGAAAAGGAGAAAATTTTTGGCCAGCATTAAGCAAAGAAAACAACAGAGGAGATTGCTTAAATCACTGGAATAGGAGCGATCTGATATACAATACGGCACATCGCCAGGCGGATATGTCGGCAGAAAATCATAGGTCAAATGTAAAAATGTCTACGAGTGAACTTCCGCTCATATCTGCGCATGGTCGAACGCTAGCTAATATAATGGTGATTTATAGCGTTTCGTTCCAAAACGTGAACTCCGGCTTTGACTCGTTTGTAGCATTTATTTGAATTTTGCGGTATTTTCATGTTCATATCTGTGTTTCCACGATGGTATTCGACTGCAAACCCGCGCAATGCTCATCGCATTTCATCATGCATGCATTGGCTTGGTGAAGCTGGTCTTAATACTGGAAGTGCGGATATCGACTGAAAATCCCCTTCCTTCATCTCATCTCCCAATTTACGACAGTTTGGCGTTAAATCAGATCGCTCCTATTCATATTATTCAGCCACGCCCATTTTTTACATTACTTGTCTTCCGCAATTGTCTTGAAACTTCCAGTCGGCTAGCTACGGCTAGTTAGCTATGTTGAAAAACCCGGTGAATTGAGATGGAGAGGCTAAAGTGGCAAGAGTCAAAATTAAATATTAAAAGTTCGGATGGAGGGATTGTATTTGTGGGCGTTGACAGGGCGGCCATGAAAAAGTGAGCTGGCGTTACGGTGGAAATATGCTGAGCAACAAAAGAAATGCAAGTGAATTATAATTATTTCTATACACTGGCACTCAGTGATGGCATTTCAGAACTCTTTAGCAAATGAAGGTAATTTTGGTGACTAGTACGTAGTTCGTCTGTTTACATTTTCCAATCGGATAGCTGTCTATTTTTTTTTACAGCAAGTTGCCTGACTGTGCTGCAAAAACAGGTGTAGGTACTTCTGATGTAGCGTAGTGTATGTGTAGGTCGCCAAAATTACCTTCATTCGCAAGTGAGTGCTGCTCTCACTGGAAAAAAAAATACTGTTGCTGAGTGCCAGTGCATAGACCTATTTATAATTGAATTATTTTTCTATACTGAATGTAGCCCATTATTTTGTCGCTGTTAGATCGCATGGGGGAGAGAATCCGTGTCTTCAATTGCCACTTGATTATTCTTGAATTGGAAAACATGTTAATAAAGGAAAACCATCAAGAATTAGCCAAGAATAATTGTTCTCAATAAAGTGATGGATATTTCCCCCAGAATTTTCAAGTCTAGGGCCAGCACTCACTCGCTATTACGAGTTATCTAGTAGTTGGCAGTCTTAAGAATAAAACCGAAAATAAGTTTGTGCGTAATTATTATTGAAAATCAATTACGAGCGTATGCGCATTTACACTCGTTTCATAAAACTTTTCTTTGTTTTGCAGTCACAATGACTGAGTAACCATAAGAGTACATTAACTAACTAGCTAACTTGCTTTTCTTTTGTTGCTCAGTATATTTTAGCCATTTTATTTTAATTGTTGAATGGCCATAATTTGTAACAACTCGATTGCCGTCACACTTCATTACGTAGCGCGATAAAATGTATAGTAAGCTAAGGCCGCTGTTGTGACATCCTAGAACCATGTACGCAGCCAACACTCACTTTACTTTTTCATATTAAAATTATATGGATATATCCATGAGCTAAGTTGTATATCTCCATTACTTTGAAAAGCACCAATTCACATTAATGTATTTTGGTGCTTTATGCATAATGAGTCAGCTGAGTAGCATCTAACGTAATGTCCATATGAGTGCATTTATAGCACTACATAAATTCAGTTCAAACACTGCTTAGCAAACCATTTATTAACCATTCTTCAGTCTTCATTAGTTTGCCAACAGACCGTCATACTTGATGATGAAACTTTTCAGCAACTTGACAGATGACATCCAAAATGATAATAATTGTTTGCGCAACATCCGAACTTCCATGAAAAGCATTGAACACACATACACATTATTTGTGGCACAGCCTTTATTAGATTGAAGTTTTGGGTAGGTGGAAACGTCAGAGCATGTGAAATCTGTGCATCTGTTTGTGAGCAGCATCTGAGATCAACGGCGGTGATGCAGGTCAACGGTGTGGCTGATTTTCAGCTGAAAGACGATAATACGAGTCCTAAAAGAGAACGCAACAGTTAAGCATGAGACAAAGATCAATTATATGTACATTTTAGAACAGAGATGGTGGTTATGAGAGTGCGTTGAGTGCATTGTGTGCTTGGTTTATCGCAGGGGTCCCCAATCTTTCCCAGAAAGGGCCAGTGTGGGTGCAGGCTTTCATTGCAACTAAGCAATTACACACCTGATACTTCTAGTCAATCCTTGGACTCTTTGCTGATAAGCTTGATTAGTAGCATCAGGTGTGTAACTGCTTGGTTGCAATGAAAGCCTGCACCCACACCGGCCCTTTCTGGGAAAGATTGGGGACCCCTGGTTTATCGTCTTGAATCCGGAGAAGATAACGGAGTTCACACGCAGACAAGCAAGAATCGTCTAACTCTATAAATGTAGTTACTCATCTGTTAGACAGCATAACTGCACATACTTGTGAAAAAAAGTTACTAATGTGATAATGCAGAACATACTCATTGGACGTCAGCTGGCTAACGGCTAGCGATATTGATAGCTGCTATCGCTGGCAAAATGTTATCTTACCTGGGAGCCTCACAAGCATCAGATTAGCCTCTTTCGCCAGAGGGGTATCCAATGATTTCTCCAAGTTTGGGTGATGTTCTGATGGTCTGCCGTCCACAAAATGAAACAAACACATGTAAGGCTTTCTTTAGGTGTAGCGCCTTTAGCCACATATGCCGGCCCTCCTCGCTGGATGGAGGAGGATGTGGGTTGTAAGGAGCCCCTCAACATTCTATTCTAACATTTTCCCGTGGACAACACAGGATTGTTCCAAGAAAAGCCGTCTTTTCTTCCAGTTGTTATGGCAGCCCCTCACCAAACAAGAAACGCTCGACATCTTGATTTGCTAATGTGCCTGCCAAAGTAATACAATCACAATGGACAGAGTTGCTCAACCGGAAGTTCAAAGACAAAACTGAATAACATGGCGCCGCCTTTGTTGACGCGTGGAATAAGGTGAATTGAGTTAAGAACTGTACAATACATGAATTCCATTAAAATTCTTTGGGATGAGTTAGAGAAGACGTTATAGGTGATTTGACTCTCCCATTATGGAGACATCACCCAAAAATTGATGTGACTCTGGATGGAAACAAATATTGTGACGTTGCATGAAGTTACTGAAACAGTGCCAAGATGAATGCGTTCTGCATTCAAAGCTAAAGTAAGCCCAACAAACTATGAGAGTGAGGGCCTTTTTTGGCCAGGTAGCATAGATTTGTCATAAGAATACAAATATTTGCAAGGAGGAAATAAACGTGTGGCTAAAATCAAACTGTTTAAATTATGTCATCAGTAAAACTACATTAAATACAGAATACAATATACTGTATGTCTGAGAAGGACCTGGTTTTGAGGATTAATAAATAAATGGCAGACGCAATGCAAGTCCTATGACAGTAATGTAAAAGGATATTTTAGTCATGAAAAGCAAAAACAGAAGCACTCGCATGCGACATCTAGCCAAACAAACACCTAACATAGCCTTAGTCAATTAAACAAGAATTATTTTCAGGTCCTGCACACCATTCCCGTCACTAAAACCAGATTCATGTCCCAAAAGCCATTTAGCTGGTCCCTAGAACCATATGCCAATCTCTAAAGCCATTTACCAGCACCTAATACCATTTGTCTGTCACTATAAGCAGTCTGTGTGCCTAAAACCACTCGCTAAAACCATTTCCCGGTCCATAAAACATAGGATGCTGTAAAGCAAAAATACAGCTGAAACAGTGATTTTGTACCTCTTGTCTTTGGCAGGTGCTCTGCAAACGAGCTTAGAGCGAGAGGACGTTTCGCAATGGAGCTCCCTTCAATGTGCTGCAGATGGTCCGCAACACATGCACAGCTGCCGATATGATCTTTGCCAGCATTTGTTCGAATTGAGGTGGAGCGAGGCCAAGGCAGGGAGAGTGTGGGGGCATCTTCAACTATGCGACCCAAGATGGCCCAGCACATTTGTTATGGCAGTGGTCGTGGATCGGTAGTCATTTTCTCCTATCTGCAGCTGTGGAGATTTACTTCATGATCTGCCTCCTATAACTGGAAGGCTAGTATTTCTGCAGGCTTCTAGAACCCAATGGATTTGAGCCATGACCTCCCAAATTCTCTTCAACTGAGAAATTGTCCTGTCATCACCCCCCTGGTCACTACATCTGAGCATGCCCTCTCATCTCCCCTGTAGATCTATGAGGATTCGCCCAATCACCTCCACCTAGTCTGTAGATTTATGACGATTCTGTGCAATCGCCTCATTCAGCTTGCTAGGCATATAATGTGCCTCATCATTTTCCAGTTTCTCTCCAAAACTGTGAGGATATGTCTCGTCACCTCCGCCCTCCCTCTTCATCTGCACGGATTCGGCGAAATCGCCTGTATTAAAAGGCTGTCTCGCAGTACTGAGCAGTCGAACGCTATCACTGGGTCCAGAACAGGTCTGATATAAGCTCCTGGAAACCCTGGCACACACTGATCGTCTCTGAAGAGCCATAGAACATGATAACGCCCTGGCCTGCACATTTGTGGCCTCTCTTCACATACTTGCATCAACATCTTGTTTCTAACACTAAGCTAATAAATGCAACATCAGCATTCATCTTCATTTGATATACGCCCTTTGCAAAATTTGTTGTGCATCCTGAAGCCACACAAAACATCAATGCAGCATTCTAGAGGCTCAGTGAACTACGCATTCAAAATGAGTCATACATAAAATGTACATCCTAGTCGTGACTCAGACCTAGCTAAAATAATGTAAAAGCACTCAATTCATATATTAAAGGGCCTATCCAGGAATAGTGACAATACCAGAGGCCAGAATGTTCCCTTTAAATAACTCGGTAAAGTACTTAGTGCTGCTAGGTGCAGCTCTTCATCTCAAGGTTGAGAGGAAAGTTTGACAGCAACGCTTTTTATGTAACGAAGGGATAATAAGAAAAATCTCTAAACAGTGAAGTGAAACATGTCACATGTCATGCTTTACACATTTTCTTCCCCTTTGTAGGAAAGACATCTGGGAGTTTCTTGATGCTAAAAATAAAATCAGGAAAGCAATGTGCTCTTCCTTAAAAATGGTCATTGACAGCCATCTATGCTTTTATAAAAAATAAATTAATTTTTTTTGTCTCAAAAATATAGGTACCAAAAAAAGAGACTTTGGAGCAAAGAGAAAACATTGTGTCAATAAATTATATCTGATTCTTTTTAAGTTTTCTCAGCTGAATTTTTTTCTTTTGAACAAATCAACTTTTTCAGAAAGCACAGAAACTTAATCTCATTAGGTTCCATAATACAGAATTTTCTCATCCCATGAATAGCAACCTATGGTCCCTTTTTTCAGAGTATGTATAATGGCTATTAAATTACATTTTTTTATTTGTTATTACTTAACAGTCATTTCTTTTTTTTATTTGGCTGCAGAGTCACCAAAATGAATTAGACTGGGTCATGAGATCGTTTCGGCTCTCAGACCATATTTATGCCAAGTACACCACTGGTATTTCTTCACATTATAAAGCGATGTCATGTCCTATTGACATGGATCTGTGCTATACTACCTCTTGACAGCCCATTCATAGGATGATATGCAAACCTGACCTGACACTAGTGATTTGGAGATATATTCAAGTGAACATTTTATTTTTTGCAGAATGAAAATATCTCACTTCCTCCTACAATGTGGCCTAAGACCAATTTTGACATTCCTTGACAAATAAAATGTCATTCAGAGCAAAATGAGTGGTCCCCTGAGGAGTTATACAAACCACATTCGTAATAAAAAACAGTAGAGTGGACACAACATCAAAATCACACTGGGTCTCTAATGCTTCTCATATCATCCAACATATCTGTCAGCCATCTTGTCTACTCGTCTAAGAGCTATTACTCGCGCAGTATTACAGGTATGTCGTTTATTTACCACAGGGGAAAAGATGCATGGGTTGTAAAACATCAGAAAAGCACCAGAGGGAGAAGGAAAGAGGAAAGAACAGGTGCGCGCTGCTTTCACTGCAGATGAGTTCTGAAAGCTGTCAAAAGCTGCACTCTGAAAAGTGTATCCAAATTGTCACCGTATTACTTCATCTGCCAGGATGAAACGCAAAGCCATTTCCTCAGCTGAGACATCCACGCACTGCACTGTGCAACGGCCCTGAGTAACAGGCCTGTTACCAGCACACTGGGGCGCAAAGGAACCTCGGCAAATGAGATTATGCTGCTCCCACCCTGATCCTTTTAAAAAATATGGCCAGCTTGCATACTCATACATGCCCACGAACACACACATACAAACACGCACGTGCACATACACACACAAGTTTGCAAAGCTATCTTTATTAAGACATTGCATTGACTACTATTCATTATGGACAACCTAACCCTAACCCTACTCCTGACCCTAACCTACATCAAGTCATACCTAACCTTAACCTTAATCTAATCTCAATTTACGCCTAACCCCTAACCTTAACCATGGCCTCAAAAATAACATTTTGCCACATTAGGTGTCATGGTTTGGAGGCGTTGAGAGCTTTCTTTGTTGCTCTCTTCCGGGACGATATCGTTTTGCTCCCAATGGGATTCCTGAGCCAGCTAGCATTAATTGGGGGCGTTGCCCGGATTCTATTTAAGCTCTAGTTCCGCCTCACTTCTGTTGCTAGAGTGTCAGTGTCATGTTTGCGCTTTAGCCGGTAAGGTCTCTAGTAAGAGTTGGTCAGGGTTTAGTTGCATATTTGAGGACAAGTTCTAGTCAGCAAGGGAATCTTTCTGTTCTTTTCCCTTTCTTTTCGTCCTCTCAGGCTCGCCTTGCTTCCTTGCCTCGGACGACATCTAGGTCCGTTGGAAGCGCGAGTCTCGCTTCCTTATTTTATTTGTGTCTCTCTCTTGACTGCTGTTTCCCCTTTTATTCTGGCCACTGCGTTTGGCATCTCTAATTCACCAGCCATCACATTAGGACCAGGTTTTGGTCCCCATAAGGGCTACTGTTCCCAAGAAGGTCAGTGTTTATGTTGGAAGAGGTCCCTGATGGGCAACAAAATCATGAACACACACACACATCCTAGTACTTCTATCCTTGAGAGAACATATCATTGACTTCCATTCATTCATTGTGCATCTCTACAGCCTTTCCCTAATCTTAATAATAAGTAGCGCATGCCCAACCCAAATCCTTTCCCTAACCTTAACCAATCCCTAATTCTAACCTTACCCCTAACCTTAACTAATAAGTCAGAATTTGCCTTTGTAGTTTTGAGGACAGGCGAAAGTGACCTCACTTCACAAAATGTCCCCACTCTGTAGGAAAGTAATGTTTTTGGTTCTCACTTTGTATCAAGTACAAGAACACACACACACACACACACACTTAAGCATAAAAATTTGCATGCACACCCATTCACATGTACAGTACAGTAGACATACTTATACACCCTTCAACATGCATACTCACCCACTCACACAAAAATGCTCACATATACAACATACACATTTACACACACACACAAAAAGTCCCTACTTGCACTGCACTATTTAGCAGTGCCAGTGCAACAGGCCATTTCAGCAGGAGCTGGTAAAGTGTGCTTTATCGCACGTCCACCAGACCACCACTCCGGGGATCTCAGCAGGGGTTCACCAATCACTGAGCACTAAGTACAGAGGCTGTTGTGCTGCCAGCCCTTGGCAATCCTCCATTTCTACAGCCATGGGTGATGTGGGGAATGACGCTCTCAACTACACTGCAATTCTACACAGCTACGGAATCCTGGCTGATCATGACAACAACAAGTCCATCTGCGAAAAGTAAGAACAGATGTTAGTACGACCCACTTGTCACATGAACAACAACTGACAAGATCAACAATAGTGCTACAGAGCTTGGAAGCACAGCGATGCAAGAGAGTCAAGAAAATAAGGCTACCAAACAGGAAATGCCCAAATACAGTTTGTGAAAGTTCAGACAAAATTAAGCATGGCTTAATGTTATTTTGATAGCTTCTAACTTTGGATAAGAGTACTTGAAAAAAAAATTAATAAACTATGAGCCTTAAAAATAAACATTAGTGTTACGAGCATCTGTAAAAGACAAGTAGAGCATCCCAGAAAATCTTTTCATTATGCCATCCCAGTGCAGTGATTCAAAGCAAAGCTTGTGCTAATAATGCTCAAATACACTTCTTATCCAATCTGAAGAGAACCAGTGATATTTAGAAATTATGCTTGTAGACTTGACACATGTCCAACATGACACTCTCGCAGGAACATACAGTTATGTGCAGTGATAATGATACACTAAACGAAATGAAGATAAATCAGAAACGAAGTACTATTCTAGTATTTATATAATGTACTTTTGGATCATATAGATGAAATTAAGTAAAAAGACCGCAATAGTAAAAACAAAAATAATAATGTCCTTTTGTGAGAAAAAGTCAATATACAGTGTGGCCACCCTTTGCTTTGATGACAGCATTAAATCTTTTGCAAGCATAGTTTTCACATATCTTTTCATTTCCTCACTCGCTAATCCAAGGCTTGAAGTTCATTCCAAAGAGATTTTTTCAATGTTCCAACAGAGTTACTCCATTCAATTAAGGTCTGGACTTTGAGCAGGCCAAGTCATAACTTTTATGTCACCAGATTTTTCTTTCTGACTGAGATAACACACATTGTGCAAGATTTAAGGGTCATCAACTCGTTGAAATAAAATCCCTGACCAGTCAGTCTCTTTCCAGATGGCAATGCATGCCCCACAAGGATGCTGTGATACTTCTTTTGGTCCATGATTCCGTCGATTTTTATGAAATCATCGGCTCCTTTTGAGCAGATTGACCCAAAAACCATAATACTCTCCCCTCCAGGTTGTACTTAAAGGAACTAAAGCGTCTAGAGGGCGAGATTTCACAAACAGGCTCTCGTATGTAATTTTTCATCCAGGAAAAAAAACATGGCTGTCATTTCCAAAAATATCAAACTGTTTTGGAGTAATTAGTAACTTTCTACTTGCCCAGGGAATGCCCCTTTTTAATCGCTCCAATCGATAATACTTTCTTAGCGTGATGTCATCTAAAGAACTCAGAACCAATTTGCTTAATAACCGGTACGTACAACTGCATGTAAAAATATCATTTTGATCACTTCATTACATGTTTGTGTCGCCCCAGTGCTTAATAACTTCAAATCTGATATGATTTACATTATGAGCAGAAGAAAAATTGGCAATATGTATAGTTTTTATTTAATCTTGTTGAACACTGTGACACTGCTCATGTTTATGTCACCTCATATACTGCAATAACTGACCACCAGAGGAAATTTTGGAGAATAATGTTGCCTCAAACCAGTTTCAACAATTTTTTTTAGCATCAATAATCATGGAATGAGCCTTCAAACAAGCATTCAGGCTATGCAAGAGTAAAAAAAAAAAAAACCCTTCAAGTGTTATCAAAAAATGAATGTTTTCAGTGTTTTTGTTTATTACCCATTGCTGTTTCCAGTGTTTTTGTTAATTACCTGTATTTTTACCTCAATATACTTGTAGGAATATTTTTTGTTCTCATTGCCAACAATACTATTTTCAATGCATTTTTACCAAAAAATTATAAAGAAGTAGTATATTAGGACTGCTTTTAGATGAAAATGTGGTGTATATTCCTCACTGCACACTACTGTAGTATTGACTGGAAAACTGTAACTGCAATGGCCAATCTTGTAACAGAAACTGGCATATCCCGCTGCTCGCCACCACTTTCACCATATGTTCGCTAGTGTTTGTAACTCCTGAGAAAAAGCAAATCTTACACTGTGATTACATAAACCTGTAAGATCAAGCATCTCACTACTGGCCAATATTTGCCAGGCAACAACACGTAATAGTATGATTTATTTTATTTGGTAAAAAAGGTGAATAAATGCTAGCCCTAAACAATGACAGAAGTTGAGAGTCAGTGCTAGTGCGCACACCTGGCACTGAATGTTTTAAACTAATGAGCAGCAATACAGCCATTTCATAAAATAACTGTTCTCATAGGTCACAACTGTCCATATCCAAATAAAACATGCCTGGCATATTTATTAAGGCCATAGCAATACCAAAATATTACTGAGCAAATAAATGCTCATGCTCCATTAAAGGTAACAGCTTTACGCAATGTTTAATGAGAAATCATGGCACGTAGCGATGGCAAAATTAAGTAACTTGACATACTGTCAACTTTTGGACAAACCCATCAGAGTGATCATAAAATGATTTCAGTTGTTGTCAGTGTGTCACATGACCTGCTTGAAGGCTTTAGGCCTAATGTGTTAGGCACACACTCCTCCTGACAAGCATGAATGAATGGCTAGCGCTGACATTCAGGAACTGGATGCATTTTGTTTACCCATAAGTGACAAAGAGAATCCATCACAGATCTGACAAGAATGAACTACGAAGTCAAATATACCCTCAGTAAGACATCAGGCAGCTATCCTTCACAGTGCCAGCGAGAAATTACTGAGTCCCACTACCTGCATGGAGCGTTGGAAGAGGTCCAATCACAGAGCTCTGAAATGTCCACTCATGGGCACAATAGCACTATAAACAGAAAGTAAGTGATAGTGCACCTTCTAATGATGGGCAAACGAGGTTCTGCGAAAGCCAAAATGTTCAAAGCCATTGCAAAGAATTCAGCATCCACAAGAAAAAGTTAATCAGCTCCACAAAACTGAGTAACGTGACTTCCTATAAATTTGATAAATTAAACTGGCCAAAAACTCACACGTACTGTTTTAACCCGTTAATATGCAGTCCTTTTTTTTAGCAGGTTTCCCTAACTAAAACTAATAAAAAGTAATTTTCCAAACTAAAGTTTTCAGTGTTCTTGAACCGCTTTGACTACAGGCATGATCGTTGTCTCGATCGAAAGTTGATTCCCATTATATTGTGCTCAAATTGTCAGAATTGCTGAGCATATTACCCAAATTGAGTGAGAACACTGGAAGTATAAGCTTTTGTCCGAAAGAAAAGAAAATTCTGTGTTTTCTTCTGCCCATGTGGCGCTCAGCCTCATCAGCCTGCAGAAATAATACAGCCACAGCCAGACACCTGAACAACTGCTGGCTCAAATATTATGATTTCTGTAACCAAAATGAATTATTTACAGATTTTTTTTCCTTGGTTATGTTTGTGTGTATTTCAACAAACAGTTTTGGAGAGTCCAAATTTCCCTGCATCCCTCATCACAGTCAAGCTCACTGTTACAATAGTTTTACGCTTTCCTTCTTGGAGGTCTTTTCCCCCATCTGTTGCTAAATTTTCACTCCAATGCACCCTTTCAATTCCCTGCACTGCCGTGTGATTGTATATATGTAATGAAGAAGCTTCCAAAGCCCCCTTGCTTCATTGACCAAAGCCCCTCTTGTCAGAAAACATTGAAACAATTCCTTCTTTTTAAAAATCAGTCCCAAATTGGCAACCAAACGCATTTGTCTTTTGAAGGTTTGAGACCACTGGCTGTCTGTGTAAACTAAAAGATTTATAGATTTGCCTGTTATATTCGAGTGAGGGCTATTCGGCTAAAACACTTACTGTTTTGTTACATCAACATATAGTAGCCAGTAGGTGCACATATTTCACTCCCAAAGGGCGACAGTACAATCTACCGCACTGCATCATGAGTCAAGGAGCTAATCGGAATTCACAAAGCCACGCAGCTACTAACTCTGTCAAAGTTGATTTAGTGACGATTGTCCAAGCTTGCTCGTTTTGCTAATTAAAAACTAGAACAAGTTTTCATCTCTGGACCAATACCAAGGTTAGAACTTCATTTTCAATATATTTTGACTAATCTGAACAGTGCTCTACAATTGAACTTATGGGACTGCATAGTCAGGCTGAGGGTTGTTATGACACATTTTCAATTTTTTTTTCTTATTTGAATCTGAAAGTGGCTTACAAAGTTAGAATGCTGAGTCCTTAAACGTTCAAACATTAGGCTATATAGTTCCCCAACACGGCACAATATTTGACAGTATAAAAACGCAATGACCCAGCCTCAGGCTGAAGGTGGTGAAAGGGTTAAACCGAGGTTTAGTCGTGATCTGTTTTAACTGTTTTTCCTGGATTAATGATACATTTGTGAACATTCAACTCTCTCAGGTGTCGCCAGTTCTCTCTACCTAGGTAAGACGAGAAATAAGACGCTTCATTGGCGGTCAAAACAGCGCGTATTTTAATATTTGTTTGCTTCCATTTGAGCAGTCATGAAGGGCAGGTTTGATCCAAAGTAGTTCATCTTTTATTCCACAAAGCGTTGCTGATGTAGGCAAGTGATCAAAAGGTTTTGAAATTTATTTATATTTTCTGATTGATACACCTTCACACTGCATTTAAAAGGAAGATGTGTTTTAACTGCCAGTGGATGTGATGGTTTACGTTTCCCGTTTTCTGTTCAGCAACTGCCACTCGACTTGGTCCACCTAACTAGTTAAATAACTTCGGATTAATGCGATTTATTAGACACGGTGCAATGGATGTTCACATCCTTTATTTCGTATACTGTACATCATAAACAAGGTTTTCACAGTGAGGGGGCATGTGAAGTTGAGGGGTGTGTCTGGAGTTGGTGGTTGGAGTAGCCAAGCCAGGTTGGGAATGGCTGGTGTTATCCTGGTCTTGGAAGGGGGCAGGGGAGAGGGCATAGTCCAAAAATGTCCCAGCCATGATCTCTGAGCCAGAGAAAACTTATGTCTTCTTTCTTTTCTGAGAAACATTTTTATTGGTGAAAAAATTACTGCCAACTTTACTGAGATATTGTCGACAGAGCATAATTTTCATGATTTAACAATATCCATGGCTGAAACACACCAGATATGACTGTGTATACCCACTGAAAGATGGCCAAAGTCCTGATTTGATCACATTGTGTTTTAGGTTGGCCTCAACTTTTTGACTGAAATAGTTACTTAATGGGATGTTCGCCACCCAATTTTCTGTTCAGCAGTTGCCACAAACTAAGTTAACGTAGCATTTTTAATCAAATCCAACATTTCACTTTCCTTGGGTCCAACAGAAGAAAACCTACCATTGAGTAAATCTGAGGTGAACTGATGCATGAGAGCAGCTTTGATGAGATTAGCCTGAGCAAGTCAAAAATTGTCGTAATAGCCACAGCAACACGGTTCATGAATCCTCACCAACCTATTAGCCGCTATCTTCCACTACAGTGAGGCATCAAAACCATCAACAGATCTCATACAGGGCCGGCTGTAACACACAGTCTGGCTTGGGTGCTGAGCTTTGTGATCGGGCTCGTGCTTTCCATCCAGAGGAGCACGGCTCAGATCTGGGACGAAACTCAAGCTCATTGGACACGGAGGCTTATCGACTCCAGCCGCTGCAACCTCGGGGCAACCTCTCTGAGGCAAGCACTTTGTGCGTTAAATGATTGCCTTTCTAAATGCCATTCTCATTTTACCCATCCAACTTCCTCCCTCCATTTTCCCCCACCCAACCCCATCCCTGCATGACAGTTCAGTGCGCAAGGCTGCCTTCACGTTTTTTCTGCGTGACATTAAAATGAATAAGTGAGTCATGCTCCTGGTGATGAAAGATAAATTTATGTCTCATTCACACAATTTAATCCTCAAATAGGCGCATAAAGCTGGGATTTGTTTTCTTGGGCGTAAAAAGCTGATTTAAAAAAATATATTAGATGACTGTTAGGCATATTTTCTAATATCTATTCACTCCCAGCCTCCAGTTTGATTCTGTGTCTACCTTTGGGCATTTACACAGGGATTTGCATATTTATTGCCGGCAGTGCCATTTTACTGCGATATGAAGATGCCCATTTAGGACCTGTTGCAGTAATGCAGAAAATGTGCTAATAATTCACAGCTAACTTCAGTTTGCTTTTTCTTTTTTTTTGCAAAAATAAGTTAATAAATGACAGCAAATGTACCACTCCGCCAGGTATTTCCTCTTTGTCAGGTGTTGACAGAGCTGGGAAATGCGGCTCTGCTTTCTCAACAAGTTTTCATCTCCCAATAAATCCTGTCTGTTGCCAGTACAGAAGGGCACATCGCTCTTCGAGACAGAGGTCCTCTGCCTCTTTATCTCTGGGTATGTGAGGACAGAGCCAGTCAGGGGGGCAGCTACTTCTCAGGCAGTGCAGGCTACGTGCTTGTCGGCCCATAATTCCACCGGGGTTCGGTGGGGGCGGCCGGTGCAGGCCTGGAGGAATGTATGGGCCATGTATCATCCCCAACACTCATACGAGTATCATCTTCAACATATCTCATTTCAAACAGACCATCCCGGGGGCAGAGGAGGAAGTTAATGGAGGGGGTCGCCGGTGAGAAGCCACGGGGAGGGAAAACATTCCTCAACATGGGGAAGAAAAACGCACAGGAAGCAGGGAATCCATCCATACCATGTTCGTTAAAAAAAAATACAGCATACCGGGAGAACACCGAAGTCCTCGTCAAGAACTCAGAGGAAACTAGATGAAAGGCTTCCAGTATGTGAAACAGCTTTGGGAATGATAAAAGATTAAGCACTATTCTTCTTAGACAGAGAATCAAGCATGTACCTTGAGAGTCCAGAAACCACCCGGGAACTGAGAATGCCTTTCAACAGAGAGCACCTCTCTATGCCGTCCTGTCTGCTTGGATGATGAAGCAGCTTCAGCTTCTGGTTTCAGCTGAACAGTGTGATAAGCTACAGCCCGAGAGACCTGTATCTCAGGGCATGACTGAAATAGACTGAAAGGCTACCTACATCTACAGGTTATTGTTTTTTTAGAGAAACTTTAGAGAAAAGAAAGGTTGAATGCGCTACACTCAAATTATGGTCTTTCAAAGGTTTCCTGACGTGCACTTTTAAGAGAAGTCACAGAGTGACGAAATATTTTTAGAAAGCCAACACAAATGCTTCAAATGATGAATTGAACATGATTCCTTCCCTCCAAGCAGCTAACTTTATGTTAATAGAATCATTAACATTCTACTTTCCTGACCATCCTCATTTCTGATTTGATACTTGATCAGAAAATATCCAATTACAACACACATCTACTCAGCATTCAGCATAAACACTTTTGGCATTCGCTCGTATTACACCTGAGGTGAATCAGATGTTAAAGAAGGAATCTCAGTAGCTCTTTAGACAAATGTTGAAACAAATCCTGTGGGTTTTTCTTTTTTTTTGATAGCAGCAAGTTAAAAAAACAATCAGACTTTCACATGATTTAATTTAAGTCAAATAATTAGGTGATTAGTTCACTACTGATTTGACTGCTGGATTTTATAATGTATATTATACCGTGCTGCTTAGCCAAAAAAAATGCTGCTTGGATTTAAATAAGCTCATACTTAAGAGCCTATGATTGGATCATTACTGCAGTGATTAATATGCTTCAGCTGGCAACATTTCTTTCAACCATGACTGATGCAGTGTGTAGCCTCTCATTTCTTGAACAACCATATCAAACACGTATCCCATAGTGGTGGGAAAGATATTACCATTTCAAAAGGAGCAAATTGTTGGCTGGCATCAAGTAAAGAAAACAATGAAAGGGATTGCTAAAATCACTGGTACTGGGTTAAAACCTGTCCGATGCATCATTATCGCCATTGAACATCTTCGGGATGTGCTGGAGAAGGCTTTACAAAGTGTTTTGACTCTTGCGTCGTCAATGCAAGATCTTGGCAAAAAAAAAAAAAAAAAAATGTATGCAAATCTGGACAGAAATAAATGTCATAAGGTTGTTGAAACAATATCACAAAGAATACGCGCTGTAATCTTAGCGAAAGGTGGTCAAACGAAATTTTAGAGAGCAACTTTCATTGGCGAGGCTGTGTGCCTTTGAAAAATGTTGCGCAGCCGAAACAGCGAGCGGCTGTACGCACTTACTTTATGTCGCTCAGGACAGAAGTGTCTGCCAAACGTAATGAAACGGCAGTCCACGTTTTCAACTCATTCCATCCAAAACAACTCTGCTCTTAAGATCACACAAATATCGCGAGTACCATAAATAAACTGGCAAATTTTGTTCTGTGAAAATTTGTGGGATTTGGCGGCCGACAAGGGTGCGATTGAGAGCGAGGAACAGACGAAGCGGATGCCGCGGACTCCTTAAAAATGATGACAACGCAGTGATCCGTGTGAAAGCAGGGTCTCCAGGTCACAAGGAATGACCCATCAAGCAGTGAAAAATTCCACAGAATCTCACTTCAGAAACTGATAAGAAAAATAATAACAAAGAAAAGAACTGTAGTTTCTTCTTTTTTCACCCACGCTGGAAAAAATACAACACGGGAGGCGGCCTTATCGCAGACTGTAGCTTTGATCCACAGGCAGTCTTATCTTACGGCTCGCTGATACCTTCTTAACTGCTGACTATAACAGAGCCGCATTGTTGATGGAATGTTCCAGTTAAAGCGCACAAGCTGCAGGTGCTGGCATCAACAATTCAACAAAAAAAATAAAAGAGAGAGAAAATGAATAGTGTTTATGTTTAGCATTGTTATGAAGCCAGATTAGGGCAGCATAGGGTTACAGTGGATAGCACTCATGCTGCTCAATTACAAGATTGCAGGTTCAAGTCCTGTCAGTGCCTATCTACATGGATTTTGCATGTTCTCCCTGCGTCCCTGCGGGCTTTTTCCAGGAAGTACAGCAGACTGAAGACATTCGTGATAGGATACAGGCAGACTCAAAATCACCCACATGTATAGGTCTGTGAGTGAATAGTTTGTGGTCCCTGTAATGAATTGGCAAATAGTCCAGGGTTTTCTGAGCTTTTCGCCCACACTGTGCCAGGATAGGCTCCAGCAACTCCACAACCATGACCAAAAATAAGCGCTTCTGTTAATAAATCAGCGAAATGGAGACTCTAAATCATTTATAAGCCTGACTGTGCCAGTGAATGTTATGTGTGCCCTGCAATGGAGTGCCATACTGCACACTGCATTACTGCCTCCTGCCCAGTGAATGCTGGGATAGGTTCTCACCCCTCCCAGGGTGTTTTTCATATGCGCAGCAGTGCATGCGCACTTCGATGCGCTCTATTCCTGGCTACTTCATATATAATGTGAAGACAATGCCAAACCAAGCCTAACCCTAGCCCAAACCCCTAGCCCTAACCCTTATCTATCCCAAACCCTGACCCTGACCCCACAACTCCAGTGTAAGTGCTCATGTGCAAGGAAGGAAAAGTTTGTGTAAAAAAAAAGTTGGCCCCCGGAGTGACCCTCACTGGGAAAAAGCAGATGACATAAGGATGTACATGAGATGGTCACATGATGTGAAACACAGCCATTATTGCCAGCTTTGTGAATCTCTAAACAAACTGATTTTGTTCAGTTATATGGATTGATACAATACTGTGGTGCCTCTTTGGCTATTAGCAACTGTCCACCTATCCCTGTCTAGGAGCTATTACTTACAGCCACGGTTCTTTCCTGCTGTTGCTGTTTTTGGTGTTTGGCATATATTTTCGTAATTTTTCACACAACTCCCCTGCCACCTTCAAAAACTTTTATGGGACTGAGAAGCCTGCCACTGGGGCTGAAATTATCTGGCTCCTTTGGAGCTCAGTTTGTATCCTCATCTTATTTTGGAGACTAACTTGGGAAGCGTAACAAGGCATACCTCTGTCAAGCAGACTCATGCTGCTAATTATCATTAAAATCAATAGGAATGAACTTTGTGAATGCTTTTGTAATTGTAGTCAACTGGCTTCAAAGTTAAAGCCATTTTTCAGGGCTCCTTCAGATATTTTGTCCACCCCTTGTGCGTAGCAAGAGTATATTCTAAAATTAATAGTGGCTGTCTCACTGTGGGAACGCAGTTAAAGTATTCACAGATTTTCAATGGTGAACGTTAAAAATAATTCTCTGTCTGGCCTTGACAAGTGAGTGACCACGAGCGTTTAATACGAGCACGCTGGAAACATTCTGCTCATTGTTCGGGAATGTCTAATGGACCGATTAACCACCTGTTGGAAGACCCACGCAGTCACAGCCTTGAAGACAACATGGGGCCATATGCTATTTAGGAAAGAGCAGACGGTCTCAGCAATATGCAATATTCAGTATTTGAACAAAGAGATCTGCTTTCCAGGAGGCAAACGGCTATGAAAGGAAAAGCTGTCTTCTCTTCACACGCAGACCTTTCCCCCAACACACTGTCAGTTCAGTACTGAGTACAAGGAACAGCATTTTGACTGACAGCAAAATGAATATATTCAACGTGGTGCGCGTGCTATTTCTATCGACACGTCACCATGCCTACAGCTCGAAGAAATTCAAGGGAAGAGGCGAGCTAACTGTAACCGCAGTTTTATATTCGTCCACAATTCCCTGAGGATTCGCACGCTCCTACACCGAACTGACCGCATGCATACCTATTGAGTTAGGTAATGCCACATGCTACAGCTGTCTGGTGAATTTTTGGTGGTGTGCGGATGACAGCTGAAGATGGCTGGCGCAGAACCCCAGTCGCAGGAGTTGGAAAGAGCCTTATGCTGACGTTACGGCCGCAAGCAGGCAACCTTCAGTGAAGTTTGCAAGTTTGCGGGGCGATATTAAAGAGCTGTAATTCTGATATTGTGCAGCCTGTCAGCTTTAATTTCGGAGTACTTACAGCCACATCCAATTAAACACACAGGTATTATCATTTATTTCACAGTCAAGATACTTACTGACCTTACTTGATATTGCTAAACATTGTACAGGAGACCGCAAAACTGATGTGTACAGAACGTTGCCTGTAATCCAACAGTTATGTTACTGCTATCTCTGCATTCCTGTCAATGATGCATTCAGCTAAAGGTTAGGTTAGGCATGATGGTTCCTGATGATGTGACAAATGCCCAGGATGGAAATAAAAGAATACAAATGTATGAACAGAACAATGTATTTGTGTAAACGATCATATGGTACAAAGACAACTAGAAATATTCCCCGGCAGTTGAATGTCCCCCCTCACCAACCAGTCGATTTGCACATTACATCCATGTTTGTCCAGACAGGTATAATATATAGTGCAGACAATGTCGGAATTGAATGAAAAGTATACGACAAATGGTTTATCAGTTGCGAAGGATAAAAGCTAAGCCAATCAGGAATGGGGGTGGAGCTCTTGTAATAAACATGTAACTCTTTCCTAAGTACAACAAGAGCCATCTGGCAATGGCAGATCCCCCCGGCTGTAGGTTGTGTAACCTACAGGTTGTGTGGACAGACAAACGGACCGACACCCCCAAAAGGCACAACTAGACCATAAGGAGAAGCTCCATACCAAATTTGGTGTTTGTAAGTGGTATAGTTTTCGAGTTCTGGTCCGGAAACGATTTTATTACAGACGGACGGACAGACGGACGGACGGACGGACGGATGGACGGGGCTGAAACCCCCAAAAGGCACAACTAGACTATAAGGAGAAGCTTCAAACCAAATTTGGTGTTTGTAAGTGGTATAGTTTTCAAGTTCTGGTCCGGAAACGATTTTATTACAGACGGACGGACGGACGGATGGACAGACACACTGATCGCTATATCCTCTCGCATTATATGCCGGGGGGATAACAACTTAATTCCATGCTTGGGTTCAATAATAAATCTGAGCCTGTCCTGAGTCCCAGACCCCAATGATTTCAATAGTAATGAATGATCGAATATCAAACAAACAGAAAAGAGAGTGGGGTTTTGTCAATTAAGAGGCGACCTTTTACAGAGTGGAACAAGCAGACCTTGGTCGGGCTTTCAACAATGAACAGGTGACCCTTTCCGGAACCCAATGGTCCGGGCATGAACTCTCTATGACAAAAAGTTCACTAGTGACTGTATGAGGTATAAACCATTTAACATGTGAGCCTTTCCTGAGTACAACAACCAAATCTCCAACTTTCTATGAGAAACAGTTCAAAAGTCATAAAAAGATCAAAGACCATCCATTATAGTAATATGAGGGATGGAGTGATGAAAAAAGGACAAGAATGCGCCATGCGTCAGTGTGTATGTGCATGGTGGAGGGCACAAATATCAACATCCATCCTTTGGGAAAATCTTCAGGGTAAAACTACTCTGAAGGCTCCAGCTGTAAAAATTTGAGACTTAGTAAATAAATAGAGTTTAGAGAAGGATGGAGCAATGAAAAAAAGAAAAGAAAGTATGAGGGCTTCTGAAAATTACTGGAAGTCTAATGAGCTGAAATAGAAATTATTAAAAAGGAAGGATGGAAGTAGGAGATCATCAAGAAAACATGAAATAAGACAGATCTGGCCCAACACAAAGCTGCATAGCAAGTTTAATGTTTCTAGCTGCGAAAATGTATAAGTATCAGCAGTTTAAATACATGACCCTTTGTAAGTTTATGGGTTCACCTTGACCTTTGACCACCAAAATCCATGAATTAATCCAAGACTCCATCTGAATAATTTAATTCCAAATTTGAAAAAAAAAAACCTTTCCAGATATTGTGTTCACATCACTGAGATGGACTTCAGGTCACAGCAACCTTAGTCTTTGACCACCATAATCTATTCAGTTTACCACTGAGTCAAGATGAGCATTTTTGCCAAATTTGAAGAACTTTCACCAGTCGTAACGCCAGACAGACAATCCAAAAACATAATGCCTCCGGTCATAGCTGTCGCCTGCACAGAGGCACAAAAATATATTTTTTTAATATCAGTACCTGCCTAAATTATAGACCTGAATCTGAAGAGGGCAAAAGCATTCAGGTGTAAAATTGCACTTCATAGCCCCTTACAATGTTGCGGGGGGGAAATGCCAATCTCTGGCAAAGCACTTACAACGGTGATGAAAACCTATTGACTCCACCTCTTGATTGCTCAGGCCTGCCAAGCGTGCTTCTGCAACTTATGAGCCATCTTGACAGCCTTTGCCCAGGTCTTATGGGTATCTCCATAATCGGAGGCTAATTTCAATTTCAAACGCCATTAAAAAGACAGCCTTCAATGTAACTATGCCAACCAAAACCTGAAAGGATCTTTCGGAAGACAAGCATCCTCAGCCTTGAATTACTTGCACAGTGGATGAACTTTACGCCTTGGTAGGCCACTAATGTGCCTGACATTTTGTGGGTTGGGAGGGAGGGTAATTAATTAAGGTGCCTACACTCTCCACTTCGTTTAGAAAAAAATGTATTAAACAGAGCACTGAGGATACAAATAAGAGCATTAGGCAGCTACTTCAAATAATGTGAATGCATAAAAGGCTCAGTGCTCACTAGTTATGAAAACCATATCAGGCTGCCAATCCAGTAATCTGACAACCATGATACGAGTATGCCCGATTGCCAATGACAATCTGCATTTCAGAAAACCATCCTATGCTGTCATATATATGGGTCAGTCCCGACCAACATTTTCGATTTGATTGAGGCAGCGTGTAACTATTTATAACAATTAAATTAATCCCGCACGAGTGAAAACTGCTTTTTTTACAATGCATATTCTCTGTTGAATTATTTCTATGGAAGGAGGAATGAAACAGGTTGAAACACAGCATTAAATTGCGAGATATTGACTATTTCAGCCAGCCATGCATGCAGTCCAATTAACCACTGCCTGAACACTTATACATTTTCCAAGAATAGCTTGAGTGCACTCATCCCTGTGGAAGGCAAGTTCAGTGTTAATCATGACCTAATGACTCCACATCCCGTGTCTTTTCTGCCAGGGGTTGATTTCTTCCAGTATAAAAATTCCCTTATGCCCAGAGTAGGGTCAGTTTTCCCAGGGTTCAGTGATTAGACAATAGCTTTAGCGGTGTGTTACGGCCCTCAAAAGCACCAGTGTTGCATAACGGTCACAGGAACGACTGCGAGGCTGTGGCTTTGACTCCCGGATGTAGCATCGCTGCTATCCCTTGGATCTGGGCACTTGATCTGAGAGTTTCATAAAAATATACAGCAGTGTGATGCAACTAATAGTCCATGATCTGCAAACGTTTCTCCGGATGGTGCCTGTTAACTGGCATCAATTCAATATTAAATCAATTCAATGGAAGCATTCATTAGACATCAGTCATAAAAGGTCATTTAGACAGTTTTTTCTTTGTCTATCAACATGGCATGATTTTACTGACATCATCACGGAAAACTGAGTCATAATGTTGCGGCTTGATGCTGACAGATTCTATGCAAGGCCAGTTAAAAGACGTTCCGAAGATCCCTATTGGCACCCACCCAATAATGTGAATGGGTGTTTCCAGCTTTTGGTCATAACTTTTTATAAGCAACACTAAGCCTTATGCTTACAGTGTCAAACTGATCGACCGATCAGCAATTTTAGCACAGTGACAACCACCAAAATTGTACAGAGTAATGGAGATTAAAATGGAATTTTACAGTCCAGCAAAATACAATGGCAGCCAAACAAAAGAATTCTATTAGGGATGCTCCATTGTATTTTACAGATAATGGTAGAAAATTGAAAAGCTGCTGGTCATTGTGTGGTACTATGGAAGCAGGCTTCTGCCCCCAGGCTCAAGAACTGACTGGATCTGCATTGCATTCAGAGCTGCAACGACTTGAACGAGCACTAGGCCTTGACCGAGGCGCGTGTCCCTAGTGGGCTCCCTGCTTCCCAGCAATCATCTCACCAGAGTACAGACAGAGTGCATGCAAGAACGGGGATAGGCCGAGGCACACCCCCGGCTGTTGTGCTCCATGGGGACCAAATTCAGGCTTACTACAACACTGAGCAATTGCTAGAAAGGTGAGTGGAAGGAATCAAGCCAACATAAAATGTTCTCACAATGTAAGTGACATTTTGTAAATGTTATGAGATTAAAAAAGCACTGAAGCCACATTCTGCAAATGTTCAGTGTCAACTTAGAGGCTGGGACGTGGGGGTCGGTGCTGTGTTTAGGGCGAGATGATTCCAGTTTCTAGCACGGAAGCAGGGAAGGCGAGTTATTCCCTGAACCTCGGACTTTCCCTGGCTGCCCCTCAACCCAAATTAGTCTAGGTCATTACTGAAGCATCTTTATAGATAACATCTCGGCACACACGAGCAATGTGGTACATCGTGGTGGTTTTTTAAAGAGGCACTAGATGCAAGGATAATGTGTATGGCATGAAAAGGCATTGAGAAGCCACGCTTCCCGAGTTGTTATTATCGCACTACGTGACCAATTACCGACTGCATCACTTGTTTAAGATTAGAGACCGTGAGCCCATATGAGCCCAGGCCGACCCTTAATTTGACGCCGCGCGTGGCGCTGGCTGAGCAATGTCTCAGACGTGATGAAGTGAATATCAGTTCTATTCACACCCCAGTATCCCACAGTGTAGGAAGGGCTTTTTACTACAGCCGCAAATGTACAGGAAGGCAATGCAGCAGCTGCCTCAGAGAGCAGCGATTAACTCCGCCGTAGCAAAGCTTAAGGCGCAAGACCTTTGTATAAAAAGTGTTAATGTATATGAGAAGGTGGTGATGGTGTGTATAATACAAATTCCCAGCATAAAACTGCATGTGCACAAACTGGCACACAAGTTTGCCTTTATAAACTGCGACCTTTTTAAAAGTGTATGCATGGTAACGAGCCTCGATGTCTGTCCTTTCAACTCCCAAAATTACCCATAAATAGTTAAAGAAAATTACCTTATGAACATATACATCCTTTTTGTAAAAACATGCATTTTGAGGACTGAGGCAGAATGTTCTTAAATTTTTTCCGGATTGCAACCTCAAATATTCTTAAAATGTGTGGAACCTTCGTTACGCCTGCAGGGTTCTACCAAATTTTTTAAATAATGGTTAAGGACAGTATTTTTTTTGCGTAATTAGCATCATAAGTAACTGATAAAGCACACTCACCAACATAACTTTGCAGTTTCAAAAGTTTTTTCTTTCTTCAACTTAAACATTAGTTTCTACTTCAACGCTCACGCTCAGCCTCAGGATTTTCAAAATATGTTCTTATTTTCAGGGGATTTTTCAGCCTCAACATATCTATAATAAAGGTTCTATGAAAATAATAGAGTGTATCTGGCGCAGCAACATGAAGCGGCTGTAAATTCTGGTGCGACAGCTCGTGTTTAAACTTGTTTGTCGCCAAAAATGTCAGTGCTTTGCAGTACCATATTTGTACCAGTATGACCAGGTTTCTTTGTTTTGGCCTCTGTAACTCTTGGCTCAGCTCAGCACACATACCGAGATAATAGCTCTTGGTAATCTGCATCATCTAATAGCCAGTCATCATCATGGGCCAAAAAATCGTTACGGACATTGAAAACTCTCTCTCTTCTAATTCAGCCGGTAGCGTAATCCTCAAAGAGTGCCATATAAGACATTTTGTAGTCAACAGCCCATATACTAACAAAATAATTTAAACCTATAAACTTTTGGAGATAAAAGACTATAAAATGGGGAATATAATTTGCACTTGCATTTCCCGATCTCGCCGGGAGTTTTATTAATTCTCACTTTCCCCAAAATGCTCTGTTTGCATGGGGAATAGAGTTTCTGTACGTTAAGTTTCCCATTAACTTTTATTTTATAAATTGTGAGTATTCCTTGGGAAGATATGCATGAATATTCCAAAGCCCTTTTTATGCACATGCAGAGACTGAACAAAATAAAGACAGGTCAGGCACCAGGCTGGTTCATCTATGGAAAATGGTAGCACTCTGAGCAACAACGCTTACCATTGGGCAAAGTATCAGAAGTACTCCCAAAAAAATGTAGCACCTATTACTAAAACCCCATAAGTCACACTTGACTTGACTTGTGGGGTTTTAGTAATCAGTGCTTCAAATGGCTTCAAAACTGAAATACAAAACCACATCCACAGCATCCAAACAGGTCGTACCTATTAATTATAATTCTACTTAGCAGAACATGTCAGCTTAAATGAGGTTTAATGAGCAGCATTTGTTAGAAAAACCTCCAATGCAAGACTAGGCTAGTAACTGGGTTCCAAAGGGGCCAAAAAGTATCCACGTAAGCGCATCATTCACAGAAACTGCAAAATTATTCACAGTGGCAGTGGCAACAGCGTCAGAAATGATGACAACACGTGCCAAACTCTAAAGCACAGCAACAGAACTGCAACCAGAAGTCAAAGGTCTCCTACACGGGAAAAAGGTAGGATAGTCACTATAGACCAGGTTACGTGCTTCACAAAACTGGTATTTGACACGGTGTTTCTGATGATTTAAACACACCCTGTAAGAACGAGCTGAAAGAGAAATGAGCACCCGAAAGGCTCTCAACAAATTCCATGCGGAATTTCCAGAATCCTGCGCCAAAGGTGTCAACTGACTAGCTTTCCTAATGAATAAACAATTTGTATGGATCAGGTCATTAGTAATCCAAAGGCATAAAGTCACAAAAAAGGAAGGCTTTTCTGCAAATCTTCCTTTGGTGATAAAAGTGAGTGCTCTTACAAGCTGCCTTTTGTATGTTATGAATAAATTATGGGGGACAATCTGTTTGCTCACATTAAAAGTTTTTTTTTTTTTAAAGGTCTTATTTCATACCTACAGAGTTTTCCCACAAAAGAGACTTCAAGCACTTCCATTTTCAAAATACACATTATAACAGTGCACTTCATATACTTTGCATAAATGTATATATATATATATATATATATATATATATATATATATATATATATATATATATAGAAAATGGACTTTGCATTTTCTTTAATTATAAATTGCTGTATATCCCCAAGCACGCCCAGCTGGCTGTGCGGTTGCAGTGCAGGAAGATACAGAGAAAGCAATGATTAGAGGAACAAATGTCAGCACTACAGCTTAATAGCAAAACGCCATTTTTTTTCAACATAATAATTGTCTCTGCAAAACAAATACTGGAATATACCCTCGAGTCAGAAACTTTAATTTGGTTTGCTCCACTTATGAAATGACTAAATAAGTCATTGTTATTCAAAGACCAGTTGAATTATTGTGGTTATTGTAGAAGTTAAAAACATACCAATGCTGAAGAGTCAAAGCTGATTAGGAGGGAGGGTGGATTTAATCCCATTGCTGAATACTGCAAAAGGTGGAATAGCGTAAGAATTCTGAATTGCACTCTGATAAAACCAGGCATGCGACGCGAAATCCGGCTTCTAGGTGCCTCGCGGAACGGGAACATCAAACAAACGAATAAATCATAATGCTTAACCGAACCGACATTGTCAAATCTGCGAACCCTTCTCCTCCTTACAACATACGGCAAGAGCAGGGGCTGGAGATTAATGCAAGGTTGTTTTTTTCATGTTCACATCTAATCTTTGAAGAGTATCCCCTTAGGTCAGATAGATGTGATGTTTAGTGGCTGCAGAAAATTTAATTAAAAACAGCACAAGCACTTCAGAAGAGCAGGAAGATCAGGAAGATTTTGTCATAACGGATAGTGCTTAATGACCTTCTACGCACTGCCTCACAGACATAAATCCCAACTTTCAAGTGCCATCAGCCCAATATTCCATGCCAGGAGATAAGGCACTAAATTGCACAGCATATGGACAACAGAAAGTGGACAACTTCTGAAATTGGCTTTGATAGCTGAGGGCAGAATCTAGTTTTCAATATTTAAATTATGCAGGCAGTGGCCACAAGTAACTCTGATGGATCCATCTTTACCTTTTGAATAGTCTATATTTTGTGTGGCCCTGGATTTAATGCTGGTCTGAATACATTTTCATAGATTCCACCATTCAAATGATGGTCAGGTCATTATAAGGCACCCTAATTTGCATCAGGAAAGCATTATAACTTAAAGTAGGCAATATAGCTAAGTCCAGTCTGGAACACTGATAGAAGATTCATGGAGTTCATGGAGTTTATGCTAAGTTCTGGCCCTAGCGTCTGTGTATCCACGAAGAATTTGAGATTTTTCAGACAGAGCAATGTTTTTCCAGCCTTCATTTGTCCTATTTTGGTTGTCACATTGCCCAGTGTGTAGCCTTTTCTGTTTTAAGCTGACCAAAGTGAAACAGAGCATCGTCTCTGGCTGCTACGGTGCATCTGCTTTGAGATTTTATAATAATACATAATTCATGTTTGAACATTTGTGACCTTTTCTGTTTGGGAAAGTCAGCACATTGTCCTCTGACCTCCCCATTAAAGTGGTGCTTTTTTTTCCCCAACTGTTGCACTCTAAATGTGTTTCGTTTATCACACCATTCAATTTAATTTCTAAAGACTGTAGCATGTGAAACTCCCAAGAGGGCTCCAGTGGCTTGGTCCAACTGCTAGTTTTGAAACTATGCATACTTTCCGGGGGTACATCATAGAAGAACAAACGTATACAGATAAAAATAAACAGAAGTTGGCGCCAAAGAACAATGACTGTTCTCATAAACTAACCACTGTTTTATTTACTGAATAGTTTCTTTAAATGCAGCCACACAATATGCTTACGATAATTCATGCATTATGCTTCAGATTAGTTTGCTCCTGTTTCCAAATGGAAACATAATTTCATAAACTGATGAATTGCATCTATAGTAATAATAGCTAATGTTGCATTTAAATGGGGCAAAAACACTTTGTGGAAAAGACATTAATAAAAAATGTAAAGGGATCCAAGACGAGGCAAGCAAACAAGTTCATATGTGAACATTTTCTTAATGTTTCATTTTCGGCCCGGTAATGAATACTGAATTGCCATTTGAGATATAATCATTTTTAATTCTTTATTGTCTTCAGACACTCATCATCCATCCTCTAAACTGTTGGAGGTAAGGGACAGCATGCTAATTTGCTAATGATAAATACAGCAATATGTGCTGGCGGGGCTAATATCAAATTATGCCCAAGACACACTGGAATGGTCGCACTGCCACAGCATCACTGTCACAGGTTTGGCTCCGAAGTGTGCCACAGAAACCGATCAGTCAGCACACAGCCTCGCAGTTTTGACAGTCTCTCTGCTGTCGCAGCAAAGTCCAAGTACAAGTGGGTCACACTGAATAGAAGGACAAAGTAATACCGTGCTTTTGCTATCCGGAATACCTGTTGCCTTGCACAATTTTTTTTCTTTTTGCATTGGCAACGCTTAAAACCACGTAGATTACCTGGTTGCAACAACAAAAAAGGGCAAAATCATGGGTATTCGCGCGAATCAAGCTTGAATTGGGTTATGTTCACTTTTATCTGGGAGTATATGTTCCTGCATTAATGCAAATAAGAAAGTTCTAATTACAGTGAACATCAAGACATAATGAATAGTGGAATGAATACGTCAATAAACAAAAAATAATTTAACACATGCGATTCCCTTTACCACCGTATAGCAACGCTATTAATGACATATAACACTTACCCCAAATGTACAAAAACAGTGCTAAGAAGCCGCTGCGAGAGTCCCGTCAGACTTCATTGATAGGCTACTGACAATGAAAACGTACACGGGTAAATCCGGATCTCTCTGGACACTGGACTAAATCTGATCTATAGTGAATATCCCGTTCCCCTTATTGGGCTGAATTTTCTTTTGCAGAGATGTTCCGTCTGATTTTAGGCAACTGATTCATGCTGACATAGCTGGAGCCATAATCCAGCAGCGCTCACTTTCCACATAATTTACATTTTCGCATTCTTGCGTGAAATGTATCCATATACACAGTGTTTACTGTAAACAAAATCGCCTATTTACCATTCTGTCCGACGGCAATCGCGTCCCCTTACGTAGATCACTGAGCACCGCTAGGAAAAGTTCAGTTACTTACAATGACACACAATCGTCTCCAAGAAGTTTAACCGTTGACGATAAATTAAACATCGCTAAAGTTAATCGCTGATCACATTTCGGCGACAACAACAGTGAATATGTTTTCATCCTAAATAACGTAACTCGGTGCACGCAACTGGTAGGTTTAATGAAATAACTTAAAACTGTTAAAGAAAAGCGCGAGAATGTACCTTGTTTTGTGCCGTCTCCGCTTTCAGTCAATGCGTTGTTCAGCAGTAATAGGAATACGAATATTAGCGGACTTCCACATTCTTTTGGTATAAACTGGATCTTTTTCTGCCTGTGTTTGCTGTACATCCCTGGTCTCCTGACTGGTACCGTTATCCGTCTTCTCTCTCGCCCGCACTGATTTCAGCTTGCTCTTTGTTGGACTCCGGTGCGCAGGAAAACAAGAAATGGATCTAACCGCCGGGCTCAGCAGAGATTGCCATTACAGCGCGAGTTACGCCCGAACACATGAGCACATGAACTATTACCTGCTGCAAATATTATACATTCATACGCATTCATCATAATACACCCAAGAATGTGTTATCATAAATTTATTTAATTCGTAATATAGCCTTTTATTACAACCAAATTGCAATGTTTGTTTCTGAACGCACTTCTTTTTTTTAATATTTTTTTTCACTTCTCATTGAAGCTAAGACAAAAATTTGCTCCCGTAGTCGTGTTTCCATATTATTTAAGTACTAGAGCTTTCATCGGTCTTATCCGTGATTGATCCGCAACTCAACAGCAATCAGTGCTGTGCCTGAGGGTGTTATTGATAGGCTATTACCACTGTCACTTTTCATAGAGCTGCCTATACAATATTACCGACAAAATCATCCAAAGAACCCACAGAATGTACCTGAAGACGTCCAGCTATTCAACTTCAGGTTTATTTTGTCACGAACACGATATTTTTCCTCAAACTTTTGCAAATCAGGGTTGAAGCCTGCCCAATAGTAGGACCTAAATCATCCATTGGCAACTGCCAAACTGCAATTGTACACACCCAATATCACTCCAGGGACCAAAAAATGGTGAATGCAAAGACTGTAGTTTTCAGTATTGCTTGCTCTAGTATGTTTAATATGTCTGATTGACATACATCATCTGATATTTAACGTAGTTTACTTATTTTGCAAATACAGGGACAGCAGGGCCCACATGTTGAGAGAGTAGCTATACATTGAAAGCATTTCTGCTAAAACCAGCATAGGCTAACAACCCATGGCAGGAAAATAAATTGAACTCATTTGAGAAACTGTTGCAAGGCAGCCAACTGATACCTCACCAGTTTGAACAGCAAATAATATTCAGATGCACGATGAACAAGCCAGACGATAAAGCTTTATGCTATTTATGGGGTGTGCCAGGGACGGGTGGGAGTTGACGGTTACTGCTCATCACAGCCTTAGGGCAAGCGTTTGGAATCAGCTCAGCAACTTATTCACAGGTGCAGCTTCAAAATTCTACAGGAAACCTAGCAAAATATGCTTTCAGTTTGACTTCCTTTATGAAACATCTCCACCCTTAATGTTTTACTCAATGTTTCACCAGATGGCACGGCCAAGTTTACAATAGGAGTAAACCTTACATTTCGAAAACCATAAGCCTTGGCAAAGAATGTTCTGAAAAGATGATAGAGGTTTGAAGAAATTAATACGCAGTTTACCATTATAAGTCTATTTCATATTTTATCCATCATAAGCTCTATTGGAACTAATCTAAATAAGAGTTATTTTCCAAGCCGCAAAGCATGAGCTGGTACTGTTTGTTTCATGAGTCTGTGTATGTGTGTGTTATCATGGAAAAATGTGATCTCAAACACTCTTATTGTAACAGGAACTACCACAGAAGCAGTTTTGAGTACTTTGCCAGGTGTTCATATGTCTATCTGACTCTGGCCAGATTTTGTCACCGTGATAGCCCACAATCATCCAAGATGCAGTCACCAAAACTTTACAGGTGTGAATTTAAGATCAAAATGAAGGCTTAGTTGGGTGTGGAAAGCAGGGTGGGTGTGGTCCATGCAGGGACACTGGAATAACTGGTGGGTGGGCAGGAAGAGTTACTGTTGTGATCCCATTGCTATATGGTCTTTTGTTTAAAGATGTATTTGCAGACATCATCTTTGGATTGCAAATCATGAAATAAAGTGTGACATAAGTTGATGAAATGGATAAAAAGGCCTTGTAATTTTTTATGGTATGGAAGTACTGCATTAATCAGATCTGAGTTCATATTTTTCTCATTAAATGAAGCAAGCCACTTGCCGCATATTGTCAGACGCAGAATAGAATTTACTTGCAACCCAGCTATACTGACTGAAACAACAAAGTATTGCTGGTTAGACCTCTTTCATGTGGATGCCAGCTGCTAATTAGCATGCAAATTAATGGCAATGACTTGTGTAGATGCTTTTGTAATTGCAGTTTTGAAGCATCAAAGTTCAAACAATTTTTCAGCAGTGCCTCTCACCCTCCTTTAATAAATTACACTAAAATAATAACACGTGCCCTCAACTTCTAGGCTTGGGCAGCCATATTCTATGAATGAGCAACGTAGCAGAAGTGCGTGGTGTAGTGCGCTCGGAAGCGCAATGTAGTTTGGTTAACTTTAGTTCAAAAACCAGAGCTGATGCTTTTTTTAAATAAATCCACACATCCCACTGATTTTATAAAACCGTTGCAGAGAGGTCAATGGATCAATAGGCCCTGATTTGTCATTTTTCACCATAGCTGAAAGACTATTGTGTGGTCTGGGATGGATTTTTTCTCTGAGGTTGAATGAGATCTGCAGCCAACCGTACCTTTACCTCACCAGTTCACTCTGTGTCCGTTATACCTCCGAATTTCCAGTCAGAAGTGTAGTTGGATTTGGTTTGAAATCTTTACACTTGGGCATAAGGGCACTTTATTTCAGCTCGAAAATAGGTATTTTCTGCAACACTGGGCCCATCACCATTTCCTCATGTCAGTTGGATTACAGAGTCAAATAGTGCTTTTCAATGAGTATCTCAGAAAACTAATTTATTCATTAGTATAAAAACTATCGCTTTCCGTTTATGCAATTTATCGTGGGCTGGCTGTTCCTACATTCAAACCGTCCTCAGTTTGACTTGTAGGCAAAGTGTGTGGGTCAGTTGCATCAAGGTCTGACAGATAATTAACAGTCTCTCAACTGATATTGGTGTGAATCACTCTTTTGTCGCTTTCCCAGTTTCCAGAAAAAGAGGATTATAGAAACAGGCAGAAGAGACTTTCCGGTCCTGAATGAACAGCGATTTTCAGGATAAGTCTTCATATTGCAAGTTTCTGGTTCAACACTGGTCAGTTTGGAAAGGTACATATTTGCAACTCGACATCCATCATAATGGTTGGTGTAAAATGGGGGACAGATGATGGAAAATTCAGACATAAAGTCATTGCAATTTAGAAATGACAATATTCTTTAAAAAAATAAATGAAATAAAAAATTTTGCTGTAGTTGTACTATGTCCCGTCTGAGTTGAGGAATTGTTTCCAAAGTGATGTAGTCCAGTTTTAGCAGTTTTGAGTGCATATTAAAGTGTCAGAATGATTTCATTCTGAGTTTTCAGCACATTTTTAAAGTTAAGAAGCTGATCATAGCGCTTTACCCTGATAAAGTGAAACATATATTAGGAAGGAAAAAGAACATGTAGAAAAACTGGGCCTATGAACAACAATATGAACTTGGCAAAAAGTTTACCAGTAACTGGCTTCAATAGGACGATGATAAGAGGCCGCATGCAAAATAGACACTCTAATATTAGATCTGTTGGAGCTGTCTTGTGCCATTATCATTTAACGTTTATTTGAATCATGAATTCTCAGGAGATCACAAAATGTTTAACAAGACCCAACCAAAGTCAGAGCTGGAGGCTGAAACTGAATTAAATATGAAATCTTTATCTGTTTCACTTTTTGATGAAGGACAGGAGTGAATAAATCTTTGCCTCCAGATCCGTTTGCACCAAATGTTTTTTTTAGCGAATTACCCTAGTCCTTCCAAAAATGTTGTTCAAGTAGAGTCATTCTGTGATGCTGTAAAGTCCTCTGGCCTGTCACATCTCAAGGAAAAAAAATTGTCTCAAGTTATGAATTTCGTCCTAAATATTACTTGTCTGGACTCTTAAAATATTTTCCTTTGAAGGCAGATTGGAAGTTGAAACATTGCACAACTTTGACTAGGCTGTAACCGCAGGCTAACTCTGAAATTTTATTAATTAATGGGACTGATTGATGAAAGGGGAATGAGAGAGAAGCCTCAGGTAAGATCACAGGTTTCAGTTGTGGTGCCGAGTTCTAGCTCTCTACTGACTGCAACGCTCCTACTGGGAAGCGACGGGTTGTTCATAAATGAGATTGCCCATCTACCTGCATGTTATCAGAGGAAAAAAAGATGGACTTGGCCTTACAAAAGCAGATATCTAAAATTCTCCTTCCGCACCCCACTTATTGGCCCCTTTGTGAAAAAGATCTATCATCTTGTCCTCTCGAGGGCTTCTTTTCAATATCAATCCCCGACTGTGATTTGAGTGGACAGATAAAAGCCCAATCTAAGTGACTACCAATTGCTTCAGTATACACAAGCAGACGCATATTAAAAAAAAAAAAAAAAAAAAAGCACGACCGCCGCTCGGTCCCAAGTACTACTAGTATGAATTGACAGTGTTTTCGAAAGAGTAGCAGAGGGCGGAATGGACTGATGAATCCCGTGGAAGATGGCCTTGGGGGGGGGGACGTGCCCCCATCAGTCAGAACAATACTGCTCTCAGCCAGCTTGTCTGACAGGAGATAAGTGGCAGCGGAGCCGCTCGGTGTACCTCAAGCTGTTTTCAGGAAGATACGTGGAGAACTACTCTATCAACAATGCCGCGGAATGTTCCGCAGGGGTGACGGCAGGAGAAAAGGTGCTCCTTCCCTCAAGGAGCCACCGACTGCGGCGATTTTACCCTGAGGCAGGGGATTTCTTTCTTCGGAGAAGCGAAAACAGGATTGTGAAGACGATGCCAGTCCAAGAAGGAGCCGCAGCCAGGAGGAAACGCACCACAGGCGCTCAATGGAGCAACACATCAGGGCTGCAGGCTCAGAGATTTACAGAGAAAGCAGCGCCAAGTTGATAATGCCGAGCGCTGGCACTTTTGAGAACATTTCTGCGGCACAGTATGCCGTTTTTTTATTTGCCAGGTCCCTAAAGCAGTGCCTCTTTTCTTTTTTACAGTTCAGTTGCATATCAGAAAATTGGCCAAAATAATTTAGTCAATTAAAACCATTAGTAAATCACTTGCTGCTTTTTCAGTCTGGACCAAGAATTTTAAGTCAATGGTAAAAATTGTTGAGCACTGCTGATATCTTTATAGTAGGAGGTAAACAAGAAGTTAGCCAATCATTAGCGGCTTTTCAAAATGGTCAACGATCACTGCGCAATGTCACTTTGTGAAAAAGCTTGCTTCCTGGGGTGAAAGACGGGCAGATATTTTATGTTCAGATGTGAGAATGGATGTGCCTGTCAAATATATGAAAGGGTAAAGATTGCTAGAGATGGTCAGTTCTACTCTTGGACCTGATATTTCTCAGAAGGAAGGGTAGAGTCACCTGGTTTGATGTCATTCTTACAAAACAGGCAAAATATAATAAACAGCCCTTCTATTCCAGACATAAAGTGAGCATTATAATTCAGTGGAGATAATTTTTAATATTTTGGCTCTGCAGCTCAAGTCAACCACCGGATCTGAATCCAGTAGTGCTTGCATTCAACATGCTGAGGCGGAGACTAAATGCAAAGAGTTCCCCGAAACAAGCAAGAACTGAGGATGGCTGCTACACAGGCCTGACAAAGCGTAACCATAGAGGATACCCAGCAATTGAATAAATTTATACGTCAGACTTCAAGCATTCATTGCAAGCCAAGGACATACAATCAAATGTTAAAAATAATGTAGGTTTCTTACACATCATGTTAAACTGTCCAATATTTAATTTGCCTGAAACTGATGGGGACCTTTTTCCAAAGGAGCAGTCATTTTCAAACATCCAAAATGGATGAAAACCCCACAAATTAAAGCAGACAGACTCTTGCTGTCATTTTAACCCTACATGCTCAAAGTGTGAGAGAACAGAATAAGAAAAGAAAAAAAGACAGGGGACCACATTTAAAATGTGCTGTTGAATATTCACCTGATTCAGATGAATATGCCCTCAAATTAAGGCGGAGGGTCTGTAAATTGAGCGAATGCTCATTGTCTCCATTTCACCTCCGATATGCTGAGGTAGACAGCTGAAATAGCATTACATTACCCAATGTCCAAGTATTTATGAACCTGACCGTGTCAAGGATTAAAATAACTATTAAAATGTTTTCACAGCTAGTCATTCTTATAACTGTAAAAAAAAAATAATGATCATTGGCAAATCTTTGTGATTTCATAGGAAAATCTAATATTTTAAACCACCCTACTGATCAGTGGAAGTGGATGAGCCCCACTCTTAACCTTCCTGAAGCCCATGACTGGCAAACTCCTGAAAGGCACTTCAAGTGCAGGTCTGCTTTGAAGGGGGAACAAATCAATCCCAGACACAGATGCCAGAGGCTGCGAGGAGAAAGCACACAGAAAACTCCACCCTTTGAGCTTTTAAAACCACAGTAATAAAGGCTGCAAATGCCACAGAGGGCAAGGGTTTGCCGAGATCACGCTTAATGGGGTTTGTTCAATTATCCAGCTGATAATGGCCATTATTGAGGGGAACGGGTGATGTCAATAAGCATCTCCAATCTTTTTGACAGCTGCTGGTAATTTTAGCGTCAGAATGGGATTATCTGATCGGAAGTGCATTCGAAAGGTTGTCTTACTACCGAGCCACTGAGCTCAACCCCCAAATTTTTCGTCCCTGGACTCGTCCCCGAATTTTTCATCCGTAATGTTAATGAAACATGCCAACAATGTAGACATACAGATGGATGGATACATAACCATGACAAAAGGGTTAAGGATGGGGTAATAATGCAGGAAGAGGGCAAAGCATTATTGGAGACGAACAATCCAGGGTTAAAGAGCTCGGGGACGAAAAGCTCATGGGGACAAAAAATTTGGGGAATAAGAGTCCTAGAGCCGTATGTGATATTCTACAGAACGAAAAAAATGCATTTTTCTGGCTTGGAACCTACTGAAAAGTTTAAGGGGTTAACCGCATTCACCCAATGGGGCGTAATATGGCTCATGCAGCTAAGGCAGTGATCTAGCACAAATCAGGCACCGAGTCCAGATGGTGTCAGAGCAACTGTGGCTACTAGCCCAATAAGGCACAGGGTTTGTGTCAGCCAGCATCTGGGTGCATTCCAGCAACCTCTGCCGGACGACTGAACCGCAGTCCCAAGCAAATTCATGTGTTGCACAGCTTCTCACTCATTTCGGTGTAAGCCTGAGGTGTGATAATGTGATAAAAAGTGACATATACCACGCTTTGGAGAGCATATGCTTGACAAATTGGTACAAAGATGTAATAAGCACTGCCGTGAGCATTACCAGCAACTCCATGTCAGGGAGGAAGGAGAAGAGAAAAGCTGTAAAATCAGGTGGTAGATGTGATGCCTACACTGTCAATTCAGTACAACAGTTACAGCACAAACTGTGTGTGCTTAGTTTAAAAAGCAAAAACTGATGTTGCATTTCATCAGAGATTTGACGTGTTGCACTGATGTATGGTCAGTCCAAGTAAGAAAAAGTCCACATAGGCCAGCTGACCCAGAAAAATGACTCAACACAGCAATAAAAAAAAGTCGACATAAGATTTCACGTAGTGGCACGGGGTTCAATAGGCGAGTATGCACCCGTCGCTCAGTTATAGAAAAAGGAGGCAGCACCAAGAATTTTAAGACTGCTACAAATTAGCAATATTGAGTCCTAAAAGGAAAATTAAATTTCTATGGGCTGGCACTGAGCTTGTGTCAAAAGTGCCAAGTCAAATTCCCTGACTGGAAGTACCTATTTACTTAAACTGGCCCAGAGGATTACAGCATTGAATTGGCAATCGCCGCCATAAAGAGTCGTTTGAGGCGAAAAGGAAATATTTCAGGTAAGAAAGGAAACTTGCACATTTTTTCCCCGGTGAATTATCACTTTGAAACCTAAATCGCTTCAAGCATACTTACTGCCACACGAATAGATAATATGTATAAATGCGCACTGCATAGAGGCATGTGCAAAGCCAATAAAGTAGCTGGATTTATGAATACATGCAAATATGTAAAAATGTGAAAAGGGAGAAGACGCGTTTCAGAAAGGAAATGCTGGCATAATCTTTGAATAACGCATTAATTCAAGGCACAACATCAGAAGCTTCTCCTCATCCGTATTACGATGACCAAAATAATGTTTTGTGCCAAAAAAAATAACAAAGCAATGAAAAAAAAACCAAACAAACTAGGCAAAAAGAATGGACGAATTCATTGAAAGGCAATGTTTTCCGCAATCTCACTCGCAGAGCGAAATGTCAGGTGATTTACTCTTACTTGAGATGGTGTTCTAATCCTGTTTCCTTTCATGAACATTTTTGTGTCCAAGGTTCCATTCAATCGTTCCCAAGCGCTTCCGCCGTCAGTCACGAACACGGAGCAGATGTTAAAGCAGTTTCTTCTTTGATGAATGAATGAAGATTTTAAAGTTGTTTCTTGTTTGTTGGAATGAATAAATGATTTTTTTCCCCCTCCACACAACGACCATGCCGCAGTGATCATCATCAGTAAGTGCTCCGCTTGTACAATTTACGTGACATAGCAGATAGCATACATTCGAATTCATGTTTCTTGTGATGTGACTGTCACTGCTGCACTTGATATAACAGAACCTGGGGGGAAGAAAATTCTTACAAACACCCTGAAAATGTGCATATGGATAGGAGATTTGGATATCGTATGGATCTTAAACTGCATTTTGCCAAGTTATAAACAAGTGCCTAAGTTCACAAACAATCCCACCGAGATAAAGTGCCTTATTTAGACTTAAATTTTCGATCTAAAAATGTTAGTTCTGAAAAGACCTTACCAGTGGTGTGAATCACACATTATGTGTAACAAAGCTCATTACTCAAAACAGTAGGCCTATGGTTAGAAATAGAGGTCTCAGCAAAGGTGCTGTATTTGGTGCCGCTAACAGAAGGTGTGGGCAGCAGAATAAACCCCACAGGGCAATTAAAACTACTACTGTAGGAATTAAAATGACTACTCCAGGAATTAATGAGACACCAAAAGCAAGCTTTGAAGAGATATCCGAATATCCACCCACCAGGTGGCACTGAGAGACAAGTACAAGTACGCACACAAAAGCTATTAAAATTAGCATACAGTAAAGCAGTGCAAATTATATGCAAATGAGAACACTAGAGCGCAGCAAAGCAATGAATGTTCCAAAAAAAAAAAAAAAATGAATTTGACCACAATCAATTCGCTTTTCTGCTTTTACATTCTGGGTGATTAATGGCAAAATGAAGCGTAAGAATGTTATATATTTCATGAAGCACATTTTCCTTAAATTTATCCCATCGTTTTCAATTTGATACGGACAGCTCCCACATGGAAGAGGCCATCTGACACAAATGAAAATTAGGCTCCAAGCGCCCCCTTGTGCTGGTATGAGATACTAATGCCTGGCAATTCACTTCATATCAGTAAATAATAGTAATAATAGCAACCAAGCAGTGGGATTATTTGACATAGGCTGAGAGTGAACCCTTTCCATTCTCAGTGACAACCGTTGGTCACACCCACATACAGTGGCGGTGCCAGCCAATAACGTTCTGGGCTCAGGCCAAGGAATTTTATTATTGGCCCAGTATTATTTGAAATATAATACTTAATTCATTATTAAAAATTAGGTTGTAAAAGATGTATAAATAGGTCCAACTAACCTCATAAATAATGGTTACACACATTAAATTTATTCTAAATATTAAAAAAGTAACAAAAAATTTGTGCACATGCCAGTTTTATGCTCTCATGATTAGCAAAGTCCACACAAAATTTGAAACACTTATTTCCATGTGAATACAAGGAAATCTCAATAGCGGGGGTGGATGTGGTGGTGGTCGAATGACTGTTGACCCACAGTATCTGTCAGTACCTTCATATAATGTATACAACTAGTTTAGAAAATGAGCAACGGTGACTTAGCTAGCCAGCAATGTTAATTTCACCAAATACTTAATTATATGGGTGCAAACCATGAAAAGTCTTTAAACCTGTCATACACACAATTTATTACATTATTATCACAAACTCATTATTCCAACATTAGGCAAAATTCAATAAAAAATTAATTTAATTGATACCTTCTTTTTTCAAGGCATTCCATTTCAGTAAAAAACACACCGAGAACATAAACAAATCAGCAAAAAACAGCAGGAATGCACAAACAACAAAAAAGGGAATAAAAAATACTTTTTGCCCTCCACTGCACAAAACCTCTTCACTCGCTGTGTCGACACATCCGTCTGCTCACTGCCACGGCGTCCTTCTTCCCAAGACGCGGTTGGTGATTTTCTGTGAGGAAGCATAATTTTTTTTCCATTAGCAGTGACCTTAAGACTGTGGATGGTTCAGCATGGTTCAGCTCCCCAGGAGCGGAGGAAGACAGACCCCGGCGCAGTCAACAGGCATTAGCCTGAAAACAGCCATTTTAAAGCCTGACCCTGCTCCCATATGGCAGGTGGTGTGCAGTACCACAAGTGCACTCAGTAATACCTCTCACATAGATCGATTTCCTGCAGAACATGGGCTGACGTGCATTTGATTGCAGTGATGCTGCTTACACTGTATGCACCCTCGACTGACTGTTGACCTTTGCATAGACAGATGGGGCAATGTGTGGGTGACGTATAGCCCTGGGCTGATAAAAAAAATGTAAAAAAAATTACTGATGATATGGCTTATCCTTGTGATGGCAACGTGCAGTGGGTTATTAATGGTCTATTCACTTCATGACTGGTATTCACCTACAGCTCGCTTCTGCTTGGCCGCCCTCTATGGAACACACTGCTGACAAGCTAAATGGTAAAATATCATGATCAAGAAACAAGTTTCTCCACCAAATAATTGTGCAAAGAAATGAGAATATATATCAATTGAGGGGCTAGCAGGGTATTTGTTTACCAAGGCCCCAGTCAGCATAAGATATTTGTAACTGCGCAACTGGGCATAATTTAACCCTCAATGACAGGGAGCTTTATGCTTGCGAGTGCCAAGTTCACCGAATACATCATGAGTGACTAGCCTGTTAGCCCGGAAACACATATATACGCGGGTGACATCTTCAGTGAGCAGGCCGAGAATCATGTATATGCGGGAAAAAATACGATAGCCATTATTGGTTGGTTGGTAAGGTAAGGTTATTGGCGATAAGGTTATTGGTATTGTGTGATTGTCCGGGTGTATAATATAGCCTTGAAAAAGACTGTTGTTGGCATCTGACATTTCGACAACCTAAGAGGAAGTCATCTTCAGAGTGAGGAAACGAACAGACAGAGATGGTATTTATATGTTTGGTTTTATCAGAAATATTGTTGAAATGAATGTCAGGTGCGTGTGGAAGCATTATGTTGCAGGTGTGTTTTAAATTATTAATTAGTCTGTTGTATGATGTAGGGAGTGTCTGACAACGATTGAGTGGTTTCTCTAGAAAATTTGTGTACCAGCTTTCCAGTATACGGCGTTGGTGATAGTTTGTGCAATATGCAGTGCAATCGGCAGAGTCCCAGTCAATGCTGTGTCCAGTGTGTTTGTGATGTTCGGCAATGTGATTGTTGGGGTTTTTGTTTTTAGTGGCGCGTTTGTGTTCTGTAAGTCAGGGCCCGTATTCACAAAGAATCTTAGCGCTAAAATAGGTCCTAACTGCCGGATTTAGGAGAAAACTCCTAAAAAAAAATGGGCGTGTCAGTCGTGAATATAGGACTTTTTTTTACTTTTTTTATTGGAATCATTTTTACTAAGTGTTATTCACAAAGCATTTTAGGCCTAAAAGTAGCTCCTAAGTCTGGGAGAGCTTAAAAGTAGTCTAGAGGACTCCTAACTCGCTAAAACCTATTCACAAAGAATCGGAAAATGGCTTCAGCTGTTGAAAGACGGAATGACTTGGAAATTCTGAATGATGCACAGTTGTTGAAAAGATATCGGATCGACCGTGAAGAGATTTTATTTGTTGTTGACTTGGTAAAGGAGAGAATTACGTCTCCAACCATGAGAAACAACCAAATAAGCCCCGAAATAAAATGTTCAACAACACTTCGTTACCTTGCCACTGGAAAAATGCAACTTTGCATCGTGGACAATTAGGGATTTCACAGTCATCTATCAGTCGTTCAATTCAACAAACAACCAATGCGCTCTGTGAACTCCATATCATCCGACAACTTATCCGTTGTCCAATGGACATTCGCCAACAACACAGAATCAAACTTGAATTCATGCTCATCTCAGGTATGACAGGTATCATTGGCGTTATTGACGAGACCCACAAATTATTTCTCCGACCCAAGATGAAGGGTTATTTGTAAATGGAAAAAACAAAAACTTAATTCCATCAGCACCCTGATAGTATTTGATGCCGAATACAATATTTTGGACATTGTTTCGAAATGCCCAGGATCCACGCACGACTCGCAGTTTAATGGAAGACAGCTTATGCCAATTATTTGACAGGCATTATGTATTTATGGGATGTCACTTCCTTGGGGACAGTGGCTTTGGTGCAGTACCTCCTTTTGCTATGCATGAATTATTTTATTCGGCTATTGAGCGATGGTTACATTTAATAGATCACCAAAATAATACCAGCCTGTCATATTTTGTTTGCATATTTCAATTGTAGGCTATAAATTACAAACCAAGCATAGTACGCTTTCCTGTTTGTACAATAGCCCGTTTATAGGCTGCAATCTCGAAGCTCATCTGCGATTGCAGCCCATACCTCCGCTTCTCGCCGTCTGAGACACCGGGGAATGCAGCATTGATCTGTTGGCTGATATTATCCCACGCATCCCGCTTGGATTTGCAGTTAACCCCCGATTTCCCTTTGATTATGTACTTTCGCTCCAGCACCAACTGAGCCAGCAGCAGTAACTGGTCGTGGCTCCAGTTGGGCTTTCGCGTTCTCTTAGATTTTTCATCCATGACAGTGTAGGGCAAACAAACTTGAACGGTCCAACATTTAAATGATCGCTTCATATTCTCATTCTCATCGGGTAATAAGCTGCTAATTATAGGGGCAAATGACGTGTTTCATTAATAACTCAACGTTTTTACAATTATCAATTTCCTACGTACGTTCATTTGCCTAGAGCGTGATATGTGGGGACCGTGCATTGTGCGTTTTCAAAAAATACCCTAAGTGTTATTATTTTACGCAGAATCTAAAAAAAAAGGCAATTCTAATCGATGTGATAGTTTGTTTAAGAGAAATGGAATTGAATTTAAATAGTGAATTGAGGAGGAGTTATTTTAAAGGTCCGTTTTAAGGTTGAGGTTAGGGTTAGGGTTAGGGCAGTGTTTTAAATTGGGACCGCTGTACCTCTTTACTTAGAAATGCATTGGAAAACTGCCATACCCGTTGCAACTGCCATTATTTTATAGGACAAACCAGCCGCTTGGACTATTTTCTCATTTTTTCCTCCATGGGTTATATGTGTGATTTTTTTTTTCAATGGGCCGCCCTGCCACCAAACAACCAATCACCGTGCTCATAGTCCCAAGACTCGTGCATGAGAATTGACGTCAGCCATAGCAACGAAGATTACTCCCACCTATCTCAGAGCTATTCCTATTCTAGGAGTTACCAGTTTTCTTATCTAAAAGTTGCTCTCAGCGGCTTTGTGAATAACTTTTAAGTTTTTACTCCTACATAAAATGTTTTAGTGCGACTTAGGAGTACTCTTAGCGGTAAGATAAGATGCTTAGTGAATACGGGCCCAGATGTTTAGGTTCCTTCCAGTCTCACCGATGCAAGTCGCGTCACAATCGGTACAAGCTATTTTGCAAATAGACCCTTGTCTGTTAAGTGGTTCGTCCTTGTCTTTAACGTTAGTCAATAAATGTCTTTAAGTCGTGACAGGTTTGTGTGCGACTCGTATGTTGTATGGTTGCAAGATGCGTTGGATGATCTCAGAGGTACCTCTGATGTATGGTATGGTAGCGGTAGCTATGGGTTTGTTGTCAGTTCTGTTGCAGTGTGAATTGTTGTTATGAATATTTTGTTTAACGAAATCCGCATCGTAATTGTTCTTGTCGAACACACGCAGATGTTCATACTCGTCACAAAGTTTGTTGGGTGAGTCACAAACAAGTTGTGCACGTCGAGTCAATGTCTTAATAGTAGTAGCCTTGTGCGATGTGGGATTGTATGATGTTTTGTCAAGCAGTCCATGGTATTAATAAAGTCATCACTAGATTGTAACCAATTTTTTATTAGTACCATTCGAAAGATACGTATTCCAGACAATCACACACTTGTGTCTTTTGATGTGAAATCACTGTTTAGCAGTATTCCACTTCAGTTGGCATTACATTGCACTCGCGCCGTCATCACTCAACATACATACAACATACCACAACCCATACCTACGAACGACATCATGGACTTACTCACACTCCATCTCACATCAACTTATTTTCAGTACAACGGCAAACACAACAAACAATTACATGGCACAGCCATGGGCTCTCGAGTATCTGTTGTTGTAGCAGAAATTGTTAAGCAAAACATCGAAAGAAAAGCCCTTGCTACATAAAAGCAATAACTACCTTTTTGGCTTCGCTACGTTGATGACACTATCACAGCACTGCTTAATGATGACATTGAAACATTCCATGACCACTTAAACAAACAGAACTCCCACATACAGTTTACCAAAGAGATCGAAGAGAATGGTTCTATACCTTTTCTTGACTGTTTGGTCACTCATAACAACAATCGCTTGCACATTACTGTTTACCGTAAACCGACCCACACAGACAGACTGCTTGACCCAACATCATACAATCCCACATCGCACAAGGCTATTACTATTAAGACATTAACTCGACGTGCACAACCTATTTGTGACTCACCTAACAAACTACTGGACGAGTACAAACTGCAAAGTGTGTTCGACAAGAACAATTGCGATGCGGATTTTGTTAAATGAAATATTCATAACAACAATTCACACACCAACAGAACTGAGAACAAACCCAGAGCTACCGTTACCATACCATACATCAGAGGTACCTCTGAGATCATCAAACGCATCTTACAGCCATACAACATACGAGTCGCACACAAACCTGTCACGACTTTTATTGACTAACGTTAAAGACAAGGATGGACCACTTAACAGACAAGGGACTATACACAAAATAGCTTGTTCCGATTGAGACGCAACTTACATTGGTGAGACTGGTAGGAACCTAAACATCCGTCTTACATAACACAAACACGCCACTAAAAACAAAGACCCCAACAATCACATTGCTGAACATCACAAACACACTGGAGACAGCATTGACTGGGACTCCACCCATTGCATAGCATATTGCACAAACTATCACTAGCGCCGTATACTTGAAAGCTGGTACACAAATTTACAAGAGAAACCACTTAATTGTTGTCAGACACTCCCTACACCATACAACAGACGAATTAAAGTGGACCTATGATGCTGATCCTTCTTTTAATACATATTAGAAATGTTATGTTAGTTGTCCATGCTCAACCACTGAAAAGTTTTTAAACATAAGATACAGGGGTTTTGCTATAATCCAAGAACGAGATTTCGTGAACGTGATTTCCTCTCTGAACAGCTCCTCCCGAGATCTTCGCGAGATCTGGGCAAAACCTTACGTCAGGTTGTGCCATCCAATTAGTACAGACCTAGCCAGAGCCAATCACAGCGCTGGACCTGCCCACACCAGAAACTATTCTAGCAGGCACTAACAACGGCAGATCATACGATGCCTTAGTAGCGTCGACACTTTTGGAAATACAAAAGAAGAACCGCAGATCATTTGAGGTGCAGTTTTGTCAGTATCTCTCACAAAGCTGCTAGTCCATTTTGGACACAAAGAAAAACACTTTTTTCTCTTCTAAAAGAGGATGCCACTAGAAATCAGTGGGTAACTTTTTTGTTTGCTGGCAGCAAACAGCCACGGCAAAGGAAACGTTAGCTGCTTGTCCTCACCATTTCTCCAAAGACAGCTTTGTCAATAAAGGATAATTCGACACAGGATAAGGATTTCAGCTGCTTCTCAAACTTGAAGCAGCTGCATCGACCAAGCACTCAGAGTCACAAGCTGTAAGTGACGATATAACAGCAAACAATGTAAGCGAAGCTAACATGTTACGGGTGGCTAGCAGGACTGCTAGCGTTAGTTAGCACTAACAACTGGCCTCAAACGCAGACTTTGTAAAATATCTGAAGATAAAGCCCCATATCGGTCGCGACTGTCCGTGACTCACAGACATGGAATCTGTAATTTGCTTTTACTGCATAAGCCAACCTGACGTAATAGCCAGTTGATTGTGGCTATAGCACAGCGGCTAACGTAGCCAAGTTGAAGCTAACCGGAGAGGTGCTGTCTGTGTCTGCCGAGTTGGGCTGCAGTTAGACCAGACGTAGGCTTGGGGTGCCTTTTTGGGTGCTTGTGAAGTGATTGCTTTACTTATCCATGACCGGGGTCTGCCTGATACATCTCCAATGTCTGGGCAAGCTCTCTGATGCTACCGGTGAAAGCAACAGGGAAGCGCACAGGCAATTATTGAACGAAACGATACAGTCTCAGTCTGATTGTTCGTTTCCTCACTCTGAAGATGACTTCTGCTCAGGTTGTCGAAATGTCAGATGCCAACAAGTCTATTACATGACTATATTATCCACTCAGACGATCACACAATTAGCAGTCTTACGCCAGTCAGTGCAAAAATAATTCTGTCCGTAGCTGTACTCAGCGACCAGCGCTGCTGCCCGCGTATATGCATTTCTCATCATTAAGGGGTTAACCATTAGTTCTTCCCTCACTCCTTGAAGTTGACCAAGTATCTGGATCCCTTTGAGCAGGGGTAGAAAAAAAAACTGCATAGAGAACAATTCTGCGGTGGGGAGCAGATGGACGTATTATGACTTGGTAAACCAATTATCTACCTTTCGAAATGCAAAATAGGGTTTTCCCTCACCTCTTTATGATGTATATGCACTTGCTATTGTGCGATTTTTAAAAGTTTGAGTCACATTCAAAGGTGGAGTGGGCTATGCGATTCTACTCCAATAAACCTTTTCATCAAATTTGGCGAGTTCTCACAGTCTGTACGCCGTGTGTTTAATGTGCATGCACTAAAAAAGCTGCATAAACAGTGGTCTGACAGTTTAAAGGCCTAAAGAGTGACACGGTGGCATGTGTAGGTTACTCGGTTTCTGTTTGGGTAATACAAGTATAGCTATGATTCACACAATAGCAATGCTACAGAAGCAGGAGACCTGCAGATGTCATTATTTGGAGCTAGTGTTAGCTCTGGAAAACAGTCTCGTCCTGTCTGCAAGTTAGCTTCGCAGCAGCGACTACAGCAACAGCTTCTTACCCACAACCTGGCTGAAATTTTGTACATTGCTTGCCATCTCGTTTGTAACTTATTTCTCCTTAGGCACAAGTTTACTCACTAGCACGATAGCATTATTTGGACTGATGCACAACTCGAGATGCAACACTAGCTAGCTAGGTAATGTGTTCACCTTGCTTGTTTGCATGGCTACAACCTACCGTCCTGTGTTGTCACAATCGCTAATTTTTTACTCAGTTGCGTTTCAGATGCTGTCTTTATGTGCTTGCATGTTGTTTTGATGACATTTTGTTTTGCGTCAGTAGCTGCATTTCCATTGCATTTTGCGCAAAATAAACATGATATTTCTAACAATTTGACGAAGCAAAATTGTCGCAAGTGTTTCCATTTGAGGATGGTTTGCAAATAAACCAAGTAATTCTCAAAAAACCTCGCAATGCTCATTTCGACTGAAAATCGATATTCTTGGACTGGGTCAGAACCTATTGCGTGTAGGAAGTGTGACTTGAAAATGCGGAAAAAAGTGTTTCCATTCTACTTTTGCGAAATAGTGAAGGATCGACACGTCTGGAAAAACCACCTCATGACAGCATAAAAAAAAAATTTTTTTTTTTTAAATTCACGTGTTTCTGTTTTTTTTTTTTTTTTGCATTCAACCAGGTAATGGAAATGCACCTAGTTATGAGAAAGGCTGGGACAACAACAACAGCAATAATAATGATAATGATAATACTAGTCATTATTATTGTTGTTGTTGTTGTTGTTGTTGTTAGGATATATGATATGGTTTTAGTTATTCTAGTCACACATCTAGGTTTGTATGTGGGCTAATGAAGTTCAAACAGTTTACCCGCCTTTATTTTTGCCACCACTGCCCTGATTAGCCATTCTGAGGTAGTGTTACTTCATAGTATTTGTTTTCCACAAAACAATGCCACTTTTAAGAATATGATTGCTTGGGATCTTCAGTAGGTGCTCACCTTCTTGTAGAGCTGGGCCTTCAGCCTGTAGGAACTGTATTCAGCCTTCCGCCTTTCCTCCTCCATTCTCTTCTGTACTTCAGGCAGTTGGGTATATATCCTGATATTGAGAGGTAGCATGAATTCAGATTAAGGAGCTGCACAACAAAGGCCTTTCACAAAGGGGAAAAAAAGCCTTTAATACTCAATTTATCCAAAAAACCAGCATTATTTATAACAACTATTAATAACATCTATTCTCTGCTGATAATGTAAATGCATCATACTGGCAAATAATGCAATTGGTGGCAATTCTGGTGAATAATAAGCAATGATGGTGCACTTTGAATGCATTATCTTATCTTTCCCCATAGAGAAATAGCCCAGCACCTCATTATTCACACAGCTGATGTACGATCACGACACACAAAAGCTTGATGGCCGCTTCCATTGCCTCTTACTATTCTCATTTCAATGCCTCAAAGGAAAGGCCAACATTTACTTGCAAATTGCTGATTATAAACCTATCCTAGCACCATGGCAGAGCAAACGCTGCAAGCATTTCAGGCAAAAAAGCATTCCCAATACACAAAACAATTTTTTCTTAAAATTTAGGCCATCTCAACTTTCTTTTTAAGATAAATTAATCCAATCTTACCCCAAAACAATTAAGCTTACCTAACTGCAAGAACTACTCTATATGCTGGGTGTCAACAGAGCCCTAATGCGTCTTCACTGAAACCTACCTCTCAGCTTTTCTCTGACTGGCTACTTTGTCAGATCTCAACTCCTACTTCACATGATTAGATAGTCTGACAGACAGCACGCAAAGAATGGGAAAAGGGAACAGCAAAGATGCTGGTTGCTGGCAGCAATCATATCTGTGCCACACCTGCTCAGGCACCAGCTCATCCAAAGCTCAATGCTGCAGCAAATCCAAACAAGAGTTAAGAGTTTGGTAGTTTGGTCCCTATACAAGCCTCTGTTTCAAAGGTTTAGCCCACCCAGGAAAGGAGGCTCATATATCAGCTTTATGCAGATACGGACAGCCTAGATATAAAAATACTACTTCATACTTCAACTGTGTATTGCATGAAAATTCTGTTTTAGAAAGGCTGTACAGAGTCCAAGGGAAGGAAAAATCTGCCATGAATGAACAGTAAAGGAAACTGAAGTAGTAAATAAACAGCTGGGCTTAAGAGGCTTAACAGGTTGAGATAATGACTCACTGCTTGGATCTTCTGAACATCTCTTTCCTGGGAACCGCTCTCTTGCTTTGAGTCGGAAAGTCTGGGGCTAAGAAGAAAAAAAAACAAGAAGTGTAAACAGAAAGAGGTAGACAAAATATTCGGTTTGTTTCCCTTAAGAACTGCAAATAATTTTGTTTACTGTGAATAAATGACAGCTGAAAGGTTCAGAGGTCAGTGCAAGTCCACACATTTCTTACACGTTTCTTTTACCCATGAACTCAGCCAACTAGTTTCACACATTAGTCCTGAATCCTGGCAGAAAGGAATGCACCGGCTGCCAAAATGTGCCAATTTTGTTCCAATCCAGCAAACAAAACCAGAGACAACTTTCTGAACCTGGTTTGTCCGCATCCGATTAAGACAGATGGTGATGCTCCTCTGAGTTTAAGTGTCCGTGAATGAGGCAGAGATGGTGGTCACCTGCAGGTTGGCTGAGTCGGACTCTGGCTGTCGGCTGGTTGAAGAGCTGGTCCCTCTCTTGCTCAAAGATGGACTGCAGCCTGCGCTCCTCCACCAGCAGCTCCAGCCTCTTCACGCGCTCCCGTGAGCGCGACACAAAGTCCGGCCGCCGCATCTCCAGGGCCTCCTACAAACCAGAGAGAGTGCCTTCACTCCATCACCCTAAGATGCAACCATCTCATTGATCTCAATACATCGACACGTAGTTATTTGCCTCCGTGTCTCTACATATTTAGAAACAGAGGAAGAGCCATCACCTGGCCAAACTAACATACTGCCCCGTCTGCATCTAAAATCTCAACAAATATATGCAATATTTGGACACTGGCACAGTTCTAGCATTTTTTCCATGTATTCCAGCACATTAAATCAGGAACAGTGAACATTTAATGAGGTCACATTCTTTTCCAGTCAGCCATGCAGGAATTGAGGCAGCTTTTTACAAAGCAGCTACAAGTCTGAGTGTGAATACATCTACAAATGGAATGACTAGTACTTTACATAAAAACCCTCCAAAGCAAGAAGGGCAACGTAGACCTTAGTCTGTGACGTAGACCTTAGTCTGTGACCTAGACCTGCGAAAATCTAATTAGCTCTTACTGGTGTCATCTATAAATTTACCAGAAAGTGTCATCAAAATCGGTCCAGAACCTTTTTTAAATCCAACTCACAAACAGATAGACACACAAACAACAAAACAGGGGCGAAAACCTCCGTCCAACTCCCATCCAGAGGTAAATATGACTCTCAGGGCTCATGTTGCTTTCAACTTTTTAGTACCACAAACAAAATATTGTGTGATTTTCTTTGCCATAAAATGTGGCCTGAAAGTGCAAGGGAGTGAAAATACAGATCCTGTGGAGAGGCCCCAGTGCCCTATATTAGGTCCAGGCAAGTTTTGAAGGGAAATATTTGAGCCATTTCAGAGCCTCTGCACAGTTAAAAATAAAAAATAACAAAAAACTCAAAGGTACCGGGATAATGACTGAGAAAAACAAACCTGAAGTGTAATGCGAGTCAGGGTAGAAGGCACTTTGTTGCCAGAATCCGCATCAATGCTGCCGATAGGATGACCTTGGCTCCTCCTCTTAAAGCTCGCTGGCTCCTCCTGTAACTGCCTCTCTCTGAAGGGCTCCCTCCAAGGTTTGGTCTTGGTGTAGGGCTCAAACCACACTGGGCCCATCCCAGACAATGTAACAGGCTCTGGTTGGTTCTCCTTTGTACTGGCTTTCAAGCTGTCTGCAGGCACAAACCAAGACATGCCTGAAGGGGGCGAGAGGAGACAAACCTTTTAACAAACCTTTTAGTTGTTTACTGGGGTCTTTCTTATAAAAGTGTAAACCTTTTCTGTCAGAAATCGAATACAGCTGGCTAGCCAGCTTTTGTTAAGGAAGCCATCACTGAAAATCCAGTCATTATTTACACATCACTGCAGACAAAACATTGTCGTGAAAACACCTCAGAAGTCTGGTGCGAACACTGCCAATACCATGTTGCTGAGCTTACAATTAAAATCATTGCTTTGCTGATTTCGAACAATTCTTAAGTAAAGCATTAGAGTCTCCATTGCTATACACATATTATCTAATCTAAAAGGCAATATGGCCTGAATTAAATTAACATTATACTGAAAAAGAAAAAAAAACTGCCATATCAATTTACCTTTAAAACCAGTTAGTAAAAAAAACACTACCACACATAAATTAAATAAAATTTAGCTTATTGTGTGGATTAGGGGCAAAGGTGGACTGAATTATGAATTTAGGGTTTTTTTAAATTACTTTTCCAGTCCTCGAGCCCCAAACTCCCACTTCGCCCACCTTGAGGGAAGCGCTGTTTTGAGACCCTGCTTTTCTTCTCATTCATCGAGTCCTGTGTCTTTGGGGCCTTTCTCTCTTCAGCCCGGCCTTCCCCGCTGGCCTCCCTGTGCCCTGCCTCCCTGGGAGGGACGGGTGAGGGGAAGATGGTGCCCACGTCCCGCGTGTGCTTCCTTGTCCCGTTCATGACGATCTCCAAATCGCCTGCAGGGGGGCAGAGGACTTTTTTCCCCCCTTGCTTTCGTCAAACATTGTGGAAACAGTGGGGCTTATGTGCAAACTGGAGTTCCAGTAAAAAAAAAGGAAATGGCTGGGAATCAAAACTACGACCACACAGGGGGAACAATGCATGGGGTTGAGTTTTATGCCCAATGAGTATCACCACAGGGTCGCCCTTTAATGTTTAAGGTCTATGTTTACGGGTATTTGAAAATAATGCTCTTAACAGAACATTTTGATGCTGAGATGATAATCGCCTGTCACTTGTTATTGAACAATTTTGCATATTAAAACCTACCAATTACAGGGTTAATACATAAAACTTCAGTAGTTTAGTCCTGTAGAGGTATATCTCAAATATGCTCGCTCGGAACTTCACGGCAGAATCCGTAACTCTTTATCAAGCCTCCGATGTGCGACAAAGTTGATATGCAGCTCTGTCTGCCATTTTCTTCACCAGAAGATCTATTTATGCAGTTGTCTTAATCTGTGCACTACATCGCCACCTAAAAAAGGGAGGCAAAACCGACCTTCGGAAAATCTATGTGCGGTGACACTTCTCCGTGTCTTGACACAAGAGGCAACGCGATATTTTCATCAATTTGACAACGAACCCAGCACAGCTGCTACTGGATGCCTCCACGTTTATCCAGAAAAAAAAAGTTCCGGATAACGGCTTCCGCAGTTACACATCCGAGGTTTGAAGAGGAACGAATCGGCCGAGGTTTGCTGAGTGAAATATGCTGTGCGCTGCAGGAAAAATGGAACCCAACGTCTAGCGTGGACATCCAGTTCAATGTTTATGTGGTCATTTTGGACAGCATTCTGATCCCATTGCAAAGCTTCTGGCACAGCATTTGTGTCACCAGTAGATCAATATTTCGCTTAATTACTCTCATATTCAGTGTTTGATTGGAACAGGAATTAAAGTTACACCCAACAAATTGAAAATACTTCTTCTACTTATTCTAATATAAGTGCTTGGATTTTAAACAGTCTGTAAATGGCTAACATCCTACTTAGGTCTATGAAGGTTTAGTTTTATTATGTGATCCAGCAGAGGGACAATACAAGTGAACTGCAAGTACCTCAAAGAAACACAGATCACTGTGACATTTAGGAACTACGGAATAGAAGAGGCTGATATCCATCGATATTAATAATGAATGCAGAGTTACGAACAGCCTCTGCAGAAAGCAAAATGATACTGAGTCACAGATGTCAAGCTGCAATTTAAGATCACAAAATGCAAAAACACATTGTAGTGTATTCATTAAGATTGGCAGAATAATGCATCTCTCTTTTCCTCAAGGTTGTATTGACTTATCCAAAGCTCATGAATTTTCATTGTCCTGCTGCAACATTTAACTTTTGAGGGGACTTTGCAAAATGACTGTAATGAAAGCCATGGCTATCATTCATCAAAAACAACTGTGCATCATATTTTACGCGCAGTGAATTTCACACTGTATTTGCCAGAATGAACAACTCAAGGACAATCTTTAGAGAGAAAAGAAATTTTACATTGTAAAAGAAATCTGATTTTAAGTATAACTAGTCAACTCAGCGGAACTTGTGAAATTTCTCATCTGATCCAAGCATGATTTTACAAACCTGCTTGGACTCCTTTGCTGACCAGTTTGACAGGCTTCTTTGCCATGAGGATGTCCGCCGGACGCTTGCGTAGGTCATTATCCGACGATCCACACTCACCAGGACCCACCTGAGAAAACATCACAAACCCATTAGGGTCCATCAGGCCCAATGAGAAGAGAACAGTTCCCTTTAAAATGGTGGACTACTACTAACATGGCGAAAAACCTAAAAACAAGACTACCGACGTAATTGTTTTCATCTCATATTTCAGAACATTATTTTCTTTTGCTTCAACATAAGGCAGACAAGTGTTTGCCACTAACATGGCAATATCCCCCGCCGCCTCAATTTTATGTGTCTGTACAGACGTACGGATGGACGGACGGACGGACGGAGCCCAATAAAAATTGCCAGTGAGGTGAGACATTTTATGCATTTCAAGATTGGCCAGTTGAGTGAGAATGTTTCACAAGTCAACAAAAAAGTAACTTATAACCAGGTAGTATTTTTATTAACTGGAGGGGCAGAAAATTTAAGAATTAATAGATAACAAACATTTCAGAAAGGCTTCTTTCTTAAATGTTCAGAAAAAGGACAGCTCAGCTCCCCCTCTTATCCAAATTTACAGTGCTATTCAAACTAGAAATGAACCAGCTGGTCGTGGGTCAAAAAGAGCCGCCTTTCATTTTCAAACGCCAGTAAGACTGAGTCCCTAAACCTAAGGCACTAGCAGGTCACTTTGGACAGCCCTGCTTTTCTCACCCTAATGAAATCGCAAAGACGACATTAACTCTGAGAAATTCATCACCGTCTGCCTGAGGCGCTGCACAGAACAACAACTCAGGGCTGCTTAAATTACGATTTATCAATCGATTCACCGCTCACAGGTTCCTAAAAGCAGAAAGCGCAACGCAGTTAAATAGCCTCTATTCTTTCAAATAAACCTGACAGGCAAACGGGCAAGGAGGAGAGACTGGCACAAATGTCATTTGACCAAGAGATGACTTCCTGTTTTTATTTTTTCCCCGAGCAGAGATGAGCACAGCGGGTAAAACAGACTCCATCGCTCCCTTTGACGGAACACATCGGCTGAAGGGCACGTGTGAGCATAAACTTCAGATATGAGCTTTGAAGGTAAACAACTGAGGTAATACATTTGACGCTTTTGGCTACACACCAGAACATTTTGCGTTGTTCTCACTCAGCACAGGAATAGGAATTTTCTTCAGTATAGCATCAAATTACAGACTTTAATCAGCACGCACTGAGGTAAACAGCAAGAGAACAAATGCAATCAAGCAAGACAATTTATAATGCACAGAGGGAAAAAAAAATCTGCCCAAGAGGAGACGGCTGATTGGACAAGGGGGGCACTGTGACTTGCACGCATATCTAATAAACGTGAGCGAGGAACTGCTGAGCCTTGCGCAAAAGGTCTCCTCTGTGCGTGAGGAAAATTGATTTTTGTCATTTTGGGGAATGGGGCTGGGAGGCAGGACTGATTCATGTCTTTGCACCCAAGATTCCTCACTTTCCCCCCAACATACATGCAGCATAAACAAGTGTTTGCCACTGACATGGCAATATCCCCCGCCGCCTCAATTTTATGTGTCCGTACCGATGGAGCCCAATGCTACATCCCCCGCTTCGTGCTAATCGCGCAGTGGGGGATAATAATTCGTTTGCCAAGATAATGAACTGGAAATATGGTGGATATACAACTAGTAGCTAAGTAACTAAAAAAAAAAAGATTTTTGAAACAAAATATTTGGATTATGATCCAGGAGTGCTTACCAAGGTATGTGTTAGAGAGAGCCAGTGTCCTTACAATAAATACAGCTGAGCAGGCACAGCGATTTCAGTGTTTAGATTAAGGCTATAACTTAATATTTTGACTGGAGGAACGACTTTGCTATCAAGAATGGATGCCTCGAAAAGGATTCTACATTCTACATGCATTTCCGAGAATGTATGTGCATTATGAGATTAGCATTTTTATTTTCATTTTGTCAGCGATATGGCAGCGCACTTCCTACAAATGTGAACGCAAATGGGGAATGTATTTTAGTTTTCAATTTGTCATAAAAATTGCGCACATGGACTAGAATATGAAAATGCAAAGTGGATGATTACATTTTCATTATGATACAAAAAAATGCGCTTGCATTCTGAAAACAAAAACATATTTCTGAGAATGCATTTTCATTTTAATATTGTTAGCAATATGCTTCCATAAGATTGAACAGCATTATGCATTGCACTTACAGTGCTTATGGAGGAGTCGTCAGTGCTGTTGGTCCCAGTCGGAGCAGGTGCCGGCGGTTTGGGTCCCGCCCTCTTCTTTCCCCTCCTCTGCTCGGTGCTCTCCTTCTGCCTGCCAATGGCGGAGTAGAGCCTGTTCAGGCCGGGGTATGCCTGGACCCGGCCCGGCCCAAAAGCCCGAATGAGCCGGACAGTGTCAATGGTAGACATGGTGCTGGCAGTGTCCCCGGTGTCCGTCTCACCGTCCTTCTCAGCAGGGCAATGGTGTCGGCCGAATGAGACCTCGGTGGACGTGGAGCTGCTTTGAGACTCCGCCTCCTGATCCACCCAGGCCAGCTGAGCCGGCTGCTCTCGCTCTCCGCTTCTCCTCCCTTGCCCGGCCTCTCTCCGCCCGCCATCCTGCTCCACCTCTTCCTTCTTCTCTCTCCTTTTCTCCTCTTTCCTTCTCTTCCTCTCTTCCCTCCTCTCCCTGGGGACATCTGCATCTCTTCCTCCAATGGTTACTGAGTCGCGGTTGCTGTTGATAAGCCGCGACAGGCGCTCCAGCCTGTCCAGAAGAGGAGTTTCCCCGCCCTTCGGGAGACTGGCCTCCCTCTGACTCCGCCTCTCATTGAACCTCTGCCAGAGCTCATTCAGGTTGCTGCCGCTGCTCCGAGAGGACACGCCCCTGGTTGTCAAATCCCTCCAATGGCGGACAGGCTCCTTCACTTCTGACCCTCCCAGAGGCCGGGGCTCAGGAACAGAGCAGCTGTAGGGATGGAGGTCCTCAGTGCTGCAAGTCTCCTCCTCCCGCAGTGGTGCAAACTCCTCCTCCTGGTCCTCTCTTGAGGTTTGGACACTCCTCTCATTCGGTCGTGCATAAGATCCTCTGGACAGATCGCCTGGGTCCCCCATTCTTACGGCGGGGTACGGCCGGTGGCTCAGCTGGACTCCATTATCCTGAAGACCATCAACGGAGTTCATTCTGAGATCTAAAAAAAAGAGTAAACAGATAATATAATTCACATCCTAGCTAGGAGAAAGTGTAACAGTCCCCCTCAAATGCTTAAGATGTCGCCAACCCTGTTCCCAGAGATTAACTGCCCTTCCGATTGCCACACAGACCGTTTGACAGCCCGATATCCCCTGAGGAGCTAATTGGTAAAGTCTGGCGCGCCAAATTAGGGCTGAAATAGAAACCCGCAGTACAGCATCTCTAGGGACAGAGTTGGCCAGTCCTGTTTCACAGTTTAACAAAGTAGAATTCACAATACAAACACAATGCACGTACTTCCAAAGGGAAGCCATCATGCCTGAACAAGTTGGTTTTACCTTGAAGAGTACTATCCGAATATGCAAAAAAAAAAAAAAAAAAAAAAAAAACACAGGAGAAAATAAATACCCTTTCAGTAACTAATACCAGTGTCTTTTTTTATCAATGGATGGGGAACACCATTCCTACCGAACAGACACTGCAAGAGCTGGTAATCAGGACAAGGCTATGATGTAGCACATCCCATAATCCCCTTCGTAGCCATTCAGTCCAATGTTAGCGGACACTGACAGGCTTTGTGCAATTGTAATTGTGATTGATTTGGTCAACTGAGTTATGATGCCAATTGTACAGTTATAGTGCTGGCTGCCATTCAATGCGTCATCCATAAGGGAAAAACAATGGAACAGATCGTCTGTCATTTTGGGTAAAATTATATGCTTTCCCCTGGCCCAGTTTCTGCCTTCCTCTCTTAGAACATCAGCTGGGCATCCTGGTTTCATCATATATCCTTAAATACCTTCGTTATTCATAATTGAACCATTTTTATGTGAGATCATGTTCACTTTGTGGCAGTGTGTGCATAGCATGTAAGCAATATTGCTGACGGCTGTGCATTGGAGGAGCTCTACGTCATCCTCGTGCTCCCTTGCTTTCTATCTCTAGTCGCGCAACAATGCGGAGGCATTCATCAATTGCGTAACTCCAAAATTTATTGACAGCTTTCACAAAAAAAAAAACATTATGCCCAATATTAATGTATATTCACCAACAATAACACGTTTTTATTATCGTAGTCCATCACACAGCAGGAAAAGTCAGGGTCAACATAGCTCTCCTTTAGGATTAGGAACAAGATTACTAATCTCTTAGAGTCCAACAATTTGTGCATTTGTCTATGCCATACAAACAAAGCCCAGGATTCCAAATGGCTTCGACAGATGTCTGACTGCACTCAGCATACAAACACTTTGAAGTCCCTCTTCACAACCTTCTAAAATAAGGAACCCTTTGCTCCCCTTCTCAAAAACCATCCACCCACTACCCACCACTAAAAGGATCTAGTATTGATTTTTTTTCTCTCATACTGCTGAGAACACTAATAACAAATGATCAAATGTCTAAAGCAAGGTTCCTTTAGTAACTTTCTAAGCAAATGTACTGCTTTCCTAACCCCATTTGCATTAAATTAACTGCAACATAATGTCTGTTAAAGTGCTAGCTTTCCATAGTTGAATATCTTACTTCCTGATGACAAATGTTTTTAATGTGAAATTTACAATACGTAATCAAACCTAAGCCTGTCTTTTATATCAGGAAACATAAAATGAACTCAATGCATCATAAATTCCAGCTTAATGTGAGGAGTAAAGTTTTTAGAATGCTTTTCCAAAATTCAGTCAGTATTTATGAACTGCGCATTTGTTTTCCAGGGTTCTTCACTATACCAGCATTAAAATGTTCTGCAAAGCAAACTGTCAGCAAAGCACTAGTGATCTCACCCTGAAAAGGTCCAGACCTCGAGTTCAGTGAAATCAGTTGTGACCTGAAAACACCTATAGAGCTTCTGATGCTCTGAAGCAAATGGTCCTGTGTGGAGAAACATACCTCCAGGTCCTTGGTGTGCTTTGTATCCCGACAGCCTCTTACTGTAAATCCCTTCGGGATGTCTGGTGCTGACCATTTCCCCTTGCTCCCGGTCTCTGGAGCCCAGGACCTCAGGGCTGAACTTGGGAGGTACAGCATCGTCCGAGCCTGCGGAAAGAGCAGATGGAGAGAGACTCATGACTGGCGTTGCGATGAGGAAAGCAATTATCCCCCATCTCAACCCAAGTGTGCATGAATTATTTATGGTGTTCGGTGTAGTGTACATTTCACTGGAACACCACCTGCTCAAGTGTGCCCACACGAGCAAGCGTGTGTCAACATGACCGCGCTTTTGCGACTACCAGTGTGCGAGGCCGTGAGATGGGTGCGAGAGCAGCTGTGAGACCTGGATGAGTGCTCTCCACGGTGGTATCGGAGAGGGGTGCCTCACTCTTGGGGATGTAGAACAGCTCTGAGCTCCCCTGTGGTTTATACGGCAGCAAAATGGGTGCAGCTGCAAGGGAAGGGCAAAACTGCATCGCTCTTTTTGCACTAAAGTTCAGAAGACTATGGCCAAACACAGACATACAAAAACGCGTACGTGTACCAAAATATATATCAAAAACATTCGTGAGCAAACTCAGAGGGAGCAAAGGTAGATGGACTGTGTTACCTGGACTCCGAATGGCTGATGGCTCGGATGAATCAGGCCCTCTTGGGTGAGGTGTGAAATTGGCAACAGGCTTTGGCCTCGAGGACACTTCCTGGGGTGAACAGGTGGTGATCTGAACAGATGCATCAGCAGTCTCACGGACCTCTCTCCTGACAGGCTGAGAAGGGACCTTTTGGGAACTTCCCCCAACCAACAAAGGCGGAGACAGTGGTTCTTGTCGCATATTGGCCAAACTGCTTACCCTGGGAGCAGAGAAATATGAACTCCGATTCATTGGCGAGTGAGAGAGGGAGGGCCCAGGTACAGCAAGCTCTGGGGGATTCAGAGAGGTCAGTTTGGTGGAGAAGTCAGGAGACGGGCCAGTTCTTCTGTCAATGCCACCACCTCTCCCACCAGGTGCCCTGTCCAGCTGAACAGGTCTCCCCATTGCAGACCCCTCACACCTTCCATTTGGCTCGTGTGCAGACAAGGTAAGGTGAACATGGGAAAGCACCTTCTTCGTAGGGGATACGATGGAGCAGGAACCAGATGCAAAAGTAGAGTTGTGTAACGGGGCGGCGCTGGGCTCCAAGCTGGAAGAAGAGCTAATGTTGGGGTCGGACCTCGAGACCTGCCGGTACGAGGTGGGATCGAGGTAAAATGGGGACCGTGTCCTAACGCTGCCCGACCGGCTTCCTTCAACAGTTGTGGAGCTCATCTCAAATCCACTTGTAGTGAAGTTTGGCAACTCAGCAGCTTCAGATTTTGACTGTACCATCACTTCTGAAATGAATGTAGACTCTTTGGACAGGCTGGTGTCCAGTCTTGCTGGGGGATTGTGGCCACTGGGAGCACTGGGGTTTACCATTTCACCAGCTGACTCAGCTGCTAAAGAAACTTGAACTTTCGAATCAGCCTTGGACTGAAGGACAGAGTCATGACATTCTGATCTTTGCCCCCTGGTGGTTTGGAGGGATACGCCACCTGTGACATGGTCAGCCAAATTTAGCAGAGAGGGTGTGGGGTTGGGTGGAGGGGCGGGGGAGGGCGTACGGCGGCAGGAGGCGATGGTGATGGATGTGATTGGTGGGGGGCTGGTCCTCTTCGTTAGGTCTTGGACGCGCGTCTCCAGGTCCTGGCGCACGGGAGAGTGGAGCTGAGCGCTGCAGTTGAAGGCTTTGTGGCCGAGTCTCTGCAGCTGGTGAGACAGCTGATGCTCTGCAGTCTTCAGGGCGTTGAACTGGCCGCCATGCGACGGGGGCTGCCCATAGGGGGCGCAGGAGAACGTGCTGGAATCGGTGTCCGTGCTCAGCTGGCTCTGATGGTGGAGAAAATAAAGGCTCATCACTCACACCCTCATACCTGCCCTGCAATTTGGAAGCCCTAATTAACCTGACATGTCTGGACTGAGAGGGGAAATGGGATCAATCAAAGAAAACCCACTTCAACATGAGGAGAAAGCTCAAAAATCACTTGGAAAAGGTCCAGGTATTCAAATCTGCAACTTTTATGCACAGGGGCAACAATGCTACCAACCGCATTATTCTGCTGCCCCGAAAACTGACTAACTACTTTCAACCATTCTGTGAAGGCGGAATCACCAATAGGACAAAATCAACGAGCAAGGCTAAACCAGATTTAAAAAAAAAAAATTCTAATTCAGTTATTTGATTGAATATTATTTCTTTCAGTTAATCTTCCCATAATCCCAGCAACTTTCTTGGTTACACTGCTATGCATTAATTGAATAATTTTAATGGCGGAAAGCTACAAAATTCATTCTGACGCACATCCATCCAACCAATCATTTCCACCAGCTTTCCGTTTCGTTCATAGCCAATAGTACTGCAGCAAAAAAACAAACTGAAATGCCAAGTGAAAAGCTACATGACTTTCAAAAACAATAAAATATTTCTCCATACTAAAAATGAGATTGAGTATCCAAATACTCAGACACCCATGTTTCAATAGAAGAGAGGTGCTCATTTTACCTTAGCAAATAGGCACCAACCCCCCCAAAAAAAAATTTAAAAAAAATCACAACCAAAACCTTCTCCACCTGAAGGGTTAACAAATCTTATATCAGCATTATTATTAGCTTCCAATTTTACAGGTCATTAAAAAAAGATACGTTCTGTTCTACTCAATAGTACATTTCGTCTTTCCTCTGATCTGGGCTGGCTGAGTGACTGTGCGAACAGTATAGAAATAGATCACAGGCTTGAGGCCATTAGCGAGTAGCACAGGAATAGATCACATCAACTTCTAAAGACCATCAGCAAAACGCAAAAAGGAAATTGGAAGAAGGTTCAATGGCGCTCTAAGCTTTACTTCTTATCTAATGAGACAGCTGTCCTTGGCTGTTCTGACATTCTCTTCAAGAGGGTATAACAAATGCTTCTTCCTGAGTAAAATGTTCACATAGTGAGCAAGGGGAACTCTTTCTTCAGAAAAGACCAGTATAACAGAATAAAGTGAGGTGTTTTTCTGACTTTCTGTTACAAGGGTAGATTTTTCCTTAGCAAAACGAGACATTTTTTAATCACCTTTTAAATGCCACTTGTGAACATTTCACCCAATTACAATGGGTCAAGTGATTAACCACTCCTACATTCAAGCGTACTGCGTGGCAATCATACGATAAAATAAATGGGAGCCAACATGAACAGTACACTACGGCCTCATTTACACAGCAGGTCTTCATGCTCAGTTCTGAATTTTTGCCTATATCCAATTATTCTGAAAGCTCATTTACATCTTTTAAAAGCGACGCATATGTGGTACCCGAGTGTTGGGTTAAAACTTGCTCAACACGAGATGACCCTTGTGCTTACACAAAGGTTCGGTTGCTGACATGAAAGTAAACAACCGACCAATATTTTATTGCCATTCGCAGTCAACACAAACAAAACTGGAATAATTCATTTCCTTTCCAAGGCATCTTTAGAGGTCTGGAACTCTTAGAGCGCTGAAATAAATTTTCAAAAAATAATTAATTCAATTATCTTGTGCTGTTGAAAACCTATCATATGGCAACTTGTTTAAAAGGGCTCCCTCTTCTAAACAAGTCGCCACCAGATAGGTTTCAACAACTTTGAATTTGAGCAACACTATTGGAATTTTAGCGCACTAAGGATTAAGGAGGAGAAGAAAGATGACAGCCCTTATTGTAACCGCTGTGTACAGCCTGCGGCATTAATCACTACAGCATTGGCTCAGAGGGATGCGTGGGTGCGAGAAAGGACTGGTCAGATTGTGTTTTTGGAAACTTAAATCAGGAACAGTTTGAATTTTTTTGCCTGTTGGCAATGTGAAAAGTATACCGCCATTAAAATGCCTGAAAGTATACCGTCATTGCACCTTCAATTACGCGCAAATCGCAGTTGACAGGGAATATCCAATCTGACCATTTAGCCGACAGTCTCATTAACAGATATCTGATTCATTTCCACATATGAATGAGGCCCGAAACGGATGTGAGCATACCCGATTCAATGTGGTTTTTTTTTTTTTTTTTTTTTCCCAGTTTAGACGTTCATGAAACATCCAATCCGTGTCACATGAGCAAAAAAAACGGCATTGGGTCACTTTTAGGGATTAGTGTGAATGCGGACCATGTCAGGGCAGGAGCAGAGAAGTGAGCCATTTCAATACGAGGCATTCGAATAAGTTTGAAATAACACAGACTTCAGGAATCAACAGCACACCCATGCCTACATCTGCACAGGAGTCAGCACGGTAGCACCACTGCACTCTCAACACACCATGCAGTCTCCATTTTCGACATTACCTTCAGCTAACAAGACCCCAGTCCAGAAAGCTTGGGGTACCTGTGTCAAAAATGTCATGTTAAATGAATGACAATCCATCGATTGTCCCCAAATTCCTTCATATTTACGACTATGAGAGCTTTTGGCATGAATACACTTCATACAAAATTGTAGCCTTGTATCCTCATTAATTTCCTTAAAATGAATCAAACAGGGTCATTAAAAGCAAGTTAAGGAGAAAATTTTAATGATTCGTCACTTTTCATATATTAAAAAGAAATTTTAGAAATTTTCTGCAATTGTTCTTTGGTACAAACTCTCTTTAATAACTAAAAAAAGATACAGAGTCACATCCTTGAGAGTTTTCAATTAATGAAATCAAACTGTATTTGCTAACTTTCACAATTCGATCCCCCCTAACTCTGCATAAGTAGAGAGAAAATCTCCGGTTACTATTTATTAATCATGGGTGAGAACTCTTCTGGCATGCAGTTTTTTATCTAGAAGCCATCACACTTCCTGATTGAGGAGTCATTAAAAAAAATATAATTTGGCCCCACACCTCATGAGTGTATTTCACATGTATGACAGTCTACCTTAATAATAACTATATAATTCAAAAGAGCATGTTTTAATTATCTAAAGGTACCAAATATAAAGTTGGCATCTTCTAACTATTTTCACAAGTTTCAGACACACCAGGTTCTACAATTAACAGAAATATTTTTAAAAAAAGGAAAATCTGCACACAAAATTCAGTTTGTAATTCCAGATGGTTAAAACGTATATGAAATGGTTTCTAAATTTAGAGCTAACTATTGGACATCAGAACACGTAGGTGTTCTTGTGTCGGTTGCCGTCTCGCTATATTGCTAGCTTTCCACCCATGTTTGCATCAGCTTGTGTCAAGCCCAAGTTTTGCAAATTTAATTTTGTTCACTAGCTGTTCTGTCCGTTTGTATCCCCCAGCATTCCTATACGTTTCCAACATTCTTTTTTATGTTATTCTTGCTATACAAGTGTTCATTACCAATGTCACAGTAATAAAGCCGATGCAAAATCACGTTTGACTAAAATCATGTATTATTAATCTATCTTGTAATTCGAAATGGTTCTTTGGCTTCGAATGTCATTTTCTCTAGCCCCAAATCATTCACAACTTGTCAACCAATGCACATGTATCGTTGCCCATGGGGGCAAAGACAGATCAAGCGGTGGGATTGCATTTACGACAGCGATGTAAAAGGGAATTACACTCAGACTGTGGCGACGCCAAAACAGAAAGAACATAAATTCTTTTATATTGTTGCTTTCATGCCTCATAAATCAGAAATATTGATGCCTTTTCCGCTAAAGCCTACATGCAAAAACAGTTCTCGATTATGATGAATGAAAACCAAAATTAGAATGAACTGCCTGCGTTTCAGTGGAGATTAAGGGGGGTAAAACTATTTGGACAGTTAAGACTCAGTAATAACAAATAAACAAATGATTGACAAATACCTGTCATTAAAACAGAAATATGATCGCAAACTATTCACTAATGTATGTCATAATTAATAAACACAGTGGTGTGCCCACAATTTTTTTTTAAGCACACACAAATATTTTTCATGTTCACAAATATTTTTCTTATGTTCCAAAGTGGAAAAATGCATCTGATTGGTTGAACGCTCCTGAAACTTTAATCAGTCAGAAAAGGTTTAAAAAAAAAAAAATTAAAAAAAGCATGCAAAAACAAACACATATAAATGTGCAAATCTGTGAACATGAATAAATATTTGTGCACCTAAGAAAAATATTGGAAATAATATCTGTGTGCATATGAAAAATATGTGTGCACATACATCCGTTATTATATATCAAGACATACTGTACATCCGGGAATTGTTTTTGTTCATTCATGTATGCATGAGAAAAATATTTGTGATGACACTTCTGTTTCTTTAAGTCATATCATATAATTGTGAATTGCTTTCCTTTATTTGTGTAGTGGCTGACCCCACATAAAACTACTGCAATTAACACATTTTCATTATTTTCAGTCGGCAATTCTGGATTGTCTTATTCGGTGGTTGAAGGCAGCTTGTAGTTAAAATGGGCAATCTCCGAAAATTTCAAGCAACTACTTTCAGCAGATGAGAAGTAATTAATTGACAGTTTTCCTCTTTTTGACCTCGCTGAGAATTTTGCATATACTGTACTGGTGCCCATACCACTGCTCTCTGAAAAAGATGAAGAATATAAGAGGGTCAAGTGGGAACATTTTTTAAATCTGGTGATTTGAGGTGGACTGGTCAGCAATGACAAGAGTGGTCCTCAATTCAAGATATGATTATGTTTTACGGTTCTTAAAAACATAAATCTCAATATACAACCCCATTGTTCAGAGTTTTATCAAGGAAAAAAATTAACAAATCACAAAGGTGCACGAGTGCAAAAAATAATTCCTGAGAATTGGCATGAAATGAATGCGCATACACTGTCACAATTTTAAAAATATATTTATCATAAAGACCCATCTCTCAGAAAAAAGACATCCCTGTGGATCATAATTTTGATATCGGCTTGTTTTTCAAATATTACATGTTTGTCCTTGGAAATCTCCAGCCCAATTAAGACAACAATAAATTATGATTTACCATTACAAGTGACTTGGCACACACAGAAACTATGGAACAGTTATTCTGTTTTGTAGCATACAGGCCAATCAGACATGCCCAGACTTGTCTCAGCTGCGCATTGCTAATCAGCCAGGAGGCGGAGTGTAAACACTGCTTGTGTATCATGCAATGAAAAGACTCACTGATGAAAAACTAGGGCATGGTAATGCTACACCAACAGCTGCACTATACGTGGAACTGGCTGGTCGAGAACAGCCAGCTGGCGTAGAATAAGAAATGCAAGGGCCTTGCGCCTTTGCTTAGCGGTCGGTATTTAGCTCGTATTTGGCATCGACATTGTAAGTTTGGAAACTTCAGGCTCTGTACCTTCGTTAAGTGCTTGGTGTTTTGAAGCAGATCCCTCTTGATCTCTTCAATTCGTTCTCTGTCCCCCACATTTAACTGCAGAAGTTCACACTGCTGCCCAGTGATCTTCAACTTAATCCACTCTGGAAATGAAGGCAAGAAACAAGAAATATGCTGTTCATTACCCTTTAAAACAGTCAGTCACTGTATTCCAACAAAACAGAAGTTTTTTCCTGAAGAACTGAGTCAGCAAAAAATTAAAAATTATACAGCAAAGTCAACATTTTAAATATTATTGAGTTTAAATATCCAGACTCTTTCAAACCCATGTTTGTGAAGATGGGAGCCCAATCTCATGAAACGGGGCCAAAACTATGCAGCCTTTACCAAAAAGAATATTTCACAAAAAATGCAAAATGAGAGAAAATTTTGACAGGAGCAAATAAACTATAGAAGACACATTTTGATCGCGGGACTAATTCAAGAGTTATGAGGGAAAATGTCATGTCTGCATTATAGCAATATGCCTAAAAGCAGAACAAAACCAAAAGCCTTCCAGCACCTTATGCTTTGTATGAAAATTATCCTCTGTGAAATTAAACCAGATCAAAAGAAGTTTTCCAAAGCCATTTTTCAAAATAGGCATACTGTACAGCCTCTGTAAAATGCCATAAATAAAATTATACTATTTCAAGGTCTCAAGAGCATTCTTCGACACGGAGTTGGAAGGAAATGTACCTTTTATCATTAATTACAGATAGCTCTGGTATTAGATAACAACAAACCACAAGTCCCTCTGTACCTCCAACACCAGGGAATAAGCAGGCGAAATTACCTCGAGCTTTGCGGCCCTCTTCATCTGTAGCGCTGCCATTACTTGATGTCATGGTTGCTGGAGACTCATTCCTCAGCAGGGATGCGACTCTCCTTGCGAGCGAGTCTGCACTGCTGCTGTCGCTCTCGATTGCTCTCTCAGCCTCCTGAGCACTGGAAGCCTGATTATCTCCTGCTGGATCGCTCACCATGCTCTCAGTTGGTGACATCACTTCCCGCACTGGGCTCAGCTGTTCAGTTCCACCAGGGGTTGGAGGATTTACCTGTATCACTGAAATGAAAACCGGGGCTGCTCGGTCCGGTGCACCTGCACTACACCCTTCAGGCTCAGATCGCCTCACTGACTTAGTCGGGAAGCACTCAGCTGCTTGCTCTGAAATGCTGTCCTTGGACCTCCGTACCCCATCATGGCCGTGCGCAAGGTTCTGGCCACATGCAGGAGGGGACCTGCAGAGCTTGCTGGAGGAGGCTTCCTTGATCCCGTCAGGGGCTAAAGCGGACTCGGAGGAGGACCTTCCCCACAGCAAGGAAGAGGACTTCTCCTGGTTTCCTGTGGAAGAGGTAAAAGAGTCCTCGAAGCCCTCCAGCTTTCTCTTTAGACAAAGAAGGGAGTCATCGGAGCCCCGCAGTGAAGCTGGAGAGGATGAAATGGAGGACTTCCCTGACACAATACTCTCTGCCTTGCCCAGGAGTTTCCGAATCTCCTGCAACGTCTTGGACCCCACAAAGGAGTCAGCGTCCGGACTTGTGCCGTCCTTTGAAATCACACCAGAGGCCTTGGTCTCGGCCAGGGAGTCTATAGTTTGCTGCTGTGCTGCTTCTGCTGAGGACAGGCTGCCAGAAGACTCAAAGACTTTCCCGGACTGGAACCTGCCCGAGAGTCCCCGTATTTGCAGAGCGGTTGGGTCATCAGATATGTTACTAATATTGTGGTCAGTATCTGCAGCAGGAGGCTGTGAAGAGCTGGGAAGAAGGGGGCCCAGAGGGTTTAAGGCGGTTTTCAGGCAGCACTTATCTAGAAGTCCATCTTTCTGTTTGGCCCGCTGAACAGTAGGCTGGAGGCTATCTACACTCAGGGGGAGAGACCCATTCGAGCCAACTGACAGAAGACTGCATCGGGAGAACTCTACTTTGGCAGGGCTGCCATCTGTAATGAAGAAATAGAGAAAAACACTCAAAGTAATTTGTCCCACATATATCAGGTTTTGTCAAAAAAACAGATTATCTTTTGTTTCTGTGATAACTTTTCTTTAAAAACAATGTTGTATTACCCTCTGATGGTTGTGTGCTTTTTGTAGGTGTTCCAATAGAACCTTTCAATGTGCAAAGGTCAGTAGGGGAGAATTCTGGTTCTCTGATGGGTCCTCTTGGAATAAAAGGAGTGAGGATAGTGGATGGGGACTGGTCAATCCCCAGGTTAAGAAGATACATCTGCAAAATGACAATTTGGCAGATATATTGGATACATTTACATGTGCATCCATTATGGTTCTGTCAAAAAGAAATATACATTTTGTTTCTCAAGACATTATGACAAGAGATTTTACATTTCAGCAAACACAGTAATACAAACACATTTGCCTTTTTCAGCTAGTTAATGCTATTATGTAAAAAGACAATTCACACATAAAGCCAATTATTATTCGAGATGATGGTCATCATCATTACCGGAATTCTCTCCTCAATATTTAACTCTGCATTCTTTGAAGGTGATGCAGCATAGGGAGTCCAGTCAGGGACATAGTTGTCCACTTCAAGACTGGCCACTGAGGACACTGGCCCCATGGAAGTGGCCAGCCTTCTTTCAAAGTGGTAGCTATCCTGAGAGCAGGTCAAAGTGTTACTGAGGTCTTTGGTGGAGGAGACATCACTAAACCGGTCTAAACCCAGGCGAGTGGTCGGTGGTGCTGCATTTAGCAGCTCAACCTCTCCTCTTCCAGCATCACTCCTATCGTCATCAGTCGCCATCTCTTGCTGGCCGGCTGGTTCCATGCGATCGATCTGCTGGCATTCACTTTGCTCGTTTTGTCTGGGCTCCCTCTGGGGAGGGCCAGTTAAGGATTCAGGACAAGCCGGGGCGCTGCTTAGTTGCTCACTTTGTTGAAGTTCCCCAGTATCTCCACAAAGCTGATCCCTTGACCTGCATTGAGGGGATTCTGTGAAGCTCCCACCTCCAGACTGCATTCCAAGTGCGACTGCTCCTGAGAAGGAAGCAGCCAGGCTCCGCCTTGGACTGTGGCTCCTGAGGTTTGACGCAGATGCAGCTACTAACCGTTTGCCGCTGCCCTCTTGGGAGAGCATGCGGTTCAGCGAGTCAGAGACGGCATCAAAGGCCTTCTTCTTAGGCGAGTCTCCAGAGAAACCACGAAGAGCCAAATTGTCAAAGTAGGTCTTGCCTGATGTCTGATTCATATTCCAAGCACCAACTTTCTCCATGAAGTTCAGACTTGGCAGAGATTGGATCTTTCCAGTGCTCTTGAGCGATGAATCCCTCAAACACTGAATCCCAAACCCAGGCTTGACAGCTACGTCAAATGTGGGAGCGAGAGTCAGTTTGGAGGAGCTACTCTGAAATGCCCTGGAGGTAGACTGAGATGCCTCATTGCTGGACTCAATAGGAGACAGCTTTGCAATGGGAGGCTGCACACTGGCCCTAGGAGGCCCCGAGAACACACCTGGGGTGGACTGTGAGACCGGCTGGGAAAAAGATCCCAGAAAAGATCCATCTACAGTCATTGGATTACTTGAGGATAAGAGCTCTCTCTCAGTATGCCCTCTTTCAAAGCTAAAACCAGATGAAAACTGTCCCACAGTCTTATCATTGTCTGCAAAAACCTTGATGACGGAGCCTTTCCCACTCTGCGTCCCAAAGGAGCACGTGTTTGGCGTAACTGACTGGCTGCTCGCCGGCTTCGGATGACTCTCAGAATCTTCAGCCTTGAGCATAGCCTTACTCCGACGAGCTCTCTCGATCTCAGAGCGCAGCTCTTCGCGGAGTGCATCTGAATCAGCATCGCGCACGGCGTGAGAAGCCCGAGTAGTGATGTTGGACACCTCAGACCTCCCTGATGTGTCTAAAGCAGCCGTCCCTCGAGAAGTATTCACCGGTGTTGTAGATGAGCAAGAGGCTACTCCCAGGGGACATTCTCTATGCTCAGCTGAGGATTCCTGTTCTAAAGCATCTCTGGAATCATCCAGTTTTGTTCCAACCACGTCCTCCTGCTGTTCTCTTTTCTTTTCAATGATTTCTTCCACTGTAGAAGATGGAGCTGTCCCCGGCTTGACCACTTCATGACTAATGAACCCTCGTGGGGAAGACTCCTTTTTCACAGAGGATTCGGAGGCAGTGGATACCACACTGCCGCTTCTCAACAGGTTAACATCCCTTTTGGGGAGCTCCGAACGTGCAGATACAGAGATGTCTTCACTTTGAAAACAGCTGCTGACTTTGGACATTGATGTCTTGTGTTCTTCCTGAGGCACCATTTCTGGGAGGGGTTTGTCCTTCCCACCCGCGGAATGCCTGGGTTGATCTGCCATTCCGTAGCATGGTTCCCTTTCCATCTGCAATTCATCGAAGGTCACCCGAATGTGCCCCACATCCTGTTCCCCATCTTCTGAGAAAGGGGAAAGAGTGTGCTGGGAGAGAGAACAGGTGCTGGCCTCTTCCACTGTAGCCACGGTAAGCCCAGAAGTGTTCAGCGGGAGTGAAGGCTGGTTTGCAGTAGGGCATCTGGACAACTCGAAGGAGCAAATTTGAGAGTTAGTGCTGATCTGGGGTGCCACTGGGAACCCTTCCGTTGCAGCAGAAATGTCTGGAGATCCCCTAAACAAACGGTAATACAAATAAAGCTCAAGCATCACATCAAGCTAAAATAAGCAGACTATAAATTTCAAGGAAGAAATGGAATTTGAGACTAATGTTCAGAGATAATGGGAATTCAACTTGATCAATGTCTGATAAGTAATAAAGACATAAAATTTTCAGGCAAGTGATTATTTTTTATTACTTTTATTTCAAAGGAAATAATTGCATCAGTGGATCACAGTAAATATCACCATACACAGCTCATTAAACAATGTACAATTAAATATGAAATGAGTCACAACCTACCTCAGGGTAACAAACTCTAAATCAGTTTGATGAAAAAGGGTGTCTTCTGTAAGGCTATGCAGTTTTCCAGATTTGTCAGGCAACAGAGGAAGAGCAGGTGAAAGATGACTGTCCTGAAATTCTGCAAACAAAAGCAGATTTTCAGATGCCATTCAATTTGCAAACTCCAATTCAAAATGAAAATTAATATTATTTGATTATTCAATTCATTTAAATGTGTTTTTAATTGTACAATTTTATGCCAAAAAAGCATAAAACTCTTGCCAGATCTAACAATGAAAAGAAAATATCTCACAGATAGCCTTTAAATTTCTTCGTTTTCTGAAAGTTTCCAAAACTAAACAGATACGTTATGGCTAGCTCATTTGCATGCAATAAAAAAGGGTTATAGCTCAGTACCTAGTTGGAAAGAGCAGGGCCTTCCTTCATGGTGTGGTATCGCAGGTTCTTCAGCCACAGTGACTGCTCTCTCTTGGATTGGGTCATGCTCGCTGAAGACCTCAACAGGCCAGGATGAAGCCTCACCCAATCTGCTCACCGATGCCTCAGTCAGTGGACTCAAATTCTCTTCTTTTGGCAGCTTTCCCCATGACTCCACCCCCTGCAACACCATGAACCAACAACATGTGAGAACAAACAAAACTGTAAAATTTGATAATACATATTTTGCAGCTACAGCTTCAGACAACTCTGAGCACACACAGAGCATATGTAACGAAGCAAAGGTGTGCAAGGTGTAATTTAGCACCACACCAGTACAGATGATTTTAATGCTTGTGACTGGTTTACAAAATTGATAATTCAATCCATCTGGTCATTTAAAGCGCTACTCAACTCAATTCATGATTTGGGCTTATTATATCCCTGAAATACAAGTTTCACGGATATAGTGGTTTCACCCAACCCACCTTCGCGTCCGCAGATTTTAGCCTTTAGCACAATAACTCACAAAATACTTTACATTGGCTTCTCATTTTTAGCAGATGGGTAGATATGGTAGAGAGGATGAACTGATCTGATTTTGGGCAAGTATGCACTCCTAGGTTTGCCATCAGGCATAGTGTTAGCCAGAATGGAATCTCAGGGTGTCTCACCCCAGCGACCAGGCCAAACTGCCCAAGACGAAACCACCTACGGTAGGGGTTCCTCCCATCAAACCAGCTTGTTGCAAACAAAATTATCAAGAGATTGCTTTTAATGCAATAAAAGAAACAAATGTCTCCTCCCACCCCAACGCTAATGAGTTTATATTTGAGCCCAATGTCGTGCACGGCCTACCAAACTTCAGTTAACTCAAGAATTAAAGTCAAGTCGACGCCGCAGATTATTATCATTATTATTATTATTATTATTACTACTAATAAAGGGGGCTTTGAGGATTAGGAAATTTCGGTGATATACCCCTTGCTGTCGGCTGCCGACAGCGTAGGCCTTGTTTGTGCTTAATTTTTTAATAAATAACCTCATTCATACCGGTTTATAAACTATACTTTCGATGCAGGGATAGCAGAGGTTGCTAATCATTAGCCAGTTACCAGCTACCAGGTTGCCACGAGCACCCATGTATCTCACCAGTCAAATTTGCATTCTTGTGAATGGTCTGCGCTGACTTCAAGCTCAGGCTGTGGTTGAGGCAAGTAAAATAAAGAGTTGCCGGTATTTTCTAAACTTGTTCTAAAAGACAGAGGAAACACTGTCCGGGTGAATAACTGACTTTGGGAGTCTAAATGATTTGTAAGGTTGTTTTTTTGCTTAGAATGCCAGAATCATGTTTTTTAAAACCAAAGTGACTGGAGGCCCCAGGTTGCAAGTTAGCTGCTGACTGGCTAATGTGCTGCAGCCTACCCAATCTATAGATAGAAAAAATAGTTAGCAAAACTGTCTGGGGGAGTTTATTTACTCAAAGAAATACTGAAAATTAGCTCTAATCTTGTATTGAGCAGAGTACCACTTTACCAAGACAACAAGCTCTACAGCCCAGATACAAAAAAGCTTGGCAACTCTGCGTGCCAATGACACACCTGCACGTGATCAGCATCAGCACAGCACAGTACAAATTTAAATTAATGAACTTAAAAATACACTGCCCATCCAAAAAAGAAGTTGGCGTCTGGATATAAATGAACAAATACTTTGACTGGATCATTACTGCAACGATTAATATGTTTCAACTGGCAATAATCATTTTAACCCTGTTAGATGAAATACGCAGCTTCTCATTTCTTCAAACATAATGTCGGAAGAAAAATCCCTTGGTGGCAGAAACAGATATAGAATTTCAGAAAGGGAAAGTTACTGGCCTGCATCAAGCAGAGAAAACAATGGGCGGCATAGTGGTTAGCACTACTGCCTCACAGCAAGAAGGTCACGGGCTCGAATCCGGCCTGGGACCTTTGTTTGGTGGTCGGAGGGGCATACTGGCAGCTACGCTTCCGTCAGCCAGCCCCAGGGCAGCTGTGGCTACAAAACGTAGTTTAAGATCGCCCCAGTCCCAACCTGGCTCTTTCGATCTGCCGCCTAATCATCCCCTGATCCCCTGTGCAATTCCTCTGTCTCTCCCCACCTCTTCCCTTAGGGCTCCGTTGAAAAAGAGATTTCAATCTCAACGGGACTTCCCTGGTTAAATAAGGGTTAAATAAAAAAAATTAATACCATCAGAGCGTGAATGTGTGAGTGCATGAATAATGTATGCATTGTGAAGCAGCTTTGAGTGCCTAGAAATTATTATTATGAATGTGGAAAGCAAGCATGAGGAATCATTTTAACACTCAAACTGACCACTACAGAGTCCTGACCTTAACCACACTGCAAGTTGTTAGAACGCGCTCAAGACGACCACAGAGTGGTTCAACCATTCTCGTCATGACAAGATCTCATGCCCAAAATTAAGCCAACTCTGATTGAAAATAAATGTTCAGACCTTGCATACAGTTGTCAAAACAAAGACTCCATGAATTTGCACGGTACTCAAACCTCAAGGGGTTCCAACTAAATATTTGAGTGTGCAACTTTTTTTTTATATATAAATAACAATATACAGTGCAGTTAAAAAGTATCTGCCTTGTCCAAATTTCTTCAATTTTTGTACATTTGTCACAATTAAATGTCAGATCATCAAACCAATTATCTGCTATCGCTAATGTTAGACAAAGATACCCTGACTAGACACAACATTAAATTTTTGAATGATGATTTAATTTATTAAAGGAAAAAAGTTGTGAGACTAAAATGAGCAAACGGGAGTTCATGTCCCCAGAGTGTTACTGCCTGCTGATTTTAGAGACCCCCAAGAAGTTTATGACTCTGTGAATCACTGCAGGCATTTTAGCCCCAGCCGATGTCCAGCGAGCAGCTCATCTGCCATCAAAGTTAACATTACAGCTGAGTTCCACTCAAGTAATCATGGTTAGTGACATTAGCATTTTTAGCGAGGGGAAAATCTTCTTCATGCCAATCTGTAATTCAGCAAATGGGCATGCATTGCAGTGTGTAGATACGGATGTGAGCGAGCGTTGAGGCTAGAATGTACCCTAGATCTTCAAACTTATGAAAGATGAGGTATGAGAACCTCTTTTTACTAAGGTCTGACTCTGGTTCAAACATATATGCTTGCTCCTCAATCTTCTCTCTGGCAGTCATGCTCCCTCACAGGTTCACACTCAACAGTTTCCATGGTAATGCAAGGCCGTGCTTGCATCAGCACACCCCAGGGAAAAATAGAATGAGGTGAGCAGTGACCCATTATCATTTAAAGAAACAGGTACTCTGACTGGCTATTCTGAGCTGGGCTTTTGGAGAGGGCAAATACGGTGCGCTGTTGCCTGATCCTTGTGGTACAACCGCAATTACGAAATAGTAGGGACAAAGTGTAAATTGTGAATAAAATCAAAACGCGATGACTTTCAAATCACACCAGTCAGTATTTAATTCACAATAGAACAGAGAAAACATAGAACATGTTGAAACTGAAAAATGTTACAATTTTATCCACAAATTGAGCTCATTTCAAATTTGATGACAGCTACAGGTCTCAAAACAGTTGGGACAGGGGCCTGTTTACCATGGTATAGCATCTTCTCTTCTTTTTAACACGGTGTGGAGGCGTCTGGGCATCGAGGAGACAAGTTTCTTGAGTTTAGCCATTGGAATCCCACTCTTGTTTAATACAGGGTTCCAGCTGCTGGAGAGTTTTGGGTCTCCTTTAATAGACTTTTCGATTAATTAAGCGCCAAATGTTCTCTATCGGAGAAAGATCAGGACTGCAGGCAGGCCAGTTCAGCACACTGACTCTTCTACTATGAAGCCATGCTGTTGTAATAGCTGCAGTATGTGGTTTTGCATTGTCCTGCTGAAATACACAAGGCCTTCCCTGGAATAGATGTCGTCTGGAGGGGAGCATATGTTGCTCTAAAACCTTAATATACCTTTCTGCATTCATGGTGCTTTTTAAAACATGCAGGTGTCCCACACCATTTGCACAAATGCATCCCCAAACCATCAGAGATGCTGGCTTTTGAACTGAATGCTGATAACAGGAGGGGTGGTATTTCTCCTCTTTAGCCTGGAGGACACGACACCCATGACTTCCAACAAGAATGTGAAATTTGGACTCGTCTGACCACAGGACACTTTGCCACTTTGCTACAGTCCATTTTAAATGAGCCCTGGCCCACAGAACATGGCGGTGCTTCTAGGTCATGCTCAACAATGGCTTCCTTTTTGCATGATAGAGTTTTAGGTGGCATCTGTGGATGGCATGGCGGACTGTGTTTACAGGCAGTGGTTTCTTGAAGTATTCCTGGACCCATTTAGTAATGTCAATGACAGAATCATGCCGGTGAGTGATGCAGTGGCGTCTGATGGCCTGAAGATTACGGTCATCTAGTAAAGGTCTTCGGCCTTGTCCCTTACGCACAGAGATTTTTCCAGTCTGTCTGCATCTTTTGATGATGTAATGCACTGTCAATGATGAGACCAACAAAGCCATTGCAATTTGACGTTGAGGAACATTGTTTTTAAAGTATTCCACAATTTTTTTACGCAAGCCTTCACAGGTTGGAGAGCCTCTGGCCATCTTTACTTCTGAGAGACTCAGCCTCTTTAAGACATCCCTTTTATAGCCAATCATGTTACACACCTGATGCCAATTAACTTAATTACTTACTAAAGGTTTTTTCAGCTGATTCTCTTATATATTAATTACTTTTTCAGACCTATTCTGCCTGTGTCCCAACTTTTTTGAGACCTGTTGCAGCCAGAAAATTTGAAATAAGCTCATTTTGCAGATAAAAATAAAAAATGTCTCAGTTTCAACATTTGAAATGTTATCGATGGTCTATTGTAAATAACATATTGGCTCATGTGATCTGAAAGTCACTGAATTTTGATTTTATTGACAATTTGCACTTCGTCCCAACTATTTTGGAATTGGGGTTGTATTTTTACCAAAGCATGTCGCAGACATTTCCGAGGGAACTGCATTAACTTGTGAAAAAGGGGTATAATTTGCCTCCTTTAAGGAGATAGGCACTGGTTCTAGTGAAATAATGTGAACTGGGTCACGCTGAAATTCAAGAACAGCCTTTCTGGAGAAAATTGGCGTACATCACAATCTCAAACGACACAAATTCTTAAATAACAACTGCTCCAGCCAAACGGGCGCTTTCGCTGTCACACATTGTAAAGTACTGAAAAAAATGAATTCATGAAAAGGGCAACACATTTGTATGATGGAAGCCTACCTGTTTAGCGCGATGCGCGATTGCTTCCCCAAGAGAAATGGCACTGGTGCAGGAGGAGATTTGTGTTCCGCTGCCAGGGCTGCTGCTTATGCTCCGCAGCTCCTCCGCCCTGCCCTGGCGGGAGATGGGCGGGGTTGTGACGATTGGCTGTGGGACACAACTCCAGTCGATTCAAATTATTCTTGAAGAACTATCTTTTCTGAAGTAAAGGTAATTCCACGTGAAATCACCGGAGGCCACATGCCTTATAAATCAGAAAGTTTGATTCTAAGAGACGATAGCTTAGTTCCCAAAATAGTGCTGCCACAGGAATAATAAATGCCAAAATTTTACACATCTGATGTGCTTCCGTGGAGTGATACAGAGGACCAAAGTTAATCTGAAGCACAAAATAAACCTTTTTTTTTTTTAATACAGTTTTCATCAAGTCATAAATTGGCATATATGCAACAGTGGATCGGCCACACCCAATAGAATGGGCCACACCCATTTTTAAAGCCCCAAAATATCAAAAACTGATATGAGGCTGAAATTTAGCACATTGCCTACTGCCCAAACTGATATATTTTCTGCTCCGTATGAAGCTGATTGGAAATAGTCAGGTGTGGACATATTCTAAGTTCTGGTGATTTGAGGCAGATTCACTCGTTATACGATGTCATCACATTCAAGAACACACTGAATTTATAATCTGTTGGTGATAAACATTGCAGCATTCTTTACTCTTACACCACTCACACTATAACGCAGTGGTTTTCAATGCTGTGGAACCACTGTTTATGCCGTTTTTGTTCCACGCACGATAGCAATGCCAAAATTTAAACAAGCTGTCACTTTTCCTTAATTGTCCGACGCATTTCTTAAGATTATTTACCCGTAGAAAATGACAATCTAACAACACTGTACAACGTTACAGTACGAATACATAGCCGTGTTAGTCAAAATGTGGTTTCTGAGGGTAAATAGCAAAACCCACAAAACATGATTAAAAAAACAAATATTTAAGAAATTAATAGACTGGACTATGTTTGGATTAGCAGTTGGTTGGAACAAAACCCAGTGCTCGGTTCCCAAGGACCGAGTTTGCGAACCAAGGCCATAACGTGCAGACAAGCTGGTGCATTCAACGCAGTTAAAATAGCAATTACAGCCAAAGATTTTTGATTAAAGCGACCAGCTAGTCTATCTTCAACTCTTCTTACCCCCGAGTGAATGTGCCATCAGTCAGGTTAACAAGCTAATTCCCTGTTCTAACTGTCAAGAGTAGACCAAAAAGACAGCGAGATAGAAACCCTAACTATGCTGCAGAGCCATGTAGAGACCTCAGTCTTATTTAAATGCATTGTACATTAGCTTAGTTGCTACTTAGCTACCGAACCAAGGATGCTTTTCAAACGTTACATTGACTAACTACTGAGCGACCTGTTATTTGGCTCGCTTGACAGATTGTTAAATTGTGGCTGTAACTCGGCTAGCTAGCTAGCCAGCTGGCTAACGTCTAGAAATCCATGCAAACTTCCCTAGCCTGCTAGTGATCGTGTTAAAAGCATTAGTTCGATCAAAGCCCTCTATCTGGTTAAAACATGGTAGAGGCGAACAGAATTATTATTTCATACCACTTTCGCGTTCATCATAGCCTATTGCAATGAGATTAATTCTTACACTGATGACAGCCTCCTCATCCAGCACCCCTCCCGCTTCCATAACACAGTTCAGCAGCAACACACGGGCGCATGCGCTCTGGAACAGCGGCTCGTGTCTAAGCAAGGTTGCTAGGGAAGCCTGAAAAAGCCCGGAAACTAACGCGGGACATTCAAAAACACAGAAGAACGGGGGGCAAGGCAAGGGCAAGATGGCGGGCTGAGTAGACGCTCGAGAATTAGATTGTTTGATATTTGTCATGGAATCCAGTTTTATATCGAGATTTACTGACGAAACTTCTAATTCACGACTAAATTTTTCTCTCACTGAACTGTTTTGTTCTCGACAGCATCTCAGTCACCAAAAAAAAAAAAAAAAAACATGTTAAAGAAGCAAACTGTCCATTGGTGGCACTTAAATTTTAAGGCTTAAACTTTCCTTCCCCACACACGACCATATTCGATATGTATGTACACTGTTTATACATACATTGTACACGCAGTAATCAAATTGGGATTATTTGCTATGTAGGGGGGCCCTGCTTCCTCAGGGCTGACACACATGGGAGCACAAACAACAAAATCTGACATCTAATTAACTAAGAAAATAAGAGCAGGTATGCAAATGGGATAATACTGTAAAAAAATCCGCGTGTCCGTACGGATTTGGGAAAAATCGATTCAAATATGCTGTCCCTTTTACATGGAACACCCTGAAATTAATAACTTACGATGGCTTCGCTTTGATTTTAAAGGACATTGAGTGTAAATCCATTGGACAGTATTGCTTTACTTAAATATCATCGGTCATCAAAATTTTGCATTTTATATGATCACTTGGCATTATTTGTATATCTGCTTTGTTCTTTGCTCCATTTTTGCTTCTCAATGTTGTGTATATTGTTTATAATTTTGTGTTTTAGACGTGTGTTGCTGCCTTTCTTGGCCAGGTTTCCCTTGCAAAAGATCTCAATGGGCTAATTACCCGGTTAAATAAAGGTTAATAATAATAGATAAAACAAATGAGTGACTTAATCCGGAATTTAAATTAGCCAAATTGACAAAGGAAAAGGTAAAAACCTCATATAAATTGAGACCACTGGTGGCATGGCATAATAGCACAAATAACAGATTCAAGATGTGGCAACAAATAAACTTGAACTACCTGAACAATTCGGCTTGATGCTTTTATAAATGAATTAAATCATGCTTGGATTAACTTTGCCACCAAAAAATGTGAGAGAGTAAATTAATATTTAAGAGAATACAAGTGTATCGATGCAAATTCTTCTTAGCTAAGTTGTCTGCTGGCGCCTACCTTTTGAAAATCAGCTTCCTCCTCTTTCATTTGCTCATTTCTATCATTTAGGCCACTCAATGCTGTCAGTAGTGGCAAGTCTTAGAGGGGGGAGAGAAATAGAGTTCAGCACAAAACACTCTGATATATATGGCTTCAGTTAATACTTGATTATTAATACATTGTTTCAGTTAATATCAATTAATACTTGATTATTTAATGCATTTTGATATATAATGGATCAGTACAATAATTCAGCAACTGAGTATAATAAATCAATACAATAATGCTTTTGTTAGTTTTTGATTGATAATACATTTGAGTATAATGGATTAATATTTTCCGCAGGTTGCTCTTGGAATCCAGTTTGAATATTTACATAAATTGGAAACACATACCTGGCTTGCCAGCAACAGAATCTTCTTGAATATAAAACCACCACATCTTTGTACAGTGGCTCCAATAAGTATTTGTACACTACTTGAAAATTCAACTACATAACAGCTTTTGTATATTCGGCTAAATGCTTGCTATTGTGTGTAAAAGTGATTAAAATATATTGATAATCAATATGTTTTAAACAAATATTTAATGTCAAAATGGTATATTTGGTCAGAAAGGCGATTATCTGACCCAATAAGTATCTGTACAGTTCCATTAGTGAGTCACAAAACTTAAAATACTCACCTAAAATTGACTCAAGATGTTTACAGGACATGGTTGACTCACTTGGTCTGATTTGGTCAAGCGTGACCATACTGGACACTCCCTCTGTACACAGACTGGCCTATGTAAATGGCCTGACCATGCCCATAATGTATTCCTGCACTGAAAAAAGTGATTTTGACCCCTAGTAAATGTTCCATATATTAATTAAGCATATTTTAATAGAAATAGGTGTGTTATTTAACTCCACTTAAAAAATATAAGTAATTTCAAATAGTCAACATAATAAAAATATCTAGCTTCAGATAAAAATATTTTGTGCAACCACTTACCTTAAAAAAATTATGTTCATTCAACAAAACATTTTTTTCAGTGTGTGATATATGGCTAAGACAGGCGAGATACCCCATCGAATGCGGGAGCAAATCATTCAGCTACATAAAGAAGGCCAAAGCACCAGAAAAATTGGAACTCGGCTATCGTTACGCGACACGACCGTGCAGTACATCATCAAGAAGTACAAACATTCTGAACACATAGCCAATGCAGCCAGGAAAGGACGTCCCAGGAAGACCAGCCAGCGCACTGACCAGTACATCTCCCTGCTGGTACAGAGGGAGAGACAGTCCTCGGCCTTCAGTCTTGCCACCAAAGTGGAGGAACACTGAAAAAAATAATTTTGCTGAATGAACATAATTTTTTTAAGGCAAGTGGTTGCAAAAAATATTTTTATCTGAAGCTAGATATTTTTATTATGTTGACTATTTGAAATTACTTATATTTTTTAAGTGGAGTTAAATAACACACCTATTTCTATTAAAATATGCTTAATTAATATATGGAACATTTACTAGGGGTCAAAATCACTTTTTTCAGTGAAGTAACTGGAAGCCATGTTTGTGCCCAGGCCATCCGTAACCGGCTCCATGAAGTTCAGTAGTGTACAAATACTTATTGGAGCCACCATATATTTCATACAGAATTGTTCATAAGTCAAGAAATTGCTATTCGTGTCCATCAAGTCAACTATAGACCATATATTCCTCTCATACCAATCTTCAAAAAATAAGGATTTACAGGAGTCTAACCTCCTTTTTAAATGTCTATTTCTGGGGATCTTTTTCCCTTCAGAAAACCGAGTCCATGGACCACACTAGCCCTGTCCCTCTGTCCTGGTCCAGTTCTGATACAGTTTTACCCCATCCATGCCATACTGCTTCCTGGGGTTAAGGTGATGATACGCTCAGGAACCAGGCGCGAGAACCAAGCGGTGCAGTAGATGAGAATTTATTAAGCGAGGGGGGAAACCCCCACAGGGCAGAAGGTAAAGATACAATGTCCACAAAAAAAAAAACCCCACACACACGATCCAGCTGGGCAAAATCAAAGTTGTAAAAACCAGGGCAGCAATCACAGTACTCGTGGTCAGACAGAAAAGGTTCAAAAACACAGATGCAACAGAAATCCAAAACAGAGCCAAAAATTGTAATCAGGGATGGTCCAATCAGAATGGAATCACTGAGAGTACAAGACAAAGACAAGCGTGGTACAAGCAAACTGACAGAAACCTTCTGACAAGAAAATGCTGTGAGAAGTCTCCTAATATACACATACGGGAAGTCACATGCTAAACAGAACACATATGCAGGAAGTCAGACTAATTACAAAGGACCAAATATGAGGGAGAACCTAATTACATGAAAATAGGCAAAAGCCGAAACGCGGACAGGGATCACAAGACAACCTATAGACAGAAATACGGCTCCGGTTAAGGAGTTCTTCAGTGCATAGATAATGAGAGAAAGGACAGCGTGTGCAGATGTGGAGGATCCACTGAACCACAGCAGAGAAGATTAGGTCAAGACAAGAGGCGGAGACTAGAACAGGGCAAGTGCTGAGAGCTTCTTAATCAATTAGCGCGGTGCACCTATACAATCCCGAGTGCTCGTTAGCATGTTAGTATTACATACAATGTTACTCTAGGTTAGTAGCTTTAACAAAACAACTAACTGTTAGTACTGGTTAGTAATATAGAAAAGTAAGGCGAAGGAAGTAAACAAGATTGGAAGGAATGGTTGAAATCCAGAAACCATTAAATCACCCGAAAGAGTGGCATGCAATACCAGGGCTGTGAGCAATAACCAGACAAGAGACCAGACAGGGGGAGACAAAATGCAATGCATGGCAAAAACAAAAACATGGACCGGAATAATAACGGTAATGTGGGAAATGGCAAAATACAAAACATGGCAAAACTAAACTAGACAAAACAAGAACATAATCAGGCAACTAAATCACAATACACTATTCAAGGCATGGTCAGGCAAGGCAAAGATCAAAATCCAAACAAGACAGAATCCTAAGCATGTTAGATAGAGCAGAATCACAACAGTTACAGATAACAATAGTGCTTGGATTTTTGGAGGAGGTTTTTTTTTTGTGTGGACTTTAATTGAACATTAGTAATTACCTTTTCAGCAGAGGATGGGCTTCCCCACTATTGCTGAGTTCCTCCTGAGATTTCTCCCCGCTGGGGAGATTTTTTCTCACCACTGTTTACGGATTTTATTCCTTACTGGAATTTTTTTGTCGATATGCTATTTTAGGGATTAGGATGGACACTGCCCTTTTTTTGCTCTTTAAAACATCTTTGTGACAGCCTGCTCGTGAAACACGCCATACAGATAAACCTGAATTAAATTTAATTGAACCAGTGCGCACTGACACTTCTCCACAAATGAAGCCTGTTACTGAATGTTGGAAACATTTTTATGAAGGGCTATCTCAAAATAAATTAATTTTCACTGCAGAAAAAAAACATGAAAACTGGAGATGAAATTCAGAGAAAATATCGCATTAAATAATTATTTTGGTTTTTGTATTTTTTATTTTATTTTTTTCTATCCCTGCAATGTCATTATTATGTAGCCCATTGGTGATCTCTGTCATTGCTTAATAATTTCTTAAGAATTGCTGCCGTATATATAGGTCTTGATTATTCAGATAATGAATTGAGTGATTTTAATTAAAACGATCATAAACAGAAATAGCTGGAAAGCAATCATCCGTTGATTGCTCGCAGCACACCATTGAAAAGCCTGTAATGCCGGCGTTACTGCTTCAAGACGTTGGGTTTCGGGAAATTAATATAAATTTTGGTCTTACCCCTGCATTGAATTGATGTATGTTAATAGCATAAAGCAGCCAGACAAAAAGTGGATAGCACACACATAACTACGACCTCAATTCCTAAATAGTTGGGACAAAGTGTAAATTGTGAAAAAAATCAAAACGCAATGACTTTCAAATCACACCAGCCAGTATTTTAATCACAATAGAACAGAGATAACATAGCAATTGTTGAAACTGAGAATGAGCTCATTTCAAATCTGATGGCTGCTATGGGTCTCAAAAAGTTGGGTTAGGGGCTTGTTTACCATGATGTTGCATCCCCTCTTTTTTATTTCAGGTTGGAGGCGTCTTGGCATTGAGGAGACACGTTTCTTGAGTTTAGCCATTGGAATTTGATCCCACTCTTGTTTAATACAGGCTTCCAGCTGCTGTAGGGTTTGGGGTCTTTTTTACTTATTTTATTTTGTGGACAAAAATGTAAAATGTCTCAGTTTCAACATTTGAAATGTTATCTATGCTCTATTGTAAATAACATATTGGCTCATGTGATCTGAAAGTCATTGCATTTTGATTTTATTCACAATTTACTCTTCCTCCCAACTATTTCGGAATTGGGGTTGTAGTTATGGGCTTTTGCCACTTGCGAAGCTGGGATATTGCCATAAGCTGTGGAACAATGGCTTATTATATAAATGAGGGGTGGAACAATTCTCACAAGCCTACATGTGACTTAGGAAAGAGAGGCAAGTCTGAGTGATCCCCTCAGAAGGTCATTGCCAAATAATTTGCCCGCTAAAAACTGACAAAATTGTTGACCTTCTGAAGGCTGTAATCCGAAATTTTGATTTGTATATTTTGTGCCTTGTGTGACTATAGCAGTGATTAGGGTAACTCAATCTTTAAGGGTTTAGATAAGAGATATGATTAAGGGAAGTTGCTGCTCTCCTGGCCCATGATCTAGAGCGCTGAAGACAAGTGACCTTTCAGAATCAAAGAATCTGGAAACTTGAGGGAGGGATTAAATGGACCTTGGCAGAAACTGCAGAATTGTTAAGCAACTAATAACTGCTCACACAACAACTAACTGAGAGTTACGGTGTGTGGAACTCAGGAAGCACTCTTTGATTGTTCTGTGACTGTTTTGTGATTGCTGTTGTTCTGTGATTGGGTATGAGTGTGAGGTGTTTGCAGGAGCCAAGAGAGAAATAGGGATAACGGCAGGCTCTCTGATTTATTGAATCTGGGTAGAAACTTGGACCAAAACTTCAGACTGGTTTTTTTTTTTTTTTTTGGTGCTCAACACAGTGACGGTGCAGATTGGTGACTCTAGGGAGGACAGTGACAGGAAGTGTTAATGGCTGAGTCCAGCAAGGACAAAGGCAGGAAATATAGATTGCTGGGTCTGGCAAGGACGCTGACGGGTTGTGTGGATTAAGGGGTGCTGCACCTGAGGTGCGGGTGTGGAGGGAGTGAACAGTGATATTGTTGTGTACCACATTAGTTACGCAAGTTTGTGTATGAAGATAAAATATAAGAGTGGTAAACGTTAAATTTCATGCAATAAGTATTCAAACTATTATTCACGGTGGGAATTGTCATTATTATTATTACTATTGTCATTTTTTTGTGAGATAATACATTTGCATGCACACTAAAAAATGCTGGGTGAATTTCATGACTCAATCGTTGGGTCGTTGAAAACAGACCCAGATTGGGTGACTAATTTAGTCTTGGGTGAAATATCTTTGGGTCTTTTATTGTTGTTGCACAAATATTAACCACAACCTGGGTCACCGCAACGGACTACACTGCACAATACCCAGGTCCTGGTCATTAAGTACTAATTGCTGGGTGAACTGAAGGACCCATTTGATGGGTCCGTTAATATTGGGTGATTAATTTAGTCTTGGATTAAATATCTGTGGGTCTTTTTTGTTGCGGCGCGAACATTGACCTCAAACTGGGTAACCACAACGCTGGGTCCCATTCCCGCTGCACCATACCCATTTAATGGGTCAATTTTCCCGCTGCTGTGGATTGCCGACAGGGGCAAGGGACGATCCTCGGACCTTGGAAGTAAGTGGCTTTATTTCATATTAATATTATTCAGCCTTGCCAATATTCACGACATAGCACGGCTCAAACATGCCAACTCTACCGCCTTTGCGGCTTTTTTATTCAGAATGAATGAAAAAATTATTGTCTATAGCGGTACAGTTGGAATGTATAACGTACACGGCATCTTGTGTTTTAGGCTATTGCTTACGTTAGCTGTTGTCTGTTAGGCTACCGAGCTAAGCCTTCTGGCTACGGAGCCAGTGCCACTGATACTGTAGGCTGGTCGGATTAACGTAAATAGAAAACTGAGTTTAAACTAGGCTGGAGGCTGGCGGTACGGAGCCCACCGGCCAGACCCCAACGAGTCGTTATATTTACTTGCCAGGTGTTCCGTCGATTTCTCCTACCTATAGACCGATTCAACGGTCAAAATAATAAAAGGAGAAATCGAAAGAACACCAGGCAAGTAAACCTAGCGACTCGCTTGCCTGTTCGGGCAAGTTGCTAAAAATAGTAAAAGTATACGTCCTCCGCTGGCCGTGAAGCTGTGGGGTACGGGGCTGTGGGTGTGGAGCTGTGGGGGTGCAGAGCGATGTGGGGCGGAGGCTGGCTAACCACAGCACAATACAATAGCTTCCTATGATGCCGAGCTGATGCCACGAACTGCATTTATAAAATAGGCAGAGGAATAGCTTAACATAAGACGTACTGAGCAAGAGACCGCAACAGAGAGGGAGAAGCCATCACTAATTGTAAAGCTAAGTAACTAGCAGTTTGGTAAAATAACTAGCTGACTGCTAACCGCTAAGCAGATGTAAGTACCATTTCTGAGTAGAGCGTAAAAAACAGCAAGACACTCGCGAATAAAGAGAGCTATTTTCTCTGCTGCCGAGCCTCGCTTCTTCTTCCCCCCCCAACTGTCGGTTTATTTCGTGAAACGAGTGAGGAACATCAGAGCTGTATACGTTAAAGGACTACAGCTCCCATGATCCCACGCTACTCCATGACGTCATACAGCTTCGTTTTTTGACTGTTCAGAAAATTACCATGGACCTTGAAAATTACACATTCAACTAAATTTTCTTCAGATTTTTTTTTATCTTGTATGTGTGAATTTGTGATAACGTCAAGACGTCAAGCCTATATTAAAAATTGATTTCAATAAGTTATTTATAGTTGTCAAAACTATAAAAAAGGAGTGTCACATTGGCCTTTTATTATAGCCTATAAAGATATTCATCCAGAGTAAGACTAAGCATAAAAATGGATGGTCATCTTTGTTGACATTTGATAGCTGCTTAAATTAAACAATTTGTATTTGGGTGTAACTAAAAACTGACAACTTGCCTGACTGAGCTAGTGGGGAAAAAAAAAAACCTTAACCTTGAACCCTGTTGTTGTCGCAGCCTGGCCTATATGTTTCATCTGAGCATTTATGGAGATATAAATGTAATGTTGATAACTGATTGCTGTCTCTTTGGTCTCATTTCCTACTCCATGGCTGAGTACGTAAAAGAGCGACTCAGATCACGGAATCTTGAAGAACTCATCCCGAAATTTGAAGGTATAGTAAATCTGTCTTTTGCCTCACTCTGTGTTGGGGCTCTCTGTCATTAAGTGTGTGCGCACGTGTGTGTGCGTTTGTGTGCGTACAGAAAGGACGCTGGCTGCTTCTCCATGTGTGTGAATGAGAAGAGTCAGGTGCTTTGGCTGTCATGAAAAGTGCCATAGAAATGCAGTGAATCATTATAAATATTGAACTGTTCGTGAAATGTGAGGGACACTTGAAGGCAATATTCTACTTTCCCCATGTAGTCCATGTCAAAATAACAACGATTCTGTACCACTGTAAGGAGTATTAAACTTCCCCCATTTGACTTAACATTTATTTCAGTAAAATTATGAAAGTTCCTCATTCCTGAATGGAATCTTTTTTGTTCACAGATTGGAACCAACATGCCAGAGTATCTCAGTGAAGCCGATGCTGCTCATGAAGCTGTCTGCCAGAGAGGATGGCAGTCTGAGGGCCTAACGCTCCATCAGCCCCAACCAGCAGCACCCTCTGTCCACCTCTCACTTTCTCACATTTGTATTTTTAATGATTTTGTACTGTTTAAAATATGTATCAAATATATACAATGTAAATAAGCAGTTTCTGTGTTGTCTGTTATTTATTTAGAACCGAATAAGAAAAGCCCATAAAAAGTATCAAATTAACAAATGGGTAAGAAATGCCCAGCACTGGGTAAAGAATTTCAACATTAACTAAATAACATCAACCCAACAAAAGGGTAAAAATAAACCAATGCTGGGTAAGAAATGCCCAGCATTGGGTAAAGAATTTCAACATTAACTAAATAACATTGACCCAGCAAAAGGTGAAGAGTGACCCACACTACTGGCTCAAAGTCACCCATTTTTGGGTGAAATAGGTTGACCCAGTATGTTGGGTCAAAATTGTGACCCAAGTGCCTTGGGTCCTTTTGACCCAGTGCCTAGTAGGTGATATAGTGACTACCCATTGGGTCACTGAAATTACCCAATTTGGGTGATTATTGACCCAGCAGTTTTTAGAGTGTGCAATAAGTGCTAAAATTATTATTATTGATTAGCATGGTTATTATCATCATTTCTATTATTACTAAAAAGGGAGGATTTTTTATTTGGTGTTGGAGGGAGGATGGCAGGAGTTGGAGTAGGAGAGTATAAATTAGTGCTAGTATGTTTTTGAAATAGGCTGTTGCTTAAGTGGTGAAATTGTGCTACATAGGCATACTGTGTTTGAATACCATAAGTGAATACATGGAGAAAAACAAGTGGTGAAAATTAGGGTTAAAAATAAACAATTATTACGGCAACGTCTGCAGAAGAAATAGGAAAGCAATTTCCTTTGTTTTAAGAAGATATAAAAGAAATATAAAAAAGGGCAAATAGAACTGAAGAGACCGTGATGAAATGGCCAGGAACATTTTTTTCCCATGATAGAAATGATGGGCATTATAGTAAATTATGCCCAGGGGCGAAGCTAGAACCGGGAATTGGGGTGGCACAGACACGTCCCTTTATGACAATTAGGATAGTCCTGCCTAGTTCTCAATTATTTTTCTTTATTGACGCGTTTTCCAATTATCGTAATAGGCAACTGAAGACACGGTTTCTCATGCGATCTAACAGCGATGAAGTCATGGGGTAAATACCGTAAAACTGAGAATTGGGGTGGACGTAACATCTGTTTTAAAGAATTTAGTCCTGACCTGTTCGCAGTCATTTTCATGATTAACAAAATGTTCACTCCGAGAGCGCTCCCCACTTAACAGGTGCTGCTTGTTCTCCCCGATTAGGTAAGACGACAATCATTCATCTGGAAACGTTTGCTAATTTAAATCAACGTTATTCAAAATTACTCTCGGTATTGAGTGGGGAAAAAAGTGGCACTTGGCGGTAAAAAGCATGCGGCTCTATTTGACTTTGATTTAAATTATGCAAATGCGTCCAGATGAATTGTCGTCTTACCTAATCGGGGAGAACAAGCAGCACCTGTTAAGTGGGGAGCGCTCTCGGAGTGAACATTTTGTTAATCATGAAAATGACTGCGAACAGGTCAGGACTAATAATTCTTTAAAACAGATGTTACGTCCACCCCAATTCTCAGTTTTACGGTATTTACCCCATGACTTCATCGCTGTTAGATCGCATGAGAAACCGTGTCTTCAGTTGCCTATTATGATAATTGGAAAACGCGTCAATAAAGAAAAATAATTGAGAACTAGGCAGGACTATCCTAATTGTCATAAAGGGACGTGTCTGTGCCACCCCAATTCCCGGTTCTAGCTTCGCCCCTGATTATGCCCTTGTGGATAAGCCAGAAAAGAGGGTTGAAAAAAGTAAACAAGAATTAGCAATCCTGCAACAGTTTCGAGAGGCGGGAACAAAAAAAGTGCAGGATAGGTATATAATTTATTTGTTCCTTGAATAATTCTCAGATATGATTGTGAAAAAGCTTTTCATTTGTTTAGACTTTCATACTAAGAATTTAGAAAATTCTGAGGCTTTTAAAGGTGGATATAAGTGACTCAAAGTTTGAGTAGTGAATAGTTTATTTTCAAATACAAATAACGTAGAATGGATTTTGCTTAAAGAAAATTAGTCTCAGAATATGCAGTTTAATAACTATATGATAGTTTAGATTTAAATGAGAGTTTGTGGAATGGTGATTATGTTGACTTATATATGCAAACCAACCAATGGGAACCTCCGCAAATATATACAGAAGGCAATTTAGTCGCACCATACAGAATGCAATGGTGTATCAGATACTGTGGACAGAAAAGGCCATATTCATCATATTTTTTTCACACAATTAGATGATCATTCTTCCTACCCAAACATTTGTATTATATTCCCGCAGGGCTCATAGTCAGAACTAAATAAACTCAGATGAAAAATGTCACACAGCATGTCAGTCTCTGCACATCTGGAAGGATTCCAGGTGTCAAAGTTTCATTTTTTAGTGATGGGCCCAAAGTCTACAAAAAAAACGTGTCCATAATGTGTGGAAGCTTGCATATTTATCAGCTGCATGCCAAGCCCTTGTCAGTGAGATTAGATTTAGTGGGTGAACCTTGAGTTCAGGTCTGGTATGTCTGTGGGCTGGTTGGTTTCACGGTCACCTTCCCAGAAGATGCAGCTGTGCAGTCTAACTTGACTCTGACCTCCCATATAAAAACAAAGCATATGGGGCCGGAACTACAAAAGCTTTGCGTGTATAAAAACGTGTGCAAACTCATTGCACACGCAAAATGTACAAACTGATTTACTAACAGTGCACAGTAAGGGTTGCCTCTTTCTAAAGGTGCAAAATAGCACGTCTGCATCCAGTTAGTACGTCTGCCACAATGAATATGCACTATGGGGCGTTTACACGCAATTGTGCGTGTGTTGGGAGGAGAAAATGTAAATATATTAATTTAGCACGCGCAAATTGATTTATCAAACCTGAAAGAAATTGCTAATAAAATTTGTGTCTATATTTTAACAAGTGTCAAAAGGAGGTGCAAACGGTTTGTATGCGTAATTCTGCACACATGGCTACAGTTATTGTCGCAAGAAGGAGACATCGAAATCATGAAAGGAGATGCAGAGAACGCATTTTTCACCCTCGTGTGAACGTTTTTGGAATGAACGAGGAAAAAATCATTAAAACATATCGCCTATCCAGCACTGCCATTTTGGGGCTGTTGGAGGAACTCAGAGGATTTGGAGCCAGCCACGAGAAGGAGTCACACAATACCTGCAATGACAAAACTCCTTGCAAGTTTGCATTTTTTTGCATCTGGGTCATTCCAGCGTACGGTAGCTATTACAGCTGGGATCTCCCAATCCCGTTTTTCAGATGTGCTGTCTGAAGTCCTAAATGCCATGTCGCGCCGGATGGCCAAGTTCATTAGGTTTCCACGCACTCGGCACTTATTGAATGAGACCAAACAAGGTTTTTTGCAGTAGCTGGATTTCCTAGAGTTATAGGGGCGATTGACTGCACCCATGTGCAGCTTGTGCCCCCCGCAGACACTGAGCACGTGTACAGAAGTCGCAAACACACGCATTCATTGAATGTGCAGTGCGTTTGTGATGCCAAAGGCATGATTTCCAACGTTGTGGCAAAATATCCCGGGTCAGTACATGATTCTTTTATTCTGAGAAACAGTTCTGTTTTCCAAGTTGCGAGATGGCGAGTTTGGAGATGCCTGGCTTGTGAGTCAATTTGTAAAATCCTTAGCGAAATTTAATTAAAAACAAGAGCATGTTTCACATTGATTCATATGTTTTTTAAGGTGACAGTGCATACCCCCTACACCCCTTCCTCCTGACACCTGTTCTCAACCCGACCACTGCCGGAGAAATAAGATACGAGGCCCATATCCGTACACGGAATATTGTGGAGCGCACCTTCGGAATCCTGAAGAGCAGGTTCCGTTGTTTGGATCGCACTGGTGGAGCACTGCTGTACAGGCCAGAAAAAGTGGCCCAGATTGTAGTGACCTGCTGCATGCTACATAACATCGCCAAGCAACACGGGCTGGAGCATGAAGCCATGCCGGAGGAGAACGCCGACCTGCCCCCCTGTATGGAGCAACAACCCAATGCTGCAGGGATGCAGACACGCAGCAATCTAATTCGAAGTCACATCTTGTGAGCTGTTTGGTAAGTGCATTTTTCTATTTTCATTCAATAATGCGTTGTAGATTGCAATACAATGCCGTTCCCTCTGGCTAGTGTGACCCAACAAACTGCAGAACATTGCAAAGTTAAGCAAATCAACATTTATTGAAAAAAAGACTGAAATCACTTTCTGAATTCCAACCATTATCAAACGAAATACTCATTCACGTCTAATTATGTTAAGTCCCGCAAAATCATATTAAAGACACATTGTTTCAGTCAGAAAATTTATTAGGCTATAATCTTAACATTTATGGTGGAAAAAAAGAAAAAAGCAGTTCATCATATAGCCCATTTTATACAAAAAAAAAAATATTCACAGCCAATAGAAGACAACTTAAACGTGACAGTTGAATGTATCACTTGTGTTTCCTTTTACGCAGGTGGAACTTGCCCGTCATGCGCACCTTTCCTCCCTCTCCGGTGCCCGGCTGCCTAGCTGTCGCTGTGGGACTCGGTCGGCCCGCTTCTCCACCTGGATTGAGGGCAGTCATTGCCTGCATCCCTTCCTGTTGCCCTCTTGCCACAGAATTGACGGCCATCGTCAGGGCAGATACTGCGCTGACCATATGTCTGCAGTGCGTGGCAATGGCCTGAGTATCGCGCCTTGCCGCCCGTGCCAACAATGACGCCGCTTGCATCTCCCATGCAATTGTCTGAATGGCTGCAGACTGTTTCTTTTGTTCCTCCAGCAACTCCAGATCAATGTCCTCGGGACCCTTTCGAGGCTCTGCAGGGGTGGCGGCTGCTCTGGGGGGATTTGAGGTGGATGGCTGGACTTCTGCTGAAGATTCTACATGTAAAAAATAAATGTTTTGTTTGGGATTTGAGTTAAAGGACAGCAAAATGTAACCACAGGAGGTACATTCATTTTTCACTTACTAAATAAATATCTTTTCAGAAAAAGTGTGTTTATACAGTATTATTGTGCGCCTACCTTGTTCTGCTGTTTGGTCCAGTGTGTCATACCCGGCAATTCCAGTGACTTGCGTCTCGCAGAACGTTAACTGCACCTGCTCCTCAATGCTGGTCAGAGGCATCTCATCCACTGTGCCCCCACCTGTTTTCTTTGCAGATGTTTTATTATACGCCAATTTCTCTTTTGTTCGTCTTCGGATATCTTGATATCGTCTTTTCACTTCATTCACTGTTCATATCGTTTTACCCACAGCATTTACTTTTTTACAGATTTCCGCCCATATGGCGTTCCTTTGTGCGACAGTCAGATTTCTTTGCTGTAGCTTATTCACGTGTTTATTGGCTTCATCTACCAACACTTCTAATTCCATAGAGTCGAATTTCATTTTGCACTTTCTTCTCTCCAATCTCTCCATGCTGCAAACCATGAAACATGCAAAGCCCTCATTTAAATAGGGTGTGTCCAACACATTTGCACCTGTTGCCATTTGCTCAATCACTCTTAGTAAATCACCTGCAAACCGCGGTTCAGCCCCACACGCAAAATTCTAGATTGCACGCGCAAATTAGTACACGCAAATTTGGATCTTAGTAGATCCGGCCCATAGTGTGTACATGTGTTCTGTATGAAAAAGTTTAAAGGAGGGGGAACTGCTTGCAGCAGGTGGAACTTCAGATACGGCGAGCCAATTAGGCGGACTTGGAGAACGCAGGAACGATAAGTTGTAGGAGCAGTTGAGGATAAATCAATGCATTGCCTTGAGTTTTGGATGGAAGGGGGATATGGGGTGATTGATGGTGCCTGGTTTTAATTGATTTTTTAATAAAATAGGTTTGAGACAGGAATAATTGGGGGCAGAAGATATCAACGGAAAAGGAGATGAAAAGAAGAATTGCGTACGGTGGGAAGTGCAATCCCATCAGAAACTGTGGCCATGTTTCCAATTAACTTTGAGGCGAATCTTGTGAAAATTCGCAAAAAACGAAATGCGAATTATGTGCGTTTCCATATGTTTCCCTCAAGCGGTTGAGAGCAAATAAACAACCTTATAACTTGTCTTTGTGGCATGGGCCTCCAGAGTAAATCCGCTCTCGTTCCCCACTGTTGGTGTCTGTGCTTGCGGTTAATTGTGCTTAAACTGGGATCGACAGGTCTTGAGTTTAAGCCCTTGGCAAAACACTTCACTCCCACAGTGCCTTTTTCCACCAAGGTATATAATTTGGTACCAGAAAATTGTTTGGGAAACCTGGTGGGGGGGTCACCTGCGACGGACTAGTATCCCGTTCAGGGGGAAGTAGTCTTAGTCGTTTCATGAAATCGGAGAAAAATCGGAGTTAAACCCTGGCATCATGAGCCGCATGGGCTCGGGACTGACTGTTTCTAATATCTTAAATAATTGATTTTTAAAATGATGTACCTTCTAGCTGGAGATCATCATGTTTTAGGCATTTACTTATTCGCGTACTTATTAATTCCTGTTTTCCTAATCATCGAAGATGTACAGTGTTGTGAAAAAGTATTTGCCCCCTTCCTGATTTCTTTTTTTTTTTTTTTTTGCATATTTGTCACATTTAAATGTTTCAGATTATCAAAAAAATTTAATATTAGACTAAGATAACTTGAGTAGAGACCAAATGCAGTTTTTAAATGATTCATTTCTTGAGGGAAAAAGTTAACCAAAACCTTCCTGGCCCTATGTGAAAAAGTAATCGCCCCTAAACCTAATAACTGGTTTTGCCACCCTCGGCGACAACTGCAATCAGGCGTTTGCAATAATGTGGAATTTTGGTCCTCTCTACTTTGCAGAATTGTTTTAATTCAGCCACCTTGGTGGGTTTTTGACACACTACGCAGGCAGTGACATTGCGTGTGTACGTATGTCAGATAAACACGTATGTACGTAATTGCTGGCAACCTCAAAAGCAAAAATGGAGAACGGTCTCTGGAGCAGTGTAAATGAGCTGGCGCCTATAGGGCAAGTTGAAATTGTTCTTTCATTCCAGTTATTATTGGCCATGGTATCTGCTATGGGTAGACGTAGGAATGCCGAGATGACGTATGCAGCGGCAATACGACGATGACAACGACGACGGGCACCACACACCTGGGAGAGACAACGCTCGATACATCAGAGTTCATTCAAAAAATTATTTCAATTTCAGATTATATGCATTAAGTCTTTTTTGCATAAGTCAATATTCACCTCAAGCGAGCGTAAAAACTTCTTTTGCGAATCACAGGATTTTTTTTTTAAATTATGGTGTTTCCATGACCTTTTGCGATGTGAAACTTCAAAATGGGCATTAAAACAGGGAAATGGAAACATAACTAATGACAAGAAATGTATAAGATTTTTTTAGATTCTTCTTTTTTGTTGTTGTAAATAAATACAACGAAATGCAATGCACAAGATAAAAACTGAACTCATGATAAAAGTAATAAATAATAATAAAGGAGGGGATAAGATAAATGCCATTCATTCATACGCAGACATACAGTGCACGCACACATACGCACACACAAGCAGTGCCAACATATGCTGTGAACTTCCAATAATTTGAAGTTTTTGCCCATAAAATAAATAAAAAGTTATTGCACACAGTGTAAAGTATAAGTATTACTGGCTGTGTGATTTCAGTTCAGCGATCAATGTGGTGATGGCTTTGGGGTAAAAAATGTTCAATAGTCTGGTGGAACGCGTTTCCTTTGTCCTGTAATGCCTGCCTGAGAGCAGAAGGTAAAACAAATGAAGCACTGATTACTAAAACCCCGCAAGTCAAGTCAAGTCAAGTGTGACTTATGGGGTTTCAGTAATAGGTGCTTCAAATGGTGGGGCGAATGAGGTGAGTCCTTCAAGATCTTTGTGGTTTTCTGGAGGCAGCAGGAGATGAACTCGTCTTCCAGGGCAGGTAGGTGTGTGTTGGTTATTTTCTGTGCTGCTTTTATCACACTCTGCCCTGCCCTGTTGTCGGCTGCAGAGCTGCTGCCATACCACATCAGGAAGTCCTAAGTCAGGATACTTTCTACATGTTGTGTTCCAGGGTTCTGGCCTTTGGCCAGAACTGTATTATTCATGGTTTTAACAGTTTCATGTTCCAAGTTTCATAATTCATAGTTCATAGTTCCATAGTTCATGTTCATGTTCATGTTCATAGTCATAGTATTTCATTATCCATGTTCCATGTCCATGTTTTTACTTTTCCATGTTTTTGCTTTTGCCAGGTCTGCCATGCCACTCCACCGCTTGTCTGCGTTCCGCCCCGTGCCTTCGTTGTTGCACATTTCTGAGCTCTGGTTGGCTTTGGTATTTCCCCTTCCTTCCATGCTGTGCTGGATTCGGGCCTCTCTAAGCTTAATTGACAATTAACTGTTTTTAAGTTACTAACATTTACTAACACTCACTGGGTTGGTGTAATTCTTAGACAGGCACATTACTAATACTACTAATTTAGACAGGGAGTTTATTGTCATGATTCCTGCTTTGATATTTCAAGATCTTGCTGTGCTTTTCTGCTCTTAACATTCATGCTTGCTTCCAAACTGCATACTTAATTGGTACTTAAGCTGAGCACGCTCATTCTCTTAATGAGCAGGTCATGTCATCCAATCTCTGTCCATGTCTTGATCTTGCCATGCCTCTTGTTTCTCTCTCTCCAGGTGTTACCCCTCATGTCATGATTACCAAGCCTTTATCTGGATGCGGTGGAAGTTGGCTGGCAAACAGTGTCTCGTGTCTTGTTGCATGTTCAAGTTTAGCCAAGTTCTTGTTGTCAAGTTCCCTAGCATTTCTAGTTTCAAGTCTTGTCCCAGCCTCTTGTTTTGTATATATATATATATATATATATAGTCTTGTTATTTATTTTTCTTGATCTTCTTGCCTGAAGTTTCCAGTGCCTTTTTGCATTCATTGTTTATAGCTCTGTGTAGCTTACTTTAGTTTTTTGCAACCCTTTGGGCCAAGTTTTTTGTTGGCCCTCGTGCCTGTTTTGGTTTAATAAAATCCTCATTCCCTTTTCCCGCATCTGGTGTCAACTGAGTCCATATCACTACAGAGCAGTGATAGAAGGATAGCAGCAGATGTTGTGGCAAGTTGATCTTCCTGAGAGCTTTCAGAAGGTGAAGTCGTTGTTGTACCTTCCTGACCAGGTAGCTCGTGTTGTGTGTCTATGTGAGGTCCTCTGAGAGATGTGTGCCCAGGAACTTGAAGGTTGACACCCACTCCACACCTTCCCCATTAATCTCCAAAGGCTGGTGATCATCCTTTTACCTCTGGAGGTCGAAAGTCATTTCCTTGGTTTTTTTGGTGTTTAAGGTCAGGTGGTTAACGGTGTACCAATCTGTCAACCTCTGAACCTATTCTACTGAAAAATAGGTTTGAGACCTGTCCTCACTGGGATTTTGTGAATTGAGTGTTTGATTATTTTATGATGTGCTCAGAATAGTCTGGGTTCTAGTATGTTACTTTTGAGTTATATACAATAAAGCCACAGATCAGACTCAGTATGTTTGTTTTCTGTGATTTAAGGTGAATTGTAATAGCTGTGGGGGAGACCCTCAGCCAACTGGCCCTGACTGGGGCAAACAACACAAACAATTTTTTCTACAGTTCATGTAATTTTAATTAAAAGGATTGATCGATAATCAGTACCAATCATTAGGTCGAGGAAGTAGGCCGCAGACCAGACAGAGTGGTATGCTATGTTGGTTGCAGTGGCAGTCCTACTCAGTGTTGGGGAAACAGGATTTTTTTTTTTTTGGTGTTAGCAATATGGGGAGCCAGACGGTTTGATCAATGGGTAATGAATGCGAATTAGGAGATAAAGAGAAGCCGTCAGGTCCGGCAGGACATATCGCATATTTGTGACTTCCAGCTGGGATCTCCGTTTGTCTTCAGTTCCGACAGGACAATAGGCACTAGCACCTCTTAGTTGGAGGTTCCGTATGCCCACATATGGAGCTCACTTCCAGGGGTTGGGAATCTATTGAACCAATTAAGTTGGGTGGTTCAGGAGAGGCCCAGTTGTAGAGTATTGCTTTTTATCAATGTGTAAACCCTGGAACCAATCAACAACTTCTGATAACATTAAAGAAATCATATACAAATGTCTGTACTTTAACATGTTTAAAGTTTCTTACAAAATGAAGGAATTTTAGAACTTTAAATCATGCCGTTGTTCTCACGGCCGGCTGTGGAATAAACTTTTCCTGCTTTTGACACGAACAATCGGAGTCTGCTTCTTCATCGGGACAACGTTCTTGGTTTTTTATTAATTTACTGACATGATACAAATCATGAAATCCAACTGGTCAGATTTTTGTTTGTAAAGCCATTCAAGCTCGTTCATCTTACATAGGCTAAGGGCATAAGTGCAGTTCTGCTGGCTATCTGCTCATGTTGGGATAAAAGGAGCAGACAAAATAGCAAAAAAAGCACCTGGGATAAAAGATGTCATCCATGAGCCTTCTGCTACAGCCAAGGTAATGCTTGAGAAAGAGATAATGAAAACATGTCTGGACATATGGGACAGGGATGACACTGCAAGAAAATATTACAGCTTGCTATAAGCTGTTGAGAAATTCTTACTGGTTAGCTTTGACCTTTAAATGAAATGACAATTCGCAATGTAACTATTTTACTGTCATTTTTCAGAAGGTAAAATCATGTGTGCAGATACAGACAAATGAAAATAGGCTTCAAACCATCGAATGATAGAGACCCATATACAGATGATGATCTACAGCGGAGAGTTAAAGAGAAGAGCACTCAGATGAGGAGAAGCTTCTTCAAGTGCAGAATCTCTGGTCCTAGAGGAACAGAGGGCTGACAGACGAGCCCCAAGTTCTTGATCACTTTAATCTTATAGTATCCTTATTTATTTATTTTGGGTGAGCCTCCAGCCAACCACTCACTAAGCAACGCATCATTTTGTTCAGCTCAGTTTTTTTTTCCCATCAAAACTAATTGTTGCAACCCGTCCTCAAACTAAAAATGTTCTGTTTACTTTACCTTGGCCATACATAGCATTGGATAACGTATATCAACTCCCCCCCCATCACTCCAGGTTTAACTGCTGCTCTAAATATTAACTTGCGGTTCGGTCGAAACTTCTCAACCCTGCTTCAGCTCTTGTTTAAACTTGGTGCTTCTGTTTTCCATAGATAACAGGAATAGAAAGTCTCAGCTGCCAAGAGTAGAAAATATCAGAGTGAGAGGAGACTGCAAACAGTGGAAAATGTCAGAGAGAAAAGAAAATAAGCTATAATTCCATCGCTTAGGTACACATTGTTTTCGTTTGTACCTGATTGTTAATGTATTTCAATTTATATTGAATTAATATTTTTCAACAAAGCCAAAATATACAGGAGGGCATTGGAGGAAAAAAATGGGTGGAGAGAGTCTAAATTAGACTATTTGATCTCTGTTTCTGCAAGGGAAAAGTGTATAAGATGAGCGATCTGAATGTGAAGTTACATGGATGTGGAACATTCTGACTCGTGAAAATGTTAAACATAAACGTGGCTCAGAAGATTGGTCAGACAGGGAGGGGTCGCATGGCTATTCTGAGAACAACAAAGAATAAGGCACAAGAAACTAAGAAAGTGGTTGTGGAATATTTTAAGAACACATGATTATAGTATCATTGCATGGACTGTTTCTACATGCAGCAACCCACGGAGAATACCTCATTTTGCGAACTCCTATACAGTTGGTTGCGGTATCTAAGTATCTTCTCTGTGACTCAATTACCCGCCATAAATCTAAAAGAAGAAGAATTTTCACGCATGCGTACTTTTCGCGCCGTCAGTTCAGAGGAGAAGCGGTGTTGCAGAAGCGTCAGTGCCGTAGCAGCGGGGCTAAATGGACTGAAGTTGCGAAACTAAAAAAATCTAGTGAAGCGCGTTTTACTTATCAGCTATTTAAAATATTAGAAATTGTGTCTAAATAATTCTTCAGTGGGGAGCAGATTTAGAATCAGCGGAGAAATGTCTGAAGACACTTACTGGGAATCAGGTAAGATCGCGCATGACTGAATTTCCTGCTCCCTCGCTTAAGCTCCTGAGCTAGATGGCTATAGCCAGCTAGATAGTGAACTTAACTTAGCTGAACTTTACCATCAAACATATATCATCACACCTAGCCAGTCACTGTATTTAATTTTTAAGGTCTCCGCTTTAATGTTAGCTGAAGCAACTTCATGGCTTGCTAGTTTCTCACTCACGAAGCAGGAAAACAGTTTTTGGAATATAAAATGTTTCTGATTTCAGGCTATGCGCTTCGATGCTTCGGCTACAGGAAATGTAACGTTAGCTGTGCCACACAAATGGTCGCTGGCCAGTAAAGCGTGTTTATCTCGCGATGTGCGACGAAAGCAATTCAGTGTCTAAATAATATTTCGCGGCGAGCTATCGTTGTTTTTGGAACTGTACACGGCTTATACTGGCGTGTGACCGCGCAGGTTTTCCCTATGAATCTCAGTCATTCGCACGGTTATGATGCAGCTTTTTTTGACTACGTAGCTATAATCTTTTTCTTCCTGTGTAAGCAGCTGACACAGCCAGCAGTGGCTGGCGTAACGTCACCAGAAAGTTCTTTTTTTACTTGACGTCACATCAAATTAGTTTGGCCAGCCATCTGACCGCTGGTAGTAGTGTACCTTATAACTTGTCTTTGTGGCGTGGGCCTCCAGAGTAAATCCGCTCTCGTTCCCCTCTGTTGGGGTCTGTGCTTGTGGTTGTGTGTGCTTAAACTGGGATCGACAGGTCTTGAGTTCAAGCCCTTGCCACGGCCTTCGCTTTGTGTGCTTGGGAAAAACGCTTCACTCCCGCGGTGCCTTTTTCCACCAAGGTATATAATTTGGTACCAGCAAATTGTTAGGGAAACCTGGTGGGGGGGTCACCTGCGACGGACTAGTATCCCGTTCAGGGGGAAGTAGTCTTAGTCGTTTCATGCTTTAGAAATCGGAGTTAAACCCTGGCCTCATGAGCCGCATGGGCTCGGGACTGACTGTTTCTAATATCTTAAAAATTGATTTTTAAAATGATGTACCTTCTAGCTGGAGATCATCATGTTTTAGGCATTTAATTATTCGCGTACTTATTAATTCCTGTTTTCCTAATCATCAAGATGTACAGTGTTGTGAAAAAGTATTTGCCCCCTTCCTGATTTCTTTTTTTTTTTTTTTTTTGCATATTTGTCACATTTAAATGTTTCAGATCATCAAAAAAATTTAATATTAGACTAAGATAATTTGAGTAGAGACAAAATGCAGTTTTTAAACGATTCATTTCTTGAGGGAAAAAGTTAACCAAACCTTCCTGGCCCTATGTGAAAAAGTAATCGCCCCTAAACCTAATAACTGGTTTTGCCACCCTCGGCAACAACTGCAATCAGGCGTTTGCAATAATGTGTCTATCACATCGCTGTGGAGGAATTTTGGTCCTCTACTTAGCAGAATTGTTTTAATTCAGCCACCTTGGTGGGTTTTTGAACATGAGTGGCCTGTTAAAGGTCATGCCACTGCATCTCAATTGGATTTATGTCTGGACTTTGACCAGACACTCAAACCTTTATTTTGTTTTTTTAAGCCATTCAGGGGTGCACTTGCTGGTATGTTTGGGATCATTGTCTTGTTGCACAACTCAAATGCTCTTGAGCTTGAGGTTGTGAACGCATGGTCAGACATTCTCCTTCAGGATTTTCTGGTAGAGACCAGAATTCATGGTTCTATCAATTACGACAAGTCACCCAGGTCTTGAAGCAGCAATGCAGCCCCAGACCATCACACTACCATCACCATGTTTGACTGTTGGCATGATATTCTTTTTACGAAATGCTGTTAGTTTTATGCCCGATGTAACGGGATGCACACCTTCCAAAAAGTTCAAATTTTGTCTAGTCAGTCCACAGAATATTTTGCCAAAAGTTTTGGAGATCATCAAGATGTTTTTTAGTAAATGTGAGACGAGCCTTTCTGTTATTTTTGGTCAGCAGTGGTTTTCACCTTGGAACCCGTCCCATGGATGCCATTTTTGCCCAGTCTCTTTCTTATTGTTGAATCATGAACACTGACTTAACCTGAGGGAAGTGAGGCAGGCAGTTCTTTCAATGTTGTTCTGGGTTCTTTTGTGACCTGGATGAGTCATCGATTCCCTCTTGGAGTAATTTTGGTAGGCCAGCCACTCCCGGGAAGGTTCTTCACTGTTCTCTATTTGTGGATAATGTTTTCTCTATTTACTTTTCTCTATTTGTGGATAATGGCTCTCATCGTAGTTACTGGAGTCCCAAAGCCATAGAAATGGCTTTTTTACCTTTTCCAGACTCATGGATGTCAAGGACTTTGTTTTCTCATCTGTTTTTGAATTTCTTTAGATTGCAGCATGATATTTTGCTTTTTGAGATCTTTTAGCCTACTTCACCTTGGCAGACAGATTCTGTTAAAGTGATTTCTTGATTCATCAGGTCTGGCAGTAATCAGGCTTGGGTGTGGCTAGTGAAAATGAACTCATAGAATGTGGTTAATCACAGGGGGGGGGGATTACTTTATCACATGGGCCCAGGTGGGTTTGGATAGCTTTTTTCCCTTAATAAATGAAATCATGATTAAAAAACTGCATTTGGGTTATTTTTGTCTATCAGTAAAATGTGTTAGACAATCTGCAACATTTAAGCAAGACGTATGCAAAAAAAAAAAAGAGGTCAGGAAGGGGGCAAATACTTTTTCACGGCACTTGATATAGCTATTGGGCAACCAATGTTTTTGCCAACTATCTAGTCAGTAAGGTGGGGACGGCACTGTTATATGGTATTGGAAAAGTGTAAATGATTGGCAACGCATATTAATTTTAATCAATAGGTTGTGAGAGCAATTTTGGCATGGGGCCATTTCATGGTATTTGTGAAGTTGTATCAGAATATTTGAATCTGAGCAAAATACCAATTGCATATGTTAGATGTACATCTGAACTGATGAGAAAACAAAAATCTGGGCCAAAATTTTGAACTTTTGATTATGTAAATTAGGGTTTAATTAGGAAATGATGAAAATCAGGTTGTCAGACAGGGCACATGTTTTTTTCATCTCTCTCACGTTGTATTTAATTTTTGACAATTTTTTCTTGCTGACAGGACAAGTTTCAAGTCAAAGCCAATAAACCATCCAGTAATGTTTTTTTTTTTTCCCTTAAGTGTAAATCCCTGTTAATTTCGCTTCACAGGAGTTGGACGTCCTGTCCTGTTTACCTGTTCTGTGGCTTGGAAAAAGCAAAAAACACCATACTAATTTTCCAGATTTCATGCATTTATTATTCTGTAACTAATTAATGGAGCCCTGAGACTTAGTTTGCAAACTGTCGGCCACAAAAATATCAAAGTTACAATGGTTGTAATAAATGTTTTAATATAAACCTTATTAAACCTTGGAAGTTTGCTTTAGAATGAAAAGTGTGTATTTTGGGTCATTATATCTCAAAAGGGACACAAGTGATCAATGTCATATTTTTAGTGCTTGAATGCACGGGTCTTGGGTCTAACATATTTTAAAAAATTGAAGACGTAAAACCCTTCCTTTAGACTGTACAGCATGCCAATCACATTAGGTGATTATCATAGGCTGATATGTAGAGTATTGTTGCATTCCACCGCCAGGTGGCAGCAAAACCCAAAAGCACGGCCTATTGGAAGGACTTGAAATCTCTGCCAGCATAACTGGATTTGAACTTTGGTCTATTTCTCAGCTGTACTTTGGCCTAGATATGCCAAAATTTAAGCATTTGTTCCTCTTGTGCTATTCTAACATCCAGCAAACTTTGGTTAAAATCTATGCAGCTGTTTTTGAGATATCCTGATAACAGACAGATGGACTGACAGACAACCAAACAAACAAACCAACCAAAGCCGGCGAAAATATACACCTCCTTGGCGGAGTTGAACAAGTGTGTGTGTCACATTCATCTTTTCACTTACACCATGGCTAAGGTGCCCTGAAAAGTAAGTTGGACACCTAATATGATTTGCATGCTGTACAGTCTAAAGGAAGAGTTTTACATCTCCAGTTTTTTAATATGTTAGATCAAAGACCCATGCGTTCAAGCACTAAAAATTACTTTGATCACTTTTGTCCCTTTTGAGAGATATACCCACTATAATGACCCAAAATATGCACTTTTCATTCTGAAGACAACTTCCAAGGTCATTAAAACATTTAATACAACCATCGTGACTTTGGTATTTTTTCTGGTCTTCAGAAAGTTGACCGATGGTTTGCATACTAAGTCCCAGGGATCTATCTTAAAGTGTAACTTGCAGGTTGGAGCCCCAGTGAATCAATGTTTAGGAAAATGATTTAGAAACTTGATTCTCAAAAAAATATGTACTTGTATACACATTACAGTGACTTCTGGATCCGTTTTTGTGAGAGAATTGCACTCCCGCATCTAAAAATTACAAACCGGAAGTGACGTAGATCGAGGCAGAAGTGCTGAATTCAATCATAAATAACATTAAGAAATGTGGATCCCAATGCTGGTTTTAAGTCTTTAAAATATGTATTCATAAAAATCTTTACAGAATTCTTATCTAAAAATTTTCTTTGATTGTAAAACATTTCTAAATACTTGACCCTTGACAACAGGAGAGCTCTCTAAACATGGAGATCGCTTTACTACCAAAATTAGATTGCATAATCACTTGCTCGGAACGAGCATTTGCTGACAACACAGCTAAGTTTACAGATGACACAGATGATAAATGTCAGAAAAAGCGAAAACCAAACTGGGCAAGTGACGAGTGTTCGGCACTGGGTAATTATGTGGCTGAATATAACCACCTTTTGTGGGGGAAGCAGGGTCTGATCTTAACTTCTGAAAAGAAAAAGGCGAGGTGGAGATGATAACAGGAAGTCTAAATAATTCAACGCTGTGAAGCGAAGCTGGGAAAAGGTGGAGATAAGGCGTTACAACGCCTTTTCCCGATCAAAAGTTGAAATTGCAGCTCATAAGAGAAAGCTAATTACAACTGGTAAATTAAAATTGACGCAAATAGGTCTCCAAATTGACAGCTCTGTGTATCGAGGATCTTATACAAATGGTCGTCACATATGAAAGTTATGTCTCGAGTTCAGTTGCTAAATTTGGCATTTGGCCATCTACAGACAGCAACACAAACACATTTTACTCAACGCATTTCATAAGAAGAACAAGAGCATAATATTCTGTTTATCGTAATGGAATTGTGTAATTTTATTGGGATGGGGAGGGGGAGGACACCATTTCTCTTAGTGCCTTTACTGTTACTCTCATTCACTATATCTTAACATAAATCACTCTGCAACTCAAGTCAGTCAGCTAGTCGCAGATAAGCATGTTTAAACTAGGCAGCAAGGGCTTCTCAATTTTAGTGAACTGAGTAGCTGGCTAACGTAAGCTAGCTACCAATCAAACTAATATGACGTAATGGTTTTGGAAAGGTACCAGCATGCACACTGGTGAGCTATGTCAGTAACTTTCATTATAAGAGTGGCACTTAGCTAAGTTGCTATCAGCACCCAGGAGCAGAAGCTAGCACCAGCTCTTCCCCTATCGGGAAATCCGCGGACTCAATGCCCTAACTTGCAGGAGTTTGTGCACCCGCAGCACACACAATGATTTGGCATGATCACTGGAATTGAACTGCAATGTAAATCAAGCTAAAACATAAGCACACACCTGAAGACAACCGCTCAGACTCAATACCACCTCAGACTACGTCATATGACGCAGTACTTCCAAAAAAACTGGTTTTTAAGGGTCTTGCTCAGAAAGACCACCGTTTACACTGATTTTTTTTGTCGTTCTGTCCAAAAAATCTTAAATTATGTTTTCAAATTGTCATTTTACACAAAATTACATATTAATCTCATTTGGACATTAGGATTAACCTGCAAGTTACACTTTAATTATTTACAGAATAATAAATGGATTAAATTTTGAAATAATTAGTATGATTGGTGTGTTTTACTTTTTCCAGGCCACAGTACAGATAAAATAAACAGACTGAGTAAAGAATAGTAGCTTAAGCCAAGAGTTCAGCAGCTATTCTGAAGACAAACTGAAACTCTGAAACTTGTGAGTCTGTCAGCTCTGAAAATCCATTTCTGAGGCCATCAAACTCCCTTTAAAATAAGGTGATTTTGTTAAGATTGACCCCCCTTCCCTAAAATCATACTATAATTTGAGGAACGTTTGTCTGTGTCTGTCTGTTTGTTCCCCTACTCCTCCGAGGTCCTCTGACGGATCTTTACCAAACTTGGCGGGTCTATGTAGGTTGTCCCTGGAATTGTCCTTGAGGGGTTAGTTTTTTGAAAGGTCAAGGTTACTGGGATCAAAGGTCAATTTTTCGCATCTCCCATCTCCCTGGACAGATTTTCATGAAAGTTGGTACGTGGACGTAGGTCGTCACAAGAAATGACCGCGAGAGTAACGTGTAATTCACTAGTAGGCTAAATTTCAGGAACTGGCAATAATTGAGCTGGAATATTTGACCTAAGTACTGCCAATGCAGCACTAGAAATGTGCAATGTTTTATCAAAATCAAAATTTTGATATCTGAGGCTCTGGCTGAGTTGATGCAGTATGACCTTTCTGTCATTTTGGTCCCAAGTGAAAAAGTGTCCTGTCTGACACGCTGACCAAGCGGGAACTTTTGACAAGGAGATTTTAAATTTTGAGCAGAGAAATTGGTCTCTGGTAAGAGTTGGGCAGAAAAATGTGTTTTCAAGAGAGTCGGGGTTTATTTCTGCTGACTTATTCAGCACATGCGCACTCAAAGATGCATAAATCTGAACCAAAGTAAGTTGGTCAGTTCACACCTTATATAAGTCACAAAACTTTAAAGTACAGAAGTGTATATTTGATTGGTTGTAGTTCAGGGTACACAAGGATAATATATGTAATATTGAACTTTTAATACACTGATTGGCTGCATTCCACTTTGCAAATGGGCAGTTCACTGATTTACTGTGGGTTACATCACACTATGCTGTTTTATTTCACAATGACCTCTAACCAACATCATTAGTAAATCAAGAATAATTGCTCTCTGTTACGTACTTAAGACTCCAGGAAGGAGAGGTCCTTCCACGACCTCTTCCTCGACCTTCACGCCAGACTCCTACTCACCACTGCCTGGAATCAAAAGGGGAAAACGCACTCGCACACCCACGTAGGCACAAGAAGGAACAGTACGCACCAGGCAGGCACAGAGAGGCCCACGGACACCTGCATAATCTTAGATTCATCAGATTTTTCAGCTGCTAAAGAATGTGCTGAATGCTCAGGAAGATGGAATGTTTTGGGGGTGAGATGCATCCAGACCTCAGCAGGCCTTATATTGAAAATGCCAGCTGCCCAAAATGGTAAATTAATGACAACTGAAAATACTGCTATCTCTACGTAAGACGGGGGTTGTGATCCTAATAAACGAGTGTTACTAATAAATGGTAAAGTTCCATTGGTCATCACTTCTGAACTATTCATGCTTCGTGCTTGAAATTTTCTGTGACTGTTAAGATCAGATGTCTATATCTTAATATATATAATATATACCTTATTCTACTGGGAGGGCTTTTATGTCATCCAGTTGCCATACAATACACCAGTCTGACCAGCTGTGTTTTTCCATGAGAACCAACGGTAGTGCCCTTTCTCAAACTAAAGATTTTCTGTTTACTTAGCCTTCGCCTTGCATGGTATTATTACACAACATATAGCTGCTCTTCCTCCTCCCCCCCCATTATTCAAGGTCTAGCCGCTCCAGATGGCAGCTTGCGGTTTACCCAAAACTTCAACTATGCTTCACCTCTTGACTTAAATTTAGTGCTTCTGTATTCTTTAGATAACAGGAACTGAAAGTCTCTGCTGCAAGCAGTTGAGAAAGAGTTATAGTTCAATCACTCAGATATACATTGCTTTAGTTAACGCTTGATTATTAATATGTTGTTTCAGTTACTACTTGATTGTTAATGCATTTGCGTATATATTGGATTCATATTTTCTAACCGTCACAGTGAGTTACCATACCAAATTTGACCAAGCTGCAATCAATAATTACTGAGTTCTAGGCCGGACAAGATTTCCACAATCAAGGTCACAGCACTAAGATAAAAGGTCAAATCCAGCAAAAAACATGACGGTGCACATCTGTGGCTCATAGTGAGTTACCATACCAAATTTGGTGAAGCTACGATCATTAGTTGCTGAGTACTGATCCGGACAAAGTCGTGGACAGACAACAGACGACAGACGGACAGATACACGCAGGTGACGACAGTACCCCTCTGGCCAAAGTTTGGCCAAGGCATAAAAAGCGAGTCTAAATGCTGATGTCTCGCTAATAACTTCAATGGGCCTTGACTGTGATTTTTCTCGCTTGAATTGTGAGATCCCGTTGACTTAATGTATTTTTTGCATCTGTGATCTGAATGCAGTTCCAGCCTTGTTTGGTGGGTTGGATTTGCTGCTGCGCTCTATCGGATTCACGTTATACTACCACTTTGCAGTCCTATGCACTTCTCCACAGGCACTTTATATGAACACTGACAATGCAGCATTTTAGTATCTTTAATAGGTATGTATAAGGTCATATCAGGTTGCATTTTTGTTTTGTTTGTGTTTTTGCTGGGTCTCCTGTTGCATTGTGATGTATGCGTATTAGTTGTTGGGTATTGTTTTATTGTATTTCATTGAGTGTATTTTATGTTTAATGTTAGGACTTGGAAATTGGCTCCCTGCTAAATCTGGTGCACCCATCTTTTTTATTTCTTTAAATGGTTCACGTATCTGCACATGGTCCTTAACCTCAATCTAAAAAAAAAAAAAAACTTGCTGTGTAAAAAGATCTTTGAAGCAACATTGCCACAAAGGACAAATCTTGAACAATCTTACGGTTATGAATGTTTGTGGTAAGAAGGTAAATGCTTGCCTAGTATGTGCATTCATGTCCGAGAAATGACTACTTGCCGAATCAAGAAATCACACCGCGAAGGAAGAAATGAATAAATAAATAAATAATTTGTGTTACTTTGTGGTGTAACTTTGCCTATTGCAGTACTTGAAGTGTGCCTCTAGGAGAGGCTTTGACGGCAAAACCAAAGGGGCATGACAGCAGCTTTTGCTGTTGCACGGGTGTGTTATTCATGGGTGTCGCGCCTATCATTGAGGGCATAATGGCTGTTTGCCATCAGTTACCTCAAGCACTGATAGGAGGTAAGGTCAGTGGGTTTTTTTTTATTTAAGGTCCTCTATTTAAGGACTGAAGTCAGTGCTAGCCCTGATCAGTGTTCATAAAAAACAGTTGGCCGGTTGTTTCGACAACCTGAAATGGATCCGGAAAACCTAAGCTACCAACGAGGTTGTCCAGAATCCCGGTAGTGTTATTATCTTAAATATGCCAAAAGTTTGACTTCTCTGTGCTATGAACGTGACCATTTTGGTCAAATGTGAGGCTCAAGTTTAACGCATCTTGTACGGACGAGAATGTGATTGTTTATAATCACCATGACAAACGACGACCCAGGAAAAGACCGTGCACTTCAATTCAGGCTTGAGTGATCTCGTAAACAAAAACTCGCGGCAGTAGCAAGCCGGATGTAACCATAAACAGCCTAAGGGGATTTAGATTTGAAAATGTCACTATTAGCAACTTCCTTTCTGGTGAATTTTATGTGCTCGTACTATGAACTTTAACATATTGTATGCATATATAGAGTTTAATCAAAATTACTGCAGTAAACTGAAAAAAAAAAAAAACTTGTGGAACTGTCCAAGTGTAGTGGCTCAAGCACAAAGTTTCGCTGCTCTTTGTCACCGAGAGGTTAGTTCTCTTAGATTGCACAGCTTTATATCAAATTTCATGAGTATTCATTCATGTTTGGTAATCTAATACCGCTAAGAGGTGGGAATCTTAAGATTGCGTTTTGGGTGACAGTGTTTTCAAGTACTTGCAACCTTCATCTCTCTTCTCACACATCCCAAGTCGTGTCAAATAGGTTAGCACAGTTCTTGCGAGCCATATAGCGAGTTAAGGCCAACTCCCATCAGAAAGGGAAATGCAGTGTCATCCGTAGCAGAGACCTGTCAGGGCTCGAAATTAATTTCTTTACTTGGTAGCGCTGCGCTCCCAAGTTCAAAAAGTTAGGAGCATGAGCCAAAATTTAGGAGTGCACACACCGAAATCTAAGAAGCACCAATATACACTACCGCTCAAAAGTTTGGGATTACTTGGAAATTTTCTTGTTTTCCATGGAAACACGCATGAAATTAGTCTGAATAGGAAATATACCAAACGAACAGAACATGCTGACAGAGTTAGAAATAATTATTTTAATGGAAAATGATGAACATGTACTTAAAACTTTGCCTTCATGGAAAAAAAAAAAACCACCTTCACTGTTGATACTGAAACTGGTGTTTTACGGGAACTATTGAGCACAGCTGCTAGTTGACAGCCTGTGAGGCGTCTTTGTCTTAAACTACACACACTCAGATATTTGTCATCTTGCACAGTTGTGCATTGGGGCCTCCCACTCCTTTTTTCTGTCTTTGTTAGTGCCAGTTTGTGCTGCTCTCTGAAGGGAGTAGTTGACAGCATGGGAAGAGATTTTAAGTTTACAATTTCTTGCATTGAATAGCCTCCTTTTCTAAGCACAACAATTGACTGACGGGTCTCAAAAGGAAGTTCTGTCTTTCTGGCCAAACAAACAAACAACTGCTGATTCTTCAGGTTCTAAACCAGCCTCAAGAATACCATGCTCCCTTTTGCGCTCCCTTATTAGTTTGACGGTTTTCAGCTGTGCAACACATTTGCAGAAGGGTTTTCTAATAATCAATTAGCCATATGAAATGCTTAACTTGGATTAGCAGCCATACCAGGAGATTGATGCTGAGGACTGACAGTTGGGATGTTGAAGTTGGGATGAAGTTGGGATGTTGCATAAAACTTGAATAAAAAACCGAATACAATGATTTGATCCTTTTTAACCTATATTGAATTGCATACACCACAAAGACAAGATATTTCATTTCAAAATCATAAACTTTATTGTTTTTTTTAAATATTCATATATTTTGAATTTATTGCCTGCAACCTATTCCGAAAAGGCTGGGACAGGGAAACAAAAGACTGGGAAAGTTGAGGAATGCTCAAAAAACACCTGTTTGGAACATTCCACAGGTGAACAGGTTAATTGGAAATGGGTGAGCGTCATGATTAGGTATAAAAGGAGCATCCCTGAAAGGCTCAGTCATTCACAAGCAAGGATGGGGTGAGGTTCACCGCTTTGTGAACAATTGTGTGAGCAGGTAGTCCAACAGTTAGTTTAAGAGAACAGCATTTCTCACTGCATTTGCAAGCAATTTAAGGATTTGATTATCTACAGTCTGCAATGCATTGCATGCCATGCGAGGGGCGCGATTGCGCCGGCGCCCGTAAATGCCCGTCAAGTCGCCCTCACGGGTGTGATTTAACACGCCTCTCAGTCTCTTCACCGGTGCACCACTATTTAATCCAAGCATAGGCCCATTTGACCTGCCCGGTAGACTATGACAATGACGACAATTTCGTAATCAAAACTAGCAATCCCAACATTCTCTCAGATCAAGGCAACCAGTGCCAGCTGTGAGGAACTGTACTCGTATTCAGTTTGGCATATGCGACCCCTCATACCCGTAGTGAGCAATCTTGGACCTCGGGAAAAAAATTCTGTCTTTATCATTCAGGTTTTGTTCTAGGTATCTTTAGTGTAACCCGTGTGAGCATGCAATGTTACATTCCACCAAAAATGTATTTCTGTTTACACGTTATTATTCTTTTCCTCTTATCTATGCTTGTATTGCTTTAGGTTTTTTTTCTTTAATTCAGTAGACTTTTTATATCAATGCTGTTTGATCTTTGACATTTGATCTGGTAACTTCCTCCAAATTCGTGACATTACAAGAAGTATTGCTCCGGTGCGTTCAATAAAATTTTTGGCTAGAACCCTGGGTTTTTCTGCTGTTAATAATGCTGCAACTGACTGGCATTATGACAAAAAGTGGAAGACAACTTTAATTCCCCTATAAAATCAATCGTCATGTTTTGGCTTTTTGCCTACCATGGTAGTCTACAAACCCACGTGACCAGGTTTGTGACATCACGAGAAGTATTGCTTCGATATGTTCAATAAAACTTCTGGCTAGAACCGTGATGCATGACCTATATATTGGCTGTGTTAAAGTTGACCTCAGATGACCTTGAAAGGTCAAAGCAAAATGTTACAATTGTCAAAGGCTTCTAGGTTTGAAAATATTGAAGATTGGGAACATGTGCATCAAACGCTTATATATGCGTTATATATATATTTCATATATGAAATTTCTTTTGGTGGCCTTGAACTTGACCTTGGGTGACCTTTGAAGGTGAAACTTCATATAACAAAATTTCAATGACTTCTATCGCCAAAACTATTATAGATAGAGCTTAGGTTTGTATTGTGGGCATATAGGAAGTCATGTGTGAAGTTTCATTTGGTGACCTTGAACTTGACCCTCAGTGACTGTCAATGGCCAAACTTTACGGTGAAATTTTAATGACTTATATCAGCAACATCATTACAGATAGTGTAGGTTTGCAATGGAGACAGTCAATTATGTCAGTCAAATATGAACTTTCATTTTGTGTCCTTCATATTGACCTTTGAAGGTCAAACTTTACCAAGTGAAAATTATATGACTTCTTTCAATTAAAAAAATCACCGATAGTTTGTGTCACAGACTTAAAGGAGGTCACACATGAACTTTCATTTGGTGACATTCAACTTGACTGTTGGTGACCTTTGAAGGTCAAACTTGAAACAACACAATTACAATGACTTGTATTGCCTAAATGGTCACAGATGGAGCCTAGGTTTGTTTTAGAGACGTATAGGAAGTCATGTTTGAGCTTTCAGTTGGTGACCTTCTTATTGACCTTCGAAGGTCAAATATGACCTAGGGAAGATTCAGTGACTTGTATCACTAAAATGGTCACAGATGGAGCCTAGGTTTGTGTTACTGACATCTAGGAAGTCACATAGGAACTTTCATTTAGTGACATTCAACTTGACTTTTAGTGACCTTTTGACAGTCTAACTCGACAGTGAAATTACAGTGACTTCTATCACCAAAATGGTCCCAGATGGAGCCTAGGTTTGTGTTTAGAAAGTCGTGTATGAAGCCCATTTAATGACCTACACTTTACCTTCTGTGACCTTCGAAGTTCACAATTGACTTTGAATTTTCAATTACTTGTATCATCAAAACTGATTCAGAGCATCGGATTATATAACATATAATAAATATAACTTCTCTCAAGCCCGAAAGTATTAAACACATCGTGTTACATAGGCATATACAAAACCCAATACCAGTTAAGTTGGCACGTTATGTAAATCGTAGATAAAAACAGAATACAATGATTTGCAAATCCTTTTCAACTTATATTCAATTGAATACACTGCAAAGACAAGATGTTTAATGTTCAAACTAAGAAACTTTTTTTTTTTTTTTGGAAATAATCATTAACTTAGAATTTAAAGGCAGCAACACATTGCAAAAAAGTTGGCACAGGGGCCTTTTTACCACTGTTACATTGCCTTTCCTTTTGACGACACTCAGTAAACGTTTGGGAACTGAGGAGACCAATTTTTGAAGCTTTTCAGGTGGAAGTCTTTCCCATTCTTGCTTGATGTACAGCTTAAGTTGTTCAACAGTCCGGGGTCTCCGTTGTCGTATTTTACGCTTCATAATGCGCCACACATTTTCAATGGGAGATAGGTCTGGACTACAGGCAGGCTAGTCTAGTAACCGCATGGAGCCATGCTGTTGTAACACGTGCAGAATGTTTATTGACATTGTCTTGCTGAAATAAGCAGGGGCGTCCATGAAAAAGAAGTTGCTTGGATGGCAACATATGTTGCTCCAAAACCTGTATGTACCTTTCAGCATTAATGGAGCCTTCACATATGTGAAAGTTGCCCATGCCTTGGGCACTAATACACCCCCATACCATCGCAGATGCTGGCTTTTGAACTGCACCTATAACAGTCCGGATGGCTGTTTTCCTCTTTGGTCCGGAGGACACAACATCCACAGTTTCCAAAAACAATTTGAAATGTGGACTCGTCAGACCACAGAACACTTTTCCACTTTGCATCAGTCCATCTTAGATGAGCTTGGGCCCAGCGAAGCCGGCGGCGTTTCTGGGTGCTGTTGATAAATGGCTTTCGCATTGCATTGTAGAGTTTTAACTTGCACTTGCAGATGTAGCGACGAACTGTAGTTACTGACAGTGGTTTTCTGAAGTGTTCCTGAGCCCATGTGGTGATGTCCTTTACACACTGATGTCGGTTTTTGATTCAGTTCTGCCTGAGGGATCGAAGGTCGTGGGCATTCAATGTTGGTATTCGGCCTTGTCCCTTACGTGCAGTGATTTCTCCAGATTCTCTGAACCTTTTGACGATATTACAGACCGTAGATGATGATGATCCCTAAATTTCTTGCAATAGCTCGTTGAAGAAAGTTGTTTTTAAACTGTTCAACACTCAGCTCACACATTTGTTCACTAAGTGGTGACCCTCGCCCCTTGTTTGTGAATGACTGAGCATTTCAGGGGAGCTGCTTTTATACCCAATCATGGCACCCACCTGTTCCCAATTAGCCCGTTCACCTGTGGGATGTTCCAAATAAGTGCTTGATGAGCATTCCTCAACTCTGTCTTTTTTGCCACTTGTTCCAGCTTTTTTGAAACGTGTTGCAGGCATCAAATTTCAAATGAGCTAATATTTGCAAAAAATTACAAATTTTACCTGTTTGAACATTAAGTAACTTGTCTTTGCAGTGTATTCAATTGAATATAGGTTGAAAACGATTTGCAAATCATTGTATTCTGTTTTTATTTACGATTTACACAACGTGCCAACTTCACTGGTTTTGGGTTTTGAATTAAAAAAACCCTTTGTATGTTGTAATTCCTTGTCTTATGCCCATACGGCCGAGGGTACTTTAGCATTGTGTTCTGTTTTCTATACTAGCTCATATTGAGGTTTAGGGAGTCACTTATTGAAAACTGATGTATTTTTCTTGTTCTTATTTCAGTTATGTTCCAGCTTCATCGGGACCACCAACTTCTGCAAGCTCGTGTAAGTACTGAGGAATGAATTTTTGACAAAGTTATTTTAAGTATTCTCGGAGCTATTAAAATTGCACAGGTAAGGTATGTACTGCATTTGCTGCAAATTGAAGAATAAATCAATTTTTATTGCTTTTCCAGTCATATACAATTGGAGTTAGGGAAGCGTTTTTAGTAATCCTGGCCCGCGCTGCATGGACAAGCTGAGCACTTCACTAATAACGAACATTAAGTCGTTTTTGATGTAGACAGAGATGCTTGATATGTTCTTTTGGATTTTTTCTATATCCTGGGTGTCCCATGTCAAATTACCTGTTTTTTCATGAAGCCAACAAAAAAAGATCTCCGGCCTCAAGAAAATGGCACGACTTGCGACACGAGAGAGAAAATTGCCATTGGCATGTTGCTAGCAGGTCTCAGCTGCCGAGAAGTGGAACTTCATTTGGACCGTCAGTGATCAGCAATCAGTCGGCTGTGTGTTTGAGAACGGGCCCTGTCGCTGACTGTTCCTGCCCATGACAGCCAGGAATGACTACTGTAGCTGAAGAGGGGTCTTGTCTTTTTTTTTTGTTTGTTTTTGTTTTGTTTGCTTCATGTAAACTATTGGATACACCCAACACATCAAGTGAAGCGTTATTGTACTTATCAAAAACAACTCAATGTTCCTTATTACTGAAGAGCTCAGCGCTTCCGTGTGGCGTGTGCCAGGATTACAATACCGCAGGCTTTTCTATATGTCCATTCGTCTCTCACTGGAAAAGCAATACAAATCGATTGATTCTTCAATTTGCAGAAAATGCAGTACACCTCACCTGTGCGTTTTTAATGGCTCCGAGTGTAGTTAGGATTGCAGTTATCTAAAGACATCATGCAGCAAGACCTTGTGGGAGCAGCAGACCTGAATGACTTCAGTAGTTAATTCTATCTGTACTGGAAGTGTGATTTCTTAGTGTATTTAGAATCTAACCTCCAGCCTTTGTTGCAAAGTACTTAAATCCTGTGACACTTTTTGAGTTGCATACATTTTTCCTGTCTTAAGGATGCAATTATGGAATTAATGAATGGAAGGCGTCGCCAGCGGTATAACTCATTGGACCCTTTTAACGGCATTTTTTTTGGTAAGTTGGGTACCTTTATGAGTATTTGTGTATATCCTGGATATTCCACATCAAATTACCTGAAGAGAAAAGGTTATGACTCCCACGATCATCAGATGATGTGCTCTGATGGAGGGAAGGGTCTTTCGATTTTTTTTTTTTTTTTTTTTTTTTTGCATAACATCAAACATTTTGATTGCAGATGTTCAATTATGAATTGGGGCAGCATTGGTAGTATTGCTGATTAAGGAACAAGGAATCCTAAACAAAAATAAAAGTGCCCTTCTTATGCCTCTGAATTCCACAATTTGGATAATTAGACTGTTTACAATACAGTAGCTATTGTACAATAGTGAGACGAGACATATGGAGCCAAACTTCTCAAATTCCGTACACTTGATAGATTTTTCTCATTGAAAATTGTAATTTTAATTTTTTCTATCAGGAAAATCAAGTCCCCAAATTTATCTAATTATTATGAGCATTATCATTGGCTGCGCCTGTGAGGTCCTCTGGGGACCATTGTGCAATAGTACTGTATATTAGAGATGCGCAGATCAACTCTCACCTCATCCTTAAACGCTTAAGGGGCCTTCCCAGGTTTGAAAAGATTTTTTTTTTTTCATCCCCCCCCCTTACGGTTCACCAAGATGTCGAGGGTTTGGAGCACAGTGGTTATATGTCCAAAATTTCAAATTTGAGATTTAAATACTAAAACAAGTGGTTTCTGATGCTTTTCCTTGGAGCACAAACATGATCTCAAATTAGAAATTTTGGATTATAACCATTGCGCTCCCTCGATGTGTACTTTGACAAAATGTTTCATTTTCTTATTCATTTCATGAATTGTTAAAAAAATGACTTTTTGAAGCTCTCCCACCTCAATTTTTTAAGTTGGCTAAAATCTGGTGACTTTCAACACTTGTGGTGCTAATAACGTTTTAATTTATTTTTCAACCAAATTGCCTCTAATTTCGACTGTAGACTCGCTGGTTATTTCTGTATGCAATCACATTGGCTTTTTTTTTTTTTTTTGGCAGGGGCAAAGGTTTCAATTTTATGGTAGTGCATGTGTCATCCAACTGACCAATTTGAGGTCAGTTTTTAGAAAATCGACTAGAAAAAAATAAATATGCAATATATCAAAAAAATCCTTGTTATTGCATAGATATGACGAATGAAAGTTATTAAACAATATAATTGAATCATTGAGTTTCCATAGGGCTCAACTCCAATGAATTAGAGGTCTGCATATCTTTTAATAAAAAGGGAACTTTTTCAGCCAAAAGTATCCCAATGACACTCTTGTAAAGAAATAAAGTAAAAATATATGGGTCAAAACATGAGCAAAAAAAAAAAAACTATTTTTCCCTCTTTTTAAATGGTGTGTTCCTTGGAGTTGGGTGCTTTGGAAACTTAAGAATTCAATTAAATTCAGTTTTTATGCCCCCGTCCCCGAAGAGGAAAGGGGGCATTATGTCGACACCATGTCCGTCCGTCTGTCCGTCGTCCGTAAACTTTTCATTTCCGTGGGATTACTGTAGAATCCCTCATCTGATTGATGCCATTTCTTGATGGCGTGTTGGGAGTGGCTAGAGGAAGGTTTCTTTCGAAAACCAGCGTTGTGCGATATTCAATATGGCCGCCACAGCAGCCATCTTGATTTTCGTTTCCGCCCAATAACTAAAGAATGTCTCGTCCAATTGATGCCATTTCATGGTGGCGTATTGGGGGTGGCTAGAGGAAGGTTCCTTTCGAAAGCTAGCTTCGTGCGATATTCAATATGGCCGCCACAGCAGCCATCTTGATTTTTGTTTCTGCCCAGCAACTAAAGAACACCTTGTCGGATTGATGCCATTTCATGGTGGCGTATTGGGGGTGGCTGGAGGAAGGTTCCTTTCAAAAACCAGCGTTGTGCGATATCTAATATGGCCGCCACAGCAGCCATCTCTTTATGCCCTTGATCAGCATACAGGCGGGGGCATATGCCACGCTCTGCGTTGCTCTTGTTACTAGCAGTTTACACTGCATCCCAACTTTTTGGGAAATGGGGTTGTAATAATAATAATATATCAGTGTCATTTCATCGATCAAAAATTTCATTGGAAAGACAAAGAAAACTGGCAACAAAAAAGCTGTTCAAAAGCATCTTCTTCCCTTCAAACATTATTGGTCTGGAGTATTTAAACTTGATGGCTGCATAAGAGAACAGCACCATTGGTTATGTGTGTAGTGGTGCTGAAATCTCAATTTTACATACTGTTTTTCTTTCGTAGGTGTCAAGTAATGTAACATGTTTTAAAAATTGCAGATGGGAAATATGACTTGGTTACAGCTTGATGAAAATTCAGTCGAAAGATTCTTCTTTGCTTTAATCCCGGCATAAAGCTTTTGTGTGTTTCTTGGCGAGAGTTAAGTCTTCTTTTTTTACAACGAGATTTTTAGCACAGTAACTACAATATATTTAATGAAACCTTGCCAAATTTTTTTTGGATCATGCAAAAAAAATTCGAGTTGCAGACTTTTGAAGTACATGAAATTTGGGAGCTTCATTTTTTCTGCCATTTTTGAGTCCTCATAACTTTGTGTGTGATGTAGGTAAATGAATGAAAATTTTAGGGTTGGCATATATCAGCTCTGTTGAAAAGAATTATTATACAGCCACGTGTATTTGTGGTCTCGCAACATGAAGTCAAACTTTGAAAATTTGTGATTGCGATTTTCTTGGTAGCCAACTTCAGACATTTATATCTTTGGAAATATGTAAATTTAATAACTGAGCTGTGGTCAGATTTATGGCTAGAATACAGAACAATAAAAATAGACATGATTTGTGTACATTTGGATTTGTTTTATAATTACAGGAAGATCTGAAAAACCTAATTTTGGTCAATCTTTGACCACACACAATTCCATGTAGGACAGCTCATTGGTCATTGAAAGCGAGGTCATTTGAAAGAACTCATTTTCATCTACATTTTGAAAATAATGTAAACTTCTTGCCATGAATCCAAAAACTTTCCTAAATTGCCGCAATTGGAAAAAGGTAAATCCATTTATTCAGGTTTGCAAATGGCAAATATGTTGATGGTTTTTCCGCCTAACTCATGCTGATATCATCAGAATCATGCCCAAAGTGAATTGAATTCAGAGTCAAACAAGTATGGTAAATCTAGGACAGCTAAATACCCTCCTACACATAGAGAAAAACTTCCCATTGGAAAATAAGGGAACAGGGAGGTATCCATAACATACCAATACTGTGACCCCATACAAGAAGGAGGTGTTACCAAGAGAATCACCGTAAATCCACTAACAATCATAGTAAAACAAGATGTAACACAAACAGTCGACACAGAACTTACAATCCAACATTTTACAGAAAACGAGAAAGGTTTAACTCTTCATTTAGTCCATGTGGTTCCACTGTATTTAAAGTGTAGATCCAGTAAGCTTCTCTTTTAAGTAATTTATTAATAATATCTCCACCCCTCTGGGAAGGAACAATTTTTTCGATTCCGCAAAATTTTAATGATGCAGCCGAACCATGATTCATTTGGGAATAGTGTCTTGCTATCGCATAGTCCATATTTTGGTTACGAATAGCCGCCTTGTGTTCGGCGATACGGAGTTTCCGGGAGCGTTTGGTTTGGCCAACATAAAGCAGTCCACACGGACACTTGAGGATATAAACAACATGAGTGGTGCTACAGTTTATGAATGAGTTTATCTTATATTTTTTACCTGTGTGTGGGTGACAAAAATATTTGGCGTTGGATGAATTAGAGCAATGGGTACAATGCCCACATTGATAAAAACCTATAGGTGGAGGGGGCAACCATGTAGATTTGGAGGATGGGGGGGGCATCATAGAATGCACCAATCGATCTCTAAGAGATTGTGACTTCCGAAAAGAGATCAGGGGGGGTTTAGCGCATATATGTTTGAGGGCAGGGTCGCATTGTAGAACATGCCAGTGTTTTTTTATGATGTTTTTGATTTCCCCTGCAATGGGAGAGTATTCCGTAGAAAAACAGAGACGTGGTGTTGACGAACACTTATTCGTCAACCATTATTTACGGCGATTCTCTTTGTAACACCTCCTTCTTGTATGGGGTCACAGTATTGGTATGTTATGGATACCTCCCTGTTCCCTTATTTTCCAATGGGAAGTTTTTCCCTATGTGTAGGAGGGTATTTAGCTGTCCCAAATTTACCATACTTGTTTGACTCTGAGGAAGACGCAGTGCGTCAACGTCAGTCTTGGCACCTTAATAAATTATACTGGTGATTTGGGTGCTCCAGTTTCTTCTTTATATTCAAGTCTATAAGTCTGTTGTCATGGTAAGCGCCCCGCCGGATGCCAAAAGCAATCCTCAAGCAAGCCTAGAAAATGGAGACTCGGGAGCACAGGCTGAGTATAAAGAATAGATTTCATAAAACTCAAAGAAATGCACGAAACAGAAGTCACAAATTAAAAGGAGAGACAACTAGCATTCCCACTGATCTGCAGTGGGAAGGGAATGCAGAGGGAACTGTGGCTGGCCCCTGCCAGCCCGAAAAACTCTGCAATCACCTCCACCTTAACGGGCTGCACCTGTGGCCTGTAAAGGTGGAGGTGAAAGAATGGGGAAAGGAGAGGGGCTGTAAGGAGCAAACCCTTCCAACCGTAGCCAGCGTGCTTGCATGACATCACTGAAAAATAAAACTGAATTTCATAAACTGAATGGCAAAACCAGTGGTTGAATACGTGTATTGTGAATCAAAAGTAAAAATCGAAAATATATTTGAGGTCGATGTCTGTGCGTATGTACACGTTTTTCTTCTACATTTCTCAACCGATTATCACCAAATTTGGTGTGAATATCCACTTGGACACCAGGAAGGACTTGACGTCGCCCAGTTTTTGAAAAACGGTCATGCACGCAAAAAAATGGCAATTTCACGCCAGGTAGCGGGTAGCAGCTAGTTTCAGATAAATGGGGAGTTTAAGCGAATTTAAAAAAATACTAAAAGGCCTAAGCTAGTGTGTGAATATGAATTGTGAATCAAAATGATATTACTTAATGTTCATGTTACTTGTTAAATTCATGTTGCTTTCTCTTTCTTAGAACATCATGAACATGGAAACACCATGGACATTATAATAGTCAGCTTAGTTTATAAAGTTTTTGTGACACAGGATTCGTGGCTAGAAGTTTATTTTAGTATCAGAATGTAGATAAAGATGAGTTCCTTCAAATGACCTAGCTTCCATTGCCCAATAAGCTATCCCAGATGGCATTGTGTTCTCCAAACCTGCCCGAAATGAGGTTTTTTTTCATGTTTTCAGATCTTCCTGCAATTACAAAATGAATCCTTCATGCAGGCAAATCATACTTTTTTTATTTTTCTGTATCCTGTGCATTAATTTGATCATAGCTTTTTTCACAAACTTGCATATTCCAAAACTATAGTCGCTTGAAGTTGGCTGCCAACAAAATTGCTATCACAAATTTTCAAAGTTCGACTTCATGCTCTGGGGACACAAATGCATGTGGCAGTATTATAATTGATGTTTTCAGCAGAGCTGATATGTAGCTTTCAGCCCTGAAATTTTCCTTCATCTACTTGTAACACACACAATGTTATGAGGACTGAAATTTGGCGGAAAAATTGAAGCCCCCAAATTTCGACTTGCACCCGTGGAGTTCAAAAGTCAGTAACTCGAAAATTTCTTGAATGATCCACGAAAAATTTGGCATGGGTTTGATAAATATGTCATAGTTACTGTGCTGAAACTGTCAGCTGAATCTGAAGGGGTAGTGCAGAAGCCACTTGTCGAAATTATATGGAATGACCAGCATACAATTAGCTTTTGAATGGAAAAATGCGGTTAATATGAATTTATTTTATTTATATTTTGGTTACATTTTTCTGGTGATGTAACCATCAAGAAAATAATAAATTTAGCAAACCTATTAAATTCTTAGAATTTTTAAAATTTTGATATGTTTCCAAATGGCAAGATCTATTTTATGATTTTATACTGGTAGAAATAAATCATACGTTGTTCAAAGGCCAACTTTTCTTTGCACCATCATTGCTGAAAGCGCTGGCTGCAACTCCTTTAAGGTTGCATCCTGAAAAACAAAGTTCTCTGGCTGGCTCCTTATACAGGTGGCCTGTTCCTGTCTTTGGACTTGAGGGTTACATATCTGTTCCTGAAAAGTAAATGGTTTTACACCTTTCATGTCGACACTCTTCTCACAGGTCCGATTCCAGATGCTGAACTTGGCACCATCTTTGTGGATGATGACGACTATACAGATGATGACAGTGATTATGAAGACCGTAGAGATAAAAAAGAATTTTGTGGGTTCCCCAGGAATTTCTTAGACCATGGTCCAACCAGGTCTAGGAGTCCACACCCACCCCATGCACCATACAGACCGGCACTTAGACAGATTTTGCATGAGGTGAGTGTGTTTATCACAGAAATGGAGGTGCAGCGTTCTCATTTCCTGTGTGGTGCTGATTGTTGTCGGGGAAGTTTCTCGGTCAGGCTAGGGCATTGGGCAAAGGTCTGGTGTTGAGGACTGTCCAGAGAGAAGACTCTAAATTGGATCGAGTCAGTTCATGCTGGGTAGTGGAAGGCCCTAATGTACTAGAGGGCAAGTATTTCAGAGTCTACACCGTGAGAAAGCAAAGCCGCTTGGGCCGGAGGGCTTCAGTCTTCTCTTATTGCACTAGCTGCTTTATTTTTCAATACTATTCCCATAAAGTGTATGCTGATATCTCTTGGGCAGTAGGGAATGAAGCTGCAAGCTGAGGACTGTTGTGGGTTTATTAACCTCTTGAACTTGAACGCCCCAGGATTGTATGACTGATTTTTTGTGGCATATCGTCAAAGGAATAAGAGGCCCTCGTCTGTCAGCACATAATAGCTCTCAACCTGTTCCCATTTAAGATCACTTGACTAACAATAAAACAATTCATTTACTGAATAATCAAGATGAATACATAAGCCTATAATAAATAAGAAATGAAGAATGACAGAGTGCTTCAGTTGGTTACTCTTCCAATCTGAATGCAGTACATATATTGTAAAGATTGCAATAATACAGATGATTTTTTTAATCCAAAACTTATTCTGAATTCCATCTCGAGTTTTGGCCTTTTTTTTAGCTGTGTAATTGGTTTTAACTTAATCAAAATGTTTTCTGTGTCAGAGGAATACATACGAAATGGGAAACCTCTTTAAGCATATCGAATTAAAGCTGTTTCTGTCATGTCATCGTTTAAGATGGTGAATAATCCCTCTTAATGTGAAAAGCATTGCTAAAGAAAAGTTATCTGCTCATTTTGGTTATTATTATAACTCTGGTAGTGCAGACCTGCCAACATGTACGCATTTTGCGTACAACGTACGCATTTTGACATCAAAGTACGCTGGTACGAGTTGATGCTATTTGAGTACGCATATCGCTGGATCTCTCCAGTTTCTGTTTATGCGTCAGTTTAAGTTGACACACTCATCAGTTGATGTCCGGTGAGCAGAGGCGCGTATGCATAACGAAAATATTTCGACCAATCAGCGAGTACGTGTGCCACACCTGCCCTCCCAACCACGGCCCTCTCGGAAAAAACCTTGCTTCGAATTGAGTTTAGTCTCATTCCCAAGTTATAGGCTGCAAACCCTCTTCGCCACACCTCTGGGTCATCATATGATGAAAATACACCCAATTCAAACATCGGTGAAATGGTAAATTCTACCATGGATGCAGCGAATCCTGTATTTTGATTAGTAGAATACCTACGGCAGAATACCCGGCGCTGCTTGAAGAGCTGACGTTCGATTATAATGCCGTTTCACTGCGTATTAATCTCATTGTCACGAAAAGCGAACGCCATTTACTTTAGTTTGAGATAATTTCGCTTTTAATGGGTTTGTGCTTGCAGAAATACTGTGAAACGGCCTAAAACAATGAAATGTAATAACGAAGTTCGCAAAAGGCTTTCTGACATTCTGTGTAATGTTCCACATGATCGCCTCCAAAGGCAGCGTTTGATACGCTGTTTCAAATGCACCACTAATGGCGCTTTTCCACTACTTTGTACGGGCTCTACGCCACTCCACTCGGTACCGAATATTTTTCTGGGAGGTTGTTTGCCTTGAGTGGATAGTAACTTACTGCCTCTGTGAAGCTGGTCATCATAGTGGCGCAGCACGAAACTTCCGCGATATCATCCTCAATACGACACACAATGTAGCTACAGTTATATCAAGTTTACATTTATTCCATCGATTTTGTTAAAGATTTTTGTGTTCAAATCCGGTATTGTATTTTCTGAATTGAATTGCATTTTCTATTTGACATTGTCGTGTCCAATTCAGTTGCCCGTAAAATTGCGTGCCACCCCACAACGCAAATCAGTGAAATCCGTAAAAGGCATGGAAAGCGAATGTATATTTCACTCTAAAGTTCACGGCAAAACAAACGAATTGTTAAAGTATGGGATAATTAAGTGATCATTGCAGAGCAGAGTTCCTCGTTGCAAATCGCAGGACAAGGCAGCCATCAGAATTAATCGCTTATGCGTCATCTCATTTGTGATAACTTTAAGAGAAAAATTAATCGTTGACATCCGTCATGTTTTTTTCTATGCGATTTTATTAAAACGAGGCTTGATAGCAGAACTTTCTTAAGGGGAATTAGTTAGGGAACATAACTGGACACAAGACCGTCACTTCATTTCGCCATGAACGGGCCACAAGCAAAGAGAAACACATTTCATGAATGTAGCTTTGATGAATAAGCGAAACCGTGTTTGAAAGGTAAGGCAACGCACAGTGTACCGAACAAGATGCCTATAACGGTATAATTCGATGATTATTATAACTGTGCTAATCTTAAAACTCCTCAATCTAACTTGAATGAGAGGTCGACGACAGAGTCGTCTTTCGCAGTGACGATACACTCTGACCAATCAGTAGGCCTTAGTGTGTCACATCACTTTTTAGTACCTAGTACCCGGTTGGCTTTTTTGGAACCCCGGGAGAGCAGGTACCAGAAAAGGTGGTACCAGTAGGTACTTTTTTCTAATGGAAAAGCAAAAGAGGCGAGTAGAGTAGAGCTGGTACCGCGTAGTGGAAAAGGGCCATAAGATGAGAATGATGGAAAGTTAAACAGTGCAAGTGTTTAATGCATGGCAAATTGTATTTGTTTTGGTATTTTTGCCCATTTATTTAATTAATTGATTGATTTGCAATGAATGTCCTCTGTTGACTTGCTTTTCTGGCAACATTTTCCGTTATTATTGACTATTACGCAGTTATTTTATGTGTAACTAAGAAAAGCAAAGTACTACATTTCAAATTCATTTTTACTGCTGTTCTGACAATAAATTCGCTGGCTGTTTGAAGTAAATTGTATCTCTATGCAATTTTATTTACCAGTAGGGTGGGAGGTGATGGGGGGGGGGGGGGGGGGTGGGGGGTCAGGTAGTACTCATAAATTTTCTTCAAGATTGGCAGGTCTGGTAGTCCAGTTTTGGTTGCTGTAAAAGCCACAATACCCAGTTGTCCCCTGGGACCAAGTTTGAAAACCACTGCAGTAGGTTACATCTTTGGTTGAAATCTTTAGTTTGTTGGAAATCTGTCCTATAGAATGGTATCCAGTTCTCAAAATAAAAACATTAACAACAACTTCAAGAAGAAGTAATGGAAGTCAATACATATGAATGAGAGTCAAATTTAATTTTTCTCTGATGCCTTCAGTGTTACTAAATTAGTACATTAGCCTGATTGCTGATTAAAATGGAGTTTTGCAATAACATGGGTATAGTTTGAATTGAAAACAATTATTGGTAAGGATACGATTGTCATTGTCTTTCAAGTATTTTTGATTAATGTACTCCTGCCTCTGTGAAAAAAGGGTATTAATTACTTTTAAAGACGTAAACATTCTTGATGAATTGGTTTCAAACATTAAAACGGTGTTCTGTCATGTGAGCCTTTCCACTTACGCTTCAGTAAGTCTAAGCAAGTTTCCTCCAAGTTGAAATGAAGTGGTCATGGTCGTTCGTGCAGAAAAACTACAGGAAGGCTGTAAACTGAAATCACAACTCTGTCTGTTTCAGCAAGCAGAAAAAAATGCTAAAGAATTAATTCAGGAGGAAGAAAGAATTAAAGTAAAAGCAGAGAAGAAAAGGCTTAAGAAATTGGTGAGTACCTTTGCTGCGCACTGCAATGAAATTAGAAATTTCTTACACAATATCGTGTTTAAGATTAGTTTTTCATCGATTTTTGGATTGGATTGTTAATCACAGATGCTGCTGTAGAGGTCCCCATCATACCTCATACAAAAATGTTTGGGCATCAGTTATCCTGGTGAGGTCTTGCAAAATCGCCAAACTAGGGTGTTAATTTTGAAGCATTGTTTGGCCTTCTTCAGTTTTGGTACCTCCACCCCACACGATGGGAGGGAGACATGCAGTTTTGCAGTAGTCTCTCCGTTCTTTGTCCATCTGTCCGTTTCACATCTTGTGAGTGATCTCTACTGAAGGAGAGGATGGACTTTCACTATATGTGACGAGGAGCCTTCCCACAGAGGGTGAATCAATTGATGAGGTCATGGGGTCAAATAACAGGGTCACGTAAGACCAGCTGTATTCAGGCACCGAAATCAACTTTTGGGCTGATGAAGCTATGGCAGGCAGAAGCATGGCAATCAATGCTTAACATCGACTTTCCTCCTTCTACGTGGGTGTATTCTAAGTGCTGATATTTTAGAACTGCTGGCCGAAATGAAAATAAACTATAAAAAATTTTTTTTGCTATTTTCGTACCTCTGTAAGATCTCCCATGTACCTTAAATTTAGCAAGATCTCTGACAGATTCAAGTCATGAAAGTTACCTTCCATTTCGCTGTACTGAGATTAATGTAAGGGCCACTGGAAGGATTGTTTAACTTTCAGGAAAAAGGCGTATATTAATGGTCTGTCACGCTGAAATGGTAGTTTGAGGCACGCCCGAGGCCAAGTCGTAACTTTGTGAAGTAATGATGTCGAAATTAGTGTTGTCTACATGGAAGCGTGTTATCTTTGTTTTGGACTGTGTGTTGTGGGTTAAACCCTGATCCAAGGTCTGAAGATGCAGTATCTCTGTTTTGCGGAACAGCTGAAGAACAGTACAGCATTTTGAGTTTCCTTTTTTTTCTACAAAACGCATTCGAGGGTCAGTGTCTGACTTGAGAGTTTGTGTCGTATGGAACAAATGGGTTTTTCTGAGCATGAGGTGAAGGTTGTCAAGATAATAAATAATTGCTCTGCATTACCCTTAATTTGAGTATCTCAAAGTTACTGCTGCGCATTGTAAACACAACTTTTTTTCCTTTTCGTCAAACTAAGGATGAGTCAGCCATTTAACATAAGTTATTGGTTTTTTTTTTTCCCCCTCCCTTCTTTTTGCTACATTTGGCTCTTAACTATTCTAAAAGCCCGAAGGTTGAATTTATAATAATTTAGGATTCAGGAATGTGTGAGAGCTAGCACATCAACTTGACCTATTTGCCCTCCGATGAACAACCTAATTGGAATTTGTTACTGACACAAAGCAGATGGCTGTTAAGATTCTCAAACGTGACTCATTAGAAAGCTTGCTTTTATTGTCGACTCCCAACAGAGACGTAAAGAAAGAAAACGTAAAGAAAAGGAAAAGGAGGAGGGGAATGCTGTTAAAAATAAAGATGAGGTAAGCACTACTCCTTCTGTCAAATCTACCCACTAGATCCTAATCATCCTAATCTGTGCGGTTTCGCTGCTTTGCCTTTGATGACATACATTATGTAACTATATGCAGTTCCTCTGCTAACTTTTGACTGCTCTGTTCTTTTTATTGTAGGAAGACCAAGACGTAGATGACACTATTGTGAAATCTAAATCCTCAAATAGTGAGAGTGCAAAAAATAAAAAAAGTAATAAAACTACTGCTAGTGAAGTTGCCAGTGCTGGACCAGCTGTACCAGCTGTACCTTTAAAGAAAACACAAGGCAATGCTGCATTAGTGAGGAATCAGCCAAACAGTAGCGGGCCCTCTGAGGACGAAGACGATGAGAGTGATGATGAAGAGGAGGGGGAAGCCAGCGATGTCGACAGTATTGCCAGCGAGTTAGAGGTTGGCATTCAGCTGCTGCGTAGATTAATTTTATTTATTTACCTCTGTCCTCCCTATGCATTGTCTATGTCCATTAACACTGTCCCCTTGCGTGTGAACTGCAGCAATGCCTCAATACCTATCCCAGCTCACTGTGTCTCTGTCCTCCCAGATGCTAGACATGAACAGTTGCTTTGTATCTAAAGCAGCCACAATCGCGAAGCGTAAGCTGGAAGTCAAGGCCAAGGCGGAGCGCGGCAGGAGCCCTAGAAAGCAGGAAGCGAAGCAGCAGAAGGCGACGCAGCCAAACGTGCAGCGCCCAGCTGCAGAACCGCTCCAGAATGGGGTGGAGCAACAGCAGCAGGAGGTGTGTATTGAGGTAGGGGTAGAGGGGCAAGGCTGATCCAAAGCCTGGCATGTGGATGTGGCAAAATTTAATATTAGTGTTACTGATCCTTAGTTTAGGCTTCTAAAACTGACTCCTATTAAAATTTCTTCCAAACTCAGTCTTTTTGCACTGAATGAAATGCGTCTCGTCTGAATCGAGTGTCTACACCAGTGGTGCCCAATCATGTGCAACGGAGGGCTGAGCGTATACAAGTTTTCAGTCCTAGAGATCGTTCCATTAGATTTCATTGATCTTCTTCAGGTCGGTGGGAGGGAAGCATCAGTGAAATCCGTCGGTGTTGTGACTGGTTGGAACGGACCGCATTCGGTCAGTGGACTGCATTTTATATAGCACTTTCTAGTCACATGACATGACCCCAAAGCGGTTTACAATTAGCCGCTCATTCACCCTGATGGTGGATTGAAAACCTGCACACTCTCGGCCCTCCTTTTAATTATTTATTTTTTTATCGTAATGTAATGTGGCCCCCCCACAAAAGTGGGGGCTACCATGGATGCGGCCTTGTCATGTGTCTGCAGGACACAAATTTAAAGCTACTTCTTTCATATTTGGTATGTATATGGGCATTGGTTGGGACGCGGCGCCTATGGATTTTGGTTGCCATGGTAACATTATTCACAAAATAATAGACAATTTTGCGTCACAAATAAGCCAAAATGAGAATTGTTGTCAATTGAGGGCTACATCCATTGGTCGCGGGTGACCGACCGGTCTAGTTTTACATTTATTTAAACAGGAAAAAAGTCTCTCTTGCGAGAGTGTCCTGGCCAAGACGGGCAGCAGGACAAATAACAGTTGCAAACACAAAAACACAGTACAGAATACAATGAACATGAACTATGTTCATGTTCAAAAAATTGAGGGGAAAAAAATGTATCACACACCATAAACAAAGAGATAAAAGACACCAAGATAGAAAACAATCCATCAACAAGCAGGTGTCCCTGCATCTCCAAATCATTAATAAGTACTTCAAAAGCATCCAAAGAGACCAGATCCCAAAGATCCAAATCATTTTGCAACTCATTCCATGCTCCAAGAGCAGCATATTTGAACTCCCATTTTCCTAGTTCAGTGTGGACTTTGGGGACGCATGTTAGAATTGAGTTGTGGGAGCAAAGGCAATATTTTCCTGTTCTTTTCTGAGATATGTAAACATGGCACATAATTGGGCACCACTGGCCTTCACTACTGAAATATGTCTTTAATAATACATTTGGTCTCTTGACTTATTGTGCCGACTCATTTTTGCTATTCAATGTTTTTTTTTGTTTTTTTTTTAATTGTGAGAGTCATCTGTAGCAGGTCAGGTTGCATTTTTGCTATGGTTGCCAGTTGAGTAAGCATGTTTCAATGATGGCATGTAGATGCGTTTAAAAAAATTTCCATTCATCTAACATTGCAATTGAAATGTCACCACCTCACAGAATGCCGAAGTGGCCGGGGCGGAGGATGTTGTTAAAAAAAGCATGGAACTAGCAGGTGTGTGACAAGCCATGATTAACCCTACTACTTATGACACATTGTTGGGAACACATTTCACTGTAAACCCTTTTAATTTACTGGAGGATAGTGTTGCCTTGTTTACCATTCAGTTTGCAGGTAAATGTCTTTTTCTCCCCCCAGTTATTGGCAACCACATGGGAAATTCTGGACGCTTTGATATGGCTGTGGTTTATTTTACTGAGGCAATTATGCACAATCCTAAAGATTTTCGGTAAGAACTCTCTGGGCAACTGCTGTGTATTGTGTAAGGTTGTCTTGGCCAGCAAGCAGTTTTGGAAATGTCTATGTTATTATTAATACCTGACCTCCCCCTAGGGGGGGTAGCCAGGTTAAGCAATGATCGTGTCTGTGTCTGTGTCTGTGTCTGTGTGTGTGTGTGTGTGTGTGTTTCTGTCTCTCTGTCTGTCAGCCCGTGGCCATTACCTGGCCTCCCCCTAGGGGGAGCCAGGTTAACCAATGATCATGTTACAAGGAGAGTTAGCTAGCTAGCTAGCTGCCTGGGATAAACTACGCCATGCCACGGGGACCAGCGCATTGGTCGTCTGTCCTCATATTAAAATGGAGGCCGCTGCGGCTCATAGGCCTATTTGCTTGATGCCTGAGGAGCCTGGATTGTCGTGTATTATATTGTTTTCTATGTCTGCTGAGGTAATTTTTGTATTATTTTTGCGAACATTGAACATTACGTAGAATTTCTGAACGTTTGTGCTGTATGTAATTATTTCGTTATAAGTGTGTAGCTAGCATGCTAGCTAGCTACATGGAGCTCCGTGTTGTGACACGGACCCCTGCGAACCATAATCGCGATGCATTTTCATTAAACAGTATGCTAGTTTGCATTAAATAATTATGTTTCCTTATTGCATGAGATTTGCCGGTTGTGATGTTACGATTGAATTTGTGCTTTTATTTCTATTTGCGTTGCATTATTCTGCATACTTTCGCTGCATACTGCCCGTTTTTCGTTGGCGGACAAAGTTATCGCGTTGACACGGATCTTGCATGGAATTGCACATAGCACATGGGGTCTGCTTTCCTGCCAGCTGGGCTTGCTGAAATCACCGATTTTTAATTTTTTTTTTTTTTAAAGATGGTATAATGTGTTCTATCGTCTTCTGTGTCTAGTTAGCATTTTGTTTTACCTAGCTGGACACAGCTAAGCATTTTTGTGGTCATTTATGCAGTATGAATGAATTTCACTTATATTACAAGGAGAGTTAGCTAGCTAGCTCGCTGCCCGGGATAAACTACGCCATGCCTCGGGGACCAGCGCAGTTCACCGCTCTTCCTATTAAAATGGAGGCCGCTGCGGCTCGTAGGCGTATTTGCTTGATGCCTGAGGAGCCTGGATTGTCGTGTATTATATTGTTTTCTATGTCTGCTTAGGTTGTCTTTGTATTATTTTTGCGAAATGAACATTACGTCAAATTTCTGTGAACGTTTTTGCTGTATGTATGATCGTGTCTGTATGTGCGTGTGTGTCTGTCACTCGCCCTGTCTGTCAGCCCGTGGCTGAGGCCAGGTCTGCTATCTCTGATTGCCTTGTTAGAAAAGCTTCTGCCAAAGGCTAAATAAGATTTCTTTTTTTAACTTGTCACGTTTGGAGCCTTGTATTTTTAAGTAATGTGATACACAAAATGCACTTTCAAAGCTGCAGTTTTCACAGCTGCATATGCATTTGTGTCTGGTTAATAACTGGAGCGCTTTCGCTATGGTAATTGCTTTGGTAAATTCTTTGAGACTTAAAATGACGACCTGTCCTGCATCCTTAGTTTAGGAGCCATGCGTCTTTGTTTTTGTTTCCAGAATGTCTGACAAATGTTTTTTTTTTTTCTTGAGTACATGAAACTTAATGAATAATTATAGATGCTTGCAACTGAATTGGTTTGCTGTGTTTGTTTTTTTTATATGCTAAGCTATGCAGCGAGCTGACTTTTGCCCCCCTGTCTCCAAGGTTGTTTGGGAATCGATCCTTCTGTTATGAGAAGATGTTGCAATATGACAAGGCCCTGAAAGATGCTGATGTTAGCCTGGCTATGAGCCCAGGCTGGATTAGAGGCCTGTACAGGAAGGGGCGAGCTCTTGCAGGGCTTAAGGTAACATTCTGCTATCCCTGGCATTCCCTACCATGTCCTGATGATGTCAGTTGAGCCAAATTAATTCTATTGTAAGAGATGACCTATGGGGTCAAAAGATATTGTTAGATATTGTTACTTTTATGGGAATGAGTTTTATTATGTCTGAGGTAAATGAATGCCAAACTGCTACATTTTTCTGGAAATATTTATTCTATAAATATATATTCTAGATATTTATTTGTGGAAATGTAGGCTACATTGTAAGCTTGTCCTCGAATGCTTCTAACTTGGCAGAGAACTGCAGAAGCAGACAGTCGACCAACTTTTATTATTTCAGAATAAAGCCACACGTTGACAGCAACTGCAGCTTAGTGCGTTGCATTGTTTCTACTTCCTGCCTATATTGGCTTTGGCCAACGTCCATAGTAAACTTATCAACTGCTTCTGACATCCCTGATGCATGCCATCAAAACTAAAAATGGGAATGTTGCATGATTCATGTTTTATGATGTCAAGTTGTATAAATCTGCGGAATTCAGATGATAAATTTAATTGATAAAATATTTCTGAAATGATGCGCTGCTGGATAAAAGTTAACTAGCTACAAGCCTCAACCAAAGGTCAGTAATGTTGCGAAGCAGCTGTTTGGAAGTATCATCGAGAAGTGCACTGACAGGGCACAAGTTCGCCATCAAACTTAATGCTAGTTTTATTTTCACTTGTACAAACTAAAAAAATCTTGGAATGTTATGAATTTTTGTTGCATATTTAGCGGACATTAATTGCTTCAAATCAAATTAATTGAAATAAAGCCCTTAAAACATTGCATGGTTTTCAACCACATAAGGACTAGCAATTTAAATAAATTATTATTTAGGATATCATTTATCCTTATTTAGGCCTCTTCGATCACAGCCTGGCTGGAAATAAAGCACTTCAAAATGCTGCATGTGCTCTTTTTCTATTGAGGCTACAAAATTCACTGACCCATGTTTTCAACGAAATTAGGACGAGTAATATAAAGTAAGGGCTATCAGGCATGTATTCCTTATTTGGGAAAGGTTCTGCGCAGGATGCTCAGAGTTCTGGTCGGAGAATTGTTCGTATTTGAGCGGGCACAGCACATGAGCTGGAAAATTTTTGCGGCAATTCAAACGCAGATATTGCAGTAATCACCAGATTACTGTGTTTCTTTGATGTGCTCTTCAGTGCATGGCGAGATGCCTCTAATTTTCATAGATAGATGCCATATTCATAAACTTGTTTTTGTTTTTTGCATCCTAATAATTTAGATAAAATTTCTGAGTAAAACTTAACCACTGTCATTTATGTCTCAAAGATTTCTTCAGTGGCGCCTGTTACAGAGAACAAGGAGGGCGATAAACGTCATTAAACTGCTTATCGGTCTTGATCTGTTTGTCATTTCCTTGATAGGATACTTAAACTCTCCCTTCTCAGGTGTAGCTAATTGTCTTCCTTAAGAGGAGAAAAAACATGTCAACTGAAGGCAACAAGTGTGCATTTCTTGCTTTGTGAGATCTGGCATAAGTTAACGCCGAAAATCCACAGTAGGGTTTTTTTTTTTTTTAAATGAAGGGTTACCCATTAAGGCGTGTGACTTAAACATTCTTATTGAATATATTCACCCGCCTTGCCATTTCATTAAAATGGAAACTATGTACTTAACTGCAAGTGGATTTTTCATATTGTTGGAAAACCTGTTAACCAAGAACAATGATTAAAATCGGGTCAATAATCTGATCTGTTTTGAGGTATGTTTGCCGCCCCCTCGGATTTCCGTCCACTGACCGCCACTGCTATTAAACACTGATAGATTAACATGTAAAGAATATTACTAACCTCAACAGAGATTTGCTTAGTTTTGCTGTCGTTTTATATAACAAGAGAACTTTTCTCTAAACGTGCAAAGTACAGCGCTACAGAAATCAATCACTCTACCCGATTTATAATTGCCTGTCTTTTATTAGATTGAGACAACCATACCGATCATTTCCCTACAGCCTCAGATTCAATTCGCCATGAATACCCAGCACACGCGAGCTCGGATGACAGTAGGTGTTACCATCACTGGCAGGTTTTTCAGTATGAAAACTGATGATGAAGACCAGCGCAGACGGGGCGCAGGTCGAAAACGAAAGTTCGCTATTCTGACGATAACATGAAGGGGGAGAGCATATATAGGGTCATTTATGTTTTGTTTCTAGCAATTTTATCGGACACTGGATGCATTCATTGTAACTGATCTTTGAAAAAATAGTGCCGGTCAGGAAAAGCTCTAGCTATCTGAACTGAGTGGTGGTCGGTGCATTCCGAGTGCTGGTCGGCACCGACCACCGCCAATTGGCTTCGGCAGAACCCTGTTTGGGCCTCTTCAATTACAGCCTGGCTGCAGCTCAAGGAGCAGCAGCAGCTCCGAAGATGACAATCATGGTTAACCACGCAACGGCAATATCAAAACATCAAGATGTTTTTAACCAAATTACACAAGTAGTGGCATTTCGTATTGCCGAAGGTATCTGCCCATGTAAAAACAGACAGAAAAAACCAGGTTCCAGGGCATAGCTGACCGTTATTGCCGCATTCCTGGACACAGATATTTCTCAGAATCCGCATTACTACTAAACTAACCTTTTCTCTACCATTGTTTTCATTATTGGGATTAAATGGTTCCTTAAAATATGTTGGGGAAACAATGGCAATAATTATTGAAATTGATCAATATGAAAGTATTTACTCGAGATAAGATTTTTGGTCATATCGCCCAGCCCTAGCCTAGAGCACTATCTATACAGGCCTTGCCTTTTGACGGGCTTGATTGCGCCCTAGAACGCCTGTAAATTCCACCTAAGGGGCGCAAGCAGTCACGCCTCTCACACTTCCAATATGTGCGCAAAGCATATAAGAAATATTGAGAGTGCAGGGTTCTCACCAGAATTTTTTGACAGTGTTGTGGGGTGGGACATCACCCAAACTGGCCGGGGGTTGGGGGGGCCGCCAAGGCCCCCAACGGGGTCCGGGTGCAGAGCCCTGGTGGGGGTGGGCCCTGGAAGCGCTGGCGTTTTATGGTTTTTTGAGGCCTATTTGATAGTCTAGATGGCCCAATTTAAGGATATGTATACTCACCTAGAATACTAATCTTGCATGGAAAATCTCTTGAAATAATACCTGGGACCACTGTAGTTCAAGTGAACTTGCAAAGGCTTTGGTTCTGATGTGAACTCAGGAAAACTGGAAAATACAACAATCATTTATTAACAGAACTACATAACAAAAAGGAAGTAATTCAGATACATCAGGTTACACAATCGGAAACACACGATTGTATTTGGGGTTATGCTAATGCAGGGCTCTCCAGTCTCACGCAGTGAGCGTGATTGTCACTCATTTCAGTTGGGTGTCACTCACTTCCGCCACACACAGCATTTCTCACGTAAAAAAATGATTAAAACGAAAACAATTTCCAACAGTAGGCCTATATGCGCAGCAGCAGTGCTATTGCTGTGTCTCCCCGACTAGATGTTTGCATATTTTTGTGGTCGCCTTGTTCGTGAAAAATTGGGAAAGAGAGACAAAATCTTCAGAAGCCATCTTTATTCCAGCCTTGAATCAAGCAATAATCCAAACCCGGAGAGCAGTCCCTGGCCAAGAATTGCTAACTCGGCATTCTTTTCAGAGCAATATTCATGGGAAAAACTCAACTAACTTTGCTCCAATGAAAATACATGGGTTGTACCCACCTTTATCTCTAAAGTTTTTTTTTTATTTTTTTTATTTATTTTTTTTTTTAAACCAGCTTTGCTGCAATCACAATTCTTGGGTTATCTCAAGTTTTTTTATTTCCCTCGGATTCTCTGAGAGAAATTGGTGGCGCACAGCAGCATTTGTTTCATAAAAAAATGAAAGAATGTGCTCTTAAAAGGTGTGGAAAATTACAGTTTGAGTGGAAAAACAATCCGATGAATAGGATACAAGTAGATGCATTCAATTGATTGTTTTCAGTAACAACTTATGATTTTACTGAACAAATATTGATCAAAGCTACAGAAATCATATACATCACCTGATTAGTTGATTCAAAAACTTAAACAGAAGCCTGCTTACTAATCAAAGTTACAGAAGCGCGCTGCTTATGTGTGTGTGAGCTCCTCATGCATGTGTGAATTGAATTGCTTGCATGTGTGTATGACTGTGTGTGAACTGCTTGTATGTGTGTGTGTGTGTGTGTGTTTGTGCGCATGTCAGTGCATGCTGCGTATGTGTGTGTGCATGTGTCTGTGTGCACTGCTCGTGTATGTGAACTGCTTGTGTGTGTCTGTGTTTTATGTGTAGGTTTTGTGTGTGTATGTGCATGTGTGCGTGTGTGTGTGTCTTTGCACTGCTCAACCCCTCCCTATATGTGTGTGTGTGTGTGTTACTGCTGCTACATTATATGGTTATTAATTATGATTATTGATTATGGTTATTCAGCTTGGCAATTGATCTACTGATGAATTTGATGAGAAATATTGAAATATAATCCTGAACACGATAACTGTGGAAACTGGCAGGAATCAAACACGTCTCCCCTGTAGTTCTCGGTGGCAGCTTGCCGCCTGCCAGCCAATCAACAAAAGGAAAGAGGCTACACAATAGCCAATCAGATAAAAGCACTATCGTATCTGGTTAAGATTTAGGGCAACAAGCAATGGAAAAAAAAAAAAAAACACAGTTATCCTGGAATTATTTACGTGATCCTGCTACAACAACGTTCTGAAAGCTGCATTATTCATTCACCCACGGTGGAAAACAGGAGTTTCATCCACCCCCCCTGACTGACATGGTAACACGAGTCTGGAGAAATAAATTGGCCTACATACGACCCCACGCTCTTTCCTGTACAATCTCATATCACGATGTGCACATGGTTGTTTCTCTTAAAACAAATCATACACTTTTCATCAGCAGCGAAGACGACAGTAGAGAAACAAGTTTTTTTATTGGAAAATTTGCACACATTTTACTGGAAAATGTGTCAAATTTAGCTATTGTGCTACGCTGAAATACACTGGCGAGAAGGATGGAGCGATTCCCGTCTTAAGAACTGCACACAACTGGAAATGAGAGGATTTGCTGGGGATACGGAGTTTGTCAGCAAACAGGGTTTTTTCTGCATAGAGAATTGAGAGGCGGCTATGTACTCCAAATTCTGTGCCGCCATTGCCTCCCGAAAAAAAATCGAGTTCTTGTTTTCACAGGAAGCATTACTTCCTAACAAGCATTGATCTCTATGGATTTGACGTTTCTAACCGCAATTGCGGCTCTACACCACCTCGATAAAGTGGCGCTGTATCATAACCTGTGCCCGAGCCGTATATAGAGAGAATTTGGACAACTCGGGGTTCAAACGTCAGAGCTAAATTTCACTGAGTGGTTGAACACACTCCTTGGCTCGTTCACGGGGGGCAATGGTCCCCGCAAGGTTGGAGAGCAATGGGCTCTCCTAGCACAGTGCAGGAGAGAGGCCAGTTGAACTCCTGCAAATTTCAAATGGGAAGGCCTGCTTTATAGAATTGGATAATGCAGTTTTCTCTGAAGAAGCGAATGATTACCCATAGTGTTTTTGGTTGTGCGCACTTGCATTTATAGATCTTCTCGACGCAAATTAAATTTTGCGCTCAATTTAAGAGGAGATATGCTAATTGCTCCCCTCCGCATCTGTTCCTTACAGAGATATAGCGAGGCAGCGGCGGCTCTAAAAGAGGTTCTGCAGAAGGACCCCAGCTCTTCTGACGCTGCGCAGGAGCTGATGCGGGTGCAGATCATGCAGCTAATGGTAATCATTGCTGTCTCCTCCATGGACATCGGCTCTTCTCCGACTGATAGCATTTATACTGTTAGCTCCCTCACTGAGAGCTAAGATCAGGGGTGTCAAACTCGTCCGTAAAAGAGCCGAGTGGCTGCAGGTCTTCATTCTAACTCAGCAGAAGCACACCTGATACAACTAATTTCATCCAGTGATCTCAGCCTGCACAGCTGGTAAGTGCAGGCTGAGATCACTGGATGAAATTAGTTGCATCAGGTGTGCTTCTGCTGAGTTGGAATGAAAACCTACAGCCCTCAGCCTTTTTTCGGGCCAGTTTGACACCCCTGGCTTAGATTTGCTAGTTTGTTCGCTAGGTAGATTATCAAGAAGACCAACTGTTGGTAGTAGAGAGTGAGGGATGTTCGGCATTCGCCGAACAAGGCAAATCAAAAAAGAGTTTCCTAAATTTTGCTCAAACGGGTTTACTGAAAGCCAAACTACTGCTCAGAGTTTCCTCAAGCCAGATTTTTGGTGTAATTTATTAAGCTATATTGATTAGTCGCACTCAGGGAAAGTTGATATCAGTTCATTTCCTTTATCTTCTGTGCATTTTTGAGGCTGTATTCTATTTAATCGGCCTGTAGTATTTTTTTCCTGACTGTTTCATCAGAGACGCTGCTCATTCTCCGTTTTATGTAGTGCTACAGTTAAACGAAGTTTGTTCCAGTGTGGTTACAATAGTGGTCAGGTTGACCTTATGTTGAAAACCTCTACCTGCAGGAAATGGGTTTCTCGCGAGAGCAGAGTTCCAATGCTTTAATAATCCATGGAACAGTAGAGAAAGCTCTGGAAGCCTTCTCTAGTATCCAAGGTGAGAGCACTTCCCAGAGTCTGTTTCTAGTTTGTCAGTCTCATTAAAGCTTACACTTTTTTATGCCTAGCAGTCAAACAATTGTGGGTTCTTCTGAGCTACTGATGTTTATGGTTTAGTTACAGGATTTTGTTGCGGGTATTTATATATAAAAAAAGGAATTATGTTGAATTAGATTTTCTTCCCACGGGGCTTGAAAATGTCTCATTTTAGTTTGTCAGATTTGTGTTTTTGATCTACTGATGATCTGAACATAAGCTCAAAACTGTTATGACCTTGCAGTACTCTTCACTTTCAGGATGTCATAGTTGAGGGTCTGTTTTTCAGTAGTGATCTTTTGTAGCATGATCAAGACTTCACCGGGCCTCCTTGTGTCTTCACAGATGAAAAGTTTGGCATCAGTCAGCCTCCAGCAGCAAACGCCAACCAACCAGTTGAGGGAGAATGGGCAGTCGCCGGGCAGAAGGGTCAGCCCTCAGTCAACCGAGGGACCGTCCCACAACCTCAGCCAATGTCCAACCCCAAACCTCCAGCAATGTCCAACCATGCCAAGTCTGTGGCAACACCGTGAGTCATGGTTTACTTGCTCTATCTCATGGCATGTTTCTAGAATCCAAAAAAGTTCTCTATGTCTCTCCAGAAAGAGGCTTATCAATGGCATCACTGCTCCTATCTTTTGCCTTTTCTTATTTTTGGGGCTCATTCGATGGGGTGTTGCATAGTGGAAATTGATCAGACGGCCTTCTCATTTTGTAAAATGCCTATGGACATTGACCTTAGAAGGAACTTAAATTGCTCGCCACCGCAGACCCACTTTAAGGGGAGTCGCATCGAATTTGTTGACCAGTATTGGTATCTGGGAATGATAACTGATAGCAGGCTGACTTTTGATGCTGACACTGAAGCTGTCTTGTCGAAAAGGACAGCAACGTTTGTACTTCCTGAGGAAGTTGAACTTTTTTTAATGTGGATAGGGAATTGATGTCCCTATTTTATAAGTCTTTTATCCAGTCTGTCCTTACCTTTTCTTTTATAGCCTGGTTTGGCAGCAGCAGTGTTCAGGACAAAAGTTCATGGGCCATATTGTGGTGGTGGCTGCAAACTGATTGGTACCTCAAAGGACCTCACTGATGACTATCTTTGAGAAACAGAAGCTAAATAAAGCAAAGTCTATATTAGACTGTGAAAGACACCCCCTTCACTGCAACTTTGAGGTCCTACCCTCAGGCTGGAGACTTGGAGTCCCTCTTTATTAGTGTAACAGGACCAGAGACTCCTTTGTCCCTAGTGCAATAAAGCTGTTGGATTTACACAATACTGAATCTCAGTCGTAATCCAACTTCAGTTAGTCTACCACCCCAGCCATAACTTGACTGTCTGAAGCTTGCCTGGCTTTTGTTTATTTGTCAAGTGTTGATATCTTGTTTTTGTGTGTAATTTTTTACCTGTCTGCAAGATGAGTTTCCCTTTGGGATAATGAAGTGAATTGAAATGAAGTGAAAGTGATGTACAGTTAAGAGAACCACGTTATTGTTAACTGGTTTAAACAAAAAAAAAAGATCTTCTCATTGTTCTTGTTATGAATCAAATTCCTCTGGTCCATCAGATCTAAAGTATATTTCCCTCGACTGGGCCTCAATAAAGCATCAACGAATGTTGTACGCTGATGGTTTAACATGGAAGGATGGGAGCTGGTATGACTAGGCATTCATTGGTACCCTGTTTCATCCCCAATAGTGAGCTGTTCCCATTGTGGGTTGGAAACCTGGTCCCTGCTGTAACTGAAAAAACTATTTCCAACCTGTTCGGCAAGTAAGTCCTCCGTGTTCACTTGGTACCTAACCAATTCCAGAAACCAAATGTATATATGTATTGTGTGTGTATGTGTATGTCTGTCTGTGTGTAAGCCCGCGCACGCGTACACAGATGAGCGAAAACATTAACACCACTCTAAAATGCAGCAAATAATGTTGATCATCTCATATCAAGGGCACATGTCTAGGTCTGCAGACAGCTCTTAGACTGTGAGCAAACAGTGGGTTCTCACATTCAAATTCTAAGTGTTGGATGTTGGAGAAATGTGAACTGAGAAACTTTGATCAGGGCCAAATTGTTATGGCCTGACGAGTGGTTATGAGCATCTCTGAAGTGACGAGGCTCTCGGTCAGCTGATGCGAGTACCTACTGACAGTGGTCTTAGGAGCGGAGCAAACCTAATCCAGGAGCGTAACACAAGCTAATCCAGGAGCAAATTAGCACTTGAAACATTTTTGATGTCAAGCCATTTATAAATAATGTCCCATGCTCATCTAATTTCGCATTGGCATTTTGCTTCTCGGGCTGTCGCGAACGTACTCACTTTCAAACATTGCGTGTGTGAGTCCTTGGTTATTTAAGTCTTTTTCTTTACTTTCTCATTCTGATGTCTACTCAACAGTGTTGGGAAAATCCACAGTATCAGAATGCTTCCGGATAGGCGATGCGCCTTCGTGAACTACACTAGAAAGGAGGACTGCGATGTAGCCGTCGATAAATTCAATGTAAGTACGCATGCGTGCATTTGAGGGTGTGCTCAAGCGCAGTCTGAAATCTAGTGACAGAATTTTCATTTTGAAAGCTCTGCAGCACATGGCAGGAGTTGGCACTTGAAATTTTGTTTGAAAATTGTCATTAATATCTGATACATCATGGCTTTTAGTTTTAGAAGTTGGCTGGTGAGCCATTTTGTCAAGTGCACACTTTCCTCACGGTCACCATCTCTTATCCCACAGGGTATAGTACTGGAAGAGACTGTGCTCTCTGTTCGCTACCCAGATCGAATCCACACGCACTTAGGCGCGTCCAAGTCGGCCAAACAGGCTACTGACTCGACCCCCAGGGTTGTACCAAACATTGCCCAAATGTGAGTATACCCATTCGATTTTGTATGAGGCGTAGTTCTACTAGGGCAGTGGGTCAATCATGGCAACCCTGTGTATGCAGGTTTTTGTTCCAACCACATTTGCACTTGTAGGATTTTAATAAGTTGCCAATATGTTCTTATTTGGGGCATGTCATGTTTAAAGCAGCTAGTTACTGTCTTAAGCTACATTTTGACAGAAATACCAATGTGTGCCATGAGGATTAAGACTGCTGAACATATTTTATTTTTTTAGCTCACCTGACAAAGTCAGATGAGCTTGTGTCATGGCCTGTTTGTCCGTCGTTCGTCGTCTGTTAACATCTTCTCCGAAACCACTGGGCCTATGAAGCTTGAAGTGAAACTACCCATGAGGACACCAAAGTTTGTTCAGGGCGTTCTGATCCGATTGAAAATCACATAATTGGCCATCTAAAGGCTATTTTTGCACATATCCAGCTGAATTTTGCTATGTAGTTTATACGTGGCAAGATGCATCACATATCATACGGCTTTTTCCGTATTTCGAATTTTTACCTTGCTTTGACCTTCAACTTTATACAACCCCTGTGAGTTACATTGAAATCTTTCAAAATCATCTTCTCCGAAACTACTTGGCCAATGAAGCTAAAACTTGGCAGGTGTCTTCCTACCCATGAGGACACCAAAGTTTGTTCAAGGCGTTTCGATCCGATTTCAAATATGGCTGCTTCAGTGGCCATTCTGAAAATGACATTAGTCACCATCTGAAAGCTATTTATGCATATATTCAGCTCAGTTTTGCTATGTAGGTAGTAGGTAGGAAGGTACATGACAATATTATTCAGGTTTTAAATGTCAAGGTCACTGGAGGTAATATACAAGATGAAATCTTCCCTTTGGCTACTGGTCAAAAGTGTGCATGCAAGAAAGTCCCTGGGTTTTTGATGACTAGTTTGAGTTAAACTGCTTCTTACACACCCTACTAGTTTGAGTTAAACTGCTTCTTACACACCCTTGAGTGGTCAGGTGAGAAAATCAGTAAGCTCCAAATTAGGTTGCTGAACCTCGATCTGTCATTTGCTTGCCTAGTAAATTGTGTTCTTTGTGACCACATGTCCACAGTTTCACCAATTGTTTAATTTGAGAAGTTGCCTTCTATTTTTTTGAAGTCGTTTCAATCACATGTATACATATCTGTCAAAATTTGGCTAAGGATAAATAACTGCTTAGAACATAATTGCACTTAATACAGATTAACTCCTCTCTAAAACCCCCTGATTGCAGTTGTGGTTGGAACAAAAACAAGCATACACAAGGGTGCCCCAGGGCCAAGTTTGGAAACACTGCACTGAGACAGCTGCTCCCAAACTCAGTCCTGGTCACCCACTGTGTATTATGGTTTTTTTCAACCCAATTACAATCCCAGAATTTTAATGAGCTGTTCATTCTTCTTATTTGCCTGCTTTTTATTCGGCTTGCGGGACATTTCACCCTCTTAAACCTCATTCACAGAAATGGCATTCCATGGTGTTTGAAAGTACAGTGTACATATTTTGTTGATTTTGTGATATTACTAGTCAATGAGCCATGGTGGGAATATGTTCAAGACTGCTGAATCAATAAACTGCTAGTTGCATTTCTCAACACACGTGATTAAATTCTTTTCATGTTTTTCCTACGACCAAACACAAAACAGAGACTCTCTTACTCACAAAAATTTGCTTTGTGTTTGTTTTCTAATTACCTAATGAGTGGTTTGTTTTGGTGACCTGAGTCTTAAATTTTAACAATTTTTTCTATCTTAATATGCTATTAAAAGTAATTTGCAATGTAGTGCAATTTGAATATTTAATTCTTTGGGACTTTTATATTTATTTCTGACTTTGCTTAATGTGGCTTAAAAGGCTAAATGGTCCCAATGATCACAAGTGGCTTAATCGAGAAAAATTGGACTTGTGAACTCGTAGCTCTTTGGCCAGCATTCAAAATCAGTCTGGGCAAACTCATTATTTTGCACTGTCCTGACCAGCCACGGGAGGGCATAATTGTATCACAGTTAGCCATAATTTGACTAGGCATATTTTCTAATTGGGGAAATTTTAATTATAGAAAATAATAGTAAGAGTCCAAGAATTTTAATTTTTAAAAGCTGCTTACGAACTTGAGACGTGATCCCAAGGAAGCTCCATACCAAATATGAAGTGAAAACGGTCAGTGGTTTAGAACAAGATTGTGAAACATTTCGGTAATGTCACATGACCACACCATGACTACGATGCTGCAAGCCGGCTGATCCCAATAGCTCAGCCTGCCAATTGACTGGTGAGCTGAAAATGATCCGCTTATTAAAATTCTGGGATTGCAGTTTTGATTGGAGCAAAAACGATGGACATAGTAGAGGACCGTGTTTGGGAACCACTGCATTCAGCTGATTGAATGGCTGCAACTAGCTTAGAGCTCCCATCCTCTTGGTTTTCCCTCCAACGCTTGGCAAACCATTTTTCTCAGCAAGAGAAGCTGTTTTTGAGCTGCTTATTGGTAGTGACTTGCATGCCTTTTTGGAGTAAAACCTGCAGGGTGGATCTTCGGGGAAAGGTCTGCTTATCACAGGTGTAGAATCTTGTCGGAGAAAAAAATGGAACGTTTTGCCAAGTAGTATAACACAGAGAGATGTTGCATCTCTGCATTCAGTTCAGCTTGCAGTGCAGCCATTCGCAATTAATAGAATGTTTGTTAATAGCTGGTACCATTCAATCCAACGACCATTATGGCAAAATATGCTGGAAAGCGATCAATATCATAAATATAGTCTCTGACTGAATTCACGTGTAGTTAAACTTGTACAGGCACTGCATGTTGCACTTGGTCATGCATTCAAGCGTCCTCTTTATAGTTGCTTAGCTGGCACACATACTGATTGCGTGGTTTGAAACTAAATCAGGCGATTTGTATTTACTAGTTTAGCCGTAAGATTTTCTTCTTCCTGCTCCCTTTCTGTCAATGAAATGGTGAATTTCACATTTTTATATCGGTAGTTGTAATTATATCCCCGAACGCCGAATGGAGTTTCGGGGATATTATGTTTTTGGTCCAACCGCCGCGCCGCCCTACGTGTTAACGCGATAACTTCAGTAATATTTCAATAAAAAATTTCATGTTTTGCACATAAGCAAGTATCATAAAAAGGAGAACTGATTTGATTTTGGACAATTTACAATTTCTAGATTGGCCACCAGGGGCCAAAAACTGAAAAATAACTTTTTTTATCATATCTCTGGAAATATTTGTCCGATTGACCTCAAATCAAGTGCAAATGAAAGGTCATGACCTGAGGATGTGTCCCACGGTGACATTATACCTGTTTGGGTCAAAATTTTGACACAAGGTGGAGCTTTGTCACATAAAATTCACAATTTTTGCCATATCTTTGGAACCATTTGTCCAATTGACATGAAACTATGTGCAACTGCAAGGTCATGACCTCACAACGTGCCACATGATGACATCATACCTGTATGGTTCAATATTTAGCCACCAGGTGGCGCTTTGTGATGGAAAATGACCATTTTGGCCTTATCTTTAGAACCATTTATCCGATTGACCTGAAATTATGTTCAAATGAAAGTCTATTCTAGGTCTATTCAAGGATCGGGGAATTGGAGGATTGGGGGCGCTTGGGGATATGCCCCAAGCCGTCGCCTCCCACGGCATAAGCCTAGTTTTTTGTATATTTTGCTTTACCTGTAGTGATGAATTTGGAATTTTGTATTATGTATACACTGTCATAATTGAATTGAAATTAAATAAATAAATAATGTTGACGTATTGGGGCTATCTGAATGAGCATGGTGCTTGGGGCCACTAGCTCAGTTTCTTAACCGATATAGGGCGTCCTCCTCCTCTTAAGAATGCTCTCCAACAGATGTCACCGAGCATCATTGATTTGTGCACATATGGCAATCGCTCTCTTTCCTCTCACAATTCAGAGCCTCCTCTCTCTGTTCTTACAGGAAGTCACAGGAGTGTGTCTATTGGAGGAACAGCGGCTGCATCAAAAAGGATCGGTGTGCCTTCTTGCACATTCCGGGCCACCGGGGAATCGACAGGGGGAAAGACAAGTTGGCACCCTGAGCCATTCTTTGACCCCCCCTGAAGCCTGCTCTTCATTGTTGCCCTCTGCCCTTCTGCCCATTTAATTTCCCCAAGAAAACTAGGATACTACCCTACTCACACAAAACGTTCTCACTTTTATTTTTTAAGTTTTGCTACATTTCCATCTGCATTGAAGCAGCAATGTGAAGCAGCGGTGTTTTTTTGTGGGCAGGGAGGTGACCATGGATAGCAGTGCAGAATTGTGTACTTTGAGCCAGCTTTCAGTCCTGCTTCTGAAGCCATTTTGCCTTTTTTCAGTTCACCCTGTTTACCCAGCATCTTAAATTTTCAGTCAACAAACTAAAGTGCCTCCAAGCTATGTACTTGAAAAATGGGGAAAATGCTGTCAGTTGACAAACTGCTTTAGATTGGTGTTTAGAGCCGATTTTAATTTGGCCTTGGCTAAATTAACATAATGAAAGGAATGCTGTCAATTTACTCTAGGTGCACTATTGCTGAAATCATGAGCGCACTGATAGTTTTGTAGCTAGATTTTGGTTCGGCATTTTGGCTTCCAGTTACTTGTGTTTAACATATTCTGAAGATTAGCCGCTTCTGTTAAAAGGATGATTATTATCGTGCCATTTCATTTTTGCTTACCATTCTTAACTGCATAGTTCCTGAAGTCTAATTTCCTTGGGGATCTCAGAAGGCCTAATAAAGTTTTTGTGATGAACAGAGAAATGTTTTCTCGAACTACGGGGCATGTGTCTTGCCAAACAACCTTTGCCAATACAGAAGCCCTGCTGGGTTAGTTAAGCACAGTGTGTTGCCTTTGCAGAAAAACCGTTCCAAACTGGAGCAGCTGTTGATGGCTTTGCGGCCCCTACCAACTGGTTATGAGGAGTTTGTGGCCAACGAAGGCATGAAACGGAGCATTCAAATAGAATACATTTTTCAAAAATTGTGAATCACCTTAACTGGGAGAGTTAAATATGCACAAAAATGTTAAGCTGGTGTCCAAAGTCTTTTTTTTTTTTTTTTCTCCTCTAAGCCAGGTTGAGAATCTTGGTAATATCCATTCCTTAAGAACTATACATTCCACCTTGTGTTATGATTTTTTTTTATTGACTTGGACTCCGCTTTTGTTGCTGTTTGAAACATGCATTTCAGTTGGGCCTGTTTGACCCTTTGACACCCAGCTTTTACGAAACCAAATATGACTGCTCTGCCCACGGTTTATCAAAGGTAATCAATTCCTTCCTTATCCACTACTATTTTTTCACGTAATTTGCCAGGCTGTTCCAATCATAAGATTTGTGGGTAAGTTTAAATGCCCTCCTTGACCCCAAATGAGGATAAATTCTGAAGGAAAGCAGTCACTTGACCGTTACGATCAGCCATTCTGGCTGCTGGACTGCGGCCATTTTGACGAGCCCACTATATAATATGCATGAGCGATTTGTATGAAAGGTCACGTCAGATCAGTCATCACATTGGACCGCGAGTAAATAAATTACATTTGTGCATTTGAAATTCATTACTATAAATATGTCTAGTTACCAATATGGGACGATTTCAAGTACATAATCGAGCATTTTGCACCAGGCATCAAGTTCACTTGCGTATCCAGCGAAAGTTTGGCCACATCTTCATTGGAATTATCTCCAAACCTGGCTTTGAATGTTTGCCAGCGATCACTGGGGCCTTTTATATTTATCTTTGTGGTCAGTCAATCTTCTTTCTGGCCTTTTCTAGCGCTTTCACCGAATCAGTCAGATATTTAATTGGCCGCGGCATTTTGCTGTTGGCCAACTTCGCTTCATTTCTGCGTCCACCACACACATCCGCTTTCACGTGACATCATTTTTGCATATTCATGAATACCAATGAGACATTTCAAATGATGCGGGGAGTTTTTGCGGGTCGCAAAAACTGTTTTCACATTCAATATTCGGGGGATAGCGAGCGTTCTCAGATAAAACATTAATTTATTCCTGTTTGTTTTGGTCATATGTTATATTAAAGAAACATATCGGTTAACTTTAAGACCAGGAATCAGATATGCCCAAAGATTTTATTTAATTCTTTAACAAAAGTATTTCATGGTATGGAGCAGTAACATGAGTTTGATGCATCTATTCACATCATCTTGTTACAGATTTTACATATCAAGAGCAAAATATTCAGAGATACATGACCAATTAGAATTTGAATCTTTGCTGAAGACCTTGTTAAATAGAATCTGGTGTGTAACTGGTTGGTTGGAATGAAAGCCTGTGCCTACACTGGCCCTTTCTGAGTGAGATTGAGGACCCCATGGCAAACCAAAAACATTGAAAAATCCATATTTGGGCAGAAGTCAATTGGCACAGATCGGAAGTTTCTGCATACAGGTGTGAAAGGGTCAAGTTATCATATTTCCAGTTATTGAAAATGTATTAATAATACGCATGTATTTTTTGCTCATATTTCTTTTTTCCCCTGTAAAAGGCTGTTAAGAATAGTCTTCATTACTGAAAGGCTTGTCTGTTTCTTCATATTCATACTCAAAAATGCCTTTTGCTTTGGTGGTGCTGGCCTTCGCTTCAGGGGAAAATTGTTAAATGATTATTATTTTATAATAGAAACCAAAATTTTTTTCTTCTAAAATCTGTGGCCAGTGTTAAGGACTGCGTTTGTCTGTTGATTTATTGGAAATTTGTGTGACTTTTTTTTTTTTTTTTTTTTTTTAAAGCTGCCCCTCTTTGCACTAAGTGGGTACATTTCTGTAAGTGCCCTGAAGGTACCTGAACAGAAAGAGATTCCACCATGTGGGAGACTGAAGTTAAATGTTGTTGAAGTTGGACGCATAATGAGCTGTCCATCATCAGATGTGTAAAATTACAGTTAATTGGTTTTAATCGGTGAGGTACTGATGGTATGCAGTGTTGAAGGCTACCAGGGAGTCGCTCATCACGCGTTATTTGCATTTTTGCGCGTCATGCTGAAGTGAAGCACCATTTAGTCGTAATGAACAGGTTTCCCCCCCAAACCTTTTCTGCTGATTACCAAATGGCACACATAATTAGTATCACTTATTTCTTGACCGCCTACAAAGATATTTTTCTGTGTGTGAAGTAAAAGATAAATGCCTTGTGTGACACAAGAACGTAATGGTTGTTAGTCTGGCTTATAATACGATGATGCATGTCAATATGTTTTGACACTCTCTGCAAGAGCACCAGTAGGGCAGTGCTCAAGCTTCCCATACAGTTATTCAAAAAATAACTTTGATTTCAAAGAAGCTGTTCAAATGACCTCACATTCCTCAAAATAATTTGGAACTTTAAAGATTTGCATGCAAGTGAGAGGAAAAAAAAAATACAACTGAAAGTTGATTTTACTTAGAAGCCAAAATCCTTGTGGAATCTAAACATTTTAAAGCCAAATAGCATCAGTTGTAATTGTTCAAAATTGGAAAAAAGGAAATTTGTATCTACAGACGTGATTTTTATTTACCAATGGCATTTTCAATAAGTTTTTGTTTTGGTGGTCCTTTGAAGTCTTATCAGCTTGACAGAAGTGCCAATAACTATTACCCACGGGTTGATTGAATAGTATTTCCTTTTTTTAAAAATGTTAAATTGACAACTTGTCTCAGTGTAACATTAAAATGTTCAGCCAATAAATGTTTTTATGCTATGCTTGTAGAGGATGTTCTTCTTTGGTCTGGCGTGTTTGTGGAAGTTAACTTTGGCAATTATGAAATATGTATGTTCTTCAGAAATTTTTATACCAACTGTCTTGTTCAGAAATGACAGAAACTGAAAAAAGGCCTCCTAAAAAATGAAATGGTGAAAATCAAAATGGTAAACGGTGATTATTATTACGGACTGTGATCAATTATGTTAATCCTTCAGTACTTGCTGTAGAAATACTGTCAATTGTACAGAAGAAACCAGTTACGGTTTTTCAAGAGCATGCCAAACCAACAGGCAACAATTATGTTATTTAATGTCAAACCTAATAGGCCAATCTCAAGCTTCAAAGGAGTACTCAACCTCTGGAAAGAATGGTCTTTTCATAAGTCTTTGCTGTGCAGTTGTGTTGGGGGAGAAATAGTACATTAATGTGAAGAAAGTGCAAATATTTTTTGATGGCCTTCAGTTCCATATTTCAAATGTCGTGGAAACATTACACATTCAATTCCAAATCGGAGCATATACAAATTTCAAATCTGTGTTATTCTTCTACAGGAGGCAAAGGAACATTAATCTATTTTTTTTTTTAAAAAGCAGTGTCAATTTTCCCTTCAAATTCAAATACTAAATTTAACTCAAGATTTAACTTCACTTTAAATTACTGAACTAATATATAGTTGCATAACCATTGTTTTTGATAACTGCTGCGCATCTGTGTTGCGTGGAGTCAACCAACTTCTGGCTCCCAGAAACCGATATTTCAGCCCAAGATGAACAAACTACACTCCAGTTCCCCTGAATTTTCGGGCTTTCTTCAGAAACTGCATTTTGAATGTCACCCCACAAGTTTTCAATGGGGTTGAGGTCAGGGCAATTGAGCTGGCCAGTCCATTACCTCAATCCTGTTCGTTTGGAACCAAGATGTTGCTTGCTTACTCGTGTTTTTGGGGTCATTGTCTCATCAAAACACCAATTTTAGGGGCATTTCCTCTTTGGCACATGGCAACATAATCTTTTCAAGTGTTTTGATGTATTCAAACTGATCCATAATCCCTGGTATATGATAGATAGGCCCAACACTATTGTATGAAGAACATCCCTTCCCATGATTTTAGCACCACTTTGCTTCAATGTCTTGACAGTGTCCAGTGGCTTGAATGCAGTACCCGGGGGTTGTCTGATATACTGTCGATGACCACTAGACCTGAAAAGAACAATTTTGCTTCTCACTCTGCAGAATGTTACGACATTTCTCTTTGGGCCAGTTAATGTGTTTTAACCGATGCTGCACATGCCATTTTTGTCAACAGTGGTGCTTTACGGGAGCTTCTTGCTGATAGCTTTGATCAAACATCTTAATACTGGGACTACATAAACTCAAATTGGCTTATTAGGAGTGCTTATTATCTATAGAGTTTCTCAATTTGGTATTTCATTTCTGCTAACAAACTAAGCCCCTGTTAAGAGGCTCATTATCCATTTACATAGTTTCCCCACAGTTTCAATTGTGACTGCTTCTCAGGTTAATAAGTTAATATATTGTAGTTCCTGAGCATCTGTCTTGGCATTAGTATTTTTCTTTTGTCTAGGGTGAGCGAGGTCATTAGGTAGGGGTTCAAAATGTGGCCAAAACTATGTAACGGTTGCAGGATGATCACACTTTTGGAAAGAGATTTCCAGGGTGAGTCAGTCTGCTGCCAGTGCCAGCTAATTGAGCATCTGGAGAGCAAGATCCTTGATCTTCGGAGCTAGTTGGCAGCGTGACATAGTTCCTCTAGGAACTCTACTGATTGCGAACTAAGTAGGATGTCGTTTAGAGAAATGGTGTGTACGCCAAAGCAGGGTGGTGCGGGGACCCCAGAGCAGGCAGGGAGAGGAAGTTGCGTTACGGTAGGACGTCAGCGCAGGAAAGGCCATACACACCGTACAGCGACAGCTCCTCTAGTGTTTGAGGTGTCCAACCGATTGCGGCCTTGCAGGAACTCGAATTGGCCCTTGACCCAGAGTGAGTGAACTGATGAGCTGCAGGGCACCCTGTTGGCCTCTACCCCTCAGAAAACAGAGTTGGTGATTGTGAGAGACTCAATACTTGGAGGAATAGACAGTTTAGTCTGTTCACGCGACAAAGAGTCTCGTACAATGTGTTGCCTGCCTGGTGCCCAGGTAGGAGACGACCTGGAGCGTGTGGACATGATCCTGGCCAGAGCGGGGAGGGATCCAGTTGTCATGGTCCATGTTGGGACAAATGACATTGGTAAGGGTAGGTTTGAGGTTCTGCACGGCAAGTTTGTGGAATTAGCTGAAAAGCTTAGGAGCAGATCCTCCATGGTACTGTTCTCCGGGATTCTAATGACACCACATGCAAGCAGAGGGAAGCAGAATTTTATCTGGAGGTTTAACATGTGGCTATGAACCTGGTGTAGGAAAGAGGGGTGCAGATTTATGGGGCACTGGAACTACGACTGGGACAGGGGTGACCTGTTCAAGCCGAATGGGTTGCACCTGAACCGGAGGGGCACCTTTGCACCGGGCCAGCGTATGTTAGCACAGTTATTAAAACTAGGGGGGCAGGGAGGTTAGAGAGTGTTACACAGAGGGAAATGCAGACTGCCCTGATGGAAGCTGACACCATTACGTGCACTATTGATGATGTATTTTTAAAGCAACAAAGTAGAGAGGGGCTTGGAGCAGCGGGCACATGGGAAATCGAAGGGGAAGAGCGTTTGTGATAACCTGAAATGTTTTAATCTAAATGCAAGAAGCATTAAAAATAAATTTCTAGAACTTGAGGCCGTGATGATTAGTGAAGGCTATGACATAGTTGGGCTCAGAGACATGGCTTAGTGAAGAGGATGGAGATGAATACAATGTAGAAGGTTATAAGCTCTTTAGGAAGGATAGATGTAATAGGCGAGCAGGGGGTGTAGCACTCTATGTGAAAGAAAACAAATGTGCAGGAAATTCCTGAAATTGAACATTCCTTGCCCTGCGAAGATATCTGGGTCAGGCTCATCGGCAAACCCGAGACAGGTTTAAACATAGGTGTATGCTATCGACCACCAGCTTTGGACAGTATAGTCAATGAAAATTATAGTCATAGTTATATACTATATAAAATTATAGTCAATGAGGATTCTGCAAGCTTGTAGAGGAGGAGGGACTATTATTATGGGAGACTTAAATTATCCTGGTATCGATTGGTAAATGGTGAAAGGACAGGGTAAGGGGGAGGAAGAATTTCTAGATGTTATAAATGATAATTTTTTGGTGCAGTATGTTAATAAACCTACAAGAGAGAAGGCAATTTTAGACTTAGTGCTCTGTAATGACCCAGATAGAATTGGCAATATTGAGGAACTGGAGCCACTTGGGACAAGTGATCACTCTACTGTTAATTTTGAGGTTTCATGGAAAGTTAAAAAGGTGTCTTCAAAAACAAAAACTTTCCATTTTAGGCATGCAAACTTTGACAGGATGCGCTCAATTCTAAGTGAAATAAAATGGGAGATACTCCTGGACTGTGAATCTGTAATGTGGGAAGGATTTCAGGGATTTTACTTGATTCACAATGCAAATTCATTCCAAAGGTGTCCAAAAGTAAGCTGAAAAAGCTGAATCCTCAGTGGATGACCACAGCTATTCATAGGAGTTTGAGGAAAAGAGGAATATTGACAAGATGTACATAAAGGATAGCAATGAGATGACTAAGGCTGAATACTGTAAAATGCGGGCTGTGATTGGCTGAATCTCTGCCATTCAGACTATTCATTGATCTGTTTCAACAGTAGTTGCTCGTTTCCTTCTGCATGTTTACGATTTTTGATGCCATTTTAAAGGATTTGAGATCATTTTAGCTGAGCATCTTATAATTTGCTGCACTTCTATATGTCTCCCCCTCTCCAATCAACTTTTTAATCAAATTCCATTGTTCCTATGAACAATGTTCGGAACAGTCCATTTTATATGGAAGCATATTGGTAAAAAAATTTTAAATGAAAATGATAATGAAATCCTCCACTAAGCGTTTTTCCATGTAGGCGGTTTTGATAACAAAAAGAAAATTTAAATACATTCCTCATTTGTCTATGCACATTTCCTTACAAAAATCAAATGAAAATACATTCCCTCGTTGGCTGTGTGAGAAGGCGGGACTTCCCTTCCTCAATTTGGTCCTGATAAGATATTAACAAATACAACCCATCTCATTGGTTATCAGTCAGTGGGAAATCCCATAAATTTGGCTATTTAGGCATTGCCTCATTTAATGCTTTGTAATTCAAGATTTGAGCTTCACAGAGATGGGGGAAATGGCTCAACTGAGACAAGACACTTGAAGCATTTAGAATTCCATCGTATCTCACTTCGTTTGTATGATTTTGGTGAAGGAGAAGGGCTGCAACATAAAACATTTTCATGAAAATTCTGCATTGAAATTGTAAAACAAAAAATACTGAGAATTGAAATATGGCGGGGAGTTAAAACAATACATTTCTGGGATCGTAAGCTCCTCCTGGACCTGCTGGAAATGTGATGCATAGTCAGCTTTTGGCAGCATTCCCAAGGAATCTTAGCCCAGTCGTCATGGACAATGGCCTCCAGTTCACTAATATTCTATGGTTTGCATGTTGCAGCTGTGTTCTTCGAATCCTACCCAAGATTTTTTTTAATGTGTTCAAGTGAGGCGACAGTGATGGGCACTCTAAAATCGTCCCAGACTACTTCTGAAACCAAGCCTTGATGGATGTTGAGGTATGCTTAGGATTAGTGTCCTTTTGGAAGGTCCAATGATGGCCAAGCGTCTGCTACCCTACAGACGGCATTACATTTTCTCCTTGGACATCTTAGTTCTTGACTGAATCCATCTTGCCCTCCAGACTTTGCAGGTTTCCAGTGCCAGAGGAAGCCAGGCAGCCACAGAGCATCAAAAAGCCCCCACAATTCTTCACTGTAGGCAGGAGGTGCTTTTTAGCATATGCTTCTTTATTCTTCCTGCAGACATACCTCTGATTCATAAGTCTGAAATATTCCAGTTTTGTTTCATCACTCCATAGAACAATACCCCCAAACTTCAGTGGCTTATTCATATGGTTTTGAGCATATTTGAGCTTGTGCTTTTGGATCAGTTGCGGTGTATGTCTTGGAGACCTTCAACGTTTAGTACGCGCCCTACTGTGCAACTGAAACTTCAGTGCCTCCTGCCTCCAAGTCTTGCTGCGGGTCACCTGCAGTGACTCGAGGGTTTTTGATCACCCACCTCCTCAGGAATCTGATGACAGTCATTGATAGCTTCCTCTTTCTGACACATCCTGGTACTGTTGCCACTCTTCCTTTAACTCTTAACTTGCGAACTATGCTTCCAACTGTGTCTGTATGAAGATTTAGTGCCTGCGCTACCTTTTTGTATCCTTTTCCTTGTTTGTGCCAGGCAATGATCTCCTCTATTAGCGTTTTGGACAATTCTTTTGACAACCATGTCACTGTCTACAAACCCCTAGCGAGTGCAAGTATTCGATGTGTTCTATCTCAAGCAAACCTGATGCAACTTTCAGCTCTCTTGCTCAAATACGGTCTCTCTCTTTCATATAGCTGAGATTAAAAATCTTTATTCAGTGTCCCCTCAAAGAACAAAAATATTTAGCATATCACTATGGGGCTGTAAAGTTTCATTTGATTGAAATCCTTTGAATACAGTGGCATGAGAGACATCACTGTTTGGACAGTGTTGCTATGTATTGCAAAATGTTAAATGCTTTACTCGTTTTTCTGTTGTTCTCACCATCTCTGAGCCTGCATGTGGATGCAGGCATCAGAACAGTCCAGCAGAGTGCAGTGTTTCATTAACTTTGGCAGCACATCTTCCTCTCTCCTGTACCAGAATAGTGAGGGCTGCCCGCGTATACAACAGCCTCATTGTTTGCACCATTGATGTCACAAGTTCACGTTCCTTGTATTATTACATATTTCTCCCGGAGGGGCACCTTTGCACCGGGCCAGCGTATGTTAGCACAGTTATTAAAACTAGGGGGGCAGGGAGGTTAGAGAGTGTTACACAGAGGGAAATGCAGACTGCCCTGATGGAAGCTGACACCATTACGTGCACTATTGATGATGTATTTTTAAAGCAACAAAGTAGAGAGGGGCTTGGAGCAGCGGGCACATGGGAAATCGAAGGGGAAGAGCGTTTGTGATAACCTGAAATGTTTTAATCTAAATGCAAGAAGCATTAAAAATAAATTTCTAGAACTTGAGGCCGTGATGATTAGTGAAGGCTATGACATAGTTGGGCTCAGAGACATGGCTTAGTGAAGAGGATGGAGATGAATACAATGTAGAAGGTTATAAGCTCTTTAGGAAGGATAGATGTAATAGGCGAGGAGGGGGTGTAGCACTCTATGTGAAAGAAAACAAATGTGCAGGAAATTCCTGAAATTGAACATTCCTTGCCCTGCGAAGATATCTGGGTCAGGCTCATCGGCAAACCCGAGACAGGTTTAAACATAGGTGTATGCTATCGACCACCAGCTTTGGACAGTATAGTCAATGAAAATTATAGTCATAGTTATATACTATATAAAATTATAGTCAATGAGGATTCTGCAAGCTTGTAGAGGAGGAGGGACTATTATTATGGGAGACTTAAATTATCCTGGTATCGATTGGTAAATGGTGAAAGGACAGGGTAAGGGGGAGGAAGAATTTCTAGATGTTATAAATGATAATTTTTTGGTGCAGTATGTTAATAAACCTACAAGAGAGAAGGCAATTTTAGACTTAGTGCTCTGTAATGACCCAGATAGAATTGGCAATATTGAGGAACTGGAGCCACTTGGGACAAGTGATCACTCTACTGTTAATTTTGAGGTTTCATGGAAAGTTAAAAAGGTGTCTTCAAAAACAAAAACTTTCCATTTTAGGCATGCAAACTTTGACAGGATGCGCTCAATTCTAAGTGAAATAAAATGGGAGATACTCCTGGACTGTGAATCTGTAATGTGGGAAGGATTTCAGGGATTTTACTTGATTCACAATGCAAATTCATTCCAAAGGTGTCCAAAAGTAAGCTGAAAAAGCTGAATCCTCAGTGGATGACCACAGCTATTCATAGGAGTTTGAGGAAAAGAGGAATATTTACAAGATGTACATAAAGGATAGCAATGAGATGACTAAGGCTGAATACTGTAAAATGCGGGCTGTGATTGGCTGAATCTCTGCCATTCAGACTATTCATTGATCTGTTTCAACAGTAGTTGCTCGTTTCCTTCTGCATGTTTACGATTTTTGATGCCATTTTAAAGGATTTGAGATCATTTTAGCTGAGCATCTTATAATTTGCTGCACTTCTATATGTCTCCCCCTCTCCAATCAACTTTTTAATCAAATTCCATTGTTCCTATGAACAATGTTCGGAACAGTCCATTTTATATGGAAGCATATTGGTAAAAAAATTTTAAATGAAAATGATAATGAAATCCTCCACTAAGCGTTTTTCCATGTATGCGGTTTTGATAACAAAAAGAAAATTAAAATACATTCCTCATTTGTCTATGCACATTTCCTTACAAAAATCTAATGAAAATGCATTCCCTCGTTGGCTGTGTGAGAAGGCGGGACTTCCCTTCCTCAATTTGGTCCTGATAAGATATTAACAAATACAACCCATCTCATTGGTTATCAGTCAGAGGGAAATCCCATAAATTTGGCTATTTAGGCATTGCCTCATTTAATGCTTTGTAATTCAAGATTTGAGCTTCACAGAGATGGGGGAAATGGCTCAACTGAGACAAGACACTTGAAGCATTTAGAATTCCATCGTATCTCACTTCGTTTGTATGATTTTGGTGAAGGAGAAGGGCTGCAACATAAAACATTTTCATGAAAATTCTGCATTGAAATTGTAAAACAAAAAATACTGAGAATTGAAATATGGCGGGGAGTTAAAAAACAATACATTTCTGGGATCGTAAGCTCCTCCTGGACCTGCTGGAAATGTGATGCATAGTCAGCTTTTGGCAGCATTCCCAAGGAATCTTAGCCCAGTCGTCATGGACAATGGCCTCCAGTTCACTAATATTCTATGGTTTGCATGTTGCAGCTGTGTTCTTCGAATCCTACCCAAGATTTTTTTTATGGTGTTCAAGCGAGGCGACAGTGATGGGCACTCTAAAATCGTCCCAGACTACTTCTGAAACCAAGCCTTGATGGATGTTGAGGTATGCTTAGGATCAGTGTCCTTTTGGAAGGTCCAATGATGGCCAAGCGTCTGCTACCCTACAGACGGCATTACATTTTCTCCTTGGACATCTTAGTTCTTGACTGAATCCATCTTGCCCTCCAGACTTTGCAGGTTTCCAGTGCCAGAGGAAGCCAGGCAGCCACAGAGCATCAAAAAGCCCCCACAATTCTTCACTGTAGGCAGGAGGTGCTTTTTAGCATATGCTTCTTTATTCTTCCTGCAGACATACCTCTGATTCATAAGTCTGAAATATTCCAGTTTTGTTTCATCACTCCATAGAACAATACCCCCAAACTTCAGTGGCTTATTCATATGGTTTTGAGCATATTTGAGCTTGTGCTTTTGGATCAGTTGCGGTGTATGTCTTGGAGACCTTCAACGTTTAGTACGCGCCCTACTGTGCAACTGAAACTTCAGTGCCTCCTGCCTCCAAGTCTTGCTGCGGGTCACCTGCAGTGACTCGAGGGTTTTTGATCACCCACCTCCTCAGGAATCTGATGACAGTCATTGATAGCTTCCTCTTTCTGACACATCCTGGTACTGTTGCCACTCTTCCTTTAACTCTTAACTTGCGAACTATGCTTCCAACTGTGTCTGTATGAAGATTTAGTGCCTGCGCTACCTTTTTGTATCCTTTTCCTTGTTTGTGCCAGGCAATGATCTCCTCTATTAGCGTTTTGGACAATTCTTTTGACAACCATGTCACTGTCTACAAACCCCTAGCGAGTGCAAGTATTCGATGTGTTCTATCTCAAGCAAACCTGATGCAACTTTCAGCTCTCTTGCTCAAATACGGTCTCTCTCTTTCATATAGCTGAGATTAAAAATCTTTATTCAGTGTCCCCTCAAAGAACAAAAATATTTAGCATATCACTATGGGGCTGTAAAGTTTCATTTGATTGAAATCCTTTGAATACAGTGGCATGAGAGACATCACTGTTTGGACAGTGTTGCTATGTATTGCAAAATGTTAAATGCTTTACTCGTTTTTCTGTTGTTCTCACCATCTCTGAGCCTGCATGTGGATGCAGGCATCAGAACAGTCCAGCAGAGTGCAGTGTTTCATTAACTTTGGCAGCACATCTTCCTCTCTCCTGTACCAGAATAGTGAGGGCTGCCCGCGTATACAACAGCCTCATTGTTTGCACCATTGATGTCACAAGTTCACGTTCCTTGTATTATTACATATTTCTCCCGGAGGGGCACCTTTGCACCGGGCCAGCGTATGTTAGCACAGTTATTAAAACTAGGGGGGCAGGGAGGTTAGAGAGTGTTACACAGAGGGAAATGCAGACTGCCCTGATGGAAGCTGACACCATTACGTGCACTATTGATGATGTATTTTTAAAGCAACAAAGTAGAGAGGGGCTTGGAGCAGCGGGCACATGGGAAATCGAAGGGGAAGAGCGTTTGTGATAACCTGAAATGTTTTAATCTAAATGCAAGAAGCATTAAAAATAAATTTCTAGAACTTGAGGCCGTGATGATTAGTGAAGGCTATGACATAGTTGGGCTCAGAGACATGGCTTAGTGAAGAGGATGGAGATGAATACAATGTAGAAGGTTATAAGCTCTTTAGGAAGGATAGATGTAATAGGCGAGGAGGGGGTGTAGCACTCTATGTGAAAGAAAACAAATGTGCAGGAAATTCCTGAAATTGAACATTCCTTGCCCTGCGAAGATATCTGGGTCAGGCTCATCGGCAAACCCGAGACAGGTTTAAACATAGGTGTATGCTATCGACCACCAGCTTTGGACAGTATAGTCAATGAAAATTATAGTCATAGTTATATACTATATAAAATTATAGTCAATGAGGATTCTGCAAGCTTGTAGAGGAGGAGGGACTATTATTATGGGAGACTTAAATTATCCTGGTATCGATTGGTAAATGGTGAAAGGACAGGGTAAGGGGGAGGAAGAATTTCTAGATGTTATAAATGATAATTTTTTGGTGCAGTATGTTAATAAACCTACAAGAGAGAAGGCAATTTTAGACTTAGTGCTCTGTAATGACCCAGATAGAATTGGCAATATTGAGGAACTGGAGCCACTTGGGACAAGTGATCACTCTACTGTTAATTTTGAGGTTTCATGGAAAGTTAAAAAGGTGTCTTCAAAAACAAAAACTTTCCATTTTAGGCATGCAAACTTTGACAGGATGCGCTCAATTCTAAGTGAAATAAAATGGGAGATACTCCTGGACTGTGAATCTGTAATGTGGGAAGGATTTCAGGGATTTTACTTGATTCACAATGCAAATTCATTCCAAAGGTGTCCAAAAGTAAGCTGAAAAAGCTGAATCCTCAGTGGATGACCACAGCTATTCATAGGAGTTTGAGGAAAAGAGGAATATTTACAAGATGTACATAAAGGATAGCAATGAGATGACTAAGGCTGAATACTGTAAAATGCGGGCTGTGATTGGCTGAATCTCTGCCATTCAGACTATTCATTGATCTGTTTCAACAGTAGTTGCTCGTTTCCTTCTGCATGTTTACGATTTTTGATGCCATTTTAAAGGATTTGAGATCATTTTAGCTGAGCATCTTATAATTTGCTGCACTTCTATATGTCTCCCCCTCTCCAATCAACTTTTTAATCAAATTCCATTGTTCCTATGAACAATGTTCGGAACAGTCCATTTTATATGGAAGCATATTGGTAAAAAAATTTTAAATGAAAATGATAATGAAATCCTCCACTAAGCGTTTTTCCATGTATGCGGTTTTGATAACAAAAAGAAAATTAAAATACATTCCTCATTTGTCTATGCACATTTCCTTACAAAAATCTAATGAAAATGCATTCCCTCGTTGGCTGTGTGAGAAGGCGGGACTTCCCTTCCTCAATTTGGTCCTGATAAGATATTAACAAATACAACCCATCTCATTGGTTATCAGTCAGAGGGAAATCCCATAAATTTGGCTATTTAGGCATTGCCTCATTTAATGCTTTGTAATTCAAGATTTGAGCTTCACAGAGATGGGGGAAATGGCTCAACTGAGACAAGACACTTGAAGCATTTAGAATTCCATCGTATCTCACTTCGTTTGTATGATTTTGGTGAAGGAGAAGGGCTGCAACATAAAACATTTTCATGAAAATTCTGCATTGAAATTGTAAAACAAAAAATACTGAGAATTGAAATATGGCGGGGAGTTAAAAAACAATACATTTCTGGGATCGTAAGCTCCTCCTGGACCTGCTGGAAATGTGATGCATAGTCAGCTTTTGGCAGCATTCCCAAGGAATCTTAGCCCAGTCGTCATGGACAATGGCCTCCAGTTCACTAATATTCTATGGTTTGCATGTTGCAGCTGTGTTCTTCGAATCCTACCCAAGATTTTTTTTATGGTGTTCAAGCGAGGCGACAGTGATGGGCACTCTAAAATCGTCCCAGACTACTTCTGAAACCAAGCCTTGATGGATGTTGAGGTATGCTTAGGATCAGTGTCCTTTTGGAAGGTCCAATGATGGCCAAGCGTCTGCTACCCTACAGACGGCATTACATTTTCTCCTTGGACATCTTAGTTCTTGACTGAATCCATCTTGCCCTCCAGACTTTGCAGGTTTCCAGTGCCAGAGGAAGCCAGGCAGCCACAGAGCATCAAAAAGCCCCCACAATTCTTCACTGTAGGCAGGAGGTGCTTTTTAGCATATGCTTCTTTATTCTTCCTGCAGACATACCTCTGATTCATAAGTCTGAAATATTCCAGTTTTGTTTCATCACTCCATAGAACAATACCCCCAAACTTCAGTGGCTTATTCATATGGTTTTGAGCATATTTGAGCTTGTGCTTTTGGATCAGTTGCGGTGTATGTCTTGGAGACCTTCAACGTTTAGTACGCGCCCTACTGTGCAACTGAAACTTCAGTGCCTCCTGCCTCCAAGTCTTGCTGCGGGTCACCTGCAGTGACTCGAGGGTTTTTGATCACCCACCTCCTCAGGAATCTGATGACAGTCATTGATAGCTTCCTCTTTCTGACACATCCTGGTACTGTTGCCACTCTTCCTTTAACTCTTAACTTGCGAACTATGCTTCCAACTGTGTCTGTATGAAGATTTAGTGCCTGCGCTACCTTTTTGTATCCTTTTCCTTGTTTGTGCCAGGCAATGATCTCCTCTATTAGCGTTTTGGACAATTCTTTTGACAACCATGTCACTGTCTACAAACCCCTAGCGAGTGCAAGTATTTGATGTGTTCTATCTCAAGCAAACCTGATGCAACTTTCAGCTCTCTTGCTCAAATACGGTCTCTCTCTTTCATATAGCTCAGATTAAAAATCTTTATTCAGTGTCCCCTCAAAGAACAAAAATATTTAGCATATCACTATGGGGCTGTAAAGTTTCATTTGATTTAAATCCTTTGAATACAGTGGCATGAGAGACATCACGGTTTGGACAGTGTTGCTATGTATTGCAAAATGTTAAATGCTTTACTCGTTTTTCTGTTGTTCTCACCATCTCTGAGCCTGCATGTGGATGCAGGCATCAGAACAGTCCAGCAGAGTGCAGTGTTTCATTAACTTTGGCAGCAAATCTTCCTCTCTCCTGTACCAGAATAGTGAGGGCTGCCCGCGTATACAACAGCCTCATTGTTTGCACCATTGATGTCACAAGTTCACGTTCCTTGTATTATTACATATTTCTCTCGGAGAAAAATTGTTGGCAATTTTCCCTCTTTCTCCTTGGTATTTTTTCTCTGCAAATTGCTTGGCAGTAAGCACCGTTAGCTCTCAAGGGTTCTATTCATAATGAACCAAACTCATTTTTGTTTGTTTAAAACCATTCTCTCAAATTTGTCATTCTAATTAATTCTACAAAAACATTGAATGATGGTTTCAAGGACTTTGAATCTTCAGTTGACATTTACATAAAACAAATAGAAATCCAAATATATAGGCTTTATGCAGCACTGGTGGTAAACTAAAGATTAACTGCAATTCATGCAAGTTTCACATGATATGGATTTGAATACCTCAAAATCACAGCTGACAGACCCCTTCAAACACGCTGTTCAACGCCCAGTGTGCAAGATCATAGAGCCAAAAGCAAAAATTGTTTCACTGTCAAATCACTCAATGACAGGAGTGTAATTGTGCCATTATGGGGGAAGAATGCAGCCTACCATCAGTTGTGGAATTTTGATGGTAGATGATTGAACAAATTACTTAAGGCAGCAAAGGAAGAAGAAGAAATCCAGAAACTGATCTCAACCCTTTTTTCCTATTGGCAGCGCAGTCATGAAACATCTGTGTGTACTGCGGAGTGTTGTGTGGTGGGCAATCAGGGAAGACTAATTGCTTCCTGGGTTTTCTACATTACGAGCCAAATCAGAGGCGAAATAATGCTTTAGATGTTGTTTTCCTTAGGCTAATGCAAACTGGGCCCCATTGCCCTGGAATGCTGTACATTACCATTAAAGCCAAGCAGCAATTTGTAACCAAAGCCTCTGTTGTAGTAAATTAAGGGATGAGACGCCGTGGTTTAGTGAGCAGTGGTGCGGGAACCACTTATGAGCGGCAGTAACTCATGCTCCAAATCCTCCCCCCCCCCCCCCCCCCCCTTTCGCTTCACTGAGCACAAGACCATCCTGCCAGGTTCATTAAGCCTATCCCCTGAATATAGTGGGTAGCAAGCAAACTACAGTATTTTGGACTTCCACCATCTTACTACCTCATCTGATGTTCTGGTGTTATTCATTCTGTTGCCAGACTAAATGCCTCTGAGAAGTCTAAACATTAATAACTTGGCCTATTTGCTGTTACATATGCTGAAAGTTATCTCATAAAATCATATATTTTACAGTCTTGAAAATAATAAAGGCAATTCTAGTTAGGAAACAGAAACCGCTGTTTGCAGAAATGTTGGCTTAAAAACATGAATATTATTCATATTATTGTTTTACATGGTTCACTCCTGAGCAAATGCACTGCCAACTTTATGGGAATATCTTTAAAGGCTCTGCAGTTCTGGGTTCCAAAAACAAATCACCAAAACGTGCCTTTCTGTGGGATCTTTATGACATGAACATGCAGAAATATTCAGAGAACCCGATATTGAGAAATTACTTAATGCAACCTTCTAAGGGGGAAACCATTAATCATAAAATATAAAAAAGATAAAGTAGTGTAGTTTGCAAAATGAAAATCAACATTAATGAAAATATAAATGATAATAATATAATTAATGATTAATAATCTGAAGTATTAAAATTTTATTTCCCATTTATTCAATTATTATCTGACAGTTGTAGCCATTTCCAAGGAAAACAATTCAGTTCATAAAAAATCTTTAATTGACTTTGATGCGTGATAGTATTTCTGACCCCATAACCTGCTTTTCCATAAATATAAAATTTCACTGGTACAGAACAGTTTAATTGCTGCATTCCTCAGTGAGTCATCCAAGTGACTTGTGCTGTCAGTATATGTCTGTGGGAGAACTTTGCAGATCAAAAGAATAAGACTGAGTAAACCTAGCCGTAACGAGTCAGAGCCTCCCGACGGGTGGCTTTGATTTATACACCAGAAATGTCTTCTTTTTTTTTCCAGGGCGCTCAACAGTGTTAACAAATGAAAGCTTGTTACAGGAAAACAGATTACAGGTTATTTGTGTCCTCGTTGAGTCTGTCGAGGTGCAAACGCATAAAACGTCCGTGCCTCATTGAAAATGCATAGCTGAGAGCTCGGAATCAGGTCCGGGCATGGGCTTTTCTTCTCTCTGTCCTTTGCAAGGTTCTGGTTCACTGCTGGGGTTATTGCATTGTTAGTGTCGGGTTGAGTTGTCACTTTGCATGGCTTCCCACTGAGATGTTGCTGTGGACTGTGTAACTGCAGCCAGGGGTGAAGGCCAGAAAAATGCCACTGAGAAGTCTATCAGCTCTCTATCAGCCTGTTTAATGTGTGCAGCAAGGCTCAATCCTAGTGCGAAACCCAAACACACAAATGCGGGAATGTTGTGGCGACCGCTCTCTGCCATTCTCCTCAATTCAATTATTTCGAAGCAGGACCAGCCAGTTGAAAGTCCTAGAGGACTGCGGATTTCTGAGTGACCTTTCAGAAAAAGGTAGATTGACACCTGGTAAGGCAGGTCATGTGATTTCTTCTTATGCTACCTTTAATTGATTGTCCGAGGCACTACAAGACTCCATCATGCCCCTGGATGGCCCCCAATTCTAAGTCTTTTTTTTTTTCCCCTCTTCCTTCTGTAGTTTCTCTAAGGTACTGGATTTTAGTTCTATTTACCACTAATGTTCCTGAACACAGGGTTACTTGTAGCCTTTTTTATGCTCATTTGTGTGCAGTTTTTTTTTTATATTGTCACCATATTTGGGTTATGCATTTTACCTTTGCTGTCTGTGCTGCCCAGCTCTTCATCAGGTTGGATTCTTTTATCCTGAGGTGTTTGCATGTTTCTAGTGCCGAACCTGACTGGGTTATGCCTAAGCTTGGAGTATCATTAGGCAAGCAGAACAATGGAATTGGAAGGACAGCCTCAGGGGATTATTTATGCAGCAAGTCACCTCTTGAAGCGCAAATGTTTAACCTCCAGGCTCCACCTTGGTTCAGTGGCGGTTAGTCATTCAGGAAGAGCTGGGGAAACGCTGCCGGATGGTAGCCCCTGCCCTTCAAACATCAAGGGGCCCACAAGACAAGCAAAAGCAGGCGAGCCAGCCACGGGAAAAGAGTGCCTGTCCTCCTCTCACATCTGTGGGTACAACCCTAGGGGATTGTGGGAATGATCCACTGACCAGTCCAGGAAATGCTGTGATAAATCGAAGCACCTACATGTTCCTGGCCCCCCGTTTTCACCCTGGGCCCCTTCATTTTTTATAGTGGGGTCCAAATGAGCCTGTTGACAAGCGTGGTGCTGGAGTTCCCCTGGGAAGCACTCCAACTCCTGGCCCTTCAAAATCCCCCCCCCCCCCCCTGCCCCATTCCTCCATCCCCCATCCCAATCCCCCAGTGATGCAGGAGCACACAACCAGCAGAAACACAATTTCTCACAGCAAGCCCTACCCCTCTGCCCGACAACATGGCTGCAGCTAAATGCATGCATGAGCGTGCATGCGTGTACAAATGTACTCGGACTGAATATGCATACTGGTCTGTATATGCCCACTTATATTCACTCAAGTTTTCACTATGCATATATGCGTGGATATCTGTAAGCGTGCGCGTATTTTAGGGGTCATCGAGTTTGACTTTGCATGTGCACGTGCGTGCACGCTGATGCCGTGTTTGTGTGTGTGCACACGGTGTGTCAGTCTGGGTAAGTATTCTCCCTGTTTACGTGGTGTCGGCCTCCGAGGCTCTACCAAGCTTTGTAGTGACGGTGGTTGTGGGGGGATGAAGGGAAGAGACGGTAGAAAATGAAGATAAACGGCAGGCGGGAGACAATCGAGGGGCCCGCGGCTGGAAATTGAGTCTTCAGCAAAGGATTGTGGGAGCGGGTCGGAGATAAACGAGCGAGGAGCCTCGGCGAGAGCGGCGGACACAATCAGTGAGCTGATGAGAGGCGGGATGGACGGCGCTGAGGGGGATTTATGATTCCATCGCTGCCCGGGTACAGATACAGCATCGGGGAGAGGAAAACTGTGGCGCGTTGTTAACAGCCTCGGGATCACTCACAGAAATAAGAAGGGAATTTGCACAAGGCTAAACACCAAACTGCGGTGGTGTGGCAGCCGCCGAGTCTTCGCTCGCTCGCACTGGCCCGATTTGTTTCACAAATGGTCCCAGCACGTTCCCTTTCTTAAAATGTGGGGGGATTCACTGCTGGGGAAACTGCACCCGACAGCGAGCCAAAATACTGCTACTTGAGCATATATTTTATCTTGTGCTGTTCATTCCCAGGCTCAAGTTGATGTTGGTTATTCAGTGAACATACTGGTTAGTTTAAATGATGCTCATGAATTCCACTTCGCCCTTTGCTTGCCACAGTAATCATGCAAACAACCATATGCACTCTGCATGTGAATGCTGCTGCTGGGGTGAATCTGGTTTCCTAGTCGGAAGTATTCGGTTTTGTCGCTTCACTGGGCTTATGGGCTCAGATTTATGCTGTAAGTGAAGCCTGGGTGCAAAATTCTTCATTGGAACTGTAGAGTCGTACCAAGTGAATAGTGTTTAGCCAGCATGACATAATACGATGACCTCCTAACTGATGGAGAGTACTACACTAATTTGTAAGCCGACAGTGAGGCTATAGGCAAATCAAGCCAAAAGCTTGATCAAATCATCCGATGAAAGCACCAAGCAAGTTTACTTGCCTACCAGTTGGTTTTGGAGTTCCCCAGTCCACAGTGAATCCCGCCCACTTAACACCTTATTGGTGTAAAGGATACACTGTCCAGAAAAGGTGGCTGCTTACATCCATATACTTGATGAAGTAACCCCCAGCGGAACATGAAGAATGGCCAATGATGCAGAATACACTATTTGCGGATAAATCCACTTTTCTCAGTCAAAGGCTGTTTTTATTCTTTCACTGGGGCACTTGGTCATTTCCTTCAACCCTGTTAGTCCACTCAATTTGTTTCAGGGATGCGTCTGAAATTGTTCATTCTGTGGACAGGTCGTTTTCGGAAAATCGACCACTTAGCGAGTGTCCTCTTGGGCATCAACCATCACCATTGTATCCATAGCTGCGGACCTCTGCCAGCTCTTCGACACAAGTGTTGCATCATCGTTCTGCCAACCCCCACACAACAGGGTTGAATTACTAGAAACCCAATTTTGCAGCCCCATAAAGGGAGGTGACGAGGTCAGCACGGGCCACAGGCTTAGCGAACGAACGCAAATTGCATTCCTGACTCTGCAGCCAGTGGCTACGCATTCAGCATCAGTTCTATTTGAGGACCTACTGCAAAATCGCCTGTGATTCCAGAATGGTTCCAATAAAAAGTGTCTTCAAATAACATCTTGGTGTGCTGACACATCATTTTTTTAATTAATATGACGAATGTTGCTTATATAACAGCTTAATGTCTGGCGGCATAAGATAGTAGTGCCCCACGGCCAAGATAAAGACTCTGAAGGATGCTACACACTCGTACAGCCTGTGTTGCCAGGGAAACAATTTAATGAAGTAAATTGACTTTTAGAAATAAACCTGTCCCTCAAGTGTGGAATTTTGCGCCCTATTTGAAAGGTGACTATTAAGAAGTAACTGCTGTGATGTGTTCATTATTTCAAAAAGCAGGGTATGGGAGAGATAGAGGATAGTCTTCAAGGCCTGAGATGGCATTTTGTTATGAAATATTATTTGTCTTTTTGGAGCAATAAAAGTTTAAACATCGGTGGACTAACAAATTTTTTGTTGTATATCATCCGCAGTCATTTTTATCCAAATACGTAGATCAAAGATATTCTTGTTTACAAACAGTTTGCTGATACCGGCCAAATTTTCGGGCCAAATATGATATTCTGTGTATGTATAACAATAACTTATGTGCGGCAGTTTATGAAAAGGAGGTTTATTTCATTTGCATGAACAAGACAATATTTATGCTGAGTCACCACATTTTCAAACATTGTTCTTTGGTCCCTTTCTGATGTGGTTCTCATCCTAAAGTAAGAAATATGTGCTCTCAGAATGCTTTTATTCCACTGTTTCACCAGAACCTAAATTCCTGGGATTGAGTAATGACATTATTAAACCAAAATGTCACACTAGGCCCATGTTCAATCTCTTGGCTCCAAAATAGCCACGATTGTTCACTTAATGACACATTTTACAAGAATGGATTTTTTCCGAGAGCCAAAGCCGACAATGCACTCAAGTACTTACGAGGACGGCTACACAAGGGATAGGTCACTCCAAGGCCAAGCACATTATAGTGCCATTTAGCGTCATGAAACACAGCAACAGCAAGTACTGCAGATAAGAAGCTGTAAGGATGATGGAAGCATACAGACTGTTGAGAGGACTTAGCAGACTCATCAAATTTGGCTCCAGTAGAGTTGTTTGGGGTGATGCTGTGTCACCCGAAAATGGAGGATTCCATGGATTTTACAATCTGGATATTTGGGAAGAGTAGATAAGTAAAGGTTGGAAGCAAAAACACAAGGGGTTCACAGAGCTAATGGAGTGTGAATTACTGAAATGTGTAAATGAGTGTAACACCCGCAAACATAATAATAGTCTGTAAATGTTATAAACCACAAACGTAATACAGATCTGCAGTTAGTAAATTTTTTATTTTTTATTTCACCTTCCTATAAACATTACCAATCCCTGCAAATGTAATACAATGTAGTTATTACAACTTACATTTTTGGTAAATTTCATACCATGTTTGAAGTTGGCAAAGGCGATTACATTTGTGGGAAATTTACTATATTTGTGGGATTATTACATTAAAAGCTGCAGATTTGCATTACATTTCTGGTTTATAATGTTTGTGGGTGTTACAAGGTGCCAATCTCCAAGTTACTGCATAGCCCTTCCTCTCAAAACAAATTCACAGTCATGCAGAATACAGTTGCAATAAAAATTATTCAACCCCCATTGCAATTTGGGTTTACTGGCAAAATTTACAAGCTTTCAGCAGTTTGCAATAAACAGATTAAACAAGAACATTTTAAATAACTCAACTCAACTGATATTACAAGCGGTTTCTCCAAATTCAACACAAAATGCCACTTTTAGTGACTACTGCAGTTTCAAAATTATTCAACCCCCTGAATAGAATATGTCATGAGAGCATATTTGCAAATCAGGTCTCAATCACACCTAATGCAGCTAATCAAGAGCTTCATAAGTTGCATCATGTTTGCTTGAGATAGAACATATCAAATACTTGTACTTACTAGGGGTTTGTTGACAGTGACATTTGATTGTATATCAGAAATATGGCTGTCAAGAGAATTGTCCAAATACAGTAGGTAATAGAAGAGATCATTGCCTGCCACAAACAAGGAAAAGAATTTTTAAAAAGATAGCACAGACACTGAATGTTCCTAGAGATACAGTTGGATGGATAGTTCACAAGCTCAGAGTTAAAGGAACAGAGGCTGCACTACCAGGACCTGGCAGAAAGTGGAAGCTTTCAATGACTGCCACCAAATTTCTAGGTAAAAACCCCTCAGTGCAGGTCTGCAACAGACCTGCAGCAAGACTTGGAGGCAGGAGGCACTGAAGGTTCAGTTTGCGCAGTAAGGCACATGCTAAACGTTGGTCTCCATGCCCAAACACCAAGACACACAAAAGCACACGCTCCAGTATCCTCAAAACCACATAAGTCAGCCACAGAAGTTTTAGGATACTGTTCTCTCGAGCAAAGAAACAAAACTGGAACTTTTGGGGCTTATGGATCAGTGGTATGTCTGCCGGAAGAAGAAAAGAGCATACACTAAATAATTCACCCTTCCACAGAGAAGCATTGTTGGGACTTGTTGATGCTCTGCAATCAAGTACCAGGATATCCAAGGAGAAAATGAAATGCCCTTTGTGAGGAAGCTGAAGCTTGGGGACCATTCGACCTTCAAAGAGGACAACAATCCTTAGCATACCTCAACATCCAACAAGGCTTGGTTTCAGAAGAAGTCTGGGAACATTCTAGAGTGGCCAACATAGTCACCTGACTTGAACCCCATAGAAAATCTCTGCTGACATTAGAAGAAGGCAGTTGCAGCATGCAAACCCTAGAATATTAGTGAACTGAAGGCCATTGTCCATGAGAACTGGGCTAAGATTCCTTGGGAATGCTGCCAGAGGCTGTTGTCTGCGTATGCATCACATCTCAAGCAGATCATTGCAGCAAAAAGGTGCTCTACTAAGTATTAAAGATGCTTGTCACGAAGGGGTTGAATAATTTTGAGCCTGCAGCAGTCATTAAAAGTGGCATTTTGTATTGAATTTGGAGAAGTGACTTGTAATATTTGTTGTGTTGAGCTATTTAAATTGTTCTTGTTTGATTTGTTCATTGCAAAAGCTGAAAGTTTGTACATTTTGCAAGTAAACCTAATGTTCAACAGGGGTTGAATAATTTTGATTGCAACTGTAGTTATGTTTTTTTCAGCAGCACGTTGGCCTGCTTTTCTGGCACAAACACAACACTGGATGCTTTTTTGGTCATAAGGTTGAGAGACAACAACCACAGACTCCAAATACTGTATGTTCACTTATGTATGAACTAAAGATACAAAGAAAACTGCAGAAACTGCTTAGCAGCCAATGGTCCAATATTATTGTTCCATAAAATGGGAGCACTAAGGGCTCAATTTACCCGCAGGGGTTACTTGATATGGGTATAAACCCACTCAAAAGCTGAGTGGGTGGTATTTAACCTCATCTTTATCATTTTATCACAAAACTGATGTGCTGAACTTTGAGGTGGAAATGTTAAAGACTCTGTCACTGTGCTGGTACTTCTACTTTTAACTTTGTAATCTCCTCAATGTATTAAGAGTCACTTGCTGTCCAACAATGATTATGAAATAACAATCACAAATCACAAAGGAGGCTCTGAAACAAGATAAGGGATCACTCTGGCCTAAAAAAAAACATGTCCTAAGTGCGCTTGACACACGTTGGAAGAAGCTCCTGAAATTAGCATGCTTTAAATGTGACTGACAGGTCTGAGATTGGAATTACATCTCGGAGCGGGAGGAACGTCATCGCTTATGACCGCCAGATCTATCTTCATCAGGGACTCCCCCCCCCCCCCCCCCACCCTCAAACTGCGGCGATGACGGCCGCAACCTCGGGAACAACCTGTCCGACTGTCATCCCTCGACGGATACGCGGGCACTCTGCTGCGCTATCCCTACGGCACTGCAGATTCGTCTTCCGTCCCTTCATCGAAAGTGAATTTAGCTACCAACCCCCCACCTCTATCCCACTCTCCTTCAGCAATTGTTTTATTCAAATGTCACTTTCTCTCCGCTCCCAAGATGCATTTCTCAGAGAATAAATCAATGGGATTTAAATATCTCGCCACCTCCTCACCTCCATCCAATCCCGCTCCCACTGCTGTCACCGCTAACGCCCGCTCTGCTTCTGAGATTCATTTACTCATATAACTAGAAGCTCTCGTTCCCTCTCTGGTTGCCTTTGGGCTGTCGGAAAGAAGGATGTGCTCATCGCTTTCGAACCAAAATCTAAAAACTGACTTAGACATGGTGATGGGACAAATTGCTCTTCTCGGGGCTTTGGCCGCATGCAAATGCGGCCATTTCTTCAACGTAACCAAACTTGGTGTAACATGCTCTTGCACTTGTGTCAGCTTGGCACATTCTCGTTGAATAAAAAAGGCTTATTTACTTTGCAGTCCCTTGTGCAATAATGAACAAAACAGGTTCTTTTAGAAGATTTGAAGAAAATTTAGCATAATTTGACAACAGTATTTTTCTCTGCCTAGCAGTTTTTCAGCACAATGCATAACCATGCAAAATCATCTCTTTCCAGCCTTTGTACCATTTCCCTTAAAGTACATCACTTTCCACTCCCTCCTGGTGGATAGTAACCAATGCAATTTATATCCTCTCTGTCGTAGTGTCTATTTTTATCATAATATTGATCTTGGTGCTCACTAAGACAAATATTGTGTGAAGCATAATACCACTAAACACCACACTCTCGGTAAATGGGTGGGATAATATATGTTCGACGGTTTTACGACATATCTGCCTGTAAACGAACTGAAGTGCCTTGCCACCTCCTGGAGCTACAGACACCACTGCTTGGATGTTTTAAAGAGCTTTCTGTGGACACGATTTGAACATTATTAATTAGCTTGGCAGCTCAGGATGGGCTTCCCCACAGTAGCCGGGTTCCTCCTGAAATTTCCTCCCACTAGAGAGTTTTTTCTCACCATTATTAGAGGATTTTTCTGTCTACAGGGAGTTTGTGTTTTTGGTTTTGTTTTTTTTTTTGCCTCATTTTCTATTTTGCAGATGAGGTTGGGCACTGCCCTTTTTTATCGGTAAAGCGTCTTTGTGACAGTCTGTCTGTGAAAAGCGCTATACAAATAAAACTGAAATAAACAGAAATGAAGTAAAAAAAAAAGGGCCCTCTGTCACATAGAAAGCCATCTCTTTCTTTGTATACAGCTCTATCCCCTGTCAGCTTCTGTATAGTGAGAGTCGATGAAATGTATTTTTAGTCCTTGGAGTTAAAAAAGAATGCTTGTACAGGGCATTAATGAATATGAATATAATGCATGGGTATCCAGAGGAATACAAAGTAAGTAATTTTACGCAAATAATAATAATAATAATAAGAAGAAGAATGATCATGGAAAACGAATTGAAGTATAAACTATACTATAACAATACCTCTATACTTCTGGAATACTAATCGGGGTACAAATGACAGTAGATGGTTTTCCTGGGAAATGTAAAACATAACCAATATCTCGGCTGACTATGGAAGTCATGGTCAGTCTGGTATTATAATAATATGCAAGAAAATTTGGAGAATATTACAGATCACGGGAGAGGGAGATGTTGGGAATAAATATTTTTGAGATACTCATGACTCAAAGGTGAAATTCAAAGTACATTAATTATCATTTTAAATGCTAATTTGCATGTATAGTTGCATTGTTTGAGAATCTTCTAAATTTGAAGTCATCAATTACTCTTCTAACATAGGAGTTAGTTGATACCTAGTTCAATCAGGAAAACGCGGGGGGGGGGGGACAGAATCGGTTTGGGTTTGCTACTGTTCATTGCTCAAGCACCTCCTATTGGTCATTTAGGCTCTTGTTGACTGCTTTCTATGCAAGCAAAAGTTTTTTTTTGTTGTTGTTGTCTGACCTCATTCTGAACGGACTCGGACTGAATCAACGAATGAAAAGAAATGATAGCTGACAGGCACGTGTTTCAGAGTAGGACCTTCAACATTCTGCTCTCTCCTAAGAGCTTGCTTGTTCATAGTTTGCAGATTGGACATTCCAGATTCAGGTGGCATTGGAGATTCAGAATTACAGAAAAGAAATGAGATGTGGAAAAGAGTAAAAATGGGCACAGATTTATGATTGTGATAGTCCAGTTTTTTGGTTTTTTTTGCAGGTCATCCCTGTTTAAAATAAAGACCATTTCTATCTTTTGGAGTCCATGATTGGATTCTGCAGGAGGATTTGAGTTTGTCAGAAAGCTTAGGTATTTCCTGAACTGATGACAGGTACCAAGGTGTGAGGCCTAGAAAGGACTGTAAAGTAGACTTGTGAAGAGGGCCTTGTTAGCAAACCTGATGGTTGAATGGTAAATTACAACCCCCATTCCAAAATAGCTGGGACAAAGTGTAAATTGTGAATAAAATGAAAATGCAATGACTTTCAAATCACACCAGCCAGTATTTTATTCGCAATAGAACAAAGATAACATAGCAAATGTTTAAACCGAGAAATTATACAATTTTAGCCACGAAACAAGCTCATTTCAAATTTGATGACTGATACAGGTCTCAAAAAAGTTGGGAGAGGGGCCTGTTTACGTTGGCGTTGCATCCCCTCTTCTTTTTAACACAGACTGGAGGTGTCTGGGCATTGAGGAGACAAGTTTCTTGAGTTTAACCATTGGAATTTGATCCCACTCTTGTTTAATACAGGCTTCCAGCTGCTGGAGAGTTTTGGGTCTTCTTTGATGAACTTTATATTTAATTAGGCGCCAAATGTTGTAAATCAGTGAAAGATCAGGACTGCAGGCAGGCCAGTTCAGCACACGGCCTCTTCCACTACGAAGCCATGCTGTTGTAATAGCTGCAGTATGTGGTTTTGCATTGTCCTGCTGAAATACACAAGGCCTTCCCTGGAATAGATGTCGTCTGTAGGGGAGCATATGTTGCTCTAAAACCTTTATATACCTTTCAGCATTCATGGTGCTTTTTGAAACATGTAAGTGTCCCACACCATATGCACTAATACATCCCCATACCATCAGAGATGCTGGCTTTTCAACTGAACGCTGAAAACAGGAGGGATGGTTTTTCTCCTCTTTAGCCTGGAAGATACGACTCCCATGATTTCCAACAAGAATGTCAAATTTGTACTCTGACCACAGGACACTTTGCCACTTTGCTACAGTCCATTTTAAATTAGCCTTGGCCCACAGAACACAGCAGCGCTTCTGGATCATGCTCAACAATGGTTTTCTTTTTGCATGGTTGAGTTTTAGGTGGCATCTGTGTATGGCACGGCAGACTGTGTTTACAGACAGTGATTTCTTGAAGTATTCCTGGGCCCATTTAGTAATTTCAATGACAAAATCATGCCGGTGAGTGATGCAGTGGCGTCTGAGGGCCCGAAGATCACAGGCATCCAGAAAAGGTCTTCAGCCTTGTCCCTTACACACACAGAAATTTTTCCACTTTCTATTAAACTTTTGATGTTATGCACTGTCGATGGTGAGCCCTTCAAAGCCTTTGCAATTTGACGTTGTGGAACATTGTTTTTAAAGTATTCCACAATTTTTTACGCAAACCTTCACAGGTTGGAGAGCCTCTGGCCATCTTTACTTCTGAGAGACTCAGCCTCTCCCTTTTATAGCCAATCATGTTAAACATCTGATGCCAGTTAATTTAATTACTCGCTAAATGTTCCTTCCTCTGATTCTCTTATATATGATTTGCTTTTTCAGCCCTTTTTTTTGCCTGTGTCCCAACTTTTTTGAGACCTGTTGCAGCCAGAAAATTTGAAATAAGCTCATTTTGAGGATAAAAATGTAAAACGTCTCAGATTCAACATTTGCAATGTTATCTATGTTCAATCGTAAATAACATATTGGCTCATGTGATCTGAAAGACATTGCATTTTGATTTCATTCACAATTTACACTCCGTCCCAACTATTTCTGAATTGGGGTTGTACAAAACCCAAACCAGTGAAGTTGGCACGTTGTGTAAATCGTAAATAAAAACAGAATACAATGATTTGCAAATCCTTTTCAACCTATATTCTATTGAGTACACTGCAAAGACAAGTTACTTAATGTTCTAACAGGTAAACTTTGTCATTTTTAGCAAATATTAGCTCATTTGGAATTTGATGCCTGCAACATGTTTCAAAAAAGCTGGCACAAGTGGCAAACAAGACAGAGAGTTGGGGAATGCTCATCAAACACTTATTTGGTACATCCCACTGGTGAACGGGCTAATTGGGAACAGGTGGGTGCCATGATTGGGTATAAAAGCAGCTTCCCTGAAATGCTCAGTCATTCACAAACAAGGATGGGGCGAGGGTCACCACTTAGTGAACAAATATGTGGGCTGATTGTCGAACAGTTTAAAAACAACATTCCTCAACGAGCTATTGCAAGAAATTTAGGGATTTCATCATCTATAATTTTGACGTAATATCGTCAAAAGGTTCAGAGAATCTGGAGAAATCACTGCACGTAAGCGACAAGGCCGAAAACCAACATTGAATGCCCGTGACCTTCGATCCCTCAGGCGGTACTGCATCAAAAACCAACATCAGTGTGTAAAGGACACTGTCAGTAACTACAGTTCGTCGCTACATCTGCAAGTGCAAGTTAAAACTCTACAATGCAAAGCGAAAGCCATTTATCAACAGCACCCAGAAATGCCGCTGGCTTCGCTGGGCCCAAGCTCATCTAAGATGGACTGATGCAAAGTGGAAAAAGTGTTCTGTGGTCTGACGAGTCCACATTTCAAATTGTTTTTGGAAACTGTGGACGTCGTGTCCTCCGGACCAAAGAGGAAAAGAACCATCCGGACTGTTATAGGCGCAAAGTTCAAAAGCCAGCATCTGTGATGGTATGGGGGTGTATTGGTGCCCAAGGCATGGGCAACTTACACATTTGTGAAGGCACCATTAATGCTGTAAGGTACATACCGGTTTCGGAGCAACATATGTTGCCATCCAAGCAACGTCTTTTTCATGGACGCCCCTGCTTATTTCAGCAAGACAATGCCAAGCCACATTCTGCATGTGTTACAACAGCATGGCTCCGTAGTAAAAGAGTGCGGGTACTAGACTGGCCTGCCTGTAGTCCAGACCTGTCTCCCATTGAAAATGTGTGGCGCATTATGAAGCGTAAAATGCGACAACGGAGACCCCGGACTGTTGAACAACTTAAGCTGTACATCATGTTATGATTCTGCCCTTTCGTGTGTTGTCCCGTGCGTTTTTTGTGCTTGTGATTTACTTTCGTCTCGTTTACTTTCCAGCCGGCTGATGATCCGCTTCCAATCTGCCGTCATTGGTGTCGTGTGACTGCATTCAGCATGCCTGTGTCTCGTCGTCCAATCACCTTTCTACTTTCGGTTTGGCTTTGGTATTTCATTCATTGCTTCCAGCTGTGCTTAATTCCGGGTCTCGCTAAACTGAGTGAATGCGTTCTCTGATAGGGCATTACTAACCGTACTAATTTTCACGTAGTTAAGGGTGATTGTAAATACTTCGTCACTTTATATTAACCTTGATTAACTCATTTAGCGAACGTATGTGTTTCTGGCTTTCGTGATTTCAATCTGAGCTTTCTGAGTAACTGCATTTAAAAGACTGCGCTTTTCCTTTCGCTTTTCTTGTGGTGCTTTTTACTTGTCACGTTTAGATTGCCTTATCTAAACCGTCTAGCTTGATTGCTCGTCTCAGCGTCTTGTCTCGAGTCATTATTGCATACCCGGTCCTCGTGTGATTGTTTATTAATCCCCATGTGTTTCTGTTTCAGTGTGATTGCATTTCGAGTCCCCGCCTCCTCTCGTGATCCTTAAATGTGGCAGTATTGAAAGTCTTCATCAGACGGATCCTTGTTTTGACTTTGTCTACATGGTGATATCGCTGCTCCTGCATTCCTGTGTTTTTCCCCGAGCCTGTCCAGAGTCTAGCCTTTTTGCAGCACCCCTGTCTTGTCTTCCTTTTCGTTCAGTCTCCCAGTGTGGTTCGTCAGTTAGTTAGGTTCAGTTTTTGTTTTTTAGTTTAGCCACTCATTGAGTGTGTACCTCAGTTCTCCCCCTGCCTTTGGCAGTGTATTTCAGTTCTCCCTTTTGTTCAGTGCATGTGCACGGTGTTTTATTTCTGGTGTGCCAGCCATATTCTTCCCCTAGTGTTTTTGTGTCTAATAAATTGCTCTGCATCCTGCGCCTGGTGTTTCCGGCTCCCTTCTTACACATCAAGCCAGAATGGGAAAGAGTTCCACCTAAAAAGCTTCAAAAATTGGTCTCCTCAGTTCCAAAACGTTTACTGTTTACTGTTGTTAAAAGGGAAGGCGATGTAACACAGTGGTAAAAAGGCCCCTGTGCCAACTTTTTTGCAATGTGTTGCTGCCTTTAAATTCTAAGTTAATGATTATTTGCAAAAAAAAAAAGTTTCTCAGTTTAAACATTAAACATCTTGTCTTTGCAGAGTATTCAATTGAATATAAGGATTTGCAAATCATTGTATTCTGTTTTTATCTATGATTTACATAGCGTGCCAACTTCACTGGTTTTGGGTTTTGTACATCCAGCCCATAAAAGTTGCCTTGAATGTTGATTTCTAGGTCCCATTCTATCGCCATGAACCCATACAGAAAGGACAGTCATCTGATTCAGAGTTAACTTGGCAGCAAGAGTGAAGGAGCATTTGATGGGGTCAAAGCGGGGGTATGCCTCAAGGTCTGGTATAAACACCAGGCTTCGCCAGGCACAGTTGTTGCAGGCGGAAGACTCAAGCACTGACAGCATGGAAAATAAACTGCAGTTTATTTAAAATCAAGGCAGTCCAAAAGACGTGGCCAGGAAACGGCATAGGTCACGAACCAGAAGGCACAGCAAGAGAACAGATACAAAATCCAAAAACAGATGCCAAAACAGGCTGGGTTGGAAATTTAGAAACAGGCTGAAATGGGTGGCGGAACAGGATATAGCTAGTAGCAACACAGAAGAAAACCCACTGAGACATTGCAAAACCTAAGAATGGGGAGGATATTAATTCATAAAGACAGACAGGCAAACGAGAAACAGGTGAGGGAAAAGGCACAAGAAAAGCACGGAGCGAAAGAATGAGACAATAAACTACTCATTACCCAGAATCAGGAACAAGGAAAGAGAAATAAATAAATTGAAGTTCATGGACTGGGAGGCGAGAGGGGAAAAACAAAGAGACGTGGGAAAACAGTAATGCTAAATATAACAAACACACAGTCTTTGCGGGCAATACTGACTGGCAGCCCCATCAATATGGGACAATACACATCTTGATCTAGCTTTTCTCAGAGATGGTAGGATTTCACCATGTTCAGGTGACCCCTGCTGGCGCAAATATGTCTGTCTGCTGAGATGTGCATGTAGCATCTTTCTCTGAGTAATGCCATGGCAAGCAGTGGTCGCATGCTTCGGTGAAAAGTTTGCACATATTTGTTCTTTCCTTAATCAACCATCAAGAAGGTGATGGTAATTGTCCTGCAAGTGCGATTCTAGGATCACACCTTCACTGGGGCTCAGTCCTTTGTGAGAATGTGATATGCACACAGCCACTCGCAAATCACTCAACCCCTTTGCTTAATCACTCATTTCACTGAATAACAATCAATACATGGATATTTATATATGAAATTCTAATTTTGTGCAATAATGCTTTTCAAGAATTTCCAGTATGAAGCCTGAAATTTATATTAGAAACAATTTTTATGAAAATTAAAAATTGAATATGCAGTTTGCAAAAGTATTCGACCTCTTTTCACTTTAGCAAAGATAGGTTCAGTTGGGTAAAATGTCAATTTTAGAAGGAACCAAATTAGATGGGCAGTCTGTTTTAGTGTATAATTAGAAGCCGGGCAGCCTAAGCTGTCAGGACCCTCTTGTTTTCCTGCATGTTCTTCTTCTTCTTGTAATTCTGAGGAAATCCTCCTTCCCATGGCGAAAAGTGACCAAATTTTGCATAAAGGCCCAGTCCCAAGCCAGATTGCCTCAGCGGCAAAACAGGCCAATAGTCCTGATAGTGGCCCTACAGCAAGCTTCTAAAGTTCAAAATTTTGAAATTCACAACAAATCAACCATATGTGCTACAGATATGCACTACAATGTAGCCCCAATCCTGAAGAAACCTTTGTACATTTATACCACACAAATTTTTGATTTATCGAAATTTGAGCCGACAGTGCATCAAAATGTTTGACTGTAAATGGTATTTTAAACACATACTTGCAAATTCTTGCTAAATACATTTTCAATGTTCATTAAAAAAAAAAAAGACAAAATTTTGGAGTGATGGTAGATGATGTTAAGAAAATATCAGAATTTTATCTCAAAAACTGAATTTTTTACAGCATTTTGAATTTCACTCTCATACCAACAAATGGAGTCAATGCAAAAATGGCATTTTTAAACATTAGTTTTTCACTTATGGAGCCAATAAGTCATTGTTAAAAACAAATCACCAACATCTCCATGCTGTCTAGATGCAAATTGTGGATTTTTGTCTTAATTACTGAATTTTTGACAGCCGTTTGAAATCTGCTTTTACATGCTTGGTCAGGTAGCGTCAATATGTGATGCATTGGGATGAGAATGGACTCACAGGTGACTTTGCTTCATCAATTTGTGAAGCTACATGTGACATTTACATTTGCAAATTAGCTCGGTGAGATTGAGCATAGTCTCCAGTGGCGGGTCTAGAATTGGGAATTGGGGTGGCATAGATACGTCCGTTTTAGTCCAAGCAAGTTCTCAATCATTTTCTATTATTGATGCGTTTTCCAATTATCGTAATTGGCAACTGAAGGCATGGTTTCTCTCCATATGTGATCTAACAGCGATTTGGGCTAAATTCAGTAGGCAATAGTGGCGAAGCCGGAACTGAGAATTGGGTGCACAAAACATCCATTTAAAACAATTATTAGTCTTGACCTGTTCTCAGTCATTTTCATAATTAACTAAAGGTTCACTCCGAGAGCACTCCACACTTAACAGGTGCTGCTTGTTCTCCCTGATTAGGTAAGACGACAATCATTCATCTGGACACGTATTTGCTGTCTTTGAGTCAATGTTATTCAAAATTGCATACCTGCGCAAACAGCTTGAGCCACATGCTTTTTATAGCCTATTTAACTGCCAAGTGCCACTTTTTTTATCAACCCATGCAATATTGAGAGTGAAACGCGATATTTATTGGAATTCGGACCAGTTCAATCAATGCAAAGCATTAGCCTAATAATAAGTAAATTATTTTTCTGTACTGAATTCAGCCCATGATTTCATCGTTGTTAGATAGCATATGGAAAGAAACCGTGTCTTAAGAGATAAGATATACTTTATTGATCCCCGTGGGGTAATTTGTCCTCTCCAATTCCCAGTTCTAGACCCGCCGCTGCTCTTGTGCCAGAAATTGCGAGTTCAAACCTCAACTGATGTAAAATGCACATTAAAGTGCCACCTTTTTTTCCATCTTCCTACACTCTGCTTGTTGCTCAGAATTGTCAAAGATTGCCTAAAATTGCCCGGCCCCGACCATTGCTGCACAGCAGCTGTAATTAATGATGCTTCAGAATGAACGATCAAAGATTTCAATACCAATGAGGCACTCGGAGAGCGAAGACCTCCGCCAAGGCCAATAGTCCACTCAGATGATGCGCAAATCTGCAAGCATCACATTTCTTCAAGTGGATAAGTTTTGTTGCATTGAACTTTACTACCATCTTGTAGATTTAAAAATGTATGGCATTTATTCTGCTAAAGGCAACATCTTGAAATTATGCAATGGTGAAAAATCCTGGAACTGGATAGTGATCTGGCTCATCACCAAAGTCCAATGGAGTGTTCCTGGGGCCAAACCCTATCCAAAAAAAAAAAAAAAATCAAAATCCATTTGTGACTTTTAGAGTGAAGTTGCTAACTGTCAGACAAACAGACAAGAAGACTCAGAGGAGACCAATGGCTGGTCAGAATTTCACCTTTCCTGGTTACTCGCTTTGGCCAATTTTTCTCTTGAACTTTGACAACGTAGATTCTCTAAAAACAATAGGTGTCAACTGGGTATAACATCCAACCTTGTGAAGTTTGATGATAGTTGCTCTCGAATTGTGAGTGCTATACTGTCCACAGAGAGACACAGCTAGAAACAAACCCAACTGTCCAACCAGCTAGCCAAGATTTTGGCTAGTAAGAAACACAGGCAAAAACATACCCTCCTTCATACTGCTGTTTTAGAGAGAACCCTGAGACAATGACCAGAACTTTCCGAAGTAACATAAGTTTGGCCATGAGGAAAAATGTGCAAAACATGAGTAGGAATGGATATGAGGAGAAATGTATAAAACATTGTCTCAGTCTTTGAAACACATGGGAACAGTCCACCTTATTATGAACAATAACAGAAGCATCCTGAGTCACTCCATGCCAAATCAACTGAGGCTTCCTGACTGACCATCTGGGAATTGAAGAGTGAATTAATTTTTTCATTCTTAATGCATTATAAATCAGAAATTTTGAATTCTTTCAGACATACATGTTTGCCAAAAAAGCATAGTAACATGAGTATTATTAAAATTTAAAAGATCTCATGTGGTTCAGAACACAGGACGTCAAAGCAGACAGCAGAAGTTGAGACCATACTCTGTCAGAAAGAGAATGACCTGGGGTTTCGAAACTGATCAACTATTAATTTCAGGTACATTTCCCCACCGACTTCTGAGAATCATGAATGCCATGGTGAGCTTGGTTGTGCGTGCCGTATATCTGGCTGCTTGCAGCTGCTAGCATCATATATGGTTTCAACATCTGCAGTCTTTTCCTTTTAAGGGAATGTATTATACACTATCAAGCTTTTGCACAAATGATGTTCAAGGGCCCCTGATTACAATGTCATAAAACTTAAAGGGGTTTGGATGTTTTAACCATGAGAAAAAGCTTTTTACGTCACAACTTCCCAACAAATCTAAAATTTATTCTTAATAACATGGGCAAGAGAAACATCAGAAATTTCTGATTCATCTGTTTAGTTTGCAAAGTCTAAAGTTAGAGGCAAAAATGATCAGAGAAAACACACAATCTTTAATCATTGCAATTGTTAGGGGCGCTGCACTGAATGTTAAGGGTGCTTGAGCGTGCTCAAGAAGAGTTTAAAATCGCCAGTGTTGTACTGTGAGCTTGAATCCTAAGTGGGGGAAAAAACTATTCCAAAGCAGGAGTTATTGTTTTCAACTGTGAAAATCTGTGAAGAAAAGTTTGGCCTTTTCAGGTATTGGTGAAGTTCAGGTTTTTAGGCTACTGGCAACTGAGCAATGGCTTGTCAAAAACAAGTGTTACTTCATCTCCCAACTGGCGCCTCTTCAACAATTTTTATATCCAGGTTTTTTTTTTTTTTGGTCATTCATGCCATTTTCCCAATCTTAAACAGAAAATGTTTGCTAAAGCTTGGACAAGAAGACCATCATTTCCTTCGGGTTTATAAACCATGTCCATTTTCATGAAGGACGTATTGCGTCTCTGGGCATTTGTCATCATCCGAGCCACACTTCTCCTCTGTATCAAACTGTCAGCTGTTTTTGTTGAAATGTACTTTCTTCTTCAAGTTTCATTGCTAATCTGATCTGTCTCTGTCTGTTACCGGTGATAATTTGTTTGCCTTCAGGCTATATGCTTGGCTATTTATCAGTCTCTCCTCCAGTTCTTACAACTCTTCAAAGAGATTTGCCTACTCATGCCATTTAAAGAATTTTCTCTATCTATCTATCTATCTATCTATCTATCTATCTATCTACTACCTCCACTACAATAACAACAACAACAACTACTACTACTACTACTACTACTACTAATGATAATAATAATATGTATAATATTTTTACCATTTTCACAACTAGATTTCTGTTGAACATCACAGTATAAGAGTGCCATTAACCCTCTATTTACCAAAACCATTTCCGATTGTGTTAAAATTATTTCCCTAAACAAAAATGTTTATTTTGGGCCATTATTTGAAAAACAGTAGCCATTTGGCCCATCTTTCTACATTGTAGCAAATCTGCTACACTGGGTAATAATACCAGTACCATTCAAGTTATTCTCAAATGTTTATTTGGCAATAAGAAGCAAATCCAACAGGATGTCCAGGCTGTTAACCCTTTTACTTCATGTAGCAGATATGCTACGCTGGTTAATAGAGGGTTAAAAACTTCAAACTTCAATTTAAATAATTGTGAATTTTATTTTGCATTGTTGCAGTTTGCCAATAAACAGAGCAGGCATTCATTTAAATACAGGGTTGTAATAAGATGATTAAGTGTGACAGTCATCTAAATAATTCAAGGTAATATTTTATTAACATAGACACAGAGTCTTTATACAGCTACGTGCCTCTTTTTGACCTCACTGCTGAAAAGATACAGAATGTGCAAGGGCATACAGAAGGCTTATCTATTATTGACTCCTTTCAGGTTGACAGATGTGATGAATATAGAACCTGAAAATCAACAGAGAGTTCCAAAGTTGTACAGGGTATACAACCTGATAATATAAGTGGTGTCCCAGAAACCAAGAATAGCTCATCTCTTTCTGGATCACCTCCTATCTTGTTTTTTTCATTACTGTATACCCTGCCTGCATGATTTTTTGATGCAGAGTCATTCTGGTAATTTTGTTTCCTTGTTAATCCAATGCTGAAACTACATAACCGGGGCATTAAACAAATGAAGTACAGAAATATTTTGCCCGTTTTCCTTACCAATTTTAAAATTTTTGGGATTTATTCATCTGAGAAGATTTTGTTAAATTTCAGAACTAATACATTTGCAAATGCAGTCGGCCATTCCTGGTTGGATACACACTGTACATACATACTCAGACCACGAGCACACAGTGAGCCTTCAGCGTCAGTGAGTTGCACTTTGAATCAAGGGCCAGCTCCTTTGTGCCATGATAACCAAATCAAAAGGAAAATATTATTGTTATCTTATTGTGAAGAGCAGTGTTTCCCAACCAGTGCACATCAGGTATACATCTGCTGTGGCCTGTCAGCTGGCTTTATCCTTTCCACCATCAATTCGTGAAGCCAAAACCCAAATCTCCTAATTGTGATATGTAACATTATGTCATGCCAGTCATTATGCAAAAATAACTGCGCACCTACTGTATGTGTGTGGCCTGTTGTTAAGCAGAGGGCCAATAACCACCTAGATTTGCAATAATTTATGCAGGAAAGGCATGATTCGTTTATTGTTTTTATACCCCTGTTACCACTTGCAATGCTTAGCTAAAGACTCAATTTTCATATTTTGTCCAAAAAATGCATTATTATCCAGACTATTGGCTTCCACCACTATTAACTTATGTTGCTTCCAAACAGCTGAAATTTCCATTGCTGTGTGCAAGAGTGCATTCTATTTTACTGTGTTGCTATTCGAGAACTGTGGTTACTAATTCCACAGCAATACAGTTCCACTTGGATGGTTATTGTCCTGTTGTGCTTTTTCCATTTGTTAAAATCACCACACTCATCAAATATTTCAATGGTTTGTAAGGGTTTTCACCCTGCAGTCCCTCCCCTGTGGCTTGTTCTCGCCTCCACCTTAACGAGATGCATCTTTTGCACGATAAGGTGGCGGTGATTGTTTAGGTATATAGGGCTGGCAGTAACCAGTCCTCATTGTCGCTGCATTTTCTTGATTCTACCCTGTGTCTCTGCTCCCCAGTTTCATCTATGTGTTGGCTTTTCTTTCATTAAATTCTCCAGTTTTTTGTGCGTGTGGGTCCATTCCTGTTTTTAAGCCCTTGGTCCTAGCTCCCGCCAGATTGACCTTTGTATCCGGCGGGAGCGAAACCATGACATGGTTACATCAGAAAACTCAAAAATGTTGTCTCTGTCTATTTTAGCCTTCACTTCTGATGTTTGTCACTTAGTTTTTCAGTACCAGCTATATTTAGCATGGAATAAAACTATGGCATGGTTTTATAAGTTTTATAATTTGTGTTTTAGAATTTGAAACGGATTCAACAAGATTTTGTAGAATACCTAGGTTTTGGCCACTTTAAAATGCAAACAGCTTAAACACTTCGGTAGACCCCCTGCTACATTCGTTAGCACTGACTCTGTTTCATCGAGGGTAGCATATTGTCTGCTTTTTTTCCAGAAAGTGGAATGTCTGTTTTGTTAAAATAAGGTATATTTCATATATTGTTGTGTAAGTGAGTTATACTTGTGCCTTATAAAGTGTCAAAACGCTAATATATTTATAACTGCTTCAGAGGTGTGCATTTATCAGAAAATAATGCACACCTTTAAAAGGTCCTTCAGCCAATCGCAGTTGGGTATTTGGAAAATATTCCACAAGGAGATGAAAAGTTGGGAAGCATTGGTTTTGATCAGAGGCGGAAAATCCTGGTTCATAAAATAAAAGTCCTCCATTACATCATTTCAACCATCTGAATTTTCTTCAACCAACAGGCAAAACTGCGATCATCTGATTATATTGAAGTAAGTGAAAACACAGCTGAAGTTTCACTTACTGACCCTTGGATTTTACTCTTCTGGTTTCAATAAATAGGTTTTCAAAGAAGCAAACCTGTTAATACAATGGGCCATTGCTCTGTTAAACATTGCCTTTTTAGTTCTCCACATGGGAAATTAAAGTAGCCCACAATACCTATTTAGAATTATGTGAGCCCCACTCACCAATGATAGCTTTCATTCAAAGGAGGCCAACAATGCATAAACATAATCCTTTATGGAAACTAAATTAAGTTTAGAGCCTTGAACAATATTCTATGTGTTTTCTTCCATACAGTACATCCCCGTTTGTTTCAGCAGATGCTTTTCTCCTGAACACAAGCTTTGCCTGAGACACACCATTGTTGTGCTCTGCCTGAATGAGCGCCTTGGTAGTGCACTCCAAAGCTGATAAAAGGGGGATTCTGGGGGAAAAATGGGAACAACAGGATCAGCGCGGCTCAAGCAGCTCGAGGTGGGTAGATTAAGGCAGCGCCTGAGGCTTTTGTGCTCAGCGACGTGGCGAATATGGTTTCCGCAACAACCGCCTGTTATGGAGCATGTGGCCTTCAGTATCTAAGCAATAATGAACTTTTTCTTTCAGATGGTGCTGTTGACTGATTCATGCAATGTGTGACTTTAATGAATGTACTGTATATTGGCACAGCAACAAAGAATTTAATGATAAAATTACCTAGTCCCAAAGTACAGAAAACACAAATAAAAATCATATAAACTTGATGTTCTTTATCATACAGATTGCCAAAATGGTTAAGGCAGACAGTTTGTACACTCTGCTGTTTGTACAGACTGCTTTTGTAAACTCGTATTTACAATAAATTCTCATTCGCCAGTTGACATATAATCACAATAGCTCTTGCTTTGCTGTTGTACCACACATATTCTTGAAAATTTGGTAAAGACAAAACTACTGTAAGAGAATACCTTATAGAAAGATATAAAAAAAAAATTTTTGACTTAAGAAATGGGATGTGCTCATGTCTTTAACTTTTATAATAAACATTTATTCTTAACAGCAACTATATTTGGCCATTAAAGTACTGAAATACTGCCTTGTCAAGAGGACCACTTTGCAGAAAATTTGTCAAGGTGAGAATTCCAAGACCTCCAAAATCTTCAGAAAGGTGGCTGCTCACAAAAATGAGTACAACATCCTGTCTGTGACGTGTACAATCAAAATTGACCATAACGAGCTTGACTACAATTACCTCTGTAGGCCTGCTATTTTTATGGCATTTTAACAAAATCAATCTTGGTAAATAGAACTTAAAAATCGTGAAAGTAAAACTCAATTAATTGCACTCAGGGGAGAGTCAGAGGAAATCTCGAAAAGAAATGCTTGGTTCTCGGACTCAACATGAAGACTCTGTTCTGCTATAAAAAGTGCACAAAATAGTGCATGCACACACACACACACACACACACACACACACACACACACACACACACACACACACACACACACACACACACACACAGCCAGTCGTTGCTTGGATTGCAAATTGAAGGAATGTTCTGACTCACTGAGAAGGAAATAAGAGTGAGGGGCCTGCCAGCAGAGAAAAGGGAAAGCTATATTTCTTCGTTTTTGAAAGTGGTGCATTACAGAGGAGTGAATGGACATTGATGGCACCAAGGAATTATCCAAATATAGAACCCAGCGGCTCTCTGTAAAAGCGCTCAAGGGTCCTTTTTCATTGGCCGTCCTCTGGAACAAGAAAAACTGACAAAGAGAGGCTTTATTTATTTCAGGAAGAGATAAAAATGATGTGGGAAAACCAAATAATTACACAATCGTGAAGTTGAGACTCAGACAGTATTCAATGGCACCCTACTTCTCAAGAGATAATGACGACAACTCCTTTACTTCCCAGAATGAACCAGATACTTAAAACGTTTGTGAAGAGAGAATCCACTGGCTTCAAAGAAAGCCTTGTGCTGATAGGAGGCTTCTAACTCCTGCGGGAAGTGCAGTGCACTTTAGAAATAAAGAGAACTTGTTAGTTGGAGAGATGAAGTAGGAGAGGTTGAAAGCATTTTTTACGGAAGTGCATACACTGAATCATTTGTGAAAGAGATTAAAAGTCAGATGGTTGGGGTGAGAGGTTCTTTAAAACATGAAAGCTAAAGCTTTTTTGTTAAAACAAAGAAGAACAGTATAACAGCTCAAAAATCAAACTGTCACATTCATGGCACAATATTATGGCACTAAACACTATTTGGACTGAAGGTAATCAAAAACTGCTACTGGAATCTGGAATGTCCAGTTGGTGAACTGTGCACATTTGCATGTTCACATGTGACTCATGCTGCCATCTCAGGATAGCAGACAGTATATGGCTCTCCTTCGAAGCATGCACCTGTCAATCTCTGCTTCTTTACACTCGTAGATTGAAACTTCGGAAACTCAGAATGAGGGCGGAAAAAAAAAAAAGCAGAACATGTGCTAGCTTAGAAGTTTACTGACAAGCGCCCAGCTGGCCACCAGGAGGCGCTTGAGCTTCAAACAATGCCAATCCAGACCAGCTCTCTCGTCTCGAATCCCGGCAGCGCAAAGCCAATTATGCGCTGCTTTGAAAAGGCTATCGTGACAGTCAGCACTGGCACGACTCAAATTCAGACCCGGGCCATGGTGGTCACTACTACTCCGCAATGTGGTGCCTTAACCGAGTGAGCCAACCCAGTAGCCCCCCCATACTATATTTGTGATAAAACTCAAAAACTGAAAGTCTACACTTCAAACACATTTTGAATTTTTTTAAAAAATTCAAATCCACTGTGGTGGCAAACAAAAGGCAAAATGATGAAAATTGTATTTTCAAATACTCCGAAAATAAAGAACCTGACTCAATATCTCCCTGATGACAGAGCTGCCAAAAGGACCACCTCACTCCCTACGGTTTTGAGAATTTATTTCTGAAATACCAAGACCAGTTCACTACTACTTCAAACTTCTGTGTTATGGTTGTGTTATTGAAGATGTTTAACCTCTCTGCGCAGATGTAGCCATCAGCGTGCATGGAGCTGCTCTATTTATACACGCAGCTGCACTATTCTATCAATGGGTGGAACACCCGGAACAGTTATTGAATATTCAGGAGGAAGCCAAGCTGAAACACCATTTAGAGTATGGAGAAATTAAGTCTCATCCCTGTTTCCCTGGAATTGTATCACATAAACTCCTCAGCCAAACCTGATGAGCAAACTGCTCAATATACTTGCCCATAGTATCTATCCAGCAGTTTTAAAAAAATGATCTCTTGGAACAGAAAAAAATGGTTGTCCTTTGTATCAACCACTTCAACTGTAATGAGTCAATGGTATCCCAATTAAGCAGTTAAAAAAAATCTGTATTCTGAAGCAAATATTCAACATGGTATTGATACAATGTCATTCTACTATCAATCAAAGTCATCACAAATTAATAACACGTAATTCCCCAACATGCATTTACGCGTAGATTCCTCCATCAAAGAATTCAGTTCTCAATTATATCCTCGTAACTCTCACTAATAATGTTTCCATCCACCCATTTTAATGCACATTTTGAATTTGCACTTCTAAAAACCCAAACTGAAATGCCCAAAATGCACATAAACTCGAAACGTAACTTCAATTTTTTTTGCACAAGGAGGCGGTGCAATATCTGCCATACCGACAAAGATAAATGTGCAGTGTAAACGGGTCAGCAAAGTTATTCAAATAAATGATAATGTTTAATAACCACGTCATTTTTGTCACAGTGAGCCTTCTCTGGCGTTTCTGGACTGATCTGAACATGATGAAGTAAGCAGACATGGCTGTTATCATAACTCTTCCAAGACCACAGATCTGAAATATTATTTGCTCTAAAACTTTGATTCTCTTCTCTCTTTCGCCACTTTCTTTCATGTTCACTAACAGCTTTCTGTTTTTTTCTTTTTTCGTTCGTCGCACTTATTGACGTCATCTTGTGTGATGTCGTCTTCTGCAGACACAATGTCAACTGACTCGACAATTAGTGCCACCTAACTGCACCTACGGTTTACCTTGAGAAACAGAAGTGCATAACTGTAGTGGATGGAAAGGCATACAAACGCGAATTTCCTTTTGCAGCATTTGCGACAATGCGCTCAAGATCAGTGATACAGTTGGTTGGAAACACAGCCACTGATACCCAGTCACTCTTATGCCTACTCAGACTCATCTGCATGGAGCACAGTTATAGTTCACGGTCACATGAAACTTCCCCGGTTATAATCAAATGATTGACATATTTCTTATCCAATTCCAGAGAGTGAAAACTTTCCACATCAATTGAAAGACATTGGTCGGACAATCAGAAAAGTCTTTAAACCCTTGCGTAACAGCAAATTAGGTCATAGTCTTTCAACTTTGCGCAGCTGAAAATGACGCGATTGCATAGAATAAAGACTTCCAAAACTGACCTGAAGTGCTCAGGTTACATTTATCAGATTAAAATATGGTAAAGACATGGTCAATGGGTATTATTCCGAATGAAACAGAAATGGAGGGTTCGTTCTGCTGGACGTGAATCTGGAGGAGGATTCAATGAAGACAAGTTTTTTTTTAAATTAAAACCCCATTTATTAAACTCATGCTAATTCCACCTGAAAATCATGAATTCAAATGTAATTTCATGCATCAAAAGTTGATTTGTGAGAAAAATATGATTATTTCATAATTTGGCAGTGTGCCATTTTGAGGGCTCTGAGAGTTTGGCAAGCCTCTTGTTGAGCTGTCTTATTTGGCTCATAAGTAGTAGATAATTTTGATTTTCACACTCAGATGAGTTATACTTGGGGTGAAGGAGTTCATAATCCCAGAACTATATTGTTTTAACTCCCAGCCATTTTTCAATTCAGAGTATTTTTTTAACAATTCCAATGCTGAATTTTCATGATTTTTTATGTTTGCAGCTCTTTTTCTCCATCAAAATCATGAAAATAAACTGAAATACTATGATATTCTAAATGCTACATGTGTCTTATCTCAGTTGAGCCATGTTGCCCCTCTCGAGGATGCTCAAATCTTGACTTATACAGCCTAAAAAGGGTAACTCATAAATAGCCAGATTTGGCTTCTGCGCAAAGGGGTGAAGAGAAAGCAGGGATAGTCAAAGACGTTATCCTTCCATTAGGAAAGGGAAAATAAAACACAAAGATAAAAATAAAACCCTTTTAAGTGTAACCCAACACCTATAAAATTGAGGAAACAAATTCCAGGCGCTTTGTTCATGAAAGCTCCCGTCCCCCGCACCTGGTCAGATGATAAGATGGCAGCGTCGCCTTTGCCCTCTCTCCCTCTCATGCTCCATTCCAAAATAAGAACCATTCAGCGCATGATATGATTCGATAAGCGCACACCTGCTGCTACCTCGTGAGGTCATTCTTCTTTTTCTTTCCTTTTTACATTGCCAAGCCACTGCGCCTGCTGATGACAGCGTCCTTTCAAGAGAAAGAATAGCTCCCGGTATCGATTTCTGCACCTTCACTGTATCTTATGTCTCTCCCTCATCAGGGCTACAAATCAGTCGGACGGCGTTCACTGTAAACAGAGTTATATTGTTCTGTCTCCCTCCACTACTTATAAAACATATCTCTCCATACATACTGAGCGTCAAAATAAGAGTTTGAGTGTTACAAAATGTTTCTCTCACTCAAATGTCTTTTCTTCTTTCTGCTGCTTTACTATTTACGATGAGATTTGCATATATTTGGACAATGATAACAAATTTAAGTTGCTGTAATTCCTCGCATAAATAAGCTCCAATTCAAGAGCAGGCCGTCATCTTTAATATGACATCCATTTCAAATGAAAATTCGAGGGATTGCAGCCCTTTGCAGTTGCAGCACCACTGAAATACATGGCCACTGTTTGTACATGATTTTGTTTCTGCTCTCATTAATGAAACATCCACCATCCTTTGGAACTTGCAAACCCCAATTCCAGTGAAGTTGGGACGTTGAGTAAAACATGAATAGAAACAGAATTCAATGATTTGAAAATCCTTTTCGACCTATATTCAATTGAGTATACTACAAAGGCGAGATACTTCATGTTCAAACTGAAAAACTGTGTTATTATTATTTTTTAAATATTCACCCATTTCTAATTTTATGCCTGCAACACGTTCCAAAAAAGCTGGGACAGGGGCAACAGAAAGTTGAGGAATGCTCAAAAAACACCTGTTTGGAACATTCCACAGATGAACAGGTTAATTGAAAACAGATGAGTGTCATGATTAGGTATAAAAGAAGCATCCTTGAGAGGCTCAGTCATTCACAAGCAAGGATGGGGCGATGTTTGCCACTTTGAACAACTGTGTGAGCAAACTGTCCAAGAGTTTAAGAACAAGGTTTCTCAGCATGCAATTTCAAGGAATTTAGGGATTTCATCATCTACAGTCCATAATATCATGGAAAGACTCAGAGAATCCGGAGATATCTCTACACATAAGCGGCATGGCCAAAAACCAACATTGAATGCCCGTGACCGTTGGTCCCTCAAGGCAGCACTGCATTAAGAACCAACATCATTCTGTAAAGGATATTACCATGTGAGCTCAGGAACACTTTGGAAAACCATTGTCAGTTAACACAGTTCATCGCTGTATCTACAAGTGCAAGTTAAAACTCTACCATGCAAAGCAAAAGCCATACATCAACAACACCCAGAAACGCCGCTGGCTTCTCTGGGCCCGAGCTGAAATGAGATGGACTGAAGCAAAGTGGAAAAGTGTGCTGTGGTCTGAAGAATCCTCATTTCAAATAGTTTTTGGAAATTATGGATGTCGTGTCCTCTGGGCAAAAGTGGAAAAGGATCATCCAGCATCTGTGATAGTATGGGGATGTGTTAGTGCCCATGGCATAGGTAACTTGCACATCTGTGAAGGCACCATTTAATGCTGAAAGGTACATACAGATATTGGAGCAACATACGCTGCTATCTAAGTGACATCTTTTTCAGGGACGTCCCTGCTTATTTTAGCAAGACAATGCCAAGCCACATTCTGCATGTGCTACAACAGCGTGGCTTTGTACAACAAGTAAAAGACTGTGGGTAAAAGACTGGCCTGCCAGCAGTCCAGACCTGTCTCGCAATTAAAATGTGTGGCGCATTATGAATTATGACAACAGAGATCCCGGACTGTTGAGCAATTGAAGTCGTACATCAAGCAAGAATGGAAAAGAATTCCACCTACAAAGCTTCTACAATTAGTGTCCTCAGTTCCCAGACACTTATTGACTGTTGTTAAAAGAAAAGGTGATGAAACCCAGTGGTAAACATGCCCCTGTCCCAGCTTTTTTGGAACGTGTTGCAGAGATCAAATTCAAAATGAGTGAATATTTCCAAAAAAAAAACAAAGTTTATCAGTTTGAACATTGAATATCTTGTCTTTGTAGTGTACTCAATTGAATATCGGTCAAAAACAATTTTCAAATCATTGTATTCCGTTTTTATTCACGTTTTGCACAATGCCCCAACTTCATTGGAATTGGAGTTTGTAGTCTAAAGTTTTCCTTCATTACATTTCTGACTATTCTAACCCATACAGCTGTTGCTGAAGGTTCAGATTTTATTTAAACAAACATGCTCCTCTGGCGGAGACCTGTACAATTGTGTTGGACTTTAAGCCTTCAAACTCTGACTTTTCTCTTAATTTATCCCTAAGTAAGCTCAAAAAAGCTTTTTTTCATATTATATGACAAGGTCATACATATTCTATATTTGCTGGTTGCATCACTTCAGCTGATCTTGATCTTGTGCTTCATTGCATACAGCCTCATGTCCAAAAAAGTTGTAACGCTCTGTAAAATGTAAATAAAAATTGAATGCAATGATTTGTTAATCACTGAAACCCTATTTAATGTTGAAGCTGAGAAATGTTGTTTTCTCTTTGAACTTGGTGCCAGCAACACTTTAAAAAAAAAATGGGACATGGGCAACAAAAAACTGATAAAGTTTTATGATGCAAAAGAAATTCACCTGGTGGCACATCTCACCACTGATTAGACTAATTGGCAACAGGTCAGTAATATGTATGTGTACCAAAAGTATTTCAGAAGTAAAGATGGCATGAGCTTTACCACTCTTTGAAAGACAGCATTAGACAAATAGTCAAACTATTTAAAATAATGTTTCTCAATGTGAAATTGCAAAGATTTTGGGGATTACATCCTCTACGGTACACAGTATCATCAAAAGATTCTGTGAATCTGGAGGAATCTGCAGGAAAGGGATAAGGTCTGAAACCAATATTGAATGGTTATGACCTTCAGGCCCTCAGGCAGCACTGCATTCAAAACAGACAGGATTCTATAGTGAAAATCACTGCATGGGCTCAGGACTTCTGTAAACCATTATCACTGAACACCGTCTGTCACTGTATCCACAAATGCCATGCGAAGATTAAACCATGTGAACAAGATTCAGAAATGCTCCTGTCTTTTGTGGGGCCAAGCACATTTAACATGGACTGAGGGGAAGTTGGAAAACTTTCCTGTGATCTGACCGATCAAAATTATACTTTTTTTTGGAGGTCATAAATGTTGATACCTCCAGGCTAAAGATTTTTTTTTATCAGTGCAAAGTTAAAAAGCCAGCATACATGAGAGTGTGGGGGTACATTAGTGATTAGATTCGCAAAATTCAGCGAAATGTCCACATGCAAGGGACAAGCCCGAAAACAAATATTGAATAGCTGTCATTTTAAGGCTCTCGGGTGCCACTGCATTAAAAACAGATAAGATTCAGCAGTGGAAATCACTTAATGGGCTCAGGAGCACTTCTAAAAAACCACGGTCAGTGAACACAGTTCATTGACACATCCACAAATGCAAGTCAGAACCATGTAAAAACAAAACCATACACAGTATAAACATAAGTCAGAAATGCTGCCGCCCTCTCAGGGCCTTAGCTCATTTAAGTTTACAGTGCCAAAATGGAAAATTGTCCTGTGGTTTGACCAATCGAAATGTGAAATTCTCTTTGGAAATCACAAACACCGTATCCTCCTGGCTAAAGAGGAGAGGTACCATCCGGCTTTTTATCAATGCACATCTGAAAAGGCAGCATCCATGATAGTATGGGGGAGCATTAGTGCGCAAGTTATGAATAACTTGCATATCTCTAGAACCACGAATGCTGAATGATATATGCAGGTTTTGAACAACATTCACTGCCATCCAGACTGCTTTTTCAAGAAAGGCCTTGCTTATTTCAGCAAGACAATGCCAAACGCCACATTCTGCATATATAACCAGGCTTGCTGAGTAACGGAATACATGTAACAGTGTTATGTAATTAGGATACAAAAAAAAGTAACTGTATTCCGTTACAGTTACACACAAAAAAGATGTCATTAAATTACAGTTACATTCTGTAAAACATGGGGATTTCTGGATTAGAATTGTAAATTAGTCAGTAATCAAGAATAACAAGAAGAAGAACAAGAAGAAAAGGAGGTCTAGCGGTAACAGTGCGCATATATCACAGCACTTTACGAGTGTCTCAGCACTCCTCCAGAACCCGACTGTGATTGTCAGTTGTTAACTTGTCAATCATGGCATCCAGCTCTGTGGGAAAAAATGTGTTCAACAGGTGGAAATTTCAAGATCATTTTGTATGTAAGGATAATAAGGGTAACGGTTTTGCAAGTTTAGCCTTCCTGTTGTCAAAATCCTGTCGGCCTCAACGTCCAGTTTGGAGAAACATTTACAGGTAAGAGAGATAATCCTGCTAGCTCTGCTAACTTACCCAATTTACCTGACCTGTAATCACTTCTTCCTAATGAAAATAGTTATGGTTGCAAGTGTGTCGCTAGTGAATGGGATGGTGTTTGGGCAAAAACAAGCTCCTGCCTGCTATAAATAGCTGTAGTTGACTTGAAGTTTGATTATGAAGCGTTTTTACCATTAGCTATGTAGCGTTAGCCTCATGAGCAACAATACTTCTACCGGAGAGAAGCCTGCTTTTCTGACAGCCCAGTAGGCCATGATATGCCCTCTGTCCGTGCCCAAGTAGAAAATAATGAAATAAAGATGCAACAAACCAATTTGGTTATGTTCTACAGATGAAGCATTTTATTTGCTTCATCTTTCCAGAACATTTTATGGGTAATTGTTTTCAGATGGAGATAATAGTAATATTATCTGTACTCGCCGCTTTTTCCTTTCAATTTTTTTTACTTCTTTCACGTGAAAAAATGCGACAATCCGCTACTCAGTCTTTGATATTTCGTGAATCCAAAATATACAACAGTACATGTAGATAAACTGCCATCTCTTGGAATTAAAGTGGAATTAAAGACCGTAAATCATAATCTTTAATGCCGATAGTTGCCATTTTTACCTCTGTCAAGGAGTTTATGTAATCATTGGAATCTGTTTGTTTGTTTGTTTGTTAGTTAGCAACATTGCAGGAAAACTAATGGACAGATTTACTTGAAATTATCACAGTAGGTGGGAATTGGTGTAACTTAGATCTCATTAGATTTTGGGCTATATCCGGAAGGTATTAAGCAGCTGGGGGGGACTGCTGGGCCTTGGCGGAGGTATGCACTCTCCGCGCCCTCTTGTTTCGGATATGGTATACATGGCGCGTCTTAACATCAGTTTTCACATCAGTACAATAATACTTACATGTCCTTTTTTTATATTCTAGTATTATCTATCAAGATAGGCGCCTGAATCGAAAATTCGGGGGCAAAGATACATCCTTTTATAACAACAATTAGTCCTCGCTAGTTCTATTTTCCAATTGTAGTAATAATCAAGTGAATGAACCATTTTTTCCCCCGCAAAAATACAGCGGGTAGAGGATATTTTTGATACTTAAAAGTGACATAGCTCTACTGTTTTACAAAATACACAAGTATATATAAAGCACATTTATAATTTACACATTTACATTTACAAGTTCCTTCATTGTAATTTATTTTCTCTTGTCTGTCTTTGTTAATTTTTGGTATTAAAGTAATCCAAAAGTAATGGAAAGTAATCAGTTACTGTACATTACTTTTTTATAGTGGTATTTGGATTACATTGCAGATGACATTTTTTTTACAGGTAATTAGTAACTGCATCGGAATACATTTTTAAAGTAACCCTCCCAAGCCTGTAAATAACAATAACATGGCTCAAAGCAATAGAGTCTGGGTGCTAAACGGGCCAGCCTGCAGTCCAGACTTGTCACTCACTGAAAATATTAGGTGCATTATGTCACAAAAAATATGTCAAAGGAGGCCGCAAAATGTTGAGCAGCTAAAATTCTACATCAAGCAAGAATGGGAAAACATTTTGCTTTCATAACTACAGCAGTTGTTCTTCTTAGTTCTCAAACACTTCCAGAGTGTTGTTAAAAGAAGACAAGATGCAACACAGTGGTAAATATCCCTCTGTTCCAACTTCGTTGAAACATGTTGCTGGCAAAAAATTCATTATTAGCTTATATTTTTCAAAAAACAATCACATTTCTCAGTTTCAACACCTCATAAGTTGCCTTTGTTCTATATTAATTTAAACTTTGTATTTAATTGATCAGTAAATCATTGCATTGTTTTTTATTTACATTTTACAAAATGTCCCAACTTTTCTGGAAATGGGGTTGTACACATTCCTCAGTAATTCAGCAAGCCATATTTGGGATCATTGAAAACATATTTGGGATCATTGGAAATCATTGAAAAATGGGATCTCCAACAGAATTTAAAACAAGCCTGAGGTTCCACGAGTTTGAATACAGCATATGCATTTGACGGACCCATGTATGGGCCTGTAGGCTTCATGGCGTTAATGAATGTGTTTTCATTTAGAACCTGAGGTAGCGATGACACTGACATTACAGGAAGCCACCCACAGGTTTCCTTTATCTCCTGAAAGGGAGAGGGAGAGTGAAGTGGGGGCTCTCCTCATGAAAGGCATCAAAATACAGGATCTCCACTGAGGCTGAGAGAGAACTGATCTCTGCTGCTCGGATAAAAAGGCTTTTGTGCTGACACTTCAAACATGAGAAAAGTAGGAGCTTTATTTTAATGAAATTGCTTCTATGAAGTGTTTTACAGCCTTCTATTAGCCAAATCAAAACGTTCTGCTCTCTTTGCCAGTGATGAAGGAAAACACGAGAAAATCTGATGAACATTATCGCACTGAGGCAGAACTGCATTCATAAAATGTTGTTGGCACATTAGTAGCAACAGTAACTGCACCGATTTAAAAATGAGTTTGCCAGGGAAACAATTCATGGTCCAAGTTCATCCAAGTGTTGCATTGTTTCTCATCTGAAAGCACGTGGTAGAGCAAGAGACAACAAGTGTTGCTGTGCTTAAAATCAGTAGCCTTAACGGACAGTGGTGTTTCACTTAACCCAATAAAAATAAAATTTAGTAGTGTACATACGAGGGTGTCCACCAAGCACAGCGCATTATTTTTGGTCTCCAGCTGTACGACCCGAGCAAGTCTGGAGGACTCAGGCTGTGGTCATTTGTATTTTTCCTCTGAAGCTTCACTACAAACTTCTGCCAGGATAAGGAGGTAACAAATGAATCCCCCTGTCCTACACTGCCTTGAGCTCACGTTGTGCTCATAGAGTGTTTTCATTTTTTGTTAAATATGAAAGACACAGTGTCTCTACTTCTCCTCTTTGTCAAGCAGTCATGGACGTTCATCCATATTGTTTAAGTGTCTCGATTCATCACAAGATCCCCCCCCCCCCCGGCTGCCTGAGCTGTGACATGTGGATTAATGTACATTATTCATGTAAAGGAGAGTGATTTTTTCCACCTCGTTGCAGATCAAAGCACAAGCCAGTTGGGGCCTGACCGTGGCCTCTGACTGACGGTTTGTTATTCCATTCTCAAAATGCTCAGACGCCAGGACCAAAACTTGTTGAGAGTCTAAATGCTCATGGTCTGCATGCTTTCCTCCCTCTCAAAAGATGCTGGTGTAAAAGTAGTTTCATGCGCAGTTTGTGAAAGCCGCTCGAGAGAGAATTCAAGAGTGGGGGAGGGGAGTTATGTCATGTTTTGGGAGGTGGGGGCAAAGGTACAGTGTTGACAGAGTTGACGTAGTAGGTTTTATCCACATGACTGCATTATGTGAATGGGAGGTGGTAACAATTGGGATACAATGGTGGAGCCATCGTCAAGTTAATTGTGCCATTTGACAGGTACGCAGATGGAGAAGAAATTTGAGGCGCAAAGTCATTTGACGGAGTGCTCAAACTGAAATTCACGACAATAATACGTTTCATACACACTGGACCCTGCATGAGTTAATTCAGATATGAATACAATATGCAGCTCGTGCTGGCCATGTAGCCATCATATCTTGCATATTTTCTCCATGCAAATAAATGATATTACATAATCCAGCCAAAATGTCCAAAGCTGACTATTCTGAGGATATGTTTACATTTGAAACTAGAAGGGCACTCAGTAGAACGCATACCTCCGCCACGCCACGTCAGTATTATTACTTCTAGATCCACAAGAATAATATCCAGATCACCAACAACTATAATCAATTCTACCTTAGTGTAGATTCTATTTAATGCTGAAATTTTTATGAAAATCTGTTCATTACATATGGAACAATCATTCTATTCAGGTGTATTTTAAGTTCTTCTGGATCTAGAATCCAGAAAATTTTCCTGATCACTTCTAAAATTGAATCAACTAATCCTTGGACTACCTCCTACCATGCCACCAAATTTTGTGCCAATCCACTCATAACTTCCTGAGTTTATCCTTTTAACAGACGGACAAACCGACAAACATGGGTGAAAAGTTAATCTCCTTGGAGGAGGTAATTATAACATAAAAACAACATATAACATGAGCTTTTTTACAGTTATTCATGCATGGAGTCCACAGAATGTGTTTCCGTAGACATACTGTGAACATCAAAGTGAGTGAGCTGATATGAGCACATTGTGGGCCAACTTTCATTCAAGCTGCATAAGAGGAATCTATTGTATGTCACTGGCAATCTACATGAGAGGTATCAACTCAAAGGATAAAATATGTGTTCTACAGAGGCTATTCTACATAGAATTGTTCAAAACAGCTTTTACTGAATAACCTGATAAAGCTACTGCACATGCACTTTGGCCAAGGGAGAGCAATATGGTGATGGATTTTTTTATTCACTTCATACAAAGTAACCTATCCAAACCAAAGAAACCACAAACCATATGTTTTCAAGTCCTTTAGCAATCAGATACTTGGAATTGACCATACCCTGCATAATCTGCTGTTTTCCAAGAAAAAAAGTAATTTTCCAAAAAGAATGGTGCAAATTTCCCTGAAATTCTTCAAAATATAATTTTTTTGTCAACACAAAACCTTTCCTTTTACGCTTCAGAGCAATAGGTCGAGACAATGACATAAAATAACATTACTGTCACCATAGCACTAAATGAAATACAATTTAGAGCAGAAGTACTTGGACTGCAGCACTGTACAAACCCAGCAGTAATTCCATTACGATTCACACAATGTGCATGGACATGTCCATAAATTACTATAAGTCTGACAGTCTCTTGGTTAACCTGTCATAAATTGTTCTGCATTCCAATGCCATGGGATACTGAAACAGAGAAATCATGCTGCTTTTACAGCTATTATACTGTACTATATAACAGAGTCAATCAATTTCCTTTGCTGTTCAAATGCCAATTCTGCGTCCAGGAGATTTATTTTTAAATTCAATGTAATATTCCCAATCCTGTTTATGAACTAAAATGGAATCAGTTCCAAAATTCCGACCTGTCACCAACTCTGATGCGCGTACATAGTGCTCTTCTTTTTCAACAACCCGCACGTAGCGACTGTGTCATAGCAAATGTCACGGCTACGCGCAAATACTCGGCGCTGCGAAGTGACTGTACGCAGCCGTTGAGAAGGAAGGCTGAGAGAAGGGGTCCGCACCAGCAGAGCAGATGAGAGACAGTGTCAAACTGTCAGACAACAGGGTCACAGAGCAGAGAGGTGAAGGCACTGGTGGGGGGATGAGGAAGTTGTACAGGGGTGGAGATTACCAGTGGGGGGTGTGGAGAGGGGATTGCAGGCCCTGTCTAATGATGCTTCTTGTAGCAGAAACACCTGGAGAGATGGAGGAATACAGCAGTAGCGCTGCTGCAAGGAGGAGGGGAGCAGGTGGGCCACGTTCATGTTTATATCACGTGGCACGCTGCTGAACGTGAAATAGGAAGCATCTGTCTCTGACAGGCCCGGCGAACGCCGTCTTGAGGTGAAGTCGGGAAGGGAGTAATGGAGTGCGCTACCTTAAACAGCGCTCGCCCGAAGCGGCGCGAGACTAGCAAAATGTCATATCTGCGTCCCGCTACCCTTCGTCATCTCGAGATGCTCTCAGCCATGGCATCGAAGACTTCATCGGCGTTGGGCCTTCCTACCCTGCTACTGAAAATAAGCATGTTTTGAAAGAAACGGGACATAGTGTGGAACAAAAGTGAGTATGAAAACCATTTAACTGAGGCAGTCACTGCGAAAAAAAATCCGCTAAAATGTTAACGTTTGACTCAAGTGGAAGCAGTAGACACACACACACACACGCACACACAAACACACCACATAGTGGGCCGTAACTTTCCCAGCAGTCTCAGCGGGTTTCAATGACAAGTCGAATAATGATCCTAAGTCTTGCAGGTTGGAATCCCAGGTGGGCCTAGCAATGCAGCGCCAAAGGGCAAGATGCTAATGCTACACTGCTCCTATGTAAATTATTACTTGATAAAAATGGTAATGAACAATGTATGCTAATTAAGTTTCGATAACCGAGTAGCTCCAAGGAGTGGTAGCATGTAGTGTCGAAGTCAAATACCACTTGCACTGGTTTTCACACAGAAAACCGTAACGCATGGATAAATCATGAATGGTGTCCATCCCTACCACCCCTAACTTGCTAACCTGAGTGATGTTTTTTGAGGTGACCCACCTGCATGTATCTGCCAGTAATTTGTTCTGTCTGGCAGTCTTACATTGTAACAGAATATAGACCAACCAGCAGAGATAAGTCTCTTAAAACTGTTGGGAGGAGCACTGCTCTTTAACACAGTTTCTGTGCTAATAGAAAATGTTTCCTGCAGGCTGATTGCATACACCCATTACTTTTAAAAGTCTATTATTCCAGTTTCGAGCAAGCTTCTCACAAGCTGTTGCAATATCTGACACATAAGGAGCTAGAAAGTAATGCTATTGAGCTTGACTTTTCTTGCTTTGTTTTTGCTTATTTTATTTTTAATGCAGTTTCTCTTAGCTTCAACAGAGGGCACTGTTGTGCCAGAGTACAGCCTTCTGCCCTTGACTGTGACTGTGGCCAGGTGTCTTTGGCTCAGAGAGACCAGTGCGCACATACATTAACTCTGCACTCAGGCCAGCCTCAGCACCAGAAAACTCCTTTCACAGTTTTGAAGCACTAGAAATGGGGACAGCATTAACCAGTGACATCATTAAGTTGCTGTCAAACGCTTAATTGCTTTCGGAAGACATGCCTGGCGCTTGGTGATGCACTGGCCGCGCATCACAATTTGAAAAGTTAAACAGCTTTCGTACAAGCACCCCCCCCCCCCCCCCCCCACTGCACACACACACACAACATCTATTTGCTATAAATACATACACGCATACTCTAAAGCACAAATTGCATCAGACATGCCTGCACACAAACGCACAAACATACTCACCTATATGTACACACAAACAAACTCGCACACTAACACAGAAACCCTCACGCGCATTAATACCCACAATCACATGATGAATACTCAAAATCATACATAAATACATACTCTAAAACTCACACAAACAAACCCACAAATACACACTGTATACTCACAAACACACACACACACACACACAGTCACACACCACCTCTTACCTTTATTCTCTTTCATACCCCCTTCTCTTACTCTTTCTCTCCTCTTTGTCAGCTGTGGTGCATCCCGTGTGATAAAGGTCGTGCAGAGAGAACAATAAGTGAGTCTGGCCTGTCAGAATAACGTGGAGAAACGGGCGAAAGGGAAATATGTTTCTCCCCGGTAGCCGGCGAATCCCCAGGGGACTGAGGCTGACCTGACCGGTGCCCTGTGAAAGCTATGCCTCGGACAGGATTAAAACCCGGGTCTCATTCAAGTGCTGTATGGGGGGCTGAACCTTTTACAAGCACAAAGGGCCCGGCCCGATCCCCGCTGCCACATATCCCCTTTTTTTCTAATGGCAGCCTTGCATTCTCCGTGCAGTCCAATGAATCTAATCACCCCGGTGCTAAGGCCGACGCTCTGTCACTCAGAGGCGCTTTGTGAAAAATAGCTTTCCTGTGGGACTCAAGGGGTGGCTGCTCCCAGTCCCTTATTGCGCTTGCACTGTTGCCGAGGGAGATAGCGCCTTATAACGGGGAAGCACAAAGCACTGTAGCTTCTCTTCACTGCAATGCTACCGTTTGGATCCTGGCAAGTGGAATTACGTTGTTGTGACTTTGGAGCAACGTGCTAGCAAAGCCGCACTGGAAAATTGCAGGGGTTAGTCAGAGCTATTCTTTATGAAGATGGAAACACACAAGCAAAACGCCCCAGGGGGATATGCTAATAAAACATGCACAAGATGACAATGAAAAAAACAAATACATCCTCCATGTAAAGACAACCATGGTCTAATTGACACTTGAAATGTGAAATCAATGCTGAATGCCTAATAATGTATAATTAAGATAAACTGCGGAGTAGACCATAGTCCTGGCGATAAGGAAAACATTACTCTAAATAGCATTATTGATAAGCCAGAGCCACAGCTCCAGTGCCAATACTTCAGACAGTACTTAATGCCTGTGATGTCCTGACCACCTCATAACCAGAGTGCATTCAGGTTCCTCCCTACATAAACCTTTATCCTCACAGAATATCTGTAGGCAGGTTCTGCCCAGTAGGGTGCCTTTAGGGAAATGTGATCTAATGGCACTAGCTACTGTGGGAAGCTGCTGATTGCAGTTGTGATCCCAGGGCCAGTCAGATCGATTTACATTTTTCATTTAAGGATCGATTGTTTCACCGCATGACAGGTTATCACAACTAAATGGGACTATCGATTTGAGCGTAAAATCCCATACAGGTGCAAATGGGACATCTGTATCGCCTTCTGTAGGAAGAAAACAGGAGACTGCTGCCATAGCAAAAAAAAAAGAAAAGAAAAAACATTACTTAATGAGAAAAATAAACATATCCTAAAGGCGTGGTTCTCCATCTACAGAATGAATCAATGCATAATAAATTGCACAAATCTGCTCCCTCTGCAAAGTTCCGATGTATGATCAAATATAAAATTTACGATTGCTTCGAATGTCATCATAATTCCAATGCAGGAATCTCATCGACTAAGTTACAAATAACCACTGTTTTCGCAGCATTTCCTTGCAGTGTATAATTATGTAAGTATGCATTAATGTGTAAGGGGTGCATGGAGTTAATTTGACCCGTCTGCAGTTGCAGCATTAAAGTGCTTCAAATCGCGCAACAGAGCTCAGATTATTTTCTTTGGCATGCAGTTTAAGAGGGGGTTTTGCGCAGTGGAACACAAAATCAGATTTCTATTTAATTGAATCGAATCAAGTTTTCTTCTTTCACCAGATGAGCGAACTCTCTGTGCCATAAGACTATGCCATAACATTAGTCAATTAATGTGTTTATAAAGGTGGACAACTAGGGTTTCTGTTTGTTTTATTAGTGAGATGTTTTCATAAAACATGGTTCCATAGGCAATGCCATCACATTTAAAAAGAACTCAGTCAAAAGGAGGGTAGCAGAATACAAAGAAAGCTGAAGGATACAGACGTTATTTACCTATTGTTAACAATCATGTTAATGTTGCCAACAAAGATCCAGTACAATTTGCAATGATGATGCGTTCAAGCAGCCCTCATTTTAGCCTGTAAAATGACACAATTTACATATAAATTTGAGGAGGGGTTTCTTTCTGTTTTCATGTATCTTCTGGTTCATCCCTGAAGCCACTGAGTTTCAGTATACCAATGCCCACTTCTCCATTCTACCCGTCAGCTTTAGTTAAGATTATAGAATCTTTTAATGGCATGAGGTAGCATAGCCCTTGGCCTCTGTTTTTCCGCATCTCAGAAAGGCTGTAATCTGACTGAGCAGTTGGAAAATGAAACAGTCAACAAATTCTGAAGCACCAAAGTGGTTTCCCAGAGAGCCAGAGAAAGCAAAGCACATTCCCCGAATGGCAAGAATTATGCCAATCCAACCAATGCAAACATTTCTCAGTTATTTTCTGAGCAATGGATATCAATGTGATACTGCCTGGCTTCTGTCGACAAATATATTCAGTGTCTTATTTGAATTTACAAGCTAATGCTGCAGGCAGGCTTGGAGCAGGAACCTTGTAACGTCATGCTAAAAAAAAAAAAAAAAGACTGTAGTCTGGTTCTATTTATTTCTTAGTGTAAGAACCATGGGAAATAGACACAGCCACAAATAGGTTTTCAATTAGCCAGGAAGTCAATATCCCGATCAAGAAAATGGTACAAAAATGGAGGTTGTTTTTCAGAGGTAATTTCTTTGAGTCCTAGGTGGAATACTGCTGAAGAGGGCTTACTTGGCCTTGATACTTAACCTGAAGTGCTTCAGAAAAATATCCAGCTTTACATAAAGATGAATTATAAAAAAAAAGAAAAGAAAAAAAATGAAAAAGGTATATTGGTCTCTGGATAGAACTTATACAGACATAAAAGTAAAATCTTTCATGTAATGTATTATGATCTTTATGATCTGGGTTGAGAGCTGAGCTGAGGACTTCAGGATTTCCTAAGGAATTCTGGAATGACACAGGGCTGGAATTTTGAGATTAACCCCTTAGCGCAGAAGCCAAATCTGGCTATTTATGTGTTATCTTATTTAAGGCTTTTTAATTCAAGATTGCAGCTTCACAGAGAGGAAGGGAATGGCTCAACTGAGTCAAGACACTTGAAGCATTTAAAAACGTAATGTTATTTCACTTTATTTCCATGATTTTGGTAAAGAAAAAGGGCTACCAACATAAAAAATCTTAATGAAAATTCAGAATTGAAATTGTAAAAAAAAAGAATAATACTGAACATTGAAAAATGGCTGGTGGTTAAAACTACACAGTTCTGGGATCATAAACTCCTTGACCACAAGTGTAGTTCATCTGAGCATTACATTGTTAATGGGCTACTCTCCAGGAGCCAAAAAGACAGCTTTCCAGGTGGCTCCCCAAACTCTAAGATCACTCAAAATGGTGCACTGTCAAATCATAAAATAATCATATATTTAACTCAAATCAACTATTGACGTATGAAATTTAATATGAATAAACGATTTTCTAGTTGAATTTAGCATGAGCTTACCAATATAGGTGCAGTTGGACATCAGCGATCACCAGTAACCTCTCCAAACACAAAACATGCCTTTTCTCCATGATAAAGTTAGAATTTTTTCCATTTTCCCGAAGAGTCCCACAAGCCAGCACACATACTCATTGAGGGAATTGCTTATTTAACGGCCAGAACATTCACCCTATAATGAAAAGCCAACAGTGCCCCCTTCTGTGCTTGCAACCTTATATAAACACTTTCCACACCTTATAAGGAACAAGTATAACTCAGTGACTCAGTAATATCTGAGATTTACTTTATATTATGACAGAACAGACATTACATGATCAGGAAAAAAATCAGGCACTATTCTATCCTAGATTGAACAGAATGGTGCAATGAGCGTACCAGGGGGTTTACCGAAGCCCTCGAGCTGTTGGCATAATAAATAGGCCAAAACATTGGCATTCAATTTCATTGAATCAATAATATATTTGAGGTCGATGTCTGTCTGTCTGTGTGTATGTACACGTTTTTCTCCTACATTTCTCAACCGATTATCACCAAATTTGGAGTGAATATCCACTTGGACACCAGGAAGGACTTGACGTCGCCCGATTTTTGAAAAACAGTCATGCACGCAAAACAAATGGCAATTTCACTGCGGGTAGTGGGTAGCAGCTAGTATGGTATAAATTCAAAAACTGACATTGAGCAAAATACAGCCACAGTACCAGTAGCACTATTTCTTCATCGAATCCAACCTCCAGAGATAGATGTATTCGGTAGAGGGAACCTTCCAGTCCTGTTTCATTTGGAATAATTCTCATTGACTATGTCCGTACCTCATTTAAATCCTGTAAATGTAACTGGACACTTCAGGCTGGTTTTAGAGGTCTTTTTTTCTTCAAATCGCATTATTTTCAGCAGCGCAATGTTAACAGAATACAACCTACCTTGCTCTTATGGAAAGGCTTTTATACTCTTCTCACTTCCAATCAGTGTCTTTCAGTTACTGGGGAAGGTTTATACACTCTGGAATTGGACAAGAAACAAGTCAATCAAGACATCATTACCTGGGAAGCTTCAAGTGGGCATGAACTGTAAGTGTGCAGTTATGCAGATGAGCCTAAGTAAATAATTGAGTAATTGGCTAGCAACATGAGTACTTAGGAGGATATAAAGGAGGGCTGAATTTGTCAATGGGGGAATCTACGCGTAAATACACAGTAGGGAACTACGCATTTTTGATATATGATGACTATAATTGATAGTTGAAAGACACAGTATTAATACCATGTTAAAATTTTGCTTCAGAAAACTGATTTTTCTTAACTACTAATTGGGATACCACTGACTCACTGTAGCTAAAGTGCTTGCAACAGAGGACAGCAAATTTTCTGCTGAACAGCTGGATAGATACTCTAGGCAATGTTTATTGAGCAGGTTGCACATCAGATTTAGCTGAGGACTTTCATTCATGTAACTCCTGACAAACAGGGATGGGACTGAACTCGTCGATTTTCTAAACTGTGTTCGAGCTCGGCCTGCGTGAATCTTCAATAACTGATCCGGGTGTGCCATCTAGGGATAGAATATTTTAATTGCATGCATAAATTTGCAGCTGCATGTCCGCTGGTGGACACAACTGCACAAAGGGGTTAGGCTAATGGCTTGATTCACGTAATCATGGACTCGAGTGAGAAACCTTTTATCATGCACAAAAACAATAACATGGCTAAGCTTGGCACTAAACAAATACCTGAAACAATCATTAACCATGTTATTGGTTTCACGTGAGCTAAATTGCTTTGGAGGTGCAGAAGGTCTTTGTTCATCAGGCCTTCAATTTGCACTTTGATATTTTTGAGTTCATCAACTCTAGAGAACTGGAGATTCCAGTTCTTGACCTGTGTCTGTTTATCATGATATAATATGAGATTTTACTTTTATGCCAAAAATGTCTGATCCTGGATGCATGCATGACTGCCAATGTTCCATGGTCAATCACAGTTGTTCACAGTGCTTGACACAAAAAACATACCCCCTGGTCAAAACAAACTCATTCAAGACACAGTATTCAGCTCCGGCTGTGCGATATGACGATATATATCGTGCCATGATAGAAAAATGTCTATCGATAGAAAAATGGCTCTATTGTTCATATCGCTGTGTTACAAATCAAGTTGTTTCCGGTAATTTATTATGGGAGTTTATGAGCAAAGGCCACATTAACTGACTGCCTAATATACATAGTAACACAGTTTAAAGTGATAGTCCACCCAAAAACTATAATTTGTATATCAGCTACTCACCATTAGATTTCTCGAACGGACAAAGTTGTTTTTCACCTGGCGCAACTTTATGGCCACTAGAGAGTTTTGAAAAATTATCCTAATTCCTTTTCTCTGGAAGCAAATGGGGTCACCCAGTAGCAACGGCAAAACTCCACAAAACATCTGTTGACAAACTTTCAAACCATTGTCGAACACATCGTCCAGTAAAATCCGAAGTCCACTCGTATCCTCAGAACTCCAGAAATGCTCACCTCTAATGGTGAGTAATTGATATACAAATTATTGTTTTTGGGTGGACTATCACTAAGTTCAATCTTGTGAGGAACAACAAGACGGCAACGTCATTTTATTAACCGTGCTAATGAAGCTCAGATAATAGAAGAAGTCATGACTGTATTCTCTAAAACAAAATGCTCACTCCAAAGCAATGTTTTGATTTATTTCTCACTTTAAATTTAGTGACTGCTTGCAGTATGCAGAATTTGGGAATGGGCTAGCAACATCACAATAGATATGCAGACCAGCATCGTGTTGTCTTCATTAACTGGCATGAAACACGGAGGTCACATAAAGTCTAGCGGACCTAAATGGCCTTGCATCTCCGTACATGCAGCTCTGGTTTTGGAGAGGTGCAGTGAGCCTCTGCAGGAGCCGCACATACCTGCGGTGTAGCCCTGGCCAAGTTTTGATGTAGAGATTGGCGATGGATTCCGCCGGACTTCTCATTACACTTCTCTTTTACAGTCGTATTGTAGATTTTGTTCACTGCTGAATTGAAAATTTGCACAAAGGTTACAAATGAAAGGAGAAAAATAATAAAATATGATTAAGTACCTTTTATTTGTCAAGTACATAATTCTTAATGCAATAAGAAATAGCTCTTTCCATGTGGTGATTTTATAGAAACTATTTATTCATGAAAATTACAGAAATTTTGCTATATCGTGATATATATCGTTATCGGGATATCAGGTAACCTATATCGGGATAGGAGATTTAGGTCATCGCACAGCTCTATATTCAGCTATGATACGTTTCTCTTGGGGTAAAAAACACTATTATTGTTTCTATCCATTATTGTTATTCCTTTTTCAGTCTGACTCATGGCTGCATAATGACAATTGAAGATTGATGACTTTGAATTGTCTTTGAGGCCACATCAAAACCTCTTTGTTTCAGAACGATGACGACTCTCAACATCTCATTGAGTGCCTGCTGAGCCAGTTTTTGCAGTACTCAAGCCCACACATTGCCATCCCTTGGGAGAAAGCTGCCTGTAAAAGATATGAGATTTTTATCTCGCAGAGTATAGGCTCTCTGTTTAATTCATAATGGACTCCAAAAATACCTGGATTAAGCTGGCTGCCTGATACTCTCACAGTTCACGTTTGAACATATCTCTGGAGGTCTGTTTCAATTTAGCAGCTTCTGGGGAGCTCTCAAATGTGTTTTTACAAACTCCTCTTTTCTTGACTCACTTAAATAGTCACCTTTTTAATGAGGAAAGCATGAAGATGTCAGAGACTGGCAAGGGATTATGGAAAAATAACCTTTTTGTCCATGAGCATGGTTTTCATTTTGTTGGAAATAGTTGGCATGACATAAGCCATTGGCTGTCAAAGTCAGCATAGTGTGATTTGTGACCATGCTAATAGAATCATATTGAATAGGAGTGTGTCTGCATAGAAACCTTCTAATAGTTTTGGAATTTGAACACAGCTGATTTTCAGACATTTACTGAATAATCAAGTATATGGAATATGCTTTATTAAATGCAAATTAAATACAGAGATTTTATGGTTCCTGGAATTAAAAGGCTTGCTATAAAGTGTCTGTATGTATGAACACGTGTATGTGTGCATGTGATCATTTTGATCATTTACATATATATAGATATAATTTTTTTAAAGTAATATCAAATCACAGTTTCCCAGGTTTCTATGTATGCTGTATGCTTTCTGGTACACATATACACAGAGACACACTTCGGAGTTCTTGGAAAATTAAATGGATCAGATGAGAGAAACACACATCAGAGGCTGCCCCTGGAGTCGGCATGTGCTGCTGCCATCAGCGGGATAGGGAATCATATGCAGTTCCCAGCTGATGTACCCAATTCTGTGGCACAATCATTGGCTTGGGTACCTGTTAACTATTTACTTGCATATCAAACTGTTGCATTACAGACTTTGCCTCGTGACTCTGAAAACTCCTAACCCTCAAATCCTCTGATTCAGAAGGGTGTAGCTGCTGAACGCCAATTTAGCTCTAAATCAAATCAAAATATTTACTACCACAGAATATAATGAGGAAAATACCAACTCGAAATTTGTAATAAGGATATGTGTTTACACTGAAAAGAGCACTACACTGACACAAGCCATATATCAAATGCAAAACCTGGCTTGCAGTTGAGCTTCAGCAGCATAATTGCATAACTTTTTGGAACTTTTCCATGTAGAATAAACATGGATAATAAAAAAAAACTGGTCAGGCATTTCTCTGCATTTTAATCAAGGGCATGTTTATTGGGTGAACGTGCACACTCACAGCAAAAAATGGAATATTCATTAATGGAATAATGAATGCCTCACAAAAGACATGCGTATTTTAGGTAGCTTTTTAATGCCTGAAAACTCCCAACAAGTTTCATTATTCAGATTTTTTATGAATATTAAAAAAAAATCTGCAAACCAAATCATTTATACCTACCTTGGGACTAAAAAATGTTAACGCAGCTTTCTTTTGAAGAAAAAAGGTCCCCCAGCCACAGATCTTTGCCAGGCATGTTAAATGATGGAGAACCGACCAGAGGCTGAAACATGAAGCTCACAACTTGCCTCTCAAAATAAGCATAAAGCCAAAAAATCAAGTTAGAAGATCCCTGCCCTGCCTCAAGGAGTTTCAACGAGATTCCAGTCACCATTCTCAGATCTAATGACGTCCTCAGAATTGCTGCAATTTTGCCTCCGGGTACAATATGTCAGACTGAGTCCCTCAGCGCCCCCTATCGATGGTTGTGGTATTGCAGAATAGTGTCCTGGTCTAAGAAAGTCCACTCTTTCCAATTGCTGGATGCAACACAAAAGCATTACTTACTCCTGCATCCCTGCTTCACAGATTTATTATTCCTTGCTATGGCTGTCCTTGTGGTTTTATGTTCAGATGTTTTATATACTTGGTGAAATCAAACAAACACTCCGCTGCCTTTTACTCGACACAAAAGGCTATTGGAAAGGGGTGTCTTGAAACATCTCTTTGCAACGATGGGAGGATAAATCCTCTGGTAAGATCAATGTGATAAAGCAGTGAACTAGTTTGAATATATTACCATACCGTAATGAAGAATAAAATGAACCTGGATCTCTCAAGAGGCGGTATGATGCCACACGTGGATCTGGGATACTGCAGTACTCAATTACCAGGCACCCACATAATAAGCTTACTTAATCCACAGACAAGTAATGGGATGGATTTAAGCACTCTGTAATTGACAGCCTATGACCTAGACTGTTGGCATCAAGGACAGTATGAAGAGTTAAAGAGTCTGCTTTCTCTTAAGGGATCATGTTCTTCAAAACAGGCTCAATTTGATTCAAGCATTTGCGTAATATTGTTTTTATAATTTTTTATATTTTATTGCGATTGTATTGTGAATCATGAGGATTGTAAGAGATTGTACTAAGCTTATAAAAGTTGGAACAGTACCTTCAATTTAAATGAAAGACTATCATTTTAGTCTTTACTATTTAAATGAAAGTGAATTGGAAAGGAAATTACTACCCCTTAGTACTTCCAAAACATTTTTTTCTCAAGAAAAAGCTGAATTGAATAATAAATACTTTATTACACATCTAAATACTCATAGAATATGCCATTTTCCCTTTGACAGCCACGTCATATATCACGAGGTTAATCTCAAAGTATCTGCTTTTCTTGTCCGCGTTCTCACACCCAACAGCCAAATACACCAGCCGTTTAACAATGGGTGAAGAATCCTATCACCAATACAACAAAAGCTCAGCTATTTAACCAAACAAACACAACTTTAGCACTTTTAAAACACTGCACAAACAAATCTTTGTTCGTACTGTGGGGATAAGTCAATGTGGTACAGCTGATAGTGAAATTTGTTCAGTATAAGATCTTTTCTGAGAATTTAGGCTGGAAATGTCCATTCACCATATAGAGCACCAGCAAAAAGCTCACAGGAGGCAGGAAATAGTTCACCCTTGTATATAGCGCTTCAGTGGGGATACGAAGTCACATGTATGATGTAGTGATTCTGCATCTCATGTTTAAGTTCTGTGCCTGCCTCTGCCATGTTTAGGATTCTTGTGTTTAGTGACCACTGCCTGTCTGACCATTCCTAGGATTGTGTATTGTGTTTTTGGTAGTTTAGATTTCTGTTTATTATTTTTCATGTTTCGATCATTTAAGTTTCCATGCCATGTTTTCATTTCCATGCATTGCACCACGTCTACCCTGTCTTGTCTTGTGCAGGTCTTTGCTCACGGTCCCTAGTCTTGCGTGCCACTCATTCGGGTGATTTATTGGTTTCTGGGTTTTCAATCTTCCTTCATTATCTCGTGTGCTTCCTTCCCCTCTCTTTTACTATCTACTAATCCATACTAACAGTTTGTTGTTTTCGATAATTACGAACCAATATTAACATTGTATATTTTTACTAACTTACTAACGTGCACTCGGGATTGTATAGCTGCACATACTAATTGACTAACGATCTCTCAGCAATCGCCCAATTCTAATCTCCGCCTCCTTGCCTATCTCTGTTGCAGCTTCTGTGAATTTCCACTGAAATCTCATGCTTTCCTTTTCTTTAGACTATGCACTTTTAGTACTCCTTAACCGGAGCTGTTGTTTGTTCATAGGATTGTCTTGTGATCCCTGTCTGTGTTTTGGCATTTGCCAAATTCTTGTAATTAGATTATTCATCATGTGTCACTCTTGATTATTGTATCATTGATTGCACCTGTTCTCCCTGGTCATGTGTTTCACACAGATGTGTATTTAGGATGTCTGTTTAGTCACTTCCAGTTGTCAGATCGTTCTTCCTAGTTCCTGTGCCACGTTTGTTTCTCGCCTCGATTCTTAGTGATTTATCTTTCTGACTGGATTGCCCGACTTTCGATTTTTGCCTTTGTGATTTTGGATTACTGTTGCATCTGTGTGTTTTGACCATTTTTCTGCCCGACTAAGAGATCTCTGTTTGCTGCCCTGGTAACGATTCGGATTACGTTCTGTGGATTCTGGCTTGCTTCTCTGATAGAACTATTCCTGTGTACCAGACCCATTTCTGTCCGACTATGATTACTGTGATTGCTGCCCTGGTTTTTGATACTATTTTTGCCCAACTGGATTTTGACTTTTGGATTGTGGACTCTGTACTGTTGCTTCCTGCTCTGCGGGGGTTACCCCCCTTTACCAATAAAACAAGCTCTACTGCATTTCCTGGTTCTCGTGACTGGTTCCTGATCGGTAAATTACATATGATGGATGTAGATAGGTTTGTTTGTATGGTTTTCCTGAAGGAAGAAATGAGACACGATACATTATTGAACTAATTCACATGAATAGTAGTATAAAAATGAAGCCAGCAAGGCTGACTACATGAGCTAGAACATTAATTAGTTAGCTAAACATGACTGCAGTGTGGAATGATCAAATCTGCGGCAAATTTCCATATCCCAGTATTATAAAAGGGGCAACATATAGCTAGCAAGGCTAATACCCCCACTTGTGTACAAGACCCAAAACCAGTGAAGTTGGCACGTCGTGTAAATCGTAAATAAAAACAGAAGACAATGATTTGCAAATCCTTTTCAACCTATATTCAATTGAATACACTGCAAAGACAAGTTACTTAATGTTCGAACAGGTAAACTTTGTAATTTTTTGCAAATATTAGCTCATTTGGAATTTGATGCCTGCAACATGTTGCAAAAAAGCTGGCACAAGTGGCAAAAAAGACTGAGAGAGTTGAGGAATGCTCATCAAACACTTATTTGGAACATCCCACAGGTGAACGGGCTAATTGGGAACAGGTGGGTGCCATGATTGGGTATAAAAGCAGCTTCCCTGAAATGCTCAGTCATTCACAAACAAGGATGGGGCGCGGGTCACCACTTAGTGAACAAATGCGTGAGCTGATTGTCGAACAGTTTAAAAACAACATTCCTCAACGAGCTATTGCAAGAAATTTAGGGATTTCGTCATCTACGGTCCGTAATATCGTCAAGAGGTCAGAGAATCTGAAGAAATCACTACACGTGAGCGACAAGGCCGAAAACCAACATTGAATCCCCGTGACCTTCGATCCCTCAGGCGGTACTGCATCAAAAACCGACATCAGTGTATAAAGGACATCACCACATGGGCTCAGGAACACTTCAGAAAACCACTGTCAGTAACTACAGTTCATCGCTACATCTGCAAGTGCAAGTTTAAACTCTACATTGCAAAGCGAAAGCCATTTATCAACAGCACCCAGACATGCCGCCAGCTTCAATGGGCCCAAGCTCATCTAAGATGGACTGATGTAAAGTGGAAAAGTGTTCTGTGGTCTGACGAGTCCACATTTCAAATTGTTTTTGGAAACTGTGGACGTCGTGTCCTCCGGACCAAAGAGGAAAAGAACCATCCGGACTGTTATAGGTGCACAGTTCAAAAGCCAGCATCTGTGATGGTATGGGGGCGTTTTAGTGCCTAAGGCATGGGCAACTTACACATATGTGAAGGCACCATTAATGCTGAAAGGTACATACAGGTTTTGGAGCAACATATGTTGCTATCCAAAGCTACGACTTTTTCATGGACGCCACTGCATATTTCAGGAATACAATGCCAAGCCACATTCTGCACGTGTTACAACAGCATGGCTCCGCAGTAAAAGAGTGCGGGTACTAGACTGGCCTGCCTGTAGTCCAGACCTGTCTCCCATTGAAAATGTGTGGCGCATTATGAAGCGTAAAATATGACAACGGAGACCCCAGACTGTTGAACAACTTGAGCTGTACATCAAGCAAGAATGGGAATGAGTTCCACCTGAAAAGCTTCAAAAATTGGTCTCCTCAGTTCCCAAACGTTTACTGAGTGTCGTTAAAAGGAAAGGCGATATAACACAGTGGTAAAAAGGCCCCTGTGCCAACTTTTTTGCAATGTGTTGCTGCCTTTAAATTCTAAGTTAATGATTATTTGCAAAAAAAATAAAGTTTCTCAGTTTGAACATTAAATATCTTGTCTTTGCAGTGTATTCAATTGAATATAAGTTGAAAAGGATTTGCAAATCATTGTATTCTGTTTTTATCTACGATTGACATAAAGTGCCAACTTCACTGGTTTTGGGTTTTGTAAATATCTGCTCAATACAATGAATATGGCAGACAACTCACACAACTCGCATTTCATCTCATGCATACCTTATTGAAAAAAGAATTAAGAACAAGAGACAAAACTGGAACCTTAAGGAATCTCCCGTTCCTGGACAATGAGCGCAGAAAGGTAAAGGGAGCACTAACTTGTGCAGCAACCAATTCACTAACAAGTACCAATAAAATGCATTTAAAGTTTCTTGAAAATAAAACAGTTGATATGTGAGAGGGGAACTCTCATGGAGCTCTTCTGCTTTGTCGAATACGAGTTGGGAGAACCCAGGTATGACAACCCACCCTAGGACTCTCTGGAAAGGACAGGGGGATCGGGGAAGGGAAGGAAGAAAGGAATGTGATGGAGGGAGGGGCGAGTGATACGAAAGCAGAATGGGTGGAGTGGGTTAGGTGCATATTTATAGGAAGTTCTGAATGCTTCGCGGTTCAGAGGTTGTTGAGCTCCTGAAGCTTCGCTAGATTGCTTCGACTCAGTAGCAAGGACTAAACCATCAACATGCATTTAGAAGTTTATTGAAGAGAATATGATATGCGAGAGGGGAACTCTCATGGAGGTCTTCTGCTTTGTCAATTGCGAGTTTTGGGAAGCGGTGATGGGGAATTTGCCGCCACGTCCGGGCAGGATGAAACGCCAAAACCCCCCTGTAATTCAAGACTAGATTGGGCGAATCTAAGATTGGAGCAGATGTAGTGCTGATATGGACCCATGACGTGTTGTGGGATCCCACTGTGAGAGGTTGAAGTAATGGCTCTGATCAGAGAGGATTTTACTGAGTAATGGGCGAGAAAAAGGCCTGACAAGGAGAGAATATAATGGAAGTGCTGGAGGAACCAGGACCGAATAGCTGTTTCACGCCCAGAGAAGGAGAGACTGCCAAGGATCTCAAGAGGATTCAGAAGTGGCTGTCCAATGATTGATAAATTACATAAAATTCTCCGTCAATTAATTTATGCAACGCATTTCACAAACGTATGTTACCATGTGCTTTACAGTGAACCTTAGCCTGAACCCGTGGTGACAGTGGCCAGGATAAACTCACTATGAGGTATAAATAGAAAGAAAACTTGGGAGGAACCAGGTGTGTCATTTATCATTGTGTGTAGAAAATGTTCTAAATTCTTTTGTAGGAATGAAACTTAGAATGTGTGTAAGTACAAAAAAATTCGTATTTATCAAACGTGCGGACACCGGTCGTACGCCCACCAGTAAGAAATATGTGATAATAAATCCCACCAGTTCTAAACTACCATTCCCGTGCATGGTTAGGCTCATTTGCATTCAGAAACACCTCCAATTGACCATATATGGTAGCAGCAATCCCTTTAAGAATTTTTTTTTCCCTCACCAAAATCATGGCAAAGAGGGCGAAGAAGAGGAATTTCTCTGACATGGAGATTGAGGTGCTTGTAGGAGAAATTGAAACAAACCAAAAAACACTGTTTGGAACACTCGACGAATGCTGTTAATTCTGCTGGGTCAGCGGAAAGAGCAGTCTCAGTCATTAGCCACGGCTTCAGTGGATATCCCTGATCACCTATAAAGATGTTATAATAAACCATATGATGCCCAGAAAATAATTTTGAAATGTTGTAACACTCACCAAGTAGCCAGCCGTCCTCAACAGCTCCTGCAGAGCTGTTCTGCAATGAATGAGTCGTGCGTTCCCCCAGGCCACCAGGCAACAAAGTTTAACAGAGACATATTTGTATCGCAGATTATTTATGCATGGATTGAATTAAATCCTTTCCTGTTCACTTAACTGAATTTATTGTGTGATGGTGCCTTTATTGCGATGTGGGTGCAATCTATGGCTCCAATTATGTTTGGGAATCCGGCGATGGCGTGAAATCCTCGTTTAATTTTGGTTTTTTGGTGATGTTTGCATGGGAGCAGGATGTAAGTTTGGGCCAGAGAAATTATTGCATCCAACACTGCCGGCATGCTTAGTGTCAGCTGCAAAATGCCGCATATGTCTCTAATCTCTCGCTGAAATGTTCCGGTGGCCAAAAATCTCAGGGCGGACAGGAGCTGGTTGGGCACTGGGATGGCTTTGGTGCGTTTGTCTCTCGCTCCAACATGAGTTGTAAATCACAGCATAAATCCATCAGTATGTTTTTGGGGAAGCGGTACCTGCAGAGAAGCCACTCAGTGCTCTCAGATCAGCACGCTCTCTGAAAACACACTCCTTGCAGGGCGCACAGTTCTCCAAATCCTCCTGAACTGGGGTAATGCCATGAACCAAACTCTGTCAATGATGTGGACTGGGCAGTGCATGGGCATTGGATTGGTCCGATGCTATGAACTGTACGTTGTTGATGGAGTGTGACAGAGTGCCATATTAGACAACGTGTAAATGGCATGACAGATGGGGTGTCGGATCGTCCATTATTAATGTTGTCGATGACTGTGAAGTTGTCTGTTCAATATGAGGATGGCCACGCAGTGCGGTTTGTAGTCCTGTCAAATGGCTGCGGCAATTAAGGGGTAGATTTTGAAGAGTGTGAGAGAAGCAACAGCGCTACCTTAAAATCTCAGGGGGCGATTGCTAGTCATCTTCCATTATAGAAACCCCTAAAAATTGACGAAAGGGGCAGCATTGGTGTTCAGCTGTATCTCGCTTCTGTGGTTCATAATTGCAAGTGATCTCATTACGCCTCGGTGCGCATGCGTGAGCGAGGTATACAGTGGTACGTTTCTGTCATTCACTCATTCTGTTACCGGGATAGTCGCTACGCCGGCCAAAATCAAGTCCTAGAATACGGCTCTATGTGTTCAATCTCATGATCTCTTGGATTTAAATTTTCCAGATTTTTGAGATAGAGCTTTGTTTTTTGAGTTATAGCACTATTTGTTTACCATGATGGCCGCTGCGAGCGATTAAGACTTCAACGAAGAAAAAGCTCTTCACAGTGGATCGCTTTACAACTAGTGAGTTCGATTTATATCAGAGCAATGGCTACGGCTGATGGCAAAACTTGACAAATGGAGCACATTGCCGACAGTGATTCATGTAGACACACATTGTTCACTGTGTTAATGCCCTGTTTACACCAAAATACGACTGAAATGGCAACTGCTGCGACTTTTGAGATCACAAGGATTTGATGAAGTCTTGTATACTCTCGTATACTCTCCAATCTTATAGCTAATTTGCGTTCACACCAAGCTTCCAGTGAGACCACTTTTGAGATATATTAATAAATATTAGGCGATCTATGCAAAATAATTTACGACGACTCTCCTTTCTCTTGTTTGGTCTCTCTTGGTCTTGTGTTGTTGATGCGATCGTTGCAGCAAGTGATGAACCGATTAAAACAATGGCTTAATATAGGAAACCCACTCTCAGAAAGAGTCGCATGGAAGCTCGCCATTGGTCGCAATTTCACTTTCACTGATCGCCATTGGTCAGATTTCGATCCCATCCATCATTGATGCTCTCGCAATTTCACTCGCCATGACTTTTTTGCTCTTGAAGGCATTGCAATGGGCTCTTGTTCAGCTCGCAAAAACGATCGCCATTGTCGCATAATGAAAAATATTCCGATATTTGGAATATATTTATGCAACCTGTTTGAGAGTCCATCAAGTGTCCATCAAGACCTGTGAGTTAAGAGTGACTTGAGAGTTATGAGAGCTCATTACGATTGTTTTTGAGATCTGCATTTATTTCTGACCACTCGCACACACTCGCAAAAGTTATGCGATTTTTTTGAACAGCTCAAAACAATCGTAAACCCCTTTAAGATTGATAGAGATTGAAAGAGACCAGAGAGATTGAATTTAAGACCATTGAGAGTTTATTGAGAGGTACTTGCAGGTTGCGACCGAAAAATGGATAAAAATCGCCATCACTCTCACTGACTCTTGATGAGGATCATCAAGAGTCAGTGAGAGTGATGGCGATTTTTATCCATTTTTCGGTCGCAACCTGCTCGCAAGTCCGGTGTAAACAGGGTTTAAATACATCACTGCGTGGATTTTCGCACTGTGATGTGGGGGAAAAAAGCCACTAGATGGCAGTATCGACATTTTTTTTGTTAAGCCCAGTCTGGAGCTAGGTTTTTGGGCATGTCCTTGGCATGTCTGAAAGGGGAAGTCCCAGAAAATTGAAAAAAATCTGGAAGGTGGGAGGGGGCTGGAAGAGTATATAAGGAGAAAAATTGAGTGAGTAAAGTAGTAGGAGAAATTGGCAGGATAAATTGTGGAAGGATACATTTCACCAGACCTGTCACTCTTTTCAAGACCTGTGAAGCTCTTTTTGTGGAATTTTGCCTGCATTGGAGAATTTTCCGGTCCCAGGAGAACGCAACATAGCAACCCCATCTGAATTACCAATGGGACTGTAAATATCTCATTTTTTTTATATTTCAATCTTGGTCAGGCTTTGCTTTATCTGTTGAAGTTTAAAGATTTTGCTGTCTGATATGTCATAACAAATTGGGGCCATAACAGCACTGACTGCTGTATGAGCTTTATAAAACATCACAAATGATTTCTCCCCCCCTACAGTAACAGTGTGCAAATGAACAATGTTTTCAGTTATTGCTGGGCTTCACTAACCCTAACAACCGCAGTCTCGCTATGCGGTCCTCCGAAGCTGCTTATCAACTCGTTATGTCAACCGGGGCTTTCCAGACCTAGATATCTGCATGTTCACATAACAGAGACGGCGTTTGTAGCATATGACCAATCATCTACCGGCAGCAGAGCAGCATATTTTACAAATGAAGAGCAAATTATCATATTACAAAATTATGAGGAATACAGGATGCCAGTGCCAGGATGCCAGTGCCAGTGCCAGGAGCCCCAGTAGGACGAAACTGCTGCTGTTATTCGGAGAGAGCAGCAGGGGCACTGGCATCCCGATGCCAGGAACCCTGGTGAACACGAACGGCTGTGGTTCCTGGAAGTCAGCACCTAGACTCACTGGCATTTTGGTGCCAGGAACCCCAGTAGGACCAAACTGCTGCTGTTACTCAGCCAGGAGCCCCGATGACAGCGACCTGCCGTGATTGCTGGAAGATGGGCAATGGGGCATTAACATCCCTGTGCTAGGAGCCCCAGTTGAAGCAAGCAGCTATCATTGCTGAGAGTCGGCACTTAGTGGCAGGAGTTCCAGCGGGAGCTGTTGTTGCTTGGAGAGTTTAACGGAGCCATGGTTGGAGCAAACTGCTATGGTTGTTGGAATTGGGCAGCAGAGGGCTTCGTCATTTCAGTACCAGGTGCATCGGTTTGAGCAAACTACTGCTGTTACTGGCGGAGGGCAGTAAGGGACACCTTCATCATTGTCTCAGGCTGTTGCAGAGAAGAGGTGGCAGGGCGTGCTTGCCATCTTTGTGCCAGGAGCCCTAGTTGGAGGAAGCCTCTGTTGTTGCCTGAAGGGGGCAGCGGGGGCTGCTGGCATTTTATTGCAGAGAGATCTGGTTGGAGCAAACTGCTGCTTTTGCTGAGAGGGGGCAGTGATGGGCACTGGTATCAGTGTCGGGAACCCTGGTTGGAACCAACTGCTGCTGTTGCTGGGAGAGGCAGCAGGGGGCCCAGGATTGCTATTTCTGTCGAGAGGGCTGCGGGGCCACTGAAATACTACAATATACATAGCATTTCAGAGTTTGGATTTTTTCCCCATAATGTGTTATGTAGCCATAACAACAAATGTTTTTGTACACTACAGGCTAGAAGTTTGGAAGCAAGGCCAATACAGGTCAAAAATTTAAAAGCAACTTCAAGTTTCTGTTCACAATGCCTTTCCAAAAAACCAGTATGAAATCTATGGATTTTGGGATGTATTTACTGCATGATTAGACTTTTCTTTCATTGACATGCGCCATTTTCCTCCATTTTCCTTTACGTACTGTATACATTGATGTTACCAGACCATTGCGGAATAAATGTTAACAAAGGAAAGGAGGGGCTTAGTTTTTGGGTTCAGAAGATTTTCAAGAGTCACAACTTCAGTGAAAAAGTTAAAAACAAATCACAGTATGCATTATTCACTTTATCTCATGGTTTACAGCCCGCCGGATGCCAACAGCAATGGCGAGCACTAGGACCATGGGCCTAGTAATATGGGCCTGATAATTTGAGTAAAAATGTATTCTGATAAGTGACTCTTTACATAATGATCATGTTTATGTTGTTGTTAAGTACGCCAATGAAACTATGGGTTTTTTTTTTTTTTTACAAATTTGATCTTGCTTCCAAACTTTTGGCCTGTAGTGTATATATGCTCAAGATGAATAAAGCATAAGCCTTCTCAAAGAATATGTGAAAGTACCAGAATAACTCTTTCTGAAATGCAAAATATTGAAATAATTTTCTATTCATAAAATGTCAAAGTCGTGCATCTCTGTGAATAGCATGATTATTTTCTTAAACAATGTACTTTCAGCTGGCCACAGCAAATCCAATTTACGGCAATATGTAAATCCGTTAGCTATGCATGGGCATGAAACGGATAATTAAACATTCAGAAAAAAATGATTCCGGGAAAAAAATACTACATCAAATGCATTTCAGCCCCATAATATCACTCGTCAAATGAGGAATGCGAAGCTTGACACTGAAATATTCATTCCTTCATGAGAAAGTCACCTTAAATCCTGAAGATTAAGACAAGCCAAGCGCACAAAATTATAATATCAAAGGAAAGGTATTCCATTCATATCTACTGTTAGCCCCTTAATGACATTTGAGTCTTTGGGCTTTCTTTATTGAATGCCACCCGCACAATGGGTAATTGTTCTCTTCTCCAGGCACATGAAAAGCCCAGTGATTGCCTTTGTAAAGTGAAGAAACAAAGCAGAGGTGCGGAGGCGCGGCAAACCTGTCTGGATTGAACAGCCTCCTCCATTCAAATCGCACTGGCATGATCATTGCTCAGATTGCCCTTCTAAAACCAGACAGGAGCGCTGTCAGTGTTGGTTCTTCTCTCAGCCACAATAATGCCATTACTGCTTCTACTGTCTTCCAAAGGCTACCGGGTCACTTGCTGTCTTTCTATGATACAGTACTTGTCCATCAGAGATACCAGGCTGTGAGGCAACAGCCTTGTAAAAGGTGGCACTGATTTAGGGGCCCACAGCAAAGCAAGATCACGGCAGAGAGCGGCTTTAAAAAATCCAATGACATATGGACCCAGATCAATAATTTTCCAGAGCACCAGAATTCTTAACCTCTCACCCGTTAACAGTTATGCATAACATACAATCCCTGCTATGCTCCATTGCCCACCACATCAGAGAACATGGAACTGACGAACAAAAAAATGTCCGATTACCAGCATAACTGTATCTATGGACCGTAATCACTCCAATAACATAGCACATCCTTATTTTAATACTGAAATCAAATGACCCAATACGCTTAAGAGGTAATTACAAAGTAATACATTAATTAGACGTTAAAATAATATTCAAATTGAATGAAAAAAAATATATATATATAAAAATATAAAGACTAAATAAATGGGCTTACAAAACCAGCCCATTTATGTATGTTACCTCAAAATGAGCTGTGGGAAGATACTTATTTTCACAGATGTTTTCTTAATGTCTAAAATATATCATATTATGAAGTACAGTTGCTGTGACTGATAAAGGAGGAAAGGAAAGATTAATATGTGGACAATGAAATCATTGTTAATATACTGAATAGAATGAGATGGGATTTTCATAGAGGGAGTGACTGCTTAGAGAGGAATTAATTCCATGGGTAATTTAATGTTATATTTCACCATGCATGTGACATGGCAGCCGAAACAAAGATCTCTTTTCTCAGGGACAGTCCGGAAGCCTGTTTCCTTTTTTAGTACCCATTGAGTGAACACGTAAACCTCTGTATTCAGTGGGATGCTGACATCTCATTAATTCATCTCTTTTATGCAAATGAGCTTCATGTTAATGAGTGCACCAAAAGCAGGTGATCAATCTGTTAATAGCATTCTGCAATTTTTACTCATTAGGAACGTTCCTGTCGGGGAAACAAGAAAGTGCAGTCTCTCATTTTGGCAATTAAGGACTAATTCGACAAATGCACTAATAGGCATGGAACGAAAATGCATGCAATTTAATTTTTTATGGGCAGATATTCAGATCGAATAAGCGAGAATGCTGCCTGTACATTTTTATTAATGTACATCCTTAGGTACCAATGCCTCTATGTGAGTATGTTACGCTTCCCATTATTACCATGCCCAAAATGGCGGCTGTGGGGGGCTTGGAGGTGGGGGGGGGGGGGTGTGTTTATTGCCTGTGGTCTGTGTATTACTGAAGAGTGATGTCTACTCACTGGCATATTGTACACCAATTAAGGTCTTGCTTGCAGATTTCATTGTTTTCTTTTGTGCTCAGCTAATCAGCAGAGCTTAAAATAGCCTTTGTCTTGTCTCCTTAAGGCTCTTCTCTTTATTTTTAAGTTGTTATTTTTGGTGATTTAGTATTTACATGTTTGTCTAGGCACCACTGTGACCCACAGCAAAAGTCCTTGGCTAAAGACAATGCTTGCTGTGCTCATCCACAAAATATATGAATGTTTCTCATATTCTGAAGACTTTCAGTGCAGAATTTATAGGCATATCAGGTTTATCTAACTTGTTGGTCTTTTAAGTCAAACAATTCCTACGGTTATTTGACTGAATCATGTGATCATTTGCTGTGATTTTTTTTCAGCTTTAGTTCCTTGGTTATCAGAAACTATCCTACCTAGTTGGTCCCATCTTTCCCTATCCGAGAGCTTTGACTTAAGGTCTTAGTTCTCTCTTGCTCTTATTCTATGATGCTTCGCATATATTGGCATAATTTTTTCATAATTCCCCTAGTCGCCTTAAATAATCTCTCAATTTTTGTGACCTACACCTTTTACTGACCTGCAATTCTGGCACCATATGTTTGGCCTCTTAAGAACTGTATACTATTCAAGTTGTAATTGTAAACTCTTTGTAAAAATTGTGAATTTGTATTCAAATTAATAGGACTGACCTGTGTAAATGGTTTAATCATCACATTTTAGAGACTGAAGCCGTTTTCAAGAGTGCTTCATATATTTTGATAAATTTTGTTTACCCACTGCAAAAGCTATCAGGGTATTTGCATTACTGCTCAATGTCAGAGACACAATACGAGTAAAAAAAAAAAAAAAGAATGCTATTACTGAAGATTCAATAAGCCATAGATAATGAACAGCACCAATATGCCATTTCAGAGGACTGACGAAACGTCAGCCCAAAATTGGTCATAGACATCAATGATTCACTGAAAAATAAAATCTGCAAAAAATGCTATTCCATGTTACCTTATTTGTGCAAGTATTAGTTTACTATGGGCTGGTGGAGAGAGCTTGTATTTCATGATGACAATCAGATCTAGCAAGATGATTTTCTCTGTTTAATGATGAAGGTCAAAGCAATGCTCATAAACAGGACAGGCGGCAGAGGAAGAAAACACATTTTTGAACATTGCCGTCACTGAATTGCCAGATGCTTATGTTTCCCTGGTGCTGATGACAAGCATAATAGCATCTGATTGCTGGGACCTGGACGAGTGTAACAGTGCTAAAATCATTCTAACTGAATAAAACCGCAGACCGTGATCGTCTCTTGCAGGTAACTTTAAGAGGAAGTACAGCGGGTGACGTTTAAATCGCTCTTTGGGCAATATTACTCAGATGGAATTTAACAAGGCTTAATAAATCATCAGAGAGGGGGTGGTTTTTTTTTTATGAAGTTCTGAATCCGTCCTGTGAAACACTGGGAAGTCCGCTCTCAGCCAGCCAGAAAACACTCAGCTTTCATCAGTCTTATCTTCCTCTGTATTGGTTTATGGCCTGACAACCAAGAATGTCAATGGATTGAAATGTCACAGCGTTGCTTCACTCTTTTTTCATATTTTATGTGCAATATCCCCCCATGCAGTGCGGGGGTTCGGCGAGAGTTCATGTTGTTTGTCTAACAAGGCTTCCCGCCCTTGAATCTCATAAAAACGGAGATCAAAGCGATTTTTTTTGTGTCTTATGATCTGCAAATTAACTGCAGAAAAATACATTTTGAGTATTAATGCTATACGATTAGATTTTCAGTTTAGACGCTGCACGGACGTCATTCTGAAAAACTGTTTTCATAGCTCCCGTATTTTTAAAAAGGAGAGGATCCTTCAAATTCTTCTTTTACTGCTCTTTAAAATCCTTTTGAAATTCAAGTACATCGTGGTTATAACAGGGTACTCTAGAAGCCAGAGTTTACAGTGTAATTATCCATTTAAAGGTTATTTGCTGCATTGAGCCTGTTTAAGCCTGAGCCTGAGTAAGTTAATAGTTTAAAGAGAGCTGTAAACCTGTTGGACTGCTGCCATCAAAGTGTTGAACTCCCTTCAATGAAAAAGGGCAGGAGAGCGGCAGCATTTTCAACAATTTTGTTCACGGAAAAGGCACTGGGGATGAACTGACGTGTTGCAGCAAAGTACCCTTCAAACACATTTGCAAGATATGCAAAACTTTATCTCTTAATCATTCTGAGATAATTCTGGGTATAACAATGATCCGTTTAGAAAATGAGAGCTTATAAAAAGTTTGACAGGGCCATGCCCAAAATCGACGCAAAGGTAATTTTCTCTTTGGAAGGTAGATGTGCTGAAAATTTATCCAAAAATTTGTTTCAGCATGATTGCTTCCCAAAAAGTCCCTATTGGTATGAACTGTTCTGGAATTTGCATTAAATTATGATTTTTCTGTCACATTCAATAAAATTGTCATTACAGAAAATGTTAATAATTATAGACAAGAAGATTTCAAGCAGCTGTTAAATGTAACTTCTGCACCTCCCTGCCAGGCACCATGATTGGTATATTGATCATAATAGTCTTCAGCACCAGGACATTACACAGATGACATGTCATGTTCACAGACTGTAAATTAAGATTAACTCCTCTCAGCAGATCGTAGATGCCAGCGGGCAGAAGGTGCTCTATTTATGTATGCAGTTACACTATCCTATCAATGGGTCGTACATCTAAAATCGTTACTGAATATTCAGGAGGTAGTGGTGCCTGTGAATGATTTAGAGTATGCATGAATTAAATTCCTCAGCCAAGCCTGATGTGCAAACTGCCTGATGTACTTGCCCATAGTATCAATAAAACGGATCATAAAAATTATATCTTGCCTTAGAAAAAATTGTTTTCCATTGTTGCAACCAATGCAGCCATAATAGCTCAAAGGTATCCCAATGAAGTAGTGGGGGAAAAAATCAGCTTTCTGAAGCTAAAATTCAACATCGTATGAAGCCTTTAAGAGCTTAATTACTATTTTTTATAAAATACCAACACACCGTACAGAATATTTCCCATATGGGACACTTCAGAGGTGAATCGATCAGATCAGAAATTCTCGCTCCTCAAAGCCAAGAAAGTCAGCTTAATTTTGGCTATCACTTTCAGCAAACAACATATCTATATATTCAGCATTTTTATTGTTAAACTAACTGCCATCACTTGAGAAGATGTTGAAGGCATGATCAGAATCATGCAAACCTATTAAAGAAATGCCACAAATTGCAACCCAGAACTACTCAGATTACGTTTACGAGATGGGAGTCATGTATAGACATGAACATTGGAAGTCGCTATGAATGGAACCAGACTGGAGGGTTGCTCGAGCGCGATGGCATCGATTCTCAGGAGGAGGCAGTCTATAATGGCGCCTTTCTCCTGAGTGTGTAAATCCATCTTTTGTTTTGTGGTTTATATGTTACTTATCGCTAGCTAGCAAGCTCGCTAATTTTTCCCCTATTTTGTCATACTGTCGCCACTAGTTTATCATATTTGTTATTATCAGTATCCGTTGTCCGTTACTAATAAATATGAATATTGTGGCATTTTGCTAAATTTGGAAAACTGTTTTAGAATTAATATTGCATTCAGCGAAATAAATTCTTTTTTTTATGGTTTAAAGTGCAGACATCTCCAGGACCTTGGTGAAACCTCTATTATGTTTGTTCAATCTACGGTGGCATGCAGCTCCCACAAATGCAAGAATTCCACAAATGTAATAAATTTCCCGCAAATGTAATTACAGTTGCCTACTGCAAACAAAATATATATTTTCCAGAAATGTGATAACTACTACATTTGCATGGATTTGTTACGTTTGTGGGCAAGTAAAATTTAAAAAAAAAATTTATAAGCAGCAGAATCATACTAAGTTTGTGGTTGATTCCGTTTGTGGACTAATTGCTCCTTATGCTGTGGAATGCGTTCAAACAAACTTTTTTGCTTGGGTGCTCGGAGGTGGAAACAGCAAGCTTTCTGCTGCAGGGTTAATTTTTAACCATAAAATGAGCAGTTTCTCTAAAGGGCATATGGCAGGTTTTTATTTTTTCAAAATTTATAGTTAATCTGTCCCTAAAATAACCATATAAAGGATTATTGCTGGTCAATAGGTTTTACATGACACTTTGGCAGAAATCAAGAAGAAAGAGTGTCATTTTGAGCCTGTCTCATCAAAACCGCTTTTTTCAAGCCACAAGCTGGGCCTCACTCATTTACCACACAAGCACCTGTCAAAAAACAGGACAAAAAAGACTTTCATTTAACCCATAAATGATTCAAAATTGATGTGATACAACCCATGAGATACAGGTTTAGTATTACATGTGTGATTCAGCTTTCTCGCGTTGTGATTGTTCAGATTCCCTCCAAATGTTAACTAGTATGATTGCAAAGGTAACTTCCACCATTGCTGAAGTTAGCTTCTAGTTCATAGTTAATTCAAGTCAGTGGGATAAATAATTTCTTAGCTAGCATGCTAATGCTTTTAGCCAGTAAAGAAATGAATGACCTGTACAACTGTTATTATTGATGCTTGGATTTATTAATTTAATGACAAAAAGGATTTGCATGCTTAGTTATTTCATTGGCTTGAATAGATTGCCAACTACAAGCCAACGCTATTTTTCTATTTTCCATATAAAATGACGCTGACACTTCTGGGATATATAGAATCTCAAATGAAAATTACTGCTCTCGTTGCATGATGTTAAATGTGATACTTCGGGCTCACTCATTGGAAATTGTCGCTATATCTCCTCTCTCTCCTCGGCAGTACAACTCAGTTTAATAGTGTAGTTATGTTCCACAGTACGATGTTAGGATCATACTTGCTCCGGTAACACTTTACAATAAGGGTACAAATAATGAGCTTAAGTCATGTTGAACTAATTCATGACTCATAATGATTTGAAGCATGAATTAATGCAGGATCTATCATGAATTCCTGTTACTCATCATTAAGAAATTATGAATTCACCACGATTTTGTCTGATGAATTTGCACTTAATACGTCATTAGTTAAGGGATGTTAATTCACTGGTACCTCACACATTAATTACCTTTGCACTCAAATTATCTGTATTCATTGCAAACACTTTGTAATTACGTACAAATAACATGCTTAAGTAATGCTGAACAACTGCATGACTCGTGGTGATTTAATGAAATAATGCAGGATGTATCATGAATTTCTGCTGCTCATGATCAAGTCACAATGACTTTGTGTGATGAGTTTGCACTTAATAGGTCATTATTGAAATGTAGAAATGTTATGTTTTAACACCCAGCTATTTTTCAATTCTCCGTTTTTTTTTTTTTTTTTAACAATTTCAATGCTGAATTTTAATGAGGTTTTGGTCACAGTTTAGATGAAGCGTTGCTCATAAAGACTTTATCCAGCATGGGTAATGCCTTCATAAATGAGACAAAATGTCTTCATAAATCATACTTAAGCAAATGTCATGTTTTGCAAAGGGTGAAATAACACATCCTTATTCAGCATGTGATGCCAGAAGTGATATAACTGACAATGTTACTTAGCAAGTGGCTAAAAGCTATAAATGGTGACATTGTCAGCTAAGTGACATTGTCATTGTCACTACTAGCATCACATGCTGAATAAGGATGTGGTATTTGACCCTTTTCAAAGCATGACATTTGCTTATGTGTGATTTATGAAGACATTATGTCTCATTTATGAAGGCATTATACATGCTGTATAAAGCCTCTATGAACAACACTTCATCTAAAGTGTGACCAAAGTTTTTTTTTTTTTTTGTATTCGATTCTGATTCTGCACTAAAATTATGAAAATAAACTGAAATACAATGGAATTCTAAATGCAACAAGTGTCCTGCTTCATTCATGCCATATTCTCCCTCTAAGTGAGGCTCAAATCTCGGATAAAAAACCTTAAAAAGGTAAAATTTGGCTTCAGCTCAAAAGTAAAGATGAATTTGTTTTTAAAGTATGTTTTAGGATTTTTATTTGACAGTGCATGATTTTAAATGTATCATAGCACAGTGCGAGCATAAAGACGTGCAGCTGTAAGGCCGCGCCTCCAGCCTTCGACCTCACCAGTCAATTAAAACCCAGACCACATTCTTCAAACCTGCAATCGTTGTATGCATCTGCTGTTTCTTTCCTCTGTGTGGTGGTGTTGAGCTATTTTAGACCGAGCCTCGCATACAGTTTTTGTGAAGTCTTGTAAACAGCGTGAGCCCTATGCCGGTGATGTAGCTCTAGTCTTGCATATCTCGTGTGTGCTGTCTTTGTGCTTGTGCTTTACTTTCGTTTTATATTTCAGCTTTCATTTCGGCCGTCTGACGATCCACTCCCTCTCTGCCTTCAGCGATGTCACGTGACAACCTTCAGCATGCCTGCGTCTCGTCGCCTAATCACGTTTCCTCTTTCGGTTTTGGCTCTGGTATTTCATTCATTGCTTCCACTGGTGTTTAATTCTGGGTCTCGCGAAACTCTGAGTGAATGCGTTCACTGATAAGATAATTACTAACCCGTGCTAACCAGCACTATTTGAGGGTGATTGTAAATATTTTGTGACGTAGTATTAACCTTAATTAACTCATTAGCGAGTGGGCCTGTTTCTGGCTTTCGTGTATTCTGCCTAAGCTGTCCCTGATAATTAGTTTTAAAAGCTGTGCTTCCCTTCGCTTCTCTTGTTGTGCTTTTTATTCGTCACGTTTAGATTACCTTAATCTAAACTGTCTAGCTCGATTGATGGTCTCAGCGTCTTGTCTCGAGTCATTATTGTTGACCCAGTTTTCGTGTAATTGTTTCTTAATCCCATGTGTTTCCGTTTCAGTCGAGATTGCATTCCGAGTCCCCGCCTCCTCTTGTGACTATTTATGTGGCAGTATTGGGAGGGGACGTCAGACGGATCCTTGTGTTTGACTCAGTTCTACCTGGTGAAATCTCAGCTCCTCGTGCCTTCCGAGTTTCTCCTGTGTATGACTCCCGAGTATGATTCCCGAGTCTTGTATTTTGCTGCGCCCTCGTCTGGTCTGCCTCGTGTTTAAGTCTCCCAGTGTGTCCGTCAGCTTAGTTAGGGTCAGTTTTTGTTTTCCTAGTTTATCCACTCTTGGAGTGAGTACCTTAGTTTTCCCATTTCTTCAGTGCTTGTGCACGGTGTTTTATTTCTGGCGTGTCTGCTAAGTTTCTCCTAGTGTTTTGTGTTTAATAAACACTTCTGGATCCTGCAACTGGTGTTCTCCTGACCTCTTCTTACAACTTTATTTCTTGCAATAAGTGTGTATCTACAGCATTAAGCGTGTATCTTTCGCATTAAGCGTGTATTATTAATTCTCTGTTTATTGCATGTATATAGTATATGTCTTCTAACTCTTGAACATACAGCTGTTTAACATTTATGTCAGCATTTTAACTTCATGTGCTTTGTACACTCAACAAAAATATAAAAGCAACACTTTTGTTTTTGCTCCCATTTGTCATGAGATGGACTCAAAGATCTAAAATTCATTCCAGATACACGATATTACCATTTCTCTCAAACATTGTTCACAAATCTGTCTAAATATGTGATTGTGAGCACTTTTGCTTTGCTGAGACAATCCATCCCACCTCACAGGTGTGCCACATCAAGATGCTCATCAGACACCATGATTAGCGCACAGGTGTACCTTAGACTGTCCACAATAAAAGGCCACCCTGAAATGTGCAGTTTTTGCTTTATTGGGGGTCTGGGGACTCAGAACCAGTCAGTATCTGGTGTGACCACCATTTGCCTCATGCAGTGCAACACATCTTCTTCGCATAGAGTTTATCAGATTGTCAATTGTGGCCTGTGGAATGTTGGTCCACTCCTCTTCAATGGCTGTGTGAGTGTATGAGTGTATGTGCCTCCCTGCTGTGCAGAAGGCATAATAAATAGAACTAAGTTCATTCTTGCACCTGAGTTCAGTCCTCAACTTTCTGTCCTCCGTGCACATCACCGGTGTGTGAAGCACAACTCTTACAGCAGTTTGCTTTTTTTGCAACAATTAACAGTATAGTTCACTATGACCTGGATCACATAGCATGATAGCGCTAAAAACCTATTTGAAACTCAGTACCTTTATGGCAGTTGTAACAACATTTCAGTGTGAACATTCAACACTTCCCAAAACCTTATTTTCAGCCACTGTTGATCAAAAGATGGAATTGCATTCAGTGGTATAAAAAGTGGTATAATGGCCGTATAACATAGTACTTATAATGACTAGCCTCAGAAAATACACGAACACAAGTGCAGTATAATGATTAAGAAAAAATAAATGGTCACCCACGATTTCTTGTCTCCCTGGGATATAAATATTAGGCGATACAGGCCGATTTCCCTCTGTCATCCATCTCCACGGTTAAGACAAAACTATATAGCAATGATATCTGAAGTCTTGAGTGTTTCCTTAATTATTTTCTCTCCACAGGAAAGCTGTGTCAGTTTTAGTCCCATTTCATGAATTGATTGTTTACGGTCTTGTTTCACTCCCCTCCCTCAGTGTTTCTCCTCGTGTATTTCCCTCTCTCATCTATAATTGTGGAAATCATGTTTTTAAGTTCCTGCATTTCTTTTCCCCTTTGCTGGATCGTTACTCTTCAGTGTGCTTCAAGCCCATTCAGTCTAAGTGCTCTGAACCTTCCCTCTTCGGTATTATATAAAACCAGTGGTTTTCAGGGATTATTATCCCTGCATCAAGCGCCTCCTAGTGTGGAATGTCTTCCAGTTCCTCTAAGACCTAAGGTGTGAGAATGTGCACAGTCCAGCATGTCCTGTTACTCTAAGATTCCCTTACCAATGCTGTCCGCGACATGTCTGCTGACCATGGCTTGCCTGATCACCAACATTCCTGTTCACTCCTGGCCTGATTCAGACCACCTCCTTACTATTCTCTAGCCAAGAGCCTCTACAGATCGTATTTTCTTTATAAGGGCCTACTGTGGGTAAAGTGAACTTTTCATTAGCAGATTTTCTGGGGAACTGCGCCTGGCTCCTGCAATGCTGCTCACAACAGGATATGGGACAGAAGGCCATTCTTACTCCGTGGGAGTAAGAAAAGAAAATAAATTTTTTAAGTTGAAAATTTCTATTTTGACTATCAAGCCAATTAGGGAGGAGATTGAAGAAATATGGCATTGTTAACAATTTGCCTGAAAGATGATGTGTGTTTACTTTGAATGAACGTATTGTGAGGATGGTTCAACTGGTGAAGAAAACTCCAATGAACACAGTTAGAGAATTTCAAACATATATCTTGGGGTCAAAAAGTCTCAAAAACAAATGTCATCTACACAACTACAATATATTTGGGAGGGTTGCTTGAAAAACGTTGCTGTTGTCATAAAACATTATGCCTCTACAGTTTGTCAAATGGTGCTGGATCTTCCACAGGTCCTGTGGTCAGAAGTGACCAAAATAGACCTCTTCAGCAATAACCTTTACAGACAGATTTGGCGTGAAGACGAAGACCACTCCATGTGGAAGGAATCCCCACTGAAGTATGGTGGTAGATCTTTGAATGATTGGAGTAGTTTTTCTTCCAAAGGGCCTGGTTCAGATTCATGGTATCATGGATTCCATCATGCACCAGATAATAGTAAATTAAAACCTGACTGCCTCTGTCAGGAAACATCAAGATATTGCCATGGCCATCGAAAACCCCGAAACCCAATTGAAAATCTGTGGGACAGGCTCAAGAAGAGAGTCCATAAATCTGAACCAAGGAAACATGCAAAGTATTAAATGAAAGGGCCCCAATAATTGCGGCACACTTTTTAAAATTTTTTCTGTTGACATATGCATGAAGAACTAAATTTCATTTGTTATTGATTATGACACAGAATTATGAGCCATATAAATAAAGTGGAAGGACAGAAAAATACAAAAGAATGACATAAAAAGAATGATGCAGTAAGAACTTCCTGGCTTTGTTGCTCTGTTCAATCTCACTGGGATCCTGCACACTTGTGAAATGTAACCATTAATAATTTGTATTAAAAATGATGAAATCAACATTACCCAGCAGGTGGAACAAATAGGTGCACTTCCATTGTGTGGTGAAATTGGAGCTCAGCTTCTTCTTAATGCACTGTGTCAGCTGTAGCCTCTGTTATTTCCACATATCACTCTTTACATTTACAATGTGGAAACAATTGGAATGGCCGTCAGCATGCGTTGAGACATGTTTATGCTAATTAAAAAAAGGCAATGAACCGTGTAGGCAATCGCAGGCATGCTTTCCCTCAATTTCTGAAATAAATGAGGAGATTTTCAGGGAGTGATGTGTCTGTGAATATCATCTGGTCTCTCGTGAAATGGGAAGGAGTTTTCATTAGAATAAAATGTAAAGCATTAAAAAGGCTATTTTGAAGGAACAAGCTGGACTGGAGGCAAGTATATGAATAAAATTGTGTTACTGGTACACTTGAGAGGAGAGTATAAAATGTGGCTAAAGGCTGTTCCTCAAGGCTTTATTCATGATCCTTATCCATAGAGCTGCATGCATGTAGCCTGCTTGTGAATTTTACCATTCATTTTTAATTCATTAAACATAAAATGAGTACAAATACGGAACAATACAGGAACTTGTTCAAATGGATGCACTGCTAATGCTGTGTATATGTTTGCATTCATCAATGCAAATGTAGGAATACATGGTGGGCGATGTGGGTAGGATTATTTAATTATTTTTAATTCATTAAACATAAAATGAGTACAAATACAGAAAAATATAGTAACTTGTTGGCATGAATGCACTGCTAATGCTGAGTATATGCATTCATTTATCAATGCAAATGTTTGAATACATGGTGGGCAATGTGGATAGGAGCAGGGTAAGGGTTAACCAAAAACACCATTAAAAACATGAAGTTATTCCCTGCCATTTATAATTGGGGCCAACCTGAACAATTAAAGATTTTCAGGATTCAAATGTAAAACTTTATTCCAACTTTATTCATCCGCTTACCTCATACCACTTACTTACCTGAACAGATGCCACCTCATTATTCTCTTGAAACATAGATCAGGACAGAATTAGGATGACCAAGTCCAGGATTTCCATCCTACGTCAGCTGTCCTAGCAACAGAATCCAAAAACAAACTTTGCCGCCCTGCCCGATACCCCACATATCCAAACTACATACAGGAAGTGTGTGAGTCCAAGCTTCCAAAGTAGCTGTGTTGCCATGAACATATTTTGTTCACACATTGCTTTGAAAAACTCACATGCAACAGCAAAGATATTGCTCAATATAGTTCAATCCATATAGAGAACTCGTAAAGAGACATACTATAGCTTTCACTTACTGTTTTGTGAACGTGCATAGGTATTCGGAGACACCCTTCATATAGCCAAGTTCACTCAATCGAAACCAAACATTTGAAATGCATTGCAGTGTGCAGTGATGGTTATACACCACTAGTGTCAGGGCCGGATCAAATGAGTTGTGAGGGGAGGTTTCCTGGTGGGGGTCAGGTGGGCCGCATAGGCCCCCTGGCGGGATCAAGGGGCAACGCCTCTGTGGGGACTGAGGAGGCAAAGCCCCCGAAAAATGCAGCATTTTAGCTATTCCTGAGGCAAAAATTGAGCCATTTCCAGGCATTCTACATCTAATTTCAACCAAAACAGATCATGTAAAAATGTCTCTAATAGGAATGCCTTTTAAACCAAGTACCCATTCTGCTTAACAGTAAATCTACACCAAGATCATATGTTTTCACCCACGCAACTGAGAAAATATCCTAAATGTAAAAGCCTCATCAAAAATTAACAACAAAATTTCAAACCTTGAGTTAAAATCATACTCTCTTTGTATTAGTTCATGCAAGAAAATGTGCGCTGACCTCCTGTCTTTCAGCCCAGAAATATAGCAAAGGTTTGTGGTGGTTTTTTCCTTGGCATGGTTTTTGCAGACTCTCAACTTGAATTTGAAAACGACTCGTTGGCTATGTTGTTTTTGCGATGAAAAAGCGCGTGGTCGGAAGTGGTGAAACTAAGGGAAGTAACTTTTAAGGCTGGCGTTGCACCAGTGATTTCCCCTGCATAGGCGCCCCCTGTTGACTCAGCTGTGAGACTGCATCCACTATCGCGTATGGATACATTTTTTTTCCCCGTGCGGCTGGGTAGTCCTGTGAGAATTTTTTAGGTGGTACATGCTCGGGGCGGGTGTGTGTGTGTGGGGGGGGGGGCGTTCCGGTGTGTCTGAAAGGGGTCCTAATATATTACTTCTCCATCAATTTTAGTGAAAAATAATTTTAAAATACTATCGAATTTTTACTATTGTATATTTGTACTATTGTATGGCAGAGAAGAAAATGAATGGAGACAGGTTTTCCAACTAGTAGTAGTCTTTAACATTGTAGTTAAACATGCTCTCAGGTTTAAGGACTCCATTAACTATTTTGCAGATGGAAAGTGGAATCCGTTTTGAAGATCAAATTTTTAGTACTTTAATGAAGATGTGACAGAACTACACAAACGCTTATCTGGCCCAACTATTTTATTGAAATGTGGCCATTATTTCTAACATTGAAATAACATTTATCCATGTTTTGCATGGCATTTTATTTGATGACCTCACAACGTCTATTTCATCCCGGGCAAAAAACAAGCTGTCTGCACCATCCTCCTTCAGGAAATTTGAATCCTGTCGAGTTGTTTTAGACTGTACACATAACGAGGTTGCAGCATCTGGATTGATGAGTCAGCAAAATGCCACATATTTATCATATTGAGGAATGAATCCTTCAAGGTAGCCTAATTGTTGGTGTTGCACCAAACAGAGCATCACTTTCAGTCAAGGCTACTGCACAGCAGTCCAAAACTCTTAATCACTTGGTAGCTGGAGATATGATCCTGGCGGACAAAGGATTTCTAATTCAGGATAGTGGAATTCCATGCCAAATCACCAGAGAATGTGATGAATGTCATAAAACCTTCTATATTCAACAGCTTGAATAAAATTGTTTTCTTCATAGCACCAACTTCATATTTGATACATAGACCTTGCTCTTTTCACTTATCTAATTTGTTTTCAGGTAGACCTTGTCAGATTGCTTGTTTTGATTTGCTATAAGCATTCAAAATACAGACACGACATTTTTAGGGGCCTATATATGCGAAAGTATAATTTGTTACAGATATAACATGTTTTGCTGATAGTGCTATAACATGTGTCATATATTAAAAAGAATCAGACATCTGGTATCATTAAATCTGGAGATATAGCGAGCCAAAACTGCTACCATGGATGAACTGGCATTCCAGGAAGCCATATTTGGCATGCCATAAATCTGCAAATATGTCACATACAAAGCTCTCCTTCTGTGTACAGAGCCTTATTATATCAAAGAATGGGGTGTGAAAACTTTAACCATTTATTGTGAACAGTTCAAAAGTTATTGGCCATCACACTATGGATGTTTGATTGTAGTACTCGTTTTTATTCTAAATATGGGGCCACGCCCCCTTTTTGTTGGCTTAATATCTCCAAAACTAGTGAAGATATTAGTCATGGCATGTGCCTGCAGGCCCTTCCCCCTGCTGCATTCTTCGCCTCCACCTTAACAAGCCACACCTATTGCTCGATAAGGTGGAGGTGAAGCATTAGTATTTAAGGGTTGGCTGCACCTATCTTGGTGCAGCAGTACTCTGTTTGAGTTCCTGAGCCCTGCTGTGTGTTGCTGTGCTGCTGCTCCCCTCTGGGACTGGTTTATATTTATAATTTAAATTAAAGATTTTTGTATTTTTACTCAGCCTGTGCGTTTGGGTCCCTCACTTCTTTTTGGGAACATGGTCCCAGCGCCCGCCGGCTTTGTCTCTTGCCGGCGGGCCACAATCCATGACAATATTGGCCTAAAATTTTACCAAGTAATTATTAGTATCAAGGGCATCAAAACAGAAAGTTATGAAACAAATCTGAGATGGTCAGTCGGGACGCTTCTGGTGATTTGACAAGGAATTACCCAATATTGTTCTGCATGGTGTCCATGTCAGCATGACACCATTCTTGAACAATGGAACTTTTACAGAAAGTGAGGTCGAGGCAACAAAAGTGATTACCAAAGCTGGGATTCAGGGTGAAAAGGCCAATGCTAGACTGAAAGACTTCAGAATTTTAAACTTCATTCCATCTTTTTTGTGTTGCTATGCTGATAGTTTGTCTCAATTAGCCATTTTCTTTAATCAAAGAGAGATGTGAGAGTACGGTTTTCAAATAATGTTGTAGTTGTGTAATGCGCCTTACAGTGCTAACAGTTACACGTATGCCAGCATGTGCAGTTCCTGAAAGAAATCGAGGGGGTCTTAAACGAAAAGTTTAAGGGGGAGGAGGCAACACTAGAGAAATTCTATGAGGGGAAGTGTGGACATAAGTTTTGTGGAACTGCACAGTTTGCCTACAATAGTGCAAAATTCTTTTGGCCCACATTTCATCCCTTTCTATTCTTAAAATAGCTACATCCTTTGTTGTCCGCCCCACAAATAAACAGAGCTTCCTATGTGAAAAGTACAATTCTCCCTGAATTTGATGTTTGTATATTTCGTCTTTCTTTGAGGTACAGCCCTCTCCGTTTTCATTTCTCTCCAGGCAAAATGCTGTTGACTTAACTGCCCCTTTTATTCTGAGGTTCTGTCCTGTGTATGGACACTAAGCCTCAAGCAGAGTGTCTTTGTCAACAATTCCATTAGGGGAAGCAATAAGTATTCTGGAACAATGCAACCTAATTCCCATTTCTTTGACAGTTTTCCCTGATTTGAGGATGAAGGCTTTAAAAACTGAGGGAGCAATGAGAACGGGAGCCCCTTCTTGCCAAATGCCAGGCAGGGTTGTCTCTCTGACCAACAGTCAACTCACCGATTCTGGCGATTTCTGCTTCATATATTCTGCAACGCCAAACCAAACATTCCACCTGTTGTTCACTTACAACAGCTTGTAGAGACTTGTCGGACAAAAATGATCTCCTCTATGGTTGGAATGGGAAGCTTTTAAGCAACAGGTGGTTAAGGGTTGAGCAGCCAGCAAAGTCCATTAAACGTTTCATATTCCTTTCATCTTCATGCAACATGGAGCGATCAGCTTGTGAAGGCTTTCTTGACGAAGCAAAATACCTTTTTGGCGAGGAGAACATTTCTATAACTGCTAGAGTCAAAACTGAAGCAACTGACTTCCTCTTCCTCCATTTACATTAAACATCAGTTTGGCTCGGGTTACGAATACTGTGGGTAAAAATGGCGACCACATGACAGCATTTAAACTGACTTCTTGGACACTCGCACTCAGTCGATTTTTTTTTTTTTTCTTCCATATTCTTCATTATCGTAAATCTGCAAATTACAGGCAAAAACGATTTTTCAGTAACTAGCACATAAATTGTACCTGAATGAGCTACAATATCAACAACCGAACAGGGCTATGAACTAAGCTTATATTAGCTACTGTGTTTTTTTCAGGAGCAACATTGCATGAAAGACAGTCCAAATTTCAGCTTAGATGTATTCTCCCTATAAAGATTGTGTAAAAGTATGAAATTATAGAAATTGAGTTCAGACTTTATTAAGATTTCATATGTGATCTTAGTTGTCTGGATTTTAATAGCCAACATTTCGTTGAACTCACCGTGACTTTATAAACTTTGTTCTTTGTGCTTTCGTGTAATTCTCCACACAAAACACCATGCTGATAAGTCAACACCTCCATGTGATCTGACCTAAAGTGGTTTTCTCCCTTTTTGATTTATTTCTTTTCTTCTGAGAAGAAAGAAAGCAGCAAAGTGATCGATAGCATTGCTATTTTGAATGGAATGTGGGCTTGTTTGGAACTGAAAATTTTAGCGTTATGGTAATGTGATGTCACCACTTTAGGACTCAATGCAGAAATTAGAATAACAGCCCTGCTACTAGTCCAGATGAATTGCAATGTTTGTCCACCCCAAAAAACAAATCAATAAATACATAAATTAATTAAAAAAATGCAAAATGTCATCAAACGAAAACCATCCAAGATGATAGTATTACACACAATGAACGTGGTACAATGATAAATTAATTTTCACATTTGACTTTGAGAAGAACAAAATCGTTCACTATACACCACCATTGCCCGCCATTCTTGCAAAGCAACAACAGGGAACGATTATATCTGTGTTATGTACACAAGCTGCATGGCTGTTGGTTGTTTGATGTCAATCCCAGCACCAACCGACATTGTGAAGTCCTAAAATCTACAAAATGCAATGTCTTAAAGTGGGGACAAGCATGATATTAAACACCATCCTCTGAAAAAATGCTGAGGCCTACAACCACTTAACAAATTATTCACTCTTTCGGCAAAATCTTAAACAATGTTTATGTAATTAGACAATTTGCAGATCTCATTCACTCTTTTCGAATAACTCAAACACATTTTCACTGTGATTAGTGCTGCAAAATCGAAAACATGGGCCGCAGAAGTAAAACAGCTACAACACAGCTGTCAAGGGCTAAGCGCATTAACCTCAGCATTGCCATCCATTGTTTCTACTGATGTGATGAAACCCCAACTGAGCAGAATATAAGCCAGTTCAGTGTGCATCAGTAGCACAGGTGAGTTGTCTATATTGTGGAATGTAACAACGTCAGTTGCCACTATTGTGTCCGGCTCTGGTAGAAATGAAAGGCAGTGTTCTATCTTACAATGCGTCAGTGCAATTCTGAAGTACTGCTTTAATTTATTCTGAGTTCACACACCTATTATTTGTCTCATACTTGCCTGTGAAATTCCCGTTGTGATTACATTGCAAGCCCATCATTTGACAATCCTGTTGAACGTCAATAGCTGCTCTTGTCAGGTTCTGCTAAAAGCTGGGGGTGGGACAGAACTCCTCGTGGGGTGTCGCGCCATGCTCAGTGCTAGCAAATGTAGGATTGCTGTAGGTCCAAATTTTCATTAGAGCTCAGGTCACGTCAGCCGCCACTTCAGGCAAGCTGCTCAGTCCTCCAGCTCTGGGCTTGACCACGATACGCAGTTATAACCACTGATAGTGTTGGAGGAGATAGGAGATATGAGGATTGGGGGGAGGGGGAGCATTGATGGGGAGAGAAATGAGAGGAGAGACAGTTAATGGCGCTGCCTCTCTCGGCTTGTCTCCCCTGGCAACTGGAGGTCAGGAGTTGAGTAGCACATTACTGATTCTATCTCTTGCCGAACAATCCCTTTCAGATATATTTTTTTTATTATATTTTGCCTCAGCCTGTGTACGGTGGAGGAAAAGCACCCACCTGCGAGAGACTTTCCATTAGGTAAAAGCAGACTGTGTCCCCAGGATTTTTTAGCTCCATCTGTGATACAGCTCTGAAGTCTTAAATGCTATGCATATACATAGTATGTGTATCTACTCTTGTTTAGATGTGTTCTATAGTACACTATATTTATGCATTTGGGCGGGCAAAATAGCCTTAAGTCTAAAAGACAAGAACCATAAGTGACATATTTATGAGATACAGGTCTTATACTGACAGTTCCGTAATCTGTTATAAGGAAACCTTTTGCAAAAACAAACTGGAAACCACACCCTGGGCATGTAGTCTAACAGTAGTGGGCTAATTTTCCAGGCATAGCATTAATAATGCTCCCGTGACCAATACTGAATTGCAATTCACGAATATCTGCCCATTAAAATTAAAAGTGTGAAAAAAAAAATGCAAAAAGCTTTAATTTGTTCCAGGTAAGAGCATCATCTAAATGCCTGTAATGTAATTAAATGACATTTGAAAATTTGTCATCATGGTCGAAATGCCAAAGAGCACATACTGTAAATATCAGTATGACAACGGCATACATCATCAAGTGTACTGCAAAACAGTAAAAAAAAAAAAAAAAAACAAACAAACAAGATCCTTGTGATACAGCCTGTCAATCAACTTTCAAAGCATTTTTACTTTAGCATAAGCAAAGCAATACTTTTAACCAGACATTCCAGATAAAAACATTTGCTAAATGCCCGTAATATTTTAATTTAATGATATTGATTACCTGTCATAATTCTATACTAAAAGGTCCTTACAAGAGATATTGTAGGCTAAAATCTTCAAAACTACAGATAATATTATTTTCACCTAATCCAAAAAATTCAAATAAAATAAATAAACATATAAACAAATGGCCACATTTTTAGAAAAAGCTGTGTCATTCAATGCTAATAGGATGAGTATTCAAAAAGATTGAAGTTTGTTTTCAGAGAAGCAGGGGTAGGAATTACTGTGAATACTTTAGCCTCAAAATGCTTTTTTTTTAGCCCAGGCTTATGCTGTGGTTAGATGCCTCCGTAATGGTCTGTCGTGTGACTGTAAAATTTTTGCCTCGTCAGCGCTCTAGCGCCTTCAGTTTTTCAGGGATCCTTTACATATTTTACAGGTGCTGTTCAACAAATTAGAATAATTTGAAATAGCGCAATCGTTAAATTTTCTTGATGCATTTTTTGTGCCGAAAGCAAACCAGGTGTTCACAGTGCCTGTCCTACTTGTTAGAGTATTCACAGAACTCGCTACCTGTAAATAATTTGCTCAGCTGAGCTTTCCAAAAGGCCCATTTAGGCCATTTAACTGTGACAATGTTGTTTCATTGAAACAGAATAATTCATAAGTCATTTCATTGAATTAGGATAAGTGCTCGAATTTTTGTTTTCTGTGAAGAGTGTTCACTGTGCAGTATAAAGTCAGGGTTGAGTAGAATTTCTAAGTTGTAAAATCAATCATGGGTAAGCAGCACGACATCTCAATGGGAATAGTAATAGTGACTCAAATTCAAGCCCTTCGCTAACAAGGCTTGACCAAACTAAAATTGCTGAGCAGCTCGGCATCAGCCAGTCTTCCATCTGCAAAGCTCTAAAGAAAGACTGCAGCAAGTGCACCAACTGTTCCGGCATTCGGAAAACTTCTGCTCGTGACAACAAGCAGCTGAGAAAGATCGCAGTCAGCAACCGGTTCAAGTCCATTTCTGAGCTCAGCGACTTGTGGAACGAGCAGACCGGCGCTAACGTCTTGAGATCAACCACTTACCGTTGTCTGCGCGAACTCGGCTTCAAATCTCGCGTTCCAGCAGGAAAGACCGATGCTGAACAAGAAACAAATGGTGAAACGGCTGAAGTGGGCCAAAGAACACGGCGAGTGGACTGCTGAAGACTGGCAGAAAGTGGTCTTCAGTGACGAATCACGCTTCTGCATCTCCTTCGGTGACCAAGGTCCTTGTGTCTAGCGTTGTGGTGGAGAAACCTACAATCACGAGTGCGTAAAAAGATGCGTGAAGTCTCCCCAGAGCGTTATGGTCTGGGGATGCATGTCCGCTCGGGGTGTAGGGAAACTCTGCTTCCTCAAGAAGACTGTAAATGCTGCCGTATACCAAGATGTTCTGGAAACATTCCTGATTCCGACTGTTGAGGGACAGTTTTGCGAAGAAGACCTCATATTTCAACAGGATCTTGCACCGGCTCATGCGCCAAAGTCGACCAAAGATTGGTTCGCCGAATAACAGCTTGAAGTTTTGGCATGGCCGGCCAACTCGCCTGACCTCAATGTTATTGAAAACCTTTGGGCCATCGTCAAGCGGAAAATTTGCGACAGAAAGCCGACTACGCTGGACTAACTGAAGCAGCACATCGCCACTGCCTGGGAAGCTGTGAGTGCGGAAACTTGTGACAAGCTGGTCAAATCGATGCCGCGGAGACTTCAGGCAGTCATACAAGCCAAGGGGGCAGCCACAAAATACTGAGAAAGTGATGATTCTAACGATAATAAAAATTATTCTAATTCAGTGAAACGGTTTCTCAATTATTCTAATTCAATAAAAAAACATTGTCACAGTTAAATGGCCTAAATGGGCCTTTTGGAAAGCTCAGCTAAGCAAATTTTTTACAGGTAGCGAGTTCTGTGAATACTCTAACAAGTAGGACAGGCGCGGTGAACACCTGATTTGCTTTCTGCACAAAAAATGCATCAAGAAAATTTAACGATTGCGCTATTTCAAATTATTCTAATTCGTTGAACAGCACTTGTATATGCATTAATATGGGATGAAAATCCAGGCCCAGTTATATTTTGGCCATGTTTGGCCAAGCGGGCGCAATGACTTTGGCACTATTATTATTATTTTTTTGTTTGCCAAATGTTCCAACATATCTTGGGTTTTTAGAAGGGGCAGCTCGTCCACTTTAAGGGAAATCGAGACATTTTGAGATTTATGTTTGTAGCAATAATTAGTAATATAATTAGAAACACCTAAACTTAATTGTTTTACTATCATCCTTCTTGATTGGTAAAAGAAGAATGAGCTTTTCAAAATACCCGCCACTGCAAGCTGTGATCCGCCATTGGGCGCAAGTCCATGTCTGTTATGTAACTGGTTGGAGAGCCTGGCCTTGTTCTGAATGGAAACCCGTGATTTCTGTTAAATCCGGCCACGTCCGGAGCTATTTTTACAACTGTAGGTACCGGTTCGTGCACTTCAGAATGAAGTTATTCCAACGTTTGAAACGTTTTTATGCAATTCCACTGCTTCCAACCCCTGTGTAAAGACAAACCTGAGAATTCCAGAGTCATAATTGATTTCCACGTCTCTCGTGGTGAAATCCACCATAATGCACATGAAACTGGCTACCTTCCACGCTCAGGAACTCAATTCTGCACGAAAATCTCTTAAATACGCCTTGAATTGATTAATTACTGACTGCGGCGTGGGAACGTGAATGCCTCTAAGAGGCGTGAGACTTACGATGAATGCGTGAGAGTTGGCAGCCCTGAGACCGAGCTATAATTGATGAACATCACGAGTCCATTCAACAGCTGGAAACAGCACTGACCAACACACAGACAAGACTAGAGAGAGTGGAAACCATTTGTGCTGCACTGTCTAAAGACAATGAAGAGTTGAAAGTGAAATTAGATGATTTAGAAAACCAGTCTATGCGAAACAACATTTGCATAATAGGACTCCCTGAAAACATTGAGGGACAACACCCCACGGCATTCACTGACACGCAGCTCAGAGAAGAATTTGGAGCAGAAGCTTGCTTTCCCTACCTCATCGATCGCAGACAGGGCTCATCGGATCACCATCGTTAAGAAGAATCCATCAACTTCAGACTGTGCCCTCTCATCATACGAATTCACCACTTTCAGACTAAAGAGCGCATCCTGAAGCTAGCGAGAGAGGCTGGCTCCATTTATTTCATGAATCAGAGATTCACTTCTTCCCGGAATTCAACGCTGAAAACTCCAGGAAAAGAGCTGCATTTGTCCCGGTGAAGTCGCAGCTCAAGAAAGCTGGATTCAGCTATGGCAGGGGTGTCCAATCTAATCCAGAAAGGGCCGGTGTGGGTGCTGGTTATTGTTAGAGCCCAGCACTAACACACTTGATTCTACCCAGCAGGGTCCTGTTTGAACCGCCTGATTAGTTAATTAGTGGATTCAGGTGCTGTAGCACTGCTGGCTAGAACAAAAACCAGCACCCACACCGGCCCTTTATGGACAAGTTTGGACATCCCTGAGCTATGGGATGCTGTTCCCTCCCAAGCTACATGTTACTGACAAGGTCAGGCAGAAGCATTATTTTCTCTCCCCCCATGAGGTGACCTGTTTCGTTGAAAAAAGTACGGCGACTCGGGCTGGGACCCCTCCACACGGCGCGGAGGGGTGCGATGGTGAGTAAAGAGATGGACCTTACAAACATATGGGGCTCTAAATTTGTAGACCAGGCGCAGGCGCGGTGCAGACACGGCGAATGGGGGATGCGCCGCGCCAACGGGGTGTGTCCAGGGGTATGTCGCAATTTCGTGCCCGGCATAGCCTGGCGCAAGAACTCCTCTATCCTGCTTCTGTCCCGCCTTCCTGCGCAAGTGGCAAAGAAGGCGTGTTTGGGTATAATACAGCCGAGTCAAATCTTCACCAATCAAATGAGCTCCTCTCCTCACCTTTAATGTGTAGGAGTATCGAAGCCTCTGTCCTATATCTGCATGATGCGTTAATGTTGCATTTTACTTTGCTGCTTCAGGCATGTCTTCCGCACCGCTTACGTCAATATTAAGCATTACGAATATGAGTTAGCTGGTAGAGCATTGGCAAATTAATATCATTAGCGAACTTTAATGGAATTTCAAAACGAAACTACGTCACATCATTCAAACTTATGAAGTTGGAATTAAATACAACGGTTGCTCATTGGGAAGAGAAAAGATGGATAGCGTGTTCCTATTATTAAACCCTGTTGCTGCTCAAAATGTTGAAATTAACATGCACGGACAACAATGCAAGATACATTACACATTAATTTTTAATATGTGATTTTAACTCAGTATGACATCATAGGAATCAGGCTGTATTCCTTTCCCCCACTAAAAACGACCTAAGTGACAATAATAGTGGAGTATTAAGCTGCTTGCACACTGGACGTGAAACAAATTTTTCGCACAACGGATTGCGTTGAAAGCAGTGTCTTGTGTCCGAAAGTCTGACAGAGTTTAAATATATCTCCGTGTCCGACAGTCGATTATTGTTTTTAATTTCTTCAAATCTACTGACTCTTTTAGATATTAAACATGAATGTCTTGATAAGAGGGCTCAGTTCATTAAGATGAGTACCGAGAAATACAATCAATGTTTCTGTTTAAGCTCTGCTCAATGAAATGAGTCGACATTGGCACAGGACAATCTACAATGCCACTGTGTCTGACAAAAAAATGAGGACGATTAGAACAGATTGATAATGAAATTAAGAATAAAAAGAAACATTTTAATAACAGAATATCCAATGAACACTGCGATTTATTTATTTGCGGGTCATCTTTTTTCAATGTTCCGTTTGTTGGTGATATATTTTATTCTTTATTTCGTTATAAATGTGCTCTCATATCAATACTTTTACTTTTTGCTGGCTGCTGGACATGGAGTATTTTGCATTTTGCGTCGGATAGTCTTGATTGTGCATGCAATAATTAATTCAAACTGTCAATGGTCATGGAATTGATTTGCTGACTACAAGTACTATTTTATATCTCTTAAGAAAACAGACGAATAGGCTAAAAAGACCAAGTAGTACCGGTAGCTATCAATTTGAATTTTGTGAAGGTCAAACATAAACATGGCCAAGTTTGCACGTCTAATAATTCCTCGAATACTCGGAAAAATGAGAACTTCAATGACTTTCGGACACGGAGCTATATTAAAACCCTGTCCGACTATCGCGTCTTTGCGTTAACTTTGTCAGTAATCAGTCCGGTGTGTAAGCGGCTTTACTGAGCATAGAATGCAAGCATGCTATATATATCCAGTTTGTGGTTGGCTGAGAAAGATGTGAAGTCGTCAGTTTGCATCACAGATTCAGCAGCATTGATTAAGCCAGGTCAAGTTTCCATTACGCGTGCCAACCGCCTTTAATCTGACATCAGGACAATCGATGTAGAATCTAGAATTTATGTCCTTATTCAGATAGTTACATTAAATAGTGCTTCCTGTAATTATTTATTGCATTGAAATGTGCCTGACATTCTGTAAACCTGCCTGTGAGATTTCGGTGACATGTCCGCACTCTGCGCCGGTCAGCCAAATTACCACTGCACGGATATTAAACCAGGTTGGAGCTGGCAAGTTTTCTGCGCAACAGCGGAGACTTTTTCTAGGAAATTGTCACTGCGTCTTGATGAATATGTGACACCTCCCCCTATTACGCCGTCACACCCATCTCGGCGCACGTTTGTCTACCAAAGGCTGCGCACGGTGTTGCACCTCATGAAATTAGAATTGCGCGGGCTGCGCCGGTTGAAATTACCATTGCGTGGGCTGTGCCACGCTACGCCACCTGCGCTGCGCCAAGAAATTAGAGCCCACAAACTTTACCATGCAGCCTATGTGCCACTATGTCAGATAAATTCATTCTAGATGGACATTCTTCTCTTTACTTTGACTATGGGATGTTATCAAGCCATGATAGGTTAAAGGGAAAATAAGAAAAAAGGGAAAATCTTGACTATTGTTGATTTGGTCGCCTGCATTGTCAGATAATGCCATTGCATCTATTCAGTTTCATGTTTTTTCAGTAATTGATGGCGAAATGTGCCCGGATTTTTTTTTCTATTTCTTCTTTCTTTTCTTTCTCTCCATTTTGTATTATAGCCAATGGGCCTAGGCCTGTGTTTTGTGGGAGAGCAGGCTATATTTCTAAACAGACTTAAGTTGCCCATCCCTGTTGACTAGGATTTAACATTAAAGTGTCAAACTTCTCCTAATGTCTCTGCGTTATGCACAAACCTTTTTTATCAGGCTATTACAATTTTTTTTCTGTTACAACAAAGTACAGAGTACAGAGTTTAAGTAGCACATATTCTTTGTGCCCCTAGAGTTCACCTGCCAAGCATTTTTTGTTATTTGTTTGTTTGCAGCCCCCAAACCATCAATCCATCCACCTTAATATGGTCCCTCACATCTTTCAGAAGATTTCAAACCACGTGTGAGTTATATGACTTCTAGAGTTAACATCACTCAGTGTCGATCCATACAATTTGTTTCACTTAATGCAAAAGGACTTAATAATTCAGAGAAAAGACAGAAAGTGATATCTTATCTCCAACAGCTAAATACAGATATTGCATTTATACAGGAAACACATTTAAAAACGGATTCTTTTTTCTTTTATATCTTGGATAAAACTTTTATGCTCTCAAACTTTGGCTGCTGTAATTACCAATGGTCAGCAGTCTGAAAATTTTTCTCTGTGTAGAGGCACCCGTCAAGGCTGTCCCTTGTCACCCCTCCTCCTTGCCATCGCAATAGAGCCATTAGTTATAGCCCTTAGGCCAGGGGTGGGCAAATTCCAGCCCAGAAGGGCCGGTGTGTATGCAGGTTTTATGTCTGTCAATTACCCTGACTAATTGAGTTAATTGATTGCATACGCTAATATACACTGAACAAAAATACAAAGGCCCCATGTCAAATATTGATGCCACAAGGAGTTAAAAACTCTAAGTGAGCATATGCTGACTTTTACTTGTACAATAGGGATAATTCTCTTGATTTGTGTGCCATTTTTAATCCATCTCTCTGTCAGTGAGCATTTGCTCAGTGATGTAGTGATTTCACTCAGTACATGGGTGTGGCATTTCCAGACGGTGATCAGACAGAATGAGCAGTACCCAGACACTCCTTATACTGGGGACAATAAATGTCAAATTTTGTCAAAAGTCATCATGCCTCAGATGTCTCAGGTCATGCGAAAACGTGCCATTGGCATGCTGGATGCAGGGATGTCCACCAGAGCGGTCTGCATGCAGTTCCTTGAAGCAGAGCACATTATTGTTCTGGATTGGCCCGCGTGTTAGCCGGACATGTGGCCCATAGAGCATCTTTGGGATGTTCTGGATCGACGTGTCCACGACCGTGTTCCAGGTCCGGATAATGTGCGCCAGCTCCGTGTGGCCCCCCAGGAAGAATGGAATAACATTCCACAGGCCACGATTGAAAACCTGATCAACTCCATGCGAAGATGTTTTGCTCTGAGAGATGAAAATGATGGACACACAAGGTATTGAACATTCAATTTCTTCAACCTGACCCCAAACATGATCAAAGGATGGTCACTACTTTGCAGATGCTAATATCAAGATGTAATGGACAGTGATCTGAAGGTTAGTCATTAACAAATATGAATTTTGAGTCGCTTCATATGTTGCATAACCCTAATATTAATTAAAAGTCAAAAATTTGACATGGGTCGTTTATATTTTTGTTCAGAGTAGACTTGTGCAAAGATTAGATCAAAGAAATGTTTTTTGCTAGCAGTGTAATGGCGCGATCAGGAACCAGTCGCGAGAACCAGGCAATGCAGTAGAACTTGCTTTATTAATAAAGGGGGAGGACCCCTCCAGGGCAGAAGGCAAAAGTACAGAGTCCACACTCCAAAAATCAAAATCCAGTTGGGCAAAAATAGGATCAAAAACCAGGGCAGCAATCACAGTAATCGTAGTCGGACAGAAATGGGTCTGGTACACAGCAATAGGTATAACGGAGAAGCAAAGCCAGAATCCAAAGGGCGTAAACCGAAGCGTTACCAGGGCAGCAAACAGAGATCTCGTCGTCCGGCAGAAAATGGTCAAAACACTCGGGTGCAACAATAATCCAAAAAAATCACAAAAGCAAAAATCGAAAGTCGGGCAATCTAGTCAGAAAGATAAACACTGAGTAATCAAGGCGAGAAACGTAGCACGAGAGGACTACGGAAAATGATCTGACGAAGAGTGGCTGTGTAAAGACATCTATTATACACTTCTGGGAAGATCACAAGGGGAGAATCACCGGTGCAGATAGTTAGACTGATTGGAAGGAGAAGGCACAGGAGGAATAATCTAATTACATGAATTTGGCAAATGCCAAAATGCAGATAGGGATCACAAGACAAACCTATGTACAAAACAGCTCCGGTTAAGGAGTACTAAAGTGTATAGTTTAAAGAAAAGGAAAGCATGAAGTATTAGTGGAGATCCACAGAAACTTCAGCAGAGATAATTAGGGATAGGCAAGGAGGCGGAGACTAGAATTGGGCGACTGCTGAGAGATCGTTAGTCAATTAGTATGTGCAGCTATACAATCCCGAGTGTATGTTAGTTAGTTGGCAAAAATATACAATGTTAATCAGGGTTAGTAATTAATCGAAAACCACAAACAGTATGGTTAGTAGATAGCAAAAGAGAAAGGAAGGAAGAACACGAGATAATGAAAGAAGGTTGAAACCCAGAAACCAATAAATCACCCGAATAAGTGGCACGCAAGACAAGGGACCGTGAGCAAAGACCAAAATATGACAAGACTGGGTAGACGAAGTGCAATGCATGGAAACTGAAGCATGGCTATGAATACTATGAACATGAAAAATAATAAAACATGAAAATCCAAATACCAATACACAATACACAAGAATGATCAGACATGAGCAAAAAGCAGAATCACAACAGGCAGATGAGAGCAGTCTTTGTTGCCCATTCATGATAACTTAAGAAATATGCCTAAAATGTCAGATTTCAGAAATAGTTTGGCTAATTTATATAATTAACAACTTAAAGGTCAGAAGTTGGTGTGAAAACCAGTTACAGGTCCGGACCTCGTTGCCCACCTCTGCCTTAGGCAGTCTAACGATTTTTCAGGGATAACAAGAAATGGGTTAACCCACAAAGTATCTCTTTATGCCGACAACTTATAACTGTACACATCTAACCCTACTACTGTCCCTTCAATTTTTCACACATTAAACCAGTTTGATAAAATATCTGGTTACAACATTAATCTCCAGAACAGCGAAATGTTTCCTCTTAAAGATGCTGCCTCTCAAATTTCCTTATTTCATCTTCCATTTAAGGTAGTAAAGAAAGGCTTCAAATACCTTGGGGTTGAAATCCCCTCCACATTTTCTCAGCTATTTATAAAGAACTTTGGTGTCCTTTTTGAAAAGTGTAAACAAGACATGGTAAGATTGTCTAGCTTACCTCTCTCCATAGTTGGTCGCATTAGCCTTTTAAAAATGATTGTGTTACCAAAATTGCTGTATTTTTTACCAGAATATTCCCATCCTGATTAAAAAGGGTTTTTCAAAAAGTTGAAACAATGCATAGCTTCCTTCATTTGGAATGATAAAGCACACAGGATTAAAAGACAGTCACTTGAAAGACCTAATAGGCTGGCTGGTCTAGCTTTTCCCAATTTTATCTATTACTATTGGGCCTGCAACATCCAGAAAATGCTATTCTGGATTGATGGTTACCATCCTGACAGGAGTGAGGCCTGGTTACATCTTGAAAGTGTAGGCAGCCAAGTCCACCTTAGTGCAGCTATTTGTGCCCCTTCCCCTCCAACTCCACAGAGTCTATATACTATATACAGAGTCTATACTTTTCCAACTCAATTCCTGAATTCAGTTAAGATCTGGTCACAATTTAAAAGACAGTTAAACCTGTCAACAATGTCAATTCAGTCCCCAATTGTTAATAACTATAATTTCCCACCCTCTACCATGAACTCTGCTTTTAAGATCTGGAGGGCAAAAGGAATTATTTCAATTTCATGTCTCTTTTTTCAGGGTAAATTTGGATAATTTTCACAACTATGTAAGAAGTTTGAACTGCAAAAAGCCCATTTTTATAGATATCTACAAATAAGACATTTTGTGTAGAAAAACATTCCCTCCTTTCCAAATTTGCCACCAGATAATTGATTGATAATTTTCTGTCTTTTTCTCCATATCAGAGAGGCTTGATCAGAGTCCTTTGCAATTTATTCTGTAATATCTCTCCCCAATCTTTGCAAGGAATTAGAAAACTCTGGGAGGATGACTGAAAGGTTGTATCAGCGATTTTGAGCCAAAACATTATTTGTCACGTACAGGAGATTTTTCCTCATGAACTGTTAGCAGCTTCTCTCATAAGTGGGCGGTGAAAAACTCCAGTCTCTGTTGGCCACCTACAGCCAGTCAGACACTGAGAAAGACAAATAAACTCGTGTGGACCTACCCACGTCCCCAAACATCAACAAAAGTGTTCCAACGAATTGGAGGGCAGGGGTGGGTCTTCTGCGCCAGTTCCATGTTCATGCACGACAAGTGGGCGGGACTGAGCAACGAAAGGAACTGGCAGAGTGAAGCATGGTGGAAGCTAAACCGAAAAAGATACGCTGAACGAGTGCATGTCGAGGAAAAAGGAATGCGATTGCAGCTATGTGAAGTCCCGAATAAACATAGGGAAAGCATACCAACGTTGGTGCTAACTCGGTTGGATGTGAATTGTCATCCCAAGCAAAATTGAGGGAAGCTCGTGTATTGTTTTTGCAAGGCTATCTTGCATAGGTCATGCTGGTCAGAATGAATCAAACAGTAGAGAGATCGATATTTCCTCTTTGGAGCAAGTTAGCAACCTTTGCTAACTCTTGGTTTGCAAGGTAGTAAGTTTGCTAATTCTGTCTGATCAAACCAGAGTTTCTCTTCGTGTAATAACATTTTTTTCTCTGGTTAGTGCTTAGAGTTGAATTTCGTCGATGAATGCATAACTGCCTGATAAGTTTAGCAAAAATTGGTGATCTATTTGATCTATTTCGTTAATGCTCATTTTGTAATGCCGAGCTAAGATACTTGTCAAATACCTTGTTGTAGCTAGCGCTTATGGCGTAAATTTATTTTCTGGCAATGGTCGTCATTGTTGCTACTGGGCGTTTATCACAATGAGCTGTACATGGCCATTTACTAAGCTGAGTGAGCCATTTTTTAGCCACTTTCACACCAGACGCAAATTTTTCACGCGACAGATTACTTGTCGTCAATGCAAATGCAAAACATCCCTCCAAACCCACATCTTGGGTTTGGACGGATGCTAACTTCACATGTTGTGGAGTAAGCCTGAAAAATGTCTGCCCAAAATGTTCCAAGGCGCAGGCAAGACCAGAACATGTGCATATGATCAGCTGGCTGACTTTTACAACAGGAACAAGAGGGGTCGACATCAGTTAAGGTCTTGGCCAATTTGGCCCTAGTCCAGTGTACTCTAAGAAGGATTTTGAGCTTAATCAAACTATGCCTAGCACAGGGGGAAGACGTGCGTACTAAGTCCAGCACCACCTCCCACTGATCCTCCCTCATCACTTCCCTTAAAGGCTGTGTCAGCGATATGACGTCACTCTTGTTGTTGATTGTTAAACAAAGAGCCGCTCGCCCCTCCCCTTCAGAAGCTTGGAACACGAATGGGCTTTTCTTAAAGTGAAATTTTGCGTCTTTGCATTGACTCACGGGTGGTGAGGGGCGCCTAATTCTCACACACTGGTGTTTTTTAAATAAGGCTTTCCAGCCATTGTATCGCCTCGTGTTTAATCACAACGCTGTGTGCAACTACTGCTGCCATTTAAAATGGCTGAAATTATTCAGTCGCAACACCATTGGACAGCAGTGGCTTAGAGACTGAGGGAAACGACTGCTGTTGATGAAGAAAAAGTGAAAGTACAGTATTTGAAAAACTACCAGCTGTTATGACAGAGAGCATAATTCATGCAGCAGTCATGAAATACAATACATGAAGGAACTCTCTATTACCGGGTACATTGGCACTAATTCCATAGTTCTGTACTTGTAAACTACGTCAGCACCAAAGATTCCCATGAAAATACACACAGTAATAATTTTAGGCTTGTTTTCTGATGGCAGACCTTGATTTTCAGCCAGTTTCTGCCCTGCCCACAATAAGGTCCAACTTCCGTGGGATTGACACATCAACCTGCTGATGTCATATAAAGAACGAGACGAGCTCAGTAAAGCTCATTTTTCTATTACTACCTATGGGACATGAACTGCAGTAGATTTATAAAATCGCTATTTTCAGGCGAAATTTCTGGAAAGAGCGGAGCAAATGGCCTACTAGATGCATTGTAGCAGGTTATAGTAACGCATCCAAAGGAGGAGTCAAATTTCATCGATTTCCAAAAGGTGAAAAAACAAGCTAAATTTGGGCATCTCGGGTGAAACTGACTCGGGCAAAATGGCAAGGACCAAGCAACAATAGTGCGATTTGTGGCGGCAACTTCAACAATTCCGACTTCGAGGATAAAGAGTTTTGGTCTGAGTTTGCGATGAAAAAAAGGAGAAAAATCAAACCAGATGGTATCCCAAAAACCAAAAGTCTACTCGAGAAGAGAAGCACTGAGGAAGAGGGGAGAAAGAAGAGCAGACTGGGCACTGAAAAATGGAAGTAAATGAAGGTAGGCTGCTGATGAACAATTATATTGCGTTAGCTATGCCAGCGCTTCAGCAGGGCTTTCGTTTTAGACACTATAGCGCTTAATAGAGCGCTGGCTGCGGGTAGCACTTAGGAGGCTTTGGCTTGCATTCCACACGTTTAACGCCTTCTCTTCGCCAGCGCTCTATTAAGCTGCTTTCACACATTTTTTTTCACATTTTTATCAAGACATGCTAGCAGTTTCTCTGTTATATCATTTGCTGTGGTCCCATCCAACTCAAGCAGGTAAAAAAATATTGTGTCTGGCTCTGCGTTGGCAATAGCTGACCACAAACACACCACCAACACAGACTTTCCACTGATAGTGGTGGATTCATCAATCAACTCACAGTATTTTCGCCTGTTTTTGACTATGTCAAAAGCCACTTTTTTTTGTAATTATGCTAGCTAGCTAATAGTTGAAGAACCCAATATGGCGTTCAGTGCAACACACTCTCCAGTTTCCCATGTTATCCAACATGTAGATCTGACCGAGCAGTCTGATTGGTCAATTAGACATTTAGAATGTTCTCAAATGAACAAGACAGTTCGGGTAGCCTGTGCTCAAATGAAAAATAGCTCTTCACTGAAAATATTACTCCGCCTCTCTTAGGTGCCTAGGCCATTTAACTAATTTGTCAATTTGTTTGCATTTGTGCGTTGATATGAACATTTAATAAATCAACAAATCTGTGAAAACTGCTTATTGAAAAGGTGATTAGCGAAAGCCCCTGAAAGGTAGGGTTGAAATTATGTTACTCTATTTAGCCTTAATGTTGCTGGTTACTTTTGCTGCTTGGCCACATTAATCGGAGCAAAGGTTAATTAAGCATTATTACACGAGAGGGTGCGCTTGACCGTCATTCTTGTCAGGACAGTTATACGTCCAGGCGCCGAGTTCGTTAGCATCACCGAAGTGACAAGAATGATCAAGTTCTCGAGTGTAATAATGCGATTATACAAATATTACCACCAAAATAAAATGTATATTCTAAATTTATTCATACTATGGGCATTTCGCTCTCAAAATATAAAAGTTTTTTTGCAAGTATTCTCTCCGTTTCCGTGGAAATACATGAGATCTGACGTTAACTAGCCCTTGTGATCCAGCCAATTTGGGCTTATGTTTTCTAGACATCGTGATTTCCCAAAACTAAATAAATACCATACATAGCAACACAAAACTGCTTTGCTAGCTCAATCATGTTGTAATTACATGTTGTAATATCCGCTCGAAAAAAATATTTTTTCATAGACTGGTAGTTATACTTCTGCCAACATCAGCCGTGACAACGACTCAGCTCATCTTTATCGAACGAAGTCATAATAACGGTAAATTTAAATATAGGCACAGCTTTCCAGTGTCGGCGCCAGAACAAAAATCTATCTTTTAATACACTCACCAGCAGATGTTTCATTTCAGATAGGGGTGTGTCACTCCAATGAATATAATGGAGAAATCGGAGCCATTTTCTATTAAATTAAAGTGTCTGGTACTGTATTTTCAACACATATATAACTTGAATGCATATAAGAATAAGAATCAATGGGTTACTTTGCATGACACTGCTCGATGATAAAAGTTATTGAGAGTGTTGTTTTACCCATCACACTCAACGTTAGCGCGGCTGATTGGTCGTATTCAGTAATGACGACGAACTGCTGATGAATGGCCAATTTGGTAGGACTACAGTCATTCATCTAGACGCATATTTGCTGAATTTAATTCAACGTTATTCAAAATTGTGTACCTGCGCAAATAGCTTGAGCCGCATGCTTTTTATAGCCTATTTAAGCAGGAGTACCACTTTTTTCACACAATACCGATAGTAATTTTGAATACCATTGATTTAAATTAAGCAAATATGCGTCCAGATGAATTATTGTCATCTTACCTAATCGCAGAGAACAAGTAGCACCTGTTAAATGTGGACTGTGGAGTGCTCTTGGAGTGAACCTTTTGTTAATCATGAAAATGACTGAGAAAAGGTCGGGACCAATAATTGTTTAAAATGGATGTTTTGTTCACCCCAATTTTCAGTGCTACTAAATTTACCCCATGATTTCATCGCTGTTAGATCGCATGTGGGGAGAAACCTTCAGTTGCCAATAACAATAATTGGAAAATGCGTCAAATTGAGAACTCGCCAGGACTATCCTAATTATCATAAGGGGATGTGTCTGTGCCCCCCAAATTCCCGGTTCCAGAACCGCCACTGGCTAAAACCCGTCTCTCCACAGCAAAACCCATCCACAATGAGTCCAATCTGCGGCCAAAATTGCTTGCTACTTGCCATTGATCGTTCGCGAAAAGACTGCCAATGCATCACGAGGCTCGCTCAAATAATGTTTGAAAGACATGCCACTCCTTAAGATCTCCTTGCGAGTCAACGTCTGGCGAGTAAAGAGAAAGGCGTGCGGCGCATACTAGTGCACAGTGGGTAATGTAGTATAGCCATAGGATTATGAATCGCCAAGAGAGAAATAGAGCAGGACAGGGTACTAGGGGCTCGTGTGAAGTCCCAGTACGCCGTAAAAAGTCCCGGTATTACGGGGGCTAAAATCTAGAAGCGTACCAGCCCACTTAGAGCACTGGTCGTATAAAAAATTTGTTTCACGTCTAGTGTGAAAGCGCTTCCCCAAAGCTGCTGCTGCCGTCTAGTTGCATGTTGCTGCTGTCTTGACTCTTGTCTCGTATTCTAATCTTATTCTCTTCGTCAGATCATATTATTATTTTACTCTAGCCTGAACAAATGCCGTACATAATCTAACAAGCTTGTTGGATGTCAGCTCAGTAGAGCATAATGAACAAATCGACATCAAAGTGCAGCCTAGCATGCAGTTTGGCAAACTCGCGAACTGCTGATCGACGAATTAGATTTTCATAACAGAAATCTGGGTCATACCCTTTAAAAACGCGGCAATTATGTCGTTATAAAAGGAGAACCAAACACTTGGATAATGCGTTTAGCAGAATCTTTCGCAGACGGCGAACGCAAGTGAACCATGGCTCTCTAGCCCATTTAGCGTGTCTCTGATTGCCCCTTAAGAAAACCAGGGTAAGATTAAATTTAAGAAATACGTATTGCCAAATTTTATTTTGCTCATAATGTAAATCATATCAGATTTGAAGTTACTAAGCACTGGGGCGACAAAAACATGCAATGAAGTGATCAAAATGAAATTTTTACATGCAGTTGTACATACCGGCTATGCAGCGAATCAGCCCTGTCTTCTTTATGTGACTGAGAGGGCGGCATTATCGATTGTAGCGATTAAAAAGGGGTGTTCCCAGGGCAAGTTGAAAGTTACTAATTACTCCAGAATTGTTTGATATTATGGGAAATGACTGCCATGTTTTCTTCTAGATGAAAAATTACACTAAGAGAGCCTGTTAGTGAAATTTCACCCTCTTGACACTGTAGTACCTTTAAAAGGAACCTATTATGCTGATTCTTCTTTTCATACATATATGAATGTTTTAATGTTGTATGAATAATGTTATAATTGTAATATGTAATGTTATAATGTTGGATGTCCAGACTCAACCTCTGAAATGTTTCTAAACATAAGAAACAGGGGTTTTGCCGAAATCCAAGAACGTGATTTCGTGAACATGATTTCCTCCCTGAACAGCTCCTCCTGAGATCTTGACGAGATCTGGGCAAAACCTGTCATCAGGTTGAGCCGTCCAATTAGTACAGACCTAGCCAAAGCCAATCACTGCACTGGACCTGCCCACACCAGAAACTATTCTAGCAGACATGAACAACCGCGGATCATACTATGCCTTAGTAGGATCTACGCTTCCAGAAATACAATAGAAGAACCACAGTTCATTTGAGGTGCAGTTTTGTCAGTATCTCTCCCAAACTAACCAAAATACAGACGCAATAAGTAAACCATTACCACAAGCAATTTTCCAAAGAGGCCATTAAGCCTGGAGATTTCGCTGCTCTGTCATATACCAGCTAAGAAGCTGTTCATTTCTCCACGCTTACGACACACCACAGCTATGCACAAGAACCAGCAGGTCCTAGTACGCACTGAAGCAGTCTGAAAGCTGTCGGTCCACTTTTAGCTGCTCCTCACTGTCCATCTTTCCCTCTTAACTCAGACCCACCAGATTTCTATGGTCCACACCAGGGTATGTCGACCTGTTCTACAAATATGTTTGTATGTGATGGATTCCAGCTTTCCCTGCATCCTAGCTATAGAGTAGAAAAACCTCTGTACTCACCACTGTTGCCATAGCAAACTGTAGTCGATAGCAAATTTGAGCTTGAGCTGCCAGACTTTCACACTGTCCTCCACTTTCGCCGCTGGGTTTATTTGAACAATTTAATTTCAATACCTCTATATACAAGTCTAGCGTTAGATTTCAGAATTTCCCCACCGATTCCTTATCAGATGGCAGCCGTGTCTCACGTTTCACTCTGGGGAGGCGGACCCAGAAAACTGCATTCTGCAGCCTCGTCCCGCCCAACTCCGCCCTCCATAGAGCTGGCCAGTCAGAAGAAAGTGGGCACACAGGGAGTCAGGGCCATAGCAGAAGAGCCATCCCAATAGAGACGACCGGTTCAACGTCATCAAGAGCTCAGCGCAAAGGTCGCGCCCCTTTTTTGGGGGAAAACAAACGCTCTTATGCATTGAAATCAATGAGAAATAAGCGCAGTATCTCGACAGTATTTGCGCCTCAAATAAAATGACCATTCCGGACCTCAGGTTCCCCATCATACCTGGAAAAGGGAAGAATCCAAAAAGGAGAGTTAAGAAGATGAAGAGTGAAAGCTGCGTATCTAGTGTCTTCCCATGTTTATATGTTTGGGAAACGCTTCATAAGAGACCACACCTCTCTTTTTTTAAACTTAGAAAGTAACGTAAATACTCTTTAATAGGTAAGACATGGTACTATACTTTAACAGGTTTATTTGCTATGATTTTTGTCTTCTGCCATTAATTATTCTTTAATTGCTTAACGTAAAGTAGTGTCAGCCAACCGAGTCAGGTTTACGGTCTAACGTAATGTGCATTCGTTAGTTATTCTTAATCCCAAACTGACACAAACTTCGAAATTCATGTTCATGAAAGGGCAAGAGGGTGGACCGATCAACCGTAATTTATTAAGATTGCGCGAACGCTCAGGTTCGGGCAAGGTAGCAAAATAATCGCTAGACATATCAATAAATCAATAAATGAATATAAGCAGGAAATTCAGTTTAATAAATCGGATAAATTTCACACCTTAAAACACATCAAATTACATTAGGGTCAATGGGATCTGAAGTCTTCCATCCCCCAAAAAGGGGCGCAGCCATGACGTTTGGTGAAGTATCCGGATGTGCAGGTCGTCTCTATAAGGCATTTCAGGCAGAGACTACAATGGACTACAAATGGGGTTTTTGGAGGATGGCAGTATGAGCTAAATAAGGACTTTGAATGATCAGGAGTACTCTAGGGGAGTCCAAGATAAAAATATAACCTTGTAAAAATAGCAAAATAGGTCTCCTATAACAAAAATATAAACGCTCCATGAAAATAATTTTTGTTCCATGAAACGTGGTACCCTAAATGAGCTGATAATGCCTTAATTGCGAAAAATGGTTATTTGTCTTGATTTGTATACAACATTTGTGTTCATTTCTGCCAGTGAGCACTTGCTCATTGATGCATTGATTTCACCCACAACACAGGTGTGGCATGTGCAGACGCTGCTCAAACAGCGTGAACAGAGCTCAGACACTCCTTAAAACTGGGAACAATAAAAGGCCACCCCAAAGTGCTAAATTTTATCAAAAGTCACCATGTCACAAATGTCGCAAATCATGCGGGAACGCAGCATAGGAATGCTGGATGCCGGAATGTCCACCAGAGCAGTTGCTACACAGCTGAATGTTCACTATCGGACAATTGGTGGTTTAACAGTTTGTTTTAGGCAGACTGGCTGTACAGCAAATCAACCTCACCCTCGTCGTCCACGTGACCTCATGAGCACAAGATCACATCCCGCTTCCCCACTTGCGAGATCGCCTCAGACCAGCAATACGCACAGCAGATGAAACAGCTGGTCTGCACAACAGACGCATCACACCTCAAACTGTCCGGAACCGCCTGTGCGGAGCAAATCTACACTCTAGTCGTCCTCATCGTGATCCCAACCGTGTCTACAAGTATCCCTGATTGCCATACACCACTATCTTGCATTAATGAACAGTAATCTGTTGCATATTGAACAATAAAATGAATTGTTTATGACTTTATATATTGTAAAACCCTTTATGCTAATTAAAGTTTAAAAGTGTTAAATGGGGCGTTTATATTTTTGTTAAGTTTATTTGCCAAGTTAAGCCCTCCTCTACATCCCATCAGCCAGCAGCCTCGTTAAGCCCTCATTTGCAGTGCCAGTCAGTCATCAGCCAGTGCGAGCCCTCTTCTGCCTTACAAGGCCGTCATCTACCTGTAAGTCCCAGTATTTTCATTTGACAATTGTATCATTCGGAGTATGATAAAACTTAATTGCAGTACCATGTGATTCCATGAATCTACTAAAGGTTTGTCTCATAATTTTTAAGTCTCAATTTTTAAATTTGTTTCCCCAAAATTCACCAGAAGTCCTCCTCTGCCACACTGGTCAGTCAGTAGCATGTGAAAACCTTCCTGCGCAGTGCCAGCCACTCAGCAGCAAGTGCAAGTCCTCTGCTGCAAACCAGTCATTTAGCAGGCAGTGAAAACCATCCCTCTGCTGTGCCAGTCAGTCAGTAGACAGTGAACTAGTGATAACTGATGAATTTGATTAAATGTTCCGTTTGTTTGTGTACTGCCGAGGTTAGGAGAATGGAATACTTTCAATGTTCCCCGAATCCCAGACAGGGACATAATTGCAGTCTACATATTTATCCTAGACAAAAATTCCCATATTTCCTACAGCCATTTGACATCAGTAGGAGTATATTCATGAAATGCTTGAATGCACTATTATGTGACACCTTGAATCTGGCACAGCAGATGAGCATGTTTTGAGCTCAAAATAACTCTGAAGGATTAAATCACCAGTTACAGTTAAAGAAACATTTCCAAACAATGTATGGGTGAAGGAGAAGTGCCCTTTTTGATGAGAATCTCTTTGTCATTTGATACAGAAAGAATGCAACATGATTCCAGACTCCTGCCGCATCTTAATGCTCGTCCGAAGCTGTTTTCCCCCAATCTGCTTCTGATTGCGGTCTTTATGGTAATTTCATGGCTTTAGACAAGTATTCAGACTCATTAAAATGTTACTCTGAGAAGATTGTGGGGCGCAAATGGATGGAGTGCTCTGAATATTAGATGCAAACTTTCACACTTCACTTTTCCGTCAAGTATCATTGAGACTGCGCGGGGTGGCCACTTGATACAGTTCTGACCTTTGAAATCAGGGGATTCATCCTCCATCTTCATGAGATGGCAGAAGGATATCAGTCATTTAGCAAATCACAGGGTTAAGCTTTCAAAAATGACTTTTGGGAAACAATTCAGACCTCCAACTGCACTGGATTTGATTGGATTTGAATAGCATTATTTCAGTTCCAACTTCCATGACATTTCAGATTGAATACCATGGCTCCCAGCTTTGTCACCCATGACCCTCATCAAAGTTCTAGTCGCCATATGCAAAACTGTCATTTTGAGGCACTGGGATATCCCAATTGCGGAAGATGCACAACCAAGCTCTGCTTTGATAATAGTTTCATTTCAAAGTCAGGGAATGGAAGAGTTTAAAGCTGTAGCCAATAAAGCTTGATTTTTTAAATTATTTTTTAACAATGACACAATTCACCGTTGTGAAGGTCCTCAGGTCAGCCTGAAAGTTTGGAACATGATTCATACCCTGTTTGGAATTCCATCGCGTATAATCAAAACAGTTACAAGCTTCCCTCACTCTACCATTCCCTGACCCCAGTGGGTAATAAACACATTTTCTTCCCAGGGCTCAAACTTCATTTTATTGACAAATTGGCAGTTTGACAACTTTCTTGAGGTTTTTTTCAAAACCAGGGAACAAATTGCACATTTTCCACTTGCCTGTAGTTTGAGCTCTCCCCAGAAGCAGCGCTTAGATTGTGCTCTCTGATCACTCAGGTCACAAGGCTCACTTTGCAAGGAAGCTTGTTTTTCTATTCATGTGGGCAGAGAGCAATAAGGTCCTGAAGGATCCCATGTGCAGCGTCCTGTTAATGGAGCACTCCAATAGATGCCTCTGTCATCTTTGCAACCTTGTGCACCTTCAACTGTCACTGTCTGGGAGTAATTGCAGTGGTGATGTTTCGCTCTTGGGCCCTCATGCTGCCATCAGATGGAGGGAGGGAAAGAGATGTGGAGAGAGCAGAAGGGTGTGATGATTGGCAAGTCAGTGTTTTCAAGCACTGAGTTTTCTGTTGCCTCTGTGGCTTCTTTCAAGAATCGTTTTCAGAAAACAAAGGACGCTTTCTGCTATTTCTCTTACTTTATGTTCTTCTTCTGACGAGCCAAGATGGGCTGAATGGTCTTTTGCCGTCATCAAACATTTTTATGTTCTCCTTGTAAGTGAGCTCTTTTGCTTCAAAGGGGCGCAATACCTCAAGTATATACACTGTAAAATATTTATTGCACACATTTGCATACTAGACCTTTTGACTTTGAAACAAATAAAGATAAAAGCAAAATTTTATGTAGATTTACCACTTTCATTGTCGCTCTGTGAGTTTTTAAATCCCAGCAGTCTATAAATAGGAAGAAATGTGTACTTCCTACACAGGATTTTTGGATATCACCTTTTGCGCATTATCAGTAGAAAAGCTGTTCAAGAAATGCCGTCCTCTTGTGCCTCAGCTGGCTTTTTGACCACAGCATGTAGTTGTGTCAAAAGTGCCTTTTCAGCTGCTAGAAGGATTAGTCCTGTGTATTTCTGTCTAAAAACAATTTGGCTACCGAAGAGAATGAACACACTACCCTGTCAAACATTGTTTAGTAAGCATTAACTAGAAAAGGCAAATTTGAATAATGAGGCCGTTTTTAATGCAATGAGGGGGTCTAAATGTTTAAAACCTACGAGTTAATATGATGTTATTCACGCTCCATGTTAAAACTGGGGATCGTTGTGGGGTAATGGCGAAAAGTTATTATGCATTAATGCATGTTACTGGCCCAAGAATGCCTAATCTCTGACATACCAATGCAGACTGTAGCCAGTCATGGATAGTGGGAAATTCTCTCTCCCATCATGGGGCCCAAGTTGTCCAGCCACCAGTAAAATTTATGGTCTATTTTCTCAAACAAGTATTTATGTCCCCTTTTGCATTTCATCATTGATCCAAGGTCGTTGGATAAAGTGATGTTTAAATCAGTGGGGCCTTTTCAGAATAATTGATCAATTAAAATGAATAATTATCTCTTTTAAAGCATATGGGGTCACTGAAGCATGTTTTCTTTCTTCAAATGTGTTAAAAAAAAAATTTTTTTTTCAATATGGAAAGTATCTACTGCGCTAATTAGCAACTACGCTTCTGGGAAGTGTACCCCTGACTGATTTACTGACTGAACTATGAGAACTCAACAGGGCAACACTATTAGGCAGAAATTTTGTGGATTACAAACAGCACAGAATCTCAGGCAAAATACTGTTTCCATTAGTGAAGTCTGATTATGGCCACTGCATTGAATACATGTGTCAATATAGCTGACTTTTTAGCTTTGAATTCCCTACACATACATGTATTTATCCAGCAGTTGCTTGGCCTTTTCCAGTGAGAAAATTGGAAACGGATCATGGATTGAGATGAAATTTGGTGTGTGGGTGCAGTAGAGACCGTCTTTTTTGACCTTAAGTCTGAGTGATTGAAATGAGATGGACAGCCCATGATGTGATGGAGCAATTTGCCAGGCATTCCACCACGCAAAATCTTTACACTTATCAGTTCAGACCAAGCAGGCTGGGTTTATTTCAGATGCCATCTCCAGCCTCTATATAGCAAATATACAGCCACTAAGTTCTTCAGACCAGAAAATTTATTTGAACTTACCATGAAAGTAAAGCCAATGAACTGGCTGCTCGAAGAAGCCTGACTTCCTGGCAATCATTTCTGATTTAAAAGGGATGATGGTTCTCAGATAAACATCACAAAAAGAATTTGCGGGATCAAAAATCCTTTGGATTTCACAGATAAAAGAGCCAGTATCTTTTCTTGAACTTTTTGGCAAAATATCCATCAGCAGGTCCTGGTAACTCATTATTATTAAATTTAATTTGGATTGGGGCTGCAAAATTCATGCCTGAAATACGTAGAAAAGGTGTTTATTTGTAACTACAGTATACTTTATATTTTTAAAGGAATTCCTGTGAAGGCACTGTTCTTGTGCATTGATGGACTGCCATGCTAAAGCATCATTTGATGTGGTCTTTTCTCCAGAGTCATGTCTGTGGAACTCAGAAGTGTTGGTGGCATTAAGAGAAGTAGCATTAGGTGTCATTCTTAGCTTCAGAGGACAGTCCATACTTGTATGCTGAGACTGGCTACATGCTACTGGGCCATTCTAAGCAGTGGAGAAAATTTGGGGAATGAGATTACAAGTTATTTTATTTTTGATGAGAATGTGCTGTCCAATCCCATGATGTCATAGGTATTCCATCAAATCTCTAAAGTGATATCATTAAGAAGCATTCACCATACAAAGTTTTTAGTACCTCTGTTATACCAATCCAACAATTTTCTTCACTGCAGTGATATTTGCAGAAATACATCTTTGCACACTTCTGGGAAGCCTTATTTGGAGGCTACATTTGTCTGCATGAGGACCTATACATCTCTCAACATTCCAACCAGGGGAAATGCAGTTTGAATCAATGTCTTGGGCGGCTCAGCTCAACAGAACTAAAAAGCTATTTGCATTCCTCCGTGTGTATGTGACATTATGATTGAACATGAATAATATAGGCTAAGTGTCCATGGGTTAATGTAACTCCACGTTCTGCAGCAATTATTTCATATTTAATAGGAGACAGCATGAATATTTAAACTCGCCTTTCATTTGATCCTTTACTAAATCCGCAGGATTGCACTCAGAGAGATCTTGTGGCAATTGAAACCACACCTTTGTAAGGTATTATCATTTGCATATTAATTAAACCATTTATGATGTCTGAAAGCATTTCCCTGGCATTCTATTGAGTAAATGGATGTAATTAGAGCAGCAAGAATGATAGCAAATTGCCAACACTCTTCTGAGGACACGTCAATATGTCATTTGATTATAATTTTCTGTAGTGTATGGGTTACAATTATTTATATAGCAGGTTTGCCATCTGCCAACTTATACCTTGATGGCATATGACTATTGCCTTTCGGCGTTCTAAAGGATATATTTGCTTCAATCCGCAAAACATTAAAATCTGGCTTAACAAAAAACGATCCATATAGTATCCTGCATTGCAAAAGCCTGTTTTTGCGTATTTCTGCATCTACTTGGACTACATACAATGTTATTTCATCTACATGCCTTAGCGCAGGCTATTCATGGGGACCTTGTGGCATCACAGTGCTTTAGCGGTACCATATTTGTGTCCGAAAAGGTTGCAGCTGCACGCCACAGCCATGGCTTACAGTTCACAGATGAAACAAACAAACTCTACTACAAACTCAATTCTAATGAATTTGGGGCGTTGTGTAAAACGTGACTGAAAACAGAATACAATGCTTTGCAAATCCTTTTGGACCTATATTCAATGTAGTACACTGCAAAGACAAGATATTTAATGTTCAAACAGATAAACTTCATTGTTTTTTTGTGTGTGGAAATATTCACTCATTTTGAATTTTATGCCTGCAACACTTTCCAAAAAAGCTGTAACAGGGGCAACAAAAGACTGGGAAAGTTGGGGAATGCTCAAAAAACACCTGTTTGGAACATGCCACTAGTGAACAGGTTAATTGGAAACAGGTAAGTGTCATGACTAGGTATAAAAGGAGCATCCCCGAAAGGTTCATTCATTCACAAGCAAGGATGGGGCAAGGTTCATCACTTTATGAACAACCATGTGAGTAAATAGCCCAGCAGTTTAAGAACAACATTTCTCAGTGAGCAGTTGCGAGGAATTTCGGGATTTCATCATCTACAGCCTATAATATCATAAAGAGATTCAGAGAATGAGCAGGAATCTCTAAACGTACGCAGCAAGGCTGAAAACTAACATTGAATACCCGTGACCATCGGTCCCTCAAGTGGCATAGGCACTGCATTAAAAACTGACATCATTCTGTGAAGGATATGACCAGGTGGGCTCAGGAACACTTGGGAAAACCGTTGTCTGTTAACAGAGTTTGTCACAGTGCGTAACAATCATATATGCAAGTAATGCCGCCTCTGATGGGGGCCCGAACGGACAAGCCCTGCTTAGCAAAAAGTTCAGTAACTTCTCTTAAACATGTTGCACTTACCGGTATGTCCCTTGTTAGAGCAACCATTGTGCAGTCATAATGCCAAAAAATCCTTTGTATTAGTGAACTCGTTTGTATTTATAGTGCTCAAAAAGTAAAGCTGCCTGCATCATGGTATCATATATGAACTTGATGCCATTCACTAAACAGATGACAATGCTACTACATAACGGTTTTACGTGAGCAGCCATATATTTGATTGGCTCACACCCCTGTGTAACGTTTCTAAATTCAGTTTAAGATAGGGAATAATGGATGAATTGAAATTCAAGAATACGAAAATTGTGCCCGCGTGGAATGCTGGGTTAAAGTAATTACTGACATACCTGTCAATCCGTGTGACTGTCGCATTCGCTGAATGATCATTTTCCAAATGATTAAAGGATTCGATAAATAACTTTCTGCAGCAAAAAGCCCAGAGAGTGCACCTTTAATGGAAGGGAAACTTATTTATCATACGTTCAACTTGGTGACAAAAAACCTAAACACATGTGCTTTGCGTTTTTATGGCCCATGTACAGACATAACTGTGGTTATTACTGTGTGGGCACGCTGTCACATTTAATCTCTATCATGCATTTCACCGTTGCTGGTTGTTTTAAAGCTGCATTCTGTCGTTTCTTTCTTTCGCTGCTGAGGTTACATTTTGTTACATCTGATTGCGCTATTGTGAGATTGAGCAAGACGCAGTTGAGCAGCGAACAGTGCCACTGATGGTTAATATATTGATAAATCATGCTTTGTTCACTTGTCACAAAAAAAGAAATTGTAATATGAAAAGAAGCCACTAGATGGCAGTATTGACCTTTATTTTGTTAAGCCCAGACTGGAGCTAGGTTTGGGCATGTGCTGGGCATGTCTGAGACAGAAAGTCCCAGTGAATTTTAAAAAAAGTCTAATAGGTGGGAGGGGTCTGTAAAATAGTATATAATGAGGAAAATTGAGAGAGTAAAGTAGTAGGAGAAATTGCAAGGAGAAGGATACATTTGACCAGACCTGTCACTCTGTTCAAGACCTGTGAAATTTTTTTTAGTGGATTTTTGCCTGTGTTGGAGCATTTTCCTCACTTGGAACATCACCAAGTGACCCCATCTCAAGGGACTGTAAATATTTTTTTTTTCTTGTATATATCAATCTTGGTCAGTAGAGTAGATTGTAGGTCAGTGTTAGTCTTTGTTTAATGAAAATCTGTTTGAGTTTTGAAATTTTGTCTGTCATCCCTTGCTGTCTTATGTCATAACAAATTGGGGCCATTACACCTACCTGCAGTCCAGACCTGTCTCCCCTTGAAGATGTGACACATTATGAAACGTAAAATATGACAACGGGGACCCCAGACTGTTGAGCGACTGAAGTCGTACATCAAACAAGAATGCGAAAGAATCCCACCTACAACGCTTCTACAATTAATGTCCTCAGTTCACAAATGCTTATTGAGTGTTAAAATGAAAGGTGATGTAACACAGTGGTAAACATGTCCCTGTTCCACTTTTTTTGGAACACGTTATAGGCATCAAATTTAAAATGTGTGAATATTTCCCAAAAAAAGTTTATCAGTTGTACTAATTTGAATATAGGTCACAAAGGATTTGCAAATCATTGTATTCTGTTTTTATTCATGTTTTACACAACGTCCCAACTGCATTGGAATTGGGGTTTGCAAAATAAAGTTAATCCAATGCGCCCAAGATATGTTGTGCAGTTAGCTGTAAGTCAGTCATCAGAGAAACTCCAAAATTCAGTTTCATTCCATTCCAAAGGACTTGGCTTGACTGTTGGAATAAATGGTTGCAATTCATGTAACGTTACAGATCTTGAATGGGTCACAAACGGTAACTTAAAGGAGCTGAATCACGATTACTACTCATGCTCACAACTTTTAACAAAGTAGATCAACTGCAAAAATCTAGAGGGTATTTTTCTTCTATGATTGTTGGTGATGGCAGCTAGTTTACATTCTTTGTATCCCTTGGGTTAAGCTTAAAATGGCACTTTGAATCCTCAAATTTCCATAGAAAGCTCCTGAATATATTAACCATAATGCCAGAGTAACTAAAATTTATAAATACAATGCAGAACAAAAATGGATTGGCAGGGATGGAATCAGATTATGACATGCAGTAAAGCAGATTCACTGTCTAAGACTGTAAGCTCTGAGAGCAATGGCGCTAAAGTGGGTATGCAATGTATGCAGTGTATAGGGGTGGTACGCGAAGGGGGACGCCAAAACAATTGGCCGCAAGCAGAAGCGCGTGATTGAGTGCGCAATATCAACGAAATAAACCGCCCCCCGCTCCCCCGCTCACCAAAATGAAACATGCAGCACCGGCTCGCAAAAGAACGCCACCTACCGCCCAGTTATTTAAAGATGATGTTTAAAAGTTAAAGATATCTGCAAAATAGCTTTGACATGTAACAAAGATTTTCTTACACGTATAAATTACATGTAATTTCTCAGAACTGTTCTTCAAGAATGAGAAAGCTGGAGGGAAACTGTTTACTCGGCTTGGACTTGGGTCCGCCTTAAGTAAGTAAGTAAGTAGTCACTGGATTTTTAGGTGCTCTTTTCATACTTATGGGGCAAAATCACCCTCCACCTTCTTGTATTTCTGACCAAAACTACGGCATTTTACCATCGATCCATGTTTGTCTATTCAGGCCAAGTATTTTTGGTCCACTTATTGAGCCGGTTTCTCCCGACACTACACCATTGCTCCTGCAGCTCAATGGAAGACTGGTTTACAAGATGCAAACAGTCCTGGATTCCCAGAGAAGGGGGGTGGGGGCATCCGTAGTTCTGGTGAACTGGGAGGTTTGTGGCCGAGAGTAGGGAAACTTGGTGCCAACCACAAAAATCCTAAATGCAGCATTGACCCAGGCATGTGGTTGGAGCCATGCCTTGCATTGGGGGCCCTGGTACGCTGGTGCCTGCTTCCGCATGCGTTCCAGCTGTTAGGAGAGCAGTGAAGCCAGTTTCCTGATTGCTGGCCGATTATTCAATCAACGCATTCACCTGCTGTCAGTTCCTGGCAGTCCTTCACGTAACTTCAGACAATCTGCTTCAGCATTCGCTTTGTTGTCTGCATTCTCTGCACAGACTCTGGCATGAAGTGCAGTTTTGTTTCTTCTTCAAAGTCATTCTTGTTTACTCATTTCTGGCTAGTATTCCAGTGAATTTATTGCCTGGATCCTCCATTCTCCTGATTTTGGAAATCAATAATCCTGAAGTGAACACACATCTGCGTTGCCGTGAATATGCCTTTGCATTTCATGCACTGCATTTCAACAATGACATGCCCTTCTTTATTTTTTTTTTTTAAGTACGCAGTCTTGCCTACAAATACAGTCCACAAGTATAAATGCATTCTGGGTTCTGTGTGATGGGGTAAATTCATGAGAATGTATTATCATTTATTGCACCAGCAAATGTACAAAGTCATTAGTAGTTCCTGAGCCGATAATTGCTTGCCATTTAAAATCCTAAAACTGAGTCCTATAAACTAATTCTGGATGACAGCCCAATAAACATGATGGTAGTTATGATTGATAAACCAGAGATATGGCTGTCTCCCAAAGTTCCATAAGATTCAGAATTATCTGTAAATTATTATAGGAATTAAGAATTCATGAATATGTACATTTCAGTGATATCATTTGCAGAAAATGGAATAATTTTAGGACTAACTCAATTTTCCCCAGGCGACAAATCTTACTCTACCATTATAATTTCACAGCAAAACTGCTTTAACCATAATAAAATAGCTGTTTTAAACTGGTATAACGAACACCATCAGTTAACTTCAAGGAATGCAGATTCGTCTTCAGGAATGAATGTGCCGTACGTCATCATTATTAAAATCAAAGAATACTCCATTACTCTCGGTGCAAGCCTAACCATTCCCTTAGATTTCTCTGTCTCTCACAACACTTTGAAAATACATTATGCAAATAGCGCAGCAGGCAGTCTATTCTATTCTTCAGGCTGCTCTGCCTTGAATAACGCTCAGAAGCCATCAGCGAAAATCCTACAGGTGCTCAATGAATCACATCCATAATTTTGTCTCATTAAAGGCCCAGTGATGATAATAGAAGCCAAAAATGTGTGGCACCACCAATTGAGGCATGAATGCAGTACTGTTGCTTGGCAGTCTGATTGTTAGAGGCATTTTTTCATTCCATTAATTGGAGCAGGTAAGAATGTTCTGTCCATCCATAATGTTACCCTGGACATGGTCAGAGTGAGAGAAGGTCCTTACCTGAAGGCTGGAAGGAACTAACAGAAGAAAGAGGTGTCGAAGTGGTTCTGCTTCAGGCTATAATAGAATTTACTGTCCACCCTCCAAATTTCGTGCAGGCAATTTGAGCTTAGTGACAGAGGACTGCACCCTGAGGCCACTGCTCAACCACAGGGATAACTGCTTTGTGAATGTAGGCCTGATATTTCTGAGAAAATTTGAGGCTTATTAGATTTTTTTGGAAGTTTATTGGTTACCGGGCACTTATTCTTTCCAAAAGATGATAGAATCAACAATTTGATTTTTAAAAAATGCCACATTTTAAATGATCAAATATGCAGCAGTGAATTAAATGTTAATGTATTGTCCATCTTCGTATGTGCGAATTTACGCCAGTGGCACAACAATGAATGCGCTGGTACGAACAATAGGCATATTATGTGGTCTGGTGTATTGGTAGGCATTTTGTATTCTCGGATTCATTTTGCTTTTACCGCAGGGATTCCCAGTACAGCATTCCCTGAAGAAAGAGACCATAAATGATGCATAGGGAAATGATTTTTTGCATTGCGAGGATTTCGGAAGTTGAACAGAGAGCCCCTTGGTTGCGGCCCAGGGGCTTATGCGTTTTAACCTCCACTATCTGCCTTCCCCAGCTGTGAAGCAAAAACAAACACCAGTTTTCCAAGTGACGAATCCCCAGAGTTCCCGCTTCTCTGGCTTAACACATCTGAGGAGGGAATATCGAAATCCATTCCCTTTATTTCAGCCGCGGATGCAAGCGTCTGTCCACCGACTGGCTGAGCGATGACAACAGACGGGTCTGCTGTAATGAATCTGACTGAATAGGGAAATTGAAAAAAGGGGGAAAACCTTCACAAAGGAAAATGCTAATATCTGTCTACTTTGAACTTGCCCGGGATTAAAAATGAATTGAAATATTCCTTGTTGGCAAAAGGTCAGCGATGAAAAATGAAACCGGTGATGTGCTATCTGAGTTGGAGCTTTATTTAGCTGGGTTTGAAAGATGACAATAAAGGATTCAGGGAAATAACTGTGCAGGGAACTGACATTTTAATTAAATGGTGTTGGTGAAGTCCTGTGCTGTGGTTTGTGCACACGTTTAATTATTGCAATGTTAAATCACTGTCCAGTAAATGTCGGCAGATGTAATGGGAACACTGCATGATAATAGTTGGGGTGCTGAAGGGTAATTCATATAATAAACATATGGCTAGTAATAGTATTCTGTTGATGTGCCACTGAGTCAGATAAACCGTAACATTAAACAGAGGCTGCGCTGCACAGAGACGATCACATCACCATCACTGCAAACGGTCAGTTCTAATGTCGAAATACAAATGTGGTTTATTGAATCTAAATCTGATTAGATGAAGGCTGTTTGCTTTCATAATGACTCATCAATCAATAAATGTGAATTTTACGGAGTCATAATTTAATGGTTTTTAAAAATGCCCATACCCTTCTCTGGCTGATGGATGAGGTAGAATAATTAGAGGGCTTATAACGGTTCAGTATTGGTAGGAAGTCACTCTGCGGCAGAGTATTTATTTATCTGACAAGTTTTCCCCATCTGGAAGCCACGGGCTATTTTACTATTCCCTTGTACCTTTCCAATACCTGCAAGGAACATTACATTTCAAGGTATGCGTATAAATTTTCCATGTCTGTAGATCAAGAGCTTAGATCCAAATTCAAACATAGATCAAGAGCCATTAATGTAGTCACAAATGGGTTCAGTGTAAATTATTATGCCCAATGGAATAAAAAAACGGGGGCGGGGGGAGGGGGGTTTGCAGGGGACGAGTGAATAATGACCTTGCTCGGATATTATTAGAGCTAAACAATATGAGGCTCAGAGAAGACATAATTAAGTGGCTTAAATGACCCTTCTATTGACTGCTGAGAGGCCACTAAAAGCAGTCACAGAGTGGTGTAGGGGTATACGTCGCAATGGCTTATATTTGATAACTATCGCCAGTTTTTTGGTGAAAGCTAGTGTTAAAACCCTCCCAGCTCAGTCCCTGCCAGCAGATTTAGATGTGTTATGCTCTAAAACAACGCAACTCCGCATTTATTTTTAAAACCCTGATATGTTGTGTTGCCACAGCTTTTGGGTATTTAACAGACCTTCGGTAATGGGTATGTGATCCTGGAGGCACTTGTATATAGGAAAGGAAGACAGGTCGAATTTGGGGAATACAGAGGGCTATGGGGTATTCGGGAAAGCGGTGTGGGATAACCACTGTAACGTTAGCATGGTGCTAAATTAGCCAAATGTGATGTCATCCCTGTGATCATTCTCTGTTGCTTGGCATCAGCAGGCATCAATGAGTTCAGAAATATGGCTTTGCTGAGGCCTTGTAGGCAAACCAGTCACCGCCCTGGCTTCAACTGATTTTCTCAGTTGGTTTTCAAACATCACAAAAGCCATTTTTTAGGCAGAGAAAATTCATTGGCTTCAGTCCACAAGGGGCCAGTGTTCAATCTTCCCTCCTGAAAGAAGCATAACTAATGTTCGCTTGGCTTGGTTTAATAGTAATTTATAGCATGAAAAAGCACAGTGTTGCTCAAAATATCTCTTTCCCATGCTTTCTTTGCCATTACACATGTAGAACATCCTCCTTCTGATCCACTCTGAGGGAGATTAACTGGAACAATGTCAGGCAGGATACCTCAATCAAGGATCCAAATGCAAGGTGTAGTAGACGGTTTTACCTTTGGGTCCCTCTGTACACGCCGTATGAATTATAACCACTCGCCTATGGAACAACACTGGCATTGTCAGCTCAGTGGCACCACCTCACAAAATCGACTCGCTTCCCTCACTGACCAGCCCCCCCCCCCCCACCCCCCCCACTGTAACAAGTGAATATTTTTTTCAGCTTTGGAGATTAAATTAGAGATAAACTTGGCAAACTACCGGAATTCTCACAATTATCATTGTGTAATTATAGGATCCTTATTTCCTTTTTCTCCATCAAGCCAGCATGGGCAAAGTAGCAGCTGATTCATTGCTAATTCATTTAATGTGTCATTGCACAATGCACAAGCTATAATTGGTGTGAGGCAACTGGCCAGATATTTTACCATTATTTTTCTATATAGATTTCTTTAGACAGGCCTGAGGGGATCTGTGTTCTCATTTATTATTAAACTCATTTGTGAGTTCATGATTGAGTGGTTTGATGCAATGAGTTCAAAAGTTCACTTATTTCTGTTGACTTCTCATCACTGTTGTGCGACTCTGTGGTCTGTCAGTAGACTGTATATAAAGACATCCGGAAACTTTTCCAGTAACTAATGTAAGAGAAGAGCACTCTGTCTCAAAACTGATGCTACTCAAAAACAGACTGATGTCAATAATGGGTCAGAATACTGAATCACTTCGCACTGAGAACAAAGCCCAGGAAAACTGGATTTCATACCAGCCTTGTCACAGAATTTATTGCAAGGAATACAAGAAAGAAAACCTTTTGAAGACCAAAGTCAAAAGGTCTGAAGGGTAGACAATGCTTTATTCATTGGCATACTCTCTTAAATATTCATATGTAAACTTGATTGTAGGAATATTGCTCACAGATTTATTTCAGGCTATAAGCTCGTTATTCGTAACATTGCTGACCATATCATCTTATCATCTTATATTTAATCATTTAATCACTCTGCGAATGCTGTTACATTAGTTCGGCCTACTTTGAATATGATCAATGAGCAACAATTTGACAAATCTCATGGCTTTTGTGGATAAATTTACTTTCACACTTTTCTTTTAGTTGTCCGTTAGTGTCCAAATGTGACCAGTGCACGTGCTTTCGTTCCGACATAGAATAATGCTGTCCACGCTGCATATTTTTTGACTGCTGTCAAATTTTATCTTTCACATTGTATCATGACCATTAGCAACATTTACGGTAAGATCATAAACAAGATTGATTTTTTTTGAGTTCTCTCCTTCCATCCAATGGAACTCCAGGTCACTCATTTAAGTGAGGAAAAATATTCTTCAGGTACCTGTCAAATACCCATTATGTTGCCTACACATTGACTGCTATGTAGCCTGTGGAATAAGAAGACCACTGAATGGAAGTGTAAAAGTAATGATTCAATTTGAGTGTAATAATTCAATGTGAAATTCGGTGATAAAGAAGTATTCCACTGTGACACCCCACAATTTTCAGAGACACCCCCACTGAACATTTTCTGGAGGCACCACTGTGCTGGCCATGCTTCATATGGGAGATGATATGATACATTTCCCCCTAAGAGTCGCAATTAGGCCTTCATTCCTCCAAATGCGCTGGTGTTGTCTGAGTTCCACTATTGTTGGTTGCCAAAGGCCAGCCAGACATCATTGGCCACAGATATATCGAATCATCCATCTGGAATTCCTGCATGTCTCTGTAATGTTGCCATGATGATTCAATCATTGATCGCCACGGTGACAAAAGGAATCTGTGGCTTCATGTATAATTGGTGTTTACTCCATATGCAAATTCAAAGCGAAGCCATACTGACACGAGCGTTTCATCCTGTGCTATGAACAACATGCAGTCTTTGTTGCGAAAACTCGAAAAAATAGCATGTCTGGGAAAATATATCTGAGCTAGCATGAATTTACACTACCGTTTGCCCGTGGTTACAATATCTGACAATTAAAAGGAATTCTGTTCATTTTAGTTTGTTATTGTACTGCCGGTCTCATTCAATTCCTCTACTGCTTGGATCCCCTGAGTATCTTTTTCGTCGAATGTATTTACAACTGTGCTCAGTCTTAGAAATCAGATTTTCTCCCATTGTCTTTCGCACATTGCACAAAAGGCAGTGCTTTGAAGGACCTTGCCCTCAAAACCTTTAGCTATGCCATCAGATATGATAATTTCTCTTGATAATCTACAGGGCTAGAATCAATCAACGTAGTGGAAATGTCTTGAGGTGGCTCTCATTGCTGTACTAAGGACTTAGAGTTTTGTATGTTTGGTGTCAGTTACACCGAGGGCGCAACTAGCTGTATATCCTGCCTCATGGGCCCTTGGTGAACACCTTATCCCACCGTTTCCCACTTGTAAATTCTTCATGACATAAATTCAGTGATTTAAAAAAACACTGACCTCGCCTTGGACGAGGCACGCAAAAATAAAGGGTTCTGGTGACTAGGACAGCTTTTCATGGTAGTATGAACCATAATGGGAAGGTTGCTGCTTTGAATCCCAAGAGGAGCAATGCGTGCTACTTTTTCACTAATGCAGATGTTGTGATTATAAAGAGAAAAAAAAAACTCACAAAAAAATTTTATATGACAGGACAGTATCTTGAACTGTAAATGGTTTAAAGCAAAAACTATTTTGGAGATTTTAGCCTCATGTTTCAACTGTCCTCCAAAGGAGAGCGCTTATCAGACCTTACGGCTTCCTATAGATTGCTGAAGGACATAAATGGTTACTTGATATGCTGTGACAAAAGAGCACTGCACATGACCAGATAAGACATTTATAGTTCAACCCTAAGGGACGGTCAGAAGACATGACAATTGGTGGCTGAAACCACCATTGAACTTAACGGGTGAAAATTCACACTGCAACTGTCAGAGATGTCATATAATGCAGTCGTCACCATTAGGGCAGTGATATTATCATGATTGTATAATAATTTGACATTCGATAGCTTGATGGTTTGAATTTTTGATTTCCTGGTGTTGTGTTTTCTCCATAGCATTTCATTTTCATCAACAAATACAGGCATCTTGGTAAATTATTGAACTATGTACCACACTGTCACGCCCTGTTAGGTCCTGGCTATGAGAGTTTTAGCTCATGCTGCTCGAAATAAATTTACGCACAGTTTGAAGAGAAATAATGAGGTTGTTATTCGACTGTAAACACTATCCAATTCCACATTTCACCTTTAGGATTGCAATTTAATCCCTGTGGAGATTTCAAGGGACAAAATAAGTTAAAGCCTACTAGTGAATGATTGCTATGATCGAAAGATATATTTGGAGTTCTTGTGGCCTTAATAGACGTAATAAATCAAATATGCACTGTACATTCAATTACTGATATGGCCTTAGGGTCAAAGGATGCAGACAGGATTCACCATCATACAGTCATACATCTGCTGCAGTATTTTGATATGTATGCCCAGAAATATTTCCTTAAATGAGTTCCAGGAATATCTTTAATGGATATAGCCACACATTATTTCAACAATTTCAGCATGACAAATTGTAGAAAAAAGTAGAACTGAGAGCTGTGTGCAAGCAGACCAGCCAGTGATTACCAGGAGCCAGTAATCATATCACTTTCGATGACACAGTCAAGGGCACAAGAAAAAATGTGTCAGTTGGGAAGAGCGTTCTCTTTCCTGCCTCAGGCGTTCGACTCCCCAGAATAGAAGTAGCTTTTCCCGCACGGCTCCTCTGTAGCTTGTGAGCTCCCACCTGGAGCCTTTCTGGCAACTGCTGGGGTGGGGACAGCCTGTTGTACATGTAGACACAAAGCATGGTGAGAAGAGAGCATTGTGCTTATCATAATGCGACAGAAAACGAGTCAGGCACATACATACATTTTGGCCTTTTACAAACTGTAAGTCAATGTATTTTAAGACTTAGACAAAAAGTATGCGTCTGTTTTTTGGAACTCAGCCCACTAGCTCCGCTTCCTGGTGGCTTTCATGCTAACCTAGCTTCCGATTTTCAGCCCCTGTTTGGCATTCTGAGTTGTTTTCTTTTCACGAGCTACCCCTCCCCCCAAACTCCCCACCATTACATTCATTTTGATACCTCTCATACCTCCTGTGTTTTAGCACTTTTATTTCTTTGAAACCCTGGAGTTTCCGCATTTGGCCCGCAGGAGCTGGCACCATTAATCTCCTGGCGACTCCGCAGAGAGAGATATACATCGAGAGAACAAGGTAGTAAAACTGCCGCGTATTGCCCCCCAGGCAAGTCTGCTTCCCGCAGAATCGTACCCCACATCTGCGATCAGCATCTTACCTAATGGGTCTGTATTTATATTTTCAGAAACCAATAGGTCTGCCACATCATATCATTGCTTTCCCATCTCCCCCATCTCTACTGCCTGCCTGTACCTGGAGCTTCACAGAGCTTCATAAAGCCTCGGTGATAGCAGTTTTGCATTAACGCTACACCAGACGAACATTAGCGCAGCATCTCAGCTGGACTGGTAGTTTCAAGTGACTCTAGTTTGAGTTATTGGATTCACGTGGATCCCATTTCATACAAGTCAATAATGAGAACGTCTCATTTCCACTCAATTACTGATGGATTTTTGTTTAAAGCTGCTCTCGCAGCTTGTTTTCTGTTTTAATACTAAAAAATGCAAGAAGAAGGATGGGGAATCAGATTGGCTGAAGTGGAGGTCTTATAATGATGGAAAACTGGCCCTGACAAATCTGAAAACACATCATGGCAGTTTAGTATTAATTTAAATTTATTTGGTGCAACCTTTGAACAATGTCTGCCAAATTACTCCGTGGAAGAAAGGAAGCTTTTCTACATTATGTGTATCACACATCTTAAGACAACTTACATCTGAAAAACACAGTTAAAATGACCATATTTTCCAATTTTATCGCTGTTATTAATAATGACAACCATAGTTGGATCATACAAAAAAAAAAACCTACGGTCTGTGAATGCCTTTCTGAGTTAATATTTCGATTGAGCATGTGTATATCAATATCCACGCACCAGCAATATTGAAGCATCTACCGTTCTTTGACCCCACGACAAGTTCTACAGTTTTTCCTCCCAGTGTACTGAGTGTTGTCGCAACAAGACATTAGTTGGTAAAGAGAAATATTGGCCTGCCAGCCAGGTACATCATTTCCTTGGGAAACAAGACAGGCTCTTTCTTTTGGAAAGAGTTTTCAAGGTCAACACTATAATGCATTTTTAATATGCAATCTCCCAGCATTGTGAATCATTTTTGCGGAAATGTCACACCCTGAATGCTGCTGACAGAGAATTATTTTGTGTCTGTGACTGTTGGCCAATCAGCTTCAATCATCCTTCATTTTTGTTTTAGATATAGAGAATTATTGCGAAATAGCTTGCTCATGGGTTTGTAGCTGGCATTTTATGAAAATATTTCATGCAGAATTTGAAGACTTTTTACTCTAGCAAAAAATATCCCTCAGACCTTTACAACCTCAAGCCCTAGTGTTGTCTTAGTTTTTATTTAATACCACAAAACATATGGACCCATAATAAGCAGGGACTCTACCCAAACCTGGAAAACTTCAGCCCTATTTTAATTCCGAATGGAGTTCCCAAGGTTTCCACCAATCCAAAATATGCTCTGCTGAATTACAGGGAAGTACTGTATGTGTACAATGAAGCACAAGATTTAGATTTTCAATTTGCTGTGATGCTGTGTCCATAAAACATGGCATCCAGGTTTGAAGATTTCACTCAATATAAGTGTGAATAAGTTTCAGGGAAGCAATGTATCCAGCAGGTGCAGAATATGTACGTAACACTGTCCTACAATATGAAAAAAAGCCTCTTCCGACCTTGGGCTCTAATTTCGTAGACCAGGCGTAGGCGCGGCGCAGGCGCGGCGCATGGGGGGTGCGCCGCGCCAACGGGGTGTGTCCAGGCGTATGTGGCAATTTCGTGCCCGGCGCAGCCTGGCGCAAGAACTCCTCTGTCCCGCCTCTGCCCCGCCTTCCAGCGCAAGTTGGCAAAGAAGGAGACACAGCCGAGTCAAATCTTGCTCACTGGCAAGAGAAACGATGGATACCGTGTTCCCATGAATTACAAACTGTTGCTGCTTTAAATTTTGGGATTAACATGCATGGACAACAATGCAAGATACGTGACACATTTATTTTCAATATGCGATCTTAACTCAGTACGAGATCATAGCAATCAGGCTGTATTCCTTTTCCCCACTGAAGACGAGAAAACCGAAGTGACAATAATAGTAGCCTTGTATTAAGCCGCTTGCACACTTGACGCGAGACGAATTTTTCGCTCGACAGATTGCGTCTTGTGCCCGAAAGTCTGACAGGGTTTTAATAAATCTCCGTGTCCGACAGTCTATTATTGTTTTTAATTTCTTCAAATCTGCTGACTCTAGTCGATATTAAACGTGAATGTTTTGATAAGAGGGCTCAGTTCTTTAAGATGAGTACCGAGAATTTCAATCAATGTTTCTGTTTAAGCTCTGCTCAGTAAAGCGAGTCGACACTAGCATGGGACAATGTACAATGCCTCCGTGTCTGACAGCTAAAAAAAAAAAAAAAAAGAGGACGATTAGAACAGATTGAAAGCCTACCGAAATAAAGAATAAAAAGAAACATTTTAACAACAGAACATCCAATGAACACTGGGATTTATTTTTTAGCGGGTCATCTTTGTTGGATATCCCGTTATAAATCTGTTCTCATTTCAATACTTTTACTTTTTGCTGGCTGGTGGACATGGAGTATTTTGCATTTCGTGTCGGACGGTCTTAATCGTGCATGCGATAATTTCTTCACACTGTCAATGGTCATGGAATTGATTTCTCACGCACTGTTTAATCTCAGCTGTGGAAATAAAGCGTGAATCTGTTCGGTCCATCTGACTAATTTTCAAAAGAAAGACCGAATAAAGACTGCTGGCTATCTTCAACGGAAGAAAACAGAAGAATAGGCTAAAAAGACCAAGATAAGTCGATAGCTATCAATTTGCATTCTGTGAAGGTCGAACACAAAAATGGCCAAGTTTCCACGTCACGGAATACTCAGAAAAATTAGAACTTTTATGACTTTCGGACACGGAGCTATATTAAAACCCTGTCCAACTATCGCGTCTTTGCATTGACTTTGTCTGTAATCAGTCGGGCGAAAAATTCGTTTCGCGTCCAGTGTGCAAGCGGCTTTAATGAGCATAGAACGCTTGCATTATATATATATATATATATATATATATATATATATATATATACAGTTTGTGGTTGGCTGAGAAAGATGTGAAGTCGTTAGTTTGCATCACAGATTCAGCTGCGTTGATTAAGCCCGGTCAAGTTTCCATTACGCGTGGCTACCGCCTTTAATCTGACATCAGGACAATCGATATAGATACAATAATTTATGTCCTTATTCAGATAGTAACATTAAATCGTGCTTCCTGTAATTATTTCTTGCATTGAAATGTGCCTGACATTCTGTAAACCTGCCTGTGAGATTTCGGTGACGTGTGCGCTCTCTGCGCCGGTCAGCCAAATTACCACTGCACGGAAATTAAACCAGGTTGGAGTTGGCGAGTTTTCTGCGCAACTCCAGCGGAGACTTTTTCTACGAAATTGTCACTGCGTCTTCATGAATATGTTACACCTCCCCCTACTACGCCGCCACACCCATCTCGGCGCACCTTGGTCTACCGAAGGCTGCGCGCCTCACGAAATTACCACTACGCGGGCTGCGCCCTACGAAATTACCACTGCGCGGGCTGCGCCAGGAAATTAGAGCCCCTTGAGTCTACTTAAGAGAAAACTTAATTCAAAAGTTAGAGTTTAATTTTATTTAACCTTTATTTTACCAGGAAATGGTCCCATTGAGATTTACATCTCTTTTGCAAGGGAGTCCTGCCCAAAAAAAGGGGTTTAAGAGGTAGTAGGTTATTATCCTCTGATGATATCATAATACATTATTTGAAAAATTCACATTTCTTTCTAAATTAAAAGTGCAGTGACTTACACACAGTCAAACACATGCACAAAACAGAAATGTCAACACAAAAATCTATCTATGCTTTCAGGGCACATTTTAGCCTTGGAATTAAACCATTAAATGCAGCTGTAGCAAATTTATTAATTAAATTCAAATATTTAATTCAATACAAGTTGGAATAATGGTACTTGAATCAGTTTTCCTGAGAGTTTTGCACATGTGTACAGCTCAGAAGTCAATGCTGATTCTGATTTAATCACTGATCTTGTTTAGCTCTATTCCGCAAATTCTACGGTATCAATTATGAATCTGGGCTTTCATCAAGGCATCATTGTTAATTCAAAGCAGATACACAATGAATGATGATGGGCATTTTCACATTGCCCTCACAATGAATGCCATCTGTAACTATATTCAGTGGCAGGATTTTTTCTACCTGTGATCTGACTTTACCAAGTTTGTCACAGCAGAAGGGCTTTTTTCATGTTTCTAAGAGACCGTGACATTGAGAATCCAGTAATTTAATGTTAACTCCTCTTAATCAGTGACCTGTAGAGCATAAAATAAAAATACATTTAAAAAAAACTAGAGTGTTCAGGTGAACACATGTGTCGCTTGCGAAGCTTATGTGAAAGTGTGACTACCAACTGAAAGTGTGACTACCGGACAGACAGACAGACGGACAGACAGACGCCGGACAAAGTGATCCCTATGTGCCGCTATGCTTCGCAGGCGACACGAAAACATTAAAACTGAATGCTTGTGTTTAGAATCAAACATGCATTTACTTGGTTGATTGTTCAGAAGCCATTATAAGGCGTTTACATGCTGAAACTTCGCTCAGGAGGATGGCACATTAGTACAGCAATTAAGTGTCCTCGTTTGCGCGATGCCCATTTTTTTTGTGACTATCCTGTATGAATACTTAAAAAGGAAAATGAACCTAATAGTTTTTGTTAAATGTCTATGCTGTAGGTTTCTAGAAACATCAATTTACTAACAATTTATAAAACATGAAAATTAACACTGACTGTAAAACAGAATTTTTCTTAAATTATGCTTTTGTCTACCATTCTCTGTGATTTCCTGGTCCTCTGATTACCTGGTTTATACCAGTATCCTTCAATGAGAGGAAATTAAAGATGGCAAAGAGCAAGTATCACAATAACCTTGAAAAAAGTTCAACTTGAAAAAATTTACCTTCGTGGACAAAGCCAATACAAATCAGCTATGATACCAGAGAGGACTAGTTCACTATTCAGAGCTAAGGAGAAGCCATGTAAACATGTGCACAAGAGAAGCCAATCTGAGAGAACTACACAATTAACAAGGATTCTGCTGTTATGTTACCAACTGCATTACCCAGAATTAATTTTGGCAATGACATAGGCTAACATCATAATATGAACAATATAAGGGAAAAACAAGGACAAATACTTATTTGTTATATTTACGTTATATTTGTTGCAGGATCGACCTTGAGCCACTAGGGTGCATTTATAATGAGAAGGATGAGGAGAAATGGAAGGTTTGGAAAACTTGCTGTATCTAATAATTTGCTCACTGATAATTTTGCTTCATGGAAGAGATGCCAGGGAGGAAAACCTGAATTTAGAGTGCTTTTGCACCGGCCTCATTTGGTTTGACTGAATCGCATCAGAGTTTGTTTTCCTTCTTGATACGGTTCGTTTGGTTCAGCGTGGTGCAGCAATCGTACCAGGAATCGCACCAAAAGCGTACCAAAACAAGTGTATCAAGACCACTTCCTCGCTTTCAAATGAACCGTGGGGCGGTTTGCATACAGTGGGAAATGCAAACGGACTATCCAGCGAACCAATGAGAAGAAGTGAACCAAAGTGAGGTCCTGGCCAATCGGTGAGCTTGGTTTTCTTCTTCCTCATATTTTTTTTTTTCTTCATGGTCAATACTCATTTCGGGCAATACTGCCCAAAACGAGCAGCTGTTGTAACTGCATTACGTTACCTAGGCGGTTTGGTCCGCTTTCAAAAGTGTAGTGTAAAACTGAACCAAACCAAATAAAGGTGCAAACTTTTTCAGCATTCCCCGCCCAATCGAACCGAGTCCCCTGGACTATCCTGGTGTGAAAGCGGCCTTAGAGTAAGAGGTTAGAGTAACCCCTTCTAGAAAGAGGATCCAGCCCTGACTGACTCAAAACCAGCAATCTAGTACGTATATACAGAGGAGAGTCAGGGTGACGACAGCTGATCACTCTAAGGACGTTCTCACACCTAAATAGTCCTGTAGGCTCGGTTCGATTGGGGGCTCGGTTCGATGAAATTTCCAACATTCAGCTGGTCCAAGATTGCGTTCACACTGCACTTTGTGAAACGAACTGAACTTCTTGAATAGCGTATTCCCCTCCTCGCCTGTGGCGGCGCTGTATCAAGAAAAACTGAAGGAGAAGTAGAGACACAGAACGAAGAAGAAACATCACACTTCTATGCTCTGCCTTGTAGTCCATTTCCGGCATTTGGTTCACATGAAGCAGACCGAGACCTACGTTTTTAGGCGGATCATGGTCCGCTTCTTTGATCCGCATTGATTGCACATTCACACCTCCCCAAATGAATCAGACTTTCCAAGCAAACGAACTAGAGTTCGATTCAGTAGGCTGGTCTGAAAGCACCCTCAGGGAAATACAACCCAATCAATCAATTAACAGGTACAACTCAAAAGACTGCTGGAACAGGGAAGGACTAGTTAAGCAGCCATGAGGGTTGAGAAAATATTGGACATGATGAATTATTTCTGGTGCAAATTTGTTAACAATACTTGCGATACTATCCATTATAAGCAGAGGTTGCATTCCTGTTTTATTCAGTGTCCTGTCATGCATAAGAAAACCTATGGGTGAATTAGTTAAAGGAGTGCATATTCTCTCGCTAAAATATGCCTTAGTGCTGGTGCAATGGCTTGCGATGACTCAAGAGGCACAATTAAGAATTACAAAGAGCCAGTGTTTTTCATCTAGTGTCTTGGTACTGACTTGTATTAATGTCACCAGGTACCGGTCGTACCCTTGGGGCTACACATTACATATGACAAGCTAAATAAAGACTTAATAGAATTGCTTGATTTATGATTCTTTCCAAGGAATGTTCAACTGGTGGCCTTCAGGCCATATCCGGTGCTTGACTTTGATTATTTATGGTGCCCATACAAATTATTCATTTAATATTTACACTGTGAACCAAAGAATTGGCGGGAAACGATGAATGAGTGTGAGCCCTTGTTTCTGCTTTGCGGCCTTGAGTTTCTTTTATGACTCATTATTTTGGTTTGGACAATGTCAGCTACTAATAATAGACTTACCAAGCACAAATGTTGTTTTTTACCAATTGATTTGAATGAATAAATGGATGACGATTTGCTGTCAAAATACCAACTTGTGTAAGTCAGCTGTAGTAATGTCTTGAATTCCTTTCAGACCCCATGACCTTACAAGATTGCATCAATCATCTATATTTTCTTTTTATGAAGGAAAAGAATCGTAAAATGTGCATTTTCAATTGGATCACCGCAAAGGGCTCAAAGCAGTTTAATAGCACCATACCATAATCAGCATAAATGACTACATCAAACCATTAGACCTACAGAGAGTTCAGGGGTAGATTTTCCAATTCCTCTTTCACATCAGTGGCAGTGACAAGAAAACACTGAGGCAGTCCAAAGATGTTTCCATGGCAACTAATTTATTCAGTACTGTTTCATGTCAGAGCCTGAATGTCTTAAATGTGTATGACAAGCTGTGCTTGTCTCAAAATTGTGCAGATTCCTTTTAAACCAACAGCAAGCTGTTGGATAAACATGCATTTCAGACGACGCTTTCTATGAACCTGTTGTTTAGCTTTTGCTATAATATGCTAATTATGTAACTGTACCAATATGGATTCTGCCATATTTTGTTATAAACATCATTATGTTATTTCTGCAGCATAAGGGCTCTCAACTTATCATACACTCTTTATTTTTGTCAAGACTGGTAGTGTATAAAATAATCCCGAAAATAAGCATTCACACTACATAGGCAGGGGCGACTTAGCCTAGTCTGAGGCCCTGGGTTTGGCTTTCTTTAAGGTTTTGAAAACATTTTTCGGAGCCCTTTGTGCTTTAATGGGTTGTTGTTTAATGTGTCATGTAACCTTGTGTTATATAGATTGCAATGCAGTTTGCACACTTGGCTGTCTACCATTAAATGACTTGACATAGCGATCCAGTATTACCATTAAATGTTTCTATTATTGATTCTTAATGTGTTCCCATGTATGTTACCCTAAAGGCTTTGTAACAAAATGCGCAAATTAGTTGATTTTTTTTTTTGTAAAGAAATTAATGTAAATGTAAAAGAAATGTAATGTAAAAGCAAACCTTCAGAAAACAACTGATCGGTCTCTTTTTAGTCTTCCTCTGGACATTGCTAATGATATTATGCTCTGTGGATCACTTTATGGATTTCAAGTCTGTAGCCTATAGACAGAGCAATGTATTGAAAACTGCGCACAAGCATGTACACAGGTTAGACTCAGAAAAAGTTGTGTACCCTATCTGAGGCCCAGTAGCAGCATTGTTGTGCAGAAGAACTTGAGGCAGGAAAAGTTCAAATGCATAGGCTAGGACAGGGGTTCCCAAACTTTTCCAAATCAGGGCCCACTTGAAAATCTAAAAAATGTCCGCGGCCCACCTTTGTCCTATAAACAGTACATTGACGAAATTATGCATTCTCAGAACACTTAACAGCAGCAATAATTGTTGTTGTTGTTAAGAAAATTAAATAAATAAAATAAAATAAATAAAAAACAACAATAACTGTTGTTGTTGTTTTTTATTTATTATTATTATTATTATTATAAAGATTCAGGATTGAAATGAAAGCAGGGGGATAAAGGAAGCCCAAACTTTTAATCTGTGGTGTACACACAAGACGGAATTAATTATCGAACACAGTACGTGCTCCTCCGATTATGACCCCCGGTCATGATGACCAGAAAGCTATGTTCCGATCATAAACTATATAAGGTTCCTAAAATATTGTGAGGTCAATAACACTCAATAGGTTATTACTTCTAAATATTTTTTAAAAATCGTGCAATAAATATTTTACAGTAAAAATCATAAAAAATCATATTTGCAAACATGAATCAAAACTTTAATGACCTCTCACGGCCCACCTGCAGTACCCCCACGGCCCACCAGGGGGCCGCGGCCCACACTTTGGGAATCAATGGGCTAGGAGATTCATTGAAATGTTGTGCAAAACTATTGCACATAGCCCTAACAAATATTAAATAACATAGTCACAGAATGGCCCTTTATATAGTTCTTGGTCAGGAAAAGATGTTTGCTGATCTTATTGGTTGGTTTTGGCTATGCTATTTGTTTTGCAACTATTTTGTTCGTGAATATGGCTTGCATATAAAAATGTACTAGCCGATACCCTTGCTACGCACGGGCTATATGCGCGGGCATTATTATTTACTAGCCAGTTTGAATTAGCCGGTTTTACTTGCAAAAACGGGTTAAAAATGCAGTTTTCACTTCATAACTAAGTTTAAAACCTGGCGCATCGTTTTTATCAAACAGGAAAACCGGTGTATGCGGAAAACAGACTCATTATTCACGGTGCTTTCTTCGGAGATGTGTGAAATCGCCAACTCAGAAATAAATATAGATTAGGCCCATTTGCTGCATTTGTCTGAACGCGTGTTCGAAAACATGCAAAGGTGGTAGCTGTGATTGTTTGATTCCACAAATCACTTTAAGAGACTGAATTTGCTTGTCAATTCAATCCTAATTTCAAAAGACATTATTGATCACTTGATCTCTCAAAAAGGCATGGCAAATTTCAAAAATGTTCATTTAAATAAAATGATAGTAAACTGGGCCATATGGAAAGAATAAGTATTAAAAGTGAGATGGAAAGAGATACAGCACTGAGTGATGATTTACTACAGGTATATGACACATACATACCTGCTTTCAAAAGCTGATTGTTTTCATCATCATCATCACCATTCAAAGAAGAAATCTTGTCTGTGTGAGTGTTTGAGTGTCCTTGGGAATCTCGAGAGCCATTCATCCTGTTGGCTTCAGACTTGCTGGGGGTTTTGCTGAGTATCCAAGGGAGTAAAATACCGAGTTTTAAGTTGTTTTGTCATGGAGTTTTTGACAAATCGAAAAAGCTGCAAGCACCAATACAGGCACTGCACTATACCACGCAAGCAGCAATTGAACAGGAACTGCTCTTCTAACTGCAGTAACTCCAGCTTGAAAGGTTTTTTAGAGTTTAGAGTTTAGAGCCTGGCAAAAAGTAAGTATAATTTGAAGTTTTGAGAAGTAAAAAGCCAATAAACATGAAGGAAAACCACTGATTGAAAGCGTAGAGGATTCAAGCCTTCCACTACTGACCCATGTGTATTTTTAATTATATCCCCGAACGCCGAAAGGTGTTCCGGGGGATATTATGTTTTTTGTCCGACCGCCGCCGCCGCCACCGCCACCGCCACTGCACTACGTGTTAACGCGATAACTTCAGTAATATTTCAATTACAAATTCCAGATTTTGCCAGAAGTAACTATCATAAAGAGGAAGAACTGATTCGATTTTGGACAATTTACGATGTCTAGATTGGCCACCAGGGTGCAAAAACTGATTTCAGTGTTAACGCAATAACTGCAGTGATATTTCAATTAGAAATTCCAAGTTTTGCATATAAGTAAGTATCATAAAGAGAAAGAACTGATTCGATTTTGGACAATTTACTATTTCAAGATTGGCCACCAGGGGCCAAAAACTGTAAAAACTGTTTTTATCATATCTCTGGAAATATTCGTCCGATTGACCTCAAATCAAGTGCAAATGAAAGGCCATGACCTGAGAATGTGTCCCACAATGACATTATACCTGTTTGGTTCAAAATTTTGACACAAGGTGGAGCTTTGTCACATAAAATTCACCATTTTTGCTATATCTTTGGAACTATTTCTCCAGTTGACATGAAACTATGTGCAACTGCAGGGTCATAACCTCACAACGTGTCACATGATGACATCATACCTGTATGGTTCAATATTTTGCCACCAGGTGGCGCTTTGTAATGGAAAATGACCATTTTGGCCATATCTTCAGAACCATTTGACCGATTGACCTGAAATTAAGTTCAAATGAAAGTCTATTCAAGGTCTATTCAAGGATTGGGGAATTGGAGGATTGGGGGCGTTCGGGGATATACCCCCAGCTGTCGCCTCCGACGGCATAAGCCTAGTTCTTTTAGTGCAAAAACAGTGACTTCATAGTATAGTCATGCACAGTTTTTAATAGACCTGAAAATGCAGTGCCTTGAAGAGTATGTAGCCTACATACATACTACGAAGAAACAGTCGAAAAGGTTAATATAGGGTCTCTCATCCGTTTCAAATTCATGTGAATCAAACATAATGCCCCCACCATAATGGCTACTTGCAAGCTAGAATGAGCTTTTACCTTTATTTTTGTAAAAGGGAGCAAGCTGTCATACCACCAGCCTTAAATAAATCAGTGGTAACTCCATTCATCCATCCTTTTGCATTGTATTTAAGTAATTTTCCTGTAAATAATCTACTAATTTAAAATTAACATGAAAATATTAAATGAAAATGAAGATCTTAAACCTGGCTTACTGGTTCTCCTGTGGGACAATTTTGTTTGGTAAAAACAATTCTAAAATGAATTGATCAGAATTTATCTCCGAGTCTCAGAATGGATCTTTGGAATCATCATCTAATTATTTCTGATAAATCCTTTAATTGTGAGTCACAATCAGAGCCATGAGAGAGAGAGAGAGCCTAAGACCTGGAGAACTGGCATATACAATTAATGAGAAACACAGCAATTTTGAGTTTTTAAACGAGACAAAAATGGCAGTTTTTCTTAATTAAAAGAGTAATTCATTCTGAGTGAGCATATGGCAATGTTTGGTGGTCTGAACAGTTTCAGCAGTGCTCCAGAGGAAACAGCCTCAGGGTTAAACTTAATCTAATGAGAACATAGCTTGCAGATGTCCTCACAAATGCACCAACTGTACAACAAAATCTGCCTGCTTCAGAGTCCCTGCACCCCCCCCCACCCCCGTTGTTGCTCCTTCAGCTAAAAATATCGGCGCTAGCTCCTAGAGTGGAGGCGATTCCAGATAGTCCGCAATTAAGAGGAGGTGCAGTGAGGTAAACCTCAAGAGATAAACCTAAAACAAGCGGTTCCGATATTGCATCTCACTGTGATGTGTGCATCAGTGTACCTTTCCCTCTTAACCAAATGTTATGAAGGCAAGGGAGAGGGAATAGCATTTTCTTGTCTGCAATACTCAGTAATGAATGGGGTGACGTATGGACAGTCTTTAATATGGAGAGGATACAAATCCTCTAGCTGGTTTTCCATCATACGCACCATGAAGGGGTGAGAGGACAAGACTAGGGAGGTGGGCTCTCGCTGCTGTTATTGCCAGCAGGTTATTGCAGTGATGATTCCATGGTTGGGGACCTTGGGTACAATGGATGAAATGAAAACTGTATTAAAGCCCTGGCTATTTGACGCACAAGTCTCCCAGAATGCTGTGCTCCCCCCAGCATTGCAGCCTTCTTCTTGTCCCTGTCTGATGGAACATCGTCATTAGTTCCTTGGGAATTTTCCTTCTAGCATATGGTAGAAACAAACACTTCATCAGGTGCATTGGAAAACAGCCTCTGTGATTGGCATTAGGCTGGGTGAGAGCTTGGCTGCCGACTAACATGTATACAGAAATGGACTCCCCCTCTGCTGTTTGTCGTCCCAAATGGTTTCCCACCCTCAAACTGTGTGTGTGCCCGCATGGATAAAATTGCATGCATTGTGGTGTGTGTGTGTGTGTGTGTGTGTGTGTACGTGTGTGCGAGTGTGTGCGTGTATGTGTGAGTGTTCAGAGCCTACAGTTGGGAACAGAAGCGCTTTCTCTGACAGCTGGCCTTACTGGGCATAAAAAAATAAATAAATCAACAAATTAAAATACACTGTAGCCTGAAAACTCACAGCAAATGCTCTCCGTCTGTCATAGCATCGCAAATCTAATTTAACCTACAATAGCATTCCCCAGGAGTGTTAACTTGGAAGAGAAAACACAAACATATTGGCTGGACATTGCACAAAAGATGCCAAATAGTATCACTGAAATATAATTACATCCATAGCTGCAGTCCCTGAAGTGACTCAATGTGCCGAAATCTTTTGAGTGATCTCGAGTAATGGTCCGGAGGGAGATTTAGCAGTCTTGAATAGATAAGAGGCGACTGTGTTTTTTATTTTTCAATAACACATTGGTCAGCTTACAACATATACAGAAATCAAGTTAATTTACATCCCGATATGTACAATGCATCTGCTCCAGTTCATAAAAAATAAATTTCAAGCACAAGCTGAAATCCAAATTCATTGCTCATTTTTGTGCAGAAATTTCTGGAAATTAATGAAGTTACTAGAATTTTTTTTGGTTTTAGTGTTTATGGAAGGGACATCAATAGCCACTATGTTCATATAAAATTTTCATAAATTCCTGATATTTGTTTGTGACTCAGTTTGTTTTGGATGGGAGACAAGCACTGCTCTCGACTGCTGTATTCATTCACTCTGTTAAATGCATCTAAAAAGCATTTAGTTCTGCTTTTCAACCTTCTACGAGTGTTTACTCAAGAAGGCTGCAGCAGATTTCATTTTTGATTCGTTGCATGTACATATGTTTGCACTGAAAAAATCCAATGCATACCACCTTGATGTGCATATGGTCTGGCCATGGTTAAGTTTAATTTTATTATATAATATATAATAAAAATATTTTATATTATATAAGCTTTATTTCAAGGTCTTAAGCCTCTTTGCTATGTGAAAACAACTATAAAGGAAGCAGCTGCCTGGAGGCAAATTAACAGAATACGGCCTCCCCTATCCACAAACTACTACAACTGAATGATGATTGAATACTACTTTTTAGCATTGGAACCCATGCTTACCTTCCAGTGAGTCAACCTCCCAAGAGAATGGATAGTAAAAAACCAGTTTCAGTGAAACTTTTGGACAAGAATCTCATGTCACCAACCAGGACAAACTGTGGGGCTGCTAGTCCTCCATTCTTGTATATTTTTCTGCTTCCTTTAGACTAGGAGAGAGCAAACACTGATAAACTGAAATGGGACCATGAACCAAATTGGAGGTAGTGATTGGAGGAGCTCCTCAACCCCAACCAGCAACCCCTCAGACTCCGAGGCATGGTCACCGGATCACTCATTCCTACCGTCACAACATGTTTTCCCATCTTGTTTTTACTGCATAAGCCAAATTATCCTTAAAAAAGTGCAGCCTTACTCTTTATAGATCTCTGCTGGCTACTATGTGCCTTCCCACTTCTGAGCATTTCTTCCCTGGCTGCCTGGTGCAAAGCAATAAAATAACAGCGGTGAAAATCTGGGATGAGGCGCTACCTGATAATGAATTATGATTATGGCGTTCATTCTTACAATAGTTTGCTACGGAAATGGGAAATAGCACCTGGAGCTCTCAAGCAAATGTGCAATTACAGGGGGGTTGTCGGAGAGTGAAAGGCCTCATTTCACATTCTGGGTGTGTGCATAGTACAACATAGCGCTCGCCTCTCCGACAAACCAATGAGACCAAATGAAACGCCCTGCCCAATCTGAGAAGAGGGCACCATTCAGGCTGTCAAAAAAAAAGAGAAAACTAGCGGATAGACAGAAAATTACCTTCTGCTGCTAGAGGTCTTTTTTTTTCCTCTGCGAATGAGGGTGGCAGATTGCTTTTCACGGTGGGGAAAAGAGTGGTGGTGTCTGTGTCCATACTCGGCCGTTATCCCCTTATCGGCAATTGCAGTCGAACCGCCACGCTTTTAAATATTCATTGTGTGCGTACTGAGCCCCGAAGGGCAGCATTGCAAATTAGAACAGTTCATCCTTTGATTGCCGAAATGCCACTCTAGCTGGGGATTCAAATGATGTTCCGCTTTATTATTAATGAGCGAGAGAGAGCGGCTTGACATTTACAGGTGTGCCCGTGGATGTTAATGAGTCCCAAGCTTGCCTGGGAGAGAAGGTGGCTCCATCGTGTGAAGTTGATTGCTGGGCCTGGCTGACCCAGATACACAGAAAGAGAGATAGCAAAAAAGTAATTTGCAAAAAATAGCAACGCTAAGCGCTAAAATGGGCTAAATTCTTTCAGAGCGGTTAATGTTTTTTGGCGAGGTGGGTCTTTAGCAGTTGCGGTGGACTAAAGATTGGTAGAGATGTCAGAATCACCAGGTTATTACAGTCGAGATGTATCACTGATAATAATAACGAATATTTCTTTATCTGTGAAAGCCGATGGGAAGACAAGTAGAAACTGATGCTTAACGTGAGGATGTAAGGTGGACAATTACGCCACCCTTTACAGTAAGTAATACCTTCATTAATACGACACAATGCCCTTAGAAGCACGGCATAATCCCTGCCTGAATAGTCCATGGATAATGATGATACTTCACGACTGCAAAGATTACTCTATGTTTCTAATGGAAATAATATGGAGTAAAACAGCGAGCTTCACTCAGATTCCAGTCATGGGAGCTCATAACATCTCCCGGAAGACTTTCAATATTTCGATATTCTGATTTTTATTGTTGCAAATGACAGCGCGCTCAGTTCAGCGTTTGTTTTGAGGGTGGCTCCCGATTTAACTATCATGAAAAGTATATATACGTAAATTGCTAAATGTATGAATGCCTCACCGTAGTTTTGATTTCCTTCATGCGCATCTGCGGTTTTCCCAGAGGAAAGGTAGACCCCTGCAATCATTGAAATTACTGTACAGGAGGTCTCCAGCGTGACTTCAAATGCAGTGGATGACTATGTAAGATAACTTTTTACACTCATAGTAGAGATACCCTGGGTATCCTTGAGTCTGGGCGGGAGTCTCAGGTCAACCGAAGAAAAAGGACGTTAAGTATATTAGCATTGTGTAGGTATTGTCAATGTTGCTTGGTATTAGAGTGCTATGCCCTCTTCCCTAGAGGGGCTGTAACATTTTGTGTACTGTACTGTCCTGTAACACGGACCACTGTAATATCTGTCCTGCTCCACTAAGGGGCTGGTCCGGGTCACTGGTCTTTGGAGCACAGACCACTGCAGTAACTGTCCTGCTCCACTAGGGGACTGGTCCGGACCACCTCCCACCGAGGTAAGGTCTCGGAACCACTGACTGAGCAGTCCATTCTTGGAATACTGCGATTAGATGGTAAATTAGATGCCTGGCTTAACCTCAGCATAACTGTTGGCGAAACTACTTATCTAGCCTGCCATTTTCATAAATAAATTGTAGTGAATGTGATTCTTCAAAATGTTTGAAGCTTGTAGTCTAGCAATAAGCAGCTTGCCACTTTTTCTATTCTGGACCAATCTGGCATATTAATTAAGCAGCTACCTAACAAAATCCGATGAATACAAAGTGAAATAACCGATATTGCGTCATCTTATTCTCAAAAATATGAATGCTCTGAACAGGTTAGTTTTATCCGGCCTGGCTGGAGAACATTAAAAATGATCGGCAGGTTTGGAAAGTAATGTTAATAAATTGCAGCCTGTTCATACATTGCTGTCGGCTGTTCATCTTGGTTGATTATTGTGCTTTCTTTCTGTACCATAAAAACATAACTTTAAATAGAAGGCTATACTCAGGCAGAGGGGTGCGATACAGCCTTATGATTTTATACTTGAAATGGAGCTTCTATTACAGCTCCATGTAATTAATTTTAAAAAGGGGTGGCCACTCTCTGAAAAGTAATTTGGCTTCTCAGAAAACAATAGAAAACAAGAGCAATGCGAGATTTCTGATCTCCGCCAAGGGATGACGTTGATACAAATGCAAGATCTTTCTCTTTGGAAGATTTCAGGCCCACCCTTGCAACAAGTTTGAGTGAGATTTACTAAAACACCCATTCTTGTCTTCCAATGACATCTAAGTGAAAAGATTCTGTCAGATCCGGTAAGCATTCATCAAGGGCTTGCACATGAGGTATTACCCGATATAGTGTGTATGATTTCAATATTTGACCTCAGAGTCGAAATTGTTGATCCGGATCTGGATCCGGACACTCACAGATCTAGGTCTTTTACAATATTTTGAGACAGTTCCATCAGAGATGATCTAATTTGGATCAACATTTGGTGAAAATGCTGCAGTGGTATACGAAGAAATCGTCTTATTGAGAAAGTTGATCCTGGATCTGGATCTGGATCAAAGATTTTGACACGCACAATCTCCATATTTATTGTTATGTATAATCATTGGGCCAAGGTCTACCTCTTGTGTAGATTTCATCAAAATCCTTTCATTAGTTTCGGAGAAATGTCACTGAGTGTATAAATATAGATCCGGATCCAGAATCCAGATCCGGATCCAGATCATCACAAAAATTTAATGGAGTCCTCCATGGACCAAGATCTACCTCTGGTGAAAATTTCATGAGGATCCGTATAGAAGTTTCCGAGAAATCCTGTCCACAGACAAACAAACAAACAAACAGACGGACAAATAAATAAACCGACTCGATCGCATAACCTCCTTGGTGGAGGTAATTACTGAATGGTCGTACCATACAATCCTTCTGAAAAATGAGTAATCCTTTAACATAGCGTAATTGTGTAAAACGATTTACTGCAACTCATAGTAGGGTAAAGTATATCGACCAAGATTAGCCATGAATAACTTGGGTCAGTGTTTATAGTGTGACTGTTGTTAGGCTCTTACCAAGCTTAGGCTCTTATATTTATCACTGAGCTTTGTTTTCGTGTATTTTCCCTTTCTCTTCGGAAACGGCCACTGCATTTTCAAATGAATGAGGCCCATACGGTTTTATAATTAAAAGTAAATTTTAACTGAAGGCTTTACAATCATTAGACTTCGATACATTTTACGCTTCTGACAGATTATTGTCACAGCCTACTGCAATAAAACATGTTTCTTTGCTGCAAAAAGAAACACCTATACTGAGGTAAGCTGAGCTGAAAAACGTGTCATTAGAATTCATTAACGTTAGGCCTACTGGTCATAACTTGTGGACTATATATATATATATACTGTATATATCAATAAATATACCACATAAATAAATCTATTCAGAGCATTATGATTTTAGTCCCTACGTTTGCACAATTTGAACATTTATTTCATATTCATCTGGCTTTACTCAGTCATTCTCATAAGTAAGTTACGTTAATGAATTCTAATAACTCTTTTCAGTCGGTGTTTAGATCAAGGCGCTTCTAATCAGCAGCATAAAAACCATTTTACTGTAGGTGAAGAGATAATGATTTTACATAAAAAATGAGCTTTTACGACAACTTCGTGTTGGTTAATTCATTTGAAAATGCGGTGGCCGCTTCTGGGAGAAAAACAATAAATAAATAAATAAACAAACAAGAGGTTGTTCGCTTGTATATTATATAAACTTTGTTATTACAACAGTCACAATAAACACTGACCTGAGTTAATAAACTAGCCAGTGACACCCAACAAAACCCGATAAATATAGAGTAAAAAAAATATATATATATATTGCCTCAATTTATTCTCAAAAATATTAATGCTCTGGACAGATTATTTCTATCTATCCTAGCAAGAGAACGATAAAAATGATTTGCAGGTTTGGAAAGTTGCGTCAATAAATTGCAGCCAGGTCACACATTGCTTTCGGCTGTTGATCTCAGTTGAATATTGTGCTTTCTTTCTGCCCCATAAAAGCAAAATTGGGTTTTGATTAGGCTATAGCTCCACGTAATTCATTTGAAAATGCGGTGGCCATTTCTGACAAGTAAACTGGCATCACAGAAAACACTAGAAAATGACTCAAGGTTTTAACATTCAATCCTTCCGAGCAAAGGATAAAAGTGTTTAGTCTGTCAAGGGGGATGAATGTTTTATCCATGCAGAGGGCTAGTGCCGCTGTCCATCAGGAATGGGACTGAAATCATCCCATGACTGTAATAGCCTATAACCTATTTTAATTGTTAAAGCCGATTTACAGCAGATCGTAGTACAGTAGCAACATCGGCCGAGATAAGCTAGTTGTAATCGAAACTTAATTTTAATGACGAAATATGACTATAGTCTATTTCACCCTTTTCGCCTTCTACCTAAAATTAGTATGTCTATCTGCAGAAAAAAAGTGCCACGATCTAGCCTACTGATATAATCGCCGACTGAAAAAAGTTAGGCTTGGGGAGAGCCACCACAATTGTAATGTTTTTCACTTTTCACTCAATTACTAAGAGATTATTTTACCTACATATGTAATATTTTCAGGCAAAGCACCAACACGTCTGCAATCATAAACCACTTAAAGTTTTTCAATTGATAAAACAGGTCTTGTATAATATAACTGGAAGCCATGTTCCAACTGAAGCGCGTTTGAGTCTTAATTGTAACGGCAGGAGTTACAATTGTAACACTGCTAAAAAGTAGCATTAAACTAATCGTTTTCAGGTCAAATCAATTATATTTCATTCAGGCAACTGTTTAACATTTCTTTAACACCAATAATGTGATAAGAACGTCCTATCAAAATGATTGTACAGTATATTATAAAAAAATAATTATTTAATTATAATTAGGTGTATGCACTGTCGCTCAAGGACATTTTTATTTTCTCCAGCGAGTGCCATTTCAGAATTCTTCCGTGTCCTTCATTCATGGACAGCTGACGGCGCAGTAAAAAGCGGTGAGCTGCATATTGTCATGCCACATTGATTGTTACTAGCTTATTTTACTGGCTTCAAATATTTTGAACAATTAGACTTACTACCGTAATGATTTAATTATCCAAATAGCGGCCAAATAAATGATTTGCGCAGCAGTAATGCTGAGGGTAAAGCAGGCATTGACAATATAATTGCAATAGCATGGACTGTACCAGTCAGTGGTTCCTACACGGCACCTCTGCAAGGCCACTGAAAGCAATTTCACTGTCTCGAGATACCCCGAACCAGTGGTCCAGACCAGTCCCCTTGTGGAGCAGGACAGTAATTACAGTGGTCTGTGTTACAGGACAGTACAGTACACAAAATATTACAGCTTTCTCTCCCTCTTCCTCTCAGTCAGCTTTTGTTCGAGAAAAGTGCTTCAGTTAGTCAAGTGAACATACAACTGTCTCTTTTTACTAAGTAGAATTGTCTCCATATCCATTGGGGCGTGCATATACTCAATTGGTTGGCCTGAAATTAGTTAAATTGCTGTCTACTTCAGTGTTGAGTCATGTTTTTATGATCATGGTCTTTGGCAATGGCAATGTAAAGTGCAAATGACACAATACCGCTTCAAAAGAATGTCTGTTCATTGCATTAGGCATATTTTAAAATGATTGAACGTAGTTCTGAGATAGAAGGCATATCTCAGAAATATCTCAGAGCTGTAAGTATATGCACTCTACAGTTGCATGCAGGCATAATAATAAGAAGGAAATTACATTTATTTCATGCATAAACCTTGCTAGGCTGCTGACATGTTCTACTGATGGTGAAATGAAGTTTTTATGAAACAGTGTCAACTTGAAATCACTCATTGGTGCTGTTTTCATGTTATATTTCCTTATTTGTTTTATTGCTGTATCGAAGGCTCATTTTATTAGCTTCCATTGCTGCCAGCGGAGAACACTTCATTTCAGGACTGCAAAATACATAAACACATTGAATTTTTGTCTTTGAAATGATTGCATTTCTGAGTACACTTTCTTTGGACCGACTCCACTGAAGCAACTTAATGCCGAGAGGCAAACACAATCTCCCCTGACTCTACCCGAGATACAAATGTCAATACATAGCAATAGTCTGTGTCAACAGAGGCATCAGTGGTGAGAGTTCTAGACTGCATATATTGACAGAGTCAAGCAAAAAAAACAAGGAATTGCAGAAGTGACAAATATGAACTAAAGATGCAATATTTTGGTGTGGAACTACAATCTGCAAGCATTGCAGCCTTCTGTTAAAGCCTGATAGCCTTCTGCTTTAAATTTCTTTGAATACTGTCAGCAATGGCTCAAAGTCTCCAAAAGCTTGGAGGACAGAGTGCTTACTTCATGCACGGATGAACCTTCATGCTCTAGAAATGACTAACAATTCAAGGATGTCAATAAAAGTAAGCAATATGCGGTGGTAAAATGGAGTCTGTGGCTGTATTTTATGTACTCCATGAGTGTTTACCTGCAGGTAAACATGCCTATTTCTGCATGCATGCTTGCTTACATTGATGCGTTTATACGGCTTTGTGTTTGTTTAGAGGAGGGAAATAGTATATAATGCTATGTTCAATTTCATTAAAAAACGAGAGGACACATAAAATAGGTTGGTGAATTACAGTATCCCTCCGTAGACACACTTGACAAGATAACATGTAAAAATGGGGCCTCAGATCAAAAGTCACCAATAGCGACATAAGGCTTGCCCCAGTGCTCCTCCTGTAAAGATATAAATAATTCCTGTGTTGCTTTCCCATTTGTAACTGTCTGTGTAGCTGGTATTCATTGCCAGGGAGATACACCAGGGATATGGTGCCCCTGTGACCCTCCTGCCCCTGACACCGAAAGCCCTGATGTGGGGGAGAACTGCACAGAACAGGGTATCTTCCTTTGTCACTGACATATCACCCAGTAGCCCAAGGGCATAGCAATTTTGAGGAGATAGATTATACAATTAGTGTTTGACTAGAAGGGGTTAGCCACATAGTGTATTCCCCAAACGCCACTAACAAGCTGAAAATGCCAACGCCTGACTGTCGTTGATCAAAAGCGTAAGAAACAGAATCAGAATCCTTGCCAATGTCGGCATAAACAAATTTTTATTTCAGTTTAGTTTTTCAAAGCAGCACAACAGATGAGTGTATTGATGGAGTAATTGATTTGTGTTCTTTGTGAAAGCTTAGTTTTGATTTTGGGGGGGGGGAAAACTGCTTTTAAGGATCAAAACATGCTTAGTGGACTTGCAAGCATTGTTGATTGAGGAAGCCTGTCTTAAATCTGAACAGGAATCTTTGCTTACAGAAGCAATAGTGCAATAACAAAATAAGGCCGGGGAGAGCATGAATACCATTCGATGCCAGATTTCCCTCAAAATAAGCTAAATTTATTTAGTGCTCCAGGCTGAAAAACCTAAACTCATAAAAACCTTATGAACCTCATCACCCTCTCTACTAACCACCCATGAGCATCATGGGAACTCAGTGCCGCACTCAGTATATACACTACCATCATTGAATGCCCATCATCCATATGGGATGGCCTGCCAATCGTGGATCATTTTATCGAATGACTGAAAATGCAGTTACAAACAATATGGATGCATAATATTCCTCAACCAAAAGCCCGCCAGTGTCCACACTCTGTGGGCTTTTAGACACTCTTTGGAGCTTTTGTTTACTGAATCAATTGCTTTTCTAGATGAATATTTGAAATATATCTCCTCGGGTGCTTCCTCAGTAGCCAGGGACGCGTCACAAGCCGACGGAGCTCCGGGGAACTCATGATTGCTCCAGTGCGAGACGGTCCTCCGTGTCACATGAATTATTTCACTCTGCTGAATGAAGATTCAAAACTTCCTGCCCGAAGGTCTCACCTCTGACTTTTAGCGTTGGATGTTAACAAAGGAATGAATGGCCTCAAGAACACATATGAAGAGTGCCTTGCATAAAAAAACCAATGTATGAGGAACAGAACCTATTCACCTTCACCACCCTCCTACACCAAAACAATTACAACAACAACAAAAAAAAAAAGAAAAACACTAGTAGCTTAAGCAACTTCAATGTCTAGATGCTTTAACTATATTATTAATATGGTTATTATTACAGTAGAGTTACAAAGCATGGTCTGCAAGCATTTGGGCACTCACTGTTCAGAATGGAGCTAAAATCTCTGCATGAATGTGCTTGCCAAGAGAAGAATACTCACATACTACAATCTCATTTTCATCATTTTTAAAAGGTGTCCTGGAGTACAGAGCAAAAATTCAAAATCGCTTTGCTGTCTGAAAGCAAGGACTAATGCCCCGTTCACACATATCGCTACTCGCTCATCGCCCCTAGCTTCTCGCTAAAATTTTACTCGCCGGTAGGAAAATTCTCTGCCGCTGGCGTAGGTTGCCATGGCTTTCCGATAGTTTACTTCCCACCGCAGAAGTGTCGTAGGGAAACAAGTTGTGGCTTCAGACATGGTGGTAGGAGCTAATATTCTTGACGTGGTGTTCAAACGGCAGCTATCTGTGGAACTGTCTGTTCTCGTCAACTGTCAATCATCTCTATCATACATTCCCATTGGTAACTCGCTTCACTCGCATCGCTGACAGTAAAATATATTTTATGTCCGTACCCGCCCACATCGCATCGCTAGTCCTCAACTCGCCTGTCCTCGCCACATTCTGCTGGAAAACGTTCACATTTCATTTACGGTTCTCGCTCAGAGATGTGCGAGTAGCGATATGTGTGAACGGGGCATTATACTGGTCATATTTTGGTGAACCAAGTCACAAGACTCCCATCCCAGCACCTAAAAATCAGTTGTCAAACATTTATGGTGATGATAATTTTGAGCATCATGGAATGGGTGCATTGAAGATGGTGTCTCTATACAACCCCAATTCCGAAATAGTTCGGACAAAGTGTTAATTGTGAAAAAAATCAAAATGCAATGACTTTCAGATCACCAGAGTCAATATGTTATTAACAATAGAACATAGATAACATTTCGAATGTTGAAACCGACACATTTTACATTTTTATCCACAAAATGAACTTATTTAAAATTTTCTGGCTGCAACAGTTTTCAAAAAAGTTGGGTCACTGGCAAAAAAAAGGGTTAAAAATGCAATTAATATATAAGAGAATCAGCTGAAAGAACATTTAGCAAGTAATTAAGTTAACTGGCATCATGATAAGCTATAAAAGGGATGTTTTTAAGAGGTTGAGTCTCTCAGAGGTAAAGATGGCCAGAGGCTCTCCAACCTGTGAAGGCTTGCGTAAAAAATTGTGGAATACTTTGAAAAAAATGTTCCTCAACGTCAAATTGCAAAGGCTTTGAAGGTCTCATTATCGACAGTGCATAACATTAAAAGATTCAGAGAAACTGGAAAAATCTCTGTGCGTAAGGTCTCAAGGCCAAAGACCTTTACTGGATGCCCCTGATCTTCGGGCCCTGGGATGCCACTGCATCACTCACCGGCATGATTCTATCATTGACATTACTAAATGGGCCCAGGAATACTTCAAAGAAACCACTGTCTGTAAACCCACCGTGCCATCCATAGATGCCATCTAAAACTCTATCATGCAAAAAGGAAGCCAGTTTTGAGCATGATCCAGAAGCGCCGCCATGTTCTGTGGGCCAAGGCTAATTTAAAATGGACTGCAGCAAAGTGTCCTGTGGTCAGATGAGTCCAGATTTGACATTCTTGTTGGAAACCATGAGCATTGTGTCCTCCGGGCTAAAGAGGAGAAAGACCACCCCTCCTGTTATCGGCCTTCAGTTCAAAAGCCAGCATCTCTGATGGTATGGGGATGCATTAGTGCATATGGTGTGAGACACTTGCATGTTTTAAAAAGCACCATGAATGCTGAAAGGTATATAAAGGTTTTAGAGCAACATGTGCTCCCCTCCAGATGACATCTATTCCAGGGAAGGCCTTGTGTATTTCAGCAGGACAATGCAATACCACATACTGCAGCTATTACAACAGTATGGCTTCATAGTAGAAGAGTCCGTGTGCTGAACTGGCCTGCCTGCAGTCTTGATCTTTCACCGATTGAGAACATTTGGCGCATAATTAAACGAAAAGTACATCAAAGGAGACCCAAAACTCTCCAGCAGCTGGAAGCCTGTATTAAACAAGAGTGGGATCAAATTCAAATGGCTAAACTCAAGAAACTTGCCTCCACTCTGTGTTAAAAAGAAGAAGGGATGCTACACCATGGTAAACAGGCCCCTGTCCCAACGTTTTTGAGACCTGTAGCAGCCATCAAATTTGAAATGAGCTCATTTTGTGTATAAAATTGTAAAATTTCTCAGCTTCAACATTTGCTATGTTATCTCTATTCTGTTGTGAATAAAATACTGGATGGTGCGATTTGAAAGTCATTGCAGTTTGATTTTATTCACAATTTAAACTTTGTCCCAACTGTTTTGGAATTCGGGTTGAAATTGATATCCTGTATGTGTTACCATATGTTAGTGGTAGCTTGATAGAGAGACAGGAAATTAATGGGAGAAAAATGAGACATCCGATGGCTTGATGCTTTATGTGAACAGAATCATATCTTGATTGCACGCATCATGGTACGCAAGCATGCATACAATTGCCTTTAAAGGAGAAAAATACATAATAATAATAATAATAATAATAATAAATTATTGTTTGATATATATAATGGCTAGGCATCAGACATATTTCACTTTGTTCACTTTGAATTGACTCTGATGTAGCATTAATACCGCGTTGTGCTTAAATGAGCCTCAGCCAATTTTGTACTGTTGCCAGTTATAATTATTTAAATGCCAGCTGGCTGCTTGTAATTTGAATTTGGCAGAGGTACTGTAGGTTCCAGTATTATGTTATTAATGCTGTGTCAATGACAATGACAATGTTATTAATCTGCAGGCTGTTTTTAAGCCAATAAAACTTTGTTATTGTCACCACACCAGCACATCTTTCAACTGAGATCATACAACAACCATGAAAAGGAAGGAATCCCGCTGAACTCATTAATATTTACAGTCGTCACAAGTTATAATGGAATGTTCAATACTTTGTCATTGTGCACAACACAATAGAAAATCTGAATGCTTCTGAAGCCCAGTATAGTCTCAGTAATCTGGATGTGTTCCAATTGTCTATGGACACACACATGACCTCACCAAAAAAAAACAAAGCAAAAATAAACCCATAACAACAGGTCTGCTTTGCTACTCTGATTCCCCATCATAGTAAACTACGTGATGGTAACATTGAGCAAATTACGACACGTCAAGTTATTATAGTTGTCCTATTCATCAGCATTCCTTTACCCAGGGTGAGGTGTGACGTGACATTTAAACACATGGAAAAGCATGAAATGTCTGAAAATTTGGATGCAGCCCTTAAATCAACAGATGGAAACAGATGGTATCTGTCAGTGTACCTTCGAAGCGTGCTCTTCTTCGTGATATATGAATAGAGCGGCCAGTCTGAATAATGTATAGCGCACTCGGTATTCTGCGGAGGTGGAGCCGTTGATGAGTTCTCTCTGGGGAGAGAGGGTGTGATTAGCCCCCCACTTGAGCTGCACCTGAAAATGTCTGGAATGAACGCCAGTCAAATTACACACTGAATCATTTGAAGCAAAATGTGTCCATGGTACTGCAAAGCTCCCAGATTGACAGGGATAAAAATATTAATATAACACCTGTTGGATCAACCAACCCCGAGTGATGGACATCAAAAAGAATGTTATATCCATTTTTTTGGATATGTCTATGGGACGCAGCTTTTGGGGAAGACCAGGCTAATTTAATAGGTTGATGCTCAAAGCAGATACAACAGAGTAGCAGGTCGGACAGAAAAGCATGGTAGTAAACCCAGCAGGAAAGTCGTTCAGAGCAGACGTAAGCAGCAGTATTAGGCTCTTTCACCTCAATTCCTTCAGTCTATTCAATCGGTAATCTATTCTAGCTGACACTTATAAACGGGTGAATTCCATAAATGCCTAAGCTTAGGGGCTTAAATGAATGTTGCATCTCCCTGTAATTACAATGAAAGAGCAAGGGGGGTTTGGATGTTACAATTCTAAGTGGCGATGTACTGCACTTGGAGTCAGTGTGGCAAGACCGATAAATAACGCACAATAAAATGCCAGCTCTAAGTTGCAGTCGTGATTGGTCTTTAATTGCAGTTTTGATGCGAGTCAACAAGTCACTGGTATCTGTTTCAGGCTGCAAACAGCCCTCTTGTATATTCAGTGTGTAATGTTCAATTTAATTCACTTGCTTTACCAGCTCCTAATACATTGAGAAACAGCAACCATTAGGACAACAAAAAGCCAGAGCAATTAGCAGCAGTATGCCAGGCGATTTCATTGTTGCATTGTAAACATAGACGCTTTGGATTTTTATTATTTATTTTTGCAATATTCTCATTTTCGGTTAACACACTTGACTACCCATCAGCTTAGATTAAATATTGATTGCGTTCAGCCTTCTGTGTGGCCTCATCAGCTGGAAATTGTTCAGCATGATATGGTTTGAGATTACAAACACAACAAGAGCCAAGCCTGTTGTTTACAGCAGGGCAAAACATGACCACCAAACCAATATTTAGCCCACAATAACTCAGCAGGGACCACGTCAAGGAATCACTTTGACTGCAAAAACAAGTAAATGCTATGTTCGAATATTACATATCAATGCCGCTCATCAGAAATTCCATAATTCAGAATTCAGTTCTCTCACGTCTGGGGGTTATTACTGTATTGTTTCTCTCCACTCTTTCCATCATCGTAATGTATATTTTACGATGTGGTGTGCAACACATTGAGATTGATTTAGAAGCTCCCGGAGAACCATAACCCCACACAATGAGAGTCGCTGCAGCTTGCTTTGATCAGGACTGTTTATCTGCCAGAAAGCAAATCATTTTTTGTGCAGCCCCCGAGGAATGCCTAGGACACATTTAATCTATACTCTTCTTTCCGTTGGACAGCGTATCACATCGCAATTTAATAGCCCACGTGTTCGTTTATAACTCGAAAGTCAGTTTCGCCAGACCATTTACGGCGAGTTTAAGAGGAGTTTAAAAGTAGGATATTTCGTTCATTCCAGGAAACAATCGGACGACTGCTTCCATAATGCAAAATTCACCACAAAATTTTTCATATTTTCATGATGATGTCATCAGCATGACTTCATTATCGTAAGGCTGCCTGACCTAAAATTCATTCAGATTTGCAAGAGGATGTGGCATTATTGAATTGCATACAGATAACACTGATAACTCCGGCTAATTTTAGTTAAATGTCAATTTGTAATTTGTGATGGAAGAAATGCTGCTCAGTGTATTTCCAGCTTTTAAAATGAAAACCAAGGTCAACATACATATGTAAACAGGATCAGATAACATAACTATGTTTCAGATGTAACGGATTATCTGCTGTTATTAAATAAACACCTAACGGCACAATTACAATGTATAGACAACCAAAGGCAGACATTCTGGCATTCACTATTTATACAAAAAATTAAAATTTGTGGAAAGACATTTGTGTGATTTGAGGATAAACGAGCATCATGGTTTAAAGCAATGAAGTTTGGTTTTAGCCATAATTTTATAAACTCCTCTTCAGTGCATGTGAGATCAATAAACCTATAGACACCAGGTTTACTTATTGCAAAGACATTGGCATTGATATAAAATTATTGGCTGAGTTCTAAGTTAAAACTTTCATGATGGCTTTGTTAATCTACAAAGAAAAAAAAAATGTATTTGGAGAGCAGTTGTTCTTTATGACAGACCCTGCAAAAAATGTGTTATAGGAATCCTATAGGACAGTTTAATAGAATTCTACAGAACTTTAGAACCTCAAGTCCTATAGAAAAAAGGTCTACAGGAAACAGTTCCATAGAAAATCTCGGGAGTCTCTTCCCAGTTTGGCATCTTCAAGCCCACCAGAATTTGGAAGGCAACCATTTTATATTATATTTCCCTGCAATTCTTTCCCAACTTGCATCCCTGTAGCACAATGACTACTCGTGCTGCTCTGACCAGGGTTCAAACCCAGACACTTCTGATCCACAACGCGATGCTTTAATCAAGTGAGCCATTCGGAAGCTTGTACATTCATGGTAAGAAATTACCTTTAGATTTATAAAGAGACCGCCGCAGACCTCAAATTCTATTCAAATTAATTCAAAATCTGTATATAATCTGCAATCACATGCATGCGAATGGAAAGGAATAATTTGATTGAATTTTTAAAATAAAAGGAAAAGTTCAAAAGGTCAAACTTTCAACGTAATTCTGTCTTCGTAAGCAAAAGAGGAACACAAGTTTTCCATTATAGCATAATAAAGTTGTAATGCCGTACATTTATATTTTTGAATCACTGCCGAGGAAATGGAAAGAGGTCTTCATATACCATTACTGAAATTCTGCTAAGTTGTGTGGTCAGTCAGTCAATCAATCGTCTGATCAGAGAATCAATGAGTTGGTATGTGCCTGCATAAGCGCACCTTAAAGTTAAAAGGGAAAAAAGATTTCCTTGCTACTTCTGTATCGTGGATTTCACTGCATATTGCACATTTTCATACCATTAGTCCAGTTTCTCACTTCAAGAACCCCAAATTGACCCTTCTACAGAGCATTGCAAGGATTCATAAGATTTATTTTTATTTTTATTTAACCCTTATTTACGATGTCTTTCCTATTAAGCTTCTGTTCCATTAGAAGGTCCTAAAGACCATCAAAGGCCCATAGAACAGGTTTTCCAACTAGGGCGTACTATAGGTCTTATAGAACAGTAATAATCTTATAGGACTTTCTTTTCCATAGAGGTGCTCTATAGGTTTCCAGCAAATTCCTATAAAAAATGCTGTTCTACTAAAATGTTCTATAGAGTTCCATTGATGTTCTATAGAATTCTATAGGAATCCTCTTTTTAAAATTTTCAGTGTCATGTTGTCCGACATTGCATGGTGTTTTAATAAATGCAAGCATGTCAGTTGGGAAATAAAAAATAAGCCATATTGCATGTGACAAAAATGTTACATGAGCACAAAATATGAATAATTATGAGGGCAATACTTGGCAGTAATACTCTCCTACCACCAATCCAGTTATGTTTATTATCACCTCACCTTTTTGTTCAGGTGTGTTGATGCACAGCATTGTGTTCTATGTAATTTATTTGGTTGATACATCATAGACCTCATCAAAAGCTTCACATGGACAGTGATCTGTGATGGCGGCTGAGCTCCAAATTGCTCTGTATTAATGAAAAGCGTGTCTCCTATTAGCATCAGCTTCCTTTTATTGGATTGAATTTCTAGATGATTACTCCATCTTTGCATTCTGCTTCAGTTGCACTTTTGCAAAAAAAAGAAAAGGAAGTATATAACCATTAATTTCCTAATTATACAGACTATTAACACCAATTCTAATGGCTAACATTGTTTGTTACTATTGATATGCTTTTGAATGTACTATCAGACAACAGAACAACAACAGCCAAATAAATAAATAAATTCAAACATGAAATAAGTAAGTAAATAAATAAATAAATGCACTTCTGACCTCCAAATCAAGAACAAATTAAGTCAAATTATTCCCATCCCTTTACAGTACGTACTATTACACTATAAGCTACAATGTATTTAAGGAGTTTTCCATTATTTCAGCTCTCTAACATGAACTACGGGAGCACAATGCCAGTGAGTTAACAAATTTGTCCAAGATCATCTCAAATAAGACAGTTGGAACGCAGATAAAATTGATAGTGTTGTGATTCTGATTCTGCCATGCCTGCCTGATTCTGCCATGCCTGCTGATTCTGCATGCCATGTTTAAGTTCTGTGCCTGGCCTTGTGCCATGTTAGATTAATCCGCGCATTCTTGACCATTGCTTATGTCTGACTATTCTTAGGATTGTTTTGTGTTTTGGTAATTTAGATTCATTGTGTTATTATTTTTCATGTCTTAGTAATTTAGTTTCCATGCCATGTTTTCATTTCTATGCTTTGCACTTTGTCTCCCCTGTCTTGTCATGTGTGTATCTTTGCTCACGGTCCCTTGTCTTGTGTGCCACTCATTCGGGTGATTTATTGGTTTCTGGGTTTCAATCTTCCTTCATTATCTCGTGTTCTTCCTTCCTCTCTCTTTTACTGTCTTACTAACACATACTAATAGTTTATTGTTTTTGCTAGATACTAACCCACACTAACCTTGTATATTTGGACTAACTTACTAACAAGCACTTGGGATTGTATAGCTGCACTTACTAATTGACTAATGTTCTCTCAGCTGTCGCCCAATTCTAGTCTCCGCCTCCTTGCCTATCCCTAATTATCTCTGCTGCAAGTTTCTGTGGTTTTCCACTTATATCTCATGCTTTCCTTTTCTTTTATCTTGGCACTTTAGTACTCCTTAACCGGAGCCTCATCAAAGACTTTCATGCCAACCACCCCAGACCAAGGTGAAACGCCTGGAGGCGTTTTTTAAGAGGGGGGGTACTGTTGTGATTCTGATTCTGCCATGCCTGCCTGATTCTGCCATGCCTGCTGATTCTGCATGCCATGTTTAAGTTCTGTGCCTGGCCTTGTGCCATGTTAGATTAATCCGCGCATTCTTGACCATTGCTTATGTCTGACTATTCTTAGGATTGTTTTGTGTTTTGGTAATTTAGATTCATTGTGTTATTATTTTTCATGTCTTAGTAATTTAGTTTCCATGCCATGTTTTCATTTCTATGCTTTGCACTTTGTCTCCCCTGTCTTGTCATGTGTGTATCTTTGCTCACGGTCCCTTGTCTTGTGTGCCACTCATTCGGGTGATTTATTGGTTTCTGGGTTTCAATCTTCCTTCATTATCTCGTGTTCTTCCTTCCTCTCTCTTTTACTGTCTTACTAACACATACTAATAGTTTATTGTTTTTGCTAGATACTAACCCACACTAACCTTGTATATTTGGACTAACTTACTAACAAGCACTTGGGATTGTATAGCTGCACTTACTAATTGACTAATGTTCTCTCAGCTGTCGCCCAATTCTAGTCTCCGCCTCCTTGCCTATCCCTAATTATCTCTGCTGCAAGTTTCTGTGGTTTTCCACTTATATCTCATGCTTTCCTTTTCTTTTATCTTGGCACTTTAGTACTCCTTAACCGGAGCTGTTGTTTTGTACTTAGGTTTGTCTTGTGATCCCTGTCTGTGTTTTGGCTACAGCCTAATTCATGTCATTAGTTTATTCCTCATGTGTCTCTCCTTAATCATTGTCACCATTGATTGCACCTGTTCTCCCTGGTCATGTGTTCTCCTGGATGTGTATATAAGATGTCTGTTTGCTTCACACTCTTGTCAGATCGTTCTCCCTAGTTTTCTCGTGCCACGTTTCTCGCCTTGATCTCTCAGTGTTTATCTTTCTGACTGGACCGTCTTTGATATCGAGCTTTGCCTACTCCCTGTACTTTTGCCGCATTCTTGTTTTTTGACCTCTTTTGTCTGACTACGATTTTTTGTGATTGGTGCCCTGTGTATGACTCTGGATTTCGCCCTTTGGATTCTGATTTTGGATTGCGGACATTGTACTGTTGCCAGCTCTGTTGGGGGGTTTCCCCCCTCAGAAATAAAGCCTCCTTTTTGCATTTTACTGGTGTTTGCTCTTGGTTCATTTCGTAAAACCCTCACAGATAGAGTTTACTCTTGTTCTATTGTAAATTCATAATTTATTCTGGAGTTATGCACATTGGCAGTTTTACCTTGATAAGAAGTCAGTCAGATGCAAGGAAATTGTTGCTGGGCCACGTAAAATCTCTTGCCACGAGTGAGTCTGAACACGAAGTGGGAACTGATCTGGGAAACAGTAAAATGGGATTTATTGAGAGTTCCCACTGACTGTCTCTCTCTTCCTCGGCAATCCAATCCTCGGACCAAGCTAATCAGAAACCTGGACATGGCCGGAGTGCAGGGAAGAGTAGTATGATAACTCAGTGCTGGCTCGGAGCGGATCTAGGGCCGAACAGCCTGGCTGAGAGCACGGGGGAAAGACAGTCGGAATAGGCCTCTAATTACCGTAACGGAGACCGAGAGAGGCTTCCATTTCATCTCATTCCTGACGCGTAACCGGATCCGTTCCTTCAATCCGCGCCGGGCCAGGGGAGTCTAATTGCCACTGGGAAAGGTCAAGGACGACATTCCCGCACTGGCAATCCCCGCTGGGCCGTTGATATTAGATTTACAGGAGCAGGGAGCCTGGAGGATTAAGCTCATCTGGGGCTTCGTTTGCCTGGAGGAGCAGCGTGCTGTGTTTTGCAATCTGAGAGCATGATGGAAAAGGGATTTGTTGAATAATCAAGGCCAATTGATTTTGGTATGTTAACTGGTTGGTAGTAAAGCTGTTTTTCTTTTATATTGGGGGTGTGTGGGGGGTGTTATGTAAGATCCTGTCAGAAACAAGATGGAGCTTTATGAGAGAATTCCTCTGGTAAGTACTGTTTGGGCTCAGGGCCTGATTTCACATTAGGGTGGTTTCAATCTCAGGTGGAACACTGGAACTGTAGCTGTAAGCTTAGGCACTTCAAATAAAAGTGAATAAGTCAAATAAAAATGGATGCTATTTTCAGCATGCAAAGCATGTAAACCAAAATACATAATACAAGTACAAGTTTATTGGAGCATGTCTTTGAAATTCTTTCCAATATAGAAAGTCTATTGAGCATGGACGTGGGAATTCGAGTCATGGTGACCAGGGGTGAATGATTGTTTTTTTTTTTTTTTTTTTTGCAATTCATTCGTAATATATAGATTGATTGATTGTCTATTTCGAGATTCCATCTGTAAGTGTCAACTAGTACATTTACACCCTTACACCGATATGCAGAATACTTGAATTTCAACATTCCACTATACTATATTCCCAGAAAACAAAAGAAAATAGAAAAAGAAAATAAATAACTATGTACACTTCATTTTATGTTCGATCTTTTCCTGCATGGGTTTAAACTGGAAAAGGAGTGGGAAGAAGTGAAACTTAAAAACTCCCACCCCTAAAAATCATTATTTCCTTATTTTGTTAATTTGTGGTTGCTTTCTTCAACAATACTATTACTAAGATATCACAATGCCTTTACTAACAATAATAAATACATTTGTAACTATTAGAAGTAGTAATACTAGCCATAGTAATTGCACTTTACACCATCCATGGCAACACATAACACATTTTTTTTTCCCATTTTACACCTGTGCCTCTATGACATATTTCCCCCACTGTATGCATATATGTATATAAGTATTTGACCCCTCGCTGATTTTGCAGGTTTGCCCACTTACAAAGAATGCAATGATATATAATTTTAATCATATATACATTCTAACATTGAGAGGCAGAATCACAAAGAAAATTCCAGAAAATCACATCATATGAATTTATAAAAATTGATAACCATCTGATGAGGAAAAATAAGTATTTGACCCCCGACCAAACAGCAAGTATTCTGGGTCCCACAAGCCAGTTAGTCTTTCTTTAAGACACACCCCCAATCCCAACTAATTATTAACATCAAATACACCTGCCTCACCTCATTACCTGCATTAAAGACACCTGTCCACTCCCAAACAACCAGATTCCAACAACATCACCATGGGCAAGACCAAAGAGCTGTCTATGGACATCAGGGACAAGATTGTTGACATACACAAGGCTGGGAAGGGCTACAAGAGAATCGGAAAGCAACTTTGAGAGCAAAGATCAACTGCCGGTGCAGTTATCAGGAAATGGAAGAAGTACCACACTGGCGCCAACCTCCCTCGGTCTGGGCCTCCATGCAAGGTCTCGCCTCGTGAGATGTCCCTGATCATGCGAACGGTGAGGAATCACAAGGGGGAAACTGGTTAATGAACTGAAGGCAGCTGGGACCACAGTTACAAAAGAAAGAGTTGGTAACACACTACGCGGTCATGGATTGAAATCCTGCAGCGCACGCAAGGTCCCCCTGCTCAAAAAGACACATGTACAGGCCCGCTTGAAGTTCCCCATTGACCACCTGGATGACTCAGAAGAAGCCTGGAAGAAGGTGATGTGGTCAGATGAGACCAAAATAGAACTTTTTGGGCTCAACTCGACTCGCCGTCTTTGGAGGGCAAAGAACACAGAGTACAACCCAAAGAACACCATCCCCACCGTCAAGCACAGAGGTGCTTTTCAGCCAAGGGGACGGTACAACTTCATTGCATTGAGGGGAGAATGGACGGGGCCATATACCGAGGAATTCTGGACCAACAGCTCCTTCCCTCAGTGAGAGAGCTGAACATGGGTCGAGGATGGGTGTTTCAGCACGACACCTACCCTAAGCACACCGCCAAAGCAACAAAAGAGTGGCTAAAGAAGAAGTACATCACGGGTCTGAAGTGGCTTAGCCAGTCTCCAGACCTGAATCCTATTGGAATTCTTTGGAGGGAGCTTAAAATTCGGGTTGCAAGGCGACAGCCTCAGGACCTGAATGATTTGGAGGCTGTCTGCAGGGAGGAGTGGGCCAACATCCCTGCCAAAATGTGCGCGAACCTTGTCAACAACTATAAAAATTGTTTGACATCTGTGCTGGCCAATAATGGCTTTTCTATAAAATATGAACATGCTGTTTGTCCAGGGGGTCAAATACTTATTTTTGACCAAAAAAATGCAAATAAATTCCTAAAATGCATACAATGTCTCATTCCACTTTTTTGGTGATATTCTGTCACTCACTGTAAAAATAAACCTGTCATTAAAATTATAGACCGTTGCACTTTTTGTTAGTGGGCAAACCTGCAAAATCAGCAAGGGGTCAAATACTTATTTCCCCCACTGTGTGTATATATATATATATATATATATATATATATATATATATATATATATACACATACATACATATCTACATTGACGCATACACATATACATATACACTATTTATCATCTATATACTTACACCAAAGTACAAGAAAATCTATTTGCTTCTTTCAGCCATAGGATCTATAGAGCAAACTCATTAATGATTCTTACCATTAATTTATTTTTAATTTCACTGATTAATATTCTCGTCAGTGTTGTACTGCGATAACAGAGATTCGTTGTATTTCTTTTTGAACGTGTAGATCTTTTCACACTGTCTAATGTGAGCCTCCAACCTGTTCCACAATCTGACTCCGCACACCGAAACCCACCAACTTTTTCTGGTGGTTCTGGCCATTTGGATTTTAAAGTCACCACATCCCCTTTGTTTCTACAAAAGCACCTTTGAATATTGCCGGGTAATGAGTTTCAATTTGCTTTGTATAATATCACGGCAGTAGACAGTTTGACTAAGTCAGTGAGTTTCAACAGTTTAGATTTTAAGAATAAGTCATTTGTGTGTTCTAGATAACCGACTTTATGTATAATCCTCACTGCTCGCTTTTGCAGTATAAAAAAGGGAATGCAGTGAACTTTTATAATTGTAACCCCAAACTTCTATACAATAGCATAAATATGGTAATACTAATGTACAGAATAATATACGCAAAGCCTCATATTCGAGTAAATGTTTAACTTTGTTTATTACCAATATATTTTTAGACATTTTTAGTTTGTGTGCATCTGATATGTGGTTTCCAACTTAGTGTATTATCTAAAGTAACACCTAAAAATGTACATTCCTATACTGTTTCAATCTTGACACCTTCCATGGCCAGTTCTAGTTCTGTTGTTTACTTTTTAACTCCCAAAAAACATGGCTTTTGTTTAGTTTAAATTCAATGATAACTTGTTTTTATCCATCCATACCTTTACAGAGTTCATCATTTATGGTATTAATAAGTTCCCTATAATCTTCATTTGAATAAAAAATATTTCTGTCATCTGCAAATTATATCATTTTTAACAGTTCGGATGATTTACTAATGTCATTTATATATATATTAAATAATTTTGCACCCAGAATTGAACCTTGAGGCACAAAATTCTTAAACAGCTTGACGTGTATTCCCCCATTTACACAAACTGTTGTCTCTCCATAACTTTGCATCCACTCCAAAGCGACTTCCCTAATACCGTACAACTCCACTTTATTCAATAATATTGAATGATTAAGTGTGTCAAAAGCTTTCTTCAAATCAATAAATATTCCCGCTGCATATTTTTTCTTATCTAATGCATCAGTGATTCCTTCTATTGCATCAATTATTGCCATTGATGTTGATCTATAAATGGTTACACTTTACTTGAAGGTATCCTCATAAGAGTGACATGACACAGTCATGAACGTGTCATAAACATTATGTCAATGTCATAAAGGTTGTCATTAAGTGTCATTCGGTATTTGAGATGACAAGTTGACATTGTTTGGGTTGTCTTGATTATGACAACTTCGTCATAAGAGTGACATGACACTGTCATAACAGTTATGACAGTGTCATGTCACTCTTATGACGGTACCTTCAAGTAAAGTGTAACCATCTATTACTACGGAATCCATATGACCTTCAGACAGTATTTTATGTTTTTCTATAAACACCTCTAATCTAATGTCATATAATTTTTCTAGAATTTTTGAGAATTGTGGGAGCAGAGAAACCAGTCTATAGTTTGTGAAAATGTGCCTATTCCCATTTTTGTATATTGGAATAACTTTATCTGTTTTCATCAGGTTTGGAAATGATCCTGCTAAAAATGATAAATTACAATTATATGTAAGAAGCTTTACAATATTTTGTATGATTTTTTAAACCAGTGCCATATCAGTATCTAGATAAACTGTTGAGTATTTGTTTTTAGAGTTTTTTACAATAGTAATAATTTCAAGCTCATCTGTCGGGAAAAAAAAAAAAGATTTTTGATTTCTTTCAATGAAACTTTCATGATCGATATCTGGTCCTGTGTCTGGGATCCCAGCAGCAAGATCTAGACCCACATTGACAAAAAAGTTATTGAAATTATTAACAACATCACTGGTGTTTCCTTTTCCTACTACTTCTCCACCATGAAGTAGTCTCGGTGTACATTTTTCTTAGGACTATTTTTAATTAAACGTTTTAGTATTTCCCAGACATTTTTTGTGTTATTGCGATTCATTTCCAATACGTTTTTATTATAATAAGAACAAGTAAGAAGTTATATATCTGTCAACTTGTTCTTATATATTTTATACTTATTTTCAGCTTTTATTGTTTTAATTTTGATAAACTTTTTATAAAGGTTATTTTTCTTTTTACAGGCGTTTTGTAAGCCTTTCGTACATACAAACAGTTGTGCTCATACGTTTGCATACCCTAGCTGAATTTGTGAATTCTTGACATTTATTTTGAAAATATGACTCTTCATGCAAAAAACTTGTCTTTTATTTAAAGATAGTGATTGTGTGTAGTCATTTATCATCACAGAGGTGTTTGGCTCCTTTATAAATCATAATGATAATTGAAATCACCCAAACGGTCGTGATCATAAGCTTACATACCCTTGAATGTTTGACCTCGTTATATAGACACAAGATGACGCACTCAGGTTTAAATGGCTATTAATGGTTCCACACCTGCCGCTTTTTAAATTGTAAATAGTGCCTGCGTATAGTCATAGAGTTTGTTCGCTCCCGAGTGGATGCACTGATCTGGCTAGACAGCCATGGGGAGCAGAAAAGAACTGTCTAAAGACCTTCCTAACAAGACATTTCAACTTTTTAAAGATGGCAGAGGATATAAATAGATATTCAAAGATATCTATTAAGTGATTAAGAGGTGTAAAATAAAGGGATATGTTGATACCAAACCAAGGTCAGGTTGGACAAGAAAGATTTCAGCCCAAACTGCCAGGAGAATGGTTCAGGACACAAAGAAAAGTCCACAAGCTACCTAGAGAGAATTACAGGATGCTCTGGAAAAAAAAATGGTGTGGTCCTTTCAAGGAGCACAATAAGGAGGTGCTTAAAGAACAATGAGCTGCATGTTAAAGTTGCTAGAAGGAAGCCATTATTGCGCCAATCCCACAAAAAGCTTGCCAAAAATATGCCAGACAACGCCTTGACACAAGTCACAATCTAAATAGACCAAAATAGAACTTTGTGGTCACAACCATAAGCGTTATATCTGGGGAGCAGTCAGCAAGGCCCATGGTGAAAAATATACCATTTCCACTGAAAAGCATGGTGGTGGCTTTCTGATGTTTTGGGAGTGAGTGAGCTCTGGAGGCACAGGGAATCTCATTAAAGTTGATAGCAAGGTGAATGCTGCATGCTATCAGAAAATACTGGCAGACAATTTTCATTCTGCACCATGAAAAAAAACTGCACATGGGACACACTTGGACATTCTAGCATGACAATGATCCAAAGCGCAAGGCCAAGTTGACCCTCCAGTGGTTACAGAAGAGAACTATCACGACAGTTGTCAGTTGTCATTGTTGTCATTGACAACTATCACGAAAGACTGCACGCTGTTATAGTGAGCAATAAAGTTAGCAATATACAGCATTAAGAACTGAGGGTATGCAAACTTTTGAACAGGATTCATTTAATTTTCTTTCCCTAAATGCAATGTTTTATCTGAGGATTGTGCCATTCTACATGACTTACAGTAGGATATGAATCCAATAAGAAATAAAGTGTTTTGCTTCGGCATTCATGGTTACTTTAAAAAAACGTACCTGTTTCACAAATTCACCCAGGGTGTACAAACTACTGAGCACAACCGTGTATATATATATATATATATATAAAATATTGTTTATGTCTATAATCATAGTTCTTTAAAACCAAGATTAAAGATGGGATTCACAATTTTTTTTTCTCCCATAAATCTGCATTTAAAAGTTGAAGATTTAGCCAAATCTAAATATTTAATTACATTTTCAATCTAGTTTTTCAAATTAAACATTTAGCTTCAATCTTGTTTTAACAATGATAAAAACTTTAAGTTAATATTTGTCTTATTGCAAATCTTTATCTCTTTATTTATAACCCCAATTGCAAACAGGCTGGAATGCCGTGTAAAATGTGAATAAAAACAGAATGGAATGATGTGCAAATCTCATAAACCCATATTTTACTCAAAGTAGAACATAGACAACATATCAGATTCTGAAAGTGAGACATTTTACCATTTCATAAAAAATATTAGCTCATTTTGAATTTGATAGCAGCAACACATTTCAAAAAAGTTGGGACAGGGCTGTGCTTACCATTGTGTAACATCCCATCTTCTTTTAACAGCAGTCTGTAAACGTCTGGGAAATGAGGAGACCAGTCGCTGGAGTTCTGTGAGAGGAATGTTGTCCCACTCTTGTCAGACGAAGGATTCTACCTGCCCAACAGTCCTGGGTCTTCTTTGTTGGACTTTTATCTTTATGATGCGCCAAATATTTTCTATTAGTGAGTTGTCTGGACTGCAGGTAGGTCAGTTCAGCACTTAGACTCTTCTACTGTGAAGCCATATTGTTATGATGGATGCAGTATGTGGTTTGGCATTATTATGCTGAAATATGCTGAGATGTTGTCTGGATGGGAGCATATGTTGTTGTAAAACATCCATATACTTTTTCAGAATTGATGATGCCTTTCCAGATGTGTTACACCGGGTAGAACGGTGGCAAAATGGTTAGCACAATTAACCACTGTGCCACCGTGTACTGCCTCACAGCAAGACGGTCGTGGGTTCGAATTCGGCCCGGGGCCTTTCTGTGTGGAGTCTGCATGTTCTCCCCGTGTTCGCGTGGGTTTCCTCCGGGTTCTCCGGTTTCCCCCACCCACAAAAACATGCAATATAGGAACACTCCTGTATGGCTGTGTGTGAATGTTTGGTGGTGGTCGGAGGGGCCGTAGGCGCATACTGGCAGCCACGCTTCCGTCAGTCTGCCCCAGGGCAGCTGTGGCTACAAATAAACGTAGTTTACCACCATCAGAGTGTGAATGTGTGAGTGAATTAATAATGTATCCATTGTGAAGGGTCTTTGAGTGCCCAGAAAAGTGCTATATAAAACTGATGCATTATTATTCATTATTATTAAGCTCCCATGCCATAGGCACTAATGCAACCCGATACCATCAGAGATGTTTGCTTTTAAACTGTGCGCTGATAACAAGCTGAATGGTCCCTCTCCTCTTTAGACCGCACAACATGGTGTCCATGGTTTCTGAAATGAATTTCAAATAATTTTGATTCATCTGATCACAGAACAGTTTTCCATTCTGCTTCAGTCAATTTTAAATGAACTTTGGCCCAGAGAACACGGCATCCTTTCTGATCTCATTCACATTTGGCTTCTTCTTTGCATGATGCAGCTTTAGCTTGCCTTTGTAGATGGCACGATGGACTGTGTTAACAGTTGGCGATTTCTGGAAGTGTTCCTGGGTCCATGCAGCGTATTCCAGTGGAGAATTATGCAGTGCCGCCTCAGGACCAGAATATCACGAGCATCCTGTATTGACCTTGGGACTCGTCCCTTCTGCACAGAGATTTCTCCAGATTCTTTGAATCTTTTTACGATATCATGTACTGTAGATTCAAAGTCTTTGTAAATTTACATTGAGGATCATTTTTCTGAAATTGGTCCTGAATTTTTAGAAGCTGTTTTTTGTAGATTGGTGAATCTCTGTCCATCTTTACTTCTGAGAGACTCTGCCTCTCTAAAATGCTCTTTTTATACCCAGTCATGTGACTGACCAGTTTCCAATGAACCTAATTAGTTGCAAAATGCTCTTGCAGCTGTTTTTTTTTTATTAGTTCCAGTTACTTTTCAAGCCTTTTGTTGCCCTTCTCCCAGTTTTTTCCAAATGAGATAATATTTTTGACATGATGGTAAAATGTCTCAATTTCAACATTTTATATGTTGGCTATGTTCTGTTTTGAATAAAATGTGGGTTTATGAGATTTGTAAATCATTGCATTGTGTTTTTATTTATAAATTACACAGCATCCTGTAAGATGGGAAAAGGGGGGTTGAAGCACCGCTGGCACTGATTAGTGCATCTGTGACACTGCAGCAAGACTGGTGGACCTTCTGAGCATCAAATGACTTCAACGCCATGCAGTATAACAAATTGCTGAGTTCCTGAGGACAGGTTGCTGTTTGCTGGGTTTTGTGTGAAGGGAAGTGAGGGTGGTTTATGCCCGTAAGAGACTGGAGACCAGAACTGGGGGATGTAAAGTGTGAGCAAACTGTATCTGTGAATGCAGGACAGGAGGAGGCAATAAACCCGGCCTCTGAGCTGGGAATTGGGGTTTGTATGGTTTCTGTGCCTTTGATGTCACCCCACATGGGAGCCTTTTATCTTACCCAAAGCCCCATATTGCCCTGTTGTAAGGCTGGACTCTGAATGATCTATTTAAAATAATCTCAGCCTGTGGAAACTTCACAAATATATATATATTCATCTGTTTAATATACTGTCCTGAAATCTCTCCTGTATTTACAACACAATTTACCCGTATCATAATCCATTTCAAGACTTTTTCATGACAACTGCATCATATTCGTACATTTTCCTGGCTTGTTTGATATGAATGTTTTTGTTATAATTCAAGGAGTTGAATGGCATGTGTTTCATATCAAATGAAATTATAATTCATTCACTTTTGAAACTCCCCTAAGTTTGGGTGAGGTAAAATCTCCTCTCAGGTAATTAAGTTTAATTCCTTTTGTCTGAATGACCCTTCCTTCACAGCCAAATGGCCTGACTCTGTCTCAGTTCTAAGACCTGTAACCCGATATCCCACCTGGTTAACTTATGGGGATCTTTGGTTGGAGGAGGGGGTAGCTGGTTTGGTTTATAGGAAAGAGAAATGAGCTGTTCGGGGAAGATCGTAGTCGACTTCCCACACGTAGGTCTCTTTGCCATTTGTAGCCAATCTATAAAGTCACGGAAGATCGTATCTGATCTCTCCCCATGTACGTTAGTGCGTGAGCAGCCTCTTTAGTTTTGGAAGATCGCAGCCGACTTCACGTGCATCTCTATGCCGTGTGTAGCCTGAGGGGGCAGATAATCTCTCTGTTCTCGCCCTCACACAACTCTGTGTGTGCAGCTTTCGCCAGGTATGACTTTATTTGTCTAAATTCCTGGTAACTGATGTTTGGTCTGTTGATTTAAGCTCTTGCCTACCTGGAGAATAAATCATTGTCATTCCTTAAAACTTGCTGGTCTCTGTGACTCCTAATTCTTTTATTCTTTCTAGCCAAGTTACGACTGGTTCTTAGGGGCCGGTTCAAAATGGACCAACCGAGAGAACTGTGGCTCAGCATCTAAATGTAAGCCAAAGCATTATCAACAGAGGCTGGGAGAGGTTCAGAAAAACCCCCACCCCACCTCGATCAACAGCTACATGAGAAGACCACTTGCTGATGATAACGGCGTTGTTACAGCGCTTTTTGACTTTCGAGGTCAACAAAGAGCTGTCAGAGGCACCAATGTGTCCGACCAGACCATTAGTATTCATCTGTGAGAGGTTTGCAATGCCGGCGTCATCCAATCCAAATGCTGGTACATGACTGTCACACAGGGGCTTGCCGAGATGGGGGAAGATGTCATATCCAGTAGAACTGGGGTCAATATGCAGAGACAATGTCCACAGAAAAGTCACACTTCTTGGCCGTCTTCAGTGACCGCTAGCTTCATGTTTGTTGTCATCAGGAAGAGAGATTTGCTGATATTAAAGCTGCTTAATGTCTACCACTTGGAGGAGGAAGTGTGATGGTGTGGGCAGGGATATCCATAAACCACACGACCCCGCTGTTCTTCATCAATGGAAATTTGACTGGTCAGCATTATCTCAACAAGATTTTTCGATCTTCGTTCGTGCCTCTTCTGCTGCAGATTACAGGAGCTTGGTTCTAGGACAACAACGCAAGGAATAAAATCATGCCTGGGTGAGGACCTACTTCCTGTAGCAGAACGTTTAGCACAAGAACTGGCCTGCATATTTGCAGAACTTATCACCCATTGAGCATGCATGGGATGAACTAGGGCAGTGTGTTCGATCATGTCATGTCGCTGCCATCAACCTCTTCCAACTGGCTCAGCGATTTGTAGCAGAATGTCAAGTGATCCCTCAATGTAATTTCCAACATGTTGCGAAAAGCATGCACTGACATTGTCAAGAATGAGTTAATGCTAATGGTGGCTACACCAGTTACTGAAGCCTCTATCACTGTTGTTAGCATCATTTAGGGGGTGCATGACTCTTTTGTCTAATAAATTTTTTGTTTTTTTTTTTGTTTTGCGTTTTCTGTTCTTGAGCCATCAAAGAATTACTTTGTTATTGGTTATCACCATTTTAGCTTGTTAGCTTATATTTATATGCACAAATATTTTTTCCATTAACTTTTTTTGAGCAGTATACAGTACATATGTACACATTTATCTCATAAACAATGAAAAATCAGTCGGAAACAATTCATTAGATACACGGGTATCACACGGATAATACAGCTTTTTCGTGTCACAATTAGTCAGAATCCGTTCATTGTCAAACTCAGTAACCCAGGGGTGTCCATCTTATCCATAAAGGGCTGGTGCAGGTGCAGGTTTTTGCTTTATCCCAGTGCCACAACACCTGATCCCACCAATTAACTGATCAGGGGCTTCAATGAAGACCTTGATGAGTAGAATCTGCTGTGTTAGTGTTGGGCTGTAACAAAACCAGCACCCACACTGGCCCTTTGTGTAATAGATTGGACACCCCTGCAGTAACCTTACCATTCCCATTGCTGGCTAACGTTAACCAGGGTTAGCATTAGTTTCTTGTCTGTGGTTTCATAATTCGCTATCAAGCATGCTAGTGCTTTTGCCATGATAGTAATAAGTTACATGATTACTGTTATCATAGACACTTGATTAAATGTATCGATTTTATGGCGAAAAAGCGTTAGCATGTTTGCAAACTATTATTCAATCCATTGACTTGAATAGACCGCCAACTAGACGTAAAGGCTTTTCTTTAATTTTCCAAATAATAGGACTCTCACATTTATGGGATAAATATGATCTCAAATTCGTGAGCCGAAGATATCAAGTTTAATCCTCGCAAAAGGCTTGAAATAAACAAAAATTACTATTCTTGTTTCATAAATTTAATATCTCAGGCTCACTCATTAGAGATATAGAGATACATATATATGTATATATAGCTTATATATGTTAGTTTATTAATTTAAATTTTATAACTGGAGCATTTGGCAATTCTCAAATTTCAACAGTTGCCCAACAACAAAATGGCTGACAGTCTTAAGCATGCATTCACAGATGGCTCTCTGCTGCCTTCACCTGAACAGGAGTTGTTAAAGGTTTTGACATGGTAATGGGACAGGCTTCCTGAACATTTTTATGTGCAGACAGCCTATCTAGAACAGAGACGTAGCCAAAGACAGAACTTACACCAAGCGTAAAATAAATAAAGAATAAATCTTTCGGGCAATAGGGTACAATAGATCTTTTAGACGTGTTGGTGCTAGTCCTTAAATACAAGTACCTTAAAAGTTAATATCAGTATTTTGAAATCATTTTATTCTTTACTGATGGTCAGTTCAGGGATGTTAGCACTGGGGTAACATGCTTTAAATGTCTAGTTCTGGTTACAATGTGAGCAGCCACATTTTGTACTAACTAGAGGCCTTTTAACAATTTGTTTGTGCACCCAGGTAGGAATGCTACAGTAATCAGACGTAGGGGTGACAAAAGCATGGAATAACTTCTCTGAATCATGTTGAGACAAATATTTCCTAATTTTGGCAATATAACTGAGGTGAAAGAAACCAGTCTCAGTGATGTTCTTCACTTGCAAATCAAAGGGGAGGTCTTGATCAATGATGATGCCAGAGTCTTTAATAGAAGTGCTAGAGGCTTGAAAAAAAAACAAGCCAAATTAACTAAATGACTTTTTACTTGGCACCCCACTGGAGAATGAGAACACAACATTGAAATGAGCAATTCCATGTGGTGAAACGACTATTTGCCCCTTTTAACTGGGAACTGGGTTTCAGGAACACTGCCCATGAACCAAGCAATTTTTAAACCAACTGTTGCTCTGTCTGTGTGCGAAATATCAACATATTTCAAATCATTTGTCCCTCAGTAAAACACGAGGGAAAGTGAGTAGCTAATAATCTCACTCCTGGCATTGACAGCCATTCGACAGAAGAAAAATAAGATGGATTGATTTGTCCCTTGTTAAATACTAAGCCATAATTTGCAAGCATCAACTAAATATGTGGACTGCATTTACTGGGCATGGTTGTTTTTCTGTGAAAATGAGTACTCAAAAGGGGGCTTAGCTAATCAAACTGTCCTTTTGGCCTTTGCCAAAGCAGCAGGGTTGGGAGAGTAGGGATGGTTCTGGGTTCCTGAGTCTTGGGCGTGCATCAGGAATCTGGTTTCCCCTTTTCTGCCCATTTCCTCCTTTCTCTGGGAGCAATTATAACAACAAGCTCGCAGTCCTCCTCTAAGGGAGCCAGTGTGTGGACAGAGAACTTCAAAGACTGACCTCAAGGGCCATAACTGGATCAGCCTTGAAAACAGCAGACCCTGGATCCCACAAAAAAGGTTTGTCACCCCACTCCTTCTTCTTCTCTCTCTCTCTCTGTATCTCTCTCTCTCTATCTCTTTCTCTCTCTCTTTCTCGCATTCAAAAAAACATGGAGAGAAAGAGAAAGCAAAGCGTCTCATCAAAGGACATTGCTGAAAAAAAGTCTTTTGATACAGTCCCATTCACATCTTATAAGATGTCGAAGTACATGACCAATAGGGGATTGAAGGACTTGGGAATAAACGAAGCAACCTATGAAAGCGCCAGGCCTCTGTACACCTCTTTCATATGGAAGAATTGAAATAGGCTTCATTCAGAGAGACTTTCCCTCCACAGTCGAAGAACTCTGGAGGAGTGCATTCAGAGCTAAGGAGGGCCGAGTTAGGAAAAGGCTCTCTGGCACGCTGCCAATGGTCCCACACATTAAGATTCGGAATGCTTTGCTCCTTTCTTCTGTAGCCTGTGTCATTAACCCCCCCCCCCCCCCCCAGCCCCCTTCTCCCACCCCTATCCAGCCCTGTCTGAAAGCACACATACTTCCTATTACAACCACCACTATGTGCATCCCATTTTGCTGGCTATGCTTTTTAAAGCATACCAATGTGCAGCCTAAGCACTGAGCGTCCAGGCGACTTTACCCCATTACAGTAGCCTAGACAAACATCCCTTCTGCAGTGGGCATGCAAATTGAAGTGCACAACCAGTTAGTCCTCATCCAAGGTACAACAATAAATCCTAGTCCCTATGGGGATACAAATGCCATTCCGTGCTTTAATAATTCCAAATGCCTGCCGATGCGCCTTTTTAAAGGCTTGTTTTGAATGAATTGTCTTTTATCAGTGCTGTTTTACTTATACCATGCACGGTGTCTGCACTCTAAACAGGATCTTTAATGCAACTAGAAAAACTGAAGGAGAATATCGACTGATGTTGTACAAACCTCAATCGGAAGAATGATGCAGAAAAAAAGATACTCTGCTTCATGGTTATATTTGAAGACAACATTCCTCATAGTTTTTCAGTGCACACATTGTTATTTATCCCATCAAAACAACTCAGTCTTCTGAATGTGAGTAGATATGCATACATATTGGAAACATAATATGATGCTGTAGAGTGCACATTGCAGTGTCTAAAGACAGAATCTGCCGAGTGATTCAGGCATTAACCTCACATTTGTATGCAGAAACACAATGGTAAGGACTGCAATGAAACCGCAAATATCATCTCAACAGAGCATGAGACTCATATCCACAAGCTATTCATTCTGTCTTATCACGAACATCACAGTTAAGCACCAGCCTTTCAACACTGCTGCTAATTACGGAAACAGCGAAGCACATCCCCTGGCAACTGCAAGCATAGATCCCGCAGGTAAATGTTATAATGACAGCCAAGCAAATCAGCTAAACCCTGAAAATAAATATGTGTAGAATGCAATTAAGAAGCTTATTTTTGCGTCAGTTGGCAGCTACCAAGTCCTGCGGCAGTGGACATTCCTTTATCAAAGTCAGTAATAATTCCATTACCATTTCGCAATGTAACTTGAAGGGTGAAGCTTTGTAAAACAAGGCTATGTTTGTGGTGTATGCCAGTAAATTACAAGTACCTACAGTAGTTACACGTAAGATATCAGGGGCTTGTTATGTCCTGGATGTATACTGCGCAATGTGGTCCATCTTGGAGTCTGCTGTATTCATTTTAATATTATCTCTCAAGTGATCCAGCTGAGTAGGCCAACTGATGTCATAAATACCGCTGCAATATTGAGATAGCGGGCTTCCTTCTGTCGCCCCCCAGAGAATGCAGCTGTTGTCTTCATTGTGTTTTTAAGTAACCTTATGATTCTCTCTGTGCATAATGTACAGTGCTGTGAAAAAGTGTTTGCACCCTTTCTGATTTCTTTTATCTTTTTTTTTTGCACATTTGTCACACTTTAATATTTCATATCATCAAACACATTTTAAAATCTGACAATGATAACCTGAGTAAATACAAAGTGCAGTTTTTAATTGATGATTTAATTTATTAAGAGAAAAAAGGTACCCAAGCCTACCTGGCCCAATGTGAAAAAGTAATTACCCCCCCTTGTTAGATAATGAATTAACTGTGGTTAACCACTTTTTTTTTAGTTCAGTTTCACTTGCTACACCCAGGCCTGTTTACTGCCAGATCTCTTGCATCAAGAAATCACTTAAATAGAACCCGTCTGACAATGTGAAGTAGGCTAAAAGATCTCAAAAAGCAATGCATCATGCCATGATCTAAAGAAATTCAAGAACAGATGAGAAACAAAGTCATTAACATCTATCAGTCTGGAAAGGGTTACAAAGTAATTTCTAAGGCTTTGGGACTCCAGCGAACCACAGTGAGAGCCACATTCCCAGGAGTAGCTGGCCTACTAAAATTACTTCAAGAGCGCATCGACGATTCATCCAGAAGGTCACAAAAGAACCCAGAACAACATCTAAAGAACTGATGGCCTCACTTGCCTCAGTTATAGTTGCCGTTCATGATTCAACAATAAGAAAGAGACAGGGCAAAAATGGCATCCTTGGGAGAATTCCAAAGCAAAAACCACTGCTGACCAAAAAGAACATAAAGGCTCCTCCCTTGTTTGCCAAAAAACATCTTGATGATCCCTAAGACTTTTGGGAAAATATTCTGTGGACTGATGAGACAAAAGTTGAACTTTATGGAAGGTGTGCATCCCGTGACATCTGGCGTAAAACTAACACAGCATTTCATGAAAAGAAAATCATACCAACAGTCAAACATGGTGGTGGTAGTGTGATGGTCTGGGACTGCTTTGCTGCTTCAGGACCTGGTCGACTTGTTGTAATTGATGGAACTATGAATTCCGCTCTCTGCCGGAAAATCCTGAAGGAGAATGTCCAACCATCAGTTTGTGACCTCAAGCTCAAGCACACTTAGGTTGTACAGCAGGACAATGATCTGAAACACAACAGCAGGTTTTGTGTTGAGAAAACACAAAATTAAGGTTTTGGAGTGGCCTAGTCAAAATCCGGACTTAAATCCGATTGAGATGCTGTGGCATGACCTTAAACAGGCCATTCATGCTTCAAAACATTCCAATGTGGCTGAATTAAATCAATTGAGCAAAGAAGGGTGGGCCAAAATTCTGGGGCGTATCTGTCCACGTTGTCCTGAGCTTCAGAGAAACGGGAAGTCCCTCTCGTGGTATGGGGAGCACTAGAGAGTCAGAATCAATTTCCTCACCAAACTTTAATTCCTGTCGAATTGACTAGGGGAACACAGAGAATTTTTATTAATGCGTCCCAGCGCCCTCTTTGGGACAATAATTTGCACCCATGTGCCTACTTCTCCAGGTCGTTGTTGATGGCTGAGCGAAATTACAGCTTCGGTGACCGGTTGTTAGCTGTGAAACTGGCATTAGAGGAGTGGGGCCATTGGCTGGAAGGAGGTGAAAAAAACGTTTGTAGTTTGAACTGATCTTAAAAATCTCCAGAATATTCAGCAGACTAAGCGACGTAATTCCTGGAAGGCACGATGATCATTGTTTTTTAACCGTTTTAACTTCACGATAACTTACCACCCTGACTCTACAAATATAAAGCCGGATGCCTTATCGCGGATTTATGACCATTCTGGCCGTGATCCTAAGCCGGAGCCAGTCATTCCAGCTGACCAGATTGTGGCGCTCGTCCAGTAGGCGGTTCATCCTCAGACACTCTTCCTGTCTGGAAGGTCACCCTGGGGTCCATCGGCCCCCAAGTGGTTATTGGCCCAACGATTTTGGTGGCCCAGTATGATGGAGGAGATTCAAGAGTTTGTGGCGGCATGCGGCATTTGTGCCAGGAACAAGGTTTCCCATCTCCCTCCCTCTGGCCTGTTGCGCTCGCTGCCTGTACCCAAACGCCCTTGGAGCCATATTGCGCTCGATTTTATCACGGGCCTGCTGATTTCTGATGGCAATATTGTCATTTTGGTTGTGATCGACCGTTTCTCCAAGGCCACTCATTTTGTCGTGCTGCCCAAACTGCCTTCCGTGCGGAAGACAGTCTTAACTACGTGTTCCGGCTGCATGGTCTCCCCCTGGATGTGGTTTCTGACCAGGGTCCTCAATTTGTGGCCAAATTTTGGCACCCTTTTTGTGAGCAGTTGGGGGCCACTCTGAGCCTGTCGACAGGTTTCCATCCTGAAACCAACGGGCAGACTAAGCGTACCAATCAGTCCTTAGAGAATACTCTTCGGTGCTTAGTGGCCGATAATCCTGCTTCCTGGAGTCACTTTTTGGCATGGGCTGATTATCCCCATAACTCATTGTGTAACTCCTCTACGGGTCTTTCTCCTTTTGAGGCCCAGTTGGGTTATCAGCCTCCACTTTTTCCTGAGTCTGAGAACATTTCCTGAGTCTCTTGAACATTTAATTCGACGCTGTCAGTCTATTTGGACTAAGGTCCATTCCTCCATGTTGCGGGCTGAGTGGAGACAGAAATCTGTGGCTGACAGGAGGCGCCATTTAGCCCCATCTTATCGAGTGGGTCAGAGAGTTTGGCTTTCCACTCGGAATCTGCCCTTGAGAGTGGAATCTCAGACATTGGCCCCCTGCTTTATTGGCTCGTTTATGATATTGCGGAGGATTACCCCTGTCACTGTGCGGCTTAAGCTCCCTAGATCCTTGCGGATCCATCCCTCCTTTCACGTGTCCAGGCTCAAACCTGTTAGCACCAGCATCCTGGCACCTACCGAGAAATCCCCACCACCGTGGCGGATGATTGAGGGGGGCCCGGCGTACACTGTACGTCATATAGTTGCTGAGAGGTATGTGGGTCATGGATTCCAGTTTTTGGTGGACTGGGAGGGATACAGTCCTGAGGAGTGTTGTTGGGTCCCAGCTCGGGATATCCTGGACCCTGCTCTTATTTCTGAGTTCTGTGCACAAGGTTCTTTGGGAACATCGGGGGCCGTTCCTTAGAGGGGGGGATCCTGTCATGGTTTGTGTGTGTGCGCTTTTGGTGATTCTCGTCCCTGACGACATTGAATCCTTTTTCCATTTGATTTTTAACCCAGCTAGCTGATTATATCTGGGCGGCGCTTCCCCAGAGTCTATATAAGCCGGAGGTCCGCCACGCCCCCTTTGCTGGAGTGTATGGTTTGTAGTTACTAGCTTCGGTTTGAGATATCTGTAGTCAGGGTTTGTTTGACTATTATCTTCTCTTTATTTCTGGGAAGCTCTGCTTCTTTAGGGATTTTCCCGCACTTTTGTTTGGTGCCTTGTTGAGATTTATTTTTCTCTGTTTAGGCTTGCAATGTTTCTGGCACTTGGTCTTTTGTGTATTCAGAAACGCAAGTTTTTTCCCTTCCATTCTCTCGATCACATTCAGCTGTCCCGGCTCTGTGCTTGGTGCACCTTCGCTTGCTGCTGCATCTGAGCTCCACATTTACCAACCTTTACAAGATGTCTGCTTTCTTCTATGACTATAATGACAATTCATGTTTTAAAGTTAAAATTCATCTGGCTCATAAGCTATTGCTATTTGTGAAACTAGAAATCTAATTACGTATTTCTGAGGCAAGTCCCTCATGTCTGCAATCACATGAATAAAAACAAAACCAGATGGTGTGAAACCCTTCTTAATGCTGGAGATCTCCTGTTTTCTTTTCCTGAGCTGAAGTTAATTAGGTTTTGTATTTTATGAAAAACAGAAATTAAATTGGGAGAGGTATTTATAAACTGGTACAGACCCCATATAATAAAATAGCAACAAGCCAATCTCAGTTGGAAAAAGAATTATCGTGAAAGAATGTGAGGGACTGTACAGTAGGTGGTACACATCTCAGGGGGAAATCTTGGTTCAGTCATAAGTTATTTTCATAAAAAGGAAACTTAACAACAGGGCTAGGACAGGCAATGAAATAAGGCAGCGAATTCCTTATCATTACATTTTAAGAAATTACCATCCTCCCATCTCCTTGAGTCCTGAAGACCAGCAGCTAATTACCACAGTGTGTGCAATTCTGTTGTCAGGATGTGGACATCTTCCCTGCTTCTAGGTGTTGCCATGCATGTGAAGCCAGGAGCATAGGGCTATGAGAAAGTCAGATCACAATCTGCTCTTCCTCTCTAGTTTCCTATGTTCTCAGCAATCATTATTGACATGCTGTCATTGCCTATAAAGAGGTTTTGTTGTTATGTTTCCCCAGCACACCTGAGCACCTTGTTATTTTTCTCACAACATTCACCTCTACCATTTCATGCCGCTCAAAAGCCTCAATATGATGCTATACCATCCATGCTTACCCTTGCCTTTTAAGGATTAAAACGAGAACTGGATGTAAATTATACATTCGCATTATCTTTTGCTCAGTAGTGTACATTGCCATGCTGCCGCGCTGTTCCCATTGAATATTTGTTGGAGGCAAACTATTCCTATGCGTGCAGGTATTCTCACCAATTTATGCTGCAGATATAAAGGATATATAACCATGCAGGAGTCACAGATTCATGACTTATGGTTGTGTCTTTTAGCGGAACTTTATTCACAGAATTGCTGTTAGAAAAATCTTGTGAGGGAATGTATAACATCAAATTTTGTGTAACTTTAATCAAAAACATTGTTTGGGCTTAATGCAGGGGAATTCATGGAGCATAACTTATTGTGCGGGCATTCTGTGGCAATGTTTGTTTAATGATGCAAAACTTCATCCCACTGCTGAAATTATGACAGTATAGGTTTAGAATTTATAGCATGCATTTATTTTTAGTTTGACCAAATTAATGTTTTGCTCTCAGGATGTGCACCCAGGTGATACTTTGATTTTCAAATAGTATTATCTAATGAATACTAACACTGTATACAATGCACATCAAATTCACATAATGTTGGGTGAAAAATTTACAAAGCAAATTTATGTATTTAAATAAAGCACTGTGAATATCTTATTTATAAGATACCCTCAGTGGGTTCAACAGCAAGGCCACCTCGCGCGCTAACTGACTTCTCAGTGTCTTCAGCTGTCTCGTTCACCCGCTATAATTAAACACCATCAATAGTTAATTCATAGCAGTCATAATGGATTGCTGAGCAAGTACTTTAGTTTGCATCCCTTTAACTAATTTATATTTCTTTTTAGTGTTTTTAACTTTATGGTTTTCAGACAAGATCAAATAATACAAGGTGAAATACTTATGTTAGGAGAGCCAGTGCTTTTGGGTGAGTGAGGCAGCCTTCTGCAATTTAGAAGGAAACAACTGCAGTAAATGTCAAATGAATACTTCAGCCAGATGAAGTTACTGTTTGCATTCATCTGACTTTCTAAAACATGAGCCAGTCAAATGACCTTATAGTTTCAATTCACCAGACTGTGAGATCTTCTGGGAGTGTGACAAAGATAGTACCTTTGGAATTGTAATGAAACAGTGGTTGTATTAATAATTAAAACAGACATATTAAATATTTAACTATTCAGGCTGCTGTTCTATTTCTACTTAGGAAAACTGCCTCGTTCAATTTATAGTAAGTATTAGAATGGAAACTCGCCCTATACTGCCTAAACTACATTTACATTTTTTACTCATTTTAACACCTCACAAGGGTAATTTAGCAGTTTTATTCTAAGGAAGGAACCACCAAAGTAATTCTCCATTCTCAATATTGTAGTTTAACGATGAGGACCAGTCTGACATAGATTATACGGTGATGGTGCGTGCATGTGTGCATGCGCGTGTGAGAGCTTGTAGTTTGAGCAACTTTTTATTCTGCTCTTTTCCTCTCTGATTTTGGAATTGCCTGTCGCTGTAAATTTATGAGAGCATGCATTAGCTTCCTCTGTCCTCTGAAACATCAGCCAGCTGCGGCTTTTAGGGCCTCTATGGCTCCAGCTGGTGGAGTTTGCTGGCACTGGGCTTGGGGACTTCATACATTATTTAGGTGTTGTAGACAGGCTGCAGTTTGCCTACTTAACCAAGGGTGGTGCTAATTTGCGATGGATTGAGGAACACCCTTCAAACTGAAATGCTTTTTTTCCTCCTGAGGGTATTCCAAAGCTGCGTACGAATCAGAAAATGACATCCTGTCCTCTAACTACTAACTTCTTCTCCTGAACCTCGATGCAAAACACCATGAGGTTAAGGAAAGTTGCAAAGGATAATTGATAACGCTTTAAGAAAATACAACCCTGGTGGAAAGAGACTCCGACTGCACTAACACTAGGCGATGTCATCACGCGTCCCTCGCCTGTCATTTTTTTTCTGTTTTTGTGAATGGCTGAATAGATGGCGCATCACTTTAAATATTGATCTCAGATGGAGATGTGGGGTGGCATTTTGTCCCTTCTTTTAGTAAAGGATGCTCCAGAGTACCCTGTTCTAAAGGAGATAAGTTAGGAACCACTTAAGCACCTTTCCTTAACATTTAGAGAATTTGAAAAGCACTTATCATGGCTGCCACATACGTAAATATATCTGGGTAATTGTAAATGGTTGGGAACTTTTCTAAGCAAAAATGACCTTTCAAACACAGCCTGAGGCCAACTCCAATTGCTTGTTTTTATTTCTTTCCTTCCTTCCTTCCTTCCACCAGACCCAAATATCAATCAAGGTCCTCTATTGTTTCGAGATTCCAACCTATTAGACGATTTATAAAAACTAATTGAGGTTTGCCCGAGGTATACTTTTTTAAGAAAGTCATGACCAACTTTTCCGGAATTTTTTATTTTTTCATTTGGAATGTGTGTCATATAAATGGTTGACCTCTGAATGTGCCGCCTGTGAATGTCTTCTCATCTGCAGTGGATGTGCCCAGTCCTCTGAGTGTTAGTAACTGACATTAATTCAAAATGACATTTGAGGGAGCACTAATGTTCCATTTTCTAATTCAGGTTTCACTGACCCTCTGTCTTTACTTCTTTTTTTGTCTCCATGATGAGAAGAGCTAAGACCAAGAAAACGGAGGGAGAAAAGGTAGGGCGGCTGAGAAACATGAGTGGATCCCTGTGTGCAGCTGTGCGCCATTATATGCTGCTCCTGGCTATTGCAAAATTCAGTTCAAAACTAGCAACAGCTGTCTGATCTGAAATGCCAATTTACCATGCAAAGGATGCACTCATTTCTATGGAGATCTGTTTATAAATAAATTAAAAGTAAGTAAATAAAGAAACAAATAAATAAATAGATCCACTAGCCATCAACACCTATCTTACATCTTAAAAAGATGTAAAAACCTGTTTTATACATAATATGAAGTCAGTGTTTGAAAATAAATCATGTTGGGAGACCCAACTATTGCATGAAGGACCTATTAATGAATGCTTTGAGCTCTAGCCTTTTTTTTTTTTTTGGTGGGAAAGGCTAGGATAGGATAAAGTGGCAAGTTGAGTTGTGATCACTTGCATATGTATGTGTGTGTGTGTGTGTGTGTGTGTGTGTGCATTTGCGCGCGTGTATGCACATATGTATGTCAGCAGGATTACTCAAAAACAATTCAATAGATTACCACAAAATTTTATCCGGTGTTGGACTGTATGAGTAGGAAGAGGTGATTAAATTTTTGAACCAATTGGTGTACAGATATAGATTCTGCTCTGATTATAAGTGCTAGTGGATCAAAAACATTGATCGTATGTAAAGATGGATGACCTAACATCTTGATTGCCATCTAGTGGCAGGCATCAGTAAAGGTTATAGGCCCACCCTCTATTTTAGTGAATGGGACTCGGATGGCTATTGATTCAAAGCGCAACCAAAGAAGTACAGCTCAGCGTATGTTCCACATTTGCTCTGCAGCTAGTGCACCCCCGACTTAACTGTGAGAGAAGTAGGTAGGTCCCTGCTGATTTATTTCTGGGAATTGTACGGAGCGAGTGTGCGGCCATCAAAAAAAGGTATCAAGGTATCATTGCATAATCATTAGTTGCTAGGCCCCAATACAACTGAATTTAACTTATAGGCATTTTTGAAGTCCAACATGAATTGACAGTGGAAAAGTCTGAACATAGCATCATGTTCTATTAGCAGCAGTGTTACTGCTGAAAAATAAAGCAAGATTCTACAGCAGCCACAGATGGCAGCAGAGACTGATGGTTTCAGTCTTTTCTTTTTACACTACATACTTTATTTTTAGCAATGATGCTATTTTCAAAGCGAAGACCTTTTTACCATCAATTTTTGTTAATAACTAAAATTACTAATATGCTGAACCTTGCTAGCTTTCTAAATAACATAAGTAAATCAAGTGTCAGTGACTGGCCAATAGCTAGCTAGCTAGCCAAGTTGTTAGAGCTAAGCAAAACGCATCATAGTAGGGAGTCTATTTCCCCATCGGCGGTATTTTACTTATTTTAAAGGGCTGGGTCGTATTTTTTTTAAATGAGATTGTATGAGGTTCAGTATATAGTCAATATATTAGCTATCGAGCTGGCAGACAGCTGTCAGTACAAGTTTGTAGAGGCAGCCTGGAGTACCTGACGTCAGCATGGGAGCTATGCAGTATACTGCTATGGACGAGGAAAGCAGCAAACTTGTTTAAGCCTATTACAACTTCAGTCACAGTAGAACCGGTCACTTGTCTGCGTGTCGTATACTACCAAGGCTGAAGTAGTTAGCTAGGCTACGTAAAAAGATCAAGGGATGTGATTGCGACTGAACCGGGCAGATGAATGGGCAGGACCTTGATCCCGTGGCTCAACCACACAATCATTACTGCGCAGACTCAGGCTCTAAATGTGAAAGATGGCAGCGTTTCCATTTTTGTACTGTGTTATGCCACCCTGACACTTGCACGATTTTTTTCCCCCCAATGCTGCGCAATGCTCGTGGCAAGTCTGGCCATTTCGGTGGTATGCAGCACAGCATTGTTTGCGCCCTGTTCACGCACTCTTCACACATAAGTTATGCACTGTCTACGCAATGCGCGGCCAAAAATTTGAACTATGCGCAAACAATCATAGACAGTAAAAAAGTGGATGGGAGGATAACGCTGTTTCAACAGGAGAGCGATGAAGCTCAATTGACTAAGTTTTCAGTTGAGCACCACGCCTACTGCACAGGCTCGAAGTCAGCTCCCTGACGTAAGCCAACGTCCTGAGAGCTGATAACTCATCTGGTAGATGCACCCTACACATAATTTCCAGCGAGCTAGCGATTGCATCTGAAAGTAAAGTCCGATTCCGTTCGATGTTATTATGTTTTGCGAATTATTACTCCAGAGGTGCTTCACTTCGTTAGTAATGTGGCTCAATCGTCTGCTGTCTATGATTCGTCTATGGGCTTCTGGTCTAAACAGTACTGTTATTTACCTCCTGTGCGACAGAAAGTCGCCGGCATTTCACGTCACTTTTAGCTTAGCCTGGTGCCATTGGCTAAAAATGCTTATCATTAGACCATAACGCTACATACTAAGTAAAGACGTCTGCTACAAAATGTTGTTTCTCTGTACGAAATATTGTCGCTGACGTGAAGGCTCATAATATTTTTATTGTAAAGTTATTTGATGTCAAAAGTCAGACAAAATGAATGAGGGTGAATGGAGAAGCTACTGCTAGGTGATCATCTTCCAGAGCCTTCAATTGAGCCTACCCCCCTGCGAACAATGCATGAACACTTTGTGGGAAGATCCTGCCATGCGCGAATTGTTCGTGACGTGCACAAACTATGCATGAGCTGGACATGCCATGATCACGTGAACAACTCGTGACAACACCCTAACACGGCACGCATTGACACACACACCATCGGCAGTGTTCACGCCAAGTTCGCATAGTGTTTAAGCATGGTTCACGCAAATGGAACGCACATGGCACGAACATTGGCACGTGCCGATGGCGTGTCGCATTTTTGCATTTCAAAATGTTCTCTATGACATGGCATGCACCCCCGCACCCTTCACACACTCCTCACGCTCGTTCCCAAAGACTTTCATCATTGCCATGATGCATTGCATAGCATTGCGGGAACAAAAATCGTGCAAGTTTTAGGGTGGCATTAGCAAGGGGACACATGTTGCCCATCTTTATATACAGTTTTTGATCAGAACCTGCTGGCAATGATATGCGTTGTCTGAATGCCCTCTAGTTATTTTATGGAACTACAAACCACAAACACGAATTCCTGATTGGAGAATGTAAAATTTGACCGCTGAATTGCATGTAGGCTGCCGTGATGCACTGACCAAGAACGACTAAAAATGCTTGGTCTGTTTGAGAAGAGTGCACTTTCAGGCCACGTCAGTTCATTGGTGTGAAGTTGAGCAGATCTTTATCCAGCTGCATATAAATGGTGTTTCTTTCTTGATTTTCTGAGATCACTGTAATTACAAAATTTCAATTGCAAATTGGCTTTTTCAGATGTAGTTTCAATTGGACTACTGTTTTAAAAGCCCCCCATCATGGAAAAAAAAGAGAAAAAAAAACAAAACAATTGTGCCACAACATGCAGTATGTTACACATCCTTTTAAACAGCTAATTACTATATAACCCTTTTATGAACCAGACACCTGGCTACGCAGGTTTCAGTGGGTTAAAGCAAAACATGCAGTGATGGAAAAAAAAAGAAAAAAAATCTTTGTGCTAAATGCCAACCATTTCCATTTTTGTGACACAATTAGGCTTTCCCTTTTGCACAGAAGCTTGCCTCATCAAAGCATTTTTCCTGTGGTCCCTTTTTCGGTAATTATTGGATGTTTACAAAACATGGAGGAAGAGACAAGCCACAGAACCTTTAATATGTTTAAAAGCCTTTCTCCTGTGTGTACAAGCGTGATTACTGTCATTTATTATGGAAAAGCGCTGCCAGTGCCTTGCATTTTTAGAGTGAGGGCTTGACAAACACTTTGCGTCCTTCAACATTGCATGGCTTTCTTGAACTTTCCTTATACACCCCCCCCCCCCCCCCCAATCTCTTAAAATGGCAACATTTCACAATGACCCATTGTTTAATTGACATAGCATTATAATGGCGGGTGTGCAGGCATAAGATATGGCTCCTGGGATTGGCTTCCCCTCTCATCGTTAGTTTGATGGAAGTGCCACCCGTTTCACCATCACCAAAGGTGGGATTTTCCACCCTTCCCATTTCTGCAGTACAGCAGATATTTATGTCACCCAGGATTTATGAAAAATTTGAGGAATTGGCTTTGCAATAACGGCAGCCGCTGTTTTGAAAGGCCAGGCGGACTACCCAATCCATCAGCGACGGTGATTTAAAGACATTTAATTTGGCGAGTTCACGTTTAACTCCGATGGGGTAATGTCCTGTTGAAGTAGCACACTGTCAGGTTATCAGTCAGACCGACATTTTCAGCCTGCGCTCCTAGCTGCCCCACATGCCAGGACTCTGCAGCTGTCAGTCACACTGAGTACTGTTTTGCCTATGTGATTAATGGCAGCAATTAAATACACTTTTGGGCCTTTGTTATGCTCTTTTATTTCCCATATGGTGCAGAATTTTTTCAGGGCTCAGCATTGTACTGTATTCCGTTTATTCTTTTACTATACCACATTTAACGTGTTTTTTGGTGTCACAATGACAAGATAAACTGCAATAATAATAATAATAGCAATAGGAATAATAATAACAAGAGAGGGTCATCTCAGCAGCATCTCAGTGTTTGAAACTCAAAAATTTCTGCACAATTTTTAAATTCTGCATCTCTTGATATAAGCAGTTCACAGTTTGATACAATGCCCTTAGCACCCTTTGTAAATATTAGCAAATTTTGCCTATGCCCTATCGATGCCCATGCCAGGCTATGTTGGTATTGGCTAGTTCTGTATCGGGTGGGCTGAATTAGAGCACAGGTGGACGGCACTCTACGCCCAGAGAACCTTAAAAAAAAATATGGCTGTAGCTAATCCTCCCAATCTTTATTCAAAAATGAACAAATATCAAACCTTGAATTTCATGAATTTGAAGGAAAAAACTATTTTATCTTAAAATACATTTTTTTTCCAAAATACATGTGTGTCACAATAATTGAGACCCCCTAATCTTACAGTACTGTATAAGAAAAATATAATTATATTCCCATATGTTTTACTTAATAAAATTAATGCTCTGCTCAACAGTTTGGTTGAGTGAACCAATGCTTTTCCTTTCTTGTGTGTTTTCTTTTTACGAGGACTTTAATGGGTTAAGTTTGGCTTAATCACGAAAAATGAAACTTCATGACCTCTGGTTTCCCTGGAGTATAAAGAAGAGGTGACACACAGTTTCCCTCAGTCAATAAGAATAGAGCAATAATCTGTGAAAAAAGTAGAGCATCAGAAATGGAAAAATAGCTATAAAAAAGGTGTTAATGCCCATTCGGACTATCAGGGAAATAATGTAAGTATTTTTAGGGGTATGGAAAAGGACATTTTGAATGCATGCACTTTTAGGAGGATGCTTCATGTGGAAAATAAACTCTATGGATCACAGTCGAAGGGCTGAATGGATGAATTCATTTGATACAGTTAATTACCGCATTTAACTCATCAGGATGACACAAAAAAAACTGCAGAGACGTATTTCCATTGCAGTCCTGAATACAGACATAATTTAGAGAGTACCTAAACTGTGATCAGATGGCATATACTCAATTACAAGATAAATCAGAGGGTTGCCTGGTAAAAAGTCTTTTTTAATCACCAAAAACTCATGAGCCTGCAGTTTGCCAAATGGTACCAGAACTTCAGGTGGGACTGGGTTCTCTGGTCAGATAAGACTGAGTGAAGTAGAGGTATTGGGTAAAAAACCTGAAGTTGGGCTTTGGGCAAAAACATATTTAGCCGTTCTTCAAAGACCCACATCCTCACAATGAAGTATGGTGGTGCATCATTGATGTAATGGGGCAGTTTTTTTTTTTCCCCTGAAGTACCTAAGCTAGTATCAGCAGATACTGAGAGGTATCGTTCTGGAACCAAATGCGAGACCAGGAAGTTTCACCAAAAATGAGTTTTATTGAAGTTTGGGGGTTAACCCCAACACGGCAGTAGGCAAAGGTACAGAGTCCACAATCCAAAATCAGAATCCCAGGGGCGTAATCCAAACTGTACACAGGGCAGCAAACAAAAAACTCAAAGTCAGGAAAAACAGGTTCGGTACTCAGGCATGGGTATGTCAGAGAATCCAAAGCCCAGTAGATATAATCCGAACCATTAACAGGGCAGCAGAGACTAAACACAAGGTCAGGCAAAACAGGTACGGTACACGGGCTGAGAAGTATCAAAGAAAAAGCCAAAATCAGAATCGGGGATGTTCCAGTCAGAAGTATAACACTATGAATACAAGCCATCAACAATCACAGCACAGGGAAAATGTTCTGACAAGAGCTGTGATTGAAATGACTGCTTAAATACACATAGGGGAAGTCACATGCTATGATAGTCTGATCCAGCTCACCTGTTCCCTAATTACAAATGAATGAACATGAGGAAGTTCCTGATAACAAAAAACTGGCAAAAGCCAAAACGTGCACTGGGATGACAAAAACAACCTATAGACAAACACACGGCTCCGGTTAGGGAATTCTAACATGCACAGATAAGGAGGGAGAACAGAGTTTAACAAGTGCGGAAGTTCTGCTGAAACTGCAGCAAAGTAGATTGAGTAAAGCCAAAGGGGTGGAGACTAGAATAGAGCGAATGCTGAGAGCTCGTTAATCAATTAGTGAGAGCAGCTATACGATCCCTAGTGCTTATTAGTAAGTTAGTACTTTAAACAATGTTAGTTTGGGTTAGTAATTTTAACTAAAATAGCAAACTGTTAGTACTTGTTAGTAATATAGGAAAGCAAGGTGAAGGAAGTAAACGAGAATAGAAGGAATGAGTGAAATCCCAGAAACCATGAAATCACCCGAAAGTGTGGCACACAATACTGGGGCAGTGAGCGATCACATGACATGAGACCAGACAGGGGGAGATAAAGTGCAAAGCATGGTAAGAAACAAAACATGGACCGGAATATAACTGCAAGGTGGAATGTGGCAAACAGACAGAGACAAGGCAAAAACAAAACATGGCATAGATACAGAATCATTAATCAGAGCACAGAGCATAATCAGACAAAGCAGAATCATATGAAACATGGCAAACAAGGCAGAATCACATCCAAAACATGGTCAGGCAGATCATGATCAGACTAGGTAGAGACTGAAAACCTGACTGTAAACTGAACCTGGCTGTGGTTTGACCTTCCACCAGGTCAATGATCCAAAGCATGCAAGAAAATGGTTGAAATTCCTGCAGAAGTCATGCAATATTTTTGATAAAACCCTCAGGTAAAGCTGAAAGTCAAAACTTCTCATACGTCTTCATGGTTTCATTGAAAATCTATTATGGTGAAGCACAGAACCAAAAATATTTAAATCATGTCCCTGTCGAAATATTTATGGACGTGGCTGTTTAATTATAAGCCAATAATCCATCTTGCTGCTGAGTATGCTAAGAGGCAATATTCTACATTGTTAAAGTCTTTTTAATCACCTTCTGTTCTGCCTTCAGCTATAGGCCAAACATTTTTCCTGAGTTTTAAGGAATTTGGCAGTATCTGAAGAGCGACTTATGTTCTCAAGTTCAAATGCTCAACTGTTGTTTCACTGAAACAAAACTAAAACACCAAATAACGAGAATCTCCTCAGGCTGAATATATGCATTTCAACTACTGTATGCTCATCATTTGCTTCTGATATTGCATGAGCTCTGCTATTTTAGAACAACAAAGGAGATCAGGGCTTAACTCTGTGGGAGAAAGGCACAGTGGTATTAATAAAGAAAAACTAAAATACATTCCCTGACATCATCAGTAGAAGCAAGTCAGAAATTTCAAATTAAATATAATGAGGTGGGAGAGACTTCAGATGCTGCTTCTGGGCTGGGAAAAAAATATAAAAATACTACTTTCATTTCAACAATTCACAGATAGGCTATACAGTATGTATGCAACCAATGAATAGAAAATAAGTATGCAATTTTCAGTGCTAATAAAAAAATTTCACATTAGCCATTGAGCTCTTGGTCACACTTTAGATGAAGTATTGCTCATAAAGGCTTTATACAGAATGTGTAATGCCTTTATAAATGAGACATAATGTCTTCATAAATCATGCAGAAGCAAATGTCATGCTTTGTAAAAGGTGAAATAATTCATCCTTATTCAGCAGGTGATGTCAGATGTGACATTGACAATGTCACTTAGCTGACAATGTCACCCTTAATGAAACTTAGCCACTAGCTAAGTGACATTGTCAGTTATATCACATCTGGCATGAGATACTGAATAAGGATGTCTTATATCACCTGTTATTAAAGGCTAGGTAGGCAGAAACCTAGAAAAAGGTTCGAATTGAGTCCACAAGGTTCTCATCCCATCAGCTCTGACCATAGATATATAAAGAACACTAGATTGCTGATAGGGTATGCTCAAGTGAAGCATCTGTTCTCCGAGCCTATACACGCGGAAGTAAAATTCGCCCATAGACTCCCATTCATTTTCGCCTACTTTAAAATTACATTTTCAGAAACACTTGCGTGCGAGTCTGTGTTATTTTGGTATCGCTGTGCAGAGCAACATTTTGTCTCCCTAAATATGTGCTTTTCAGAGGATGGAAAGCGGCATACCTTCTAAAGCGAAGATCGAAATGTGACTCGATGTCAACGTTAAAGTGCTGCGGAGAAGTGACTTTAACGCGACCCAGGCTTTTACCTCTGATAAGATAATTGCTTGGTAGTTATCGCCGTTATAAGAAACATCGTTTGAATGTCCGTGTACGTTATCAAATTACACTCTGGTTTCCTCACTTCATTGTACCCTGGTTGACTATTTGACATCAACCGAATTGTTTAAATTGAATCATATGGCTAACGTTGATAAAAGGAAGCGCTAGTGAAGCCTTTCTCCCCTCCTTGTCTTTTGGAGCTCTGTATAAAACAGACAAAGCGACTTGTCCACTGTTTTAAATATTATGCGGGTAAGAAGTATTATCGTTGAATGTCGAGTACAAGTAGCTAGCTAGCTTGCTAGCCACCATTTAAATTTTATTTACCACTAAGTCAATGCAGTCCCCGCGATGCCAAGGTAGCTCGCTGGTGACCGATATCAATCGCTAGTGTTCCCTTTTAGTCAGCGGTCTGTTCAAGTCAATGGGACGGCTAATTAGCTAGCACGGAAGCGATTTTTTTCTGTGACAACTTTGCGTTTATACTTTAACTTTCGCATGAAACGTTTTATTACAGCTCTTCAAATAAATATTGCTGCAAAAGGCAGTCGCACATCTCAGCATTTTCTTGCTTGTGTCGACTTATTTGAAATTGGCCTCATAAGAAACCATTCATTTTTATCAAGAAGTTGGGTGTATCATTATGGCGGCCAGGTGCTTCACTTTGGATAATGTAAATATGACGACATCAGCAATCTAGTGTTCTAAATATATATATATATATCTATGGCTCTGACACAAGCTCCTCCGACCAGACACGCATCTGATGCACGCGCTGACAATGCCTTTTCGGTGGCCGCCGTCAGCTGGCTATATTCATGGTATTTCGCACACACACACAACCTAACCCCCATCACAGCAACTGTAGTTAGAGGAAAAAGAATTTAGCCATTTACCTGTCCAACAGAAGTACAGCGAGCTCCGAGTCCAACTTGAAACCAATGCTATCCTGAACATCTCTCCATCTTCGAAATGCAACGCCGATATTGACACGCGATGTATTGCGTTTATTGTCAAACTCTCTTTTAGACTCCCTTTTTGCCGAATCCGTTTTCCTCTACTTGAGTTGTTTTGCACTGAACGCGGGTGTTTCCAAACGTGGAATGGCAACTTTTACTGTCCGGTCGTCCGCCATTGCTGCAGAGTGGTTTCCGCATCAGCTGTAGTAGAACAGCCAATCGCTGTTTGGCTCTCTCAAAGCTCTATAAGCTGCTCTGTGATTGGTCAAAATCTACCGTCACGCGTAGATTCTTTGCAGGCTGAAAACAGAGCCTAGGGGAGACGTAGAGGTCTGATCTTTTTTCACATCACTTCCTCTACATTATCCCCAAGGTTATTATGTAAATTTTTGCCCAAAACGGTCAAAAGAAAGCTGCCTACCTAGCCTTTAAGCATCATATTTGCTTATGTATGATTTATGATTTGCAGTTCATGGCAAAGATGAGAAACTGCATGGCAGTGGAGTACTATGAAAGAGGCTCGGACTTGGATTTGTAACATAGCTAAGGCAGACAATTGGACGTGCCTGTAACATGCCCATTTGTAATGTTTGTTTTGGCAGAAAATCCAGGTTCAAAAAGTAAAAATTCTGTCCAGAATTTTTTACAAATCACCTAGATTTGCAAATTATCAAAAATTTTCCAGCCTGTGGATAGAACAAATTAGTTCCATGAGATGGCAGAGTTTTTTGGGAGGAAGGGAGCACATGTAAGGTTGTTTACTCACTGAAACTTCCATTTTCCAATTCTTAATTTTTGTGCGTTTTATTCACCTCAACTGTTGGATATAGAATTTCTTTTAAATGAATACCAGGTGCAATGCATGAGTAATGTACAACCCCAATTCCAAAATGCCTGGGATAAAGTGTAAATTATGAACAAAATCAAAATGCAATGACTTTCAGATCACATGAACCAATATGCTATTTACAATAGAACATAGATAACATTTCAAATGTTGAAACTGAGACATTTTAAATTTGTATCCACAAAATGAGCTTATTTCTAATTTTCTGGCTGCAACAGGTCTCAAAAAAGTTGGGACACAGGCAAAAAAGGGCTGAAAAAGCTGGGGCCTTTCTGTGTTGAGTTTGCATGTTCTCCCTGTGTTCGCGTGGGTTTTCTCCAGGTACTCCAGTTTCCTCCCACAGTCCAAAGACATATGTATATCAGGCTAATTGGAGACACTAAATTGCCCATAGGTATAAGTGTGAGAGTGAATGGTCTGTGAATGGTGTGTGCGCCCTGCAATGGATTGGGAAGCTGTTCAGGGTGGGTCCCTGCCTTTGCCTGTATTCAGCTGGGATAGGCTCCAGCTCGCCCCGCGACCCTAGTGAGGAATAAGCGGGTATAGAAGATGGATGGATTAAGTTAACTGGCATCAGTTGTGTCTTTGTTAGAGAGGCTGAGTCTCTCAGAAGTAAAGATGGCCGGAGGCTCTCCAACCTGTGAAGGCTTGCGTAAAAAAAATTGTGGAATATTTTAAGAGCCAGTTTTTATAAGAGTCAGGCAGGTGGTGATTCATGACCCCTTCGGATTTGTCCGAAATTTTTTTAATGATAGATGTAGGTTAGAAACTGAAAAAAAAAATCACATTTTCTGTCCTAATAGGGACTGCTTTCTTTCAGGGGGTCCTGGAATATTGGAGTCAAAATCAGCTAAAATGGCAAAATCACCAAAATTAGGTTTTGAATGCTTGTATTTCTGTGCGCCCTCAGTGAACCAAATTGATTTTCATTTTTGCAAGTCTATAGGATATGGACGCTCCAAAAATGGCGGTTGACTTAGGGCGCAGCCCATAGGCGGCACTGCAAATCACTACTTTTTGTAATTATGCACACTTTCCCAGCGGTTTTGTGGCTTGCGGCGTAAGTCAGCCAAGGTAATGCCTCAATGTCAAATTGCAAAGGCTTTGAAGGTCTCATCATCAACAGTGCATAACATCATCAAAAGATTCAGAGAAACTGGAAAAATCTCTGTGCGCAAGGGACAAGGCCGATGACCTTTACTGGATGCCCGTGATCTTCGGGCCTCAGACGCCACTGCATCACTCACGGGCATGATTCTGTCATTGACATTACTAAATGGGCCCAGGAATACTTCAAGAATCCACTGTCTGTAAATACAGTCTACCATGCCATCCACAAATGCCACCTAAAACTCTATCATGTGAAAAGGAGGCCATTGCTCAGCATGATCCAGAAGCACTGCTGTGTTCTGTGGGCCAAGGCTCATTTAAAATGAACTGTAGCAAAGTGGCAAAGTGTCCTGTGGTCAGACGAGTCCAAACTTGACATTTTTGTTGGAAATCATGGGCGTTGTGTCCTCGGGTCAAAAGAGGAGAAAGACCACCCCTCCTGTTATCAGCGTTCAGTTCAAAAGCCAGCATTTCTTATTGTGTGGGGATGCATTAGTTCATATGGTGTGGGACACTTGCATGTTTTAAAAAGCACCATGAATGCTGAAAGGTATATGAAGGTTTTAGAGCAACATATGCTCACCTCCAGACGACATCTATTCCAGGGAAGGCTTTGTGTATTTCAGCAAGACAGTGCAAAACCACATACTGCAGCTATTACAACAGCATGGCTTCGTAGTAGAAGAGTCCGTGTGCTGAACTGGCCTGCCTGCAGTCCTGATCTTTCACTGATTGAGAACATTTGGTGCATAATTAAATTAAAATTCCTTCAAAGGAGACCCAAAACTCTCTAGCAGCTGGAAACATGTATTAAACAAGAGTGGGACCAAATTCCAATGGCTAAACTCAAGAAACTTGTCTCCTCAATGCCCAGACGCCTCCACTCTGTGTTCAAAAGAAGAAGGTATGCTACACCATGGTAAACAGGCCCCTGTCCCAACTTTTTTTTTTTTCTTAAATAGTATATTGGTTCATGCGATCTGAAAATCATTACATTTTGATTTTATCACAATTTACACTTCGTCCCAACTATTTTGGAATTGGGGTTGTATATATCTTTTCAAAACAGCCATACTATTTGAAGACCAGGACTTATGAGCTTCAGGAGTACGGTAGAGTAGAATGCTGCTGAACTGTGCAGCTAATATACTGCTAGACTGGTTGGCTGTTCCTCCCGGCTATTGCCCATAATTCAAAGCTAATGTGAGGTCTCTTGGCATCTTTAAAGTGCCTGCTCTCTACCCATCGTTAGAATGCAAGCATCAGCATTCTTTCATAGTTCAGCGGGTCAATCAGGGGCCATTACCATGCTGGGCCTAATTTACTCATAACGCCTCTTAAATGCCAACAAACCTCTGCATTTGAAGGGCAAATCGCCCGGCAGCCCTTACCTTTGCCCATAAGTGGAGGCCATTCATCTTCCCGGACGTCTACGTGGCACTCTCAGCAAACAACACATTCATCAAACCAGTTTGGAGAAAAATAACATCCCATAAATCAAAGTCGATACGTAAACATAGTTATCTGATAATGGCATTTGTCCACTCGGAGTCATCAGGAGACGCTTTCATATTGTGCGGTTCCTGACATCCCTTCTTATTGATCCGCTTGGCAAAGGGGCGCTGGGTGTTATTCTAAAGGACACCAGCATCGGGGGAGAGAATGTCTTTGAGAAAGAGGAGGGCATGCTTTCATTGAACTGCAGCAACAGTCTATTGCATTTGTTTCCAATTCACACACTGTAGCTGTGTGCCTTTCAGATCTTCAGAGATAGAGTACTCAGCTCTGCTATTGTCAGGGCTTTCAAATGTAATCCGGACTTATTCTACCGAGCAGCTGATCTGACCACGAAAAATGTGCTGTGCAAGATAACAAGAACTGTGATAAGAGATATTGAAAATAGAGGATTGCCTTCAGTGACGTGTAAGGAAAAAGAATAGTGGCTTAACTCAAAATCGGTTTTCTCCCGCCATTTGTGTCGGTCGTTATTAGTGCTGGCTGCATTTATTTCCTTTAAGAATGTCAGTGTTGTGTCTTATTTGACTAAAGTTGGATTATCTTTCTGTTCCCTGCCTGTTAGAATTCACTTGACATGGGCTGGGATTTAGGCCAGGATTTCGTCAATACTTGCTCTTTGATTTCAAATTGAATGCAAGGTCTTTTTTTTCCCAGCTAACTTCATGAAAGAAAATACTCTTGCATTCAGCCTGGAACTGCACTCTTTCAGGCTATTTCAGAACGTACCCTCAGTGAATTCACTTGCAGCCAGCAACACCAAAAGGATGTTTCAAATTAATTTTTTTTTTTAATCTCCATTGGGACAGCCTGTGGCCGATTTCCCTGAGAGCTTAACAGAAGCAAAATAAACCACAAGGAACCATGCTTTGGGTTAATTGAACACAATTTCTCATGGGATTTATCATATATATTTAACACTGCACCAGTCAGAGTCAGAACTGTTATAGCATGACTTCATTTAGTGATAGACAGACATGATACAGCTGGGAAAATGACTGGATGGAATATTTATCAAAAGCATTTCTGTTAGAGGCGTTTTGTATGTCATCCCTGCAATTGACCTGAGCGTCCCACGTCTTTGTTTTTGCTATGGATTCCTTTGTGCAAGGGTTGGGACATTCACAAGATGTACAGTATTTACAAAAATTTTTGTTCAGAAAAATCTGGTCAAATTTGGATTTCACCACTGAGTTGTACTGTTGTAGCTCCCGTTTACATACCACGGCAGTTCACATAAAAAGGCCATGAATGGGGATATTATTTTCCAAAATAAAAACGCTCTCTCTCTGGTCTTGTGTGAATGTGGCAGAGTACCAGTGCAATATGTATATATGACAAGGGCTATTAAGTACTAGTGTGGGCTATGGCATTTACCAGATAACAGATTAACATTAAATTACACTGTTTAGGCAAAGTCATTAGATGACGCAGGGCGTAGTACATGGGTAACCCAAATAAAGTATATATCGTTTCAGTTTGGATTTGGCTATGCCTGGATTAGCCAAGATATTGGTGACGTCAGTGCTTTGATTTCCTATTTTAAGCAAAGGCTGTATGACAATCTTGTACAATCATGGAAATCATCATTATCCTCTAGTCACAAATGTGTATATCATAACCAGTTTAAATCCTTATTAAATGTTGAAAAATATCTATGTATTAAACTACCCAAGCATTTGAAAGTTGCATACTCAAGGTTTCGCTGCTGTAATTTTAAATTAGCTGTTGAAACTGGCAGATATGAAAATGTTATTTATAATGAAAGATACTGTGTTTCCTGTAAGTTAAAAAGTAAATATTGTGTAGAAGATGAATGGCATATTCATGTTTGTGAATTATTTTCAAATATTAGGAAGAAATAAACCCAGAAATACATCAGCGATTATCCTACAGTGATTAATTTTGTAAAGATCATGGGAAGCAACAGTTATGATGTCATAAAGGATCTGTGCCTGTTTTCATACAGAGTAAACAAGATGAAGACCATTTGACACTGCGCCTGTTACACAGCATGCTTTGCATTGAGTATTTTGGGCCAGAGGCCTTTTACTGAACAAACTGTCTGTCTGTCTGTCAAAATAACAGCATGACAAGATCACCCTGAAAGTCAACCAAAAGAGAAGTGAGAATGAGTTCCTTAAAAACACTGCAGACGAATGGCTGCTGTGAGCCTTAACATCTGCTGTAGGACTGTGAGAAGTTAGTCTTCTGCAAGAAAAGTGCCCCTCTAATTATCTTGCCTCTGAAACATGTGTTCCTGCCAGCGCAATTAGCCACAGAAGCCATGAATCAGCAGATCGCTGGCAAGGGGGTATCATTTGTTCTAATGTCTGCTATTGCCACAGCAGTCCTTCTGGCAAGGGGCCTGAGAAAGGACTGTGAAAGGGGCTGGGTTTATGAGCACACATGCTTGATTGGCAAAGTACCCCATGAGTGCAGACACCTTATGAAACAAATACCCGCAGATTACGCCATAAAGTCTACTTTAAAAGTCAAGAAGATTTAATAACCCAAGCCCGAGATGAAACATTACAGTAGCTCTTATTTGGCCTTCAAACAGCAGTATCTGGAAACAAATTTTTTGCAGCTCTGTTTACTGAATGGTCAATGTTCCATATGAGACTTTCATGACTTATGAGCCATTTTTATTTATTTATTTACTTATTTATTTTTGGATGCAATGCTCTCTCTCCCCGTTAATGTTTTTTTCATTGTTGAGCTTCAGTCGACGCCTTTCAAAGCGATGCTGACAGTCGGCAATTATCTTATCAATTTAACCTCCATCCCGGTAGATTGGCTGCAAGCAAATTCATTTTAGTCCCTGCACAATACAAGGGGCATTGTGACTTGTCATAGCAATATGAAGATTTTGAAGCTGGCACTTCTTTTAATAGATCTCCTTTTTAAACCTCATCAGGCACCTGCTTCAGTGCAAGTGACATTTAACCCCTCACAATCTCTCATGCGCCTCTAATGCTGATGCAAAGGTTTCAGTGGTTTTGCTTGTACATTTTATGTCCGCACTATTGCGTCTAACTGAATACCCAGATATTTGCGCAGCTAAAATCTTGCCCTACTATGTCTTCTTTTTACTCCACATGCTACAGCCAATACCAAACATCATATGATATCACCATGTAAGTGGCGTTTTGGGATCACCAAAATACTGCTTGTCTCAAGAGGTAACGTTATAGCCCACCAAAGACTAGCGGCACTGCCATGACGACATCATGAAATCACCAAAGCTTTCCAGCAGTGGGTCACATGTGGCTTCCAAGAACGTCTGGCGTGCAGTTTGTACCAGCTAAGTGCCTAAAGTTGTGCAATTTAAGTGTGAGAAATGATGTGAAAATTTCATAAAATTCACAAGGAAAAGACTACAACATGCACCTCTGCAGGTCTTTGCTCATCAGCTTAAATAGCTAGCTAGCACAGCGGGCTAACTTTATGCAACTAAAAGAATGACATGTGTCAGCGCAGCATGGCCTTATCATAGTTGTTATTAATTGGTGGTCTATAATGTTACTCCTGGAGGAACATGGCGAATCAATGAAAATATTTCCCCATTTTGGAAAAAGTTGGAAGATGCAAATATAAAAAGAACAGTGAAGCGCAAATCCTTCTTGATCTGTGCAATAAAAATAAGATGCTTTTATAATTTGTCATAAGTTATTTTATTTTATCACATAGACATCTATTGTGAATTTTATGTTTCATAAAATTTGGGACAGGGACGTGTTTGCAACTATGTCACATTAACTTTCCCCTTGATAGTCCTTCAAGTTATTGTTTGGGGATCAGATATATATTGTTCCACTTTTGGTGGCTTATTCAAAAAGCATATACACCAATTATCCACAACATTGAAACCACCTGCCTCCTATCCCATCTCATGCAGCCAAAACAGCTAGGTCAAACTTACATGCAGTTGAATTCCTGGACCCAGTATTTCACAACTGATTATTTCTCAGAGAATCACACTCCATTCACTAGCTTGTCTTTTTCCTACAGTGCATCCTAGTGCCACGTCTTTCGCAGGTAAATGGTGCACACTTAGGCCAATGCATATGATATAGAACTTATTCAGTTGTATGATGGAACTCACTTGATCAGGGGACTGTCTTCAATTGCTTCAAGGTCTGGTTCTTAGATTCACATGCCCATTGTGGGCACATTTGGCAGTGCACTGGGCTTAGATTGGTTACTCCAAATGGTATGCAGCTACAAAGCCCTATACGTGGCAGGGAACAATACTTTGGGTGTTGTGACACATTCCTGCTGTAAATACAATTAAAATTATCTGCATCTTGTGCCACAATAGCCCTTTTGTTAGTTCAGACTAGATGGGATAGCATTCCTTGCCCTTGTGCATTGATGTGTCTGGTGCCCAAAACCCTTTTGCTGGTTCATGGTTTGTCACTCCATGGACATCTGGTAGTAAGTTCTCATCACTGCTGATTGATTCCTCCCAGAAGCTTTGATGCTTTGGAGATGCTCTGACCCACTTGTCAAAATCTCCCAGGTGCCATTTCTCCCATATCCAACTTGCAGACAGGGAGAGCTGACTGTTTGCTTACCGTCTAAGTGTTCAGACATAGAGAGGCACCATTTTTATGAGATAATCAATGTTATTTATTTCATTCATTCATCTGTTTTGACTGTTCTGCCTATTCCCTTCAGCAAAGATGTTCAAGTTAACCACCAAAGCACTCCTATACTTTGACAGATGCTGGCTTTTAAACATTATGTTGGTAACAACTGGTCCTTTTCTTCTTTGAACTCAAGAACGAGCTTATATTATCACCACAAACAATTTGAAAGGTTGACTGGACCAACAACAGCCTGTTTCCTCTGTGCATCAGAGCTTTTCAGATGAGGTCAAGCCCAGAGATGATGGCAGCATGGACATTGTCAACATATGGCTTTTTTGTTGCATTATGCAGTCTTCAATTGCATTAGCGGATGTAATGATGAATGGTGTCAACTGGCAAAGTAGCCCCTGCCCATGTGATTATATTTATCATAAAAGCATGTCAGTTTTCAATCGACTTCCTTCTGGGGGATTACTGATCAGGGGCACTCAGTATTGATTTTCAACTTTATCCTATATATTGAGATATTGATTTCGTACGACTGCATATTGAGATATTGATGCATGATCAGGAAGACACCAAATGCGAGGTGAAAGGGAAAGGGAATTTATTTAAACAAAAGCAAAACAGGCACAAGGGCCAACAAAAAACTCGGCCCAAAGGGTTGCAAAATACAAACTAAGGTGAGCTTCACAGAGCTAATAACCAAGGATCAAAAACGACAAAAACAAAAGCCACTGGAAACTCCAGGCAGATAATTAATAAACAGAAAAGAACAAAGAGGCTAAGAAAGCAGAAGGCTATATACAAAATGACTATGGAAAACCAGACTAGAACGAGACTTGGGAACATGAGCTTGGAACAAACTTCAGACACTGTCTGCCAGCCAACTTCCACCGCATCCAGATAAAGGGTGAGAAATCAAGACATGAGGGGCAACACCTGGAGAAGGAGAAACAAGAGGCAGGGCAAGATCATGACATGGACAGAGATTGGTGGACAAGACTTGCTCATTAAGAGAATGAGCGTGCTCAGCTTAAGTACCAATTAAGTATGCAGTTTGGAAGCAAGCATGAATGTTAAGGACAGAAAAGCACAGCAAGACTTGAAATAGTTACGCAGGAATCATGACAATAAACTCCCTGTCTAAATTAGTAGTATTAGTAATGTGCCTATCTAAGAATTACACCACCCTGTGAATGTTAGTAAATGTTAGTAACTTAAAAACAGTTAATTGTCAATTAAGCTTAGACAGCCCCGAATCCAGCACAGCACAGAAGAAAGGGGGAAATACCAAAGCCAACCAGAGCTCTGAAATGTGCAACAACGAAGACACGCGGCGGAACGCAGACAAGCGGTGGAGTGGCTTGGCAGACCTGGCATGAAACAAAACATGGAAAAGTAAAAACATGGACAATGAACATGAATATTGAAATGCAATGACTGGATACAAGAAACTGTTAAAACTGTGACATGAACTATGAAACTAGGAACATGAAACTGTTAAAACCATAAATGCTGTCCTGGCCAAAGGCCAGGACCCCAGAACACAACAGATATGTTCCTGGCAAGCTGTTAGCTTACCCAATCACAACATTTTTCATGAAAAGTAGGCATGTTCATCCCTTCATCATCAGTGCACCCATTTTTAAGCACTCCAACACTTTTGCCCTTACCCATACTAATTTGCAACATGATGCAGGCATCAAATTCAAGATGAATGTGCATTTTAAAAAAAAAAACAAAGATGATATTTTTTTTATTGCATTTTGCTGAATTGAAGAGCCTAGAGCTAAAAGTACTTAAGTCACATTTTCACACATTGTGGAGCAAGGATGGGAAAATATTATCCATAATTAACCGAGTCGATTTTCTCAATTTCCTCGAAATGACTATTTTGTGAATTAAAGTGGTAATCCATAAGATTTGAATTGGTTTGTTTATATTGACATCTTTGGCAGTAAGCTGTAATTGCAGGTGCGCTTCTGGACCTCATTTCCCATAACTCTTATCGAAACCCAACATTGTCGCCTGTAGGACGGCGGTAAATTGACGGCTCTTACCAGTTCCACGCCTCCTCAACTCTCATGCAGACGGGAAAGATGCTCTTCGACACGGCAATTGAACTCAATAAAAGTAAAAATTGTTTAGAATTCGTGCTTCATTCACATTCCCGTGCTGCAGTCAGTAATTATGCAATCAACGAAATGCGTGTGTTTCAGGATCCTTCTAGTTGTTTAAATGAAAAAAGACCATTTGAAACATTTTTATGCAATTTCACTGCTTCCAACCCCTGAGTGAAGAAAAGCGTGAGAATTCCGGAATCATAATTGTTCTCATATTACTAGCGGTGAAATCCACCGTAACACATGTGAAACTGATAAACCTCAATGCACAAGGACTTCAATCCCACCTGAGAATCTCTACAAACAGTCTGATAGAATAATTTCTGACTACATCACGTGAATGTGAATATGTCATTTTAACTCAAGCTGAATATGTGAAGTTGAGAGAGTAATGAAAATGGTAGATGGTTAACAGTAATAATAATAATTTGGCTTCCTGATATTACATTATAATTTTGGCAGTTGCTACGGGTACGCCAGTTTTTCAATTTCAGTGTGGAGAGGTACGGCAGTCCCCATTTCAAGCCTTGTCCTAACCTAACCCCAACCCCTAATCCTTCCCCTAATCATAATCCCAAATCTTTATCCTAATCCCTTGAAATTCACTGCCGTACAAATAAAAACTGCCGTGTCTCTAGACACTGCGTATTATATTATTTTCAGTAGTAGCCTCAACAGAGACTCAGCTAATGTTAGTTTCTACTGTGCACAGTATAGCTACACAATATGGTATTTGCCATTGCCATTGGGTAGACGTCAGAAGGGATCCAGGACAGGAACTTTCCACTTCTTGGAAGGCTGCATTTTTAAGTGTCCTCCCTTAATCCTATCCGTAAAACTGACATATAGTGTAAGGGACAAGTTAGATTTAGGGTTAAGGGATACAGCTAAGGTTCAGGTTAGGGAAAGTACCGCTACTGGATCCCTTCTGACGTCTACCTTGCCATCGCTTCTCCCTGGTTCCTCATTTCCTTCAAGCGAGCTTGCGGCTCCTCCTACCTCCTGGACACACCAAACGCAGCTTACTGATGTAAAAAGCATCACCAGATGTGCGCCTGTATTTGAATATAGCGCGGGAATGTCGCCACAGACACACTGATTGCTTTACCTGGCAAAGAATGAAATACAAGTGCTTTCATCAGTGGGTCATAGGCCCAATCACCATTGTTTTATCCCCCCTCTCTAATAGACACTGACTTAACGGGTAGTAATGAAACCGAAATCTTATGGGTTACCACTTTAAGTACTTTTACCCCTGGGGTCTTCAATTTAATACAGGTCAAAGATCACTGATATTGCTTTTACATGCATTTTACCTATATCCTAACACTCATATTATTTTTTTTGGTACTTTACAGTTTATTCACATACTTGTAGATAATAAATACTAGATTATGGTTTTAGAATGTTTCAAGCTAAATATACTGACACACAGTGAAAACGCAACACCCATATCAAATAACCAAAAACAAGAAGCAACCAATGTTTTTCGATTCAATTTTAATAGGAATAGAAAAAGTATGTTATTGTCCATAACGCTGCAAAGTTTCATCACATTATCTCAACAAATGTTTCCGATACGTCATTGTGAATGCACACACCCTCCACAAACTGACAGTAGCGAGTGTGTCCTCCCTGTGCTTGCACACACATGCGTAAACGGTTAGGCATCGATTCACAAAAACGTCGCACAGTTGCTTGGGGAAAGTTCCTCCACTCCTCCTGTAGTGCTGCTGTCAACTCGGCAACGTTGTGTGGTTGATGTTGACACTGGCGCGCACGACGACCCAGTTCATCCCACATCTGTTCAATGTGTTTAAAATCGGGTGAAATGGATGGCCAAGGCATAATATCAACCCCTGCTTGTTGGAGAAAGTCTCTGGTGAGGCGTGCAGTATTGGGATGGCCCTCGTTGTGTTGCAACGTGAACAGTAATCCTTGTTGTCCACATTTGTTCAACAGTCGTTGGAGAGCTGGTCTTAAAATCTCATCCACATATCGCTCTGCCGTTAGACCTCCACGCATCACAACAAGTTCACTCCAAAATTTCACATTGACGGCAGCCCAGACCATGACTCTACCCCTACTAAACCGATTTCTCTGCAGAACACGTCTTGATGACGTTGATATTGCCTCCCATACATCCTTTGTTGGCCATCAGCAAATGACACACAGAACCTTGATTTTTTGAAAAAACCCAACGGTGGAAGACTTGTGGCGGCTTAAGATGATTACGTTGAGCAAACTGGAGTCTATGGTCTCTGTGACGTTGTGTCATGATGTTGCCTCGATATAGCCTCTGGCACCTTAACCCAGCAGCTTGCAGTCGCCGAATTACCATCATGGCATGGATGGTGGGTCCATGGTGTCCTATCGTGTTCTAGGGCTTGTCTGCTACTGTTTGGAACCGGCTCCTCAGATGCATCCGCCGGATGTGTCGGTCCTGAAATGCCGTTGTAACTGAAAGTTGTCCTGGTCGGGGGCGGTGGTGAACGCTTCCTGTCTGTTGGTAGCGATGCTCCAGTCTGTTAATGGTGGATGTACTGACCCTGCACCAGCAGGCAACCTCTCTTTGAGATGTTCCCCCAAGCAGCATCCCCAAAGCTCACTCCCTCTGCTGTTCTGTAAGCTGTGGCATTCTGACACTGATGCTGGTGGAGATGAACCACTGAGCCTTTTTTGTGTCCAATGTCTTGCTTTGCACTTGCATGTCATTCAAGTGATGCGTTCAACCTGCTGCTGATGACATGACAAAGGTACGTTCTGGAGAAGTGATCCTCAGACAGACACAAACTGGGTTAGAAGCCAGACTTGCACAAATTCCAGCTTTTAACCTTCATACCACAATATTTCTTCTGTGGTAATTTTGATGGCTTCAAAAAATCAGCCACAATTTCAAAAATTAGGTGGTACATTTTCACTATTTCAGTATATGTGTAAATGTATTTCTTATTGTAGGATAATGACAACCATTGGAATTGAAAAAACTTAAATATTATCACCCTAAACCGACAACTGAAGTGACTAAAACTGCTCTGACGGTGCTTAAAATGCTCTTCAGTCTACTGTTCACCCTCATGCCTGCTCACACGCTGTATGGAAGTGGGTCACATTTTTGTTCTTTTCCCAGTCTCTCATAGCTCATTTACCTTTACAAATCAGGGTTGTTTAATTTTAGCCCGGAACTGTCCTAACCTAAATGTAATTCCAAGGAGTGGAGGCTTCTTGGCAAATGTAAGATGACTTAATGAGGGTTTCAGAATGGAAAAATAGCACTTTTTTTTCCTCCTGACTTTAAAAAGAGAGGAAAAGAAGGAAGTGAGATGAGCTGTCAAAGGTAGCCACTGTAATTTTAGCTCAAAAACATATTTTTGTGTCAATTACAAGCATGAGTCATACTCTGTGGAGAATATTCCTCTACTAACCATTAGTACTGTTAAAGTATTAGCATAAAAAACACAGACTGACATATTTTGTACTCCAACAAGGAATAATTTTTCAAAGCTCCCAGCCACTGTTTTTCAAAACTGCATACTCTTCAAATTCAGAAAAAAAAACTACACAAAGGAAGAAAACAACAAACTAAAGAAAAAATTAACATAGCGCTCACAAAGCCCAATCTTCTCCTAGTGGTGGAGGAGTTAGAACAAATAAACATTCAACCTGAATTCTAATTTGCTCAATAAAACAGTCTACGTAATTGATATATATATATATATATATACACTGCCCGGCCAAAAAAAAAGTCACCGTTTGGAAATTAATGAACAAATTCTAGAATTGGATCATTATTGCGGTTAGTAATATATTTCAGCTGGCAATAATAATTTTTCCCCTGACTGATGAAGCGCATCGCTACTCATTTCTCAAAAAATCATGTTGGAAAACACATCCCTTGCTGGTGGAAAAGATGTTACAGTATTTCAGAACAGGCAAGTTATTGGCCTGTATTTAGCAAAGAAAATCATGAATGCAAAAACAAGTATGAGGAATCATTTTCACAAACATATTTGCCACCACAAAGTCCTGATCTTAGACACAGTAAAAGTTATTGGGATGTGCTCAAGAAAGACCACCGAGTGGTTCAACCATTATGTCGAGAAGACAAGATCTCGGCCGAAAATTATGGCATGTATGATCGAAAATAAATGTTCTGGCATTGCATATAGTTGTCAAAACACTGACAAAATGAATATGCACTGTAATCAAAGCTACAGGGGTTCCAACTAAATATTTGAGTGTGCGACTTTTTTTTTTGGCCGGGCAGTGTATATATACACATGCAGATAGGGACACGTAAATTTGATTAAATGGCGAAAAGGTCGGAATGTAACATGCCGTTCGTATCAGTAGATTTGCAAACAGTGGAAAGAACCCCCCAGAAATGGCAAAAGGCAGTTGACAACGTCAGGTTGCCAGGCCTCCTTATCGGCTGCTTCCCCTCTCTACCGTGAATGTATTATTTTGTTCTCCAAGGTTAAGCAGTCGCCGACTTCGGATAAAGCGAGTCTTCCTGTAGTGCAAATTGGCCAGCTGCCGGCTGTCCATGTCCCCGCAACTCCGCTGTCAAAGACTGTGCAAACGAGCGCTCCCCGAGCAAAATTAATGCCGCTTGTGTCAAGGGGCGTCGAGGTACACATGCAAGGAGTGTGTTAATTTTCTGGCTGTCTGCTCTCTCTCTTGCTCGGGGGTTTGGTTGCCAGGGGGCTCCCGAGGGCAGGATACGCCGGAGGAATTCTGTAACACCTTCCGACACCTCTGAATCGCTCTCCAGTCAGCTTAACCCCTTTAACAGTGAGGCTGATTTTTCAACCCAGTGCACTTGAGTGCCATGCGGTCGTGCTCGGTCAAGTCTTACAGCCATTAGTGTAAGCAGATTGAACCGTGTGGGGAATATTTCTTCATAGGAGGTGATAGTTGTTTGCTGCTATGGGAGGGTTTTTTTTTGTCTTTAATGGCAGCTGATGGTCCGGAAAGACCCGTTACATACTGACTTAGTCGTCAATCATGCAAAGCACCGGAGGTCTGTGTGAAGCTAGATAATGATGTTTCAACAACTACTGAAGTGGGAGTAAGAACTCAAAAATGGAAATGAAGTTGGAATGAGGTTCTCCAAGCTGTGTAGAAAAACTGTGATTTATTTTATTAAAAGGAACATGCCATTATGTTGTGCTACAAAATTTGATGTTCCCTGAAGCAGTGCTGTGAAATTCTTAAGGGCAAAATGAGCTCTGTTAAATCATACATCTTTTATGACATCTTTTGAGAAACGTTTTACCACTTTTTTCACATGACTATGTTCTAAATCTAGAAAATCAGTTAAGAAACTGGAAATAAAAATTCTATTTCAGATAAATTTAATGGTGGTTGTGAACAGAAAGCTTCAGATATGAGACAGTTCTGCAGTAGCCTTACTTCAGAACCATACACTGGATTTACGGCTATGGTACAGCATACTTTGCAAACTGAGCCAAGATTTTTTGTTGTTGTTGGATGTTTTTGTTGTTTTTGTTGATTTATATAATTCTTTGCTTGGGGTAACTTTTGTTTACAAAGTGTCTGATTCAAGAAAGCAATATAATAACTCTTGGAAAAAATAAGCGCGAGTAAGAGTAACAGGCAATATTTTAAAGTCAATAGAATCCAATTTTAAGATGCACTGGAGATGCGCTAGGAAAAGGTGTCACCGAGTGATGAATTTGCTGGGGATGTTACAGTAGAATCAATCAGGCTCAAACAATGGGAAAATCAAATGTCCGGACATTTGCAATCCTACACACTGCCTAAATTACGGGTCAAAAAATAAACACGTTTATCATTTCAATGCAAGTGTATTAGAACACCCAGAATTCATCATTCTTCAAAGTGTTTTTTTCTGTTGCAGAAGTTAAGGACAAAAAACTTTTTATTCCTTCTAGCACAATTGATTTGTGCAGCCAAATCCCAATTTTTGACCCCACTAACAAATTGTTTCCCCGAGTTCCTCTTTGCTTGTTGTGAACAAACAGTTGTTGCGTGGAGGCCAAATTTTTTGTGATGAAATCATGCGATGCCCATGCTTTTTGAGGATGCGTGTTTACACAGACTTACTTAATTTTGCTCAGTACACACAACATTTGGGAAGTTATTTTTCCCTTTGTTGCCTTTGGCTTGCAAATTGAGTACGCTGACCTGGGCTTTTAATGCATGGTCAAGAAGTTCCAAGACTTCCTCTGTTATAAATACCAGTATTACACAAGCTGCACTGCAGAGGGTAAAAATGACAAATGCATACACTGTGTACTGCTGCGACCATTTCTTCAAGTCATACACAGTTTCACTGAAGTATTTTTAGACTCTTGCCCCTTATGTTATTAAAATGCACAGCAGAGAAGGGCAATGTAAGCTTCAAGCGCAGTATGAGCTCTTCACTCATTCCAAGGAGGAATACAGAATAAACGGTTGCAAGCTGGAGAGGAATGGTCACTGGTTTCCTCATCATGACAGTGCAGTTTCTCACACTGCCGGGCCAGTTCAAGAGATTTTGGCGAAATAAAAACGTTCCTGCAATTCCACTTCCCCAGCTTTCTCTCAGTCTTGCTTCATGTGATGTTTTTCTGTTCCCAAAAATGAACATTTTGATGAGAGCTAAGAGATTTTATGACATTGTAACCACTCATAGTAATGTGATAGCGGAACTTGGTTATGTAAGCCCAACAATTGGCGGCTTTCAGCTCTGCTTCCACAAATGGACACAGCAAAATGGAACAAGAGTGCTTTGACTTGGGAGATTAATTTGAGCGATGCACAAGCACATGTGTGCATATTTCTTTGGAGAATTACTCGTAGAACTTTTTATTTTTAATCACCCCTCATATGGAGTGCTGTAACTAATTAATTTAATGTGGTGCATATGCTTCAAAAATGAAATTCAGACCAGACCATGAATGAGAAACTGGAACCATGCATGTTGTCACCCCTGAACAATTATCCTGTTCCACAGGAACGGGAACGCATCTCTAGAATACACTAAGAGTCCCTATCAATAGAGAGCAAAACACCTCTCTGTTCCTATGTTTGTTTGTTGTAAAAAAAAAAAAATTGGATTTTATAACATCTGTTGCACTTTGTAGCTCAGTTCCTTACACCAGCTTATTGGACTTTTCTTCGTCTAGTCCAGCACCAGAAGTGAAACACCTTGTTCGACCTACTTTCTTATCTTGATAAATATTGATTCAAAGGCATATTAGATTCACATAATCGCTCAGATGTTTTGAATCACTGATAGTTTTCAATTTAACCTCTTCAGTGGGTCCAAAAAATAAAACTTTTTTTTTTAAATTGACATTATGTAGCTATGAATATAGATAGATTGGGCAAATAAACTATGCTTTCAAAGCTTAAATATCCAGGATATGAATCAGCATACTCATGACTGCATGAAATTTAACCCAGAAGTGTCATGCACAATTGTTTGCACCTAGGGAATTTGAGAGTATTTTTCCCAGGAAAACTTGGGTGAAAGTTTATAGACGGAAGGTTAAAGAAATAAATGGAAGGGACTTTAGGTTACTGCCAGACAACAGTGAAAACCGCTAGTTAAAACTCTGCAGACTCTCTGGAAAAGATATTTCAAAACATAGAGTGGCCAGCTCATATGCCTGATTTAAACCCTGTTGAGCTGTTGTTGGATCATCTACATTTTAAAGTGGTGAAGTATGTCCATTTCAAAAATAAACAAATAGGAAATACTGCAGTTAACATGAAAATCCATTTAGGATTTTTTGATGAGAAACTTTGAGAAATCATTAAAACATGTAAATCATATTTATCAAGTAAAAACCTTTTTGTCTTCGAATATTTCAAATACCAAATATAAAATCTATCAAATATATGTTGGTGCCAGTTCCACATCATTTACCACTATACAAACACTTTTATGTAGTAAATTAGCATGCCCTACTGAAAGGGCGAGTCATTCCAAACTTTTAAACAGTAGTGTAATTACCTCCGCCAAGAAGGCTATGTTTTTGCCGGGGTTTGTCTGTCTGTCTGTCTGTCTCTGTGTTTGTTTGTTAGGGACATAACTCAAAAAGTTATGGACGAATTTTGATGAAATTTTCAGGAAACATCGGAAATGGGACAAGGAAGAACTGGTTAAGCTGGGGGGACTCTACTGCTTGGCGGAAGTCTGCGCTCTCCGAGTGCTTTTATAGTGTTCAATCATGCCTCTTTCCATTGAAACAGATGTTAAGGATGTTTCTCATGGATAAAAAGAAAAACTGGAAATGGGTGAAAATGGTCAATATACTGTAGTTTAAGCAGCACCCTCAAATACATTCCCCGCTGACTTTGATTAGATTTTTTCCAGCAAATAACAGACTGAGCATTTATTTGAGGCAAAATGACCATAAATCCATACCATGACCATTTACATTGCATTAGGGATCTGCTACCTGACTCTTTTTTACAAGAAATACAGCTAATGCTAGCACTTGACATCATCGAATGTTTAAGAAACAACCTGACAGGATGTCCCTCCCACTTATAGAGGTAATTACAGCAACCTTACCCCCCGCCCACCTCCTACCCCCCCATCCCACAGCTGCAGAGCCTAAATTCCGCAGCATCCTCAGCAACACCATCCATTTCTGTTCCGTTAATGAAATCCCCCAGGAGTGTGGGCGGCGACATGGAGGGGCACCTCATTTCAGGAGCGATTAATTACAGAATGCGCAGTTTTGTTACATTTTCATCGCAGGCTCATTAATCTTGGGCTTCCTCCACTTGGCGGTGCAGGTACGGTCGGGGTAATTACAGTGAATCATGGAGACATCGGGCTCGGCTCCGGGGGGAAAACGGGGGGTTGCAGCCGCACGCACAAAGGAAGTTGCTTCAGTCTTTTCCTTTGTGCTTAACCCAGAGATGTCCCTCACACTTGCATCGCGTAATGATGGGCCCTGACAGCCTTCTGTGAGGGCCAGTTTCTCTTCCTTCAGTAATGATTATCTTCTCTGTGAAGAAGTCCAGTATGAAGGACTCCCACTGCTTCTGTGTACTGATGTGTCTGTTGGTTGACAGAGGCTGTTTTGATTATAGAGAGAATAATAATTGTGGCCTTTAATCTGATTTCTAATTGCCATCAGGCAAATGTGCATCTTGCCCCATTTCTAGACAGTTTGGACATATAATGCCTTTAGCGATATGTGCCTCATGAAAAACTGAATAATAAATGCCAGCTGGGTATGGTTTTGAGTTGTTTTGAGAAACATTTTGAAAAAATAAAATTGGGGTTGCATTCCCACCTGAGCACAATGCTTAAATGTATATACAGCGACAAAGGACTGCTTAACACCGTACACTGATAGAACACAGGATATTCTGTAATCTGCTTGCTGCATGCTAATTCCTTTTGGTACTTACAGTATGCTGCTTATAGCCATCTGATGTAAGCAAAGGCAGTTAGGAAGATATAAACATGCTGTTAAATGTACTTAACCTACAGGAAGCAATCGTTAATTATTAACTAGTGATTTTGTGGGCTCTTAACTTGTCGCAGGGTTCCACAGATGGAAAGATTTAGGGTAGTAATTTAGCCCCAATACCAAACAAATAGCCGCCTAAGGCAACTTGACATCCTCTGATAGACGTATCAATATCTAGCGAATACTGTATTATAAACTGTAATTACATGGACTGTCATTTGTTGAAATTTAGTCATTTGTCTCACCGAGATCGAGTATGCTGCTGTTGGAGATAGCAATAAAAATGACTCGGAGCATTTGTGTTTTTATTTTTGCTGAAGGGTTTGTAATTGATAATACTCCAGTCAGAGCCACAATGTGTTGTACTATGGCAGTTAACAAAATTCATATTCATGCTACTTGATAAATGGAGACATGAAACCACATAATTCTTACGAACACGTAAACAGAAAAAAATACTTGCCACCAGTGGCATTTTACTCGGGAGACTAATAAACCTGGATGAGATATTCTAGAAGAAATGAGGACGTGGTAAAAAAAAAAAAACTAAACTAAACATGGTGTTAATAACAGTCATACATTATTCATATCACAATATTTACTGTCAGTTCTCAAATTTGTTTTATTTTTGGGGTGACAGACAGGTTTCAAGGGAGGGAGGTGTTAGAAATGAGTGATCGCCCAAGGGCCAGCAGTCAAAAGATGTGACTCGGCTGTGGTGACCATTCTTTAAACCTGAGAGGAGTTTGTGCGGGGGTGGGGGTGAGTGAGGGCCAGTTGATATACAGCCAAGTCCTAATTTATATCCTTTGAGGTCTTCTGAACACACAAGTTTGTTCTGAGGCCCCGAAGACCAGTAAAGCATGGGAGCCAATGGCTCGTGTTTATGTTCCGCCCTGCTTTCCCTCCTGGGTGTCGCCAACGAGGAGTCGACGGCGAGGAAAAGGTCATCGAAAACCACAGGCTTGCCACAGGCAGCTGTTGGAATCCTGGAGACAATATCAAAGGCATGTAAATGTAGACCGCTGAAAGATAATCGGGGTAAGAGTTCCTGAACAATTACATGAGCCATGCTGTGATTCCAGTTGCTGGATTAGATTGCCTAACATAAATGAAACCCCAGACAACTGCTTTTACTGGAAACAGAGAGTTTTTTTTACTTCTGGCCAGGAGTCCCTGGCAAGATCTAATGATGGTTCTGTTATTATTAATCTGTTCTCTAATGGGTGGGGATCAACGTGTCCCATAAGGATCATGGATCAGTGTATTAGAAGCCCAAGTGAATGTACATTTACTGCAGCCTCTTCCTTTAGCAAACGAATGTGTGCTTTCTGCTAACTTTGTATTGAAATGGGAAGATACTTAATGCCATTCTTTCAGTTGCAGTGCAGGGGCCTTTTTCCCAAATATGGCAATCACATCAATAAAACCATCTTATCTGCACAAAAAAAACTGGCTTCAGCCTGAGTATTTGATTTTCAAACCTATCTGGACATTCACCTAATTTTAATCGCCACACTGCAACCACTGTTTACATTTTAGCATTGAAAAACTGCAGAGTGACTGCAGTAGCAAAATGTTCTTCAATTTAGTCATACCTTCAAATCAACACTGAGGTGAAGTGGAACTCAATCAATCCTTGAATTCTAGTTACTCTTTTTTTCAGTCCGACTTAAAGCCTAATAAGTCTTCCTAAGGTGAGGGACAGTCCAGCTGGTTGGGTTGAACATTCACAGAATTACAACACTCTTTTAAACCCTGCGGGACGCAGACTACTAAGGCTTGTATCTGGAGGATATGCTCCCAACGAGGCAGGCCGAAACAGTCCATCTGCAGGCTGGAGGAGACTCCTCACAGCTTTAATGAATAACTCAATCAGCCTCCTTCTCCAATAACTCTCTTGGCTCAGGAGTACTGCTTTCCCGGCAAAGCTGTCCACAAGCTATAATCAGAAAGGGCGCATCTGACTTCAGGCAACTATTATCCAGACAGCTACTTTTTCATTGTGGATACATTAAAAGATTTGCAGGAAAATATATGAATTTTCATTGAGTGACTTTGAATTATCATGTTTTTTTGCTAAAAAATTATCCTCTCAGCATTCAGGTCAAGAAACAAGAGGTAAAAAACAAAAACAAATGTATGACAAATATGGCATGCCGCTGAATAATGAAGAATGAAAATATAATGTGGAGTGTCCAATGAAAAAAAGCATCATTTGAAAAAGTATACTGTTGCTGTCATTATAGATATCCTTGTAATTCCACTTATATTTTTTTATGTACCCTTCTCACCAATACTTGCAGGCATTTGCATAGAGACGATGTTTTCATGATGAATGCACTGGTAAAAAAATTATCTGCATTTATGTGCAATTAAATTCCCCAACTCTATTGGCTATGAAATATTTCCATCAAACCTGTCCTTCTGTAAAATTACTGTTTTGGAGATGAAAGCTTTTATTACAACAGTGAATATGCAAACAATGAGTGAGTGGAGCTCTAGAGCAGACCCTAGAAAGGTTTATGCCAAAAATAATTAAAAGGTTTGCAACAGTATGACTGTACATGGGCCCAGAGTAGATCAGCCAAAAGTGTGATATATGGCAGTCTGATGAGAAGGCTCGGTGGTATTGTGTATAAATATCCACCCGTCAGCACTCGCTTCACATGCCCTCATAAACTATTTGTCACACCACATAGAGTGAAACATTATTCTGAAATGAGCCACATTAAGTAGGAGTAATCAATCATCAAAACACCTAGCTGATATGCATATGTGAGCATAATATGCATACATAATCAATGATGCTAGTTGCTCAACCAGTGTAATGAAAGCCAATGGAAAATTAAATCTTTAACTCTGAGCAAGCTTTTAGCAATTGAAGGTTGGATGCATACATTAATAAAAAGCTTAGTTCGCGGGGCACATCTCGCTAATATTCTCGTTAGATGCAAATGTAATTGTGTCTCATTGGGCTAGTTTTGCAGAAAAAAAAATTAAGCCTTAATCTAAAACTAAAGTTTTAATGGAGATTAGTCTTAAAAAACTCACTTTAGTCCAGGACTAAGCTAAATCCATCTCCGTGAAAGTAGCACATAGTTATGTAAAGTAATTCTTTGAGATTAAGCAACATGAACGTTAACTACGTGGAAAGTTATAAAGACCTCCCATTGTGAACAAAAGCAGACTTTCAAGCCAAATAATGTCTGACTTGGGTGCCATTTTAAGGGATTTATAATGTGCCTTGTTGCTATCTCTTTTGATAGCAGCCCAACAGGAAGCCAAAGGCAAAAATCTGAGGAAAAAAACAAAAGTACAGCATGTTCATACCAAAGACAGCATTGGGGAAACATTGGGTAAAGTTTCTGGGAGATCATAACTATGCACCTGTTTTGTGAGCTCAAATGAAGTGCCTGGCACTATCTCCCTCCACACTGGCCCCTCACCCACTCCCTCCATGATTTAAATGAGGCCCTGCTCTGCTGTTAATAAATAGCAGATGGCAGAGAACATTTGAAAGTGTGTTGTGAGTTTTCTGGTACGCAGGCTAATGCGCTGGCATCTGGCTCTTGGTACACCCGGGCTTGGCTCTGAAAGATATGCTCCTTGAACCTCCGTCTGGTGCTTGGTGGTTTCTCGGGGCCTGGGTGATTTGAAGGGGCTCTGCATCCATACTCTTATAAACCTTATATAAGTCTTCAAGTCCTTCAAATTGGAAAAAAAATGTAGTGTTAAGAAAAAAGTTTAGTCAGTGATTATTTATGAGGAATGAGAAATGAGGTAGGTAGCATTCAAAAGCAGAGTCCACCGCAGCTCAGTAATGACACGCAAAAAGTGCTGCAATTGCTGACTAACAGTGGACGACAGCATTCGTATAGTTAAAAACAACATGTCTTATAGTCTAATTCTAAACTTACTCTCCTTAATCTCAATGCAAAAAAGTCATGAGGTTAAGGAATAATTTAAAGGAGAATTCAAAAGGTTCCAGGAGAAAACAACAATGGTGGAAAGGTGATCCAACCGCACTAACACTCGGTGACATCATTATTCATCCCTCGTCTCGTCTGTTTGTTTCTTCCTGTGAATGGCCAGATGGATGGTCTTTGCTTTAATTATTGCTGCTGTAAGGAATGGCGGGACAGCATCATCGTCTGTTTTTCGTAAAGGATGGTCCAGTGTACCCTATACGGAGGGAGATGTTAGAAAGCATTGAAGCTCCTTCCCTTAACATTCAGGGAATTTTAAAAGCACTTATTATGGCTGCCACGTAAATATTTCCACATTATTTTCGAATAGTTGGGTACTTTCCTGAGCAAATAAGACTACTTGAATGCAGTTGCGGAGTTTTGCTGTGAGCCTAATGAGGCATGTTGAACACAAGCGGGCTCAAAGTCCAGGTTTAGGTGAGCGTGGCATGGTTGGGGGCGTCTTCAAAGGAAAAACACCTGTGGCAGATGTTACAGACAGGCCCATATTTATGAAAGGTTTTCAGAGTAGCTGTGCTGATGGACCAGGTCACCACACCTATGGTCATCGGTTTTTTTATGAGTGTATACTTGGCTCTGGGGGTGTTTTGAGTGAGACTTGAGTGTTTTTGCTCAAGAAATTCGAAGCAATCTTTTTCTGAACTTAGCAAGACACACTTAATTCTTAACACCATTTCTAATTGTGCAGCGGTTTATTTTGCCCATGAGGCTTAAGAAAGTCGCACTCAGCCACAGTTGTTTCACTGCTTTGGGCGACATGTCAAAAGTCACAACGCTCAGGGGAGCGCAGAGGAAACAGAAAAGATAACAAGGGTATTGCTCAGCCAGGTTTTTTGACCTTTACTAAACACCTTAGCTCGCTGCAGTTGTTTATTGCACCAGGCTATATGCTCCATTGAGTGGCAGTTATTGGATGAAATTAACTGTGTGGCCACCCAGTTTGTGTGACGGGATGCGGCAGGATGAAGCAAAAAATATGGGTATAGAGAACGGCTGCCCAAACCTGGCCTTTAAATCCAAACCCAACCCTGGTTTTCTCTCCTTCCAGGCAACTAAATGAACAATTATAACCATTGATTGGCCAGACAGTCATCACACCTGACACCAAGATAAAGGGTGGGTGGAAAACCAGCAGTTTCTAGCCTTCGAGTTCTGTGAATTAGGTGGCCCTGATATAGAATTATGATACAGCTCTGATTTTTTTCCTACCTTCTCAAATGTTGTGCTTTCTTCAGAAAGAGAATAACGATACAATTTTACCATGCTGGTTATACAGTCAATGTCCAAACTGGCTTCTCAATTCCTTAGGCGCACAGCAGTGAATCTTGACCAGATTAAGACACAAATAAAGATGTCGGTGTGGACACTGGAAAGATGGCGACCCTGGCAAAGTGGTGGACTTTGCAGATGGATTTATCCAGAGAAATGCAACCCTCCATCCTTGACATCAGGGGATTCATATGATCGAGTCTAAACACTGGCACAGATCTACCCCGCCAGTGCCTGTAAGACACTGGCGAGTGATCGCCCAGTCTGTACCAAGAAGGGCTACATACTGTCTGAGTCTATAAAGCCCCTGGCACTTTTTAATGACAGACACTACTATCGCTACGAGGGCCGTGGGAGCCAAACCTCGATACAGCTCTGCACCGGAGTTCTCCTTTTGTCAGTTTAGAAAAGAGTTTTGGGATTTACTCTCGGTTAAGCAGGCGCAAAGATAAATGAGGGCAAGGGTTTAGCACCAAAAGATTTGCCTCTGTGCAATCTAATTGCTAAGAGTTATTGCACTTTTCCTCTTTGAAACAACAATGAGCTGCCAACTTTGAGGACATGCACTTGTCCTGGTTATTTGGTAAGTACACAGAAAATAAATTAAAACCTCATATTTGTTTGAGGCCAGCAACAATAGTGACTGTCAATTTTGGGGTTTTTTTTTTTCTGTGGACCGAGAATAACAAAATGCTCAGAATCATCGTTTTGCAGTGAATTTGTGAACTTTGTAACTTGTATATAGGATTACAAAGTCAACAATGCTGCTGCAAAGGGATTAAGGAGATCTATTAGAATAAGAATCCATCAAATGAAAATAGCCATGAGGCAGCAAAGACTCGCTGAATTAAGTGGCAGGCATGAACATATTGGGAGACAGATAAATAGCTTTCACAGATGTCTGTGTAATATTTGTTTTACAGTTAAGCAAAAAATGAGAGTTCCTCAAGGTCTGACCCCCTTTTGGTAGAATAATGCAATCGGGGAACAGAAACACTTCACTTACTTGCATTCTGCACAATTCACTTGAGCAATAAAATCGAATCATCGCACCAAATGTGCCATATATTCTAATTCCTCCGAACTCAAATGCGTGTTTACATATGGATATTGTTTTTACATGTCTCAAAGTTCATGATTTGGGGTTTTTTTTAATAGATAAAAGTATTTAGGACACAAATCCTTATTTACAGGATGGTTTTCTAAAAGGAGTACATTAAGCATTTAAATTTAAGCACTGGGGAGGCTTTAGAAGTGTTTAGATGAAGGCCTTTTTTTCGCAGGGCCAGTTGACTGGAAAGCAGCTAATAAGAGCCTTATTACTTATTAATTCTGACTCGTCTTTTCTAGTGCTGTGTAAAACAAACTGAGCAAGATTCCCATGTTTTGCTAACTGCGTTCATGTTGGGACATTAACTTCTGAGACGTAATACAAACATACTGTTTACTGACTGGTATGTCTCCACCTGCATTGCTTTCAGGTCTTGTTGCTTGAATGTTCTTCCCTCCTGCTGGTGGACTGAACTTCCCAGTGTAGTTAGAAGAGCAAAAACCCAACATTTATCATCTTCTGACACAGACCACTCTCTTCAAACTGCAGTATGGTTCCCCTAACCTTTTAGATAACCTTTATTATTCACAATCTTTTTCTCTCTTTGACTTCCCTTTAGAGTAATGTCAGCTTATCAAAGCAAACAAGTCCACAACAAAAGCTTTTCTATCTATCGGTGGTATTGATATTCTCCTTTGTTAAAATACAAATTGCAGCTTGTCAAGTAAACATTGCGGGTTTGATAATTACTTAGCCGTAGTGCATTCTTCCCCATTTTCGTAACGTGATGCTGTCCGCTTGAAAACATCACTCTGAGTAGGAGCCTCTGCATTATCTGGGGATTGTTTTGTAATTTAAAGACCAGTATGTTGCAAAATCAAGACTCTCTGGTGTTTAAAGCCAAATTGGCAATCACAATGATTGCAGTATTTCATCATTGCAGGTTTTTCATGCTTTGTACTCTTGAGCCGACAAGGGTCTTCACGGTGTCCAAGAATGTCCCAACTCCGATGAATAAATGTGCACATTCCTAATGTATTTTGCATGTTGAGTTCAAGTTGCAGGAAATTCGTCTCCTGCCTATATGTAGGAGCAGCAGTCCAGAATGTTGCAGATGAAGACATGGGAACTTATATATGCACCTCACCAATAAACAATAAAGGAAATGGGAAGTTTGCAAACATGCAAAAACATGGGGGGGGGGACTGAAAGGAGACAATAATTAAGCAATAAAGGTTGGCGACAGTATAAATTGACATGGACAGCTGGATTTCAGGGAAACAATTCAGGGAAACATTCAAAACATGACACTATTATGCCCATTTTCTAGTTCAATATTTTTAATTTGTGTTCTATTTACAAATATTTGAATGGTTTTATGTTCATTAAACATCTAGTGACAGGTATACAGGTTATGTGTACTGCACCACAGGCTCACTCTGTGTCGGGTACTGGCACTCACAGCGCGCTGAGAGACTAAAAACAGATAAAAGTAACAAAACTCGTGCTACCAACCGACCTGCTGCCGCCCGTGGTAGAAAACAGGACAGTTTTTATTTATTTATTTTTCTTTTTTGGTGCGTGGAATGTGCGCAGTAACCCATATTTGCTTTGACTGACAGGGTGAAGAAAAGGCTGTATATTTGCTCAACGGCGGAGACACACTCTTGGTCAGTTTACTATAATTAACGGAGTGCCGGAGACATGCCGATGCTTTGTGGGACAGCCATGAGGCAAAGTGTCCACTTGATATTGCAACTGTACACTGATTAATTCACCAAAAATCAAACTTATTTTGGCTATACAAAGAATCCAGCTGAACCATTTTTCGCCTATCTGCACACTGTTGGTTTTGAAAGCGAGGCTCAGTGTAATTGATCAACAAAGCGTGAATGACCGACGTAGAAGCAAAGCGAGAATGTTGCTTTCTAAATTATACATTTGCTGTCTTTTAGTGGAAATGAATTGCCAAAAGTAGCTATCAGAAGTAAGTATACAACATGTAAAAATGTTTATGATAGGTTCTGTGATTTATAGCGTAAAGGAATGTTGGTTTTACATGTGGCTTTCGGTGATCATGTTCGAAATTGCTCAACGATTGCTTGGCTTCTTCCGACTTCACTGCATTGGCCAAAAATCAAGAACCGGCTTCATCAAACAGTTAAATTAATGTGTTCACAATTTTTTGCAAACCTGAAACAGTCCAGTCTCGGGGTACCGTTATGACTTGAAAATCACAACAAAGAAAACCAGCAATGACAACTTAAACAAATTAATTCTTTCCTGATTAAAAAAAAAAAACAAATAATCCTCTGGTCAATCCTATAATAACACTCTAATGCCACTATGTAACTCTGTTGGCAAAACAAAAACTCTGCCTTCACTGACCAAAATCATAGCATTAATATAGACTAGCAACATTCTGGAAAGATCTCCTGGATGATCCCGCCCCCTCCAGCCAAGAAGAGGCCAGAAACTTCTAGATAGCACGAGTCTATTTCATCACACACAAGAGGTATTGCATCAGATCATGTTTTGCTACAGACACACCACCAGAGGGAGGTAATGATTGACAAAATACACAAATAGCTGACTAGCAAATAGCAAATCTCCATTGACAAATGATATACAGTGCTGTGCACAAAATACTCATCCATAACACCACCCCTCTTTAAGAAAAGAAAGTTTTGCTAAAAGCTGTCTTTTGTTAAAATTATCACAGTTTTATAATCAGTATAATCTTGAAAATTAGAGTATCATTGATCATTTTAACAATCATATACATAACAACCAGTGCAATTTTCACAATCAAATAGAAAAGTTAAATTACATGCGAGAAATTGCATCTGGAATAACATTATCTTTTCCCCTGATGTGAGAAATTTCCAAGTCATACTCTTGCAAAAGTAAACTCCATCTTAGTCATCTTTGACTTTTTTTTATCTTATGCACGAATGTGAGGGGATTGTGATCACTGAAGACCTTGATGGAAGTAGCTGAACAAGTCAAATAGACTTCAAAATGTTGTACAGCCAAAACAAGTGCCAAACATTCTTTTTCAATTGTTGAATAGTTTTTCTGATGTTTATCAAACTTTTTGGAGAAGTAAGAAACAGGATGATCTCCTCCAAAAGTGTCTTCTTGAAGTAAAACTGCACCTGCTTCAATATCACTGGCATCAACAGCCAACTTGAACTACTTTTTGAAATTAGGAGATAACAGAGCTGGTGCATTTTTGAGGATAGCTTTCAGTTGGTAAAATTAATTTTGCATTTTTCTTCAGTAAATTTGTCAAAGGTTTAGAAATGATGGAAAATTTTTTACTGAATTTTCTGTAGTAGCCAGCCATCCCTAGAAATCTCATTAGTTGTCTTTTAGTTGAAGCTCAGGAAATTCAGTGATAACTTTTACTTTTGCATCAATTGGTTTGACTTGACCCTGTCCTACAATATGACCTAAGTGAACAACTGAAGCTTTACAAAAGTCACTTTTACTTGGTTCAACAAAGTCATCTTCAAGCAGGCATTTGAATTCCGGTCCAAGGCATTTCTGCTTCTCTGGATTCATTCGGTAAGGATTCTGTTTTACAGGCTTGGCATCATCTTGTAGGATGACATCATGGTAAACCATATCAGTCCTTGATGGAACGTCAGGGAATATTTGACTGAATTCAAATATGAGCTGCTTTAGCTGTTGTTGTTGAAAATGTTGTGTTCTGTGGGTTTCGGTCCGTTTGGTTAGTCAATTTTAGGTGTTTATTATTTTTGTGATGTCGGTTTTGTAGTCTTATGCGTTAGTGTTTCACATTTCGTATCTCTCCCGTGTTATTCCAGTCCACGTCTTGCCCATGTACGGTCTTTGCTTTTTCCCCGGTCGCATCATTAGTTCTTTGCCGTTTCTGTCAAAATAGATTGTGACACTGTTTCAGGTAATTTAATGGATTCTAGGTTTTAGTCTTCCTTCCGTTCTCGTTTGCTTGCTTCCCCTTGCTTTTGCTATCTTACGAACCTGTACTAACAGTTTGTTGTTTTCTAGAATTTACTAACCAAACTAACACTGTGTATATAAGACTAACATACTAACGAGCACCCGGGATTGTACAGCTGCACTTGCTAATTGACTAACGATCTCTCAGCAGTCACCCTGTTCTAGTCTTCGCCTCTTGCTTTTGTTTAACTTGCTTTTCTGTGCTTTCTGCAGACCCTCTGCATTTATCTTACCTGTCCTGCTTCTCATCCTATGCGCTTAGGAGTCTTTTATTCAGTTTATTTTATTCCGTCTTTGGGAGTGTCTTGTGATCCTTGTCAGTGTGTTAATGTTTATCTGTTTCATGTAATTAGGTTTCCCTCGTGTTCCACCCCTTGGTAATTATATTATTTTCTGCACCCAAGTTTGTCCCTGCCCCTCCCCTATAAATGTTTCCAGCCCTGCAGTCATTTCAGATGTGACTACGCTTCCCTTCACATCGCACCTCTCCTCGCCCCTGTTCACGTTTCTTCTGGTCCCCAGCATTCTCTGTGTTCTTTCCACTTGCCTTCATGCCCCATCCGAGCCTCCTGGTGTTGCCGAGTTGCCCTGAGCCTCCTGGTGTTCCTGAGTCATCCGAGTCTGCCCCCTGACTGATGTCTTCCAAGCCTCCTGATGTTCCCGAGTTGCCCTGAGCCTCCTGGTGTTCCCGAGTCGTCGGAGTCTGCCCTCTGCCTGATGTCTTTCCGAGCCTGCTCCCCGCCAGCTGTGCCTTCCGAGTCAGCCACCTGCCAGCTGTGTCCATCGCCTAGTCCTGTGTCTGCCCCCCCCCGATGTCTCCGAGCCTCCTGATGTTCCCGAGTTGCCCCGAGCCTCCTGGTGTTCCCGAGTCGTCTGAGTCTGCCCCCTGCCTGATGTCTTCCCGAACCTGTTCCTTGCCAGCTGTACCTTCCGAGTCAGCCACCTGCCAGCTGTGCCCGTTGCCTAGTCCTGTGTCTGCCCTCCGCCTGATTTCTTCCAAGCCTCCTGATGTTTCCGAGTTGCCCCAGTCTTTTTCTGAGTTGCCCCAGTCTGTTCCCGATTTGCCCCAGTCTGTTCTTGAGTTGCTCCAGTCTGCTTCCGTGTCTGCCTCGAGTCTGCCCCCTAGTGTTCCCGAGTGTAATTATTTGATTCCTGAGTTTCTTCCCCTTTTCAGTGCTGTCGCACGGTGGTTGTGTGCCTCGTTTTTTCCCTTCCATGATTTTTAGTGTTATAAATAAATTATTTAGGTTCCCTGCATATGGCGCCTCTCCCCCTTGTTTCTGAGTTCCGAGTCTAGTCTTCCAAGTTCCCAGTGTGTTCCGAGTATTCCCCCCAATTTCATAACAGAAAAGGGTCCAGGTGGGACAACTTGCTGTCAATATTTTGGAAAATGTCTGAATTTTCAGGTTTGGCAGAATCAGGTTCATTTTCCAAGGGGCAGTCACAATCTTCTTCAGAATTTTCCAGTTGTATTTACCACATTGACTGGCTTTTGCTGTGTGTCTCTGTCAATGTATTCTTTCAGCATTTGATGTGACACATTTGTTTTCCTCCTTCCAGGGGTTAAAATGACATAATTTAGATCACTGACCTTTCTGGGGACAGTGTAAGGGCCAAAATATCAAGCTCTTAGAGGGTTTTCAGGAACTGGCAAAACTGCAAGGATTTTGTCACCAGTTTTAAAACTTCTATCTTGGGAATGAAGGTCATATCTGGCTTTCATTTTGCCTCTTTGAAATTAGACTTAGCTCAAGTCACAAGCCTTGGGGACATTACGGTATTAAGAGACATATTACGGAAGTCAGAGACATACTGAAGCAAGTTTATTGGGACATCATCTTCCACCAGGAACATTTCCTTCAGAAGATTCAGATGTCCACGGACTGTATGTCCAAAAACTAGCTCAAAAGGACTGAACCCAAGAGACTCCTGAACAGCTTCACGGGCAGCAAACAGAAGAAAGATGGACAGCTTCATCCCAGTCCTTCTGTGTCAAGGCAGTAGGTCCTTATCATGTTCTTCAGGGTTTGATGGAATCTCTCAAAAGCACCTTGACTCTCAAGATGGTAAGCTGATGACCTGTATTGTTTAATACCAAGCTCATGCATAACTTGTTGAAATATGCCAGACATGAAATTTGATCCCTGATCTGACTGAATAGACTTAGGAAGGCCAACAAAGCAGAAAAACTTGGTAAGAGCCTTGAAGTCTTTGCCTTGATATAACGAAGTGGAATTACCTCAGGAAACCGGGTGGACGCAAACATGATAGGCAGTAGGTACTCACAACCAGACCTTGTCTTCGGGTAATGGCCCAACACAGTCAATGATGATCCAACTGAAAGGTTCTTCAAAAGCGGGAATGGGCTTAGGTCGAGCCTTTGGAATATTGTGGTTCGGCTTCCCAACTATTTGACAAGTATGACTGGATTTCCAGTACTCCTGTACATCAGACCTCATGAAAGGCCAGAGGAAATTATTCCGGACATGTTGAAGGGTCTTCTTGATACCCAAATGACCTGACATAGGATTGCCATGGGCTAGACTAAGAGTTTCTTAACGATCAGTATCTAAAGGGCGAAATCCAGAATCGTAACCAGGGCACCAAAAACAAAATCCGTAGTCAGGCAAAAATAGGTCGATACACAAGAATGCGGTACAATACATAGGCAAAGCTTGGTAGTCAGGCGGTCCAGTCAGAAAGATAAATCACTAAGAATCGAGGCGAAAACAAACGTGGCACAGGAAGCTAGGAAGAACGATCTGACACTGGAAGTGACTAAACAGACATCTTAAATACACATCCAGGTGAACACATGACTAGGGAGAAACAGGTGCAATCAATGATACAAAGATCGGGAGTGACACATTAGGAATATCTAATTACATGAATAAGGCAAAAGCTAAAACGCAGACAGGGTTCATGAGACAAACCTATGCACAAACAACAGCTCTGGTCAAGGAGTACTAAAGTGCGAAGCTTAAAGAAAAGGAAAGCATAAAGTCTAAGTGGAAGACTGCAGCAGAGATAATTAGGGATAGGCAAGAAAGCGGAGACTAGAATTGGGCGACTGCTGAGAGATCGTTAGTCAATTAGAATGTGCAGCTATACAATCCCGAGTGCATGTTAGTAAGTTAGTAAAAATACACAATGTTAATTCTGGTTTGTAATTTAGCGAAAACAACAAACTGTTAGTATTGGTTAGTAGATAGCAAAAGAGCGAGGAAGGAAGAACACGAGATAATGAAAGAAGGTGAATACCCAGAAACCAATAAATCACCCAAATGAGTGGCACGCAAGACAAGGGACCGTGAGCAAAGACCTACACAAGACAAGACTGGGCAAATGAAGTGCAAAGCGAGGCATGGCAGAATAAACATGATCAGGAATCTGGGAGCTAAGGCAAAGACTAAGAATAATACAACAGGACATGAAAAAATAATAAAACAGGATAATCTAAAAATACCAAATCACAATACACAATCCAAGAATGGTCAAAGGACAGGCAGAGGTCACTAAACACAAAAATCAATAATCATGGCTAGGCCAGGCACAGAACTTAAACAAGGCAGACAGATGGTAGAATCCCAATAATATGTTGAATATTTCTTGTTTCTTCATTGATGATTTCACATCAGATAATCCAAGGGTTGAGGCTATTTGCAGCAAGTCCCTCTTCTTTGCCAGCACAATTGATTCCTGGGTTGGAGTTTTCAAAAAGCTTTCAACATCAAAAGTCATGATTGCTGTTTTTTTCAAATAGTCACAAGATTTAAAATAATAGTTCAGTTTTAATCTTTGGTGAATCCAATCGTTGATCCAATGAAAGGTTTATCTCGGTAGACCCTCTAATTTGTTAAGACTTGAAAATCACAACAAAGAAAACCAGCAATGACAATTTAAACAAATTTATTCTTCACTGATTAAAAAAAAAAACGTCTACAAACAATCCACTGTTCAATCCTATAATAACACTGTAATGCCACTATGTAACAAAAACTCTGCCTCCACTGACCAAAATCACAGCATTTATATAGACTAGCAACATTCTGGAAAGATCTACAAGATTCCTGGGTGATCCCCCTCCAGTCAAGAAGAAGCCAGAAACTTCTAGAAAGCACTAGTCTATTTCATCAAGCACGAGTGGTATTGCATCAGATCATGTTTTGCTACAGACACACCACCAGAGGGAGCTAAATGATTAACAAAATAAACAAATAGCTGACTAGTAAGGCAGCACAAATCTGACAAATATCCATTTACAAATGATATACAGTGCTGTACACAAAATACTCATACATAAAAGTAACTTCAGCCGTGCTACTCGTCTGGGCATTGATGTCATGTCAATGATAATGTGTAACCTATGCTGCATGCATGGGCATCATGACATGCCCTAATAAATGTACAGTCCAGGGGTCTAGTAGGCCTATATACTAGTAGGCAACTGTTGTGCATGCAGGCATGGTTGTGCCGCTGGCGTTTTCAAAATGTCATCATTTATCTTTGTGTGGGAATATTTACACAAATTAGGCTACAATTTGCTTGTATATTTTAGCTAACCGGTGTGGTGTCGGCCCAAACTCAGTCACTGTGACTGAGTCTGGCACAGATGAGATATGAGAGGCTTTCCTTTCTCTATTACGTCAACAGGCCAGCCACATCATTATAGATGTGTGTAAATCGTCAATAAAAACAGAATACAATGATTTGCAAATCCTTTTCAACCTATATTCAATTGAATACACTGCAAAGACAAGTTACTTAATGTTCGAACAGGTAAACTTAGACATTTTTAGCACATATTAGCTCGTTTGGAATTTGATGCCTGCAACATGTTTAAAAAAAGCTTGCACAAGTGGCAAAAAAGACTGAGAGAGTTGAGAAATGCTCATCAAACACTTATTGGAACATCCCACAGGTGAACGGGCTAATTGGGAACAGGTGGGTGCCATGAATAGGTATAAAAGCAGCTTCCCTGAAATGCTCAGTCATTCACAAACAAGGATGGGGTGCCGGTCACTACTTAGTGAACAAATGCGTCAGCTGATCGTCGAACAGTTTAAAAACAACATTCCTCAACGAGCCATTGCAAGAAATTTAGGGATTTCATCATCTACGGTCCGTAAAATCGTCAAAAGGTTCAGAGAATCTGGAGAAATCACTGCACGCGACAGGGCCGAAAGCCAACAATGAATGCCCTTGACCTTCGATCCCTCAGGTGGTTCTGCATCAAAAAACCGACATCAGTGTGTAAAGGACATCACCACATGGGCTCAGGAACACTTCAGAAAACCACTGTCAGTAACTACAGTTCGTCGCTACATCTGCAAGTGCAAGTTAAAACTCTACAATGCAAAGCAAATGCCATTTATCAACATCACCCAGAAACGCCGCCAGCTTCGCTGGGCCCAAGCTCATCTAAGATGGACTGATGCAAATTGGAAAAGTGTTCTGTGGTCTGACGAGTCCACATTTCAAATTGTTTTTGGAAACTGTGGACGTCGTGTCCTCCGGACCAAAGAGGAAAAGAACCATCCGGACTGTTATAGGCGCAAAGTTCAAAAGCCAGCATCTGTGATGGTATGGGGGTGTATTAGTGCCCAAGGCATGGGCAACTTACACATATGTGAAGGCACCATTGATGCTGAAAGGTACATACAGGTTTTGGAGCAACATATGTTGCCATCCAAGCAACGTCTTTTTCATGGACGCCCCTGCTCATTTCAGCAAGACAATGCCAAGCCACATTCTGCACGTGTTACAACAGCATGGCTCCGTAGTAAAAGAGTGCGGGTACGAGACTGGCCTGCCTGTAGTGCAGACCTGTCTCCCATTGAAAATGTGTGGCGCATTATGAAGTGTAAAATACGGAGACCCCGGACTGTTGAACAACTTAAACTGTACGTCAAGCAAGAATGGGAAAGAGTTCCACCTGAAAAGCTTCAAAAATTGGTCTCCTCAGTTCCCAAACGTTTACTGAGTGTCGTTAAAAGGAAAGGCGATGTAACACAGTGGTAAAAAGGCCCCAATGCCAACTTTTTTGAAATGTGTTGCTGCCTTTAAATTCTAAGTTAATGATTATTTGCAAAAAACAGTTTGAACATTAAACATCTTGTCTTTGCAGTGTATTCAATTGAATTTAAGTTGAAAAGGATTTGTAAATCATTGTATTCTGCTTTTATCTACGATTTACATAACGTGCCAACTTCACTGGTTTTGGGTTTTGTAGATCAGATCGGTCCCTCAAATGCACACAATTTTTGGTGAGTGCATTGCTATTAATAACTTACCTCGGAATAATCAGCACTTCTTCAACAAACAAATCAGCTTAACTCATTTTGCTCCACCAAGTGCAAATAATAAGTTTTTTCGGGTCAATTAGCTACACACGAACGACGGTAATCAACAATGGCGTTTCCACTCCGTTCACTCTGAGCCTCGTTTTGAATTCCATCTAAAGCTTCCATCTAAATTGTTTTGCATCGTATTCGCGTGGGTTTTCTCCGGGTACTCCGGTTTCCTCCCACAGTCCAAAGACATGCATGTCAGGTTAACTGGAGACACTAAATTGCCCATAGGTATGAGTGTGAGAGTGAGGTCTGTGAATGGTGTGTGCGCCCTGCGATGGATTGGCAACCTGTCCGTAGCCAGCTGGGATAGGCTCCAGCTCGCCCCGCGACCCTAGTGAGGAATAAACGGGTATAGAAGATGAATGATGAGATCCTGATGTTTGCCATGACAGAGTTGTTCAGCATTGAAGCAAGATAGGTTTAACTGTCAGAAATCATTTTTCGGACGATAGTAAAAGATGTTTCTTTCGGCTAAGTAACAATGAGCATGTCTACCACGGCTGTGACAATGAAAAATAACAAAATTAAATTTGTAAATTTATATTGTTGGGCACCCAGGCCATTGTAAGGTCTTGGTGGACACGTGATTGTCATATTCTGACCACTAAGTTGTATAATACATAGTTTCACTACTAACATTCAGAGTAGAATCCAGTATATATGGGCGTAACATGTAATCAAGTATACAACTTCGAACATTGCCGCTGTTGCCATAGTAAAACCCTCTATGCATTTGATCATTTTAAGTGACAAAAAACCTTCAAAGAAGTTGCCTAGATGTAGCATTAAAAGCAATTAATAAAATGGTTAATATCCACAGAATTATTGTGAGCGCCTCGATAAAAGTCAGCATTCAATTGATTTGCATGATTTGTGCACCTTTCACTTTTGCAAATATCAGAGGCTCCACACAGGAGTTTTGGTAATGATTTGAGTTGGATTGGCAGACCTCTGCTAAACTTAACTTCCCTACTTGTGGCTTTGGCATAGTGCGCCCATATGTTTAAATATACCCAGAAGTACCTTACAGATGAGGTTTCGATGACCCCTGTGTATATCGCATACAGTATGATGGAAAAAAATAAGGCCCATGGAGTCAAAGTTTGAACGGGGCTTACATTCTAGTTCCAAGGGTATCTGTGGTTTCCGCAGAGGATACCAAAAGGGTTAACGGAAAATGTGGCAACTATACGTTTCAGCATTGAGAATGGTGGCGACTATAAGCACAGCTGTGTTAACACACTACAGTAAAACTCTACCTTACTCCGCCTACTCCAACTGGAAGTGATTAGCTAACTACTTGCTGTTGTTTTATATTACTCTGTTTGTAACATTGTCTTATACTCTAGTCCTGAGGAAGGCCTGTGTGTTACGCCAAAATATGTTGGCAATTTTTTTTTTTTAAATAAGTTCCATTATGAACTAGCCTATTGATTAAAGCTTTTTCTTTGAAGTAGAGTGGCTTGGTTTCACTACTTTCTTGAGGACTTGCTTTTTCAACCAATGAGCACCTTCTAATTTGTTTTGTTTAATCTATTTGTTTTATTAATTGACTATATCTGAACGCCGTAGCCCTCCATCCCCCTTTTTTCTTTATTTTTAAAAGCCTTGTTATACATTACACCACAAAATTGTACGGCATTTTCTTCCGCACATCAATGACTGCGTAAAATATTAATATGCCTTTATAATTTCTGCGCTCGTGTAGCTTGTGAAACAGCACAGATTTGCATAAAATAGTTTGCGAGGCTCATTGAGCAAGCCACAAGAATTCGTTCTACTGTCTGACAGCTAAAGGGCATTGTTAGGTACGATGCACAGCTGAGTGATGGCGAAAATAATTGCAGCAAAGTCAGCAAAAGTTTCGGATTTTTCATTTAAGTTTCCATCCTAACAATGTTGCATCAATTATATAAATGTTGGCAATAGGCATTCATTTTTCCACTTTCATCAGGCAAACCTGAATGAGAACAGTGAGAGGACAGTCGAGCAGTAAGGTTACTGAAGCCCCTCTGAACATGTGACCGCACCCTGCTGGTTAAAGGTAGGAATAAGCTATTATGTCTTAATCAGCTGTTGATCCACTCATTATTATTTTGCACATGACCTTGATAGCAAAAGTCATTTTACTACCTCTGAGGTACTTAGGTCAGAATGTTAATCTAATCTAAACTCTGAAACTGGAGTGACAGCCAACAGGGTCAAAAGCAGCAGAGCTCTTCTAAAGCCCTTGCCAGCTCCAAAGACCTGAAAAGAAGTCTGTACTGCATATGATGGGGAAAATTGAGGACGCAATCTCCAGAGAAAGAAATTGGCAAATACAAAACATTCTTGAGTGGACAATTGCAGTTCTAACAATTAAATTAAACTAAATAAATACATAATTGTAGTGTCTCTGCATATGTGCAGCCCAAGCTTGTTAAAAAAAAAAATCCAGCACATTCTGACCCACGATGAAAACAAAAACGGCAAAAAAAAGGAGGAACGCAGATGTCCAAATTAAATTGAGAGTGCTTATTTTGAGGTTTTTTCCCCCCCTTTCTTTTCTTGGAGAATTGACAGTGAGCTAACAGCACCACAGAGTCAATGATTCATCCCTGATTCCATGGCAGACACACTGCAATCAGTTAGCTAGTTTGGATGAGCTTGAATTGAATCTAACAGCCTAACAGCTGGGGCTTCTTGAAACGTTTCACAAATATGTGTGTGTGCGTCTGTTTGCGTGTGTGTGTGTGTGTGTGTGTGTGCGCGCATCTGTGGAAACTGCGATGTGAGGCTTTGAAAGAGCCGCCCACTATGCCAAATCATCTGAGAGGATTATGGTGTATTATAACCTGTCTGATGGCTTCGGTGTTTCCAGACAGTGTCTGTGCCGTCTGTATTCATTTCCTTCCAAAACAGCCCATTTCCTGATGGAGGCAAGCCATGAAAAGAGTCCAAAGAAAGGAAACAGCGTGAGATCTCACAGTAAACTCAGCCATAGTTCCCCCAACACTGAATGAGCAATGCTCAGTCATCTAAAAACATATAAATATGAATTTTCAGCCAGACTGCCATCTTACAACTGCATATTTGTTACCATCTGTCCCAACACATTTGCTATTTAGCTTCTGACAGTGTAACAAAAGTACACAAACGCAGTATGCACTTTTTTAAAATGAAGATGCTTCTTTATTTAAAGAACAGGAGGGCAGATGCTGAGTATTTCTCTGAGTTTATAAGCGACATTCCATACATCTGAATAGGGTTATTGACTCACACATTTTTTAATATTTATCCATTTCTTAAAAAGGTGCTTTGTGGTACTCGTGACAGTGCTGTGCAGTGTATAAACCATTCAATCTAACATTGCCGAAGTTAAAAACAATTCACGGACATGAAACGTGTGGCAAGGACTCCAAGTATGTCACAGTTATCTCTAACTCAGACAATATCTCGCATTTCATTCATGAATGGATTTGAATATTAAATAATAACGTGGCTCTGAAGTGGAACGTTAAAAGCGTCCATAAATTAGCTTTCTTGGTGTGTATCTAATTTCCCCTTCAACAGTTGATTGCGCTGAAGTCAGGTTTGGTTTTGCTGGGTAGAGGTGGAGGGAAGCATTGCGTGGGCCTCTGTTTGCGTGGAAAAGATCAGCAATAAGTCTATTTTCATCCTGTGTCAGGCACGAGAATATCTAACTGCTCTCGTGACATTTTGTTTAGCAGCCTGAAGATGTTGTGTTCCCTCTTGACTGCATTTATTTATATGCACATGGAAAAAAAGCTTAGATTACAGTCAAGTATGTACAATTTGTCCACAGACACAGTTTATATTGCGGGTGTTGTGTGGTCCTGAGATCGCCATGGCCTCTTAGCTCCTCGTAATCACATAAAGACTTGAGACCCGTTCAAATCTGTATGCAAATTAGCCATTTTGCATTTAAATGTAATTCATCATAATTGATTTTTGTGTCACAATGCATGGGGGGAGTGGAACAATTTACATTTTTTGTGCATTAAGCATTGAAACATTCAAATATTATGTGCACTGCTTGACAGGCTCAATATTAACTTTTTTAGAGGAAAGGATTTTGCTTTCAACAGCACAATAATAACACTTACAAATAGAATATGCAAATGCGCGCCAGTACAACGCATGCTGAAATTACTTGCGGAACTACGTCAGCCACTCCACCCTCTGCAGATAATAACTGTGATCTTCCCTTAACAATTTTTCAAAATGGAATCATTAATACTGCAGATATGCGCTACTGTGCTGTTTGAAAGCAGAATATGGTACACTCTTTCGACGCCGTACGTAGCTACCCCAAATTATCGGCCTTGAAAAATTACAGCTTAAAAAATATTGCAAGTGAGGCACAGTTGATGGTTAAAGCCGAGAGTAAAGCGGGGGAGAGACTTTGGATGCAGCTCAGAGGGAACGGCACAGAGATGGCGCCTCCGGCATCCTGGCAGGAGCGGTGCTGCACGTATCCGATAGCCCTCTGTACTGACAGGGACTACAACACTGCGCATTGGGTGGATTTACCTAATTAGACTCACTTTAATTTGCATGCCTGTAGCCCTTGGAATACTTATGAGGTTGGGGTGGAAGAAATGGTGGAGTAAAGTGGAGCAAGAGCTGATTTTATCCACTGGATTACGTTGAACACTTTCACAGTGTTTTCTTTAAGAAAAAAAAGTCGCAATGGACGTCACAGTTTTTTAACATTAGATGCGGATCAGCTATCATTTTTCATCATAGTGATCGACAAGTCATACAGGAATATTTTTATTTTGAATTTCCTGATGCCGTATACAACACAATTGCACCAAACAATTGGGGGGAAAAAAATGATGCTGTTTACTTCAGAATTGAATTTTCAGCATAATTGGTGGCAAAGGAGGAATATATACGAGTAGAAGCACCTCCACATTCAAAGAGGTACATAAATATTGGAGATGAAATTAAATAATTAATCTGTGTGCAGACTTTCAGGTTTAATGTGAGGGTAATTACGCCCAAAGAGGTTGAAAATTGTAGGAATCACAGCACTTTTAAATTCCCCCCTCCCCCCTTCTTTTTTAATAGATCAAAAGCAATAAGATAATTGGATGCTCAGCTGTTCCATGGGCAGGTGTGCGCTAGTCCCTCATTATTTCATGTTCATTCATGAGTAAGCAGATAAAAAGTGTAGGGTTCATTTTATGTGCTGTTTGCATTTGGAATCAGCTGCTCTATTTGAATATAGTAAATATGAAGTCCAAAGTGTTGTCAAGCAAAGCATTATGAGACTGAAAAATCAAAACAAACCCATCAAAAAAATAGCCAAACACATTAGGAGTGGCAAAACAAACTGTTAGGTGCATTCCTGAAAGTAAGAATACAGTGATGAGGTCAGAAAAACCAAAAGACCTAGAAGACCATGGATAACAGCTGTACTGAACCCCCAATTCAGGGTGTGCCCCTGTGACTGCCATACGAACAGACGAAAACATCACATTTCCATCAGTTGTTAATCTCCCATAATCCTCAAGTGGAGTTTGCCTGACGATCAAAAACTTGCATTTTAGGTAATCTTACCATTACAACTAAAATTCCCTTTTTCATCTTCTCTCATCCATGTGTGATATAGTTGGAGAGGTAAAATGGTTGTTCAGCAATGGTGATCCCAGTCTTTGGACTTAAATTTTATTAAAAACCTGCAGTCAGTGAACAGGAAAGGACAGTCAATTAAAGCAAACTCAAGGATACCAATGATAGAGAGACTCACTGCAAGGAGTAAGGGCTCAAAAAAATCTTCCAAACATATTTCCTTGTCACAGATTTAACACAGGAGCCGCATACAGATCACAGACAAGCTGCTAGGGTGTCTTCAATAAAAGACAGGGGGATTTCAGTCCACAAATTAAGAGGATTACTAGAAAACAGATGTTTCTTAATAATCAGCAGATGTTTTTAAAGAACAATAACATTTCTCAGTTTCAATATTTGAAATGTTGTGTTTGCGCCATCTTCAATTAAATAAAGGGTTTAAAAGATTTGCAAATCATTGCAGTCTGTTTCTTTACATTTTACACACCATCCCAACTTTTTTGGCAATGGGGTTGTAAAATGCACATACTTGCTTGTATGAAGAAATCAGGAGAACACCAGATGCAGGATCCACAAGTGTTTATTAAACACAAAACACTAGGAGAAACTTGACAGACACGCCAGAAATAAAACACCGTGCAGATGCACTGAACAAATGGGAGAACTAAGGTACACTGCCAAAGGCAGGGGGAAACCGAAATACTCACTCCAAGAGTGGATAAACTAGAAAAACAAAAACTGAACCTAACTAGACTGACGGACACACTGGGAGACTTAAACAAGGGACAGACAAGACAAGGGCGCAGCAAAAAACAAGACTCGGGAATCATACAAAGGAAATACTCAGAAGGCACAAGGAGCTGAGATTTCACCATGCAGATCTGAGTCGTACACAAGGTTCCGTCTGACGGCTCCCTCCCTCACTGCCACATGTATGGTCACAAGAGGAGGCGGGGACTTGGAATGCAATTTCGACTGGAAAGAGAAACACATGGGAGTAATAAAGAATTACATGAGAACCGGGTTAACAATAATGAATCGAGACAAGACACTGAGACCATCAATCAAGCGAGACAGTTTAGATTAAGGTAATCTAAACACGACGAGTAAAAAACACCACAAGAGAAGCGAAGGGAAGCACAGATTTTAATGCAGTTATCAGGGATAGCTTAGACAGAATTTACTAAAGCCAGAAACACACGCACTCGCTAATGAGTTAATTTAGAATTAATTTAAACCTTTCAGAGGTTGATGAATCAGGTTCTAGCTAATATTGAAAACTGCGAAGCCTACCTGGATGATGTTGTAATATATTCAGCCACATGGGAAGACCACCTCTGTACTTTAAAAAGGGTATTTTCACGCTTTCAGGAGGCTTCTCTCACTCTAAACCTAGCTAAATGTGAATTTGGCCATGGAACTGTTGATTATTTAGGTAAGAGGGTTGGACAGGGAGCTGTTCGTCCATTGGATGCGAAGGTTCAGGCTATTAACAACTTCCCACCTCCTAAGACAAAGCGAGAATTGCGACGCTTTCTTGGCATGGCTGGGTATTATCGCAGTTTTTGCAGAAATTTCTCTGATGTAGTATCACCGCTCACAGATCTTCTTCGGAAAACACAGAATTTTATGTGGTCTCCAACTTGTCAGAAAGCCTTTGATGCTGTAAAAAGCCTTTTGTGTAGTGCTCCAGTTCTGGCTGCTCCAAACTTCTCCGCACCATTCAAACTGGAGGTGGATGCTAGTGGCTCTGGTGTTGGAGCGGTGTTGCTTCAGGAGGACCATCTTGGTGTTGATCATCCAGTCTCTTATTTTTCAAAGAAATTTGTTTGTCACCAAATTGCATATAGCACCATTGAAAAGGAAGCTCTTGCGCTTCTTCTGGCGCTTCAGCATTTTGAGGTGTACCTCGGCTCAAGCTCAAACCCGGTTCAGGTCTATACAGACCACAATCCCCTTGTTTTTCTTCAGCGCATGTGCAACTCTAATCACAGACTCATGCGTTGGTCCCTAATTGTGCAAAGTTTCAATCTGGTAATAAAGCATAAGAAAGGTGCACAGAATATTGTTGCTGATGCCCTTTCACGTTGCTGATTTAAGGAAAACCAAGACCTGAGGTTTTCTCTTAAGGGTGGGGGTGTTACGACCCCTGTCGTACATTTGTGAATCTGCGCTTGAAATCTGTTATCTTTTTTTGGTTCGCCTAGGTCTGATACTTCCGTTTCCGGTTTACCCCTTTAAAAGGCGCGGTCTAGTGTCAACCGCGGAGACTAGCTCTTCCGATCTATTAATTGCGTTAACGTCCTGTGAGATTAATTGTTTTTGCCTTATTTGACTCGGATTGCCTCTGGATTTACGATTCTTGCCGTTCCCTTTAATTGGTTTGTTTGAATTGTGGTGGCTGACCCTTGGCTTGTCCCATTAGACTAGAATTCTAGCCCTTGCGTTTTGGTTTGGTTGCTTGGTGAATTCCCAGTGTTTTGACCTCGGCTTCTGTATCTGACTATCCCTCTCGTCTTGCCCTTTCCGGTACGCTGTTAGGTCTACTCTGGTTAGTCAGCGTGCTCCCAGCTGGATCTCACAGTCCTTCCATCGGGGCACTTCTTTGTTGTTTTGCTTTGTTATTTTTCCTTTATTATTTTTAAAGGTGATTCTGGGCGGAAACTTGTTTCCACAGGGGGTACACTATTCGTTCCCTCAGTCCTTATTTGCGGACTGGGAGTTCGGGAGTTAAGTGTTTAAAAGCCGCCCCGAGCCCGGCGAACCTTCGAAGATTAGCCATAGGAATAGTTTAGCTTTGGTTAGGCAGATAGGGACCAGAGTAACTGAGCAGCGTACTATTCGTGCCTTTTACAGTTCTCCCCGCCCGTCCTTCCCTTACTTTCTTTACCTGTTGCTGTCTGCCCTAGACCGGGTCGTAACAGTTAATACTACGTGACAAAATATTTACAATCACCCTCAAATAAGTGCTGGTTAGTACAGGTTAGTAATTATCCGATCAGAGAACGCATTCACTCCGAGTTTCGTGAGACCCAGAATTAAACACAGGTGGAAGCAATGAATGAAAAACCAGAGCCGAAACTGAGAGGGGAAACGTGATTGGACAACGAGACGCAGGCATGCTGAAGGCTGTCACGCGACATCACTGGAGTTAGGCAGAGAGGGAGTGGATCGTCAGACGGCCGAAAGCTGAAATATTAAACAAAAGTCAAGCACAAGCACAAAGACAGCACACAAAAGGCAGAATCATAACACTTGCTTTCTTGAGTTTAAACCTCAAAGATTAAAGAAAGCTGACAAGCAAACGGTAGACAAAGACCAGGAACTTAAATACACAAGAACAACAGTCAACAAAGAGTAAAGGAGTGTGTGAGCATGGGGAGGAAACACAAGGGGAGAACAAAGAGACAATAATTAATTAATGACAGTCAATCAACAAAATAAAACCAAAAATGACCAAGTGTGCTTGACTGCGGGGAAAAAAACTATTACGGAAAAACCCTCAGGATCTGTGATAGTACCCCTCACCTCCTGAAGGGTGCCATGTAGTGGCCCTGTGGCTGATCTTATGCGCTGACACAGGAAGTCCTGGTCGGAATGCACCTCCAGCCGGTATACACTCCCAATTCACCAGAAACTGGCTCCCTCTCCCTCTCTGCCAAACATCTAAAAAGCAACTCACAGTGTAAGGGGGGGCCACCATTGATGATCCGAGGAGGAGGGGAGGAGGGCTGTAACGTGCGGAACAGACAGGTTAAATAGGTTAAAAGACAGGATGGATGTGGCAAAAGGGAGGGGAAGGGCGATAAGAATCAAGAAATGGTGAAGGGGATGAGCTTCGTGGATAGTGCCCTCAGGGGGATGGCAACTTGCGTCGCAAGGTTTAGAAGACCATTGTCTATTCATCATCACTTCTCACACTTTCCATCTGGTGGAACCAGAAGGAAATCTGTACAATTTTGTACCCTTTTCGGGACAATTTTTACATCCTCACGCGCAGCAACTAGGCATTTTTAGGTAACTTCAATGTTCATCCGAGTGAGATGTACGAGCTACAACCAACAAACACTTGTAGTATGAAAACATTTCCACATGCTGCAGAGAGCCAGCCTTAGAACTACGTATTTTTGTGAATTTCAAGTTGGCCCCAAAATGGTGCCTATATATCACGCAATGCATAAATTTTGGTGCCCCAACTGACACAACTCTCTCAAGATATGACTCAACAGGGTTCAAAAGGCCTTCCAGAACCAGCTTGAAAATTGTAGCCATGATGAGAGACAACCTCCTGGGGGATGCCATAGAGTAGCACCACATGATGGTGGAGGAGCTCTGTCCTCTCCTCAGCCATGGACAGCCTTGCCAGATTGAAAAAGTGGGCTTGAAAAAGGGTCCACAATGGTGAGAACTATTGTGGGTCTCTCTGACTCGGGCAGCCCAGTTACGAGGTCCATGGCAATGCACGCTCACAACCGATGGGGGACTTCAAGCGACTGGAAGAGGCCACTGGGAGGCAGGTTGCTGTATTTTGCCTGGGCGTAGGTGTGACAGATGATTCTATACTCCCTCTGGAGTATCTTGCTTAACAGTTAGCCACCAGAATCACCTACAGACGAAGGACAGAGAGTGGGTTACCCATAGACGGCATGTGTAAAGGGAAGCTGAGGCCCAGGTGAGGACAGTGGCTGTCTCTCTTTCCATCGCAAAGAGGTGGCTCACAAGGCAGCTCCAAGGAATAGCATTGAATGGGAGGACCTTCTTCACAATGTGCTCCCCATCCAACCTGATGGCAGCCCGTGTGCATCTGTCAGGAAATTAAAGCTGGCAAAAAATGGAACCATTAGGTTTGTTTGGGATAGAGTCTCCTGGCAGGAATATGGTTCAGGTTTTCCAGGTTCTGGTGGTCTGACCACACGAGGAAAGGGATGCTGGCCCCGTAAAGTCAGAGCCTCCACTCCTCCAGTGCTAGCTTGATGGCCAGGGGCTCATTATCCCCTGTGGTATAGTTCATATCTGCAAGGGTCAGCAGACCTGAAGGTGCATGGATGCACCTGACCATCAGCTGGGAAAGGACATCAGAATGCTGGGAAAAAGCAATTTACGAAAACATTCAGGACGTGACATTCCCTTGCCTCTATTTGAGATAAGAAAAGACTCATTCCTGTAATAACTAGGGTTTACTAGAGCATTTCCACAGCGTAATAAACCTGGGGTATAATAAATTTTAATGACATTAGTTTTTATACAAAATTATTCAATTATTGAATTACATGGATATACATAGATTTCTTGTTGGTAAGAACTTCAATATGTAGAATATTAATGTTCGTCCTACCGGCCAGTTTTACATACATAAACTACCAGGTGGGTCCGCGTGGACCCCAGGAGGGAATACCTTGAAATCAATGCTGTTGTGATTCTGCCTTGTTGTCATGTTTATGTTCATGTTCATGTTCTGTGTTCATGATTTTGTTTTTTATTTTTCTTTTTGGTTATTGTAATGCTGAGGTTTTTAGTTCATTCCATTTCTCAGTTCCATTGCATCTCCCCTGTCTTGTGATCTAGTTGGTTCAGTCCGTCCTCCCTGTCTGCATGCCCACTGACTCCGGGTGATTTAAATGAATTCCGGTGTTTAAAATATTCCTTCGATTCTCGTTTACTTCCTTCGTTTTTCTGTTCTGATTGCTAACAAGACTAAATTTTGTATTTTGTATCATAGTCTAGTAACACAACTAATCCATGTACATAGATTACTAACTTATAAACGAGCACTCTAGTTAAATCTGTAAAGTTGCACAGCTACTGATACTAATTCCCTCTCAGTAATCGCCCTGTTTTAGTCTCCGCCTCTTGCTCAGCTGTTCCTGTCTTCTCCTGAGTTTCAGCGAGATCTCTCGCACGTGCTTAATTACTTTCCTGCGCTCGTTATCTGTGCACTTAGAACCCCTTGACCGGAGCTGTTTAAAAGTCATAGGCTGTTTGTGTGACTCCCGTCCGTGTTTTGCCTTTCGAAAAATTTTCGTGGTTAGGGTTTCCCTCATGTGATTCTACCGGTGTAATCAGTCTGATTCACCTCACCTGATTCCTGCATAGCATGTGACCTTCCCTGTGTGTATTTAAGCTGTAATTTCACTCACAGCTTTTTTCAGAACGTTGATCAATATTTCTTTGTGCAGAGCACCTTGAATGCTATTGAGTATTGTTTCTCCTCTACTGGATTGTCCGACTTCGATTTTTGCCATCCCCCTTTTTGTATTGTCTTTGTCTTTCTGACTTTCGACCCATTTTTGTATGACCACGATTTCTGTGTTTGGATGCCCTTTGTATCACCCTTGGCTTTGTTCATCGACTACGACTTTTTGCCTATCGTTTTCTGTACCTCTGCTTATCTGTCTTACTGGTTCTCACCCCTGCCTGTCTAGTCGACACTGTTTTTGGATTTCGTACTGTGGCTTGGCAATTCCTTTGTTTTTTGGCTTTGACTCGGACTCCATTAAAGGCATCGGTTTTTTGGATTTCTGTCTCCCGCGAGTGGTTCCTGAACAGTATTTCACAAATGCAGTAAGAACAAATTCAATGCAGCAAACAAACATAACTTAATTGAAGAACAGAATCCACTACTGCTGAATATCAATGATATATTATAAATGCAATAACATTGTAATAATATTGCAATAACCAGCATACACTTAGCAAACTATAGCACCACAAAATAAATTTTGGCATTATATGTAAGGGTTTGTCCTTACAGTCCCTCCCCCTGCTGCATTCTTCACCTTCACCTTGACGGGCAACAGGTGTGGCTCATTAAGGTGGAGGTGGAGGTTTGTTATTTAAGGGTTGGCTGCGCCCACAGTTTGGTGCAGCAGCATTTTGTTCCTGGATCCCTGCGATGTGTCTGTATGCTGCTGCTGCCCTCCTGGTTTTATGTGTTAAAGCTTTTTTATATTTATACTCAGCCTGAGCATTTGGGTCCCTTGTCTTGCTTTAGGGTACATTTAGGGTGCTTTAGGGTCCCAGTGCCTGCCGGCTTCATGCCTTATTCCGGTGGGGGCAAAACCATGACATTATATATATGATTTATGCAGCTGTAAAACATTCTGGATTACGACTTCTGTCTTTTCTTACAGAATTATAGCAAAAAAGTAATTGTGAACTACTTTGTAATTTTCATTGCTTGTGTTCAGAATCTGCCTTAAGGCCTAGCTTTTCTTTGTCTGTTGGCTATTATGAATCTGAAACAACTGCAAAGAAGTAAATTTTCAGTGTGCTATTCAATTATAAAATAAGAGACAGATACGTTTAACAAATTAATTATACCTTCACAATACAAAAAGCTGATCTTCTGGTGCTTGAGTGTTTTAATTAAGACATAAATTCTGACAAATTCATAAAACAGTGAGGCAGTATGTCACATACTTTTAAAATGGCAAATGAATATATAGTTGCGGGGTCCAGATGGACCCCACTTGTTAGGATAAAGATTAATTGTATGTTTCATTATATTCTGCCATTTCATTCACTCTTAACAATAATTCTGGACCCCAATGTAAATATCAATAAATACTTGCATGCATTCCTATCTCAAATGACCCACAGACTTCATATGATTGCATACACTTTGTATACTTGTATATTTATTGATGTAATTTGAGTAAACTACCCTGCTCACAGGTTGATAATAGCAGCACAGATTCTATGAGGAAATCAAGCCCACGATCTCTAACCATAAGGCTGCATAGCCAAGAAAAAACACTTTCTTACCGCTCACACACATACCCCCTCTCACATTCGCACAAACACCCACACAAATATACAGATAAGCATGCAAACAAAAATACATGAAAAGAATCAGGCCCATCTTGGTTTATATTGCTTTCAATACCCAACATAATCCTCCTCTAAAAGCATATCAACTTGATGGAAGTGGCCTTATTTTGTCGCAAGGAGAGCAAAATAAACAACCATAACTGTCGATGTAGAATGATTCACATCTGTGAAGAACGTGTGAAATTTTTAAAGATTGCTTCTGCTTCCCTCTACAAGTAAAAAATATGATGTCAATAGTCTGGAGATGCAGTCAGGAAAACCAAGTGGATCAAGAGGAATTTGGCTGTCAGTTTACAATATGAGCTGGGCCATCTGCTTTTAGTGATTGCACACCTGCGTGTTAGCGCTTCGAATTTGTTTTGGGTGGATTTTTCAGGCACGAACGCAATTATTCAACCCTCTTTCGGGACTATAAATTGTTAAAGTACCACCTGTATGTTTTGGCTACCATGTTTACTTCATGTGAAAGCATGAAGGATTTTCAAACTGGCTCGATGATTAAAGGCTGGAGGACAATGGGGGACTGAAATACTGTTCTTCCACCCTGGACTTGCCATTGCAGGGTCAGAGCCCTGTTCTCACCTCGCCTTAAAGTGCATTACTCCTCCAAACCCGTTAAGATTTACATTTACTAATTAGCAACTAAGTGTGAATTCATGCAGTGGCAAGAATCCATATATATATAGGAAAAAAAGTGTCTGATGAGATTTTATGTACGGCAATTAACTGAAAATTCTCGAAAATGCCGCTGAAGTTGGTGTTTAAATAAGCTTAGGTGTCATTTCCAACTGATTACGTAGATAATTGCTGTTTATACAATCTCATATTGTTGCCTTCAAACAACATTCCTAGAAGCTGGATTGTAAAAATCTCATTGATTTTCCAAGTTTGACGCATGGAATGCACAATTTTAAATGCATGCCATGCGTCAAACTTCTACGATTCACAAATAAACAATCTAATAAGTTACTCAATTACCAACGTTTACCAAGATAAGAAGCGTTGGTAATTTGATGAATTAATTATCCCCGCTTCACAGCATAACTTTGCTTCCTCGCAAATGTAACATATTCTTTTGATTGCTGAAAACATTATGATGAAATGCAATCTTAAAATAAATTCGGCTGCACTGCTGGAAAAAAAAATGCTTGAACGGGAGATGGAATTCAGGGAAAGTACTGGGTTAATAAGTATTTGTTTGTAATTTTTCCCCATCCCCACAATACTGTTATTAACCTCCGCCAAGGAGGTATATGTTTTCTGTGCCGTTTGTTTGTTGTTTTGTTTGCTTGTTGGTTTGTTTGTGTACAAAATAACTCAAAAACTTATGGCCGGATTTTGATGAAATTTTCAGGGTTGGTGGGTATTAAGTCAAGGAAGAGGTGATTACATTTTGGAATGTCTACGCCAAAGTACTGTTGAGATATACACCAAAGTTCAAGATTTCAAGTCTTTCCAATGGGCTGGAGTTCCAATCGCCGTGCTTTTGGGTTTGCTGCCCCCTGGCGGAGGTTCTGCGCTCTCTGAGTGCTTTTCTAGTTAAGTATATTGTCACTGCAGCCCTTTGGTGATCTGTGTCATATCTTAATACTTTCTGGCTTATATATTGATCTTGATGATTTAAAGAATAAATGGTGTGATTATTATGATTATTAATCAAGCGATCTTAAACAGGAACAGCTTGAAAGCAATTATGCTTTTAAGGTTCAAAGGCTCATGGCATGCCATACCCAGCTTACTTATGGTACCAGAGGTGTTTGGGTCTAGGAGGTAAAATTAGGATCAGGCAGTGCTGTGCCATGAAAAAGTTATTGTCCCCTGCCTGATGTTAAATCGTAACATTTAATTTTTCCAGATTTTCAAGTAATATTTAGTATATGGTAAAAGCAACCTGAAAATAAACCAAATACTGTTTTTAAATGATAAATAAATTTACTCTAGGAAAAAGTTACACGACACCGTCTGGCCCGGCATGATAAAGTATTGCCCCCTTTGAGTAAAATATAGAGAATAAAAACCCAGACCAGATTACTATCTATTCTCTTGAATTTACATAGATATTCAGTAGAACCTGTAAAGTAAGTTAAAAGGTCTTGCATGGTACAAGAATCAAAAGAAATTCTGGAAGATGAGAAAAAGATATTGGGATATATCAGCATGCAATGGGTTAAAAAGCCATTCCAGTGGCTCTAGGACTCCAGCAAACTACAGCAAGAGCTATTATCGCTAAATGGACAAATCTCAGAGCAGTGGCGAATGCTTTCAGAATGCATCAAAACTCCTCTAAGAGTGCATCAACTACTCCCAGGAAGGGACAAAACAGCAACAAAAAATATTAAAGGATTTACAGGCCTCACTCTGCACAGATAAGTTCACCAACTGCAATAGACTGGGAAAAAATGTTATACTTTGAAGAGATGCATGGCTGCTAACCTCTAGCTGATACTGATACTCAGCAACCCAAAGCCTTGTCCCACATTTGCCAAAAACACCTTTATGGCCCTCAGGCCTTTTGAGATAATATTCTGTGGACTGAAGAGCCAAAAAAGGACTCATTGGACACATGGGTTCCATTATAACTAGTGTAAAACCAATACAGTAGTAAGAATGTGATACCAACAGTCATGTCATGAGGGTGGCACTGTGATATATGGGGATGTTTTGCTGCTTCAGGGCCTGGTTGACTAGCGATAATTGATAGAGTCATGAATTCTGCTGTCTGCCAGAAAATCCTGTCGAAGATGGTTTAGTCATCAATCCCTCACCTGAAACTCAAGCAAAATTTGCTTATGCAGCAGTGCAATAATCTTTAGCTCAAGAACAACTCGATGGCTCAATAGCACAAAAGATGTTAAATTTAGATTTGAGTGGCCTTGTTAAAATCTGGACTTTGAAGTTTATTGAGTCACATTTGCAAGAACTCAAAGGTGCTGTTTATTTCTGAAAACCCTTTAATGCCCCTGAATTCAGCAATTCAGCAACAATAAAAGGACATGGGCCAAAATTTCTCTGCACTGTGGCAATGTTTAGTTTTAGTCATTTTTCTTGAGGCCGTTGCAGTAAACTATTGGTTCTTAGCAAGACGTCATTGTGCTGAAGTTGGTTTTCTAAGCAAGTTTTCTTATTTTGAATTTATGTTCTGATTAGCTTCAGCTGTGACTCTATTGTGAAAAATAGCCTTCTTCTAATTATATGTCATTTCTAGCACTTAGATCTCAAGTCGATCTCATTCTCAATTAAGTTTCTTTCTTCTTACCCATCAAAAACATATGGCAAATTCGACTGTTACGTAACCTTTGATGACAAGCAGTAATGTACGGCTTTACAAGTAGAGCCTCAGCAACTATTATTCCTGATTCATCGAGGAAAAGTTTACCAGACATGAGGATGTAAAATGCTGAAAGCATTTCTATGTGACGACTGCAGCGAATGGATGGCCAAGCTAAGTGCTTACATCACCATTTTCTGGCCCACTAAAAGAAACAAAGTGGTTCTAAAGAACAATAAACATCAGCTTTAGAGAGTGTAGATGACAGCTGTTTTGATCTTTTGATTTGGAAACATTTCTTCCATGTTGTATTAAAACATGTCCGCTCTGCTCAACCACTTGCTAGTCACACTGAATGAGCACAACAAAGCTGTCAACCACACAGTTGACACAGTCTGCTCGGGAGTAAAACTACAATATCCCTGACGCATGATGCGTTTTAACTGGCTGCCGAAAATATTTGATGGTTACTAAGGGGAAAATAGACACAGCAGGAAAAGGAATGCTCATATGTGCAAGCAATTTGGACAATAAGAATCAATATCTAATGCGCAGTAGTTTTGAGGGTAAGGTTATCTTAAAAATCTAATGGTCAAATTTGTATTTATCAGAGTTTGTGAGAGGAATCCATTTGGCCTCTATTTAATGATGGATGGAATCATACACTAGAAGAGGAATTAAGCTTTTATTGAGAGTAATCAATGATAAATTGTGACTTTATTCTGGAGTGGCCCTTAAATGAATAATTGACATTATTGACAGTGCAGAATAGTGGCTTAGACTCACAGGATTTAACTAAAGATCATTTTAAACTCAGACAATATGCAACACGTTTTAGTCAGATGAGCATTGCGAACTAAGGTAAAACCGGAGTGGAGGAAGGCCCATGTTTTACAACAGCGTTTTGCATGGATTCTCACTCACAGCTTACTTCTTGTACCAAATCACTGAAAAAACTGACACAGTTGGAGACTAAAAAATTATTTTTCCTTTTGAATATTGGTCTAATTGACAGATAAGTTTATTATGAACATAATTGTTATTTACAGCCCTACTCTGGAATGATTAAAAGAAATGAAATTACCACTAATTCTCTCGGTAATGCAACAACAGCTGGCAAATGTACAAGAGTTAGTTTAAAGGTTTAAGGTTTGTATCACACGCATACTTCAAAAAGGGAATTACCAATTTAAAAAAAAGAGGCAGCTAGAATCTTAGTTCTAACATTTCTAGTTTCTAAATGCACTGTAAAAATGCAGGGCTACGTTGAAATGGATACTCAGCAAGCAATTGAAAGAGTGACAAAAACAAAATTAATTCAAAAAGTTTTGATAGGTCCCTCATGTAATCCCAGCCCCAGAGAATGAGACGTCTAGGCACGGAAGCAAAACATTTTCTAACCATATTCTCCCTCAGCGCACCGACGCGTATGAAATCCATTCCAGCATGAATTATACATCCACATAGAGGAGACGTTGTTCAGCGCCTGTGCATATGAGTGTGAACATGTAATCACCCAATCCAAAAGAAAAGGAAGAAAATATGAGTGCCCTTTCAGCTGAGGTATGAGTGGTTATTAGATGTTTTGCCATCCGTAAGCCTTCCTTTTTTGCAAGCTGAGTTTACCTAGTGTGCAGTGTCTCGGCAAGAGCTCCCCGAGTGCATCACTGCTGTTTTCCCGGGGTCAACTCTTGGATCAAGCTCACAGCGCCTTTAATGAAGTGAAGCCGAGGAAAGGGGAATGACTGCGCAAGTGTTGCGCCTCAACGAAGGCATGCAGAAAATCATCTTCCTCTGTCTAAGGCTATGTTTTCTCCTTTTAAGGGCCTTGAGATGAGCACTCGTGATGGGTATGTGCAGAGCAGACGGAACAAGTAATGTAGGCCTCCCTTACCTTATATTTGGCTTTCTTTTCATTTCCTCCGTCTGAATTCAGACAGACCTAACTAATATGGAAAGACGCAAGGAGAGATTGCATAATTAAGTAAGGCAATATGTGCGGATCCTATGAAAGATAACACAGGAGAGCCGCCTCCTCCGCATTTCAGATGATATTGTTTACGTATCCCATTGTTGTGCAAGTTATTGTTTTGTTATTTAGAGCTATTATGTTATTTAATATTTGATACTTGCACTGTTAATATTTTATGAGCATTGACTATTAAATCCAGGCACACATTTATTATTTAGTTGTTACCTGCACTTCTCATTGAGATTGTGACTGGAATTTAAAGTGCAATGTTTTACACTGAATCAAAACACCATTAACCCTATTACTGGCAATTTGAAGGTAACAATATCCACAGTCTTCAACAGCTTTGTAAAGTCATTGGCTTGTTTCGCCTCTGCGGCACCAGTGGCGCGGTACAGTTCAGCTGCAATAATCTCAATTGACTCTTTATTGAGCAGTCCAAACAGTGGATAACAAAACTGCAATATAACTACATTGCGTTTTGCGCAGTGCACAACTCTTATCATGATATTAGAATTACCGACAGTGTGGCTATGTCAATAGTCAGCAGATTGAGCAAACATGTTCCCATTTGTTGTTATACTGTATAATGTTTCGTTATTTTTCTCTTTATGTAAAGTTTCATGACTTTGCATTGCGTCCCAATCGATGGCACTGTATATCACTCTATAAAACCCTGTGGCTGTTCCTTTAGAGTGTGACACAAAGTCATTTTGATTGATTGATTTTCCCCTTTTTTGTAGACAAGTGATAGATTCTCTTCCCGACAGGAGATTACTTCCACGGAAAATTACAAGGGACAACTTGCTGACGTGCCATCGACCGTATTGTCACATACGGCTTGCTGAAAGAATTGTTTCATTGAGATATTAATAACCCCAAACAGAAAGACAGTCTTGAGGTTTTCCACCCACATCTTTTCGTCAATGTGAGTAACTGTGATATTGTCTCCAGTACACACAATTATATTCCCTCACCTCGTGCCATCGCTTCACTCTTTCTTAATTCCATCAAAAATGCATGTAAATGTCATCGGGGAAAAAAAAGTTAGAAAGGGCTAAAATAATTACGTAACCGAAATTCACTTTGCCCTGTATATGTCATTATTCTTCCTCCTGCGTGACATTTAAATGTTAAGCTGTGTTTTTCAGAGGGCTCGCTGGGGAATGTGAACTGTGGCATTGGCTCCCTTATGATGGCGTATAAGTTAGGTGCCTATTTTTAGACTTCACTTTAGACCTGTAACTAGGGTGGCTTATAAGCCTTCACCAATCACCTGTCGTAAAACCCAGATCAAATTAATGAGCTCAGCAATCACAGAAATGAGAAGCTAACAGAAGCCAAATTTAAAAATAGGTGCACACACAGTCAGCTCTCAATACAATTAATGCTTTGCTCGATATATAGAATTGAAAGCTGACTAAGCCTGAACAGAGACATGGCAGACACATACCCTGGGCTCAGTTAACCTTGTGCAATTTTGAAATTCAAAAAGGAAGCCCAGTTTGTGAACTAATCTCATGAGCCTGAATCAAGGTCATAGTGTCAGCACATTCAGTCGAAAAAAAGAAAAAGAAAAGCTATGAGTCTGTATGCTGTCACGTCTCATATTTTTAGCCATGACTGATACCTGTATGATTTCCAGAACTATGGCTCGGGCACCGATTTAATCATATATTATGCCTCAATCGCCCACTTAAAAACGAAAGATGTGTCTTTATCTTGCGGTCAGCTCTGGCTGCCTACGCCTTCCGAGCATTCTCGGTCTGCGTTCGCCCTTATCTGGCTGTGGTAAGTGTGTGACACGGTCAATAAAAACAGCACACTATGCCTGCCATATTTGTTGGAAGTTCCTAATGGTGTATAAAGGAATGAGTGATGCAGACGGATCTTGGGGGCGGAAAAGGGCAAGGAAAGGACGTTGCATGCAGCCGTGGACTATATCGGAAGTCGTGAATTGCTCTTACCTGCGGTCGGGGGGCAAGGGGGAACGGCTTACATTCCCCACTTCCCGGCGAGTCTATTTGTGCTAATCAATATTCAGCGAACTTGAGCCTGCCTGCCTTTGATTTTCCCACTTCATGTGATAATGCCGCATGCGGTCCGACTCCTCCAGTGATGCCGGCACCCCCCAGAGGCACGCTTTATCTCAGTTTCTCCGCTTTAATTTCCCCAGGACTGAATCCATAGACCCGAGACAGTCTGGGCAACAATGCGTGTGGTGGGTGGACAGTTGTTGGGGGCAGGGATATGGGTTTATAATTGGGACTGCCTACTTCTGCTAGAATCGAAGATGGAAGGAGGAAAATTCTCGTTGAACTTGATTTACTCAAATAGATCTTGAAGAAAGGGGAATGTGTACAATGATCTGGAAATAAATGTGTCTGAGCACGTCTTTTATTTCATCTATCAGTCAACAGCAGCTAGCGTCACCTGTGCAATAAATGGACACTCTTTGCAATTTAGTGATGCCAAATTGTCCAAATCTTTTACAACCTGGCAGAATGTATTTAATTAAAATTTCCCAAAAATTGTCACAAATTGCTGGATCAGCTCAAACAAATCGTATTCACAGATGGGTGACAAATTAAAGGAGAAATTTGAATGTGTGGATAAATTTAAGAAATGCAGATGGTTCTGTTCATTTTTCTGGCAAAGTTTCGGTCTTTTTCTGGCAAAGTTTCGGTCTAATTTCCCCTTAGAGGCAGAAGGAAAACAGCAAGCAAATGCAGAGTCATTCTGTGTGATCACCATTAAATCCTACGACAAAGCATTCCTACCATGATGGGCGTGGTCTTTTCCTGGATGAAAATGGGTGAAGTCCCATGGGGCGCAAGGGGTCGCTGAATGGTTTTAGGAGTTGAAAATGATCCAAAGCATTTCCCACTGCTGTCGCAGTCACCAGATCTCAAACCATGGTGGGAGATGGGAAATTTCAGAACAACATGTTCAACAGGGCTCAGTCACATCATTAAAACACCAAATGAAGGAAAATCTCTGCAGAAGTTTCCACACCTTTTCAACTGTTACAAAATGGGTAGATGGGGAGCTAATTGCAGGATCAACAATGAGCCAAAAGGGCGCGTTTGTAATGAGGAGGATGAGGAGAACTGAAAGAAGGCTTGGAAAACCTGCTGTACCTAATAATTATCTCAATAGTAATTACTCACTAATAGTTTAGCTTACCAACACTTTAGCTGTTGGGAAGAAACACCACAGATGAGACCCATAATTTAGCGTAGAGGTTAGAATCAACCCTACAAGTAAGATTATCCAGCCCCAACTGAGACAAAACCGACAACCTACTACACAGCACAATCAGTGGCTACAGCCAATTGCACTAAGAGAATAACAAGCCAATAAATGAACAGGAAAAACTGGAACAAGGTAGGAATCAATTGAGCAGATATGCAGGTTGTAACACAGCAATATTTTACACGTGGATTCTAGGGGCTCTATCTTACATCTGGCGCATAATAGCACAAAGAGTGACATGAGTGTCTTTGCTAGTTTATGCACCAGCGCAGTTGTCGTTATCCGGCTCAGTGCCCAGTTGCATTAGTAGCAAATGTAACTGTGTCAAACTGGGCACCCATGGGTGTGTTGGTCTTAAAATTAAGTGTGGTCTGGCTTGTTGCTGTCTTGAGACTGCAAAAAGCGATCGCGCAATTGACCAACAAAAACCTGGACTAAAGGCGATGGTCAGTTTTTTGATGCTAATTTCACGTAGGGCACGTAGATTGTATTATGTTTCTTTGTTGGCAGGTACAGGACACACGTACACTCTGCTTGTTACAAAGTACGCATGCAGGGAAGAGCAGCAGCAACCACTCATGCAAACGATTAAAATGGGCCTCGCTGAAGCGGTCAATACCCCTCAGCCCCGAAGGTCACTGCTGCGAGGTCAAAGGTCAAACTGGGACGAAACCTCGAAAAGGCACACCTACCTCCCATGGGGAGTCCACATATGCAATATGAACTTCCTAACCCAAGTGGTTACAGAGAAATAGCTCGGACAAAGTTTTGAAAGTCAAGGTCACTGCTGCAAGGTCAAAGGTCAAACTGGGACGAAACCTCAAAAAGGCACACCTACCCCCCATGGGCTGTCCACATATGCAATATGAATTTCTTAACCCAAGTGGTTACAGAGAAATAGTAGGACAAAATTGGCCTCGGCCCGCCCGCCCGCCGAAGGGACGACAATACCCCTCATGCCCTTGTCGGGCTGAGGGGTAAAAAATAAATTACGATGTGAAACATGATTGAAAAGATATTTAAGAAATGCACATCAGAATGGTTAATGTGACCAACATCCCGCAGGCTGTTTAATTAGTAAGTGAACCAGTTCCATCAGGTAATTTGTAATGCAACATAGTGAGGTTACGTACATAGGTATTCGCAAATTTTTTGGGATAAAGCCAGGACTCCTTGATACTGGTTAGCTCAGTCATTCCTGCTGCATTCCAGAAGATACCTCCTGGAGGCGTGGCTATATGGGGACAATGGTTGTCCTTTATCACAAAATCCATCAGTGCGTGGATTTTTGTTCCATCGCACAAAACACAAACTATAACAAAATCGATGCTTTAAAGTGCACTTCAGATTTTTGGATAAGTCGCACAAAGGGTGACCCGTTAACCGCAATTATCTGAAAAATCTATTTTAAATCCAGCCTGATTCCTTAATACAGTGCTTGCAGCCTATCTGTGTCACTTCTATAATCGAATACAAAACTATGCATTTCATCTCTTCATTGTTATTTACGGTTCGGCTGACACCAAAGTGGGCTTAAAAAGCGGCCCTTTCAGTAGCAGCAAAAGCAACTGATGACACTGTTATCACCGACTATGATTTATCCGAATTTCTTCCGTATATCTGACTTGACCTTCAATTGTCAGCCTGGCAGAAGCAAGTTCTTTTCACTTATGTTGAATATTATTGAAGGGGATTCAGCAGCGTTATCAAAATGACATTATTTTTGTCTCGTTCTCGTTGGCTGTTCTTCTCACTCAATTTAATTTTTCTTGGTTGTTCCCCACCAGCGTGTAATTTTCTTTTACCCACAACACTGAATTAGTGTCTTTTTTTGTTTGCTTGTTTTATGCACAGGTTGTAATGTAATGTAAAGTTCAAATACAACCCCGAAAATTCACTAGGATGATTTTTTTAACAATTGGATATGAATAAAACAATTTTGAACAATATTTTTTTTTTTAATTATTTCATTTTGGAGATTACTGTGTTCAGGTTCCCATACTTTCCGCAATGGTTTGCTTGGACACGTCGCAGACACACTCATCTGCAGCTTACAGTTTTTTTCCTGCATCTAAACAAATAGACCCCTTATGTTGGCAATTAGCCAACGTGCTAGGGCATCTTGTTTTTCAAGGGAATGGGAGATGACAATCTGATTGGTTTATTTTTTGTTATGCCAAAAATACACCTATGATTAATCACAAGATTAAATCCAACCCTTTTGAACCATGCGCTAAACTTTATGCCCAGATAAACCGCCGTTAAACCAGCAAAAAAAGTTTTTGGACATGCCATAAATGCACTTGCACCATGTGCTTCAGACCATGCACTTAGACCGTTAACAAAGGGCCCTAGAAGCTGATCCGCTGATCTGAACTAACTGCAAAGAAGGTGCTGATAGTAGCAGTTTTGAAAGGACTATCAAAACTCAATCAAACCAGGCACTATCGACACCAATCAAATGGTCACACAGAACATGCTCAAAGCTGCTGATACTGCATACTGTCGATAGGCTCATTTGCAAAGCAAAAAGGTGCTTGTATATTCAATGATCTGGGAATCCCCTTCTCATACTGGTAATGCATCAATCTGCATTTGATATGAATGAAGGAATAGCTATAACAAAAGCAAAAAAAAGTTCACGCTCCATACTGCTCAGAAGAAGAGGATACAAGTACTTCAAAGTAAGGCTGGGCTATATATCGAAATTATATTGATATCGTGATGCAAAGTAAAATATCGTCACGGATTTTGACTATCGTAATATCGTGATATGAAATAAGTGTTGGCTTTTTTGGTTTTAAAAGCTGAATTACAGTAATGGGTTGCATTTTTCTGCACTTGCAAGACTGTTGAAGCTGTTGCCTGCACCTGTTTCATCGTTATGTCAACATTACTAATAAATGGTTATAAAAAATATTGTTGTGTAAATATTTTGTAAAAGCACCAACATTTGTCCCAATAATATCGGCAAAATATCGATATCGAGGTATTCGGTCATAGATATCGGGATATTAGATTTTGTCCATATCGCCCAGCCCTACTTCAAAGCTAATTTGTGAGACACAACAATGTTAGAAACTGAAACACAAAATATACAAAGATAAAGTTGCCTCGCATCCCCAAAATACACGTCTTCTTCAGCAGGCCTCTTGCTGCACTTTGAAGGCACTTGTGCAGGAGTGACTGAACACTGAGTTTTATGAAAATTCAATGCTATCAACAAAGGAAAGTTGCTCCGGGCGCCGTTTGTGAGTTGATGAATCATTGCTGATGGTGAACGGCATTGATAGTCAATTAACACTTCTGTGCAGCCTTTAACTGATAGGCTATCACCAGTGATTTGAATTCTGCTATCAACCCATTTCACCACACCCGAAATTTGCTATCAGTACTGACAGTGGTGCTGATAGCTCTACCAACACTTCTGTGCGGCGGGCACTGGAAGCTTGTGAGGGCCAACACCTTACCAAAAATGTTTGTTGATTTTTCCATTAATTTGTCACTAATCTCTTGTGTCATTAATCAATATATACCTTCAGAGGCAATTGCTCAGCTTATAATAGGGGAAGCACAAAAAACACATTTAAACTGATTGTTGGTCTTGACCATTTTTCAGTGATTTTCCTTTATTAAAAAAGTTTTCAATTATTGAAATAATCGATTGACAAAGAAGCTGTGCATAACTCTGCACCTTGCAAAAAAAAAAAAAAAAAAAGATAGATGTTAGCTTGCAGAACATCATCAAATTAAAAAAAAAAATTCAATGAAACTTTATTTGCCTATTGTACTTCAAATTCAGGCCACCTGCATGATTGTTTGCATCAAAACAATTTATCCCTTCTTTTTCCAGCCGCTTGAAGTACTGCGCATGCCTCAGAGAGGAGACTGTCCTTTCCGTCATGCTGTCACCCATTCATGTGTCATTAGCCTTAGCATGTTATATGACAACTCTAAGCTGAGGAGCTATACTTCACATCAGAAAGAGTCTTAACATTCAACACCTGGCCCATTCTTCATTGATCATCATATACAGTGCAGTACTCATTTATTCAGTCTATTTGCACACATTCAGCATAAAGTGACACCGGACAAATGACACTGTTTTTTTTTGCACCTTCACCAAAGTGCTTATCTTGAGGTGGAGATGGTGCCTCCTTTTGATAGTCCCTTGATGCTATATCTCAGGCACTCAAGCATGAACTCTAAAATGGTCTGTCTTGTATGGATGAGGAGACATTGGCATGCATGACTGCGCATTTTCAAAATGAAGCACACACCACCGGGCCTGCCACCATCTGACACTGGTCCTCGGTGCTTTTTTTCCATGCCAGCAACATGAAGCAGGGCTCCCTCGTGTGTTGCCGGGAAGTTTAGCCCCAGCCTTCAAGGGCAGTTTCATAAACTTATATAACCAAGCCTGCTCCTCGCAGTGAGAGCTGAATAGACTTTGGATTGCACAAAGCCTTGAGGAGACGGTTTTCAATTCTGGCAGACTTGAGACCCTCCCTCTCCCCATCGTCACCTGTGCTCCCCTGCCGACACCTTTCTGTCCTCCGTTAATGAGGCGCAGGGCTACGCGGGACACAAGCAGCGGAAAATCACCCATTTTCTCGAGATGAATGGTGCACGCAAGCACAGTGTTTTTGAAATGCGCCATCCCGGGCAACGTTTTATAGGCCATATATCTATCTAAGTCAGCTAGCGTGAGGCTGTTGTTTTCTTGAGTAAGCGAGCTACTTTCCTATTGAATCACATTTCTGTTGAGTCAACATCCATCTTTTTTGTTTAATTTTTCATTTTTTTTGTAAAGCTACACACCCTGTGACTTTATTGTTTTGAGCAAGTCGCCCCAGCAGAGAGTATAATAAATTCAGCGCTACGACTGGGAATATTGCTTTCCTTCCCCCGTCTGATGATTCCTGCGCCATTGACATCCACGGCTTGTTACTGCACCTCTTCTCTTCCTGTTTTCCTCTAGAGCTGCTGATGCGATCAGCAGTTTGTCTCCAAACTGCTGCCATGCATGGAGTGTTGAGATACACTGTTTCGCAAATAAAAATACCTTTTTTTTTCCCCCTCCCAAACCCTGAGAGACACAACTAGAGGCTCCTTGGCAAAAAGGTGCCATTTCTTTTCAAATAAAAGAGCTGTTCCAGGAATTGTTTCTAGCTCTGGAGTATATAGAATTCTTTAGCTTTCTGACATTTGTGTCTCAATTTTTTCCTCTAATCTCTTCACTTTATGCTTGCTTATTCGTCTTGGGAATAGCAAAAGTATGAAAAACTGTGGAAGTCAAAGAATAAAACTCTAGAATGTCAAAATGAAACCTACAAAGAGAAAACCATTCACTGGGGCTATGCCAAAAACCTCACGCAAAATCTCATTTACAATATAATCTAAATGTGGTTTTACTTTTATAATAAGGCAACATCTATTGAAAATGTACACGTACTTTTTAATTAACCATAAAAATAAGATTTATTATATACATTACAGGCATTTAGCAGATGCTCTTATTGAGTGTCTCACAACACAAAGTGCATTTTAGAAGGACTAAAAGTGCTGAAAATTCGAGAAGTTGGTGGCACTGTTATCAATTTCAAGGATTTTCAGCACTTTTTTATTTTTTGAACAATTGACAAATTAATAGAGGATCTTATACTAGTGGACGTGTCATCTGAAAGGTATGAAACGAGTAGAGTAAATTTTGCGTTTGTTGCAAGCTCTAGCGAACAAATAAAATCCCTTCATGGTCAATCCAATGACTTTTTAACAACTGCGCATCATTCAGAATTTCCAAGTCATTCTGTCTTTCAACAGCAGCAGCCATTTTCCGATTCTTTGTGAATAGGTTTTTGCGAATTAGGAGTCCTCTTGAGTACTTTCAAGCTCTCCCAGACTTAGGAGCTACTTTTAGGCCTAAAATGCTTTGTGAATAACACTTATAAAATTAGGACTCCTGATTATTTTTACTGACTGACCCGCTCATTTTTTTAGGAGTCGGCAGTTAGGACCTACTTTTAGCGCTAAGATGCTTTGTGAATATGGGCCCTGATGTCCAGCCTTAACTTTCTTTCTTGTTCTCATTTCCATCACCCTTAAAGCATGGTCTTACAGCAGTAATGCTACATTTCAAAGAGCATTGCTTGGAATGGCTTAGCAATTTGCAACAGCAGATGCAGTGCATCCTACTAGCTAATTTATTCACATATATTGAGGGACACAGCCAGGCTTATCACCAGCATGGAACTTTGAAAATTGCCTTGGACGTATCACCATTTTCTGGCGCAATAAAGACAAACCTTTCAGTATTTCACAGATGGAAGATCGCGTCTCTCACTTCTATGAGCATAGCTACTGACAGCACACCTGATAGATATTCCGATCTAATTTGTTGCCGACCAGCTTAGACAGCAAACAGTAAAACTCAATTATGAAGCCCCTTATGCCACAAAAACTTTCATTGATTTCATGATGAATGCACCCATAATTATACAAAGTGGTTGCCTTTTGGCTGGGGCCAATTATCAAGTTATTGGGGAACTGACAATGGATTGTGTAATGTGAATATAGGCCACTGGATGGAAGTATTTACCTTTTTTTAATTCAGCTCAGACTGGAGCTATGTTTAGACATGTCCTGGACATGTCTGGGGCAAGTCCCCGAAAATTAAAAAAAAGAGGTCTAAATGTGGGTGGGGTCTGCAAAAGAGTATATAAGGAAAAGAATTGAGACAGTAAAGTAGTAGGAGAAATTAGAAGAAGAAGGATACGTGTGACCAGACCTGTCATTCTGTTCAAGACCTGTGAAGTTTTCTTTTGTGGATTTTTGCCTGTGCCCCAGAGCATTTTTCCTTGCCCAGGACATCACCAGCAAACCCACAAGGACTGTAAATATTTCTGTTTTTTTTTGTTTTCTAATCAATCTTGGTCATTTAGTTGTAGATAGTAGAGTAGTTATTTGTTATTGTCTTTGTTCATTAAATGTGGTTAAGTTTTTAAAACTGTGTCTGTCATCCCTTGCTGTTGCTGTTGCTGTAAATGCAATAACAAATTGGGGCCATAACAAATTGGGGGCTCGTCCGGGATAGACCATTGTGAGAGTCATTAATTGAAAATCTAACATTTCAAATTGTAAAATTGTTTTTTGAATTTTCCTAAATAAATATATTGACAGATCAACAGCAATGGATGATTTCTTGGCATCACCAACCGTTGAGGTTTTGAAGTCTTTTAAAAAGACAGAACTGCTAGAAATTTGCAGACATTTAGAGCTGACAGAGGTAAAACCAGCCATGCGAAAAGCAAGACTGGCTCGAGAGATAGTTGAATATTACATTGATGAAAATGTGTTTGCACCCGGAGATCTGGAACAGTTTCCAGTGGAAAATCCTAATATAGAAATGGAACTTAAAGTAAAACTGCTAGAGATTGAAAGAGAGGAAAAAGAGAAAGAAAGGGAGGAAAGACAAAAAGAAAGGGAGGAAAAAGAAAAACAAAGAGAATTTGAGTTAGAAAAATTAGCAAGAGAAGAGAAAAAAGAAAGAGAGAAAGAGGAAAGAGCAGAAAGAGAGAGACAGAGACAGAGAGATTTTGAATTAGAGAAATTCGATAGAGAAGAAAGACTCCAAATGGAGCGACTAAAAATTAAAATTGAAACTAAAAATAAATTTTGTGCCAGTCAGGAGGTAAAACTGGTGCCTCCATTTGCAGAAAAGGATGTTGACAACTATTTCCAGTGTTTTGAAAAGGTGGCAAAGAGTTGCCAGTGGCCAAAGGAACACTGGCCTCTGATGTTGCAAACTGTCCTTAAGGGTAAAGCTCAACAAGCCTATTCGGCTTTGTCTGCAGATGATTCCTCTGATTATGAGGTTGTCAAAAAGGTTATTTTGAGAGCTTATGAGTTGGTTCCAGAGGCTTACCGACAGAAATTCAGAGGTCTGAAGAAATCTGAAAATCAGACTTATGTTGAATTTGCTAATGAGAAGCAGGTTTGCTTTGAGCGCTGGTGTACTTCTATGGAGGTCAAGGATGATTTCAACTCACTAAAAGAGATGGTGTTAGTTGAAGAATTCAAGAACTGTGTTAAAGATGATGTTAAGACCTACCTTAATGAGAAGCAAGCACTGAATTTGCAATCAGCTGCCAAATTTGCAGATGAATATGTTCTCACACATAAGTCCAAATTTCAGTCTAGCAGTAACAATAGATGGTCCCAATTTCAGAAAAAGGATTACGGTGATACCCAAGATTCCTCACCCAAAGACAAAGACAAATCTGGTGATGGTGCTCAGAAATCCAGTAACAGGTCTGATCAAAGTGTGAAAGCTGACAGTGACAAAAGTGGTCTAGTTTGCAGTTATTGCAAGAAATCTGGTTATGTTACAACTAACTGTTGGTTCCTAAAAGCTAAGAAAGAAAAAGAAAAGGATACCAAACCAAATGCCTTTGTGAAAACAAGGTTAGAAACCCCTGTAGTAGATAACCGATCTGCTAAATTACCTGCTTCTTGTGGGGCTAAAAAGCCTGATACTGCTGACTTAGTGAGGGAGGAATTTCTTCCATTTGTGTCAGAGGGATTTGTGGCTCTGAATGAGCATACTACTCCTGTCCCCATATATATCCTAAGGGATACCGGAGCTTCTCAGTCACTTTTGTTGATGGACCCCTTGGAGTTACGTGATGAGACCACTTCAGGGGATTTCATACTTGTACAGGGTATTGAAGGGAGGACTGTATCTGTACCCCTGCGCTCTATATTCTTGAAGTCAGATTTAGTTACAGGACAGGTAAAGGTGGGACTTATGTCAAGTCTACCTATCAAGGGTGTTTCTCTGTTGCTAGGCAATGGCCTGGCTGGGGGCAAAGTAGTTCCCCCTGTACATCTTACTTCACAGCCGAGCACTGAAGATGGGGATGAGGACCCATCTCTGTATCCTTCTTGCGCAGTGACTCGTTCTATGGCCAAGAAGGCTAAAGAAGAAGATGTGGTGGTGCCGTCCAGCACATTGAATAGTCAGGACTCAGGTGGTTCGCCTCATGACTCTGATTGGCCTACTATGGTTTCTCCGTTTGAGGACTTATCAGATACTTTTATCAGTTCTCTATTCAGCCAGCCGGATGGGTCTGGTGATTCTGATGTGTCTGGAGACTTGTCTCTGTCCAGAAAGCGGTTGCTTGAGGAGCAAACTAATGATTCTGAAATTTGTGTACTAAAGAGGAGAGCCCTTCCTGATAAAGAAATAGATGTAGTTCCAGTTGGGTATTATCTCAAAGATGGTGTGTTGATGCGGAAGTGGCGCCCTCCTGATATCCCTGCCAATGCAGATTGGGCGGTGGTCAGGCAAATTGTTGTTCCGAAGGTCTACAGGAATGAGATCTTAACAATGGCTCATAGTTTACCTTTAGGAGGTCATCTTGGTGTTAACAAGACTGTTGATAAGATCATGAAACACTTCTTTTGGCCTGGGCTTCGGAAAGACGTTTCCAACTTTTGCAAAACCTGTCACACTTGTCAGGTAGTTGGAAAACACCAGTTAGACCCACCTGTAGCTCCATTGCAGCCTATCCCAGCATTTGGGGAGCCCTTCTCTAAGGTCATTGTTGATTGTGTTGGTCCATTACCCAAGACTAGATCTGGAAATCAGTACTTGTTGACAATCATGTGTGCATCTACCAGATTCCCCGAAGCCATACCTCTACGTAACATCAAGGCAAGTGCAATCTCGAAGGCTTTGATAAAGTTCTTCACGTTGTTTGGCCTTCCCTGGGAAATTCAGTCAGACTAAGGTAGCAATTTCACTTCCGGAATTGTTTCAGCAGGTTGTGTATGAACTAGGTGCAAAGCAGATTCTTTCTAGTGCCTATCATCCAGAAAGTCAGGGTGCCTTAGAGCAGTTTCATTCCACTCTCAAGACAATGATGAGGACTTATTGTTATGACCATGAGAAAGACTGGGATGAAGGTGTTCATTTGCTGTTGTTTGCAGCTAGAGAAGCAGTGCAGGAGTCCACTGGATTCAGTCCATTTGAGCTAGTGTTTGGTCATGAAGTGAGAGGACAATGGCAAGAGGAAGAGCCGTACATCAGTCTGTTAGACTATGTTAGCAAGTTCAAGGAAAGATTGCGTGCAGCTTGTGACCTAGCCAAAGAGAACTTGAAATCAAGTCAGGGAAAAATGAAAACTTGGTATGATCATAAGGCTAGAAGCCGTGAGTTTAAACCAGGAGACAAGGTCCTTGTGTTGTTTCCCTTGCAGTCCAATCCATTGCAGGCTAGATTTCATGGTCCTTATGAAATTCTGACAAAACTCAATGATCTCAATTACATTGTGAAGACTCCAGATAGGAGAAAACCAAAACAATTGGGTCACATTAACATGCTGAAGCCTTATCATGACAGAAATGCTAGGGTTGCAGCTGTCACTTCAGATCCTCCAATGGCTGAGATGTGTGAAGATGAGGGGGAGTTTCAAGATGATGAACCTAGAATTAAAGCTGAAGTTCTTTCATGTAAATCGTCAAATTCTGAAGTGTTGCAAAATCTTGATGTAAAACTCCAGCACTTAGAACCCTCACAGAGAGATCAGTTTAAGAGGTTGATCAAGAAATATGAGGATCTGTTTCCTGATGTTCCAAAAAGAGTTTCTATAGCCTCTCATGATGTCGATGTTGGTGATCCCAAACCAATAAAACAGCATCCGTACTGGATGAATCCTGAAAAGAGAAAGATTGCTGAGAAAGAGGTTGAGTACATGTTAGAACATGATATTATCAGACTCTCCAACTCAGATTGGAGTTCACCCTGTGTGCTAGTTCCAAAACCTGATGGAAGTACTAGATTCTGTACAGATTATCGCAAAGTCAATGCTGTAACTAGAACTGATGTGTTTCCAATACCTAGGATTGATGATTGTATCGATAGAGTAGGGCAAGCAAAGTTTCTGACCAAGATTGATTTATTGAAGGGTTATTGGTGTGTGCCTTTAACTGAGAGGGCCAAGAGCATCTCTGCTTTTGCCACACCATCTGGGTTGTACCAGTATGAAGTCCTACCCTTTGGGATGAAAAATGCCCCAGCCACATTCCAAAGGATGATACAGTCTACAATCGCCGGATTGCCACACACGGGTGCATACATCGATGACCTGATCACATGGAGTGACTCCTGGGAAGAACATCTAAAAGATGTAGAGACGTTGTTCCAGCGCCTGACCCAGGCTAACCTGACTGTTAACCTGAGCAAGAGTGACTTTGGTTGTGCTACTGTCACCTATCTTGGCTACGTCATAGGCCAGGGTAAGGTGGCGCCCATAAATGCTAAAGTCCAAGCCATCATGGACTTTCCAGTTCCTGACAACAAAAAAGCTTTGCGCCGCTTCCTTGGAATGATCGGGTACTACCGCAAGTTCTGCAAGAACTTTGCTGAGATTGCTCTCAGTCTAACCAACCAACTGAAGAAAGGCGTAAAGTTCACTTGGGATGATGCATGCCAGAGAGCCTTCGATCGCCTAAAGTCTCTGCTGTGTCACTTCCCCGTGCTCAAATCTCCTGCCTTCAACAAACCGTTCTCCATCGCGGTCGATGCTAGCGACCAAGCTTGTGGATCTGTGCTCCTACAGAGAAGTGACTCTGATGACATTGAGCATCCCGTGGCATACTTCTCCAGGAAGTTCAATCGCCACCAAACGAACTATTCCACAATAGAGAAGGAACTGTTGGCTCTCGTCCTTTCTTTACAACACTTTGAGGTTTATGTTTGTACAGGGGAAAAGCCAATGATTGTGTACACTGACCACAATCCGTTAATGTTTTTGAGTAAGATGAAAAACAAGAATCGGAGATTGTTGAATTGGAGTTTGATTTTACAGGAGTTTGACTTGGAAATTAAGCATGTGAAGGGTACAGACAATGTAATTGCTGATTGCTTATCCCGTGTTTGAATATGTATATATATATCATGTGTTTATTTGAATATTGTATGATATGTATATATAGACAAGTGTCCACTTAACCATTTTGTATTGAAAAGAAAAATTTTGCCTTCATGAGTCAAGATTTATCCCTTTTGGAATGGAGGTGTAATGTGAATATAGGCCACTGGATGGCAGTATTTACCTTTTTTTTTTATTCAGCTCAGACTGGAGCTATGTTTAGACATGTCCTGGACATGTCTGGGGCAAGTCCCCGAAAATTAAAAAAAAGAGGTGGGTGGGGTCTGCAAAAGAGTATATAAGGAAAAGAATTGAGACAGTAAAGTAGTAGGAGAAATTAGAAGAAGAAGGATACGTGTGACCAGACCTGTCATTCTGTTCAAGACCTGTGAAGTTTTCTTTTGTGGATTTTTGCCTGTGCCCCAGAGCATTTTTCCTTGCCCAGGACATCACCAGCAAACCCACAAGGACTGTAAATATTTCTGTTTTTTTTTTGTTTTCTAATCAATCTTGGTCATTTAGTTGTAGATAGTAGAGTAGTTATTTGTTATTGTCTTTGTTCATTAAATGTGGTTAAGCTTTTAAAACTGTGTCTGTCATCCCTTGCTGTTGCTGTTGCTGTAAATGTAATAACAAATTGGGGCCATAACAATTGAATCCATTGCCATTTTTTTTTCATGGGGGGGGGGTCAGAAAAACTTTCCCATGCTGATTTCGATGATATGTATAAATGTGCATTTATAGAAACCATTATTTGTCTCTTGCATGCCATGTTTGGTTTTAATTAATTCTGTCTGTAGCCAATGCTTTTAGCCTACAATTCGAGGCATCTTCTCCCTAGCAGCAATATGGCTGAAAATATTATCTTGGTAGGGCAGGAAAAAAAGCACGCTCCCATTACCTTATGTGAAGCAACCTGGCTCTTTCGACCTGCCACCTCATCATCCCCTGATCCAATTGGCTGTGCAAGTTGCCTTCTCCCTCCCCACCTCGACCCCCAGGGCTCACTTGAAAAAGAGATTTCAATCTCAACGGGATTTCCCTGGTTAAATAAGGGTTAAATAAAATACAATAAAAGGAACTAATAATTCCATTTAGACATCTTTAAACAAATGATATTTGGTGTAATATTTATAACATCTTGATGAGCATGAGATTGCCTGGTAGCAGCATTCATCAACCACCTTTTCATTCAGCGCAACGACGCATTTCATCTTCAACTGAACCAGAACCATATTGCATTGTTGTAACCATCTGTTTAGACCACAAAGCTACAGATTTTAATTTCAATTAAAAATAGAAGGAGGAAGCACTACGGTACAATATGAGCGAATGAAAACCAAAAAGATATGAGAGGAACAGCACAAAGTCCACCTAATCAAGAAGGTCTGTTTTGTTGCCTGTTTGCTAACAAATTCAACATATTTTTTCATTCAAAGATGGAGTGCCTTTGTTTTTTCATGGTTGTTTCCTTAATTTTACATCAAACTATAATTTCATTCAGGTCTCATTAACAGATAACACAGGCTTCGTAGGCTTCATTACTTTTAATATTTTGGTTTGCCATGCTCTCTCAATGGTTGTCAAAGCTAATCATTTTACAAAACCACAGTATTTGCCTGTCCAGGTTACAATTTAATCTTGGAATTTTCATACTGATCCATGGGTCAGTTAATTTCTTAAAAGCTGAAGTAAACCTCTTAGTGCATATAACATGGAGCAAATTCTTATCAAAATGAATAAATCAAAAAATGTGAAATCAAGCTGAAATGAAGATAATTCAGGTAGCCCAATAAAATGTTGGCTATAATTACAATATGAAGTCGAGATTGTTTGCTTTTCAAGCAATAAGCACATACTATTTTTAAAGAGCAGTCTATTAGACTATTTTAATTGTGTATATATTAAAGGAGACGTATGTAAGAAATATATGTAGAATAATCATAAAATGACCCTGATATATCACCAGACATTAAGGAATGATGTTAATTTCAAATACTAATATCACTGACAACAGTAGTCCTGCCAGAATATTCTCATTACAAAAGCGAAGTTGCAGCCCACAACTATAGTTGATGTTGTCATTTTGTGTTTGGGCCTATTGCGCCACCCTCCACCTATCTCCCAATCACGAAGTCAGTAGCATTTCGGCATCCAAGTTGCCAGTTACCTCTGAGCTGCAGCTACCAGCATTTCAAAGCAAAAACGTCTGACGTTACTAAACCTAAACGGCCTTGTTATGATTCCGAAATATGTCGTGACAAAGTCAGAAACAAAACAAGGATCTGTATGGGACATGCCTTGGAAAGATGGAGATGGCTGAAGAGGGAGAAGAATTTGAAGACCGACGCTGCTAATTTTCTCCTGGACAGGTAAGATTCAGCAAACTCTATTTAATGTATGCACGGACATTTCAAATATTCTCTAAAGTGGAATAACGGTATGTATGTTCGTTCATGGTATGTTAGTGCATATGCAGGTGGGTCATCAAATTGACTAGGTTACAAATTCTTTGAGAAATAAAAATCGCAACTCGTCATTGCATTAGCAATGCATTATTAGAGTCAGTTTCTCTGGCATTATGCTGAGACACTGTGAAAACCTTTCCTACACTAGCCATTATGGCAAGATAAAATGTAATTGAGACAGTACTTCGGGCAAATGAGTCCTTGTAGTAGACGTTCTTGCTGTATCCGGCAACCTAGCTGGCAGGATACTGCGCTCTGCACTATTTTGAATGTGATTGTAGTACCAGTATTGGCCACAAACTTACATACGGCTCCTTTAAGGAAAATATCAAAATGGAAAAAAATAATTATTATTTTGATACAGTACTTAGTGTATTGTATCTAAATAGTCATGAGGAAAATCACTTGCGTGCACGGAAAGTCTACCTTCGTGGAAATCATGGATTGGCATGATTTAGGGGTCAAGGCTCTATTCTGAACTTTATGAAATATTAGGCCAATTACGAAAAGTTAATAATGTAATTTATATTGGCTATCTAAATTACTGCCTAACCTTATCGAAATCTGACAGTGTTGAGGAAATATACTCTTATGACCCTCCTCATTCCCCTCCAACTGAATTGTTGATGGCGCAAGTCTAGTAGCTCTTTAACAATCATTAGTATGAATACACGCCAGCAATTAAGATTCCCTTATCAGATGCAAACCTTTGCTGCAATTAATGAGCCTTACCTGGCAAGAGTTTGCAATTTGCAGGTGTAGAGATTTATTATGTTAGCAACCGAAATTGGATCTCTGTAAGATGGGCTGTTCAAGCCTCTCTCCTGCTCTGCCTCAGCTGCATCTCATGCCCCTTGCAAATTATCATCCCATCCAGACCCGGCGTCAGAACAGGGAATTGGGGTGGCACAGACACGTCCCTTTATGACATGAATTAGTCCTGGCAAGTTCTCAATCATTTTCCTTTATTGACGCGTTTTCCACTTATTGTAATTGGCATCTGAAGACACGGTTTCTGTCCATAAGTGATCTACCAGCAATGAAATCATGGGCTAAATGCAGTACCAAAAAAATTATTTTCTTATTAATAGGCCAATGCTTTGCATTAATTGAACTGGTCAGCATTCCAATGAAATATCGCCTTTCACTCCAGGTATTGCGTGGGTTGATTAGAGAAAAACTGGCACTTGGCAGTTAAATAGGCTATAAAAAGCATGCGACTCAAGCTATTTGCGCAGTTATGCAATTTTGAATAACATTGATTCAAAGACAGCAAATACGTGTCCAGATGAATGATTGTCGTCTTACCTAATCAGGGAGAACAAGCAGCACCTGTTAAGTGTGGAGTGCTCTCGGAGTGAACCTTTAGTTAATTATGAAAATGACCGAGAACAGGTCAGGACTAATAATGGTTTTAAACTGATGTTTTGCGCACCCCTATTATTAGTTCTGGTTCCACCACTGTACTGAATTTAGCCCATGATTTAATCGCTGTAAGATCACATATGGAGAGAAACTGTCTTCAGACTCCAATAACAACAATTGGAAAACGCGTCAATAAAGGAAAATGATAGAGAACTTGTTAGGACTAATTCTTGCCATAAAAGGACGTGTCTGTGGCCCCCCCATTCCCTGTTCTGGCGCCAGGCCTGATCCCACCTCCACGATACTGTCCACCTGTTGGCTCTGGATTTCTGCCTGGAGGGAGGAGGGGGTCTATCCTGACAAGCCATGTTGCCTTCTCCTCAAACTTAGTAACCTGTCGAGGATTTTAGGAGACCCAACTAGCATTTCATTAAGTTTCTGACACTGAATTTAACAATTTTCTTTTTGGAAAATTTTATGGCATCATTTAATGATAACAGACTCATCATGAGCTTATTCTAAAATTTTACCTTCTTTGTGCTATGTAACATATTCATGATTTAATAAACTTTCAATATAACCAAGGACTCAAGTCCTTTGAGTGATATTATGATTCACAGCTGCTGATATGGGTTGATTCACTTTAATCTGAATGAAATAAGCCTTGCGACATATACTTGTTTAATATTCAAATTTTCCCATGTAAATAAGAAGACCGATGACATTGATAAAAAAAATTGCGTGCTTTCGCGAGTGGGACCCCTCAGCCTTGCACTTTATTGACAGCCATATTGATTATCGAAGCAGGACACAAATAGATATAGAGCTTTCTGTAACCACCCCAAACATACCACCAAAAAATGAAAACATTTGGCAAAGGCGTTTTTCAGTTATCATCCGGAAAAGAAAATGAAGATGGCTGCCGTGGCGACCATATTGATTATCAAAGCGGGACACAAATCGATAGGGAGGTTCCTGTCATCACCTCCAACACACCACCAAAAAAATGAGAACATTTGGCAGCGTTGTTTTTCGGTTATTGTCCGGAAACGAAAATGAAGATTAATTATTGGAGCGGGACAAAAATCGATAGGGAGCTTCCTGTGACCACCCCAAACGTACCACCGAAAAATGAGAACATTTGGCCAAGGCTTTCTTCAGCTATTCTTCGAAAAGGAAAAGTTAACGGACAGACAGACAGATGGACGCTGCGTGCCACGACAATACCCCTCAACCTACTTTCGTCGGCTGAGGGGTAAAAACAGGAAAAGTTTCTTTGTATTTGCAATGTTTTATCTCTGCCAATTCTCTAATTAGGGATGGGGACTGAAACCTGGTTCTACAACAGCACCTGTTCTAAATTCCTCAAACCTTGAAAATTGATGAGCACCAAGGTTCTTGATTGTATCATGACTTGCAGATCCTGTGCCATTCAAATATTCATTGTGACTGAAAGTGTGGTGCGCAGGTTTTGCTATGTAATGGGCGCGCATGCGCGAGTGTTGAGGTTAACGAATATTCCTAGTAAATGCTCAACGTGATGGCCCTGTCTCCGACCATTCATTTCATGATTTAGTCCTATATACGAACAAGACAGAAAGTTTTTCACAAATAAAGCACAAAACTTAGTTGCATATATCAGGACATGGATATGACAGATACAGCGTTGCAGGGCTACATAACACAAACTAAACAATTCTTCCGAAGAATTATTGTGTTTGTGAGATCGTAATGATTTAACTGACTGCAGATCTGCCAAACAAAACATACCAATTTCTCTCTGCTTCGCTTTGCTCATCCATCACTCACTCGCTTGCTGACAACCCGAGTGGTCGCCTGGAGCAATCTAAAGCTTGCCTAAATTTCCTGAAGTAAAATAAAACATGGAAGTGAATTGCATTCTTCGTAACTAGTCATTGTATTGCAAGGTGGACAACATGATGACATTGTTAAATCACCCTTCTGTGGTTCACAATACATTTCCCTGCCTCTGCTGCCTGGTGTTGCCGCATCCTTCACCTAAGGTATTCTGCACTCCAGTCACAAACAATATAAAACTCTTTTGTTGATTATTTTGTAATTTGTGATTAATTAGTTTTCCCTCAAAGTATTTTTTCGTAAATTGTGTTGTATCAGTGAAAATCTTGACGTAATATGCTGAAAATCAAATAGAATTATCCCTGGCCTTTCCACAGAAATGACCAGCTGCCTCTGCTCTTCCTGTGTTGAAGGCAGGCTATCCAAGACGCTCCTCTGTTTTGCCTCTGTTGCAAAAACATGCCTCTACCTGCTAGTGCACTGCATTATTTCCTGCTACTTCCAGTAAGATTGTCCGCTGCTACATCACTCTTCCCTACTGCTTGTTAACATGCACTTGCTCCAACATGTAAAGCCTCCATTCCACACAACCGTTCAAGCCACCGTTCTCAGCCGTTCTAAGCTGCCCTCAGTACGGCTGCCTCTACCGATCAGACGCTAGGAGAACGGTTGTTTCTGGCATTCTTGCGTTCCAGTAGCGATCTGTTGATGAATGTAACAAAGCTGTAGAGTTCTAATACAGTTCATGTATCGACCATGTAAGGTCCGTACAGCATGTCCATAACAATCTTTACCATTTTAGTACCAATCACTAGCGTTCCAGCAAAGTTCCTTTCAGATCTCACACCATTGCTGTAACAAGTATACTGTCCTCTACCGTTCATTATGGATTTCACAGCGACCGTAGCATGCTGTTAGCAATCCATTAACGATCGAGTAGCGTTATGTTACCATTGCCGTAACTATCTACAGAGGTTATAAAAGCGAGACACATATCAAACATGCATTCAGTTGCTAAAAAATAGAATTCAATGTATTGGACAACATTTCACATGGCCTAACAAAATACTAGAACAAATAAAATAATAATGAACTTGGAAGGAAATCTATAGAGGGAATAGGCTTACCGTAGGCTATATGACCATTTAGTAGCCCGGGCGTTTATTTCGCAAAATCGACTTGAATCCCAGGTGTTTATAAGAACCAGGCGGGTATTTGCCATTGTTTATTTTTGCACCAACCTGCACCAAGCCAGTTCGGCTTTCCTACACAGTTATAAACTGACGGAATTTAACCGTTAAATAAACGTATTGTTTCTTTGTCATTTTAACTGTAATTGGAGTCCTGGGCGCCTTTAACCGTGGTTTACACTGAACATGCACTGAACACTGTGGTAAACTAATTGTAAAATTACAGGCAAAATAACTGACTAAACAGTGCCAGTTAAATTAGGCTACCTGGCAAAAAAAAGTCTTCAGTTTGTTTATTATTTACAGTGTATTCGCGGAAACTGAAACTGGCGCGGTTTCATTTACAGTTATTACATACGCCTATTTTAGTTTTGAGACTTCTACATTGATCCCTGTTGGGGCAACAGGCAATATCATCCTGTTATCCACAGGATGACAGATTTAGCCTAAAACGAAATAAAGAATAACAAGTAGATCAGAAGGATCTAATAGCTGCGACCTCGCCTAGCATCCGTCACGTGGCCTAGTGTCCATGACAGGTGGTTTCTTGCACAAGTGTGATCTCGAAATTGGCAAATGACCTTGAAAATCAATAGGGGACCCTTCTGCTGTACCAAGAAGCTTGTTCTGAGATGTAATAGCCATCCATCAAGTTGAAGTGGAGTGAAAATCAACAGGGAAGACCTCCTCTATGCCTAGAAGCTATTTCCAAAATTTTATAGCGATCCATGAATTCTAATTGGAGTTACAGCGCGAAAACCAGCAAACCAGGTTGTGACCTCTGTGAACTTGACCTTTGACCTCGATCTTGTGCATGGACATCACTTTGGTGAAGGTCAATAACTCTGAAAATTTTATGATGATACGACGACAGCAACATGGTCAAAAAGGTGTCACAGACGGACAGACAGACAGACAGAAGCGTTCATAGAGCTGCTTAGTCGCAGCTAAAAATATATCACCAACAAACAGAACATCCAAATAAGATAGCCCACAAATCAATAGGCTAAATCGCAGTGTTCATTGGATGTTCTGATTGTTGTTAAAATTGTTATGTTTCTGCTCTGTCTGATCATGTTTCTCTGTTTTTGATATTTGTCTTTGGTATTTGAACTTTGCATCGTCTGACCATTCTTAGATTTATGTATTGTGACTGTTATCATTGGTTTGTTCATGTATTGTCTTAGTTTTTCCATAGTTTACATTTTGCCAGTCTAATTCCGGTCCATGTTTTCCATTATGCGTTGCACTTTGTCTCCCCCGTCTGGTCTCTCGTCTTGTCATTGTTCACAAACCCAGTCCTGCGTGTCACTCTTCGGGTGATTTATTGGATTCTGGATTTCAGTCTTCCTTCCGATCCCGTTTACTTACTTCACCTTACTTTTCTGTCTTACTAATTAGGGATGGGCACGATAAATCGATTATCGATAATTGATCATTAAGAATTTTGTCGATCGTGTAATTGTTTTATCGATTAAACGGTGTTATAAAACAGTTTGTGTGTGTGTGTGTCTTTAAGCAATGTAATGAATTTCACTATGTGGCGGTAATAAAATATCTTACCACCAGCTAGAAAGACAGCAGAGAAAACCTACCTGCCTGCGAGCTGCCGTGGCCGAAACGAGGGTAAACGTGAAGAGAGCAAGGCGAAGTCTGGTGTGGGATCATTTTGAGTTAAAAAATGACTCCGTTCATTGTCGACACTGTGATACGGTTTATAAGTACAACACAACAACAACGCCAATGATGTACCTCTTGAACAACGTTCACCCGACCGTGGTTAAAGGTGATGAATCCTGCTCTCAACCCATCATCACCGCAGCTTTAGCCCGGAGGAGCTGCGACGCGCACCGGGCAGAGAAAATCACAGAAGGCATCTGCCGAATGATTCAAACGGATATGCTGCCCATAAGTGTCATTGATGGGAAAGGTTTTCGAGGTGTGATTAATTTACTCGAACCAGCTTATCATAACCTGTCACAATGTATCATCACCAGGCTCATTGAAACTCAATTTGAGGAGCTAAAGCAAAAGCTACTAAACGAGTTAGCCACAGCAGACCGCGTTGCTGTAACCACAGACTGTTGGACTGCTTTAACAGCTGAGAGCTACCTCACCATCACATGCCACTATATTTGCAACAACTGGCAAATGAATTCAGTGGTCCTGCACACTGAAAGCCTTCCAGGCAGGCACACAGCCGACCCTCTCGCTGAGAAGATGAATGAAACTGTGGGGCAGAGGGGATTGGAAGGCCGAGTTATCGCCTGCGTTCACGACAACGCGGCCAACATCACGGGCGCCAACAGTCCCACCAGAGTCTGCTGGGTTTCCGTTGGCTGCTTTGCACACACATTTCAGTTAGCCAACAACGACGGATTTTCTCTATACATGCATCGGGTAATCTCCGCAGCTGGCAAACTCGTTAGCCACTTTAACCGTTGCACTGTGGCAAGCAATGCGCTGAAGAAAAAACAGGAGCTAATGGGTCTCGCAACCCACCGCCTCATCCAATCGTGTAAAACACGGTGGAACTCGGTCTGTGAGATGTTCGATCGACTGGTGGAGCAGTGATGGGCTGTTGTTGCTGTCCTCTCAGACAGAGCCGTGACCAAGATTCAAGATGCTAGGGTCCTGGAGCTGAAGGACGAACACTGGCAGCTGATGGAGGACACACAGCCTGTGTTAGGCGCACTTAAGTGTGTCACAACGGCCATGTCGGCCGAGAAGGACGTCTCCATCTCAAACATTTATCCTGTGACATTCAGCCTCATCAACACACATCTCATGCAGAGAGAAGGAGACAGTACCAGAGTCACCGAATTCAAGACAAAAGTGAAGTCCTCCGTCAGCAACAGATTGAAGGTAAAATTAACTAGTTGACATGAAACCTATAGGCTAATAAATAGCAGACCGTAACCGTTAAATCTCCAGATCGTCTTCTCTCTCCGCCGGGTGCCTTTGGTTTTTGAAGTTACATTTTGGCAACGAAAAAAGTCAGCCACGAGTAATACGCTATTTTATTTTGTTATTTTAAGTTAAAATGATGGGTTTTTTTGTTTATATTAATGATATACATTGTTTAAGAACGCACTGCTGACTGCTTATTTTCTGCCGACGCCTCCGCGTATTTCTTTTCTTTAACAGCTGCACATTTAAACTGTAGCGTATGTCATGCAAGAGGATGATTTGATTAAATGTTTATTTATTATTAGTAAACATGATATGTTTATTATGTCTAAAAGAGGAGGAATTGTATTTATTTATTGTAAGAACATTGGCTCTCATTTTGTTTCAGCCTGATGCCTCCGCAAGTCCATATATTATATAGTCCATATAATATGCGCAACTCCGCATATTTCCTACACATTTAAACTGTGGCCTATGTTGTGCAAGAGGATTGTTGGATTAAAGGTTCTTCTTGAAATAAATATTTCATTGAAAAAAAGCAGGCTACCTGTGGTATTTTCAGTCATGGACATTTTTTAATAAGAATATTAATGATTAATCGATAATTGATCGTTAATTTGCGTGATGATCGATCAAAAAGATTTCTTCAAATGCCCATCCCTATGACTAATCATACTAACAGTTTGTTATATTCGCTAAAAGTTACTAACGACCAACTAACATTGTATATAATACTAACTTACTAACAAGCACCAATGGATTGTATAGTTTCACTTACCTGTTGTAGTCTCCACCTCTTTTCTTTCCCTGATCTCCTGTGCTGCATTTCTGTGGAAAACTCCACATTTGATCACGCTGTCTTTTCTCTCATTATCTATGCACGTTAGAAATCCTTAACTGGAGCTGTACGTCTTTGTATAGGTTGGTCCTGTGTTCCCTGTCCGCGTTTTGACTTCTGCCAAATTTCATGTGATTAGGTTCTCCCTCATGTGCTGCTCCTTTGCAATCAGTCTGACTACTTGCACCTTTGTGTCTTACCATATGATCTCCCTAGAAGTGTATATTAGGTGTCTCTTCACAGTCATTCTCTGTCAGATCGTTTCTCGTTTTTACCTGTGCTGCTATTTCTCTCGCCTCGTACTCATTGTGTCTCTAATTCTGACTGGATTGCCCGACTACTGATTTTTTGGCTTGCCCTTATTGGATTTCTGTTGCATCTGTGTGTTCGAACCCTTTTTTGCCCGACTAGGATTTTGTGGATTGCTGCCCTGTTTACGATTCGGATTGCCCTTTGGTTCATGAGTTTGCTTCTCCTACAAACCACTGCCTGTGTCATGAATCTGTTTTTTCTGACTACGATTTTTGTTTGCTGCCCTGTTTATGATTCGGATTGCCCTTTGGTTCATGAGTTTGCTTCTCCTACAAACCACTGCCTGCGTCGCGAATCTGTTTTGTCTGACTACGATTTTTGTGTTTGCTGCCCTGGTTACGATTCCATTTCTGCCCCACTGGATTTTGACTTTTGGATTGCGGACTCTGTACTGTTGCCTTCTGCCCTGCAGGGGTTACTCCCCTCACTCAATAAAAGCCTTTTCTTTTGCAATCCTCTGTTCTCGCATTTGGTTCCGGATCGATACCTTACAAAAATGTATTATTTCGTTATCAATCTGTCCTAATCATCCTCTTTTTTTTGGTTTGTACGACAACGAGTATTTTGCATTTAATGTCCGATTGACATTGTACGGACTTTGTTGCCTTTATAAAAATGGCCCAAATAAATTGATTGCAGTGCACATTGGATGTTCTGATTACTGGTGATATTTTTGTTCTTTATTTCGTTATTAATCTGCTCTCATATCAATACTTTTACTTTCTGCTGGCTTCCGAACATGGAGTATTTTGCATTTCGCGTCTGACAGTCTTGATCGTGCATGCAATATTTAATTCATAATGTCAATGGTTATGGAATTGATTTGCTCACTGACTACAAGCACTATTCTATATCTGGTGTGGAAATAAAGCGTGATTCTGTTCGGTCCATCTGACTAATTTTCAAAAATGTTGAAACCATCTGACTGTTGGACACGGAGTTATATTAAAACTGTGTCTGACTTTCGGACATGTAGGCACTACGTTTTACACAAGGTAAGGCAGTCGTAGAGCTTATTCTTTTGCTTTGCCAAATAATGAGCATAAATATTGTTGTTCAAATTACAATTCCTTCGTGTCCTTTTTTAAGAACGAAAAGATAAAGAACGCGGAAAACAAGTCCCTCACCCAAAAAAAAATTGATAATTGTCGACAACCATGTTTACTGTTCTGTGACGGTGTGCGCTCCTGGTCGTTTGAAAATAAACTGATTGGTATTGGAATGTGACACCTATATACACCTCGGCTGGCACGGTGCAGCAACGCTAATGCATCGGTATTGGAATGGTTGGGACTATATCTGAATGCTATTGGAACCGTAATACACCGCTAGGGGAACGTAACACAGTCTGGTTGAAACGGTGAGGTAGGGATTGGGTCGGATCATATCGTTACCAGATCGGAATGAGAATGGTAGGGAACAGTAGCAACAGTATGAGAACGTTACGGGTGCGGGGCGAATACTGGCGACCGTTCACTCCTGACGCATTAGCCTTGCCTTACTATAGCTTACGTTCCATTAACGACTCATCAGTTCTCATAACGATGTGCTAAGGATCCATTACCATTCATTCAGAACGGGAGGGGAACGGCCAAAATTTTGAACATGCAGCCGAAACTCAGCCGTCCCAACCGTTCCTACCATTCGAAGGAGTTCTGTTGACGTCCAGTCCCATTCGAATAAGGCTCCACGAAGGTTCCCTTCCGACCTCTCCCGTTCCGGTACCATTCCTTGATCGGTATGGGAACGGTAGCTTGAATGGTTGTGTGGAATGGGGGCTTAAGCTGATGTATGCTGCCAGTCTAAATCTGCTATTCTTGTATGCAAGTATGTCAGAAGAGAAAATCTTGCAATTTCTTTGGTTGCTCTACCTGAGCTCTCCTCACTAGTAGGTAAATTCTTGCATGGCAATTGCCAACAAAGCGGCTGGTACGAGGCCTGTACATAGATAACTTCAATAAGAATAATGTTTTGCATCAGGCTCTGCATGCTGTTTTGGGGTTATCGTAATGATGCTTTTCTTTAGGGGAACTATAGTTTTGCTATTTTGGGAGTGATCATAGTCATGCTGTTTTAGGGAATATCCTGACACTCCCTGCACTCTATTCCTCAAACTCAGTCAGCTGCAGAATGTGTCAGGGTAGGAGTTTAAGTACCGTTCTATGATTGTATCAACTTGTTAATACTTAACCTGAGCTGTATTTTATGAAAAGTGTAACAGCTATGATCAACTGCAATACAAAACTTGCCATTTCCACCTTTGACAAACATTTTTTTTCAATTTACTAAGCATGCTCTGTCATGACAGTGCCACTTTGAAGGAACTGTGTCACAATTGCAATGCATGGTCAGGACTTCGTAAACTTATCAGCCAAACAAGAAATCTAACAAAGTGAATCTGCTTGACTGCAATTCAAAATCTGATTCCATGATCGCAAATCCATTTTAACTTTGTATTGTATTTGTATGTATTAGCTACTCAGGAAGCATGCTTTTTGTGTCGCCTGCGAAGCATAGCGGCACATAGGGATCACTTTGTCCGGCGTCTGTCTGTACGTCTGTCTGTCTGTCCGGTAGTCACGCTTTCACATAAGCTTTGCAGGCGACACGTGTTCAACCGAACACTCTGCTTATGTTAAGGGGGTTTCTACAGAAATTTGAGGATTCAAAGTGCTAAATTAGTGCTTTAGCCGAAGAATATGAAGAATGAATGAATAAGCCTCTCTATAGAAAAGACCAACTGTTTTGCAGGGGCATCTGGTTTATTTCTTCCAGCTTTTGGAGAACAAGTGATGGTGTACTGGAAAGAGCATGGAGCATTAACCAGTGCAAACAAGAAGCAAATAATTTAGATTTAATGTCGCCTAAAGTCATAGCTTCTGCATGTAAAGTCAAAATGTGGTTGAAATCAGACTTACAAAGGCCATAAAACACTGTGGCAAAAACAAAACATGGATACTCACCACTAAAAATATCACTCTTGTCAAGTTAACATGCCACCTCTACCCAAGCAGCCACCTGTGGGGGCAGGGGTTGCAGAGGGGTGTACATGTGGGGGGATGGTATCCTGATAAACCTGGCTCTTTTACCCTCAAGCTGAGTAAGCTGCAGGTTATGTTAGGGTCAAAGGCTAGATAACACACTATAATTGTATGTATTTATTAATACTGCAATTAACTATTGGCAAGTTGGGTGGCTGACTGAAATACAGTTTGGTGAATAATGTTTCATTGCAGTTCATTGCCCAAGATGACCAATGATACACTTTATAGCCACAGGTATGTGCTCACTTTACTGAAAATGGATATATACAACCCCAATTCCGAAATAGTTGGGACAAAGTGTAAATTGCAAATAAAATTATTCACAATAGAACAGAGATAACGTAGCAAATGTTGTAACTGTGAAGTTTTACAATCTTGTCCACAAAATGAGCTCATTTCAAATTTGATGGCTGCTACAGGTCTCAAAAAAGTTGGCACAGGGGCCTATTGACCATGGTGTAGCATCCTCTCTTCTTTTTAACAGAGTGGAGGCGGCTGGGCATTGATTTTAGGCATTGGAATTTGATCCCACTCTTGATTGATACAGGCTTCCAGCTGCTGGAGAGTTTTGGGTCTCTTTTGACACACATTTCACCTAATTATTTGCCAAATGTTCTCAATCGGTGACAGATCAGGACTGCAGGCAGGCCAGTTCAGCACAAGGACTCTTCTACTACAAAGCCATGCAGTTGTAATAGCTGCCGTATGTGGTTTTGCACTGTTGTGCACAAGGCATTCCCTGGAATAGATGTCGCCTGGAGGGGAGCATATGTTGCTCTAAAACCTTTATATACCTTTCAGCATTCATGGTGCTTTTTAAAACATGCAAGTGTCCCAAACCATATGCACTAATGCATCCCCATACCATCAGAGATGCTGGCTTTTGAACGGAATGCGGATAACAGGAGGGATGATCTTTCTTCTCTTTAGCCCAGTGGACACAACGCCGATGATTTCCAACAAGAATGTCAAGTTTGGACACTCATGACCACAGGACACTTTGCCACTTTGCTACAGTCCATTTTAAAAGAGCCTTGGCCCACAGAACACGGCAGTGCTTCTGGATCATTCTCAACAATAAATTCCTTTTTGGATGATACAGTTTTAGTTGGCATGTGTGGATGGCACAGTGGACTGTGTTTACTGACAGTGGTTTCTTGAAGTATTCCGGGGCCCATTTAGTAATGTCAATGACAGAATCATGCCTGTGAGTGATGCAGTGGCGTCTGAGGGCCCGAAGATCACGGGCATCCAGTAAAGGTCTTCGGCCTTGTCCCTTACATGCAGAGATTTTTCCAGTTTCTGTTAATCTTTTGATGATGTTATGCACTGTTGAAGACAAGACCTTCAAAGCCTTTGCAATTTGACGTTGTGGAACATTATTTTTAAAGTATTCCACAATTTTTACACAAGCCTTCACAGGTTGGAGAGCCTCTGGCCATCTTTACTTCTGAGAGACTCAGCCTCTCTAAAACATCCCTTTTATAGCCAATCATGATACACACCTGATGCCAGTTAACTTAATTACTTGCTAAATGTTCTTTCAGCTGATTCTTTGATACAATTGCTTTTTCAGCCCTTTTTTGCCTATGTCCCAACTTTTTTGAGACCTGTTGCAGCCAGGAAATTTGAAATAAGCTCATTTTGTGGATAAAAATGTAAACTATCTCTTTTTCAACGTTTGAAATGTTATCTCTGTTCTATTGTAAATAACATATTGGCTCGTGATCTGAAAGTCATTGCATTTTGATTTTATTCACAATTTACACTTTGTCCCAACTATTTCGGAATTGGGGTTACACATAAAATGGACATTTTTTTACAAAATGAGTATTTCCAAACAATTCAGCTGCACAATTTGGAAATTGTTGCCCTTTCAGTATTTGCCTACCCTCTCAATTCTCATCTCCAATTTGTGTCACTGGAACCTGCAGTAAGAATGGGGGAGAAGGGGAAAACTAAGTGGGACCAACTCCTAATGGTGAAACAGATTTGAATCGCAAAACTCTGGTATGAAATTCTGTCCTATCAGTTCATAGGGGGAAATTTGCTATTCTATAAACATGTCAAATTAAAAAAAAAAAAAAGCGCCGCACATCCATTACATAAGACATGTAATATCAAAAAAATATCAACTCCCTCATACCGTCTCACCTGCAAAGAGTATTTAATAATTAATGCCAATGTTTCGGTCCAAGAACTTCAGTCCTTGGACTGAAATGTTGCCATTCAATAACTATCATATATTTTTTGCAAGTGAGACGGTATGCAGGAGTTTATATTTTTGAAATAAATAGAATTCACAATTGCCCATGTTCTATATATGTCAGTGCGGTTTCAGTGGCCTCATACTTTTGGCTATACAGTGTAACTCTGGCTAAAGATGACTCAAATATGTGAAAGTTCTGTTTCAATCAAGCCTATAATTAGCTACTCTGAGCATGGAATACTGTACCCAGTTTTCGTCATCCATATCGATTCACTGTTGTGGGAATGGCCGTGAGTGAAAACATAGACATGTATCCTTAAAGATGCTCTTGACATGCTGCTGATGTACGTAACAATGCAATACATTCATGATGGATGTAGTCAGGCAGATCTGGAAACTCATGAGGTCCAAGAAAACTGTGGGACTCCGTACAGCATTACTTTTGTATAAGGCTGTAATGTTTTTTTAAGAGCTTGAGAGAATTTTCTTATAAAAAGACAATATACGATAACCTCATGTTTGCCAAGTAGAGATCCTCTTATTCCCCATGGCCGAATGGGTGACCTGATATTGCTCGTATACAAGACCTGATGAAGACCATTAAATATTCCAGTTTTCTTAAGCAATTTAACATGATGTTTGCCTTTAATTTTACAAATAATTACTTTCACTTTAACTCATGTTATAGACAATACATTCTTTTTTTCTTGGTACGTAATTACCAGAAAATGAAACCATGTTGATACTGCATAAAATACAATGACAGAATTTAATTTTTACCTTAACAATTGACTGATTTTGTAATGCTGTCACAGGATTATAAAAAAATATGTTTATGTGTTTATGGCTGTTTGAACTCGATTTCATTCACATTTACTGCAACTAAACCTTGATGGACTCAGTGTGTGTATTGTTTTAAATGTGTTTGTATTTTGCCTCTATGCTTCTTTGGTCATTTCAAAACTAGAACCACTCAGAAGACATAACCCTGTATAGACTGTACAAGACTGTATACTACAACTACTACTACTACTACTACTACTAATAATAATAGTTGTTATTATTATTATGATTATTTATATTAAATCTTATGGACCCGTTCTTTCGTGGGTTCACACTCAACCTTTGCTGTTGCTTTGCAGCTATCCATTCATTTATGTGCATACCAATACCCACAGTCACTGCGACACCCCCGTCAGGAACTGTCATTAATATCTAAAGAGGCAATGTTGTGGCGGCACTGTTGAATGCTATGGGGAGATAGATGGACACCCTGTATGGAAAATATTGGATATAACATACATTATTCAGTGTATTCAAATGTGTGGGCTTTAGAATAGAGAAGGACAATTCTACATTGAGCGCAAACATAGTGAAAGCATGGAAACCATTTTAGCCACTGTATGCAGCCATATTGCCTGGAAAAGTTAGGCAGTTGGACACTATTTAGAAAACAATTGCATTTCTACGGTATTTATATATAAAAGTACCCGCTTGTACTCAGAAAAAAGGCAACGATTTAGTCATTATTTCGCCGTATTAAAAATTCTCTATAACAATGTATTTTCCCCCAAGGACTGAAATTCAATGAAAAAAGAACAGGAACTTCAATTCGATTTACAACCGTATTCAGCAAACAATATAAAGCATTTTACAGTGTTACATACCATATTGGAAACATCTCAATGTCAATTTCACACAGAGTACTTCCTTCAACAAGGGGTTACCTTTTTTTTCAACAGTCTTGGAATAAAGTAACCTGAACCAACCAACCAACCTGAAACTAGTGCACTTTGAATTAGCCCTAAGAAATGCAGTGTATAATAGACTATAGCTGAGTATACTCCTTATTCTTTTTAACGTGTAGTGTGAATCTGCTGCCAGGTTGTTAATTTAATGTCCGAGCGATGGTAAACCTGTTTGAGCAGACAGCGGGTTTAGTGTTTTCTCTGCTCACAGTGTCTTATTTACTGCCTGAGGCAGATGCCCTTGTCGAGGTGCAGTGCTGATAGGGCGGCAGGCTGGGCTCAGTCTGCCGGCCATTTCCAACAGCTGGCTTCCCTCCTGAGGTGATGATCGTCATTAAAGGTGCAAAAGCAATATTTAATCCAGAAAAATTACAGCCCCATGCCACTGTCGAGAACTGTGCAGCATATTTTATTATTTAAGCTATAAATGGCCACCGAGACCATAGATAGAGATCCTGAATAAATCCACCTGAAAAAAATTGAAGACTTCATTTGCAAAAATAGTTTTGTGCATTTTTGTTTAATTTTCTAAATCATGTTTTTTTATTTTGCATGTCATGGAGTAGCAATCAAATTACAGTTGGGTTATTTCAGAAAAATATCTCAATTTTTTTTACTCTTCTTGCTTTTGGATTGTGTAGTCAAAGTAATATTTATCAAACTGCTGTAGGATTATTCCTTTTAAGAATGGCTTTTATCTACTTTTGCAAATGAACTCTTCAATTAATCTGTTTCCCCAAAAGCTGAAAAAAAGATATACATCCATGACTGATAGAACCATACACTGTCAGAAAAGAAGGTAGAGAGAATTCCATTTTTGTTCAATAAGAAACTTTTACCCTGGAAACTACAGTTGTATTACTTGGTTGCGAATTAACACATGTTGAAAAAAAAGAGAAAGAAATTATTTCATAATTTAACCCCGACCACAACATGCAATTTTATGCACCAATATGTGACGACCCCAGGGTCAATGTTTCTACCTTTTCGGGGAACTTTTTCACTAATATTTCAGTGTGAATCGCAGAATGAAGTAATTTTCATTGTCATTATTAACAGCATTTCATTGAAAATGGGTATTTGTTATTTTTCTTGGAAGAGAAACGTACACTGCTTCAGTCTGTGCTTTGGCAATGACCTCTGTTTTCTGACTGCCACAGAATCTCCCTTGCTCCCCAGTCCACTAGTTATTTATCAGTTTACTGGATGGAGTGAATGACACTTTCAGCTGAAGCAATGACAGGATTGATCTGGATCACCAAGCCAACGGGGATAGCACAGAGGATATTAATGGCTTGGAGAGAGGCTTGTAAAGTGAATGACACTTTCAGTGCAACATTTTTTTTCTCACCTGCAGCATCATCTATGATGCTTTTACTTATGACTTTACCATTCGCTTTCAAATTGCCGCAATAGTCTGCATGACATTGATTAAGTGATGCTTTTGGAAGTTTTATCACATTCTAAATTGCACAATCGTGGAATACATACCTTGAGTACAAAGCTCATGTTGCGGTCCTTTGAAAGAGTGATTCTTTAAAAATAGGTAATAAAATAATTATTTTGCTAAGTGTGTTCACAAGCCCTGCCAGATAGCAAACCATGTTTCTGCAACTTAATTTTTAAATTAAAGCGTACAAACATAGTGAATTGATTTAATTTTTTTGTTGACTAAACTTTACAAATAGCTTGACAGACGCTCAAAGTAACTTTTGTCATCTTTTGTGGTGGTCCCAGCATCTGAGAGACAGAATTTCCCAAAATATTGTCTCTTAAGTTTACATAAAATGGGGCAATGAGAAAATCTAGAGAGGCAAATCCTGTGGGCTTAAATACCTTGTTATGAAGAGGGGTTAGAGGAGAATAGGTGAAGCTTGTTCAAGTAGCTAAAAAGGTCCCTAAAACTCAAGGAACAGCTGTTTACACTGTGGCTAGTGACTTTTTACAACACACAATGTACTCGAAACTTGAAACGGATGGATTTTAGCGACAAGAGAACTGACTTACCAGGTCCCAATCTTGCCAGTTTAGCCAATGAACATCAGGCTACAGCGAGCATGTGATCACTAAAATATGACTATTTAAGAATGGATGCATATCATCTTCCCTTCTTTTGTGGCATGCTGAAGTACATGTGAGTCTTAATCGTAACAGAGGGACTTGCAATTGTAACATTGCTAAAAAGTAGGATTAAACTAATCGTTTTCAGGTCAAATCAATTGTATTTCTTTCAGGTAACTGTTTAATGTATCTTTAACACCAATAATGTGATAAGAATGTCCTATCAAAAATATTTTATATTATTAAAACTTACCAGATGTACCAGTTGGAGCGTTTGTGTGAGTTCCTTGATAGGAAAATGTATTGATTGTGCCTACATAGTTAGTGACTTTGACTGATGGAGTTGTATAAATGTTATACCACCCTAATTTGATTTAGAATATAATTGAATGACAGCTGACTGAACACAGAATATTGGCAAATATGACACATGAGTTTTGTTAAAGTCCCATTCATACCTGCATTGGGACCCCTGCAGGGTCAAATATGTAGTGTTGAGAATTATATTTCAATATTTCTCATCATGTGCATCAGGAAATGAATTACCATACTTTATAACCATAATCAATAATCATAATCAGTTACCATATTATGTATGCAGCAGGAACACATACCCACACACATTCACACAGACAATGATAGGCACACTTGCAACAGTGTTGGGCCCCGAATGTTGTCACCATAGGTCTCTTACAGAACTGGCCTACTGAAACTAATCAATACCTGCAATTAAAACTACATGGCCGAGTTTCCCAGATTCATTTAAGAAGATCTTAGCGCTAAGAGCTTCTTTAGATCCTTCTTAAGGCTCTAGTTAGAAGCAAATGTGTTTCACAGATTCCTTCTTAGCCTAAGATGATTTTTTTGTTAAGAAGGATTTGAAAGAAGGGTCTGGAGCTCACTTAACACCCTTCTTAGCGACGAAACACTGCACATACAGCCACGTCAGGCAAATCAATGTGACGTTAAGCAAGGAGATATTAATGCAGTGCGTACAGTTCTACCTTATTTTACCCCCACCCCTCCCCCCCCTTTTTTTCATGCGCCCCTACTACCCATTAAGCATTTAAAATGAGGGAACACTTACATCTCTCTTCTATGGTTCCATGTGTTGAAATATTTTACTGTATTTCCCTAATATTTTAATATTTTCCCTAATATTTCCTGGAGAAAAATGATGACCCACCACCACGACCTAATAATAATAGAAAAACACTAAATTAAATAAGCCCACTGCCACCATGCAGTGCGGCAAGCATCATATCAACTATTACTCTTAGGGATAGTAGCAAGCCTATAAACTTTGCCTCTATCCCTAAGAGTAACAAAGTAAACTGCATAATTATAAGCAGAATTATATCAGAAAAATAACAATGAAACATAAAATGAAATAATATGACATTACATAACGTACAGTACCATGTAATGTTATGATTTCATTTTATGCTGTCATTCTTATTTTTCTGATTTCTTACCTGTGTTATTGGTCATTATTTGCATTCGTCTGTTTTCAGACATTCTGCTGCTTGCGCAGTGGCATTATGCACGTTCATTTTTAACATTATCCACCACTTGTTACATCAAAGCCTCATTTGTGTGCACGTAAGTGTGTGGAACAATTGGTTACTCTGAAATCGGCCTATTTCACATTTCCGGGTATACAAACCGGATAGCAAGTAAACTGACTTCCGCTTGCTTGATGCTCCATGTATTTACAATGGCAGAGAGCCAGTAGTTGGTGTTCCCGGTCCTGACTGTTCAAACTCTAACTCGAAGAAGCAAGCCGACCTCTCTTTTCTCGGTTTGCCCACCGAAGACGACGCGAAGAGATGGATTTTGTCCATAAGAAAAGATGACGGAGAAAGATTTACAATCATGAGATGTATATAGCTACCTAGGTAGCTACCTGAGGGTGCAACGTTCACTAAGGGCCGGTTTATACTCAACGCAAGGTACGCGAGCACGAACACAAGGCAACGCATTGAGCAACACAAGGTGTCCATCCTGAGTCCTTGCGTAGCAAAGTGCGTCGTCCAAATTTTTGTAACGCGACATGTCGACGCGAGTATTTCCGTGAAATTCCAATAGGGGAGATAAAGCAAATAATGCACCATATGATGTCTTCAACACTCCAAAAAGAAGGAAGAAGGAGGAGGAGAAGGAGAAAACTTTGCTGCCCCCTATTGTATGAGCAGTGTACTGCTTTTTAAAGAGGCACAGCGCAGCAAGGGACGCGCGTTCAGGCTTCTCTGTGAACGAAATGGAACGGACCTGTGGTCGCGTTCGCTCGCGTGCCTTGCGTTGAGTATGAACCGGCCCTAAGCTGCAGCTGGCGTTCAGATCCATGTGAACTGGGGCGTGACAAGTACAAGTGACGGCGACGGCGAAGAAAGAAAAGGGTCTGTGATGGAGTCGGGTTGAAAAGCGGATTCACCTGCTGCATGTTTTGGAGCATTGACTACGATTGCGGTCCTCTTGCAGGTAACTAACTATCTTGCTGTTTCTTGTAAATCACCTCACTTACTTTAACCATGCGTTTAAAAATTTGAGGCAATAAATAGGATCTGCAAAGCCAGTTAAACCGGAAAATTTTAGAGTTATTGGCCATTTGACACAATATTATGGCATCAACAAATAACTTAATGGAACATAAAAATACTAGCATTATCTTGCTACCTATCGTTCATGCTGTACTCCGTGGCTAGTTTGTTAGCCTTCCGTGTTCGCTCGAACTACGTTCGTATCAAAGATATCTTGCACCTTTTACCAGGCGAACGTAAGTCGATGAATTTGTAGATATCACGTCTCCGATGTTGCTTATTACTGGTTTAGAAAACGTCGGTTAGCTGTGGTCTAGAATGGCTTGTGTGGGTGACGCATTTGTACCTACCAGTGTTTGATAATTATGGTTTATAAAGTTTTCCAAAGATTAGAACAATCATTTGGCAGTTTAACACTCGTCGTTCTTTCTGCAATGCTGCAACATGGTAAATTCAATGAAGAAGATTGCTTTAATTACGTAAATTAAAAAGTGAAATAAAAAAATGCACTACTCTGAACTTCTGTGCTCGCTTTCGGCATATCCTGCAATGCAGGCTATCAAACTGGCGCTTAAAATTTTCAGTCCGTTAGCCACCTCTTATGTAGATGTAAGGGATGGATTTGTTCAACTTCCTACAAATTGTTCAACAAATTTCATGAAGACACAGTGATAACCTTTAGCTGCTTAATTATGACTTATTGGTACTACTTGCTTCGATCATCGCAAATTTACCAAGGTGTTTTATTAGTGTTCAGTGGTCCTTTGCACTGTTACCTTGTAATATACAGTCCTTTGGATAGTACTCCAACTACTCATTTACTATTGCTCTTTTATCATCTAATCTCCTTGGGTTTTTAAACTGTCTTTGTGGCATATTTCTTAAAGAGGTTTCAGTTTGATTGTATGACATTCTATACATAAATTGCGTTGCCTTTTTCGTCATTTCATCAGGTGCTCTTGCTCACCTTTGGAAAGAATCTGAGAACTGGAGGACATGGGGTGCATCTAAAATCTTATTTGATACTTCCTTGCTCCTCACTTGAAGCAGAAGTTTTCATGCATCAGCCATCTTGCAGGTCATATCAAAGCTCTCAGTATTGCTGCGAGGAGAGAGCTCTGAGGAGCCATGAGTGAGTATTCACAAGGGCAGCCTTCCTGGAAGACTTCAGCTGAAAACCATGCGGTCAGTCCGTAATGACAGACACTGGCAGCAGATCCAGCGGTGTGCCATCATTAGAAATGGATTTGGATTCATGTGATTCTTCAGAGGAAAGGATTCCTTGTGTCTTCCCTATTTGCATAGTTTCCTTGCATCTCTCCATGGTGGGAAGGACTGAGAAGCTAGGAAAAGTCTAGTGAGGGAAACATGGATGCTATTTACGAGAATTGAGATGTACCCATGATTGCATCTTATGCACTCAGGACCCCTTTTTGGAAAGTACGTTCAGTGCTTGACAAGCCATCACTTATCTTCGCTGTAAGCAGCAGTGGTCAAAGGCCAAGTATTGATGATGTTGCAGTCATGTTGTCCTTGTTAGGCAGTGGTCCAGAAACATTTGTGTGTGAAGTTTGTAGTTTTGCAATTGGGCTTGCTTAGCTTACTCATGGATTTTTACCAACAATGATATTATAGTTATGATTTCATTCATTCACTCACTGCTGTTAGAGGTCTGGGTGTGAAAAACCAATGGGTGTTCAATTTCCTTGAAGGGGCATTTTATTTCAGTATGTCCCACATATGATACCTGACTATACAAAAAAAAAAAAATCACATGAGCAAAATAAGATTTACTGTTGATTGACATTTCTAATACATAAAGGGTAGTAAAACGTAATTTTGCTTTTCATTTTTGCAGTATCTCTGTAGTCTATATTACAAGGTACATCAATTACACATGTAACAAGTAAGCAATAAAAATCAATCACCGTGTTGTTCCGAATATGAGAGGAATTTCGATGTAAGACGACCCCCCTCTCTCAAGACAATTTTTTGGAGAAAGGGGTTTTTGTGACATCTTGTTTAAATCGCGAATATATATATGAAAATACTGATAAGACCTGGAGAAAAACCAATGCTAAACAAGGCAGACTGTAGTTCGGCGCCATCTACTGTCAACGTAAATTGACTGTAGACTGAAATACGCCTATTCACTGATTTTGACTAAAAAGCCGAGTCCCCAAAAATAAGACGAACCCACTTTTTCAAAGGGGTTTTCCCTGGAAGAAATATTGTTTTAAATTCAGAACAGCACGGGTAATTTTTTTTTTTTTGTTTGTTTGTTCAAGGCTACACCTTAACCAACCATGGTATTAATTTAGTTGATAATCGGTGCCTTGACAGAGAACTGCATTTGCGCCTTTTCGTGAATTCTGCTTCTGGTGAATAAAGCCTGAGTTGGCGATGGTTACTGGTCTTTCACTAGCAACCCCAGGCGGAATGTCACGGTGTCTGTTGAAAACGCAAGTCGCAGCAGCTGCACTAATCAAAAAGAAACGCCTGGTAATGGTGGTCATTTGCCAGGATGCATTTGCAATGTCTTAATTTACTAGCTAGCCATCTAATGTGAAGCAAGTTACATTTACCAGACTTTCTTTGCGTAAGCTGTCGGGGAAAACCTCAAGCTCCCTATCAGACACCACTGCTGAGCGCTCTAGCCTGAGTAAAACCAAGCTATGTTCGTGACAAAAAAATAAAATATGGCTTCACGCCCAACAAAACTCACCTAGCTAGCAAACCCCCAATCTCGCCTCGCTGGAACTACAACCTGGGTACAATTAGCTAGCTTCCTCAGTGACTGAACGATATAACATCCAGCCCAGTGACCACTACTCAATAACTGAGAGTAGACATAGCTAGATAAAGTGAAAAACAAACATACTAACAGCGAGTTTCACAAACACAGGAATTTAATAAGTCATTAAGTCGTATACTTGCTAACATTTTGACAGGCATGCAAGCCAAATTATCTGAAATGCCAGCTATCATAAGCTATATCTATACAATCAAAAACAAATTAGGAAAAGGCTAACGTAAAAACCTTAAACAAATTTATACCTCCTCATCCTAACCGGTAATTCCAAAATACGGACCACAACTGTAATCATCTCTTGAAATAAAGAAAGAGGAGTTAGCGAGAAGATAAATTATCAGTATATTCCTCTGAGCGTCTGTTGTAGTAGCCTCAGGAAGTGTTTTTACTTGCCTTCCGCTAGGTGTGGCCATCTTGTGAAATAGGCTAATTGATTTACTATTGAGCTCCAGTTAAGAAGAGCACAAAGACGCTTGTTAAGAAGGGCACTGTGAATGCATCTGGGAAACACTCTTATCTTAAGGCTCACTCTATGCTGAACTCTTCTTTGGAGCCTTCTTAACTTCTTAAAAATGCTCTTAATTGAGAAACACCGCCTAAAGTTGATTGTGGTACTGGATATTTATACCAATGCAACTGCATTCATATCTCAGTCATGGTGCGATGTCATCAGGGTACATTATTCATCATTTTGATTGAACATAATTATTTAATATGACAACGACTGTAGATTTGTTTTTGGAAAATGCTTAATTAAACAAACAATGATAATTTTATTTTGCTGTTGATATCGTCATTGAGACAGCAATGAGACAGTTTCTGGGTAATGGCCATGAGTGTGAGCACAGATCAACTGTTTTTACAATGTCCACTCGCTCGCTGATTATTATTCTCACAATTCCTTGCTGTTCACAAAATTTCAGATCATCCCAGTAAAGTTATGTTAATGTGTCGCTCATTTGCTCATTATGCCTTATTGTTCTTGATGATGACCATTATTAAGATGATTTTAAGATGATAATGTTAAGAAAGAAATAGGAAACTTTATATTATTGAATGAAATAGTGTAGTAACCCTTAGTCTATGTTACGTAGGTCTATAACACTATGAGGAGCGTGTGAATAATACATTTAAACAGATTGGCATGAATACAGTAGCAGCATCAAACGCATTCTACTCTGTGTGGATAAAACACACACATAGGTGTGTACGATTGCAATCTAAAAGTAACAGCAAGTGCGTTATAATCCGTCAATGTCAAGTGCGTAATTTAGTTTGCAGTGGCTCTACTAATGAGTTCTATTGAATATATGTTTTTGCATGCTAGTACTATGCAATTTAAGCTCTGGCTGATCCAGCCTACCGAGCCACAGATCTCACTACGCTCTAATTCATGATGTACATTGAAACGAAAAGTCCAAAGCATTAGTTTTAAAGAAGAGGTGATGGATTTGGGGCATGAGTGACTGGGTTAACGGGAATGAGCCAAACGTCTTTTTATTTTTTCATACCGTAAGTGTTGCAATATAGGGGCACGGATGAGGTGCACGGAATAGAGACACTGTGAATGAGCTGAACACACAACAAGACCCATGGTCTTCTGGGCCTTTTTATGTTCCGGAGCTCACCAGTCCATTTCTTCTTTTTAGGCATGTGTCAAATAGTTGATTTGGCTAAACCTTATGTTTTCTTTTTTAATTTCTCTGATGCTTTTCTTCAGATTTTGACACCTATTGATGACCTGATTTACTGGCTGTTACAGCTATTAGGACTTCATCTAGGACATCAACAGCAACAGATTCCACATGCAATTGCTACACTTCAAGTCTAGTCCTTTCAGGTGCTTTGTTTCTAAATTCAATAATGAGGGAATAACACACACCTAGCCATGAAACAGCTATGCAGCCTATAGTCTGACTACTTTTGGTCTCTTAAAAAAGAGAAGGACTGCATATAAGAAGTGCCACAATTGTTATGCAATTCTCCTGATTTGGATGTAAATACCCTCAATCTAAAGCTGAAGGTCTGCACATTGAATCAATATCATAATTGAATTTCACCTTCCAAATGCTATGGTAGACAACATATACAACCATTGGTTTGTCAATGTCCAAATACATGTGGGTTGGTCTGTATCTAAAAAGAGGCTATGACCTGGGCTTATGTCCTTCAGAAAACTGTTACTCTCTCACAAATCCATTGTTTTTCAGCACTGAAGCTGTTTCAATGTCACAGTGACATTATGAGAGCCCTTCCCCTCAGCATGACAAGGGACTCATTTCCATAAACTATTCATCTAGCAATATTATTGTACAACCATGGCCAGACACCATAGCGGGAGGTTTGCCACTGCAGAGCATCTTATATTACAGTATTCCTTGATTCGGTCCCTGCTGTTCCTCTTCATCGCAAAGAAATGTGAAATAACAAGATTAAGAACAATTCTCATTAATCCTCTCATGCTCAGTCACTGTTTACATTTTCCCATGCTAGCATACCAAGCAGCCGTCACCATGGAAACAGCCCCCGGCCAATGAGTTTCTGGCCATGTGACCAAATGCCTGTTGAGCAATGTATTAAAGTTGGCAGTTGATTCTCCTGCTGATCTGTTGTCTTTTTTTTTTTTCAAGCAGGAAGCTTGAGAGAAATGGAGTGAGGAAAAGCTCCGTATATTACTAAAAAGGAGAGGCTGTCCAGTCAGAGCTCATGAGAACCCTTCGACTACCACAAATTAGGCCGAAATAATGATCACATGCTTCAACTGGTGATGCTGATATATGTCTGCAAGTGAGCAGCATGCATTGAAGAAAAGAGTTGAAACTTTTATGTCCTGGGAACTAATATGTACGGTATATTGCTGTAATCAAAACTGCTAGCCTTTAATATACAAGTTCCTGTCTCTTCAAGTAATATCACAGCTTCTGCTTTAAAGAGATGAGCATCTTTTTTCCGGTTTATACACACTGGCGCTTACGCGTACACACACTCATACACACATACACAGTCATAACTCTTGATAAGCACTTAAACCTTTAATGAAATGAAGAATATAGGGAGAAAGAAAAAACTTGTTTCATTTCATATATTTTCAAATGTGTAAAAGAGACTTTGACACGCACTAAAGAAGCAAACAGAAATGTGTTTGCATCGAATATGACGCACTTATGTAGATCATATCTGTGCTCAAGTCTTGCCTGCACCTGCAGCGCAATTCCAAAACTGCTCCGGCTCCCTGCAATGATTCAGCCGACCTTGAAAACAGCTGTCTGCCTCCATCAGTGCAGTCGTGTTTCATCCTAACGATTCTCCCAAGACGGACGCCGCAAGGCTGCGCCCCGTTCCCAGGATGGAGGACTAAAAAAATCTGGATGGATGCCCATCTCCGCACCTGTCACCAAAGGAGATCTGTGCTCTGTGTCCTACCTCTCTCTGTATCTCTCTCTCTCTCTTTCTCACACACACGCGCACACACACACACACACACACACACACACGCACACACACACTCATACTCGTTTAACAACACACACACACACACACGCATATGTAGGCACACACAACTCTCAAAATTACTCCATTTTCCTTTCTTGTGGGTATAATAGTGGTTTTCAGTATTTTTTGCTGTTTGATATGAGGGCAATGAAATTTCTGCTTGCATTTCCTCCTTCTCGTCCCACTTCACTCTTCAACTCTCTGTCTGTTTTTCTCTTTGGCTCTATCCTGTCCTTTCTTATCCATTTATGTTTAACTTCACTCTTTTGCTCTTTCCTTACATAAATACACACATAAAATATGCAGAAGCATGGAAAACTGGTACCATTCGCCCATTTCCTTTGTTTGGGAATAAAAGAGTGACATAAGTTTCATTGTTTTTAGTTTGAAATAATGCCAGTGAAAGCCGTCCATGGGGCCCTTCTCTATCTGTGTTTTCCTTTTCATATCCTATGTCCCCTTCTCACTCTCCACTTGCTATCTTTGTTTTGTTACTCAACCTCTCCACATTTCCAACCTCTTCCACCTCTCTCCTCCCCTTCCCTCTGTCTCTGGAACATTGATAGTCTGTCGGGTGCTGGCATGGGGTGAGTGGAGTTTCTGGCCGACATACTCCCATCACATCTCCACACCTGCTTCCTCGGCAGGTCCGGGGATGGACGCTGCCAGCAGGACAGCTGATGCCCGCTCTCGGGGTCCAAATCCTGCACCCGGGGCACGGTCGGGCGCTCCAACCCTCCTGTCGCGGCTCTGGTCTATGACCAAGTGGAGCATGGAGAGGTACTGGGACAGCCACGGGGAGGCTGGGGTGTAGTAATACACCATTGAGCCAGTATTGTGCTGCCACCCCTCCCCTCCTATTCAAATGGTAATCACAGTTAACTTGGTGGTTTAGGCAGGGACTGCAGGCTTACAGACCTGGAGGTGCATGACCAGCATTTTCGCTATTTTATGTCCCTCATTGTGTAAAGCTCGCAAATGGTATTGAAACCTGATTTGATTTTCTGATGCTTTGCAGTGGTTTTTCTCTTTCAATACTGAAAAAAAGGTGTTTGTCAGTGAGGATGCATTTTTGTGCTAATTTATCAAATTAATAGTAAATCGCTAAACTTTCAGAACAGATTAATCGCAAAATTAAAAAAAAAAAAAAAACTCTAGTTTGAAACACTGACAGCAAGTCACAAATATTGCAAGCTGTGAACTGAAGGCTTTAGTTCTGTTCCCACTGTCCAAAAGCTACTTTTTCCAGGTCTCGTTCACAGGTGATCACTTGTTTCCTTCGGAGAGGAGGAATAATGTAGAATGCCATGTCAGTGAATGCTCCGTAATGGTTTAGCATGTGTTAGAAAACTGGTTACATTTCAAAGGAAACTTATGGGACAAAATTGACCAGGCTCACTTTTAAAAATAAATAGTTTCTCCTCACAGACTAAATCAGTGCAGCTGCTACTACAGCAAAATCTTCAGCTCTTTATTTGAGATGGTTTAAAAAAAGCAAGTCTCACTGACCCTCTGCTGAGATTTCAAAGCTGGATAAACTTATATGCAGTTCTGCATTATTGCCTGCAGATGGAGCCACAAACAACATCAACCAATGTCTCACCATTCGACTAGCAAAGGCAACCGCAGAGGCATCATAACGGACATTTACGTCAAAGCGAGATTATACATTAAATGAGACATGAAAATAAATGTGTATAAAATATAATATGAAAAGTGCTTTCAGTCAGGTACATTAGTATTTGGACATCGACAATAGTCTTGTTATTTTAGTTGTCTGCCCCAGCATATTGGAGTTAAAATATAGAAATGAATACTATCTCTTCTTTAATTTGAAGGTTTTACTATAATGATACCTTTTATATTTTATACATACTCCCCTCCTCCCCTTTTTAAGGGACCAAATGCAATTTGATAATTGTCTGTTCTGCTGTGCCATTGCCAGATGTATGCTATTCCCCCATTATTTAATTTAAAAGTGAGGAGATCAAACCTCTGAAGTTGATTTCAAGTGTGGGAATTGCACTTGGAATCTGTTGGTGTCGACTCTTAATGTGAATTCCAAAGAGCTGTCTCTGCCTGTGAAGCAAGCTACATTAGGCTGGAAAACTCAAAAGAAACCCATCAGAGAAAGCAGAAAATAACATTTGGTGCAGCCTTATCACCTGCATAGTATATTTTCCAAAAGACAGAATTGACTTCTGAGCTCAGGAGCACCAAAAATCTCAGAAAAAAATACATAGCTAGTGTGGTGAATGACTAAACAATTATTTCCCCAGTGAAGAAAAACAACTGCAAAACAGCTGTCCAGCTCAAGAACATTCTCCCGAAGGAGGTAGGCCGATCTGTATCAAAGTTCATAGTCAAGGGAAGTCTTCACCGCAGTGAATTCAGCAGGTTCACCACAAAATGTAAACCAGTGCCTGAAATGGGCCAGTACTGAGTACTGGCACCTCTGATTTTTGTCCACATGAGTACCCCCTACTTCTTACTGCTTACCGCCAGGTCACCTCCTAATGAGTCTAGGTATGCACCTCTAAACACCAACTGCATCTCTGTAAATACAGAGCTGGCTTTGTGCAGAGACAACAACTTCAAAAATATCCTTGTGAAAATTTATTTAAAAAATAAAATAAAAAGCAGGGCTTCTGTCTGAATACAATGCTGTGCTGGTTGATGATTTGAAGACATCTGTCTTTATTGTGGTGTCACAAAACAGGTAATTATTTCATTTCTGCATTTGCATACACCATTACGAGTGAGGTAACATGGGAAATCGTGAGGACTCTTTTTGTGTCGACGGAGACAGACAAAGCTATAGAAAAAAGCTATCGCGCAACATGTACAGGTGAGAGACGTTGATGAATAAGGCACCATTCAGGAAAGTTTCTGGGCTTTCATTCTTTGTTGTGTCCCGCAGAGATGGAAAACGTTTTGTTTAAGGTCTTATGAAGAGAAACAGCAGAATTTAATTAGCTGAAAATCAAGAGGATCAACTGTATGACGGTACTGCATATGTGGCCTCCAACTTCAATGGTTTGCAAGCAGTAATAGAGGTAGCAGCATCAAGCGATTTCCAGTCTGTTACTGCATAGAAATACCATATGGACTTTTATCTGCTCTTTGCACTACACTCCTTTGTCCGCGTTACATCTACCCTAAATATTTTACCACATGAACACATCATGTTGTCCTTGTAGATTGCATTAAATTGCTGACAGTTCTACTGCTTACTGGCTCTTTCAGTCTTTATGTCTCATTTGCATATTATGAATGTTATTAAGTATGTGATTTGTAGTCTCATCCTTTTTATATAATGCTATGTATTGCTATTATTCATGCTATATTACTATTCAGTGTAACACTGATGCACTTTTGCATAATATCGCAGTGATATGATCATGTCTTGTATATTATGATTTAACACAATTTGAATACGACCTCAAAATCATTCTTTATTCATACTTATAAGACCTTTCTTTTAATTCAAAGATTTTCAGTGACAAATTAATTTGCAAGTTTCACCTCCCAGTTTATGAGAGCTGAGTAGAGTAGAGGTGAGTGTCTGGTTTCTCCTCATTTGTGCATGATTATCTGTGACTTCTGCCCCTGTCCTCTCCAATTTTTGAGTCACTTGCAATGATGGGTATGAAAATGGTTGCAAATATATGAGGAGTCCACTTGCAAAGCCTTTTAATTAAGTCTAGTTGGTCCATTTTTTAGAAAAATCAGATTTTTTGACAGGCATATAATTATCTTCCATAGATACCAATTTACACTATACTGAAAATATTAGCCTTGCAGATATAATCCATGAGGCAGTTCATTATTTTTTTAAGAAATGACTTTGATTTTGCAACACAAAGTTTTGACTTAGCAGGTTTTGAAGGTGGAGTGGAAATTTAGCAGGTTTTGACTGTTGTGTTCCGGGGTTCTGGCCTTTGGCCAGAACAGTATTATTCATGGTTTTAACAGTTTCATGTTCCAAGATTCCATAGTTCATAGTTCATGTTTCATAGTCACAGTTTCAACAGTTTCTTGTTTCAGGATTTCACATTCCATGTCCATGTTTTTACTTTTCCATGTTTTTGTTTTTGCCAGGTCTGCCATGCCACTCCACCGCTTGTCTGCGTTCCGCCCCGTGCCTTCGTTGTTGCACATTTCAGAGCTCTGGGTTGGCTTTGGTATTTCCCTCTTCCTTCTGTGCTGTGCTGATTCGGGGCTCTCTAAGCTTAATTGGCAATTAACTGTTTTTAAGTTACTAACATTTACTAACACTCACTGGGTGGTGTATTTCTTAGATAGGCACATTACTAATACTACTAATGTAGACAGGGAGTTTATTGTCATGATTCCTGCTTTGCTATTTCAAGATCTTGCTGTGCTTTTCTGTTCTTAACATTCATGCTTGCTTCCAAACTGCATACTTAATTGGTACTTAAGCTGAGCACGCTCATTCTCTTAATGAGCAGGTCATGTCATCCAATCTCTGTCCATGTCTTGATCTTGCCATGCCTCTTGTTTCTGCTTCTCCAGGTGTTGCCCCTCATGTGTCCTTGATTATCAAGCCTTTATCTGGATGCGGTGGAAGTTGGCTGGCAGACAGTGTCTCGCGTCTCGTTGCATGTGCAAGTTTAGCCAAGTTCTTGTTGTCAAGTTCTCTAGCATTTCTAGTTTCAAGTCTTGTCCTAGCCTCTTGTTTTGTGTATAGATATATATATAGTCTGGTTATTTATTTTTCTTGTTCATCTTGCCTGGAGTTTCCAGTGCCTTTTGTTTTTTTGCCTTTTGCATTTATTGTTTATAGCTCTGTGTAGCTTACTTTAGTTTGTTTTTTGCAACCCTTTGGGCCAAGTTTTTTGTTGGCCCTCGTGCCTGTTTATTTTTGTTTGAAATAAATCCTCATTCCCATCTCCCCGCATCTGGTGTCTTACTGATCCCATATCATTGACAGTGTTTAAACTAGCCCTGTTGCTCAATGGGTGAAGGTATTTGATTCAGGACCCACTTTTCATGGAAGAAATGCATTTTTAAACATGCAAGGATATCATTCAAACTCAGAATAGTGTTCCTTACCTTACAAGTTTGAAGAGCTTCCTTTTTGAACCCTTCCAAGGAGATTTGTTTGCATTTTCTGCGATCAAAACGAAACTTGAGGCTGCATCCTCCATCTTGAGTTTGAGAAAACAAAAGCTGAACAAGCAATAAAAGCTCAACTGTGATTGGTCCCTTCTACTGAATTAAAACGGAATCACTTTCCACATTGGCTGATGACTTAGTAGAATTTGACAGTTTTCCTCCTTGACTTGGTGTGTTTTGACAGAGTTTCACTTTTTCTGTCACAATTTATAACATAATTTAGTAAGTTTTGAAAGTGGAGCTATCAGTGGGACACATGCAGGTGCCTGAAAGAGAAGCTAAGGTAGATAACTCATTCATTTTCAAAACTTGCACGTTATGCAAGTGGACTCCTCATATCCAATAATAAATGGGGCTCATGTAAAACAAGTGCTCTACAGGGCACGAGCATCTTTCCTAGTCCATTCCATGCTCTGGTGTAAACCTTTACTCAGCCTTAAAACCAGAGAGATCAGAGTTTGCCAAAAACAAGTTTAAAAAAGCCCTTACAGTTATGGAACGACATTGCATGGACAAATGAGACAAAGATCAATTTGTACCATAATGATGGGAGGAGACAAGAATGGTAAAGGGAAGGAAGTGCTTGTGTTCTAAAGCATAACATTTTATCTTTGAGATCATGTATGGGGCCCAGTAAAACTGTTTCGCTTCTAGTTATTGATGATGTGACTGTAGGCAAAAGCAGCAGGATGAATTTACAATTGTGTGTTATCTACTAAGATTCAGCCAGATGCCTCAAACCTCATTGGACAGAACTTTGCAGTGCAAATGGACAATCGCCTGAACCATACCAGTGTTTCTTCTAGAATTTTTTTCAGCTGCTGGGGCAAAGGTTATTTTTGTACCTTAGGTGATGAGCGCATGTTAATATCAGTCAGCAATTTATAAAGTATAAAAAATTGACACTAAACTGCATAAGAAGCTTCAAAAGATACTTATTTGTAGGTTTATTTGATATGTTTGTACAAATATTTAACTGCTTATTACTGCATATATATTATAACATAATTATTTGTGCATTATATATTATATATATGTACACATAATTATTTATTTGAACATTTATTTATTATATTTATTTGTACTTACATATAGGCTGTAGGCTCAGTGGCAAGACGCTGCAGGCTTAGAGGCAAACTTTGCAGCCCGGCTGAGAGTACTGATTTTTCTTGGCTTCTGAAAGAAAAGTTCCACAGCTCTGTCATAGGGAAACTCGCTCAGAGGTGGGCTGTTGGTGATGAGTGGTATGCATGCCGCTCCACTACCTCTGCCTGTGTACTTGTCCGATATGGTTACATTTGAGAATGACTTACATTAATGTTAGATTGATCACACAACCAATAAGGACGTTAAAATATTGCAGTAGCCGCCAAAATTAACTACAAATTTTAGAATTAGCTATAAGATATTTTTCTCTCCCAAACTGACCATCATCGTCATCCCTACGCTTTCCCTTCTTTGGGAAATATCTTTATATTTATTATTCTTTATTTAAATATCTTTGTGTTGTGTTGTTTATTGAAGTAACACCGGTATGATTCACTGCATTTGCTAACTTTATCTAAGTTAGCTCGCTAACTAACAACTGTTAGCCTGAAATCATTGTCTTGGAACACAAATGCAAGCTAAAGTTGTATGATGCAAAGATGAAGCCATATGTGAACACGATCCAGAAACACCATCGTCTTCTCTGGCCCAAAGTTCATATAAAATGGGCCGAGGCAGAATGGAAGACACTTCTGTGGTGAGATGGATCAAAATTTGAAATTCTTTTTAGAAACCACGGACACCGTGTTGTGTGGTCTAAAGAGGAGAGGGACCATCCAGCTTCATATCAGCGCTCAGTTCAAAAACTTACATCTCTGATGGTAATGGTTGCATTTGTGCCTACGGTGTGGGGAGCTTACACATCTGGAAAGGCACTATCTATGCTGAAAGTATATAGACGTTTTACAGCAATATATGCTCCCATCCAACATCTCTTTCAGAGAAGGCCTTGCGTATTTCAGCAAAACAATGCCCAACCACATACTGCCTCCATCACATTAGCATGGCTTCACATTAGAAGAGTCTGAGTGCTGAACTGGGCTACCTGCAGTCCAGACCATTCACATCATGAACAAAATCCAGCAAAGAAGACTCTGGTCAGCTGAGCCGCAGGAATCCTACATCTGACAAGATTGGGACAACATTCCTCTCCCAGAACTACCCAGACATTTACAGACTGTTTTTAAGAGAAGAGGGGATCCTAAACAATGGAAAACATGTCCCTATCCCAACTTTTTTGAGATGTGTTGCTGCCATCAAGTTCAGAATGAGCTAATATTTTTCATGAAATGGTAAAATGTCTCACTTTCAACATCTGATATGCTGCTCATGTTCTATTGTGAATAAAATGTCAGTTTATGAGATTTGCAAATGATGGCATTCTGTTTTTATCTACATTTTATGCAGCATCCCAACTTTTTGGGAAATTAGTGTTGCGATTGTTATGTCTCACTCTCAACATCTGATATGTTGTTTGTGTTCTATTGTGAATAGAATGTCAGTTTATGAAATTTGCAAATCATGGTAATTTAATATTCATGATTATGTTTGTTTGTATAGTTTCTTTGACCCGAAAATTAGGGTGGCTATGCATAAATATGGCCACATTATATTTTTCTTTGATTTTGCACAATCATGTACATATGCTGCCATGTCAGGGGAGGTCAGCCCCTCTCTCCACCGAAACATGGGCCGGTCAGCTGCAACTTCTTTTCACTCATGGTCGCAGACCAAGCATACGCAGATCAAGTCTGGAATACTTGAACACGTCCTTGCTGAGTGAGCAACTGACGAGCTCCTGGATGGCCAGCAGGAGGTGATTGAGCAACAAACTATTCTAACCCAAACCAACTGTATTCCACTCATATCGCTGAGCAGTGCAAGGCCAATTATGCACTGCTCTCGCGAACTTGTGGTCGGCATTGGGATGGCTTGGTTTCAATCCAAGGCCGTGGTGGTCACCCTCATTCTGCAAGCAGAGCCTTTACTGTCCTGCCAAAGACATCAATTGGCAAAATTCAACTGGCACAAAATGTAGCTGCTAGAGGACTTACAAAAACAAGATGATGAGAACATAACTCTTCAAGCGCTCACATCTTAACACTGGCTGTCTGTATTCAATGGGGTCGATTTTAAAGTTCTTTAATTTGTGTTTAAAGCCCTTAATGATACGGCAACCACATACACTACAGGCCAGAAGTCTGGAAGCAAGCTCAAATTTGTACAAAAAAAGATCATAGTTTCATTGGTTTCATTTACTACATAAAGAGTCACTTATCAGACAACATTTTTACTCAAATGATCAGGCCCATATTACTAGGCCCATGGTCCTAATGCCCGCCGGATTGCCGTTGGCATCCGGTGGGCTGTAAACCATGACTTAAAGTGAATAATACAAACTGTGATTCGTTTTTTACTTTTTCACGGAGGTTATGACTTGAAAATCTTCTCAACCCAAAAACTAAGCCCCTCCTTTCTTTTGTTAACATTTATTCAGCAATGGTCTGGTAACATCAATGTATACAGTACTTAAAGGTAAATAGAGGAAAATTGGTGCATATCAATGAGAGTCTAAACATGCAGTAAATACATCCCAAAATCCATAGATTTCATACTGGTTTTTAAGAGAGGCATTGTGAACAGAAACTTGAAGTCACTTCCAAACTTTTCACCTGTATTGGCCTTGCTTCCAAACTTCTGGCCGGTGTCCATAGCAGAATTTTGTCATACTAGACTCTGGAATGGGCACTGTGACCATCAGACTGTGGAGTATTAACAGTTTCATGGACTCAAAGAAATCTTGCAGGAGCAGACTTTACTGCCTATGCCTCGCAGAAATACTACCGCTGCATATCTGTCAATCTGATTCTGTGAGTAACTTCATGAAACAGCTCAAAACGTATCTTCTTACATTGGCTTTCTCAGAGATCAAGAACTTTGTCTTTTATCTGACTGTTTTACCCAGCTTATTTTGTCTACTGTTCATTTGATTCTGTCTTGATCTTAATTCACTATTTTCTTTTATTTTCATTTTTTTACTACCACTCCCAGTCTTTTTGTATTTTATTATTTGTCCTTTCTCCTACTCCTCGACTCATTATAATTTTGCATATTTGATTACTTTTTATTGTTCTGCTGTCATACAGTGTTTTGTATGAAGCTTATTACGCTGTATGAACGGTACCATATAAAGAAAATGTATTATTTTTATTATTATAATTAGGTATTGAGGGTGAAGCTAGATGGCAAGACTTCAATGGAGAATATGAGCAGTGCAAAGAAGAATAATCATTTGGAACTCCCACAACTTCACACTCCCTGGGATGTCGTTAACGATAGATGACATGCCCTTTTTGATTACATAAGGGGTCTAATGACTACTGGCACTATTGTGGTCTTCATTTTCCACGTGCTTTTTTATTTCTATGTGTAGATCTTTATATCTAAAGATTTTTTTTCAGATTTTTTTCTTTCACTCAAATATTCTTGTCAAATGGTATAGTCATATCTATCAAATGATGTGTTATCAGTCTTATGTTTTATCATTATATCTGGCCGATTCACTTTGATCTCTCTCTCGGTGTGCACTGGCATGTCCCACAAAAATTTTTGGTTTTCCACGACCTGATTGTTGCTGGTTGATGGTCAAACCAATTTTCTGGTGTGTTGTATTCAGTTTTGGACACCACAAGACATCCAGTGATCTGTGGTCTCATCAAACTGATCGCACAGTGGCATGATGGGTCTACACTATTTTTCAGTATATGACATTTCCTTGTGGATAAACTGGTCTTGAGCGGCAAGAATCAAGCCTTAAGTTTCTGCCTTTCATGTAGAACTTTTCAACCACGTGTGGGAAGATGCCATGTTTAACTCATTTTTTTAAATTGACAATGTGCAGCTTTGCCTTCCCACTTGTCATCTAATTTTTCAAGTCCTTCAACCTTTTTAGTGGAGCGGGTAACTTGAGAATAGCAGGGAAAAAGTGCAAATAGTGATACAAGCATGAAATTCAGCATAACTATTCTTCCTTGTCTCCTATCTCATAATCAACCTCTGGCCACACAGAATTTGACAGTTTTTCAAAATTGCTTCCTTCCGATATATGAATATGGACATTTAATTCCTTAATCACTTTTACATTTCTTTATCATTGTCAGTTTATACTAAAATATTGAGAGCAAGCCTACAAGTACTAAGATTATGTAAAATAGTTTCTAGAAACATCCAAGATGGCTGACATCATATCCAAAATGGCCGCCAAAGAGCAAAATATTTGCGCATAAGTTCATATGTGCGCTAAAAGGTCAGGTAATAGATTGATCTTGGGTAAATCTAGCTGGATCAGTTTATTTTTGCAAGTAAGAAAATAATTAAGCTCTTTTTAATTAATTTTCATTCTAATTTGAAAACATGAACATAAAGGTAAATATAACATTGTAATAGTGTAGTGTCATTGCACTACCAGGGCACACTGGTTGACACTATAGCTGTGAAACTCAGCATGGGGTTCAATGCTAGCTAATGGTAGAAATTTGTCATTAGTTTCCCAAATGCTGTTTCTCTAGCCCCATTTTAAGGTTAAACAGCCGCACCTGAATTGACAGGATGTGCCGGCGCGGGAGAGCCGAGCCAAAGAAGACGGGGCTATAGTCTTCTGGAAGGTGTACAGATCACACGGGAATTAAATAGCATTGGATGAATAATGGGGCTAGGGGTAGGATTGTAACATATTTGAGCCTAGTTGTATCCCATATCTGAAATTGCTTACATGTTGTATAGGTGGTAAAAGGATAAGGATTGGAAGGGTTGGTTTAGTTTATCTCTTTATGACTGTAAGAATGCCAAGATATATGAATTCACAATGATTGTGTAGAAAATGTGCAATTTTTGTAGCTTATAGGCTGAAAATATTCAAAATATAGAGCAAATTTGCCACCATTTTGAAAACGTGTTGGCCATCTTGGATATAACTATAAACTGAAGTGGCCGGAGGTTGATTTTGATTTATGGGGATATTAAGAGTTCTCATGCAAAGTCTGTTGCTTGTATCACCATTTGCACTTTTTTTCAACTACCCCACTCCACTATTTTGCAATTTTGGTTGTATTTTCTCCTTCTAATAATCTTACTTTCTGTTCAACTTTAATTCTTCTTTATGTTTTTCTGATTCATTAATAATGGAATGGATAATGATGATAATTATCATTTATCTTCTATACCCGCTTATTCCTCACTAGGGTCGCGGGGCGAGCTGGAGCCTATCCCAGATGGTAACGGGAAAAGGCAGGAACCCACCCTGGACAGGTTGCCAATCCATCGCAGGGCGCATACGCCATTCACAGACCATTCACTCTCACACTCATACCTATGAGTGCCTATTAGTGTCTCCAATTAGCCTAACATGCATGTCTTTGGACTGTGGGAGGAAACCGGAGTACCCGGAGAAAACCCACGCGAACACGGGGAGAACATGCAAACTCCACACAGAAAGGCCCAATTATTATTATTATTATTATTATTATTGTCAATAAACACAGTTGACATTTGATGGAATCAACTGGAGAACTGCCTTAAAGCAGACCCAAAAAGTTCCGCAGGCATGAAGGTTCTTTCAAAGAATCTTTGCAGTTCCCAATATAGCAGATTTTTGTAAAGTTCTGCTAGCAAAGTTACTTCTTTCTCCCTCATATTATTATTATTGTCATTATTATTATTATTATTATTATGCACCAAGTAAACCAACGCAGCAGCTTGGAACAAAATTTTTGACAAACTCCTTAAATTAAAGCTGCATGTGTGTACTTCAAGAACATCTTCATTGTTCAAATTTAAATCCCTTGTGGAGTCAGACAGAGCCACAATGGTGGAATTGCCTGTATCAAGAGTTTAAAAAGCATTCTTATGGGGAAAGGACATAAATTATTACCTCAACGTTCTGGGACAAAAAATATTCAACATGCCCAATAGTGTGTGGAAACTCCCTGGTCTTGGGCTTTTTTACGTTGCACACCAGTGACTACTGCTGGTCACACTTACAGCTCACATTTTGAGCTGCATAAGCATCTTCACCCTACTCATGTCTGGTTGCGGTTGAATTGTTGACCACAAAGGGACATCACTGAACTGAGTGGATTGACAATGATGGTTATTTCTGCTTTCACAGCATGAGCATAATTGTGCTTTACAAAATGGAGTGGATCAGGATGGGGGCAGATGGCTTTCGCAGTCAGGGCTGATAGTTGTTGACCTTCTGTGCTAGTCACTCAGTTTATTGTGTATATTTTTGTCCTTGTGTGAACTGCGCCGCTCTGGAATGTATAGGTTCCCTTTGAATGTTTATCATCCCAGCAGGCTTTCTCACATTGTTAATGTGTGGCCTTTAAGAGCAGATTCCCCGTCAGGCTCTGATCAATATACAGATCAAAACGTACCCCGAGGAGCTCTGTCCAGAGTCTGGTGCTCACTGGGGCAGGGCCTTCAGTATACCCACATGCAGGGTCTCCCAGTGGTATCCAATCCTCCAATCAATTGTGAGAATTACAATACTATGATCCCTGCTGTTTTCTAAGCTCCCTTTGTTATGTGCAACACTGTGCTGGACTCTTTCAGGGATAGATCAAAGTCCGAACTCGCTGGAAATGTATTTTGCGTTCATCTCAAGTAATGACGTGTGTGGGTATATGCCAGCAATATGAAAAGGTGCAGTTAGGTTCATAAACATTTGAACATTGATAACTTTTTGTATTACTTTACCTGTCCACCATAGAACATTGGAGTTCAAATTATATAATAATAAATATGAGTTCAAAGTGAGGAAATTCTGTTTCGATTTTAGTTAAAACATCACAAATTGGATGGATACTGTCGAAAGTGTTGCATTTTTTAAGAGGTCCTTCCTTTTCAGGGACCAAAAGTATTTGAACACTTGGCTGCTCAGCTATTCCTTGGCCAGAAGCGTTTTATTCCGTTACAATTTAATTGATCAGTGGACACATAAAAGGTCGACTGTTGATTTCAAGAGTTAATTTTCCATTTAGAATCTGTTGCTGTTAACTTGCAACATAAAATCCAAAGAGCTGTCAACGCCAGTAAGGCCTGCCATTATTAGGCTGAAAAATCAAAATAAACCCATCAGAGAAAAAAAGAAAAGATTAGGAGTAGCCAGCTAAACTTTTTTGATATATTATTAAAAAGGAAGCATGCAGAAGGAAGTTCAGTAAAACAAAAAGGCCAGGAAAACCACAAATAACAACTGTGTTGGATAACAGATGGATTCTTTCCCTGGTTCAGAAAAACAAAGCACTAGGCCTGATCAGGAACATTCTCATGATAGCAGAAGGTGTGCCAAAGTCAGCTATCGAGTGCAGACTTCAATAGAATAAATGCAGGTTGATTTTAACATGTAATCTATTGGTAAGGCTGAAAAACCTGAATTTTGCCAAAAAATAAAAAATCTTGTATAGTTCTGGAATGATATCTTATCTGCAAACAAAAACAAGAGCCATCTGGCAATGGCGGATCCCCCCGGCTGTAGGTTGTGTAACCTACAGGTTGTGTGGACAGACGAACGGACCGAAACCCCCAAAAGGCACAACTAGACCATAAGGAGAAGCTCCATACCAAACTTGGTGTTTGTGAGTGGTATAGTTTTCGAGTTCTGGTCCAGAAACGATTTTATTACAGACGGACGGACAGACGGACGGACACACTGATCGCCATATCCCCCCGCATTATATGCCGGGGGGATAAAAAAGATCAACTTATACCAAAGACATAGGAAAAGAAGGATATGGAGAAGGGAAGGAATTGCTCATGATCTGCTTATTTGTGGGGAGTGGTGCTGTATGAGTATGTGTGGCTGCTAATTGAGTTGGTTCCCTTGTATGTCCTGGCGATGAGATTGTTGATAAAAGCTGATAGATTAATTCTGAATGCCAAATACAGCACAAGGATTTGGAGCATACCTGTTACTTGTGAACATAACGCACAAAGTCAAAGATGGGGAATGCTCTACCATAGATAAGTGAATCATATGACCTGAATCCAACTGAGCAAACATTACACTTGCTAAAGGTAAAATGCTCCAATAACAAGGCAGGAACTGAAGACAGCTGCAGTGAAGGCCGGGCAGAACATCGTCTGAGAGGAAACCCAGTCTCCAGTCATGTCTATGGGTTCCAGTCATCAGACAGTCATTAATTGCAACAGGTTTGCCTCCGAGTATTAAAAATTACAATTCAATTCTTGATTATATCACTTTAACCAATTACTTTTGAGACCCTAAAACTGGGGGGGGAGGGGGGGAATTCATGCATAGTTCAGATGACATTTTTTGGGGAAAAAAAACACCTCGATTGAAGTTGAAAGTCTGCACTACAGAGACATCTTGATTACTTTCTGCTCAAACCCACCATGGTGACATACAAAACTAAAACAATAAAAATTGTGTCTCTGTCAAAATGTTCATGGACTGTCCTGCACTTTCAATTGGAGAACATTTGGTTGGTCCTGTGTGAAATAATATATGTTTCAAAATATTGTGAGGAATGGCTGCTTTCAGATGTACACTGTGTTTATAGACAACTGTTTTATATCTGCAAATACTGTCTGCTTATTCTCAAATGGTAGTCCTGGTCTCTGCATTCCAGTGGATATATTTTACTGAATTTTATCTCGCTTTGCATTCTTCCCCAGTGGTGCAGACATATACCTATTCAAATTATCTGGCCTTGAACTCTTTCTTAAGGAGGACCCATATTTTACATGCATCTGTACACTTTCAGTGATGTAATACATTCAAAAGACAGTATTTATGACTCACGTACAGCTATAAAAAATAACCTTGCTTGGACATTCATTACTGCAAATACTAATTGCAAAAAGTCATCAATTTGCACATAAGCCAGCACATTAATCTATTTCTCATTCATTTATTACCCCACCAGAAGGTGTGCTTTAAATCACATAATTATATCATTACTTCTTCATAAATCACAAGCTTAGCACAGCCAGCTAGTCCAGTTGTTTTCTCTGTGACTTGTTTACCCATGGTGCACTTCTGATAGATGCTCATGTCTCTTGCTTAAAACTTAGAAAATGTTATCTCTCTCTCTCTCTCAAAATGTTCACAGTGTGTTTTGAAATATTTTTGGACAGATATTTAGCTTGCTGTTTTTCACTGTTTTAGAGCATGAGGACCATAAAAGCTGACCCATGGGAATCAGTGTATCACTATGTATGGACTATGCTGCGAACAATTGCCCTCTTTCCATTTTCTTCAAATTTTTTCTAGATTTGATTCACATCAATGTTTTAAATGTTTCATCAAAATAATTTTAAATTAGACAGATAATCTGAATACTTAAAAATTCACTTTCTCAATGTTGATTTCATTGATGAAGGGAAAAAACTAACCAACCTAACCAGGCCCATGTGAAAAAGTAATTGCTGCCATTACTAAATCAACCAATTAAACAAATTAAACTGATAATTGGGTTCAATTTGACTAAACATACCCAGGCATGATTACTGCCAGTCCTGTTGGATCTAAACATCTCTTAATTACAACCTTTCTGGCAACGTGAAGTAGGAAAAAAGCAGCATGTAATGCCGCATTCTAAAGAAATTGAAGAACAGATGAGAAATAAAGTCATCATCTATCAGTGTAGAAAAGGATACAAAGTCATTTCTAAGGCTCAGAGGCTCCATCAAACCTTGGTTAAAGCCATTATCTACAAATTGAGAAATCTTCCCAGGGGTGGCTGACCAACCAAAATTCTTCAAAGACTGTATTTACAACTTGTGCAGAAGGCCACAAAAGAACCCACACCAACATCTAAAGAACTGGAGGCCTCACTTGCTTCTGTTAAGGTCAGCATTCACAATTCCATGACAGAGGTCAGGTAAAAAAGTGGTATCAATGAGAGAGCTGCAAGGCGAACACCACTGCTGATCAAAAAGACTACAAAGGCTTGTCTCACATTACCAAGAAAGACAACATCTCAATGACCCTCAAGAAATTTTGGATAATATTCTGTGAACTTATGAGCCGAAAATGGCATTTTTTGGGCATAAAGCTGTATGGGGCCCAGCTAGACGAACATCATACCAGCAGTGAAATTCAGTTGTGGGAGTGTGACCATCTGGGGCTGCTTTGCTGCTTCAGGACTTGGGTACTTGCAATTAATAATGGGTGATGGGTGCTACACATCGGCGGTGCTGAGGCAAGATTCCCTTATATCAGTGCAATGAACTTTTAGTCCCTATGAAAAAGCAACCCCTTTTCAACCCTAATTCTGAGCCCCTGAATGGCTCTAAAGAAGCAAAATGAAAGTGTTGGAGTGGCCAAGTCAAAGTCCTCACTTGAATTTAACTGAGGTGCTGTGGCATGACTAGCAGTTCATCCTCAAGAACCCTTTGGTGTAGCTGAATTAAAACATTTTTTTTGCAACCAAGGGTGCCACAACCAATTATTAAGCAGGCAAAAGAGGGGTAAATATTTTTTCTCAAGAGTGATAACGGTTTTGAATAAATGTTTACCTTTGATAAATTACATGATCATTTAAAAGCTGCATTTTGTGTTTACCCACATTGTCTTTGTCCATTAAAGTTAGTTGAATGATCTGAAACAATTACAAATAAATACGACGAGAAGAAAAATTCATCGGAATTGGTGAGGGGCCAAATAGTTTTCCACACCACCGTAAATTAACGATGATTATAGACCATATATCAGTCAATACTAGTGATACCAGTCCAAGACTAAACTCCACATGAATATCAAATGCCCATCACTAAAAAATATGCAGTTGAAATGTTTAAGAAAAAAAAAAAACTGTCTGGACAAGTATCAGGTTTGTTTGTGTTTTCTGAATGTTAATTTCCCTGCCATGTCGCTGGCTCTTTTCTTGCAGAACCCTCATCTCTCATTACTCACCTGATTGGCACAATTCCCAAAAGCCTTGATTAACTGTGCTGTCGGCTATTTTAGCTCTAAACAATCCAGCCAACCCATAGGTAGGCCATTTAAAAGTGTTTCTATCATGTTTAGCAATGCTGTCACAGTACAAATAAAACATTGGTCTTCTTTACCTGTGCCCCTACTTTGGCCTGTCAGGGCTGTCCCACAGGGCGTCAGACAGCTCAAACATTTGGGATTAGGTCTCAACAGCTAAAAATTTAAGTCAGTGGATTTTCAGAGTATAGAGAAATGTAATTGAACTCATTTTTTTTTTTGTTTCATTGTCCTCTGCTTGACACCTCAGAGAAAAGCAAAGTTTCTTAAGTTTTTACACTGCAGAAAAACAATAAATCTAGAGTAATGGAGCATGTAATAGCTTTTCCCACAGCAGAACTCAACAGGCTATCTTTTGTGAATTAATTAAAAATAGCTAAGAATCATAAAAACTTGCAACCAGAGCAAATCCCCATGGATAGCCAAGTAAAGGCCAGTGGTTGAGGAGTAGTGGGCAGAAATCCATTCATTTGATATTAACCCAGGCAGTAGGCGTACAAGTAAAGCCATAACCCAGCTGCAGCGCAGCATACTCTGAAATTGATGCATGGAGTTCATACATTATACTGATCTTTGCTGTAGACTCTGAATCAGATCTAAAATGTGAAACTCTGATGATTATTTGTCCATAGACTGAACATTGGGAGTTATGCTTCCTCAAGATTAAAGAGGGAACGTCCTACTTTGAATCTTTCCAAGTTTTCAAGAAATGCGAGAGCAATAGGAGGCGGCCATGTACACAATCTCCAAAGAATACAACATCTCTGAAGCCAATTCTGCATGCAGCGACCAACAGTGCTGTGGAAAATTATTTGCCCCCTTCCAAATTTCTTCAATTTTTGCTAATTTGTCATATTTAAATGTTTCAGATCATCAAACTGATTTTTGATATAGTACAAAGACAAAGTGAGTCAACACAAAGCACAGCTTTTAAATGACAATTTAATTTATTGAAGGTAAAGAGTAATCAAAAACCTATGTCCCTTATGTGAAAAAATAATTGCCCCTCCCTGCAATCTAATGTTTGCAATCACTGGAAATTAGTTGATTTACATGGCTGTGGTGGAATTTTGGCCCAGTCTTCCCTGCAAAATTGTTTTAATTCAGCCATCTTGGAAATTATTTTTTTGTACAAACTGCCTGTCTAAGGTCGTGGCACAGCATCCCAGGTCAGGACTTTGACTAAGCCGCTCTAAAACCTTTTTTTTGTTTAATTCAATCCTTTCAAAGGTGGACTTCCCTCTGTGCCTTGGATCAGTGTCCAACTACATAACCCAATTGTGCTTGAGCGTCGGGTGACAAACTGATGCTCCTTCAGCTTTTCTGGTCCCATCAATTGTGGCCAATTTGTCCAAATGCAGCAAAGAAGAGTCCCAGACCATCACTCCACCAGCGCTGTGTTTGACAGTGGATATGATGTTCTTATTGTGAAGTGCTGTGTTTGCTGTAGAACAAATGTAATGGGACTCATGTCTTCCAAAAAGTTTGACTTTTGACTTAGCAGTCCACAGAATATTATCCCAGAAGTCTTAGGGAGCTGTGAAGAAAATTTCTGCAAATATAACAAATGTTTTCTTCCCTACCCTGCCTTTCAGTGGATAATATCTGCAATTGTGTTTCTGGAATGGCTTATAAGGGTTCCAGTTACTCCAGCCCTCATTTGGAACACCTGACTCAAGTAGTTAGTGGCTCAACAAGATGCTTATTTGCTGAATGGGATGTGCTTCATTGGATAGAAAACATACAGGGTAGTAAATCCCCAGGGACAGGATTTGGAAGCCCTAAGTAACTGAAACAGAGACCAAAAGAATTGTCTGGAAGACATGCGTGGCTCTCTATTGCAAAGGTACTATTTCCCCTACTTACAGTCTCCAAAGTAATGTAATTATATAACATAGTGTATGCTCAACTATATCGTACAATCAGCTATTCATAAGCAGTATACTGTAAATGTGAAGGCTGTAGTGTGAGAATTCATTCCTATATGACACTGTGTATATGCTCTGACTGAGGAAAAGAATACTGCACATCCTGGGCATACAGCACTGTATTCATTGCAGACATCATCTCAGTGATGATTCTCATTTGACTTTTTCAACAAAACCTTATCAAGAGGTGCGTTTATTTCTTTGGGAAAGCTATTTCAAAGTTGTAGCTTGGTGAACACATACTGTAGATACACTGCCTGTGAACAAGCCTGATAAAGAATTTTGAGACTTAATCTTAGGGAAGGGTAGCAGAGTTAATGTAGGTCAATAAATGTTGAAAGGGGCTCATTGTGCAGGCTGGCGGTATGAGCAGTGAAATGTTATGAATGTCCATTTCTCTGGGTTGTGCACAGTCATGCGAAGGTTGCACAATCCAGGGCCTGTCTTCCATGGCGTTTTCTTTGGCAGCTGCTGCAGCTTCCAGACTTTTCTGCCGCTTCCATTTCTTCCGCATCACGGTGTATTTAGAGATGGGGGTCCATTCCAACATCGACAGAGGCTGCAAAATTCGCTCACTTCATTTGAAAAAGACTTTATTTTCTGTGCTCTGTTTTACTAAGGGGGAGAGATGCCTGAAGAGTAGTTTTTGTCTTTCACTCAATCAATGCGTTTTATTGCAAGATTTGTCATGACAGTAAAACCGAATGAAAGGACATAACTGAAAGTTTCGCACTGTACACTGAAGTCAAAGAAAAAGAGCAAGAAAATTTGGAGACGTCAAAGTGTGAAAATTTTTGAAATGCCATTTGTGTCCATCACATATATGAGTTTTATTTGACTGAGCGTTTGTAGAACTGTATTAGCTTTAATTAAAACAATACAAGAGGACCATTTATTCACCATTTAGCACAGTTGCACTGAAATCATTCTTTGTCATAAAAAAAAGAAATGCTTTCCCCTCTGTCTATGAGTAGCCAAAACCGCTTGTGAATGATGTGAGGTGCAGTATGACCATACTCAATTTTATTCATGTTCTAAGAGGAAGAAGAATATACTATTAAAATAGAATATTTTTTAAAAAATAATGTTTATTACATATACAATAAAACAAATTTAGCTAATTCCTTCCTTTTTATGTTGTTAATAATGTAGCACTTTGTTAGAATGCAATATTAAATTCCTGAAATGTTTCATACTTTGACACGTATCTCCAATTTATGCTGGGATAACACCCATATTAGCCTTTAAACTTCTTCAAGCTACATCTGGATGTCAGTTAGCATATACACCATGGGTCATGGGCAGAGTGCAGTCAGAGTGGGGCCAGCTTGTGAAGAGGCAGAATTTGGTCCTTTCCCTCACCTACTTTCTCTATCATTTCAGGTTCCTATTCCTGTGTTTTACCTAAATGTCATGATTCTGTCCTTGCCTGAGTCCTTTAGTAAGTGCTTAGGCTTTGCACAAAGTCCATTTGCTATTAGTTTCACCCACATTTGATTAATTTTAGCTTCTGCTCTATTTGTGTGTGAAATAGGTCTTGTTGACTTTTGTATTGTGAAAATATGTGGATTACGTACCATGCATACAATTTGATGCTTTTTTCTCTTTTTTTTGTCTATTTTCATCACTCTGGATGCTGCATAGCATTTGATATCCTCTGTTCTTTTAAAGTGTGTAATAGATATGCAGTTTGCATACTGCATGGAAATCAATATTTATTTATTTATTTATTTATTTATTTATTTATTTTAATTTGGCATCTCCAATCCCACCTAAACCTGGAATGTCATATTGGTGAAATATGTACAAGTATGCTTGTATGCAACTCATGCTGCCATCTTGGGAGAGCACAGACAGTTTGCGGCTCTTTTCCGAAACATGCACCTGTTAGCTATTTCTTTTACACTTGTAGCTCGAAACCTTGCAACTTAAGAACGAGGGCAGCGGAAACCCGAACATGTGCTGTCATGGTTTTGGAGCTTTGTTAGCTCCTTTTGTTACTCTCGTTCGGGACGACATCGTTTTGCTCACCATCGGATTCCTGGGCCAGCTGGCATTAATTGGGGGCGTTACCCGGACTCTATTTAAGCTCTTGTTCTACCTCGTTCAGGTTGCTAGAGTGTAATTTTCCCCTTGGCGCTTTAGCCGGTAAGGTCTTATGAGAAGAGAGAGTATTGTCAGGATCTTAGCTGCATGAAAGGAAAAGTGTTAGTGAGAAAAGGATTCATTTAGTTTATTCCCCTTTTCTTTTGTCCTTAGTCGAGCTCGCCTGTTTGCTACCACGGACGGCGTCAGATCCGTTGGTAGCGCGAGTCTTGAGGTTTCTATTTGTTTTAATCTCTCAGCACGCTGCTGGTTTTGTCCTTTTTATATCTGGCCACTGCTCTTGGCGTCCTACCACCAACGCCATCACAGTACACTCTAGCCACAATGGAGACGTCAGCGGTGGCCGAAATTAAGAGGGTTGTTGCCAGCCAACACGAGCTGTTGGCTGGGTTCGCAGAATCACTTTCAGCCTTTTGTAATCAGCTTTCTGAACTCGCTGAGAGGTTACACCTGCAGGAGACTGCTCTCCAGAATCAGCAGAGCGTCCTTTTAGATTTGTCTGAGAGTATTAAATCTCTAACGTTACAGACTCCACAAAGAGTTGCAGAAGCACTATCCATACATTTTCCCTGAGAACCTAAGTTACAACTGCCCCAAAGATACAGTAGCGAGGCCGGATAGTGTAAAGATTTTATTGCCCAGTGTGAAATATTTTTTAAGGCTCAGCCGTCACGTTTTGTTAATGAGGATTCTCGGGTTGCATTTATACTATCCCTGTTGGCAGGCAAAGTCCTCAATTGGGTCGGCCCACTAATTAGATCTAACTCGCCGGTTGTAAATTCGGTAGATGCCCTTGTTAGGGAGATAGTTTCTGTTTTCAATCAGGACATTTGTGGACAGGAGGTGTTTAATGCACTTAAAACAGGGCAAAGAAAGTGCTGCTGAGTTTTCTATTGCTTTTCGTTCTCTGGCCACAGAGACAGGCTGGCCGGAAGCCCCTCTGATGACTACATTTAGCCATGCCCTTACTGAGGAGATTAAGAACGTGCTGGCTACGTTAGAACCCTGCTCGACCGTGGACTCCTTAGATCGTACTGCTGTGCAAATCGACAATCGCATACGCGAACGCAGCCGGGAGACACTAAATAAATCTCCGCTGGCTGACGATGGGGCTAAAATTGCTAGTGGTGAATGTGTATCTCCTATTCCACCCATAAGAGATTCTACTCCGGTGGAGCCCATGTAAGTGGATGGTTCGTTTGACCGTCAGCCTAAGAGACCCATTAGCAGAAGAATAATCTGCTTTAATTGTAATAAGCCGGGTCATATCCCTCCACATTATCCCAAGCTTTGGGGAAATAGAAAGACCCCTCTAGCTATTCAGGGGGCACTAGACGGGCAGACCCAAATTCCCTTCCGAGCACTAATCCCCATAGAACTTACTGTTGGGAGTAAAAGATTTAGTATTGAAGCGTTCGTGGACTCGGGCGCTGTTGATTGTTTCATGGATTTTAAGTGGGCTATGAGGCACTCCGTTCCTACTGTTGTGCTTTCCCAATCACGTTCTGTAAGAACTTTGGACGGTCGCCCGCTGGGAACGGGAGTATAACCGAAGTTTCTGAACCACTAAGAATGTTCGTCTCTTTTGGTAGCCACTCTGAAGAGGTTCAATTTTTTATTATTAGGTCCCCCACTTTCCCTATCGCTTTGGGTCATACATGGTTACGGGAACATGATCCTTGTATTAGCTGGGGGGAACAGATTAATCCTATCGTCCGCTTGGGTCCCAAGTGTAGCACTCATTGTTGAACTAATGATAATGGTTCTTTCGGACGTGAAGCAATGGGGCAGGCTGACGCCGAGAGCGAGTGTGAGGAAGTTATCGCTCCGTACCCTCCTAGACTGGAGAAAGGGGCAGAGGAGGGGTTAGAATGGGATCCTCAATTTGACTGGCGAGAGCCAGAGGACTTTTTGGAGGACTTCAGTGATTCGGAATCAGTCACGGATTCATTAGATTGTGAGTAGGGTAAAGAATTTGGGGCTACCCTGAACTTTGACTTGCCTCCGAATGTTCCCAGGGATTACGCCGATCTGGCTGAGGTGTTCAGTAAACAATGAGCCTCTACATTACCCCCGCATTGTCCGTATGACTGCAAGATTAATCTTTATCCTGGGACAACTCCGCCTAGGGGTTCGCTATATTCGCTGTCAGGACCTGAGCGTAAGGCCATGCGAGAGAATATTCAGGAGGCTCTTGCCAATGGTTTTATTCGGCTGTCCACATCCCCTGCTAAAGCGGGATTCTTTTTCGTTGGGAAAAAGGACGGCGGTCTGAGACCCTGCATTGATTACAGGGGTTTGAGTAAAATCACCATTAAAAACCGATGCCCCTTTCCGTTAATGAATTCCGCGTTTGAACGTCTGCAAGAGGAGTCATTTTTAACAAAGCTACATCTTCGTAATGCTTATAATTTGATTTGCATTTGGGAGGGGGACGAATGGAAAACGGCATTTAACATGCATGACGGGTACTACGAATATCGGGTCTTACCGTTCGGGGTGGTTAACGCCCCCTCAGTGAAAATTACATGAATTTCATGAGACACATGAAATTTTGATTTACACTTTAAGGAAGGAGAATAAACACATTTTTATTTTTCACAGTTAATGCTAATCACCCCTGCATATTTAGTGGCCTTTGTTGAGCCAATTATTAAGACACAGCAACTGCCTGCTCAGGCCAAATGGTTGCAGCAAATCATGTGTAGGCTCAGTCTGTTTTTGGAGGCCATCCATGAAAACCCAAGAAAGTTACTGCTGGAGGTGGCGTTGCTAGGCCAGCAGTTAGTGATCTTCCGTCCAAACTCCGGTCCCCCAGTGCTGTAATAGGGACACGGTCGTGTAAGGGACAGCACCATTTGCAAGAAATGTTAAACTGAGATCCTGATTCACTTTAGACATTAAAGATCCCATGAAACCCTTTGACAAATATAGGGTTAAAAGTATTGTCCTAGCTAAATTCCGAACCTAGCTCTTTCAACCTGCCTCAAAATCATCCCCAGATCTTATTTATTTGGCTATGCAAATTGTCCTTTCCCTTTCCACCCCTGCTGATATGTGGTAAGCACTGTGCCACAAAATGGCTGCCATCCATCACCCAGATAGGTGCCAGACATCGGCGGTGGTGAGGCAAGATTCCCTCATATCAGTGCAATGAACTTTTAGCCCCAATGAAAAAGCAACCCCAGTTCAACTCTAATTTTGAAAAAGTTGGGACGAAGTGTAAATTGTGAATAAAATCAAAATGCAATGACTTTCAGATCACATGAGTCAATGGGCTCTAAATTAGTAGACTAGGTGCAGGCGTGGCGAATGGGGGGAGCACGCACCCAGTGGGGTGTGTCCAGGCGTATGTTGCAATTTCGTGCCTGGTGCAGCCTGGCGCAAGTACTCCTCTGTCCCGCTTCAGTCCCTACCTGCCGGCGCAAGTGGGAGGAGAGAAGGCGTGTTTGGGTATAATACAGCCGAGTCAAATCCTCTCCAATCAAATGAGCTCCTCTCCTCACTTTTAATGTGTTGGAATATAGAAGCCTCTGTCTTATATCTGCATGATGCATTAATGAAGCATTTTACTTTGCTGCTTCAGGCATGTTTTCTGCACCACTTACATCTATATTAAGCATTATGAATGTGAGTTAGCTGGCGAACTAGGGCATTTGCGAATTATTACCATTAGCTAAATTACCACTGCACAGAAAGTAAACCAGGTTGGAGATGGCGAGCTTTCAGCGCAACTTCAGCAGAGACTTTTGCTACGAAATTGTGACTGCGTGTCGATGAATATGTGACACCTCGCCCTACTACGCCGCCACACCCATCTCGGCGCACGTCCATCTACCAAATTGCCAAAGTGGCAAAGCACGGTGTTGCACCAGACAAAATTACCACTGCGCGGGCTGCACCGGACAAAATTACCACTGCATGGGCTGCGCCGGACGAAATTACCACTGCATGGGCTGCGCCATGCTACGCCACCTTGCGCTGCGCCAAGAAATTAGAGCCCAATGTTATTTATCCACAAAATGAGCTAATTTAAAATTTTACGGCTGCAACAGGTCTCAAAAAAGGACACAGGCATGAAAGGGCTGAAAAAGCAATTAATATATAAGAGCATCAGCTGAAAGAACATTTAGCAAGTAATTAAGTTAACTGGCATCAGGTGTGTAACATGATTGGCTATAAAAGGGATGTCTTAGAGAGGCTGAGTCTCTCAGAAGTAAAGATGGCCAGAGGCTCTTCAACCTGTGAAGGCTTGCGTAAAAAAATTGTGGAATACTTAAACCGTGTTCCTCAAAGTCAAATTGCAAAGGCTTTGAAGGTCTCATCATCAACAGTGCATAATATCATCAAAAGATTCAGAGAAACTGGAAAAATCTCTGTGCGTAAGGGACAAAGCCGAAGACCTTTACTGGATGCCCGTGACCTTCGGGCCCTCAGATGCCACTGCATTACTCACCGGCATGATTCTGTCATTGACATTACTAAATGGGCCGAGGAATACTTCAAAAAACCACTGAATATAAACACAGTGTTCCGTGCCACAGATGCCTCCTAAAACTCTATCATGCAAAAAGGAAGCCATTGTTGAGCAAGATCCAGAAGCGCCGCTGTGTTCTGTGGGCCAAGGCTCATTTAAAATGGACTGTAGCAAAGTGGCAAAATGTCCTGTGGTCAGACGAGTCCAAATTTGACATTCTTGTTGGAAATCATGGGCGTTATGTTCTCCGGGCTAAAGAGGAGAAAGACCACCCCTCCTGTTTATCAGCATTTAGTTCAAAAGCCAGCATCTCTGATGGTATGAGGACGCATTACTGCATATAGTGTTGGACACTTGCATGTCTTAAAAAGCACCATGAATGCAGAAAGATATATAAAGGTTTTGGAGCAACATTTGCTCCCCTCCAGACGACATCTATTCCCAGGAAGACCTTGTGTATTTCACCAGGACAGTGCAAAACCACATACTGCAGCTATTACAACAACATGGCTTCTTAGTAGAAGAGTCTGTGTGCTGAACTGGCCTGCCTGCAGTCCTGATCTTTCACCGATTGAGAACATTTGCTGCATAATTAAACAAAAGTTCATCAAAGGAGAGCCAAAACTCTCCAGCAGCTGGAAGTCTGTAATAAACAAGAGTGGGATCAAATGACAATGGCTAAACTCAAGAAACTTGTCTCCTCAATGCCCAACACCTCCACTTTGTGTTTAAAAGGGCCCCTGTCCCAACTTTTTTGAGACCAGTAGCAGCCATCAAATTTGAAATGAGCTCATTTTGTGGATAAAATTGTAACATTTCTCAGTTCCAACATTTGTTATGTTATCTCTGTTTTGTTGTGCATAAAATACTGGCGGGTGTGATCTGTCATTGCGTTTTGATTTTATTCACAATTTACACTTTGTCCAAACTATTTCAGAATAGAGGTTGAATATATATATATATATATATATATGCAACATTCATTTATTCATTCACATCTGGCCGTGACATGCAGTTAGACTTTTATGGGTGGAGTCTCTGAGCTGAATTTATTTTTGCTTTAATTTGCAGTTCCTCAGTTTATTTTCCTTTGCTTGCGACCGTGGTCGCTGACTCCTGGAGATGGGGTAGAATACAGTCGGCTCATTTGGATATATATTTGCCTTTTTCTCTGCCCACCTGCCACAGTCCTCCACCTTGGCAACTCAAATGAAGAGGAAGTGGGAAGTTAGTACTGAACAAACATTATATCAGACTGGAAGCAGTTCTGTCAGTTTGACCCTTAACCACATTACAGTTCAGCTCCATGCTGAGCTTGAGCTCAATCGCTTTGGAAGCTGTGGACATGTAGCAAGCAGCAGTCATTTAATATTTAAATGTATTCGCACTGTCGACTTCAAGCAAATCATGCGTTATTGACCCAGAAAGCCTTTTTCATTGAGAATCACTTGGAAATACTATGAAAGTTTATATGGGATTGCATGGAATAGGCAAAGTCTCAGGATGGGCCTATAACCCACATGCACAGACAAAAGAGCAGCAGGGCCTTGCATTAATGTGGTTTAATATTTCTTATTGCCAGCATTAATGTTCAACACTAATGTAATCAGTGAGCCGGTATTAGCATCTGGGAATGAGTTCTGCTCATCTGGAAGGGGGCTGGAACGGCTGACCTTCAGGGCATGCTGTTCGACCGTCTGTTTCTGCAATACCGCCTCGAACCCATGAAATATTCATCCTGCTGAAGTAAACCGGCACAGCCTCGTGGAAAATCCAATCAGTGCACTGATCGCTTTAAGACATGTACAGAGCACCCTTTAAAATAAGACCTGACCACCACTGGAAAAAGTCAGCTGTATGAGAATGATGTATGCCGGAGAACCTACCTGAATCAACCAGGTAAGCAGAAATAATAATCATAATAATAATAAATACAACAGGCCATTAAAAACCGCCAAAATCTGTGTCTATCGTTTGGAGGAGAAGGAACACCTCAAATGTTTTAATTAATCATGTGCCTGCTCTGGGCTGTACACAAAATAAGGAAATAAAAACAAATACAGTTGGCTTAGGAAAAACACTGGCACTCATTTGAGACGTGTCTGGGTATCATAACATTGGTACCATCACCAAGCATATTCCTTCAGGGGTTGAGGGTAATGCGATTGAAGATTTTTGTTTTGTATGTATTTTTTTCTTTTCTTTTTGGATGACATTCACAGTCACAGTTTTTTATTCTCTTTCCTGTGATATCAGCAGGGAATCTGCACACCGTGCTAGTCAGACATTGATACCTCTCTCCCCCAAGAACTAAATATTGTACACTGTCCACATGATTGAATGGTTTGCTGTGTTAGCTTGAAAGTGATTGCCATAAATATTTCATCAGGAATATTGCGCGACGCAATAAATTGCCTGCTGACAAGGAGCGCCGTATATACTCGGCAATGAGGGCTGCAGTGCTGGTTATCTCGTGAACCAGGGCAATTAATATCCCAACCCATTTCCAGGGCAATGAATAATCAGCTCATACTAAATGCACTACTAAAGTGTGTATTTGCTTTCTTTTTTTAGAGAAATATCATTTTTACTATGTTTCCTTCTTGATCTAAACCTCTCCAAAAATGGGTGTTTTGTTTGCAGAAATGTCAAGTTTAGCTTGTGGAGCTGCATTATTCATCACTATTCCTTGCTACATTAGTGGCATATCATTTATAAAAATATACGCACACAATGCCATGCTTCTGTGCATGTTTATTTTCATATGAACTGAAAATATGGAAAAAGTGGCTTAATTTCTTTTGTAAAAAAGGTTGTCTGGCTTCAAGAGTTCTTTTCTGGTATTCTCCACAATTCTTCGAACCCTTTAAACAAAAATTAATGACATTATGCTAGAATTCTGTAAGTATCTGTTTACAGTATACAATACCAGTATGATCTGCCTGAATTAAAATAAAGGGGGGGAAACCCATATTTTGCGTTAATCTGGTTCACAATCTATGTTTGAATACAAAATAAATAAATTACTGGACCTTTCATGGAATTTAGCTGCAAATGGTACCAAGACCAGGCAGGTTACTGCTTTCAATTCATTGGTGAACGTTAACGTGTAAATTTAATAAATTGTAACTTTGGACTCTCAATAATAAAGGTCAATTTGTAAGTGCAAAGCACCATGAATTTGTAAGCATTACATCCTGATATGTAAGCTCATCTGTATCGCAAGGTTTAATTTGCTGCAGTTGACTTGTTTTCAGCCATATACGTGTCTTTTAGAAGTTTTAAACTCCTAAGCACTTGTCACAAATGAAATGACAGTCCAATTTTCTTTTGCATTTGGATAACGGAATACCCACGTACAATGATAAGGTGTTTTGTGGGCGATAACCCTGCAACTACCTTCTTAATCAATGAGAAAAATTGTGTCAAATGCTTATTTCTTTGAACAAGACTTGCTCATTGAAAGTATGCATTTTAAGTATACTAAGGTATCCATTGAGTTTTCCCCTCATTTACTCTGTACAATTAATGTGCACTTTTTCATGATTATCATGTTACATAATGATTTAATTAACTGCAGAATTTTAATAAGCCACTGCATTTTAATTCACATTGCACTTAGATTAAATGGAACTCACAACCAAAAGTAAGATTATGCTGTATATTGCACATATTTTTGTGCATGGTTACAGATTTGCAGATTGGGAAAAAAAGAGTTTATTAGCATGAAATCTGAAGCAAGGATAGTCGATATTTTGCTCAGGTCATTGATGGCTTTTGTGATTCTAACTTCTGCTCTCAGAACTCCTGCCGATACCCAGAAACAAGAAATAATGAAGCGATTAAAAATTTAACAATTGATTAAAAAGGTTACAGAAATTGAAATCAATGAAAGGTTGAAGGAATGAATTTTTAAAGGGGAAAGGCTTGAGAATCCAGTTATAACATGTTTACAATTCTGTATGTAATGAATAGTTTAATCATGGAGGGGAATGATACCGCAAGGTCATCCATGGGTGCACAATTATCCTAGTGTTTGCCTTTATCACTCAGAACTGAAAATGCACGTATGTGCTTTAGAATACATCAGGACCCAAAAGAACTAGGTTCACCCTCCCACCTACATCCCATTCTAAAACTTGAGACCTACTCGTGCAGGGAGGAGAAGGGAAGTTTCATCTGTAGCGGCCATAACCTTGGATAAAGAAAGAGAGTGGATATTTTGGATCGCATGCCTTTGAATGTATTTTGTAAATCTTTGGCAGTACTGCCATGATTCAATTCAATTCAGTTTCATTTGTTTGGTACTTTTCTCAGAGAGCAGATTAATCCATTGCATTACACGGCATAAATGCATTCAAGCTTATAAAGCAAAAAAATGCAAAATGGTTGTAGCGAGCGTTTGGGTTTGGCTGAGACAAATGAGGAAGGGTTCAAAATGTATGGTGAAATGGGGCTGGGAGCAGCGATAATCCTGGGTAATCTAGGCTCAGATGTGACCGATGGGGCAGAAAGTCAGGGGGTAGGCAAGGTTAGGGCAGAGAATTCTTTGTGGCATCAAATTGTTGCTGCATGGTCAAGCTGATCGGAATTCCCCATCAAAGCAGGCACGGGGGGGTAACGCAGAGAGAGAACAGTGTTAGTGAAAAACCAGTAACCTTGAGATGAATAGTTTCTTATTGTGTCATACAGGAGACTTCCGGCACTCCGCCGGGTACTAATGGTCATATACGTAACTGAAGGCTGTTCCATATACTTGTAAGACACGTCTGTCGACATTGTCTGACGACCAAAATGATGTCAAAGAGACAACAAAGAGTTGTCCCATGATGTCTTATACCTGTCAAACATTTCTAATATTGCAGACATGGTTGTTGGTCGTCTTAAAATTTTATTGACTAGATGGACCAAGAGTTTGGTTGTCGTGACATTAGAAAGTCAATAGAGAAGGCACTGCGCTGCAGTCCAGATGTGATCACCACGACGCGGGTTCGAGCCTCGGCGTACCCATCGGCAGGGGTCGGCAGCTTTTTCAGAGTAGCGCACAATTGGCTATCGCGCTACAGGGTTACTAATTGGGAAGGGACTGCCAGATTTGGGTATTCGATAACAGCTTTGTTCGTTGCTCCAGCGCCTCCTGTTGGCCAGACGGGCGCTCGTCAGGAAGACTCCGGCTTGGTTCATGTCCGGGTATCCTCCGCCCTAGTTCTGAACTTGCGAAGATTCAACCAGCGAGTGATTAAGAATCAGTGGCAGACAGGCACACGCTTCGGAGGAGAGCCGTGAACTGTCTCACTGAGTTGGCAGCAGGGGGTCGCATACGAGCAAGCTTTGTACATAGTTCCCCAATTGGGCATTCCAGATTCGGGTGGGATTGGCGATGCCAAATTAAAAAAAAAAAAGAAAGTCAATAGAGTAGCATTCCACAAAGATTGGTTGGTTATGGTTATAAAGAAATAACTATTATTACCATGGATATGACAGTTTGCGCCGCAGATGTTGTCCAACACTGTTTAAGCATAGAATCTGTATTTTCCAATGTCTTTCTGAGGACGTCCATTGACTGTGTTGACTGCTGCGTAAAACAGCCGTAAGGACTGGAATTCAGAGAGCCAGCACCGTCAAGATCATGATGGCTGGCTGAAAAGCTCCTACGCAGCCACAACAAAGAGTTGTTGAAGGGATGACAGCAAAGGCAGACCAGTCGAGCAAAGACTCTGCATTGGGTACTAGACCACAACACTCCCGGATGGGAGGGAGTCTACTTCCTGAACATTTGATGAAAGTTTTTTTCTTTTAGAGTGGTGCTCGATAACAAAAGTCTCTTCCCCCCCCCCTGTTATTTTGTTTACTCTTGCAGTAACAAGACAGCTTGCACTTCATCACTGAAGAACTCACTGGGGACTACAGGGAGACTTCAGGTCAATGATATATGGTGGTGCAAGGTCAGTGTGCTATTTAAGACCAGTATTTTCAATTCTTAATTTTTCTGGGAGCCAATGTATGGATGCCAGCACAGAGGAAATATGTTGAAAACCACTAGTTCAGGTTGCTATGCAAGTGGCAGCATTTGTGTCAAGTGGAGGATTTTAAATTCATTGTTTGAGCCTGAATTTCGGAATGTGTTGCAGTAATCCAGCCTAGTGATAAAAGCACAACTAAATTTGCTGTTTCATGTTCTTAAAGCAAAAAATTCCAACTTTGGCTATGCTACACAGAAAGACAACAGTCTTGATCATGTGGTTCATTTCCAAGTCAAATGAGAGGTTTTGACCAATGGTAACACCAAAGTCTTTAGACAGTTATCTTTGAGGGTTGTGAAAACCATATTAGTAAAATAAAGTACTTCATATGATATAATATTGTTCAACAAGCAGTTCTTAGATGTCTATGGTGAGTGTTTTATTGTGAAATTTGTTGTGTAACCAGCTCCATTCATCAACAGGAATAGAGCGGTTTTAATCAAGTTAGTTGTGATGACCATGGGCTTGAAAAAGAAGTCTTGTTCCATAGAATGATCTTCACCCTAGTGCCTCCAAAGTCCAGGCCAGGTATGTTCGATACCTTCACTAAATAAACATCCTATGACACTCTTCCATAAGAGTAGAGGTTTCCCCGGTGTCATGGCTAAAGTCCCAACTTGGTTCTTTCGATCTGCCACCTAATTATCCCCTGATCTAATTGGCTGTGCAATTCCTCTGTCCCTCCCCACCTCTTCCCCCAGGGCTCCCTTGAAAAAGAGATTTCAATCTCAACGGGACTTCCCTGGTTAAATAAGGCTTAAATAAAAATAAATAAATAAATAAAAATATCCTGCAAAAAGATGAACAGACTCCCCAGCCAATAGACAGACCGGCTGCTTTTAACTAAATAAATATGCATTGCCCTTTAGTGTCAAGAATAAAAATGGAACAATTTCCCCACACAACAAGACATTTCATTCTGAACTGTCTTCCATTCATTCTAAATATCACAGATATTCGGGCCATTAAAAGCAATTGATTAAGGAAAATTATTTGAAAAATGAAATGTTTAAACTTTAAACAAAAACGAAGGGACATGGGAAACTTCTAGTTTTGACGGAAGTAGCTTGCCATTTAGATAAAGTTGACTCATTCCTTTGCTGAAAAATAAAGAAGCAGTGAAGGAGAGCTATTCCAGAAACTGCTGACAATAACAATATGTGTGAATTGTGCTCAGAGCAGAGAGTATAGCTGCGAATGGAAGATCAAATGAAACAGTGACAGTTGGGTGTTGGAACTGCTATTCCAACAGTGTATGTGATCAAGCATAGTCCCGAGAAACTGTGTTTTGAATCTTTTGAAAGAAAATATGAATGCACATGTCACTACTCAATTTCAATCAAGCCAATAAAAGTCAATCAAGTTACTTATTATCCACATTCAAAATGAAAAAATAATATAAATGCCACGATATTAACTATGAAATACTATATTTTGGCTATATTAGCACAATTTGATGAGAGGACAAGTATGCAAAGGTGTAATGAAGTCTTTATTTGTATGTTATTAGTATTTTTACAAGTTTATAAAGAATGGATTTGCTAAAATGGCTGGCATGTGGTGAAATTGGCCCCTATTCAATCAATGTTAGTTGCTTAACAAAGCAAATGGCTTTCAGAGAGAGCCACACGTGCAGTTGAGTAAGGAATGCATAAATCTGAGATGTACTCAGTTTAATAAATCATTTGTTGTCACTCTACATTCCTTGGTCCAAAAAAAAACGCGACATATCCTTTTAATTTGTTTCAATTTGGTCCGCAAACTGAATGTGGACTTGACGCTGAATTTAACAATATTACTGTCTTCGCAAGATTCAACACTGTTTGCTGTGTAATAGAAGTACATCTGATGTAATGCACTGCAATTCAAAGTTTCACACTGGTGACCTCAGGCCAGATACCTTGTCTGATTTTCTGAGAAGGTGCCGCTGCTTGAAATATTGCTCCCTTGCGCAGGGCAGTTAAGAAATCGGGTGCTTATTCAGACCCATGATGGATGGGCTCCCCTGTAACGCAACAGAGGATATGAGATATCAAGGAAAGCGACAACGGACCCTGTGAAGGGTAGAACAACACTGCGGTGCTGTGAATATTCAATTTCCAGCCATGCTCAAGGAAGGAACTAGGAAATAAAGATGAGATTTTGCATGCAGACAATTCCCAAACAAACGGTCCAGGCACCGATCCCCCCGCCCATTTATCACGCCAGCTCACTGGAGTCACTCCGCGCCTTGTCGGCCCATGACCTGACGACACCTGCCACAGAGGTATCTCTGCATTCTCTCAGAGGGAGAACATTAAATTCAGCCCCTTAAAATATGGCCGAGATGCTACACTTTTGCTCTGCTCATCAGAGATCTTGAATGAATTAAACATCTCATGCAGCCACTACAAAGACCACAATGAAACCTGCCTGACTCTACTTCATGGTTAGAATACAAATACCTGAACTGTTATTAAGAGTACTTCTTACAAAGTCGGGGAAAAAAAAGGCTGCAATCGGGGGTGCCCAGGGCAAGGGGAGGGAAATGTGAGATCTCGAAACTTAGGGAATTTGAGAATATTTTTATCTTAACAGATATTAATGCCAAATTCAAGTCATTATTTGCCATGGCCCACACTTAATTACAGAAATATCTAACCAACTATTTTATTCAATTTAAAGAGCTGTCAAACATTTTGGACTTCTTTTGAATTTCTTTTCGTAAGAAGTCATTTTGAATGATTGGGGCCCAGGAGGAGGTTTCCTGGCAACCTGTTTTCATTGTGATGACGAAAATGGTTGAAATCTCAGGAGCCTGTATGTCAGGAATCTGTATCTATATCAGCGGTGTGGCGCTGAAAACTATCCATTGACAAAATATCTACGAATCCCTTGGCTCATAAGCTCATCCAGTTTCTTAGATTCCAGTGAATATATATTCTTCATGCATAGCAGAAGCAGCCAAGGTACTGTTGGAGTACCTGTCATCTCCAAACTTGACAACAGATCACTTGCTCTAGGTCAAACATCCTGCTTTTGCCAGAAGATCTCTGGCCCTTCCTGCACACTGTAGCTGGATCAAGGCCCATCCACCCCAGGTTTTTCCATGTGTCAAACTTTGATACACTGAAGCCTCTGTGTGATGAGTCATGAGCCAAAGATGGTGAAATAATTTCTGCTAACAGCTTTGGTAAACATGTGGTCATAAATATAGAGTAAATAAATATTGTTGTTCCTTTATCCTTTCATAGTTTAACAGCCTAAGAGTCAGAAAGAGCATTAAAGGATTAAAATTGGATCTCTTGAGGATTTTTAAGCTGTAAATTATCTAAACATTAGCGCAGATAGTTTCCGAAATTCTCTTCTTCCGCAACCTGAATATCCAGTAAGATAAGAGAGAGCCTTGAATGAATTCTCGGAAGAATGCCAGTTCACATAATACTTCAAAAAATGTTTGTTATGGAGTTTAGTAATAAAAAAAGAACACTTTCACAAACATGCCCCCATGAGAATTAAGTTTTAAAGTGGATATGAACCATACAACAAAGTTAAGTCGATTTAAAGAATAAATTTCCACTCTATTCAACAATTTTATTGCAGACCAGACAATTGTAAAAAAAAAAAATTGTAAGAAAAAAAGAAGCAATAACTTGATGTGTCAAGAAAAAGGTGCCATGATCTTGTTATGATGTGGGTTATGATATGGGATTATAATCTGTGATGTCACAAGGTTGGTTGGCTCAGATACAGAACGAATTGCTACACTGGGAGAGACGTTGAATGATCGAGAGGGTAAAACACTTGAGCAGTAAAAGATGGAGATTGAGGAGCCACAGGCTTTAAGACAAAAAGGAGGATAATATTGTATTGACCCTGTATGTAAAGAATAATTTTGGGTTAAAGCCAATGTCAAAAAAGTCCACTTCCATAAACAGCTGCTGAAACGGAGAACAGTACTGCTGCACTAGCTTGCGGCACTGAAGAGAACGAGCCGTCCAATGGGCACTGACTGCATTGGTTGCAGTGAACAAAGAGAAATGTTTTAAATATTGATGAACGGTTTTCTCTGCACACATGTAAAAATGCTTAATAAACTAGGATCCACCAAAATGACAGATAGAAACTCTTCAGAATCGTATAATCTTCTTTGATTGTATATTTTCACGTTAATAAAATCACTGAAACTTTAATTTGAAATTTCCCCTGATGAATAAAAACAGAATACAATGATTTGCAAATTTCATAAACCCATATTTTATTCACAATAGAACAAAGACAACATATTAAATGTTGAAAGTGAGACATTTTACTAGCTCATTTTGAATTTGATCGCAGCAACACATCTCAAAAAAGTTGGGGTAGGGCCATGTTTACCATTGTGTAGCATCCCCTCTTCTTTTAACTCTTTTGCGCAGAATACAAATAATTCCAATGTTTTCCTGCAATGCATGATCCTATTTAGGCCTTATAACTCAGTACTTGTGTCACAGAGACTCTGGAAAGTTAGTCCAGGGAAGCAAAACATTTGGAAATTCAGTAAAAGAATTATTAAGGAAGTAAATTTCGGAATTACGGATGCTGGCATCTATATCTGCACAAAGTGGTAAACGATCGTCTGCAAACGTCTGGGAATTAAGGAGACCAATTGCTGGAGTTTTGGATGAGGAATTTTGTCCCACTCTTCTCTGATGAAGGATTCTAGCTGCTCAACAATCCTGGGTCTTCTTTGCTGGATTTTTTTGTTTTATAATGCGCCAAATATTTTCTATTGGTGACAGGTCTGGACTGCAGGCAGGTCAGTACAGCACCTGGACTCTTCCACTGCAAAGCCATGCTGTTTTGATGGATGCAGTATGTGGTTTAGCATTGTCTTACTGCAATATGCAAGGCCTGTCCTGAAAGAGATATTGGGCCTCATGCAGCAACAAACTCCTAAATTTGCTAAGTGAAAAAATAAGAGAAATAAACTCCAGATGCACCAACTGCTCTTACCGTCCAAATCTCCTCTTACCCATGTGTGCACAATGTTGAATCCCACTTGATCGTAAATTGGAAGCGCGTGGCCGGTTGTTTTAAATTAGCATATATGAAATAAAATATATGGAAACTTTAATTTCATATTTTAACTTTTGTAATAACTTGATTGATTGATTTAAAATGAATTTCTTGTTTGTTTCTCAATTTTCCACTTTTTAAGAAAAAATCTTAACACATCGGCTCCCCCTCCTACAACTCAACATTTTGTACGGCCCAAGTTACCCTAAAGCCTGAATTGGCAGCAAATTTTTTTTCTGCAAGTCAGTTGGTATCATTACGCGCATTAGCCAATCACTGATCAGCACTGGTACCATTGTATGTGCCATCAGCCAATCACAGCTCGGTTGCACTCATGCATCGATAAGAATGTGAAAGCATTCCACATTGTCTCTGTCAGCTGAGGTGTGCATGCAGCAAATTTGTAAATGCTGTTCTTATAATAACAATGTAAGTGCCCCACAATACGTGAAATTACAAGTTAACTAGCTGGTCTACTGCAGAAGTCCAATAGCCTATTTATTAACCTTGGCTTCAGTGACTAATACTGCAAATTGAAGAGCAAATTTTGTGATATTAGACTGTTTTTCCATCACCAGTTTTTTATTTCGCTTTTTAGATTTTGCACATTTGGAATGGTATTAAATGGAAATTCTCACAGAGAGTGAGTCCAAAAAACTGCAGTCTGCTTCGTGACCCGACTGTTCGTGACAGAGACTCCTATTTGAGGCATTGCGCTGATAAGCATATGGTCTTTGCTGGAGTTAATTGGGGAGGCGTTACTAGTTAGTTTCCGAACCAGTATTTTTGAAGATTCGCTGCAATTGACAAAATACAATTCTACTAACCGCTGGTCAATTATTGGAACCCCAAAGAAAATAGACTATAAATGCACTCGGACCAACCAGTCTCCAATTTCATACATGCTACGAAATAAACATGTACATGCGGGACTTTAGATCAGAGTGGAAGAATGCATCAAATCTAATCACTCAGGTAAGAAGGTTTGTGATTGATGTTGAAATGAGCTCGCTAAATAAAACCATTTGCCGCTGGGCGCATGCATCCATAGCTCATATCAACATCAATCTCTTACTATCTGTCCTGATAGATAAAGTTCTTCAGTAGGATTATTTACTTTGATCCCTGGAACATGTTCATGTTTCACAATTGACAAAAACGTATTATTCCGAAATGCGCCTTTAATATTCAATGTTGTTACGCACAGATGCAGCAGCCCCTGGAAATCTTCCTCAACCCCTCATACACAAGATACAGTCAAATGTGGGGAAGGTGACCTCTACAGGCTATAAGAAGACACATAGCCTACAACAGTCCCTGAATAAAAGGCTTTGAGGTTAAGATTCCTGTAAAATTAATAATTTTGCAAACTTGCTAGGCTACCTTAGTGTACAATTATTGAAATGCACTGAAAATGGATATGTTTGATGAACCCTTTTTAAAAACATTTTTGTACATGCGAGCCTGAGATGAATTCATACCTTTTGCATGCAAAGTCACCAGAAGTATTTAATTTATGCATTGGTGTGTTGTGAGTGCAGGGGTACATAAGAATTCCAAAGGGATTCGTTAAATTTGAATATTTGCAATGTATTTTCTCAGATACCATGCTGCTGCTGCTAACCCACGGACTCATTGTGCTGTCAGTTCATAATCAGTGATGGTACTCAATCATTTCATTGATCTTATTGTACACACACTTTACTCGGGTTCTCATGAGGTGGTCCAGATGAGGCTAGGCTAGTCTGCGTTGTAATTGCCTTTTGGCCCAGAGAAGACGGGGGCATTTCTGGATCGTGTTCACATATGGCTTCTTCTTTGCATGATACAGCTTATACTTGCGTTTGTGATGGTGCTGCCCTGCAGGCCCTTCCCCCTGCCGCATTCTTTACCTCCACCTTGATGAGCAACAGGTGTAGCTAGTTCAGGTGGAGGTGAAGGTTTGCTATTTAAGAGTTGGCTGTGCCACAAACTGGTGCAGCAGCATTTTGTGTGTGGAGCCCTGCTATGTCTCTGTGTGCTGCTGCTCCCCTCTTGTTTCTATGTTTCATTTGAATTAAAGATTTTTTTATATTCATACTCCTGAGCATTTGGGTCCTCTGTCTCTTTTTGGGTACATGGTCCCAATGCCCGCCGGCTTCTTGTCTTCAGCCGGCGGGGGCAAAACGATGACAGCATTTGTGGATTGCATGGCAGACTGTATTCACCTACAATGAATTCTGGATGTGTTCCAGAGCCCATGCAGTGAATTCCAGTGCATCAGGCTCTTTTTTTATGCAGCGCCGCCTGACAGCCCGAAGATCGCGAGCATCCAGTATTGCCCTTCGGCCTTGTCCCTTGCCCACAAACATTTCTCGAAACTCTTTTGGTGATATTATGTACAGTAGATGGTGGGATATTCAAACTCTTTGCAATTTTACATCGAGGAACATTTTCCTGAAATTGTTAACCAATTTTTAGACAGTTTTTCGCAGATTGAACCTCTGCCCATCTTTTGAGACTTTCCAAAATGCGCTTTTCACACCCAGTCATGTTACGAACTTGTTGCCAATTAACCTAATTAGTTGCTAAATGCTTCTCCAGTTTTATTTGTACCACTTTTCCAGCCCCTGTCCCAACTTTTTTGAGATGTATTGCTGCCAGCAATTTCAGAATGAGCTAATATTTTTCATGAAATGGTAATGTCTCACTTTCAACATCGAATATGTTGTCTGTGCTATTGTGAATAAAATGTGGGTTCATGAGATTTGCAAATCATTGCATTCATGTTTTACACAATGTCCAACTTCACTGGAACTGGGGATTGTAGCTGCTGTTGCAGGTTTGTCTCCGCTTTTCCTCATTTACTTGCAGCCTTGCATTTCTAGTGTCTGACTCCTTTTGATTTTCTTTGTTTCATGATTTTACAAGCATGGATTCCTCTCAGTATGTGATTTGTTTTACTTACGGATTTTCGGTTGTCATGTGACTTCTATCATCCGCTCCCTTGCTCTGCATTTTTGTTTGCCTGGTTATTGTACTACTGCCTGTTTATGGACACGGATTCTGCCCTCAAACCTGGCTGTTTGACCCAAAGCCTGCATTAACTAAACTGTGTGAAATTGTACTTTGTCTGCAGCGGAGTCCCAAGTCAGTCAGTAATTGCAATAAATGGAATGAAGTGCATTTACTCCAACAATTCAGTGCTTATTATTCAGTCATGAGATTTGTCAAAAAAAAGTTACAATTAAAATATGAATTAACGTTCAATTACAACTGGAAATATTTTTTGCTAAATGAAGTTCATCTCAGGCTAAAGGAACAATATTGCATTATTTCATCTCATCCGGTTTCACCAAGGTATTAAAAAAAAAAAAAAGTAAGTATGTGTGACCAAGGTAAGGTTGGGAAACCCAAAGTACCACCCTAGGGGTGGAGTTAAACAGCCTTACTTTAAATCACTTATACCTAATTGAATACCCAGAAAATGCAAATTCAGTCACAAAGAAAGACAGACGTGATTCCAAACAGATGTTTTATTAAACTGACAGCCAGCAATCAGCTGAAAGAGAATCAGTGTTAACCAGACCTAAAGGACCAGGACACTATACTTACAGACCAATATTTATTAAGTTATACAAGTTGGTTAAATACATATAGCTTGGTCAGTCAGAATACAGTTGTAAAGCCTAGTTGAATTTGAATTGAACAGTAATTCCTGGAAAGTGAGTAATACTGTGTTACATGTGGCAGTGATTACGCACTGGGCATGCAGCACTGATTTTTTTTTTCCTTTCAAGGCCTGGCAAGCCCCTCCTTTAATTATATGGCATACACCATAACACATCCACGTTTGTCAGCTAGCAAGCTGAGAACAGAAGCCATTATGTTTAAATTGAGTCTGGCTTGTTTCTTGGTTCACAGTTGCATTCTGCCCTTTGTTATTATTTTAGTACCCCCACCAGTGATGTCAGCATGCTGGTCCTTCGTGGAGTAACTGACAAATCAAGCACTGGTCCATGATCGTCCGTGAGATTGCTCTAGTTGCATTCATTGATATTGTAGGCAGCAAAACAATGACCCCAAATCACCAGTGAGTGAATTTATTGAGGGCGGGTGGGTGCAGTATTTCTTTTACTAGCTCCAAACTTACTACTAAAAAACTCATGACTACATCTCTTGTATTCAAGACTCTCTCATGCTGAAGAAGAGAGATTGCTGAAGTGACATGCTCACAAACTGCAATTTGTGGATGATGCTTGGATCCAGCATTCACTGCATCTCCTGAAAAGCACAGTGTTCATGGCTATTAGAACCACAACTGGGAGTCGGCTCTGCAAGTTCCTTTTGCTTGTTAGCTCATGTCAGCACTGTCTACTGATCCATACACACGGAGAAAGTCACTTGGATTGCTTTGAATTTTTCTTTTTCTGAGGATAGTGCAAAGAAACATTACTCGTGACTTTGAAAGCACTCTTACTGCTCATTGCGTAATGCGAGAGAAAGGACAACTGGCCGAACATTAGGTTCTGTGAAAATGTTGTGTCTGACATATCCCTGCGGCCAAAATTGGGGCTGATGATCCATCATAAATAACTGAAAATGTTGATGGAAAAAAGCTATTTCCTTGCTGTCATTTGTCTCCATTTCACACTGTATGAATGGTTTAGGGGGAAAAGGTAATCACTTGTTTGACTGAGAAAACACTTTGGCAAAAACAATTATCAAATATCCCACTATTTTCTGCTAAGCAACATGTCGGTAACCTGGAACAGTCACAAAGCAGTCTTAAAAATCATTATTAGTTGCTTAATCATATGATATTCTTAGCACAAAGTACTGTGTAATGACTGTCTTAAAATAAATGAATTCATATTTTTTTCTTGACACCAAGGATATACAATCGCACAGATCTATGATTTCAGGTCGTTATCATGTCAACGCTCACAAATATAATCATGTCTAAGCTTGAAAGATGTCCTTTTTCAAAATTGATGTAGATGAATGGCATGACGTTCTTGACAGTGGATATTATGCAGATTGTAGTAATGGAGACTATTAACCTTCAACAATTTGAGCCCTAAATTACCGCTACAAGTGTGAAAGGCCATTCTTTCACAGATTACCACCTTGATGTATTGACCTCTATGAGCTCTGTTTTGGTTGGAAAGGCGGGGGGTGGTAGTGGACTGAGGGTTGTCAGAAGGGGGTGTGACTCTAGGCATTCATTTTTATGTCTGACGTATCCAACACATTATCTGCTTACCATAAAACACTGCAGATGAGAACAAGGCAATTAATTCACCCAGGAGAAGCTCACTTACGCTCCCTTATCTCCACCATACCCCACATCAGCAATAACCTTGAGGAATTACATCTTCACCACTTTTATCCAGGCCAACATCATTAATTATTTTAATTGATAATGCGGGAGCGGGATCCTAATTCAGTAATAACCTGAGCCCCCAGCGATCTCAATTCAATTCCTTCGAAGAACGACCCCTCACTTACCCTCGTATTTAATTCCAGCAAGATGTATCTTATCACCAACACTGCGGTTTCCGTAACTGAACAAAGCTCTTGCTATAAATTCACTCTCCATTTCATATTGGTTCATTTGCTGGGGGTTTGTTGTCAAGATTACATCGGCTGCTTCATAGACTTTAACTCAGTGGTTCTCAAACTCGGTCCTGGCGGCCCACTGTGTGTGCTGGTTTTTGTTCCAACCATAACTGCAATCTTAGGATTTCAAAAAGCTTTTGATTTGTCTTAATTAGGTGCAGTTATCTTTAGAGCAGTTATTTATCCACCCCAGATAGCAAGTACCTCCACTCCAGATCTGCGCCAGCTCTGTGCCGACTCCAGTTAATGTGGCCAGAATCTGGCCCAGAGTCGCCTGATTTGACAAATCTATACATGCCATGAAGAATAAAAATCCCATATCCAAGTTATATTAAAAACTAGAACAAATAACTGCTGAGGGAAACAATTTTACCAAACATTTAATCAATGTATACAATTGATTAATCTACAAACAGGTTTGTCATTGGCAAAGCTGTTGACACATGGTTGCACACTGAAATTATTTCTTAGCAAACAATAGAGTTGCACCAGTTTTGTCTTGTGTTTATTAAATTCAGACAAATAATTTTGAGAGAACTCAAAACACCACTGTGAAAAACCTAATTTGGAGTTTACTGATTCTGTCTGTCTAATTTGATCTGTTTAATAATGTTTTCACCTTAAAGTCCTCACAATAAAGAAAATAAGCACAATATGTTCATGGCAGAATTGATATGTCCATAAAAACGTGGGTTAAGATGGTAAATAACTGCTCTTAACATGGAATGCAGCTAATTAAGACAAATAAACAGATGTTTAAAATCATCGATTGCAATTGTGGTTGGAATGAAAACCAGTATACACAATGGGGCGCTAGGACCGAGTATGAGAACCACTGCTTTAACTGACGCTTACGAAAAGCAACCTGGCGCATTACATGCTGGGGAGCTTTTTAAGATCGACTCTACTCAACCACATATAAACTTGGCAACCCACTGGCAGCCTTATCTACATAGTTCAGTAAAAAGAGATTTTTTAATTTCATTTTTAGAATTGACGCACTCTCCTTCCCACGAACACGTCTGTTCATCTTGAGGTTTTGCAGATTTGTCAAGTTTAATTTATTCCAGAAAGGAGAGTCTTTTTAAAAGAGTTTTGAATGGCAGGGTTCACAAACATCTGCCTCTCACACATCCTTTGCTGACACTATGTGTTTATCCTCACCCGGTTCTACATGTTTTTATTCACTTGGTAATTGCAACACAGCATAATTGTGCAGGTAATTACTGGTGAACGGAACCACTTAAAAACCATTTAGTCAATGGCAGTTCTCTAATGTAAAGGCAAAGTCTAACTACAAATTAGCTATAAGAAGGTTTGTAAATGTAGACCACCAAGGTAACAATCTGTACTTCACTGTGTGTAAAATGCAGACAAGGGGAGGATGGATACGTTCAAACAGGCAAAATGCAATGACACCTTAATTTATAGGTCCTCGGGAGAAAAAAATGGTCACGGTCTGCTAGGCAGCAAAAGGGCAGGGGAAATGAGGAAAAGCAGTGCTGCTGAGATACAGATTAACAACAATGGATTCTGGATTTATTACACTCAATGCAGCGAACAGGACCTTGCTTAATTTCCCCAACAATGTTATTTACACCTTTTTTATTACGGCCGTTGTAACATGCGTGGCTTAGATTGATAGCAGCAATATTTCTCTTGACTCATTTGGCTTTGTCGAGTGGGCCACAGCTTTTGGAAGAGCAAGGTGAAGAGGAAGCGATCAGTATTAGCCACTTACACCTATACACAAAAGCAGACACATCTGAGAGAATGCAATGCCATCGAACTGTTTTCCAATGTTAGTGTTGAACACAAGTGGATAATAAATAATCAATTCAAAACTATACCTGGTCCAGACTCGTGAGGTGTGGAAAGGGGAAACCACTGTTGTAGATTGAATTACAGACTTCTCTTTGGGTGGAAGTCAAACAAAGTGTCATAAAGTGATTTATATTTTCTTTTGCTTGATATATTCATTTATTTTCTTTAACTTACGTTTGCTGAAGGTTGAAATAGCAGGCAAATCATTTACTTTTTTTTTGCAGACATATGTATACCCAGATATAATCCCTGTTTTGGACGCCTTAAAAAAATTAAAAACAAAATAAAATAGTTATTTGACTGGATGATTAGACTGCAGTTAGTATCTAAGGAGTGGATCTGAGTTTCACTCATTTGAGGTTGCATCGTTAAAGTTGCTTCTTTTGTAACATTTAATTTGCTCTGATTAAAAAAATAACTGAAATGAATTGTTTACACCGTTGTCTTTAGCTCTTTTCTGTGCTTGAGTTGACTTCTTCATTTAGCAGTTATTTAATTCTTGAATTTAATGGCCAGTCTATTTGGCCATTGACAGTTATTCTTATGCTGAAAAAATGGAGACTTTGGATGAAAGTGAAAATATTGTGCCTTGGAAAATTAAAATTTTAAAGTAAGCAGAAATACCTAATTGCATTCATTTAAATGATTAGATGTAATTATCTCTTCACATAAACAGCAACACATAGTCACTTTAGTGTATTCTACTTGAATACCACAACAGTTCAATAATGAATATAAATTTAGCTACAGTTGCCTACATATTGAGAGAACAGTCATACAGTACTTTAGACATGAACCCTCCCTCCAAAAAGGAACAAAAGTAATTGGACTTACCTTGCTGTTTGACTCCTTAATGGAGAGGCGTTTGTTATTTAAGTTAGAAGTAGGAACATAAAAGGTCTGGGGTTGATATTGTATTCAGAATATATGCTTACTCTACGAAGGGCAAGGAGCAGTCACTGCTCATGAACTAAGCCATCACTAGGCTCAAAAATCTCAGCAAACCCAACACGTCCATTGTGCAAAAACTGGCCATAGCCAAATCAATAAGTCGATAAAATCTTCAATAGGAACTGTACAATGGTGGGTGCTAAAATGCCTAGAAGATCCTCGATAACAACTGCCGTGGATAACAGAAGAATTCTTTCCCTGGTGAAGAAAATCGCTTTTGTGACTGCTTGCCAGATCAAGAACACCCTTTAAAGGGAAATATCTTGTCAAATTCAACAAACAAGAGAAAACAGGAAGGAAAGATTTGCATTTCCCAAAAAAAACATCAATTAAAACCCCCTATAGTTCTGGCACAGATAACATATGGACAGATGAGCTGAAGAAAAACTTGTACTGTGATGATGGGAAGAAAAGAAAATGAAAATGCAAGGGAACTGCATGTGATGCATAGCATACCATCTACATCAGAAGCATGGCGGAAGTAAGGTTTTTTCATGGGCATGTATGGCTGCCAGTGAAACTGGTTTGCATAGACATGAATAGTTTCATTGCAAAATTCAATATTCCTATTTTAAGTAATTTTGGAAAAAAATCCAATTTTTGTCAAGGGGAAAAGAAAGAGTTTTCTTATATGTTAATATGTCTTGATAAACTAGTTAAAACTCAATCTAATGATGCAATTAAATCTAAGAATAATGAATTTTGTGAAAAAGTGTACTTTTCTGCAATTATTTGGCAAAACACAATATATCCACTATATATATATATATATATATATAAGTGCAATTTGAAGTCAAATGTCTGCCGGTCAGTATACTGTCCTTTTTGCGAATCTGCAGCTCAGTGCAGCCCAAATTCAGTCAAAGGGGAGAAAACCATTTCCACTGATGGGAAATACATTCTCAATAAATAAATTAGGGAATCTTTTTTTCCACAGATGTTGCAGCATAGAGAGGACACTCATATTTTTGTTTTACCCAAACCAAGAGTCACAAAACAATCGGAGCCTGTTCAAATCCTCTGACGTTGAAATGATTGCGGTGGTAAAACTGTCAAGTGGGCATTTGCTACATACCACTTGGTATTGAGGTCACATGCTGGTGTTTAGATTGTATGCACATCCACATAACATGAAGCAGTTTCAGCAGGAATTCTAAACACAGTGACGTGTTTAAAAAATTACCCTGGTAAAGTGCCAGTAACTCTTTTCTGTAGTTTTACTCTGTAGTTTATGGAGGTTGGGTGCATTTTTTTTAAAGAAATTGCTTGTTTTTAATGTTTTCAGGACGATGCTACAAATGTTTTACACTGCTTTTATTGAAAGTGTTTTTACCTACTGTATTGTCTGCAGGTTTGGCAATGCCTCAGAATCTCAGAGAAGGATAATTAGGAGGACAGTCACAACTGCTAGCAAGCTTCTTGGGGCCACATTGCCAAATATAAAAAGTATTTACCAAGAAAGACTGGTGAGGAAGGCAGACAGCATTCTCAGTAACCATACCCATCCTCTGGCCCCCTCATTTAAAATGTTGCCATTTGGGCACCGTTTCTGCCCCCTTCTTATGACCAAGAATAGATCCAAATTTTCATTCATACCACAAGCCATAAAAGCCCTAAATCACTTGAAAAGTTTTTTTTTTTGCTCTGTTTTACTAGTGGTATGTGTGTAGGTATGCATGGGGGAGAAGGGGGATGTGTTCTTTGTGTCAATGTTTCTAATGTTGTGTCATGTCCTGTGTCTAAACATGAAGTGCCTTGTGATTGTTGCAAAACCAATTGGCCGAAGGGGACAATTAAATTGATCTATCTATCTATCTACTCTGCTTCGCCATGCTTTCTGCTGGTGTGCTTGTTTTGCACCTGTTAGCAACGGTGTTAATGCACTGTTTTCATTGAATGACAGGGCTAATCTGATTGGCTTTCATCGAACCAAACTCCCACCATATCTATAAGTAAATAATAATTAGTCTTCGGCCAACCTTTTTGACAACAGCGCCACCACTGCGCAATTGCCTCGTGTCGCATGATTACCCGAATGGAGCTAGCCAAGCCCAGGTCAGATCAGTGATACTGGTAGCACTTGAATTTGGCGACAGTGTTTTGATAATCAAATTTGGGACCCAGGGCAATCCATTTTGTTGACTGCGCTGGGGAGGAAGTTGGATCTCTTGGATCAGTCATATGCCACAGCCTACTTAGAAGGTTTCTCAGTAGGTTTCTCCTGTTTATTCCATATTCTTTGCAGTAAGACCCACTTATACATTCTGTAAATAAAAATGAAACTGTTGAAAATTGAGTGGGTAGACTGAGATAAAATCCAGATAAAGAGAAAGTTTGAGTCCCACATTATGTTGAGAACTAATGAGTTTTGATAATTCATTAACCATGCTGTAGTATGTCGCTGCAATAAAGTGGAGCTGGTTGTGAGAAATAACGCACAGATTCCACTGTAATCGATGCCAGATATACGCCAGCAAACAATCATCACATTAATTCCACATTGAGGATGATTCAATAATACACAATACAATCATGATAGGTTTTATATCGCATTTTATATTTTTTGTTGAATTCCATAGTTACATTTTTTATAATTTTACATCAGTGCTTTTAATAAATGAAACACATTATTTCATTTCCCACATTAGGCTGAAAGATTGTCAGTTTTTCTGTTTGTGGGCACCTGCTGATAGAATCACAAAATAAGCTGCGCCTTTGTCTAGACATGTTTCCATGTTTCCAACAAGTCATATTCAAGTGGCCTTATGTTTCAGGAAAACACAAAAGCTAGCTTTGCACAAGTTCATTTAAATGACAATTCCTCTAGTTCCATCTAATTTACAGTGCCCCCCCCCCCTACCCCAGGATAATCAGGCCCATGGACTAGTCTTAGTCCACTGTGTACTTCATGACTTGTGTGTACCTCTAAATGAGCATTACATGGCATGTACCTATGAGATTTTTATTATGGTACTGCCGTTGCACAATATCCTGACTTATTCCCCCCTCCATTTATTTTTGAGTGACCCCAATCGCATGAAAAAAGGGAGAGTGTTCTTCTCATGCCTTCCAGTCCCTGATTAGAAAGGGAAATGAAAGCCATGAATTTATTTTTCATAGCCATATAATTACCGGGCCAGTGAATGCCAAGCCACAGCAGGTATTGAAATCTTTTTGTTTTCATGCATGCATACCATCTCTGATTAACTTAATTTGTATTCCACCCCGAGCCAGTGTAATCTTTGTGTGGGGTGTTTTTTTTATACTCCCAGACATGCCTTTTTGTGCGCTGTTGCAGGATTCCATTTCCTTTTCTTTCTCTGTAGCCTCATATGAATACAAAATATTCAAGCAAATGAACCCAGGACGCCACAATGGGTCTCATGCAGACATTTATAATTCACTTGACAAATGCTTAGAAACAAATACTGTACAAGCCACTGCTTGAAAAATGGTACGGCAGATAGGCATTATTCACAGCGAGCTGTTGTGGTATCAAAGCTAGCAGACATGCACTGATACACAGTAGGACAAACAAATTTATTCTACTTTTCAGAGAATTTACTGGGCTGCTGTGCAATTTTCACCACAGAGAAGACTATTTCTCAACATGTACATGTAAAACTATTGTGTTAGAAGTCAATGTGATCCCTTTGGCTATGTCGAGCCAAAAGTCTTAAATTTAAACTTATAGCTAAATCACAGTAATTGCCAGGTAATCCAAGCTGAATCTTCAAGGTGCACTTCAACAAAATGTGCGGTTTTGTTATCCAAACATTGGTCTTCATCTCCATTTTCAGGCTCAACATCTGATTGTTTTGAGGATTTTGTTTCATGCCCTTCTCAAGGAATCTGGGGAAAGATTTTGTGAATATTCATGAAGCACATTCTAAGGTCAAAAGTTGCAAACTGCAGCAACCAAGCTCCCCCTGTTGCCGCATCATTGACTTTGTGAAGAGGTCAAGAAGAAAAAAACTTCTTGAGCATCAATATGTAGAAGCAGATCAAGAAAAAGAAAAAGGGAATAGTCACACATGAAGTGCAGCATGAGCAAGGGTTTTTACAGGTTTGAGGAAAGGGCCAAACTCTTTAAGGCAGGGAGATTTGATATATAGACATATCCATGTATCAAACTACTCAAACGAAGTTAAGGGTTAGAGGAAATGTTTTGATCATTTTTGTATGTATGTCTTTTTAAGCCAGATGGGGATAGAACATCCCCCCTTTGGATTGTCATCTGGACTATAGACATTGTGTTATTATGGGACAAGCTATAATTGCACTTACCATAAGAAACTTTTTTAAATGAACCCAAATTTCCTTTTTATGGGTTTGAAGTAAGCACCTACACTGTTATAAACTGCCACTGCCTGTTAAATAAAGGTGACAAAAATCCCCAAAAAAACCTTTTAAAAAAAAGGCCTCTTCCTGACAGAAGTTCAACTCAATGCTGCCACAGGCACCGTCTAGATGATTAGTGTCCAACTTGACGATTAGTAATCATCAGCGAGACTGAGGTTTGCAATGCCAGCATCCTGCAGTTCAACCTCCACAACTTGACCATGACAGAAGGGCTCACCAAGATTGGGGCAGAAGTCATATCTGGTGAAACCATGGTCAGTGGGCAGAGACGGTGCTCACAGATGAGCCACACCTCTCACTCTAGTGCAATAATGTGCAGACTTCCGTTTATTGTCGTCAAGGAAAGAGATTTGATGATGTCAGCTTTGGAGGAGGAAGTGTGATGGTGTGGACAGGGATATCCATGAACTGCAGAGCCCCTCAGTAACTCATCAACAGAAATGTGACTGGTCAGCTTTATCTCAACAACATTGCTCAGCCTCTGGTGATGCCCCTACTGCAGCGAATCGGACTTGGTTCCAGGATGACAACACCAGACTTCAACACGGCAGGGTGTTGACGGTCTTCCTGCAGCAGCAGATTGTCAACACATAAATTGGCCTGCAAATTCACCTGACTTGTCAACCATTGAGCATGCGTGCGTTTAACTAGTTCAGCGAGCACAGTCACACCACGTCCCTGCCATCAGCCTTCGGCAATTGGCTCAGCAATAATGGCAAGCGATCCCTCAATGTTATTTCTAATGCCTGGTGAACAGCATGTGCCATCGTTGTCAAGAATATCTGAATGCTAATGATGGCTACACCAGTATCTGACACCAGTGATGCCCTTAAGCATCTGGGGGCCCATTTCAAAAGCAAATGTGGGGCCCTATAAAACATAAGACCTTCATAATTTTTCTGAATGAAAGCTCCCCCCTTAGCGTATTCAGTGGAATTTGAACATTTCTGGATGTTCTGGATGAAACTGTGATGTTTATTTGTGATGTTTTTTTTTTTATTATTTGGCAATGAAATCACATTTACACATGCATATGTAAAAATTCCTTAAAGTGAAATGTGTGACTCTCCCCCAACAAGCTAATTGCATTGCAAACTGTGGACGTCTTCGTGTACTTTATGCGTCATTGAATTAGACATTTTTAAAAAGTTTCTGCCTATAAAATGATCACAGGTTTAAATGCAAACTGTGCAAAGAGCCTTATTCTTTGTTTTCTAACAAGAGGCTCCTCAGAGCCTGTACATAGGCCGGGTCCAAGCCTGGGCCAATCGCGAAACTGCGCGTGTACATGAGCAGGAGATTCGCAACCCCGAAAAAAAAAAAAAAAAGAAGAACGGAGCCAAAACTTAGACTCGTGGCCTACTGGCCCGAGTAATGAGGGGACGGAGTGAAGGGATAGCTCTGCAACATAATCACTGGGATAATGATACGGTAAAATTTGGATGTAATTCAAACTTCGAAATCCCATCAACATAATTTAATGTTGCTTGAGTAGACTAGGTTTAGAAGCATTCAGTGACTCGTATTGCCAGATCTGAATTCAAATTTTCATAGCTATAAACATTATATGAGAGGCCGTTTGAGACAGAATTCATACTTGCTTTCACATGTACTATCATACTGTCACACAAACACCATCATTCTCTCATACACACACCATCATTCTCTCACGCTATTATACTCTCACACACACCATCATTGTCACACACACACACACACACACCACCATTGTCACACACACACACGCACCATTATACTCTCACGCACACACCATCATTCTCTCTCACACATACTATCATTCTCTCACACACACACCATTATACTCTCATGCACACACCATCATTCTCTCATACACACACCATCATTCTCTCATACACATACTATCATTCCCTCCCACACACACTATCATTCTCTCTCACACACACTATCATTCTCTCTCACACACACCATTATACTCTCACGCACGCACTATCATTCTCTCACGCAGGCACTATCATTCTCTCACGCACGCACTATCATTCTCTCATACGCACCATCATTCTCTCTCACACGCACCATCATTCTCTCACACACACTCCATTATACTCTCACACAAACTTGTTCAAGTGACAGAATGATAGTGTATGTGAATGAGAATGATAGTGCGTGCGTGAGAGAATGATAGTGTGAGCGTGAGAGTACAATGGGGTGTGTGTGAGAGAATGATAGTATGCGCGTGAGACAATGATAGTGTGTGCGTGAGAGAATGATAGTGCATGCGTTAGAGTGTAATGGTGTGTGTGTGAGAGAGAATGATAGTGTATGTGAGAGTATAATGGAGTGTGTGTGAGAGAATGATAGTATGTGTGTGAGAGAATGATAGTGTGTGTGAGAGAGAATGATAGTATGTGTGTGAGAGTTTGATGGAAACGGAAGTTAGTTTGATGGAAACGGAAGGTAGTTTGATGGAAAAGGAAGTTAGTTTGATTGAAACGGATGTAGCATTAAATTCTCAGTTTCTGGTTGGTTTTAATTGAAATCTTTCAAAATTTAGTTAGAAGCGGGATTTCAGGACTTATCCCACCCTCCCGTACGACAAGGAAGCACAGTGAAAAAAACTGCATGATCGTCGCCGGAGCAGCACGTCCTTCCAAATCCATTTGAAACGTGAAGTGCTGCTCGTTATTCATCCCAATTCCGTCCGGAAAGTGGAGTATAGCACCAAAGTGAAGTAGCCTATATCACACTATAAAATTGAAGCAAAGCTCTTTATTCATTCTAATTCCATTCGAAAAGCAGAGTATAGCACCAGAAGAGAAGTATACCTGATTGCACTAAAAGCAAAGTGTCACTTGTCTATCATCCTAATCATTCAAAAAGTGAAATACAGCGCGAGAAGAGAGGCACAGAACATTGCAATTCCATTCCAAAAGTGAAGAATAGTTTGAATATTGCTACTAAATGGAATGGGGAGGAAACAAGTAGGCCTATGTTTCAACTACTTGCAAAGGCAATATCCATTCCAGAGTTTAAATAGTCTATGTAATCGCGTCGCGACAAAACATCAGCATGACATATAGGCTCAATTGCACGAATCTGGTTTACTCCACGACTTCGCTTTTTATGGATCTAAAGCCCCGTTATGTAGCCTAGTGAATAATACAATTTAAATGGTTTGAGCGAATGTATTAGGCTCCACTTATAATAATAGTAAAATGAAAATGGAAACGAGGTTCCATAAATGTATAAGTGTTGGAATCTCACAGCACTTCTATTAATGGTTTGGTTTAGCAATAGAAAATGCGAAACGAAAATTCTGCATTAAACCAAACCGAACTCGGTGTGAAATTTCGCGTTCTTGTACTCCAATTCCGCACAGCGGAAAAACAAATTCGCGAGTTAAAAATTTACCTAATTGAATCGTGATAGCAGTAGCAGCGACAATGACATTGTAAGTATCTGAACCATAACGTCAGCTTCGCAGTCTACTTTTACACTGACGTAGCCAACGAACGGTTTCCTTATTGATGTCATCCCGGACCTGGGGTTTCAATGAACCAGCGACATACAGTTTCGTGATTTGGTGCACAAATATTCAACATATGAAAATGTTGATCGGAAAAAAAACCCACTATGATTAGCGAGAACTCTAACTATCAGGAAAAAGTAGACTAACTGCGCACATAGCTATAAGATGTCACGTTATGTAACTGTTAACTGAATACAAGCTATCTAGCTAATCAAAAGGATAGAATGCTGAGGCATCAATAAAAACAAATCATTTCATTGGCCAAAAGTACAACTTCGCAGGCGGATTTTCAAAGAAGCTTAAGTTTGTGCGGATGTTTTTTTCTGGAAATTCCGCCTTGTTGTGCAAGCTGACATTAGAGCCCATGAAATTGGCTCCTAGAAAAATCCGCGCTTGGTGTGAATGGGCCTTAAGGCTGTGCACGCGTATAGCTTGCGAGTAGTTACAAGGACTATGGTATAGCTATAGCATTATATGCCGGCTGCTGTCACCCAGCGGAAACAAAGAACAGATGGTTCCAGTTGACTGATGCAATAGCAGCGCTCCAGGTCTTAATCGGCCGGTGCATGTGCTGGACCGAAATATAAACCGAGAGCCTGACGCGACAGTGGTGGGACACGATAAAAAAAAAATCAAATTAATATGAGGCTTTGTAATTAATTAACTGATATCGATTGGAACGATCTGTTTTTTGTTTCCGCTGGGTGATAGCAGCCGGTATATAATGCTTAGCATAGTCTGTAACTACTCGTAAGCTACATGCTTGCACAGCCTTCAGCCCCGTTTGGCGTATTTTCTATTGCTAAACCAAACAATTGATAGAGGTGCTGTGAGATTCCAGCACTTATACATTTATGGAACCTCGTTTCCATTTTCATTTTACTATTATTATAAGTGGAGCCTAATACATTCGCTCAAACCATTTAAATTGTATTATTCACTAGGCTACATAACGGGGCCTTAGATCCATAAAAAGCGAAGTCGTGGAGTAAACCAGCTTCGTGCAATTGAGCCTATATGTCATGCTGATGTTTTGTCGCGACGCAATTGCATAGATTATTTAAACTCTGAGATGGATATTGCCTTCGCAAGTAGTTGAAACATGAGACTCGTTTCCTCCCCAGTCCATTTAGTAGCAATATTCAAACTATTCTTCACTTTTGGAATGGCATTGCAATGAATGATGTTTTGTGCCTCTCTTCTCGCGCTGTATTTCACTTTTTGAATGATTAGGATGATAGACAAGCGACACTTCGCTTTTGGTGCAATCAGGTATACTTCTCTTCTGGTGCTATACTCTGCTTTTCGAATGGAATTAGAAAGAATAACGAGCTTTGCTTCAATTTTATAGTGTGATATAGGCTACTTCACTTTGGTGCTATACTCCACTTTCCGGACGGAATTGGGATGAATAACGAGCAGCACTTCACGTTTCAAATGGATTTGGAAAGACGTGCTGCTCCAGCGACGATCATGCAGTTTTTTTCACCGTGCCTCCTTGTCGTACAGGAGGGTAGGATACGTCCGTGAAATCCCGCTTCTAACTAAATTTTGAAAGACTGCAATTATAACCAACCAGAAACTGAGAATTTGATGCTACATCCGTTTCAATCAAACTAACTTCCGTTTCCATCAAACTACCTTCCGTTTCCATCAAACTAACTTCCGTTTCCATCAAACTCTCTCACATATACTATCATTCTCTCTCACACACACTATCATTCTCTCACGCGCATACTATCATTCTCTCACACACACACCATTACACTCTCACACACACTATCATTCTCTCTCACACACACGCCATTATACTCTCACGCACACACTATCATTCTCTCACGCACGCACTATCATTCTCATTCACATACACTATCATTCTGTTTTACATTCACTATCATTTTGTCACTTGAACAAGTTTAAGTTTGCGTGAGAGTATAATGGAGTGTGTGTGAGAGAATGATGGTGTGTGTGAGAGAGAATGATGGTGCGTGTGAGAGAGAATGATAGTGTGTGTGTGTGTGAGAGAATGATAGTGCGTGTGTGAGAGAGAATGATAGTATGTGTGAGAGAGAATGATGGTGTGTGTGTGTGTGTGAGAATGATAGTGTGTGCGTGAGAGTATAATGGTGTGTGTGTGAGAGAATGATAGTATGTGTGAGAGAGAATGATGGTGTGTGCGTGAGAGTATAATGGTGCGTGTGTGTGACAATGATGGTGTGTGTGAGAGTATAATAGCGTGTGCGTGAGAGAATGATGGTGTGTGTATGAGAGAATGATGGTGTTTGTGTGACAGTATGATAGTACATGTGAAAGCAAGTATGAATTCTGTCTCAAACGGCCTCTCATACCATTATGCAACACTTGGTGATGCAGTGCCCTCTGCTTTGTCAGAGAATGAGGCTGGCTTTGCCATAGCCATGAGGATGCATATAAAACCATCAATATGTTTTCAGCTTAATTGTTCACCGTTTTAATGTTTTCATTCGATTGTGATGCCATGTGAATTAAGGGGCATGTTTTTTCACTGAAAATACATGTAGCTAACGTTATATTAAAACACAGCACAGTGTGCAATGTTAATGTTATGCACTGATAACAGATAGGCAAAAATTGAACAGGTCCGCACCGGTCATTTTCTGCCCACTGTTTCTGCGTGGAGATGCTTCAAGTGCCACTTGTCCCAGAACCTCGCCTCTCGTTGGCTTTGGTTGGGTTATGTCCCAAAACTCCTTGGGTATAGAGTAGCCAGAAGTTACCTAAGGGCCATAACGTCTTGGAACTTGGAAGCATACGTTCGTTTTCAAGGTGCCTATTTCAGTCAAATATTCACAAATAATGAACAACACCAATGAAAGGAAAGCAGAAGAGAACGTAGCAACATAAATTTTCCGAATTATCGTCCTACCATTCATCCATCAAAACAATAACCATCCAGCATGACCATGCCAGACCCAAGTCACGTGTATGCACAGAATTCCTTGAGCCTGAAAACAGATTTGTCCCCCTTCCAGCATCATTGGGATGTCCACAAGCAACGAGTTCATCATTGGTTCCCATTTTCAGCCAATAGCCGCCAACTCCCACAGCTATTGAAGAGAAGTGGGAACATGTCCACCAAGTCACCATTGACCATTTGTTACAGTCCACACAGCAGAGATGTAGCAATGCAGCAGGTCAAAGGCGGACATACCCGATATTGATTTCTGAAATTTGGACAATAGACCCCATCCCCTTTATCATCACGCAATTGCGAGATTCTTGTTTTTCTTTTTAGTTCATTGATCGAAATGTATTGCAGTATGGTCATACAATCTGTCAACACTCAATGAAAGTACAATGAGCTTCTGAACATGGTCATATTCACACAATAAGAAGTGTTGCGTTGATATTTTTGTTCAGTGTATTACCACCGAGAACCGTATATTCTGCGGATTCACCGCCACTCAGAGAAGGGGCCCTCTCTAGGGGGATTTCGAGGCACAGGCCAGGGGTGCGCAACAATGCGGCTAAATGGGTTTTTTATAAGTCATTGCAAAGTGTGCCAATTTGAGTGGCCGTCGGGGATCCCAAACATTTGCCTTTTTTGGGGAACTCCTGGTTTGCCTTTCCTGGCTGTGCGCTTCTGCATGTTTTTATACAGTCAACGTATAGGATGTTACTTCTTACTTGGTAGCTGGGGGCCCCCTGCAGGCCGGGGCCTGTTTCAACTGAAATGGGTTGAAACAAAGCTAAGGCCGCCTATGCCTGACACTTCTGCTTCTTGTGTGAACATTATTTTTGGGGGTGGCATGAATTTTTTCGGGTGATCCTGATAACAAAGGTTAATGAACAAGACCACTCCCAAAGCGTCTTCCTATTCGTCCGCACGCCAATATATACCGCCTTCATTCCCACAATTCCCTCTTGTCTCAATTCTATGTCCCTCCCTCCCTTCCCCTCTCCAAGAAGGAAGCAAGAAACAGCCACCACCTGGGACCCCGGGGAGATTAACAGCCACACGGACTCCGACGAGAGACGCAAGCCCCACCCTGAGTCTCGCCACCTGGGGTTCCCAATGTTTGCACAATCACTGACCAAGTCAATACAACATCGCCTTCACCCCCAATCCCCTATCCATCGTTCCACTGAATACCCTTCTCCACATTGGGAGTGGTCCAGAGTTCATTAACATCAGGGTAAAGTCTCATAAAGAAATTTTTGTCTTGTTTTTTTCTATTCTAGATCCTTCAAAGAACTATTTTGTCATTAGTGGTCACCACTTAGCTTGTTAGCTTATATTTATATGCACAAAAAATGTATGACCCTTAACGTCTTTTGACTAGACTATAAAGGGGGGAATTATCCACAGCTTTACTCCAAGAAACATTTATTTCTTTTGTTGATCCTAGTCTGCCTGCTTGTTTTCAGAGAAAAAACAAATGGCAGAATATGATGGATCTCTGTGCCAAAAAATTTTAGAAGATAGATGTTCTACTGGTTGCCCTTCATAAATCAGCTAAATTTATATACTGAATTCTTTCAACATCTGTATCCATTTTATAATATCTCCTAATCTACATAATTTGACCATTTTGACAGTGCAATACATACTCATTAGACTTCATTTCCTCATAAATGTGCTGTTCACAAAAAAAACTAAACAAAAAACAAAATAGTAATTAGTAAAATTAGTAAAATGATTAATATCCTCATTTGGACCCGTGTACAAGATGCAATGACATACCACATTGTGAATGAGATATCTAAGTGTCATACACTGTGGAATTCAGTATTTTACAAGATGCAAAAAACTTGTTGTCACCTGTAGGCAGGGGAGACAGAAGTATGAACAGCGAATAAGACTAAGATTATTCATTATTCGATGCATAAAATTCAGGATCTTTTTAAAAAACTATTATTTTGTAAATTGGTCTCAAGTCACTAGAAATCATTTGGAAATCCAGACTGGACAGATTAAAAAAAAACTATTTCCCATGAAGGGTCTCTTATTGTACACTGACCCACTTTATGTGTGATCTGCTTGTTTTCCCCTTCAAAGACTAAAAAGGGATTTGCTTTTGCTTTGAAACTGGCTTTGATAACAGATTCTTCCGAAAAAAGTACAAGAATGAGTTACCTAATCTGCCTGTTTTTGTCTTGCTGAGGGTATTGGGTTTCTGCAAAATATAAACAGTATGCCGCCACAGAGAGAACACTATATTCAAGACAAAATTTGCTAAAAATGAAACATTTCCCTCATTAAGTCCAGGACAAAACAAATGGAATAGTATGACATTGTCTTTTTACTCTTGACTTACACAAATTGCCACCAGAGCATAAAATTAGGCTGATAAATGAAAAAAGAACAATAACAGAAATGTGTGTGAACAATTGTCTCCAAAGGGCACTAGTGACAGTAGTACTGATCTCTGGCTATATTGACTGCCTACGTGGATAGTGAATGAATGAATAAAGTGTGTGTGTGTGTGTGTGTGTGTGTGTGTGTGCGTGTCCGTGTGTGTATGTGTGCGTGTGAGCACACTTGATATGAGTTTGCATTTTAACTCCATTGGAACTCTATCAGTCAATATTTAATCCTCTAAAATATACCAGTGACCTTGTATAATTTGAGCAGCTCCAATTTTCGATAATGCAGGTTTTGTGGCTTAGATATAATTCCACCATATACCTCTGATTATAGGCCTGTAGTACTATTGTGAAAGCTGTCTGCTGCTTTAAGTACACTTCTTTTGATCAAAGCTTATCTTGAGCATACACTTTGTATACCTGATATGCCATCTTTCTCAAAACTGGGGTAAAAAGTTAATTTTTAATGGTGTCTGCACCAGATTAAATTAAGCTTACATAAACAGACTATTAGTACAAATTCTCAAAAGCATTGAGAATTATAAAATATATCAGGGTCTTGTCTAGTATTGTGCTAAACATTTGTGCACCAGAGGCGCTGAATTTAAACTGGAGCTCAAGCCTCTAAATGTGGCAAAACATATTACCACTGTTATATTTGCATTGTTTCTTAAATTAATTCATTAATTTCTTTTATATGTTCATTTCTTTATTAAAGAGAGTAGGTTTCACAGACATATTCAATACATTCACATTTCCTTGTTTTGTTATGGTGCAAAAGTACAAGTGATTTAACAGGAAAAGTGCAATTCCAATACTCTCTCACTTATTTTTTTCTTTTATAGTAATAATGACCCGTCCCCTCCCCCCATCCCTTCACCTACCTACAAAACTCAAAAGACAACCAAACCCTTATAAAGGAGCAGTTAGTATAATAATAACAATAATAATAATGTAAGTAAATACAATTGAAAAAATCAAAATATCACAAAAACAAACTAAACTAAATTAAATTAAATTAAATTAAAAGAGGGAGGTAAAAGTTTAGTCTGGTGGTAAGACCTTCAGTGAGTAAAAGTATGTTATAAAGTTTTGCCATTTCTCAAAGAACCTCTCCACACTACCCTTCAGTTAATATCTGGGGCTGTAATTTCGTAGACCAGGCGCAGGCGCGGCGCAGAAGCGGCGAATGGGGGATGCGCCGCGCCAACGGGGTGTGTCCAGTCACATGTGGCAATTTCGTGCCCGGCGTAGCCTGGCGCAAGTACTCCTCTGTCCCGCCTCTGCCCCTCCTTCCAGCGCTAGTTGGCAAAGGGGTGTTTGGGTATAGATAATCAAATATTGCTCATTGGCAAGAGAAACGATGGATAGCGTGTTCCTATTATTACAGCCTGTGGCTGTTTAAAATTTTGGGATTAACATGCATGGACAACAATGCAAGATGCAAGATACAAGATAAGATAAACGTTACACATTTATTTTCAATATGTGATCTTAACTCAGTACGAGATCATAGCAATCAGGCTGTATTCCTTCCCCCCACTAAAGACGATAAAACCTAAGTGACAATAATAGTAGCCTAGTATTAAGCCGCTTGCACAGTGGACGCGAAACGAATTTTTCGCTCGACAGATTGCGTTGAAAGCAGTGTCTTGTGTCCGAAAGTCTGACAGGGTTTTAATATATCTCCGTGTCCGACAGTCTGTCTATTATTGTTTATAATTTCTTCAAATCTACTGACTCTTTCAGGTATTAAACGTGAATGTTTTGATAAGAGGGCTCAGTTCTTCAAGATGAGTACCGAGAATTTCAATCAATGTTTCTGTTTAAGCTCTGCTCAGTAAAGCGAGTCGACACTGGCATGGGACAATGTACAATGCCTCCGTGTCTGACGGCCAAAAAAAGAGGACGATTAGAACAGATTGATAACGAAATAAAGAATAAAAAGAAACATTTTAACAACAGAACATCCAACGAACACTGCGATTAATTTATTTGCGGGTCATCTTTTTTGGATGTTCTGTTGGTTGGTGATGTATATGTATTTTTATTCTTTATTCCGTTATAGAATGAGTCTGTTCTCGTTGAGTCTGTTCTCAAATCAATACTTTTATTTTTTGCTGGATGCCGGACATGGAGTATTTTGCATTTCGCGTCGAACAGTCTTGATCATGCATGCGATAATTTATTCACACTGTCAATGGTCATGGAATTGATTTGCTCTCTGATTGCAAGCACTTTTTTATCTCTGCTGTGGAAATAAAGCGTGAATCTGTTCGATCCATCAGAATAATTTTCGAAAGAAAGACCGAATAAAGACTGTTGTCTATCTTCAAAGGAAGAAAACAAACGAATAAAAAGACCAAGAAAAATCGAAAGCTCTTTGCATAGACTTTGACTGTAATCAGTCGTGCGAAAAATTTGTTTCGCGTCCAGTGTGCAAGCGGCTTTACCGAGCATAGAACGCAAGCATTATATACGCACTGTCTGATGCCGAGGCATTTTGGTGTTGGGCTGAGAAAGATGTGAAGTCGTTAATTTGCATCATTGATTCTGTTGCTTTGATTAAGCCAGGTCGAGTTTCCATTATAGGCTATGTGCCAACCGCCTTTGATCTGACACGAGGACAATCGATATAGATACTATAATTTATGTGCTGATTCAGATAGTTACATTAAACAGTGGTTGCTGTAATTATTTACTGTATTAAAATGTGCCTGACATTCTGGAAACCTACCTGAGAGGTTTCGGTAACGTGTGCGCACTGTGTGCCGGTCAGCCAAATTACCACTGCACAGAAAGTGAACCAGGTTGGAGCTGGCGAGCTTTCTGCGCAACTGCAGCGAAGACTTTTCAACGAAATTGTCACTGCGTCTTGATGAATAAGTGACACCTCCCCCTACTACGCCGCCACACCCATGTCGGCGCACGTTCATCTGCGCACGGTGTTGCACCTCACGAAATTACCACTGCGCGAGCTGCGCCGGACGAAATTACCACTGCGTGGGCTGCGCCGGACGAAATTACCACTGCGTGGCCTGCGCCAGGCTACGCCACCTGCGCTGCGCCAGGAAATTAGAGCCCCTGATGTTTTCCAACTTGAGGAGAACATTACATCTTGAAGCCAGTGTCCAATGGATGGAGCTATCTTAGATTTCCACTGCAGCAAAATGTGGCGGTGTGCCATTAAAGGTAAGTGCTAAAATAATTAATTTCAATGGGCGTATACTTACTGTCCATGCAGCTATTTGGTGGACACCTTTGAAAATGTTGCAATATGTCACATCACACAATCTCCAGTGACCCTCATAATCTTCAGAAAAATTATTCTAAGCACTTAAAACAAGAAATTGCTGTGCAATTACTTGTAGTATATACTTTCAATGAACACCGTAGGGTCTTCAAAAAAAGAAGTAGGGGATATTGTAATTTCAAGGTCAATAACAAAATAAGGATTGTGTTTTGGATACAATAACCAACTGCAATGAAAATAACATTAACAGTTCTAGAACAGAGCACAAAAATGCAGCCAATGGTGCACACGTGCAGTACGTAGAAATCCGAAACACGTGGGCGGGTGCGTATTCGAATTTGACACTTGAGAGAAAGGTTATCTACTCCCTTGTGATCGAGACTAATTTCATTCTGTTTGCTTCTGACTGTAATTCTTTGCTGATTTTGTTTATCTTAGCATCCTTTAATTGTTAAACAATGCAAGAACTGGGGAAATCGTCAGTGGTCACGAGCAAATTCTCAGATGAGTCCCGCTACACTTTAGACTACCTTGATAGGTGTGGTCGCATCTGAAAACGTCGTAACGAAAGCCATGCCAATGTTAACCTGAGACAGCATGACGGATTTGGTGTTGGCTCTGTTTTGGTGTGGGGTGGGATCACTATGACTAACCAAACCCCACTCCATGTCATGCAAGGGAGAGTCACAGGCCAGTACTATCGGGACAACATACCAACACCCAATGTTATCCCGTTTGCACGACGTGGGAGGCGGCAGTTTTTCCTTTCAGACAACGACGCCTGTGCTTACCATGCAAGAACAGTCAATAACCACCTTCAACGGCATAATATCCTTAGGATACACTGGCCAGCAATGAGCCCTGACCTTTCCTGCCTTGAAAATATCTGGGACATCTTGGGCCCACGTGTTTGTCAACGTAAAAGGCCAGCAGCCATGATAGATGAAGTTGGCCAGGCGTTGATGGAAGAATGGGACAGGCTGCATCAAATCACTATAGGTAGACTCATACGCACAATGCCTCGACAAATCAATGTGAGTTTAGCCAATGACTTGGGCATTACGCACTATTGACACAAAACTATCAACTTCCAAATCATGGCACACACAAAGAAAACCACCACCAAGGAACGCCAGCCCCACCACCTTAAACTCACAGCTTCTGGAGACAAAGAAAGACAGGAGTTCGTGGGGCAAGTAAAAAAAAAACTTCACAGTAACAATAAACTGGTGACCCAAGTGCTATAAGAATATGCACTGGTCATCCAGAGCTGTTACAATGGGCCACCTATCAGTGACGTAAAAGAATAAAATAAAATTTAATTGGCAGCAGAGCAAGATGCTAAAACGCATACAGCTGCATATAACTGGCCTTCAACCAATGATATAACAGAAATACAGACAAAATTGCAGCACATCAAGAGTGGAACACTGATTCAAATGGCCTCCTGCCAGTACAACAAAATATAAAAATTAAAGAGAACATACAATCAATCAATATATACACACAAGAAAATACCATATAAACTAAAAGGGAATGAACGGACAAGAGTACAAACAAAACAAAATAAGAAAGAAAAAAATACACTTATTTTGACCAACACTGGCCGGACTTCGTTAACGAAGCCAGATATCCGCGACGCACGGTCGGAATAAAACGCGGGAACAGGGTAAAACAAAGAGGCAAAGCAGCAGCAATCTTGCAGGACACTCAACACAGCGGACTCCGTTCCCCTGTCAAACAGTTAACGCCAACTGCAATATACACTCAGGCGGCGTCTAACTCACGGAATGGGAAATACTCATGCTGCTACCACCAGCGTCGGCACAGAATTACCGAATCCAATAGAGGGAAAAACAGCTCCACGAGAAGAGCCTGCGTCAACCGTATACATTTGGACGTTTGCATCAGAGAGCGGAAGCAAACAATACATGTCTTTATGTAGATTACACCTGATGGGTGACTGGCTAGTAAAATTAGGGAGGGTCCAATATCAGCTGAATAGAATATAACAGAAATGTCAATACACAAAATTCCATCGGCCCAAAATGTTTGTCGGCCCACCGGGCACTGCCCGGTACGCCAGATTACTGGTCCAGCCTTGGTCCGAATGTACTGCACAAGAAAATAGCATAACTTTCGATTGTCTTGACTGATTTTGAAGAAAAAAAATGTACTTCTTACTTGAAGGACACAGGGAAACATACATTCTGAGGTTGCCCTGTTTGGCACTGGTATTTTTCGGGACACACTGAATAGAGACTGAGATAGAAAAACCACATGAACTTCTAGTTTTTAGAGAAAGGTTTTAAATATGCTACATTAGGGAGAAGACATCTGATGCTTCATAACTAACACTACAGTTTGTGGATATATCTAAGTAAAAATTCCCCAGAAACTGTAGATATTCTAACTAAAGTAGTGATGCTTACACCTCTCACGTGTAGTGTAGAGCAAGTTTGGCCACAAATGAACTGCTGCACTGGCCTTCATTGACGAAGGAGTCCCACTCTTTGAACACACCAACAGAGCACCATTAGCTGCAGCTGGAATGTTAAAAACAAATCTAAGCCACTACTTCCTTGTATTTTCTTATGCTGGCAGAGAATGGGGACATGTTGCACGTTGCGGTCGACAAATTGTTTCTGAACTTGGACATCTTGCCAGCACAACAACTTAGGGCCCCCAACACTACAACCACTAGGCCTGTGACCACTTCTACTTCATCTCATTCTTTTGATTTGATGGAAGAAGTCCAGGAACACACCCTGTTCCATCCATTGCTTGGCACACACATCATTCACTGGCATGCTTATACCTGAGGGGAATTTATGGTGTCAGTCAGCATGACCGTGTGTGTCTCTTGACTGTGGGAGGAAACCAGATTACCTAAAGGGAATCAACACACACATACAGGGGGAAGATGCTAAATCCACACAGAAAGGCCCCACGTCCGATTGGAACCCACAACCTTATTATTGTTATCAAACGTATTAGCCTATCATAAATAAATGTATAGTTTCAATACGGAGTTATAGATGGATAGATGGATAGATGGATGCAATTTAGCACCAACATCAAAAATATTCCAAAAATACACAGTAAGAAATACCAAGTCAATTTGACTTGAAATGGATATTTGCTGCCCAAGGCTGAAAAAATTTTTACCATAACTTTACGTAAACTTGGATGTTATTCCCTCGAATCCCTTGGTGTCACCTGCATAACTTCAAGCCTAAAAGTGTGCACTCATACTCATGCTCTGTCAAGATGGAGGAAAAGAATGACAAGGTCATTTCCGAAAGATATTTCCAGTGACAGGTTCCCAGAGGAGTTTAGAGTTACAGACGAGTCTAGGCCAGAATTTAGGGACAACTTCTGAGTCATTATGGAAATACACACACTCGCACACAGCAAGTTCTCTCCATCACCCTCTGAGAGTCACCCAAAGAGTGTTCAAGAGAATACAGCATAGACATTAGGCAGAGGATCAAAGATTGTTCTGTACCCACTCCTGCTGTCTCTGTTGGCAGAAATAGACTATGCAGGTCTTTTTTTCTCCTCCTCAGCTTGGCTTGAGCAAATGCACTCCCGATAAGCATTTACACCTCAGATCCACATTACATTTAAAGTATGCTGCCTCTCTTTTGTGCTGACAAAGTGCTTGCTTTGCACTGCTTCCCTGAGTTTCAGAATTAAAGGACGAGAGAACATGGGCCGCTGGGTTGCTTACTCAGTAAATGTGCTGCTTGGAGCGCATGAGTGAAAACCGCAGTCTCGGATCGAATACGGCCTATGCCAGCGCTGACTGTGGCTGGCAGTCGAGCAGGGGGTGCCCAATACATTGGAGGGATTCAGTCAGCAGTTCATGGCACATCAGACTCCTATTGGCCGTCTGGGCACCCCGGCCTGGCTCATTGCACACGTGTGATTGGGCCTCCACTGAACTCTCTCATTGCATGCATGGCTTGTGGCCATGGGGTGAAAAGCAGCTGGTTGGAATTTTATGTTTCTGAGGAGAACTGTGTGTTGGTTCCAGTCTCCCGAGCTAGCCGCAGGGGCTGCGTTTGAGCATGTGTGAATTGTTCGCAGTTTTGATGTTTCCGGCTCTAGTCAGACTGGAGATGAGGTGGAAATTTTCATTTCATTTTCTTACTCCGTTGAAGGAAATTAGCACAAAGCTGAAAATGTCTTATGCATATGCATCTATGCATTCTGAGCCACTCGAAACATTCGCGATTGAAAATCTGAGAAATATTTGAATGCATCTGTATATTGAAATAAGCACTGTGCAAGTCTGTTAAAGGAAGTCACGATCAGTTCACTCTCAATAATGTTGACAAGCCCTTGTCAGAAAAAAACAGACATTCATTTCCTCCCAGAAAAACTTGATTTGCTGCTGCCTTCTTAGCTTATGGTTCATTGCTTCACTGCTTTTGCTCTTATGACAGCTGTGGCACCCAGTGCTGCAGTGTTTGCCCAGCTTTATTTATTTGAATTGTGAAGAGAATGGCAATGTTTGTCACAAACAGTCCTGCATGCTCCTCCCCCCATATCTGCATCTCTATCTATGATGAAATGGTGGCAGGCCTGGTAGTACCATATGCTGCGAAGTCCATACGTACTTCGACAGAGACACGTTTGGCTTTGTATATCACTAAATTGGACGTGCAATATTGTGAAACTCGTATACGAATCGCCATCAGTTTAACTCATGTCCCCCAATCTAAAGGGCTAAAAAGCATTTTAACAAATACATACAGTCAAAATATTGTCATGTTTTATGCTTGGCTGCAAATCATTTGCAATAAATAAAAGCTTTAAGTCTATCAGCAATGGCTATCACTGATTCACTCTAGCTGACTTTTTCAGTTCTTGCTTGCTCTCGGGGTGTTTTGCCTTAAAGTAAAATGCATACCTCATTGGATTCAATGGACTCCAGTGGTCGACTTGGCTACATTTCGCTTTTTGCCTTAAAAAAAAAAAAATCGTTTGCTTCTTCTGTAGGTTTCATCTGCTTTGTGATTTGCCATCCAATGAGTTTTGAAGCATTTGGATGAATTGGAACGGATAATACGGCCCCATACATTTCAGAATTCATCCTACAGTAAAACTCACTTGTAATGGATTGCGTATGGCAGATATACATGTATGAATTTATATGTAGCCCAAGCTTTGTGTATTAAGATTGAAACAACTTCATTCTGAAGTGCACATACCTACATGTTGTCTTCATTTGCCCTGAAGACAACATGTAGGTATGTGTCTTTGCCGTCTTTGCCCTGACACAATGGATAACAGCACTGTTATAAATTCACTGAATTTAACAGTTAAATTAACGCACTGTCTCTGTGTTATGTTAACTGTAAGTAGAGTCTTGCGCGCATCTAACTTGTTATCAGTTAAAACAGAACTTCTGTTATAAACTGATTGTAAAATTACAATTACAATAACTTCCAAAAACAGTGCCAGTTAAATAAACTGGCAAAAAAGGTGCAGGTTTAGAACAGTGAGGATGATATTCCTTGTTGCTCCAACTGGGATTGAAACCGTGCCAGTTTAAGTTTCCGCGACGAGGAAAGCCGAAACAACTTCATTCTGAAGTGCACATACCTACATGTTGTCTTCATTTAGTCTTCGTCTTTGCCCTGACACAATGGATAACAGCACTGTTATAAATTCACTGAATTTAACAGTTAAATTAACGCACTGTCTCTGTGTTATGTTAACTGTAAGTAGAGTCTTGCGCGCATCTAACTTGTTATCAGTTAAAACAGAACTTCTGTTATAAACTGATTGTAAAATTACAATTACAATAACTTCCAAAAACAGTGCCAGTTAAATAAACTGGCAAAAAAGGTGCAGGTTTAGAACAGTGAGGATGATATTCCTTGTTGCTCCAACTGGGATTGAAACCGTGCCAGTTTAAGTTTCCGCGACGAGGAAAGCCAAAACAACTTCATTCTGAAGTGCACATACCTACATGTTGTCTTCATTTAGTCTTCGTCTTTGCCCTGACACAATGGATAACAGCACTGTTATAAATTCACTGAATTTAACAGTTAAATTAACGCACTGTCTCTGTGTTATGTTAACTGTAAGTAGAGTCTTGCGCGCATCTAACTTGTTATCAGTTAAAACAGAACTTCTGATTGTAAAATTACAATTACAATAACTTCCAAAAACAGTGCCAGTTAAATAAACTGGCAAAAAAGGTGCAGGTTTAGAACAGTGAGGATGATATTCCTTGTTGCTCCAACTGGGATTGAAACCGTGCCAGTTCAAGTTTCCGCGACGAGGAAAGCCGAACTTGATTTCGCTGCTCTGTTGAAAATGCGCTTGTGCATAGTGCAAACCAGCTTGTCCATATACTTGGGTATACACGAGTGCTTTTTAATGGAAATGCATTGTGACTGGAGTGGACATTTTGTCTGATGTAAGTCAAAATCCATTACATAAAATCTGGAATATTCGATGTTTATTTAATGGAAAAACATTACAGAAAAATCGGGACTTCAGCTGTTGTCCGGTATGAGCAAGTTTCCGTTTTTATACGGGGACAGTTTGGGCGAGTTCTACTGTACTTCTATCGGCAGCAGTCGCATCTTTAAAAAATTAAAGGGAATACGCTGCATCAGCAGCTATACATGAGCATGCTTCATTGATGAAGTGACATGCTTTGGATGAAGAGCAGTTCCTTCCCTTCCCAAGATTGTTCTTCATCCTCTCTTCAGCATTCCAGTACAATATGATTTTTCTCTCATCGGTCTGTAGGATGTTGTTGCAAATAGCAAATTTCCTGATTTTCAGGCTCATCAGTGTTTGGTGAAGCCTCTGTATTTGCTCATGCAATGTCTTTCTTCTCTTGATTGTTGACATCTCCACTATGCCAACCAACTAGAATGTTCTAATTCTGGTCAGCTGTTGTAAAAAGCTTTCTCCTCACCAGAGAAATAATTCATCTGTCATCCAACACATTTAATATCTGTCTGGACCTTTTGGTGTTCCTGAGCTCACCAGTGCCATACTCTTTTAAATAATATACTGAATTGTTTATTTGGCCACACCTAAAGATCTTACTATTTCTCCTCCATTTTTCAGCCTAATAAGCATGAATAGCAACAGATTCAAATACAATAACCGCACTCTGAAATACCTTTTGACTGCTTACTTATAAAACAAATCATGAGGGAATAACACAACTGGCCTTGGAGCAGCTGTGCAGGCAATTGTCCAATTACATTTGGGCCCTGTAATGAGGAGGACAACATGTATAAAAAGTGCAGAAATGCTAACATTTTTCACTATTCATATTGTATGTAAATACCCATGAATTAAACCTGAAACTCTATTTTGAAAGTTCATATTCATTACTTGACATGGTAGATGGTTTAAGTGACTTTGTCCATGTCTACATATTTACGGGCATAACTGTAGGTCATTGTGAATGTCTATATTTCAGTGTAATTCATTCGGTCTCAGTGTAAAAGATAAAATAACATGAATATACATTTTAGAGCAATTTTACAAAGCTACTGTTTTGACAGGCTCTAATTACCTAGGCTGTCCTGACTGTTACTCTGTTTCAGGAACAGCAGATGGGTAATGAATATAATTAGGTTATTTCTTTGCATGCAAGTATCCATATGAAATAATGACATGGTAGTAAAATATCACCTGTTCAGAGAAGACATTTCTATTACCAAACAAATTAATAACTGTTAGGAGAGTCTTCTGAGGGCAAACTTATGAAAACTAGTGGTTGACACTTGATGTAAGTATACACCCTCAAAACATTTTTCTCTGAGCCTGCATGTATCTCCTAATGTATAGAATTAGGCAATAACACTACAGCAGTGCAATTCAAAAGATCATGCCGAAAGAGAAGCTCCAGTTCCTGTCTATTCGAGCAACAAAATGGGGGGGAAAATGTGATCTCAATGGCTTTGACTGTGGCATAGAATGGGCTGGTCTGAGTATTCTTGGAACCGCTTGCTTCCAAAGATTTTTATTGACAACAGCTTCTAGGATTTATGCGGAATGTAACTGACTGTAGGAAGTGCAATGAGTTGGGAAAAAAATATTTTGTGGCCGCAAGATATGTTGTTCCCACAATTTAGCTATCTTTTGGCCACAAGATATAACTCATTCCCACGATTTAGCCATCCCATTCCCACGACTTCGCTATTTCATAGCCACAAGTTGTTCCCATGATTTAGCTTTCATGAGGCCATGAGATATAACTTGTTCCCTCAATAAATGTTCACAAAATTGAGTGAACAAGTTGATAAAGTTGATAAATTGAGGGAACCAATTATACTTTTGTATCTTGAGGCCACGAGTTAACAAAATTGTGGGAACGAGTTGCATCTCGTGGCCCTGGGTTCGCTAAATCGTGTGAACGAGTTTCGTAAATCGCGGGAGCAACTCAGATCTCATGGCCACAAAATATATTGCACTTCCCGGGCTCCGCAGAATGTTGCGAAAACAAATAAGGTACACTGCATTAGCTGTAAGGTTGTCCGAAAAAAAAAAAGCAGACAAAAAGGTTGTGCGAACTGAAATTACCACTCTTTACGTGATGAGCTGAAGAGCATCTCGGAAGGCATGACTCATTAAACCTTGAGATGGATGGGTTACGAGAGCAGAAAACTTTTAATATTTAAAATTTCGACAAACTGCAAGCAATTTGAATAGTCTTAGAAGTAAAAAGTTGCAAGAAATCTAATGGTTGTACATACAAGTGTGCATTTCATGCATTGTTCATGGTTCCGTGCTGGTATCATCCCTTAATGCAAAAATAATAATAATAATAATCATCATCATCATCATAATAGTCCAAACTTGATTAACATTAGTGGTCAGATATCATGCTATTCCACACCCCACCCAGTTTCACATTCTTAGATGTCCAAAAAGCAGGCCAATCTCATTTTTTCCCCTCTGAAGAAGAGGCTGTTCTGAGTGTTTGTCCCCTCCATGGCAATGAGCTCCGCTCTGATCAGTCAGTGAGCAGAGATAAATGTGAAATCAATATTAGTGGAGGTCGAGCTTAGCTATGGGAGGAAACAGGGCGTACAAACAGAACTGATAGGTGTGAGCTATGTTGAGCAAGTCTTTTTTGAGATATAGAAAACGCCAGGAATTTCAAACTGCATGTAACAAAAGATGAGGTGGAACAGGGGTCAAACTGAGAGTTCTTCAAAGTCTACCTTCTCTGGGCTGTTAGATACAGGGGAGTCCAGGTGGATCAAACTAAGGTGTGCAGATGGCCTGCTCAAACAAGTACCTTACATCATATAGGTGCTATAATTTAATCATTTCATGCTTTGTAGCTTGTATACAAACATGTTTTGTAGTATATATGCTGGCCATTGGCATTCATATTCACAATATTATGCCTCTTACAATATTTCAATTGTATTTGGCTTGAAATGGATCTCCTGACCTGCACGTGCTTAACCTCTGAAGCGTTTCAAATTCACTTGCATTTGCATTGATAGCAGTTGATTTTCCCTTCCTGCATGCAGAATGCATGATGAACCAATCGCATTCCACTTCAGCTCCTTGAAGAAAACAGCAAGGATAATCTGCACCTCTTCCAGATTGGCGAAATTACCTTGCACTGCCATTAAAAAAACAACAAATAGTCTTTTGTAAAGATTAGCAAAGGGTAACTGAGTGTTTCACAGTAAGGAGCATTTTAAATTATGATTGGAGAGCAATTATAAAGACACATTGTTCTCAATATTTTGTTTGGTATTTGGCCTCTTGGAGTTTCTGCTCACAAATCCAATGGGCTATTCTCCAACACAGCCCTTATCGAAAAATGCTGCATATTACACATTATTTCTGAACATTAAAGTAAGCAAGCTAACAAATGAACAAAAATGCATTCTTCTAGCTTTTGCATGGGTTAGGAGGCAGAAGTTTAAAATGTCAAATGACACCTGTCTCAGAGATAATGAGGGAGGTTAGATTGAAGAAATGCATCGCACTCTCAGGCCCTATGAAGGATGAAACCCAGGGAACATTTCTTGCACTGGCAATCCTCGCCAAAAACTATACACAGTTTGGTACAATCAGGCAATATAGGTAGAGATGAGCGAAACGCCTTGAAAAGAACTTAGTGTCCTCATAGGCAGGTAGGTACCTGTCAAGTTTCACCTACATTGGCCAAGTAGTTTCGGAGAAGATGATTTTGAAAGATTTCAGTGTAACTCACAGGGGTTGTATAAAGTTGATGGTCAAAGCAAGGTTAAAATTTGAAATACAGGAAAAGCCATATGATATGTGATGCATCTTGCCACGTACTAACTACATAGCAAATTTCAGCTGGATATGTGCATAAATAGCTTTCAGATGGCCAATTATGTGATTTTCAATATGGCCGCCATGTTTGAAATCGGATCGGAATGCCTTGAACAAATTTTGGTGTCCTCATAGGTAGGAAGGTACCTGTCAAGTTTCAGCTTCATAGGCCCAGTGGTTTCGGAGGAGAAGATGTTTACGGACGACGAACGACGATGACGACAAACGACGACAACGATGAACGACGACGACGAACGACAGACAAACAGGCCGTGACATAAGTTCGTCTGACTTCGTCGTCAGGTGAGCTAATAATAATAATAATAATAATAATAATAGGGATTTAGCCGTCGGTTGATAGTGGGAAAACAATGTTCTGGGGCTTCCACTGCTCTCAGCAATAATCCTGGAGAAATGGATCCTTCTAGCAGAGTGTGCAGTCATGTTGTAGGTAACTAAGGTTTCGTTGTACACGCAACTCTGTACCTCAAGCATTGTTTTTTTTTTTTTTGGCCATTTTCTGTCTGCTACTCCATATGCTTTTTTCAACCTACAAATAGTGCTATTTAGCCAAGGTGAGGTTTTACCGCATTTTCCTTTTTAATTTCAAGTGGTGAGACATTATCCAGGGCAGTCATGGGGTTCCCATTATAGACTCTAACCATTTCATCAGTGCTGTCACTCATATCAAAAGGGTTTGATAATTAGAAGCCCGGAGAATTTAAGCTCTACTGGAGTTGAAACCGCATTTTTTTAAAGTGTGGTCCTGCGGGTGTCTTAAAAAGGATAGAAGAACATTTAATAAGCAATGGGCAGAAATGGCAATATCTGAAAACACAAAATTATCCATTTATCATCCCTCAAGATGTTACCAAATTAATTATATTGTCGTTCTGATGAGTTGATTTGTCTACAACATACAGGGCTTACATCTGACCTGTCAAGTGGGCTCAGAAACTCTTTCACTATGGGGTCTGTAGTCTGTACTGTTATTTACTGGTGTGTTGAAATCCCCATTTAAAATGAATGCCATACCTCGTAGTGACTTGTTCCAAGACTATTTCAGAGAATTCCGGAATAATCAGAGGTAGGCCGCCTGCTTAGGGGGGCTGTGTACTGTTAAAATGAGCGCTGCTGGATTGGTCTTGCAGCTACAGACATGATACTCAAAAGACTAAAAGTTTCTTCGAGCAACCTCTGTGCAAGAACAAGTGATTTGCAAAAATGGTCACTATTCCACTTCCCCATCCACTTTTCCTGGAAGACTGGTAATAATTACAATTTGGGAGACAAGCCTCAATCAGTGTTGACATACCATCGTTGTGTTACCATTTCTCTACCAGAAACATAAAATCCAAATTTTATTTGATATTATTTTATTAATGATAGGGCTTTCATTTGATAATGATCTGACATTTAGGAGAACCATTATGTACTGTGCAGATGAGCTTTCAGACTAAGTTGAAACTATTTTATTTACAGCATTGAGTCCATTTAACATAAATGAGGTTAGTAGAGCCAAAAGGGCAAAAAGTAAGCTTAGCAAGTTCTCATTTTGATTCTCGTCGGGATGTGTTACGGCTGCGGGTTAAGAATGCGAGTCTGTGAAAAATTAAGATGAAATGGACAGTTGATGCATGAGGTAGAATTGCAACCTGCTGTCACAATGAGAACAAGAGTGTGGAAAGCTAATTTGTGTGGGACATCATTCGGTAATGGATTTCGTTTGAACAGGTGTGTCGTTGAAAGTGTAATCAGGGTTCAGTGATAATATGCGAGTGCCCAGAGGACTGAGGTGAAGGCTGCTGTTTTTGTGAAAGCATTTCCAGGATTAATTAAAATAAGCAATGAAAGCTAGAATTTTTAACGGAGCAACTGAGAGCAGCCACGTGTTTAAACTCAGTAGCCTACTACTGTCCGGTGCCTGATCCAGTTGGACCAGAAATAAAGGAGCCCTTTTGAAAGATTTTCAGAACATTTACCCCTTTGCACAGATATAGATGCCAGCATCCGTAAATTCTGAAATTGAATTGCTAAATAATTATGTAATTTAATATAAAAATGTCTTGCTTCACTGTTATAATTTTTCACAGTCCCTGTGATGCAAGTACTGAGTTATAAAGCCGAAATAGGCTCATGCAAAACAGGACAAAATTGGCATTATTTGTATCCTGCACAAAAGGTTAAACAGGTGAATTAAATTCTGTCCAGCACTCATTTACGTCATGTTTTTTCTTCCAACATGACCATCAATCCTGTCCTCATTAGGCTGGTGCTCTAAAATGTCAGGGACCTTCTCCGCCATATCTTGGTCTTATGCACCACCGAAACAGCATACCTGAGCCCGTCTAAGCTTGATATGTCCAACAATGGAATCTCCGATGACCAGGGTTGAGGGGGACATGGGATGATGGACCAACCCTGCCAGCAATCGAGGGAGTAGCAGCTGGTTCCTGGATCCCAGGCAGGGAAGGATTTTCAAACTCAGCGCTTCTGGTCAGTGGGAATGGAGCAGACTAGGGTTGTGTGTCTTCGACTCCATTACTACTGTTGCTCAACGGGCGCGAGTCTTTGGTCTTGTACTAAGCCTTACCTGGAAATCCAATACAAAGACTGACACAGTTCTGGGAAAGGGCGACTCACCAGCAGTGCCATGAAAATTGAGAGTTTTTTCTTCATCAGAAATACCAGAGGCTGCTACAACAAAAGAATCTAGAAGTGGCTCATCTTCTCTTATTTGGTAGAGCAGGGAGATTCATCCTTCAAGCCCAGGGATGGGCCGTATAATTTGTCCTTGGGGCAGAGTTAAGTGGAGGCATAGCCAAAACATCACAAACAAAATTGGCCAGTGCTCAGGGTCTTAAAAGATAATGTGTGTAACTGCTACAGCAGGTAAAGAGTGGGGTGTTGGCAGTAAGGAGATGTCTGGCACTTACATAATGAGGGTTTAGAGGACAATGGTTACATGTCCAAAATTTGTGGTTTTAAGATTTTTACCGCCTGTCACAGCTTTCTATCAGCTGATCCTTGGAGTACAATAACTATATGTCCATCTGCATTTATTTGTAATCAGAATACACATTTTCATTTTGTGGTATGTCCAACAAAATCTGCTTAAATGACTTAAACATTGACATTTTGATGAATAAACACAAATTTTATTTCAGAATAGCCTGTCTTCCATTGCAAACAAACTTACCTTCAACCAATCACCATTGTGTTATGTCACATCATGTGCTAGAATTGTTGCCAATTTTAACCATGACGCTGCGGTTACACTCCTATGAAAACTTAGGTGTTCAATGTACTTCTGAACCATGCAGCAAAAGAGTGACTCGTAAAAAAAAAAAGATATAAAATACCTGATTTAGCAGAACACTTGGATACCTAAATGTCCATTTTTCTCAAAACCATTAAAATGGACACACAACCATTGTGCTCCAAACCCTCGATATGAGAGCACCAAACTGGCACCCAACCTCAATGATATCAGATCAGCAGAGACAGACAGCGCAGCTGCCAGCAGTCAGATCTTGATGGACCATCAAGCTGGATGGACCATTTTGTGGTACAGGTGGAGTTGAAGAATGCAGGGTCTAGCTAGAGAAGGTAATAGCATCACTCAAACAGGGTAACAAGAATGGCTGATTGCTTTGAATAGCTTACAGGTTGAGCATTCAACTAAATACTAGTTTATTGGTGGTTTGATCCCAGAGATGGCCAGATGGATGCATTCAAAGCAATGAACCCTATTTTTTCTCTATTTGAGGGGCATGATTACATAATTACAGAATTATCTGATGCTCCAACCCTTGCTGGTTACCTTGTATTTGTGTTTCCTAGAAAAGCATGAAAAAAAAAAACTTGTCAATGACAATAAAGCAAGTCAGACGGTGGCATACAATAGAGAGTATTTACACGAAACATTCTGCCCAGATTATTTCATTTAATTGGGAATATGGGAATAATAAGGGAAAAAATAATACATAATGTTTTAATAATAGAATTCATGATAAGTATTTTATTTAAAGCAAATAAGCATTTCTTCTGAGATGGCAATGAAAATACTCTGAGGTTTTGTGGCAAGAAAATTGTTTCCACCAAGAAGTAATTCCACATGTTGTCTCATTACCTTCGAGCTTGATTATTCGCATAAATGTGGTTTCTAGTCATAAGAATAGTGGACAGGCTGCAGGCAGGCTACCAAAGTCTTTGAACAGTCATCAGACCCAGCCAAACAGAAGACGTCCTTCTTTATTTGTCCCTGCTGCAAACGTCAGGGTCAGCAGTTGCTGCTAAATGAGGCTTTTCGAGTAAATTTGCTCTAATTCTTTTCCCACCGGATCACAGCGGGTGTACCTTTGAGTGCCTGCAATGACAGAGCTCTAATTTCATTCAGCGCAAACATCAGATTGGCTGCTCTTGTGGGAATCCTCACAGATGGGTCAGTTTGACTGGGAGCCATTTTGAGACTGAGCTCAAGGGGGGGAAAAGAAGAAAGAAAAAACATGGCCGTGTACCTTTGCCTCCAGAGCCTGGCACTGCTGCACTACAAAGAAACCGGCGGTAAACCGAGAAGGATGCTTCACTGGTAGTGCTGAGGCGACTATCGCTCGGGAGAATGGCTCAAGTTCACCAATCGATGCTATCCTAAGGCGAACACCTCCTCGGAGGCATCGACCGCATTGTGTCACCCTGCAAACTATCAAGTTTTGTGGATGATGTAGTTGCTCATTCAAGGCAGTGATGGATGCTGATGTCATCACAGCACACAGCATGTTGTGGGGGTTGGAAGGACAGCAAAATAAGGCTGTTATATCATTTGACCTCAACTCGGTTATATGGCTAGATACCCATTTTGACTTCCTCAACCAATATTAATCATGGCATCAACCTAAATACTGAGACTGCAGCTCAGATTTTTATGAATGTTTCAAAAAAACTTCTCTACTCTGATTTTTAAGCAGTAACTGCCATTCATAATTCCAGACAACAATAATGAATGCATTACAATGTACAATGTAAAGTAATGCACATACTCAATGTGCTAAACATTTTAAGTTAATTACTGATAGACAGATATCAATTCAGATTAATAACCGGCAGGTTCAATGTCAATATTTTAGCTGCAAATAGTGATTAGCTAGGATCTGATTTTTGTGATTTTTTTCTATTTGTAATTCACAAGCATATAACAAAAAGAAACCACCACAGCAACATTCTCATTCCTGTAAGTCTGCAAAAAAAAAAAAAAAAATGTTCTGCCTCTCATAAAAGGCAATCTCCATTTATTCACTCACTGTTGGAGAGTAAAAGCTATTTTCCATGTACAAATTGAAAGCTGCAGATAAATCTCTTGGATACAACACGCCTCTGCGAGAAGAATGTTATGAAAAGACAATCCGTTCCACAGCAAGATCCGCCTCGGCTGCTGCACTCCTAAGGGATCGCAAATTTTACCAACGTCTCCTCATTGCAATTCACCACTTATTGTGCGATTCTCTCGGGACTCCTCAGACCGATAATCATCTACCATTTAGAAATAAACAGAATGCTTCACCAGGGGAACTCTTTCCATAAGCTTTGTTTTCCTTCACGAGGAGTTTACTTCGTTTTCGGGAAAATCTCTGGCCCATGCCGATGATCCGCCTCTATAAGGTAAAAAAAAAGATTGAGTCACCAAAGCAAAGACTTTATCTTACCACTATCTGTGTAATTTTCTTAGTATGGTGGAAGGAAGGTCAAACATTTCACCTCAACTCCAAAGAATAGTGTTGTTTTACAGACCACTTAGATTTTCTCCTTTCAAACGCATGCATATAAAAACACAAATACACATCCACCAACACACATACACCGCAGACACAATGATGCAATGCAATGATGAAAAATACTCTGAATGCAATATAATTATATAATGTTCCAGTCCCGGAATCAAGTTCAGAGGCAGGGTGCAATCCAATAGGTAGTTTATTGACAACTTATACAGTAATTTGGGGACAGAACCCCAGAGGAATATATGGTGATTGAACCCCAGATACAGATAACACAGTTCAGTACAGATGTTTTAAGCAAAGCAGAGCTGTCAATCACCAGCTAGTGTTCTCCGGGATAACAACCAGGTGGAGTGCACACTTCCCTAGCGCCGAACTGTCCCACTGCTAAATGCAGTAGCATTAGGGGAACTTGGTTCCAATCCTGATGACCGTAGAAGGATGGAGAGCTTGTTCCTAACAAACTGGACAGAGGGACAGACTTGGAAGGGTTAACAAGAATTTGGACTCAATCCTGGACCTTGATTATGCTTGGGAGCTTGTTTCTATTAAACTGGACAGACAAAATGAGTTGAACTGAGTAAACTTGAACATGGTCCCAGTCCTGAACTCCTACTAGGTTTGGAAGCTCATTTGAGTTTACTGTGTTAAAAGGAAATTTTTCGGGCATTGCTGTCAGTAAAGTATTTGTTACTGTTATTAAAGGGGACCTATTATGCTGATCTTTCTTTTAATACATGGGTCACGCCCCACTTCACTGTACAATTCACTGTGTTGTATAAGAATGATCAATAAATTTTTTTTCTCAGAGAATTAAATGATTTGCATTATTCATATTTATTCATACCTGGTTTGAAGATATATATAAGAAAAAGTCAGTCATCGGTCCAACAATACAGCAGAAAAAGTGGTTTCCTAATGTCAGCCGAGGTATTGTGAAGGACATATTTTGTTACAAAATTTGACATCCAACTTCATAAAATGCTCATGAAATGTCTGTTGATACTTCGTTTGAAAGCAAAATGAAATATTGCAGAGAAATACCCATAATAATGGTTTCAATTGTCTGCACTACATTATCGGGACTCGGCTGATCAGAAATGCTATTTGAAATGACCGTCGTGGGCGTAACCAGTCGCGTCCTCACGTATCATGTCCATCCTTGTGGGTTAATTTGCTTAATGTACGCAAATGCCGTAAAGAAGACCACGACAAAATAAGGTACTCACTTCCTGCATCAAAATTTCACGAGGCGCCATACAATCATATATACCATGCCTTTAAAAATAATGAAAATTTTCCGCGTCCTAATATTGTGTTACTTTCATAAAAAAAATAAGCAATCTGTGCACTATCACCACAGACTGTATAAAAAGATGGACACAGCACCCGGGTCTGAAAAGTGAGGCCAATGCAGAAATTGAATTCCATTTAATGGCCAGCAGATGGCAACGTCAGTGGTTGCAGAATTGGAAAAGGTGTATTTGAATTTTCATCACCATTGTAACACATCTGTACAGTTTAGTATGGAATGAGCCACATACAAGTAATGTTATAATGTTGGATGCCAATACTCAACCTCTGCAAAGTTTCTAAACATAAGATACAGGGGTTTTGCCGTAATCTGAGAACGTGATTTCCTGAATGTGATCTCTGAACAGCTCAACCCGAGATCTTCATGAGATCTGGGAAAAACCTGACGCCAGGTTGTGCCGTCCAATTAGTACAGACCTAGTCAGCGCTCTGCACACCCCGGAAACTATTCTAGCAGGCACAAACAACCGCGGATCATATTACGCCTTAGTAGCGCCTGCACTTCTGGAAATACAAAAGAGGAGGAAGAACCGCGGATCATTTGCGGTGCAGTTTTGTCAGTATGTCTCCCGAAGCTGCTCGTCCTTGTTTTTCTGAATGCGAAAAAAAAGCACAACTATTTTCTCTTCCAAACGACAATGACACCAGAAATCAGTGGGTAGCTTTTTTGCTGCTAGCAAACAGCCACACTCAAAGGGAACTTTAGCTGTTTGAGCTCGGAATTTCATCGAAGACAGCTTTGTTAATAAAGGATAATTCAATGCTGGATATGCGTCTCAGCTGCTTCTCAAACCTGGAGTAGTTGCATCGATCAAGTGCTCGGAGCCATAAGCTGTTAGTAACAATATAACAGCAAATAATGTAAGCGAAGCTAACATGTTACGGGTGGCTAGCAGGACCGCTAAGGATAGTTAGCACTAACAACTGGCCTCAAACGCAGGCTTTGTAGAATATCTGAAGATAAAGCCTAGGTCAGTCGCAACTGTCCATGACTCACAGATGCGGAAGCAGTAAGTTTTACCATCTTGTGTTGCTTTACTGCATAAGCCTACCTAACATGATAGCTAGGGCTGTGCGATATGACAATATATATCGTGCCACGATAGAAAAATGTCTATCGATAGAAAAATGACTATATCGTTTATATCATCGTGTTACAAATCAAGTCATTTCCAGTAATTTGTTATGGGAGTTTATGAGCATCGGCCACATTAACTGACTGCCTAACATACGTAATAACACAGTTTAAAGTGATAGTCCATCCAAAAACTATAATTTGTATATCAATTACTTAGCGTTAGATGTCTCGAACGGACAAAGTTGTTTTTCACCTGACGCAACTTTATGGCCACTGGAGAGTTTTGAAAAATTATCCTAATTCCTTTTCTCTGGAAGCAAATGGGGTCACCCAGTAGCAACGACAAAACTCCACAAAACATCTGTTGACAAACTTTAAAAACATTGTCAAACACATCGTCCAGTATAGTCCAAGTCTGCTTTGTCCACTCGTATCCTCAGAACTCCAGAAACATGGTAATTTTTTGCTTTTGAATTGTTGTTCACTGTTGAATTGAAAATTTGCACAAAGGTTACAAATGAAAGGAGAAAAATAATAAAATATGATTTAGTACCTTTTAATTGTCAATATGCCCTTTCCATGTGGTGATTTTATAGAAAGTATTTCTTCATGAAAATCACAGAAAGTTTGCTATATCGTGATATATATCGTTATCAGGATATCAGTTAACCTATATCGGGATATGAGATTAGGTCATATCGCACAGCCCTAATGATAGCCTGTTGTATGTGGCTGTAGCACTGCGGATAACGTAGCTACACTACTGTTGCTAATGTTTGTGTCCTAAATATGCAAGAGTGATATCAGGAGATATTCAACAGATGGTGTATGAATATAAACCTCATTTGAAGCTAATTTTTTATACTTGTTTGTAATTTGGATGCTTGGTACAATTGTTCACGGTAACAGAACTTACTGTCTGTAAAACCTGTATTGCAGGGTAGCATCTGTCTCTGTCGTTATGATGACCACTTGGTTACTTCTATATGTTAGTTCCATGCTACTTCAAAAAATTCTCCTGGTAATATGCAGCAATTCGGATTGGTATGCTTATGGTACTTTGGTGAGCATCGAGTTTCATCATAAAGTTACCTGACCGTAGCCGCTACAGTTAAAGCTAACTGGAGAGGTGTTGTGTGTGTCTGCAAAGTTGGGCTGATAAGGCTGCAGTTAGACCGGATATAGACTTTGCGGAGCTTAGGGTACATATTTGGGTTTGTTTACTGCTGCTGTGAAACAGTTGTTTTACTTATCCATGACCGGGGTCAGCCAGATACTTTGCCATTGTGTGGGCTAGTTTTCTGAGGCTACCACAGCAAAAACAGCGAAACGCAGTATAATGTTTCTGGTATAACAAACAAATTCTCTGCATTGCTGTGGCGGAATTTCATCCACCTTTGAAAATTGTTCCAGGGAATAAAAAGTAAAAAAAAAAAAGGAGATCGGATACGGATTTTTGTTCGGTAGAAATTATCAATTCGCTTGCTCCACATAAGAAACACTTATACCGTTTGTATGTTTTTGTTATGAACTCATTGGTGAAATACCTGCCCTCGTGGTTTCATAGCTTTTCGGGTTTGCACCCTCCCCTGGGATCGAAGCAGCCAGGCAGCCAATCAGAGCAGCGTCTCATTAGCATAGCCTCTCCGCCCATTTCAAAACGGCTTGTGTTTCAGGCTGGCACAGACGGGGTGAGAGAAAAGGTCTCACTTGGCTTGGCTGTGTGTGGGTTTCTTTGTAACTGAATTCTTAACATTATTTGAAGACCCATTGGACATATTTTAAACAACTAAACAGCATAATAGGAGACCTTTAAAAATGATGAGATTCTTCTAGGAATACTGACTGGTTCAAGGCACAAATAGCAAATTACAATAAAGCAACTTGTAGCACAAAACAGAGGGTTTAACTACACATCACTGGACCAATGAGAAGTAACCATAAAACGAGATGCAGCTGGGGGAGGAAAGATGCGAGACATAAACCAATTAAAGGAGACATACTTCTAATAGACAAGCAAGTTGCTCAGGAGGAAGAGAAACAAAAGGAATTCACGGGAAGCTGTGGTGGCTCTAGAACTGGGAATTGGGGGGGGGGGCACAGACACGTCCCTTTCAGTCCTGGCAAGTTCTCAATCATTTTCCTTTATTGATGCATTTTCCAATTATCGTAATTGGCAACTGAAGACACGGTTTCTCTCCATATGCGATCTAACAGGGACGTGTCTGTGCCCCCCCAGTTCCCAGTTCTAGAGCCACCACTGACTGGAAGGTCGTGGCAATACTGTTTTTTTTTTTTTTTTGATTCTGCTGTCTCCGACATTGGATATGAAATGCACAATGAGCATTAGGTTCCAGTTCCACCTGTTCTACTTAAAGGGAATCTGCATTCAAAATAAGCCTTGATCTGTGTTAGATTTTTTCCGTTAATTTATCAGCACTGGAGCAACCTTGAATTAAAGTCATAGTGCTGTTCTTTGGCATTCATTTTCGCATTGGATCTGTATTAACATTAGTTTGACATAATTTGTTGTCTAACCACAGCAACATGATACTCATTGAGCTTACTTTGATATAAGAACACTAGAAAATGGATGAAATGAGTAAAATCGTAATACTGGTTAACAATCCCAAGAGGGTTGCTCAACCTGTAAATGAAGAAAGTGTATATTCTAAGCTGGGCCGTGACAGCTTGGTTTCCTTTAATACAAGCGGTAATTTTCCCTGAGCACACAAGGGAATCTCTTAGAGGGACAGCCTGCACAGTAGAGCAGAGCTCTCTCAACAATCATTCTAGCTGCGTACCTTGCCTGTCAATTTCAGAAATTGGAATGCCACCGCCTTTTCAGTCAAGTATTGCATTTAAACATAGCATTTCAGCAAAACAATTACATCTGCCACCAGCAGCAGAAACAAACAATTTTTGCTTTTCTCAATGGAAAGGGAATTAGCTCCCTTGTGGAAATACTACGGAATTGATAATACACGGAAACCTGCTAGGCCAACGTCAGTATAAACTTCTGGGTGATAACATGGAGTTGGTCTCCTTTTTGTAGCATCTACTTCTCTGGGAAGACTTTCCTGTTGATGTTAGAACATTATTGCTTCCCTTCGAGACAAAAATGCTGGGCTATCATACAGTGGTCAGGACTTCCCAGTTCCTACCAAGCCAAATTCCAAAGCTTTACCTGAGAGAAACAATGAAACAGGAGTTTGTGTGCCAGTGTTGTTACCTGACATAACATAATAATGTAATCTTCTCCCTCAGTATTATCCAACATTGCGCACTGTGTATATCTGATCAGTAGTACACGTACTTTAACATAACTGAAGAGCAGGTCATGGCTCACGAGAGCGTCCATTTAACAATGCAGTTGCTATTAGCTACATTTATAATTTACACTTACTATGTTGATACAAATAGTGTAACACTTAATTCCATATTACTTACAAAATATTAAGCCAATAGAACACAGTCGATTATGTCGCCATCTTACTTTGACATCACATACAGTCTCGGCACACTGGAAGCTATCAGCTGGAATTTCCTCCAGGAAAGGCGTTTGAAAGAACTTTTCCCACTGGAATATAGGATCTAATATACAATTCCCAGGATGTCTCAAATGCACCATTAGTCCAAGCTATAAATTGGATTTACAGTTGTTTTATGATAGGACATGGCTCCTAACAGGCAAGCCAAGTTTTTCAGCCAAGATCTCAACAAACCATGTGTGGATCTTGCTCTGTGGCAGGGAGCTTTTTCATGCTGAAATCTTCTCTAAACTGTCGGAATTACAGGATAACCTGGAATGGCATTGTCTGCAATGATTTCAAGAGTCTCATTCAGGAGATCTGAGAGGCCTTGCCTGAACAGTGAAAAACAGCCAAAGTCCTCTGCGCACTCTTGGCCAAGTGTATATAGCAAGAAATTGAAATGAAATGGATGATAATATGTTGGAACCCTTCAGAATTGAAATAATTTTTAGCTAAGCAAAACCATTGCAAGATTATATATTTTTTTTTTTTCAATAAATAATTTGCTGTGAATTATACTTGCCGTCAGTTGCAAGTTGAATTGGTTGCTTGTGTTCATTCTATTGAAGAAGCCCCGCTAAGGAAGTTGGAAGACAAACAGTCACACTTTCTAAAAATTTTCATGCACATTCAGTTGGTTCATGTGTTTGCCATAGCAAGATGCAATGAACTGGAGATGATAATGATATAAAAAAAAAACAACTGGCTGTTCTGAAAACTTGTTCAACAGTCAATTAGCATTTCCATATTTTCTCCCCCTGTTTTCCCATTTGCCGAGTTCAACCCTGCTGCGTCCTTTGTATTTCATTGTAAGGCATTCCAAAGAGAAGCAAAACGGATTATGCTAAAATGACCACTGACTGTTCGCTCTAAAAACATCACCAATCTCTGTGGCCAGAGAAAGTTCATGATTCAGCAACAGAAAAAAATTCAGCAAGTCTTTAGCCTCAATTCCAGGCCCTCCCTTCAACGTGACCTTGGTGCTGACACATTCCCGAAGCTTGGCCACAACGGGCTGCTGAGGTTTATAATTGGATCTGTCAATGAAAGCTTCACATCAAAATATTCCCAGGTTTTCACATGCATATCAAATTCTGATGCTCCATTACCACAGTGCAGGATGACACAAAGAGGCATATTAAAATTTGATGTAATAATTATTTTCATTTTTGTGATAGCGGATGTGTGCGCACCTCCCACACTATTTTTTGAGAAGCCCAGACTACAAACATGTCAAACTCGGTTCACCACTCAGCCTGAATGGGTTATGTGTAGTCAAGAAAATAAGAATTTCCCCTAACTGAGGTTCAATTTTACCACAGCTGTTTTCATTCATTGTACTCTCTGCCAATGGAATATTCTCAGAGGTTAGTGAAATAACATCTCAACAGATTTGGGAATTTTGAAATGTAAGAACCTTCATAGAGCTTTTATTTCAACTATATGGCATTTTGTACGTTGCGTTTGATTTTATCAGCTTGATCCTTACCTATTCTGCAGGGTTGTTTATTCTTCCATTGACGTGTTTGTATATAAAAATAAAATGCATCACTGCTTTTGGGGTTTTCAGTCCGATGGTCATGGGGGTTCAAATGTGGTTCAAGTACAAGTCAGGCACATGTAATCTTTGTTGCCCTGCTATGCAAATAAGGAAGAATTTCACTGAGATGCCAGCTAGCAAAAGCATTCGGAATTCAAGCACCGACTGCCTGGCGTTGATAGGAATCGCTTGGATCAGCACCGAATGCCATTAAGTGTCTTCGCATGTGAAATGGGACTTGGGATAGCATCTTTGCCGCGTGATCTTTTTTCTGTTAGGGGAAGGGAGGGAGGAGGGGAGGTCGGTATCATCAAAATCAACTTGGTATGCGCTGTGACATTGTGATCGGGGAGGCTCGGTTTACTTTCATGGTTCATAAAAATACTGTGTGTGTGCAGGGCTGAAATTGCTTCCATATGCTTGCGGTCGTGCTTTCCTTCATAACTTTATGAATGAGCAAGCATCAAACGGAGTGTTGGTGGGTAGCCAATCACATGCTGATGCCTGGAATTATAGCCAGGATTGCAAACAGTACATTATGACATCCCTCAAGTGGTTTACATTCTACACCAGGGTATTTTATACAATGTGTTATGAGTGTTATGAAGTGTATATATGTTACAAGCAAACTGTGTATTAGGCATATTGTGAAATGCCTGGAATTTTGAATCAGTAATTTCATGAGATGCCTACACTCTTTATTTATTTCACGAAATGCCTGACTGCACAGCTTGCCTGTAAAATGTATATAGTAGAGTGCAGTGATGATTATACACCACCATTTTTTGACTAAAGGGGGTCCTAATATATCATTTCTCTATCATTTTTTGGTGAAAGTGTTTTTAAAATACGTTGTACTATTGTAGGCGATAAGAATAAAAAAAAAAAATTCCCACAAGTATGTTGAGGTGAAAATATTGGTAATAAACAAAAACACTGAAAATATTAATTTTGTAATAACAATTGAGAGGTGTCGCAATTTTTTTTTTTCACTCCTGCATCACATTAATGCATGCTTTATGGCGCATTCCATGATTCTTGAGGTGAAAAAATTTGTTTAGCCTGGTTTGAGGCAACATTATTCGGCAGAATTACCTCTGATAGTCTTATGTTCCAATGTACAAGTTGACATGAGCTTTCAGCAGTGTGACAGTGTTAAACCTGATGGCACGATGGAAAGAGCTCTCTGAGATTGTTCATAGCTATTTTGTGGCCTTACATGATGCTGGATGTTCACTTAAAAAATTTCTGAAGTCGTTAAATGCTGCCATGGCACTGTAAGAAACACCATCAAGCATTTCAAACAGACTAGTGCACCAAATGTAGTGGCAATAGAGGTGCAAAATGGAAGTCAAGTGCCTCTGATGTTCATTATCTGTGTATGACAAGTAAAAAAAAAATTGGCCATTGATAAGACGACAGCTCCGCAATGACATTAATAGGGCCAGAAGTGAAGAGATAAAAGTATCAAGATGTACTATTTCCAGATTCTTGAGTGAAAACGGTTTGCTGCCAAAAAAAAATAATAAACACTTCTTAGAGCTGGCTACATTAAAAAAAGACTTGAGTTTGCCAAGCCATTGAAGGATTGGACACCAATGGACTGGGAACAGATGAATCAAAATTCAAAATTTTCTCTTCCAACCGCAGAATTCATGCGCATTGTAGAGTTAGAGAACATTTCAAAAAAGATTATCTAACTCCTTCAGTGACACATGGAAGTGGTGATGTTTTGGTTTTGGGTTCAGTCTGCTTGAAAGGAGCTGGTGATCTCATAAAAATTAACAGCATAATGGATGAAAAGAAATGTCATAGCATAATTGTGGCATGCCCTGTCATCTGGAAAGAGACTGACAGGTGGGGAATTTTATTTTCAACAAGATAATGACCCTAAACACACTTCAAAGTTGTGCAAGAATTATCTCCGTCAGAAAGAATGATCTGGTGACATAAAAGTTATGACTTGGCCTTTTGTAAATCCAGACCTTAATCCAGTTGAGCAAATATGGGATTTGCTTGATACCAAGACAAACAAATCTGTTGCAACATGGAAAGAATTTCTTTGGAATGAACTTCAAACCAAATGGAATGGTCTAGTGAGTGAAGAAATATAAAGGTATTTGAACACCATGCCTCAGAGATTAAATGCTCTAATCAAACTACACTAGATATTGACTGTTTCTCGCGAAAAGACATTATTATTTTTGTTTTTACAATATATTGTTATCTGCATACTTATTTACATCTACGTATATGATCCAATATAACATGAAATAAATATTTGTGTAGTACCTGGTTTTTGATTTATCTTCATTTTGCTAAGTGTGTAATCATCACTGCGCACACACACACACACACACACACACAGTCCTGTGCAAAAGTCTTAAGCATCCTACATTTTTTTAATGTACATCTGGCTTTCGATGTTTACTTTTTGTTTTCCACATTTAGGTTGCTGAAGCTAAAAAAGTATTTTCAGAATTACAAGTGCAACTTTGTAGGCTGTCTGCAATTTCCTTGAGGAACAGTTGCAAATGACACACTCAGTCTGCAGAAGAACAATGGCAAGTGTTCCACTCTGCTTTGAAACAAGCAAAAAGCCAATCATCTTTTGAAACTTTAACGCAACAAGACAGTGCTTGCAATTTTTAGGCAAAGCATAGTCACACCAAATATTGGTTTGAAACATAAACTAAATAAAAACATTATTTGGTGTGACTAAGTTTTGCCCAAAATTTTGGGACGGGAAAGGATTTGGATATTTCATCTTCTACGGTGCGTACCATAAATATTGCACTATGCCAACTTGTTTTGAAATACAACCCCTGGAAAAATTATGGAATCAACACTCAAAGAGGATATTTATTCAGCTTTTATGCTTCTTAGCAAACTTGAGGATGCTCAGTAGAGGGGATACCTCCACCATGCCGTATATCTGTTCTTTTGGTTCCAGAATATGTTCTGGATCACTTCCAAAATTGAAGCAACTTATCCTTGGACTACCATCAACCACCTCTCATGCTACCAAATTTTTTGCAAAACCATTCATAACTTTTTGATTTATTCTGTTAACAGACAGGCAGACAATTGAGTGACAACATAACCTCCTTGGCAGAGGAAATAAAAAAATTGCAGCTATGACATAAAACAATTTTTGTTTATGTGTGGTGATTACGTAATTTTTACTTGGGGTTGTACATTGCAAGAATTAAAATTGAAACTGTGTTTATTTTGACAAATCAATAAAATTCATTCGCTGTTGTGTTGTTTTTCAATGTGGTCAAAGATAATTTGCAAATCACTGCTTGCAGTTGTAAATTCAAGGTGACATGCCGTCCCAATTTTTTATGATTTGGTGTTGCATATTATACTGATTTGTCTTTATTTGTGGCTTCAAAATAAAAAAAATATGTTGATTAAAATTATCAAAATCGCAGCAAAAGTTTTTAAACATTCATTAATAAAAACAAGTTTCCCAAAATAAATTTCCAATAAAAATTATTGGACAGTTTAGTCAGCTTCTCATTTAGACACCGAAAATACAATTGTGTCGACTGTTTTGTCAATCCCTGCCCCATAGACCCACTTACTGCATATAAAATGAACCTTTTTAAAGTAATTTTAAGACATAAGCATGGAAAAGGATACTCATTAGCTAAATTCATAAAGTTTTAGATTATATAACTACATTTTTATAACCTCTCTAAACACATCCAATTTCCTTGGTATAAACAGGGTTGAAAAGAGTTTGTTGGCCATTGCATCTGAATGTAAATGGGGAGGTTATGCTTTGAAGACCTACACACACACACACACACACACACACACACAATGTATTTGTATACATTGGCTATGTGGATATTTTTTGCCTTTTAACATTTTGAAATGTGATCATGTGAAACTGTATGTATCCGCATAAAGCCTTGGCTGGCATGACAGCTCCTCACTGTTTTGCTGTCTGCATGTTACGGCGAGCCCAGGAGAAGCCTGTTTTGCATGCAGAAGGAGTACTGGAATCCATAATGACAGACAGTGGCTGTAATTCCCACCCTCCCCAAATGCATCTCACTTTGCGAAGGTACTGTTCTCATGGGAGTGTTTTTTTTTTATCGGCACCAGGATAGAATACACCTCCATTTGCAAACGCCTCTCCAAAGCACATAATTAAATGTCTATTCACTCGCTTCTCTCATTGACCCCACTGGACCCTGTCTGCTCATCCTCTAGAGCAGTCAGACCTGGAGGAGTGATAGAGAGAGAGAGAGAGAGCAGTATGTATGTATGTATGTTTGAGTGAGGGGTATGTAGAGCGTGTGTGATATGTCTGGATCGAACTGAGGCCCTCAGACATGTTCTCCACCAGGAAGATTTAGCAGCAATTAACCCTATAACCGGGAGCAAGAGGGAAGGCACAAAGGCAAGACTGAGAGAGTCAAGGGGTGAGAGGAGGGGGTGTCTGGGTAGGGGGTCGTCTTGTGCCTCCCATCCGTGGGCTCCTCTCTCAAGTGGGGTCTTGACCTCCCAAACTGGAAATTGAATTGATTTCAGGCCCCTGGTGCAAATCCTCAATCAGTTGTGGGGCTGGGGGGTCTCTGGGTCTTTGAACCGGAGGCGAAGTGTGACATTAGGAGAGCAGATATTGATCTTGCTCAAACACCTCACCTGTTCCATGCTGGATATATCTCTGTCTGGATGTACCTAAGTGCCCCAAAGCAGAGCTGTTGTAGAGTACAGCATGTTAGAGAAATGTAGCTAGTATGATACTCATCGTGGTGGTCAATGGCCAGACTGTGTTTTATGTCTGTGAATTGCATTGCAGTCTTAGTAGGGCTGTGACCTTAAGTGTTTAAGGGGTGAGTATTTGCTTTATACAGTAAAACAGCTACTTTACCATAGAGCAAAAGCTAAATGATGTCATGTATCTAACATACAACCTCAATTCCACAAGAACTGGGACAGTATACGATATGCAGATAGGAAAAGAATTAAGTCAAATGTAAGTTTTAAAAATTAATTTTTCCTAAATTAAAAAAAAAATCTTACAAGTTTCCTTTTATCAGCTGTATCGATATTTATAAATATTCGCACATTCAGAATTTGATGCTGACAACACTTTCTAAAGAAATAGGGACAGGGGGACGGAAAGACTAGAAAAAAATTTTGATTCCTCAGAGAAAAACATATTGCATGAGTAAAAATGTAAATAAGTGACAGCTGACTAGATTATCAGTGGTATAAAATGAGCAGTCACAAAAGGCATGGTAAATAAAGCAAAATAGTTTGAGATAAGCCACTTTGCCAAAAGCTTAGTGAAAAATTGTCAAACGGTTTAGGAACAATGTTTCTCGACGTGCAATTGCAGTGAATTCAAGTATCTCACCATTGACAGCCCGTTATATAGTGAAAAGATTCATATAATCCGCATGAACTGGAGCTCTGCCCATAAAACGCGAGGCAAAATACCAATAGTGGATGCTTGTGACCTTCAAGCTCTCAGATGACACTGCATTAAGAACAGACATCCTTCTGTACTGGACACGACCACTTGGGCTCGCAAATACTTCAGACGACTTGTGTCCATGAAAACATTTTGTCGTGGCATCATCAAATACAAGTTGAGACTTCTGCACAAAGGGGAAGTCTTCTATCAAAAAAACGGCATTGGTGACTTCTCTGGGCTCAAGCTCATCTGAACGAGCTGACTGGGAAGTGGAAAGGAGTGCTGTGATCTGTTGAGTCCATTTTTCAGATTTTTTTTTTTCTGGAAATAATGGACATTGTGTTCCCAAAGCCAATGAGGCGAAGGACCATCCCGACTGTTTGGAAGTCAGCGCCTGCTTGTTTCATCGGGGTAACAGCACGTATTACAACTGAGTGACTATAGGTACTGCCATCAGCCCAGACCTGTCTCCCATTGAAAATGTGCAGCAGAATGAAGCGCCAGATCGAACAAAGGAGACCCCTGACTGTTGACCAACTGGAGTCTTATGTTTAGAAAGAATAGGAACAAATTCAGCTTTTGAAAGCCCAACAATTAGTGATCTCATTCCCAAAATGACAACTTAGCGCAATTAAAAAGGGAGGAGATGTGACACAGTGGTGTGCACGCACCTTTCCCAAGTCCAGTGGAGCATGTTACACACAATACATTTTGAAAATAGCTTGTATTTTCAAATAATAAAAAAAAATTGAAGTTAAAACATCACTTATTTTGTCTTGGCACTTTATCATTTTAATATAGGCAAAAATTAATTTGCCAATTACAGCTTTTTATTTTTATTTACATTTCACACATCTGTCTAGCGGGTCTGGTATCAAGGTTGTATTTTAGATGCTCACGACCATACCTTAGTGATGTTAAATACACAGTTCCGATACCCTCAATGCAAATTCTGCTGTACTTCAGGAATACTTACCATAAATAGTCATTTGCCAGGCATTATTTTAGTAGAACATCATAATTTGTGCTGTAATGGGGCGGGAGTAACATAAATAAGTTAAAGTATCTTGGATTGGTGATATTAGACATCAATTTACTCCAAGCAATTAGGTCTATACAGCAGTTCAGCAAATGCTCCCATTTGAATTATGGTACAGTTTAAGTGAAACTACGACTGATAGTAGAGTGTCCCACAGGAACCAAAAGTTCAAGTGCAGCAAAAATGTTCTAGAAATACAGCACAAAACTTGATTCATGCTTTGGATTGCAAAAGTAAAAAACGACACTGTTGGATTCAAACTGCATATTGCATCAATATACAGACAGAGTAAAGTAAACTGCACAAACAGTGGCCCTCACGGGCCAAATTTAAAATGACATGTGAAGCACTGCTTAATGGCTAGATAGACATCAATGTGTAAAATCTGTTTTTGCTATTGGTCTACTAAATTTTTGTCCCAGGACTTGAAGCACTGCTTTGCCATTTTGATTAAATAGTGCATGTCCTTGTGCATTCATATAAAGATATTGTCCAGCAGGTCTGACAATTGACCGATCCCCCCGCCTCCCATTGTTACTGTTGCGAGGTCGGACAACTAACCAGGAAACTTCAGCCTTGCCTGAGTTCAAAACGACAAGCATAGCGGCGCTGGTTTCGTTCACTGATGTGTTGCATGGGAGTCGGTGTTATTTTGGCATCGACGTTTTGTCTCCCTAAATATGTGCTTTTTGGAGGATGGAAAGCTGCACACTTACTAATGGGAAGATCGAAATGTGACTCGGTGTCAACGAGTCAACTAAGTGCGAGCAGAAAAGTTAAGTCAACGTGACTTAAAAGACCCTCTAATAAGATATGTGCTTGGTAGTTTTCCCCGTGATAAGGAACATCGATCAAATTACTCTGGTTTTCTCACTTCACTGTACCCTGGTTGAGCACATTAGCTGTCAACTAAATATTTTATACTGAATCATATGGTTAATGCCAACATTGTTAAAAGGAAGCGCTAGTTAAGTCTGGCTACTGCTTTCCTCAGCTTCATCTTTGCCCCTGTCCCATTAAAACACTGCTATCAGAAATGATCATTGCACAGCATGGATCGAGGGGACAAAGAAAACGTTTTTCTCCTGATTTCTAGCTAACAGCCCAGCCTTTCTCCCCTCGTCTTTTTGAAGTCTGTATAAACAGACAAAGCGACTTGTCCACTGTTTTAAATATTATGCTGGTAAGAAGTATTGTCATTGAATGTTAGTTACTAGCAGCTAGCTTGTTAGCCACCTTGTTAATTTTATTAACTGCCCAATTAATACAGTCCCCGCGACGGTTAGGGTACCAAGGTAGCTCGCTGGTGACCGTTTATCAATTGCTAGAGTTTGTTGTTAGTTAGCGTTCCATTCAAGTCAGTGGGACGGCTAATTAGCAAGCTAGCAGAAAACGTTTTATTACCGCCCTTCAAATGAATATTGCCGCAAAACGCATGATAATACAACTATGTAGGTTTGTTTGATAAAAGCGCCTTCTGTAATATTGTTGTGTCGTAAATTGTGATTATCTTGTGAGATTTATCGCCAATGAAAAAGACACAGCTTTCACAGCTTTTTCAGATTTTTTTTTTTGAATTAGTTTAGGAATACATTAAAAAGCTTATTATGGTTTTGGAAATGGAAAAAAACACGCTTTTAACACGGCTGGCATATCGAGTGTCTGTTACGTTATATCGTTTTACCGTCATCAGAAACCCAATATGCCTGGTTTGACGGCTGCCTGTGGTCAAAGTTGTCCAAGGTTCAGTCAGACCGCCGCTTGCCCCATTGTGATGTAGCCGAAAGTGGGCGGGGCTCAGGATCCATCAATTAACAGTGTTCGATCAATATCACCACAGACTAGTTATGCTAGGTTATTCTTGCAATCAATCTCCTTCCAGCTAACTGTCCAACTATAACTAATTCGCTTGTGTTAGTATAGTTGCTTGCAAGTGAATGGAAACAGGATTTGTTATTCAAATTTCTTATGAGCTTGAAGCTAGTTTCTCAGTGCTTTGTTGTAGCACAGATGCTAGCAAGGGTTGCCACCTTTCAGAATTAAAATGAAGGTGATGGAGGTCATATGCATCAAATTAGCATCAAATTAGCTAGCAGTACACTGCCCTTATTACATTTTACATTATAAAATTAAATTAATGTTTGCCAGAAATTATTTGGAATAAATAATAACATACAAGCTCTATAGTCAACTGCATGTTCAGCAACGGGCTAACAAATCAGAAAAAAACCTGTCCATGTTCATCCCCAACCAAATCATGATGAAAAGCATATTTGTAACTGGATATTTGTTACTTATACAAATGGGATTTGCAAGAATTTTCTCATCTTCCAAAAATAAAAATGGCATGCGATTAACATAGTCCCTCTGTCCTATAACTTGCTGCTTGATGTCACACACACGCACACTTCCATACACAATAGAAATTGCTCCACGGCACACTTTACGGTGTGCTAAGCAAGTTTATTATCGTTAAAGAAAACAAACAAAATAAAGAAAAAGAAAATTGAAAAAACATTTTTGTTAACTGAAATAAATAAAAAACGATAATGAAAAGAAAAAGAAAGATAATTAACTGAAACTGTATTGTGTGTTTACAAAACTAACTAAAACATTCTGAAATTGTAAATAAAACTCCCTTCGTTTTTGTCTTTGTCAATGTATTTATAAGCCTTTTGGATTGATGTGAAATCGATTTATTTCACTCAAGCTGTTTTACGGCACCTCACTTCACTTCGTGTTTACAGTCGAGGCAGCCTACTGTATTGTTAATCTACTGCACCGATATGCCAAAAAGCTGCACCTGCATCCAGTGGCAGCGGCAGAGATTTTCTTTGGCAGGTGCTATGGGGATTCTTGACTCTTTGAAGAAGGTGCTCTGAATCTTGGGGGTGATCGTTATTATGCTGGTCTCATCGGAACCCTGGTACATGTATACAGACGCGCGTACACGGCCGCATTAACGATGCCCATTCTGTGACTAATACTGGCTTATGTCACTCCGATATATGTTGTACACAAATAGATATCAAGTTTATAAGCCTGTCAACGTAAACGTCTGAAAATAAAGTTTCACAAAACTCTGCCACAGACGGGCCCTGAACATAAGGAGCAGCAAACACTGCACGTTTCAGCCAAATGCTGAGATCACAAAATCACACAGCCAGTTAGCAGCACTAGTATACTGAACAACAAAAGAAACGCAAGTCTAGTTTAGTATGCTTTATACGTGAGAATTCTTTTTGGCTGTGTGTGTATTTCTTTTGAAATTGATACTGACAGTGTGTTTGAGTTTATTAACGGAAATGAAGAGAAATTACCGTTCTGGATTGGTGTGACCACCATGTGCTGCAATTAATGCAGCCAATGTTCTGCGCATCGAACCCACTAAATGTGTTGTGGAATCGTCATTCCTCCCTCAGAGCAGTTGCCCCACTGTGTTTGGCGCTGGGATAGGGGCACTGACACGACAATCTAGAATGTCCCACAAGTGCTCTAAAGGCCACATATCCGTAGAGAAAGCTGGCCAAGGAAGTGTGGCAATGTTCCTCTGATTAAGAAAATCAGTCACAACCCTTGCCGTGTGTGGACGCGCATTATCCTGCTGCAATGTCAAGTTATGGCGTCGTAGGAACGGCAGTATCACAGAGCGTACAATTTCCTCCCGATAGCGGATTCAATTAGGTTGCCATTGATGAACACGAGGTCCGTTCTTTGTGATGAACTGATACCAGCCCCCACCGTGACGCTCGGTCCACCCCAGTGATCTCTCTGGATCACCGTTGGGTCAGCGTATCGCTCACCAGTTCTGCGCCACACTCGTTTTTCAGCCATCAGCCGGAGAGAGGCAAAAACTCAATGGTGGCCCAATCACAGTCCATTTGCGTCTCGCTCTTGCTCACGCCAGTCGACGATATCTGCATTCATCTGTTAACACCAGGCTGAAGTACGGCCTCCGTGCTCGAAAAAGGGCCTCCTGCAGGCGACGCCGGATCGTCTGATCACTCACACGGGGTTTGTGAGCTCCAGCGGTATCTCTTGCTGTATTTGTTACACTAGGTTGACGGTCACGGAGATGGGCCAAGCGAATATGGTGATCCTGATTACATGTGGTCACACGTGGTCTACCAGATCTCGGTCTGTCATGAGTTGCCCCCGTGTCACAGAACCTCGTCCTCAGCCTACTGATGGTTGATTTGTGAATATTAAGATGTCTGGCAACGTTGCGAGTTGTCATACCAGCATGAAGCATACCAATCGCGCATTCCCTAAGATTTTGTGTGAGGCGTGGCATCGTGAAAATGGGGTAAATGTCGAATGTTACCGTTTGCTTTTATAGACCCCTAATACACCAACGAATTCGCCACTCCCAATTTTTGTTGATGCTGCGGTATTGCTTAAAACATGCCGCATCTCCATTAATTCAGACATGTGCTCACAATCTTCTCTGCAAACTCATGCACCATTGGGTACAGCTCACCAAATTTACTCTGTATTTTGTTGGAAAACTCAACAGGACACATACCCCCTTGTCTAAACCACACAGAAAAACTTGCATTTCTTTTGTTGTTCAGTATATAATAATGAATCAACTAACGGTCAAGAGACCGACTCACGTTAAGGTCCAAAGTAAAATGGGTGCAACGTCCATTAGCCAAAGCAGATTATCTGTTTTGCCTTTATGTGTTTAGTCTAAAAATACTATATTTTTAAAATTCATTAATTGACTTTTTTTCAAATTATGAATAAAACTATTCGCGCGACATTAAAATATTTGTGTGATGTAAAGCTGCATTGCCATTGCCATCTTTTTGTGATCAGCAAAGAAAACACTCATATGTTCACCATGATACTTCGAATAAAAGGTAGGCTCGTTATTACACAATTGTATATGCTATTATGTGTAGAACATCTGCTGTCAGAAAATATAATTGTTTCTAATCTCAAAGCAGATCTGCGGGAATCTGCTTTGTTTTCATTTCATAAAATTATTGTTGGGTGGCAGAATGATCATGTCCGGTTTTAAAAGTACGGTTGGCCAATAAGATAATTTTAAGGAAATAGAGGTTTGGGGTGAGATACAAGGGATTGCAGATTTCATTGTTCAGGTCGGTTAGCTCGAAAACTGCTGTCATCACATAGCTCGGTGGCTCATCGTGTGTGCAGATGATGTCAAACACTGGAGATTTTACCAATATAGACAAGCACTAGGGTAACAAAACTTACACAGTGTAGGCTATTTGTATGAAGATTCCCTAAATGTTCATTTCTTTTTTTAATTAAAGAAAGTTTTTTTTTGTGCTACAGTGTCCTTCCGTAAACTCGCCGCAGATTTTTCAGGCTCGAAAATCGCGGACACTAGTAGGCTAAAATAAAAATCACTGGAATTTCTTGGGGGTGCTATGGCTATTCCAGGGGTAGCTATAGCACCACATAGCCCCTCCCCGGCGCTGCCTATGCCTGCATATAGTGCTGAGAAGCCTAGTTCTTAATTTATTTTTGAGTTGGTAATTTTGGCCAAAAATGTTTTACTCAGAGTGAGCTCCCTGAGACTCCTGGCTGTCCATAAATGTGACATGTCTCACAAATGGGGGGTTTTTTTTTTTTGGTTCATGTGTGAATACAGTTTTTTACGGATATCTTTTGAGTTTTATTTCACAATACTTACTCTGATCATTTTGAATCCTGCACCTGACAAATAACCCAAAGTATAAAAAAAAAAACTAAAACTATTACTAAAACTAATAATATCTAAAGTAAATCTAAGCATTTAGAAAAAAGCAAAAAGTAATAGAAACTAGCAAATCCATTTTTAAAACAAAGTAAAACTAATTGAATTAGAGAAAACAAAAGTCAAAACTAAATGAATCTAAATCATAATGAAAAATTCAAAATTATTATAACCTTGGTGCTAAGTAGACATTCTCTGTGAGAGACTCTAATCAGGAATATTGTTCCAACTGAACATGGTTATTCTCTGCTTAGGCTGTGCCCGTTCAGTGTTTTAATGATTGCTGCCAAAAGTTAGTCCAGTAGAATTTGGATAAGACAGGGGTGCACGGTAGGGTGAACAAGACGACAGTCTGCGTTTTCTTCCTGATGCAAGCAGCAAGTTTACAGGAACTGTATCACGATTACTGTGCATGCTCATAACTTTGAACAAAGTAAATCTGTTTAACTGTAAGTCAAAATCTAGAAGGTATTTTTCTTCTTCTATGATTTCCAGCGGTGGAAATCAGCTTACATTCTTCCTATCGCTTGGCTAAAGCTTAAATAACGGTTTGAATCCTGAAATCTCCATAGAAAGCTCTTCAGTATACAAAGCATAATGCAGGAGTAACTAAAATCTATAACTACAATGCAAAATGAAGATGTATTGTTAAGGATGGAATCAGATTATGGCTGGTAGTCAACCAGATTCACTTTCTTGGGATGTACATTCTAAGCATGCACCGTAATCATGACACTGCTCCTTTAATATCAGTTTTGCGTGCACAAGTCATGACTATTTTTTTAATGAGCTTGATCACCTTTCCCTAACCATGGACCCTAACCTTGACCAAATGCATCTATGATTGCCTTTCCCAAACCCTCAACCCTGAGCTTACTCATGAACATATTTACTGAAGCAGTAAATATAACTGAAGCCACATGTTGTAATAACTGCTTGGTTTCTATAGCACCGTGTCGGCAGCACTTACGGCATCTGAGGAAATACCTGTTGTACAGAGGCTGTACCTGTTATCTCTCATGCATTCGGCCTCAATTTTTGTGGCATATTTACGTTCCCCTGCTTGTCAGCATTTGCTCAATCAACGCATATGTTAGAGATTCTCACGCAGAACTGAAGTACTCATGCATGGACTTTTACCAGTTTCAGGTGTGATTATGACTCCGGACTTCTTATGCTTTTCTTTACTCAGGGGTTGGAAGCAGTGCGCATGTTTCATTATTGTTAAAATTGTGTAAATGAAATAAGATCATTTGAAACGTCTTTCTTCCAATGATCTTATTTCATTTAAACAATTTAAATGATCGTGAAACACACGCACTGCTTCCAACCCCTGAGTAAAGAAAAGCGTGAGAAGCCCCGAGTCATATAGACCACAAGACGGAACGTCGCTAGCGTCGATTGTCCTTCTCCCCGTCTGGGGGGGACATGAAACTTTTTTGAAAATTAAGTCAAAAAATACATAAACCACTATTTGGTTTCCCGCGAGTAAAAGTTGCACTTTAATGAGAGATTTGAATAAAAAAAACCCGTTGCATTTTGCAGTTTTTCTGAACGATCCAGCAAAAATACTTCAAAGAGCAGCTTATTATTTTTCACTCGTGGCCGCCAAAAATACAGCGCGATAAATGCGGCAGCCTCATAGCTGCTGTATCGGTAAATATTTTTCCATCAAAAGTTCAAAGGTCAAGCAAGCCGTCCTGCATAGAGCAGCAATAATTTTTACGATGCACGATCTCATAAACACGAATAGCTGCGATTTTCGATTCGATGGATTTACAATGTTGCTAATTTTATGTTTTCATAGTTGTATATATTTACTTTATTTGCTGTGGTATTTAATTTAAACCATTATTTATGGGTTTTTTCATCACAGAGATCTGACAACATAAAAACATGTCTCTGGCAGGGGTGAATATTCTTCCAGAGGACTGATTTTCTTCCCCAATTCTATGAGGCTTGGACAAAACATTAGTCACATTTTTTGTATATTCGCCCTTCAATGTCCCAATGATTTCCAGAGTCAGTGCTGGGGTCGGGGGCAGAAGAATATTCCACTCTACCTAAATAATTGGAATCATATACTATATAGTTTATGCTCTACTGTACAATCACAAGGTGTCATTTGCATAATTTAAGAAAATGAGTCTGTCCACCCTAATTTTGGAATCTCTGGCTTGACAGTTTTATTGTGTTTTATGTGCTCATTTATTGATTATTATTTACTGTTTTGTACATATTTCTGTTGGAACTATTACTCATTCAGCCAAGTAACACCTCTCAACAAATTACTCTTGGATACTTGGGTTTGGTATGACTATTATTAGATTGGTTTCTCTAAGCAATACATGGAGAAAAAATATGTTTTGAAATTTAACAAAAAGATTCCTGATTGTTTTTTGTTTTTCTTCAAAATTTAAAGTCTCATTCTGTTTGTTGTTGTTAGAGATACTAATCTAGTAACTGGATTGAGTTTTGTATGTCAATTTCCATTTGTAATTGTAGTTATTGAAATGAAGCATTTTACATTAAAGACTTTGTATATAGATTGAACACACCATGTCTGTGATATCCACCTTATTGTGTCTTTTCTTTATAGGAGGCCATTTTCAAGCAGTTTTTAACATCCTGTAACAATTACTCATTTGTAACATCTATCCAAATTGTAAGGTCTCTTTTTGTCCACACTGTCTAAAATTTACAATTTCAATAGCACTGCATTTAGGTAAACTAGTTCTGTAACATTTGACGAAATGACCACGATAATTGCGCTTTCGTCTAAACAAGAAAACTAAGGCTCTAATTTCCTGGCGCAGCGCAGGTGGCGTAGCGAGGCGCAGTCTGCGCAGTGGTAATTTCGTGAGGTGCGCAGCCTTCGGTAGACGAAGGTGCGCCGAGATGGGTGTGGCGGAGTAGGAGGAGGTGTCACAAATTCATCAAGACGCAGTGACAATTTCGTAGAAAAAGTCTCCGCTGGAGTTGCGCAGAAAATTCGCCAGCTCCAACCTGGTTTAATTTCCGTGCAGTGGTAATTTGGCTGACCGGCGCACAGTGCGCACACGTCACCGAAATCTCACAGGCAGGTTTACAGAATGTCAGGCACATTTCAATGCAAGAAATAATTACAGGAAGCACTATTTCATGTAACTATCTAAGGACGTAAATTATAGTATCTATATCGATTGTCCTGATGTCAGATTAAAGGCAGTTGCCACGCGTAATGGAAACTTGACCTGGCTTGATCAACGCAGCTGAATCTGTGATGCAAACTAACGACTTCACATCTTTCTCAGCCAACCACAAACTGTATATATCGAATGCTTGCGTTCTATGCTCATTAAAGCCTCTTGCACACTGAACGCGAAACTAATTTTTCGCACGACTGATTACAGACAAAGTCAATGCAAAGACGCGATAGTCGGACAGGTATTTTTCCGAGTATTCCAGGAATTATTAGACGTGCAAACTTGGCTATGTTTGTGTTCGACCTTCACAAAATGCAGATTGATAGCTATCGACTTTTCTTGGTCTTTTTAGCCTATTCGTCTGTTTTCGTTGAAGATAGACCGAATAAAGACTGCAGTCTTTCTTTTAAAAATTAGTCAGACGGTCCGAACAGATTCACGCTTTATTTCCACAGCAGAGATAAAATAGTGCATGAGCAAATCAATTCCATGACTATTGACAGTGTGAAATTATCGCATGCACGATTAAGACTGTCCGACACAAAATGCAAAATACTCCATGTCCACCAGCCAGCAAAAAGTAAAAGTGTTGATATGAGAACAGATTTATAACGAAGTAAAGAATAAAAACCAACAAACGGGATATCCAACAAAGATGACCCGCCAATAAATAAATCGCAGTGTTCATTGGATACTCTGTTGTTAAAATGTTTCTTTTTATCCTTTATTTCGTTATCAATCTGTTCTAATCGTCCTCTTTTTTTTTGGCTGTCAGACACGGAGGCATTGTACATTGTCTCGCGCCAATGTCGACTCACTTTATTGAGCAGAGCTTAAACAGAAACATTAATTGAAATTCTCGGTACTCATCTTAAAGAACTGACCCCTCTTATCAAAACATTCACGTTTAATATCTAAAAGAGTCAGCAGATTTGAAGAAATTGAAAACAATAATAGACTGTCGGACACGGAGATTTATGAAAACCCTGTCAGACTTTCGTACACAAGACGCAATTTGTCGAGCGAAAAATTCGTTTCGCGTCCAGTGTGCAAGCGGCTTAATACTAGGCTACTATTATTGTCACTTATGTTTTATCGTCTTCAGTGGGAGAAAGGAATACAGCCTGATTGCTATGATCTCGTACTGAGTTAAGATCACATATTGAAAATAAATGTGTCACATATCTTTGTTGTCCATGCATGTTAATCCCAAAATTTAAAGCAGCAACAGTTTGTAACTAATGGGAACACGCTATCCATCGTTTCTCTTGCCAGTGAGCAAGATTTGACTCGGATATGTCGCCTTTTTTGCCAACTTGCACAGGAAGGAGGGACAGAGGCGGGACAGAGGAGTACTTGCGCCAGGCTACGCCGGGCACGAAATTGCCACATACGCCTGGACACACCCCGTTGGCGTGGCGCACCCCCCATGCGCCGCGCCTGCGCCTGGTCTACGAAATTAGAGCCCTAAGTGTTTCATGATGCTCCAGTCTGCATGCATCCTTTTGGATTCAACTTGAATTACTATCTTGACAATTGGTCTTGATCTTGGGATGTCAGCCTTGGGTTAAGAGGTCTTGATCTTTGGGTTGAATTTGTCTATTACCTGAAAAAAAAAAATAGAATTAGGAAGCATTAAACAAAGTATAATACTTTGAATTTATTTCAAGTTGGTGTTGGGTGTCATGAAACCAAGACAAGTTTGTGGCGATACATGCAATAACTGGATAGGAACTTATTTATTGAAAATTTAATGACAGTCAATGCACCCAATCTTGGAGAAGTGGTTAAATGTTGCACCAATACACAAGCATTGTATAACTGAACATAAATCATTAAAAACAAAAATGGAAAAAAAAATCACCAATTATGCAGTTCATCAAGTGTATGTTCCTTTAAGTGTATGTTACTTTTACATTTTACAATTTTATTTCGTAATGGACGCAAATAAAACCTATGGTAGTCATAGCACAAAAGTATACTCGAGCATCAACTACACTTTTCATTAAGTGCACGTTACTTTTTCCCAAGGTCAAAAGAGTCAACACATGTCCCTTGAATTATAAAATACATTTACCAAGGCTGAAGTGGACATAGTGAATGTTTTGAACTAAGACTCTGTGCATGCCTGTTTTGTGGTATTCCTTTTTAAAAAGCATTTCTTGTTTAACTGTAAAATTTAAATTGTCAAGGTCAAAAGTGTCGACACATCTCCCTTCTTGAATTATACAAATACATTCACCAAGGTTAAAGTGGACATAGTGGATGTTTTGAGCCAAAACTCTGTATGTAGGCCAGTTTTGTGGTATTCCTTTTTAAAAAGCATTTCTTGTTTAACTGTAAAATTTAAATTCTCAAGGTCAAAAGTGTCGACACATCTCCCTTCTTGAATTATACAAATACATTCACCAAGGTTAAAGTGGACATAGTGGATGTTTTGAGCCAAAACTCTGTATGTAGGCCAGTTTTGTGATATTCCTTTTTAAAAAGCACTGCTTGTTTAACTGTAAAATTCAAACCTTATTCTCAAGGTCAAAAGTGTAGACACATCTCCCTTGAATTATACAAATGCATTAACCAAGGTTGAAGTGGACATAGTGGTTGTTTTGAACTAAAACTATGTATTTATCTTTTTTGTGGTACATTCCTTTTTAAAGCATTTCTTGTTTAACTGTCAAAAATGTAAACGCCTAAATACTCATTAAAGTGCAACTTTTGTAACTGGGTAAAGATATATTATTGATAAGGCATGTAAAAGCAATAGATTCATGCAAAAATCATCCTCCCCCTAGAAAGGGAGAACGAAAATTGCTTTCCAGAGCAGATAGCAAGCTTGATCCCATAGTCTAATAATCGCACCTGAAACTGGTAAACCTCCATGCATTAGGACTTCAGTTCTGCGTGAGAATCTCTAACATATGCGTTGATTGAGTAATTGCTGACTTCAGCAGGGGAAGGTGAATATGCCACAAAAATTGTCACCGAATGTGTGAGAGTTAACAGGTGCGCGTTATTAGTGAAAACTGGCCATACCTGATAATGTTGAGAGTTTTCAAAGTTTCTGAAATGGTAATTGGAATGAATGATTTAACACAGGTCATGACCAATCATTATTTTTAAGGGATGGGTTTCAGCCTCCCCTATTGCCAGTTCACCAGCCGCCACTGGTCTTGCAAACAATAACAGTGATACATCTCAGACTTTCTCAAAATATAATGATTCTCTGAAGTCCCCTTCCAAGTCAAGGTACAGAGAAAAAGTTGAACTTTGCGGTTAAAGCCACCAGTCATACAGAGGATTTGGCCACATTACCAGCGATTGAGTACCCTGTGTTGAACCATTTCATTCTACAACAGTGGGGGAGACAGAATTGGGTATTGGAAACACCGTGAAGCACCGTACTCTTGGTTGTTCTTCTCGTCCATCATGGCAGATTTCGGGTTTGCTAAATATGCGTGACGTCACGTGCACACAAAGAATTGCATCTGTGCTGAACTGTCTCTCTTCCTATCCGAGGTTTCGTACCCGCTGTTTCTGGTCGTAAGCTGCGTATCTAGCGAGTAATTGTCAATTTTGTCAATTAGTTTTGACAAAATTCACCAGAAGTCACCGTTTAAGGGCTTATATTTATTTATTTATTTATTTCTGTATTTATACAATCATTTATCTATCTATCACTCTATTTCTTTATTTTGTTTTTTTTTTTGTGCCGCTGACAGGATGTTTTGCCCTGAAAACAACTGAGCTTGAAGTCAACTGGAAAGAAAAGGGGGCTGTTCTGTCAACGACACTGCCTTAAGTGAACTGGAAGGTAAAGGGGGCTAACGGCGGGCTGTCAGTGGGAGAGATGGAGAGTACAAAGCAAGCTGCTGATCACAAGCATTGTGTCTCTGGGCAGTTCGGGCCAGTTCGTTCTGACCTGGGGCAGTATTCTCCAACTCAGCGGTTTCCAAGCGGTTGGCACTCTGTTTATTTTTGTAAGACTACAGAACTGAATAGACAGTAATAAGAGCTCAGGCCTGCTAGTGAGGAGCTGTCCCCCAGCTTGTCACAACTTGTTAATTAGATAATGCAGCAGAGTGCTTGTAGCCTATTGAGTCTTCTTTTTAAGCCAGCAAAGTTGGCTTTTTCTCTCCCTGCAAAGATGGCTCAAGTCCAAAATAGAGGGGAGGCGCTTTAATGAAGACATGTTTGTGAGACCTTTTTCACCTCAGCTTCTTCTAATTGCACCTTAGTCAGGGAGTGTCACTTTTAGGGAAACGATACACTGGTTAAGAGGAAAAAAAAAGCCTGAAAGCGAAGCAGATCTTGCAAAATAGGTAGAGCATTAATTTATAAACACTAAGTCTTCATTGTTATCCCGCTATGGCATGTAACATAGTCGTTGACTTTGTCATTTTTACTCAAAAAAGACATTGTCATGAATAAAACACTTTTTGCCTTTTCATTGACCTCCAGTACCAAAATAACCAGAATGTCAAACATTGCTTTGAGAACTACCTGCTCAAACTAAAGGATTAAAGGGGACTTGCGATGCCATTTTATTCTCAATCAAGTCATAATTTTCTTTGATGTCCAAAAACTAGGTTAATAAACTTTGAAAAAAAAAAATCATGATTTCTAGGCAATATGATTCCCGTGATGGTCGAAAATCATAGGTCCCAAATGCTGGTCCATGCTGCATCCCGGCTAATTCCGGATAGCCAAGGCCCAGTTCAAATTCTCCGGACAATTTCAACATAATGCTGTGTCATGATTTAGATTTGTTAGTCAGAAGCAAATTTTTGGGGGGAACTAGAAAATCAACTTCTACTTCCACCAGTTGTAGGCTCATTTCACTCCTTCGCGGGTCTGCCGGTTATGCTAATAGTAAAATGGAGATGTAATCATGTTTAAAGGCATGCGGTTCCGCTCTCCCAGTTTTCTGTTGAGTTGGCGCCACTGACTCCCTCTATGGAGAAATGCATACACATGGAAAACACGACTTATCCTTGGTGGTGAACAGTTGGGTATGAAAACACGAGATATCTCATCTTTGGCGATCAATGAGTAAAAGTGCTTGGAGGCGAAAAAATCACGACTGACCCAGGACACTCTGAATAGCGATATTCACTGGGTACAATGACCTCAAAGTTGAACACCCGCAGTTTGGCAGTTGGCAGAAAGTGTGATCAGGACATAAATAACATGGCAAGTAGCCCCTTTTGTTCTTTGCTTAAAATCCTCAAAAATGTGATTCTGAACGCTTAGCAAATCTGTTGGTGCAAACTATACTCAGCAACAAAAGTTTCTGTGACACCAATATTGTTAATTATTTTTCATAACGCAATTATGAAATTGTCATACATGGTGATATCAGACTGAAACAGTACACGTAAACACAGCCTTGAAATGGAAATCATGAAAATGCGAGAAAATGACTTTGCACGTGAAAATGTGCGTAAATCATGCTTGTGGATGGCAATAAAAGAGGAGAATTTTTGGAATGTTCACATTGTGCCTGATGAACGACGGAAGCATCACTTATCGAAAACACAGCCATTTCGGATCAGGAACTCTACCCTCTAAATGCCAAGACTGTCTGAAAATGATCGGTGGAGGGCCATTGGGATGATTGAATCCGGAACCTCGCAGAGGGAAGTTGCTCATCGCCTGAATGTCCACCGAAACACCATTTGGAACTTATGGCAGCGTCATCAGCAGACAAGACATGTCAGAGACCGTCCTCGCTGCGGCCGTCCACGAGTAACCACTCCCAGACAGGACAACTGGATTCGAACAACCCATCTCCGAAATCGATTCCAACCTGCAACCATAACTGCAAGAACGATACCTGGTTTGAGGCGACTGTCTGCACAGACAATCCGTCGCCGTCTCCGTCATTTTGGCATTGTCCCACGTCGGCCAGCAAGACGTCCAATACTCACAGTACAACACCGACGACTGCGTCTACAGTGGGCACAACAACATCGACGGTGGATCCAACGTCAGTGGGATCTTGTACTCTTCACTGATGAATCAAGATTCATGCTTAACCGATGTGATGGTCGTTTACGTGTATACCGTCGACGTGGAGAACGTCATGCCAACAACTGTGTTCAGGAATTTGATCGTTTTGGAGGTGGTAGTGTCATGATTTGGGGAGGGATCACGGCTAGAAACAGAACAGATTTGCTTGTTATTGATGGAAATCTGACAGGTCAAAGATATCGCGATGAAGTGCTACGGCCATTGGTGGTACCGTTTTTGATGCAACATGGTCCCGGAATAACGCTGCAACATGATAACGCCAGACCACACGTTGCAAGGATTGTACAGCAGTATCTGAAGCAACAACATGTCAATGTCCTGCCATGGCCAGCCAGATCCCCAGACATGTCCCCAATCGAGCATCTTTGGGACGAGATGGATTGACGTTTGCGGCGGTTGGATAACCCGCCAGCTACACTCCAGGAATTGCGACAACGTCTACGTCAGATTTGGAATGACATCCCACAGCAATTTCTGGCACATCTGATTCGGTCCATGCGCCGGAGATGCGTTGCTTGCATCATGGCACGAGGAAGTCACACCCGGTATTGAAGTGTGAAGGTCACAATTGGTTAGACGTCAGACAAGTGCTTCACGACGCATGAAAATGACATTTTTCGTTTTGAGTGACGTTGGCTCTGAAAAGTCAGTGTTTCTCCTGTTAAATAAACATATTGATTGCATTGAGATCTTTGCGTGTCATTTATAACATACACATAAATGGTGTCACAGAAACTTTTGTTGCTGAGTATATAACAAAACAACTGACTGGCATCGCTATTTCAGATTTTTTATTAAGTACATATAGAGATGGAGATCTATTCGTGTAAGATGAGCCTTTTTATCCAACCATGTATCAAAACATTGAGTGAATATTGCTATTCACTCATTATGGTCACAGTGGAAGGCTGCCCATTACCAGCCAAGGACTTCCCTTTTGACCCGGCAGCGGACAACTGGGCCTGTCTGAGAAACGGGAGAATTAAGTTGTGAACCGCTGGCCCTGGCCATTGCCAATTCCAGCATCACCGTGACATTACATTTAAGTTCCCCTATTATGCAGATCCTACTTTTAATACATACAAGTAATGTTATAATGTTGGATGTCCAAACTCAACCTCTGCAAAGTTTCTAAATGTAAGATACAGGGGTTTTGCCGTAATCCGAGAACGTGATTTCCTGAACGTGATTTCCTCTCAGAACAGCTAGTCCTGAGATCTTCACGAGATCTGGGCAAAACCTGAGGTCAGGTTGTTGCGTCCAATCAGGACAGACCTGGCCAGAGCCAATCACGGCGCTGGACCTTCCCACCCTGGAATTTATTCAATCAGACACAAATGAGCCCAAATCATTTAACATGTAGATTTATCAGTATGTCTCCAAAAGCTGTCTGTACATGTTTTCTTGGATGCAAAAAAAAGCACAACTATTTTCTCTTCCAAAAGACGATACATCAGAAATTAGTGGGTAGCTTTTTTTTGCTGGTAGCAAACAGCCACACTCAAAGGGAACGTTAGCTGTTTGTACTCGGCTTTTCTCTGAAAACAACTGATGATTTGATGCTGCATATGCGTCTCAGCTGCTTCTCAAACCGGGAGCAGTTGCATCGATCAAGCACTCGGAGCCACAAGCTGTAAGTAACGATATAACAGCAAATAATGTAGGTGAAGCTAACATGTTACGGGTGGCTAGCAGGACCGCTAACTATAGTTAGGACTAACATCTGGCCTCAATTGCAGGCTTTGTAAAATATCTGAAGATAAAGCCTGGATCGGTAGCAACTGTTTGTGACTCACAGATGCGGAAGCAGTAAGTTTTGCCATTTTGTGTTGCTTTACTGCATAAGCCTACCTAACGTGATATTCTGTTGAATGTGGCTGTAGCACTGCGGCCAGCATAGCTAAGTTACTGTTGCTAATGTTTGTGTCCTAAATATGCAAGAGTAATATCAGGGGACATTCAACAGAAGATGTGTGAACATAAAACTCATTTGAAGCTAACTTATCATGATTGTACCAAGCATCAAAATTAGAAACAACTGTTCACGTAAGAGAACTTACTGTCTGTAAAACCTGTATTGCAGGCTAATGTTTTTTTCGGTCGTTGTTATGAATCTAGCCACTGCATGTTATTTCGCACGTCATGCTACTTAAAAAATGCTCCTGGTTAAGTTATAAGCAGTAATTCCGATCAGTATCCTTGTGTTACTTTCGTTAGCATCAATGTGGCAGTTTCATCATAACCTGATTGTAGCCACTACAGGCAACTATTGTAACTAACTGGGGAGGTGTTGTATGTGTCTGCAAAGTTGGGCTGAAAAGGCTGCAGTTAGACTAAACATAGGTTTTACAGAGCTTGGGGTATGTGCTTAGGTTTGTTTACTGCTACTGTAAAACGATCGTTTTACTTTTCCATGACCGGGGTCAGCCTGGTACTTTGCCATTGTGTGGGCTTGCTCTCTGAGGCTACCGTGCGAAAGCAATCACGAAACGCACTATAATGTTTCTGGTATAACAAACGATTTCTCGGCATTGCCCTGGCAGAATTTCATCGGCCTTTGAAAATTGTTCTGGCTAATAAAAAGCCAAAAAAGAAGTGGAGGTCAGATACCGATTCGTTTTCTCCACATAAGCAACACTTATATCGTTTGTGTCTTTTTGGTACAAACTCATTTAGTAGCTTGGCGTCAGAATTGTGTTTCGTTTTGGTAGAAATCGTTAACAGGAGCTTTTAGCAAAGTTTCCTCCGGATAGCAAAGTGGGTATATAACATGGCTGTATCATAGTACAGCTTCAATCATAGGCATGCAAGGTGAGACAGTATGAGCAAAACACTAAAATTTCAACCTGCCACTCATCGACATCTTGCTGTTAACGTTACTGCAATACTTCAATTGCTTCTTCCTCCTGTCTGGGGTCAGATTCGGGAACAAACAAGTGCAGTCTTACGGCAATAGATGCTGTCCTTAAATACCTGCTATCTTGGTTTCCTGGTTTTTCAGGTCTCCATCCTCCCCCCGAATCGAAGCGGCCGGGCAGCCAATCAGAGTAGCGCCTCATTAGCATAGCCTCCCTGCCCACTCAAAACAGCTCGCGTTTCAGGCTGCCACAGACGGGGTGAGAGAAGAGGTCTCATGAGGCCTGGATGTGTGTGGTTTTTTTTGTAACTGAATTCTTAACATTATTTTAAAGACCTATTGGACATATTTTAAACAACTAAATGTAGCATAATAAGGGACTTTTAGGACAAATTTTTCACACTTAACATTACTATCTTTAACATATACTCCATTGGAACGCTTACAAGTTTCAGATTGAGACAGGGTCATCCTAGAAAATTGGTGCAGTCATGACCTTTACATTTGCTGTACATAATAGTTTAAGTGTAAAAGACATTTGAAACAGTACCATCAACTAGTAGTACACAGTGTTCTTGTTGTTATTTTTTTAGATAATTATTACATTATTAGTATACTTACTAAGATCTAAGGACTATCGATAAATCATGCAACATTTCAAAAATTATGCAATCCTATCACTCATGATGGTGAAGTTAATTTTCTACAAAAAAAAAATGTATATATATATTTTTATCCATGGATAACAGCTCATTCTGTGCGGTCAAATGTTTCAAAATAAGGCTCAGATAGCACTAGAGAGCATCTAGAACGCTACGGATCCCACTTAGAAGCGTAAAGCTGTCAGACAAAATGTGGATCGAAGCTGGCATGTTGCCATTAAAAAAAAAAAAATTTCAATAAGCCATGGGTTGAAATAATCAGGTGAGGGGCAGAATAATTCTCATGAGCCTGCATGTGCCGTAAGACCAGGAGCCAAATCTGAATGGCATGCCAAATGCCACATTTTATGAGAGAGGCAACCCTCAAATAATGACCGTGTTGTTTTATGATGCCAAGCACTGTGCACAAGCACTGAGAAGGTGAGTTTTTCATAATCTATCCTCTTCAAAACTTTAAATATTGTAATATTAAATTCAGTCCCATTTCACCATTTACATTGCTCATCTCATTTCCTGCATGGATGCGCACACATGTCAGGGATATTGTTTCCAAGATGAGCATCGTCTAATGTCATGGAAGAAAAAGAGCTTGCTTCCACTTTAGCCACATATATTCTTGGTGAATGGCTGCTATAATACTCAAATTTCAAAAGATTGCTACTTGTCTAAGGTTTAAGTAAAGGAATGATTATTATTACTTAGGTGCCAATCAGCTTCCATTTACCATACAATGCCACTGGCATGTAATAAAAACCTAATAGAATAATAGAATTATGATGTGCTTTATTGAAAATGAAAGCTGTGCAATGTCATCAGTCTTGAATGCACAGTGCCATTCGCTGAATAACTTTGCCCAAACAGTCATAATTTCCAAAGATTGTACTTGTCACCTTGTCAAAGGGAATCAGGAACAAAATGAACCAATTTACCTTTTTTTGTATGATTTTATACAAATTGATGTATAAAAACTGACTGACCAGGAGTCTGAAACTGAAATTGCCATGTGATTGATGGACCCCATCTCAGCCTAAAACACAATATTAAATAATATTTGCATTATTATGCAATTCAGAACTGTATGTTGTCATTAGAAGCAAGGTGCCACATCTATGCTTATTGAGCTGTTCAAAGGTTTGGAATAACCCATAGGTGGATTCTGGGGAAAATGTGAGAGTGCAGGCAAGAGTGATGCAGTCCCAAACAAAATAAGAAAACATCAGCAGAGAGGGATGCAGCTCAGTGGCCGGCAGAGCCATGCTGTTGCTTCGGAGCTGCTGGGAGAACAGCTGAAATAGCCTGCATTACAGAAGGACCAGATAGTGGCTGAAATGCACTCATGTGTAAATGAGAATGATAGCATTAATCAAGTTGTCTGCCTGAACTAGCTTCATGAGCTGTGCCCCTCTAGTTCCAGGAAATCCACCAAAATAGCAAAACAGCAGTGCTCCCCAAAACAACATACAGAGCCAGACACTGAAGCTAGTCTAGGTGAACCTATTTATGTGCAGGCCTGCCACCAGCCAGAGCAGCCACCATGCCCCTTCAGGAATGTACCACCGAGTGAAGCAGTCAACATTGGGGCCAGGCATCGGCCGCTGTGAGATCACATTCCAGTTGTCTTTTTTTGAAATATGGGCAATAAATTAGGCTTGCGTCAGATTTTATGAGCTGACATAGCCATCTTCCCGGCTCTATATTCTACAGCGAGGTGGTATGAAGGATTATCTATCCAACTTAAGCTGTCCTTACCATACCCACATTATGGAAACAGTACATGAAATAAGCTACCAGAGACCCTTATAAAATAATTTCAATCTTGTTGCTTTTCCAGCAAGGCATAAGTTAAATGTTAGCCTGTTAAGCGTTAACTTTCAAAGCCGATGAGGTTTGATTTAAAGGGGACCTAACATGCCGATCCTTCTTTTAATACATATTAGTAATGTAATAATATTGGTAGTCCATGCTCAACCTCTGAAAAGTTTCTAAACATAAGATACAGGGATTTTGCCATAATCCAAGAACGTGATTTCGTGAGCGTGATTTCCTCTCTGAACAGCTCCACCCGAGATCTTCACAAGATCTGGGTAAAGCCTGACGTCAGGTTGTGCCGTCCAATTAGTACAGACCTAGCCAGAGCCAACCACTGCGCTGGACCTGCCCATACCGGAAACTATTCCAGCAGGCACTAACAACGGCAGATCATACTATGCCTTAGTAGTGTTGACACTTTTGGAAATACAAAACAAGAGCAGATCATTTGAGGTGCAATTTTGTTAGTATCTCTCCCAAAGCTACTTGTCCATTTACTTTTGGACATAAAGAAAAACAAATATATTCCCAAAAGATGATTTTTTTTTGGCTTTTAGCTTTTTTTGTTTGCTGGCAGCAAACAGCCACGGCCAAAGGGAACGTTAGCTGCTTGTGCTCAGCATTTCACCGAAGACAGCTTTGTCAATAAAGGATAATTTGACACAGGATAAGCGTTACAGCTGCTTCTCAAACCTGAAGCAGTTGCATTGATCAAGCGCTCAGAGCCACAAGCTGTAAGTGACCATATAACAGCAAATAATGTAAGAGAAGCTAACGTGTCACAGGTGGTTAGCAGGACCACTAGCGATTAATTGGCGCTAACAACTGAGCTCAAACGCAGGCTTTGTAAAATATCTGAAAATAAAGCCTGTACCGGTCGCGACTGTCCTGACTCACAGACACCGAAGCTCTAAATTGCTTTTACTGCATAAGCCAACCTGACGTGATTGCCAGTTGATTGTGGCTGTAGCACAGAGGCTAACGTATCCAAGTTACTGATGCTAATGTCCTTAATATGCTAGTGTGATATCAGGGGAAATTCTACAGAAGGTGTGTGAACATAAACCTCATTTGAAGCTAACTTTTAATACTTGTTTGTAATTTGGATGCTTGGTACAACTGTTCACAGTAACAGAACTTGCTGTCTGTAAAACCTGTATTGCAAGGGTTTGTCTCTGTGGTTATGACCGCTCGGTTACCAGCTACTGCATGTTAGTTTGTATGTCGTGCTAATTAAAAATGCTCCTGGTTAACTTGCATGCAGTAATTCTGATCGGTATGCTTGTGTTACTTCAGTAAGCATCAGTTTAGCAGTTTCATCATAACGTTGCCCGATTGTAGCCACAACAGTTAGTGATTGCTTCACTTATCCATGACCGGGATCAGCCGGATACTTCACATATGTCTGAGCAAGCTCTCTGGAGCTACCATGAAAGCGATGCGAAACACAGAAGCTCTACCAGTTTACAAATGATTTCTCGGCACTACCTTGAAATAATTTCATCTCCCTTTAAAAATTATTGTTTCTAATAAAAAGCCGAAAAGGGCGGAGATTAAATAGGTAATTCTTTCCTGCAGAAGGGATCAATTTGCTAGCTCCACATAAGCAACTTGTCCGCGCTAACGGAACTTATGGTCTGCGAAACCTGTATTATGTTCATAACATAACCAAGCTCTCTCTAGCTGTCGCAGTATCCATAAAGCTGCTTTTACATCAGACACAAAAGAAATTTTTTGCGGGACTGATTACATTGACTTTGAATGTGGCTAAAAATGCGAATACAGTTGTTATGTGCGCATTAAGCAGTTTCACACCGGACACGAAACAAATTTTTCGCGCAACAGATTACACTCAAAGTCATGACCGATTGTCAGCTAGTTTGCGTGCTTTGATAATTAAAAATTCTCCTGGTTAACTTATATGCAGCAATTCTGACCCACTGAATGCGATTGACAAAATATTTTCTCCGAGAAGCGGAGCACCTGGTGAACCATGCTGCTCGGATGGGACTTTTGCTGCTGGCTACGTTCGGGACGCGTGGTCGAGATGGCAAGTTCTTTGTCTGGCAGCACTATCCCTTGAAGACGTGGAGGATGTTTATCTTTTTGGATTTATGGTGAAGGGATTTCTCCTAATTGGCATGGCATGGGAGTTGCTCTGATGAACCGCAAAGTACGTGAGCTGGGAGTGAGAAAAATGGCCCACGCGCTGCCTAGCACCGAAATTATTATGGAGCGCTTCAGTGGTGTATCGGAGAATGCTGAGTTGCTCAAAATGACTTTGGGATCATCTGCAGAAATGCACAGAAAGATGGACGCTGTTTTGAGTCAGTGTGGGGAGTTTGTGCGTTTGACTGTGAATTTGGGCAAGAGACAGGACCAGAGGATGGGAGAACTGATGGGAGAACTGGTGGCCCTGAAGCATGAAGTAAACAATTTACAAAATGAATAGCGGATCAATCAAAATGGCTTGTTCCACCCGAAACTGAGTAGAATTCGGCACCCCTACACACCCCCCCCTTGGATACACTTGGATATGTCGACCCATTCTACAAACCTGTATGTTGTGGATTCTTGGTTTCCCTGCATCCTTCCTAGTAGAAGAACCGCTGTACTCACTGGTAGCAAACTGTAGCCGATAGCAACGCTGAGCTTGCGCTGCCAGATTTTCGCACTGCTCCCTCCACTTTCGCCACTGTGTTTATTAGTAGAAGTTCATTTCATTACATCTATATTCAAGTATAACGTTGGATTGCGGAATTTACCTGCTGCTTCGTTATCAGATGGCAGTCGTGTCTCTTGTTTCATTCTGGGGAAACAGACTGCGTTCTGCAGCCTCTGACGCCTCTTCCGGCTCAACTCCCTCTTTCCGCCCTCCACAAAGCTGGCCAGTCAGAAGAAAGTGGGCACACAGGGAGTGGGGGCCATAGCGGAAGAGCCACCTCAATGAGGCATTTCAGGCAGAGACTACAATAAACTACAAATGGAGTTTTTTGAGGATGGCAGTATGAGCGAAGTAAGTACCCTTTTTTTTACTTTGCGCGATCAGGAGTACTCTAGGGGAGTCAAAGACCAAAATATAAACTTGGAAAAATAGCGAATTAGGTCCCTTTTAAGCTAATACTTTTAAACTTTACTTCGTTCATAGAAAAGCTTATCACACCACCCTCCATTATAAATGGACTGCAGCAGTTCAAGAAGGATTTCCAGGTTGCCCTGGGCAAGTAAAATGCCACATAAGGCTGGGAAATCTAGCAGCTCAATTGCCTGATTGGGCAAATGAAAAAAAAATTAACATGGCTGGCTAACAGTCTGAATTAAACATGTCATTTGTTTCCAAAGCTGATAATAGAAGTAGCTAGTGATGGTAAGTTGTTACTTGAAGGGATCCAACCCCTTCAAGTGTGATGTTATTGTATTTTTATTTACCCCTGGCTCTGAAGGAAAGTAACATTAGCTAGGGTGTTAACCAAATTATAACTTTGAGTTGCGTTAGTTGGCTAACTACTTTGCTGTCATTTGGTTGCACAATAATTCCACTAATAAGAGTGAAACTGTAAAAGTGATTTTATTCGCTTTTACCACAACTAGCAACCTAGTTATTTCACCTCAATTTCCCACTAACTTTAGCCAGCTAGCATTTCTTAGCTCAATTCCAGTTATTTCAGCAGTCTTCTTTGCTGTGCTCTTTGCTTGATGCAGGCAAATAATTTACCCCTCTTCAATTACCTTAGCATCTTTTCCTTGACCATGGGATACTTCTTCTGACAATGTTGTCAAGAAATGAGAAGTTACACACTGCATCAGTCAAGGTTAAAAGAATTGTTACCATCTGAAACGTATTAATCATCACAATCATCGGCTCTCAAGTATTTGGTCTTTTGATACACGTATATGACACTGTGCTTTAATAGTCGTTTGATGTGCCATGGTTCTCTATATTATATTTGGAACAAGCAATACTTTCTTCCTTTGCAGACCTGCAGGAGGGGAAAGATTTTGGTCTGCATGGCAATGTAGAGATACTTCATAGCATGCTGTAAGCTTTTTTGTAGCTTACTAGTAATTTTCATCCCTTCGTGTAGTCGCTGATCCATCACCACATGCCCTCTGAAGTGTGTCTATGGAATTTTAAGAATTTTTTTCCTTTACCTAATTGGTCTTCCTTGACCTTCCTGGTGCTCATTTCCCAAAACCGTAGTTGCTAACTAAGGTATCAACTCACATAGTTTGTCCATTCACAGTCAGTGGGTCCAACTATGTAAGTTAGCATCTGTGATTTCAGGAAACACACCCCTGAATGTTTATTTTAGTAACTCTGAGGCTTGGCCAATGTATATGACTTTTTAGTTGTTTTTTTACCTCATTATTACTATTGCAGCCTACCTTGTTACTACTTTAAATGCTGACAAAACTTGATAACAGACTGCAAAGGCAATTCAAGACCTAGAATGAAAACAAAATATTGGAAGTGTGATTACACCTTGCTTTCCCACTATATGAGGTAAGATTTGCAAAAAAACATTTCTCATTTTCAATAGGTGATAGTTCACACAAAACCAATATCTTTACCAATTTAATATGTCAAGACAGATGGTTTGCTTGTGCAAATTCTTTTTGAAGGTGTGAAGTCTTGAATTCAGTATCCAGTTGTGAACATGGGGAAACATTTTCAGCATGTAGACCACCAGTAAATGCATAAATATCTGTGAAGATTTATGCTTTTGGTCTGTCTGACAAGAGAACATTTTTTCCTCATTTATTTTCACAAATTATCAGTGAATGTTTCTTTCAGCAGCTTCAACGACTGTCTAATAAAATAGTTTTAGTTTGAACAGCTGAAAATGACTCACGCTCCACGAGGTGCTTTTTTTAATGCATGGGGTTCTCATATCCTAAGATTTGTCATGCCATTGGATCTCTATATTTTAAAAGTGAAAAAGTATGTAACATTGAGTTAGTTGGCAAGTAGAAATGACAACAGAATTATTGCATGCATGTCAATTAGAAAATGAAGTTCTATTTCATCCCTGCTGACCGCCAGAGGGCGGTGCTTAAAGCACTGAATATTCCCCTTCGCGCATGCGTAGTGCGAGTATGTATACCAACAATGTCACCTGTGACCCGCAGGTGACCCAAAGAAGATTATATCTTCCGGTGTCACCTGAGGATCGTTTCTTATTTTCTTCTCGCGCGTAGTTTGCTTGCTTGGAAAGCAATGAGTCTATTGCTTTACTACTAAATTCCGTTGCTAGTAGTTCCGCGACCATTGTCGGTCGGAGCAGCGATTGTTCGCCCTCCAGGAACTGCGACGGCGATCTTTCTCTGGTTGAGAGAGACTTTACGTTACTTTGCTGCGTTTGTTAATTACTTATCGGTGACGGTTGCGTTCGCGCATCCTTATCCCGACGTTTTTAATGTAGTCTGTCGAGCTGACTTCGTTAGCTGGCTGGCGGGTTGCGTCAGCGTTTCCCGGTGTCCAGCGGATAATTATTAGCGGTAGCGCTTGCATAGCTACACCTTCAAGTGAGTTGCATTAGCCTCTGTTGGGACAGGCTGCGTAGGCGCTGCCCCCCCCCAGCATATGGTCTGTTTTTGTGTTTGTGCTGTGTCCCGACGCTTAATTTAGTCGGTCGAGCTGACATCGTTTGCTGGCTGGCGGGTTGCGTGAGCGTTTCCCGGTGTCCAGCGGATAATTATTAGCGGTAGCGCTTGCATAGCTACACCTTCAGGTGAGTTTGCATTAGCCTCTGCTGGTTCAGGCTGCCTGGGCGCTGCCTCCCCCCAGCATATGGTTTGTTTATATGTTTGTGCTGCGCCCCGACATTTAATTTAGTCGGTCGAGCTGACTTTGTTTGCTGGCTGGCGGGTTGCGTGAGCGTTTCCCGGTGTCCAGCGTGAATAATTATTAGCAGTAACGCTGCATGGCTACACCTTCAGGTGAGTTTGCATTAGCCTCTGCTGGTTCAGGCTGCGTGGGCGCTGCCTCCCCCCAGCATATGGTCTGTTTTTGTGTTTGTGCTGTGTGCCGACGTTTAATTTAGTCGGTCAAGCTGACTTTGTTGCTGGCTGGCGGGTTGCGTGAGCGTTTCCCGGTGTCCAGTGTGAATAATTATTATCAGTAACGCTTGCATAGCTACACCTGCTGGTGAGTTTGCATTAACGTCTGTTGGTACAGGCTGCGTGCGCGCTGCCTCCCCCCAGCATATGATTTGTTTATATGTTTGTGCTGCGCCCCGACGTTTAATTTAGTCGGTCGAGCTGACTTTGTTGCTGGCTGGCGGGTTGCGTGAGCGTTTCCCGGTGTCCAGCGTGACTAATTATTAGCGGTAACGCTTGCATAGCTACACCTGCTGGTGAGTTTGCATTAACCTCTGTTGGTACAGGCTGCGTGCGCGCTGCTTCCCCCCAGCATATGGTCTGTTTTTGTGTTTGTGCTGTGTCCCGACGTTTAATTAGTCGGTCAAGCTGACTTTGTTTGCTGGCTGGCGGGTTGCGTAAGCGTTTCCCGGTGTCCAGCGTGAGTAATTATTAGCGGTAACGCTTGCATAGCTACACCTGCTGGTGAGTTTGCATTAACCTCTGTTGGTAGAGGCTGCGTGCGCGCTGCCTCCTCCCAGCATATGGTTTGTGTTTTGCTTTGTGCTGTGTCCCGATTTGGATTTGTTACTGAGCCCCTGCTGGTATAGGCAGCGTACGCGCTCCCTCCCTCCAGCTTACGGCGTCCATACTCGGTTTGTCCATAGCGTTCGCGCTCAGGTTATCCGAGGAGTATTCATTAAAATACCAGCTGGGTTCCTTACCCGGTATAGGTAGCGTAAGCGCTCCCTCCCTCCGGCTTACGGTGTCCATACTCTGTTTGTCCATAGCGTTCGCGCTCAGGTTACCCGAGGAGTATTCATTAAATACCAGCTGGGTTCCTTACTCGGTATAGGCAGCGTACGCGCTCCCTCCCTCCGGCTTACGGTGTCCATACTCGGTTTGTCCTTAGCGTTCGCGCTCAGGTTATCCGAGAAATATTCATTAAATACCAGCTGGGTTCCTTACTCGGTATAGGCAGCGTACGCGCTCCCTCCCTCCAGTGCAAGCCCCTGTAGCATACTAGCGGGAGCGTCTGGGCTTATTTGGACAGGTGAGTGTCATGTAAGCCTCCAGCGCCACCACAATGGATGACTCCCATTTCTGTACGTCATGTGAGGCTCCTCTACAGCCAGAGGACGGCCATGACCTATGCCCCGCATGCCTCGGTCCTGAGCACCTGCGGGAGGCGCCGTCAGACAACCCCTGCATGAACTGCAGTTACTTGCCTTGGGCGGTGAGGGCTGCCAGTCGGGCGCAGGTGGAACATCAAGGGGATGAAAGTGACCTCCCCCCATCAGGCCAGTCTCCCCCGGCCTGTTAGAGACGCTCTAAGCGGCGGGCTGCGGCTACAGCAGTCGCACCCTCCAGGAAGAGGGCGAAATCTGCTCAAAAAGAGACAAGAAAGCAGGCTCTCATCTAAAGTCGATCAGCTGTCTGCTGAGCTGGCCCAGGTCAGGCCCATGCTCAGAGACTGCCAGCCTGATGCCCCATTGCAAGGTGATTTGACACCCTCTCCTCCAATGCCAGTGCTGGTACCTGAGGAGGATACATTTTCCCTGGCAGCTTCGGCTACCTACTTCCACGGTTATGGGAGAGATTCGTAAAATGGGGGTTCCCAGGCATCTGAGCGGGGCGCCCACTCCTCGGCTCCGAGTTCAGTGGCTGAGTTGGGGGATGGCTCCATGCGGGCAATCATGCGCATGGCTTTAGATCGACTGCACATGCATGTACCACAGCAGGCAGAAGCTGCACCTGCTAGTGCCCTCTTCAGGCGCAGGCCAGCCCCCACTACCTTCGTTATTCCCCACTCTAAGGACTATCTGAAGGAGCTGCAGGCCTGTTGGAGACCTTCTCACAAGGCCTTATGATGCTGGAGCACGTGCTTGCCGCATGGGGAGCTCTTTGTCGAATCTCACGTTGGCGCTCTCAGCTTCACTGCAGGAGGGCAACGTGGCTGCTGATTCTGTCACTTTTTGTGATGCCTCACTGGAGGCATTCGGCCTTCTGTCCAGGGAACTTGGATGGATGATGTCCATCCTGGTTCAGGCTCGTCGCCAGGTTTGGCTATCTCAGTCAAACTTGACAGAGGCATCCAGGAGACTCCTTCGCAGTCTCCCCATGGAACCGGGAGAGATATTTGGTCCTGCAGCCCAGGAAGCACTGGAAAGGACCATCCAGGCTGTGCAAACCAGGCAGCGGCTTGCGGGCCTTAGGCGGATGCCTCTTCTTGATAGGCCTCCTGCCAGCAGAACGAGGGGTTCCTCGGCTGCTTCTCACACCCGCTTACCACGGCCGACCCACTCCACTGGCCGTCGTGTTGCCCAGCGTCCCATGCGGAGACCAGCTTGGGACTTTCGTGGCCCTGCCCGCCTGTCCACCCCCCCTCCACCCCCCCCCCCCCTTAGGGGCCGGGGGGCCAGACATTGAGGCCGTGGGGCCGGCGGTCGGATATTTTTCACATCAGCTCCAACAGTGGGCTGCTCATACTTCAGACCCGTGGGTGGTTGCCACCTTGACCCACGGGTACAAGCTTCAATTCCGCCGCCGGCCCCTCACTTCTGGCCGGGTCAAAATGGCCTCTATCAGCGACCCGGCAAAGGCTCGCGTGTTGGGCCAGGAGTTATCCACCCTCCTGGCCAAAGGCGCCATCGAGCCCGTGGACCCTCTGTCGCGTCCCCGGGTGTACTATTCAACATACTTCCTAGTGACGAAACAGACTGGCGGATTTCGCCCAATCTTGGACCTCAGAGGGCTGAACATATTTATGAAGGTCATCCCTTTCCACATGTTGACCACTGCAGATGTCCTGCAAACTGTGGCACAGGGAGAATGGTTTACGTCCATTGACCTCAAGGACGCTTACTTCCGTGTCCCCATCACTCAAAAACATCGGCGGTTTCTCCGCTTTGCCTACCGAGACCGCCACTGGCAGTTCAGGTTGCTACCCTTTCGGCTCTCCCTCTCTCCAAGGGTCTTCACGAGGTGTGTTGCCGCAGCCCTTGCGCCTCTACAGTCTCAAGGCTTGAAAATTCTCCCATACCTGGATGACTGGCTGGTCTGTCCACCATCCCATGCTCAGGTGTCCAGTGATACAGCATGTCTCCTGTCCCACGTGGCCTGCCTCGGACTCGAGGTGAATATGGGAAAGAGTTGCCTGGTGCCATCTCAGGCTACAACTTTCATTGGGATTGCATTGGACAGTGTAGCCATGATAGCCAGACCGCCCCCCGCTGTGTGGGCGACATCCTTCACCTTCTTGCCCTGTTCCAAGAGGGCCATTGGCTGACCTTCCTTGCATTTCCTCGCCTCGTGGGCGAACTAACGTCCATTTCAGCTGTGGTTCCGCTGAGCTTGCTGGCACTACGCCCCCTGCTGAGGTGGCTGAACAGCTTCCACTTGGATGCCAAGCGACACTGGCACAGGAAGCTCAGGGTGTCACAAAGGTGTCCCCTTGCCTTGGCTCACCCGGCACTCAGGCACTTTCTGCCACACCTGAGGGGCAAGCATGTCCTCGTAAGGTCAGACACATCAACCGTATATCATATAAATCATCAGGGCAGGACCAAGTCTGCGCGGTCGCTGCGACTGACAGAAGAGCTCCTCATGTGGGCGGCCCCCCCGTCTGATCAGCCTTCGGGCAATGTATCTATCGGGAGAGCGGAGCAACCTGACAGACTCCCTCTCCCGTCAAAAACTCCGTCAGGAGTGTGGCGCCTCCACCCGGAAATGGTCAGCACTATTTGGAGCCTCTTCGGCAGAGTGGACGTGGACCTCTTCGCTTCAGAAGTCTCTACCCACTGTCCTCTGTGGTTCTCCTTAGCCGAGACAACCAGTCCCTCGGGCCAGGACGCATTGGCCCACCCTTGGCCGGACGGCCTCCTGTATGCCTTACCCCCGCTTCCTCTGATTCGGTCGGTACTTCAGAGGATCCTTCAGGGGGGTCGCAGTGTCCTCCTTGTGGCTCCCTTCTGGCCAGGGAGGAGCTGGTTCCCACTGCTGCACGGACTCTGTCGCGGTGTACCGTAGCGCCTTCCCGACAGGAGGGATCTCCTGTCCCAGCTGGCGGGGCAAATCTGGCACCCCAATCCACGATGCCTCCAACTGTCTGTTTGGCTGCTGGAGGGCCCGAGTTGCTGTTTAGCTCCTGTGCGGACCCTGTCGAATACACCATATTGAATGCTAGAGCGCCGTCCACTCGTCTTCAATATGAGAATAGATGGAAACTGTTTTCCGACTGGTGTACAAGTCGGGATGAGGACCCTGTGCGCTGCTCTGTGCCAACTATTTTTGACCTCTTCAGTCTCTTCTGGATGAAGGTCGGTCTCATTCGACGTAGAAAGTGTACGTTGCGGCAATATCTTGTGGTCATGTGAGGATTGACAATGGCACTGTGGGGAGCCATAGTTTGGTGTTCCTCTTCTTGAAGGGGGCTCAGAGATTACATCCTCTGAGTGCCCCAAGAGCTCCAGCATGGGATCTCCCCTGGTACTGGATGCACTAAGCCGGCCCCCATTTGAACCCTTGACACAAGCGGAGCTGAAGTGGTGTCTTGTAAGACTGCGTTCCTTCTGGCCATTTGCTCTGCAAAGCGTGTCAGCGAGCTGCATGCCCTGTCTGTCAGTGACTCGTGTTTGAGGTGGAACTCTGATGGCTCAGGGGTCACTCTGTGGCCGAACACAGCGTTTCTCCCTAAAGTGTTGGCTCACGCTCACCGCAACCAGCCTATTCGGCTGGCTCGGTTTGACCCTTCTCCAAGGGAGAGTGGGGATGAGCCTGAACTGTTATGTCCAGTGCGGGCTCTGAAGGCCTACACTGCAGCTACTGTATGCATTCGAAGGTCTGAACAACTTTTTCTCTGCTACGGTGGCCCTAACAGGAGTTGCGCCATCTCCAAGCAGCGTGTGTCCCACTGGATTATTAATGTCATCACCCATGCCTATCGGACGAGTAACCGTCCCCTTCCACCTGGCGTGAGGTGCCACTCTACCAGGAGTGTTGCTACTTCATGGGCTGCCCTGAGGGGAGTGTCCTTGGAGGACATTTGTGCCGCAGCTTCATGGTTGTCACCGGACACGTTCTCCAGGTTCTACAGGGTGAACGTCGCCACACCCCACCCCTTAGCCGTGGTTCTGCGGCCGGGGTCTTCTGACTTTTTGCACACTGAAGGTCCGTGATTCGGATTCTTCGTGACCTTGTTGGTATAAGTCATTCAGTGCTTTAAGCACCGCCCTCTGGCGGTCAGCAGGGATGAAATAGAACGAAAGTTACGAATGTAACTACGGTTCTATGAATCCCGAATGACCGCCAGAGCTCTCTGTCACTCAGAATCCTCGTGTGCTCGCGAGAAGATTCTGTAAGAAACGATCCTCAGGTGACACCGGAAGATATAATCTTCTTTGGGTCACCTGCGGGTCACAGGTGACATTGTTGGTATACATACTCGCACTACGCATGCGCGAAGGGGAATATTCAGTGCTTTAAGCACCGCCCTCTGGGGGTCATTCGGGATTCATAGAACCGTAGTTACATTCGTAACTTTCGTTATTTTATGATCGAGATGAGACTGAGGGAAAGAAAGATGAAAAATTCACTCCCTGGCTACTTTATTGGGCACACCTTTCCCATACTGGGTAGGTCCCCCATTTGTCTGCAGAACAGCTGAATAACTCCTGGTATTGATTCAACAAGGTGGTGAAAACATTTTGTGGTGATTCCGGTCATGTTCACATGATAGCATCTAACATTTGCCATAGATTTGTTTAGGTATTGTGTACTATGCCCTCTCTTAACAGTTGTTAGTGTCTTATTTGTTTACATTTGTGATCTAAACATGTTTTCTATTGTAGATGTATTTTACTGCTTTTATACATCATGGCCAGGGGACTACAAATGAAAACTAGCCCTCTGGCTAATTCTGGCTTTTTTAACCATGTGTAATCATGTGTTTTATGAAATTGCATTGTCCCCTTTCAAATAAATAAAATAAGAAATAAGAAAATAAGATTTGTTGGCTACCCATTCATGCAGCGAATCTCCAGGTCAAACAAAAGGTTGCATTGTTTGAGTGTACACTGTGTCAGGGTTTGTCATGGCAATAGTAAAGTTGGTGTCCCAGAGATGCATTGGGGTGTAAAAAACTGAGTCCTTTATGATCTGAGCGAGTCCCGGAGATGCATAGGGGTATAAAAAACGGAGTCCTTTATGATATGACTCATTGAGCGAGGCCCATTTGCTATTGCTATTATGATAAATGTTTATATGTGAATTCCTAAATAACTTTTGATTTACCATATGCAAGATTTCTTTCTTTGCATTCTATTTTTGTATAGGGGGCTGGTGAATTTGCTTGTTTGCAGTCTAACAGTGAATACACTTTGCACCATTAGATGTAGAAGCATGATCATAACCCACCTTATGTATTGCTTGCACTTAAAAGCCAATCCTATGCTTTACCTATATCAGAAATTGTGCTCTATGTAGTTTTAGCACGATTAACTTGTGTGATTGTGGTGTCTATAATATCGTGTACAAATAGTAGAAATAGCCTCATTTACTCCATTCTAATAATGCATATAATTAGAAACAATACATTTGTCTAGACTCAAATCTGGAGTAAGAGCGGGACAGGGGTCACAGGTAAGTACTTGGAAAGTATAATCTATTCAATATTCATACACTATGATGTTTCCAGTCTCATAATACTTCAAGAAAGATCATATGGGTAATGAAGGGGTAGGAGACTCTTGCAGGTCTAGGTATGAAAATCTGATAGTGTTCAATCTTTTTTGGGCTTGATCCATAGATATTTTAATTTTTATGAACAAAAGTCATATTTCTCAAAAAGTAAGTTTTTACAGAGCAGAATCATAACAGTTTCTGCTTAAACAAATCGCGTAGGTCAGCCAACAGCAAACCAAACAGACTGTTGTCGGTGCGGTCACAATAGATATGAACAAACATTTCTAATTACAGGGTTTACGACCTGCTAAACATTATTTTCTTAACTCTGCAAATTTCCCCCTCCCCCAGGTTATCTTCCAAATCAATGGTAAGCATATTTGCAGAACTGAGTCCACCACTGGGATCGGGTGCTATTGTATCGGGGCACTTTTGTGAGTACGAGTATGAGTACTCGCGCACAGTATCTGACCGGTACCCGATGCTGGTGTCGGTATCGGTGCATCCCTAGTTGTAATGCGTAGTTATCTGAGTTACTGTCACCTTCCTGTCGGCGTGAACCTGTTTGGCCATTATTCATCACTGACCTCTCTTATCAACACAGTGTTTGCTACCACAGAACGTATTGAATATGTTTTTCCGTGTAAAACCTGGCTATTGTTGTTCGTGTGCAAATCCTCCAAGATTAGCAATATCCGAAATACTCAAACTATCCCATCTTGAACCAGCAACCGTTGTGAGGTCAAAATCACTTACATCATGTCTCCCTCATCGTGATGTTTGCTCAAACAATAACTGAAACTCCTGACCATGTCGGCATGCTTTTATCCATTAAAAGTTGCGGCCTGACGATTAGGTGATTAGATGCATGCATTAACCAGCATGTTTATAAGTTCACAGAAGAAAGTGGTCGCTGTGTTTTCATTTCTAATCAACAGTCTGTAATTGTGCTTGCTCTTCAAACTGATGCAACCATAAAATAGTAAAGTCTATGATTGGCTAACAAAATGAAACCTATCAGTGTATCGCAAAGCTTTACCTTGAAATTCAGTGATACCTTTCATAGGTATTGTGTTGCACAGTCCTGGATAGGTTATTGTACTTAGGTTCCCGCCACTGTGCTGTGGAGCCAGAAGTGGTGATGGAAATATGCGGCTTGCATGAAATCCATTCTTGTTTAATGCAGACACTTTGAACTTGCGCTCTATAGTGATTGACAGGTTTTTACTCAATTTTGTCTGTGTTACACAACAATCATGTTGGCCTGCATACCATATGTAAGGCTGGAGTCCCTGTCCTTTTTGAGGTATTTGCTTTTGTTAGGAATGGGATGCCTGTTGCTGGTCATATTGACAAAGTGGCCTATTTTTTTAGATTTTGTGGGGAGCCCCAGAGTTGAGGTTGACATGACTTTACTTGGTTTCTGTCTACTTTGAAAATGAAGTAAAAAATGGTGACAGTGTGGTGGTGCATCGTGGACTGAGATATCAGAATATTTTAAATAGTGTGGTGATACTTAGCAGGGGTGACTTACTGGTGAGTAAAATTACAGTGTTTTTAAATAAACCATCCTTCATGCCATCTAACAATGGGAGCAGAGCCATCTTTATAAATCAGTTTTTATTGAAAATATTGCACAAATACCACCATGCTATCATATAACCCATTTCCAGTGACTGATCTATATTGAATCAGTGGACTGCTGACGATGTCATAATATTGAAAAAAACGGTGCTGCCATATAGTTATGTATGCCCAACAATAATCTTCATGAATTTCTCGTTGAAGACAAAGATATCTCATTAAGGGGGGAAACGTCCCTTTGTACACACGGAGAAATGTAAAAAATAAAACTAATGACATTCTATATATAATTGCAATCAATATTATTCAACCCCCAATGCAAATTGGGTTTACTGGCAAAATTGATTAACTTTCAGCTGTTTGTGATGAACATGTAACCTGGACGTGTGTCCCTTCCTCTAATGGGGAGATCTATACTGCAGACCCTAGGTGTAATACACTGCCCGGCCAAAAAAAAAAGTCGTACACTGAAATATTTAGTTGGAACCCCTGTAGCTTTGATTACAGTGCATATTTATCTTAGCATTGTTTTAACATCTATATGCAATGCCAGAACATTTATTTTAGATCAGAAATGCCATAATTTTTGGCCAAGATCTTGTCTTCTCGACATAATGGTTGAACCACTCGGTGGTCTTTCTTGAGCACATCCCAATAACTTTTAATGTGTTTAAGGTCAGGATTTTGTGGTGGCAACTTTGTTTGTGAAAATGATTCCTCATACTTGTTTTTGTCATTCATGGTTTTCTTTGCTAAATACAGGCCAATAATTTGCCCGTTCTGAAATATTGTAACATCTTTTCCACCATCAGGGGATGTGTCTTCTGACATGATTTTTTAAGAAATGAGTTGTGAGGCGCTTCATCAGTCAGGGTAAAATGATTATTGCCAACTGAAACATATTAATAACCACAATAATGATCCAATTATAGAATTTGTTCGTTAATTTCCAAATGGTGACTTTTTTTTGGCCGGGCAGTGTATCTACAATGTCTAAATCTAGAGTTGTATCAAAAAAATCTTAGGCCTAGGACTATACAGCTCAGGATTATCACAGGGTTACTCAGATTCACGCTCACTGATCTTCTAGGTTTGGGAAAGGAGATTGGCAGTAGCAGGCTCTGCAAGGGAGCAAATAAGACCTCCAACCCACATAACACACAGGAACACAAGTTTATGAACAGAAAATTATCTTTATGTAAATACCCTACTCAGTTCCATGTACCTTTCTGTCAAAAGTAGGAATATTTTGAAAAAAATTGAATAAATAAAATAAATAACTCAAATATACCCCAAAAAACAATAACTGTAAACAACCAAATGGATATAAAACAAAAAAGGAAAATATTTAAATCCCCTCCCCAAAATTAGGGAAAAAAATAATAAATGTGGTACCACTTCACTGTTTCCCAGTTATACTCTCTTAAATTCACTTAAGATTGTTGATCTTGCTGGTTTGAACCATATTACTTTGAATGTTCATTAGTTGTCGACCTTCAGTTCCTTACAATGTCAGTTTTTTCCAGTTATCAGTTTCTCTTAGTAACTGTCATTTATTGGTTAGTTTTGGGCCCAAGAACAAAAACAACCTGGATCTCAGGCGGAATAAAGTAGCAAAAAAAATGGATAAAGAGGTCTCAGGTGAGTTTCCTTTTGTTTTGGTTCCTACCGCCCTCCCGGTATGGCAAGCATCCTCATGTCCACGTCCCGACACGCAGAAGGCATCAACTGAATCAACAGCAATAAAGTCCTGGACCACGGCGAAGCAGTCCCTCACGTGGCAGACAAAATCGTCCCTCAAAAAAACCAGTCTGCACACAAGTATGCGGAACAATTAGACTTTCACACCTTTTAAATGTCCTTGGTTTCAGAAATAAAAGAAGTAAATAGCATTTTAACTAGTTAACCCATACATATGAATTAAACATCTCCTCCTTAACACATGAAATAAATTGAATAAACATGTATACCTAGCTTTAAACATATGAATTGTGATGTATGCAAGTTAAACCATGAAAAAAGTACCATACTTTGTAACAAATTGAATGTAAACACCATAATATAGCATTTCTCTGCATCACTTGCAGTTGCTGTTACAGCGACAGCCACTGTACGTGAGCTGCGCATAGCCTCATGACAGGCCGCGGCTGAATGAGCAGCCCAGGAGAACAAAATGCTGAACACTCATCAACAATCAATATAAACCCGTCACACTGTCACAATACTATGAAGACACATCTCCAGTATCGTTAACCATCTACCGACTATTCTGACTGGTTATTTATTTATTTTTCCAACGCATTGAATCGCGATGATAGTGCTAGCTGGCTAAGCTAACTCACCAGAATAGTTCTAGAAGTCGTGGAAAACACTCCGACGGAGCCTCTCCTATGGCCGACTTCAACGTTTCCGAGGCAGGAGCTCGTTCATGGTTCACTGCTAACAGCGGCTTCCACCAAGATTCATAGCGAACTCTCTTAATCATGTGCTAACTAGAGAACAGCGTGCTTCATGGCAGCATGGAGTTTTCCTGCCTCCTCTGTTTTCTTCCCGTTTTTTTTCACCTCACACATCCCGAGAGCTGCAGGCGATGCGTTCAGGGCACGCTCCGGAAATCCGAATACCGGCCAACCACCACACAGAAACCCATGACGCATTCAAGAAGACCAGCACCCTCTAGTGCTCTAAATCTAAATCAGGGTTACAAACAGATTAAACAAGAAAATTTCAAATAGCTCAACACAACTAATATCACAAGTGTTTTCTCTGAATTTAACTCAAAATGCCACTTTTAATGACTACTGCAGTCTCAAAGTTATTCAACCCCCTGAAGAGAATCCGCCATAAGAGCATAATTGTATGTCAGGTATTGTCTCAAGCACACCTAATGCAGCTAATCAAGAGCTTAATTAGTTGCATCAGGTTTGCTTGAGATAGAACACATCAAATACTTGCATTCGCTAGGGGTTTGTTGACAATGACATTTGACTGCATATCAGTAATATGGCTGTCAAGAGAATTGTCCAAAAAGCTCATTAGAGGAGATCATTGCCTGGCACAAGCAAAGAGAAGGATACAAAAAGGTAGCGTAGGCACTGAATGATCGTAGAGAAAAGTTGGAAGCATAGTTCGCAAGTTCAGAGTTAAAGGAAGAGTGGCTACAGTACCAGGATATAGCAGGAAGAGGAAGCTATGAATGGCTGTCACCAGATTCTTGACGAGACAGGGGGTCAAAAACCCTCGGGTGACTACAAGAGACCCACAGCAAGGCTTGGAGGCAGGAGGCATTGAGGTTTCAGGTCATACAGTTAGGCGCATACTAAATGTTGAAGGTTTCCAAGACACACACCACAACTGATCGAAAAGCACAAGCTCTCATATGCTCAAAACCATATAAATAAGCCACATAAGTTTTAGGATACTGTTCTGTGGAGTGATGAAACAAAACTGGAATATTTTGGGCTTATTAATCAGTGGTATGTCTGCAAGGGGAATGAAGAAGCATATGCTGAAAAGTACACCCTGCCTACAGAGAAGAATTGTGGGGGCTGTTTGATGCTCTGCAGCTGCCTTGCTTCCTCTGGCACTGGAAACCTGCTAAGTATGGAAGACAAGATGGATTCAGTCAAGTACCAGGATATGCAAGGAGAAAATGTAATGCCGTCTGTAGGGAAGCTGATGCTTGGGCATCATTGGACCTTCCAACAGGACATTGATCCTAAGCATACCTCAACATCCACCAAAGGCTTGGTTACAGAAGTCTGGGAAGATTCTAGAGTGCCCATCACACTTGCCCCACTTGAACCCCATAACAATATTTGCTGAAATTACAAAAAGAAGAAGGCAGTTGTAGCACACAAACCATAGAATATTAGTGAACTGGAGGCCATTGTCCATGAGGACTGGGCTAAGATTCCTTGGGAATGCTGCCAGAAGCAGTTGTTTGCCTATGCATCACATTTCCAGAAAGTCATAGTGGCAAAATAGTGCTCTATTAAGTATTAAAGATGCTTGTCATGAAGGGGTTGAATAATTTTGAGCCTGCAGTAGTTATTAAAAGTCGCATTTTGTGTTGAATTTGGAAAAGACACTTGTAATATTTTTCGTGTTGTTCATTGCAAACTGCTGAAAGTTTGTAAATTTTGCCATTAAACCTAATTTGCAGCAGGGGTTGAATAATTTTTATTGCAACTGTATATGGTGAGAGAGGGAGAGAGATCCCCTATACATACAGCCTTAATTTTTAAAAAATTGGAATGCTGTGTAAAATGTATAAAAACAGAATGCAATGATTTGTAAATCTCATAAACTGACATTTTATTCACAATAGAACATAACATATCCAATGTTGAAAGTAAGATACTTTACCATTTCATGAAAAGTATTAGCTCATTTTGAACTTGATGGCAGGAATTCATCTCAAAAAAGTTGGGATAGGGACATGTTTGTATCCCCTATTCTTTTAACAACAGTCCTAGAGCATCTGGGAAGTGAGGAGACCAATTGCTGAAGTTTATCCCACTCTTGTCACATGTAGGACTGTAACTGCTCAATAGTCCTGAGTCTTTCTTGCTGGATTTTTTGTTTTACGATGTGCCAAATGTTTTCTATTGGTGAATGGTCTGGACTGCAGGTAGGCCAGTTCAGCACTCTGATTCTTCTTCTGTGAAGTCATGCTGTTGTGATGGATGCAGTATGTGATTTGGCATTGTCTTGCTGAAATATGCTAGGCCTTCCCTGAAAGAAACATTGTCTGAATGGGAGCATATGTTGTTGTTAAACCTCTATATACTTTTCAGCATTGATAATGCCTTTCCAGATGTGTAAGCTCCCCATGCCTTGAGCACTAATGGAACCTGATACCATCAGAGATGTAGGCTTTTCAAAATTTAAAGTCAGATGCTGTGTGAATTCAAAAATTACAGAATTTAATTGGCTGCTGTTTATCCAGTTTACTAAATTCCCTCAAACATTTAAGAACCTGTACTGCAAGCATCTGAAAAAGTAACGAATGACAAGTAAAAATTGACAAGAATAACAAGAGAGCATATTGATATGATGCTTGTTTATTAAAATGAACCACAAGTTTGACAGAAAGCAAGTCATCCAAATAGTTAAGCCCTTATGAATGAAGACCAAAATGTAAAAACGATATATTTAGTGCCCAGATTGTAGCGATTTAGGTAATACACTTATGAAAGCTACATTTAACTCTTAATGAATGAATGAATGATCACCATGCAGGCAATCGGAGTGTGCAGTGAGTGGTTTAAACGAGCTCCCGTCAGTCCTCGGACTCATGTCGTGAAGTGAAATGACAACGAGGCATTTTCTCTTATGGGTTGTTTTGTTTTGCTTGATATTTTGACATGGTGCTTGTTCTCTAACGAAGATGAACAACTTCAGTATAATATTAAGTAATCAGTCATTGAAGTGTTTATCGAAGTGTTTTTTTTAAATTGTATGTTGCTCTGACAGCGGCCGATTAGCTTCCTCAAGTGCAACATCTCAACAAATTCTTGCTTGTGGTAGTGTTGCTGGTTGTAATGGAAACCGCGCCCTCGTATAGCCGTTAGATTGCTGGGTAGAGAGTTTAAATGCTCGCATTCATAGTCCCACACCCACTCGAAGTCCGCAGATACTGTCTGGTCACCCCCTCAGTCCATCTGGCCACCACTACAAAACTGAAAAAAAGTTGTGGAAAGTTATGTTAATTATCCCTCTCTTCCCCTCGTGTGTAACCACAAGCCATTTTCCAGTGAGAGGACCTTCTTCACTGTGCTGTTGCTGGGATGTGCCTCGAAGTATTCCGCAATGATTCTTCCCTGGTCTTCAAGAAATGCCTCTATTAATCTCAGGATCTGTATGTCAGTGAGCATCTCCAAGTGCGCACACAAGCTCCTTGGCAGGAATAAGTAGGGCCACTGATTTCTGATGTCTTCCAGAGGGGCAGCTGTTGTGGAATTGATCGATTTACGTTGCAGATAATAAGTTTCCTCCATCAACTTGTGTATTTCCCTCCTTTCTGCTCCTGCCCAACCTACATGTTTAAAAAATATCGGTCATCTTATGTCTCAGACTTTCAAGGCTATCTTCAGTTTACTCAGGAAGTAGCTCTGGCTGCCATCTTGTGCACCCGTAACTGTCTGCTGGTCCTCCGGCCGCCGTGGTACCGCTGGCATTCTTCAATGCTCTATGTCAAGCAAGGGTGTTGTTCCTGTTTAAATGCTCTATGCGTGTTTTTATATAGTTCAGAAGTGATTCATAGCCTCCGCCAATCATTGTCTTCCCATCATCCAAGGTTTCAGCAAACGATTGTGGGTGCTGTCTAATCGCATTTCTGGTGATGATGAAGCATTGTGCCCTCGTGGAGTTAGCTTCATACTTTCTCATTTAATCAACAAGTACTCTGAGAAACTGGCGTCTGTCAGATGGAGGGGGCCTTTTACCACTCATAACGCAAGACTGTAACCCTGGGGGCATTTTGTTCCAGTTCACGAGAAAGGTTTCATGTCAGTTTTTCTTTATATTTGGGCATTGGGATGGTTGAGGAGAGGACCTGGAGCTACTTGATCCCAGTGGGCTAGTCACAGGGGAAGTGCTGATAACAGATGATGAGCTTGTGGACAGCTGGCTCGGTGAGGTCCCAGCACTGCTCACTGCCTCTACGAAATGCAGTTCTTAAGTTTTAGTTTCATGAACATCAAGAGCTGTTCTTGAACTGTTCTTGATTTAAAAATATTCCCTGTTCTTGAACTTTTGTTCTTGAACTGTTTCTGAAAATATACTAGAACAATTTAAGAACAGATCATGAACTGTAGATGTTCTTAAAATGTTCTTTAAAAGTTCTTGAACATTTTCAAGAACTAATAAGTTCTTAAATTGTTCTTGATGTGTTCTTGAGCAGTTTGTAAAACATTTTAAGAAAAGTTCAAGAACTAAAAAATTCTTTAAATGTTCTTCATGTGTTCTTGAGCAGTTTGTGGAACATCTTAAGAACAGTTTAAGAACTGGTAGGTTCTTAAAATATTCTTAATCTGTTCTTTAGTACTTTTCTGAAACAGTTTAAAGTAGTTTAAGAACAGTTCAAAAATAGAGCTGATTGCATTTTAGTGTTTCATTTATTCTTGAATACTTTGAAGTGAATACTTTGGACTTGACAAGTTGATGTTGGGACTTGTAAATTTTTTCGGCAGTTAGTCCATTGACTTGCCCATTCAAAATGGATTTTCACGGCCCTGATGTCATTGTGCAATGTTTTAATGATGTATAAAATTACTAGATGTAGTGTTTGAAAATGTATTTTTTGTTGCGCAACTGAGTGAACTGTTCTTGAATTGTTCTTGAACTGTTCTTTAAAGGACAAGGTTCACTAACCATCAAAATTGGCCCTGTCTAAAAACTAATAATCATTGGTGTCAATTATTGACATAATAGCCAAAATTTAAAAAAAATGAATGTTATAAGCCTTACTGCCCCATGGTTGCCATGGCAACAGAACAGGAAATTGCACCATGCAAAATGTCATTATTTGGCATATTTTCAATCCCAAGAGCAAAAAAGTTCAATGTATTGTCTTATAAACCATGTAAATCAATTATTATATAAATAATTAACAATTCAACATTACCAGGATGTCTGGCCCATGGTTGCCATGGCAACGGGAGAGGAAATAGTTCCATTCAAAATGTCATTATTTGGCATATTTTCAATCCGAAGAGCAAAAGAGTTCGATATATTGTCTTATAATTTATGTATATAAATTATTATATAAATAATTAACAATTCAACATTATCAAGATGAGTGGTCCATTGTTGCCATGGCAACGGTAGAGGAAATTGTTCCATTCAAAATGTCATTATTTGGCATATTTTCAAACCGAAGAGCAAAGGAGTCCAAGATAATGTCTTATTAGTAATGCATGTTAATTATTATTTACATAATTAATAAGTCCAATGTTACAAACATGACTGGCCCATGGTTGCCATGGCAACGGCACGTGTATGTATCATGCAAAAATGTCATTACTTGATCCATTTTCAATTCAAGGAGCAAACGAGTTCAACACAATGTCCTTATTATCTTTGTATATTAATCATTACTCAAAGAAACAAAAATTCAATACAAAAAGCATAAGAGGTCATTGTTGCCATGGCAACCAAACAGGAAATTGGATCATGTTAAATTGTTGTTATTTGGTCAGTATTGATATAAAACAGCAAATCTTTCAAAATATTGTTTTATTACTCATAAAATAATACACTTATTCTCATGCTTATTATTTTAATGTCGTAAAACAAGCAAAACAATATTTCATTCGAATTCAGTATCAAACACCAATAAAATGTTTAGGGTAGGGGTAAAATAGGGACTGTCGGGTAATAGGAATCACGGGTATTTTTTTCTATGCCTTATCACAATTATACTGGAGCAAAATTATATTTGTCTTTTATATTTCTGAATTAATTATGCTACCCATTAATTATATTAAAAACAAAATTAAGGTCAGATTCAATTCAGTTCACAAACTTTAAAGTTGCATAATATGATGCGTGCTCAAGGGGGAGCTGATCGTGGGGCGAAAATGTCGGGCATCGTTCGGGCATCAGATAGCCTATAGGCCTATCTTATTATTCAAAGAGTTATTTATTGGTTCTACATCTCTACCATAACTCAGAATATCCGTATATGAACAGATTTTTATAGATTTTGCATAGATAAAACTTACCTTTCTTCGTGTACCTGTAGTTCACCTGGGTTCACCTGGAGCATTTCCTCATTGGATCATTGTCAAAAGACGAAACTGGGTCATCGCGCCGAAAAGCCTGACGCCACTGATTATCCTGCTCGTACATTGAGTAATTAGGCCTAACACTCAACGACACTAAACTATTTACTCGATATTTACATATCAGACATATTAGAGAAGAATCATCATTCAAAATATTACGCGTCAATAAAGCAGGAAATGCGAACAGCTGTACATCAAAGAACGCCGCTTACGCAAGAGGTGCAATTGAAAAGTTGGATTTCAATATGAAATACGATTCGTGCCTCGTGTTGAATCCTTAGCGAAAAACACACAATCCACACATTTGTTTGATTACACATAAAAATACTTAGTTTTATGAAATAACATTACAAGTTATTAGCCTATTTTAAAAAATATCACAAAATTCAATTTTATTTCCGTTTGTAAATGCCAATCCCACATTTATATATTTTGCGTAACTAAGCGCGTCACTAATGTAAACTACTTATTTTCGAAATTAAGCTCGGGCGGCAGGCCTCGCCCACAATACAACCTACACAAATAAGTAAAGAATTTATGATAGATTTGATTGATATATAAATTATTTTGGGCGAAGTATGCCGCCCACACGAAAAACTGGTTTGAACGTCGTCTTTTTCGCTCGAAATCTCTTGATTTCGTCATTGCCTAGTCATGAAGTCATTGCCTAGTTGAAGCATCCGTAAAATCAATTTCGGGTCTTGGTAACCAACGGCAAGTTTATTGTTGGACAGCATATATCTTTAACAATTGATTCGACAAATGAAAATTGTTCAAGGTTGTGTTTGGTAATTCACGAAAATACAGGGCCAGTTATGTGGGTTAGAGTGAACCTAGTTCTTTCTTTTCAACTGTTCAAGAACTATTCTTGAACAAATAGTTCAAGAACTTTTGTCTCATATGACATTCAGTCATGAATAGTTCAAGAACCAATCAGGGACAGTTTAGGAACAGTTCTTGAAGTTAACTTCTTGAACAGTACAAGAACATTTCTTGAACTGTTCTTGATTATTTCACAGGGGTTGACCCGAAGAAGAGAAAGGCACAAAATCTTACTTTCTCCAAGTGCTTCAATAAACAGCTTTAAATAAATTACATTAATTTCTTACCCTTTGATTTACAACAATCTTGAAGTTTCCTACACTGGAAGAGCCTGATCAAGTCCACTATCTCCTCCTCTCGCGCATGCTGGAGGTCTTCTCTGCTTTCTACTACCTGCTGTAACAACTTATCCACTAATAACTTTATTTTTTCATCGGGAAGGCTCAGGAGTGTGGCCTGGATGATCTCCTGGATCCGTGCGCTGGCGTCATCAGACACTACGCGAGGAATGGAACAGAATGAATCAATGCAATTACAGACAAGCCCCTCTTTAGTACTCTGGCAAAGGGTAAAAATCTCCCAGCTCTCCCTGTTCAACACAAAAGTACCGAGCCATTGTATTCTCTCTGTTAGACAGGCAATGCACCCCTTGGTCAACTAGATGGACAGATTGGCATTTTTCAGTCCCAAAATATACCAGGGTATTTTTGGTAATGAGACTCAACTTAATCTTGCCAAAGACCAGTCCCTCATCATTTTGTTCTGATACAACACACATGTTCTTTTTGTAATGAGTACCTTTCACTTGAACTTCGAGTGCATAAACTGTGTTACCTGGATGCAAACTAAGGTGGGCAACAGACTGTTTGATCTTGTCCTTCTAATCACTCACAAAGAAATCTGTGATTCTTTCAACAACTGCAGATGGTGGGAACACTGTACCAGCATTTAATTAAGCTTGGAGTAGTTGATGCCTTTCACTGAGGGTGGAGCACAAGTTCTTGATGTTGTGCAACTTCCTTGCACATTGCTTGATGTATGTGTGCAGACTCAAAGCGTAGGGTCCACAAGCAAATATGTGGCCTGAAACACATTATGAGTTCTGGAAAATGTAATAGGTAATGGTGCTTTGGCTTTAGTGAATGACTGGGGAAAGTCTCAGGTCTGCTGACAATATATTTGTCTATCAGTACTTTCAAGTAGGCTATCTGGCCTATAGTGATGGCAGGTCCACATATCAGTTTGACGATTTGTCTGAGCTGCAATATAAGCTGCCACACTTCATTTTCCACGGGGTTATGAATCTTGTGCTTCATCAAGACTGGCAGGAGTCGGAGCAGAGTCCAGTTCTGGACAGCATGCCCACTGAACTTCTCACTTCCTGGATTAATATCACATGGTTTATTGTTGGCATCACTGCCAATATCGAAAACGATTCATGCACTGACTTAAGTGCAAGTAAGTGAACCCCTGTTTGTCAACAAGATGGCGGATAAGCAGCGCCAGGTCAGACGATACAGTACCTTCAAAAAGAGTATGTCCTAAGCAAGGAGGTAGGCCAGGGTTGCAAACATGAAAGAAAGCAAGTTCATTAAACTTAGAATCGGACTTTATACCAGCAGCTGAGTGTAGGTCACTTGCAATTATCTGCGACACGTTAATTTTGTAGGACTCCACTGTGCTGGGAGCCGACCTTGCCAGTGGCGTGAGAATGAATGTTGTATGATCAATGTCACAATATTTGCAAAAGTAATTGCTCCTGCTGAAATTTTCTGTAAAACCTCTGATGCTGTGTGAACCAAGATTATTGCCAGCATTTGCACACAGCGTATCTTTCACTTGCCCGTCAAGAGTGGCTATTCTATTCTCCAGCGATCTACCATGGTCCCCTTACAGTCGCGGAGATTGCATTGACTTTGCCACCTTGTTAATTTTATTAACTGGTAACTAGCTAGCTACTTGTAATTGACATTCAAGGACAATATTTTTTACCTGCACAATACTTAAAACAATGGACAATTCACTTTGCCTGTTTATACAGAGTTTCAAAAGACAAGGAGGGGAGAAAGGTTTGGCTGTTGGAAATCAGGAGAAAAAACCTTTCTCTATCCTCTCAATCCGTGCTGTGCAGCAATCATTTTTTGAGAGCAGGGGCAAAGGTGACGCTTAGTAAAGGAGTACTCAGAGTTTTTTTTTTTTTTAATAAATTTGGCATCTCCAATCCCACCCGAATTTGGAATGCCCAATTGGGAAACTATGTACAAAGCTTGCTCGTATGCGACCCCTTGCTGCCAACTCAGGATAGTGAGACAGTTCACGGCTCTCCTCCGAAGCACGTGCCTGTCTGCCACTGATTCTTATACACTCGCTGGTTGAATCTTCGCTTGTTCAGAACTAGGGCGGAGGATACCCGGACATGAACCAAGCCGGAGTCTTCCTGACGAGCGCCCGTCTGGCCAACAGGAGGCGCTGGAGCAACGAACAAAGCTGTTATCGAGTACCCAAATCCGGCAGTCCCTTCCCTATTCGAAACCCTGTAGCGCGATAGCCAATTGTGCGCTACTCTGAAAAAGCTGCCGACCCCTGCCGGTGGGTACGCCGAGGCTCGAGCCCGCGACGTGGTGATCACCTCTGCACTGCAGAGCCGTGCCTTAACCGTGTGAGCCACCCGGCAGCTAGGAGTACTCAGAGTTAACTAGCGGTTTCTTTTAACAACATTGGCATTAGCCATATGATTCAGTATGAACAATTCGGTCAACGGCGGATATGCTCAATTTGATAACCTATACGGACATTTATCGACGTTGGGTGAAATCTTCAAAGCAATTATCTTATCAGAGGGTCATTAAAAGCCTTGGTCACCTTAACTCAGTGGTTCTCAAAGTAGGGGGCGCGCAGAGCAATTGCAGGGGGGGTGCGGGGTGCGGGAAGCAAATTTTTTCCCCCCCACTGGAGTTCCGAACACCAACAGAAAATTATTTGCATACAGTCCATTCGCTGCCCAGAATTCTGCGATTACATCGTAAATGCAAATATATGAAGCTGGTAAAATTAGCTGGTTACAATCAATGTAGTCTTGCGATACCCAACTCGCCACTTTTTATCCTGCACTGATCTGGCATATGGTTAATAAAATGGTAAGTGACACCAAACAAAATCTGATGAATACAAAGCAGAAATAACCGAGATTGTGTCATCTTATTCTCGATAATATGAATGCTCTGTAGGTCTACAGATTATTTTTATCTAGCCTAGCAACTGAACGTTACAATCATATCGGCAGATTTGCAAGTGGTGTTCATTAATTTTTTTTCGTACTTCGCTGTCGGCTGTTAATATTGGTTGATTATGGTGCTTTCTTTCTGCATCATAGAGACATAATTTTAAGTAGACTATAGCTATACTCAGGCTGAGGGGTGTGATACAGCCTAATGATTTTATACTTTAAAAGAGGTTTTGAATTATTACATTTTCGTGTCCTTAATTGGAAAATTATGGTGGCCGTTTCCAAACCTGCCAATCGTTTTTAATGTTTCCAGCTAGCCTAGACAAAAATCATCTGTTCAGAGCATTCATATTCTCTATAATAAGCTGACGCAATCTCGGTTAACGTATTTTAACTTAAAAGTGCGAGGCCAGTGAAGAGAGGAAAATGTAACTGTCTCGAGACACTCTTCAGCGGTCCGGCACAAGGTTGCTGATTGGCTGTATGCAAGTAAGTTTCTGTCGGTCTCCGGAAAATGCATAAATAGCAATGTTGTTAAATTTTAAAAAATAAACCTGTTGCACTGAACATAATTACACAGTCAAGGTGCTTGAAAACAGTTACACTTAAAATAATTACGCCGTGGTTGTTTGTTATTTTGTCATTTCTAATTCTAAAAGTAGCCTAGCTGTAGTTTATGACTACCTACAGTTTATGACCGTTTACTTATATTTTTTCAAAAAAGGTTGAGGTTTATATTAATTACAACGTGTGAAATAAACTGCAATGGACTCTGAAAACAAAATGTGCGTATGTATTACCCATTTTTGTGGGGGGGGGGCGCAAAAATTTTCTTATGTACCAAAGGGGGGCCCAGCAGAAAAAGTTTGAGAACCACTGCCTTAACTGAACTTTTCTGCTTGCACTTGAACGTTGACACCGAGTCACATTTCGATCTTGCATTTAGTAAGTGTGCTGCTTTCCATCCTCCAAAAAAGCACATATTTAGGGAGAGAAAATGTTGGTCTGCACAGCGATACCAAAATTTCCCTGACTCGCACACAAGTGTTTTTGAAAACATAATTTTACAGTAGGAAAAAATGAATGGGAGTGTATGTGCAAATTTACCTTCCCGGTGTATACGCTCCTGGGACAGATGCTTCGCTTGAGTGTACCCTATCAGCAATGTTGTGTTCTATATGTATATCTATGGGCCAATCGCGAAACTGCGCGCTCGCATTTGCAAGACAATCGCGGCCCCAAAAAAAAAAAAAAGAAGAAGATCCGGAGCCAAAACTAAGACTTGTGGCCTACCGGCCCGAGTAAAAATCTATGTGGCATGGAAATTAAAAGTCTAATGTCCTTCTGCCAGAAATTCCTCTCAAAAATCTTGCTTCCCTCTGATCTGGGTGATCGCTGTATACATGGCATTTTAAAGCTAAAATCTTTCCAAATGAACGGTTACAATCATGGAAAACGCATTTAAACCTGACATTGGAGGTGTATCGGTGAACTTTCATGTGCCTCATAAAGGTAAATTTAGTACTACATGCATGGCTGCAAAAATGGCAACTGAACATTCTGGAAATGTAAATAGACTGCAGCCTAATCTCCCGTGTTATTTTTATCTATCACGCATAGCATAAATAAATCGCACATGCTTACGTAATAATATTACGCATCAAAATGCTAAATATGCTGAGAACGGCTTGCGAATTTGCAAGCTAGCTAGCTAACTAAGGTTATGGTGACCTGCTCATTCGACCACAGGGACATGTGCTCTGTTAACATAGATGCTTAAAAAAAACTATAGCAAAAATGGTGAACTTGACTTACCTCCACATAGCTGTTTCCATCCTTTTAGTCCTGTCAAGTGCAGTAAACTGAGTTGAAATAAATCCACAAAGCTTTCCAAAACTTGCGATAGTAAAAACACTAATAAAATCGCGTTAAGTGCTCTCTCCACTCTACTGGCTCTTTTAGTCTGGTCTAGAATACATGAATGAAACAAAATAAATTAACTGAGTGCTCCAAAACTTGATGTAGTAAAATAAAAGTGAATCCAGCTTTTACTGTTGTCTTTGCTCACCTCCACTGAGAAAGAAACGAGGCTCTAGCTGCTGCTGCCGCTGACAAGCATTCGCAATTGGTCTGATGAGCTGTGGTGCTCAAAGTAAATATCTGAAGAAGGAAAAAAAATGCTTCGACTTTCAAATGTCTTTTCTTCATCTAGTGAATTATAATTTCTAACATTGCTATCGACATGGAAGACACCAAAATATCACATTTAGATTACCGAAAGGCGTTGCGAATCCCACCATTTCAGCTTTGATCGTTTTTATTCATAAAACTTCAAAAAATGAAACGTTATCTTCCCAGGATTCTCAGCGGTAAGCAGTAAATTACTGTAATCAGGAAACATTTCACCGTTGGGATGCCTGAGCACGCGTTATGACTCCCATAATGCACTGCTTTTACAGCAATATACTGTAAAATGATAATGCAGTATGTCACTGTTAGAATTTCACTGAAAATTTACATCAATTTGTTACAGTGTAGAGGAGCTGGAGCCGGAGTGGGTGAGGCGGAGGGAGTCGGCACTAGAGGTAGATAGAGTTTTTTGGGATTGGTGCTGGATCTGCTGGTGTGGTCACATAATTTCTGAGTGTTGGACAGGGATGATACGCTGAGCTTCTGTCTCAGGGGTGAGTGTCCTTGCTGTGATGCTGGGCCCACTAGTAGAGGAGCTGGAGGCAGAGCTGGAGGTTAAGCACCAGATGAAGATGATGACTTCTTCCTCTTGAAAACTGCTGCTCATAACTACGGACTTATCTTCAGAAGTCTTCAACTCCCTACTTAACTCATTAAGCTCTTTGATCAAGGAGGAATTTTCCTGCATCCATTTCTGCCGCTCAGAGCTGTGCCTCTCCTGTTCTTTGGCCAATTTCCTCTGGAAGACGCCGCCATTTTCCAGACCACATCATCTTTTTCACAACCGTCTTTCAGCTTGCTACGTTGCTCGCTGATTAAGTCCTTGTCAGACTGCTGTATATAACAATGATGTGGCTCCAGCACGCTCACTTTCAGTTTTTTGGGATCCAGTGTTCAGTCCACATAGCTGAGAAGGTTAACTTTAAATCTCATGTTGCGTGCCTTATTCAGTGCTTGCTGCTTGTCCTTTCGCAGGTAGACAGCTAAAGTTCCAGATTACTGATATTGATCTTCCACTGGGAACTCTTTGAACTCCATAAGTTCCTTTTGCATCTCTCAGATTTGTTCTTTCAGTTCCATGATAGTTTAGATCTTCGGTGTAAGCGCTGCGATTCTGTGCTCCAGAAGGAGCCTCTGTTTTTCGGCACAATCCTCTCTATCCCCCTTCGCAGAAAATCTCCATTTCCTTCTTCTTAATGTCTTCATTCCTCCTTGCGATCTCTTTCCACAGGCCAAAAATGTCTTTCTCCAGACCGCTGGTGTGATCCTACTGCTTCTTCAGTTCTGCCTTCAGTTTCTTAATCTCCTTGTTTTTGTTATGGTCGTCTATCAGCAGGAAGCTGAGCTTCTTTTTCAAGAAGCGAGCTTCTTCCTTGTATTGGGCACTGAGGGCTCGATCTTTCACGCTGCCCTACCCGTTGCCACTACCCGCTACCCGTGAATTATGCATTTAGCAGCTTCCCCTATCCCTAAACGGAATCTTGAGGCCACACTACCGACTATGCATTATGCTGACTCCCTTATTTGCGACTGGAGGTGTGCCTGTGGGCGTGTTTATGCGCTTTCCCTACAATTGCTATCTGGACCCCACACATTAGGGAAAGCGTATAGCGGGTCCTCAAACCACCCACTACCCATTTAGGCTTTTACAAGAGCGCGCCCAGGCAGCTTCAATGCGTGTCCACTTGGACACATGTGGATGTGCACATGCGGCTCCACTTCCCGAATTAACTCGCCTATAAAAAGCCACTTTGCTTTAGCCTCAGTTGAACCACTGAGAAAACGGCAGAGATAGTACTAAATCGCCTGGATGGCCAGTTAAATAATAGAAGACGCCCAGAATTTCTATTTTGTATCAATCATTTTTTCCACTTTTATAATAATAAATAATTATTATACATATTAGTGATATATTTTATATATAATATTTTAAAAATATAATAATACAATACAAGTATTATTTCCCACAAAACGAGAGTGCGTGACAAAACCACGCCTCTCCCGTCAGGCAGTGACGGAATTATGTCACCTGGCTGTAGATGATGTAGACACCACTGCCAGCTGTCCGTATGCCTTGCCCGTTGGATTGGTGATGGTGTGGGCGTGTTTCTCTTCTAGAGGCCCTGGGAACCTTGTTAGAGTGCATGGCATCATGAACGCTTTGAAATACCAGGACATTTTAAATCAAAATCTGATGGCCTCTGCCGAATAGCTGAAGATGGGTCATCAATGGGTTTTTCATCAAGATAATGACCCTAAACATGTGGCCACATCTACTCAGATATGGTTCACCAGACACAGAATCAAGCTCCTCTCATGGCCATCTCAGTCTCCAGACCTCAACCCCATTGAAAACCTGTGGAGTGAGCTGAAGAGGAGAGTGCGGAGGAGAGGACCCAGGTCGCTGGATGATTTAGAGAGATTGTGCTAAGAGGAATGGTCAAGGATCCCTCTCTCTGTATTCTCCGATCTTGTGAAACATTATAGGAAAAGATATGGTGCTGTTTTGTTGGCAAAAAGGGGTTGTGCAAAGTATTAACATCGGGGGTGCTAATAATTGTGGCATATATGATTTGATGTAAAAAAAATAATAAAAGAATTGCTGCACAAAATAATAAATACATGAACATCCTAGCTGCCGGATAGCTCACTTGGTTAAAGCACCACTTTGCGGAGCAGAAGCGACTGTGACGGCCCGGGTTCCCGCCCTGGTTTCACCAACCGGCAGTGGTTGGAAGCTTTTTCAGAGTAGTGCACAATTGCCCATTGCGCAACAGGGACGCAAATTGGGAAGGGTCTGCTGGGAAGAGAAATATAAAAATGGTCGCTTTGATTGTTGCTCAAGCGCCTCCTGTTGGCCAGCCGGGCACTCGTCAGGAAGATTCTAAGCCTGATCATGTTCGGGTATCCTCCTGTCTCGTTCTGAACTTGCGAGGATTCAACTGATGAATGTAAAGAAGCAGTATTGACGGGAACACATGCTTCGGAGGAGAGCCGCGAACTGTCCGTCTCTCCTGAACTGGCAACAAGGGGTCGCATACGAGCAAGACTTGTACACCGTTCCCCAGTTGGCCATTCCAGCATTGGGTGGGATTGAAGATGCCAAATTTAAAAGAAGAAGAAAAAAAAAAATAGAATAGAGTACTTGAACATCCTGCTTGAAAACCTCTTGGAATCCATCATTTTCACTTCAATAGTGACGTCAAAATCCACTCTAGGCCCCTCAATATCGGGCACCCACAGAAGACGAGCTCAGGGCCCCACAAGACTATCCATCCTCTCATTAGGCCCATCGGGCCTCCTTTGGCATGGCTATCAGTCCCTCAGGGCCTCCTTTTCCCCAAGGTCCCCAGCAAATTACAGCAAATGTCCAGCCCCCTGATAATGAGGAGATCTTTGTAAAGGATGCTGAAGATGACTCCAGAGCTGTAGTTCGAACTGCACAATGTAACCGCAGTGTTTGCAAATTTTCATTCAAACTATGGTTTTGGTGAACACCTGAGTGGCACAATGATGGTCTGTACTACGTAAATTGCCAATGTGGTTAACTCGATAGTTTGAACTGTGGTTTTTGGAAAAATGTGCATCACTAATGAATATTTCTGAACATGTAAGTTGTTAATATAGTTTCCAACTATGCTTTTGTGCAATGTACCCCAGAATAGGTATGGTAAGTCATTTTGTAAGAGTATTCATGATGATAAACAAAGTGTTTTTAATCAAGCAATGCTTGAAAGAAAAACATAAATGAATAGGTTTTCTGCCAGTCAATGTAAGTCGCCGTACGCCTGAACGTTGCCATTTCAATATTAGAGAGGAAAAAACTGTTGACAGTGCAACATTTTTTCAAGCGCAGCACATGCACTAAGCAATTACATGTTCTTTTCAACACACTTCAGAATCACTGAAATGATCAAGATGCACTTCAGCTATTATTTTGTCCTTTTCTTGAGCGATACAAAGAGGCACTAAAAACGCAACAAACAACAATGTGCAAAATATTGTGCAAATAATGAAATAAGGAAAAAGTAAATACAAAGGTATTAAAAGTTGAGTATTTGCTCACAACTGGTGAATTCTAACAAATGGCTAAGGTGGCAAACCGTGTGCCGACAACAATAGTCCGATTCATGAGCCACTTACCAAATGATCCACTGAAAGGAGAGTCAGCAATATTGTATGCATTGCTCTACATTAACCCTGGCTATAAAAATCCTGGCTTAAAAACTTTCCATTTGTGAAAAGTCGAGATGCCATGATTGACACAATAAAACAGGGATCAGGCAATTGGAATACTGATGGCTGGAATGAGTGCAGCCAGAGTTCTGGCACGCTTTGGAGTGCATTGTGTGACTGTTTTACATCTGCAAATGCAATGTAGGCAGACAGGAAACACCCAAGATTGACAGCGGCGGATGACCGTGTATGTGCCGGACTGTTGCATTTGTGCGACATATCTCAGAGACCGCTTTCATGCAGCACTGTTGCCCACTGCCGAGGTTCCCGGAAGAAGCCATGACCATGTCAGCTCCCATACGGTGGGAAAATAGCTCTGGGATGAAGGCATATCTTCATCAAGAGCACATTTTGGGATAGTCCTAATAGATCACAGACATTCTACTCGTCAGTGGGGACTATGAATTGAACTACTGTTGTCGGCACATTGTCTGCCAACTTACACATTTGTTTGAATTCACTGTTTATGAGCTAACACTCTACTTTAGATATCTGAGTGTTTATTTTTTCCTTATTGCATTATTTGCACAAAATTTTCTATATTGTTCCTTGTTGTGTTTTTAATGCCTCGCAGTATATTTGTGCCTTTGAACCATACAGAGTTATGCAGACAATGACAGATATATTCTGCTTCACTTGGTTTTAGTTTTTTTTTTTTTTGTGTGTGTAATTTATTTTCTTTGTGAGTCTCAAGAAGCTTTTCTGGCGCATTAAAATATGTTAATTGAGCAAGACTACATCAGAAAGTGTCGGTTTTGCTAAACAGAGATAAATGTACTCTCAGACTGTAGTGCATAGAACAATAGGCAGTCTTATTTTGCAGAATAGGTCTTTTTTTCCCTCTGTAAAAACTGACTCATTAATATTATTCAAAACTAGGAGAGAGAAGTCTGAAAAAAGGAAATTCTTCATATTATCATTACCATTGAAGGTCCGCATTATTATGAAAAAATATTGGATTCATTAGTTTGTAATATTGCCTTGATATTTCTTTTGCCTGAACTGTACTACTAAGATTTTCAAGCTGATTTTGTGTTGAGACTGCTATGCAATTACCTGTTGTTGTGAACACTGTGATAACATCTGGGTGATTTAGTTCAAGAAGGCATCCATTTGCTGCAATCAGGACTCAGGTGAAAAGCAGGCTGATGCAAAAAGTTTGTCCTTTCTGTGGGCAAGTCTTGATTGCCTTTAGAATCACACATCATCTTGAAGAACTTATTTAATTTTTTCATCTGAAAGCAGCGATGAAGGGCACATGCCTATTATAATAGATGCGAATGAGGAAGAGAGTAGTAATGTATTTTTTCCCATGTTAGTATAGTTGGAAGAAACCTTGATGAAATGTATATGCTGGTGCAGAAATGTATTATTTTCATTGCGGAGGAGTAGGCTTATTGCAGAAAGAGATAGTTGTTCTCCCATATTTTTAATTTGTAAATTTTTATTAAGGCTAGTTGTCATGACTTGCTCCCAGTGGTCCGCATCACCAGAGTTCTGAGGAACCGGCCTGATCCTCCACTCACCAGTCAATTGTTTGCAGCTGTGTCCAGTCATCTCATTAAGCCCATACAAGTCTGAGCATCGCATCATACCAGTGCAAAGTCTCGTAAGCCTATTTAGTGGCATATCTTGTGTATATCTCTTTGTACTTTATTCTAGGAGACTTATGTTAGTCTAGCAACCTCATTATCATTAATTAAAGGAATTGCTGTTTCCTGTTTTGTATTTTTGAATTCTCACTTTTTGAAACTCTGCTTCAAAAGTGATAAATATAAAATCCTTTTCCTTTGCATTTGAATCCAATCAGCCTCATTTCCAATTTTTATTGCACTTACAAGCGTGCACAGAAAAGACAGAACACTAGTCAAAAGCAGACAGTATTATACATAAAGCTGACAGCTCACTGTCTGCATCTAGAGATTTTCTTTAAAGATGTGCACATGCAAAATTCAGATGGAATTTTACACAATGCATTTTAGGTTAATTTATTTATGCTTATGTCAATGAAAATTGTTTGGCATGTTGTACTAGATGCCCACGCAGATGTTAGTCCTATTAACCACCAGTGTTATTATTGCAATTTCAAAGTTACAGACAGAATTAATATATATACCTTTGCTATTGTTCATGTCTCAATCTGGATAAATTGCAGCTCATTAGGGAATCCTATAAAATCAAGCAAGCTTTACAGCTTTCTGGCAGTCCCCATTTCCGAAAGCGCCTCTTCCTTTGGCTATGGTCAGAAGATGCATGGCCAGCCAGTGTATCCCTCTGAGTTGGAGATGTAGCCTCATAACATAACATAACATAACATAACATGAATGGCAAGAACAGGCCTTTCAGCCAAACTAAGCCTGCCAGTTTCTTTATACTATTGTGAATATATCCCTTCAGATACTGAATGGCTCATTGGTATCTAGCTATACGTCAAGCCTGCTCTTGAAAACCCCCAAGGTCTCTGCCTTAACAATATGGTCAAGCAAGCTATTCCACATTGAAATTACTCTTTGGGTGAAGAAATATTTCCGAATATCAGTGCTAAATTTACCTTAGGTCAACTTCCATTTGTGACCCCGAGTTCTACTCACAACACTCAGTCGAAGGAATCCTACATAATTCACTTTGTTAATCCCTTTAACATATGTAAATACCTCAATCAAATCACCCCTGAGTCTCCTTTTCCTAAGACTAAAGAGATTAAGGATCTTCAGCCTCTTCTCGTAGCTTTCATCTTTTATACCTGGAATAAGCTTAATGGCTCTTCTCTGAACTTTCTCTAGAGCCTCTATATCTTTCCTAAAGTATGGTCCCCCCAACTGTACACAATACTCCAGATGAGGTCTAACGAACGTGTTGTACAAAAGAAGCATCACCTCCTTAGATTTGTACTCAATACTTTTGGCAATGTATCCCAGCATCTGATTAGCTTTTTTAACTGCTACGGCACAATGGCTTGAACCTGTGAGGGTTTGGTCAACAATCACTCCCAGATCTTTCTCGTGTGCCGCACATTCCAGTTTTAAACCTCCCATGAAGTAATCCCATCTAATTTTTTATTACCTACATGTACAACTTTACATTTTGCTAGATTAAATTTCATTTGCCACATTTCTGCCCAATTCTAGATTCTATCCAAATCGTCCTGAATCACTTTAGTGGACCCTAAACTATTTGCCAAACCCCCAAATTTAGTATCATCTGCAAATTTAACCAATCTGCTCTCAATATTCCTATCAAGGTCATTGATGTAGATGAGGAACAGCAGGGGTCCCAATACCGATCCCTGGAGGACGCCACTCTCCACCATACCTAGCTCAGATGAGATACCACTGACCACCACTCTTTGTGTTCTGTCCTGTAACCAGTTTTGAATCCACTTCAGAATACCTCCCGTAACTCCAATGGAGCTCATGGTATTGCCAACTCAAGATGGCATCCCAAAAACGTAACATATCTACGTAACTGTAATTTACAGCACCTAACAAGCATAAAAAGACTCCAGGATGCATTAAAATGCCTTGAGGCTGAGAGGCATTGGTACCATGGAGCAACACAATTTCACCAAGACAATATGCAGTCCAGCACTCTGTTTCTCACTTCGCCAGTTGCACATTTGCACCCTATCCGTTCAGCTTTATTGACTATTTTCTGCCATTTTTTTTCTTTCTCACACTCATTTCCATCTAAAATTACTCATAAGGCATGGTCTTAAAGCATGAATGCGGCAAGTTATAATACCAGCACCCAACATAGCTGAGGAATTCATGATGGCAGATGCAGTTTATGTTGTTTGCTAATTTATTCACATGCATTGTGCAGCATACATCAGCATCAGCATGTAAGTTTGAAAACTCCAGGGCATATGGCCCTCTTTCTAGCTCAATAAAACTTGCATTTTGCTATTTCTCGGTTCGGACACATTGTATCGTTCACTTGATGATGACACACCAAAGAGGCATTCCCATGACCTAATTTTCTGAAGACCAGCGTACATTGCTGCTCTAATTCAGTCCTATTAATTCTAATTCGTTGCAAAAATGCATGGAGTGCAAAGAGTAAAACTCAACTTAAAACACCAAATAGATTGTGGATGCTACATGCACAGCCATGGAAAGACTTGCAATAAGTCCATCTGTTGAGATAACCATTTACATCCAAAATCATCCAAAGCGGAAGCCTACTGCTTGCATGCTTGCAATCAAGATGCCCTCATCAGACTCATACCTCTGCAGCATTTAAATGAGATGACATTACCTGGCCAGAGTATGCAATTTGCTGGTGTGGAAACTTACCACGTCAGTTACTGAAACTGGACAGGAGAAAGTGCTGTTTACCAGACTAACATTAGCATATAATTATTGCACCCAAGAACACAGGTCATACAAGAAGGAAATCTAGTTTGTAATGAGGTGGACTTAATATTTGAAAAATTGCATGAAACATGAAGAGAACAAATCCTCTGATATTTTATTTACTCGCACATTACATTTACATTTCAGCTGCTTTATGAGGCTGCTTCCCAAAAGTCTCAAAGGATGAAAAATAAGGGGGCGTGCCACAAAAGGGGGTCAGATGATCTTACCAGGCATTGGCTTGCTGAGTGCTCATGGGAAAAAAAAACAAATGAAAAATTATCTTTCTGTCCCGTAATGAACAACAAAGTCTTACCTTGAGAGAAAATTGTCATACACTCTTAAAATGAGTTAAATGATTTTCATAAATATCAGCAATCCCTTCAAGCGCTATTTACATGTTCTTCTTCATTTCCCCTCCTCCATTGGCACCAAATAGCAAATGTGAATTGCAATTGTGGCAGCATAATGACAAAGAAGATTCTGGGTTGAAACATTCTGGCCTTTGAAATATATCATTAGCGAAACAAGACATTTGTCAGCAACGCAATGCTCCAAAATGAGGCACTCGGAGGGGTGGCCATACGAGCTTTTGTGGCAAACTCATCAGGGATTGCTTACAAGCTGTGTCTAAAGAGAGTGCAGGTAAGAACAGCCATATAAATTGCATAGTCTTCCTTTTTGGCATGTAGTCTTCAGTAACTATATATTAGCCACGGCACACATGTACAAGCGTAGCAGGTTTAGACCTGCCATGTGCAGTGACTGCATGCTGGAGAAAGTGGATGCAAACATGCAATAGGAAAATTAATCTAGCAGCAGGCAAATCGAATTGGCAGATGACAATATTAACTAGCAACAGATAATATTGACTCGTAGCAGGCAGTGTTATCTAGCAGCAGGGAGTGATACAATGATGCAGCTGAAAACTGATGCAGCAGCTGAGAGCAGTGCTGCGCAGCCGCAGACATTGGCATGTTTCGCAGTGAACGCTGAACTGCTCATATTGCCCAGCTACCAAAGGGGTGAAGCAGTGTTTGATATTCGCGGTAGTGTCGATGGGAATGGGGGCATGTCTTGAGTTGTCTGCCAGAACTAGCTCCACAAGCTATGCCCCATTCTAACCAATGCACATTAGTCAATATGAGCTTTCAGGATCCCGTGTTATTTTCCATTACATCCATCTCCAACATATTCAATATCATCCATTTGTATCTTTGATCCCCCCAAAAATGATGAACTCATTCATCTGAAGGCATTTTATTATCTTGTGTTCAGTATGTATGCACAATTTTATGTGCAAAGTACTGTGAAAGAAAGGTAAATTACATTTATATTGTGCTCTTTCTGGCTGACAGTAAGATTATAAATGAATAAGATTAATACGGTTAACATATCATGTCTTGTAGCTGTCATTGACATTCTGCATTTGTTTAGAGGTCAGTGTCAGGGCGAGCACTGTGAATTTCAACACTTGTGCTACTGTTTGTATATTAAACCAATGCTGAAAAAAGGCAGTAGTATCAACTCATTTTTGTTTCACACAACAACTTTTAGGAGTCCTCTACCGTAGAGCTCTGTAAAGACTCTTTTACAGTTTTGAATGAACTCACCTGCAAAAAATGAAAAGGAAAAAAAATGTTAGGTAAGATTAATTTAATTTTTAAGACTTAAAACACTTATTTCTATCACCATTTTTCTAAGTAAGACAAAAAATGTGTCCTTGATTTGGGGTTATTTTGACTAGCTTGCCAATGGGGTAAGTAAATTTTCACTTGTCAAGCAAATACTGACTTAAAACAAGTTACTATTTGCTTGACAAGTGAAAATGTTCGTATCCCACTGGCAAGATAGTCAAAATAACCCCAAATCAAGAACGCATTTTTTGTCTTACCTAGAAAAATGGTGATAGAAATAAGTGTTTTAAGTCTTAAAATAAGTAAATTGATCTCACCTGGTATTTGTTTCTTTTCATTTTTTGCAGTGCAACAAAGGACTGATAAAATGTGTAATTGCTAAAAAAAAGAAAAAAACTATTCGTTAATGCAGTCAACAAAAGCCTAATTGCCTGTAGAACTTATATAAATCTTCTTAAATAAAGTGTAATTAATGAAATTCACTGAACAATTTATCAAAAAGTAAAGTAAATAGTATTCTTGCACTTTAGAGAAAGCAGACAGCACTGTCAGGATTCTCTCGTCCGTAACATTGCATCCAAGCCAGAGATAGACAAGCTTGTGCCTTAGCCTCCGTATCTCACGCAGGGCCTAGATGCGACCCATGAACAAATTATACATAATGTTTTACTTGGCTGGAAACTATTCCAAAAGGAATATGTACAGAATGTTTATTACTGTCTATCATTTCTCTGTATATTTGAGCCATAAGTAAATCAAGGTGTTACGCTTCATCACCAACTTGACAAACACACTCACACACACACTCCCCCTGTGTTTGTTCCATTCTCGCGGGTAAGTGCTTGCCCGTCTGTCATCAATCATTATAAAGCATAATTTTATTTTGCGTTCCTAAAGTTTGAGCTGCACTAAATCATGAAGAATGCAAAAACAAAGAAGGTAGCAATGTCCTTTTAGTCGGTGATGGCTCAACCAAAGCAATCTGCTGACCTCACTGAAGATGAACATCGCCTCACCTTGCCTTCTGCTGAAGCAAAGATCTTTCAGAACATGTATCAGCAAGGGCCTGCTGTGGCTGTTTTCCAATCTTTACGCATCTGTGGAATTTGTGTTCAGCAGAAGGCATTCTTTATTACTGTCTTCCATCTTATGGCACTGGGAGCCTGACTTTCCTTTCAAAAATTTTGAACACTTCAACCAAGAACCAAGACCTTTTTTAAAATGGTCGAGAAATATGAGGATCGTAACTTTAAGGTGAATTTTGGCAGAAATTTGTGATCCTGATCCATCCCTCTGGCATTTACAGAGCCATTGGTGAATGCAGAATGGGGTCGCGTATGAGGTTGAAAATAGTTGTCCCTGATTTCATGCTTGAAAATGCCAGTAATTTATGCTGTAAAAACCAAAATGGTCAGCCTAATGTAAACCAAACAAACCGCTTTGCTACTAAAGCTTAATGGCTGTGGAATGCTTCTTGAATGAGAACTGCTATTTTGGTGTGCGAGCTGGACGGCTCATACTGGCTGCAACCTTCCCAGAAGATTAAACTGAGGCTATTCTCTCTCCTGCATTCAGCAAGCCTATAAAATTTGAACCCACAATGGGCACCGCAGGTGGGCCGGGCGCATTTGTGCGCCGCAGTAATGAAGCGAGCGGCGGGAGCAAGGTGCCCACCGAGCAGCTGGTGCCCTGGCAGCCCAGCGGCGCATATATTGTATAAATTACTGATAATCCTCACTACCTGCCAACCTGTGTCCGGGCATCAGTCGAATGGGGGTTTGGGGTAGAATTGTGTTTGTGTGTGTGTGTGCGCGTGTGAATCTGTTTCTGTGTGGTAAGGGGTGGTTAAGCTATCACATGCTGTGAAGTTCCGCATGAAGCACACTTGAGGGTGAGTTTCCCTGACAACCAGAAAACCAGGTGTTAGTCTTCTGCATGCCAGTCCACCCTATTTCTTTGTCCTTTCTTTCTTTCTTTCTTTCTTTCTTTCTTTCTTTCTTTCTTTTTCCTCCTTTGGCTTACCTCTCTCTCTCTCATACTCTCCTAATTTCTTTTTCAGTCTCCCTCCCTCCCTCCCTCCCTCTCTTCCCTCTCGCTCTTTGCCGTTCCGGCCTGTTTTAAGGGTTCAAAAGCCGTGTGATCACTACCCCAAGCTGCTCCCTCCTCCCACTCCCAAGATTAAGTCCAGAGAACTGACAGGCAGCAGTCAGGCATGTAAGATTCCTCCTAATTGGCACCAGTTTATAACTCCTTTGTGGGAGAAAAGCAAGCGGGTCGGCCCCAGTTCCCCCGCCTGCCGCGAGCAGCGGTGATCAGAGGAGTTTTGTTTGTATGGGATGGACGAAGAGAGTTAAAAAGTCACGCACCCCCTGCCCCCTTTGTGGCTGTGACCCCGGGACCCTAAATGAAAAAGTCCCAAATAGCCCCTTTCAGCATGAAAATCAACCTCCAGTCCCTCAGTGTCCCCCTACAATGCGGATATGTTGCAAAATAGGCCCCTTCACAAGTGCACAAATGAGCCTTTTATGTCTCAATTATGGTAGTCAACCATGACCGGCCATAATAAGACTGCACTACAGGCTTATGCTATTTGCCTTCACATTCATCAAAAGCTTATGCCAGCGACACAAGTAAACAAACGGATTGCAATATGTGCGCAGGATGCCGTCTTCTCATCGTGCCCACGCACATCTGATGTCCGATTACATTAAGATTTACTTCGAATATTCCTTATTATTTTATGAGCGTCTAATACGACAAATTTACAAAGCTTCCTACAGATTTCAATTTCAGGAGTTGAGGAAAAATGTTCTCGAATGTCCCCCTTTTACTTATTCAATAGGCAGAACAAAAACAGTTGTTTATCCTGTCTTGTGGGTTCCCAGGGAGGAGATTAAAGAGACCGAAGGGTGGCAGAGAACAAAGACCACTGGCAGGGTTATCACCCTCACCGAGCCGCAGGCCCGTCTGATGCCAGCGAGGGTGACGGCAGCTAAGTGGAATCCACAATGAGGTGGACAGCGGGCATCTCGCAGGAGCACAGGAGCATGTCATTGAAAGTAATGGCCATGAATCTCACACTTTCAGAGGGGAAAAAATACCCTCTTGCTGCACAAGTAACTGTGTCTCAATTAGACCGGCAGCGCCATTTGTGCAGTACTTTTTTGTGCAAACGATAGATATCATTTCGGGGACTATAAAGTTTGTTAAGATGCAAGAAGTTTGTGGGACCATATTGAGGTCTTGTCCATCGTTCTATGAAAGACATGCTTGCTTTGGAATAACCATTACAAAGCTTCCCTTGCTGACTGGCTAAATGTTTGCTGGAAAACAGCTTAATGACGATTGCAGAAACTATGGTCATTAATTGGGTGCAGCTTACAGAGCTATTTTAGGCAGGCAATTTTTATGCATTTCAGGCATATCTTCCGCTGCTGCCCCCGTCAGAGGGTAGGGCAGGCTATTTAAGCTGCTCTCCTGCTTATCCTCTGCGGCCGAAACATGCCTCAGCCTGTTACTGTGCAGTATTACTTTGTTTTGGTGCCGTTATCAGCATTGCCTGACGCTGCACCATTCTTGCCTGCTGCTGTTTAAAATCCTGCCTGCACCCCAGCACCCGGGTGCGGGCTTCTGGGGGGGGGTCGGCGTGCGGCGTATCCCCGAACTCACTGCTCTCTTCTATTCAAGCTCGGAAGGCTGCAAAATACGTCAGGGTCAAAGCCTAGACACCAAACTATCATTGTATCTACTTGATAATACTCATATTAACTTTACACATGAGTTGGCTGCCTGAAATTAGCATCTGACACACCCTGGCTGTCTTCAGGTTCTGCTTTATACTGATGTATCGTCACGGTGCAAATGATCAAATTTAAATGCTAATTATAATACACTCAGCAACAGCTATTTATCTGAGGATTCAATGTCACAAGGCTCATTTATTATCTGCAGAGGAAACAAATGCTGTTCACCTTCATTGTCCCCAGTCTGGTGGTCTCTCTGTGGTGACTGTCTGAAAAAGATGCATGAAGGCAGCCTGCAGTGCCTGGCTTTTCAGTGACATTTGCCACCCCTGCAAACTGGAAGTCAAATCATTTAACATTTCTCTGAAATGCTTGTCGTGGCACAGCCACTGCAATCTTGTTGTTTTATTTTTCCTGGGCAACATCTCACAAGTTCTAGGGTGATGAAAGAATTTGAAATGGAAGGCCTCTTGAATGTTTAGAAGTGCTATATTTTATCCTAATGAACTTCAGTGAAGACCGCAGCAAGGTGACAGATTTGATCCTTATTGATTAAAATTTTGAAGAGAGGTAACAAAGCAAGGTGAAAACCTTTTTTGGTCATCCACTCATCTTTATGTTTGGTTAATGCTCCTAACACTTTTAATACTTTTTTCAAAGTGTGGCTGGCAAAGTACGTATTCAAGCATGCAGGTTTAAACAGCCACTTCCAAAGGACTTAAAGCAAGACAGTGTTGCATTTGCATTTGGCCCAGCATCTCTTGCCTCATTGTCTAAAGTTGGCAGGGGGGTGATGAACTTATTTTGAGGTACCAACTTTTTTAATCTCCATGTCCCATTTTTTTTTTTTTTAAAGGAACAGTCCACGGTACCTTCATAATGAAATATGTTTTTCTATGAAATGAGACGAGATGAATGAAACCTCTCAGAGCTTTGTGCGACCTCCCAGTCAGCCAGACGCACTGCCACTCCTGTTAGCATTTGTAGCTAGACTCATTGTGGTCATCGGTATTTTTCGGGGCTGTAGTTAGATGCGACCAAAGTCTTCCACGTTTTTCCTGTTTACATAGGTTTATATGACCAGTGACATGAGTTCGGGTTCGGGTACGCAAATCCAAACGTGGCTTTTTCTATGCTGTGGGAAGTGCGTACTATAATGACAGGCGTAGTAACACCTTCTGCGCGCTTCGACAGCGCATTGATACCTTCACTTCACTTCTTCACATACGATTCATCTTCGTCCGTTTCTTCTTCCTGCTCACGGTCCATTTCGGCTAGCTCCTCCTCGGTATATTCCGGTTCAAATAGATATGGCTGTGGCTCCGCCACAAGCCAGTCGTCGGCATCTATGTCCTCCATTTGAAAATGTTCCATAGTAGCACACTTGAGGATTTTCTTTTATTATTTTCTGCAAGCTCTGGCTTCCTGACTGTGTACCAAGTAGTGCAGTGCAGTCACGTTGGTTGTATTTACGGAAGTAGGGGGGGTTGTGGGAGAGAAAAGAAATCATAAGTGAAGGTATCAATGCGCTGTCGAAGCGCGCAGAAGGTGTTACTACGCCTGTCATTATAGTACGCACTTCCCACACCATAGAAAAAGCCACGTTTGGATTTGCGTTCCCGAACCCGAACTCATGTCACTGGTCATATAAACCTATGTAAACAGGAAAAACGTGGAAGACTTTGGTCGCATCTAACTACAGCCCGGAAAAATACTGATGACCACAATGAGTCTAGCTACAAATGCTAACAGGAGTGGCAGCGCGTCTGGCTGACTGGGACGTCGCTCAAAGCTCGGAGAGGTACGTATCATCTCGTCTCATTTCATAGAAAAACATATTTCATTATGAAAGTACTGTGGACTGTTCCTTTAATGGGAAGGTGCACAAGTGCCAGAATGTCAGTCTGTAATCCATTCGACATTCCTTTAGCCATATAATGAATCTGTGTGAAAGGACTGGCCAGGGAAAGCTTTATGTCTATATTATTAATAAGCTGTGAGCTACAGTAAGGCTCCAGAATGCCCAGTCAGCATTTACACATTGTATTAATAAAACACTTAAAAATGGTGCTGTATTTCTGGGCTTGGGAAGATCATGTTGAACACTCACTGGCTAATTTGTTCATTATCACCTCCATCAACACTGTTACTCTGGAGAGCGGATGGGAAATTGATCTGCATGTTGAACTCCTGACTGTGTTTCATAATCAACACTGGAGAGGGGGGGATTTGGAGGAAGGGAAAAACCACCAACTTTCGAGCACTCTAGCCACATCGAAGTTGCCCAGCTTACTTGTAATCTGGATACAGAAAGTGTTTCACTGAATGAATGTCTGCTTGTGGACAATTAATGTCGGCGTGTGCATTTCCGTATCATTTTTGCTTTCACTTGTTGCAAAATGCATCTCTTAAGATGACAACAACAGCAAAAATATGTGCGAAGCATGGCTGTCGTGTAACAGTACAATTCTCTCTTTGTCAAAGCTGAATGTCAACATCCTGTTATCCCGTCACCCACTTTGCCTGAAACCTTAAACCAGCAAACACCTGTTTCTTTGTGTGTGCACTGACCTCTGTGAAGGCCCGTCTCGGCAGTGCCGATGGGCAGAGCCGCCTCGGTTTTTTAGCGGGGAGGGCAGAGTAGGACGAAGTAGAAGTAGGCCAGCCCTCCTTGCTCCACTGCCCCCCCCCCCCCCCCCCCCATTTGAAAGGCGGCCTTTGTGGAGCAGCTCCAGTCACTCACCACAGCCCAGGCATATTTTTCATCAAAAGATATTTGAAATGTGACTGGATCTATTCATGCTCAGCCAGGGCTGGTTGCGCTGTCACTATACAGCATGAAACTCTGTTCTGGCGGGGAATGTAAAGAATCCTGGGGTGGGGAAGGTGGAGGAGAGGTTTGCACTTACTTGGCTCACTGGCTAACAGGCAAGCCTGGGAAATATTCGTCAGTACAGCAGACCACGCTCACCGCAAAAGCCTATTTATGTACATTAAACAGTGTTTACCATTCAAATAATTTGTGGTCACATTCTCTGCCCTGTCAGAGCACATCCTGGGCTCTTGGAAGAGAGCTGCATTTTTAAATATCATTAAATGCCATGGATTCTGTGCTCTGAACAAGACAGGAAAGATGGATTAATCCAGCAATTGCGTCCTGGGGATTTTCTTCCAAATGTTTTATGTCAGCCACTAATATGGTTAAAGATTATTAGATTACCAAAACTTTCCCTTTCTCGTGGCATTGCTAAGATAATAGACAGTTCAATAACAATATTTAGCCTGAACCATACTGTGGCTGTGCAGTATTACCTCGTTTTGCCAATGTCCCCTAGGTCAATCTGACCGGTAATTGAATGGAAATTGATGCTTCTAAGCTGACAGTTTTATGTACAGCACTCCATGATTGCACTCAGGGAAGAGTCCATATTTGATGTTTTGTCCAATTTTGGGGGGTCTTCAGGGCTGCTAAAAGGACATTTGCTGTCATTGGGGTGTGCAGAAGTGCGTGGTCCATTGCAGGTCCTCTTTTAAAACCACACATACCTTGCGTTTGACATCAAAGGTGGCCAGTAATTACCACGTCAAATGCAAATGCTTGCTCCGGCTATTTTAAACCAAAGCTAGTTTACAGCAGCCCGTGTTTGTGCTTCTCTCTGCATCTTTCCCCCTCACTGTGTCCCCTTTGAATGCGCTCCATTGAAACAGATGGGCAGTTCAAACAACTCGCGCCTCCATGACGTCCGCCCCTTGAGCAGACTCAGAACAAACAGGTTTGCACCCCCCCCTGTAAACAGACAACCCTTGCCTGGGAAGCTTACGAATGGTTGCACTGACAGCGCATTAAGAACTTGTTCTGTTTCTCCAGTGGCATGCGCTTGCTGTGTTTTCACAGACAGCTTTTGAAAAAGGAGAAGGACGGTGGCCCAGGCCAATAGTTACACTGTCCGAACGCACGGCTATGTCAATACAGACAGGGCTAATGTGCTGTGTGTTTAGGTGCCTGAATGAAAGGGGTGAGGGTCATAATAAAAACAGAGCAATGTGTGAAATACGCCGCATTGAGGATGCAGGCGCTTGTAAAACAAGGGCTCACGATTTGGCAGGAAGATGCTACGGTCAGCAATAAAGGGCTAAAATAAACAGGGTTTTGGCTGTCATTGTGGCTGCTGGCTACAAACCCTTTGCCCCATCAAAGTCAGCAGCAAAATAAAAGGCAAAATGGTAATGAACTGGCCTGTCAGATGTGCTGCACTTTTTCAGATCATGAGAAAAGCTATTTCAGAGGCCAGCGAATTTTGATTTGAAACTGAAAGTGACGTTTCGGAGCAAAAAGTGACAACGAGATTCGGTTATGACCCCACCCCCCGACTGAAGAACACAAATACCTGAACAGAATATAGCTCCGCAATGTCTCGCAAAAGTGAATCAAACTACTATCATATTGGCATCAGCAGAACGGAAATTCTTACTGAAAAGTGGAAAGTTTCAATTCACAGTGCAATAGACTGTGAACTAATTGTGAATATGCAAATCATGGCTTTATGTTAGCCATCGAGTTCCACTTGGGTTTAGCAATACGTCTCAGTAATAACATGGGTAATTGCCTCCAGTCACAACAGAAGTTCCAGTGTTGCAGAGGCACCAGTGACATTTTCCACAATGTTTTAATACAAGTTCACTTTTGCGCAAATTAATTTCTTATGAAGCAAGAGGCGAGTTAGTGTACTTCGACTGCGTAAAATAAATGGTGGGAAACGTCTCTCTTTTCAAGAGAAGCCTGATTTATTTATTTATTTTGTATTAATTGACGTTATCCCGCTGCAGCATTGAGTAAAATAAGGTCACTCAAATGCAAGGATTGGACGGTGCAGTCGCTTCTTGGACAAAATCTTATAATAAAGTAATGCAATATAAAGACACTTGACAACACAAATATGAATTGTATTTTTATTATTCTTATATTCTCTTGGAGAAGGCAGACTACCTTTTCCAGGATGCCTGAGTATAAAAACTGTAAAAGTTCATCCCATTACACCTAAGCACCCAAATGCAGCTGCTGTATTCAAACCTGTGGAACTTTTGGGCTATTTTAAATTCTGGTGTATATCCCAAGGTTTCCAGCAATCGCAAATATGTCCTGTTGAATTACAGGTAAAAGTGTATGAAATAATGTCCAAGATCTAGATATTTTCCATTTGATGTAATGCTGAGGCCATAAAAACATGGTGTCCAGGGATTGAATATTTCTCTCAATATAAGTGTGATGCTGTTTTAGTGAAGTTCAGCAACCATCAGTTACAGAATAAATATGTGACATTGTTCTACAATATGAAAAAAAAAGGTTATTCTAACTTTGAACATACTTATGGGAAAACCTAAGTGAAAAACTGACAGTTTAGGGGGGGTAAAAGCATTTGTTTTCAAACATAAGTAATTGTAAAAATGGAAAATGCTGTTATTCCCTGCCTGATTTACTGTGCAAGTACACCAGAAGAAATACTGTGAGAGTGTAGCAGAAAACGTCGAATAAAAAGAAATAAACAAACGAAAAAATAAATGCCAAGCTGAAAGTATTGTCTTTCCTTCTCATCTCAAATCTGAACTAGGCAGAAGAATAGATGGCCGCTGGCCTAACACAGGGCGTCGTGGCCGGTGCCAGGCCTGTCAGAGTTGACAGTGAGGATCTGCTGAAAGACGAAGCCAGAAGATGGCTCTCATGTATAAAAACCAAAGTTGAGAGCAGAAGGCTAGAAGGAACCAGCCATATTTTATCTTCCTCTCTGGTCTATCAAAAATCCATCCAGTTTGCCTGCCTTATTGCTGATAATATTAAACAACCATCCCCTCTGCATTCCCCCAACACATCAGCTCTCTTTAATGTAAAAAGCCCTGTTAAAAATCCAATTAATTGAGGAATATTAGTAAATTTCACAATGCAAAAACTCAACTGACCTTCACAATGGAAACGAACACGATTTAGGCATTTGATTTTAATTTGTTTTTTTAATCATCGTATATACTTCATGGACATTTTTCTCTTCAAAAATAAAAATAGGAAAAATGATGCCTACACATTTGTTTGGGGAGTGTCTAGTTCATTCATGTAAAGCATTAAAAGTCTGTAAATAGCTTAAGTGTTTTGACTAATGAAGCACAATTTATGTTTAAGTATTTTGGATTTGAGCACCATAATATCAGAGTAATACTGATGCGACATATTCTGTTTGTATGTGAACAACATTAACAATGTGAAAGTTCATCCTCTGGATCTGCATTAATCCAATTTCACTTCCTTTATTTTCCTTGCCAAATGGTTCTTGAGTATAAACCAACTTTAAAACCTGTTACCAAGCAGGTTTCAAACTGGCAAAATCTTACCCAGTTCATGTTCTTTTGATTTTATTGCCGATTGCCGCAGAGCCCAGCTTACTTGGTCTTGTGGAGACTCTTTCCAGTGCAATGGTCACCCTGCCAGGCAATCTATTACCAATTCTTCCCTGGCCTTCCAAAAGCCTCAACTGTGAACTGAGAGACCGATGAGTTCTTTTTTCTCAATTAAAGGTAGAGACAGGGAGGGGGTCTGATTGTGCAGTGAAGGGGTGGGATGGGGGAGAGGGGGGTGGGCTAGCATTCTTCCAATGATTAACAAAAGTCCCTCCACTTTTCAGATAAAGCTTTATCAGAAGTGCCCAGCTGCTTGGCTTTCATTAACATCCCTTCTGCAGATTTCTCTCCTCAGGACATACCTGTTGTTCCTTTGTTACATCTGACAATACTAACTGGGAGTCAGTCCTGCATGCCAAGGACAAAGATGTTCTTATGGAGATGGCAGCAGTTTTCTGCATGAAACACAAACAATGAACTCGGATGCAGAAACTACAAAGATTGGCCAATTGCACTGGTGTAAACAATACAAGTGAATAAATAATCATGTATGGATGTATGCATGCATACATACTTACAGTGGTGCAGTGGTCACTGGGAGTGCCAAATAAATGAGGACAGCAGGGACAAGACAGGCATCAGGTGTCCCTTTTGATCTACCAGTTCAGAGTCAGACTCTTTGGCCTCAAAAATGCACCAGCCACCTTTCAGAGACAGATGAAAGTGACCTTGGGAGAGCTTTACAGTAAAATCTGTTTTGTTTCATCATCTACTCTCCATCTTGGGAACAGCACTTTCATGAATCACAGATGGTATTCCAAAAAACGTAAAGAAGCAAGACTGACTATTAACATGAAAAAGTGCAACTTTTTCCAAACTTCCCTCAATGCACATAGTATATTCTGCAGGTAATCAGGTGGATCCACAAAAAAATGAAGGCAGCAATGTATTATCCTGTGCCAACTAATCTTAAGGCTGAGTTCCAGTCTACTTTAAAAAGCCCAAAGCTGTGTTTGGTCTCCCTACCCATCCTAGGACATGCAAACAACGACCTCCCTTTTGTTGTTTACACTGATGCCAGTGACGTGGGTCTTGCAGCTGTGCTGGCCCAGAAAACTGGGACTGAAACCAAAGAGGTTCTGGCATAAGGCAGCTGGAGTCTAAACAAACCAAAGTGTAACTATTCAATCATGTCACTGAAAAGGAGTGTTGGGCTGTGCTGTGGGCCTTGGAAAGATGGAAATACTACCTGGACAATGAGTCTTCACTTTAGTAACTGACTGCTCAGTGCTGCTAAGGATCTTTAAAATGCAGAGACCCAGCGCATACCTCACTTGGTGGGTCCTCCAGCTACAGGAATTTTCTATTGCTGTGGAATATAGGGGAGGCAAATAAAACATTATTCGACAGGCATTATCCAAAGCATCTTGTGATTACACCACCACTACCAGGCACTTACCACCTCCTTGCTCCACTCTGCTGTCAATTAAAGAGGAGGGAGGGAAAGATCTGCCCATCTCAGATTACCAGATATAGAGAGCACAGCAGAAATACCGAGACTGCCAGCGCTTGTGCCAGGTTGTGATGGACAACGGCGAAGTCCCCTTAACAGACTTCGCTAAGTACAGCATTTTGGAGGACAAAATCTATCAAATGCTACAATTGTCTGTAAAAACACCTATCAAATCTTCATACCTGACAGTCTCCAACCACAACTGTTGCAGATGTGCCATAAAGATCCCTTAACTGGTCACCTTAGTAGGTACAAAACCTACAAGAGATTGCAAGCTCTAGCATATTGACCTCAGATGAGTCTATATATCAAGACTTATGTTCAAAACTGTAAGGCGTGTCAGCACTTCAACCTTGAGAGCCACAAGACTGCAGGAAAATTGCAGCAAACTGTGGTAAATTAACCTTGGGTGATACTTCGAGTAGCCTAGATGGGCTTTTTTCTTTGGTGCACACAGCTACCTCTTGGTTTCTGCAGACTACCATACCCGTTGGGTGGAGCTACAGTATATCCCCAACGAAAAGATACAACTGAGACTATATCAAAAGAACTCACCCAGGAAATACTCATCAGACGAGAAGTCCCATTTGTTGGACCAGGAAAGCCAAATTCGCCTCATCCTTCTTCAGAGCCACCTGTGAAAAATGCAGTCTGAAACAGACAATGACCTCAGCCTTCCACCCACAAACCAACATGACCGAAAGAGTAAACTGCACCTCAAAAACAATGATTTCTTCCTATGTAGGTGTGAACCACAAACACTGGGATCAACACTGGGATCTTACCTGAGTTCTGTCTTGCTCCCAATTCAGCTATCCACAAATCCACTAGAGTCACTGTTGCCAAACTGAACCTCAGACCTGTGGTTGGAGGACCAGCAAATGCGTTGCTCCAGCTAAGGGATGCCACCCCCAACTCATCAAACCATGGAACAATTACAAAACTTAAGGGCTGTAATGCATTTATCTACAAAAAGCAGATAAGGAAGGGATTATAACAAAACTCACTGATAACAGCAATTTCACGAGAGTGTCCCATCCATTATCTGAGGCAGAAAAACCATTTACTTTAAAACTGACTCCAAGGTGGCTTAGTCCATACCAAACTGTTGCTCAGATGGGAGCGGTCAACTATGGCATTACATTGGAGGACAGTGGAGACAGCAGGAGGGAGGTGCACACTGCCCAATAGAAGCCACCACCAAGGATATGGATGAATTGAAGAGGAATCCCCCCAAGGACATCTTTAAGGAGAGGAGCGTGGATGATGAATTCTTTGTTTTTGCCGCTAATCCACCTGCATCTGGATGAAAACTTCAGGCAGAGAAAACTATCGACAGTGAGCGGGAGGAAGAGAACCAAGAGGAACTCAGAGCATCCTGGTATGCAGTATTTTTCCAAGAGAGAAGAGTGTGGCGTAATCTACCTTTAAGGACTCACACCCCGCAACACACATGCCCATCCATAAGCTGATATCTCACTAGCACTTCAAAGCCACAATGGCGCAAGTAGTGATCACTCTCTCAAGGAAGAAGCATAATCTGTCTGGGAAGTGATTGAAAATCAGCATAGCCATAGTTCTGCAGTCTATTTGGATTGTCCCTCCATTGTTGTCTCCGTTGAACAGTGAATCCACTGTCTCACCGCCATGCATCAGGCTAGCTATTCCATTACATTACATCATTGTCATTTAGCAGACACTGTAATCCAAAGCGATGCACTACAAAATGCTTTTGAAAGGACAAGGAGTGCAGAGAACCCAGTAGAGAAGTGGCATTTAAAATACCAGTATTATTCCCCGTTGCCAACTGAGATTTTCCTACAGAATTTCGAACTCCAGAGGTGGAAAGTTAGTAAATATTGTCGTAGATACAAGGTGCATCATGAAGTTTTTTATGCCTGTGGAGCATAATTGCCTCAAGTTAATCCCAAGGATGAAGCAATATTATAGAGTTTTTTTGGGGCCAGATGCATCCTGGGGGTTATTTCTGTTGCCTAACAAATTAACAAGGCTACTCACAATCTCTCTCTGAATGTGTTGAGCATTTTTTTTTCTTTTCTGAATTCTGAACCGGAGGTGTTTTTTTTTTTTTTGAGAAGGAGACTATTACATTAAAGTTGAACTGTGGGAATTAGTACCAATCACAAAATATGTACTGCACTATGTTGGACTATTATCCCTTGTGTGTTTGGAGTTCTTGTTATCTGCTCTCGCCACATACTAACCTGGTCATTAGAAAATGTTAAAGGGGTCATTTAGAGAGACATGTATCACAAAGCGAGGGTCCGATGTAGGGCTGCCTGATTTACGAACTTCTAATATTATCTTTGTCAGAATAGTAGTCCGACTGGCACCCTGGCTCCCGGTCAAACTGCCACAAGGTTATTCTGGCCTGTTAGATATTCAGAGATGCAGGATGATGATGTTACTGTTCATGTAACCTGTCCAAATTGTGTTTTGATTTCAACATTCAAGACCTAATTTTCCTCCATGGACTAGGTCTGAACATATCTGCACAGAAAGGTCGCTATGTCTTTGTTGATTTTCTACCAAGTACGACCAATTGGTAATTTCCTTCCTGCACTATTATGCAACTGGGAGATTTACATGTAGTTCTATATTTGTAGTTTGGGGGGGGGGGGGGGGGTGTTCCATGTAGATTGGATATCAATGAAATGAGGTCACGTAAGGTCATATTTGCTATGCTCCTGAAACATAAAGCAGTCCACAGATGACTTGTGACAACTATGCCTAACCTGAAGGCTGATTTCATGATACCACCAGTCAGAGTCAACGTGGGCTTCAATTACAAAATGCGCAAGGATGTCTATGGTGGGAAATTAGGGTGATTATTTGTAGGATTTGGCCACATTTGGCATTGATAATATATCATTTGTTTTTGGAGCCTGTGTGCAATTACTCACAACCATCTCCACCCTAGCGCTAGTGTACTACATATGGGCAGAGTTAAAGATCAAAACAGGCCAGTTTGTGGCATACGTAAGGTGAGTCTCAAATGTTATGTTAACTGATTCTTATTTGATTGGACCCACTCAATATGAAATATACATTTTTGGAGATGCAGTTAGTGCCCAATAACGTACCGCCCCAGACGCTCACTTCAAAATAAAACTGAGAACGAGCACTGGAGAAACATTTTTCTTAGCAGACTGTCGTTGCCCTGGCCCTCTATGTTACTGGGTAATTCCAGAATCCTGTCACATGCTAACCTTCTTTTCATAATCAGCTGCAAATTTATAATTTTTCCAGATCATAATACCCAGCAATGAACAATACAGCAGTTTTTGGTTTTCTACAGCTTCCCTTTGGTCCATGGTGTAGCTAACTGCAAGCATATTACATTAAGGTCAGTGCGTTTTGGTTGCATGTTGTGCTTTATAGAATGTAGCCGTGGATCATGGACTGTACATGATCACATATGTTGGACATATTCAACAAAGCAGGGTGGAGAGAGTCTGAGCTGCCTGCGCTAATATCAGTGTGCATGGGAGTGGTGAGACAGATTTGTGTATTTATTGTTGCACTGGTGAATATCATGCATGATACTTTTCAAATGACGCAAATGCACCCTATAAAATGTATTTATTTTTAATGTCTACAAAATAAATACTAACACCTTAACAAACAAAAAAGTAAATTTTGGGTACGTCTGCCTGTTGTGCATGAGCAAGAAGCCCAACATGGCGTGGCTGAATTGGTATTGAAGTTGACCCGACCTCTGTAGAGTAATCACCACACTTTTTAACCTGAAACACAAAAAGAATGAATAATGTCTGCACAAAATGATCTCTATTCATGAGTGCTCCCACAGAAACACAGTTGCATTATTATTGACCATACAGTCCAGACACTTGCCTCCTGAAAAGACAGATGGACTTTTTCCATACGCTTGTGCTGGCCTGGCTTTACTTTTTTTCGGCACTTCAGCCCAGCGCCGTGGGGATATGCGTTTCCATTACCACGTGGCTATCTGCTTGAAGGTAAGTCTTTAAGCGATGATACTCTTTGTCTTGAAATGGTGAAGTTTAAAATCAGTCCTGTAGTAAGCACTGTTTACTGCTGCACTGTGCAAAGGTTGAGCTCACTGACATTGCTGTGGCTTGAGCCCTGGTCTGGTGCACTTTGGTCCTACTTTGGAATGAGTCCTTCTCGGGTGTGGTTAAGCACTACTCACCGAGTTTAAAGAGGTGCTGAAGATGCAAATCAGTACGACAAGGTGCGAATCAGCGCTGCCAAACGTGCCAATGGAAAAAAGAAACCCCAAAATGGCAAGTTAGGTCTGTAATGCATAATGGTCTTTATAGAGGAAAGGTCAAAATTAAAGTAACAGTCAACTTACGCTCATTCCAGTGGCTCAGTAAAGCCGACTGTGCACTGCAGCCATGCAGGCAGCAGGAAAGTTACGTCATGGAAGCGTTTTGAGTGGCAGAGTACACCATACACGTCTGTTCTACAACAACTGAAAGTGTTTGCATGTGGTTGGAGCGCTCCAATACGGGCCATGTGCAGAAGGGAACCATAACAATCAATATTTAAGGTAAATGAGTTTTTCCTGAGGGTGGCGCGGCGTGCAGTGGATAGCACTCTAGCCTTGCAGCAAGATGGTTGTTGGTTCCGATTTCCGTGTAGGGTTAGCATGTTCTCTAGATGTTTTTATGGATTTCCTCTGGGTACTCCAGTTTTCGCCCAGAGTCCAAAGACATGCATGTCAGGCTAACTGGACTTGCTAAATTGCCCATGGGTGTGAATGTGCAAGTGAATAGTGTGTGGATTCGTAATCAGTCCAAGGCATATCTCTGCTTTTCGCTAATCTGCTCCCCCATGACCCGCGTGAGGCAGAAGTGGTTTGCATAATGGATATGTAAGAGATTTCTCTGAGAGTTGGGGGGGTGGAGATGATATGCGCATGTATGGATTTAAAGCTGTGTGTGTGGTTTTTGTGTTCTACTTTGGCAACAACAGGTTTCTGACCAAGGACTAGTTAAAGGGAAAACAAAGACACTAATTTACACTCAATGACTTATTGCAATTATTTGTGGTACATGGCAGACTCTCCATTATCAGTAATTGAATCATGGAGTTACAAAAGGGCCCAACTCCACCAAGGTATTTTTTTCAGGGGAGCATTTTTTCTGTTTGCTGTTAATGCTATAAAAGGAAATTGGAAGTGTAACGTGTTAAGGCCAAACAGGTTTATTTAGGCTGAACATGAAGTATACTGCCTGTCACATAAAATAATGGTAGCACTTGAATCATGGCGGAGTTGGGCCGTTTTGTAATTAAAAGGACAAAATGAAAGGACTACAATGATTTCTCCAATGAAATTTGAACTTTATTTCAAACTACAACATTGCTTCTGCATAGGGTATGACAGTAAGTCTGCTTTACTACAAAACTCTGCCGGTGGGTGCTTTGTTCATTGGGTTGTTCATCTCAGAATCGGACATGTGTTGTTCTGTGGGCGCTTCCATGTTTGAACTGGTGCTGCCATTTAGCGGCCACCAGTAAAATTTGTTGAAGAGGGGCCCAACTCCTGGACTTGTATGGGGTAAGGTTACAGTCAAATGTTTCATGCATGTACACATAAAAATCATGCACATATCAAAAATGTGTGCATGTTAGTCTATAGCTGTGCATAAATAAAAAAAAAATTGTGCTATAGTCCGCCTTTGGTTGGTGAATATTAGCTGATTGATGGACGCTCCAGTTTTGAAAGTAACTAGGACAACTGGGTTATTTAACAAAGTTACTTTAATTGAATTACGGAGTTACAAAAGGGCCCAACTCCATGATTTTGAGAAATCCAGGTTTTCTGCCTATCTTGTACATTGGGTTAAGACCCATGAAAATGAAAGGCCCAACTCCAGTGCCTAACTGAGGTGAGTTCTTTAGCTTTGAGTTGAAGAACGGCTCAAGTCTATTGGGTCAGGTTACTGTCAAAAGTAATGTGCGTGTAAACATAAAAATCATGCACGTATTAAAAATGTGTGCGTGTTAGTCTATAGTTGTGCATAAATAAAAAATTTGTAAACTGTTGTTTAAGTCAAATCATGCATAGATTATGCAGTGTATAAATTCTCTGTGAGAATACAACTTCACTAAATTACAAATACGGATTGCAGTTTACGGACATCACTTTCTTCAGAATGAATACGAATCTGAATAGCGTGAAATAACTGTCAAAACTACGTCACAAGCATGATGTATCTATTACACCAAGGCAATGAAGGTAGATTCATGGCCGGAGTAATTTAATCATGAAAATTTGTTACTAAAATAGTTTATCTTAGTACATCTTTGCATCTTCAATGGGAATCTTTTCAAATCTGCTTTCAACATTTCTTGCGCTTAGAGCTGGAAACTACTGATTGTTCTAGCTTTGTAATGCTTCCTGTTGTACCACCACTTGGCGAAATTTAACATCGCTAAATGCAACATAAGAGCTTGATGGAAAGCAGATTTTAAGTGTCAATTGTCAATATTTCAGGCCTCCCTCAACCGTTTCAAAGTGATACTATTTTTTCTGTTGTCACAAAGACAACTGGATTTCTTCCTGTTTTCTTTAATGCCTCCTGCCATAAAGACATGATCAACACCAATTTAGAAATCAGAAATAACAAAAAGCATGTTCACTAAAGAGATGAATTGAAGTATTACAAATTTATATCACAATATTATACTGGAACAGGCGAATGCTATTGCAATGATGTGTACTGCATAGTGATAATAAAGTATGAACCTAATATTACTAGATACCAATAATTAACTATAGCTGGAGTTGGCATCGGGGTAGAGTTGGGATTCATATTAGGATGCATAAGGAGAGAATATTAAGCAAAAAAGTCTGTTTATTAATTTAGTCTGTGCCGATCCAGTATTCTATGAATGTAAGGCTGGCAGGCCTAGCTTAGCCAACTGATTTCTGGAAGGCACTCTTCTCCTTAGCTATTATAGCAAACCCTATCACTGCTAACTTTGCTGTTGGGGTTTATCTCGCTGGGTATTTTCCACTATCAGGTCGGTCATTTCACTATCTGAAAAGCTGTTTTCCGTTGTACCGCCGGGTGTTTCTATCAAAGTCTCAACCAAAAAAAAAAAAAAACTGGGCTCCAATTCAAACGAATACTTGACAATGTACTGACCAGTCTAGGAAGAAGGCCAGCCAGCCTCATTGGGCAGGAAATGTTGCAGTTAACTTATTGGCTAGCTAACTCGAAGGTAATGGTAGTAAGTGAAGCACAGGGACATGTCACGCATGATCATTGACTGACATCATAACTTTCAAAAGCAGATTGTTTATAAGCACAAAGCCTCCATTAATAACAAATCTAACAGTTGTTAAATTTGCTTTAGATGAGCACTAGCTACATACCGTGGGTTATGGAGAACAGACGAAGTAGTTACTAGTCGTCTGAATCAATGGCTAATCCGAATCACCTCATTTTCTGAAAAATTCTGTAACCAAGCTAGCTGGATAGCTGACTATTAATGCTAGAGCGATCATCATTGACTTCAGCCTTGCAACACGCAAATTTACCAACATTCGCAAAAATGAGATGATGTTAGAATACGTAAGCAGCTGGCAACGTGACATAGCTAAATAGTTCGCCGTTCTTTGCATTAGCTTCAAATAGCGGAGACAATGCAACAAACTCAGATTCACCGCTACAAAGTAGGTGAAGGTCATATCACCATGTGGGATAGGCCAATGGTGAAATCAAGTTATAACATATGAAAGATCTCATTTTGATCTACATTTTGATACCAGGTTCATCTTCTAGCCATGATTCCTTCTGTGCCAAATAATTTTCAGACTCTTCAATGTGCGAAAATTATTTGACATATGACCCCCTGAAGTTTTCCTTAGACACACTTCTTCAAGTTTTCACTGGTGAATTACAAGAAAACACATGTCACATGATACCAATATTTGTTTTGACTACACGGTATTATAGTTATTCAACTGGTGCAGCGTTGCTATTGAAACTTCCATAGTTCCCATGAAATTGAAACTTGAAGTTGGTCACAGAACAAATCTTGCTGAAGAAAATCCATATTTTGGCTTAAGATTGTGAAATCCAGAATGGGCATACAAGTGATTTTATTGCAGTTTTTAACAGTGCTCCAATATGTCTTAAAGCTCTGAAAATGTCATGGGCTATCTCTAATACACATTAAGTTATGAGGGCTCGAAAATTCTCGAAAGTTAGAAAGCACAAAATTATGTCTTACCCTCCTATACTTTTATAGCCTGAAACTCACAAAATATCTACAAAATCAAATTAATATTTGTCAAAGATTCAGTAAATATACCGAAATGACTCGAAAAATCAGCTGATTCCGAGGGGGTCAGCTGAGAACGTTTTTCAGATTTATTTGATTTTACATTAAATGAGCCTTATGGGACTGCTTTGCTTGTATCCCACAAGTGTTTAAAACCCTAGGAATTCATTTCCAAGTGTCTTGACATCCTGCCAGGATCTCCCAGACTCTTCGCCACACTGCGCTTGGCAGACACTTATAATGCACAGTACAAACAGGTCATTGCTACCAGTCCTCTGCTCGTCGCCCTTTGGTTGCACAGTGGTTTACGTTCTTCCTTTGTGGTCTAAGTCAACCTTTCATTTTTGGTAGCTTGTACCCAGTGGCAGACGAAATTGCATTGTCAAAGTAGGGCTTATATTGAACTAATGTTAATGTTGATGGTCTTCTATCACTGTTACACTGTTCGAGGAACATCAACTTATTGATAACATGTAAGAGCAAAGAAAAATAGTAGTCTATGGCCGCTTCAAATCCATACAGTAACTTGCAAGCTTGAATAACTTCTGCTGCAGCAAACAGATATTGGATATTGAATAATCGAAACCATTACGGTGTAATTCTTTTAGAATCCATGATTTAGAATCACTATTATGAAACTATTATTCAGGCTGTAAACGAAATCGTCATGATGCTCCTACTTCTATAAATCTGACATGTAATGCAAAAATGCTTCAACAAGATATTAATCTTACAGGTTCAACACTGAAAATGTAATTGTTTCACTCCCAGAAAACACACACCTCGCTTCATCCATTCCCATTTTGAACCAAACTGCGGAGGTTAATTTGGCTATGTAATCAGGGGAAACTATGGTTGTAACAACAGGTCTCAGCTACAGTTCCAAACGTGCAAAAATGTGTGATGCAGTTCATGAATGATCATCCAGCCCACAGTTTTCTGAAATGACACTTCCCCCAACAGGCCTTGTGACAGCAGTCAGTCAAAAATGCTTTTATGAAAGGCTTCCCTACTCATCATGAATTTTGACAGTACACTATGAAAGCTGGGAAATATACCTTAGTTTCTCGGGAGAAAGAAGCCTGAGAGATTGCTGGTGAAGTTTGGTAGACTCAAGGGAAAAACAGGAAAGTTGGCAGGCAAGCGGAAATCAACTTCACAACCATATCTGGGTAGACTTACACCTTCTATGCCTGAATGAGTTTGAATCTCCACATATGTTGGAGCTGAGGTCATACATTTAACATTAATTTTTGAGCTGAAAAATGGCTTATATATTGTTTTTGTTATATTTTAAGTAGTTCCTGATAACGTAGGTTAATGAACAGGACCACTCCCAATGCGCCTTCCTATTTGTCCCTGCGCCCATATTTACCACCTACATTCCCACAATCCCCGCTCGTCTCGTTTCTACGTCCCTCACACCCTTCCCCTCTCCAAGAAGGAAGCAAGAAAGAGCCACCACCTGGGACCCCGGGGGGCTTAGGAGCCTACACGGACCCTGGGAGACCCTGAGTCCCGTCACCTGGGGCTCCCAGTGTTCCCACAATCACAGACCAAGTCTATACAACATCGCCTTCTCCCCAATCCCCTATCCATCGTGCCATCAAATACTCTCCTCTACTTTGGGAGTGGTTCAAAGTTCATTAAAATTGGAAAACTGTATGTTGCATATTGTTGGACACGGTCAAACTGACTTCAGTATATTTTATACACCCAAAATATTGCATATTCAGGATTCACAGACACTAGCAGCAATGGCTAAAATAAACAAGGGGTGGTAAAAGAACAGAGCCTGAGAAAGAAGCGCCGCGAGCACAATGCTTCTGCGCCATGAGAATTGCAGCGCTGACAAAAATGGATGCGCGTCTGCACTGGCACATACGCGTGCCATTTCTGGGGTACATTGGGTTTAAGATGACAACCATCCTCTCAGATTCTTCCTATCTTTTGGTGAATCCGATGGGTAGACTTTACTGTCGGTGATCCTGATGTGTTAGACTTTCATCCATATCAGGTGAGAATTAGGTCGATCACAGCAAGGGAGCATCTGAGAATTCATACTCCTGTACGAACAGATTTTGTTTTCACACCTACTTGTCAACAGTTGATGTAATTGGTACAGTGTGTACGCATCAGCATCGTACTATTTAGAGATACTTTTAGTTACAAAGGCTAGATTACCATTGGACGGTGGTGCAGTTGGTAGCACTGCCGCCTCACAGCAAGAAGGTTGTGACTTTGAATCGACCTTTCTATATGGAGCTTGCATGTTCTCCTCATGTTCACGTGGGTTTTCTCCAGATACTCTGGTTTCCTCTCACAGTCTATAGACATGCACGTGAGGCTAATTGGAGACTCTAAATTGCTTGCGGGTATGATTGAGAAAGTGAATGGTGTGTGCGCCCTGTGATGGATTGGCGAGCTGTTCAGTGTGTGTCCCTGCCTTTCGCCCATAGTTAGCGGCGATAGGCTCCAGGTCCCCCGTGACCCTAATGCAGAAGAAGTAGTATAGATAATGGATGGTTTAGCATTCCTGTTATATGTTGTTTAATTCATGTGTCACTTTCCATTGGCAGCTAGAGCTTTCTTTTTCATCTTGAAAACGACTTGTCTCCTCAGTGTCAGCCTAATGGGATTACGAATTGTCCTTTAGTTGGATACAGTGGAATTCTGCAGCATGCAGTAGGCCAGGCAGGTATCGTTCGCACATTGCTGGATCCGAAAAGACGATTCGCTTATAGTACGAGTGTCATGTACAGCTTCTGTAGTAAGCGTGTATGAGTATTCAGACTGACCTTTGGTGTTCCAATAGAGCATGTAAAATTTCTATTTGGCCAACCTGCTCTCAACTTGATTATGAGGCAGTTCCCTTGCTTTTGGAGCGCAGGATTATTATAATTTTTTTTCATTTTGGCTATGATCCTTCAACAGAACTCAATCATCAATGCGTGTTTTTTGATTAATTTTTTTTATGTTTTCCCCTTTCTTAACACCCTGAACGCAGCTGAACCGTTTAGCCCACCGAAAGCAACCTGCTCGCATCGATTTAGGAGGAAGATGCTGTGGCATATGATTCCTCCGACTCCTATAAAGACTAGACCTTGTTTCTTTACACTATGCAGTCACACCACCAAAAGCTCTCTGCCTATGCCGTTGTAGGATCACCTAGTTTGCATACAATTTTGATTGTTCAGCTGGTTGTCAGCCAGCGATGATCTGAAAAATTTTAACCGTGTTGACTCCTATTATTTTCAACAAAGCTGTACAATGGTGTCCTTGCTCATGTGGACCTCCAGCCATAGCTAGTAATGGCATGGCTGGGATTCAAACACTCTTCCAAACATCTTAGCAGTGGGCCACCCTTAGGCCCCCTTGTGTATGTTTTTAACCCTATTCTTAAGTCAAATGCTTTGAAATGAGAGTGAACATATTTTCAAAACCAAGGTGATTTCACCTGTTACTCTACGGCTAATCAAAACTATTCTTGAAATAAAAGTCTAATGAAGAAAAATGAAACTTTAGAACTGAAGAAACAAAAACAAACAGACATGACCCTACACCATTCTGAAAATTTCAGTGGGCTTGCACATAGGCGTTTTTTTTTTTTTTGGAAAATCTGTCGGTTTGACATCTTGCTAAATTTGCCATCATATTTGGCATACATCTTTTGCCATTGCCATAATCAGCATTTGATTTTCAACCGCGAGAAAGTCACAGAATCTCTGGAGCTAATGAAGGGTTAATGCATTACTATTTTCATTTTAAAAGGACAATAAATGCGCTCATATTAAGGCAGCAATTCACAGTTATTCTCCAGACACCAAATAGCTGAGATGTGTTTAACAGACTGGAGCCAAAAGTGAATATTGTCACACTGCCAGTTTTTGGGCAAGGCTATTAGAAATGGGTCCAGTGGTTCTCTATTTCTTTCTAACCTTTTAGTGAAAAAATAACACTAAAAGAAGTGCATAAATTGGAAAGAGAGGACACTTTTATATCTTCTTACTGTCTTCCATTTTGGAAAGATAAAAAAGATGAAGAGCTCCTTAAATTACATTCAAGGTATCAGGCGGGGAGGAATGAAACTGGTTCTAAAGAGCAGGCTTATGATTATAATTTACCAAGCATTGAATGGGCTATACTGTATTTCTATTTAGATTTTAACCCCTACCTCTCCAGGGCATTATTATACTTTCTCTTTTCAGTCATGGGGCAAAACAAAAAGCAACAGAGAGCATAAAACCCATTCCATCTGTCAATCCTTTAGCTAAACTCACTTATTCCTGGTCTAAATTCAGGAATTTGACCATTTTTTTGTCTCTAAATAGCACAATTAGGAAAATAGACATAGGTCTCTGAGCAGAAACATAACTTATCACAATATGAGCATCTCATAATGGCTCTCTCTGATTATATGGTCTGTCTGAACGGTCAGTGCTGCCCTTTGAACTGCTCCTGCAGAGGGAAAGTGAGGGTGGTAAGGGGGAATAATCTCTTTAATTAAACTGCTGGAAAAGAAATACCAGTCATGAAGCCATATAAAATGAGGGAAAATATTCCACTATACAGTATATTTCGGCCAAATTCATTCATTCCTCAGTGAGCCAGTTTCACAGCACTGCAGAAGGAACTGCAATATGCTGACTCATAGCAGGAGGAATCCGTGAAAAACATTTGATCTCTGTTGTACATGTGGCTGTCATCCCACCAGGGACTCTAAGCCAAAGGGTAGGCACTCACTGTCAAGTACAATATGAGCAGAGCACCCATGCTCTATTGAATATGAGTTATTGGCTTTCTGTTTTTTTATTTTACATTTCAACAAGCACTGCTATGTGCATGAATACATGAGTAGGAATTGACAGAGATGACTTTGGTAATGATGTTGAGGTTTAGGAAAAATGTAGAGCTGGGTTAGATTTGCTATTTTATTTCACTACAAATTTGTTACTGTAATGGATTATTTACATTGTTTTTTTATGGCGCTAGTTAATCATATAGTGCAACATATATATTAAACTAATATAGTAGAATTATAAATGCAAAGACTCAGAGTACTTTGTCGAAAAGTTCCTCTGGGTAAGTCGAGGAAATAGAATGTGAATTATGATAATGCTGATTCATATGGGCTTGTGCATCAATCATGTACTTTCCCCAAGTTTTATGATCTAATGAAACAACCACATGCTGCTTTTGTAGGAAGGAACCTTTGAAATGGGGCAATACCTGCAGAGATGCAGCATTTATATATTTCTTACGGTCATATATCATCCTGGCTAAAGCACTGGCCTCAGATGCTGCAATTTGGTCTCCTCCAAGAAATATTTTTCATCTTCAGTAGTTTTATTTTGCTTTTGTTTCGTTGTTTTATATTTTCCAACAGGGAGGTGGAGGATTTCAGAATTTGTCCCTCGATTGATTCGCCTCCTAAAATCTCAAAGATCCATCAGTACCACAGAAGCTCTGAGGCCTGTGCATCCTCTTATCTCCGTCCTCTCAAACAGCCCGGCGGTGACATGAAAGCGAGGCTTGCCCTCCCTTTGCCTTAAACGCCAGTGTAATTTGGAGATTAGCAAGTCCACATCCCATTATTGGAAGTTGTTTGGAGGGCAGATTTAGCAGATTTACATCGAGCATTGAATCGCTGTCTGACAAGAGAGGAAGCTCGCAACAAACGGTGCCTGTGTTTGCCTGTCACTGCTGGCTCGTCAGAGGGACCGCATCAAGGCCCAGCACCGCAGACCTCCTGAATCCGAGACACTTCAGCAAAGCAAACAATAATCTTCAAGAATAACAGCCAATGCTCACCAAGGGAACTTGTGGTTCTCAAAAGCTCAAGGGGCGTAACCCCCACACCCCCACCACCATCTCTAATTAAAGCTACTGGTTTTAATACGGGCCGTATAGAGCGCTAACAAAGAAGAGCGGATCAGCTCATCGGAATTCGGAACTCTGGAGGTTAACTAAAAAAAAATAAGACCTATTGTGTAAAGCCCCTCTTATCTGCTTTTGAAGTCAGCAAGACCTGCCAAAAACCCACAGTGTCTTTTGTCTCCGGCCTCCAAGTCCTTGTGGCAAATTGCCATGTTCCTTTCATCTGGGCCCTCATAATAGGAGGTAATTAATGTCATTCAGGTTCAGTGAGTGCCCTCACTGAGAGGGTGGTAGGACTTAGGGGACAGAGCTGGGGGCTCAGGGTAGCCGGCTTTGCAGCATTGCCCCTTTGTGTTATCAGGTGGAACTCCTGAGTCCTCCATTCTCTATTCTTCCCTTAATTTGCTTGCCTTTACTTTGTTTTCATTCGATTTTCTTTAAATTTGCTCTCAAAAAAGAAAGGAGAAACTCAGTGAATAGAAAGCCTACCAGCATGAAAAAAAAAAAAGCTTTGTAAACCTTTAGTGCTTGTTAATGGCTAATAAACTGCCAGTTATGTTAATTTATGAAAAGATATAAACAGAAGAAAAGCATGAGTAAGTATAATATATATATATATATATATATATATATATATTTATATACATATATATATGAACATATGCTTATACAAATTATGTGTCGCATTTACCCAGATTTTTCAGGTTTTCATAAAGTTTGGAAGCCATGTAAGAATGTGAATTATACAATTATGCATGATACATCACATGGTACACCTTCAACAACAATTTACCGTGACAATAATTCTCAAGCATTTATTGGGTTTTAGGCCTGCATAAATTACTGCAGAATTTGAAGCATAAATGCTGAGTTTGACTGGCATATTCTTGGAGAATGCTCTCTCAACTCCTCACAAGCCGATGCTTCCTGAATATTATCGCCAGGCATGAGCAGAGTTGTCTCTAGTAAGGATAGTTTGCTTTTTTTCCGTATTTAACTGCGGTTTGACGAGAACATAGCAAGGATTTTATAAAACAAAACGGCTTGCAGCTGTGGTTCCACCAACATCAGAAAGCCATAGGCTGACTAAAACAATCACCATGCCACTGCCTGGACTTAGCTGTAACAGAGGTGTATAAATACGCTAGATTCAATACAGATGCAAAAGAATACAACTTAGTAATGACCTACTGTGTTTGGATGCTTGTGTTACAGATTTTCAGTATGGATCCAACCTAGCAGGTAGTTACATAAGCTAAGCTAGAAACAAGTACACTTCCCAGACTAAAAAATGGTTTATATGTGGTTGAATATGCAAGCTTACATAAAATAATTTACAAATATCGAAGGAGAAAAATACTAGCAGGACCATCAGTACTATATATGATTGTCACATTTTGGTGGTCGCATGAGACGGGACACTGACCCTGTTCTTCATTGTTGCATCTTAATCATGTGTTTGTGCCATTTAATTATAAGTCAACACCAAAAACAGCATGTGGTTGCCAAACAAAATAGACATTTTGTTTTCCCTACTTCAACCACAACTGCTTCAGCTTGGGTTCCAGTCTCCATGACACAGCCAAATCAGGCCTCTTTTTCGATACAGTTCCATCCGAAGTCCAGGCATAAAGGCCAAGCTTATGATAAGCATAACCGCAGAAAAAAATATGTGACTATTTAATCACAGAACTTTCCGACGGGTGTTCTCATCAGGCAGATTCATGTAGAACCACAACAAAGAGATATTAAGGCAGATAGCTGGCGTGAGAATGACAGACTAGCAAGAAGATACAAAAACATCAACACAAAGGACAGATGGACTGCTTTCTGAGCCGCTTTCTAGAACATAATGTTCATTTGATCTGTTGTTTATTTATACTATAAAGTCCAGAAAGCACTGTTGCATCTTGAGGTGCTGGACCATGCCAAGACTCCTCCTTTTTTGGAAGTTTGTGTCATGTGTCAGCCCCAACTCTTGTGATTCTGCTGAATGAAATCATAGGCAACTATGGCAGGATGGCACTTCTGAAAGAAAGTAAGTTTTTTTTCTGCTTTTCAATGGTCTGCTGTTTGCCCCCAGTTATTATGTTTCTTAAAGTTCAGAGACACCATAGTTCTTCTCAGCTGTCAGAGAGCATTTCCAGAAAAAATAGACAAGGTCTCAAAATAGACCCAAGTTTGCGTTCTTTCCACAAAAGCCTGGAATACTATATTATTCCATGATGTCTGCTTAAATAATACAATTTTTTACCTAAAATAGCACATTTGACACCAGCACAGACAACAGATGTCTCAAAGTAACAGTAAGTCTTTCCAGATGTTTGTTCCTTGAGAAAAACTCAGATTCAAAGATTACTCATGGTTCTTAATAAAAGGGAAGGACAATGGGAAAAATGCAATTGACATGCTCAGTAAATTGATATAAAGTCTGTAAATGCGAGTTTCATGTTTTGTATAAAAAAAGCACGCTGGAATTTCACGATGTCTGAAAACAACAATAGTCGATCGAACTTTAACACCACATTTCTTTTTTGGGGATTTCAAGAATGGGATTCAGTTATGACCCTCGAGTTACAAGTAATAAAGGAAAAAATAACTGCCAAACCAAAAATTAGCTTTTTGGGGGTCTGAATGAACAGTTCACATTGACCCTCTTGAACTCGGATATGGAGATGTCTACATTAAAACACACATTCTTAAGCACTGTGCTCATTTAAATTAAAAATGAAAATTAGTTTGAGCCCCGGCGTACCCACCGGCAGGGGTCGGCAGCTTTTTCAGAGTAGCGCACAATTGGCTATCGCGCTACAGGGTTTGAAATTGGGAAGGGACTGTCGGATTTGGGTAAAAAGAATAACAGCTTTGTTCGTTGCTCCAGAGCCTCCTGTTGGCCGGACAGGCGCTCGTCAGGAAGACTCCGGGTTGTTTCACGTCCGGGTATCCTCCGCCCTAGTTCTGAACCTGCGAAGATTCAACCAATGAGCGTATAAGAATCAGTGGCAGACAGGCACGTGCTCTGGAGGAGAGCCGTGAACTGTCTCACTATCCTGAGTTGGCAGCAAGGGGTCGCGTACGAGCAAGCTTTGTACATAGTTCCCCAATTGGGCATTCCAGATTCGGGTGGGATTGGAGATGCCAAATTTAAAAAAAAAAAAAAAAAATGAAAATTAGTATCCTACAAAAAGGGATTCCCCAGCCACTTGTTTTTGATATATTGTAGCACAACTTGTTTTTGTGACAGTGTAATTCCAATTCTGTGCTGGATCCATATCTGATTAGGGGTCTGTAACACGAATGGGGATACAAAGTGAGCAGCAGACCTTTGCAGAAGAACCTTGCGAACCGGAGTCATTCCTGGTGCAGTTATTTGGGGAACTCAATAATCCTGCTTTTGGCGATCAGTACTGTGCCTTCTGTGTGGAATTATAAGTGAGAGAGCAATACACATCCCCAGGAATGTGTTAAGACCAACGAAATTGTCACTGCTAATTATTTACTCAAATCCAAAACACGGTTATCTCTTTTTCTGATCTTATTCACAGAGTTTACTGTGTTTCAACATCCCCCTCATTGCCTCACCTCCGTGCCACCCATAAAAAAATCAATCCAATTTGATTAGCTTAGCTGAAGCCCTTGTTAAAAAGTATCATTTACACGATATTGCAGTACAATACAATCTCTGGCTCCACATTTGCCCATAAATTCGAGACTGAACCATTGCAACGGTTATCAGAATGCTATTTTCCGGCAATCTAATGGCGCTGAAATTGAAACCCTTTTTCTTTTTAATCGGAACAGCAACTTCAAACGGCGGAGAGAGAGAATTCATTGGTTTATGCAATGAGAGGAGCTGAGAGCCCATAGCCTGGGGTGGCACTGTGGGAATACAGCATCCCTGATCCACCTCGGTCTGTGGAATGTCATAAAACTGGTCCATAACTCCTAGTGGACACATACTCTATATTACACATGCAAAACCTTGTCAGATATATATTATTTAAAACGCATAAATAAATCTAGTGTTTCTGCAGTTGTTTGTGCATAAATGTGGAACTTACCGTAAAATGAAACGCATGTATAATGTAGCATATCTCTCAATCTTTGCAAATAGATTTACGCATGAAAAACAAATTGGTGTTTTGCATTCCTGTTTTGTAAGCGTGCCGCCACGCAGCTCTTCGTCTGCCTTTGCGCGGAGAATGCGATGCGCTGGTTCGCTTGAAGAAGCAGAATTGCGCGACAGAGTTGAAAAATGACCTACAGACGACCCCCCCAATCATGTATTTCTGCATTGATGCTAAAAAGCCCTGATGGTTCACAAAGAATGAATCTGAAACAGAGAACATGAGCAGATGAAGCGCCCATCACTGCTCCCAACTCTTCCTTGATTTGTGATTGATCATGAATCCACAACGATTATCTCCCGTTGAAGTGCGGGATGGCATATGGTTTCAGCATATGGGGAGAAAAGGAATATGCATAATGAAATACCACTTCTGAGAGGGAAAAAAAATCCATCTTTTTTTCATGCATGTACTTAATATTACAAATGAGATGACAGCACTAAAAAGCTTAAAGAAAAAAAAGAATCAAAGGGATGGAAAGTTCAATTTAACCCCACAATGTGAAATGAGAAACATTGTCTGGTTAATGCATGGACTCTTGTTTTAAATCCTATGATACAAACAGCACGTAAGTCCGTGAGTCAGGCAATATTGGTGTCTTTATTTTTATTATTCTGTAGTTTCAGATGCCAGTGCTTTTCAAAAACTCTGGACGCAGTCCAGCGTGTAAAAAAAGCCAATATCACTGAGTATCCTCAGAGCTGTCATAAGCTCAGGAAAATAAATAGTTGCCAATCCTCTGCTGAGATTTTGAAAGGCCCGCATTCTGGTATGTATGGATATCCTCAGTATAAGCAAATTGCAAATGTGCTTATGATAAATGGATAAGTGGACATCTCATTATTACTTTTCCATTTAGGGTTGATCTTGTAACTTGCAGTAACTTCTGCGCTGTTGCATATCATCTGCTTTTGCTGAGCTTATCCTGCGGGGATGATGCCATAACGGGTAATTACAAGCAGAAATTGCTGACCCTCTTTGTCATTGAGACAGCCATTCATGAATACTTTCCGCTGCGGTTCATGATGTCAGCATACTGTGACATTACAGAGAAAAGAGAGGCCTCTGTGGGTTGACTGCCATTCAGAGATGGGGAGAGGAGATTGTCTATAAATGTTTTATGGCTGTAAGAACTGGACTGGACTGGCTATTCTCCAGGGCTTTGGTAAGGGGAGGGTCAATGACAGATTCTAGGTCTGAGGCAGTCTGCTGCTTCAGATGGCAGTTGATAGCCAAATATTACAATGTGATTTCAGTTTCAACTATATGATATTTCAGCCATGGTATATCTGTTACATATTATTTGTTCTATAGTCTATGATATTTTGTGTAACTTATGACAGACATCCTAGAATACTGTAAATTGTCATACTGGCTATTTCAAAACGTGCAGTACTCCGTGCAAGCAATACTCTGCATGTTTCACATGTGGCTTGTTTTTTTTTTTTCTAAGCGCACTTTGATAATGTCAATAACCTCCATTTCCATATAGTCTTCATGGGAAAATGATGGTAGAGGAGATGATGGTAGTCCAGCAAATGTAACATATCACTATTCTGTTAGGTGTGACCACATCAGCTGAGACATAAGGGTAATTATTATGGTGGTGGTGGTAAAGGGTTTATTATCTTAAGGTATATTTTCAGAAAGTGTTTTTGTGTACTCTTATGGAAGCATGTGTTGTTTATTGTTTGACTGCATTAGTCATATGGAGGCCATTTCCTGTATGTCTGTCGCACAGGTTTCTTTTTCAGAACATCCAAACCAGCCTGAATAGTACAGTGTACTGTTGAATTCAATTATGGGATCTGGACAAATTTTAATCTCTGCTATGATTTCCCCTTAGCAACCCTCTGCAATGAAATTAATTTAAATTAATTGCGTAGCTTAATTAAACGAAATTAATGGAAGACTTATAATGACCTAGGGCTTAAAGCTGTGGTATGCAGGTTATTTATTTATTTATTTATTTGGCGTAATTGGGCTAAACTTCCATAATAAATTTTCCGTGTAATATACTTGTTGTAGTCTGCAAGAAAAGTAGACTTCTGCAACTCCCCTTGGCTCTGTTTTCAGACTTCAGAAAATTTTGCCCGCAATGGGAGAATTTAGCCAATCACAGGTCATTTTAAAGAGAGGGTGCGGGTGCATATGTGCGTCCTTTTGGTGAAAGCCTGATTCAGTGGTAGAGAATCCTGCCAAAAAATTTGCTATCCAGCATTGGCAAAACCTGCCCGCTGCAAAGCTCCCCAAAACAGCTAGTGGGACAGTTAACAAAATTTAAAAATTGTAAATATCAGCAAAGCCTGTCAGAGGTAGAAAAACCTTTGCAATTGGATTGGTCTCAAGTTCAATTTTGAGCTTGCCATTCTTCTCCCGAAAAGGTAGTTGCTAACTTCATTTTCCTGTTATATCTAAATGTGTTGGAGTAGTTGGTTCAGTTTTATAGGAAGATTTACCATGAAAGAAGGCAATGAATAGATATGAAAAATATTGCTAATAACCGTAGCCAAAGCCTCAAAGCTACACCGGAGGCTAACTCAAGTTCATGTTTATGAAGCTAGATTGAGTCTGGAATTATAGTATGTCATCTCAAAGGGTTTTACAAGCCCATAAGCTTGCAAGAAAACAGGACAGTAATTCTCAGAGAATTTCCTCTATATAAGGCACGGAGATCGCAATCATGATAGAAGTGAATGAAATGGATGACTAGTTACAATGGTTTCGCGTTCTGCCAAGCATTGCCAAAGGCTCACGGCTGCAGCTAATTCAAGTTCATGATTATGTAACATAAGAAAGCTAGTGCTTCGAATCCGAATATGTTACAGTATGTCATTTCAAAGGGCCTCTGGCCCATAAGCTTGCAATTAAAACAGGAAAAAACAACTGGATAGCGGATGACCTAATGAACTCCTGGGCTGGCTTGCCTGCAGTTGCCTCTATTCAACCCTATGGATCAAGCTTGTGTTGCATTCGCATATGAAATCCATGAAATACAAGGTTATGCCAGTGTTTTTCACGGGGTAGGGCTTGCAGAGAAAAGGGGGTGGAGGGCTGCCGGAGGAGGGGTGTATTTTCAAATTGGAGAATTCTTTTCTGCTGAACACTGCATATGCCCCTACCCCAGATATAAGGGCATCTACCTCAGCTGTGTAAGGAACAGTTCAATGGGGAAACAGCATTCTCAGATCAACCAATCCAGGTTTTCTGCATCTGTTTTCCAACGTACAGCAATAGTGCAAATTAACAATTTATACATATCCAAAATCCTACCACCTGTTCTAGCAACTGAAAAGCGGCAACATCAAATTGGTCTCCATGTGCTACTGATTAGATTCTTTACTCTGAAAAAGACATTGAATCAGAATCTCCATCTTCTCATATCAGATTCCGCTTCAAAGCTGAGCCGTCTGTTTTAAGAACCTGCAGAAGCTACAGCCAAGATAAACATGTGTTCCGGCTTGTTCCATTCTTCTGCATCACCCCCAACGAATCAATTCGAGTATGCTTGATTAATTCAGAAGCAGCTGCATGGATCTGCAAAATGTCAGCGTGGCACTTGTGGAACATTGTCAAAACCTCAGCAAATATAGAATTAGAAGCAGCGGGCTATTTTTCTCTGGGTAAAGTCAAACTCTCTGTTTCCTCCCTCTCTTTGCAAATTGATTTGTTCCCCTGCAAAAGCTGCAAAATGACTTTCTCTCAGATCTACAGTAGGTGTGAATAATTATGAAAAATCATATGAGCTGCTTTGTCCCAAGCCACTAGCCAGGTGGCTTCCTTCGTTTCCTGTTGCTCCGATGTATCATGAGTTTAAACATGTCTGACAGCTTATTACTCTTATTCATCTGGTGTTCTCATTACATCAAGTGCACCTTATCTGATGAAAAATTGAATTTGAGGCCTAATGCAAGGGACAGAGGCCTAGATGGAACATGAAAGTAGGTGTACATTTCAGTCTTCCACCAGACAAGATACTATTCCCTTGTGTAACAGAATGTCCGATCAAATTAAACACTTCTTAAGTCAGGAGGTATGGCCTACCTACACTGCATTGTTTGTGCTATGTCTCGTCAATAATAATAATAATAATAACACATCAATCAGTTCCCTAAGTATTTGGACATCATTCATCATTTTGGTTTTGCATGCCACTACAATGAATTTTAAACTCATTTTGTTAAAAATATTGTTCATGTCATGCAGAAACTGTAACTGTACACTGTAATTTGAATTTGTTGCAAATCTTTTGCAGTCATTTCGTCTGAATATAAATTACCAAATGCAGGGTATCCTCCTTGTTTCATTTTTCTACTTGTTTAGCTGCACACGATACAAGAACACTTATCATAAATAAACATTGACATGCAAAATGTATAAAAATGAAAACATTGCTTGTGCAGGAACAGGCCAGAGTCCTGGAGTGTCTACCTGATCTAGCCACCCTTTCATATCTATTCTACAATTGTCCAAGAGTGACATGACCGTATAGCAGGCAGAAAAAATAGAAGAAGCTACTGTGGCTTTACTGTTACAGACTTGAACCAAACAAATAAGGAGCTTGTGCTGAATAACAATGTACGTAATGGTGGCATCCTGCTACTCCTCAAGAAAGAGGTTGTGAGTTTGTCCTGGCTGGGATCCTCCTTGCATGGAGTTTGCATTGGTTTACTCCAGGAACCCAGCTGCCTCTCTTAATCCAATGACCATCGTCACCAGATTGCAAAAAGATACCACCTCTCTGGCACAAGTACATTATTGATGTTGTGAAATAAACTAATTGTGGCTGCGCATGCACAATGTAATTTGATATGCACACTTTTTTGCAGACCCATAAAAATCAGAAATGTTAGTTGTCATTTTGATGGGAAAATATTCAGAAATTGGCACTTGGACCTCTACATTCGATACGTAAGTTCCAGCGCACGCACCATCAGATTGAAACGCTTGGTGGAAATGTCATACTTGACGGCACAGATGAGATTTTTTTTTTTCCAAATGAATAATTATAAGAGTCAGTCATTAAACCATGGCTCAGCATTGTGTAACATGAGTACCAAAGGCAGCTGCTAGCCAAATGCAACAGATAAATCGAGAGAAAGACAGGGCTCACAGCATGTAAGGGCTACAAATGCACCGAAAAATGACGTAATTCTTGACAATGAATGCTTGCTGTGCCAACCTCTCAAAGGGTAATGGAGAGTGACTTGCAATATTGTGCATGACCAGCCCTTTTCTGAATATTTGGGTCCTGCTGTTTCAGACGGACAAGTCTCGAGTTGGAGGGCTCCCTCAATGTCAGTGAGAGAGATTGACAGTAATATCCTCACGCATTAAGCCTGGCCCCTGCTGGCCTACATAACGGTAATATGATCTCGCAGGTCTGTTGGAGGACGGAGGATTAAGGTGTAGTTCTGGTCTCAGGTATTGAAATACCCTCCCCCGAGGGGCTGACCAGGAAATCACATTCAGTCTTACACTTGTGCTCTATAAGGAGATTACAGCGCATCATTTTCCTCAGGGTCCAAATCAGCAGAGCAGCTATACAGGCAGTGCACCAGTTGCAGAAAGGAGTTGAGGGATAGTGCTGATATGAATAATGGACCCTCCCTCAGTATCCACTTGATTTCCATCTGCATATCTGTCAGTGATCATAAAATCATGTCTTGCTCCATTACCCAACCCCCTTCCCTCACCAAAGAATGTGACGGATGTCGAAGCATTATTTTAAGCTCATGCAAACGGTGAGCAAGTGGTCCGGTGGCACAATCGTTTGAAAAAAAAAAACTATTTTTTGAATTGTTAACTGAGAAATTATGTTGAACTCTAAAGAGAGAAACAATGCAAGCATGCGCAGTTGAGACCATACAGCATATAAAAATGGCATCACTCATAGATCATACCAATAGTAATAAACAAAATAACAAGAGTAAGGTTATTCTAGATACACTACAAAATTAATTCAGGATTAGGGGCTTCACATTATGTCTTCAAACTCACATTTAATATGAGCTTCAGGGTGAATAATGTTAGCAAATTAGAAAAGAGCTGCAGTTCTTTGATTACTGCAAAGCAGCAACATTTTCCTAGCATGTGTTTCCTCAATGGTTGCTTTAAAACTACAGAGTCCCATCAGATATGCGTCCTCCATTGGGCATCTCTTGTTGTTGATGAAGATTCAAAAATGACTGATTCAAAGGAACAGGATTTCATAGCATTTAAATTTAATAGAAAATTCTGTATAATTGGCTGAATACGGGAGTTTATGGAATATTTTCCATCAGGAATAGATCAATCATAGGACATTTCCTTTGGATTACCGTGAATAATACGCCCCAGACACCAATAGTAAATTTTTCTTCAAGCATGCTGTGGGGTGGCATGTATGAATTGCTCCGTAATAGACTTCAAGAGCACCTTTTACTCTCGTTCCAAATAGCTCATCTTTATCACTGATAGCTCTCAAATCTTCCCTGAAAGCAATCAGTTGAAACAGAAACAGTTTTTTTTTTTCAGAAAAAGGAAACAGAACAAAACCTGTTCTGTTTCCTTTTTCTGAAAACCATTCTGAACACGGTTTGGTGTTACACTGATTGTAGAACCTGTTTTCAAATTGACTGAGAGGTACTATCCCCCCAGCTCATCTTAGAAGAAGAGCGCTCATGATTTAAACATTATGTGGGATGAGACACAAGGACTGATGTGTTGTGCCAAGCCTGGAAATATTGGGATCAGCACTTTCTCAGTTACTGGGACCAGAATGGCATTTCTCCCTTTCTGCCTGAGCAAACAGCTTCAAATGCATGAATGTGTAATGTGATCGGCATAGTAGTGAACTTAGCACTTCCCGACTGCAGTGGTGGCTTATTAGCTTGTTTTTGAAACTTCTCAAACGTATCATCATGTCTTTTGTGCCTTTTTTTTTTTGTGAAATGCACAGTATTGCGTGTGAGCACAGTTACAACTTCTGGTCTCGTTAATTCTCTGGTATTTTCATGATCGACAGCCTCTGTTGCTTTCTGTGATATGCAGTTTGCTGAATTTGTTGAGCTGAGGTGGAGGTTGTAATGTTCCACAAAATTTGAGACCATATGGCCTAAATTATATTTACGCTCTTTGGAGAGAGCAGCAGTCCACGCCAGAAGGATGGCCGGAGATAACTGCGATGACCCGTCAGTGGCGAATTTAGAGAGGAACGTCCATTAATGTTTTCAAGGAAATTAATCACGAGGTCTCTCCACAGGGGCAGATTAATGGCGCAGAGCAGTAATTGTGGCAGACAGCAGTGTTACCGAGGTCTTCAGTTTGTCCACAGAGCCACGGAACATCGCCGTGGGACCGAGCTGACAAAGTCGTTATGGAGAAATTTGACTGTGGGCTCCAACTGTGTTTAATTACTTTGGAATTTCTATTAAGCAGAAAAAGGCAACTCACAGTCACTCTTGCTGATTAATATGTATGATGGTTAATGAGAATCAGGAGGGCACATCAAAAAGTGATGAAGAATTAATCTGCTGTCAAACAGTAGTTTTTAAAATAGGTTCTGGTAATGGGAATATATGTAGACCCACTATGATTATTTTTGCAGACAATATTTATTTTCCGCAACATCGCTCAACATTGCTGCTGACCGGGGAATAGCTTGTCTTAATATGTGAACACTGTTAAAACACCGACAAAACCTCACTTCCAAAGAAAGGTGGGACAGTACTAAAATAAAGAAGAAATTAGTGATCTTGGTCTGTATTACATTTAAAACAGTGAATCGAGTTATCTATTTTTATTTTTACTTTACAACTTTATTTTAGTGAAATACACTAATTTCAAAATTGAAGCCTGCAATACATTCCGAATACATTGGCACTGGGATGTGTTATTTTGTTAGATCACCTTCCCTTTTAACCCTTTGTAACCACCTGGGAACTGAGGACACTAATTATTCTAGTCACAAAACATGCATCATAGGAACACTCCTTCCGATACCCCTGACCAAGGCACTGGCTTCAGAACTGGAGTTGGTCCCCAGGTGCCACTCTGTGGCTGCCCATTGCTCCTAACAATAGGATGGGTCAAATGCAGAGGACAGATTACCCCACGAGGTTCAATAAAGTGTATCTTATCTTAACAAGTTAAGAAGACAGAGGGGTGAATACAAAAAAAAAAGTTTGCAACTGCTGACAGCTCCATAAATGCCGCATCACTTGTACTTGCTATTTGACCCCCCCCCCCCCACACACATCCCCTCATCGCCCAAAGTTTGATTCAAGAAACATATTGCACGAATGATATGTAAGTGCCAACTGAAATACCAACAAACCTAAGTGGACTTTTTTAGGTTTACGCTGGTTGCTTGCTAATTTACTCTGGTAATGAATGCACTTGACTGACTGGATTAAAACAATAGCAATAGTCCAAAAAATTCAAAGATGAAGGTTTCCCAATAGCTTGAACACCCAAGTAAGTAAAGTATTTGAAACGCTGGAAATCAATATGCGAACGATTGTTCAAAACATAGGCGTAGGTTTTGGTAGGGATGGTCGGAACAATATTTCTAAAAAATATTGATGTTTGCCAAAATAACAAGAAATCTGACACGTCTAATAAATGGAGAAAATTGAAGAAACTCAACATTGTATGTAACATGCCCCAATCCAATGTAATTTTAGAGCATCTGCGATTGGCGGGTTTGTCCAATTCATAGACAGTTAATGGTTTAATCTAAAGTGTTCATCTCGGTTGTAGTCACATATATGAGTGTAACTAGTTCAGGCAGGAAACTCGAGAAGAGCTACATCAGCTGACAGCAGCCTGGTAAGCTACCAGCACGTCAGCATCAGCAGGCAAACAATTGGAGGATACACATCACGAGGTCATGCAGCGGTCTATTTGAAAGACGTCACGCTCACTTGCTTCCGCTGCTGTTCGCAATGACGCTTCATGCTATGCAACATGCTGTTTGGTTTTTGCTTGCCGCCTCCACCCCAGCCTCCACCTGTTTGGTTCTGCTCACATCGGGGGGATTTTGATTTCTGTTCCTGACTATGTTTGTATGTTTGCTGTGCCTAAGTAGATTATTCCTCCAGAGCAGAACTGCTGCCAAAATACAATGTAATGCTCATATCCATGAATAAATTGTTCTATTTTATTGAAACGTGAGTTGTCCTGACTGAACTAACGTTGTTTCAAGAAAATAGTACGCCGCTCTGAATGGACAAAATTGCAAACTGGTCAGGTAATTAATGTAGCTCTATCCACACAATTAGTTATACTGTCAACTCCACCAGAGCTAAGCAGGTTTTGTAAGTGCACAGAGGTTATTTGCCGCAGTCCGTAAAGGCTGTGGAGAATGAACAAATTTCAAACATTTGCTGATCTTAAAAAACTTGCCCAATAGTGGAGGAAACAGCAAGGGTGCAGTTGCACCTGAACTCGGCTTTTGATAGTATTTGAGCCAAAATAGATTACAAAATAGATTGTGGTCACATACTAATTGAAATGTATGACTGTTAGATTACTGCTAGACCGCACTACTTAAACAAGTGCATGATTTCCCTCTTGTAGCTCACAAACACTTTTTTTACTGCTGTGAAAATGTTATTTTTTTGGAAAGGCTAAGCCCCAGCAAATGTGGATTGAAGCAGAATACTGTGTTAAATAACCACATGCTGTAAATTTTAGAAATGATTACATCTATCTTTTTCTATAAATATTACATTTTGGACAATACAATGGTCTGGAATCATTGGAAATGTTAGGATTACACATGTCAGAAGCAATGCTCCGCAGCCACCAATGGAATCTAGAAAACAGAAATACTAACAATGGTAATGAAGCCTAATCATAACGGGCAGCTGTACAGAAATACTGACTTTAAACAGAAATAATTGACATGCCCAGATTGTAGCATACATGTTTTCTCAAAAAACTTTATCTAGTAGCAAGGGGTTATCATTCATTTTTATTATCCCCCTGGCATACAATGCAGGGGTATATAGTCATGCGTGCCGTCGTCCGTCCATCAGTCTGTGAACATTTCGTTTCCGGAGCATAACTTGAAAACCGTTCAATATTTTTCCAAAAAATGTGTCGTGCTCATTACTCATGACCTGCCGTGGTGTCTTTTGCTAATCCGAAGCTGATGACGTGGGGCTGGGGGGATATGTCATCTCCTTACAGACTACTGATCATAAAAAAGTATTGCTGTCATGGGCGGACACAGGGAATCAGGCAATCAAATTTTTGTTACAAACATTGCAAGAAACTTCTGAAACTCTTTAAGGTTTTTTTGGAACAGGATAGTGCTGAATGGCTTGTACTTTTCCCAAATCTGCCTTAACAGCAGCTGAACTTATAAAATGGCCAAGGTACTTCACTTCACCTCCAAGAAAACTTACTCTTTTTCAGGTTAATGGTGAGACCAGCCTGGCAGAGTTCTTCAAAGACACTTTGCAGGTCATGAAAATGTTGGGATAAAGATGAGGTGTGTACAATAATGTAATCAAGGAAAACCGGACAACACTGGCCATGGAAGCAACTCAGGACAGTCTCCATCAACCCTCAGAAGGTAGCAGCTGCATTCTAAAATCCAAAGGGCGCATTATTAAAATGATATATGCCTGATGGAGTGATAAAATTAGTCTTTGCTATAACTACCTGCCAATAACCACAATTCAAGTCAATAACTAAAAAGACCTGTCAAAAACTCAAAAAATTTTGGTGATGTTATTGAATGGATAGACATCACTCTCAAGGAGGCTGTTCAACTTCCTGTAATCAATGAGGAATCTGGGTCCACTGTCTTTCTTGAGAACAAGAACAATTGGGGAGGACTAACTTGAGTAGGATGGTTCAATGATACCATTAGGGGTGCATTTCACCCTTTACAGGTACTTTGAGAATTGTTTGTTTTTTACCTTATTTGTTTATGTTCAGTGGCCACCAAATCCTTTTGTGAATTTGTCCCAGAATGTTTTTCCATTCTTGTTTGATGTAAGTCTTCAGCTCTTCAAGTGGGCAGGGTCTTCACTGTCATATTTTGCGCTTCATAATGTGCCTAATGCTTACACTGGGCGGCTGGTCTGAACTGCAGATAGACTTGTCTAGCTCCTACACTCTCTGATTTCACGACTAAGTTGTTCAGACACTGGCAGAATTTTTCTTGACGTTTTCTAGTCGAAACTAATAGCATCATCCCTGAAAAGATAATCATATAAAAGACAGCATATGTTGCTCCAAAGTGCATATAATATGCAGTTGAGTGAAAAATATAACATTTTTTGCCCTTGTTAAAGCTCTTCGTTCTTTTATGCCTCCCATTTCTCCCACATCCATCATGCCAACCCTGAGAACTGGCTAACTGACTGATATAATCCTAAAAAAATTTTTAAAGGTTGACTTTTCAGACGAGGGCATCTCTTTCCACTGTCTGGCCATTTCAGATGAGCTTGAGCCAGGATAATAGAGTATTGTTTTATGGACATTGTTGACATCCGGCTTCCTTTGTGCATAGTACAGTTTAAACTTGTACTGTTGATGTAATAATTAATGGCATTCTGGGACCAAAATTCTCAAAAGTATTCCTCAGCCCTTTTGGTCATATCCATCACAAAAGCCCATCAGTTTCTGGTGAAGAGCCATCAGGAAGATCAATGGTTTTTTGCCTTGCCCCTTATGAAGATTCTCTGATCTGTAGCAACACTGCACTGTTGCAGGTTAACTCCTGGAAATCCTTGCAATATCATTAATAATATTCATGTTATACAGTGGTTTAAGATCCACAACCAATCCTTTCCTGAAAACAAGTGCACTTTTGGGGGATGCTCGAAACAGGCCCAGAGATGACAACATTGCCATGTCAAAAACTTTTCATCTTTTTTTTTTTGCAAAATTCAAACACTTTCTTTGTTTGCTATAAATTGCCCCGTTCCCCTTTTTGAAAGATTTGCGGGCATCAAAATCATAAAGAGTGTATACTTTACAAAACTGAATTTCAGGAAGTGAAATCTTTTATCATGTCATGTACTTTTTCAGTTTTATACTATTGTACTAAATTCAGAAGTGTACTAAATTCTGTTTTCTGTTTTCATTTCCATTGTTAATATCATACTAGATGTTATGTTAATGGAGTTTTTGCATTAGTTTATTCAGGCCCAGGATTCAGGCTGGTCACAAGCTTGTTTCTGTCCAATAATTCCTGACTTCAGTGTTTCCCACCCAATTGTCAAGCTTTTATAACCAAGGCAGTGTGCATTCATTTCTCTAGCTCCATGCCCTCAACACTGTTCCAACTCGGGTCTACTAAAACATCTGCTTCTCATCTCCGCCACCTTTGCAGCCTCCTCCTTTATAAATAACACTGTTCAATGTGACAGTGTCCTGACTGAAGTAAGGCTGTCTTTTTACAGATTCGCTATTTTTTATGATTTGTGAGAGTACCAAAGTATCATTCAATATGCATGCCGACACACACACATACACACACACACACACACGCATACACGCATAGACACACACTCAGGCATTCACAGCCACATGAATAAGACATCGATCTGGCATTTCAATTTCGTATTCTGTTGACAATTTAATTTTTGAGAGGTTACCCTCAAGGTTGATTTAGATGAATTAAAGATGTTACGAATAAGTAGGGTTGGTGAAATGAAGACAGTCAAATACAACGTATTTGATCTCATATTTTACAGTCATATTTGTTGAGCACATCACTGATACAGTGTTTATGTGCATGTTTTGCATATTGATGTAAACTTCAACTTTAAAAGATTTATTTCTAAAGATTTCATGGTTATTAGTCCATTTACAATTTTGAGTTAATGGTTCTGCAAGGCCAAAAAGTTTTCATTGCTTGGCCAAGATGATGCCATAGATTCATCCTTAAGTGACCCACTACAACGTTGTGAACATTTCACTTTTTAAAAACCAGATGCAATGGAGCTACTGGCCCGTTACTGAGGCTACCCCGGTGATTGAATTGTATATGGACAATGAATGCCTTCCTCTGGTAGTTACATGGAGGCCATTTTCTGAATCACTGCTGCTGTAGTCGGTAAAAGCTGGGTAAGAGCACTGAGATTTACTAAGAAGCATGGGAAAGTAGAACAAAGTTTTAAATGAAGTGTTTTAACTTTACACTCACCGTTAGTGTGGCCAACTAATGGGGGAGGATGAAGCCCTGAGCAGCAGCAACGTAACCATGCAATTTAACTTTGTTTTACGTGTTTTAATGGTGGGCTATCAGAAGCAAAATACTCTCACTGCTTATTTCATCACTAGTACGGCAGGAAAAGTGGGATCCGGGTGAACAGGAAGCGAAACAGAGGCCTGTTTTGCAGGTACATTTGTAAATGACAAACTGTGCGGTGGATTGTTCCGATTCGTGGACTGTGGGTAAAATGTTTGGAATACCTGTGTATGGAGTTGAATAATTACCCAAATGCATTTTAATGATTGAAATACTATTGTTGTGTATGTACCTGATGTAGACCATTTGAATATTGTGTTTTACTCTACTCTCTATTTGGGACTAGCTGCTACCCGCTACCTGGAGTGAAATTGCCATTTTTTTTGTGTGCATGACCGTTTTTCAAAAATCGGGCGACGTCAAGTGTGCCCAAGTGGATATTCACACCAAATTTGGTGACAATCGGTTGAGAAATGTAGGAGAAAAACGTGTACATACACACAGACAGACAGACATCGACCTCAAATATATTATAGATTAGATTAGATTAGATATGGTGGTTTCTCCCAATAAGGGAAAGACTTTTTAAAGGGCTGCCCCTCATTCATTTGGGTTTGGCTGGGTAGAAGGCTAGCACTAGCTTATGGTGCGTATTGGTATAATTGGAACGAACAGTAAATATATTTTGTTGTCCATTAAGAGAAGTTTTTCTTTTTTTTCCAAAACGTTTTTTATAATAATAATTATTATTCTTTTTCTGGCCAATCACTTGCACCGTAAATAGCCCTCAACTTCACGCTTTGGAGTAATAAACACCTACCTTCACACATTTTGGTTTGGCTGGCTCCATTTTTGGATTTTAATGTTGGCTGCTACGGGCATCCCCTTAGACCAGATAAACACAACAAATCAGTTTTTTCCTCTACTGAACGGTTACCAGCCTTATTAGGCTTTTCATATTTTTATGTATTGCATATGTTCTCCCTTGTCTAATTTTCTAACAGCTATTCAAGATTTGGATAGAGTAAAAGTTGGAGGGCAGCATCAATAATCTACTTTATGCCAATGATAGAGTTCTAGTTGCAGAGTCTGAGAGTGACGTACGAACTATATTGCTGTTGTAAAAAAAAAGCGGGGGAAAAGCACTAGATTTAAGTGCTATAAAACAGAGAGCATTGTGACTTCAAAAAAGATAGTAATGCCCTCAAGTAAGCAGGACAGTTTATTAAACAAGTTCGGAATTTTAAATATCTTGGACATTCCATGACATCTGATGGAAAACGTGCCAGAGAGATAAAGAAAAAAAACTGGAATGGCAAAAGACACATTCTATAAGATGTTACATATAATGAAAAATAGGAATATTTGTATAGTCACTAAACTACATGTTATAAAAGCGTATGTGTGGTCAGTTGTCTTGTATGGATGTGTTTGTTGGACAATTAATAGAGAAATTGAAATTGACGACTCAAGGCTACAGAGATGTGGTTCGTATGAAAGGTAGCGTGCACAGCTTGGGTTGATAAAATAACCAATAAAGAAGTTTTGCGAAGAGCAGGAGCTACACATTCTGTCTTCAACACCGTAAGGAGGGGACAAATGAATTTCACAGGACGTACAGTATATATAGAAAAGATGGTTAGAGAGGGTAGTGATGAAAGGAAAGAACAAAGGAAATATAGTAGAAGTATAGTAAAGTATAGTATAGTATAGTACAGTATAGTAAAGTAGAAGCCATGGAAGACAGCGTCTCACATATGCTCAAAGCCTTAACAGCTGGGTAATCAAGAACCAGATCAGCAATACAAACTTTCTACAACCTGCAGAAAACAGAGAAGATTGGATGGCCAGGACCACCGACATCTGCAACCGACCAGGCACCCGACGATGATGCTGATGATATGCTCTCCCCGTGCCCCAAATATATTTCCCGAATACTTTTCCTGTCAATTTCAGGATTAGACCACCCATACTGTAACCATGGAATAGATTCCATTTCTCAGAGTGCCTGCCCATCTAACACCTGTGAAAGTGGCTATCATATGCAACCAAATGCCTGAAACTAATTTCCACACTGGAAATTTGATATTTTAATTGAGAGTGAAAACATCTGAATCTGGACCGTCGGATAAAACAGCTTGAAAACAGTAAGCATATGCAGTATGAGATAATGTTAAGTACAAAGATAAACCAGTTCATTTGCATCAGAGTAGCTTTCAGCTAACAATGAACTTTTGATAAGTGAAAAGCTCTCAGTTTTTCTGTTTCTCACCTCCATATCTTGATATATTTGTGCCTATTTATAGCTCAGTGTGTGTGAGCTTGCGTGTGTTTGCATGTGTGAGTGCACGTGCTTTGCCGTTGCCCATGTGAAAAGTGCCAATGAAAACCTCTTTAGTGCAGCCTTCATGCTTCGCTCCTGAAACCCTATTTCTGAAATCAGGGCCCCATGGCACAGCAAGGTATTACTATAATGTCCCTGTGCCTGAGTACAACGTCAGGTATTGGATGGGCCATGAATCATCACTTTTAGATCCTTTCTATATGAAAAACTCTGAGCTACCGCAGATATGGGAAAAAAAGCAGTGAGCTGTTTGTTCTTATTAAGGCTCAGGCCACCACTACTAGGAGTGCTGAAATTGGAATGCTCTGAAGGTCAAATTCTCAGTGAGAAATATTATACCGCCCAGAGACCCGTGTGAGTGCTTTTTTGCCGGCTCGCTGCTCAACTTGCGCTGCTAGATCTCGATCTAATTCCACCTCCCCGACACGTTTAAAATGCAACCGCATAGGTACCACATCTCCGCTTTCAACCCCGTGGCTCTTCAAACCTCATGCTCTGCGTCACTTCAATCTGCGCCGACAATAGAGGCGATGCCTTCGATAAGATATGTTCGGAGAACTGATGAAGTGGAGTTGAATGCTTCACTGTGTCGGTTGAGAACAAGCTGTGTTCGTAGAGGAATAGATATACAGAACAGATGGATGTATTCATACCACAATGATCACTGCTAATGCTTCTGTAAAGTACCATCAATTTAGAATAAATTGTCACTTCCAGATTTATCAACTGCATTATAAAATTCATTCTAAAAAAATGAATAATACACAGATGGGTGACAAATTAAAGGGGGAAAAAAAAACCTGATTAAAACGCTTAATACTAATTCAGATGCTTCCCTTCATTTTCCTGTTATGGTTTGGGCCCTCTCGTCCCCTTAAAGACAAGAGTCAATGCAAGTCAATGCAGAGTTATTCGGTGTGATCACATTAACATCGCATGACAAAGCATTCCTACTGTGATGGGAGTGGTTTCCCCTAGTATGACAATGGCCCAAGCCCCACTGAGCAGAATGGTTTTATGCGTATGAAAATGATCCTTAGCATGAGCCACCACATTCGCAGCCATCAGATCTCCAACCAACTGCACTGATATGGGAGATTTTGGAGCATCACATTAGACGGCACTTTCCATCACCATCATTAAAACACCTTTTGAGCACATATTTTTTTTAAAGAAATGTACTCCATTCATCCAGTAACATTTTACACTTGGAGACTTCATGCCAAGGCATACGGACGCTGATCTGGCATCTTCTGAAGGCTCAAAATCTTTCTAAGACTGTCTATGTTGATTCTTCCATCAATTTGTCACCTGCCTCTACCTTGAAGTCTTGTACTATTGATGAAACAAACTTTTAAAGAGCACTGACGACTGCAACATAAAGTAATGTTTGTTCCAACAGATATATTGTGCATACACACCAAAGTACTGATTACTCTTCTCCTTGCTGGTGTAGCAAAGCAGCCTGTGTGGTGTATCAAATAGGGCTATGTCACCTCGGCGACAGTCATGTTTGTGCACAGAAAGAGCCTGCGGCATACCCTAGAGAAAAGGACGGAGGATTTTGGCACAAAATAACGGAACCATTTTATTGAGAGTGCTGACATTACTGAAGGTTTTGGGTGTGAGGAAAAAAAATGCATTAGCTGAACAGAATACAATTTAGTAGTTTCTTCATACAGAGGTTAAGAATCATTACAACGGAAATTAAAATGACTTATTTGCTTCTATTTTTGCTGCAGTGCTATTGTTATTTAATCATTGCTGAATCATTTCTTTCTCGGATGTCCTGTGCGTGCTTTTATGTTAATGCTTTCTTTTTATGCAGAAAAGAAAAGAATGCACAGAGCTGAGCCGTTTTTGTGTGCTTTACGCCTAGCTAACAAAAGGCTTGCAGCAATAAGGCCATTTTTTCTTAGATACAGAAGTAGCTTTGTGTGGACTATTGTTCTGCACTTTGTTTGGTGATGCTCCCAGGAAGATGTGTTTCCGGTGCCGAAATTGTACCTTCAAGCAATCAAGGCAGCTTCTGCATGAAAAGTAAACATTTTCAAAGATTTCAAAACCATGCAGGTACGACACAAACCTGCCAGACACCAGACATGGCATCAAAAAAAATAAATAAATAAAATGGAAACGCAGGTTCTGTATTGAGCATAAAAGGTAAACACGTGCAAGACAGAAGAGTTAAGTCCAGTCCAGAGGGTATGTAGTTTGATAAGTGTGGATACTAGTGTGGCAAATATGAGAAGACCAATGCACACAGTAAATTGAATGTGGTGTTTCTAGGGAATCTAAGAAACCAGTGTCAATTTTTGTGGTCATGAATATGCAAAGCTGTAAACACCTCAGTCTAGCATTGCCAAATAGTGAAAGCAACAAATGGGTGGTCTGAATAGAGGTCTGCTCTGAACTCCACTGTTGGCAGAAATAGAAATGGCTGTTGCTTCTCTAAGGAATTCCTGGAGCCATTAGTAAAAATTCATCACTCATGCATATTCCATGAGCCCAGGTCTGTATGATATTCCGATATTGGGTTTATCATTGACCTTTTCTTCCCTGTAGAGCACACACACAAGGGAGTCTGGAGCCTCTCCCATGTTTCCTTAATGTTAATATCCATGCATGAGAGATGAGGAGAGAGAGAGAGACGAGGGAGAGAGAGAGAGAGAGAACGAGAGAGCAATCTTGAGAGAGCATCTATTTGCATTATGTAATTTAATACATTATTCAGGCTTTTCCCAAAACGTAAAGTCTTTTCTCTTGAGACCTTTATCAATGCAATCTGAACACAAGCAGAAGAACAGTAATCACCTCATGAAATGCAGAGCGACATCAACACGCGCACGCAATCCCAGGAAGCAATACAGTCTCCGATGCATGAACACGCAGTCTCGTGCAACTGTCGATCATTTTCGTGCCATTAGCATTTTGAGAGAGAAGGCCAGGAGGGTGCTTTCCCTGATGAATACTAATGTAATAATTCATATCCTTCGTGCATTCAGTAAATACCATTATATATGTTTTTTTCCCCTCTTGCTTCCATTCAATAAGGCACTTTGCCATGCATTGAGAGTCATCATTTGCTCCATTTGTCTATGGACGTGATGAATGGCAGGGAAGGATGCATGATAGCAGCCAGGAATGGAACTTCCCTGATTATTAGCTGTCCTTTATTATTGGTGAGACAATTATCTGAACCCTCTCAGTTTAATTTGTCAGCCCTTTATCTTTATTCAGAGGACAATCCCTTCCATAGCAAAGCTAGATATGGTAGCTTGACAGTCCCCTTTGCATGGGAATGGGCTGTACTGTAAGCCATGGGTTTTCTGAACATTGACTAGAAACTGATTTATGTAACATTTCCTTCAGTTTGAGGCCTCGAGAGGTTTAGCCTTCTTTATGATTGCAGCCTGGTGCATGGCGACCCTGTTTTGGAACTTGAATCTCAGACTGAGGGACACACTTTTCTTGAAAGATGAACGCAGGCAAAGGATTAGATTTAGCAAGCGCAATTTTCAGAAACACCTTCGCTAAAGGGGAAAAATTGGATTGTAAAGCTCCTTACATGGGGATTCATGGAAATTGCCATCAAATGGAAGCATATTTTGAAAAGGAAAAAAAAAAAAGATAGACCTGTCTAAACCAAAGTCAAAGCCATGACATCATACAGACCCATTCAAAAAGAGTAAATCACACTTCTTAAACCCTCCAACAGATCTTCCACCTCTGTGTTAACATCAGAGAATCTTTCTTCAGTTTTGCAGACATTCAATTCACTATAATATTGAATAATATTGAATAAATTATATAAAGCACACGTGCGTACAAAGTATATTTTAACGACAGCCATGTCGCCCTGGATAAGGGTCTCCCAAAGCTGATAAATAATGTGACATTAGCAATCATCAATCATGTCTAAACACAGGCCACACCCATTTACATGCAAACCACGTGGGTGGTGCCCTACTTGGCAGGCGAATATGGGAACTCGTCCCTCTCTTGTTTCAGTCTAGCTTTGCTTCACTCTCTTAACGGCTGTGAGTAATTGTGCTTGTTTAACACCAGGGCTGGATTCAAAAGCAAACAAAGGCCTGTACAGCTCTGTGGTCACATGGTGCCTTAGGAGCACACACTCTCATTATGCCGAAGAGGCAATTGCTGAATAAATCCTAAAGGGTTCAGAGAGGCAGTCCAGCCGAGAATAGTGCCACAATTAGCATATTGCTAGCATTTTTAATCCTGAGCCAACCGCCCCCACCACCCAGCAACTTCATGATGCCGAAGTCCACAAAAGATTATGGGTCCAAGTCTATCGCACATTGTCTGGAAATAGGGCTTTACAGTTACGTCATTTATTACACATTCAGTGTCATCGGGACGGCGAGGTCATGTGTTCTATTCAACCAGGCAGCTTTGGTTGATGAGATGTTTACTTCCCATTAACTGTAAGATAAAATATGACCCATTCATGGCCTTAAACAAAATGCATAAAATTGAATTATACTTCATAAAAACTTTCATTAACAATGTACATACCACATTTCATATGCAAATGGGGATCACCAGTTGTAATGAACCAGCATCCACACAGTCGATCCACACTTAGCTGTGGAGGACAATTAATCTCCTCTGTGGGTGTGGAGAAACTGATCCAAAGAGTAGATTTTGGCTTAGAGACTATGAATGGGTCCTAATCCATTACTAAACACTGTGTTTGTTTATTATTCATTCATTTATTATTAGTTTAATCATTCTTCTGGATAAGTGAAATTTATTTGGAGCGCCCAGCCAAAAGGATAAAAATTGTCATGAAGTGCAGCAGGGCCAGTTCTTGCAGGGGTGGGCATTCCTCCTAAATTGTGGCTCTACCCACCCAATTGCTTTGATGAATTCCGCACTTTTTGGATCGAGCAATCATGTTAATTTAGTTCACCATCTAGGATCTTCTATGCCTCATAAGGGCCTCCATGATTCTAATATGCGAGTTGGACTGTAGAAAAAAATAATCATATATTTACAAGTGTCGGCTCGATTCTAGTGACAATGGAATTTGTCATGGCTTCTCCTGTGTGGCCAGAGACATTAAATTGAGGAGAAAATCTTTGGTAGCTTGCTAGTACATGAAATTTTTATATTTTTAGCTAATTAAACCTAATCATCTATGTGTTTTTTGTCTCGATTCTCCCATAATTATTTTGTTTTAGTGCAATAAATTACATAACTGAATCAGGAGCTGCACTGCTGGTGGATTAACACATAATTACCGAAAGCACAGTGGGCCACGAGTGGCTGTCAGTGGTAAATTTTAATTTTGTCAGGATAGGTAGTTAGCGAACATTATCTAAAAAAAATGTAAAAAATTTTAAAAATCTAAGATTATATTTTATTCAACTGACTGATCATTCTGCACCTGATTGTGGTTCCTCCATGAAGCCCAATATAACCAATGGTATTAACTGCTGGTAACTCATTGATGGGTCAAAGATTTCGGTGCAACACTGGCTCTTTTGCCTCAAGTGCCTTGTTGAAGTGGACCACTTTGAACCCACTCCATAGTAATCACAGGCAGTGCTGCATCTGACTTGTGATTTAAATAATATCGCGTCATTTCTACCTGTGTCTTTTCAAAGTAGAAGTTAAGTTTTATTATCTGATAGTGTACAATGAACGCATAACAGTTAAAGTTTAGTGAAAATTAATTGTTTTATCATCAAGGACCCCAAATATGTATGTCCCATTTCAAATGTATGCAAGTCGTTGAAAGCAGAAAAAATCATCACTCCGAGAAAAACATATTTAGATGAGGCTATAATCTACAATTCTTGCTCTTCGTATTGTATAAAACTATTTCTCAGAAAAAAATGGCACACTCACCTTTTAGAGCATTGTAGGGTGCGGTCAAAGATTCAAGAAATTCAATAGCGGCCCTTATCACGACTGTGAAAGTAGACTACTCTCATAAGCACTTTTACTAGATGCAGGTTACTTCCCTTGATTAACCTCCAGCAGGATAGTCAACGTCAAAGTCAAAGGTCAAAGTTTATTTTATATAGCACATTTAAAACAACTCCTTTGCCAAAGGTGCTGCTCAAGTGTAAAATTCAATGTAAAATAAAACAATGAATGTTTAATAAATAAATAATGAAATCAAGTATTTAAAAAATTGTGACCCTGCCTGTGATAACCCAGCTAAAGTCATTTTTTGGTGATTTACAGATTTAACACAAAGTCATTCTACATCAAGTACGGAATATTCTGTGAAAAAATCTAACTGATATCGCAAATATTGATGGTGTAAGGTCATTTCAAAGTTTTGGGAAATTTCAGGCTCAGAAAATCTGTTTTTCAAGAAATCAAGATTTTTTTTTAAATTTATTTGAAAGGGGACAATGCAATTTCATAAAACACATGATTACACATGGTTAAAAAAGCCAGAATTAGCCAGAGGGCTAGTTTTCATCTGTAGTCCCCTGGCCATGATGTAAAAAAGCAGTAAAATACATCTACAATAGAAAACATGTTTAGATCACAAATGTAAACAAATAAGACACAAAAAACTGTTAAAAGAGCGCATAGTACACAATACCTAAACAATGTAATACAAGGTACATTTCCAAGCACTTGCTATGCAATGAAGAAAAAAAGAAGACATCACACCTTCACAATTTGAAAATAAGTACATTTTTAAAACAGCCATACTTTTGAACCATCATTTTCTTGACTATGTGTCATATACCAAATTGAAGCTTACATTCTCCTATTTCCATCCACGTATGATACATACATGGGAAAATTTTAGTGGCTTGACAAAATCAGTCTTTTCATAAGGATGCACATGACCAAAAAGCATAAATCCCACTGAAATACATGGAAGGAAGGTGTATCATAAACTTTACTGCAACCGCTATAATGAGGCAAATATAATTCTATTGAGATCATTTGTATATCTAATGAGTAAAATTGCATATCAATCCCAACATCTCTTTCAGCTACAAGGCTATGGCATAACATTTGTATAACATCCTAGAAATGCTGCGTTCTTGGGCTTCGGGTGCCGCCACAATATCGGATAAAAAGATACTTCCAGGGATGCGTTTACCGAAATCACAGATGCTAACTTACATAGTTGGACCCATTGACTGTAAATAGACGAACGTTATAAGCAACTACTCTTTTGGGAAACGCCCCCCAGAACGATGGGTCTGCGTGTCATCAATGTCCAAACACCAAATTGTTTCGTGAAGTAGCTGGCATGACATGTCTTCAAACTAGGCTGGTTAGCTTCACAAGACGTTAATCTATAAACGCAAACACCTAATTTCTGACATTTTCAAGGTGATGCGACATAATCCATGGGGGAACCCGCACCCAGCTTAAGTCGCAACTCTTCTGCCATACCACAAAACAACCTTCTTGGTTGAAAAGAACTTTTAAAACCGAATGACACCCAAACTATCGGGTGTTTATTTGCCGAAGGTAAACTAAAGTCGATTGAAATAAGCCAAGAGGAAACCAGCTTCGGGTATTTCTCCGTTAAAAGACGTAACCATAGTGTCAATAAATTCATTCATTTTAATATGTATGGTGTTAGAAATGAATTTTTGAACACTATATTTTGAAACCCCAATATGTAACTCATCATTTACACCAATAAACTCTCATCTCATATTTTTGACATTTTTTATCACAGGGACGACTTGACGGCCTTCATCTCAAAATTAGATCAGGCGACTTTAGCTGGGTTTTTACACGTGGGGTCACAATTAGTCACAGTAATGCAGTCACTTGGTTTACAGAGATTAAAATGTGCTGCATTCAAGGAATGGGACAGTGATCATTAATGGGTTAAAATTACTTCCTATGCGAATATTTCGTAATTGCTCTCTAGCTTAATCCAAGCTTGTGTAGTCCAAGGCAGAGATTGAAATGCTGAACTACCAGCACAAATAATACATACAGTTGGTACTAAGCATATGTAAGTTTCATGTATTGTGTGACTGCATTGGTTATTGGGGTATCTAGCCTCAGCATGGTGAGAAGTTATCTCACCACTTAGTAACATGTCCTAATCATGCCTTTCACACAGTCTTCTAGCCAATAAATATTGATGTTCACCAGGGTTTTTATTCCCCTTCGTTCCCTATCCAGACTGCATTACCGCATAAACGCATTGCCAAGCTGAATATTATAGAAATATTACATATTAAATATTTTTGTCTTTCTCGCATTTTATTATCACAAAAGGGCTCTTCTGACTAAACAAACTGTAAATACCCTATTTTTGTATTTTCCTCCGGTTGCTGTGCCTTGATCAGCGGATTAAAGTTTAACTGCTTGTTCGAGTGCTTAGGACAACTTGTTGGGGGAGGTACCGTGTTTAATTCGTTCACATAGCAAAACAAATTGTTTATTCGGTCCATTTAAATTAAAGGGAACCGGGGCTTTACTCTTTTCTCACTTACCCTTGGTTGTATTTGCGGCTAGCTAGCTAGATAAGTACTGTTTGCATTCTTGGCTGGGGATCTGAGATATAGTATTTAGTTAGTAGTGCAGCAGTCACTTGACTCGTTCGTTCGGTTAGGTTTGAATTTAAAAGGTAAGTTTTCTACCGGAGTGCTCCGCCTCCTTCAGTTTCTCCTGGGCGTTGGAGCCAGTCTGGGTTCTCAGCTAAGCGCTGTGATATTTTTTAGTTTAGTATATTAATAGTACTGGGACTAGATAAACTCAAGCCGGCTTATTAGGAGTGCTTATTACATATAGAGTTTGGCTCAATTTGGTATTTCATTTCTGTTAACTGAAACTAAGCCCCTGTTAAAAGAGGCTTATATTTCATTTACATAGTTTCCCCAAGGTTTCTATTGTGACTGCTGCTTAGGGCTTCCTAGGTTAATAAATAAATTAATAAATTGTGGATCCTCAGCTTCTGTCTCAGCATTAGTAATTTTCTTTTATCTAGGGTGAGCAAGGTCATTAGGTAGGGGGTTCAAAATGTGGCCAAAATTATGTGAGGGTTGCAGGATGATCGCACTTTTGGACAAAGATTTCCAGGGTGGGTTTGTCTGCCACTGGCGCCAGCTAATTGAGCATCTGGAGAGCAAGATCCTTGATCTTCAGGGCCAGTTGGCAGTGCGACATAGTTCGCAATCAGTAGAGTTCCTAGAGGAACTAAGTAGTATGTCGTTTAGAGAAATGGTGCGACGCCAAAGCAGGGCGGTACTGGGATCCCAGAGCAGGCAGGGAGAGAAAGTTTGGTAACTGTAGGTCGACAGCGCAGGAAAGGGCATGCACGGTGTACAGCGACAGCTTCTCCAGAGGTTGAGGGGTCCAACCGATTCCAGCCGTTGCAGGAACTCGACTTGGCCCCTGACCCTGAGAGTGAGGGGACTGATGAGCAACAGGGCACCCTGTTAGCCTCTACCCCTCAGAAAAGAGAGTTATTGATAGTGGGGGACTCATTACTTCAAGGAATAGATAGCTTGGTCTGTTTGTGCGACAAGGAGTCTCGTACGGTGTGTTGCCTGCCTGGGGCCCTGGTAGGAGACCTCCTGGAGCGTGCGGAAAAGCTCCTGGCCAGAGCGGGGAGGGATCCAGTTGTCATGGTCCATGTTGGGACAAATGACATAGGTAAGGGTAGGTTTGAGGTTCTGCAAGGCAAATTTGTAGAATTAACTGCGAAGCTTAGGAGCAGATCCTCAACGGTAGTGTTCTCTGGGATTCTACCGGTACCACGTGCAAGCAGAGGAAAGCAGAATTTTATCTGGAGGTTTAACACGTGGCTACAAACCTGATGTAGGGGTATAGGTTTATGGGGCACTGGAACTTTTTCTGGGACAGGGGTGACCTGTTCAAGCCTGACGGGCTGCACCTGAACCGGAGGGGTACCTTTGCACTGGGCCAGTGTATGTTGAGGGTAGCACAGGATTATTTAAACTAGGGACTTGGGGGGCAGGGAGGTAAGTGAGTGTTACATATAGGGAAATGCAGACTGCCCCGATGGAAGCTGACGGCGTTACATGCACTATCAATGATTTACTTCTAAAGCAACGAAAGCGTAGTGGGGGGCTTGAAGCAGCGGCCACATGGGAAATCAAGGGGGAAGAGCATTAGCATTTTCAGTAACCTGAAATGTTTTTATTCAAATGCAAGAAGTATAAAAAATAAATTCCCAGAACTTGAGGCTGTAATGAGTAGTGAGGGCTATGACATAACCATGTCTCTGTAATCCCAACTTAGTGAAGAGAATGGAGATGAATATAACATAGAAGGTTATAATCTCTTCAGGAAGGATAGATGTAATAGGCGAGGAGGGGGCGTAGCACTCTATGTGAACGAAAACATTAATGTGCAGGAAATTCCTGAAATTGAATATTCCTTGTCCTGCGCAGATATCTGGGTCAGGCTCATTGGCAAACACGAGACAAGTTTAAACATAGGGGTATGCAATCGACCACTAGCTTTGGACAGTACAATCAATGAAATGCTTTTTAAGAGGATTACGCCAGCTTGTTGGGGTGGTGGGACTATTATTATGGGAGACTTAAATTATCCTGGTATCAACTGGGAAATGGTGAAAGGACAGGGTAGGGGGAAGAAGAATGTCTAGATGTTATAAATGATAATTTCTTAGTGCAGTATGTTAATAAACCTACCAGAGAGAAGGCAATTTTTGACTTCGTGCTCTGTAATGACCCTGACAGAATTAGCAATCTTGAGGTACTGGCGCCACTTGGGACAAGCAAACACTCTTCTGCTAATGTTGATGTGTCATGGGACATTAAAAAGGTGCATTCTAAAACAAAAATTTTCAATTTTAGGCGAGCAAATTTTGACAGGATGCGCTCATATCTAGGTAAAGTTGGGCACTTTGTACTTGACTTGTGATAGCAGTTTACTTTTTTCATGATTCCATTGAAACAAACAAAAGAATCACTCATTTTTTTAGCATCAAATTGACGTGACATGATACATTCACATATAGGCCTACAACCTAGAATTTTACGAAAAAATATTCCTCTATTTAACAATAGTTTGTAGTCACTATACATAGTAGACCTGTAGTAGCTGGATATTGTAACGAGGAGACCAGCGTTTATAGTATAGCATAGCTTCTGTAATAGGGATAAAAAGTTGCCCTTCCCAAATTTCAGATTGTTCCCCCCAACCCAATCAGAGCAGTCTAGCACTGGGCTTGATGTGCAGGCTGTTCACCTTAAAGCTCAAGGCATGTTGCATTTGAGTACGACGGGCAAGAAATACCTAATGTAATTCCCGTTCACTGTTTTCAGCAAGAACCTTTTCCGGACTCTTTATTAGTAAATTTAATCCACACTTTCAGTCTCAGCGTGACTGACCTATGAGCTGCTGCACTTCAAAATGCTGAGTAACCACAGAATATCACTACGATCCATATTCAGAACAAAATGCCAAAAAAAATAATTAAAAAAAAAAAAAAACGAGAAGGCACTTGGAGAACACATTACCTCGGCTGTTTTCTAATTTGTTGGTGGAGGCATAATCATTGAATATGAGTGTTTTGCAAGCCTTGACAGAGCTGTTTTTACATGCATTAAAATCTTTGGATCCTGGTTGAAGAATATGAATCATAACTTCACCAAAATTTAGTCACACCCACTTTTGCACAGTATCTTATGAGCCCACAAAATTTCATTGTCATCCAGAGCTTTTTGAGATATCTGGTTAACAGATGAACAAACTGATACACAAATGAACATTTGAACATGAATGCCAGAGAAAGTATACAACAGAAAGTAATCACAAAGGTTTATTTATTTACTGATTAAGACAATGCCATTAATATATTGTAGAATGATCTGGACTCTGCACTTACCTTGTGGCTGTAACATGCATCAATATGACTCTTGTGGTTGAGAGGCAGCATGGCTCCCAACAACATTGTGCACGTGAGCATGAGACAAAGGTAGATTATGGAGAAAGATACAACTGAGGACCAAATTGGTCATCACGGACAGGTAACCAAGATGTTCCAATGACCAGAAATGTTTCCCTGTGTGTTTATAGACTTGACCAATGTCAATAATGATAACCTTTTCTGTTTTTTTTTTTTTGTGTGTGTCACAAATTTATTCAATTTGTGACACACAATTCAACAAAGCAAGTCAGATACACAGCAAACATGCCCAGGCAATGGCTGCTGAAGGCTTCTGTCATATCTTTGGGTTTAGATAACTGTCCTATCTCTGCCGCATCTTTTTCAAAGACTGATCCCATTAGTCTGTTCAGTCTGTTAATGCCACATGTTCAGCGAGAAACATACGAGACCCTGTGTGTGTGTGTGTGTGTGTGTGTGTGTGTGTGTGTGTAAATATGTGTGCAGACAAAAGGTGCACCCTTTTCATGGCATTATGTGCTTTGTGCGGTAGCGGAGATGCAGTGCTTTGCCGTCTGACTGGCAAACCCGTGCCTGCTTGACTTTAACACATGGAGACATTAGCATTTAGATAGCCATGGCAGATGCAAGGGAAGGGAGAATTGAAAACAGGACCAAAAATTACTATGAATAATGAGCTTCATTCTAAATGAATTCAGGACAAACTCGTTTTTTTCTTTCTTTCTTTTTTTCTTTTCTCGCAAAGGCCTCCGTCATTCAGATGTAAAGAGGTGCTTTAAAGGAAACCCGAGCTGGCACTGTCACTGGGCAGGGGACTGCTACACGATGGCTCTTTCCTGGTCTATCTGCGAGTTTATTGGTCCACATCAAGGAAAAGCGAGCAGTAAACCGATGAGCCAAACAGAAAAACAACCGAGACACTGCAAAATGGCCGGTGTTAATTTGACACTGTTTATATGAGTCCCCCAGGGCCTTAACACAGTGCATTAGAGCCCATTTAACAGAGGGTATTCTGCTTTGGAAGCTTTCTCTGGGATCAGCCTTAGGAGTGGTCCTCATGTACAATGTTTACAGCAACATTAGATTTAGGTCTTTATGTATTCCCTTTCATTTGTGACCTCACTGTTCCCATGGAGATGACCTGAAGCTTTGTGCCTTGCGGGAACGAGGCTCATTTCCTGTAAAGGAGGGGTATTAGATTTAGCTTTCATATTTATGTTTATGTTATTATGTTTTTTTCGGGGAGTGAGGACCTGAGTTTCTTTGTATGTTTTGGCTGTAGGACTCAACAAAGTGAAACTGGGACATACACCACATGCCTGTATCCCATTAGTAATTGCTGTGACTATAACTGTATGATGGTCTGGTTTTTAGTATTTGGTGAAAGCAAAAGTACTAATGGAAAAAATATGGGTCCACCACATGACAAAGGACAAAAAGATTCCAGATAATGATCCAGGACACGTGCTCTGATGAGGTAATTTGATATTATTTATGCCATGTCATGGTGAAGAGCAGAAATATTGCCCGGGGTAGAGCAACACACTTTAGTCAGCAGATATTTTTTAGTATCTGCGGGTGACATAAAACAGTTATTTCATTTTACATGAATGCTCTCTATACTACACCTCATGTAATAAAAATGTGTTCTGGTGAGCGAGGTTTATATGGCTCATCAAAAAATAAAGTGAATAAAACATTTAAAAGGGCCTGAGCAAATCTTGAGGTTTTGGAAAATGAGCTGGAAAAGTACCGTGCTGGTGAAACGCATTCTTCCACCCGGAGATGAAGGGGCAATAAAATCTCTTTGTTTCATTGTGCCCCTCCTGAGGAACCAGCAAGGAACAAAGCAGCCATTTCACCTTTTAAAAACAAGATCTTGCACTAAAAGTGCGACATTGCGAGGAAGGTGCTGCATGACCGTATAGGCATCATTATCGCAAGGGCACTTTCTCAATGACAAATCCCTGTGCCTGCAGATTTATAGTCGCCCCGGCCCGGCCGTGTCATTACCATGGATAATGAGGTGTACAAGGATAGAAGATTTGCAACACGGCTCCGGCGCTCGACACCGAGTCCCACCGCCTAGGCAGTGGATTGGTATCCATGGCAACAGTACCCCAGCAAACAAAAGAGTCAATGAGAGAACACACAATTGCGCAAAACTGGTGTGTGCAGTCAGGGTGGGTGGGGTGTGGGGGGTGTGTGGTGGGGATAGCTGGCCAAGCATTCGTGGCAAACTGTAATTAAAGCTGTTACATCACACTTGAAGTTAAACAAAGGGGTGGTGGAAAGATTGAGAGGTGAACGTGATATGGGGCAGGCATATAACAGACCAAAACTGTTGCATGAGTGAAGATCAGGATAAGTTTTTTTTTTTACGTTGTCAACAGGGTCTGTGATCTTTGAGTAGCTGCAAGTCTAAAGCAATCCTCCTCATAACTATTACCCTTACTCAATTTATCATATTATGTCATTACACTATCCATGGGGCCACAGCTGATTTTAGTCTTTTGAATCAATGTTATATCCCTAAGTGGAGCTGATCTAGAATTGGCCTGTTTCAAGGATTCCGCTATGCTGCTATGAGAACTATTTGGCAATTGTGCAGTACTACAAAGGCCCTTTTGACAGCACACCATCATAGGCTGTGCAGTAAATTTGCGAGAAGCTGGACACTTTGCCTCCCCGAGCTCGCGGAATGTACTCCTGATACAATGGGCTACAAGTAGGTTGTGCAGTAAGTCTGTGTGAAGCAGGATAGCTGGCCTTCCCATGCTGGTGGAATGTACTCCTGATACAATGGGCTATAAATATAAATTTACAATGAACTGAAAACTGTTCAAAAATGTTCTGAACATTGTAAGCCAGCAAGACTTAACAACCTAATCTAGGTTGGCTAGGTATTTTTTGTGGGCGGTAATGACCAGTAATCTTTCAATTTTTCAGTAGAAACGAACTTTTCCTTGCAAAAAAAGGTATGGTTTTATTCTAAAGTAATCGTTAATTTAGGTTCCTCATGCAATATTGTGTCTTCAACCTCAGGATAACCCTGTAAAATGAATTCAACACTAAATATTGAGGACCAGCATTGTTGCTCACCTATTAAATGTACAAAAGTAGTATCTATAACCAGCATGATCTGCATTCACATCTCAACAAACTTGACTTCCAGTCAATGGCTCCCATGAACATCGCTATCACAAAAGCACTCTAGCACCTGAGGTAAAAGCAGTTTGTACATCATACAGGTCACTGTTCCCTACAGCTACGTGATAGATTCAAGTCATATTGTGGAGAATAAAGTATGCTGCCACAGAGTTTATAATTAGTGGCGTAGCCAGAACATCAACATTTATATGCACAGAACATCCCTTTACAACAATTATTAGTCCTGACTTGCTCTAAATCATTATCCATTATTAACACGTTTTCCAATTATAAGGATAATCCATAGACAATTAAAAACACAGCTTCTTTCTTGATGTGATCGAAGGGCGACTCAATAACAAGCTAAATTCCATTCAGAAAAATAATTTACTCATAAGTAGGTATTTGCTTTATCAAAGGTAAACTGCTCTGGCACTTCCACCCTATCTTTCTTGGCACATGAGGTGATCTAACCTGCATTTTATGATTGGTTTCATTTAAACAATTTCAACAAACATAAAGATGAGGGTGCTTGAACGGCACCAACTGCGTATCCAAATGAATGGTTGTGGTCTTGCCCGATGAGGAGTATTACCAACACCCGATAGTATGGAGTGTTTTCAGCGTGAATGAATCGTTAATTAAGAAAAACAACCGAGAACAAGTCAGGTCTAATCATTGTTGCAAATAGATGTTCTGTGCGTACAGATCTTTAAGCTCTAGCTACGCTACTGTTTATTGCATCTGTTTATATATGTTATTAGGATAAACTTACACTTGAAGGTGACCCGCAGGACATTGTGCTTTCATTTGCTCTGTTAATATAATCACTTTAATGGGGAAACAACGACCGAAAATCCCACACGAGTTCAAACTGCTTTTTTTGCCATGTGTCCTTTGTGAAAAAGGAAAAAAAAATATTCTAGAGCAATGAGTCGTTTTGAATTTAGTTTATTTTCTCCCCCTCTTACCCTCATTTTGCCGTTAATTTATTCATCCCCACTATTCTGTACAGATTAAGCTATGGCAAGAGAGGACTGCCATAGCCCCCATAGATTCAGAAAATTACCATATGCAAATAGCAGCTTAGGAGACATGATTAATTAAATTGCCCAGATGTGGTATTTGGTGTGTGACACACAAAAAAGAGTACAACTTGCTTTTTGCATAAATGAAAGCACTCCCTGGTGAACTCAGTATCTGTCAGTCAAACAGTCACTTCTCTATGCTTGTTGAATTTAGCATGTTTATTTCACATATCCATCCATAACGGTGTTCACATACGCAGTTGCGGAAACAGATTGCGCCTTCACTGCGTTTTTGTGTTTCCACTCGCATGTCTAACAAACAGTCAAGTGGGACCATGATTGATACAGTATGTTCAATTCCGCAATCGGCTTTAGCAGCAGTGGAATGTACACAGATGGAAACAAGTTTGTCTGGTGATGGAGGACAGAAAGATTAGCGCTCCTGTGTTTCGCTCCCAAGTTGCTTTCGCCCAGCTGGTTGTTCAATATGAAGGTATGGGGCAAATGGATTAGAAAAACAAATAGCTCTCAGCGATTAAAATGGCATTGTCTTCTTTCCTTGAAATGTGTCCTTGCACATTTTCTGAATACAGATCTACTTTGTGTACCTGACTGACATACCCAAGCTGTTTGTTGTTCCTGTATGATGTCCTTGCGTGTATGTGTGTGTGTGTGTGTGTGTGTGTGTGTGTTTGTGACTGTGTGTATGCGTCTGTGTGAGTGGGGTGGTATGCTGGTAGCACAGAGGGAGGTCCTTCATCTCATCAGCTTCCTCTCACTACCCCTGCAAACTGGACAGATGCACAAGCAATTTTTGGTCCGGCTTCGTAATATAAGATGTGCCCTCTATTACACTGCTTGTAGCAGAATAGTAGCTTTCAGATTTCATTTTGCATCGTTTCATTCCCCCGTTTCCCATCCCTATCTGAAATAAACAAGCCCACCCGCTAACGATAATCGTGTTTACACTCAATTACAGCCGCAGTTCGAAAATGACAGCCATCGCTAGGCGTTCAGCTGTGAGTGTTAATTGATGTTCTGCAAGTTCCACGTCATAAAATTTGGTTTGGTAGAGGAGCTGTATTTCAGGTGTATTTAATTTGGCATCGAGCATCATCCATTTTTTAGGTTGACTTTTTCTTTATATGTATATGGCCTTCTCACTACATCACACAGATGTATTGGTGGAGGCACACAGTCTATTTTTCTTCTTTTTTCCTTTATGCTGCTCAATTAAATTTGAGAGAATAGGCCAGCTCGCGTAACAAATGGCAGAGTTTAGCCATTACACTAAAAGTGACAGCACCCCATATGGCCAGAGCGGGCGTGTACTCTGTCGTAGCTTCGCCTGGAGGTTTTTAAAGCTTCAATTACCCAGTAGCCTGCCCTGAAAAAACGCATATAAAAAGGCCCACTTTGACCGGTATACTATCGTACAGTTTTAAACCACGCCGAGGTCCAGCCCTGCTGACATCCATGAGGGCCTTGGCTGAAACCCTTCACTCACCCATCTGCCCAGCTCAGTGGCGCCTCACTGGTTTTCCACGGCCCAGTTGGGACTGATATTGATCAGCAAGCTGCATCGAGATTATGTGATCTGTTACCAGATGGGTTAGGCTGAATGTCCACTGCAGAGCTAGAGTGGTGGTTTTATTTATGAGCAGATGTGATGTCATTAGTATGCACTATTGTGGGGGGGGATGAGGGGAAAAATAGCAACCAGGGTTTCAGATCGGCGTGTGCCGTCCTAATTCCCCTCAGCAGCGGCCAGCGTCTGTTATGCAAATGGTCCACCGTCCGTCCCAACAGCTGACTATCTGGCAAACAATACACTTGACATTGACGCCAAACCCCTATTGGCCAAGGGGGTCAGCCGTGTCGCTGAGATCAAGGAGCCAGAGCCCCCAAGCAAATACCCCCTACTAATGGCTTGGGGTTAGTCATTTGTCACTTTCTCAACTGCTACCAGACTGCAAAGCTGACTTGATGGCTGGGGCTGCGTCACTCATCTCCTATCTCTTTCTTCTTCTTCTTCTTCTTTCGGACAAACGTCTGTGAATTAACCATTTAACAGCTTAGTGCAGAGAGTGGAAAATGGTTTGAAATAGACTAGAGGGACAAAGGGACAAAAGAGTCACTGACATGAATCTCCTGTGCTAATCTAGTGGGCCTCTATACAGCCCATTCAAGGAGCAATGCAGACAAGCTGAAATCCAAAGGAACATTCCCCTCAGGCCAGACAATTGTGAATCGTAAAAAAAAATTATGTTTATCTATAAAGTTCAGAAAATCATACACTCACAAGATTATTTTCTCCCTCTTCCTGGAAAATGATTTTGCTTTTAGTCTGATGTCATCTTGTACCAATTAGTGTTAGTTGATGTTGGAACCAATAATGTTGATTAAATACATTTGTCAACAGTTCATTCGACGACAGTCACCAACATTTTGGGGTATGTTGAAATCCACTGCATTACAGGATACGCTCCCACATCTAACCACATTTAAATTGATTCCCCTCCCTCCAAAAATTCCACCAACTGTTTTCATTTACTCAAATATACATCAGGGCGACAAATGAAAGGAAAAATCTAAGTGAAGAATTTAAACAATAAAATTCTTTTAAATTCCTCACAATTGTCAAAACATCAAATATGGGGATATATTCTGGTAGAATGGCATTCCACCCCTCTCCATAGAGAGTTCTAGAGACTTGTAAAACCTGTGCAAAAGTGCAGATAAGCTATTCTGTTGGAACCTTAAGGTTCATTACACTACTAACTGTTTTGATAGCTCCCCAAGTGAGTTTAATATTCACAACGTTTCGGCCGACGTGGCCTTCATCAGGTGCACTTCCAAATTCATGTTTGGATATAATTATTATAATCAACTATAATTCTTACAGCCTTTGTGTCAACTTAGTGTCATTTGTGCAAGAATAAATTTGATTTGTTAAAAAATATCTCGAAAAAACCCAAAAATTGGTAGGGGTATGAATAATTTTGGGCATGACTGTATAAACCTCTCTGCATTCCCATACAAAAACATATGAAATACTGTAGTGCAAACTCTTATCCAGAGGCATAAATAACTTACAGTATATCTTTGGTATGTTTATGCAGCTGCATATTTTACGGAATCATTCTGCTATCCATCACACTCAAGGATACAATGGTAATGTTCCACCTTAGAATCAAATACACAGCCTGAATCACAGTTCCATTAAGTTCCATCATTACCCCCACCAATGTTCCAAGCTGTGTCTCAAGTAATTTATACGCTCACCTTCATGTCTTATACCTGATTAAATTTCAGCCAACAATGCTTTACCGGCAGAAATGAATAGGGAAGTGTTCCCAATGTTCCACTGGTGGTCTCACATCCATCTTTCAGGCATTTTTGATCTGCACCATGGTGACTTTTGGCAGATTGTTCCTGCTTTTGTGAAGGAACTAAGCAAAAAATTAACGTGCAAGCACTCTGGTCTGGCAAGCACTGCCAGTCATTCGTTGTGCACCTAAGTGTGCCATTGGGATAGTCCTCTGAGGGATGCACTACACAGTGAGATTAGTGGACCAACAAGGTACACTGAGCCTAAAGCTAAGGTTTTCAATGTCATTAAGGTGACTCTTTTTTAAGGTGGCCCTCTTTTAACCAGCCATGGTAACAAACGGTAGCACTGATGCCAGCTCATGGAACGAAAGCGAGGCTAATATTGAATTAACTTCGTAGTACACCCCTACCTGTATGGCCTAAACTTGCATTTTTGTTTACTTCCTCTTTCAACTACCATGCTGGAGCCCTCTGAAGTCAGTGGGTCAAGAAAGATACAGATGAGTGGAGGAAGTGGAAAAAAAAATCACTCATTTGCTTTTCCAGATCAGCACATGACTCACTCTGATCCAGAATAAGAACACGGATATGCCAGGTTTTGTTTACAGTAAATTAGCATGTTGCCGATTGAGCTAGTTCAAAAATAAGCCCTTGCGATATGATACTATGGTCAACAGATAATATTAGCATAAGTCATCAAGTCAAGTCATTTTCAGGTCCCTATCATTCCCATCTAGTTGAATCAGAGACATAGTACCAAAGGGATTTTATTTGAAATTTGTGGCAGAGTTTGGTGATCTCTGTGAACAGTTTCTCCGAGAGTTTCCCCCACCTTTGTCATTTTCAAACCCCCCCCCCCACAATTCTGAATATTACAAGCTAAAAGTCAGGCAAAGACCTTACAATGCTATGAGCTCCCACTGGTAAACACACCGCAGAAGATTTATAATGGCATAGAAATGGATAATATTGAAGAGGACAGGAATCGTATTCAGCTTTTCACACATTATATGGCTACGTGATCTCAGTAAAATGCCAAGTACACCATTTGGAACAAGATAATTATGTGGGAATGGCACACCTGATGATGCAGATGACTGTGTGATTCTGCATAAGCCTCCTGGCATGGTTTCTCTGTGTTAGTGTGTTTGTGTTGGGGTGGGGGGTGGTGGCGTGCAGACTTGTGCAGTTATACTTGTGAGAACCAACTTGAAACCACAATGTTTTGAGGACATCAGGGATTATGAGGACATCTTTTGTGGTCCTCAGAGAGGATTACACAGGATTATGGCTAATTGGTTAAAGTTAGCATTACCTTTGTGGGTATGGTTAAGGTTTGGGTTTTTCATAATTTGGTCACAGTCACAGTTTGGGGAAGGCCATACGTAATGATTTTAAGTCCATACAATGTCCTCACAAGTATAACTATACCAACATGCTTGTCTGTGTGTGTGTGTGTATGTGTGTGTACAGGGGTGTGCTTGTTTTTGGTAGTTGTTGGTTTGTATGCATATATGAGAGCGCAAAGGAGACTTGCACAAAATACTGCAATGTATTTTCAGTGATAATGCATGTTCTCAATGCAGCATTTGCCATTTTCAGATAACATTCTATGACTTTACTCACCTCGAATGTGATGTGAAACTCTGAACGTTGTAAGTTCTGGGTAAAAATGAGCAGTGTTAGTGTCCAAAAATCCCCCATTATTTTGGAGCAATAACAAAGATTAGATTTCTTTGTGTGCATTCCAAGTACTGAATTTCAGGATAAGAAGGTTGGGAGGCTGACCTGGTTTCCCTGCCTGTTTGTGTCTCTATCCAAAGCAGATGTGCGATGGGTCTTACATAAGGCCCACAATCCCTCTGGGTGCTTTAGCTGTATGACGGGCGCCTGGTGATGGATGTCACCTCGTCCAGTCGATGCAGTGTTGCTAATATTAGCCTCCCCCTACCCTCGCCAGGGGACAAAATGTCAGTGCGGCGGCCAAAGCTGTGATACGTGAATCAGATCGCCGCTCCAAGAATCCATTTTAAAAAAAGGTATGTGTTAATATGGTAGCCTACTGGCCTAACAAGTGATGTAATGTGTTCTATTTCAGAGCAGAACAAATGACATGTAACCTAAACCAGTGGAGAGGTGACCCACTTTTGCTATATTTGAGATCATTGCATTATATGGAGGCTATTCACACACATTGGGCATATACAGACTGTAAGGCTTAGGAAGTAACATGTCATTTCACTGAGGTAGAAATTTCACATGGCTTCTGTTCTTGCAAGCATGTCTCAGGCTACATTTACAACCCCCATTCCGAAATAGTTGGGACAAAGTGTAAATTGTGAATAAAATCAAAACTCAGTGACTTTCAAATCACACCAGCCAGTATTTTATTCACAATAAAACAGAGATAACATCACAAATGTTGAAACTGAGAAATTTTACAATTTTATCCTAAAAATGAGCTCATTTCAAATTTGATGACTGCTACATGCCTCAAAAAAGTTGGTACAGGGGCCTGTTTACCATGGTGTCACATCCCCTCTTCTTTTTAACTCAGAGAGGAGGCGTCTGGGCATTAAGGAGAAAAGTTTCTTGAGTTTAGCCATTGGAATTTGATCCCACTCTTGTTTAATACAGGCTTCCAGCTTTGGAGAGTTTTGGGTCTCCTTTGATGGACTTTTTGTTTAATTATTCGCCAAATGTTCTCAATCGGTGCAAGATCAGGACTGCAGGTAAGCCAGTTCATCACACTGACTCTTCCACTACAAAGCCATGCTGTTGTAATAGCTGCAGTATGTGGTTTTGCATTGTCCTGCTGAAATACACAAGACCTTCTCTGGAGTAGATGTTGTCTGGAGGGGAGCATATGTTGCTCGAAAACCTTTCTCTACCTTTCAGCATTCATGGTCCTTCATAAAACACGCAAGTCTCCTTCACCATATGCACTAATGCATCCCCATATCATCAGAGATGCTGGCCTGGAGGGGTGGTCTTTCTCTTCTTTTGCATAGAGGAAACAACGCCCATAATTTCCAGCAAGAATGTCAAATTTGGACTCGTCTGACCAGATGACACTTTGCCACTTTGCTACAGTCCATTTTAAATGAGCCTTGGCCCACAGAACATGGCTGGATCATACTCAACAATGGCTGCCTTTTCGCATGATAGAGTTTCAGGTGGCATCTGTGGATGGCACGGTGGACTGTGTTTACAGACAGTGGTTTTTTTTAAGTATTCCTGGGCCCACTTAATAATTTTAATGGCAAAATCATGCCAGTAAGTGATGCAGTGGCTTCTCAGGGACCGAAGATCACAAGCTTCCAGTAAAGTTCTTCAGCTTTTTCCCTTACGCAGTTTTTTCCAGTTTCTCTGAATCTTTTGATGATGTTATGCACTGTCGATGATGAGACCTTTAAAGCCTTTGCGATTTGACGTTTAGGAACATTATTTTTAAAGTATTCCACAATTTTTTTCACGTAAGCCTTCACAGGTTGGTGAGCCTCTGGCCATCTTTACTTCTGAGAGATTCAGCCTCTCTCAGACATCCCTTTTATAGCCAATCATATTACACACCTGATGCCAGTTAACTTAAGTACTCGCTAAATGTTATTTCAGCTGACTCTCTTTTATAATAATGTCATGGTTTTTGGAGGCTGGCGAGCCTTCTTTGTTTCTCTCGTCCGGGACGATATTGTTTTGCCCACAATCGGATTCTTTGGCCAGCTGGCATTAATTGTGGGCTGCGCCCCGACTCTATTTAAACGAAAGTTCCGCCTCGCTGCATCTGCTAGAGTGTCAGTGTAACTATGCACGACAGCCGGTAAGGTCTCTAGCTAGAGAATTGTTTGAGGAATCAGTCTCTAAGAGGAAAGTGCTAGTTAGCAAGGGAATTTTTCTCTCTTTATTTCTCTCTTTCTCTGCGCCCTCTGGTGCCATATCTCATTTTCTAGGTAGCCGAGATTTTCCCTTTATTTCGTTCCAGTCCTGCTCGCGTTGCTTCCTTTTGTACCCGGACTAGATCTTTGTCTGTTGGAAGCGCGAGTCTCTCTCTCCATTTTTGTCGGTTTGTCTCTCTTATTTTGCTGGACTTCCTTTCGTTTCGGCCGCTGCTTTTGGCATCTCAAAACACTAGCCATCACAATAAATAGCTTTTTCAGCCCTTTTTTGCTTGTGTCCCAACTTTTTTGAGACCTGTTGCAGCCAGAGAATTTGAAATAAGTTCATTTTGTTGATAAAAATGTAAAATGTCTCAGTTTCAACATTAGAAATGTTATCTATGTTCTGTTGTAAATAGCATATTGGTTCATGTGGTCTGTCAGACATTGCATTTTGATTTTATTCACAATTTACACTTCGTCCCAACTATTTCGGAATTGGGGTTGTAGTTAGTAAAATCAAACGAGATAAAAAAAAAAACACAAGACTTTGATTCTAGATCTCGCAGAACTTATTGCATCACATTAAATATTATAGCAAAGTTTGAGAAGTCTTGGTTAATTTTTTAAAGACTCATGAGGGTTTTAAAACCATTTGAATATTTCATCCACAAGAGAGACATATTGCAGAGAGTGATTGTGTTGGCAGTGTTATGAGATATGTTATAGGAAAGTCTGTAAGGATCATGTCGAATACAAGGACCAGCTGGGCCCTGGGATTCCCTCAGAAAAGGTTTATAAAGTATTAACCACAAGTCCTTGCTGGGCAGCATTCTCTCTAAATGTGGTACCTTGCTATCGATAAAACAAGGACTGTATAAAACATGGACGACGCACGCGTCTCCATTCACTTCCATTCAACAAAAATGGAGCCAAAATATCCTCAATACGGGCGCTGCCATGTTGCACATTTGGAGCCTGAGTCGGTGCAGTAGTGATCAGGGGATAGAGCTGCGCTATCGAATCCCGGCCACACACCCACCTGAACAGCCCTCTGAACTTCTAAACTGGGCTGGCAGCTGCGCTTTTAATGTAAGTGCCCGTAATAGCCAGCACTCACACAGAGACGGTACGGTTTATCATCGTAAAGCGACCCCACTGTCGGCAGCGTAACTATTCGGTCGTTAATAAGGTAAATAGACTTTATGGCTGAACAGACCCCACCCTACAGTCATCTGTTTTGAAATTAGTTGAAGTACCTAACTGGCAATCTATGATATCTTGTCACTGAATCTTGCTTAACAAGCTAGGTATGTAGTTAATTACATAAAGTAACGCAGGTGTCAGATTTTTGCCACTTCTCGTCCACATAGCTAGCTCCAGTCAATGTTCTCAACTGTCACTTACCCAATGTTGCGAGTTGGCGAGCATATTAACGCCGACTTTCGTTGTATTTTCGAAATCACGTTCCGACGGGAAAGTGTCATTTCCTTTGTGCATGTATTAGATGAGATGTGGGTCGAACTTGTAATTTTTCAACACGTTAGAAAGGTAGGTCGAATCTTTACTTACACAGTCCTTCTCACCAAAGTTAGCTTGCTGTGTTTAATAAATCGCGTATCTCACCGTTAGCTAATGTTTCTTGAAAATGTAACATAATCGCAATGGAAGATAACCATCATAGCTTGGGGCACCGGCAATTCATTTTTCTGTGATAGTAAACTTAGCAATCCAACACCCCTACGCTTTCTTTTATGTGGACTCGATGTCTTTGAATGCATAGATAGTAAATGTTTGAGTTTTGATATCCTCATTTTTAGACGATGAAATGAACTTCACAATTCTTGCATCCTCCACAGTGGCCAAGAGTCTGTATAAATCTCATGGGAATATTTGGAAACTGACGCCTGTGGTTATTTTAGCATAAGACTTTTCACTGGAGAATGTCATAAAGAACTGAGGTTTATGACACTAAGTCACATCTCTTTCATGCATAAAAAGCACATTACCACCTGATAAAATATGGTATAATACAATATAACATGTAATATGTTAAAATGCAGAAAAAGCCAGCTCAAGTGACATTTAAAGGTAACATTTGCATTTTACAACCAACAGGTCAAAGGTTTACATTATCGGGCCAGCTACATTCGCCGTGGGGAAAAACAAGCAAGGGAGACCATCAAGACCAACCTTGGTCTGGATGCCCAGGTCCAGTGGTTTGGCTGGGGTGGCATGGTTTGGAGAAACCTCCTCCCCTTTATCCACCAGTGTCTGAGAGGAAGAGCTGTGCCGGAGGTCCTGCTGGTCCACTGTGGCGGGAATGACCTCGGAAAAATCAGGAGTGTAAAGCTTGTTGCAGGGATCAAGCAGGACTTGGAACTTCTCCATTGGCAGTTCCCTCGGATGGAGATCATCTTCTCTGCCATCACCCAGCGATGCCGGTAGAGGTCTTCCCATCCAAAGATTGACAAAACCCGGCAATATGTCAACAATGTGATGGCTTCCTTTGTTTTGTCTTTTGGTGGAGACATTTTGCATCATCCTCAGATAAAGCATAGAGATCCTGGCCAATTTTTGCATGATGGAGTTCATTTCACCCCTATGGGAAATTATATATTTTTAAATAACAATGTGGCTGTGTCTGAAAGACCAAATCCACTAGGGTGATGCTGGATTTGGATTTTTATCATCAGCTATGGGCACAAAAAAAGTCCGTTTTTTTGCTTTATGATTTTTGATGCACTTTTTATTCATTAATTTATTTTTATACTAGGGTGGTAGCCATCATGCTTATCGTTTTCTCTGCTCTTCCTCTCCATCCACCTTCCTATCTCCAAACCATTGCTTTCCCCCATCCTTGCCACCTAATGGAATTCCTTAATGTTTTCCCACGGCAAATGCAGCCAGTGGATTGTCTTTGGGCCACACAGAACTCTATGCTGTGTGTAGTTTTTGTTTATATAACTCATTTGCATGCCTCTGATTTACTGCAGCAAAGAATATAGTGTATGTGAAAGAGTTCCAGAGTGAAGTTTTTGCCGTATGTAACTGTAAAGATCTTTTTTGTACATTACGGGTTTAATTTACCACCATCACAGAAAATGTTAATTGAATTACAAAATTTCTCATGTACTCCCAGTCCAAGGACAGATGACTGGAGTCTTCTTTGGAAAAGTGAAGGCTTAAAAGTCAAGATGAATGGTTTTTGAATGTTTTATTAAACAAACCAAAAAAAAAAGAATGACAGTTTATGCCAATATTTGAATTAGACATATAAGGATGTCTTGACATGGACGGAACAAGCACATATAAGAGAAGCCAGTTACATGTCCATTATTATTCAATTAACATGGACTTGTCTACCTCCAAGTGTAAATTACCGTCTAACAGAACCATTGCAATTTTCAGTGACAATGCATAGTTGATAAGTCTTGACAAGCATTTTCATCAGTTTTTCATTTATAAATTACTTCAGAAGTATTCTACAGCAGTAAAACAAAAGAATTGCTGGTGGCATCCTCCAAGTCTTCACTGGACCGGGGTAACCTCAGTGTAACCCAGTGGCTTGGGGGCTTTTGTAATCACATGGTAAAAAAAGAAAACTAATTCTTATCTAATTATTTGAGAAGCTTATATCTGAAACCTGAAGTACAGTCAGCCCTATCATGACAGCTGTAAAATTGACTTGCACGTTCCAGAATGGAAACTAGAATGGAGATATATACAGCTTTATATACTTTGAAACTAAATTCTTTCTGCTACCAATTTACATTCCTTTTTATGTGGGATCACATGCACCCATTCCAACTTATTTGAAATGTGTTTCAGACATTGACTGTATATGAAGAGACATCAAATTTCAAAATAACTTCCTATAATTTTCAAGAAATATGTTTCAGTGGCTGAACTAATCAACCATTAATTGCCGAGTACAAGGTAATATGTGAGTTAACGTTAACTGAAGTCAGCTAGCATGCTAGTTAACGTTAAGGTCACTCGATAGCAAACGCAGCAATAATTAACGAAGAGACTATTCGCACTTATTTAAGTGCGTCCAAGCACAAAAATGGATCGAAATTCGCTTTAGACGCACTTATAGGTGTGGCCAAGATGCACATTGCTCCATTGCCCACACTTATTTTCTGTGTGTTCTGTGCTAGTTTTTTGTTTGGCGAAGCGTATTTTAAGCGATACTTTCTAAGCGGCACTGGAATGGTCATCAACTGGCGCACTTCTGTGTGGCCAAGAAAAAAATTCAGCCTTGGCGACATGTATAAGTGCGAATCACATATGCCATAATTAATGCATAATTTAGTAGCGCAACAACTATCACGCTATGAACAATTTTGGAATGATATTCTTCCCGGTTTACACTACTCCGTCATTTACAGTTTGTATCCATCACCTTCCAGGCCAAACTCGAAATGTTGTCAGGTTTTCCTCAAAGCTTCGTCCGATCAATCTTTTAACAGTTGCCCCCTTACCTAGCCAATTCCACTAAAGTAGATGCATTGATTCCAGCCGTAATTTCATCCGAAACCTGTCGAATCCACATTGAAATTATTATGCAATTGAATCCACTTTCAGCATGTTTCATTTTTGTCATATTGTCGTTGGTAGAATAATCTGTACCTTCTTGATCCAATTAGTTTTTCTTGCAGTTTTAGCTACTGTCCGTAAGGTTGCAACATAAGGTTGGAATTCTGTTGTGTTACTTGCCGAAAAACGTTAACTTCATTCAAATGCTTACCTTAATAGGTATTCTCTGAAATTAAAAATGTATATTTTGCCAGTTATGAATGGCTACCGATCACCATTTTCCCCCATATTAATCCTAAATGTTTGCTACTCTGCTTGCAGTCTTAATGTAGCCAAGGTAGCTAGCTAACTTGGTAATTACTTAACTGACCGTTCAACTTCAAACAAAAAATAAACTTACCGAAAAAACTGCAAAGATCCTTCTGATCAATCTGGTCGGTTAGTACAATTCACAGCAGAGCAACTCATTTCGTCATTTTTTGTTGCAATCTGTCCTGCTTGAAGCACAATCGCTGTTAGATAGCCCTATGAAGAATTTTAGAGAACGTTAGGTCTCCTATCGACGTTCCTATTCCAGCTCAACGTAAAATTACCATTTATGAAATGAAATCCGCAGGGGGCAGGGGCTATCAGGACTCAGTCCACGCACTGGAGTTATCAATCACTGCTGTTTATGACTACACGCCCCTTTTGCAAAATATTAAATCAAAAGTTTACAGCAAACCTTTCAGAAAAATTTACGCTAGAATATAAATCAGCATGGTGAGAACTTCTTAAAAAGGAAGAAACCATCTTCAGAAAAAAATTACTTTTCATGGACGCATTTTTCTCCGTGTAGCATTTCTCCCCTCCACTACCATGGAGGGGGCGGGCTTATAATTTGTACTGCAGCCGGCCAGTAGTTGGCGATCAAGACGTTTGGCTTCACTCTTCAGGAGACGTTCGGCTGTCCATGTTTTATACAGTCCTTGGTTCATCCTCATAGACTTTATACAAAGAATACAACACTTAATCCTTCTACTCAAAAACCCAACTGCAGACTATGACTTTGTGATTGCAGTCTGTTCCTCTCTCTCATCAAATTTGAGGAACGACGACTAAAGTTTAAGAAACTGAAGGTGAAATTTGACAGGGAAATACTGAATCTTACTGACGGACGATTTCTCAGGAGATGAATTTTACCTTCCCTCTTCTGTCTCTGTTTTCCTTTTGAAGTGTCTTCACAACAGTAGGCTCGAATACCTAAGTCACCTGATACCTGGCTAATGTTTCACCAATTTTGTGGGGAAGGAAGAATGCACATTCTTTCCCGTTGGCATGAAAAGAAACGGTTTCGCATTGCTTGCTGGAGGGAAATAAGATCTATACAGAAGTGAATTGTGCAGATGTAATAATGACTAAGACTATCAGGTTAGACTTTCTTGGGATGGTTATTAGCTGCTGCAGGTTAGGGGTACCAAAGCTGTTTTCGTCCGAACAAAACTGCCTCGTGGCTAACATGTAATGTTAAAGTCATGGATCAAATGTGTAAACATCTGACTCTGCACCGGCTGTGGTATCCCTATTCTAATCAGTGCAAGCAATCTCATAGAATGAAGCCAAGTACTGCAAACTGGTAACCCAGCACATTCTTAATAATACGAGCATTTACACACAAATGTTCAATGACCATTCACTGGAAAACCGTTTACAAGGATTAAGTGTACATATTAAGCATTGATTATCAACCACTGAAATTTTATTTTCTTTGTTTTTACACTGACCCCTAGTAAATGTTCCATATATTAATTAAGCATATTTTAATAGAAATAGTAATGTTATTTAGCTCCACTTAAAAAATATAAGTAATTTCAAATAGTCAACATAATAAAAATATCTAGCTTCAGATGAAAATATTTTGTGCAACCACTTACCTTAAAAAAATTCTGTTCATTCAACAAAACATTTTTTTCAGTGTACTTTGCACATTTCAAAATATAATTTGAGCATTAATGTGTAGTTTCATTGATACTAACAAGAACAACATATTCATCAAAGTGTAATATTGCCAAGAATGTTTTTTTTTTAACATACAGGGTAATTTAAGATGATGAAATCCTAATCATGATGCTATTACCAGCAGCCCATTATAATGCCAAAACAATGGAGAACAGCCCATTTGCATGATGACTTTGGTTTCAAGGTTGAAACAAAAGCAACATTTCAGATAATTCCAATGCAATTAGAGCTGCTTGAAAAAGAACAACTGTTCTTTTGTTTCTGATTTCAATAGAAGTACAAAAACATTTCGCAGAATGAATGTATGTTTCCATACCGAGTGCAAGCAATTGCTTCAGAGAAAAAAAATGAAATTAATGTTGGCAATCAATTTATAAATTCCACTGGAAAATACCAACATCCAATTAAATTATTGCAGTTCATTCATTTAATAGGGAAGCATTCTTTTCGTTTATTCTCATACTTTTTAATTTCCCATCTGCCCGACGACAAGAATGTTCCACCATTTTCACTGAGGTGGCACTGATTCAATTACTCTGCTCCTCACACATTACAAACTAGAACACTGACAGAATGTTGTGCTATCAGGAAAAATAAGCGACAGTGGCCTTTTGTTTTTTTCTATTTTTGTCCTAACTGATTTCAGAATTCAAGAGAAAATGCATCACGTAGTAGAGACAGCTCAGCTGAAAGTGGCAGAATTGCACCCTGTTTTTGTTTAGGAAAAAAAACAATAAAGGAGGTAATTGGAGCCAGGAAACCCTGTCATGTCAGCGAGGGAAAGGGCCTGTGGCTTTATCAAGAGATTGGAGGGCAGAATATATTGAGACAGGAAAGTGATGAGACAAACCTTTATAGCCACTTGTGGAGAATTCCTCTCTTCTCTAAGCAAGCAATGGATTGAATGTTGCATCACTGTTATGGGGACTCACAATGTCCAGAAGGCATTCAGAAAACGCCATGTTAGATGCACGACTGTCTCCCTTCTTGACAGTCTAACAATCTATCTCCATCCCTTTTATGTTCTTTTATGGAAAAGCAAAGAAAATGTTGCACTTCCACCATCATTGCGGTGACATGACGAAATCGATCCCGGACATTTAATCCAAGTGCTCTGCACGTCCATGAAAAACTCTAAATCCATATTAATAATTCTTACTAGATCTTGTTCTGGATCACTTAAGAATAAGAACATAATGACATTTCCAGAAATATGAAAACAAGATTGTTTTGAATTTCACATTTCATGTTTGTATACTTGAAATTGGAAGCAGTGTAAATGTTCCCATAGTGTACAGCGTGTGCCATTCTCAGTGGCAACCATGAGAAACACGGCCAGCATAAAATTAGCGGTTATTCAAAGTGTCTTTAACACGATTTGGTTTGTCTTGTTGTAAAACGTGCCTCCTTTTGTTAAAAGGTTCATATCTCATTCGGTTCACTCAAATGCTAAAATATTTTCGTTTTCCCAATGACATTTTGTGCTTGCTCAGTTGGACAGTCAATTTCAGAACATGAAATGTTTTATCTATCAATTGAAAACTGGAGAGAAATGTCAAGCAGAAGAGTACAAAAAAAATAAATAAAGAATTGCAGTCTGCTCTTCTGCGATGAGTGATGTTTCTTCAGGGTCACCTTGTTTGAATACGCGCTGTAGCTCTATCTGCTCTTGAGAAATAGCACACAGATGGGAGTTACTGACAGCTGCACTAATGAGCAATCTATTTTATGTGGGTGTCACACGAGACCTGAATTTGTTTTCATTAATTGCATGATCAAAATTTATTGCTTAGGTCTTAAAAATAAAGAGAAGGAGGGCCGTGCCAAGTTTGTGTTACCTCTGTTGCTTTTCTCTAGTCCCTTCTTCTACAGGGGGAACTATATATGTCCTATTTGTTGTTTAAAATGATAATAATTTTAAAAAAGTACTCCTGCTTGCTGATGGTTATTAGTTGTTCACTGCTCCTATTCTCGTCCTACAGCAGTGACTTACATATATTCAATTTAGCGAGCAATACTTACTGTCAAAATAGAAATTTCGAGTGCACTCTGGACCAAGCCAAATAAGTGTGATGTCGTGCATGACCTATTTAGCCAACCGGTGAGGTGCAGTGAGCTATGAATGGCTGGAGATGGGCATTCCTGAACATGCCTCCAGTGTATTTGTGCTTCAAGCTGTCCCTGTTCCCGCCATGGTAATTCAAATAAAATGAGAGGCATGTGGTTTGGATCGGATATATTCCATAAAAAATACACCCTCGAGATTTTTATTCAAAATTTGTTTAATGAAACACATATTACTGCAAAATGTCTGATTGAACCAAAGTGCATATGCATGACTTTGCCAAACACTTTTTCCTGGGGCATTTTCTTGCAAAAAGCAATTGTATTTTATGCCTTTTGACTGGAAGAAGAAGGTACTCCACCAGTACAACCTACTTGAATCATCCACCTGATAAATTCAGTTTCTGTCTTTAAATCTAACATTTGAGAGCACAATTTCCCATGCCCGAGAGTCCACTGATGGCAGAAAGTCAGGGTATTCATTTCTCAGTGTAAAGTACAAGTGCGTCTCAGTTCAAATTGAGAGCTGTTCCTATTGAAGCACATGATATTATGCTAACTTCGTTGAAAGTCAGTGAGCATCATGTGCATTTATCTGACAATGAATGTCACGCAGCCGGTGAGAGAACAGCAAGTTACTGTCATATTAAGATGGAATGACTATGCAAATTGACTCCACGCAGAGAACTGTGAAGAAATAACTCTGGGTCATGTTGTCAAGGATCATTCTCGCAAGGTAATAGCCAACCATTTAAAATGACTCGCTCTAATGATCAAAGCAGTTTATGAGCGTAATTGCAGATAGTAAGAGGGTTTTAGGTGGGTTGGTTTCCAAGGTTTTATGTGCTTGACTTGCAGAAAATCACATGACCAGGATGTGGCTTGTCAATGTGGTAAGCATTATCCCTCCATATTATATTTTAATTCAGTTATTGTTCAAGTGCACCAAAGCCAAGTATTATGCAATGGCCTGCAATTACAGATTTACCACACAGCCTGCAATAGTTTATTTTTTCAGAGAGAGGAGATATATTCACTCTTACATCCAGAGACACTCATGCTTTAACATAGAAACACACACACACACACACACACACACACACACGCACACTCAAAACCAGTATAACCCCCCCACACACACACACACACAAACACACACACAGATGTGCAGGCACAAATACAAGCAAAACGTGGACAGACACACACTCAGACAACATGTGTGCAGGCATATGCCAACATCATTTATTGGTATTATCTTACATATGGCCATGTTTCATCAGAAAAGCCTATGTAATTAATATAGCTACAACATGCCCAACTTCCCTATTCGGCGCTTTAAAAAAAGTCATAACTAAAACATTTCTCTTGTTACACAAGGGTTTCTTGTTTCGTTTCTGAGTCTGTCACCAGAAATTCATATCATATTAGGAAACATCTGCTAACTTTTCAGAAAAGTGCAACTCTGCTCTTCATGTTCGTCTGAATCAAATTGCTTTTCAGAAATCAGAATGTCCACAGGATTTCTCCCTCTTTCTCGCTCTCTCTGACTCTCGCTCTTCCTTTCACTCTCCCTCTCCTGAATTACTGAACTCTGATCCACATTATTTCTTTCCCACACTGAAACAAGCTGGCTTAGATCTCAGAGAATGATCAGACAGTGAAGCTTTGCTTTCATCATTCCAGAAAATTGCATGCAGTAATACGCTTGGAAGCGGAAGGACATTTCTGCTAAATGGAGCTAGATTACATGATTACAGACATCATTTTGCACCTCTCTAGTGGAATGAAATCCACCTATGATGTGATACAAGGTTCATTTGAAGCATGTTGCATCTTGGTCGCATATTTCAAGTCAACTGCCTTCAGTTCTGTCATTTGAAAATGTTTCAAAACACCGGGTTACCTTTTAACTTCTGTTAAAGGCTAAATAAGAACTAGTAAGACTCATTTTGAGACAAATTGCTTTCTCCATCAAATTTCTCCGAGTAAATACGGAAATACATTTGAAACTTGGGCATACTATTTGCTTTGTACTATTATAACAAAAGAACAATTCATAAGTAATTTTTTATTGAAATAGAATTAAATCATGCTAAAGGAAACTTAAACCTTTGATGTATTGAGTATAGACAAATGCCTTGGACCATTTGTTGGGATTTGGTGCAATATTTTGTGTATGTGCGCGCGCGTGTGCGTGTGTCTGTTGCGGGGGATTCAGTATTTAGGACATTATGCATGCGGAGTGACAGAAATAATATGAAGTTGAAAAAACCTGGTCATTGATACGCGTGATGATCTATCTGTATTCTGGACATTGCTTATTTGTGCTATTTACTCGGCATGCATAATGTCCAATATTTTTGATAGAGCATAGACTCAGATGTATTCCAACAAATAGACATGCATTACATAGGCAATGTGTTTTGTGCTATGTAATTTGTGATAAATAATGTATTTCCATCCCCCAACAGAAAAGTCTGATCAAATCTTGAACAATATAAGACTATTTCAGACTTTCATCAACTTACCTCTTACGTGTGGATGCAGCCATTGTTATTGTTTGTGGTATATCATGTGACTAATCAGAGAGGCACCTATTGAGGAAATTATTATCTGGAAATATCCAGTAAAATGTACATGTTTTGTTTTCAGGGTATCTATGAGCCGAGAGAAAATGAACCCCACTTATGTCCAAAATATTGGACAATATACAACAAAGGGTTAATAAACCGACTGGAGTAAGTGAATAAGATATTTAGACAAACCTTCTGGAAAAAGCTCTAACTGTGATGGGTGTTGGTAGTAGGACACCAAGAGCAGTGGCGAGAAATAAAAGGAAAAAACCAGCAGAGTGCTGAGAGACTAAAACATAGAAATCACGAGACTCGCGCTACCAACGGACCTGACGCCGTCCGTGGTAGAAAACAGGCGAGCTCAAAAAAAAGAACAAAAGACAAGGGAATTAAACCAAAGATTCCCTGACTCACTCACACTTATCCTGTTATGCAGCTAAGATCCTGACAATACTCTCGATCTCAAGACCTTACCGGCTAAAGCGCCAAGGAGGCAATGACACTCTAGCAACACGAGGGAGGCAGAACAGGAGCTTAAATAGAGTCCGGATAACGCCCCCAGTTAATGGCAGCTGGCCCAGGAATCCGATGGCAAGTGAAACGATATCGTCCCGGACGAGAGTAACAAAAGGAGCTCTCAAAGCTCCAAAACCATGACACTATTATCATGAAAAATTTTGATTCTGGCAGAAAGATTCTCAGGAAAGGTCACAAATGTTATGAATTTCAGGTTGTTTTTATTCACTGTTCATATTTAAAGCTGAAGTTAGTGATGTTATTGTGTATTATTTTGAAAAAATATAAATTCCCTTTCAGTTATCAGTCATATTGACCAGGGAGTGACTTTGGATCTCTGTTTTCTACTGCACCTGCTTTCAGGAAAAATGCCACTGCTACCATTTGTTCAACCAATTGGAGCCATTCTCTGACCTCTTCATCCTGATTGGTCAAGTTTCATGAGCGATCATGAGAGACCTGTTAAAATAGAGGCCAGAGAAAATATAAGTGCCAAAATCACAATCAACACATCCTATCCTTCCATTGCAAACAACTGCACATACTTGCACTACTAAAGTGACTGAGGACACTTGCAGAAAAACATTGGTGAGGTTGTCCAATGATGGGTATTTCAGAGGTTTGAGTTCGGATGTTGAGGTTGCTACCATAGACTGTATGAAAGGATGAACAAAGCATCCCTGACGTTATCCACTGGTTTTAGCACACCATTTGGGAAGCCTCAATTTTGGCAATTTGAACAGCACTATTTTGTCATTTTGAAACCAGATGTGATTCCTATTGGACGAGACAGTGAATTGAAGTTCCATGGAGGAGCGATGGGCGGATCTATGGGTTGATCTGACCATATCTGATGAGGACCAGAGGATAGCCACGCCCCTAAAGCATATCTGGCTTTATCCTTTGGTCTATTTGGGAATGTAATTTACAAAAATGAACATCATGATATATCGAAGGAGACTTGAAACTTGCGATAGGCACCATAAAATAATGTGGAAATTCATTACTGAAATAACAAATCAGGTGGAAAAGAAGGGTCATTTTCTGATAGACTTTAATAGCATTGAACTTCTTTCTACAACCACCGATGTAGCCATCGGCTGGCCATTAAATCGAACGCAATTTTAAGAGATATATTTATTGGCTTCACTTCTCAGACCCAGTTGCTGCGTCTGTCTTTTTATACAGTCTACGGTTGCAACATTCCTTCTGGTTAGGTGAGTCATTCCACATGAGGTCCTAAAATGCTTTTGGTCCATAGTGACTCTGTACCATGCTTTCTGCCTTTAGGGATTATTTCTTTAACATTATGTGTGATGGGGATGAAGTAACTAGTGAGCAGCAGGCTGTTAGTGATCAGGTGAAGGAATGGTTTAGAGTTGAGATGCAGTGTACCTCTGAAGTTGAGGTCTTACCACCTGAAGTATGTGACCTAATTAGGAAATTGAAGAAAAGCTATAGCCCTGGTATTGATGGTATTTTAGGAGAGCATCTTCTGTTTGGGCTTTCAAACATTTAATGTCAACATCTTGCTATGTTGTATACTCTAATGTTGAAGTGGCACGTAGTAGCCTCAGCATTCTCAACTGGTGTCATTGTACGGATCTTAAAAAGACCTCTCTTAATCCCCGGGAGACATGCAATTGAAGCACCTATAAATAAAACCCCATAATTCACATTTGACTTGACTTGACTTGACTTGTGGGGTTTTAGTAATCAGTGCTTCAATTATTGTCCTATTACACTTTGCTCTACTTTGTTGAAGTTGCTTGAGCAGCATATGATGCCCATGGTGAATGTTTCTAGGTCGCAGTGTGGATTTCGCCTAGGTGTGGGTACAGCCCAGGCCTGTTCTTGTCTGAATGACCTTTTTTTGTGTTGCACAGAAAAGGCCTCCCCAATTTATATATGTGCACTTGACGCTGATAATTGCTTCGATAAAGTGTGGAATGATGGTCTCTTCTTCAAATTAAAGGAAAAATTGCCTCTCCCACACTGGTTATTTCTGTTGAAGTTATACAGGTCTTCTAGTGTTGTTGTTCGTGTTGGGGATAAATATAGCTCTCCCTTTTCCATCACTAGAGGGATACGTCAGGGGAATGCTTTGTCTCCTAATTTAGTTATTTTATTAATTGATGACCTGTTACAGCATCTGTCAGAATGTGATGCTGGGATTTGCATTGGTAAAGACAGGTTCAATTCTATTGCCTATGCTGACGATTTAACTGTGTATGCCTTAACTGTCCCAGGAGTACAGTGTCTTATTGATGTGTGTTATGATTATTCACGCCAATGGCGTTTTACATTTGGGATTAAAAAAGTCTAACTGCATGGTTGTTGGTAATAGTTTGCTCAAGAATGAACCGGTTTGGCATCTTGAAAATGATGGACTGAAGGCATTGGATTCTCTTGATGTCCTGGGGGTGAGGATTTGCCACACAGGTAAAGCGAGCGTCCATGTAGAAAACAGGGTAAGTGCCAGGCGTAAAGTTGCATTTGGGTTAGCCCAGAAAGGGTTTAACTTCCGTGGTCTTTCCTGTGAGGCAAAGGCTTACCTCTTCAGTTCTGTCATTGAACCCACCATTCTGTATGGTACTGAATGCCTTAGCCTTTCTAAAGGTGATTTGAAGGTGTTGTATTCTTTTCAAGGGTCTGTAATGAAATGAGTATGTGCACTTCCTAGGAGATCCAAGTATGGCAGACTTCTATCTGCACTAGGCATAGTTGCTGCTGCCAAGAGAATCCAGAGTCGAAGCTGTAACCTGTATTGGAACACATTCAATGCTGAGTCCCTGGCTCGAGATTTAAATTGTATACTCTTGGCAAACATCTTGAGTAGTGGGATATTGGTCCATGGCACTCTTTTAGATAGGATTGTGTCTGTTGGTTACAACCACACTGTTCTTGCGCTTGGGCTCTATAAAATGTGCAAGAAAGTCCCCAGCCAGGAGGACAGTGTTACAGACTCACTACGGGTTTTATTTCACTCCTCATCCTTCAATAGTCATACCTCTGTTGACCATAGGATGGCTGGACTTTTAGTGCAGTCTTTCTGACTAAGGTGTGAAATCTTCATCGGTGCGGCCACAACTGTGCATTTTAAGGGTTAAAGTTATTGTATAGTTTTCTTTCTGTATTGTTTTATGGTCAGAAATCTCTGATTGCTCTTGTTAATTCATTAATTTCATTTTTTTTCTGACCCAATCGAAAACCACAATCACATTTGCTGTCTACAAACCTGTTACATCCTGCATTATGGATTCTGGACGTCCAACATGCCATACTGACAATATATTGAAAATTGTTGGCTCTGCAAACGTTACTGCGACTTCAGTTTACTAAAAATAGCTTGAGCAGACCCAGATCATATAGTAATAGAGCTTTTGAGGTGATTCAGGTGGTTTCCAGCATGAATGAATGGCTTATTATTTTATTATTTATTATTTAAAACCTCCAGAAGTGGAGAATACATAAAAAATTAAAACCTCGGAGAAGAACATATACAGCACCTCCGCCAGATCCAGAATTTGATTTGGATCGCCACCAAAATTTAATGGGTTCTTCCTGGGATCAAGATACACCTGTGCACCAATTTTCATGATGATCCGCTCAGTAGTTTTTGAGTAATCCTGCTAACAGACAAACAAATTAATGCAGGTGATTTTATAATCTCCTTGGCGGAGGTAATTAAGATGAGGAAGTCCAAAAAATGTTGATGGGAACCAGTCTGGGAGGATGTGTGGTCAGTGACGTGATGAACTGCAACCTTGTAGATCACCATTCGTCATGAAATATTACTCCTCATTGATTCATATAACTTACTGTACTTAAAATGGTGCTATTTTTGTCCACTGCATTCAGTAAATATCATTCCGTGGGTACTTAACATTCACTTGTTACATATCCAAACCTCAGACTCAGAGGATGAACCAGGCGCAGATTAAAGACAAGCCACTTGGTGCTTTTAATAAAGGACTGTAAAGTTACCATTAGTACCAAAGGAAAAAAACTGGAGGCCGGGGGGGGAGGGGGGGCCCAATCACAGCACACTGCGCTTTTTCTGGGGTGGGGACACAGGAGTTCTGATAGCCTTTCAAACAGAGATGCTGAAAAAATGACCACGATGAGTAAACTAATGCGCTTTTTGAATATCGAAGCATGCATGAATATTCTAGTACACCCCCAAGAGTACAAAAATTACCGTGAAACATAGCACAATAGATGCACTTTAAGGAAGACCGCATTGGAAACAGACGCGGATGGCTGGATTGCGAAGAAACAATAAAGGAAAACACTTGGGATGTAACTAGTACAACAATGTATGGACAACGTAAAAGTACATTGCTTTATAAAAACAGAGGATTTCTTTGATATATTTATTATAATAATCCTCATTCTAGAGGACACAACATTCAGTGGTGTTTTAACACCATTTTTTCCTTGCAGTAGAACTGAAAAGCATTTACACGGAATATCCTCCTTTATCCTAAATGTATTGCATTAGTGAAGTCGACTCATCTGTCTTACTTTTAACTGAGCTGATACATTTATTGTACCTTCCTGGCAAGTTTCTGCATGGCAATATTTTTAATGGGTCTGCAAATGAGACTGCTGACAACACTTCTTTCTCACAACAAAATTTCGGTTGGATCAGACGTAAAGACGAGCAACATTAAACAAAAACACTTGTTTTATTACAGTACATACATTAACTTAAGAGCAAACAAAATGATGTCTTAAATATCAACACTGCTTCTTTACATTTAACGCCATTGTTCAGCTGCCAAATCGTCATCCGCACATACCAAGCTCCTTGTTAAGCAGTTTGCAGTAAGAGTAGTTGGCCTCCATGGTGTCTGTCATCTTTCCAAAGATTCTTGCACTGCCCTCTTCCCCGTGGAAAATACAGGCCTACAATTCACATATTTTTTCTACATGCAATAGTTTAAGTCTCTCGGGAACAACCTTTTTTTTCCTTTTATACTTCCAACAGCTTGTTCCTGGTAGCAACACACTGGCAGTAAATCAAGTAGGTTGACTTCTGCTGCCTAATGCCCAGAGTGTAAAGTTTAACTGAGGTGCGTTTTACTTCAGTCACATATGTTTTTTATTCATTAGGTGTTCTCAGCCACAGAGCTGCTCCTCTGTGGACATTTCGCTGTAGTCTCAACAGACTCTTGTGCATGACAATCGCTTATTTCAAGAATATTGCGTATTATAAAGTTCAGTTGGAAAAGACTGGATATGTATTCTATGTGCTTGTTCACTTATACCTCATGGAGTGATTGGTCAGAGTAAAATACTTTTTCACAGGACTGTATAGGTCATAACCCCTGCGAACCGTGACCATGGTTGACCTTGGTTGACCACGGTTCACCATGGTCAACCATGGTTAAAGCATGGTTAAAAATGGCCGACCATGGTTAAAGCATGGTTGCACCGCTTGGGGAGTTTTTGTACCATGGTTAAGCATGGTTGACCATGGTGAACCGAGGTCAACCAAGGTCAACCATGGTGTTCCATTTAACAAAAATGTCAAAACCATGGTTTGACCAGAGTTGACCACGGTTACTTGAACAAGGGTCAACCGAGGTCAGCTACGATCATGGTTGGAATGGGTATGCTTTAATTATTCCTTCCCAGTTTCTTCTAATTTTTGCAAATTCATCAAAAAGAAATATTTCAGATCATCAAAGCACTTTTAGTATTAGGCAAAGACAACCCAAGTGACATTAAAAGCAGTTTTTTAATGATGTCATTTATTGACGGAAAAAAGATGTTCAACCCTACCCGGCCCTATGTGAAAAAGTAATTTAACCCATAGTAACTTAATCAATCAATCAACCTCTTCCACCCTGGACTAGCCATCGGAGGGATTATAGCCCTACCCTCACCTCGCTTTAAAGTGCATTACTTCTCCAAATCTGTTCCCATTGACAGTCCATAATTAATCCTAATAGCTTCTTTGCATATGATGTCATGGCACTGCGTCGCTGTGGCAGGAAATGCAGATGGAGGGCAGGAAGTAATTTTCTCCTGAAGAAGCAGTTCAACAAACAGTAATATGCTAATGGCTGCATCTCAAAGCTTAGGCTGCATCTTTCGTAGGCAGCATTTTTAGGGGTTGACGCCTACTTCTATCCGCTAGACTGACACTTAAGGTAAGAGACAGGATTAAATTGAAGATTATGTTTAGGTTCAGGGGTTAACCAAGGGTTAACCAAGAAACAAAGAGTTTTTATCGAGTGCCGAAAGTTGTGGATAATTAAAGTGAAAAATGTAAGAAGTTGACTGGATTTTTAACCTGCGTCCGTGGCCAGGGGGATCAGAGTTAGATAATGCCTGCGTGTGCAGTCAGAACTTCGTCAATGGTAAGTTACCTGTTGTGGAATTGTTTATGAAGCATTGGTTTACAGTTAGCTGTTTCCTTAGTTTGTTATGTTAAAGTTGCGGTTGCGTCTTTGTTTTCTTTGAGTTTGTAGTCCTGTAACTGACAACAATACGTGTTTTGCAGGGCGAAAATCTCTAATGAGGGATTGCTCTCTTTAGGCTGTCCTAGCGCTTAAAGACATTGACTCGGTAGATGGCTCTTACAGGCAATCTTGGTTACCAGGAAAGTAAGCCCATGTCAGAGATGTTGTATGCCTCCATACCTATGAATGCTTTCATTTGTTGTTTTGAGTAGAAAGAGGTCTGGAGAACAAGGTAGTTGCTAATATCTGCAGCCTGGATAGCAGGCAAATCTTTCAATTCAGTAGAAAAATCTGTATTTTTCTCAAGATACAGATCGCGTCCAACATATCAACTAATTTTTTGTTGTTTATATCTTTTTCTTGTAACAACTTCTATGCTAGCACAATACGGACCGTCCTCCACCTCATCCATAGCTGCCGTTTACTTCCTGCCCTCCATATGAATTTCGCGCATAGCCAGCGTCACCTCATTTATCTCTGCTGTGGAAATAAAGCGTGAATCTGTTCGATCCATTTGACTAATTTTCAAAAGAAAGACCGAATAAAGACTGCTGTCTATCTTCAACGGAAGAAAACAGACGAATAGGCTAAAAAGACCAAGAAAAGTCGATGGCTATCAATTTGCATTTTGTGAAGGTCGAACACAAACATAAGTTTGCACGTCTAATAATTCCTGGAATACTCTGAAAAATGAGAACTTTTATGACTTTCGGACATGGAGCTTATTCAGATAGTTACATTAAATAGTGCTTCTTGTAATCATTTCTTGCATTGAAATGTACCTGACATTCTGTAAACCTGCCTGTGAGGTTTCGGTGACATGTCCGCACTCTGCACCGGTCAGCCAAATTACCACTGCACAGAAATTAAACCAGTTTAGAGATGGCAAGCTTTCTGCGCAACTCCAGCGGAGACTTTTTCTACGAAATTGTCACTGCATCTTGATGAATAAGTGACACCTCCCCCTACTATGCCGCCACATCCATCTCGGCGCACGTTCGTCTACCAAAGGCTGCGCACCTCACGAAATTACCACTGCGCGGGCTGCGCCGGACGAAATTACCACTGCGCGGGCTGCACCACGCTACGCCACCTGCGCTGCGCCAGGAAATTAGAGCCCAATGAATTGAATTACTTTACTTAACGAATAGGCTGTCAATAAGCCATTATGGATTAAGACATGTATGCTAGCTTGGGGTCAAAGAGAAAGCCTACAATATGAGATTGCATGGATGGCAACTAAGATGGAATTTTGTGAAATTGAAGTTAAAGTTGAATATTTTGTAGTAAATGCTGCTAAATATGGTGTTTGGATGAAGTTTAAATTTGTTTCTAATTAATTAATTAGATAATTGCCAGTCATACAATCTCATACTGAAGCCTTCCTACAACTTCCCCAGGAGGTAGACTATAAAGATCTCGTCAAAAATTTGGCTACCATGAAAGATCAATGCATGGCATACATTTTAAATGATTGGTGATCTGTCATTTCTTAATGATGTCTTAAAAATTATGGGCTCATCTGTAGCTCTTCATTATTCAGTAAATAAATTGTGTCTTTAATAATCTAGTGATCTTAACGAGGAACTACTTGAAAGCAATTATGCGTTTAAGGGTCAGAAGCTCACAGCAGCCATGGAAAATCCTGTCATGCCAGGGTTACCACTGCGGGGGATGCCGGGCTTTAAACTAGTTTAGTTGAAATTAAACTAATTTTAAATAAGTTAATTTAAATGATAATTGGGTTCAATTTCATGAGACACAACCAAACATGATCACAGCCAGCCTGCTTGAATTTAAATGCCACAAAAAAAGAACCTGTCTGGCTGTATGAAATCGGCAAAAAGCAGCTCATATTGTTGCAATCAACACCCCCATTACCAAAAAAGTTGGGACGCAGTGTAAAATGTAAATAAATACAGAATGCAATGATTTTCAAATCGTTTGAACATTATATTTATTTGAATATAAGGCAAAGACTACATAAGATGGTGAAACTGACAAATTTTATTGTTGATTGAAAAATACCTGCTCATTTTGAATTTGATGACTGAAGCATGTTTCTAAAAAGTTGGGATGGGACAATAAAAGACTGGATAAGTTACATAATTCCAAAAAATGAAGCCAGGCAGAACATATCTCAGTTAATTAAATTATTTTGCAGCAGGTCAGTAAAATGATTGGGTATAAAAACTCGTTCATGGGTAAAAATGGTGAGGGCTCAGTGATTCTATGAAAGACCGCATGGGGAAATAGTGCAACAATTTAAGAATACGTTTTCACCTCAAAATTGCTAAGAATTAAGAAATTTTGTCCTCTATAGTACATATCATCAAAAGATACTGAGAATTAATAAAAATCCCTGTACGCATGGGACAAGGTCAAAATAAAATTTTGAACAGCTGTGATTTTAAGGTCCTCAGGCGACACTCCATTAAAAACAGGCAGGATTTTGTAGGCAAAATCACTGCATGGACTCAGGAACACTAACCCATTGTAAGTAAACACAGTTTTTTTCACTGCATCCACAAATAAAAGTTAAAACTCTACCATAGAGATTAAACTATATTAAACTATATACCTATAACTAGATCCATAAACAATGCCGTCTTCTTTGGTTCCAAGCTCACTTAAAATGCACTTAGGCAAAGTGTAAAACTGCCCAGTGGTCTGACTTAAATCAAAATGTGAAATTCTTTTTGGAAATCATGGATGCCATGTCCTCTTGGCTAAAGAGGAGAGGGGCCATCAGGCTGGTTATCAGCAAATAATTCAAAAGCCAGCATCCTTGATAGTATGTGGGATGCCTTAGTACATATGGCAGGGGTAACTGGCACATCCGTGAAGACACCATTAATGGTGAGCAATATATACAGGTTTTGGTGCAGTATTTACTGCCATCCAGATGCCTTTTTAAGGGAAGGCCTTGCTCACTTCAGTGACATCATGCCAGCCACCATACTCTGCACGTATTACAACAACACTGCTCTGTAGTAATAGAGTCTGGGTGCTGAAATGGTCTGCCTGCAGTGCAGACCTGTCATCCACTGACTATAGTTGGCGCAATATGAAATGAGAAATATGACAAGGGAGGGAGCAAAGTATTGATCAGCTGAAATCCTACAAAACCCAAAACCAGTGAAGTTGGCACTTTGTGTAAATTGTAAATAAAAACAGAATACAATGATTTGCAAATCCTTTTCAACCTATATTCAATTGTATACACGTCGCTACATCTGCAAGTGCAAGTTAAAACTCTACAATGCAAAGCGAAAGCCATTTATCAACAGCACCCAGAAACACCGCCGGCTTCGCTGGGCCCAAGCTCTTCTAAGATGGACTGATGCAAAGTGGAAAAGTGTTCTGTGGTCTGACGAGTCCACATTTCAAATTGTTTATGGAAACTGTGGACGTCGTGTCCTCCGGACCAAAAAGGAAAAGAACCATCCGGACTGTTATAGGCGCAAAGTTCAAAAGCCAGCATCTGTGATGGTATGGGGGTGTATTAGGGCCAAAGGCATGGGCAACTTACACATATGTGAAGGCACCTTTAATACTGAAAGGTACATACACGTTTTGGAGCAACATATGTTGCCATCCATGCAACGTCTTTTTCATGGACGCCCCTGCTTATTACAGCAAGACAATGCCAAGCCACATTCTGCACGTGTTACAACAGCATGGCTCTGTAGTAAAAGAGTACGGGTACTAGACTGGCCTGCCTGTGGTCCAGACCTGTCTCCCATTGAAAATGTGTGGCGCATTATGAAGCGTAAAATACATCAACGGAGACCCCGGACTGTTGAACAACTTAAGCTGTACATCAAGCAAGAATGGGAAAGAGTTCCACCTGTAAAGCTTAAAAAATTTGTCTCCTCAGTTCCCAAACGTTTACTGAGTGTCGTTAAAAGGAAAGGCGATGTAACACAGTGGTAAAAAGGCCCCTGTGCCAACTTTTTTGCAATTTGTTGCTGCCTTTAAATTCTAAGTTAATGATTATTTGCAAAAAAAAAAAAAGTTTCTCAGTTTGAACATTAAACATCTTGTCTTTGCAGTGTATTCAATTGAATATAAGTTGAAAAGGACTTGCAAATCATTGTATTCTGTTTTTATCTACGATTTACATAACGTGCCATCTTCACTGGTTTTGGGTTTTGTACATTAAGCAAGACTGGAATAACATTTTCCTTTCAAAACTACAGCAGTTGGTCTCACAGAGTGTTGATTGAAGAAGATGTGATGCAACACAATGGTAAATATGCCCCTGTGCAAACTTTTTTGAAACATGCTGCTGGCATCAAATTCAAAATGAGCACATAGTTTCCAGAAAAGCAGTAATAATATAAAATAATATAATATCTCCATTTCAACATCTGTCATATAGTCTTTGTACTATTTTCAAATAAATGTAAAGTGCAAATGTTTGAAACTCATTGCATTGTTTTGATTTAAATTTTATACAGTGCCGAATTCCAAAGAATAATGGGGCTAAATTCTTCCATAGCAATGTGGAAGACCCATTGCTATTATCCCAAACATCTGATTGCAGTTGTTGGTACCAATTACTTTTTCACATGGGCAATGTATGACCCCAATTCCGAAATAGTTGGGCCGAAGTTGAAATTGTGAATAAAATCAAAATGCAATGACTTTCAGATCATAGGAGCCAATAAGTTCTTTACAATAGAACATAGTTAACATTTCAAATGCTGAAACTGAGAAATTTTACATTTTTATCCAAAAATGTGCTTATTTCAAATTTTCTGGCTGCAATACGTCTCAAAAAAGTTGGGACACATGCAAAAAAGGGCTGAAAAAGCTATTCTTATACAGTTTAAGAGAATCCGCTGAAAGAACATTTAGCAAGTAGGCCTACTTAAGTTAACTGGCATGAGGTGTATAACATGATTGGCTATAAAAGGGATGTCTTACAGAGGCCAAGTTTTTCTGAAGTAAAGATGGCAAGAGGCTCTCAAACCTGTAAAAGCCTACGTAAAAAAATTGTGGAATACTTTAAAAACAATGTTCCTCAACGTCAAATTGCAAAGGCTTTGAAGGTCTCATCATTGACAGAGCATAACATCATCAAAAGATTCAGAGAAACTGGAAAAATCACTCTGCGTAAGGGACAAGGTCAAAGACCTTTACTGGATGCCCGTGATCTTTGGGCCCTCAGACGCCACTGCATCACTCACTGGCATTAGTCTGTCATTGAAATTACTAAATGGGCCCAGGAATACTTCAAGAAACCACTGTCAATAAACAGAGTCTACCATGCCATCCATAGATGCCACCTAAAACTCTATCATGCAAAAAGTAGACCATTGTTGTGTATGTTCCAGAAGCACTGCCAAGTTCTGTGGGCCAAGGCTCATTTAAAATGGACTGTAGTAATGTGGCAAAGTGTCCTGTGGTCAGACGAGTCCAAATTTGACCTTCCTCTTGGAAATCATGGGCGTTGTGTCCTCCGGGCTAAAGAGGAGAAAGACCACCCCTCCTGTTATCAGCGTTCAGTTCAAAAGCCAGCATCTCTGATGATAAGGGGATGCATTAGTGCATATGGTGAGGGACACTTGCGTGTTTTATGAAGGACCATGAATGCTGAAAGGTATATAAAGGTTTTAGAGCAACATATGCTCCCCTCCAGATGACATCTATTCCAGGGAAGGCCTTGTGTATTTCAGCAGGACAATGCAAAACCACATACTGCAGCTATTACAATAGCAAAGCTTCGTAGTAGAAGAGTCCGCGTGCTGAACTGGCCTGCCTGCAGTCCTGATCTTTCACCGATTGAGAACATTTGGCGCATAATTAAACGAAAAGTCCGTCAAAGGAGACCCAAAACTCTCCAGCAGCTGGAAGCCTGTATTAAACAAAAGTTGTGTTCCATTGGCGAAACTCAAGAAACTTGTCTCCTCAATGCCCAGACACCTCCACGCAGTGTTAAAAAGAAGAGGGGATGCGACACCATGGTAAACAGGCCCCTGTCCCAACTTTTTTGAGACCTGTAGCAGCCATCAAATTTAAAATGAGCTCATTTTTTGGATAAAATAGTAAAATTTCTCAATTTCAACATTTGCTATGTTATCTCTGTACTGTTGTGAATAAAATACTGGCTGGTGTGATTTGAAAGTCATTGCGTTTTGATTTTATTCTCAATTTACACTTTGTCCCAACTATTTCGGAATTTGGGTTGTAGGTATTGAAAAACTCTTCACCTTCGATAAATGAATTGATCGGTTAAAAGATGCATTTTGTGTTTACTAAGATTATCTTTATTTTGAATTGAAATGAGTTGGATGATCTGACATATTTAAATATAACAAACAAGAAATAATAGAATAAATCAGGAAGGGGGCAAATTTTCATTGCACTGTATAATGTGCACATTCTTTATTTTGTACATGTTTTCCCATATCTGATCAGTTCCACTAACATGCATCAGTGGAATTCTGTACACACATACAAGCACACCCATGAAAGGTCTTCGCCTATTAAATCGCATAGTATTTATGATAAAGTGAGCCATGAGCTAAAGCTACTGTGAACCATAAGTAATTTGACATGGTAACTTCTGCTGGTCGTAATTCTCATCTTTTTAGTTTTCAGAAGTCATCATGTCTTTTTATAACAGCAGCTAAGGGGTGGAAATATAATTAAAAATGCAAATAAATAAATCAAGCAAGTGGGAAACCCAACTGGGGTTTAAGTTAATCTTGATTCATGAAGAATCCCTTGAATCCCTTCACAAACAAAATTTGCAAGAAGTTAAAATTTTTTAGCCCCAGGAGAGCACGATTGACTTTGTATAAGGGGCCATATTGGATTCTGTCTGTTGAAGTGTGAAATGTGTTGATCATTCATACCCATGAGGCCCGAGCATTATACAAGCTTTCCCCCTCCCCACTTCAACCAGCATGCAAGCTGATGTTTTTCTGGCGATTTGTTCAGTGTATTGTCAGAATCCTTGGCAGGCTAATCCTGGGGAATTGCCCATTCATCAATTTACTTTCTGCCCGCCAAGACATTGGCCATTAAAGTGGTTCCTAGGAGACTGCCTAAAGTGTTCTGGAATGCCCTTCTTTTGTCGTGAGTGCAGGGAGATTGAAGGGGAGCTACAGATGCTGTCTTCCATATAACTCCCTTGCGCAGAATTAGGTCGGGATTAATATGAATTATGGTATTTCTTCAGCTCGGCTAGTAATTACGCTCGAAGAGACTTCAAGCAAGACTAAGGTTATGGATAATCCTGGAAGCAAGACGCACATCCAGAACTGATGCATAACATTCAGTGACACTGTATTGTGTCAGGGGAACTTATCAGCTCTTTCAATTTTGTATGAAGAGAAACTGGATTAAAGCAATTAAGACTACTGTCAATCTGGGCTCAATTCAATTATGCGTTGACTGTATGTTATAATTAAACTATCAACTCTAATAATTAAGTCAACATCAGTGAGGGTGAAAGAGCGAACAATAAAATGGTTTCGTGACAGCTTTAAGATTAGGGAAAGTATATTTTGAAAACAATGTAATAGAAAATAGAATGTGCAGCATCTATTTTACAATGTGATGATAATTCCACGTGCCTTATCTTTTAAATTTTGAATTTGATTACATCTTAGTTCATGTTATTTTCATATTATTGATAAATTTATGACAAATGCTGATGGAGTCAAAATAGTTATCATCCTAAATGTAAACCTACTGCCTTCCTGTCGGAAAATGATTAAAAACACAGATCACATACATTACATGGGGATATTTTTGTCTAATGGAAACTCCAAACAGTTCGATATTGTTTGTGTAGTACATCCTACACATGCATATCATGTTTAGAATTTCAAATATTGACTGTGTTTTTATGACAGTGAGTGACAGTTAGGACTTTGCCTACTGTGCTCTGTGCTCAATATGAGTATTGTCTGATGCAGTTTAGGAGCCAACATCAAGATATTGTATCTTCCCTTTATTTTCCATGTATTCTTCCAACAGAAGGGTGGAGGACTGCCACTTTGCCCCTGCTGGCAGATTGAGAGGTTTTATGTTACAACCAGGACAGGCGGTTGTGAAATCGAACTCTCACCATATTCGTGCCTCATGTAAGCCATTTTGCCACTTATACCATCTTATTTTCGAAATAAATCCCAAATCTTAGGGCATCTGTTGGGCTTATCTTAACCTTTAGTATTTGGGCTATGCGTCCTGTGTGATGTGAGTTCAGAGGCAGCAGCTGAGGACATATTCAGACTGTCCCCATTAGGGAAGTTATTCCGTGTCTCCTGAGATGATTCACCTCACAGGCCTACATATCGCATTCAAAGGAAGAGAGCGATTCACAAAAGATTCTCGGAGACATTATTCTGGGGCTTTGGTTGCATGCAGGTAAGAATGGCTTACAAGGGCACAAGCTAATTCTGAGTGCAAGAAAGCATTCATTTACCTGTAGCTTGAGATATTTCATTTCAAGTTGACTTTTTGGTACCAGGCAGCTATTTTAAAAAGGACCTATTTTGCTGTTTTTGTTTTCAGGTAGTAAAATTTTTGGATTTCCAAAAGGGAAGTTTTCTTCCTCTTTAGCGAAACAAGAAGAGAGAAACATAAAAATTCCACTGTTTTCCTGCAATTTGATCCCTGCCATTCCTAACCCTCTGAAACAGAGCCACTGTGTCAATTGAAAGCCACCACGTCATAAAGCCCAGCTACTGACATGTCTCTAAATACAGTCGACTGAATATGTTGGTAGTTAACTCACTAGTCATTAAACTACACTATGAGTACAGAAAGGTAACATCTGCTAAGCAAGTATGGACATTAAACTCACAGAAGCACAAGTCCTCACCATAATAGTTTTATTTCACTAGTAATTCAATCTCTAATGTTACACATAATCCATAGGTAGCGTCTGTATTGCAGCAACCAGTAGCTAACATTCCATTAACCATGCACGCTACTCCATTAAAATCGTCTGAATTCAATAGAGAACATTCCCAAATTATATCTGTGCCTATCACCATACTGTAGGTGTGAATTTGAGCAAGAATTGTCGGGACATCTTTCAGACGAGCAAAAATATCCCGACCAACTTTGGATGAGTTGGGAAGATGAAAGAAACGCGAAATCGTAAATATAATATGATCCGGTCCAATCAAATGCTCTGCTAAGGCTTTGTCCCATTCATAGATAGTCATTGGTCCAATTTGAAGTTTGTATATCGGCTACAGTCACAGTACTAACCTTGCTCCCAGAAAACAATTCCGCACATTAAGATTGATAAAGGACAGCATTGCGAACTGGCTTGCAGCGATATATCGACTCACTTTGTTTCAATGTCCACTCAACCAAAACTGAGTAAGTTATGGGAGTGCGCTGAGATGATTTGTAACGGGTAGTAAAGGTTGTGGAGAGTCAACGAAATTCAAATATTAGTTGATATTTGCATTCTTGATGACCAGTGGCTGAAACACCAGGTTCACCTAAAACCCGATTGCACCCGAGCCCACATGTGACAGGGATCAGCTTCCAATTAAACTCATGGCTGTGGCGATATGATCGTTGAGGCAATCTACAAGCAACCTGACAGTGCTTACGGCATATCTAGTCTGACTTTGTCGATGTGATAAACGCTTTTTAGAATTTACTTCTTCTCCTTTTCTTTTTTTTTAGTTTTATAACTGACCGCTAAGACAAATATCAACCATGGGAAATAACCTTCTTTAGATATCAATCCATCAGTGTTTAATAATCATGTAAATACTTAGAAGTCTAGGTTCGATTATTGAATTTTTTATTGAAACTGATGGAGAATAGGCTGCATATTTTCTGTTCATATTATGGAAAATATCCTTCCATTTGCTTGCTTTTTGTAGACATTTGTGGGAAATATGATGACTTATCAAATTAACTTCCTTGAAAATGCAGTCATCAAAGACCAAACACTAAAAGGGAGGGAAAAGAAAGTAGAGAGGAAGATGAGGTGTGGTAAATACTGCCTGAAATAAATTCTGATTTTTGACTGCTTGCGCAATGCACAGCAGTCAATCACTAAAAGAAAGTCAGATTGTGTTACCTTAGCTGGCCATGATGCTATCTGGCTTGCCAGCTAATTCACCTAACATTACCCCTATCCTTTGGCATGGGAATTTATTTTAGGTGCACCTGGTATTTTTTCCAGCTAAACCATTTTGCCCATGCAAGACAGTCGGCAAAAGGATGTGAGTACCTGGTAAGCATCTGTTTTTTTGTATGAAGTTCAAAGGACACTGAATTGGAGATTTAAGATCGCAGTAATTTCGTAATGCAGTTAAAAATTAAAAATTTGAGTTTTGTTGCTAGAAGTAGTATAATTGGGATGGTCTGAATACACCATGTGTATACACCATTGTTGTTCCTGCATTGGGCTATGCAGGAATCGAACTAAGCATTTACAAGTCTGATATATACAGCTGTTCATTGAGTGCCTGGCATCAGTTCATCTCTAACATTAGATCACTAGCTTACAAGATGGCTTGCGAGCTATAGCCAACTAAAAATGGAAGTATAATAATTGCAGTGTTCCCTAATAATACAACATACCATCATGAATTTAAGTAACCTATAAATTGGGAAGTGTATTTCAATTGTTCGATATTGTTCAGCTTCACAATAAATTTTCATGATGTAAATAACAGTAGTGAGCTCATTATGAACAAATCATTGCATTTTGTTTTTATTTACAATTTACACAGCATTCCAACTTTTTTGGAATTGGAGTTGTACACTGGCATAATAAATTCAGCTCAATACTAACAAATTTGACTGGGTACATACAGTCGGCAGCAAATTTGAATCCGATCAAAGCCTTACAATCTCTACAGTACAAAACAGAAGAAACAAAGTCCACTCATTATGACTGTGGTACTCTTTTTTTTTTTTTTTGGATTTGCTATGCCACCTATCCAAAATCTGAAAGGTTCTAGCTCTGCCTGTAAAACTTTGTAGTGCAAGTTGATTTTAAATACAGACTTACATTATGTGTTGGTAAGTGCGCAAGTAGGTAGGCTCAAAGTTGGAACTGAATGCCAGAGGCTTGCTGATCATTGCAGCCCCTTTTACATCACATCATTTTTGAAATGTTGACACCAGCTTTTCTGTGCCAGATGTTGTTGTATTACCTCCCTGCTCACCTGCAGTACTTATGGCATCTTTTTGCAAGACTTCACTCCCACATCTCCATAGAGGCCTCAGTAATCTCTGCCATCAGCCAGGTGCAAATCTTCACTCTGTTTTCCAAGCGAAGAAAGATGCATATCAGTGAAAATGTGTCCATCCAACACCCATAAACTGTTTTTAAATTCTGCGTCAAGATTTGTCAGTGGGCTTTATTGCGCATTGCTTGGAATATTGTTTTTTCCAAATAAGAATTGCATTGCTTTGTTGGCTTGGATAGGTCAAGATAAAAAAACATACTGAAGGCAGCATGATAAAGGCTGGCAGGACAAGAGTGTTAAAAGTTCAAATTCTTTAGCTGTGAAATCAAGCAAGCTGTGATGTGTAATGGCAGTCTTTTGAAGATAATTACGTATGTCGTATGAAGTACTTTGCATGGTGCTGTATATGATGAAATTTAGCTCCGGGTCCTTAACACAATTTAAAAGGACAGTTGTAACATCATAAATTACAATTATGGAACCTAATTGAGTTTACCATATAGAGAGTTTGTTTCCAAAATGCAATACGTGCCAAAATTACAAAAATTGAGATAATACCATAGAGTGATAGCACTTCGCCTCTTGCACATGGAGTAAAAATCCATATTTATAAATTGATACTATAAGGTGTATTTTTTCATGGTCAAAGTTTGTGTTTTTCTGTAAAATGCAAAAGGCGCCAACATAGAAAAGGTTGATGAACTCAAAAGGAGTAAAATGGATATATTGCATTTTGGAAACAAACTCTTTATATATAAGTTATATATAAGTCACGTAACAAATTCTGAAAAGGAATTAATATTCACAACTGTATTCTGTAATTGGTGTACAGAGTGTGCTTACATTAGCTAACAATGTTATTTGTTACAATGAGAACTGTAGTGGCTATGCAACTTGAAACATAATATGGATATGGTGAAAATATAATGTTGACTATTTCTCACAAATAAGACATGACCCATGATATGAAACAAGGAAAAATGCACAGTGCTATTAAGAACTATTTTAATGCTGCATATTTGTTTTGGCAAACATGAATTTTCAGTTTAATATATGCTGGTCTTTTCCCCGGTAAGTGGTCTTGTGACTGACTTTGTAAGATATTAATTCTATGTGCCTCCCCCTTCATGTTGCACCATTGAAGCTTTCTAATATAATCCCTATTAAAAAGCATTCAGATGACAGTAATGGCTGCAATTTATTTCATTTAAGTCTGTCATCACCTTAGCGTCTTGCCACAAAGGGTTTATATTAATCTCTAACTTCTTCACTTACAGGAGAGTCCCTCTGGTGAACTTTCAGGCAGAAAGCCTTAGTCCGTCCAGACAGGTGGCTTTGATGGAGGTGCAGGAATTTAACCTTGGTTTCAATGCGAAGGCTTTGAAATCCCTTCAACTGGAAAATACACCAGCTTTTCACACGCTGCGAAACTCTTGGGCAAGAGGCCCCTTAACAACCCTGCAGATCAAATTCCCTCTCCTGCATTGGCTGTTGAAAATGGATGTAGGCTTGTGAGCCCCTTTGGCTTCCAGGGCAAGTTCCACCTTGAATGGAATTGGCAGGTTTCTATTAAACCCCACCCATGCGGAGAAATCATTAAAATTGAATCAGGCTGCATCAGCTTTACCTGAAGCAAGGTGCCCAGTGCCCACATTGAACTGTTTGCAAACCGTAAAGCTATGCCAGTACTCTGATGCAAACAAGCTCTCCTATGGCTCGTTGTTGCTCGATGACTGCTGGTGCCTCACACATCCAGCAGACCTGTCCAAAGAATGCATTTAAGAATGCATTGGGAGCGCATAAACATCTGCGACCTGTATCTAATGTACATCACTGATACTTCAGTGCATCCAACTTTTGAGCAGTTGTGTATTAAAATGTGCAGATGGAAGCCATTATTTGCCTTATAAATATATATATATATATTTTTTGTGGCTATATTAACTGATCATTACGGGCGCAGTTAAAGTACCGGTTGTGTTACTCAGGGACCTTGGACACAATCCAGCTGTTCGACAGTTTTGTGCTACTTCTATGATAAGAATTTCATTTTTTTTTCCAAGTCTATGCTTTTGTCCTTAACTTCTTACCCTAATTATTTGTTGTCATCTGAATGTGAGATAATAGAAATTTTTTAAAGCTTATCTATCAACTATGAAATCCATCTTCTCAATTTTTTTCATAAATGCAATGTTTAAATACAAACACAAAAAGGATACCCATAATTACATTTCATTCATTCAGTGGTGAATTCCCGTAATTACAGTGCCCTCCAAAGCTTCTGCCACCCTTGGTAAATATTTGCTGGAATTACAATGAAAAAATGTGGTTGCTTTTGTTTTTCCTATCTTTAATTCGAACTATTTAGTCAAAAAACTAACCGTGAATTCAAAGAATGTAATTGAAGGCCTGGAAATACATGTACTACAGTCATTGGCATCCCCAGAAAATCTTACAAGAAAAGTCTGCTAGAAGTATATTCCCATTCATATTTTACTTTTTTCAGTTCGTCATTATGATTTTGAAAGCTTTAATGGCTACCCATGACTTACAGCACCTTAGGCTATGGGGTGGCAGAGGCCAATTTCTCTCAGTCATTCATCGCCATGGTTATGACAAAGGAAAATTCCGGACATGTGTGACAGTAAGCTTTTGAGCTTCAAAAATTTGGACAAGGCCATGGCTAAAAAGTTGCCAAATTCAACTATCAGGGCAATAATCACAAAGGTCAAGGCCTATGGCAATTTTCAAAATCTTCATGGAAGATGCGATGCTCCTATTTTGAATGTCTGCGCTGTGAGGAGGACAGTACAAGCAGTAAAAGAAACTTGAAGGATCCCAGTCAGTGTATTGCAGACATGAATTATGTCTTGTGGTCAGAAATTTTCCAAAACCACGATTAGATGTCACTGTTTGGGAGGGTTGCCAGATAAATGCCTTCTGTCATCAGAAAAACTCATGCACAGTTTGCTAAATGGTACTGGAACATCTAATGGGATCTGGTTCTATGATCAGGTGAGATCAAAATAGAGCTATATGGCAATCGACATCACAAGTGGTTAATCTAAGATATCCATTTTTAATAGAACCTCGGCCCCACTGTAAAGTATTGTGGTGGATCTTTGATCTTGCTGGTCTGTTTTTTATCCAAAGACTCGAGATAATCAGCAGATTAAACAGAAATGTTGCTGACTCTGCCAGAGAGCATAAAATGGGCCATGTTTGTATCAGCCAACACAACAGTGATCCAAAGCGCGAATCAAAATCAATCGTTCACCAAACACAGTGAACAGTGACAACCCATTCCCCAGACCTAAACTTAATAGAAAACTTGGGGGGGAAAGCTGAGGAGGAGAATCCTTTCACATGGATCAAACAGTTGGAAGGATCTTGAGAGATTCTGCAGGCAACAATGTTTTCAGATCCCACAACTCCAACCTCATTAAACACTAAAGGACAAAACTCATTCTGTTATTTTGGCAATAGAAGGCTGCCTGATATACTAATGTATTGAATGAAGAAAACCCAATAACTATGGCAGATATTTTTGAGAAAAAAAAATGTTTCATGACAATAATTATTCTCTTTCTTTGGATCATTTGATTTGATGTAAGGCTGTTACAACCCTCTTGTGGATCCCTTACATGTCTCCTCCTATTCAGCAACTTGGGTCCCTTTTAAGCTGCGTTTCCATGGAAGGCAAAGCGACATTTCTCCACGCTATATTCACGGGAGTTTGACTGTGAGACCATTTTTATTTTTTCACTTTGAAAAATTTCCCCCCTATTCATGCGAAGACCCCATTCACTTCTATGGGAGAACAACTTGGTAGAGAATTGACATGGAAATTCACACTGCCAACCAATTACAACGCCTGTTGCGCCTTGTTTACACTAAAGGGGTGGGCGGTACTTCCTGCAATCTCAAAAAATCATCAAGATGATGATGTGTATGTTACAATGCTAACGTCAAAAATATTTTGCTTTATGATCATTGTGCCTCCATGGGAATAAAAATATGCACAAAACTGATCATGTTTTCATATCTAATGATGAACCAGACCACTTTTTTTTTTTTGAAACTGTGTAACATAGCTTATTTGACGTAGCAAACTGGTTAGCGTTGACATTATCTCAACCAATGCAGCTAACTGCGGTTTGCAATGAAGCTTGGTAGCCTAGCTAGCCAATGTTGCTGCAAATAGCAATGATGCTATTCAGAACACTGCTCTACTTGTGCAAATTTTTTGCAAAATAATATTTTGACGTGGAGCGAAATGCAAATTTCATGCAATCGAGCTGTTCGGGCGGGCCATCCATATTGCGTTGCGCCGTGTCTCCTGTGTGATTTGCGCCGCCTGGCGCAAACTAGCGTCTTTTTGAGTGTATTGGCGTCTTTGCATTGACTTTGAATGCAATCTGGTCTCGGGGAAAGTTAGTTTCACATTCAGTGGAAACACAGCATTACAGTTATAGTTTCCTTTGACCGGTTTGCGTCTTTCAGTTGCAAGTTGCTGGACTGTCATTTGTTATATCCACTTCAGCTCCAGTCTTTTCTTGTAAAACTTTTCATCTGTTGGAAATATAATGTAATCTTTAATGATAGTGAAATACAGAAGCATTCTTCCTTGTTTAGTTAATAGTAACAAGCTAAGCCTTTCTCATGGTCTTCAGGATTGGAATTGTGTTCCTGCTGATCCTCTCTCAACCTGTTCCTCTGTCCAGTTTATTTGGAACAAGCTCCCAAGCCCTCTACGGTCATCAAGATTGGCACCGTGTTTCTCTGAAGCTTCTCCATCCTGCCATTGGACGGTTCAGCTCTGGCGAAGCATGTACTCCATTTTGCAGTCATCAGAGTTAGTTGCTAGCTGGGCATTGGCAATGCTCAAAAAGATAACCAGCACTCACGCTGAAGTCAAATTAAAGGACGATTTAATAACCACAAAATGCTCAGAGCAACGTGCGGACGTTTCCACTCTCAGGTCTTTTTCAACATGGCAATGCCCACACTGCTTCGCCAGTGACATCTGAACTGAACTGTGCCATCTTCCAATGGGCTCTGTCCCACTGTCTACCATATTACGATCACTAAATCAAATCGCTGGATTGTACTGTATGTTTACACTTGATTCCTGGTCTGAATCATAAAAAAGGCTGCATTTTGTTAATATTTTGAATGAAATATAAAGACGATAAACCATGAAAGTATTAATTCATAACAATATTTGTTCATATTCAAAAAGGGTGCCAATATTAGTGGAGGCCACTGTAATTTGTGCTCAAGATAAAGATGACACTGCACAGACATTGCATCTTTAAATACGCCTAGTCTCGAGAGATCATGATAGTAATACTAATACCTTCTCAAGGCCTATATAATTAACTGAGAGTAATACAAATCTTCTAAGTTATTGCTTCGAGGTCACATTGGGCAGAGATAGAACTTTACAAATAAATCACTTCACTCAAATGAAAATTAAATGATTGATTATGTAGATGCCATTTGACATTTATTATCCCTTGCGGGCAAAAGACTCGATTAAAAGTTTTAGAATCAAGCAGCACTACCAGAGAACAGGAATTAACTGTGACTGTTTCTGCAAATTTACTTCCTATGAGTTTCTTGTCAATATCTGTGTTACATTTTAAGTTTCCACCACTGATTTGTTTATTAAGTCATTAGTTAAATAGTATCTAGTTATCATGACTGCACAACTTTTTAGGTTTGGTCTCAAACACTAATACTGGTAGGTCACTGTGCCTGCTGGTTTTTGGATTGTGTCTGTACTTTAGTGTTTAATGCAAGTCAGTGATTGGCTAAGGTGTCTCCACACCTTATGAGGCCTGAATTAGCAGCTGAATTAACTCACAGACACTGCGACTTTTGAGGACTGGAGTTTGTGACCTCAGTCTTTGTGCATGTTCATCAACCAAGCTGAATAAAGCATAAATAGCAATCCAATATTACCCATGGAACCATTTTCATTTAGCTTGTCTTATCGTGTCCGTAGCTCAGAAAATACTCCATTGTTTCATTATATTTGGTTCAAACATATAATCTCTTTTCTGCTGAAGCTTTGGTAAAGGATCAACAAAGCCTAGATATCCAATAAAAGCTTGTTGTTGCTATCTATCAAAGAGGTCTATGTTATGAAACAATCTTTTACCCCCCCCCAAAAAAAAAACATAAATACGAGCACAGTCAAATCAATCACAGTTCAGATGCTATTGGCAGGTTTCACAGCCGCAGTTTAATCTATTTATCTTATTTCTCAACTAAGCTGAATTTTATTTGAGCAAATCGCACTTAACATTAAGCCTGGTCTTTGATGCACGGAGGAAGTAAGGCGTGACTGTTTCTCCAACTAATGTTCTGTGATTTATGACGACAAATATATAGTGCTGGCACTCTGATGTTTGAGATGGCCTATTCATTCAGTGGCTTTCCTCAGCTGAGGAAATGTGCACCCACCCTTCAAAGGTTCACCAAAGGCTCCTATCTGAAGCTTAGACCACCTCAACTGTTCAAGACGAAACCAGTTATACTCAATCATGAAGAAAATCCTTGTAGTGCAAAAACTTGAGTCGCATACTGAATGCTCAGGCATGTGCAGTCTGTTGACCGCAGCAAACTTTCTCCATGACAATATGGTAAGGAGGGTAGGAGGCAATGATAATGGATATTTCTTTGCTGAAGCAGAAAGCCCTCAGATCTTAATCAATTACCCAGGCTAATTAGCTCAATATGTATGCCGAGCAGTTTTACGAGTGCTAATGATGTCGTTGCTGGTAATTAGGACAGCGCTGTGCCCGTAGTTTGCACCAGGAGCTGAGTGAAGTCTATGAAGAATGTGATTATGTTGCTCCTATAATGTTTCATGACAGCCATGTGAGCGCCTTTGATTATTTCAAAGCAGAGTACAGTGTCACTATTCAGCTCATTCATTAGTTGACCACATTGGCTAACAGCCGATCCTGTTTCGGGTCGACCTGCCCACAGTCGCTGCAGTGTGGAGGCAGCTGCTGTACATTTTTTTCCCCCCTATTGTTTCTAGTTAAAGGTTAAGGTGATTAATGGAAAAGACCTGCGTTTATCTGCTCCAGCAGATTTTTTAAAAAAGAAGCAATAAAAGCAAGACAAGAATCAGATGTGTAATGGTTGTAGACATGGGTGAATAACACGAACGCATACGTATAAAACATTATTTACGACAAACATTTTAATTCTTATTTGATTTACTGCGGCCGTGATATGCTCGAATTAGTAACGCCATTGAATTGTTCCAAGTGTAACAAAAATAAATAAATAGGCAACTTCCTGCCATCCCTTTAAGTGACCAAATCCAATGACATGAAATCGATTGACATCTGTTGTTCTACACAGTAATTTGGACTCCTGCCTAATATCTGAGTGCTGCTGTTGGGCCACGGTTGGCAGGCTGTTTGGGAAAACAATGTTCCAGTAGTAAATCAGGCTGTTGCTACAGTCTTAGGTTGACTTTCCTCTAACTGGATGGTGAACGAGTGCCCCATGGCAGTTGTGAGAGCATTACTGAGTGATGATGCCTGATATCTGCGGAGACAAGAATTTGCGGCTGTACAGCCAAGCCAGTTATCAGTCGGGTGATGATTCCGGAGGCCTACAGCTATGAAGGCCAGCAGCTGGAGTGAGCGCACATATTTTCTGAAAAACAAGTAATGTTCTCTCAGTAATAAAATACTTTTCATAGTTTTCCTGGGTGTAGTACGCAGAGCATCTGTTTGACTATTTCATTGCAGTGATTGCCCTAATGTCCCGCACATATTATTTGTCAGGCCGTTTGATCGTTTTGCTTATAAGTCCATAGTCTTGAAAGTTATTTTGTTTTTGGTATGTTGCATATGGGAAAGAATAAGATTGAGGTTTTTCCTTTTCTTTTTTTGAAGCGGTGGGGGGGGGGGGGGTCTTTATGCTAAGCAGCCATTTCAATAAATAAACTGAAAAGACTTTTCAAGTCATCAACGTTCTACTCAATGATTTTTGTCATAAATAGGTCTAAACATTTTCATGTGAAGCTAAAAGAATGTCACTTTGGAAAAAGAACTGGGAAATTTTTCTTTTTACAATTTTTCATCATAACCCCTGCAACTCAATCCTATTACACATCAATTGATCAGCATTAATTCGATCCTGCTGTTAGGATGTCTACAATTGGATTGTCCTTGAGGTGGCAGTGCACGTGCAAAATCAAATGTGTATTGGAGGCAATTTATCAGCCACTACATTTAGCAAACCAAAATGAACATCCATTTTAGGATAAAACACTTATTATCCAATAAAACTAATTTAAAAATGCAAACAAAACAACAACAAAAAAAGAAATAATTAAGACCATGGAAGTGTTGACCATTTCTGACAAATGTGAATGGGAGTTGAGCTGTTTTCAGTTTGCATTTTCGGAAATTACAGAAAAAAGTGCATTATACCTGTATATGTCCAAGAGATTCAATAAGGATTCAAGGATTTCAAAAAATTTCAAACATTGATACATCTGGAAAACTGATTTCAGCCAATTCATCCTGATCCAACAAATATCCCTCAGGGATTTATTTTCAGCTGGTAAAGTAGTTATTTAAGGATAAAAGGAAGCCAAGTGTCTTGTAACTCCATCTTCGCATCATCTCTGTCTTAATTTGTTTCCCACTCTTTTCCCCATGCCAGTTTGAATGATATGGCAAATTAGTTGTGAAACACTTTCTTGTAATCAAAACTAAATATGCTAATTGGGAGGCAAATTAAACTTGGTTTTCTGCAGTGCTGACACCTGGGCTTGTGGGAAAACATACAGTAAATAAAACCCCTTTTCTTCTAAGTGTTGTTTTGAATGAAACTGACACAAGGATAGTTAATCACAACTTTGGATTTCCATGCTTTTCAAGGTCTTCTGTAAACTTGAGTCATGATGTCATCCAGTCCCCCTCCCACTCCGACTCCCCATCAGGCATTGAAGAATACGTTCTCCCTTGATATAGCCACAGAACTTGTGTGTATATTTAGCCAAATTCCTCCCATTTCTTTTGACAGGATGACCTTGTGCAGCTGTGGTTGGTAAAAAATGTCATGCATGCATAGGGGCATTTAGTGATGAAACAATTTGCAATCGACACTGGTTACCCGAAATCTGACCTTGATCTTTTGTGTCCATGCCTTGGGGCTTTTCTTCTGCAGCTCGTTAAAAAAAAAAGTGTTTTTTCTTTAATCTAAGCGGGGAATGGGCATGATGCCTATTTGTCCCCCGCGCGCAAAGCGGCGGGACATAGTATTCACGACCGTCCGTACGTCCCGAATCCTTGTCTGCGAGATACCTCAAGAACGAATTGGCGGATTTCCTTCAAATTTCGTGTCAACATGTATTAGGGTGATACCCCGGCGCCAGTCGATTTCGGTGACCTTCGCGTCACTCTCAAGGTCACACCGAGACATTGTGCATTTTCACACTGATAACCTTGTGGCGGGGGACAAAGACACGTTAGTGGCAAATACTTGTTTACTTTTGTTTTTTTTAATTATTTTTATTGTTAAATTTTTTTTATAGGAAGGATCACCGAATACAATATTTCAATAGTAACACTAAAATCTCTATAGTGCGTTCCAAGGAACCACACAATTACTACAGTAATACTATAGTGGTGGTGAATTTTATGGTTTTCCAATAGTTGTTTTTTGTTACTAAGCACACAATCAAATGTTTTATTCTAAAGTTATATTAATAACAAAACGAGTTACACTTGTATAGATGTACAGTTCCAAACTCAATGCATGGGCCACGGCTCGTGCGATGCACTACACTGCACGTAAAGGTTTTCATAAATCAAAAAGAGAAATCAGCCACTGCTACAGTTCCAGACAGGGGACACGCGTATGTCGTGTAGTTTAGTTCTGCATTGACTACCACATGTTGAAAGTCTGCAAAATTTGTCAGAGCGGTATTCAGCGGCGGCTCGTCGGCCGTAACAAAGGGAAGCCAGAACCTCGCCCTTCAAAGCTTAATGACTTCAACATTTCGTAGTTCACTTTTCTTTATCAGCATTTGCTCATACAAATTGGTTGAAGGACAATCAAATTTATTTTCGATAGCAAATGACGACGCAAATTATCAACACGTCTTTATAAATTAGTTTGCGAGGCTTCTTTCACAAGAAGCCACGAGAGTCCATTTTCTACAATCTTAATATAGAAGAAAAGAATGCGATGTTGCACAGCTTATTGCTTAATGAGCCTCACTAATCAATTTGCGCATCTATGCCGTTTCGTGAGCTTCTTGAGCGCGGAATTTATAGCGTAGGCCTATGGTAATTTATTTCGTAATTTATGTGTGAAAGAAAACCCCTCAATTTCATGGTGCAATGTATAACAATGCCATCGAAAATAAATTTGACTCAACGGACTGTTCTTCTAACAATTCGTATGAGCAACTTCTGATCAAGAAAAGTAAACTGCGAAAGGTTTAAGTCATTAAGCTTTGAAGGGCGAGGTTTTGGCTTAACTTTGTTACGGCCGACGACCCTCCACTGTTTAAATGAACGATTGAAAACAGGTGATGAACAATCATTAACTTTAAGGGATTGTTTGGGCTTCCCCTGTTGCCAATTCACGAGCCGCCACTGGTGGTATTACCAACTGGAGGCTATGTGTCAGACTCCTGCAACTGTGTTTTACAAATTTTGGAGCCCAGACGTGACCTAACTAACATTTCCTGCGCATGGTTATCAATGAAGTTCACGGGAAGAGCGACCTAGCTGAATAAGCGTGGGACACACATTAGGCTCTAGAGTAGGTCTAACTACTTATTTAACTATATAGCGACGGCAACAAACAAACTAACAAAACTACGATTCAAATGACTATCAAAAGGAGGAAGAAAATAGTACTGGTATATATTAAGAATCACTGAGTGAATTTACCGACAAGTATAGTATCTACGTACCAGTGACTGTTCCCAAGCCGACCTTCGGCGTCAGCTTGCACCTCATCTGCATCAGCAGGATCGTCGTCTTCAGCGCTAGCCTCCGGCTCAAATCTGTACGGTTAAATAGCTTCTGCGACCACAATTTCGGCATCCGAATAATCTGATCCAGAGGAGTATGAGGTCTCCGATTTGATGGTTTTTTTTCCACTGAGCTAATACGCAGCTAAGTAGTATGGAACGAAATTTTTTCCAATAGAAATTGAATTGAATTTTGGTTTTGAATTGAATTTAATTAGATTTGAATTGAATTTTATCAGGTTTTGAATTGAATTTTGGGTTTGAATTAAATTTAATTGGCTTTGAATTTAATTTTATCAGTTTTGAAATCAAATGAAGAAGTAATCTGAGACTGAATCCAATTATTTGTATTGAATTTAAGATGAAACTTGAACCATTTCATTCAGTTCGCACATTCAATTCAGTGAAAATAATTCTAATTCAGTTCTCTAAATTCAAATTCAAGTTGAGTAACATCACATGAATGTGCATCGGGAACTGCAGCCCCGCCTCCATCCCTCGTGACCTGCCTTATTTGGGGTAAGGTGACCTATAAAATATCCGGGAAGCAAACCCAATGATTTCCAAACCCACAGAACTATACACCGAAAAACATTTACCAAAACTTAGGCTCTTTATCAGTTTATTTGTTTTAGGTCATCATATTAATCTTAAGCAGTTAACCTTGGGTTAGCCCAAGATCATCATGCACTCGCTAATTTCTAGCGTTTCTTCGGCGTAGTAAAAATACTAACGTTAGTTACAATTGAGTCACTTTTTCTCCCAGTTGGTATGTGTGAATATATTTAGCTGGCGAGCCAATATGGAGTTAAATTACTGCCAAAACCTAATATACAAACCTAACATGTTTTACAAACGCACAACGATTCACAAACAAATACAATGTGGTTTGCAAATATAAAAATGATTTGCAAACAAATACAGTGTGGTTTGCAAATATAAAAATGATTTACGTACAAACAAGGTGTAGCTTGCAAAAATAAAAACGATTTGCAAGCAAATACAGTGTGGTTTACAAATACAAAACACCATTAACAAACGAATGTATTCAGTTTTACAAATAAAAACGTACCGATTACAAGTATACAACGAGAACCATTTCCTACGAGTACAAATCACTTTTGGTTGTGTTCTACCAATGACATGGCACCGATTTTCTCACTTGGGGCTATGCCTCAATTTCCTAGATCTCTACACCGTGAAGTTGAACAGAATAGAGAACGGGCGCCAGCGACAACCGAGGACATTAGGATGATGGCTGAGGCTAAATAAAAACGCAGTGTCTATGTGTTCGAAATAACTCCGTGTCCGACAGTGGGATGGTTTCAGTATAACTCCGTGTCCGACAGTCGATTATTGTTTTTAATCTCTTGAAAGCTGCTGAATCTTTTAGATATTAAACGTGAATGTTTTGATCAGACGGCTCACTTCTTCAAGATGGGTAGCCTACCGAGAATTTCAATCAATGTTTCTGTTTAAGCTCTGCTCAGTAAAGTGTTCTGATGTTCTAATTGTTGGTGATACATTCTTATTATCTATTTCGTTATATATCTGGTCACACTGAATTTGTTTGCAAATCTTTTTTATATTTGCAAACCACACTGTATTTGTTTGCAAATAATTTTTATATTTGCAAACCGCACTGTATTTGTTTGCAAATCGTTTTTATATTTGCAAACCACACCTAGTTTGCACGTGAATCATTTTTATATTTGCAAATCACATTGTATTTGTTTGTGAATTGTTATGCGTTTGTAAAACATGATTAGTAGGCTATATTAGGTTTTGGCGGTAATTTAACTCCATAAGCCTACACGTTAATGCTCGTGGGCTTCAAGTGTAACCTTATATTCAGTCAAAATCTAAATAATTTGACAGAGCTGTTCAGAACTTCAACTTCATATGGCTTAATGGTTCAGAATACCTGGAGTCACAAAATGATGACATACCCGCATGGAGAAGATACTGCAATTAATCCAGTAGGGGTTGCAGCTGAAACTGGTCCCAAGATATATTCCGTTTTTGAAGCGGTACTTCACGCACCTGTATATTCCCTCATGCACTAAAATATGCAGTTAAGAGGACGGGCCTGATTTACTAAGACCTTTAGCACATGCAAAATCTTTTTGCTGCTGCAAAAGCAGTAATCTTGCCACTGATTGGTGCAAGGCAAGTACCCTGGCCAATCATGGGCAATGTTATTGATTTTGCGCGGGTGAAAGGATTTTGCATGTGCTAAATGTCTTAGTAAATCAGGCCCTACTTCTTTAGTGAGTGAGCAAATGCCCGAGTTTTTACTTCAGCATATTCCTTCAAACCTGCCAGTGACCGAACTAGTGACATTGCCGATGACCAGTAGAAAGTACTGAATTTCGAGGAGCCACCGAATTTACGTTGCATTTAATGTGTCTGTGAATGCTATGTATGATTTGTCGGATATCGCTAGCCAGCTATAAATGAACCTGGAGCGTTTAATATGCAACTACATAACTATGTGCACACGATATATCCGTGTTGGCACCGTATTTCAGCAGAGAGCATATCCCCGTACTCTTAACTGCATATTTTCGTGCATGAGTGAATTTGCATGTGCGTGAAGTACCGCTCCAAAAAACGGAATATTTCTTGGACCAGTTTCAGCAGCAACCCCAACTGGATAAATTGCAGGTCTCTTCTCCTCGCGCGTATGTCATCATTTTGTGACTCCAGGTATTTTGAACCATTAAGACATATGAAGTTTAAGTCTGATTTTGACTGAATATAAGGTTACACTTGAAGCCCACAAGCTTGAACGTGTAAGCTCGCCAGCAAAATACATTCACACATACCGACTGGAAGAAGAAGTGACTCAATCGTAGCTAGCGTTAGCGTTATTTACTTAGCCGAAACAACTATAGAAATTAGCAAGTGCATTTACTGATGATCTTGGGCTAACTCGGGGTTAACTGCTGAAGATTAATATGATGAGCTAAAACAAATAAACTGATAAAGAGCCAAAGTTTTGGTAAACATTTTCGGTGTATAGTTGGGTGGGTTTAGAATTCGTTCTGAGGAGCGCTTCCCGGAAATTATATAGGTCACCTTATTCCAAATAAGGCAGGCCACGAGGGATGGAGGCGTGGCTGCAGCTCACGATACGCATTCATGTGGTGTTACTTTAACTTGAATTTGAATTTAGAGAAATGAATTTGAATTCTATGAACTGAATTTGAATGTGCGAACTGAATGTAATGCTTCAAGTTTTCTCTTAAATTCAATACAAATAATTGGATTCAGTTTTGGAATACTTGTTCATTCAATTTCAAACCCAAAATTCAATTCAAAATCTGATAAAATTCAATTCAAAGCAGGTTAAATTCAGTTCAAAACTAATTAAATTCCATTCAAAACCGAAATTCAATTGAATTTCTGTCTGAACAAATTTCGTTCCATAAAGTTGTTCCCTCCCCTTACGAAAATGAACTAAGTTAAAAAAAAGTATACTAAATTATTTGTTCAGCGTTCTAAATTATGGTTGTGCAGTTTTATAGTTTGTTATACCAGCTATAGTATCTCACTATTATTTTTACTGTAGAGCTATTGTATTAGCTATGGTAGCCCCACAATATTTCAATAGTAGCCTAACACTAAAATCTATATAGTGCGTAAAAAAAAATGCCATTATTACAGTAATAATATAGTTAGTTGGTGGTAAATTTTATGGTATTCCAACAATGGTTTTTTGTAAGGGTCTGTCAGCTGTCTATGGTGAATAAAGCGTGGTGTATGTGCATTTCATTGAAGAGTGAGCAAGATCTGACCAGATGGCTTCCTTGTGTGACGTCAATTGCCATATAAGGCCAGTTCCGGCCATTTCCAAGGGGGCACTCCCGATTAGTTTAATTAATCTGAAATAGTTTAAAAACAACAAATTTTCACGGAAAAGTGCTTGAATCTTCATTTTCAGTGTGAAAAATTATGATAGGGAGTGCTAAATGTCCATTTTGGCCTATTTAATGTCAGGGAACCTAATGTCTTTAACTCTCTTTTCACAGACTTGTTGAAATTGTTCCACTGATCCATTTACAAATAGAATTGAATTATCTGTAAACACAAAGATGGCTGTGTGACTGAATCCAGAGCATTGTTAAATCACAATATTTTAAAACTGCTATTTTAAAATCAGTTTCATCTACTCTGCACTCTGGCTGAGAATATGTTCTGCAAAGCCTTTGCATTGTTTTTCACAAAGAATACTACATCATAAATCATATTTTGTGTTATGCTTTCTTATCTTAATATACAATGTCCTGTATTCAAGATGCAGCATGGTATATTTTAACACATTGCTAAAATACAATATTGCAAACTACAGCATGCAATACCATCTGAAATCAATTTAATCAAAGATACTTTTTTTTTCCAATATCCTTGTTTCATCTATTTAAATTAAGTGATACTCTGTATTTTAAAACCTCAGTCAACAGTCTCAAAAATATTCATAAGGCACCAGTTGATTAAATTCTCTCAGTTTGGCTCTGTTCCACCTGTTATCAACCTATTTGTAGGCACATTTACTTTGAATTATAATAACCCCTGGAATGACATGCTGTAGCATAATTAAAATATTCATGTAAACACATGGACAGATGGCATACAGTTTCAGTTTATATCACGGTAAAATCCAGCATATGTGTAATATATGACGATGTCAATGACCATTAGTATATCAAAACCTTTTTTTTTCTTTCAAAAGACAGGGAGGATTTTGTGTTAATAATAGCTAATGAGGAAAAGTCTTGAAACGTGCGAAATGCCTCCGCCTTAAGAATATGAGATGTAAAAGTATTACATCCTTTACGCTGAAATTTATTCAGATCTATCAAGAAATTGATTTGCTCGACTTGAATCGATGCTGTCATAAATCTTTTTGAAAAAGATTAAGAAGATGAAAAAATGTGTGTAATTATTTGTCTAGCACCTCTATTTACATTTGTTTCAGTGGTATTTGTTGATTCTCAGTCTCTGAGTCATTAATCATGTACAGTACATTTTTAGACTATATCTGCCCCTTTCCCATGGGTTTGCAGTTTGGCAAACATACCTATGTTTGAGAACGAGTGGAGGTGAAGACGAGCAATGAGGAGCTTAAGACCAGCCAGCCCTTGAGAGTTCTGAGGGGAAAATCCGGTCCCAGGAGGCCTCATGAAAATGTGGTAATCCTCCTAAGAGATACACTGCCATATGAATATATGAACATTTATGCTGAAGTAAAAGCTTTAGCATAGCGTCAAACAACCTGATATCAAAGTGTGAGCATTGTTCCAGCCAGGAGTGACATTTTAGTCCGCCAATGAATCGCAGCTCTGATATGTCTATGCAACATATTCTCATTCAGACGCGTCATATAGTGACGCTACCTTACCAAGCATCGGTATACGTCGAAAAAGGACGCTTTTGGTGAGCTTATTTGACATTTTTGGTTAGAGTTCGGGATACCGGTGTAGGGTTCATTTTAAACTGGCGTCAAATAAGCCTCCTTTTTTGTCATATATAAACGTTTGGTCAGGTAGCATCACAATACGTCAAGTCGGTATGAGACTGGGCTCATCTATGGTGTTCTTACAAATGTCATGTATTTTAGTTGACTTAAGTTAGATAGCTAATGTTAGCAAGGTCTAGCAAATGAACAGAAACTTGCAGAGATGCATCAAAAAAAAACCCAAAATAGTTTTTGCCTTCAGAATTTCATATTATTTTTCACGTCACTTGCATTATTAAATGATTCACCTTCAGGAATTTTGCTAGTTCACACTTCTAGCCGGACGTGCTTGCTAGCCACTTGCAATGCATGGTAGTAAAGCCTTCATTATTACATTACATTATACCGGAGCTGGTACTCATTGGTGAAGAATGAAGTTATTCCAGGACGAGCATTATTTTATTTATCCCAGAAGAACACTTACAAAGCGATAAGAGTTGCCGTAGCTTCATGAGTAAAACGCTGAATTCCCAGTGAACTGTTTCATTATTGTAGCCAAATAAACCCGGATATTATATAAATGATTCCTTATACTGTATTTCTGGCATCCTATTTTTCTACCTTTGAGGAAATATTTTACTCCGCAAAGAGAAAGTACTTCAAAAAGCAAGCACTGACATCTTGATGAATAAGGCGGCAGTAAATGTGACTTTTCAGGGCTGCCAATGCTTATTGAATTGAAACACCAACAATGCCTATAGGCAGATGTTGCCCATGCTTGGGTCTACTTTGGCAAGCAGTTGTGCACAATTGGCAGTAAACTTGGGCGGGGGGAAAGTTTATATTCAAAAAGATTTTTGTTATCTTTTCCAACAGCATTGATTTCTCTGGACAGTCAGCTGTCAACTGTCTATCAGCAGTGTTCAGAATGAATAGTGGACTCTGCAACAGTGACAAAGGCATATGATATGAATTTGAAGAAACACTCTTCTAAAATTATTTAAAAAAACATAAATAAATGAAAGCCTGATATGAATAACGCCTGGTACAAATAATGAATATGATTTTAAATGTGTTTTCAGTCAGTCAGCCCTACAACCTTACTCCGCATCCATTTTACTCCAGTTGACCAGGAACTCAATTGACAACTTACTTCTTGGATCATTCACCTCACAGAACAGCCATTTGCTAATGTGGAGCCATATTGATTTGTCATGCAGTTTCTTATTTTCCTTCCACTGTGTTCTCGAGGGAACAAGCAGTCAAGGGTCTCTTTCCGTACTCTGCCATTAACCTTGGGACAAGCTTACAGGCAAAAGGCTGCAGTGGCAATTATTAGCTTCCTGTTGCAGGCAGAGTTCTGACTTCTTTGCCAGATGTGCCTCTGGTCATTAATTGCAAGATTGGACCTTTCAGAGCAAGCAAGTGACAGATCCATTATCCCACACGGCATGGCCCCCTCAAAGGAAGGAACATTTCACAGAGTTATTTTGTCTGGGTTTGTCAGTCTTAAGTTATTTTTCAAAAATCACTTGATGGGTTTAGAGATCATTGTATGGCTTTTCATACAGATTTCTCATTAAAAAATTAAATAAATAAATAAAAAGATATCAATTCTTTGGTGAGCAAATGCATCGTGAAAGTAAATGAAATGCATACTTTTAAAATCTAGGCTCAGCATAATGTAAGCAAAAAACAGGCATAACCGAAGACACCTGTTCAAATAGTTTAACATTTTCCATAAATCTACACCTCCCTGACACTTTCCAATGTACTCTCAGAGAAATCCCCAAGCCGAAGTTTGCACCAGGAGACTCACTTAACACGAGGCCCAATATTCTGACCTAAAATTGCAATACTTGCAAAAATGCTTGAGCCTTTCAACAGAGAATCTTTCATATAAGAAAGAAAACATGGTAAAGTATATTTTTCCAGTGTATTGCTCTGAAGCCCGAGAGATTGGTCTATGTAAGCGTTCTCCGCCGCGCTGACCGAGGGGAGCTGGAGTAGCAGGAATGCGCTTTGATTAAGATAGCAGCTGTGTGGCGCTCGCACTGGACGCTCGCTGCTCTTTCATATCCTCCCTGAATTCCTGTCTGAAAAAAGGAAATCTTTCAAAGGCCCTCATGCCTAGGAGGCTCACAAGAGCCTTTTCTAAAGACCATTGTGGAGGCCGACCGTGGGTCCGCAGCAAAGTCCGAGGCGATTTGTTTTCTTTAACAACGGCGTTCCCGTTAAAGGATTTCAGCAGCTGCTGAAACTATAGCCACGGCAGAATTAAAGAACGGCTGCTGTACTTACCTTCAAAGATAAGCCCGCAATCAGCAATGTTTGGGGGTGGATGTGCAGTATTAGCTTTTATGCTGGCATTTTATTCGTAGTACGTGGCGTTTGAGTGTCTGTGCCTGTGCGTGTGTGTTTGTGCATTCTGTGTGTACTACGTGGTGTGTGCGTGAGTGTGAGTTGATGTGTTTGTAAATCTCCTGTGTCAGGAGCTAAGTCAGATCAGCTCTAAAATGCAGATGCAGAAGGTAAACGCCACTGTCAGACTCATTCTCCCCAAAGAGCCCGCAAAGGCAGCTTTCAGAGATGTGCGGATGTTGTTTTGCTGGGGGAATAGCCATCACATTGTCGCAGCTCCACCTGACATACTGCATATATCCATGAATATCCACCACCAACCCCCTTTCCAATATCAAATCACACCATATGTCAATCTGCCTACTGGATTCTTAATACTCCTACGCACAATCTGCCAACCAGCTCTCAGGGAATGCGACGCAGTATAGTTAATCAAGGCTTTTCGAACAAACTACCTGGAAAGGTTTTATGTAGCGAGTAACACTTAGCTCTGACTAAAGCGGACGGACCGGGAAATGTAGGAATACGTTCTGCTGTGACAGCGGCTGACAGAAGTTGATGTGCAGCAACTTTTTTTTTTTTCCCAAGACGATGAAGCTAAAGGAAGACTACAGTATGTGACTAACTCGACCATCTTGTGCATATGAGACACATCCTGGGGCAGTCAGGCTCATCTTACATTGTGAGGGGAATTTTTTGCATCTGTCTTGGTTGAACTTATGATCAAGTTGCACAAGGTCCAAATGTCGACACCATCAAGAAGCAATGAGCCAAACTGAACTTTGGATCCATAACTTTTGATAAACAAACCTAATTATACCATCAAAAACACATACATTAGCTATTGTGAGGTTTTTGTGGTTCCAAAAAAAGATTTTTCTGAACCTGAAGTCTTTTGGGACACTCCTGATGTCATAATTCATTATGAAAGATAATACTGGATGAATGGATCACTGAGCTAAATTTAAATTCTGTGACATGTGGCAAATATAAGACAGCTCATTTAACCCCTTAATGTTCCATCCTCTTTTGAGCAAACTTCCATGCAAACTAAAACTACTTGCTGTTCTTGAACCACTTTGACAACAGGCATAATCATGGTCTGTTTTGAAAAGCCCTACTGAGTAAATTGCTCTCAAATAGTCAGAATTACTAAGAATATAGCCCAGTTTGAGTAACAGCACTGCAAATCTAAGTTTTTGTCTGGGAGAAAAAGATTCTATGATTTCTTCTCGCCCTATGGCGATTTGATCTAGCTTCATCAGCCTAGAAAAATTATGCATCCACAGCCAGACTCCTGGAGAACTACAGGTTAAAATATTATGATACTGTAACCAAAAAATAATGTTTTATATATTTTCAACAAACAATTTTAGAGACTCCAAATTTACCTGCATGCCTAGTCAAGGTCACATTCACTTGTACAATAGTTTTTCAACTACCTTCTTTCAGGCATTTTTTTCCCAATTGGTTGCTGAATTTTCATCCTAGATACTCTTCTGATTCTCAGCACTAGTGTGCATTTGTGTTTGTGTAATAGAGTCACTTCTAAAACTCCTTTGCTTCACTGAAAAAATCCTCCCTTATTGAAAACCATTGAAATAATTAATCCTTGTTAAAAAAAAATCCCTTGGCCTCCATACGCATCGGTCTACAGAATGTTGCAGACCACTGGCCATCTGTAAAAACTAAAAGGAGATGATTTTTCTAATGTACTGCACTGAGGGCTGCTGGGCTATATTAATACTAACTGCTCTGATAGATCAGCACATACTAGCCAGTGAGTGCACTTACTACTTGGCTCCTAAGGCCACTTTTTTATAGTTTGGTTTACAGGCCTGTCAACGTGGGACAACACAAAAGTAGAAAAAAAGAATATTTGGAACATCTTTCTTTTCTATCCCCACCAAACTTCCTGAAATGCCAGTCAGACCACTGGCCTTTCCTGGGCCTTCACCTAGGGCCTGGATGGAGATGCTGGGGATTATAATGAGGTTTAAATTTGTCAAAGGTTGTAACATTTGGCTTTTCTTGGATTTTTGATTGCATAAGTATGGCGTATGATAGCATCACAGCTAATTAGCCAGCTAGCTTACTCGTAACAATTTTAACACTAGTATAGCAGTATACAACATTATGACCCAATAAATGCCTCATTATAGAACTCGCTCTGTCTGTATTTTTTACATTAGCTACCTAGCTATGTCTATTGTCAGACATTGCAGGGAAAGTAGTTTCTAGGATTGGATATACTAACATTAGGTTATTGAGGGAGCGCGAGTAGCTAGCTAATTGCACCCAAGTGGTGTACTACTTGTATGAAGTGGGACAAGTAGGTTATCTAACTAAGCTAGGTGAGTTATGTTGGGACAATGCGAGAGTTTTGATGTCGAGGAGGTGGCTCTTTATGAACCAGGCTAGATCACTGCAGTGTCTCTGATTGTGAGCTTAGGGTTAGTTGATCCAGCTCATGCAAAGAAAGCCTGGCTAAGATTAACTTTCTTCATAATAGCTGCACCCCTCAGCTTTGAGTAAATATAGTAGCTAGTAAATAGCTAATGACCAATGTGAAATGAATGTTTCTTTTCAATGACTGCAGCAGTTATGATCAGCGGTTTCAACATTACCTGTGGCATGCTGTCAGAGGTAGCAGGTGAAAGCCTTCAGTAACTTTGCCTTTAATTGAGCATTAGGGACTTACAACTTACAAATATCAGGTTCATTTTCTGTGACAATTAGTTAGCAAATTGTGCAAGGATTATGAAGAAAAAATAATAATAATGACACAAAAAAGATAAGATAGAGAAAAAATATATCTGTGTATAAGAATAAAAATAAAAAAGAATAAATAAATAAAAAATTATTATGAACAACAAAACCCCAAATCAGGTCGCTCCCTAACCCCCCCCCTCCCCCATCCCAATCCACACCATCCTCATCCCACCCGTCTACCTCCCCCATCCATGGAAACTCCTCTATCATTAGTCATCAGAGATGTTATGAGATGCTTATTAATAACTGAGCTGCTGAGCAAGATTTGTGCTTGTGAAATAAGATATGAGGAGTTTCCAAGTTTTGTTGAAATGCTGAAGCCCGTCTTTCAGGACATAGCTTATTCTTTCCAAATTAAGTGTATTAATTAAATCTTCCACCCTCATCTTAGAAGCTGGAGCACCCACACTCCTCCATAAGATGGGAATATATTTTTTTATTTTGCTGTTGTAAGGCAATATGAGACAAGACGCTGCTTTGTTATGCTAAGTTTGTTGAGGATATCAGATACACCAAGGATAATGAGCATAGGTCCTGCTACTATCAACGTATTCATGACCTCAGACAAAATGTTAAAACCGTCAATCCAAAAAGACTGAATCTTTTGCACATTGCAAAGCTATGAAGAAGAATTGCCCCAGAAGAATGCCATTTGTGGTATATCGGTGACATCTCTGTGTATATATTGTGTAGTTTTTCTTTTGAATAGTTTAATCTGTGTATAAATATAAATGGAATAAGACAATGATTAGAGTTATTCAAACAGGCCTGTATGCTCTCAAGGGACTTTTTCCGTAAATCGTCCGTAATTTGTTCACCCGTTTTCTCCTCCTACTTTTTTCTATAATTTTTGGCAGAGGGGGAGTTCAATAATAAAAGAGTATTGTAAATGTGAGATACCAATTTATGTTCATTTGGTGACAGTTTCAAACAATCTATTAATGAATGTGATTCGGTCTCGAAATCTTTTGAGTATTTTCGTATGAAATCTGTAATCTGTAAAAAAATGAAAAAGTTGTTATTAAGTAAACTGTATTTCTCCCATAATTGTGTAAATGAGGCAAATACCCCTCCTATATACAAGTCTCTAATACATCGGATACCCTTCTGACTCCACATAGAGAAAATTCCATCCAGATTAGACGGGACAAAAGTGGGGTTTCTGGCTATGGGTAGCTGAGGGGATATTGATTTAAGATTGAAATTGTTTTTAATTTGTTTCCAAGTACAGATCAAGAAATGAATAATAGGATTGTAATTATATAATGATTTATCAACCTTTATTGGGGCTAGTAGGATAGCACCTAGAGAATATGGGTCGCAATCTTCTGCTTGCTACTTCTCAACAGACAATTCCTGTTCGAGGTTAGTTTCAGTTCGCCCGATTAACGATCAAACAATTTATTCACTGATAACTGAAACCTACATATAGCCTACAATGATTAACTAAGCGATTATGAATTACGGAATTACTAAGATATTACTTGTGGCTGCATTTTCATAAATTACTGTAGAAAAATGTTAACATTTTATAGCAAGGACATAAACAAGTCGAATGATTTGTACGGAGATCCAGAACTTTTTCCAAATTCCGTATGTCATACAGGCAAACAAAAATGGCACAGGAAGTTTTTTTTATAGATGCTCCAAGGAAAGGATATCAGAAAAAAATAAGTTGTGAAATTATAAAGAAATATGGGCCAAAGACAATGTAAAAACCTGAAGAGATTAAACAAGAATTAAGGACTGTGGTTTAGAGGCAAATGGTGCGAAGAAAAACTAAAAATATATGCAGCACCTTGATGAACTTGTTAAAATTGAAACAAGTAGTACCAGGGAGTAATTACTAACCTAATGGCTGTTACTGACTGTACATTAAGTCACAAAAAGATAAGTTTTCAAGAAATTGTCCCGAACATCTACAAGAGGTGTGGCTTGTGGCCTGAAAATACTGCTATTTAACTCCTCAGGCAAGCATGATGTGCAAACTGCCTAATATACTGCACCAGTCAAACGTCTGGACACACCCACATTTTTCTTATAATATATTTTAAAGAAATAAATAAGCAGCCTTTATTCTGCCAAAAAAAAAAGAGATCTAATTCTCGAATCCATGAAACTAACCACTATTTGTTGTCATATTTGCAGCGGATTCTCACTTATTTTTTTTTAACAAAGGCTGTCATATGACTAAAATGAATTTGCAGCTGCACGGCTGTCTTACTTCCCAAAGACGTGCTGCACTTGTGGAGGCTTTTCATCAATCTTTTCGCCCAATAAGTCCCAAAAAACAGCTTGAAGTTAATTCAGCTGTTGGAAAATAGAAGTTTATTTGTCTGTTTACTTTGCAAAATATGGTTTCTTTGTGAATTTCAAAATTTTGGACACTATTCAAACAATTAAATTATCTTCTTTTCTTCTCTGACTGTTTACCTTTTACAAGATTCCATTTGAGATTATGTAGAGAAGTTAAGCCATATCAATTTCTCTAAAAACAGAGTGCTGTGACATGAGCGAAGCGCGTCCAAACTTTTGACTGGTACTGTATTTGCCCATAGAATCTATCCAGCAGTAAACAAAAATGGTCTCTTGCAACAGGAAAAAAAAAAAAATCATCCTTTGTTGCAACCATTTCAGTTTTAATAGGGCAAAGGTATCCCAATCAAGTAATGAAAAAAATCAAGTTTTCTGAAGCAAAAATTCAACATGATATTGATGTTATGTTATTCTATTATCAATTATAGTCATCAGATATTAAAAAAACATATAATTCCCAACTATTGATTTGTGGAAAGATTCGTTCCTTGAAGAATTAAGAGCTCACTTATATGCTAATATGATCTCTCAATGAAATCTAGTCACTCTAATGCTTGCTCAGGCTCTTCTGCACAGTTATAGTTCATGCTCACGTGAAAGCCTCCCAATAATGATCTATTGATTGACAGATTTTTTTTTTACCAATTCCAGAGAGTATGAACTTTCCACAGTAATTGAAAGACATTGGTTGTGCCCTCAGATAAGTATTTAAACCCTTGTATAGCAGCACGATGGATAGTATTCTCTCAACTTTGCACAGCTGAAAGTGATGTCATTTCACGGAAAAAAAGACTTCCAGAACCAACCCTGAAGCGCTTAGGTAAAAATTTTCATACATAATACGTGCACAGTCAATGGGAGTTATTACGAACAGAAAAGGACTGGAGGGCGAATAGTTCTGTGTCTCTGGAGGAGGAATTCAGTGATGAACAGTTTTTCTTCATTTTATGTGTGAACAGAGCACACTCTTGCCAGAGCAGAACTGTCAGATGGCCGGACCTGAGAGCTTAGCAGGAACCCAGTCCTAATCCCTATGGCTGCAGAAGGCTTGGGAGGTGTTCCTAAAACATTGCGACAGAGACAAATTGAAGAGTGATCAACAGGAATGCGATCCCAATCCTTGTCGCAGAAAGAAAGGCTTGGGAGCTTGTTCCTATCAATAAGACAGGGGAAAGTACTTCCGCATTTTACTACCATTAAAGGCGACCTATAATTTCTGAGGACAATAACAAGATACTGACAGGTTGTTTAAAGGGCATATAGTAAGTCACAATCCAACAACTTGCTCGCTCAAAGCAAGGCGTATCTTTACGCCACATATGTAAGGGATAGGGTAACATGAATGCAGAACTCCTGGAAGGGGAGGCATGCAGGAAGTCAAACCAATGAAAGAAGACAGTATATCAGAATGACATGCAGGATACTGGATGGGAGGCAACAGGAAAGGAATTCTCACGATGGTTGTGTCATAAATCTTTATTTTGCTAACAACTATTATGAAGGGCCTGAATGGATTCCATTGGCTAATCAAAATCTTGATTTGCCTTCACTGGCCTAATGACAACAATTCTTGCACTGCTAATGTTTGTTCTTTCAGATGTTTTGTCTCAATTTTCCATTTTATGGTCCTTTTCATTATTGAATTCACACAGTCATAATACCTATGCTTCAAGTGTCCTAGCATAAAAAGGTCTTCGTTGCCTAAAAGAGCACAGGTACATAGCACCCATGCTTCCAGTGCTCCCAGATGAGAAGGTCTTAGTTGCCTTACAGGTGAAGAAAACCTGTGCCTCTAGTGTTTCCACATGGAAAATTCTTCATTGCCCAACAGAGCTCAGGTAAATAGTACTTTGTACTTCCGGTTCTCAAATACAAATAGGTCTTTTGCCTTACGGACCACAAGGGATTAGGCAGTTGACATGGGCCTTCCCCTTGCCTCCTCGGAGGGACCATGCCAGCTGCAATCTATTAAATTGACCGGGTGCTTAGTACCTTCCAAATGTTTAATTTGAAAAATACAATCTTCTTTTAACATTTCTGAAGTACCCCACACACAACCCCTCAATCTCAACACCCTGAGGATGTGACAACCCAATATACTCACCTTCCAACTGTTATGTGCCCATCCTGTTGGTTGGTGTCCGCTGGTCGACATTCTATTTATGAAACCATTATTAAGCGGAAAAATCCCTCTCTTTAAAAAAATCTGTCACGAAGAGGTAAATCTACGAGATTCAAGGTTTATTTCAGCGGAAAGAGTTCAGCACTTTAACGCTCAGATATGGATAAGCCTGAACCAAAGACGGTGGGGATATCAACACCTTGTAACTGTCACAAAACTCTTACAGAATACAAAAAGAGTTACATTTGAATGGTTAGCACATATTACAAAATGAGAAATTTAACTGGTCAGGCCATCAGCGGTGGAGTTCAATGATTTTTTATCATAAACACGATTTATTTCAAAATCCAGCGAAGAGAAGGTGCCTTTTGTTATCTCTTCTCAATCCATCACTGGACGGATTGCCAGACTCCTATGTACCCAGCCCTATATTCAGGGAATAGATAGGAAAATAAACAGAGAGAAAGGGAGACCCAAACATAACACAGTGACAGAGAATCCAATAGGTACTTTAAAGAACTAAGACATTCTGACACCTGAGTATATATCTTCAGATTGCATGCTGTCTCTTGATTTGTCAGTTTAAAATTGCTAAAGACGTGCAGAATGTGTTGGAAAAGCATTCATACCGACCCACAAGAGAGAGAGAGAGAGTCTCTCCAGGCCCCTGTTTACGCCTTAGGCGCTGTTAATTCAACTTTTTAATTGCCGAAGACTTTCATCAATTGCAAAAGACTTTCAGCTCCTTTCATTTTTTCCCTCTGTGCCGCTGCCCAAAAACTTGACCGAAATGCTGTCATCCCTGCAGCTTATTTTTGCAAAGTATGTTTTTTTTTCCTCTCAAGAAATCTTTCAAAAATGACAAACTTGTTAAAACAGGAGAGAGCCTTCCTCAAACTGTTGGGATATAAGAATTCATGTGAAACGTCATATTTTACATTGTTAACATTTTCTGTCAGTGGAACCAAGAATCCTTGAACCAGTGTAGCTAGCTCCAAGGCAAGCAGCATCCACATACTTTGCCTATGCGGCACATTCTTCAGTAATTTGTTTATAATCATGCCATGATTTATGTGCATTTAAAAAATTCTTTAGTATGACAACCTTAAAGTAGCGGAACCCAGAAAACATTTTTAAACTAATGTCAAGCTGTTGTGAAACTAAAATGAACTCTTACCCAGTTGTCTACAACCCCCCTCACACACATGCACACGCACACGCACACACACAAACACTACACCTGTGAACTGTGACATCTTGTGGTTGGACCACCCCCTTACCCTTCATTTAAATAAAAAAGCACAGCACTCTAGAAACGCTCTGAGGATCATTTGCCGCATGAAGTTCTGAGGAAACGTTCTGCATCATTAAGAAGGGATTGTACAGACTCTGGGTACTTTAGCAGAGCTTCAGTTTTCAACAAAGGTGCCCCTGATGTTGGCCCTCGGAAGGCAGCATATGCTGGGAAATCCAGGAGTCTCCGATAATCCTCCTCCTCCATTGTACGATCAGAGCCGTTGCCAGGGAATTTCCTCCTCCTGCTTTAATCTTCAAATATCGAAATGTCTGGGAAGTTTTTGATTCGTGCATTTAAGCCACCCACTCCCTCCCACTCACCTCACCACCCACCATAGCCCCCCATCTCCTTTCACTCACAGTTGCACTGAAATGGGCACTTCACCGCTGTTGTTATTGTCCTGTGGATTAGAAGAGGTTGCATAGGCACAGCAAAGCCACTGTGATTTACAACTCAACTTAAAAGCCGGCCTTTTCTCCATTCATATGTGGCTTTGAATGATGCTGTGAGCGGTAAAAGCGAGAGGAATGCTTATTGAATGTTATGTTTTTATTATTGGACAGGTGAGACCTATAACAAAATATACAATCATGTTTTTTCTGAATAACTTTGGATTCCCTATGGCCTGCTATGTTCAGTGTCACAGTGACCAGGGAATGTTGAAATGCAAGCTTTGGCTATTTGAAACCCACCTTTTCTTTTAACAGCAGAAGAGACCAGGCTAGGAACAACCTCTATTAGGGCCGTAGCAGTCTTAGTATGTCCCGCAGCACATAATAGTACCAATGAATGACTAGACTAATGTATTTTTGTCACAAAAACAAGTTGGCTTGCAAAAAAATGATCATGCACTGTGCCGAACATGAACAAAGCTGGAAACGCTTTTTTGTAGGCTTATTGACCATAATCACTGATGCTAGTGTAGGGAAAATTTCTCACCTATAAAGAAATAAAATTGACCGATTGGAGAAAGAAACATATTTTCAGTCCCAAATATTGTGAAAAGCAGCAATCTTGCCACTTGCTCCAACAATGGTTCTAAAGGTATGCGCAGAAATGACTGCAACATGTGAAGAAACAATTGCAGTATATTTTATTTTTTATTGACAGCATATCACATACAGGTTGAGGTCTGTGAAAATATTTTAAATGCATTGGTCCTGCCCAGCAAAAAGAGGTTTATTTTTGTATTTGCCCACAATAGTGTTAGAAATAACTTTCAAGTGTTGCACCTCTTGGAGCAACCCTGTTGTTTATTTTCATGACACTGAAAATATGCTGCAGTAAATTTTCCCACTTAAGTGACATTTGCTCTTTTTTTCATACTCCTCCTTCATTATTTCAAATCTTGTAATAATGCAAATCACTACAAAACTCATATTTAGGAAAATGTACAGGCTGTGTTTTGTCATACTTTAAGGAGGCTTAAAACGCTTAAAAACTGGCAAAGGTAAACTTCATATTAATGGAGTTCATTTTAATGAAAATCGATACTATAGGCTACTAAGCCTTTACCAGTCAACAACAGTTATGGCAATAACTTCTGCATCTATTTCTCTCATAATAAGAAATAAGATAGATAAGATAAGATAGAAATAAGATAGATATTTGATAATGGCTCATGTGCTAAACATTAAAACCAAAATGGAAGCTATCGACTTCATGGGGTAAAAATAGGGAACCTTTTGTTTTTAGCCATAAGACAGACCTTGGCTATCCAGTTCCACTGTTCTGCAAACTTTGAAATAATATTAACATACAATGAGCGTAACAATAATTCAGGTGTTACGGTATTGCTTTTAACATTCAACTAATTAACACAGTCTATTTTTAAAAGCAAATTAATATTAAAAAAATAACATATCTTCTGTGAGCTGTCCATGCACATTTGCTTTCATAAATCTATTGTGGCCCTGGTCCAATTATATACACTCAAACTGATGGTCAGATTTCCCAAAGAGTGAGTTTCGTTTATGAAAACTGCAGAACATACAGTTCCTTAGCTTTAGTACCCATTCGGCTGTGGCAAAATTAGTTATATCAAGTTAAGTCAAACTCAGATCATCCCCATTCACATGCAAGCAATGTATGGTTCTTTGAAGTCACTAGGGGGTGGATCACAAAACATGCTACCTCTACAGTAGTTCCCTTAAGAACATTTACACATAGTAGCTCCTAACTTTTACCTGAAAGAGAAGAGCAAAGTTAGCATGACAATCCCTTTAAATCCCACAGTTTTAGACGCAGGTCACCATGCGTTCTTTTGAAACATCATGTATGTGTCTAATGGCATGTCTTACAGTGTGAGGAGGTATTATATTGCCATGATGAGGCACTCTTTATTTGCTGTCATGTTGGAAAAGCACAGGAATCAAAAAACTGTACTTGTTTCTCCGTGGGAAACAATACATCTTGGTGCAAACTCTGCTTTACTCTCACTGGTAGTTCTCGGGCGAAACTGCTCATTTGCTCACTAGTTAAACTTTGCTCAACTTGTTGACATCGCTGGCCATGCCCACTTTTTGTCGCCAAAAGGGTTATCACTTCCTGACACCACAATCTGCTCAACTGTCATTGAGAATTAATGACAGCATGTCGCTTTAGTTGCAGGATGTCGGTGCAATCTGAATGCCCCTTAAGTCCAGGACTTGCACACAGCTGACCTTGCCACGAAACTGATGCATTTTCAATATGTTTTTCACCCAATAATAAGGCCAGGGTTAAAAAATGCATGCAGACTGGTGAACCAGGCTGAATGATGATAGGTGGGGACAGGAAGTATGAGCAAGTTTGCTCTGTTTGGCAAATAGCAGAGACCCTCCAATGTAACCTGTGGCCAAAGCACAAGTGGCATGATTTAAAACGCTTTGAATGCATGTAAGCAACAGTACCCTCCACTAATAATTACACCCTTGCCAAAAATTAGCATAACAGGTTATGAAAAAATATATGTGATTGCCATTATTCCTCCCAATTTCCCATTCAAAATATTAGCAATTGAAGCACCTATTACTAAAACCCCATAAGTCACACCTGACTTGACATGACTTGTGGGGTTTTACTAATCAGTGCTTCAATTGTCTTACCTTGAATTTAAGTTAAAAGATTGAAGGAAAAAATTCTAATTTGAAAATGAAATCTTGTTGCGGCAATCTGGAATGGAATTAAATGCTGACACTTCCTTAGCGATAAAAACATGTTTTATTAGTTCCTGAAAATTATATTTACTGTTTGTCCACCATGCGCGATGTACAGTCTTGTGTCGCGATGATTCTACTCCACCACTTTCATCTAAAGGGGCTCCTAATATATTTCTTCTCAATAAATTTTTGGTGAAAAAGTGATGAAAAATAGTATTGTAGGCAATGAGAACAAAAAAAATTTCCCCAAGTATACTAGGGTGAAAATATGGGTAATAAACGAAAACAATGAAAATATAAATTTTTATAACAATTTTTTATTGTGCTGAAAATTTGACTTTTTTGACTCTTGCATAGAATGAATTCATATTTGAAGACTCTTTACATGATAAATGATGCTGAAATATTTCTTGAAACTGGCTTGAGGCAACATTATTCGCAAAATTACCTCTGATAATCAGTTGTTCCAGTATATTCGGTGACATAAACTTTGAGCAGTGTCACAGAGTTAAACACGATGGCATGACGGAAGGAGCTCTCTAAGGTTGTTCATAGCCGCATTGTGGCCTTACATGATGCTGGTTCGTCTCTAAGAAAAATTTCTGATGATGTTAAATGCTGCCATGGCATTGTGAAACACCATCAAGCATTTAAAAGGGACCGGATCGCTGAAAAGTAGTGGAAATAGAGGTGCAAAATGGAAGTTAAGAGCCTCTGATGTTTGTTATCTGTGTATGACGATTAAAAACAAATCAGTCGTTGACAGCACAACAAATCCATGGTGATATTAACTGCACCATAGGTGAAGAGATGAAAGTATCAAGATCTACTATTCATAGACGCCTGTGTGAAAATAGTCTGATTGGTCATGTTGCTGCCTAGAACTGGCTACATCAAAAAAAAGAAAGAAATTGCCAAGAAATTCAAGCATTGGACACCAGTGGACTGGGAACAAGTCCTTTGGACCAAAGGATCAAAATTTGAAATTGAATCTTTGAGTTTACAAAAGGCCAAACTCCAAGGAACACTGTTTTCCAGCAAAAGGAAAAAAAATGTATGTGAGTACATATATATATATATATATATATATATATTGGGATACTTTTGGCTGAAATTACAAGAGTTACCTATTTTGTTTTAAGATATGCTGACCTCTCAGTCATTGGAGTTTCAACCCCTTCAGTAAAACATCGAGGTGGTAATATTATGGTTTTTGGTTCAGTCTGCTCGAAAGAATCCGTTGATCTCTTAGAAATCGATGGACTCGTGGATCACAGCAGCCATTGCCATCTGGTAAGAGACTGATTGGTCAGTGATTTTATTTTCAACAAGATAATGACCCTAAACACACTTTTAAGTTTTGCAAGAATTATCTCTGTTGGCCTTAATCCCATGAAGCAAATTTAGGATTTGCTTGATACCAAATTAAACAAGTCTGTTGTAACGTCGAAAGAATCTCTTTGGAATGAACTTCAGACCATGTGGAATGGTTTAGCGAGTGAGGAAATAAAAATCATGCAGAAACTATGGCAGAAAGATTAAATGCTGTAATCAAAGCAAAGGATGGCCACACTAGATAATAACTTTTTCTCTCAATTAGACATTATTATTTTTGTTTTTACTATATCGGTTGACTTTTTCATCTATATGATCCAATATTACATGAAACAAGTACTTGAATAGTATTTGGTTTATTATTAATCTTCATTTTGTTTAGTGTACAATCATCACTGCAATCTGACTGTCAGTGACTTTTAGTCTTTCAAGCATAACTTTTACTTTCTCATGGCTAAGACAAAGGGTTCAAGGAGCTGAGCGGACTAGTTTATCACCCAAAAAACAGAGTTATCGCTTCAAGAAAACTTCTGATTTTTTTAAATCTCAATTTATGTTTTTATTGCAAGTGTTCATGGAATAGGAGGGATACTGCCTGTTATGACCCAGCCCTTCATAACTGCATTAAGTAACCTCTAAATTTAAGTCACTATGAAGTTAATGAATGCAGTTGCAGCTGTTAACTCTTTATTATTTAGTTGAGTGCATCGCCTACTCTGCTTTCGCGTCTTCCGTTTCCAAAAATAGATGGCAGTTTCAGCTTTTCTATGGACCATCTGTCAACTTAGATGTTCCCTTGATGAACACCAGTCAAATAAAAGCCATTTCATGGAGACACAGCAATGTGGTCTAAACGTATAATCACAGAGCATCAAGCACACTGTAAACCTGAAGTGTATCACAAATTCATAAAAATAGTGTGCATATTGTGCAAACACTTGAAGTAGTTGGACCAATGTGGAGCAAGAATGTGCAATCCAAACTAACTGTTATATGCCCATGAAGAAAAACTCCCACCCACCCTGAGGTTCGGCAGTTTTATATTATTTTGAGTAAACAGAAGTTGGTTAAGGCTGCCCATTGCTTTTGGCTTATATGCATCCTTAATTCTGAAATAAAATTGGCACATAATGGAAAAAAGCAATAAAATTTTAAAAGGAGTGATTTTTCAACATTCATCCATTGCATTCGCGGAACAAGTTACCCATAAATAATTTCTGGAATGCACTTCATAAAAGTGACTTAATAGGAAGGTTTGGGACACCATTAGACTGAAAAAAATGTAGTAACAGGGCAATGACATCATCAAATATTATCAAATTTTTTTTTGCTGGAACAAATGAAGATTACTCAGAGATTTGGCAAAGGGAGGCTGCATAAAGTATTCATTGAAGGGGATCCAAATATTCGTTTTTTGACGATTATGATTTTTATTCCCTTTAAATATTGTATTGCAATTGAAGGTATTTTTTAAATATAAAGGCATTGATTTGTAACCACTTTCATTCTTTTTATCAAAAGTGCCAATATTGGTAGCGTTAGGGTGTATTTCCAGAGCACGCTTGCTTCATTGAAAATGAAGAGATAGGTAGGCAGGATCCAAATGCAAAGATGAGTACAGTTTATTCCCCTTTGCAGCAGAGCTACAAAGGTGACCTGAGGGATATAATACACAAGGAAATGCAGTTCCGGCCTTGATACAAAAACAATGAGCAGGACAAACAAAGACAGCAATAAAAAGAGTTACTGTACATAACACACAAAGTGCTATTGCAAAAGCCTATGCTTAAAACAGTGCTATGAGACTTTGCACTGTAATGGTGTGAAGTCAGATTATATGCGGTTGGTAATGATAATGGGATGATTACAAATAGGTGGAGCTGATAAGTGGAAATTGCGGATGCAGGCCAGTTCCTCAGAATCCCAGGGATGTGGACCGTTGGGGGCGTGGCATGACATAGAGCACTGTACCCTTGTCATTCATCATGTCATGTTATATATATATATAAATTTGGCATCTCCAATCCTGGAGTACCCAATTAGAGAACTATGTACACGAACTTGCTCGTATGCGACCCCATGTTATCATCTCGGGAGAGCGAAGGCAGTTCACGGCTCTCCTCCGAAGCAGGTGCCTGTCAGTCACGGCTTCTTTACACTCATTGCTCAAAAGTTCAGAGCGAGGCCGGAGGATACCTGAACATGAGCAGGTTTAGAATCTCACTGACTATAACACCCAGCTTGCCAACAGGAGGCCCTTCAGCAACAAACAAAGCTACATCGGCAGTGTTCGTTAAAGTGAATCCTGCGTTTAGATGCAGCTTTGCAATGTTGATGTCATCTGTTTGAATTTGATGGTCTTGGCCTCTATTTTTTTCCTTCTAAAAAAAACAAATTAATTTCTATGTAGCCTGATGTGCATGGCAGTGCTCATTAAAGTGAATCCTGAGTTTAAATGCAGCTTTGTGGCAGTGTATTGGTATCATCTGTTTAAATTTGATGATCAAGGCCTCTATTCAGTTACCGTGCTGTTGATCTTTTTGTAGGCCTGTAGGCCAACTGGTCTGTCATTGTTAACTTTTCCCTTAGCCTAAATTTAGGTCTTATGTGTATGATTTTCATTCGGGTAGGGTCGGGTGTCGGTATATATTCACTACGGGTTTGGATCGGATATGTGTTGTTTTCAAGCATATTGTCGAGAGATGGGTCGGATGCGGTTATTAACGCCACGGGTACGGGCGGCTGCGGTTTTTCAAAATTAGACCAGTGCTGGACTCTGACGGGAGGAACTAAGGTGCTAAGGTAAGATGCTGAAAAGGCTAATGACCTCTGCTGGCAGGTATCTTGTCATTTTTTTTATCCATTTAGAAGATGAGTGAACATAATCTTTTTTTTTACTCCAAACACATCAAAATTAGTTAATTAATTAATTTATTTTCCATTTGTTTTAAGGTTTTTTTATGTTTAATCAATTCTCATTTTTTTATTTAATTTTTTCTTTCCTTTCCTCTTCACAATGGGGGCTAATCATTAAACAAAGCCCCTTATGGTGCAAGCAATCATAACCGCCTTGTTTTCAACCAAGGTAAGTCTCGCTTTGAACTGAGAGTAACGAGCCTCAGTGGTCTGATGTCACAGAAAAACCTAAGGTTCTGTCTCAACTGCACTGGAAGACACAAGGGCACAGAGAAAAAAGAGATATTCAAATACTCTTGAAATTAAAGATTAAAAATATGTCAGCGCTTTATGAACTTTAAGTTTGCTTTGCCCTTCTGTAATACTTATTAAGACTTAATTATCAAAGGGCATACACTTCCTACCATGACTATATGCCATTACTGTGTGCACAGTTGTTTATTTCCTGGGTAATTATTTTAATTGGGTTGTTTTCTGTTAAATGGTTGTACCTTCTAAGGGTAGCTCATATTAGTGCTGCATATCAGTACTGCAGTATATTCGTGCATTTTTTTGCACGCATTTTAGCATGTATAACTGCCAAGATTCGTACCCTTTCAAAACCAATGTTTCCCCAATTAAACATTATTAAGTTTGAAGTTTGTTTGAAGTTCCTTTTCCTTATTCCAATCATGGTGATTTATCACCAACTGCATGTGCGTTTGCATGTTGAGTACTTTTATAAATGTATGTATTTTAAGATGTTTGTTTGGCTAGAAGCAGCAGAAGGAGGAACAGCATTTAATGCAAATATGTGGAAACACTGACTGAAATACCAGTACATGGCCGGGGTCATAACCGTATTTTCTCTTTTTTTGTAAGAGAGTAGTAAAGAAAGCCAAAAGGCCTATTAAATAAAACTCAAATCAGGCATACCTTTTAAATTTTTTTGTCGTTGTCACCAGATTGTGTTAAAAAGGTCCCATTGCCTTGTTCTTCTTTCAGTGTTCGTTTGGTTAGAGCCCATGCCAAGGTGTATTGCTTGAATCTCCGGATCGCTGACATTAACAAGGAAAGCAAGGAGTAACCTCATGACCTTCCTCTCCTCTCCAGGAGAACAAACATTGGAGGTTGGGGGGGTGTTCAACATTTTCCAGGAGAAGCTCATTAAACTGACTCAATGTGAGAGCGGTGCGCCTGTTCCGTGGAATGTTGAAAAAAATAAATATCTTAAGAAAGCAGTCTATTAAGCCAAATATGAGATGAAATGAAATGAACAACAAACTGTGTTTAGAGAGCCAAAGGCAAAGGTGACTTTCATGTTCATGTGTCTCTAAAAAATTGCAATTTTTTTAGGCGGCATGACAATATATTTCTGTCCAAGTAGTGTTTTAATAGCATAAAAAGGATGTGAGACGATGCCTTCAGTGGCTGGCCAAGGTGTTTCCGTTCTGTTGAGCAATGTTTAAAATCGTATTAAGAGCAGGATCCAGGTCAGAGGATGCATTGTCCAGTATTGTCTGAAAAGGTTGGTCTATGTCACGCTGGGTCAAGGAAGTAGGTTGTAAAGGAGATAAGAAAGGTAAATGCAGCATTCAGGGCCTGCCAAGTGTTAAAAGTAAACAAGTTCAGTGATAAAAATGATAAATACGGCTGAGGTCAGAGGGTCACGCTTTCAGAGTACTTATATTGCTTGCAAACATCTCTGAATGAAGTTTCAGAGCACATTTTCTTTTGAAATCAAAACAGTGGAAATCCTGAAATGCTTTCAACACCATATGTTGTGGTTCTTAGTGATACATAATTTATACCTATTGAATTGTAACTCGTACACGACCGCACCTGTGTGTATAATCACTTTTCTTGACAACTGAACTATCTTCAATGGCCCTGAAAATATCTTCCAGGCCAGGTTCAATTGTTTACTCTTGTATTCAAGCATTTCTACAAACCCTTTTCACAAAACTGATGCTTGAACATCTGATGTACAACACTGTTTTCCTTTCATTCTTGCATTCATTTTGTGCTTTCCCTAGTTGCGCAGAGTGCAAAAATAATTCCTTGTTTTATTACTTAGCTGATGACCTGTCTTATTTAGCTTTTTAAAAATATTTTTTACCACATGTTTTTTTTCTCTACCCTCTCAGAGTATATTCAGAGTGTATTCACACAGAGTCTCAGGTTCAGTCTGGTACTTTTGTCCAACTGCTCCTTTCACATAGGGCTGACTATACATGCAAATGTAAACATTTTACTAGAAAATTTCATTTAGATGATACTTTTCACATGTGAAAAAGTGACACGAAAAACACGTGAACTGGTATCACGTGTCTTTGGACATAAGTATTTCATGTTGTTTTTTCCGAATAATCATGTGCGCTTACAGCCTACTAGTGGGACAACCAACTCAAAAAATGTGTCCGAAAACCATGTGTTTTCAATCCACGTATGTACTGTTCACATGTTTGGTGTTTACGTGTGGTTTTCACATGTGACTTTCTTGTAAGGGTACCCCGAGATGAAGCACGCATTAAAAAGATCTATAATCTTTTTTATTATTACCTCTTCACTCGGAGTAGAAGATATTAAATAAATCTAGCTTTAAAGTCAGTAGTGAGTAATTACTATAGATTCCATACCTTTGCCAGCAAAAGATGCCTAAAAGCCAATACTGCTACTTGGGTTTCTAAAAATTGACCAGCTGCGAATATCCAGGACTGCATATCAAGAGAGATGCAGCATGGAGTGAGAGGGAGATAGATAGAGATAGATGGGGGGGTGGGGGGGGGGTGCTAAATATAGATCAATTCAACAACAAAGAGCGAGGCTGCCTTCTCTCTGTTCTGGCCATGTGGCTGGCCAAGAAGTCTTCAGCAGGCATCGCGTCAAAGCACAATTTTTCCCCTCTTCCTGCCGTGCTCCATCCTAATGTGTCTGTAAAAGGGGAAAGTGAGCACTTTGAACCGTGCTTTGTTTGAGTTATTTCTAACACCTTTTCCTTCTCTCTCTCTCTCCCTCTCTCGCTTTTCTTATCTCAGATTTTTAATGCCTTTTCTTTCGTATTGACTGAAGTGTATACGGTATTTGGGGGAAAAAATGATGGGGAGTTGGAGAAGACTTGCGCCCAGATGTGCTTGCTTGTACTTTGTTTTCATTTCACAATCAACACTGCATGGGAGCTTTTATAAACTGGCTCACGGGAAGAAATCGTGTCAATTGTGCTAATTGTATTTATTTATTTATTTATTTTTGCTCCAAGAAAAAAAATCTTTCTTGGCCGGTCCAATTTGAATACACAGAGGATTCTTCACAGGGTCTCAAGGTGATAGAAGCAATGAAAGACTCTTCATCTCGCTGATTATAGCGGGAAAGCACAAGTGCAGTATGTGTTAATGATTTTAGAAAGTCTTTGATTTTCTTTTGGAGTGGTGACTCATGCAATCACCTGACTACTGTGGAAACTGTGGGTATTTCATGTGAGTTTCAACATGAGGGGCAACACTTCCATCCAAATCAACCTGCGTGGCCTATGTAACCCAGCTGTGAATGTTCGGGACTGCTTATCAAGAGAGATGCAGCATGGAGTGTTGAATTTTAAGATTACCTTTCATGCCACATTCAGCCACACAGAACAGATGCACTATTTTGGAAGTCGCGGATTTCCAGTAGTTTGATCTGCACCTAAAGATTTATTCCAGGGACAAATTACACCGGCAATACAAGAGTTATTTTTTTATACAGTTCATCCTTCCGCAGTTACACAACAGCTGTTTTCACAGGTGTATATTTGCATGCACCAATGTAGCAAATGCATAAGCCAGTTCATGTGCCTAGGGTTAGCATAATGCAGGATTGATATTAGTATGTTTTAAAACCCCGAGTTGTAAACTGGACAAAGATGTTTTCTGCTTTCTGAAGGAGCACTAGTTGTTCTTGACAATAATATATTCTTTGGCAGAGAGAATATAGCAACTAGTTTGGCCTTGTCAATAAAGTCATTTTTCAGCCATGAAAACTGTTTTGCTGAAATAGAACAATCTTGAGGCAAAAGAGAAGTGACACATTTTGGTAACTTAGAACACAGTAAGTGACTGGTTGTGTAATTTAGTGTATGCCAGGAGGGTGTTTAAAAAAAGGCATAGTTCTAAAATTACACTTAATTTGCTTTACTAGAAATGCAGTTATGTCCAAAAAAATGCAAGTTATTATGAAAGCGATCGTTTTCCTACTGAGATCATAGACGGGGGGGGGGTGACCACATAAAAGGCTGGGACTCATTGTTCCAGTAGATGAAAAGTGTGTGGGCGGCTGGCTCAGGTCTCCATGGGGACTGGGGGAAGTGGATTGATAGGTCAATGAAGTGTGACCTTTGAACTGTCAGTCGCTTCCCTACACTTGGCCTTGAGACACCTCCATTCTTATTCTTATGAAAAACAAAGGGTGGGGAAGCCCCCGCCCATATGTCTTTTCCCAGTCAGCGACAGAAAATACGGCCAGTGTGTGGAGCAGAGGGCAGGGCCATCTTTTACAGTGAACAACAATCTTTACTCACTCCTTTCTCGGCTCATTATTTACTACAGATGACGGCCAATAAGATCTCCCGAAGGAGAAAAAGGAAACATAACAAAAACGTGTCTCAGAAATGAGTTACACCTCCTATTTATCAACCTCTGTAAACCAGTTGTACATATATCCAAATGCGGAGGAGAATAAATCAATGGCTGCCATTGTCACTCTCGTGTGCCAGTGTAGGGAGCCATAATTTGGCCATCCCACCACTTCCCTTTCCTATAGCCCGGCAGGAACCTACTAAAACTATAAATCAGCCACTAAATGAGCTGACTGCAACTTGCTTTCTTATCCGGCGAGGTGACTTTTGTGCTGAGCTTTCAATCACCGCAGTGCTGCCATGTCTTCTACCAGCGCCGCGCCCAATCCTGCGTCAGCTGCCCACCAATTTTGCTGCTTGGGAAATGAGCTCGATGCTGAAAGGTCAGCTGCTATTTCTCCCTAGGCCCAGGAAACAAAGAAGCCATTGTGCCCGCGTCAAAACCAATGTGCGTGATCCGACATCTCTACAGTGCTCCAGCCTCAGCCTAACGCAAACAGTGCATTACAACTAGCGGCTGTCACAGGCCAGAATAGGCCATCAAATCTACTGGGACAGCGAGAGTCATTTTCTTATGGGATTTACTTTGCACGAGAAAAGCTCATAGTGCTAAATTCCCTTTGCTAAGAAATGTATATTTGTGAAATTAAGCTGCATTGAAGCACACACCTCAATTAGTAACATTTTATAATAAGGCACACAAAATTCAGAGCTGTAAACTGAGAGCAAATTAGGAGTGAACGAGGAAGTAACTGCTGGGAAAGCATTAGTTAGTTGACGGTTCTTGAATTTCTCTTAATCAAATTTTATAGTCACTGATGATTAGTTCCTGATTAGTTAAATAAATAAGGGTGGTTAGATATTATGTTAATAAACTAATGTGTAATTAATTGTTCATGTGTATCTCTGAATGTGACTTATGGTTCTTTAGGAGATGGGCAACTAGTGAACTGGCAGGAAGATCCTATATAAATTAATCACAAGGCAATGATTAGTTGATGAATATTTGCAAATCGATCATACTGACGTGCTTCTGTGTGCGTCCTTCCTGATTAACTCTGCACCAGTTGCTGAGTGGCACAAAATTAGTAACAACTTGTTCCTGACTGATCACCTAAAGAGTTGCTATTTTTGGGCACCCCCCTTTTGTAAAGTGGTACATAGTACTGAGCAGATACAAAGCATTCCCTCAATATTCCTTGCGATAGTGGGCTAATTTAGCCATAAGAGAAGTGAACGAGTGAGTAAGTGAGTGAGTCATGATGCTCTCATACTCAATATCTCAAGAATGGTTTTAGCCATAACCTTCTAACTTTGCACAGTAACAGAAATAGAGCAGCAGATGAGCTGATTAAAAATTTGGTCGAATCTGTGAAATTGCATCAAACTAAGTCAATATACAAAAACATACCGCACTGCATGGTCCTTTACAGTCCAACAGGACTGCACATTGCTTCAATCAGTGAACTTGCTAACCAAGCAAGCTAACGTGTTAATAAAATTATTAACGATTTGGTCAAAGCCTGATAAAGGTTTGATGTCACCAATAGTTCTGCTAGTTTCTGGCTGAGTTGAAGTGTATACTGCACTAATTTTACATGTTTATACCTTCTTTTGGCATCTACAGCAGCCAGCTGACTAGCTACGGAGCCAGCTACATGAAAACCATGGCGTTCAGCCAGCCGTTTTCATGTAGCTCTGTAGCTAGCCAGCTGGCTACTCAGCCAGCATAATTTGACATCTTCAGCAGCCAGGTGGCTGGCTACAAAGCTACATGAAGAGCAAGCTGCTCAATGATACAGAGTAGCTGATGAGCTGATTAAAATTTGGTTGAATCTCTGGAGTCGCATCATATTTAATAAGCAACAGCATTGACACCGCAATAAGACACCACAGGGCTGGTCCTGTTCAATCCTGTAAGATTGTACATTGTTTGTTTCATCAATGTCTTACACAGTGGATCTTACATGAGTGGGTTTGTCATATGAAAGTTATTAAACGAGTTGAGTGAATTTAGCATTTGTCGCAAGCTTTAGCGAGACTACCTCTTTCATAACTATGCTAACATTACTTAGCTAGCTGGCTTGCTGGCGTGCACTCTGTACTTTTCCATAACCATTATGTATCAGTAGTTTATAAGCTAGCAAGTTAACATTTAGTAGCTTCTCGGTTGACTGTGAATTTAACAAACATGGCGAATGTCTGTGACCCATTGACTGACAGAGTATCATAGCGATAGAGTTAGCTCAGTGCTAACATCATGGGAATAAGCATTAAGGCGCAATCAGAAATTGCTTTTGTTTTCTATTAAATTACGTGATTCAGTTATGTGAGTAACAGAATCCTGTACTCTTGGTCGTGTCATATGGAAGTTATGAGAAGAGTTGAGTAAATTTTGCGTTTGTTGCGAACTTTAGCGTTTCATAACTTCCATATGATACAACCAAGAGTGTAAGATTCTGTCAATCACATAACTGAATTGCGTAACAAGGGAGACGCACATTTTTGAGCTGAGTCTTAACGCCATATATGAAATTTTGTTGAGAATAAGTGAACAGTTTTGCTTCTGGCCTAGGAAAGAAGAGGATGGCTAATATCTGGCCAGGAGAGAAAAAAGATACAGCCGAAGGAGGGACAGAAGGATCGATGGAAGTTTGAAAAGAGATATCTACATAATAAGATGTATCCATAAATGAAATTTAGTCGAGAAATATTGAACGAATATAGGTGGAACCTGTATTGAACCTGTAGATGGCAGTGTAACGATAAGCTCAAGCCCACGTTAGCCAATCATAATCCCGAAAATCGCAACAACAGAAATGAATCACGATCATCCATGATCACCTCAGCCAAATGCAAATGTAAACATAGGTTGCACTGTTGGCGCTGGTGCAAGTTCTGGCACATACTGTGATTCTGGCTGCCTAAAACTCCAGTTTTCTCAGTTTACATGAAAACTTGCAACCAAAGTTTTCCAAAATCTCAACTCTGGCTGGAGTTTTTAGAAAGAATCGTTTTCAGAGGCGAATTCTCCATTTGTGTGTAAACGAAGGGCTCAAATGCAGGGAAATGTCTCCGTTTGTCAAAATAACCGTGCACATGTAAATGGGGGCTTGGCCCTCCATGGCACATGATTGGGCACACCTGCTTTATAAGATGGGCTAAGTAGCATTCACTTGAAAATAAATCTGATTATAAATTAACGGGTAAAGATTTTCAATATGGTATATATAATTGAGATTTGTGACCACAGAACAAATGAGAAATGACTGAGTAATCATCTGCTTGTAAATAATCAGATAATGGGCAGTTCTTGTGTATGAGCTAATGTAAGCTGGTGAGCCGAAAACAGAGTACGCTCAGGAAATCCGCTTAAAATAATTATTGGGCTTCACCTGTTCTCAAAATTTCTTTAAATTAAAAAAAAAATTAAAATTACATGAACTGTGAAAACACTCTGTATTATCAGGTGTGTCCAGTTCTTCTTGTTAGTCAGATGAGAGATGAAACACGAAATTGCATTTCAATCAACATCTTTAAATCGTGGCACTTGCAGCTAATTTCCTTTTTTTTTTTGGTCGGCCTAATTTAAATAGTCACAAAGTGCAGGTTAGATAGCCTTGAACGCAAACACAGAAGTTAACATAGTTTTTTTCTCAGACATTTTTCCCCTTTTTTAAAATTTTGTCTCTGAGAAAGGAAGTGTTTGACATCAAAAAGTCAGTCTTCCCTGTTTTAATTTAAATCTCTTTTTTCTGAGCTCAAGAGAGCTCCAGCTCTCCTAATTTTTGTGCTAGTCCCACTGAAAGGTCCTGGGGAGGAGTTCTGTTGCACATTCTGATTGTCCTCGTTGTTGAGCACCTCTCTAGTCCTCTTTTTTATGGTTGACTTGTAGCTCGTCTGGTCCCTTTTTTCATTTCGTTGAAAATACCAATTTCAAACATCAGGGAAATGATTAGAGGTTTAAAGAGATATGAAATCTTCAGAATCAGAAGAGTGTGTGCATTGGCCCCATGTTCTGTTCATGTTCTACTGGCTAAAGAATCTTCAAGGATTTTAGCTGGAGAAATTGTACAGGGCAACTGAGTCTTGGGATCTGGGAAACTACCATCTGACAGTACCTACATCACCATAAACTGTGGGAGGGTTACCAGAAAAGATTTACCTCTGGTATTCAAGGAGAACGTTAAGTGCCAACTGTTTAGTCATTGTTACCAAGACTTTCAATGACACCAAAATGGAGCTTTTTGGTGACAGACATCAGAGGTTCAGTTAGCATAGACAGAAAGCTAGCAATACAGCAAAGCACCTCATGTGAAGAGTGAAATGGTGTGGTGGATTGTTCATGTTTTGGAGTTGTTTTTCTTCCAAATGCCCAAGACATCTTGTTAGAATACATGGTATTGTGGGCTTTAAGTGCCAGTAGATGTTAAATGTCTGCAGTGGCATCAAATCTGTGGGATAAGCTGATGATAATTCTCGAGCATCCACCTCAGAGCAGAAGGATCTGGAGAAATTCTGTGTGGAGGAGTGGACTAGCATCCCGTGCCATGTGTACACTAACCTCATAACGCATTACAGGACTCAGAGCTGCTTTATTTGGCAAAGAAAGGCTACACAAGGTTTAAGTGAAGGGGTACAAATAATTGTGGCACATATTTTTGAGAAAAATATCCATGTCATGAAAAGACGTTTCTGTTTCTTTCTGTTAAATATGAGATTTTTGTGAATATTTTGAATGAAAGATCATGACGATAAAAAGGTAATTATGATCAGTATCCATTTTGGTTAAAAATTAGCATCTTGCTGGGCTCATTTTAACTAAAATGGGTCCAAATAATACTGAATGGAATTGTACTCTGGTGCAAAAGTAGCCCCTTGCTTCTTATATTAGCAAAAAAGATGCATTGGCAATTGTGTTATTTCACATGAAAATGGCCCCTCTCTATCAATATTCATTTAAAAAAGGACACTGCTGAAATTTATCTGCAAATCCTGCTTCCGCATCCTGCCACAAAATTGTGCCTTCAAGGTAGAAATCTAAAAAGATTTTAAATCAGATTTTATTCCACTTCTCTGAAGAATTCATAAATCATGCATGAACAAGGAATGCAGTTTGACCGACAATTGCGTTGCAAAGCATCAATACTATTCTATAGTTCGCGCATCAATGAGCTTAAAAAATTTGGATTCTAGGGGTAAACAATATTATAGTTATATGTGTACGTTGAGTATATTTTAAAAAAGAAACTGCCAGATGTCAAATTTTGGTTTTGCTTGAGTGCCCTTTTTAAATTGTATCAAAATAAGAGGGGGAAAAAATTTCCCTGTAAGCAATGTCTTTTACTCTCAAATATTTGCAGTGACAGTTTACTGACTGAAATTAGTATGCACTGCATTCATATGCAAAACACTTCCACCAAATCCAAAACCAACAAGAAAACAGTTGCTTGGAATAGATATTAAAATGCAGCCACTGATAGCAGATGTATTTTTTATTGCTCATGATGGGGAGAGAAAATACACTTTAGCATGAGGGTTTCCGGTTCCTGCAAGCTTTATAACGATGTGCTCGTCTAGGCTTTTACAAGTCAAATGAGAGCACTTGAGAGAGAGGTTTTTGTGCTTGAAGCCTACCCATTGAATGCTGTTGACCCACAACAGATGAGCACATTTTAAACCACTGATTGCTGACTTGAGGTTGAATCATTTGAAAAAGTTGTACAATTGCCCTGAAAAAAATAAAGAGCATTCAATTTATGTCCAGCGTAAAATGTCACAAGAACTGTGCTTTTTCCGCGATAGTAGTTCCTTTTGCTTTCGTTCTAGTTCTAGAAATTTGCAGTGATATTGTATGTGTCCAACTTTTTCATGCATATGGCTTAAAAAACTTTGAAATTCAACAGTTTGAACAATACAGTTATCACATATATAATCCCCTTTACCCTGTGTATGCATTTTTTAAAAATCTAAAATATTATAATTGATATTTTAAATTTCTCAACTTAGCTTTTTTTTTTCTTCAAAAAACCATTATGTCAAAATGTGATGTTGGCAGCATGTTCTGATGAAGTAGGAGCAGGGGCATTCACCACTGCGTAACATCACCTCTCCTTTTTATAACATCCAGGAGTTGTTTTGGAACTGAGGACACTAATTGTTGGAGTTTCGTAAGTGGAATTTGTTCCAATTCTTTCCTAATACATGACTTCAGCGGTTCAACAGTCTGAGGTCTCCATTGTCGTAGTTTGCACTTCATAATCCTCTACACTTTATCAATGGGACACAGCTCCGGGTTGCAAACAGGCCAATCTAGTGCCTGCACTAGGAGGCCACGCTGTTGCAATATCTGCAGGGTAGGGCTTGGTGTTATCCCACTGGAACAAGCTTAGGTGTCCCAGAAAAAGATAATGCTTAGAAGGCAGCGTAAGGTTGTTCGAAAACATGCGTTTATCCCTCTGCATCAGTTGTGCCTCCAAAGTTGTGCAAGTTGCCTGTGTCGAGACCACTAAAACGACTCGAGACCATGACAGACGCTGGCTTGTGAACATGTTGCTAATAACAGTAGGGTTGGCCCCTTCTTTAGTCCTGAGAATACGATGTCCATTATCTCCAAAAACATAGACATCCCTGGCTTCAATCTCAGCTGAAATTAACCAACTCACAGGGGAAAAGAATCCTGTTGTCTGATCCCTCCAACTTCCAAATTTTTCTTAGAAATAATGGATGTCAAGTTTTCAGGGCCAAAGAGGAGAGGGACCATTTTGACTGTTCTCAGCGCACATGCACCGGTCCCAATGTCATTGGATCGTGTAGCTTTGAAACATGCTGTTGTGTATTATTTTCAAAAAAAAAAAAATAAAATAAAGTTCATGAGTTCAGCCAATACTTATTTTGTCCTTGCACTTTTTTCAGTTGAAAACAGGTTTAAAGGAATTTGCAAATAACTTGCTGTTTATAATTTACATTTCACAGATTTATACTGATATTGAGATTGTACAAAAACAAGATGAAATGCATTCAGAATTATGTCAGGTTTGAAGCCTTCTGACCCATCTACAGTGTGATCAGTCATGGACAAAGTTATAGCCACAGCATAACATGACAAGCCTGCAATTTGCTTGTGTGTTAGTGTGCTTGTCAGGCAAAACTACAACAAAATCAAACATGTTAATGTAAATGCCCTGAAAGGAAAATGTTTGGGAGTGGCTTTGGCATTATCAAGGACAAGCTTGCTGACCATGACTTAACTGGCAGCAGGAAGATGCCTAATTGTCTAACTTGAGCTCCTCTTGTTAAAGATCCCCCGACCCCCCTCAGTGTCATATGGTGACAATGACACGTGTTATGGGTCACACAGGGCGGGATGGGGTGGGGTTGCGGCGTGTGGCCTGAATAGGATGGGGGGGGGGGGGGGGGGGTTTACAGATGGAGGGAGTGGGGGTCTCTGGCAGGGCTGGTGTACAGATGGAGTAACCGTTAGGAACCAGAGCTCTGCTGCTAGGCAGACCTTACTGTGTTCCCCGGGGAGCAGCTGGGGTCACCGTCCTTGTCAATGGGAGTGCTCTGATCCAGAAATAACCGCTCGGCCTAGTCAGGCACATTCATTTATATTATGCAATTATAAAAGCCAGGATGGGGTGGGGTGGTAGTGAGGTCTGGGGAGAAGGTAGTGGTGGTGGTGGTGGTGGTGGCGGCAGGGAGGCGAGGTATGAGCCAGAATCCAGGCCGGGTCTATAAAATGCACTGAGCATGTGGGTACAGCTGACCCCAGCCGTGCCTAACCCCCCACCGCTTCACTGGCAAAGAGAAGGTCTTTTAATTAGGGGATTTGTTAATTTTCCATTCAAGCTGACAATGATGAATGGGATGCGGGCGGCAATAATTTCCACCTCTATCTGGGCCATTACCTCCATTTCGCCATAATACTTCCAAGTGCGATTGCATCGGCCCACATAGCCCTGACCTCCCTTTGTCTGGTGGGGAAGTGGGCAGCCTTGAGTTTTGAGGAGCGGAGTTGGTGCTTTTTTTAAATCTATTTCATCTTTCTGTCTATTTTTGGGAGGTTTTTGGCAATAGTTTTTTCTTACCATCGCTGTGACTGGACACTTACTCCATCCTATATACCCTCTCCACTGTCCACTCAAATGCGGACACATCCTCTAGTTTTCACATTGTGAGCAGGTCCCAACCATCACTGAATTGGTTTTTATCGGTTTCCACCGACGATGACCTTGGTTGTGAGAGATTTTGTTTTTCTTCGGTTGAGAGAAATTTGTTCATAACTGCTATGAGTTCAGTTTTGTTTAGCTTTTGATTTCGTTGATTGCATTATTCATAGATACGTACCATCCTTGACAGCTGATTATCCTTGCAAACATGCCACACAAATCATAGGTTCGGTTTGATTACTTAATTTCGTTCACTTGATTTTGTTTAATCCTCCCTGTCAGCTCTGTACTTTTCCCTTTGCTACTCTCTCAACCCACATAACTGTCAAAGGCAAGCCAAGAAAAGAACGCAGTGCAGAAAATAATGACTACTCATCACCAAGATACTGGAAATTGGCCAGCTTTAATTTAATGTAATCTAATGATGGGCAAGAAAAAGTGAGGCGTGCATCTAAAGTAAACATAGACATTCTGCTTTTTCTTGCGGTATATTTATCTATATTTTGTAACAGAGAGCAATTTGCATGTTTTGACAGCATATAATAAGGTTCAGAAGTAGAGCTCAACACAGAACTCAATTTTGGATGTAAAAATAGCTTTCTATCTGTTTGAATTGCTTGAAATCCCAATGAATGTGACAAAAAAAATATATATAGCTCATGAAAATAACTCTTGTGAAGAGGAATATAAAAAAAGCAAAACCAGTAAATTAGAGGCTTCTTGGCCAATTAGAGGCTAAGGAGACGGCTGCGCATAGACCAAGCGGGCCAGGGAGGTCCTTGCTCTCTCTCTTTGCGTAATGCATAGGCCAGGATAGGGATCGTAATAAGCAGTTCAAAGGGAGCAAGTTGACGTAGAATAATGCACAACTTTTCAAAACGCAGTCTCTAGGTAACAACGGGTGTTTAATTAAGACCTCCCTTTCCCTGGTCATTGCCTGGCGAGGTAGTCAGTTGTTATCCTCTAGCTGATACACAATCGGGGATTAGGTGTGTCAGTGATAGTGGAATATTAATAGCACCTTAGTTCCAATTAAATGAGTTCCTTGGAGTGGCAGGAGGGAATTATATCTCAATTGAGTTATTAATTAAAATGCATCACATATCACAATGGAAAACGGTAGCTAGCAAGAACAAATCATGAATGCTAGCTAATGAGGCCATTTCGCTGCGGATATGCACAATACACAGTCATAGATTTGAGCTGTATTAGGGGCTGAAATGTGTTTTTGTTTAATCAGGTTTGAGAGCATGGATGAAGTGTGTGAGAAAATACAGGCGTTAATATTGAAAAAATGTGTAATGCACCGTGACCGTCTAGAATATGTATGCATCTCATCAGCAGTTTTCAGGCAGGTTTAGAGAATTAAAGTAAATTAATTTCCTGGTTGGAAAAAAAAACATGAAGAAAGAGGTTTCAGCCTGCAAATGTCGTTCAGATACACAGCCCTGGCTTTCAAAGTGTTGCCCTGTCTTTAGTGAAATGATGCCGTAAATTGGCTACGTGGAAAGAAAATTGGTTTGATCTTCCTGTTTCAACCACCCAATTACCCTTCAGGCACAGTTTGGGACAGCAGAAAAGCTCATTCTAAATGCGGCGTAAGAGATCTAAATGAACATGTTCAGTGCTGATTTATTTAAAAATCTTTTTGTCTCTTAGCCATGAATTAACAGAGAAAATGCTCCTCTTCGGTCCATTAGACTAAAAGGTACGTGATGTGTCAAAAAAAGGGCAGTGCTTAAGGGTGCAGACGATGGCTATCTTACCAAGCCTCTGCTTTTTATTAAATGGCACTGCTCGAGTTTTGACTTCCTGTTTCAGGGTCTTAGAAAGCCCACCACAAATTGACTATGCTAAACATACTGCTGAGCTTTATTGTGGGTATAAAGCAATAGAGTGAATTTTAAGAATTGGTTTTGGCAGTTACTGTGGATATGTAGTGAGAAGACATACAGCCATGTGGGGGGGGGGGGTTGGCAGGGGCACGATGATTTCCAATGACTCACATTGAGTTTTAGCCAAACAACACCTCTGCATGTTGGGTAAACAATCTGCTGTGAAATGTGATTTCAAGATGGCCAACCCGAATTAGCAAACCGTGATTAAAAAAGAAAAAAAAGAAATCCGCAGCGATACATCATGCCAAATTAAATTTAGCCACCCTAATTCAATTTGCTAATGTGCCTTCATTTGCATCAGGACAAACATCAGTTCAATGCATATTAATGATAACAAACGGTCGCCCGCTGGTCAGATCCCTAACAATGGAGCAGCCAGCCATGAACAAAGAGCAATCCGGTCCAAAGAATAGAAGCCAGGTGCAGACAAGGAAGTCATTTCCATAGAGAATGGGTTGGAGTACATCTTCATTATGGTAATCAATAAGGGTGATTACACAATGTGCAAAATTTATGGAAATGCGCCTTCATTGCATTCATCAATTGGGAAAAAATAGGAGCCAAACACACTTATGATAATGTCAATGCAGAGCAGTACTGTCTCAGAATGGAAAACAAAGGGAAACAGTGAAATGTTTTCAGCAATGTGAAGGCCTCAAATGCCAGCTGGAAAACAGTTTAGTGTTGTATGTCTGTGAAGCAGAAAGGTTTTTTTGTGACCTGCATCTACTCAGAGTGTCAGTTTAACACCAAGGTCCTCGTTTAAAGGGGGGTTTGTGAGTGATTTGTGGCACCATAGTTAACCGCTCATCTGCCCTTTGAGCGAGCACCTCCAAATGAATGTTGAATGAGCTCTTCAAGCTTGATGTCACCAAGCAGAGGTCACAGATTTTCTGGGCTCAGTTCTGCCAAATGCCCTCATGGCAAGTGTCTGGTCTGTGTGGCTTGTAGAAGATAAGCAGAATGGCTGTTTATTATACATGGCGTTTTTCACTAATCTACAATGACCAAGTTTTTTTTTTTTTGTTTTGTTTTGTTTTTAATGTGAGCAGAACAGCTCATTCTACTGTGCTGAACTGCTGATAGGTATTTAACTATCCAACTAAACAGTGAGTTAGGTTGGTAAAGATGTTAATTTATGGGTAAATATTATTATATCCCCGAACGATTCGGCGTTCGGGGATATTATGTTTTTGGTCCGACCGCCGCCGTCGCCGTGCCGCCTTATGTGTTAACCCGATAACTTCAGTAATATTTCAATTAGAAATTTCATCTTTTGCATATAAGTAAGTATCATAAAGAGGAAGAACTGATTCAATTTTGGATAATTTACAATGTCTAGATTGGCCACCAGGGACCAAAAACAGAAAAATCACTGTTTTTATCATATCTCTGGATATATTCGTCCGATTGACCTCAAATCAAGTGCAAAAGAAAGGTCATGACCTGAGGATGTGTCCCACAATGACATTATACCTGATTGGTTTATACCTGATTGGTGGAGCTTTGTCACATAAAATTGACCATTTTTGCCATATCTTTGGAACCATTTGTCCAATTGACATGAAACCATTTGCAACTGCAAGGTCATGACCTCACAACGTGTTGCATGATGACATCATACCTGTATGGTTCAATATTTTGCCACCAGGTGGCGCTTTATGATGGAACAGTCATTCCCAAAGTGTGGGCTGCGGCCCCCTGATGGGCCGTGGTGGTACTGCAGGTGGGCCGTGAGAGGTCATTAAAAATGATTCATTTTTGCAAATATGATTTTTTTAATGATTTTTATAGTAAAATATTTATTCCACGATTTAAAAAAATATTTAGAAATAATAGCCTATTGAGTGTTATTGACCTCACAATATTTTAGGAACCTTATATAGTTTAGGATCGGAACGCAGCTTTCTGGTCATCATGACCGGGGTCATGATCGGAGGAGCACGTATTGTGTTCGATAATTAATTCTGTCTTGTGTGTACACCACAGATCAAAGGTTTGGGCTTCCTTTATCCCCCTGCTTTCATTTCAATCCTGAATCTTTGTAATAATAGTAATAATAATAATAATAATAATAATAAATAAAAAACAACAACAACAATTATTGTTGTTGTTGTTTTTTATTTATTTTCTTAACAACAACAATTATTGTTGCTGTTAAGTGTTCTGAGAATGCATAATTTCGGCTATGTACTGTTTATAGGACAAAGGTGGGCCGCGGACATTTTTTAGATTTTCAAGTGGGCCCTGATTTGGAAAAGTTTGGGAACCCCTGTGATGGAATATTACCATTTTGGCCATATCTTCAGAACCATTTGTCCGATTGACCTGAAATTAAGTTCAAATGAAAGTCTATTCAAGGATTGGGGAATCGGGGGATTGGGGGCGTTCGGGGATATACCCTAAGCCATCGCCTCCGACGGCATAAGCCTAGTTTATTTCCAAAAAGGTTTCCTCAAAATTTTCAGAAAGGTGAATACCAGGGAGATACAAATAGTAGTGAAATGCAACCTATAGACTAAGCAGTTCAAAAAATTCATTCACTTCACCTAGCCATGCAGCATTAGGGACTGGTAGACTAAGGGTCCAATTTTTCTGCATGCGCTATGCCTAGCGATATGCTCACAGAAAGATTGTTACATCTATTTCTACTTTCCTCCAGCCGCAAGGACAAACCATTCATTTACAGCCAGTGCAGCTGTGAGGTTAGATGAATATTGAAGGCATAGTTCTACTATATTTAAGGGGGAATTTTACATGTACATGGGATGGTACATGTGGGATTGTCATTCAAATCAGGCAGTGCCAGATGACAGTATCTTCCTAAAACATTATACATTTTCATATCACTTGGAAAAGCCATGAATTAACTGAAGCTCAGCTAGTTTCAAAGTTCACATCTGGCGTCACATGCCGAACAGAATTATGTGTCTACTAATAAAAAATGATAATACAAATAATGTAACATAACTGTGCACTGTTTCATTGCATCATCAACGTAAAATTTGAGTAATTAGTGCCCAGCATACATTTGACATTGATTAGTGAACAAAGGAGTCTGCATTTCTCTCTGCCTGGTTCACCCGATGTATAAAAGCACATAGTTTGACAGATACTCCAAGACATGTCCACTGTGACAAAGTCTGACTCTAAAGTTATCAGTTTATTGGATTTTATTTGATTCTACCGGCTCAATTTGGAATGTTAATTTTTGGTCCAGAGAGTGTGTATTGTAGCCTTTATCTGCATCAATTGACAGAGTATACGAAGCATATCAAAAAATAAACAGTTTGAAAAAGTTCTTCTAAATGCAAATTTCACAATATTCTGATGATTTTGCATTTTATTATCATCAATGAGGGTCTATTCAAGAGGACGGCACTAAGGAAATGCTCACTGCGAAACATACACCATTTGTATACCTATCTGTGAGCATATCTACTTTATACCTCCTATTTGCAATGGCCCATCACAATTCTACTGCCAGCACTGCATTCACAGAATAAGAGAGAAAAATAATGCCTCTAGCATCAGCGTTATTGTAGCCTGTTCACCTGTAAACAAACAGTGTTCACTGACAATGGTTTTCAGAAGTATTCCTGAGCTCATGCAGTGATTTTTTTTTTAAATCCGATCTTTTTTTAAATTGAGTGCCTCTCTGATCCGTGATGTCATACAGTGAACCCAGTCAGCTATTTTCTACCGAGAGCTAGACATTTTATGATTACTTGCTCTTTACATTTCTCAGCTTTTTGTGATTTTTTTTTTCTTGCACGTAGAGGGCATCATGCCTTGTTTATGAGTTGTTGGAGGTTGCAGCAACACAAATACTGATGGCTTTAGGTTGCACAATAATTTTTCAGTGGATGATGTATTAGCAGCCAGGTTGCTTTTTGCCCACTTCAAGTTGCCAGGCATAGGTGTTGTTTAGATTCAACAGGGCTTAATTGCCTGGGTGTGTCCAGTTAAACTGAACCCAATTATCAATTAATCAGGTTACTTTTACTCAATTATTTCTTTGAATTGGGCCAGATAAGGTTGAATAGTTTTTTCCTTCAAAAAATGAAATCATCATTAAAAAACTACATTTATGAGCTGCCGGATAGCTCACTCGGTTAAGGCACTGCGCTGCAGTGCAGAGGTGTCTATCACGTCGCGGGTTCGAGCCCCGGCGTATCCACCGGCAGGGGTCGGCAGCTTTTTCAGAGTAGCGCACAATTGGCGATCGCGCTACAGGGTTTCAAATTGGGAAGGGACTGGGATTTGGGTATACAATAACTGCTTTGTTCGTTGCTCCAGCGCCTCCTGTTGGCCAGACGGGCGCTCGTCAGGAAGACTGGGTTTGTTCACGTCCGGGTATCCTCCGCCCTCGTTCGGAACTTAACGAGGATTCGACCAATGAGTGTATAAGAATCAGTGGCTGACGGACACGTGCTTCGGAGGAGAGCCGTGAGCTGTCTTCACTATCCTGAGTTGGCAGCATGGGGTCGCATACGAGCAAGGTTTGTACATAGTTCACTAATTAGGCATTCCACATTTGGGTGGGATTGGAGATGCCAAATTTAAAATAAATAAATAAATAAATAAAAAAACTACATTTATGTTAATCTGAGTTATCTTTGACAAATTTTAAAATTAGTTGATGACTTGAAGCACTTAAGTGTTACACGTGTGGCAGGCCAAAGGAGGGCCCTTGCAGGGATTTGAACCCCAGACTCCTAGGTAAGAGTTACACACCCTAACCACATCACCAAAGAGCCAGGCTCATTGGCAAGGAAGCCAGGGCATGTACTTATTAGGAGGCATTTCTAGTGACAGGACCCTTCAACTGCCACATATGTAAAAATAGAGGAAATCAAGAAAAGGCCAAATACTTTTTCACAGCACTGTATGTACTTCCTATTCAGGAGTAACGGCAAAATTAATGTATCCTACCTGAGGCATCTAAATCTTGTGGCTTTAGATTCATATTTTTACCGAGTAAATTTTACAGTCATGAAATTTGTTTGAAAATGTAAACCATGATTTTTAGACATAACATCAGCCGAAAATTGGTTTATTCAAGCCCGGGCAAAAATTAGGGAATCACCAGACTTAGATCATGTTTATCCAGCTTTTCTACTTAGAAAAAAAAAAAAATCGGAGATATGACACAAAACAATTTTTTTTTTTATTAGCTGAATACTTAGGCATCACGAAACACACCTCAAACAAATAAGACTAAATTATTTACATTAATGGCATATTTTTTCATAATCATATAGATGAAAAATTATTTGACAAATTAAATGACAAAATTGTCATTCAAAAATCAATGAAGCCAAACGATGGTACAAACAACTGTGCGAGTCCTACCAGTGCCAAGTAGCCAGCTAGTTACAATGCAGATACAAACACCCGCAGCTGTGATTGAAGCACGTTGAGAAAACCAAGAGCGAAGGATGAACAAACTAACCGAAAAACTAAATTCCCCTGGATATTCTACGATGCCATAAAAACAAGGCGTTCTGCAAAATTTGTTATACAGTAAAACATTTGTGAGCCCTGCTCTCATTCACAATACCTGACCAGGAGTCATACAAAGCTTGTGTTTCAGATTGATTTTCACCCCTGGCTGAACTAAAATTATTCTGATTGCAATTCTGGGGTTAATGTGGCAACTGCCCTTTTTATCGCCGTGGAAAAGCAAATGGCTGATGTACAAACTGCTTTGTTAGGTCTTTTATCCTCTGTCAGTGGTTATGAATTAGCTATTCAAGGAAAAACTGAAGAGAGGTGCAATTTGATCCAGCTGCTAAAGCTAGGCTCTCAAGATGTCCCTGAACTACAGGTTTGGCTGGGTCGCATGGAGAGCAGTTCGCTTTCACATGATATTTTAAACAAGATGATTGAAATCAATAGCCGTTGATGGTAGGTTGATTGATTGTATTTTACACCATGCAAATTTGTTCTTTAATGTGTGATAATTTAGGTTTTTAGGTTATGTTGCGATATCTTCCAGCCCCTTTTGTTTGATTGTGTTGAACTGCACACTTGGCCTGTGATTGTGCAATTATTTTTGTGGCATTGATCGCCTTATGTTCGAGTGCACATCATGAGCTGAATTTTGGATATTTATACTTCAAATGCCAAATTTGTTTTTTTTTTTTTTCTTGGTCACTCTTAATTTCAAATGGCCCTGAAATGACCATGGTGGAAATATGGTACTTTGGTCTTTGGTAGGTTAGATACTGGTGTTTATATTTTACACTCCTTCCCATAATATAAAGCAGTGTCAAAGGAAACTCTAAACACAACGGAAAGTTTTTGAACTGCCACTAAGTATTATCTGAAATAGTGTTTTGTGATTGAACAGTGATGGTTACGAGAGTTGGCCTCCAGGAATATTTTTGCATTCTTACCAGCTGAAAAAAAGAGACTGCCACATATGCTCAGATAAAAAAATATACAAGCTATGATTATGAAACAGCAGCTTAATGTTGTTATTATTTACCCTTTCTGATGCTATTGCATGGTTAAATCTATAAAGTTAATTTCATGAAAAAAAAAATTGCCCGACACAATTTTAACAGCCCACTCATCTCTTCATCCTGGCTCTGGGCCTGCCTTATTGTAACTGAAAACTCCTCACCTTTATGGCTGATTAGCAACGAGTGCAATAAATCTGACTGGTACCAAAAATAAACACATTATAAACCAAACTGTTGAGCAGCCTTTTCAAGGTGGTATTTACAGTGATATTGACTAGCCTCACATAGGACACCTTTTCACATTTTCCTTTTCCAGCGTTGATGCTGCCAATGAATGCCATTCCAAATAACAGTGGAAGAATCTCTGCACGATCGATGGTGACCATGATGGCTTTTTCTCTAGTCCTCCTGCTTTGTGGTCCTTTTTTTTTAATAGTTCCAATCAACAAACTTGAGAAGGTGACTGGTGCTGAATGCAGCATGTAAATCTCCTGCCTGTTTCCGGAACGTGAGGAAATTATTGCGCATCGCTCCCAGGTTGCGACCCAGGTCATATCTCAATTGTCGTGACCAGGGATTAACCCGTGTTGACGGGCTTGATTTGAATTGACAAAAAAGGGTTGAACACAGGTCAGCAAACCCTGGTCGAACCCTGGTCATTGGTGTGTAAGAGGTATTAGATACTCCAGATTATATGATGGCCACAGTATTTTTAGATTGGACCATGCTCAGCAATGTCCATTGTATTATGAATCTGTTTCCTTTTCTTCCCCCACGGTCAGCAGACACTCCGGGAATGATCGCTTCGTCATTTTGGATGACTTAATCAATTTACATCAGCAACACCAGAGCTGGTTATAGATCATTCATCTTCTAATCTCATTTTCCTCTCCAATATGTGTGAGGAGCCATGCTCCTGCTAGAAATTAGCTGTGTTTAATGGCAGCATATCAATTAATCACTGCAAGTCACAACAAAATTAAGTAATAATGCAGTCATTAATATTGCAGGCGCATGTTCTGAGTTGCAGCTATAGCAGTCCATCTTCATTTGTTTTCTTCATGCCCTAGACAAGGAAAAAGATCTTAAATTTTGGAATAGGACAGATATTGATCTGGTACACAGTTGTGAAAAGGGTTTCTCTGCGGCAATTTTCAAAGCACTGTTTTCCAATATACGGTATAGATCTTTGAAGTGCACAGAAATAACGGCTAGGAATCATCTTGTCGTTGGCTAACGCACAAAGATAGCATTTATCCAATCCAATGTCCATAAAACTTGTCGCCCTACACATACAGGAAAGAGCTAAAACTTGTTAGTTGGGTTTGACTGGTGTATAATTAAAATATGTTTGGGTTCGTGACTGGTTCTGATGATTCATATTACATATATAAGACTATAAGAGCAATTTAGAATGACGCTGTTCTCTGTTTTCATCAAATTAGAGCGAGAGGGTCAACTTCCCAGTGGAAGCATGCTTTCTTTTTCCTCCACATAATTTTGATGCAGACAGACTTTGCCACTGACCAAAGATACTGAAATGCCCACTGCCCAAGGCCATATTAAGAATTTTGCTCAGACGGTACTAATGTTTCAAATATTTTTGTTTATTACCTTCATCTGCATGGCCTTCCATCTGTTTTGCAGCAGGATATGTAGTCTGCGAGGAGCTGCTTGTTATCATACAATGCTGACACCTAAGTATGTATAGTTTGCGTGCATTTCTACACCAACAGACAATGTGCTTGTCTAAGAAATAAACACTGGTAATCCGCCCAAATCCCTTATTGTGTAGATATGGAGCTCTCAATGCAGGAAGCCCCTCCTTTTTTCTTCCGGCTAGCATCAGTCAACCAGAGCAGCACTCACTTCTTCTTATTACTTGTCACTCCAAAGCTCTGACTTCCCTTCCTGCGCTGTCTTCCTTGTTTATCCAGGGGTCAGAGGTTAAGGAAGGTGTCACTCGGCCTAGCACGTTGCATGTGCTGTGTTTATGTCCAGACTTCATGCTGAATGAAGCTTTCCAGCTGGACCGAGGGGAATAGATCGGTCCCTGCTGGCGCTCATCCACCTGGTGTGGGATTTATCGAATTCTGTGTAGGACACGGCATTATTGACAGAGACGTTACTCTCCGCGGCCTGCAGATACCATCGCAGGGGCATAGGCACTCAATATATTAGGATTTTTTTCCCCCTCTTGCTGTTATTTCTATTTATTTTTTTGTAAAGAGCCTTCGCAATGTCTAGGTTTGTAGATTCTTTGATATCCATTAATTCTTAACCAACAAACATATTTAACAAACTGGGACTACCGACTGCTAATGATTTACACTAAGCAACTACCATCATGGCAAAATGATTATTTCTTCTCAAACATTATTACTTATGCAATTAATATCATCTTTAAAAAATATTGTTTTTATTTTTTGAAAAGTTATATTTATGGTTGTTGACAGAGCACATAATGAAATCTTGGTCTGCCTTCTCTGTGTCTGTCCCTTTCAAAATGACCCCCCAACCCACAAGACCCTCCCAGTGTGTGATACTTTAAAGGAGGACCCATGATAAACATGAGCTCAGTAAATGGCTTCATCTATGCAATCTTCGTAAGTGGAACTAGGTGCTTTTGACTGAGATCCCTAAAGACTCCAATACTTTGGTATTTTTAAGAAGTACTAAATAAAACAGAAATAGAAAACAATAATATGAAGTCATTAGGAACAAAATGATTGTCAAAGTCATCAAAAATTGGAAATATAGAATAAAGCACATGCAGGATGACAAAAAAGTATACATATGGGAGTCACACTTTAGATGAAGTGTTACTCATAAAAGCTTTATACAGCATGTATAATGCCATCATAAATGAGACTTATACAATGGTCTGGGTGAATACTTTTTTCTGATTGGCTGGCAGGTATGCATTTAAACCGTGGAACCGCACAGGTAGTTCGGCTACGGTCGTTTCACCACTCGAAATTCATCCACAAGCCAACTTGTAACCCTAGCAACGTTAGAGCTGGTATTCGGCTCGGTACAATGGTAACCTAGCTGATAATTTATCTCCAGTAAATTTAGTGGCGTCACATAAGTTGCATCCTGCGGGGCGGTTAACTATAGGTACTCAAGCGATAATGACCGGAAATATTATAGCAGTGAAGCAATCAGGCTTTATTCATTAAACTATTGTAATTGTGTATGGTTACAAAGGAAGCAAACGTGTCCACTTCATGTGTCAACAACTGCTGACAGTTCGCTAGCTACGTGCAATGCCAGCAGACTTCAGCTCGCTGACTGCGGAAACCGTCATAAGTTCATTGTAATTGTGGGTAGCAAGTTAGCTACAGTCTGCATAATCGCACATAATGTTGTGTTATGAATAATCTCCATTTCAGCTGTAATCCGCTATCAAATCAGCTGGTAAACGGATGTAAGCGTGTGCAATAAATTCTTTCTCCATGAACGTAAGATGAACTAAGATAGCTGGTTCAATTTAACTTGGCCTATAGTAGGCTATTGGGTATGAGAAGGCGCGTTTAATGATTACCAGCTTAATGTTTAATGATTACCAGCTCGTTTTTTTTTTTTTAAGTGCAAAACTTTCACCAAAAATGTCTGAATGCTGCGATTTGATATTGCAGGCAAATGACCATGGTATAAGCGGGATAATCAACTCGAAGGTGAGCATTCCACGGTTTTAATGCACTTCGCGGAGGCAACCACCCACCACTTCGCGTCGGGTGGTTATTTGCCTCCGCGTCATGCATTAAAACCGTGGAATGCACACCTTCTCGTTAATTCTTCTTCATAAATCATACTTAAGCAAATGTAATGTTTTGTAAAGAGTGAAATAACACCTCCTTATTCAGCATGTAATGCCAGATGTAGCAATGACAATGTCACTTAGCTGACAATGTCACACTTTATGGCATTTTACCAATAGCTAAGTGACATTGTCAGTTATTTCACAACTGGCATCACATGCTGAATAAGGATGCGTTATTTAACCCTTTACAAGGATGACATTTGCTTATGTATCATTTATGAAGATATTATGTTTCATTTATGAAGGCATATATGCTGTATAAAGCCTTGAGGAGCAACACTCATCGAAAGGGTGACCCATATGGGCTTTGCAGACACCCCAGTGGGTAGCGTTTTGGAAGATGTACTTTAAGTTGGGTACTTTAGCCATGGCATGAAAGCTGTAGGACAACGAGAAAGCTGGGCATTGGATTTTCCTTTGTTCTTCAATATAAAACTAGGCACATTGATATTTCTTATCATTTGCCCTGGCTGTAGATAAAGGAGGACATTTGTTTTAAATCAACATGGAAGTATTGATCATAATTTTCTGTTGTTTAATTGAGGTTGAAATACGATTGAAGTCCTGTTGTTCTTTTGTACTGATTTGAACGTCTCAATATTAACCGAGGGTGCAGAATCGAGCATCAAAATCTGAGTTCATTGTTAATTAAATTTGCGTTTTAGAACTAACATAGGCTAGCTTCAAAAACTGTTTGCCATATCTGCATGCTGAAATATTTGAACGATTCTCTGCTATTCTGCCATGTAAAACTGGCAATCCACCATATCTGCACTATAAATGCACAACAAATACCAAACTGCTTGTAACAAGAAATGACAATGTTATTAATGAGCTGATTGCTTATTTTCTCCACCTCAGTTTACGAGTAGCTTCATATAATTCCTCCCAAACCAACAATGTACAGTTTCATATATTATATACAAGATAATATCCCATAAACCTAGAAATCGCTCAGCAGCACAATGCCAGTTATATGCAGCTAGCACGAGAACTTGCAAAGATTGAATTCAATCCAGGACAAACACGTTCACAATTCACAAACATTGCAGCATTATCTACTGAGCCACAGGAAAACTCTGCCTGGAGGTGGAGCTCATTAACATGCGTTTCAAACATTTAAAAATGCATAAAACATTTAGTAAAATATTTAACTAAATGTTTCATACATTTAACTAAATGTTTGAAACATTTAGCTTAACATTTAAATTAATGTTTCATACATTAAGCTAGATGTTTTATACATTTAGTTCAATATTTAGCTAAATGTTTCAAATATTTAGCTAAATGTTTTATACATTTATTTAAATATTTCACTAAATGTTTAATACATTTGGCTGTTTCATACATTTAGTTATATATTTAGCTAAATGTTTTATACAATTAGTTATATATTTAGGTAAATGTTCCATACATTTAGGTAAATGTTTTATACATTTAGTTAAATATTAGCTAAATGTCTCATACATGTAGTTAAATATTTAGCTAAATGTTTTATACATTTAACTTTTTTTTTTGGGGGGGTTCACTATCTTCACTGTCCTGACCACTTTTGAGCCCAGTGTAAGTAATCCAGTTGCTCAGGTTCATATACAATGTAGATAGCCAGAATGGCCAGAATTGTCATCTAATGTTTCCATATCTTCGCCAATCTTTTATGTAAACAAAGTCGTTTTTGCCTCTGTTTCAAGGCCACGAACCAAAGTCCCAGAGAGTTCCAGTGCAACTCACTGAGATTACAGGCCTCCCAATCATAGAACCTTCCAAACAACATTTCAGCTGAGCCAATGTGCATGTTCTTTTGTTTTTGACGTACGGTTCTATGGCTTTCCATAGATATCCATGGAAAAATGATAATAACCATAATAATAAGAAAAGAAACTGCAATCATAGGTACCTACAGACCCTTGGTACTTGGCCCCAAGTATGCAAATCCAATGAAGAAATGTGCCATTTAAAGGTATACTGAGTGGTATTTTCCAAAAAAAAATAAGATCTATAGACCCATGCAAAACGAATCCCCTCAATCACTTATGACCCACTAGTACTGTGCGGCAGTGTCTATACCTGGACAGACCCCGTAGTCTGTCAAAAGTTTTACATTTTTATTTGTGCAGGGCGTTTCTTGGCATTAGCCTGTGGGCAGTAGGTGTGTAGCTCCCAGGCAGTAGACAGCATGCAGGGTGTGAAGGCGCAATATAGCACTGCACTGCATGGTAGCGCTTCTTGTGTTGTTGAGCCTAGGAGAAAAGACCAGCTTTCAATTTTGTATTTACAAACCACAACCAAAAAATCCTATTCAGTATATCTTTAAACACACACCAAACATTGTTGAATCAATATTAAAAACACTATCTACAAATAGAATGCATCTTGATACTGAAATCACGTGATATAGTTTGGCAAGAATAATGTGATAGCCTACATTGCTCTGTTCTTCATACTCCATCAGCAAGTCCACTATAAATGTTCTCAGATGCATAAATAAATTGCCAAGTCTATCTATCTATCTATCTATCTATCATGCCAGCGGAGTAACTGAGGGCCCCTTTCAACTTGTTTTCATTTAAAATGTTTCTATTTTTTCTATCGTGTCAAGCAGTTACATTGCAGAAACTATGTTTATCCCAGGTGTCTCTGGCTTAATATCACAAAGTTTAACTTTGACTTGCCTGCAGCCCCACTATGTATACAAAGCATGCTTGTTTTAACCGGAAACCTCTACAGCCGCCTTTTACTGTGCCTCAGAGCAAAACGGCCAGGTGACTGCCACAGAAAATAGGCGCGTAAAATGCCAACCAGCCGTCCAGAGGGTAACCTCTCTGACCCCACCTCACTCTACCTTGACCCATTCTGTGAACCAGCCAAGTTGCTCTGAGCACGGGCAAAGCCAGCCTTTTCTGTTATCTGCAGCTTGGTTTTAATTGTTTCCATTATGCCAAACCTCATATTAGTATGCAAGCCTCCTTTCAAACAAATGTGATCCGTGCAGTCGCGCCACATGAATATCAATGGTTTTAACCCGATTATGTGTGTGTGTGTGTGTGCGTGTGTCTTTTTTTTATGCCGAGCAGTAGCTATCTGTTGTCTAGCTTCTGGGGCTTCAAGGTGCCGATTGGTAGTATCAAATTTTTATCTTACTTCTCCGTCTCTCTCGAAATTCTGCCTCTGGCATATTACAGCCAACTAGGGGGAAAGTGACAATAAACAGCCGTACAGTATGGAGGAAATACCATATGATCACTCCCTCCCCAATCCCCTGCTCCATCACTTAAATGCGCTAGATGACATTTTAATACAACTAATATGAAAATGCCTCTTGAGAATATATTTCTTGGCACATCTCGAGCTCCAACCCTTGACATACGCTTTGAATCAAAATGCAAATTTAAACCCATCAGTGAGCACAGTGCCAGCTCCCACTGCTGAGTTTGTTGATGTAGCGAAACTGCGTTGATACAATCAATGTTGCAATTCAGAAAATCAATGCATCCCTGTCCATGGACATCAGTAACAGACCCAAGCATAAAAGACCAGACGGAAAGCAAGATGCAGCCTTCCCTACAAACAAAGCTGCTAACACAAATAAACAAAAATGACAGCATTATAGCTTTAACCAGCTTTACCCTCTTCAGAGTTATATCTTTGGATCACAATCCAAAATGAGGTTTCTGTTTAAAGGCATCTGCTCCCTCATTCTCACTCTGGCCCGAGATGATGGGGCTCATCCACCTTCAAAACCTATAAAACAAGAGATATAAAATTATTTTTCTCTGGCTTGTGATGGTAAATTTGCAACATCATAGTGCAGATTCATTTAATCAAGTCTTTCAAAAATGCTGTCATAGCTGCATTCATAACAGTAGCACTGCAAAATGTATATACCAACCTCAATTCCAATGAAGTTAGGGCATTGTGTAAAACATGAATAAAAACAGAATACAATGATTTTCCAATCCTTTTCGACCTATATTCAATTGAGTACACTTACAGAGACAAGATATTTAATGTTCAAACTGATAAGCTTTATTGTTTTTTGGAAATATACACTCATTTTGAATTTGATGCCTGCAACACATCACAAAAAAGCTGGGACAGGGGCAACAAAAGACTGGGAAAGTTGAGGAATGCTCAAAACACACCTGTTCGGACCATTGCACAGGTGAACGGTTAATTGGAAGCAGGTGAGTGTCATGATAATGTTTCAAAGGAGCATCTCTGAAAGGCTCAGTCGTTCACAAGCGAGGATGGGGTGAGGTTCACCACTTTGTGAACAACTGCGTGAGCAAATAGTTCAACAGTTTAAGAAAACGTTTCTCAACGTGCACCTGCAAGGAATTTAGGGATTTCATCATCAACAGTCCTTAATTTCATCAAAAGATTCAGAGAATCCGGAGAAATCTCTACATGTAAAAGGCGAGGCTGAAAACCAACATTGAATGCCCGTGACCGTTGGTCCCTCAGGCAGCACTGCATTAAGAACCTGTAAAGGATATTACCATGTGGGCTCAGGAAACTTCGGAAAACCATTGTCAGATAACACAGTTTATCGCTACATCTACATGGGCAAGTTAAAACTCTACCATGCAAAGCAAAAGCCATATATCAACAACACCCAGAAACGCAGCCGGCTTCTCCGGGCCTGAGCTCATCTGAGATGGACTGACGCAAAGTGGAAAAGTGTTCTGTGGTCTGACAAGGTCACAAATTGTTTTTGGAGCTCATGGACTTTGTGTCCTCCAGGCTAAGGAGGAAAGGATCATCCAGATTCTCGGTGCAAAGTTCAAAAGCCAGCATCTGTGATGGCATGGGGATGTGTTGGAGCCCATGGCATGGGTAACTTGCACATTTGTGAAAGCACCATTTCTGCTGAAAGGTACACACAGGTTTTGGAGTAACATATGCTGCCATCCAAGTGACGTCTTTTTCAGGGACGTCCCTGCTTATTTCAGCAAGACAATGCCAAGCCACCTTCTGCATGTGTTACAACAGCGTGGCTTCATAGTAAAAGAGTACGAGTAATAGACTGGTGTACCTGTGGTCCAGACCTGTCTCCCATGAAAAATGTGTGATGCATTATGAAGCACAAAATAAGACAATGGAGTCAGAAACAAAACAGGACAGAACCAAAACCTTCAGGTGCTGTCTGAGGAGATGAACCTTCAGCCTGTGATAGGAAGATTTGCAGAGACTCCGTAGTTTGTTGTGGACAGGCAGATCATTCCATGACTTGGGACACAGGGTGAAGAAGATTGGTCGGGATAAGCGACCACAGTTTAAGAGGAGAAGAGAAAGATGCAGTCAACCAGCTGCTGCAGAACGGAGTTCTGGAGCAGGTCTGTATGGAATGATTGCTTCCTTTTGGTACGACGGGGCAGTCATGTTTGCAGCAGCATAAACCAGAATGAGGACTATGATTCCCGTGTTGACTTCCAGTGTGTCTGCATGGGTACTTCAGTCTTTCTGCACGGTTACTCTGGCTTCCTCCAATGCACCAAAGATTTGCACGTAAGGCTAACTTGGGACTCTAAATTGCCCTCTGGAATGTGCGTCTGAGGAACAGATTGTGTGCACAGGGAGGAGTCATGCCTCTTTCCAGGGTTTGTTCCATTTGATGCATTTACTTTGATCATGACTGCAGTTCTTGAAATGACACTGAATAAATGAATAACTATCAAAATGCAATCTTTTTTCATCAGTGTTTTTTTTTTTTGTTACTTGAGTGCTTTTAGTAAAGCAATTGCATGATGTACTAAATCTACTTTTTCAAGCTTTTATATTATAACAACATGGTAATTACGTATGTAAATAATAAGGTTATGATTAATTATATTGATAATATCAACAATATCAACAACCACCAATAAAAGTACAATCCAAATTTTCTAATCTACTCTCAACAAAAAAGTTCTTGAGGTTTTACCAATTCATCCAACTGAATCAAGTTTCATCTTTAGATTTCTCCCTCTGAAACATGTGACAGCAGCACTCAAGTCTTCAAGCTTGGGGCACTGGATAATTCAGTACATTTCTACAAGTTAAGTTATTCTGTCACTTCAGTTGCATTTGCAGGGCTCAGCGGATGGAATTCGTAATGAAAAGTGCAGTCGCAATTAAAATGTATCAATATTTTTGTTCGAGCTGAAGAAGAGGGAGAGAAAATTTGCCCTGATGGAGCATCTTGCGTTTCAACAACTGAGCCACTGAAACACCGAAGTACCAAAGTTTACCCTCTCAAGTATCTGAAGTTAAGGAAAGGAAATTTGCGGAACCATTCTATCTGACAGATGAGCCACCAGGTGCCACCCTCTCAACAGTTGTCTATATTACTGAAGTTTCTTAAAATACAATGCGTACAGTCAGAAATGAAAGATCGCATATCTCATATCATCATCTTCTTTTTTTTCAGCGTGAAACAAGAAAGGAGGAAATTTCACCGGAGATTTAATTGTTGCATCACAGTTTTTTCAATGGGAGAGTTCATTGCTACGCAATGAAGTTAAAATAAGTCTAGTCTGAGTGAAGCACAGTGTGGCCTCGCTTCAGAGTTCTGCTTTGCACACACAGTCCCCCAGTGGCCAAACAATGCATAAATGGTCAGGACTGCAACTGCAAGCAAAACAGCAATGCGCTCTCCTGACCTAGCACGCATACATTCTGCTGAAAATATGTAGGGGGTACACACAGGCACACGCAGATCCCCGCTGCAAACACTACCTGTTGTTTTTCTGAAAAATAAAATAAATAAAAATAAAATTAAATGTAAAAACCCCTAGAACAGCGTACACACAATGGCTATTTCTTTAATGGACTTAACAGTATACTACAGTATAAGAGTATAGCTGTCCACAGCGATCTTCAACATGTTAAGGGGATTCACTGCGTTCTTACAACTGCCAGAGAACACTGAAGTGGCGATCAGGAACAAAGCAGAGATAACAGTGTCTGCGCGTCTTCCGCCTTTTGTTTTAAATTCTGCTCCCCCGATCATATTACGACTTGCAACACTGAGCTGCTCTGCAGCAACATTTTATCACTATTATGTAACATCTGTCTGCCGAAATAATGCGAAGGCCGTTGGCAATGAAAATAATATCTGAATGATTTCAAGTCGATATGGATTCATAATACATCAGATCTCGATACTGGCTCTGATAGAGTTATCAGCGCAGCATAAACGGTGCGAAATAGTGAGACTCTGGGATGCAAAGAAAACAACCCGATTATGGGAACAGAGATGCGCTGTAAAATTGATTTTTGCGAACAAAGGACTCGGTGTCAGAAACTGAATTTACTGTCATAGCTCCTCTTCACTCGACGCTCTAAAAATGCATTGAAGATACACGAAGGAATACGCTGCAGACGCCTCAGTGTGAACATTCAATAAAAGGTCCTTTCTTTCCATGTGGGAAACATGAGAACCTATCAAACGCAAGCGGGTAGCACAGCGAATGAAGAGAACCGTCCAGGCAATCAGTTGAATAATGTTCTTCTCTGAACAGACACAAGAACCTTTATAAGAGCACACTTATTTAACATTTACAGTCGAGGTTGCCGTTTGAGAGAATTGCCGATCTGACCCGTTGCGAGTCTTTCAGGCGTCTATCAGTCTAGATCACCGTCCTGTATTTTGCAGCCTACTTACGGACACCGATCTGAGAGCATGAGGAAAAAAACGGAGTGATCACTCTCTTTCTTTCTGAGGATCTGGAGTCTATTTTTGCTTCCGTTTTTCTTCCTCGAGTCCGGTGTTTCTATGAACAATTTATAGGGCTAATGCAAAGCACAAATAGCTAAATTATTATTATTATTATTATTATTAGGCCTATTATTGTTGTTGTTGTTGTCGTTATTGTTATTGTTATGAAGCTTATGTACATATGGCCAAAATACAACATTTTGACAGGAGCTTTTTAAATCAGATGTTTGAACACATTTGTATGAAATTGTTTTCGCAATCTTTTTTACGAGGTGAAGAATTAATGGTGCACTCACCAAAAAAAAAAAAAAAACGATTGGCAATTAGTTACCTTTCCTTGCAGCCTTGCAGATAGAGACCAGGCCCTGTCCGAAATTCTAGAAAATCTAGTCCGCGTTTTCACTTCGACATACAGCCCACAAACAGACCAACCTGATCATAAACTTGGTTTGAAAAGAGAGCCCCGCCCTCATTCAGCCCTTTCATTCTACGGCAGACTTAAAAACACCAGCCTTTCCTTGACATTCTCAGATGCAAAGGAAGCACTGAAAGGTTCGGCACTTCACAGCGAAAGCAGAAACAAAACTCAGAAAATTCTGGCGGAATCTAACATTATTTTTCAAACGAAAAAAACTCAATTTCAAGCTTGAAGCATGGATTTTCTAAATCATAACTATTTGAACTCCCGCACGTCATACGATTACACCTTTAATTTTTGGAATGACTATTTGGGTCTGTCGACGTTGGTCACGAAAAACAAAAACAGTGTACCACAAAGTCCCAACTCCATCACAGAGTCTCTGAAAGCGACTTTGGGCTTAGACGATTCCCCGGCATGCTCATGCGTAATCGGGGTCAGTGGAGAAGGTGGACACTTGGACTGCTGCTGTCCCTCCGCGAGCCCCCCGCCTACCTCTATCCTTGACTTGAAGGAGCGATTCTCCATCTTCAGCCCTTTCCAGAACCAAAGCGCCGGCGTCCCCCCACAAGATAGGGAATCTGCCTTTGGAGGGAGCTTCGCTGGGTTCGATCTTTTCGGCATGGAGAGAAAGATACGCAAGCCGACGCCGAGGAGTAAGCAAGAACCCAAGATCTGCGTCTTCTGTCGGAATAACGGAGCGCCGGAGGAGGTGTACGGTTCTCATGTACTGAAAACCCCGGACGGGAGGGTCGTTTGTCCTATTCTCAGGGCTTATACATGCCCCTTATGCAGTGCCAACGGAGACAATGCCCATACGATAAAATACTGCCCGCTTTCCAAAGATCAGCCTGCCCAACGACCACTGAAGGGAGGGAGGGCTGTGGGCGGTAAGAGACTGAAAATATTCTGAATACATCGTTAAATAGTGATTAAACTTTTTTTTTTTTTAATTGCACTGACCATTTTCAGATGACTGTTTCGAATGCGGCTGCCCGGTCCTACCTGCTACAAGATCATTTTATTCATATATAAAGTAAAGAATAAATATTATACTTTCTTCAAAAAAATCTGTTATCTTTTATATATGTATATTTTTATTTGCATAGTTTTATTATTTTTATTCGTAGACATCTTTTATTTTCACACCGCGTTGTGCGCAGTTTACTGAGCTGTTCATTAAGGTGCACCTTCATTCATAATCACGTTATGTGAGTAAACAGTGGAACTGATTTGTCGGGGGGTGTGACTCTTGGCGTGAAACAATGCAGACGGGGTGCTTTGGAAGAATTTCCTCCAAATATGTCGTTTTTGTACCTGTGAGCTAAGCTTGCAGCGTATTTCAGATTGCTTGACTAATGAACCAAAGTTTAGTTTGACATATTCAAAGGAAAGAATGTTTCCATTGTATAATTTTGTTGGCTTCTGAAGTCGGATGTGAATCCGTTCAGACTTCTCAGTGTTGTGGGTATTATTATTATAATTTGACATTGGCCACTAATCCATTTTAAATCACATCTCCAATCCACAACGCAGTTTATATATATATATATATATATATATATATATATATATATATATATATATATATATATGCGCGTGTATGTGTGCGTGTTGTGTGTGTGTGTGAGTGCGTGTGTACGAAGGAAAAACACTACCTAGCACAAAGGGCGCTCTGTTAGAGACTGGTGTGCTGAGAGTAAGTTTCAAATTAGCAATTGCATTGCCAAACGACATTGAAACCCCTTATATTCATATTCAATGCAGTCGCTCAGCCTCTGGAGATATGTGTTACACGGTACTCCTGATGTTTACATAACCGACAGAAGGTGAAACACTGGATTTTGTTTCTTTCGGAGTATTTGACTTTTTTTTTTAATCGACTGATTTCATGAGCTATCCAACTTAATATCAGAGAGAGGCTTGGGAGGATAGGGAGGGAGGGTTACATAAACACGAGGAGATAACACAGAAGATCTTTTATGTGAGAAGCTACAAGTCGTTCACACGAATGAAACTAATGAATGTCATGAAAAGCTTTTTTTTTTCTTTTTTTTTAACGAAAAGCAAAACAATGTATTAACCCTTCTCTTTGCATTATTTTGCAAATATAAACCCAAAAGATGCAAAATAGAGTGAATGTATTATAAAGTGAAAACTGACATGTGGAGGACTGCACATTTTGGACAGTTTTGTTTACCAAAGGAATACAATTTTAATGAAATGAAAAAATAATAGATTTGCTGTAATGTACATAAAAAGTGTGTATTGTTTATTCAGTATTTTAACACTATAATAACGGACTTAAGAGGGTTCTACCTCAAAAGAATTTTCAAATAATTACAAATTTGTACTTATATGTATAATGTCAACATTGCAGTTGATAAATATAGTGCTGCCATTTATAATAAGGGTTTTTAATAGTATTTTTTGGATCTTTGTATAACATAATTGTATTTTTTTTGCATTCTACATTTGGAAGTCAGATTCCGATAAGCTCTAAGCATTGGTCGCCAAAAGGCGAATGTTGTAAATAATATTATCCATACATTTTTGTTTTCCTTTCTGGAACTGTGTTGTTTAATGTTTGTTTCGCAGACAGTTAAGTGAGAGGATGAACTACGTTTAAGACAATAGACAATTTGCCAGTTTTATCTGAAGTTTTTAATTAAAGGAGAAAAAAAAACAAACACTGTCGAATTTTGTTATTTATATTTTGTCACTTCAATGTATACTGCAGTGCAGGACTTAAAAAACGGAATTCACTACAGAAATAAACAGCTGAAGAAATGCTTAACCCCTAAAAACCTGATGTTTGTTTGCTTGAACGAAGCATCCCTCCACCATGAAATAAAACTAAAATACATAAGAGATTGTATTGAAACCTGCAGGCTGCAGCTACGACCTGGCACCACAGAATTTCCTAGCCTTTGACAGACTAAACAATATACTAGAGCTGGTGTCTTTGCCACGTCAAATAGCTACCTCATGCTCGCACGTGCTACTTGTAGACTCGTACTGGCAGAAACATTTGGTTTTCCGCACCTTCTCCCCAATCTATTTCCCTTTCAGGTGCACTGTAGTCTTGCCCAAAGCCAGCTGAACGACTCCGGTCATCCAATCAGCAGTCAGTCCTGTAGGCTGCGGCCTGATCTCTGTCTGCCTCACAGCCGACTGCACAGTGTATGAGTCATGGATGGCAATGCAGATCCCGCATAGAGCGGTTTGAGGAATTGACTGGACTGGTACTCACAGACTCTTGTATGCACTGCCACCATGGACTCCCCCCACCCCACCCCCCCATCCCAACACCAACACTAGCACACTCTGTGTTTTTCTCTCCTTATATCTCTCTTTTCTGTAGTCTCTTCCCGACTCCTTCTTTATCTCTTTCTCTACCCCCCCCTCTTTCTCCCCCCCCTCAGTGTCTCTCCATCTCTCTCTTTGCCCCCACCCTCTCCTCTTTTTCTCTCCCTGGCTGGGGCTTCATATTAATAATAGATGAATGCTAAGTGCAACAGGGATGTATATTTAGGGTGGTTCAACAGCCGAGATATCAATTCAGGAGGTGCCTGACAGCCCACCCCTATTTCCCCTGACACAGCATACCATTAGCAGCGCTGCACACAGTATCCAAGGCATTAAGCACCTTCTGTGTGCACAGCATTGCCTTAATTATAATTATTATCATTATTAAAACAAGCCTAGATGACACTGAATATATGGTATGCTACTTGCCAAGTTGCTGTAACCCATATTTCACCTTTTTTTTTCTTTTTAATGCAATGCAAAGCTATTATGGAAAGGGAAGTCAAGAGACATAATGACAGGTCTGTCTGTAAGTAGTCATTAAGGAACATGGCCCATATAGAGATTATTTAAATGTGAGTACTTTTATGAAACTTGGCCCAGCGCATACTGCACAGCCGTGAATGCAACAGGTTTAATATACTATATCTGACATTTTAATACGGATGAATAGGACACTAATGTCCCATCTTTTTGATTCGGGGCACGTAGGGAACATTGAGGCTTTGTGAGGAGATGGCACAGTATATTACATACACAATGTAATCTTTACTGCAAGGAAAGTTCAAGTCAATAAAGGATTATTGTATTTAACATTTGCTCGGGGGCTGATGCACATGGGCTATGGCAGAATATTGAACAGCGCTGGTCATGCATATAATTGTGGTCTCTTCTCTGCTTTCTCTAATCAAAATTCAGTTTGCAAATGACTATTGATAGCATAAATAAGGAACACAGAGTTCTCCAGCAGCATATTGAATGACAATGACTATTCAACGCTTGACCACATGTAGCTTTTTCTGCCTTAAAATGAAAATCCAGCTGGAACCTGGAAGAAGGCTGTGCATATCATTTGCATTGTAAGTATATTGTTCCAACTCCCCACAGTATTCTGGATAGAGTAAGAGCTCTTCAATTTTTAAATAGCCCCCTGCCGTCAGTTTCTAAGCATTCAAATGTAACAAGATTTTAGGAACTCAAAATTACCATTCCACAAATTGCTGCTGCAATTCTACTATTCGATTTGTGTGTTTTATATGTTTATTTGCATTTCTATGTACACCGTAACGTAACACTTCATTTGGGGTGGAGGTGGAGGATCCTACCTCATGCCTTTATGATCTTAAAATAATGGCCTGAGGCGTTTCGGGCTTTAGTGTTACATACCACTGAAGAAATGAGCTTTGTACCCTCAAGGCCTCAGATTCAGTTCCATGGTGGGGAACTCTTATGGAACCCTTGAGTAACCTACTAGCAGATTTGATTCAGTATACTGCAAACATTATCATTCATTGGACAGTGACACTTTTTTTCTATTTTGGTTCTTTTGGCTGAGTCAGTCACTGTATTTGAATCCAATTTAATGTGCATTTGGCACGCCGAAGAGGGGACTGAAGGTAAAAAGTCCCTAAAACAAGCAGGTACTGAAGATGTCCACAGCACAGACCTGGCAGAGCATCACTAGGAAAGATACCCAACGTTTGGTGGTGTCTGTGTGTGACAGGTTTCAAGCAGTCATTGCACGCAAAGGATATGTAACCAAAGTTTAAAAACGATTACTTTACAATATGATTCTACAATATGTTAAATGGTCCAGTGTTTTTATGAGCCTGGTGGACTTAGTACTAAAGATGCTGTCATTTACAAACAATTAATTTAATAAGAATGAAAATTTTCTCAAATTAGAGCTTGCAGTCTGCACTTCGACATTTTTGTCATCGTATCCTTTCAAACTCAAAGTGCAAGAGCTGAATCAAAATTAAAAAAAGTGTCTCTGTCCAATGAACATTGGTGCTCAATGTCTATTTAGCTGTAAAAATGGATGTAACGTAAATATTGTTAAAGCCTGTGAGGAAGAGCATCACCCTGAACGCTGGTACTGTATTTGACACCATACCATTCATAAAGATTCATATGACATATTTATGCCCCATTCATAGCAAATGATTTAACATTTATTGAGGTGTTATAAGTGCAATAGATATTCCCCTTCATTTTACCATATTTACCTGATAACTTCTCGTTTTCACCACCCTGCCCACACTTACCAATGCCTACCCACCCCCAAGAGCTTCAACAACCTAAACCTAAACACAAGTGCACATTGTACACATATTTCCACGCAAAATTTGCGGCTAAAAGAATAAATGAAATCCAATATCCTCTTTTCAGTCCCTTGCCACTTGCTACAGAGTAATAACAATGGCTGTAAAATCAATAGGGGCAGGAAAAGCAAGTTGGGCCCCAGCAGTCATCTCTTCTCTAGCGATGCTCCTGACATCTGGGGACGTGCAGGAACGCATTGAGCGGCAGCCGAGTGTGAAAGCCATTAAGGTGAGCCCCTTTGTCTTCGTACCGTGCGGTGGATATCCTTCTCGGACGCATGGATCTGACGCGTTTCTTCGCCAGCCGTCCAGGAAACAGGGAGAAGGGGGAAAAAAAGATTATCCCTCACAATGAGGTAGGTTATTGCGTGGCGTCTTCAAAGGATGGATCGTGTCTCATCTCAATGAACTGTGCATGGAGCTCAGGTGGAATAAATTGGATAGCCAGGCTGGAAGATTTAAAAAAAAGAAAAAAAACACTGGGATTCAGTTTCATGGGCCATCAGATGTCCCACACTGTAGGTCTGGAATGTTGATCTGCATTGAGTGGGAATATTGGCTAAGATTGGAAGGGGGGGGGGACATTCCATAGAAGTAATTCAAACTCAAAATAAGAATAAATGTGATTTTTTAAAAAGAAATTGTGAGGTCTCCTACATATCAACTACTTAACAGCAATGCTTTTAAAGTAGCTTGGGGGTTCCGCAAAACTCGCCTTTTTGCTTTCGACAAAACTTGCTGTGATCCTTTGCCAAACCAATTATTTATTTAAAGCTAGCTGGTCAAAAACTTAGACAGCCTATATGAGGATTCTAAGTCAGTCATCCAGTCGTAAACTAAAACTGAAATGATAGCCCAATACCTCAGAAAGTGAGCTGTTCAGACGGTGGGGAATTGGTTTAAATGCTGTTCAACATCTAGGCTTGTATTACGGTATTATGAATACCAAGATATGCAGTGATTGTGGTCAGTCTGCTCCACTCTCCACCAATCTGCAGGCTGACTGGCTGATTGACTCTGGTCAGCAGGTTTTAGTCATTTCCTGCTTCAGAGAAAGGAGCTGCCGGGCGATGGGTTTACCAGGATGTGGTTGAGGCCGCATATGAACCGGTAGGGTGTTACCTAATTTGATTTCACGTTATTTTTCCTCTGTGGTTCAGTCTGAAAGCTCTATAGAAACACACCTGTTTGACCGTGGTATGAAACAATAATTCAGCTGAAGGCCAGGCTTTCCCCATTCAACATTCTGTCAATGGATTGTGAAGCAGCGCACACCTATATGAACATTGTAATCGCGGTTGCTAGATAGAACCTACATGATATTCAATACAATGTCTCGCAGATAACTTTGAAGCTTCAAATTCATTGTCAACTGATCTGTACTTGGCCCTTAGATATTAAATTAAGGTTTTGAGGGTCTCAAAACGAAGTGCTCTACATAATCAAAAGCCTGTGGGCACTTTATTGAAGCCTCTTTGACATACATATAAAATTGACATTTTTAAACTCTAAATATCTGACATTGCAATTGAATTTGGAATGAAGTGGTCAGTACAAGCTGACAGGATGGACTCTCAGCTTTCAGTTGAGGGTATTATTATGCAACTACACTGGAAAATCTACACAAGGGCTGGAAAATCCTAGTGGTGAAATGGGTTTGAATTGCAATACGCACAAACAGAAGCTGATTGTCTGACCTATCAGGCCTAAATGATTAATTTATTCCAAATTCCATTACAATATCAGATATTTCGAATTAACCCCTTAAGCCCTGAGCCTCTTTTTCGAAAATGGCAAGCCCAAAATGAAATGAGTATATCTCGGCAACTGCTCGGTCCATTTGAATAATCTTGGTATCATAATAAAGTTAAAACTATTTGGGATTTCATACCTGGTGTAAAAATCACTACATATGACACTGAGTCAGAGTAAATGGAGATGGAACACAGTGTAAATGAAAGATCTAATTTCGCACCGAACAAAGTTTTATCTCTATCCCTTGTAAATTTGATGAGTTGCTGTGTGAAACCTCTAAATAATTACAGTACAGAATCTCATTATTATCAGTGCCAAAGTTTATTCTGATTAGGTCAATCAGAGCAAAATTAGAGAGGAATGTCTCGGTGGCTTCTCCAATTTGGCAATTTAGGTACCTTGTGTTCCATTTCAGATTTCTCAGATACCAAACTGTAAAACTCATTTAATTCCACTTATATTTTACTACAGGCATCCATATCATCCAAATACAACATTTTTAAATTTTTAGAATGAAAATTAAAGAAATTTATTATTATTTCTGCCAGTTTTGTTGCTTGTACAATTTCCCATTCAAAGATAATACATACAATGAAAATGAAGTTTGACTACACTGGGGCAGATTTATTAAAAAACCAAACACATAATAAAATTATAAATACAAAGGCAATGTGAAAAAATGTTAAAGAAAAGTAAGAATAACAAAAACCCCAGCGATTATTTGTAGAAGGTAACTACGATTATTTCCCCCCCTCCCCCCCAAAAAATATACACTCTGACCAGAAATCAAACCTTCAGACTCTCTCTTGCAGCGCAGCATTTTAACCATTAGGCTACGCCAACTGACAACACTATTGTGGTCAAACTGCCCACTTAAGGAATGGGCAAAGAAAATATGTAGTGTGCTGTTGTAGTCTCAGTATTTGTGCGGAATAGTGCAAAGATTCTGTGAGAAAATGACTTTGAAAATGAATTGAATATTTAGCGGATAATTATTCGAACAATACCTCAAACAAACTAGTTCTGTGTTTATATTGTTGTGCTATTCAAGAACGTGCAAATGGCCCATGGACTCAGTTTGATGCACTGGGAACTCAAGGCTGTAACTCAGGCTGGGTTTCTGCAATTAAGGTGGTTTAGAGTTTGATAGAAACATCAGGACTCATAGAATCAAATGCCTACCGGCACAGTCGTACTGACAGCATCACAAGCCGATCGCGGATAGGAAAATACATTGCAAGCAAGCTGAATGCGAAGACGCTGAGATCTTGAAAGCAACGCCCTGGGAAAGAACATGCTATGATTCTGGCAGATTTAGTTTTGTTATAACACAAATACATTAGGCTAAGCACAGATTTACCCTCAAACAGTTTTTTATGACAAAATATCAAAGGTAAGATTTTTTTTTGCTCATTTCTGTAGACTGTAAAGTGTATCCCAGATAACATACGGATGTGGGCCACTTCTGGCAAACAGCTGTGGACCACCCTTGTGCCATCATTCCATGTGGTTTGTGGGCCAAAATAAAACTGTACAGTGGCCCACATTTGGTTGAGGGCTGGTTTATTTGGTCTTGGCTGACATTTGGCACTGTGTTGGTTTGGTTGTGGCCCACTTCTGGCAAACAACTGTGGTATGTGGGCCGGATGAACATGTCAGGTGTGGGCCAGATATGGGCCAAAAGAATTTTGTTATCTGGGATGCCTGCTGTTCTTTGAGTGTGGCGTCGGTTCGAAATGACAGGGCTCATATCGTTGGATTCTGTGGACTCTCCTCTTTCATTGGGGTATTGTTTTTATGCATAGCTCTAATTCAGGAGAAATCCTGGCAATTCAGCACTGATATGATTTTATCCTATGTTTTGCTGCATGCTTATTTCCTTGCTTGGTGCTTGAATTGTGTTCGGTTGAGGTAAAAATGGTCTACATGAGCTTTTGGCCGAGTTTCTTCGCGAAATGTGGATATGCCGCATGACAATGTTGCAATTCGGAAACATGCTGTATTTATAATGCGTAAAAACCAGCCCCCGGTACCAGGGCGTAGGTCTTAAGGGGTGAAAAAATGTCAGTTTTCTGTGTATTTCAATGAGGTTTCAGTGAAGTGTCCACACACTTTCGGCAACATAGTGATTATAGAAAATGGTCTGTATTAAACCCCCTTTAAAAGAACTTCACCAATCACCACAGTACTTTTCCAAAACAAAATTTGCGAATGAAGAATTTTCGGGAGCAATCATTAAATCGCACTATGTGATGGAAAGTTCCCACAGATTTTCTACCTTGTTTCCTGTGGGCAGATATCTTAAGGCCACTGCAACAAGAAATCAATTTTAATTGGATTAAAACTCCTTTAATTGGATGGTAATTCCTAGGTGTTGATGCCCAGAGTTGATCTATGATGACTTTCAGAGCTTACTGGACTGTTGCCCTCCAGAGTCGGGGTCATTGTACTTTGAGAGCAGTAATACTGAGGATGCATGGGCCATTTGAGGAGATTTTCCTGTACAACTAACTCTACCACTGTCATCATCCCAAGGAAAGTCAAGCAGCATAAATACACACATAAATATTTGCACCAATGCATGTGCGGACACGTGCAAACACACACACTAACACGCCTACACAGACACACACACACACACACACACACACACACACACGTGCATAACTTCAGCTTGCCTAACCCTATCCTGTACCCTAGCCTTAGCCAAAACCTAACCTTACCCCTAGCCTTAAAACATGTCAACGCCTTAAAATTGAAATTATGGGGACTTAATTGCATTTTGTCCCTGTAAGAGAAAAAGTCCCCATAATTTGACAGTGTGAAAAGATTTAGGCCCTCGCAGCATGAGTAATACTTGGCCCCCACACACACCCTGAAAGAGAAAGAGAGAGAGAGAGAGAGAGAGAGAAAGAGAGAGAAGTCATGTCACAAAGGAGTGAGCAAAATGCTTATTTAGCTTTGATAGAGGAGCATTAATTCTGTCATTAGTCTTATGCCATTGAGTATAAATGCACTATATGAGCCACCAACTGGAAGCTATTTCCCCACTCTGTTATAGCAAAGCGCTGAGAGCAGAAGGCAAAGACATTTCCAAACAGAGCGAAGCAGCATGGTCTTGTTTACTTGTTACCAAAAACAGAAAGCGGAATGGGCCAAAGCCAACACATTCTATATTGAGAACATGTTGCGGCATCCGCTTCTGGAGCTGGCATCATGACAATGTGGCAATGTCCCATGCTATGTGTTTGCTGTAGCGTTCAGCCCTTGCTGCAATACAATGGTGCGGTTGCCAATGGTGTGATTTCTTGATTTAGATGTGAGGCACTACACAACGCTGCATAAATTTTGAGCTGCATATAATTGGCTTTGTGCTTCTCAGGGATGTGGGAGGGGTGCAGTCCATTTGGGTTAACATAATTTGTTGCTCCAGCACCTCCTACTGACTATTTTGGTGCCCTTCAGTTGTATTGTAAGAAAGCAAATATTTGGATTTCCTTTGTCTTTGTCCTGTTCTTGCGAGCTTTGAAACATGCTGCTGTTATTACCTTTCTCCATCTTGCCAATGATGCCTCTAAGAGGGGCCATAAAATCTCTAAGCAACCAACAGCAACAGGCTGGTGGTCACTGCAAATCAACTCTGAGAAAATCCATCAACCTCTAAGGAAGGAGCGCCGACTTACAGGGTTCAACGGGAGGTGGAGGAGCGGGTGTGAGTGAGTGGAAATAAATGAGCACAACATGGATGCTTTTTACCGCCCGCTCTCTAATCGAGGATTACAGCTCGCAAAAACGATACCGTGTGCGTGCAGACCTCTGGACGCGGTAGGACTTCAGAGAGCTGTTTGCAATTACTGCAGATGAATGAAAAAGGAGGTCTCAGAGCTCGCATAAAAGTTAGCGCTGACTAAACTTTGCATGGCAAAATGTGCAAAGGTGCCGCTCTAAGCTTATGTTACTAACACTTTGGCAGAGTACAAGACCCAAGTTTGAATTGCAGGGTGTGGAGAATAATTTGAGGTGATGAGAATTAAATGCCCGAAAAGAACAAGCAATTTTGTACCGGCTTATTATATTAAGCTGCTTAGAAAAAGTTTACAGCCACTTGTCATTTTATTTAATTAAAGTTTTTGCATAATAATAATTATATGAAAAAAACCACCAAACTACTGCATATTTCAGGGTGTTTTATTCAATATTTCAAGTACTTTAGGGTAAAAAAATATTTTCAAATGATAAATCATCCAGAAATGACACCGATATCCATTTTAATGATCTCTCATCAAATTATCCATGAAATTTCATAACTGCCTTTCAGATCATATTAATATTGGAAATGTTAATTTTACTAGTTCTCAATAGACTTCCGCATGCGCTGTATCATTTTCCATAGGAGTGTCTTTGAAGATGAATACACGTACAAACTTTAAGATTCGGTGATCCAAAAACAGCTCCAGGGGTTTCAAATCTGGCAATGGTCCTGGCCACTGCATATTTTGTGATGTCATAAAGTCCCTTTGGATCTTAAATTAATGTTTTGGGTCACTGTCCTGCTATAACACAAAGTTTCTTGCATTCAATCTATTTGAAAATCACTAGTAAAACAGAATGGTCTAAAAATATTTAGATCAGGGATGGGAAACTCCAATCCTGCCGGGCCGCAGTGTCTGCAGATCTTCAGTGAGTTTCCGCTCAATTGATCAATTTAAGTCGCTGATTGGCTAATGAATCCACGCACCTTTTTTACCAACAATTCGAGCAATCGGCAATACACAATAAAATAGCCAGATCTAGCTTTTTTCGCCAAAATTTCTGACACTTCTGAGACTACAACACTTCCGGTGAGCAGTTTGCTAGTGCTTAGGATTAGTGCAGGAATGGCCAACCCTGGTCTTGGAGAGCAACAGTGACTACATTTACATGCAGTCAATAACCCTTTCATAACGGGAATATTAGCAATAACCCAGTTGCGCACGGCCATGTAAACACCAATAACCCTTTTGAAAAACCAGAATATGCCCGTATTCCAGTTTTTAAAAACCTGAAAATCAACCCTGGGTTACTCCTTTTCTAACCCGAATATTTGGTCATGTATACGCCTATCGGGATATGCCCATCGAAAGGAACATTAATTTGTGTTCTGCGCACGTTCTATTCGCAAGGAATCTTGGTCTTTTGTGTTTTTGGATACAGGAAGAAGAAGCGGAAATGACGCACATTATGTCATGACGTTCTCTGTGCGTCGAGACGTTGTCCGTACGTCGCTGTTTTGATCGGGATATCCCAATTGATTACATTTTCCACGCATACAGGAATAACCCTGTTTGCTCATGCATGTAAACGGGTTATTCCGAATGTTTCAGAAGCCGGAATAATAACCTTAACCCGAATATTGACTGCTTGTAAACTTAGTCAATGTCTGCTGGTTTTTAGTGCTCCTCAGCACTTGATTGATGAGTTAAAGCAGTTCATTACACACTTCACTTATCTCACTTGTGTCTTAGGTTTAAATCGGATGGACAATACCAAACTCAGCACACCCTCTGGCTCTACAGGACCAGCGTTATCCACTATAAACGTTTATCTGTACTCTGTATTTCAACTTTGTCTGCATTACAACTACACTAAATATCCAACCACATTGACAAATCTTGGTCAACACGTAGATTGCTGTCACAACCTGCAAGTGTGCTTAATTGGCTCTACGAGCCTAATGGCTTGATTGACTCATTATTACCAAATTAAACCTGAGACACCAGGTGAGATCAGTTAAGTGAGTAATCAACTACTTTAATCCATCAATCAAGTGCTGAGTAACACCAAAAATCAGCAGACACTGCAGGCTCTCCAGGACCAGGGTTGACCACCCCTGGCCTAGTGCATGGGAATAATAACATTGAACAATAGCAATATTTTCATCTACATCAGCGCAATATAAACCTCTCCTGGAGTACCACGCCTGTATTTCTTAGAGCTCTTTCTGTAGCAGGTAAGTCAAATGATCAGCTTGTTACTCATGAAAATGCTTGATAATGAGTGAATAAATAGATTTATCCATGATGTGGCTGGGAGAGATCTAAAACATGCAGGAGAGCTGATACTCTTGGAGAGGTTTGAGAAGCACTGATCGACAACATCTGTGATAGTTGACAGCGACTTGAAATTATATCAATCCGCTGAATATCGCCATGGAAGGCCTTTCTCCAAACTTTGAGAAAATGACCATCCCCCAGCTGAAGGTATCTTAATAGCATCCGTGGTTACGGATACTGGGTCGTATGATAACAAGCATAGAGGTAACTTTCCGCAGCTCCGCGAGACCAGAAGCGACTCGGCCAGTGAACTATCCCATAAAGCATTGGAAATGGGACGTGACTGCAACATTAGGTCATTTTTTCGTATTGAGGACTGCTCAAATTGATCGCCCGCTGATTGAAGGGACAACACTAAAGCCTGTAAAAACTGTGGCTGACCAGGACTGGAGTAGCCCATTCCTAATTTAGGCAGGAACATATGATTTTCTTTTGGTCTTGTTACACCTGCAGGTTGTATTTTAAAATGATGTGTGTTATGATGGAGTAGAAACAGAAGCGGTCAGCTGTAATTTTCCGATATTCACATGAAACGTGTCAGAATTGCAGTGCTTTATATACAGCGTCACCATCCAAAGAATTCTGGACCTCACTGCGCAACACATTCTCATCCCGACTTGTCATATAGTGACATTAGCTGATCAAGCGTAAATATTCGAAGAAAATACAGCCTTTCGGCATGTTTAGAGTTAGGGTCCAAGTTAGGGTTAGGGAATAGGGTTCGGTTTAACACAGGTGTCAAATAAGGACGCCCAAAAGATGCTATTTGCATCGTATATCAAGGCTTGGTCAGCTAGCGTTACTAAGTGACGAGTTCGGATGAGACTGGGCTGCACTGCATGGTATTGCTGGACAACAAAGTGCATTATTAGAGAGATTCAGCAGTACATTATTAGCCGGGGTCTGCAACGCAGGAGCATAAATATGTTTGCATTGCATATTGCCAGAATATGAACTGGAACTGGAGAGCATTTGATTAGTAATTTAACTGTTCCATGTAATGATATATCCAGCTGTATTACTGGATCAGAGCGCATAGATAAAAACATATCTGACTTTGACGGTAAATCAAATAGTATTTGATAATATCATGTAGTGGTGGTACAGTCTTAAAAAAAAGATCTTAAAAGAAGGAATAAATTCAATATACACGTTTGGAATCCACTCTAATGATGTTTTTCTTTTGAAGCCGAGCGCATTACCAGAGAGGACTGTTTGCCTTTCATCTGCACATTTCTTGTTGTCTTTGCTATCTTTGATGTCAAATACAAATTCAACAGAATCAATCTTTCCTGGTGCAATCAAGAAAAAATGTCTACACTTGTACATAAAAAGTAATATCGCGAGTGCATGTTGGAGAGAAATATTTGCAGTTGAGAACCCTGCTCTTTGTACGAATCAATCAAAAAGAAAGGAATGTGTGAGTGTGTGTGTGTGTGTCTGTTAGTGTAAAACATGCTGTGTGCAGTGGACTTTCCCCTTGTTTTGTGGAAACGATGGAAACCATTAGCCGGGAACCATTACAGGAGGCTCGGTTTCAGCCAACTGGAAATCGCTGCGGACCCTGAACAAATAAGATGTGTATTTAAAGGGGCAGCACCAGGGAGGCCGTGTTCTCGGCAGCTTCCTACACAGACGAGCGCTAAGCCGGCCCCCTCTTTATGACTCACTCCTTTCCCGTCCCTGCGATGACATCACCGAAACAAGTTGGTGCAGCTGCTGTTCATTTGGTGAAAAACTCCAGTGCGCGCTATGCTCTGTGTGCTTTCTGGAAATCAGCTTGGATCAGGGCATCTATTTTATAGCGCGGCGTGTGCGTATCCATATACGAATGAGTGTGCGTGTGTGTATTTGTGTGTAAGTGCGAACGTGTGGGCATGTGTGCGTCTGCATGTTGGGTTTGTGAAAAACTATTGAGTGTGTTGAACTCCATGTCCTGTTTCTGTGCACTGAATCGCAGCTTGGGTCTGTGAATTTATTATATTATAATGTGTTTTACAGGTCGGTGGCAAATTAATGGAAAAACCAAGATAAACAGTCTCAGTTAGGTGTTAGGCTTCCACGAGCTGCCAAATCAGAATCAACAAATTGCACAGAGTGTACAAAGTACAAAACTTTGTCGGCAGAGCACATTACTTAGCTCTGAGATATTCATCGATTGGTGTTTTACTGATCGCGATGAAGAGCACAGCTGAACAAAAAGTTTCAAAAATCTCACATTCTGTATGAGTTCAATTGGTTTGAGATCTGGGCCCGGTTGTTCAAAGCTCTGATAACTTTAACCGGTGATTTAGTTTAAACCACAGTAACTATATCTCTGAACGAAAGCACAGATGTTTGTATGTTTTTGATGCATTTTGTAGGTTTCCCCTTAATTTGTTCAAGTAGCGAAGAGCATTCGCGAGAATCTTATTTAGAGAGCGGTCATAATGTCAGGTGTTTGGCGCTAACCAGCCGTTAAATTAACGGAGCTTTGAACAACCGAGCCCAGGTGACTGGGAAGGTGGTGTTGTATGCCTAGGATCATTTTCATACTTTTTAAACCATTCTGTGACACCTTTTTCTCAGTGGTGCTTGAGCCACTGTGATCCTGGAAGAGGCTGCTCCCATCACAGAATGCTTCATCGCAGGATATAAAGGTGATCACACAGAATAACTGCACTGATTTGCAGTGTCCCTTCTGCCTTTAAGTGGAAAATGATCATGAAAATGATCAGACGCATCAGCATTTATGTTTGCTCACATTTATTCGGGTTCTTTCCTTTCACTTCTCACTTGTGTATATGTGAATGTGTGTTCATGTGTTTGTACGTGTGCATGTGTGCGGCTGCGTGTTGGTGCCTACGTGCATGGGTGGTTCTCAGTGTGTGTGTGTGTGTGAGTGTATGTTTATGTTTAAGCGCAAGCGTTACTGATGTAGATCTCAATTGCGGATGTAAAATTAGTATTTTATTAGTAATAAGATGATAGGCTAACATTTTATCATCCGCAGATTTCACATTATGAAAACGAGAAAAAAAAACATTGTACGGGGAATGTTAACATTTGTTTTTGCATGAATATTCTCTGAGTTTTTATCCACAGTGAATAACACTGGCTATAAGATGATAGGTAGACTGTGAGAAAGCAGTATTTGCTGAAAGCACAGCAGGGCATGCCAGTTCCTGTGTTTTTGTATTGGTGGTGCATGGTAATGCCTGAATAAACAGGAATGTCTAGGAGTGGGCTGCTGATCACAGCCGAGCTCTGACAGTGAGGAAAAAGGCCGAGGTCCGGGTTGTGTGCTTGCAGTTTGAGAAACAGAAGGCTCTGCTCAGGAGGCACGACAGGAGGAGCACAATGCTGTGGAGTGTATCAATGCTGCCATCAAGAGGATGTTACAAGAACTGCAATCACAAGTTGACAACATTAGGAATCTCATATACGGCTACAGTAAAATGTAGCCTGATGGAATGCAGCAATGTGGCATACAGTTATTACTCTTTGGTATTACCTTTAGGGTGTTTTTTTTTTTTTTAGACGTTAGGGAAATTGGGTCATCATTGACTTTGGTGAAGCATTCTGAGGGAAATCCATTAAATGCTACCCTCAGAAAACATGGTTGTGTTGAGCCATTAGCTACTGTTATAATACAAATGTACGCGCATGTTTAACAGGGATCAAATATTGCGAAGTATCTGTAATTGTTATGCCCTCAAGCCATGTCAAGACAATATTGTTTTTCATACATGTGGGGGAAAAAATAATTTTTTTTTTGCTTGTTTCACATTATTTTATTGCCCCCATATTTGTAATATGCTATTGCAACCTATGTAAGGCGTACAGTACAGTATGTTTGGTTACCTCCACAAACTTTTTAGTATTGGAGGCATGCTTCCTTCAATGATGATAATAATATAAAATAAAAGTGCATATTAGTGTTATACAAATCTTGTTGATCACAGCAACAATAAGTAAATAATTGTGCGGAACTATTATAAATGTTTATGTTGTGCTGACTGTTGTTTTAGTCAGGGATGCTAGGATGGCCTTGTCAGTGACTAAAATAGAATAAAATATCACCATGCCGCTGAATGGCTCTGTTGGTAAAAATATTTAAAGGCATATAAATCATATGTTAAATCTGCTCAAGTGCACATCAGGACACAAGTCATTAGCAACAAGTACAGTTGTGCCCAAAATTATTCATACCCTACCAATTTTTTATTGTTGACAAATCAAACTTACTCTTGCACAAATGACACAGTAAGTTGACATAAGGCTGTAAGAAGTACAGTAAACAATACAATACAATAAAGAAATATAATACTTTTTGGTATTTTGTTTGACACATTTACAAAAATGCCATGTCCAGAATAATTCATACCCTTTTCTCAGTAATTGATCGCAAAGCCTTTATTCACGATTACAGCCTTTAAATGTTTCCTGTGGTTGATCACAAGGTTTCTACACGTTTCCACAGGGATTTTAGCCCACTCCACTTTGGCAAACTTCTCCACATCCTGAAGGTTTAAGGGTTTCCTGGCCATGAACTTGGTCTTCAGTTCCCTCCCCAGATTCTCGATCGGATTGAGGTCAGTGCTCTGGCTTGGCCACTCCAAAACGCTCACTTGGTTGTCCACTAACCATTTTTGACGGATTTGGCCATGTGTTTAGGATCATTATCCTGTTGGATGATCCATTTCCTGCCAAGACCAATTTTTTCAGTGGATTGCTTAACCCCTTAAGAACTGAGATCCTTAAGAACCCCGGAACCGGGGACGGTTATTACGCATCATAAATACAGCATTTTTTCAAATCGTGACATTGTCAAGCGGCATATCCACATTTCGCGAAGAAACTCGGCCAAAAGCTCATGTAAACCATTTTTACCTCAACCGAACACAATTCAAGCACCAAGCAAGTAAATAAGCATGCAGCAGAACATAGGATAAAATCATATCAACGCTGAATCGCCAGGATTTCTTCTGAATTCGTGCTATGCATAAAAACGATACCTCAAATAAAAGAGAAAAGTCCACAGAATGCAACCATATGAGCCCTGTCATTTTAAACCGACAGCACATTGAAAGAACAGCAGGCATACACTTTACAGTCTACAGAGATGAGCAGAAAAAAATTCTTACCTTTGATATTTTGCAATAAAAAAACTGCTCGAGGGTAAATCTGTGCTTGCTATTGTTAGCCCAATGTGTTCGTGTTATAACGAAACTAGATCTGCCGGGATCCTAGCATGTTCTTTCCCAGGGCATTGCTTCAAATATCCCTGCTCCGTAGCATTCAGCTTCCTTGGAATGTACTTTCCAATCTGCTTTCGGCTTGCGATGCTGTCAGTAAGACTATGCCGGTAGGAATTTGATTGTATGAGTCCTGATGATTCTAACGAACTCTAAACCACCTTAATGGCAGAAACCTAGCCTGAGCTACAGCCTTGCGTTCCGAGTGCGTCAAGCTGAGTCCATGGGACATATGCATGTTCTTGAATAGCGCGACAATATAAACGCATAACTAGTTTGTTTGAGGTATTTTCTGAATAATTATCCGCTAAATATTCAACATTCATTTTCAAAGTCGTTTTCTGACGGAATCTTTGCACTATTCAGCGCAAATACTGAGCCTACAACAGTACAGTAGCCTATGTATTTTCCTTACCCATTCGTTGAATGGGCAATTTCACCATAGACTGTTGTCGATTGGCGTAGCCTATTGGATAAAATGCTGCGCTGCTGAGAGGAAATTGTGAAGGTACAATTCCTGATCAGGGTACCTTTTATTTATTTATTTATTTATTTTAGGAAATAATGCAGTTGCCTCCTACAAATAATCGCTGGGGTTATTGTTATTCTTACTTCTCTTTAACTTATTTTTTACATTGCCTTTGTATTTATCATTTTACTTATTTTTGTTTTTTAATAAATATGCTCCAGTGGAGTCAAACTTTATTTTCATTGTCTGTATTATCTTTGAATGGGAAATTGTATAGACAACAAAACTGGCAGAAATAATAATAATTTTTTTTATTGTAAAAATTAAAAAATTTTGTATTTGGTTGGAATGGATGTCTGTAGTGATATATAAGTGAAATTTTATGGGTTTTGCAGCTTGGTATGTTAGAAATCTGTAATGGAACACAAGGTACCTACATTGCCAAAATGGAGAAGCCACCTAGACATGTCTCTCTAATTATGTTCTGATTGACCTGATCAGAATAAACTTTGGCACAGATAATAATGACATTCTGTGCTGTAATTTTTAGAGGTTTCAGGCTGCAACTCAACAAATTTACAAGGGATTGAAGTAAAAATTTGTTAGGTGCAAAATGAGAGCTTTCATTTACACTGTGTTCCATCTCCATTTACTCTGACTCAGTGACATATATAGTGATTTTTACACCAGATATGAAATCTCAAATGGTTTTACCTTTATTATGATACCAAGATTATTCAAATGGACCAAGCAGTCGCAGAGATATACTCATTTATACTCATTTCATTTTGGGCTTGCCATTTTCAAAAAAAGAGGCTCAGGGCTTAAGGGGTTAATGTTTTCACTGAGGATCTGGATATACTGGTCCTGTTTCATGATGCAATTAACTTTAAGAAGGTTTCTGGGCCCATTCGCTGAAAACCAACCCCAGAGCATGATACTCCAGCCACCTTGTTTGACCGTTGGGACCGTGTTTCCCAAGTCAAAGGCATCATGAAACAGGACCAGAATATCCAGATCCTCAGTGAAAACATTAAGCAATCCGGCAAATAATTTGGCCTTGGGCAGGAATGGATCTTCCAGTAGGATAATGATCCTAAACACTGGCCAATCCGTCAAGAAATGGTTAGTGGACAACAAAGTGAATGTTTTGGAGCAGCCAAGCCAGAGCACAGACCTCAATCCTATCAAAAGTCTGTGGAAGGAACTGAAGACCAAGGTCATGGCCAGGAAACCCTTAAACTACAAGGATCTGGAGAAGTTTGCTAAAGTGGGCAAAAAATCCCCGTGCTGATGTGCAGAACCTTGTGATCAACCACAGGACGCGTTTCGAGGCTGTAATCGTGAATAAAGGCTTTGCCATCAATTACTGAGAAAAGAGTATGAATTATTCTAGACATGGCATTTTTTGTAAATCTGTCAAATAAAATACCAAACAGTATTGTATTTCTTGAAAAATTGTTTACTGTACTTCTCGCAGCCTTATGTCAACTTACTGTGTCATTTGTGCAAGAAAAAATTTGATTTGTCGCAAAATATTGCAAAAAAAAAAAACAAAAATTGGTAGGGGTATGAATAATTTTTGGCAAGACTGTACATCTATTTTGCCAACTTTTTGTGAAGCTCCTAGCTCTACTACCTGAGTAAGTGGATTGCATGGTGACTAATATTCACTTTCTTTTATTTTCTAATGATTCCGAGGATTATGTAGATGAATCCATTTACAAGTGATCACATTGCTGCCACAATACATCTCAAGCTTCCTCCCAAGGTGGTTATATATATCTGATTTACATCTAGCCCATGTGCATTTTGGGCTTCTTGGTTGGTTCACTCAGTGTACATGCCCCTTGCAGTGCAAGAGTGACCACAACAACATCGTATTGACTCCAGCCATGCTTGTGTCAATTCAGGCCAGCGGCATCGTGACAGCAGTGCATAATTGGCTTCACGCTGCTCAGGACTATGGGAGGGACAAAGTCCATTTGGGTTAGTATAACTTCTTGCACTAATAGACTCTTACTGGCCATTTGGGTGCTCATCTATTGCATAATCCCGAAGTGCAAGTTCAAGTTTCCTCTGCCTATGTTCTGTGCAGGCGAGGTTTGAACCTGTGAGCGAAAAGAAGAGATGATTGACGGGCATGTTTCAGAGGAGTGACTGTCCGCGCTCTCCCAGTTTGGCAGCACAAGTTGCAAATGAGCTTGCTTGTATAGTTCTCTGATTGGACATTCTTGACTGAAATTGCATAGAAGATGTCAAGTTTACATAAATAAAAAAGTAATAATAAAACATGTATCTTGCACCCATTTACACAACGCCTTTTACCCATTCAATTACTATCCAATCAGCCCGAAACTCATGAAATGCAAACAGGGACTGAGACACATAGAAGTGCAACAGAACATGGTAATAAAACATCTCACAATGCTGATACAGCCATATTGCATGTTCTTTCACCTTCATTCACAATCACTGGCTGAAAGCTTTAACCGTGACATCGGGCAGAGATGTGGTCGGAGAATTCACAGCAGCTATTTCCCGCAGTTAAAAGGAAGAAACAAGGGCATATTTCTGCATTTAAAGCTCTTACCTAAGTGTGATCGTGCAAAATATTTACATTCCAGGAAGTTCACGTCCCATGAAGGCTTTCTGTGATATAAATATTGCTTTAACAACTTGTTCGTGCTCAAAGGGTGAATCAGTAAAAATAACCTTTATGGTTAGAAGCTCCTGTATCATTTTACATAAATGTTTAATAGACTGTTTATTTTCACACAAATAAGTGCACCATGGAACAGCTTCCAAGCAAGTAATGGAGACGCGGGCCAGCATAAATCTTTCCATGACGTGATGAGTTTTAAGCCAGGGGCTTTTAGCTCTGAATAAGTAAGACTTCTTTATGTGAAATGTATCTAGGTGAAATTAGCAGCATCACTTGGATGAATAATTCATCAATGAGCACCCCCAAAGAAAAGCAAACACAATACCCCGCACCAGTTTTAAGTGCTTTGCCCTCAAAAGAAAAAAAAAAAAATCACTGTTTATGTAATAAATGATATCATTGTTTGTACCTCGAACAAATCCATCCGTTGCAGGATTCAAAAATAATCAGTCATTGTTTCAACCACCTATTTCCATCAATTATAGATAAGAATGGACAAAATAATGACTTGGATTGCCCTTATGTGCATGGATGTATATTATGCAGATACATGCACATGGACTATAATGCCAAAGGTTCTCTGTAACCTTAATGATGTATTTATGGAAAGTGGACATTTTAAATTCCAAATTTATGATATTTGAATTTGAAATTAATTGGTCAGTACGGCCTTTAAGACAGATATTCAGCTTCCACTTGAAGGTATTGCAATTCAAATCTATTTCATCATTAGGACTTCACATTTTGTGTACCTGCTTCAACTCCTCCACGACTGAAGGCTCCAATGAAACGAAGCAGATGTGAATGGTTGGGGGTACAAAATGATCATAATGCAGTGCATTTCCCAGGAGCATAGTCGCTAACTATGTCCGCAACTTACATAGCCCGGCCATTGACAGTGAATGGCTCCAACTTGCTCAAAGTTAGCTACTTCACTTTTGGGAAACGTTGCAAGTTTCCAAATTGCAGTGCAAAATTCTATGAAGGCTTAAAATCTGTCCTTTGAGCCCAAAAAAATTCAATTCACTCCAAACGCAACTAAAACATCAGGGCCCATATTCACAAGGTATCTTATCTTACCACTAGGAGAACTCTTAAGTCGCACTAAAACATTTTATGTGGGAGTAAAATCTTAAAAGTTATTCACAAAGCTGCTGAGAGAAACTTTCACTTAAGAAAACGGGTAACTCCTTGAATAGGAGTAGCTCTGAGATAGGTGGGAGTAAATCTCTGTTGCTTTGGATGACATCAGTTCTCATACACGACTCTTGGGACAATGAGCACGGTGATTGGTTGTTTGGTGATAGGGCGGCTCATTGAAAAAAAATACATACAACCCATGGAGGAAAAAAAAATGAGGAAACAGTCCAAGCGGCGGGTCTGTCCCATGAAATAATAACACGGTGAGCACTCCTGAAGAATGCACTCTGCGCAGTGCCCACATATCACGCTCTAGGCAAATAAACATACACAGGAAAGTGATAGTTGTATAAACGGCGATAGCATACAACGAGGCAATAATGAAATGCGCATTTGCCCCAATAATTGGCAACTTATTACCCAATGGGAATTTGTTGCGATCATTTAAATGTCGAGCCGTTCAAGTTCGTTTGCCTTGAATTGTCAGTCCACTTTGTTCAGTAACATTGCAAATATCGTCATCCTCCGTGACATCATCATCATCATCACCGCTGTCGGCAGCACCATCATCATCCGGGTGGGGTGTGTTTCTTTGTTGGCATAAATTGTGAAGGATAGCACATGCTGTAATTTACTTTGCTGGCTCTCTATGGGCTGAGACGCACCTCCCCATGCAGCACATGAAACCGGCGCTTCAGCTGCTCAATACCACACTCCACCACACTGCGTGTCATCTCATGTGCTCTAACATGCACCATGAAAACGACAACAGTAGACTAAATATTTGCAATTTACAGTATAATTCCATCTTCACATGTAATAGAGTATGCCAATGTAGGCGATGGCAACAATGACCTACCTGCTATAATTTTGTTGTGGTCCAAAACGTGGATTCAGGCAAGCAGTGAGGAGCCAACGTTTGCAGGGGTAGCCACTGTCCCCTAGCAAGTGGCATCCCGCAGGCACATAATGCCTTCAAATAATTGGCATAAGCTGCTTTCCAATAAAATGCGAAAGTCTTGCTTGTATCCTGCAGCAATGTCCAAAATATTGTATTCGGCATCAAATAGGCTACTATTTGGGTGTTCATGGAATTAACTTTTTTTCTGTTTACAAATACCTCTTCATCTTGGATCGGAGAAATTATTCAAATATGGGTCCCGTCAAAAACACAGATGATACCAGGCATACCTGAGATGTGCATGAATTCATGTTTGATTCTGTGTTGTTGGCGAATGTCCATTGGACAACGGATAAACTGTCGGATGATATGGGGGTTCACAGATCGCATTGATTGTTTGTTGAATTGAGCAACTGACAGATGATTCCTAAAAATTCCTAAATTGTCTGCGTTGCAAAGTTGTATTTTTCCGGTGGCCATGTAACGAAGTGTTGTCAAACATTTTATTTCGGGGCGTATTGCGTTGTTTCTCATGGTTGGAGATGTAATTCCTCACCAATTCAACAACAATCAAAATACCCTCACGGTTGATTTTCCGATTCTTTGTGAATAGGTTTTAGCGAGTTAGGAGTCCTCTTGACTACTTTGAGGCTCTCCTAGACTCAGGAGCTACTTTTAGGCCTAAAATTCTTAGTGAATAACACTTAGTAAAAATAATTAGGAATCCTAAATTTATGACTGGCGCCCATTTTTTTTAGGAGTTTCTCCTAAATTTGGCAGTTAGGACCTACTTTTAGCGCCAAGATGCTTTGTGAATACGGGCCCAGATATTTAGAATTGGAATATGTCTCTGTTTTCTATTTATATCACATAGGTTTCAGTAAAGTGTTTACACTCACTTTTGGCTATATTGTTTACTTGGGGGTAAAACAAGTATTGGAAGCTGGCTATGTAGTCTCTAAGCAACAGTTACAAAAGCATCAACACAGGTGATTCCTGTTCATTTGAATGGTAATTAGCAGCATTTGCCTGCTTGAAAGAGTTCTAACCAGGAGCACTTTGTTAGATAAGTCTCCAAAGCCAGATGAAAGTACTAACGGTTCCATCGGGGCCAAATAATTGTGCCTGAATTGCAGCTGTATCACTCAGAGAAATTGCAAAGCTAATGAAAGTGGCAAGAGGAACTGCATCAAAAATGATAACGTATGCTAACAAAAAAATAGCAGCGATAGCAAAAAAAAAAACTGTGGCTCGAGGTCAAAGCTCTCAGACAGGTGCAGATGAACACAAGGTTGGATAATTGCGCATAATCACAGAAATAAAGCTTGAAGATTAACAACAGAATTGAATCCATCCATGTCTGGCCAGTCTCAACAAAAACAATTTCTAATGTGCTTTACAAAGCTGGTATTATGGCAGTGTTTCCAATGATTTACCACGCCCTGAATATGCAAAACATGCACTGACCATCATTCACTTCCATCTGATTCATTCTATACTCATTACTTAACAAATTACAGAAACCTTCTGCTGCCTGTCTCAGGTTTTACTTTGATTAAGAAAAACTGATTGTCCAGAAGATGGATTATCAATGGACTCATTAAAAACCCCAAAAATGAGCTTGTATTTTAATTCTGCTCTACAGTGCAAGTAGGACCAAAACCGTTTCCAGTTCTTGCCATCCCTTGGATTTTGTAAGCTGCATATTATCAGAGTACAGGCCATCAATTATTTTGGCCTGATCTTATCTGCTTAGCGAGACTTGATCACAGAATAAAGATAAAAGCCAAATAAATAAAAATAATTAACAACAAGAACAATGAAAAGGCAGCATAATAATAAGATAAAAATAAAATGGCACAGAAAAAAAGTCAGCATGACACATAATCAATAGATGCATCCTTTAATATCCTTGGTATAAAAGAGTATATTATGTAAACAGTCGCACTTAAAATTGATAAAACTTCAAACGAAATGTTTGAATTGCCCTCTAAATATTATTTATATACAGGATTGCGCAGGAAAGTGAGCATTTACACTAAGTAATAAGACTGAGAAGTTTGTTAGAAAAGTGCACTCTGACACTCACACACTCACAGGACCACTTCTGTTCAAAGTCGGATAATATATGATGTTATGATTAGTCCAGATTGAGTGATGTTTTTCTGCATGCTGCTTCTTAACTTGGTTGTGGCAGTGCATCTTTCCATTGTTGTCACGAGTAGAAATAGAAGTGCAATGTGTCGGCACCAATTATCATGCAAGAGCCCCATCTTCTGGTTGTGTTTGCATATAACAGCAATCATCAGGGCAACATCCCGCAAAAATGGGCTTGTTTGAATCGCACTGTGATTATATATGAAGGAAAATCAGAGAAATCACTCTTGAACAACTTCTACTACAGCCTTTACTACTACTACTACTACTACTACTACCATTACTAATAATAATAGTCACACCTCCATGCTGAAAAAAGGAAAAAACTCTGATGCACTGATCTACAGTGGGCTCCAAAATCACTTGTACCCCTGACCCTCAATGCACAAACAATTCTAAATGACGGTTTCACAATTAATGGCACCCTTATAGATTATTGTAAATAAAATCGACCAAAATTAAACCAGGTATTAAATTCCACTTATTTAAGTTTTATCTAAGTGTTGAGGAACTCTGTTGAGCCTTGAGATCACTTCCTGTTTCACTAGGCTATAAAAATGAGGTAAAACACTTGCAACATCCCTTGTCATCCAATAACATGAAGAAAACAAGACGACTGTCTGTTCAAAGGAGGCAGTTGGTCATAGACGTTCATGAATCTAGAATTGGCCACAAGACGATTCACAATCGATTGAAAATGCCACTCAGCACTGTCAGGGCAATTATTAAAAATTTTAAATGATATAGAACTGTTGAAAACCTCAAGGGTAGAGGACGCAACTACATTTTTCCCCCTAAGATATTGAAGAGGATGGTGAGAGAAGCAAAAAAATCCACAGGAATCGCTGTGATGGAACTGCAAGCCTCGGTGGCATCTTGGGGTCACCAGGTTTCAAAAACAACCATCAGGCACCACTTCCATTACCACAGGCTCTATGAAAGGGTTGTCATAAGAAAGACTTTTCTGACCAGAAGATACAGAAGCAAACGCTTGGAAGTTTTCCAAATGTCATTTAAATTATGACTGGTTATGACTGTCATTTAAATTATGACAAGGTCAGATGAAACCAAAATTGCACATTTTGGTCAGATACAGCATCGGTGTGTTTGGCTTCGAAACAGAGATGCATGCAAGGAAAAGCACCTCATGCCCCTTATGAAATATACTGAGTCAAAAAAGAAACTTCACACTCCTAAATTTGTAAATATTTTCTTGAAACTTTTAATAAAAGAGTTTTTATTATCACTAGGGGTAAATGCGTTGTCAAAGACATCATGAAACACATCAACTCCGATGTGCACAGGTACGTAGCACGTGCGAGCGTACTTTAAGCTAAAACCATGTTTTCTCGTGTTCCTAGTCACGTGACCACATGAGAGATGTGCAACTGAGCTCACGTTAGCACGTAAGAGTGACATCTTGGAAAAACAAGTTTTTACAGATAATTATTCGTTGATTTTCAATGCCATGGCTGTAAAAAATTCAGGGCGAACGTGCCATTGGCATGCTAAATCGGAAACTTCCGTCACGGACGTTGCAAGGGTTAAGTGATGCAGTCGATGGACTATCCATGATCTTCAGACACGTCTCTAACAAACTGGCACCACAGCTGACTGACCTCGTTCTGGTAGCCCACGTGTGACGTCAAAAGCAGAAGACCGACAAATTACGTTATTTGCATAATCGATTTGTCACTGCAACATCCACTAGAAATGAATTGTTTAGAGGTCGTGTGACTACACAAACCATAATCACCTGCGCACTGCTCTTATTCAAGTTGTAACTTACCATTTTAACTCTTGGACATTTCTGTAGCATTTCCAGTGGAACTGGTTACATTAGGGACAATATTTTTATGATACATCAACTCATTTGAGTACAGAATTAAATAAAATCATTACTTAACACCTCATTTCTTGAATATTCAACTTATCAACCTCCAAACAAGTGTGAAGTTTTTATTTTGGCTGAGTATACATTGGTGGGTCAGTCATGTTTTGGGGCTGTTTTAATTCAAGAGGTCCAGGGGCTCTGGTTAAGCTTAATGGCAAAATGAGTAGCTCCAAGTATTGGATTTTTGACAATCTGGTTGCCTGCATCAGACGGCAGGGACTTCGCCATAGGTGAACTTTCCAACAAGACATGGACCCGAAGCAAACCACAAGATCCACACAGAAATGGTTCTGTGAAAACAAAATCAACATTCTGCAATGGCCATCTCAGTCGTCAGTCACCGATTCAATTGAAAACCTGTGGGCCGAGTTGAGGAGGGCAGTTGATGGATGCAAACCCAAGAATGTGAAGGAGCTTGAGAGGATGTGCACAGATGTGTGTCTTAACTTTATCAAAAATCACAGGGCAAGACCATGCTGTCATCCTTGCCACAGGCGGTTGCACTAAGTATTAAATTAAGGGTGCCAATAATTATGAAACCTTGATTTTGTGGAAATTTATTTTGTATTAAATGATTGTCATGATTTTGGTTGTCTCAATCACTACATTAATAAAGAGAAGTATTTCACACGTTAGTATATTCTATTTCTCTATAATTACATAGCTTATTCTTTTTTGTATTTTTTGTGCATTGCCAGTCAGGGGTGCTAGTAATTTTAGAGCCCACTGTAAATACTTGATGGGAAACATTGATTTTGGTGGTGAAATGATGAAAGTGCATGTCTCTTTGGTTTATCATTGATCTATGAGTAGAGTTACAATTAGGTAATTGAGAATGGCAATTGAGATGGAGAAAAGAAGAGAATGTGCTGCATATTTCTGCATTTCCCGTATTTATATGTCACGATTACACGCTGTTGCAAATCTGTCGTTGTTTTGGCTCTGTCCTCTAGCATACTGGATTTAGAATTTAAAAAACTGAAAATGACAGAGCAGTTGGCTGATAATAAAAAAATAATAATCATAACAAAACGAAAATTGAAAGATGCAGTGAGACTGATCTTAATAATTGATGAGGAAGCATTCAGCTTGGTGAAATAATGTATATTCATTTCTGTGTGGTTTATCATTGATCTGACTTTTAAAAAAAAAAGAGAGAAACAGTTAGGTAATAGTGAACGGAAAGTTAGCAGGAGAAAAAAGAGAAAGCTGTAGAATATTTTTATATATCCCATTTTTATATGTCATTCTTATTATATACATTTTCAAATTTGTTGTTGTTTTGGCTGTGTCCTCTTGCACACTGAATTTGAGAGGAAACACTGATTATGAAGTCAAAGTCCAGCCTATGATGCATTATCCTCCATTTTAGGTAAACAAAAGTGATGGGCCCCCTTGCTGTTTGGGAGTTTCATGGCCACCTGCTTTTACTTTCATAATCAATTAATTTGTTATGAAGCTGTCAATCATTGAATAGGACAAATAGAATTTATATTTTGAGTCTGTTCTTGTTGTTTCTCAACATTTGGACCAAAAACGTGTCAATGTCAAGGAAGCAGGCCGAGGCTTAAGCATCTGACTAAATAAATCAGTGTCAAAATCAACAGTTTGATATAATGTTAGGAAACAGGAGCGTTCTAGTGGTCTTGGACATAGCAAGCCATCTGTCAGACCGTGGACGATCACTTCAGTGAATGACCGAAGAATACCTTCAGGAGTGAAGAATATCTGCTGTTTAACTGTCAAACTGATCATCAGCAGCAGGGCGAGCTCTGGAGCATACCAAAAGATTTTCACTGCCTCAAGCCAAATTCCTCAAAACCTATTGAATCTCACTTTTCGTTGCTCTTGGCAATGAACCAAACCACAGAGCTGGAGCAACCAGGGAGTTGTTCAGAGCAAAATGTGGAATATTCTTGACTGGTCAAGTCATTCACCCATCCTCTATCCCATTGAAGTGCAGAAGACAAGGATGGAGAAAGAATGCCCCAGAAACAACCAATAACTGCAGACAGCAGCAGTTTCGGCTTGCCAGACCATTAACAGGGAAGATGCCTGGTCTCTGTTGAAGTCTGTTACTACAGGCATTCGTAAAATTTGTGCGTACTTGGATTTGCAAAAAGTTACGGAATAATGTGACTTTATTTCAGGGTATGGTAATTTATCCAACTGGTTTTACTCCACCAAAATCGGAGAAGGGAATTCTGGGTAAAAAAGGTTCACCATTCTGACTCCACTTACACAAAATGGATGCCAGTGCCCTAACAATAAATATGTCAGTCTGAACTTTTGCCTCATTCATTCTTTTCTATTCCAATATACTGGACTAAACGGATAACTGTAAAAAATATGCCTCTGACACAATGCAGTTGTATTTAAATGCATATACACAAAAAGAAATGATGCAGTTGCTCCGTAAATCTAACCATTTATTTTTTACTCATTCATAGATGAAAATGGGTAAATGGATATCACTGCAATGGATATATTTCTGCTTACTGAGGCAGTTTGTTTGGCATAGGAAACGGGAGGCTGTCGCAAAAACATCAGCAAAATTCTTGCATTTGACACCAACAATTTTTTTTGCTTCACCCTTAATTGGATGTTCGTGCACAGTGACTGATTGTTCTGAAAACAGTCATAAGAAGCAGTTTATGGGGCAAACAATTATAATATTTATGGATAAGAATTCCCTGTCTGCGAGTCCATCTTCCACCAGATGTCAGTGTTCCACAAGTTAACATCATTTATAAAGTCTTCAGGTGAGCAGACTGTTGAGTTCAAATTACATGCTCTGGACGTTCAGGAATTTTCGCGAAGCTGACCTTAAGTCACATGATATGCATAAAATTTGCAGGATTCATACGAAAAATGAACTGAATTACACTAGGGGCGATCACAGATTCCTTCATTTGTTTTTTTATTTTAAAAAAATTCTGCCACAATCAAGCACCAAACTATGACAAATAGGATGAGTGAGCTAAGTGTTTCCGTTATTTCAAATCTTACAGAAGACCAAAATAAATTGAAATATTGATGATTCCATATAATCCAAGTTTCTATTTACAATCTCAAAAAAGCAGGAATATTATACAACCCCATTACCAAAAAAAGTTGGGATGCTGTGTAAGATATAAATCAAAACAGAATGCAATGATTTGCTAACCACATACTCCAATGTTTAATTAAAAATAGTAAAAAAAGACAACGGATCAAATTTGCAGACTGAGAAATTGCACTGTTTTTTGAAAAATATTAACTTATTTTGAATTTATTGCCAGCAACAAATTGCAGAGGCAACAAAAGACTGGAAAAGTGGTATGATGCCAAAAAAAAAAAAACTAGCAGAACATCTCATAGCGAATTAGATTATTTACCAACAGGTCAGTAAAATGATTGGGTATAAAATGGCTTTCATAAGTAAATGTAGAGAAGGCTTTTCTGCTCTATGAAAGACGGCATAAGAAAATAATTCAACAATTTAAGAATAATGTTTTCAACTCAAAATTGCAAAGAATTTGGAGATTTCATCCTCTACGGTACATGATATCATTTTAACCCTACAATTCCCCTTGTATCATATATGATACACCAAATTTGAAGGACCATGTCCACCTGGTAAGATGCAACACAACCATGACTGCTCACTGTATCATATCTGATATACAGTGCTGCCACCTGGAAGAAAGAAGTGGCATTACAGGAGTATCTCTCCCCTAGTCACTCGCTTCAAGGTAGTAGCTCCCATGTGAATGGGAATTCATGAATTTCCTTGGACTTTGGCAGTGAAGTTCGGCATTCCAAGGTAAATATTACTCAAAAACTTATACATGTTAAAGGATAGGTATAGATAGTAGAGAGCATATAAATAATTTGAAATTTTGAGTGTTGAGTTCTGGAGGGATGCTGATTTTTGGCTGCATCAGATATGATACTCCTGGAATTAGAAGTTGTTTTTTTTTTTTGAATACTTTCTAGGCCTTCAACCATAAGTAAGCCTGGGTTGCTGTCATGTGCTTCAAAAAAATGCTTAGCCATTGGATAATCAAAGTTTGCTTTTCTAATTGCATACTTATGCTCAGAAACTCTGTCTTTCAAACGACGCTTAGTGCGGCCTATATAAAAAAAACATTAGAGGTGGTGACAGACTCAAATTACTTCTGCAGAGAGAGACTTTTTATATTTATCAAATGAAAGCCACTACCTATCCAGGTTTATATGAAGATATTGACTTCAGTCCTTTTTTGTAACCTTCTATCATTACAGATAGTGTTTTCTCTGCTTTGTTCTTCTGCATTTAATTGTTTAATTGGTGGAGCCATCTATTGGTCATGATTTGTCCTTTATTGGTCTCCTACCCATCCAGGTGAGTTCAATCACCTATTTAAGGAGAATCATTGTGTTGAGTGTTACACCCTGAGGAAGGCTGAGGCCGAAACGCGTGGGCTGTAACCCACTTTGTTTTAATATTTCTATATGAAGTAGCCATTTAAAATAAAGGCTTTTTTTATATTTAAAGAAGAGTGCCTTGGACTTTCCTTTTTTGATGCCCTTTGTTCCACACCAAAGAGCACCTTCGTTACATCATTTGGATTAACCTTCTTAGCACACTGGACCTTCTCTTTTTTGAACTCATTTAAAATGTATTGAGGTAAAGTGTAAAACTGCCCTGTGGTCTGATTAATCAAAATGTGAAATTCTTTCTGGAAATCATGGATGGCACATCCTCTGGGCTAAAGAGGAGAGGGGCCATCCGGCCTGTTATCAGCAAACAATTCAAAATCCATGATAGTATTGGGGTGCATTAGTAGTACACATGGCATGGGTAAATTGCACATCCACCATTCATGCTGAATGATATGTACAGGTTTTGATACAGCATTTACTTGATCCAGATGCCTTTTTTATGGGAATACCTTGCTTATTTCAGTAACACCATGCCAAACACCATACTCTGCATGTATTACAACAACACGGCTCCGTAGTAAAAGAGTCTGGGTGCAAAAGTGGTCTGCCTGCAGTCCAGACCTGTCACTAACTAACAATAATGGGCGCATTATGAAATGAAAAATATAACAAAAGAGGCTGCAGAGCATTGAGCAGCTGAAATCCTACATAAGGCAACAACATTTTGCTGTCAAAGCTACTGAAGTTGGTTTCCTTAGTTCCTAAACGCTTACAGAGTGTTGACTGAAGAAGACGTGATGCAACACAGGGGCGTATATAGAAATTTGAAACACCAGGGGCTGAGCCCCAAAGACAGGACTAGATTCGGTGCAGATTGGATTAATTAATTTGTTAATGGTATAATGAAGTCTCATACTTGGATGAAATCAAATCCAGTGTATAGACCTGTTTGGAGCGGATGTCACGGTTACGTCACTTTTACTTGCTTGTGCATAGCGGTGGCAGAAAAACACCAGAAGAGATTATGACATTGCCAGAGGGAGACTGGAGGCATCCAAGAAAACAACAAAAGACATGTCTTTTTGTGCTGTAGGACGTCAGAATAGAAATGCAAATAAAAAAGCGACCTTCACTTTTATAGAAAACCGTCGTCCAGGACATATTAGAAGCCAACCGTAGACATTTATGGTTGCAATCAATCGAAAGGGCAGAGGAAACATCCAGAATTCTCCACTCTGTTGTGCTCATTTCATATCGGGGGGATAAGAAGCAAGAGTAGTGGGTTAGCGAGGTATGTCAGGCTTAAAGCTAGGCTTTTCAATGTCACGACAGTAACTCTTTCTTAACGTGGCTAGATCACCATGGCAATGTATGCTGCAAACTTAACCTGGTCGGGAGCAGGTTATGAGCCAAGTTTCGGCTCAGATTGGCTATAAATGTGCCGCTTTTCACTAAGCGCCTCCTTTGCAGATGGCAAGATGATCCTGCGGATCTTGGTGCCCGAATAGTACACGGTTCCCTTCGGAGGGAGAGAGTCAACAGAGACCGATACGCTGTTATAAACTGATTTTAACAGTTAAATTATCTGATTGTTTCATGGTTATCTGAACTGTAAGTGGCGTCCTGCGCGCATTCAACTGTGGTTTAGACTTAACATACATGGAACTCTGTTGTAAACTTATTGTAAAATGACAGTTTAAATATCTGGCAAAAAAAAGGTGCCAATTAAATTGGCGGGCAAAAAAGGTACAAGTTTATAACAGAGTTTGACCCGTTGGATTTTTCTGACAATATTCTCTATGAACGCTACAGATTCTCAGCCGCAGGAATTTGTTACTTTTGTGTTCTACTGGAGCCATATGTTGGCAATGTTACAAAGAGAAGCTGTGCGCTTACAGTTGCATGAATGGTATGCATAGCGTTGCAGTATTTTTGCCACAGGAAGCTACATGCATTCAGCTGGCAGTGCAGAAAATCTCAGCAAGAATATTGTATGCTGCGCTATACATTTTAAACAACATACCATAAAATAATTATGAAAGCAAAGCAACATATGGCGTGAGGAATGTTCTTATGTTTTGTTTTAACTTGCTGCCATGTCTACTTGACAGTGCTGGTACGGCAACTATTAAAGCACCAATTACAAAATTAAGTCGTATTCTATCATACTTACCATTGTTTTGATATGCCATCGGCCCATTGTAAATAAATTGAGAAGGCTATTGATATTTATCACGGTCAGATTATATTCAATCTATAAATTAATTTCCCTTTAATTTGGCCCAGAAGTTAAAGTAATTTCTACTAATCCGTCAGTATTGGACTGATGCATTTACGTGGTCAATGATTTTCCACCAGGATTCCTCTCTGGGCTTATTAGCAGCAACAGCCTTGCTTTTTGCTGTTATTACGGTTTTATATTCTTCATAACTGTCCATAATTATGACCTAGCTCCTCCTTGCAGAAATATACAGCATGTAATTGGTCCAGTTTTGGGTGGAAGAAGAGATAAGTGATGTGTGGAACGCCCCTTTTATGGGAGCGCGCACAGAGCCTAAAGAGCCTAATGGACAAAGCCTAGGTTAATAAAGAAAGATTATAACCACCCTTGTGGTACCAAGTATCTCTGATTTAGAATTCAGGGCCAGCTTACTCAAACAAAGCCTGACTATGTTGAACTTCATGGTATAACCCCCGCTAAGGTTTTCTCCACTGTTTATCACACATAGAGGCTAAATCAATAATGAAGTTACAAACAAAAAATTTGTGACAGCAACAAGCTGGCATTCTCAGTACACTATTTTATAATCGTAAACACAGTTTACCAGTGTGAGCATCATTAAAATGAAAGCTAGCATGTAGCTGAACACACCAAATTGTTCATAGATGGTTTAACTAACATTACTCAGTATTTATACCATTGTTTAATTAACGCTAACGAATGAATCATAATATTTTAACTGTCTTGTGTTGGCACACTCTTAAAATAATCGGAAAAGACATCTGTAACATCCATGCTCGTTTTTGGTGCTCCTAACACCGGTCTGGAGAGCTGTCACTTTCTGCCACCAGTTAAGCTCCGCCCACAAAAAATGTCATCTCTATTTACAAACACGAAGGGGGTCTATTGGCCTAAAATTTTACATTTCAAAGAAGTGGCTAATGCAAATATATTGGATATTGGATGCGTGATATTGGATACAGTACTGCATGTAAACATTAAATGAAAAATGCCATGATGATTCCATGTCTTTTTAATGTATGCTCTAATGACCCTGCTATAGTACCTGTGTTAAAGCCCTGCCAAATCTTTTAAAGCCAAAAAAATGTTCATTTACATCACCATTATTTTGAGAGACATAGTGCTCACAAACTGACAGTTGTTCTAAATTATTGTCCCTGGCCTCATCAGCCACTATAGCAGACATGCTGGATTCTTTCAGTTCAGCCACAACACTCTCAGTGACTTCTTCAGCACAACATTGGATCAAATGTAGCATTTCATAGAAAGTTGTTCAAAGTCTGACGAGTTACCAGGGTAAAATGAGGAACTAACTGCTGGTTAACTGCAATGTGCAGTTCTTGAGTAACTCTAATCGGATTTTTATAAAATTATCAGTTAATTGAAGAACAAAAAAGGCATAAATAGTTGGCTGATCTATAAAATTTGATTGGGAGTTACTCAAGAGCTGCTTGTTAATTAATTGTGTACTGCCAGTTAGTTCCTTTTCTGTTCCTAAAATAATAATCATTAGCTACTTTTTAAAGGTGACTAGGAGTTCCTCCAGAGCTTCCATTTAAATGGTTTAAAAGCAGTTAATTCCTCATTTCTTCTTTATTTGCTCCCTGGTAACTACTCAAATTGTACAAAAAAATCAATTCTGTGATGTGTTTGAAAGGCAAGTAGCATTATAGGGCATGCTGAGGCGAAAAACTATTCTGGGACTTAATTTTGCCAATTGTGTGTCTCATTTTTGTTCTCTATAAAATAATCTATCTCTTTAAATCAAACAAAGCAACCATGTTATGCTACTCTTCCTGGTAATCCCTTCCCAGTTTGCATCCTTCTAACGCAATGGCCAGTTGAGCGCTACTCTGTCTGGGGCTTGAGCCCAGACCCTTCTGCCCCGCAATGCAGTGCATTAACCGAGTGAGCCATCTGGGAAACTTGGTCCATTGTTGTCGCAAAGCGTAACACCAAAGTAACTTTGATAGCCAAGGTAGCTACCTTATGACCTCATGCATCATATCAATCAGTCTAGTGTGCAAACAACAAACTGTTGACGTCAGTTCATGTAATGGCCACCGTCAGTGTTGATAATGACAAGGAATTTATGAAAGATACACGTAGCATCTTCAAATAAATTCAAGAATAAAAATAATGAAAGATTGGTGGTTTGAAGAGCAGTGAAGAGAAGAAGTTGCAAGTAGGACTTTCTTACATAAATAAGGATTGGAAAAGGTGGAGAACAATGGATGCGGAGTACCCCATGTCTGCGTTTGCCTTGGGCCTCCAAATTGCAAAATCTACCGCTGGTCAAATGTAGTGCATGCAGATAAGTTCAGGCCACTACTGTTTCACAGAGCCTTATAGACCATAAAGGCGTACCATAATAGCTTGTCCAGCTACGCGAGGGCCTCAGCCATCAAAGATCGCAAATTCTACCTACACTAATTAATTTTGACAAATGGCATTTGATTTCCAGATCCTTATGGTATCCGTGAGTGGGTAGACGATGTTAGTTAGTGGCCCAGTATTCTGTGGCCTGATATTTATACCCATTTGATAGAGAAATCTACCGTGTACACTAGGGAGGAACTACGAGCATACAAGTCACTGGATGCTTATGACTACGTTATCTGCGGACATAAGCAGAATGTTAATTACCACGACAGACTTGGAATTTTATGTCTCAAAATCAGAGGTCCTTCCTAGAGAAAACACAAGGGCATAAAACCACCGGGTATGATGCATGGGTTATAATAATAATAACAAAAAAACAGAAACCTACGTCCTGACAGCTAATTGTACCTGCAAGGCAGGCTAAGTATTATTTTGTATTGTTGGCTTGCTTGCTAGCGAGTTTGACTGCGTAGTTGTCATGCAAACATGAAATCTGCTTCGGTTTACCATTATTTTCACATATTTCATTTAAAGTCTATAACCGTGACGCACGCGTCAAAAAAATTGGTAACATTAACTTCCACAAACCAAAGCCCACTGGCAGTGTGTGACACGCGTCAGATTTTTACTTTTCGCCATTGCTCAATTTCTTGAGCATCAACTCAATAGAAACGTATTTGTCTTTTAAGTTAGCTATTTAACTACTTCGCCTTGCCATGGCTGGTGGCAAACACAAAACCTCACATGCAATTGTCGAAACCGATATACCTGCTTTTTAACCAAGTCACAGTTTTGAGAGGAAATCCGTTATATTGTGCGCATTTAAGTTATCAATCGATCTGCAGTTTGACAGAACTTAACTCACGGTACACTGGTAAGAATTTAACACTGCTAAGTTAGCCAGCTAGCTAATTTGCACAGGGTGAAGTAAAGTGAATCAAAATCTTCATTTACTAAATAGCTAAATTATGCTTATATATTACATATAGTGCACAGTAACCTGAACGTCGGACTTTTTCGTCACTTAAAATAAGCTGTATCAGTAGGTTTTTAAAAAATTAAATGTTATCTTGTTGAATATTTTGAGAGTGACACCCATGGTTTCTCGGTCTTCTTAACAACTGTCAATGTTGATGCAGCTGTCGCGTTCAGTGGGCGTTTAAAAGCATCAAGGCAGCGTTCGGAGTTTGACTTGATGCTTCGCTTGCGGCCAGTGGGCGTTATACGGATGTAATCCTCTCAGAATCCTGTAAAACTTGAGTCCACCAATGAAATATCAATTCTGACAGCCGTACACGCAACACAAGACATTTCGGAGCTGGTAAAATATCTAATTCATTGTTTGCAGACTGAATTGGGGAGACCGCTACTTCCGGTGCCAAAATGCGCACGCATCTTTTTGATGACGTTGGCTGTAAATGGGTCTATTATCGCAATCTTTCGCATCATTATTAGTCCTTAATTTCCCTAGCACCAATTTTTTTGGGGTCTGCTGCAATAATCAGATTTGAAATTTGCATATACAGTATCTTCAAGAAGATTGAATTCACACGTTAAATCAGTAAATAATTTGTTGTAGTGTTTCCAGTATAGTAGAGGGTGAATGGGCTTGTCAGATCACTCCTATTGGATCTTATTAGCATTTTCCATCTGACCTCTTTTCTGGAATAGGGATTGAGCATAAAGTTTTCAGCTGAAATTTAAATATAGCTTCAAAGTATGCATATATTAAGCACCTCAGAAGTTGTCTGCATCTTATGAACATCAGAATTCCTCCACTGAAAAAATAGTCCATTCTACAATTAGTAAAAATAAAGGGTCGACCATATTTGGAAGAATGGGCAATTCACTCTCAAATCACCAGATTAAAATAAAAAGTTAACGGCTCACCACATCAGTTTTGCTTCAAAGTTACATAACATGATACTGCATTCAGTAGATCGCTTGTAAAATTTATGACCTGTGTTTTCATTAGTTTTTGAGTTCTTGAGACTTCAAAAAAGGGGTGTGGGGCACCCAAGTTTGAGTAAAAATGAGCGATACGATACAATATGCCAACTTCATAAATCATAAGTGTTAAGGAAAGGTGCTACAATGTTTCCTTACTTATCACCTTTAGCATAGGGTACACACTGAACCATCCTTTACAAAAAGAAAGAGATAGCACCATCCCACAATTTTGTGCAGCAGCAATATGTAAAGTGTCAATCTGGCTCATTTCGGAAACAATCAAACACAACAGGCAAGAGACGCGTGATCACACTGCCTGGTAAGTGCATTCAGACTCTCCTCATAGCGCAGTTGTTTTTCCTTGGCTGTCATAAATTTCTCTTTTCACCTTTTCTTAACCTCATAAGGTTTTCCACAAAAGTTAAAGAAAAGTGGTTAGGAAGTAGACGGTAGGATGTAAATTTTTGACTATTCGAAAAGTCTTGCAAACTCCCAGAAAATGACCACTAACATTTATATGGCATAATGGCAGCAATGATAAGTGTGTTCAAACTCTCTAAATATCAAAGAAAGGCGCATTAGTGCTTCCTAACATCTCCTTTAGCATACGGTACACTGAACCATCCTTTTCGAAAAGAAAGGAGGTATCACTATGCCGCAATTCTGCATGGCAGCAATATTTAAAGCAATGACCATCCATGTGTCCATTCAAGAAAACAAATGAGCATGATGAGCGAGAGACGTTTGATCCCGTCGCCTAGTGTAATTGTATTCGGATTCTGTCAGCAGCGCAGTTGTCTTCCCAAGCCCTTTTGAATACCCTATAACAGCTTTCCTATACCTCACAACGTTTTCCATCGAGGTTAAAGAAAAGTGGTTAGGAAGCAGACAGTAGGACACACGTTTTTGACTATTCGAACGCCCTGGTCTAACGCGGAGAGAAATTGCCCAATATGCAACAGAATGCTTTTATAGAAGGAAGTGAAATTTCACGCCACCTGTTGATTATTTTTTCATCTCTCTCATGCTTGAACATTCCCCTTTGTTATGCCTATTGACACCTTTGCTAGCTAATTTATTGGGTTTTTTTTTTTGCCAAAATAAGAAAGTTTTTCTCCGAGGAAAAAACATAAAAAAATGAAGATTTTGATTGTGCGCAATGGCTTGGTTTTGCATGATAGACTCAAGAGGCCTGTCGGCCTAAAGAGCTTCGCTGAGGATGAGTGAAATGTCCATGCCATAACTTAATTTCAGAAATTCTTGAAACCTATTGCAATATAAACACATATGACATATTTGGTAACCAGAATATACTGTCAACTAGTTGGTGTCTCAATTTATGTAAAACCCCAATTCCAAAATAGATGGGATAAAGTGTAAATTATGAATAGAATCAAAACACGACTTTCAAATCTCACCAGCCAGTATTTTATTCACAAAAGAAGAGAGATAACATAACAATTGTTGAAACTGAGATATTTTACAATTTTATCCACAAAATGAGCTCATTTCAATTTTGAAGGCTGCTACAGGTCTCAAAAAAGTTGTTTACCATGGTGTAGCATCCCCACTTCTTTTTAACACAGAGTGGAGGCATCTGGGCATTGAGGAGACAAGTTTCTTGAGTTTAGCCATTGTAAATTGATCCCACTCTTTTTTAATACAGGCCTCCAGCTGCTGGAGAGTTTTGGGTCTCCTTTGACGGACATTTTGTTTAATTATAGGCCAAATGTTCTCAATCGGTGAAAGATCAGGACTGCAGGCAGGCCAGTTCAGTGCACGGATTCTTCTACTATGAAACCATGCTGTTGTTATAGCTGCAGTATGTGGTTTTGCATCGTCCTGCTGAAATACACAAGGCCTTCCCTGGAATAGATGTTGTCTGGAGGGGAGCATATGTTGCTCTAAAACCCTTATATACCTTTCAGCATTCATGGTGCTTTTTAAAACATGCAAATGTCCCACACCATATGCATTAATGCATCCCCATACCATCAGAGATGCTGGCTTTTGAACTGAACGCTGATAACAGGAGGGGTGGTCTTCCTCGTCTTTAGCCCGGAAGACACGACATCCATGATTTCCAACAAGAATGTCAAATTTTTAAGTTAAAAGTTAACGGCTGGCCACATCAGTTTTGCTTCAAAGTTACATAACATGATGCTGCGGCCGTTAAAAAAAGAATGGCTTCCTTTTTGCACGATAGAGTTTTAGGTGGCATCTGTGGATGGCATGGCGGACTGTGTTTACAGCTGGTGGTTTTTTGAAGAATTCTTGGGCCCATTTAGTAATGTCAATGACAGAATCATGCCGGTGAGTTATGCAGTGGCGTCTGAGGGCCCGATGATAATGGGCATCCAGTAAAGGTCTTCGGCCTTGTCCCTTACGGACAGAGATTTTTCCAGTTTTTCTGAATCTTTTGATGATGTTATGCACTGTCCATGATGAGACCTTAAAAGCCTTTGCAATTTGACATTGAGGAACATTGTTTTTAAAGTATTCCACAATTTTTTACGCAAGCCTTCACAGGTTGGAGAGCCTCTGGCCATCTTTACTTCCAAGAGACTCAGCCTCTCTAAGACATCCCTTTAATAGCCAATCATGTTACACACCTAATGCTAGTTAACTTAATTACTTGCTAAATGTCCTTTCAGTGGATTCTCATATATTAATTGCTTTTTCAGCCCTTTTTTGCCTGTGTCCCAACTTTGTTGAGACCTTTTGCAGCCAGAAAATTTGAAATAAACTCATTTTGGGATAAAATGAAAAATGTCTCATATTCAATATTTGAAATGTTTAATCAGCACTTTATTTATTGCTTGGGGGACTTTGAAGAAAAATTGACAAAATTGTAAACTTTATTATGGAGAAAAGGCATGTTTTGTGTTTGGAGAGGTTACTGATGACCACTGATGTTCAACTGCACTGATATTGATAAATTCATGCTACACTCAAGCAGAAAATCATTAGTTCATGCTGAATTTCATTTCCCCAAAAATTGATTTGTGTTAAGTATATGATTAATGTATGATTTGACAGTGAACCATTTTGATGAATCTCAGACTTTGGGGAGACACTTGGATAGCTGTCTAATTTGGCTCATAGCAAGCGGGTTATCTAGAATGTCATGTTCAAGATGAATTGTACTTGTGGTCAAGAAGTTTATGATCTCAGAAATGTATAGTTTTAGGCCCCAGCAGTTTTTCAATTGTCAGTATTATTTTTTTTGCAATTTCAATGGTGAATTCTCATGAAGATTTTTTATGTTTGCAGCCCCTTTTCTCCACCAAAATCATAAAAATAAACTGAAATACGATGGGAGTCTAAATGCTTCAAGAGTCTACACTGAATTTAGCCAAAGTTTTTCTGTCTGTGAAGCTGCAATCTTGAATTATAAAGCCTTAAATCAGGTAACACCTAAATAGCCAGATTTGGCTTCCGCGCAAAGGGGTTAAGCCATAACTAATCAGTAGAGCTTTTCCAGGAGCGTCACTACTGCCCTTCATGCACATATACTTAGTTGAGATTTTAAAGCAAGCTACTCACTGGGAGAGGGACTAACAGCATCAAAACTTGAATTTCATTGTTGCAAGCTATAGCATACACTGTCAAAAATGCAAAGCTGTAACACATAAAACAATGTATAACACACTAAGAATCTGATGCAAAACTTAGGCTTGTCAGCATGCGTCACTGATCAACTGGAGGGAAAAAAATTGCTAGGTAGATATGTAGGTCTTTAGGCTGTGGGGTGCTGTTCACATTGTACGTGTAGCTTTGCCAAGTAAATAATGTTACTGCAGCCATGCACCACTAGCCCGCCAACAATAAATCAAACTTTATGTGCAATAAAATTTCAATCAAAGAATATAAATGCTGCGAGTAATTTTTCCCCATAATGTATTTTTTTTTTGCTTTGTATGCATTTTATGCTGTGCCATGCAATGTTTATTTTCACTTTCTGATTACCGAGGAAACTCTCCATCCTCTGAGGCAGTTCAATACTGGCGGAGCCGGTGTAACACCTGGTAGCATCCTGGAAGCCTGGGCAATGATTGCAGCTCAAGCTTAGTCTATTACAGTTGTGCTAAACTGTCTGTTCTGTCCCAGCTATCCTATCTTGGGGTTCCTCTGTCAATAAACTACTAGTTGTATTGTACTCCTGATTGTGCTTGATTCTTAGTCTGGACTGTTACAGTTAACTCTTTTTCCAATCTCTCCGTCTCAATTTGTCCTCTTCCTTCTCTAATCTTTCTCCCTCCCCTTCTCTCAAGGGTTAACTTCAGGCTGATGGGTTCCCCTTTTTCGAGTTTGTTTCCACCTAAGATTTCTTTGTAATAGGGCGTATTTTCTTACTACTTTCACCACTGGCTTGCTCCTCTGGGAGCTTAGGTCCTGTCTTGTGTAAAGCAGTCTGAGTCAATCCCAACAGTGAAATTTGCAATACAAATGAAACTGAATTGAACTGAAACAAATGCAACCTGTTGGGAATGAGTTGGCAGCCCAGTTCCACTCTTCAGCTGACTGGCCAGAACATATGGCTGGATTTCAGATGGAGGGACAAGGAAAGGTTGACTATTGACTTTTGGTGGAAGGTGTCCTGGTGCCAGATACACTTATGAACATCCTCAAGCTTATTATGGATAAACTGTGACTGGCACAGAAGTTCAACTAGAAAAGCACTCAGAGAGCGCAGAACCTCCGCCAGGGGGCAGCAAAGCCAAAAGCACGGTGACTGGACCTCTGGCCCATTGGAAAGACTTGAAATCTTGAATATCTCAGCAGTACTTTGGCCTAGATATGCCAAAATTTAATCACCTCTTCCTTGAGTTAATACCCACCTACCCTGAAAATTTCGTCAAAATCCGGCCATAAGTTTTTGAGTTATGTTGTACACAAACAAACAAACCAACAAACAAACGGCACCGAAAACATAAACCTCCTCGGCGGAGGTTAATAACACAACACCACTCGAGTTCAGGTCAGGGGGGCCATCCCTGTCAATCACGCCTCTCCAAGTTTTCTTGCCCAATGTGAATGCTGAAGTGGATTTAGTTAATGGGGCCTTTTCCACTAGCCCTTCCATCTCAAAGAGGATGGAGTACTCCAAACTGCTATTTGGCCTATAATAGGTAAGGTAACTCATATACACTTCATGCAACAGTAATTTGAAAATCAGAAAAGGCTACACATAGACACACATATTGTTCATAAAAGAGAGGAAATGTTTTGTCTTCCCCCTTACCCATGTCCTAGATAGATTATGGCAAAGTCCTGGTGGGATTGGCAGCCATCCTCTATTTAACAGGCATCGCAAGATTGCAGTTAACACTATTTCTTTGTTTTCCCCATAATATTTATGCAGTGGATGCTGCTGCAAGCTGGGGGGGTGGAGCAGTGGAGTGACTTGCTTTCAAACACTCAATTCAACTTGTCACTTCCACAGGAGGGCCCAAGTGGCTTAATTTGTGGTAATGAGGGGTAATAAAGTCATAGTCCCTTTCATTACCCATGCATGGAGGATGGCAGTAGGGGACTGGCGCTCTCTCGTTCCCTCTCTCTCTCTCTCTCTCTCTCTCTCTTTCCTTCTCATCTCTTGTCAGCAACTGACAGTCTGCCCCTTCCTTTCGATCAAACCATCCACAATTCCCCTAATTAGTTTGCTTTTATGAGAACAATGCTTCAGCCATCTGGTCAGCTGTCAGACTCCTACAGAGGCCAGGATAGCAGTATAGCCTTTTGTATAGTCCTGTCCTCCCCTTCTCATTGTGTCTATCCATGGACTCTGCCATACTTGTCTGTTCACTTTTAAATAGATTAGTAGTAGATTTATGAGCCGTGCCCCAGGGGGTGGAAGTGTTCAGGGTGCAGTCAAAGCGGTGCAATGGAGGCAGAGTTTGGTTTGGTACTTTAACAGGGCTATACAGCCGAGTTCAAAACTTCTGGTTAAGTCTTTTAGCTTTAGATCAGACCTTGTTTGGCCACTTTCATGTCATGTTGCATTGGCAGTTCAGAAATTCAGTGCCAAGACTTTTTTCTGCTGTCCTGTGGTGTACATTCTAGGTCCTACGCCTAAGTCACTGCTTGTAGGTACAAAATATGGTATCACAATGTGTAAAAACGTGGATTTTTTTCAGGAGCAAAGTTGGTAATAATGGATTAGGGGCGATCATACTTATTCCTGTGCCGAGTTGCAGGTGGCTGGAGCCAATCCCAGCATAAAATGGCGAGAATGCAGGAACAAACCCTGAACAGACTGCAATCCACCGCAGGGATGACGCACCATTCACTCACATGCTCATACCAGTGGGTAATCTCCAATCACCAATTAGCCTAACATGCATGTCTGTGGACTGCAGGAGGAAACCCAGGCCCCCGGGCCTGATTCAAACTCACTGCCTTCTTGCTGCGAGGCAACAGCTGTACCCTCCGCAGCATTTGGGATTGTAGTCAATCTAATCAGACTTTGGCATAAAACACTGTGAGTAAACCATGGAAAATATTTCAATTATTTTGCTCCTTCAAAATGCACAGCAAGTGAAAGTTCCAGGCAATTTCATTATTTTTGCGCAAACAAAAAACTCCTATATTTTCAACTGAAAGCTCCTGCTATATCACTGAAACATTAAAGCTACGTTATGAAAGGAAACGTGCATACCATAATTCTTAATGAAAACTTTAGCATTGATCATCATATAACTGTTGAAAGAAAAAAATGCTGTCATATGATTTTTAAAAATTATTCAATTTGCATAATCATTTGAAAAAAACATGTCAGACACGGATGGGATCCAGATTTGAGAGACATCTGCAGTGTAATGTGACAGTTTATTCAGTAGAGGACAGCATTCCCTCGCTTTTTACCTGCACAAAGCGAGAACTTCCCCTAGTGAAAGCCATAGCCTCATTACTGTGGACATCATCTAAACTCAGAAAGTCTGTATTGCATTTAAAACAGCAAGAATGACGCCGGCCATCTGAGAGCATAATTATCATTGTACATTGTGAGTGCAGTCCTGTGCTTTGTGAGCATCGCCAGAAGTTTAAGCAGGTTTCCTGAATATAATCAATGACAATTTTCATATTGATTTATATATGCAAAGTGGCCAAATTTAAGGAAGATAATTCAGCAGAGGATGTGTTTTATTGATATGTGCATTGATTAATTAAAGAGATGAGCTTCATTGAGGTGCTCAGTGGCAATGTAATGTATTGATTTTGCAATGAGTATTACGCATGGGCTCACCCCCAAATAATGTTTCTTAATTGTCTTTGCTCAACAGAGCTAATCTCTGTCACCTAAAATAACGGATTGTTAATAATTACTACTGCTAACTTCATCCTTACCATAATAAATATGTGGGAGGAAAAAAAAAGACAGTTAACAATAAACAGCCTCCACAGTTTAGCAGTATCACATGAAATGCTCCCTGTCTTTATGTTTGGAAAAAACCTAAAACACTTGTAAGGTTTTTTATTGCTTGTTTTTTTGTGTGTGTGTGTGTCTGTTTTCCCGTCAACCCCTTGTTTCCATTGCGTATAAAGGAAAAATAAACAAAATGTTTATCAGTTACTTCAATCAGATTCTTAATGCAAACATTCCCTGGATGCTGTGACTGCGTGTGTTAACGCCTCGTTTGAGCTCTGGTGTTAATGTCAACGTAGGAAATTTGTGGATGAAGCTGACCCCCCTCATAAAGGACAATCCAGAGCGTCAGGACTACAGGGGTCAGGCGGTTAAACTAGTGTTTGGTGGACCAACTGGTAATTAGGGTGCAGGCATTACATTACATTACACTACATAGGGGGTGTGTAAAGGCGCCAGATTCTTTCATTTTTTTTACCCTTAATAACACCAGTATGCATTGCTATAAAGAAACTAAGAGTTTAATGCTTCGCAACACATATTTTGACCTCTGATCATTACAAAACTTTTCTTGAAATGCTAAATTCAGGCATGAAAATGTTCTAAGGAATAATTATCATCATTATTATTATTATTAATAATAATTTTTGTTTGCAAATAAATGCTGACTACAGGGAAACGTTTGCTTGATCTGGTCAGTAAAATTTGTCCAGCACTGCACAATTTACAAAACAAGTACAACACATCAAATGATAATGGCAATTCTTACTACCAGTGTTCTGGCAAAAACTTTATTTTCAAATGTGTACATTCACCTCTGTCTGAATTCACCAATTTGTGTAATCTGGTGAAAATGTAAAAAATACAAAAAGCACCAGATGAAACTCATCCCATCGGCCATAAAAAACAGGGAAGATATTTCACTTTGCAGCTGCTCACAAAAAGTATATTAATACAACCAGTTCAGAGTGACTGCTGTTTTCCTAAACCTCAGAGCTTTTCACGGCATTGTGCTGTTCACATGCTTGGTAAACAAAAACATCACCGCGTCTTGCTTTAAACAAAGTCTCGCCCAATTTAAATGCGCATCCTCCTGCCAGGGACAGCAAGGACAGAATTCTTAGGGAAATTAGGCCACACTTGCTGCTTGCGCGCAAGGCTTATGGTAAGATCGGGAACCGTCTCTTTGTGGCTAAAAGTCATGAGATAAATGAGTCTGCCGCAGATTTCACTCCCAGTGGACAGACGTTTCCTCCCCGGGCCACTTCTTCAGCCCTTTGTGAGTTCGCATGGTTAAAATAAATGTTACCGCTGAACCGTATTGCACACCCCCACCCCTCCCCCCATCCCCCCAAACGGTTTTATTCACAGGCGCGTAATTGGTAGTAAATTTGTGCTCCCCCTCCGTCGATTGTGAGCACATTTTGCTCTGACAGAGTGCGGAAGATTAATGGCCATGAGCAGCCGGGGAGTACGGGGAGGGCGGGTTCGCCTCAGCGAGCATGGATGCCCTAAATTCATTACGCCAATTTCCCCTTGTTCTACCCCCCCCCCAACACACACACATCCTACACCCCCCAAAAAATGAGAGGACTGAAGGGAAAAGCAGTCAGATGGTGTCTGAGACTATTCAAAAGGAAAGAGATAGAATGTGATATAAAGGCGAGATATCTGTTCTGTTAATCCGTTTCGCCCCCTGTGCTCTCCTATCCAGCTGTTCATCTTTTCGCAACCGTCTTTAAACGTGTCGAAGAGTAAAATCGGTTGAGAAAAGATCAACGGTCGCGTTGTTCCGTCTTTTTACTCTCCTGCAGAGGTGTATCCCGCGCTCACGGATAACTCAATCAACCGTCCGCAGAAAAAAAAAGGGTGAAATGAGCTGGGTAGTTTTTATAAATGATACGTCAAACAACTTGAAAGGCTCTTGAGGGGCACATATTGCGTCTTGTCCGCTGCTCTTTGATTTCTTTTATTTTTTACATTTTTTAAATTCACATGGTTCTTTTCCTTTGGCCAAATCGTAATTATATTCCTTCTGCTTAATCAGTTCTGAGCCGGTGCAGAACATCCTTTTACATCTGTGATTACTGGTCATGACTCCATTTTGAAGCGGACAAGGATGACTACATCTGCTCCACTGGCCTGCAGTCTTGGTGCTTGACCTACTCTGAAAAGCAGGTATAGCGATATAGCCTTTCACTCACACATTCACCCTTTCACTGTCACTCTATTCGCTCATTCGCTCACCTCACCGAGTGAGTGGCAGGATATACGGATCTTTTCTCTCTCACTCACCATTTTGCTCTCGCCCTTGCAGGAATCTCATTGGCAGTCTCTGGCAGGTGCTGCGGAGCAGGTGCACTTATTGTCTGGGGACTGAAAACCTCTGACAGGAGAGGTGAGGATACACCAGATGCATCATGGGAACAGCCTAAGCCAGTTCAAGGTCTGCCAAGACATTTCAATCTGGCCTCTCCTGGAGGATCCCAGGGGTTCTTAGAGGGGTCGTCGCCATTTGATATTTCCTTCAGTCTCCCATGACCACAGCCGTGTTAGAATTTCATTAACCCTAATGGGCAATATTAACATGCTTTGTGATTTAATTTGCTTTGATTATGTGTGTATTGCACTCAGTCACAGAGCAATTCCATTTAAAATATTGTATTGATCCTGATATGGAAAATGTCTACAGTATTTTTTTTTTTTGACATATTATTGACAGGACCTATATGAAACCACGCTGTATAATACTCAAAGGAAAACTGATACCACTTATTGATAAATTTGTTAATACCTCAAGTTATTACAATTTTAATTTTCAGTGTTTGTAATTGAGTCTGGTGCATATATTTGTATTATATGTTTCAAAATATTGATATTAATCAAACGGTGTGATTTTAAAATCAGTTTTTTTTTTGTTCAAAAAATGATTTCAGTTGCAGTACAGAGACATTATTATTATTTGGGAAATTTGATTCATAGAATACATGTTACTATTCTGCCTGTAAAAATACTATCTGCATGGTAATGTTTTATTCTATTTAAATTATTGATGAGTACCTTGTAAGATTAAGAAGTGAAGATTGATGTTGACGGTTTCTCACATATTGTAAATCCTGAGATGGCAGTTCATTTTATCGTAATTGATCGATTTCTATTAAGTACGATCGACTGCAAACGGATTCACATTGACAGCGGTTCCTGCTTTCTGATGAAATCTAAGAAAGAATCTGTTGAGCAGCTGCATTGAGCTGTTTCCATCCTGAATTATTGCTCTTCTACTCCAATCCAAGCAGCTCGGTGAGGATCAAGACAACAAGAATATGAGGGTGGTTTGTCGGCTTGTTTGATTTATGTGAGCGGCAACTCCTGACCACCTGTTTGGGCCATAGGCTCAAAGTTGTTGTCACAGGACCTGTTTTGGTGATGGGGTGTATCAATGACGCATATCAAGTTTGGGGCATTACAACACAACTTAAAAGAAAAAAAAAACCTACCTGAATTTTAACAGTGCGGTAACTCTTTCAAATCAACCAATAAATCCATTTTGACTTAGTACCGTGTACTTGGTAAATTATGGACAGACTTGGTTCTCCATCAGGATTTTTGATTCCTGCAAGATGAGGTGGCTTCTCTGCCACAGGCTAGATAAACGAATCTTAAGACCGTTAGCAGTCGTTTTCAGTTTTCGTGGCAGTGTTACGCCTGGGCACTGCTATCAAAAGGTATAGGTCTCGTGTTTCGTGTTTTTTTCCCCCTTACGGAGATGGCGGGAGGGGCATAACAGACGGACCATAAGGAGACATATGTGGGGGTGTGCGTCCGTTAATAAAGATGTCAGGAGAAGACTTCAGGAGACACAAAGTCTCAGTTTCAGCCAAAGGTGCTGCTCGCCAGATGTGGAGGCATGAAAAAGCGATTTGGCTTGGTCCTGTTGTGTGCCACGCTAAATCCACAGCTAACAGGCAGAACCTCTCCACTCGTTTGAAGCGAGCGCCAAGAGGTGTCCAACTCTGTAATGACCATCAATTTATTACAACACCATCCTGCTGTAGCAAGAGGGGTCGAAGGTTGTCTGGTGAACCCCGGAACATACTTAAACCTCTTGTCCATCCCCTTTTCTCGACTACCTTTCTCTTTTTTTTTTTGCCTTTCTCACACATCTTGAACTGCTTGTGACTTTTCTCTCACTCCTTTTTGTCCAGTCAAATTACTGGGGTCCTGACGAGCAGAGCAATTGCATCGACAAACACGGGTCACTTGCAGTCCCCAATTAACCTTCCCTGTCAAATTTCCTACCCGTCTCAAAACGTTATGCTTACATAAAAAACATCATAAATATTTAGTAGCATGTTTTGCTAGACTTGTACCAATGTCATGTTCACTAAATGTTTGCAATAAATAGATTATATTTTTTTCACCCTTCCATTGTACCTAATATGTGCATTAAGTGTCGACCCCTCTTGTATTCTGTTTGGCTCCACAATGTAAGATTTACCCTCCCAGCGGGTTTTCGAGAGTCTTTGTCCATTTTATATGTTGGAATGAAAATTAATCTTCCGCCTGGAGCGACACAAGCAGTGGCTTGGATGTTGTGCAAAGCACGGCCCTGTCAAACAATGCTGTGCCTTTGTACCCAAAGTGTCCAATTTGGCTTTGGGGGCTTCTTGGCACTCATCAAAAACCAGGCATAACATTCAACTGGAAGATGTAGCAGCCATGTTATGGAATTTTATCCAAACAAACAAATCCGCTCCTGGTGTCTTTGTGCCCCTGCTAGGGAAAATTGGCTTCACATAATCCACCAGCAGAGAAAATATTTGCTTGTCAGATTTACAGCTCAGATTTATGGCTAAATTTTAATACAATCAATTATCCTACAGCAGCTACAGCTCTAGAGCCAAGAAAGAAAACAGTATCCATTTTTGAAATAATTTTTATCTTGGTGTTAAGGTAATGAAAGACTATTGAAATGCCATCCTGAGAAAGCCAAGATTAATATATTGCCATTAGACAAAAAATATCCAGGAACTAGCTGGATGCTGTATTTTGGAATAATATTGCGGAAGCGGCTGCTTATAGTATGGTTTGGCATTGCAGAATGTTTGGCCTGGTGATTGAATGTCATGACGTGATATTATTCCTCACTGAATCCTGCTTGTGGGTCATCATCAGATCGCTAACCTCAGAAAGGCAGAACTTTCATCTGCTGAAAATGTCCAGCCAAACCATATTTTTGTTTTGGTAGATTGAAAAATTCTACTAATTCTGAGGAAAAAAAAAAAAATATTCCAAAAATATCAGCATATCCTCCAACCTGTATGACCACATAAGTTCATTCCTACCCTCTTAAATTACCCACAGGAGCGGTTTCTGAATTAATGCCCCTACCAGTGGCAGGAAATACTCCACCGTTAGCTCTGATGCAACCCACAGGAGCATTTCTTAAATCACAGAGGCTACGTTTCCTCAGTGACCATAAGTGACAGCGCTGTGTCTTCAAAAACAAATGGTTAGAAAAGGGTTTGGGTTTAGGATAAGGGAAAGGTGATCGTTGATCCTTGTTTTATAGAGATAGTCAAACCTTTTTTGACATTAAAAAATGTAACATATCCAATCCCACCCAAACTTCAAACGGCCAGTCAGCAAATTACGTTTAAGCGTGCACGTGTGACTAATGCTGCCAACTCGGGAGATCGAGGCAGTTCACGGAACTCCAAAACAAACGCCTGTCAGCCACTGCTTCTTTACACTTGTCGATTGAAACCTTACATACACAGAACAAGGGCGGAGGCAATTCAAACATGGTAATGCTCAGAATGAAACTGGCAAGTACCTGGATGGTCAACAGGAGGTGCTTCATGTTACGACCCGGTCTGGGTAGGGCGGCTACAGGTAGATAAATCAGGGAAGTACGGGAAGAGAGAACTGCAGCAAACACAAAAAGAAACTGCACGCTGAACAGAACCCGGTCCCTATACTGCCTAACCAGAGCTAACTTGCACCTACCACTAGTCTTCAAAGGCTTACCAGGCACGGGGCGGCTATTAAACACTCAGTCCAAAAGCGAAGAGTGAGCAAGCAAGTCGTGTACCCCCTATGGAAACAAGTTTCCATCCAGAGTTGCCTCCAAAAATAAAAAAGGGAAAATAACAAAGCAAAACAATTAAGTGGTATCCCGATGGAAGGATAGTAAAATCCAGCAGGGAATGCCCTAACAAACAAGAGTAACCGAAGAGCGTACAGAAAGGGTGAGACGAGCGAGGAAGTCAGACAAGGGAATCAAAGTCAAAAACCGGGAATCTACCGAACAACCAGATAGAAGGGCAAAGGCAAAAGATCAAAGTCAAAAAGCAACAAGCCAAGGGTCAACCACAGCAATTCAAACGAACCAAAAACAGGGCAAGGCAAGAATCATAGGTTAAACACAAACTGGTCCAACACAGAAGGCAGCAAGACACTCACAGTACAGGAACGCTAATTGCAAAAGGGCGAAGCGCTAGTCTCCCACAGGAGTGCAAGAGGTGACCTTATAAAAGCACCATCCCGCCCCAGGAAGTGGAAACATTCAATTAAGGCCCAGGCAAAACTAATACTAGGGCAGAGGTCATAACATTCAGCAACAAACAATGCTCATCCAAACCGACTGTATCCCACCCATATCCCTAAGCAGCACAAAGCCAATTACGTTTGTGCTGCTTTCACGTGACTGTTAGCCGCAGTTGGCTTTAGCACAACACAGGATTTTATTCATCCCCGCAATGGTCACTCTGCAATACAAAACAGCCCGCTGTCTTTTGTCTTTTTCTGTGCCCAACAACTACCTCGATCCTCCAACTCTGCAGACTGTAGCAGTATGTACTGATATTATTTACTCTCCTCCTTTGCTGTATGCAAAATATCTACCACCACTATAAGTTAAGTGTGACTGAAAGGTAAACATAGGCTGTTTTCCCCATTTGCACTTACAGCCTACCTGGTTGTTTTTCTTAGGGGAAATGTCTTGAAAATATGATGAATCAACAAAAATTTGGAGAAAGAAAATTTACAATGACCCTTTCCCCCTAAGCCTAATTAGACTATTACCTGTCTGTCTCAGTACTGGAACTTCTGTCTTTTCTTGGGAGGCCAGTGAATGATGAAACTGCTTGGATGACCTTCACCCAAAGCTATCAGACCGAAGGAAATGCAAGCTGGGGTAAGATTTTACTATTGGAAGGGGGTGGAGGGATGGCGTGTCAAAGACTGTATCATAAACTGGGGGACTCAGATGGCAGAGGATTGCCTGAAGAAGGGCAGCACATTGCAGGGCATGACAGTTAGCAGTTATTTAAATAGTAATATTTGGTGGTAATATTTATCTGACCTTCACTACATTCTCCCTCATTTTTGACCAAAAACATCCTCTGGTTGGTTGCATCAACTACCACCCAGCTAAACATTGACAGAAATTAAACTGGTGCAGAATCACTGAGTGGTGCTGTCATACCAAGGCAGCTAACCTGTAACCACCCAGTAATTTTGCAATGATGAAAAATGACTGGAGAAAATACAGCCTACAATCTGCATCCACAGTGGTCGCTGACTTCACCAAGATCCAAAACCGCAAAAGAAGACCCTCCAGTATGGTGGCTATGGAGACAAAGAGGAAGAGCAAAGGAGTTGGGGCATATCGAATCCAAAATGGTGAACCTGGATTGCCTTTTATGGGCTCCCTATGTTTTTGCTGCACTCGTGCTTTCTACAGCTACAGTACCAGTTGCTGCCTCGCAGCACGCATTTCATTTCTAAAGCAAAGCTAGCCTCCCTTCAGAGGGACCATGAATCATGGAAATAAATGAGCTTGTCAAGACTTAATCCTTCTGTCCAGGGCATGACCACAGCATGTGACCATCTCCGGTCAAGCCCACTTATACCGACCCTGAGATCAACGGCCAGCCGAGCACCAGACTGGAGTCGCCAGCTGACCGCGGGGGTCAGCAACCTTGACCAAATCGAATGACGGGTGAAGTCCTAAAAGGCCAGGGTGGGGAATGGAGATGTTCTGCTTAAATACCACAGACTGCTCACCCCCTCGTCCCCCGCACCCCCTCCCATCTCCCTCCCCCTATCACCCCCTCGCTCGCATGCAGACTGGAGCCATCCGTCTCGTTCCCAGGATCCACGGCGTTCTCCTTCAGCCAATCTGAGGACGATTTTCGCTACATGTAGCGATGGAGGGGAAAAAATGAAAAGGTTAAACAAACAAATGGATAACCAATCCGAGCTGTGGCCTGGACCTGCAACTCATCAGTATCTGTCATGGCAGACCGAGGGTACACCTGGCAGGGTTCGTCACAAAGAAGGAGCTCAGGACCAGGCAGATTTGAGTAATTACAGCCGATGGCGGCAGTGAGGATGTCCTTGATTATTTATATCCTTGCTCCCAGTGCTGTGTCGCACCGTTCTGATGCACCACTAATCATGTCTTTTAGAAACTGATGATGTTTTTACGTTTCTGATCATTATTTAGTAATGAATATAAATCACCCCATGCGTCATATATTATATTCTCTTATACATATATGTAGCAAATCCGGATATAGTAGTTCCATAATCACCTGGAGGTTAGTAACTGTGATAACACCAGGATGACTAATCAAGACGTACTGTCAAATGACTACGATGGCGTACAGTGGTACAACGTAGGCTTTCATAGTGGATACAATGAGAAGTGAAATGATCATAAACGCTCTTCACTCTGACATTCTGCGCATCAACATTCAGATATGCAAAGCTGTAAGCATTGCATATTTGACACATCACCACTGTTTGACACATGTGACATCCATGCAGTCACAAGTTTTCTATTTTAAGGCCTGCTGGTCATTTCCATTGACTGCTGTTCACTTAGTGGTGACTTCTGTAGCAAGCCACGATGTCTTTGTCAGCAATGTGGAACTTGCTAAAACTACCTCTTTTCTGTGCATGTGATTGCCTAGGTCATTAGCCTTTTTAAACAATTCAATTTATCATGTTCCACAAGATAAGTTCTCAGGGGTTATGTGTAAAAATGGGCATCAACGATACAGTTGCAGTTCATAACATGCAACCCAACATGGGACCGAGCAATAACACCTGCAGTACTTGGTAAGAATCGTTGGTACCACCAATGCCAGACTACAGCACACAGTAAATGCTGCAAATGTCTTAGGCACATTTAAAACAATTTTGTAGGGTGAGGACGATTTCAATGCAATGAGAGGTTTTTAAAAAATGAAAATAAAAAAGGTATATAAAGAGCCATTTAAAGCCAAAACAAGCCGTTAAAAACTACAGTAAATCACATGTCCATCTGCTGTGACCGCCCCTTTGGTACACTGGTGCGTTTGTGCCCTTCGGTGCATTCTGTACACTGTCAAATATAGTGCTATCAGATAATTAGCTGGTAGGTTGTTCCAAACATATTGGGGAACTTGCTACTTGCTACTCTCAGGGTAATCTCAGACAGCTTTGATGATGTTGAGATCAGGGCTCTGTTGAGGCAACACCATCTGTTATTTTTTTAATGAAATGCGAAACTTCATCTGTAAGATAAATAAATAATTTTTTAAATTAATATTCTGAATCTTGAATGCGTAACAATCAAACAACCTGCACCAAATTCCATATTTACGTACATTACGTATATTGACAAATCTCATACTATTAACACTGTCCTGAAAAAGGCCAATTTCACAAGAACATGACAATTATTATAACAAAAATTTTAATAACAATAATATTAATAATAATAATAATAATAATATAGCAGTTTTTTTGTTCCAGGCAGCATCTTAGGCAATTGTACTCTTAGTACTGGTAGTCTCAGTAATATGACGGCTCTGAATAATTTCCCCGGAATCAAATCACGAACATGCTAAGCTGGGCGCATGCCGCAATTAAAATAATTATTCCCTGAAAGCACTGTTGATTAAATAATAATCAAATAAAATGTAGCCCAGCCATTTATGTTTTTATCCTAAGCCAAAAAGTAGTCTGCTGTCACTTGGTGTCAACTACAATGAGAAAGCAGCTAGCACCTACTCTGTTTTAGAAGGAAATTCGACCTAAAATACACTGCTGAAAGGGACGTTAATTGATGGAGCCGGTGCACAAAATGGACCCTTCTCTCTTTCAGCACTTAGTCTGGTTCCCTGCAAGCACACAGTGGTGGATGAGGCCTAATGTGTATCAGAACCTGATGTGACTTGCGCCAAACTATGAAGGCCAGTGCAGGAACTTGCTAGAACAAAGGCCAAGAACTGGCCTGAAATCTCACTGTCAGACTTTTATATAAAGGGAAGGCTGTTGAGCACAATAATGTTAATTGAAACCAACTGTGCTTGGTGACTTTGGTAAATAGCGATATCCACCTTCCTCAACCCTAACAAACTCACATTACTGCATTAGGGGCCAGGGAAAGGTCTTACTGCAAAGATTTCAGTTGAGTAAAAGCAATGTGTAAGATTTTCTTTCATTCTACATTCTCTGTAAATTAGAAACATGTTTTCCTAATATATCCAGTGTTTTCTTTGCTTTGAATCGTGATTGGTGATTTTTAATGATGACCATGGTGTTCCAGGACATGGTGCTTTAGTATCTTCTCTCCATGTACAAAAGGACGATTAAAATAAATAGAGAAACGGACTCCAATGTTGGTTTGTTCCTGTCTGCCTCTCGTCTGTAAAACTATAAATCTAATTCTTTATCTAAAGTATCCTCATTCAGTATTTCAGCACATACAATGTTTTATACTCATCGGTGAGCTTTATAAGAAAACTACCGTAAATTAGAATTCACTACCTTTTTTCCCCCAAAAAAACACAACTGCTTTAGTGGTAATAAAAATGTCAAAAATCATTTCAATCCGAAGACTGCAAAGTCGTCCATTGTAAAATCGCTAAACTCAGCTAAACAAGAAGAAACATTTACAAATTCATTGCTAAGTGCTCAGGATCATCTCACAAATCCTAGGGTTAGCACTCAGAAAAGAATGAAGGACAACTGGTTCGCCACATGAGTGCGCGCATCTTTCTTTCACCAAAGTCATCCATCGGTGATTGCGCTGATCTTCAGAAACATGATAAATGTGTTCTTCCCTGCAGCCTCCTCCTGGGAATCATGAAGGAATGCCAAATTTTCAGTCTGACTGCCATCCTTGTACCGAAAGCTGGAATGCAGCGTGTCCTAAGATTAGAGCAGGGAATGATTCTGTGCTTGTTTCCTCTATTGCTCTGTCATCCCACACCTCATTTGTCGTAATCAAGATGTGTACTGTCAGATCACAGCCGAACCTGCATAACTAATGCACGCTTTGGGCTTGTTATTGAAATATATCTGAACTCAATGAAGACTCAAAACAGGAGATGCTTTTCTAAATGATTTTTCTTTTATGCAGTATATTACGGCATACCTGAGTTCAAACGCCCTCTTGAAAAAATATAAATAAATAAAACATGTACCTCTGCATGTTCCCATCCCAGTGCAATAACAAACATGCCCTATATGCCTGATATACTCATTTGAAGGGGTACATTTTTACAACAATATTTTTGTTGAAAATATTTTTGTAGAACCAATGAGGTGAGTGCATAATGTCATAAAGATTTCAAACTGTTGTTCTGTCATTACTCAACAATCACTTTTTTTCTTAAGGTCTGTACAACGGAACCTAAACTACATGGAGGGAATTTTTTTCCAGATTAGCAGAGACCATTTTGAGGACTGAACTTACACATGGGATTGATGTTATTAGGTTTATTCAACTCAAAGGAGTCTTCTGGTGTTCTTATTTGATACCAGTTTAAAACAAACCCTACCCCCTCACCCCTAACCCCAACCCCAACCCTAAACGTCAATTGAAGACGCCAAAACCCTCCTAATTTGTCATATTTCGACGCTCGGTCAGGTAGCGTCACTATATGACCAGTTGGGGTGAAACTGGGTTTGTTTATTCAGCAATGCAGTTTCTAACTTGGTCGTGTCATTCAATGCCAAAGATTTCCGAAAAAATTGAATCGCCATTATTGCTATCCGTGGATAATTTAAAGGCCCTCACAGGAGTATGACTTGCATGGGCTCTATACATGAAGTGGCAATGTAGCCAGTAGGGAGCCTTTGCGAAATCTGCTGAAAGTTGTGGCAATTCTCTTGCAGGACTCACAATGAATGTCCTTTTTTAACTCCTGATTGAGTCCACCATGTGTTAACAGAGCATATCCTTTCCATGTGTGTCTTCTTGCATACCCGTCTTACACCCCATGTGGCCTGGTCTCATCCTTAGTACTTTGAGAATATGCTGTCATAGTTAGAACTGATTTATAGCGTTGCTGTGACTTTTGGTTGAACTGCAATTAAAACAATGAATAACAACATATGTCACATCAGATTTGGCAGTGTTTCAGTTGTCTAATTTTGCTCATCCTGTGTATCATTTCATCTCGTATATGCAGCATAAGAAACACTGCATATTAGGAGACATCAAAGACAGACATTTGACAATGAGTGGTAGAAAATGGCACTGTGTGTTTCTATCCTTCAACTATTCATGCTGCTAAATTAAAAAAAAATAAAACATTAAAAAGCTTTGGAAGCACGTGTGTGCTGATCTACATCTGCGTTCATGTATTCGCTGTCAATTGTATTCATGCTATTTATTTACAATCTGACAAAGATGCCCTCTAATGTAACCACAAAAATCTGTGCCCTGTCTTTAAATATATATTGTGTGTATATATATATATATATATTGGTACCCCATTATTCCTTGTTCTTGGAGTCTACAACAAATTAAACCTGAGCCATGTCATCAAATTACGCAGTCTGGCAAAACACTGGGATTCTGCATATTTCAAAGCCTAATGTATGGAATGTTTTGCACGCAAACCCATTCGTGCATAATCCCAGATCCAATGGCAATAAAACTCATATTTCTACTGTACCTGCCAGCTGACAGTCTTACAGTATTATAGCTCCAGAGAGCATGAAATATCCATGAGGGACATCAAAGCCTTGCTTCTGCCATTATGACATCAGAAACCTATGAAGTAAACAGGCGTGAAGAAGAACTGGAATCGCAGTATAAGAGAATGCATTCTATAGGTAGAGAGGTCAAGTCCCCAAACTCCACCAAACGAATGCCCGGTAACTGATATAACTGTTATTATACTTAAAACTATTTTAGGATGACTGTGTTGTCCTTAGTCCCAAAAGAGGTACCAAAAAATAGTTTTATTTACTTATTTTTTGTAGGGAATATGTTTGTGTGAGGATGGAAGTAGAAAAGGGAAAAATATGCAGTGAACATCATAATTCATTGGACAATGACAAATTTTTGTTCTTTTTTTCCTGTTGGTTGAGTCAATCACAAAATCTATATTTAGTTGAACATGTGTTTTTAGACTGAAGGAAAAAAGTCACTGAACAAGAAGGAACTGAATATGGTTGCAGTATAAGCTTGATCGAGGATCACCAGGGAAGGTACCCAGTGTCTGGTGATGTCTATGCATCATTGGCTTCAGGCAATCCTGATATCTGACTAATTATGAAAAATGATTACTTTGCTCACCTACCCCAAATCTGAAACGGTTTGTTCTTCATGGAAAATGCAAATAAAAGTACTTTTTTTTGCTGCATTTTTTATAATGTACCAACTAGATGGTGAATGCACTTTTGACCCTGTGCTAAAACACTACAACTACATATTATTTGCTATTTAAAGTTGTGAATTCATTGGAAATATAGTGTACATTTATTTCAGATCTGATGACTGCCACTCTGAAAAAAAGTTGGCACCAGGGCAATTTAGGACAAATAATGTGAAAAGTTGCAATAATAATGTGTTGTGAAATAGGCACTGTTTTTCAGTTCAGCTAATCACATATTGGCATTAAATGAGCCTTGAAAAAGGCCTAGTCTGTCAAGAGCAATGATAGGACAAGACTCACCTATTTGACAACTGATATAAAGCTTACAATCCATCACTTTGAGAACAACTCTCCCCAAATACAAATCGGTAGGATATGGGGAATTTCAGCCTCTACAATAGGTGATATAATTTAAATAATGGAAGGAATCTAGTAAAATTTCAGTGCATAAAGGACAGGGCCAAAAAGCTCTCTGGAATATGTGATCTCCAATCCCCCTCTGCGCAGAATTTGACGCTGGCGTCCGTAAATTCTAAAATTATATTCTAAATAATTCTGTGATTAAATTTCCAAACGTCTAGCCTCACAGGAATAATTTTCCACTGTCTCAGTGACACAAATACTGACTCATTAAGCCTTTAATAGGCTCATGCACAACAGGAAAAACAGGCAATATTTGTATTCTGTGCAAAGGGGTTAACAGTCACTGTCATAATAACCATAATGCAACTGCAATGGGTATCATAACTTTGGTTCAGGAAGACTTTGATGAACTTTTGAGAATGAGCATCCTTCACTGCTGCATCCAGAGATGTAACTTAAACCTTTTCTATGCGGAGCTGAAGCCATACATCAACGCTGTCGTAAAGTGCTGCCAATTTCTCTGGGCTTGGGGTTACCGAAGATAGGCAGTGGCACAATAGAAACATGATTTGTGGCCTGACAATTTAACATTTCAATTGGTTTTTGAAAAAAAAAAAGAAGAAAAACAACAACAACAGTAGCCGCCATATCGTCCGCTCCAAAGATGACAGGGACAAACCAAACTGTTATCGGCATCACCTTCAAAAGCCAGCAGCTGTCCTGGTATGGGCAAGTGACAAGTGTTAGTACACACAGCGTGGGTGACTTCAACATTTGTAAGGGCACTGATGGAGAGATGTGCGCATTTTCAGCAACGTATGCTGGCTTCTAGACTTTGTCTGTGCCTGGCATGTCCCTGAAATTTCTAGCAAGACAACTCTGAACCTGATTCTGCATGCATAACAAGTATGCGTTAGAACGGCCTTCCTGCAGTCCTGACCTGTCTCCATCTGATGATGACTGGTCCATTGTACACCAAAATATACAACAACAAAGGCCTTGTACAATTTTGCAGTGGAAGACCTGCATAATGGGGGAATGGGAGAAAAATCCATGTGCTAGACTTGATCAACAGGTGTCTTCAGTGCCCAAATACTGAATTATTGTAATGGCTAAAGACATGGCAATTTTTCACAATGGTTAAAAGTGAGCTGCGTTGATGTTTTGTTCTTTTTTTTTTACTCTGTAGCAGTCATTGTACGTTAAACTATATTTTCACTAACCAATTAAATGAATATATTAGAAAATCAAATAATGTGTAGTTTTGATTTTTTTGATATTGTAGAAGGTGAACGGACTTTTCAAATCACTATATATTGATTTTATTTGCATTTTCCATGATGTACAAACTTTTTTGGAATTGCGTTTTTGTAAATCCATCCAATATTTTGTAATGTGCTCAAAAGTAGGGCCAACTATGTTAAGAAGATACGGTCATTTCTAATTGACTCATTTGATATGGATGAAAACACCCTCAAATTATAGGGGCACTATCTCTTCCTAGCGTGTGTAAGGATTACTCATTTTAGAGGTTGTTCACCTGTCCGCGATCTTGGTTCTAGTGCGTGACTTTGATCTTTTGCAATGTAACTGAGAATATAATGTCTTAGAATACCTCCATTTCTTCAATTTTGGCTTCCCTTTTGTTTGTTTACCATACAGTGAGCAAACTAATGTTATGGGCAGTGAATTCAGTAGAGATTCTAGGAGGGTAAGTTGCTTTCTGAGTATTGATGGCTAGGTATAGCAGTCTCAGAGTTCGCTAAGGAAAATGACTGTATAAAAAAACTGAACTAAAACATACTTCCAGCCCCTGGTAAATACTTTGTTAACAGGAAGATTGGCTTTGATTAAAAAGCTGCAATTAAGCATGATATTGCCAGAAATTTCCACACGACACACTTGATAAAATGGCCATTTTCTCCCCCAAATTTACCGCGCATGCTCGGCAGCGACAGTGCCCCTTTACCGCTGTCAATCTGCAATTACTCTGTCATGCCATCCTTTCAAAATTAAAGAGGAAGAGTAGAGAACCAAACCAATGAATGAATCCCTGCTCAATGAATTAAGGTGCTCACTGAACATTTGAAATTACCAGAGGACAAAAATTCAATGGGAATTTTTTGAATTAAAATAATTAAGTAAAGAAGTTCAAAGTGCTCATCATTACGTTTCTTTCCTGCAGCCAAGGCCAACTCCGAACAAGCAATGAAGCAGCCAAAAAATAAATAAATTTTTAAATTGGCACCATTCCAGGGGGATCTAATAAAGTGCAAAGAGGAAAATCAAGGTATTTGCGAAACATTCTCCTCCAGCCCCAAGATAGATGTGAAATTTTTGATTGCTGGGCGGGACTGGTGCAGGCCTGAGGCTTCTGCAAAGACAAGGCCTGTAATGGTGACATATAGCCTATGGCCGAGGGCCAGGAAGCAGGCCCCAGCTCATTGGCCCTTCTAACTCAAATGGTACCTGGAGGATTCCCTCTCCGGCTCTTCAAAGCACTATAGTGCAATCAGGTGGAATGCAGTGTAGGTTATGCCGGTGAAAGTATTATGGATTTCTTTGGTCTATTGCAGTGCATAATTATAAGTATTTTTATAATAAATGTGTTCCTGAGATTAGCTGAAATTTTTTTTTAATTCAACCTATTCAGGCGCAGAACCTGCCAGCATCATGAACGATAACTTAAGAAAATGATTCAGCTTTCCTTTTCTGGTATAATATGTCTCTGCCCTCCTCCCAATGAACACACATACACACACACACATATACAAAAACACACACACACACACTCACGCATGCACATGAACACGCACACACACACACACACACGCACACACACACAATCACCAAACATTCTGTGGAGCTCACAAGGCCATAGATACAGCTGCACAACTGCGCAATTCCTAACAACTGCTCCCACTCCCCACCCTCCCATCTACCCATGTGCAAATCAAGAAAAATAATAATTGGTGAGAAAAAAAAAACAGCTTATGTTTTGGACATCTGCTCCTGTCTGTTCTCATACCTCACAGGACATTTGGTTTGAAGTATATAGTGATTTGGCTCACAGACCTATTATTGCTCACAAAACAATTATCCTGCAATACCCCCTGGTCATATTGCTGCCAAGTTCTGCACAATCTGCAGCCACAGAAAGGTAAATATTATTATTCATTTGAGTACCGAGCAACTGAGGGTTGTAACTTTGCCACCTTAAGAGGAGTGAAAGAAAGTTCTGTGTCTCGCAGTACTTTTGCTTTTCTTGATTCACTTGCTTAGCAGAGGCCTGTTCCCCTGGCAACACACAAATCATATAACTCATATTTAGAAAATAATCATTTTTACAGGTGCCCTTATACTAAAGAAATGCAGGTGGAACACAATACTCTAACAGCTGGGCTGCACCTGGGTGTTTGGTCGAGTCCAGTTCCATAACCACGTCTCTTCGGCGAACCTTTCATTACGAGTCTGTATCACACACTCCACTTCAGATCTCTATTCTTGTTGGTCAGGGGCATCTGCCTAGCACAGGCAGAACTTGAGATTCTTCCAATTCAGAAGCAAAAGATTTCCACAACCTCATTGCTTTATGTGTATAAATTTGCACACTGATCTTCAAAGCCTACAATGTGTTTTTTACATTAAGGGAAGTAACACAAAGCAGGTTTTAAGTATAAAAACTGGTTTCAAAAAGAGCAGAAACAGGGCTTTGACACAGACATGAATATACTGTCACATTCTGTATATATATGGATATTACAGGAAACACGATGAAAGATGTGCATCACAGTGTAGTATATTTTATTTAATATAGTATGACAGTACCAATACTTAATTATGACAATGCATTGTTTATAATGCAATATATTTTTACATGCACTATGAAGAGTCATAATATTTTGAAACAAAAACAAAAAATGAAAATAATTTAAAATGTCTCCTTTTGGGTTGGGCATGTTGTGCCTGGCACTACTTGTTTCTGTAATCGAAAAGCCCACAATTCTACTGAGACAGTGAGTGCCCTCAGAGACACAGAGCCTAAAGCCAGTGCCCTAGTGGACCAGGACTGTAACTACACTGACAGGCCACTGTCCCACGGCAACAGTAGAGTACAGTACCATGCACAAAAATACTACAGCCCTTTGCACTGTGCTAAATAGGGATATCAATAAGCTATCTATTGACAACTAAAAATACCAGATGAATATAAAATAAAAACAACTGAGATAGCTTATTAACAAAATCACAAATGTGCTGAACAGATCATTTTTATCTAGCCAAGCTATTGAACATTAAAAAATAGTTGCCAGGTTTGGCAAGTAATGTTCATGAATTATAATCACACTTTGCAGCCGGCTGTTATTTTTAGCGGATTGTTGTGTTTACTTCCTGGTGCATAAAAACACAGTTTTAAAAAGAATGCCATGACTATACCCAGGCAGAAGGATCTAATACAGCATATTGATTCTATGGTTAAAATTGAGTTTTGATTACAGCTCTGCGCAATTCATTTGAAAATGTGGCAGCCATTTCCGAGAAGTAATTTAGCTTCAATGATTACACTGAAAAGTGACTTAATGGTTTTACCATTCAATCCTTCCTAGCAAAAGATAAAAATATCAAGTCTTTTAAGTGGGACGAGTATTTGAGATATGCTAAGGTCCACTATTGCTGTGCATCAGAAATGGGACTGAACTGACCTCACAATTTAATAATACCCTTATTGTGTGGGCCTATTTAAGGCAGCTTGTAGTACTGTACATCAAGCCAGATTAACTGTAAATAATTTGGGTCAGTACTTTTCTCAATTCACAACAAGTGTTTAGTGACCATTAAGGTATCTGTATGCGGTTTGGCCAGGATGCTGTGTAGCTATTTATAATTTTGATAAATCAATAGCTTCAGCGGAAATCACCCTGATCTTGCGATGGTCATCTGCACGGTTGTGTATGTTTTGGTTGAAGCTATTGCGGGAGACAAAACACTGGCAGTTCTGAACATATGTATTGAAGTGTGTACCGCGTCTGAGAAGGAAAATGTCCAAGAAAAAAATAAGCAAAAATTTTACAAGAGATCAGCGGACGGGCCGCGTTGAGCTCATACAAAGGCAGTAGGAGGTTGTTGGAGACAAGAGAAGTGGTGGAGAAACTAATAAAAAGCATCTCATGGAACAAAATAATGTAAAAACCAGTAAGATGAATGCAGCAATCCAAAGTATTTGTCCCTGTATGGAAAAAGCCTATCAACAGTGGGATGCACTTTTGCAGGTTACCTCAGTTACCTACGGAGCTCGGGAAGTGCAGTGACCTTAAAATCATTCCCATGATGTAGTTAACTCATTCCCACAATATAGCTGTTCCATGGCCATGAGATTTAACTCATTCCCTTAATGTGAGTTGATGAAATCATGGAAACGAGTTAAATTGAGAGAATGACTTATATCTCATGAGCATGAGTTAAATAAATTGTTGCAAAAAGTTATCTCTTGAGGCGGCAAGTTAACTAAATTGTGGGAACAAATTATGTCTTCTGGCCACTAGTTAGCCAAGTTGTGGAAACAAGTTAATTGAATTGAGGGATCAAGCTTTATCTTGTGGCCATGAATTAACGACACTGTAGGAACAACTTATATTTCGTGGCCACAAAATCTATTTTTTTTTATGTCATTGAAATTCCAGGGCCCTATGCATTCCTCTTGTGCAAGTTCAAGTATTCTTTTCACATCCATGATGAATCCTGGCCTGTGCCAATCAGGGGAAACACATTTGAAACTATTCTCAAGGCGTATCTAAAGTTTTCTTTCTGGCGATTATAAGATAAGCCAGCCTTCAAGAATTGGTGATTAACTAAAAGCATAAAATAATTACCTGTCTATTACAGTCATCTGCGTGTAACAGATAAATGCCTTTCATGAATTCTGCCAGTCGAATTTGTGGCCGTTCACTAATATTATGAAAATAAACTGAAATAATCTGGCATTTTAAATGCTTCAAGTGTTTTGGTTTATTGAAGCTATGTGATGCTCAAATCTTGAATTATAAAGCATTAAATAATAAAGCATAAAATGGAAGAATGCATAAATTGGCTGATTTTGCATCTGCACAATGGGGTAAAGCAATCCACAAAGAACGTCAGAATTTTAATTGGTAGATTTCATAAAATTCATTATATTTTTGAAAATTCAATTTTCTAAAAAGAGACATTTTGTGACTTAAGCTCTTTTAGCACCAAGGTCTTCAAACGCTCTCTTCCCTGGCGTGTGATTTAGGAAAAATATTACAAATTGATAATGATTTTTTTTTCCCATTTTGAAATATGCTCACAATAAATTGATTTCAAAACTGTAAAATCTATCAACATATGGATATCTCTGCCCAGTCCGCAATCTTATGTCACACAGTGAGCCATGGTGATTTGCATTCATACATCTTATCTATTCTTGGAATTGTAGGCGCTGACAGTTGATTGGGCGGTCAGGGCAGACGACACTAAAAACGAGGGCTGTCTTCCCTTAAAAAAACATGTGCAGGTTTAACCAGGCAGAGTACGTAGTCGTGCAGAAGTATGGCTGCTGTTTTTGTTCAAAGAATGGCTGTCCAGTTGCATTACAACCCTAATTCTGTACAGAAAATGTGATTTTCCTCACCACTGAGAAACGGCTCTAACCAGCTGACTGATGGTGTCCAAATCCTCATGCAGCTGTTCAGCCAAGAACAATGAGAGTGTCAGAGAAGTGGATATGTGTTGAAGAAAGCTGTTGCCTACACGAAGCCGTCCAGCGAGCTGCGATATGATTCCGAAGCCCCAGAGTAGAATCTGCTCATCTACTGAAATCCCCTGTAAAGCCAGGAGGAACCCGACCCCACATTCCATCATATAATTTGGTTTATTGGATCAGAGGTGGCAGTGATCCAAACGCAACGCGTTCCACAGGTTTGTAAGTGGAAAAGCTGATATCGCTGGCCTTGGAAATCAGAGCTCAGTCTGAAGCAGTGCATTACCAGAGCCTCAAACAGAGCAGGGAATAACTGTTATAAGGAGCTCAAAGCTGTTCCAAACATGGAGAGCTGCTAGAAGTAGCATGGTATACAGACGTGTCAATAAGAAGTCAGGCGGCAAAAATGTTAGTGTTCGAAAAAGATTTTGAAAGAAATGAAAGCAATCAAAGGACTGCATTTTGAAAAAAAATCACCAGAAAGAAACAGTGGATTTATATTCAGGAATTTAGCATGACCCATAAATCCCAAAAGTATCTCAGAATTAACTAGCAGAAATAGCGCTGAAACACAGCTGTCTGTACACCAACAATCTCCAGATGGAATTACTTGCAGTAAAGCAATCAAAAGAAAGTCCCATCACATTATAAATGTTTCACTCAATGTAGAAGAGGAAGTTTAAAATAAATTGCATTGACGAATGCTGCTGTTTCATAGCTAAAAAGGCAAAGGTTATTTAACAAACAAAAACACAGAATAATGTGGTTAAAGGGTATCTATCTATTCTCAGACGGGACGTTGAACGTCCAATGTTTACAAACAAATCACTCGCTTTGTTGACATCTTGCATTGTCACGTGACCAATTTCATTCTATAAACCAATGCTTTGTGTACATGTGTAGATAATCCTTCTATTTTGTTTTGTTTGCGCAGGTGTGGCTTGCTGATCAGCCGCTAAAGAAAAACAGATGCCCTTTAATGTAGTTATCAATTAACAGGAGATTTTGTTTTTAGAGATAAATTGATCTATTTAATGTGTCATATTGCTGTTTGAACAACATGATCAATAGGGGATGATCTTTTTTCCCCTACTTGTGTCACAAATAAGCAGTAAAACGTGAAAATAGTTAATATATTCTGTACATACAGTTGTGTGTAGTGATGATTATGCACCACCACTTAAGTCTAACTGGGGTACTAATATATTACTTCTCTATAATTTTTTGTTGAAAATCTATTGGAAAATACAATTGTAGGTAATGAGAACAACAAAAAAAAAATCATACTTATAAGTAAATTTAGGTGAAAATATGGGCAATAAACAAAAATACTAAAAAAGAGACAATTTTTTGTATCAATTATATCAATAGGTATCGCAACATTTATTTATTTTTTTACTCTTGCATAGCCTGAATACGTCTGAAGGCTCATTCCATGATAATTGATGCTAAAAAATAGTTTCAACTGAGGCAACATTATTCTGCAAAATGACCTCTGATGGTCAATTGTTCCAGTGTATAAGGTGACGCGAACTTTGAGCAGTGTCATAGTGTTAAGCACGATGGCATGACGGAGGGAGCTCTCTGAGATTGTACATAGCTGCATTGTGGCCTTACATGATGCTGAAGGCAATACATGCTGCCATGGCGCTGTAAAAAACAACATCAGGTGTTCCAAAAGACTGAATTGCTGAAAACTAGTGGCAATAGAGGTGCAAAACAAAAGTTAAGTGCCTCTGATGTTTAATATCTGTGAATGACAAGTTAAAAAAAACCGTGGCTGACAGCATGGCAACTCCATGATGAAATTAATGGTACCAGAAGTGAAAAGATGAAATTATCAAGATCAACTGTTTTTAGATGCCTGCGTGAAAATGGTCTGATTAGTCGTGTTGCTGCCAAAAGCTGGCAGCATAAAAAAATGACTTGAGTTTGCCAAGAAATTTAAGTCTTTTGGACTGATGAATAAAAATTAAAAATTTTCTCACCCAAACGCAGAACTTATGTGCATCGCAGAATTGGAGAATATTTCAAAAATGACCGTTTACCCTTCAGTAAAACATGGAGGTGGTAAAATTATGGTTTGGGGTTCAGTCGACTCAAAAGGAGGCGGTGAGCTCATTAAAATCGATGGAATCATGAATCAAAAGAAGTATCTCAGCATCCCTGTGAGGCACGCATTGCCATCTGAAAAGAGACGGATTTGGATTATTTTCAACAAGATAATGACCCTGAACATGCAGTTCTAAGTTGTGCAAGAATTATCTCAGTCAGAAAGAAACATCTGGTGACATAAAAGTTATGACTTGACCTGCTCAAATTCCAGACCTTAATCCAATTGGACAAATCAGTTGCAACAGCGAAAGAATCTCTCTGGAATGAACTTCAACCATATGCAATGGTTTAGCGAGTGAGGAAATAAAAAATATGTGAAAACTATGCCTGAAAGATTAAATGCTACGATCAAAGCAAAGGGTGGCCACACTACATATCAACTTTTTCACTCAAAAACACATTATTGTTTTTGATTTTATGATATATTGTCATTGATTTTTTATTTTCCTATATTCGGCTCAATATTACATGAAATAAATACTTGACTAGTACTTGGTTTGTGATTCATCATTTTGAAAAGTGTGTGAAATCATCACTGCACACTACTGTACGAATATGATATCATTTTCATATGCCCCAACAAACGAAATTGATTTTATCCATGTATTTTATTTCTGAATATTATGTATTGCTGTAGCATTTTCAAACTGTTTCAAGTTCAGAAACATAAACCATTTTCCCTGTCCGTAAACTTAGTAAATAGAAAATGAGTTCAATTTAGTGAACTGTAATATTGATTTACTGTTCAACGCATTATATCATCTGTGGCCAGTTTTGGTTTGTTATTGAAAACCAGGTGTTAATACTCACACCAGTGTAGTCACAGAAGTTACCATATGTTTGAACAGTGATAATGCGCTAAAACTGTGGTAATGTGTATGTTATGCAGTCATGTATAATTCACCGTGACTAAACTACATCAGGCTGCATGCGTCAATGTTGTGTAATCTACTCAAAAACAGCACGAGAATGCGACTAGGGTTACCTGTCTATCAGAATCGCATGTCTTTAACATATTGATATGAATAAAAAAAGTGATTCAAAATACATAACAGAGGCAGCAACTATACGCATAGTAGATGACTGAAAGATCCATACCTTTGATTATGTTAGTCATGAAATGAGTTGGTGCTTTACAGGTGTACTTGAGGAAATTCAAATTCAGCTTGGACCACTACTTAACCACATACTATTTTCCACTAGTTTCAGAAAAGATACAAATACTTTCATTATTTTTTGGTAAATAACCAGAGATCATAACCTAATTGGATGAACACTGACATACTGTTTTTAATTAGTTACCAATTTATTGTACTAAGGCAGCTGGCAGTTATTTCTGCCTCTTGGGAAAAAAAAGCAATGTGGATGGTACATTTAGATCCCTCCAGTGGGGCTTAATGAATTTGGCTTTGTCAGCTGATATATTTGATCACACTGAACAGGGTAAAACAGGCAAGGCCAAAGAATTGTTTCTCGATGATATTACTTTTTATTTCCATGAAATGGTATGGAGGTAAAGCAGGAAGAAACTGTTGTATGTTTCTTTGCCAAGATGTTCAGCTTCCAGATGTACCGGCCCAGGTATGGAGTCATGGCCCCAACAATACGCTGCTGTATCTAGAATAACATCTAATGCTGCAGTAAAACCTGCCCAGACATTTGTTTCCTCCTTTAATGTGAGCATAATTAGAAAGTTGAGGGGAGGGTGTGGAACTCAGCCAGTTTCTGACTGAGACTGATGCCAAATAGCACACATACAGGGTCCAAACAATTACTGTAAGTGCCAAGTGTAACACATTGGCATTTACCAAAACTGTCAAGACATTAACCGAGCACGGGCCTCAAGGTGTTTCACTAATAAAGACAATGACAATGTAAGTCTTTAGAGGTTGACTATGCAAAGCAGATTGGGAGCATGCTTGTTCATTCAGGGTTAAAATTTATGATTCTGTGCAAAATGTTTGACCACTATGCGTCAACTAACAAAAAGTCCCAATTGTCTTAGCACCACCTCTCCCAAGCTTTGTTCTATATGAGCGTTGAACTTAGAAACAAGGACTGCTTTTAACCAGATTTGTTTCCTAGGTTTTAAAAATGGAATTATAGTTAATGGGTTGCAGCTTGCAGAACTAGTTCAGACAGACAACTCGAGATGCTCTCATTCTCATAGACATACCCAAGCATATCTGCCACTGCCCCGCCCCTCCATAAGGTAGAGTATTTTAGTTGCTCTCCTGATCAGCTCTAAAGAAAAAATATGCCTCTGCCTGCTGCTGCGCTGCATCACTCTCTGCTGCTGCCAGTAACATTGCCCGCTGCTGCATATCTTTTTCCCACTGTTAGCTGACTACTGATAGCAACTGTATTAAGACAACCATTTTGAAAAACCTGGAGATAAAATCACTGGTTTGTCTGTGCTTAACCTGATAAACTAACTTCTTTTGCTGATAAACTAACTTATTCCCCGATGATTTCTGTCGATTTTGAAAAACATTAACTCAAATACTACAAATCATTCCGTGTTTGGTAAATCATCACTATTACCAAAGAAAATTTTTTATTTTTATTACTTGATTATACTCATCAATTTATTGATTTTTCATGTTCTACGGCAGGGGTCCACAATCTTCAATCTTCTAGCCCAGAAAGGGCTAGTGTGGGTGCAGGCTTTCATTGCAACCAAGCAATTACACACCTGATACTACTAATCTACCCCTGAACTCTTTGCTAATAAGCTTGATTAGTAGCATTTGGTGTGTAGCTGCTTGGTTGCAATGAAAGCCTGCACCCACACAGGGCCTTTCTGGGAAAGACTGGGGATCCCTGCTCTATTTTAATTGACAGATTGAGAGACTGGGTTGGTATCTCTGGGACTGCATTGGAGTGGTTTTCTTCATATCTGTCTAACAGACCCTTCTTTGTCTCTGTTGGTGATGATGTATCTTCCCAACCTTTAATCAAATGTGGCATACCTCAGGGTTCCATCCTTGGACCTATTCTCTTTTCATTGTATTTGCTGCCATTAGGTCATGTTATTCTTCGGCATGGTATTTCTTTTCACTGCTATGCCGATTATACCCAGCTTTACCTCTCATGTAAGCCTGATAATGTTATTAAGTTGGCTCTTTTGCATGACTGCATGAATGACCTTAAAACATGGATGTCCAACAACTTTCTCCAGTTCAATTCTGAGAAAACAGCTGTCGTTATCATTGGCCTAGAGCCGTCATTAAAACAAATTCAACTTAAAAGCCTTTAGCTTCTTACCTTAAATCTGTTTCAAGAAATTTGGGAGTTTTATTTGACTCAAATTTAAACCTTGAACAGCACATTAAAAAACTGGTTAAGTTATGCTTTTACCAACTTAGAAACATTGCAAAACTAAGATCAGCCTTGTCATTTATGGACACTGAGCGTATTATACATGCTTGCATCTCATCTTACTTGGAATACCGTAATGTCCTATTGTCATGCCTCAACCGTAGGATATTGTCTCGCCTCCAGCTAGTACAGAACTCAGCTGCCCACCTTCTGACAAGGACAGCAGCTATGTCCCATATCACCCCGGTGCCAGCCTCATTACACTGGTTACCCATAAATTTTAGAATTAATTTTAAATTTTTATTAATTACATACAAAGCACTACATGGTCTTGCACCTGAGTATATTACAGAGCTGCTAAATCCGTACAAAACACCAAGGCCTCTCAGATCCGCTGGCCAGGGTCTTCCGGCTGTTCCAGAGTCTAGGTTAAAATGCAAGGGGGACCGTGCCTATGCAGTAATGGCCCCTAGACTCTGGAACAGTCTACAACCGAACGTCAGATCAGCTGTCTCAGTGTCCATTTTTAAAACACATCTTAAAACACATTTTTATCAGCGGGCCTTTCATGGGTCTTAACTAATTTTATTATTATTAGGCCCGAGCCTGGCCGAAGCTGGCGAGGGCCTATTTAAACCGCATGATTCCGTTATTATTATTATTATTATTATCCTTTCTGCTCTTTGAATGTAAATTTGACCCCTTGAACATTAACAAAAAGTCAATTTTATTTCACCAAAAATTCAAGTCTGGCGAAAAAAATTTTTATTTGAAGTCCCCAAGAATATTTATTGAAAAATGACATGGCCACGCCCTGTCAAAAATCAAAATACATTACGCTAAAGGGAGCCCACCCCAAACTTTTTTCCACATAGAAGAATGGAACTTGGTAGAGACATAGCCCATGTCAGGACAAGTTTAAAGTTGCATTATGGCCCCACCCTAAACCCAACAGGAAGTCGGCCATGTTGGGCGGAAGCATGGGCATATGAAATCACACCCTGCACACTTTCAACATCTCCTCCTAGGGTTTTCATCCAATTCACACCAAAGTTGGTGAAAATCACCTAGACACATTTGTGGTCAAATGTTTCTATTTACATTTTTGATAAAATGTTGTGCATGGCTGTGATGAGCTTACAATGAAGTGTCCATTTTCAGAAGTATAAAAATATGTCAATCTCACGCATACAGTGTCGGATTTAGTTGAACCCAATATAACATTTGTGCAGAAAGACAACCCGAACACACTATTATGGAAAATGGTTCTCCAGGGCCCTCTTTATTTTTGGAATGGGAGGAAAACAATTATTTTGACAGAGTCAAAAAAAATTGGCACCGGCAAATTGTGCACAGAAAGATATATGCTGTCCTCTCATTGTTGATTGGCTCCAACGTACACACGGGAGATGATTGCACGAGAGGGCAAGGGCCATAACACCGCTTGCGGTTTTAATATTTATTATTATTACTTATTATTTATTGTTTTCTAAATTTTTTAAAATTAAGTTTTATTCCTCTTGTACTCTTACTCCTGTTTGTTTTACTTTGTGTAAAGCACTTCGTGCTCCTGCTGGAAAAGTGCAATATATAAGTTATATATAATATATAAGTTATTATTCTTCTTCTTATTATTATTATTATTATTATTATTGTTGTTGTTATTATTATTATTATTATGGAATGACTCTGTGCACGCATTTTATTGGCGACAAAATTTTTCCAGTGTGTTGCTGTGAGTTAGCTGATTTCCGCAACCATGCATTTTGAGTCCATGCATTATGCTGTAATGACTGTTCTGTGAAAAGGGAATTATGATAAAAATCATCAAAACCATTCTTATTCTTAATTATCGTTCAGCTATTGGCCATCCACCTGCAAGGTAAGATGTTGCTGACTGCTATTTTCATGACTTTTCTTTGTAATTAGTGTTACTGATTCCATATTTTTGGATTATAACACGATTTCTTATCATGCAATGACGGCTTCATTTGTATCCATTTCTCGGCCACCATAATCCATTGTAATGAAAGTCATGCTTCACAATAACGTTATCCTCTAAAATATTGCATGGATTACTTGGACAGTTGACATTACCGATAAGCAATGATGACAACTTCTGAAATTCAATATCAATCAGCATTTTCTTCCTTGTTTAACAGTCACGCTTTTGTTAACCAGTATCGTGAAAAGAAGCACGCACGCACACGCACATACATTTTATGTAGTCACAACCCTTGCTCGTATCCTAATGAGCAAGTGATGGGTATTTAAGGGAGCTTTCATACTGGCCTCATTTGGTTCGGATGAATCTCACCAGAGTTCGTTATCCTTCTTGGTACGGTTTGTTTGAAAGAAGCAATCGCACGAGGAATTGCACCAAAAGCATACCAAAACAAGCGTACCGGTATGTTTTCGAACGAACACTGGTGCGGTTCGCTTACAGCGGGAAATGCAAACGGACAACCCAGCGAACCAAAGAGAGGAAGTGAACCAAAGAGCGGTCCTGGCCCATTGATGAGACGGGTTTTCTTCTTCCTCCTGCCTTTTTTCTTCCTGGTCCGTGCTGGTTTTGGGCAATTCCGCCCCAAACGAGCAGCTGTTATTACTGCATGACCTTGTCCAGGTGGTTTGGTCCACATTCAAAAGTGCAGTGTGAAAGTGAACCAAACGAAACGAAGGTATGAAATTTTTTGGCATTCCCTGCCCAATCGAGCTAAGTCCCCCGAACTATCGTAGTGGGAAAGTGCCCATTTCTTGTCCAAAGCACTCTGTTTCCAGGCTGTAACTCCGAAACCATTTAAGATATTTGCATCAACTATTGCACTCTCTTTCAACATTGTACAATGCAGTGAAAAATTATTTTTTCCCCCCTTCCTGTTTTTTTTTTTTTGCATATTTGTCGCATGTGTTTCAGATCATCACACAAATTTTAATATTAGACAAAGATAACCCGAGTAAATACAAAATGCAGTTTTTATGATGATTTCATTTAATGAGGGAAAAAGCTATCCAAACCTACTCGGTAACATGTGAAAAAGTAATTGCCCCCTAAACCTAATAACTGGTTGTGCCACCCTTGGCAACAACTGCAATCAAGCACTTGCGATAACTGACAGTGAGTCTTTCACATCGCTGTGGAAGAATTTTGGCCCACTATTCTTTGCAGGCTTGTTTTAATGCAGTAACATCAAGGGGGTTTCGAGCATGAGCAGCCTGTTTAAGGTCATGCCACAGCATCTCAATCGGATTTAAGACCAGACTTTGGCTGGGCCACTCCAAAACCTTCATTTTATTTTTTTAAAGCCATTCAGAGGTAGAATTGCTGGTGTGTTTCAGATCATTGTCCTGCTGCATAACCCAAGTGCGTTTGAGCTTGAGGTGAAGACCTGATGGTCAGACGTTCTCCTTCAGGATTTTCTGGTAGTGAGCAGAATTCATGGTTCCATCAATTACGGCAAGTCGTCCAGGTCCTGAAGCAGCAAAGCAGCCCCAGACCATCACACTACCATCACCATGTTTGACTGTTGGTATGATTTTCTTTTGACGAAATGCTTTGTTAATTTTACGCCAGATGTAATGGAACGCACACCTTCCAAAAAGTTCAACTTTTGTCTCTTCAGTCCACGGAATATTTTCCCAAAAGTCCTGGAGATCCTCAAGATGTTTTTTGGCAAATGTGAGACGAGCCTTTGTGTTCTTTTTGGTCAGCAGTGGTTTTCGCCTTGGAACGCTCCCAGGGATGCCATTTTTGCTCAGTTTCTATCTTATTATTGAATCATGAACACTATCTTTAACTGAGGCAAGTGAGGCATGCTGTCCTTTAGATGTTGTTCTGGGTTCTTTTCTGACCTCCTGGATGAGTCATCGATGCGCTCTTGGAGTAATTTTGGGAGGCCGGCCACTCCTGGGAAGGTTCACCACTGTTCCAAGTTTTCTCTATTTGTGGATAAGGGTTCTCACCATGGTTCGCTGGAGTCTCTAAGCCTTAGAAATGTCTTTGTAACCCTTTCCAGACTGATGGATGTCAATAGATTTGTTTTTCATCAGTTCTTGAATTTCTTTAGATTGCGGCATGATGTGTTGCTTTTTGAGATCTTTTAGCCTACTTCGTATTGTCAGACAGGTTCTATTTAAGTGATGTCTTGGTACAACAGGTCTGGCAGTAATCAGGCCTGGGTGTGGCTTGTGAAATTGAACTAAAAAAATGTGGTTAATCACAGTTAATTCATGATTTAACAAATTACTTTTTCACATGGGGCCAGGTAGGTTTGGATAGCTTTTTTCCATAATAAATGAAATTATCATTTAAAAACTGCATTTTGTATTTACTCGGGTCATCTTTGTCAAATATTAAAATTTGTATGATGACCTGAAACATTTTGGGACAAATATGCAAAAAAATAAGAAATCAGGAAGGGGGGAAATACTTTTTCACAGCACTGTATGTAGATGTGCCTTTTACTGTCTGTGAACATCAGTGAGAGGGTGTTGCATTGGGGTGGGGGGAGACATTTGTTTTTTGCCAAAAAAACAAACTCAAGTTAAAAACTGCTTTTGATCCATCTAATCTAGCTGTAACGGGTTGGTAAATTAAATTTCCCTTTAAGGGAGACCATTTTTTATAGCAGCCCTGCTGTATGTGTGCATTAAGGACCAATGTGTCGGTGTACTGTATCTCAACTGTGGCCGAGTAGCTGACAATGGTCATAAGGTGGCAGGATTTAGTTTTCTCTTTTCTGTTCTGATAACATGACAGATGCGTGTTTCCTTACGAGGTGCCAACGCTGTATTTGGTTTCTTTGCAAAATACTTGTTTTGGACAAAAAAAATTTATTTGCTGTGTAAGTTTCGGTACTGCTGCTTTGTTTCCACAAAAAAGCCAATCAGAAAAGATTTTAGAAGTGTTTTTCAGAAGAGAAAATAAAGCCTAAAATACAAAAGTATTTGATGCCCAGTGTGTGAACAGGCTTAGTTCATCAGCTTGCCTGTTTTTTTCGGCTTTTTTTTAGCAGGATGCACACTTGTCTTTTTTGGCAATGTTTCTGATGCTGCTATTATGGTTTTCATTGCTTGGCTTTTGCACAGTATGACTCCCTCTGCACTTACTTTGGGAGTGATTTGCAGTCTGTGTCATTGTGTTGTCATCTCTGGCCAATAGGCTCGCACGGTCTTGCTCAGTGTGCAGACAGCTGTCTTTGGAGTTAGGCGGTTATCAAACGAAGATGGACACAAAACGAATCTTTAATATGAAAAAAGTAGGCTGAAGTATTAACTTAAATACATCAAAATAAAGTATCAGAGCTCTCTATATGTGGCAATATGACAATTTAAGCCAAGTATTCCATAGTTATATTTAGTAACACTTATAATGACAAAAGAATTTCCCAAAAATTTTGTATCATTCAGAACCTGATGCAGAATACCATCTTAACATAACAAATGGCTTCATTGATGTTGAGGGTCTTCACAGTATTAATAGAAATGTAATTTCATGAATAAAACATGCAATAGCAGGTGCCATGCTGTTAGTATAGTTAAGTAGTCTGTGGTTGAGTGTGAACCTATTTTTACTGCCCAGAACTCAGCTATCCCTGGACCCAGTCCAAAAATGCAAAGGCAATTTCAAAAGCTAGCTTTCCCCTTCGAACAGTTCTTGGTTTTCCCTCCCGTGACATGGACCCTGACAGCGGTTGTTATCCCCCATTTTTGAGTCCCTCAAGCATAAATAGACTGGAAGATTACAGTCGTTAAGTGGAAAACTTTGAGACAGTTTTATGTTTAGTGGTCAAATTTGGGTGCAAAAGTGAGCCTCAGTTCTATGACAAAGATTATTATGAATTAGGAAGAGGAGTGGGAAGAATTGACTAAGGAGAAAAGATCAATTGATATAAGTTGTGACACAAGCCAATACTGGAATGGAGCACATTCTATAAAAAGTGCATGTGCGTGATCATTTACTCATTTCAGGGAAGCTCTCTGGGATAAGCACAATATTGATATTGATTCTGAATTGAAGAGTGGGCAATTATTATATGAATTATCTCTAAAATTCTCTTTCCAGAGACTGAAGCCATAAATCCAGACACCACTTGATTGCACATTTCCAAAATGTTGAAGCTCTTAAACAGATTGGTCATTTAATAGCTTACTTACTTGTTGGACCAAGTAGCCAAACAAATCTGACTGTTCCATTGGTGGAAAATATTAATGGTTTAGCTGTTTGGGTATTGGCTCAATACCATCAACAAAACCTCACTTAAATATCAAACCTCTGCACAACTTTTCATGGAAGATGCATGATTAGTGAGCACAGAGATGTTTTTTGTTTTTTCTGTTGAGTTGGCCTTTCTCATCATATTTATCCTTTTTCAAGCATCATTCGAGTTTAAATAGGATAGAATTGAGAATGCAGAAATTGTATCTAAATGTTCTACTATTTTGATAAATTTCACAGTTTGAGTTGAATAAACATGGCTGATATTGATATTTTGAATGGCCTGCAAAGTCAGGTGAAACCCAAGAATACCCTAGTGAGAATGCTAAGGAGAAAAATCCTAAATCATTTGCAAAATGTAATTATTTTTTGATAAACAAAAGTTTCAGTAAAGGCATTGACCAGTGATTTCCATCTGTATTTTTGTAAGAAGGAATCCATTCTGTGCAAAGTTGAGGTCTATTCTAACTAAATGTTACAGCTTGGTGAAGTTTGCATCGAAACATATGGCAATCACCTGAGGACAAGCTACAGAAAGAATAAAGTATTGGGAAGAGAGTGCAGAGGGGTCAATAGAATTGCTTGGCCTCTTCTTCCAAAGAAATCCCACTGAGAAGCTGTGCTGAGAACCAGGGGAGGGGTGAGTGAGATGTTACTTAAAGAACTCACTCAGCTGCTAGATTAACTCATCAACACTGCATTGCCATGTGTCAACAAAGCTGTCTCACAGACAGGGGTTGACGTGGAAAGAAGACCGTTTAGAGGTCACATGTAACAGTCTCCATGTGCCGTTCAAGTACGTGAGGTGTAACCTCTGTACTTCCACAATAGCTGTTTTTAAACCACTGCTTTCCAGGATTGACCAATCCCTTAATATTCATCACTTTTTTAAACATTGTGTCTATGCCTGAACAAAACAAATGAACGTACAGTTAATGACTTGTAAGGACAGAGAATGTATTCTGGATATCATTGAACTCATGATGCCTATATTATTAAAACAAAGTTAAATTCAATCAGTTTTATTAATTAATTCATTCATTTTGTTTTGAAATGTATAGCTCGGATAATTATGCTACTTTACTGAAATAAAGGTTAATTGAAGTCTTCCTTACAGAGTTGCAACCAATTACACTCTGCCATGACAGCAAGGCAAAATGTCTTTAATGAACAAGGCAGTCTCACAGAAACATCTCATGGGAAAGGTAAGTATACTTTTTAAATAATGCAGCAAACTTCTTCCTTTTTAACAGTACCAGGCACACTGTCTGCAGCCAGAGTAAAACACTGAGCTAGTAATTATGTTCCCCCCAAGTGGAAGGGGAGACATATTGTTTTTGTACGGCTTCCCGTCCGTGTCCGGGTTCACATTCGGTTTTGCGTCGGCATTCCAACTGTTTCCAGGCTGTAATTCGGAAACCGTTTTCAGATATTTACATCAAACCTTGCAAACCCTTTCAACATTGTATGTAAATGCGTCTATCACTATCTGTGAACATCAATGGGGAGGGGGGCTGCGTTGGGGTGGGGGGAGACATTTGTTTTTTTGCCTTCAAAACTATCTCTAGTTACTTAAGCAATCAATTGAATATTTAATTTATGATTAGTTAATGTATAAAAAATAACAATGTTTCTGCAGATATAATGGCCTTTCTATTTGGCGTTAGGTGAATTTTACCAAGTGGCAATATGATCTTTATGTTTGAGGAACTCAAAGCCTCAGGAGGTTTGTGAAAGAAGCACAAAAAAAAATGTAAATGGAGGATGGAAGACATAATGTAACAGATTCTGACAGGTGAGCAGCCATAAATACAATTCATATATAAGGAAAGCCTATTGTACTTTAAAAAATTCATTTCCTGCCATCCTGCAGTTAGGTCTGCTCTTCTGTCTTCGCCGAACATTCTGTTGCCTTTGTACTTTATCCCCAGAAAGCCTTGATGGCAGCTTGGAGTAAGTTGAGATATTTTCGCGTTGAATCAACGTTTGCTTTAGCTTTGAGGACGATCAGGCAAATGGCTTTTAATACTGCTGTTACATACAAATGCATGTGTAGTAATCCATGTTGTTATAGAAAGTTTGGTACATCTCATATAAACCCCACCTCCCCAGAAATCAGAATTGAGTGTAGCTGAAAATATCTGTGTTTAACTTTTTGACTTACAGGTGGTTAGGAAACTACTGGGGAAGTGTTTTTTGAATTTAAGAATATATTATTATTGTTATTATTTTTGTGATGTAAATAGTAAGTATTAAAGCCGATATTCATTCATCCCCAGAATGTTTCCAAATAATTTCAAATGAGTCTCTTTTAATAATTGCCCCACGTGTTCATTCCATACTGATATGTGTTCTGATAAAAAAGAAAAATAGATTAATGTACGTAAGAAGATACAATTCTCCTGCATCATTTACACGAAGATCAAATGTTTCTTAGGACCTGACGATCTTTTGATGTCACAAAATTGTAGCTACAGTAACAACTTTCAGAGAGCCAGGAAACATGACTGATATAGGGACATGCTTTGTGAGTCTTCCCTGCGAAGATATATACAGCATGGCAGTGAGCCACAGCAGAAATGCCATCATACATTTCTCCCATTCTTCAACCCTTGCGGGAAGCCCATCACCTCCTAGTCATTGTCCACATAGCTATTCATGGGTGCTCCCCAGACCTCGTGGATTGTGCTTCAGGGAAGCTAGGCAGCCCATTTTAAGAAATATGGCTCCCTGCAGTTGCTGCGCAGTGGGAGACTGACAGGAAGAGCATGTTCTGCAGGAGATTGGATTGCAGCCCCTGTCATCAGAGAGCGATCCTTACGTCTGGGCTAATCATCTCAGCGCGTGTAAACAAACAGCCTGCCAAAGAGCTGGACTACATTGTGCCCTCAGTTTGCTACTCATTACAGCATCAGCAAAAAACCTTAGGCTGAGATTTTCAGGACCTGTGCCCATGTTTCTTAGTTCTCAGATACAGATTTTTTTTGCTAAAGCATATGGAGTTAGTGTTCGAATTAAGCAAGCATAAGGTAGGTGAACGCACTTGCCACGGGTACAACCAGACACCTTCATAAGGGACATTTACACAGATGAACTGCCTACACCCTTATGAAAAATTACCACAAAATACTACAGTAAAAATACTATAGTTTTCTATAGCAGAATTACTATATTTCTATATTATTACTATATTATCCATCCATTTCCATTTCATCCATCCATTTTCTATACCCACTTATTCCTCACTAGGGTCGCGGGGCGAGCTGGAGCCTATCCCAGCTGACTACGGGCAAAGGCAGGGACCCACCCTGAACAGCTTGCCAATCCATCGCAGGGCGCACACACCATTCACACACCATTCACTCTCACACTCATACCTGATATGCATGTCTTTGGACTGTGGGAGGAAACCAGAGTACCCGGCGAAAACACGCAACACAGGGAGAACATGCAAACTCCACACAGAAAGGCCTCAGGCCGGATTCGAACCCACGAGCTTCTTGCTGTGAGGCAGCAATGCTAACCACTGTGCCACCGTGCCGTATTATATATATATACAGTAAATCACAAAAGTCAAACTCTACTATTGTAAACTATAGCAATGATATTCAATTACTATACTTTATTTGCAACAAACTATAGTTTACTGTAGTAAAGTATAGTTTATAATAGTTTACATCAATTTTACTGTTGTAAACTATAGTCAACTATAGTAAATTCTTATAAGGGCATAGTAGTTTCATTTTGGGTCTATTAAACATAAACTCAGAATCCAGTAAGCTACAGTGCCTGCAGAGATTTGATGAAGCAAACAAAAAAGCAAACAATCTTGCTAGTTTGAGCCAGTGCAGTAGAAATGCCAGGTTGTTGGGCTGAAAACATTTATAAACATTTATGATATCATAAATATTAAAATATATTTTCCCATGAATCTGTCAGCAAAAAAAAAGTATTGCAATTTGAGACCCCCTTAAAGTGTGTCTCAAAGTAGCTTCAGCTGTGCTGCAATTAAATTAAGAGACTGCACGTCAAACTAGTTAGCAAGCAGGCTCTCTAGGACTCGTAACACAGCGAACTTTTAATCCCCTGAGTTTCTTTTATGTTATGATCCAGGTAAGGAACCAGATGCAGATGCAAGAAACAATGCAAAGATGTGTGTTTATTGATGGAAATGCAACTGTAGAAGTGGTATGGCCAAAGCCCAGCACTGAAAAGAAGCAGTCCAGCTTCATTGTTGTTTACTGGGGAAGGTAGGGATTGTGCTTGCGTCCAGCCAGTGGGCATCCCAGGACAGAAGCCAGGTGTTGAATTCCCCTCACCAAACCAGGACCACTTCAGTTCAGGACCAAAGAGTTTTAGCGGGAACACAGTCCCAATCCTGCTGACCAAAGAAAGCTTGAGAGGTGTGTTCCTAATAAACTGGTTTTGAGGAAGAGATTGGTGCAGATCATGAACAAAAATGCCGTCCCAATAATGGAGACGAATATTAAGGCAAGGCAGTTTGTTCTTCTTAATAAAACTTTGAAGCGTAATTGCGTTTTTCTCTGTTATTGAAGTACTGAATTTTCTCTGTTATTGAAGCACCAGAAAACACTCAGAAGAGCTTTGCTCAGCACTAGAAGAAAAACTGAGTGGTAGGCTTTAAAGGGACAAAGTATAACAATCCAGCAGCACTACTTGACAAAACAAAAGATGTTATACCCAAACCGCACTACCAAGGAGCGCAGCACATAATGGATTACACCTGGGCAAGGGGAAGAAGACATGGCAATTGATTTAATTAAAGGAGACAGGAACACAAGACAGGCAGAGGTTGCTAGAAAGGGAGAGGAGGCAATTGAGGACAAAAAATGGTTGTAACATTCAATTCATTGGTGTATTGTGTCCAGTGTCCCAAAATCAATTTGTCACTGTGTGACATGCAGTTTCCCCAAATTCTTTAAAGTGAATATGAATACCAGATTGTACCTTGGTCGCTAATATTAACTGGATATCATGCTAGCGCCCTAGCCGCTCATTTCTCATGTTTGCTTAAACTTTGACTAAGCCTTCCAAAACAAATAAAATGTACTAAAGTGAGCAATACTTTTTACAGCATTTACAATGCCAGGATGCTTGATGTGGAAAGACTAATGATTTACCATATTTTTATGAACAGCTCCATTATTGTGGAACTCCCTTATAAGATAAATGCTAATCAGCAGTGTAGCCCGCTAATTGCAATTCAAGGCAGCATCAGCTTGTTAATCTAAGCCAAGATTAAAGCTCTATGAGGATCAGTTAGGCTTAGACCTCGTCATTGTAGAGACGCATTTGGCATCAATATTGAGCCTCGTAGCTGGTGATACAGAAAGCGAAGCCTATGCATTATCTGTAATAAAGGACAGACCCTATGTGTTTATTCATGAATGCAGCATACTTGATGCACAAATGGTGTATCTACCTGGTGGTCAATTTTAAAATACTGTGTGCAGTGGGCAGAGTCATTTTATCACTTCAAACGTCAGATGAATCAGTTTTTTTGTATCAGATTAAATATTAACATGAGAGAGAGGAAGGGGACGAATATTTGACAGTTTTTGATGCTGAAAAAAGAATGAGTAAAAATGTATGAGAGGTGTAGGACTATTTAATGTATATCATAATATGACCATAGTGTAGTCATGTATGTGATGTAATGCAGGCATAATATTAAACAAAATAGGATCCCAGACAGCAGCTGCCTCTGTGCTGGATATGCGCCGGTTCTGGCCTGAATCTGCAGCAGCCATTACGGTACTGGATTGGAGTGACTTGCTGTCTAGGATGGTTAATTTATGTGGAGAATAAAGGCCACAAGGGCGATCAAAATTCATGAAAATTCAACTCTGAAGTTGTAAAAATAAGCTGAGAATTGAAAACTGGGGAAGAGATCAAACAATACATTTGCAGGATCATGAATACCTCGACCACAAGTTCGTTATATCTGTCCGTGATATTCAAAATGACTAACTGTCCATGCACCAAGTACAAATGCTCTCCAAGTGACTATCCAAATTTCTCTTCAAGTGGCTCTCCAAATGGTGCAGAGACAAATCATAAAATAATCATATATTACGGCAACTCAACTGTTTTGATTTGTGAAGCTTAACATGAATTAATGATTTTCAAGCAGACATTAGCATGAGTCCATAAATCCGGGCAGTAATGGACATCAATGGTCTCCAAAAAACCTTTTCTCCAATATTAAGTACTGAATTTTGCTCATTTTTCGCATGAGCCCAATTAGCCAGCACACGTACTCATAAAAAATTACTTATTTTACTGTCAGAATGTTTACCCTTTAAGGAAATATGCTTCTACCACCTCCTGCAAGCGAGGAGTTGGACTATGGGAGCCATGCAAAATGAAAAAAGTGAAAAATATTTACATGGAAAAAGTTGCATACTCAGTTCTGCAGTGCATCATTCCTTTGTAGGTTATGCAAATCAGTAAAACAGATGTGATCATCAACCACTGTGCAGAGAGGGACATCACGAGAACAACGCTTGAGTATTGTCTGATTCAGCTTCTTCCTGCTGTGGTAAAGCACGTGGTACCTCCTTCCTTTGGTGGTGTTGTCTCAAACAGTAGAGGACCTCATGTCTGTGACTCGGCCCCATGCAGCAGATCTGCTGGTGTTCATATAGTGCAAACGTGCTCAGCAAACTTGAATAAACACTTTCCATGTGCAATAAGGAGCAAGTACAACTCACTAACACAGTAATATCCAAAAAATATACTTCATGTATACAAAAAAGATACTCCTCAATTAGGAAAAAAGCAGGCAATATGCTACTCAAGCTGGAAAGGAAATCAGGGCATCAAACATTACAGCAGGTATACTGAAGTCCTTCAGCTAGCCGCATTATAAAATAGCATACATGTAGGCATTCGATTTCATTATTGTGGTATAAATTCTGAAACAGATCACAGCATTGAGCAATATGCAACTACTGTACATTCAGTGTTATTGGCAAAGGCTAATGGTTAGTGATAATAACTAATGTGACCAACTGGCTGCAACAGTATCAAAATCAAGGCAATTGTTCAAAAAAGGTAAATTAAATCACAAGCTAAATAACTGAAATATTGCAAAAAAAAACATTATACATTAAGGAGAAAGTCTTCTCCATAATAATGGGCTTCCTTCTTCACAGAATCAATACTTTCAGGCTCAGAGAATCCTTTAGTTCTGCCTGCTTTGAACTCACTCCCGATGCCCATGTCTATAAAATGAGTATATACACGTAGTTTTACCATCTCATGAAAGTAATATGAATACCCTCCGGTTGCATATTCTCCAATGCACTCGCAAAGTTCAAATGCATGAAGTTAAAGGGGACCTATTTTGCTATATTCCAAGGTTATATTTTGATTTTGGAATCCCCTTGAGTACTCTTGATCATTCAAAGTCCAAAACAGGGTCCTTATTTAGCTCATACTGCCATCCTAAAAAAACCCTATTTGTAGTTTATTGTAGTCTCTGTCTGAAATGCCTCATTGGGGAGGCTCTTGCGCTATGGCCCCCACTCCCCGTGTGCCCACTTTCTTCTGACTGGCCAGCTCTGTGGAGGGCGGAGTTGGGCGGGACGAGGCTGCAGAACACAGTTTTCCGGGTCCGCCTCCCCAGAGTGAAACGTGAGACAGATCTGCCACCTGATATGGAATCGGCGAGGAAATTCAGAAATCTGACACTATACTTGAATACAGATCTAATGAAATTAACTTGTTCTAATAAATGCAACGACGAAAGTGGAGACAGCAGTGCAAAAGTCTGGCAGCTCAATTTGAATTTGCTATCCGCTGCAGTTTGCTACGGCAACAGTAGTGATTACAGTAGTTTTTCTACTCTATAGCTAGAATGCAGGGAAAGCTAGAATCCACCACATACAGACACATTTGTAGAACAGGTCAACATGCCCAAGTATAGACCGGAGACCGTAGAAATCTGGTGGGTCTTAGTTTAGAGGTAAATATGGACAGTGAGGAGCAGCTAAAAGTGGACCAACAGCTTATGAGACTGCTTTGGTGTGTGTTATAAGGACCTGCTGGTTTGAGCGCATAACTGTGATGTGTCATGAGGGTGGAGTAACAAACAGCTTCTGCGCTGGTATATGATGGCAGGGTGAAAGCTCCTGGCTAAACGACCTTTTCGGTAATTGCCCATGGTGATAGTTTACTTATTGCGTCAGAATGACCAGCGTTTCCTCGCGAAAAATGGGCGCGGAATGGATAGTGCGTGAGAACTAGATAGAGCTCCGGTTATGTCATGAACATAATACAGGTTTTACAGACCGTAAGTTCCGTCTGCGTGAACCGTTGCGTATGTGGAGCTGGTGAATCGATAACTTTTACAGGAAATAATTTAATATTCAATCACCGATTTAATATTCTAACTCAAGTAGAAATAACTCAAGCATACCAATCATAATTACTGCCTATAAGTTGTACTTTAATTTGCACAGCATGCAAACTAACATGCAGTAGCAGATAACCGAGCAGTCATAACAACTACGGAGACAAATGTACCCTGCAATACAGGTTTTACAGACAGTAAATTCCGTTACGGGGTGGGGGGAGAGGGTATGGCAGTTGGACCAAGTATCCAAATTACAAACAAGTATAAAAAGTTTGCTTCAAATGAGGTTTATGTTCACACACACCTTCTGTTGAATTTCCCCTGATATTACTCTTGTATATTTAGGATACAAACATTAGCAACAGTAACCTGGCTACATTAGACGCAGTGCTACAGCCACATTCAACAGGCTATCAGTTTGGCAGGCTTATGCTGTGGAGCAACTGCTTCCGCAACTGTAGCCATGTTTCCATCCACATATTCTTATACAAATTAAGTAATATCGAATTAAAAATGCCTCACGGTGACGGTGAAATTAGACTTCATTTCGACTATCGACTCATAGTTTGTACGGTCCATCTCATCAGATTTTCTCTTGATTGGTAAAAAGCTTATGCGATAAATGCTGATGGAAACATTATTCGCCGAATAAATCTGCTACCGCATCTTGACGGTGTTTTCTTCCGTTGTTTCCTTCTGATAATGGTCTGCTATGCTGCTAATAGCTGGCACCTAAGCACTACTACAACTTGCGCAATTATCATCATTTGCTGGAAAATGCGATCCATTTTGGCTAATCAGCTAAATTATTTGGCTAACAAACTACTTTTATTCACTTGAAGGTTCTGCGATTCAGTGCAAAAATGAATGGAAACAGCTTAAAATTTCAGAAATGTACTTGATTCAGCAATTTAATCGCATAATAGCATGTGGCGTCATTACGCACTGCTTTTTATTCGCTTTAATGCCGTTAGATAGAAATGTATTTTCACCAGCTTTATTTGCATGAATATTTTTGGCGAACTTCAGGTAATTCCATTGACAAGTGGATGGAAATATAGGCCTAGCTTGTGAGTCGCGGACTGTCCGCGACCGATACAAGCTTTATCTTCAGATATTTTACAAAGCCTACATTTGAAGCCAGTTGTTAGTGCTAACTATTGTTAGCGGTCTTGCTAGCCTCCCGTAACTCGTTAGCTTCACTAACATTATTTGCTGTTATATTGTTACAGTACAGCCGCCGTTAGAACCAAAGAGACGGCGTTAGTTCACGCCCCGTTATCTCGAACATGTCGCCCTTCTTACCCATTTCTAGCCACGATCTAACCAATGAGCCGTATCACAGGACAATTTACCGCCAGTAATAACCATATGTGGCTCCGCTGAACTGAATGTAGTACCGCGTGTAAGTTATTGAATACAGGGCATATTGACTGTTAGAATTACGAGTATTTGCCGTTATATATTTTAGCATCTTTTTATTTTCTCTTGCAGCGAAAGTGCAAGTGAGAGTGACCTCTGGAAAGCGCGTGGCTGATCCTCTGTTTAAAAAGCCTAGCATGAACAAGAAAAAAAAATAGCCTATTATGAAAAATTCGAAAGCGAAATATAAGAAATTGTGTTCTTGAAGGAATTTTTTTTGGTATTTTAAATATGTCTTTTTATTGCAGAAACTGTGATTCTGAGAGTTTGTGGGTAGATCTTCTGCGAAGTTTGCCGCAATTGATTTATTGGTTTTGAAAAGCCAGCCGCAATATAAATAAACAAATTGGCAATATCCAACTTAATAGCCTGTGAGCTTATGCTCACGTTATTCTCCGAAATTATGAGTTTTCGGACCTGCAGAGGAGTGAGGTTGTCTCTCACCAAGGAGTCAATCTTCGTCCTAAACTCTGGGGAAATGCGTCGTATCGTGACAGGTTCCATAGTTGGGAATGTGATGTCAGTTTATGGTTGGGCATTTTATAGAAAATTTCTGCCACGCGCTGACTAGGTCATTAATTCTTTAATAGGCTACAATGAGCTTAAAGGGAATATTAAGGTGACAATGAGTGATAAATAGAGATGACACGAACTGAGCTGTATTGAATCAGTGCCAAGTGTATCCGCTTTTAATTCCGTGAATTCAGTTTACGAAAGAGCCATTCAGTTTTAAGTGACATTGTCCTTTAGAGAAAAGATATTGAGCAGATCTTTTTTTAAATTCCGTTTCCTTATTGATAGATATAGAATAAGCTTACTAAACATCCTGTGTAAGGTTCCACAAATAGTTTATTTTGCTTTTTTTTGTGCATTCAAGAGTCGTTATGGTCGAACTAAATTCATATTATACGCAATTATCTTATAGTTGCAAGCTTTACGAACATTATGTTTCAACATCTGAATGGTTATCTGAATGGTTATGAGAAGTCATTAAAACAAATACAGACGATGCAAAACATTTTGAAAAATTGGTTAAAATTGCCAATTAGCATTTTAAAACGAAACAGTATAGAAATCTAAAGACATTCAAGTTCATTCCCTAAATAAATTTTACTGAGACGGGGTGCAAGTAATCTTCGATATGCAGTGGGTTGGCCTGTTCAGCAATTTGACCGAATCCGCAATTTGCAGAAATCCAACTTTTTTTTTGCGGGAAAACGACTTTGCTGTCAGCCTTGAGTTTGACACCGCTAGAACGGTAAATTATTGTGGATTTAACTCTTAACTACTGTTTCAAGATATTCGGCTTCATAGAGAAAGAAATGCCCGATAACTGTTGCTTGGCGTTGCAGCAGTAGGCTATCAAATCAACGCTTGTGATAAGGCACACTGTGCAGTGTATGGCCGTTAAACACGTGTATTCCTGGGATTCATCACGTTATTAGTGTCATTATGATCGGAAATTATCGTGTAATTGACCTTATAAATCCCAATGTCGTACTCGTGATACTTTTTCATCAACACCCATTGGAGTGACTGCTTGTCATTTGACTAGTTCCTCAAACGCCATTTTGTAGGTTTTCAAACTTGTTTATTCTTGTTTATTTTTTCTGAAATAATTTTATGAAAGTTTATCGTAGTCAGTGTGAAATAAAACATTTCCCTCCCACGATAACTGTTTTTCTGTGGCTCAACGGGCTGATCATGACTCATATCCTGTGTTATTCTGAACTTGTAGTCTCATCCTGATAATTTTCACATAGGCGATAGGCCTACTTGGCATTTACTAGGCCTACTTGAATTGGAAAGAGTAGAAAGAATCATCCGTAGTCGCCGATAGCTGTTGAATATCGATGGATGCACAAATCATCGTGAACTGAGGCCAGCGCACGTGGATTCCAGCTGACACAATGTTGACACACGGAACAGTTAGCCATAAATTTGACCAATTATTGTGATATCCCCTATAGAGTAATGCTGGCTAAAATTGGTGGAAAATACATGTGTCTGTTTCGTTGTGGCCAGGGGCACGCAATAATGCCAATAAACAAAGAATATCATAAGTTCGGCCTGACAAAGGGCGCTGTTTGCGAAACTGGAAATTATTTGCGGAACCAATCAAAGGACATGCCACTGAAAAATGACTGTGGAAGGCTTTATTCCTAATGACTGAAGAAAACTAACTGATCCACAACAAGCGTGAGTAATTTCCGCAAATTTGTGAACAGATAACTTTCCGCCAGCGAATTCTGTATCGATACCAGACACTTCAAACAAATTCCATTTGCGGAACCCGTCCACGTGCTGTAGGAATGAATAGCCTATACTAAATTTCAGGTTTGCCAACAGGAAAAATAATCTATTTCGGCACTTGAGTGTAAAATAGGCCTAATAGTACATAACAGCATGTATTATCTCCGAACATAAAATTTTGCAGAAATGATACCTGACAAATAAAATCCTCACCAAAAATAGCATGATATTTAATAATCCGAATGCGTATTATACCATACTAAAGTTTTAAATAGTAGCGCAGGTTGAGCAAACTGTATCGTCAAATACAAAAAGGTTTGCAGAAATGATTACCGGCAGCATCACCCCCGCCAAAGCAAATTAATATTTTATGTAGGTTTACGTTACTTTTGCAATCATATATGGAAATAAATCGCCAACAAGCTGTGCCATTATCTACATGTACGGACTACTGACAAAACGACCGTCCCAACAGCCCTCGTGGCTCAGTTATAATCGCCCAGCTACCCCGTGAGCAGTAGGCGGCGGGAGGTCTTCTTTCGTCTTCATGCGCGTCAATACGCCGGTCCTACTGCACGGCTGGCGACGAGATTTCCCGGTCCTACTGAGAGTTTAACGCCCCCGTACTGGCGGATTAACAACTTTTTCTTTGGTTTTAACGGCGGCTGTACTGTATTTATAACTTGTGGCTCCGAGCACTTGATCGATGCACCTCTTCAGGATTGAGAAGCAGCTGAAACGCGTGTCCTGTGTCAAATTATCCTTTAATGACAAAGCTGTCTTTGGAGAAATGCTGAGCGCAAACAGCTAACGTTCCCTTTGGCTATGGCTGTCCGCCGCCAGCAAACAGAAAAGCTGCCCGTTGATTTCAGGAGGCATTGTCTTTTGGGGGAGAAATAGGTGCTTTTTTCGCATCCAAAATGGACGATGGACGAGCAGCTTACTGACAAAATTGCACCTCAAATGATCTGCGATTCCTCTTTTGTATTTCTGGAAGTGTAGATGCTACTAAGGCATAGTATGATCTGCAGTTGTTCATGTCTGCTAGAATAGTTTCCGGTGTGGGCACCGTGATTGGCTTTGGCTAGGTCTGTACTAATTGGACAGCACAACCTGACGTTTTGCCCAGATCTCGTGAAGATCTCAGGAGGAGCTGTTCAGAGAGGAAATCCTGTTCACAAAATCACGTACTTGGATTATGGCAAAACCCCAGTATCTTATGTTTAGAAATTTTTCAGAGGTTGAGTATGGACATCCAACATTATAACATTACTTATATGTATTAAAAGAGGGATCAGTAAAATAGGTCCCCTTTAAGAAGATGTGACCTCACTTGTTGTCACAAAAGAGCACATATACATTTTCTTAGGGGGCCTTTCAATTTCTTTCAATTATGGTTGGAAAGTTCTTATTGTCCCCGCTTGGGTAGAGTGCATGTCAATCAAGAGATAATTACCAGGAAAGTTAAAGGTGGACATAAACTACAGCTCAGCTTTTACACAGAACAATGTCAGCACTTACTAATCAGACTGCAATTTCCAGGAAGGATTGTTTGAGGTGACAACTGACCGCTAAATCCTATGTATCTGTGTGTAAATCAGTTGTAAGATAATGTGTTTTTTTTTTTTTTTGATATCTGAAAATATTAAATTGCCTTTGGGCTATTGTGGCTTTAGCTCTCTGCTACCATTTTTTGTTGTGTAAGATATTTTTTATGAACTGTTGGATGGATGCTATTGGCAAATATGTTGGGATGTTTGCAGATCAGGCTTAGTTGATTAGCTTTATTCACACAATTCTTGGGTTACAGTTGTGGGACTTAAAATGTCCATATTCTAAATAGTGTATGGACACCACTTCCTTGTGGATATTCAAGATGAATTTTTCGTCTACCCAACATTGTTAAAACACTTCTCCTGAAGTCATCACCTGAGCAGTTTCATAGACGCTAGGATCTAAGATCTGCTCTGCGCAAAGGGTGGAAACCTAGGAGGTTAAGCTGACAGTGACATTGAGCAATCAGGGCCTAGCATCATGGGAGTGAGTGAGAATGGAGATTACATCCAAAAAGTAGCCAATATGTCATTATAGCTGATAGGTAAATAGAACTGTCGCCTCCTAATAATTATTGTGTTGTGCCATGTACAGCCTGTGTTTTAGGTGTGGATCAGTTGATTTATCATAATTTATAGACTGCACACATTTTGCCAAAAAGAATTATACTATAGTTATTGTAAGTCTACTGTCCTGTTTGCCTGCATTTGTCTTGATTTCTCTTCATGCAAGGGAGAAAATTTTTACTCCACCAACAGTCATTTTATAATTTTTACTTGTTTTCTGGTTGGACTAAGTGCAGCCAATATGAATTTTATTCTGACACAGATAGCCACAGGACTCATATTTCTCTGCCATAAGCTGTCATATTGGCCTCAAATAGTGTTATGATTGAGTAACCACTTAACCCAAATAAATTATGACTAACTTGCTCAAATCTTGTGCCAGTTGTGTTTGCCTGCAGCCAGCACCTGTCATACCTAAGTGTCCGTTATTAATTGCCCTGGGTGCCATACCTGCGCTACTGCCTATTTAGAAGTCTTAGTTCATTGGGCTTAGATATTTATATATGCAGCAGAAACTTAATTATATTGCTCCTCTAGACACTGATAAAAGGCTAATTTGCAATCCAGGCCTTGCAAGAAGGCCATAAGTCAACAACAAGAAAGCATCTTTAAACATTGCAGGTAGTCATTGAGGAACTACATATGATCATTAAGAAATACTGATTCAGAGACTGCATGCTTTCAGTGTAGTACTGAACAACCACCAGATTCCGTCTTGAATTCATCCTCCTCTTTTCAATGCGCAGCACGCCACTGGTGTTTAAAATCAGTCAAATGCATCATTGTGCCCTGGCTGGGAATGCAGAGCCTATTGGTTATACCTTTCTTATTCAAGCTCGTAAGTTTTTCTATTTTTGCCAGTTTGACATGCTCTCCCAAATGCTTTTCTCTAATGACAGTATTGAAAGGGAAATTTGATGTGCTGAGAATTGGACATCTTTGCTAGCCATGCACATCAGGCTGTTTGAGATTTTTGGGTGGTTGACCAGCGAATCACGCTGGCGGACTGTCACGCTACACTGCATGGAGATGAAGAGGGTCGAGTATCGAGTGGTGTCCTAAAGGGTAAGGAAATTGTTTTGTCTGTCATCAGTTTTCCCTGAGTGACCTCATCACGCTCACCTCTGCTCACTGAGCTGGTGCTGGAATTTGGTGATGAACACTTTCTCTTACACGGGGCAACAATGACAAATATGATAATATTTATTCATTTTTATTGATTATTTCTTTAACTCCACTTGCAAAAAAAAGTAGGGATGCTGTCTAAAATGTAAAATAAAAGAGACTGGAAAACACAGCCTATAATTAATTTAATACAGTACAAAGACTTAGTGGCGGTTCTAGAATCGGGAATTTGGGAGGCACAGACATGTCCATTTATTACAATTAGTCCTGGCTAGTTCTCACTAGTTCTCAATCATTTTCCTTTACTGATACGTTTTCCAATTATTGGAATTGGCTACTGGAGACACAGTTTCTCTCCATATGCGATCTAACAGCGATGAAATCATGGGCTAAATTCAGTACAGTGGCGGAACCAGAACTGAGAATTGGGGTGGACAAATCATCCATTTAAAACAATTATTAGTCCTGACCTGTTCTCAGTCAGTTTCACGATGAACAAAAAGTTCACTCTGAGAGCACTCCACACTTAACAGGTGCTGCTTGTTCTCCCCGATTATGTAAGAAGACAATCATTCATCTGCATGGGTATTTGTTGTATTTAAATCAACATAATTTGCATACCTGTCGACTCTCACGCAAATAGCTTGAGCCACACGCTGCTTATTTAACTGTCGAGTGCCACTTTTTAAAAAAAATCAACCCACGCAAGACCAAGAGTGAAAGGTGATGATTTATTCGCTGTTCGATCGCATCTGGCGAGAAACCGTGTCTACAGCTGCCAATTACGATAATTGGAAAATGCGTCAGTAAAGGAAAATGATTGAGAACTAGCCAGGACGTGTACGTGCCCCCCCCCCCCAATTCCTGGTTCGAGAACCGCCACTGCAAAGACTACATATCAAATTTTGAAACTGAGAAATTTTATTGGTTTTAGGAAAATATTAGCTCATCCTAAATTTGATGCCAGATACTCACTTCAAAAACGTCTGGACAGGGGCAACAAAAGACTGATAAAGTTTTAGTTGCTAAAAAAAATGAACGCAGTGGAACATCTCAGGGCTATTAGGTTAATTGGCAACTGGTCAGTAACTTCACTGGGTATAAAATGTCTTGCAGAATGAACAGTGGTGAGGGCTTCACTATTCTGGGAAGCCTGCGTGGGCAAATAATTCAACAATGCATGAATACTGTTTCTCAATGTAAAATTGCAAATGGTTTGGTCATATTATCCTGTTCTTGTACAAACACATAACATTATTAAAGCATTCAGAGAATCGGAGAATAAAAAGAAATCTCTGTAAGCAAGTGACAAGGCTGAAAACCAATGACCATAATCTTCAAGCCCTCATGCAACACTGCATTAAAAACAGAGGGGATTCGGTTGTGGAAATCAGGAGATTTCTGGAGAATTTCTGTAAATCATTGTCAGTAAAAATAGTTTTTCACTCCATCCACAACAGCAAGCTCAAACCTTGCCATCTAAAGATTAATCCGTAAACAAACAGGATCCAGAAACGTTGTCGCCTTCTCTGGTGAAGAAAAAAACTGTCATGTGGTCTGACCGATCAAAATGTGAAACTTCTTTTCGAAATGATTGACACTGTGTTCTGCGAGCGAAAGGGTAGAGGGTCCATCCCACTTTTTAATCAGTGCACAGTTCAAAAGCCAGCATCCATGATAGCATGGAAGTGGATTAGCACACATGGCATGGGTAACTTTTACATCTGTTAGGACACCATTCATGCTGAACAATACATACAGATATTGAAACAACAAGTACTACCATCCAGTATTCTCCAGTGCCTTGCTTATTTCAGCAACACAATGCCAAACACCAAATTCTGCTCATATTACAACAACATGAGTTCGCTGAGAATTAGTGTAGGTGTCAAATTGGCCTGCTGGCAGTCCAGACCTCTCCTCCACTGAAAATATCTGGTGTAGTATGAAACGGGTAATATGACAAAGTAGTGTAAAGTTTTGAGCTGTTGATATACTACATTAAGCAAGGATGGGTAAACATTTTGCTTTCAGCACTACAGCTGTTGGTTTCCTTAGTTCCCAAATGCTTACAGAGAGTTTTTTTAAGAAGAGGTGATGCATCGCAGTGGTTAACATGCTCCAACTATTTTGAAACAAACTTGCTGGCATCAAATTAAGAAAAGAGCATATATTTTTTCAAAAAGCAAAAAAATTGATCTGCTTCAACCTCTGATGTGTTGTCTGTGTACTATTTTCAATGACATATGTGTAGAGATTAAATGATTTGCTAATCATTGCATTTTTTTTTATGTACATTCTACCCATCGTCCCAATTTTTCGGAAATGGGGTTGTACTGTGTCACGCATATGAGCGGATATAACATGATATATTAGTTGTTGATGGAATGCCTTTTTGATATCTCCCATGTTACGAGCACAAACAAATCTGAGCCTCAATTTCTACTGAGTTCATTTAAGTGCCCACTGCACCACACCAGAGCTGATTCTGAGATGCTGAAATCAAAGCGTGGGCTGTTGACCGGAGGGAGTCCCTACTGACTTTTCCAGAAATAATCTCATCAGCACAAGAAACATATAGTGTATGCCATGAGGGGCTGTTGAATGAGATTTTTTTTTCTTTGTGACCTCATTCCATTTGACCTAACTCAGTGCAATCCATGATTACACTGGCAGGTAAGCAGGCTTGTGGGCGTGAGCTGAAAAATAAATTGGCTCCCTGAGGACGCTGTCACTTTTCAAACAGCAGAATTTCCCTGAGGTTGTATTCAGACTATTAGGAAACAAGTAGAGCAATGCAGTTTAGTTTTGAATGTTACAAATTGAACTTGATGTAAAATTAAGGGTATCCTTAAAGTTGTGCTTAGCTGCAGGAAAAAAGCAACATAAAAAGTACTCAGTACACTGTTCTACTATCATTCTTTACTGAGGAAAGATACACCACGCCATACACACGCACACACACGCGCGCGCACACAGATATACAACGTACATGCACTCGAACACGCGCACATGCGCGCACACACACACACCTCTGCACAGGTAATGTATAGTAAAATATCAAGTCTCGCCCTTGTTGGTCTGGATCGATTACCACTTTAAAGGCTCTGCTAGATAGGCCATTTCAAGTTATTATAAATATATTGTACAATGGTGGTATTACTAAAAAGTCATAGTACTTGTTGTATCTGAATGGAAGGGTACTGATATCAAAGGACCAACCATATATTTTATATGATGTATTGCCTTTACATTAGAACAGTGCAAAGTTAGTCACGTATTGTTTGTAAGAGTACAGACCAGTATCAAACTAAATATGAAGGTGAATACTCTCTTATTAGCATCACTGATTACAAGGGCATGGATCTGTTTGTTTTCATGGCTGTAGAGGTCAGGGCATCTTAAGTGCACACAAAGGGCAGTGGTCTGCCTGCAGGTCCACAGTCTGACTGGTGCTATGCTAGACCAGAGGTGTCAAGGGCCAATAAATCATGCAATATCAAAGTGACCATGTAACCATTTCTGTATCTCAACACATGTGGGTTCTGAACCTGTCTGTCATCAATGCACTGCACTCCTAGGAGTGTGTTTTTAAGAGCTCTTTCCCTATTTAATCCGTGCCATGTGTTCTGTTGATGCAAGGGCATGCCTGCCAAGTCAGGAGTCTTACGAATGAGGTGAGACAGACATTATCAATTTGCAGAAAGATTTTCAATCTGAGAATGGCCTTTTCCAACCTGAAGTCAAATAATTTTGCTTTGCTTTCTCACTTTGTTGCACTGGCTGGATACACAAAAATGCATTGCAATGTTCAATCTGTGGATGTTCGGCAACTTTTGTTGAAAGTGAAAAAACTAAGGACTTTGGAAAAAAAGTTGAGAAGTTCTCAGTTTTCTGGCTGTTTTGACAAAGCATAGTGAGTCTGAAAACGAGACAGTTGTAATATTGAAGCTGTAAAAATGAAAGTTTTTAGCTTCACTTTCCCCATCCAGCCACTTCATAGTCCACTGTGCACTTCGCATCTGGGAGTTCCGTCAAGGGGCCAATATCTGACCTTCGCGGACAGATTTTGAGTCTGCTGAGGTAGAAGTATTTATTTGTCCTGGCAACATGGGCTTCTGCCTTCATCCATGATTTTGCTTTCTCTGAAGCACCTGTGCTGGCTAACACTTCTCTAACGTACATTGTCTCCCTCTGAGAGAGGACATCAGCAATTCCTCCAAGAGGTCACCGCAGCTTTATGTGTTTGAAGCTCGCCTCTTTCTTCTCCCCTTTGACCCTCTTCCCCTTTTGCTGTTGTCAGCTCTCCCAAATGCCCTGCTCTCCACCCCCGCACTTACCCTCGCACTCCTCACGCCCGTGAAGCAGGGCAGATGATGGATGTCTTCCACGGAATCGCTCTTCATTACCGTCGCCGTATCTCTTCGGACTTGGGAATTGTCTCCCTCAAGTTCAAAGCGGCATTCCATTGCACTTCCCGAATATAAATGGCAGGCTACCCACAGAGCGGTACTTACCATGTTTCATGGCTGAAGAGTTCTGCGCAGATGTTAAGGGCAGATTGATGCCAGCTTGCAGCTCACGCGGTCGTAAGAGGGAGAAGCTAGCACACACGGTTGTTTACGTATCTTGCTTGTCTATTTTCTTCGTGTAAGGTGAAAGTTGCACTGAATAGTTGTATCAAATTCATAAACTTCCCTAAACATATTTGCTCAAACAGTAAACATGAATAGTGAAACAAAAAAAAAAACAAGTTGATGGGAAAAAGAACAGGGTCACAGGTCACAAACACCAGGAGATGCCCCATCAAAGAAACAAGGTATAATAAAACTGCTTACTGTTAAAAAGTGTACGTCCCATCTCTTTGTTATCAATACAGTATTGTCCGCACACAGGCTTCTCATAATCAGCCGGGGAAATGTTTAATGCAGAACTTATCTGATGATTTTCTCCCCACGTGCAATGAGTACATGCATCTAGTTGTAGACCCTCTTATGATATAGGCATCATAAGGAATGTTTTCATTATTCAGACTTTCATAATGGAATTCAGTTAAAATATTGTAGTATGTGCGCACGTGTCTGCTCAACAGAACGCTCCCATTCGTGGGTCTAAAATAAATCTCGGTAATGGTGCATACTTCCAGTCTGAGCATACATGATCTGCGGCATGTGTGCTCGAACTAAGCAAATTGGGCATGATTTCTATCGTATCTCGCTTCACTGTGATGCTCAGTGGTTGCATACAAGGAGGGTACTGAGTTACCCTACAGCTGCTCGCCCGTCTAAAATTACCCTACTGCAGCATTTCCAATATGCAGATTGGATTTCATTTCACAAAAGTTTGCGAGGAGAACTTTCCACAAACATATCCGAGTGTTTTTTTACGCCTGAGAGATGAAAAAAGAAAGATATTTACTCAGGCCCTGGATTAAGGAGCTGTGCATCGTGACTAAAGTTGGGACTAGGCATTTGTAAATAGTGTTACGAAGTGGCAGGGGAGCGGAATGGGGGTGGAGTGTGCTGGGGGTTGGCCGAAGTCTAGTCCCTATTCCTGTCATTGGATAGAGATTTATATGCATCGTGTTCAACACCCAGCAAGTCCCTTAAACATTAGTCCTACTTTGTTTTGATTTGTTTGCGAATGTAATAGCCACAGGCACTGTTTTTGAAGGCTGGGAACTCACTAAAATGAGACATGTATTGATTCCCTCCATAACTTCTATTAATCCATATGACATAGCTGACCTACTGATGAATGTTCTTCCAACAAAAAAAAATCCTGGAGAAATATGAACTGCTTCAGTGCTTGCGATAAAACTATTTGTGAAAGACCCTGGATGGTATTTCACAAAGGTATTTATTCATTTTATTGCTTTTCCGCACTCAAATCACTCTTACACCATGCAATATAAAAATAACCATTGCTTCTGAAGATATTTTTCTTTGCAAACAACTTTTCAACCTAAAATACAAGCAACAGTAATTTTGCGCAGTATAACAATAGTGCAAACATATGGAAACCTTACCAAAAGATGTGATTATGTAACAAAAACTTTTTTGATATTAATACCTTAATGCTGCCATGTCTTTGACTGGCACTTAATGTGCTTGTATTACTGACAGCAAATGGATGACTATCCATCTACCTAAATCACATGTTGAGAATACCAAAGCTGCATGTAAATGATGAGGAATCTGCAACTCTCTCTCTCCTAATACCAGGGATTAAAGGTTCAGGTTCCTGCTGACATCAAAAAGCATATTGGATGAAAAAGTCAAGTCTGTACTGAGGTGAAGCGTGAAGGTGGGTATATATATATATATATATATATATATATATATATATATATATATATATTAGACACACGCACACTCGCACGCACACACATACGCACGCTGTATATTCGACCATTACAATACCTCCATATGCCATTATGGAAAAATGCATTCCCTCCAACTAAATGACTCCACTATGTCAAGAAAGTAATTTTACTATTTTTTTTTCAATGTTCCCATGTGTATCTTTGAAAGCCATGTCACATAACAATGCTTACCACATCTTACTGTAACTATGCTTTGGAAACGGAGGGTGATTGCGTATTACCACCAGAGACGTTAATTATTAATCTTTTAAATTTATATTATTCGGACAATATTGTCTCATCTAAGGTAAAGAGGGACAGCGGCTTATCAATGAAAAATGATTGGTTTTCTCTCACAGACCACTCCTTTGCATAACATTGGATTTCGCATTATGTAGTGCGTACATGGCTAAAAGAACATTCCCTTAGCTTTGAGGTTAAATATTCAATGAGGTCCACTTGAATTAGTATTAACTAATTTCCACAATTGCCATTTACAAACTTTTGAAAGGATAGCTTGTACATCATTGACTGGTTTTAAATCTTGATTCCAGTTAACATAGTTAAAATACAACAGCTGATGTTTTTAATTCATTCAAGTATTGTCCAGCAACTGATTCAAGAGTATCCTATGCTTTGCTTATGCATAAAATAAATTAATTACATTAATTATTTGCCAATAAATACATTTTGTAACCAATATAAAAGAGATAATGACTTTAACAATTAAATTAATTGATGTCAATGTGGGCTTAATGTAAAGTGCTAGCAGCTTTACTTTAGCCTTCAACGGTATCACTGGTGACTGTCAGATCCACTAAGAGCAATGCACACTTGCTGCAGATGTGGATATTTCTCACAGAGGGCACTATTTCAATTAGAAGGACACACTGAACAGTAAATGAGTGCTATCACCACACTTGTTCTGTTGTATTCTGTGAAAATGTGGCTCCTTTGCCCTCATTCCTTTTTCATTTATTTTTAAACTAAAATATCTTTAGATGCACTTACAATTTTTGTGATGACCTGACCTAAAATGCTATCATGATTCTGTTCTTAAATTGTCAATTGTATCAGTAATTGTCAATGTATTAGCTTGATTTTTAATTAGAAAATGACTCATTTTGCAGACAGAAATTATCGATTGCCGTTAAAATCTAATTACAGTGCCGTTACTTTGAACAAGCAGCTCTTGAGAAACTGCTTGTGAAAGTGCTTGCAAAGCTGTTTGGTTTAACATGCAAGGTTTGTATTTTAACTAGTGATTGATTTTTGATGGTCCGCATGGCTTATTTCCCCTGTTCTTATGGGGTGTGGAGTTACACTTTCTCTGAAGGATACCGCAGTTATTTTAAATGAGACTGCATTATGCCATATCATTAATGCAGCTGTAAATTATTCCCTGGTGCATTTTATTATTCCCACCCTGGCCTCCCTGCTGGGCCTTTCTGAGTCTAAAACCGAGTCTCAAATATACCAACTGGCATGTCCTCAAATCTTCTTGAAATTTATACTGCTCGAAATACATTTACAAAATATTCTATTTGTGATTTAAGCATACGCTCAAACATTAAAGTGAATGTCGGTGATGATTATATTTCAGAAAATAAAGATCAGAAGAAATGCATATGGAAGACTGTAAAGAGAAACTCCTTTGATATTTTCATCCTTGAAAACATACCATGAACTTTGATTTGATTTATTACTTATCGTGTTGTATGTTATAAAATAGTCTAAAAATGTTTTTTTTTTTTTGCATTTATCCCTTTCTAAAAAGATAGTGTTTGGTGGCCGCAGTCATTTATATGAGAATTTATTTACACAGTACGTGAAAAAGCATGACTGAGACATTCAGGATGCCATTAGCTGGTGTGATCTGGAATTATATCAACAATTATAACAACTTAAAAAATGGTGATTTTTTCTGTAAAGGTTAACATTTTACAAATACTATCTTTTCCTGCTGTTGTCATTGTTTGGAATGTCCAAATATGCATAGAGGCAACTAAAATCCTCTCTGCGGTAAGTTGTCTGCTGTATGGTACAGACCTGAAATTTGTTTTCAACTCATTGCAGCAACACTTATCTCAAGGACATCAAATAGCATCAAAAAGAGAAAATATATGAACAGTGAATATATATACATTAGCAAAATGACCTTGCTGCAGTAGCACAACATGCACAGCATATTATGTCAGAGAGTGTAGGCAGTATTCCAAATACTGGGCATCGTTGGTCTCGGCCAACTGCTTTGGATCTATATTATTCAGGGGTAATTGAAAAGAAAATGTGGTCTGTGTAAGGCAGCTAATCCATTTGAGATCATATGGATTCTCATTTACCATGACCCAGCTGCTGGGGAAGGAACAATGGAGGTGTCCCATGAGTGAGTCAATCCAAAGCTCTCCAGGTCAGGGGTTAATGAATGATTATTTCTCACTTTGTATCGCTCCAGGATGTTGATCTGCGGGGAATTGCTCTGTCCCCTCAAGTGCATGAAGCTTGTGTCTGACCTAGAGGAAATTTAATTCAGGTGAGTGTGAGTGTGTGTGTGTGTGCGAGTGTGTGCGTGTGAGGTTGTGTGTTGGGGAGGAGGTTTAGAAGGATAGATGCAGGCAGATGAAAGCAATTTGACTATGATTATGCCTATAGATTTTTTAGAGATGTGACATTTTAGTAATCATGGTCGTCTTAACACTAAATTATATATATAGGCAAATCATGTTTGGTTTAAAAAAACAGGGCAAATTTGTGCACTTCAGGCAATGCTTACCATACATAAAGGTCAGAGTAAGAGGTAATGAAGAAACAGTACTGGAAACTTACTTTGAGTTGGCAGCTGAAACACGTTGCCTTTGGTTGGATTAAGATAACAATTTGCCACTGCTGAGCATAAATGTTCATTTATTGGTAAATGTTTAAATTTCAGTTTCCATTATTAGGTGGGACATAAACAACAACAACAATTATAATAATAATAATAATAATAATAATCAAATAATAATAATGGGTCCATTTGAAGTCAGACTTCCTGTTACAGGGGTTTTTTTAGACAGTAGCAGCAGATATTTTACTTCCTGTTATGCAGTGAATCATTCATCACATTAATGTGTCTCGTTCTCTCCTGGTACAATGGACTTGGGCGTGCAGGCTGTCTGTACAAAGATTGAACAATGGTGAAGTGATTGACAACAGCTCATGCAAAGTGTCTGTTTTCCTCTCATCATTGATAGTCGAAATTATGCTCTGTAGCTTATAAAGCTGATTCATCCCCATGTTTAAATTATCCGAGCAAACTAGGAATAAACAATAACCCATGACAACAATGACAGCAATAACTGCTGTTATTCAAATCATTATGTGTATGTATACCAGCTTAGCTGTGCTGATAATTGGTATTCTCACACCATCCTGAAATAAAGCATGAGCCAATGAAATATTTGTTCTGAAAATGTGATATAATTGAATAATAATACGAATGATACTACTACTAATAATAATAACAATAACATAATAATAATAATAGTTTATAATAATTAATAATAATAATAATAATACATTTAAAAAATAAAAAGCGTGGCTACTACTCAAACATTTTTCTTTTTAATGATGAACTTAATGATGAAATACAAATTTTCCCCCAAGTGTTACGAATAAGCTTAAATTTCACTATGTGAGCCATTTTTTTGTATTTCAGTCTACAATGATATACGAAAATCACATGTACTACTGTGTACTACTGTCGTCATAAATATGTTTCATTTTTTTATTTCTTTCCAATTGAAAAGGTTTGAAACATTTTTTTTTTCACCATATTACCAGATTTAATAAAACTTCTTATGTATTGTCTATCATTTTCACGAACAATTCTTGTATTGGTTGCAGCAATGGACCCTATGCCACTGTTGTCAGCCAAGAATCTGGGAGGCCTCTGTTTCCTGAATGTGTGTACACTGTGAGTCGTATGGGAGGAAAAGGCAGACCGGTTAGGCCATTCACTCCTATCATCACATTTTGAGAATCTGAGGCACGGCTGGAATTGGGTACATAAGAGCGTTTCCCTTTTTCTCTATTTTTTTTCTTCCTTTCATGTTCAATCTCTTCCCGCAGTATAAAATCCATTTTGTGCCACAGGGACAGGAAACTCAAGGTGGACCAGCTCCCCATAACAAAGGCTTCGCCGCCGTCCTGAAAAACACTGGCATAAGCCATTCAAGGCCAAGAGCGCCAGTGTCCTGTGGTTGCTTCCCTCCTGGAAATGATGTTTCCCCAAATACTTTCCTTATTTAAATAAAACCGTCTGCATTTGGGGAGGAAAACGGTCATTTCATTCAGGACTAGCGTAACAGCCGCACCGCCACCTCCGTGCAAGGTGGTGAGAACGGCTCAGTGTTTATTTCTCTAGATGCTCGGAAAAATTCCCATTGGAGTTCTCCGCAGTGATTGATTGTTGCTTTTTTCAGGGACAAACTCATCTACAGCTTCCCAAATCTGGAATTTCTTCAATTCCCTGCACTATTGGCTTTGAAGTTTTGAGACAGGATTTACTGTACCATGAGATGTTATGTTTTTCCCTCTGTAAAACCATGCTAAGACTGCAGGATAAACCACATTTTCAAACCGAGAATTTGCTCTGTTGCCCGAAATAAAGTGGATTAAATTGGTTGCAATAAATGGCTTAATGCAATTATTTGCCATTTATTAAGCTATTTATTATTCATTATTTATGAAATACCTGTGCTTCTTTAGTGGAGCACTATCAACATTTTCAAGGTAATAAATAAAAACAAGCTGTTTCTTTTAACCTAGTTGAGTCAAGGGAATGACTTGAGAGAGCAAGAGTTAATACAAGCCAGCAAAGTCCATTTCATCAGTAAACGCAGATAATAGTTGCATATATGAACCAACAGTCTTGTGATTTCCTGATTTTCTTCATGAACTGTTGGCACATTCCCTGCCACCTAAATGAGCAAAACTAAATTTGACATCCTCCTTTCCTTTGAAAACGTGAAAATAACTTCTGTTTGTATCACCACTTTTCCAGTAAGCCACACCCACTTGCATTTTTTATTAGCTTACTGTGACCGCGGTTTAGAAGTATCAACATTGTTTTGAGTAAATAAGACCTTTTTAGACCAATGGCTTAAAGATTAATGATACAAATTTCATCCAGATCCATTACAGAGGTGAGGTTTTCGTGGAATTTAAAAATTCTGATGCTTGGCCAAATCAGTCCAAAGGTATCCCCTCAAACAAAAGACTTTAAAAAAGAAATAACTACATTCTCCAGGTTTCCTCCTGTCGCAACTCCCTATTGGCAAAATCTAGTACACAGTGACGCCCTATGAATATTTCCCAAATTTTGAGTTGATTGGATCTCATTAAACCAGACTCATGAGAATTTTGATCGACTGGTGGAAGGTATAAAGCTTTTTACAGTGTATATAGACCTGAGACCAAGAAATAGCCCGGGCAATTTCAATTTGTTGGGCTATTTGTTTTATTAGACATGACTATTCGGTTTACAGTGGTTTCGGTACTTTGGCTTTTCACTACTGCACTTTCGCTACTATGTCCGAGTCCATTCGCTACTATCGATAAATGCAAGTTAAGAACATGAATATTACTTTTGTATCAGTAGTAAAACTTTATAAAAAACCATTCCTATTACAGCTGAGAATATTTTTTCGGGTTCTGACTCAGGTTTATGACAATCGAAGATGGAATTGGCAGCAAACACATTTAACTATAGTAGTGAATGGACTTGGACATTGTAGTAAAATGCTGCAGTGAAAGGCCAAAGTAACGAAACAACTAGTTACCGGCTATTTTCACTTGCTCAACTGCAATAGCGTCACTCATTGACTACAAGGAAATAAATTTGAAAAGCTGCCTTCCATTGACAAAAATACATCTAACGTATACACTGCATGAAGAGGTAGTAATTATTTATATGAATATACAGTGAGCACCAAAATTCATTGGATAGTGACATATTTTTGTTATTTCAGTTTGTATTTTTAGCTTAATCCATCACCAGATCTGGGACGCGTTTCCCCAAAAGCTTAGTTGCTAACTAAGTTAGCAACTTACACAGTTCATCCATTCAGAGTCAATGGGCCCAACTACGTAAGTTAGCATCTATGATTTGGGTAAACGCACCCCTGAACGGGAACTGAAAATGACTGCAGTGCAGGCCAGGCAGACCATCGCCAGAGAAGGTACCCAGTTTCTATGGATGTCTGTGCATCAAAGACTGCAAACAGTCAATGCATGCAAAGGAAAGCTGTGCAAATATCAAAAATAATTATTTTTTTCAACAGTATGTTACGTTGTCCAATATTTTCATGCATATTTTAAATATTTATTAATTTTTTTTATTAAACAGTCCAGAGAATTAAGGAGCTCACTGTTACCAACACCCGCATACATTTTTTCATGGTGTGCAATGGCTGTTGGTTTCAGGCTATGAATTTTCAGTATGAAAACATTTTAGTACCGTGAGCAGCTTGAACATATATGGCATAGGAGAATACTGTCAAGGAGAAAATATTCTTATTTTGTTCATTTCCATAAAGAAAAATTGATGCTAATGAGAAAAATATACATTAATATGCATATCCAGTTCATTTTTGTGTATCTAAATCTAGTGCATCCAGTCAAACTAAAAGGCCAAAATAAACGAATAAATAGTTTGAATATCGCTGATTTCTCTAACTTGACCAGCGGATGGCCATAGAAATTTACCCGCAAAATGTAATGATTCTGTTATAATTCTCTTTTAGTTCTTGCTTTGCTACTACAACTTCTACACTGAGTACTACTTCTACTAGTAGTACCACTACTTCAACTATTACTTCTACTTATAAAACTAATACTACAGCAAATTATTATTATTATTATTATTGTAACTAGTTTGCACTAGGTAATGCGTGCACCACAAAGATGCACAGACATCCAGGGATGAACACACCACAACTTCACATCTTAAATGTGCTTGTAAATAGCCGAAATTTGTGAAAATTGTCCATGTGTCAGATTGATTGGCCAACCAGTTGAGTAGAAATAAAAAGATTCAGACAGATGGATGGACAAACAGACGGAAATAAGTTTCCCAAATTTTTGTGTAGTATAATAATAATAATAATAATAATAATAATAATAAATAATAACTTGAGCAGCACTAACTTGAGAGCACAGACCTCCACCAAGATCAACAGTACACCCCTCTATGATTCAAAAAACTTGCAAATACAATCGTTGTATTTCTCTAATTGGCTGTTTTGTCACTATTGAACTTTACTACCATCCACTGGATTTCAAGGTGTATGACATTCATGACATGAAGACCAAATGCCATATTTTGCAACATTAACAAAAGTGAATTGTAGTGAAAAATAATTTGCATTGTAATTCAGATCTGCTCCAAAACATAATCGGTTCTTTGTTGGCCCATGCTGCATCTTTCCACCAAGTTTCATGAAAATTGGGCGGGCAGATTTCTCTGGCAATCCTGCTGACAAACAGACAAACAAAAAAACCAAACTGAAAACTTAACCTCCTTGGCAGAGGTGGTAATAATAATAATATTAAATGCTACTAATACTACTACTACTACTACTAATAATAATAATCAGCAGGAGAAGAAGAAGTGGAAGACGGAGAACAATCATCATCATCATCATCATCATCAACATTATCGTTTTGCAGCAGCCATCTTTATTTTCCGGGCCTCCACATTGATAATGCATATTTGCATGAGTGCAATTTATTGCTATGTCTTCCATTACAGCAGAAAAGGTGGAGGCACTCCGAAGCAAGGATAAATGACAAGGATGCTCAGATCTGAGGCACTTGCTGCATGAGAGGACGGACTGGTGGTTTTCATCAAGAGTATCCCCTCATCTCTCCCTTAAAAACAGAGCAGCGCATGTGCGCTGTGAGTGTGGGGCAAGCACAGGAGATTTGGCCCTGGCTGTCCTTTAATATACTCTGCCCGATTTGCTCTTTTTATGAATAAGTGGTAGGTCCGTCCGTCAGCTCCTGAGCTACCCTTGTCACATCCAGTCCTGGCTGCTGTCAGCACTGCCCTTACGCTGGTCCCTGAGCTCCCACCAGGTGTTCCGCCTCCTCTTAATGAAACATAAAGGGCGAGGGGACGAGGCGAGGGGATACTAATCTAATCCCCGCTCCTTTTGTGTGCCATTAACAACTCAATTAAACACGGCCAAACATCTGCTGCTGAGCTGGCGACAGCGTGTGTGTGCGTGGGTGTGAGTGTGTGAGGTGCCTGGCAGAAACTTGGCTGAAGCCAGCTCTCCTCTCTGAGCACTCTAATCACTTATAACAAATGATTCTCACTTCAAAAACATCCACCTCCCTCTCTTACTGTAGTTAAATGTTTTTCTTCAGATGTCTAAAGAGCTGTGATGGCACTAGATTTTCACTTAGTGCGACCTGTAAATATGACACTGCTGATGTATTTGAGTGTCTGTAAGACAATAGAACTTTTTTGTAGAGAAAAAAATATTTACCCTCCATAAATGGATACAAAGAATGCTGGTGAAACATTTTACAACAAACATAAATAAAATTAAACTTTATTATTATTATTATTATTACTATCATCATCGCAATGCTATTTTTACATGTAATATTCCCACTAAGTTATTGCCAATACAATGCACCTCAATGGACTGCTTAGCTTTAGCTTTTGTAAGTATACTCTCTCATAATTCATTACACATCATTGTTAATGATTTCCCCCTTTTTATTAAGTTGTTTTTTCATCTAGTACCTCACAAAAAAATTTTATTTAGATTGCAAATTTAAATTTTGGACAGAATGCAAGTACAGCTGAAGCTGTAGCTTATCGTGATATAGTCGGCTCGAACTATCTTGTAATTAGAATGAGTTCTGGAACGGAAATATCACCAAAACAAACAAATTGTGCTTTTAATTAAAACATTATCTGTGGATAGAGTAAGTAGAGGGAGAAATATGATGGAAAACTAAAGGAAGAGAAGCTATAGAAGAGGGATGTACTGTCGGTATTGAAGTGGCTAAGGATGGATACAGAGACAGAGGGGGATAAGGAAGGAAGTAGAGTGAGGAGATGTCTCATTCTGTGAATCTATCCATCATCACCATCAACATGGGCTGTAATTACAGGGCTAGAGAGATGAGACAATGTGAGCTGGAGATCTGGGGGTATCCCTCATCTTCATAGTAATCTCTGTCTCGAAATATGTCCCCCCCTCTACTGTCCTCTGTTCAAGCACCCCCTGCCATTGGGATGCTCTATAAGGTTTTGTTGCAGGGGCTTAACTCTTTTGTTGCTAGGGTAACCTCCAGAGACCAGTTTTGCAAATGATGGAATGTACAGTTTTAAATCAACCCTAACAGAATCTGGTCAAAAATGGACTCTTTCACGCTCTATCAGCATTTCAGTAAAACATTTTATAATGTCTGCAAGACCATAAATTTTAAAAAAAAGTGGACATGTCAGGTCTGTAGATACTGCGCATTTGTCATGTCACTATCATGAGTAAATATAAACACCTCATTTAAAAAAAAAAATGTTAAATTATACATGCCCCAAGTTGTTCTTGTTAGACTTCAAATCAGATTAAATAATAATTGGTTTGTGAGTGTGAAATGAGCTGTTTATCTCTAAGACTCATCACGGGACTTAAATTACGATGAATGTGAAAATATAATGCGACTGTATGGAAAATTGCACAAAATGTTCATTCACAGTTTCGCTCAGTTTTTGGATGAACACCACCATCTATTTCTGAATTTGTTGTGAGCCAATAGTAGGCTATTACAAATAATTTTGACATGTTGGTAGAGATGGTGTGAGTGCTAAGCTTGCGACTTGAGAATTTATTGAGAAGTAATGCATGACCAATTTTCCTGAACTCAACAGACATTACAAACATTAATGTTTAAGAAAAAAAAAAATCATAATTTTGGACTTAACATACATGCGCCAGAAAAAAAATTAAGTATTTCCAGCCTCCCTCGCTCCACTGTTACATCTTCAGCATTGATCTAAAACATGTTGATTTTTACAAAAAAAAACAAAAAAACAAATAAAACAGCAGTGTTGAAATCATCAGTCATTGAAATATTGACTACCTGGAGATATCAATCATAATCTGATTAGCAAACCCACTAGTACTGAAAGCGCGTAGTAGACTGTTCTCAAATAAACAGGCCTACAGAGTGGGAGCAATTGGCAGCATGCAGATTTAAAAAAGGAAAAAAAATTCAATGTTTTTCTCAAACGTTTTCGTTTCTGACACTTGAATCACGAATATGGCAAGTTGCTGTTTTGAAGATGTTATTTTTGTGCGCAACTCTAACCCAGTAATGACGGAAGTGTCACGTTTAAAAAACATTAAGGAGAAATCTGTGCATGACACCCTTATCCTCTCGCTTGAAAAATTATTTGAAAAATGAGGAGTCAGTTGGAGACGTGCGTGTGTTACCGAGGCGTGTCTTGAAGCCATATGGCCCTGGCGGCACGGCGGAGAGGAGTGGAAATGAAGTTATTTGCCTGAGTGATCACAAATGGTGACCGTGCTGCTAGTGAAGCGGTCAGACGTAAGTGATCCCCGCGCCTCTGGGTCACTCTCCTGAGCGGTGTGACGGAATGCAGTAGAAAAGCGATTTGACCCAATGGCTTCTTCCATTTTTCCTGTAAAAGGAAAGAGCGCTGTGCTTTATGATGAGCTTAACTTTTAACTCTTCCGCAATTGTGATAAAGAGCACTTTTTGTGTCTTTTTTTTTCTTATTGTGCGGTCGAAAAGACACAAGAACAATTCAAGCGATCGCCAATACAAATTAATTAATTAATGAAAATACCCGATGTATGTAATCAAGCCCCATTTCCAGTGCTTTACAGTATAGTTTGGTGGCCAAGTTGCTTTCAGTCTCGCGCGGTCACGGGGGAGAAGTCGTGCTAGTATGCATGGTTACAGATATTTAGCCGTAGGATACTGAGCGTAAAAGCAGAATTAATTCTTCATGCAACCGGTACTTTTTCTTGGCTTGATTTTAGTGATTATATATCATTTGCAGTTTCTCAAATTTAGCTGAATTGTTGTTGCCATGCCGTTATGCAAACTGCGCACCGGAAGTGGCAGTCCCGGAAGTGTATGAAATTTTGGCAACCTCCGGTATTTTTTCTTTTTTTTTGGTATTGGCGATCGCTCCAAATTATCGCATTCATTTGTGTTTATATCAACTTTACATCAATCTGTAAAATGAACCATCCATAGCTATCTGACTTGGTATTGAAGATTGTGCTATTTTTTTGTACGAAATTGATGAATGCCGATGTGTTTATTTGAATGATCCTTCTTGATTGATGCAGTTGGCCCTACACCTTTTGTACATTAACTCTAGTGGTTCCCAAACTCGGTCCTGGGGCACCCCTGTGCATGGCCATTTTTGTTCCAACCACAGTTGAGATTGTAGGATTTTAATAAGCTGTTTATTTGCTCTTATTTGGCACAATTCATGTTGATTTAGCAGTTAATTACAATTTTAAGTCACATTTGACAGAAATATCAATGTACGCCAGTAAGAATAAAATACCCTTGAAAATATTGGGCTTACATTTCTATATTGCAAAAAATTTCAGGCAACAACATTCTAAACAGCTCAAATCAGACCCTGAAAAAATCAGCAAGCTTCAAACTAGGTTGCTGAATACAAGTGTTTAGAGTTCTTTCTAAATAATTTGCTTTAACGTAATAACATAAACATGACTGAAAACGGATTTGACTCCATTGCTATCCTGATAAATAGCATTTTTTTTTTTTTACTGTGGATTGGAGTAAAATTAACAGCTTGTTAAAATCCTATGACTGCAACTGTGGTTGAAACAAAAACCAGCACACAGATGCTCTCTCTCTGTCTCTCATTTGGCCCAACTATCTGAAAATAATCAGCATGAATGCTGTTGTTATGACACTGTTAAGATGAAATCACACCATACTATCACAGAGGAAATATACTAACATCCAGTATCATATGCACAGAATGTTTTAATTAATATTTTCTATTCTCATAAGCAGTGCCCTTCCGTGCTGCCTCCTTATGGGAGGCCCTCATCTCAGTCAATGGGTGATTTTGCTTCTTAGACACCATAACTCATTCAGACACCTTTTGGTTTGGATTTCAGGAAAGACGTCAAAGCTAAACATATTTCTGCTGTATTTTGAAGGGGTATCAAATCAACAACTATTCATGCTTAGTACAGCACAACAACAGCAGTGCACCTCACTGTCTCACTTCTTGCATTGCGGACTGACTCTAGCAAAAATAACAGACTGCCACTAAAGACTCAGGCCACTACATATGGACATGAATTAATAGCACTCGAATCACGCAATTAATATGACAAGATTCAATATTTATTACAATGCATTGTTCAATTGGCACAAAGAGAAAAATAATGAACAACCTGTATAAAATAACAGTTAACATTACAATTTAGTATTAAACAAATAATACAGAGCAGATGCTAACATTGGATACCTTTGGAATTGACAATAACATGCTCAACCACTCTTGAATGGAAAAGAGGGTAAAATATCAGTAATTACCTCTATTTATTGTGCGTATTTAACACTGTACTATTTGTATTGCTAAAAAGATTCCCTGTGCCCATTGGTCTTCCAGTCATTTCACCAAACAGACCAGATCTGCAGCCATTCCTCCTCATCTGCATGCAGTGAGAGGTCATTTAAAGAGATTTCGCTGTTGACAAGAATTAAATTGCGTTTAGATTTTTCTCATTAGGCTAATCTCAAGTGGGCCTCGTTATAGTGTAATTTTCCCGCACCGACGCAACGTATCGTCTCGGGTGCTGACAGCTGTGCGTCGCTGTCTTTGGTTGCGGGGGGTGGAAGGGTCGGGGGGGGGGGTTTGCTGGTGAAGGGAGTGCTGATTGTCTGTTGGAAAATCCTCTCCACAGACATGCAGGTGCTCATGTGGAATGGCACATCGCGACAGAGGCTGTGCAAATGAATCCTTCAATGTCACTTTGTTTTTGAGTCTCATTCTCCCTGCCGGTAAATTGGCTTCTTGGTGACATGCGGGGAGAAGCACCATGGAAGCGAAATCTAACCGTCTTCCCCCGTGCAGCGTGTGACAATGAGACACTTAAGGTGGACTCCCAAGTGGCTGTGCCGGCCTAGGTTTTAAGGTGGATTTTGCTGTTAGGTTAAGGCTAACATTCTCTCCTAACAGCATCCAATTGCATAGACTTGGTTTGCTGCGGAGGATTGTAAGAGGAAATGGTTACTAAAAGTATGATTCAGCTCCTTCTTTCACGGTCCTTGTGTAAAGGGCCCCAAAACCGAGGTTAGCCTGAAATCCAGCATGACTGGAGAATAAGTAGCTTTTGTTTCATGCTTTTTATATAATATACAGTCAGATCCATATGTAGTTAGAGAATTTTACAATTATAACTATTTTTGCTCTGTATTTGATTACAATGGATTTGAGCTGAGCAATCAAGATGCCCTTAAAGTGAAAACGTTTTGCTTGAATTTAAGAGTTTTGTCCGAGATATTATACAGTATAAACTGTGTAGGAATTGCAACTGTTTTCATACATAGCCCTTTTCCCAGTTGTATTGGCTCAAAAGTCATTTTAATTTATTTAATTTTTTGTTTAACTGGATCTTCAGCTTATTACTTCACAGCTATATTATGTCATCCATTATACTCTCTTCTAAATACACGAGGGAATCAAATCACATACGATGCAAGAAGATATTCACATTTATGGGCAATTTAGAGTCTCCAGCCAGCCGAACACGTGTGTCTTTGGACTGTCAAAGGAAACCGGAGAACCTGGAGTAAACCTCTAGCGAGAACAAGAAATCTCCACACAGAAAGGGTACCTACTGCGCCGGCCACCCCACCCTTTAAAACGAATGCTTACATCATCAGAAATGGCATTGTCAATATTAAGACTTGGTTACAAATTCTTTGCAAAGAATCACTGCTGGAAATTTGCAACCGCATGCTGGATTTCTTCCTTGGTGATACAGTGCCAGGCCCTCAGTGTAGCTGTCTTTGCCAAATGAAAGGCCTGAGGTATGTTAGCAGTATGCCACAGGTCATTGTACAAAGTATATCAGCAGTGTTGTGCACCATCCAATGAGTCTTGAAGCATCTGGTCCAACCAAATCTGGAGTGTATATGGTGTGACAACAGAGATACTAACTGTAAATATTGCAAAAGGGTACTTTTGGATGATTGCTTTAAATGCTGTTCTGGTAATAATGTTCAAAATGAGAGTTTATACATTTCCAGGTTTTTTTTTTTTCTTTTTTTTGTAACTTAAAGAAACTAGGCGTGCATGCACCAGTAGCTTGTCTGTGACAGTCAAAATTGTTGCTAGTGACATTGAGGACAGAGAGATTTTCATGAGTTTGTACTGACTCATGCCTGTCTGAAACTATCCCATTGAATTTGCTGTGAAGGAAGATTAAATAAAACATTTTGTAACATAGTGAGAATAGGCCATTTTCAAGCCCTATAAAGCTCACAATGTTGTGACCTCAAGCAAATACCAAGCATAGTTGACATAAATACGAGACAGTATCTACAATGTAGACGGCACGTTATGGGTATTGATCCATGCCGAAAATGCTGATAGTAACAACTTTCCAACCCAAAATGAGTCATTAATTGCACGGTGGTAAATCACCTCTCCAACAAAAAGTACGGAGTAAACATATGCATTCGATGGCAGCAGGCGGTAAACCATTTTAAATATTCAGTTGCAACATTTTACAGAGCCTGGTCAGATTTTTGACAGCGGGGATAAATCACGAGGCGTAATGTCCTGGATTTTATCCCCGGACTGGAAGTCTTCCCCGCAGTCTTTAGCGAATGGGAAATCCGTGACCCGAGGGAGGCCTCAGCACCTGTTGTCTGAAGCCGCACAGCTGATCCCAGGTGTCACAGTGAGCTGTGACAGCCTGCGGAGCCGACGATTACTTTATGATGCACTTTAGAACAAAAATGGAAATAAACCTGCAGAAATAAATGAGGTTGTAAATTCAATAATTTTCAAGGAAAAAAAAATAAGTCAGTTCTTCCCTGTATCTGCTTGTGGGCATTTGAAACCACGACCTGTGTGTTTCTTACATTTATTTATTGGGTTGAATGATTGTGGAAATAGGTTTGATGGCTTACTGGAAAGTATAAATAAATATATCTGTTTAAATAATAATATATATTGAGTATTCTTCTTGCTATACATCCAGAATGCATGCACAGACAGTTGTATGTACTCTCTGTATAGCCACATTGGAAAAAATGTTAATCTCAGCCAAAGTTTTTATACACTCAAAAGGCTATGGAAATATATTCTCGCACTCTAACATGCGTGCACACGTACATATGAGTTCATGCTAGTTACAATGCATATGATAGAAACAGCGATAACCTTGGTTCCCACCACCAGAGACAAGCTTCCTGGTTTGTTCCAAGAAAATGAAAAATGACTTAATGCGTTATCCGTTTTCATCCCGAAACGGGACCGTTTCCTGTTTTTACAGTCTGTAAACTTTAGCACCCACAATGTCAGTGAGTTCCTGATGTAGCGGTTCTCAGGGTTGTGGAGATGCCTCCAGGTGGAATCGCAACCATCTATCACCTGTGGGCATCCTCTGTTTCAGCATTTCATTCACCACCGGCACAGGAAGGGGCTGCTGCCAGCCTTCAGCTGCCTGTCTTAGTGTCTCCCATCCTAACACTTCTTTGTTCACCAAGAGTGAATCACAAGTTTAAAATAGGGTAAGCAGCAGTCTTACCCTCAAAATTCATTAGCCTACATTAATGAAGCAACATGCTGTTTATCTACTGCATTGTGCATTCTTTTTGTTTCAATTAGAAGTTTACCTGCAACAACATTATTCAATAAAACAGTAATTTCCCATGAATTAGTGCTTACAAGGACAGTAGTTGCAGACAAAAATAAATGTAAAATAGTTACTCATGCATGTAATAAATGTGAAATATTGCAATTTAACATGTGATATCTTTACAGAGTTGCTTGTTCCAAGCACTGAATAACTTGAAGTCACATGCATACATAAATGTGATATAAAGTGAAGAAAGGTGATTAGTTGCAAGCAGTGATACAGCCCAATCCAGTTCAGCCGAGCTCTTGAGCTCTTCTTGCATTAAAAATATTCTCACAGTAGAAAAAGTGAGGTTGAAATGTGCTTGTCACAAAACGTATCTATGTATTGAAATAACCTGTTTTATAATATGATTTTGAGTGAATATAAAAATGTACCAAAACGCTCTTTTTTTTTAGAAAAAAAAAATGAATGTCTGCCAACTGGTGTCTACAACCCAGCTTTTTACCTATGATTAATAATGAGGGAAAGCAAATAAAAACTAGAGGCAAGAAATGGTTTTTGGCGGGACAGAAACTGCTAAGTGGAGGGATTTAGCAATGTTGTCTATGAGTAAGAATGCTAATCTCTCAATTACATATGGAGCGCTGAGAGAATTATTGTTTGGTCTCATCTGTTCACTTGTACAACACAGGAGTACAAGCAGGAAGATGCAAATGCGCTGTTTGTCGCTGATGAAATTCCAGTTAATGATGTCTTTATTTCTGTGCTTCCTCTACATTCATTTTCCCTGTTAACAATTACAAGGTGAAGGAACACTGACATCTCTAAATAGACTTGTGAGGCAAATACTGATGATATGTATGTATTGCTCATTCCTCATTAAAACAATTCAATGTGTGATGCAGTAAAATCTCTCACTTTTTTGCATTGAACAGTGGCCATAAAATGCCCCGAATCTCAAGGAACAAGGATTAGTGACTGCATGCCTTCAGATAACAAAGTTTTTACAAAACATGACCGTAAATACTTCATGAAGTGAATGTGCACAGATAACAGGGTAACAGATGATTCATTCTTTCACTCTTTTAAGTTATGTAGGGACATAATAAATTGGGACACAATTTAAATCGGTACAAGGGTTGATGAGTGAAATTATATTAGATGTTTGCGTTTTAAAACAACAAACGCACTGAAAAAATGGAATGTTAGATTTACTTAAAAATGTTATGTGAAGTGGTTCAACACAATGGAGTTTAGTGACTTCCTTTTACTTTCATTAACCCCTTTGCGCAGATATAGACGCCGACATCTGTAAATTCTGGAATTTAACTCCTGAATAATTCTGTAATTGAATTTCCAAATGTCTTGCTTCACTGGAATAATTTTTTTTTAATTTGTGACACAAAGACTGAGCGATAAAGCCTAAATAGGCTCATGCAAAAATTGGCATTATTTGTATTCTGCGTATAGGGGTCAATGAAAGTGACCAAATAACTTATTTAGACGCTACTTCAAACAACTGTGTCCAACTACTTGATGTAACATTTTTAAGTAAATCTAACATCTCATATTTTTGAGTGTAGTGTATTCAAGAGGCTCACCTTACTACTGACATTAATAGGATGATATGTGTGCTATAAAAGTCCTAATTACACATCTGCACAATCTGCAGCTTTCTTCTTCAGGACACAGGGAGAGTATTAAAACAGGGAAACACTGTGTTGTCTCTTGGCACTGCTCTAGATATCTTGTCCCATTAAATTGGGCAAAAAAATGTGACCAGGCAATCACTGCTTGTATTGCTGGTGTTTCAGGTAGCCTAGTGACCAGGGAGGTGGGGGTTGCCATTTATTCTGGCTTAATGGACGAGAAAATGCAGCCGAAGGGAATTGACTCTTACCCACGCGAGCATTAGCCCGCCGCTGATCTGTGACAGGGCTCCGCCGGGGCACACTCGCGAGCCTCTTTTGCTCGGTGATCTATGGCCGTCTTAACGCCAGTGATCTATCGCGTGGAACCGCTGCTAACGGATGAGAACGGCCTGCTGGAAAAAGCTCTCATTTGTCTCTGTCACAGCCGGTGAAACGGCAGAGACGATAATACAGGGAGACTGCACAGAGAGAGAATGTAATTATTCCTCAGTGTGAGTCTATGCGCATGTCGTGTACAGATATTACACAATAAACTCAGGCCTCACTCGCTCTCTCTCTCTCTCTCCCCCCTTTCTTTCTCAGTTTAATAATCTCTTTTCGGTCCCCCCCCCATTCCTTTACTTTGTTCCCTGCTGTGTGTGAATTTATATCTCATATCACTTTATTGTCGAATAAAAGCTCTGGATTTCTCACCACCACCAAGTAAGTCCTTAGATATGAGGACTGCTCTCAATATGTTTCAAAAAATTACAGTGTTCTCTGAATTTCTCTTCAACTGTAGTTCACGTCAATGTGCGTTTTCAGTGTGGCTTCAACCGATTTAGTCAGTGTGATTGTCTCAGTAATATCACAAGTTACTTAACATAATTTATGAGCAGAATTAATGTGAAAAATCAGCAGTAGTGGTAAGTGACAATAATGGGAAAATAACTGAGTGTATGAAGGAAGAAGTAAGTCACTGTGGATTCCAAAACTAAAAAAATACAGTTGCCTTGAACATCTATTTGGCTCAGCTAATATCAGATGATACATAAAAACATGATGATCCTGCCTAGAACGTCTATCGGAGGGATTTCTCAAAAATTCGAAAACATGGTCAAAAAATAGGCACTAAACGCTAAAAGACGACTGAATGACAGGAGCACTGTGGTGTGATCATGTGACTCTGGTGCATGATTGGCCTGATGGACTGTGAGCAGGCAGCACAATGCACCTGTCTCCTTGGCTGTGTTCTGCGTCTCCTTGGCTAACAGAGCCGTGTCTGGAATGCTCAGAAAATTGATATTCATTTTCATTTCACCCACTGAAGCTACTTTGATATTTTGCTGGAGGGGCTGTTGTTCTCTCCCTTTGCTGAAATTTGCCAAGTTTCCCCATTCCCCTCCTCTACAAACGCTGATCAATATGGTAGCACAAGCCACGCTGGATTGGACCACAGACTGTCAGTTTCTCCATTTTTGATGATATCCTCTCTCTGAATTTTCTCCTTGGTCCAGAAATGATGAAATCTGCTTGTGTCCCATTTGCTGGTGTCTGGTCCATGCCGAGCCCTCCAGCAATCATTTGGCAGGCGCCTGCAAATTATCCTCAGGAGTGCAGGCTGAATGTCGAGCGTAAGCCAGAACAGAGGAAGAACCCCAGAGACAAGGACGAGCCATAATGGCATCAGGCTTGTCAAAGAGAAAAGTAACACCAGTCCTATTGACCTTCACAAGTCTCTGAATATTCCACGACTGTCAGGTCAAATGTCCTACTGTATGTATGCATAAATCCTGAGACAGGAGCACGGTGTTTGTTAGTACACCACACATTCATTCAAGGAAAAATTACACAATGAACTAACCACGATGGGAGTAATTAATGGTCAGCAAACTCAACTTTTTAGATATTTTTCCCCTCTTTGTACAGCAATTAGTCAAAATATTAAACCTACTCATAGATGAAGCAACTAAACATCAGTTATCTTGTCACAATGATGCATGTCAAATTCTGCAGACAGAGCTTAAATGGTAAGCTAACAGTCAGTTCTCGTAGTTGATGTGTTGAATGCGGAAGAAATGGGATTTGTACAACTTTAACAAAGGTCAAATTGCTACGGCCAAACAGATTGGGTCGAAGCATCTCCAAAGTGGCAAGGCTTCTGGGGTGCTTTCAGTCCACAGTGGTAAGTAGCTACCTTTCAGTGATCCAAAGAGGGAACAAACCATGAATCAGCGACAGGATGTCGACCGCCCAAAACTCTTCAATGCAAAAGGGCAACAAAGGTTATCCCGCCTGGCCTGAAATGACAGAAAAGCAATTATGACCCAAGTAACAGAGAATTTTAATGACACATACTTGAGCGATGTGTCACAACACACAACACACAACACATTCCACCCTGCTCCATATAGCACTTTGTAGCTCCAGATTAGTTTGAGTGCATATTGTAACATCCGTTTACAGCTGAACACAACTACAGTGGGCATTGGAAATAGACCTTGGAGCAACTGAAAAAGGTTGCCTGGCCCCAGCTTGCCCTGTTATCTTTTAAATCAAATGCATCAGCTCAGTACTTGTGTGCCGTTTACCTGGGGAAGAGATGGAACCGGAATGTGCCATGAGAAGAAGCAAAGCTGGTGGAGGGAGTGCAGTGTACAGGGAAATGTTCTGCCGGGAAACCCTGGGTCTGGAAATTCAAGTGGATGTTACTTTGATTAAACTATTTTGATTGGACAATGGGGAGCAGCGCAATATTAGGCAGTTGGTTTAATTGTTGTGGCCGATTGGTGTATGCGCATGCATAATCCTGATTGGAAAAATTTGACGTGGCAGTTTACTCTCCAGATCACTTGACTGGGCGATCGCTGTCAAAAAATACGCAGCTAACACTCCATGCATGATCTGTAGTTTCACTGATGTGTAGTTTTCTACCTAATTTCAATTGTAGGTCTATGTTCCATTTTGTGTCGTTGCATTCTGGGCGTAGCCATGCGAAAAGTGCTCTTCTGGCGAGATGTTTGTGAAAGTGATTGAGTTTCTTTAGTAAATATTCAACTGCATGACCAAACTGGAGTGTAATATGTAACTTGCGTAACTTATCGGGAGCATGGTACCAGATGAGTAATATGAAGTATTTTTTATGGCACGTTATAGTTACAGGCATTCTTAGAAGATGTTTTTAGCATTTTTGTTGAAAGGATCTCAAATGGCTCAACTCTAAGATGGTGGGTGCATGTGTGCATTATTTTAGGGTGGAGTTAAGTGATTTTTAATTCATGCACTAGTGTCTGTTCGGGAGGCTGCTGCTGAATTATGCTTGACCAGACATGCTCATCCTCTTATATCAATAAAGCTAAGGCTAAAGCATTGTGCTGGGTTTTGTGTGTCTTCATCCCTGTTCTCCTACTCTCTGTTCCCCGTTTCCCTCCATTTTGAGCAAAGTAAAATACAGAGGAGTGCAAATATTGCCTCCATGCCACCGCCTGCTTAATTGGAACCAGGGTCTGTTAAAATGGGAACTTTAGTAAAACATGCTGTAAAATCCTGAAGGATAGCCATAAACTAACCGATTCCCCCTCATTCCTAGTGGACGGGACCAGGGCTGAAACGTCTGAATTCACTTTTACGAGGACTCGAGAGTTTCAGGAGTAAACGCTGTAATTTACTAGAGATAGGAGCAGGGCATTCAGGTGTCGCGTTTCATCCATTGCTGAGGCTGCGTTCTTGGAAGGGGTCAAGTGGTCGCACTGTGGATGGAAAGCCAAATTCCTGCTTGCCTCGGGAAATAGAGAATAATTTTTATTTATGTTGCAGAAACACAAACCAAAGAAAAACTTTAAGACTGTACATGGAGGGCTGCTTTGGAGAGTTAGCTTGTCTCAAATATGCAGTGCCTAAAGTACCTGACTGACTTCTCCTCACATACAGTGCAACTACACAAAACAAAAGTGCCTCTTTGAGTTCTTTGTTATTTTGTATCATCCTCAATATTGAAAATGTCCAAATCTCACATACAGCTATAACCCCAATTTCCAAAAAAAAGTGGGCAAATACTTGGCACCTCATGGAAAATGCAAATGAGACTGATTTGAAAAGTCCATTCACCATTTACTATACTGAAAACTGTGCAAAAAACATTGTATATACTTGTGTTCTAACTTTTGAATTTGACTGCTTGAATATATACAACATTATGACTGCAACAGTGTCTAAAGAAGTTTACATAATTGATTTTCACTTCTGTGTAACATCACCGTTTCTTTTAATCATAGGCATTGTTTAGGCACAGAAGACACTAGTTGGTCAAGCCTAGCGAGTGAAATTTTCCCCTTTTCTCCACTGTGCAGGTCTTCAGGGGCAGTATTGTATGGAGCCTTCATTGGCATATATTTCATTCATATTGAGCCATATATACTCAATCAAAGAAAGATCAGAACTGCAGGCAGACCAATCTAGCACCTGCACTCTCTTCTTATGTAGCCATGTATTTGTAATTTGTGAAGAATGTGGTTTAACATTGTCTTGCTGGAAAATACAAGAACCTCCCTGGACCAGACCGTGCCTTGATAAGTGGAGCCCAGTCATCTGCCATGTAGGGCCAAGAGTATGTAGTTTTCCAATCAGTACTTGCTGATTTCACTGGTTAGTTCTCTCCTCTCTGCAGTGTGCTAATCAGTGAAATTATCTTGTATAGTGAATGATATGAAAACTTGCATACTACCTGCCCTCTGTGACACATGTTTGGGCACAACTGGTCTAGCATATATTGCTCCAAAATTTGTACATCTTTCTGCCCTCACAATTTCACCCATGCCAGCACAGGGATTAGCTTCTGGATATGACCCTGTTTGGGTTTGAAGGTTTTGGTAATCTTTTTGATATTTACTGGTGAAACTGCAGGAGCTGTTTTCTTATTTTTTTATTTTTAACAATTTGAAAAGTTGACTCATCCGGGGCCTCTTCAGCTGTGCATGGTAAAGCAGTAACTTGTATCTGAATGCAGCAGTGAATTGTGCTGATCAAAAAAGGGTTACCAAAATACTGTAAGCTCACATTCTGATTCAGCTTGACCTATTTTATATCACCTCAAAAGCTTCAGACTGGTAAGACTTGTGGGTTCACATTAGCAAAGCTCCCTAATAACTCTGTCTGTAGTATAATTAAGCCTGCTGTGGCAAAACTCACCGAGGCTGTAAATACATGCATAGTGCCAGTTGGATAGCAAACATGACACCGCATCACCAGTTATCAACTGTCCTCAGATAACTGTTCAATGCGTACGATGGCCAACGGCGGGCTTAATATTAAGGTTAGTAGGAATGCAAATCATCATTGTCAATGGGCCAGCGATGTCTTGGGTTCCCTCCACTTGCCTGTGTCAGTCCTCTGGCTACACTGTTGGCAGCTCATTGGCTGAATGACTGTCATAGCATTGACCACGTGGTTTCAGGGACATTCTAGTCTGAGCCACAGATCCAGGTTCAGGTCATCACCAAAAATCATAAATGCACTTGGTGTCTCAGCCACCATTACTGTTTACATACAGGGAGCGGCAGAATTCACTGGACATATAGTGGCATATTTTTTTTTGCTCTGTCATCTAGCAGACAATAAAGTGACAGTTTTAATTTTAGGGTATTTTCATACGAAGTGGATGACCCATTTAGAAATGACTGCACCCCCCCCACACACACACACACACACACACACACACACACACCCTCCCACCCACCCAAGTCGAAAGAAAAAATATTGGGCAATTTAACATAATGTAAAATGAAGTAGTCTTTTTTAATATTTGGTTGCATGTCCTTTGCATATGTTGACGGCTTGAAGCCTGTGAGGCAGAATCTTCCCTGGTGATATCCTGGCTACAGTCTGTAGCCACCATTAGTTCCTGCTTGGTTCAGGGACTTTTTGTCTCCTCCTGGGCATGTAAAATGACTGTTCATTTGGATTCACTTCCGGTGATTGACTCAGACAACAGAACCAAAATCAGAGGAAAATGTGTTTCAGTCGAATGACTTAAGGTGCTCACTGTGGTTCCTCAGTAGGAATGTGGATTTACTAAAAACGATTGAGAAATGTTGGTTTCAGTTTGAGTTTTCTGTGCAACCATATTTGTCATTATTGTCATTGTTACTTGAGATTCTGTTCTATTAAGTTGTTTTAACCTCTTCGGGCATGGGAACAGCTGGCTCCAGGGAAAATGTAAAAAATTTCTTCACAGTTAAACTCATGTTGTATTCAGTCTCTGTGGGGCAAGGCAGACGTTCAGAATTGAACAAAAACTCAATTTCCCTGAGCCAGCACTGGCGGCAACACTGAAGCATCAGCTTTGACCTTCTACTTTAAAACGCACAGATAATTTTGTTCACCTCTGGAGACCTATGACAATTATGCTATGAGCCATGAGAAAGACATTAGCCAAGGAAATATAATGCCACAGAATGCAAATTTTTCATTTTTACAAATGATAAAAATCTTTACACTTTATTTCCAGATAACCCAGAAAAAATGACCCATTCGACTTTCATGCATTAGCATTAACGCGTCTGTTTTGAAGCAGGCTAAAGGGCAACAGTCCGCATTTTTCAGAATGACGCGGGCCATCTCAGGTTCCCGCGGAGTCTGGGGGCCGGTGTAAACCAGTGCTGATTGCTCTTCCCAAGTGTATCATTCCATAATTCACCATTACAAGAGCTAATAAACTGGAGGCCACAGCCCTGGCCAGGCTGCAGGGAATACCAGAACACAGTCTCCACATCGGCTGAAGATACAGATTAAGAAGTAGTCTGTAGATGAATGATTAGTACTGGCTTAAAATTTAGCAAGTAAGACAAAAAATGACATTGAATTGGGTATCTGGCTCCATCATTTATCAAAGTTGCTGTCCAAAATATGTCATGAAGCAGAGAAATGCTGCATATAATCCTACATATGATCAGGGTTCGTGACACAAGGCACATCTAAATGAGAATGTACTTTAATTACAGTAACTGATGCTCCAATTAGAGGCACTGTATAAATGATCGGCTGCTCAGATGTTTTGCTTTTCTCTCCTGTCTCATTTGCAGCGGTCATAAGTTATTTGCCTATTTTCCTTTATTTAGAAATAATAACTTAATAATCTGGGGGTGGCACTGTTGCACAGTGGGTAGTGCTGTTGCCACACACCTAGGTTTGAGTGTTTGACTCCAGCCTGGGGCATTTCTGTGTGGAATGAGCATATTGTTGCTGATTTTTTTTTTGTTTGTTTAATTTGTGGCTTTTCTCTGATTTGCTCAGATTTATGACCTCAGTCTAAAGACATGCATACCAGGCTAAATTGCCCATATGTATGAATACGTCAGTGAATGAGTGCCCTGCGCTTGCTCAGACGAGTACAACAAATGGAACAACGAAGCCAAATCATACTGAAGTGCAATAAGACTTATAATTGGTCAATCAATGAATGATCACGTGTGTGGCTCCATTTGTACAGCTCATAGGCTGGAGTGAAGGTTCATAGTGTGTTCATGGCTGGTCACTATGAAGCAGTGTCCACCAGATTGTTGCTAATGGTGTTCGAACGTTGCACCTTGGTTCTATTCCTCCCTGCAACTTCAATAAATGCAATTTCCACAATATCACTGGAAAATTCCAACATGTGAGTATAGTATAAGTACGGTATATGAATGATGCTTTAGTGAGCAGCAGTCATAAGGTCCGTCAAATGATACCGTGAGAACTTCAAGCTGTTTTAAAGCCTTGCAGACAGAAGTCAGATCGCAGGCCATTTTTCTGCTATGCAGTGCAAATTCATGGAAAACTCTAGCACTTTTCACTTCTGTAGTGATATGAATGAAAAACGGCAGTGACAGAGTGTTTGTACGGTATATGTGCAAGAATAACTAGTCTCTGCGGGGAAAACTTGTAGCGCCCACATGGTTCACTGTAAGTATAAAGCCCACACCTGGGCTGTAGTGAAATCAAATATATTCTGAACTCTCCCTCAGATCTAAGGTTCGGGGTTGAGGGGAGGTAAAGCAGTTTTGGAAACCATTTCTTTCTCGCAGGGATGTGCTTTAAAGCTGTCATCGATCTTCAGCACGGAATTCTTATAAATGAACAAGATGACATGTTTATTAAAAATTGGAGTTTTACATTAAGATTAATATAACCTGAATACTATTCAATATGCTGCACAATGTAAATGAAATTCACAGTTTATTTGAATAAAACTAAGCACAAAATGGGGCCTTTTTTCTGGTGTGAATTGGCAACATATATATGACATCTACACTGATTTACTCATTATTTTCCCATAAAAAATGCTCAGCTACGTTCAATGACAGTTAGCTTTGAACTGTTTTCTTTTTCAACAGTACATTACAGCTGAAACCTCTGTGGTAATGAAACAATAGCATTTAATTAAAAAATTCATTTATATTTTGTGGAATTTCATTGGAAATTAATTACTGAAGGTAAGTGATTTACTGCATTGGGTGAATTTTTTTAAATAAAAGCGAACATTATTTATTTATTTATCTGTTTGTTTATTTACTTATTGATTGTCACGCTTCAGGTCTTGGGAGAGTGGATGATTGCTCTCCAGAGGACTGGTCATTCATTAACCTCTGACCTGGAAAGAGTTTATTGAGTAGTTAGCTCAGTGTTTATTCTGACCTCTTCCACTGGGTACTCAGCTGAAACATCCACTTAAACACACTGGGCCTGAACTGATCCTGTTAGTTTGTATGGTGTTTGTATGTGCTCACCTGGATTTTGAGTTGAACTGCTTGAATCACGGTTCGTTTGAGGAAGGAAGGAAGAATACTCGCACAATGTCACATATTGAGGTAAATTGTGCTTGACCCATTGGATACAATGTGCTCATCGATCCGACTGTTTCTGGACACAATGAACCGGCTCTCTCAGCATATTGAAACAAAATGCACTGATTGTGGCCACAAGATGCATCAATCCTGAGCTCCTTGTGCTACTCTGATGGTCAGAAGGTTGCATATAATAAACAACAAAGTTATTCATCCAGAGGATAAGCAACAGGAAACTGCTATTTTTTCATAACATTTATTCAGACATTTGTATTTTTTTTAATCTTATTATATCTTTTGAAATGGAAACCATGGTATCAGAGTTATTGGGACCCCTGTTCTTCAACTTTGTGCACACAATACTAAAAGAGTTGACAGCTGAGAGTCTTTTTTCTTAATCTCTGATAAAGTTTGACATCATATTTAGATGAATTCTCAATCATTTCCCCATGCAGGGATTTTAAATATTATCGATAAACATTGTCCTTCACTTTTACTGGTACCCTTGGTAAATACATGTACATTGCCAGGCAAAATATTTTTATGGACTACCTTCTGCTTTGATCATGGCAAGCATTTGTCATGGCATTGTAATGTCAATTTTATACAATGTTAAACAATTATTTCCAACCATTGTTGCATTATTTCTTGGCTGATACCATGTATTGATGACGGGGGAGTCAAACCATCACATGCCAGTTTCATTCGGTTATGGCCTAGAAACACATTCTCATCCTGACTTATCATATAGTAAGGCTGCCTGAGAAAGCATCGATGTACAATGAAAAACGAGGCTTTTTGAGATCCCTACTTGACGTTAGAGTTCGTTCTGAATTAGAATCAAATAACAACTCCAAAAACCTCCTTTTCTTGTCATAAATCAGTGTTTGATCAGGTAGCGTCACTATATGACGAGTCGGGATGTGACTGGGCTCAGTTAGGACTCTTTATGGGCCAATTCATGTTATAAAGTGATTTACTTGTTGAATGACCTCTCACATGAATCACCCAGGAATATGCCTGTGCCGCCTTGGATTAAAAAAAATACATTTATGAGATAACCTGGGCATTCTGAAAATTCAGGTAGTCAACTGACTTCATTTTATTGCTGCTTAACCTTGCTGAGCCTGGACTTGACCAATAGAAGCATCCTCAGTTCACAATATACTGCTTCCAGAGGCTTGTGATGTGGGCACTGTGCATAACGGGTGGATTGCTTCATGGGCTTCCTTTCTTAACTTAACACCCCCAATACTCTGGAATAGGGTAAATCTGGACTCATCAGACCAGATAACCTTTGCTCATTGCTCCACAATCCAATTTTTATGCTCCCAAACTGAAGTTGTTTTTTCCCCTATTAGCCTTGTTAACAGGTGGTGTTTTTGTGGTCGCACAGCTGCTTTGTCCCAATCCTGTAAGTTCTTGTGGCATTGGGGGAGTAAAAATCTTCTTACTTCCACATTTAAACAGACTTGAGTTCTACTGTCAGTTTTTTACCCTCAGACTTCACAAAAGTATCTCACTGAGCAACAAACATTTGGTGAAAGCGATGACAAGTGGTTCTCCACTTTTTTGACTACTTTTCGGTGATCCCAGAGTCATGAACAATTCACCAAGTATTTGCCAGTGAGTGAGATACTAATTGGCGATTTGTTGATGACTTTCAAGCTTTTTGGTGATATTTTGGTGAGTAGTTGACAAACATGTCTTCTAAAGTCAGTGAATCCTGTGAAGTCTGCAACATTTTGGCGATCTGGGGACTGTCAACTGTTTGAAGAACAGTCGACAAATAATCAAAGAACTATCTATGAAAGGTCTGCAAATAAGGTGACCAGGTGTCCCACTTTGTGTTGTTCCCCACAGCATTTTCGTCTTTTTTCGAGCGTCCCGCAAATTGAGTCTCTGTCCCACATTTTAATTGACTGGAGACACTGTTCTAACATCGTGTGCTTATTTACTGTAGTAGCTGATAGTTTGATAACGGTATGGATCTTAGGCATTGTACGCCGGAAATACGGTTATTTTAATGACATTTTGTATTGGAATTTGAACAATACAATCACAATTGAAACACAATATTCGATTGGAGCTTTAAAGTGAAACAAAAGCTGATAAATAATAAATGATATTCTGAACATACTCATTAACTCCTTCACAGATTGACTGCAGGCGTTGTGGGCTACTGCCACACAACGGCTACATTGGACTTATAAGGGCACTGACACAGCCAAGGATGTGTAGTGATTGAGTTATGTGAGATTTTAAATCTGTGCAGGATTTTGGTATCCCTAAGTGAGTTTGATCTCTTACAATTTAACTGACAATATAGTTCCTTAGAATTGACTACTTCCAATGTACTCTACAATGTAGAGTGACGCATTTCCGTTTTTAGAACCACACATCCGTTTACTTCCTGTCAATTGACTTATCACCTGCGTTCCCGACCTGAAGACTTTTAAGCATTAAACTTATATTTTTTAATTTTTCACACATTTTGTACATGTGGTAATTATAGTTGTCATTCACTATTGTATATAATTTCATAGCGTTCTTGATCGTTTTTGTAGCACTACCTTTAGCCTGTTGTTTTTTTAGCTAGCGGTAAGCTAACGCCTGTTAGCTATGGCTCCTTATTACACACATTGTTTGGACGAACTTCTGAAAATCCGAGTGACCAACATCTATCGACTTGCGAAAGCAAGCAGTAAAGCTGCGACCTTGTCGCTGGACAAGGGGCTCAAATTGTACGTGTCGAGTTACGTCTTCAATTACGAAGGTGAGTGATATTAATGGACTGACTATATACTGTACATGTGAAACACTGACACCCATTAGGGAAAGACTTTAATTTCTAATCCCCACTTTTTCGGCTTTTCAACAATTTTAAAATGGGGCATGAATATATTTTGGGGGGTTTTATTCGCAAGAAGGGGGTGGTTAAAATTTTCTATTAAATATTAATAAAGCGAATGAATATGCTGGGCATGCCCTAGCTAGCTTGCAACCCGGTGTGACATCAGTAACATGGCTTTCACCATTGTTTGCTATTACCATGTAATTATAGCGGCACTAGAAATTAAACAAAAATTTTTGACCGGATGCAAGTTATGCTTGACGTTTTTTCTCATCATAACTTAGTATGCAAACAGTAAAGATGCATTTGGTCTCCGTGAGCATCTAATATTGTGATCAAAATAATATCGTTAATTTCTTTCCTATGGCATCATTTGACGAGCCATCAATGTAAGATGCCAATGTGTATATGGAAGCAATGAATATATGTTACCATGGTTGCCGAATATGACGGATGGTCCGATTTGCATATTTTAACAAGAGGCTCCTCAGAGCCTGTACTCGGGCTGGGTCTAGGCCTGGGCCAATCGTGAAACCGTGTGCGCGCATCAGCAGGACAGTTTCGACCCCGACAAAAAAAGAACGGAGCCAGAACTTAGACTCATGGCCTACCGGCCGGAGTAAAAACAAGACTAGGAAGGGATAAAGAGCACAAACGTACGTGGTCATGCGCTACATTCTCTGACTCTGATGTAGGTTAAATTTGAGGGCCATATTTCTAACGCGGTATGTATTACAGAGCAGAAAATCGTGACTCATATCGCGTTTATTATAGATATATATGCATCTTACTTTGATGAATGGTCAAATGATACTATTGGAAAGAAATTTATGATATTACTTTGATCACAATATTAGACACTCACAGAGATCATATGCATCTTTATTGTTTGGGTACTAAGTTAAGCATTCCGATGAGTAATAAAGCCAAGCGTAACTTGCATCCAATCAAGAAATTTTAGAGTTTAATTTCTAGTGCCACTATAATGACATTGTAATAGCAAATAACGGCGGAAGCAATGTTACTGATGTCACACTGCGTTGCAAGCTAGCTAGGGCATGCCCGGTATTGCAACCCGCACATAACAAAAGCAAACTGCAACATAAAAGTGGGAGAGGTGACACAGGCTCTAGTTTCTCTAGGGGTTTTTAATTGTTTCAAGTTTGGGTACACAAGTAAAGTAGTGCGTTTTGGATGCAAAAAGCGGTCGGCCAGAACAAAAGCTGATGTTGCCACGTCAGCGAACCCTCTCCATCTGAGCTCTGGGCAGGGCCTCATATAGGTCCTGGAGACATCCGGTGATGAGGCGGTGCAGGTGCATCTGCACATCCGGAAATGAAAAAAAGAATACAAATTTGCTACCAATGGCAGTTAGAAACAAAATAACAACTGGGGCAGAGGACTACCATTGGAGCAGTGAGAAGAAACACCTGGCATATTCATTCGCTATGTTAATATTTTATATAAAATTTTAACCACCCCCTTTGCACTCATCCAACCCCCAAAAATATATTCGTGCCCCATTTTAAAATCATTTTGGCTAAGGAAAGCCAGTAAAGTGGAAATTAGAAATTAAACTCTTTCCCTAATGGGTGCCAGTGTTTCACATGTACAATATATATAGTCAGTCCATTAATATGGGTCCATGGCACTGGTCCGACCTCCCATTAGTTCCCTTGCGCGATGAATAAACACACATCTACCACCCCCCACCCCGCCCCCCCCCCCTCCCCCGCCCCGTGTGTGTGTGTGTGTGTGTGTGTGTGTGTGTGTAATGTGCGTGCGTTTCTGAGAGCTCTCTCTCTCTCCCTCTCTCTCTCTCTGTCTGTGGTCGATTTTGTCGGAGTAACGGGAGGTGGGACCAATGGGGTCCTTTTGTCGGAGGAACGGGATGTCGGACCAATGGGTCGTCAGACCAATGGGCAGCTACCATTAATATTACTAACCTTCGTAATTGAAGATGCAACTCGACACGTACAATTTGAACCCCTTGTCCAGTAACAAGGTCGCAGCTTTACTGCTTGCTTTTGCAAGTCAATGGACATCGGTCACTCGGATTTTCCGAAGTTCATCCAAACAATGTGTGTAATAAAAAGCCATAGCTAACAAGCGTTAGCTAACCGCTGGCTAAAAAAACAACAGGCTAACAATAGTGCTACAAGAACACTTCAATGGTTACAACAATGATCAACAACATTATGAAATTATATACAAAAGTGATTGACAACAATAATTACCATATGTACAAAATTTGTGAAAAAATTTTAAATCGAAGTTTTTTGATTAAAACTGACTCTACAGTCTTCAGGTTGGGGACGCAGGTGATAAGTCAATTGACGGGAAGTAAACGGACGTGCAGTTCTAAAAACGGAAATGCGTCGCCCTACATTGTGCAAGTAGTCAATACCCTCAATCTTTTACCTTTCGGCTCATAGTAGAGATTACGTGAGGGAAACATAATATTTATTTCCAGTATCAATAGCCAGACAACTGCACACTAACAACAAAGTTTGCACAAGCAAAATGAATGTTAAAAAAAAACTGAACTGAAAAATAATACTGCCCAAAAGCATGGAGAACACAAGATTTGTCAACTATTCTCAAACTATTCTGTGACTAGTCTCCAACCATTCAGTCAATTTGCCAACTATTCTGCAAGTATTCTTCGACAAGTCGCCACATTCCTGAAGGAGGCGAATGGTTGAAGAATGGTTGACGACCACAAAGAATGTTTGCAGACCATTTGCAGAACAGTTGGTGACTGTGGCAAGTATTTTCAGACCACTTAGCGAAAAGACATGTTCGCCAAAGATTCGACAAAATTTTGAACATTTTCAAAACTCCTTGGCAAAAGAAAGTGGGATTTGCGAATGATTGGCAAACCATTTTTGCAGAATGAATGGTGAATCTTGCCAACTGTTTGCAATCTCAGCGAAATGCTCACTTGAGCGCTTTAGAGATCTTCTCTCTTGAATATTCATGATTTTTCCCTACCCATTTCCTCCAAGAAATTGACCATTCATCATTTCCCTCCAGGCTTTAATAAAGCCTTGGGCAGTTCTGAACCCAGTTCCAATCATTTCGGCAATCTCGTTGGTTGCTTGCTTGAAGCAGGCCAATAATTTGCCCCTCAGGAAACACAATGGCAACTTTACTGCAACCATGAGATACATATTCCGACATCTTTGTTTCAAAAAATTAATGACATAACACACTCCATCAGTCTGGGTTAGTGGAATTGTTGCCTGCTGAAACATATTAATGGCTGCAATAACCCCATAAAATCTCCGGATACATATATGGGTCTGTAAAATGCAACTTCTGTATTCAAACCTATGGAATTTCAGGCCTATTTTAAATTCTAGTGGAGATCCTATGGTTTCCCATGATTTCAAATACAAAATTATGTCCTGTTGAATTACAGGGGAATTTGTACAACATCTTGTATTTAATTTTTATTTGATAAACAATCCCAATTCCGAAAAAAGTGTAAATTGTGAATAAGATCAAAACGCAATGACTTTCAAATCACACCAGCCAGTATTTTATTCACAATAGAACAGGGATAACAGTAAATGTTGAAACTGAGAAATTGTTCAATTTTATCCACAAAATGAGCTCATTTCAAATTTGATGGCTGCTACAGATCTCAAAATAGTTGGGACAGGGGCCTGTTTACCATGGTGTAGCATCGCCTCTTCTTTTTAACACAGAGTGGAGGTGTCTGGGCATTAAGGAGAGAAGTTTCTTGAGTTTAGCCATTGGAATTTGATCCCTCTCTAGTTTAATACAGAATTCCAGCTGCTGGAGAGTTTTGGGTCTCCTTTGATGGACTTTTTATCTAATTATGCGCCAAATGTTCACAATTGGTGAAGGATCAGGACTGCAGGCGGGCCAGTTCAGCACATGGACTCTTCAACTGCGATGGCATGCTGTTGTAATAGCTGCAGTATGTGGTTTTGCATTGTCCTGCTGAAATACACAAGGCCTTCCCTGGAATAGGTGTCTGGAGGGGAGCATTTGTTGCTCTAAAACCTTTATTTACCTTTCAGCATTCATGGTGCTTTTTAAAACATGCACGTGTCCCACACCATATGCATCAATGCATCCCCATACCATCACAGATGCTGGCTTCGAACTGAACGCTGAAAACAGGTGGGGTGGTCTTCCTCCTCTTTAGTCGGGAGGACATGACGCCCATGATTTCCAACAAGAATGTCAAATTTGGGCTCATCTGACCACAGGACACTTTGCCACTTTGCTACACTCCATTTTAAAGGAGCCTTGGCCCACAGAACACGGTGGCGCTTCTGGACCATGCTCAACAATGGCTTTGGCTTGACAGTGACAGTGGTTTCTGAAGTATTCCTGGGCACATTTAGTAATGTTAATGACAGAATCATGCCGGTGAGGGATGCAGTGGCGTCTGAGGGCCGAAGATCATGGGCATCCAGTAAAGGTCTTTGGCCTTGTCCCTTATGCATAGAGATATTTCCAGTATCTCTGAATCTTTTGATGATATTATATACTGTCGATGAGGAGACTTTCAAAGCCTTCGCAATATGATGTGGAGAAACATTGTTTTTAAAGTATTCCACAATTTTTTTACGCAAGGCTTCACAGGTTGGAGAGCCTTTGGGCATCTTTACTTTACATTCCTTTTATAGCCAATGGTGTTTCACACCTAATGCCAGTTAACTTCATTACTTGCTAAATGTTCTTTCAGCTGATTCTCTTCTATATTAATCGCTTTTTCAGCCCTTCTTTGCCTGTGTCCCAACTTTTTTGAGACCTGTTGCAGCCAGAAAATTTGAAATAAGCTCATATTGTGGATAAAAATGTTAAATGTCTCAGTTTCAACATTTGAAATGTTATTGATGGTCTATTGTAAATAACATATTGGCTCATGTGATCTGAAAGTCATTGCATTTTGATTTTATTCACTATTTACTCTTCGTCCCAACTATTTCGGAATTGGGGTTGTATTATTGTGGTCATGAAAACATGGCATCCTGGTTTTGAATATTTCTCTCAAAATAAGTACGATGTAGCCTCAGAGAAACGCTGAAACCAGCAGATATTGAATGCATGTGTGTGGCACAGTTATATAAACCCCTTAATTTCATATTTTTTAATAGACTGTCTTTGCTAAGGAAAGACCTCAGAGTCTTTTCCTCCAGTTTGTATTATGTTGGGAGAAGACAGGGCAAGGGATAAAAGACCAGTCCTCCATGTAGAATCTCCCTATATCTTTCCAATTCCCTTGACCATATTTATTGTATTTGCATCTACATTTCTTTTCAGTGGCTTTGGTCAGGGGACAAGATTGGTCAATGAACTGTTAGCTCTGGATATCTGGTTTGGGTTGTTTTCTCTACATGCTTTGGTTTACTGTCCTGTTGAAAAATCAAGCAATGGCCCAGATTTCTGGCAGAGTTGAGTTTTGATTCAATCCGTGATCCTACATAAGCTGAATCCTAACAACTTGATCTGGGCCTTTTATGAAACACAGCCCCAAAATGTCAATGATCCACCACCAAACTTTGCAGTGTCAATTGGGTTCTTTCAAAGTGCTATCATTGTTTGAACGTCAAACCCATCTCTGGTGTTTATGGCCAAATAGGTTTTTTTTGGTCTCATGTGATCACAGATGTCCATCCCACTGGAAGTTCCAGAACCATTTGGCGAACTATGGGGACATCGTTTGTTTTCTGATACAACAGAGGCTGTTTACTGACTGTCCTCCTTGTCTCTTTAGTCAGACTATTTCATCCACAATCTTTGAATCCTACATAGATACGTCAGTCTGTAATTCAGTTGGTTAAAATTTGAGAAGAGGACGCTTTCATCTTCCACTGAAAAAAACTCTCTGTACCAGAGTTTTCGACCACTCATGACACAGTGTTTAAATCGGCCTGCGTTAGATAGTGTAAGATTGACTCTGCATGACTCTGAAAATGGGCACCAAGAAAAAAACTTTTCTATGATATTGAAAGATATTCAACAGCGCAACATGACTTATTTTTATGTTAGAATATGCAGCATGCCCTAATCTTTCGCAAGACTCTGACCCAACATTAATGCTTTCATTTGGGTTGCATGATTTCCATATCATCATCTCCAACAAATATTTCAATGAGTGGATCCGTCAACGCTCCTCTGTGTAGGCTCTCGTATGTTCACGCTGTACTGTCACTTGCACAGCACTATAGATTTGACTGTCATCCGTAGGTTTACGCACATTTACACAAGCCAGACTCCTCAAATGGAACCTTACTGCATTGTGAATCTGCCCTAGTAGTTGCCAACTTTGTTGAGTTCTTTTGAGTTTGTCTGGCTAGCTAGCTATTACCACTTCAGCTGTCAGCTAGCTAGCGGTTGCTTTAATTACAGAACATATAATTTCACAATCTGCAAACAGGTCAAAGATAGATTGATTTTTTTTTTGCAAGATGTTTGAGAGCTAGCTACCTAACAAATGCTATTTGGTCACCAGAGTCAGAATATACTCTGGCTAGCGAGGTATGTCAACTATGAAAGCTAAGACTTTGTAAGAAGTAATATAATGCTATGAACAGGGCTGGAAAGGGAAAGTCATTCAGGCCAAGAATCATAGCATGAAATACAGCCCTAGTCAGGCCACTTTCTAAGCGTGGATCTGGGGTCCCCAACCAGAAAAATTTAGGTTAAGGACTCCTATTTCTGATTTCTGGTGAATTTTAGCACAAGTTAATCACAACTACTAATGAGCCAACAAAATTAGTAAAATGCTCTCATATAAACATCATATAAAACTATAGCTGCATATCATAAAGGAGGGAGATGACGCAAGGATTGACCTTTAACCAATATTTATTAAATAATAAATAAAACTAGAAAAGCACTCAGAGCGCAGACCTCTGCCAAGCACAACATTTCCTTCCATATTTCGATTTTCTGCAATGGTGGTTTTCTTCTGGATCTAGTTCCCTGGCTTTTGAAGATACAGTAAATACAGTGACACCTTCCTAATTCTGCAATATCTTAGCTATATAATGGTGTTTGTCGCATGTTTGAAACTTCATTTGTTCTCTTCCTATAATGAAAGTTCCGAAACGACCCCTACTTTTGTATTCTGGATCATAGTATCCGGAATTATTCCATTTTCAGGATCAGTCGTTGATATATTGTAAAACAAGTTCAAAACTTGTCCTGTATTTTTTTTTCCAAGTGCCCTGACCATTTTTGGTGGAGTTATATGCATAAATGTTGATCTCCCAATGATAAAGAATCCTTTAAAAAATTCCTGGATCCAGACGAAGATCCGGATCACTTCCGAAATCTAATCATTTCTTTCTTATACCAATCTGTACAATCCCTGAAAATATGATCAAAATCTGTCCATAACTTTTTGAGTTATTTTGGAAACCAACAGACAAACAAACAAATAAACAAACAAACACACCCAGGCAAAAACATAACCATTTTGGCGGAGGTAATAAAATGATAATTTATATGATTTGTTATGCAGTAAATTATTATATACTGTAAGTCTCTGTCAACAATTAGGCTGTAAATTACTGTTTTTCATTCACCAACAAAGTCACTGTTGTGTGGATTACACCAGTTTGTACCACTGACTTGCTTTTGGCTGATCAGGTATGAGCGTTAACAAGCAGTTGAACAGGTGTTCCGAATGCAGTGGCCAGTGAGTGTGTATATATGATATTTTGCTTTGTCTCCCTAGTCTATCGTTGACTTCAATACACTGGAACAACTGACGGTACTCCTAATTGTTTTTTTTTTTTTTGTCACCACTAGGGGTTGTTAATTCTCCGACTAGGAAGTCGACCCTTATAGACGTACACAGATCGACTCTAGGTGGTGCCATAGAACTTGCCCTTTGTCCTCGGGACCAAGCAAGTGCCATTTTGAAAGTTCTTTTTAATTTTTTTGTAGACTGTGTTGATGTGATCATTAAAAAATTTTTGACAATTAAAAGCATAAAACTAGAAGCAGGAACCCCGCTTCCGCCCCCATTCAACAACATAAGAAGCATTAAAGCATTCACCCCCCTGGTCTGCCACCACAGATTGCTTCATTGTCTGTGGGAAACACTGAAGTGCCCTTATTTTTCACTGAGCAAATGCCCCCCAAAATGTCTTTTCACGCCACTGAAGACCCTTATGCCATGTCTTGCTATTCTGCTCGGTCTCTACCAAAAGGCCTTTTCACCTTTTTGTGAATTCCAGAAATAATGAGAAGCAGAGGAGAGGAAGCTCACAGGTTGAGTGAGTGTTTTAGTCTTGCAGTAACAACAATAATCTCAGTTCCGGCTTATACTGGTTTCGATAATGTAGTTTTTACCCATCCAGAGATTAAAAAATTGTTGGCATCCATGGACTTCCAGGCTTTTATTTTTTGCCCAGCAGTCCAAAAGCTCTGCAGCACTTGGTAAATTAGGTATAATGTTACTTGCAGCTGCAGACAGGGCATCATTTTTGTATCTAGCCAAAAGTCAAACTAGCCACCATTAAACTAACAAGCTGACAACTAACGCAAGGCACTTGGAACTTCTTCTCAATCCTCCAATCCCCTCCATTCTCTCCAAAATTTACATTGCCTTTTAACAAGAATTAAGACGATGTTAGCGACAAAAACATTAGCTAGCAAGCTAATGTTACATCACTGGTGGCCAACTAGAATTGATAGCCGAGTGTGGCTTGCTAGCATCTAACATTAGTCAAATGGTAACGATGATGCAGGCCTTAAACCCAAAGATTCCTAACCAAAACGGGGAAAAAAAAGAACTGGAGCGCGAAGGAAACAAGAAAATGTTAGCTGTGGCAAAAGAATATAGCTATCTATCAGTCTGCACAATGAAGACAACTACGTAAATAAAATCTTTGCAAACTAGCTAGCAAGGATGATGGCCTGTCTCTAGCAGCAGAAAACGAGATACGCCTTAACTACAGTTGGAGTTTGTAAAGCATGTATGGGTCGAATCCACAGAGAGAAACATTTTCTAGAAATCTTGCTCTTTTGGGGCCTGTAAGAAGTAAGTAATGCTCAGAGAAACTTACATTATTGATCAATATCAAATTCACAGAAGCCATTGTTTCTTTGTATACCACCAGCATGGCAGATGTTGATATATTAACATTATTGCTAAAAGGACAAAAAATTATTAGAATGTGGGCCTCTGACAATTATTATGATGCATTGCTAATGTTAGCCAGGTGGCATGGTTATTTTTATCACTGACTAACCTGGTAATCCATTCATTGAAATCAACAGGTTGATTTTGCAACATTTGGCACCATCTCCCGCAGAGCCTCTCTCCCTCACTACTCCCCCTTCCTCTTCCTTCCACTGCAGTCCATCTTTAAGCACACCTAGCTTTTCTGTGTCTGCCTGACTGCTTTACAGGCATGACAGAGCAGGATGCGTTCAGGACCACTCCCAAAGAATCCAAAAAATAGCACCCCACCCCCCACTGCGGGCCGTTACACAGGATTTTTTTTTTTTTAGCATGGGCTTGCAGGTCATTTAGTGGGCCAGGCCACTGGGAAAACTCCCAGTATTCTCGACAGCCAGTCTAGGCCTGGCTATGAAGCTAACCATTAAACAAGCTAAATGGCGTATAATCAAGATTTTCATAAGTCATAGTGACACTTGTTTCCAAACCCATTCTCTGCCAAGGTAACTTTGCTCATTTCAGCAGAGCAAGTGACATTCTGAATCCGATTGGAGCTAGTTTGTGAGGAGCTAAGTTTTATCACAAGTTAGCCAAAGTTTCCAAACAGATAAAGTTTAGAGGCTGTAGCTAGTTCCTGTAAGAAGGAACAAATTTTCTGCCTCTGAATCCTCCATACTCTGTTGTGAGTACTTGAAGCCGGAGGACTTGGGCAGGACAGAACAGGTCAGACTGTCCAGGACCAGAGATTGAGCTGAACAACCTCTCTACAGTTTCCAGACATTGATAAACTCTCCACTCTTGAGCATCCACCAGCGATCATGGTTTAACTATTGACATTCTAGCTAGCTAAATAACTAGCAGGAAATAACTTTTTGTTCTCCACGTACAGTACGAGTCAAAAGTTTTTTTTTTACAAGACATGTTATGTCAAGAAATAGGCACCATTTATTTTGCAAAAAAGATCCAATTCTAAAATAGATCAAACTAACCAACATTTTCTCTTATATTTGCCCAGCATACTCACATTTTTTTTTTACTAGAGCAGTTATATGGCTATAATGAGTTTGCTGCACAGTGGCTGTCTAAGTTCCCAAAGATGTGCTGCACTTGAGGTGTGGTTTTCATCAACTTTTTTGCCCAGTAAATTCCAAAACAGCTTACATGTCATGTTATGTCAAGAAATAGGCACCATTTATTTTGCAAAAAAAGATCCATTTATAAAATAGATCAAACTAACCAGCATTTGCTCTCATATTTGCACAGCATATTCACTTTTTTTTTTTACTAGAGCAGTTATATGGCTATAATGAGTTTGCTGCACAGTGGCTGTCGAAGTTCCCAAAGATGTGCTGCACTTGTGGTGTGCTTTTCATCAACTTTTTTGCCCAGTAAATTCCAAAACAGCTTATCTTCACTTTGGCTGTTGGAAAATTGAAAGAACTTGCTTGTCTGCTTACTTTGCAAAATATGGCTTCTTTGAGAATTCAAAAATTTTGGACACTATTAAAACAAGCAAATTATTCTCTTTTAACTGCTGACTGTTTTTCTTACCAGATTCCATCTGAGATTATATACAAAAGTTCAGCTGATTAAATTTCTCTAAAACCAGAGTGCTGTGACTTTGGCAACGTGTGTCCAGACTTTTGATTGGTACTGTATATTATGAACCATTGAATATAAAAAGGACACATTGAAATCGGCGGAAAATTTTAAACATTATTCTTTTTATCAGGAAGAAGTTACAGCTCCCAGTTTACTTACTTTGTCTGCAGACCAGGCTTGCACGGTCCAATAAAGTGGATGTGTTGACCAATGGATTGAAGTTGATTGAAGTTACGAATGTGGCAGCTATGCACGTGTGTCAGTGGCTGCAACTGTCAGCGGACTAGCTAGCCAGCAGTGCCTAGTTCAATAAATTATGGATTTTTTTTGCGTCAAATCTGCAAACAGGTTACAGGTATATTATTTGTTTGGCCCGATGTCTGGCATGTTTTATGTGTCAGTGTCTGGTCATGTGGTATCTCTCTTTTTGCTGAGCACCATGACGTGTAGGCAGATGGGTAATTAAATTTTGGTGGTTTATCGCACTCGACAAACATAGATGCTGAAGGTCCTTTGTATTTGTCATGAAATGAAAATAGAAAATGCATGTTGTGTTTGTTAATCCATTTATATGTAGATTTAGATGTATACTTGTGGTCATTGTCCTGCAGGGAAGTGCATCTTTCACCAAGTTGCTGCCAAACCAGCCGAGATGTCATGCAAAATATATAGTCCTTTTGTCAAATTCATTGTGTAATTAATCTTTATGCAAGCACAAATCATGACTGACCTCTATATTTGACGGCACTTGTATGCTCCTCCTTCAAATAAATTCCTCTTCAGCTGCAAAACATGTCAATGGCATGTATGACCAAAAAAATCATATAATGGAAGACATGGGTGGCCATAGTATTCTACCAGTCATTTTTGAAATTATGCTCGGCAAAGCCCTGATGCTTGGTTTGGAAAGTGGTGATTTCTAAATTTACTTTGACTTTTATATTATATCACACCTAGTATGAAGACAACACAGGACCACATCCAGTCCTGCCATTCAGGCCTCTTATATACTCCAAAACCCAAGTCAGCACTAGTTGTTTGTGTTCTACCTGTTCCTATATGTTTTTCTCCTATTTTGCTTTTCCTATTCCTTCATATTATTCGTATTTAGATTATGCCATTGCATTTAGTTTCCCTTTGTTTTTGTTTTTGTCCTCACTGCCCAGGGGTGCGTTTCCCAAAAGCGTAGTTGCTAAGTAAGTTAGCAACTTACATAGTTCGAACTATGTAGTTGCGCCGCCAGTGTTTCCCAAAACCGTCGTTCGAACCATCAAGGTAACTTACGTAGTGCGAACCATCGTTAAACGACGCAGGTGTTCCCCAAAACCGTAGTTCGAACGAACGTTCGCAACCACTGTCGTTCAGCTGTGTAGTTCAAACTACTACTCCCCAGCTGTAGTTTGAAGCTTAGTTCCGGGTGATTGCGTCGGAAAATGCAGTCATGAAAGGTAAACATAAGGTCAGTAGCTGAAAATGTTCGATGATCTTGCTGAACAAACATATATAACATTAACACAGTGATTTGAAATGTAGCTACTCGGGAAAAACACTTTTTGTTGTATTTCTCTGTTCATGAGTCGGCCTATGGTTGGATCTCTGGAATTATATCTCTTGTAGCCTTCGCATGCGTTAGCAAAGAAACTTTAATGTTCGGCAACGATTTATTACGCTAGTCTAGTAACAACACTTGTTTTTATTTCCCCGCTGTCATTAGAGCGGAGGTGGTTAATTAGCCTACTTTACGGGATCATGGTTCAAGACGGTAGTATTGTTGAGTAAATCTGTAAAGCTCGTGACTTCGTGTTGCTAGTCATAGGAAGAACATATGATCTCGCTGTTTACCTTCGTGTATTTTATGTATCGATAGGAGAGGATGTTGTTTGCCCACTTGCAACTGTGAATATGGTAGAAATCATATATATTACAGTGGATGGGAAAGTGTTGATAAAAAGAAAGGGGGTGGGGGAGATGGCGGTCTTTTTGCATAACATTTGTCATTCCTTGTGGTCTGTGGAATGCACGGTCATCCTCAGCATCCTTTACAGAGATCGCCTCATCTTCAGGGAGCTGGACATTTGCTGTGATGGCCATGCTGTGCAGGACATAGACGAACTGCCATTCTGAGGGGATTCTGGAGACTCAGGGGAAAGAGCGGCCCTTACACGCAGAAGGCCATGCCAGAGGGGGCCCAATGTGGAGTGGCCCAGTGAGAGGATGGCAAATATTGAGGGGTCCTGCGTGTGGGTGCCCAATGTTGGGGAGCCCTGGGAATCAAACTGCAAGGGACAAGGTGTAAATGGACTTAGAGGAAGTGGGCAGAGGGGGGAAGACACTCATGTTAGAGAATTGTGCATAACACAGATATCTACACCCCTGGGACTCCTGCCAGCACTTCTGGGTTTAGCCTGGACAAAACTCTCCTCAGGACTAAGAGGAGGCCCACAGACCGGCACTCCCACCACCAGTCCTCTGTAGCTCACTCCTTAGAGCTGCTGCTCGCCTGAGTAATGTCTAGCTGGCAATTCCTCCACCCCTCAGAATATATATTTTTTTTGTGTTCTTATGCCATTTTTTGTTCTTTGAGTCAATGAAATTATTTTTATGTTAAGAAAAAGAAATAAAAATGTTTACTTTATATATTCCATTTTTGTCTGTGTGTGTATTGCTACGCCCATGAATAAGGTGGGTGACCTTAAATATTTACTACATATATCAAAGGAGACAACGTGACACGCTTCGTCTAAATTTAATGATCACTTGTTCATCGGAGCACACGTTTCCATGAATAAAAAACGGGGGGAAAAAACGCTGTCATGTACTGCAAGAGTCGATCCTTCACTCTATAAAAATTACTCATTAGATGACATTGGCTTTACCCGCTACACCACAGAATTTTCATCAAGGGAGGGAGCTTAATATGTATATAAAACTGTAAAGAATGAATTAAACTTTGTAGCCTACTCGCTGGTGGAGCTCATCTCATTAAATGCACTAAAATAGCAAATCGTTCTTTAGATTTTTTTTTTTCTCGAAAGAATCGTTGCCTAAAGTGTCTTTTCATTTAAATGATAAATTGTTTTGTAGCTAGTTTGTGTATTATCGCAAAATATATGCCAAAACGACAAATTAGTATTGTAATATCGATCACAACTGCTGTATTTAGGCACAAATACCAAGTTTTTAAGCTTCCTGCGGTGAAAAACAGACCGGAGTGCTCCTGGTAACATTGTTGTTGGAGCGACAATCGCTCAAACTATCATGGTTCAAACTAACGTCGTTCAAACCAACATGGTTCAGACTACTGTGGTACGAACAAGGTACGACGGTTTTGGGAAACCATCGTTCTTCTGATGTTTGTTAGTTTAACGATGCATCGTACCATGTTAGTTCAAAGCTAACTTCCGTCGTTGTTCGGGAAACGCACCCCAGTTCAGTTTTTACGTGCCTGTTCTTTTCCCTGCACTCCCCATACTCTCCCTGTTTAGGTTATTGCTCAGTCGTTCCCTTGTTTATTGCCACCCCCTTGTTATACCATTCACAGCCCCATGCATCTGTTATTACTTCTCTTCTCATTAGTTCCCCTGTTTGTAGGCTCACCCCCAGTCACGCTGTGCCGCTGTGCACTCCTGCCTCTCCCTTGTTCCCCATTCACTCCTTGCTAACTTTCTCCCCTTTTTAAGCCTGTGATTTTTGTTGCACTTAGCGCATTTGTTGCCACAGTTTTCCTGAGTTTCTTCTCAGTGTTTTGTTGTGTCCTGATTTCTAGTTTTGATTTTCTTCTGTTCCACATTTAATGAGCTGGTTTTTCTCTGAGTGTTGTTATTCCAAGTTTTGACTTTTACTGCCTCCTTGGCTTCTCTTTTGGATCTTTCTTTTGGTTTCTTGGTTGGTTTGTGAACCTTGGACTGTATTGACCTTGACTCTGCCTACTCCCTTCATACCACACTCTATTCCCTTGGGCCACTGATCTGGATTGTTTGACCCTGTTTTCTACTTCTGATAAAACCTTTGCACTGAGCAACAATCTGCATTTGAGTGCTGAGTCTGAGAAAATGGAAACATGTATTGTGGTCAGATTAATCAATATTTCAGGTCTTTTTTGGAAGCAATGGACACCGCGTGACCAAACAATGGAAGGGGTGCCAGGACTCTTCATCCCTGGACTTTTTGTCCCGAGACATTTCATCCCCAAGAAATTTCCATCCCAGACTTCTCGTCTTTGGGTTGTTCGTTCCCAATAATGCTTTGCCGTCGTCCTGCATCATAATCCTCATTCTAAACCTAACCCTAACCCCAACCCTAACCCTTATATCATGGTGATCTGTCCGTCGTCCATCCATCCATCTGTCTGTCAACAATGGAGGCACGTTTTTTATCATTAGGGGATGAAAAATCCAGGGATAAAAAGTCCTAAGGGATGAAGAGTCTGGGTATGAAAAGTCCTTGGGGATGAAAAGTCTGGGGATGAAGAGTCCTAGAGCCAAGAAAAGGACCATCCAGATTGTTACCAGAACCTGGTCCAAAAACCATGCTGTGTCATGGTATGGGGATTTATCAGTACCCTTAGTCAGGGTAAATTGCACTTCTGTAAATTGCAGTAACATATTCTGCCTTCAAGATGACATCTTTTCCAGGCACACCTATGCATATTTCAACAAGACAATGCAAAAGGAATGGCAACATTGCCAAGTGGTTTTAACACATTATTAGCCAAACTTTTATGAAATATGTTGCAAGAATTAAACTCTAAATGAATGTTTATTTAAGTAAATCTAATTCAGTGGGTCAAACATCAAATAATGTGTTGTATTGTTTTCAACAAAACACTGGGAAAGGATGATTTACAAATGGTTGCTTTCAGTTTCAATCTTAATTTAACACTCCATTTGAGCTCTCTCCGATTTTGGGTTGTAAGTGCTGTTTTTAAATTCATCCTTTTTTCTTCATTTTTTCAGAGGTGCCAGTCATTCTTTATCTGAATATAGGTATGTGTGTATACTATAAACTGTGTAAATTCTCACTAATCCTTACATTATATGTTGTATGCCACCGAACACTGTGATGGAGACACTGATAGACACTATAGACCTGTCCATCATATGTATCGTGCGGTCTATTATTCTCAAGACTGAAAAGGGGAAGAAAGCCATGAATGAGATACGGTTTATGTGGGCTCATGCTCTGGGCCCTCTTTTCCTAATGATACTCAAATAAAGATTCATTATTTTATCAGTGTTCTGTCCTTTGCTTAATATGCAGATTATTTACTGCGTATTTTCATTTTTCATTTGAAAATAGTATGTTTGGTTTTCTTTAACAACAGAAATTAAGAAAAAAAGGATTCCTATTTAAACATCTATGGGATCATTTGCAATGAAAGAAGAATTGCATATGAATAGGGCAGAATGCATTTTTCATTTTAAAATGGGAAGACAGCAGATTAATCGTAAAATTTGTGTTCACTGTGCTTTATTGATGAGTATGTATTGCATGGACTAATGCATATGTGTCTTTTAAATATTAATTATAGAAACTAATCATACTGTCTGTATAAGCTATGCTACATGAAGACAGTGGCATTATTATATACAAGAAATTTAATACATGCCTTACTTATTAACATTTTCATATTCCTTATTTATGCATTATTTTTTTCTTATTTCCCCACTGACTCAACATTAGACAAGATTTCTGTCGCAACATTAAGATGTTGGGACATTTATCTCAGCTTTCTTGTTTCAGAGAAGGGAAAAAGCCATTTATAACAGACAGTAATCATGTTAGAGATGGAGCCACTGCTTAATAATTCAGAGAGAAGGCATTATTGCACAGCAACCTACCCTCCCTGGTTTATTAAAAGCAAGGGTGATTATCTCATAACACACAATGTCAATGCGTCAATAAAAGTCTTTATTGGTGTTTTACATTTAATTGGTGAAAGTAATCAATCCATCCTCAGAAGTTTTATTCAATCATTCAATTTTCACCTGATTTAATATCACATTTTATGTTTCTCTCTCCTGGAAGACTGTCTGGTGCAGCTCATCACAGTGGCCATTATTACAAATAACAAAATGCAAAACGCAATTATAAACTCAATATCTCTATCTCACCATGACTAAACTTTTATAATATGTTAAAAATTATTGCCGAATGCTGTTGTTCCAAACAAGAAATGTCACATTTTCTCACAATTTATAAATCTACTGGGACATGTGCAGATATTCAGAATCCATATTAAGCTTGTCTTGGTTCCTATTATTTATTTTTGCAAATACTTCAGTTGCATTTTTTTCAAGAAGAAGAGGCTCTATGCTCTGTTTTTCACAAATATTTTCTCTTCAAAGGTGGGTTATATAATCAATATGGCACGCTGCATTGATTTTGAAAACAGTACTTTTGTTTAGAAAAGATAGAATTTAATCTGATGCCAAAGTGATGCGCTGGCATTGTGCCCTTTAGAACGATGCCGATCCTAGTTTGACGTTATTTAACAATGCCGTTTTAATCCGCAAGCCATTCCCCGGATGAAGGAGCCTGCTAAGAAAATGCCTTGAGACCACTGTCTCACGGTGCATGACTGAATTCAAATTCCTTTCCTACAGTGATGTTGCAGTTACACTCAGCACTGTCCTTTTACTCTGCACTGAAATCTCAAACTTTCAGAGATATAAATGCCCTCAACTTTTCTGTGAGGACCTTTCCTGCCTCAATGTGACTTCATTATCATTGCATTCTGTTGTAGTTGGCTGGAATCAATTTATGTGGCCTTGAAAGGGATGGTGTTCAGAAGAGACTTGATGACGAAAATGGATGAAGACAAGGCTGGGACATCGATTGTCATACCCTTGTGACAATAATCACACGCAAATGCACCTGGCTTCCCACCAATAATTGAAGCACCTATTACTAAAACCCCATAAGTCACACTTGACTTGACTTGACTTGTGGGGTTTTAGTAATCAGTGCTTCAATTGGTAAAAATCAAACACATATCAAAAGCATGAAAATAAATAAGCTGCAATAGGATGCTATATAAGTGCGATTAGGATCACCATTTCTTTAACCACCCACGCACATAGTACCTTTTCCGTATTTTTTGTTGACATTGCCATTATCCTTGTCCCTGCCAGCCCAGAATGGAATCAGACTTCACATCCAACCAGTTTTCCCTTCCCACCTCCATTCCATAGGCCCCGCTCCTGAACCCAGCCTGGCGGCCGCAGAATGATTAAGCGGAGGTTCTCACGAAGCAAGACGCGGCTTAAATCGCCGACATTTGTCTTCAAGACAAAGTGATCTCCTCACAGCGATGATGCTGCCAAAGCGTTATGATGTAATTTCCCCAGTAGGCCGTGATTGATGCTTCCCTTGCCGCTCTCATGAATGGAGGGGGCCGAATGGAGGCCAGGGAGCCGTCTGCTGATGGAGATGTCTGAGAAGCTTGAGTAAGGAGTCAGCCTGGGCTACAGTAGCCGCACTGACAGCCGACGGCCAGCAGAGCGGCGCCGGTGAATTTCACGCACACCTCAACGTTCATCTTTGCTCACTGACATCCCCCAGATCCCATTCAGTAACGATGGGGTGAGAATAGGGTCAGGCAATCTTCCTTGTACGACTTAGCTTTCACACTCGTGAGCAGACGTGACGGGCATATCTTTAATGAAACCTCGTACGATAACCCCTTCCAGCAGATGACAACCGCTGACGTGAGATAGACAGTCGTGTCCATTAATATCTGGACATTGACAAAGAAATTCTTATTTTAGCTTTATGCTGCAGCATATTGGAGTCGTCACATGAGCACGAAATGAAGACCTTCATCTGGAATTTCGGGGTATTTTGGGAGCAAAGGGTGGAGAAATGAAAGCCCTTCTTATTTGTGGCATCTCCTTTTAAAGGGACCAAACATAATTTTGGAAGTGGTTGAGCGGCTAGATGTGTATTATTACCTCAATATTTACATTTACAAGTAAGCAGATAAAAAGGTGTACAGTTAATTTTGAGCTTTGGCTTTTGGAATCCGTTGCAGTCACCTGTCAAAATGAAGTCCAAAGAGTTATCAGAGCTAGTGAGGTAGGCTATGATTAAGTTGAGCAGACAAAAGAAATCCATAGCAAAAATGTTAGGTGTTACCAGATTATCTATTACTTAGATTCTTAAAGAGAAAGAATGCGCTGGTGAGCTCAGGAACACCAATCATCTGGAAAACATTGAATAGCAACCGTGGTGGATGATAGAGGAATTCTTTCTCTGGTGAAGAAAAAACTGCTTCATAACAGCTGGTCAGTTCAAGAACACAGTCCTTAAAGCAGACTTATCTGCACCTGACCATATACAATGAGTAACATAAATCATTGCACAATAACATAATAACATCGGTCATGTTGGCTGAGTCAATCACCAGTTCTGAATTCAATTGTACATAGTTTTTGCCTGCTAAAGATGAGATTTAAGGTAAGAAGCCCCTAAAACAAGCAGGGACAGAAAAATGCCGTAGTGCAGGCCAAAACCAAAATTTGAAAAATGGGCAGCACGGTGGTGCAGTGGTTAGTATTGCTGCCTCACAGCAAGAAGGTTGTGGGTTCAAATCCAGCCTGGGGCTTTTCTGTGTGGAGTTTGTATGTTCTCCTCGTGTTTCTTCCCAAAGACATGCATATCAGATTACTTGGTATGAGTGTGAGAATGAATGGTGCGTGCAACCTGCGATGGATTGGCAAGCTGTCCAGGGTGGGTCCCGTAGTCAGCTGGGGTAGGCTCCAGCTCTCCCTGTGACCCTAGTGAGGAATAATATATAGGTATAGAGAATGGGTAATTTCAAAAATGAATGCTTTGTTCTACATTATGCTAAATAGTCCAATTTTCTTATACACCTGAAAATGGACTGGACCATGACATTTATAAACAGTACGGTCATTTATATACAGTTCACCTAAAAACACCTTCAAAGTTGCCAAACTGCACTTCAAACTCATTGCCTGCTTTTTCGAAGTGTTGCAGAACCAGAGAGTAGAGAACTAAAATCAAAAAAATGTGTCACTGTCTAAAGAATTATGGTGCTCATTGCATAGAAGACTACACTTGCTGTCCAAACCTCATAAAAGTTTGGTCTAAATGTGTGAAGTTGGCGGCGCTCCTGTTTTTGCGATGAAATATGTCACAGCTTACTTAAATGTGCTTTTTTGGGTTGTCTAAGAGATCTTGGCATGCAGCTGTGCGGATTTCCTATATAATTCATTCAAATAATATCTAATGTTTTTGCTTCCAATTCATTCTGTGGTCAATCCATTCAGATATGAAACTTAAAGCTGAGTATCTATCAATTTTGGAAAACATTAGGCCTCACAGCTTCCAATTAGGCTTGAAAATGAATTCAATGTTTCGGATTGTGTAGCTTCTCCGTGAATCAATGGCAATCCTTCCAGAGCAACAACAGCTGAAGTATGATGGTGTCACAAGCACAAAGAACAAGTTAATTTAAGAGCAAATGACCATGCTGCCTGACCCACACATCAATAGAGATGTGTCACTGGGGTAAGGCTTTTATAGCCATCAATATTTTCTCATGTTGCAGCTTAATTAATTTATATTAATGTGTCGATGCAAGGTGGGGAAATATCGAGCCAGAACCCTGTCCACAGTAAATAAAGTAATGTCCCTTAAGGCCTGCTTTCTTCAATGGGGAATAATTTACTGAGAGCGCGAATCGAAATGCCCATTAAACCGCAGTAAATTGTTGCAACTGTGCTCCCACATCTCCTGCACCTACATCTGTGCAAAAAATAGGCTTCCTCCCGAAAAACAAATTTACCATAGCTCATTTTGCTGTCCTCTTCTTGTAGGACAAACCTTCTTGTATCATTTTTGGCAAGCGTATTTGCATCAAAAGCATCTAGCACTGAAATACATACAGAGATGTCAGTAGCCCAAAAACTGATCATACGACTCCTACTCCGCCAACTTCATTCTCAAGAGACCTTACATCCCCATATACAAAATATTTCGGCTTTGCCCACGAAATTAAAGTCTGGGGCCTCAGGAGGTTAAGATATTACACTTTGAATTGCGCACGCACTGTACCAAACGTGTTCTCCAGGAATCAAAATAGTGCTTAGCTCAACCGTTTTCTGCACTTGAGAGTACATGTCAGATGTTCTTCATCATAAAAAAGGGAAATAAAACATTAAAGGTGGAAATTGTGGAAAAACACATTTTTACCTGAAGTTGAGTTCTGTACGAAAGGACTGAAGGGTGAACGGTGTGCATTAACACAACGGTTTGCATGGAGCAGCGCTGCGATACGGTTAGGAAACTGGGGTTAAATGGGGTGTCCGGAAAGGGAAGCCTGGTTTTCTCAGTGATAGATTTTGCAGGTTCCCACAGATCGAGCAGCCGCGTAAACTCATTCAAAGCTGATTCAATAACGTGCAGAAAGCAGCAGGCAGATTTAATTTCCAGTCTTTCCAGAGCGAATGAGCGAAAACACGGCAGGCGCCTAGAGTGGAAATGCAATAACCAATGCATTTTTATTATCTCAATAAACTGCAATTGATGAATAATTACTCAGAGGGCTTCCGCAGAGCTTCATATATCATAATTTAAAGTGACTCGAGCTGCATTTCCTCTTTGTGGCTATACATCCCCTCTTTTGTTTTTTTTTTTTCCTTTTTTTTTCCCTCTGTGTGACTGGAGATAATATGTCTCCAAAAACAACCTCTTCATTTTCCCCTCCAGCCACCCCGGACACTATCAGGGAACAGGGTTTTGATCAAATTCTTTAAAATGCCGTGAGAAACAATTGGAGCAGAGGATAGCATTTTCGGCTGAGCGGGAGAGTGCGGCAGAACATGGAAAAAGGAAATGGAGCTCTATTGATCCGTCCTCCTTCACTCTCTCTCCGGGTCACAGAAATCATTAATCCCGCTGACACCGACACACACCAGCTCTGCGGTGTCTTTTTAAAGGTTAATTAAGAATAAGAGCCGGGGAGGGTGGCACGAATGGGATCATGCTGTCGCTCAAACGAGACTGCGAGAGAAGCGATATGCCCGCAGTTCCGTAGGTCTGGCGAGTTAGCAGAACTTTATTTCCATTTCAGTAGCTCAAAGGGCAACTATATCAAATGCAGACAAGCTTTTCAGTGTGACTCTGTGAAAGATGAAGAACAGTGACTGAAGAAGATGAGGGGAGAGAGGGATAAAATGACCCTTCCATTAGGGATGGAAGAGGAACTCAAACTGCATGAAAGTAGAATGACAGAATGTTATGGAACCTTCCATAGTTGAAGCAGCGACTGGGTCAAGCTGTTTACTCTGACTCTAGATGGCCAGCTAGCACTAATTACAATATTAATTAAAGGGCCTAGTGTTAAAAGTACTTAAGTCACTTTTTCACACATCGTGAGGTAAACATGGGAAAAACGTTTTTTAAAGTTACCCAAGTTGATTTCCTGAATTTTCTCAAAATGGACATTTTGTGACTTAAGTAGGCTACTTTTAGCACTGGGGTCTTCAATTGTCTTATTTAATGCATCATAACATTAAAAGCATGACGCTGTCACAGTGTTTACTATACATAGCTATGTCTGCGTTGTGAAGTTGTTCAAGAGGGAGTCGTCATGGTATCCAGCTGATAGCTGGCTTGCTCCCAAGCCAGCCATTGCTATGAATGGCTGATATCTTAATCCTTTCTCTGGAAAAAGGTCAGCAGTTGAAGAGGTGACTTAGCAGGCATTGACAATGAATATCAACTGTCACAACTGCACTCCACCCACCAGTTATGTTATGCTATGTTGGATTTGGGGTAGTTTAAATTTGACTGAAGAGCATACTACTGCCAGCCCTTGAATAAGTGAACGCTGAGGCCAAAATGGACGTCCTAACCTACATTTCTGTTTGGGTGACACTGAGCTCAAGGGTGAAGTGTTTATTTAAACTAAGCAACAATAGTGGGCCAATATGTTGATGTTATGGAAAGTGAGTTTGGTATTGCAATATAGAGTTTAAAATAATTGATCCATATTTGAAGAATCCCCTATTAATGAGGGATTGTGTGACTCAACCATGGATCTCACAAAATCTCTTAACCACACCTGTTTTTCCCCTTAGTACTGTGACCTTCTTTTGAATCTTGAATTTTCTTGAACAGAAACTCTCTCTCTTGCTCTTTTTCTCCCTATCTGCCTTTTTCTTGCTCCCTCTCTCACAAATACACACACACACAAATACACACACATGCACTCACGCACACACAGCCTCACTGTTTTACTGGTATTGACAATATCACAGTTTTCCTTCCGTCATGACTTTATGATTTGCTTATCAGGTTATTTTGCTTACTAGATATGGAACATAATTCAGCCAAATCAAAGATAAAATGTCATGAGTCAATCAGAAAACACAATGTTCTTTGACCAATTCCTTGAAAAGTCTCTGCTTCAGCTCTTTAATGAATGCATTTTTCATGAGTCTGTTATTAAAAAGCTGGGTGATGACACATTTGAAGGAATTCTCTCTCCTAATGCTACATAAGCAGGATAAACATCCCGCTGGGGAAATTCCCATGAGGTGGAGATTAGATTATTTCAAACTTCTACAGCAAGTTCTTATATTAATTTATCATTTCTTTTCTCATCTAAACTGGTAACTTGCTTACTGTAAGCTTTGAAAAACAGGCCTGGCCCGTCCTTCTTTTATTGTCTTCTTCTGTGTGAGTTTATTGCTTTTTTATCAAACTGTCACTTCACTACGATGTGCTGAGGACTACAGGAGACTCAGCTGACTCAGGGCTCCTGGTTAAAATGACCGTCGCCGACCTCCACTGAGACGGACGAGCTCCTAACATGAGGCAAGGTCAGAGGTTAAGAGCACGGGTGAAACGTAGAGAAAGGGGGAAAGGTGGGTCGGGGGATGGGGGACGTCTCCCCAGTCCCCCTTCTTATATCACCTCAACCCTAACGGATTTAAGCAACTGTTTCTCTTCCAGGTCACAGTCACAAGGGCGATACATTTTACGCTCAACAACTGCCCATCTTTGATGCGCTTTGAGTTCTCTCAAAAACTTAACATTCAATGTATTGTGGGTTACATTTCAAGACTTCAGAGCAAGAATGGTTTCCAAATTTGCATATGGAGATAAACCTTTTTTCCAGACAAACTATACATGATTTGTAACTTGTTGCTGTACTTAACCCAAAATGCCAACTTTTGGGGATAAATCATTCTGGCTCTGAACCCTCGATTTGTTTTCAGAAAATGGGTTTGAATAAACATTGGAATAGCAGACGACTACATGACGCATCCCGAGTGCCTTAGTTACCATCTGTGAAACTGTGATATTCTCTCCCAAAAAATGTCATGGCTTCTTATCATTGAAGGGACAATTTTGTGTTTTTAAAGATTAAGGACACTACTTCTGGCCTTTTCCGACACAAAACAATAAAACCACTTCCAAAGCATTGGAAATTGAATTTAGACCCTCAACACAGTGAATTTTGTGAATAGATTGAATAATATATAACAGTTATGAACATAAGAATAAACATAAAGATATCAACAACAAAGGATCTCCCAGGGGCACAATAGCCCTTCTGTTTAAAAATATACATTACCTCTGGGACATGCCCATTGCATTCCTGATGCCTGAGATTGGCTTTCTTTGTGAGGCAGATGAATGGAACTGTCACCCGCACTGAAGTCTTTATACTCAAGTCATATGGCCACAATACTGCTTACATCGTTGACAAGCTGAATGCCTTTGTGCAGTTATTGTCTGCTATGGATACTTATTGTGTTCGGTCAATGACTGACAATCTTTTTACATACGCCATTTCCTAGCAGTGTAAAATAGCCCAAGGGCTAGATGTGAAATCTGAAGCATGTTTGTCACGGCGCGAACATTTTTGCATACGCACCACTATTGAGTGAATGATCCTTTCTTACGCAGTCTCGCTTCGGGAGGGGAACACACTGAGCGATGTCTTCATCTGACGGGTGGTTGCATGAGAATTACAACAGCACATTTCAGCATTCGAAATTGTATGAAAAAAAAAAGATTTCCGCTCCCTGCAAGAGAAAAAAACAGACTAACCTGTAAAGGTCCTGATTTATTACTGCTCAAATACTGCCAGTACAAATGTGCTCAAAACAGAGAGAAAAAAAAGGTGAAATATTTCATTTTTCCTGAGTTGACAACAACCATGGTTGGAATCTGATGAGGAAATGGTAATATCTGCATGTGTGCTAATACACACTTCCCTGTCTCTTTCTAAAATCATTTCACACAGTCTTCCTCAAGATCCAAATCTTTCCATCAGGATGCTGAACAATGGCAATAGAAATAAATAAAAGTTTTTTGTCTGCAGAACCCAGGCAGGAAATGGCCATTGCTGAAGATTTATTGTCAGGGAAGATTATGGAACTGATGGATTTCCTAATTGTCACTGCAGAACAAAAACTCTTAGAAACTGGGAAGCATTTTATAAGTTAAAATAGAATCACAGATGAATAAATAAGTGTCGGTCAGTTCATTGGAAAGTGAGAATCATTAACACCTTCCAAAAAAAAGAAGTACAGTGCTAATCCCCTGCCTCCAAATGCGCGTGGAACTACAGAACATATTTGGTTAAGGGACTTTTGCGCACAAACGAGTCGTTTTCTGAAACAAGCATTGCAGCATAGTTGCAAATATATCATCAAATCATTGGAATGGTAACAACAACAGCAACAGCAGTATTTTGTAATATAAAAAGTGCTTTTATTCCTTATATTTACACAGAAAAAGCACAGCTTCACTAACGCCTCAGTGATGGTCCGTCTTTATGCACAACTCAAGTAGCACGGTTAGAATTTGAACCTAGTTGCACATACCAATTATTTACAGATCAACATGGGAAGGGCTTTTTGTCAGATATTTTACAAGTTAATGACAAATTTAAGAAATTACAAAACTGTCAATCCATCCCTTCGACCTCATCAGGTGCTGTGCCCGGGGCCCAGCCTTCTCACCTGGGGCCATAAAGTCAGACCTTCTTTAGATTGATTGATTCGTAGAATATCTCAGTATGCCCCACTGTTTTTCAGGGGACCCCAAATTCTAAGGGCTGTGGGCTCCCAAAATTCTCAGGATGAATCTTGTTGTTCATGAACATTAAAAAATACCAAAGCACTTTGAGGAATAGCTCCATATGTCATTTTAAATATTCAGTACTTCAGATTTCCGTTTCCCTTATATGGTCAGACTACAGATTCCCATTTCTGCAGATTATTAACTTCTTTCCTTGGACTCATTTTATGTGTAGATGCACATAGGCCAATGCTCAAAAAATGAATAGGAAAAGGAAATGAAGAATAAACACTGATACTGGATGTAGTCACTGTTATCAGTGCTTGTGTTGGAATATGATCTCTATGATGTTAAAGTTGGTTAATGCTTGCGTGTAAAGTTTCACCATTTGTTTTAGTTTTCCTTAGGTCTTTTTAGTTTAATCTTTTTTTAATCAGCTACTTTTATTTTTCTTGTTAGTGAAAATGCAGGAAATTTTGTACAAAATTTATGCATTTTGTTATTCTTTAAACGTCCATTATTTTGAGTAAAAAGAAAGCAGATGATCGTGCTTCTCAGATTTTTGTTTTTGTCACATCCCAATCAGGCTAACAACAGTGAATGTGTTCATGAATGAATATTCTCTTAATTTATCAGTTATACAATCCATTCTCATTAAAATCTGTCTTACTTTCTTAATGTTATGGCAATTCCCCCCCCCAAAAAAAAAAAAAAAAAAAAAAAAAAATATATATATATATATATATATCCTCAGTGTTTGTGTGACTGAGATTTCATCTCCCAATAATCTGTGAATCTTTGATCTTTGAAACAAGCATGCACAGCAAACGGAATCAATTCTCACCACTTAGAAGGAGCAAATAGACAAAAACAATCAGTCTATATATTATATAGCCTAAAGCATGCAGGCACCTTCCTGAAACCTCCTTCACATTTTCAATTCTAAATATCTGATGCTTTAATTCAATTTGCCATTAATTGGTCAGTCTGGCCTGTCAGCTTCCATTTGAGGGTATTGTAGTTCAAATAATTTTTAGCGGGAAGATTGTATTTGTCCATCCTTTCACCTCCTCCCCCTCTCTTGTTGGAGGCGCCACTGAAACTATTTGGAGTTGTGGGGGGCTCCAGAAAGGGCAATAATGAGAAAATTATGGGGCACAATTGTATGAAAACCTCAAAAAGAAAGTTGGAAGTCTTTCCTGTCAGCCCATACTGAGCAATTCATTCCGAATGCAATGAAAATATCAGATATTTCACATTTAGTAATGTGCGTTTTCTATATGTGTCCAGGAGGTTTGGTAAAGTGACACCATAATTTTGGCTTTATAGCATATACATTCATTTTGGTGCAAAATCCGCTCTGGCAGTGAATTTTTAACTCAAATAGAGTACAGTTTGTTCCCGCTAGATGAAATGAGGTTATCCAACACAAAGAATTTTGCTGCGGTTGTTTGACCTTTCTGTAGTCGAACTGTTACAATCATACGAGTCTCTCACAGATGCACATTACATTGCAGATCAGGTGGGTTCTGTTAAAGAGCTAAACCGCAATATATTGGGTCATTAATCTGAACAGAAGGTAAAGGGTCTGTCAGGGTTCACATCAGCCATTCTCTCTCTTTATTCAGAGCAGAGGTTGGGAAAGAGAGTGGGAAAAGTGCAAGCGGTGACTATAGACTAATGAAATCCTGATGTGTGAACTGGAAAGGTACACCACATACCAGCACTGTCCATTGTGACACTGTGAACTTTCAACAAAAAAAGTCAATTGTACTTTGTTTTTTGTTTTTTTTTAAATATGAAAGACATGTACAGTTTCATTTTTGAAGAGGCCAGAGCAATAAGGAAAGTTCAAATGAAAGACAACAGGGATTTATTAATTATCCTGTATTAACCCTTAAATTCACCTCATTCTTTATGCACATATGGTAAAGTTGAGATCATGTCAGAGCCGGCCCAAGATTTACCAAAGAGTTGGTCTTCATATTAACAAAAATTGAACCACCTACTATATATCTCTGGCAGAAATGAGTAAGTGCAGAAAGCACTATAAGTGCTTTCTTTTCATTTTACATCTCCAGTTAATAAAAATTAAATATCCATTGTCCCACATAATTATTTTAGTAAATGTAGATCTTGTTTGAATATTTTTATTTTATATCCATAGTCATTTTATTAGTCATAATCAAAGGGTAAATAATCCTAATTTATATTTTAGAGGGCAGATAGTGGAATATTTTATCCGGTCCTTACGGAGAATGGTTATACTTTAGGTGAGAAAAATAACTCAAGAGCCGTAATGATTTTAGGTGGTCAACTGAATTCTTGAACTATATTAGTTCAATAAACAAAGCAACTACTTACTAATAACAAAAATATAAATATAACAGAAAAGCAACATCAGGACATGGTAGGCATGTTGCATGAGCCTCTGTAAATTTAGTATGATGCAACTTTGACTGTACTTGCTGCTGTGACCTAACCATGCAGTAAATTGCGAGGAACTCTCACTTTTATCATCTTATTGCCCCTTCACCCCTGCTGGTTGAGGGAACTAATGTATTACTGTTATACATGGTATCAATAGGATGCAATTATAAGCAGAGATCCTTGGACCATATGAGTGTCTACACAGTTTTACTGTCACCTTTTCTGAGATTGTCCCAAGTGAAAATATGCTGAAACAAGGGAAGAGCTCATCACACCGTCACCCGAGTTTCACAAAGGTTATGATTCTTTTTGCTTTGTCTCATAAACAGATATCAGTTTAACATTCCCCCAATTATAATTCCAAATGTTGGGTAAGTAGGCTGTTCTCATCAAAGTGTCAGGGTCCCCTAACACTTCCTTATGTTGTCCTCACTGTGTAAATGAAAACAAAAACAGTCACACATGTCAGAACAGGATCTGTTTTTTTTTTTAGTGCTTCCCATCACTAACATTATGCTTGATTTGGGCCCTTTTAGTTAATACTAAAAACACACTAAACAGAAGGGGTCAAATTTGACCCAGGGAGCCACTGCTGGCACTATGTGTGTAGAGACTGAACCAATTCTGAAATACTTTATATAATTCTTTATATCGTAGGTCACTATGACTGAAGTAATTAAAATTTGTGCTGAATGAAAGTTATTGAGGGTGCTTTTTGCCGCTCACATGTCAAAAAAGGTTGAATTCACCCACACGGTATGCGATATACAAACACGGTTAAATTAAAAGCCAAGCAAAGAAAAGACATTTAATGTTTTTCCCTTTCTACTTTATTGTTTTTGTCAATAAAAACTAACTCTGAATTTAACGCCTGCAAAACATGCCAGAAGACTTGAGAGAGAGGTCTGTTTGCCACTAAGCTGCATTAGTATGTGAGCACTAATCGACAAACTCAGTCATTATATGAAAACAACTGCACACCTAATTGATGTAATATAGCCCGACATGACTGGCATGGTGTTGTTTATTGTGCTTATACCACAGGTACCACTCACATGCTGTGTTATAGGTTTAATGTTCATGTTTTTGTCCAAAATTGCATTTATTTGCAGACTTTTTATATTCACTACTATTTTTGTTATGTTACTCCAAAACAGCTGAAATTTTCACGGCTATGTGCAGGAGTCCAGTCATTGTTTCATTTCATTTCCTTGCAATGAGAAGGCAGTGGTGTCTAATTCAACAGTGTCATAGTTCCGCTTGATTGGTTGTTTCCACGTAATGCAATCTCCCATTTGCGTTGCGCTTTCTCCCATTTCTCATAATCACCATACACGCCAAAGAGTTTAATGATATGAGTGAACTCAAAAATGTTGTCAGTGTCTATTTCAGCCTTAACTTTTGATATTTGTTACTATCTGACTCAAAATGACAGTTACATTTAGCCTGGAATAAAAATATGGCAAATTAATAAAAAAAGTCAATAGGCTGACATGTCTGGAACTACATCATAGAAGTGCATTAATTGGATAAGAGAACTTCCTTCCACTAATCACAATTTAGTATGTAACAGACTTGAAGTACAATACAGATATTCTTCGGCTGAGATATCCAGGGCCTTCATTGTCCAATTTTGTGATTTTTAAAATACTGCATATTTTCAATGAGAGACTGGTGAAGACCGAATGTAGGCCAGTCTAACAGCTGCTCTCCCCAAATGGGAAGCAATGCTGTTGTAACATGTAGAATGTGGTTTGCCTTTGTCTTGTTGAAATAAGCAGGGGCATTGGTGAAAAGACGCATGTGGAAGATATCATATGTTGCTCCAAAATACATGTGTGTCCTTCATCATCAACGGCACATTCACAGAAGTTCAGGTTTTCTATGTCATGGCCCCCTACACCATACACATGGTGGCAGTTCATGCCTACTTTGGTAGAAACCAGGATGGTCCTTTTTATGTTTGGCCTTAGGAACACCAGGCCCTTTATTACCATAGAATGTACAGTTGTAGAATGGTTTGACAACATCATGTGTTTTCAGCTTTCAGATGAGCTCAAGCCCAGAGAAGACAACTGGAGTTTTGGGGGTTTTTACATATGGTGTCAAATCATGCATTCAATCATGAATGGTGTTTATTGGTGAAGGTTTTCCTAAGCAGTCAGAGCCGCCGTGAATATATCCATCCAAGCAGTGCCATCTGAAGGATTGAAGATCAGGGGCACTTAAAATAGATTTTCAGCTTTATCCCTTCACGCATGATTTCTCCAGAGTTCCGCAATTTCTTAAATAATATCATAGCCTGTAGAGGGTGAAATCCTTAAACTCTAAACAACAGCACATTGAGACCGGTAGTTTTTAAACTGACTGAACTGCAATGCAAAGCTTTCCAGATGAGGATCTTTTGCATTTTTGATAGTATGCAAGGCCTTTCCTTTATGTTTGCATTATTATTATTATTATTATTATTATTATTGCTACTACTATTCCCAGAGAAGCCCATCCACTTGAACATGCAAAGATTTGCTGCGCAGGCAGAGAGACAGCCTGTGCGCCGCAGCTTATAAATCTTTTAAAGTACCGATTAAATTATTCCATATTTTCTCGTTGGCACTGTAGTATTGTTTGCGTCTGTTCACACCCCCGTGTCAACAGGAGTAAACCTCTGTCACTCTGGGTCGTTTCCCACACCTCTTATTGAGGTTCATTTCTCAGCACGGCTCGCTTCAATAATCAAATGGTTATTTCAAAGCGATCGTGTGTGGTTGCGCCCGTCGCAATGCCACGTGACATTGTGACATCGACCCATTTGCTTTTCTGCGTGCCATTGACACATAAACGACCCGTTTATATCCAATCAGGAAAAATGTCAAGGGGTTTACCAAGGAAAGACGAATGCAGGAGTCATGTAGGCCTATTTGGAGAAGTGTAGAGGAGGCAGAAAGTGAATATAGGCTATTTGTATAGTGATACATAAATCTCTATAGTGAGCCAAAAAAAAAAAAAAACGGTTACGAGATCGAGTCTACGTTCTGTATAAACTACTTTTAATACTCAATTTTGAAATTCAAAAAAAGCAAAAATAACCTTTTTGAATTTTTATTTGGCTATAAATTACCCTAAAGATTTGAGCTGCTGCTGCTGGTGATGATGATGATGATGATGATGTGTGATATTAGCCAACAGATGCTCTCAGGAATATTCAATTTCTAAATGTGTGGCGTTCTTTGGGGATAAATTTGTGAAGATAGCAGTCAATCAAACTGCTCATATAAACTGCCTTCAAAATTGATCATTTATCTGCCCAATAGGTTTTTTTTCAACCAAAGCATCCGTTATCTTCACTAATGACCCGCCCGCTCTCTGATTTTAGCACTCAACCTCAAACACTGCACTTTGTGATCTTAAATGGACCCCCGAGTAGAATTAGAATTAGGGTCAAGTAACACGGCACCCAGGGGGTTTAAAGACCAACGATCCGACTGTGAAAATGAAGTCTACCTGTTTGAGAATGGGGCGCAGTTTGCATCTGTTAGTGTTGCTACAAACCTGCTGGGAGCCCAAACATCCAGTGACTCTGCCAAACGTATTAAGGAATTTAACAAGTTGCGAGAAGAAAACATGGATAATAAACAAAGAACAATTGCAACACAAACAAAGTGAGCTTTATGCATCCGCTTACCGCATAGTGCACGAACGCTTTTGTAGGCTACCGCAGTGGCCTATTTCAAAACGTTTGGTAATAGTATTCTTGAGAACGCAGGGAGAAAACGTTCTCAATCAAAATTTAATTCATTACTTCTCCGATTTCTGTGTCGAGGGTGACAGATCTTTATGTTTAACGTGTTTTTAAGCAAGGTTTGGGGCCTCGTTTTTATTCTAACGCTTGCTGAGATAACGTAGCCTATAACTGTACTCAATAGCCTATATACAGTGCAGTGCGCGTCGTAACAAGCAGCCTACATCACATTTCCTTGGCAGCCGTTTTTATCCAAAGCGACGTAGAACATAGAATAAGGTCACTGAAACAGTACACAGCAGATTAGACACGGTGCAATTCGTATATAACGTCAATCAGTTCAGTCACGAGTACACGAACTATATAGGCATATGTCACCAATACTGGCAAATTACAGAAGACATGGACTGCAATGAGCAATAAATAAATAAATAAATAAATGGAGACGAAAAAACTTCATTTGCATTTTCGTTATAGGTGACCGACCATCAATGTAGCCCACTGAATTGAGAGTACCTTCTCTTCTCAGTTTAGTCGCAGGGCTTTAAGAGTTTCTTGAGCCGAACCTTAAATCAAATGTGTCAGGTGAGATGTGAGAAAGTAAATGTTTTGACTGCTCAAACAAATTGGGAAAGAAATGTGATTCGTATTATTTTGACATACATGTTGGCAGTTGTGCTCAAGATAGAAATGAGTAGGCATCATCATTTCCGAAGTTGATGCTGAACTAATATTATTTTTTCGTTAACTATAAATAGGCTTATATTTTAGCGGCTTTCGCTGTTTAGAAAAACTTGGTCTACAGCGAATGCAATGTATGCCACTGGCTGTAGCAGGCAGCGCTCATCATTATGGAAAGCGAGGTGCAGTCGCATTACCTAGATAATAGGTGGTTATGAGTTTTCAGTATTGACAGCGTTAAATGTTGGCCCATAATCTACAAAGTTTAAATGACCGTTGTTCACAAGATTTTCACGCTGCGCATATTTATGACAGAATTAAAGTTTTTTTTTATTAATTTATTTTTTGCAACCTCTTAAGCTCCTAAAAATTGGATATTTTAAACAAGCAAAATTGGCCATTTTACATTATTCATATTTACAAAGCAATAAAGAGAATAAAATCATCGGAGCCGTCATTATAATAATAAAAATAATAATTATTTTTTTTATTTATTATTGTTTTTTATTATTATTATTGGATTTCTTGCAGGCTCCGAAAAGAAAGCTTGCTGTACCAATATGGTGAGTCCCCGTGGCTGTCATTTCTAAATCCTACAATGCTGAATAGAAAAAAAAGCCAAAATATGAGGGGAGTAAAATATGATTCATAAACTACGAGGTCCTTGCACCCTTGTAGTTTCCCGTTTTTTCTGAATAACTTTTAGGCCTTTAATAATGCATCAGCATTTAAATGCCACTGACTGTCCGTTAGTGAAACGGACTAAACGTTATTTATTTATTTATGAATGTATTTATTCATTCGTTCGTCCGTTTATTTATTTGTTTGATTTGTTTCGTTTATCAGTCATCAGAACAAATGCAGGCCTGCACAGAAGATGTTCTTGAAGCCGTGTCCGGGACTGAATTGGGACAATCACTTCCCAGTAGTAAGAGGACACGCTCTATCATTACACTACAGCATTAAAACAATTAGAATTTAATTACAGTGACCAACCACACGAGAGGTATCGTCATAAAAAAGGCGATGCGTCCCCCGCCCCTTTTTTCTCATATGGGCTCACAGGTAAGAAAGCAGTTCATTGCAGCCAATGCCCGTTGCCTTCATTGTTCACTCAACAAGAATTAGTTTCCTTGCTAAGCGCAGTTCAGTATTAAGGAATAACCCTGCCCATGGTTTCAGTGATGTAATGACGGGTATATTTGTATTGTTCTTCTTGATTAACAACTACCCTTATTTTTTAGAAACATATTCAGGTTTAAAAGGCAATATTTAAGATTTTTCAACGGCCAAAACTTATTATGGCGCTGTCATTTCATGTAGGTTAGCGCATTTCTGAAATCGTCATTAATAGTGATGGATAACGGTCATGTACCTAGCGTTTTTATGGTCAATTCAGCTTTGCATGTTTTCGCCATAAAGACTTTCACGAAGGCTAGATAATTTAACAGGAAAACATTAACAGCATACTGTTAATTTTAAAAGATGTATAACAGGCAAGCATAAATATATTTGTCAGTCATTGTAGTATTTTTGAGATGCAAACACCAAAAAGACAACTTTTATGAATCTTCCACGTCCATTTCATACAGATACCAGCAAAAAAAGAGGGCATACATTGCCGGAATCGAACATTATTTATTACAAAAAAGGCCCATTTTTGACATAAGCGGGAGCGGGGGCAGTTGTCCCATGGGTAAGTTGTCTCACTGCACAGCCTACAACTTCAGAGGCATTCTACCTCAAGAATGGAACCGCCTATTCGTGTCATTTCAGGTTCTGAGGAGGAACCCCCGATTACATGTAAAAATAACGATATTCTGAGGTGAGAATGGCCTCTTTTATTTCATTATAAAAGTAAAAAATATAACTTTATGTTTAGTGTTGGGTAATAAAACATCTTATTAATGAACATTTTTTTATAATTAGAAGGAGAAATATTGAGAATACTGTTGATCTTGATATTTTAACTGAACTCCAGCCTATCTGTCAGATTTAGCCAGCATCTGCTCACGATGCAGTTTGGGCACATTGTCTCAATGGCACGTTTCTACATAAACTGACGCTCAGAACTTGCTCAGAAATGATCGTGATATCTGACAAATGAACTTGCCTACATGCGTGACTTCTGATGATAGCAACTGATTATTACAACAATATATTTTAAATGATATAGCTAGTGTATTGAGCGTCAGAGCAGAAATATCCATACAAGACGGGCTTTGATTTGACAATCAAATTTGCAAAGCGGGCGCGCACGCGTCTGTTTGACTACGATTACCATAATGCATGCGTCAATAAATCCACGCTCATGTAAACGCACAAATTCATACAGCGCAATGACAGTAGGGGATTCTTAACTGCTATTGGGAAACAAGAATGGTTGAGGGGAAGTTAGGTGCAAGCCTATTAGCCAGAAAGAAACACATCCAGTGACAATGAATTATGTTTTAACAGAAGAGAATTAAGAAGCAAGATGGTTATCGATTATGAAAGAAAAAAAAAACCAAAATTTTAATACACCACCTAGCTATAATGCAACATAGGGGAATTTCGGGGGGAAAATCTCACGATTTGGCTGTATTTTTCCTGTTAAAAAAATTCAAAGTGATAACGTACCCCACATAGTATGACAATTAAATGCATTGAACACTTAAACATGTGTCTCAGACTTCTGTTTTATATTACTTCCATTGTGAGCGTGAAAAGTGTGACAATAACCCCTGCTCTCTCTTTATTATTTTGATAGAAATTACAAGAACAACTACAGCAACAACAAAAACAACAACAACAACAACAACGACAATAATAATAATAATAATCTTCCCAGTTATAACAACACGTAATTTCATTCTGCAGATAATATAGTGCAGTTTTTTTTTTTTTTATGAAAACGGTCTGTGAAATTTTCCCGTAAGTTGAAATGGAAAGCATAAGTGCATGTGTAAATATGCTGACAGCCAAATACAGGTATATTAGCTGACCTTCAAAAAGTAAACATATGCCATTAGGTCTACAAAGCGCTTTGCTTATTATTATTAATTTCTTATCTAGAGGACAGTGCACTGTAATTTATGGATTAAAAAAAAAAAAACAGATATTACGAAAACAACACGCTTTCAGGCGTGCTGTAGCCAAAGCTTTCACTCTAGGACTTTGGTTGTCAGATAACATTTACTCAGTAAAAGATCATAAACCTTAACACTCCTAATTTCAGTATGAAAACATTTGTCAGAGGTAGTCTAAATAATGACAATTTATTGTTTTGTGGTGACTGATAAAAAATAACGAATAACTGTTTCGTTATTAAATGCGGTAAAATTTAGGAAGACTCAACTTACCTGCTTGTTCTTTCACCAATTGAATTTCCATTTTTCTCTGTGTACGATGACTAACACCGAATAAAATGTACACATTTTTTATCATTTGTAAAGGCGAGATATTGCATAGCATAAAAAATCGACAGCCCGGCTCAACATAAACCTGAAAGGAATGATGGCAACAAGGAAATAGGCTATTCACAAATTACTTTGAATGACTTTTAAGGTGTTGCCAAAGATTTTATTGTCTGATTATGTCTAACACAAGTAGGCCTATATTGTTTCATAATTCTTTTCATGTCTCCTCTCCGGCGTTTTGTGGCGTTATCATGTTCATAAATTTAACGAGACCGTGCATAGATGCGGGCATCAGCAGAATGAGAAACGCCTTGCCATGTCCATTGGGTCTGCAGGTATATGAGATAATTTCGATATGCTAAATTCAACAGAGTAGGTATTAACGGCTAAATTCTTAAGAGAATATCCTGCTCTGAGTGTATTTAAGCACACTGTCGTCTGGTGTTAGTATTTTTCCACGTGCCTCAAACGCGAAAAGAATTATGCTATTATTATTATTATTTTTATTATTATTATTATTATTATTATTATTATTAGGCCCATTGTTGTTGTTGTTGATGTTGATGATGCTCAAATAACTCAGAAACACGGCGTAGTCAAATAATTGCAAAACTTTTTTTTTTTACTGTGGCCAGTTTAACTGAGCAAACCATGGCAATTCGTTTCGGGTTCTACTGCTCCAAAACCTTTGAAAGCTCTGGAAATATGTTTCAGTTGAAGTCACGTAACCATACGGACAACACCCCTTGGACTAAATCAAAGGGGTGGTTATAGGTTCTACACACTTCAAATAGTTCGCCACGCTTTGTAAAGTTAACATATCACACTGAACCGTCGCTATTACCACCCCTCCCGGACTTAATGGGGTTACAATAGCTGCTTATGGGAGCCCACGCTACCTTTTTGGGAAAATCGTTTATTGCCCATCTGAAGCGCATGGTTCCTGAAAAGTGGGGAGTGGAGTGCAGTGACGGAGGCATACACGCTGCAAGCATTCGCTGTATTTCCAGTCTGGGTACGCGGAGAAACTCCTCCTATTTCTACGTCTGTGTAATCAATGTGGTCTGGCCCTTTAAGACTCGGCAGTGGGTCAGTAAGCGGTGTAGTGTTTCTCTAATTGATCTCTACCCAATCAACAATAACTTGTTAGTAGTTGCGAGCTATTATTGTTCGTTGAGATCAGTTTTCCCTTGGAGAAAATCCGCTCCTGCACAGTGTCGTTAGCTCCTAAAGACATAGATGGAGCTCAGAAGAGCCTGTTTTCCTTTCACGAAGGAATAGCCAACATTCGTGCAGCCTGAAGCCGCCGCCCACGTTGTGAAGCATGACTACTTCAGAGAAGCGACTGCGGAAAGAAAACTTTTAAGTTTCAGCGCAAGGAATAACAAAAAGGGCAACAGGACGAGCTGACACCAACAGGGATTCCCGACAAAGCTGTTTTAATGGAAAAATAATCTTCGAACACAAGAGGTATTTTTTTCTTCGTGGAACTGCAATGACCTCCACCCGAGACATGAAGATATGCTCAGTGCTGCAGCCTAATGAGGAAAGGAGAAGAGAAGCTTTGGATCAACTTCCTCCGCCAGCCAATTCCAACAAGCCGCTGACCCCTTTCAGTATCGAGGATATTTTAAACAAGCCTTCGATAAAGAAATCTGTAGCTACTCTGCGTCCCCCGCGGGTTCTGGAGAAAGTTTCAAACAGTGCGAGGAATGGTATTACTTCTCCGTCCTCTCCGCTCTGCGCGTTGGAGGAACTAGCCAGCAAAACTTTCAAAGGTCTGGAGGTCAGCGTAATCCAAGCGGCAGAAGGTATTCATCTGTTATTTGTCCTTGATTAAACTCTCTTATTCTGTCTCGTATATTTCATGTTACTGCGTCCCTATACAACCTGAAAATAATGGAAAAGTGAAAATAAAAATCTGACAAAAGATAACGAAGGCCAATTCTCTTCAAACAATGCAAACAATTCTGCTATTATTATTATTATTTGTTGTTGTTGTTAACAGTAATATTCATAAACTTTGTTAAGCATTTCAAAAAGGCTCCAACTGCGTGTCGGCCGTATTGATCATCGTAGAATGCCAAATTGTGATAATATTGTCCTTACAATTTTAGGCCTTGCCTTCCTGCGCTTCCATTTCGCACTTCAGGATATCTTCTTCTTATTCTTCTTCGTCTTATTATTATTGTTATTGTTGTTGTTATTATTATTATTATTGTTATTATTTGTGTATTACTGTTCTTTTATTGTTGATGGTGGTGGCAGTAATAGTAGGCTATAGTGGCAGTAGCAGCAGAAAAAGCAGATGCAATATTTTCACCGTGATCACTGGAGAATTTCTGGTTGAGGAAGTGGCTATAGTTGTTGCTAAAGTAGTGCACAACTGGCAGAATTACATCGATTACAGAATCACAGAGGTTTTTTTTAGGTAAAAGCAAAGTTCGCTAAAATCATTCGTTATTAGGCTACATCGAAGTCTTTTAGCAGGACAAATGAATGACTAGTAGATATGATTGGTCAGTAATAATAGGCTAATAATAATAATAATAATAATCTGTTGTTGTGCTGTAATATTTCTCAAATCGCTTCGAGTATCTGTGTGTAAACAGAATACATTTGTATAGCCTACCTATCGCCACATGCAGGTGACTGGATTAATGAGTTTTTGAATTGTTGAATTAATGACCATAAAATCTAATTTCGCTTCTCTTTAGGTCGCGAGTATTTAAACGGGATTGGTCAGAGACATGCCTCAAAGAAGCGAAGGAAGTCCCGAACAGCCTTCACGAATCATCAGATCTACGAACTCGAGAAGCGCTTTTTATACCAAAAGTACTTGTCCCCAGCAGACAGAGACCAGATTGCACAGCAGTTGGGTCTCACAAATGCCCAGGTCATAACTTGGTTCCAGAACAGGCGGGCCAAGCTTAAGAGAGACTTGGAAGAGATGAAAGCGGACGTCGAATCACTTAAAAAAATTCCCCCGCAGGCTCTCCAAAATCTGGTCGCCATGGAAGACCTCGATGACACTAAAAGAAACTCGGAGGGCCTATCTCCCAATATTTCCCCGTCGTCACAAGCAGGAGTCTTCTGCCAGTCCCCTTCTTCATCCAGAGATCAAACGACGGACGAGTTCTCGGAAGAAGACGAAGAAATTGAAGTGGATGACTGAAAAAAGTACTCATTTTAAACTATGATTGTACATTTCAAACACTGCACGGACATGGCTTCTTAAAGCAAAATAAACCAAGGATTCTTCAATTTGTATTTATTTGATGGATTGCAAATAAAGCAACCTCGTTCACCTTTTGAGCCGAAAAAGCCCCAGGCATGCATTTAATTCATGATGCTTCTGAACGATTTCGACAAAATGCAGGTGGAAACAGTTTCCCAACCGAACTTTTCGCCTTTGTCCTTCTACACAAGATCACGATGACAGTGTGTACAATTTATTTCAATATGTTCACAAGGAGCATAGAGCAATTGGAATTTTTTTGATATCACTGAATAACGCACCCGTTTGCTCTTGCGGCTGCTACCCAAAATCATTTAGGCTATGAATTGCCAAATCTAAACTGTTGTTTACAGGATTAAAAAGGTCGAGGACCCGGGCACTTTTAAAATGTCCAAACGACTACACTCTGCTCAATTAGGAGTTTTAGATGTCTGTTTTGCGTTCAATGTCTGTTTTTACTAGCATTTGTTTTGCCCTTATGAATGGTTTTTGTCAAAATAAATAAATAAAATCATTACAAATAGATTGTTAAGAGTTAATCGAATTGTTTAAAAACATTTTAATTAAACGCTATAGGAATAAAACTTTGAAGTGTGTCCTATAGATTTTTGCAAGTAGTCCTCCATTTGGTATTACCATACACAATGGATGCAGCCAATGCCAATGGTTTGATTATACTGACCAGATTTCTACCATACAGAGTTACCAACAAAACAACACCAACAAAAACGTTGTGTATTCATTCATTAAAAGATGTCATACATTTACTGAAAAATGTAATGTCGACTGGTTCCTCACAACTGTTAAGAAACCCCCAGTTAATGAAATTAATAAATTAAACCGAATTAAAACCTTCAGAATTGTATTAAGACGTTTCATAAAACAAATTTGAGGAACCAGTTGGCAACATTTTAAAGTAGACCTAAAACATTTTTTCGTGTGTGTGTTTGTACCTTCCGAATGCGTTTCACCTTTTGAATCAATTTGTCCATATTCAACACTGAGTAAACAGAGCGTCAAAGCAAACCGGTCCCCTCAGCGACGTTCACTTTCCACCTCAAGTGTCACCTCCTTCAAACACTGATAATTTAACACGCCTTCCCTATTCTCACGCTCACAAAAACAATTTCCGCAAGGAGGTTCGGACCTAGGGCTGGCCTAAGTAAAGCCTCGGTACCATATGGTTTACGCATTTTCTCTCTAAGCTATACAGTCAGTATGATTGATTACTTTAACCCACATCCCCGTATTTAAACAGTTTCACCGAGCGGCACAAATACACATCTGTGCTGTTAAGTGCGAAAGGACGGCCATGAATAACAATTGATTAGCAAGGGGGTCCTAATGAATAAATCTCAATGGGAGGCGAGTGGAAATAAGAGAGCAACTCGCTTCTCGGTGTAAGGCAACAGCCTGTAATATATTATTCGGTTCATGTGCATGACTTAAGTAATGCAACAATATTTTATAGGGTGAAAATCTACTTAAAGCGCATCTGCATGGTGCAACCCTCAAGAACTACGGTGATTTAAAATTGCCCCAATTGTTCAAAGTCGGGCGGCAGAGTGAACAAAGATGTCCCGTGTCCACAAATAGAACCATGTTTTATATGACATTCCTCATGATATCGACACTTTATCATTTTGTTTTTTTTCCCTCTGAATCTATGGCTCATCAGCAATGTCCAGAAAAACATGTCTCTAGTTTCTTGATTTTTTCAGTCTATGGAAATATTTTCTCTGATAAGGATATAATCCAAAATGTCGCTTCATTTCTTCACAAGCATGAGAAGTAAATAAATAAATAAATGGTTACAATGCAAGCGTGAACACGCTCACAGCACTTGAATACTCAGAGTATCCATTAATGGTAACAGGACGAAGTCAGACTCGTGTGTGTGTGTGTGTGTGTGTGTGAACGAAAAAACATTGAAGTATTATGATACAGCATGCCATTATCAAGTTTTGAACAGACAAAAGTCTCGATTTCAGTCTGAAAATATCCAGCCAAAACTTGGTCCAAACTACAAACAAATAATTAATCAAGAAAAAGCAAATGGGAATTCAATTGTGAACTCCCCCCCGCCCCCCCAACCCACACACACATACACACACAGACAGACACACACACACAAACTTTGCTGAAACAGCAAAAAGAGTTTTTCTTAGATGAATGCCAATCGCTTCGCAAAAAAAAAAAAAAAAAAAAACTGCTTGCAATTTAATAAAACGGGAACTTAGCCGAAAAATATCGTTGAATACATTTTGGACAGTCTATCTGAATTCCAATTCACGCCAACAAGGAAGTAAAGGAGGGCGGCTATGCCTATAATCATTTGTAAAAATGCATCGCCATAAATGTAAAAAGTTATAAATGTCACATTAGAAATCAACCTGATCTTACAACTTAGCCATCCTTTAAATGATTTACCATATGATAATTGACACCTCAATTAGCCTTTCGACTTCTATCATTACCATGACAAATGGATCTTGCGTTGCACATATGAATAGGAAATGTTTTATCTGCAAAATCAAGTAAATAGGCAAATACTTAAGACACGCGAAGGCCTCAGATGAGTATCGTTGGAAACTGGGTCATGTCTAACAGTATCAGTGCCCGGCTGCGCCAGAGTCAACCTGCCGCCTAGTGGCCAGTAAGGAAATATCTTGAATTAACTGTAGATGTCCCAATTTGGCTGGCAGGGACATTACCATGGCCCGTTAGACTAAGATGACGAAAAATATGTTAAATTAATTTTGAACTAAATGTAATGCACGAATTAATTCAGGACGTATCATGAATTTCAGTTGCTCTTCATAAACAAATGATGATGACAGGATCACTCTTTGAGATTAGTTCACACTTAACAGATCATCTGTTAAAGGATGTTAATTCACACTTACTTCATACATTAATTGTTTTGCGGAAGAATTAGTAGGATTACTCTTAGATAAAAGTTCATTTCAGGATAAAGCATTAATTCTGCGTCTCAGCCTTGATTTTGAGTACAGTAATGTATCTTTTCAAGGTGACAAAACAATTAATTTATAATAGTATTTGTGTTGTTGAAAGCAGTGGAGAGTAGCACATGAAAGATGCACTGAAACCAAAATAATTTAACTGGGACTATTTGATAAATTAAAGACGAATGATCAGACATGTTTGAGTTCAAAAGTGCCATGGGTCCACCTAATTAACTGGACAGCTGAGAGTAAATGACACATCATTTCTTCAACATGACTTGACACATTACTCACCACTCAACTGATTTGCTTCCCCCCGCGTAAAGTCATACCATGATATTCATTTATGCATTTCACTTAATGCAAATATTCACTACAATGAGATTGCACCAAGGCCCCAAGTCATGAGGGGGGAATGGGACTCCACAAATAACACTTCCTGAAAGGAAATAAAGCATAAACCACAACTACCAATGCAAAAGTGATCTCCTTGGTATATACACACTCAAATCGGCAAATTGATCCCTTTCGTGGGTTTTATTTAATGTTGCAAAATAGACAGTAAAATAACTATGACTAAATGATATGCTCATTGTAAAACTACAAAAAACAGAAAACCATTTAATTAAATGAATAATTTCTTATTTTCTTTTGTCATATAGGCAACAGATATGCGATGATGATTGCTCAGCAAGATGAATACAATTAACGCATATGTTTATGTGATGGTACTAGTGACTTGTACTGAATGTGCAATCAATAGAGGATCTTACAGGAGAGGTCGTGTCATATGAAAGTTATGATGCAAGTTGAGTAAAGTTTGGGTTTTTTGAGAGTTTTAGCAAGTTTACTCAACGAGTTTCAAAACCTTAACTCGAGATCACCAAGTGTACAAGATTCTGTTAATGATATAACTGAATCGCAGAATTTGATAGAAAAGAAAATAATTTCCATTAGTGCCTTTAGGGTAAGTCCCATTATATGTTAGCATTGAGCTTACTCCAGCCCGGCGGTGAGTCACAGACATTTGCGTTTAAACCAGCAGATGTTTTCAAACTCACAGTAAGTTGAGTAGCTGACAAACATTTGCTCGCTAGCCAAAAAACCAATGTTACACTATGGTTATGGAAAGTTCTGCATTCACGTTAGCTAGCTAGCTGAGTAACGTCAACTTAGTGATAAAAGTGGCTCTTAGCTAGCTCGCTTCAGCACTAAGCCACAGCGATTTAACCAACATTGCACTGGATATTTGGTTTGTTAAAATTAAAAGCAGCGTGACTACATGCAGAAGATTGTTTTTTTCACATGCTCTTTGCTAATGAAATGTTGGCAAAAGTGATATGTACAGAGGGTAATATTTTTCACAGCACTGAACAGTTCTAAAACAATAACAACTCATGTATGTGATGTCTGTCCTGACATTCTGATTCTTTTTTTGGGGGGGGGGGATTCAGATCAATTTCTATCTGTTGCAGTGTTTTGGTGTTTGAAAGGACGGGGCTGTGGGGAAAATTGTAAAACACATAGAAAGTGAGACTTTTAAAGTAATTGAGCTAATACTTTTTCACAATTAAGGTCCTATGTAGTAAAAATATTTTTGCTCCTTTTTATATGTAAATATGAATCTTGAACAAATGTGTAATGGTCGGCGATGATGGGAAACACCAGTTGTGCAACAGAAACTCAAAGGTGTTTATTTACAAAAACACAAATAAACGGGGCACTAGGGCCAACAAAAAAACTGCACTCCAAGAGCTGAGAAATACGAAAGGAAAAAGCACAAGAACTACCAAGACTGTGGCAAACAAAACAGTGACAAACAAGACGAGAGGCAAACAAAGCTGGGGCGATACAAGACTGTGGTACAAGAGAACAAGGCAGGAACGAGGATATGTCCGCCAGATTGGAGCTCCACCTCAGAGTATAAGGACTCAGGGCAGGATCAAGGAAACAGGGAACACCTGGGCAAAACAAGAGGGGCAAAAAAGAGGAACATGAGACATGGACAGGCAGTCAGACTTAACAAGCCCATTGAGAGAGTGGGCGTGTTTCAGCATAAGTTCCAATGTAAGATACAGCAGAGAAGGAAGGATGAGACTGTTAACAGTAAAGCAAACAGGAACTAGAAAATAGCAAATGTGGGAAATCATGCCAATTGATACCCTACCTAAATTATTAATGATTAGTGTGCACCTGTCTAAAGAAACACCTACCGTGTGAGTTAGTAAATGTTACTAATGACAGAAAATAATCAACAGGCAATCAAGCTTAGAACAGCCCTGAATTCAGAACAGCTGTTAAGGCAGAAGAAACACCAGCCAGCCAAACCAAAGCAATGAAAGATGGGGGCAGGCAGGAGCAAAAACATGGCATGGAATGCAGACTGGAGAGATGGATCCCAGCTGGCAGACTGGACCAGAGCTAGAAAATACTTTGTAGAGAGATACCAGAATAAACGACACACGACAGAAACACAACAGAATGATAATCATGACGTGATTTTATTTCTTTTTGGGGGGGGTGGGGGGGAGGGGGAATGACATAAATCATGTAGGCAATGAGCAAAGCCATGATAAAGCAATGATATGCACAACTTACCCTCAGTTGTCCAGTATATTGACTGCAACAAATTACAACCCCAATTCCAAAGAAGTTGGGATGCTGTGTAAATTGGAAATAAAATAATAGACAACATATCAGATGTTGAAAGTGAGGCATTTTACTATTTCATTAAAAATATTAGCTCATTTTGAATTTGATGGTGGCAACACATCTGAAAAAAAGTTGGGAGAGGGGCAACGTAAAGCTGGAAAAGTAAGTGGTACTAATAAAAAACAGCTGCTGGAGCATTTTGAAAATAATTAGGTTAATTGGCAACAGGTCAGTAACATGACAGAGAATAAAAACAACATTTCAGAGAGGCAGAGTCTCTCAGAAGTTAAGATGAACAGAGATTCACCAATTTGGAAAAAACTGCGTCTAAAAATTGTGAAACAATTTCAGAAAAAAATGTTCCTGATGTGAAATTGTGAAGACTATGATTACCCCACCATCTACAATATGTAATATTATCAAAAGATTTCAGACAATCTGGAGAAACGTCTGCGCAAGGGACGAGGCCGAAGGTCACCAGTGGATGCTCATGATCTTTGGGCCCTCAGGCGGCACCGCATGGAAAACAGACATGATTCTGCACTGGAATACACCGCATGGGTTCCGGAACACTTCCAGAAATCACTGTCTGTGAACACAGTTTGCTGTTGAATATGCAAATGCAAGCTAAAGCTGCATCAAGCAAAGAAAAAGCAATATGTGAACATGATCCAGTAACACCGCCAACTTCTCTGGGCCAAAATTCATTTAAATTGGACTGAGGCAGAATGGTAACTGCTATGTGGTCAGATGAATCGAAATTTGAAACTTTTTTGGGAAACAACAGACGCTGTGTCATGCAGTCTAAAGAGGAAAGGGACCATTCAGTTTGTTATCACACACAGTTCAAAAGCTAACAACTCTGATGGTATCAGGCTGCATTAGTGCCTATGGCATAGGGATCTTACACATCTGGAAAGGCATTATCAATGCTGAAAAGTACACTGAACAATAATATAAACGAACAAACCAAAAATGCTGAGTGAAATTGACCAATAATGAAATATGCTCTCAAATAGTGTTTTTTGGTGTACTGAATGATTTGTTTTGATCAATTCTGCTGACCCACTTCTCACTGACCAGTCTCTGTGAGAGTACTCACTCATTGAGTTATTCCACCCCTGAGCTGGATAGAGCATAACATTGAGTTCGTCAGTCAGCGTGACCAATACACAGGCACTCCTTGCACTGGGGTCAAGAAAAGGCCACCCCAACATGTGGACTTTTGTCACTTGTCAACATCCCACAGATGACGCAAAACATGAGGGAGCGTGCCATTGGCATGATGAGTGCCGGAATGTCAGTTACGTCAGTTGCAGCACGCTTTAATGTTAGTCATTCCACCATTAGCCGCTTAAAAACATGCTTTAGAGAGACTGGAAGCACTGTGAATCGCCCACATGCCCGACAACCACGTGTGACCACTCCCGCTCAGGATCGTGACTTGAGGCTCCAGCTTCTCCGTGATCAGCTCAGACCAGCCACAAGGACTGCTGATGAGACTGTAGGATGGCGCAACAGGTGGATTTCAGCCCAGACTGTGAGAAACCGCCTGAGGGAGGCAGACCTTCGAGCTCACCGACCACTCTGGGGCCTCGACCTCACAGCAGCCCGGTGTCAGACCTGACTGGACTGGGCCAATGTTCATGTGCGCTGGACACTTCCATCGTGCAGGACAGTGCTCTTCAGCGACGAATCTCAGTTTCAGAAGTACCGCGCAGATGGTAGACTCCGCGCATGGCGCCGTGCAGGGGAGCGTTACGCTGACGCCAATGTCATCCGCCGATAGCACATGAAAGTGCTAGTGTCGTGGCGTGGGCAGGCATATGCCACGGACAGCATGCTCGTCTCCATTTTTATCGATGGCAACTTGAATGGGCAACGGTACAGAGACTGTAATGGAGAAAAGATGCCACTAGATGGCAGTATTGACATTTTTTTGTCTTGTCCAGTTTGGAGCTAGGTTTGGGCATGTCCTGGGCATGTTTGAGAGGGGAAATCCCAGAGAATTGACAAAAGTCTGGAAGGTGGGAGGGGTTGCAAAAGAGTATATAAGGAAATTAGTTTTGTCCTTCATCCCTTGCTGTCTGATGGGTCATAACACATTGGGGCCATAACAAATTGGGGGCTCGTCCGGGATAGGCTATTGTGTAAGTCATTTATTGAAAATCTAACATTTCAAATTGTGAAATTGTTTCTTTAAATTTTCCTATATATATATTGACAGATCAACAGCAATGGATGATTTCTTGGCATCACCAACCGTAGAGGTTTTGAAGTCTTTTAAAAAGACAGAACTGCTAGAAAATGCAGACAGTTAGAGCTGACAGAGGTAAAACCAGCCATGCTAAAAGCAAGACCAGCTAGAGAGATTGTTGAATAGTACATTGATGAAAATTTGTTTGCACCAGGCGATCTAGAACAGTTTCTAGTGGAAAACCCAAATGTAGAAATGGAACTTAAATTAAAAATGCTCGAGATTGAAAGGGAGGAAAAAGAAAAACAAAGAGAATTTGAGAGGGCAGAAAAAGAAAAACAAAGAGAATTTGAGAGAGAGAAAAAGGAAAGAGCAGAAAGAGAGAGACAGAGACAGAGAGATTTTGATTTAGAGAAGTTAGATAGAGCAGAAAGGCTCCAAATGGAGCTATTAAAAATTAAAATAGAAGCAGAGAACAAATTTTGTGCTAGCCAGGAGGTAAAACTGGTGCCTCTCCGAGAAGGAGGTTGATAAGTATTTCCAGTGTTTTGAGAAGGTAGCTAAGAGTTGCCAGTGGCTAAAGGAACACTGGCCTCTGATGTTGCAAACTGTCCTCAAGGGTAAAGCTCAACAAGCCTATTCAGCTTTGTCTGCAGATGATTCCTCTGATTATGAGGTTGTCAAAAAGGTTATTTTGACTGCTTATGAGTTGGTTCCAGAGGCTTACCGACAGAAATTCAGAGGTCTCAAGAAATCTGACCATCAGACTTATGTGGAATTTGCTAACGAGAAGGTTTGCTTTGAGCACTGGTGTACTTCTATGGAGGTCAAGGATGATTTAACTCACTAAAAGAGATGGTGTTAGTTGAAGAATTCAAGAACTGTGTTTAGAATGATATTAAGACCTACCTTAAAGTCTGTGTAAAGTCATAATAAGAGAAACTCAGGGGACCTATTTAACAGAGAAAAGTGTGTTATTAACCATCCAGCAAAAACCTGAAAGATGAAGGAGTTATCTCTGCTCTAAGATGCTGGGGCCGTGTCTGCTGGGGGCCCTGAAACGACGCCCACTCTCAATTGTCACCTGTCAATCAAATACCACCACTACTAAGTGAAAAATGGATGCTAATGCACGTGGCAGCTTCATTGGGGTCACACAGCTCGACATGTTCGAACCACGAACCTGCTCAGTTTTTACTATTCGCCACTGCTCAATTTCTGAGGCGTCAACTAAATAGAAACGCATTTGTCTTGTAGGTTATTTAACTATTTCACCTTGTCTTGGTTGGTGGCACACATTTAGCGGAAACCTCACATGCAGTTGTCAGAACCGATATGCCTGCTTTTTAACCTAGTCGCAGTTCTGACAGGAAATCCGATATATTGTGAGCATTTAAGTTATCAAGCGGTCTACAGTTAGTACCAAACTCAGGGTACACTGATAAGAACTTAACACTGCTAAGTTAGCTAGCTAGCCAATTCGCTGCTGGGTGAAGTAAAGTGAATCATAATCATAATTTACAAGATGGCTAAATTTAGAGGGGAAATTATGCCTGTATACAACGTATAGTGCATAGTAACCCGACAGTCGCACTTTGCCATCAATTAAAATAAGCTTGATCGGTAGTTTTTTTTTTTTTTTTTTCAAAATTTAACGTTGTCTTGTTGAATATATTGAGATTGACACTCATTGCTTCTCGGTCGTGTTGACAGCTGTCAATGTTGAAGCGGCTGACGCTTTCAGTGGGCGTTTAAAAGCGTCAAGGCAACACCTCGGAGTTTGACGCGACGCTTCGCTACGCGGCCAGTGGGCTTAAATGTTGCGTCCCATATTGAACCAATACGGGACGCGATTTATTCCGTATTTTCGTAAATGTCCAATACACGTCTGTCACTGAATCTAACAATAATGAACAAAATAAAACACAGGATACTAAGGCCAGCAAAATAGTTGTGGCGCTGATCTATGCAGCGCCTGTGCCTGGCTGCCTGCGTGTGTTTCTGTCACGGTTGCCTAGAGACAGGCACCGCACACCGGCGTTGCTCGCAACATCCGCGCCTTTTAAAAATTTCTGATGCTGTCGTCCGTTGGAAACTTAAATAAACTGACAGACCCACTACCCTGCACACTGTGGCATCCAGGAAAGATGCACGAACGTGGAGGAGATATGACTAGTTAGTTAGCTAGCTAGCTAGCTGCAAACTATCGTCAGTTCATGCCTCTGGTGACTCGAGAACGAGCAGGAACAGTACAGAGGTTTATGCGCTGAAAGTATTTATACTGCTACAGCAGCAGGGCTGGGGTTCTACAAATCGATTTTCAGACCCGCCCAATAAATCCTGAACGCAGAAACTTTGAAAACAGTTGTGAAGCCTGGCACCAACATTCAAATCAAAATAGTTGGAATGCATTTATGACCTATTTAATGTGTTTAGAAGAAAATGGCTGAATTCTCTTTACACGGACTTTAATGAGAAGCAAGCACTGAATTTGCAATCAGCTGCCAAATTTGCAGATTAATATGTTCTCACACATAAGTCCAAATGTCAGTCTAGCAGTAACAATAGATGGTTCCAATTTCAGATAAAAGGTAACGGTGAGACCCAAGATTCCGCACCCAAAGGCAAAGACAAATCTGGTGATGGTGCTCAGAAATCTAGTCACAGGTCTGATGAAAGTGTGAAAGCTGCCAGTGACAAAAGTGGTCTAGTTTGCAATTATTGCAAGAAATCTGGTCATGTTACAACTAACTGTTGGTTCCTTAAAGCTAAGAAAGAAAAAGAAAAGGATACTAAACCCAATGCCTTTGTGAAAACAAGGTTAGAAACCCATGTAGTAGATGATCGATCTGCCAAATTGCCTGCTCCTTGTGGGGCTAAGAAGCCTGATACTGCTGACTTTGTGAGGAAGGAATTTCTTCCATTTGTGTCAGAGGGATCTGTGGCTCTGAATGAGCATTCTCCTCCTGTACCCATATATATCCTAAGGGATAACGGACCTTCTCAGTCACTTTCGTTGATGGACTCCTTGGAGTTACGTGATGAGACCGCTTCTGGGGATTTCATACATGTACAAGGTGAAGGGAGGACTGTATCTGTACCTCTGCGCTCTGTATTCTTGAAGTCAGATTTAGTTACAGGACAGGTAAAGGTGGGACTTATGTCAAGTCTACCTATCAAGGGTGATTCTCTGTTGCTTGGTAATGACCTGGCTGGGGGAAATGTAGTTTCCCCTGTTCATATTACTTCACAGCTGAGCACTGAAGATGGCGATGAAGACCTATCTCTGTATCCTTCCTGTGCAGTGACCCATGCTATAGCCAAGAAGGCTCAAGAAGAAAATGATGCAGTGCCATCCAGCACATTGAATAGTCATGACTCAGGTGGTTCGCCTCATGACTCTGTTCGGCCTACTATGGTTTCTCCGTTTGAGGACTTATCAGACACGTTTATCAGTTCTTTATTCAGCCGGCCAGATGGGTCTGGTGATTCTGATGTGTCTGGAGACTTGTCTCTGTCCAGAAAGCAGTTGATTCAGGAGCAAACTAATGATCCTGAAATTTGTGTACTAAAGAGGAGAGCCCTTCCTGATAAAGAAATAGACGCAGTTCCAGTTGAGTATTATCTCAAGGATGGTGTGTTGATGCGGAAGTGATGCCCTCCTGATATCCCTGCCAATGGAGATTGGGCAGTGGTTAGGTAAATTGTTGTTCCAAAGGTCTACAGGAATTAGATCTTAACAATGGCTCAAAGTGTACCTTTAGGAGGTCATCTTGGTGTGAACAAGACAGTTGTTAAGATCATGAACCACTTCTTCTGGCCTGGACTTTGGAAAGATGTTTCCAACTTTTGCAAAACCTGTCTTACGTGTCAGGTAGTTGCAAACACCAGTTAGACCCACCTGCAGCTCCATTGCAGCCTATCCCAGCATTTGGGGAGCCCTTCTCTTAGGTCATTGTTGATCGTGTTGGTCCATTACCAAAGACTAGATCTGGAAATCAGTACTTGTTGACAATCATGTGTGCATCTAGCAGATTCCCTGAAGCTATACCTCTACGCAACATCAAGGCATCTGCAATCTCAAAGGCTTTGATAAAGTTCTACACGTTGTTTGGCCTTCCCAGGGAAATTCATTCAGACTAAGGTAACAATTTCACATCCGAGTTGTTTCTGCAGGTAGTGTATGAACTAAGTGCGAAGCAGAGTCTTTCTAGTGCCTATCATCCAGAGAGTCAGGGTACCTTAGAGCGGTTTCATTCCACTCTCAAGACAATGATGAGGACTTATTGTTATGACCATGAGAAAGACTGGGATGAAGGTGTTCATTTGCTGTTGTTTGCAGCTAGAGAAGCAGTGCTGGAGTCTACTGGATTCAGTCCGTTAGAGCTAGTGTTTGGCCGTGAAGTGAGAGGACCTTTGCTATTGTTCAGTGAACAATGGCAAGAGAAAGGGCCGCATTTCAGTCTGTTAGACTATGTTAGCAAGTTCAAAGAAAGACTGTGTGCAGCTTGTGACCTAGCTAAAGAGAAGTTGAAAACAAGTCAGGCAAAAATGAAAACTTGGTATGATCATAAGGCTAGAAGCCGTGAGTTTAAACCAGGAGACAAGGTCCTTGTGTTGTTTCCCTTGCAGTCCAATCCATTGAAGGCTAGATTTCATGGTCCATATGAAATTCTGACAATGATCTCAATTACATTGTGAAGACTCCAGATAGGAGAAAGCCAAAACAGTTGTGTCACATTAACATGCTGAAGTCGTATCATGATAGGAATGCTAGGGTTGCAGCTGTCACTTCAAATCCTCCAATGGCCGAGACTTGTGAAGATGAGGGGGAGTTTCAAGATGATGAACCTAGAATGAAAGCTGAAGTTTTTTCATGTAAATTGTCAAATTCTGAAGTGTTGCACAATCTTGATGTAAAACTCCAGCAATTAGAACCCTCACAGAAAGATCAGTTTGAGAGGTTGATCAAGAAATATAAAGAAAATTAAGATCAAGAAATATAAAAATCAATTTCCTGATGTTCCAAAGAGAGTTTCTATAGCTTCTCATGATGTAGATGTTGGTGATGCCAAACGAATAAAACAGCATCCGTACCGGATGAATCCTGAAAAGAGAAAGATTGCTGAGAAAGAGGTTCAGTACATATTAGAACTTGTTATTATCAGACCCTATAACTCAGATTGGAGTTCACCCTGTGTGCTAGTTCCAAAACCTGATGGAAGTACTAGATTTTGTACAGATTATCGCAAAGTCAATGCTGGAACTAGAACTGATGTCTTTCCAATACCTAGGATTGATGATTGTATCGATAGAGTAGGGCAAGCAAGATTGATTTATTGACTAAGATAGATTTATTGAAGGGTTATTGGTGTGTGCCTTTAAATGAGAGGGTCACGAGCATCTCTGCTTTTGCCACACCATCTGGGTTATACCAGTATGAAGTCCTATCCTTTTGCATGAAAAATGCCCCAGCCACTTTCCAAAGGATGATACAGTCTACAATCGCCAGATTGCCACACACGGGTGCGTACATCAACGACCTGATCACATGGAGTGACTCCTGGGAAGAACATCTGACAGATGTAGAGAAGTTGTTCCAGTGTTCGACCCAGGCCAACCTGACTGTTAGCCTGAACAAGAGTGCTCAAATCTCCTGACTTCAACAAACCGTTCTCCATCACGGTCGATGCTAGCGACTAAGCTTGTGGATCTGTGCTCCAACAGAGAAGTGACTCTGATGACATTGAGCATCCCGTGGCATACTTCTTCAGGCAGTTCAATCGCCACCAAAATAAGTATTCCACAATAAAGGAGGAGCTGTTGGCTCTAGTTCTATCCTTACAACACTGAGGTTGTACAGGGCAAAAGCCCAATGATTGTGTCCGTTAATGTTTTTGAGTAAGATGAAAAACAAGAATCGAAGATTGTTGAATTGGAGTTTGATTTTACAGGAGTTTGACTTGGAAATTAAGCATGTGAAGGGTACTGACAATGTAATTGCTGATTGCTTATCCCGTGTTTAAGTATGTATATATATATATCACGTGTTTATTAGCATATTGTATTATATGTATATAAATACAAGTTGTTATGGCCCCAATTTGTTATTACATTTATAACACAACAGCAACAGCAAGGGATGACAAACACAGTTTTAACAACTAAAACACATTTAATTTTTAACAAAGACAAAGACTAATAACAACCTACAACTAAAGACCAAGATTGATAAATAAGAAAAAACAGAAATAATTACAGTCCCTTTTTGGTGGGGTGGCTTGGTAATGTCCTGGATGAAGAAAATGCTCAAACACAGGCAAAGAAATCCACAAAAGAAACGTCACAGGTCTTGAACAGATGGCAGGTCTGGTCATCTTCTTGCAATTTCTCCTACTACTTTACTGTCTCAATTCTTTTCCTTATATACTCTTTTTCAGACCCCACCCACATTTAGACCTCTTTTTTTAAACTTTCTGAGACTTGCCCCAGACATGTTCAGGACATGTCTAAACATGACTCCAGTCTGAGCTTAACAAAAAAAGGTAAATACTGCCATCTAGTGGCCTATATTCACATTACACCTCCATTCCAAAAGGGAAAAATTTTGACTCATAAAGGCAAAATTTTTCTTTTCAATACAAAATGGTTAAGTGAACACTTGTCTACATAAACATATCATACAATATTCAAACACATGATATATATATACACATTCAAACACGGGATAAGCAATCAGCAATTACATTGTCTGTACCCTTCACATGCTTAATTTCCAAGTCAAACTCCTGTAAAATCAAACTCCAATTCAACAATCTCCGATTCTTGTTTTTCATCTTACTCAAAAACATTAACGGATTGTGGTCAGTGTACACAATCATTGGCTTTTGTCCTGTACAAACATAAACCTCAAAGTGTTGTAAAGAAAGGACCAGAGCCAACAGTTCCTTCTCTATTGTGGAATAGTTCCTTTGGTGGCGATTGAACTTCCTGGAGAAGTATGCCACGGGATGCTCAATGTCATCAGAGTCACTTCTCTGTAGGAGCACAGATCCACAAGCTTGGTCGCTAGCATCGACCGCGATGGAGAACGGTTTGTTGAAGTCAGGAGATTTGAGCACGGGGAAGTGACACAGCAGAGACTTCAGGCGATCGAAGGCTCTCTGGCATGCATCATCCCAGGTGAGCTTTACGCCTTTCTTCAGTTGGTTAGTTAGACTGAGAGCAATCTCAGCAAAGTTCTTGCAGAACTTGCGGTAGTACCCGATCATTCCAAGGAAGCGGCGCAAAGCTTTTTTGTTGTCAGGAACTGGAAAGTCCATGATGGCTTGGACTTTAGCATTTATGGGTGCCACCTTACCCTGGCCTATGACGTAGCCAAGATAGGTGACAGTAGCACAACCAAAGTCACTCTTGTTCAGGTTAACAGTCAGGTTAGCCTGGGTCAGGCGCTGGAACAACGTCTCTACATCTTTTAGATGTTCTTCCCAGGAGTCACTCCATGTGATCAGGTCATCGATGTATGCACCCGTGTGTGGCAATCCGGCGATTGTAGACTGTATCATCCTTTGGAACGTGGCTGGGGCATTTTTCATGCCAAAGGGTAGGACTTCATACTGGTACAATCCAGATGGTGTGGCAAAAGCAGAGATGCTCTTGGCCCTCTCAGTTAAAGGCACACACGAATAACCCTTCAATAAATCAATCTTGGTCAGAAACTTTGCTTGCCCTACACTATCAATACAATCATCAATCCTAGGTATTGGAAACACATCAGTTCTAGTTACAGCATTGACTTTGCGATAATCTGTACAGAATCTAGTACTTCCATCAGGTTTTGGAACTAGCACACAGGGTGAACTCCAATCGGAGTTGGAGGGTCTGATAATATCATGTTTTAACATGTACTCAACCTCTTTCTCAGCAATCTTTCTCTTATCAGGATTCATCCGGTATGGATGCTGTTTTATTGGTTTGGCATCACCAACATCTACATCATGAGAGGCTATAGTAACTCTCTTTGGAACATCAGGAAACAAATCCTCATATTTCATGATCAACCTTTCAAACTGATCTCTCTGTGAGGGTTCTAAGTGCTGGAGTTTTACATCAAGATTTTGCAACACTTCAGTGTTTGACAATTTACATGAAAGAACTTCAGCTTTAATTCTTGGTTCATCACCTTGAAACTCCCCCTCATCTTCACACGTTTCGACCATTGGAGAATCTGAAGTGACAGCTGCAACCCTAGCATTTCTGTCATGATAAGGCTTTAGCATGTTAATATGACACAATTGTTTTGGTTTTCTCCTATCTGGAGTCTTCACAATGTAATTGAGATCATTGAGTTTTGTCAGAATTTCATAAGGACCATGAAATCTAGCCTGCAATGGATTGGACTGCAAGGGAAACAACACAAGGACCTTTTCTCCTGGTTTAAACTCACGGCTTCTAGCCTTATGATCATACCAAGTTTTCATTTTTCCCTGACTTGATTTCAAGTTCTCTTTGGCAAGGTCACAAGCTGCACGCAATCTTTCCTTGAACTTGCTAACATAGTCTCACAAACTGATTTGCGGCTCTTCCTCTTGCCATTGTTCACTCAATAATAGCAAAGGTCCTCTCACTTCATGACCAAACACTAGCTCAAATGGACTGAATCCAGTAGACTCCTGCACTGCTTCTCTAGCTGCAAACAACAGCAAATGAACCCCTTCATCCCAGTCTTTCTCATGGTCATAACAATAAGTCCTCATCATTGTCTTGAGAGTGGAATGAAACCGCTCTAAGGCACCCTGACTTTCTGGATGATAGGCACTAGAAAGAATCTGTTTTGCACCTAGTTCATACACAACCTGCTGAAACAATCCTGAAGTGAAATTGCTACCTTGGTCTGACTGAATTTCCCTGGGAAGACCAAACAACGTGAAGAACTTTATCAAAGCCTTCGAGATTGCAGTTGCCTTGATGTTACGTAGAGGTATGGCTTCGGGGAATCTGGTAGATGCACACATGATTGTCAACAAGTACTGATTTCCAGATCTAGTCTTGGGTAATGGACCAACGCAATCAACAATGACCCTAGAGAATGCCTCCCCAAATGCTGGGATAGGCTGCAATGGAGCTACAGGTGGGTCTAACTGGCGTTTTCCAACTACCTGACAAGTGTGACAGGTTTTGCAAAAGTTGGAAACGTCTTTCCGAAGCCCAGGCCAAAAGAAGTGTTTCATGATCTTATCAACAGTCTTGTTCACACCAAGATGACCTCCTAAAGGTAAACTATGAGCCATTGTTAAGATCTCATTCCTATAGACCTTTGGAACAACAATTTGCCTGACCACTGCCCAATCTGCATTGGCAGGGATATCAGGAGGGCGCCACTTCCGCATCAACACACCATCCTTGAGATAATACCCAACTGGAACTGCATCTATTTCTTTTTCAGGAAGGGCTCTCCTCTTTAGTACACCAATTTCAGGATCATTAGTTTGCTCCTCAATCAACCGCTTTCTGGACAGAGACAAGTCTCCAGACACATCAGAATCACCAGACCCATCCGGCTGGCTGAATAGAGAACTGATAAAAGTATCTGATAAGTCCTCAAACGGAGAAACCATAGTAGGCCAATCAGAGTCATGAGGCGAACCACCTGAGTCCTGACTATTCAATGTACTGGACGGCACCACAACATCATCTTCTTTAGCCTTCTTGGCCATAGCACGAGTCACTGCACAAGAAGGATACAGAGATGGGTCCTCATCCCCATTTTCAGTGCTCGGATGTGAAGTAAGATGTACAGGGGGAACTACTTTGCCCCCAGCCAGGTCATTGCCTAGCAACAGAGAAACACCCTTTATAGGTAGACTTGACATAAGTCCCACCTTTACCTGTCCTGTAACTAAATCTGACTTCAAGAATATAGAGCGCAGGGGTACAGATACAGTCCTCCCTTCAATACCTTGTACAAGTATGAAATCCCCTGAAGCGGTCTCATCACGTAACTCCAAGGAGTCCATCAACAAAAGTGACTGAGAAGCTCCGGTATCCCTTAGGATATATATGGGGACAGGAGTAGTATGCTCATTCAGAGCCACAAATCCCTCTGACACAAATGGAAGAAATTCCTCCCTCACAAAGTCAGCTGTATTAGGCTTTTTAGCCCCACAAGAAGCAGGCAATTTAGCAGATTGGTTATCTACTACAGGGGTTTCTAACCTTGTTTTCACAAAGGCATTTGGTTTGGTATCCTTTTCTTTTTCTTTCTTAGCTTTAAGGAACTAACAGTTAGTTGTAACATGACCAGATTTCTTTCAATACTTGCAAACTAGACCACTTTTGTCACTGGCAGCTTTCACACTTTCATCAGACCTGTGACTAGATTTCTGAGCACCATTACCAGATTTGTCTTTGTCTTTGGGTGAGGAATCTTGGGTATCACCGTAACCCTTTTTCTGAAATTGGGACCATTTATTGTTACTGCTAGACTGAAATTTGGACTTATGAGTGAGAACATATTCATCTGCAAATTTGGCAGCTGATTGCAAGTTCAGTGCTTGCTTCTCATTAAGGTAGGTCTTAACATCATCCTTAACACAGTTCTTGAATTCTTCAACTAACACCATCTCTTTTAGTGAGTTGAAATCATCCTTGACCTCCATAGAAGTACACCAGCGCTCAAAGCAAACCTGCTTCTCATTAGCAAATTCAACATAAGTCTGATTTTCAGATTTCTTCAGACCTCTGAATTTCTGTCGGTAAGCCTCTGGAACCAACTCATAAGCTCTCAAAATAACCTTTTTGACAACCTCATAATCAGAGGAATCATCTGCAGACAAAGCCGAATAGGCTTGTTGAGCTTTACCCTTGAGGACAGTTTGCAACATCAGAGGCCAGTGTTCCTTTGGCCACTGGCAACTCTTTGCTACCTTTTCAAAACACTGGAAATAGTTGTCAACATCCTTTTCTGAAAATGGAGGCACCAGTTTTACCTCCTGACTGGCACAAAATTTATTTTTAGTTTCAATTTTAATTTTTAGTTGCTCCATTTGGAGTCTTTCTTCTCTATCGAATTTCTCTAATTCAAAATCTCTCTGTCTCTGTCTCTCTCTTTCTGCTCTTTCCTCTTTCTCTCTCTCAAATTCTCTTTGTTTTTCTTCTCTTGCTAATTTTTCTAACTCAAACTGCCTTTGTTTTTCTTTTTCTTCCCTCTCAAATTCTCTTTGTTTTTCTTTTTCCTCCCTTTCTTTTTCTCTTTCCTCCCTTTCAATCTCTAGCATTTTTTATTTAAGTTCCATTTCTATATTTGGATTTTCCACTGGAAACTGTTCCAGATCTCCTGGTGCAAACACATTTTCATCAATGTAATATTCAACTCTCTCTCTAGCCAGTCTTGCTTTTCGCATGGCTGGTTTTACCTCTGTCAGCTCCAACTGTCTGCAAATTTCTAGCAGTTCTGTCTTTTTAAAAGACTTCAAAACCCCTACGGTTGGTGATGGCAAGAAATCATCCATTGCTGTTGTCAATATATATCTAGGAAAATACACAAAAACAATTTCACAATTTGGAATGTTAGATTTTCAATAAATTACTCACACACTGGTCTATCCCGGACCTTGAGCCCCCAATTTGTTATGGCCCCAATTTGTTATTACATTTATAACACAACAGCAACAGCAAGGGATGACAAACACGGTTTTAACAACTAAAACACATTTAATTTTTAACAAAGACAAAGACTAATAACAACCTACAACTAAAGACCAAGATTGATAAATAAGAAAAAACAGAAATAATTACAGTCCCTTTTTGGTGGGGTGGCTTGGTGATGTCCTGGATGAAGAAAATGCTCAAACACAGGCAAAGAAATCCACAAAAGAAACGTCACAGGTCTTGAACAGAATGGCAGGTCTGGTCATCTTCTTGCAATTTCTCCTACTACTTTACTGTCTCAATTCTTTTCCTTATATACTCTTTTTCAGACCCCACCCACATTTAGACCTCTTTTTTTTTAACTTTCTGAGACTTGCCCCAGACATGTTCAGGACATGTCTAAACATGACTCCAGTCTGAGCTTAACAAAAAAAGGTAAATACTGCCATCTAGTGGCCTATATTCACATTACAAAGTGTATACTTAACTAGTTTTGTATTGAAAAGAAAAATTTTGCCTTTATGAGTCAAAATCTTTCCCTTTTGGAATGAAGGTATAATGGAGAAAAGATGCGACTAGATGGCAGTATTGAACTTTTTTTTGTTATGCCCAGTCTGGAGCTAGGTTTGGACATGTCCTGGGCATGTCTGAGAGGGGAAGTCCCAGAGAATTGATAAAAGTCTGGAAGGTAGGAGGGGGCTGCAAAAGAGTATATAAGGAAATAAGTTTTGTCTGTCATTCCTTGCTGTCTGATGGGTCATAACAAATTGGGGCCATAACAAGATGAAATCCTGAGTCCCATCTTTGTGCCATTTATGCATCTTCATCAAGTGACTTTCCAGCATGACAATGCTGGCCCTCGTGTTGCCAGGATCTGCATGGACTTCCTAGATGAGGAGGATATTCCTGTTCTCAACTGGCCACCATTTTCCCCAGACATGTCGCCCATCGAACACCTTTGGGATGTTCTGGATTGGCGTGTATGACAACGTTTTCCAGTACCAGAGAACGTCTGCCAGTTGCGTGAGGCACTCCAGGAGGAATGGGACAACATCCCACACACCACTATTGACAATCTGGTGATGTTTATGTGCTGCAGATGTACTGCTCTGCATGATGCCAACGGTGGACACACTCGGCACAAAGTGCTGTGAACTTCGTTCGCTGACCACGCTGTGTTCGCTTTGTGGTAACTCATGGACTGTTGCATAAAGATCTGAAAAACTGGTTGCTCCTGAAGCCTGAAATGATACTGAGTATATACCCAAATTGCTGTGCTTATACATTGTTGATTAGTTATGAGATAATATAGAAAAAGTGTTTCTTGCGTTTATATTTTTGTTGAGTATATATAAAGGTTTTACTACAACATATAACATAACATAACGAATGGCGAGAACAGGCCGTTCAACCCAACTAGGCACGCCAGTTTCTTTTTCTAATTGAAAATATATCACTTCAGATACTAAATGACTCAATGGTATCTAGCTTTAAGTCAAGTCTGCTCTTGAAAACTCCCAAGGTCTCAGCCTCAACGAAATGGTTAGTCAAGCTCTTCCATATTGAAATGACTCTTTGGGTGAAGAAATATTTCCGAATATCAGTGCTAAATTTACCTTTTATACCTGGAATTAGCTTAGTGGCTCTTCTCTGAACTTTCTCTAGAGCCTCTATGTCTTTCTTAAAGTATGGTCCCCAGAACTGTACACAATACTCTTAATGTGGTCCGAGGAATGTGTTGTACAAAAGAAGCATCACCTCCTTGGATATGAACTCAATCCTTTTGACAATGTATCCCAGCATCCGATTGGCCTTTTCACCTGCTACAGCACAATGGCTAGAGCCTGTGAGGGTTTGGTCAACAATGACTCCCAGATCTTTTTCGTGTGGAGCACATTCCAGTTTAAAACCTCCCATGAAGTAATCCCGTCTAATGTTTTTATTACATACATATCCAACTTTACATTTTGCCACATTTCTGCCAAATTCTGGATTCTATCCAAATCATCCTGAATAAAGTTAGTGGACTCTAAACTATTTGCCAAACCTCCCATTTTTTTGTAGTATCATCTGCAAATTTAACTAATCTGCTCTCAATATTCATATCAAGTTCATTAATGTAGATGAGGAACAGCAGGGGTCCCAACACCGATCCCTGGGGGACACCATTCCCCACCATACCTAGCTCAGATGAGATACCACTGACCACACTACAACAAGTTTTCATTCCACTTCAGAATACCTCCTGTAACTCCAATGGAGCTCATTTTAAAAATTAGTCTCTTATTCAGTACGTCAAATGTTTTCTGAAAATCGAAATATATGATGTTGTAAGCCCTGCTCTGGTCATAAGTCTTGGTAGCCAATTCAAAAAATTTCAGGTGGTTTGTCAGGCATGACCTTCCCTTACGGAAACCATGTTGGCTATCCCTCAAGATATTGTTATGCTCAAGAAGTCCAGCTCATATTTTATGATAGATTGCAATATTTTGCACGCAATGCAAGTTAAACTGACTGGCCTGTAATTTCCTGGCTCAGTGCGGTCCCCTTTCTTATATATTAGTATTATATTGCCCTGTATCCAATCATTTGGTATTTCTCCAGTTTCTAAAGACCGTATGAAGATGGTGGATAGCGGCTTATACATGATCTCACTAACTTCCCTGAGTTCTCTAGAATATAAGCCAAGAGGACCCGCCGCCTTATCTGCCTTTAGTTTATGCAACTTATCTAATACTGCGTTATCCCAAACCTAAATTTCCGCTAAATAATCTTGAGCATTGGACATGCCCTCTGGCCGAATAAAGACTCGCTTTGAGGTAAAATTCTCAACAAAGTAACTGTTTAAGGTATCTGCAATATCCTTATCATCATATAGCAGTGATCCATTTTTATTCTTTATGCACTTACCCTGCTCTTTAACTTTCCTTTTTTCTGCTACAGTACTGAAAGAAGCGCTTAGGGTTAGTTTTTGCCCCCTCAGCAATTTGTCGTTCATACAGTCTTCTAGCATTCCTCAGCTCTTTTTTGACCACAGCCCGCATTTTACAGTATTCAGCCTATGTAATCTCATTGTTATCCTTTATCTATATCCTCTAGAGATTGCTCTTTTCCCTCAAACTCCTACAAATAGCTGTGGTCATCCACTGAGGATTCTGCTTATTCAGCTTACTTTTGGACACCTTTGGAATGAATCTGCATAGTGAATCAAGTAAAACCTCCTTAAATCTTTCCCACATCTCATTTACAGACTCACAGTCCAGGAGTGTCTCCCATTTTATTTCACTTAAATATGAGCGCATCCTGTCAAAGTTTGCTTGCCTAAAATTTAAAATTTTTGATTTTGAAGACACCTTTTTAACTTCCCATGAAACCTCAGAATTAACACTAGAGTGATTACTTGTCCCAAGTGGCTCCAGTATCTCAACATTGCTAATTCTATCTGGGTCATTACAGAGCACTAAGTCTAAAATTGCCTTCTCTTTTATAGGTTTGTATACATACTGCACCAAAAAATTATCATTTATAACATCTAGAAATTCTTCTTCACCCCTACCCTGTCCTTTCACCATTTCCCAATCGATTCCAGAATAATTTAAGTCCCCCATAATAATAGTCCCTCCTCCTATGCAAGCTTGCGTAATCCACTTAAAGAGCATTTCATTGATTGTACTGTCCAAAACTGGTGGTCGATAGTATACACCTATGTTTAAACCTGTCTCGTGTTTGCCAATGAGCCTGACCCAGATGTCCTCGTAGGGCAAGGAATGTTCAATTTCATGAATTTCCTGCACATTGATGTTTTCATTCACATAGAGTGCAACACCCCCTCCTTGCCTATTGCATTTATTCTTCCTAAACAGCTTATAACCTTTTACATTATATTCATCTCCATCCTCTTCACGCCCAACTATGTCATAGCCTTCACTAATCATAACGGCCTCAAGCTCTGTGAATTTATTCTTAATGCCTCTTGCATTTAGATAAAAACATTTCAGGTTATCACAGACGCTCTTCCCCTTCGATTTCCCATGTGCCCGCTGCTGCAAGGCCCTCACTACACTTTGTTGCTTTAAATATATATCATCAATAGTGCATGTAACGCTGTCAGCTTCCATCAGGGCAGTCTGCATTTCCCTATGTGTAACACTCACCAACCTCCCTGCCCCCCAAGTCCCTAGTTTAAATAATCCTGTGCTACCCTCAACATACGCTGACCCAGTGGAAAGGTACCCCTCCTGTTCAGGTGTAACTCATCCGGCTTGAACAGGTCAACCCCTGTCCCAGAAGTAGTTCCAGTGCCCCATAAACCTATACCCTTCTTTCCTACAGCAGGTTCCTAGCCACGTGTTAAACCTCCAGATAAAATTCTGCTTCCCTCTGCTTGCACGCCGTCCCGGTAGAATACCCCTCCTGTTCAGGTGCCCCTCCTGTTCAGGTGTAACCCATCCGGCTTGAACAGGTCAACCCCTGTCCCAGAAGTAGTTCCAGTGCCCCATAAACCTATACCCTTCTTTCCTACAGCAGGTTCCTAGCCACGTCTTAAACCTCCAGATAAAATTCTGCTTCCCTCTGCTTGCACGCCGTCCCGGTAGAATCCCTTAGAATACTACCATGGAGGATCTGCTCCCAAGCTTTTCAGCTAATTCCACTGCTTGGTATTCCTTTTTCCTTCATGGAATGAAGCAGAAATGTGTGTTCAAAGGTAGTTTAAAAAAATTAAAGAATTACCCCTCCCAAGGCATATGTCAATGAATATTAATTGATTACACTAAAACAATGGCGAATGACGAGTGGTAAATTTAGTCACACTCCTCCCTTTCTCCCCCGTCCTGGGCAGCGACTTTCGCCCAGGTAACCTGCTGCCTTCTGATACGTGTGTAGACCCACCAGCAGCGATAGGATTACAAAACCCCGTAGTCTTCACAAGCTTTGTTCCCTTACCTAGCATATTATCGAAAATCAATATATTTTCCATACACTGCGAGGTTTGAAATAGGCGGTATCGCATCACCTTTGCAATGTAAAAATGCCTACTTCCGAACCAAAATGAACAATACCGGACAAATGAATCGAAGCCGCTGCGAAAGAAAATCCTTACAACGTAGGTGGAATAACTTCAAATTCTAGCATAGAATCATACAACTAGTGCATTATCAAGTAGGTTAACAAACTGTTATCAAGCTAGCTTGCTGTTACAAACCTGTCACACTGGTCACAAATTAAAGTATGAAGACCAAGTCGTGTCCCCTGTTATCCTGCCATGATTCGAGCGTTGACCACGTTGCTTTGTTTCATGAACGAATAGATTGCAATCTGTTCCTCTATTCTTCCTATTCGTTCATGCTCGTTAATCGACTTATCGTGACTTTCTAGATGGAGGCGACTGGAAACTCAAGGTACTGTTTGCATTAAAGTCTTTTTTAATAAACTACCTGTGCATTTTAAAAGTTCTCAGTGCCTCATTTTAAGGTGCCTCGGAATTCTACCAATGAAGTGTGGAGCTACTTTGAGCCTTGTTAATGGTGAAAAAATAGCGATTTCTTTGCATTGCAACGCCATTCCCCATTCACTACCATTGTAAGCCTGTAAGGAGCTTCAGCTAAAAAGCCACGTATTTCAAAATGTTGCGTGGGTACGGATTTGGGGTATTCGACAAAAATTAGTACTCGTTATCATGTTTCAATGCACCCCAAGTCAATTTCACACCGGAATTCTCCTTTAAGGTCAGAGTTCATGATTCCACAATAAGAAAGAGTCTGAGCAAAAAGGGCATCCTTGGGAAAGCTGCAAGGTGCAAACTACAGTTGACCGAAAAGTCAGCTGATGATGAAATACTTTATTAATCCACAAAGGAGAAACTGAATTTCACTATTTTTTAAAGACAGACAACAGGCGCGGAAAACAAATGACTCAGGCAGTACATTATTAGTGCAAGGCAAAGAAGCATAATACAAGCAGCATCAACAATAAATACAACATTGTAGATAAATAAATAAATACCACCATCACCACAAACCCAAGGAAAACCACCTTCTTGATCAACAACAGTCAGATCATTAACTTCAAAATCACTGTGTTTTTCCCTATTGTTTCAACTTGTTTAGCAAAAAGCCCCTAATCTGACCAATAAAAGCGACGGGGGGTTTTCAGGCTCACAAGAGCAAATCAAACAGTATCTGCATTAAATAGCTGTAACATACACATAGCAAATACGTAAAACTGAGCTATTTTCATGGGCTGTGCTACTCTCGCCTGGTTTTCTGTAGCTAATTTAGTTAAAGATCTTTAGCTAGCTTCTCAACACTAAGTAATATTATCAAATTACTTGGATATCTGGTAACAACATGGAGTGGTTTTATACACAGTCAAAGTCAAGTTACGTTGTTTGAGTGCTTAGCTACAACCTCCTGTGGGATATCTTGTTTAGTTAACTCACATAGTGAAGCGAGTCATTCACTTGGCTTGTTTGATTAATTAAAGCTTAAGGTTAACCAGGGTTTACACACTCTTTTTCTTTTATGCGTAAACATACTGCTAAGACATTTAAATGGTCACTTCTGATTGCTGCGGCTTGATAGCACTCAAGTAGCATTGTTTATTTTTTTTGTTAAGCTACAAACTGTCCTAGGATATTGTGTTTAGTTAGCTAACATCATAAGCGAGGCATTCACTCGGCCCATTTGAATTAATTAAAGATTAACATTTTCTGGGGTTGTACTCTTCAGTTTCTCTTGGGTGTAGTACCTGTTCATGGCTCGATAGCTACCTAGATAGCATCCATTTGCATTTTTGAGTTGGGATCTGAAATTTAGTATTTAGTTATCAGGGCAACAGTTACGTGAGTTGTCCATTTGATTAGGTTGTAATTATTAGAGAGAAAGGTTTACTGAAGTGTTTCAACACTCCCCACTCATTTAGTTTTTAATTACGTACATTACTTAGAAAAGCCATGGATTCTCGGCTAAACACTGTTATATTGTTAGAGACTAGTATATTCATAGTACAGGGAACGTATGAAATCAAGTTAGCCACCTTAGTGCTTATTACATATTGAGTTTCTACTTCCTATTTAGTATTTTATTGTTGTTTAGAGGAACTAAGCCCCTGTTGAAAGAGGCTTATTATCCATTTACTTAGGTTCTCGGCACTTTCTGTCGTGACTGCTGCTCAGGGCTTCTAAGGTTAACAAATTGTGGTTCCTGTGCTTCAGTCTCAGCAGAAATGATGTTCTTCATACTCTTTATTTCTTTCTTTCTTTACTCTCCGATTTCCATGCTGACTCACTACTCCTACATACTTTAACCTAGGAACTTCATTTAAACTTTAAAAACTTCAGCTTGTTCTGAATTAAGTTGCCATTATTTATCATCTTATTTATCATCTATTCTTTCATGCTTTTTGAGTTATTAATTTTTATTTCAATAATTATGTCATTTATGTCATCAGAAACAATGCAACAGATTTTTCAAAATGTTGCCATTTTCAGCTTTTTTTACTCATACTTTTAGCGATACATTCACACTGAAAAATGTTAAGCTTAGCTTGGATAATTTCTTTACTGTTAAATTTTTTTGTAACTTCCATCATTTTTTAATTAGGCTTATCATTTTTAAAATTTTTTTTTACTATTCATTCTGGGAACTTAGAGTGTGGTGACATCACGGCTAGAGTAGCGACCAGCTGCAAAACCGTCAAGAAGTCTTCTCTTAAACTTGCTCTAACTCCCATACTTTTCTCTCCACATAAATATTTTTATATCCAAGTTGTAGCAAACGTTGTGCTGTTCACGAAAATGTAACTATGGAAGCGCTTGGACAAATAGTTCTGGCTGTATGAGCCAAAAAGCAACGGGACCGCTCACCAAAACTCAATTAACTGCACTGTTAAATGAGACAAGAAAATACAGCTTGCAAAGGCTACACGCACTGTTTTCGAACTTGCTCATGTTCAAGTCCATTTCATAGATTGGACTTACCATCTTTGAGTTAGAAGTCACAATATGTAAGAAATGCCTTCAACTAAAATCTCCATTGGACTAAATGATTCAGCCATTAACTCAAATATCTTTGATATGGATCATTTGCGGTTCGACTCTGCCCTCTGCTGGCCTTTTTCTAGGCCTCAACATTATCATTGTTCGGAGACAAAGATAGATACGACTGTAAAAGAATAATTATGTGTCACACTCAGTGAAAGAATTTCTAGTATCGTAGTTGGTACAGTCACTCAAACCAGCTCCAAAACAGTACATTGAGTACCGTAAAGAACAGTCTTTTTTGCTGGGTGCGTCCAAGAGAACGCATAACAGTAAAAATAGCAAAGCAACTGTTTTCATGAGCTTCATATATTTATTATGGTATTTAAAATCGGCTAAATATTAGTATCAAAATAGAGCTAGTTAAGTACAAAGAAATGAAAGAGATGTCCCCAGTCGCTATTGGTTCATCACTTAACATTCCTCGTCCTCGTCCATTTCCTCTTCTTCTTCCACCATTTCGGCCTCGGTGCCTGGGTCCTCAGCTTCTGGCTATGTCGTCCTTTTAAAATAATCGCTAATGCGCTTCTTTGTTCACACGTTCTGTTTTCGTTCGTTTGGCTTGTATCGTTACCATAGATACTCCCTCTGCCTTTAACCGCCTTCCGCAGCACGTCGGCAAGCACGCTCACGGCTCTCTACCATGGATATATATATTTAGAACACTAAATTGCTTATGTCGTCATATTTACTTTATCCAAAGTGAAGCTCCCGGCCGCCATATTGATACACCCAACTATTAAAATGAATGGTTCCCTATGAGGCCAATTTCAAATAACTCGATACAAGCGAGAAAATGCCGAGATGCGCGGCTGCCTTTTGCAGCAATATTTATTTGAAGAGCTGTAATAAAACGTTTCATGCGTAAGTTAATGTATAAACGCAAAGTTGTCACATAAAAAGTAAAAAATCGTGTTTCGTGCTAGCTAGCTAATTAGCCGTCCCATTGACTTGAACAGACCACTGACTGAAAGCGAACGCTAGCGATTGATAACGGTCACCAGCGAGCTACCCTGGCGTTGCGGGGACTACATTTATTTAGTGGTAAATAAAATTAAAAAGGTGGCTAACAAGCTAGCTAGCTACTTGTAATTGACATTCAATGGCAATACTTCTTACCCGCATAATATTTAAAACTGTGGACAAGTTGCTTTGTCGGTTTTATTCAGAGCTCCAAAACACAAGGAGGGGAGAAAGGCATCACAAGCACTTCCTTTTATCAACGTTGGCATTAGCCATATAATTCAGTATAAACAATTCGGTTGATGTCAAATAGTCAACCAGGGTACAATGAAGTGAGGAAACCAGAGTGTAATTTGATAACGTAAACCGACATTCATTGACGTTTCTTATAACGGCGATAACTTCCAAGCAATTATCTCATCAGAGGTAAAAGCCTCGGTCGCGTTAACGTCACTTCTCTGCTGTACTTTAACATTAACACCGGATAACATTTCGATCTTCGCTTTAGAAAGTATGCCGCTTTCCATCCACCGAAAAGGACATATTTAGGGAGAAAAGATGTTGCTCTGCACAGCGATACCAAAATAGCACCGACTCGCACGCAAGTGTTTTTGAAAATGTAATTTTAAAGTACGCGAAAATGAATGGGAGTCGATCAGCGAAAATTAATTTACGGGTGTTTAGGCACGTAGAACAGATGCTTCACTTGAGCTTTGCCTATTAGCAATCTGGTGTTCTATATATATCTATGCTCACTATGTGTAAATCACATGATTTTTTTTTCAGTTGAGGCTGCATTCAAGTGCACAACTGGCCACAACCTCCAAACATATCATACAACATTTATTGAAAGGTAAAACTCGGCAGTCGCACACGTGCTACTAATTGAATTTCACCATTCGCACTGAACTATTTTTACTAGCATTTGCGACTAGGTGCTCGCACTGTCGAGCCCTGTCATAACGTTGCATCTTGAGGAGGTCTTCCGAAATAAGTGCTTTCAGACAACTTCATGTCAAAAAATCTGAACTACCCCTTTAAACGATACAATATCCCACTGTCACAAATAATTTTAATTTTAAGAAGCTTAAAACTCATTTCTAGCAGCTTTACTGTCACATTGTCAACAATCCAAACTTCACATTATCAGCAGCTTCCAGCTAGACCACGCAGTTTCCCCTGGAACTGCACTTTTCTAGTTTTCTTGCTATTTAGGGTATAACAGGTCAATGGGTAGGGGTCAAAAATGTTGCAATGAGGCCAAAACTATTTGACAGTTGCAGAATGATCACGAGAGAATTTGCCTGCCACCAGTGCTAGCTCTTTGACAACCTGGAGATCAAGATCCTTAGTCTTCAGAACCAGCTGGCAACACTACATAGTTCACAATCCTCTCCCAGAGGAAGTGAGTTTCATGTTATTTAGAGAGATAGTGTGTACGACACAGCTGGGAAGGGGAGAGACCCCAGAGCTGGTAGGGAGAGAAAGTTAGGTAACAGTAGGACATCATCGCAGGAAAGAGCGTGCACGCCGTGCAGCAACAGCTTCTCCAGAGGTTGCGGTGTCCAATCGATTCCAGCCCTTGCAAGAACTGGACTTAGCCCCTGACCCAGAGAGTGGGAGGATTGATGAGCCTCAACACCCTGTTGGCCTCCTCCTCCAGAAAAAAGAAAGTTAGTAATAGTGAGGGACTCAATTATTAGAGGGATTGACAGCATAGCCTGTTTGTGTGACTAGGAGTCTCGTACAGTGTGTTGCCTGCCTGGTGCCCCAGTAGGAGACGTCCTGGGGCATAAAAACAAGCTCCTGGTCAGAGCAGTGAGGGATCTAGTGGTCATGATCCATGTTGGGATAAATGACATATGTAGGGGTAGGTTTGAGGTTCTGGCAGACAAATCTGTGGAATTAGCAGAAAAGCTTAGGGGCAGATTCTCCATGGTAGTGTTAAATGGGACGTTACCAGTACCAAGTGAGCAGAGGGAAACAAAATTATACCTGGAGGTTTAACGCATGGCTATAAACCTGGTGCAGGAAAGAGGGGTTCAGGTTTATGGGGCATTGGAACTTCTTTTGGGACAGGGGTGTCCAATCGATTCCAGCCCTTGCAAGAACTGGACTTAGCCCCTGACCCAGAGAGTGGGAGGATTGATGAGCCTCAACACCCTGTTGGCCTCCTCCTCCAGAAAAAAGAAAGTTAGTAATAGTGAGGGACTCAATTATTAGAGGGATTGACAGCATAGCCTGTTTGTGTGACTAGGAGTCTCGTACAGTGTGTTGCCTGCCTGGTGCCCCAGTAGGAGACGTCCTGGGGCATAAAAACAAGCTCCTGGTCAGAGCAGTGAGGGATCTAGTGGTCATGATCCATGTTGGGATAAATGACATATGTAGGGGTAGGTTTGAGGTTCTGGCAGACAAATCTGTGGAATTAGCAGAAAAGCTTAGGGGCAGATCCTCCATGGTAGTGTTAAATGGGACGTTACCAGTACCAAGTGAGCAGAGGGAAACAAAATTATACCTGGAGGTTTAACGCATGGCTATAAACCTGGTGCAGGAAAGAGGGGTTCAGGTTTATGGGGCATTGGAACTTCTTTTGGGACAGGGGGATCGAAACAAGCCTGACGGGCTACACTTGAACCGGAGAAGTACTTTTAATATGGACAGCGTACAATTAGGTTAGCACCGGCTTCTTTAAACTAGGGACTTGGGGGGGAGGGATGTTTGAGAGTGATTTGAATAGAGAAATGCTAACTGCCCCCGATGAAAGCTGACAGGGCTACACGCACCACCTATAACATCTTTTTAAAGTTAAATGGCATAATGAGGGGCTTGAAGCAGCAGGCAGCTGGGGAACAGGAGGGAAGGTGCAGTCGTAATAGTCTGACATGTTTTTATTGTAATTCCAGAAGCATAAAAATTCTCAGAACCTGAGGCTGTTATGATTAATTGGGGTTATGACATAGTTGGGAGTCCAGAGACATCGCTTGGTGAAGAGGTCGGGGTGAATATAAAAGGTTATAATCTCTTAAGGATGGATAAATCCAATAGGAGGGGAGGGGGTGTTTCACTCAATGTGAATGCAAACCTTAATGTGCAGGAAATTCATACAATTGAACATCTCCTGCCCTGTGAAGATATTTGGGTCCGGCTCATTGGAAGACACGAGACAGGTCTAGACATACGAATGTGCCACCGACCACTAGCTTCAGACAATATCATCAATGAAATGGCCTAACAAGCTTTGGCAAGGAGGAAAGACTATTAGTCTTCAAAAAAAAAAAGTAGGGGATATTGGAATTTCAAGGTTCATAACAAAATAATGATTGTGTTTTGGATACCATAACCAAATGCAATGAACACAACATGAACTGTTCAAAAAAACAGAGCACCAAAACACAGCCAATGGTCCTCGCATGCAGCTCGTGGAAATCTCGAACTCATGGCTGAGGTACATATTTCAATTTGAAACTTTGGAGAAAGGTCACCTACTCCTACGAAATCGAGACTTCTTTCATTCCGATAGCTTCTGACTGTAATCCTTTGTTGATTTTGTTGATCTGAGACATTCTTTATTTTTGCTTTTTTTTGCAATGCAATGTCTCCAATGTGCTGCGCGTCTCAGAGCAATTGGTATGCTTGAAACTGGCAGCCCTCAATCTGAGGTTGCCAATTCTTCAACGTTTCCCAGTCTGCGATTAGCAGATTGATTCTGGAGCAGATGTCTGCAAAACCATTATGTTGATGATCAATGCCGTTTAGGATGTCCACATTTAGCAACAAGAGCCCAGGATAGGTTGATTCGTACCCAGGCTCTGAGAAATCACACTCAAACAGCAAATAAGATTGCTTCAAACCCTCAGCAGGCTACTTATATTCGAGAGACAGGTCAGACGATTATAAATCAACCACCCGATGCCCATCCTCATACTACCCCAATTCCGAAATATACTGAGTACAAATGAAAACGCACCACTTGAAAAAAGTAAATATTTAAGTTCAAATGAACTTGAATATAATTTTTACACAACGACAACACTACAGTGACGTCACCCGACATGCCAGGTGCAAGAAATGCGAGAATTTCAAATTAACTGTAACGCTGGGCAATTTTTTGCAAAAACGCACATCTTGCACGCACACCACGGGAAAAATTAATTTCACTCTGAATTTGTGCACACATTGCCTTTAAAAGCATGTGAATCCGAATAAAATTTCACTTCTTTACTGACGCTTGTGAAACGTCGACACTATGCCGCGACTTACAGCCCCTGAACGGGAACGTGCCATAGGCATGCTTCAAATTGGCGCCAGCACCAGGGAAATTGCCAGACGACTACACTGCGCACACACGATCCATGAAAGGTTTCTGCAAACGAGGAGCACTCGGGACCGTCCTTGACCGGGTCAACAACGTGTGACAACGGCACTTCAGGACCGTCAGATCGTACGGGATCATGTTCGAGACCGAACACTACCAGCGACAAGAACAGCTGCTCAAGTCCAGGGACGACGTGGATTCATTCACCCCAACACCGTACGGAACCGTCTGCGAGCTGCAGGCCTGCATGCACGACGCCCTTATTTCGGCCCCGTATTGACGGATCGTCACCAAAATCAGCGTCTACAGTGGGCAAACAGGCACCAGAATTGGCGACTACGACAATGGCACGGTGTCATCTTTTCTGACGAGTCACGATTTCACTTAAGGAACGCAGATGGCCGTATACGTGTTTGGCGGAGACGTGGTGAACGTTATAACGCCGATTGTGTCGTTCAAACGGACCGTTGGGGTGGTGTAGGGGTGGGACGATTTTGAATCGCGATTTTTTTAAGGCGTAGTACCACCACCTGTTGCCGTGGGGCGAACATCCGAGCTTTCCCTCTTCCTTAATTAAACCAGACGCAGCCTTGAACGAAAGTGCCAAACATCAAAGGGCGTGAGAAATGCTTCCGGAAAAAACTTGACTGACATCAGTATTTTTCGACTACGTGCTGAAAGGAGCCAAGCAAATGAAAACAGAATCATCTCCTATTAACAAATTAGGCAACTCGAAGAAAAGTAAACCTGTTCCCGTTAACTTTGCTTGATTAGCGATCAAATGTGGATTCGTTTACTCTGTAAGCTGAATGAGTAGAGCTGTTTATTAAGACATGTTTGATTGCTGCATTTAGAAATTTAAATGGCACAGATTTGCATAAACACAATTGCCATGGCCACACCATTTCGTGCGAGTGTGATAATTCATAGCGATCTCACGTTCATGTTTCATCCGCTTTTCAGAATTTTTTCCAGCCTGTGTATTTTTTAGAATCCAGGGCGATCTTTACAAATCTGTTTTAAATTCATCTTGAATAATGTCCTAAAATGCTACAATGAGAGATGTAATTCAGAGGAAGATTTTTTTTTCTAATTATTCAAATTATTGGCATTTTTCAATCTAACAAGCCCAGTTAGGTTTTTCTGCTTTTCGCCATCACATCTTATTCTTTATAGGCTACTGAAATTGCTTGATTTTTATTTAAGCCAAGTACTTGGGAGCAGATTTAGGGAAGGGCGGAGCGCCTGCAATTAGCGAAATCTAAACTCAGACTTCTTCCCAGCGGCATTTTAAATCGTTTAAGCCGCTTCAGGTGCGTGTTTCAAGAAATTACGTGTGACTGCCTACACACCCCATGACTGCAAGTGGTCTCATGACACTTTAAAAAAAAAATAAAGAAATTTATTTTCAGATCGCCCGGGATTTCAAGCATCAAAAAATACACAAGGTGGAAAACATTCTGCAATGCGGATGAAACGTGAATGGGAGGAATAAATTATGAAAATCATACCACAAAATAGTATGGCAATGGCAATCGTGTTCATGCTGTGCTGTTTTATGTCCATTTAAATTTCATAATGTGGCAATCAAACATGCTGCCTTAATAAAGAGTTCTACTCATCCAGCAAAGTAAATAAGTGAATCCCTAATAGCCTAATAGTAGCCTAATTAGTGAAAAGGAGGCGGTTCTGTAGTCCTTTACTTGCTCCATGCTGCAAGTTTTTTTTTTTTTTTTTCCGGAAGCATTTCTCACGCCCTTTGATGTTTGGCACCTTCGTTCAAGGCTGCGTCTGGTTTAATAAAGGAAGAGGGAAAGCTCGGATGTTCGCCCCACGGCAACAGGTGGTGGTACTACGCCTTAAAAAAATCGCGATTCAGAATCGTCCCACCCCTAGGGTGGTGACAGCGTTATGGTGTGGGGTGGAATAAGCTACCGTCACAGAACCCCTCTCTATATCTGCAGAGGAAGGGTGAACGGCGTCTTCTACCGGGACCAGATGCTGCAGAACCACGTTGTGCCGTTCTTCAACCAACACCACCCACGATGTCCACACATAACAACAGGACAACGCTAGGGCACACACTGCAAGGGTGTCCATGCAGTACTTTGCACAGCAGAACATCCTCGTGCTTCAGTGGCCAGCTCGGTTACCCGACCTCTCCCCTATCGAGCACTTATAGGATGAAATTGGACGACGTCTTTCACGTCGACGCCAGATGGACAACATCCGAGAACTTGAGGTTGCCCTTGTTCAGGAGTGGAATGCTATCCCTCAGAACACTATCCAGAGACTGATCAATTCCATGCGACGACGATGAACCGCATGTGTCAATGCAAATGGCGGTCACACCCGTAATTGACTTTCCTGTTTGACCCCTACACCAGTTAAACCTCTCTCGCGCATTAACATTATCGTGAATGAAATTGAATGATGTTTACATGTCTTCTTAAATCATTCATTATCTCAAATGCATCATACGTATATACTTCACATATCAATCCGTAGAGCTATTCCAGATTTCGTTAGTGGTGCGTTTTCATTTGTACTCAGTAATAGTTGGGACGAAGTGTAAATTGTGAATAAAATCAAAATGCAATGTCTTTTAGATCACATGAGCCAATATGTTATTAACAATAGAAAATAGATAACATTTCAAATGTTGAAACTGAGACATTTTACATTTTAATCCACATCTCCAGATGGCGGTGCGTGTGTACGCAGCGGCTTGGGGCTCCTGGTGTCTCTTTGTTTTAGTGTTAACTTACTCACAGTTGGTAGCAGCAGCAATAGTGAACTGCAGAACTACACTGTTGGAGATAGGGGTAGATGCACATCGCCAAACTTCTACTAAACTGGACTTTATCCCACCGGAGATTCAGCGGACTGGCGAGGCTTTCACCATCCCCCCTGTGCGGTCGAAAAGACGGAGGACAGAAAGTAAACAAAAGAGTGGCAAGAGGAGTGGCTTGCGTGCTAGGCTACGAGCTAACCCACACAGACCGGCTCTTCCCAGTCTCTTCCTTACAAATGCCAGGGCACTCGCCAACAAAATTGATGAAATGAGGCAAAGGATCGTCTCCGGGAAGATTGACAGCTGTGTGGCGATCGTCACCGAGACCTGGCTGGACAACTACGTCCCAGACGCGGCTGTAGAGCTAGCGGAGTGCTCTCTCCTCCGGGCAGATCGGACTGCAGCCTCAGAGAAACACAGAGGCGGAGGTTTGCCACTCTACATTCACAATGCCTGGTGTACAGCTAGTAACATCGTCGGGACTTTTTGTCCTCCTGATCTGGAATATTTGGCAGTGAAATGCAGACCATTTAAGACAGCTAGAGAGCTCTGTGCTATTCTGATTGCAGCTGTTTATATCCCACCACGAGCTAATGCTAAACTAGCATTGGAGGAGCTGTTGAATAGCAGTTGAATAACAACCCACAGGCAGCTGTGATCGTGGCCAGTGACTTCAACCATGTCGAGCTAAAATCAGTGCTCCCAAACTTTCACAGATACATACACTTCCCAACCAGAGACAATAATATCCTGGATCAGGTTTATTGCAACATCCCTGGTGCATACAAGGCTGTTGCTGTTCCACATCTGGGCATGTCTGATCACATCTCTGTGAACCTGATCCCAGCCTATAAACCCCGGATCTGCAGGACAAGACCAACCACTAGAACTGTGCAGGTATGGACTGATGAGGCCTCCGCAGCACTACAGGACTGTTTTGAGTGTGCCAACTGGGCATTTGAAGGTCTCATCATCGACAGTGCATAACATCATGAAAAGATTCTGAAAAACTGGAAAAATCTTGCTGCGAAAGGGACATGTTATGGCCCCAATTTGTTATTAGATTTACAACGCAAGAGCGACAGCAAGGGATGACAGACACAGTTTTAAAAACCTCAACACATTTAATTTTTAAACTAAGACAATAACGACTAAACTAATTAATCTACTGACCAAATTGATTGTAACAAAAACAAAAAGAAATATTTACAGTCCCTTTTTGTGGGGCGGCTTGGTGATGTCCTGGGTGAGAAATATCATCAATATCAACATCACAGGTCTTGAACAGAATGAAAGGTCTGGTCACATGTATCCTTCTTCTCGCAATTTCTCCTACGACTTTACTGTCTCAATTCTTTTCCTTATATACTCTTTTGCAGACCCCACCCACATTTAGACCTCTTTTTTTTTATTTTCTGAGACTTGCCCCAGACATGTCCAGGACATGTCTAAACATGACTCCAGTCTGAGCTTACAAAAAAAAGGTAAATCTAGTGGCCTATATTCACATTACACCTCCATTCCAAAAGGGAAAAATTTTGACTCATAAAGGCAAAATTTTTCTTTTCAATACAAAATGGTTAAGTGAACACTTGTCTATATATACATATCATACAATATTCAAACACATGATATATATATACACATTCAAACACGGGATAAGCAATCAGCAATTACATTGTCTGTACCCTTCACATGCTTAATTTCCAAGTCAAACTCCTGTAAAATCAAACTCCAATTCAACAATCTCCGATTCTTGTTTTTCATCTTACTCAAAAACATTAACGAATTGTGGTCAGTGTATACAATCATTGGCTTTTGTCCTGTATAAACATAAACCTCAAAGTGTTGTAAAGAAAGGACCAGAGCCAACAGTTCCTTCTCTATTGTGGAATAGTTCCTTTGGTGGCGATTGAACTTCCTGGAGAAGTATGCCACGGGATGCTCAATGTCATCAGAGTCACTTCTCTGTAGGAGCACAGATCCACAAGCTTGGTCGCTAGCATCGACCGCGATGGAGAACGGTTTGTTGAAGTCAGGAGATTTGAGCACGGGGAAGTGACACAGCAGAGACTTCAGGTGATCGAAGGCTCTCTGGCATGCATCATCCCAGGTGAACTTTACGCCTTTCTTCAGTTGGTTAGTTAGACTGAGAGCAATCTCAGCAAAGTTCTTGCAGAACTTGCGGTAGTACCCGATCATTCCAAGGAAGCGGCGAAAAGCTTTTTTGTTGTCAGGAACTGGAAAGTCCATGATGGCTTGGACATTAGCATTTATGGGTGCCACCTTACCCTGGCCTATGACGTAGCCAAGATAGGTGACAGTAGCACAACCAAAGTCACTCTTGTTCAGGTTAACAGTCAGGTTAGCCCGGGTCAGGCGCTGGAACAACGTCTCTACATCTTTTAGATGTTCTTCCCAGGAGTCACTCCATGTGATCAGGTCATCGATGTACGCACCCGTGTGTGGCAATCCGGCGATTGTAGACTGTATCATCCTTTGGAACGTGGCTGGGGCATTTTTCATGCCAAAGGGTAGGACTTCATACTGGTACAATCCAGATGGTGTGGCAAAAGCAGAGATGCTCTTGGCCCTCTCAGTTAAAGGCACACACCAATAACCCTTCAATAAATCAATCTTGGTCAGAAACTTTGCTTGCCCTACACTATCAATACAATCATCAATCCTAGGTATTGGAAACACATCAGTTCTAGTTACAGCATTGACTTTGCGATAATCTGTACAGAATCTAGTACTTCCATCAGGTTTTGGAACTAGCACACAGGGTGAACTCCAATCGGAGTTGGAGGGTCTGATAATATCATGTTTTAACATGTACTCAACCTCTTTCTCAGCAATCTTTCTCTTTTCAGGATTCATCCGGTATGGATGCTGTTTTATTGGTTTGGCATCACCAACATCTACATCATGAGAGGCTATAGTAACTCTCTTTGGAACATCAGGAAACAAATCCTCATATTTCTTGATCAACCTTTCAAATTGATCTCTCTGTGAGGGTTCTAAGTGCTGGAGTTTTACATCAAGATTTTGCAACACTTCAGTGTTTGACAATTTACATGAAAGAACTTCAGCTTTAATTCTTGGTTCATCATCTTGAAACTCCCCCTCATCTTCACACGTTTCGACCATTGGAGAATCTGAAGTGACAGCTGCAACCCTAGCATTTCTGTCATGATAAGGCTTTAGCATGTTAATATGACACAATTGTTTTGGTTTTCTCCTATCTGGAGTCTTCACAATGTAATTGAGATCATTGAGTTTTGTCAGAATTTCATAAGGACCATGAAATCTAGCCTGCAATGGATTGGACTGCAAGGGAAACAACACAAGGACCTTTTCTCCTGGTTTAAACTCACGGCTTCTAGCCTTATGATCATACCAAGTTTTCATTTTTCCCTGACTTGATTTCAAGTTCTCTTTGGCAAGGTCACAAGCTGCACGCAATCTTTCCTTGAACTTGCTAACATAGTCTAACAGACTGATATGCGGCTCTTTCTCTTGCCATTGTTCACTCAATAATAGCAAAGGTCCTCTCACTTCATGACCAAACACTAGCTCAAATGGACTGAATCCAGTAGACTCCTGCACTGCTTCTCTAGCTGCAAACAACAGCAAATGAACCCCTTCATCCCAGTCTTTCTCATGGTCATAACAATTAGTCCTCATCATTGTCTTGAGAGTGGAATGAAACCGCTCTAAGGCACCCTGACTTTCTGGATGATAGGCACTAGAAAGAATCTGCTTTGCACCTAGTTCATACACAACCTGCTGAAACAATCCTGAAGTGAAATTGCTACCCTGGTCTGACTGAATTTCCCTGGGAAGGCCAAACAACGTGAAGAACTTTATCAAAGCCTTCGAGATTGCAGTTGCCTTGATGTTACGTAGAGGTATGGCTTCGGGGAATCTGGTAGATGCACACATGATTGTCAACAAGTACTGATTTCCAGATCTAGTCTTGGGTAATGGACCAACGCAATCAACAATGACCCTAGAGAATGGCTCCCCAAATGCTGGGATAGGCTGCAATGGAGCTACAGGTGGGTCTAACTGGTGTTTTCCAACTACCTGACAAGTGTGACAGGTTTTGCAAAAGTTGGAAACGTCTTTCCGAAGCCCAGGCCAAAAGAAGTGTTTCATGATCTAATCAACAGTCTTGTTCACACCAAGATGACCTCCTAAAGGTAAACTATGAGCCATTGTAAAGATCTCATTCCTATAGACCTTCGGAACAACAATTTGCCTGACCACTGCCCAATCTGCATTGGCAGGGATATCAGGAGGGCGCCACTTCCGCATCAACACACCATCCTTGAGATAATACCCAACTGGAACTGCGTCTATTTCTTTATCAGGAAGGGCTCTCCTCTTTAGTACACAAATTTCAGGATCATTAGTTTGCTCCTCAATCAACCGCTTTCTGGACAGAGACAAGTCTCCAGACCCATTAGAATCACCAGACCCGTCCGGCTGGCTGAATAGAGAACTGATAAAAGTATCTGATAAGTCCTCAAACGGAGAAACCATAGTAGGCCAATCAGAGTCATGAGGCGAACCACCTGAGTCCTGACTATTCAATGTACTGGACGGCACCACAACATCTTCTTCTTTAGCCTTCTTGGCCATAGCACGAGTCACTGCGCAAGAAGGATACAGAGATGGGTCCTCATCCCCATCTTCAGTGCTCGACTGTGAAGTAAGATGTACAGGGGAACTACTTTGCCCCCAGCCAGGTCATTGCCTAGCAACAGAGAAACACCCTTTATAGGTAGACTTGACATAAGTCCCACCTTTACCTGTCCTGTAACTAAATCTGACTTCAAGAATATAGAGCGCAGGGGTACAGATACAGTCCTCCCTTCAATACCTTGTACAAGTATGAAATCCCCTGAAGCGGTCTCATCACGTAACTCCAAGGAGTCCATCAACAAAAGTGACTGAGAAGCTCCGGTATCCCTTAGGATATATATGGGGACAGGAGTAGTATACTCATTCAGAGCCACAAATCCCTCTGACACAAATGGAAGAAATTCCTCCCTCACGAAGTCAGCTGTATCAGGCTTTTTAGCCCCACAAGAAGCAGGCAATTTAGCAGATTGGTTATCTACTACAGGGGTTTCTAACCTTGTTTTCACAAAGGCATTTGGTTTGGTATCCTTTTCTTTTTCTTTCTTAGCTTTTAGGAACCAACAGTTAGTTGTAACATGACCAGATTTCTTGCAATAACTGCAAACTAGACCACTTTTGTCACTGTCAGCTTTCACACTTTGATCAGACCTGTTACTGGATTTCTGAGCACCATCACCAGATTTGTCTTGTCTTTGGGTGAGGAATCTTGGGTATCACCATAACCCTTTTTCTGAAATTGGGACCATCTATTATTACTGCTAGACTGAAATTTGGACTTATGTGTGAGAACATATTCATCTGCAAATTTGGCAGCTGATTGCAAATTCAGTGCTTGCTTCTCATTAAGGTAGGTCTTAACATCATCTTTAACACAGTTCTTGAATTCTTCAACGAACACCATCTCTTTTAGTGAGTTGAAATCATCCTTGACCTCCATAGAAGTACACCAACGCTCAAAGCAAACCTGCTTTTCATTCGCAAATTCAACATAAGTCTGATTTTCAGATTTCTTCAGACCTCTGAATTTCTGTCGGTAAGCCTCTGGAACCAACTCATAAGCTCTCAAAATAACCTTTTTGACAACCTCATAATCAGAGGAATCATCTGCAGACAAAGCCGAATAGGCTTGTTGAGCTTTCCCCTTGAGGACAGTTTGCAACATCAGAGGCCAGTGTTCCTTTGGCTACTGGCAACTCTTTGCTACCTTTTCAAAACACTGGAAATAGTTGTCAACATCCTTTTCCGTTTTACCTCCTGACTGGCACAAAATTTATTTTTAGTTTCAATTTTAATTTTTAGTTGCTCCATTTGGAGTCTTTCTTCTCTATCGAATTTCTCTAATTCAAAATCTCTCTGTCTTGCAAATTTTTCTAACTCAAATTCTCTTTGTTTTTCTTTTTCCTCCCTTTCTATTTTCTCTTCTCTTGCTAATTGTTCTAACTCAAACTGCCTTTGTTTTTCTTTTTCTTCCCTCTCAAATTCTCTTTGCTTTTCTTTTTCCTCCCTTTCTTTTTCTCTTTCCTCCCTTTCAATCTCTAGCATTTTTAATTTAAGTTCCATTTCTATATTTGGATTTTCCACTGGAAACTGTTCCAGATCTCCGGGTGCAAGCACATTTTCATCAATGTAATATTCAACTATCTCTCGAGCCAGTCTTGCTTTTCGCATGGCTGGTTTCACCTCTGTCAGCTCTAAATGTCTGCAAATTTCTAGCAGTTCTGTCTTATTAAAAGACTTCAAAACCCCTACGGTTGGTGATGCCAAGAAATCATCCATTGCTGTTGTCAATATATATGTATTCAATTAAAAAAAAAAACAATTTTACAATTTGAAATGTTAGATTTTCAATAAATTACTCACAAAATGGTCTATCCCGGACCTTGAGCCCCCAATTTGTTATGGCCCCAATTTGTTATTAGATTTACAACGCAACAGCAACAGCAAGGGATGACAGACACAGTTTTAATAACCTCAACACATTTAATTTTTAAACAAAGACAATAACGACTAAACTAATTAATCTACTGACCAAATTGATTGTAACAAAAACAAAAAGAAATATTTACAGTCCCTTTTTGTGGGGCGGCTTGGTGATGTCCTGGGTGAGAAATATCCACAAAAGAAACATCACAGGTCTTGAACAGAATGAAAGGTCTGGTCATAGTATCCTTCTTCTTGCAATTTCTCCTACGACTTTACTGTCTCAATTCTTTTCCTTATATACGCTTTTGCAGACCCCATCCACATTTAGACCTCTTTTTTTTAATTTTCTGAGACTTGCCCCAGACATGTCCAGGACATGTCTAAACATGACTCCAGTCTGAGCTTACAAAAAAAAAGGTAAATACTGCCATCTAGTGGCCTATATTCACATTACAGACAAGACCGAAGACCCTTACTGGATGCCTGTGATCTTCTGGCTCTCAAACACCACTGCACAACTCACTGGCATGATTCTGTCATTGGAATTACTAAATGAACCCAAGAAAACTTCAAGTCCACTGTCTGCAACCACAGATGCCACATAAAACTCTATCATGCAAAAAGGAAGCCATTGTTGAGCATGATCCAGAAGCGCTGCTATGTTCTTTGGGCCAAGGCTCATTTAAAATGGACTGAATCAAAGTGGCAAAGTGTCCTGTGGTCAGACGAGTCCAAATTTGACATTCTTGTTGGAAATCATGGGCGTCGTGTCCTCCAGGCTAAAGAGGAGAAAGACCACCCCTCCTGTTATCAGCATTCAGTTCAAAAGCCAGCATCTCTGATGGTATGGGGATGCATTAGCACATATGGTGTGGGACACTTGCGTGTTTTAAAAAGCACCATATATGCTGAAAGGTGTCTGAAGGTTTTAGAGCAATATATGCTCTCCTCCAGATAACATCTATTCCAGGGAAAGCCTTGTGTATTTCAGCAGGTCAATGCAAAACCACATACTGCAGCTATTACAACAGCATGGCTTCGTAGTAGAAGAGCCTGTGTGCTGAACTGGCCTGCCTGCAGTCCTGATCTTTCACCGATTGAGAACATTTGGCACATAATTAAACGAAAAGTTGGTTAAAGGAGACCCAAAACTCTCCAGGAGCTGGAAGCCTGTATTAAACAAGAGTGGGATCAAATTCCAATGGCTAAACTCAAGAAACTTGTCTCCTCAATGCCCAGATGCCTCCACTCTGTGTTAAAAAGAAGGGGATGCTACACCATGGTAAACAGGCCCCTGTACCAACTTTTTTGAGACCTGAAGCAGTCATCAAATTTGAAATGAGCTCACTTTGTGGATAAAATTGTAAAATTTCCCAGTTTCAACATTTGCTATGTTTTCTCTGTTCTATTGTGAATAAAATACTGACTGGTGTGATTTGAAAATCACTGCGTTTTGATTTTATTCAGAATTCCCACTTTCTCCTATCTATTTCACTCTTGGGGTTGTATTAGACGGTGTTGTATAGTGCCGCCATTAACCAACCGCATGATTGTCAAAAGACGAAAATTGTGTGCACAACCCAGGAACTGGGGAAATCATCAGTGGTCACGTGCGATGTTCTCAGAGGAGTCCTGGTTTCACTTTAGACTTCCTTGATAGGCGTGGTCACATACTATAGTGATGTTTTCACGAATGCCATGCCAATGTTAACCTGAGGCAGCATGACAGATTTGGTGGTGGGTCTGTTACGGTGTGGGGTAGGATCGCTGTGACTAACCAAACCCCACTCCATATTGTGCAAGGAGGAGTCACTGGTCAGTATTATCGGGACAACATTCTGATACCCTACGTTGTCCCATTCACACAATGTGAGGGGCAGCGTTTGGTCTTTCAGGATGATAACGCCCGTGCTCACCATGCAAGAATAGTCAATAACCACCTTCATCGGCACAATATCCATATAATGAGCCCTGACCTTTTCCCCATTGAAAATGTCTGGTGCATCTTGCGCTGATGTGTGCGTCAACGGGAAAGGCCACCAGCCATGCTAGATGAACTTGGTTAGGTGTTGGTGGAAGAATGGGACAGGCTGCATCAAATCACCATAGCTAGACTCCTACGCATGATGCCTCGACGAATCAATGAGTGTCTGGTCAATACGCACTATGGACACTAAAATGTCAATTTTCTATTTCCGTTTCTTACCTATTCCTTCTGTCACGGATGATGACAGCAAGATAAACTGTTTAGGGAATTAAATATTAGGTGAATTGTTTACTCAGTTCCTTCTTTATTAAGGTACAATTAGTTTTGGACCAATTATTTTATATCTTTAGTTTGTTATTGACATTGCAATTTCAATATGCCCTACTTTTTCTGAAGAGTATATAATAAGATGTATAATAAGAGTATATAATAATATACTATATATATAGTATATATATATATATATATATATATATATATATATATATATATATATATATATACTATATAATAAGAGTATATAATAAGATGTATAATAAGAGTATATAATAATATACTATATATATAGTATATATATAATATACTATATAATAGGAGTATATAATAAGATGAAAGTAGCAAAAGTTGTTCCCATTTACAAAGCAGGCGATAAACACTACTTCACTAATTATAGGCCGATATCAGTGCTTTCCCAATTTTCAAAAATATGAGAAAAAGTATTCATAAAACGATTTGATGGTTTTGTTGAGAAACACAAGTTGTTAACAGACAGTCAGTATGGATTTATAAATAATAGATCGACAGCCATGGCACTGTTAGAATTGGTAGAAGAAATAACACACTGTATCGATACAAAGAAGTACGCAATGGGAGTGTTTTTAGATCTCAGGAAAGCATTTGACACAGTCAATCATGACATGTTGATTAGAAAATTGGAGAAATATGGTTTCCGAGGTCATGTTTTGGATTGGCTGAAGAGTTATCTCAAGACAGCAATTTGTACAAATAAATCAGAATACATCAAGTTTTATGAATATTACATGCGGGGTGCCTCAAGGATCCGTTTTAGGACCAAAACTATTTATTATGTATATTAATGATATTTGCAGGGTATCTAATGTATTAAGATTTGTGTTATTTGCAGATGACACAAATATTTTTTGTTCAGATGTGGAATTACAGCAGCTTTTGGAAGTGATTACAAAGGAAATTAATACCTTAAAAAGGTGGTTTGATGCTAATAAATTGTCTTTAAATCTGAAAAAAACTAAATTTATGTTGTTCGGACATTATAAGAGAAATATAGATGTAAAATTAAACATTGATAATATTGGCATAGAAAGAGTTAATGAAATCAAATTCCTTGGTGTAATTCTAGACCACAAAATCCGCTGGAAACCACATATTAAATATGTTCAGGGGAAGCTGGCACGGAGCATTGCCGTCCTGGGAAAAGCAAGGCAGATCTTCATCTTGAAAGCTCTATATATTTTATATTGGGCATTAATTTTACCTTATCTGACCTATTGTGTAGAGGTATGGGGAAACACATATAAAAGTAATCTTCAAACAATAAATATAATGCAGAAAAGGGCTATCAGATTCATCCACAATGTAGGATTTTGAAACCACACAAATAGACTTTTCCTAAAACTGCAAGCTCTAAAATTTCAAGATCTGATTCAGTTTAAAACAGCACAAATAATATTTAAAGCAAAAAATAACTTACTCCCAGGCAACATAAATAAACTGTTCTCAGAGAGAGAAGGAGGCTATAATCTAAGAGGGGAACTGAACAATAATTTGTGTCAGAACTACCTTGAAAAGCATGTGTGTCTCAGTCTCTGGGGTCAAATTATGGAACAGTTTAACAGATGAATTAAGAAAATGTAAAACCATTGGCAAGTTTAAAAAAACATATAAAATACAAATTTTAAATAAATATAAGGATGAGGAACAGCAGTTTGACCCAAGACGGTAATGGCAGGGTTTAGAAAAATGTGGATGCATTGTCTTGTTATGTCTTCTTCTGTGTGTGCGCAGGGGGTTCTAGAAGTATAGAAATTCAGTATTATATACAGGTGCAATATTCTGTGTATATTTGTATATAAGTAGCTTATTGAATATTATAGTCAATAAATTGTAAGTACCATTGGTTCTTGAATAGACGGTGAATGTTGTAAATATAATAATAGAGAATTTAATAACTTGACTATAGAATGCAGTAATACAAGGGGAAGAATTAAATATGTTCTTACTTCTTCCTACTCCTTTTCGAGCATATAATCTTGCTGCTCATGCAAGACAGTTATCAACAGTTTGCTTTTTGTTTTTGTTTTGGTATTGGCATGGTGGCCATTTGTTTTGGTGATTATCTCTGTTTTATCTTTTAATGTGTTCGAAATAAAGAATTACTACATTATGGAAGACTTCAATTATCCTGCTATTGATTGGGAAATGGTGGAAGGACCAGGTAAAAGGGAGGAAGAATTTCTAGGTGTAATAAATGACCTTTTTTTTGGTGCGTACACTAATAGACATGCAAGAGAAAAAGTAATTTTGTCTTTTGTGCTCTGTAATGACCCTGATAGAGTTTGCAGTGTAGAGGTAATGGAGCCACTTAGTGATCATTCGACTGGTAGTTTGATGTTTCATTGCAAGTTAAAAAGTTATCTTCGAAAACCAACATTTTCACTTTTTGGTGAACAAACTTCGACAGTGTGCGCTAACAGACACGGCGCTCGGCATACGCTTATCACGCACTGCGCGTAGGGCACCAACTGCCTGGGGGGGCACCAAAAAACTCAAGCCCATAAAAAATTATAATAATAACGGTATTTAATATTTAAAATAAAAGTTTGTAAAGCATGTTAATAAATATAAGTAATACAAAAATAATTTAGGCTTATTTACGCGAAAAAAGATTAATCTCCTGTGCGGCCCTCTCATCGGTCTACCTTTGGTGCCCCCCCCCCCCCCCCATTCCCTAGTAGTTTGCTCCATTATGCTTCATTCGCAAATTTGGCAGAAGTTTATTCCGGAGATCTGGACATGTCATCCAAAAGGCATCAAGAGTCACGGGCGGAAAAGAGGAAAAGAGAAAAACAGCGAGATGATGCTCGCGCGTCACTTGCTGGTAAGACAATGTTTTAATTAACAATTATTTATTTTGTAACAGCTACGTTTACATGACCACAATAATCCGATAACAGGGAATAATGGGGTAATGGCAATAATATGATTTGATGCGTTTACAAGTACTTCAGTAATGCGATATTTGGAAAAACCTGGTTTACATGGTTCAGTCAATAGTTCGATTTCTTTCCAAGTACATGACGTAAAACTCTTGGTCTCAGCATAGGCCTTCCTAGACTCCAACCAAAAACCTGTGCTTGCTGGATGTGCGTTAGGAGTAAGGACTGGTGGGAGAGAGTGGTGCTCAATTAATTTTCAGATGCAAAATGGAGAGAGAATTTCAGGATGTCTCAGGGAGTATTCGTGAAACTGTGTGATCAGATGAAGGATGTCATAAGCCCAGGAGAGATGACCGCAGTACCTCTAGAAATGCGAGTGGCAATTGCGTTATACAAGCTCGCGTTAAATCAGCAGATTTTTCATTGGGTGAGGAATCTTGGCTATCATCATTACCTTTCTTCTGAAATTTGGACCATCTATTGTTTACATCTATTGTTATTGAAATTTGGACTTATGTCTGAAAATATATTCGTCTGCAAATCAGTGCTTGCTTCTCATTAAGGTAGGTCTCAGTATCATTCTTGACACAGTTCTTGAATTCTTCATCTAACACCATCTCTTTTAGTGAGTTGAAATCATCCCTGACCTCCATAGAAGAACACCAGCGCTCAAAGCAAACCTTCTTCTCGTTAGCAAATTCCACATAAGTCTGATTGTCAGATTTCTTCAGACTTCTGAATTTCTGTCAGTAATCCTCTGGAACTAACTCATTAGCCGTCAAAATAACATTTTTGACAACCTCATAATCAGAGGAATCATCTGAATAAAAAAACAAAGCTGAATAGGTTTTTTGAGCTTTACCCTTGAGAACAGTTTGCAACCTCAGGGGCCAGTGTTCCTTTGGCTACTGACAACTCTTAGCTACCTTCTCGAAGCACTGGAAATTCTTATCAACCTCCTTCTCTGAGAATATAGGCACCAGCTTTACCTCCTGGCTAGCATGAAATTTGTTTTCAGCTTCTATTTTGATTGTAGTTGCTCCATTAGGAGCCTTTCTTCTCTGTCTAACTTCTGTAAATTGAAATCTCTCACTCTTGCTAATTTTTCTAACTCAAACCTCCTTCCTTTCTCTCTTTCTGCCCTCTCAAATTCTCAGTATTTTTCTTTTCCCTCTATTTCAATCTCTCAAATTTTTAAATTAAAGTTCCATTTCTACATTTGGATTTTCTACTGGAAACTGTTCCAGATAAGATTCAAAGAATCCAGAGAAATCTCTACACGTAAGTAGCAAGGCCGAAAGCAAACATTGAATGTTAGTGACGGTTGGTCCCTCAAGCGGAAATGCATTAAAAACCAACATCATTCTGAAAAACATATTACCATGTGGGAATAGGAACACTTCGGAAAACCACTGTTAGTTCATACAGCTCGTTGCAACAAGTGCAAGTTAAAACTCTACCATGCAAAGCGAAAGCCCTATATCAACAACACCCAGAAACACCGCCAGCTTCTCTGGGCCCGAGCTCACCTGAGATGCACAGACCCAAAGTGGAAAAGTGTGCTGTGGTCTGACGAGTCCACATTTCAAATTATTTTTGGCGCCCTGGTGGCTCATCGGTGTAAGCGCCCACACAGTAAAAGGCTGTGTTCTTCCCGCGGCAACCCAGGTTCGATTCCAGCTCAGGTCATTTACTACATGTCTTTCCATTCTTCTCCCCAACTTTCCTGTCTCTCTCCACTGTATTACTATCAAATAAAGGAAAAATTAAATAGAAAATAAAAATAAGTGGCCGATGAGGGTAAGCACGCTGCAATGGCCCAAAACATCTCCAATTGGAGAAACTTGCTGCAAAAACAAATGTTGCGAACGTTCAAAAACACATGAATCGCAAAAACAAGTGCTTGAGAAAACGCTGCCCATCCATATCAACCAAGGCCCTCTCCAAGCTGCTATGGAGAGCGCCAACTAGTATAGTTTTATTATTGACCTGAGCTTGGTCATCTGGCGTATTTAGATACAATTTATTGAAGTCCTTGGGGTAATTGGTCCCCTGCATTGACCCATCCTATTGCTAGGAGCGGTAGGAAGAGCGCCCTGGGACCAACTCCAGTCCTAAAGCCAGTTGTTTGGTCAGGGGCACTGGTTGGCGCATTCCTATAATGCATTTTTTTGTGGGTGGGGGAAACCTGAGTTCCAGGCTGATTTGAACCCACAACCCTCTTGCTCTGAGGCCACAGTGCTAACCACTACACCACCATGCCTTAGTTTTTACTGCACAGCGAAGGGTTTGCTCAGGATTGCAACTTTTTGAGCATTTACCAAATATAACTATTTGCTCGCTTATCAAGCAAACCAACTTAGCTAGCTAGCGAGCTAGAAAGCCTTTTTGCCAACTTAGCTAGTCATATTTGGCGCATGTATATGTTATATAGCAAACTAAATGGGGAATCCATTGATTTCTGTGCATCACATGTAAGGCCGTGATCACGAGCAAACCCTTTGCACATGCTCACAAGATTGCAACCCAAGGCAAATCCTTCGCTGTGGTGTAAAAACAAAATATGCTAGCGGCTTGGAGCACTTTCTTTATGTCGATGTAGACATGCAGCATTTTTCTCTCGCATTTGTTTTTCAGGGTTGTGCGTTTTTTGTATCTAGTTTTGCAGCGGGCCTTTGCAGGACGTTTGTGTTGACGCGGACAAGCAGAGTTTTTCCCTTGCTTTTATTTCTGAGGTTCTTGTGTTTTTGACTTTACATCGTTTCTGTTTTTGCAGTGCATTTCTACAATTGGAGATGTTTTGGGCCGTTGCGGCACATTTGGACTCGTTACCCACCCACCATAAATATCAGTAATGATAAATCTAGGCACAGAGGAGCTCAATAGATACTCATCTTTTTCAAAGCAAAGCAGATCCAAGGTAAGTTGAGTAAATGATGGTCTACCCTTCTACTGATACATATGTTTTCCCTGCAAATACCTGATAGATGTATGTATGCTAAGCAATAATTTAGAAAGCTCAATGCACATCTTGAAACATAAGAACAATTTTAAGAAGACTGTACATTTATTGCATGATCTATAAAAAAAAAAGTAATATCCAGCTAATCCAATGTACGGGGAACCTCAGTTTCCTCCTGGGATCAGGTTAGTCATGAAATGTGATGAGGAAGTTAGCTGAAGTCTCACCATTGCAGTGTCTATTCATTTATGTGTATGTTATATTTCATTAAATGTCTCTTTATACATCATCTTAGAATTGCACATATTGTATTTTAGTACTAAGCTGTTTCTTACGCTTAATGAAAAATGCTATGAAAATCTTCCAGTCTGGCTACTAGATTGACGTATCTTTCTCATAATTTCAAGATGTTTCAAGAAGTCATTGGCATGCTAGTATTTGAGCATGGAACACACCTGTGCTCACACGCATGCACGCACTTTAATTATACTACAACTCATGCTGCTGGTTTGCACAAAAGGAGAACATTGCACTTAAGAGGACATTACATTTCAATACTTGCACAACTATATTTGAGTATTAGTATAATTTTGAACACATTTACAATTTATCTTTCTATAAATGCATTCCTACACTGGCTGAGGCTCACCAGGTGCCTCTCTAGGCTTATCCTGTGACTCTCCAATCGTACGTGGTGTCTCAACTCTCTTCTGAGGAGTCAAACCACTGCTGAACACCGTTGGCATTTCTGCCATATGGGTGGCCATTAGCATAACAATTACAGTTTTGTTCCTTAGTATTTACACAATTACAAATTTAAGGGGCCATAATTCCTTCGTGTTTCACTTGCTATGGAAGTGTTTACTTGCTAGTAAGAGCATTGTTTACACTCTAATTTGAGAGCATTGAAGTGCCTCTAGAGAGAGCGAGGAAATGGGAATTACAGCCATTTAAAATTGTATCACTGTCCACAGATGTGCACACTTGACTGAACTTATAAATTCTGAATAGCATGGTTTGCTTGAATGAGTTGATTGGGAGAACAGAGAGACTAGAATTGGTCCCATAGAATTATATCACACATACACTCAAAATCTTGCAATCTTTACCTCATATTATCAATTTATCTTTGTGCTTTATGGAATTCAATTGATAGAACTGAAGAAAGACATTTTCTGGTGCCCAAATATGCTTTGCTTTTTTTTTCCCATGCAGCAGATTTGCACAACAGCACAAATCTGCAGCTATGAAACACAATTCATTCATCTGAATTCAGGTAAAGAGTGACCTCTGCTGGCAGATATACATACATCAACCACAAATAAAGACCACATTTTTGCAGTCACACATTGTGTGGAGCTATCTAGTAATTGTGTTGTTTTTCCACCTATTTTGGGATTCCCTCCTCCTCGATTTCTAGTCTATTCGAAATTCCTTACGCTCAGTCAATTGATTGAAAGATTATGTGGTTCACCTGTGTTCAACAGTCAGGTGACAGGCTCTTAATTTATAATTGAGATCAGTTGTGGTGCATTCCCCTCTGTCAAATCAGGTTGTGGAACTGCCTTTCCAGCTGAGCTTTTAAAAGGCAGGACTGTGCACCCGGGGCTCATTTAGATACTGCTTTTCATTGTGTGAGGTCTCATAGCTTTGGAGAGAAAGGAAAAAAAAAAATCACTAAAAATGTTGATCTGGGATTATATTGATATTTCTAAGTAGATAAGTTGATGCTGTGACATTCAAATTTGTTTTATGGGCCAGCATTCGATGATTTTATTGCTTGGCTGCCATCAGGACAACACATGGAAAGAACTATGGGCTTGCCTTAATGATGCCCTAAAACTGCAGGCTTTATTTTGTTACTTTATTGAATTAAAATATTAAGAATTATTTAAAATTATTCTAGACAAAGCAGTAGTATGGCACAAATATTTGCCCTTCAAATAAGTTGTGTTACATGTCTAACTTTGTTTTATTTATGCTTGTGCAAATCAATTGCAATTTTTGAAAACCCCTATGGACTGAGGTGTCTTAACCAAATGAGATGCATTAAAGTCTCAGTGAATGCTTGATTTATCTGAATAAATTCAGAAATGCTTAATTTTCATCATGTTACTTCCTGCCACAAGGTAACAATGGTGATCAAAGGGTTCTAAATTGGTTGAACTGTGGGTACATGGTTGCAAAAACTTACAAATGACTAAATCTAGTGAGTCAGATCTGTTTTGCTATGCATCTGTTATTGGGTGCAAGCACTTGGACACTTCTATTAATTTGGCTTAAGACTGCAAATAACTTCTTTTAAACACAAAATGCACCTAAGTGAGACAAATTAACAGCTTGTTAAAATCCTATGAGGGCAAATATGGTCGGAACAAAAACCAGAATACACAGGGAGGCCACAGCACAGAGTTTCGGCACCCCTGTCTTAAACTATGGCCAACAATAGCTGGTGGGTGAGACGATTGGTCCCAACATACTCTAGACTTAAATTGAATAGCATGAAAATGATCAGAATAATTGAGCAACAAGTGGTTAATTTCGATGTACTTGATTTGTTTTCATTTCCGTATAGACAAACAAAATCAGCTTATCAGAATTTGGCACATTGGCAGCAGGTGTCATGCAATTAGATACATGCACACGTATTGGAACACTTTGTTTGCCTTTCCAGACAGTAAAACCTGTTTATAGCGGTGGGAGTGGCTTCCTACTGCTCAAAGCTGGTGTGCAACACATCCAAAGTGTTTTCTACTGGGCAAACTAATGGGACTAATTCAGAGATGCGGCATTGACACCACAGCTTATTCTGGCATATTCCATGGTTCCACAATGTGCTTGGAGGGCAGCCTCAACTAATGGCACAATCATAATGACATGTGACAGTCGTATAAACTGCACTGTCACTGACGCCAAAACCAGCTGCTGCACAACTTAAAGAAACTGGGCCTTCTCCAGACACACAAATGCAGAGAGGACAAAATGCCAAACATCTCTATTATTCATTTAAAAAAATCACAAAGCGCACTATGCAGCTCAATCAATCTTCCAAGGTTTTGAAAATGATAAAAATTGTTAGTGTCAAAACTGCTTTGAAATTGATCTTTTTTTCTTTTCATGGCTCATGCTAAATAATTGTGAAGCGAAAAATGCCTAAGAAACACAACCCCATGCTATGGCATTTTAACGCAAATAACACTGCTAAACAATTTTAATGCCAATTTATAGTTGTTACACATGACTGGATTCTGATGGAAGGGGTTTAAATCAACATCATTCTAATGCTCTTAACGTTGATACAAGCCGTATAGTCAGCTGTCAGGGACTGAGGGTGAGGAAGGTTGACTACTAAGCTCAATATACTCATTACTGAGATATTGAAGCTCTGAACAGTACTATTTCACCGTCCAACTTGAAGCGCGAAGCCATCAATGTTATAACAGTCAGTCAGAACTCTGTCTACAAATCATGAACTTCAAAAAGATGGATTTAATATAAGGATTATGCTGCAGATACAAAGATGTAAGGTTTCTGAAGCAAGAAAGCTGTGTCAACATACATTTGTAGACTGGAATGGTTGGTTCACTTCAGCATTTAAAAATTTAGACAGGAGCTGATGGGTTTTCTCTGCCATTTATATCTGCCTGTTTAGGGCTCTTTGGGTTGGTGTTTAAGTGTTGTTTGCTAATCAGTGGCGTAGAGACCTAATCTGTTTTGGTTGACAGTACTTTACATTAGAGGGACTTTGGGGATTATCGCCTTAAGTAGCAGTCCCTTCATGATTACGACACCTAAGAATCTTCAAGTGGATGCAAGGGAATGAGGACAAGCAAAGAATTTTTTCACTGCAGATGCTTAAAAGTTTAAGACTAGAGTGTGCAGGGTTAAGGAGTATAATTCCCACAAATGGCAAGACCAACAGTGATAAACCTCACCTGATTTATAAGTGAGAACTTGAGACATCGGTGACTGCACTTGTAGAATTCCCTCATATTTCAAAAGTTGGAAATACTTGAGACATGAAGGAACGCGTGTTGTCTTAGTCTGTGTCGAAAGCTTAATGATCTAACTCCATATGAATTTATCTTCAACCCTCCTCTCCACTAACACGAACACACAGGAGCCTGCCCATGACTAGGGTGGCTATCCAGCTATGCAGATGTGAACAAGCCTCTGGCTACATAATAAAATACTATCGCAAATACATTTTAAGTGTGTAGGCAAGACTAGAGGGTGCAGATACCCTAAGACCTGGGTGTGTCCGAACAAAATCCATATCTATGTAGTGGATATTTAGCAGTCAAGGAGGAATGCCAGGTTAAGATTTAAAAAAATTATTGTATGGTTCACAAAATGTTCTGCAGAGTGTGGTAAGAAATTACTATATGCAAATGTTGCCCTTGTTAAACAGACTCCTGGAACCATTCCACTTTTCCACCTATAATACCCAAAGATCAAAGAAAAAACAAAAGCTATCTCCGAATAGTCTTTTTGCTTAGCAAAGTTTGCAACTCAAAGAAAATGAGTCTCATATTTATGCGGCAGTCAAGTGTATTTGAATTCTCTAAATGCAAAGGAAAGGTGCTTCAATGCTTCCTAACTTCAATAGCATTGGGTACACTGAACTATCCTTTACAAAAGAGATGATGCCATCTCACAATACCATGCAGCAAAAATGTTTACAGCAGCGCACAATCTATCTAGCTGCCTGGGGAAAACCAACAAACATTTGACGTGGATAGGCGAAGTAGATAATACAAGTTCCTGTTGCTTATTCAGAATTTTCCATCTTATGCCATAACTTTTTGCAACTGTTTGTGTATACGTTTTGAACTTTGAACAACTTTCTACTCGTGAGGATGGGCTAGTTATGAACATTACCCTATTGTTGTAAAATGATCAAAATTGATTTACCACGTACAGCAACGCGAGAAATTAAACTCAATTTTCTTGAGTGCTTCGTGTTTACACATCCAAATCTTTGAGTACCCAAACATCAGGGTAAGCTGAAAATGTACTGATATTCGACATTGGTGACTGTTGCATACAGAATTCTTTCGCCCCTGCGCTCTTGAATGATTATGCTGTCCATTGCCTTAGACCACGAAAATGGATCTCTCATTACTTGAGCTGCCAGACTTTCGCACAGTGTCCCGCACTTCGAAATATCGCAGCCGTATTTTTAGTCATGGCACGGATCTATTCTGTGATAACCACTGAATTTAACTACTCAAGAATTATTCCATAAATCTCAGTTTTTGCGTGTAGTATCCAGTTGCGATTGTTTTTGTCCGCCTACATTTCGAGCAACCATTTGTAATGTGAATATAGGCCACTGGATGGCAGTATTTACCTTTTTTTATTCAGCTCAGACTGGAGCTATGTTTAGACATGTCCTGGACATGTCTGGGGCAAGTCCCCGAAAATAAAAAAAAAGAGGTCTAAATGTGGGTGGGGTCTGCAAAAGAGTATATAAGGCAAAGAATTGAGACAGTAAAGTAGGAGGAGAAATTGCAAGAAGGATACATGTGACCAGACCTGTCATTTCTGTTCAAGACCTGTTAAGTTTCTTTTGTGGATTTTTCTCACCCAGCACATCACCAGGAAACTGTAAATATTTCTGTTTTTTTTGTAATCAATCTTGGTCTTTAGTTGTAGGTTAGTGTTAGTCTTTGTCTGTGAATTAAATTTGTTTAAGTTTTAAATTGTGTCTGTCATCCCTTGCTGTTGCTGTTGCTGTTGTGTTGTAATGTAATAACAAATTGGGGCCATAACAAATTGGGGGCTCAAGTCCGGCACAGACCATTGAGAGTAAGTAATTGAAAATCTAACATTTCAAATTGTAAAATTGTTTTTTGAATTTTCCTATATAAATATATTGACAGATCAACAGCAATGGATGATTTCTTGGCAACACCAACCGTTGAGGTTTTGAAGTCTTTTAAAAAGACAGAACTGCTAGAAATTTGCAGACATTTAGAGCTGACAGAGGTGAAACCAGCCATGCGAAAAGCAAGACTGGCTCGAGAGAGAGAGTTGAATATTACATTGATGAAAATGTGTTTGCACCTGGAGATCTGGAACAGTTTCCAGTGGAAAATCCAAATATAGAAATGGAACTTAAATTAAAACTGCTAGAGATTGAAAGAGAGGAAAAAGAGAAAGAAAGGGAGGAAAGACAAAAAGAAAGGGAGGAAAAAGAAAAACAAAGAATTTGAGTTAGAAAAATTAGCAAGAGAAGAGAAAAAAGAAAGAGAAAGAGGAAAGAGCAGAAAGAGAGACAGAGATTTTGAATTAGAGAAATTCGATAGAGAAGAGAGACTCCAAATGGAGCTACTAAAAATTTAAATTCAAACTGAAAATAAATTTCGGGCTAGCCAGGAGGTGAAACTGGTGCCTCCATTTTCAGAAAAGGATGTGGACAACTATTTCCAGTGTTTTGAAAAGGTAGCAAAGAGTTGCCAGTGGCCAAAGGAACACTGGCCTCTGATGTTGCAAACTGTCCTCAAGGGTAAAGCTCAACAAGCCTATTCGGCTTTGTCTGCAGATGATTCCTCTGATTATGAGGTTGTCAAAGGTTATTTTGAGAGCTTATGAGTTGGTTCCAGAGGCTTACCGACACAAATTCAGAGGTCTGAAAAAATCCGAAAATCAGACTTATGTGGAATTTGCTAATGAGAAGAAAGTTTGCTTTGAGCGCTGGTGTACTTCTATGGAGGTCAAGGATGATTTCAACTCACTAAAAGAGATGGTGTTAGTTGAAGAATTCAACAACTGTGTTAAAGATGATGTTAAGACCTACCTTAATGAGAAGCAAGCACTGAATTTGCAATCAGCTGCCAAATTTGCAGATGAATATGTTCTCACACAAGTCCAAATTTCAGTCTAGCAGTAATAATAGATGGTCCCAATTTCAGAAAAAGGGTTATGGTGATACCCAAGATTCCTCACCCAAAGACAAAGACAAATCTGGTGATGGTGCTCAGAAATCCAGTAACAGGTCTGATCAAAGTGTGAAAGCTGACAGTGACAAAAGTGGTCAAGTATGCAGTTATTGCAAGAAACCTGGTCATGTTAAAACTAACTTGGTTCCTAAAAGCTAAGAAAGAAAAAGAAAAGGATACCAAACCAAATGCCTTTGTGAAAACAAGGTTAGAAACCCCTGTAGTAGATAACCGATCTGCTAAATTACCTGCTTCTTGTGGGGTTAAAGAGCCTGATACAGCTGACTTTGTGAGGGAGGAATTTCTTCCATTTGTGTCAGAGGGATTTGTGGCTCTGAATGAGCATACTACTCCTGTCCCCATATATATCCTAAGGGATACCGGAGCTTCTCAGTCACTTTTGTTGATGGACTCCTTGGAGTTACGTGATGAGACCGCTTCAGGGGATTTCATACTTGTACAGGGTATTGAAGGGAGGACTGTATCTGTACCCCTGTGCTCTATATTCTTGAGGTCAGATTTAGTTACAGGACAGGTAAAGGTGGGACTTATGTCAAGTCTACCTATAAAGGGTGTTTCTCTGTTGCTAGGCAATGACCTGGCTGGGGGCAAAGTAGTTCCCCCTGTACATCTTACTTCACAGCCGAGCACTGAAGATGGGGATGAGGACCCATCTCTGTACCCTTCTTGCGCAGTGACTCGTGCTATGGCCAAGAAGGCTAAAGATGTTGTGGTGCCGTCCAGCACATTGAATAGTCAGGACTCATGTGGTTCGCCTCATGACTCTGATTGGCCTACTATGGTTTCTCCGTTTGAGGACTTATCAGATACTTTTATCAGTTCTCTATTCAGCCAGCCGGATGGGTCTGGTGATTCTGATGTGTCTGGAGACTTGTCTCTGTCCAGAAAGCGGTTGATTGAGGAGCAAACTAATGATTCTGAAATTTGTATACTAAAGAGGAGAGCCCTTCCTGATGAAGAAATAGACGCAGTTCCAGTTGGGTATTATCTCAAGGATGGTGTGTTGATGCGGAAGTGGCGCCCTCCTGATATCCCTGCCAATGCAGATTGGGCAGTGGTCAGGCAAATTGTTGTTCCGAAGGTCTACAGGAATGAGATCTTGACAATGGCTCATAGTTTACCTTTAGGAGGTCATCTTGGTGTTAACAAGACTGTTGATAAAATCATGAAACAGTTCTTTTGGCCTGGGCTTCGGAAAGACGTTTCCAACTTTTGCAAAACCTGTCACACTTGTCAAGTAGTTGGAAAACACCAGTTAAACCCACCTGTAGCTCCATTGCAGCCTATCCCAGCATTTGGGGAGCCATTCTCTAGGGTCATTGTTGATTGCGTTGGTCCATTACCCAAGACTAGATCTGGAAATCAGTACTTGTTGACAATCATGTGTGCATCTACCAGATTCCCCGAAGCCATACCTCTACGTAACATCAAGGCAACTGCAATCTCGAAGGCTTTGATAAAGTTCTTCACGTTGTTTGGCCTTCCCAGGGAAATTCAGTCAGACCAAGGTAGCAATTTCACTTCAGCATTGTTTCAGCAGGTTGTGTATGAACAGGTGCAAAGCAGATTCTTTCTAGTGCCTATCATCCAGAGAGTCAGGGTGCCTTAGAGCGGTTTCATTCCACTCAAGACAATGATGAGGGCTTATTGTTATGACCATGAGAAAGACTGGGATGAAGGTGTTCATTTGCTGTTTGCAGCTAGAGAAGCAGTGCAGGAGTCTACTGGATTTAGTCCATTTGAGCTAGTGTTTGGTCATGAAGTGAGAGGACCTTTGCTATTATTGAGTGAACAATGGCAAGAGGAAGAGCCGCAAATCAGTCTGTTAGACTATGTTAGCAAGTTCAAGGAAAGATTGCGTGCAGCTTGTGACCTAGCCAAAGAACTTGAAATCAAGTCAGGGAAAAATGAAAACTTGGTATGATCATAAGGCTAGAAGCCGTGAGTTTAAACCAGGAGACAAGGTCCTTGTGTTTCCCTTGCAGTCCAATCCATTGCAGGCTAGATTTCATGGTCCTTATGAAATTCTGACAAAACTCAATGATCTCAATTACATTGTGAAGACTCCAGATAGGAGAAAGTCAAAACAGTTGTGTCACATTAACATGCTGAAGCCTTATCATGACAGAAATGCTAGGGTTGCAGCTGTCACTTCAGATCCTCCAATGGCCGAGATGTGTGAAGATGAGGGGGAGTTTCAAGATGATGAACCTAGAATTAAAGCTGAAGTTCTTTCATGTAAATTGTCAAATTCTGAAGTGTTGCAAAATCTTGATGTAAAACTCCAGCACTTAGAACCCTCACAGAGAGATCAGTTTGAGAGGTTGATCAAGAAATATGAGGATCTGTTTCCTGATGTTCCAAAGAGTTTCTATAGCCTCTCATGATGTAGATGTTGGTGATGCCAAACCAATAAAACAGCATCCGTACCGGATGAATCCTGAAAAGAGAGAGATTGCTGAGAAAGAGGTTGAGTACATGTTAGAACATGATATTATCAGACCCTCCAACTCAGATTGGAGTTCACCCTGTGTGCTAGTTCCAAAACCTGATGGAAGTACTAGATTCTGTACAGATTATCGCAAAGTCAATGCTGTAACTAGAACTGATGTGTTTCCAATACCTAGGATTGATGATTGTATTGATAGAGTAGGGCAAGCAAAGTTTCTGACCAAGATTGATTTGTTGAAGGGTTATTGGTGTGTGCCTTTAACTGAGAGGGCCAAGAGCATCTCTGCTTTTGCCACACCATCTGGATTGTACCAGTATGAAGTCCTACCCTTTGGCATGAAAAATGCCCCAGCCACATTCCAAAGGATGATACAGTCTACAATCGCCAGTTTGCCACACACGGGTGCATACATCGATGACCTGATCACATGGAGTGACTCCTGGGAAGAACATCTGAAAGATGTAGAGACGTTGTTACAGCGCCTGACCCAGGCTAACCTGACTGTTAACCTGAGCAAGAGTGACTTTGGTTGTGCTACTGTCACCTATCTTGGCTACGTCATAGGCCAGGGTAAGGTGGCACCCATAAATGCTAAAGTCCAAACCATCATGGACTTTCCCGTTCCTGACAACAAAAAAGCTTTGCGCCGCTTCCTTGGAATGATCGAGTACTACCGCAAGTTCTGCAAGAACTTTGCTGAGATTGCTCTCAGTCTAACTAACCAACTGAAGAAAGGCGTAAAGTTCACTTGGGATGATGCATGCCAGAGAGCCTTCGATTGCCTGAAGTCTCTGCTGTGTCACTTCCCCGTGCTCAAATCTCCTGACTTCAACAAACCGTTCTCCATCGCGGTCGATGCTAGCGACCAAGCTTGTGGATCTGTGCTCCTACAGAGAAGTGACTCTGATGACATTGAGCATCCCGTGGCATACTTCTCCAGGAAGTTCAATCGCCACCAAAGGAACTATTCCACAATAGAGAAGGAACTGTTGGCTCTGGTCCTTTCTTTACAACACTTTGAGGTTTATGTTTGTACAGGACAAAAGCCAATGATTGTGTACACTGACCACAATCCGTTAATGTTTTTGAGTAAGATGAAAAACAAGAATCGGAGATTGTTGAATTGGAGTTTGATTTTACAGGAGTTTGACTTGGAAATTAAGCATGTGAAGGGTACAGACAATGTAATTGCTGATTGCTTATCCCGTGTTTGAATGTATATATATACATCATGTGTTTGAATATTGTATGATATGTGTATATATAGACAAGTGTTCACTTAATCATTTTGCATTGAAAAGAGAAATTTTGCCTTTATGAGTCAAAATTTTTCCCTTTTGGAATGGAGGTGTAATGTGAATATAGGCCACTGGATGGCAGTATTTACCTTTTTTTTTAATTCAGCTCAGACTGGAGCTATGTTTAGACATGTCCTGGACATGTCTGGGGCAAGTCCCCGAAAATAAAAAAAAGAGGTCTAAATGTGGGTGGGGTCTGCAAAAGAGTATATAAGGCAAAGAATTGACAGTAAAGTAGGAGGAGAAATTGCAAGAAGGATACATGTGACCAGACCTGTCATTTCTGTTCAAGACCTGTTAAGTTTCTTTTGTGGATTTTTCTCACCCAGCACATCACCAGGAAACTGTAAATATTTCTGTTTTTTTTGGTAATCAATCTTGGTCTTTAGATGTAGGTTAGTGTTAGTCTTTGTCTGTGAATTAAATTTGTTTAAGTTTTAAATTGTGTCTGTCATCCCTTGCTGTTGCTGTTGTGTTGTAATGTAATAACAAATTGGGGCCATAACACATTAAATTTCTTCGTTTGAATGGAGAGATCTTCACCTCTGCATGTTAGAACAAGAGGCATAACGCAACTGATCTTCCCATTTTGTCAGGTCTGTTCATTTTATGGCGCTAGTAGACAAAACGCAACCAATGAAAGGGTGATTGGAATAATTCAACACTTTTTTTTTTTGCTATAAATCAGCCATAAAAAATGGGAGTGTCACCCAGTACACTAATAACATGAATGGGTGATACAGGAACTCTTTATCTTAGGCTTTATTCTACCCCAATAAAACGAGTCAGAGAAAAAACATTGAGAGTGTCCGAAGCACAATTTTAAATGAGCAAAATATCTGACTCTGCGTCAGAATATCACCGCGTTCAATCCTGAGATGAGAGTTGTTTCTAACACTGCTGGTCTAATATTTGATGGGAAGTCCAGTATTAACTCCAAAAACGTGGTGATTCCCGTGAGTTCTTACTTTTTCCCACTGTGTGGACCCACGCAATTGAATGTTTGGCAGAGGTACCGAGTTGTCAGGGGCAATTGTGGTAATCGCAAATACTCTATTCAGGAGGCTGTCTCGGGATCCATGTTAGGAGAATCTGGTTTCGTTCGAATGCGCCTGCCGCTTCCAAAGGCGTGCTCTGCCCTCGGTGGAGGCCGGGATAGCACTACCTGGTTTAAACTTCCGAGGCAGCAACGCAATGTGTTTTGTGAAGGGAACATTTTGGCGAGTGATCTTTCAATGAAACGAGGTGCGTTTTAGAAATGTAGTGGAGTAGAAAGTACAGATAATACAGATAATGTACAGTACAGATAATGATGGGGAAGGGATGTCAGACAGAATCCAGCGACATTTGCTTCTAAAAGTGCTATTTGAAGGCAGAACATGCCAGCGAAGCACCATTCTTTAAACTGCCAGAACTGAAACCATTTGTGAAATCGCCCTAAATATTTTACAAGGTAATAAACCTCTAACAAGTCCTCAATTTAAAAAGGTTAAAGAGGCAGCTGTCTGGAATCAATATTCCAATTTTGAAAAGACATCTATTCAGGTCAGCATAAATCTAATGTTCTGCAAATGTGTCCATTTTGCATCGGTTTTCAATAAAATGCACTGGTGTGATGTCATTTTGGCTTTAGGTGGTGAAAACGGATGTTCAGAAGAGGCTGAAGTCTGTCTATTCCCCTGAGAATCCATGGTCTTTTGGTGGGAAAAAGATTGCAAAGGCATTTGCTGGAAATTAAAGGGTTAATTTCCAACAAGCAACTTGGAGTGGTTGTCTGAAGAAGATAAGATAAGGTTTTTGAATACTGATGTACAATGGCAACCCGATTTCGTCGATATGTTAAGTTTATCCCTGCATGATATGAATTATCTTATTTTATCATCCCACAAACTTTCTTGCATTTCCCCCGAAATCTCCTGGAAATCTTTTCAGATCTCAATCTTGTTGCCAGCGTGCCCCAAGTCATGTTGTTTAATTTCCTGCAGCTTCCTCCTGATGTACGGCTTGCCCTTGAGGTCTGAAGAATGATGTCGACAGCCCCTTTGACCCGCATAGGGCTCGGCTTGAAGTCCCATCACTTTGAACGTGAAGAATTCTTCTGTTTTCTTCGTGAAAACAAAACAGTCGCGACTTTGTGGCGCATTTCAAGAGAAGAGACCGAGTCACATTCGGTGTTGGAAAACCCAGTTTAAAAGGAAACAGTTTATTCATCGTCTCGACCAGCGCAGAGTCCAGTATAATTATGATCTGACTGACTTCATGGGGATACAACAGGGTTTAAGTAGGGTTTGTGTTTTGGTTTAACAGGGTTTGTGAACAGAGGATATTGACCTAGGAGTTTCACTATAGTGCAGAAACAATAGTGCCTGATTAAGTCATTGGGTTAAATACTGATGACATTGTCTCAGAAAATACAGTACATAATTCATCGATGTATTCCTCCTTGACTACAACCCAGCAGTGGAATGAAACTGCCTTGATTGCGTAGTTTGGTGTGAGAATAACTGGAGGTAAAGATTTCTATATTACTGCCAACAGAACTCCATATCACTATGTGCTGTGAACACTAAAATCTAACAGTTCCCCCTCTGATCATATGATCACTCACATTTATGATCAAACCATTATTACAGAGTGGTATAAGCATGCGGGTTCGGAATACTGGGTGATGTATATTGGAATGCCATAGGAATACAAACACTGCCTGAAACTCTGATTAAAATAAACACTGTGGAATGAATGTACAGTCTCTGTTTCCATGGGGGCAAGTGTCTCTTGGCGTCCACGGATGTGTAATGGGTTCTATATGCTTTTGAATGTCTCTTTGCGAACAATGACACTTCAGCTTCTGGTGGGTGCTTGTTTCCGGATCGGTCATCCTTCATCTGTATTCTATCAAGGGGAGAAAGGTGCAGCAGTCCCATCCGGAGCACAGCATTTGGAAGTTTCTGTAATACATTGAGTTCAACGCATGGAAATAAAAAGGAAAATGGAGATCCCAGCCAAACAGAACAAGGGAAATCGTTGGGCTAAACTCGCAACGGGGCATCGGACCCAAAGATTCCCTTAAACAAAAAACATACATATTAAACAAACCAAAAACTGGACTACCAGCAATCTCCAAAAATAACAAACAACCATGCGTTGATTGACAATAAGCAGTAATTACCATGCTGGTGCACTGTGAATGACCGCAGAAGTATTTAAGAGCAGTTATAAGAGCAGATTCTCAATTCAAAAACAAAAATATTCAACTTTCCAAGTGAAATGCTTTGTTGCCGTTATTGCATCGAGGATATATGCCTTTCAACAACTGGCACTGCCTAGGTGTATGCAACACAAACAACCTGCAGTGCATTGCTCATGTGCCAGCAACAAAACATCATCACACACTTAAATGCTGAACATTTTTATTACACAGAACATACATCAACAAAACCAATCAAGCGTCAACTTAATTGTTGTCCTTGTTTTGAAAATGAAGGTCGGCCACAGTGAGTGTTTGTTGCCGGAAAGATTCGGGTCAACAGTCCCTCAATGTGACTCATCGTTTTTATCAAGAATTTGGTTGCCTTTTCAAATTTAAATTCAGACTCCCATTTTTTCCTGCTCGTAGGGTGCTCACTGTCTAATGTACATAGTCGTCTGAAAAAGTAAGGGGGAGGTTTGCCTCTGCCAAGTGACAAGCATTTGTCCACTGTGTAGCCTTCTTTCCGACACGTTTCGCAAAACTTCAGTTAACTTCCCAGTCTTTGACCAAGTGGCCAGGATTCCCGAAAACACAGCACTTTTCACTGGGTAGAATCGTTGTTTCGCATACTGGTGCGCGTGGGAATTTCAAAGTACAGTCAAAATTGCTCTGCCTTACGGGTTTATGGTTATACTGCATTTCGCCTTCGACCCGTCATTGCATTAACGCTCTAAGGCGGGTTACTGCAGCCAAGTTATGGTCAGATGCCTCGCTGTCACTTCTAGTCCACTCATTACGAGCGGAGGGCGGAACTGACATGGTAGTCACCCACCTACCATGCGCCAATAACTGCCCATTTTGCAATAGTTTGATTCCATCTTTAAAGCAGCTATTTCCACGTTTTTCATAGCCACCTTTTGCTTTTTTCTCTATGTAAAGGAGGCGGTCGGCTTCGGCCTTAGCATGGATTTCGTTTCGCCTTAGCGTATTTTTCACAATGAGCAGAGCAATGGGGAGTTTACATGCATCGGGCATGCGTTGGAATTTGCCAAAAGCCTAATTGATGTCCTCCAAACCTTATTCTCATTGACATCAAACCCGTATTTATTTCGAAGGTATTCGTCCACGTTTTCCAACTTCAAATGGGAGTGAATTAAACCTTCAGTATCTCTAATGAGATTACTAGCAATTTCAGGTGCAGCTCTACCACCCTTTTCAGAGGTAGGGACCTGGATTTTGTCGCGTCTGCCAAACATGATTTCAATTGCAAAGTCGGTGAACCAACCAATACTGAACCGTATAAACTTCTAAGATAATGGAAATTATGCTCTCATCACTTACCAGGTGGACAACTCAATGAATCTTATTTATCAAAGGAAATTAAAAAAAAAAAAAAAAATGCTGTTATTGATTTAAGGACGCTCAATTAGTCGGCTTCATTTTAATTGAAACAAACCACAATCCCGTTCCAGTAACCTACACTAATGGCACAATTTTATTTTAGCACTCTGGATCCATTACGGACTGTAGCAGCCTACTTAGGTTTTTAGGGTGAACAAAAAAAAAAAAACCTCAAACGGTCACAGAAACCGAGCAGCACCACTGCTAAAACGGACCACAAATAGGTCTCCCACGCGTCACGGGTTAAGCAAGTAGCCCACCGGCGTTTCAGTCCCTAATGCCGCCACAGACACCCTTTTGCAGTCAAAAGTCCTCTGAAAACTGTTGACCGCTCAATGGAGGATTCCTTTAAGCTACCTCAAAGAGAAATCCCTTGTTTGCCCATACAGCTTGGATCCCTGATTAATAACGTCTTAGTCATATTCTAATGCTTGCCCCCAGCAAACACCCTTGTCTCCGGCAAGTATTAGTACGACGTTTCACAGACTCAATACACAAAACATGAAGTTGATTATACCTCGAATTCCTAAAGGACAACCGCCGTCACTTCCATTAATGTTCCCGGGTTTTAACAGCATGTCAGGATCCTAGATTCGTTGGTTAGATTACATGTTGGAAGTCAACAATCACTGCAACAGCATCTTTTGGCTATATACAGCAAACCCAGATTTTATGCATGCCTATGGGTTCCTTAAGGGAATTTTAACGGATTACCGACTTTTTGTCCATGGGTTTCCTTAAGGCTAAAATCCCAGAACCAGCAATCCATAAACCCTTTATGTAAGTCGATCATGATTGTCTCTCCAACTTCAAACCAATTCCCATACCGGGCCGCTGGCCAGTCGGACCTTGGTTGGGATTAAACCCCTAGGTACCCGCCGCGGGGCTAGATGTACAAGTGTTAAGAGTCATGGAGACCACGCAAGCTGAAAGGAATAGCAATCAGCAGGTCAGAACAAACTTAGATCAAACAAATCAATGTGAAGCCAATTACAAGTTGCACACAATTTGGAAAGAGAAAGTCCTACCTGGAGGAAAGGATACACACGCGCACAGGCAGACCAGACCACGTGCGTGGGGAGAACTCAGATGCAAATTGGATGTACAAGTGCTGGTCAACGAATTAGAATAATTTGAAATGGCGCAATTGTTAAATTTTCTTGATGCATTTTTTGTGCAGAAAGCAAATCAGGTGTTCACCGCGCCTGTCCTACTTGTTAGAGTATTCACAGAACTCGCTACCTGTAAAAAATTTGCTCAGCTGAGCTTTCCAAAAGGCCCATTTAGGCCATTTAACTGTGACACTGATTCATTGAATTAGAATAAGTGCTCGAATTTTTGTTTTCTGTGGAGTGTTCATTGTGCAGTATAAAGTCAGGGTTGATTAGAATTTCTAAGTTGTAAAATCAATCATGGGTAAGCAGCGCGACCTCTCAACGGGAATAGTGACTCAAATTCAAGCCCTTCGCTAACCAGGCTTGACCCAAACTAAAATTGCTGAGCAGCTCGGCATCAGCCAGTCTTCCATCTGCAAAGCTCTAAAGAAAGACTGCAGCAAGCGCACCAACTGTTCCGACGTCCGAAAAACTTCTGCTCATGACAACAAGCAGCTGAGAAAGATCGCTGTCAGCAACTGGTTCAAGTCCACTTCCGAGCTCAGCGACTTGTGGAACGAGCAGACCGGCGCTAACGTCTTGATCAACCACTTGCCGTCGTCTGCGCGAACTCTGCATCAAATCTCGCGTTCCAGCAGGAAAAACCGATGCTGAACAAGAAATAAATGGAGAAACGGCTGAAGACTGGCAGAATCACGCATTTGCATCTCCTTCGGTGACCAAGGTCCTCGTGTCAAGCGTTGTGGTGGCGAAACCTACAATTACGAGTGCGTAAAAAGATGCGTCAAGTCTCCCCAGAGCGTTATGGTCTGGGGATGCATGTCCGCTCGCGGTGTAGGGAAACTCTGCTTCCTCGAAGTCTGTCAAGGCTGCCGTATACCAAGATGTTCTGGAAGCGTTCCTGATTCCGACTGAGGGACAGTTTGGCAAAGAAGACCTCATATTTCAACAGGATCTTGCACCGGCTCATGCGCCAAAGATTAGTTCGCCGAAAAACAGCTTGAAGTTTTCGCATGGCCGGCCAACTTGCCTGACCTCAATGTTATTGAAAACCTTTGGGCCATCGTCAAGCGGAAAATTCACGACAGAAAGCCGACTACGCTGGACCAACTGAAGCAGAACATCGCCACTGCCTGGGAAGCTGTGAGTGCGGAAACTTGTGACAAGCTGGTCAAATCGATGCCGCGGAGACTTCAGGCAGTCATACAAGCCAAGATGGCAGCCACAAAATACTGAGAAAGTGATGATTCTAATTATAATAAAAATTATTCTAATTCAGTGAAACGGTTTCTCAATCATTCTAATTCAATAAAACAACATTGTCAGTTAAATGGCCTAAATGGGCCTTCTGGAAAGCTCAGCTGATCAAATTTTTTACGGGTAGCGAGTTCTGTGAATACTCTAACAAGTAGGACAGGCGCGGTGAACACCTGATTTTCTTTCTGCACAAAAAATGCATCAAGAAAATTTAACGATTGCGCCATTTCAAATTATTCTAATTCGTTGACCAGCATTTGTATTAAGATTAAATGTCGGTCACGTGACTTGCCGGTATCCAACTATTAAATTTTTCAGGCCACCCAACCCATTTGACTAAGACCAGCTTTTTTCCCTTTACTTTCTTCTGCGCGATGATTTTTTCAACCTTAAATGCTTTATCTTTACTCACCGTTACCCTCTGTAATTCAGCCTCATAAAATGTACCGTCAATGTCTTCATCGCAATCCTTCAACTTGTATACGGGAGGGATTCTGTGAACCCGTTCAGCCACTGCGAAATATTCATCCGTAATAGGTCTGTTCATAACCTTTTGCAAACGCCCCACGTACTTTTGAAACACGTACTGTATCGCCCTTCTCAAATTTAAACTTTTGCTTTTTAAGCTTTTTTGGGAAGGGCCCGTATATGGTTTTAACAACATTGAAGGCATTAGATTCATTTACATCAACAGGTTTCATTTTAATTGTGCTATGATAGCTTTTATTATATGATAGGATCAGGTTCTGTATTACGTCAATGTACTTGTACGTATTATGGGCGCTGAAGTATTTCCACATCCTGGTTTTAAGAGTCCTGTTAAACCACTCCACTACAGACGCTTTCTTATCATTGCCTGTGGCGAAATGCATTATTTGATATTGTTTCATCAACTTCTGAATCCTTGTTGAAAAATTCCGTACCTTTTGTCAGTTTGTAGTTTTTTGGGCCTGCGGCCTTGTGCAAGTATGGCTTGGAAGGCCCGCGTCACTACTGCTTTTATTCTTAAGAAGACCAACCCATGCAAATTTTGATAAGACATCTATGCAGGTCAGCATAAATTTAATATTATGCCGGGATAAACTTGACATTGACTAAATCGGCCTGCCACTGTGCATCAATATTTGAGACAAAAACCTTGTTCCTCTTGAAATTTGGCTGACTTGTGCAAGGTGTATGCATCTTCACCAGACAGCCACTCCGTAAGTTTCTTGTTGGAAATGCTTAACCCTTTAGTTTCCAACAAACCCCTCTGCAATCTTTCTTTTACACCAAAAGAACCTGGATTCTCCGGGGTATAATAAACGGACTTCAAACACTCCTGAACATCCATCATCGCCACCAAAACAAAAATTACGCAGCATCACACGACAGTTAATTTAATAGTCATCATTTTATTAAAAACTGTAGCAAAACAGACACAACTTTGCAAACATTGGGTTATCGTATACTTTACTGTCAGCCCATAAGCTTTCTTTCATCGCCCTCGAAATCTTCCAGAAATCTCTCCGGACTTCATCGACAATCTTGTTACCAACATGCCCCAAGTCACGGTGTTCAATTTCCTGCAGCTTCCCCCTAATGTGCAGCTCGTCCTTGGGTTCTAAAAGAATGGTGTCGACAGCCCCCTCAACACGCATGGGGCTCGGCCTAAGCCCCAGCACTTTGAGCGCCTTGGAGAGCAGAACACTCAACCCTGGCATTTTCACTTTACCACACAGTTTTTCAAAGTTGTGTTGAAAATAAAAAGAATCAGGCTCAAACAGACAGCTGTGCCTGATTTGACTGGGATGGTCATACTCACACCCCTGGCACTCGCTTTTCAACAATTCTTCGATCGCCATTTCCAGAGGACAAGCCATGATCATCTTCAGGACTTTAACCATGGGGGCTGTGAGGCATCCGTCGATTTTATCAGCTGGCCTGCGCGGTACTGATGGCTGATACTTTTTCCGGGCGCATTTCCCTGGGCAGCATGATCTGATGCGGCACGCCTTCTGTCAGCCAGGGGTCCGAAATGGCCGTATCGTTATCAGCGCAGTACTGTCTCCATTGATTTCGGTGATGCCACCGAGTCCACTCGGCTGATCGGGACATAGGTTTTGTACACTGCCTGAGACATGGCTGCTTAGCATAAAGTTTGTGGGGTTGTTTGTAAGGATAGCCTTCTAACCCAGACCTTTTGAAGACCATCTTACGTGGTTTTCCCTCTAACCCTGTCTTTAAAGAGTTTTCAACCTATCAACGGCAGTGCGGGCCCCCGCAAGTAAATGCTATATGGATGAATAACCTTGAAATGAAACGGCATAGACAATAAGTGGTTTATAAAGTATTTTTATTATTTAAAACACAGAGTGTAAAAGGCACAAAATGCACACAGATCACATGGCTAACTTTTTTCAATTCAAATATTACATCATAAATAAACCATTTCACATTGTAACGACTGGTTCTAATTTTAATTACAAATTGTTCAACGGCGTAAACGTACTAACATTATAAAACGTTAATGATACATAGCCTATTTCACAGACTCAATTTGACTTGTAAATGAACAGCTTAAACTTTTTCATCTTTGAACTTCTTTGAACATGGACCCGATTCCCGCATGATGCGTTCTTCAGCTATCTCCTCTTTGACCTGATGAAATGCGCTCCCTGAGGCTCGCTCAGGCGTATCCTCACTTTTTCTATGGCCAGCCAGTGCTCAAAATCCTCAAACACTATGAGCATCAACCAGCGCGTCCAACATCAAAGATTTCTTGCTTTCGCGGATGTAAAACTCCTTATATTCTGCATCCACTTCTTCTGAGGCAGATACCGTGAAAAGACTTTCCCTTATCATTCTGCCCAGTTCTCCAGCCAACAGTTATCAGGCGCTTGTTTCGATTAGACGATTCAGAAGGAAATTCAAATCGCTTCTGATAGCCAGAGAAGACATACGCGAAGGCGCATCTGAAATTATCCCAGTCACAACTGTCGATAAGAATACCATGTTTTCCAATAGAGTCAAAGTCCTCGTCATCACAAAAATTAAAAAGAATTTCTGGAACATCAGCATCCGTGTAAATGTGGTAGCCGCAGTGGTAGTACCGCGGATCATCAGCGACTCCTCCCCCACTCATGGTGCATCACCAGTAAAAGGGCTCTTGACATTGCTGTAAAAGGCTTCTTTGGACCCCACGGAGCAGTTTGCAGGCCGGCCTCGGTCTCCATAGATTCAGGCGTTGAAGCCGGAAACATGCTTTTCGGTTTAAAAGCCAACTGTATTCTTGACTTTGTAGCGAAAGGCTTTTTTGGACTCTGTGGTGTCGCTTGCAGTCGGGCCCCGGATCCCGCAGACTCTGGCGTCGAAGTTGAAGACATGCTTTTCGGTTTAAAAGCAACCAGTTTTCTCAGTGCACCAAGACAAATCAGCTCAAAGTTCGTTACAAGTTAAATGAGCTTATAGACCACGTTTTATAGAAGTCCTGAAGACCAGCTTCGACTTGTCAACCATCCATCAGTACACACACACATACCCACCTGTGTAAGTTTTATCGTTCTCCTCCTGATTTTTTTACAGAAGTCGTTTGCGCATCAATCATCCCGCAAATTCAGCTGTTTAAAAAAAATGACAGCTGTGCACATCCGCAAGTTCCGCCAAACTCAACAACGCGCGCAAACACCTGTCGGATTCAACCCCGCCCCACCTGAGTAAGTTTTATTCTGCTTTTTTACAGAAGTCGTTCGCGCATCAATGCGCAATCAATCATTCCGTGGCTTACCATCCTACCCAGAAGCCCCGCCAGCCCATGTGGGCCGATCACTTTCAATGCATTTGCCCACAGTCAGACAAACAGATGGGAGTGACACAGACCAAGGGAGAATACGTATGGAATTAACACTCTGCATGGAAACCATCCTTATTTCGCACTTCTTTCGTCAACTACATTACAACTTTTCTTTTCCACGCACATTGCGCAGAAAAACTGGTAAATCATTTTCTTTCTCCTTTATTTCCTTTCTCTTACCCGTCTTAACACTTCATGCTCTCATTTTTTCTGCTTTAAAACGCACTTCTCTCATTTGGAAGTCCCCTGTCTTTAATTTTAGACACGCTGACGTCCGAACAGGCCTCAACCTGTGGCACTAAACGAGTGAAGGTCTCCTTCACAGGTTTGCACCTCAGTATTCTTTGACACGTCAAGCGCCTTGGAGCCAAAATGGCAGGTCGCTCCACTTCTGTGCAACCCGGAAGAAGCCTGTTAACCTACACCAAACACTCTGCTGGAGCCAGCCCAGCTAGCAGCGCTGGATTCGTGCTGGCAGTCTGCCTCAATTCGCAATCGTTTTCTCTCTGGTAGCGAACCAGGAAAAACAGCTTCATTTTGATTTGAGCCAACACCGACTGATGGAAGGGTTTTAAGTTTTGGTTTAACCCCTGGGTTTGATCGTGTGCCACCTCCACGGGTAGGACCACGCCACCCCTGCCGGCGATTAGCTAGCCAGTGCTTCATAAACAAGCCATTAGCTGGCGAGTCCCCAACTCATGGATCAGAGTTTAGGGAATGTGAAGAGAGAACACGAGCCTCGCGGTCCATGTTTCTCTCGCTATACCCCTTTGTCGCAGGAAGGACTGTTCCACTTCCCCTGGTAGGCCGTACCAGATTACCTTGTGTGCTAACACCTGAAACAGCCAGCGTATCAGTGTGTGCAATACAACAAGACGACCCAGAGACCTCATACTGGTAATGTTTTTTTATTAAACTTCCAGGCACTGCACGACCAGACACCGCACCCCTGGTGCAGTTCCGGCCTGGCTGCTGAGGCTGAGGTAAACGGTGTCGCGGCTCAAGATCCGTTTGATTTGGCACCAGGGTTGACCGGTCGTCTGAAGACTGGCGACGGTGGCGACTTTGCGGTGGCTGGGAGAAACTGGGCCTGCGGGGCTGCTGTTGCGGGCGACTGTGCGAGCCCAGATGCTCCGATGCCTTCCTCGCTGCTTCTAACCGGTCCACCATAACCTGGATGTCCGGACCAAAGAGCGAGTTGGTTGTGATGGGCGCATTGATCAGCGCCCATTTCTCCTTTTCCTTGAGTGAAGACAGCCCCAGCCAGAGGTGGCGGTGCCCCACCTGCGCAGCTCCCATGCTACGCCCTCCAACAATCCCAGCATGGCTGCTGCCGTCGTCTGCATCTCCACGATCTCCTCCGGCAACATTTTGGTTTTGAGTTCCTCGTAGAACTGGAGCCGATAAAAGTCAGATCGAAAATGAGTTAAAATCAGACAGGTTATAATGCCACTACTAACAGAAGTTCAACAAGAACGCGTGATTTGGATGCTACTGGCCAGAAGTCGGGTAGATAGTTGCCCGTCAATGTGGCGAGCATTCTGCGACAATTAGTTGCCTCAGAACCAGGTTTAATGCCACTGGGGACACGGCCGATCGCCCCAGATTCAGTAGGCCACGTGTTACGACTCCAGTGTCTGACCGTCATGTCACGACCGACCATCTGCTATACACAGAACAAACCTTCATTTGGTTGAAGGAAACCTCAACGCCGTCCATTACCGCAATTAAATTCTCTGTCTAGCCGTCCTTCTGTTTGTCCATCACCGGCTGACTTTCCCACAGGACGACGCGCGTCGGCACATGGCATGTATCTGTATGGCATTCCTTTGGGCCGAAAATGTGCAAATCCTTCTCCGTTCAGCGTTTCCTCAAGATTTTTCACCTATAAAACACTTGTGGGACATTCTGGATAGAGCGATCCGGCGACTTCAACCACCGCCAGCAGCAGTACGTCAGCTAAAACGAGCACTGACCGAAGAGTGGAACAGTATTCCACAAGCAACAGACATCTGGTGATGGCTATGAGATGCAGGTGTGCCACTGTGCGCAATGCTAACGGGGGACATACGAGAGACTGATAGTGTCATTTGTGTTTCGTAATGTCGAACTTCACCTTGTTAAATAAAAGCCAACATGGCGATATTCCAACCCAATTTTGTGTTATCTATTGTCTGAGATTCCTTCTTTCATTTGATACCAATGAAGTGTTGATTACTAACAGTTACACTCAATATCAAGAAATAGAAAATTGCATTTCTTTTTTTGGTCAGTATAGTTTGTTTCAATGAAGGTCAAGTTACTTTGGACCACACCTCGATTCTTCCTTTTTAATTTTATTGGGATTCGGGGAAAAGAGTCTCTATTAAATTTGACCTTAACAATGATTTATGAAGAGTAACTGTATTAAATGCCTGCGATCTAGAGTGGACACTTGGCAGTCAGTTGCACTGGTTTAAAATGTAGGTAAAATTTTGACAAAAGGATGGTGCCCTCTCGAGGGATGAACACCGTCCCTCCTCAAAAGGCCAGGTCTGCGCCAGAAAGTTCGTCAATTATCTATGAAGCCAACGTTATTTTCTGTGCACCACACAGACAACCAGCTGAACATTTCATCACTACATCGGATCGGGTATGGCCCAGAGACAGTCACCGAACGCGACAGCTTCTTAGCTTGCGCGCAGACAGACTTAAAACCACTCTTCGTTATCTCCTATTGTCTTAAACGAATGTCATTTGTACCAGCGTGGATAATAATTTTGGAATACTTGTGTTTACCCTTCTCAAGCAATTTCAAATTGGCTTCGATCTCTGTGACATGAGCGCCAGGAATACAGTTTACTGCAGAAGCTGGTTTAAACACTCCATCTCTCACTATAGAATCACCGATAATTAGTGCGTTTTCTGGCACTAGTTCATACAACTGTCGATCTTCGAGGGGAGCGGATGAATTAAATTGTTCGACAGGAGAGAGAGCAGATGACTGTACGCGTTTCTTTCCCCTCCGTTTACCTCTAACTGTTACGAATGTGTCCTGCTGTGGAGACGCTACCGCAGCAGGCATGGAGTGGGAAACCGAAAGAGAACTAATATTAGCGCAACTATGAGGCTGGACAGAAAGAGTCAATGAACTCCTCATTGGCTCGAATATTCTGAGGAGTCTCAAAGTGAGCTTCCAACTCCAGAATCTTTTTGGCTAAACTAGCATAAGCAATGCATTTCTTACATGTGTAAGTGCCACTGAGGGTAGAAGTGTCGTAACAAAACATACTGCATTCAGAACACAGGACGGGAAAAGACGTCGGGGAACAAGGGGAAGCAGCCATGGTTACTTACATGGGCTAGGCGCCGATGAGGTTTGACAGGCCGAGTCAAAGTTGACCTCGGACGTCTTGCTGGAATGAAGATCAGAGAAATTTGCAGGAGAGAAATTCGAATTCCCAGGGAATGGGAAACTACTAAATCTCCGGGAAGTTTGAGGGTTTAAAAAGGCTATTTATTTCAATATTAAAAATTGAGGAAAATGCTCGCACGGCAGGTGCTGTGAGTAGATCTTATGCCAATGCGAAGAAGTCAATTCATACCTGGCGCAGCGCAAAACTACACACACAAAGTATATGAGGGAAGGATGAATACAAGCTTCCCCGACTTCTCTGTTCCCCCCTCTTTTATGCCCAAACTCCACACTGCGTCCTATGGCGGGGTCATAGGTTGTTTTGGTAATTTGAACCAAGAAGGCTCCCCCTCTCCGGAGGGGCTTTGGGAGGAGACATGACCACAAGGAAAACTGAAGTATATTTTCTTTCCAAAGTTGAGTCTCCAAACTGTCTCCATAAAGTCTAAAAAACGTCGGGTAACAAGCACTTCACGCGCATTTGGAAAGAGCAAGAGAAAGGGGGAAAAAACAAATTAAGAAAAAGAAGCTTTCAAGGAAAAGCAGACTCATTTTTTAAGCAATGGCGTTCATACACAGCATGACAGAGGAATGCATGAAGTCAGAATTGGATCTTTTTTCAGTGCCATACACTCAAACAAGTATAGAAAAGAACATTTATGTGGAAGTACCTCCGTTGTCGGCCGTTTCAGACACAGGCCCTGTCGAGTTCTTCATTGCTAGGAAAGGTGAATATGTTTACTTGAACAATACTTTACTTTACCTTCGATGCAAAATGCCGATGGCAACAATATTGATCAAACTAATAATGTCAGCATCATCAATTACCCCATTGCCACTATTTTTTCACAATGGATGTTTCGCTTGGGAATCGATTGATCACACAGGCCAGCAATATGTATCCTTATAGGGCCATTCTTGAATGCCTACTGAATGATGTAGATGAGACTTTGTGTAACCAGTTCACATCTGGACTTTGTAAAAAAGATACCAGCGGGAGCATGGATGGAAACACCGTTACCCAGAACAACGTAGGTCGAAACAACAGAAGCTTCTACACAGCCGCCAGCAATACGTTTGAGCTGCTCTGTCATATACACGCAGACATGTTTTTTCAAGGAAGGATGTTGATAAATGGAGTTGATATTAAAATTTAAAATCTTACGGGGTAAGGATGAATTTAGCTTGATTTCCCCCAATCAAGAACAAAACAAGCTTAAATTGGTTTCTGCATCACTGTTTGTGAAAAAAGTCACCGTATCACCAGCCGTGAAACTCGGACATGCGCAGGCTCTGTTGACCTCTCATCTTAAATACTCTGTAGAGAGGGTTAACCTCAAGACCTTTTCGCTAGCAGCTGGTAGCCGTGTATGCAATCAGGAGAATTTATTCCTCGGACAGCTACCCAAAAGTTATTATAGGTTTGGTTGCAAACGATTCATTTACGGGTGCTTATAACAAGAACCCATTTAACTTCAAACACTACTATGCCGAATTTGTAGCATTGTATGTCAACGGACAACAATTCCCATCCAAGCCTTTCCAGCCGGATTTTATGAATGCTAGCGCAGTTCGGGAATACTACAGCCTGGTGCAGGCCTCTGGACGTCATTTAAAGGACTAACCCCTGTTGATAAACCGTCAGGAATATACAGACGGTTACACCCTCTATGCATTCGACCTTTCCCCCATGAAGGCTGTGGGCAGCATCTGTCATTAATTAAAAGCGGTAACATGCGGCTGGAGATGCGATTCAGGGTGCCACTCCCCAGAACTGTGAACTTGATCGTGTATGCGGTTTTTGATAACATCATCGAGGTGAACCAAAGGAGAAACGTGATGTACGATTATTATTAATTATGAACACCAAAGAACTTACAGCTATTTTGAGTAACAATCTATGTACGGGAATTTTTTAAAGGGGTCGTGGCCAGTGATGAGCTACCTGGTAACACAATATGTGATTTCCCCGCATCGTATGTTGTGAATACACACCCCCGAAACAAACCTGGAGAACACTGGCTGGCTCTCTACGTGGACAATGACAAAACTGGAGAATTTTTTGATTCCTACGGACACCCTCCGGACTACGATTATTTCCCGGACAGCATCAATATTTTTCTGCAAAAGAACTGTAATCGAATTGTCTACAATGATGTACTGGTGCAAGACCCCCTCAGCGCCATGTGTGGACAACACTGTTTTTTTTACTTACACCTTAGGTCCAAAGGAATACCATTTAGTAGAATTATAGCTCTGTACTCTGATAACTTAACTTAACTTAACTTGGAAACCATAAAATCATTCATTTCTAAGTATGTTAATAAAATATGTTTAGATAAATATGTTGTCATGTCTTCAGACGACAAATTCTTCTGTAACTTTTAAATCATGTCATACTTGTAAATGAAAAGACGCTTGAACAAAAGTATAATTTTATGTATTTTATTGGACAAAAAAAAACAAACAATAAAAGCAATTCAAATGAACTTTTACTGTTACAGCGTATTTTATTTCATTGAAGCTATATGGTACATTAAAAACTTAGCCATACATTACGATCCAATATGGGACTTGGAAAAAGATGGCGAAGGAAACTCGCGGCTTGTAGCTTTTGTGCTTGTATCCATCATTTTCAAAGGTGACTTGCTAGGCATTTTTTTTTTTAATAAGTACTTTATTTTGTTGCGGACCTGTTGATTAGGTACAACAGAAAGAGGCATATTAATTATAGCTAAAGTCTCAATAAATTACTGCCATCCAAGTGGTCTTCGATCATCAGAAACCTTTTGAGGTGCTGTAATGTTTTTTATAAGGTCCAACATATGTGATCCGCTCACAGCTTTCCCTCGGAAAACAAATTCCCCTTTATCATTCCATGTTGCAACATCTCCCGATTTGGCCATTTTTTCCAAGACACAGGTGGCATTTTTTTTGCTTCTTGAACCAAGGCGTCAGGCCCATGCATCTGATCATCTTAGGTATCGGATTCTTCCGCATCCTCAGTAGGAAGAGAGAATGTTAAAATGTTTGATTCTTTTTCACCTTGCTTAACAACTGCAATCAATCTCTGTAAAGCCACTGCGTACTGTTTGGCTTTCTCATGTGGACTCACATCAGTCCTTGATAAAATTTTTCCTATAGATTGATCCAAATCTTTTTCCACAGTTTGTCGTATGGGTGTGGGCAAAAAGGAAAGGTTTAATTTATCCAGTTGATGTTGAGGTACAAGAAACATTTTTTGGGCATGATCCATTTCAGCTGTTACATGCTGCTATCAAGCTGGTGAAGAAGGAATCCACCCTTTTGAATTACAGCTCTTATGTTTATTTGAGCGTTTTTTGTAAGCCAGAATCTTGATACCGGATCGCTGTCTCTTTAGTCTTTTCAGTTGATGCCTTGTTAGGGGTATATTGCCGTGTAAAATATTGAGGGCGATTTCGCAAATTGTTTTTATCAGTTCTGGGCTGGCAGATTGAAGAATGGCACTTCGCTGATGTGCTTTGCCTTCAAATAGCGCTATTAGAAGCGACAGATGTCGCAGGATTCGGTCTGACATCACTTTTTTTTCTCCTCGGTAGATAAACAACAGGCCACTCTGGAGGAAACAAACCGGTTCTAAGACGATACTGTTCTGGTGTCTGAGCTTTGAGATACACCAATATATAGCCGAAAGGGGTGTTCGTCGCATCTTCAAAAGATTCCAGAAAAAAATTGGAGTGTCTGGGGTACATCTGCCGCGCTAAAACATTAATTTGTAATTTATATCTCGGGTTTTTAAACAAAATCATATAGTTGGCATTTAGATTTATTGTGCGGCTCTTTTTTCCCTGGAAAAAAAGGTTTTGCACCAGGTAAATAATGCTCATATTTCTGTGATGCGTATTGTGGAAAACTCCCTGCTGGAGCCAGCGTCCTGACGCCCGAGACGTCAGCGGTTACGTATCCACGCACTTGCGTGCATTCATAACTTTGACTTTCAGTATAGTTCGCTGGCAGAGACTTGTCGTGCTGCTCCAGCTTCTCACTATAACTTAAACTCCTTTGTGTGTACGTGTGCGTTTGTAAAACCCCAAAAGAGCAATAACCAAAAGGCGGATGTTGCCGGGGTGAAGGCCTCACGTGTTCTCTTAGTCTAACTTTAATTAGAGCATTCTTCTGGCTGGGGTGAATCACAATATAAGGGATATTTTTCATCGTCCAAGGACGGGGCATGAAAGCGCAATGGTTACGATTTATCTGACTCCATATAACAGTTATAATACAAAATTTAGCAATAATCTCGTTAGAAATCTGACTCCAAATTAGAATTAGAATTGATAATTTAGGGAACACCTGCGTGAATCTCGAAACAGTGATAACAGTAACTTAAACTCTAAGGACAAACATGACGTGACTATACCTTGAATTCCAAACAGACAACCACCGCCGCTACATTAATGTTCCTGGGCATTAACACCATGTTCGAATTCTAGGTTCGTTGGTTAGGTTAGAGGTTGAAGTCAACCAGCACTGCAACAGCATCTTTTGGCTTGAATTACAGTGAACCCAGATTCACTCCACACTTGGGCTATGAATCCGTATATTGGTAGATCCTGGCTGCCTAAATCAACTTAACCAACCGATTCCCACACCGGGCCGCTGGCCATTCGTTCCTCAGTGGGGCTAAACTATTCCCCAAGGTATTCGCCGAGACGGGGCTAAGAAGAATAAAAAGATTAAAAGACACGAGACCACGCAAGCTAGAAAAGGAATAACAATAATTTAATTCACCAGGTAGGCACAACTTGAATAAAACAAATCAATGATAAGCCAATTACCGTTACATATAATTTAGAGTATTCTCATACCTGGAAAAGATGAATGACCACGTAGAGCTAAAAGTCGCTCCACGTGGTCGGGGAGAACTCACATGTTCCCGCGCTCCGGAACAAGGCAACATGTCACCCCTTCCCACTTACCAACACGATTCAGACATTGACAGAGAAGAGACAGGACAGGATAGAAGCAAGAAGAGAAGCCCCACCCTCCTTCAGGATCTCGTACCTTTAAAGGCTCCAAACCACACCTCCGAACAAGGTAGAGGGAAGGTTGGCCGAATCAGAGTTTTACTGGCCTAGGTGATAAGATAATTTGCACAGGGAGACTAGGGTAGTTGCTTGAATGAATCTTACAAACGAACCATATTTCCAAGGGAAATGAAACATATTCCATTCAACTCCTTGGACTCCCCCGAGAATAAAGAGACCAAACATGAAAGGAATGTGTGCTAAAATGATGCAGTTGTCATGGAAAAGCCTTAAAATGGAATATTATAGCCCAATAGTGTGATAAATATATGAGAGGTTCCTTTTAGGATATTGAATAGAAATATATTATGAATTTGATAGAAGTTTAAGTTGTTTTAAGCCAATTGAAGTAGCTGCGCTTTAACTTCAATGAAACCAGTGAATTTGAGTTCCAGAGATGCTGGGCCTGCTAGACTTGATGGCTCTCACCCCCCGCCGTGGGGAACAAAGGATGCCACTCTCACCGGCAGGCAATAAGACCATTCTAGGGTTATAAAACTTTACTGCTAGCTTTTGGGCTGCACCAGATCAACCAAACATTCAGATTTTACATGCATAATGGGCACGTGTTCCAACAATATGATTTTTGACATATATTGTGAACCAAATTAAATATTCAGGTTCTACACGTTGACGATAAACCACACACACACGAATTCACACACTCTCACACACAATTATAACATAATCAAATACTGGGTATGTACATGGAACAGTCCTTTGGAAGTCTTTGATGCCTGAAGTCAATAAATCTGTTAATTACAACCGAAGTCGCTGCTGTTCTCTTACCGGAGCACATAGCCAGTGAGGGGGCGACTAGCCATCAACACACACGTCCGTCACAAGTGGTCCTTCGAGCCGGATAGCTCCGCCACTGCGCTATGGCGACCTCCCAAGGTGATGACAAAGAAGACGATATCCAAGCCCGTCCCCAGAGAGTGAGACAGCTCCCATGGCATCTTTGGGACTACGAACTCGGTTTCCCAGCCAAACAGCCGTCTCCCTTTGAGCGACACCCACATCAGGCTACAGAGAGTCAATTAGCTAGCCAGCTAGCACCTGCCGACTTCATCACGCCTGTTCCAATCCTGCAGAGGACAACAGTAGAGGAGCAATGGCATCGCATTGAAGTACACTGCAACGACTTGACCAAACAGCTACAGGATTTGCAGCTCGATGGACAGCGCCAAACGCCTGCCCTATCCACAAAGTGCTCCAGCGTATCAGCCATCCTATCCCTCATCTTACCATCACTATCCTCCACAGTACAGCAGCTTGCCAAGGCTAACCCTGGACAATCCAGCTGGCAGCCATTAGTCAACACCAGTGCACAGCCCCACTCGCAACACTACTGCAGCTGGCGAAGAGCCCCTACGGCAGCCAGTGTCACAGCATGGCTTCTGGTCACGACAGCCTCAGACTGGAGAGCCACGTGCACAAGACCAAGCCTAGCTTACCCAGCCAGTCCACCAGGTCACGGCACCAGTGTCCATGGATGATGGATGGATTTCCAATCCCAACTATTTACTTCATACTCCTCATAGACAGGATGGACATCCAATGCGGTCTGCGCCACAGCCCAGTATGCCTCAGGCTCCGCTTGCACAGCCCGTCAGCCATCCACCTCCTCTCCAACCGAGTATTCCTCTTCCTCAGCCTACTCAGCATTCACTTCCTCTACCAATACAATACCAGTCCTACCCTCAGTACTCTGCCTACCCACCTGGAGGGTATTACCCTTGCTATCCATCACTCCCGCCAGCTGTGCACATGCCTACGATGCCACCTGCAGCACCCCACGGGCAACCTGTCCCACCACCGGGGTCAACAGCTCCTGGCATCCTGGAAATGGCCATTGCCTCCTCCGACGGTATTCCAAAGCCCAAGCTCATTCCGTTCAGCTCTGGTAAGGAGAGTGACTTTATCATGATGAAGAAGGGACTGGACAGTGTGCTAGGTCCACACAAGCACCTAACTGAGGACTATAAGTACCAAGTACTTCTCGACCTCCTCAAACTGCCGAATGCCTATCAGGTGGCAAAGAGGTATGTCAACAACCCAATGCCATACACTAGCGCAATGCACGCCCTTGAACAACGCTACGGTCAGCCGCGCCAGCTTGTTCAAGGAGAGCTGAAGGCTATCCTGAACTCTCCCCCTATCAAGCCAGGTGATGCACAGGCCTTTGAGGACTTCTCATCCGCTGTCAGCACTTTAGTGGGCCTGCTAAGCACTATCGATGGTTCCTCTCGAGCTGAGTTGAGATGTGGCTCTCACGTGGACACGCTGCTAAGCAAGCTACCCGCCACGTACAGAGATCGCTTTGCTGAGCATTGCATATCCAAGGGGATCATCCGCGGTGGCAGTGATCAGACATACACGTTTCCTGATTTTGCCGATTGGCTGGAACGCAAGGCGCAAGCCATACAGGTGGCTAGACGTGCCACTGAAGTCTCCAAACTGGAAATCACACAGTCCGAGCGCAAGAACAAGACTGCCAAGCCCCAGCAGTCTAAGTCCGCCACTATCTATGTGACTAACCAGCCGGAGATCTCAGAGCCACCACAAAGCGCTGCCACCTCTCCAGCCAGTTCAAACCCCAGCCAGGCCTCTAAGAAGCGAGAGCGCTTTAAGCCCTATTGCCCCTACTGGTCCAACTAAGAACACTACCTTAGTGCTTGTACAGAGTTTGCCAAGCTCAGCACAGCTGAGAAATGTGCTTGGATCAAGGAGAAGAGTAAATGCTGGCGATGTGGGCGTGGACACAAGCCGGAGAGCTGCACCTTGAAGAAGCCATGCTCTATCTGCAATGACCAACACCTTCTTGTTCTGCACGAAGTGGCCACCAAAGTCAGCCAGAGCCTCTTCACGGTTACGGCATCTTCCAGTATGGTTTATTTAGGCCGGTCCAGCCACTCCAGTCGCGTTATGCTGAAGGTCGTTCCTGTTCAGCTGCACAGCGGAGGCAAGACGCTGGACACTCATGCAGTACTGGATGACTGCTCAGAAAGAACCATCCTCCTACCTGCCGCTGCCAGATACCTTAGCCTGCATCGAGAGGACGAAGTTTTGCCTCTCCGCACCATCAGACAAGATGTGGTGAAGCTTAATGGAGCATCAGTATCGTTTGAGGTATGCAGTCCCAACAACACCAGGGTGAAATACGCTATCAGTCATGCCTTTACTGCTGAAGAGCTAAGTCTCGCAGAGCAGTCCTGTCCTGCAGAGATGCTCAAGAAGAGGTTCGATTATCTCCGTGGCGTGCCAGTGCTAGGGTTCAGCAGAGCCCAACCTATGCTCCTCATCGGCTCCGATCACCCACACCTGATCACTGCTGTACGCCCAGTACGGAGAGGACCTCAAGGAAGCCCAGTCGCTGTGTGTACCCTGCTGGGATGGACTATACAGGGACCAACTAACTTCCTGCAAACCCCCTCCAAGGCGACGTCGTGTCTCCATGCAGCGTTCCCGCCACCTGCTCAAGACCTACACCGGCATGTTGAAATGCTGTGGCAAGTTGACATCCTACCGTTCCTGACCGAGAAGGAGGCAACACGCTCCAAGCAAGATCAGCTAGCTGTCAACACACTGGACCAGCGAACTGTCCGTGTCACAGTAGATGGCATAGCCCGCTACGCTACACCTCTACTCCGCAAGCCAGCAGCTCCCAAACTACATGCACCTCCAGTGGCGGTGATGCCCTTGCTATGTGCTACTGAGCGGCGCCTAACCAGCAACCCCGATCTGGCTATGGTCTACAGCGAGGAGATCCATAAGCTGCAGAGAGCTGGGTATGTCATCAAGATCAGCACCGACGAGGCAAGACGGTCGGAGGAGTCCTGGTACATTCCTCACCACATTGTTCACCACAACGGGAAGGCCAGGGTGGTGTTCAACTGTTCGTTCAAGTACCAGCAGACTGCCCTCAACGACACCCTACTTCCCGGACCCAACCTTGGAGCCTCACTGCTCAGTGTGCTCCTCCGGTTCAGAGAGTACCCATCAGCGGAGACATCCGTGGGATGTTCCACCAGATCCGGCTACTCCCCGAAGATCAACTACTCCTTCGCTTCCTTTGGCGTGACATGGAGAAGGAGCGCAGCCCAGACATCTATGAATGGCGTGTTCTGCCCTTCGGTACTGCTTGCAGCCCATGCTGTGCCATTTACGCACTGCAACTGCATGCCAAGACCAACAGTGCCGGTAACGAAGAGGTCCTGAACTCAGTTAACAATGCCTTCTACGTAGATAACTACCTCCAGTCTCTCTGCACTCCAACACAGGCCAAACAGCTAATCGACAAGATGAGAGTCCTGCTCGCTGCTGGTGGATTCGACACGAGGCAGTGGGCGAGCAACCTACCAGAGGTCATTGCTCATCTCCCGTCAGAGGCAAGGTCTGAAGGCAGTGAACTGTGGCTAACTGCAGAGAGAGCTGATCCTCAGGAATCAACCCTTGGCCTACGGTGGCACTGTCCTTCGGACACGCTTGGCTACAAGCACCGCCAACCAGTAGCTACAGAACCCACACTGAGAAATGTGTACAGAGTTCTGGCATCTCAGTACGACCCACTAGGGTACATTATACCCTATACCACTCGTGCTAAGGTCCTGATCCAGGCCCTCTGGAGGCACGAGCAACAGTGGGACGAGCCCATCACTGGAGAACTACTCTCAGTGTGGCAGACTTGGGAGAGTGAACTTCCCCATCTTCAGCACATCAGCATGCCCCGCTGCTATGTGCCAGTCAACATGAGCGCTGACCCTTCCAGTGTCGATCTACATGTCTTCTGCGACGCCTCAGAGAAGGCATACGGATCCGTTGCCTACTTGCGTATCGAAGATGCAGAGGGACACTCACGTTTCGTTCGTCATGGCAAGATCCCGGGTCGCACCACGGAAGCAGCTATCCATGCCCCGCCTGGAGCTCAGCTCGCCAAACTGCTACGCTCTGAGCTCACGCTCACCCTGAGGCACAGAGTCATGTGGTCAGACTCCACCACCGTGCTCAGTTTGATCTGGTCAGACTCAGCTCAATACAAGGTGTTCGTCGGAACTCGCATAACTGAAATCCAGGAGCACACCGATGCCAGTGACTGGAGGTACGTTCCCTCTGACCAGAACCCGGTCGATGAAATCACTCGGGGAAAGCCACTGCATCAGCTAACTCAACCCAGTCGTTGGAGTAATGGGCCTGCCTTCCTGTATGAACCTCCTAGCCATTGGCCAGAGAACTTTTCGGCAAGAGTGGAAGATACAGAAGAGCTCAGGAAATCCATATTCTGTGGCCAGCTTACAGTTCCCGACACCCGTTCCGATCCACTGTAGTATGACACCTGGTCTGACCTAGTGGATGCTACCTACTGGTCTCAACACGGGGCGGCAGCGGCCCCCATGTCTGCTTCAGCTCGCATAGACAGAGGCAGCCCTCCTCAAGCGAGCACAAGCAGACAGCTTCCCCGAGGAACTCAATGCCCTGCAACTCGACCGCCCTATCCGACCTAGTAGTTGCCTCATCTAGCTCTCACCAGAGTACGACCACACTCTTGGCCTCATCAGAGTGGGAGGTCGTCTCCGCAAAGCTGACGATCTACCCGAAGACGCCCTTCATCCGATCGTCCTTGCACCAGACCACCCCATCACGCAGCTGCTGGTGTAGGACTACGACGATCGTGCCCTACACGCCGGTCCAGAGAGAGTCTTCGCGGAGATCAGGAGGTCATACTGGATCCTCAGAGGCCGCCAAGCCATCAGGAAGTACCAGAGAGACTGCGTTGGGTGTCATAAATGGCGAAGCAAGCCTAAAATCCCCAAGATGGCCGACCTCCCTGCTGCGCGCCTCCGACTCAACAAGCCTCCTTTCTGATCCACCGGAGTGGACTGCTTCGACCCATACATGGTCAAGATAGGACGGCGGCAAGAGAAACATTGGGGCATTGTGTTTAAGTGTCTCACGTCCCGGTGCGTCGATCTCGACCTGATGCCAAGCATGGACACAGACTCCTTTCTCCTTGCCCTCCGCCGCTTTATAGCGCGCAGGGGTAAGCCCTACGAGATACTCTGCGATAGAGGCACCAATTTCCGTGGTGGTGAGGAGGAGCTCCAGCAAGCGTTCGAAGCACTTGAGCCATCGCTCCAGGAACAGCTGGCTAAACAAAGCATCCTGTTCAAATTCAATCCCCCTCTTGCTCCACACTTTGGAGGAGTGTGGGAGAGGGAGATTAAATCAGTGAAGGCCTCCCTCCAGACCAACCTAAGGGACCAAATCATCCCAGAGGAAGTCCTGATGACTGTACTCATCGAAGTTGAGGGGATCCTCAATTCTAAGCCCCTTGGCTATGCATCCTCTGACCTGGCCGATCCTGATCCGATTACCCCTAATCTCCTCCTCATGGGGCGGCGAGATGCTTCGCTACCCCAGGCAGTCTACGGCTCCAGTGACCTGCTGGGACGACGCAGATGGCGACACAGCCAGGTGCTTGCTGATCACTTTTGGAATCAGTTCACCCGCAAGTACCGGCCTGGTCTACAACCCCGCCAGAAGTGGAGAACTGCTACCCCCGACATGGCAGTGGGTGCTGTTGTCATGGTGCTCGACCCACAGCTCCCAAGAGCACTGTGGCCCGTTGGGCGCATCACCCGCATCATTCCCAGTGACGACGGCAAGGTACGAGCTGCAGAGGTGGACATCAAGGGCAACATCTACACCCGTCCTGTCGCCAAGCTGGTCGAGCTGCCGGAGATGCCCGACGACGGAGACCCCAGCGCACCGTAGTCCAGCAGAGACTTTCCTGGTCTACGTATTCGCTCCACGAATCCGGGGGCGGCTGTGGAAAACTCCCTGCTGGAGCCAGCGTCCTGACGCCCGAGACGTCAGCGGTTACGTATCCACGCACTTGCGTGCATTCATAACTTTGACTTTCAGTATAGTTCGCTGGCAGAGACTTGTCGTGCTGCTCCAGCTTCTCACTATAACTTAAACTCCTTTGTGTGTACGTGTGCATTGATGACGATAAACCACACACACAAATTCACACACTCTCACACACAATTATAACATATCCAAATACTGGGTATGTACATGAACAGTCCTTTGGAAGTCTTTGATGCCTGAAGTCAATAAATCTGTTAATTACAACCGAAGTCGCTGCTGTTCTCTTACCGGAGCACATAGCCAGTGAGGGGGCGACTAGCCATCAACACACACGTCCGTCACACGTATACTTGACAAAGGCTTTTTCGATTTCAGAGCTATTACTGGCCGCTTCCATGAGATCATCGATAATAACCAAATCGGGTTTATGCATAGGAAGCAGTGCTTCATCGGTCAATGATTCAGGCAGACCTTCAACAAAATGTAAATTCTTTATTTTTCGGCGCAAATCATCATACATAGGTTGCCAGCATGTATAAAACCATACAACATTTTGCGGCACACATGACAGTACATGGGCTGCATTTTCCAGTAGCTTCTTGACAAAGACACTTTTGCCACAATTTGACGGTCCTGACACAATGCAAGAAAACAAATGTTGACGGTTGTCAAACCCCTCATCCCCAAACACTGTTAGAAGCCATAGGGTAAAGTCTTAAAATCCTGCTGCAGAACTCTTGTTGTACACCACTCTAAATTTTTATTAACTGTACGGTTTGTGAGTGTAAAGCCTCTTTTATTGCATACAATTTGCTGTGTGGTTGTTGAAATTTCAAGAGCAGGCGCTGACTGATTCTGCACATAATGGCACACCAAATCTGTGAGGGATGAAAGATTGACAGCCTGTTAGCACTGCGGAGGGTTACACCTTTAACTTTCATGCAAGTTTTACCAAGCATTGTCTTATAGCCGTAAGTCTTTGGGCCTCCAGACGTAAATTCAACGATGTGATCACCAGGGTCCAGCTCACTTGTCAGCTTCCCGAGAAAGTCTCCAAGCGGAGGCACCCATTGACCAGGGCGACAAACAAAGATAATTGAGTCCGTGTCATGATACAGCACCCTGTCAGACAATTTCTCCATGACAGAGTACAATTCCAGGTGAGCATAGGCCGTGGTGAACGCGGCAATGAACACATTACTGTATTTGGGGGGTATTGGAAAACCCTGTGCCTGTTTCCACTGTACAAGAGCGACATCCTCTGTAAGAAATGAAAAATGTGAAATATAATACTTATCCGAAAAAATTAGTTCTAAAAAATGCTCAGAATCACTATCCAAGTCCGTGTTCATTTGGTTAACTCTCTGGCCAAATTTCCCCCAAAGACTGTATAAAAATCATTTTGATACTTGTCTTTTGGCTTTGTTGACCGAAATGTTGTGTGGGTCCAAACGAACACCCTCTACCTACCAGTACATTTTGATGTAAGCCTCTTTGTCAGCATCACTGGATACCAAAGTGGGATATCCTGATGCCTCTTGTTTACCCTTTAAATGCGTTTTGATGTATTTGCTGAATAGAGAATCAGAACGCTGTGAAAAATGCCACATTTCGAAAATCTTGTCAATTTTGTAGCCCTTCTCCACAGCTTTGATTAGTTCAACGGTGCACCATACGACGCTGAGAGAGCGCTGTTTATCAGAATGTTCACAGACCCCTTGGTATTCAGATTCAGCGCACATCCTGCAAAGTGGAAACATTAACTTTGCCGACACCCTATAAGGCAACACTGGAAGGTAAAGTTGCCGCGGAGGAATTACCCTCGCTTTGACCAAGCCAAAATAGTTTTCGAGTGGGCCAAAGTCCTGAAAAATGATTGTGGGGTGGCCTGTAGGGTAAATTTTTGTTTTATTAACAAATGGGTACAGGCTGGTAAAATCTAAATAATGGATTTGTTCACTTTCTTGGGCATTGTAATAAAGTTGAAGTGCGTTAGTTCTGCCGCCAAACAGTGCATCACGTGGATTCATTCGTTCGGGGTAGTCATGATTTTTAAGAAACGCCTGAACATTTTCACTTTCTCTTTTAAGCTTTACCCATTCATGCTCCCACATCACAATTACCTGCAGATTGTAAGTGTTACGCAGATTTTCAACTTTTTCCAGAAATTGGGCATACAGGGTACCAAAATTCAAATTGGTCTGTGTTTGAATTGTGCTTGGATTGTAGCAGACTGGACAGCCATGCCAGTAACACCCAGCCATTTCGTACGCAGTGCGTACACCATGTGACTCTGAATAACCATCCAAATAATAAGGTCCCATCTTAACCTCCTCTTGATTCAGAGCATGCTGGATGAAAATATTGTCACGGTGGCTCAAATATTCTAACCACTGAATACCCAGTGTGGAAAACGACTTCTGCAGCCGGATGTAGTTGTCTGATGTTATAGCAATGGTCTTTGGGTAAAAAACTTGTGCAGTATTGTTTCATGCAAACAGATGCTATGGTCACACACTGGAAGGGATCCAGGCCAGCGCTTCTAAGAACCTCAGCACGGAATCTCAAACAAGCTTCACGCAATATGACGTCATTTTGGCAGTTCTCGGCCATTTCTTATTTAAAGTCAAACCCCCCCCCCCCAGCCACGCTGTTGTACCATTGCATAAATTCCGTCCTCTCTTTTTCCATCATCGTGTCAACACCATAATAAACGGGAGGTGGGTACGGACCAATGTCATTTTGATTTTCAATTTTATTCCAGAAATGGGGAGGTAACCTTTCTTCGAATTTTCAAAACCTAAGGCGGATGGCATGGCGCTCAATTTCATTGTGAGGAAAAAGAGAATCAATATACCGCTGCTCAAAAGCAGCATCAGTAAAACATAAAAGCTCACTACCCTGTGTGATTAGATGGGGTGTTACGCCTTGCTTAATTAAATATTGCATCAGCAGGTAACAGTCATACCCCTTCGAGTTGTGAGCAATGAATGTATAACCCTTGTACTTGGGGGTCCGAAACTTTTGAAAAAAGGCCTCAACGCATTTCTCACCAGCAAAAGACCAGGAATTTCCTTCAAAGTCTACACAACAAATATAATTTGCGACGTGCTCTACATGGTCCTGAAGACCCTCAAAATCATAGAGCACAACGCTGATGCGGTTGGTCACTCTTCACCTCCTGAATGAAACAAGAATGAGTGCTTTCAGGGGTCAAAATTGCCATGCAGGTGCGACAATGATGCGGGGCACAGCTGTGCGGTTTCGGGTTACTAATACCATATTGTCTCAAGCATTTAGTACAGAACTTCACAGCGTTGCACATGCTGCGCATTTCACGCTCGGACCCCCTTGGTTTTTTATGCTCATTGTAACAATACTTGGAACGGCAGATTCGCCAACAATCCTCACAATGAATTGATCTCAACTGATGTTCATAACAGCCAGGGGTTAGACAGACGTTACAGTGGCGCGCGCATTTATTTACTTTGACGTGAACGGAGTGTAACAGTATTCACAGACGTAATTTGAGCCAAGAAAACCTTTTAATGACTTGATGCCATAGTAATGATCGTCGTCCAGGTAGAGAAAAAATGTTTTGGGATTTTGTGCGGAGGATGTTTGAAACTTTATTAAAGGACCATTAGCAACGCCATGGTGCCAGACAACTACCTTAACACCCAGCAAGTTTTCAAATTTTTGAACGTCCGAAAAGCTGACCTTATCATGCGCACTCAGACCTACCGCCCGTTGCATACGTTCAGCTTCCTGCAGAGCCACAGAAATGGTGAACATCGGATTCATAAGATGCGCTAAGCAAATAGAAAAACAAAGCTGATTATCCGAATTGTAACTGACGATTAAGTGCTTCAGTTTTTCGAATTATATTGCTTCTTAGGCAAGTTGACAAATTTCTGCGGTTACCAACACCATCATTTGGATTAGCGATAATGTGAGCCACCAACTCCAAAGTATCATCTGCCAGAATGTCAAAATTACTTTGAATCAGCTGTTCTAACATGCTCAAAAACATGGGAACGTCAATGCTGTCACCTGAGGTTTAGAGGCTTATGCCCTCTGCCAGAGAATCCCCGCGCAATTCTAATTGCACAATGTCATTCGCACCGGCCAATTCGCGAACTCTGGAAAGGAGAGTTTCCAAAACATTCAAAACGTGCACATAAAACTCAGCGTAATTATCCACATGATACAATGTAGCAACGTTAAACCGCACACAAATTTCCGTGCTGTTGAATCGCGGTCTGCGTACCACTTGCATGTCTGCAATATTATTCGCCCCCCCATTTTGGTGTGTGTGATTAGCGTCAGGAGCTATGTCTGATGTCTATGTCTCTACCGTTTTGACTCACTTGGTTAGAGTTATTATTTTCATGCAAATTGCTGTCATCAGCTATGTCCAGTGTTATTTCAGAGTCAACATAACTCTCAACACCACGGCTCAATGCATCCAATGCCTGCAACAAGCCTCCAAAGACGTCATCCTGCGCAAATTCATCAGCTGTAGGCGCATTAAAAATACCGCTGTTAATATCACCGATCATTCGCCATAGATGTGGATTAACATTATGTTGAGCTTGCTGCAAATTGTTAGTTTGGTAATTGGTGCTACAATTCAACATCCGATTCTCTGCATCATCATCACCCTCTGATTCAGAGACCGGACTCCGAGGACGCTTCGGGGCCATTGATAAAGCAGCTGACGATGAACTTCGTCCAGAGTCTTTGAAATTCTTATAGCTCTGGCTCTTTTTCGTCTCTGCTCCCCGAAGTCAGTCTGCGTGGATCCGTCCTTTTTTAAGGCCTCAGGTGCCTCAGCAACGTACGCCCCCTGGAGGATGTCTTCGCCCAATTCAATACCCAGGAGCCCAGTGTCAGAGAGGCTGTCATCTAACACACACACAAACACACAAACAAACAAAAAGAATTACGATCATTTTGTTTGAATACATTTATTTATTTAATTAATTTTTTTTTTCTTATATGGAACAATTTCCAAAGACCATGCTTTCTTTTTCTTGGTGTTCCAGTAGACTCTGGAGGACTTGGTCCCTGATCATCTGTCTGGCTTTCAGGAGCTTGAAAATAAAGCCTTAAAATTAACAAGACATTTATTAATTAAGTCTACATTTTTTAATCTGAAAACAAGTTACAAACCAGGAGATTATTCTGTTGCACAATAATGATGATAACCGTAAAAAATAAATATTTAAGCTTTCTAAGCTTAAAAATAAAGCAGTAAAATTAACAAGACATCAAAAAATATACCCTTAATTAAAAATAAAATTACTTCTAAGGTCTATCACGTCTCTATCGTATGGGGCATGCACTTGTGCGGTTATCGAAAGAGTTGACTGCGATGTGTGCTCTTTCAAAACCTAAAAAATAATGCAGAAAATTAAAAAAAAAAACACTCTCCTGCCAGCAACTGTTCACACAATCATACATGGAACACTTACTTTGACTGCGAAGGTAATTATCTATAGTTTCAAGATCTCTAAGGTCGACCACAGCATCATCTGAGTTCTCCGCAGCGTCTGAGAATTTCCTCAATATCTGAAAACAAGTTACAAACCAGGAGATTATTCTGTGACACGTTAATGATGTTAGCCGTAAAATATAAACAGTTGCAATATTTAGGAACCTTCGAAGTTGAACGATGCTTGATATACATTACATTACATTACAGGTACTTAGCAGACGCTCTTATCCAGAGCGACGTACAAAAGTGCAGACCTCCTAGGAGACAAGTAAAAGTGCTAACAGTAAGTGACAGAACACGTTCCATTGTTACAGATCTAGACTAATAACAAAAAGGCAAGGTCAAGGGCAAGTGAACAAAATGGCAACAAGGTTAAGTGCAGAGGCAAGTGCAACAAAGAGCAATAAAATAAGTGCAATAGAAGGACAACAGGTCAAGTGCAACAAAGGGGCAGGAAAATCAAGTAAACTGACAGAATAGAGTGCAACAAAATGAAGGGAAACCAAATCAAGCGGTACAGTCGGGAAGTAGGGAAAACAGAATTAAGTACAACAAATCAAAAGGATGTAGGGACAGGATTCAGGGCATTGGAGTAGGGGAAAGGTGGAGCCTGAAGAGGTGGGTTTTCAGGCGGCACTTGAAGATGCTCAAGGATTCTGCCGTTCTGACCTCGATAGGTAGATCATTCCACCAACGAGGTGCCAGGACAGACAGCAGCCTTGAGCGGGAAGGGGAGGAGCGGAGAGGGGGAGGAGCCAGGCGACCAGAAGTAGCGGAGCGGAGTGCTCTGGCAGGGGTGTAGGGTCTGAACAGTCTCTGGATGTAGGCTGGAGCGGTCTTGTTGACTCCCTGATAGGCTAGCACCAAAGTCTTGAATTTGATGCGAGCAGCAACAGGGAGCCAGTGGAGCTTTGTGAGCAGGGGGGTGACGTGGGAGTGTCTTGGGAGGTTGTGGACCAGACGGGCTGCAGCGTTCTGGATGAGCTGCAGGGGTCTGATGGCAGATGCTTGGAGGCCGGCGAGGAGGGCGTTGCAGTAGTCCAGGCGGGAGAGGATCAGTGCTTGGACTAGGAGCTGCATTGAGTAGCTGGTGAGGAAGGGCCGGATTCTATGGATGTTGTAGAGGAAGAACCTGCAGGTCCGGGTCACTGCAGCGATGTTCACTGCAGAGGAGAGCCTGCCGTCAAACAGGACCCCAAGGTTCTTCACACTCCGCGAGGGGGAGATGGTGTTATCCCCCAGGGTGATGGCCAGGTCCAGGAGAGGGGAGGATGGAGCAGGGATATAGATCATCTCTGTCTTGGTTGAGTTGAGCTTCAGGTGATGGTTGTCCATTCAGTTCTGGATGTCTTGTAGGCAGGCGGAGATGCGAGTGGAGACCTGGGCATCAGGGGGAAAAGAGAAAGTTGATTGTCATCTGCATAAAAGTGATTTGAGATACCATGAGCAGAAATGACAAGACCGAGAGACTGGAGATAAAGAGAAAAGGAGTGGACCAAGAACTGAGCCTTGGGGGACGCCTGTGGTAATGGGGGTGGGGTGTTGATACTTCACCAGCCCAAGCAACCTAGTCGGAGCGACCGGAGAGGTACCTCTTCAACCAGATGAGGGCTGTTCCACAGATCCCCAGTACAGACAGGGAAGAGAGGAGGATGGAGTGGTCGACAGTGTCGAATGCGGCAAAGAGGTTGAAGAGGATCAGGATGGATGAGGGAGGCGGCGCGTGCATTGTGAAGCGCCTCGCTGACTGAGATGAGTGCAGTCTCTGTGGAGTGGGTTGCTCTGAATCCCGACTGAAGAGAGTCCAGGAGGTTGTTCTCTGCAAGAAAAGAGGAGAGTTGGTGAGCAACAGCACATTCAAGGGTTTTTGATGGGAAGGGGAGGGGGGAGACTGGGCAGAAGTTCTGAATGACTGAGGGGTCAAGGGAGGGTTTTTTCAGGAGAGGGGTAATGGTAGCCTGTTTGAATGGAGAGGGAAAGCATCCAGAGCACAAAGAAGAGTTAATAAGGGAGGTGATAAAAGGGAGGATGTTGGGTGGGAGATCGGGTCAAGAGCAGACGACGGTGGGAAAGGAGCAGCTGGGAGACATCAGAAGGTGAGAGGGGAGAGAAAGCAGCGGAGATGGGAGGGGAGTGAGGGAGGAGTTGTTGTGAATGGACAAAATCTTATCTTCGAAGGCTGCGAAGTCCTCTGCTGTGATGGAGGTTGCAGGTGTGACAGGTGGAGAGCTGAGGAAGACAGAGAAAACAATTGGCGAGGGTTAGAGATTTAGTTCTGGATTTTAGAATGGTAAAATTTAATTTTAGCAGATGTAATTGAAGAGGAAAATTCGCCTAGGAGGGACTGGTAGTGGGACAGTTCTGCCGGGGCCCTGGATTTCCTCCATTTTCAAACATACTGTCGTCTTTCGTGTAACATTTCATCTTGTGCTATGTCTGAATAATCTACAACACAACTTCAGTATTGTCTGCCACCTGGCCTTCTTCCTGAACAGTTAACTTGCCCTTCTGAACAACCATTTCTTGCTGACATGATTCAACTTTATTGACAGCTTCATGCTCACTAGTGGATTCAGCCTCTTCCTTTTCATCTGTCTGCCTACTAAACTCATTAACACACTCTTCATTAAACTCAATGTCTTGGCAATGAACATTTATCCTCCTCAAATATTCTAGTGATATAACTGATATTTATAATGCCCTTTATGTCAATTTACGTTGAAACTTAACCTGCACCAAAGATCCTTCCATACCAGGATGTGGCAACGCATTTACAGTTTGTACAATGTCTGCTGGAACACGTTACCGGTCCATGAATACCCCTTGACCTGCTCTGGGCAAACATAACGTCTTTATAAAGGGAATATGCAAAAATTCTACACAACATTCAAGCATCCCAGTTCAGTTGGAATGTGATTGAGCTCCAAGTTATTAATCCAGCATTCAGCTGGACCTAATCATATGATGACATGTATAACAAATTCATTGCTGACCTGTAGATTTATATTACATTTTAGGTTCTTAGCAGACACTCTTATCCACAGCGACATATACAAAAGTGCACAAGATCAGTCCAAAAGTGCAGAGCTCCGAGGTGGTGAGTACAAGTGCTAACAGTGAGTGACAGAACACTTTCTGTTACAGATCCAAACCAATAAGCAATCACCAGAAATACTGATAAGACAGAGTTGAATGACAACAGAATCAAAGGGCAACAAATCAGGAAAACATACTTAACTAAAATGGTATAAAAAAACTCAAGAAGACCGGCAGCAAAGCCGAGAGGAGAACAACAGAATTAAGTGTAACAAAATGGTAAGGTCAGGTGAACAAAATTGCAACAAGGGGCAACAAAGTCAAGTTTAACAAAAGGGGCAGCAAAAACAGGTAAACGGGTGCAACAAAAAATGAAGGGCAACCAAATCAAGCGGTAAAAATCAGGAAAAAAGGTTAACAAAATCAAGTGCAACAAGATCATGTAAAGGACTACAAATCAAGGGACGTAGGGACAGGATTCAGGGCAATGGAGTAAGGGTAAGGTGGAGCCTGAAGAGGTGGGTTTTCAGGCAGCGCTTGCAGGTGCTCTAGGATTCTGCTGTTCTGACCTCAATAGGTAGATCATTCCATCAACAAGGTACCAAGACAGAAAACAGCCTTGAGCGGGAAGGGGAGGAGCAGAGAGGGGGAGGGGCCAGGCAATCAGAAGTAGCAGAGCGGAGTGTTCTGGCAGGGGTGTAAGGTCTGAAGTTTCTGCATGTATGCTGGGGTTGTTCCGTTGACTCCCTGGTAGGCTAGCACCAATGATTTGAATTTGATTCGAGCGGTAACAGGAAGCTTGTGGAGCCTTGTGAGCAGGGGGGTGACATAGCAGTGCCTTGGGAGGTTGTGGACCAGGCAAGCTGCAGCGTTCTAGATAAGTTGCAGGGGTCTGATGGCAGATGCTGGGAGGCCGGCGAGGAGGGAGTTGCAGTAGTGCAGGCGGGAGAGCATCAGCGCTTGGACTAGGAGCTGCGTTGAGTAGCTGGTGAGGAAGGGCCAGAGTCTACGGATGTTGTAGAGGAAGAACCTGCAGGTACGAGTCACTGCTGCCATGTTCACAGCAGAGGAGAGCCTGTAGTCAAACAGGACCCCAAGGTTCTTCACACTCCGTGAAGGGGAGATGGTCAGGTCCAGAAGGGGGGGGGGGATAAAGCAGGGATGTAGATCATCTCCGTCTTGGTTGGGTTGAGCTTCAGGTGATGGTTGTCCATCCAGTTCTGGATGTCTTTTAGGCAGGCGGAGATGCGGGTGGAGACCTGGGCATCAGGGGGAAAAGAGAAAAAGTTCAGTGTCATCAGCATAAAAGTGATTTGGGAAACCATGAGCAGAAATGACAAGACCGTGAGACTGGAGATAAAGAGAAAAGGAGTGGATCAAGAACTGAGCCTTGGGGGATGCCTGTGGTAATGGGGGTGGGGTGTTGATACTTCACCAGCCAAGGCTACCTGGTAGGAGCGACCAGAGGGGTACCACTTCAACCAGATGAGAGCTGTACCTCAGATCCCCAGTGCAGACAGGGAAGAGATGAGGATGGAGTGGTTGACAGTGTTGAATGCGGCAGAGAGGTCGAGGAGGATCAGAATGGATGAGAGAGGCGGCGCGTGCATTGTGAAGCGCATCACTGACGGAGATGAGTGCAGTCTCCGTGGAGTGGGCAGCTCTGAATCCCAACTGGTGAGGGTCCAAGATGTTGTTCTCTGCAAGAAAAGAGGAGAGTTAGTTAGCAACAGCACGTTCGAGGGTTTTTGATAGGAAGGGGACTAGGTGGAGTTCTGAATGACTGAGGGGTTAAGGGAGGGTTTTTTCAGGAGAGGGGTAATGGTAGCCTGTTTGAATAGAGAGGGAAAGAATCCAGAGCACACAAGAATCAAGGGAGGTGACAAAAGGGAGGATGTTGGGTGTGATAGCCTGGAGGAGGGGAGAGGGGATAGGGTCGAGAGCACGTGGTATGACGGTGGGAAAGTAGCAGCAGGGAGACATCAGAAGGTTAGGGGGGGAGAAAGCTGAGAGGAGATGGGAGGAGCGAGAGGGGAGTGAGAGAGGAGGAGTTGTGAATGGACACAATCTTATCCTCGAAGGCCGTGAGGTCCTCTGCTGTGACGTAGGTTGCAGGTGTGACAGGCAGAGGTGAGGAGAGAAGACAGAAAACAATTGGCGAGGGTTAGAGATTGCTTTCTGGATTTTAGAATGGTATAATTTAATTTTAGCTGAGGAAAATTCAGCTAGGAGGGACTGGTAGTGGGACAGGTCTGCCGGGGCCCTGGATTTCCTCTATGCTGCTCGAAGGCTTTTCCTGCTGGAGCGGAGAGTTTCTTACATCCAGGGGCTGGGTGGGGATCTGGCAGGTCTGGAAACGAGAGGAGAGGGAGCATTAAGTGAGGATAAGAGATAGAAGAGGGAGGAGGCAGCAAATTCAGTGGGGAGATCAGAGAAGGCTTCAAGGGAAGGGAGGGAGATAGAGCGGAGCTCACGGCATACTGTAACAGAGGGGGTTGGAGAGGGGGTAGAGGGAGAAGTGGTGATCAGACAGGTGGAGAGGGGTTCCAGTAGGATCAGAGGAGGAGCAGTTACGAAGGAGGACTAAGTCAGAGATTGCCTGCTTTGTGAGTTGGGGGTGAGGGCAAGAAGGAAAGGTCGAAGGAGTGGAGGATAGAAAGATGGCAGACTGAGAGGCCTCAAGGTGGAGGTTGAAGTCTCCCAGGAGAATCAGTGGGGTGCCATCGTCAGGGAAGGTGCTGAGCAGGACGTCCAGCTCATCAAAGAAACATCCTACGGGGCCTGGGGGACGATACACAATAATGATAAACATATTATTTGGAGAGGATATGGAGACAGAATGAAATTCAAAGGAGGAGATAGAAAGGTAAGAGAGAGGACTAGGAGAAAATTTCCAAGTAGGAGAGATTAACAAACCAGTCCCACCACCTCGCCCGGATGGCCAGGGGGTGTGGGAGAAGGAGGAGGTGGTGGAGAGAGCCGTCGGTGTTGTATGTAGATCCACGTCTTCGTCAACGTGAGGAAGTCAAGGGATTGGAGGGAGGCATAGGCACAGATGAACTCAGCCTTCCAGAAGGCAGACTGGCAGTTCCAAAGACCAGCGGCAACTCTGAAGTTGCTGGCGGAGGTGGAGGAGGGGTAGATCAGGTTGACGAGGAGTGTGTAGCTAGCATCTGCAACCGCCGAATGCACTTAACTGACATGGCACATTACATTTATGTAAGTAATCTTCAGGAATGCAATTCTGTGTAATACCAGCTGTTGCCAAATTTGAGCAATAAACTTCCTTTTCACAACTGAGCACCTGACATCTGAATAACAGTCTGGTCCATCTCCGACCTTTTCCAAAAACTTATCCATCACATAACCAAAGTCTTTTGATTCATCCTCCTTCTGTTTCCGACTCTACATGACACGAGGAATAACTCGCTGCTTATGTTCTAAAATATCATATTACCTTCAACTCCCTTCTTGAACTTTCTCCCTGGGCTGAATGTGGTCCAGATGATTCTTCAAAGCTTCAGTCCTTGCTTTAATCATCTCACTGTGCTGGATATTTTCCCTGTATTTACTTGCACTCATCAATTTAGTCTTTCTCTTCAACATCGTTTACCTGAGAAACCTAAATTGATGTTTCTCCTGTGTGACTTTTTTTTTTTTTTTTCTGCATCAGCTATTTTGATTTTGACTTTTACATGGCACTGGCTCACTAACAGCCTTCACAACATCACCACAATCACCTACATCTTCTACAAACATCACAATAAATTTGTCTAGTTACAATCCAAAACATCCTGACATACTGACGTCAACGACGAGTACTAGAGTAATTGTACCCATCCCTAATAAATAGCGCACATAGCAACACAAAAATGCTTTGCTAGCTCAATCATGTTGTAACCAAGATATCCGCTTGAAAAATTTTTTCATGGACTGTTTATTGAGTTACTGAGTTATTACAGACCTCACTAACGGCTAACAGTCAGCCCAGCTAATCTCCCTCTATTAGGCCAGGGGTGTCCAATCTTATCCGCAAAGGGCAGCTGTGGAGTGCAGGCTTTCATTTTTCCTCTGCGCAACAACACATCTAATTAATGAACTAATCATGGGGTTCAATAAAGACCTTCATTTGTAAAATGAGGTGCAGCAGTATTAAGATGCTTTTCCACCAGAGGTGAAACAAATTTTTCGCACGACAGATTACATTCATAGTCAATGCAAAGACACGAATACAGGTGTGTATTTGCGTCTTGGCATTGAAAGCGGCGTTTCGTGTGCGTTCACTTCTTTGCATTGACTTTGTATTAGGCAATGAGTCTCATGTTGAGTCTAACCTATCAGTCAACGTTCGCTGACGTTACCGTCACCTTTGCGGATTACCTCGATGGTTTTTGGTGTGGAATGGAACATTTGAGTGCACTCTTCAGAATAACGTGTGTTTTTTTTTATGACACAAGTAATGTGTAGGTATCATAATGACACATTTTGCGTGTGTCTCTGTGCTGCATGCTCATTGACCAATCATATTCGACATCGGTGTCACGCAGCAACAATCATACTCAACACTGGTGGAATCAGTAACATAGCAAGCTGCCTCCGTGATATGCCATTACCACGTAAAATAGCGCAAGAAATTAAAATCTACACTTTCTTGACTCGATGTACGCTTGTTTTCGCACATGATTGTTTCCCTGGGTATCTAACATCAAGACAAGATATATATTCGTCCCAAATAAGATACCTATAACTTTTCTTTCTTTCATAATTTGAAAGTTGAAATGGAGTCAAACAAGTCATTTTATGTACAAGCCCCGGTACAACTTACTTCTCAAACGTCGCATGGATTAGCCAATCGCGAGTTTTAAGGAGTGGTTTCAAACTGTCTAGTTTCTTCATTTTTTTGCCAGTATGAGATATAACTATGAAAGTTAAATTCTTGATTTGTGAATTACTGGCAATAATACAAGTCTACAGCGATTTATTTTTTTCTAACTCAGTGGACCTTTAAGTGTCAAAAATCTGAGTATACTTTAACTGTCTAGGTAAACTAAGTGAAGAAAATTCTGTATGGAGCCTTCTATATGGAGTATTTTAAGTTCAAGTAAACTTAGAAATTGGAGAGACATACTGTTATTTAATGTTAGACGATAAATTTGACTAAAAACTAGGGATGGGCGTTACTTTGATATTAAATTACTCGCATTACATAATGAATGAGTGCTCACATTTTTTTTTTATATATCGTAAAAATAAATCCGGGAGGTCTGTCTCATCATTAACATTGGTTCCGCTAGTGTTTCCAGTCAGACACGAACATATTGCATGTACTGCCACATGAGTTGTAGCCACAACAAAGACACTGTGCAGGTTAGAGTTCTCAACGAATATGAAAATTAAGGCCCGATACGACCCGGCCAGAGTATGGAAAGTCCAAGCCCGGAGCTACACAGTTGTGCGCTCCCACAAGGTGCATGCAGTTGTCAGCAGGCAGGCAGAACTCAGAATAACACTGGTGGCTCAAATAATAAAGTGAGAGAACGCACATATCGCCTATAGCTGGTGACACGGCAACTTCATGTTCAATTGTTCATTGAAAAAAATGAATTTGCCCACAAAATAAAGTTCATTCCCTGTCCTCACACCACAAACTTATGGGAGTGAGATATATATCCCTCTCTCCCTCTCCCTGATGGTCTTGCTGCTGGCTGTTGCTCCTTTCCCAGTCCCAGCGTGAATTGTGAACTGTTACTCGAATAATGTCATGAATGGGAATTCGAGTACTCGAGCCCATCCCTGCTAAAAACCTTCAAAACAATTTGAAATATGTCATATATACAATAAAGCCTAAAAAGGAACACACCAAGTATCAATTTACAAAACAAAATAGGGAAATAAAATTGAGTCAGTACCAGGCTCACTAGCAAAAACAACGGACATGTTCAGTCATGGAAACGCATACAAGAATCAAAAAACGGCTTACAGGACGGCAAGAGCTTCGTCTCGGCCTCTGTGAATCCCTTTCAGGCTTAGAAATGAAAGTGTCCTCTGTGCTGTCATCTGAATCCTTGAGACACCCAGAAAAATCTTGTACTCTCTCCATCTGCAAAAAGGGAGACATGGAGATATGATTTTTCCCTTTTTGTTGACAGACACGGTAGAAAAACAAATGGCAGGGGAAAACGCCCATCGGCTAAGTACACATACTGTTTTTAATAAGTTTTAGGAGCTTACCATAATGCTTTTTGTGCGTCTCCGTGATGGAACAAGTTCATAATCTCACTGCTCATTGGAATGGTTGTTTGGAGAAGCCTCATTACTGGTTTCAATCTCAACAGTTTCATCTGAATCGTAAAAATGATGAGAAACCTCCGGTCCGCTATCCATCTGCAAAAACAAAAAGCTATGTCAAGACATGCATACTGTACATTCATACATAAATGCACAATCAATTAAAACCAGAAACAGGTTTATACAATTACTTGACTAAAAACATTTTATTTGAACTAAAAGCATTGAAGGCATTCCAGAATGTTTTCTGTTGTCTTCCTGAGATGATCATGGGGTGGAGTGGGAGTTTTGTTCACCATAAAGTCCTCATCAGGTTCATCATTATCTGAGTAATTAATGGGTGAAAACCCTTGGACAGCAAACACCTAAAATAGATAAACAGCAAAAATCTAAACTTGAAAAGTTCATGTATGGTGGTATCTGCTAACTAGAAAAGTTAGCCAAAGCAAATGCTGTTCCTGAGATAGCAGTCACATATAAACATGACATGATCTGTCTAAAAAAGCTGAATCCAGAAACAGTACAGACCTTCAAACAGAGCACAGCATGGTCTTTCTGAGGTATTAGCAACTTCTGATAATTCATTACAAGGGGTTGCAGTGGGTCACATTGCTTTAAAACGTGTAACAGCTCAGACAGTGTACAATTATAAATGTTAAAGGGTAGCTCTAAAATCCACAGCTATGGGTTTTTATCTGAGAGATTATAACCTTGCATCTTAACTTTAAGCACTTATTTTGCAATGTGGCCTCTAAGTGCCACGCCATTTAGAAAAATTGCAAAGAGAGACTTTAAGACAAAGGGGAGTCCGCGGCCATTTTGATCTAGATTTGTGACGTCACATACGGTTCCCGTCCAAGGAAAGGATGCGGCCAAGCCCCAGGAGATTCAGTTATATCAACAAAGTGTGTCCGATATGGAAGTTCGTTTTCTAGTGGCATGGATTCCTAAGATAATGAAAGAATATCTGATTTAGACTCAGATGAGGCATGTACTGCAACAGTTGGTAGGTCTTCATTTATTTGGATTAGACCTGGGTCATGAATCTGACCAGGATTTTGAAGAAACTGCGAGCGAGATTGATCGCGATGGGCCGCGGCCATATAGATTTGAGCGTTTACATTACATTGTGTTTACATCCGAAGCCAGTATCCCATCCTGGCATGCTTGGTCTTGAATTGTCCGTAAGAACCCAGCAAATTCGAAAAACACTATGTTTTGCTGATATTATGTATGGTAGATGCATTATCCAAGTCAAACAAAACAGTTTTGTTTTATATAAAAAAACAAATGCGAACTTTTCTCCGGTGAAAAACTGGACATTTTGAACACTTCTGCGTTATTTACACTGGATTGACAGTACTCGCCGTGTTTTAGACTCTCACGATCACGAATACACCACATGAGGTCTGCCTAAAGGAACCGCACGTGACGTCATGCACAGCTGCTCGGCCCAGGAAATTCAATTGTGGAGTTTTTGGGTTGCAGACGAAAAAGAGGTGTAATTAACGGTGGAAAAACATGCTATAGATGCCGCACGCAGCAGTAATATGTAGCCCACAGATTACACAAATGTCTCTAACGATATATTACTACTAAAAAGTGTACATTGAGCATGTTTTGATTTACTATAGAGCTACACTTTAAAATCGAAGTTGAGATTATGCCAGGTCTTGGACAGTGGCATAAAAACGGTGAAAAAAAGTTTCAGTGAGAATCACATGGAAGGGCCCCTTATAGATGAGACTAGAAACATACAAGTGTGTTACAGCATGTTACCTGCTCTCATTAAGGAAAGACTAGAGAGAGAGTGTTTGTGACATAAAATGACCCCATAAGGACATGACTGTAATGTGTGTGTGTGTGTGTGTGTGTGTCTGACATTAACTGGCCTTCATCACACCACCAAAGAAGTAATCCAGACTGCATTAAAGTAATTTGTGAACCTTGGCCCATTTTGGTAGTTGAACAACATCACATACAAGACGCCACAGATTAGTGATGACTGTCTACAATGTCATTTTACCTGTGCGTGAGTCTCATCTGGCTGATTCCTCGTGGAATCTGACGTACAGGCTGTTCTGTCTCTACCGCTGCTGCAGGAGTCTGAGGGTCTTTCACCTGGATTTCAATTAAACAAGACCTGATGTTAAATCATATCACACAGATCAAAGATCACATACATTTCAATAGATAGGCTGAGAGTATATACTGGAAACATAATTAATATTGGACAAAATTTGCTTTCACAAGATGACACATTTTTACTCACTTTAATTTGTCAAAAAAAATCTCCATGCCTAATCTAACCAACTCACCTTCCTCTGCCCAGGCCATTTTGAATTACCATAGTTGTACTCAATTTCAGATCCTATTTCTATTTTCTTCAAGGCAAAAATGGCACGTGTGGCCTGTTAACTATGATGTTTTTCATGACAATTCAGATTTTTGTGGTTGTCATTGACTAATCTTCCAAGAGATCCATCTATTTTAGAGGCATCAAGGCTGAAAAGTATTAGAAAAATTGTAAGTCTTTTTATTAACAGTTTTGTTGGAAGAGACATTTTTAAAAGTATTTACAAGAGTATTTGTGCTTTAATTCAATCATTAACTATGAAAAGTTTGTTTCAGGGTTAACTTCGAATTTCTCTAATCTATACAAAACATCTATCTTTACATGCTTACCAGATTGACGGTTCTGCCAGTCAAAGTCAAAGAGATTTGTGCTTTCAATCTCTGAGTATGGCCGTGACTGGCATCCTTACTGTTTGAGGAGTTTACCCCTGTACTCCAAAACAAAGTCCCCTGGATCATTGGGCTGCATGGCAAACACTCCTTTTCCTGCAAGAATACAACAAAGTAAACACTTCATTCTGGGCAGTCTAAAAGAGGAGTTAGTTTTTTGTAAAGTGGGCTTGTATGCCGACATTTACGTCTAGTCGATGTGTTGCATGCAGACAATGCTCACTCCTAGTTGTGATGGGGACAGCAATGAGGTATTTTAGCCTCTTAAATAAATTCATTGATATGCATGTACAGTGAATATCTGCAGTGCAGTTTAGCCAGTTGTAACTTTTTTTTTTTTTTTTTTTGGAGGGGGGCCCTGTCCATGCTACCTGCTCTGTTCCCTTGAACTGAAAATGCTGTGAGCTATCTAGTGCAGGTAACACACAAGTAAAGCATTAGTACATCATAAACCCCAATTTCAACAAGATGAACCATCACTGTGACTTTTGACATGCAACATGGCCCACAATTTGAAAGATAAATGTGGTAAAAGGATGTTCTAGTTTACTGCCATTAAATTCTGCATGTACTGAAACAAGAGATTCAGCATAATAGCACAACACTGCAGCTTCCATAGCCCTTGGAAATGCCAACAAAAGCTTTTTTCATATGGCTGCAACACAGAAATGTGGAATACTTTAGTTCATTTAACCTATGTTCAAAGTAGAAATGGGACAGACATGATCCATATAATCAGTATCAGGTGCTTGTATTGACCGAATGTATATCAGACTGATGTCACCTGATCGATAAACCAATCCACATTCTAAAATAAATAGAAATAGACAACAAGAAAGTGCTACTTAAGGGTTCCTGCACCATTTTAAAAATCAAAATTACAGCTTTTTGAAACCTTCTTAAAAACTCAGTAAATTAAAATTAAGACCCAACAGGCTATGGGGAACAACAAGAGAACTGAACTCCATACATGTGAGTAATGATATCTGCATTACAAAATATTGAAAGCAGATGTCTTATACCTCTTCACTATCTCTCTTCACCCATTCTTTTCACGTGTTCAATTTGCCATAACACTATGGAAACGAAGGTCCCAAATTGGGGGTATCTGAGAGATAGAGCAAAACATTTCACTAATCATGACAGAATATAGCCATGTTGAACATCAAATTAGACAGCATACTCTGGGTTGATTCATTTTCAGTGACTTTTTGTAAATTGTGTGAGACTAATGTTTGAACAATGGCTCATACTGGCAGATGGATCCAAGCTGTGCCAAAAATTGGCATTTTGGAAACCTTGCCTGAACGTTTGGTAGTATAATGTGTCTAATTTTGTTCTGCTTCACTTTATCAGAATCAACCTTTGCAAAGATAATGTCAAGATATTATAGTATAACTTGATAGAGGTTTAGCGCTAGGGCTGCATCATTCTAAAGGATACTCATCCTAAATAGTTTTTTTCTTTTTTTTTTTTAGGCGAGCCTGAAATTAACTTTGCTTGTGCTCTGTGTCCTATCTATCAGTTCTCCCATCCTCTCATCCTGTCTCTTGCCCAAATTCAGTCAAACCCACAAACTCCCCACACTGACTTAAAACAGCATCCATCTTTCTGTGCATTTCTCCAGATGATCCCAGAGTCTTTTTGAGCAACTCGCCATTCTTTGATACTCCAGTGAAGCGCTCCATAATTTCGGTGCAAGGCAGCGCATTGGCCATTTTTCTCGCTCCCAGCTCGCGTACTTTGCGGTAGATCAGAGCAACTCCCATGCCAAATATGAGAAATCCCGTCACCATAAATCCAAAAAGATGAACATCCTCCACGTCTTTAAAGGATAGTTTTGCCAGACAAAGAACTTGCCATCTCAACCATGCGTCCCGAACTTAGCCAGCAGCAAAAGTCCCATCGGGGCAGCGCGGCTCACCAGGTGCTCCGCTTCTCAGTGAAAATCTTTTGTCGATTGCATTCAGGGACCAGCTAATTAATTCCATCTTACTTGAAGAGCCTCTGAAGCAGATGGAAGGTCCAAAGGAAAGAGGGGGTAACGTGACAAAACGGGACAAAGAAAGAAGATGCAGGCAGGAGCAGAGATGGAGTGCGACTGCTCTCCTCAGAAGCCGGAAGAAGTGTAGAACACTACACATACAGTATAAGAGAATTGTTCACTGATCCATGTTTATATTGTCATGAGTTGCCTAGATTGCTAGCTGCTGATATAAAACAATTATTGAAAACAAACAGCAGTGTTTCTCGTGGGTTTACAGCCTGTCGTCCTCTTCTCTCTGTCTGGCTTTAGGCGTGTGTTCACGTGTTTGTTTGTGTGTACGTCGGTGCGGACCTCCACCCATCATAAAACAGAGCAGAGGAGAAGCGTAGATGTGTTGGCACAGAATATAGTCATAGTTTTATCGTAAAATGCTCACCTGTTTTGGCTTGTGTTAGGACCCGGCTAACATTGCAAACTAACATTGCAGGTTTAATCCTCTCAATCGTAAAGAGGAGGTCTCCCCGGTTACATGGATGTAACGTGTCTGTGTTTACCTCCTGTAGCGACTGCTCAGTAACGTTAATTAGACAGCTTGAAAGCTGGAGTCTGCTCTCTTCCGATAAACTTTGTTATATTGGTTGAAATAGTCTTTACATAATGGAACCAATCAATACACAAGTGCTCTACAAATAAAGAAAAAAAACAACCGACCACTAAATCATGCCTACCTGTTGCATGCTGATATACTGTATCACTTTGTTGCAGTAAATGTGGTAAAATATTCACTGAGTACAAACTGTCTTAGGCAATGTTCTTCTTCTGCTTCTTTTTCTCGATTTCACAGCAGATCGCACAGAACAGCAAACTGATTGGGCAAAGGTACCCACGTCCGAAGATTGTGTACACGAACTTTCGGAAAGTGTGACGGCGCTATACCACGTTACCAGGACCAGGGGCGCTAGTGAGCAAAAAGTTTACACACACATTTCCAGTTTGTCACCTTGTGGGGCAACTGAAAGAACAGCAAGAGGGGGAGCTTCTGAGCTGATTTTAACTGAAATCAGTGTGGGGCCCACCATTTTGGGCCCCCTGATGTTGGTGTGCTCCCTGCGCTGGGATCCCATGAAATAAGAAATGTAAGTGCACAAACAAACAAACACAACACGACACAAAACAAAAACATATGTAATACAGAGATAGGTAGCAGGGAGTATTTGGAGATAAATTTTGTTAGTTAATAGGTGTGCAGGAAACTGCATTGGGATATCTGTGCAGCTGAAATCTGCCATGCTGACAAGTATAAAGAAGTGGGTTACACTTTACAATAACCATTATTTATAAATGGTAAGTAGACCATCTAAAAATATTTAAGAGTTTATTAATGTTTATTCATCATTTGTAAACAGCATAAATGGTAAATAGACCATTTATAAACAGTCTATTTACCAAATAATGGTAATTTTAAAGTGTTACCAAGCAGTGTTTGTCAGCAGGCTGTACCACAGTCATGTAGAAAAATATATTTATTGTGCTCTATGGGTGTAATGCGTCTCACCCACCTGGGGACAGTGTGGGGTCAGAATTTGATCAGTTTTGGACAATACCCATCCCCACTCACATTCCTTAGTGACGGTGAAGGGTCTAGGGAGAGGGATGCAGGTTCTCCTATGTCGGTGAGAGGTGTGAATGGGAGTTATTCAAACCTGCAGTAGAAGCTGTTCAGGTGGTTTGTTTTAATTCATTTCAAACACAAAATAAAGATAAAACAAAATTAACTTTTACATGAAAACATTTTTTTTTAATTTTGTACAACACTCGACACTCAAAAAATAAAATGTTTAATGACAATAAAACGCTGTCTACAAATATCACCATATTATGTATATGATTACTGGCTTCATTTACTTACTAGGATCAATGTTACTTGATATCCTGAGCAAAGATTACAAGCGCTCTGTAAAACCCCAACTAGGCAATAACCAAACGGCGGATATTGCCCGGCTTGAAGGCCTCACGTGTTCTCTTAGTCTAACTTTAATTAGAGCATTCTTCTGGCTGGGGTTTATCACAATAAAATGGATATTTTTCACCGTCCGAGGACGGGGCATGAAAGCGCAATGGTTACGATTTATCTGACTCCATATAACAGTTAGAATACAACATTTAGCTATATCCTCGTTAAAAATCTGACTACAAATTAGAATTAGAATTGAAACAGCATGCGTGAATCTCAGGGCAGTTACGCACCCGAACTCTATCTGTGAAAACCATTGTCACTAAGCAAAACACCCCCTAGGGTTAAAATAGGCGTCACTGCCTGGTCTAATTCGACAATACTTCCATTGGATAGAGGAGACTGGCACGGTAGCAACATCAGGCAAATAGCTCTGAGTATGAACGTACCGCGAACCTAGGTTTATGTATATCAAAGGGCCCCTTAGAAAGATTAACCAATAGCTAAATCTTAAGAGCCGATAATTTCATAACCCCTTAATAGGTAGAACCCAATCTCAATCTAACTTAGAAGTATCGCTACCTACACATGTCTTGGTGGGAGTCTCCCCTTAAGTCCCAATCGCAACAAGGCCAGAAAGAATATACAATGAGAACACGCAAGCTGGAAAAGGAATAACAATAATTTAATTCACCAGGTAGGCACAACTTGAATCAAACAAATCAATGATAAGCCAATTACCCTTACATATAATTTAGAAGGATTTAGAGTATTTTCATACCTGGAAAAGATGAATGACCACGTGGAGCTAAAGTCGCTCCACGTGGTCGGGGAGAATTCACATGCTTCCCCGCTCTGGAACAAGGTGACATGTGACTTTTCCCCACTTACCTATTCGCACGTCAGAAGTTGACCAAGAAAGGACAGGACAGGAAGAGAAGAGAACCCGCTCCCTCAGGATCTCGTACCTTTAAAGACTCCAAACCACGCCTCCGAAAAAGGTAGAGGGAAGGTTGGCCGAATCAGAGTTTTACTGGCCTAGGTGATAAGATAATTTGCACAGGGAGACTAGGGTAGTTGCTTGAATGAATCTTACAAACGAACCATAATTCCAAGGGAAATGAAACATGTTCAATTCAACTCCTTGGACTCCCCCGAGAATAAAGAGACCAAACATGATAGGAATGTGTGCTAAAATGATGCAGTTGTCATGGAAAAGCCTTAAAATGGAATATTATAGCCCAATAGTGTGATAAATATATGAGAGGTTCCTTTTAGGATATTGAACATAAACAAAATATGAATTTGATAGAGGTTTAAGTTGTTTGAAGCCAATTGAAGTAGCTGCGCTTTAACTTCAATGAAACCAGTGAATTTGAGTTCCAGAGATGCTGGGCCTGCTAGACTTGATGGCTCTCACCCCCCGCCATGGGGAACAAAGGATGCCACTCTCACCGGCAGGCTGTAAGATTGTAAAAGTTAACTGCTCGCTCTGGATTGTGTCAGATCACCCAAACATTCAGATTTTACCAGCGCAATGGGCATGTGTTCCAACAATAGGATTTTTGACCCATGTTTTGAGCTAAATCAAATATTCAGGTTCTACAGCTCTGTCTGGAAAAAATACTTTCCTAGCTTTTTCTAAGTAATGACACAATTTTTAAAAAAATTTTATTGACCCCATAATCAAATGGTAATTCAGAGGTCCTTCTGCACAGACAGGCAAGTGCATTGTACTGATCCAGCGCCCGGACTGGGCAGGGGCTCAGCTCAGACTGTACCCTAACTGTCAAGCCACTCCAGTTCAAGTCCTTCTCCCTTAAAAAGACTACTTAACTGAGTGCCATTACTTAAAAAAAGCTAGGAAAGTCTTTCATGCTGAAAGTGCTTGTAATCATTACTCTGGATGTTACGTAACATTTAATTAACAGAATCACTTATCACACATTAAAAACCACTGTGGGAACAAAAGAGACATTTACTTGACTGTAAAACATTGTAAGCAGTAGAAAATTTGTATTATAGTAAAACATAAGTGGTGAGCATATTTGGCTGCTAAAGAATTACAGCTTCCTCTTCCTGGGTCAGGGCAAACGTTTTGTGTTGGCTGACGCCAATCCCCACTCTTGCGTTGGATGTCTTCCTGTTCACCCACTCTGTTGCCTGGAAAAGAATGGAAGAGGGGAAATGTATGAATGAATTCATTTCCAAAAAGACATTGCAGCACATGCAAGGGGACAAATTCCTTTAAGCTGCTACTGAGTGGAAATTACGGTGTTGTTAAATGATGTGCCCTCTCACCCTCCCCCCGCACCAACATAGGAGCAGAGTAAAGTAGTTGTGAAGCTGTAACCCTCCTCTCCCCCCACTCAGCCAAATTCAAATTCAGCTTCCCCTCCACCAACAAAGTACCTTTGTTGTGAGTGTATATTTTCAAAACATTTGCTTCAAATAATTTGAAATCACCCAAAAACGCCGAAGGTCAGCATACAACATAAGCCTGATTGGTCCTTCTGGTCCTGGCCAGGGACTCGGCACAGACTGTATCCTCAAAAAAAAAAAAATTACTTTAAAAAAAGCTTTCTGTAGGAATGTTTCTCACAATATATTGACCTTGTGGTCAAATGCTAATTCAAGGGTCCGTCTGCCCAGACAGGCAAGTGATAGGGCACATTGTACTGCTCCAACACCCGGACTGGGCGGGGACTCGGCACAGACTGTACCCTAACTGTCAAGCCACTCCAATTAAAGTCCCTCTCCCCTAAAGGACTTCCTATTGACCCCGTAATTAAGAAATAATTCCTCATCCACTGCAATGTCTCTCATTCTTGTCCTCCCCGTTCTCCATGAGCACACAGTGCAGTGGCTTCAGATTGGGATGTTTTCTGGAGTGATTAATTCTCCTTCCGAATGTCTCCTGATTCGGGTTGCACTTGCAAGGAAAAGCCTCGGCGTCTATGCAGAAGTCCTTCTGCCCAGCCTTAAAAAAGAAAAGGTATGTGGGCTGGATGTTCGTATCCTGCATTTTCGCATGCCCCTCAGCAGCTGTGATCACCTTCCCCTGATAATCACAAACAATGTCTCCTTTTGCAAATGGCTGGGCTGCGACCACACCTGTAAACAAGAGAACATGACATCATGAGTTAGATCAAAATAATGACACAAGTTAAGTTAATAATTACAGTTTGGCAAAGTTTGAATGAAATCTTTCTTCACTTTGACATTCAGAGCACTGAGGAGAAACAAAGGAAAATTAAAGGTTTTCTTACCCAGCTGTTCGTCACCCTGGAAGTCCTTGATCACCAGCCCTTTCCAGTTCTGGCGAGACAGACCCTAAAATTTTTAGGTGTGTGTCTCAATCGTGAACTTGAGGGCTGGTGTCCACAGCCTTACAATGTCCTCGGCGCTCTGTCAGTTGACCGTCCACCCCTCCTTTTCCACCAGCCTCTGCACCTACCCCACCACTGGCTTCCTGGCATTGAAGTGTGCTGAAAAAAAACAGGATAACTTTCAGTCATGCCAGTTATTTGCCATAGTAAATACATTGCACAGTTTGATTGACTTATTGATTTGATAACCAATGGTACATTAGTGTATTGGGGTTAGGAGTACTTCCATCCATCCATCCATTTTCAACCGCTTATCCGGGGCTGGGTCGCGGGGGCAGCAGTCTAAGTAGCGATGCCCAGACTTTCCTCTCCCCGGACACTTCCTCCAGTTCTTCCGGGGGTATCCCGAGGCGTTCCCAGGCCAGCCGAGAGACACAGTCCCTCCAGCGTGTCCTGGGTCTTCCCCGAGCCCTCCTCCCGGTGGGGCATGCCCGGAACACCTTCCCAGGAAGGCGTCCAGGGGGCATCCGTTAAAGATGCCCGAGCCACCTCAGCTGGCCCCTCTCGACGTGGAGGAGCAGCGGCTCTACTCTGAGCTCCTCCCGGGTGACAGAGCTCCTATCTCTAAGGGAGCGGCCCGCCACCCTGCGGAGGAAACCCATTTCAGCCGCTTGTACCCGAGATCTCGTTCTTTCGGTCATGACCCAGAGTTCATGGCCATAGGTGAGGGTAGGAACGTAGATTGACTGGTAAATCGAGAGCTTTGCCTTTCGGCTCAGCTCCTTCTTCACCACGACAGATCGGTACAACAACCGCATTACTGCTGCCGCTGCACCGATCCGTCTGTCAATCTCACGCTCCATCCTTCCCTCACTCGCGAACCCCAAGATACTTGAACTCCTCCACTTGAGGCAAGAACTCTCCTCCAACCCAGAGGGAACATATCACCTTTTTCCGGTCGAGAACCATGGCCTCGGACTTGGAGGTGCTGATTCTCATCCCAGCCGCTTCACACTCGGCTGCAAACCGCCCCAGTGCATGCTGAAGGTCCTGGTTCGAAGGAGCCAACAGGACAACATCATCCGCAAAAAGCAGAGATGAGATCCTGCGGTCCCCAAACCGGACTCCCTCCGCCCCCTGGCTGCGCCTAGAAATTCTGTCCATAAAAATAATGAACAGAACCGGTGACAAAGGGCAGCCCTGCCGGAGTCCAACATGCACCGGTCTGACTTACTGCCGGCAATGCGAACCAAGCTCCTGCTCCGGTCATACAGAGACCGCACGGCCCTTAGTAGAGGGCCCCGGACTCCATACTCCTGAAGCACCTCCCACAGAATGCCACGAGGGACACGGTCGAATGCCTTCTCCAAGTCCACAAAACACATGTGAACAGGTTGGGCAAACTCCCATGCACCCTCAAGCACCCTGCGGAGGGTATAGAGCTGGTCCAGTGTTCCACGACCAGGACGAAAACCGCATTGTTCCTCCTGAATCCGAGGTTCGACTATCGGCCTGATTCTCCTCTCCAGCACCCTGGAATAGACTTTACCCGGGAGGCTGAGAAGTGTGATCCCCCTATAGTTAGAGCACACCCTCCAGTCCCCCTTTTTAAATAGAGGAACCACCACCCCGGTCTGCCAATCCAGAGGCACTGTCCCCGACTGCCACGCGATGCTGCAGAGGCGTGTCAACCAAGACAGCCCTACTACATCCAGAGACTTGAGGTACTCAGGGCGGATCTCATCCACCCCCGGTGCCTTGCCACCGAGGAGCTGCCGAACTACCTCAGTGACTTCAGCCCGAGTGATGGATGAGTCAGCCTCTGAGTCCCCAGCCTCTGCTTCCTCTATGGAAGGCATAACAGCGGGATTGAGGAGGTCCTCGAAGTATTCCTTCCACCGGCCGACAATATTCCCAGTCGAAGTCAACAGTTCCCCACCTCCACTGTAAACAGTGTTGGCAGGGTATTGCTTTCCTCTCCTGAGGCGCCGAACGGTTTGCCAGAATTTCTTCGGGGTCGATCGATAGTCCTCCTCCATAGCCTCCCCGAACTTTTCCCATACCCAAGTTTTTGCTTCCGCCACCGCCCGGGCCGCAGCACGCTTAGCCTGCCGGTACCGATCAGCTGCCTCAGGCGTCCCGCAAGCTAGCCAAGCTCGGTAAGACTCCTTCTTCAGCTTGACGGCATCCCTTACTTCCGGTGTCCACCACCGGGTTCGGGGATTGCCGCCACGACAGGCACCGGAAACCTTACGGCCACAGCTCCGAACAGCCGCGTCAACAATGGAGGTGGAGAACATGGTCCATTCAGACTCAATGTCTCCAGCCTCCCTTGGGATCTGGTCAAAGCTCTCCCGGAGGTGAGAGTTGAAAACCCCTCTGACAGAGGGTTCCGCTAGACGTTCCCAACAAACCCTCACAACAAGTTTGGGCCTGCCAAGTCTGTCCAGCTTCCTCCTCCGCCAGCGGATCCAACTCACCACCAGGTGGTGATCAGTGGACAGCTCAGCTCCTCTCTTCACCCGAGTGTCCAAGACATACGGCCGGAGGTCAGATGACACGACCACAAAGTCGATCATTGACCTCCGACCTCGGGTGTCCTCGTGCCACGTGCACTGATGGACACCCTTATGCTTGAACATGGTGTTCGTTATGGAAAAACAGTGACTAGCACAGAAGTCCAATAACAGAGCACCACTCGGGTTCAGATCGGGGAGGCCGTTCCTCCCAATCACGCCCCTCCAGGTAACACTGTCGCTACCCACATGGGCGTTGAAGTCCCCCAGTAGAACGATGGAGTCCCCAGTCGGACCACTTTCCAGTACCCTTCCTACGGACTCCAAGAAGGTCGGGTACCCTGTACTGCCATTCGGCCCATAAGCCGAAATGACAGTGAGGCACCTGTCCCCGACCCGAAGGCGCAGGGCAGCGACCCTCTCGTTCACCGGGGAAAACTCCAACACCTGACGGCTAAGCTGGGGGGCTATAAGCAAACCCACACCAGCCCGCCGCCTCTCACCGCGGGCAACTCCAGAGTAGAAGAGAGTCCAGCCTCTCTCAAGGAGTTGGGTTCCAGGGCCCAGACTGTGCGTGGAGGTGAGCCCGACTATCTCTAGCCGGTATCGCTCGGCCTCCCGCACAAGCTCAGGCTCCTTCCCCCCCCCAGTGAGGTGACATTCCATGTCCCCAGAACCAGATTCAGAGTCCGAGGATTGGGTCGCTGGGGCCCCCGCCTACGACTGCCACCCAAAACACAAGGCATCAGCCCCTTCTGAACCCTCCCACGGGGGATGGGCCTACAGGAAAGCGGGCCCACGTTGCTCGTTCGGGCTATGCCTGGGCGGGTCCCGTGAGCAGAGGCCCGACCACCAGGCGCTCGCCTACCAACCCCAACCCCAGGCCTGGCTCCAGGGTGGGGTCCCGGTGACGCCAATCCGGGTGACGTAAACGTCCTCGTTCTATTTACATTCATCAAGGGTTTTGAACCGCTCTTAGTCTGACCTGTCACCTAGGACCTGTTTGCCCTGGGAGACCCTACCAGGGGCAAATAAGCCCCAGACAACATAGCTCCTAGGATCATCCAGGTGCTCAAACCCCTCTACCACGATAAGGTGGCGATTCAAGGAGGGGGTTAGGAGTACTTACACAGCAGATATTGCTGCCTCTCTGTATACTGACAAGCTCGCCACCTGTCATAATGCATACGGTTCTCAGGAAACCCAGCCTCCACCCTTGCCTTTTTGGATGGAGGCTGGCCATCTTTGGTGACAGGGAATATCCTGACAAAATCAGCAAAGTCCCTCCCTGCGGGCTTGTTTGCTTGATCGGGGGGGGGGTCTGGTCACTGTCCCGGGACTGGTTTGGTGGAGAGAGACTGTATAATAAGGGTTAAAATATTACAACTTGGCAAGTAAGCGTCAAATGTGGTTGTGATGCATGGCTGCCTTGTGAAATGAGATGATGAGGAAACTCACCCTCCCAGGGTGTCCAGCAGTGTGGCCGTGCCGATTGGTGAGGGTCCAGGAGGTTGTTCTCGGCAAGAAAAGAGGAGAGTTGGTTAGCAACAGCAAGTTCAAGGGTTTTTGATAGGAAGGGGAGGAGGGAGACTTGGCGGAAGTTCTGAATGACTGAGGGGTTGGAGGGTTTTTTCAGGAGAGGGGTAATCGTAGCCTGTTTTGAAAGGAGAGGGAAAGCATCCAGAGCACAAAGAAGAGTTAAGGGAGGTGACGAAAGGGAGGATGTTGCGTGTGATATCCTGGAGAGGAGATCGGGTCAACAGCAGACAACGGTGGGAAAGGAGCAGCTGGGAGACATCAGAAGGTGAGAGGGTAGAGAAAGCAGAGAGATGGGAGGGGGAGAGGGGTGAGGGAGGAGTTGTGAATGGACACAATCTTATCCTTGAAGGCTGCGAAGTCCTCTGCTGTGATGGAGGTTGCAGGTGTGACAGGCGGAAAGCTGAGGAGAGGAGAGAAGACAGAAAACAATTGGGGGGTTAGAGAGTGATTTCTGGATTTTAAAATGGCAAAATTTTAATTTTAGCAGAGAGAAATTCAGCTAGGAGGGACTAGTAGTGGGACCGGTCTGCCGGGGCCCTGGATTTCCTCCATTTCCTCTCTGCTACTCGAAGGCTTCTCCTGCTGGAGCGGAGAGTTTCTGACATCCAGGGGCTGGGTGGGGATGATCTGGCAGGCCTGGAAACAAGAGGAGAGGGAGTATTAAGTCAGGATGAGATGGAGGAGAAGAGAGAGGAGGCAGCAGATTCAGTGGGGAGATCAGAGAAGGAATCAAGGGAAGGGAGGGAAGTAGTGACATGCGAAGCGAGAGAGGAGGAGACAGAGCGGAGGTCATGGCAAACGGTAACAGAGGGGGTTGGAGTGGGGGAGAGGGAGGGAGAAGGAGATGAATTGGTGATCAGACAGGTGGAGAGGGGTTACAGTGGGATCAGAGGAGGAGCAGTTACGAAGGATGACTAAGTCGGAGATTGCCAGCTTTGTGAGTTGGAGGTGAGGGCAGGAAAGAAAGGCCGAAGGAGTGGAGGATAGGAAGAAATTTACGGCAGACTGAGAGGCCTCAAGGTGGAGGTTGAAGTCTCCCAGAAGAATCAGTGGGGTGCCGTTGTCCGGGAAGGTGCTGAGCAGGACGTCCAGCTCGTCAAAGAAACATCCTACGGGGCCTGGGGGACGATACACAATAATGATAAACATATTATTTGGAGAGGATATGCAGACAGAATGAAATTGAAAGAAGGAGATAGAAAGGTGAGAGAGGAAAAGGAGATTTCCAAGTAGGAGAGTAACAAACTAGTCCCACCTCCTCGCCTGGATGGCCGGGGGGTGTGGGAGAAGGAGGAGGAGGTGGAGAGAGCCATCAGCGTTGTGGTGTTGAGTGGAGAGATCCATGTCTCCGTCAACAAAAAGTCGTGGGACTGGAGGGAGGCATAGGCACAGATGGACTCAGCCTTCAGGACGGCAGACTGGCAGTTCCAAAGACCAGCGGCAACTCTGAAGCTGCTGGCGGAGGTGGAGGAGAGGTAGATCAGGTTGGCGGGGCAGCGGTGATGAGGGCGGCCCCGGCGGTAGAATCGCCTCCAGAGGGAAAGAGAACAGACAGGTATGGGAAGAATGCACACTCAGATGGGGATGGGAAAAGACGCAGTGCTTAAAAGGCTCGCTAATTACTATGCAAAACAGCTGATCACCCGCAAATGGGACTGAAACTAAGCTGATAAGTATCCTGTAGCAACAACAGCGACAACAAAAACGTGATCTTTGTCACAAGTACTGTTAGAAAAACTACTGAAACTTAGTCTGTTCTAGGAGGAGTCTGTAGGTAGCTTCTGCAACTGCCGAATGCACTTAACTGACATGGGACATTACTTGCATAAATGTAATGAGGAGTGTAATCTTCACAAATTCAATTCTGTGCAATACCAGCTGTTGCCAAATTTTAGCTATAAACTTCCTTTTCACAACTGAGCACCTGACATCTGAATAATCTGGTCCATCTCCGACCTTTTCCAAAAACTGATCCATCACATAACATCACATAACAGAAGACATCATATAAGTCTTTTGATTCATCCTCCTGTTTCCGACTCTATATGACACGAGCAATAACTCGCTGCTTATGTTCTTAACTATCATATTTCCTTCAACTCCCTTCTTGAACTTTCTCCCTGGGCTGAATGTTGTCCAGATGATTCCTCATAGCTTCACTCCTTGCTTTAACCATCTCCCTGCGCTGGATATTTTCCCTATATTTACTAGCACACATCAATTTAGTCTTTTCCTTGAACACACATTTACATGAGAAACCTAAAATGACGTTCCTCCCGAAGCAACATATTCAGTTTCTCCTGTGTCCTTTTTTTCTGCATCAGATATTTTAATTTTGACTTTTACATGGCACTGGCTCACTAACAGCCTTCACAATCACCTACATCTTCTACAAACTCAACATCACATTCACTTTGTCTTGTTACAATCCAAAACATCCATTATTCTAGACCTAATGTTGGAACCTGTCATTTCACCATTTTTACAGTAACCATAACAGCTTGCCAATCCAGGCCTATAAACACAAAAAGCAGTCTCAAAATGCTTTCCCATGATATTCTCTCGGTAAATGCTCTCATCTGACAAATACTTGCTGCTACAGCTGTACTTAAGCCAATGTCCATCATTAACCTCTTAAGCCCCAGCCTCTTTTTTTAGGTTTCTGTTTGAAAATGACATACCCAAAATGAATAGAGTATATCTCTGTTTGTGTAGCATGAAGTATCAGAGAGGGAGACATGGAAATGTGGAGAGAGGGTTGATTTTCTGACGTGACTTGGATTTTGATATTTGAACATTAATATGCTTGGCGTTTGAGTTGTGCTTGGTGTATGTAAAAATGACTTATGTGCTTGTAGCCGAGGCACTCCTGTTTCATTTGATGTGTAATATGACTATATTGCTACTTAATTAGCGTGGCGTTGTTGGTATTTTGCTGAGTCTCAGGGTCCCCCAATTGGGGGACCCTGGAGTTTAAGAGGTTAAAAGTAAACACATCAACCCTGAACCAATCTGCAGTGACCTGGATTTCTACCTCTGTGGCCCAACTGGTCAGTTCTTATTTTTGACTGCTGAAAGTATTCCTCAATGATTGAATACAAACTCCTCCAAAATACTGTGATATTTATCTGTTTTCCTTTCCATCCCTTTCCAGTTCGTCTAATTTTCCGATGATACTTTTGTGAACCGCTAACAACTTGAGAAATTGCTCTGAAAAAGTAGTTACCATCAGCCACAATCCTCATTTCTACCTGGAACACCCAACAACCCAACTTATGTGGACAGAAGACCACTGACCTTCACAAAGTCAACATTTAACTTTTTACACAATGCGCAGCATTAACAAACTCCACATCAGTCAACCTCACCAATATCATTACTCTATAATGTTTTTTTGAATTGCAAGTACTAGGAGAAATGTAATACTTTCTGCCCTCAGTAACAGTTGATTCTGTTGATAAATCACTGCTTACCTCACTGGAAAAAGCTTGTACGGAAATGACGGACAGTGCTGGATGTACAGCAACATGAGCACCACATTCAGACATACAACTGCCTTTAGAAACGCTATCTTTTCTCCTGCACTCAGTAACGTCAATAGACTCTGCTACTGAAGCAGTACTCACTGCAGGGATGCAACTCCCTGCAAAAACACCAGACACGCTTAGACTTGCACCCCCAGTGACACAAATGCCACAAAGCTCAAAGAGCTTCTGCCCAGTACCAAAACTGTTAGCTAAACAACACATACATGCCATCTCTACCGCTTTCGGGGCGTTTCGTTTTGGAATAAATAGCATGTATGACAACATATGTAGTGGTGCAGGTCACCAAGACATGCAAAATGCAGAACCACACTTGAACCATGGCGTCCAACAAACCCATGTTACTGCGTGAGTGACTGTCAACCACCGCAACTCGTCCATTCTCACAGATGGCAGAAGTGTTTTCACAATGTCAGAAGACATGAGCTGTACTGACTGAATATCCTTTGAAGTCCATTTTGCAGACTGATGAATACATTGTTAGGCGTGACTGAAGGTGAGCACATTTCACCCAACACTGTCACCAAAACAAAACCCAAATACCTGTATCTCCATCTTCGAGTGCTGAGGCAAATTTGGAACAATCACCATACTTCTCTCATGGCTAAAGAGTTTGAGGTCACACATACTGGTGTACAACTGATCACCCAAAACCAACAAGCGACCCAGATCAAGACGAGAACACACTGCTCGGAGTGTGTTTGGCTAAGCTGACCAAAGCTATAGCTATTCACTGATTCTTCATACACAAAATGCTCATCCCCCCCGGTGGAGCGATCCGCCCACAATTTTCACTGGCTTGATCGCTTTGCTATCCTTGGCCTCTGCTGCCACACTATTATTCTTAGAATCTAAGTGAGCAGCACAAACATCCCTAAGTTTGTCGATCTTCCGTGGCATCTGGGCGCCCTCCTGGACAGCAGACCCCATCGACACACCACGGCACCCTGCTGCAGCATCATCATCCCCCACCACCTCTGGCAAGCAGCAGACAATGGCATTACATTACATTACATTACATTACAGGAACTTAGCAGACGCTCTTATCCAGAGCGACGTACAAAAGTGCATAAGAACAGTACAAAAGTGCAGACCTCCTAGGAGACAAGTAAAAGTGCTAACAGTAAGTGACAGAACACGTTCCATTGTTACAGATCTAGACGAATAACAAAAAGGCAAGTTCAGGGGCAAGTGAACAAAATGGCAACAAGGTTAAGTGCAGAGGCAAGTGCAACAAAGAGCAATAAAATAAGTGCAATAGAAGGGCAACAGGTCAGGTGCAACAAAGGGGCAGGAAAATCAAGTAAATGTTACAGCATTACAGACACCTCCATGGTCTCCTCTGCTGTCACCTCCACCTGACAAGAGAGGTTTTACTAAAAAAAACCAACAGGAAAATAAATGTTGCCACCTTTCTTTAACAGTAAATCACAGACCATACCTGCTGCACTGGTGGGCTGGCCCTAGAGGCAGACTCAGTCACAAGGGCAGCTGAAATGGCTTTCTTTATAGGTATCAACAGCAAAGGACAAAGTAATTGAAACACTGCACTTTTTTTTTTTCTTTTCCCCCTGTATGTGTAAAACCCCACAAAACAATACCAAGGACGGACATTGCAGAGGCCTGATGGTTTCACGTGTTCTTTTTGGCTGGCATTAATTCGAGCAACTCCCTGGCTGGTGTGAATCACAATATAATGGATATTTCTCTTTGTCCAAACACGGGGCATAAAAACACAACGGTTGCAATCAATCTGACTCAATAATACATTTAGAATACCAAATTTAGTTATCCTCGTTTAAATATCTGACTCCAAATTAAAATGAGAATTTATAGTTTTTGGGACATGCGTGAATCTCAGAGCAGTTACGTAACCAGACTCTGTAAAAACCATTGTCACTCAGCAAAACGCCCCCTAGGGTTAATAAGTGTCTTAAGTTCGGTGGAAGTTTTAGAGGGTGGAGGAAATTACCATGATCACAGCATCTAGGCATAAACAAAGTGGCACTGATCATAAACACATCACGAACCCAGGTTTATGTGCACCGGCTTAAGCCCAGGGGTACCTTTTGAGGGCCAAATCCCCAGGACCTGTAATACATCAACCCTTAATGGGTAGAACGTAATTTGCAATCCAACTTAAAACTAACCGCTTCCTACACATCAGCTAGTCTGGAATGGTCAGATTCCGCTCTCCTCTCTATGCTAGCACCTCAATGAGGAAAACCCAGATTTGGCCCTCCCTTCCTCCGCCTTGATCGGAGGCGTGGTTCTGAGTGCTTAAAGGCAAGAGATTCTAACCGGAAGGCCTCTCTTTTTCAAGATTTTGCACGACGGCCTAGTGTGTAGCCTTTTTGCCAGGTATGACCTTTCTCATTTTCTACGTGTGTAACTTATAATTGGTTTGACATTGATCTGTTTGACTTAAGCTTTTGCCTACCTGGTGAATAAATTATTGCTATTCCTTTAAGCTAGCATGATCTTTTTATTCTTCTAAGCCTTGTTACAACCGGTACTTAGGGGGCGATCCCTTACCAATATAAGAGTTTCCCAAACAGGATGATCCATAATTTCAGAGGAAATGAAACATGCTCCATTCAACTCCTTGGATTCCCCGAGAATAACAAGACCAAACATGACAGGAATATGTACTAATATGATGCAGTTGTCATTGAAAAGCCTTAAAATGGAGTATTATATAGTTTGAGTTATAAGTGATTTCTTCTCAGGATATTGAACATAAAAATATTATGAATTTCCCAGAGATTTAGATTGTTTTAAACAGATTAATGTAACTGGACTTTAACTTCAGTGGGGACAGTGATATAACTTTCAGAGAATTGGGCAGCTAGGACTGAATGGCTCCGGCCTCCAGCGGAGTAGAACCAGATATGCTACCCCCACAGCCAGGCTGCAGGGTCATAAAAGTTTTACTGCTGGTTTGGTTTGAGCTAGATCAACCAAACATTCAGATTCTACACGCGTAATAAGCGCGTGTTCCAAAAATTTATTTTTGACATTTGACACATCTGTTGCGAGCAAAATCAACCAAACATTCAGATTCTACAAATCCACCCCCTGACCCCATGGAACACAGGTCCATACACGGGGTCATAAAGGATTATTCAAATGATTTATGGTTGATGATGCGAGTACCAAGCAATGCAAATTGAGACTATAGAAGAAAAATTTGATGAAAATTACAGATTTGAAGAGTAGTTGAGTTTTTCATGACGGTTGCATCACCTGATAAAATGGATTGTTTCCTAACAAAGCAATTTAATTGAAAATTTGGAGAAGTGTGGTTTGGGACATAAAGAGAGACAAACGTTGGATTAACATAAAACATGGAAAAAAGACGAAAGACAAAAACCAAAACATTTTGACTTGGTATATTATCTAGGTTTGTTCTGAGGTTATTATGTCAAACAAATGATAATTTGAAAAGTACTTTTTCATGAACAATGAGATCGCAGAACAAACCAGCACATAAACCAAAAACTTTTCCACCCTTGACTAGGGAAAGCAAAAAGATTATATGTGCTACTAACTAAGTAACCAACCAATTGTAAAAAACCCAGAGGGGAAAAAATCCAATGGATGTTACAATATCAAATCATTTAGGGGTTTTATTAAAGTGACATGTAAAAGTACACAGTTACGGACAAAAACAATGAATATTTACATGAGGTAAATTATGATGTGATATGGTAAAATGAGAAATTGTGATTCATATAAAGACATTCAGCAATTTTGTTACATGGTATGAACTGGAGATCAACTAAGAGTGGGGCTGACACACATTAGGCTGGTCAAAAGCAGTTTTGTAAGAATTTCCAATTTAATTATGAAAGATATTATAAAGGTGAATTAGGTTAATCTGGGTCTCTGCATATATAGTTTTACCTTACTTTAAGAGCATATACGGCACACCATCTTTGCCCTTCAGTGTAAGGAACCTATATGCCCCAGTCCATTAATTGCCGAATTATAAAATATAATTTAATTGATTCCTCACAACCTATTTTTGTACCAACCCACACTCTTTACAAGTAGTTCACAAATCACAACTACAAACACAACTTCAGTTCGTCCATATGAAATTGTCCTTTGTCCTGTCCAGTTGCCGTAGAGATGTTGTCCGAAGTCCGCCGGCCGCCCGCATTGGTGCACATATCAGTTGAAATTTGAGTGTGTGTCCTTAAGTTGAACAGAAGAAGAATGGGCTCCCAGGAGCCAGAAGGGTAGATAGGGATTTATTGTGCCCTGCAGGCCTCGCCTGTTCAGAGGTCATACTTTCCGTCCCTCTGCTTAGTTGTGGGCTGTCGCCCACGTACCACGTGATGCCCACACACTTACATGCGACAACACGCCGACTAGACGGTACCACGGCAGTATGTCAATTACATTACATTACAGGTACTTAGCAGACGCTCTTATCCAGAGCGACGTACAAAAGTGCATAAGAACAGTACAAAAGGCCAGACCTCCTAGGAGACAAGTAAAAGTGCTAACAGTAAGTGACAGAACACGTTCCATTGATACAGATCTAGACTAATAACAAAAAGGCAAGGTCAAGGGCAAGTGAACAAAATGGCAACAAGGTTAAGTGCAGAGGCAAGTGAAACAAAGAGCAATAAAATAAGTGCAATAGAAGGGCAACAGGTCAGGTGCAACAAAGGGGCAGGAAAATCAAGTAAACTGACAATAGAGTGCAACAAAATGAAGGGAAACCAAATCAAGTGATAGTCAGGAAGAAGGTAAACAGAATTAAGTGCAACAAATCAAAAGGATGTAGGGGCAGGAATCAAGGCAATGGAGTAGGGGAAAGGTGGAGCCTGAAGAGGTGGGTTTTCAGGCGGCGCTTGAAGATGCTCAAGGATTCTGCCGTTCTGACCTCGATAGGTAGATCATTCCACCAACGAGGTGCCAGGACAGACAGCAGCCCTGAGCGGGAAGGGGAGGAGCGGAGAGGGGGAGGAGCCAGGCGACCAGAAGTAGCAGAGCGGAGTGCTCTGGCAGGGGTGTAGGGTCTGAACAGTCTCTGGAAGGGAGGGAAGCAGTGACATAGGAGGCGAGAGCAGAGGGGGGCAGAGATCGGAGGTCACGGCAAACGGTAACAGAGGGGGTTGGAGTGGGGGGAGAGAAAGGGAGAGGGAGGGAGAAGGAGATGAAGTGGTGGTCAGACAGGTGGAGAGGGGTTACAGTGGGATCAGAGGAGGAGCAGTTACGCAGGAGGACCAAGTCGAGGAGATTTCCAGCTGTGTGAGTTGGGAGTGAGGGCAGGAGGGAAAGGCCAAAGGAGTGGAGGATAGGAAGAAAGACTGCAGACTGAGAGGCCTCAAGGTGGAGGTTGAAGTCTCCCAGGAGGATCAGTGGGGTGCTGTCGTCAGGGAAGGTGCTGAGCAGGACGTCCAGCTCGTTGAAGAAACATCCTACAGGGCCTGGGGGACGATACACAACAATGATAAACAGATTAGTTGGGGAGGATATGGAGACAGAATGAAATTCAAAGGAGGAGAGAGGAAGAGGAGAAAATTTCCAGGTAGGGCAGATTAACAAACCAGTCCCACCACCTCGCCCGGATGGCCGGGGGGTGTGGGAGAAGGAGGTGGAGAGGGCCGTCGGCGTTGTTGTGTTGTCTGGGGTGATCCACGTCTCTGTCAACGCAAGGAAGTCGAGGGACTGGAGGGAGGCATAGGCACAGATGAACTCAGCCTTCCGGACGGCAGACTGGCAGTTCCAGAGACCAGCGGCAACCGCGAAGTTGCTGGCGGAGGTGGAGGAGGGGTAGATCAGGTTGGCGGGACAGCGGTGATGAGGGCGGCCCCGGCGGTAGGATCGCCTCCTGAGGGAAAGAGAGCAGACAGGGATGGGAAGAAAGCACATACTCAGCTGGGGGTCGGGAAAGATTAGGACAAAGTTAGAGGGAGCGACGCAATGCGACACAGCGCTTAAAAGACTTGCTAATTACTATGCGAAAACAGCTGATCGCCCGCGAATAAAATCGAAACTAAGCTGAATAGGTAATTCGCAGCAACAACAGAAACGCGAACGTAGCCACAAGTATTGTTAGTAAAGAAAGCCACTGAAACTTAGCCTGATCTAGGAGTCTGTAGCTCGCTTCTGCAACCGCCGAATGCACTAACTAAGCACACAGACAGACAGCTGGTCTAATAAAGTCGCTCGACGCAGTGCTTAAAAGACTTGCTAATTACTATGCGAAAACAGCTGATCGCCCGCGAATAGAATCGAAACTAAGCTGAATAGGTAATTCGCAGCAACAACAGAAACGTGAACGTAGCCACAAGTATTGTTAGTAAAGAAAGCCACTGAAACCTAGCCTGATCTAGGAGTCTGTAGCTCGCTTCTTCAACCACCGAATGCACTAACAATTCATACTTCACTGGACACGGGGGCCTTCAGTTTACTCCCCCGCACTATACAGACGATTTAACGTGCCCTCGGAACTTTGCATTCCCACCGCCGCCTGTTCCACACAAGGTTCGGGGAGCCTAATTCCCTACTCTGTGGGGGTGTGTATGTGTTGGGGTATGCTTGTGTGCACGCACGCGTCTGAATGACAGTTGTAAAGTGGGTCAGATGGGGCCTGTTACCAAGAGCGGGTGTTTTATGGCCCCGCAATAAGGATGTTCATCCACCCCCTGGTGCTCTCTGATGCCAAGACTGTAAGAGAATGAACTATGCAGGGTGAATGTCAGCAATAGGTTTCAAGTCAAGAAATTTTGTAGTTAAAAACAAAAAAAATAAAAAAAATAAAATCATGCGATCTGCTAGAATGCAGGCCCAAACTTTACGTCCACTATAGCCTTGTTGAACATAGTCGACTCTGAAAAGGGGTGAAGGGGATCAGAGAGAGGGCACAAGAAAAGGAATGGCATGCTATGTGGAAATAAGATAATTAAGAATAGAAATATACCAATCTTTGTCAAAAGTGAACAAAATCGTTTAGCTCCAATACCTTGGGATGAATGTAAATTTAATAAAATAAATTTTAAAACGGGAGGAAAATCCATCTCCCAAAAGAGAATTCATGGTAAGCATTTTGAAATTTAATTACCTACTTCAATAAGGCCATCAACTGTCCCCCCCGCGGGGTCAGACAGTATAGATTTACTGTCCCACTAGGTATTTAGAACTTCAGATGTCATTTGATATACAGGGACAATGACCGTATACAAATGGTCAAACAAATATTAATTCAAAGCAGTGCATTTGGTGGTTAGAGAGATCCACACAAAACGCGATGAGATTACACGGTTTACTTCAAATATAAGGTTAGCCGGCAAGTAAGTTTGTTAGTGAATAGCCACACTCAAGATGGCGGTCGCAGGCATGCAATTTGTTGTAACACGTGCAACTTAGTGTTGGTTCCGCCATCTCCTTCCTCTCGGGAGGAAGACCGGAAGCCAACACTAAAACGTGGCAGGGATTGGCCGATTCAAAGGGCGCCATTTTACTCGCATTTATAATGAGGACTTTGTCAACCAACCAGCTTATCGGCTACGGGCCACGTCACCCTATTACACGGATTGGCATGGGGGCAGTTACAGCCAACCAGCTCACCGGTGAATAGCAACGTGACCCAGTGGCCCAGCTAGGGTCTTAGAGGAAGGGCTAACCCACATGCAAACTCAACCAATGGCGTCTCCCAGATGAAACCAAGTTATAGTCCCCAACAAAGCGAGCCAAAATGGCGGGCCTTTCAACTTGATAACCCTCTGTGCAAAGGTGATATGGCATCCTCAGTACGTACTATGGAGAAGCCTTCATTTTAAGGCAAATTTTAAAGCTGTTATAATATCAATTTCCCAATTTTGTGTACAATGCAAAAGTATTCAACCCTTCCAGTGATAAGCTCTTCCGTTGCTATGCCCAAGATGCGTGCCCAAACCGCCCAGCCCAGTTGCATGAAGCACAAACACTCGGCGGCCCGAAGACCCATGTGTCACGCCACTACTAACTTTAGCTTGCACCGAAGCTGCTGAACATCCCGCTTGCGAAAAGCCGTATAACAAACTTAATCAAGAATTAATCTAGTCCCGAAAGACTGCCGGCATGAAAACTTCTGTCGAATTTATTTAACTTCAAAAGCCCAATGATGGAGAATGCATCCTACTTAAACTTTGAATCGAAATTACGATTCTCCAAATGCCATTTCGTAGTTCTCAGGGTGCTAGTCAAGAGAGCGCACCCACTGGGCAGTGAAATCGTATGAACTTTACACAAAGTTTAGCAAGGCAAGAGGATGGAAAAATTTGCCAACTCGAGCCGAACCAACGAGGCGGGTCAAAGCACTAATGAAAATACTTGCCACTAACATGCGATTGTTATGAGAGAGTATGTAAATCCAATGATACTTCAAAGCTAATCTCTTCACTCTCCTACATACAAGACTGTCAAAATCACATTGGCATTTCACCAGTGTCCAATTTCTCGCAATGTTTGGGCAAGATTATCTGCACAGTTACAGCGGGACCTTGCACCAAATCCATCAAATATACACAATTGTCGATTACTTTCGGTACATCTACGCAAACCTTCAAACGCAATACACACAATTTCCCCAGCACAAGCCAAGAGGATATTCAACCCCTTCAGAGGCAAACTTCATCTACGCCATTGCATGGCCACGAGGCGCACCCCCCCAACCGTACAGCCTCGGTACACATAATACAACCAACCTACGGTTTTAAGCCGAGCATGACTCCACGTGCCCCGCCACAACAGATATTCACATCCACCTAAGAATGCCGAAACCCCCAATTGCACACAGAAACCCAATCATCTCCAACTTGCCATTAAACCTTCTACCCAAAAGCATGGAAATATCAAATAGCCAAAATTATTCTGAAGACGCAGCAGTCTAAAGAGATAACAGAAAAACAACGCAGGCTTATGCAAACATTCCCTCAACTTGCACTTCATTCTCTGATCCCTACGGTCTCAAGCCTATTTGGGGGATATGTTGATCCCTTAGCAACTGTCTCTATGCGGTGAATTCTAACTTTCCCTGTATCTACGAAGTAGAATACTGCATTACTTACCGAATTCGGATGGAGCCGACCGGATTGCATAAACCAGGATCACCTCGGATATGTAGATTCACACCTCTGCTAGCACAATGCGGAATATCTCAGAACGCGTCGGAAAAGAGAATCACACACTCCGAATTAGAGGCATCGCCAGTATGATATGCAAGCCGCAAGATGCAAAGCTTTTCAAAACGACAAATTACTGTTTAATAAGCCAATCACGTCAGGGTCACCAGCTGTAAAACCCCACAAAACAATACCAAGGACGAACATTGAAGAGGGCTGATGGTTTCACGAGTTCTTTTTGGCTGGCATTAATTCAAGCAACTTCCTGGCTGGTGTGAATCACAATATAATGGATATTTCTCTCAAAAGACCCAATGCCTAAAGACGGGGCATGAAAACGCAACGGAAACGGAATAAAGATTGCAATCAATCTGACTCCATAATACATTTAGATTACCAAATGTAGTTATATCCTCGTTAAATATCTGACTCCCAATTAGAATTAGAATTTATAGTTTGGGGACAGCATGCGTGAATCTCAGAGCAGTTACGTAACCAGACTCGGTCTGTGAAAACCATTTTCACTCAGCAAAACGCCCCCTAGGGTTAAATAGGCGTCACTGCCGGATCTTAAGTTCGGTGGAAGTTTTAGAGGGTGGAGGAAATTACAATGATCACAGCATCTAGGCATAAAGACATCACAAACCCTGGTTTATGTACACCAAAGGGCCCCTTAAGGGGATCGCCCGGGTACCGGCTTAAGCCCAGGGGTACCTTTGAGGGCCAAATCCCCTGGACCTATAATACATCAACGCTTAAGGGGTAGAACGTAATTTGCAATCCAATTTAAAACTAACAGCTACCTACACATCAGCTAGTCTGGAATGGTAAGGGATCCCCCCATAAGTACCGGTTGTAACAAGGCTAGTAGAATAAAAAGATCACACTAGCTTAAAGGATTAGCAATAATTTATTCACCAGGTAGGCATAAGCTTAAGTCAAACAGATCAGGAACATGTCAGGTTCTCAAGGAGCAAAGATGGCAATCTGCCCAAGTTAGGATGGAAGCGACTATCTTGTGTAGGGCTACAGACCTGACGCTCCCCTGTCTGTTGAGATTGGACAACACAACAGTAGTGGCCTATCTCACCAGGACGTGCCTCCTTTCCAACTGTGGGGCAAAATGGTGCAAAACTTTCAGAACCGCTATGAGTTCCAGTTAGTTGATATGGCGCCGGGGCCCCTGCCATGTGCCTGTGACAGAAGCATGGCCACAAGTCCCGCCCCATCCTGTGAGGGAGACATCTGTGAATATGTCAATGTAGTGCGATACACACCCCATCCAGACCCCCTCGTGGAGCCGGATGGGTGAGGCCCAGAACCTCAATGCCAGATGCACTCGCATTGGTATATGGAGCACGCGCTGTTGGTCTCGTCTTGGGTCCAGACGAAGGCGTATGAACCAGTGCTGAAAATCCCTCATGTGCAGCAGCCCGAGGCGGACTACTGACTGGACAGCAGCCATCATTCCCAGTAATGACATCACTGCTATTGCTGGCACTGACACTGCGTCCAGAACTCTTTTGGTCGGTGAAAGAATTACCTCTATTCTGTCCATGGACAAACATGCAGTCATTCATCGAGAATACAATTGCAGCTCTAGATACAGCGCTGTCTGACTGGGCTGCAGGTGCTCTTGTCTTTGTCGATAGCAAAGCCCAGCTGAGCAATATGCTGCATTACCAGCGCAGTATGGTTGGCTACCATCTGCTCGAAAGGGGCGAGGATCAGCCAATCGTCCAGATGGGTCAAGATCCGTATCCCTTTCTGCCGAAGCGGTGCTAGTGCTGTCTCAACGCATTTGGAGAAGGTCCACGGTGCCAGGGAATACCCAAACGGGAGGCAACAAAACTGGAAAATCTGATCTTCCAACATCTGATGGCGTGGCAGAGTTGGAACATGAAAATAGGCGTCCTTTAGATCTATTGACATCATCCAATCGCCAGGCCTGATGAATTCCAGCAGAGACCTCATTGTCAACATCCGGAATGGTCTGCGCACAATGTGTGTATTCAGTTCACGAAGATCCAGAATGGGTCTGAGGCCTCCTGATTTCTTGGGAATCAGAAAATGCGGGGAATAAAACCCTGCTCGAGCTTCTGATAGAGGAGCTGCACCAGTTTAGTCTCTTTAGCCAAGAGCTGTTGCTGAAGGGTTTCATCAATTGTGAGGTTGTGGCCTTCAGTTGCATCTATAATTTCAATCTCCACATGTCTGTCAGGGTTGAGATGATGGGGGACAATGTCGGCTCCTTGATAAACTGACAAGAACACCTGTCTGCTTTGGCAAGGTCAGCTTAGTGGTTGTATTATGGCGGTCATGGGGTAATAATTTCCCCAGTGGGGTCCTGCATTAAATCTCTAACTTGTGTATATGTTGTTATCTGCTCTGACAACTTCTGATAGGGTCCCAAGGCATGCAAGGTGTTATTTGGCAAAGCAGAATGTAAGTTGACTGTGACTATGGTACCTTGAAAGGTTTTACCCAGGTCCTGTAATTCTTTGTTGAGGGAGAAGTCTCTGTAGAGTTTCTAGCATCTTCTCCGTGTCACGGTTGATCCACACTGCCAACTCCAGCCTGGATTTGGCTTTCTTGATGGAATGAACAGCCAACCATGTAGACCCTTTGGAGGTCTCTGTAAACATGGTCATCATCAAAATTATTAGAAGGGATTGATGGCATAGTGATGGAGGGGGGGGAGGGGGGGGGTTCAGTTGCTCTTCACCCTTGCTGTGTTTACACTCAGCTAGACTCTAGCCCAAGGCCATCTTGTAGGTCTACGCATATCTGACCTCGATGTCATAACCTTGCAATGCCAACAACCAGGAGGCAATGTGGCTATCTGAAACTCATCCTTCTCTTGGCCTCGGGCTGTTTCCGAAATGAGACTGGCTGGTGACAGGTTTCAATGAATACCTTTTGATCCCCAGATGTAACTGCAAGAATATTCTACTGCCCAGAAAGTGGTGAGGAGGGCTTTCTCACAGTCAGACAATTTTACCTCAATGCTGCCAATAGGTTGTCACAGGCGACAACCTGCATGTTAGCGTCATGCTTCTGTGACAAGGCTACGCAGAGGCATTGAGAAGAGAATCTTGCTTCAAGGTAAAACTTTGTCCTTGTTTTGGTAGGCTAGACAAGGATCCCAGCAGAGCTTTCCCTTCATTAGGTGGAAGGACTGCTCTTGGGACTCTCCCCACTCAAATAGCTTATCTTTGTGGAGGAGTTCTTTGAAGTGTCTTGCTATCTCTGCGTAGTCCTCAATGAACTGCCATGAATAATTACAGATACTCAAGACTTCCTGGGTTCAGGCACTCATTGGAGCCGTGACATCCTGGATTGCATGAATTCTCCCGGCCTGGGGTTCAATTCCATCAGAACCCACTGTTAGACCCACATACACAACTTTCATGCCGCACCACTAGTCCTTGGGAAGCGTCAGTTTGGCTCCTGCAGAAGAGAGCTGGTCAAGCACATGACAGATCTCAGCGAAATACTCCACAAAAGTTTGACTCCTCATGAGGATGTCGTCAACACAGATAAGGTTTCCACGGGCAGAGGCATGGCTTAATGCCTTGGAGATAATGTTGAACTCCGCTGGAAAGTTTGAGTACCTAAAGGGACAGCGGTTCCAGGTATACTGGCAGTTGCCAAAAGAGAAGGCAAGCTTTTATTGATCTGTTAGGTCTACTCTCATGGTTTAGATACCATTTGCCACGTCCACAGGTGAAAAGAAGTGGGCCCCCTGTACCCTAGCCACTTCTTGATCCAAGTGGATCATTAGCCACTGAGCTGGGGGGACTTGACTATTGCCCATTGGAAAAACAACTGTGAGTTGCCACTTACCATTCGGCTTTAATACAAGCCTGCAGGATTGAGCAGCTTTGGGGAGTTGACTTGAGCCCAAAGGTGTCCATGGCGGTAATCCCCAGAACTCTGGCACAGTTATCATGCTGCCTTTTGTGGCGCATGCGTGTTTCCCATGCCAGCTGTGCGTGTTTCCAAATGTCCTGCATGCTTAGTTTGTTTGTTCTGCAGTACATGGCGATGTAGCGCACACTTTCTTAGAGGTTGTGCAGGAACAGGGACTTGAATACCTGTTCCTCCTCCAGACCTGAGGCATTACGTCCCTGAAAGTTACGTCCCTCATTACTTCCCTCAGGCACCTGTAATAATTTCTAAGCAGTTCATGTTTTTTGCATAATAGCAAAGCTGCTAAGGGTGGCTGAGGCTTAGTCGGTGTACAATGAGTACTCTTCCCTTAATTCTTTGCATTACGAGTAGTGCCCTCGGATCGCCGGTAGAAGAGTTCCATGAAAACGTTGACGCTCAGGGCTGTGGTTTTCCAGATAAGCTTAAGTTCCTCAAATGATAAAGGGTGAGGCAAGTCACGAAGACAGTTCTCTATCTCGCGAAGATGGCCAACAATATTTGACTCCCGAACATCTTAGTCGAACCACTCAAAGTCCTTTGCGAGCTAGTGAAATTGGCGGGTGTGCAGTGCACGATCTTGAGGCAGACATGGGCTATAAGTCATCTAAGTCATCCAAGGTCCCATAGTCATTTGCGTCTTCGTTGCTAGGGGGCTGACTCCTTCGCCTTGCTGGTGGAGATGGGAGTCGAGGCATGGGCGTGAGCTAGACGATGAATACCTTGCACTTGGGTGTGGTGGTTTGAACGCACCAGCGCCACTTAGAACTTTGGCAAAAGTGCTCTCTCTTCGTGGTGGTGATTTTGTTCTCCTGAAACGCTGGGTGCGTTAAAGTTAAACTGTAATATTCTCCTAGAGAATGGATCACCTGGACCGAGGGAGCAGGCAGATGGAGGCTCTCGATAGCTGTCTAGTGTGATGAGCTCAGAGACAGCATGGCTAAGGGTCACTAGGTTCCTAGCTGTGGTCCCTGGTTTGACTGGAGGGGCTCTGGTGCTCAGCTGGGACTCTTCAAGCCTTTGTAATAGGGCTTTTTCCCTACTCCGAGTAACCTAATGTTTTGAAAGGAGCCGACTGACCTCATCCACATTGGCTGGATTTTATTCAGGCAGAGGTCTGACTTCTGCCCTCTGCTGGACGACCTGGAGTTGTGTGCGCTGGATCTTAGTGCTTTCCTGCAGTTGCATACCTCTCTCGGAACTCAGAAAGATCAGCATGGGCAGCTTGGACTTCAAGCAGTAGACTGGCATTGTCCCGCGGCACAGCTCGATAGCTTTTCTAGAGCCGCATAAGCTGCTGTTCATGCTCAGCAGCTTGCAGCTGTGTTTCATGATGTAACAATAGGAGTATCTGACCTAGCACATCTGGGACAGTGAGGCTTTTCAAGCGGTTGTTCAGAATAGGTGATGAGATCCTTCAAATGATCATTGGATGAGTTGGCACTATAGCTATTGTCTTTCGCCTCTAGGGTGAGTCAAAGGAGATCAGTGACTACATTCTGCATCTTTGGGCCATCTGACTCATGAAGAGCTTCACCTCCTTGCCAGTACGGATCTTGTCTGTTCATTTTACTTCTCTAGTAAAGGTGTCACCCAGTAGCTCTAATTACTTGTAGCTGTGAAACTGTGGTAAGGCTGATTTCAGTCAACAGGTGAGAGGTTTTACCGCTATGTGGACACAATTACGATCATTCCCCACCCACAAGGTAGCACATTTGAAGAAAATGCTGAAATTCATGCCTTTGGTTGGTCAATAGTATTGGAAGCAGATGTCTAATATTTACAAACGTAGCTCTTCATAGGAAATGTTCATCGTAATATTTCATCTTACTGAATGACCCAATAAAGCTTAATAGTTAACATTAGTTTAATAGTTGGTTACGTAATGCCAATTGTTACGTAATTGTTCTTTTCCTGTATTCCAGGTTTTTCATGTTTTGCTTGTGATGGTTTGTAAGGAATGAGGCCTGTTATCATGCAATACGTCTTTCTTTGACAGTTCTTGCTAACTGACAGATATTGTTGCATTTTTTTTTACCATTTTCTCATCAATGTGCAGTGATGCGCTTTCGTAGTTTTGTTTACTACAGAGAACAATAAAACTTTGTTCAATGAACATTAGATCTTTGCATTATTTAAAAAAAAACTTTCAGTTAGAACCTTGTAAAGATATATAACTGTCCATTCATTAAGGTTACAAGGTGCTATTTGTCATTATTTCCTAAATAATCCATAAAATTCCATTTAAATTACTGAAATCTGCACAGTGAGAAAGTGTCAGTTGATTAACCCTCGTCCAACCACGGGTTTTTCTGGAACAACCCCGACCAAGGAAGGGGTGGTTCTCTCCTCCCCCGCCCCGCCCCCGATTAATTTTAAATTAAGCGATAAACATCTTGTTTGGTATCAGTGTACAGCTACAGATGTCCTCTCTTCAAATGAAGTACAAATAAAACACATTTAAACATTACGATGTCATAGTGACGTCATAACAAGCACAATATTAGGAAAAAACATCAAAATGACACAAATCCATGTTTTTTATATTTTTATTAGTTTATTTGAAAATCAGTAACTTTCTGTAACCTCTAGAACTACTGATTCTACAATTAATATTCAAGTATTATTATGTTATTAACTCATGAGTAACACAAATTTGACATTACTATGACGTCATAACTCATTTTGGGAAAAACACAAACGAAAGGAAAACTGTTTTTTGAACATTTTTTACATTTTCTTTACTTTGTTTTTCCCTATGATAGAATAAGGCTGATAATATCAGTAATATGTCTGGAACATGTTATCTTTCAAACCAAGAATCAAACATCACAATCTTCAGTTCAGTTCAAGTTTATTGCCATTTACAGCAATACTGCATTGGAAATGGGTGCAAAAGCTTAAGACAGTAACATGATAATAAAAATCAAAATACAAATAGTAAAAAACAGGTTCTGTATAAATCTATATAAATAATAAGAAAACAAGCTCACATGGATAAAACAAGCTCACATGGATATGCCAGCGGTCATATGACACAAGACAGTAAAAAAAGTGCTTAGAAGTTAAAGTGCCTGTGCATAAGAGGCCAAAGAGCATGGACACAATTACCTAGTGCACATCATCAGTAAAAACCAACTTTACATATCAGGACGGTCTATACGCATTTAAAAATTGAGTCTATGTACTGCACTTGGGAAAAAAACTCCTCACAAAACAAGAGGTAGAGCATTTAATTGATCTATAACGTTTGCCCGATGGAAGGGGGACAAAAAGACATGCAGCAGGGTGACTTGGGTCATTTATAATGCTAGTGGCCCGAGACAGGAGCCTGGAGCTGTACTGGTCCTCCAAAATTGGAAGGTCAACACCAATTATCTTGCGTGCACAGCGTATAACTCTGTTCAGGGATTTTCGCTCCTGGACTGTGAGATTACCATACCAAACAGTAAGAGCTGGTAAGAATACTCAATAATACACCGATAGAAATTGATCAAAAGCTGACTGTTTTGCTTAAAGTTTCCTTAAGTAAAAGAGCTGCAGATGAGATTTCTTAACAAGAATTTTAGTGTTAGCGCGCCAGCTAAGATCATTAGAAATGGTGACTCCAAGGAATTTAAAACTACTCACCATCTCTACTTCAACTTCATTTATTATGATGGGAGAGTGAGAGGCCTTCAGCACTGTGACCTCACATTGACGTCATTATAGATGTCTTATCTGAAAAAAATACAAAAACACACTTGCATAAAAGGTTTATCAATGAATTATGAGAACAGCTTTATGAACAATTCTATGAATTTGTATAAAAGGCCTATAGTACAGTATAAAAATAGTATACAGTACAGTAACCAGTCAAACACACACACAAGTAAAAGTATGTCAGTCATGCACTTCTAATATTATTAGGTGAAGATCACTTCAAGGTTACTGGTCACTGTTTACTAATACAAGGACAAGCTACATCAATCAATCAGTAAGGATGAAAATCACTGTGGTTTCATTGAGCATGAAACATAATAGCATACTATTAGCAACTAATTTGTAAGCATATTTTGTATCAAAAACGGCAAAAATTTATGCTGGTGGCAACCCCCCCACGCCACCCTGCGAAAAAAATCTAACCACCTGCCTCCCCCCCCGGTTGGGCAAGGGTTAATACACTTCAGTAAAACACTAAATGTATCAATATAAAAATCTCCAACACCGAACGGGCAAACTTTGCGAGCTAATTCCGCAAAACTGTCTAAATGTTAGTTACATCCCTGTAATTCTAAGGTTGTGATATGTACAATATTGAGAATGTTGATACTCCTACTGCGTACATTCAGTGTTAATAGCACTGGATACACTGTCAAAAAGGCACTTCAATATTAAAAAGGGCAAATCCCAGCGTATTTCCCAAAATGGCAAAGGAGGTTTAACACCCAATAGGAAGAAAAATCCTCAGTGGTGGGAAGAAATCTCTGGAGGAACCCGGCTATAGTGGGGGAGCCCATCAGATTGAACTCTGATTTAAATGAAATCTGATAGGAACCAAGGAGTGGCGTCTGTCATTCCAGGATGTGGTGAGGCGTGCATGTAGACCAGGGGTAGAACAAGATCAGGTGCATGTTCAACATTGAAGGGTCTCCCGCTTGGGAGTCTTCCCTTGTGAGACCTGTGTTTTGAACTTCTTGCAAGTTCTTGAATGTTTTTCAACTTGGCTGCCAACTAGGGCTTGCATGAAATTCGATCAAGAACAAGCTGTGCGGAAGTGTAAGTCAACTTGAAAAGCAAGGCGAGATTGCTCGCATACGTTCTCGCTCATCTATGCAAGACCAAACGTAGTTTAATCTTTCAAGATGCAAGAACTTGCAGGCTGTAGCTCAACCCCGTGACCTTGAACATGCCCCAGGACAGAAGCAGCCAGGGACCAGGCTGGGAGGGTCATAGCATGGACATGACAAGGGCAAAAAGGACATGGCCAGGGTTGGCATGGGCGAACCCTAAAATCGAACTGGCCGCCCCAAGTGCTGCTTCAACTAGAGTTGGAATTTGATTGGTTGTTGGGCTTGTCAGTATGCAAGGTCTACAAGTTGGCTACCTTTTTAATTATTTTTTTCCCCCAAAAAAGGGAAGCTAAATTAAGAGTAATAAAAAGCTAGCCCCACTGTGACTGTCTAACATTGTTCAGGAGACCATTCCGGGGGCCCAGTGTTGCATTTGATTCATTTCCGCTTTGCAATTCCTGTTCCCCTTTACGCCAACATACCACAAGTCTTGCGTATTAGCTAGGTAACTGTACGTATTCAGAGTCAACGTAACAGACGCACAACTGTAAATAAGGGAAGTGAAAAGGTAGAACCAGACTGATCTGGGAACTGGCGTTTTCATGTCTTTTGCGATCACTTGCATCAATGGATTCAGAGTCAGCTGTGAAGCTGACAGGTGTCCCTTTAAGGATATGTTCAGCAAAGACTCCACATGATATGGAAGTGTAAACGAAAGTTCAATCACGAGACGTAGGATTCTCATGCAATTACACTTACCCAATCAGCGCCCTCGGTCTTCTATATATATGCTTCTGACGTGTTCCTGTCTGCTGTTGCACAGATTCCGTATCGCGCAGCTTCCGGCTTGATTCAAGCTTCATTTAGCAAATCTTCCAAGTCGAACTCAAGTTCGTATCAACCTGGAACTTATTCGTTCAAAGTCACTGATGTTCCTGTTCAGTCCAATGCATGCGAATCCTCCCCACAGCAAGGGAGTTTGAAATGCGATACAGTTCAAAGGCCTCCGGGGAAGAAGAGAGAGAGAATTATTTTTTTTTGCCTGCCTGTCGAGTCCTGGTTTTGGTGTTCCGAGATATTCGGCTCCCCGAATTCTGAGCTGCCCTGGGCGGGGATTTAGTGAATATTCATTACGGAGGTTGGCGGCCGTTAAGCAGTCATTCATGGCAAGTGAACCGAGAGGAGCTGAATATCCTGGTGTAGCTCAGTTGTTAAACAACGGCGTAGCCTACTTTAAAAGCATTTTAGATGTGGATATGTGTTAATGTGGGGAACGGTGACTGTTTGCACAACAGCTGATGCGAGAGGAAGAGTAATATTAAGCAATTTGGCGACCTCTTGTTCCATGGGAAGCTCATACCTGGTAAACAGTCATTTCAAACAACATAGAGCTATTTACATAACATTAAACAATTTAGAGAGCGTGTTGTCCTAGGCTACTACACCAACAACAATTTCTATATATTGGAAGGCTCCATTTTGCTTCCAAGTTTGTCATTTGAAATCTTTCCATTGTATTGTGTGCTAATTTTGGTCAATTGAAGTCCTACATCATGGCCACCTATGCTGCTGAAATGAAGTCTGCAACAAATGGCTAGGCTACGAGGCTGTAGCCGACATGAAACAACAAACACAAATAGCCTTGGAGGTAAAAATGTTTTATTACATTGGCCCTTCACAGCCTGGGCAAGTAAATGTTTTTTCAATGTCTGGCCAGTTCATGCATTCACAGTGGTACCAGCCATGGCAGCAGTCACATTGTATGGTGAAAGACAAAAGCACAGGCTGGACATTAGTATTAACTCAAGCATGTAACCATTAAACAATGCATTTTATATTGTTAGGCTACTATTCATACCCAGGTATCTATATGGTCTTCTGTGTAGGGATACACATCTCCACATAGTAGGCACACCTCCCCTAGGTCCTCTGAAGGGAACAAATATATAATCTCATGTCATTGTTTTTGTACTCCTGTCTAAAAACATGCAGTGAAGTTGGTTTAAAATATGCTACCTGTGTGCTCCAGTAAAAAGATTGCAATATCTTTTCTATATTTGGCTGTGTCCTCCTCTGCACAGGGGAAGTTCAGATCACCACCTGTGACAACAGCCTCTGCAAACTAAGCCATAAATGTTAGATTCAACAGGGTTCTTAAAGTTATGAAGACAATTTAATCAACGTAAAACATTTTAATATGCCAGCTTACTCACTTTACATGTAAACACACCACAGGATGTCCCATCGAGCTGGAGGCTGTGGGGTACGGTTTTGCAGGTCCATTTCCCCGTGATGCCTTTACTGGCCATAAAATTCCTTCGAGAGGGAGAAGTTATTAGCCTAACATATGAATACATGAATGTTTACGTGCAAAGCAGCATTTTGTTCATTTTTTCTTTACTCACTGTACGACTTTCTTGCAGTAAGCAAGCTTTTGTTGGCTCTCTCCACAAGAATTGAAATATAGAATGGATTTTGTTTGTGGGTATATAACCTGTAATGATAAACGAGAGTCAAGACTGTGCTGTGTATGGGAGAACATATGAAATGAGTGATACTGACCACAAGAGTCCAATGGTCTCCCTCATTTACTGCACCCATTATGAGGTTGTAGGCCTGTGGATTAAACTAGAGTGGGGGAAATAGATTTTGCTTTTTGTGATTAAGAATCCTAAAATTACTTTGAGCAAAGAATGTCTATTTGGAAGATGATGATTACCTGCTTCATTTTGCTAGGCTTTTTATTCCAGATGTTGGTAAGCTGGAATGTGTCCATTGCGAAGGCTTTATGGACGCTTGAGACCAGCTTGGTTAAAAAAGCATTAATAACCTGTGTGATAAGTCAGAAAAATGTAATGTTTTAAATCACAGCAATAATATCAAGAAGTCCATTGGAACATTAAGATAATATCCAAGGCAACCTCGCTTTCAAGTTTTTCCCCAGGTTTCAACCGTTCCAGGTCCCATGTGAAAATCTTGTATGGGCCAATTTTGCTGCAAAGCTTTCTTCCCATCCTCTTTGCCCAAATTTTTTCCAGCACTGTGAGAAAGGAGGAGAATATTGTTGTGTACCAGTGTGCTTTCCAGATTCAGAAAAAAACATAACTGACATGCACTGTATGGGCACCTGCAGCAGGGCTCTTGGGGGCAGGGACAGCAGTAGCAGCATCAGGGCCTTCGGTGGTAGGGGCCGCAGCAGCAGGAGCCTGAGCAGGAGCAGCAGGAGCAGCAGCAGGAGGAGCCGGAGCAGCAGCTGGGGCAGGAGGAGCAGGAGCAGGAGCAGCAGTAGGAGGAGTAGCAGCAGGGCCAGGAGGAGCCGGAGCAGCAGCCGTAGCAGGAGCAGCAGCAGGGGCAGGAGGAGCAGGAGCAGGAGCAGGAGCAGCAGCAGGGGCAGGAGGAGCAGGGGCAGCAGGAGCAGGGGCAGGAGGAGCAGGGGCAGCAGCCGTAGCAGGAGCAGCAGCAGGGGCAGGAGGAGCAGGAGCAGGGGCAGGAGGAGCAGGGGCAGCAGGAGGAGCCGGAGCAGCAGCTGGGGCAGGAGGAGCAGGAGCAGGAGCAGCAGTAGGAGGAGTAGCAGCAGGGCCAGGAGGAGCCGGAGCAGCAGCCGTAGCAGGAGCAGGAGCAGCAGCAGGGGCAGGAGGAGCAGGAGCAGCAGCAGGGGCAGGAGGAGCTGGGGCAGCAGCAGGGGCAGGAGGAGCAGGAGCAGCAGCCGTAGCAGGAGCAGGAGCAGGGGCAGCAGGAGGAGGAGCAGGGGCAGCAGCCGTAGCAGGAGCAGCAGGGGCAGCAGCCGTAGCAGGAGGAGGAGCAGGAGCAGGGGCAGCAGGAGGAGCAGGAGCAGCAGCAGGGGCAGCAGCAAGGGCAGCAGGAGCAGGAGGAGCAGCAGCAGGGGCAGCAGCAGGGGCAGCAGTTGGGGTGTCTGGGTTGGCTGTGGTCATTGGAGAGACAGGGGGATCACTGGGGGACTGATTGAGTTTTATGCGTTTGGCTGGTGGTTCTTCAAAATGTATTAAATGGTCCAGATTGACTTTTGAACACAGTCTGCTCCTGTCATCCATTAAATCAATGCTCTTCCCCTCAGCTTTCATGACAGTATATGGCCCTTAAAAGTTTGGGTCAAGCTTGCCACCCTTCCTCTGCTGACTGCGTATGTTCTGCCTCAGGACTCTGTCCCCTACTCTCAAATGAACATCTGTGCCCTGCTGCACCTTTTCCATGTTGGCAGGACAATTTTGTTGATTTTATCTTGCCTTTTAATGGCATAGAAGACAATCTCATCCTCTACCCGGTCCTCAATGGTTTCATCAGTCTAAATATAAAGTAAAAGTTGTATATGAATTGTAATTGGCAACCACAGGCACATATTAACCGTGTGTAACATCTTATCTGAGCACACCTCATAATGGTCAGGTATCTGGCTTGGATCCCTCGCCTCTCTCCCAAACATGAGGAAATCTGGGGAGAAGCAGGTGGTCAAGTGCTTTTTGGTTCGCAGGGCAAACATGGTCAATTCAAGATAATCCTCCCATTTATCAGGCTTGTTGTTGACCAGTTTGCTGAGGCATCTGAAAAAGAATAATGTACATTATTAGTTTTTATCAAATGCCTAATCTGGCTGATTGAAATGTTTGAGATTTTTACCTCTGAATGGTGTTGTTCATTTTCTCCACCAATTCATTAGTTTGTGGGTGATATGGAGCCCCCCCAACCCCCCCCCCCCCCCCCCCCCCACACACACACACACACACACACACACACACACACCACCACACACACACACACACGAAAAAAAAACAATTAGGAATAGGGAAAAAATAGGAAACAGTTACTTCCATTAATGACTTCATTAAGAAACTAACCTGGTTCACGAATTCCTTGCCCTGGTCAGTCAGTATGGGTTTTGGTGCTCCAAACCTGTAAAATGGCTCAGAAATGCACCTGGTGACCTCCTCAGCAGTCTTCGACTTCAGAGGGAAAGCCTCAGACCACTTGGTAAAATAGTCCACCATTACGCAGATGTATTCATACTTCTCCTCAGTTTGGCTGACCTTCCCCATTAGGTCCATGCCAACAATCTCCCACGGCTCAGACACCTAAAGAAAAATGTAAGGTGGGCCTGAGGAACACACACTCAGTTTGCATAAAACACAATTATTTTTATCTTTAAACATACTTACCACAATGGGGGTGTATTGAGATTTATTTTTAATTCCCGTCTTTTTGCCCTGAAATTCTGCACACTGCTTTATCTGCGAGTAAGGGGATTGATAGAATTTATTCTGCAAAAGTAAAATACTCTGATTTTATCTCAAAGGACCCAGGTTTCTGATACTCACCCATGTCTTGACATCTACAGACATGCCAGGCCAGTAAAATCTCACTCTGAGGGAATGCAGAGTTTTTTCCACCCCACAGTGGCCACCATTTTTTTGACTGTGGAATTCATGGAGGAGGTTCTCTACCGCCTCTCTCTCCTTTACCACCTTCACACAATTCCCATCACGCCTGATGTCATGTAGTTCATTGTCTAAACATAGTTGGTCCAAAAAGTTAATTATGAAGTCATTTAGCTTTTTACTTGGTTTTCAATGTACTACATTTCACTCACCTTTGAGGCCAAACTTTTGCTCGTCTCAGTATAGTGTGCCTCTGGGTCTTATTCAAATTATCAGGCAATACTCCATGCATTTTCAACTCCACCAGCTCCTGATATATGGAGGCCTCCATCTCTCTCTCTCCCTCTCTCTCCCTCTCCCTCACACACTCACACACTCTCGCTCACTCTCAATATCTGTCTCTATCTCAATCTATATACCTCTATCTAATATATCGCTATCTCAGTCTCAATCTAAATATCTCTATCTCAATCTATATGTCTCTAACTATCTCTATCTCAATCTGTACATCTCTAACTATCTATGTCCCTATCTCAATCTATATATCTCTAACTATCAGTATATCTCCAACTCAATTTCAATCTCAGTGTCTCTATCTCTCTCCTTCACAAACCGACAATGGGTCTACCATGGTATGGGTATATTTGTAAGGTTGGTTACTCTAAGGATTGTGGGTTGTTTTGCATCACATGACTCATTTGGCTTTTGAAGGGCTATGGATCTTTACTATCCTATATTTCTTATCACAGTCTAATTTAGAATTTAATCACTCCCTATTGGACAATTATTTACATCCATCTGATGTAAGCCAACAATACATTAGGTCACCATATCAATGGTCGACTGAATGATAGCCTTTCATCTCCCCATCCAAGCACTTTATAGACAGTGCTTCTAAGGTACGCACTTTATAGACAGTGCTTCTAAGGTACGCACTTTATAGACAGTGCTTCTAAGGCTCATTAGGCCCACATTAAATGATGGCAATAGCCAGTAGGATTTAAGCCCATACCTCTTCCAAAATGAGAATAATGACAATGATTGTAAGAGTTTTATTTTTAGATACTTTTATCCATGACCTCATACATGAGCACATACAAGGAAGGAGCACAGAGTGTTCACAACAATTCAGTTGGCACAACTAGACTTATGACAGACAACAGATACAACTTTTGCAATTCAGCCATATGTGACTTATGTCTCAGACAATTCAACAGGACTAAGAAGGGGAAGAGATGTTCCAAGGTGTGTGCCAAGTGCTTTTAATTGCCTAATGGCCTATCAGTGGCATTAAATAGCAGTCAGAGTATGAATCTCAAGTGAATTCTCAAGTTAGCACTAGGACTACAGACACTATGGGATTTGCTTACAAAAAATATTGGGAGGTGGGTATACCCAATTTCAGAAAAATGAAAGGCGGGTGAACTGCATTGACTTGCGTTGAGCTACAGCCTAGTAGGCCTAATGGCCCAGCCTCTTTAAGTTTATCAAAATAGCCTCAATTATAGGCCACAGTCAAACGCAGGTCTGTGTTGTTTGAAGTGGAAGTTTGAAATATATGAGCTTTGTATGCAAAAAGAGAACACAAAGATGACCAAATTGCTTAATGTTACTCTTCCTCTCGCATCAGCTGTTGTCCAAACAGTCACTGTTCCCCACATTAACACATGTCCATATCTAAAACGCTTTAAAAGTAGGCTACGCCGTTGTTTAACAACTGAGCAACATCAGGATATTCAGCTCCTCTCGGTTCACTTGCCATGAATGACTGCTTAACGGCCGCCAACCTCCGTAATGAATATTCACTAAATCCCCGCCCAGGGCAGCTCAGAATTCGGGGAGCCGAATATCTCGGAACACCGGACGTCAGCCGGCCAAACCCTGGTGAAAATCCTGAAAGCACCTGGGGTTCAGCAGTAGAAGCTACAGCATTCATCCGGCTCGACATCGCATCAATATCGGAAATCCGCGGTGTTCCTAAGTATTGTCAATTCTTCATCTGCTTTCGTTATTCCTGTCATCGAGCGGTAGGCTAGTTTACCAGCTACATCAATTTATCCTCATTCTTTCTCAAGTACTACATGATAGGAATGTGTCGAGTCTTTTTCTGTTTTCCGAATGAGCATACGCATGGTCTACTTCTCTGTAGAGTCAATTTCGTATCATTTGGTGTTTAACAATTGCGAAGTTCGCTGTGGCTTTGGAATTTATTGAGATTGTTTGTTTATTTCGAGTATCAAGAGTGATAATCTCCCTTAATTGCTAACTGGCAGCTTCGTTCAGTTGAGCATTGTTCTATGGATATTAAATCTTGTTTGCTGAAGCTGCGTTACATATCTCCTAGATCACGTGATTCTGTTTTGATGGTCAGTACGTTCGATGATTACAGCGGCTGTCACTCATCGATTTTGGTAGAAAAATTTGTCTGTCATTGAAACATTATATCCAATCAGGTCGGTGTCCCACAGTATCAGTCAAAAAATTAGTTTATTGCATATCACCCTGAAGGTGGTTCGAGTGTCCGCAGTACTGTAAGAAGTCGCGTGTGAATCCATATCATTCTTTCATCATCAAAACGCACTTTGAAACTGAATGTATCCTGACTGGATGAAACTATCGGCCCCAATTCCATGGAATCATGGGGGGGAGGAATGAAATCGTTCTATAGAATCTGGCTTCCTCATTAAAGGTAAATCGCTTTGGCGTTGTTGCAATATCTAGGTAGGCCCATGTGAATGGGGGACCAAAAAAAAAAAAAAAAAACCCCCACTTTGCCATAGAACGTCATCCATTTCTTGGTAAAATTAAAAATCATTTCGAGCAATCTGTTTTTATGGGATCGATCTGTAGTTGGCATAAGTGTCGTGGTATTCCATTGCGCAGTTTGTACAGACCAGTGGTCAAACAAGCTGCTTGGCAGGCAAAAACTGCTCTGATTGCTCAGAAATCAATAGTTCTCCAACAATGCCCAAAAAAAAAAAAAAAAATCACAAATTTAGTCAACGTATTAAAGAACAGGTCTACTTGCCGTATTGGTGCCTGATCATTATTTCACAGGAAGTAAGCACCTTGGGGGGGGGCTCCTTTTTATTATATTTAAAGCTTTTGATTCAGCTTTAACGTCATTTCTCAAAATTTGTTGGTTTTCCGAGGTATGCTATTGTATCCGGTCTTAATTTCCACTGTTGTGTTTATTGCGATGTATGTCATGCGTAACCTTATCAAACGGCTTGGGGTGACAATCTAGTTTCAAGGTTTGACCCTCAATTTGGGGGTTCCAGTTTTTATCCTACGTCAGAATTAAGACCGAATCAGTTCATCATGACTCCCAATCTGTTATTGCCTTTCTTTGTTTTGAGCATTAAGGAATTTTAATTCAAACCTTTTCCAATGGGGATTAAATGTGGTAAATTTTGGAAATGGGCATCTGTCTCTGCGCATGGCCTTCTGCCTCATCCATTGTCAATGTGCAGCTCTCAGCGGCTCTATCAAAATGATATCCATACCTTACCTCCGCAGCTCAAGGCAGATGGGACGTTCCAATTACAAGCATGGGCGTTGGTCGTCTGTGGCCACTTTATAAAAGCAGCCTTCAGCCTCAACCATAATTCACTTGCAGTTTTCATGGCCTCATCAAAGCAGCGTCCTAAGTTTACAGAAGTGGGTGGTCTCGCTGCATGCTTGCCTTGTTCGTGGCCCGATTTGAGGTATGAGATGTGAACTGTTGTTGGATATTGTTAATGCCAGTATGGCATGGGTTTCTAATGTTAAATGTACAAGGTGTGTGTTCATTGCAAATTATTCGTCACAATGATTGCAATTTTCTTCCGAAGTAGTTAAATCTTTACTTATGCTTTGCCATGTTTTCTCATCCTCTCGCAGTGGCAATCTCGCGTGCTACTCGGCACCAAGGTTACACGCTGCCCAGTAGTGATGCGCGGGTCGAGGTTTTTTAACACCCGCACCAACCCGACCCGACGTGACAGCCAGCCCGCCCCGCTAAAACTCGCGCTGATTTTCAACCCGAACCCGACCCGACCCGACACAAAAAGGAGGCAAGAGAAAAAGAATACAGTGGGTCTGTGTGACATGATTTGCAATGGAAAAAAAACGATTCCTCTGTTACGCTATGGATTCGAGTGGAGCACAACATACATTTGGCTTTTGGCTGGAATTCTTAATACAAAGTTTAGGCGCTGTCTATTAATTGAACCTTACCGTGATTTCTGATCTTTGCAACCAAACGAAATGCCATCAGGCTAAATATTGCAAACAGGCTGTTTTACTGGAACAAAATTAACATGACCGCAGCAGCGGCTCGTGAACTGGCTATAGGGGAAGCTCAAACAATCCCTGAAAATTAATGACTGGTCATGACCTGTTTTCAATCATTCATTTAAATTACCATAACAGAAACACCGAAAACTCTCTACATTATCAGATGTGATCATGTTTTCATTTTTAACGCATACTGATTACGACTAGACTTCTCACGGTTTAATTTATGCTTCTTAGGGGTTGGGGTTGGAAGCAATGCATTTGTTTCATGATTGTTTAAATGAAATAAGATAATTATGCAATTCCGTTGCTTCAAACCCCTCCATGCACAAGTAGTTAAATTCCACGCGACAATCTCTTACATAAGCGATGATAGAATAATTGCTGTCTACAGCAGAGGAACGTAAAAATGCCACTTAAACTCATGCCGAACGTGTCAGAGTTGACAGGTATGCGTTATTAATGAAAACTGGTCGCATCAGATAATGTTGAGTTTTCGGAGTTTCTGTTATTGTAATTTAAATGAATGACTGAAAACAGGTCATGAACATCATTAACTTTAAGGGATTGTTTGAGCTTCCCCTGTTGCCAATTCACAAGCGGCACTGATAGAAATGTATATCCAATAAGTGTCTTTACTGCCGATGGCAGCACACGCTCTGCTGTTAGAGAACACGTAGCTGATAAACGGAAGTACCTCAACAAGTTGATTCTATTTTTGAATAAGAATCGTGCTATGCCTTTCACTGTGAAGTGGCGAAAAAATGTTTTGGCTATGTGTTGTTTGGACCCACAGGTCAATAAAATTACTACTAGGCTACTATATAATATTTCGGTGCTGACTGCAGAACGATTTATAAGATGAGCTATCATTCAACCTTTAGATCCTTAGTCTAACCGTGGAGGATTAAGCCGCGCACCAGTGAGTGCGAGTACATCGAGAGTAGAGAGTAGGAAGAGGGAGAGGTACAATTGGCATTCTATCCTGCTTAATGAACTCTGGACACCTCCCAAAGTGGAGGACAGTGTTGAGTGGAACTGCAGATGGGAGTGAGATGTCGGACTTGGACTATGATTGTGCAGACGTTAGGCATCCCCCAAGTGGCGAGACTCAGGGTGGGGCTCGTGTCTCTTGTGACAGTTGGAGTGGCTCCCAAGCCCCCAAAAGATTTAATGGGTCAGCGAGAGATGGGTTTTTCATACGTCATTAAAGTTATTGCGAATATAGGTTGCATACGCATTCAATGTCCAGCAGCCAAGGAGTTTAATCAGGTGGCCCGGCACTCCTCACTTGGATGCTGTGGTGGCGGCACCGCCGATGCGGAAAGCGTGCCCAGAGAAGTATTTGGGTGGAATGTTGAGTTTAATTAGAACATGGTGGATATGGTAGAGGAACCAGTGGCGAGTGGCTACGGCCCCCGTGTTGGTCGTGAACAACGGGTCTTGGGGAGAAGTGTGGTTATTGTATCTTGAAGTGACGTCGTTTGATATTGGCTCAAACGGACTGAGGGCAGAGTCTAAACGAAAGAGGAATATAGGCCAAGAAATGCCAGCTGATCCGTTGTAATACTCAATCTTGAACATGAGGCAGTCGGTGGAGTAGAATGAAATGTCGTTTTGGCTGGCATGACGAGAAGGGTTATAATTAGCGGAGAGCGAACCAACCTTGCGCTTCTCAAAAACTCAAAGAAGGCCAATAGAAACATGGCTTCTAGGGTGGAATCTGTGGAAGGAGAATGGTACCCTTGAACGCAGTGTCTGGATACAGCGAGAGAGGAGGCCTGCCGTCAGGGGTAAATGTTTGGTTGGAGCAGGGGATTCCTGCTTACGTAAACCTTCCAGCAGTGATTGCATGTAAGAGTGGGAAATAGACGGGCATGGATAACCGGTGGCCAATTTGACAAAGAAGTAGATGCTGCTTAGGTAGACTTGTATTGAGGCTGGTTGAACGTGCTGTATGGAGTGAATTTTCCTAAAACGATGAACTCCTTCAAAGCGAACCACCGCGACTTGCCCAATCGTCATTACGAGTTCCTCCTACATAAATTGTCTGGCTGAGTTTTGGCATAACCTTCCTTTATACCCAAGAGTACCAGATTATTCCTCATACTCCTGCATTTTACATCAAGGAGCTCATTTTGTATTTGTCTGTAAAATTTTTCTGTTGTATTTGTCAGCGTGTCTCCTGTAGCTCTAAGCGCTTTATTTTCCTTCTGTCACCCTTGAATCAGATCATTATTCAAGCCAACAGTATTTTTCAAATTAATAATGTCTTTACTCACCAAAGCAAAATGGTCAATATCTTTGCAAAACAATTTATATGGGCTCACTATGGAGAGAAGGATGTAGGATGTCTTGCCCACTCCAAGCACCCTTGATGCCTGCATCGAATAGCATGGACATTACAACACCACAGTCCTGACAAATATAGAATGTTAATTATGTTCATAGATAGCATGCAGCATGAAAACTTATACAGCTCTGAGCCATGGCCTCTCTTGTTTGGGCTGGCTTAGGGGTGTGGGGGACAGCGAAGGATGATGGTTTGGGAATGGGATAATGTCATTTTATTAACAGGTCAAGTGGCAAAGTTGGAGGTGGTGGTGCTGATGGCACAATAATGTCCAGATCTATGGGTTTTGAGGAAATTCCATCAGTTATAATCACTTGCACAGTTTGAAAACATTAAGATTAATTATAAAATGGGTGCTTCCCATCCTTAAATGTGATTGGCTGAGCCAGGTTCCATGCCGGTATAAAATTACTGTAACCCACTGTGGCAGGCTGCAGCACAAAATATCTCTTTGTGCAACGAACTACTCTGCGCTCAACTGACTTGTTAGGTTACGTTTGTTTCATGACTTTTAGCTTGCTATTACAGTGTTGGCGAAGTTTAGCCTTTTAACCCGCTAACCATTTGGCTATCTACCTAGCTAGCTATTGCATTAGAGTTCGATATCACTTTTGCGTTGCTAGCTACGTTGCTAACCAGCTCGCTATTTCAGTAGCCTATTAGCTATAAATTGTTGACTTGTGCGTTTATTTTATGGGCTATGTGTAGGGTAACCACATCCATTGTAGTGAACACTAGCCAGTTGACAAGCTGGCTAGCAAACCAATGCACAATTCAACATATTTTTCTAGACACCGGCAAGTGTGGAGGACAAAAGTCAATTGTTCCCTACTCTTGCTGCTGGTTGTAATGATATGGCCGATCGGCGCCAGTTGAGAGCAAGGAAACTCGAAAACAGAAACGAACATAAAATTATTTAACAGGGTCCTCGGGAAACCGAAGGAGACATTCCAAATACCCTGCTTTCATAGTATATCTACATTAGCGAGCCCAAATAGCCTGATGTGACATGATAATGGTGCTAGATGAAAAAGCAATCTTAGCGTCTGTGTTGCTTGCAAACCATTCTGTCCACTCCTATCTTGCTTGGTGGAAGAACGAATAGTTCTCAGTTTTATTGTTGCATTATTATCAATAAATTATCGATTTTTTTTTTTTTTTCTTGTGTGTTTATTTAATGAGCTATGTGTAGGGTAACCATTTTATAAAAGCAATAAGCCCCTTGAAGCACTGGGTTACAGTGATTTTATAACGGCGGAGAGGCACTAAGGCCTTAGAACACCTCTCCCCTGTTATAAAATCACTATAACCCACTGCTTCTCGGGGCTTATTCCTTCAATGATACACACCTTTCTCAACCCCCTATTTGCTATTTCATATGGTGATCATTCCAAACAAGTCAATTACAAAGACTTTGGATGCCACTCGTCTTGCAATGATTGACATGTAACAGTTCAATACCTGCAAATAGTAGCTTGTTATTAATGGTTTGTTTCAACAAAATTTAAATATAGCAGAAAAATAATCCAGCATTCACTGATTAAAGTAAAGAATTTTTATTACGGCACGGGCAACAACACACAAACGTTTCAGCCTACTGGCTTTCTTCGGCGTGTTGAACACGCCGAAGAAAGCCAGTACGCTGAAACGTTTGTGTGTTGTTGCCCGTGCCGTAATAAAAATTCTTCACTTTTATCCATTAGCAGAAAAATAATCCAGCTCTGTCTAACGGATAAAAGTAAAGAATTTATACTATGGCACAGATAACAATACATGAAGAAAAAAATACTTGAAGAAAGTCAGTAGGCTGAAACGTTCATGTATTGTTTCCCGTGCCATGATAAAAATTCTTTACTTTTATCTGTTAGTGCTGGATTATTTTTCTGCTATGTCTGCCCAGACCATGCACCCGGTAAGAGACATTGTTACTTTTTTACAGAGGGCTCGCATTCTCAATCCATTAAACAAAATTTAAATAGCCAGCTTAAAGCTGAGTATGTTCAGGAATACTTACCTCACTCACTAATTCCTTTCCAGGGGCGAGGCTCTGAAGATCTGCTGTAAAAAGCTTATAGGGTCCAGTCCTCTTCCATAAGATCTCCCCCTTTTTTCTGATCCCAGATGTCTGTCACTTGAAAGGCACAGTGGCATTTTGAAGTGAGAGAAAAACAATGAATAGAATTAAGTACACATTTAATCTGACAAGATGTATAAATACCATTGCTTTCGACTGGATTTTTGATGCGAGATATTCCTTCAGTAGGAAGGTTGCTGGAACCAGATTATTCACCTGGAGAGGTTGGAGCAGTGCAGGGACACGAAAGAGCTGGTGATCGGAGAGGTGCTGACAGCATCAGGTTGAATGCTTTTACAGTTTAGACTAGGTGGAGTAGTTATAGTGGCTGTTAAACTGCGGTGTGAATCTAGATGAGGGCCCATCCATTCTTTTAAGCTTCCCTAGGATCCTCTCTTCTGGGTTAATGAAATGAATCAAATGATCAAGGTTTATAGTGGTTTTTGTTGTGCTGGTGGTAGTCTTGAGAACTGCTATCTTCTCTTGGAGGTCTGTAATTATGAATAGCCTCCATCTCAGCCCCCCCCCCCCGCAGTTGTTCTCTTACATTCTTGAGCTGCTCATCATCTCCAGCTTTGAACTCATCATCCTGACTCCTTTCCTCTTTCCTTTTCCTTGTTTGTTTGATGGCTTTTTAAAATGTTTTTCCCGCTCCTCCTGATACACACCATGCTTTGGATTTTTTTTCCGAGGCCACCACTTCATCCCTCACTATTGTTTCCACCTTCTCCTTGGTCACCTACAAGAAAATACAAGTGCATCTTAACTCTTACTTTATCACATTTAATTGGCGATCAAAACATCGCAAAGAATTTCTTGTCAGGCTTACCTCATACTCGCTAGGTACCTCTGAAGGATATCTGGCCTTCCTACCATACATGAGCTAGTAAGGGCTGTATTTCATGGTGAGATGTTTCTTGGTTTTGATGCCAAACATTGTAGCACTCTGATATTGGTCCTATGTCCTGGGATTGTCCCTTGCCAGCTTGCCGAGAGTCCTGAAATATTCAGCTGTATCATCGTGAAAAAAAATTATCATCTATTCATTATCAACTTTAACAAGTTTTTACCCTTTAAGAACATGGCATTGAGTGTTACTGTTAAGTTTCTTGACAAGCCCGATTGGGGATGATGGGGAGAACAAAAGCTCCTTTTAATGCCTAGCTTCTCAGAGGTAAGCGTTGACCTTCCATTTGCCAAATATTCATACAAGTCAGCATGGATGACCTAAACTTGGGGTACTGTAAATACTCCATTTTTGCCTCCTCTTATTTTAAAACCCTGTTCCTTTATATGTAAGCGGTCTTTGAGGAGCCCCAACTTTGTATACAAAGTCATGAATACAATGGGTCACCTCTTCTGCTGATTTGCTTTTAAGATGGTAGGCCTCTGCCCGCTTAGTGAAGTAGTCAACTATAACACAGATGTACTGGTTACCACTCTCAGAGACAGTGAGCTTGAAGATCCATTCCAACAAGCTCAAATGGCTCAGATACCTGAAAGACAAGAATGCAAGTTATACATAGTTCCACTGGAAGGTTAGTTGGGACCCCTGTTCATAGGTAAGCATACCTCTATCGGGTTATATTGTTTCTTTTCCTTCAAGCTGGCCTGCTTAGAATGGCATGCTGGACACTGGGCAATCTGAAAAATGAAAGTCCTCAGAATAACCATCTTACCTTATGTCAGGTCTGTCTTTAGAATTACTGTGTACAGGAATATTTAGATAGGGACAGTCACATCTATACGTCTATAAATTTTTTTAAAAGTTTATTCTCACAATTGTGCCTGAATTGTTACTGGTCTCTTAGAGTGCCCATTCTTTCAAGTTAGCTGATACATGAAAATGTTTGGAGTATAGCACTTCCATTAATCACTTACACATTTACAAAGGTCATCTTCCATGCCAGGCCAATAATACTGACTGATTGGAATGATGAGTTTGCTCCACTCCACAGTGAGCTCCATGAGTGCTGCAGTGAAATTTCTGGAAAATTTCATCAGCTTCCTCAGATGAAAGAAAGACCTTTGCAAGGTGTTCTTCATGACCTTTTTGTCTTCTATAAATGTAGAAGAGCTCTCCATCTGGAATCGATGCCGCTTCTGAATTTCGAAGCACCAAAATATCACTGGTAACGTTCTGTTATTTATCCTCAAGGATAACGTTATATATAACGTTATTTATCCTTAAGGATGAAATTTGCTGCTCTATTCTTGATGACATATCATTGTTGCTTTGTCGCCCCCTAGGGGAATTGATTATGGACTTAAGTCCATCAAACTCTTGCACAATTGTAGGATTCATTGTTTTTAGTTCTCTCCCTTAGTTCAAAACCCTCAACTTATATAGGGGTCTTGGGTAATTGGATAAATGGATTAAAAAGTCAGCTCTCAAAATGGGCTGACGTAGTGGTCACCGGTTAAACTGGTACATTTGTAATGAATAAATTACATTTCACAGTATCAATGCGTGTTTGCCAATGAAGTAACAACAAGCGTCAAAGTAGTAGCAGTTATTGAAATAATAAACAAAACCGTACCAAAAGTGTCCGAATTGGAAGTGGAATTGGGCTTCATAAAATAAGTGTTATTAGAGCTTTTTGGCGAATAATAGGCTACCATGCAGAGGTTAATTTGTTGAATAATGGCCTATGTTACAATAAATAATGACTAGGAAATGTCAAACGATGGCTTCTTTATTGAAGTCCAATCATTATAATCTAATGTAATTTTGGGAATCAGGGTATGAATTTTGTGATGTGAATAATTTATTCTGTTTCCATTGAATCCCACTCGTTATTTCCCCCCCAAAAAGCAGACATTACAACCTCTGATCACTAAAAATACATAATCATTTCAAAAAATGATAACCCGTTATTACAGTCTCATCAACTACAATAAAACAGAAAATAACGGGTTGTAACAGTGGTCAGGAGTTAATCCAGCCGAGATGTTTTCAACTGACAAATCAATGTCTGATTGTTCATGCTTAACCTATATGTACCCAAACTCCACCATTAGACGTGTTTTTGCAGTGGCTCAATGGACTAGTACACAGGAAATTTGTTCAATTACATTCTTGGTATGGAAACCAGATGTTGAATGGAACATCATTTCCAAATGATCACCAGTCCTTCGATCAGAGACACATTATATACTGTGCATATGCTGAGATTTTTCAGTACGTTGTTGCAAACATGAAATTGCATTGACATCTAGACTTTCAATCCTCAGGGGTGGCTGCAATCAATGGTTCACATGCAGTTGTGTCCATGACTGGAGGACCAGGGGTCGGATTGTGGGCTCATTGTGAAAGTGGGGGATTGGGGAATTCCAGAAGACCTCAAGGGGCTGGGCTGCAGTGCTGGAGGAGAGGAAGTGGTTCTGATCCATTTTGCTGGGATTCATGGCTGTGGTTCCACATTTTTCTTCAGATGGTCAATGTTAATTTTTTAAAAATTTATTTCATTCATTTATTTTAATTTTAAGTTCAATTCAAGTCAATTTTATTTGTATAACGCTATTCACAGAGTGACTGTCACAAAGGCGCTTTACAGTGAGTAAATAAATAAATAAATGACTAAAAGGGGTAGTGCCAAGTCCTAGTGCCCATTATAGCAAATGAGGAATTAAATAACTCCCAGTACAGAGAAAAATCCTCAAATAGGGGTGAGAAGAAATCTCAGGAGGAACCTGGCTATAGTGGGGAAGCCCATCCTCCACTGGCTAGCTAATAATAATGCAATAAAGTTAAAGTCCATTAAAACTGATCGAAACACCCAAGCTATGGCATTCGTAGCTCCAGGAAGTGGCGTGGCAAGTATTGACAGAAGCAGCTAGCGCTCATGGTGAAGGACAGGGCTTAGGTGGTCGAGGGCTCACTTATGGAAGGAAAAGATCCCCAGAAAAAAGACAAAGAAAAAAAGGGGGGTTATGAACTGGATACAACTACAGCATTTTAATAAAAATTCTGTCCTGTGTCAGGTGCAATTCAGGAGCAATAGGTTGAGAAACAGTCAACACTCCTCCATCCACTTATTGGAACACAGAGGCCCTACAATTATACAAGACTGTAAGATCACAGGGAATTTCTCAACACTAGCCACCACAAGTACCATGTGGACCTTCCCAGTGACTAAGGCTGTGGCTTGCCCAACTGGCACCATTAATGCATGCTCAGTGCCACTGGTTCCACATGGATTTTCTTAACACTGGCTTTCAATACCATGTGAACCTATAACAGAATTAGACAGTAGTCAGTCCCTCCAGAACCAAATAAATACACAAAATATATGAAGTAATTAGTCATAGGCTTGACTATAAAGGAATGTTTTCAGCCTGCTCTTGAAGACTGAGTGTTTGTCTGAAGCATGCATTTGTTTAAGATTGTTCCATAAAATTGGCGCTTTGTAAGCGAATGCTCTACCTCCAATTGTAACTTTGGGTATATTTGGAATTTAAGTATTCAGCACCTTGTGAATGAAGTAATCTTGGTGGGGAGTAAGGAATGCGAAGACTGCAAAGATATTCTGGGGCCAAGTCGTGTTAGCTTTGTAAGTTAGCAGTAGTATTTTGTACTGAATTCTAAATTTTACAGGCAGCCAATGAAGATTTTTGGGCATTGGCCTAATATGATATTTCTTGGTCCTAGTCAAGACCCTAGTGGCAGCATTCTGCACTAATTGAAGACTTTTCAGGGCAGAGCTAGGGCAACCAGACAGTAAGACGTTACAATAGTCCAGCCAAGCGGACAGGGTTGCATGAACCATTTTTTCAGTGTCCTTGAGGGACAATATTTTTGAGTTAAGATGTGTTTCTACAATGGAAGAAAGCTACTTGCATAATGTTGTTGATATGAGCCTGGAGAGAGTGTTCTGAATCAAGAGTGATGCCAAGGTTAACGGCTTTGACAGAAACAGAGGCCATCTAAGTTGAGAGAGAACTTAATGAGTCTCAAAGACATTTGGGACCTAATATCAATATTTCAGTCTTATCTGGATTTAGAGAAAGAAAATTGCGTCATCCATGCTTTAACAGCTTTAAGGCACATCTCTAATCTAGTTACCAGATTGTTTTCACCCGGCTTAAAAGATATATAGAGCTGCGTGTCATCTGCATAGCAATGGTATTTAACATGATGTCTGCTTATATTTCCAAGGGGAAGCATGTATGGAGAAAAAAAAGCAAAGGGCCCAGAATAGATCCTTGAGGTATTCCAAAGTTTACCTTGGAATACTCTGAACATTTGTTATTTACCCAAACAAACTGGAGATCTATCTGACAGATAAGAAATAAAACCACACATGGATAAGTCCAGAAATAACAACTGATGTTTCTAGCCTACAAAGAAGAATATGGTGGACTGTGGTATCAAAAGCGGCACTTGCATCAAGAAGGACAAGGACAGAGATGTGACCACTATCCAGAAGTAGATCATTCACTACAGCAGGGAGAGCTGTTTCAGTGCTATGATGCTTTCTATAGGCAGACTGAAAACTCTCATATGTTATTAGTTTGGAGGAAAGAAGAAAGCTGTTGGGTGATACATTTTTCAAGGATCTTAGATAAGAATGAGAGATTTGAAATCTGCCTATAATTGGCTAGGACTGTGGGATGCAATTTTGGGTTTTTTTTTGAGTAGCGGCTTGATCTCTGCCATCTTAAATGAAGTTGGAACAAAACCTGAAATCAGTAAAGAATTAATTGTGCGTAGAACTGGACTTCGAAAAAATGGGTCGGAGCTCCTTCATTAGCTTTGAGTTAATGGAATCTTAGATAATAGTAGATTTGGAAGTAACAACTAATTTGGCAAGTTCACTCAGAGATATTGGACAAAGAGATTAAAACTGGTTTTTGTGTATTGTAGGAGATTCCATATAATCAGAAATGCCATCGCATACTGGTAGGGTAGCGGTAATCTTCTCTCTAATTCCAATAATTTTGCCAATAAAGAAGTTTAAAAAAAATAATTACTACTGCTAGAGACTGGAATTTTAGGGTTACTTGCAGCATGACTGTTAGTTAATTTGGCCATGGTTTTGAAGAAAATCCTGTGCAAGATCTGCAAAATAAGACGTAACAAGATTTGCGTAACATGGGAAAACCTCAATTTTGTAGAAGTTGTTGCCGCAATAGTATGACTAGTTTGCATCCTAGTTTCTGAAAATACAGGGCGGGCCAATTGTAAACATAATGTGATGAGAAAATGGTCAGTCAAGCTGGGATTATATGAATGAATTTTGACCTTTCCAAAATCACCGCCAAAGCTTAAGACCAGGTCTAAAGTATGACCATGAAAATGTCTTAGGCCAACGACACTGAGCGAAGCCAACTGACTCCAAAACATTAGTGAATGCGGATGTAAAAGAATCATCTTCCCTCTCAAAGTGCAGGTTAAAGTCACCCAATATAACTATTCTAGCACAGCTTAAAACTTTGTCCAAACAGAATTCTGAAAAATCTTGAATAAAGCCAGAGTATAGGCCAGGGGGCCTGTAGACTGTCACCAGGGCTAACGGATGCACGTGAGACAGGGCTCCCACCTGCATCCTGTACAGAAAAGTTCATCACTAGAACCTCTAACGAATCAAATTTATACTGTGGTTTTGGCACTGAATGAATGGACTCACCTTTAAATAACAGCGACAACCCCACCTCATTCAAAGAAAAGCTTTTATCTGGTCTCCGCCATGTTTCTGTGAGACACAGTACATCAAGACAACAAACCAAGATTAATTCGTTCAAAAGCTGCTTTAGAGTTCAAGGATCTTGTATTTAAGAGGCCAAATTTGAGAGATGGTTTTTTTTTTTTAATACTTGACACTTGTTTGGAATATCTGATCGGTAATGGGCCTCCCTTCCACAATTGAGGAAATATGGAGAATATTTGGTGGTTATTTTTTATTAATTTTTTTTTGTCGAAACGCAGTAGGTTTGATGTGACCATCCCAATGATTTGGATGATCTTCCACCATTTTTCTCAGAACCCCGGAATTGAAAATAATAAAGCCTTTTCTTACCCTTGAATGGTGATATTAAGCTTTTACACATTCATTCATTCATTTGTAGGGGGTATGGTGCACAGAGGCTTCTGGAAATGCCAAGTTTTGCACACAAGTTGATTGATCTAGCATATGCACTGATATAAAAATAAACATATGCAGTGTTGTCATCCCCCCCCCCCTTTTTTTTCTGCAGATAAAAACATAGCAATGTCAGGTGTTGGTATTCAACTTTGTTGACAAATTCTTTTCTCTTGGCAGTCAGGATTCATTTAGGTGCACCATACAAATAAAAAAAATAAATAAAAATCCATGATGCAGTGTGTTACTTCCTCATTCCACTTTTTAGGGGAGAGACTTCCAGTCAGTTTGTGGAGTAGTCCACATGATGCAGATGTATGCATGTCCATTATTGGAGCACTTCGACTTGCCTACAAGGTCCATCCTCACTAGCTCAAAGGGCTGTGACACCTTAAATGCAAGCAATAGGCACAACTGAATGTGTTTTTAAAGTCTGCACATTAGGGCCTCCGCCCTTCCCATTGGAAATGCTCATGATTTAACAGGCTAAAGGTTGAGAACATGCAGGGCAGTGCACCCCCAAGACCAACACAGTTGAAAATGTTTTTTTTTTTTTTTTTAAACATACCGTGCCAGGAGATCATTCACCTCCATGGGTTGATACTGAATATACTTAATTGAGGCCCTTTTTGACACTTATCACACTGGGCAACCTTTAAAAAGTGGAAAAATTGCAAACACTCAGATATGAAGTGTTCCAGTAAATCCAGAAGCGCCACAAAAATATCAAATAGTCATGCACTCACCCATTTTGTGATTTCCACTTTTATACCAGGCCAGTAATACATTTCAAGGATTGAATGCATCGTCTACCATCATGGCTCTTTTTAGGTATGAGGTGCTTTTATGTATGGCTATCTTTCAGTCTACGTCAAACCCAGTTTTAATGTTCATTGCCAATAAGGCCCAATTCGGTCTCATCTGACCACATGACCCAGTTACTTTGAAAGTCCTAGAAATTTCTGGAAAACTGTGCACGGTTTGATTTGAGGATAAAGAGCAGGGTCTTTCTCTGGCATGACTACCAAATAATGTACTTCATGTTGGATTTTTGAGCTGGAGCTGCATACATCAGTCTGCATCTATGTCCAATTAAAACCATGACTTGTTAGCCGAAATTGAAGTTTTTTTTTCCCAGTTAAGTACCTTAAAGTTAATGAAAGTGTGGTTTCACTTGAATCAAGTACAAACATGATAGGTTTCTATCAATGACTGCACTACACAAGTGTTTTCAGCAGAGGGCGGTATTTCACTGCACAATTAATTATTCCAGTGTTAGAAATCTTTTCTTGAAAGACAATGGAATTTCTAAAATTCCATGATACAGTTTAGTTGAAGTTCTAAATGTACCACTTGCAGTACTTGCATCAATTATTCTTATTTTAAGACTTATCTATCAGTTATATTAACTCCTAATAGGTAGATGTTTTTAGAAAGAAAATGATAGTATTAAAACATTTTCCCTTATTTTAGGTTTTTACTTTTTACTTCTGGATGTGTGTATAAACGAGCTTGAGACACTTGAAGACCACAAAGGAGTCCAAATTTATCATTTATTTTCTATATTGTATAAAATATATATTTTATATATATTATATTTTATGCATATTTTTTCAGTGCTTTGTTTCTAAGATCGTTTTGAATTTTTAATTCATCACAAAAATGAAAATTTGACTCATCACTTTTGCATTGTGGTCTTCTGTTCGATGCAGAGACAGGTTTCTTTTCTTTTTTTTTTTTTTTTTTTTACAAAGGATTAGTAAATGTGTGAGCATGGTTTTGATTTTTGTCATTGCAGAGGCAATAAGAAGCATTCACATCAATCTGTGTTCAGTTGACAAATAAACCCTTAGGTCCGCCTTCCTTTTAACCTCCATTTCTCCTGCAGTTCCCAAAATATCCGGTGCCCAGCTTCATTCCTTCCTCTGGAGATTATTGAGCAACAGACAATCACGTTTTTCTTTTCTTTTTTCAACTAGTAGAGGTGTATTGCATGTTTTCTGACCTCTGTTAATGCTTAGAGGCAAATGGAGGCAAGGGATTAACTAGTTTGCTAGAGGCCTCCGTGTTGGTATTGGATAGCTGCCATGGAGTCCAGCATTACTTCTATGAATTATATTTCATCACCACATACCTATCAATTGCTAGATCACATTGGGTTTCACGTCTGAGCAGTGCATATCATTGCCAGTTCATTTGTAATTTTTCATTTGTTATTTCAAGTTAAGGTTTGTTTGGCATATATTTGGAAGAAATGCTAGATAGGAAATGTATTTTTTCCAAAATTATGGTCTTGATTGTTGAAGTCTCCATCCTCAGATATGCGTAACTGCTGAAGGCTTTGGGGTGTAGAGTACTTGCAGTTGGTTGCCAACCTTGGGCTATAACTATGACTACGCAGTAATTTTTACTATTTTTACTAGTACCACACCACACATGAATGCAGTATGTATAAACTGGTACTGTACATCCCCGCCTGGTTTTAAATGGCAAATATTTTCGACATGCGAAAGGCAGAGATGGATTTGATTTGAAGTTAAACTAGCCTATTCAAGAAGAATAAATGGCATGTATTCCCTTCGGCTATTTATGTGAAGACGGGGGTTTCAGGTTTGTCCTAATAAGTTACGCCTCAGTGGGCCATTATAAATGGAGCAGTGTGCAGGTTGCAGCCATTATAGGCCGTTTCCTCTTTCTGTAACGTCTTATCTCTTTGAAACCAGGGAGGTCAGTGATCATCTGATTGACAGCTCCAGGACACTTTAAGATATCCAAATAACCTCAGGGTGAGCAACGGATATCTGAGTGTTGCAAATGACGGCAGGTGAGATGGTGCGATATACTGAGGCTGAGAGAAAGAAATGATGAAAAGGGAGGGGCGGGGTTCACACCAGCTCTTTTTGTCTGACATTGCCTAATGATGGGCGTCGGGAGGGAGCAATTGTTTTCCATTTGAGATGGGTAAACATGGCGCCCTTTAAAAACTTCTGTTTGCACTTTAATTCATCGTTATCTTAATGAGACTCTCAAGAATGCAATTGTAATGCGGATTCAAGGATAGGAAGGGTGCAGGTTCATTGCCAGTTTTCAGTGTTGTCAGATATTGCATTGCTCCCAGTGTTGTAAATACAGGAAGTGATGAAGGATGGAGATGAAGTATCAGTGAGAATTATAATTGACAATGTCACATGTCACATCTCTGATCTTTGCAGGTCATAAATTGAGATGGGAAGCAGCAAAATGTATTGATGTGGACTTTTTTCTTTATATTCTCCTTCATTGTCATTGGTGCAGAGGGGCTATAGCGCTGTACACTGGAGAAATTTGCAATCAGTGCTAACACTGTTGGGAATTAGAGTGGCACTTTTCGCTTCGCAAATGGGTCTACATCCTGATGCGTTCCCGCGGCGCCGTGACTCACCGGGTCCACGACCTTTTGTCACGCTTTAAAAGTAATCAAGCCGCAGTTCAAGTACATTCTTGCGTTATTTTTATGTCGAAGCATTTTTACAATCTCTTTTGACACAGACTGGCTGATGGCCTTACAAATGTTGCAAATTAACACAAGCGCTGGGTAATGAGACCCGTCCCTGCTCCGCAGATGAGCGGCGGCCTTTTTTTGATTACCGCACACATTTTTTTCTTCCCTTCAAGCCATGGGCGGCCTGCTCCAAAGAGGACCAAATCAAGTCGTCTCCATTAATACTTGGTGTGTAATCAGCCCTCGAAAAAAGGAGGGCCTCACAGGCTGTTGCGTCACTACTTCCAAAGCAATCAGAGCGTGCAGTGGTGGAGTGGTGGCTTTTGTTCCCCTTGCTCCAGCAATTAACTGCTGGATGAAACATCGGCGATGAAACATTCAAGGGGCTACGCCAGCCCTTAGAGTCACTGACCAGCCGGTTCTGATGCTCGACTGGGCTGACTGGCTCACTAGCCGGTCGTGATATCATGTATGGGCGATGACAAGGAAAGGTGAGGGTGATGTTTAGACTGTGGAGAGTCAGCTTGGGAGGCTAACTGACACCGAAGTCAGAGGGCAGGATTTGAAACTTGTGTAGTGCACAATATTGTCCACTAGAGGGCAAAGGAGTTGTCTGTCCTGCGCAGGTTCAACTGCTGTTTGAATTTGTATGAAGAGGGATGTTCTTTTATGTTCTTCCCCTCCATTTAATAAAGCTCCTTATTTTGAATACTTGACTTGCTCATCCAGAGGCATTTTCCACTGTCAAACACCCATTTCATTTGAGCTTGCGCTGATTATGGTACATCATTATTGAATCATAGTGCTATGCTGTCATTTCATCTGCCGAAAAATGAGATAATGCTCTGCGTTTGTTGGGTGGGTGCTTGAGTGTGAATTGTTGCATCTTAAAAGGTCTCACCCCCCCCACCCCCACCCACCCCACCACTCTTACTTCTTAAGTGTGACAATTCCCAAGACTTCAGTGGTGGATTACATCAATGTCAGGAAAGCGTAGCCTTCAAAACAAACTCAGGTGGTCCCGTCATGTGCAGTGGTTGGTTTTCAACTGACAGTGGGCTTGTTAAGGCAAGCTGGAGGGTGTCCAAGGCAACGCTTGAGAAGGGGAAAACAAGGTGTGGTTTTGGCAGCAAACAGAGAAGAGATGTGATAAATAAACTTACCCTGGTTCTCAATCCAGTTGGATGAAAGCAGGACGGTGCTTTCGAAACCAACATCAGTCCTCTCTTGATTGCTATGACCAGCCATGTATTTGCTTTTTTTTTGGGGGGGGGGGGGGGGGGGGGTCTATAAAACATGTTGACCATCAGTAGAATGTTTTGCTTTTTTAGCAAATGTTGTGATTTGCCATACTTCTATCTATTGAAACCACAGCGGTCCTTGTTCTGGGAAACACCTTATGAGGCTTAAAAACATTTTTCAAAATGAAATGTAATTCCTTTGTCCGGGACATGATGTTCAATTAGCGTACATTGTCTTCATGAAGTCGCCAATGCATGTCAGTTTAATTCTGTAAGATGCAGGCATTTAAATGCATGTACGTATTTGCTATGGTCATATGGTGACAATTTACAATAAGGTTTCATTATCTAGCATGAGAAAATACATTTACTAATCCAAACACAGGCTGAAATAATCTGTAACTATGGCATGTGTTGAGATGAACAACATATTTCCTTAGCATTAAGCTCAGTGTCAGGGAAGTATGATTTGTTTGTTTGTCGTGAATATCAGATTTATCTTGCTGGATCTATCTTTATTTGCATTTTTGCATTAAACTGAATACATGTAAAGGCTGGATAATTCTCTGTCCACGTTTGTGAATATGCTGACTAATGTCAATGTAGCAAGTATTTTGAAGGTTTCCTAGAAACATATTGGACAATATAGGATGGACTGCAATGTGGCAATGCTCTCACAGGGTCAAGGTCAATGTCATTGTGCAAACTTCATAATGCAACTCTTGTTACACCTGCTCACAAAACTGTTCCTAAGTTGTATACATTCAAGCTCTGCCTTAGGCTAACTCTGTCTGTGTATCCACAAGTGGCAGGTGACAGAGAAATTTGCAAATGCCTCCACCCCATAGAGATGCACTTTACTCATGGCTAAGCGCATAGATACACTCACTTTTTGCACTGGAAATGCCATCGTGCGCTGCTTTGAAGTGCAGCTTTTGATGACTTTGATTATCTCCCCATTTCCCCCCTTTATAACAGCACAAAGAGTGCTGTCCTGCCCACAGCAGCGGAGTCCTCTTCAATTACCCCTCCATTATCTCCTCTATCTTCATGAGAATTGAGGGGAATGAGGGCATAACCAAAACAGATAAACAAGAAGACCGAGCGAAACACGGTCAAAATCCCGGCGTAATGCAGGCTGCCCTTCGGAGCTCTGTCCACCGAGCTGAAGCGCTTCTCAATCAGGCGTCGCGCCGATAAAGCGTTCATCAAAGTGGACCTGACGTGCAAAAATGTAGCGAGCGTTCGGAGGAGATAACACCTGCCTTTGACGTTACACGTGGGGGGGGGGTGTTTGCCTCGACTCTTCAGGGAATGCTGCTCAGAACTTTGATGGGATTCAAAAAAGCGCCCTTATTGCCAGGGCTGTGTCAATATCAGCATTGTTTTGGAGACTGTACACCGCAGTCTGTCTCCTGTCCTCCGCTAGCCTACATGCAGGTAGCTTTTCATCTCGTTCTGTATCTCCCTTGAGTAGCATGCAATAGCTGATCATTGTCTACTGCACTGAAAAAGGCCAGGCTTCAGAGCTGGAGTGCGGAGTGATTGGAACTATTATCAAGAGGTGGCAGCAAAGCTGCTCATACACTGGAGTTAAACAAAGTTACTTTCCACAGCGAGAGTTTGGGAAATAATAATTAGTTTCTTGTATCTGCTCGAATTTTTGCAGTCCCAAAAAATTCTCAATATGTTGAGCCAGTATGTGAAGTATGTGATAATTTGGCCATAGTTAAATTGTGAGGAGCAAGTATAATTATAACTGACCAACATCAAATCTCTGGAATAACAGCTTGATAGACATTTTTTTTTCTGCCCGGATCACATCAGAATGAGATTGGGAGTAAGTGAATAATTAGTATCTGGCTAAAGTAAAACTATGAAACACACAAACACACATCAGCAATGACGATTCACAGGCATTGGCTGAAAAGGTGGAAATGACAGAGTATATTACAAGCAGATAATTCCCCACATGGGAGTGGTTCCTGAGTGAACTAAGCTGTTAAAATTTCAATGTTGTGTATAAAAATGCTGGACAGGACTGTTCACCTATAATTATGATTGCATCAGTAGAGCAAGACCTTAGTGTCTTTCACAGCAATTATTTTCAGGCATATTTGGCAGGAGCTTCAAGGATGAAGATGGCTCAACTTGTTGATGTTTCATGAAGAACAGTTGGTCATGTTGGCATCCAACTCGGCAGGAAAGATGTCGTCAGTGAAGGGCGACTGTGGTTGGAAGTGCGTACTCGTAGACTGTGATGCTTGTTCATTATTTTGAGGTGCAACGATGACCGAGTGATCAACAACTTGTATAAGCTGAGTCAAAGTTTACATTTAGTTATAGTATTTTTGTACGCCAGTAGAAAAATGCACCCTGGCAGCGGACTACTAAGCTGTAATGAGATGGAGATATGGAAAGTTCAATAATCCTTTGCAGGATTCTAAAAAGTACACATACAGTACTCTGCCCAAATAGTTTTGAGTCCTCAGCACCAACAGTGAAGAATTCTGGTGTTTCTCTAAATGCAGTGAGGGATGGATTTAGTTCAGTTAGCATCTTAGCGAGCAAGGTCATTGCTAATGACTCTGAATGATCATCTTTGTCAGGTTATCTTTCCAGATTGGCAGTCCTGCTATCATCACAGGGTTACTCAGTGGTTTCAGACGCTCGCAACTCCTCGAAGTGGTAAAAGCAGTTTAATTCATCATAACACAAGCCAATCACATGATTATGCAAGATTCTGCAGCAGCTGGTGAAGCAGTATTTTATTCCTTGGCCAACAGTGCATAACCATGTTAATTATACTGTTGGGCAATTGTGGCAGATCACTCCAGTGGAATCCTAGATTATTTGCCACAACGTGCACAAGCTGTTCTGGTATCTTGGCCTAATGTCCTTTGTGGCATGACAATAGCGTTTCAACATTTTTGGTCAATACCTCTACCTGGTACCAAAAATGGTGAGGGCTTTCCAATGTCCATGCTTGATATAGGAGTTGTAAACAGTTTACATAAACTAGTTACCATCACTTCTTATTAGAAATTGAATCATTGGGCCCTTTGGAAACTCAGCTCCAATGCATTGGAGGTCTGTGTGTCATAACAAAAAGGGGAACTTTATTGTAATTTCAGCCTTAAGTATCCCAATGACACTCTCTTGTCAAGAAATAAACTAAAAATATATGGGACATAACATATGGGCAAAAAATAAATCAAATTTTCCCTTTCTTGAAAAAGTGCTCCTTGGGGTTGGGCCCTTTGGAAATTCAAAGATTCAATTCAAACCAGTACATCCATAAAGCATAGCCTGCTGTAAAATCTTATGCTATTTTTTGTGTTATTTATTCATTTATTTATTCATTTTTAAACTGAAAAGACCTGCTGTTCGGGCTGGGCCCTGAACTCTTAACGCCCAATATCTGTGACCTGCCAAATACCAACACGGTAAGACCTCAGCCTGAGAGAATCAGGGGCAGCCCACATTAAAAACCTTTTTCACCCTTGCAGATTTCCAGCAGGTGGTTTTTCCCGACTGCGAAAAAGAGAGAGATCGAACCTGATGGGGGTTGCCAAAGTCAATGCGCTCCCCCGTTTGGATATTCACGCCTGTGGAGAGTTGGGAATTAAACATTAGATCCAAGGGAAAAGCCATTTTGAGGCGCGGGTGACACTGGGCCAGCATGTCCAGGTGAACTTAAACACGGGGCTTTGCGTGAACTGCCCGCGGCGCTGAAGAAGGGGGGTCAAGACAGAGGGGAGGGGAACACAGCGTTTGATTGTTTTTCTTCTTTCTCTTCCTTTGGGGGGGGGGGGAGGGGGGGTGAGAGAAGAGGGGTTTCCAACGAGTCAAAGGAATAAAAGGCTCATGACAGCCTGTCTTGAGAGAAAACGGGGGCAGATCAAGGTACCGCCGGGCGAGGCCTTTCAGAAACCTGAACTGACAACGATGATGGCTCCCTGGCAGCGGAGCTGAGGTATGGCAAGCCAAGTCACAGAATGCAGGGCTATAATTTTCCCCACACTTAACCGGCTGATAGCACAGGCCTTTGTTGTGCTCTTAGAAGGTGTGTCTCTGTAGAAATAAAATTGTACCCTTGCTTTAGATTCCCCATGACTGGTTATTGAGGTGGCACGCAGGCTCTGAACAAAAGGCCAGGTGGTACTGTCTAAGGTCCGCTCCCCTGGTCCGAGGCAGCTAGCGTGTGCTACTATTAGTCGATCCCCAGCACAAAATTGACAATTGAAGCTCCTTATTTTGCCGTTCTCTTACCTTACCTAATTATTTGGACTGAGTGTTGATTTTGAGCCGAAAATAAGGCCGTAAACTGTTGAGCGCCGAAATAAATTATTGTTTCTATTTTCAGCTTCTGTAGAAGGTAACGAAAAGGATGGAGCAACTCAATAAAAGGGACTGTTTCAAGAAATTGGGAAACATGGAGATATGTTGGAGAAAAGGTTTACTCAGTCACACAGTTATATTGAAATAATGTTGAGGAAATGCGTCTAAAATGTACTTTTTTTTGTTAAATGGCTTGTGTTTTATATTCAAAAACTGTGTAACAGATGATAAAAGCTCCGCATGTGACGGAACTATTTATAAAACACTGCAACTTCATGAACATTTTCAAATTTCTTTAAATTAAAGAATTACCATTATTATTTAAATTGTTAAATTATTATTCTTTTACTTTTGTAATCTTTGAAAGATATGCAGCCGTAGCATACCGAGATCACTGCAAATATAAAACTAGTGAAAAATCCAAGCGCTATGCAAATCCACTGTACTGTGCTTAATAGATTCCAGATGGTACGTACAGGTAGAAGGCCGTGTTGGGATGTGTCCCAAGTGTTATGGGTATGCTGCACCACCCACCCCCCCCACCCCGCCCGCCTGCTCCGAAGAGGGGTTGTTCACTGGAGCGTGAACAGAGAGCTCCCCCTTCTCAAACTACATTATAAGTGACAGGTGTGGGCGGTGACCCCAAAAAAGACACCCGATGCCCAAGGCCCTGTGCAATTGGAGAGACGAAAGAAATCTCAAGGGCCTAATTTTCATTAAGCGCACCTCTGATCTCTCTTCAGTTTCCCATAACAATAAAGCAAAGGCCCGTTCCTCGACTTGCAAAAAAAAAAAAAAAAAAGAACGCAGGGGAAGAATGGCCGCGCAATCACACATTGTGGCTATTAGCTGTATGAGCCATTTACAGAGATTTTCCACGGAGCTTTGGACTCTCTTCTCACTAATTCTCTCATTAGGGTCTTTGAGCTCTTTTGATTGCATGTTGTGCTTTGATTTTAAGGACAGTGCCATAATAAATGACTCTCTTAAAATAACTGACATGCCCAGGGCATATCTGCGCATAAACTGTCTCCAGGTTTAGTTAATTTGAGAAATGACCTTATTCAGCTGGGTCGCCTTACACGCACTACAGGAATTTGTCTGCTGCAAAATTCTACGACTGGTGCGGCCCGATCGCATCTCCTATCATATAATATGCCATGGCCAGACCGGAAACGATATTTGAAACAAGTTGTCGAGGGCGAGATTGCGATAGGGGGAAGAGACTCGGGGCACCACCGTGTGCCAGCGTCGAAATGCGGAGATCAAAGAACATCTCTTTAAACAGTTTGCATCAGTGACTGTGGCTTTCGGCCCACTTCGGCAGATTGTACAGGAGTTTAAGCTGTCTGGCACTTGCGTTTGTAAATGTCCGGAACGTCAATATACATCTTACAGTTCAGGATTCGCTGCTACCACTCTTTAATAAAAAAAAAAGACCCTAAACTGATTCAAGCCACTTCGTAGTATAGCTTAACACCAGTGTTGTTGTTTTACATTTTAATGTCGGATTTGCTGGTTTTCTGACGTCACTTGGGAGGTCTGGGAATGATAACAAATTTCCGTTCAGTTAATCAAAATTAAAGGAAGTGTGATAAGCAGGAAGCAAAACCAAAGTGTGACGAAATGCGTCTATGAAACAAATGTAACTGATGTACCATAATGAAACTGCATTCAATTGAACTCATTCCATTGTTAAACATTTACATTGTTTATCCTGACTGGAAGGGATGATGCTCTACAGTTCAGAGAAGTAGTTGGGTTTTTTTCCAAGACAAATGTTTGGCTTGTAGTGCGTTAATCAAGAATACTGTAATAAATAAAGGTTGAGTTCAGTGTTCAAATCAATGATTAAATAACTAAGCTTCCTCATTTCACTGGAACCAAACAATCCTGTGTTTTCGGAGTATTATTTTGCCAGTTTCTGAATATTGGTGCTGGTGGTCAAAATACTGATCAGACCAGACAGGCAATGTATGGTTAGTGTGGTGGCTCAGATCCCATAATTGTATGAGGAACAAGAAGAAAATTGCTGATCATGCAACTTTTGTGCATCCAGTGTATTGTTTGTGGGGCTTAATTGCACATTTGCTGCAAATGTCCATATTGCAGTTGTGAAACATTGGGGAGATCTGGGCTAAGAAAAAAATATCAATGGACCTTCCGGGCCAGGAGTCTCCATCATGACGGTCACAGTGTGGGACATCCTTCATTGCTCTGGGCTGGATGGGTTGGCCGTCCATGAACAAGACTTCATGCCATCTCAGTCATGGCCCAATAGCGATTAGATGTAACAGTAAGGCTCACCAAGATTACTGCCCTACTTTTTTCTCCAGACTAGCCTTTTTATACATAGGATTGGGTCCCCCTCTTTTGACACTGGAACTTATTGTTTCAGATCTGGTCAATGTATAGTATTCCTCATAATGTTTTAGATGGGGTCCGCGACTACACAAAAAACTATTAAATGAAACCCATGAAATTAGAAAATTCACTTTTAACCATTTCTGCAATCTTCCCAGTTAAGCTGTTCGTAAAAAAAAGTCTTTCCCCACGATACTGTTTCCACTTGGTTATGAGAGGACTCAGGCTCCACTTGAATTTTACAAAAAAAAACAGTGCGTAAGCACAATAGCGAGCATTACAAGAGCTGTACAAAGTATGCACCTTGGTTTTACACAAGTGTGTGTGCAGGTTTCAAAGTGCTGTAATCATCCTATTCATGTTTTAGCGGTGTGTTGACTGAGGGTCCCCCATGGAATGAAAGAGTGTAGCCTTTAGGAGTCTTATTACAGAATAAGATTACAGCTTAGCGATAACCTGCAACTCAGTAATCCTTTGAGTGCTATTGCGGCAGTTCTGCTTGCGCCTGCTTCTCAACATAGGCATTACTGTAAAAACACAGGAGTACCGCAAAAAGGGGGAAAAAATCAAGGGAAAACAAACAAGAAGGGACCATACTGCTCTGGAAGTGGCTGTATCACCAGCAGGTGGCAGTGTAAAATAATAACACTAATAGAGATTTGTGAAAGGAGGTGACCCTCATTTGATCCTGACCTACACCGCAATGTTTTCGACCTCAGTCTTGATTCTGTCTTGAAGCTCTTCTCGTGCTTTTCTTACATTTTTCTTTGTATATATTTCATAAGCCGCACACCCCCACCCCACAAAAAACCGAGCACAAAAACGGTACAGACCCATGATGCGCAATGCACATGCGTCCCATTAAACATAGCTTTGTGAGTGAGTGATCACAATTTGCAAAGCATAGCCTGTGGTGGCAGTTTGTGGCACCATTGCAAAAACAAAACAGAACGAGGTTGTATTTTGCCCAAAATTTTGATCAATCAAGGAGTCCAATTTTGGATATGAGACCATCATTGTGTGAACTTGTGAAGCTGTGCAGGAGTCATACTGTATAATTCAGGAACAGAATAATATCACGGGTAAAGAAACTGAATCGATTAAGGTATCACCTTTCCCACAGGCATGCTCAAACTCACACAGCAATAGGTCAGCCAATACCCACTGAGACAATGCAGATGGCTTACAGCCACAATACAGTTTTCATGACCATCACATTGTCAGTGTTGTTTGCAAAATGAGCTAATCGTTATCAAATGGCACATAAATTCATACTGTGGCCATCACAAATTTGAGTGCATTCATAGCCTCATCCATAGACAAATATCATTGATAAGGCTCCTTGGCAATGATAATGCGGATTTCACGTACGTCTAGAGCTCTGTCTACAGAAAGATGACAAAAGAAAGGAAAACAATAGCTAAGTGAACAATGGCAATTCCATACACATTCTGACATTCCTCAGAACATGCATTTTTTTCTAATAAACTCACTAACCCAAAGTCCATCAATTTAAATTATTTCAAAAATTCATTCAAAAAGTTTGCACTAAAGTTTTTAACTGCAGTAATGAAAGACCACAAGAAAAAATATTGGATACTGAATAAACATTCTGTGATATGAGTATATTCTGCATTTTTATTCGCATGAGTGGAAACAAATTTGATCAGTCATGCAATCACAAACACAATATTTATTTTTTCCCTTCTTCTGGCCATGGTTATTATAAAATACTTTAAAAAAAAGGGTTCGGTCAGATGTGGCCCTGGACTTTTCACATTGTTGGGAAAACTGAAGTTTCAAAACTGTCGTGCGCAGGCATAGCAAAATCATATCTGCCCTTCGATCTTTTTAAAGCTGTTTTGGCGGAGAAGGACCCAGGGAGCACTTAACTCCCTGTGATATTTATATTCATTTATAATCAGGGCTCTTGCATGCATGTTCCAGTAGGGGAGCAACAGTCCCCATCAAAATTTCTCAAATCCTACTGCAGAAAAAACAATGCAACAAATGGGTTTCTGACTTTTTTTGCGGGCCATTGTAGTTATGTTTGGGTTTATTTAGCTTTGTGAGAGATATGTGAACGGACAGACTGCTCAGGGTTCCAGCCGCCATCTGTTTATGAAGTTAGCAAAATGAGCCCCCCCTACCAGCACTCCTGGGTGAGGAAATAAGCCCAGCCAGTGGGAGATGGAAAAGAATGGAGCACTCTTGCCCCCTCCCCACCCCACCCGTGCTTCTGTTGTAGGGCCAGCAGCAGAGGTCCCATGGAGGGTCAGCATACAAAGTGGTGCAAGGCTTTGCTGCAGGTGAGTTGTCTCATGGCTGTGACAGCCCTTCAGCCCACCATCAGTCTGGCTAACTGCCTGGCCCCAGCATTGCTGACCATGGGAATGCAATTACCCTCATGCTTTCCAACTGGAATCACCAAGAGTACGTTCACTGAGCCTGGGGCAAGATGTGGATACCTGATACATACTTGAAACTTGTCCTGCAAGGAATTACAAACATGACTACATGCAGGCAGGTTTGCGAATAAAATTGTTTTATGTAGTTCCAGAAATGGAAACATACCTGCGTTACATTTTAATCTCATGCTGCACAAAATAGTCTGGCTCAACAGAACTTTGATGTTAATGGGTATCCCAAAATTTTACCTCTAACTCATTTGGACCATAATCTATCTTCATCCAAGTCTTGTTTCATTTCAGTTTGCTCACACTTAAAATATACATACTCTGATCCCTGAACAATGTCAAAAATAAATCAATCTTGCGGCAGATGTATCCTTCACATTGATCAACACAGTTCTCTCAGAGACCGATGTATTCCCATTGGAGAGAAGGTGGGGAATCCGTTCTATACCATTCTAATCACTTGGAAATAATAATGACATTATAATGATGAAGACATTTGACATTTCATTTTCAAAGACTTATTCTGCAATACATGGGACAATATTCAAACGCAGAAAGGGAAACGGCGTCTTTGCATTTTCAAATACATGTCACCAGGCTCTTTTTGGGACACAATGAAAATTAAAATGCAATCTGTCCGCGTCTTATCAAGGCGGGTCTTCTGCTAGGAGGTCACTCATTAGGGGCGCAAACAGAAACCATGCTCCTCATTTGCATACCAACCAATCAGCTCCTGGGTAGTGCTTGTACGCACAGAGGCTTACTGATAATATCATGATGGCAAGGCTGCTATGTATTGTGTGCCATTGTGCAGTAGGCTACATTGCACTTTGGATGTAGCCACCTCGGCAGCTAGTATGCTAGCTAACGTTAAGTAAGGAAAATATTTGTAAATGATCATCACATAAAAGCAGTACGATTTGATTTTTGCCCAATCAACTGAGCTAGCTGTAAAATGCATAAATTTATCCGAGGCTTTGCGGCAGTGTTGTGCAACTGCAACCCAAGTATGTTTGCAGATTTCAGAGACGTTCGCTAGCTTGCTAAATCTAGTCTAAAAGCAATCGCTTAGGTACAGCTAGCTATGATGCCTACTGGAGAAGCCCTTACAGCCGATTTGTCGCAAGGGAGTAATGAGAAATTTTTAGGAAAATTATCAAAGAGGTAAAAATTTCAGAGCAAATAAAGGAACATGCAATTGGTTACTACAAAGTAGATTATTAATCCAAAAAAGTTCATACTGTCTGTAGTGACTAATTTACGTTGACGTTCTTATTTTTCAAACAGAAAAGGTTTTATCCTACCTTGACATGTTTCGACGGGATACTCCCGCCTTCTTCAGAAGAGTCACCGATGTTGCGAGTGATGCGTCTTATCAGCTGATGTTAGCGAGGCGTGGCCGATCTGTCAGATTTGACAGGGCGGCCACGCCTCGTGCTGTCCGGCCGCTCCTCCAAGATGGTACTCCAGGTGTGGGAAAGCGTGTATGCCCCCTCGTCCCGGTTCATGGTCCTGTGGGCCCGCTTCCTGATTACAATTGCCTCCATGATCCAGCGTTCATGTCGATTGTTCTGAGTGCGGATGACTTTGGCCTTGTCCCAGTCCTTAATATGATTTTCCCTTTTAATTCCCTTTTAATTTTAATGTCTCCTTCATTAGTGTGATGAATGAAGGAGACATTAAAATTAAAATATACAGGAAGCCCACCCACACCGATCAATACCTGCTTTGGTCATCTGAACACCCCATTAATCACAAACTTTCCGTGGTAAGAACACTGTTTGATCGCGCATCCATCATCACAGAAGACACAGACAAGAAAAAGGAAGAGGAACGTAAAGACCAAATTGACAACTGTAACAAATGTGACGTCATATACGTCTTGCCATAAAACATACATTGGGGAAACAGGTAGACCTTTTCATACACGTAAAAAAGAACACCAAAAAGAATGCGAGAAAGAGACAACAGTAAGACAGACACGCTCAGTTAAGGAACAAGCACTACAGACAAACCTTAAATCAGCAATCACAGACCATTGCAAGAGGGAAAATCATATTATGGACTGGGACAAGGCTAAAGTCATCCGCACTCAGAACAATCGACATGAACGCTGGATCATGGAGGCAATTGAAATCAGGAAGCGGGCCCACAGGACCATGAACCGGGACGAGGGGGCATACACGCTTTCCCACACCTGGAGTACCATCTTGGAGGAGCGGCCGCCCTCGCCTCGCTAACATCAGCTGATAAGACGCGTCACTCGCAACAACGGTGACTCTTCTGAAGAAGACGGGAGTATCCCGTCGAAACATGTCAAGGTAGGATAAAACCTTTTCTGTTTGAAAAATAAGAATGTCAACGTAAAGTAGATTATTAATCAAAAAGGCCATTGAGCTATTAGTCTAGATCTGGGGTGAGGAACCTTATCCAGAAAGGGCCAGTGTGAGTGAAGTCTTTCATTCCTACGAAGTAGATACCCCCCTGATTCTACTTATTAAGGTCTTTAACAAAGATCCAAAGGTTGATTTGTAGTATCAGATGTGTGAAGGCTTGGTTGGAATGAAAGCCCGCACCCACACCAGCCCTTTCTGGATAAGGTTCCCCACCCTTGGTCTAGTGTAAATTCATTCCAAAGGTGTTTAAAAGTGGACACCACTGTGGATGACTACAGCCATCAGCTATTTACAGAAGAGTTTAAAAGAATAGTCTCTACGATGTATATGTTGCCACAGGCTATCTCAGTTTTACAGGCTCAAACCCCTCTGAGACACACAACACCCAACTCGGAAAGTTTATAATCATTTATTAAGTTATTTCTTACTACAAATATTATGATTATCATTATTACTTACAAGGGGCCAGCGGCCACACAACGCCATCAGTCGACACAGGAAATCACCAGGGAAAAATACAGTACATAGCCAGACCAGGCCTATTACCGCATACCCCACCCCAATCCAACCACAGCATTAAGAAGCCCTATAGGCCACAGACACAATCAACATGAATAGGGAGGTTTCCAAAACCCGACAAGGCACACAGGAAATAAAATGGGACAAAAAAAATTAAGCACAAACCAGTTGCAAATGAACACAAGATGTCAAACTGTGCACAAGCCACAGCCACTTCATCCCCCAACAAGGCACAATACAGTAATTTATTAATTGGTTAAGTATGTTGTTGCTCACGTACAGTAAAAACGGCCAGCCAATATATCCTTTTTTGGCCGACCTACATTAACCGAGTTCAGCAGGTGCACAAGCAGTCGTGGACATAGCATTTAGCTCTTTAATGAGACTTGAAGTCACATACTCCAGAAGTCATAGTCATAATATTGTCATGATAGCACAACATACTTAACCAATTACTAAAAATATTATAAATCAATTTTGGCATTGCCTTGGTATTGTACTTTGGGTCGCGGTATTAGCCCGAGGCCGCATGGCGACCCTCAGGCCAATACCAAGGCAATACGGAAATAAGCAATTAATAACATATAATATTACTCACTTGATTCACACAGAACAATATTTGTGCATGGCTTGGTTTACACACACACAAGCTACTCCACCATTATTGGTGGCTAACTTATGTTAGCTAGTTCAAATGCACGGATGTTAAACTCACCCTTAACACCTCAAGCAGTGATAAGCCACTAAGAGGGGCTCACCCAGTTCATGCCTGCCCCGCCGAGCGGGTGCACTACTGACCCCTGAGATGAAAATTAAACACAAATTTGGTCGGCGGCTCCCCCCCCCACACTGACTAAAAAGACACAGGATACAAGTCCATTATCAGTCTTGTGCCAATCTCCGTTCTGACATTAGTAATAGAGGAAAAAGCGGAGTCACTCTGCTGCCAGATGCGCACACCCAAGGTGGCGATGATCCTCCAGTTCCGTCTTCACACTGCTGTTCCAGACGCTGCCCCATATGACTCCCAGGCCACCAATCACTCCTCCCGGAGGCGCAGAAAAGACAAAAACAGCAATACTCAACCACACACAGGCTAATCGCCAGTCCAAGCACACGATTGGTGAACGGTAAAAAGCACTTCCCTTAAATCAACAAAAGTCTGCATCTCTCTTTCTCTCCCCATCCAACGCCGGTTCTGCTTCTTCGCTGGTTGCAGCTTCAGACTCTTTAGCCAACAAGCTAGCATGCCTTCTGTGCCACACCATGTTAGAACAACTCCTTGGTTCTCTCCTCGACTTCACCGTTAAGATGTCATTAGCCAGCGCCACCAGGGAAGCCAACCCGCAGCTTCACCAACACCCTGCTAAAAAAGGATTTCAGCCCCCCAGCAATGATTCAATTAACCCTCCTGACAAAGTCCATCGGTCCACAAAACCACATATATTAAAGTTCCTTTCGCGCAGTGTCCCCCTGCCCACCAGCAGCAACACATTACACGCAATTGATGGTATTCGATCCGCGTCATCAATGTTCGATGCCGCCATATTGTTGACATCACCACTAATATTCCTGACTAGACTCTATCGAGAGGCTTCTACCTCACATTCTTTAGCGATTGTATCAACCTGGTTTGTTCAACATGGTTTGCTGTGATCACAGCTGTTCTAATGACAGCAAAAAAAAAAAAAAAACTGCGTTAGATTTCTTTGCAATACACACTGAGAGGAAAAGAAAGGGGAGAGAGGCAGAGGAGTTGAGCCGGCAGAAGAGAGACCTGTGGCTAGCTAGAATCAATAGAAGAGACTTCAGGCTACTCCTTACAGCAAAGTCTGTTCCGATCATTTTACCTCAGGTAACGTTGGAGTTAGATAAGCCACTTTCCCCTGTAAAGTGTGTAGATAGCATTTACTCACTGGTAGACGATGGTTTATTAATCAGAGATCGTTTTGTCAGACAGTGAATGTTGCTTGATGTGATAAATGATGCAAGGTGCAGCTACCGGAGCCTTACATCGTTCTGATCGGAGGCGAAGTCAAGACAGCTGATATGACAGTCGATATAATTGACTTACGAGATTCACGGTGAGCTAAGTTACTGTTGAATGGAGTTAATGGCTGCATCCAAAAGCGCCAAAATTAAATCCTCGTTCTGTAGCTACACTGGCAAAACGTCGGTTTTGGCGTCAGCATTAAGATTTTGTATTTGTGTCTTAAGATGCCATAAAATGCCCGGTTAGCACTCTCTTATTGTACAACAGAAATAGCCAGTTAAGACGCCATAAAATACCCGGTTAAGACACAAAAATACAAAATATTAATGCGGACACAACAAGAGCCATCTGGCAATGGCGGATCCCCGCGGCTGTAGGTTGTGTAACCTACAGGTTTTGTGGACAGACGGACGGACCAAAACCCCCAAAAGGCACAACTAGACCATAAGGAGAAGCTCCATACCAAATTTGGTGTTTGTAAGTGGTATAATGTTTGAGTTCTGGTCCAGAAACGATTTTATTACAGATGGACGGACGGACACACTGATCGCTATATCCCCCTGCATTATATGCCGGGGGGATAAAAACTGACGTTTTGGACCAAACGCAAGTTTACAGAACGAGGATTTAATTCAGGCACTTTGGAAGGCATCCAATGTTAGCTTAGTTATATGAAATAGTTATACGACTCCTAACGCCTTCAGCTCCTGCGCCGTGTAGGCGTTCACTGAGAGGATTAAATAGTGGCAAATATCGGGGTAATCCATGGCTGGCAGCAGATATATATCTCGGCTAAATGCTGTTGAGTCCAATTTATATGGATCGACGCCAATCAAACAAGTTTTCTCGTCGTAGCGCGATGAGGATACCATGACGGCTCGTATAACTCAATTGAAATCTTCGCTCTGCTCCTCAGCAGCATGTCAACAATATGGCTGCATCGAACGTTGATGACGCTAATCAAATACCATCAATACTCAAGATACAAACTTGCCACTTAGACTGGGGAATTTTGCATTTACTAACATATGACACACTCCCCCACTTTTTCAGTGGTCGTCCTGACCACTAGTCACAGCACCTGGTGAGACAAACACTGATATTGGCTCGCTGGAATCGGTGTGGCCCTGGTATATCCCCCGAGCCCCCCTCATCAATCTTGCCCCCCTTAGCCTCAGAGAGGGGGGAAGTGTCTCTTTCCCCAGCCCCACACTGATTCTCACTTGGCCCTGAGCGTCCCTGCTCGCATGGGAAACTAAGTGGCCACTAACCCATCTCTGGCTCCCTATCTGCTCCCAGCTGTACTGTAGGCTATTCCCTTGACAATTCACCTGCGTCCCCATGAGCCTCACTCCATCAGCTGCTGGGCTATACACACAGATTTTTTCTGTGAATGGCATGCAGAGGTCCCTCTCTTTCTTCTAGCCGAATGATGTAACCAGGGCGATCTCTAGAGGGCTGACTCAGAATCACATATGGTCAAGAGTCCCATTGGTATCTCAATTTCCTTTGGGCCCGGCGGTGGTAGTCCCAGGCCAGGACCCTCTCCCCTGGCAGGAACAGCTGTGCGTTACGCCCCCATTTGTGTCGCCCCTAGTCCTGTTGTTGTCGCTGCTGACTCCAACCCTTCACCAGCTGATACGCATTCTGAAACTGGACATTGTGTTGCTGGATCCAGTCATGCAGAGCACTCCATTGCTCTGGCCTTTCCAACCATGTGATCTAATGCACCGGCAAGCGGACATGCTGGCCAAGCACAACAAAGAAGGGGGCCAACCCTGTGGCACTGTGGGGTGTTATAAGCATGTACTAACCCTGGAAGATGTTCTCTCCACCATGGCTGCTCCCTTAGTTCCAAGGTCTTAAGGAGGCTGAAGATGGTCTGATTTATCCTTTCACAAGCCCCATTGCTCTGGGGATGGTAGCGGGGAGGTCCTCACCTTCCGACACCCATAAACTGTGCATAATTTCTGGATCAGATCAGTTTCAAACACCAGACCCTGGTCAGTCAAGATCCGCTCCGGGCATCCGAAGAACTGGAACACCTTCTCCCATAGCGCCTTAGCCATTGTGGATGCTGTCTGGTCTTGACTTGGCACTGCAAAGGCATATCTGGAGAACAGGTCAACCAGAACAAGGATGTATTGATGGCTATCCCCCGGCCACCCCAGGGACAGGTAATCCAGGGCAAGGGTCTCCCAAGGATAGCTAATTTTAATAGAGCATAAGGGTGCCCTTGGCCCAGACCCCACCCTATTAAGCACACACTGGGGACACACCCCCACCCACCTGTGGTTGTCTTACTTCATTCCAATCCAGAAAAGCCTTTCACGCAGTGCAGTCAGCAGTTTAGACCCCTTAGCAACATGATACTGCATCCTTAAAGTCTTGCTCTCAGCAGTCACAATCATCACCCCCCCATCGTGCTCATGGGATGCTGACTGCCACCACACCAGAACTCCGTCTCTGACGTCCAGCCTTTCCCATTCACCCAAGAGCTGTTGCCCAGCAGCCTGGAGGGACTGCCACTCACTTGGCATTGGCCTGCTCCCATTTTATCTCCACTGCCAGATCTTAGCCAACAGCATATGCAATGACACGTTCTCGCCCCTCCTGGACCTGAGCCAGCACACCCCCCAGCCCATGCAAGCCGGCGTGAATGTAGAGAGAGAATGGAAGGGCAAAGCCGGGGTAGGCCAGCAGTTCCTGGAAGGCCAGAGTCTAGCCAACCAACTTGATCTCGTTTCCGCTAGTCCCCCCAACAGCGCATGCAACGGACCTGCCTTCCGCAAAAATGCTGGGATGAACCGGCGGTAGTAACTGACAAACAGAATTCTATCATCCAAATAAATAAGTAAAAAAATATGCGCCTAACCCTCAAGACACCATTGCATAAGCCGCTGAAAGGTCGCGGGGGAGCTGTGTTATGGCCCCAATTTCTTATTACATTTATAACACAACAGCAACAGCAAGGGATGACAAACACAGTTTTAACAACTAAAACACATTTAATTTTTAACAAAGACAAAGACTAATAACAACCTACAACTAAAGACCAAGATTGATAAATAAGAAAAAACAGAAATTATTACAGTCCCTTTTTGGTGGGGTGGCTTGGTGATGTCCTGGATGAAGAAAATGCTCAAACACAGGCAAAGAAATCCACAAAAGAAACGTCACAGGTCTTGAACAGAATGGCAGGTCTGGTCATCTTCTTGCAATTTCTCCTACTACTACTGTCTCAGTTCTTTTCCTTATATACTCTTTTGCAGACCCCACCCACATTTAGACCTCTTTTTTTTTTTAATTTTCTGAGACTTGCCCCAGACATGTCCAGGACATGTCTATACATGACTCCAGTCTGAGCTTAACAAAAAAAAGGTAAATACTGCCATCTAGTGGCCTATATTCACATTACACCTCCATTCCAAAAGGGAAAAATTTTGACTTATAAAGGCAAAATTTTTCTTTTCAATACAAAATGGTTAAGTGAACACTTGTCTACATATACATATCATACAATATTCAAACACATGATATATATATACACATTCAAACACGGGATAAGCAATCAGCAATTACATTGTCTGTACCCTTCACATGCTTAATTTCCAAGTCAAACTCCTGTAAAATCAAACTCCAATTCAACAATCTCCGATTCTTGTTTTTCATCTTACTCAAAAACATTAATGGATTGTGGTCAGTGTACACAATCATTGGCTTTTGTCCTGTACAAACATAAACCTCAAAGTGTTGTAAAGAAAGGACCAGAGCCAACAGTTCCTTCTCTATTGTGGAATAGTTCCTTTGGTGGCGATTGAACTTCCTGGAGAAGTATGCCACGGGATGCTCAATGTCATCAGAGTCACTTCTCTGTAGGAGCACAGATCCACAAGCTTGGTCGCTAGCATCGACCGCGATGGAGAACGGTTTGTTGAAGTCAGGAGATTTGAGCACGGGGAAGTGACACAGCAGAGACTTCAGGTGATTGAAGGCTCTCTGGCATGCATCATCCCAGGTGAACTTTATGCCTTTCTTCAGTTGGTTAGTTAGACTGAGAGCAATCTCAGCAAAGTTCTTGCAGAACTTGCGGTAGTACCCGATCATTCCAAGGAAGCGGCGCAAAGCTTTTTTGTTGTCAGGAACTGGAAAGTCCATGATGGCTTGGACTTTAGCATTTATGGGTGCCACCTTACCCTAGCCTATGACGTAGCCAAGATAGGTGACAGTAGCACAACCAAAGTCACTCTTGTCCAGGTTAACAGTCAGGTTAGCCTGGGTCAGGCGCTGGAACAACGTCTCTACATCTTTTAGATTTTCTTCCCAGGAGTCACTCCATGTGATCAGGTCATCGATGTATGCACCCGTGTGTGGCAATCCGGCGATTGTAGACTGTATCATCCTTTGGAACGTGGCTGGGGCATTTTTCATGCCAAAGGGTAGGACTTCATACTGGTACAATCCAGATGGTGTGGCAAAAGCAGAGATGCTCTTGGCCCTCTCAGTTAAAGGCACACACCAATAACCCTTCAATAAATCAATCTTGGTCAGAAACTTTGCTTGCCCTACACTATCAATACAATCATCAATCCTAGGTATTGGAAACACATCCGTTCTAGTTACAGCATTGACTTTGCGATAATCTGTACAGAATCTAGTACTTCCATCAGGTTTTGGAACTAGCACACAGGGTGAACTCCAATCGGAGTTGGAGGGTCTGATAATATCATGTTTTAACATGTACTCAACCTCTTTCTCAGCAATCTTTCTCTTTTCAGGATTCATCCGGTATGGATGCTGTTTTATTGGTTTGGCATCACCAACATCTACATCATGAGAGGCTATAGTAACTCTCTTTGGAACATCAGGAAACAAATCCTCATATTTCTTGATCAACCTTTCAAACTGATCTCTCTGTGAGGGTTCTAAGTGCTGGAGTTTTACATCAAGATTTTGCAACACTTCAGTGTTTGACAATTTACATGAAAGAACTTCAGCTTTAATTCTTGGTTCATCGTCTTGAAACTCCCCCTCATCTTCACACGTTTCGACCATTGGAGAATCTGAAGTGACAGCTGCAACCCTAGCATTTCTGTCATGATAAGGCTTTAGCATGTTAATATGACACAATTGTTTTGGTTTTCTCCTATCTGGAGTCTTCACAATGTAATTGAGATCATTGAGTTTTGTCAGAATTTCATAAGGACCATGAAATCTAGCCTGCAATGGATTGGACTGCAAGGGAAACAACACAAGGACCTTGTCTCCTGGTTTAAACTCGCGGCTTCTAGCCTTATGATCATACCAAGTTTTCATTTTTCCCTGACTTGATTTCAAGTTCTCTTTGGCAAGGTCACAAGCTGCACGCAATCTTTCCTTGAACTTGCTAACATAGTCTAACAGACTGATTTGCGGCTCTTCCTCTTGCCATTGTTCACTCAATAATAGCAAAGGTCCTCTCACTTCATGACCAAACACTAGCTCAAATGGACTGAATCCAGTAGACTCCTGCACTGCTTCTCTAGCTGCAAACAACAGCAAATGAACCCCTTCATCCCAGTCTTTTTCATGGTCATAACAATAAGTCCTCATCATTGTCTTGAGAGTGGAATGAAACCGCTCTAAGGCACCCTGACTTTCTGGATGATAGGCACTAGAAAGAATCTGTTTTGCACCTAGTTCATACACAACCTGCTGAAACAATCCTGAAGTGAAATTGCTACCTTGGTCTGACTGAATTTCCCTGGGAAGACCAAACAACGTGAAGAACTTTATCAAAGCCTTCGAGATTGCAGTTGCCTTGATGTTACGTAGAGGTATGGCTTCGGGGAATCTGGTAGATGCACACATGATTGTCAACAAGTACTGATTTCCAGATCTAGTCTTGGGTAATGGACCAACGCAATCAACAATGACCCTAGAGAATGGCTCCCCAAATGCTGGGATAGGCTGCAATGGAGCTACAGGTGGGTCTAACTGGTGTTTTCCAACTACCTGACAAGTGTGACAGGTTTTGCAAAAGTTGGAAACGTCTTTCCGAAGCCCAGGCCAAAAGAAGTGTTTCATGATCTTATCAACAGTCTTGTTAACACCAAGATGACCTCCTAAAGGTAAACTATGAGCCATTGTTAAGATCTCATTCCTATAGACCTTCGGAACAACAATTTGCCTGACCACTGCCCAATCTGCATTGGCAGGGATATCAGGAGGGCGCCACTTCCGCATCAACACACCATCCTTGAGATAATACCCAACTGGAACTGCATCTATTTCTTTTTCAGGAAGGGCTCTCCTCTTTAGTACACAAATTTCAGGATCATTAGTTTGCTCCTCAATCAACCGCTTTCTGGACAGAGACAAGTCTCCAGACACATCAGAATCACCAGACCCATCCGGCTGGCTGAATAGAGAACTGATAAAAGTATCTGATAAGTCCTCAAACGGAGAAACCATAGTAGGCCAATCAGAGTCATGAGGCGAACCACCTGAGTCCTGACTATTCAATGTACTGGACGGCACCACAACATCATCTTCTTTAGCCTTCTTGGCCATAGCACGAGTCACTGCGCAAGAAGGATACAGAGATGGGTCCTCATCCCCATTTTCAGTGCTCGGCTGTGAAGTAAGATGTACAGGGGGAACTACTTTGCCCCCAGCCAGGTCATTGCCTAGCAACAGAGAAACACCCTTTATAGGTAGACTTGACATAAGTCCCACCTTTACCTGTCCTGTAACTAAATCTGACTTCAAGAATATAGAGCGCAGGGGTACAGATACAGTCCTCCCTTCAATACCTTGTACAAGTATGAAATCCCCTGAAGCGGTCTCATCACGTAACTCCAAGGAGTCCATCAACAAAAGTGACTGAGAAGCTCCGGTATCCCTTAGGATATATATGGGGACAGGAGTAGTATGCTCATTCAGAGCCACAAATCCCTCTGACACAAATGGAAGAAATTCCTCCCTCACAAAGTCAGCTGTATTAGGCTTTTTAGCCCCACAAGAAGCAGGCAATTTAGCAGATTGGTTATCTACTACAGGGGTTTCTAACCTTGTTTTCACAAAGGCATTTGGTTTGGTATCCTTTTGTTTTTCTTTCTTAGCTTTAAGGAACCAACAGTTAGTTGTAACATGACCAGATTTCTTGCAATAACTGCAAACTAGACCACTTTTGTCACTGTCAGCTTTCACACTTTGATCAGACCTGTTACTGGATTTCTGAGCACCATCACCAGATTTGTCTTTGTCTTTGGGTGAGGAATCTTGGGTATCACCGTAACCCTTTTTCTGAAATTGGGACCATTTATTGTTACTGCTAGACTGAAATTTGGACTTATGAGTGAGAACATATTCATCTGCAAATTTGGCAGCTGATTTCAAGTTCAGTGCTTGCTTCTCATTAAGGTAGGTCTTAACATCATCCTTAACACAGTTCTTGAATTCTTCAACTAACACCATCTCTTTTAGTGAGTTGAAATCATCCTTGACCTCCATAGAAGTACACCAGCGCTCAAAGCAAACCTGCTTCTCATTAGCAAATTCAACATAAGTCTGATTTTCAGATTTCTTCAGACCTCTGAATTTCTGTCGGTAAGCCTCTGGAACCAACTCATAAGCTCTCAAAATAACCTTTTTGACAACCTCATAATCAGAGGAATCATCTGCAGACAAAGCCGAATAGGCTTGTTGAGCTTTACCCTTGAGGACAGTTTGCAACATCAGAGGCCAGTGTTCCTTTGGCCACTGGCAACTCTTTGCTACCTTTTCAAAACACTGGAAATAGTTGTCAACATCCTTTTCTGAAAATGGAGGCACCAGTTTTACCTCCTGACTGGCACAAAATTTATTTTTAGTTTCAATTTTAATTTTTAGTTGCTCCATTTGGAGTCTTTCTTCTCTATCGAATTTCTCTAATTCAAAATCTCTCTGTCTCTGTCTCTCTCTTTCTGCTCTTTCCTCTTTCTCTCTCTCAAATTCTCTTTGTTTTTCTTCTCTTGCTAATTTTTCTAACTCAAACTGCCTTTGTTTTTCTTTTTCTTCCCTCTCAAATTCTCTTTGTTTCTCTTTTTCCTCCCTTTCTTTTTCTCTTTCTTCCCTTTCTTTCTCTTTTTCCTCCCTTTCTTTTTCTCTTTCCTCCCTTTCAATCTCTAGCATTTTTAATTTAAGTTCCATTTCTATATTTGGATTTTCCACTGGAAACTGTTCCAGATCTCCTGGTGCAAACACATTTTCATCAATGTAATATTCAACTATCTCTCTAGCCAGTCTTGCTTTTCGCATGGCTGGTTTTACCTCTGTCAGCTCCAACTGCCTGCAAATTTCTAGCAGTTCTGTCTTTTTAAAAGACTTCAAAACCCCTACGGTTGGTGATGCCAAGAAATCATCCATTGCTGTTGTCAATATATATCTAGGAAAATTCACAAAAACAATTTCACAATTTGGAATGTTAGATTTTCAATAAATGACTCACAAAATGGTCTATCCCGGACCTTGAGCCCCCAATTTGTTATGGCCCCAATTTCTTATTACATTTATAACACAACAGCAACAGCAAGGGATGACAAACACAGTTTTAACAACTAAAACACATTTAATTTTTAACAAAGACAAAGACTAATAACAACCTACAACTAAAGACCAAGATTGATAAATAAGAAAAAACAGAAATTATTACAGTCCCTTTTTGGTGGGGTGGCTTGGTGATGTCCTGGATGAAGAAAATGCTCAAACACAGGCAAAGAAATCCACAAAAGAAACGTCACAGGTCTTGAACAGAATGGCAGGTCTGGTCATCTTCTTGCAATTTCTCCTACTACTACTGTCTCAGTTCTTTTCCTTATATACTCTTTTGCAGACCCCACCCACATTTAGACCTCTTTTTTTTTTTAATTTTCTGAGACTTGCCCCAGACATGTCCAGGACATGTCTATACATGACTCCAGTCTGAGCTTAACAAAAAAAAGGTAAATACTGCCATCTAGTGGCCTATATTCACATTACAGCTGCATAACCCGAAAAGCATCCATTCAAACTCATAGACAGTCTTCTCCTTATCGACAGCATGAACCTCCACTTGGCAGTACCCACTGTTGAGATCCAGTGTCGAGTATTATTCTGCCTTCTTTAAGCTAGTTAGGGGGTAGGTCCTTATGGGTGAGTGCATTTAATTTCCTGGATCTTAACAGAACCTCAATGAGCTATCTTTTTTCTTCACTAGGACCACAGGGGCAGCCCAAGGACTGGAGCTTTCGCGGATGACTCCTTCCATCCAGCATGTCCCGCGGTAACGTCCTCAGTTTGGCATAGAGGCTGGGTGGCACGATTGGTGTAGCTCCCCCAGTGGGAATGGTATGATACACGACATTGGTGCAGCCGTAATCCTCGTCACTCTGGGCGAACACTTCCTGCCAACGCTCGAGCAGCCCCTGCAGTTGACTGGACTGAGATGGTATTAGACCCTCTATTGGAGCAGAGTGGTCAGCCAGGTGGAAAGGGGGTTACTCACGGGCCTCAAGTCCACCACCACTGCATCAGTCTCCTGCCGAAGGAGCAGCTAGTTTGGAGCTTGAACATCTTCCTTTCCCAGAAGAAGGATACGGGCAAGAGGTCGCCGGGGAGGCTACGCCATTGGGTAGGGGTGGGGATACTCAGAGGAGGACCCGGCCATCCTGTAGTCTAGTCACTGCACCCCCCACGCACCACTCTTGTCCCCCATGGTAGCAGTCTTCCAAGTAAGACATCCTCTTGACTAGTCTTGGATGCCTAAGGGACGTGGGTCCACACTGCAGTATCGGTTTGTGGTGCTAGCCAAACAGGATCACTTGCACACAGCCGGGCCACTCCAAGGCTTGGACCCCGGTATTCTTCTGCTTCAAGCCGCTGGCACGCAGCAAAGGTGCTAGACGGAGACAGTGATGGGGAGTCTATTATCCAATTTCGGGGGATAAGCCTTGGAAATGCCTTTAAGCTGCAATATAATGGAAGAATTAGAAAATAGGCTTGGAAAAGATGGGTCAGAACATCTAGCACTAAACTGAACGGCAGCTACCAGACCAGAGTTTGAATTGATGAACATCAACACAATGACAAATGAATGTGCAGAGGGCACTGACTGAAACAGGTTTTTGTGACAAATGCCAAGAAATACAAACAAGGCTAACATTTTCCATGCAAAATCATGGAGTTTTAGGGTAGAGGGAGCGGACCCTTTCTCATGTCGAACCTAGCGAGATCTAAATAAGGCTGCAGGGGAGGCTGAACTCGTGAAGGGCTACTGATCCTAGAGAGGGGACTGCGACCGGTCCTGGGCTGGCGTTTGGGCAAAGACTCCTGAAAACCTGGAAATTAAAGCGCGACAGAGAATTGGCAATTACATTTGCATGGCCTGGCACATAAAAAGTTGTAACAATAAAATTTTGTGAGACTGATAGCCAGATAAAGCTTCTCAGGAACTGCATGATTTCAAGTGAGGATGAGCGACCTTTGTTTATGATGCTTACTACGGCTTCATTGTCGCACAGAACTGCGATGCATTTGCAATGCCAGAACTTGCTCCATACGCAACAAGCTACGGCAATGGGGTACATTTTGTGCAGGAAGGATTCAAGCTTAGGAAAGGACCAAGGCCATTTACATGCAAACCATTGACCTTGGAAATAACTATCAAATACGATGGAAGGGGCTGCGTCAGTAAAAAAACTGAAGAGAATCGAAGGAACAAACCAGATCATTATAAAAAAACGTCACGCCATTCCGAGAGTCAATAGTCTTGACCAGAATTTCAAATTGGAGGGGCAGCCCTCATCCAGGGAAATTGTCATGCAGTTTAGGCACAGACGAGGACAAATGCAGCAGACAGGAAACCAATGTGCGTCCTTGGGGAAATACACGCGTCGTGAAATTTAGATGGCCAAGGATAGAGAGCATTTGCTGTTATGTAACAACCTTTATCGAAATCAATGACCAAATAATCCTGTTAATCTGCTCAAGCTTCTTGGTAGGTAGGGACGCTTTAATTTCTTGAGTGTCTAAAGTAATACCAACAAACTCGAGATGCGTATCTGGGCCAGTAGTTTTAGAGTTGGAGAGGGGCACCCCTAGGGGAGCAAACAGGTGTTTCAGGACAGCGACTGGCCCGAATTGTCTTGAGGTGGATCGATCAACAAAAAATCGTCCAGGAGATGGAGGAGAGAGGGGAGACAAACACTTTTTAGAAGGATCCAGCAAAGGGCCTTGAAAACTTGATTAAAAATGGAAGGGCTACTTTTACAGACGAACGCAAGACGGACTGCAAAGTAAACTTTGGTTTCCCATTTCATGCCGAAAATAATGCCACTGCAAAGGATGTATCGGAAATATCGGCTTTCAAAAGCCATGCGCCCTGGCTGGCTAGATTAACAAGTTTAATTGCATTGTCCAATGTAGCATAATGGAGAAAAAAGGATTCGAGCGGAATAAGGCTGTTGACGCGAGGAATTGGGCCCAAGCGAGCTGCGGAAAAATCCAATATAAGCCTTTTCTTACCAGATTACTCCCTCGTTGCTATATGTATAGGGATTGAGCGAAACACGGGGAATGGAGAGGACTCCTACAGGCTTATTAAATAATTTTTATCTAGCTCCTTACCGTGTTTGGCTCGTCTCGGGCCAACTGAAGGTTTTTAAAAAACACTGGAGACGACCAGAGGCGAGATGACCCAAATCCGAAACCCTTGGGAGAGTCCAGTCAGTAAATGATTTACAAAAACAGAATTAGTATGAGAAGACAGTTCAGATGCAAGAGTGGGGACATTTATTGGAATAGACGGGTGGATTTTCAATAAGTCTTGGCTCCGCAACAGTGCTGCTGTGGGCGAAACCTGCATGGGCACACAGATTTTGGATGCGCGTCTTTGCAGATGCTTGTGACCTTGGCTGTCAAATTTATAAAGCAGAGGAAAATCTGAATCAATTCACAAAACATACAGGACAGCATGCTTTTGGGGAAAAATAGGAACCAGGGAGCAAAGGGACTCAGAATGACCTGCGTAGCTGCAAGATGAGCATCATTACTAAAAGTTTAGGGTCCAGGACAGACCACTCCAGGTGGATGTTTATCTGAGAAATGCAGAGCGCCACTTTCTAAGAAAAACTCATCATACTGATTGAATATATCTGAGGTTCAGGTTGCCGAGCAGAGCCAGGTAACTGTCCTCTTCTTGTCTATGTTTGGGGTAGATAGAGCAGATCACGTCGCGAAAAATGCTAAAGGCTACCACAAACTCGCGAAAGACGAGTCTTTTGACAGCCTAGGATCAATCGTTTTGATTGCGTAAGTAACAAATTCTCCAGCGACAATTTTATTCTCGCATTCCGGAGACGGGAGAATCAGGCTGACAAGATTGACATCTTTGCCTTGGAAAGAATTTAGACCGTAAGGCGAGGAGATATGTTTGCTGTGGAGGGAATGTACGACCTACCTTGCAAAGGAGCGGGGATAGCTGAGGCGAGCGAGTATTGTGGCATAAGAAGGGGGCTTGCCGCTGAAGCGTAAGGGTGGGAAGCTGGCACCAGAGCTAGCACTCGTAGGGTAGGGGTGACCAAAAGGGTAGCTGAGGGTGATGCAGCCTGTGCGTTTTCGAGAAATTGGCGGTGAGCGTCGATAGCTTGCACAGAGCTGAGCAGGGACTGGGGCAGACCGGCGCTTGGCCTGCGGAGCTGAGTGGAGTGATTTTCGAGAGTGCTTATACCACCAGCTGAGAAAGAGGTGAGGGAAGCAGCCGGAGCGTTTTGGACTGGAGTACCATGGGTCACATCCTCAGCAAAGGCTTGGAGCTGCGGGAGAGGCAGGCCCAAAGCTGGCGTGATGCCCTGGGCCCTCAGCATACCCTGGATGTCCGACGCTGTCCTGGCATGCAGCCAGGCAGACACTGCGCCTGGCCGCAGATAGGATAGAAGCCGGTTCAGATGCATCAGCGTCGATAAGCTTGGATCCTGAGACAGATATACTGAGAATTAGAAACAGCCCGAAGAGCAGAAGAAAAATGGTGAGGGAGCTTTCCATAAGCAATGCGCACAGAACTATCTGCGAACGGCAGCACGAGCAAACTAAGGCAGAGAGAAATTACATTTTTTTAAAAGACGGCAACAGAACAATTGGCTGGTGAAGCGATTGTGGTGTGCCGTGGTTAGATTTAAGAGATCAGCTGCTGCACGAACTGACAGCTCAATTGACAACCCCAGACAGTGACTGCAGAGATTAACGAGTGAGCATGCATGTGAATGATAGGAAATTAAACGGAGTTATATGCGTGAGAGAGTCTTCCTGATTGAACTTTTGCTCAGCTTCATTTTATTTTCAAAATTATTAGCTCCCACTGCTCGCGGTGTGGGAGCTATGGTATCGGGCTCTGTCCGTGCGTTGCGTGCGTGCGTCAATTTTGCTTTATCTCATCTACAATTTCAGTTACAGGCTCCTAATTTTTACTGGACATGCATCTCATAAAGCCAAACAAATGACATACCTTAAAGTGACCTTGGCCTATTTTTTCAAGGTCACTGGCCTAAAAATGTCACCAAAAACTTTGACATTTTGCTGTATCTCATTAACCATGAATGAACATTTTGGATATCTGCAAGTAAATTCTTACTAGGAAGAACTCCCATTTCAAATATCTTCAATCCAATTGTTATTAGTCATAATTTTCATTTCAGATACCCAAAATGAAAAACTAGTCCTGTCTACCCGTCAACAGATATCAACAGTACTTTTTTGGATATCTGCAATTGTGTTGTTGCTAGTCATAATTCTAATTATAGATATCTGAAATATTTTTACTAGTCACAATGTATTTTCGATATTCAAAATTACATTCTGGATATCTGGAATAGTTTTTCATTTTGGATATCTGAAATGAAAATTATGACTAGTTACAGTTAGATTGAAGATATCTGAAATGGGAGTTTTTCCTCGTAAGAATTCAATTGCAGATATCCAGAATGTAATTGTGGATATCTGAAAATGAAAGCCCAATACACATGAATGGCAAAAGTGACGTCATTTGTCCTAGGAAAAATGTTATTGTGGATATCTGAAATGACAGTTGTGGATAGGAAGAATGCCATTGTGGATATCTGAAATGTTTTTTTTTGACTAGGAAGAATTGAATTACAGATATCTATAATAAATATCCAGTCTAGCTATTGATGCCGCATGGAGTTAACAACTCTAAGGGCCTGATTTACTAAGACCTTTAGCACATGCAAAATCTTTTTGCCCGTGCAAAACCAATAACATTGCCCATGATTGGCTAGGTTACTTGCCTTGCACCAATCAGTGGCAAGGTTTCTGGTTTTGCACAGGCAAAACGATTTTGCATGTGTTAAAGGTCTTAGTAAATCAGGCCCTAAGTGAGCAGATGCTGACTTTTACTTGTGCAATTGGGATATTTCTCTTGATTTGTGTACCATTTTTTAATCCATCTCTGTCAGAGAGCATTTGCTTGATTTCACTCAATACATGGGTGTGGCATTTCCAGACGGTGATCAGACAGAATGAGCAGTACCCAGACACTCCTTCTACTGGGGACAATAAAAGGCCTCCCCAAAATATCAAATTTTCTCAGAAGTCATTATGCCGCAGATGTCTCAGGTCATGCGGAAACGTGCCATTGGCATGTTGGATGCACGGACTATCGGACTATTGACTATCGGACGATAGGCCGTTTGAGAGTTTGTTTCCAACAGACGGGCAGTACTGCAAATCGACCTCATCCACGTCGGCCATGTGTGACCACACGAGCACAAGATCACTAAATCCGGCTCGTCCACCTGGGGGATCAGCTCAGATCAGTGACATGCACAGCGGATGAGACCGTTGGTCTGCACAACAGACGCATCACACCACAGACAGTCCGTAACCGCCCGCGAGAATCCAATTTGCACGCTCGGCGTCCTGACCGTGGTCTGGATCTCACCGCTGTCCGGTATCGGAACAGACTCGCATGGGCAACACACCCGTTCGATGGCCCTTGGCACGTTGGGGAAGAGTGCTATTCACAGATGAATCCCGGTTCCAGTGTTTTTTTAATAAAAACTCAAAAATTTGAATTGGGGTGTTTATATTTTTGTTCAGTATATTTCAATTATTCTTCGTAAGTTCGTACTTTCCTCTGTTGCCAGAGATGCTAGTCAAACAATAGGTAATTTCTTGGAAAGTTTCATACGAGCATTGACTACAGCTGTGCTTTTACATAATGCAATGTCAGCAAATATTAATCAGATTGTATTACTGGGATTCATTATTTACAGGCAATAATTGACCACAGCTTACAGCAAGGAATGTATCTACATTTAAATAATATTATTATTTTACTTTTTTCATATCTGATGTCTATGATGGACAGTAAAATTATGTGGTGTCAGTACCATGTTGAATTTTTGCTTCAGAACGCTGATATTCTTTCACCATTAAATTGCCATACCTATGGGTTATTGTGGCTTTAGCTTGCTGCTATGACAGAAACCTTTTTTTATTTGTAATGAAATGTTATTTTTATCAACTGCTGGATTAATTCCTTTAGCAAATATGTTTGGAAGTTTGCAGGTCAGACTTGGTTTAGGGGCTTAATTTATACAATTCCTGGGAAACAGTGGTTGGACTTCAAAAACGTCTATATTCTAAATAGTTTACAGCCACCATTTCCTCGGGAATATTCAACATACATTTTGCATCTACCTCATTTTGTTAGGGTAATGCAACTGAATACATTAGTTGAGCAGTTCTATACTCGCTAGCGTCTACCATCTGCTCCTCTGCGCAATGGACTTAATATGTCTCATAAACTAATTTATGCAAATCTGCGCCATTTTCATGAGCTATTTAAGTTTGAATATTCAAAAACCATATTGACATTTTTTGTTGCCATTTATGTGCAGAAGAAAATGCCTCCCAACTGGATGTTTCCATGTATTTTGAGCTTCAGAAGTGTGAGAATGGATGAAAGAAGGCAATAAAAATGTTGAAAATACCAACTAAAGCTGTGGGGGCAATAATTAAGAAGTGTAGGGCGTATGACAATGTTAAAAGTCAGCTTGGATGGGGACCACTGCCTTTTTTTAATTCTGGCACAGAGATAAGAATAGTTCAAGTGGTAAGGGAAACTCCAAGGACCTCTGCGGGGAATTACAGACATTAAATCCCAGGGTCAGAAAGTCTCTAAAAAATATGATCAGACACAATCTCTACAATAACAAGATGTTACAGAGCATTGCCAGAAAAAATCTTCTTTTCTGACAAAACAAACTCCAACAGTCCTGGAATTTCCAATGGCACTGAATTCTATGGGCAGGTGAGACCAAAGTAGAGCTCTTTGGCAAAAAGAGCAGGTGAGTAAGTAAGTGTTCTGTCAAGCATGTCATTCCCTATGTGAAGTATCTTTGATTTTATGGGGCTTTTTCATTCCACTGGCCCTTGAACGCTTAAAATACAGTGTCACTGATTCAAACAAGAGTATACCAGCAGTTATATAAACTGTCTGTCTCTGCCAAACTGCTTAAACAGTAGTTGACAGAACAATGGCCAAAATCATGCATTGATTTCAACAGAATCAAGGTTTTTCCATGGCCATCCCAGTCCCCTCTAGAAAACCACCAGGGCATGCTTAAGAGGATCCACAAACGTGAGCCTATAGTGCAGTGAAATAGTATTTTAGGCTTTAATCTTTCAGATCAAAATAATTCTAATATTAGCCAAAGAAAACCTGAGTAATCACAAAATGCAGTTTTTAAGTAAGTAAGTAACTGTTTTTAAGTAAGTTTGTATAGCAGTCTTCACAGCACGAATGCACAGAGTGTTTCACTGAGGTAAAAAATAAAGGTAAGAACATTCAAAAAGTACAAAGGAAGACACAGGTTCATTTAAAGGATCATTTAATTTATTAAAGGAAAAAAACAATTGTCCCACCGTAACTGGCCCCTTAGTTACTAAATTAAACTATTAAACATATTTAATTAATAAAGTAAATCATTAATAATAAAGTTACTACCGTCTATCAGTCTGAAAACTGTAAAAAAGCTATTCAATTTTTGAGCAATTTAAGCTCTGGGACTCGAGTGAACCATGGTGGGAGCCATTACCTCCAGTGTAGAACCTTTCCAGGAGTGGCTGGCCTTCCAAAATTCCTCAAAAGCGAAGTGACGATTCATCCAGGAGGTCTAAAAACACAGACTAACATCTAAAAGTCTGTCGGCCTTACTAGCCTCATTTCAGATCAGTGTTCACAATTCCATAATAAGAAAGAGATTGGGAAAAATGGCATCCACGGGGATGCTGCAAAGGGGAAAACCACGGATAGCCAAAAAGGCCACAGAGTCATCTCGCATCTTGATGACCCCCAAGACTTTTGGAATAATATTTCGTGGACTGATGAGTTTAAAGTGGACCTTTTTGGAGGACATGTATCCATTTATATCTGACATAAAGCTAACACAGCATTCTAAAATAAGAACATCATACCAGCAGTCAAACATGCTGGTGGTAGTGTGATGGTGTGGAGCTGCTTTGCTGCTTTAGGACCTGGGAGACTTTCCATAATTGATAGAACCATGAATTCTGCCCTCTGCCAGAGAATCCTGAAGAGGAATGTCCAGCCATCACTTTGTGACCTACATCTCAAGCACAGTTGGGTGATGAAGCAGGTCAATGATTCAAAACACAAAAGCATTTCCACTTCTCAATGGCTTGGAAAAAAAAAAAAGAGAACGTTTTGGAGTGTCTGGACTTGACTGTGAGAAGCTGAGGCACAACCTTTAACAGGTAGTTCATGCCTGAAAACCCACCAATGTGGCTGAAATAAAACTGCAAGGAAGAACGGTCAGTAATTCCGTGCTAGTGGAATAGAAGATTCATTGCCAGTAATCCCAAATGTCTGATTGCTCTTGTTGCCATCAAGGATGACACAACCAGTTATTAGATTTAGATTATTTATTCACATGGATTATATAGGTTTTGAATAACCATTTACCATCAATAAATGATCATTCAAAAGCAGCATTTTGTAATTGCTCATGTTGTTCTAGTTATATTAAAGTCACTTGAATGGTCTGAAACCATTAAATATGATCAGTAAAAGAATACTAAACAAAAGTAATAAACGCCCAATGTCAAATTTGAGTTTTTATCAACATTAGGGTTATGCAGTATATGAAGCGAATCAAGATTCATTATTGTTAAGGACTAATCTTCAGATCACTGTTCATTACATCTTGATATTGGCATCTGCAAAGGAGTGACAATCCTTTGAACATGTTGGGGGTCAGGTTTAAGAAATTGAATGTTCAATATCTTGTGTGTCCACCAGTTGCGTCTCTCAGAGCGACACATCTCCTTCGCATGGAGCTGATCAGGTTGTCTCTTGTGGCCAGTGGAATGTTATTCCATTCTTCCCGGAGGGCCACACGGAGCTGGCGCACGTTATCCGGAACTGGAACACAGTCGTGGACACGTTGACCAAGACAGTGTGGTTAGCATTGCTGCCTCACAGCAAGAAGGTCGTGGGTTCAAATCCGGCCTGGGGCTTTTCTGTGTGGAGTTTACATGTTCTCCCCGTGTTCGCGTGGGTTTTCTCCGGGTACTCGGGTTTCCTCCCACTGTCCAAAGACATGCATATCAGGCTAATTGGAGACACTAAATTGCCCATAGGTATGAGTGTGAGTGTGAATGGTCTGCGCCCTGCGATGGATTGGCAAGCTGTTCAGGGTAGGTCCCTGCCTTTGCCCGTAGTCAGCTGGGATAGGCTCCAGCTCGCCACGTGACCCTAGTGAGGAATAAGCGGTTATAGAAAATGGACGGATGGATGGATGTCATTCCAGAACTGGATTGTGCTCTGCTTCAAGGAACTGCATGTAGACCGCTCTGATGGACATCCCTGCATCCAGCATGCCAATGGCACGTTCCCGCATGCCCTGAGACATCTGAGGCATGATGACTTTTGACAAAATTTGACATTTTGTGGTGGCCTTTTATTTTCGCCAGTATAAGGAGTGTCTGGGTACTGCTCATTCTGTCTGATCACAGTCTGGAAATGCCACACCCATGTACTGAGTGAAATCAATGCATCACTGAACAAATGCTCACTGACAGAGAGATGGATTTAAAAAAATGGTACACAAATCAAGAGAATTATCCCTTTTGTACAAGTAAAAGTCAGCATATGCTCACTTAGAGTTGTTAACTCCATGTGGCCTCAATACTTGCCATAGGGCGTTTATATTTTTGTTCAGTGTAGACGAAATCTGGAGGGGGGCAATAATCCAGCTGGGCAGAAGTTAATAAACTTCATTTTGAATTTATTGGTGTTCAACTTTTGCCCAGGTGTATATTTTGTCACAGCACTGTAGTAATTTGGAGGATCCAAAGAGAACGCATAGAGGACTAGTCTCTTATCCCTTGCCATGTCTTCCCCAACCTCATTACACAATAACAGAGAAGACTCTGGATGGCTGTTTTGGCAAGGGAGGTTGGACAAAATATTAAATAAAGGGGATTCCATAATTGAGGTACGCATGCTATTTGGAGAAAAAATATTTTTCAAGATGGTAATATTGTCTTTCAATCAGTGAATTTTAAATGAAAGCTATATTTTCTTAATATTTTTAATTAAATATCCAGGAATAAACATCAGTTGGAAAACAACGATGATATCAATTTATAATAACGTCACATTTAGCAAGGGTGCCAATATTAATAGTGGGAGCTGTACTAGAATGCACACTCTGTTGTAACAGGAATATTGCATAATCCAAAAAAAAAAAAAAATCTGAATTTTTTTTTTTGCAATCTGAATTTTACGTACTGAAACTTGGCATACAATTGTGTAGTCGAGTGATTGCACCATACTTGGATAATGCATGAATGGATGAATTTTGGCAAATGATTGCATATACATATCTATGCTACTAACACGGCAGCATTCAGAATCAACCACTATGCAAAATAAGAGCATGTTTCTGCATATAAAGTATACGTATATACTGATATTCGTCCTATCTGCTGTCTGAAAGTTGCTTTTCATTTATGGCCGTGTCCCAAAAATAAATCTGTAATCAGAGAAGAGAGGAACACCTGCATATACTCTGCACATGAGGTTTTTGGCCTCTTGGACACCTGCATGAACATCTGCATCCACTATCATATCAAAAAAAGGACACAGAATGAAGAGAACGAAAACTTAACCCTCTTCAAAAGAAGATGTTAGCATATTTGAGCTATGAATAGTTTGACGACTGTTACAGTTTTTATCAGATTATATTAAACCAAGGCCTTCAACAGTTCAACAGGCAGAAACAAAGGCACTGACACATGGGCTCCATTTAACCACAGAAAGACATGAATCACAGATAATAACAATTACTTTTCAGTCCACTCAATCAAAGAGATTATCAAACATCTGTGAATCTGCTATGCTTTCCAAGCAGCAATGTCACAATGAGATATAATGCAGCAATGGCTGAGTGAACCGCAATAATGCAGCCAGAATTGTAGCTTGTAATCGACCGGTCCCAGTCTGCATTCCCCTCTCTAAGCCCTACCCTTAGTTTTCAAATGGAGCAAAAGGGGTAGAGGTTGAAATCTTGAAATGGGGCAACACTTTACATTACGTGACCACAGCACTCAGGCTTTAGGGTGCTTTTCGCAAAAGCATATTCAGTAACTGTGTTAGTAACTTACATTGTTTGATGTAGAGCCACATAGATGGAAGTAGGTAAGTTGCTACCACGATGAGCACCTGGGGGGAAAAAAATTGGGGAAAATACCCCTGTCCTTTCCTGGTCTGATACGAGAGGAATGGGAAAGTGTACACAGTTTACTGCTGATTTTTTTATTTCTCCACTTCGAAATGCAGGACGAAAAAATAATCTGTATTACATCAGCCAAAAATGTAAGTCTCACCCCTTGATTTTAAACAATGGCAGCTGATTTCTATTATATATGGCACAATGGGGTCTCAGAATTCAGCCCCCATTGATTTCCTCAAGATTCTGGCTCTTGGGAGCACAATTTAGACATGGACATTTCCAGTAGCCAATGGAACAATAACCTTAGTTTGATACACTCGTCATCTATGTGGGCAAAGCATGGCTTCACACAGTGCAGGATGTTCCATAGAGCCCACTTCACCAATGTTTAATTGGCAAAAATATTTCCCAGTATAAGTGAAACTTGCAGTAGATGTGAACAATCTCCTGTTGATCAGCAACATTTGTTCTGGACATGCCTGAAGCTGAATGACTTTTGGTCTGAGTTGTTCAATACTCTTAAATATGCTCTCGATACAAGTATGAATCTTAACCGAAAGTCTGTTCTGTTTGGTCTCTCACCGATTCTAAATAATTTCCTATTACAAAATATTCCTATGGGAGAGGCAGGTTCGTATGGAGGACTAAATGTGCCAAAATTAAGTAAATAAATTCACCATTAAATAATGAATTAAATGTATCATTAATTTATTAAAATAAATAAATTCACCAATAAATAAATGTGTCATTAATTAATTTACCATTCAATAATTAAATGTGTCATTAATTAAAAACATGCATGTGTTATTAAATGTGTCATTAATTAATTAAAATACCAATTCATTTTATGTAAAAAATATATATCATCATTATTTCACTATTTAATTGGTCCTGTGTTGCAGTGCTTCATGAATTAATTTTATCTGTCAACCTCGCCCATCAAAGTTGGTGGGCGGATCCTAACACCTGATTGGTTACCCTGCACATGAAGTCAAGGCAAATAGGACTATCTCACAATATGGCGCTCATAACCGGATGTGGGCGCCTTGCTTGGCTTAGCTACATGGCTAAGTTACTAGCTAGCTTTGCTCACAATTAATTTAAAGGAACATTATAACCTTAGCTAAAACAAAGTTCTACGGATTTTGTTTTGGTTGTATTTACAGCAAGTTGTTTGTTTGCTGTGTCATGTGATACTGTGAAACTTTCGTTGTTGGCTGTCCGTTAGCATGTAGGCTACTTTCCTACTTATGTCCAACGGGACCTACGACCTGAAATCTTACAGATAAACGAAATTATGGCAATTTATGAAATTGGGAAGGTACATGCTAAACCTGCATTTGCTATCACCTGGTAGCTACGCCTGTCTGACTTGATACATGCAAGAGAGCAATCTGGCTTGGCTAACTAACCATAACTTCAGACAACGAGCGTAGTAAGCTGTAAGTTTGCCATCGTATACGTGCTTAGTCTAAACCAGGGGTGTCAAACTGACCCGTAAATGGGCCAAGAGGCTGCAGGTTTTCACTCCAACAATGCAGAAGTGCACCTGATACAAATAATCAGTTGTGCAGGCCTAGATCAGTTGATAAAATCAGTGCTTTCAGGTGAGCTTCTGCTTGGTAGGATTGAAGACCTGCAGCCTCTTGGCCCGTTTACGGGTCAGTTTGACACCCCTGGTCTAAACATCGTTGTTGGAGAAAGCGAATATACCATGCTCTCTTTTTTTTTTCTTTTCTTTTTGCGGGATTGGGGGTCGAATCAGAGTAGAATCAAAGACTTCTCATGTGGCATATCGTCGCAAGACACATTGGAGTGGAATTGTTCTCATTTTAAGTATGTTCGAAACATGCCAGGAACTGCTAGCAAACTGATGACTCTGTTTGAGATTTGACTGCTGTCCCGCATAAATTCTTACTTTACAACAAAGATTTTATTGTCCAAGCTTTATGACAATTCTCTGATGCCATAATTTGTTAATAACGCACCGGTTCCTGCTTCTCACTCGAGTCATTTCCTGAATTGACAAATTTTTATTCAAACTGTCGTTATAGCCTCGTAAAATGATTGCCTATCTCTTAAGGTTTTGAGAAAAAAAGGAGGAAAACGCATTTTTTAGGCTGCAAGAAAGAACAAGCAGCCAATATCGGAATTTGGCAAAAAATAAATAAATAAAAAATAACCAAGGCAATTATGCTGAGTGGATTACGAAATCATGCTCAGAACCGATGCAATGCTAGGTCATATGCACAACTCAGGATTGTTTCAGAGTGAAGTTAAATGTCGAGCTTTCAGTCCAACTTTTTGATTAATATTCAGAAGAGCCGTCTCTATTGAGGCATAAAGCTTGGGCGTTGAGTGAATACGTTTTTCTAGTTGTCAAGCTGTCTAATCATGGTTTATGGTCATTTCTGATTAAATAAACAGAGCAAGGTAAATTTGCTTGATCGCGGAGAGTCAGACAGCGTGATTATGCGCGAATGACACGCAACGTTGCTGGTTTGCCTCGCTTACATAGTCTAACATTGCGCTGTCTAAACTAAAGCATTTCATTTCTTTTTTAGACTTATATGCCTCGACTCAATGTGCAGGGTTGCCAGTCAGGTGTTTGGATCCGCCCACCAACTTGGGCGAGGTTGACAGATAAAAATTAATTCATGAAGGACTGCAAGACAGGACCATTTAACAATTGAATGGTGAAATAATGATATATATTTTTTACATAAAATGAATTGGTATTTTAACTAATGAATGACGCATTTAATAACACATGCATGTATTTAATTGCTATTTTCATTAATTAATGACACGTTCAATTAATTATTTAATGGTGAATTTATTTGAATTAATTAATGACACTTAAAGAAACTCACCATTAAATAATTAATTATTTTAATTAATTAATCACACTTAATTCATTATTTAATGGTGAATTTACTTATTTAATTTTGGCACATTTAGTCCTTCATAGGTTCAGTTGTTAACAGGTTTTAACAATAATAGTTGATATCAATAAAATTATTAATAATGGGGCGCCACCCTGGGATCAGGGACCAATAACCAACCCATAAATTCAGTCACAAAAGGAAGTTTTTACACAAATGTCAAAATTTAAAAATATTTTACATTTGTGGAATAAGCAATGAAGGATTAAATTCAAACAATGGGCTTCACAACCAACTGCAAGCACAATGCACATGCCTAAATTATCACGCAAAGCTGCTTTTAAAGTTTAACAGAGCTTATTTCATTTTGGTGATATTGATGGCTGTCAATAATACTTTAAGCATAAACATCTATTGTTTCTACAGCTATCATAGCAAGTAGCTACTACTACAATGTACACTTAAGGTAAAGGTCACGGCGCACATGAGTGTGTGTGCAGAAGCGCGTGTGCGTGTGATCAACTTCAATTTTAAGGGTCCTTCCGGTGTTTTCTTTCAGTTGTGAAAACCGTACTCAATTGATTTCAGGTCACATGATTGGCTTAGTCTTTGCAGACCATTACAACTTTTCCATAAAATCCTGGGTTGGTTTTGCAATATGCATTGGCTCATTGTCCATCTACATCGTAAGGCACCATTCAATGAGTTTTAAAGCATGAAGCTGAATCTGAGCAGATAATATTGCCCTTTACCATTCAGAATGAATCCCACTGCTTTTGTAAGCAGCCAAATCCATAAATACAAGGGAACCATTTCCACTGGCAGTCATACATTCCAACAACATCACCCTTCCTCTACCTTGCTTCACAGATGAGTGGCATGCTTTGGATCTTAAACAGTACCTTTCCTACTGCATAATGTAGTAATTCTGTTACACATTTATCATTGTCGCATCATTCCATTGGATGTCATTCCAGAACTGTACCTACTTTTTTTAGATATTTCATGGCAAAAAGGCAAATTTAAGTTGTCAGTGTTCAGAAGAGGACCGCAATGGAAAAACGATCAGTCACATTTTTTGTTGTGAAGAAATGATCAATTAAAAATTCAAAACAATCTTGGAGACAAAGCACTGAAAAATATGCAAAAAATATATATTATTATTATATATGATTTTACATTTTATAATATATATTATTGATCTGCTGAAAAAGCTTTCTATCCTCAAAATGATAAACTTTACAGGAGGGCATAAAAAATGTTTAATTTTGCATGTAAGAATGCACTTGAGCTGTGTTCGGGTAGGATAACTATTTTTCTTCCAAGAATGTATTTTGCAGCGTTTATGTTATTATCGTGCACATACGAGTTTTTGTTTCTTATCAAATTTGGAGATACAAGGTTTTATCAGCAGGCCGACAATATAAAATATACAAAAATGCAAAATTTGGACTCTGATCGTTTGTCCTTTGTAGTCTTCAAATACTTATGGACCTGACATTTAAAAAATGAGCCTGAATGCTTTTTGTTTTTTTTTGCTCGCAAAGCACTGCAGTGATGAGAAAGAACAAGGAACATTTTAGTGGTCCCTGGCTGATGGGGAATGGTTAATGGGGAAAGCCAGAGGCAGGGCCCCAAGACAGTCGGGAGCCGGTTGCAGCGATGGCGCGCTGTACGGTGCCGCCACTGCGACTTCTCTCCAGGTGTGTCCGTTTAACACCAGGAGGGACAGCTCTCAGGGAAGCTCTGATGTGATGGAGCAGCTGCAGGAGACTAGTACAGCACAGCATGGGACACCATCTCCAAATCACTTCCAGATGACCCAAAGCATTTTTAGCGTGCAAACACCCCTCGTGGAAGTGACAAGAGCACTCAACGCGAGGGATGGATGCAGCAGGGTTCGAACAGGTTCTCCTTGTTCATATGCAGGCTGCCGTGCTTTAGCTAGCTCCTTTTCATCATTGGAAGATGTTCCCCTAAGATCACTGAAGCAGGTGCTTTAGAATCACAGGATTGGTATTGTGATTTGGTTCCTCAAAAAGAACAGAGAAAACTGTGCACTGTCTCTGGCCTGCCACGCATTAGCCCTTCCCTTGCTAGTGATGAAGAATACTACCAAAAAAAGTGCAAAGCAGCCAGTCAAAATTTAGTAGTCATTCATTGATGGTAGAATCTTTTCCTACGTTACCAAAATGTAAGACTGAAGAGGACGCTCCCATATAATTAAGTGCAGTATTAGCAAAAACATCTTGTATATTGTATTTCTGTCTCTTCCCATGGTGATAAAAATGGTATTGAAGAATCAACTATATTATGAAACTTGTCAGTTATTCTGAGAAATGCGAGCTATTTAACGCATGAAATTATCAAGAACCAGAGGGTAAAGAGATGTGCCCTGCTGCCTTGGGAAATGAGTGCAAAGTAGACCTTATCAGGGCTTAAAGAGAAAAGGAAAGTTCTGGTGCTTGGTGGTGCAAAAACACTGGTACATCAGAGTATCTAGTTTCAGATGCAAAGCAGCTACCTTGTTAGTCCTCAGTTAGCAGCTTTATTTGGATAATATCACCTAACATCTAGATTTGCAACTGTGAAGACATGACTTTAACGAAGGATGCTGGGCTTGGCTTATTGGCTATGTTGGTCTTATTCCATCCAGTCTTTGTGGTCTATAGCACATTCTAACATTTTTTTTTTCTTGTTCATCAGTTAACCCATTTGCACAGAAGCCAAATCTGGTTATTTATATATTTCCTTATTTCATAATTTTAGCACAGAATAAGGACCACACACACAAAAACATCTTCATAAAAATTGAACATTGAAATTGTAAAAAAAAAAATATAAATTGAATATTGAAAAATGGCTGGGAGTTAAAACATGAGTGTAACATTAAAAATTACCTATTGTTTATGAGGGGGCCGCCAAGCCAATGTTGAAATGGAGATTTAAAAAAAAAATTTCCAGTATGTATTATGATTGGTCATTATAAGTGGAAAACTCATTGTAATATATTGCTAAACTGTAAAAATGTAAATTATTATGTATGTATGTATAATATATTGAAATAAATACATTGAAACTAATACTATTGTTGTCATTCCGTGACAATTTGCCTCTTGTAATTCCGTGACATTGACTTTTTGAAATTTCTTCCCCATAAAGCAGGGTTAAAGTCAATATTTGTTTCTATAACTTACAGTATTAACAAAAAACACCTTAAATATGAACATATTAAAGTTTCATAACGTAACTATGATAGGAACATCACTTTCTGGATAGTTAAACACAACATTAAAAAAACCACGTCAATTTTGTGTAATTCCGTGATGGAGTAGTTTTTGCTCGTTTCTTCTATGAAAATTTCTCAAATAATATATTTTCACTTAATAATATTAAAGAGCAAGTTCATACCTTCAATATAACATATCATACTTGATTTTATCTTATTTAATTGTAGAGTTACAACCCAAAATGTAATGGGACTGTAATTCCGTGACAGCTTGGCGGCCCCCATGAGCCAAATAAGATGGCTATCCAGGTAGCCCTCCACACTTACCAAGCCCTCAAAATACTGCACAGTCAAGTCATAAAATAATCATATTTTTTAACACACATCACCTTTTGCTTTAAAGTGGAATTTAGCAGAGTTCATCAATATAGGCACAGATGGACATCAGGAGTCACCAATAACCTCCCCAAACTCAAAACATGCTTTTCCTTCACGTTATTTAGAATTTTGTCAATTTTTCCTCTGAGCCCCATCAGCCAGCACACACATTCTTTGAAAAAAACTGCTTATTACACAGTCAGAATGTTTACCCTGCAATGGGAAAGCTTGCCGTTTCTCCCTCCAAGCAAAACGCATGCTTGTATAAACGCTTTCCACACCTTATAAGGAGCAAGTATAACTCATTTTCTAAATTTAATTTTATTTTCACATGTGAGAGACACATTACAAAAGAGGTCACTCTAGAGGAGTGAGTTAAGAAGAAAGAAATGTGCAGGTGAGGTCTGAAGCCGGAAAGGGCTTATAGAGCAGCCTCACCTTGACCTTATAAATGCTTAGTCAAGAAAAGAAACAATGTACATCCTCTGGGAAAAATAAAGGATAAGTAATTGAGAATAACAGGAGAGCGATAAAATACAGGACAGCAGGGAAAAAAAACAACAAAAAATAGCATTAACACTGTAATATCTGAAATATACCTTATTTCTACAAAACAGACATTCCACTATTAGGAAAAAGCTGGCAATATGCTACCCTGATACCCTAACAGAATCAGTGCAACGAATGTAGCCGGGGGTTAAAAGGTCCTCGATCTGTTCGCATTTTAAACGAGCATAAACAAAGGCAAACAATTTCATTGAATGCGGTATAAATTCTAAAATGGATCACCACTTTCAGCAAAATGACACCATGTGTAGTATTACTAGCAAAGGCTTACTATTACTCATAATAACCAATGTGGCAAACTAGCTCTGTCATCATCATGACTACGGTGGTAAACCAAAATAAAAAACAGCTTACAACAATAGGTCAACAGACACATCATGAAGAAAGACTCTCCATCATTGAGCTCCCCCAACAGTGAATCAATGCTTTCAGACTCAAGGAACCCTCCAGTCCGGTTCCATTCCGAGTGACTCTGTGTCCATGTCCAAATCACATTTCTATCTTGTAAATGTAACTTGAGCACTTCTGGCTTGCTTTTGGCAGCGGGTTTTTTTTTTTTTTTTTCAATTCATTCACGTCATTCAGATGCACAAAGTTGATAAGGTGTCACCAAACTCGTTGTCACACAAGGGTTTACATGCTTTTCTGAGGGCCCAATTAGTGTCTTTCAATTACCATGGAATGTATATACTGTTTAGAATTGGATTTTTTTTTAAACTTGTCAATAAACAGATAATTACTGGGAAAATCTCACCTGGGCGGAAACTATAACAGTGCCTTAGGCAGATAAACCTCAGAAATCACGAAAGTGACTGCATTTCAGTGAAATGACCACTGAATTCTACCAGGGACGAATCTATGCTTAAATCAATGGTTGCGTATCATGCGTTTTAATATTTGATGACTATGATTGACAGTAGAATGACAAAGTTTCAATATTATGTTAAATATTTGCTTCAGGAAGCTGATTTTTTTCAAACTTAATTGAGATACATTCAGGCTATCATAGCTGAACTGGTTTCAACAAAGGAAAATGATTTTTTTAAGAGATAATTATTATTAACTGCTTGATAGATACTATTTGCAAGAGTATCAGGCATTTTGTACATCAGGAAAACGGAAATTAGAACTGCATAATCGCACTAGGAAACATAAGGCTTGTAAATAACTGGTGAATACACAGATACTGACAAACTAACAAGAACAGTGAGCTTAAATGACAAACAGATAAAAGAAACAAACTCAAAGCAGGCGAGCGAGAACAAGGAAGCATGACTTGAGGCGTGGTTACATATGAGACATGAATTCTGACGGTGTCAAATTTTGGATGACTATCTCACAGTGTGACAGCTGTTATGACCTACGTCTACCAATCAGCCAATACAACTGGAGCAGGAAATAAAACGATAATTGTTTATTTAAGAAAATAAAAATAAACAGAATAATTTATCGATTACATGAATTACTGTCGGCATCAGCTAATGCGTAGACACACATTGTATACTGAGTACAAATGAAAACGCACCACTTGAAAAAAGTCAATATTTAAGTTCAAATGAACTTCAATATAATTTTTATACAACAACAACACTACAGTGACGTCACCCGACATGCCAGGTGCAAGAAATGCGAGAATTTCAAGTTAACTGTAATGCTAGGCAATTTTTTGCAAAAACCCAACATCTTGCATGCACACCACGGGAAAAATGAATTTCACTCCAAATTTGTGCACACATTGCCTTAAAAAGCATGTGAATCCGAATAAAATTTCACTTCTTCACTGACACTTATGAAACGTCGACACTATGCTGCGACTTACAGCCCCTGAACGGGATCGTGCCATAGGCATGCTTCAAATTAGTGCCAGCACCAGGGAAATTGCCAGACGACTACACTGCGCACACACAACGATTGCAAGACTCCATCAAAGGTTTCTGCAAACGGGGAGCACTCGGGACCGTCCTCGACCGGGTCAACAACGTGTGACAACGGCACGTCAGGACCATCAGATCGTACAGGATCATGTCCGAGACCGAACACTACCAGCGACAAGAACGGCTGCTCAAGTCCAAGGACGACGTGGATTCATTCACCCCAACACCGTACGGAACCGTCTGCGAGCTGCAGGTCTGCGAGCTGCAGGCCTGCGTGCACGACGTCCTGTAGACGCTGGTTTCGGTGACGATCCGTCAATATGGGGCCGAAATAAGGACGTTTTTGCAAAAAATTGCCTAGCGTTACAGTTAATTTGAAATTCTCGCATTTCTTGCACCTGGCATGTTGGGTGACGTCACTGTAGTGTTGTTGTTGTATAAAAATTATATTGAAGTTCATTTGAACTTAAATGACTTTTTTCAAGTGGTGCGTTTTCATTTGTACTCAATAGTTAAATCACGGACACAAGGCGATCGATTTTAACGGGCATTTAATTGCATAGACTACAATCCTTCACGTTTGCCATGCCGTGCGAACTGGATAAAATAAATAAAATACAAATACAAATCAGTTCAATACAAAGCATTCTCGAAGAGAACGAGCATTAAAACATTTCACAAATACAACTTGCCAACCCATCAGCTTTTGAAGGCTATGAACCATTAACCTTACAGAATAATTATTCTTCAAAAAGCATTTAAATGTTCACTGTGGCGTAGATGGTTCATCGTGTCATTATCGCAAGTACTGCTGATTGTATAACCATATTAGCTGCATGTTATCTTCAGAGATGCCATGGCTTACGTCTTAGGCGCATGTTTCTCCTCTTAGTGACATTCACGTTTCTGTGCCGTAGTCAGCAATTATTCAATCAAAGCGCACTGAAGAAATTGACCCGCAGAATTTAAGTCATTGTGCGTCAAGTTAATCAGTTTCACCTGCATTATGGTGTATTTCCCCACTACTGACACGAAAATCGATTATGACTTGGGAATTCTCAGGCTTGTCTTTACTGAGGGATTAAAAGCAATGGAATTGCATAAAAATGTTTCAAATGGTCTTATTTCATTAAACAATCATGAAACGCATGCATTGTTTCCAATCTCTGAGTAAAGAGAAGCACGGGAAGTAAGGAGTCATAATCGCTTTCAATGTTACTTGTGATGAGGTGCACCTTTACGCAAGTGAAAAGGAAACTTCAATGCACAAAAATTTTAATTCCACATGAGCATCTCATTAAGCATTCAATAAATAATTACGGACTAAGGTGAATAAGCCTAAAATAGACCCACGCTGAATGTGTGAGACTTGGTATCTCTGTACCTTATCCGCGTCTTACATTACCATTAAGCTAGCACAGAGCTAAAATAATAGTGAATACAATGAACATGGTAGCGCCAGCGCAGATGGATGTTATACGCTGATGACGTTGCATATTGACGTACGTCGTAACCTGCGATTCAGTGAACGGCCATCGTACAGTCTGTGCACACATCAAACTTGTCGTACCAAAGTCTATTAGATCCAAGTTGCATAGTGTGTCATGCAATGGTCTTATGAGATTGCTAAAATCGTACAGTGTGTACCGGCCATTAGAGAGGCTGAGGCTCTCCAACCTGTGCAGGCTTTCATAAAAAAATTGCTGAATACTTTAAAAACAATGCCCCTCAACGTCAAATTGTAAAGGTTTTGAAAGTCTCATCATCAAAAGTGCATAACATCATCAAAAGATTCAGAGAAACTGGAAAAATCTCTGCAACTAACCCCCCTCCAGAGAACAGAGCCTACAGCAACAAAGACCTTAAGAGAACAGACATTGTTATTGAACGGCAGTTTAGGCATGCAAGAACAGGATTACAGAATGCTAAAATAGACGGGAGGAGGAGAGTTGTTAAGTGTATGTGCTGAGGAGCCACTTCTGTGAATGAGAGCTTAAGTAAACCAGCATATTATCGATCAAGCAATCATGTGACTGCAAATCAGATGATTTTCGTGAGCACTAAGGTGATTCTCCAGCGTAAAAAGCAGTTCCTGTAAATTAGCAAGCTCGATTACATGGCCTAACAGAATTTATGTCAAGCTCCATTTCAGATAGGATCACTTTGTCAAAGAGAATATTTATTGAAAGCATAAATAGTTTGGTAGCATGGCTCTGTTCGAGAGATCCCTGGCCGTCTAGTGTGGAACCAAGGCAGGGAGCTGCAGCTAACCCCCCAATACAGAACCATGCTGGCATAAGCCAACAGATGAAATATAAAGCTTCCATAGGTTTAGTGGCAGCCCGATGGCTGGCACAATTTCTTTTGAAGCCAAATATGAGAGAAATACTCTGTGTGAAGTGTACTGTGTGTAGTGACAGCCCGGCGGCTGGCATGATTTCCCTCGAGACCAAACACGAGAAAAATACTATGCGATGTGTACCACGTTAGCTCAGTGGCTGGCGCAATTTCTCTTGAAGCCAAATACAAGATAAATATTCTATGCCAAATGTACTATGTGTTGTGGCAGCTCAGCAGCTGGCACAATTTTTCTTGAAGCCAAATACAAGAGATATTCTATGTGAGTGTTCTATGTGTAGTAGCAGCCCGGCAGCTGTCACAATTTCTCTTGAAGCCAAACACGAGAAATATTTTATGTGAGTGTACTGTGTGTTGTGACAGCCCCGGCGGCTGGCAAAATTTCGCTTGAAGCCAAATACAAGAGAAATATCTTACGTGAGACTGTGCTGTGACAGCCCAGTGGCTGGCACAATTCTCTTGAAGCCATATACAAATGAATTAATAAATGTGAAGTCTAGTATGTGCAGTGACAGCCCGGCAGCTGGCACAATCTCTCTTGAAGCCAAACACAAGAGAAATATCCAATGTGAGTGTACTATGTGTAATGACAGCCCGGTGACTGGCACAATTTCTCTTGAAGCCAAATACAACGTAGGAATTTTTTTGTGAAATGACATGCAAATTTGGTAACTGCCACTGATGAACAATATATGGGATAAATGACATGCAGTCAGACACAAAACGCATTTGCAAGTGCATTTAATGACATTAAATGAGCGTGCAGCCACACACTTTTGGCTTTCACGAACACTTCATGGTTTCGCCTCTGACATGTAAAGTGAAAACAGACAGTGTTCGTTTGATGTTTCATTACCACAGTTAATGTCAATAATGGGCATGGCCTCCCCTAGCTTGAACGACGGCTTGACAACATGGGGTGATTCTGTCAATCAGAATGCAGATGCTTGCAATTGGAATGTTGTTCCATTCTTCAACAAGGGCATTTCCAAGCTCTTCTAGAGTTGTGGGTTGTGCCCTATGATCAGAAATGGTGACCTGCAGCATGTTCCACACATGATCGATAGGGTTTAGGTCCAGCGAACGCGCGGGCCAGTCCATGCGGACCATTGTCTCCTGCTCTAGGAATAGATTCACCGCCCTAGCACGATGGGGACGGGCGTTATTATCCATCAAGATGAAAACAGGGCTAACAGCACCAGCGTATGGTCTTACATACACATTGTGGATCTCATCCCTGAACAGTACCCCGGTCATCGTCCCTCTCCCCATGACATGCAGGTCCGTTCTGCCATTCCTGCTTACTCCTCCCCAGACCATAATTGATCCACCACCAACGGTCGTGTTCGTTGATGTAGGCATCATTAAATCGCTCACGTCGTCTTCGCCACACCTGTTGCCTCCTGTCAGTGAAGTCCAAGCAATATCGGGACTCATCAGTAAAGAGCCCAATCGTTGTGTGTCTATGTGACATGATCGTGAGCCCAATCCAAATGGTCACGCCTATGACGCACGGTCAGTGGCATTCGAACACATGGCCTTCTTCAGTTGAGGCCGGCAGTATGAACACAATTCCGTATTATCTGAGTGGATACCCTGACCCCCGAGGCGTTATGAAGGTCATTTCGTGGGGTGGTGGCTGTCCAGAAAGGATGACGTTGAACCGGAACTGTGAGAAAGTGGTCTTTTCATTGTGTAATCGATCTCTGACGACCATCCCCAGGACGGTGTGCTGCTGTACCAAAGGTTTGAAGCCGGTTCCACGCTCTGTCCACAACGGTTTGGCTGATAAGTGCATTAGCAACGTGACATTGTGAGAGGCCAGAGTCAAGCATTCTGATGTATCTTCCCAATTGCTCTGAAGTCAATCGACGTCTAAGACGTTGAGGAGACATTGTTATTGCTAAATGTAATGCAAAAAATTTGGGAACTTCCAAATTTTCACCAATAAGCAACACACATGTTGTGAAATGGTGAAGTGCTAGTCAAAGCCAAAATGTGAGGCTGCACGCTCATTTAATGTCATGAAATGCACATGCAAATGTGTTTTGTGTCTGAAAGCATGTCATTTATCCAATATATTGTTCAACAGTGGCAGTTACCAATTTTGCATGTCATTTCACAAAACAAATTTCTATGATCCCTATCAAATTTTGAGTAGTATATTTGAAGTGTATGTTTTGGTGAATGACATTGAATGGGAGCTGAGGAGTGACGATACATGCCCTGTCTGTGTTTATAGAAAGCACTCCAATCGACGCGTGAAACAGATACAAGCACAAGAGGATTTCATTTAACATACAAAACATGGTAATAATTTACACAATTTTACTCAGTCATTTTGAGCTTCTACAATTCACTTAATTCCTGGGTGAAGGTAACGTTCCTGGGCTGAAGATGTACAATGTCCCGTGGCCTTTAATATTGTCATAAGGCCAAGAAGGCAGCAGTTGTTGCTGCTCGAATATGGAATGAGAGAGAGAGTAGAGCTTAGGGAGAGGCCATAGTACTGACAAATGAGGCAGAGCTGAGCAGCAAACCAGGAATGGGTTTCCCAGCCTCTGTGATAAACCAGGGAACTCATTTGGTCACAATGCGCTTCATAGTAAACCCTGGTCTGAAACCCCTCAAAAGCAAGCCAGTGGCAAGGAAAAACTCCCTATGTGGCTCAAATGTATGAAAAAAACCTTGGGAGGAACCAGGCTTTAAGAGGGGAGGTCCATCCTCCTCTGACCGTCCCAGGTAGGGTTCATGGTTGCCATAATGCAAAAGGGATTGTGTAAAAGCAGACCAGGATTAGTAGTTTGCTGAATAGATGCAATGAACCAGAAGGTTTCAATGGTGGAGCAGCACTTGAGCAGAGTCCTGGTGGCATTGATGGTGAAGACCAGCAGCAGCATGCTCAGGGCAGGGCCCACCGTGGACATGGAGAGAACAAAAAACGGGCAATTAGTGGAGAACACAGGGGGAAGCAGTACTAGGAATGTACCATGAAATAGTATTGCCTACTCCATAAAGTTGATATGACAAGGAAAGAAATAAAATAAAGAGAAGAAAATGGGCCAGGCTCACGAAATGTGCTTCACGCCCCCTAAATGTGTCCACAGGCTAGCAAATCTTATATTTTGCTTAGATCATTCCAGAGCCACCATGAATGGATACAGCTCACCAAGAGCAATTTGGAACATCTCACTTTCGTTGGTCTCTAATAAATTTTTCCCCTATCTTTTTTGCCCTTAAAGTTGGAAAAGCGGCCAAAAATTGCACTTTTTTATGTCCATGTAAAAGTGAAATAGTTCACTTTTTGTTTTTTTTTAAATATTTAAGTGTGTTCTATTTTACATTTTTCTGTGCATAACAGACAGAAATGACTGGTTTCTGACTTAGATTTTACATTTAGCACTCTAGAAAAATAGAAAAGGTCCCTACACCCTAATAATCCTTCAGGATGAAGCAAATATATGGTGCATTAGGGTAAAACAATAAAACTCCACCCTACAGGGATTGAGTGGGATTTTTGTCAGCACTTGCTATTGATCGGAGTAGCATATCAGCAATAGATTTTAACATGAATGTGGATTACGATTTGGTCCAGTCATTTGAACAGCATAAGAGCAAACATCATTTGAATAACACTTTGTTCGTTTTTGACCATGGATTTATGAATTACAGAATTATTGAAAATTAACAAACAATTCCTGTACCAAACATACCGCTGCTGAAGCATTTATGAAGAGCTAGTTGCTTAAAATGAACATGATCGAGACAATGCATTAAAGATTTTTTTTTAAATATAATAAAAATATAGAGTCAAAGACAAATCTGGACTGCAGGGCATTTCTCGATGGACACTCCACTTATATGCCATCATGAACGCTGAGAAAATGGGGAAAATTGGCAAATTGTATTTCTGCCCATGAATTGCCATTAACTGGCCTGAGACAAGGCAAATGAAGTTTAGCCGCAATGCACAAGACCCCAGAACCAGTTCGAGCAAAACTCGGATTCAACATGCGCAGTCAATCCAAGTGACGTCATATCTGAGAACCCAGGTAAAAGTAGAGTTAACAAATCGACCTAAACCGAGAAGTTTAAAACTTAAATCACTGGACCAAGTAGCATCTGACCCGGAGGTTGCTACAAAGAATGAATTTGCCATCTCTAAATATTTCATTATAGCCAAGTGAATAGGGTGCAGCTAGAAAGCCAAAGTCATTATTTGTAGAATCCGTAAGGCATGAAACATGAACGTGATTCAAAACAGCCATGAGGTCATTCATTGCTGCGGTGAGATAACGTTCAACTTGCGCTTGCAAGGGCTTCCCAATTATATCCCGTCCGAACAAAGGAACTAGCGAGTGTCGGGTAAATACAGGAAAACTAGCAGCTCTGGTAACTTCACAAAATGAGACACAGCATCTTTCTGCGCTGCGAGTGCAAACACTGCCAAGACTCAAAAGAGTAGCATTCTTGCACACTTTGTCTGGAAGACATGCAGATATAAGCACCAAGCTCCTGATTAGGACAAGCCCGCAGCACGTTACTGCATTTTTATAAAGCATCTAAATACTTTTCGACACCCGGAAAAGACCAGCTTCTGACAGAGTACTGCCTCGCTAAGCGAGAACTGGAATCGAGCGTTCATGGATGCATTCGGATTACCATGTGCTGCTTTAAATTTACGGTTGAACAATAACACACCAATAACGAAAGGTACCTTCAGCAAAGACAAAGGGAATGTTTTCGAAACAACCTACATTTTAAAACAAGTAAGTTTTTTGTGCTGGTTATCCTGCATAACTGAGCGCTTCTAGCATAGCAACATGATGAGCATGACATCAAACCACATCAACTCCACTGAAGTGCAGTAACCAAAATAAGCATGTAAAGGAAGTAGCCGCGATAACGAAAACCACGCACCTTGTTGCAGGTGGCTCTGCTTCCTGGGCGAGTGTGCTGAGAAGCCACTTCCCTGAATGAGAGCTTAAAGGTGACCTATTATGCTATTTTTCCAAGTTTGTATTTTGGTTAGGGATGCACCGATTTGAACATTTTGGCCGATATCGATATTAATATCGCTGTTATGGCCGATAACCGATATTTACTGATATAAATATGTTTTTTTTTTAAAGTTTGCGATGATAAAATTTTGTACAGACTAAAAATCAACTGCTAACTAAATTTTTAGATGTTTTTATTTTTAAAATGTGTTTTACTTCCAAATAACAAGGTTACAGGGCTACCATAAAACACAAGTAACCAACAGTGTTACTTTTTTGGCAACCTTTACCACTAGTAGCTGTGCTTGTGGTAGCCATTTGCCACATCGCCAGGGACCTGTAAACCAGGGACGTGAGGTCAGGGTAGGCAGTGACTTCTTTTTCTATTGCTAAATTTTGTCAACCCGTTTCCACTTACGATGCATGATGGTGAAATGATGGTCTACTTAATTGAGTTTGTAATGATTAAGAGGTGATAGTGACAAAAAGATTAATTTACCTTTATTCTTTGATTTGAGACTGCAAGGAAGTAAATTTTTATTAATTATGGAAAAATTTCTGCTCACGGTAATTCCGTATATTGTTTTGATCTTTTGTTTATCGAATTATGAAAAAAAGACAGAAAATAAACTCCCTATTTTTTTTTTAAACGGCATTAAAAAGTACGTGTTTAAGAAGGGAAATATTATCGTAGACATATTGACCACACCTTGAACGCCACATAAGGTTTTAATGGCATTGCGTTAGCTTCCTCGAAGTAAATGAAGTGAAAAGTGAAAAGACTTGAACAATGTGTATTCTTGACACTCATGGGACGAGTGAGTAGTCATTATTTTTCTTATTATTATTACGTTCGATCATTGACGAGTCACTTCCTTCCTGTAGGCCTATGATTTTATTTTAATGTTAAAAAAGTATTTTACAAAGGTAATGGTAAAGCAAAAAATGCCTGTTAAAACTATATGATGATGCCCCTCTTGCCATTTTTTAAATTTTGCTTCGCGCGCAGCATTATGGACCCAGACCAACATTGTGGCTAAACAATTTTTTCTGACTTTAGCCGCAGTGGCTACACACATTTTTTCCCTAGTGCAAGCTCAGAGTGGCAAATGTGTTACTAAATTAAAGTACAGTACAATAACTGATCCGAATTTGCCATCTAGTGATACAATATTGTAACTGCGTGCATAAATTTGCGGCTCCATGTCCGCTGGCATCAACATCTGCACAAAGCGGCTAAAGGCCCGGTCCCATTGGCCGATGGACACAAAACGTATGCAAAAAGGACACAGCGGATGAGCAAAATTTCGGGGGTGGCTCCATCCGTTTTCATCCGCTCCAGAAATGGACAAGATTGGCGAAAATTTGCGAAAACAGAACGGAAAAGAACGGACGTGGGTAGTTTGTAGCGGGAATGTTAAACGCATGTTCATAGGAAGCCTAGCCGATGTAAGTGGATGACAGCTCCGAAGGAGTTACCGGGGACAACTGCGAAGCGGACGCATAGCGGAAAGAGCGGATGCATAGCGGATGAAGCGCTTTGTCCGTTTTGAATACAATATAAACGAGATGCATACGCGTACATCCTTTCTATTTCCGTGCTACTAACGATGTATAGACGTGCCATGTACCTTATCTTTCCTCCCTCTTTCCGTTTTCAGCTGCAGCGGATGTGAGTTGTGAGGATGCCCAGAGGATGCAGAGAGGATACAACAGACGTACGGATGATAACGGACATAGAACGTTAGTTGCTCGTATGTGTCGCGGATTTACATCGTACACGGCGGAAAGTTCATCCGTTCTAAAAGTTTCGTGCAGCTCAAAACTTTTTGCGCGGATAAAATCACAATGGACGGATGCTCGATGGACAGAGCGTATGAAACACGTATGCAATGAGCACACAACGGATGCATAGCGTTTTCCAACGGATGGCAAGATTTTTTTACGTTTTACATCCTCTTTGCATCAGTAAGAGCAGTGGGACCGGGCCTTAGAATACCCTGCGAACACCGTTGCTCTACTCAACGCGCCATATGCAGATAATCCTTAAATGAGGAATTACTTTCAAATTTTAATGCGTAACGTGTAACGAAGTGGTCTGTGTCAAAGTAACGAAGTGAAAGTAGCCTATACTTTTCATCTTTTAAATGTAGTAGAGTAAAAGTCCCAGTTCAAAAAAAAAAAAAAACTACAAATCCTCAAAATAAATAAATAAATAACGACTTAAGTTTGCAACAAAGCACATGTACCAAGTCCCTTCATTGTACCCATTTTCTCTCGTATCGGTTGCGAGATTCAATAGGAAGATTAAGGAAATAATTCTGAGACCGGCTGCGAAATTCAAAATGGAGATTACGTACCAGTCTAGCGTGAAAGAATCTAATGTTCGGAATGTGATTTTAATTTCCCTATTCAATCTCGCAGCTGATACTGTCCTCTATGCTTGTTAACTGTCGTATCGGTTGCAAGATTAAATAGGGAAATGAAAAACACATTCCGACCATTACTATGATTCTTTCACGCTAGATTGGTATGATGTGTTACATTCCTCTATCTCTATGGAATCTCGCAACAGCCAACAGAGAAAACAAGCATGAAGCTGAAACAAACCGAACCAATCTAGCGTGAAAAAAGATGGCCAAATGCAACAAAATCGAATGGAACTTTTTAAAAGACCGGGTGGCTAGCTAGGGCAGCAGCATATGCATCCAATATATTAATATTTTATCCACCTTTTGCTGTTTATTAGAAGAAAATACGCAGACATTTTTGTAAAATGGTGACCAATATCGCATCAATTGGCGTCAATGCATCATCTTCGCATTACCTCAACTTTGCAAGTGTTGCATACTGCTTTTCGAGTGTCTTCTTTTGACACCGTGAAAAATGACCACATCGCTTACATTTTTTTCTCCCTCTTCAGTTTAACGCCCCAAAATCCTGTGCTGCGTTTGTGTCACTGACAGTCACATGCCCAAACAAAAACTGCATGGCCAAATCTCTCCCCCACCCCTCTCTCCTCCTCCTCTCCCTACACACACACACAAATGGCAACTAGACGGATATAAACATCGGCTGTTTATATCGGCCCAGTTTTACTCATTAGACCGATGCTGATATGTTAAAAAATGATGAACATATACCGATATGAATGCCGATATTTCGTGCATCCCTAATTTTTGGCCTCTTACTCCCCTAGAGTACTCTCTACTATATACTGCCATCCTCAAAAAACCCCATTTGTCATCCATCGTAGTCTCTGCCAGAAACGCCTTATTGGGGTGGCTCTTCCGCTATGGCCCCCACTCCCCGTGTGCCCACTTTCTTCTGACTGGCCAGCTCTGTGGAGGGTGGATCTTCGCGGGACGAGGCAGCAGAATGCAGTTTTCCTGGTCCGGCTCCAGAGTGAAACTGACGCGTCTCCCGAAGGAATGGACGGGCATATTCTGCAATCTAACACAGTACATGTGTATAGATCTAATGAAATTAACTTGTTCTAATAAACGCAACGGCGAAAGTGGAGGACGCAGTGCGAAAGTCTGGCAGCTCAAGCACGAATTTGCTATCGGCAACAGGAGTGAGGACAGCGGTTTTTCTACTCTGTAACTAGGATGTAGGGAAAGCTAGAATCCACCCCATATAGACACATTTGTAGAATGGGTCAACATGCCCGAGTATACACCGGAGACTGTAGAAATCCGGTGGGTCTGAGTTTAGAGGGAAACATGGACAGTGAGGAGCAGCTAAAAGTAGACCAAGAGCTTATGGACTGCTTTGGTGTGTATTTGGACCTGCTGGTTCATGTGCATAGCTGTGGTGTGTTGCAGGGGCGTCACTATACCTAATACTGTACTAGGGCACAGCTGGGGCTCAAGCAATGCAAGAGTGCGAGCAAAAATTTTTTAGCACTAATTTATCATATAAAAGCATAAATAGTGCTTCAAGTTATACATTCATGTCAGATAATCTTGTTGTCTCATAACCAAAGTACTCGATGAGCCAGATTCTCTGTTCATAGAGGAGTCTATTCTCCCATTAGCTCGTAAGTCCTTTTTTACGCGCTTCGAGTTAAGCGCTTTTGAGTTACGCTTGTTCTCCCCCACGCGCCTCATTCACGCCCACAGCGCTTAACTTCAGAATGTAGGCGGCCTTATGAAAGAGGTGTGACTAATGCCAAAGAGAGGCAGAGTCTGTACAAAGCTCATTGATTATGGCTATCAGGAAAACATGGAAAAAGGATTTTCTGATTAACAATGAAAATGCATTTGTGGACCATTGAAAACGCAAACCAGACTTTAAATTTGAATATTGTTGGCCTGCTCGTATCTCCAAACTGATAAGAAACGAAGACTCATATTTCCACTATTCTTACATGCAAAATTAAACATTTTTTTATTTTAAACTGTATGAATCCATTTATATTATTTTATTATTATTATTTAATTTTATATTTATTTTTAATTTTCCTGTGAAGTTTATCGTTTTGAAGATACAAGGTTTTATAAGCCGCTGTAGGTTAATAGTAGGCCAATGTAGGTTTGTACCAATTACAAGAAGTAATTCAGACATCTCTTTTTTTTATCCCCTACTGTGCGATTAGTGCGAAGCGGGGAATATAGAATTTGGCTTAATTGAGGCGGCGGGGGATTGCCCGTGTTTGCCATGTTAGTGGCAAACACTTCTTATTTCTTACTTTAGCCACCATGACATTAAAGCTATGCAAACAAACAAATTGCCGTGATAATGAAATAATAAATAAAGAATTTAGTGCTTCTCAACCAGCAAAATCAGATAACTGAAAATTTGCCCCTCCTACACCAGCCTGTTTGTTCCGTGGAAGACAGGGAAGAAGACAAAGGGAACATTCTAGTCACACAAAATGATCAAACTACTCCGATGTCAGGTTTGCAACTGAAGGACATGGAAACGCTTTAACAAGGATTCTTATCCCGCACGCGGTCATCTCCCCGCCCTGTAACCGCCTCAGCAATGATGTAATTCCATATCCATAGCCTATCATATCCTATTTGATTTGAGCGACACATTCACTTGAACTTGTGCCTAGTACTTAATTATAATTAATTATCCAATTTACAGATAATAATTCTTCCCATGTCGGCTATTCTTTATAGGCTAAAATTGATTAACAAATGGGTAGTGCTTCGGTATTGGCCAGGGTAGGGCTCAATCTACACTAATAATATCTTTATTCACACATTAAAATACACAGTATTATCAATGGTAAAAAAAATTACTAAGACACGAGTTAGTTAATACAGATATCCTCAATTAGAAAGTCAATCTCCTCACTCGTAAGAATATCACAACTTTTTAGATTATCACGAACATATAGGGCAGTCGCATTTGTTAATAGAACATGAAGACAATGATGGCGACGTTGAGCCAAAGCCGAAAACCAAATTTTACAGATGTCGTGTGGTATGGCAAGCGAGCACTGAAGGCTGATCCGAGGAATAAAGCTGCGAATCGCACTGGATGTCGCTTCGATGGGGAGATGTAAGCGCAGGAACCCCGATTTAAAGCATAAATGGAGAGATCTGCGGGGCGCTGTAAAAGCCCGGCTCTCTGCACACCGGAGAAGTGTACACGCAACAGGTGGTGGGCAACCATCATCCCCTGTGCATTTCACTGCACAAGAGGAGGGGATGGCATCCACTCTTTCTGCTGTGGAAGTGCATGGAGAAGAACTTGAAGCGTCAACGAATTGCGCCTGTGATATGTGTATGACATCACCAGCCACTCACTGGAACGACCCTGATGCCAGGAGCGACAGCGCAGTTCTGACGTTGATGACCGCGGGTATGTTTTGTGGATAATTGCAGCGGCTGGATAGCTGTTCATTCAGAAGTCGGCAAAGATAGATGATTGCCTCATGCACGGTCCAGAGCGCTAGATGCGCTCGATGTTTGTTAGTCCCAGGATGTCCAAACGAAGCCGATATATGCGAGTTCATCTTCGAGCTCGGCGCGCTCCTCTTACTCTTTCCCAATCATGCAAGAGTGCAAGCAAATGCAGGACTGGCATTTTGGTTTTAGATTTTGTGGGCATGGTAGAATGATGATCTTATGTATACTCGTATTAATTGTTTTGCGTTCTTAATTGAACTGATTGGAGAAGAGGCCGATGCGTAATATCGTGATGATTTTGTTTGATAAATTAGTATAGCTTTGAGAAATGTTGTGTAGAAATAAGGAAGAACAATCGAATATTAAATGTCTCAACCTTTACCATGTTAAATAAAATAAAATTAATGTTAAAATTCGGTCGATAACCGACATCAAACGCAATATTCCATTTCACCTTAAGTTGGCGCTTGACCTTAACACAGCCCTCAAAAGCGCTTAACAGAAAAAGCGCGTAAGCCAGGAGGAGAATACGCATAAGTGTTATTTGCATGAGAAACGCCCGGAAACGCCCCGATTTTGGCCTTGCTCCGCCTCAAGCGTGTAACTGCCTACGGGGCGCGTAATGCACAGACTTAAGTCGAGCAGAGAATAAGCATAGGCTGAAAAGCGCGTAGCTACGCGCTTTTTTCGACTTAAGCTCATGGGAGAATAGACCCCACAGAAGCCATGTTTTAACGTGAAATAGCTTATATATGCTCATCAAACTTCGATAGCAATCTCCAGAAACCGAGTTGACAGTGCTTGGCTAACCATTATGAATCAACGTTATGCCTATCATGAGCCAGTCAGCTATAAGGCAGCAGCTAACGTCTGCACTAGGCTACTTCAATTTACAGCCAGAGCTAGCTTGCAAGACGGCAGCTGAAAGTTTAAGCAAAGATGCGACATTTAAATTCCCATGGAAATGGTGACACAGAGGAGAAAACAAACAATAAGGACAAGCAATTGCCCAGCACTAACCTGAAGACAGGTGGAAAGAATGACGGCGAGAGCAGTCAGCACTGACAGACACCGTTGTGTGTGTGACCTTGTGTTCCGAAGTTCTGAAGTGAGCACTAGCCGAATCACAGCCAAAGCCACGTGAATATTAAGTAGCCACATGCCATTGTGTACTATACGGAGTGAGGTGAATAAAGTAGCAATGAGTTACAGTTATCATATTTAGTAGTTGTGTGCCTATGCACTTTCTGTTACTGTAGATTTCTCCTACGGCAGATTATGTGGACATGTAGACTTAGAACGTGATTTTTTTCTTATCCTCGGGGGAAAATTATACTGGGACACTGCAGACCAATACTGGGGCACATGCCCCAGTAAAATATGTCTGGTTCCGCCGATGATGTGTTGTTAGCGTGGAGAAACGAACAGCTTTGTTATGATTCTGCCCTTTCGTGTGTTGTCCCGTGCTTATTTGTGCTTGTGATTTACTTTCGTCTCGTTTATTTCCAGCTCTCAGCTCAGCCGTCTGACAATTGCTCCCAATCTGTTTCCAGTGATGTCGCGTGATTGCCTTCAGCGTGCCTGTGTCTCGTCGTCCAATCGCTTTTCTACAAAACCCAAAACCAGTGAAGTTGGCACGTTATGTAAATCGTAGATAAAAACAGAATACAATGATTTGCTAATCCTTTTCAACCTATATTCAATTGAATACACTGCAAAGACAAGATGTTTAATGTTCAAACTGAGAAACTTTTTTTGCAAATAATCATTAACTTAGAATTTAAAGGCAGCAACACATTGTAAAAAAGTTGGCACGGGGGCCTTTTTACCACTGTGTTACATCGCCTTTCCTTTTAACGACCCTCAGTAATCTTTTGGGAACTGAGGAGACCAATTTTTGAAGCTTTTCAGGTGGAACTCTTTCCCATTCTTGCTTGATGTACAGCTTAAGTTGTTCAACAGTCTGGGGTCTCCATTGTTGTATTTTACGCTTCATCATGCGCCACACATTTTCAATGGGAGACAGGTCTGGACTACAGGCAGGCCAGTCTAGTACCCGCACTCTTTTACTACGGAGCCATGCTGTTGTAAAACGTGCAGAATGTGGCTTGGCATTGTCTTGCTGAAATAAGCAGGGGCGTACATGAAAAAAACATTGCTTGGATGGCAACATATGTTGCTCCAAAACCTGTATGTACCTTTCAGCTTTAATGGTGCCTTCACATATGTGTAAGTTGCCCATGCCTTGGGCACTAATACACCCCCCATACCATCACAGATGCTGGCTTTTGAACTTTGCGCCTATAACAGTCCGGATGGTTCTTTTCCTCTTTGGTCCGGAGGACACGACGTCCACAGTTTCCAAAAACAATTTGAAATGTGGACTCGTCAGACCACAGAACACTTTTCCACTTTGCATCAGTCCATCTTAGATGAGCTTGGGCCCAGCGAAGCCGGCGGCGTTTCTGGGTGCTGTTGATAAATGGCTTTCGCTTTGCATTGTAGAGTTTTAACTTGCACTTGCAGATGTAGTGACGATCTGTAGTTACTGACAGTGGTTTTCTGAACTGTTCCTGAGCCCATGTGGTGATGTCCTTTACACGCTGATGTCGGTTTTCGATGCAGTACCACCTGAGGGATCGAAGGTCACGGGCATTCAATGTTGGTTTTTGGCCTTGTCGCTTACGTGCAGTGATTTCTCCAGATTCTCTGAACCTTTTGACGATATTATGCACCGTAGATGATGAAATCCCTAAATTTCTTGCAATAGCTCGTTGGGGAATGTGGTTTTTAAACTGTTCGACAATCAGCTCACGCAGTTGTTCACTAAGTGGTAACCCTCGCCCCATCCTTGTTTGTGAATGACTGAGCATTTCAGGGAAGCTGCTTTTATACCCAATCATGGCACCCACCTGTTCCCAATTAGCCCGTTCACCTGTGGGATGTTCCAAATTAGTGTTTGATGAGCATTCCTCAACTCTGTCTTTTTTGCCCCTTGTGCCTGCTTTTTTGAAACGTTGCAGGCATCTAATTCCAAATGAGCGAATATTTGCGAAATATTACAAAGTTTACCTGTTCGAACATTAAGTAACTTGTCTTTGCAGTGTATTCAATTGAATATAGGTTGAAAAGGATTTGCAAATCATTGTATTCTGTTTTTATTTACGATTTACACAATGTGCCAACTTCACTGGTTTTGGGTTTTGTACTTTCGGTTTGACTTTGGTATTTCATTCATTGCTTCCAGCTGTCTTTAATTCCGGGTCTCACAAAACTGAGTGAGTGCGTTCTCTGATAGGATATTACTAACGCGTACTAACCAGCACTTATTAAGGGTGATTGAAAATATTTCCTCACGTAGTATTAACCTTGATTAACTCATTTAGCGAACGTATGTGTTTCTGGCTTTTGTGATTTCAATCTGAGCTTTCTGATAAATTACATTTAAAACCCTGTGCTTTCCTTTCGCTTTTCTTGTGGTGCTTTTTCCTCGTCACGTTTAGATTGACTTATCTAAACTGTCTAGCTTGATTGCTCGTCTCAGCGTCTGGTCTCGAGCCATTATTGTAAACCCGGTCCTCGTGTGATTGTTTATTAATCCCATGTGTTTCTCTTTCAGCGTGATTGCATTCCGAGTCCCCGCCTCCTCTCGTAATGATATAAGTTCCAGTTTTCCACGGGATTGTCAGACAGTTCCTCGTATTTGTCTTCATGGTGAAGTCCCAGCTCCTCGTGCGTTCAGAGTGTCTCCCGTGTTTGATTCCCGAGTCTTTCTGTTTTCTGCGCTTTAGTCTTGTCTGCCCCGTGTATAAGTCTCCCAGGATGTCCGTCAATTTATTTAGGTTCAGTTTTTGTTTTCTAAGTTTATCCTCTCTTGGAGAGTGTATTTCTGTGTCCCCCTGCCTTTGGCCGAGTACCTTAGTTCTCCCATTTTTCAGTGCTCGTGCACGGTGTTTTGTTTCTGGCGTGTCTGCCACTTTTCCCTTAGTGTTTTGTGTTTCAATAAACACTTCTGGATCCTGCACCTGGTGTTCCTCTGACCTCTTTTTACAAGCTTCTGCGCTGGTATAAGAAGGAGGGGTGAAAGCTCCAGGCTAAACGGTCTTTTCGGAAATTGCCTGTGGTAATGGTTTACTTATTGCTTCGGGATGGCCAGCTTTTCCTCGCGGAAAATGGGCGCATTATGAATAGCGTGTGAGAGCTAGATAGAGCTTGGTTATGTTATAATAGAGCATAATAGAGGTTTTACAGACCCTAAGTTCCGTTTGCATGAACTTCTGCTTACGTGGAGCTAGCGAATCGATCATTTTTACAGGAAAGAATTTAATATTCAATCGATGGCAATGCAGAGAAATTGTTTGTTATACCAGACATGTTATAGCCTGTGCGCTTCCCTATTGCTTTCACCGGTAGCATCAGAGAGCTTGCCCAGACAATGGAGATTTAAGTTATCAGGCTGACCCTGGTCATAGATTAGTAAAAGCACCCAAAAACGCACCACAAGCTCTGCTAAACCTATGTCTGGTCTAAGTGCAGCCCAACTCGGCAGACACATACGGCGCCTCTCCGGTTAGCTTCAACTGTAGTGGCTACAATCGGGCAATGTTATTATGAAACTGTCACATTGATGCTTACCGAAGTAACGCAACCATACCAATCATAATTGCTGCATATAAGTTAACCAGAAGCATTTTTAATTAGCAGAGCAGGCGAACTAACATGCAGTAATGTTGGCTGATAAGCGGTCATGACTTTGAATGTCCAGTGTGAAAGCTGCTTGATGTGCCCAGCCTGTATTCACGTCTTTGCATTGACTTTGAATGTAGCTAATCTGTCGCGCAAAAAAATTGTTTCGCGTCCGGTGTGAAAGCGGCTTAACGTGCCCATAACGCGTGTATTCGCATTTTTGCATTGACTTTGAAGGTAATCAGTCGCCTGAAAAATTTATTTTCGCGTCCAGTGTGAAAGCTGCTTAATGCGCCCATAACGCATGTATTCGTGTCTTTGCATTGACTTTGAATGTAGGCTAATCTGTCCTGCGAAAAATTTGTTTTGTGTCCGATGTGAAAGCAGCTTTATGGATAGTACGCGACAGCTAGAGAGAGCCAAGTTATGCTCTGAACATAATACAGGTTTTGCAGACTAAGTTCCGTTAGCGCGGACAAGTTGCTTATATGGAGCTAGCAAATCGATCACTTCCACAGGAAAGAATTACCTATTTAATCTCTGCCTTTTTCAGCTTTTTGTTAGCCACAACAATTTTTAAAGGGGTCTGAAATTATGTCAAGGTAGTGCAGAGAAATCATTTGTAAACCGGTAGAGCTTCTGCGTTTTGCATTGCTTTCACAGTAGCACCAGAGAGCTTGCTCAGACATTTGTGAAGTATCCGGCTGATCCCAGTCATGGATAAGTGAAGCGATCAGTAACTGTCTTGGCTACAATCGGGCAACGTTATGATGAAACTGCCACATTGATGATTACCGAAGTAACTGAAGCATACAGATCAGAATTACTGCATATAAGTTAACCAGGTGAGGAGCATTTTTAATTAGCAGGGCACGCAAACTAACATGCAGTAGCTGGCAACTGAGCCATCATAACCACAGAGACAAACCCTTGCAATAGAGGTTTTACAGATAGCAAGTTCTGTTATTGTGAACAGTAGCTCCAAGCATCCAACAGGGCTCTCAAGTTTTGAATGCAGGCTAGATTTTCTTGGGTGGGGGGTATGATACTCCCATTTTCATAAGTGCATAAGTTTCTGATTGGGTGATAGGTTGCTGATTCAAGCAGAGCCATCTCCCTTCGCCTCATCAATTCATAGATTAGTAATCTCTTTTACAGTTTACGTTATTAATGTGCAGCGAGTTTCATCACTTCTCAGTGTGAGAAATGTCACGTATGGCGTGAGAGCGTGTGAACTTATTGAAATGCATGAGTGTCACGCTCAATGCGTGAGACTTGAGAGCCCTGATCCAAATTACAAACAAGTATTAAAAGTTTGGTTCAAATGAGGTTTATGGTCACACACCTTCTGTAGAATTTCCCCTGATATCACTCTTGCATATTTAGGACACAAACATTAGCAACAGTAACTTTGCTACTGTGCTACAGCCACAATCAACCGGCCATCGCGTCACATTGGCTTATGCAGTAAAAGCAACTTACAACTTCTGCGTCTGTGAGTCATGGACAGTTGCGACCGATACAGGCTTTATCTTCTGATATTATACAAAGCCTGCGTTTGAGGCCAGTTGTTAGTGCTAACTATCACTAGCAGTCCTGTTAGCCACCCGTAACACGTTAGCTTCACTAACATTATTTGCTGTTATACCATTACTTACAGCTTGTGGCTCCGAGCACTTGATCGATGAAGCAGCTGAAACGCTTATCCTGTGTCGCATTCTCCTTTATTGACAAAGCTGTCTTGGGTGAATTGCCCAGCACAATCAGCTAATGTTCCCTTTGGCCATGGCTGTTCGCTGCCAGCAAACAAAAAAGCTACCCACTGATTTCTGGTGGCATCATCTTTTGGAAGAAAAATATTTCGGTTTTTTTGCGTCCAAAAGTGAATGGACAAGCAGCTTTGGGAGAGATACTGACAAAATTTCACCTCAAATGATCTGTGGTTCTTCTTTTGTATTTCCAAAAGTTCAGACGCTACTAAGGCATAGTATGACCTGCCGTTGTTAGTGTCTGGTAGAATAGTTTCCGGTGTGGGCAGGTCCAGCGCAGTGGTTGGCTCTGGCTAGGTCTGTACTAATTGGACGGCACAACCTGACGTCAGGTTTTGCCCGGATCTCGTGAAGATATGGGAGGAGCTGATCAGAGAGGAAATCATGCTCACAAAATCACGTTCTTAGATTATGGCAAAACCCCTGTATCTTTTGTTTATAAACTTTTCAGAGGTTGAGCATGGATAACCAATATTATAACATCACTAAAATGCATTAAAAGAAGGATCAGCATAATAGGTGCCCTTTAAGTAAACCAGCATATTATCGATCAAGCAATCATGTGACCGCAAATCACATGACATTTGTGAGCATTCAGGTGATTCTCCAGCGCCAAGAAGCGGCTCCAATAAGTTAACAAGCTTGACTCCGTGGCCTATCAGAATTTACATCAAGCTCCATTTTCTTTGCAAACCAATGCTGGTCACTGACTGGCAAGCTGAAATAGAGAGCTGTTGCTTACTGGGCATTAATAAATAAAAACTTAAATTTACATGTCCTGATGTACTAGATTGCACAACGCGATTACATGAGGATTAAGTGGCAAGTTGCAGCGTGGCAGTACACTTTAGTAATGAATGCTGAAAATGCAGCATTGAGGAGCCTCTAGGAGGTCACAGCGAAGACTTTTCTGTTAACCGTGTGGTTGGGCGTTCGAATCTCAGCTACGCCATCGCTGGCTTTGGCCAGATCACTTGTGTGACGCAACAACTGGTGCAGCCTCGCTAGGGATAATATGGGTTGAGTCGGCTAGCGTTTATTAGTTCATTTTAGCAACCACTTCTTCTCGGTCAGGTGCCTTTGGCTGAGCTGACTAAATTTTACACTGACTACGAGATCCACTGACAGCATAGACAGTGTGTAACTGGTGATCTGACTGGATAGTGTAAACAAACAAGAGCTAGTCGTCATGAGTGAGAGGAATCATGTGCCACGTTATCCTCCTCTTGAGTCAATAGATTGATTTGTGGTGGGATAAACAGTTGGGCTCTGTTCAGGCTGTGGAAGAAAAAGAGGAAATATCCAAAAAAAAAGCTTTGCATTCAGATTTAAACATCAAAACAAAAAAACCCTCAATCATTTATCATAATCATCTAAATTTGCAACATTATATACTGCATGTCTTTACCTTTTAATTCAAATCAATACAAAGTTGGTGATTTTTTTTAAAGAATAAAAATCTGCTGGTGATTCCAAACTTTTAAGCAGTGCTGTGCACGGCAAAAGACTGAAAAGACAGGACCATGGGAAAATCTTTGCAAATGAAGGTGCTCGGAGTCTGTTTTGATTGTTTAAACTTTTGGTATCTTGTCAGCAGCCGTATGGCAACTTCAAAAGCTCTCGTGAAAAAAGTACACTTTGACAGGTATGATTACAGGGTACTCCCTTGTAGTGTTAAAAAGTATGTTCCCAGCTTGGCCCAAAATCTGTCTCAATCTGTCCTCATGATTTTTTTAATGCATTTCTAACAATCACTACTTTCAGGCCTTCACTAGTTCCATATTGCTGAGTACTACCTTCATGAATACAGAATGCTTTGAAAAACCTTTTCAGCCATCAGTCTTTTCAATAACCTTATTGAAACAAAATAAATATTTTTTTAATGTTTAACTTTCCTGTATGCCAGTAAATGCAATACAATAAACTTCCATGTTAGTGCCATTATTGGTAATGTTAGGTGTAATGGTTACTATTTATACTCTTTACTCCAAACGCAAGTATAAAAATTCTTTTATGGTTACTATGTTTATTTAGTCATCATCTTCCATGACCTCAGTCAGTAAGTTATGCAAACTGCACTGCATTCTCATCGACATCTACAGCGGAGATTGTGACATTCATTGGCAACGCAAATATTTTTAATGCCAAGGGTTGATCTTCAATATATGATAAAAGGACATGTCATGGAGCTTCTTTTTCAGCAGTTTTATTGTTTTACAATGCTACCTGTCGAACATTCAGGCATTTATTTTTAGCCAACATTGATTTTAAATTAATTTTTTCACATTACTGCCTTTACAATGCATAATTTTAATATAATCTATTTATATTTTTCTAGAGCAGTTATTTGCTGAGGGAGAGCGCCTATAAATTAAGTTATGAATATCAGTAGTGGGGTATTTTAATTATCAGTACATCCCAAGACTTGCGCAAAGGAGTGATATTTTGTGGTTGTTTGACCGTTAGACAAGTGCACCAGATGGTTAGTGTAGACATAGTATGCATAAATTGTACACTACTTAAAATCCAAGGTTTCTTAGAAATGTGAATATAACAACATTTAAAAACTGCAACTTGTTTAATCAAGTGTTTGTTTTTTTTTTTTTTTAGCACACACCACTATTAAATAGGGTCTCTCTGCTTTCATTCAAATAATTATTGCTGGACTTTAAAGCTGTAATTTATTGAAGCAGAACATAGACTGAGTTAGATCACCATCCAGTCCACAAGTTATTGACATAATCAATATTAAGTTTCTTTTTTCCCCAGAATAAGCATTTTATGACTGGTGTTTAATCAGATGTTGGACATGAAAACTGCTGTTGTACAATTACATATGTAATATACAGTTACAGTCAGTGCTCTTACAAAGTTAGGAAACTGAGGTAATTAATACGAATGAGTGTGCTATATACTGTTATGTTCAAACCCCAAGGGCACCGTACTTCACTGCTTCACCTTGAAAAAATGCTATCTTTATTCAACTTTCAGTGCATTCAAATCAAATAAATAATTTAAAATGGAATCGAGTGAAAACAGATACCATACCATCCAGGTATTATTTATTTATTGAACCTTTATTTATGCAGGGAAATCCATTGAGACATCAGTCTCATTTGCAATGGTTCCCTGTTTACAGAAAACAATACATTATAATTAAGTATTGACAATACACAAAAAATATTAACAATAAAATCATCTTAAAACAATACAATTTATGGTCACATTAATCAAAACAATCACAGACCACAGCCTCTAAATCCTTCATCGCCTTTTTGAATTTCAGTATGAAATTAATTTATTCAATTTAAAGGACTCATGAAACTCATTCCATGACCTTGGAGTGCAGTAGCAGAAAGCAGTTTTTTCAAGTTTGATTTTAACGGGGGGACCTCGAGAACCAGCCAGTCCTGAGACCTGGCTTGGTAGTAGCTAGAATGCCATTTGATGAAAGATGTAAGATAATTTGGTAATTTTTGAAGAATTGCCCTGTGAATGAAAGTGAACCAATACTGCTTTCTCCTAAGAGCTAAGGAATTAAGGAATTATTACCGATGTGAATAGTCTGGCAAGTGAACAGTGAATACCTTTGCATGAATGAATCATTTTATAACTGACCAGATGGTGAAGTGACCAGTTGCCATCGACTTGCTTTAGCCTGATGTTCTTGATAAAAGGTACGGCTATGGGTTTGCCCCATGCCACGGAAACATTTTCAGACAGCTTCTTATGAGCAGTTGAGCGGGGACACGGATTGATCTATGAGTCATCTCTCAGTTCTGTCTTGCTTGCTCTCCTGTAGTAATTAAAACACATGAATGTGTAACCATCTCCCACAGTCTACCCCTCTACATCAGGTGTAGTAGAAAAGGAAGGGACCCATGTTATCAACCGTTGCTGTACATTTGATTGAGGGTAAATCCAGAGTATTTCTACATACTGATTTACATTGTGCTTTGTTTATGGTGGATAAGATAATGTAATGTATGGTGAGGTGTGGAGCAACGCACCCCTGTCCCACTCCCTCCATTATGCACCAGCTCCACAATTCTGGGAACAGCATGATATGAAAACAAAACGTCTGTAAAGAAACTATGAAGAGTCTCCAGAGGAATGCCCAGCCCGTGTGACTGTAGCTACAGGCAACGATCGAGGGCCTCTGAAGAGTCTTATTCCAACTGTTGTCCCACCCAGGCTGAGCTGCAAATCATAATCAAATGCAAGGTTGCCCCGAGAGACAAAACATTCGCTCCACGCTTTTTTGTTCTGAGTAACTGATGTAATCCAGGCAGGCAACCAATTACTCGGCAACAGGCCGTGGTGTCACCGAAAAAGGGGCCTGGGTAAGGCCGGCGTTCCACTCTCGGGATCCTCAGTTGGAAGGCTTCACCCGCCAGCGTCACATCCCGCCCCTGGCCCGTGTGCTAATCGAGAACAGATCTCAGGACAGCTGCGGCAAATGTTCCTTAGCCCTCCAGTAGCTGATTCCCGCTAACACAACCCAAAATAAAAAAATCTTGAGAGCCACTCAAATGACAGAAATGCAATGCTGAGTTAGACGTTTTAAGGCCCTCTTTATTCCCCCATATGGGATGTGAACAAAAAAATACTATTCAATAAGAGCATTTCAAGCATGAAAACTGCATTTCAGGGCATCAAGACCACTGTTCGTCGACTTGTTGCAATACACAGCTGCAAAAAGATTTGGCTTTCGGGCCTGATTGTGCTCTCTCCTTTTCCCCTCAAGTCTTTATCACTGGACAACATGAGGCTGTATTCTGCTAATGAGCAGAGACCTTAACACGAGGCCCGAGTGTAGGTCAACTCCCATGTAGCTAACTGGCTAAGTGATTCCAAATGCAACAGTAACACTTGGTTCTGTCCCTCCTAATGCAATTAAGGCACTATGTACAGGAACAAGGGCGTGAGTGTGCACGTGCTCTTTGCCAGCCGCTTGGAGGAACAGCATCCTAGCTCCAGAGTCTTGTAAAGAAAGTAACAAACTCTGTCTGCATATAATTCTTGGAAGGTGTTGAAAGCCAAGGCTACAAAAAGTAATCCCTTATCACGACCAAATTCCATATCCATGAGGAATATGGCAAAAATGCTTGCTAGCTCATGATGTAACTTCTTTTTTTCAGTCGAGGAAAGAAAGAGGCCAGCGAAACACAGATGGGGAAGAGGTCCGGCGGTGTGTTGATCATCAAAGTGTTCCTTTGGAAGCTGTCGCTGTATAAATGTGTCCAACAAGACTTTGCCTGGAACGCCCCTTTCCCGCAACCGTACACCCTGGGGCGAGGATCAGTTAAAAAAAAAAAAAAAAGCTTTTCTCGTTTAATCCTGAGAAAGAGGGAGGCCTCTTCTTTGTTGACTCATTAGTGGTAACAGGTGCCTCGTGAAAGGTTGGAGTCTTCGTCTGAGCTGATTAAAATATGTGGAACACATGCACAGAAAACTGAAAGCCTAAAGCTCTGGCCAACTTTTTTCCCCACAATTTTCATGGAAGGAAGGTGACTTAAAGTAAAATCCTGTCCCTTCAGATCAACTGACGTGCCAAAATGTTTTGTTATCTCAAACCATGTCTACAGATGTCACCAGCTCTCCGCAAAGTTTGATGAAAAATAACACAAGTAAACTTTGGGCAACTTCGGCATTGTGTTACTTGTATTGTGATAAGATTTCCTTATCCAAGCAGCTTTTATATAGCATTTTTGTTGAAACCATCTGTGTTGGATTGGATTGGGTGAGGATGAAAGTGAGCGATTTGTTGTACGTAGATAATACAGACCACACTTATTGCTGACCGAAACATTGAATTGATAAAATTTTATTTGAAATATACTTGAAATAATAAATAGGATGCAGGAAAAAAATGTGCCCTGCTAGAATGATGTTGCCTGAAAGGAAATTCATCAAACCATTTATTAATTTATTAATAAACCAGTACCTCCTTGGCGGGGGTGTTGGTGGCTAGAGCCTATCCCAGCATTCAGTGGGCTAAAGGCAGGATTGCACACCATTCATTCACTTGCACACTCATGCAATTAGCAATTTAATTGTCCAATTATTGGACAAGTGTCCAATTAGCCTGTTATGTGCCTTTTGACTGAATAGAATTTTTAAGAGCTTCTTCTGCAAAAAAAAAAGGAAGCACCTTTGGCCAATCATCTTTGTCATTCCAGTGTGCTGTAAAAAATTAAAAGTAGGATTACTGACCACTTGATAATACACCTATCAGTTTCCATGAAGTGCTCTTTCTTAAATCCACTGCAGTTTCATTAAGCTTCTTTATTTAATGACTATTTTATCTAACCCAGCATCATGACTCAAAAAATGTATGGCAATAGGACCTAAATACTTATCTATAAGCATTGATTTGATTTTTTAAAAATAATGCAATTGAACTGATCGGTGCAGTTTGTGCAGTTGTATAGAGCTGATCCTTCTTTGTGTGTTTTTAGATATGAATTAATGTGAACTCTGAGTGTGGTATTTCAATAAGTCTGTTTCAGACACATTTGCTCTCCTGCGCTCTGGAATTTCGTAGGGGTGTGTGAATCTTGCAGTAATGGCATTCCTGCCCAGCTACATTACTGCTATTTCCCGGCAATCAATCACAGACAGCAACAGTGTGATACAAGTGGGAGAGATGAGGAGTGATATCAGCGTTTTTTACGGCCTCACAGTCTGACGGGTATGGGACTGTTCCTGATGGCTGAATTGCTGGATGTCAGCGTTAGGAGTTTGAATCCATGAATAACCACAGAGTTGTTGGACAGATCTGTTTTAAGTCTGTCCAAACCGTTTGAGAAAAGCTTTGCTCGGAAATAATGTACCGACTAATTGGGCATTTGAAACTAATATTTTTCACACCAAGAAAAGTAATTAAACTCAACTCCTGAACTTAAATGTTTCCAGTTAAGGATACAAAGTCCTACAAAATGTTTCATAAAATTTGCTGTTAAACTGGTATAAAAAATATGTATGAAATTATTAAATGTGTCAAAATATGATTTTTTTGATTATTAGTCTGATTTAATTGCGTCTATAAATGTTTGCAAATTAATATTAAACATCAGTCTTATTTGTCCAACTCATAGCTGCCTTCCCCCTCTTACTATAAGATTTTCTAAGTGCAAAATGCAGGCCATTCGACCAGGCAATCAGAGACTAATCTTCAGCTATCCTTGAAGGATTGCATAGCGTGAGAGGTGCTCCATTAGGGTGGAACAAAGAACTATCCTCCTGACAGTGATATTGGACATAACATACTTTTCACACCTCTGGCACCCTGCATATGTGCTCTATAAATGCAGTTCCATGCTGTCAGATCTTCTAGAGTCCCGATAAAAGCAAAGAATGAGGTAAAGCAAAATACATCTCGTGCTTTAATGGGTGTTTTCGACTTTCGTTGCTGACCAAACACTGCTTGGTCGGAGGATTGAGAATATGAAACCAGTTATATAATAACAGTGCGATGTTATGCTTGCCCTAGACAAATATATGGTGGGATTCAAAATACGGCAAAGCTGGAATTATAACAAGAGTTGGACCCACCTGCTAATCATGAACTGTACAAAACAGATTCAACGTCTCTTTATGCCTTCTTTACTTTTGTTTAAATTCCTGGCATGTAGGTCAAGGTCTTTATTCTGAGCTTTAAATCTCCCACTCTAGGCATCTGAGTCCTTTCATTATGTCTGTCCAGTTAATCTAGCAGCTGAAATTTTAAGTGCAAAGGCTGCTTTTAAAGGTCAAACACAAATATTTCTTGATGTGGAAATGATTAAAACGATTGCATATAGTCTCCAGTGCGCTGGCAGTTTTTTTTTTTTTTGCACCCCTGGTCCAGGTGCGTTTGAAAAACCACATTCCACACACATACTTTTACGGGTTTAAGCGAAAATACCACAAACATGGAAAGTACAGCTGTCAACAAGCAGAAGCTCTCCAGATCCACATATCAGTTTTAATTCTGAGAGGTCTTAAAAAGCATGTTAAACCTGCACTATCTGTGCCAGACATAATATAAGGCAATTTTCCCTTGTTTCTCGGCAGTTAATGGGATATATTATGCTGTACTGTAGGTTGTAAGATGAATTTAACTGCATAACTTGAATATTGCAGAATGAAAGTAACTTACTGCAAAACAATTATAAGACTCCAGGTGTTCCTTTACTGAGAAACACTTCAGTGGAACTGTCTTGTTAACAAGCCGAAGAGCTGTGCAGAGGAGAACAAGCATATAACCATTCCAAAAAACCAAAAATAAGAAGTAGAAAGATATTGTTGCTGCTGTACATAGTTTGACAATTATAATTTTGACTGTGAGATAACCAGCGCTCCGCGTCAGTGTCCATGCTTACAGTATTTGCAGCTGGGGGGCTGATTGCGGGACACTGTGATGGAGAGGAACACATGTGCACAGCAGTGATTAAAGCCGTTCAGCAGAGATAGCGGTCGGTTGCTCATTAGCACAGCCCCGGTCCAGGGAAGGAATGCTGGGCAGACATCTTCCGTGATGTAATCTGACATCAGCATTTTGGAATCGGGTACATGTCGTCCATTACAATGGGGTCATCGCTGAATACAGGCCACAGCCTGCAATTTGACATCCATGGGCTGCAGCAGTGGGCACTTCAAGGACACGATTGACGTTACTGGACGCGGAGTTCCTGAAGCTGATTATTTGGACGACTATCCCTATCAATCTGAGGACATAAGTGTGATGTATCTCACTGTGCCTTGGATTAATATTAGGAAGGGTTGCAATGACCAATCCAGAAGAGGGTTACAGGGGTCATAGAAATCTGGGTCTTCTGGCTCTGAAGAACTCTGTCACTTAATACAGATCAGTTGAGTGAACTTATACGCAAGTTCTACACCAACTTAAACTTGGTATGCTATCCATGCCGCCCCACCCTACTGGCAGTTTGCGTCAACCCCACCCACAGTTGACAGCTTGATCCCCCAGATATTTGTGTAACATCTCTCCATTCCCAAGCTCAATCTTGGTGCCCCCTCCCCCACTTAAAATCCCAGATCCACCCATGGGTTGAATATCTGGCATCTCACTTCATGTGTTGGAAATATGTTTCTGCTTGTATTGTTTGGATACACACGCGGATAACATCTCTGAAGGCAATCCTCAAATGATTGTGCAGTTTAATTGTCCAGTGTCCAATCTGAATGACGTAATCCCTCTCCGTGATTAAAACTGCGCACTGATGTTGAGGGTCATCTAACAGAACATGGGCGAGTTAGGACTTACATTTGCAAGACTCAGCAGTTCCCAGCCCTTGATTGTAATTCTGAATACTTATGCAATGTGCATCTTTTTCTTAAAGTTCTGCACAGTTTAAAATTGCTTCAGGAATCCCACTCATTCAAAAGCTGAGATTGTTTTCTGTGTGCTGTCTTTCGGAGGTAGGAATCCTGTTAAGAGAAATCTATGGATGAGCTGCTCATTCAAAAATAAAATGGAAAATTTTGACATTTCTTGCATTGGTGAATGCCGCGTTTAATTTTTCAAAAATGCTGCCTAGGCGGCATCTCTCTGCTGGTCTTAATTGCTCAAGGTCTGAAAATGACGACGATTCCGCTTTAACACAATTTCCATGTGAATTTTTTTCCAGCCACAGACAAGGAAGAGAGGGTGACTGAACCATTTGTCTCAGAGGTTACAAAGGAATAGCTCTGTGATCCCTGAAAAAGCCTTCACACATTAACTACTTAAGTGAATATTCTCCACAAGTAGAAGGGCCTGTTTCAAAGAGATAATAAGTCCAGTCTCCCAAGTCAGTGATCCAGTAAAATGCTCACAAAAGCCACTGCGCACCAGTTTAACATACTGAAAAACCCTACCAGCCAACCTGAATGGTAAATAGGATTGAAGGGGTTCACATAAAGGGGAAGGTCTGTAAACATGTGAGATCACTGCTCTTTTTAGATGGGAAACTTTTCAGTAGAAAACTTTGCTTTAGCTGTTGTCATTTCCTTTCTGTTTGAAATGTGTCATTAAAATAAAAAAGCGCGCACACACACACACACACACACACACACGCACCTATGAGCGAGTGGAGCATTGCATGCCCTGGGTGTCTTCGGTCTTGTTATCCTGTCGCGATCAAAGGGACCATTCAGATTTATGGTAATGGAGATGAGTGACTGCTAAGGAATGGCTAGCACCCTGTTATTTTGTACGGAACAAAAAATGGAGGCCTTTCATGTTTCCTTGGCGCGTAAAATTGTTTGTGATTCATCAAACCTTAACAAGGAAGAAAATGTCGAACTTGGATCTTTTAAGATAACCAGTGCATGCATACCAATCCATGTAATTTCATTATCCTATCTTGTTTGCAAATTTTTCATTTTGGGAAGGGTAAAAATTGCTTTCTAAGCCAGAATCGAGTGAACAGGAGAATTTGCACCCATAAGGGTAGATAATACCAAGTTACAATGTTGCAGTTTTGAACATATACACCACTCTTATCTTTTACAGTATCATAATCATTAGGATCCACATCATCCTCTGTTGGTTTCTGGGAAAATATACCTCTGCCATGGAGCTCTGTCGTATTACTATTGCATGTCATCGATTTCACTCAATAATTTAAAAGATACTTTACTTTCCTTGTTGCCACAAATCTCTGAATCTCTGAGAAAATATGTTTGATCAACCAAACATTTGCCATATGTGAATTGTTGCTTTTTAACAAATGCCTTCGGTTTTATGTTCCCATCTTACAACCCCTCCCCTTATTTGGAAAATAGTCAAGAAGCCCTAATTTTCAGTTGTGGCTCTTTCCAAGTTTCTGACTATATTTGTTTTCATAAGTCCACCAGCCTTTTGAGAATCTTCCACGATGTATTTTTGAGTATGATAATCACCTCAATCCAATAATTCTTCAGGCAGTTTTACTCATTTTGTGAACTCCAAGTTATTGTCAGAGGGGTGTAACCAGTTGAAAGTGCAAGGGAACAGGAGCCTGTTCAGTTCGGGTCTTTAACCTCTTTAGCCCGAACGTTCCTAGTATGGGGGGTAATCAATAAACATCATAAATCCAGCAAGTTCATCGTATCGCGGCATATCCACTTAACGAGAAAAAACTTGCGGAAAAGCTCATGATGATCATTTTTACCTGAACCGAGCACAATTTAAGCACCAAGCAAGTAAATAAGCATGCAGCTAAATAAAATATAAAATAATGTCAGTGCTCCATCACTTGCATTTCTGCTAAATTTGTGCTATGCATACAAATGATGTATCAAATGAAAGAGGAAAATCCACAGAATACAACACAGAATCAAATTAAATAAGCCATGACTTTTTAAACCGACGCCGCACTGAAAGAACAGTAGACATAAACTTTAAATTCTACAGTGAAGATAATTTTTTTTTTTCATGTTTGCTATTTTGTAATAAAAAAACTTTGTTCTCGGGTAAATCTGCGCTGGCTATTTTTAATCCAATATGTCTGTGTTATATTCAATAAATAACTGCTCGTCTCCATGCATGTTTGTTTCCGGGGCACTGGCTCCAATGATGTCAGGCCCTGAGCATTCCACTTGCACGCAATGAATTGTCTTCTCTGCGATCAGCTTGTGATGCTGTCAGTTTGATTTTGGGGAGGCCATTAGATTCTATGCGCTCTGATGTTTCCAATGGGCCCTCAGTCTCTGTAATGGCACAAACCTAGCTTGAGATAGAACCTTGCATTTCTGGTGTGTCTAACTGAGAGTCCATGCACCATTTACGTGCATGTACTGGGGTCGATTTTATCGACGGCAAAATGATGAAACGGCAAACTGACTTTGTGTAAATTTCTGTTGTCGCTGCGCGGCGGTCTATCCTTTCGGTCGCCCGGAACATTGAGGCAATACATTGTGTGCGTACTGATCTCGTCTGAGGCTACCTCGTTTCCCAGTCATTTAGCAGTAGTACAAACTCTAGTTGCAGTTTCACCAGCGGGAATTGAATACGAGGTAAGCGCATTCCATAATTTCTATTTGCCCCTCCTATCATGAATGAAAAGCAAAGCATTCTGGACTCCTCCGAATGCATAAATTACACCGGGCATTTATTGTTAATGCTTGCACCCCCGCATTGCTAATAAAACTGCGCTGAAAAAAGTGGTGTATGTATGACTCTTGGCACAGCCGTCCGATTGGTTCCGACTACAAAGTAGATGAACTTCGGCAATCTTCGGCCGTACTCTCAATTTTTCTTGAAAAATGCCCCGTAAAGACCATGTCGAGAAATGCAAGCAAGCGGAATTGGCAGCTACATCATCTGAATGCCAAAAGATCACAGTACTGTTCGGGTAAGAGAGTCTGTTCTCGCACTGCGTATGTCTAGATTCAGCTGCTCTGAAGCTTGATTTAGCGTCGAGTAGTTACCATTGTCATTCAAATTGTACCATCTACATAGTGACAGGTGACGTTTTTGTCTAAACTTGTCCAAACTGTAATATCAGCTCGTCATATTACATTTTTGGACAAGTTTTGTCAGTAGCAGTGCGGATGTTGTGAATAATGGTCAGTTAATGTTTATCATGTTTTTGTTCGTTAAAATTATTTCCAATAAAACTCTTTTTCTGATCTTTCTTTTACAAAATAATATATCATTGCCTTTGTGCTCATATGAAAAATTCTAGATTGCCTTGGTGCCCCCCAAACCCAGAAGAAAATGCCTTGCTGCCCCCCAAATTGGACTTCATCACAGGCAAACATTGCTGTGCCCTCCCAACAAAGTAATTCTACCCCTGCATGTATTCATAGAGTACAACAACACAAATGCTGATCTGGCTTATTTCTGGTAATTTCGCTATAATTATCCACTAAATATTCAAGATTCAAGACATTTATTTGTCCCCATGGGGCAATTGGTTGTGCCACAGTAGCAATAAAAACAGAACACAAGATTTAAAAAAAAGTCAAGAACGCATGCTTAAAAAGTGTGAACTGAAGTAATGATAGTTCTACCTGTACTGTACAGAATTGAGCAGTGAGATGGCAGAGGGTATAAAGGAGAATTTGTAACGGTTTGTTTTGACTATTGGTTGTCTGAGACGGGGACCGGAGGGTAGAAACTTAAATTGTGAGTGCAGGGGGTGAGTACTGTCGGACATGATGGATTTTGCCTTCTTTGACAGCTGGTTATTGTACAGATCTGAAAGGGTTTGTTGCTGAGTACCAATGATTTTACTGCTGACTTTTGTTATCTTTGTTGATGAGTTTTTCTGTTTCAGATTGAGAGATGCAAACCAGCGGATAAATGAAAAGGTGAAAACAGACTCAATAAAAGATTTATAAAACATTGTCATGAGAGATCTGTCGACCTGGAACTTGGCTAGCTTCCTCAGACAAAACAGACGCTGCTGGCTTTTCTTGATGAGCATGTTAATATTGTTAATATTGTATAATTGTAATATTGTTAATAATACCCAAGTAGTTGTGAGAGTCGACATCATCAGACATCATCAAAGTTATTTTTCAGGCTTGTTGGCTGGCTCTTCACTTGGAAGCACTTTCGGATGGGATGTTAAACCAAGGTATTGACTCACTTTGGTCACTAAAGATCCTGTGACACTTATCGACAAGAGTAGGAGGTTCCCCAGTGTCATGGCTAAAGTACCAACCTGGCTCTTTCCACCTGTCACCTCATCATCCCCTGATCGAACTGTCTGTGCGAATTACTCTCACCCTCCCCACCTCAACCCCCGAGGCTTCCTTGAAAAAGAGATTTCAATCTCAACGGGACTTCCCTGGTGAAATAAGGGTTAAATGAAATAAATAGATGCGTCATTGAAAATAATTCAGTGGGTAACTCATTGAGCTTTTATACGGGTGACGGTCATATATGCTCACATTTTGAACATACACAGTTGAGCATACACCATTGCGAGACAGTTTTTGTATATATAGTCGCTGGGGTATTAGATTGCTATTTTTACCTTTTCTGCATTCCGGTTGCCAGACGACACTACGCACAAAGACTCAATGAGCACAGCAATACAGTCATTAAACCAGTTTCTTTTTGATATTTTCGCTGCAATTTTCCTCTATATATTCAACAGACATTTTTAAAGTAGTCTATCAAAACAATCCGTACGCCATTATGCGCAAGTACTGAAAGAGCACAGCTCTAAAATACGACCGCTAGGGTACATGACATGTTTGACTGACTCGTGTGAATGACTAGCTAATTAGATCAATGGACTACGCACTGGGATAAAATGCGTGAGTCCTGAGGTCAAAACATGTTTGCGCTAAAGGTTTATTTGAGCAGTAGAAGCATAGTTCTTATATAAAATATAGCTGGGATGTTTGTTGTTTTTACTTTTTCCCATTTTTTAAATTTACCTTTGTACTTATAATTGTGTTAATTTGCTTGTTTTATTAAAAATAAATTTGCTCCAGTGGGGTTGAACTTCATTTGTTAATACATACTTGTTTGTATGTATTATTTTCCAATGGGAAAATGTATACTGGATGGGTTGTAATAAAGAAAAAAATAAAACAAACATCGTTGTAATTGGATGGAGTTTATGTCTGTAGTGACATATAAGTGAAATGAAATGAGTTTTACAGTTTGGTACCTAAGAAATCTTTAATGGCACACAATGCTCAAAAAGATGCTCAAATTGCCAATTTGGAGATGCCACCTAGACATTCTTGAACTAAAAACGTTCTAATTTTGCTTTGATTTGCTTGATTAGAATAAACTTTGGTAAACTGTTGGTGAGATTCTGTGCTGTCATTTTTTTGTGGTTTCAGACTGCAACTAAATTATTTCAAAAGGGATAAAAGTACAATTTTGTTTGGCAGAAATGAGACCTTTCATTTATGCTGGGTTGCCTCTTCATTTACTCAGACTCAGGGACATGTATACTGATTTTTACACCATGACAAAAATCTCCAAGGTGTTACATTTATTATTACCAAGATTGTTCAAATAGACCAAGTAGTTGCAGAGAAATACTCATATCATTTTTAGCATGTCGTTTTCAAGCATTTTCTGAGCCAGAGCCTCAGGGTAAAAGAGGTTAATTTGATCAACTCTGTAATGTAGCAGCAACGGGCTATCTTTTTGAATCAGTACAACATCAACATGACAATATGCCATTAATTTCATCATCTGGGCTTTCTAATCAAATTTTTTTGGAAACTGTGGATTCCGTCTGAATGTTTAGCTATTTTGAGTGTACCCAATAGTGTTCTGATGGTTTCTGAATTTGTTCTGCAAAATATTTCTACCCATTATAATTGGATGCTTTTAGAACAAAAACTTTTTTCCACTTTCCTGGCTTCTCAATTTGACCTTGTTTTATTTTTTCAAAGGTTTTATTCTGGCTACTAGGTGAGTCTGTAACCCATAATCCATACCTCCCGAACATAGTACCAGTTGAAAGTTTTGAATCAACGATGATTCTTAGTTGGATTTAACTAACATGAGACACGATGAGAAAGGCTTGAAACTACTGGGAATTCAAAATGAGAAATTGAAAAATAGGGGTTATAAGAGTGAAAAAATATTGGTTCATAAAAAGAAGATCTCTGTGAGGTATTTCGTGGAGGGTTCCAAGATTTCTTCTTAATTTGAAGATATGTATATTGATGTTTTACAGAAACACTGGCACAATCTAACGCAATTTGTGATTTAATATGTTTGATCTTGATAATGGTGGAATAGAGCCACTTTGAAGTATGCCCTCTGTAACATTTTACCAGATTTATCAAAGCAATGTGTATGCTTTCCTCTTTTTCTATGTCTATTGCTTGACACAACTGTTGATTTATGCATCACCCATCAGAGATTGCATACAAATGTTTTTAACCGGAATTCCCCAGTTCTTAAATCTCAACTCCAAGCCCCACTTTGGTTTCAGTCATATTAAATTATATTTCTTGCAAAATATTTATGGTTGTGATGTTGGGATAATAGGAATGTGAATTCAAAACAATTAGTGAGCAGCTATGATGTAAGTGATTGCCTGACAATCAAATCGTAAGCAATTTAGTGACAGAGCCAAATATTATGCTAAATAAACATTGTAACTATTTGCAACTATGTCGTTGAACAAATACTGCAGAAAGTGGTATTTATATACGTATAATTTAATTTAATTCTAAAATTAAAATAGCCCCAGTGGCACTATTCTAACTCAACCACTTATTGCCAGCTCATATGCTAACATTGCTAAGACTGTGTTCAGGGGCTGCATTTATTTCAACGCGTGGTTTTGGAACAGTATTCCAAGCCAGTAACTTCACTCGCTCATCTGTTATGAGAGTCCAAAGCCCCAGACAAAGGAGCAATAAAATTTACGTGTAACCAGTATAACATTCACCCAATCAGGGTAGAGGAGGCTGCTTGTCTTGGCTCAGCTGCAGTCAAAGAATCGGCACAGTTTAACCTATAATAAAGAACAGTGTTATGTTCACCCTGGTGAAGCATACATACTTTGTTCCAGTGGTAAAAGACTGAGGTCTAGGGAAAAAAAGTCCTCCCCAGAATTTTGATCCAGCTGCGTGATTCACTAACATAAACAATTATTCAGCCAGGAGGCATAACTAATTAGTAAAATCAGCTGGCTGAGTTTGTGGATATAGGAAACACATGGCAGGACACTTGCCTTCTGACCCCTGGTCTTTCCACCTTCTTTTTTGTTTGTTTCAAACTGCAATGAGAGCATTTATTTCCACCCCTGAGATGAACTGACGTTAGTCATCATCTGAGGCTGCAGGGTCAGCAGGTCTACTGCTGCACTCAAGGTGACTGCATCATTACCTGGCTTGTCTTTGCAAAGTTGCTGATGTTTGTGACAGTGGCTTCAGGCATGGGATAAGGGAGAGAGTGACATCATTTATAAACAACACAGTCTTACAACCAGTTTTATTCATAACTGTCCAGCTTCAAGAATCAAAGACCTGCAAATAGGATTAATTGTTTTTGAAAATATGCTTCAAAAAGTACAAAAATATATGCGTAATTTTCTATGTAATAAGGCTTATTTATTTACCTCCTGTGGGAGTGTCAGGGGCTGTGGTTCCTGATTACCATGAAGTCTGTGCTGTCTTCTCCTTGTCTTTCCTCTTTTGTAATTGTGAGAGAATTGGATTTCTATAAAAGTCAGTCCAGAAATAAATTTCAATTGATTAACATCTGTTGGGCGTAAATTCTCTTCAGTAATTCTTGGTAAAGTACCTTCAATGCATACCTGATCAATGATTGTATGCTGAATCACAAACTTGAAAATCTAATTTCAGAAATGTCCAAATATTCAACAACCATGAGTGTCCATCTTTGATACAATAGATGACAGAAAGCAGATGGGCTCTTTTATATAAACATGAGCGCATACTTCCAAACAATATCAGAACATTGCAAGCACATGTCTTACTTTTTAAATTATGGACTGCAGTGGTGTGTGGTGCACTGAAAGGTTTTGTGGAGAGCAATTACCTCAAAAATTTTGTAAGCCAGCTTAATTGCCTTGAGTGGATGGTACTGAAAAAACATGGCGTATATTTTGAAAATTTATTTTACCATGTTTCTGAGTGCTGCAAACACAATTTTTGAAGTAATTGGTTTCTTTCTATAAAGTGTTTGAGTGCATCTCAATATCTGGGTTTACGGTGTTGGAAAACAAGATAGACAAGGGTTTTACTGGCAATTGTAAATGTTGTTATTTCATGGACTTATGATGTCTTATTGCAGTCTGATAGAAGTTGTGAGATTTATTAACTGTACCTCTATCAAGAGTAGACCTAGGTCTATAAATGTGACTGTATCACTGGAAACCTAGATTGTGAGGCACACTCAAATGTTTTGGTGAAACTGATTACTTCAAAAAACTGTATATGTCTACTGAAATTGCCTTGTATGTATGGTACTGGGGGGGTACGGGGTTACCGATATATAAACTGGTTGGCGGGAACGGAAGAGGGTAAAGAGAGTGTCCATGCCCAGCCAGTGGCTGTTCTGGGGCAGAAGCCAGATGAGAAATTCTCCGCACCAACACAGGACCGCTTGACAACAGGATCAAAGAATTTAAGAGGAATGCAGTCCCAATCCTGGAGAATGATGAAGATTAAGGAGGTGTTTGAATCCGGCCTGGGGCCTTTCTGTGTTGAGCTTACATGTTCTCCCCGTGTTCGCATGGGTTTTCTCCGGTTACTTCCCACAGTCCAAAGACATGCATATCAGGCTAATTGGAGATGCTAAATTGCCCATAGGTATGAGTGTGAGAGCGAATGGTGTGTGAATGGTGTGTGTGCCCTGCGATGGATTGGCGAGCAGTTCAGGATGGGTTCCTGCCTTTTGCCCGTTGTTAGGTGGCATAGGCTCCAGCTCCCCTCGCGACCCTAGTGAGGAATAAGCGGGTATAGAGAATGGATGGATGGATGGAAGTTCGTTCCAACTAGTAAGATTCCAAAGAGTAATTACATTTTTTCCAATTATTAAAGGTGACCAATCTGTTCTTTTTTTAATATAATTTAATAGATATGACCAAAACATAAAACATTGTTGAGTATTCAAAAATGATGTTGCGCGAAAGGGAAAGTGCGCGGTCGGCCAGGAAGAAGATCCATTGAAGGCTAGGATAAATATAAAAGGCTAAATTGATCGCTGGCAAACTTTTATTGCCAGGTTTGGAGATATTTCCGAGGAAGATGTGGTCACACTTTTACTGGATACATAAGTAAACTTGATGCCTGGTGCAAAATGCCCAATTTCCCCGTTTCCTAGCACTTTCAGATCATTAATGTACTTGATATTGTCCCATATTTGTAACAAGACATATTGATAGTAATGCATTTCTAATGCATTAACGTAATTTTTTTACTTGTAGAGGAGTCTGATGACTGATCTGACGTGACTTTTCATGCAAATCGCTCATGCATATTGAGCAGTAGGCACGTCAAAATGGCTGCGGTCCAGCAGCCACAATGACTGATCGTAACGGTCTAATGATTGCTTTCCTTCGGAATTTGTCCTTGTTCGGGGTCGAGGAGGATATGAACACATACACTGAAGTCTTTTTATAGGAACAGCCTGGCAAATTATGCGAAAAAAAAAGTTGAGGATATGGAACGAATTGGTTACCTTTCAAAGTACTGAAAATACATGGGTCATTCCATATGAAGTCAACCAGAGGTCCCCAAGTCACCAACTCCGATTTGGCTCAGATTTATTTTTGGAGTACCTCTATATTCATAATGAACACATGCAAAATTTTAGACTCCTACTCCAAGGGGTTTTCGAGGATATGGTCCCCCAAAAATCAGGGGCCATGCCCCAAGCTAATTTCGAACGTTAATTTATAGGGATTTTGGAGGCCGATTTCTTTGGAATCAATCACAGTAATGGGCTGAAAATTGCTGTCCTGGGTATTTTGGGTGCAGGCTTTCAGAATTTTCATTTTCAAGGTATTGGCCTCTCAAAAATGAAAATTTTTATGGGTGGAAATCAAAAATTCAGTTTTCAAGGGCCCCCAATGAGGCCAGGATCCCTTACAGAGGCTAAATTGTGCTGGATTCCTTCTATTTGTGGACAAGCCTGTCTGTACAAGGAAGATTGCACTCGGGATTGTATAGCTGCACATACTAATTGGCTAACGATCTCTCAGCAATCGCCCAATTCTTATCTCCGCCCTCCTTGCCTATCCCTAATAATCTCTACTGCAGTTTTCCACTTATCTCAGGCTTTCCCTTTTCTTTAGAATATTGTTATGGCCCCAATTTGTTATTACATTACAACACAACAGCAACAGCAACAGCAAGGGATGACAGACACAGTTTTAACAACTAAAACACATTTAATTTTTAACAAAGACAATAATGACTAACCTACACTACTGACCAAGATTAATTATGTACAAAACATAAATATTTACAATCCCTTTTCGGGGGGGGTGGCTTGGTGATGTCCTGGATGATGAAAATGCTCAAACACAGGCAAAGAAATCCACAAAAGAAACGTCACAGGTCTTGAACAGAATGGCAGGTCTGGTCATCTTCTTGCAATTTCTCCTACTACTTTACTGTCTCAATTCTTTTCCTTATATACTCTTTTGCAGACCCCACCCACATTTAGACCTCTTTTTTTTAAATTTTCTGAGACTTGCCCCAGACATGTCCAGGACATGTCTAAACATGACTCCAGTCTGAGCTTAACAAAAAAAAGGTAAATACTGCCATCTAGTGGCCTATATTCACATTACACCTCCATTCCAAAAGGGAAAAATTTTGACTCATAAAGGCAAAATTTTTTTTTTCAAAACAAAATGGTTAAGTGAACACTTGTCTATATATACATATCATACAATATTCAAACACATGATATATATATACACATTCAAACACGGGATAAGCAATCAGCAATTACATTGTCTGTACCCTTCACATGCTTAATTTCCAAGTCAAACTCCTGTAAAATCAAACTCCAATTCAACAATCTCCGATTCTTGTTTTTCATCTTAATCAAAAACATTAACGGATTGTGGTCAGTGTACACAATCATTGGCTTTTGTCCTGTACAAACATAAACCTCAAAGTGTTGTAAAGAAAGGACCAGAGCCAACAGTTCCTTCTCTATTGTGGAATAGTTCCTTTGGTGGCGATTGAACTTCCTGGAGAAGTATGCCACGGGATGCTCAATGTCATCAGAGTCTCTTCTCTGTAGGAGCACAGATCCACAAGCTTGGTCGCTAGCATCGACCGCGATGGAGAACGGTTTGTTGAAGTCAGGAGATTTGAGCACGGGGAAGTGACACAGCAGAGACTTCAGGTGATCGAAGGCTCTCTGGCATGCATCATCCCAGGTGAACTTTACGCCTTTCTTCAGTTGGTTAGTTAGACTGAGAGCAATCTCAGCAAAGTTCTTGCAGAACTTGCGGTAGTACCCGATCATTCCAAGGAAGCGGCGCAAAGCTTTTTTGTTGTCAGGAACTGGAAAGTCCATGATGGCTTGGACTTTAGCATTTCTGGGCGCCACCTTACCCTGGACTATGACGTAGCCAAGATAGGTGACAGTAGCACAACCAAAGTCACTCTTGTTCAGGTTAACAGTCAGGTTAGCCTGGGTCAGGCGCTGGAACAACGTCTCTACATCTTTTAGATGTTCTTCCCAGGAGTCACTCCATGTGATCAGGTCATCGATGTACGCACCTGTGTGTGGCAATCCGGCGATTGTAGACTGTATCATCCTTTGGAACGTGGCTGGGGCATTTTTCATGCCAAAGGGTAGGACTTCATACTGGTACAATCCAGATGGTGTGGCAAAAGCAGAGATGCTCTTGGCCCTCTCAGTTAAAGGCACACACCAATAACCCTTCAATAAATCAATCTTGGTCAGAAACTTTGCTTGCCATACTCTATCAATACAATCATCAATCCTAGGTATTGGAAACACATCAGTTCTAGTTACAGCATTGACTTTGCGATAATCTGTGCAGAATCTAGTACTTCCATCAGGTTTTGGAACTAGCACACAGGGTGAACTCCAATCGGAGTTGGAGGGTCTGATAATATCATGTTTTAACATGTACTCAACCTCTTTCTCAGCAATCTTTCTCTTTTCAGGATTCATCCGGTATGGATGCTGTTTTATTGGTTTGGCATCACCAACATCTACATCATGAGCGGCTATAGAAACTCTTTTTGGAACATCAGGAAACAAATCCTCATATTTCTTGATCAACCTTCCAAACTGATCTCTCTGCGAGGGTTCTAAGTGCTGGAGTTTTACATCAAGATTTTGCAACACTTCAGTGTTTGACAATTTACATGAAAGAACTTCAGCTTTAATTCTTGGTTCATCATCTTGAAACTCCCCCTCATCTTCACACGTTTCGACCATTGGAGAATCTGATGTGACAGCTGCAACCCTAGCATTTCTGTCATGATAAGGCTTTAGCATGTTAATATGACACAAATGTTTTGGTTTTCTCCTATCTGGAGTCTTCACAATGTAATTGAGATCATTGAGTTTTGTCAGAATTTCATAAGGACCATGAAATTTAGCCTGCAATGGATTGGACTGCAAGGGAAACAACACAAGGACCTTTTCTCCTGGTTTAAACTCACGGCTTCGAGCCTTATGATCATACCAAGTTTTCATTTTTCCCTGACTTGATTTCAAGTTCTCTTTGGCAAGGTCACAAGCTGCACGCAATCTTTCCTTGAACTTGCTAACATAGTCTAACAGACTGATATGCGGCTCTTTCTCTTGCCATTGTTCACTCAATAATAGCAAAGGTCCTCTCACTTCATGACCAAACACTAGCTCAAATGGACTAAATCCAGTAGACTCCTGCACTGCTTCTCTAGCTGCAAACAACAGCAAATGAACCCCTTCATCCCAGTCTTTCTCATGGTCATAACAATAAGTCCTCATCATTGTCTTGAGAGTGGAATGAAACCGCTCTAAGGCACCCTGACTTTCTGGATGATAGGCACTAGAAAGAATCTGCTTTGCACCTAGTTCATACACAACCTGCTGAAACAATCCTGAAGTGAAATTGCTACCTTGGTCTGACTGAATTTCCCTGGGAAGGCCAAACAACGTGAAGAACTTTATCAAAGCCTTTGAGATTGCAGTTGCCTTGATGTTACGTAGAGGTATGGCTTCGGGGAATCTGGTAGATGCACACATGATTGTCAACAAGTACTGATTTCCAGATCTAGTCTTGGGTAATGGACCAACACAATCAACAATGACCTTAGAGAATGGCTCCCCAAATGCTGGGATAGGCTGCAATGGAGCTACAGGTGGGTCTAACTGGTGTTTTCCAACTACCTGACAAGTGTGACAGGTTTTGCAAAAGTTGGAAACGTTTTCCGAAGCCCAGGCCAAAAGAAGTGTTTCATGATCTTATCAACAGTCTTGTTAACACCAAGATGACCTCCTAAAGGTAAACTATGAGCCATTGTTAAGATCTCATTCCTATAGACCTTCGGAACAACAATTTGCCTGACCACTGCCCAATCTGCATTGGCAGGGATATCAGGAGGGCGCCACTTCCGCATCAACGCACCATCCTTGAGATAATACCCAACTGGAACTGCGTCTATTTCTTTATCAGGAAGGGCTCTCCTCTTTAGTGCACAAATTTCAGGATCATTAGTTTGCTCCTCAATCAACCGCTTTCTGGACAGAGACAAGTCCCCAGACCCATTAGAATCACCAAACCCATCTGGCTGGCTGAACAATGAACTGATAAAAGTGTCTGATAAGTTCTCAAAAGGAGAAACCATAGTAGGCCAATCAGAGTCATGAGGCGAACCACCTGAGTCCTGACTATTCAATGTACTGGACAGCACCACATCATCTTCTTCTTTAGCCTTCTTGGCCATAGCACGAGTCACTGCGCAAGAAGGATACAGAGATGGGTCCTCATCCCCATCTTCAGTGCTCAGCTGTGAAGTAAGATGTACAGGGGGAACTACTTTGCCCCCAGCCAGGTCATTGCCTAGCAACTGAGAAACACCCTTTATAGGTAGACTTGACATAAGTCCCACCTTTACCTGTCCTGTAACTAAATCTGACTTCAAGAATATAGAGCGCAGGGGTACAGATACAGTCCTCCCTTCAATACCTTCTACAAGTATGAAATCCCCTGAAGCGGTCTCATCACGTAACTCCAAGGAGTCCATCAACAAAAGTGACTGAGAAGCTCCGGTATCCCTTTGGATATATATGGGGACAGGAGTAGTATGCTCATTCAGAGCCACAAATCCCTCTGACACAAATGGAAGAAATTCCTCCCTCACAAAGTCAGCTGTATCAGGCTTTTTAGCCCCACAAGAAGCAGGCAATTTAGCAGATTGGTTATCTACTACAGGGGTTTCTAACCTTGTTTTCACAAAGGCATTTGGTTTGGTATCCTTTTCTTTTTCTTTCTTAGCTTTAAGGAACCAACAGTTAGTTGTAACATGACCAGATTTCTTGCAATAACTGCAAACTAGACCACTTTTGTCACTGTCAGCTTTCGCACTTTGATCAGACCTGTTACTGGATTTTTGAGCACCATCACCAGATTTGTCTTTGTCTTTGGGTGAGGAATCTTGGGTATCACCGTAACCCTTTTTCTGAAATTGGGACCATCTATTGTTACTGCTAGACTGAAATTTGGACTTATGTGTGAGAACAAATTCATCTGCAAATTTGGCAGCTGATTGCAAATTCAGTGCTTGCTTCTCATTAAGGTAGGTCTTAACATCATCTTTAACACAGTTCTTGAATTCTTCAACTAACACCATCTCTTTTAGTGAGTTGAAATCATCCTTGACCTCCATAGAAGTACACCAGCGCTCAAAGCAAACCTGCTTTTCATTAGCAAATTCAACATAAGTCTGATTTTCAGATTTCTTCAGACCTCTGAATTTCTGTCGGTAAGCCTCTGGAACCAACTCATAAGCTCTCAAAGTAACCTTTTTGACAGCCTCATAATCAGAGGAATCATCTGCAGACAAAGCCGAATAGGCTTGTTGAGCTTTACCCTTGAGGACAGTTTGCAACATCAGAGGCCAGTGTTCCTTTGGCCACTGGCAACTCTTTGCTACCTTTTCAAAACACTGGAAATAGTTGTCAACATCATTTTCCGAAAATGGAGGCACCAGTTTTACCTCCTGGCTAGCACAAAATTTATTTTCAGTTGCAATTTTTATTTTTAGTTGCTCCATTTGGAGTCTTTCTTCTCTATCGAATTTCTCTAATTCAAAATCTCTCTGTCTTGCAAATTTTTCTAACTCAAATTCTCTTTGTTTTTCTTTTTCCTCCCTTTCTATTTTCTCTTTTCTTGCTAATTTTTCTAACTCAAACTGCCTTTGTTTTTCTTTTTCTTCCCTTTCAAATTCTAGCATTTTTAATTTAAGTTCCATTTCTATATTTGGATTTTCCACTGGAAACTGTTCTAGATCTCAGGGTGCAAACACATTTTCATCAATGTAATATTCAACTATCTCTCGAGCCAGTCTTGCTTTTCGCATGGCTGGTTTCACCTCTGTCAGCTCTAAATGTCTGCAAATTTCTAGCAGTTCTGTCTTTTTAAAAGACTTCAAAACCCCTACGGTTGGTGATGCCAAGAAATCATCCATTGCTGTTGTCAATATTATGTATTCAATTAAAAAAAATCAATTTTACAATTTGAAATGTTAGATTTTCAATAAATTACTCACAAAATGGTCTATCCCGGACCTTGAGCCCCCAATTTGTTATGGCCCCAATTTGTTATTACATTACAACACAACAGCAACAGCAACAGCAAGGGATGACAGACACAGTTTTAACAACTAAAACACATTTAATTTTTAACAAAGACAATCATGACTAACCTACACTACTGACCAAGATTAATTATGTACAAAACATAAATATTTACAATCCCTTTTCGGGGGGGGTGGCTTGGTGATCTCCTGGATGATGAAAATGCTCAAACACAGGCAAAGAAATCCACAAAAGAAACGTCACAGGTCTTGAACAGAATGGCAGGTCTGGTCATCTTCTTGCAATTTCTCCTACTACTTTACTGTCTCAATTCTTTTCCTTATATACTCTTTTGCAGACCCCACCCACATTTAGACCTCTTTTTTTAATTTTCTGAGACTTGCCCCAGACATGTCCAGGACATGTCTAAACATGACTCCAGTCTGAGCTTAACAAAAAAAAAGGTATATATATTCACATTACACTATACACTTTAGTACTCCTTAACCGGAGCTGTTGTTTGTTGATAGGATTGTCTTGTGATCCCTGTCTGCGTTTTGGCATTCGCCAAATTCATGTAATTAGATTATTCCTCATGTGTCAATCCTGATTACTGTTTCATTGATCGCACCCGTTCTCCCCTGTCATGTGTTCACCCCGGATGTGTATTTAAGGTGTCTTCACTTTTTCTTCCATGTCAGATCGTAAACTTCCTTGTTTCTTGTGCCACGTTTCTCGCCTCGACTCATTGTAATTAATCTTTCTGACTGGATTGCCCGACTTCAGATTCTTGGTTTGCCCTTTTTGGATATTGTTGCATCTGTGTGTTTTTGACCTTTTTCTGCCCGATTTTGTGGATTGCTGCCCTGGTTTCGATTCGGACTGTCTTCTGGCTTATGAGTTTGCTTCTCCCTCAAACCTACGCCTGTGTACCGAATCTGTTTTGCCTGATTACGATTTTTGTGATTGGTGCCCTGGTAACGAACTCTGCTCTGCCCCATTGGAATTCGAGCTTTGGATTACGGACTCTGTACTGTTGCCTTTCTCTCTGTGGGGATTACCCCCCGTATTCAATAAAGCACCTATTTTTTGCAATCCTGTGTCCTCGCATTTGGTTCCAGATCGCTTCCTCACAGATTGACTGCATCCAAGGCATAATAGTGCAGTTAGGGGACCCTGAAATGGGTCCTAGCTGAAAAAGTCACTTTTTTGCCAATTTTGGATTGGTAATTTCACCATGTGGGCAGTTACCCACGCTAATGAAACTTTTTCTACAAAACCCAAAACCAGTGAAGTTGGCACGTTGTGTAAATCGTAAATAAAAACAGAATACAATGATTTGCAAATCCTTTTCAACCTATATTCAGTTGAATACACTGCAAAGACAAGTTACTCAATGTTCAAACAGGTAAACTTTGTAATGTTTTGCAAATATTGACTCATTTGGAATTTGATGCCTGCAATATGTTTCAAAAAAGCTGGCACAAGTGGCAAAAAAGACTGAGAGAGTTGAGGAGTGCTCATCAAACACTTATTTGGAACATCCCACAGGTGAACGGGCTAATTGGGAACAGGTGGGCGCCATGATTGGGTATAAAAGCAGCTTCCTTGAAATGCTCAGTCATTCACAAACAAGGATGGGGCGAGGGTCACCACTTAGTGAACAAATACGTGAGCTGATTGTCGAACAGTTTAAAAACAACATTCCTCAACGAGTTATTGCAAGAAATTTAGGGATTTCATCATCTACAGTCCATAATATCGTCAAAAGGTTCCGAGAATCTGGAGAAATCATTGCACGTAAGCGACAAGGCCAAAAACCAACATTGAATGCCCGTGACCTTCGATCCCTCAGGCAGTCCTGCATCAAAAACTGACATCAGTGTGTAAAGGACATCACCACATGGGCTCAGGAACACTTCAGAAAACCACTGTCAGTAACTACAGTTCGTCGCTACATCTGCAAGTGCAAGTTAAAACTCTACAATGCAAAGCGAAAGCCATTTATCAATAGCACCCAGAAACGCCGCCGGCTTCGCTGGGCCCAAGCTCATCTAATATGGACTGATGCAAAGTGGAAAAGTGTTCTGTGGTCTGACGAGTCCACATTTCAAATTGTTTTTGGAAACTGTGGACGTCGTCTCTTCCGGACCAAAGAGGAAAAGAACCATCCGGACTGTTATAGGCGCAAAGTTCAAAAGCCAGCATCTGTGATGGTATGGGGGTGTATTAGTGCCCAAGGCATGGGCAACTTACACATATGTGAAGGCACCATTAATGCTGAAAGGTACATACAGGTTTTGGAGCAAGATATGTTGCCATCCAAGCAACGTCTTTTTCATGGACGCCCCTGCTTATTTCAGCAAGGCAATGCCAAGCCACATTCTGCATGTGTTACAACAGCATGGCTCCGTAGTAAAAGAGTGCGTGTACTAGACTGGCCTGCTTGTAGTCCAGACCTGTCTCCCATTGAAAATGTGTGGCGCATTATGAAGCGTAAAATACGACAACGGAGACCCTGGACTGTTGAACAACTTAAGCTGTACATCAAGCAAGAATGGGAAAGAGTTCCACCTGAAAAGCTTCAAAAATTGGTCTCCTCAGTTCCCAAACGTTTACTGAGTGTCGTTAAAAGGAAAGGCGATGTGACACAGTGGTAAAAAGGCCCCTGTGCCAACTTTTTTGCAATGTGTTGCTGTCTTTAAATTCTAAGTTAATGATTATTTGCAAAAAAAAAAAAAAGTTTCTCAGTTTGAACATTAAACATCTTGTCTTTGCAGTGTATTCAATTGACTATAAGTTGAAAAGGATTAGCAAATCATTGTATTCTGTTTTTATCTACGATTTACATAACGTGCCAACTTCACTGATTTTGGGTTTTGTACATGAATGTATATATGTTGGCTTTATTTGATCAAAATTACAACTTGTTTTCTCATCTCCTTCACTATTTAGTCATGCTATGAAATATGGTTTTTTTTTTGCAAGCCCCCCCCCTCATTATGGCTTTTGTTTTGATAAAATGCCATAAGGTGAAGCTAATATAAGTTGCATGTGATAGATGGACTAAAACAATCTTAAGATTCACCTTATTGGTTAAGTGAGATGCTTAGTATAAGGCCATCTGCCCACAACTGACCATACATGATCACAGATGCAAGAAAGTTAGACTCCAAGAACTATCAACCACGATTATCAATCACAACAAAAGAGCTTATTTTATAAATCATTATAACTTCTTTTGAATTAGGGCAGTTTCTGTGGTGATTTCAATTTGAACTTCATAGCAATTTCTTCAACAGTTTTCAGGGATTCTGAAAATAATGTGTATCACAGCGAGAGAAATGAACTTCCTTACAGTAAATGAGTAACATCCGTTCTCTGTTATGCATAAAGGAATGCAGAATGATGCCACCATGAACTTGCATGTGATGTGATTCTTATGACGGTTAAATGGATCGGCACAGGACCGCTGTAGACTTTCAAAGCTTGACAAATACAATTTTTCGTGATGGAAACAGATTAGGTCATCTTCACTGAATATGGCATTGCACTGCTAAGTCAAAAGTTGCCTGTCAGCTGGTTTAAGGTCACCAAATGAAATTTGTCCTGAATTTCTGCAATATGTATGTTTGTCACATTCCTCATCCAAGGAAATCCCAATTTTGCACCTGTCAGAAGCCATGCTGAAGCAACAATGAATTCATTAATTAGCCACCCTATTGTTTTAACCAGAGGTGATGCAATACGCATGGAAGATGATGCAATACATGGGAGATCCTAGGCAGGGAATGCAACATCATGTACGATCTCAGATTATCTAAGGAAATGGTGGAACTTGAGTTTATGAGTAGGCACTGTCTATTTAACCCTTTCATACTATAGTTGGCCAATGATGTAAGAAATCTAAATCAGATGCTGTTGAAAACTTAACATTCTGCTGCAGGGGAGCTCTTTTAAACAAGTTACCACATGATAGGTTTTCTACAGCTCAGGATAACAACATTTTTAATTCCTTGAAAATTTATTCAGCACGCAAAGGGTTAAAACTTCTAGTTTAAGAACAAAGGGGATAATAAAGGGCGTTTTTACCCTTAAAAAGCCCACATTTGATAACATGATTAAATGGTGACGGAGATGAGAAAACAACTTGTAATTTTGAACAAATAAAGTCAAGATATATAAATTTATATGGAACAAATTTAATTACCATGGGTAACTGCCCATATGGTGAACTTGCCAATCCAAAAGAAGAAGTGACTTTTTCAGCTAGGATCCTTTTCAGGGTCTCCTTACTCCACTATTATGCCTTGGGTGCAGTAAGTCTTCCTTGTACAGACAGACCTGTCCTACAATAGAAGGAGTACGGCGCAATTTAGCCTCTGTAAGGCATCCTGGCCTCATTGGGGGCCCTTGAAAACTGAACTTTTGATATCCACCAATAAAAATGTTCATATTTTAGAGGCCAATATCTTGGAAATGAAAAGAGATAGATACATTTTGATTCTGAGAGCCTGCACTCAAATTACCGTGGATAGCAATTTTCAGCCCTTACCTATGATTTGTTCCAAAGATATTGGCCTTCAAATTCCCTTTAAATTAACGTTCACTATTCACTTAGGGCATGGCCCCCCAATTTTGAGGGGGCCCATATCTCAGAAACCCCCTGGAGTAGCAGCCTACAATTTTGTGTGTGTTCATTATGAATATAGAGGGACTCCCAAAATAAATCCGAGCCAAATCTGAGTTGGTGACCATGGAAAATTCTTGTACTTTGAGTTCATGTGGAATGACCCACATGAAAGAAAAGCGTAGCTCAACACCAGAAGAAAAACTGACTGGTGGGCTTTTGTAAGGACAAAGTTGTACAATTCTCCAACACTACAAGACAAAAGAAAAGCTTTTACATGCCGACCATAAGACAATAAGCTTGACAATAAGCTCCTCCAAAGTCCTTCATATCACCCCTCTCCCCCTTTGTTGTACGGGACTCTCCAAAAACTGATTTCACTCTGATGGATGTGGTTTTGCGAGACATAGCAGTGCATGTCTCAGCCCGAGCCCTGAGTACACAATAACGTGAATGTTCATGGCTTATCTCGTGTATGGAAGCATTTTCTGGCTAGCATATGAAATAACTAACTATCCACTAATGTGGTTAAACAAGTAAAGTTTATATCGAAGTATAACATCACTGATGATAATGTTCGAGTTATCTAATTTACTTTTCAATAGAATGATAATCTAACTACTGCCAGCTAAGGTTGCCAGCCAGCCATGAACATAGCGATGCAGTTCCTACTTCATAGCCGTAATGTTATTTGCTTGTAAACACACAAAATAAACAGAATTTGTATTCATTTTCATGGTTAAGGCATGGCGCTTCCGCTTAGCATGAACTTGTAAGACATGGATTCCTCCCTGGTAGCATTTGTATTCACGTCTTTTGTAATTCTAAGAGTGACTGGATGTGGGCTGTAGCTGGCATACTGCTGCTAGCTAGCTAATGTTCCTATGCAGCATCAGCCCATGACTGGTGTGTTCCTTAAATAAGTACGAACCATGGTTGTTGATAACTGACTAGCTAGCTGTATAGTCTAAATGATGGCACTGATTACAAAATCTGCAAACGAGAAGTTGGACTTTGTGGCAAGCATGGGCTAGTTTTATTTATGAAGCTTGGAAAATTTGGAAAACTAGACAGTGGTGCTCACATACGATATGAAATTGGTTCGTTTGATGCATTTCAAATAAGAATGCATACAGAGTGTGGTCCTGAACATTTTGTGTCACAACTATGTAATGTTAATGTTACATAAAAATTGATGGAAATTGCATTGTAAGCCCATTACAGTTAGGTATGCCATATTGATGGTTGACGCGAATACATTGAGATAAGAATACAGGCCCCTACCATCTGAGTAGATTTTTGCCAGGCATAAATATTAAATATAAATGTCAATATACTGTCACTCCATTTAGCTGCACATTTTTTCCTATATAATGGTATTATGGCCTGTTTATTATTTAGCAACAAGCAAAAGTCATTTTGCAGGGGATGTGTAGTCATGGTTTCAGCCACCAGCAGTGAGATGGAGCAAAAACGAAGAGTATCTTCGTCAATCAATGACCACAAATTAAAATTAGAAATCATCTCCGTTTGAAGTTACAATTAGGTCTGAGGTCTTCTGTTGGTTTAATCTGTGGCTCAGTGTAGATTTAAGCAAAAGCTTTCTCAGAAAATCTGGTTTTATTTGGTTCAGATATGAAAAAAGGATGAAACTGATGATCTGAATGTCCCACTGGTAGGAATACCCCAAATGCGCTCTCCATAATACCTTTTCAATTCACTATCGCTAAGATTGGCACTGCATTATGTCTATAGAAATGGATAAGAAGTGATGATGATGAAGAAATAAGTATGAGGGGCTTGAGGGTAAATGTTTGCATACCTTCCAGCTGAACAGCCAAGCAATGATATTGCACATTCCAGTGTGAGAATGAGGTTTCACAATTCCATAGATTGGAAATCCATGTCCAAAAAGTAAATGTAATTTGTTTCTGTCACACTTATATGGAGAAATAACATAAGTGATGTCAGCTGGCTGCGTTCATGGGAGGATTAAACAAATGGCAAGGCATTTGCTTTTGAGAACGTTCTGACTTTCCACCAATTGAACAGGTTGCATATTTCATAGAGTCCACCAAAGGACCAGAAATTCGAAAGTAAAACGGCAGTTTACATGTACAGCTACTATCGTGTCAGGGTTTACCCCTACATGTGTGACTCTTATACATGTTTCACAGGCATAACATGGACAATGCGTGAGATCCCCTCACCCTCACATACAAGTGTCCCAACTGTAAGGTCACCACAAATTATCCATTGCGAGCCGGCAACTCCTTGATCATTGTGGCACTCCCTCTGAGACCCTCTTGTGAGTTGGATTATGATCGGAATTTGGTTGTTTATTTTTTTAACAGTTGCACCTTCCAAGAACCTGACTGTGCTGTCTCCAGAGCCCAGCTCGGTCATACAATCCTGCGCCTTAATAACTCAGGAACGAATGCATGGCATCGTCATCCCCAAATGAAAAGTTAACTTAATCAGATTCTCAGTGAAAACTCAGTATAAACAGACAGTTAAAGCTTTCAAGCACATTTTTTACTGGCATTAAGATAGGAAAAAAATCCCACTTATTTTAACCTCACATGAATTCAAGTAATGCATCATTAGTAAATGAGAGACAGAGTTTTAAGAGACAATTTTTCTTTCATTTGGGGAGAATACATTTATTGTGTGCCTGTTTTAAGACACTTAAGCATATTTCTTCAAGTAATATTATCTCCTTGCCAAAAGTAGTTTGCTGAATGTTAACCACAGATTGCAGATAAATATAAGAGAATGCTTTTTTGCATGCGGTTGTGGACAGTTTGGGCAAGATCGAAAACAGAAGGCCAGTTCTACTGGGCATCACTAATTCACTGTATATGCCCTTTTGGTGTCGTGGGTGGCACTGTGGAGTAACAGCAAGGAATTTCACCTCCAACCTTTTTGTGAGGAGTTTACATATTCTGCCAATGTTTGGACTGGTTTTATATGGGTGCTTTTTTGTCCTCCTGTACCTAAAACATGCACGCCACGCTAATTGGAGTCCCAATATTGTCCAGAGTAATGAGTGTGAGAGTCAAGGATTAGTGATACCTGCAATGAACTGGCGAACTGTCCAGTGCATTTTCTTGCCACATTTCCATTGGATGATGGGATAGGCTCCAGCTCCCCAGTGACCCTGACTAAGAAAAATTGGGTTAGCTAATGGATGGTTAAATGTACATTGCTGTCCTCATACATAACATAATCCCGCAATGCATTAAGATCTTAAGTTGCCAGTCTACTTCTAGATTGCTATTCACTGAAGTATTCAAGTTCTTATGGAGCAAGCTGAGTGGGGGATATTAATACTTTAAATTTGTGCAACAGTCTAAGTGCCTGCAGTCCGGCCCTGTAGTTGGTTTCTGGTTGATATTCATCAGGAGATTGAAGATCTGGTAGATCAGAGTTTGTCAAACTTAATTTATTTAAGGGCCCAGTGATTTATGGCTCATGGCAACCCAGCCCTCCTCATCTCTGAAACAAATTTCCTGAACGAAAGTACTATTTTCAGAAACTCTACTTGGATTCATTTTTTTTTTTCAAAATTATTTCTTTTTTAATTTGCTGCAAGCAAGCCAAAACTCTGACGATGACATTGACTTGATTTCTGCGCAGAGCCTTACATAACATAAAAACACGTTGCCCTCCAACATAGATGGCAAGCCACTGCTTTTACAGCAGCTGAGTGGATCCCGTATTCATTATTTCCCATTTTGACATTGCCGGGCAGGAAAATATACTCTGAAAAGTTGCAGTGTTTGGAGCAGGTGTTCTCTAGTTAGTTTATGCAGGGTTCCCAAATCTGTTCAGCAGCCAGCAAAGCAAATGATTGGAACACATCAAAATCCCCTTTCAGCCCCTCCAGCCCACATAAAGCTTTTTTCTTGAATACCACTATCTTATCATGCACCTGAAAAATATTGCACGCCCTCCCCTTCACTGATAATTTTAATTGGCCGAAATTAAAATCTCACTGCACACATGATTAGGACACGATTCGCTTTTTTCCTGACAGTTAAAGGAGTTCATGTGGACACATGCTGAGTGAGAATATGAGATGCCTTCATAAAAATTTTGTTTTCTGTCAAACTACTTTGAGAAATTTGATTGCCAAATTCATCTCTCTTCTTTTTAAAAGCCATTCAATTTATCTTAATATGCCCATGGTTTACCTCTGCAATTTTGAAGGCTTTGGTGCCTCATTGCTTTCATGATTTAGCAAATTACACTGGTTTTTGTGGGCTGCTTTTACCAGAAATTAAACTAAATTTAATGTATCTGTATTTTTCTTATTCTGGCTCCTCGTCCAATTCATCTACTTTTTGTTGGGAATTGCATAAAAATGTATCTTAGCTACATTTTTGCTAAGAGAGAACTATGACCGAGAAGCTAAAGTAGGTAAGCTACATGACTGTGGAGCTCACGCAACTGATCCAAAATGATGCTATTATTTGTTTGAGGGATATTTCCCTTTGCTGAGCAAAAGGGTGTGGAATTCTAAAATAATTCTATAATGATGTTGCCATGTCAATGTTTTTATCTTATATTTTACCTTATATGTTTTTACCCTTTTTTTATCAAAGAGTCAAGCTCTTTGCAGTCATGAGTATCAAAACTAAAGTTAATGGTTCTCTTTTTTTTTTGGCACTATGCGAGGGCCAGGCTATTCTGACAAAGGAGTCAGTAGCCCATAGATTGAGACACTGAGCAAAAAAAAATTCCAGCCAAAAACCTTAGTCTCTGAAAAGAAGCTGCTAAGTGCCCAGAGTGGTCAGTCTTTATGCTAACCTTTTCATATGAGAGAAGACTGAGAGGGTCTCCAGCCGATAAATAAGCTGCCACGTCTCAGCCCAGCCCTGGTGGAAACCTGGCCCTCGTTCAGGTTTTTCCCACTGTCAGGCAGATCTTCGGGCAGGTGCAGGTGAGAACTTTAAATATAGCATCGAAAACAGAAACAGACTCTGGCTTTTATCGCCAATTGATGGTTTCGAATAACAGCGTTGGTGGCAGTGCGTCGGGCTGCTATTCTCATTCACTTCACCAAAGTGTGTCTCCCGATGCACTGTTTGATTCGCTAGACTAAGAAGTTCCCAAGGGAGTAGGGCCTTTTTCGTATTTGACTCCCCTTCCCACCCATCTTTAATTGTATGCATGGTGTGTGTGTGTGTGTGTGTCTGTCTTTATATGTTTTAGAGAGAATGACACAGAGATTTTGGGATATACCGGAGATACAAGGCAGAACATCAGACAATTTGTGCAATACACAATACACTAAAATGGGCATGTGATTCGAGCTGCAGCATTTTATGGGAATCAGAATCAGAGAACAAAGACAAGGGAGGGGAGAGAATTTGTGAACATTTTGAAACATGCTATTAGTGTGCCTTATTACACATCCACATCCTTGGGCTGCACGCTCAGTGAACAGCTGCCAGTAACTTACTGGGGAATCCCCATTAGGGAATTCTGGGCCGTGTGATGACTATTATTCTTTAGATTGACGCGGAGGAATGTTTCTGAAAATGGCTGAAAGCCCAGCTTTTGAGAAGAGATGTCAAACTCAATTTCGCATGATCACGTGTCTCCAACCTTTGTCTGAAATCAGTGCTCTTCACTCAGGTATTTTTTTGTTTTGGAATTAATTTTTTTTCTGTAAGGGTGATGTTACGGTGGTGTTGTAAGTAACAGTCGCCTCATCGCAAGATGGTTTTGTGTTTGAATGCGACCCAGGTCCTTTTTACTTAGAGTTTGCATATTCTCCATGTTTGTATTGGTTTTCCAATCTCCTCTCAATGTCCTACGGCATGCATGTCAGGCCAGTTAGAGACTCTAAGTCAGGGCTATTCAGCATTATCCAGAAAGGGCTGGTGTGGGTGCAGGCTTTCATTCCAACCGAAACTACTAATCAAGCAGACTCTTGGGGTCGATTAGTCATATCAGGTGTGTAACTGCTTGGTTGGAATGAAAGCCTGCAGCCACATCTGCCCTTTTGGGATAATGTTGAATAACCCTGCTCTAAGTTATCTGTGGGCACAAGTTTGTGAGTAAATGGCATGTGGTTTTATGCACGGCAATGGTGAACTTTTCCAGTGTGTGTTTCAGCCTCTCTCCCATTGTATGCTGGGATAGGCTCAATGACCAGGTATAAGCGGGGCAGGCACAGACTGAAGGGATTCCGCCTGTGAAGTGGTACAACCGAAAATGTTATTTCTACCTTCAAAAACTAACTCAACTGCTTAACTAGGGGTTTAATAAGTAAATGTTAACCACTAATTAATGTGGTGGTTCTCAAACATGATGGTTTTCCTTCAAATGACAATGGCATTCCCAGAATTTTAATGAGCTGTTAATTTTGCTTCGAGTTCATACAATGAGACTGCTTAAACTCTTAAATCATCTTTTGGCAGAAATAGTGATGCAAGCCAAGAAAAATGCATCTTCTGTGGGCACGTAGTGGTTATTGGATTGAATTTCAAATGGTAAATTTTAGTACGCATATAACTGCATGAGAAGAGGTAAATTATCCATAACCTACGAATTTTGAGACTGAGGTCAATCAGCAAGCTCTTTATTGTTTGAAGCAGCAAGCACCTGGCCACCAATCCTAACTTTGCGGGGGATGATAAAGAATTCAATGACGCAAAAGATATTGAGGCCCAACTGCATTGCGCTGAAGTAACCTGCAAGGAGTAAAACAACAAATTATCGCATATTCAGCAATTAAGTAAAGAGAGTTACCTGTAAAATCTTTAAGTTGGCTGGTTCTTTTAATGTAATCGTTCACCTGTGGTGCAATAAGCACATTATACATTTAGGAATTTGTGTGGCACTGAAAAATTACGTTGGCATAAAGTGGATTAGGAAGGTAAATAATCCTTCTGAACATTAAACACACCTAATAAATTAAAATAAGTAGTGTTTTACAAATTCTCAAATTGCAATTGCGGTTTGAATGTAACCCAGCTGGATTCCCTAGGACCGAGTTGAGATCCAGTGGATTAATGGATCAGTACTCAGTGGTAAATGGTGAATAATTGGAAAAACGTGTGTGTGTTTTCATGTTTGAATGCGTGAGTGTATGAAATTATAAATCTGCAACTCTAAGCCCTCCTCCTCTAGTCTCTTTTTGATCTGTGGAACAATTACGATGATATATGTGCATTAAAGTGTATGTTTGCTTAAGACTTTTGCCATTTATCTCCTGCTTAGATCTCATTAGCGTGGTCTTGACCTTGCGTTGTGTGGGAAGACTGTAAAACATCTACTGCTTTTTATATCTGGGGGATCATCTGTCCAGTGCATGAACATAACTCTTCCACGTAGTCAGGGAAGTGGGTGGCATTTTCCAACGTTTTGCAGTTGCATGGAATCCAAGTCAATCAAGGTTTAGATTAACAGATTCAAGAGCATCTCAGAACAATACATTTGGAATGGGACACAAAATCATAACTTTATGTGCAAAATGTGGGTGATGACAGCAGTTCACAAAACCGCTCTCTGCGTTTTCCCACGTCAGTGGTTTTAGGATGATGAGGGAAAAGTTTGCGGAGTCTGTGATTAAAGCTTGTTTTTCTGTACTTTTCTTTGGCCGAAAATGACCCTATTTCATAAGTTTGGAGGCAAAGGTGATTTTCAGCTTGACAGGATTATGGCAGTCTTCCACGTCTGCATCAGTGAAAGTAGCATACGTTATATTTTTCTGGGGCAGGTGTGAACGGATTGTGTATAACCAAAGCAATGCTGTTCAACACTCACCCTGGTCAAACACAATCTGGCAGCGGTTTACTCGCTAGTTCTGATCCTTTCATTTAGTCAGCAGGTAGTCTTTAGGAGCCCACTGTGATCTGATGAGAAATGGTCTCAGGAGTGCACTTCAACCAATGCCAGCCTACTTTCATCAAACTGCCAATCAGAATGCGTTATGAGCTGTAAACCTTCCCAATTAGACAATTTTTTTATGCTTTCAATCATAGTGTCATGGCTTCCATACAACAGGACAGAATGCTGCACCCCCGCACTCCATTTGCGCTATCACACACTCAGACACACACACAAGAAAGTGAGCATAGTCACGCGCACACACACTTCAGTAGCACTCAAGCCAACACGCAGACAGACACATATATGCTTGCATATACACAAGACCATGTGACCGTCGGAGGCAGCGAGAGAAGCCCGTGGCACCCCGTGGTTTTGTGCGCCCTGCTCGTCAGCAGGGGGTGACACTCTGTGTGCTTGAAACTCACCAGAAGCCCAGGGGACACAGATTACTCTTGTTTTAGAACATCCCGGGGGCAAAGAGGAGCCCTGGGAAGCAAGTAGTTGCAAGGTACACCAATTACACAAGGACACAGGCCAGCTTGTCTGTGCCCAGGAACACGTCAACTCGCTATACAAGCACCTCCATCAAGCTCATTCAGCAGAGCTAATGGGAAGGCATCTTAATTAGTGTTGGACAAACAGATTTTTGCCACAGAGTTGCAAAGAAAGCTAAGTAGCTGAATGCTCACATTGTTCAACCTCTGACCTGGGGTTGGGGGGCACCCAACGACATCATCATGCTCTGTTACTCTGACAAATCACATCTGACTGCTCTATCATCTATGATGGATAAAACTGGAACAGTAATTGTTAGTAGCCATGGTTATCTGATTAAAAGAAAATTCCAGTTTTTTTTTCTTCCTCCGTGTATGATTGCACCAATAACGGGAGAGGTGATAAATGTGATAGTGTCTGAATAGGCTTGTGTATGTATGTTTTATCTCTGATTATTAGCATAATCCTTTTTCGCAAAGCAGGATCACTAAGTTAGCTGGATAACTGCAACCAATAAAAGCCAGAGAAGCAATTTTTACTTTGTTTTCCAGATTTGGGAGGGTTGCAGGCATTACTCAGTGCAGTTGTACGTCTAACCCAATAATCTTGCTTTGGGAAACGGTCCCCAGAAGTTCTGCTGCTATGGGAAGTTCTCAAAATGACAGAGAAGTTCTCCTTGCTTCTTTGATCACACATTTTTGTGAATTATGAGTATTGCCCTGGCCTCAGGTGACAGGCCACCAATACGCTGCCAGTGCTGACATGAGTTATCTTATTTTCAGGATCGAACCACATCCTGTTCGGTCAGAAAAATGTCGCAGCATTGATTTCAGAATTGTTATGACTGTTAAGCAGTTTTTTCATTTAGGATGCATCTGGGACTATCCATGATTCGCAGAAAGTTTATTTATTTATTATGTTTAATTTTATTTTCTTCACAGAGATGTTGCAAAGCAACATGGGCAATGTACCATCTAATAACTTTGCCTTAAACTGCTCCCCCCCAGCACCAAAACCCCCCCCCCCCACCACCACCACCACCACCAAAAAGCAACTTTTAATTTGGCCAGTTATGTGTACTTATAACAAAAATTAATTTTCAACTGGCACACATCTTTTATGCTGGAAATTTAGAATATAAGGTATGCGTGTGTGTGTGTGTGTGTGTGTGTGTGTGGGTCACTCTGTCCAAGTCTGCAGACATGCCCTCAGATGTTCTCTGTAACATAGTTTTGTCACAATGCCGCCTCGCTTTGAGCCCCATCCTCAATGCAGCTGTAGTATAATGGAAATATCTTCATATTAGCAATAATGATGATAAATAAAATTTGATAAATTAAAGCAAAGAGCATATTTCTTTGCCAGAAAATCATGCTAATTGTGAATTTGTTGTTCATCATATGATATTAATGACTCCTCTCTGTTTTCATTAGTTTAAACTGGGTTGGTGATTAATTTTCGGTGCCCAAAACAAAACAAAACGGACCGTTTGACTGTCCAAGACCAAAGTTGGCCACTCCTGATCTCGCCTATTAAAATCATGTAAGGCTTAAAAAAAGGCTTTCGCTTCAGTAGTGATGAGGTCCAGTAACCCCATTCATTCCCTGAGAACAGTTCAACAATGGCAGCCTCCACGGTCTGTGTATAATTAGATGTTGTGTCAGCCGCATTAGAAGCATCCATGATGAGCCATGAGGCATATCCCGCAAAATTAAGGCAGCTATTTCTAACTTTCCCTTGCGTGCTCTATCTTCATGTTACTTTACTTCAAATGTTTTGCAGTTGTGCATTAAATACAGGTAGCACTGTACATTTAAGTGAAGGTCTAGCTCTTAATGTATTGATGTGGCCCGTCTTGCTTGGTCCGCCTTTTGGATTACGCATGAAAACTAGTACGGCACTCAGCAGAGTGCATAATGCTGCCAAAACAACAGACCCAAGATTAATTTATTTTTAATTTTATCAATTATAACTAACTTTAAAATTGAAGTAATTCTGTGGTGACCTTAAGATGTAAAACCTAAATATGTATAATAAAAATATATTTTGTAATGACTTAAAATTAGGCAAAGGCACTTAGTGGAAAACACAATTCCCCCACACCATTTTTTTTTTTTGTGCAACATCATAATATATACGAAGACTGCTATGTTGGCATACCGGGTTAGCCATCTACCTTACATTTTGAACAAATGGCAAGTTGATGCAACTTTTAATTTGCGCAATTGTCAAAGCCCTGATGTTGCAGTCACGCCCCATTTCCGATGCTTTATGGGATAGTTTGGTGGCCAAGTTGCTTTCGGTCTTGCGGAGCTGTGGACAGTTACTTTAGCATGTATGGTTATGGATACTTGGCTGTACGATTCCGAGTGGGGAACGGTCATTTTCTCAAAGTTTCAGGAAGGGCCTCCCCTGGAGTACCACCTCTCCTAGATTTTTAAATCTCTCCCCACCAGCATGGATGATTCAAATGATTTCCTCATTATCAAGTGTCTTCATGGGTAATGAGCTGATCATTTGACTCACCTGTGCTGGAGCAGGCAGAGCTCTAAAGCATACATGAGAAGTGGTACTCCAGGAGATGTTTGAAAAGAGCTGGTGTAGATGTTAAGATTGGTATTGTTATGTGTTATTATGCGCATGCAATAGATCTAAGCACTAGCAAGCTGTGCTCCAGATGTGTGGTAGTCTCAGAAGTGTAAGAAATTTCAGTGAAAAAGCTAGATCTGGCTATTTTTTGTGTATTGACAATTTTTCGAATTATCGAGTCATTGCCAAAAAACTATTATGCGTTTTTAGGACTATACGTCAGTATGTCACCAGATCACATCACTACGAACACTCAATTTTTCATACCCACTTATTTGTACTAGCTGTGAAATATTATGCCTTTGAGGAACCCATTGTTTAGAAGATATTTGGAAAAACAGGTTTAACCTCTGACATTGGCAGGAAAGTAATTGACAACTGGAGATCAAAAATTTTTCAAATGTTGCGATGATATTAAATTAAAGTTTTTGACATCGGATTGAATTATTTTTAGTGGTATAAGCATGTCAAAATATTAAGTTCATAATTTACCTTAAAAAAATTATTTTATGTCATAACAGATCTTCATAACATCTCACGCACTCGTTCATCCCCGCTGGCTCCGGGTGGAAGCGTAGCACCTCGACAGATGGACCTCCATCTTGGCCTGTTCTGGGCTGCTTCCCAGGCTGCTGTGGTGTTGAGTCCTATGGCCCTCAGATCAGTCTTCATCATGTCGCACCACCTATGCCTTGGTCTGCCCCTGGGACAGGTCCACTGAGCTGGAGTGGACTTCCTCAGCAGGTGAGCCAGCTCCAGGGATGGAGATGATCTGACTATATGTTGTAGGCGGGCTGTCCGGAAGTTGGAGACTAATGGCTGTTTAGTTATCTGTCGTAAGTTGGCATTTGTGGTGAAGTTGTACCACTGGAGCCTAAGGACCCTTCGCAGACACTTGGAGTCAAAGGTAGCTGTGAGAGTCCAGATCTCTGCACCATACAGCAGGATGGACAGCACCAGGCTGTTGTACAGTCTGAGCTTGGTGTGGGTAGAAAGGTGACTGTTTGACCAGATTGTGCCTAGGGATGCCATAGCTATGGTGGCACGGCCTATGCGGATCTTTATGTTTGCGGTCAGAAGTTATCGTGCTGCCAAGATAGCAAAACTTGTCCACTACTTCCACCTCCTGGGTGCCAATTACTGGACTTTCTGGAGGAGGTTCAAAGTCGCTTAGGCTTTGGATCTTTGTTTTTTGCCAACTTATAGTCGGGCCAAGTGGTTGGGTTGCTGCATCCATGACTTGGAGAGCACGGCGAAGTGCTTGTATAAGCTTAGCGAGAATGGCCTCATCGTCTGCATAATCCAGATAAGAGATGGTCACATTCCCATACAGTACTAACGTGGATAAAGGTTCCACTTTCGCCAACGCGCCATTGGCCGTGTGTCAGCCGAAAGTCAGATAGACGTACCCTGCTCACTGAACCGGGAAGTAGAGGGAGTGAGAAGGCATGTTGGCCGGCCGTTTCACGCATATTAGAGTGTAAATCCCCGTTGCAGAGAAGTGCAAATAAGTTCAGCGTTGAAATTTTTTCGTCGGACAACATGACGTCCATTATATTTGTAGTATAGAGTAAATGTCTAAAGTAGTTTTTCCTACAGATTTTCTTTCGAGCAGTTGGCGATATATTTGTATATATATAAATTTATAAAAAATATATAAATAATAAATTATATTGGCAATATATTTATATTTTATATTCATAAAGTTATTGTCTGCAAATTCATGTATTTTTGTCATAATATTTACCGATAAGAATTAAGAAATGAAACCTTTAGTTCTAAAGTGCTGTTATCGGAGAAAGCAAAACAACAACAACATGTTTTGCCACCTGTATTATTTAAATTATGAACAAAACCCGCACTTCTGAAAATAGAAATAAAATATGCAAATATCTATGTACTTGTAACTTACAATAAAGGTGTCACTTTTTTCGAAGAAATGTTTCGGCCTTTGGAAATCCAGAGGATTTAGTCTTCGTCGTGTATAACCCAAACAACTCTCAGTCAAGAAAATGGTGACTTTTTCAGTTGGAACAAATGGTTGAACGTAAAGTATGCTAACTTTTGTCGCCTTTTACTCATAATTTGAGAGCTAATCTCAAGAATAAACTTTTTCTGTTATCGGCAAATAAACACAATAATGTCCCTCTCAGTTGCAAGTGTCATGGGTTAGCGTGGATTAAAAACTGTTCTCACAGCGGGACTGATTATGTTTTCACATTTGTAAGAAATTATCACTTATCTACCATAGGTATGGTGTGTAAAAAATGCATATTCAGATTTAATGGTATAGTTATCAATTTGCAAACTTTGTGCAAGTTTGTGCAAGATATAATGTAAGCCACTGTCTTACATTATATCAAGACTGGTAGCTATTTCGCCATAATCAACATTTACAGTGAGATGAGCAAGATTTAAAATTTTGGGCATCCAGCTATAAATTATAAATGTATAAATAAATATTTTGTGACAATAAATGCGTAAGTTGTCATCTATAAAGAAAGTGTTTCTGCTTCATGACTACTCCTACTTCTAACTGCCTCTAATAGAATTAGATATTTTAAAACTGTAATAACAAAAACATTGATTAACTTGTGAATAAGTCATACCCGTATCTGAGACAGTTGTGGTAATTTATTCTTGCCAAAATTCAAGGCCGGCAATAACATCTGGTAAACACCAGTCATACCCAAAAAACTGCTCCCCCCTATCGACAGTCCCCTCAAGTTCTGCCTGCTGCGACTACACCAAAATCTTTTGTAATCCTCCGCCACCCGCCGGGCCGATCAGAGAAAGGTGGACGAAAACGCGAAGCCAGCATCTCGTTAACTTTAGCGCTACCTTTATCCACACTGGCACTGTGGCTGGCTCCACATGCACTCTGGGCCACAGTTGTTCTCATCACATGGTCGATGGCAGTATTGAAGATGGTTGGGGCAAGAACACACCCCTGCCTGATGCCACTGTTGATGTCAAAGACAGCTGACAGCAGCCCGTTTACTCTAACGCAGGAAAAAGTATTGGAGTAGAGGAGTGACAGCAGGTCCACAAGCTTTGCCCGCACTCCCAGGATCTTAAGAATCTTCCATCGGGCTTGTCTGTCTACACAGTCAAAGGCTTGCTTCAGGTCCAAGTAGGCAGCATAGAGAGGCTTCCTGTACTCTCACCTCATCTCTGCCAGGAGCCTGAGTGTCAGGATTCTGTTAACTGTAGAGCAACCTGGAGTAAATCCACTCTTCACTGTTCATAACATGACCAAAATAAATCACTTCCAGAGCATAATATGGCCCACCTCCATATAAAATTTAGTCTAAATCAGCCAAGAAGTTGTGAAAATAGTCTGTTTACAGACAAACAGACAGACATGTGAAATCGCTTGTCTTGTGACTCTTGCAAAAACTATCAAATGACATGCGAGCCCCAATATAAGAGAGAGGGATTTTTGTCTCTATAAAAACATCCGTAGTGTCGAAACAGCCTCTCCAATTTTGACCAAATTTGCCGGGCTTCCTTTGCGTCATAATATGTTAACTCCCCAACAACTATATGATCATTACAGTCACGAAACATTTTTTTCTTTTTTTGGCCATGTTATTAAATGTAGACCCCTAAAAAGTACCAAGAGTTGAGGTTTTTGGTCCATTTCAGTGCCTACTGTCCAATGGGCCAATTCATGGAGGAAAATTTTGGCATTAATCCCATGTCTCCATCATTTTTTTCAAGCAAGATATTGGCCAAAATGTGTTTTTACCTTTTCGACAACCTTGACACAGACCTCTCGCCTTGAAATTCCAAAATTTAATCCCTGTCTCATTGGACAAGTGGCTTCTTGAGCTATAAATTCCAAGTCAATACCTCAAGAATTGTGGACACTAGAAGGAGGACACTTGCAAATATTCAAAATCTCAAGACAAGACTGAACATTTTGGCATTGGTCCCATGTCTCTACAACCTTTCAGAAGCAAGGTATGGGCCAAAATCTGTTTTTGACTTTTCTACATTCTTGACCTTTGAACCTGGCTATTCAAAATTGAACCACTTTGTCACCGGACATATGACTTGTTGTGACATAAATTTAAAGTTGATACCTCGAGGCTTGTTGATGCAAGCATGAGGTAAGACAGACAGACAAGCATTACGTTCAACATACTTAGTGTTCACAAGTAATCACGATAAACATACTCGAGTAAAAAAACAGTTTATGTGACATAAAAAAAACATACAGTCAGGCAACTACATAATTCTAATTAAAGTGCACTTTTTCCTCGCAAAGCTACACAGCACATAAAATGAACCAATATTCAGATTGCAGCATTAGTACTGGTTCTGGCAATAAGCAGAAGGCATGTTAGATGTGCTGTATGGAACCTCGCCATCTCATATTGACTTTGGCGGGATCAAACACAAAACTATTTGGTATGAAATTCAAACTTCATTTTCAACTGTAATAGTCAATATGTATGCAATTATCTAGAGACCCTTGAAGTTCATTTGGAAACATACTCGTCCATGTCCAGACCTTTCTGCCAATGAACAAAGGTCAAAGAGAGAGGCACAGCTGGATGGAAGGACGAAATTAGTTCTGTAGCTGCGTGCCAAGGACTTTGAGAACAGGTGCTTATGTGACAATGTCCATCAATGTGCAATTGAAAATCTGCATTCTTGTAAATATGGTCAGTTAACTTCTGTCATTAAGTTAGCTTTAGGAGGGGTAACATTACCATGGTTTTTTAATGAAATTTGAAAACTAAAGAACCCTTTAAAATATCGCATTGCACCCTCAGGGAGTCAGGGTCAAAAGTTGGAACAACTTAATGAAACCCAAAAACAAAAAATCATGGCCATTTTATAGGTCTGACGCAAAATTAAATCAACTGGAAGGACAAAAGTGGCTTTGGAGTGCCTTTTCTGTCTTGGTTTTTTTAAAGGCCCAAAAGCCTCACAAAAAAGCATATCTCAAAACAAAGAATCTCCAGGCAGTATATCTTAATATTAAGCCTTACTGCTTTAATAATAATAATAATAATAAATAAATAAATAAATAATAATAATAATGCATCAATTTTATTTAGCGCTTTTCTGGACACTCAAAGACGCTTTACAATGGAGGCATTGTAAAGGTGGTAAACTACGTTTTTGTAGCCACAGCTGCCCTGGGGCAGACTGACGGAAGCGTGGCTGCCAGTATGCGCCTACGGCCCCTCCGATCACCACCAAACATTCACACGCAGCCATACATGAGGGAGGCAGGGTTCCTATATTGCATGTTTTGTGGGAGGGGGAAACCGGAGTACCCAGAGGAAACCCACGCGAACACGGGGAGAACATGCAAACTCCACACAGAAAGGCCCCAGGCCGGATTCGAACCCACGGCCTTCTTGCTGTGAGGCAGTAGAGCTAGCAGTAGTGAGGCCACTATGCCACCGTGCTGCCAAGAATGCTTTGAGAATACACATAGGCGATTCCATGACAATTTGGAATTACTTTACATTTGAGTACAGTATTTCTTGCTCTTTTGTTCTATACTACAAACCAATCAATACAGAATAATACAACCCAAAATCAGAAAAATTTGGGATGGGATGTTAAATTTAACACTGAAAGCAGTGATTCATATAAATAGTCTTTGACCAATATTACACTGAAAATAATACATCACCACATTTTCAGTTTGACCACAAGAATTTAATTGACTTTTCAACAAAAAAAAAAGCTTGACTTTTCATTCTTGCACAATTTCAAAAATGTTTGAACAGTATTTACCTCCTTGTAACATACTCATTCATTTTCACAACACTTAATGGATGTGTACAGACTGCAGGCACCCAGTGATTAAGTGTTTCTGATTTCATTTTGTGTTTCATTTTTTTCATTTTGCATTTGATATTCTCAATTGGGGACAAGTTGCACCTTCTTTTTATGTAATTACGCCTTTGTAATATATGCAGAAGTGCTCCTGTTGAAATACGTAAGATGTCATCTTGAAGGCTGTATAAGTCCCTTCAAAATCTCATTGTACTTTTCAGCATGAAGTGTCCCTTTATTGAAGTGCAAGTTTCCCTAGCCAAAGGTGCGGACACAATCTGTACCATGTCAGAACATGGCTTTTGGGCTTGTTGCTGGTAATGGTCAAGATGGTCCTTTTTCACACTGGTCCACAACACAAAGCGTCCATTTCTTCCAAAAATGACCAGAAACATTGATTCGTCTCATCATAATACATGTTCCCACAGTGTGATAGTCTATGAAAGATGTCTGCAAGTCAGGAAAAGTTGACAATGGCTCTGGACGCCATCAACAAAAAGGCCTCCTTTTTGCACATTAAAGTTTTAACTGGCATTTGTGGATGTAATAACATCTTATTGTATTTGACAAAGGATGGCTTTGAGTGAAATGTCAAAGTCCCTTTCTTACTTTTTTGGGAACATTGTTTTTAATCTTTTCAATAATTTTTATTTACTTGTGCATGTGCGGGCAAATTGGAGACCCTTTGCTCATCATTGCTGCTGAAGGTCTTGGCCTTTCCTGGATCCTGCTTTTGTACCAAAGCGTGATTACAATCATTACAATGTATTGGGTCAAGGTCAAGATCACTGACAAGGTCAAAATAGTTTTTTGGCCACAACTTACATCAAGCCAACAGCCAAAGTTTCCTTTTTCAATTCTTGAAATATAATCCTATTGATTTCTATAGTGAAAAGTTTTAAAGAGTAGATGGGGTCAAAGTTCAGGGCGGTCAAGTTCATGATCAGAATTGCCGAATTCACACTATATCTCAAAAACTACTGCAGATAGACACTTGACTACTATTTAACAAATATAGGAAACTATTAATGGAGATTAAAATGACAATGCTCTTTGACCTTGAGTGACCTTAAAAGGTCAAATCAAAGGTAACAAGAATTCATGAGGCTATATCTCGAAAACTACAGTAGATAGTCACTTTGTTTCTATTAAAGCAATTCTTACCTCTGGCATTTTTACACCTTACTTTTGTAATCTTAAAATGCTCCTAATAAGCGTATGGTGCACTAAAATGTAAAAAAAAAATCCACCAGGTGTTGAAACTCTTCAATATTCAATTCTCATGTATTTTTGATAAAAGTCTTGACCAATCATTTTCTTCGGTCCAAATAAAATGATTTGCTGAGCTTCCTGTCTGTAATCCATTGTAGCGCCCCTTCCAGTTGCCTATCACTGTCACCGCTTGCGAGTCATGCGCCTCTCTGGCAGAAAAAAAAAGACGCATTTGACTGTAAACAAATGGGTGCTGAAATGCTATAATTGCGATAATAACATTAATGGTAGTTCGTCAGACTACAAAGGTAACTAAACATTACAAAAAGGGAATTAAACGTTAAAAGGGAGTTTTATTTCATGCCACATATAGAATTGAATAGTTTGTAATTACTGTTGGTTAGTTTTCACTTGCCAGTGCCTCTGAATCTGACTCCACTGACCCGTTTCACTCTGCAAAGAAAAAAAATATTACGTGCAGTGCGAGGAAGTGAGCAGCGCGAGTGAAACGGGTCAATGGAGTCAGATTCAGAGGCACCGGTAAATGAAAACTAACCAACAGTAATTACATAATATTCAATTCTATATGTGGTATAAAATAAATTTTTTTTTCGTGGGAGAAGTCTGGCGATCAGGGACGAGCGTGGGACTTCGGAGGGAGGCGGAGTTGTTCATGTTCAAATTTTTACTAAGTGCTGTGTGACATGCCGGAAAGGTAAGAATTGCTTTAATCACAAATATGAACTCATATGATGTGTACAATGGCATTATTACCACTCACCTAAAGTAACCTTGAAAGGTCAAACCCAAGATCACAAGATTTCAGAAGGCTATATCATTTATTAATGTAGATAGCCATTTGTTTACAATTAATCACTGACAGGAACTGATATTTGGGAATCTCGATGGTACCATGACATTTGACTTTGAAAGGTCAAACACAAGAGCCCATGTGCCCCAAGAGTAGATCAACTCACTGAACAGCTAAAATATGGATGAGGGGTGGGGCTTGCCTTGCCTGGCAACACTCGTTCAAATATTTTGCCTTATAACTTGTCTTAAATTGCCCGGAACTGTTTTGGAACGCATTGCAGGCCTGAACTGTAGAAATAGATGCATTTTTACAAATAAATGACCAGACAAAACATTACATATCTTGTTTTCATACTGTCTGCAATGAAATACAAATAAAAGTAAATATAGAAATCACTACTTTGTTTTTAAGTGCCTTATCCATACTGTCCCAATTTTTAATTTTAATTTTTTTCCAGGTTAGGGTTGTTGTAAATGATAAGTAATAACATCAAATGTATTTGAACAAATTAGATGCAGCATTTGAAGTATTTTGGCCTCAAAACTTCAAAAATAAGAGTAATCCATTTTAGTGATCTCTCATTGAAATATGCGTCGTACGATTTAATCACTGCTTTTCAAATTTCAGGCATTTAGACATTGACTTTATCGATGTGTTCCCCTCAAATAATGTAGTAATGGCTTTTCACTTCATGACAGGGCCACTTAACAAACTTCAAGATTTGGGTGACCCAACATCAGCGCTGCTGGGTTTATCAGGTGATTGATATTTCTTAGTTTCCCCTAATGTTCATTCCATTCCAGAAAGTCTGTGTAGAGTTTGAGGTTGTAAGTTTCTTCCACTTAATCTATGTGAATATCAATGGTCATAACAAACTTTTTAGAGAGTGTATAGAGTAATGCATAATGGCCATTTACACCATTATTTACCAACACTATCAGACAGCAAAGGTGGATATACTGAGAACAGTCACACAATTATCCTGTTTCCTCATTAAATATAGTCCTCATTTTATTAACATGGCCTAATAAATTCACCAAGTTGTATTTACAAGGAGAAGCAATAAATATATTACCATCGTCATAAAAATATTTTGTGTACATTTTTAAATCATAAATGTGTCACGCTGTTAGTAGCATTTCGTACAGAGTAAAGAAATAAGGCATTAGAAACCTACTGGCACTGTGGGTAAACTGTGTAAATACCGGTAAACTACTGTGGGCAAACCATGTAAATATGGAGAACCGCATAGAGTAAACCATGAAGATATGAGCAAACCATTGTGGGTAAACTATGTAAACGTGGGCAAACCACTGTGGTTAAACCACATAAATATGTGCAAACCACAGGGGGTAAACCATAAACATATGAGGAAACCACTGAGCGGAAACCTTATAAGTATGGCCATCAAGTCGAAAGAGTCCCCCAAATCGAGTCACATCAAATTTTCTGCATTATGCAGTACTACCAAGAAATATTTAAGCATTCTGAGGTTTCACAGACAAACATGGTGTCTGAACATGCACTTGGTCCATTCAGTTTGATTCAATTTGAAATAATAAGGTTGTGAAAAATTTACTTCAAAATTCTTTGGGATTTTTGATTTCTTTACACTTGCAGGGGGGTACGAGTCTAAGATTTTTTTGACAGGGCTGCATTGTTTTGAATGTCTCCTGTGGGTTAAAACTGCATATTGTTAATTAAAAACTAGCCGTTTTCCCCAACCTAAATTTAACGCGAGGAGAGTCACTACAGTAGTCTTTAAAATTGGGTGAAGTCAGAATTTTTCTTTACACATCACAATGTATTCAAAGTGCCAAGTTCTGTACTGCAAACAGACTGGAAACAGACAACAGATTTAATAAATTATTTAGCTTTCATATATAAACTCAAGGGAGATTCTACTCATACCCACTACAAATGACAGAGCTTTTTGAAGCACCTGAAAACAAGAGGACAGGAATTAATGTGTTCTTCTCAGGGTCTACCACAGTCATAGGAGTGACAAATAAGGCTTCCGTACACTAAAAACTCCAGTGCTCTGTTCACTAGACATTTAGTCAGCACTGCCGTCAGGCCAGTCCAAGCACGCTGTGTCAAGCTGAATCACAGATTGCGCAAAAATGGCAATAAAAAAATAATAATGCAGTCCACAGTGGATTCAGTACATTCCAGCCACCAGATTGTACTGTAGTTCAAAAGAAAAAAAAAAAAAAGACGTCACAGGAGTGTTCTGACAAAAAAAATAACGTAAAAAATAAATATTGCACTTAAAAGCTAAGCAGTTACCTAAAGTGTCAATGTAACATGCTATTGTACTGCTCCATCCCGGTATCCATGGCATCCAATCCCAGTGTGTATTATGGGATTCGTCCAGTAAGTATCCTTGCGAAATGGGGGTTTCCATCAAGTGAAACTCCCCTTTTCCAATTGTTGGAAAGAAAATATTCAGTTCATTCACTTCTTAAAGTAGCAACATAAAGGTTTGGTAAGGTCTTTTCCTTTCCCTATCCAGTATAAATAGCAGACACAACACTAAGAACATTTATATCCCAGAAGCCTCCAGTGCTGGAGGACGTTTCATACTCCACGTATAAAAATATAACTTTTCCTGTTTCAGTTTTAATGATAGTCTTCAATTTTTGAGTTATAGAGGGCCAGCAGTCAGTTGAGATGGCGGTTGGGCTTCAAGCGCCTGGCCCTGCGTGTCCTTTTGGTTACCGTGGTGAAACGGAACTCTTCCAGAGGGTCCACTTTGCCCTTTGGGTGGCGTTTCATGAAGTGCACTTCCTGCTGCGTCTGCGTGGTTCGTGACCCCTTCTTCGGCCTCCCTTTCCTGTTGAAGCCCAAGTACCACCCTTTGTATTGGGCCGACACCAGAGCTGTGTAGTTGTTTTCCAAGAACTCCTCCACAAAGACACACTCCTGGCCACCACCATTCAGCTGCAAACAGAGGACATATTCCTTTACGTATGTCTGCATTTGTTTTTCTGTCTTGAGTTAAGATGCCCTATTGCACTCAGGAATCACTCTCAGGGCAACAAACTCCTCCATTTATTTGGAAGAGCACAGACAAATAAGTGCCCTCCACAAAAAAACTGCTATTGCAGTCTACAAGTTGCATTCACACAGACATGAAAAAGAGGAACACGAGTATCACACACAAACAGATGGTTGGAGTCCAGTAGATCGCTTGGGAGATTTAGCAGAGAAATGAGATGATGATCACACTAGCCTGCTTAAGCCCTCTCTCTACTGCTACCACATCTCACCTTGCAAAGACATATCAAAATTGTCAGAAGCCCATGATTTAAATCCCCTGTTACCCATAATTGGCAACATCACCACAAAAAGCTTCGACGCTGCAATTCTGTGTGTCTCTGCAAGAGTCAGACACACACCTTCCCTTCGTATTTTTTTTTCTCTTCCAATGGCCCAAGGGGTAAATTAAACACCATTTAGCTACAACACTAAAATCATCCCTCAACTGTTTTGTTGATCCCCCTCATGCCACCAAAACAGCTGCGTCAATCTAAATCCATCCGAATTCCCAGACCCTGGGATTCCGAGAAGACCATTTCCCTGTTCATCACGCTGCCTCCATCAGCATGTCTTCTTCTCATGGTGCCTCCTGGTGCCATTTCCTTCCAGGGTTTAAGCTACACGTACCCCCCTGATGGACATGATGTAAAAAGAAAATGGGACTCACTAGACCAGGCAACCTCCTTTCGTCGCTTCAATTTCCAGTTCTGGTGCTCCAAAACCTGTCGTAGCTGGGTGCATTTGGCTATTATTCTGGGTCAGTCTGATGCTTCAAAGTCATATAATCGGCAGGGTAGCGCGCCCTGTGTCTTACACATTCCTCATGTGATCATAATAAGAATTCTATGCAACATATGTCACTGTAGCCTTTCTGTCGGCTTGGACCAGATGTGATTGCTTTTGTTGCCTCTGTATATTGATGAACCTTGGGCGCCTAACATTCTGTTGCCAATTCATGGATTTTCCCTCTTTGCACCACTGTCAGTAGGTAGTTACCACTATTAACTGGGATTTCCCCCGGAAGCATTGCTGCTTCAGAGATGCTCTGGTCCACTCGTCTGGCGATAATGATTTGGTCCTTGTCGCTCAGGTCCCATTTCTCCCACATTTAACACATTAACTATGAGAACCTACTGTTCGCTTACCATTTAAGGTCTGTCTGCTGATGTTAACATGCACCGTAGTCACAAGATAACATCATTTGCGTTATCTGTGAGTGGTTTTAATGTTTTGGCTCATCACTGTATATGTTTTGTTCAGCTGCATCATAGAGGCAATGAATGAACGCTGGTCGAGATTTGAGACAACCTAACCGTTACTCGCATTCAGTTATTAAAGGCAGAAGTTCCAAATTAAAGGTATTTACCTGCTCTGGCTAACTGGTTTGATTTGACTGGTATAGTAATTTTGTTTAACTGATCACATCAATCAGAATGGCATGTACTAATTTGTCTAGATAACAAAAGGAGGAGAACAGCATTTACTGGTGTCTTTGAAAATAAATGAACCACAAAACATTTCTTTCAGTAAGACCAAGAAGTACATACTCCTCCCTATCCGATGACAGCTTTTTCAAATGTAACTAATTAACCTGAAATGAAAACCCATATACCCGTACTGCCCTCAGGACAAGTATGAGGAAACTTGATTTGAAACTACATGAAACAAGCCAAAAAATTCTGGAATGCACCATTCAGAGCATAATAAAGGGGTGGCTAAAACACATTTGTGGGCTCACGGGTCTTTAGTGAAAAAAGAAAAAAAATTCCCAGTAAAGCCGACTTGAGTAAGACAGCCCACATTTCCACATTTAACCTTGAGACAAGAAAGTTATGTCAGCTGATCTGTTTTCAGATTGACAGTTGCACGGTATATCCTGAAAACTTTCAGATGATTTAAAATTATTTACAATGGACTTTAATTTTTGTTTGACTGTCTCTGGTGCTCATAAGCAGATTTCCCCTTGCAATGTCATACCACTCATTTTTACTCAGCTGTTTGCCGGTTATGTTTGCACAGGCAGTGAGATGGAAAGGTACATTTATCGCAGGGACGTGCGGTCAGGGTAGCCAGTGACTTCTTTTTTTTTTTGGCTAGATTTTGTCAACCTGTTTCCACATCCTAGGCTTGAATGTCAATCAATCAATTTGACCTTTTTTTCTGGTCAGTTAAGCCTGTAATGATTATGAGGTGATGGTGACAAAAAGATTAATTTACCTTTGCTCTGATTCGAGACTGCAAGGAAGTAAATCTTAATGATTAATTAGGAGAAAATCTCAACTCTCTTGGTCATTCCGTATATTGTTTTTATTTCTTGTTTATTGGATTATGAAAGAAGACTGAAAATAAACTCCCTATTTTTTAAAAATGGCATTAAAAAGTATGTGTTTACAGGGGGAAATATTATCGTAAACAAATTGATCACACATTGAAAGCAGCATAAGAAAGGTTTTAATATTTGTTAATGGCATTGCGTTAGCTTCCTCTTAGCAAATATGAATAAACTTGCTGTCTCGTGACCATTTTAAGTTTGAGGCACTGACAAATAATGCCGTGGATGGAACTGGCACGCCATTCTGCCGTTTAGTCTTGTAAATTAGTAAATCAATCCTCAGATTGCAACTCAAGCAAAGTAACAGAGTTATCGTTTGTTTAACGGTGAGGATTCTGCCTACCCAAACTGACCTTCGACGGCACGTCACCGATTTATCGTGTAGCTTGTGCAGACAGACTGCAGATATCTGATTGACCAAAAAGGAGTAAAGCTGTTGGATGTGTGACATCATTGTATAACAGTGCTTTAACAGGATAATCCATCCATTAGTTTCCAAAATCAATGCAACCCATTACAAGGATTACCATTGTTTTGTTCTTTGTCTGATGATCAATGATTTCTGTACTCAGTTGACAAGAATTTTTTTTCATTCAGTAGAGCATTTTCAATCTATAAAGTCGAATACAGATCTGATGGCATATGTAGCTTTCCCATTACCAGAAAGTCAAAATTACTGTCAACAGTAATATTTTTCATTTTTATTAATCAAACCAAAGAGTAATTTTACCTTTTACTCAGAATTTAAATTAATTTAGTTTTTGGATGGATTTTTTATTAAATTTTTTTTTATGTTACCAGCCTTTGAAATGTCTCTGGTACATGCTACTGGATTTTAAAACCTTGCTGCGGTTCATTGTTTACAATCAAGGAAGTATCTTCCGTAACCTCACACACGTGTCTATGTTTTAATCTCTTTTACTGCTGACATCTCTGTCTTATTGGAAGCTGAAATGTTTTCATGGCCGACTCTGGCTCTGTAAAGAGCCAACAGCCGTTTAGTTTTGTTGTTTTCTAAATTTGCTTTTTCATCTCGGTAAGCTGTTAAAGCCACATTCACTGGTCCTCATAGAAGAAGGTTATGACTCGAAACTTCCCTAACATATCTTTGAATTACAAATGCAGGTTATGATTTTGCCTTAATTTGAGAAGCGTGTGGGAAGAAAAAATGATAATGCATCATACACATGCAATTGAATTGTTATTTTATGATATATTCAGTGGGGAACTTATGCATAGCGTGCGTTTAAACATCAGTGGTTTGATTGGTGCTTGCCCACTTACCTTCCCGATGACTTTGCCATTCTTATTCATGCAGATGTAGTGGCCGCTCTCCTTCCCCCTGATTCGAATGTGGCTCCCAAACGTTTCCGTTTCTACCACCAGGAGAGCTGGAGGGAAATAAATAAAGCATTAGAACGACAACAGGCCACACTGTGAGCTTACCTCATTGGACAGTATTCATCAGATAGTGTATTCAAAATCTCAGACACTTTCTTTCCAAAGAAAATAAGTAGGCCTAAATGAGTATCCTTGTAATTGGTTACAAACTAATACAAGTAAAGGACACAGACTTCACAGATATTTTATTATTAATTGTACACTTGTAGAGGGACACACCATCTGATCTGAGGAAAATGCATGACAAATTCGACTAAGAATGCTACTGTACATAGCCTCAGCTGCCCTCTGTATACCTTCACACAGTGACCTCTTCTGATCACACAAGCAGTGAAATTTATGACCCAACTTGGGTCTTCCAGGGACAGGTTTCTAACTATGGTCAACTTAGACCATGTTCACAAAAAAAAAAATGTAATTATGTCTGGCTGTGAAATGCTGCATAACTACAGTAAAACCAGGCTTAATTGATGGAACTGCACTGGATTGAGAACATGTAATAATTTTGGCAAATGGCTGATAAATCTTGCTACGTATGATGTGTTTCATCCAAACTACCCAACCAGTCACTGATAAATGAAATTACGATTAATTCAGTTCTGCATCTTTCCCGACGGCGGCTTGATTTGCCAAATAGCATAATGTGCATTCTTCTTTGCCATTAGTCCTGAGAATTGACAGGTGGAATGCTACTTGTGATTTCAGTGAATTTCAGTTCCCACGGACTATAAACAAATTGTTTACTGTCTGTTCCATGTCTTTTTTCTAAATGTATATACAGAGAAAAGATACTAATATGAGGTGAAAAGCAAACGCAACTTCTTAATGTCTTTTTTTTTTAAGTTAAGGCCAAGCCTTAAAGTAGTGCTGAATTCTCCTAAATAAGCGGCGTTCCAGCTGAAGGTAAAACCAATAAAGGAGGTAAGCAAACTGGCAGTGGACAGGTAGATTCCTACTGAAAGTCTGGTTCATATACATAAAATAACAGAAGGCTCATATGGAAAATATAACCATTTGTCAGTACCTGTTGAGCTTTGTCTGTCTGTTTCTGCTAGACTCAGGAGAGAAATGTCAGGTATGGTACAATGTGCTGAAGGAGTATGAATTTTTTACACTGACTGTACAGGTGACTGTTTTCTTCTTCAGTCTTTGATCTACCAAAGAACTTGAATGGACTGCTGCATTCAGGACAACGTTTTTAAGAAGCCAGGTTGATTATACAGAGGGTGAATTTTCAATCTATTCCGGAATTAATAATATTAAAATGTCCACAACAATGAACAGTTTGAAATGCCCGCAGGAAAGCGTATGTAAATTTGCTACAGTGGTCTCAATGGCCACCTGCCTGTGTATTTTAGTCACTGGTTAACAAACACTCTATTGTTCTCCCCTCAAGGCCACCAATAGGAAGAATAATACTCGCAGAAGAACTTTATTAACTTTCTGATACTGGGAAGGACTCGATTTGCCCCAAGAAAAGTCTAAAATTATTAGTGCCTCGGACTAAAAGAGGTGCTAGAAATTTTTTTTTTGGAGATTATGGTCCAAATTGACATGATGATTTCACACTGGTGCTGTAGATTTGTTGACTGGAAATTCAAGCTGTGAGTCTCCCATTCCTCCACACCCCAAAGGTGCTCAATTGCATTGACATCTGGTAATTGTGGGGACCATTGGAGTACACGGATCTCATTGTCATTTTCATTAAACCAGCCTGGGAGGAAGTGTGCTTTGTGACGTAGCACGTTTTCCTTCCAGAAGCATCCATTTGAAAACTGGTAGACTGTAGCTATAAAGGAATGAACAGGGTCAGCAGTAATGCTCAGATTGACTGTAGCATTTTAAAGATTTTTAATTGCACTGAAAAAAGTAAGTTGTTAGATTTACTTAATGTTATGTCAGCTGGTTGCACACAACTGAGTTAAGGGGCTTCAAATTCATTTGATGAATTAAAGTTGAGCAAAATTGTATCACTTAATTATAATTTCATTAAAACAATGTACAGCCATTTAACATAACATTAAGTAAATCAAACTATTCACTTTTTTTCCAATGTGGCATTGAGCGGCCCACACAAGGCATTTTTCCCCACAGAACCGCCTCTCGTTGCATGTCTTTTTTCTCTGCCATTGTCTGTAAACTTTAGAGGCTGTTGTCTGCAGTGTGAGATACTCAAACCTCCCAGTCCGCTAGTAAACAATCACTCCACAGTCAAAGTGCCTCCGATCACATTTCACCCCCATTCTCATGTGTCGTCTGAACAAGGACTGAACTTCTTGACCACGTACGTATACTGAGCATCATAATGAACAGTGACACATTTTTAATTTTGGTTCTGTACTCTAGCCCTTCGAGTTTGAAAGGATACAATGACAATGAGGTGGAAGTGCTGACTGTCCGCTATAATTTTGTTTTCACCGATACTGGATGAACCATTTAGAAATGACCGCACCTATTTACAGCTTCCCTCCAATTTTGGACCGATCGACAAGTAACACTTTTTAAAAGAACATTGTTACAAAACTGACACATGCAGTAGCACTGCATAAACTTGGAAAAAAAGAGCCTTTTTTAATAGTTTGTTGCTAGCAGGAATAGTTTGTTTATATTGCGGTTTATCATTGCCATCCTCATTATGTTCTTTCCGAAAATGAATTCTTTGCATAAAGACCCCGTCCTGACATTGATTTAAAAAAAAAAAAATCCACTTTGTTCTTCAAAATGACACACATCGATTTTAATTTCCATTAAAATTTCTTAATGCAAAGAGAACATTGACAAATATCACTCAACACCATTGTGCACTCTCCGTAGGTTGCAGTTAAGATTAAGCGAGGTTTCACAAGTCACTTGGATTTTGCTGAACAATCTCTCCGAACCAATAAGTATCCACTGCACGTGCTCAGCCTTTGCAGTGTCCTTTAGTATTTGGTCACACGTCCTTTGTATGCAATGACTGCTGGAAGTCTGTGATGCATAGGCATCACCAGATGCTGTATATCTTCCCTGATGATGCTCTACCAGTCCGTCCTCAGTTTCTGATGCATGTTCAGTAAAAGTCAGATCAGTGTTCGGGTGTGTGTGTGGGAGGGGGCACGAAAGGCGTGCTGGCAGGGTCCATGGGAATGCCCAGCCCTGCTTCCACTCATGCTCGGACAAGTGCTCAGGACGACACCTCCACTGCAGCTCCCCAGTGTGTGCTGCGTACCTCCGCTGCCCAGCACAGCTGTTTACCACACCTGCAACCAGCTCATAAGCGAAGCACAACTGAGTGCAGCACTAGCAGTGAGCACTTGCTTTAAACTACTAAACCACTCCCAGCCAGCCAGTGCATTAGGTGAGAAATGCTACAAGCACAGCTTCAGCAAGATGTTCTTGCTTTGAGCTACTTAACACCTCCTAAACAGCCATTACAATCCAGATCCAGCTATTCTCAACTGTGAGTCACAATTGTCTTTTAAAATCCACAATTGCCTTTCCTTAACCCTGATCCATAACCTCAACCTACCCCTAACCACTGTAACGTTTATGAAGTAGTAACTTCAACTGAATCCTCCATGTATTTCTTACTATGGGTTTTCTAAAAGGCACGCTTCATGAGAAAAATGAAGAAATATGAATGTGCTTGTTTTCTATAAAACAGTCTTAAGGACTCACATATAAGAAACCCAACACATTTTATGTGTCCTCTTTAGCCCAGGGGACACAACACCCATGATTTCTGACAAGAATGTCAAATTCGGACTAGTTTGACCGCAGGACACTTTGCTACTTTGCTGCAGTCCGCTTCAAATGAGCCTTGGCCCACAGAACACGGCAGCGCTTCCGGATCATGCTCAACAATGGCTTCCTTTTTACATGATAGATTTTTAGGTGGCGTCTGTGGATGGCACGGCGGACTGTGTTTACAGGCAGTGGTTTCTTGAAGTATTCCTGGGCACATTTAGTACTGTCAATGACAGAATCATGTTGGCGAGAGATGCAGTGGCGTCTGATGGCCCGAAGACCACGGGCATCCAGTAAAGGTCTTCGGCCTTGTCCCTTACGCGCGGAGATTTTTCCAGTTTCTCTGAATCTTCTGACGATGTTATGCACTGTCAATGATGAGACCTTCAAAGCCTTTGCAATTTGACTTTGAGGAACATTGTTTTTAAAGTATTCCACAATTTTTTTACGCAACCTTTCACAGGTTGGAGAGCCTCTGGCCATCTTTACTTCTGAGAGACTCAGCCTCTCTAAGACATCCCTTTTATAGCCAATCATGTTACGCACCTCATGGCAGTTAACTTAATTACTTGCCAATGTTCTTTCAGCAAATTCTCTCATATATTAATAGCTTTTTCAGCCCTTTTTTTTGCCTGTGTCCCAACTTTCTTGAGACCTGTTGCAGCCAGAAAATTTTAAATAAACTCATTTTGTGAATAAAAATGTCTCAGATTCAACATTTGAAATGTTAGCTATGTTCTATTGTAAATAACATATTGGCTTATGTCATCTGAAAGTCACGGCATTTTGATTTCATTCACAATTTACACTTCGTCCCAACAATTTTGGAATTGGGGTAGTAGATTTTCATGAGTTGGTGGGCCAGTGGCACCTAGGCCCAATACTGTCTATGCTTCTGATATGTTGGTATATTAGGCGAACAACACTGAGCACTGCTTCAGTGACTTGGAGCTAATAAACACCTTTCACCCAGCCCTCACATTAGGCAAACACCACTGAGCACAGCTCCAGAAGAATGCACTCACTCTAAGCTACAAAACACCTCCCTAACAGTCAGTACATTAGGTGAACACCATAGAGCACAACTCCATATAAACACGCTCGTTTTAAGTTTCTTAATGGTTACACTCCAACCAGAATATGTGCCGAACCAACCCAACTGAACATGCCTTCATCAATCACCACCCACCGAAAACGTACTTTTTCCATCGCTTTTATACTAATTCTACATGATTTTGGTGCAGTCTACTTTTGTTGTTTAGTCTGCTAAACACACTTAGCACATACATTGTTCGATATACAGTATGATTGGAGATGAATGCAGTATTTCTGGACTCACCAATGTGATGAATGAAACTTGAAAAAAAAAAAAAAACTAAACCCATTGACTTCAACAAAGCAATAGTACACGTATCATCTGTAGGTCAAGTTGTAATATGATGAGACAAAAGATGGCTTTGTGAAATGCACTGTCCCATATAAGGGATAAGACCCACTTCCAGGTTTCCGCATGGATTAGCAATGTTTTTAGATTGCCAAAATGGCTCAAAGCACTTATATTGTAAAGGTGATGTCATATTTTTCAACACCACCCTATTTATATCTCCTTACCCAAAGGAGTCATTTTCTGAGTTCGAATTGTAAATGAAAAATGAAATCTTTTTCCTCTTTTGATGATACATTTAATCCAAAGAAGTTTATGGCTGTCATTTTATCTTCCAGACATTTCGTCCAAAAATTTGGGACTATAAAATATGAAATGCTCAGTTCATTAAAAAAAAAGGTAACACCTGTAAGAAAAACTTTGCTTTGGAGTAGTTGGCCAAATTGTGTTCGCAAGCTTGCCTAACATTTACTGCAAAAGAGTAAATGTGCAATGTTTGAGAACAGACTTTTTTTTATGTATATAAAAGAATGAATGGGTAGAGTTAATGTCGCTGACATTTAAAGAAATGAATTTCTTTAAGTCACAGATCCCTCTTGCAGTTGAGGGCCTGAACTGTAGTACCCTGTATCAAAACCTATCCTAAGAAGCATGATAATCATAGAACAATATTCATTAATAGAATAAGTTCGAATAACAATAGTAGACTACGTTGGATACTGATCCTCAGTGATACCACCGTGCTCTACTTTTCCCTCAAACACAATGAAAATATTCTCCAAATTATTACATGCAGGAAAGGACAGAACAGTTGACTTAGTTGAGCAAACTAAAAAGATATCTTTTACCTTTTGAAGAGCTATTTTTTTATCCCTCTCTCCCAAAAAATATTCTTTGAAGAACTGGGGCTCTTAGGATGTTTAGTCAACAGTTTAAGTCAGTGTTTTAGACCTCAGGTGTTTTGAGTGACCAGTAATAATACCAACCTGTTCTCCAACCATACGCTCAAATAGGTCAATTATTCTCATTTTCTCTGATTTATGACCCATGGGAGCGTTTCCTAAAATTGCGCCCCTACTGGCAGCAGGAAGATACTGTTAGAGTTACAGTTTCAGTTCCAGGTACAGTTTCGGTCATATTTACACTTAAAATAATGGTTTGGGTAAGGATTAGGGTTGGGGTTAGGGTTAGGTTTAGTATTAGGAGGATTAGGTTTAGGTTAGGAATTTTTTCTGACGGCGATGCTGACGATGGAAACCAGATTGTACTCATTTAAATGACTGCTGGAGGTCGCTTAACTCCAAAACGTAACTTTAGGTGGTAATGAGCCGCTTGACAATCGACCTTCCCGGGCATATCTTGTTGGAGGACAGGCTCAATAATACTTACATCACCATTTGAATGTTCTATTAGCACTTTATTCTCAAATTTGTGGTCTTACTCCTTTAAGTGGTAAAGTTGCTTAGTCTGGCCCAAACGATACGTTCAGCTCAAAAACGAAGACTGTTTCATACCGTACTTGCCCCCATCATCCCCATTGGCGTTGACCTTCTTCCCAAGGATTTGCACATGTTTGCCGGTGGTACGACTGTAGAGCTGATAGATGCGAATCTGTTTGCGACTCAGCTCATCTGGGTTTCTGGTGTGGTTCACAATGTAAAACCGGAAGTCCGCTGAGCTCTGCTGAGACTCCTGGACAGGAACAGATCACACAACAGTGGTTATGTCATGTTACCATTGCTCTGTCTTTAATAAGTTTGTCAATGCTCCATATTTAATGTAGAGTCATCAGTCAGCATATTGTCAGAGCATAAGAAATATTTTGACTGACAGAAAAAGGACTGAAAATATGAGAGTAATTAAAAAATAATCGCTATTAACCTCATTAATACTAGGTCTTGCCCACACATATTAGGGTATTGTTGAAAACGCAGCCTTTTCCATGCGTCCACAAGCCAACTGCATTTTTAGAAAACATAGCCTTTTCTGTGCATTTCACCCTTTCGTCCTAATGCGAACAGTGTTTTTAATCACTGAAAACAGACCTTTGGGAAAATGCCATCCAGGGTGAGGATTACTACAAAGTCTGTTTTCACTATTTTTGTGTGGACTAGGAAAATTGAGTTTTGGCTTGTGGCATCAGAATGTGTGGGCCCTACAGTGAGTTTTTAAGGCTAGTGATTGGAATGCATGGTCTTACAATAAATTATATCATCACTGCCCGTTGGTTTGGCAAGTTCTTGATGGCGCTTTAATAAGGTTTTGTGTCTTGGTGCGGTTGAAAATTTTTTCGTAAAACGAAGGAAAAAAAAAAGAAACCCCACTGTAATACACATATACGTGAGGACTAGACCTAATTTTCAGCACAAATGTCCAGCCACAAATTACTAAAATAGTGGAACAGAAACTGAAGCCAAATCTCTAATTTAAATTCTTTCATCAATGAAGTATTCAGTCATTTCCAGTTCTTCCACAAAAAAAAAAAATCTGAATGTCTGAATGGTGTATCCTCTGTTGGCATATCTTAAGTGTGAATCATATCTGTGTCATGAAGTTTACTCATCTTAAGAGTTGCATAATTATGGTGGGATGTTTCAATAGAACTTTGTAGTAAATCCATGCAGCCCAACATTCAGATTTTGGCAGCAGTGTAAAGAAAGTGCACCTCTTCACTAATATGTGCATTTAGCCTGGTTCAGAAAGAAGTACTACGTCACTATACTAACTCATAAACATTTATCTAATAACAAATAAGGCCTTCTATCCCTTGTCAAAGTGAAAACAAATACTTGATGTTAAACTCAAGCATACACCAACAACATGTCTTGCAACTGTAAATAGAATGTACTCCATGGATTTGGTCTGAAAATATTTCTCCAAGAAATGCATTCAAATGGGATCTTTGTTGACCACATAAATCTCTGTCATTGTTTTCCCTGGTTTGGTTTTTTACTTAATAGGTTAGAGAGGGTAACCAAACTATGACTACTAATTGATCCCTATAGGCCAGAAAAGGTACCGCAACATCCCATAAGGAATTTGCACCTGCTGACTGATTCATGTACAGACACCGTAAAAAAAACTGTGAGACTGGCTGTATTTTTCAACTGCTGGAATCTTGAACTATGCCAAGACCCAGTCAACCAGCTGTAGCTCAACTAATTATACAGCAGTGGCCTTTCAGATGGTTGTTCTCAGGTGGCTAATCATGCACACATTCACATACCCAAAATTCCATTTTGCTGTAACGTGTTGTTTAAACTATTTTGATTTTGGAGAATCTGAAATAAAATTCACGCTATGCAGTGCTGTGGCATGAAAAGAACTTTTATTGACTTTCACTTTTTTTTAATCCACTCTGTACAAAAAAATGCTGTGCCTCCTGTCATTTTGAAATTTTCAACACGTTAAATTCAAAATAAAATTGTAATTACAATATGTGCAATCTTTTTTTTTCATGAGTGTGTGCTCTGGTCTACCTCCTTGTCTCTTCTCAAAATCAGCAGACATTATTAGCAGCACCCTTCCTTGCATTTACATTTCATATGATACAGCTGTCTTTCCTCAGATATTACCAGTGGGTACCTTAACACTTTAATGAGTAAGACTGCAAATTATGTCATTAGAATGCTGTTGCTACTATCATTACTGGTAACTCAAAGCAATTGAGGTTCAGAACATGAACTGAGGATGTAAACAAACAAAGTATTCCAAAAAATTGCTCGTCAACTAGAGAAAGCAAAAAAACGTTCCAAAAAACTTACTCTTCAAAGGTTTAATGCTCAATCGCTGTGCCCCACCCAGCAAAACTGAACCAGAAGGCAAGCTATGCAAGCCTTGAGTTCTTGCCATTAAGCCCCTCTGCTACTCTTTTTAATGTTTCTACAGTTTTGTTATGACGCATTCAATAAGCCATTTAACCAGTGATATGGTGCAGCAACACAGCTCATTCAGCGAGATGATATCAAAGCCACCACTTAAATTAAACTGATGCTCTTGAGAGAATGTGTTGTTTAAATAACATTTGATGTGCAGAGCAAGCAAAGAATACAAACGCCTCAATTACCTAATGCTCATTTGGTGACATAATATGCACAGTAAAATTATGTAAATTTACTTTCAATGGCGTCTCGACAACACGTTCCCTCGTAAAGGTTGTGCCATGAAAAAGCTTGCCACATTGTCAGAAAGCTATGACAAAGGCAATAACTTTTGTTTCCCAAATGTTAGGAAAGGGAAAAAATTGCAGAGGCGTAACTGACTTAGCAAAGTTCACAGAGTCTTACATGATCATAAAATAATCCCATATAGGTAATTTGCAACTAGCTCCAAAAGACAGCAAATCCAATAAATTTTTTTTCATTATGAATTACAGCTATTTGCTGAACTGCAGGTCTGTAACTTTCAAATAAGGCAAAATATGAATAGGATATTTACTATACCTTCTGCATCATATCAAAATGTAAGAGTGTGTTCCCTGTGAAAGCAACTATTCCAATAAATTACATAAGCATACGTGGATTCCAACAAGTAGCTACAAGTATTAAAGTATTAGTATCGTAATTGCTGTGACTCTTTATAAATTAACATCTAGTAGCTTACACTAGTCTGCTGTTTGTGCCAACTCCTTTGGGACAAGCTGAGCATATAGTTACATAATCAAGTTGCATTTCATTTTCTGAAACCCACATAGGCCTTGCTAATTCTGAGGAGGCCTCTTCAAATGTGCGCTCTTATTGTAATCCGGCTAGAAAATGGAGTGCACTGGATTGACCTATTTGTCCACCTTGGAAATTAGGTCCATTAGATGGCTCTCACATATTTGCACATGCCTTGCAAAGCTCCAGTGCTCATTAATCATGGATTGTATGTCAGCAGTAACACCGTAAGGATTTGTATATGTAGCAGGCCTACTGAGCATTTTTTTTTCAGTGTGCGAGAATAATGAATGATCCATATATTTCAAAGAAAATGCCAGAATGGCTTTAATAGTAATAAACAGAATAACCACAAATCAATGTGTCCTGTCATTTCTTATACGGAGGTGAAAAGTCCAAAGGTCGGAGGAGAAAAAGCTATCCTATGTTTTTCGTCCTTCTTGAATTATTGCAATCGGCTAATCTGGTTGATTGGGACAATGTAGCGGGAATGACAAAACCTGCATTGTAAAACAGCTGCTTTTGTGCTGTTCTTTTTTTTCATGTTACTACCACTTTAAGGCTTCCGTAATTCTCGAGAACAAACAAGTTGCTGTTGTGATTTCCCAAAACGATGCATCGCCTACAAACAACACTTTGCCTTCAGTACTGATCGTAACATTCAAACAAAAAAAATTCACAACCTTAGCCGCCTTGCAGATGACTTTGCCATGTACATCAATAGTTTTTAAATGTTGTTGGCTGACGTTCTGAGTGTAACAGGTGGAAAATAAATGCATTTCAACTCAAACTAACAGATGTCACTGCCAGGGTAATGACTGCTGTTGAAAACTTGCATACTGTGTCAAGATTGAGGAGTGCTTGCCAGTTTGTTTCTGACAGGCGTTTCTGACTCCATTAGGTGTCAGGACCTTGAGGGCAGACCAGTGGCTCAGAAGTTCTTAAATTATAATTTGGCATGGCATACCACTATGACAAACAGACGGGTTTCAAATTAATGGAAAAATCAACATAAGTAGTTTAAGTAAGGTTTTGGGCCTCCACAAGCTGCCAGATCAGCTTCAACAAGGTTTGGCATAGGGCTACAGGTGTTAATCTTTACTGAAAGGATGGAGTACCTTTCTTCCAAGAAGTAGCCCCTCATTTGGTGCTTTGAGTGCTCTTCGTTACCATGATCAAACATGTTGTTCCAAGTCTTGCACGAGTTAAGATGGTTTTGGTGACTGCAAAGGTGGTGGCGTATACTTAAGATCATTTTTATACTCAAAACCATCAGTGACCCCTTGTGCTTCCTGGGGCTTACGACTCCTATCATGGTAGGAATGCTTCATCATAAGGTATAAAGGTGATCACAAAAAATGTTTCTGCATTGATTTGGAGTCTTCCATATTTAAGTGGACTCAAACCATGCCAGGAAAATGAATTGAAGCATCTACATTTAGAACGTTTGTCCATGCATTTCTTTTTTTCTTTCATCCTTTAATGTGTCACAAAAGTATTATTATTATTATATCTACCTATCTATCTATTTATTTATTTAATTATTTATTTTCCTTCTTTGGCGATGTTCTTATTATTAGTATAAAGGGAAATAAGCTGCTTCTCTAGCAGTGACGTGTAAATATTTTAGTTGTTGCTCTCTCAACCAGAGGCAAAAGATGGTAACGTACTGTTCCGTGCTCTCCGCCTTTATGCCGCATCACGATCCCTTTCAGGATGTTCGGAGAAAGCAACTTAGCAGAATCATATTATGTACCAGCTGCAGCATCACAGTGCAAACATCTACTTATTTCATTGTGCTTAGGCAGTGCATGTCTTGTGGAGTTGTCAGGCCAGTAGCCAGTAGGCACAATACCAGGGACCTCAGGGACTCCCCTGGCATGGGCTACCATTGAGTCGATCCCACGCAAGACAATCATGAGGAAGCCTCATAAATAAATAATTTATTTAATAAGTTGCTTTGCTCTTGTTTGGACGTATTGCGATTGATAGTTTAATGTCAGCAGACCAAACAGCAGTTAACTACGGACCGGAAATGTCAAGCAATACCATTATGGCCGTACATCACAAATTAGCACAAGCCAAGTTAAAAATTCTGAGCATGGTCGTATCAGCATAAATTAGTCGTATTGACATAGTTGACTGCACGTTGAGTGAAGGCTTTTGGAGTCTACCGCACTGACGCCTGATTGAAAACATATGAACACATTATCTGAACTACCCTACTGACAGACGCACTAATGCACTATCACCAGTAATAAATCACTACATGTAAACAATGAGACAATAAAAATAACGGCCCTACCACTGTAAACGCGGAGACTCTTGGTCCTAGTCAAAGAGAAAGTTCTGGGACGTTCACAGAAGCAGCCAGGATAACTGGATTTGAGGATACTAAAAACGTTTAGCTCCTATACTGAAAAGGTGCATTTTGCAGGCACCTTACTTAAAATAAAAAAAAAAACATTATTTTCCTTAACAATTAGCATTAAAATTCAACAACAGGCCTATATTTAAAAACATCAATTAATAATAAGAGCCATACAAACCTACCTGTATCTGGAAATAGAGGGCGAGCAATTGTAAACACCTGGGAGAGAGAAAAAGAACATAATAAATCAAAGGTAGTGATACGGACTAATGCTGGATTAACAGGTAAAAAGCTGGCTTTTAGCGACTTCTAATGGCAGGAATGCGCTTGCAATCATCGTACGGAGTGAAAATGGAATCCTTACACGTAAATGAACCTTGAAGGGAGAATGGACATCTTGAGTGGCTCGAATACACCTGTTTCCAGCGTTTTTAAAACTCCAGGGAAGAAGAGTGTACGGAAATAACACCAGTGTCCTTATACAAAGAATCCTGGTGGAGTTCTGAAATCCCAGCGGAATGGCAAATGAATGAAGTAAAATCGTACCAGTGGTTGCAACATTGGGCGCCTCCTAGTTTTTTCAAGTGAATCAGGAGAAAAAATGATTTTGTTCGCTCCCCCCGAATCCTCGCAGTCCACATCCGTGATAGCCGTAAGAAACGAACGTGCACTTTTTGTTTCGTACCGAGGGAAGGCTGCAGTTAGTTGCCACCGCCGTACAGGTTACCCTTTAAATCCAATGTGCGCTGCTTTTCCCCCTTCAAAGCGTGCTGCGCCAAAGATCATAAGAACTCCAGTCCCAAATGTACCTGCAGGGGATATCTGCATGTGCATATTGGGTGGATCATTTTAAATCCACTTGTGTTTTGTTTAAAAACCGAAAAAAAAGTAAAAGAAATCAAAACTACTGAGCAGGACAGAATGACAGATTCTCGCGTTAAGTATGAACTTGATTTTTATCCAAGAGTTGTCAGGAGGGAAGGTGAACAAAGCTGTAGCAGCTGGTTCTTGTTGCACGAGGGATGTTGTTCAGACTGCCAGCGAAGTATCTGGGGTTTGGATTTGGGCACAGACTTTTTTCCCTCGCTTGCTGGTGGGTGGAAACTCGTCCGGCGGTTAGCACCTGATAGGGTGAACTACTGTATGAAAGCCCATCCGCTCCGAGTTTTCTTCTCCGTCTGAGTTATAGATTTATTAGAATGCGACTTGAGAGGTAGCCTATATTGTTCTGCAAATGCCTGGCAATAGCGATTGTTTGCCTGTCTAATCGGAGCACTGAGGGTCTTGAGGGCATAGCCAAGTCAGCTGGTCGCATTTGATGAGACGGAGCATCGGGATACCATGAAGTCAGGTGTTTCTGTTCCAACTTCCATTCAGCTAAGACTTGAAAGGGACATAGTTTATGACGTCATCATGTTTCCAAGGAAGTTACTTGTCATCAGCTGTGCTGTTTTCGTATTCATTTATTGATCTGCAACTGATATTAATATCTTACTAGCACTGGCCGCATGATGTTATGGAGGATCACCTGCCTACTTGCTTGTTCATCCGCTTCAACAGTGATGTCCGTATGCCAGTTTTTGAGTAATATAGCCGACTCCTTTTTGTTTTGATTTCGATTAGGACAGTGTGCTGATTGCAAAAGGCTTCCGCAAAGAAATTTAATCTTCAAAGCATATTATCTAGTCAACAAATAAACATAAATTCAAGATTGGAATTTTGCAGTTAAGATGAATTCGTTAAGTGAAATAAACCAAGTTCGCCGTGTTCCCTGCAATTTGTCTAAGCTGACTGAATATACCTTATTATGCTCCGCGAAATCACATATATATATTGCTGCTAATCAAGCGGGATAATCATTTTCACGACGATCTGCATTTCAATCGCTGCGATGGGACAGAAATCCAGACATGATGACTACTCCCTTAAGCAAAATGATATTGTAGGCATGTACATGATTTCAAAAATCTGGAATGACCTACTTTATTCATATTTAAATCTTGCGTGTTCTTGTAACTTGGCTCATTATTTATTTATTTTTCGAAACATGCTTTTTGGGTGGCCCCCCATGGCTGCATTTAGGGTTTATGCAACTGATAAGCAACTGTCTTGACTGGATGGATGTGTGGCACAATAGAGGTCAGAGCAGGGCTTTTGCCTGTGCACTTTCAATCTCGTGGAGACATGTTGGTGTTGTGTCCTTGAGTAAGGTCCATGATGGTAAATATATTTAAATGCGGGAATATATTTCAATCTGCACTTTAGTCACTGGTTGAGAAACAAAATTTCGTTCTCTTGTGTATGTAAATGCACAGTGAAATTGACAATAAAAATCTGCTCACCTCCGGTGATGAACCGCCAGATTCCCTTTGTGGGATATCATTGCGGACACCCTCCACTACCTCGCCATAGAATGCCATAACACACAAAACTAAAAAGGCCAATGGTGATAATCAGTTGACCGAAGTCTTGGACGTCATAAAGGTCCAATAAATTATTAATTTGAATCATATAGTTGAGGTGCTTTATGATTTCAACATGTCACCTGGACTGGGAATCAGATAATCTTAACAGTTCAACTTAACCCATTCGTGAAAGCCCATGTGACGGCTACAAGGCCCTTAAAACAAGTAGGTAGGTAATAAACAAGTAGGTGTGAGGGAAATAGATGGACAAATCCCTTGACAATTGAAGTAAAAGAAAGCACTGCCTGGGATTATTAGATTATTAAAGGAAGCAGCCATAATTACTCAGTGATGCCCTCTTGAAATTATAATTATTATTATTAGTTGTCGTTGTGGTAATAACATTGTTACAGCATGAATTATTAGTATAAATATGATGACAACTAATAAGAAAACCTGAGAAGTGCTTAATATTTTCAATGCCGTCCAGATAATCGCATGCAATCTTATATGAGATGTGCCTCTTATTAATTCTAATATTTAATTTTAATACATTGCGGCAGTCTGAGTATTCTTTTCTTCTCAGCATAATTCTTTTTCCTGCTTCACTTTTGTAGAATATCTTGTCAGTGGGCAGAGGTATGCAATTCACATCTTTGCCATAGCCAGCAATGAAGGTAATACACCCGCATGTTGGCGCATGTCGGCAGAGGCTCACTTCAGCTCCTTCTAATAATGAAGGTCTGCTGCAGGACCGACGCTGTACTTACTGGCTTGCGAACCTTACCAGCAGCAATGACTAATGATTTCTCATCTAAACACCTTCATCTAATGTCTACTCTCCGAGACTATTAAAGGGTGTCTGCCATCTCCCTTTTATCTCCTGCCCTGAGTAAACATGCATAGCCTTCTCAGAGTGCCTTGAGATCAAACACGGCCAGAGCATGTCAAGTAGACACAATGATGACAATGTCCCTCTTACTACCATGTTGCACTACTACGTTGTGTAGCTATTGTGTATTAAAATTCAAAGTAAATCATACAGTAGCTGCAGATTTCAGCTGAGCTTGCAGACTGAAGTATGGAATGGACGTGTTGGTATAAAGCTGGTCTTTGTAATTATGCACTATAAAACATGGAGGGACCTACAAAGCTAATGTTCCACCAACGTGAGCATTTTGTTGATCTGATAATAGTCATATGCATATACTTATAATTTTGAAAGGTGGTTTGTCGGCAAGCTCATGCACTATATTTAATGAAACTTAGGGAATACATATACACATATTTTATTACGCATAAGGGCATAATAGATTTGTATGATCTACAGAATTTTAATGATGAATGATGTCATAGTGACGCTGTACTTCTTAATTCAAGGGGTGTTTAGGGACAGACTGCCCAGTCTTGAGTGTTCATTTTGTGTCAGCCACTAGGGAAACCAACTATTTTGTCAATGGCAGGTACATGTCATAATAACAATCTGTGTAAAATGCCAATTTCTGGCATAGTCGCTGACTGACGAGAGAGACAACGCCCAATGTCCCTTTTGGATGCAGACACACAAATGCACCCGTACATGCGCGCACACATAAACACACGTATGCACGCACAGACACACTCACACACACACACACACACACACACACACACACCTGTAGACTCATACACTCAGACACACATAAACATGAATTATCAAACCCAGGTTTCCCTTCCTCTTGGGTTGTACAAGCTCTGTTTGATGAAAGAGCTCTGATTTCCAGCTCTCGAGCAACCTTTAGAGAATGTTCACAATCTAGTTATTTTGACGAAATAGGATTGGAATTTAAGGAAGTGAAAACAGTCCTGAGTTGTGCATATGGATTTTCAAGATGCTCCCCGCTGACACTAAACATGTACTAAACCGTAACATTAAATATGACCTCAGTGAAAGCATGAAAAAAGAATGCAAGCACCATTTAATGTAGACACAAAGGAGCAGATTCAAAAATACTGAATGACTTGGATGCTGGTATAAACCAGAAAAACCATACAAGGGTGTTCTCAACATCAGTGTAGGGCCCCCCATATATGCTAGTTTTGTTGCAACCACAGTTGCAATCCCGACATTTAAACAAGCTGTTCATCTTTGTTAATTGAACTTTTCAAGTTCATAAGGATTATTTACCCTTTTAATCCACATTATGTCAGAAATATCAACATCTGAGCTGTACAATTCAGTACTATACAGCATTTTTGCTGCATAAAAAGTGCGTAAATTGAAAATGACAAAACTAAAAGGGTTCTCGGTAGAGCACATAACTTTGCCACACCATATTGACTGCTTTGAAGACAAAAAGGTTAAGTGCATTTTTTAAGTTTTGAGGAAAAGCAATGTAAAACTTTGAAACAATGTTAAAAATATGATTTGCATCCAACTTACTCATAACATCAAAAAATGTACTGAACACTTTTGTTAACTAAGCAGTCGATACGTCAGTATTATTGGTTCTTCCAGTATATGTATATATTAATCCAGTATATGTTCCAGATGACTTCCAAAATTGAATCAACCTATCCTTGGACTACCACCTACCATACAACCAAATTTTGTCCAATCCGTTTATAACTTTTTGAGTTATCCTGCTAACAGACAGACAAACAATCGTGAAAACATAACCTCCTAGGCGGAGGTAATTAAAGCTTTAATTAGCTCCTAATTGGTGTAAGTGTGGACTCATAACTCAAAAAAAATGCCATTTAAATTAAAAGATTAGGAAAATAATAATGAGGTATTTGGAACAATGTGAGGGTAAAAATGGTCTAATTAAGAAAAACAGACTGCCGTTCAAAATTGTCAGTGCAGTTACGGCCGGAACAACAGCCAGCATACATAGGAAGGCCCCAGGACCAGCATTAAGAACTTTACTGATGAGAGGGTCCAGGAAATGTTTTGACATGAAATAGAGATTCTTACACTTGTCAAGAAAGGGCTGGTGTGGGTGCAAGCTTTCACTACAACCAAGTGGGAACACACTAGTACTGATTCCACCACTCAAGGTTTTTCAGTCAAGATCCTCAGCTCGCGCACTCAGACGCAGACTTTTGCGTTTACAGGGCTGGATCCTGCTTTGATGTGGTGCAAGAAAGAGAGGACAACAGGTTTTGAGTGTTTTTCAAAAACCTAATAAGTCAGAAAAAAGCAATTTTGAGAAAAATCGAAAATTCTATATCATTAAGTCTGTGCTTATGTGTACACGGTATCTCCTCCGGATATAATATTTTCTAAAAGGTTGCACATTCCGATCAGGTTACAAAAGGACTTACTAGGTTTTTCCAAACCAAAACCATAACTGATACCAGAAGTGATGATTAACAAGAACCTAGTACTGGTCAGCAAACAATATTGATTCAGAAATGCTTATGTCAATAATGGATCAAACTTGCAAAAGTCATTCAGTTACCTTCTGTAATGACATCATCAGTGCCCTTTCAAAATTTGTTTTCTTACAATGAGCAAAAAACAGACACAGAGGAAAAAACAGAGACTCTATATAAAATTCATGCTACATATTCTGGAATACACTTAGTAGAGATCATCACTTTCGCAGTGGGAGCACTTGCATTGTAATTGAATATATCATGGCATCAGAAGTGGTGATCTCTCCTAATAGATTTTTCCGGTAATGTTAGGTGACGAATATCTAATCTCAGTCTACTGTGCAATCCTTTAACTGTGTCAGCCAATACTATCATACTGGGAAACTTAACCATTTGCCTCCTAGATGATCAATCAGTCAGGTGCACAACACGCCTTAGTCAAATGATACCACCAAATCACTGCTTTTCTCATTGGTTGGGAGAACCTGCCAAAATTTCCTTTTTGCAGGGCTGAAGGGTCTGGTCAAGTTTACGAACTTCTCCTTCTTCGTGGGAAGAATGCCCCTAGGATGCTCCATTACACCAGAAAATATGATTGTGTCAAAACCACATTTAAGAAAGTCAATTTCAGTGAACTGTTTCGCACAATCATCGCTCTCTTTATAAAAAAAGAGACCTAGAACACTTGCGAACTCAATCTTGCTTATGTCAGAAATAGGAGGCAGTTTAGTTTTTTTACTTTGCCTTGACCTACGACCATCTTCAAATGAGTGAAAGTCCCAACAGTTCATTGCAATTGGTTTCACTGCCCGACTTGCTTTGTCACTGATCTCTGCTGCGCCTTAAGTATCTTGAGTGCTAGATCGACCACCCTTTTCCCTCTGGATGCTATTTTAGGTGAAACAAGGTGAGAAATTCTGTATACTTTCAGAGTCTAGCATGGAAAAACAAAACAATGGAGGCTGACATGACAGGTCACATGACCAGAATCCTGCATTTTGATTGGTTTATAGACTTATTTGGTTCTTGTTCAACAGACTTGGAGAAGCTGAAAATTGATTAACTTACTAGGTTTTACCTCAACAACATCAATATAAATAGGCAGTATTTTGAAAATTGTTATGCACTATAAGCTGTACAAGAATCTAGTAACTCCAAGAATTGCATTAGCTTAATTTTGCCCAAAATTGGACTTACTAGGTTTTTGCAAAACACTCAAGTAATGTGTTTCACAACTTAATGAAAATTCAGCTCTCTAGAAATGCATCAACACACATATAGAAGTCCTTACACTGCCAAAAGTGGTTGCATCTTTTGTTATTTGAAAAACAAAATCAACACAAAGTTAAGTAGACAGCATAACATGTCGAAACCACAGAAGGCATTTTAATTTTTCCTATAATATACATGCAAATGAATTCTGTAGTCAATTACAAGCAATGTTAATGTACAAGCCAAACCATTGGAGTGGGGAAACAGTTTCTGTTTGATATTGAATATGAATATTGATATCACTCAATACAGAAGGAGGGCTTTGGGTAGTGAACACCATGAAATACTGCCAAACATGAGCTACTGACACCCATTAGTTAGGACTTCCATGCTGGCCTCCCTCAAAGTGACCTGACCAACGGTGTGACCGTTCATCCATTGTTATACTCGCCACACCACGAAATGGAGTGCGAGATATTGTGATTGGAGCTTGTCCATCCATCCGTCTGTCCTTCCACCTGTCAGTGCATTCAGATGATTGGGGACAAGTTTTCTCAGAAACTACTTTGCCTCAATGAATGAAATTGCGTGCGTGTCCGCACTTGTGTGTGTGTGTGTATGTGTGTGTGTGTGTGTGTGTGCTACAACTTACGACCTTGATTGGGTTCGAAAATGGAATTCCATGGTGTCGGGGAATATTGATGACAACATGGTATTATCCAGAGTTCTTCCTCTTTAATAGGGTCACTGGAGTCTTTACCAGCTCACTAAGGTGAAAGGCAGAGACACATCCTAGAAAGTTAGAGGTCAGACCACAGTTGAGTTAAATAAAATGGATAATTTATTTTACAATCAAGACACTGCAATGACTCCAAACATTCAGATAAGCTTCCAAGCTAAACTGTTAATGGGTCATCAGACCCAAGGCTTACTGGAAATAAATTTTTATATTAACACCAAACAAAGCCATGAAACCTGGACTACCAGTTCCCGTTCATCAAAGGAAGGACCAAAATTCCACAACTGTCTAGTGGTCTTGTACAACTCCCTTCACCAAAGTATCCAGGAACTTTACATAGGGACACCAGTCATGCGCACTAATCAGGATGCCTATCAGCACATGAAAATGGAAAAGACAAAACTGCTGTTTAGCTTTGCAGAGGGAATATAAAGCATCAAGATACTGTCATTTGGTTCATAAACCAGGATGGTGCAATGTATCTCAAAGCAAAGCCTGGACCCTTTCAGTCAAAATTCCACCTTACACATCAATGCTCTTTTTAAAATTTAATTTAACTTTTTATTGTCCCGCACTGTACAATTATAGGTAAACAAAAATGCCATATCATGCATTCTACACAGCAATTTTCTGGAAAATAAGTGTTAGGTGCAGTGAGGCACACTTTATGATAATACAGTCCAGCATGCTACCAACTGTTATCATTGCCAGCCTATTTCAGGACTGACCTGTACAGATGTTAGACCAGTTTGTAGCAACAGTCTGTAAACTCATAGCCTTTTGGTTTGGAGGAAAGAACTCGGAGTCCAAAACAGCTGCTGCCCAAGAGATATGCTAGCAGTCCGGAGATATGAAAATTATTATTTATTTAAAAATTCTTCTCCTGCCGTGCGGGGAAAGTCGTGCCCTGCGCTGCATAGTTTGGGTCGTAGCTTGGCAGTCAGAGGTAGTGGGGCACTCCCCTCATTGGCAGCCATGCTGTCTGTTCCATCTCAGAATGGTGGGCCAACAGGTTTGGGGGAAGGAGGGGCAACAATTCTGGTGAAACTCCAGTAGAGCTGAGCAGAAAGTGAACACCTTTCCCACATGTGGTGGCAATATATTATGAGGTATTGTCCTTATGCTTACTATTAGGTCAGACTTCTGCTCTGGCCTTAATAATGAACTGCAAAAAAACATCTCAGAAATCTGGTAATGCATGTGATTAATAAAACGTGGTGTTTAAATGTTGTGGCTGGCAATATCCAGGTGGACGTGCATGATGTCAGCAATAATAAGCACTAAATGAGGGGTATGAGCGGATATAAAGCTGTCCATGTAAAAATGTAATACAAGGCTAAAGTGATGCATTCGTAAGGAGAGATTTGTATGGGCAAAGGTGTTTTTTCCCCCCTCTGCAAGCTCTTGTCAAAGAAAAATGTTGTGAAATGAGGAACAAGTGAGTGCAAACAGGGTTAACTATGTACAAGGCTAATCCTGTCGCCTCAGCACTCTGCAAGCTATCACTCCACATATTTGCTCATATGCAAAACATGAACTGGATGGAATTTTACAACCAAGAGTTAGAATTACAACGAAAGTTTATCATCATCATCATTGTTATTATTATGATTATTATTAACATTACACAACAACAATAATAATGTTTTTAAAGAAATTTTAAAAAAAATATCAATTTTTACATTTCTTTATTTTTGGTTAAATCAAGATGTTTAGTGGCAGCCTTTAATATTATGTTTTTAATGCTGTCATTTCTGAACCTGCATGAATCCAAACCCCAGCTGCTGGTGCATCTCAAACTTGATGCACCTTTTACGTCTGCCCACACTTGGAGCAACAAGTCGAGCCTGGGATAACACAGCTCTACTCATTAAAGGGGGATTTCCACACCTCCTTCCATAAACCGTAAGGCAATTTGTCAGAAGAGATTCTCTTCTGGGGCGTGGTTTAATTCCAGGTGGTGCTCTTCTGAGTGAATACATTGCATTGCTCAATGTTTCTGAGCAATGAGAGATGAAAGTGACAAGGGAACGTCAGGTGAAGTGTTCTTTGGCTGCAGGACACTAACTGGCAGACAGCTCTGGCTTGAGGAATAACTTTAACTTTATTGCCACCTAGTGGTGATTGATTAAATTGGTTTTTCTTCTGAGAGTTGGCCAACTTCGATTCGAAGACATTATGTTATTAACGCCAATAAGTCAATTTAAGAATACCCTTCAGCGTCTGATGTTATTTCTAATCTGATGAAAATAACTATTTCAAATGTACCAAAAAGTTGCCCTAAAATTGTTTGTGGTTAATACCTTTCGGTGCTGTATGAGATTACCGTAACTCGGGGGATCGTTGTTCTTTATGTTGATCACAGTTATTTCAGGCTTCCTTTTTAAACTATAGGCCTTGGCACATTTCCGTACAAAACGGGCAAATTAAAAAGCTGTCATAATCGATTTCATCTCAGTTACGTGCGAGTCAGGCTTACTACAAAGCACAGCCTTACATATTGGCGCAAGATCAGTGAATATGGATGGCACACGAGGGGCTGGTATAGACGTAGTTTACATACCAGAGCTTATGACTAATGCAGCACTTCGTCAGCAATACGTCTGACACATCTCAGTTTGGCTTTTGTACCAAGGCGGCCCGCAGATGTTTCTCACCCGCGGATAAAAAAGTTATCCCACGCGGCGGTTTTCACCTGTAATCAACTGTGCATGACGACATTGCGGCTGCAATGGGGATGTGTAACATTCGGTATGATTTATCTTGATGGAGTTGCCCTATTCTTCATCAAAGGCGTACTCCCTTCAAATCATTTAGCCGGGAAGAGAAAGGTTGGTATACGGCATGAAACCATTTACAGAGCTTAGCTGTGGCTCATCGTCTGTTTACTTAGTTTAAGTACCAGTTTAAAACAATATTTTTCATTTGAGTCAACTAAATAAATGATTTACGTGAATTTTCAAAACCGCTCAATTACCTGTGATGTTACTTGAGACCAAGTGGATTGGAGGTTCAGCCTCATTCTGTAAGCGCTGGTGTTGGGTAATTGTGGAGCAACGGTTGCCACTGTAATTGTACAATCCCTTTCTGAGAATCGTCGCAAAATCAGTTGCTGGGCGTTCTGTTCTGCTAAAGAAATAATCTTGACTTAATAAAAGGACCAGAAAGCAAAGGACATCAGTGCTATATAAAAAATTGAAAATAAAATAAATAAATAAAAACACCTGTGATATTCGCAATTGTTGTGTTCTGGCCTTTGGCCAGGACAGCATTTATGGTTTTAACAGTTTCATGTTCCAAGTTTCATAGTTCATAGTTCATAGTTTCATGTTTCATAGCTCATGTTCATAGTCACAGTTTTAACAGTTTCTTGTTTCAGGATTTTACATTTCAAGTTTCATTCCATGTCCATGTTTTTACTTTTCCATGTTTTTGTTCTTGCCAGGTCTGCCATGCCACTCCACCGCTTGTCTGCGTTCCGCCCCGTGCCTTCGTTGTTGCACATTTCTGAGCTATGGTTGGCTTTGGTATTTCCCCTTCCTTCTGTGCTGTGCTGGATTCGGGCCTTTCTAAGCTTAATTGGCAATTAACTATTTTTAAGTTACTAACATTTACTAACACTCACTGGGTTGGTGTAATTCTTAGATAGGCACATTACTAATACTACTAATTTAGACAGGGAGTTTATTGTCATGATTCCTGCTTTGCTATTTCAAGATCTTGCTGTGCTTTTCTGTTCTTAACATTCATGCTTGCTTCCAAACTGCATACTTAATTGGTACTTAAGCTGAGCACGCTCATTCTCTTAATGAGCAGGTCATGTCATCCAATCTCTGTCCATGTCTTGATCTTGCCATGCCTCTTGTTTCTCTATCTCCAGGTGTTACCCCTCATGTCATGATTTCCAAGCCTTTATCTGGATGCGGTGGAAGTTGGCTGGCAGACAGTGTCTCGCGTCTCATTGCATGTGCAAGTGTAGCTAAGTTCTTGTTGTCAAGATTCCCTAGCATTTCTAGTTTCAAGTCTTGTCCCAGCCTCTTGTTTTTCGAATTTATATATATAGTCTGGTTATTTATTTTTCTTGTGCTTCTTGCCTGGAGTTTCCAGTGCCTTTTGTTTTTTGCCTTTTGCCTTTATTGTTTATAGCTCTGTGTAGCTTACCTCAGTTTGTTTTTTGCAACCCTTTGCCCTCGTGCCTGTTTTGTTTTGTTTATAAATAAATCCTCATTCCCTTTTCCCGCATCTGGTGTCTGCCTGATTTCGTATCACGCAATGTCAATAAAAGGAGAGGAATACCAAGTACAGGCAATGGCCTTTTAATGACGTGCACTCACTGGACCAAGGTGTTGTTCAATACTAACACTGGCGCCCATGAGCCCCTCACTTGTGTGGACTCGGTGCGCAAAACTTCAGGGCAATGGTATAGAGAACAAGCGTTAGACAACATGGCAATATCCCCCGCCGCCTCTGAGCCCAATGCTATATCCCCCGCTTTGCGCTAATTGCGCGGCGGTGGATAAAAATGTAGACTGAACGCTCTCCATTCTTGGTGCATTCTGCCATCGTCAATGGGCACCAACTTCCGGTCATGGCAAAACGCATGGTAAACACCCCTGTTCTGAAATGATCTATAAATAAATAAGGTTGCTATAGGGCACTTTTTCAAATAAGGACATACTGATAATTAAAAACTCAAAAATGTATCTATAAATGTCCGAAAACTCTGGTTTTAGAGAGAATGAAAAGGACAAATTTTTGCTTGGTCTTCACAGCCAACAGCGCTAGAGGAACTAACCAGTTTGACACATAAAACATTCACATCCAATTTGGTTAAAGAACTGCATGCTTTGTTTTCCCATGACGGGATGTTGACGCCAACTTACCATGAGAGAGGGGGCTTTGCACTGTCTAGTTTTTTTTCTCTATTGCATTGCTTCAGTATGGTGTCTTTGTTTTCCCAATTTGTGTTTCGAAATGTGCCACCATTTCGCTGCTGGGGACTGCAAGCAGGCTAGTTCAGCACCCAAACCCTCTTCTTATTCGGCTATTCTTTCTTAATGCGTGCAGAATGCTGTTTTGCGTTTTCATGTAGAAATATGCATGGGCATACCTGGAAAAGATTTTGTCTTGAAGACGGAATATCATGCCATAAAATCTCTGCATATTTTAGTGAAATGCAGAGTACCCTTGCAAAGGGCACAGACACAACCACATGGCAGGATGGAGCATTTTAGCTGATACCCCTTAGGCGTTTGTAGTTTGTCGCGCTGTTCTTGTTTCCAAGTCAGTTCTGTTCCATGTTAGTTTTGTCCACGTATATTTAATTTCATTTTTTTCTCTGCGCATTTTTTTCCCTGTGCCCCTTAATTGCGTCTTGTAAAACTATTGTTTCCCTCACACTATCTGGTCTCTTGCTCTGCCTCTTCCATGAATCTCCCCACCTGTTTTTGATCTGAATCACTGAGTCTGTGTGTTCGTATGCTCCCTTTTAGATTCAGTTGTCACTTAGTTGCTGTATGCCGCACCTCTGTTTGCTGTACTAGTCTGCGGTTCTGCTTCAAGAAATTTGTCCATGTTTTATATTCCTGTCTCGTGCAATTCTGATTTATCGGTTCCTGACTTTTGCCTCAGAAATTGACAACGACTTTAGATCCTACTTTGGTATTGTAATTCACTTTCCTGATGTAAAACCGTTCCTGACTATGTCTCTCAAATCCCAGTTTGCTGCAGGATTCTGCCCGTTCAGCTTAGAATCCCTGCCTGTCTGACAACAACTTCTGAGCACAATTCTTTACCGCTGCCAAATAGTAATTCTGATAGGGCCACTTAGTCAAAGAGAATATTTATTGAAAGCATACCAGCGTACATTGAGTTTGACAGCATTGCTCTGTTCTGAGAGATTTCTGCTCGTCGAAGCATGGAAGCGAAGGCAGGGAGATGCAACTAACCCCCCTCCATAGAACAGAGCCTACAGCAACAATGACCTCAAAGAAGAGTTATTGTTGTTATTGAAAGCAATTTAGTCATGAAGGAACGGGGTTACAAAATGCTAAAATAAGACAGGTGGAGATGGGGAGGAGGAGGTTTGTTCAGCATATGTGCTGAGGAGTCACTTCTCTGGATGCCAAAGCTTACGTAAGTCAGCATATTATAGGTCAAGCAATCATGTGACAGCAAAGTTAGATGACAGTCATGAGCACTCAGACGGGAGAAGCAGCTTCTCAATGTTAGCAAGCTTGACTCCATGGCCTATCAGAATTCACGTCAAGCTCCATTTCTGATAGGACCACTTTGTCAAAGAGAATATTTATTGAAAGCATACAAGCATACATTGAGTTTGCCGACATGGCTCTGTTCTGCGAGTCACTGCCCATCCAAGCATGGAACCGTAGGCAGGGTGCTGCAAATATCCCCCCAAACAGAACCATGTTGGGTATAAGCTAACGGTATGAAATATAAAGATTCCATATGTTTAGTGGCAGCCCGGCAGCTGGCCAATTTCTCTAGATGAGAAGAAAGTACAAGAGAAAAATTCTATGGGAAGTGCATTATGTGTAGTGACAGCCTGGTGGCTGACACAAGTTCTATTGACGCCAAATACAAGAGAAATATTCTATATTAAGTGTACTATGTTTAGTGACAGCCCAGCAACTGGCACAATTTCTATTATAGGAGCAGTGTGTAGGATCTAGCAACATCTATCGCTGAGGTGACAGATTTCAACCAACTGAACTTACCTCCGCTAACCCCTCCCTTTCTAACCGCGGAGTGGAGCTATCGCAGCCTTCACCTGCCAGGCAGTTCGGCAGACGCTGTTATCCAGCACAACAATACATGGGCTACGACCACTACAACTCCATGATGTCAACCTCGCTCATAGCTGGAGAAATAATTGTGACATCAAGAATATAAGTGCTATGTGATACAGTCGCATTCCCTTGTAGTATATTGTAATGTGTCCTAACCAGCTGGGATTTGGCTTTCCTCGACAAACAGATCAAAATAAATTAAGTATAGCACGGCTATCAGGTCAACTACGAGCATAATAACAGGGAGCCCCCCTGTGTTTAGCTGAAAAAGGCCCATGTGTAAATCTGTACTCTTGGGTGAGAAATAAATGCGAACCGCGTACGGTCAATAACTATGCTCTCGGATTCATAATCCGTGCCGCCTGATTACACATTCATGCCAACAGATTTGTACACCATGCCCTTGGATTACCAGTCCGTGAAAGAGTATTTATGCATTCAAAAGGGCGTCCGAGTGGTAAAGCAGGCTGACATGCAGTAGTCTGTCGATGAAGGTAATGTTAGCTGACAATATGTTAACGATAGTAGGGTACGACGACATACTCTCAAAGACTTGTATCAAACACAAATCAACTTAATAGAAATAGAAATGCCACTGCAAAGTTTCTGTAGCACTTTTCACAACTCAAACGCAACATCAAAGATTAAATAAGAGTAAGAATTGACGAGCAGGTAACTGTGAGTGTGTGCGCAGCCATTGCTCTTTTCTGTGTCAGAGTTCCGAGTACGATGGTATGCAGCATAATCCCTGGGGGCGGTGAGGTGTGGGGTTCTGTGAATCAGATATTTTTCAGCAGAGACAAAATGGTAACTTGGGCTCAGAAGTTGCGTTAACCGAATATTTTCCTTCATTGGCAGAATTTTTTTTAAACAATGACAGAACATTTCGAGGCTGTCCGCCATTTTGACAGAGTGAAATTCACACCCCTGTCCAATTGGTGGTGGACGTCATATTGTCTTGAGCATTGTCTTTGATCAGTACGACACAGATGCCAAGTCTCACGCATTCGGCGTAGGTCTCATGCATATTTTAGGCTTATTCACCATAGTCTGCATTTATTGACTGAATGCTTTAATAAGCGAGATTCTCATGCGAAATAAAGATCCTTGAGCATTGAAGTTTCAGTTTCACTTGCGTGAAGATGGACCTCACCACGGAAAGCGATTTTGACTCTGGACTTCTCGTGCTTCTCTTTACTCAGGGATTGGAAACAATGCATGTGTTTTATGATCGTTTAAATTATTTAAATGAAATAAGACCATTTGAAATGTCCTTATGCCATTCCATTGCTTTCAATCCCTCAGTAAAGACAAGCGTGAGAATTCCCGAGTCATAATCGATTTCCGTATCACTAGTGGGGAAATCCAAAGTAATGCACTTGAAACTGATTAACTTAATGCACAATGACTTGAATTTCTTCAGTGTGCGTTGATTGAATAATTGCTGACTACAGCACAGGAATGTGAATGCTACTAAGAGGCGAGAGATTCAAGTCAAATTGCGTGGGACTTGGCATCTCTGGTATGATCCTGTATGCCTCATATTTTTTTAATATGATAATTTGCTCTTCATTTGTAAAATATGCTGCTCTGTTGCCGGTAGACGATTGGTCATATGCTACAAACGCCGTCTCTGTTATGTGAACGCACAAATATCTAGGTTGTAATCCAAAAAAGTTCATACTGTCTTTGGTAACTAACTAGCGTTAGGTTCTTATTTTCAGACAGAAAAGGTTTTATCCTACCTTGACATGTTTCGACGGGATACTCCCGTCTTCTTCAGAAGAGTCACTGATGTTACGAGTGACGTGTCTTATCAGCTGATGTTAGTGAGGCAGATTTGACAGGGCGGCCACGCCTCGTGCTGTCCGGCCGCTCCTCCAAAATGGTACTCCAGGTGTGGGAAAGCGTGTATGCCCCCTCATCCCGGTTCATGGTCCTGTGGGCCCGCTTCCTGGTTTCAATTGCCTCCATGATCCAGCGTTCATGTCGGTTGTTCTAAATGCGGATGACTTCGGCCTTGTCCCAGTCCATAATGGACTGGGACAAGGCCAAAGTCATCCGCATTTAGAGACTGATCAACTCCATGCGACGATGATGCACCGCATGTGTCAATGCAAATGGCGGTCACACCCGTTATTGACTTTCCTGTTTGACCCCTACACCAGTTAAACCTCTCTCGCGCATTAACATTATCGTGAATGAAATTGAATGATGTTTACATGTCTTCTTAAATCATTCATTATCTCAAATGCATCATACGTATATACTTCACATATCAATCCGTGGAGCTATTCCAGATTTCGTGAGTGGTGCGTTTTCATATGGACTGAGTATAGTAAGAAACCTTGGGAGGGACCAGGCTTAATAAAGGTCCCCCTCTGACCGGCCCAGGGTATGAGTTCATGTTTACCATTGTTGGGAAACAGGATTTTTGGGTATTTGCAATATGAGGTGAGCCTGACGGTTTGATAAATAGGTATTGCATGTGTATTAGGAGATAAAGAGAAGCCGTCTGGTCTGACAGGACATATCGCCTATTTTTTACTTCCAGCTGGGATCTCCATTGTCTTCAGTTCTGACAGGACACGATATGCACAAACGCCTTTTAGTTGGAGGTTCTGTATGCCCACATATGGAGCTCACTTCCGAGGGTTGGGAGTCTATTGAACCAATTAAGTTGAGTGGTTCAGGAGAGGCCCGATTGTAGAATATTCCTTTTTATCAATGTGTAAACCCTAGGATCAATCAGCAACAACGTCTGATGACATTAAATAAATCATATGCAAATATCTGTACTTTTAACATGTATAAAGTTTCTTACGAGATTAAGGAATTTTGAACTCTGCATCACACTGTTGTTCCCACGGCCAGCTGTGTAATAAACTTTTTTCTGCTTTTGCTATGAGCATTGGAGTCTGCTTCTTCATCGGGACAACATTCTTGGTTTTTGATTAATTTTGATTAATTTACCAACACCAATACAATACAATTTACCAACAATAATACAAAAGAGTCTGACAAAAAGCAGTCCAGGATTTGTAGTTTGCTAGATAGATGCCATGGACCAAACCGTTTCAATGGTAGAGACTGAGAAGCACTTGGGCAGAGGCCAGGTAGCGATAATGGCGTAGACCAGCAGTATCGTGCTCAGGGCAGGGCCCCATCCCACACATTTAGAGAACTCAAAACCAGGCAATCAGTAGAAAACAGCATGATGATGTCTAGACAGATGTCTAGATCCGCAGCCTGTCTAGAAGTAAGCAGTGGTCAACAGTGTCAAATGCTGCGCTTAAATCTGGAAGGACTAACACTGAGCATTTGCCTGAGTCCGCGGACATCATGATGTCATTGGCCACTCTTAGTAGGGCTGTTTCGGTGGAGTGGTTTTTACGAAACTCTAATTGGAATATGCCTCCGATGTGGTTTGTTGTCGGATAAGAGGAGAGTTGGTTGGCCGCCACTTTCTCTAGCAACTTTGGTGACAAACGGGAGCTTGGAGATGGGTCTGTAGTTTTGTGGTATGGATGGGTCCTGGTTGGACTTTTTAAGGAGGGGCTGTACGGCTGCCTGCTTAAAATACTGTAGGATGGAACAACACCACTGATCAAGGATTTGTTAATTATAGTGACTAAGCTTGGGGCAACAGTCCTGATGACATCTTTGAGTAAGGAGGTTGGGATAATGTCCAGGATGCTTGTGGAGGACTTATTGTGTTATATTGGTGATTCCTTTTAAAATCATACAGGAAGAGAGCAGGTTGGACTCGGAATTCTTCCCACGCTAGGGTTGGCTTCTTCTTCTTTCTATGTATTTCTCATTTTAAAACCACCCATAGTGTGAAAGTGCCCTAAAAGTACTGCCTCCCTAAGCAAGAGCTGGTATGAATGGTCAAGCGTTCATGGCTGCATCTGGATTAGCATGTGCTGCTTTAAATTTATGTTTTAACAAATGACACACCAATTACAAAAGGTAATGCTCCCCAAGATATCCCTTTTATCGTCAATCATGTTACATACCTGATGCCAGTTAACTTAATTACTTGCGAAATGTTCTTTCAGCTTATTCTCTTATATATTAATAGCTTTTTCAGCCCATTTTTACCTGTGTTCCAACTTTTTTGAGACCTGTTACAGAGTGTGAATGTGAAATGTGAATGTGAAATGTGAAATAAGCTCATTTTGTGGATAAAAATGTAAAATGTCTTGGTTTCAACATTTGAAATGTTATTTATGTTCTATTGTAAATAACATATTGGCTCGTGATATGAAAGTCAATGCATTTTTATTTTATTCACAATTTACACTTTGTCCCAACTATTTCAAAATTGGGGTTGTACATACATGAATTCATATGTACGCTTTTTGTATTAAGATCAGAACAACTTCATTCTTAAGTGTTCATTTACCTACTTGTCATGGTTTCTCGTGGGATTTTCGGAGTTACTGTTGACACAGACCTTGATTTTTTCATAAAAACAATCAAATTGACTCACAATATTCATCCACATGATTAAGGAGGTCTTCAATAACCCCAAAATGACTTACTCATTTTCGACCAAGAGTGATGTTATGGTATTTTGCCTTTGCACGGTAGTGCTGTCAGATGAGGTGGAGGCGAAAAGCAAACCAAGATGGATTTCCAAACCACTGAGATGAACAGTGGATCATCTGGACTTGCTTATGAGTGCTGTGCCGAGTACCTGACTATGGAGGACGCAGCACCGTGTTTCTACTGGAAATGATTAAGTTCCTTCGTTTTTTGTGTTTTATAACACTTATAAATCACTTAACACAGATTTGTAACGCTTGTGAAAAAGGGTGAAATGGCTACCATGAGTTACCATATACAGTTCCTTGCTGGTTTAGGGTAAAAACTTTTCCAGAAAGTATCTTTAAATAAAAATTTTAATTATGGTTACACAAGCACAAAAGAGGTTGAGAACATGTATGCACTCATAAAAATGTACAAAAATACAAAAACACAATTTTTACTGCCTGGCACTGCTATTGGCGCTTTTCTCGAAGTCCAATCCTTTCACGAAGGCAACTGCTTCATGGCACAGGTGGACCTTGCAGACCACATCTGACATTAAGATGTGCCCCTTCCTGCTGCAGTGCCCAGAGGTCTTGTGGTGTAGACAGGGGCATGGGACAGGGACCGGTCGAAATGTAACAGTTATCTGGGGTGTGGCTGCTGTGTCCCCGGACAGGCTTGGGGACATCAGAGGTGCTGAGGCTGCCTGGAGTTGCCGAGCTCCTTGGGACCAAGACGTGACTGGCCTCCAGCTGCTGGCACCCAAAAACATTGAATTTTAATTTTGAATTTATAATTTTATTTCGAACATCAAAAATTTAAAAACAAAATCATACAAACAAGTTGTAGATCAAAAAAATAATAGTTTTGAACAATAAAAATCCTATTGCGTAGGAAGTTAACAGGATCCTGTAGTTCTTTTGTAACAGGCCACCTACTGCAAGAACCTTAGAGTCCTGCCTGTATAAACTAAGGCATTTGTGAGGCTGACATCAATCGCATAAGCAAACAGCCGCATGTAGCACCTCCTGAATTTCATGGTGGTACAGGAGAGGTGGGACTTACATGTCCTTGTCAATGTACCTCATCGTGGCATTGTTGCTTTTCATGGTAGCAGGCTCAGTTCCTCCTTTCTTTTAGTGTCACTGCAGAACTGTTAGACTAGCTATTTATTATCAGGATTAGAAATATTATCTGCTTGTCGGATGGAACTGCTCACTAAACAAGTCCATGTAAAACTTGTCTGATAAACCTGTTTATTAAGGGAACTGAAGAGTGTCCTTTATCAATAATGTTGACTGTTGCATTGTTGTTTCAGAATACTAGCGCTTGAATGGTGGCTTTGAGGGGTTGAATAGTATGCTGAAAAATGGCAAAAAGAGTCATCTTTATTGCTACAGAACACTTTTTACACAGCACTGCTAAAGCTGTACCCCATCATCGTCGCTAGTATTCTTTGAGGAAAACACTGATGTGAAAATCATTTATCAGATAGAGGACAAATGGCAGTCTGCTGTTGTTCAAAAGGATCCAACAAAGTGCCTTCGGATTATTGAATACCTTAGGACTACAACAGCAGCAGCAAAAAATATTCCTTGTCGAAAAGCTCATTTTATTTATGGCATTAATGCTGAAAAAGTGCCTCTCTGAAAGATGGCGGGGTATCGCTTTAAAAATGCCGGTGATGTTTGCTTTACCAAACCAGGTACTCCTCCCAGCTTCCTTGAATAAACTGATGGCATTGTCAATGGTGTCATAAAACAAAGAAAATGACTGCCGAGAAATAATGCTTTTAATGCTAGGTTATGCCTCGTAATTATGGGTCTGAGGAGCAGGCAAATCAATGACATCAATATGTAATGACACCATCAGGATATATCTCTGCAACAACAGCTGTGGACACAGATGCTGAGAGTTGGGTGATGGTGAATGTGAGATTGGCAAAGATAGGTTAGAGTAATGATCCTGGACAAGAAATCTACTGTGGTTAGTTATGCAATGCCTTGGATAACTAGGACTGCCACAATCTTCGCAATTAAGCCAACCGCCTTCCTGAGATTTGGCTGTCAGCCTGTCCAGTGATATTTCTATTTTTCAGTAAAACTTGATGTTTATTCATGATGATTTATTAAAACATTGGCAATAAAATATATGCATGTGTAAATGTGATAAATTTCTCAAAAACTGAAGTGTGCAACTCACCCCAACAAGCTAGCTGCATTGCAAACTGCGAACGTCTTCATATACTTTATGCATCACTGAATTAGAAATTTTAAAAAAAGTTGCTGCCTAAAAAATGCACTAGGTTTAAATGCAAACGTCGCAAAGAGCCCTTATTCGTTGTTTTCTTCTGAGGGGACGGGGTTACGGGATATCTGTACAACAAAATTACCGGGATAGTGATATGGTAAAATTTGGATGTAATTCAAACTTCGAAATCCCATCAATATATACTCAGCAACAAAAGTTTCTGTGACCCAATATTGTTAATTATTTTTCATAACGCAATTATGAAATTGTCATACATGGTGATATCAGACTGAAACAGTACACGTAAACACAACATTGAAATGGAAATCATGAAAATGCGAGAAAATGACTTTGCACGTGAAAATGTGCGTAAATCATGCTTGTGGATGGCAATAAAAGAGGAGAATTTTTGGAATGTTCACATTGTGCCTGATGAACGACGGAAGCATCACTTATCGAAAACACAGCCATTTCGGATCAGGAACTCTACCCTCTAAATGCCAAGACTGTCTGAAAATGATCGGTGGAGGGCCATTGGGATGATTGAATCCGGAACCTCGCAGAGGGAAGTTGCTCATCGCCTGAATGTCCACCGAAACACCATTTGGAACTTATGGCAGCGTCATCAGCAGACAAGACATGTCAGAGACCGTCCTCGCAGCGGCCGTCCACGAGTAACCACTCCCAGACAGGACAACTGGATTCGAACAACCCATCTCCGAAATCGATTCCAACCTGCAACCATAACTGCAAGAACGATACCTGGTTTGAGGCGACTGTCTGCACAGACAATCCGTCGCCGTCTCCGTCATTTTGGCATTGTCCCACGTCGGCCAGCAAGACGTCCAATACTCACAGTACAACACCGACGACTGCGTCTACAGTGGGCACAACAACATCGACGGTGGATCCAACGTCAGTGGGATCTTGTACTCTTCACTGATGAATCAAGATTCATGCTTAACCGATGTGATGGTCGTTTACGTGTATACCGTCGACGTGGAGAACGTTATGCCAACAACTGTGTTCAGGAATTTGATCGTTTTGGAGGTGGTAGTGTCATGATTTGGGGAGGGATCACGGCTAGAAACAGAACAGATTTGCTTGTTATTGATGGAAATCTGACAGGTCAAAGATATCGCGATGAAGTGCTACGGCTATTGGTGGTACCGTTTTTGATGCAACATGGTCCCGAAATAACGCTGCAACATGATAACGCCAGACCACACGTTGCAAGGATTGTACAGCAGTATCTGATGCAACAACATGTCAATGTCCTGCCATGGCCAGCCAGATCCCCAGACATGTCCCCAATCGAGCATCTTTGGGACGAGATGGATCGACGTTTGCGGCGGTTGGATAACCCGCCAGCTACACTCCAGGAATTGCGACAACGTCTACGTCAGATTTGGAATGACATCCCACAGCAATTTCTGGCACATCTGATTCGGTCCATGCGCCGGAGATGCGTTGCTTGCATCATGGCACGAGGAAGTCACACCCGGTATTGAAGTGTGAAGGTCACAATTGGTTAGACGTCAGACAAGTGCTTCATGACGCATGAAAATGACATTTTTCGTTTTGAGTGACGTTGGCACTGAAAAGTCAGTGTTTCTCCTGTTAAATAAACATATTGATTGCATTGAGATCTTTGCGTGTCATTTATAACATACACATAAATGGTGTCACAGAAACTTTTGTTGCTGAGTATAATTTCATGTCGCTTGAGTGGACTAGGTTAAGAAGCTCTAGATGACTTGTATTGCTAAACCTCAATTTAAGTTTGCATAGCTATAAACATATTCAAGACTGGGTGATGCAGTAACCAGTGGTGGCTCGTGAGCTGGCAACAGGGGAAGCTCAAACAATCTCTTAAAATTAGTGACTGGTCATGACCTGTTTAAATAATTAATTTACATTACCCTTAGGCCAACAAAAACTCTAAGAACTCTCCACATTATCAGGTAAGGCCAGTTTTCATTAATAATGTATACCTGTCAACTCTCACATATTTGGTGTTAGTTTAAGAGGCGTATTTACGTTCCCCTGCTGTAGTCAGCAATTATTCAATCAACACATATGTCAGAGATTCTCGTGCGGTTGAAGTTCTTGTGCATGGAGGGGTTGGAAGCAATGGAATTACATAAAGACGTTTCAAATGATCATTTTTCATTTAACAAATAGTCAAGGAAATGTGCACATCCCTTTAAGTTTTCTTTACTGACCAACCCTTTCTCTTGACAGAGCACTTGCATGATAATGAGTTGCTAATACAGTTGCCTTTTTTGGGTGAGGTTTTTTCACGCTTGAATGAGCTTAATCTTGGATTATAGGGCATCTCAGCAGCCATATTCAATGTGGAGGAGAAAATTGAGGCCATGATTAAAAAGTTGCAGCTCTGGTCTAATTGTGTTGACAAGGATAACACAGAAGTTCTTCCATCATTGCATGACTTTTTGGGTACAAAGGGACTCAAGCTTACCAACAGTGTCAAATGTGACACACCTCAGTGAGCTGGCTGTGCAGTTGCGCAGGCAATTCCCCAAAAGGGAGGACAAAAACAACCGGCTTCGTAATTTTCTTCTCTGGATCCTCTTCACGCCACTTGCCAATGTCTGAACAAGAGAGCCCCATTTAAATGGCAACAAACGGTGGCCATAGAAGTTTAACCAGAAACCACTACCAGACTTTTGGATTGTACTGCGCACAGAGTATCCTGCCCAGGCAAATCGTGCTATTAAGATTTTAATGCCATTTGCAACCGTATATCAACGTGAGAGTGGGTTCTAGGCTCTCACTAGCTTGAAAACTGGGTATAGGCACACACTGGGCCTTATTCATGAAATGTTAGTAAATTTGTGCGTTGATTTGCATATAAAAGCCTACGCTACTAAAAACATATTCCGGATTCAGGAACACCGCGGGACGCTCAGATCTGATCGTAAAGACGTGTGTATGGTCATGAATGCCGAACCATCGTAAAGTGACTGCAAGCTCCCAGTAATCAGCTATTAGCATAAATCCTCGCCCATGAATTGCCAATAACCACCATATAAGGAGGTGTAGATGCATCCAGTCGACCTGTCAGTCATGGCGTAAACAAAGAATGAGAGAGGGAAAAAAGAATTATTCCAAAGCGGAGATAGAAATAATTTTGGGTGAAGTGGATTTAAGAAAAATCATTTTATTTTCATCTGTTAGCAGTGGTGTGACAGGGACAGGCAAAGTGGAAGCCTGGAGGGAGGTGACAGATGCCGTTAATGTTCTCTCTGTAGTCCAAAGAACCATGTTCTAGAGGTGAAGCGTAAATGGTTTGACATGAAACTGGAGGCAAAGAAACGTATAAGCGCACACAAAAAATACATCAGCCACAGGAGGAGGAGGCTCACAGTCATAACTCGTTCCTTGAATAACAAAAGGTCGCAAGTGACATTCCTGATGAAATCTGTTTTTCTGCACCAGGAAGTACTAGTACAGAAAAACAGGTTTAATCAGGAATGTCATTTGCGAGCTTTTGTTTTTCATGCAACGAACTATCAACTGCAGACGAGCGCATCGCTGGCATAATTGGGGAGACCTCTCAGTGAGGAATTATACCTGATGGCGACAGCGACATGCCTCCACTTTTATTTTTTTATTATCATCATTCATTCATCATGTACAAAGAACGTAAAACCTATTGAGTCGATCCACATAGATAAGATAGATAATTCACAATCATGATTCTAATCTGGATCTCAAACCCGCAAATTGCCAACTAATTCAACTAAATGTGTTATATTTTTAATCGTTTGTCATGTTTAGGCTATATCACATGTTTCAAAGCCATCTTTGTCTTGTGTACATAACAGTGCGCAATATGAATTAAAATTGTAATTTCCAATTGACAAGCATTATTTATGTGCATTCTTAAATTTCCACAAGCACTACGCATGGTCAGCAGCGTGTGTAGATTTTGTTAGTAGCTACGAAAAAATCGGAGCTACTAAAATATTGATGAATGCGGAGATGCATGTAAATTTCCATCTGTGAACTGTTTACACACAAATTCGTTCTGCTCACGTTTCATGAATGAGACCAATTGTGTGTGGAAAATGATTAGAAACTGAAACTTTCTCCCATTTAACTAAACATTGTGGAGTTATGCGCGTCAAGTCAAGCACACCCTTCACATTAGTCTGGTGAGTTGTCAGTTGTATTTTGCTTGAGCTGATATGCTTGTTTGAAATATTAGGGCTTAGTGTTAAAAAAATCATAAACACTGTCATGTATTCAAATAGGCCCACTTTATGTTTGTAATATTTTGTAGCAAGCTTACAAACACTGCAAAATACAGAGTTGGCTGCATGTAGAGATAGAGGGGTTACGCAGCAGGAGGTTGAATGTTTGTGGTGGTACATGACTTAAAAAAAGTTTGGGAACCTCTGCCATAGATCAACCAAGGAGGCTACATAACAATACGCACGGCTTCACCGCCAATAGGCTACGCCCATGCAGCATTCCTTCTGTTAACATCCCTCCTTTTCACTTCCCCAGGACATTAGAGGAACCGGCAGCCAAAACCTTCAGTTTGATAAAGGCCAGACTCATGATTACAGTCATAGGCCCTCACTTACATGTATTCTCTGGCATTCTGCCATTGGATGGGAAGGGCACTTCTCTCTACCACCTAGTGTGATGTCATGCCAGCTGGAGCCATCTTTCTTTATGGACTGAGGATAATGTGCGGTACTCGGTCTGTTTCCTTCTCACAATCTGCCAATGGTTTAGCCCTGAACTCCAGTCTATGAAAGCCAAAGGTCGACAACTTGAGCGACTCTATAGAAAAACTGGTTTTGCTATTCACAAAGAAGTGCTCAAAACTCTCATATTGCATTATAAGGACTCAATTGCTCAAACCGAATCAAACTGCTACTCCAGCCTAATCTGCTCCAATGAAGGTAACACCAAGATTCTCTTTTCACTTTTTAACTAAATTCTCCAACCCCCAGACTCCCAGACTTGTATTCAACCGACACCAGTAATCCCCTAATGCTGTTTTTTATGAGAAAATTCACAAAATCCACCAGCACTTAGGTCTAAATTCTTCTTTTCTCTCCCCCTCTGAACCTCTTCCCCACTGTCAGCCATTCTCCAGTTTCCAACTCCCAGACGCTTCCGAAATCTCTGAAATCATTTGAAAATCCAAGCCCTCCACGTCAGCTCGATCCCCTCCCCACAGCCCTGCTCAAATCCTGCCTCTGCTCTCTGCTCCCCCTCTTATCTGCCATCATCCATTCCTCACTCACCACTGGAATCGTTCCCACACGCTTCAAAACTGCCGCTGTCACCCCAACACTGAAAAAACCTGGTTCAGATCTCAATGATTACAATAACCTCCGCCCCATTTCTAACCTACCTTTCATTTCCAAAATGCTCGAAAAAACTGTTGCCACTCAACTCCACTCTCATTTATCTCACAATAGCCGCATGAACAATTCCAGTCCGGTTTCCGCCCCCACCATAGTACAGAAGCTACTCTCATAAAAATCACCAACGACCTCCTTATGGCAGCTGATTCCAGTTTACTGACTATCCTCACTCTCCTTGATCTCAGTGCGGCCCTTGATACAATCTCTCACACCATCCTCCTCAATATATTATTTTCCATTGGCATCACTCACACCCCCCAGACTGTTTTCACTCATATCTGTCAGGCCGCTCTCAGTTCATCCGACTCCAGTCCTTCAGATCCCAGCCCTCCCCCGTCACTTCAGATGTGCCCCAGGGCTCTGTCCTGGGGCCCCTTCTCTTCATCACTTACCTCCTTCTCCTTGTAAATATTTTCTGCAAATTCAACATTCATTTCCACTGCTTTGTGGATGACACCCAGCTCTACCTATCCAGCTAACCAAATTCCACCCACCTCCCTCACCACCTGCTTATCTGAAATGAAATCCTGTCTCACCTCAAACTTCCTAAAACTAAACTGTGAAAAAACCAAAATCCTCCTCATCGGTACAAAATCTTCATTTTCCAAAGTTGACAGTTTTTCCGTCAAAACTGACAGTTCCTCAGTTTCGCTCTCCCCTCAGGTTAAGAGTCTGGGTGTCATCTACGATAACCAATTATCATTCTGTTCCCACATCAATAATATTACCCGATCTGCATATTTCCATCTACGCAGCTTTAATCGTCTCTGCCCCTCCCTCAGTCCCCTCACTACTTCCTTGTTAACAGCCTCGTCACCTCCCACATTGACTACTGTAACTCTCTCTTCTTCAGTCTCCCTTACAAATCCCTCCATAATCTTCAAATGGTCCAGAATTCAGCTGCTCGCGTCTTCACCAAAACCCCCTCATTTCACCACATTAGCCCCATATTACAGCAACTCCACTGGCTCGCAGTTAAATTCAGAATAGAATTCAAAACCCTTTTGTATATATTCAAGGCCATTAACATCCTCGCCCCTCCTTATTTGTCAGATCTCCTCCACATAGCCACCTCCTCCCGCTCCCTCAGATCCTCCTCCTCCATCCCCCTCACTGGGCCCTCTGTCCGCCTCAGTACCATGGGGAACAGAGCTTTCAGCCGGTCTGCTCCCCAGACCTGGAATTCACTCCCACCGGACATCTGAAACATTGTCTCTCCTCCTCTGTTTAAATCTAGACTCAGTTTTCATCTGCACCTTTTGGACTCCCGGTTTTTTCGACATTGGGTGTAATGCGTATGTGGAAGGCTCTTTGCTGGCCACACTAACTCCCAGGAGCACATAATTTGTCCCTTTATAATCTTAACCTCATCCAAATGCTTCTTTGCTTGGCAGTGCTCCTCCAATGTTTATCTGTTTAATTTATCTGGTCCAAGCACAACTTGCAGAGGGCATTTCCTGGAACCTCGACTTTCCATAAAGACTCACCTAATAATTACTGTATCATTCGCTGTGACATCTCGTTCCATCCTACCCCATTTGAAATGGTTCTCATCTTTGTTGATCTTGCGAACTCGAGTGTCATCTTTTCATTCTGTTGTTTTGGCCATGTTTCAGACCAAAATATTTAATCGAATGTTAACACTTTTTTGCAGATGACCGTGCTTAAATGTTGTTGCGATAGATGACTGTTAGTCTCTTTTTCCATGATTTTTGGTGCCACATTGAACACTTATGCCCCATACACAAGAGCTCTAAGCTCCAACACCTTGCCAGTGACAGACAAGCCCAGGTCACCTAAGTACTGCTGCAGTTTCTGTCTTTTTCAGAGACGTATAGCTTTGCTTTAAGACTGGTTTGCCGCCATGGTTCATACACCAGCGCCTGTATGTTTATGCGCCTTAGCCTATGACACAGAACTCTTCTGAGACATGCGCACTCATAACCGCAAGTTCGCTTACTATATGATGCTTTTTTGTAGCAAAGTTTAGTTAATCGTGAATAAATGTATTATATCAAATGTGCCTGTGCCTATTTAGACTGAAAATAGGCATTAGGTCATGCATGGGACATACACTAAATTGCCAAAAGTATTCACTCAGCTATTCAAACCATTGAATTCAGGTGTTCCAATCACTTCCATGGCCACAGGTATATAAAATCAAGCACCTAGGCATGCAGACTACTTCTACAAACTTCTGTGAAAGAATAGGTCACTCGCAGGAGCTCAGTGAATTCCAGCGTGGTACTGTGATAGGATGCCACCAGTGCAATAAGTCCAGTTGTGAAATTTCCTTGCTACTAAATATTCCACAATCAACTGTTAGTGGTTCTGTAACAAACTGGAAGCGATTGAGAAAGACAGCAACTCAGCCACGAAGTGGTAGGCTGCATAAAATCACAGAGCGGGGTCAGCGGATGCTGAGGCGCATAGTGCGCAGAGGTCGCCAACTTTCTGCAGAGTCAATAGCTACAGATTTTCAAACTTCATGGGATCTTAAGATTAGCTCAAGAACAGTGCATGGAGGGCTTCATGGAATGGGTTTCCATGGCTGAGCAGCTGCATTCAAGCCTTACATCACCAAGCGCAATGCAAAGCGTTGGACGCAGTGGTGTAAAGCACGCTGCCACTGGACTCTAGAGCAGTGGAGACATGTTCTCTGGAGGGACGAATCACGCTTCTCCGTCTGGCAATCTGATGGGCGAGTCTGGGTTTTGCGGTTGCCGGGAGAATGGTACTTGTCTGACTGCATTGTGCTGAGTGTGAAGTTTGGTGGAGGGGGGATAATGGTGTGGGGTTGTTTTTCAGGAGCTGGGCTCGACCCCTTGAATTCTTAATGCTTCTGCATACCAAGACATTTTGGACAATTTCATGCTCCCAACTTTGTGGGAACAGTTTGGAGACGGCCCCTTCCTGTTCCAACATGACTGCGCACCAGTGCTCAAAGCAAGGGCCATAAAGACATGGATGAGCGCGTTTAGCTTGGAAGAACCTGACTGGCCTGCGCAGAACCCTGACCTCAACCCGATAGAACACCTTCGGGATGAATTAGAGCGGACACTGCAAGACAGGCCTTCTCGTCCAACATCAGTGTCTGACCTCACTAATGCACTTCTGGAAGAGGGGTCAAAAACTCCCACAAACACACTCCTAAACCTTCTGGAAAGCCTTCCGAGAAGAGTTGAAACTGTTATAGCTGCAAAGGGTGGGCTGACGTCATATTAAACCCTGAGATTAAGAATGGGATGTCACTCACGTTCATATGCGTGTGAAGGCAGACGAGCGGATACCTTTGGCAATATAGTGTATTAATGAACACAGTGTTTGTCTATAACAGTGATTCCCAAAGTGTGGGCCGCGGCCCCCTGGTGGGCCGTGGTGGTACTGCAGGTGGGCCGTGAGAGGTCATTAAAAATATGATTCATTTTTGCAAATATGATTTTTTTGGATTTTTATTGTATAATATTTATTGCACGATTTTAAAAAATATTTGAAAGTAATAACCTATTGAGTGTTATTGACCTCACAATATTTTAGGAACCTTATATAGTTGATGATCGGAATATAGCTTTTTGGTCATCATGACCATAATCGGAGGAGCACGTACTGTGTTCGATAATTAATTCTGTCATGTGTGTACACCACAGATTAAAAGTTTGGGCTTCCTTTATCCCCCTGCTTTCATTTCAATCCTGAATCTTTATAATAATAATAATAATAATAATAATAATAGTAATAATAAATTAATAAAAAACAACAACAACAACAATTATTGTTGTTGTTTATTTTATTTTCTTAACAACAACAACAACAATTATTGTTGCTTTTAAGTGTTCTGAGAATGCATAATTTCGTCTATGTACTGTTTATAGGACAAAGGTGGGCCGCGGACATTTTTAAGATTTTCAAGTGGGCCCTGATTTGGAAAAGTTTGGGAACCCCTGGTCTAGAAGATGTGCTCAGAAAGTAGTTTTCCCTCTCTGCAAGTAATTGATTTGATCTTCGAGGAATTCATGTGATCAATCGATCTGGGAAAACGTAACTTGTGTCCATCCCTAGACAGATGTTCGGAAATGAAATGTAATGAGCAAATAAACACACAGCATTGACATATTAATTCTAGTTTTATATTTTAGAAACCTTTACGTGCAGAAAAAAATATAATCTATCACACAACAGTGGACAGTTTTTAGAGTTCCCCCTAAACATCTCAAGGAAGTCTTTCTGGGGAGCTTGTGTACTTTTGGGGGGCGCCAAGCTCCCTTTTGCTCGAAATTTGAACCATGAGTAAAAAGACTTGATTGTCATCACTTGCCTTATCAACAGTAAGCAAAGATTCATCACTCTCATAATGCTCTTGACTAATTTAAACTGATATATTGGATATCTTTTCTCTTGCAAGTTCACCCTTGCGTTCAGTTATTGGAGGCCAGGATCTGGCATATGATTTTTTTTCCCCACAGAAATTAATTAATCATTCCATGCTCTCATATTACTGAGACGAAAAAAAAACTGTTGCTATGACCTATGCATGAGATTTCCAGGTAGAAGAGGTGCTGGCAGCCAGATATTCACCACATTTTCATCTTAACCTTACACTTTGACCTCAGCTCTCAGTAGAGAAATGACAAGATGTTCCCACAAATTTGAAAAAGTGCACACTCCGCAGTCAGCAGTGATTTAATAAGCTTTCTTTCAGATTGCAGCAGAGGGAAAAAAAAATGCTACTTAGGACCAAAATGGGGGGAACCACACTCTATGTTCAAAGCCAGCAGCTCAATTTGATTGCTAGGAGACCAATATCACAGACCTCTCTGCTGCTTCATCAGCAAAGCTAAGTAATTGTTGACATCAGTATATGGCATGGAACTCACTACCAGCAGACCACATGGCAAAACTGGACCCTCATTTATCAACTGTGTGTGCGCAAAAATTGTGTTAATTCATAACCTCAGACATTAATACAGTAATGCACACAGTGTGATTTATCAAAATTTCTAATGAGTGTCATTGCACATCAATCTATGCATGCTTAGGGCTATGTATGCTGTATATCGATGTCATGTATTTATACATGACAACCAAGTAGTAGAGAATTGTAATCACTGGAAAATATGCTGCGTATTCAACATTTGTTACCAGAAGGGTTTTTGAAATTCTACATTGTATGACAGATTCAGATTTTTTTCTTCTTTTAGTTTTTCAAACCAAGGAGTATATACAAATTGTATAAACAAAACAAATGTATATGGACCATTCCTGATCAGCCTCTGAAGGTTGCATCACAGCACCTCTTGGATTTTTTTTTTTTTTGTGTGTACATTAGTCGATAAAGATGAGAAAATTCCTGAAAATTATTGCATCATGACTATTTTCTTTTGCCGCAAGAGCCATTGCAGTTTTGTTGGGAGTCACAATGAATAACATATCAAAGAATGAAATGTGCATTTTCATGTGAAAAACAAACCAATCCTTTTTCAGTGAAAACCTAAAATCTTTTAGAAAGAGTACTTAGCTTATGTTTCCATGTACATTTAATATCTGGCCTCACAAAACATTCAATTTGTCTTTCGTGGTGGCACGGTGGCACAGTGGTTAGCATTGCTGCCTCAGCAAAAATATTGTGGGTTCGAATCTGGCCTGGGGCCTTTCTATGTGGAGTTTGCGTGGGTTTTCTCCGGGTACTCTGGTTTCCTCCCACAGTCCAAACACATGCATATCAGGTTAATTAGAGACACTAAATTGCCCATAGGTATGAGTGTGAGAGTGAATGGTATGTGAGCCCTGCGATGGATTGGCAACCCATCAGCTAGTCAGCTGGGATAGGCTCCAGCTCACCCCGTGACCCTAGTGAGGAATAAGCGGGTATAGAAGATGAATGTCCTCTAACATCCTTTTTTCAGGAAGGTCTCAATGTGCCAAAAATGGCCAAATGAATTTCCATCTCAGCTAATGTTGCTAAAAATGTTTTAGTTTTCACAATTGTGGAAAGTTGTCTCAGATGACACATTTACAAATTAAATGACACTCAGTAGACGTTGTTTTAAAGATGTGACAGTAGGCTCTACCGGCAAAACCAAACTGAGCATGAAGCTAAAATTTTCAGAAGTCCTGCTTCTCATCATTACCTGCCCACAGACAAAAAACAAAAAATCCAAGGGTTACTGTGGTGCCATGCTCACTGGCAATAAATGGCTCATTTTTGATAGCACAAAATCTATTCAGTGGATTGGTGAAATGAAAAGGCTTTTGGTGCATAGGAATAAATGACTGGATATTATCATTTTAGAAACAGTAGGTTATAACACTGAGGAGATGAAGCATCCATCACATGTTCAGTTTTCACTGATATCGGGGTTTTGAGTGAACTGGGTGGTCCATGACAGCTGCATGCAATCAAGCAGAGAGCACTATATGGGGAATTTATGACTAAGCAGAGGAAAGTGAGTGGAAAACACGCATCCCTTATTTTAAAAGAGGTATGTTGGTACTCTGCTCCTGGAGTACCCGCTACCTCTGCAGTAGCGGGCTTATATGGCCATAATGGTGGTGAGAGTGAGTGAGTCACAATCCTTTTATCCTCAATATCTCAAGAATGACGCTCGCCATAACCTTCTAACTTTCCAGAAAAACAGAAAAAGAAGAACAGAAAAGGCGCAGCTGAGCTGCGCTGTTAAAATTAGTTTGAATCTGTGAAGTTGCATGAACATTAATCAATATGCAAAAATGCACTACATTGCACTCACCTGTACAGTCCAATAGGACAGCACATTGCTTCTATCAGTTAGCTTGCTAACCAAGCTTGCTAATGCATTAATAAAATTTTTAGTGATTCAGTCAAAGCCTGATACAGGCTTGATTTCACCAATAATTCTGCAAAACGGTGTTTCTATTGTGTTTCTGGCTCAGATGAAGTGTATACAGCACTAATGTTACTTGCGTACACCTTTAGCCACTGTGGCTGTGGCGCTGAACAGCCAGTGGCAGCTCTGGAATGAATCTGATGGGCAGGCCATAGGTTCCCATAAAGGGGCCACATAATTATAATGCAGGAGAACAATACATGTATAATAAATACATCTGCAAACTGTACCCACAGAATATACAAACATTGCCAGACTTGCGTTCTTGCTTACCAAGAAGTGATTAAGAAAATATCAGCTGCATCATTAGATCAATTAGCCTATCACAATGTGTAGTAAGGGAGAACCGCCACAATTGTAACATTTTTCACTTTTCACTCTATTACTAAGAGATCGTTTTACCTACATATGTGATATTTTTGGGCAAAGCACCAACACGTCTGCTATCATAAACCACTAAAAGTTTCTCAATTGATAAAACAGGTCTTGAGTAATATAACTGAAAGCGGACTCTGTCCGATGTTACAACTGAAGTGCATTTAACTGCAGGAGTTACAATTGTAACACTGCTAAAAAGTAGCATTAAACTCATTTTTTTCAGGTTAAATCAATTATATTTCATTCAGGCAACTTTTTAACATTTCTTTAACATCAATAATGTGATCAGAGTGTCCTATCAAAACTATTGTTTATTATTAAAACCTAATAGTTGGAGCGTTTGTGCGAGTTCCTTGATAAGAAAATGCATTGATTGTGTCTATAAAGTTACCGACTTTGACTGATGGAGTTGTAAAAATTTTATACAACCCTAATTTGATTTAGAATATCATGGAATGACAGTTGACTGAACACAGAATATTGGCAAATATGACACGAGTTTTGTAAAAGTCCCATTCATTCCTGCACTGGTACCCCTGCAGGGTCAGTTATGTAGCAACACCCCAAATCACTTACAGTCCATGCTATAGAAAAACAGTCTAATTGTATACTCAGCCAAAATAAAAACTTCACACTCGTTTGGAGGTCGATAAGTTGAACATACAAGAAATGAGGTTTTAAATAATGATTTTATTTAATTGTGTACTCATTAACGATGGTGTATCATAAAAATAATGTCCATAAAGTAACCAGTTCCACCGGAAATGCTACGAAAATGTCCAAGAGTAAAAATGGTAAGTTACAACTTGAATAAGAGCAGTGTGCAGGCGATTACGTATGGTTTGGGCAGTCACACGACCTCTAAACAATTCATTCCTAGTGGACGTTGCAGTGACAAATCGATTATCCAAATGACGTTAGACAATTTGTCAGTCTTCTGCTTTTGACGTCACAGGTTAGCTACCAGAACGAGGTCGGTCAGCTGTGGTGCCAGTTTGTTGGAGACGTGTCCGAAGTTCATGGATAGTCCGTCGACTGCATCCTGTAACCCTTGCAACGTCAGTGACGGACATTTCCGTATTCAGAATGCCAATGGTACGTTCATGTTGAATGTTTCACAGCCATGGCTTTGAAAATCAATGAATAATTAACTGTAAAAACTTGTTTTTCCGAGATGTCACACTAGCGTGCTAATGTGAGCTCAGTTGCACATCTCTGATATGGTCATGTGACTAGGAACACGAGAAAACATGGTTTTAGCTTAAAGTACGCTCGCACGTGCTATGTACCTGTGCACGTCGGAGTTGATGTGTGTCATGATGTCTTTGACATCGCATTTACCCCTAGTGATAATAAAAACTCTTTTATTAAAAGTGTAAGAAAATATTTACAAATTCATGAGTGTGAAGTTTCCTTTTTGACTCAGTATATTTTAAAGTTTTATTGCAAAAATCCAAAATAGGCTACAATAACATTTGCCTATAGACAGAACCAAACAGGTTAGCGTATTAAATTTCAAGGTAGGACTAAGCCTACATCTCAGTGCAAAGAACATTATATGTGCCCTTCTACATCCAGTGCATTTTTTGAAATGTGCATTTTTGTGGGGACATTGTGTAAAACAAACAAAAGAGCAAACAGAGCAAAATTATTCGAGCTGCGTTGCAAATGTCTGCTGTTGTCTCAAATGTAACGTGTAACAACTACACGGCTCGACGCACCGTTCATTTGGCGTTGTTTAAAGAACAAACCTAACGATCATAATGTGTTAGAACGATGCAAAGTAGTAACTAACATATACATACAGACACCCAAGAGGATTTTAGCTCTGTAACATTAAAGAAAAAAATCTGTTGTCAAAAAATACTGTGGGAGTGAATTTTTACTTTGTGGAAAACTAACTTCCCTGGCGATATCTCCCTGCAGCATGGATGAAAAGACTTGCAACTTCCCGGCAACGTGTATTTCAGCACTCGTCACATACTGACGTGATGACATCACGACCTCATTGACCAATCAAGAGAAAACATGCACGCTAATTTTGATGCGTTACAATCAAGGCGGCTCTCCCCTAATAGAGCACAGCTGCGAGAGAACCTCAACGCTATGCACAGCACCACTGTTTTTTTTATTTTATTAAAATTTGGCATCTCCAATCCCACCCAATTCTGGAATGCCCAATTGGGGAACTATGTACAAAGCTTGCTCGTATGCGACCCCTTGCTGCCAACTCAGGATAGTGAGACAGTTCACGGCTCTCCTCCGAAGCACATGCCTGTCTGCCACTGATTCTTATACACTCATTGGTTGAATCTTCGCAAGTTCAGAACTAGGGCGGAGGATACCCGGACATGAACCAACCCGGAGTCTTCCTGACGAGCGCCCGTCTGGCCAACAGGAGGCGCTGGAGCAACGAACAAAGCTGATATATTATATACCCAAATCCGGCAGTCCCTTCCCAATTTGAAACCCTGTAGCGCGATGGCCAATTGTGCGCTACTCTGAAAAAGCTGCCGACCCCTGCCGGTGGGTACTCCGGGGCTCGAACTCGCGACGTGGTGATCACCTCTGCACTGCAGACTTCAAACTTCATTTCAGACTCAGATCGGTCCTTATTAAACAACAATATAAAAATAAAAGGAAATAATATTAAAAAATAAAAATAAATAAAAATCTAAAAGATTTTTATATTTAGAAGTCTAAATGTAAAATACAAACAGTGCCTTCTCCAGTGCCTCCAAAAACTAGAAAAGTACCTAGTACTACACATTTTAGGCAAAGCTATAGCCATAATTGCATTTTGCATTTTGCATTTGCATTGCATTTTGTGAATCCATCAATTGCTCCATAAACTTATACATAAAAATTCTCAATAGAGCACCTAAGGTGGGAACTCCATTGTGTACGAGCAACAGAGACAATGCGAAACTTTACTGCTGAACACAAAGTCCACATATGCCCACGTACACACACACACACACACACACACACACACACTACTAGGCTTTTGCATCACCCAAACAAGATGCCACCAACTGCACTAATCATTAAAATGGAATATTCACATAATAACCTTGCGCTAACCACAGTAACATCAACAGCACCAATAATTTCCTGACTATCAGGTTGTCAACCATATGTCTTAAATTGTATGTGCACCAAAGCAGAATATAGTACGAAAATGATGACGTCACGCTGGTGTCGGAAGTAAAATATCCCATTCATTTTACCCATAGACTATTTTTTCAGTTCACTTTTGAATCACTTCCCATTGTTTTCAAGCCTCCATCTTTTTCAAGATTTTGGATTATATTTCCAACTAAAAATAAATATAATTTTTCTTGACCAGAATCAGCTATATTTCAAATCATTTTAATTTTTCGCCACCATGCTAATCCTCTTTGTGGTTTAAAAACTACACATCCCATGATCCTCCTGATTCCCGGGCTGAATGAGTTCAGGACGCGTTTCATAACAAGGACTGTCCTTATTTCATACAGTCAATGGTAAGAAGTCACCGTCACCCGTCTCGAATTTTCCAGCACCTTGCTATACCGTTTGCTTGCTTAATTAGTTACCCACTCTACATTCTGCTTGGTTACGCTTTCCTTGCTAGATAACAAGTTTTACAATTAGCGCCGATTTACTTTAATAGTCAGGTGTCTTGGCCAACGTTTGTTTGCTTAAAAAATCGGTAGTCAGAGAACGAGCTAATCAGCCTTGTTAAAGCATAACTGTCACCGAACTCGCTGTCAGCAGGCTAACTTAGCCAGCGAGCTAGTTTACCGTCTTTGGTAGTTGTCTAACTTTATATTTGGCGCAATTAGTTAAATGCCAGTTTGTGAAATGCTCGCAGCTCAATGCAAACTAAGTAGCCAAATAATGGCTCTTCACTGCTTTTACTCACTACTAGTGATATTTATTGAATAATCATACTAGCTAGCTTTCTAAGTAACAGTAAGTGACGGTACCATTTACTGTTTCTATCAGTTTAGTGTGGTGGGAAAAATATCCCAAAAGGTTCTAAATTCAGAGTATTACTATTATCACAGTTCAACAGAGAAAACTCAGCCAGGTTCTCATTGCCCCTCAAAACTGCTTCAAGACTGTGGAGCAGAGAAGAAGCATAAACTCACAAATCTGCCAAACAGCAAGATAACATGGCTGCAAGTCGGCCGACCAAGGCTGGCTAGATGAGATAATCTTCCGGAATGACCATATCGGTCAGCCTGGTCCCCACTACCTGATCATGCGCACCTAACTGTTCTGGAACCTATGGAATGAAATTTGTTCCAACAGAAATTGAATTGAATTTTGGTTTTGAAATGAATTTAATTAGTTTTGAATTGAATTTTATCGGTTTTGAAATTAAATGAACAAGTAATATGAAACTGAATCCAATTATTTGTATTGAATTTTAAGATAAAACTTGGAAGCATTTCATTCAGTTCGCACATTCAAATTCAGTTCATAAGATTCAAATTCAAGTTGAGTAACATCACATGAATGCACATTGCGAGCTGCAGCCCCGCCTCCGTCCCTCGTGGCTTGCCTTATTTGGAATAAGTTGACCTATATAATTTCCGGGAAGCGCACCTCAGAATGAAACCTACCTATCTCTACACCGAATACGTTTAGCTCATCATATTAATCTTCAACAGTTAACCCTGAGTTGGCCCAAGATCATTAGTAAATGCTCTCACTAATTTCTAGCATTTCTCCAGCGTAGTAAAAAATGCTAACGTTAGTTACAATTGGATCACTTTATCTCCCAATCGGTTTGTGTGAAAACATTTAGCTGGCGAGCCTACACATTCAAGCTCATGGGCTTCAAGTGTAACCTTATATTCAGTTAAAAACGAAATAATTAGATAGAGCTGTACAGAACTTGAACTTCATATGGCTTAATGGTTCAGAATACCTGGAGACACAAAATGATGACATACCCGCGAGGAGAAGAGGCTGCAATTAATCCTGTTGGGGTTGCAGCTGAAACAGGTCCAAGAAATATTTCGCTTCTTTTTTTCGTACTTCACGCACATGCAAATTCACTCATGCACGAAAATATGCAGTTAAGAGTACGGGCATATGCTCTTTGCTGAAATATGGTGCCAACATGGATTTACGTATTGTGTGCATGTGGTTGTGTTGTAGCATTTTAAACGCTCCAGGTTCATTTATAGCTGGCTAGCTATATCCAGCAAATCATCTACAACATTCACGGAAACATGAAATGCAATGTAAATTCAGTGGCTCCTCGGAATTCAGTATACTTTTCTACTGGTAATCGGCAAAGTAGCCTACATAAATACCATCAAAGTCTTCGCCAATTTCAATTTGCTTTCTCAAATTTTGCAGGCATGTTATATACAAGTGCGTTCTAGAATTACCTCGCTCGATATTAAACCTGTCTGACAGCAACGTACAGCTTATCTCGTTCACAGTAACGCCAATGGCAAGCCGATAGTGCCATAATACGTCTGTATAAAACTTGTTTTGGGAGGAGAACGCACGTTTTACGCCGTTATTGCTTTTTTCCAGCTTTTAACGTTAAAAGCGCAGTTTTCATATGCAAATTAACGCCGTTATTTTTGCCATTGTGGAAAACAGCGTAAAAGTGCGTTTCTATATGCAAATTAACAGTGTTATTTTCCATGTTGTGGAAAACTGCGTTAAAAGCGCCGTTTCCATGGTAATGAGCTCCTCCCATCGATTTTTTTCAGCCAACACATTTTAACTGCTCTCCTCCAATCACCTGCCAAGGGAAACAGACCACATCAAGGCAACCCAGATTTCCTTCTGCAGATATTCCTGTCAGAAAGTTTGCACAAGCCTGCAGTGCATAGCTACAGTCTGATGCGAACCTGAAGGAAATAAACCATGCACACTTTTATAATAATTAAAAATTTCTTTGACAAATACAGTCGCCATTTTGTGAATAATATTGCCAGTGACATTGCCTTCTGCTCATACATATGAACAGTATGTTATCTGTGATTCATCTGGTTAGATCCTTGGTTCCCAAACTGTGGTTTGTGCTTGGCTCCCTCTTGGTGGTGCTCAGGGAATTTTGCAGTTTCATAATTGAAGCTGTGTGGGCTTGTAGCCTTAGTTTCCTTTTACTTAAATGACAGGAGTGGCACCTGGTGTGGTCTTCTGCTGCTTTAGCCAACCTGCTTCAAAGTTCAATGTGTTGTGCGTTCCAAGATGTTCTTCTGCAATCCTCGATTGTAACGGGTGGTTATTTGAGTTACTGTTGCCTTATTATCTGCTCAAACCAGTCTGGCTGTTCTCCTCTGACCTCTGGCGTCAACAAGGCATTTTTGCCCAGAGAACTGCCGCTCACTGGAAATTTTTTCTTTTTCAGACCATTCTTTGTAAACCCTAGAGATGTTTGTTTGGGAAAATCCCAGTAGATCAGCGGGTACTGAAATACTCAAACCAGCCCATCTGGCACCAACAACCATGGTATAGTCGAAGTCATTTAAATCTACTTTCTTCCCCTTTCTGATGCTTGGTATGAAGTTAAGCAGATTGTGTTGACCATGTCTACATACTTAAGTGCTGTGAGTCACTGCAATCTGATTGGCTGATCAGATGTTTGTGCTAAAAAGCAGTTGAACAGGATTGCCAAATGAAGTGGTCGGTGAGTGAATTAAAATTTTATACGCTGTGTAAGTTTTATGCCAGATGTAATGGGACGCACACCTTCCAAAAAGTTAAAGTTTTGTCTCATCAGCCCACAGAATATTTTCCCAGAAGTGTTCGGGATCATCAAGATGTTTTTTGGCAAATGTGAGACGAGCCTTTGTGTTCTTTTTGGTCAGCAGTGGTTTTCACCTTTGAACTCTCACTTGTATGCCATTTTTGCCCAAACTCTTTCTTATTGTTGAATCATGAACACTGACTTTAACTGAGGGATGTGAGACCTGCAGTTCTTTAGATGTTGTTCTGGTTCTTTTGGGACCTCCTGCATGAGTTGCCGATGTGCTCTTGGAGTAAGTTTGGTAGGCCGGCCACTCCTGGGAAGGTTCTCCACTGTTCCAAGTTTTTTGTGGATAATGGCTCTCACTGTAGTTGCTGGAGTCCCAAAACCTTAGAGGTGGCTTTGTAACCCTTTCTAGACTGATAAATGTCAATGACATTGTTTCTCATCTGTTCTTCAATTTCTTTAGATTGCAGCATGATGTGTTGCTTATTGAGATCTTTTAACCTACTTCACTTAGTCAGACAGGTTCTATGGAAGTGATTTCTTGATTCAACTGGTCTGGCAGTAATCGGGCCTGGGTGTGGCGAAGAAAATTGAATGTGAAAATGTGGTTACTCACAGTTAATTAATAATTTAAGAAGGGGCTACATGTGGCCATGTAGGTTCATTTAGCTTTTTTCCCTTAAAAGATAAAATCATCATTTGAAACCCAAATTTTGCATTTCCTTGGGTTATCTTTGTCTAATATTAACATTTGTTTGATGATCTGAAATATTTAAGTGTGACAAATATGCAAAAATCAGGAAGGGGGCAAATACTTTTTCACAGCACTTTGTATATGTGTATTTTATATATTATATTAAATATTTCGTTGGAACCCCTGTAGCTTTCATTACAGTGAATATTCGTCTTGTCTTTGTTTTGACTACTATATGCAGTGCCAGAACATTTATTTTCGATCAGAAATGCCATAATTTTTGGCTAAGATCTTGTCTTCTCGATGTAATGGTTAAACCACTCGATGGTCTTCCTTGAGCAGATGCCAATAACTTTAAATGTGTTTAAGGTAGGACATTGTGGTGGCAAATTTGTTTGTGAAAATGATTCCTCATACTTGTTTTTGTCATTCATGGATTTCTTTGCTAATTACAGGCCGATAACTTGCCCGTTCTGAAATACTGTAACATCTTTTCCACCATCAAGGGATGTGTCTTCCGACATGATTTTTTTAAAAGAAATGAGTACCGACGCGCTTCATCAGTCAGGGTTAAGATGATTATTGCCAGCCGAAACATATTAATAACCGCAATAATGATCCAATTATAGAATTTGTTCATTAATTTCCAAATATATAAAACATATAAAGATAACAATGTACTCTGTGAGCACTGGAATTTGGTCAAGCATGGAAAAAATGTAGGTCAACATTAATGTTTGGCAAACCCCTGCGAACATGGGGAGAACATGCAACTCCACACAGAAAGGCCCCAGGCCAGATTTGAACCCACAACCTTCTTGCTGTGAGGCAGCAATGCTAACCACTGTACCTGTATCATAATACAGATTCAGTATTATCAGAGTAAATAATAGGACCATAAGTAACAGTGATTTGTACTGTTAAACGAAGGATGTTAACAGTTTGTTGAATGAGATTGAAATTCTTGTGGTCTTATGTAACCTGGTACAGCAGGAACAGCCTTCCAAGGCTTTTCCATGAGGCAAGATTTTCGTCTGGCATTTGTAGATAAAGGTACAGGGAGTTTTTCACTTACCTCATCCAATCTCAAATGTATAGCAAGGCAGGGTTCTTTTATTGGCACACCCACACCAACTTAAAACATTTTTAATCATTTTTATCGCACAGGGGTTTGTTTCATTTGTTTTCATGTCAATAAATCAAGAATAAAATTTTATTTCATTCCAAAATGCTGCCTTGGTCAAATTTCAGACAGCTCATTAAACTAAGCTACCAAGTGATTGAGACACCAGTGTCCCAGATAATCATAAAGCATTTTTAGTTTATGCATGTACAGTGAATGTGGGTAGATTTTTGCTTGTTTTCTGCGCAAGTAGAAAAGTTAGTGTGATTAGTTGCCTCTTGACGTGCTCTCCAATATCCTACCTCCTCCATGAGAAAATACAATATTTTTGTGCGAATTTTAATATACTGCATCCATCAACACTGCCATTAATTTTTGCTTTGAGTTGTGAATGTTTTTTGACATATCTTCCCTGACAGCCAGCCTTAAAATGTGAAGTATCTTTTCTTAGGGTGACGGCATAATTCACTCCCTTGGTTTAGTTTTTTTTGCTCACCTAACAGTGCTGCTATATTGCATATAAAAAATAAGGAATTTCATAAGCTTACATGTTAACTCATCTCAAAACAACAAAAGTGGCACAGTGGTTAGCATTGCTGCTTCACAGCAAGAAGGTTGTGGGTTCAAATCTGGCCTGGAGCCTTTCTGTGGGGAGTTTGCATGTTCTCCCCGTGTTTGCATGGGTTTTCTCCAGGTACTCCGGTTTCCAGTCCAAAGACATGCATGTCAGGTTAATTGGAGACACTAAATTGCCCATAGGTATGAGTGTGAGAGTGAATGGTCTGTGCGCCCAGCGATGGATTGGCAACCTGTCCAGGGTGGGTCCCTGCCTTTGCCCGTAGCCAGCTGGGATAGGCTCCAGCTCGCCCCATGACCCTAGTGAGGAATAAGCGGGAATAGAAGATGAATGAATGATTTTTTCTCTTGGATAGAAGCATAAGAATAACATCTTCACTGTTATGAGAATACAACATTGCCCACTACCTGTTTTATTTACTTTCAGTAGTCATCTTGTTCATCGTTGTTGGTTGTGAATCATTGTGGAGGGTGTAGGATTCTGACTGAAAAATGGCCTGCTGGCCTGAAGGCCTTGTGTCTCCCGTCGCAGAAGTGACCAGAAACATGTGGCAAAAACTGTTTTGATGGCTGAAAATAATGTGGTGCCCTGTACCACTAATTATGTGAAGTACAATGACACTAGCTCATTGGTCATTGGTTGAACAGAGGGATGGATGAGGGATAGATCATTGTGATATGAGCTAAATATGGCTGAGATCTACCTAACAAGCCAATAAGAATGTCATATGAATTTGGTGAGCCTCCATCAAAGCTGTGAAAAGTTATTGTGAGTACAGTGTTCCTCACATCTTTTTGCTCAGTGACCTTGAAAACTAGGTGAAGGTCACTCATCATTGAACTAGAGCAAGGCCTTCATGAGAGGCATATGTGGTGTGAATTTGGTGATCCTCCATCAAAGCTGTCAAAAGTTATTGTGAGTACAGTGTTCTTCACATTTTTTTGCTCAGTGACCTTGAAAAGTAGGTCAAGGTCAATCATCATTGAACTTGAGCAAGGCCTTCATGAGAGGCATATGTGGTGTGAATGTGGTGATCCTCCGTCAAAGCTGTCAAAAGTTATTGCGAGTACAGTGTTCTTCACTTGTTTTTGCTCAGTGACCTTGAAAACTAGGTCAAGGTCAATCATCATTGAACTTGAGCAAGGCCTTCATAAGAGGCATATGTAGTGTGAATTTGGTGATCCTCCATCAAAGCTGTCAAAAGTTATTACGAGTACACTGTTCCCGGACAGACTGACGGACGGACGAACAACATTTCTATTTCCCCCGTTCCGCAGGGCGACGGGGGACAACAAGGACATGGTCCTTAGTGCATAGTAGTGTGCAGTGATGATTATACACCACTACTCTAGTCGAAAGGGGGTTCTAATGTTTTACTTCATGATTATTTTTTTGGTAAAAATGTATTGAAAAATACTAGTGTGGGCAATGAGAACAACAAAAAAAAAATCGTTCCCACAAGGATATTTAGGTAAAAATACAAATATTAAACAAACACTGAAAACATCCATTTTTTTTTTTATCCCCCCGGCATATAATGCGGGGGGACATAGCTATCGCTCTGTCCGTCCACCTGTAAACATGAGTTTGTCCGGGCCATATCTCGGAAACTATATGTACTAGCTTCACCAAACTTGACACACATGTCAATCATGATGTGTAGATCTGCCTTTTAAAGGTTGTTACACAACCTACAGCCGGGGGGATCTGTCATTGCCAGAAGGCTCTTGTTTAGAATAACAATGGAAAGGTGTTGGGAATTTTATTTTTTTGACTGCATAGCCTGAATGCATGTTCGAAGGCTCATTCCATGATTTTTCATTCTGAAAAAATTGTTTAACCTGGTTTGAGTCACCATTATTCTGCAAAATCACCACTGATGGTCAGTTGTTCCAGTATGTAAGGTGACATGAATTTTCAGCAGTGTCACAGTGTTAAACACATTGGCACGAAGGAAATAGGTCTCAGAGACTGCTCATAGCCGCACTGTGGCCTTACACGATGGTTAAGACATTAAATGCTGACATGGCACTCAAAGAAACACCATCAAGCATTTCAAAGAGACCGGTTCACTGAAAACTAGACACAATGGAGGTGCATAACGGATGTTAAGTTAAATTCAAAACTTTCTCACCCAAACACAGAACTTGTGTGTTACAGAGCTGGAGAATGTTTCAAAAATGACTGTTTAACCCCTTTAAACATGGCAGTGGTATTATTATGGTTTTTTTCAGTCTGCTTGAAAGGATCTGGTGATCTCATAAGTATCGGTGGAATCTTGGATCAAAAGAAGTATCACAGCATCCATCTGAGAATTGCATTGCCATCTGAAAAGAGACTGATTGGTCGGGGATTTCATTTTCAACCAAGGTAATGGCCCTAAACACAATCCTTAGCTGTGCAAGAATGATCTAAGTTGGAAAGAAACATCTGGTGACATAAAAGTTTTGACTTGGCCTGCTTACAGTCCAGACCTTCATCCGATTAAGCAAATCTGTTGTCACATAGAAAGAATCTCTTTGCAATGAACTACAAACCATTTGGAATGGTTTAACAAATGAGGAAATAAAAAAAAATATGTGAAAACTATGCTTGAAACATGAAATGCTGTAATCAGAGCAAAGAAAGGGCACGCTACGTATTGACTTTTTCCACTCAAAAAGACATTAGTATTTAGATTTCTACTATATATTGTTATATTCACTTATTTCCATCTGTATGATCCAATATTACACTCAATAAATACTTTCTAGTTCTTAGTTTCTGATTTATCTTTATTTTGTTAGAAGTATAATCATCATTTCTCACTACTGTAAGTAAGAAAAACAAATGTACCCCACTAAAATTTTGTCTTGATGGGGATTACTGCATGTTTGGCAGGCCACAATTGCAATGGTCTTTCTGTGGTGGTACAGTGGTGCAGTGGCTTGTGCTGTTGCCTCACAGCAAGAGGGTTGGCAGTTTGATCCTGGCCTGACGTTTTTCTTTCCAGAGTCTGCATGTTTGTCCTGTGTTCACATTTGTAGGCCAGGCGATTCGGTGACTCTAAATTTCCCATAAATTTGAGTATGTGAGTCAATCGTGTTGGAGCCCTAAATTTCTTTGCGAATATTATAAATTGTAACTGCCGTGTCAACACTTGAAGCTGTTTTATTAATAACATTATGGTCCCTACATGTGAAATAAAAATATTTTTGAGAAGTTTACATCTTGCTTGAAAAAGGAAGCTTTACAAACAGATGTTTTTTTCTGGCTAAGGGAATAATATATTACTTTTGTGACTGCTGTGACAAAAATTTAGGGTGAATTGATGTCGGTTCAGTGGGGAACAGAGCAGAGAGGATGGATCGCAGGTGTGGTGTGGCAACTGTGTTGCCAGTAATCTATATTTGCCTTCATATATCAATCAGAAACGGCAGTGCTTTCTGTGGAAAATCCCACAGAATGTAGCAGCACAGCGGTGGCTAAAAATAGGTTGTTTGAGGAGTACAAGTTGTAAAAGGGGCGGAGAGAGTCTGCAGTTGACCAACTGGGATAACATTGCATATTCATGAACTTCAGCTTTGTGTCTCCCAGAAAAATAATTTAATCCAATCATAAACACCTTGAAAAATTTACTTGGACTGGCACATTGCCATTGAATGGCTGTGAATTAATTTCCAAATACTGAAATTTGTAATCTTGCACATTGAATTATGAATCACATGCAATGATGGCGAACATAGTTGCATGGGTGTGCAATTGATCGTCCTCAGCATTATAATATCTATTTACCCACGCCCGACAAGGCGGCGTGGGTATACAGTTTAGCACTGTCTGTCTGTGTGTGTGTGTGTGTGTGTGTGTGTGTGTGCGCGCGCGCATCTGTCCGTGCAACAGCTCGGCCACCACTGAAGCTAGGGAGACCAAACCTTGTGGGGTAGATGATCCTAGGGTACCCTGTCCAAATTAGTATTTTGAGGTCGAAAGGTCAAGGTCAACAAGAGGCGTGGGTCAGCATCTCTATAGAGTGCCCATCATCTAGTTTTTAAATATCTTTATTTACAGAATAATAATGTTTCACACTGCTGTCTCTTTATTTTTTTATTTTTAATTGTGTACATTTCTTTGCACTGCTGCTCATCCCTGTGTGAGTGACAAGCAGGGGGTGTGCGTGTTGTGCACTTGCGAACAAAGGTGCATCATGCAATCTTAACAATCTTAATTTAGCAGTTAAAAACTGAAAATTGACTTTAGAACAGGTTCTTGGTAGTTAATCACCCAAGTGCCTTCTGCTGCCTCAAGAAAGCAACACACCGACAATGCACCTGGCCACACCTCATGCCCACGTACGCTCATTCTGGCGCAAGTACACTTGCTATTTACGTAACCTGAGCGCTGGACAGTGGAAGGCAGAATTAATTTTTCAATGCACAGAATTGCCATCCATTCACACTGCATCAGTTTAAGGCAATTCATTAATAAACTCTATTGTTACAATCTAGCCATTGAGGAGCCTGGTGGCCTGGGACAGTTCCTGGTTGTAAAGCCTATTCAACGTTTTACGACAGCCTAAAACTTCATTTCCTAGCCCCCACCTATCCTTCTTGAGATTCCTTCAGTGTGAGAGCGTGTGAGATGTCTGCTTCCCCAGTCTCTCCAAACATCTGTCTTCCTAGCCTTCCTGAGCCCCCTGTTCCCTCAGTTTGAGTCATGATAATGTTGCACATGGCATGGGATGTTTAATCACCATCCAAGTTCTGTGAATGGTCATGCTTGGCATCATTTTGCTTGTCTCAACATGACTGATATAACAGTCTAAAGTCCATTGCACTTTCCTTGGTCTCAATATACAACCCGAATTCCGAAATAGTTGGGATGTGTAAATTGTGAATAAAATCAAAATACAATGACTTTCAGATCACATGAGCCAATATGTTACTTAGAATAGAACATAGATAACATTTCAATTGTTGAAACTGAGATATTTTACATTTTTATCCATCAAATGAGCTTATTTCAAATTTCCTGGCTGCAACAGGTCTCAAAAAAGTTGGGACACTGGCAAAAAAGGGCTGAAATAGCAAGTAATATATAAGAGAATCAGCTGAAAGAACATTTAGAAAGTAATTTCATTAACTGGCATCTGGTATGTAACATGATTGGCTATAAAAGGGATGTCTTAGAGAAGCTGAGTCTCTCAGATGTAAAGATGGCCAGAGGCTCTCCAACCTGTGAAGGCTTGCGTAAAAAAAATGTGGAATACATGAAAAACAATGTTCCTCGACCTCAAACTGCAAAGCCTTTGAAGGTCTCATCATCAACAGTGCATAACATCATAAAAAGATTCAGAGAAACTGAAAAATCTGTGTGCGTAACGGACAAGGCTGAAGACCTTTATTGAGGGCCCTCAGACGCCACTGCATCACTCACCAGCCTGATTCTGCCATTGACATTACTAAATGGGCCCAGGAATACTTCAAGAAACCACTCTCTGTAAACACAGTCCACTGTGCCATCCACAGATGCCACTTAAAAATTTTATCATGCAAAAACGAATCCATTTTTGAGCATGATCCAGAAGCACTGCCGTGTTCTGTAGGCCAAGGCTCATTTAAAATGGAATGTAGCAAAGTGTCCTGTGGTCAGATGAGTCCAAATTTGACATTCTTGTTGGAAATCATGGGTGTCGTGTCCTCCAGGCTAAAGAGGAGAAAGACCACCCCTCCTGTTATCAGCGTTCAGTTCAAAAGCCAGCATCTCTGATGGTATGGGGATGCATTAGTGCATATGGTGTGGGACACTTGTATGTTTTCAAAAGCACATGAATGCTGAAAGATATATAAAGGTTTTACAGCAACATTTGCTCCCCTCCAGGTGACATCTATTCCAGGGAAGGCCTTGTGTATTTCAGCAGGACAGTGCAAAACCACATACTGCAGCTATGACAACAGCATGGCTTCGTTGTAGAGGAGTCCATGTGCTGAACTGCCCTGCCTGCAGTCCTGATCCCCCACCGATTTGAGAACATTTGGCGCATAATTAAAAGAAAAGTCCATCAATGGAGACCCAAAACTCTCCAGCAGCTGGAAGCCTGTATTAATCAAGAGTGAGATCAAATTCCAATGGCTAAACTCGAGAAACTTGTCTTCTCAATGCCCAGACGCCTGCACTCTGTGTTAGAAAGAAGAGGGGATACTGCACCATGGTAAACAGGCCCCTGTCCCAACTTTTTTGAGACCTGGAGCAGCCATCACATGTGAAATGAGCTCATTTGGTGGATAACATTGTAAAATTACTCAGTTTCAACATTTGCTATGTAATCTCTGTTTTATTATGAATAAAATACTGGCTGGTGTGATTTGAAAGTGATTGCATTCTGATTTTATTCACAATTTACACTTTGTCCCAACTATTTTGGAATTGGGGTTATAACTTTATGATCTGGGGAGTAAACTGGACTAGTGTGGAGATCTGTCCCCACTGAGGCCACATGGTTTCCCTCTTTGATCAGCACCCACCTCCTGTTGGGCCAGGGAACTGTGGCTGGAAATTCTAAATTGGTCATTCATGGCTCTCAGGTGAAAGAATCAAATTCCTGTTTTATGTAATTAAGGGGTCTTCATAAAATCATGAATATTCATCTGATTGACTTGAAATTTGGACTGAAGTTGTATTTGTTGGAGATCTATGAAATGACATTGGAATTTCTTGATAGGTGCATCCCTAGGGGGGTAATTTTGAGAATGAAGCAAGTTGATGAGAGCAATTTTTATTATGGTTACATAACAGAGCTCATTAAATATTCATAAATGTTCCAAACAAAACATTTTATGTCATTTCATAGAACTACCTTGAACCTTTCATATGAGACTAATTTGAGTAAAATCTGACCATGGGTTATTGGTGGCACAATATATTGTCAGATTTTTTCATTAAAGTGCCGTTTCCATGGAAACCATGTAAATTTTTATCAAAATACTACATTTTATGAGGTTAAAATCATGTTGAGTATACTTTACCCTGAAGACCCTTTAAAGTGAGGAAACAAAGCCTATGTTGACTTCTGCAGCCAGACTCCCACATGAACCCCGTCATGTGTAGTTTTGTGTGGATTTCTGCAGCCAGACTCCCATATGACGTGTTGCGTAACTCTGTGTGGTGCTCCCCCATCATGTGCCGCTTGTAACTTGTTGCCAGGAATGAATTTGGTCTATTTTGACTCTGTAATTCAATTTAATATTTACCTATTTAATACATGCATTACAAGGTTCGTGATCAATGTTTCATTTGGATTGTAATTGGCTTCAAGTGACCGACTTGGCTAATAAATAGTTCAAACTTGATTGGTGTGGTTTCTCTGATTATTGTCTGACTCTCTCAGCTAATATATAATGTGGGATTGTCCGACTGTCTCTGTTACTTCATAAATGTGGGAATACCCCCTAAAGCTGGTCTATGGGGGACGTTTATTTCCATTTACTGCATCACGGAGTGTTGCACTCTTTGACCTCTGTTGTTAAATCACTCTCCTCTGCTTAACAGGCTTCCGTGTTGAGAATGTTGGCCTTTTTGGGTCCCTGAGCCGCTATCGGACGTATCTAAAGAAGTGGCATCCTACACAACCTCTGAGTCACCACAGACATCTAGTCAGCTTGTGTAACGTGCACATTTCGGCCTGTGCGACATGAGATGGTGCCAGCATACAGTGTGCTGAGAGTAGCGACAAAAATACTGGATTCATCTTATGATCAACTCGATATCAAAATGATCATTCTTCTTTTCCAATTTTTTTCATTAAAATAATTGTTAATTATTAAAATGGAGTCAGATAAATCATACAAGGTCAAAAATGACTTTTACTAACTTTGAAAAGTTCTTCTTTCCAATATTCGCCCTATCGGCTAATTTCCATCGTTGGGTTAGTGCGAGGTTCTCAGCGGGAAAACGAGAACTACGCTCAACTAGTCATAAACTAGTAGAGAAACTCCCTCTTGGCACCACTTTACACCGGGTGTACTGTAGCCAGATGACGTTGCTGCGGAGGGGAGTGGTTAATCTGGCTGGACCCGTAGTTCGGAGGGGGGCGTTGATAAGGAAATAAGTGGCGCCTGTTTGAGAGCCCTGTGAGTGACTTGGCTTTGTCTCGTCTGTGGAGAGTCAGGACGCTGCATGTAAAGAGACGAGCATGCCGCTGAAGTTTGGTTCGTTGTTTGTATATAAACAATTTTTTATATAAACAAGAATTAATTTATCTGATTAAATAAAGGTACACATTTCCTTCAGCTCTGCTTCAAGGTTTTATCTGTTTTGCGGCTGTTCGTTTGTGGTGCCCCTTGTTATCACCAAGTGTGGGACATTATGCTTCCCCACAGCCATGGTTTTTCATGCTGTCGCTGCTCACTTAATAACATTCTGATGGTAGAAAACAGGAGTTAAGGAGATCAGTGTTTTCCATTGACATAATTGAATTTATGAACAAATTTACGTGGAATGTTTCTCACTCTTGTGTAATCCCTTCATGGTGATCTGGGGGCAAGCTCGTTACCACCAGCATGTAGCACCCACCTGGGTGATGCGCAGCAGCCATTTTGTGCAAGAACGCTGACCACACATCAGCCAAGGTGGAATTTTTATAGCCAATTTAATCAGGAGATTATTAGGAAGCTTAAGAATTCAGCCTGGACACTCGGGAACCCCCGGCTCTTTGCAATGAGCGCAATGGGATTTTTTACAACCACTGTAAGTTACAATCTGGGTTTAACTTCACACCCAGAAGACAGCATCTCCTACAGCAGTGTTGCCATCACTGCCCAAGGGCATTGTATGTAGGTTATTTATTTATTTATTCTTTTATTTTATTTTTTTTTTCGTATGCAAGCCACTGCCTACTGGCCTGCCAACACTACCTCCAACAACAATTAAGTGTTCCTAAATGATCTCCCATCCAATTACTAACCAAGCCTAGGCCTGCATAGTTCAGCCATTTTGCCAGGGTGGGATGAATAGTGGTAGGGCTGTTGGCCAACTGGAATTGCCACATCATGTAGATCCATGTACGAGGTCAGACTGGCTTTGACGTTTTCAAATGTAAGATGGTAGGTTTGCCTTTTTTATTTCTGGCTTAATTTTAATCTTGGCTCTTTCAAACTGGCCTTTGATGAAAGACACAATCATAATCCTATCATCTTTCAAAGCATATTCCCATACTGTTACTCTCCTGACCAACTGGCCTGCTGCATGTTAAGTCTCTGTTTCCTTTTAGTTGAGCCACAAATAATACACTATCTTTCGAAAATATTTTACGATCTCAAAAACAAATGCTGCCATTATTTTGGCATATAAATAATGTTAATAAATCAAGAAGCTCATTTACAAGCGAGGTATGCCACTGGTTATGCATCATATCTGCGCATGGTTAGAATGTCCAATTCCACCTGATTAATTTTAAAATGCTGTAATATACATTACAAATGTATGGCAAATTGAACTGGGATGAAAGCAAACCTACCAACTAACGTTTATATGACAGTGCTGTCAAAGCCCATCTGGTCTTGTACAATGATTTCCAGAGTATCCACTAGATGTCGCCATTTTCCTTTGCTTTGTCCACAAGCCATTGCATTCCTGTACCGGACGACATAAAGTAGTTTAATTTCAATAATGTTCGCACAGGTTTTTTTTTTTTTTCTTTTAAGATGACAGCGCCTTGTTTGTGGAATATCAATGTTATTTTTTTTCTAGTTTGCCAGCAAATTCTTAAACCGTCAGAGCCTAGGGAACTTACTTTTTTCACAAAAGTAAAGGTCTAGAAAGGAACATGTACCAATGTATTTATTACATTTTTAACAGCACTTAAGCGCTTTTTAAAGACCATATCAAAGCAATTCAGTGACCTCGCACACTCATACCTATTGGCTATTAAGAGTGTCCACTCAGCAAAGAATACATGTCTGAACTGCGGGAGGCTATGAAGGTACCCAAAGAAAACTACTCATAAACATGCGCAGAACATGCAAACCCCACACGAAAAGGCCCCAGGCTGGATTTGAACCCACTACCTTCTTGCTGTGAGGTAAAAAAGAACATGTAGAAAATGAGAATCTACTGATGCTTCATCTGTGTATTGTTGCAAGTTCCTACTTTTCATATTTTCATTCCCTTTTCCCAACTGAAACTTGATATCACAACTCTGTAGAGGAAGACAATATTACCATCCCCGAACAGCTGTCGCCAAGCAATTTTCCTCATTTCTGTTGGGTTTCATTAAAAACGTGCAGATGTGGGAATGCCTGCTCTGCATTGGTGATGACTCAAGGGAGGCCGCTTTTTTTTTTTTTTTCCTCGCCAATGTGTACACATTAATTCACCATACAGCAATGCTGTCATCACAAATCGTTGCCTCTTACCGTCGTTTTTTCCACTGATGATGAATTTGCGTGACAAAATGCGCAATTATCACCCTTTAATAATAATTGCTTATAGCCAGTGGATGTGTTCATATGTTGAAGAAAAGCTGAATATGTGCACACATGTATTCAGTATTTGGAAAATGCTGCATTTTGTAGCCTAAGACGTTGGCCAAAAAAATTAGCATAGCACGTAGAGGAAATTTTCTTACGATCTTCCTTGTGCATTGTGGTGCTTTTCATAGGCATTCATTTTAAATTAATTCTTTTAATCATTAGTTTTTACTTTAAATCATTGTATTGGCATGAAACATTTTTTCTTGCTGTGTCTTCAGCACCCTCTCTCAAGAAGCATTTAAAAAAACATCCACACTATTTATAAAGGACTTTTTATCCTGCATGTTGTGAGAAAAAAATACATTCTACATAGCCCTTAATAGCTCTTTACTTTCCATTTCAGCTGCTACTGCAATTCAGTGCATGTAATGAAAGCAATATTGCTTTGTTTTGTACAGCGTCGAACACTCTCAGAAACATGAACTTTCCCTTGCATCTGTATTTTTTTAGTTGGTTCATCACGGGAGGGGTGAAACGCTCCCATAACGAGCCATTTTGGCTGACAAAGAACTTCTCAGCTTGGCTAGTTTGCTCTATGGAGACACATATGAAGCTATGGGAATGCTTTCTTCTGAGAAAATAAATACAGCAGGTAAATTAAACAAAACCACGAGAAATACGACTGCAAAAAATGAGTTTTAGAAAATCTGGAACAAAAACCAATATTGAACACTGCCTTATATGAGATGGCGTTTACCATGATGATATAGCTGTTCATCAAAATTCTATTTTTGTCTTGCTTTCCTATTCCATCAGTATTGTTCAGTCCTTGCATTCTCAGTGACTCTGACAGGTGTTAAGTCCAAACAACACTGTGCATATACATTCTGCAGTAGAATTATTGGCACCCCTGAGAGGGAACTGAAATTACCATTTAAAAAAAAATGAGAAAATCACAGTATAGAGAAACTCAAAACATCAACATGAAAGAAACACTAAAATTAACCAAGCAAAGGACTTTATTCATTTTATTAAAAATTAATATCTTCTAAATCAAGGTTACACAATTACTAGCACCCCCAAAAGGTGATAGTATATAAAATCCACTGAATTTAAGCCAAGATTGAATTTCACCTTATGTTCATCTATGTTTTAAGGAACTATGTTGTGTCAATACATCATTCCTTGTTTAATTAGACTATTCAAATGAGGCAACGTGCCTAAAAAATCCCTGTGTAATCCAGCACCATGAAGAAAATTAAATAACTGAAAGTTCAAAAGAGATAGTTAGTAGTAGACCTTCACAAATCAGGTAATGAGCCCAAAAATATCCACAAAAGATTAATAACACTGTTGAGCACTGTCAGGCCATACTGATATGGAAAACTAACATATTTTGCCCCCGTGAAGATGAGAAAGTATCACTGTGAAAGAACCACAGCCCTTGGTGGCATCTTGGTTTCAAAAAGCACCATCAGACACCAGCTCCATAACCACAGGTTCTCTGGAAGTATTTCAAGAAGAAAACATTTTCAAAGCACAAAATAAAGAAGTAATTGCTTGTGAAAGGCCATCTAAATTATGACTGAATTATGTGCTGTGGTAAGATTTGACTTAATTTGAATGTTTTGGTCAGATATAGAATTGACATCAAAATAGCATCAAAATGGATACTCAAACTAGGAAAAACCCATGGCCTTGTACCCATGGTGAGATATGGCAGTAGATCAGTGACATTGTGTGGTTCCAGGAATGGTCCAAAATCTCTCCAAATCTGTGCCTTGACCTTGTCAAGCAGCACATGAAAACCCTGTAGTGTATTCCTCGCTAGAAGTGGTTGCGTCAAGCGCTGAAGTCGAGGTGCCATTAATTATGCAACCTCCATTTTAGTGAATTTGTTCATTTATTAAATAAATTTTTGATTTTGGCTGGTTGCATTGGAACATTCATAAACTGCAATGTTTTTTGGGTCTTCCATGCAATCGCACAGTCCTACACTTGGTGTATACCAGTCCCGCTTTATATCTCCTATTGATGCAAGAATAATGAAATAATCCAAAGCACCGCAATTAACTCCAGTTTTAGGAAGCTCACAACGTGTACTGTATTTCGTTGAAATGTTGCAGATATGGATTGATTCAATTCTATGTTGACTTTTAGAGCTGTACTCTAGTGGTGTCCTGGCTAAATTCCAAACCTGGCTCTTTCAACCCACCAGCAAATCATACCCTGATTTATCTGGTTATACAAATTGTCCTTTTGTTCTCCACCTCAGCTAATGTGTTGTTAGCATTCTGACACAAAATGGCTGCCATTGCATCACCTGGGTGGGCACTTCACATATGCGGCGATGAAGGGCCTTAATCCATAAGACTGTAATACAATTTAAGTATCAATGAGAGGGTGCTGTATAAAAGCAGTTTTCATTCATTCATTCATTCATTCATTCATTTCCTTTCTAATGTCTGTTTGTTGCTACTGGAGTGTTTTGGTGACCAGCACACCTGCCCGTTGGACCCTTTGGAGCCCTTTTATTATTCTCATTTATTATTCTTTATTCTTTATTATTCTTTAATTATTCTATAATTGGTTTGACCTCTTTAAAGCAAACAGGTGCGGCTAATTAGCGTGAAAATCAATTGGAATGGCCTGTGTATATGCCCTCATAATTGTGGTTTAGAGACAGCAAAGTTAAAGCAATTTTTCAAGAACGCTCATGATACTTTGTCCACGGCCTGTATTCGTGTGTGTGTGTGTGTGTGTGTGTGTGTGTGTGTGTGTGTGTGTGTGTGTGTGTGTGTGTGTGTGTGCCAAGCATTGTATTAGGAAGACCTTTGCACCTGCTTATTCATGCAATCATCCAATTAACCAGTGTTGAATGCTGGCTAGCCACCAAGGTTTCCACAGTACATAAGCAGGCATATCTTGCAAACATAACTTACTGTAGCTTTTATTATCATTAGACATCTCACGCCTTCCCAAACACTTAGAAACAACTGGATTTTGACATGAGATCCCTGCCCACATTAAGAATGTGAAGGGGGCCTCTGCTATCATGAAGAGTCATGTAATATAAGCCAATGCATTTAGCCGGCGTATAACAGCAGCTACCGAAAGTTTCCAAATTCTGGCCAGCCATTGCGCTATCCGTTCGCAACCTCAGCTAACACAAATGTAGTTGACAACTAACTTCTCTCCTCTCTTGCACTATCCTTCCATTAACATGCTTTTCAGATTTTATTACAAAAATTTTTAAAAAGTCGCTGTCCAGAGTCATCCCGGAGAACTTTCAGAGTTTTTTTTTTCATGGTGAGAATCTGGCATATTTTGTCTTTAAACCAACTGAAAAAATCCCAGCTGTCCTTATACAGTGCACAAAATCAGCATCAAAAGTCTACATTTATTGGCATGTAAATGTTCTGTAATTTTGCAGAATTGTGGTTCATAAATGTTCATAAATTTTTGTTTGTGTGGCAGGGTGGTCTCTCAGTGGACCTAAAACCTGATGGGACCTGAGACACTGGGTTCACTTCAGAGAGGTATTTCAAATGAGGGACCTCCCTTCAAAAATACAACAACAACCAAGCAACGTCGAGTAACATCTGTGTTTTGAGCATCACCCAACTATGGAAGATTCAATTGGAGCATTTTTTGAAGCATAAAATATAAGTTCTGTTTTGTCTGGGCTGCATTGTGGGTGACTTCACCAGGGTGATAACATTGTTTTTGTTGCCTTGTGAATTGACAGATATTGTCAGCAGATATTTAGTGGAAAAAAAAAAAACATTTCTTTTGTGCCCGAGACTCCAATAGAACATGGTGTACAGCCATAAAGTTGACTTTTGTTTCACATACAGTATATTATTATTATTTTATTATTTCACTATTCAGTTACCTGAACTAAATAAAAAATAAACAGGCTTGCCCACTGAAAGTGGCTGATAAGTTTAGGAGTTTAGCTGCTCTTCAACTGTGTGAGAGCACCAAATAACATGCTACTGTCAAATGCAGGATTAACCAAACTTGCTGTTGCAGTGGCAAGGAACTCTCCACTTCAGCATCTTTCTGTATGATTAAGCAAACACTCATAAAATCATGAGAACACCAGTCGGGAAGTGCACACAGCAGTTACTTTTGTAATTATGCATTCTTATTTAATGTAAAACACAAGAGTATCTGACACATTCAGGGGAATGTTAGTGGATGGGATAAGACATGTTAGCAAACACACAACCTTAATTACAGCGGAAAATAGAGGTTCATGGCCTCTCTCGTTGTTGAGCGTAGCATGATACACGAGATCAGAAGAGGTGAATGAAAGTTGTTCTCTTTGCAATACCACAACCATTCCTCCAAACTCCTAATTGCTCCCAACTGTTAAAAGCATTACACAAGGTGAACAATCTGGCTGAACCCAAATTTCAATTAAATGTTTTTTTTCTCTAGTACTTCTCCAGTAGCACATCTGCCACACATTCTGATCTCACTTCCCACGCAACTTGATATGTAAAGCCATGAACCTACTATTGTGAAGCAGTTGACAAATTAGACAAAACACGGGCTAAATTTAGAATGTATCCCTAGTTTCTCTTGGAGATGTTTGTGATTTTAGTTAATGTATAGCTCATTGGTGAAAACAAGATTGGATGTTGCCCTATGCAACATGTCAACAATTCTCATCAAGTTTTTTAAACAACATTTGAAGAGTTTGTTTCCAAAATGCAATATATCCATTTTACTCATTTTGAGTAAATCAGCTTTTTCTATGTTGGCGCCGATTGCATATTAGTGAAAAACACAAACTTTGACCATGAAAAAAATAAACCTTATTGTATGAATTTCTACAAATGGATTTTTGCACCATGTGTAAGAAGCACAGGGCTATTGCTCTATGGTATTATCTGAATTTTTGTAATTTTGGCACTTATTGCATTTTGGAAACAAACTTCATTTCCTTCTGTAAGAACGTGCTTCTCAGATTGTCGGCTAAAAAAAAAAACAAAAAAAAAACACTCTGAGTAAGCACCTGCAGTGAAACACAATGCGCAGTTGTCAAAACAGAGGGTTGGTGGAATTTCAGCGAAATGGGCCGAATCATGTCTGCATGGTGGCTGAGACAGAGATAAAAGCGCCGCTGTCTGACAGAGGAAATAAAGGGCAAGGGGGAGTCACCCCAAGAAATGCCTCCAATTGACAGGATACTAGCCAGCCGTGATGTGATCATGACTGATAAAACACCCCTCTGCTTTGGGTTTGGTCTTGAGCACGTTGCAGCAAGATGAAACTGATGACTGAACATATTTATGTTGGTGCTGTGGATGCATCCCCAGCAGTGGATACGTTCTGAAAAGCGGCTGGTGATTAAAGGTACGCCACTAAAGAACTGGAAATTTGAGTAAAGTGCACCCTGTCTGGAAGACGTGGAACTGCGAGCAACTTGCGGAATTATACTTTACTGCAAGTTGAGCTGAGGCCAGTGGTGGGCACAGTTCTGCAAATCCGCTAATTGCTAATTAGCCAAGATGACTTTTTTGTTAACGTATTAAACCGTGTTTGCCGCTAAATTTGAAAACTGTAGCGAACCAATGATTCTCCCCCAAAATTGCTACAGCTAACTTTAAATCCACTAACATTTTTTGCTGGAAAAATAAATCAAATTTAAATGGGCACTTAGCCAATCTTCAACCGTATCTCTTTCTATCCAGTTTAAGGGTATAGTTTGAAAAAGTAATGCAGGTTTTACCAATTTTTTGTATATCTCCGGAAATCAGCAGCAAAATCTGACTGCTTCCCCCTTCAGTGTCTTTATCAGACATGTAAAGTGACTGACTTGGAGGTAAGGAAAAACTACACCCTGTTTCAGCTTGGATTTTCAGCTGGACTCCGCCTCTAGGTACAGCGCCTTCCATAATTATTGGCACCCCTGGTGAAGATGTGTTAAAAGCCTTAAAATAAATTCATTTTTATTGCAGATGCACTGAAAATTGTAGGAAAACGTAACCTTCAACTCAAGTGAATTTTAAGGGAAAAAAAATCCCTGACTAAGAAATAATTATTTCTCATAAAATCACCTATTCCACAATTATTGGCACCCCTAACAATTCCGAGGAAGTAAATGTAATTGAAGTATTTCTACGGTAGTTTACATAGATGATCAGACTATCTAGGAAAATTTAATTAGTAATTCATCACTTCCTGTTTCCTTGGAGTATAAATATGACGTGACACAGAGGCCATTTCTCTTATCCACTCTTCAACATGGGAAAGACAAAGGAACACACCATTCAAGTGAGGCAGATGTGTGTTGACCTTCACAAGTCAGGCAATGGCTACAAGAAAATCGCCACTCGCCTGCACCTGCCCATATCTACTGTCAGAGGAACCATTAAGAAGTTTAAAACAACTGGAACAGTGGTAAACAAGCCTGGACGAGGGCGCAAGGTTATTTTGCCACCAAGCACAGTGAGGAGGATGGTAAGAGAAATAAAAAGTTCTCCAAATCTCACTGTTAAAGAATTGCAACAAGTGGTAGCATCTTGGGGTCACAAAGTCTCCAAAACAACCATCAGGCTCTATCTACATGCCAACAAGCTGTTTGGGAGGCATGCACGGAAAAAACCTTTTCTCACTCACAATCATAAATGCAAACGTCTTGAGTTCGCTACGCGGTACTGGGACTTCAACTGGGACCGTGTGCTTTGGTCAGATGAGACCAAGCTTTTTGGCAACAAACACTCAGTGGGTCTGGTGGAACACAAAAGATGAGTATGCAGAAAAGCACCTCATGTCCACTGTGAAGTATGGGGGAGGATCGGTGATGCTGTGGGCCTGTTTCTCTTCCAGAGGCCCTGGGAACCTTGTTAGGGTGCATAGCATCATGAACGCTTTGAAATACCGGTACATTTTAAACCAAAATCTGGTGGCCCCTGCCCGAAAGCTGAAGATGGGTCGTCACTGGGTCTTTCAGCAAGATAATGACCCTAAACATGTAGCCAAATCTACACAGAAATGGTTCACCAGACACAGAATCAAGCTCCTCCCATGGCCATCTCAGTCCCCAGACCTCAACCCCATTGAAAACCTGTGGAGTGAGCTGAAGAGGAGAGTGCAGGGGAGAGGACCCAGGTCGCTGGATGATTTAGAGAGATTGTGCAAAGAGGAATGGTCGAAGATCCCTCTTTCTGTATTCTTCCATCTTGTGAAACATTACAGGAGAAGATTAGGTGCTGCTTTGTTGGCAAAAGGGGGTTGTACAAAGTATTAACATCAGGGGTGCTAATAATTGTGGCACACATGATTTGATGTAAAAGAATTATTTCTTAATGTGGGATTTTTTTTCCCACTGCATAAATGCACTTGAATTAAAGGTTGGATTTTCCTCTTTTTTTTCATTGTGGTCCTATATTATTTAGAAAAAAACTGAATTTATGAGAAGCTAAAGAACACATCTTAACCAGGGGAGCCAATAATTATGAAGGGTGCTGTAGCCTAGAGTGCGCACCCTCGATTCTGCTAATGTGCCTGCTATACCATTACCTTTTGGTCAGCTAGAAAAGGTTTGTCTGGAGCAAGATAGCAAGCAGAAAATTTTGCCTGCCATTTCGGCACTATTGTTTACTTGATTGTTTGGGCTCGGACAGCTTCTTCTCTGTCAAGTAATGTTAGCTTACGGTTGATGATTTGTTAGGTGATTCAGCTGGAGTGAGCTCATAAGGGGAAAATTTCACTAGTCATAAAATATTGCTACTGCTAGCTTCCAGGCTAGCTTACCCACCTGTGACTCCGTCAGTCGTCCTCTCTTCCTGAGCGATGGTCTTGAGGGCAAAAGTGAGTCTTGATTGATATTAAGGTGTTTTTTTTATCTAAAACAAGATTTGGACCACAAATTCTTTAAAATAAATATCCTTTGTGCATTGGTGATTATAAATTATGATCAGCCGTTACAAGTTAATTTGCATTTTAATCACAGCAAATCGTGTTCATCTTTGAAAGAATTTATTTTCGGCGATGAAATCACGGCAGCAGCTGAGAACACACTGTCAAAGTCACTGATCTCAGTGATTCGTAATTGTGGATTATTCCCTTTGGAAAGTGCCAAATATCTGCCGTGTTTACAGCTGCAACAATAAGGCCAATACAAGCAGAGGCATCATGGTCCACAAATTTCCAAAAAAAAACCCCCCAAAATTCAAAAGACATGGGTGGATTTTGCGAAGAGAAAATGAGTAGAATTCACGGAGTCCGGATCAGGATCAGTGATCTGATCTAAACACTTCACTGATGGCTGTTTTCATCAGCCAGATCCCAAGTCTCACGAAAAGTTTGGAAATCACCGCGGGTTAATAATTGCTGAAGTTGCCGCTGAATAACTAATTGGATAATAACCCAAGCCCAAACTGTTCCGGTCCCAAATTTTCCGTACTCAGAAAAGCTGGTTAATAAGCCCAGGGCACCACCAAATAAGCCCATCCGAAAATGAGTGTAGAAACTATTTCATTATAAAAATTCCTCAAAACGAAACTACTGTAAATCCATCTTCCACCACAGGACCTTAAGTAAAATTGAAACTTTGTCCATGATACCGAAACTGGAACGAGACCAGAAACTGCAATTGAACAGGTGAATTCAATAGGGGCCCAACTCCATGTTGAAAATGTGTTGAGTTGTGCCCTTATTGAATTTACCAGTTGAACTGGAGAATGAAAAAAATTTAAGCTTCTTGTTTGTTCAAGTTAATGGGACGAATAATTCGCTAGCTAGCATGCTAACGCTTTGTTATTAATTTAATACATTCAAGTTTCTTCGGCAACTGTTACACATGTAACTCAATACATTAATAGCAAAAAGCTTTAGCATGCTAGCCAGCCAACTGTGCAGACAGGGTCTCATTTGTCCTGCATGGGCCGTGTTGTTTGTTGTGTGTGCACTGTGAAATGAATGTCAAAAGTTGTCATCATGTAGCTATGTAAGCTACCTATTTTTGGACACCTTTCCTCGTCATAGCCTAATAAAACTCTCAGTAAGAATAGTCTAGTTTCGTTGCTCCATGCCTACAGGCTGATAGCCAGGTTGTTCCTTTTACCCCTGCGATGTGAAAAATATTAGTTTTCATCAATTTATGGAAGTAATATTCTTTGACATCTTGTTTTCGTATTATTTTCAGCTTGAATTTCACATTTGGAACACCTCCCATTATGTCACATCCGCTAATTGGCAAATTTGGGTCATCTTCATTTTGTCTTCAGAAATCTCAGCTCGGACCTCAATAAAAAGCTGATTTTCAAGAAAAAGCAGTAAATTTAGGGCATTTAATTCGCAGACACTGTTCATGAACTGTGAGGTGAAACGTATACCAGATTAGTTTTTATTTCAGAAAATGTGATGAATTTGCACTTTGGTCAGAAAATGGACAAGATTTTCAAGATGTTAAAAATTTGTTTAGGAGGACAAATGAGTAATTCAAACTGGAGATCTCTCTCATAGTCCTCAAGCGGAAAATGCTTGCACCAAACTCTTACATTTGTATACTTATTTGCAAGCATGGCTGCTCTGCATCTAGTATTTGCAATGGCTTGTTGCTCTTCTATTTCCCATGCTGTATTTGCAGGTAGAGTGAAAGATTACGCCTCCAGCTTTGGTGTTTTGTATACTGTTCACTTGTGCACAAAAGAAACAGTGGGCATTATCATCATGATCAGTCCTCTTTACAATAAAGGGAACAGTGCATCAGTGCAATGCTATCCGGGACAGCTGTTGGTCATAGACCTGCACAGGGTTGAGGGTGTCTCCTGAGTTGTGAGCTAGCGGAATATATTGTGGTAGTTGCTATCTTTGAAGCAAATGCAAAGGGAGGCCATGGGGTGATAAATCCGCCAGTTTCTTGAGCTGCTGTAGGAAAATATGTTTAGTTCGTCTGCGACTTAATTATACAAAGCCTACACTTTGTAACTATGAATGGTTTCATTACCGGCTAATTGCCCTTTTAACAATCAGTGGTATTTTCATTGCTCTTTTCATCTGTATTGTTTTTTTCTAGGCCTGTTTTTAAGGATTTGTGGCCAAAATCCAAACCATTAGCAATTATCAGTACATTCCCCCATATTTTTAGCAGTTTATTGGTTTAGCATTATCAAAGCTAACTTTTAAAGTTAGCGGATTCTCTGTTATCACACCTAACTTTTTGTTTAGCTTTGCCCGCCACTCTGTTATCACACCTAACTTTTTCTTTAGCTTTGCCCGCCACTGGCTGAGGCAGGTGGATTAATCCAATGGTTGTGATAGTGTTCATTTGCCCATCAAAGCACTGATGTTGACATTGCTAAGAAAGCCAGCTAGCCTGAGCTCACTATCAGATTTGCTCTACTGTTCATACTTAACCAGAAAAAAGTGCCCTTAGGATAATGCAACCTGTTTCCTTGGCCCTCCCCTAAGCCCTGAGACTTACTGTCCCAGTACCCCAGTCTTCTTCACTGCTGTCATCCCCTGATCACCCTTGACCCTCTAATACCAACCATTAAAAATATTCTGCGCAAAGGGCCGACTCTCAAGAAGTACTACAATGCAAGTAAAATTTTGCATATCTTTGACATCAATGAACAGAGATTGGGTGCGTCAGCTGTATCGTGTAGACCGTCCAAAATATACATCAGAATTCTAACCTGACTTTTATGGTGATACGTCCCACCAATTTCTTCTGCTTGATGGCATCACAGCTTGCTTACTGTGACAGTGATTTGCACATGTTTATAGCTATGATGCAAACGTTAGCGTAACTCTTCTTCTTCTTCTTCTTCTTTCCAGTAAATCTGAAGTGTTGTGTAATTGTTATCATTGGTACAGTGGAAAAAGTCATTATAGGAGATGGATTTTCTGATTCAAAAGGAGATTATAAAACTGGTGAGAATTTATTTTACATTAAAACTGAAATAAAATGATAAAAATCCCAATAAAAAAACCCAATCTGCAAAAACCCATCCCCTGAACCTTTTGTCTGGTGGGGATTGGAGGGGTTTGGAGGAGTTTGGGTTGGAGAAATGCTGGAATTGTGTCGTACATGCATATCTTCAGCAAAAAAAAAAAAAAGATCCACTCTGGACCTGTCGTGAATCCTTTCAAATCGTGGAATTACCACCAGCTCTCAAATGCACACCGATGTTGTTCACCCGTGTTTTACTATGGGTTCTGTCATTCTGCCTTTTAGCCTGTATGCTCTCCTGGCTTCTTATTCTTATGAGTTTCACAACAGGAGAAAGCATTTTAATTGATTCCCTTCTCGAGGCGTCTGTCACTATCGCTTGCTTGAGTGTTCAGCTGGCTGTCAGGTTGAAGTTCCATGTTAAAATTGACCCCAAGCCATGTTTTTTTTTTGAAAATTTGCATTACGGTCCAGATCGTCCCAAATACCACACAGAGGTCTTTTAATTGGACACTCAAAATTCTGGTGCACCTTGGATGTGCGTAGCCCTGCGATCGGCGCAATCATACAAGAAAATATACTTGTAAGCTACGTATGCAACAATTATTTACACACTGACTTACACCTCCATGATACAACTGACTCAAACATGAGTAGGATATAAAATGTATATTAATATATACACATGAAGTATATACTTGAAATATATATATATGTGAAAAATTAAATGCTTCTGTTACGGTTTGGTCTTGAAAGGTGGTAATTTTGAGTTTGTAGCAGCTCGTGTCAAAGTACCATAAAAATATAAAGCTGGTTTATGCTGAGTTTTCAACACTTTCTTTTTGGTCAACCCGCTGCCGAAATCATCAGCAAATCAACTATTTGTCCACCTGTTTAGTCTGTCAGCCCATAGCTGGAGCAGTTATCAAAGATCTGGGCAGGTGATACACCTTGATGAAGAGCAGGCTGATAATCTACTTTTACACCACTGTCATACATACAAATACCCACCGCATGGAAACGTGCCTTTGACAAACTTAAGGATCTGGAGTCAGACATCAGAGGCCAAAAAAACCAAGTTAACTGACAATTTAGAGTAATATTACATGATTTTAAACAAATATGAATCTGCATACTTTTATTTATTGTGACATATGTAATGAAAACTAACAGAACAACATAAATAGCAAAAAAAGACATGACAGAAAGTTAGTGTTGCTGAAATGCTGCCGGCATTTTCAGCACATGTAATTTGTTTGAAAGTGGGTAATGTGTGTATTCAAAGATAATGACGTTAGCAACATGACATAAGCTACATTGCTGATAATATACGTAGTTATGTGTCAGAACAACTTATTACAAGCTAGCTGAGATAGATTTCTAAGGCTGCCAAGTTTCACAGCTTACTTGGCATGAGATTGACAAAGACTGACCAAACTTTTGCGTGCTAACCAGTGATGGAGCTGAGTTAAGATGAATTTTTGAATCGGGAAAAACTACAAACTTCTGTGAGAAAGAGATAATATCAATAAAGTTACAGCATAAATTGTAATTTTTCATAAATATCATTGGCACAGATGTGGATGCTGCTGCCAAATTTTTGTTTCCTAGTTACATGAGAGATTGATCATGAGAGCTATGCTCCTAACACCAGGCTATGACATATGCTGGAAGATGTTTGCTGACACAGAACAGCCAGTCCATTAAATCAAATATACATAACTTGAATTCCCCTGTCACAAAGTGATGCAAATTTGAGTGGGAACTGGGAAGCCAGCCAAAACAACTCCGTCGCAATTGATGCAAGACCGCTTCTTACCAGTACTAATATCCAATGGTGGTTTAGCTAGTAGTAGTTGATAAACCTCTGTTGAACATCGGCACTGAATAAGCAGTCTAGTCTGTCTTGCTGTCTTTTATTTTGCAATGCTATCACCAACACCTAATAGCCAGTCCAAAATTTACTATAGTCCGACCTCTCGCTCGGTCGACTTTCTCTTTCTTCTTAACTTAATCCAGGAATGTCCTGTTCGGTCTCCTTGGCTCTGCCGTGATCTTGGTACTGAGAATATCAAGTTAGCTTCTTCTAGTTTGTGGTTTTTGACATAGCTGGAGCCATAAAGCGTTATGCACTTTTCGTTGGTGATTGTGCCCAATCATCACCCATTCCCTGGCTCAAGAGCAGCTGTTCAGGCACAAAGTGAGAAGGAAAGAGGCACCATTCTCCTGATTACAAGTTAATTTATCATCAGAATGATTTTGAAGCTGTTATTTTAGGGTAAAATAGTTACGTAGAATTATTTTAATTTCCTGTTTTCCACGGCATTCACCAAACGCAAACATTTGAATTAAAACAAACATTGATTTTATGATTGATGTTCTTGCTCTTATAGAGGACAATTCAATTAGTAATGGAGAAGTAACACATTTTTCAATTGTAAATTAATTTATCATAGGAAGAGTGATCAGAATCTGAGAAATTTCACTCATACCACAGTAGGAACGTGTGCTTAAATATGCCTTATTTTTTATTGAGGTGATCCCAAATGGTTTGTGTATAATTTTAACAAATGTATGAGTAGTCAGATATCGTGCATATTTTTTTCAACTGCAATATGCGTCACACGCAGGGGTGCAGTTTAATTGTAACAATTCAAAATAGCTGCATATTCAACATTGCTCATCATTCAAAAGAGCATATTCTGTTTAAATGCTTAATGAGTAAGAATGTTGAAGAATGTCACTATTTTTTGGTTTATTGCATTATTGAATAGAACTTCCCCCAATCAAGATCTTGTTACGTTTTGGACTGTAACTGAAGGTAGTGATGTGCAGAATTAAAAAAAAGATAACCACAAGATGCCTAGGAGTGGACTGATACTGCTATCTAGAACTATTATATTGTATCAGCTGAATTGGGTCATATATTTGCTTTGCAGGTTTAGTCTAATATAACTAGGGAGCAATCCGACACCATTTGTTTTGTAAATTAATCGCAAGCTAGGTGGAAAACCTAGCTGGGTTTGGTATTCTGTGTAACTTATAGTGATTTTTTAGAAATCTGACCACTTATAATCTCGCTGCGGAGCTCAAGGAAATGCGTCTAAGCAGTGGAACATATTGATAACCTTCAGCCGTTGAAGTTTTCAGCAAAATACTTAATACGCTCGTGTAATCAGTTTTGACCTAATTGTATATCATTATGGTTTTCTGCAAATTTGCTTTACAATTTTATATTGGAATCAGAACTTTTTTCTTGTATCTGGTTCCAGGAATGAGAGCCAGATCTGGAATTGATTCCCAATGCTGTATGCCCAAGACTCCACACCACCTCCACTCTTGCACTTCTCCTTATCTTGGGCATGCTTTTTACATTTTGTTCACAAATAAGAAATGGCTGCCAATAGAAACTTCTCAAACATTGTTTAGAATAAGAAATGATAAGGCAGCGAACACAGACTTAGGTTGCCATTGCACCACAGTGATGACAGAGCATGGTTGTTTTATGACATGAAATTATGATTTCAGACTAGCTCATATGAATGGTTGTAGTTGTGATTTTCAGCAGGGTTAGGATAAGCTGTCTTGGCATCGCTTCAGGCGCAGGTATGTTTCAACACTCAATAAAATGTATCTTCCTTATCAAAAATGTATTATGGTTAACTATAGATTACTATAGTAAAACTGGTGTAAACTATAGTAAACTACACTTTACTTCAGTTAACTATAGTTTGTTGCAAATACACTATAGTAATTGAATATCATTGCTATAGTTTACTGCAGTAGAGCTTGACTTTTGTCATTTACTTGAGCATCACTATAGTAAACCGCAGAGTTACTATAGTATATCTATACTATATGTACTATCTATATATAGTTACTATAGAAAATTATAGTATTTTACTTTAGTATTTTGTAGTAATTTTTCATGAGGGTTCCTATGCTTTGCTAGTTTCCTTGTAGCATCAGGGCTAGGAGGGGAGAAAACATCATAAGAATGTAACATCTTGGTTAATGGACTTTTGTTAGTATTGCAGGCAGCTCTTTCAGTGGACTGAAATCCTGCAGGGACCTCAGACTCTGGATAAGTTGTTGAAGGAGTTTCTTCAAGGTGGAGCTCAAAATGAGGGACCTGCCCACAACATTATGGTATCACCCGATCAACTTCAAGAAAATGTGAGACATCTGTATTTTTACTGTAACCAGGGCATCATGCGAGATTGAAAGATTCATTTAGAGCATTTTGTGACACATAAAAAGGAAGTCCTGTTTTGACTGGACTTCATTGAGGGTGATTTCAGCACAGTGATAACATTGTGTCTCATTGTTGCCTTGTGCCTTAGACATTGTCTGTTTATATTCTAGGGCAAAAACAAATCTTTTGTGTGTGATAGGACATCGTGCACAGATGTAGTGAATGGACCTACCAACTCAAAATCTCCCATCCAAGGCAGTAGTTAACCTGCTTCTCAGCACAACCTCCCACTTATATTATCATACACAGTGGCATATGGTCCAGATATCAGACTTCTGAGTGATTGAGAACAAAATTCCCAACCTCTATTTGGGATTGTTGATAACGTAAAAGTGAAAATCAAGATGATTTCCATAATCAAGAAATTACATGACTTCAACATATTTGTACACTGACAGTATTTAGCAAACCCTGAATATGGACCACGCAAAAGCATGCTCGTTCCTGGAAGTGGAAACTGGAACGCACCACAGTTGGTAAGTGATAAGTGTAAATATATATATATATATATATAAAAAAAATTTAATTAAATACATTTATTGACTCAGTCTTTTTAATGGTATTTCAGCACCCCCTTATTTTGTATGCCAAAGTGTTTTTGCATACGTTATATATAAAAATGCATTGTACTTCAGTACAAAACACACAAGCAACACAGGTTAACTCTGATGTTTGAACTGGCAGTCAGTATCAACAGTTCAGCTGTTCCATTCATTGCAGTGATGGTTATAGAAAGCAAACTAGAAAATGGAAAGAATAGGAGGCACTGAATTTGTCCAGTCGATTATGTTTCTTCTGTTTTTGAAAAAACGACCTATGCACAAAGTTGTGGTAAATCTTATGGCCACAGTCCCTCACAGTCAATGCAAAATATGGAAAAAGAAGATGGGGTGTCCAGTGTTCTTGAATATATTTCAGGTGGATTATCACCCCATTCTACACAGTCATTCTCCAGCTTTTGCGGTCTTCATGGCTGCCCCTTATACGTAGGTTATACCATGTGTAGATAGAACAGGGGGTCAGATTAACTGTGGATGCTATAGGGGATCAGATGACTTGAGGACAGAACAAGAGGGTCAGAGGGTCAAATCATGTGTGGATGGAACGGGCGGACAAACCAAATATGGTTGTAATCGACGGTCAGATTAGGTTTGGTTGGAACAGGAGGGTCAGACCGTGTGTGGTTGGAACCAAGGGGAGGGGGGTGGGGGGTCAGACCACGGATGCCACAGAAGTGACGGAGGCAACCTTGTTGTCCTCTGCCCAAGGCTGCAGGTTCTGGAGGGCATAGAGGGAGGAGTTGTGCAGGCAGAGGGGATCTTGTTGGAGTGGCTGGGCCAGTGTCTTCTGGAAGGCTTCCTGCTGAAGCTGGAGCATCAGACGGTTAGCCTGCTGTCTCTCTGCCTCCCTCTCCTCTGCGGTCTGCCTCCTAGTGGTGGGAAAGAAGGACAACAGCAATGATTTATTGATTTTTACTTCTTCCGGGGTGCGTTTCCCAAAATCACAGATGCTAACTTACATAGTTAGACCCATTGGCTGTGAATAGACGAACTATGTAGTTAGCAACTACACTTTTGGGAAATCACTGGTCAGTCTCACGAAGCAAAGCTAATTTTTGTCAGAAAATAATGTTTTGCTCCACAGAATCAACCCCGTACCAACCATTACATTTTATCTATGCAAGTTACACCTGGTTGTTTCCATTTTAAGAAAGTAGCTCATTGCAAAATTATATAACGCACTGTTCTTTAAGGACCATCTAACATCTGGCTGCGCCAGCTACTGGCAACATTAACTTTACTTCCATCACTCTTTTTTCTTTTGCATTTTCAATCTGAGCCTGCAGATTAGTGCATCCTGAGAATTGGAGGAAGTTTCTGTCACTTAAAGGTAACCAATTTGTTCCTTATCCTCGACTTTTTTTTCACATAATTTGCCAGGCTGTTCCAATAAAAAGATTTGTGTGTAAGTTTTATTGTCCTCCTCAACCTCTAACAAGGATAAATTCTGAAGGAAAGCAAACACTAGACCATTACAATAAGCCATTGTGGCTGCTGGACCACGGCCATTTTGACATGCCTACTACTTAATATACATGACCGATTTGCATGAAAAGTCACGTCAGATTATTCATCAGATTTGACTGCTAGTAAATAAATTACATTTATGTATTAGAAATTAATTACTGTAAATATGTCTAGGTACAAATATGGGATGATTTCAAGTACATTAACGATCTGAAAGTGCTAGGAAACAGGGAAATCAGGCATTTTGCAGCAGGCATCAAGTTTACTTACATATCCAGCAAAAGTTTGGCCACATCTTCATCTGAAATATCTCCAAACCTGGTTTTAAAAGTTTGCCAGCAATCACTTTGGCCTTTTATATTTATCTTGTTCTTCAATCGATCTTCTTCCTGGCCTTTTCTAGCACTTTTACGGGCCGAATCAGTCAGATATTTCTTTGGCCGCGGCATTATGCTGTTAGCTAACCTCTCTTCATTTCTGCGTCCACTGCGCACATCTGCTTTCGTGTGACATCATTTGAGCCCCTGAGAACAAAAGTGGTCTAACTGCAGATTTGACTTTTATAAGTCCTAATCTTTAAATGCTTCCTTAGTGGTTTATCTGTTAGATACAATAATGGATTTACTTTTGTACTTGGTGTAGGTGCAGTACTTTATAATAGGCCGGTTATATGGTCCATACTTCAAGAAAGCATAAAATTCTCGGTGCAATTGTTATCCTAAATGAAAAATGAAAAAACATTAGTCAGACCACTCTTGTTTTAAAGGGATAATTTTTGCTTACTCGTGAATACTAGTAAGGTATTTCAAATGGCGCGGGGAGCTTTTGCAGGTCGCAAAAACTATTTTCACATTCAATATTTGGAGGATTGCAAGCGCTCTCGGAGAAAACATTTATTTATTGCTGTTTGGTTTGGTCATATCTATTAAATTATATCAAAAAGACGACAGATTGGTTACCTTTTAAGAAAGGCCTGCGAGACCTTTCTGAATTTGCTGTTGGTGTCAATCAAACAAAATACAGCAGTTTCTCTCTTGTCTAATGATTTCAGCCATTGTGTTTTTAATGTTTTGTCATGGGTTGTTTAATTAAAGGAGTGAGGATTAGAAGAGTGCCAGAAGACTTTGATTTGCCCTTTTCACCTTCTCTATGTTTTGATCCAACGAACATGCCTTTAACAGATTCCTTTTCACCTACTTTGCTGATTCACATTTTCAGCCATTCAGCTTCCAAGTCATGCGAAGGCTTTTTGGATGAATAACAGGCAATATAGTTGCAGCTGTTACTGTTCCACATTATTTTGCACAAATGGGAAATTCAGCGAGCTCCATTTTATCCCATACAGTGTAAATAATGATTATGAATCAGTTTTTATTTGAAAAAGGAACCCAGGATGTTCAGAAGCCAATGCTATGCAAAATATTTTGAATGCCTCTTACTTTAGTTCAGACAATAACAGAATTCTTCGGTTGTTTATATGTTGACTCAGACCAAAAGTTTGTAACCATCGTCTCGGGCCTTTGTCAGCCCTCCTCGCCTCTTCTCTCCATGCAGTGCATGCAGAGCTTTTGAAGTTTTCTTTGGAAGGCATGTCTGTGTTTAAAATAGTTGCACTGAACCATGGCCATGAAGCTTTTACGGTAAGACCTCTTTTCACCTGGGGCAAAACAGGCTTATCATTTTTTTTTTTTTCATTTCTCAAAGTGCCTTTTGTCTTCATGCATCAGGTCTTCTCGGGTGTACAATTCATTAATTTAAATACTTCAAATGTAAAAAAGTATCCTTTTAATTCTGTTGAAGACGTGAGGTGGAATGCAATTGCATTTGACCAGATGCTAGATAGTTCATCCGTTTTTACTTGGTTTCATTAGAAATGGTGGCCTTTATTATTACATAATCCACGGCATTAGACCTAGATAGCAACTCTTGTTGTTGATCAGCTGTCATCGAGCAGATATGTAAAAACATAGAAATAGCTTGATCACTTTCATCATGTAAACCCAAGAAGTATGCAATGCGCCAACCTGGCTTTCATTCCCATGAACTGTATATGCAGCAAGTTCTGAAAAGCATACAGTATGTTTGCTAAAACTTTTGTAGCAATACAGTGATCACACTTGAGGTAAGACACTATCAAAACGCTGCACTTCATACCTTCACCGAGAGCAGTTAAAACCTAGATGCATATACAGTAGAAACATTTTTTGTAAATATCAGCTCAGTGACCCCCTTTTTTAGGTCTTCTTAATTTTATCCATAATATTAACAATAAACAATCACTGATCTATTGAATAAAATCTACCTTTAAATCACCACTGAATTTCAAGGCTAGGTTGCTCATTTTATTTTATCGGACTTCAACTCTGTTACTTAATATTCAAAATTATGCCAAGAATTTTGATGAGTAGCCTAAATTATAACTGTATAAACAGATAGAAATGACCGTACATGTGAGTTGAGCATTAAATTTAAATTAAATTGCTCTCTGCAAATAGAACTGATCATTGCACATTTTTCTCCATGCAACAGTGTCGGAATTATGCTGTAAAAATACAATTCCATCTGCACCAGTATTTACCTCTGAGCATATTCCAGACTGATATTGATGTGCTGAATTTTGTAACTCTGCTGGGCGTAATATCTGCGATAATAACATGCGCATCCCTGGCTTTGCACACATCCCGAGTCTGCAGCCTAATGCGCCAACCACTCTCCATTAGCCACGCATAGCTGCAAACAGCATTACCATAATGTGATTTCTCATCTGTTTATTTGATCATGCCCTTGTTAAACAAAATAGCTGAATGCAGGCCCACCTTCCATGCTCAGCCCATACTCAGCTTTCACAGAAGAAGAAAAGTCTATAATTAAGTGCCACCTAAACCAGGACCTGAAATATGTGCGACAAGGATTTATCTTGTTCCGTATATAATGTTTGTTTTTATCCATACATTGCTAAAAGTAAAATGCCTGTGAATTACATTTAATGGTGCAAAAAAAATGTAATTTTAGGGTGTGTTGTAATAATGCAGTTAGGAGTAAGTTAGGACTATTACTATAGTCTTAAGAGGTGAAAATTGGCTGAAAGTGAAAGTAGAAGATATATGTGATGATACATTGAACGTAATTCTCATTCATTGCAGTCAAGTACTAGGAAAAGGGTATGTACTATGCACCGTAAAATACCAGGACCAGTGTAACATAAACTCACAAGGAGTTCTTATGGTACTAATTGAACACTAATCATTGGAGTTGAATTTACTCTGGTCATTTTACTACATAGCCAGTGTATAAATCTATTCTCTTTTTTTTACAACTTCTAAAATAATTACAGTGTGATTGATAATTGTTTTGTTATGTAATAACGAATTTATCTGCTATAATTTCAAATGTTTGCAACAAAAAAAACCTCATTTGCTGCCTCAGTAGTATAAAATGAACATTTCCTGTTGTTATTCAGTTGTGCAATAATTAGCGTTAAAAGCTGACAGCCAAGTCTGGAGTTGGTGTAATTTTTCAGCTGGGCTGCGCTCTCAATGATTTGGAGAGGTGGTCAATATCGTCTTGCACGGTAAGGCTTATGGAGTCTTATTAAACTGTGGATTTTTTTTTTTACTAGGTCAAGTTTTTTGCTCTGTTTGTTTTCTCCTTTATTTATATATTTATTTATTTGCAAGAAAGAGCCCTGCTCAGCACAACTGTGTTATTGGTTTTAGTACCAGAAGGGCTCGAGGTGAATTTCCACGGGAATAATCAAATCTCACCCGTGTTTCTGTGAGGAGTCTTTTGTAGAGTACTCCATGCATTAATGTGTACTGGGCTTTCCTCTTTTTTAGGGTCTACAAATATCCCTGAAACAAATGATCCCTCATCACAGATACTTTAGGGGCATTTTCTGGAGTAATGGATCTTGTCATAATTGCCAACATGTCAACAAAAAATATATTTCACTGAGACAAACCTAAATAAACCGGCTGGTTTAAATTCACGTTGCATTCCGGTCACTACTGTGGCTGGAAAGGAAGTGTGCTTTGAGCATACTCGATACCTGAGTTAGGGACAATCTGTGTGCAGTTCGCCTGTGCACGTTATTTGGTGAGAGAAAAAAAAATGTGGGTTTTTGCCTTCCTGTACTGGTTTGTTCTGTATATTTAACACAGACTTTTTAGACGCATTAATGTCCATTGTAATTTTCTTTTATGAGGTCAGTGTTTTTCTGGTATTCTTCCTACATTGTTTCCTTGCAAAAAAAGCTCCTTAGTGCAAGATTGTATTGTGTGGGAAATGTATCTGTATTTATCTCGGTCATTGCAAAAATTGTTTTTTGAATGTATCATTGTATTTTATTATTATTTATTTTATGTAAAGCACCTTGGTCAACATAGGTTGTTTATAAGGTGCTCTATAAATAAATGCAACCTTGACCTTAAAGGTGCACTATGCAAGTTTGTTTACTTTCTGCGCGATTATATTTTTGTCTCAATTCGCCGACATCTCTCCACGATCCGCTAGCTGTCTGCCCCTAAGTTCACTGTAAAAAAAAAACAAAAAACCGGGCTCTGGAGACCGCACAGGCGTCACGAACTGCAAATAAACACAAGGGGCACAGGCTGTGCCCCATAACAACACAAACCATCCCAGCCAATCACCGACAAGAGCTGACAGTTGCGGAAGCATGGGAGGGAGGGAGCTATGGGAGGGAGGGGCAGGCTACCTCTGTTTTGTTTGAGTTTGAATGTCAACAGAAGTGAAAGTAAACAAACTTGCATAGTGCAACTTTAAGATTGGTTCCAAATAAATGATAAAAAAAACTGATTATTCACTAATAATCAGTAACGTAAAAAATTAAGCCAAGAGATAAATAATGTAAAAACTTATATTTCTGTTTGAAACAATTGATTTTTAATGGTACTGCATCTGTTAAAAACATATTTTCGGCTTCTGATGCACTTAAAGTGAGAGAGGGGTTTCTCTAGCACTAAAACAGTGCGTTAGCACTATTACTCATGCCTGGGGTGACAATCTGTTGAAGTGCGATATAGCAATAGTTACTGAAAATGAGGCATTGCTATTCGGAGAATTAGGAGAAACCATGTCAAACAGATATCAGAGTTTGTAATCATCAAAGTTTTAGTTTAGTCAATATAATGCTTAAAACTATGACAGTGCCATTTTGTTTCATAGAACCTAAATTTCTCAGCGATTCCTCAGGAGTTGTATTTTATCAGGTGATCAATATAATACACATTTATGGATGCCTACTCTTGTCACTTGCTTGACAAAGCAATCATAAACCATTTTAAAGTGGTGAAACGAAATGCCAAAATACCTTGATAAGACATCAGTTTTCAATTTTCTTGTAAAGTGAATTCTAGAAGTACCTCATTGCGATACCACAGTGTTTACCCTAAGTGCATTTGATTTTAAAAGAGATAAATATCAATGGTCATGTACAGCATTGCACTGCACACCGTAACACTTTTACATAGCACTACCTCCATTTTGTCCTCCGGTTCTGGAACCAAGTCTTGACCTGTGCGTCGGTCATTTTCAGGGCTTTGGCCAGCGTGGCCCGCTCGGCTGATGCCAAATACTTCTGCCGATGGAAGCGCTTCTCCAGCTCGCAGATCTGCACCCGGCTGAAGGACGTCCGCGGCTTTTTCCTCTTCGGTGGGGTGCGGTTCTGGTAAGGGTGCCCAATCCGCCGAGTCACAGAGAATGGGGAAAGGGCTGCTGCCAAGAGGAATAAGAAAGGGACAAAATATTTTCACATTCTATATCGCATTCCATATCGAAAGTAGACATTTTCATTCATTCGCACCTCCAGCTAGCTGATGTTTGGTGAGTGCCAAGATGCCAAATGAGGCATTGCATTACTCAGTCCAGCTTAGGTTCCTTTTGTTTTCATGGGGCAGGGAACTTTGGGATCATCAGATGTAAGGAGCGTTTTAAAACATCCTCATCACTATCAGGAAGCTAAATGACCAGGCGATACCTGGTTTAAGCCAAACCCCGTGCGTCAGCTAAATTAGGGAAAATGGAATTATGTAGCACATAAGACATTTTTTTCATTATTGGGACAAACCTGATTTACAGAGGGCTGAATTCTTAAATTGTAGTCTCTTATGGAAGATTGACAGCGTCAGAAACTTCTGGCCAAAACTTCTAGCTTGTTATGACCACATGTACATGTATGAACAAGCATTAGGCCATATCAATGCATTGCATTCACACATGCTGTAAATGCTGCATCCATCAATCTAGTCTTACAAATTAGGCACACCATCTTCCAGGACTGTAGACATTTTCCATTTGTTTCTTGTGCTATGGTGAAAACTATAAAATGCTGTTATCAAACTATAAAGTTGCGCAGTGACAAAATTTAATCGCACCAATAATTTGAGCAGTATCGCACAATATTGATATTCTTCATCCCCTCGGTGTTACAGATATTTCTTCATCTATAGTAATGTGCAATCATTGAACTTTATAAGCATAAATCAAATGGTTTATTACACCGAACTAAGCTTATTGTACAAGTATGTCTGTTTATAATGTGAGTAATTAGGCAGGACAACATTTACAGTAAATAAGTTAACTTAATTCATGTGGGAAAATTTTAACTTGGTGAAGTAAGGAATAGCTGCTTGAGCATGTTATTGCAACTTATTTCATCTATCCTCTTTCCTTGGGTATTTGGGAAGCCTTTATTATTGTGGCCATGGCCTGCTAGTCTTGCTGTGGTGCGTCATCAACTTTGCACCATACACTGGATTTATACCCAGCTGGTGTGTTATGCGAGGTGCACTAAGATAGAAACTGGGATGCTCTGCTGAGCGTCTAGATCATCCAATTCAGGAGCTGTGTTCGAGATGGCATATTAACTCCATGCTGTATAATGCATCAGTATCTACTGGATACTGCATGGTTTTCTCCCATTTGGTATGTTGCCAGAATGATGACCACCTGGCTGGTAAGATCAGTTTCGTAATGGTGGGGTTACTGTGTGTATACCATGAAGATATCTCTGGCTGTGTTTTGTGTAATTTGGTCAATGTAGTATGGTAATGGGGTTACTATTGAATATTGGCAATTTTTATTGATCACATTTGGAACCGTGAACCACCTCATTCGTTTGGTCATGATCAGTGTTCCAATGGGAAATAGTAAGTTAAAGGGCATCTAAAGTCGAATCCCATTGTTTTCGTTTATCGGCCAATCAGTGAGCCGCACCTGCGCAGACATATCGAAATAAAGGGATTATCTACGCATGTACACAAAACATTGGTTTAGAAATGAAATTGGTCATGTGACAATCCAAGATGTCCACAAAAGCAAGTGATTTGTTTGTAACATTGATGGATTTGTGTGTAAACATTGGACGTTCAACGTCCTGGGTTACGTTTCCCAAAAGTGAAGTTGCTAACGAAATGAGCAACTTACATAGTTGGTCCATTCACAGTCAATGGGTCCAACTATGTAAGTTAGCATCTTTGATTTCGGGAAATGCACCCCTGTCTGAGAATTGACTTTAGATGCCCTTTAAGTGATTCTGAACACAGTCATCCCCTTCTCCCACATACCAGGTAGTTTTTGGAAACCACAACGGGCAAGATCTACACCAGTGAGCAATCAACTGTGACCATCCCCGCACTGAAGCCACCGCCTGACTTATGTGCAGTTTCTCAAAAGGAGTACGGGGACAGAGCGTGACGTCAGCTGCAGGTGCACTCCCTCTATTGTGCAAGCGAGTAAATTTGGTTGTTGTACCTCTAAAATATTCATGTAGTAATTTTAAATGGAAAGTGGGCGCTTAATTTAGAGATTTTAGGAGAGAAGCTATGAATTGACAAAGCCATTCCTGAACAATAACTAACTCGTATTTAAGTTTCAATGATGGGATCTAAAGGTCTAAATTATTATGCAGTTTTGCATCGGCCGACTCAGACGAAGAAATAAACCTGACTGTGCTTTGTACGTACAGTCGCCGCATACTCTCAGGAAAAGCATTACAAGTCGGCCTAGTTGTTGAATCCGTATCCATGATGCATCGAAAAAGCCAGGGCTGTGAGCAAATATTTACATACACCACACTCTGAGTGCTGATGACGCGCTAAGTGCTGATTGGCTGGTTGCACTCCACCACGCTCTATCGTAGAAGATCCATGACGAACGAGAAATCGGCGTACTGCCTTAGCAAATTTGGAGAATACAGAAGTTGTTTAGGGGTCCCGCGTGCGCGAATCGACTTTGGCATCAGATTACCGTGCCAGACGTCTGCCATCGTATTTGCGAAAACTCCCTATAGTATCATCAAGTAGTCAGGGCAATCCATTGCAATGAATCTACTTATAGTAAAAAGAGTTTTGAGGTTTCTTACATCGTTCATTTAAATTAGGGGTCTCAAACTGGTCTGTAAAAGGGCCAAGAGGCTGCAGGTTTTATAATCCAATCAAGCTGAAGCACACCTGATACAACTTGTTTTATCAACTGTTCTCAGACTGAACAGTTGATTAGTTATATCAAGTTTACTTTTGTTGGCTGGAAGGAGAACTGGCAGCCGCTTGGTTCTTTTGCGAACCAGTTCTAGATCCCTGAGTTTAATGGATTCAGACGTCAAATACCCTGGCAGTGTCAGTGGGAAAGGGCTTAGGTATGCATGTGGGTCAAGACAAAGTACGATTGAGGCAAGAGGGCATGCACAACAAACAAATAATACTGAACGACTTAATGTTAAAATCGAAGGGAAATTCAACTCAATACCGATTCATCAGCCATTCCTATAACAGACAAAAAAACTCACCAGCAGCATCAATATGTTCAAGAAGCATTGTCCAACCTATATCAGCATTTCCCACCCTACTCCTGGACTACCCCTGCTCTGCACAATTTAGATGTCTTCCTAATTTACCACACCTGATTTGTTTGATCAGCTCATTAGTCCCTAATACACTAGGTATGTTTTCATTAGAACAAAGTTTCAAATTAGCCTGCTATTTGGCAGTTTTGAAATTAGCCTGATGTCAAATTAGCTGGCTATTTTGTAGTGAAGATGCAAATAGCCTGCTAATTTGATCGGGAAATTTTCCCGATAAATCTCAGTCTAGTTCATGAAATAACCAGCTATTTGTGTTTCTTCTTCATTTCTCAAGCGGAGGGCTTTCGGACTAATGGAGATGCAAATTTGTACTATCGGGCTAATTTCCTCAACTGCAAAATAGCTGGTTAATTTAACTTTGATCTGATGAAGACAAACCTACTGATTCGGGTTCGTCAAATCAGAAAGACATATAAAATTTGCAAGGCAGAAGTACTCCTGGAGCAGAGTGCGGAAACACTGACCTAACTGCTTCCGCTTGCTTGAAGATCCCCTAAATGAAACATTAACTAATCCTTTTCTGTCACCCTGCAATTTTAAATGTAATCATAGCCAGCTCGCTACCAAGCTTCTCAACTAATATCCCCATCATGGAACTTTCTTTGCCACGGGCGTCATTATCGGGTAAAGAAATCAAAACCAAAGCATATGTTTTTAGCTTATTTGTATAAATTATATTTTTTTCTGTCAAGCAAAATGAAGCAAGATCATTCTACCTAAAACAGGGAGGCCACTAGCTACATGGTCAATCCAGAGAAAGTGATTATTCCTATTCCATCAGTTAGATAAAAGGCAATGGGCAACCATTTTAGTAAGCAACCAAGCTTTGCAACTGAAATTCTCCCCAGATTATGCGTTAACCTTTTATCACTTGCTTCATAATAGTTGTGAATCAATGCTTTCTGTCAGCTCATTCAGCTATGTTGAATTTTTTTTTTTTTCTTGGCAATTCATCTTTTCAAGCAGAACTAATTCTGTACCAGAGAGGCTACTAGTCACTGTATGTGGTTAATGCTGCAAACTCTGCCTTAATTCCCAAACTGACAGAGCTAGATTAGTGATCCCATGATGAAGTTAAAATGAAACAGCACTGGAGCTTACAATTCTTCAGCAAAATAACAGCCATTTTCATAACAATTATACAAATACACTTACCAACACCTCCTTATCTTGGTGACTGTCTTGTACATTTACTCAGACCAGTCAGGGCATTTCTTAAAGGAGAATTCCCGTGTGAAATCGACTTGGGGTGTATTGAAACATGATAATGAGTAGTAACTTTTGTTGAATACCCCACCTCCGTACGCACGCAACATTTCAAAATACATGGCTTTTTAGCTGAAGCTCCCAACAAGCTTACAATGGTAGTCAATTGGGCATAGTGTTGCCATGTAAAGAAATCGCTATTTTTTCATCATTAACAAGGTTCAAAGTAGCTCCACACTTCATCGGTAGAATTCTGAAGGCCCTGACATTTAAAACGAGGCACTGAGAACTTTGAAAATGCACAGGTAGTTTATTAAAAAAGACTGTTTATGCAAACAGTACCTTGAGGTAGTTTCCAGTCGCTTCCATCTTGAAAGTCTCAATAAGTCGATTGAGGAGCACGAATGAATAGATTGCAATCTGTTCCCCTGTCCTTCATATTCGTTCGTGCTTGTCAATCGACTTATTGTGACTTTCAAGATGGAGGCGACGGAGTTAGGAACACAGGCTGACCTGGCGGGCATGAACTGCAGTATGCAGGGCAGATATGTCTTATGTCAAAAACAGCAGGCATTTCCAACAGAATAGTTTCAAATGCTGAAGCGGAGAAGGCAGTCTAAACAGCTAAACATTAGGGTCTTCAAAGTCACCTCCCCTGGGTTATTATAGAGTGGAGGCCACTGTACAAGTAGAGGGAATTAGTGAAAAGAATTCTGTGTAATACGGTTCCTTTACTTGATTTGTTTACATTAAAACTTCATGAGCTATCTGACCTGTTTCTATAATCCGAAAAGTTGTTCCCTTTGCCATTTGCTTTATAATGATCAGGTGTTGAGATCACTTCATCATGAGGTTACTCTTTTAGTTTTAAAATGCTTCCAAATACAAAATGAAAAAGTAACTTGCACAAACTGTGGATACGCTGTGCACAGTCCTGGGTCCTGGGTGCCGGCTGGTGCAGGACAAATTCATAAATACCAGTGCACATCAAGATACTCTAGGCAGCACTTTTATATGTTAGGGATAGTTAACGAGAAGGTGTGCATTCCGCGGTTTTAATGCACGACGCGGAGACATTAAAACCGTGGAATGCTCACCTTTGAGTTGATTATCCCGCTTATACCATGGTTAGTTGCCAGCAGTATCAACTCGCAGCATTCAGAAATTTTTGGTGAAAGTTTTGCATTTGCACTAAAAAAAAAAAAAAAAACGAGCTGGTAATCATTAAACAGGCCTTCTCATACCCAATAGCCTACTATAGGCCAAGTTAAATTGAACCAGCTATCTTAGTTCATCTTACGTTCATGGAGAAAGAATTTTTTGCACATGCTTACATCCGTTTACCAGTCGATTTGATAACTGATTCCAGCTGAAATGGAGATTATTCATAACGCAACATTATGTGCGATTATGCAAACTGTAGCTAACTTGCTACCCACAATTACAATGAACTATGACGGTTTCCGCAGTCAGCGAGCTGAGGTCTGCTGACATGGCACGTAGCTAGCGAACTGTCAGCAGTTGTTGACACATGAAGTGGACACGTTAGCTTCCTTTGTAACCGTACACAATTACAATCGTTTAATGAATAAAGCCTGATTACTTCGCTGCTACAATATTTCCGGTCATTATCGCTTGAGTACCTACAGTTAACCGCCCCGCATGACGCAACTTTTGTGACGCCGCTAAATTTACTGGAGAAACATGAGCAGCTAGGTTACCGTTGTACCCAGTCAAATACCAACTCTAACGTTGCTATGGTTACAAGTTGGCTTGTGGATGAATTTCGAATGGTGAAACGACCGTAGCCAAACTACCTGTGCGGTTCCACGGATTAAAACCAGGGAACCGCGCAGGTAGTTCGGCTACGGTCGTTTCACCATTTGAATCCTCCAAGTTCTTGTTGCATCGTGTGTGTAGAAATGCTTTTACCTTCGTAATTGAACATAGCCACGAATTCTACTGTTGATTTTTTTAAAAGAGACTACAGTGAGCATTTTACTGACCTCCAATCAGGATCAGTCATGATTTTTCTCCAACCCATTTTTTTCTGTGAAGTTAACAATTCATGACTATCCCTCTGAGTTTTAATAAATTATTGGACAGCTCTTGACCCAATTCCAGTGATTTCAGCAATCTCCTTGGCTGTCTTCTTTTCTTGATGCAGGCCAATAATTAGTCCCTCTTGTAACACAGTAACGTCTTTTCAACGACCATGAAGCTGGTCTTCCAGCATGGACTAATCTGAAACATATTAATCACTGCAATAATAATTATATCATTGGTCCTTGAGTATTTGTTTTTTTGGTAATAAATTTGGCATCTCCAATACCACTCGAATTTGGAATGCCCAATTGGAGAACAATGTACAAGCTTTGCTCGCATGGGACCCTTTGTTGCCAGCCCATGAGAGAGAGACAGTTCGCGGCTCTCCTCCGAAGCACATGCCTGTCAGCCCCTGCATCTTTACACTCATTGGTCGAAACTTTCGCAATTTCAGAATAAGGGCAGAGGATACCCGAACATGAGCAAGCTTAGAACCTCACTAACGAGCATTCTGTTGGCCAAAAGGAGGCACTTGAGCAACGAACAAGGCTGTTTTTAATATCTCTTCTTGACAGTCCCATCCCAATTTGCATACCCACAGCGCTATAGCCAATTGTGCGCTGCCCTGAAAAAGCTGCCGACCACTGCCGGTTGGTACAACCAGGGATCAAACCTGCGCTGAGGTAGTCACAACTGCTCTGCAAATATGGCGCCTTAACCGAGTGAGCTAACCCATGTAGGCCTATTTGCTTATTTACCACTTATTGCAAAAAATGACTCAGTTTTGTACGTCTCTTCAAAGTCGCTGCATATTATTATCTCACAATGCATTTACTCATTCTTGGTAATGACCCACTTACAATCACACAGAGCGACCACCAGTTTTTTTTTTTTTGTATGACCTTAGTAACTGCGCTTGGAGCAGCCTTTGTACAACCCTTAGAAAAAATTATGGAATCGCCAATCTTGGAGGATGTTCATTCAGCTTTTTTAATTCATGGCAAATAAACGAATTGGAAATAATGTGAATGCCCAAACTATTTTTGTTCAATAGGTGAACAATCTGCTTCAGGAAATGCATCTCAAACAAATTCGATGAAATTATTTGAATTAATGGCAAACCTCTTTCCAGATCAAGTAGAGGGGAAAAAAAGCTATCGAACCACTCAATCTTTAGGAGAAAAATATGGAATCAGCAACAAAAAAAATCTGAATTAGTACTTTGTTGCCCCACCGTAGGCTTTTATTATGGCCTGAATTCTTTGAGGCATTGACTTCACCAATGAATCAGACTGGTTCCGGCTTCCTTGAATAGTGGTTGGCAGATCCGCTTTGTAGGATGGAGCCTTGTCATGGACCTGTTATGGTTCTGCCTCATATGTGCTGCCTTTGTCTTCGTGCTAATTATTTTATATTTTTGCTTGCGCCTTTTCTCCTGTGCCTTACTCTTGGTTTATTTTTCAGATTTGATTTCGACGTCTGAAGATTGATTCACTCTTGCCCAAACTCCTGTGATATTGTTTGACAGCCTTCAGCATGCCTGGATCTCATAGTCCAGTCATGTTTCCTCATTCGGAATCAGCTGTGGTATTTCATTCATTGTGGTATTTTCAACTTTCCCCCTGTGCTTAATTCTGGGTCTTGCTAAACTCTGAATGAAGGCGTTCCCTGATAGGATAGGAGTGTGTACTTCTGTTTCCCCCTGCCTTGGGCAGTGTACCTTAGTTTTCCCTTGTTGTTCAGTGCTTTGGCGCAGTGTTTTATTTCTGGCCTGCTTGCCTACCTTTCTCCTTTAGTGTTTGGTGTTTGCATTTAACTCTTTTATTCCTGCATCTGGTGTCCCCCCGACCACTTCTTGACAGGACTATTGTTTTTTTTTTAATGTCCACCATAAATTTTCAGTTGGATTTAGATCCGAACTGTTTGCTGGCCATGTCATTGAGTTGATAGGCCTTTCCTGAAGAAAAGCTTTCAAACTTTTTGCTCTGTTGGAATTTGCATTGTCATCCTGCAAAATGGCTTCATCACCAAACCTGTTTTCTACTGACTGAATGAGATGATGGTCCACTTTTTCAATGTACACCTTTGCATTCACAGTTAAGGTAATGAGTGCCCTTGGTCCCTTAACTGACCTTCAATCCCATGTCGCAGTTATCAGAACAGCGATTGTAAAAACAAATAGACACTATGTCCACAAAATGCTGAAATCATTGAATACTGTTAGCGAGAAATGAATAATAAATAGTAGCTCACTCATACTCACAGATTTGGGGATGGATTGTAAGGGTGTGTCCTGACCAACTTTCAGAAGTGGCAAGAATATCCCTACAAACTTTGGATCAAAAACCAAAGATATGCAGAATTGTTAATCTAATATGCTCCAGTCCAATGTAATGTCAGTATCTTTATGGTTTGCAGCTTTGTCCAATCCATAGTCAGTTGTCCAATTTGAAGTGTTTATCCTGGCTGTAGTCGAATAACAAACATAAAAAAAACAATACTGCACACAAAGCTTCTTAACATACAGGATTGCCGACTAGCTAGTTAAGATGGCTATAAATCCACTCTTTTGGGTTCAATGTCCACTGAACAAGAACCAAGTGGATTTTGATTGTGTGCAGAGGTGATTCTTAGCAGTCAGTGAAGGTTGTGGAAAGTGAACATATTTCAAACAATTGCTTAACTTCAAGTAGTTGATGACCAGTGGCAGAAACACCAGGGTAGCAATTGCACCCAAGCTTGCGTGTAATTTGGAGTGATAGGGATCTACTGACACATTATCCTGGCTAAGGCGAAATTATAATTGTGGCAGTAATTGGTTGAATAGGGCATAACTTATCTTAGCTAGATATGGCATAGGTTTTGGAAAGCAGGAATGCATTATTTTTATAAACAGCTGCTTTTCAGCTTTATAAACAACAGCAAAGCGAAACAAATCTCAATCTTAGGAATTAATATTTTCAAGATTTTAATCTGTCAATGCTTAATGATCAGGTAAATATGTAGGTCTTCACTGGACCAATGTAAGTGAATTAACTTTATTATCAATTGAAATTGATGGTGGTTAGGCTGCATGTTTTCTGTTTGTGTGATGGATAATTTCCTTCCTCTTGCTTTCTTTTTGTGAAGGTTTATGGGAAATATGATGACAAATCAAATGTCCAAGAAGACTATTTTGGTTAGCCGGCCAACTTTTCTCAGTGACTTCAATGAAAATGCAGTCAAAGAACATGCACAAAATTGGGAGAAAAAAGAAAACAGAGAGGAAGGCGAAGCAAGTGTGAAACTGCCTATAGTAAATTCCTATTTTGTTTTCAAGTGTAATGTGCTGCTGTAGAGCACCTGAAGAGAAACAGATGGCATTACCTTAGCTTGGCACGGTGCAATCGAGCTAGCAAATTAACCGGCAACTACGACCGAGGACAGGAGTCGGTCTTTTACATGCTGCTGGTTTAATGTTTCCAGCTCGACTATTTCGCCTTCTCAAGACAGTCGACATCTGGATTTGACTACCTGGCTGGCACTTTTGTTTGATGTGTAGGTGGTCACTGAATTGGAGATTTTACATTCACACGACTGTGTTGAATAATGAAAAACCTGAGTTTTCCTTTGTTTTTAAATTTAAAAAGGTCTGAAAATGCAAAATATTGGTTCTTCTTCAAAAACGTCTTGTGATAAAACTGTTATTTAAAATATGTGGGAACTATTTGGTGTGTTGGGCCACACAGAAATCGAGTTAGGCATTTCCTAGCCAGATTTGTCCATCCGTTAACTATGCGGCTGGCATCAGACCGTAGCTAGATCACTAGCTAAGCTAATAAATTACTGCATAATGATTGTAATGTTTGCTCATAATAGAACATACTATCAAGTAATTAAGTTACTTATAAACAGTGAAAAGTTTTTTGAATTGCTTGATTTTGTAGAGCTTCATGCTAAATGTTCATAACATAAATAAACTTGTGTTCAAAAATCAAATCAAAACTATTTGGAAACAAAATAGAAAAATAAGTTATGAATGTAGCATCTATCTATGAAAATATGGAGGCCAAGTACAGCACAGATCTCCCTTTGACTGATAACCAATAAGATTGCTTGTATTTGTTAATATCCAATCCATACCAAATTGAGGAAGGGAAGTCCCACCTTCTTACAGAATGACCAGCAGATCACAGCCTATGAAGAAATGTATTTTCATTAGAATTTTGTAAGGAAAAGTATCTGGGACCACGATATTGAAAACGCAAAGCGAGGCACGGCAGTTTCTCATGAAGATGAAAAAGAAAGGGCCGAATTTTGTTACTGTTTCAATTGTGAGACAGATATCAGATATCTTCTTGAAAAAGAAAAAGCATTTCTGAGACTGTATTTGCATTATAAGATTAACATTTTCATTTTCATTTTGTTGGCTATTTGGTGGTGCACTTCTTACAAATGAGAACACTAATGGAGAATTTATTTTTTCCATTTTGTTATGAAAAATGCGTACATGGACTTGAAAATGAAAATGCAAAGTGGACGAATACATTATAATTTTCATGGTGATACAAATAATGCTCTTGCTTCTCGAAAAAGTAAAAGCATTTCCGAGAATGCATTTGCATTATAGGATTAGCATTTTCATTTTGTTAGTGATATTACAGTTCACCTCTGTTCCATGTTTTCTTCATTTGTAGAGTAGGGATTTCAATGCGGTTTGTTAGAGTCTGACAGGCTTAGAAATGGCTTTGTAACTCTTCCCAGACTTACTCATGTCAACAACTTTGCTTCTCATATGTTCTTGAATTTCTTTAGATTGCAGCATCATGTGCTGTTTTTAGCCTACTTCAGATTGCCAGACAGGATCTATATAAGCTAAATTTAGTTTTAACAGGTGCTAACAGTTATCATACCTGAGTGTGTCTCCTGAAATTGAACCCAGCGATCAATTAATTGGTTGATTTAGTGACAAAGGGGCCATTTACTTTTTCACATAGGGCCTGGTTAGGTTGGATTTCTTTTTTCCTTCCATAAATGAAATCATCATTCAAAAACAGTATTTTGTCTTTACTCAGGTTATCCTTCTTTAATGTTAGAACTATTTTGATGATCTGAAACATTTCAGTGTGACAAATATGGAAAAGTACAACCAAAAAATGTTGGGATTTTATGTAAATTGTAAATAAAAACAGATTGCAATGTAAATCTCATAAACTTACATTTGATTCACAGTAGACTACATATCAGATGCTGAAAGTGAGACATTTTACCATTTAATGAAAAATATTAGATCATTCTGAATTTGATGGCAGTAACACATCCCAAAAAAAGTTGGGAGAGGGACAACAAAGGGCTGGAACAGTAAGTGGTGCTGATAAACAGCTGGAGGAGCATTTTGCAACTAAGTAGGTTAATTGCCAACAGGTCAGTAACATGACTGGGCATAAAAGGAGCATTTTAGAGAGGCAGAGTCTCTCAGAAGTAAAGGTTGATAGAGATTCACTAATCTGTCGAAAAATGTGTCTATAAATTGTGGAACAATTTCAGAAAAATGTTCCTCAATGTAAAATTGCAAAGACTTTGAATCTTCAGTGTATAACATGATCAAAAGAGTCAGTGAATCTTGAGAAATCTCTGTGTACAAGGGAGAAGTCCAAAGGTCAGTATTGGATGCTGATGATCTTCGGGCCTTCAGACAGCACTTCATTAAAAACGAGCATGATTCTCCACTGGAATACACTGCATAGGCTCAGGAACACCTTCAGAAATCATTGTCTTTGAACACATTTCTCCGTGCAATCTACAAATGCAAGCTAAAGCTATATCATGCAATGAAGAAGCCATATGTGAACACGATCCAGAAACGCTGCCTTCTTGTCTGGGCCAAAATTAATTTAAAATGGACTGCGGCAGAATGGAAAACTGTTCTGTGGTCAGATGAATCAAATTTTGAAATTATTTTTGGAAACCACGGACACAGTGTCATGTGATCTAAAGAGGAGAGGGACCATCCACCTTGTTATCGGCGTACAGTTCAAAAGCCTACATCTCTATGGTATTGGCTTGCATTAGTGCCAATGGCGTGGAGAGCTTACACATCTGGAAAGGCATTATTAAAGCTGAAAAGTATATAAAGGTTTTACAAAACCTTTTCTTCCAATCCAGACAGCGTCTCTTTCAGGGAAGGCCTTGCATATTTCAGCAAAACAATGCCAAACCACATACTGCATCCATCATAACAGCATGGCTTTGCAGTGGAAGAGTCTGAGTGCTGAACTGGCCTACCTGCAGTCCAGACCATTCACTGAAAGAAAACATTTGGCACATTATAAGATGAAAAATCTGGCAAAGACGACCCCGGACTGTTGAGCTCCTAGAATACTATGTCTGACAAGTGTGGGAGTACATTCCTCTACCAAAACTTCAGGAATTGGTCTCCTCACTTCCCAGAAGTTTACAGACTGTTGTTAAGAGAAGAAAGGATGCTAAACAATGGGAAACATGGCCCTATCCCAACTTTTTTGAGATGTGTTGCTGCCATCAAATTCAAAATGAGCAAATATTTTTTCATGAAATTGTAAAATGTCTCACTTTCAACGTCTGATATGTTGTCTATGTTCTATTGTTAATAAAATGTCAGTTTATTAGATTTCCAAATCCTTGCATTCTGTTTTTAGTTACATTTTACACAAAAACCCAACTTTTTTGGAATTAGGTTTGTAGCAGAAATTGGGAAGGGGGCAAATATTTTTCACAGCACTGTACATATCTTTGTTTTTTCCAGACAGTGGTTATCTGACACCCTACACTAAAACACTACATATCTGCTTTTGTTGGTCAAAAGCAGTGGGACCGTCTTGTTACCTCTTTAACCCATTCAAATCAATATTATTGGTGAGCTTTCTTACTTATGCAGATTGGTAACCAAAACCATGCTTTGGTGATATTTCAGAAGATATAAATATACACTATTTGCCCATATTCTATTGCTTACTATTCATGGATAAAAGGTCTAAGCAGAGAAGAAATCTGACTGAAGTAAATGACCATCAATTGTTGCTCAAGGTGTCATGATTGCAATCTCATATGACATGAAACCTAAGAATATTATTATAAGAAGTATCATGATTCTTGTTTCGTAGTTCGTTAAAAACCTGAAAATAAACACAAAATGCTTTTGACAGCTACAATTACCAGAAAAAATTATTTATATGGTACTTGTCATGCAAATAATATCTTCCTTAAACTAGAAGGCACTCAGAGAGTGCATGACCTCTGCTGATGTGAAATTAGTTGGCGGAGGAAGTTGGATTCAGATTCATGTAGCATGAAGTATTTGTACAAAGTAATCTGACGGCTGACGTGGGTGTTAGTGTCACGTAAGACTAATGCGTGACAGCGCTGTCTGTACGCTCATTGAAATTCTTTTGGATTCTGGGTCATGAATACAAGTCAGTCCTGCAATTTGACTGACATCCATCCACAACTTTTGGACATATCTCGTTAACTGATAAATAAATGGATTAATAAATAACTAGCAAACATATGCCAGTGAAAAAATATCTCCTTCTGGCGGAGGTATAATGAACAGCGAGGCTCACATGGCCCGGTACTTAAGTGCTGCATTTATACACTTAAACTCCAGTTTTTCACTTTAGTTTTCCATTAAGTGGGTTTAAAATCAGAAAAAGCATTTTTTTATGTTAAAGGGCAATGTGACATGCTTATTCTGTATCTGCTGGTTGCAGCACCTCACTGAAGCTGCATCATGCTTGTACTCAAAGGAATATTCAATCCCAGGACTCCATGATTTTATGAAAACATCATGACATCAAATGGAAAATATCTAGATATTGTACAACATTTTATACAGATTTTCATGTAATTCAGCAGGATGTATTTGGGATTTTGGAAAGCTTAGGATCACTGGAATTTCAAATTGGCCTGAAATTCCAATTGTTTGAATACAGCTGCATTTGACGAACACATATATCAGTTTGTGGGTTTTAATGGGTTGTCACGTCTTGATGATCAGTCACCCTATTACTAAGGTCTTTACTGGCTGCTGTATGAAACAGAAATCATGCTTATGCTATTCATGTTTAATTACAATGAAAGCAATGTAAATGCTATCGTATATAGAGGTATTTTTGTTAGAAAATTATTATTATTGTTGTTGTTGTTATTATTGTTGATAATAATAATAATAATAATACAATCCCATATCAGAGAAAGTTGGGACAGTCAGTTAAATTAAAATTAAAACTGAAAGCATTGATTTGTAAATTGTATTTGACTTTTAATACCTTGAAAACAAAATAATAACACGTAACTTGATGTATTACCACATGAATTTTTATGATTTTTCAAAATGGACATTCTGAAAAATATTTTATATTTTTATATTTTAAAATGTTTCAGAATATTTTTTTTGAAGTTGACACTATAAAGTATTTAACTCTTTTTATGTTGAAATTACTGTTCACAACACTTAATAAATGCTGAGGGAAAGAAGACACAAATTGATTGAGTGTTTCAGGTGTAATTTTGTCCCATTCTTCCTGCTGACAGGACATTTCTTTCAAAATGTGCCATATTTTCTCTGTTGGGAAGAAGTCAGAACTGCAGGGAGGCCAGTCCAGTACCCAAACCCTATTCTTATCCAGTGATGCCTTTGAAATGCGTTTGCAGGATGCGCTTTTGCTTATTCTTGTTAAAATTTGCATGGACGTCCAAGAAATTGATGGTGTCCTAAAGGGAGGATATGTTGCTTCAAAATCTCAGAGTACTTTTCAGCATTAAATGTGCCTTTACACATTTGCTAGTTGCCTTTGCTTAGAGCACTGACACAATGCCATTCTATGACAGACTGTGATATTTGGACATGCTACAGGTGTTATTCTGGATGGTCCTTTTCCTCTTTGGTCCAGTGCCCTTTTTTTGTCCAGAGAGTCAGTTTTCTCCATAAACAACCTGAAATATTGATTTGACTGACTATAATATGTTTCCATCGTGTGACGGTCCATTGCCGATGCCTATGAGCCTAGAGAATTCACCACTGTTTACATGTCTTTTTTGCACAGTGAGGCTTTAACTGGCATTTAGGGATGTAACTATGTATTATAGTCCTGGACAAAGGTTTTTCAAAGTAATCTACAGTTTTTACAATTCATCTCTTTATGATGAATTATGGTTCATTTGAAAGGGAGAATTATCAAAGATCACTGGTGTGTAGGTTTGGCTTTTGCTCTCGCCCTTTATGGTCAGAAATTCCCCCACATTCCTTGCAATTTGAAATTACGTTATGGACCAGAGAGGGTGAAATATCCAAATTTCTTCCTGTCTGTTATTGAGGACCATTGTATTTAAACCTTTCTAGGAATTTTCCCCACATTTGTGAGAAAATTGGCGATCTACCGCCCATCTATTCTCCTGAAGAACCAGGTCTTTCCTGGATGCTGCTTTTTGGCAAATCATGATTGCAAACATCTGCTGACGTCACCTGTTACAAATCTCACAATTATTAAAATTTTATACTGCATTACTTGAACTAAATTTCCCCCATCTCAACTTTTTTTGGAATTTGTTGCAGGCCTGAATGGTGGGAATATATTTACAAAAAGAATTAAGTTGACCTGTCAAAACATTAAATATTGTGTCTTTATACTGTCTTCAATGAAATACAAATCAGAGTAAATTTAGGAATCACTGCTTTCTGTTTTTTATGTGCTTTTGCCACGCTGACCCAACTTTTATTATTATTGATAACAATAATAAAAAACATATTTTTTGTATATGTCTTATATTATAATATGGTAATTATAATAATAATAATAATTGTTATTACAAAAGCGCATATTGCTTTTATATACAACTTTTTCCATGCCCCAGGTGCTTTCCAGAGATACGGACAAAAACGGCCTCAACCACCATTGATGCGTAGCAATCCTTTGGTTGATGCCATTTTGTATAAAAATGCTCATCACACATCTGGTGAGATGGAGAGGGAGACAACAATGTTTAGCTAATTGAACTGGGAGTTGATTAGATGGCAGGTTGACAGTTAAAATAGAAAAGTGGCAATGGCCATTCTCATCCAATAGTGTCATGGGATCTTTAACAACCGCAGAACCAGGTCCTCAGTTCAACACCTCATCTGAAACACTGCGCTGCAATATTATGTCCCCATTACTGTTGTTTTATTTGATCCCTTACTGGCCCATCAGCACTGCTGTAGAAACCTATCGTACAAAACAAACCTACAATTGCCTCGCTTTTGATATCGGGCTGGAGCAAGTTATATAACAATATGGCTGCCATATGGGTGAGGTTTTCCACCATAATTCACAATGTATTGAGCAGTAAACATTGATCCATTGCTGCTTTGATGAGAATCAAAGCACCAAATTTGTTCATCCAACTTTTCAACTGATGTAATTAAACAATGATGACCATTTATTTCCATTTTTGTGCCATTAATATCAATAAGTGAACTGTTCACAGCTGGCAAGATCCATTATTGTCAAAAAACTTCCATCTGAAAAATGGATTTCTCAAAGAATAAATGAAAAGACTTCAAATTTCCTATGTTACTCACTGGTGCACCCATAATATAGGGACTTTCCATCAGAATAACAAAAATAAGCTAATAAATATTTTATGTGAAAATTTTACTGATTGTTTTCAATTAATAAAAGCAGTTAAAGCTTTGGTATAATGATTGATTCCATTGCCAGTGAATTTGCTCTGCATCAGTTCAGCGCATTAAATATTTTGATACCAAAGGCACTTCACTTTAATTCAGAGAATTGTTACCAAAGTTTTTTGTGTCCTCAACTCAGCGATGACACCGTTTTAATAAGTAATAACATGAAATTGAAAACAACGAGTACTTAAATTTAACGTTAAACAATTTCACCTTCAAAATACAATGCAGTGCATTACATAAAAATAGTACATTTGGGGACAGATTACAAATGGCCTCAGTGAGAAAAGTTAGTTCCATTAGCCTTGAGATTTTTTTCGTAGCCTTTGGCTATATAACTGCACGCACAATATTTCGGGCTTGGTTGTCTAAATAGTCTATTCTCATTACCATTCATGCCATTCCATCTCGAGAATATCTTTCATTTTAAGGTTTGTGTAATTTTTAAATGGATGATTATTTCATCTATTTGGAATTACATTTAACAAAAGGAAATTATGATTTGTTTAGGTCTCCAGAGCGAATAATAAAGGATCCCAATTTGTTTAAACTTAATATAATTTCTCTAACTCATTGTGCAATCAGAAGGGACATAAAGAGCAATGGCCTCATTAGCAGTGCCACCGTTGCCTTCATCACTAAGAAGCATCGCCGAACACAATCTCCTCTGTTTCTCTGAGAATCCACATCATTCTGAACCCAAAAGATTTTATTAGACATGAGCACTTAGAGTAGTGCGTACTCAGAAGAAATGCACACTAAGAGATTAATCTCTAATTAGAAAGTCATTATCTTCCACCAAAAGGCGCATTAACTCTGCAGACCCATGTTGGACAGGAAATAAATCCACTTGCTCTGTATCACTCTGGGGTTTTGCTGAGAGAATACAAAATGGCCCATGCGAGTAATGCAATCTGGCATCAGCATATCAAAAAGAAAATGCCGCCTTGGAGAAATCGCAGCCTATAAGAAAATCATTTATACTTGATAACACCTCCCTTTCACTGAGGTTCTGTGCCCCACTGAGGATATTACCTGTGCTGCAATCAAATAAATATATCTGTAAAAGATTCAAAGGGGATATTTAATAATGCAGGTTACACCTACTGCTATTTATTACACAATCAGGTTGAAATATAGTACAATATTTGAGTCGATGATCTTGGCCTCTGCCCAATTGAAACTGAGGGCCCTTGATCTCTGACATGGGTATTTTTATGACCTTTGTGGCTACAAAATTGCATTGAAATGTGAAATGAGTGCAAAAATATACGTTTCTTGATGAATCTGAATCTTTGATAGCTGTGAGTGTTTTCTTAACCATTTTTTTCTTTTCTAGAACCTTCCTCATATCTTTCTATGTGCAAGGATGCTTGCAGGTAGAATCCATTCTCATCGCAACAATAGTGTTATAACAATCATATTGTTAAATGGCCATTTGAGACGAAGATATTTACTGGAATTAGTGACTTGGTCAGCCCCTGGGGCAAAAGGGGGAGGGAGGAGGCTGTAATCTACTGAAATCATAATCCGATTAAAAGGGTTCATGGTTTCCAACCTAACTTTTGTGATGGCAGTTTATTCGCAGTCCCTAACGGATGGAAATATGCTTTACAAACAAGATAGCATTTTGCATTGATGAAAGATAAACATTGTATTTGAGTATCACTAATTTTATTAAGGCACTTGACTTGTTGCAGTCTTCAGCATAGTAATGTTCCTTTTTTATGAAATGGCTCTTCTAAATCAGCTCATGTAATGTGAAAGATAATTTATATCAGGCCCAATAATGATTATCAACAATGTTTTTTTAATGTGTAGAGTACGTAATTCAATCCATTTAAACAAGATGGATTAGAAGAAATTGGCTGAGTGTGGTAAAAGGGTTTTATCATGAGGGATATAACCTATATTTACCAATGCAGAAAGAGCTAAAGTGTCCTCTTAGAAAGAGTGAACTGAGTGTGACAACAGTGACACTTGTTCTGCATTACTAGCTATATTGTGGTGCTAATAAGCTATTTGGCTTATATTTATGATGCTTAGGCTTTGCGTTCTGTCTCCCGAAACCAGTTGGCAGCCGCTAAACTCTCACGCTAATAGCCTAGACATGCAATCTGATGTTATTAATAGACAGAGGCAGAAGTGAATCTTTCCAACATTATGTGTTGACACTGCAAGAGTGCTCTTGCAGTTTAATCTGATGCCTTTCAGTTCCATTCAGAGAGTGAAATAAAAATGTGTCTGTTTTACAAGTTCATGGACCTCCACTTTTAACCACTTGCAAATATGTTTTATAACTTTTAACTGATGTTTCATCCTCAGTCAATGGTGCTGACAGGATTTGTGCTAGTTGTCTCAAGAAGTCCTGTGTCGAAACTTAGCAATGATTGAACAACAGCCACTTCATTCAAAAGCTACTAAGAGAGCCTGATGTAGCTGAAGGGTCTTTTGATATCATAAAACTCAACATTCCACCATTCATCCGCATTCATTCTCCGGCAAAATATAAAATGATAGGGAGTTTTAAAAAACAGTTGACAAGTCGATGGTGTCGGCCCTTGTGTTAGTAGTTTCGATACCTTGAAAACTGCAGAAGTTGCTTTATTATAATCATCTAGTAGGCCCATATTTTATTATTTAGTTTGCCAATTATACAAATATACTTATAAATTGATTGATTACTTAATTGTTTTTGTTGTTGTTGCTAATAATAATAATAATAATAATTATTATTATTATTATTATTGTTGTTGTTGTTGTTGTTTTTGTTATTATTATTATTATTATCGAGTTGTCCAGGGTGTGTTCCTGCCTTTCGCCCATAGTGAGCAGGGATAGAATTCAGCTCCCTCGCGACTCTAGTGAGGAAGAAGCGAAATATATATAATAAATGAATATTATTATTATTATTATTATTATTATTATTACTATAATAATAATAATAATGTGTTGTTGTTAAAATACGTTTTACCTTTGCTTCCCTTTCATTCATTTCATTTTTTGTAGGCCTAAGCTACAGTCAAGGCAGAGAAACGGACGGCCTTCTCATTAGACCCGATCGGTGGTGAACGCACATATAAGCTTTCACAGCGGACGATACATATCGAGAGAATTTTGGCGCTACATTCTTCATTTCTTGGTTTTATCCATGTCATTGAACTGAAAGGAACAAGCATGTCAGCGATGGGCTATATTTTGAAAGTTGTCGTTATGATATGCATTGATCTAATTCAGAATAATACAGAGCTGTGGCTATTTAAATCACGAGAATACGCAAAATCTTTCGGCACTGATTGCAAAGACTACTTTGTTTCATTCATGCAGCGCGTGATTATCTGCTTCACCTTAGCCTATATTTCATTGTGAATTTATCTCGCCTGTAAATCGGCATTCGGTCTCGTTATTTTTCATGTATTTTGACTTCACATTGAAGTCCAGTTGGCCTTCTAGAAGTTTTATTTATGTAATTACAAATACAACAAGTGAATGCATAATTAGCTCAAAAAATCCTCGTCAGAAGTGCGAATTAATTCTTGAATGAACTGATATTCTATTCATTTGTATACCTAAAAAGTTACTGGCCTTGTTTTATGCCAGTACACATATTCAATTTTAACATTCAATGGAGAAATTCTCTTTTTAAAATCTGGCTGCATCAATTTGTGCGAACGCGTGCACCAAACGGTGAGTCTGACTCTTCACATTTGTGAAGTGATTAATAAAAACATGAATGTAGTCATACTTGGGTGCAGGCAGTACCGATAATAATCCTTACTCCCTTAAAAAATTGTCAAACATTGCGTGAGTCGACGCTGTGACTGAATTAAGTTTTGAAAATATTGAGGCCTACACCAATGCCTTTACCTTTGACATAACAATCTATACATTGAATAATTAATGGCAAGTCTGTGAATATTTAATGTGTTGAAATCCATATTGCTCTTCATTTTCGACTGTAAATATATGACGCCAGGGCATAATGTAGCATGCACTGGGAAGCTGAAGGCCGACCCAGAGTTCCTATTGTGCATTTTACTGTAATGTTGAAATTGACAATTGAGTGTGGAAAGCAACTTTTTAAAAATTTTTACGCAAACCACGTCACCATCTGGTTTTATTTATGTAATTGATTTCGTTAGCTGCTGCAAACTACAATATAAACGGAAGCTAACGTATTCTAGCGCTATATTTGCATTTGGGAGCCAAGGTCACTCCACCAGCAGAAGCTACTGTGTTTCACAAAGAAACCTCGGCAAAACGAAGCCTCAAGCACATTTTGTATATGGCGGCATCATCAAGGAAGACTGTTATTTCTGTGACTGGTGGACTCATTTTTTAACAGTTAGTCACTGTATTTTTGCATTGAAAATCGCTAATAGGGGCTACAGAGTTGGGCGGCTGAAAGTCTATTGCCATTCCATGAATGTGTGATATAATGTGCTTAATTGCACCCTTGTCGTGCATGCGTAATTGTCTAAAAGGCTATGTAATACTATTTATTTTCCCGTTTGAAATTAGAACTGTCTGGTAAAAAGCAGTCACTGTAATAGGTCTTTACAGTGGAATTAAATGGGCTGCATTGCAAAATAACGACTTTTCTTTGTGCTATAATTGATTACTCTGATTTTTTTAAAGTACTGGGCTGGTTGGTGCATATCCTGAACTATGATTTTCATACCTGGACCTATTAGGCCTACTGATCTGACAGTCCATCAGCTCAGTTCGAGTAAGTCACTTGCCTGAAAATATAGGTCACGATCAATTCCGTTAATGGGAAGCCATTCATAGAAAAATACCAAGAAATTCACTTTTGTCGAGCACGATATAATAATACTTCGTTCAATGTGCTCATTGCGGCAAGTTATTAGTGCTACCCATTTGAATTCGGGAAACCTGGTAATTTAAACCTTGGTTTGCTAATAATTTAAATTAGCTCTATTTCTGACGCTACTTGGATAAAATAACGAGTTGAGCACTGCAGTTTTTCCGCTTAGAGCATCTACTTGGTCCAAGATGTATCCGTTGTTCACATGTCATTGCTGAAGACTAACTTAAGTTGGGCTTAATTTTGAAACTGTACACCTCACATTGTAGACTATTATTCCATGGCTTTCTTCGTTGACGTGAACGGAGATTATTTTACCACTCCATATTTCTTATGGAATTATCATGTAAGTTTATTTATTATTTATTATTTATTCATTCATTCATTCATTGTTTTATTTATTGCTTTATTTCCGCCATATATGTTATTCAAATTACTTGTATCGTTTACTTGTTTACAAGACATGACGCAGTCAACCATTTGGTACAGCAAACCAATGCTTTTCCATTGCTTTTTATGTGAGGACATTATAGGGTTAACAATGTCTCTGAAGAAAATTGGTTGCGCGCGCCTTTGAACTCACAACGGGGTTGTTTAATTGCAATCAGCAAAAATAAAAAAAAATCTATATATGGCGAGGGCCTATGTGGTTGCATCAACCACAGCTTGCATGCGGTATATCTGTAAATGAACTTCAGTTGGTCAATTAAATAAAGTACAGAACATTGTGCTTCGCCGGTGAATAATTGATGCAAAATATTTGACCATGAACGTTCAAGTTTTTGATTGAAATCTACAGCTAGGGGAAGGTACACGGTGGGATTTTGCTTTTATCTTAATTATAAGATTAATTATATACGAGTAATCATCAATTACTGCCCTCCGCTAATGGAAGAATGTGTTCTGCATGCGTATTCATACGTGGCTGGATATTGAAACTCAACGGTTGTCTTAAACAACATTTGGCATGCATTCACTGTTTTATTAGTTTCATTAAAGTATTCATCTGAGGCGGAAGTTTATCTTGGTTCAAAGTGATTAATTCCGTGTACCATGTCGCAGTTGTCATGTCTTAAAATACCACATAATCGGGTTCGGGAATCGTAATGAAAAGGTATGCAGTAGCTTATTTGTATTGACTAATTTTATTGTGTATTTCAGTTATAAATTCAATTCAAATCAAAGCTATATATATATATATATATATATATATATATATATATATATAGGCCTATATATATATTTTTTTATTTCGATATAGGATAGAGATACCAATACTGCTTCCTAGCCTGAATATACTTAACTAAATTAAATTAAATTTACTGTGACACGACTCTGTCTCATGTTAAATATGAATTGGCAGAGCCCGCGCGCGTGTGATACATACACACACACACACACACTCACACACACACATATATATATATATATATAGGATATGTAATTAAAATTTTAGTATTATTTAATGACGTCCGTGTCTTTATAGCGCGTTCAAACAGAACCAAAATACAGATATACGAATAAACACAAGCTCACTTCCCATCCACGCAGTTCTTATTTTTACATTATATATGGCCTCAACTTACGAATGCAACTATGAAATCCAGTCGACCTAATTTTGGTTCTTCACTTTTATCACCCGGAATTTCCAATATTTTGTAACCTATTGAATTGGATGATTGAATATTTTGACTTTTTTATGAGCTGAAGATGCCTATTGCTGATACGGTAAATTTTGATTTTTTCCCCCCAAAAAATTACGTATTTTCTACACAGCACCCTTAACCTTTTTAAGCTGTTTAGAGTGAAACGACGCAAATGACATTGTTCGTCCTATGACACATCCATAACAAAATGAGAATATAAGCGAGTAAAGCAGGCTTGGCCATCTTTCTATTCAATTGATAACTTCAGCAACAAGCGTGCCAGAGACGTCTTACCTGTCAGTCTGTCTTTAGCAAATCTCCTACTGTTCTCCATCCAAGGAAATGTGAAGTTACCCACGTTTCCCATGCCAGACATTGTTGGCACCGTGGGTATGCCTGTTGACATGGCGGCTGGATGAGTTGGGACGTGTGGATGGGCAGGCGGTGGCATTGGTCTGTGTGCGGGAACCCGGATCACACCTCCTGCGTTCCCAGAGTTCACGTTGACGTTCATATTCATGCTCACGTTCATGTTCATGTTAACATTGTACGAACCTGGGAGTCCCGCCGCCATGGAGCAGGCCGGGTTGTAGACGCTGTTGTAGCCATTGGCATAAACGTTGGAGGCGAGCTGGTAATCCGCTTCGGTGGTCCGGCTCGGGAGCATGCAGCTGTTAGTTTGGTCGGCGCTGTTCAATATCTGATCAATTCCGAAACTAATAGGCTCGTGCTGTTGGTGCGTTTGATTCACCTCTTCAATTCCAGTGTGCTCCATAGTTGTGTTCATGTTTGCCCGTCGAACTTATTTTAGCCACATAAACATAAACGATAGAAGTATGCATGTAGAATATCCTCGACAATATATCCAAGGCTACAAACTACGCGAATAATTATCTTTTCTATAGTGTGAGTTGAAAATTTTCTCTAGGCTCCCGGTCCTGTGAGTATCTTGAACGCCCAGGAATAGTGCAAAAAAAAAAAATTAACAAAAACTCACCGCAGATAATCCATCGCAATGAATGCGAAATTCGCCGACAAAGGTCGGTAAGCACTGAAGTGCCTTCGGAGTAGCGATAAAAGTAAACATAATGCAACTTTGCATAATAATATAGCGCGTATAGGCTCTATGTTCTCGGCACACATTCGAAGAGAATAAAACGGCGCAAGATGTCAAGTTGACCGAGAAATGGATAGCCAACTGTCTCCGTTGGATGTTTGCTACAATTACTCACGCGAAAGAACGGGAGGCTTTCCATGTAATGCTATCATATCAATTGAAGCTTAATAAACGAATTCACCCTTCCATGAATATTAATTGAGCAATCTGCTATTATTCCACTTAATGTTTCTCGAAGAGATTTTGAGCAGGTGAGGCGCTCTGTCTACCAAAACCCCGGGGTTCTCTCCTCCATTGGATATTGGATTTCCAGATAGGCTGGGTTACGGAGCCCTCACCCACTCTTTAAAGGAACAGATACAATTTTTGTGGGCGAGCCTTCTGTACGTGCATTTTTTAAAAATTCTATTTGCGCTAATTACTTGCCTTACCAAAGCTGAAATGACACCAATTATTCAGAGGTCAATATCTATTGGGTTTTTGACGATTGTTAATGTTTTCCTGCGGTGCATGCTCTTTAAAAAGCCCGCAAAATGCAACATTAGCAACAATAGCCATTATAAAATGAAAACTGATTTCATTGTGCTTGACTGCCGAGTGGTCGTATAGCCTATTGTAATATTTGTATTGTTGCTGCTGCTGCTTCTGTTGGTGATGCCTCTTACTGTTCAGGTGCTGCAGCCATTGCAGAAGACAATGAGCAGTTAGTAACATGTCATGGTGAGATGTGGCGGAAGGCCAGCGTCGTCGAAGCAGTAAAGCGTATAGGCCCAGGTCTTTCGCTTGCTTTAGGATTTTTGAGTTGTCATTTGGAGGCTATTTATCCCCACTTAAAAGATTGATACGTTTTTGTCTTCATGAAATCATTATGAGGGCATCGTTAAATATATCCACTTAATCAAAATCAGCGACTCTTTTCACTGTATTCATCCACGCATTATGAACCCTGTTAAAACCATCACTCACAACGATTCACAAGATTTTACGTCGTAATAAATTTGCAATCTTCGCTTGTTTGAAGTAAATATTCTTACGAGTATATTTTTGTAGCTAATTTGATTTCTTTAGCTTACATAGCCTAATATCTGCCGATGAAAGAAACGCCTGTTGGATCATAACAATTGTATAACTTCAAGCTCATTAGAAACAACTAGGCCTACAACAAAAAAGAAAGCTCAGTTTGTGGACACAATTGGAGGGTTCATCCGTGCGAATCATGGTGAATATTCTCTCTCAAGACGACTAATAGGTCAACAGTAGTCCTCTATTTATACTAGCCTATCATTGTAAACAAGCGGAGAAATTCAACGAGAAGGATGGCTGATTTTGATGAAGAGGACACTTGCACTTCATCAGCTTTCGCTGCGTTAAATGTTAAAAAGGTATACAAACAAACTGCAGTGTCCAGTCACCGATATTATTTTTACTTTTCTAAAATTAGTCGTTAAATATTGAGGATTGTCACCTCTCAAGTGACAGGTCAAGTGCATTTCTTAAAATCGTCATCTCAGAGAAGTGCATTTCTTCAATGGGTTGCAGTAGATACGATCGAAGAAATACATCAATAACGGTTGAATCAATGAAGCATTTATGTTAAATATAGGCCTAGGCCAAGCTTACGTCATGTATAGCCTACCTGGTAGGACCGAATGCATAATATGGGCTATGTGAATTAGTGGGCCTATCACAGCGAATTACGCGCAGCAATCATTCGCAGCCTGTCACTCTCAGTGGAGCTTTTCTGGGCAAATCAAATAGTCTACATGAACATCTGAGCCGATCCCGCTCATGAAAAATGAATAACTGCAAATGTGTTTATTGTTTAGCAAGCAGTAAGTTAATGAAGAGGACAAATAAAAATCAAAAACAATCATCATTACATGACAAGGATAGTTTCATTCCAATTAACAGTGATGCCTTTGCTCTCCGCTTCCATTTTATTACAGTTAGCCGGTTTCCATTGCACATTTGATCCTTTTCGCAATAATCACTTCATATCCTCTGATTGTTCTCCACAATGTTTCTTATTACTTGTCGGCATAAATAGGCTGCTGTAACGGGAAATTATGTATCTAATTTTTTGATAGGAAATTTAGCCATTTAAACCACTATCCAATTATTTAGATCAGAGTCGGTGGTTTGTCGTTGTGGTAACTAAAACTAAATTTTAAAAGAGTAAATCTATCTTTTATAGTAGGCTTACAACCCTGTGTAGAAAAGTCATGCATCTTCAGAATTTACAAGTAGGCTACTCAACTGATTAAACGGTGGGAGGAAATATTAAATCCTAATTAGTTTATACTATCCGAACACTAATAATCTGTATCATAATCGCAGTTTAAAAATTGAGATTACCTCACCAATGTTTCATTTAAGTTTCTCAAGTTCACCTGCCCGGTGATAATCAAACCAAGTCAGATTAATATGAGCCAAAGAGCAATTTTGACTTAGTGATTTCAGTGAGGGTTCCCTCAGGTGGATTAAATTCGTATGCCTTGTCCAATCGACAAAATGGGCTAATACTGCAGGCTGTATGTGTGCAAAATACGCATTAATATGTGGTTCTAGATTAATAAAATTGCATTTGGCGTATAGACCTATACCTTCGCGACTATGTGTGGGAAACCCCGCGGTAGGCTATTAGTTAGGCGAAAACAATAACATGCTGAACAATCATTCATAAAAGCAAAAATATAGAATTGCTGAAGCCTGTCAGCGTTTTCCTAGAGTTTAATTTATTCCATAGACCTTATTCTGTTAATTTTAGCGCCTTCCTTGCTAGCTGCAGTTAATTCGAAGAAGCCTCATATGAAAGCCTTTCGTGGGTCGCCCAGAGGCATCGTCTTGAATGGATTCGCCTTGTGATGAATCGGTACCCTCAGGCTGTGCACGCGGGGTAATAAAATATAGGCAAAGCAGAGACAATGAGAATTTGTCACAGTTATTCCCCGAAGTTCTTGGCGACATGCCATTCTCGCATGTGTACTGTTTTCGGGGGGTCAACGGATTATAAAGCGACCACCATATGTTTGCAAAATAGGCAATAAAGACGCATTCAAAGTAAAGTCAGTTCACATTAGACCTCCTGACAGAAGTCAAATTCCCTGCTATTACAAGTAGTCAGCATCGGCTGTATGATTAATTATCGTCTCTTTTTAATATTTTTTAAGTGGGCTAGCGTCTGTCACAGCCAAACTCGATTTATGGCCTGGTTTAGATATTTCAAAGCGTTCGCAAAATAACGATCAAATGCAGTTATCAGTGAAGTATAATTTAAAATAAGTAATGATTTGGCTACATTTATGACTGTAGCTACATTTTGCGACTGTTTTTTTTTTCTGTTATTAAAATAAATCCACATTGCACTTAGCCTACTGCAGCAGCACCTGGCAGATTGGACACTTGGGTAAACAAATATTATAACCTGTGCTAAATTATTATAAGTTATTGTAGGTTGCTGAGTAGCGTGGATGAAACACATATTTACGTGAATCCAATAACGTTATCGCGAAATTCTTTGTGATTTCCGCGACATTTTTAAAGCTTTGCGCCTTATGCTTGACGGAATGCCCGCTCCCCAATATTCCAAATTTATAGGGTAGCACGTTAAATTGGGCTTTGTATTAATGTACTGAATCATTAGTGATCAAATGTATGCCACTTATTTTAATATCTGTTTACAGCAGCTGGTAATATATTCAGTTGTTTCTGTAGAAAAGAAGCTTCGATGGAATTTGTGTTTTTCTAAATGGCCTGTTTTATTCAGTACATGAAACTGCGATTGGGAACATCTATGGTTTCAGAGAATGCCAGAAATATAATTCACTGGAATGAGTTGTTTGATTTGTTGTGGGAATTTATTTTAAATAGAGCACGAGACCCTTCCTGCGCGCCCTCTGGTGCATTTGTTTCAAAGCCTCTTGCTCCGGGATGCTATGGGTCAACACGAAGATTCTGTCCTTAGTGACAATTTTCATTCACAACCTCCTCTTGCACGTTGTTGTTTCTATTGTAATTAGGCTGAATGTAGCCCAGATAGGGTTACAGTGCTCTGAATTTGAAGCTGCATCCTTGACTTCCATCCTCCCTCGGGATATGCTGGCGCCTCCTGCCGCGATCAGGCAGTTTAAACTGGACAGACGACACGGAAAATAGCTGAGCAGAAGACTGCCTCAACGAGATGTTGCCGAGTGGGTTCAAGTGTGGGATCTCAAAGTATGAATATTTTAGTTGTAGGCCTCTATAAGCTTACAATTAGAGAGAAAATCAACAACAACAACAACAACAACAATAATAATAATTGGCATTGACTTTGTTCTTGTTTTTATTTTTAGGTAGGCTGTTATATATATATTCTGACAAAAAATACAGCATTTAGTTATAGGATCGGTATATATCTTGTATGAAAGCAATGTTTCGACCGCCATGGAATAAAGCGCAGTCTGTTTAACGGCAAGTGCATGTGCGCGTGTGCGTATGGATCTGTTTGTGTTTGCCTAAGTAAGTGTGCGTGTGTGTGTGTGTGTGTGTGTGTGTGTGTGTGTGTGTGTGTGTGTTTGGGTGTGTGTGTGTATGTGTGTGTGTTTATAAACGTATCTGTGGGCAAGTGTGTGTGTTTGTTTCTTTGTTGTCTGTTTTACTGTGCTCAATGTTCATTTCAAAATGGTAGATGGTATTATTATATAAAGCCCTATATTATTTCACCTTTAGACATTTGGGGGGGGGTTAAAAAAATTAAGCACAGAAAATAGCATTTAATAGCAGTTTGGAAAGCAGCATCTTCTCAGAACACTTTGGAATTTATTGTATCAAAGATAGATTTAGACATTCATTGGTGATTAATTTATCTTTGCCCTTGTCTGATGTCATATCTTTTCATGAGAAAACACTGGGGACACTAGTGAAGACCAGGTATTGAAACATCTTGGTGAAGACACCAGCCCTATGGCCGAAAGTATACTCAGAGCCATGGGGACAGTGCTCCAAAGTTTTTCTCATGGAATAAAAATATAAGATCATCCATGACTTGGATATGCTGAAGAGATGATCTTATCCTCTCAGTTCATGCTGTTTGTAGTGTAGTATGAACTCCGAATGTGTTAAATGTGGTCGCTGGTGGGGTTTAGCGGTGGGTGCGGCATGAGTATGATTTTCGAGGGGCGACCAAATTTTTTAAAAAGTTTTCATTTCATCTCTGTGTCTACTGTGAACTTAATTTTTGCCACATCTCCCCAAAACTCTGTTCAATGTATTTTTCCATATATGAGGGTCCACAAAGCATTATTTTACAGAGTATTAGAGAGCATCAGGGAGACTACATCGATCGGCCACAACATTAAAACCACGTGCCTGAAATTGTTTGGACTCTTTTGCCACCAATACAATTCCATCAAACTTGACGTCAACTTGAATTCTCAGACTCAGAGTTTCCCAAGGAGAACATTTCTCAGAGCTTCACACTCCCTTCTCCAGCTTGTCTTTTCCCCACAGTGCATCCTGGTTCCATCTCCTCTCAAGGTAAATGGTACATGTGCCTGGCTCATGCTGGTAATGTAAAAGAAAACAGAACTCACTGGACCAGGCAGCTTTTTCAATTACTCCAAGGTCCAGTTTTGATGCTCAAATACCCATTGTAGGAGCTTTCCCTGCTGGTTCAGGTTAAAATGGCACTTAGACTGGTCTGAAGCTACTAAGCACTATTTGCCGCAGGGTACAGTACGATGTGTTTTATGACACATTCCTCATGTATCATTAAAACTCTCAGTGACTTTTCCCAAAGTAGCTATTTTGTCAGTTCCAAGCAGGCAGGATATTTTCATTACTCTTGAGCTTTGATGAACCTTGGGCGCCCAACACCTTTTCACCTGTTCATGGTTTGTTCTACTTTGGACCTCTGTCAGCTGGTACTCACCACACTGTAAAACCTGACAGTGTGGTGAATTCAAATGTTTTGTGGAAAACAATTATCTCAAAAAAATTGTGAGTGCCAACTTCAATTAATTGTGTGGAAGGAACTTAATGAAAATAAGCTAAAATTATTTTTACATTTTTTTACGTGCTGTGAACACAAATAATTAAGTTGGCATACTCAGCTTTTTTGAGGTAATTGGTTTCCACAAAACATTTGAGTTCACCACACTTGTCAGGGTTTGCAGTGCGCCCTAAGGGAGCACCTTAGATGCATTGCAGCTTTGGACATGCTCTAATCCACTTGTCTGGTCATCACGATTTGGATGTTAATAAAGTCGCTCAGATCCCATTTCTCCCACATCCAACACATCAAATAACGAGCTGTTCACTTAAAATCGAAGGTTTGTCTGCAGACCTCAAGATGTGCAGTTGTTATGGAATAATAAACATCAATTGCTTCATTCATGGTTGTTATGATTATGCTCATCAGTGTATATGCAAATTATTTTACCAAAGCAAATTTTAAGTTGTACTGAACAACTATACATTCCAAGGTCACAAGATGCAAACATTTATTTTCCTGCCAGAATTAATCGCAGCTGGCTTGTTGTCGACCAGTCGAAAATACTGCTCAAAAATAACTGTTAATAATAAAAAGTTTGCTGCTGTCATATTTGTCTGATCACTTTATTTGAAGATCATTTTATATTTCTCAAAACCATTGCAGGCACGAGATGACCAAACCCGCATTTTGCACTGGATCAAAGATAAAATGCGTAATGACATCATTTAAGTATCTTTAATTTTGCGCAATATATGTGCAAATAGATGTATTTTGCCCAATCCAATAAATACCTAATTACTTACTTAATGTCATGAAAACAGTAACTTTCAGTTCTCTGAGTCAGATGAAATGGAAGGTGGTTTATCTTGAGCTGTGGGGCTTGTTGAACATTTAAGTTGTTTAACCCTTGTGTGGTGTTTGGGGCAGTGGGATCCATTTTCAATGTTTACTAAAAGAGAGAGTATATAATGAATTATGTTTTCAACCTGACAGTCATTGGCCTCGGCTCATTTTCTGTGAGGAACATTTAACAGAATGCATTTTCATTGATTGCACACTTTGCAGCCCCTTAGACATTTGCTGTACATTACACAGGTTATTCGGGTCTCGAGGGTGACAAAAGTGTGAGGTAAAAACAGGTAAACATGGTAAAAATGTAAGAAAAGATTTTCTATGTAACCCTTGATGAGCCTGCTGTTTGGTTTGTGTGTGTGTGTGTGTGTGTCCATTTGGATTTGCTGCATGTTTCGCACATTAAAAACAACCCCATCCTCCATTTTATAGACAACATTGCCAAGTGTCCCAAGCTTAGTCCCCCCCTCCACCAATAGCCCCCCACCCCCACACACATACACACACACACACACACACACGCACGCACACGCACACGCAGACACACATTCCCAGTCAGTGAGGATTCGTATTTCTGTTTTGAAATCAAAAATCACTTCTCAGCTTCTCTGTGGACAGCATGCTCACACACACACACACACACACACACACACACACAAACACAAACAAGGTTTCAACATAGCACCAAGAACCTTTCCGCTCCTACTATTCCTGAATTACTTACACTCTGTAATGTGTGAAACTATGCACGCGCAGAGAAAAAGGATGGTTCCTCAGCAGTTCTTTGGCATGGGTTGAGGTGGAATATAGCACTGCTGCCACACAAATAACTTTTTTAGCCGCTGAATGGTTCTTTAGAGGTTCTCCACTGGTTCTTTACCTGGTAAACTAAACTAGGTTGAAGAGCCAGAAGAGAAGCTTTAGCCTCTGTGTAGTTCTTTAGAGGTTCTCTATTCTTCATCTTAATTTGGTTTAGTTTACAGAGGAACAAATAAAAACACTGCATTAATATAGCCTACAGACAGAAATATTCCAGTGCCCCCCACAGATGACATGATAACCTCTCTGTCGCCATTGCAGACCTGTATAAATTCTAAAGCAGTTTGTCCGGCATATTCAATTTCTGTTTAGGAACTTTTTCTTTAAGCATTATAGTGCAAAAAACCTTTCAAGCTCTGAGAGCCTTAGACGGCATGTAAACTTATATTAACTATAGACTATACAGACTTTATGAACAGTCTATGTCTGCTTTTACATATTTCCACAAATGTTGTCCTCTGTAATCTGTGAAACTGTCTCGAGAGAACCTACACAATATTATTTCAAAATACTGTGAACATTTTATGTTTTCTGACACGATCCCAGCTGCAAATTGGGGGCAGTCGACAATAAATTAATAGCATCCCGTGTACATGCATCAAGTATACAAGAAGTGCATTTGCAACTGCCACACAGCAAAACTCTGTCCCACATGTGCTGCGCAGACTAGCATGAAAATGTGTTCAATGGGACTCATGTTGTGTAGACTGGCATGAATATGTGTTGAATATGTGTTGAATTCATTTCCATAAAATGTGATGTGTAAAATACATCTTGTCCAATTTGTTCAGTTCAAAGCAATAAATATCAGTGAGAAAAACCTTTATATAAACATAACTTATTCCACCCATATAATATTTTATTTTGATTTTTAATTTTTGTTTTTATTATTTATTTATTTATTTATTTATGTCAACTCTTTTATCAGCAAGAAAACAAATAGTACTTTTATTGATAAGTGTGATCTTGTAGAAGTAAATGGCAAACGACCATAAATGCAGTTATATTTCTTTCAGTTGAGATATAGTCAACATTTGTATTTTAACTGAATTTATAATGGCGATATTCTTTCAAAAACCCAATAATATTGTTGGGCCATCTGACCCGCGAACACTGGGTGAGTAACGAAAACAAGCGCATTTCGCAAAGGTTAAGACGTCTTGTGAATTAGAAATTACATTGTCAATTATCAGTGTATTTTATACTACTCTTCATCAACTTTTTTTCGGTAAGTATAAGCAAAGCTTCCGAAAAAGAGATGATGGGACTTGTCTGGTCGGCTAAAACAAAGCAACCACTAACAGATTACAGAAAATACGGTAATGCGCAATGTCAACATATTGAAACGGAATTATACTGTATTTCAAAATGAGTCCGGGGTGAGAGCTCAATTGAGAGTGTCAATTGTTAATTCATATTGTTCGTCTTCTCCCAAGGTGATCACTTAAATATCACAGTGAAGTATTGTGCTGTCTGTAAGCTCATTGCTCTCGCAAAATTTTTTGGAGAAACTCCGGGACTACGCGGATTTTGGACCTATCCTGACAAAATCACAGTGCTGAAAAGCCAAGAACAGACGTGCGGGCATACTCCCGACTAACTACCATCCTCGTCATAATGAAGTTGATAGGCTACTTATTTGCTTTATTTATGCATTTTTATATTTATTCTAATCAGGATTCCTACCTAAACCAGGGAGTTCATTTATCTTTAATTAATTACCGTCATAATAGATACCGTCAAGCTATAGCCAACATGCTTTAAAGCTATTACTTTCCGAGAGAGGGAGCCCAGGGCCGAGAAGCGGGACATGTTTAAACGTTGGAATTTTGCATATATTGTACCAAAGTAGAAAAATATTTTTACTTCCTCTGTGTTTTTGGTCCACGCTTTGATATACTCTAGGGCTGGTTGATCAAAAGCTTAATTATGAATTATTACCACTAATATTATTAATGGTGTGCTTTAGCATCAGACAAGTCAGCCGACAGCTTTTTTCCCCCCATATAATTGAAAAATAGGCCAAATAATGATTGTGCATGAATGTCATAGAATTTTAAAATAAGTAGGCTAACTTATGCTTAGACATAAACTTGTTTCGTCGGAAGATTGCAAAATTTTGGCTCTTGACGCTTGCATACCTCGGTGAGCCATTCAGAAGAAGCATCTCATCAGCATAGTAAGTTGTAACACAGCGTTGGCGCCGTAATAACTGTTCATGTCAGGTTGTTGGCTGGCCTATATTCCACGCATCTCATGAACTTCTGCATATAGGCCTCTTTATGTCCATGGTGAGCAATCGCTCTTTCCCTTGTTTTCTGTGAAATTAATTGCATAGATTACCAGGCTGATGCAGTCATATGATGTAAGCAAGAAATTTAATCTCTTCGTCGCCTATAATAGCCAATAAAACGCATTTTTCTCCTGCCCTATTTCTTCAATTTTTGCTCATTTTGCATGTTTAAATATTTCAGATCATTCAACAACATTTATTGTAAGAAAGAAAAAAAACTTGAATAAACACAAAGTGCAGCTTTTGATTAATCATTTAATTTATTGAAGGTAAAGATTTACTCAAAACCAATATCACCTAAATGAAAAAGTTATAGCCAACCTACCCCATCCAAACATAATATCTGTTTGTGCCACCCTTGGCAGCAACAACTACAATCGAACATTTGGGATATCTGAAAAAGTCTTTCACCTTGCTGTGGAAGAATTTTAGTCCATATTTTTCGACAAAATTATTTTAATCAAGCTATATTGGATTGTTTTTGAGCATGAACTGCCAGTGAAAGGTCTTGCCATAGAATCTTAATCAGATTCAATTCAGTACGTTTGCCATTCAGATGTGGATTGTTTGCTTTGAATCAGTGTCCTGCAGCATTACCCAGTGGCGCTTGAGTTTTACATCACAAACTGATGACCAGATAATTTCCTTCAGGATTTTGTGGTAGAGAGAAGAATTTATGGTTCCATCAACTATAGCAAGTCACCCAAGTCCTGAAGCAGCAAAGCAGCCCCAGTCCATCACACTACCATCAAGATATTTGGCTGTTGGTACTGTCTACTCTAAATATTGTGAAATGCCGTGTTAGTTTTACTCTTGACGCAGCAGGACCCATGTCCTACAATGATTTTCACTTATGACTCATCAGTCGACAGAATATTATTCCAAAAGTATTGAGGGTCATCAGTATGCTTCAGGGAAATTTGAGACAAGACTTAGTGTTCTTTTTGGTCAGCAGTGGTTTTGGCTCACAACTCTCCCATGGATGCCATTTTTACCCATTTTGATTTTTATTGTGGAATGGTGAACACTGACCTTACCTTAGGCAAGTGAGGTCTACAGCTTTTTAAATATTATTTTGGGTTCTTTTGTGACCTCCTGGATGTGTCATCAGGAAATTTTGTAGGCTGGCCGCTCCAAGGAAGCTTCACCACTGTTCAAACTTTACTCCAGTGGTAGATAATGGCACTCACTCCAGTTTGCTGGAGTCCTGGAGACTTAAAAATGCCGTTATAACTTTTTCCAGACTGATAAATTTAAAACTTTGTCTCCTGTCTGCTCTTGAATTTTGTCAGAATGTGGCATCATGGGCTGCTATTTGCCTACTTCACAGTTTCAGACATGTTCTATTTTAAAAAATTGAGCTGGGCTTGCAGAAATCATGCCTGGTTGTATTTGGTGAAATTGAACCCAATTATCAATTAAATTACCTTAATTGGTTGATTTAGTAAGTAAGGGGGCAATTACTTTTTCACATGGGGCCATGTAGGGTCAGAGAGCTTTTTTCCTTCAATAAATGAAAACAATGTAAAACCTGCATTCAATGTTTACTTGGCTTTTCTTCGTCTGATATTAAAATTATTTTGATTTTCTGTCACATTTAACCGATAAATATGCAAAGATAGAACATTTCGGGAAATGGGCAAATATTTTTCCACTGCACTGTTGAATTTTTTCTATAAAAAACCGAATTCGGCTGTTTTAGCAAGAAAACTTCACGCACCTCTGATTGGTAGGCCTACGAGAAGTTACTCTCTCTCTCATCTGTTGCAAATTATCAAGTCGAATATTGCTATGTGGTTAGTTCGCTTGATCTATAATCACTCACCATTTTTCTGGTTGAAGTTTAAGTGTGTTTAATTTGCATATCGACATCGCCACGCGTTTCTAAACGTCTAAATTAAATAAAATCAAATACATTATCTCAAGTGGCTTATTGGTTTACTTAGTTCATAGCTTGCTCAGTTCCTCAGCCGCAGCTGTGACTTCGCTGGACCTGATGTCTTTGCCTGCGCCTTGCCCTTGTACAGCAGAATGTTCTTGAAATCGGGCGATTTATTTGCCGATTGCGCTTGTTGCGCCTTTTCTAAGGGAGCAGCGTTTGTGGTTGCCCATTCATTGTGAATTCTTTATGTAATTTACCGTATCATTGGCTATGTATTGTTTGCACAAGGATCAGCATGAACATTAATTAAATTTCATCCACATTTAGCCTCCACCAGCCGGCTGTCAGTTCGCCACCATGTGCGCTGTCTCATTGCCTTAGCCCGAGGGCTTCTTCGGCAAAGGACCTTCTGCCAGGCCTTCTAAAACTGTTCACCAGCACTAAAGGGACAGCACCTGTATGTTAAAATGGCAGCAGCCAAAAAGAAAAAAAGAATACACATACAATTAATCGGCTAAAATGACTTCTTAAGCTGCTTAAGCTGAACCGAAAACCAAAGGATCAAAGGGTGGTAATATAGGATCACAGGATAATATATAATATAGGATCATATAGGATATATATATATATAATTTTCAGTGTCCAAGATGCAAGATTGCATGTTGTGGAGGAGCTGAACGGTCAGCACAGAAATTATCAACACGGATGCATTCCTTCCATCCGCAGAGGCACCGCAGTGGGAGGTGAGACAGTTGAGATAAGGACTAAGGAAAGGCAGAGACACAGAAGCCCACCATTAGCCATGTTTACCTGTTTTCACTAGTCAGGGTCAAAGTCGCCTGAACCCGTCTATTGAAGAGACTCGAGGATGTGCGTCTGAGTCTTTCGCACAACACCACAACTCAATGCATTTTTTCCTGTTTTAGTCAAGGTTTTCATTGTATTATTGTTATGATCATAATAATTATTATGAGAAGTATTTTTTTTTAAAATAATTTTTATCAAAATGAAATAAAATAATATGCGTGTGTGCGCGAGCCAGTCTAAACAACATGTGCGCGTGCGTGTGCGAGCCCGCATACGTACGCACCTACACATTTATGAGTCAAGGGAGTTGGACAAAGAGAAAGTGGGCGGGGAGTGGTGGTGTGACGGACAGCTTGGTGGCCTGAGGGCACATCATTATTATTGAATCCAGCTCTTGTCTCCTTGTTACTGTCTCTGCTCTGCTCAGTCTCAAAGCAGACAAGATCTCATCAGTGTGGGAGGAGGGATTACCAGCACGCAGAAAAAGAGCACCAGCTCAATAACCGATGGGCTTTCTTGCCCTCTGACTGAGAAAACAACAGGGAAGATTGATGGGGTTGTAATTTAGGAATTACCCAGCACAGCAGGCTGGAACTGCGAATAATGCACATTTATAAACGCGCGTTAGCACATTAGCCTGAATGCTGCGCGCGCGTTGGAGGCAAAATCATGTGCAGTCGCGAGCGCGGATTGTTCCCTTTGACTGGTCGTTTGTAACGCTAATTGCTGCACAATACATGCGAAACTCTGATTTTATTCATTGTGGGTTTCCTCTGAGCTGTAATTACGCGATACTTCACTGTGAATCATTGAACCAAGGTGTAATTGTTACTTGTGGATTAAACAACTACCAAATCTATTTACTAGCCATAACACAGCTTTTGTTATTTAATTTAGGAAAAAAATTGTAATTGCAATTATTAAGCTGATTATGCAAGCACATAAAGGCTATAACTTTATCTTGCTGGAATAAACTGTAATGAATAAATTCCTCGAAAAATCATAGCATGGCTTGTTATGGAAAATCAACCATAATTATTGTCACAATCCATATAAGATATGCATGCTGAAAAATCAGGTCTACAGTCATTTATGGATTGAATCTAAAAATGATAAGTTTAAAGTCCCCTGGATTGAAAGTAAGCTGGAAATCACACTGATGTAATTATAACTAAATGAGAACTCACTGCTCCACTCTCTGAAAGCTTTTACTACCAACAAAACCATAGTCTTTCTTAAATCTGCTCACTTGAAAGATTAAAAAACACTCTTAATACCAATGTATTAATTTGGTTGATAGCCATATTTGTGTAAAACATTGAAGACAGGCAATTGGCACTTTTCATAATTCAAGCATGAGGAAATAGACATCATTACCTGTGCCTTCCGCCCTGCCTCTGGATGACCTGTGCAACTACTCCATCACTGTGCTTTCAACTCTTTGTTTTATCTCTAGGGTAAAAACCTATCATTGTTTCCCGGGAAACTCCAGCAGGTAATTATATTTTCCATCTCTTCGAGGATAATACACACCAGTTTATTAATCATAATGAACAAATGTTATAAAGCGTAATACATCATTTCTCCTACAGTCCTCCCCTTCCCTGATTAGAATGTGTGAGCATAGGCATGTTTAAATAAATGCTTTAAATCAAAATAATGACCATTTCAACATTTGATGGCAATACAATTATGAAGCCGGATCTGTCTTCTGGCTGGTAATGAATGAAGCTGAATGTATTTGAATTTCATCAGAGAGAGGACATGAACAGACACCGCTAAGGATAAGCTGGTGCAGAAGTAGGTAAAACCACAGAAAGCATGCTAATTTAAAGAATTTTTAAAGCAATGCAGCATGACAATGATCATTTTAACCCCTTTGCGCAAGATATAGACGGCGATGTCCATAAATTCTGGAATTTTATTCCAAAATAATTCTGTAATTTAATTTCCAAATGTCTTGCTTCACTGGAGTAATTTTCCAGATTCTCTGTGACATGAACACTTGAGATATAAAACCTAAATACGCTCATGCACAACAGGAAAAAATGGCATTATATGTATTTTGTGCAAAGCGCTCATAATTTGTAACTAATAACTAGATTTTCTGTCATATGAGTTCAGCTACAATTATTACTATAATAATAATAGTAATAATAATAATAATAATTATTATTATTATTAAAACATAAATGAAATGAATTATCTCAAAATAAGACATTTTAGACGCTGAAAGAGGTTTCATGCCTCTTTTAGGCAAAGCAATACAGAGTGGTTTGATCACTTAGCTGAATGTATTCTACAATGGGTAGCTCACGATACTTCATGGATCTTTAGAAATTCTCCGCAAACATATCCAGTTTCTTTCAGTTAGCCACCTTTATTCAGACATTCTGAGGTTAACGATTTTAGATATTACAGAGGTTCTTCCCTGTACCCAGGGCGTGAGTTGGGTCGTAGCCTGTCCTCATATGCAAACTCTCCCTTGCATTGCATGGGTGCTCTTGGGTTCTATTTTGTTATCGCAGCACATTAAATCCACAGGTCCCTCACAGCTGGATGCCCATCCCCACGTCAGCACTTTATGCCTGGATATGTACTTGTGTCCTGATCAGCAGGGAGACTTTTGCTGCTGTAATCCGGTAAACTCTGAATTTGTTGAAGATTAGTTTCCATATGAGATACCTTCATTATATGCATCATCTGATGCACACTCGCTGTTTTTTGCAACGTTTTGTTTTCTGAGGTTTTAATCAAGGGCACCAAAAATGTAAGAAAAGGTGTTATTTTCATTTTACGCCCACAATAAGGCATGAGATATAATGATTAAAAGATCATTGTTTGAAGTACAACATAAAAGTCACAAATTTGGAGATTGAATGTGTTTTCCCCCTGATATTAAATGACCATGAATTGGAATAAACTAAATAATTATGCTGTGTGAAAACAAGTGCTTATATGCAATCATTTTTAATTCACAAACATCTACTAGGATCAAAGCGCACTGCAGTTTGATTTAATTTGGACCTGTTCCTTTTCCTGTCTTACAGTGACGTTTTGAATGACAAACTCAGTAACTTTATGACAGGCTGGCTGTTGTCAAAACACGTTCCTGTCACATTGTCCATTTCCTTCTGGTTTTTGATGTGTCCCTGTATGAAGCGATAAGGAATGACACTGACATTTCTCATCATATGGGGACATAACGAGAAAATAAACACTGACACCTCAGTCTCTCGGGCACTCGAGTGCCAAAATAGAACTGCCTGTGCCAATCCGCATCCGCAAATGTACGTAACCTGCTTATCGGTGTAATCTTTTTCTGCTTATTCCTATTTCCTCCTGAGACCTTTGACATAATGCTTCAATTTATATTCTCCCACCAAATTAAATCATTTCAATGTCAGTGCCATCCTCTCTAATCTAATGGGGGATCGGAGCGCAATGAATTTTCTGTGAGGCACAACAAAAGAGATTTTTATTCATAACTCAATGTTCTGTCTGGATTTATCAAGACTGCCTTGCAGAGGAGGAGAACCGCTGCAGGGGAGAAATTGATTAATTTGACAGCAGTAAGCACAAAAACACAACTTTTTTTCCGAATGCATTTGGGTCAGGTCAAAATTCAGCTCACGGCAGAAAACCACATCATAAATGTGTTCAGGGCCGGACAATGGAGACGGAAGGGTTCTCTCAACTTGTATGTCTGACTCGTAAGAGTGGAAAGAGGCCCGATTTGCATTGCTAAGTACCCTCGGCGAAATACACACGTGTTATCTGGAATGGCCCCTGGAGCGAGATGCATGTAGTGCGAAATCTTTTCCACGAACCTTGATCAGTATTTCAAAAGACCTAAGGATGAGTGGGGCTAATTGTTCTCAAGGTTCCTGTTGTGGAACTTGGGTTGCACTAAATAAATAGATAAATAATTTGCAATGAAGTGAGACAGGCAATCTGGCTACTTTGTCAAGAATACAGTCCAAAAGTGACAGTTTCGTCACAACGGCATCTCTGTCATATCTACCATCTGTCTTAGTGTCAGTCTCAGAATCAGTTATTCAAAGTGTCCCTGTGAAACTGCATTGCAATGCATTGCTTTTGAAGAAAATCATAAAGATTCTCAGTTTAGTCACGTATAAAATAAGCAGTGGCAGTGTAATTTAATTTCATTTGAGTTTAAAACCCTGAGGCCTGAGCATAATTTTAAAATGGCAATGATTTAATGAAAGAATATCCCCCTGCCTAAGTGGACATTCAGGCTGGATTTAATAACTGTTGCTGCATGATCTAATGGTTGTTCGTGCAATTGGTCAAATTGGGATGGTCAGTCTTTTAATATGCACATTGGTCAAGTGTGAAAATGTGAATGTGAGCTGTCCACAGTTTAACGGTGTCTGCCTTTTAGTAGTGCAGCATGAGTATGCTTTGAGAGCAGGGATGCTTCATGATACTAATTATAACGACAATTAAGAACAAAAGAGTCTTCATAGATTTCCTTTTTGTCCCCTTGTCAAGTCAACTAAAATTCTCAGGGTTTTTTTTTTTTTTTTTTAGATAACTGGGTTGAATTCACCAAGTGAAACATTGAAATAACAAATGGCGCAACAATTTTCAACGGTCCATTGAGTATATATTTCTGACTCAGACATTACAGCCGTGCCTGGTAGTCCTTTGTATGTCCTTTTTTGAAATGCTTCGGGCATGTTTTCTTAAGAAACGTTGACGTAGATGCTTCACATCCTCTGAACCTGGAAGTGGCAGGGCAGGACTGCGATGATTGATTAAATGGGTATGAATTGTTTCGACAGTAACGTCAAGCTGACAGGCTACCAACATTGATAAATAAACACAAGTCTTTCCATTACCAAATGCCAAATAGCACCTCCAGAAATGTTACCATATGCCACACTACATTTATTTAGATGAATTTTTTTTACTGTAAAATGTATATTGTGAGTTAATTCAACTGAGTAGTATAAACCATGACTAAGAAACAACATTCTAAGAACACTGCACATACATTGACCAAAAGAACAGTGAACATTCAGAATTTCTTGAATCTAATTTGATTTTGACTTTTTAAACTTTTTTAGGAAGTTTTTTTAATGTTTTCATTGTTTGTTTTTTTATTATTATAAACAATCAGTTAAGCAGTTTGCTGCACAGACAAGCCAGAGGGACTTATTTGATTTATATTGCAAGTTATTCATGGCTGCTCATACCAAATCATGGCAACTCATCTCAAATATGGAGTTTTTTTATACCAATGAAATTTACATTTTATGAACAAGCATATTTATCCAAGTGAACCGTAGATGATTCTGACATTGCCGCGCCTTCTGGCATTTTGATATGTGTAAGGCGACAATTCAAATTAAAATTTCAATTTTCCTGATGAAATAGCAAATTTCATGCTGTTTTTGGAAGCTGACTTCAGAATGACATTTCTGCATATTTGACGATTGGGAGAGGATACTTCCTAGTTTTTGCCAATTTGCTTAAAAAATTTTAATGATAATGTGGAAAATTGAATGCTTTGTGTCTCGATATATTTTATGTCAAGTGTCATGCATATGAAGCATTTACAAGTTAATACTTATATTTACAACAAATTCTTCATATTCGTTCATTTTTTTGTGCCTTCAAGCAATTAAAATCATTTTCTTTATCAGTGATGAAAGTTTAGGGTGCCGGCTAACTAATGCTATGTTTCATATACTGTGTAAAACGGCCTGCAGTTAATTTATGAAGGACGTATTGAGGCATTGCATGCATGTTTTAGTTTCATGTTTCCATTTGATCTTTTTTTAATTTGTTTAGTTTCTCCCAAACTCAACAATGGTTGTGTGACACCAACAGAACTTTCTAGTGAAAGATTTTGACTGTAAAGATGGAAGTACGTGAATGCCACAGCGCAACATTGTCTCACATTACAGGAGAGGTCAAATCACTCAAAATGACTGATCCCTGCTGGATATGGAACACAGATCTACTTCATCACAATTGCAGACAGGATGTTAGCAAATCCAGATCGGTTGCCCATCTGGAATGTTTGTGTTGATGAAAATGAAAAGCTAGTAAAAGTGAATGAGGTGAAAGGGAACCTTTTTCTCCTGGCGCCTCTTTAAGCTTTGGCTTTAGTGGTCTGAAATTTAAAAGCACTGATGGAATGGATTAAGGAAGACTTGAACAACACCCTATAGAAAATAAACCTAATCGAGAAGGATGGCCAGGCTGCAAAACTGAGTTGAATGAAGTTCCAAGGGAGGAGCTTGTTATTTAATCATTGGAGAACGATCTAGTGTAGATTAGTGTATGTCAAGTCTAATTATCTCCTTGCAGTAAGAGTGCTTAAATGCACAGCAGTGACCACTAATAGGTCATGCTGCCTGGGGTGTTCACTAAATATAGTAAAGGCTATAAAGACTTGGATTGAGTTTAATGAAAGATTATAGTTTATATATTTATCGCATGAAAACTCAGTCAGTAAATCCAAACAAATAATAATAATTTTAATATTATTATGATCATAATTGTTATTATTAGCAGTAGTAGGAGTAGTAGTAGTAGTAGTGATATTAGAAGTAGAGCTGCAATAACATCCACTCATTCTACATCAACAACTAATAATGATAATGATAATAATAATTGCACTATAGCTACAATAATAACCATGTATTCATTGCACAAACCAAAAACAAAACGGAAAAATGAAAAAGGAATCATTTAACCTGCTGGAATATTTTTAAAAGCTGAACAATCATAAACCTAAACCTGGAAAGTCCTTAACCCCTTCAATACCAACTTTTCATTAAAGTTGTGCCATATGGTATACTCAGTAGGATTTTATTTTCTTAAAGTTCACTCATATACACACACACACGCACACAGACTAAAATTATTCCTCTCAATCATCACTCTTGACTTGCAAGAAGAGTGCGGGCGTGTCTGTAGCCCTGCCATCTGCATACATTTGGTCATTTTATTCTGCTGGGGACGTTTCTTGGAGTTAACCTTCGGGCTATGTAGCCCCCAGCCAATAACAGCACGCAAGTGACCCAAGTTCCAAAGAAGGAGCAACAAAAATGACAGGCAGTGCAGAAATAAGGAAATAAAATCAGCAGAAATGCCAAGCAGAAAAAGTCTGTACCAAAATGAGAGTAAGTCTGGGGATAGCATTGACCTGATAGCTAACACTAAAGAAGATGATGGGGTTTAAGAGGAAGGAATTGGCCTGTTTACTGTTGGTAAGTGCCAACTGTTAACTTAGTTAGGTTACAAAAGTATCTGCTTTTCCATTACAAATAGCTACTTTACATTCCAAAAAAAAGTTGCTTGCTACAAAACCCAAAACCAGTGAAGTTGGCACGTTATGTAAATCGTAGATAAAAACAGAATACAATGATTTGCAAATCCTTTTCAACTTATATTCAATTGAATACACAGCAAAGACAAGTAAACTTTGTAATTTTTTGCAAATATTAGCTCATTTGGAATTTGATGCCTGCAACATGTTTCAAAAAAGCTGGCACAAGTGGCAAAAAAGACTGAGAGAGTTGAGGAATGCTCATCAAACACTTATTTAGAACATCCCACAGGTGAACGGGCTAATTGGGAACAGGTGGGTGCCATGATTGGGTATAAAAGCAGCTTATTTGAAATGCTCAGTCATTCACAAACAAGGATGGGGCGAGGGGCACCACTTAGTGAACAAATGTGGAGCTGATTGTCGAACATTTTAAAAACAACATTCCTCAACGAGCTATTGGAAGAAATTTCGGGATTTCATCATCTACGGTCCGTAATATCGTCAAACGGTTCAGAGAATCTGAAGAAATCACTACACCTAAGCGACAAGGCCGAAAACCAACATTGAATGCCCGTGACCTTCGATCCCTCAGGCGGTACTGCATCAAAAACCGACATCAGTGCTTAATGGACATCACCACATGGGCTCAGGAACACTTCAGAAAACCATTGTCAGTAACTACAGTTCGTCGCTACATCTGCAAGTGCAAGTTAAAACTCTACAATGCAAAGTGAAAGCCATTTATCAACAGCACCCAGAAACGCCGCCAGCTTCGCTGGGCCCCAGCTCATCTAAGATGGACTGATGCAAAGTGGAAAAGTGTTCTGTGGTCTGACGAGTCCACATTTCAAATTGTTTTTGGAAACTGTGGATGTCGTGTCCTCCGGACCAAAGAGGAAAAGAACCATCCGGACTGTTATAGGCGCAAAGTTCAAAAGCCAGCATCTGTGATGGTATGGGAGTGTATTAGTGCCCAAGGCATGGGCAACTCACACAGATGTGAAGGCACCATTAATGCTGAAAGGTATATCCAGGTTTTGGAGCAACATATGTTGCCATCCAAGCAACGTCTTTTTCATGGACGCCCCTGCTTATTTCAGCAAGACAATGCCAAGCCACATTCTGCACGTGTTACAACAGCATGGCTCCGTAGTAAGAGTGCGGGTACTAGACTGGCCTGCCTGTATTCCAGACCTGTCTCCATTGAAAATGTGTGGCGCATTATGAAGCGTAAAATACGACAACTGAGACCCCGGACTGTTGAACAACTTAAGCTGTACATCAAGCAAGAATGGGAAAGGGTTCCACCTGAAAAGCTTCAAAAATTGGTCTCCTCAGTTCCCAAACGTTTACTGAGTGTCATTAAAAGGAAAGGCGATGTAACACAGTGGTGAAAAGGCCCCTGTGCCAACTTTTTTGCACTGTGTTGCTGCCTTTAAATTATAAGTTAATGATTATTTGCAAAAAAAAAAAAAAAAAGTTTCTCAGTTTGATTATTAAACATCTTGTCTTTGCAGTGTATTCAATTGAATATAAGTTGAAAAGGATTTGCAAATCATTGTATTCTGTTTTTATCTACGATTTACATAACGTGCCAACTTCACTGGTTTTGGGTTTTGTAGTTGGCCTATGAATGTCTGCATCAATTACAAGAAATGATTTAGACATCTCTTTTTTTATCCCCCGCCGTGCGATTAGCGCGAGGCGGGGGATATAGCATTGGGCTCCGTCCGTCCGTACGTCTGTACGGACACATAAAATTGAGGCGGTGGGGGATATTGGGATGTTAGTGGCAAACAGCTGTTATTTCTTACTCTAGCCACTGTGGCATTAAAGCTATGCAAACAAGAAAATTGGCGCAATCATGAAATAATAAATAAAGAATTTTGCGCCTCTCAACCAGCGCAATCAGATCATTGAAAATGTGCCCCTCCTACACCAGCCTGTTTATTCCATGGAAGACAGGGAAGAAGACAAAGGGAACATTCTAGTCACACAAAAAGATCAAACTACTCCGATGTCAGGTTTGCAACTTAAGGACATGGAAACGCTTTAACAAGGATTCTTACCCCACACGAGGTCATCCCCCCGCCCCGAAACAAGCAATGACGGAATTCCATATCCATAGCCTATCACATCCTATTTGATTTGAGCGACACATTCACTAGAACTTGTGCCTAATACTTTATTATAATCAATTATCCCATTTACTGAAAATGATTCTTCCCATGTCGGCTATTCTTTATAGGCTAAAATTGATTAACAAATGGGTAGTGCTTTGGTATTGGCCAGGGTAGGGCTCAATCTAGAGTAGCCTATTTAATAATATCTTTATTCACACATTAAAATACACAGTATTATCAATGGAAAAAAAATTACGAAGACACAAGTTAGTACAGATATCCTCAATTAGAAAATCAATCACTTCACTCGTGAGAATATCACAACTTTTTAGATTATCACGAAGATATAGGGCAGTCGCATTTGTTAATAGAACATGAAGACAATGATGGCGACGTCGAGCCAAAGCCGAAAACCAAATTTCACAGATGTTGGTGTTGTAAGGCAAGCGAGCACTGAAGGCTGATCCGAGGAATTAAGCTGCGAATCGTTTTGGATGTGGCTTCGGTGGGGAGGTGTAAGCGCAGTATGCCCGATTTAAAGCATAAATGGAGAGATCTGCGGGGCGCTGTAAAAGCCAGGCTCTCTGCACACCGGAGAAGTGTACACGCAACAGGTGGTGGGCAACCATCATCCCCTGTGCATTTCACTGCACAGGAGGAGGGGATGGCATCCACTCTTTCTGCAGTGGAAGTGCATGGAGAAGAACTTGGAGCGTCAACGAACTGCGTCACACACCTTGACACAGACGCCTGTGATATGTGTATGACATCACCAGCCACTCTCTGGAACGACCCAGATACCATGAGCGACAGCGCAGTTCTGACGTTGATGACCACGGGTATGTTTTGTGGATAATTGCTGCGGCTGGATAGCTGTTCATCCAGAAGTCGACAAAGATAGATGATTGCCTCATGCACGGTCCAGACGAAAGCGCTAGATGCACTCGATGTTTGTTAGTCCCAGGATGTCCAAACGAAGCCGATATATGTGTGTTCGTCTTCGAGCTCAACGCGCTCCTCTTACTCTTTCCCAGTCACGCAAGAGTGCAAGCAAATGCAGGACTGGTATTTTGGTTTTAGATTTTGAGGGCATGGTAGAATGATGGTCTTATGTATACTCGTATTAATTAATTGTTTTGCGTTTGTAATTGAACTGATTGGAGAAGAGGCTGATGCGTAATATCATGTGATGATTTCGTTTGATGAATTATTATGGCTTTGAGAAATGTAGTTTAGAAGTAAGGAAGAACAATCGAATATTAAATGTCTCAACCTTTACCGTGTTGAATAAAATAAAATGAATGTTAAAATTCGGCCTATAACCGACATCAAACGCAATATTCCATTTCGCCTTATGTTGGCGCTTGACCTTAATACAGCCCTCAAAAGCGCTTAACAGAAAAAGCGCGTAAGCCAGGGGGAGAATGCGCGTAAGGGTTATTTGCATGAGAAACGCCCGGAAACGCCCCGATTTTGGCCTTGCTCCGCCCCAAGCGCATAACTGCCTTCGTGGCGCGTAATGCACAGACTTAAGTCGAGGGGAGAAAATGCATAGGCTGAAAAGCGCGTAGCTACGCGCTTTTTTCGACTTACGTGCACAGGAGAATAGACCCCTTAGAGAATTTGAACAAGCTCCTAAGCCTTACTCGCTTTTTTGTTAACCCTGTCCAAATCTGTTCTCATGTCCAGTTTGTTAGGTTCAAGCTCCCAGTCCTTCTATGGTCATAAGGATTGGAACCAAGTTCCTCTCAAGTCACTTCATCCTGCCTTCAGTCAGTTCTGCTCTGGTAAAGTATGCACTGCATCCGGCAGTTATCCCAGTAAGCCATGAGCTGGAGATTGGCTACACCCTGCTTTGCCTACAACATCTAAACTGAACTGTGCCTTCTTCTTCCGGGTTCCGTCCAACTGTTACCGTCTTGCTATCAATAAACCTCACTATTAGATTGTACTCTGCCTCTGTACTTGATTTCTGGTCTGGATCATAACAGTACAATCCAGCCATGGGATGGCATCAGCAGAGATCCCTAGCCCAGTTGACAATATGAGATACCATTACCATAAGCTGTTCCTGCAGCTACTAAACCAATAATCTTTTTCACTTCACTCCTTCTCCCCTGTATGATTTTTTTTATAGTTACTCTATGCATTTTAGTTGCTGCTTAGATTTTAGATCTTAGATTTAATTGATTGAATTAATGATTAAATTATAGACTATAGGCCTAAATGTTTGTCTTAGGTAGTTTATCTACTCTAGATCTTAGTCTGGGTCTTCTTTGTTCATGATTAGATTTCAGTGGATCACATAAAAGAGCATTCTGTTCCAGTGTATAGTTTATACTTTAATTCAATACACACCACATTTATTGTTCATGGTTGGTGGTCTGATTGTTTTGCATTGTTTTGTGGTATTGATTTGTGTCATGTTATTCTTGAATTGTCTTGTTTCTTTGTCTGAATATGCAACCTGCTGTGCACTGCCTTCTTGGCCAGGTCACAGTTTTATCTCAATTGTCTATCTGGTTAAATAAAAGTTACAATAATAGTAATAATAAAAATGTCAGGGTGTACGGATTGGTCAGCAGGAGAATGAACTCCAGCAGCTTTGCCAGTTAATTGGAGCCCTCTCCAATCAGGTCTGTGGCTAGAATTGATATTTCATGAGACTCCACGACTGTGGAGCAGCCTTCTGCAGATGTAGACGCCTGCGTCTATAATCCTGCAAATTTAAGCACGCTGTTACTGTACTCGATCACTAGATGGCACCCCCGGATCAGTTATTGAATGTTCACAAGCAAGCAGACCTCGAACGCGGTTCTGAATACGGGGAAGTTCACTCCACTCCTTGTTTTTCGAGAGCTGCATGAATTAAACTCCTCAGCTAAGCCTGATGTGCAAAGTGGTCAGCATCCTTGCCCATAGAATCGATTCAGCAGTTTAAAAAAATGATATCTTGACACAGAAAAAATCGTTATCCTTTGTAGCAACCAGTTTAGCCACAGTGAGCCAACAGTATTCCAATTAGTAGTTCAGAAAAATCAGTTTTCTGCGGCAAAAAAAAATCGACATGGTATTGATTCTCTCACATTCTACTGTCAATTACAGTTGTCACATACAAAATAAATTGTAGTTCCCCACCGTGGATTTACGCGTAGATTCCTTCATTGACAAATCCAGCGCTTCTTTATATCCACCCGAGTACTGGCGTTGATAGCCAATCACTCAATAATACATTCAAGCTCTTCTGCGTAATTGTAGAGTTACACTTCATGCCCTCGTGAAGTTCCCCTAGTAACAATGTATTGATTGGCTCGTTTCTTATCCAATTCCTGAGTGTTTAAACATTTTTGAGTAAGTGAAACACATTGATTGGACAAACACAGAGCATACAAACCAATGCGTATCAGCAGGCTCGCTTGTATCCTGTCTACGTAATGCACATTACGCGGCTAAAATAGACGGGATTTATAGAAAATCGGTTCGCAAAACTGGCCTTGAAGTGTTCAGTTACATTACAGGATTTAAATGAGAACGATATGCTAAATTGGAATTATTTCGAATGAAACAGGAGCGGAGGAGGTTCCTGCTACTGGATACATCGGTCTCTGTTTTACACAGTCAATGTCTCCGGAGGAGGGATTCACGAAAAAGGTCAGGCTGCTATTTTTTTTTTTGTGTGTGTTTTGGAATGTAAACGTACTCAACAAAGTCGAATGTCGAGGTTTTTTTCCTGTTTAAAACGCGAACTGCCCGTGCATTTTGGTGGACCCCCGGTACGTTGCACGTTTCTTTTGAATCGGGAGAGGCAATGGATTTGATATTCCCTGAACGTGGAGTGTCTGTTCTGTTAAAATAAGGTATATTTCAGAATTCAGATATTACTGAGTTAGTGAGGTGTACTTGCTCCTTATAAGTGTTGAAATGGGTTCGTGAGCTAAGAAGAGGGGACTGGTAGCTTCCATTACAGGGTGAATGTTCTGACCGTTTAATAAGCAGTTTATTTACTGCGTGTTTGTGCTGGCTTTGAAGAAAAATGGCCAAAACTCTTAACTTTATTATGGAGAAAAGGCATGTTTTGTGTTTGGAGAGGTTACTGGTGACCACTGATATTCAACTGCACTGATATTGATAAATTCATACTAAACTCAACCAGAAAATCATTCGTTCATATTAAATGTCTTGCCTTAAAACTTCATTTGTGTTAAATACATGATTTTTTTATGATTTGACAGTACATAATTTTGAGACTTTGGGGAGACACTTGGTTAGCAGTATAATGTGGCTAATAGCATGTAGGTAATCTAGAATGTAATGTTGAAGATGAATTCTACTTGCGCTCAAGGAGTTTATGATACCAGAAATGTATAGTTTTAAGCCGCACAGTTTTTCAATCCTCAGAATTATTTTTTTTGCAATTTCAATGGTGAATTCTCATGAAGATTTTTTATGTTTGCTGCTCATTTTCTCCACCAAAATCATGAAAATAAACTGAAATACAATGTAATTCTAAATGCTGTAAGTGTCTTTCCTGAATTGAGCCACATTTTTCCTCTTTACGAAGCTTAAATCTTGAATTATACAGCATTAAAGTGGGTAACCCATAAATAGCCAAATTTGGCTTCAGCACAAAGGGGTTAAGCACCATCCTGCAGTAGACCCTCCCTCAGATGCCAGTCCATTGGGAACCAAACCTGTAGGTTCTGGACTCCTGCAGTGGGCATTCTACCATCTATTGCAGTTTTCTGGCTCACTGTAAGATGGTCTTTGAGCTTCAGGCATCCTCCTTCCCCACTGAACTTTCCAGAGTTGAGGAAGATTTACTCCAGGTAAGGCTAAGCAAGCTTCCGAGCCCACATAGGGTCCAGGATAGTGACCTCAAGCTACTTCGTCCTCCTGTGGGACAGTTCGCTCTGGCGAGGTGTGCACTCCACCTGGCTGTCATCTCGGAAGCCAGTGATTGGCAGCCCTGCTTCATCCAATACATCTGTGCAGTAACTGTTCTCTTCTTCTAGGGTTCCATCACCATTTCTTCCTCTGCGGTTCCTTCCCCAATAAATACCGTACAGCTGTCAACTAACCTTCCTATTGGATTTTACTCTGCCTCTGCGCTTGATTCGTGGTCTGGATCATGACAGGATATATTTTGGATCGTTGGAAACCTTGGAATATCCTCTAGAATTTAAAATAGGCCTGAATTTCCACAGTTCTGAATACAGTGGCTGCTTATGACAGATGCATATATATGGGTCAAAAGGTTTTATGGGGTTAAAAAAAAATCAGTTCAGACCGGTCATTAAAATAATTGTTACAAAATAATTAAGCAAATGCAATGACTTTTCTAATATTTCATAGAATTTTTAGGAAAAAAGTAACATGATTTATTTTGAACTATGTCAACAAATGATAATGAAAAATGACTTAAGAAAAGAAAATTATGGCATGCAGTTCGTCTGACAATGGAAAAAAAATATACGGATTTGATGACCCGCTTTGGGGTTTACACTGGCCTCTCTCTTTCGTTTTCTTGAAACATGTTGGCTGTCTACATTGAGCCAGATCACTGAATCAGACAGAAATCTAATCTCCTTCATGTGTGCTTGTCGCCCCACGATCGGAGTGCTGCTCATTTCCCCTGCAACACCAATTTTATAATCTTCTGCTCAGACATCCATAAAAGTGTCAGGCAAAGAAATATCTGGATTAGCAAAAATATAACTTCAACCATTATAGCAGGTTGATTGAGACCTCCAGACATCTGCTTGTGAAGTGACTTCTCCCAGAAGGAGAATGCATTAACTCCAAACAGAACAAGGAGACAGAAACAAGATACACTTTATAAAAGTTCCACCAAAAACGGAATGTGCTTGATTAAGGCTTTGTGTTTAAAATCTGACCGCTAAATTAGCTCTGTTTTTCCCTTTATGGTCAGGACCCTGATCCCAGCAGGTGTATTCTGTGCAAACACAGTCATTGAGCCAAGTAGAGACACTGGCCTTCACACTCATCAGAATTCTAGCACTTGTTACTAAACCGCAACATCTGCGTTGTTCAAAGCCTTCTCGTTGCTGCTGGCCTCTGACACTTGTTTCACTGCTGACACAAAACATTTGCGTCGGTCCAAAATGAGATGCGTAGAACACGAGGCACATATTACCGTGCACCATGCAAATGTTCATCATTGTCTGCGCCATTATGAAATTTAAACATACAATCGAGTACTCCGTTGACATATGATGCAAAATGGTTTTATTTCAGAAAAAAATGTGAACAATGGAATGAAAATATTTGCTTTAGAGTTACTTGAAGCATGTTCTCTTGCTTTAAACCAATACTCTGTTCACCACTGTGAGACCAAGGGGACAATTGCGTTTTTATCCCCCTCAGATAAAATGTGTCGTATCAAAGTCATTCTATTACTGTCTGCAGTGAAAATTAATAGCCCCCATGTTTTACACCCTTTGCTGTTATCATGATCATCCACCCTTGATAAACTTGTTTGAACTGAATTGACTCACGGATTTAACCTCCCCTGTTTTAGAGCTCCTTTAAGCTGACATGAGACAAGGCAACCTAATACAGGCCAGACAAAGCTTCCACTGAGACATACTGTAAATGGTACCCCCATGCTTTTTGGCCTGCTGGCCCTCAATCACCCACAACCCTCATGTATCAGGTGATATCTGCTATCTTCACCTGTTGATAGGGTTGAGTTGTATTTCCTTTGACTATCACAGTCAACTGTTTTGAGGAAAAAGACAGCCCAGTCGTAGCCGCCACATACTTCCGCCGCTCCAAATGAGCCCTTTGATCTTTTATAGGAGCTCTGCAACTTTCCAGACAAAAGACCTACCCTGATACTCTGTACTTAAAGGCTATGGTGGATGGGCGGCACCATTGTAAGATATCATTTTAATGTTTTATTTTTATGATGTCCTCACAGCTTCTGTGGAAATACTTTTATTTTGATAATGGTGGCTACTATTAAGTATGTAATAGTTTCATAACACTGACTAGGCCTTGAGGTCAATGTATGGCCTTATGGGTAGAAGCAGATGTGACAAGAGATGTCTTTAACCCTGTTCTGCAGGGTCCTTTTTTATCCCAATTAAAGTTAATAGTCATTTGAGGTCACATGTTCATACATAGCTACATATGTGTCATAGATTTTGTCTGTTGCAAGCAACTGATGGAACCTTGAGCGACCCTCAGTCCACAAAACCTCCTCGCTTGCCTTACCTCGCCTGCCTGTCCTCTCCCCTCTGGTCCCTGAGATTAAGTGTTCTAGCAACATCTATAAATAAAAATGAAAACAAATGCAATCAATTCCCGAACTTATTTGCAATTCGGCTTTTGAGTTTGGGACCAAAAGGAGAGGGCTGTATTCATGGCTTTCAGTGTAACACATCACATTTAACTGCAGTACTTTCACGTTAATCTAAGCAGCTGCAATTCCAGGCTGAATGTCCCAGACCATAGGCATGCCAGGTCTCTGTGCAAATCCAAGTGGAATTCTTTAACCCGTGTATGATAGCAACAGTATGCTTACGGGTGAGCTCCTGTTGCTGTTGTTGAGAGCTCCTCAAGTAGATTTCATCACTGAGCTGATAGACTGAGGGAGGGGTGGCGGGGTGATACTTGACAATGACACCTCCAGATGAGTTCTCCCAGGCCGGGGCCATCTGGATCTCCCCCATAAAGCCACCCCCAGCTCCCCCAGGGTTCCCCCTCAGCCAGCATAGCCTAAACTCAACATGTTCAGAATCATGGTAGCTTTAACACGGAAGCTAGCATGAGCATACTTCTCTTGCTGTGAGAAAAAAGCTGGCCCATTCTCACACGATTTACTTCGCACACATTAGTTCATCCTCCAGCATTATCTTTACTTTTCACCCCTTTCACAACAGAACAATGGGAAATACAAGCCCTTGATCAGACACATTCATTTAGTTGAGCAACATCTTGATTAAGTGGTGCTTGTCGATCATTTCTGATGGTTCATATGTGACTTAAATAATTGCTTGGATTCTGAATAGGTTTTGATCACAATCCCCACCATTCCCCACCAGTCAATTTTGTAACACTGGAAAGCTTTAATTGATGGACTTTAAGTAGTGGGGTGTTATGTGTGAAAGTTATTTTGGGATTACAAGAGACTTAGTTTATCTTCAGCTTCCACGGCAACGGGGTCATTTCATAATGGAAGTGTACCTGGCGGCTGTTTGAGCATCAACTGCGCTTTTGCACATTATCTTAGAATAATACTTTTTTCGTGTAGTCCAAAAAGATTCCCACGGTTAGGATTTCAGTGATGGACACATGCTAAATCTTTGTCAAGCGATTTAACATGCTCACATGTGTAGCTGTAGCCTGACGTTTACACCCATTAGATATTTTAGATGAGATAATTACCATTTCTGCCAGCTATACTGTATGCTTACCTTAGAATGATACCCCACTGAGACAAGGTCATAAATCTCATCTGCTGTAGGGCACTTTATTTCATTCATTTTGGCAGTGTCATTCAAGAAACTTGTGTTGACTTTGGGGTATTGGTCATCATTTTAACCCCAGCCAAGGTCAGACAGTCTATCAATGGGCCAGACCGTTTTGTTGCTCCTTCAACCCATTGCATTTTAGCACTTTTGCAAAGACAGTGAAAACCTTGTCCCTTTGTTAGCCCCTTGGATGTGTATAGGCCCCCTGAGAAATGAAAAATTTCTGACTCATTCTGTTGCAACGTTCACACCTGCACCCTCACACACAGACGTACGCACACATACAGTGTACACACACAAGCGTGCACACACGCGCAATTGTATATCAAAGCCCAGCTATTCCGTTTACACCCACAGTTCCAGTTGATATGGGAAACAAATGTTTGTGAAATATTAAGAAGTAAGCACCGTCGCACTTTTTTGTGTCGGCTCTGACAAGCCAAAAACATTAACTAGGCCCTAGCTGAGCCATCAGAATTCAGACAAATCCAATCAAGCAGCCGGCTAATTTATAGAAGCGCTCAAGCAGTGAGGCTCTGCTCAGTATGAGGTCTTAGTTAAAAAGCATATCCGGTTTCAATAACCAAAAAGGAGTTGGTTTTTCAGCAAGCCAGGAGGGGGCCACAGTGAGCGATTAATCAAGTAGGTATCTCTTGCCACTCTTAACTTGATTTTCCTTTGCTCAAGAGCTGATCAGAAGCAGGGTAAGTGCCCATGATGGATGAGTGCCGAGGTCTCCACACATCCAGGCTTTGGACCAAGCGCGCATTCCCAGGATGGCCACTGTTCCTGCCCATTTCATGGCAGTTCAAGATGTGTTTTTACTTTTCCTTTAAGTGGGATCTATGTTTCTGGCATCAATAATGCATTGTTCCAGTTGTAGGCTTAGCAAAGTTTTCAGCCAGCGTGTGTGCTTAGGAGAGAGCAGTGATCTCTGTTTGGAAGTTTCTTTGGTCTCGCTGTGCTGATGGACTGTTGAAAGTGTGTGTGTGTGTGTGTGTGTGTGTGTGTGCGCGTGCGTGTGTCTGCGTGTTCGCGCGTGTGTGTGTGTGTGTGTGTGTGTGTGTGTGAATTGGAGTGTGTGTGTGTGCGTGCGCGTGTGTGTGTGTGAATTGTTGTGTGTGTGTGCACAAGCCTGTGTGCGTGTGTGTGTGTGTGTGTGTGTGTGTGTGTGTGTATGTATTTATGGAGGGTGTTGTCGCATTTATATCTCCCCTGTCAGAAAACTAAGACCATTGGATGTGGAGGTCTTCACTTTCTGCATGGTTGTTGAGACAGAACAGTGGGAGGATCTGACCACCATGCGTGAAACTTCCTCTAACCTCCAGTCACGTTCATAAGTATTGGGACAATCAAAGTTATTGTCTACCATCGCATAACAAAGTTGAAATAATTGCATTGTAATATGAGCTGAAGCTTTCCGCTTTAAAATGAGGGTGGAATGTTCTATAATGGCCAAGTTAATCACCTAACTTGAATCTAATTGTGCACGCGCTTCACTTACAGAGGGCAGGTGAAGGCATAACGCCCCGAGAACAAGCAGGAAATTAAGACAGCTGCACAGAGGGCCTAGTAGAGCATTAACATGAAGAAAACCCAGTTGTGATGTCAATGGCCTTCAGTCTTCAGGCAGTCATTGATTGCAAAATATTTGCAACCTATTATTAAAAACAACAATTTAATTTACGAGGATGATTGTTGATTCAATTACTGTACCTTCATGCTCCTAAAATTGGGGAAAGGGGTGGGGCCCTGTATAAAATGGTTGTAATTCCCTTACAATTCACACTATTTGGCACAAAACACTTAATTTAAATCTGATAATCTGCAATTCCAGCATATTTTGTCTGTTTCATTTCATATCCATTTAAATCCATTGTGCCGCCAAAGAGAACCAAAATTCAGAATATTGTGCCACTTACTGCATACACTGTTGCCCATAAAGTTGAAATAAAATATTTTTTGCCCCTTTTCATGAAATTATTGAGACTATGTGATTTATTCTTGATAGATAAAGTGTGTGAATACAAAATTATTCCAACTTTATAGGCCACAGTATGCCACATATATGTATAATGCAAGTGACTATGCTATAACTTCAATACTATGGATGAGAAGTCTGTGTGGAGAAAAATATCTTAGATGTCAACAGAAAATCGTGAACTGCAGGAAATGGCAAGGCTTTTACATTTGCCTTCTGATTCTGAAGAACAACTGAACATGTAAGACTCACTCCATTGTGGGAGCCATTTTATAAAATTTTTGATTCACCTTGGGCAACAGTCCAGTGGACTTATGCCATAGCCTGGTTGTCTGTTGTTGTTGTTTGTTGTCCTCTGACTTCATCCATTAAAATCTTCAACAAAATGGCTTGGCCAATGAAGCTGAACCTTTGCACACATCTTCCAGCCAATGAGGACACTCAAGTGCACACAAATCTTTCAAGTCCGATTTCCAATATGACAATCACACCACAGCCATGGTGAAAATGTAATTTTGACCCATTTGACAATATTTTTTCCAGTGATTCAGCTGAGATTTGGCGTGCTGGTATTCAGAGACATAACTCAACGGCAACGTATATGATATAGGATTTTCTGTACATCAGATTTTGACATTGACTTGACCTCTAACCTCAGACCATGCGCCTAAGTCTCATAAGTACCTTTAAAATTATTTTCTGAAAATATTTGATTGATGAAGCGGAATCTTCATAGATATTTCCCAACCCAAAAGGACATCAAAGTTTATATAAATTGTTGCAGTCTGCTTTCAAAAATGATCGCCTTGGCAGCCATCCTGAAAATGATATTTTGACTCATTAGTCAATAAATTATGCAGACTTGGCTGAAATTTTGTATGTAGGAACTAACCAACGTCACTCTGCACACATTTAGTGAGTTTTTCTGTATGTTGAATTTTGATCTTTGACGTCAGACCACACCCCTATGTTTTACTTTTAGCCTTAAAAATCATCTTCAAAACTACACAATCAATGAATCTTTCAACCAATGAAGACATCACAGTTTATGTAAATAAGTTGTCAATAATATCTGCAGTGCTTTAGCTGAAATAAGGAAAATAGGATCTAAGTATTTCTTTTATCTAATACCCCCTTCACACCGGATTGGAGGTGCCACTGCGGATTTTTGTCAAAATCGCCATCACCGCAGTGACAACGGCAGTAGTGTTTTCATAGTTTTCCCCTACCCGTCAAACGTGTTTTTCTTCGCGGTGCTACTGGGAAACCAGGGCGGAATTACGGTGGGGTCACTGAGGACATGGCGATGCCATTAAGTTGCCTCTACGATTTGATGGTGATGCCACGGCGATTATTAGCGGCAGTATTGCGGTGTTGGCGGCAGCGTTGAGGGGCCAGTGAGGTGCTACTGCGGGGATGGCGATATTACTGAGGTGCTACGGCGGTCGTGCTGCGGCAGCAGGTAGGCTACGTGTCAGCTATAAATGAGAGGTGGTTTTTGTTTGAAATTCGTTGTAATATTTTGTCTGCTGATGATTCATTCCTATGGTGATGCTTCCGAAACGTGGTACAAGAGTTAAAAATGACTTTGCGGTAGCACCCCCATACCCGCAGTGCTCCTGTGGTAGCTCCGTCTTAAGACCGCCTTAACCACCACGGGATAGCTGTAGGGTCGTCTGTCTACTTTTTTGGCGATTGCACGGCGGTTGTACTTCGGAGGCACGACGGTGATGGAGGTGCTACTGAGGTCCTTGTACGGCTCCATGGCGGTCATGGCAGTGCCACGGCGATTGGTCCAACCTGCGGTGGCACTGCGGAAGTTTTGAACATGTTCAAAGTTTCCTCCGTGCCACTGTCAGGGTCTGCGATTTTGAAAGTTTTCTGCGGTGCTACGACAATCAATTGCGGAACTACTGAGGAACCATGGAGATCATAGCGGTGCCACTGCGGCTTATGCCGCACAAGCTCCGCAGTGGCACCTCCAATCCGGTGTGACGGGGGCTTTAGTATCATGACTTTACACATATATTCCAGGTTTTTCTGTGTAGTTTGACCTTGATTTGACCTCTGAAATCAGATGACAGTCTCTAAATTTTATGCATTGCTTTAAAAATCCTTGCTGAAAATACGTGTTAAAGGAACCTGAAGCTGATTAGATTCTACCAATGAGAGCACCATTTACAGGTTGTAACTGATCATTATTAAACATATCCTAAAAACCAATATTCATAAACCCCATATTGACATTTACTACTGTCAATTTCACTTACTATTTATGATTTTATATTAAAGCAGACTGATTATGCTGTTTTTGGGAAGTTTATAATATTTTTAGAAAAAAAAAAAACCCGTAAAAATGTATGATTTCAATGCAGTGAAATTCCTAATCCTCTGAACAAGAAGCTGTCCTAAGTGACACAAGGCTGGTGCCGAACTCAGACAGACAAAAATACAGTTTGCAGGTTTTTATTATCACTCAGGGTTGTACAAATCAGGTCAATAACAGGCAGTGAGCATGAAGTAAAAAAGGTAGAATCCAGAATTGTTAACGGAGTTCAGTCCAAAAGTCCAAAACCAGGTAGTAGTTATGCCAAAACCAAATTGTAAACCAGAAGCCAGTCAGAAATTAAACTCAGGTAATCAATCTCAAGGGACAGGACTGAATTGTGAATCAGAAAACAAACCAAACTGTGAGCAGGTATCAGGAATCAAAAAATGCTCCTAAAGATGACACCGGAGAAGTGGCTAGACAAACTTACGAGGGAGTGAACTGAAATAGCAGAATATCAATGGAAGTGAAGGGCCCAATTGCATTAATTGCAGGTGTGTGGAGCTGAGGAATGTGCAAAGAGGTGTGGTTACAAATGTGTGAACAATCAAATCCTCAAAGAACGAACAAAGGTTGGTACAGGTATGGGTGTGAAAACAGAAAACACGTGGCAAATGACAGGTGAATGAGAATGACAGGATTAATATGAGAGATTGCTAAAATAAACAATGAGGCATGGAAAATAATAAATACAAATAGAGAGTGCACATAAAACAAAACTAGACAGATTCAAATACTGACACTGAGTGGGCATTTCCTCTATAAAATGAACTGTATTCTGACTGGTCCATAAACAAAGCCAGCAGTTCCATGTGTCAGTTGAGTGCAGCACTGCAGCCATGTCAAAATGCCCTGGCTTCCGCCAAGTACATAAATACGGATGACTGAATTAGTAGCAAGCTTGTAATTTAACAACTCAACAACTATTGACAGGTAACTTCTGCAGGCTACGCTTGGGCAATAGTATTATTCACAAAGAACATGCAGTCACCATAGAAGCCTAACAACTCTTAGAATTTAATTTCTAAGATTAAGAATGATCATTGACTCACATCTTTACAGTTACCACTGTTAGCTAATATTCCATTTATTTCTATACTGCTGCGCTAGTCTTCTACTATTGAGTCCATTAAAAGCAGCCATTCTATCTATTCCTATTGACATCTCGAACATTGCCACAAGCTGAACTAAGGTTTCTAAATTCACAGTCAATTCAGTAACTTGCTAGCTAGCTAGGCGGTAAACTACAAAATGATTATCAAAAGGTAATGTGTGCATGCTAGCATTTGTTTAGTAGTCTTGATAGTGGCATCTAGCTAGCTAGCTAGCTACATCGACAAGCAAGCCATGCAAATTTAACTAATGTTACCCTTAGTTCAGTTTAAATTTAGTTTAAATGTTAACAGAACTTAAAAACCTAGCTTGCTTGACATTCTTGAAAATGATTTAAAGCCAGCACTTCTATGTATCTCCTTAAGATCATAATATGGCCCCTTATATATACATTTCTTTGCCAATCCTGCAGGTTTGTAGTAATAAAGCAGTCAGACAAAAAGGAGATACTACATACAGTGCTTAACAAATTTTTTAGATCACCTGTCAAAAAAAAAACACAAATATTTAAGAAATTTGTCAAAAACTTGCATAAAACTAAAAATTATTTTGTTATTTCTTTGGCAAAGAATGAACTGAAACCACTAAGTAGTCCTTATTCACACATAAAAACAAACAAACAAAATAAACTATTTTGCATGGCCTCCTTTGGCCTTCATAACAGCTTGCATTCTTGAAGTCAACCGCTAGAAAAAATTTTTATGTTCAGGAATGCAAGAAAATAACTGATATTTGGCATCGAAAAAAATAAATAAATAACAATGTGCTTAACTATTTTTCTGCTGTTTTGTAAAATGGTAAATTTGAAAATTCATGGATAACAATAATAATTTTTTGCATTAAAAATATCATTTCAGTTAAAGAGCTTGCGCATACTGGTGAATTAACCATTATAGAAACAAAAATTATTTTGGTAATTATTAACACTGTTAATTTATGATAGCTGTGACATAAACCTTACATTGGGTGTTTGTCTAATAAATTTGTACTGTACTTAATGTAATGCCACCCTGACACTAGCAAGATTTTTGTCCCTGCAATGCCGCGCAATGCATCATGGCAAGCAGTGCCATTTCGGTGGTAGGCTTTGCAGCGGAGCCTTGTTTGCGCCCTGTTCGAGTACTGTACACGCATAAGTTACGCACTGCCTACACAATGCTTGGTCAAAAATTTGAACTATGCGAGAACAATGCGCGGACACTTTGTGGGTAGTTCCTGCCATGGGCAGATGGTTCACGACGCGCGCGAACTATGCGCATGTTTGGCGTGGTATGATCACGTGAACAACTCGTGACAACATCCTACCAGGGCACGCATTGACCCGCACTGTTGGCAGTGCTTGCGCCGAGTTCGCGTATAGTGGTCACGCAAGTGGCACGCAAATGGTAAGAACATTGCGTGGTGAATCTGTGCCGAATTTTTGAACGTTTCAAAATTCTCTCTAAGACATGGCACGCACCCTTCACACACTCCTCACGCTCGTTCCCAAAGACTTTAATCATTGCCACAATGCATTGCGTACTGTAAGTGATGTGTGCTGGTCTTCGAAACCAACAGTGGAGCAGTTTCTGGGCTTCACTCTTTGCTTAAACATAATGCCAGCAGATCAAATGTTTGTGAAAAAGGCCGCACCTTCTCAAAAGTGGTTGTCAAGCCCTAAGTTGAAATTTTCACGAGGGCCTGAATGATTCCATGAGCCTGCATCTGCTGTAGGAAGGGGAGCCAAATCTGAATGGCATGCAGAATGTCATGTTTTATGAAAAAGGCATCTCTCAAAAAACTGACTGGGTTGTTTTATTTCACAGTTTATGGGATGGGAGGCACTCCAGATATTGAAATTCATGTGCACTTGAACAGAAGAAATCAATTTTTCATAATGTGTTCACTTTAATACACCAGAGAATATATGAGTGCATTATGAATTATTTCCACAATGTCACACAGTCATTACAGGGTCATGAAAACAATTATCTAATTTGGTCAAAAAAAGTTTAATATCCAGGTGAGCTACAGTGCCTGTATTTTTAAGCTCTGTGTCACTTCAATTTCTATTTTCAACTGTTGTACTATGGTTAATCTCAGAGCTTAATGTTTATTACTCCAGAGATTTAATTTGCATTGAGGAATTGTGTATTTGAAATTCCAACAAGCATCCGTGTGAGAGAACAGCTGCTCTTGTAAACAAGCAAAAGCAATTGCATATTCAATATCGAGAGCATAGCTGGGGCATCCTGCAGTTTGAGAGGACATGATTCTTTATGTCACTCGGAAGAAATACTGACGCTTTAAGCTGCCTGGAGTTTTGTTTTACATGAAATAGAGCCAGCTGGATGCATCTGTTTTACAGTAGCATTTTCCTGAGATAAAGTTGTCAGGAAAGCTGGTGTGTTATAATGCTTCGCACAGACCAAATAATTCATCATATACAATGCATTTGTGGCGGTTTTCTCTGAGTCTAGTTTTATTTTTCCCATGTCTATGTCGCCTACTTTCCCATAATCCTATATTTTCCATGTTTTATGGGGGATGGGGGGCAATTTCATATCACTCAGCAGTTGGATTTGGACAGCTACTTGAAATGAGGATGCATCAATCAATATGAAAATAACAATATCAATATAACCAGCCAGATGGATGATTCATTTCAAAAAGGGCCACTGACTTGGCAGTTGCTCAGTTTGTATTTCCTTTTTTTTTTTTTTTTTTAAAAGAAAGCATTTTGTTCCTTCTTATGAGAGCAGCCAGGCAGACTTCGCCACCATCTGCTGGAAGTCTACCCAGACTTGACCCCCTCCAGCCAGGGGCTTAACCCTTGGGAAAGTGTACCTTGACCCAGGGAATATGAAGCCATTAAAGTGAGACGGAGACCTTACATGAATCACAGTGACAATAGTGGCCATCCCCTGGAACTGGGCTCTCCTGAGTCATTATGCTGCAGTTTCAGTTTACATTGCACGTCACATGAGGGAAAAAATGGCTTGACTGCAAGAGCAACTGTAAATCTAAATAATGTCAGGTTATAGACAGATATTTTAAATGAAAGTGAGGAATGGGCGGCTGCTGACCAATCCTGACAAAGATGCAGAGTTGAGCTCTTTGGCTCTCTCAGCTCTTGAGGCATTATTGGATCCATCTGTTTTGCTGAATAACTCGTCTCGCAATAATGCTATACAAGACTGTTCTGTGTATAATTCATCTGCACAGTTTAAAGACGGGGATATTAACACTTTGCGCGATGTTCATGGGCTGAGATTCTGCGCTCGTCTGAATGGCAAATATCATGCAAAATCTGAATAAGCTTATTGAAAGTTTATTGTTTTGCAAAATCTAATTACTTTATTTATTTTCTTGATTTTTAATTTTCATTTCGTATAACACAAACCATGAAAATACAGAAAATGGAATGCAATTAAATTCTTAATAGTTTTCGTATGTTTTCTCATAAGCTTATAGCCCTTTGGGTCCCGTTTAATGAATATGCATAAAACATGTTAGGAATTGCTTGAAGACACAAAATATCCCCAAGGACTTAATTGTTGGGATAGATTTTGTTTTATTACGTAAACATATATTTTAAAACAATTCAGTCATGAAGGCAATCGTTTGAGAGGCATAAGCATTATAGAAGACATTACTAATATGGTGATTTTCCGTAAAATGTATCACACTTTATATTGTTTCAAAACATTTTGCAAAAGTGTTGTATGCAATTAGGCAATACTGTATCTTCGAATACTGTTAAAATATTTTTGAAATGGCTTTTTAAAAGCCTTTTTAGTTCCCCTTTGATTCAGACAATTTCTTAGTCAGTTTCAATTAATACTCATGTTTTTTCCTCAGTCCTATGTGATTACTTCTGATGCCCTGAAAGAATTTAAAGTCCTATTAAAAATAGAGGTTCAGAAATGGTCATGCCATCTAGGTGTCTTTCTGTTGATGTGTAGTTTTTCAAGGGCCTTCAAGAAAAGCTGCTTCTAGCGCGACTGCTGTTCTATGCATGTAATATAACAGTAACATTAGGACAGATCACATTTTAGTCAGTCAGATCAGAGCTCCTGCAATATTAATAAGCCTTCATTGCCTTTATTGCTCATTGCTCGGAAATTAATTCCGTGCGCTTGCAAAAAACAATGCAAATGTCATGAGCGTGGGCAGGCAATCGTAAGTGCACCAATGGAGACACACATATTCGTAAACATGCACTCACGCGGACAGACGCATAGGCAGATGTACACAAGCGCAAACCCGACAATTCGCAATCCTCATGGAGATATATACTCCTAATACTGCTCAGCGTGTTCTTCATCTCGTTGATTCAGAGGGAATAATTCTTCCGCTGCTGCTTGTACTAAACCCACGACCAGAGGAAAGGTACAGAAATAAAGCCCTTGGGTCTCATTTGACATGGTGTGCTAGGCTGTCATTTTGCCCCAGGCTATTGCTGCTGACTCTGTGCTCGTTCACACCAAACACCATGTGCCCAAGGAAATCGCACGTCCCAACTTGCTCTTATTTTTTAACTCGGAGGCCATGTGACCGTACAAGAAACAAGCGTGTCAGAACCTCGCCACAGGTGACCACTCTTGGAAAGGAGTGATTTTACATTTCAGAATACATGGTCAACTTGTGTAGTTTATTAAGGTAATGTATCGACTGTATTAACAATGTACAGAGTGTATTTGTTTTATATCGTACATGAAGTACATTGTGCATAATTCTGGGAAAAGGCACCAGTTCGGTGACATTAATGTCTGAAAAACTATGCAAAAACTATTGCTCTTTTCTCGTTTGTCATTTTTACGTTAGGCATATACAGTGAGATCCATAAATATTTGGAGATTAACAATGTTTTTGCTATTTTAGCCATCAACCACAAGATATTGGAGTTAAATGAAAGCAGTAATGTACAGTAAGTGCAGACTTTCAGCTTCATTTTAAGGACGCATGCTTCCAAATATTTTGAATAATGATGAGGAATTAGGGACTGCTCTCGCAGAAGACGTGTTCATTTCTCTGCGTACTGTTTTATAATTATTATATAGGAATGGTAACTTGTGCTAGACGCCCATCTTTTTACCTCGCGTCTCCTATAGTGTGTTTAAATGCCGAGTGCTCACATTTTTAAGATTGAATGCTGTCATAGCAATGTATCAACGCTTCGCCTTTTCTCTCCACTTTTAAAATAGCTGCGTGTTTTGATGTGTCTCACAGTTTTCGCACTCAAGCACGTATCCTGTGTTAACGGCCCCTGACTCTCTACTTCATTTGGCCGCTATATGCGGCCCTGCTTTTTAAGGGAGTGAAGGGAACTGGACAATTGGCTGCTGAGCTATTTAATGGTCAGGTGTGGTCTCTGAAAGATAATCTTATTTTAGGGTTAGGGGTGAAGGTGAGGGTTATGTTAAGGTTGGAGTTAGGATTAGCATTGGGGTACAACATGTTGCGTATATGGTCTAGGTCAGGGAATAAATGTTAGTCTATAGAATGGCCAATAAAACATGAAAACACAACATGAGTGGTTGGGTGTGTGTGTATGAGTGTGCGTGTATGTATTTGCACGCTCATGTGGGTCATTCATTATTTTATTTAGAAGTAAGTTGAAACAAAGGATTTCAAGTCTAACCTTTGCATTTGGAATTTGTTGCTATTCTTAACATATAGTCCAAAGAGCTATCATTGCCTGAAAGCTATCACGAAGTCAAAACAAACCCACCAGACTAACAAGCAAAAGCATTAGGTGTGGTAAAGTCAACTATTTGGTAGATTATTAGAAATAAAAATGGTGAGCTTCGGAACACCTAAAGACATGGAAGACCACACATTACAACGATGATGGATAACAAAAGACCAGGAACTAAATGAGCTATAACATTATGACCACCTGCCTAATATTGTGTGGGTCCCTGTTTTGGCGCCAAAACAGCCCTGACCCATCAAGGCATTGACTCCACTAGACCTCAGAGGTCTTGCTGTGGAAATTGGCGCCAAAACATTGGCAGCAGATCCTTTACTACTTCTTGTAAGTTGTGAGGTGGGTCCTTCATGGATCGGACTTGTTTGATCGGCACATCCCACAGATACTCGATTGCATGGAGATCAAGGGAATTAGGAGGTCAAATCAGCTCCTTGAACTTCTTGTTGTGTTCCTCAAACCATTCCTGAACCTTTTATTGCAATGTGGCTGGGAATATCATCCTGCTGAAAGGGACCACTGCCATTAGGTAATACTATTTCCATGATGTACTTAGTCTGCAACAATGTTTAGGTAGGTGGTACGTGTCAGAGTAACATCCACATGAATGGCAAGACCCAAACTATACCACCAAAACACTGCCCAACACATCATACTGTCTCCACTGACTTGCCTTCTTCCCATAGTGCATCCTAGTGCCACGTTTCCCGCAAGTAAATAACATGCACGCACCCGGACATCCACATGATGGGAAAGAAAATGTGATTCATTAGACCAGGCCACTTTCTTCCATTGCTCCATGGCCCAGTTCTGTTACTCAAGTGCCTATTGTAGGTACTGTAATTTCGGCAGTGGACAGTGGTCAGCATGGGCACTCTGACTGGTCTGTGGCTATGCAGCCCCATATGCAAAAAACTGCAATGCACTGTCTGATATCTTTCTATCAGAAGCAGGATGAAGCTTTTCAGAAATTTGAGCTACAGTAGCTCTTCTGTTGGATTGGACTGCACAGGCCAGCCTTTGCTCCCTACGCGCATCAATGAGCCTTGGCTGCCATGAACCTGTTGCCAGTTCACTGCTTTTCCTCCTTGGACCACGTTTGGTTGGCATTGACACCTGCAGACCAGGAATGAAAGCAGCAGTTTTGGAGATGACCTGACCCAGTTTTCTAATCATCCCAATTTTTCCCCTGTCAAAGTCACTCATGTCCATGCTTGCCCATTTTTCCTGCTTCCAACACATCAACTGTATGGACAAAATATTCACTTGCTGCCTAATATATCTCACTTGCTGCCAGGTGCCATTGTATCAAGATAATCTACTACGTTATTAACTTCACATAATGTTATGGCTGATCAGTGCATGGTTGGCGATGGAACTTGCTCCTTTATAGGCTAATCTATTGATGATACAACTGCTGTTAAAAAATTCACGATGAATTAAACATTTTTGTTGGGCTGTATTGTCTGCTCAGATTTTGTAATTTTTTTTCAAAACTCATTGAACAACAATTCACTGTTCAGATAAACAATGTCCCCTCTCTGTATTGCAAAAGCAACCAAAGACTTTTTTCAGGCAAAGAAGTGTAATTTTCCACAATTGCCGAGAAGGTCACCGAGCCTGATCCATTTGAGCATACATTTCACTTCCCAAAGGCAAAACTGAAGGTAACATGCCCCAAGAACACAAAGTAACTGAACACAGGCGCAATGAAGTCGAAGCACTAATATTGACAATATTTATGTTAATTCGTCCAATAATTGTCCAATTATTTTTGAGGCCTTATGACTTTTTGTAATTCCTACACAATCCAGACAATATAAAGGCTAAACCCTTTATTTGAAAGTCAACATTTCAAGCACATCTTGATTGTTGTAATTCAAAAGCATCGTGGTGGCTCACAGAGCCAAAATAATGATACTGTGGAAATACGTACTAATGGACCTGTTTGTATTTATTGCGACCATTTACGTGACTAACATCTCTTTGATTTGGAGTTGGTAGCACAAGATCTGTGTATTCCTTAATAAATGTGCACAGTAACTTACATAGGGTCCCATTACCATGTTTTGGCTGGTTCTTTTCAAACAACCAAATGCTCAACCAAGACACTCAACAAATCATCTTAACGATCCAGGAACAATGAATGAAGAAAATCTTCATCCATAATACTGCGACAAGCTTTTTGTAAGACTCCTGTGACCAGAAGAAGAAGAAGTAGAATGAGGACTATTCAGTTTTCTCTTTTTAACTTCTCAGCTGGATAGTAATGGTGCATAGAGCTGTTGACAGAATGGACAACTGATTGAAACTTACTAGTGCAACCCTCTCCATCATTACATTGCATACTATGGTTAATCCTCAGGCTAGGATGTATTACAGTATTATTCTGTGTCAAACTGACGCGGCAGGGCCCCAATGAAAAGCCCTGTGTGCACAGTGGCCTTCTGCATGAGCCCATAATCAACCATCTACATTGTGCTACAGGTCACTATCGTTATCTTAATAATAATAATAATAATAATAATAATAATAATAATAACAATAATAACAATCATCATCATCATTTCCGTAATAACCACTGTCAGGAATGTTAGCTCATGGGAAATGGACACACATTTATTTATGAAATGGGCTTTCTGTCCTTGCACAATGAATCAGTGATTTGGTTTTTTGGTCTCTCTTGTCATGGTTTAAGCAGATGTCTAAATCTAATTTTTGTTTGGCTATCCATGCAGGGGTCCGTGCAGAATTCAGAACAAATATACAGCTTAAAGGAAAAATGTGAGTGATTTTGCACGCAATTTATTTCTTTTTGTTGTTTAAAATGTTTTTCTCTAATTAAATCATTTAATCGGCACAACTGTTATATTTACAATTAAGTCATCATGGCAGACGGACGGGGATAATTTCAATACCAGTCTATCAAACTGAAATACACCATTTGCGAAATAACCGGTGTGGAACATGACAGAGAGTTTATTGATACTATTGTGCTCGGTAGTGCTGTACATGACACAAGGGTTCATAAGCTACATCAAATGATTTGAAATTAAGCAGAAATTGCTTGCCTTCTAGGAACCGATATTATTGCTGCCGTCTCGACAGTGTATCTTATTTTGTGCCGCAACTTGATGTCAATCCATTAAGCGATTCAGAATTAATGCCCCATGCTGTGAAACTTTCTCCTGCTTTCAACTTATTATCCTGTCAGATACTGTTCTTGAACTGAGACTAACGTTAAAAAAAGTAATTTCCTCGTGAGTCATTTCCCAACAGCAATGATCATGATGACAGTGATACTAAAATTTCTTTGGACAGAATTGTGCCTTGTGAGATGGATCCAGATGCATGATTTATGACTTGGGATCAACATCGGTCCACAGGTAGCACATAGAGATAAAAAGAAACTGATTGGGTCACTTTGTTTGTTTGGCCTCAGTTTTCTGCTGTTGGCTCTTAGCCCTGTCTGAAAAGTGTATCTGGCTGGCTGGCCTCTGGTGCTATGTTCCACTGTTCGATAGGTACCCGCTGCAGCCATTGATCTCACTCTCTATTTTAAGTCAAAAGATGGGGTGTCAGGTTTCTCGGCACAACTGTGCAGTCTGTCGAGGGGCCCAGTCCTCAAACACCTCTGACGTCTCTGGAACTACGGAGGATTGGGAGGAAGGTGTTTGGACAAAGTGAGAGTCAGAGAGGCAATCATAGGGAAAATGGGTGAAACTAAAACATGGGATTGGGAGCTTAGGATCCTTTTCTTGGTTGCACAGGTGGGGCCATGGTCTTTATATGGAATCACCTCCAAAATAGAAGGCATAAGTAAGACAGCAACGACAGTCGTTGTACAATGGAAGAGGTGTTTATTGAATGTTCATTCTAGTGTTCCCTTTCAGTGTGTAAGTGGAACCCATTCTGTTTTCTGACTGCTAAATGTATGTCGGCAAACAAATGTGCGTATATTTGTGGTTCTGTGCATGCCTGTGTGGTTTCCTTTGTTATTTTCAGTGTTTTGTTCTGTGCATTTGTAATTATTACAAATTTACATTGGACGCAGTTACGTACTGTGTGTACGCCAAATTCCTGTACGTAACTAATTCATTTAAATTCTGTTCTTAAAAAAATACGTAATGGTAACTCGGACACACAAGCGCTCACTCCTACGAACTCAGACACAGACACATTGACTAGTATGCCAGTGGTCACGGGTGAATGCTAATACCAACCCTTTTTTTTTGTTTTGTCAATGCGCACTGTATACTGCAGAACCTTCATCATTGTCACACCTATCTTACCACAAAACACACAAATATTTGAACGCATATCTGCATTTACCTTGGCTGCAACAACAGATACACACCATCAAAGAGAGACTCCCTCTTCGCTTCCTCCCCTCCTTCTCTCCGAAGGCATGCATATTGTTGTGGAAATAAAAACACATTACCGACATGGGAAACATGAGCCGGCGGATGAAAAGGCCGTGGGGTTTGCTGGCGTGTTGCACTTACCCCGGCCCCTAAACCTGCAGCCCTGTTGCCCACATTGGGGCGGAAGGCCCATTTCGTAGCGCCGAACAACATTTGGCCGTAATGTTAGCCTGACACTGGAAGTCCACTTCCATCACCGTCAAGTGCTCCCAAGTCACAGCTCAGGCATAAACAAGCCCAGCTCATTAGAAACAGAATCTCCAACACTGCACTCCGCCTGACTGACGGCAGCTACGCTAGCTGTGCACCAAAGCTGACAGTAATGAAGCTTCACAGAGCCCGGGCCCAGATCAAATTCAGTCCTTTTCAGTGGGCTGTTTCATATCCTGGCTTTCGTCATGAGGGTGTGATTGATAGGAACAGGGCTTTGGGCTGGGTGTCCACAACAGTTTGATGAGGGGAGAAGGCATAACTTTGATTTGCATGTTTGGTGGGGGGGGGATGTATAGTTCTTCCCAGTAGTTGTTACACTGCTATTGATAAGGTGTCATTGGCACATTTGTGATATTAGAGGGGTTGCACCACCCCCCCCCCCAAAAAAAAAACAACAACGGCCTGTCCCGTTAATAAGAGACACTTGCCTCACCATGAGCAGCTTAGGATGTTTTGCTCGCTGAAATAAGGCTTGGGCTGACTGGCATATGCAGACTCTGAATAGTATGGATGTGGAAATGATCCCATGTAATCATTTGAGAGGAAGATACTTCACTTAAATGTTCACACTAAGAGGGCACAGCACATTACTATTACTATTGTTGCTGCTGTTGTTGTTGTTAGTCTTCTTCTTCTTCTTCAAACTTACTGAATTCCATTACTGCATGATCAGGAAATTATGGCAAATTATCCAGGGCATTTAAATATCTGAAATTGTGACAGTGTTGTAGTCAAGCATATTCTAAAATAATTACTTGAAATTGATAGGACTCAAGTCTAGAGTTTGTTTTTCTGATGTTAAAAATAATCTACACGATTATGTAGAGCACGCTTGGGTATGGATAAGAGAACATGTCTGGGCTAAATTAATTCTGTGAAAGTATGCAGAGGGACAGCTGAAAATACGTTTGAACGCTGATGCAGGGCACATCAGCAATCCTGTCTCGTTTCACATGCTGGTCTTCAGTGACAAATGATCAAGACTGCCTCCAAGACGGTGATGCTCCGTGACTCACTGCGAGAAACAAGTTTGGACAAATGCACAGCTTGAAGGAGTGTGAAGGAACTGGGGTTGATTAAATGGATCTGAAAACTTGGCTTGATGGGGACGGGTGGCAAGAATTGTCTACGAAAAGGTATTTGAAGCGAGCAAAGTTGAAATAAATGTTGGGTGAGCAACGCGCAAATGATTATGAGTCTCGCTGCGTGAAAAGGCGATCGGAGAATTGGGCGTCTCTTTTAAGAATGTCCCAAGGAGACATCAGCTCGTTGAGATAGGGTGTCAGGGTCCCCGGAAATGCTATACACACATCAAAGAAATGGTGGGTCCCATTGATTTAGCACTTAGCCAGGCGGTCCCATCTGAGCGTTTATCATATCTGGCCACTTGCTGGAGCAGAAGCGTCAAAGTTACAGATTGATCGACCAAACTTTGGGAATGAGGAGGGAGGAGGCAGGGAAGCAGCAGTAGGGAAGGGGGGAGGGAGAGAATGGCAAATTTGTCATCGCGTGAATCCCAAGGGGGTCAGGAAAACCGAAGCCTCAGCGGTTACCAGACTGTGAGGGGCTGGCTGCTTGGCTTTTCTCCTTTATGTGGGTACTATAGCTGAAGAACACTTTTGGTTTATGGTCAAAAGGGCTTTTATTCTTTCTTTCAAATCTTCTGATTAAGGTAGATACCAGCTGTTCTGGTATCACAAGTGTCTGTGAGGATCTTAGACATTGAATGCTAGTATGATTTGAAGTTTAAAAGAAGAAAGAATTATTGATTACTGCAAAAAAGTAATCAATATTTGCTTATATATGTACTTCTTACTTGCCGTTTGTAAAATAACTGTGACAGAAATATTTTTTCCATTAAAGTCCCATATACAATTAGTGTAAAGATTATGTTTTTTCATAATTCCATCATTTTATTATTTTAAGGGTATTTAAGAAAATGTTGAAGTGTCTAGAAAACTTAAAGAATCAATTGAGCATTTCAAATGCTCAACCAACCTCACCAATTTTAAGGCAAATGCCACAATTAAGAAAATAACCACAGAATTGCTGCATAGCACAAACTAATGTACAACCCCCGGACCTGCAAGAAGATTAAAGTTAAGTGTACTTGCCTGTGAGCTGATACTATTTAATATCTATTGTCAGACTAAGTTCTATGCCCTAAGGAAAATTCTCTGGCTGCTGAGCACAAATGCGTAGCTTAATTTTCAGGTAATGGGAGAACTTTTTAGTCGATCTTATTACATTACAATCACTTAGCAGACTGTAATATGACGTATGCAGCTGAGAGAAAGTCTACCCTTAAATAAATGCATTCATCTTCATGCTGGTTGTTCAGTGAATGATCACTCCACAGGTCGCACCGTGACCCCGCATATCGCTGCTGTGAGTCATTAGTGTTTTTAAAATGTTGCCTTGGCATGAGGGAGTTTGACGGTGCGCGACGTTTAGACTCCCCTCCTGTGTCATGTGTCCCTTTTAACAGGAAAGGTCAGATAACACTGCGGCAGTTATTTATAAGACTGCATTACCTTGCATTTATTATTCAGGCCTATGTCATCTCATGACACGTTCTGCAGCTAATGGATTTTTTCAGCAATGTTTCTGCACATAGGTGGAAATTTGTTCTGTGATACTGTAGACCCTTGGTCTGCTCCTTGGTGAAGTATTTACCTCTGGTGATGAAAACCCTGCATAGCTCTTCTATCGGCTATTCTTTTGCGAGAACCCAAAGTTCAATGACCTCGGTGTCTTTACAGTGGTTCATTCATATTTTATCACACAAAATAACAATAATAATAAATAAATAACAATGATATTATTGGTAAAGTTGATTTACAAGTTACTTTGCAATGCAAAACGCTGCGTCCTCATATAGCACCCATTAACCAAATATTATTCAAGTATGAATATTCTTGTCAGTCATTTTCATATTTTTCCATGCGGAAAAAGATGCTACAGGTCTGTGAAAATCACGGTATGAACAATTTTTACCTAAATGCTGATTTCAAACCACTAAACATTAGCTAGTGCTTCAAAACCTCTAGGAGAACTTCTTAGTCCATCTCAGAAAACTTCAATAATACAGAATGAGATATTAACCATTTCAGGCCATCTTCCCAATCAACAAAAAGAACAATTTTTAGTAAATCAGTCAAGAACTCTGCTAGAAAAATTAGAGAACTGTTGATCTCATTCATTGAAAAGGGGGAAATCAGACTTTATACATGAGCTGTCTTGGCAAAATTCTGTGCATCGAAATTTTTCCCCACTGTAACGGTTGTATATATTGGTCGACTTCATTAAAAATGCATGGTGCAGCAGGACGAAATGCGAAATAGGTTGAAGGGGGTGAATGCTTTCTGAAGGTACGGTACATATCCCTTATCACTCAATATACAAAAGGACATTAAGCATTCGCTGTAAATGCAGTAAGTACATTAACAGGACTCAATAAATCCTAAGGTAACAGGAAGGTAGAAAGATGGGAAAATATCAGGTCACGTTACAGCTGCCTCAAGCCAGATAGAGATGAAGTGGACAAGATAGCGATGAGGAGACAAGAAGAGAGCCCGTCCATGAGTTTCATTACCTCCAGACATTAAGATATCATTTTCTGAGACGCTTCATACGCTACCTGTGGAGTCTGGAAGCTCTAAATGTCAGTGGATTTCCCTTTAATGAACCGAAGGAGAGACAATATAGAGCCCAGTGCCAACAGAGTCGGGTCTACTTCATCTAATGTCCTGATTATTTTACCGCTGCTTAATGTGTTATTCATTTTATATTGGCACAAATGCCAGTAAGTCATAAATTATTCAACCCTTAATCATTATTGGTGGAATGTCTTGCGGATTATTGCAGTGGTGATGAGGAAGATGCCCAACATAATCACTGTTAGGTTTAATACCGTGTGGTTAATAGCTCTTTTGGTTTTAATCATTGTTCTTTCACCTGAGTAATCAACACACAGAGAAAGATTCAATTTATTTCATTGTGCTAAAACCTGGTGGCCCCGATAAAGAGAAAAGAGATGAAATGAATGAGTTAAATTCTAGGTAAATTTCATGGAGATATTAGGAAGTGCTTTATTTCGCACAGTGAGTGGTTGCAGTGTGGAATAGGTTGCTGGGTCATAAAGAAAAGGCAAAAAGTCAGAAATGAGGAGGGTTTGTTCTGCTGAGAGGCCTGTTCTGGCCATTTTTCTATGTTTTATTAGCACTGGTGAAGGCTAGTCAGGATTGAGTACATTGCAAAATTTTTATGGGTCTAGCCTCTCTCAGAGACGAAGGTCTGCATGTGCACACACACACACACACACACACACACACACACACACACACACTGCATCATTACATGTAACTATTTTACAGAAAAGGTTACAGGTAAAACTAAGTACTCTATGTCAACCAATGCACTACCAAACCATGGTGAGCACCCTGTCACAAATGAACAGCTCTTGGAAAAGCTAGAGCCAATGTAAACAATGTAAGTGTATTATTAATTAACAGTTACATTTTTGTTGAAATACAAATCAAAAATTCTTATTTGGTTCAGTAATCTAGCTTAATCAGCAATTCCGCTGTCATTGCTGTGGATATTGTTTCAGTCCAGTATTTTGTGTGTTGACAGAGGGAAAATAAATTTAAATGCAGCAAGCACTGACTGAGAGAATGGAGATTTTCTGGTTTTGGTGAAGTTCTTACAGTTCAAACAAGTTACTGTAATATCAATTGATAACTGCGACGGCTGCATTCTGAGTCATCTTTGTAGCATGTTACTTTAGCCAAACTAGAATCATTACAAATCACAAAACTACAAAATGCTGCATTACTAGCTAAATACAAAACAGCACTAGGATACCAGATCACAAGGGAACAAATGTTAATCATTAGGCAAGTGCTTATACTACCCGGAAGCCTGATTTATGCTTTGGAAGAAGCGGAACTTTTCATCTAGGTGGACAGGACCATCCTAAGTGAACTAATTTTCAATTAATTACATCACATTACGTTTCTTTGACAGATGCTTTTATCCAAAGCGACATACAGTAAGTGCATGAAATAAGGTCACTGAAATAGCTACACAGATGTAAGGCACAATTCATGGAGGGCATCAATCAGCTTAGTCATGAATAAGTAACACAAAGACTAGACAGCCGGGCATATATTTAAGCATTTGGAAAAGACACGCAAGTTAATGAGATGAGACGTACTCAAATAGGAGCACAAAAGAAAAAGTGTTTCTGTCATTGAAGACGGCGTTTGGCTCAGCATTGTTAGGATGGTTAACTGCATTGGAGAGAAAAAGTATCACTCAAAACTAAACCAAGAATTTTCCCTGTCAAAAATTGCTACCTGGTTCTGCAAAATGGAGGACCTCCCACTTGCCTTATCTTACACGGATATCTTGATATTAGTCTTCATAAAGATGGAGAATTTTGAGACTTGCTTCGCCATGGCTGCCTGTGGCCATACAAATGATGAGGGGCATTGAGAAAAAGACTAATGAGAATTTTCAATGGGCTGTCGCATCTGCAGTAAGTCATTGTAAAAAAAATTTTGAGAAGATTAGAGTATGTCAGCACATCATGACCAGAGACGTCTGATATCCACCTGAAGTTTCCCGTACAGTAGCGAGAAACCATTGCCAAGGTGCCCATTTTAGCCTCCTTTGCCTGAGTAACCCAGTATAGTTGATTATCATTACTTTCCTCAGGTGGCTCAGATAATGGCAAGTTCTGACTCCGTTCACACTGTCAAACTGCCATCAACATTTTTAAAAGAGCCATTCTCAATCATAATCAAGAAAATATCCAAAACAGCTGGGTACTATTTCATAGGCAATTCAAAATGGCCTTTAGTAAGTTACTAGCAGATGTTTTTTGCTGTTTGTAATTAGGAAAGGGAGGAAAAAGAGGTGCCCATAATTACATAATACCCATTGAGAGAGAATAAAGGAGAGAGACAAAGAGAAGGAAAGGCCAAGGCTGGGATGTTTTCAGCATGTATGCTACTGGCACTGCCCTGTCTGTACTGTTGGGGGAATGGGGCATGTTATCACACTTTTCATTCATTTTTGTACATCTTTGGTACTGCACATTTCGATTGAAAAAAAAAAAAACATAATAAGAAATAAAAGAATTCAGCCCCAGACTATTAATTCGTTCTCATTACATCTTCATATTGTATTTAAAGGAGACATATTATACAAAACTCACTGTTTCAGTTCTTGTGCACATACTGAGGATTTCGGAATCTGGAGTGCTTACCAACCCATTAACTTTGAAGTAAAAAAACACAGTAATGTTTTGTGGGATGTTTTTTTCATAAAACATGGACTCTGGCCATTCAGATCTGGCTCCCTTTACTCCACATGTAGGCTTGTGAGAATCATCCTGCCCTTCATTCTCCACCCACCGCGAGAAGCGAAGCATGAAAATGGCTTTGGGGCTTAAGACCAGCAGAGATCACGAGAGAGAACAGCAGTATAGGTAAATATTTTTAATGGCAACACCGCTACTTCAATCAGCATAAACGTACGAGTGTGTGTGATCCACTTTATGTCTGACTACTCTATATTACTAAACTAGATCAGTACAAGGCAATAACATTTATGTAAAGGGGGACCTATAGCGCATTTTGCAAAGTACGAAGAAGCTGTGGCTTCAATTTATTAAAAAGGAAAATCTGAAGCAAGCTAGCTAGGTAAGTGTTTTCAATTGAATTTCAAGTGATTTCGATCTCCGTTGACGCACGGGACCGGTGGCTGTGTTTGCCGGCCAATCAGAACAGAGCTCTTTTCACAGAGGGGACACCAATTTGAGAACAGCCGGACAGGAATAATATTGCAGAGACATCATGGATTTTTATGTTATTTACTAATTTATTCAATTTTGCTAAAATTTTTTATAAACCTCCCATATGGACATCCAGGAATATTGTTACTTTGTAAAATATACCATGATAGGTGCCTTTGAAGTATAGTAACTTGCCCTGTTATTGGCCATGCTCTCATGTTATGTGGAGTATTTTATTAAATGTGTATTTCCACAAGTAAGAACACAATCAGGTTTTGTGACAATTGATGTTTTTGTTTTCAAACTCAATACCTTTATCATTACGGCAGGTTGGGGGCAAGTTTCCTTTTTCTTTTTTTTTTCATAAAACCAAACCAACTTCCTTCCATTAAAGCATTATTGCTCATTACAATTACTTGGCTTGTGCCCACCTCCAGCTCAACTATACTCGTATTCTTAATGCACTAGGTCCATTAAACTGTTTGAGGTATGAAGCAGTGCGTGTGTGTTTGTCTGTGTGTATGACAGAATATTTACAGTACTCATCGAGTATTCTTGTAACGTTTGGCACAGATCCGCATGCACATAGGCACGTGCACGCACACACACACACACACACACACACACACACGCAAATACACACATGCACTTGATAAAGTTGATAGTCAAACTCCCCAAAAATGTTGTCTTGTTTAGTCCAGGGATGTTGCTGCTGCTAAAAAATCTAAACATATAACAGATGCTCTGAAAAAATGTCAATACTCTATTCACAAAAACATGTTATTCAATTATAAGACACCCAGAAGCTGATTACACAAATATCACAATGATATTTGAGCAAGCTCCATCAGTCTATTTAAATGCCAACCAGCCCTAAAGCCATTGAAACAACTTGCTCTTAACTGCCAACTGCTAATTTTGGCAAGTGTGGCAGAGGTTTGCTTGTTTCAAGGTAAGCTTCCCATAGGACTGCAGCAAAATATCACATCACTTTATTTTGTCCTCTATTGAAAACAAAAATATAATTTGAACATTTACACAGATCAGCCATAACATTGTGTCCATTTGCCTTATATTATGAATGTCCTCCTTTTGCTGTGGTATTTGGCACCATGTCGTTAGCAGCAGATCCAGTAAGTCCTATAAGTCGCAAGGCGGGGCCTCCATGGATCGGACTTATAGGTCCTGCACATCCCATGGATGCTCAATTGCACTGAGATCTCTGTAACTTGGAGGCCAAGTCATCACCATGAACTCATTGCTGTGTTAATAAAACTGTTCCTGAGCTATTTTAGCAGTGTGGCAGGGAGCATTATACCTGTGAAAGAGGCCGCAGTGAAAGAGGAAGCGTCAATTCCATGATGGGATGTACCTGGTCAGCACCAGTGTTTAGATGGATGGTATGTGCCAAAGTTACATCCCCATGAATGGCAGGACCCAAGGTTTCCCAAAAGAACATTTCACAAAGCTTCACACTGCCTCCACTGGCTTGCTCTTCTTCTCATAGTGAATCCTGTACTATGTTTACCAAGGTAAGAGATTCACACACACCTGGCCATCTACATGAGGTAAAAGAAAACACGATTCATCAGATCAAGTCATCATCTTCCATTGCTCCACAGTCCAGTTTTGATGCTCACACGGCCATTGTAGAAACTTTCGGCGAGGCGATAAACAGGTGTCAGCATGGACACTGTGAACGGTCTGCAGCCTCGCAGCCCTGTACGTAACAAACTGTGCATTCTGAAATCTTTCTATCTGAACTAGCACAAACTTTTCAGCAATCTGAGCGACAGTAGCTCTTCTACTGGATCTAACTACACAGGCCAGCCTTTGCTCCCCACGTGCATCAATGAGCCTCGGCCTCCCATGACCCTGTTACTTTTCCACCAGTTTTCGCTTCTTAGACCACTTTTGTAGGTACTGTCCACTGCAGACCGGGAACGCCCCACATAAGCTGCAGTTTTGGAGATGCTCTGACTCAGTCGTCTAGCCATCACAATTTGGCTCTTAACAAAGTCGCTTACTGAACATTAACTTTTAGGACAAAATATTCACTTGCTTCCTGATATATCCCACTCATTGATAGGTGCCATTGTGACAATATAATCAATGTTATTCACTTCACCTGTCAGTGGTCATAATGTTATGTGTTACAATATTGATATTGATAATATTACAATATGACATGAAATATATATATTTCTTTTTCTTCAGAAGGTGAAAAATTAATAAAAAGAACTCTTCTCACCTTGGATCTCTGTGACTCTGACCACATCATCACAGTGAAGCCCTCAAAATGTGAATTTACTATTCATTATCTATTATGTCTTTGGTCACACTTCAGATGAAGTGTTGCTCATAAAGACTTTATACAGCATGTATAATGCCTTCATAAGTGAGATATAATGTGTTCGTAAATCATACATAAGCAAATGTCATGCTTTGTAAAGGGTGAAATAACACATCCTTATTCAGCATGTGATGCCAGATGTGATATAACTGACAATGTCCCTTAGCTAGTGACTAAATGCTATAAAGGGTGACATTGTCAGCTAAGTGACATTGTCATTGTCACATCTGGCATCACATGCTGAATAAGGATGTGTTATTTCACCCTTCACTAATCATGACATTTGCTTATGTATGATTTACGAAGACATTATGTCTCATTTATGAAGGTGTCATGCATGCTGTATGAAGCTTTTATGAGCAACACTTCATGTAAAGTGTGACCATGTCTTTCAGTTGTGCCTCTAATATTTAAATAATTAGTGCCATGAACTTACCTATAGGACAACTTACCCTGCTCTCCCCGAGACCAGATATCAGATGTATTCGTCTTTCTTGCTTTGGTGCTGATCTCCTTCGCTAATGACAGTAGTGGACATGGTTAGTGGCAAATAATCCTTCCTGAAAATTTGCAGTCAGGACCTGCGAGGATTCTACGATGGTTCTATATGGTTCAAAGCTGGCCTGTATTCGGTAAGCTAATCTCTAGTAGAACAAAACTAATTCAGCCGGTAAAGTAAGTTGGTGAGCAATTGGTGGAGTTGCAGACTATATCAGCTTTTCAGCTTTTGGACACCTCGTTGACCATGTGGATCTTGTTGCAACTGAACAAAAACCAGCTTGAACGATTTGGATGCGGGTTTAAGCTCAAATTTCCCATTCAGCTCTCCTCAAATCACAGAACATGAACTTCTTATCTTCAGGGCAACAAAAATACAAACATTTCACTTAAAATGTTGTTTATTCTGATTACTTTCTTAATTTTATTTCACTGAGAGGTTTAATTGATATTTGGTATTATCATGCACACCATTATGCGAGGCTGACACTTGCTTTGTCTGCTTTGTTTTAGGCATGTTGTCTCATAGGCATGTGTGATATAAGTTTTCTCTTCGCTGGCGATCTCTGGAATGGCGAGCAGTGTCCAGGAAGTCCTATATGTACCCCCGCACCGACGCGAGCGCCTCTGTTGCGCAGTAGTCGTGAGCTACTCGTGAACTCTTCGTGAACTGCTCGTGCCATGCGCAAACTGTTCGTGAAGTGCGTAAACAAGTCGTGAACTGCTCGTGCCATGAATACGTGAAGTACACGTGACCGTGTCAGTGGGAAGGCACGGCCACGCTGCGACGCGCACCAATTCGTGAACATGTCGTGAACTACTTGTGAACTCGACGTGAGCTGTTCGTGAACTATTCGTGGCAGTTTGTGACAGCCGTGGCATGGCGCGCACTGCCACGCACTGGCACGCACTGGCACCCATCCTCCCGCATCCTCCCGCATCGTCACGACGAGTTCATGAACAGTTTGCGCATAGTTCACGACCCGGTCGCGAAATTTTGTCGTAACCAAAATTTTGAACATTTCAAAATTCTCGTCCCGACATGGCACGCAGTCACGATGGGTTTACGCACACTTCACGCCAGTTTACGACTAGTTTGCGCACTGGCACAACTCGAGTCGTGCCAATGCATGCCACAGAATCGTGCAAGTGTCAGCCTGGCATTAGTCAAATTTTTAAAAAATATTTTACTCACGTGTTTGTTCCATGTTTCAAAGTAATGTATTTCACTGCAGTGATCTACATGTTGGAGTTTAAACAAAACTAATTATTGGTAAATAAAAGACCTTAAATGGACTCACATTGGTTCAGACTGAACAGAAAAATCAAAGTCAGCAAAAATCAGCAGTTGCAGATAATCTTTGGGATCTTAACAGCAGCATTATGTGAAACTCTTAAAAACCACATGACTGTTCTTGAATAGTAGAAAAAAATTCAATGAACCTGCCCTGCAGAAATAGCAAATAACAAAATGTGTCTAATACTCTTCTATCTCTGACTGTTTTAAAATTGTTGGTGTAAGCAAACTTTTCACCAGTAGTGCATGTAAGTCATTATTAATAATTTATGGACTTATTGTTTTGATTTCTTTTTTCCCTTGCCTTACTAGACTCAATACATGATCCAGGTTCAAAAATGGGAGAAATGACTAACTCATAACATATTCTGAGCGTTCAGCATAACTAAAACAAGAATGGAAGCCTTTCCAATACAGAGCATATGAAGGAACTTCCTATCCCAAGGTCTGAGGACCTGTTCCACCACACAAATTTTTGCCACAGAATACGAAACCATTATACAAGTACACCCACCCATCAAATACCTCTGTCACTTCCATCTGCCACAACTACCACTTTGTGTTTCTCACAAATGATTCAGTTTCATTTGGCCAATAATTGCTAGACTAAACACAGGCAGTGACATGGACATGATGGTTCATCTTACCTGTCACAGTTTTTATGGTAGATGGTATCCTTAGGTTGGTTCCAGTCTTTGGGCAAATAGGTATTGTATTTCATCTTGGGTGCTATGTGTATGGTACCCATTAATAGTTGGTGGGGGGACTAATTCCTTGCTGATTAAAAAAAAAAAAAACAGTAGCTTGATTTTGACATTTATTTCAAATAACACTAATAGCTAGTGTTCCTAAGGCATCAGATTTTCACCACACTTCAGTAGTTTCCTTAATTGTGCAAGGAAGCAAATGCAAGTAAGGGTCTAAACTTCTACCAAAAGTGAAATACAAGGTTTTTCCAATTCACAGGAGCATTATGTTTATGACACACACATGCTTTGGTCTGCAATCACTAACTATTGAAGAACACCTCTCGGACCAACACCCCACCCAGGTCTGTGAAAGTAATACCCGCCTCTAATCCAGATACACAACCCTGCCTCTATCTGATTTCCGCCCCAATACTTCAGTACTGATCTCATCTTCCTCTTTACGCAGGTATGACATGACAGACCCTCAAAGTGTGTGCATGTTCATTCCGCCTACCCACACTCTTTATGAGCACTTTGAAGTTATGCGTTCTGCAACGTCTGAGCGCAGGACCACATTCATCACTGCCAAACTGCCTGAGGACCTTACGCAAGGCAGGGACTTCGTTTAGGTGCTGCTTCATCACAACTGGCGTCACATTTGCCTTTGCTGTCCCTTCAACTGTAACGGTATAACTTACTCAGTCAAAGCTGAAAACAAGAAGGCGTGACAAATTCAGAATGGAGACAAATTACTGGAACGATTTGAGTCAGTGAGGCTTTTAAAGTCATTTGTCTGAATGTCTCAGTGAAATTTAAAGCTGACATCATGAGATTGAACTCATTTTTTAAACTGTTTGTTATCTGCTTTTTAGCTCGGGAAATCAAACCTGCAAAGAGATAAAGGAGTGCTTCCTTCAGCAAGTTATATCACATTTATAATCAGAAGTTACATACCTGTCAGTTTTTAATGTTTGTCAAGAGAAGTAATGTCACTGACAGCTGCATGGCTGAAATAAGGGGAGGCTCAAAAATTCCTTCATGACTAACAATCAGTCTTGACCTGTTTTTAATCCATTTACTGTGATTGGCTAGTTTTTCAATGTTTAAAACAATCCATAGGTAGATAAACATACCGCTTCCTTCTTTAAGGATTAAAGGATTAAATGGCAAGTTCGATTTTTTTTTTTTTAATTTTCACTTTACTAAAAAGATATAACTACTCTGATAACTTCAGTGTTTGCTTTTAACTCATCCTGCAATACAGTGCATCTAACCTGCGCTTTATGATTCTTTAAAATGCATTACAACAAAGAGAACAAAGATCAGTAACAAGTATCTACAATCGAAAAACTTTGTCTGAAGCACGTGCATCAGAAAGATCCGTTTTAATTCTCGTCTTACCTTAAAGCAAGAATCTGGACGTTCTCCATTCAGGTCTATTTCGCAGAACAAATGGTATAAGCAGTAGTTTCAGATATATTTTTGGATCTCACTTACCAGAGGTCCAGACAGTGTCACTTGTGTGATGTAAGTCAGTTGGCATCAGGTCCATGCCTCCAAAACAATTCAAGTTCACAAGTACACGCACAAAGCGAAAAAAATGAATGACGTCTCCTAAGATTGATTGATTCTTTATTGTTTAAGAACACTTTCAGCAATTTTTCAGCTATCTCATGTCAACATTCAATTTATTGATACCAGTCGACAACTTAGAGTCTCCAATTAACCTAGGATGCATGTCTTTGAGCTGAGGGGAAAACCTGGTGAGCCCAGAGGAAACCCATGTGAACATGGGGAGAGCATGCAAACTCCACGTAGAAAGGCCCCAGGCTAGAATCAAACTCATGATCTTCATTGCAGTGAGGTGGTAGTGCTACCCAGAGCCATTGAAAAAGGGAGTTGAGACACGCTTCAATTTGTTGCCAAAGAGTTACGTGGTCCATGTAGCTCTGAATAGTTTCAAACCAGTCTGCGCTGTCAGCCAGCATGAATGGTATCAAGAGAGACAGACAAGTACAAGTCATATTTGCCAAAAATTTTAGTTCATATTCATGTATTATTAGCATTGATTAGTGTGACCTAGCCTGTAGATGGTTCAGTGGACTGACATTTATTCGGCTTATTATTTTTCGAACCTTCGATGGTCTGTGAAGTCACTGACTTGATTTAATGCAAGTAGTGTTCTGAGAGGTCGGTCCTTGAACTGATCATTCAATGAAGTGAATGCAATGATGCAATAATTTCAATTCAATTTTAATCGCTGATCAGTGGGAACATAAGCCTGGTAAAACCAGGTAAAACTGTCGCTTCGCTTTGCTTCGTACACAGAGTTTGCACAGTCTTGATTGACAAATGTTTACTTCCTGGTGGGTGGGCGCTTGTCAGAAGTTTAAAATCATTGGTGTACCCATAAACTAATCACTAACGTTTGGCGATGACGTATGTAATGCGCCTGCTCAGCCGCCAAGTACTTCCGCTGTAAACACAGTCCTTCATACAAGGAATGCAGCGTAAACAAACTGATCAGTACATTAAAGTTAATACTATACTCATACATATGCCCATCTACCTCATTTTAGCCTTCATTCATTCACTAAAAAAGAACCAAAGGTGCTCTTTTCTGTTCTCCTTACATGAAACAAACTGTTGAGCTATTGTTTATCCTGCAGATACTGCTGCTATTAAAAACGTAAGCCGAAACCAACGGCAGCATTGGCGTGAATAAGGTATTATTTACATTAGGAAAAATCTGCGTTGACACGAAAACTGAACCATTAACCATATTTGCGCTAACATCATACCCAGCTCGCTATCTTACTTTATAGTGACATAGTTTGGCTCTAAGCATTTGGCTGTCTCAGACAGCCATTTCATTTATGGATAATGACAACAACTCTGAGACAGCGAATAGGTCTTGTGACATGAACAAATACATGGCTTTTAAAAAGTTCGCTGCTAACTAAAATTGTGTGAAATTCGCAGGCAATGTAACACTAGAAGCTACAAGCTAGCTGAGGTGGTTTGGCTATCTCTCACAGAGATGAACTGGGTGCCTATTTCATATGTCTCATGATGTATATTAGGTAAATATGACAACTTTTCTCAAAACCTGTAGGGAGTAGTGCTACAACATCATTTCCATTCAAAAAACTAATCTAACATTCCTCTTGTTGTGGCTTTAAGTCGCTGATACCAGGGATCTTCTCAATGATAGAGCAAATCTATGTCCTCCTGTGTATCTATGTCCATGGCCATTGTTGATTTTACAATTTCAAACTCGGCGCAGCTGCTACATCATGGCTCTCGGCCACACCTTCTGTTCGTTGGTTGGTCCAACGTATTTTCTGCCAAGGTAAACGAGGCAGAGCTCTGAGTGACCAGTCTGAGTAATGAAGCTAAATGAAATTAAGTGGAAGTACGAAGGCTGGCAGAGTCAGGCTATGGAAACATGCCCTCATAGTGAATACAACAAACTAGCAAAGCAGCTCGCCGTCAAAGATGAGCCATAATTTCAAGTAATAACCTCAGGGTCCAAGTCTAACATTATACATTGTGGTTGAAGTAGTTTAACTTTGAGCAACGTAGGTAGCATGAGATTAGAAGTTCAGAAATGTTAGCATGCTACTTAAGTCAATGATCTATATCGATTGAGCTCACTGGCATGCTAATAAATGAATACTGTTGATATGTGAAAACTATAATGGAGCAATCAACATAACTGAAATAAATTATGTTTTTGTTGTCTATACTAATGTTGCATTTCTTGGTATAGTCAGTTGCTAGATTTCAATGTGAAATATAAAATAATGTAAAATACCATGCTTTGGAGTATCCTGAATATGAAATTCCCCCATCAAACTGTGGAGAAAGTGGAGCCAGGGGATGCAACATCCAAATAACCAATTAATCTGATAAGATTTAACTTTAGCTTCTAGGTAACAATATTTCTGGAGTAATTTTATCATAGGTAAGGCTATCCAGCTGGGCTAACTAGCTTAGATTAGTTCTTACAGGAGCTGACCATTTGAAACAATAGTCTACATCAACTGAGCTGGCTAACATGCTAATCTATGTATAAAATCAGTGTATTCAAGGTTGCTTTTCTTGACATGATCAGGGGCTAACATTAGCATCACAAATATTAAAATAATGCTAATTGTTTTGCTTTGGAATATCCAAGTTATGAAATTCCCCCATCAAAAGCAAGAAGAAGCATAACCAGGGTACTCAGACAGCCAGATAGCCAACTATGTTGGTCCAATTGACAATAATGTTAGCCTTTAACTATAGTTATTTTCTTAGCTAATTTGATCATAGCCAGCTCGCAAACAGAGAAAATGAAATGGTCCTGTTTGTTGTTTTCAAATATAATAATGACCTTACATGCGATCTGCTATTCCAGCTGAAGACTACCCAAAAAACAGTGCTCCATAATTTAGGTAGTGTACATTTCATATTAATAAATGTTATCAGTACCTTCCAGGCCAATAAAGAGTGAGCTATGTTTGCATCTTTCCTCAGACTTTTTTTCTTTTTAAACATCCTCCACCATGCAACACGGATGGTAACTCTGATTTTTCCTTGTGATGGTCACTCCTTTTCCTCGTGATGGTCCTTTTTTAATGATTTCCCCTCCTCTAAACAATTAATTTATTTCTTTTTCTTTGAATTCGCTCTTTCTTGAAGTTTCCTCATTTCAAGCGATCAACCCTCTCTTAGTTTATTAAGCCTCAGTTTACATGCAATACCAACAGAAACCAAATATATTAACAAACAGGAGAGCGAGAGTATCGTGTCAGCTCTACCCATCCTCTCTGTTGGATCAACAACTGCTGGTTGATGGAAAATGTGTTACTCACTACCCGCTGCATGTGATTTTTCCCAAGAATGTGACCACAAACACCCAATTGTTTTCACTGGTAAATAATGTGAATGGATTTGTATTTCTATGATAGCTCTCCCTGGCAGCATCCTCTATGCATGTTTGGTATAATATGGTAATTTTTGGTTTAATAGTATGTTTTAAGAGCATGGAAACATTTAAAAAAAACAACCAGCCAAATCGTAATGCTGAGTTGTTCTGTAAGCATTTCTGTGGTTGATGAAAATGACTGAATCCACTGGATTGTGCAATAACTTCTCTCAATAACATTACACAACCTTGACTGTTTATTCTTTCCAAAATCTTATCTCAGAACCACCTCCAATCAGTCTTCCGCTGCTGAGTAGGTGTAGATAAGGGCTGATGGATGAAACAGTAGGCCGAGGCTGTGACACGTTAGTTGGAGCAGGGACAGACATAATCAGGACTCGTAAAGACCAATCAATCCTAAATAGCGCAAACAGAAGGAAAAGTCACGGTAGCATGCTGACCAGTTCCAGGAGAACCTCAAAAACCAACTAATGGGCAAATGAAGGATAAAAAAACGTCACAGTGTGAGGTTTTACGAAAGGGACCACAAGCGAGAACCAGTAAAATACAAAAAAGAGGCTTTATTTCTGAAGGGGGAAAACCACCCAACAGAGCAGGCAACAGTACAGAGTCCAGTATCCAAAATCAGAATCCAATGGGCGAAATCCAGAATCCTTACCAGGGCACCAATCACAAAAATCAAAGTCGGACAGAATGGGTTCAGTAAACAAGAAGGCAGATAAGTACAGGGAGTAGGCAAAAATCGTAAATCCAAGATGGTCCAGTCAGAAAGATAATCACAATGAGAACAGGGCGAATTGAACGTGGCACAAGTAAACATGAGAAAATAATCTGACAAGGCAGTGCTGTGAAGAGACACCTAATATACATTTCAGGGAGGTCACATGATAAGAGAACACAGGTGCAAGCAATCAGACTGATTGCAAGGGAGCAACACATTAGGGAGAACCTGATCACATGAAATTGGCAGAAGCTAAAACACGGACAGGGATCACGGGAAAAACCTATAGACAGTAACACAGCTCCAGTCAAGGAGTTCTACCGTGCACAGATACTAAGAGAAAGGAAAGCATAAGAAGGTGTGGAGACTCCACTGAAATGCAGCTGCGAAGATTAGGGAGAGACAAGAGGCGGAGACTAGAATAGGGCGAGTGCTGAGAGCTTGTTAATCAATGAGTAAGTGCAGATATACAATCCCGAGGGGTCATTAGTAAGTTAGACTTATATACAATGTTAGTCTTGGTTAGTAAATTAACAAAAACAACAAACTGTTAATATGTGTTAGTAATATAGAAAAAGCAAGGAGAAGGAAGTAAATGAGATCAGGAAGGAAGATTGAAACCCAGAAACCATTAAATCCCCGAAGGAGTGCCACGCATTACTGGGGCTGTGAGCAAAGACAAGACCAAAGACCAGACAGGGGGAGACAAAGTGCAATGCATGGAAAATTCAAAACAAGGACCGGAATAAAACAATGGCGATAAGTAAAACATGGAAATCCAAAACTAAGACAATACATGAATGAAAAAGTAACCAAATCACAATACATATATCTAAAGAATAGTCAGACATGGCAAGGATCAAAATACACATAAGGCAGTCAGAACAAACATGGCAAGGCAGACCAGAATCACAACACACAGGAGCATTCAGCAGCCTCAAGGGGAAGAGAGGTAGTTATACAGGACGTAGCACTCATCAGGGTGATTGTGGACTAGGATGTAGCAGCCGAAAAGTCACAGGAAGCCACCATAGTACTACCTCCACCCCTGTTTATCAGAGTGCTGATGTCCAAGGGGCACCATCTCTGTCATATGGAAAAATGTTTGAAGACGCTGTCTCTAAGCTTTCCGATTTTGTCACTGCGAGTGGTGCCCCTCAAGTTATGACAGAAAAAACAACAAATACAAGGGTCTATTGACTCCCCTTATTAAAATTTCCAGCTTAAACCAGCCTTACCTAGTCAAGCTATCTTTTGACTCCTGCTGGTTTTAGCTGGTTGGCCAGCTGTTCACCAGCTGAGAATGCAGAGGTTTGTCCATTGCCTTAACCAGCTGCAAACCAGTGAAGGCCATCAACAAATCAACTTTAGCCAGCAACAGACTCATTATACCCAGCTAGACATGTTTTAAACACTGCTAAAATCAGTTTTGAATCTCAGCTGGTCTTAGGAGAATTTTTCAAAAGGGTTTCCATATAAGGAACCGCACAACCCTCTGAATAACGTGTAACTGGGCGATGAACCTCATGAAAGGAACATGAAGGCTTTGTTTTGACACCGTTGTTGATTCACACGTTTCCTGCAACGTCCCTGTTTGGTTATTCGAGTCGAAAAGCGTCTTCCCGTTGACACACGATTCCCTGGATCTGTCGGAATATCAGAGTTGTTGTTTTCCCATCCGCATGCCAGCACCCTTTCCGTCACAACATCGCCTCTATCTGCAGAATGAAGATGGATGTGAGCCAGCCTCTCAGCACATTTGAGTAAGCGGGGGAGAGAGAGAGAGAGAGAGAGAGAGAGAGAGAGAGTTTGTGACAGGGTTAATATAAATAGAAAAGAAATTCAGAGTAAGAAAGGGACGCGAAAGATATTGGGACAAAATAGAAGAGAAGAGAGACAGATTGAGACTTGAGACAAACAGAGTTTTTTTTTTTTTTTTTCAAATAGACCGGCATTAGCACAATGCAATTCAGAAAAAGTCCTGAAACAAATGCAGTCACAGCTGATGTTTTTTTTTTTCTCTCTTCCACAAATAAATTTCACCCCTATCGAATAGGCAGAGGCCTACTATTGTGGATAGACATAGTGTGAAAATCTCAGCATTCCATGCACATTCCAGCGTGAATCCAAAGTCCAAGTGTGGCACTCTATGATCCTTTTGACCCCGCGTTACAGGACGACACATAAGTCGCCAGAGGCTGTCCATGAGGGCAGAGATAGTGATCACCATTAGCTTTAACGTACTACTTATAACCTTCTCTAGTCTGACAAGTGGGATAGACTTTCTGCCGTAGGATAGACTTTTTCCACCGAAAGACATTACTAGCACCGGACAGGCCCAGCATGCACTTCAGTTTGCCTAGGTCATTTATTGGCCCCTGCCCTTTGACCTGGCAAGTATAGCTCAACATATAATCCTCAGTAATGTGCACACACATTCACCTCTCAGATGTGCACTGAGTTTCATGGCTCAACTTTGCCGTCAGTAGAACTGATAAATACAGTCAATAAAATTACTCTCTCTGACACTACAGCATATACATGCTTCTGAAAAGGGGGGAAATTCTTTATAATGATTAAACAGTATTTTTATTTTTGGTGAACACTACCATCCCACAGACAGAGACATCTTTTTTCAAAATAAATATTTGTGATTCCACAAAAAAATGGCAGTGTTATCTGTTGTCGTACATAATACAGTAGAACAAATGCATTATGCATGTTCATTTTAAGGAGGATTGGTAGCCTTTGCATCTTCTCTTTTTTCATGACTCACTGATTCACTTGCAGTATTGTGTCAAGTTCTTTTTTTTACCTCCCTTCCATTTAAGGATTCAAATGTGTAACAAAATATGATTCATTTGCGCAGCAGATTCTGCTATTTCATATGCAGCACTGTTAATACGTGTAGCATATGATCCCTTCATGACGGTAAAACATTTACACAGACAATGAAATAGTTTATACAGAAGGGGTATACCTGTACCCCACTTGGGATTCAAACCAACAAACTTTCCTAACCGCAGCTCTACAATGCCAAGACGTCTCCTTCTGTCAAATGTTTCATTCAGTACATTCTGATAAACTCCAGAGAGGAAAAAGGAAGACTTTATTGACTAAAGCTGCCTTGTCAAGTATTGATCTGCATTTCGCCCCGTACATGATCGCATAGGTGCATTGCCCTGTGAATCTGAATTCCAATGAGACGGAATGAATCCTTATATAATTACATTTATATCACAAACATATCTATTTGTTGTAAACGATTGCACAGTAATTCCATTATTTTGGATTCAGGCTTAACTAATGGTTAAGCTCACTTAATAATCCATGAAAATGTTTTAGACATGGAGTTAAGTTGATTTTTTGTGCCATCAGATACAGCTATAGAGTCTCTACATGAATTGAAAAATGATCGTCTCTTTTAGTTGCCGCATATTCTACTCCACCAGGGAATACAAAAGCAATATAAGGGCAAAACACTGCATTGGCAGGAATATAAGGGTGATCGAGGCTGTGTTCGGTATTTAAAGACTGTAAAAAATACTATATTTTTATATTAGCAGTGGGTGAAGCAATGGTAGAAGTAGTAGGAATTGTTGGTACATTTGTATGGAGTACTTTATGTCCCCTCCCTCCCCCCCTTCCAAAATCAGTTTGAAAGGAGATAGAATGCATCAGCAGAGAGGAAGGAAGATCTAAAAGAGAGAATCACTTTTAAAAGGATTTTGTCAGTTATTGACTGGTTGCACTCTTCTGCTAATAGCCATTTAAAGATTATGGGCCTGCTGGTGGAAATCAAGGCCTTCATTGTTCTGCTTATTGCACTCTAGCAGATGGGGGCTGACACCACAACACACAGCCTCCCTCTGGGCACGCTCAGTAAGCGCCAACCTCCATCAGCCCAACCCCTATTGAACCAGCCCTAATAATTGCCCATGAATTATTAATTTACACACTATGCTGGAAGAATGGTTAGGATGGGGGGGTGGTTTACAGGGAGGGTTGGCATACAAAATGGCCACACCCCACTCCTCCAACCCCGCGCCCCCCCCACTCCCCAAAGAGTCCCATGGAGCCCATTTCTCGGAACATGGCGGACATTCCGATAACTGACGCGGGAAGATAAAATATAAATTCATTAATTGGCCGATCGCTGATGAAATGAGAGCGGTCCATTAGAGGGGAGCCCACGGACGGGCCCAGAATGCTTTCCGATTTCTCGGACGGCTTTTTAAGCGGGCCGCAAGCCACGAAGGGAGAAAGGCACTTGAACTGCAAAGTTACGAAATGTCAATTGAAACTTTCAAAAGACGTGACAGAAAGAAATCCGGGCTTGGACACAGTAATTGTTTGTCCGAAGTTTCTTTTTTTTTTTCTTTTGCCAGCACAAGCAACAATAAACTCATCATGATGTTTTAGAAAAGCTTAGAAGTATATATTCGCATGACTTGCTAGCAAAATGAAATAAGTTTAGTGAATCCAGTCTTGCTGTCACCGGCGTGCTTGGAGGCTGATTATGGTAGCTATGACACAATGTTTGACACAATAACTGGAAACGTTGTAAAGGAAAAAGATGGAAAGAGTGATTCTTGCTTATTTATAGTTTCTTCACTGCTTTAGCAGGTACGTTTGGGGAATTAACAGTCAGCATCATGTTATTTTATCGATTCAGAAGAAAAATTGAATTCTGAACACTGAATTCTGTTACGGCGTGAGTAATATTTTGAATCTTACAAAGGCTGGCAATTTTCTGTCCTCATATGGTGCGATACATGAGATGACAATCCTCAAGTGATCCCTCAGAGATTGAGCACCAAACAACTTCTTGAAAATTGCATATCAATATCAAATAGTGCATTCATTAGGATGTAATATGCCACTTATATTTAAACCACGGGAGTAGTGATGAAAAGACTGCACTGCAGCTCTGCATTTTGCCCCAAAAAAATGTTAATTGGAATTTATTTACTTTACTTTCAGTCAAGAAAGCTTTGTTTTGCAATAAATCGTGTTAATGAGTGCCCCCCTATGGCTATAAGTCTATGAGAAACATACTAGGGGCTTTATGACGAGGAAATCATATTAAAGTGGTGCCTTAAAGCTGTGCAGCAGCTATAATGATGGAAACGAAGATGGTTTCTCGCCGCTTCTAATGGTTATTAGTTCAGAAGCCTCCATATTGAGCAGAACTTCATTAAAATGTTTTGAGGGTCTGTTTTTTTTTTTTAGAGACATTTACCCAAGAGTGATTATTTAGTATGCATATTTAATTGAAGTTTGAAATTTATTTTGAGTTTTATGGGGAAAGTAATTTTAAAAAGAACCCTAGTGTGATACTCTTGTTAGGCCATTTTGTACCAAATAAACATTAAGGCTTTTTTCCAAAGGGCTGCCAAGGCAATGAACTATACTTTTACGCTAATATTCATGACAGAGCATATGCACCAAGAACATGGTCATGCACTATACAAGAATGCATCAAAAGTGAATTTGAATAGCAGTGAATAGATGTGCAATTTTTAAATGCGGGTCCTTGCACTCAAGTCTGCCTTGGATACTAAGGCACTGCATTTCAGACACATATATTATCATCTCCTCTGAACCTCAAAGCTCAGAGAGGTGTGTGTATAACTGTGATATACAGTACAATAATGTTGTTTAACATCCTTTGCAACGTTTGCTAAAATAATATGTGTAGAGTATTTGAAAACTATCCTATGTGAGATGATGTTTATTCATAAAACGGCAAGCTCCTGGCAAATAATTAGCATTTACAAAATTTACAAAATTAATTTCTTGCCAGGGCATGTTAACTAAATTTTTTCTCGAAAGTCCGCAATAATATGAGTGTGATGAAAAGGCCTTGAGAGATACAATTTTTCATCACAAAATAAAGGATTAATTGCTAAATAAATGAATATGAATTCACTGGATTGCCTCACTATCCCTGTGCTGTCTTGTGTGTGTGTGTGCGCGCGCGCGTGTGTGTGTATGTGTGTGCTTAGATATTATATTTTTCCAAAATTTGGAATTTGTTGATGATTGTTGTCCACTTTATTGTTTGTCTTTGGCCACCAGTTCACCTGCTTCCTAACAAATAGCATGTATTTGATTGCCCACCTAGTTGTGGTGCTAATTTATATAGATAGAGCACAAAGATGCTACATTGTAATAAGACTCTGTTATTGCAGCCCCAATATGATAACAGAGAAAGTGAGCTGTTAACAGAGTTGTTTTCATGTCTGGTGATTGTGGGTAGGACACCCCCATGGACAGCCGTGTTTCTGTACCCTGAACTGAGCCAGGTACATAGAAAGAGTTAAACTGGAGAGGCAAAATGGAGTCTGGAGATTGCAGATCTCCACTTGAATATTTTCCAGAGGTATGGGAGTGGCTCACTTAGCAATAAAAATGCTTGGATTAATTCCATAGCTGGATTGCTGTGGTGATTTTTGCGGACATAACAGGTCATGACCTGAACATAAAATCTCACCATAAAGGCAACAGCTCCCACTGCATAGATGAATTCACCTGCTTTCTGGTCAGCAAGTGTATACAGTCTAAAAACTTACTTGTTTTGAGATGTTTATGGCTGCTCCACTCAGATCTAATTCCTGGTGGTAGATGACGTAATATCAGGGGGTGGCCAGGAGGCATATACATTTTAAAAATACTCACATATACATGAAGTTAGTGAGTAGGAAAGTACTATAGTTATCGTATTAAGGTATAGATCTTTTGTCATGATAGTTATATTGAAATATCATAAGCAAAAGTTATATTAAAATGCAGTATAATGGGAACTTAATTGATCTTCCCAAGTGGATGTAATATTCCTGGCAAACACCAATAATATCATCATCATAAATCATGTTTATAAAACTTGACAGCTGGTAATATACTACCATGTTGTGATCCCCATTACCTGAAGCGATCTAGTTATCAAATACTTTGCAGTGCACTTAAGAGAAATTGTTGCACTTTAAGAGCCTACGGCATGACATAAACAGGAAGATAATACGGATGTTAGCCTCCCCAGTAATGGGACTTCAATCATCTATATTTGTATGTTGTTTGCTTCTTTGCGTGTTTACATTTTCAAGTAACCCTGCAGAAAATTCCAGCTAAGACAAATGTAAGGTGGACAAGCAGGCTTACTACACTTAAAGCTAGTCAACCAGGGGTGCATTTCCCAAAACCATATTTGCCTCGCAACCACACCAGCAGGCCAGCTGTGACCAGCTAGAAGTGTCAAAAACACTGCCTGGGCCATCATAAACCAGCTTGGGACCCCAGCTAGTCATAGCAAATCAACATCCTCAGATAGAGGTACACTCAAAGCGCCCATTCTTACCTCTGCAGCTATAATTGCTGGAAAGACCATGAGACACCTGTACCTGTACAAGACTGTAGTTTCAAACCTATGAAGTTCTTACCCCTACCCTTTGTTTTATGTTTGCAATTTAAAACAGCTAAAGTGCACAATGCAAGTCTGTTTAATGATTTAGTGCCGCGCTCCATAATGAATTATTTAATCAGGCAATTATTTTGGTTGATGCAACACATTGTTCATTATCACAAACAAAATGAAACACTCTACCATAATAAAGTGAGCGGTGAATAAGCATTTGTGTACACGGCAATGAGAAAACTGATCGTATTTGATTAGGGGTAATTGGTTGGATCAAAAATAGTGAGCGCCCCTGTTTTGACAGATGGAGTCATGGTAGGCTTGACTGGCAGGCAGATGCCAGCATGGGGGTATGAATACTCATTTGTACTTTTGGTACTCCTGGCGGCAATACCCAATAAGGAAAGGCCTTTGGGCGAAGACCAGGGCAGGTGGGGTGGGATGGGATGGGATGGAGGGGTAAAGGAGCAAATAAAAAAGTGGAAGGGGGTTTGGCAAACACCACCTGCTTTTTTTGCAAAAGCAGAAAAACAGACTCTATGAGTGGTGCAGGGGCTCAGTGGCTCCAGTCGCTTTCCATTCAGGTGGATGCAGCGGGTGGGAGTCAGGGGTGGGATGGCGGAGGAACAGATCAGTGTAATCACTCATGAAAGCGCCCGGTTCCCTCGAGGGGATGGAGATCAGTGCCAAGAAGCTTGCAGGCCGCTCTCCGGCTGACACTCACCCCTGCTAATGGCTCAAGCTGTTTATTCTGCCCTGCCTGGGACTAGCTTAGCCGTGTAATTAAGGTTAATGATTCGACTGGAAATGCCGGCAGGCACAGTCCCCCACGGTCATCCCCTGCAGGCAGACGACCCTGTCCCGCAAGGCCTCCATCCACCAATCCTCTCCAAACAAAATGTACGGGATTGCGAATTGCGAGGACAGCCCAAATGGGAGGCTCTAAATTGCCTATTGCACTCGAACATGGAGGAAACTGAGGTGTTTCTGTATCTGTAGCACCTTTGATTGCTGCTCATGTCTATTCATTGCCAGATTACACTGTAAACCCTGATAGAGTGTTGAACTCAAATGTTTTGAGGAAACCGATTACCTCAAAAAAAAGTTTAGGCAAACTTAATTGCATTGTGTGGAAGGAACTTGAAGAAAGTAAGGTTTCTCCTGGTTTCACTCAAGTACCAGTACACTGTAAACCCTGTCAAGTGCGGTGAACTCAAATGTTTTGTGGAAACCAATTACCTCAAAAAATTGAGTTTTCCAATTTAATGATCTTAATGTGTTAACAGCACTTAAAAATGTATTTAAAAAAAAAAAAAAACTTTAACAAATTTTTTTAAAGTTCTTTAAACTCAATGCAATTAAGTTTGCCTACACTTTTTTTTTTGTTGAGGTAATCGGTTTCCTCTAAACATTTGAGTTCACCATACTCGTCAGGGTTTACAGTATACTATTACTTGATTGAATCCGGGAGACCGCAATACATGTATTTATTTATTCATTTATTTATTTTCTGTTGCTCTGCCCTCCAGCTCAGTTAATGTGAAATAAGACAATGAATATGGTGTTATGGCTTTGACTGTCATCTTCAATTTCAGGGTGTTTAAGTCCAAATCAGTGAAACATTGTGGGATTTACAGCCTTTAATGTGAGTCTCTAAATTACCTCCTAAATATTTACACACTGCAATACATTGAAGATGTCCAAGATGAATAAAGAGTGATAAAATGAAAAAATGATAATGGTACTGCATGAGAAATGTGGGTATTCAAGTCATTGTTTCTACAGAAGTCTGTTGACAACATTTAGGGGCCAGGATCCTTCCAGTGGGTCTGAATAATATTCAAGGGCATGATCTTAGTCGACGATACCTTCTATGGGATGCCAACACCCTGAATACTGCCTTCTCTACCTCTTTCTAGAACTTTAAAACCAAACCAGTTGAACTACAAAATGGCAGTGAACGGTTGGGGAAATAGATTTCCAACTCTAAGGCGTCAGGTTGATTCTTCAGAACTGTTCTACCATTATCCACTCAAACATCGTATTTCACCTGAATTACTTAGAATAAATGTCCAGCCTGCATAAATGCATTGTGCTCAAAATAACAAAGTTATCTGTCAAGATAAGATGTTTTATGCCCTCTCAATAAGATTTACCGTAATCCCCGCTTACTTGCTACAAGTGAAAAGCTGATTGTACAAAATTAAATAAGCCTGCTTCTACAAGTTTTTTTGCCATTTAAATTGGCCAATGTAAAAAGCTCTCAGAAGACAAAGACCATCACTGAATTGTCTGGGAAAAAAAAAGGAATTTTCCGGAATCAAATAACGGGTCATGTAAACACATTGGAAAAGAGTGCAAATGACAGGACACATCAGAGATAAACAAATTACCTTCGGCTAGTGATTTTAACATCCTCTTTTCAGGCAGATTTTCTTGCTTTTTGAAAGGCTTTCAGTGTAATAAAACCCCACATTTTTGACACCGTTGTGCATTAAACACTTGAGCCGCCTTACATTTTTTTCCTCATAATTGTATTTACACTCAACCCCAAGTTCCCAAAGCACTTTCCTTTTTTCCTTTCGCAGAAGTCCTCTCGCCAACAGCCGGATGCTGGCACATTCTGATGTCACGACTCAGAGCTGCTTTCCTCCGCCTTGCCACACAGTGCTTTTAAGCCCCATAAATACAGGCCATTACCCACAATGCCACTACTCCATACCCACTGTGTATTTACCAAATTGCAAACTCCCAAGACTTGAGATTTTCCTGCAAAGCTCATTCAATCCCACCGGCGCGCATTGTGAGAGGCACTTATTTAGCGGCAATGTACCCATTATGCCAATGTTCCTTTTTTAATGCCAGTGCCCAAAACAATGGCATTTGTATACTGCACAGCATAAAGTCATTATGAGAGTTTTGTAATGATTGGTTTATTATCGTGATGGGGAATCAATTGACGCAAAGCAGAAAGTTGAGCGCTCTAAGCCAGTGTAATAATGAATGCATATAGTTTTGTCCTTTGTAATTATGCCACAGTGAGCTTTTGAAACTGTGTGATCCTTTGTAATTAGGCCAGAATGAGAGTTTGAATCGGCGTGGTGCCATGTAATGGTGCGAGGCTGTGATTCTCAATGGGGAATCACTGTGAGAAGTGGTATCAGCCAATCAGACAACACCGCTGGCTGTCTCCATGCCACATGACAGGTAATCTCAGTTGGATGTTCCCTTGTATTTGGCAGCGCTCCGAAATTCCTCACGCCTGCTCCGAGCAAGGAAATCGACGCTCTCAAGCCCTCATCATCCTCAGGGTGGCGAAGGTGACATGCGCTCTGCCTGGAGGAAATCATTTTAATTACTTCAGACCAAAGGGAGAGCTGCTGTGACAGCTACCTGATGGACTCAATAATCGTCACTAATTAAAAATCGGAGGTGAGGTATTAGCATGGGGACGGAAAAGCCTAGTGCTAGAGAAGTGTGCTTCATCATCACATTGATGAAGGCTTCAGGCTGGGACATCACAGGGTCCATAATGGACCCCTCCTTAAATATTAAGGGAGTCCTGTGGCAGCCTACAGGGTTACACAACCAGGCTAGAGGTGTCTTTAGCTGGCAGGCCAAAGGGGGGATAGTTGGGAGGGGGACACATACTCATCTCAGTCATCTATCGTCAATGACCAACAGTATGGGCGATTCTCTCATTTATGGATTTGATATGATTAATTTTTCAGCAGAAGCCAGCAAAGATGTTTATCCATCATCTGGTTTAGCAGTCCCTCATCAACAATTTTAAGAAAAGGAACTCAGAAATCGTCCATAGTGTATAATAAAAAAAATTAGTAGCATTATTTACCACATTAAAAATATGTTTATAATTCAATATTACAGAGTATACACAGGTTAAAAAATTGAAAATTAAAAAATTAATTAAAATTAAATTCAATGATAGTTACCGCTGCAGCTTTTATCACGTGAATAATGGATATATATGGATATTTATTGCAGGTGAGGTTTAAAACTGAAACGAGAAGGAACAGTGAGTGAGTGGGAATATTTTTCTGCAATTGAAACGTTATTTTTTGACTAGTGTGTACTGTATAGGGTTCACCACAAGCCAAATGGCAATATTTCAAGGGATCTGAAACCCGAGAGGAAAGAGTTTGTTTCTGTGAGAGCTGAGTGAGTGAGTGAGCCCGCACCCCCTCTGTTGCAACATTACAATTCAGAATCCGAGGCCGACATGTAAGAACAGCCGGTATGGGAAAACACCAGAATGTTTACTGCCTACGTGAGAAATTGAATACAGCGAGCTCAGGCACTGGCACTACCACGACATTAATATAACTCTCGCTCTCAGTCATTCATATCATTTTTTTCCACATGTAACACTGTCACTACAAGGTGAGGAGTGACTTGAAATGTTTTTGTTTATTTTTCTATGACAGCTCAAAGGTAAAAACATGGGCTGTTGCGAACTGCTAATTATTTAGCCCATTCGACGCAAGAATAGCATGAGTAAATAAATTCCGGTGAAAATTTTTTAGAATGTAAATTCAAGGCTAACCTTGTAAAAGATTGAAGTACTTACTTATTTTTTTTATTTTTTACAGAAGCAGTTGCACATTTTGTATGTGATAACAAAAAGGAAGAGGGCAAAATATCAGAGGCACCCAACTTTGAACTTTTTAAACCACAAGTACAAAAGAGTAAAAACAGGTGATTCCTATCAATATAAACAATATATTTGCTATGTAAGTCTCCAAAGAAAGATGATTATAATTAGAATAAGAAGTTCCAAATATTTTTGGCCCCAATTGGTTACAAAAACAACTACATTATTTAAAGTGGCAAGAGGAACAGCATTTTTATTTCTGAAAGCAGTGACTTTCAATAAAAAATAAAAATAAAAAAAACTATGACAGCAGAAGTCACCAAGTAACAACAACAAAAAAAAAAAAAGAACTGTGGCCACAAGTTAAAGCTCTGTGACAGGGACAGGGACAAGGTAGTTGCAAATGAGGACTGAACTACACCAGAGATTCCTATAAATCCAAACGAAACAGTATGTTAAGCACTTCACAAAGCTGGTATTAATGGCGACATTTGCATTTATTTCTATAATACAGTGAGCACCATGGTTCATAAGACAGGGGCACATTTTTAAATTTTGTCTTCTGTACTATAGCACTTTGAGTTTGCTAGGACGTAATGACAACAAGGTTAAAGGGCAGTCCGTCACCCTGTCTGACTTTCATTTGAGGGTGTTTTCATCCATATTAGATGAACTATTTAGAAATGATATCACCTTTTACGCATAGCACCTCCATTTTCAGCCGCTTAAAAAGTATTGGACAGTTTAATGTAATAATCTCTTTTTTTTTTAGATTTGGTCACCTATCCTTTGCATGTAATGACTACTTGATGTCCGTGACGCACAGAAATCACCATATTCTGGGTATCTTTTCCTGGTGATGCTCTGCCAGGCCTGTACTGCAGCCACCTTCAGTTCGAGCTTGTTTCCGGGTCTGTTTGCCGTCAATCTCCTGTTCAACATGTGAAAGGCACATTGGCTTCAGATCCGGTGCCTAACTCAGCCAACAAAACCAAAATAACAAAAAATGCATCACTGACCAATGAAACAAGGTCCTCGCTAATTAGTAAATGAATAATATGAGCAATAATTTGTATAAATTGAATTTTTATCCATTCCATTCCCTGCCCAAAGATGTTAAATAATATTGTACCAAACATAAGATGTCTACTGTTTTTTTTTTTTCTTTTTGTAAAGAAAAGCTGAGATTAAAAAAATTAATTATGAAGACATAAAAAAGAAACAACATTTGGATGAGTCTAGATGACATTTAAATGTTGATTTCCAAATTACAGTTGAAAAATGTCTTCAGAGGAATATAAATAAGAGAGTCTTCAAATAAATAATTTTAACCTGATAGATTATGAGCCTAAAGCAGTTAATGGCCTGAATAGAATGCTGTAAATTCCCATTAAAGTATAATAAATAGAAGTCATATTCTGCAACTGAATAACTACAGGCCACAATGCTCACCACCAAAATAAATTTAAAGTAATTATTGGAGAGATGATCAAAGCAGTTGTTAAGCCAAATGAGTAAAACTGAATTGGTCCATGTATTACACAATCTTTTGAAGGGCGGTTAATTGTTGCTTATTTGGAATTTGTGTTTAAAGACTGTTTTCCATGAGACTGTTTTTCTTTGTTAAGACCACTCGAGAATATATTGAAACTCATCAGTTAAGACAACAGCAACCTTTTATTGTCTCTAAATTAGTCATTAACGATTACAAAATATTTAAACCGTGCATGTATAATTAGCGCCTGTGCTGATAAATGCCGACTGTTTATTGCTTTGTGACCGAGGAAGCATTCTGCTATGACAGAGAGATTTTTCAGCGATTCGCGCATTAATGAGGACATTTATAACCTATCACCTAAATGCCAACAAAATGAAAAAGGGAGGTCGCACCTGATGGGGATAATTTGTGCAGCATACGCCATCTGTTGGTCAGCTCACGCAACAACAGGATGATCACAACCATTGTTTTAGTGTGTGGAAAAGCACATTGCAAGCCAGATTTGCATGCAATTTTGGAGATAAATTAGGCGTTTTCATCGCGTTATCAAGAAAGCAACTAATAAGCGCTTCCCCAGATTGGCTGATTGGCAAATATCTGCCGTTTTACTCAACTGCTTTGACCGCTTTAATAGGCATTCATGGAAGAGTCACATCATTTTCTTACTTCATCAACTCTATGAAGACCTCCCAGCTCGATTAAAATTTAACTGCCAACAACATCCCTGCAGTAAATCTTGCTGAGCCAGAAGTCACTTATGGAGCATAAACAGTCAATATCTCCCCATTGATTTCTCCAGTGTATATTCACCATGTATTGACTAATAAACATTAAAAGGCTTTCACCAATGCCCTCGCCTCCATCAAACCTGATATCATTTGCTGCCGCATTTGCTGCTGAATATGCTGGCTATGATTCCAATGCTGACAAATCAGACTCATAATACAACTCATTATAATGCATAGACCAATATTAACACTCACTAGCATTTTTAACATCCCTTGATTATTATTTTATGCAACAAATTATACTTCCCATCGCAATATTTTCCATTTCTATCTGATTGAGCAAAGATGGTACATAAATATGAATGTGTAAAACGGCTGCACTGCTGTTCAGTTGTGCGTTGCTTGAGAGTCAAACATTTAATAGATTGCACTGCTCACCCTCCCCCTCTATTATTGGCTTATCTAAAAGGGGAAAATACCATGTGAAAAATCCCAGTGAACTCTGACTATCCTCGAGGAAGCAAAATGCGTCATTAAGCGACTTGTTCTGTTACTTTTAAGATCGTACACAGAGTGCCAAAGGACAATTGAGTCAAGAGGGGGTCCGGCCATGTCAGAAGGGGGCTGATGTCACCTTCCTAGCGCTTTTTGCTGCCATAATTCAATTATCAGCATTTTGAGTGGCTGGGTCCCCAGATGTCTCATTGTCTATACAGATGTACTATATAAGATACAGATGTACTGTATCTTAATAAAAAAGTATTCTTGGGATATATATTGGTATATGTTTCTGTGATGGGTTGAGGGGAAACATATAGTCTACAACCATCTGATTACGCCTATGGAGGCTCCAAGCTTCGCATTTATTAATTTGCGACATGTGATGTATTTGCTTGGTGAGGCAATTATAAAAGGAAGATTCAACACTTTCTGTCTCTTCGCAGATGAAGCCTTTGCCCCCCAATTCGGTCAGGTCATAAAGCCATGCAGCTAATATTACCCAGCTTTATTGAGACATCCATTAATCGAAGGCCTCGGCTGGTGACCCCTGACCCCCTCTGACCCTTGAACATCATGTTACCAGCCGAATGAGGTGCCATCTTGCCCATCTCAATTCCCCGTAGCCCTGAGGGGTTTGCCAAGAGTGAAGGGTACTCCCCTCACAAAAAGAGATTAATGAAGCCGCTTTAGAGAGAACCACAAGCTGCAAAGAGTGTCGAGGGAAGACTTTATACATTTGGATTATGGGATATGTAGAAGGGATAGCATTACAACAGGAAGAACAATTGAAGAGTGTCATCACAAGAGACAAACACCAGTTAAACAAAGCCGCTTCCTCTTCAAAAAACAATCGCGGACTTAAAATCAGAGCTCTCTGTCACTATTTCGAAAAGATATTGGCTATCCTAAGTCCTTTGCTTTCAATATAAAGCGAATAATTTTTTTGGAAGAAAACTCTTCATTTTTTAGATATTCACCAATAACTTTCAGCTAGAAGTGATTAAATCTTATTTTGGAACCTTCAAATGCATCATTTGAACAATGCAATGTCCGAGAAACAAACAGTCACCTCAAAACACTTTTTTGATACTGCTGCAGTGAGGTGGATGGATGCAGATATTTTGCCTTCATTTTGAGCCGCCGGGGCAGGTGTCAACAAAAGTGCAGAGAGGAAGAGAAACAGCCGTGATGATAAACAGCCAGTCTCCAGATCACTTGACAATCAATGCTCCCTGCTGCCATTAAGGGTTTCAATTGTTCCATATCGAGCGCTTTGAAAAGGTGTCGCAGACTCCAGACAAGTGGACACACCACTTTTTGAGCCCCCATTGCAGTGTGGGCACTGAAAGGAAACTCCTGACCGCACCAGAGTCTAAGTCCTAAAACTGTTGTCACCTATCCGGCTCATTATAAGCAATTACCTTCCCTGTCAGAATCCAAGCCTTACAGATTGAATTCCGATTGATCGTCTCCCCAGGAACCGAGGTGACTGTTAAAGCCCCTGTTTTTTCCGCGCGGGTATTTTGTGCGTGCTGATGCGAGCGCTAGCACCCCTCCCGCGGGATCCTTTATAGGGCAATAATGGCGGTCGGCGACAGACCCGCCCCCCCCCCAACTCACTGGCCCGGCCGTAACCCTGCAATCGCTCAGAGAGAGAGCTTCTCTATTATGCATTGATGGCAGAGCCTGGATCAATAAAGGGGAAACGAAAACCCCCCGCAGAACCCGATTCTAAAGTGTAAAATACCTCTTAATACCCTGGCTTTCAAACAACTTAACCTAGCTGCCCTCTGTTCGTAACCCCTCACTCTCACAGATCACTTAAGAGCTCTGACAGAAAATCTTATTTAGCGGGCCAGCGATGCGCCAGGCATAGCCCAGCCGAAAATCCCGTACTGCACTCCCCGACTCCCCTAATTGCGTCAGTTTAAGTTCATTGGAAAGAGGCAGGGCTTATTGCCACTTTAATAAAGAAAGACTGATGGTAAATACTGCAGTCGCGGAGTTGACGGTTCTTTATCTTCTTGCATCAGTATTCAGCTGATTTACTTGAAATATGCTGGAAAAAGCGTAGCGGTTCGTCACAAAATGGAAAATCATTGATTAATTCTGGGATAATTTATAATTTATGGCATTGCACCAATATGTGATTGTGCACAGGCGATAGAGTTTTATTATGCTGATTTTGAAGACCTCATGTCAACTGAGAGAGGAAAACTGGAGGGAACCCATGATGTCCACTTAGTTTGCTGTCAGCTGCTCTGCGGCCATCAAGTGCTCAATAGCCGATGAGTTTTCAGCCTCTAAGAACATTTACAATCTGGCCAATACTGTATGATACCTTTGTGTCATTTGGTACAATAAAATATTACATAAATAAAAGGTAACCAGTTGGTCAATGTATTGTTTTTTTTCCATCTTGGTAACATTTTTATTGGAGGCAAAGTGTTATTTAAATAATGGCTGTCAGAACTTATTAGGCAGACTTACAGTCCATTTTTAAAACTTATAAAGAATGAATTCAGAGGAATTGAACTCTTAATTCATCAAAAGTAGGCTATTCCAAAGAAAAATTAGTTGTTTTAAAAAAAATTTTACATCGCTCAAAGTAGTTCATGATTTGACACTTAGTAGGAAATGGAGATGTATTTCGGAACAAAGTTGAAACACTGCTCAAAATGTTAGCTTATGTTGCCGCAGTGATATACCTCGGTAAGAAGTGAGCCACCTGCTTGGTACAGAAAAACCTGGGTTAAACCTGAAGTTAGCGCGATAAACCCAAATCCAACTTTATGGTACAGGCCCCAGGAAACTTCAGCCTTGCCTGAGTTCAAAACAAGGAGCATAGCGGCGCCGGTTCCGTTCACTGATGTGTTGCATGCGAGTCGGCAGTTATCTTGGCATCGACATTTTGTCTCCCTAAATTGCTTGGAAGTTTTCCCCGTTACAAGGAACGTCAATGAATGTCCAGGTACGTAATCAAATTACTCTCTGGTTTCCTCACTTCATTGTACCCTGGTTGAGCATATTTGCCATCAACAGAATTGTTCATATTGAATCATATGGCTAATGCCAACATTGTTTAAAGGAAGCGCAAGTAAACTCTGGCTAATCCTTTCCTCAGCTTCATTTTTGCCCCTGCGCCGTTAAAACACCACTCTCAGAAGTGATCACTGCACAGTACAGAACGAGGGGACAGAGAAATCTTTTTCCCCCTGATTTCGAACAGCCAAGCCTTTCTCCCCTCCTTGTCTTTTTGAACTCTGTACAAACAGACAAAAGGACTTGTCCACTGTTTTAAATACACTCAACAAAAATATAAACGCAACACTTTTGTTTTTGCTCCCATTTGTCATGAGATGGACTCAAAGATCTAAAATTCATTCCAGATACACAATATTACCATTTCTCTCAAACATTGTTCACAAATCTGTCTAAATGTGTGATAGTGAGCACTTTTGCTTTGCTGAGACAATCCATCCCACCTCACAGGTGTGCCACATCAAGATGCTCATCAGACACCATGATTAGCGCACAGGTGTACCTTAGACTGTCCACAATAAAAGGCCACCCTGAAATGTGCAGTTTTTGCTTTATTGAGGGTCTGGGGACCAGTCAGTATCTGGTGTGACCACCATTTGCCTCATGCAGTGCAACACATCTTCTTCGCATAGAGTTTATCAGATTGTCAATTGTGGCCTGTGGAATGTTGGTCCACTCCTCTTCAATGGCTGTGCGAAGTTGCTGGATATTAGTGGGAACTGGTACACGCTGTCGTATACGCCGGTCAAGCACATCCCAAACATGCTCAATGGGTGACATGTCCAGTGAGTATGCTGGCCATGCAAGAACTGGGACATTTTCAGCTTCCAAGAATTGTGTACAGATCCTTGCAACATGGGGCCGTGCATTATCTTGCTGAAACATGAGGTGATGTTCATGGATGTATGGCACAACAATGGGCCTCAGGATCTCATCACGGTATCTCTGTGCATTCAAAATGCCATCAATAAAATGAACCTGTGTTCTTCGTCCATAACAGATGCTGCCCATACCATAACCCCACCACCACCATGGGCCACTCGATCCACAACATTGACATCAGCAAAGCGCTCACCCACACAACGCTGTCTGCCATCTGCCCTGAACAATGTAAATCGAGATTCATCCGTGAAGAGAACACCGCTCCAACGTGCCAGACGCCATCGAATGTGAGCATTTGCCCACTCAAGTCTGTTACGGCGACGATCTGGAGTCAGGTTAAGACCCCGATGAGGACGACAAGCATGCAGTTGAGCTTCCCTGAGACGGTGTCTGACAGGTTGTGCAGAAATTCTTTGGTTATGCAAACCAATTGTTTCAGCAGCTGTCTGAGTAGCTGGTCTCAGACGATCTTTGAGGTGAACCTGCTAGATGTGGAGGTCCTGGGCTGGTGTGGTTACACGTGGTCTGCGGTTGTGAGGCCGGTTGGATGTACTGCCATATTCTCTGAAACGCCTTTGGAGACGGCTTATGCTGGAGAAATGAACATTCAATGCCCGAGCAACAGATCTGTTTGACATTCCTGCTTTCAGCATGCCAATTGCACGCGCCCTCAATGCTTGCGCCATCTGTGGCATTTTACTGTGAGACAAAACTGCACATTTCAGGGTTGCCTTTTATTGTGGGCAGTATAAGGTACACCTGTGCACTAATCATGGTGTCTGATGAGCATCTTGATGTGGCACACCTGTGAGGTGGGATGGATTGTCTCAGCAAAGCAAAAGTGCTCACTATCACACATTTAGACAGATTTGTGAACAATGTTTGAGAGAAATGGTAATATTGTGTATCTGGAATGAATTTTAGATCTTTGAGTCCATCTCATGACAAATGGGAGCAAAAACAAAAGTGTTGCGTTTATATTTTTGTTGAGTGTATTATGCAGGTAAAAAGTATTGTCGTTGAATGTCAGTTACAAGCAGCTAGCTTGTTAGCCACCTTGTTAATTTATTAACTGCTCAGTTAATGCAGTCCCCGCGACAGTAAGGGTACCAAGGTAGCTCGCTGGTGACCGTTATCAATCGCTGGCGTTTGTTGTTAGTCAGCGGTCTAGTCAAGTCAATGGGATGGCTAATTAGCTAGCTAGCATGAAACATTTTATTACAGCCCTTGTATAGCTGCAAAAGGCATGAGAATACAACCATGTAGGTTTGTTAGATAAAAGTGCCTACTGCAATATTCTTGTGTCGTACATTGTAATTATCTTGTGAGATTTATCACTGATGAAAAAGACACTAATTTCACAACTGTTTCAGATCTTTTTTTAATTAGTTTAGGAATACATTAAAACACTTATTCTGGTTTTGGAATGGTCAGCATATCGAGTGTCTGCTACGTTACATCCTGTTACCATCGTCAGAAACCCAAAATGCCTGGTTTGACGGCTGCCTGAGGTGAAAGTTGTTCGAGGTTCGGTCAGACCCCTGCTTGCCTAATTGTGATGTAGCCAAAAGTGGGCGGGGCTTGGGATTGGTCAATTTGGAAAGCAGTCGGGGCATCTTACTAGCCTGGTAAAACCAGACTCTGCTACTTCACTTTGCTTTGTACACACAGTCTGGGTAGTCGTCATTGACAAGTGTTTACTTCCTGGTGGGTGGGCGCTTGTCAGAAGTTTAAAATCATTGGTGTACCTGTAAACTAATCTAAAGTTAGGCGATGACATATGTTATGCACCGGCTTAGCCGCCTAGTGCTTCCGCTGGAGACTATAGTCCTTCATGCCAGGAATGCAGCGAAAACAAACTGATCAGTACATTAAAGTTAATACTATACTCATACATATGCCCATCTACCAAATTTTAGCCTTCACCCATTCACATAAAAGAACCAAAGGTGCTCTTTCTGTTCTCCTTACAAGAAACAAACTGTTGAGCTATCTTTTTTCCTGCAGATACTGCTGCTGTTAAAAACAAGAGTCATCAAAAGATGACATATTCCCCCGGCCCCTGATTATTTGCAAAAGTCATGTCAATTCTACACCTTCAAGGAAATTCAAACAAGAATGTTGAGGTGATTTTCCTCTGGAATGATCAAGAAGTATGTACTGGCAACATCAAGCAAAGACTATGAGGCACACGTTGGCAAAGGCAATAAGAAAACAAGAGTAATTAATGAACTGTGTTTTAGTTCTGCTCCGGAAACAAACCCAGCACTGCGACTGAGTCCAAATCGATGTTGCTTCCATGGAAAGTAAAAAAAAAAAGTACAGAAATGTGAAAATATGAAAAGGCACCTCTTCAGTACTTGGGTAATGTACACACAAAGTTTCAGAAAGATATAATGAACGGTTTTTGAGTTCTGCTCCGGAACCAACCCAATATCTGCACCAAATGCAGAGTCCAAATGCAACTGGTTTCCATGGAAACAAAAAAATAACATTTTCAGAAATCTGAAAATATGAAAAGGCACCACTTGAGTATGTGGGTAATACACATGCAATTTCAGAAAGATATATTGAACAGTTTATGAGTTCTGCTCCGGAAACAAACTAGGCCTGATGTGCACCAAGACCAGAGTTGTTTCCATGGAAACGACCAAAATAGGAATCCCTAAATTTCCAAAGTAGCAAAATGCACATCTAGACTATATATAGAATACATGTACCGAGTTTGGTGCTGATATCTTGTATAGTTTCCGAGTTCTGCTCCGAAAACAAAATGATTACGGACGGACGGTCAGACAGATGGACAATCAGACGGATAAGGGATGCCTACATCCGCCCGCATTCTATGCCGGCGGGATAAAAAACATAAGCAACCCGAATCCAACGGCTGAATCGGCGAGAATAGCACATTATTTACATCAGGACGCATTATTTACATCTGTGTTGACACGAAAACTGAACCGTTAACCATATTTGCGCTAACATCATACCCAGCTCGCTATCGAACTTTATAGCAACACAGTTTGTCTCTAAGCGTTTGGCTGTCTCAGACAACCATTTCATTCATGGATAATGACAAAATAACACTGAGACAGCGAATTTGTCTTGTGACATGAACAAAAACACGACTTTTAAAAAGTTTGCTGCTAACTTAGTGTGAAATTCGTGAGCAATGTAACACTACAAGCTACAAGCTAGCTGAGGTGGTTCGGCTGTCTCTCACAGAGATGAACAGGGTGCCTATTTGATGATGGCTATTAAGTAGATATGACAATCTGTAGGGAGTGGCGCTACAACATCATTTCCATTCAAAAAACTAACCAAACATTTATCTTGTTGTGGCTATAAGTCGCTGATACCCGGAATTTTCTCCACGACAGAGCATTTGTTGATTTCGGAGACTACAATTTCAAACTCAGTGCAGCAGCTACATCATGGCTCTCGACAACACCTTCAGTTCGGTGGTTGATGCGGCGTATTTTCTGCGGATCGTAAACGAGGCAGAGCTCCGAGTGATCAGACTGACGGTGGATTTACACTGGTCCGGCACATCATCACCTGCAGACGCGACGCTTCCTTCTGTTTGGACGCTTTTGGGCGGTTCAGCATTCCCAGTGATGTCGCTGTCTGTCAAATGCTGCCCTGAAATAAGTACTGTCCAAAGTAATGATGGCGAAAGTAAATTGACACCACTAACGATATTAATTCAACCTAGTATTGCTTTTTCCCGCCCGGATTTTGATTTTGATTAGCCCCATTCATGTGCCTCCACGGGCTTGTTTTAGCATTCTGGCATTTACTGACCCAGCGGAGATACATGCCGTGCCATTGACAAAACCTGCAAAACTGTAAATCGCCAGACACCACTTCTCCTCTACCGCTGCTAGTGTCAAAACTTTTGTTTGTTTTACCTTGTGTCTGGTATCGGTGTAACAACGACATATTAAAATTTTGTTCGGCACCAACCATTCATCGTAACTCCCACTCGTTCCGAAAAAAATGAGTCTGGAAAAGGCAAAACTTCTCCCCTGAAATCTAACTTCCTAACTGTTGAGTTTTATTGCTTCCGAATGATGTGAAGCCTTCCTACACGGCGCGTATCTCGCCAAATATAAGCGCAATTATGCGGCCCTCCCCTGGCAGCATTCAGCTGCGTATCACAGGATTTATTTATGTTTATGTATATGTTTTTTAGCGAAACGACAAACTTACCAGAGACGCAAACAATCTCTGCTAAGTTCCTCCTCGTGCTGTTTCTTTGTCATTGTCCCTGTAATTTGGCAGGGAACCCTCTAATAAAATCGAAAAGGACAAAACTATAGTTTCTCTTTTTTATCTTTACGGGGAACTTGCGAGGAGCGGAATGATTATTTCAGAGGCCACTTGACTTTGAAGATAACGTACACACCGTCTGCTATCCCTTGATTGGATATTCGCTTTGCGTTTGCTGGACTCATTACCATGAACCTGGGATATCCCAACTTCTTCAACGTGCCGCAAACACCAAATTTGACGCACCACTCCCATCATGCACTGCGCCACTGCTTCGGACGCCCTCGCTGCTCTCCATTGTAAATGAATGGAAGCCGTAGGCATCAGTTGATGCGCCGGACCAATGTAAATCCACCGTGAGTACTGAAGTGAAATGAAATTAAGCGGAAGTGTGAAGGCTGGCGGAGTCAGGCTTGCATCATACTGGTATTCTCGGAAATATTGAAACATAATAGTGCCGGCGCCCCTTTAGTGTAGGTAAATAGTCCAGCTTTAGTCACAGTAACAGTATATATCAATTTTTTCAAACATTGTGTTAGTTAGTTCCCATGTTGGACTGAAGGATGTTTAACATAGACCGGGATAATCACAAGCATAAATGTGTGTGGCGCGTTCAATTCCACGACCAGCCAGCCATCCAATCGTTGAAGTTCTTCCCTATCAGCCGACCAATCGCTGGACATCCAGCCAGCCAATCACCGGCTAACCAATCGTTGAAGTTCTTCCCCGCCGGCTAACCAATCGCTGAACTTCTTCCCCGCCAGCCAGCCGATCGTTGAACTTGATCATTCGGGCACTCACTCACCCAGCGACATTCGCGTTTATGGCCGGCCCAAAAAAGAGCAGCAACACAATGGTAAAACTGCCCCTCTTATGACTTTTTGAAAAATTCTAATGGCACCAAATTCAAAAGGAGCATATACAGCGCCCTCAATAATTATTGGCACCCCTGGTTAAGATGCGTTAAAAGCCTTAAAATGAATTCAATTTTTATTGCAGAAGCATACTCTCACACTGGAAATAGTAAAAAAATGTAACCTCTAACTCAAGTGAATTTTAAGGGGGAAAAAAATCCCTGACTAAGAAATAATTATTTTTCATAAAATCACCTGTTCCACAATTATTGGCACCCATAACAATTCCTAGGAAATAAATGTAATTGAAGTATTTCTGTCATTTCTACAGTAGTTTACAAAGTTGATCAGAGTATCTAGGAACATTCAATTAGTAATTCATCACTTCCTGTTTCTCTTGGGTATAAATATGACGTGACACAGAGGCCATTTCTCTTATCCACTCTTCAACATGGGAAAGACAAAGGAACACATCATTCAAGTAAGGCAGATGTGTGTCGACCTTCATAAGTCAGGCAATGGCTACAAGAAAATAGCCACTTGCCTGCACCTGCCTATATCTACTGTCAGAGGAATCATTAAGAAGTTTAAAACAGCTGGAACAGTGGTAAACAAGCCTTTAAAAATGGACAAATGACAATATTCATGGAATTTTGACAGTGTTGGCATATCCTGGTAAAAAGTAGTCAGCAGATCATGTAATTGTGAGGATTTGGCTCTGTAAATAATGCTGGGAAAAGATGGTAGAGGACTGCAACGGCGGGGTCAATTTTCCTTTAGACTCTGAAAAAGACTGCTATATTGGCTAGAGCTTCTCACGCTCCCTCAATGTTTTGTTATCAACCATTCCAACTAGGGTTCAACAAAAAAATGAGACAAACTACACGAATTTCCACTTGATTCAATTACCTAGCACTATCAATAGCTTACTGTAATATTGAATAGCATAATCATATTCTTGCGAGTGAAAATTGTGGTACACATCAAAATTTACCGTACAAAGGTGATAAAAATCTGTGGTAATCTTCATAATGTTCCTCACACCTCCTTGTAGGTGGTGGTTCTGAACTGAATAACACAAACAAACAAGTAAGTTTGTGTCACATGATTTGCATGACAGACTTTACACAGACACCAACACAATTATAAGAATGGAATTTGATTCAGTTTCAGCGATGACAAGATTTCTCAATTTATTTGTTGACTCACTCATTATTTCTTTCATTTAATTTGTGAGAACTTTGCAGACTTATGTTTTAACTAATTGTTCTTCAATTACTCTATTTTTATTTGGTGCGAGGTATACCTTTCCTTGCAATCGCATTCACCACAATAACTTCTTTTTGACAGGGAAACAACATAACCTCTCGTCTAAAAGCACAAGCTGAATATGTTTCTAGGCTTGAGTAACAGTATATGTCATTTGTCTTCTTGAAAGTTCTCTGGAAAGGTTTGGAAAATTCTGCTGAATCCAGCATTAAATCGAACAAGTCGAACAGGCATCCAGGGGCTGAGCAGGTCATTTCTCCTAATCTACTGTCAGAACCAAGCACTGATTTGGCGATTTCCAGGAAACAGGTGAAGAAAAACCCTATCCGTCAGATATGAAGCAGTCAGGAGAAGTGGCCTATCCCAGAGGAAGAGATCGACTGGGATGCTGCCACACTTATGCCCTGCCACTTAATACACAGGCCCAACGTCTACAAATCTGATCTACTGTCATCAACCGTCCCCTCAGAACGCCTGTCATCACTAATGCACCCTTTATATTGAGGGAAAAAGTCTGCGATGCTGTAAGGTTATCCCAGCTCTGTGAAATTTCTCGGAATTCCAAGTTCATCCATGACAGTGCAGAGATGTCGGTGGCCGATAGAGGTATAGGTTGACGATTTCTGTTGACATTGATGTCTTCAATCCTTAATTGAGAGTAAACGTATTGGCAGATAAGACTTCCCCTGACCACTGGATTGAAAACCATCCTATAACTTACACGATAGTTTGTTTCCGAGAACCGAGTGGTCAAATCAAATATCCAGCCTCATTGCCAGTTTTTTTTTCAAGTGAAAGGGATTTACAGTAAAATGAGAAAAAGCTGAAGAATAACAATCCATATTGTAATGAAAAAGACAGATTCTTTTAAAATTGTATTGGCTTTTTTCCTCGTGACATACTAAATCATATTTTAAAAAAAAACTGTTCCTCACTGTTGCACTACCCACACGGAAAGAACCTATAACAACATAGAGGTTTTAATATAGGGCCAAATATAGGTTTCGGATATATGTGGGCAGTCTAAGGTACACCTGTGCACTAATCATGGTGTCTGATGAGTATCTTGATGTGGCACACCTGTGAGGTGGGATGGATTATCTCAGCAAAGCAAAAGTGCTCACTATCACACATTTAGACAGATTTGTGAACAATGTTTGAGAGAAATAGTAATATTGTGTATCTGGAATGAATTTTAGATCTTTGAGTCCATCTCATGACAAATGGGAGCAAAAACAAAAGTGTTGCGTTTATATTTTTGTTGAGTGTATATAAAGTCTGGGACCTTTAGTTGCTATACAAGCATCTCAAATAAAAGACAAGTGTCTGTTCATTAAAACTGTGAACGGAAATGTAGACTTTGTTTTCAAATTCATTAACCACAGTGAAATGCTCAAATAGATGTCGGGAGGACGAGGACATCTGAGCCATATTCATCAAGAAATTGCATTACAGATGAGATAGAGAACATTGCATTTGGTGGATGTAACAGTGTAGTGTATAACCTTTCGGTGGAAGTGTATGAACTGTAATGATGTGAATCCAATTTTATCTAATGTGGTGAATCTGGCAGTGACTTGAAGTTGAAAAAAGCTTCATTGATGAAATAAACATAATCAAACCATTTTTTATACATTTCCTTTTCTTCCACAATACACAACTCAATCTACATAGAATGGAAATAAGAATGGTCAAGAAAGAATTGATGATTGATGTTATTGTCAATGTGTCAGGAAACAAATGTAACAATTTGTATTAGATATTTGTGTTGATATCATAGCTTTTTGTGTCCTCTCACTTGCCATAGTTAATAATGACTGGTTTACACATAACATGCCGTTGTCACATGTTCACATGCAATTAATGAGTTATTGCATGAAATTCTTGTTATTTCTGTAAGGGACTTTGGACTAATTTGCAGATATTACTTTGAGAATAAAAATATGAGATAGGCATCATGTATGACAGTTGCAAAAGTGAAATATAAGCTATACAATAGGTATGACAAACAGATCCTGCCACTGGGTATATGAGCTATGTAGGAGACATATACCTTATGTACATATAGGGCCTATATGTGGAAATAAAGAAGTGATATAGGAGACCTATATGCCCTCTATAAGCACATATATGTACTTTAATTTGGCCTATATGTGGCATAAATGCGGCATATAGGTTGTATATATGCGCATATATGTTCATATTCAGATTCTTTCCATGTGGGTACTGGTTTTCAATATAAGAAATTTACTGAAATTGTAGAAATGATGGCATTTGGTAACATGAATTCATAAAGGCATTTTCTACGCATTCTGTGTTAACAATGCATAGAACAATGAATGTACAGGCTTGAGCCCGTACCTATGAGTGAATTGTTTAGATATAATGTTCTGACTATTTATACGAGATTTCTGGGTGAATAACGAAAGCTGAACATTAACCAAGCCTACTGGACACAACAAAGTTTCCAATAACAACTCTCATAATTGAACCTTCAAGGAACAAGGAACTGCAACCTACCGAACTATTACATCCCACCCCCACACCCTTGGCAGGCACATCTGTTGTTGGTCTGGGAATCCCTCATCCAAACAGCCACACCCAGACGTACCTTTCTTCTCAACCTCTAATCTAGCCAGTGTGATCCTCTCCCAAAACTCCTTCTTCATGGTGCGCATGTACATTCCCTCGTTCGCCTGTCAAACATTCTCAATCCGGAGCCAGCCTGCCAGTTCAAAGCAGAGGGGCCCCCAACGAGCCTGGAGATTACAGACCAAAGTGAGGACACAGCCATCCCTTCCATTAACAGAAGCTTTGACTGGAACTCCTCTGTCACTTCCTGACACTTTCCGGCTCCTGCACTGATGGGAGCGACTTATACTTTATCAGGAGCCTGGTGGCTAGTATAACTCAACACTGGGAGTAATGGCTTATGGAGAGTACAGTTGAATGTTGGGTGTAGGGGCTTATGGATAGTGTCACTGAAAACAATCTGAAAGCACATCTCAGCTTGGTATACTCCATACAAATCTAAAAGAAAGGATTTAGACATTTCCCAAACTGAACTGGCAGGACTCCAGGATGACAGACACTGAATTCCTCATATTGTGAAGTGTCTTTAAGCAATTGTGTTTCTCCTTACAAAAACCATTAGGTGAATGAGAGGAGGCTGAAGTCTTTGGAAAAGGAGACTTCGGGATGATCTGATTGAGGTATTTAAATATGTCAAAAGGATTTACAAAGTTAATTATGCAGTATTACTCAGGCCAAGTTCTGTTAGCTAAATTCAGGGTCACAAATGGTTTTCCAAGGGTGAATTTGGCACTGATATTCGGAATTATTTTTTGTCACGCAGTGAGTTATCTTGGTGAGCAATAGCCTGCCTGGCAGTATTGTTGAGGCAGAAACCTTAGGAGTTTTCAAGACCAGACTTGATTTAGTGCTAGATACCATTTAGTCATCAAGTATCTGAAGTCACTTTAGTTGTAGGAAAACGGCGAGCCTCCGAAAACAGAGCTATTTGGAATTCAAATCCCTGCAGGTATTGTGCATTACTCTGCAAAATGGGTTCGTCTAAGCAGGATCTTTAATCTCATTATGACACTTAATGCCTTTTTCTTACGTTGAAAATATTTGCATATTTAATGTTACCATGTAACATTGATGAGTGAAATTTCTTTTTAAATTGGCAAATGTAGACTATGTCAAAATGATCTGTTATGGCTTTTTCTGTGTACCGAGTAGTGTGCACTGAAACGTGGCAAATGTGGTGCAAAGACAAAGGCAGAAAAAGGCAAATGCAAAACAAACAGGAAACTGTGTTCCAAAACTCTAATAATAATGCGCTCGACAATAATAGTTGTAACATCGCTTTAATAGTACAGTTTAGTACAAAGTTACGTGGATATAGGGTCATGTCTATAAAAGTCTAGAGCTTCACAACAGGCTTACGAGACTTTGCACTGAACAAGTGTAAAGCTCACATTTGTATAAGCGGACCAATGATATAAAGGCAATGGGGAACAGATTCGGGTGATTGAGGAGGAGCGTGGAATACAGGCCGAGTCTTAATAAACCAGTGATGGGGAGGGCTGGAGGCAGGGCATGACATCTCCCCTCATTGGCAGAATGTTTTACTGAGAAAAAAGTTAATTGAGTTATGTGTTTTAAGTCCAAATAAAAGATTAAAATGCTTGGTAAGATGTACTTATTTTTTATCCCTCTGGCATATAATGCGGGGGGATATAGCGATCAGTGTGTCCGGCTGACCGTCCGTCCATCCGTCTGTAATAAAATCGTTTCCGGACCAGAACTTGAAAACTATGCCACTTACAAACACCAGATTTGGTATGGAGCTTCTCTTTATGGTCTAGGTGTGCCTTTTGGGGGTTTCGGTCCGTCCGTCTGTCCACACAACCTGTAGGTTACACAACCTACAGCCGGGGGATCCGCCATTGCCAGATGGCTCTTGTTCTATTTTTGCAGTGCGGATTCTGCATTTTATTTCTGCCTTGACTTTCCTGCACTGACATGAGGGTCATCTGCAGGTCAGAAGGTGCTGTTAGCCCCTTTCCTCCATTCTGTATGGCCATGGCATAAGCCAACACCTCACAGCTCAAGATGATGTCACTTCCTTCCACAGTAATGAAATTCTGAGGGGGAGTAGCTATCACTGGCTCAAGCAGAAATACAGTCGGTCAAAGAAGCACATTAAACAACATTTTTTTCAGCTATTCCTGTTTCTAGGGACTCCACCAGAGAAATCTCTGTGACAAATATATTGGTTTGCATTAGTCTTGGTTTAGTAATGGGTCTCAGTAAGACTTTCATATTTTCTTTATTTGTTTTCATTCTACATTTTTTAGCCAAATATATTTATTTTTTAAAATCTGCCTCAACAGGGTATGGAGTTAATATTTTGCCCTAGCTTTTTGGTCAGATTGTGGCCTCTTTAACAGCTGATGTAAATTGATATGGTCACTAAGACCACTCTCAGTAGATGTCGGAGCCATTGCTTTATGCAGAAAAAATGAATTATAATTTTCAAACCATAGCTGTGGGTTATTAGACAATGACAAAATGGTCAACAATTACAAACCAGGTTTCACATTCTTGGTTTGGTCTGAACACGTCAACTAGACTTGAATGGTGCAAAATATACTTACTGGCCTTACAGGGCCCTTGATGGGTCGCAGTCATGATCAGCTTGCCTTTGTCTGTCTGTACTGGACTGTTCTGTGTTGGCAGAAATCATCATAGGATAGCAACTGGGAGCCACTTGGCACCCCCTGCTGGATACAGACTCCCCGTGGTTCAGACAGCAGTTCCTGATACGCAATTGGGCAGAAAAGTCACTCCCCACAGAAGCCATTGAAGTTTCCAGTAGGGTCTTGGTTGCTGGGCTGCCCCTCATCGCCTACGTATTCCCAGCAGCAATCACAGCGGTCCCTCGCCTGCTCAGCCGGGCATTAAAGCTCTGTGACACATTGGTCTGGCTAGCACTTCTAGCAGGCTTTCACCTCGTCCTGGGGTCCCTCATCTACCCAAGCTTTTGTCGCGAAAACCAGACATCATTTGTCTAAAAGCTAGGTCTTTTTTTGGATCTCCACCAGCAACACTTGCGTCGAAGGACTTTTGAATTTGTGAGATCTGCAGTCAGCGGCCTTGATTTAGCACCTTTGAAAGTGGATCCAGAAATGACTCCAATAGATTTGTTCATTGAGAAACTATGCTCTGTTTCTGACCAGAACCACAGCCTGTATATATTCTCATCTTGTATATTCTCTTTTTTTCCATGTTCTCAACTCACTGCACAAAGCTATTTTTGGAAGGTTCCTCTTGGTGCTATTGTTTACTTGTGCAGCGACAGAGTTTAGACTGGAGAAACTACAGAGAGTTATTTCATTTGGTAACCTCATGATTTTTTTTTTCTGTTTTCAAATGGCAGGGTGTCTAAAATGATGGAATATGGGTGGATCCGCGCACATGTGGTATCCAATCAGAGTAGAAAAACCAACTTGTCTTTTTTGCTAGGCTTTTGTAGGGTTATAGCAGTCCCACATGGGGCTGAAAAAAGAGCTTTAATTTCTGAAAACATGACCTCTGTGCCTGTGTTACACCTGGAAGCACTTAAACACAGCACAATGTCACTGGACAACAGCCTTTTCTCTAAAGCTTCATCGTTTTTATTTAATATAAGCGCTAGTGAGGGGAGTATTTTATTTTGTGTTCTACAGCATGGTGCTGTAATGACCATCTTGAGACAAATACATGTTATACTTCCACCCAGTGTCTGCAAGAGCAGAGGGCAACTGTGAAGCTGCTCTATTTTCAGAGATTTTGTGGGGGTGGGGGAAGGAAGGAGGGAGAATGCAGGGTGAAGTAAAATGGCAGAATTTTGCCACAAAACCAATACCATTACAGCAAGCAAGGAGAGGCACATTCTCGCTTAAGTTGAATAGACTGTCTAGTACAACATCCATGACAAGTCAACATCACCTAAATGTGCTGAGGTTCATAAGCATTTGAGCCATGACATAAATTCAAAGGGCTGCAAAACCACCCCATGTGGACACGCTGAAATATAAGTTCAGACTGTTTGTTCTAATTTTAGGGTATATAGATCCATATCCATCAAGTCATGTCAAAGCTATAGCCCGTAAATGTATGAAGTCACCAGCTTGGAATTTTATTGATTTACTATTCATATTAATCTTAATTGTGACGAACGTGTTGCATCGTGATTGAAAAAAAAAATAGCAACGATTCAGTTTAAAATGAGTGTACTTCTCACAGGATTTGTTCCATAGCTGCAAGAATGACAGTTGACGGGTGTTACAACCATTAATTGACTTTCTTGAGTCATTATTGAGCATTGTAAAACTGATATAAAAAAAAACAACTGAGGAGCAATTAAGGCCGTTTGTTGATTGCGAAGAATCCATCTTGACAATAAATTAACTGTACTCCACTATCTCTCATGCACTTTGCAGCACAAAATGGGCTATTCTCATTGGAGTAAATTTACAAAGCCATCCTCAGTGGACTAATGACATAAACATGGGTAGTTTTAACAAGCCATTCAGCGTATGAAAGGTTAACCATGTCAGTCCATTGATAGGATATTGTAGACCAGAGGACTGCAAACTCATTTGATGGGATCATATGATGCTTTTTGGGTTTTTCCTTTCCTTTAGTGTGTTATATACTTTTTTGCCCATGTAAAATATCGGCAAATTTACAAAGCTCAAAGTCCATTCAAAATGAAGTCATTCACTCCAACAAAAAACACAGCTCCTGAAGTGCCTGAGACCATACCTTGTTTGTTGTCCAGTCTTTTAGTCAACGACATTTCTATGTCACAATGTAACATATTGGCATAATACCCAATTAGAGGCTGGAGTGGCATGCCTCTGAACAAAGCTTGGTAGAGTGGAGGCTGGGAAGAGTCTGGTAAGAGTGTATCGCCATATCAAAATCATGTTGTTTTCTGTAGAGCAAAGGCAAATTCCCCTTGTATGGACTGCCAAAAGAAGACAAAGTGAAGTATCAATGGCTACAGAGCATTATTACCACTATTCCACATCAGTGCCAAACACTGCTTCCTAATACACATCTGGCCAATCACAACAGAGTGGGCTTTTAAGGGAGAGGGGCCTTAAAGAGACAGGAGCCAAAACCGCTAGTATCTGGCTGATTGAGCCGGAGGTGCTGCACTTGCAGCCTTTAAGGCTGTAACAAGGTGCTTTTTGACCATAAAACAAGCAATTTTTTTGGGGAAGACCACAAAAAATGAAACTATTCGTAAGGAAAATGGGTATCAAATGAGCCCTTTAATTCCTTTCCACACGATTCTCTGTGGAGACACCCTAAACCCTCTCTGCCTGCCGCGTAGTATAAATATGCCGTGTTGTCCTCAGAATACACACAACTTGTCACAAACAAGAACATAAAATAAAAAAGAAAAAGCAATCGCAAAAATGATGAGTCAGTGCACACAAACACAGAGAGACCCAATGTATTCTTATACACACACATACACGCACACACACGCACGCGCGCACACACACACACACGCACACACACACACATACGCTGCGGGCCAAAAGTCCCAAATCCCAAAATCCATAGATTTCATACTGGTTTTGCATTGTGAACAGAAACTTGAAGTTGTTTCCAAATTTTTGACCTGTATTGGCCTTGCTTCCAAACTTCTGACCTGTAGTGTATGTGTAGCAATGTTACAGTCCTTGTGTCTTATCAATCATTCCCTCCCCTGTTCCAGCTGTCTCTGTGCGTTTTGCAGTCCGTCCTCTGCACCTGGTTTATTATGTTGTTATATATCCTGCTCCTAATGGCTCTTTGGTATGCATTACCACTTCTGTATGACTGTCTCGTCTATATAATTTTCCTGTGGTGTCTCAGTCTTTGCTGGATTGTCTTTGCCTTCTTCTAATTTCACCATTTGTGAATTAGCTCTTTTCTTCGCTCTTTGGTGTGCGGTAATATTAGAAATGAAAAACATAAATTTCTCTTTGTGAATCACTTTATTGAGAACAGTCTGTCTGTTCTCCTGCGGTCTCCAGATTAAAGACATTGTCCCTATAAAGACTTTGCTCCTGACTGGCCGCTGTAGTACAAAGATTCACTACCAGGCTTCTGACCCTTGGACAGTTGCTGACTTTATTGTGGATACACCCCCACTTCTGCTGCACAACAATCACGCAGGCCACCAAAGATAAGATTTGGACCCCAGAATCCTTAATATAAATACATTTTTTGCACACTGGTTATTTCACATTTTAATCAGTTGTTATAAGTTTATTCGCATTTTATTCACTGCAAATCGCAATCACCTTAGAGAGAATTTATCTTCGGCGATGACATCACGGGAAGTATCTAGCCAGGGGCAATGAATACATTGTTAATGTCATGGGACTAAGTGATTCCTAATTGTGGATTATTCTCTTGGGAAAATGCCAAATACCGTATTTACCTTGTTTATGGCTGCAGCAATAAGGCCGATGCAAGCAGAGACGTCATTGTCCACAAATTTCCAAAAAAACCCACAATTCGAAAGGCATGGGTAGATTTTGCGTAGAGGAAATGAGCAGATTTCATGGACCCCAGATCAGGATCGGTGATTTGCTTTAAACCCTTTGCACAGAATACAAAATTTTGCCATTTTTTCCTGTTGTGCTTGAGCCTATTTAAGCTTTAGAACTCAGGATTTGAGTCACAGAGATTTTTGAAAATTATTCAAGTGAAGCTAGACATTTGGAAATTCAATTACAGAATTATTTAGGAATTACATTTTGGAATTTACGGATGCCGGCATCTACATCTGCAGAAAGGGGTTAAACACTTCCCTGATGACTGCTCTTATCAGCCAGATTCCGAGTCACAGGAAAAGTCTGGATATCACTGTGGGTTGGTGGTCAGTAATTACTGAAATCACGGTTTAATAAGCCATCTGTTAGTAAGCATAGCCCAAACTGCTCCAGTCCCCAATTCTCCATATCTACTCATCTTTACCTCTGAGAGACTCCCTAAAATGCTCTTTTTACACCTAGTCATGTTACTGACCTGTTGCCAACTAACCTAATTAGTTGCAAAATGCTCCTCCAGCTGTTTTTTAATGGTACCACTTACTTTTCCAGCCTTTTGTTGCCCCTCTACCAACTTTTTTTTAGATGTGTTGCTGCCATTAATTTAAAAATTAGCTAATATTTTTCACGACATGGTAAAATGTCTCACTATCAACATCTGACATATGGTCTATGTTCTATTGTGAATAAAAAGTGGGTTTATGAGATTTGCAAATCATTGCATTTTGTTTTTATTTACAATTTAGACAGCATCCTAACTTTTTTTTTGGAATTGGGGTTGTAGTAGAGACTGAATTGAATTTTCAAACCATTACTTCTTCCATTTGATTTGCATTTCCATAATGTGCGTGCACGCCATAAAGGCTGTGTTCTTCCCGTGGTGACCTGGGTTTGATTCCGGCTCAGGTAGTTTGCTGCATGTCTTCCCCATTCTTCTCCCCGACTTTCCCGTCTCTCTCTTCTGTACAACTATCAAATAAATGAAAAAATTATCAAAAAAAATAATCTTTAAAAAACGTTACCGGATATCTGAAAAGTATAATCATGCATAATAAGACACTGTAGAAATAATTAGGAAAAAGGAAAAGGGTTTAACAGCACTCAGAAATGTTTCTTGTAATTTGAAGCCATTTTTTCCAAATGTAAATTATATAGAAATGACTCCTGGGGTTTTGTTGCCAAATGGATTTATTGAAAAATTTTGATATCACTACATGTAAAAATGAAACTGTACCCTGAGGATAGTTTTTATGAAAATTATTATTTTTTCAATACTGCTCGCCGTGCCAAACTGATACATGTAACTGATACCCCAGTCAAGACCTGAGAGCACGTCATTAAATACAGAAGGGTGAAAAAAGCACTCCAGCAATTTTGTCAGATCCACCTCAGATCATTTGTAAGCTGACAGGAAACATCAGCTCCTTCCTTTGTGCTGCCATTGTAGATGTGAGCATGTTAGTATGTGTGTGCATGCCTGCAGGTGCTGTATCTATCAAATAACCAGAGAAAGAGCCAAAAGCATTTAAAGATTCAAGGGAGCTATGGAAAGCAAGGTGAAATGCTTGGCTTATAGCACATTATATTTGGAGATTCAACAGTTTATTTGAAGTAAGTCTCTAAACAAAGGGTTGCAACATTGATTTCAGCAAGATTTATGCGCTACCAAAGAGATGTTTTCTCCCTCTTTGGATGTGGTTGTCTCTTGCTTTGTTCGCAGTTGTAAGTTTCAGGCCAGTGTCAAGGTAACATTAATGGTTCCCATAGTGTTACTGGAATGCTTTGCCCATGTTATAACATTGCCCCTACATGGCAGAAACATTATGAAAATGTTTGTGCTAGCTGGAAGAAGATTGATGGCTCTTTTTATAAGCTTTTTAGTCTATAAAAGATTTCCTTTCTGTATGAAATATGCCACTCCTGCTGGGAAAACAATCCTATTTAATAGCCCCACAAACAAAATAGCAGGAGGAGAAAACAGACACCCAGGCATCCATTTCTGAGAGAGAGGCCCTTCTTATGAAAACAGAATTAGGAGGTAGCCATCATGGTGCCTCGAAAAAGGCAATTATTTTATTATATCGGCACAGGGAGAAAATCGTATGTGGAGATAATTCAAAGCAGGAGATGTTAAGAGCAATGAAAGCGTATTAGCGTTTAAAAGCCCATCATATTTTGGTTAAGTGCTAACAGGGGAGGAATATACTTCACCTTGGGGACCTTTCACAGAGCCCCTGATAACATAAAGACGATGATTCAGCGCCGGAGGAACGGAACACAAACCCTTTTAAGAAAGTTTTATAGCTGTTTACCTCTTTGGCTCCTGAATCGTCAGCATTTACTGGGTATGACTACACGCTCACATTATAAGAGGGACGATAGGTCCAACATTTTGTGAAATGCCTGCAGAAGAGATGAATAGCAGGGAGACATTGCTACCCAAGACACTGATAGACAAGCCGATATGGAGCGGTTACAGCGGAAAGTGTTTATGCTGGTATATTCAGCAGTTCAGAATCCTAATCAATAGGTCCAGATAGCCAAAGCAGTTTTCATCTAAATTGACGTATATGCAACCACATCCATGTGCAAATACAAATGTCCACAAAGAATCATAAAGAAAGAGTGACACTCACCCATAAATACAAAAAACATGCTTAATGCCATGACAATTCCTTACTTTCTTCCAGATAAGGTTTAAAATTGTCTAGCAGTTAGTAAATGAATGGCTAAGGAATGGACAGTGATGCAAATGTATGAATGAATGAATGAATGAATGACTTCATAAATGAATGAATGAGACTATGTTCGATTTCCCAAAACTTACAATGCAGAAATACCTCACGCTGAATAATTAAAAAGTCTGTGCATTATTCATTGTAAGTGTTTCCCCATAGAAGTTACCCATGGGACAGGGTTACGGGAAGCATTACACTGGACTGCCTGGACCAAAGTAAGTTGGCTGCCCATACATAAATCATGGGAGCACTTCAGTATGTCTGTTACTGTAATGCACTGTCCTGCAGCCACCTTTATCCCTGAGCTCCCACCCAGAAAATCGTAAATATTATGTATTATGCATTAGTTTTCATTGGGAATGGCTCCTCCCAAGGCCTATGGTCCATTTTATTGGCTGAACTAAGACGTCCTGTAACTAAGGAAGGAATACTTCGTAGCTCCAGTAATAATTTCTGAAAATATCGCTTGCATTAATTATATCCACATTCACAGGCAAATTTATGAACTAATTTGGACCATTTATTGGATTGGGAAAAGCATCACAGCTTGCCTTTAATTTAAAATGTGCGTTTACCTCCAAAGTAGAATTTTATGAAAACCGCAAACCTGGGAACAACAGAGGAGTAATATCACACTCTAGTGGTCTGTCTGAAAAATAGGTCATTAAAGGTGTAAAATTCAGCTCACCTGCACCACTAAAAATTATTTTGATTTCTGCATTTTTAAACATGCCATAAAGATTTAAAAAATCAGATTGATGCCTTCTTGTTTGCAAGAAATCTGAATCCAATTTTAAAAATGAGTGATAAATTTCACAGTATTCTTTTTATTGATAAAATATGCCGCTGCTTTGTCAAAACTGCCTGCCGGTATGCATGTAGTTCAGGCAAGTTGCCCACAAGAGACTATCTCCAAAATGGTCTCATCACTACAAAAATTTATTCATTTTTTTAGTTTCAAAATGATGTGATGTGGCCTGCCATTAAGAATGTCACTGTTATCTATGGACTTGATTAAAATTAAGATGCAAAACTCATAATATTGAACATGAAATAAACAGGTAGTAATGTCAGCATCTGCTTTATTCACTCTGCATAATTGAAATTTTCATCATCTCCAGAGAACCAGCATAGTGATTTGGAAAGTCACACCAGTGCCGTGGTCATGTTACAGCCACTCACAGATACTAACAGTATTCCAATGTCCTCAGTGAACCACCATTGCTCCAGCAATTTATAGCTGATATTTCATTATAATGGCAGAGTTTTTTCATTCTTGGCTACATCAGGGTTGTAATTCACTTGCTTTAAAATGAGTTGCTGCTGGGTCTGTAATCAGCGAAAAAGGAAAATCCAGGGGGATATAGAAAAAGTACTGTTTGGTTTTTTTTCCCCAATCACATTTACATGCTAATAAGTGTTGGGGCAAATACATGGCTTAAATAACTTATTGCAGTTATATTATTACTTTAATGAACAACTAAGTGATATGACTAGTTTCTAATAAAGTTTGGGTAATATTACTTCTGTAACTTCATGAAGTAATATATTACTCTGCCTTAAGTAACTCATTTTTTTTCTCATTTTCTGATTTGGTGCACCACCAGATGCACACCAGGGCCACTTATCAAAGCATAGGCTACAGCCAAGGTGGGATTTATTTCAAGGCTGCAACGCCATCGCTGGCTAAGCCATTGTGTAGGAATCTTGCCTGATATCAGACAGAATTGTAAATGCTGAAACAGTGTGTAAAAGATGACAATTCAGTCTGTTATCAGGCAAGATGAAGGCTACCCTCCTCGGCTGTATTCTAAGGCACCTTCTCAATGGAATAGCCTGTAATGATGAAGCAGCATTGAAATACTGCTGGCCGGAACTGCTGCTTATACTTTGTAAAATGGCCCAGAAAAAGTTATTCTTCAAAGATCAATCATTTCCTGGTTATCAAACCAGAAAAAATGGAAGATACACTGATGTAATTATAAGCTATAGATATAGAAACCATACCTTGCATGCACCAAATCGGCAATAATTTAACAGAACTTAAAACTAAGGCAAAAAGTAATAAATGTTTGCCCAAATATAAAGTAAGATTGCTTTGTACTTAATTATTTGTTGATAGCCTCATAGCATGAATGCCCAAGTCATGTTTTTGCCAAATATCAGCTACCTGTTCTTTCGTGTTGGCAACAAAAAAAAAAAAAAAAATTGTGTTTTTCCTTTTTTCTCAAAACCTTAAAAAATAAAGTAAAATTCATTCTCGTAAATAATTTAAAAATAAAGAAATAAATGTTGAAATACTTAAAAAATGAGATGGGCAAATATGCTATGAGGCTAAGGTTATGATGAAAAAGGAATATATAATGTATTCGTTTTTTAAAGTAACTTTAAAACACTAACGCTTTTTTGCACAGGTCTTCAGCCTGGAGGTAAACCCATTTGGTGTGATTACCTAGCCAAATTCATGGACAAAAGAAAAACATTGCAGGAATATTACTTTCTGACCCACTGGTTTTCTTGCTCTGGTTATCAGGTTGTAATGGGGTATGACGTGACAAAAATGAAGTAAAAAATGGTGGTTGCCACTTACATTTCTTTTCACCAAAAGTCAATCTCCTGATGAACATTACATTGTGTCTTGAATTTTACAAGATTTTCAGTGATTAAAAATGTCTTCGGCATAAAGACTTTTCACAGTCCTGCTCAATGTTCAAGATTTGTGGTCTGATGTGAACTCTTTGTCAGCAATGCTGTCAAATCACATGACTCCTTTCATTTCTTCATGAAAGACATGATTTGTTGTCAAATTGTTTGGATTCTACATGCAGATGCCACGATGTGAACAAAGAAATAGATGCCAAAGCTCCAAAAGCTATTTTATAAATTTCTTTGGAAGCTTTATCATCAGCACCTCTTACTGTTCATTGAAAATAAGAGGTAAAGATCAGTTGAGGCAAAGATCTGTTTCAAAGAACAGTAGAACTGAAGTTTTAAATGTGAAACACTCCTGTAGCTTCTCCAATTTTTTTCCCAACACATCAGACCCCACCCTCTCCATATACCATCTGCTAGTGGAGAATGCATTTCACTCCACGAGCCAAACCTGGCCTTTATTGGCCCTAATGGCACTATCAGCTGAGCTGCCTAACCCAATTACCTCTTAAGAAGGGACTTCTCCTTGGCTAATCATGGCCGCCTAACAAGATTTAGCCGTGATGAAGAGACAGGATAAATGGCAGTTAATGGAGGGAGAATGATCTCACAAATACAGAAAACTCAATTCATTTCTCTGGGTGAGCAATCTGTCCGATTCAGTGCTAATGGAGTGGAGTTTCATTAGGCTTCGGGCTTTAGCAGCGACAGATCCACTTACGACAAGAATGACAAAAGAAGAAAAACTAACATTAGGGTGTGTCAGTCAACAACATAGATTGGAATATGTCAGTTTTTTGGAAGGCTGTCAAATTTATAAACAGTACAATAACATTGGGCATTCATGTTATGACAAGTGTCCAATATGTCTAAACATAGATCTTAGGACCAAGTAAGATCTTTACACAAAATGTGACTCGGCAGAAAACTCAATCAATTCATTGGCCACAACCATCTGTGTAAATGCAATAAACAGACTAGTCCATTTGGACGGTGACACAATTTTCATAATTTTGGTTTGTCCACCACCACTATGGATTTTAAATTAAATGATAAAGATGTGCTTGAAGTGTAGACTTCCAACTTTCATTTAACGGTCTAATGAAAAATGTGGCATGAACTTTGTAGGAATATGAATTACAACCATGGTGGTACATGGCTCACCCCCCTGCCCCACCTCCCATTTTAGTGATACGAGAGTAATTAGACAAACTAACAATGATGAATTTTGTAATTTTGTGAACTTTGTCTCAAATCCTCTGCCTTCAATGACTGCCTGAAGTCTGAAACTCATAGACGTCATCAGACGCCAGTATTCTTCCCTGGTGATGCTCTGCCAGAGCTTCACAGCAACTGTCTTCAGTTCCTGCTTTGGGAATTTTCCTTTCAGTCTTGCCATCAGAAAGTTAAATCCTTCACTGGATTCAAGTGAAGTGACTGAGTTGTTTCATGATGGAAAGTTCCACTTCTTTGCTTTCAAAAAAGTTTTGAGTAGCCTTAGCAGCACATTTTGAATCATTTGTCCATCTGAACCGCGAAGACTGTTCGGTGAGTTTTGAAGCAGTTGGCTGAATCCGAGAAGATAATAAAGCCCAAGAATTCATCCTGTTGTTTTTGCCAGCATCAAAATTTCATCAAAAAATAGAAGGAAACCGCACATGCCCACACATGACCACTCTTCGCAGATGCGGTAGGCTCTCAATCATGAGCAGTTCCTCCCCTTCTCCACACGCTTCCCATCATTCTCTTACAAGTCATCTAATCTGTCCATAGAATGAGGTTTCGAAGGTATACAAACTTTGTATTAGTGAACTTGCTTTTTTGAGGATTACCTGGGGATTACAACTCAAAATCTTACTTGAATACTTGCATACTTCCTTGAGTTATCTCATGATTCTTTTCATTGACTTGAATCAGCCTAGCCACACAAGTTATCTTGCTCTTGATCTGGCTAACTGTTGTGAGGGGGTTTCTCTTCAACAGGGAAATAACTTTTCTGTCATCTACCTACACTCCATCTGCAGTGAGTAGGTTAACTCCGTCTACCCACTGCATGCTTTCGTACTCTTTCATAATAATGGCCACCAGGTGGCAACCGCAAGTCGACGACGACTGAGGACCAATCAGCGCTGAGCTTACAGATGCGTCGCCAGCAGCAGACGAAATAGCGGAATAGATCACATGGGTCGCCCAGAGCCAATGACAAATGATGTTATAGATTCTCAGCTTAAAGCAGGATTAGTGCGCTGATTGGATGGTTGTGATCATGTGACCTAGTGGCTATTATTATGAAAGAGTATGAAAGTGTGCAGTGGGTAGATGGAGTTAACCTACTCACTGCAGATGGAGTGTATCATCTACCATAATTGTAATAAAAAATGTAATTAATAATTGTGTTATTTGGCTGACACATTTATTCAAAGCGACATACAGCTGAGTCCACCATACAAGAGCAAATACTCTCTGGAGCCTACGCGGTGTTACGGGCCTTGCTCAAGGGCCCAACGGCCACCCTGATCTCGTGATTGTGGAGACATGAAGTTTTGAGCTACAAGCCTTCCAGCGATCAGTCAAGTACCTTTAAAGAACAGTAAACCCAAAAATGATTTTTTTTTCATTATCTAGTCACCATCATGCCCTTTAAAACACAGGAGAAGTTTGCTAGTCCATGCAATACACTGGGAGAATGCCAGGAAAACTACGTGACGGCCTTCTCCAAAATAATTAAATTACATGGGAACTTGGACATAAAATTAATCCACACAGCTCCTGCAGCATAAGTTTGCTGAAGTGAAGTGATTACACTTTGCCCAGAAAAGACCTGTCTTACCCCATTATTTAGCACCTTCATGCTCATTCACCCTCTGTTTGATAAAAACTTGCAACTTCTTCGCACTTCCACATTTCCACTGCTATAGGCTGCATTATTCAAGCACAGGTGCGCGCAATTGTGAACTCCTTTTTTTACTAACACAATGGCAACAGTGAAGATTTGCACAAAATAATTGTGTAATGCCTTTTTGTTTTGATGAAGGCCGCAACAGAGATGCGTTGGCATCCTCCCAGCATATTGTATGGACAAACAAGCCTCACCTGTGTTTCAAGTGGCAAGTAGAGCTGACAATGACACTTTTTTAAATTTTTGGGTGAACTGCTCTTTTAACCAGCAAGCTACAAGCTGTGGTTTTCTGGACCTTTTGTTTTTCCTGAGCTCAAGTGTGCATTTTTTTGCATTGTGCATTGAAGAAGAAACTACTGTATAGTTGATTTGGCCACATATGGGTTTGTCTTGGTTTTTGTGCATAATAATGGCTTGCCTCACTAGCAGTGACAGCTATTGAAAGTTTGCTAAAGCACATTCCAAATGTCACACTTTTATCTACTTGCATCTAAATTTACAAATGGGGGAATAACACGGACCTGACCATGAAACACCTCAGCAGCTAATTGTCATATTATGTTTGGTCCCTTAAAACTATGCCAACTATGCCAACTATGGGCAAAAGGCAGGAACACATCCTAGACAGCTGGCCAATCCATTGCCAGGCTCACATGCCATTCACTTACACACTCATACCAATGGGCAATTGAGAGTCTCAAGCCTGCAAGTCCTGGAATGTGAGATGAAATTGGAGTTCCCAGGGGAATCCCACACAAACACAAGGAGAATATGCAAAATCCACACAGGTCAGTCCCTGGTCGTATTCGAAAGCACAACCTTTTTGGCTGTAATGCAACAGTGCCGCTCATTGTGCCGCCTCGCCACCCGTATCGTTTTCCTGATGTTTACAAGAGTAACTCTTCATCATACAGAAAATCCCTAACCCATAATTCTAACTATTAAAAATTATATTGTTGTAGCAGTTGGTTACATCAGAAAAAGGTAACATCAGGTGCATCAGAACAAAGACCAACAGACTCAAGAACAGTTTTTTTCCCAAATGCCATAACTACTCTGAACTCACACATGCACTGACTTCACAGTCCAACCCCCAAACCCCCGGATGTTCTTTTACCCACTGCTGTGCAATATTATATGTTATTAATTGCTTATCTCCGTATTGCCTTGGTTTTGGCTTGAGGGTCGCCTGCGACCTAAAGGCCAATACCAAGGCAATGCGAAAATATGCAATTTATATTTTTTATTAAATGGTTAATTATGTTGTGCTGTCATGACAATATTATGACTATGGCTTCTGAAGTACGCGACTTCAAGACTCATTAAAGAGCTAAATGCTAGATCGGTGACAGTCGTCTGCTTCTTTGAAGAGAGCGATTGCCACGGTTACTGCGACCGAAAGGCCAATACCAAGGCAATGCAAAAATAAGCAATTTATAATATTTTTTATTAATTGGTTAAGTATGTTGTGCTATCATGACGATATTATGACTATGACTTCTGAAGTACGCGACTTCAAGACTCATTAAAGAGCTAAATGCTAGGTCCACAACGGTCATCTGCTTCTCTGAAGAGAATTAATGCTAGTGTTGAACTCGGCCAATACAGGTCGGCCAAAACAAGATATATTTACAGGTCGTATATATGCAGGCAATAACATACTTAACCAATTAATAATTAATATTGTTGATAATACTGTGCAATTCCATCACTGTGAAATATCTGTATACTGTGCAATTTTTAAGAGGTCAGGGGAACACCAGATGCAGGATCCAGAAGTGTTTATTGAACACCAAACACTGAAGGAGAAAATGGGCACACAGGCCAGAAACAAAACACTGTGCACATGCACTGAACAAATGGGAAAAACTAGGGTACTCTGCTTAAGGCAGGGGGATACAGAAATACTCACTTCAAGAGTGGCTTAACTAGAAAAACAAAAACTGGACCTACCTAGACTGATGGACACACTGGGAGACAAGGGGTAGACAAGACGTGGGAGCAGCGAAAAACAAGACTCGGGAATCATACAAAGGAAATACTCGGGAAGGCACAGGAGCGGAGATTTCACAATGTAGAGCAAAGCCAATACAAAGTTTCGTCTGATGTCGCTTCTCACTTTGCCACAGAAATAGCCACGAGAGGAGGCGGGGACTCGGAATGCAATCTCAAAAGGAAACAGAAACACATGGGATTAATAAAACAATTACACGAGAACAAGGTTAACAATAATGACTCGAGACAAGATGCTGAGACAATCAAACTAGACAGTTTAGATTAAGGTAATCTAAACGTGACGAGTAAAAAGCACCACGAGAGAAGCAAAGGAAAGCACAGCTTTAAACGCAGTTAATCAGGGAAAGCCTTAGGAAGGAATTACAAAAGCTAGAAACACTCGCACAAGCTAATGAGTTAATTAGGTTAATACTACGTGATGAAATATATACAATCACCCTCAAATAAGTGCTGGTTAGTACGGGTTGGTAATTATCCTATCAGAGAACGCATTCACTCAGAGTTTAGCGAGCCCCAGAATTGAGCACAGGTGGAAGCCTTGAGTGAGATACCACGGCCAAAACCGAAAGAGGAAACGTGACTGGATGAAACGCAGGCATGCTGAAGGATGTCATACATCACTGACATCACTGGAGTTTGGGCAAAGAGAGATTCGAACATCAGACAGCGGGAATTAAAGCTGAAAAATAAAACGAAAGTACAGCACAAGCTCAAATAAGCACAAAGACAACACAGATGAGGCAGAACCATAACAGCAATACCATTACTCTCACTGTCCAATATCCATTACTCACTGCATATGATCACCACTACTGTGCAATATTTTATAATGTGCAATAACCCACGCTGTATATCACAATGTATATAGCACCATATTTGTTTTTTGTCAACGCACATAGCGCTTCAGAACTGTACACTTTACCCCCCTTACCCCTTTCTTGCACTATTTGCTTTATATTGTTATATTTTACGCACATAATTGCACTGTGATAGGAGTTGCTTTTAATCTCATTGTACATGTGCATTGTGACAATAAAGGTATTCTATTCTATTCCATACCATACCTCGATGTGAAACCATCCTCAACAATACTGCCAGGCCCTGAGGCTACAAGTCTTCCCAACACATCTCCTGAACATCATAGCATATGTAGCTGAGTGTGTCGAGCCACACAGAAAGTGAGGCGTATCACTTGAATGTCTGTGAATGACATTTCCCTAACCTAACTCGTGAGTCCCATACTACCACAGTTCTTTCAAGACTGGACATGGAATGCTGTGGATCTGCAGCAGTCCTCACCATGGATACTGAACACCGCATTAGCATAGTACCGTCAAGTGTGCCTATGAGCTATCGTAGAAGCAGAGCCTGCCTAGTCTCAATGAATGAAATGAATGACACTTAATTATCAATGAATATCATTCACACGCATCACTACTCAATGCCGCATTAGCTCAATACCCCCAGCCACTGAACATTGAGGGCTACGCACGTAGAACAATCCTGACCGCTGTGATTGAGCGCCGCACATGCACGGCATTCCAAGCCGTAGAAAACACTGCACAAGAACCACAATCCCACTCCCAGAAAGTCCCGCATAAATCACCCCCCAGTGAGGTTACGTCTGGGATGACTGATGGGCCCAAGAGTCATCTTTTCTCCCGCTCTCCTTCTGTTGCCCTCTGCGTATTTAGTTTGATAAACAGTCCCTTTTAAAATGACGGTTATGTTTACTTTCAATTGATGTGGATGAGTCATTATGGCAGGAGCAGGATGGGGTGGGTCAGCATCTTCTTCACAAGACGGTGGCGCAGAAGACATGAAACAGAGGCCCGGTGGCCATCAGGGGGGGGGGGGGGGGGGGGGCCTAGCCAGAGTTCGCAGACGGACATTAGGCTGGCCTAGAGTTCAAATCCTATTAGTTTGAGTTGGGAATCTGATTATCCTCATCGAGAATCGCCCGTCTGGCAACTGGGGCCTAATTTGCGCCAATCAACAGCAATTATTGAGGGGAAGGGAGCTCTTATTAGGGAGCCTCATCCACTTAGACTAATGAATGGGGCAGATTCAGGCCCTGCTGAGGGAGAGGCATGTTCAGTGAGCCTGCAGCTGGACAAGGCACAGTTAGCGAAGGAGAGTCGCTGTTATTTGTCAATCAGTGGGGCTGGGCTGCCAGGCAGAGGTTAGCAGCAAAGCCTGGGATGAGAGGGAGTGACAGTGAAGGATATTTCTGTTATGGGGTCTTTTTCTTTCACTGCTGTCTTTTCTCTTCTTGAAGCATAGACCTAATGGATTTGAATAGATGGCCTGGTCTGAGTCTTTTCATAAAGCTTTGATTTCAATCGAAGCCATATTACGATGGAAAATAAGCTTCGTTTTTTTTCCCTCCAAGAGAACAAGCTGCATCATTGCCTCTAATTTAACTTGGAGCATATACCATCATACTGGAATATGTAATCTCATATGGAATCTCTGCAATGAAAAAAGAAAAAAAAAACCCATATGTACCAGCTAAATAAGCGGTGTAGATCTTCTATCCACCTGTAGTCTCTCTGTGGGGCTTGAGAAAAACATAGAACATGGATAGAACACGTCAAAGCTTAAACATCGAACAAGGCAGTATCTTTTTTCTAATTGAAATGTCAATATTCAGTCAAAACCTTAATGGTTAGTAATGTCTGACCATAGCCGATTTGCTGATTTGCTCGCTCTCTCTCTCTCTCTCTCTGTTGAATACACACACTGACACAAATACACACCTCATTCATTGTTCTATCTGGTTTTACTTTTTTGTCTTAAACATACCAATTGAATATTTTGTCATTAGACAACACAACCTACCTCGATTCCTCTCAAATCACTTGGGCTGTCAAACTAATCCACAACTAACTCAGTTAATGCATTTCACCCTGCAAAACCAATTTCAACAACAAAGATAACTGAATATGATTAAGCACTCAGGTTGATCATGGGAAGTTGAGAGTGCAGTTAACAACATTCATCATCAGGATTAAACATAACTATGTAATTGTCGTACACCAGTGTAGTGTAATTCATTCACTGGCTTGAATTTTTATGTTTCCATTCATTGCTTCCAATGAAAATCTAATAGTGTGACAGTCAATACTGAGCCCAATAATTTGTCAGTCCCCGAGTGAAAAATGCAACGATATTGCCCTCTGGTGTAAGGATTGAGGAAATTTACATACAACATGAGGCAGGGGGAGACATTCCAGGGAGTCACAAAGTGAAAGTCCTGCCATGGTTCAATTCCACCCATTAACTGCGCCGACTGATTTTCTGGCTGAAGCATTGTTCTAATTGCTAAAATCACAAGGTCATAACAAAATACTGGGTGGTACCTCAACTTCCTGTGGCTGGATTGTACTCTTCTACTTTGGGTTATGAGTCAGATTGAAAATCAAACAATAGTGGAACAATAAGTGACAATTGATAGAATGACTAATTTCTCGCGTAAAACTATTTTTCTCCATGTAAAGTGCACTGCTCAATTCCTGTACTTTTCATTCACAGAGTAGTTGCCTTCTATTATTACTTTAATCTTTTAGTTTTGAGATAAAAGTAAGATTCTCGCGAATGCTCTTCACTACTTAAACTAATCAAGGGGAAACCTACAAAATGCATAAAAAAACATACAAACAACTGCGCTTTCATTCAGAGATATAGATACTGTTTTAAAGCTGCGAACGACTGGGCCCTGACCGAGATCAGAAAGGAGATTGTAATCAGTCAGAAACGCGGGTTGCGACGAGCATTTCCCAGAATGATCCAGCAGGGGGCATTAATGTATCAGAAATGTATCCGGAGCTGACTGCTGAGTCGACTATGGAGTGCAAATATGGTTGGGTTTCCCTGTCCCAGAAATTGTGGCAAAAATTAGCCCATGTTCACAAAGCCTTTCAGAAGTATGAGCACTAATCTCAGATCAGTGTCCCCTGCGCTTACCTTAGTTTAGCTTAATCCATTTTGATTTGAAAAGACGAATCTGGTCTTCCAACCTGAATTCCGGAAGAATGTGTGATGTTAGTAAAGCCAGCAAGTAGTAATTTTCAATTTCATTTTAACCTGCAATGACATCCAACTGAAAAAGTGCAAAGGCAAAATAAATCAATTTTTAACTCATCAAGTTCATTATTCTCATAATTTGTTATTAATTAAATTTTATGGATTAATATCCATGAAATGAAGGCTATTTCAAGATGTGATGTCTGTAACATGCTCCAATGAAGTTAGGGTTGGTGCATGTTAATCAATATGTGCCGTTATGATTCAGGGTACAGTCCAAAACGGAGTATTTATTAACAGAAATACTATAAAAGAAGAGGCAAGGCTGTAGCCCGAAGCAGAAGAGGGGCAGTCTCGATAAGCTGGTAATGACTGGATAGGGTAGAGGCCTGTCAGCACGCAGGCCAGTGGCTGTCCTGAGGCCAAAGCCAAGTGGAGAATCCCCTTCACAGAAGCAGGACTGCTTGCCAACACCATCAAAGGGTTTTGCAGGAACACAGTCCCAATCCTGGAAACCGATGAAGGCTTGGGAGGTGTTCCTAATAAACTGACTCAGAGGAAAAGGCAAAACCAAAGGATTAACAAGAATGCAGTCCCAATCCAGGAGACCAGGAGATTTTAAGGCTTGGGAGCTTGTGCTTATTAATCAGACTAAAGAGTATACATTTTTCTTCATCATAAATATAGCAAAACACAATAAGTGCTCAGCTTAATACCTGAAGACACAAACGAACAGGGAGGTTTAGTAGGGTATGAATCATTACAATCCAACGACCACATGGACACAACAAAAAATTATACAGATGAGGCATTCACAAAAGGGGCGAGGCATACATAGGATAACACTGGGGAACAAGGGAGAAGACAAGATAATAAATCAATTAAAGGAAACAAACCACCAAATCACTGCTGCAACAGGGGAGGGACCTATTAATGACACATTGTACTGTGTACATCACCCATCTTTTACCTCGTCTGCAATCTGTCAATGAGACTGCTTCTTTTGAGTATACTTAAAAATATGCTCGCCTTTTGGTGATAGCTGCTGGCACAGGTGATAAGAGCAGCGATCAGTCAAGAGAGGCCAGCTCAAATCTATACCAGTATGGGTACACTTTGTCAAAGTGCTGTAATACGCACAAGAGGAAGGTGCACACATAGCCTATTTGACTTTACTTACTTTCGTTGAGAGGCTAAGCATTATTTTGTGGACATTAAGAAAGCATTTTATTAATTGCATCTGTTTAGGACCTTGCCTTCATAACAACAGGGTAAAAACACATTTTAGTTGCTGTATGGCTAACATAAATTCTTTCTTAGTGATTACTATTGATTGTCACGGATGTGACAGATATGCTCATTGATACTGTTAAGGGCTTAAAGAAACACCTGTCTATCATTCCAACAATGACTCCTTACAGTTAAATCTGACTTGCTTCACAATTTAAAAACTGTCATAGCAAACACCAGGGTGAAAAATATTAATCTGCCAAATGATCAAGACTATGACAGATGAAATAAATACCACTTGTCAAAAAAAAAAAAAAATATATATATATATATATATGTATATATATATATATATATACAAAACCCAAAACCAGTGAAGTTGGCACGTTATGTAAATCGTAGATAAAAACAGAATACAATGATTTGCAAATCCTTTTCAACTTATATTCAATTGAATACACTGCAAAGACAAGATGTTTAATGTTCAAACTGAGAAACTTCATTTTTTTTTTGCAAATAATCATTAACTTAGAATTTAAAGGCAGCAACACATTGCAAAAAAGTTGGCACAGGGGCCTTTTACATCGCCTTTCCTTTTAACGACACTCAGTAATCGTTTGGGAACTGAGGAGACCAATTTTTGAAGCTTTTCAGGTGGAACTCTTTCCCATTCTTACTTGATGTACAGCTTAAGTTGTTCAACAGTCCGGGGTCTCCGTTGTCGTATTTAACGCTTCATGATGCGCCACACATTTTCAATGGGAGACAGGTCTGAACTACGGGCAGGCCAGTCTAGTACCCGCACTCTTTTACTACGGAGCCATGGTGTTGTAACACGTGCAGAATGTGGCTTGGCATTGTCTTGCTGAAATAAGCAGGGGCGTCCATGAAGAAGACGTTGCTTGGATGGCAACATATGTTGCTCCAAAACCTGTATGTACCTTTCAGCATTAATGGTGCCTTCACATATGTGTAATTTGCCCATGCCTTGGGCACTAATACACCCCCATACCATCACAGATGCTGGCTTTTGAACTGCACCTATAACAGTCCGGATGGTTCTTTTCCTCTTTGGTCCGGAGGACACAACATCCACAGTTTCCAAAAACAATTTGAAATGTGGCCTCGTCAGACCACAGAACACTTTTCCACTTTGCATCAGTCCATCTTAGATGAGCTTGTGCCCAGCAAAGCCGGCGGCGTTTCTGGGTGCTGTTGATAAATGGCTTTTGCTTTGCATTGTAGAGTTTTAACTTGCACTTGCAGATGTTGCGACGAACTGTTAATAATAATAATAATAATGCATCAATTTTATATAGCGCTTTTTTGGACACTCAAAGACGCTTTACAATGGAGGCATTATTCATTCACACTCTGATGGTGGTAAACTACATTTTTGTAGCCACAGCTGCCCTGGGGCAGACTGACGGAAGCGTGGCTGCCAGTATGCGCCTACGGCCCCTCCGACCACCACCAAACATTCACACACAGCCATACAGGAGGGAGGGAGGGTTCCTATATTGCATGTTTTGGATGGGTGGGGGAAACCGGAGTACCTGGAGGAAACCCACGCGAACACGGGGAGAACATGCAAACTCCACACAGAAAGGCCCCAGGCCGGATCCGAACCCACGGCCTTCTTGCTGTGAGGCAGTAGTGCTAACCACTATGCCACCATGCCGCCCGCCGGCAATAGTAACTGTTGTTACTGACTGTGGTTTTCTGAAGTGTTCCTGAGCCCATGTGGTGATGTCCTTTACACAGTGATGTCGGTTTTTGATGCAGTACCGCCTGAGGGATCAAAGGTCACGGGCATTCAATGTTGGTTTTCGGCCTTGTCGCTTGCGTGCAGTGATTTCTCCAGATTCTCGGAACCTTTTGACGATATTACGGACCGTAGATGATGAAATCCCTAAATTTCTTGCAATAGCTCATTGAGGAATGTTGTTTTTAAACTGTTCGACAATCAGCTCACGCATTTGTTCACTAAGTGGTGACCCTCGCCCCATTCTTGCTTGTGAATGACTGAGCATTTCAGGGAAGCTGCTTTTATACCCAATCATGGCACCCACCTGTTCCCAATTAGCCCGTTCACCTGTGGGATGTTCCAAATAAGTGTTTGATGAGCATTCCTCAACTCTCTCATTCTTTTTTGCCACTTGTGCCAGCTTTTTTGAAACATGTTGCAGGCATGAAATTCCAAATGAGCTAATATTTGCAAAAAATTACAAAGTTTACCTGTTCGAACATTAAGTAACTTGTCTTTGCAGTGTATTCAATTGAATATAGGTTGAAAAGGATTTGCAAATCATTGTATTCTGTTTTTATTTACGATTTATACAACGTGCCAACTTCACTGGTTTTGGGGTTTGTATATATATATATATATATATAGTATATATTGCCCAAGTGAATTCACTTACCGAGATCCAAAACAGCTTTTCAAGCAAAACTGTGCCAAAATATATTGTATCCCTGTGATGTTTTGCAGTTTTTGTAGGTGTTGCGTCCTACATGTGCTGGCGCATTTAGGCTTATCAAACATGTATGGGCTCAGAGAAAATTGCAGTATAACTTTTTTCTCCTGTTAGATTTGTACCGGATCTCCCCTGTGTGCAATTAATTACTTTTTCTGACTATGTGCACGACTGTATTGATAGATGCAAAATGATCTACTGCTAAAGCCAAAATAATTACAATTCTTGGTGAATGAGTATGTGTACAGCATCAAGTGGACACTTCGCTTCACGGGTGTCCCACAAGCATCGGCATGGATTCGTGAGGGAAGATTCTCCTTACAGAGCAATATTATAAATTGCAATTCAATGTATTCTATTCATCGAGAGTTGATTTTTTTTTACGGTCCAGATCAGGAATCAAGCGCGGAGTCAGAAACACAATCCAGCTGGAAGTTTATTGACAGCAATACGCTAGAGATTGGGGGTGGAAACTCAAGATAGGATAGTGGGCGGGGAACCTAGAGGAAGATGCAGTCCAGCGCAGTAGTAATAGGCTAAGCCTGAGCTGCTATCACCAGCCAGGCTTCTGGGAGGCTCATAGACGTTGCACTGGCTCCGCCAGCACTGAACTGCTTAAGAGGTTGGAGAGGTAGGTTGAGGGGAATGCAGTCCCAGTCCTGGCTCCAGTTCAGGATTAGAAGCTTGTTCCTAACAAACTAGATAGCAAGCTGGATGGGTTAGCATGACTGCAGTCCCAGTCTTGGACCCTGATTAGGACTGGAAGCTTACTGGAATTGGCTAAATGGTTAGAATGACTGCTTAAGTAAAATGCAGTCCCTAAAGTACAAGTTGCTTTAAATGGAGACAACAGAGTTTCAAAATAATCATTGACTACGAGAACTTGCATTAAAGCGAGTCTACAATTCAGCTACTTGCACTTGAACTAGACGGCTTAAATACTTGTCTTGCTGTTGATAAATGCACAACAGCATAACGAGATTCAGCAGAGGGGGAAAGATGCACAGGACTTAAACCAATCACAGCACACATACACTTAATGGACACGCAAGATGCTTTATTGTGCAACATCCAGGTATTTTTTTATATTGATGATTGCTCAAATTGCGTAGTGTGACTTCATTTAAAGGTACAATGTAATTGATATAATTTTTTCATGTAAATATGTGTACCGATTGATATTTTTTGCAAGTTTCGTCTATAAAAATCACTACTTTCAAATGTCTGTTTATTTTTCAGTGTGCTTTTTAACTTCCTCAGCCCCACCGCTTAAAAAAGTTCACTTACCACAAATGTCAATTTTGTGACTGTATACATCATCTCGGAAGGGAGGTTTCCTAGTGCAAAGTCAGCGTATCTAAAAAGTGTGTCTACATATACACTGCTCAAAAAAATAAAGAGAACATTAAAATAACACATCCTTGATCTGAATGAATGAAATATTCTTATTAAATACTTTGTTCTTTACATAGTTGAATGTGCTGACAACAAAATCACACAAAAGTTATCAATGTAAATCAAATTTATTAACCCATGGAGGTCTGAATTTGGTGTCACACTCAAAATTAGAGTGGGAAAACACACTAAAGGCTGATCCAACTTTGATGTAATGTCCTTGAAACAAGTCAAAATGAGGCTCAGTAGTGTGTGTGGCCTCCACATGCCTGTAGGACCTCCCTACAACACCTTGGAATGCTCCTGATGAGATGGCGGATGGTCTCCTGAGGGATCTCCTCCCAGACCTGGACTAAAGCATCCGCCAACTCCTGGACAGTCTGTGGTGCAATGTGGCGTTGGAGGATGGAGTGAGACATGATGTCCCAGATGTGCTCAATTGGATTTAGGTCTGGGGAACGGGCTGGCCAGTCCATAGCAACAATGCCTTCGTCTTGCAGGAACTGCTGACACACTCCAGCCACATGAGGTCTATCATTGTCATGCATTAGGAGAGACCCAGGGCCAACCGCACCAGCATATGGTCTCAAGGGGTCTGAAGATCTCATCTCGGTACCTAATGGCAGTCAGGCTACCCCTGGTGACCACATGGAGGGCTGTACGGCCCCCCAAAGAAATACCACCCCACACTATTACTGACCCACTGCCAAACCGGTCATGCTGGAGGATGTTGCAGGCAGCAGAACGTTCTCCACGGCGTCTCCAGACTCTGTCACGTCTGTCACATGTGCTCAGCGTGAACCTGCTTTCATCTGTGAAGAGCACAGGGCGCCAGTGGCGAATTTCCAATCTTGGTGTTCTCTGGGAAATGCCAAACGTCCTGCACGGTGTTGGGCTGTAAGCACAACCCCCACCTGTGGACATTGGGCCCTCATACCATCCTCATGGAGTCGGTTTCTAACCGTTTGAGCAGACACATGCAGATTTGTGGCCTACTGGAGGTCATTTTGCCGGGCTCTGGCAGTGCTCCTCCTGTTCCTCCTTGCACAAAGGCGGAGGTAGCGGTCCTGCTGCTGGGTTGTTGCCCTCCTACGGCCTCCTCCACGTCTCCTGTTGTACTGGCCAGTCTCCTGGTAGCGCGTCCATGCTCTTGACACTACACTGACAGACACAGCAAACCTTCTTTCCACAGCTCGCATTGATGTGCCATCCTGGATGAGCTGCGCTACCTGAGCCACTTGTGTGGGTTGTAGAGTCCATCTCATGCTACCACTAGAGTGAAAGCACCGCTAGCATTCAAAAGTGACTAAAACAGCCAGAAAGCATAGGAACTGAGAAGTGGTCTGTGGTCTCCACCAGCAGAACCACTCCTTTATTGGGGGTGTCTTGCTAATTGCCAATAATTTCCACCTGTTTTCTATTCCATTTGCACAACAGCATGTGAAATTGATTGTCAATCAGTGTTGCTTCCTAAGAGAACAGTTTGATTTCACAGAAGTGTGATTGACTTGGAGTAACATTGTGTTGTTTAAGTGTTCCCTTTATTTTTTTGAGCAGTGTATTTTTGTTCAGTGAATATTTAGCCAGACTTTCTTTGCATAAGCTGGCAGGGAAAACCTCAAGCTCCCTATCAGATTCCATTGGTAAGCGTTCTAGCCTGGATAAAACTGAGCTTTGTTCGTGACAAAAAATAAAATATGGCTTCAAGCCCAACACAACTCACCTAGCTAGCGAACCCCCAATCTCGCCTCGCTGGAGCTACAACCTTGGTACAATTAGCTAGCTTCAAGGTTCCTCAGTGACTGAACGATATAACATTCAACCCTAGTGACCAATATGCAATGCCTGAGAGTAGACATAGCTAGGTAAAGTAAAAAAAAACAAAACAAGAAACAAACAAATATATAGAACAGCGAGTTTTACAAACACAGGCATTTATTAAGTCATAAAGTCCTATGCTAGCTAACATTTTTATAGGCAAGTTAGCCAAATTAGCTGAAATGCCAGCTTTCATAAGCCATACCTATACAACCAAAAACAAATTAAAAGAAAAGGCTTACATCGTAACCTTAGACAAACTTATACCTCCTCACGCTCCCCTGTAATTCCAAAATACGGACCACAACTGTAATCATCTCTTAAGACATAGAAAGAGGAGATTGTGAGAAGACAAATTAACAGTACATGCCTCTACGCTACGGTAGTGTTAACCACAGGCCGTGTTTTTAGTTTTTACCTGCTTTCCGGTAGGCATGGCCATCTTGTGAAATAGTGTAATTAGGTTGCTTGTTACACTTCTCTAACAAATAACTTCTCTAACATATTTTTAAAAACAAGCCCAAAAAAACCACAACCCGCGACAAGTGATTTTTTCAAGCAACTTCAGGAAAAAAGAAGCCCAAAGTCGTGTGTAATAAGTGGACTTGGCAACTCTGTAGCTAAGGACAGTTTAGGTCATTGATCAGCTTCTGTCAAGTTATGTTGTGAACGTTTGCTGGAAGTGTGGTACCCCATTGGTTGGGAACAAATCATGGGGTACTCGCCCATTTGTATCGTGGAAATGTAGTTTGCTAAAGTGGACAACAAACTGGGCTACAAGTGCAAAAGCACATCATTTTTGGCAGTGGACAACAAATTTGATGTAATCATTTGCATCTGTGTACCCTGTAATCTATTCTTGCAGCGAGCCGGTTCGTGAATTTAATAGGAATTCGAGCAATGCCAGAAAATGTCCTAACCCCATTATAAATTTCCATAGCAATTCTACTTCCGGCACCAGTTGCTAAGTAGCCGTGACGTCATTACTTGACAACTCTATATTGCTCCTCTTGGGGCGTATCAAGGCGCATTTTGGTCATATCAAGGAAATCATTAACGTATTGCAATCTAATGTTACTTTCCACAACTGAGATTCATTTGTTTTGCTCACATTATTATTCTAAAACATTTGCATTTTTCGACTACCTGCAGCGCGATAAATCGTTTGTGTGTAACCGAATTGCTTGTTTACATTTTGTGCATACAGTCTTTTATGAATGCCACTACAATCATATCGCTATGGAGTTTAAACGGAGTCCCATCGCATTCGGGCTCCGATGCAATTTTACATTCCAATATTTCCTTCACTTGCCACAGTCTTCTGAGAGTGACAAATAAACAATGACTAATAAACTGCTCAATGCCCATTGGCTACCTGCCAATGTGTCAGGTAGATTGACAGTTAAACCCACCAACTGCAAAATTTACCCACATTTGGAGGGTGGTTGGGTGCCAATTTCAGGCCCTGATCACGTGTAAAACATGTAATATATGTTTATTTTCAATTCAGCCTCATAGTAGTCTCTTGATCATTTCTTAATAATTTCTCACTTATTATAGGTTTATGTATTGATCTTGGTTATTGGGTGAATAAATTTTTTGTTTGTTAATCAGGCAGTCTAAAATGGGAATAGGTTACAATCAGTCATGGCTTAAAGGCTTCTGCAGACTACCTCTGATGGCACGTAAATGGCACGTAGAAGTTACCGATTCACTTGCTCGACATAAGCAATGCTTAATGCATTGTGGCCGAAGTGGCCAGGCAGCCAATCAGAGTAGTGCCTCACTAGCATAGCCTCCCCGCCCACTCAAAATGGCTCATGTTTCGGGCCGGCACTGTCAGGGTGAGAGAAGAAATCTCACTAGGCCTGGATGCGTGTGGTTTTTTTTTTTTGTAACTGAATTTTTAACATTATTTTAAAGACCAATTGGACATATTTTAAACGACTAAATTCAGCATAATATGGGACCTTTAAACACATAATTGCTTTCAAGCTGTTCCTGTTTAAGATTGCTTCATTAATAATCACACAGTTTATTTCCTGAATCATCAAGACCAAGATATAAGCCAATTGTTGCAGCTTGATCTAATACCAAACTAGCTTGGTTTGCTTGATTCCCTGGACACCTGGCTGACACGCCGATGGCTTACTGTAAGCTTTGTTCAAAAAAAAAGGTAGTCTCAACTGTGATGCGCAATAATCCGTATTTATTTACATACAGCGAATACATACTCTTTCTTCGTTTGCACAGCATGAACCACAGCCGGCACGTCGTCGGTCAAAAACCGTTTGGCCCTTCCGGTATCAACAAACCAACCACAGGTGAAGTAAATCAGTATTACCTAAATACCTGCAGTTGTGCCACAAGACAGCGACACCCCCTGGCAGAAATTAGGTACTACACCAGGTGAATAAAATGAACCGCTCTTAAATAGTGAATGGCTCTTACACCAATTATGTAAGATATAATTATTGAGAAATCATAAAGAAATGACAGAAGTCACTGATGGGCTACATTGGCACAGTAGTACTTAATAGTGAAACTGCTGGGGTGGAAAAAAAGTATGAATTAATTCAATATTTCTCTGAATTCCATCTCCCATTTTTAGGTTTTTTTTTTCAGCAGTACAACCTACTTTATTATTATATGATTGCACTTAATGAAAATGTTTTCAGCGTTCTAAAGAACACATCAAATACTTCCACTCCCTAGGGGTTGGTTGACAGTGACATTTGATTGCATATTAGACATATGGCTGTCAAGAGAATTGTCCAAAAAGCTAATAGAGGAGATCATTGCCTGGCACAAACAAGGAAAAGAATACAAAAAGGTAGCGCAGGCACTGAATTTTCATGGAGATACATTTGGAAGCATTGTTTGCATGTTCAGAGTTAAAGGAAGAGTGGCTACAGTACCAGGAAGTGGCAGAAAGAGGAAGCTATGAATGGCTGTCGCCAGATTCCTGAGGAGAAAGGTGGTCAAAAACTCTCGAGTGACTGCAGGAAACCGGCAGCAAGACTTAGAGGCTGGAGGCACTGAGGTTTCAGGTCGCACAGTAGGTCGCACATACTAAACGTTGAAGGTCTCGAACACATACACCACAACTGATCCAAAAGCACAAGCTCCAATATGCTTAAACCATATAAATTAGCCACAGAAGTTTTGGAATACTGTTCTGTGGAGTGATGAAACAAAACTGGAATATTTTGGGCTTAAGAATCAGTGGTATGTCTGCAAGGGGAGTGGAGAAGCATATGCTGAAAAGTATATGGGGGCTTTTTGATGCTCTGTGGCTGCCTAGCTTCCTCTGGCACTGGAAACCTGCAAAGTGTGGAGGGCAAGATGGATTCAGTCGAGTACCAGGATATCCAAGGAGAAAATGTCATGCCGTCCGTAGGGAAGCTGATGCTTGGGCATCATTGGACCTTCCAACAAGACAATGATCCTAAGCATACCTCACCATCCACCAAGGCTTGATTTCAGAAGAAGTCTAGGAAGATTCAAGAGTGCCCATCACAGTCGCCTCACTTGAACCCCATAAAAAATATCTGGTAAGATTTGAAGAAGACAGTTGCAGCACACAAAGCCTAGAATATTATTGAACTGGAGGCCATTGTCCATGAGGACTGGGCTAAGATTCCTTGGGAATGCTGCCAGAAGCTGGTGTCTGCCTATGGATCACATCTCCAGCAGGTCATGGCAGCAAAAGGGTGCTCTACTAATTATTAAAGATGCTTGTAATTAAGGGGTTGAATAATTTTGAGCCTGCAGTAGTCATTAAAAGTGGCATTTTGTGTTGAATTTGGAGAAGACACAGTTAATATTTGTAGTGTTGAGCTATTTAAATTGTTCTTGTTTGATTTGTTCATTGCAAGTGGCTGAAAGTTTGTAATTTTGCTAGTAAACCTAATTTGCAGCAGGGGTTGAATAATTTTGATTGCAAATGTATATATCAGTGGCGGCTGGTGAACTGGTGATAGGGGAGGCTCAAAACAATCCCTTAAAATTAATGATTGGTCACAACCTGTTTTCAATCATTCATACAGAAACTCTAAAAACTCTCAACATTATCAGGTGTGGCCAGTTTTCATTTATAACGCATACCTGTCAACTCTCACGCATTTGGTGTGAGTTGTGCACTGGAGGGGTTGGAAGCAATGGAATTGCATACAGACATTTCAAGTGATATTATTTCATTTAAACAATCATGAAACACATGCATTGCGCCCAATCCCCGAATAAAGAAAAGCGTGAGCAGTCCGTAGTCATAATCGGTATGCGTTATCAATGAAAACTGGCCACATCTGATAATGTTGAGAGTTATCGGAGTTTAATCGTTAATCATTAATTTTAAGGGATTGTTTTGAGCGTCCTCTATCGCCAGTTCACCAGCTGCCACTGATAATAAATATATATATATTATATAAATATATATATATATATATATATATATATATATATATATATATATACAGCGCCCTCCATAATTATTGGTTAAGATGTGTTAAAAGCCTTAAAATAAATTCAATTTTTATTGCAGAAGCATACTCTCACACTGAAAATTGTGGAAAAATGTAACCTTCAACCCAAGTGAATTTTAAGGGGAAAAAAAATTCCTGACTAAGAAATAATTATTTTTCATAAAATCACCTGTTCCATAATTATTGGCACCCCTAACAATTCCTAGGAATTAAATGTAATTTAAGTATTTCTGTCATTTCTACAGTAGTTTACAAAGTTGATCAGAGTATCTAGGAACATTTAATTAGTAATTCATCACTTCCTGTTTCCCTGGGGTATAAATATGATGTGACACAGAGGCCATTTCTCTTATCCACTCTTCAACATGGGAAGGACAAAGGAACACACCATTCAAGTAAGGCAGATGTGTATGGACCTTCACAAGTCAGGCAATGGCTACAAGAAAATAGCCACTCGCCTGCACCTGCCCATATCGACTGTCAGAGGAATCATTAAGAAGTTTAAAACAACCAGAACTGTGGTAAACAAACCTGTACGAGGACGCAAGATTATTTTGCCACCACGCACAGTGAGGAGGATGGTAAGAGAAATAAAAAGTTCTCCAAAGCTCACTGTTAAAGAATTGCAACAAATGGTAGCATTTTGGGGTCACAAAGTCTCCAAAACAACCATCAGGCACCAACAAGCTGTTTGGGAGGCATGCACGGAAAAAACTTTTTCTCACTCACAGTCATAAACGCAAACGTCTGGAGTTCGCTAAGCAGTACTGGGACTTCAACTGGGATGTGTGCTTTGGTCAGATGACACCAAGATAGAGCTTTTTGGCAACAAACACTCTAAGACAGTCTGGCGGAACACAAAAGACGAGTATGCAGAAAAGGACCTCATGTCCACTGTGAAGTATGGGGGAGGATCGGTGATGCTGTGGGCCTGTTTCACTTCCAGAGGCCCTGGGAACCTTGTTAGGGTGCATGGCATCATGAACGCTTTAAAATACCAGGACATTTTAAATCAAAATCTGGTGGACTCTGCCTGAAAGCTGAAGATGGGTCGTCACTGGGTCTTTCAGCAAGATAATGATCCTAAACATGTGAGCAGATCTATACAGAAATGGTTCACCAGACACAGAATCAAGCTCCTCCCATGGCCATCTCAGTCCCCAGACCTCAACCCCATTGAAAACCTGTGGAGTGAGCTGAAGAGGAGAGTGCAGAGGAGAGGACCCAAGTCGCTGGATGATTTAGAGAGATTGTGCAAAGAGGAATGGTCGAAGATCCCTCTTTCTGTGTTCTCCCATCTTGTGAAACGTTATAGGAGAAGATTTGGTCTGTTTTGTTGGCAAAAGGGGGTTGTACAAAGTATTAACATCAAGGGTGCTAAAAATTGCGGCACACATGATTTGATGTAAAAGAATTATTTCTTAATCTGAGATTCTTTTTCCCACTGAATAAATGCACTTGAATTAAAGGTTGGATTTTCCTCTTTTTTTCATTGCGGTCCTATATTATTCAGAAAAAACTGAATTTATTAGCAGCTAAAGAACACATCTTAACGAGGAGTGCCAATAATTATGGAGGGCAGTGTGTATATATATATATATATATATTTACAGTGACCTCTGTTTCTCTGCCAGGAAGACTAGATCCAATTATAGCCTATCTTTATAGTACAGTCTATTTTGGTCCTTCATAAATATCGTGTCAGCATGAAGTCAGAAACCAAAAAAAATGCTACTGAAAATCTGCCTCCTGAGAGAAATCTCTCTCTCTCTCTCTCTCTCTCTCTCTCTCTCAATTGTTGTGATCAATAAATTAAAATAAATTATTTGCTTGAAAACAGAGATTTTTCATATGTTTTTTTCTATAAGCTGCATAAGCACTATGTCGTCATATTTTAAATATATTTTCTTTTTGCAGTACATGACTGTTTCTGCGTCGTCTTATCACTGTGCTCACAGAAAGCAGTAAACCACATCCCTGTGAACATAAAATAAAATTTCTCTGCATTCCACAGTAAAAATAAGCATAATTTACCTCTGCTCATCACTGACTGAATGAGAATGATATCCTGTGTCCTGTGCTCTGTGCTCTGCTAGTGCTGACGTAGAGAAAAAAAATTACAGCACAACCACCTTCACTCAGCCATTGAGCGTAAGCAGGCAAATGCGAAGCCAAGTTCCTCCACTGACCTCACTGCAGCAGTCTCCCATTGGCTGAACAGTAGCTGACGTTTCCCACCCCCCCAAAGGTGAGGGGAGGGAAGGAGGCAGCCCTTATAAAAGCTACTGCTCTGCAGCATTTCTGAACTGGTGCAGTGCTTAAGGCTTGCTCAGTGAGAGTGTGCAGAACAAGGGGGATTTAAATATACCAGAAACAAAAAACCATCCACATAAAAAAACCATCCATCATGAGCTACGATCCCTATTATTCCCGCCGCCCTTGGGATGACTACAGGGGGGCCAGATCCGCCAAATCGGCCATCTCCTCCTCCCTGTATTCGGCCCATCGCTCCGTCCCATTGGCAAAGCGGTCCTTGCGGTTGGCCTCGTCCTCCATGCCGGACCTGGCAGAGCGGATGGACCTGGCGCAGGTGAGCACCCTGAACGCCGAGCTTCTGGGCCTTCGCGCCAAGGAGAAAGAGCAAATGGTGGACCTCAACGACCGCTTTGCCACATACATTGAGAAGGTCCACCTCCTGGAGCAGCAGAACAAGGCTCTGCAGACGGAGCTAGAGGCTCTTCGGAGGCGACAGCGCGATCCATCTCGCCTGCACCTCCTTTATGAGCAGGAGGTGCGGAGTCTGAGGGCCCTACTGGATGCGGAAACCAATGAAAAGATGCGGCTGGAGGCCGAGCGCGACCACTTGCGGGACGTCCAGGGCCAGCTGAGAGAGCGGTGTGAGGACGAGGCCCGGCTCCAGGCCGATGCCGAGGAGGCCCTGCAGAAGACCCGCGACGAGGCTGACCGGGCGACACTAGCTAACTGCGACGCCCAGGCCAGCATCGTCTCCCTGGCTGAGGAGCTCACCTTCCTCAAGAAGGTCTATATTGATCTTTTTCTTTATTCTGCTTCTATTATTCTTTTATCAACAACCATGAGAAATTACGCAATTTTTCATGGGCTCCAATTCTGACTGGGCTCAATTGATATGGTTTTGCCAGCCAATTAAAACTGAGAGTTTGCACTGTAATTTGAGGATATTTGCATCCATATCAAGCAATGCATGCAAGAGATTTTGCAGACATTTACAACTGTGTCACTGTCTGTATACTTGCAGATCATGGTGTACGTAATTTGCTGCACATTGTATCATCTCATTTATCAAAGTCTAAATTAATTGCCAGCTATTGTTTCATTTCTTTAACACCATTTATTTTTTTAATGGACTTATTTTTGTATAGCTAGTTATTATTATTATTGATGTTCATAGCTTTGTACTGCAATCCAGCATTACGAGGCATTATAAAATTTTTGATTTGATATGTGAAGGTCTTCGGTGAGGAGCACGCCGAGCTGACCGCCCAGATCCAGGTGGCTAACATCAGTGTGGAGATGGACATGGCAGCGCCAGACCTCTCGGCCTCCCTCCGTGACATCCGCTCGCAGTATGAGAAGCTGGCCAATAAGAACATGCAGGCCGCCGAGGACTGGTACCGCACCAAATTTGCCGGAGTCACCGAGGCAACCTGTCGGAACAACGAGGTTGTGCGTACCATGCGAGAGGAGAGCTCTGAGTACCGGCGGCTGCTCCAGTCCCGGTCCTCTGAGATCGAGGCCCTGCGTAACGTCATCGACTCCCTCAACAAGCAGCTGGAAGATATGGAGGACACCCAGGCGAAGGACGTGGCCAAGTACCAGGCAAGGGGCACAAAAGTGAAGCTAAGTTAGCTGAACTCATTTCCATAAGAGGTGTGAAGTCCAGGTTTTCCAAAATAAAAGTCCTGATATATGTTTTGCCTACCCTTGATCTTAGCCACCCGATTTCACAAATTACTTTTGTTTTTTGGCTGAAGAATAATTAAAATTACTATGTCCTGGTGATTTGAACACAACAGTGGAGACAATTTTTACTCTGAACTTGAATTTTGTGAAGTCTGCTGGGGTATGATGGGACTTCGACAAATTACAGTTCCGCTGAGTTTATTTCTTCATCCAAGGTCGTATGCATATGGTTCATTCACACATTAAGAACAAACTGTTTCTCTTGTGTTTTTTACTGTAAAAGACGCCACATGCAGATATCACATGCAGTGGGAGAAACCATTGTTGTGGTGCTTCACATGTACTGTGTGTACTGTTGCATAGCTTCAATAAACCACGGTGAATTTAAAACACAATGGATGTTGGATACAAGATGCTGTCACAGGCTTTAACCAAGTGCATTCAAGTAGGTCTCATTATGACATTTTAATGCAAAAATCTAATTGATATGGTGTATTAATCAATTAATACTGTAGCACATGCTCAGAGCATGCAATTACTGCATATAAGGGACATGTGTCAGCTAAAATGAGCAGGAAGAGAATGATATTTGCAGCTTGTAGTTTCATTGGCTCTTTTTGAGGATCTCTCAAAATCCTTTTTTGTGTCATTTTAATATATTCAAGGAATTAATGATTTGTAGAATATGCAACAATACTGGTTTGAACATGAAGGTACGTGAACCATGAATACAGTTAGCATTCTTTCTCATTCCACTTTTTTCAATGTTATGTGGTTGCTTGTTTGAATTGTTGCAATTTTAGGAGAAAATAAATGAACTGGAGAAGGACATTGCTGACGTTAAGCAAGAGATGGCCCATTACATGAGAGAGTACCAAGACCTCCTGAATGTCAAAATGGCACTTGATATTGAAATCGCTGCATACAGGTAAGTTCTGTCTCCTGTCTGAAATTAGTTAACTAATGACCGCAGTGTACCTACTCTAACACTTCAGATCAACCCATTCATATACAGGTTAATGGCTATTTCTGTTTAACTTTTATCATGTTCTTAAATGCCTTCCAGAACTTCTCAGTGAATTTTTGAGCTTGTTTCATCATCAAGCCCTCTCTTTGCACACAGCCAGTGATTGATACTTTGGTAAATGTACAGGTGGGTTATTTCCACTGCAAAATCTGACATTTAATGAGTCATTGTTATTCAGCTCTGTGACCTCCATTTTTGTTGACTACTGAGCCAATGATCCAGATAATTGACTGTGGCTGAAGTAGACGACAGGCATATTAATTTAATTTATGGTCTTCAGCCAGGTTTCTAATGCAGTCAAATGAAAGTGAAAGCAGTGATGATGCTGCACTGTGGTAATATATATATTACAGTAAGTGGTTTTCATTCACTCACTGATATTCTTAGGTATGTGGACTGTGACGCAATTTGAAATGGCTGGATTCCTACGCGGTTCCATCAATGTAGATTGAAAAACTCTAAAGTGAATGCTGCAATTTGGCATTTAAATTTACTATCTCAATTCTGATGGCACATCATGGGAAATACAATTAAAATCAAAAAGGAATAATTTGGGACAATACTTCAAAGCATTTTTGTTTAAAATGTGAATTTCGTTGCTTATTGAAAATAAATTGTGATGCCTGTGTCGAAAAACATTACCACAGTTGACTATTTAACACTGTGTAATATCACCATGTCTGTCATAAGCTCTCATAAAGCATTCGGGCACCGAAGACATTAGTTGGTCAAGTCTAGTAGCTAGTAAGCCTAATTTTCTCGCATTCCTCCATTACATCAGTCCACGGCTGTGCAATTGTTGGTTCGTAGCCTTCATTGCCATATTTTGCGCTTCATGATGTGCCATTCATTGTCAATCAGACAAATCAGGACAGCAGGCAGGCCAGTTTAGCACCTGCACTCCTTGCTTGTGCAACAATGCTCTAGCTATCCATGCATTGTACTGTATAGATTGGCATTGACTTGCTGGAAATATATAAATGTTTGGATGTTTCTGGAAGTGATGATGTATAGCTGGCAGCGCTTTGGGGCAGTGTTGACGTACAGCTTCGGCTTTGTATAGTAAAGGTTTAAAGAACCACCGTTAAGGAACTAAGACATCTGCAGTAGCACTGCATAACTTGGGAAAAAATGGCCATTTGTTTCAAGTTGGTCAATGGCGGAAATTGGTTAGATATCTTGCGGTTTATCATAACCACCTCCACACTGTCCTTTCCAGGAACAAATTATTTATTTAAGGCTCAGTATATTTTAGTTCAGTGTTCTTAACGTTCATTTTACTTTTGCTGCCTTTCAGACCTTTGTTTGTGTGCTGCTGTGTCTGGCCATGGCGGCCATTGTCCTTGTAGTGGTAAAAGGTGAACATGCCTCAAAAAAAGAAATAAATGTGGTAGCGTTTAGTGAATATCACTGATGAATATCTCCCAACAATACTGTATACTTTTCGTGGGTTGCAGCTAAGATTAAATGTGGCTACACAATTGATAAATCTTGCAAAACAGATTTTACAAGCCATTTACTTTCGCTTGAAAAATCTTTTTACTTGGCTGTGACACTGTTTCTTTAACTTGCATTTGTGTATCGAGCAGCATATTACCTAACTGAGGTTAACCAAAACATTCCCGAGCACTTATTGCGACACGCATTACAGTCATGTGGCACCTGGGAGATCAGAGATCACGCACAATTGGATGTGATTTTTGGCCTTTACACACCCAGATTCAAACAGATTTCTTCCTTCTTTTGGTTATATTATGCACTGTAGAGGGTGAAATGAACCATACCACTTTGTCTTTGGAGAATGTTGCCCTCAAAGTGCAGGATTATAAGCTTAAGTATATTTTGACAAATTGGCAAGCCTTGCCTATCTTTGCTCTTCAGGGTCTTGGCCTTTTTATGGCTCCTGTTATGCTAAAATACTAAGCTCATCTGCCTAAAACAATCAGTTTCACAGAACTTATTAGGGTCATTCTGTGTCAGTTCACCAAATTTCAGAAAATCTTCCCGCATGACCACCTCAGATTTTCTTGATTTTATTTTTAATTCAATAATTTTTAGCTGCAATATCTTAAAAAGTACTTGAGCTCGGACCTCCAAAGTTTGTATGTCAAATATCTGGTACTACATCTGTACATAATTTAATTTTCAGCAGTCAAGCTAATGTGTAACATGCAGTAATAGGCCTCTAGATTCTGTCGAAAATGTCTAATAATGAACTGTGGCAGCACTTTTAAGGGGCTGTAAACTCATCAGTTTTTGTGATGGGGGCTGATATTTTGTAGGGGGTATTCTTTGGACTAGGTTCCTGGTTTTCTGAAAAATTACCGATGTGAAGTAAATAGCATCTGAGATATTGCCGATCAAAAATGAAAAATAACACATTTTCCTGCAAATTTGAAGCTATATTCCCATTGAATGACAGCATGTGTCAAATCCAAATCAAGTGTACCTTAAAGAGCAGGTTTTTGTTAATGATATTTCCAAAAATTGTGATGGTGTTCTTTCTCTTTTTCATTTGACATTAACTTTAAATACGTATTAGTCACATTCACGCTTGTATATGGAAAGATATTGAAGCTTGACAATGGAAATCGAAATAAGCTTTATTGCCGTTTGAAATCGAGTATTTTAAGTATATGACAACACAAAACAATCACCAGAAATCATTTCAGAGTACCTCTAGCTGTGACTTTTTTAAGCTGGAGGTTATTCTATAGCAACTGACCAGTTCAAATTAAAATTCAAATTGAAGCTAAAGCTGGTCAAAGTTTCTAAGTTATAACATTATATGAAATTGGCTGATACTCATTTGCCAGTGCTTTTAGTTTTATTTTTTGTTTGTTCGAAGATAAATAGGTTGAGCTAAATTGTTACTTCATAATTAATTACTTTTCTAAAAGAGGAAGATATTAGAGCTGCAGATGTTTTCATGAAGGACTTCAAGTGACTCTTTAAGCTGGCAGAATATGTTCTCTCATATTCATTCTGTGTTATTCATTAGAACTGATAAGCTTTGTCTGTGCTTTTGTATGCTGCAGAACATATGCTAGCTTACTTTGAAATAATTTTGACAATACTTTTTGTGCAATTGTGTACTGTCACATGCTTAAAATGTTAGATTTCAAACTGCAATAAAGCTTATTTTGATTTCCATTTTCAAGCTTCAATATCTTTCCATATACTAGTGTTAATGGCACTAATATGTATTAAAAGGTAATGTCAAATGCTTTATTTGAGGCACTGTAGAAAATTTGAGATCTCTGACATAATTACAGAGCTTTCCACAAGACCATAAAGCTATAATCGAGAATTTGCATTCCAATATATGACATACATTTAAGAATTCATATTGGGAAAAAGAGAAAGAACACCATCAAAATTTTTGGATATACCGTAAAAACCTGCTCTTTTAGGTGAACTTGATATGGATTTGATACATGCTGCCATTCAACAGAAATATAGCTTCAAAGTTGCAGGAAAATGTGTTTTTATTCTCATTTTTGATCGGCAATATCGCTATTTAATTCACATCGGTAATTTTTCAGAAAACCATGTACCTGGTCCAAAAGACACCCTCTACAAAATATCAGCCCCCGTCACAAAAACTGATGAGTTTTTCGACAGAATCTAGGGGCCTGTTACTGCATGTTACACATTAGCTAGACAGCTGAAAGTTAAATTATGTACAGATGTAGCACCAGATATTTGACATACAAACTTTGGAGGTACGAGCTCCAGTACTTTTAAAGATATTCCAGCTCAAAATTAGAATTTCAGAAGGGGATGCTAAAAATCGCCCAAACCTTTGTCCTTTTAATTATTTTTTTGTGGCCAAACTATTGGCATTAGAGTCCTACACTTTTGGGATTATTCAGTTCAGAAGTGAATCCACCAACATGATTTTTTTTTCAAGAAACTCTGAGGGGGTCATGCGGGAGCCATTCGTTGAATTGACACGGAATCACTCATTATAGAAACTTGTTTTATCATTATTAGTCCTAAATTGCCCATGTGTTCAACTTTTTTTGCCAACTTCAGATTTGAAATAAGCAAATATTTCCAATAAACAACTGAGTTCACAAGTTAAAGCATCAGATAACGTGTTTCTGCGTGTTTTCAAAATTGTAGAGGGTGCATGGAGTTCTCCGATCAGTGCTTTTTAATAGCATTTGCATTGTCCTTAAAAAGCCACGCTTTTCAGAATTGGGGGTTGTACATCCATATATCCAATCATCCAGGATTCACTCCATTACAGCCCTTCAAAATTTTGTATCTGTGCAAATACTCATGGACCTAAATGTACTGAATGTAACTCATTTTGAAGTTATCATTTTTTGTTAGAAATACATGCGATGGAAACTATTTTCTCAGATGACATAAAACTGACTATAGATACGGTTTTTTTGTCTGTGAATCAGACTAGAGGACTCATTCTGGGTTCAGACTGAGTCTTTTTGTGCGGGAACATAGGTAAGCAGCAGGGATCACCTTCAGAGCCGCAGAGGAAAGACTTTAGGCAGCCTTGCACAAAATGGCAGAGGTGTTATTTTGAGGTCATTAGTCTGGCATGCTTGTGGTCTATTATGAATCGTAATTGTCTCAGCACGTGAAGTCTTCCATCTGATACTTTCAAGAAATTCATTGATTTTTTTTTTCTCTTCCAAAATAAAATATTGATGAAGAGTTCCTTGTGAGCAGCTTGATTTGAGGCCATGACTGAAACTTGAAGCATTATGTTAAGCCATTAATAGTGCATTGTCCTGTGGGTTGTGCCTACGAGGAGCAAATGCTTTATTTATAGTGAGTTATTTTAGCACAAGTGGGTTTTTCACGCTGGCTCAGTTATATTGTTTGATCACAACAACCAAACTATTAGTCACTTGTTTTCCTGAGATGTATCAATAAAACAGGATAATTTTAACAATTTTTTAGATGTCAACTGATCAATAAATATATTAACAAAAGTTCAGTAAAAGATGAAACTGTTTAGTGAAGCAAGATTTTTTTTTTTTGGGGGGGGGGGGGGGGGGGGGGGGTGGTGCAGTCTGATGCAACCGTGGATTTTTAAAGGATAGGAGAAGCCGAATATAGAAGCCTAATATGTAGAGGGAAAATGGCTATCTGTGAAGTATCTGAGCCAGGGAAAGGCAACCATAGTCCTGTAGTGCCTTAACTGTTTCTGTTTTTTCTTCCATCCAAATAAATAGCTGAATCAGAAAATCATGTATAGATCATCTATACCTTACCCAGCGCATTTGGAATTTTACTAGCATAAATTGGATTTTATGCTGCATTCTTGCAGACCTGCAATGGTGAGAGACTTAAAACATTTTTGGATACCAATGTTGATCTTAATCTCTGCCAAAATTTTATTGATCGTTCCTCGACTCAAAATTTCATTGACATTGAATTGACACATTTGAGCGACATGGTATGGACATAGAAACTAACTAATTAGCTGCTATAAGTGAAAACCTAATGTCTGGCCAACCAACTGGAAGAGACAATTAGGCCTACTGGTTTAATGTTGTTTGAGTTGATTTTCATGAATGCAGTTGGTGATGTCCTGAAGTGCGCTCAGAGTTTCACTGTTTAGAATATGCTACGATTCATGCTTAGGCTTTTAATCACTCATCAAACTCAGGAGGTCAAGCTTGTATGGAACCAAAGCCAGAAACGAGTTTTATTTGAGATATATTTGATTAAGATTACATTAATTTATGGAGGGATGACACAGTGACTATTTTGCTTTGCAGCAGGAAGAGTGACTGAAAAAAATACTGCAGAGCTCAAGTCTTTCTGAAGCACAAACCACAGTCTCTGCTCCTATACTTAGCCCACTCATTTATCACTGCTTACCATTAATTCCAGTCTGGATTATGACTTGTGGCTCTTACAAACAATATGGGTTTAAAGCAGGCATACTATAATAAAATGTAGATGTTGATATGCATGGATGGCATAAATTTTTTAATGAGTGCTGAGTAATATGGCTTGAAATGATAATACAGGAATTAAATTTACATGTACAGTAGATATGCATAAATGGCATAAACTTTTTTTTACATTAAAAAATGGCCGTCGAGTTGGCTGCCCTATGTGTGAGGAGTGAATGGCATGGCCATTTCATCACAATCACTGCATAACCAAATCAATTGTCAATCAAATGCTGTTGGTTAAAAAAATACAACTGCAGTGCTTTTTTTCATAACAATCATTCGATAGAGATTTCCTGGTTCGTAAGAGAGGGTCGGACTGAACCAGTTTTGGATGTGGCCATGTCATAACTGTTGGTTTTTGGCATCAGATTGGAACCATTTTTGGCTGGGAACATGGCGTCATCGTCTGAACAAAGTTTGCTTGGTATAAATACACATTGGCCAAAAAAATGCCTATTCTTAAAGTGTGTCTTAAAATTGAAATAAAATTGCAAGAAAAAGTGACACTCCAATTGGTTTATTTCATGTCACACCCAACACACTCCTATTATTAATTAAGAAATTAAGTTAGACCCCTCTGAACCATAAGCCTTATTTTGCACCCAGATAACCTGCTGTTAAACTAGCGAAAATTGATTTAGACACACCCTAAAAGCACTTGCGCCATGTGCTTAAGAACATGCACTTAGATTGATAAAATAAGGCCCAAAATTTTGCACGCTTTATGTTGGTCAGGGGTGCAATGGATGTCAAGAAGCACAAGGTGATTGCTAAAAGATGATGACTGCCATCAGCCAATCAAAGTTCAGCTGCACTTCTACTCACGAATCCATTATGCATCATCATGAAACTTTATGATATTGAATGGCATGTGTTCAAGAACAAATTTGAATTAAAATTACTCCGATTGGCCAGTTGGTGGCACCACAGAGGCTCTAACTCGTGAACTGCTTTGCTTGGATTGATTCCACTGGCTCCTGCTGAACAAACATGATGAGCCATATTTGATTTTCTGCCATTTTGAATTTTATGTAAAACCTTTAAATTTGATTTCCTGCTGGAGTGACTGCTTTGTACAACATTTGGCACACAGCATTTCCAAACTAATATTTTTAAATGTTGCATAAAGAAAGTTGCCGTTTTAAAAAATCAGGCCACAGTGAACCAATAAATGTAGTGGGTGAGATCTCACTATAATGGGGTGTAACTGATGAGGTCCAATCATCACAAAGCCATAGAATTTACATCTATAGGACAAGAAGCTGAAGTCCGCTAAATTTTGTGGCACTGCGCTAAAAACTGGCAATGTATGTGCTTTATGTAAAATTAACTCTTTCTAAATGGTTAAAGTTTTTAATATTGTATCTCTCAGTATACTTCCTGTAGTCTTTCGAATAAGCAAGGCAAATCTTCAAAACCTGCCCGCTATTGGACAATCAGGTAAAAGCTGCTATTTGTCAGGTGTAATCAATATTTTGCACATGTGGTTTGGAATGAGCTTCATTTCATGATTTTTCCATGTTAGTTACATGTACCTTATGTAATGTGAATATAGGCCACTAGATGGCAGTATTTACCTTTTTTTGTTAAGCTCAGACTGGAGTCATGTTTAGACATGTCCTGGACATGTCTGGGGCAAGTCTCAGAAAATTAAAAAAAAGAGATCTAAATGTGGGTGGGGTCTGCAAAAGAGTATATAAGGAAAAGAATTGAGACAGTAAAGTAGTAGGAGAAATTGCAAGAAGATGACCAGACCTGCCATTCTGTTCAAGACCTGTGACGTTTCTTTTGTGGATTTCTTTGCCTGTGTTTGAGCATTTTCTTCATCCAGGACATCACCAAGCCACCCCACCAAAAAGGGACTGTAATTATTTCTGTTTTTTCTTATTTATCAATCTTGGTCTTTAGTTGTAGGTTGTTATTAGTCTTTGTCTTTGTTAAAAATTAAATGTGTTTTAGTTGTTAAAACTGTGTTTGTCATCCCTTGCTGTTGCTGTTGTGTTATAAATGTAATAACAAATTGGGGCCATAACAAATTGGGGGCTCAAGGTCCGGGATAGACCATTTTGTGAGTCATTTATTAAAAATCTAACATTTCAAATTGTAAAATTGATTTTTTTAATTGAATACATATATATTGACAACAGCAATGGATGATTTCTTGGCATCACCAACCGTAGGGGTTTTGAAGTCTTTTAAAAAGACAGAACTGCTAGAAATTTGCAGACAGTTGGAGCTGACAGAGGTAAACCCAGCCATGCGAAAAGCAAGACTGGCTAGAGAGATAGTTGAATATTACATTGATGAAAATGTGTTTGCACCAGGAGATCTGGAACAGTTTCCAGTGGAAAATCCAAATATAGAAATGGAACTTAAATTAAAAATGCTAGAGATTGAAAGGGAGGAAAGAGAAAAACAAAGAGAATTTGAGAGGGAAGAAAAAGAAAAACAAAGGCAGTTTGAGTTAGAAAAATTAGCAAGAGAAGAAAAACAAAGAGAATTTGAGAGAGAGAAAGAGGAAAGAGCAGAAAGAGAGAGACAGAGACAGAGAGATGTTGAATTAGAGAAATTCGATAGAGAAGAAAGACTCCAAATGGAGCAACTAAAAATTAAAATTGAAACTAAAAATAAATTTTGTGCCAGTCAGGAGGTAAAACTGGTGCCTCCATTTTCAGAAAAGGATGTTGACAACTATTTCCAGTGTTTTGAAAAGGTAGCAAAGAGTTGCCAGTGGCCAAAGGAACACTGGCCTCTGATGTTGCAAACTGTCCTCAAGGGTAAAGCTCAACAAGCCTATTCGGCTTTGTCTGCAGATGATTCCTCTGATTATGAGGTTGTCAAAAAGGTTATTTTGAGAGCTTATGAGTTGGTTCCAGAGGCTTACCGACAGAAATTCAGAGGTTTGAAGAAATCTGAAAATCGGACTTATGTGGAATTTGTTAATGAGAAGAAGGTTTGCTTTGAGCGCTGGTGTACTTCTATGGAGGTCAAGGATGATTTCAACTCACTAAAAGAGATGGTGTTAGTTGAAGAATTCAAGAACTGTGTTAAAGATGATGTTAAGACCTACCTTAATGAGAAGCAAGCACTGAATTTGCAATCAGCTGCCAAATTTGCAGATGAATATGTTCTCACACATAAGTCCAAATTTCAGTCTAGCAGTAATAATAGATGGTCCCAATTTCAGAAAAAGGGTTATGGTGATACCCAAGATTCCTCACCCAAAGACAAAGACAAATCTGGTGATGGTGCTCAGAAATCCAGTAACAGGTCTGATCAAAGTGTGAAAGCTGACAGTGACAAAAGTGGTCTAGTTTGCAGTTATTGCAAGAAATCTGGTCATGTTACAACTAACTGTTGGTTCCTTAAAGCTAAGAAAGAAAAAGAAAAGGATACCAAACCAAATGCCTTTGTGAAAACAAGGTTAGAAACCCCTGTAGTAGATAACCAATCTGCTAAATTGCCTGCTTCTTGTGGGGCTAAAAAGCCTAATACAGCTGACTTTGTGAGGGAGGAATTTCTTCCATTTGTGTCAAAGGGATTTGTGGCTCTGAATGAGCATACTACTCCTGTCCCCATATATATCCTAAGGGATACCGGAGCTTCTCAGTCACTTTTGTTGATGGACTCCTTGGAGTTACGTGATGAGACCGCTTCAGGGGATTTCATACTAGTACAAGGTATTGAAGGGAGGACTGTATCTGTACCCCTGCGCTCTATATTCTTGAAGTCAGATTTAGTTACAGGACAGGTAAAGGTGGGACTTATGTCAAGTCTACCTATAAAGGGTGTTTCTCTGTTGCTAGGCAATGACCTGGCTGGGGGCAAAGTAGTTCCCCCTGTACATCTCACTTCACAGCCGAGCACTGAAAATGGGGATGAGGACCCATCTCTGTATCCTTCTTGCGCAGTGACTCGTGCTATGGCCAAGAAGGCTAAAGAAGATGATGTTGTGGTGCCGTCCAGTACATTGAATAGTCAGGACTCAGGTGGTTCGCCTCATGACTCTGATTGGCCTACTATGGTTTCTCCGTTTGAGGACTTATCAGATACTTTTATCAGTTCTCTATTCAGCCAGCCGGATGGGTCTGGTGATTCTGATGTGTCTGGAGACTTGTCTCTGTCCAGAAAGCGGTTGATTGAGGAGCAAACTAATGATCCTGAAATTGGTGTACTAAAGAGGAGAGCCCTTCCTGAAAAAGAAATAGATGCAGTTCCAGTTGGGTATTATCTCAAGGATGGTGTGTTGATGCGGAAGTGGCGCCCTCCTGATATCCCTGCCAATGCAGATTGGGCAGTGGTCAGGCAAATTGTTGTTCCGAAGGTCTACAGGAATGAGATCTTAACAATGGCTCATAGTTTACCTTTAGGAGGTCATCTTGGTGTTAACAAGACTGTTGATAAGATCATGAAACACTTCTTTTGGCCTGGGCTTCGGAAAGACGTTTCCAACTTTTGCAAAACCTGTCACACTTGTCAGGTAGTTGGAAAACACCAGTTAGACCCACCTGTAGCTCCATTGCAGCCTATCCCAGCATTTGGGGAGCCATTCTCTAGGGTCATTGTTGATTGCGTTGGTCCATTACCCAAGACTAGATCTGGAAATCAGTACTTGTTGACAATCATGTGTGCATCTACCAGATTCCCCGAAGCCATACCTCTACGTAACATCAAGGCAACTGCAATCTCGAAGGCTTTGATAAAGTTCTTCACGTTGTTTGGTCTTCCCAGGGAAATTCAGTCAGACCAAGGTAGCAATTTCACTTCAGGATTGTTTCAGCAGGTTGTGTATGAACTAGGTGCAAAACAGATTCTTTCTAGTGCCTATCATCCAGAAAGTCAGGGTGCCTTAGAGCGGTTTCATTCCACTCTCAAGACAATGATGAGGACTTATTGTTATGACCATGAGAAAGACTGGGATGAAGGGGTTCATTTGCTGTTGTTTGCAGCTAGAGAAGCAGTGCAGGAGTCTACTGGATTCAGTCCATTTGAGCTAGTGTTTGGTCATGAAGTGAGAGGACCTTTGCTATGATTGAGTGAACAATGGCAAGAGGAAGAGCCGCAAATCAGTCTGTTAGACTATGTTAGCAAGTTCAAGGAAAGATTGCGTGCAGCTTGTGACCTTGCCAAAGAGAACTTGAAATCAAGTCAGGGAAAAATGAAAACTTGGTATGATCATAAGGCTAGAAGCCGTGAGTTTAAACCAGGAGACAAGGTCCTTGTGTTGTTTCCCTTGCAGTCCAATCCATTGCAGGCTAGATTTCATGGTCCTTATGAAATTCTGACAAAACTCAATGATCTCAATTACATTGTGAAGACTCCAGATAGGTGAAAACCAAAACAATTGTGTCACATTAACATGCTGAAGCCTTATCATGACAGAAATGCTAGGGTTGCAGCTGTCACTTCAGATCCTCCAATGGCTGAGATGTGTGAAGATGAGGGGGAGTTTCAAGATGATGAACCTAGAATTAAAGCTGAAGTTCTTTCATGTAAATTGTCAAATTCTGAAGTGTTGCAAAATCTTGATGTAAAACTCCAGCACTTAGAACCCTCACAGAGAGATCAGTTTAAGAGGTTGATCAAGAAATATGAGGATCTGTTTCCTGATGTTCCAAAAAGAGTTTCTATAGCCTCTCATGATGTAGATGTTGGTGATGCCAAACCAATAAAACAGCATCCGTACCGGATGAATCCTGAAAAGCAAAAGATTGCTGAGAAAGAGGTTGAGTACATGTTAAAACATGATATTATCAGACCCTCCAACTCAGATTGGAGTTCACCCTGTGTGCTAGTTCCAAAACCTGATGGAAGTACTAGATTCTGTACAGATTATCGCAAAGTCAATGCTGTAACTAGAACTGATGTGTTTCCAATACCTAGGATTGATGATTGTATTGATAGAGTAGGGCAAGCAAAGTTTCTGACCAAGATTGATTTATTGAAGGGTTATTGGTGTGTGCCTTTAACTGAGAGGGCCAAGAGCATCTCTGCTTTTGCCACACCATCTGGATTCTACCAGTATGAAGTCCTACCCTTTGGCATGAAAAATGCCCCAGCCACGTTCCAAAGGATGATACAGTCTACAATCGCCGGATTGCCACACACCGGTGCGTACATCGATGACCTGATCACATGGAGTGACTCCTGGGAAGAACATCTAAAAGATGTAGAGACGTTGTTCCAGCGCCTGACCCAGGCTAACCTGACTGTTAACCTGAGCAAGAGTGACTTTGGTTGTGCTACTGTCACCTATCTTGGCTACGTCATAGGCCAGGGTAAGGTGGCACCCATAAATGCTAAAGTCCAAGCCATCATGGACTTTCCAGTTCCTGACAACAAAAAAGCTTTGCGCCGCTTCCTTGGAATGATCGGGTACTACCGCAAGTTCTGCAAGAACTTTGCTGAGATTGCTCTCAGTCTAACTAACCAACTGAAGAAAGGCGTAAAGTTCACCTGGGATGATGCATGCCAGAGAGCCTTCGATCGCCAGAAGTCTCTGCTGTGTCACTTCCCCGTGCTCAAATCTCCTGATTTCAACAAACCGTTCTCCATCGCGGTCGATGCTAGCGACCAAGCTTGTGGATCTGTGCTTCTACAGAGAAGTGACTCTGATGACATTGAGCATCCCGTGGCATACTTCTCCAGGAAGTTCAATCGCCACCAAAGGAACTATTCCACAATAGAGAAGGAACTGTTGGCTCTGGTCCTTTCTTTACAACACTTTGAGGTTTATGTTTGTACAGGACAAAAGCCAATGATTGTGTACACTGACCACAATCCATTAATGTTTTTGAGTAAGATGAAAAACAAGAATCGGAGATTGTTGAATTGGAGTTTGATTTTACAGGAGTTTGACTTGGAAATTAAGCATGTGAAGGGTACAGACAATGTAATTGCTGATTGCTTATCTCGTGTTTGAATATGTATATATATATATATCCTGTGTTTATTTGAATATTGTATGATATGTATATATAGACAAGTGTTCACTTAACCATTTTGTATTGAAAAGAAAAATTTTGCCTTTATGAGTCAAAATTTTTCCCTTTTGGAATGGAGGTGTAATGTGAATATAGGCCACTAGATGGCAGTATTTACCTTTTTTTGTTAAGCTCAGACTGGAGTCATGTTTAGACATGTCCTGGACATGTCTGGGGCAAGTCTCAGAAAATTAAAAAAAAGAGATCTAAATGTGGGTGGGGTCTGCAAAAGAGTATATAAGGAAAAGAATTGAGACAGTAAAGTAGTAGGAGAAATTGCAAGAAGATGACCAGACCTGCCATTCTGTTCAAGACCTGTGACGTTTCTTTTGTGGATTTCTTTGCCTGTGTTTGAGCATTTTCTTCATCCAGGACATCACCAAGCCACCCCACCAAAAAGGGACTGTAATTATTTCTGTTTTTTTCTTATTTATCAATCTTGGTCTTTAGTTGTAGGTTGTTATTAGTCTTTGTCTTTGTTAAAAAAATTAAATGTGTTTTAGTTGTTAAAACTGTGTTTGTCATCCCTTGCTGTTGCTGTTGTGTTATAAATGTAATAACAAATTGGGGCCATAACACTTATGACGCGTAAAAACCACCAGTTTCTCATGTGACTAACACGTGGAAGAAACATGTACAAAGTAGTATTCACTGGGTTAGCAATGACAAATCAACATGAAACTTGTGGGGCAAGGAGTACTATGAAGAATTGTAAGCCCTTAACTGGAAATTGTTTCATAAATACAAAAAAAAAATGCATGTCTTTACTGCTTAAAAATGTATTGTTTCTTGAAACCCATTATTCACCAGTGGTGGTCATATTTGCTAATATTACTACTATTACTACTACTATTAATAATAATAATAATAATAATAATAATGATAATAATAATGACAAAAAAATGGGATTCAGCAACTGCACTGCTTGAAACCCTAATAAATTGATAAAATAGAATAATAAATAAACAAACACAATTTTTTGTCAGTCTGCTCAGAAACTCCTCCAGTTTTAGGGCTCTTTCCATTTTTGCTTTGAAAACAGGAAGAGGCAATAAACAAATCGTATATTACATATGGAAATCTACTTCATTACATATGAAAATGTCAATATTTCACATCAATGCTGTCTCTGTCTTACCACGGTTCAAATTGTGGCCCAGTTCATTCATTTCCTTGACTGCTTGAATTGACAAGGAGTGTACTTCTGCAAGGCTGATAACAGCTGTGTGCAGCAGAGTGATTGACATTGCAGGTGAAAAATGGTCACCATTGAGTTTTAACTGATGTAGCTGCGGAGGTAAAGTGATACAGAGTTTGATGCATAAATAAAACTTTCCATGTCATTAAATTTCTTTATCTTTGTGAAAGGACAGGTTAACACTGGGAACTGCAGCGGGGAAGGAAGAGCTTTGGGGAAAGAGGGAATTACGTGTCTTTACGTAGCTAGCAATGTAGCATTAATGGAGAGTAACCCCAAAAACTTCATGTCAAGCGCAACAAACACATTTTCCAAAGTGTTTGAATTAATTAACAAACATTATTCAACTTGAAAAATAAATGTGTACTTTTCAAATCACATGAAAAGCAATATAGATGATTGAAATCAAAATACTCACATGCGCGGTTCTATTCAATTTCCCGCGTTGGTTTTTTTTTTTTTTTTTTTTTCCATAGTTCATGCTTCTGCCATGGCAGGGGCACTTTGGTCATGCCAGGGGCTTCTCCGGGGATATAGCTGGATACTACTCCTCCCATGACCCTTTCCAGGAATAAGTGGGGTAGAGAATGGACAGATGGATGATTGATGTTGCAGAAAATAATGGGTTTTCAGTTTGAGTCATTATAGACGGCTAAAAATGGATATGCATGGATTTATTGGGCTGCTTATTGCATAGTTTTTAAGCTTTATGCAATTGTAAATGTGTTGAAAGGGATATTGCATCTGGCTAAATCTAAATAATTACTACAATTTGATTAAATTAGCTAGCATTAGGGCTGAATGCCATTGTTCATTTTCAAAAGCCAAATGTTACACTGATAGAATGATATAGGCTCAGAGGTGTAATTATGTTTAACTAAAAGTTAATACAAAGATGGATGTAAGAAATAATTATTTTCACCACAGTACTCCAAAAGGCCACTGTGGGCTATTTGTTGCAAATTGTGCTCACTTGCTCAGTCACTCACGTGTTTATTATTGATGTTTAGTGGGATGATTACGCATTACTTGCCATGGGTTTGCGCAGCGTCACTCTAAATAAATAGATAAATATTTCTTCAAGCCAGCGAAAGCTGATTTAAAAGTGGAAAGTCAAAGATGTTTTTCCAAGAAACAGAGGTGAGGACAATCATTTAACTCTTTGAATATAAATATGAAAATGGGATTCAGTAACACAAGACTTGATAAATAATGTGTCTTTTTCTGCAAAAGGATGTTGTAAAGAATGTAGTAATAGGGTATTTGGTAACGGTGAATGCTGTTCCGGGAGTCAGTAAGTTGAGTAGGACTTGTGAAATGCTCTGTTGTTCAAAGTCCACGAATTTAAACTGAAAAAGGATCCCAATACGACCAGCATGGGTTGAAAATATTTTTTCAGTACTGTACTGTACCTCCATTACAAGGGATGCAGATGCTGCCAGGGGCAGTCTGACTTATAATTGATGGGGTTTAGTTTTCTTGGCTGGCAGATCGTCATTGCATTTAGGGCGTTCAGTGTTCTTTCTGCATCCTTTTTGGTTCCTTATGAATGATAATCAATTGCATTGACTCAAAAGTCAAAAATCACCTGCTGGCATCTTTGTTTTCTCTGTCACATCACACAATTACCTAGTGCAACATTCCTCGCAATAAAGTTCACAGAAAGGATATTTGGTAGACTTGTAATTCTAAAAAAAATCATGGTCTTTGAAACAATGTGTTTTAGATAGTAAATCTGTGGCCTAGAATGCTGTACTTCGTGCCCCTGTTTTGCAAAGCTGGAATACTGATTCCACTTCATGACTACAATGAAACCCAGAACCCTCCCAAATCCAGAACATGGACTGAAAAGAGAGTCTCATGTTAGGTTTCACTTAGCATGGTTACTCACTAATGCAGTAATCCTGCTTTGTGAAATAACCCCGTTGTCTGAAGAAAACAGGAAGTGGTCATGTGGGATGTCTCCCTTTACTTTTACAGGAAGCTGTTGGAGGGGGAGGAGATGAGGCTGAGCTTTTCTTCTCTGCCTGCCCTGACCTAAAGCTCCTTCCTTCAAGCCGAACACGCCCTTGTTGTGAACAAGAGGTCCACCGCAAACTCCCCCTTCTTCTCCGCACACTCTGACACTGAGCATGGGAAATCGAGGGTGTAAGACTTCGTTAAGAGGAAGAGAGAGAGAGCCAAGAGACAGCACTGCGTCAGCCAAGACACCAGACCCGAGCCCCAGCACAATATCCTTCTGGCAGGGTCCAAAGCTCAGCTGTTAAAGTGTTGAAATGAAGGTTCAATTTTGATTCTGCCCAAGCCAATTCAAGCAAACATTTAACCAATTGTTTGTCAAGGCATATTAAATTCTGTTCTGCTATGGATGTTTAGATTTTTCTCAACCTAGCTCAGATGCAAGATAAATAGAAGATGTGAAACTTTGAATTCTACCATCAGGATATTGGGCTATACAGTAGATCCTGTTGTATTAGTTCGTAAATCAATAGTTGTCTGTTTTGTTCTTAAGTATATCTTTCATTGTGAGTTGTTGCACACCATCAAACTAGCCTTTCTCTTCTTTGATATTTCACATATGTTGAGCTTTGTCGAGAAAGAACAACTTAGTTTACTCTCCCAAAGAAATCAAACGAAATTGTGGTTAAAATTATTATTATGATTATTATCATTATTATTACTATTATTATTATTACTACTGCTACTACTATGACTACTGCTCGCTGTAACTAAGCTGTTGATAAAGATTTCACAGTGTTTATTTTTGGCTGGAGAAGCTCAAAATAAGATGAAAATATCAAAAAGGAAGTTCAAGCGCCTGTCGATGGAGGTTCACCTCGTATTTATATCATCGACCAGTCTTTATTCACCAAATTCCTCATTTTTTTTGTAGTTCTTTTCTGTAAGCCATTTAATAAGAGTGAAGTGTAAACTTTTCAAAAACAAAAATAACCAAAAAAATGCCTGGTAACTAAGCTTTCTGTTGTGCCAATCTTAGAGTTGACTGACACTTAAAATCTGAATCTATATCAAGTCTGCACCTTTTAAGCCTAAATATATCTTAAAGTGCCAGCAATCTGCTGAATAAAAGTAACATGGCATTACTGAGCAATGCTTTGAGTCAGTGGTTTCTTTCCAGCTCTCTTGACATTGTTTTAGTCGCTGTGATTGTATCTCAGAACTCCAGTCACTTAAGATGCATACTTCCTGGCCAGAAGGGAAAACAAGTCACACAGCCCTGCAGTGAAACAATGCATTTTATTTCAGCAACATTTCATCAGTGCCGAGCTTTTTCATACATGTGAATGTGTAGCATAAAAATATCAGTAAAATTTAGATGACTATTATCACCTTTCAGGGTAAAATTGTTTAAAGTTTATCTTTACTATTTTTATGAACTCAACAGTTACTTCTTATTATAAATGCCGCTAATGAATGGTAAGGAGACGACGTGCAGACAAAAAATGCTGACTCAATTGCAGAAAGGCATATTGAACATACTGCAATAAATTTGACAATTTGTTCTTTTTCTTCAAAATTTTTATGTCCTTCCATCTGTGAAATAAGTGTATGACCACAAACTTCGGGCTGTTGGTGTCAGATTCAGCCACCTCATTCTTTTTAAGTCAGAGATATTCTTTCCGGAGAGGATTTCTTGGCTGGAGAGTGCTCCGCTCATAAGAACTGCAGCACTGCAGCTCGACTGCCTCATGATGTCCGCATGCACCACTGCGGTGTCTGTCACGTTTTGTGAAGTAGTGGGTGAAACAAAAACAGTCCTGTCTGCTCAATTTAATTTAAAAAAAAGTCCATCTGAGGTCACATGCCTTGCCAGACGGAACTCATGCTGTTCCATGATTAAACAGATAGAATTTACGTTCATGCATAGCCTTCTTAACTCAGAAGGATTTTGCACGTGTTTGTATGCACATGTGCATGCGGTGGCATGCGCGCGCACACACACTCACACAGAGTCAGACACAATAGGGGAACATGCAGTATTATTACTGCGTTTATCATTTGCATTGTTTACATTCAGACATCTGGTCATTATGCAGTTTAATGAGCTGCATACAAAAACTATCTTGCAGTATTGTAGTAACATTACACAGTTTTAAACTGAAGTATTTAAAGTGCTAATGGTACTGATACCTCTTCCTTGTCTTTGATAATGTTCCAGGTGTGTAGAGAAGAGCCCATGTCAGCTGCCCTTTGTATAGAAAAGCACTGTAGCATATCCCATAATTCTCTGCTCCTTGCTACCATTATAAAATGTCTTTCTACTGTGTCCGGAGAGCAAGCTCTCTACAGCGCACTATCTCGAATGAAATTAGCACATTAATCATAATGGAACATGCAGGAGGACAGTATAATGTAAAAACGAGAAAGCGCGTGTAATTGACTGAGATCTTGCCAAATAACCATTTGCCCTTATGTGATGCAGCGGATGAGCCGGATGTAGCGATCTTGTGCTGGTGTGGTCTCACGTGGCCAACGTGGATGAGGTCGATTTGCAGTACTGCCCATTGTCAGAAACGAACTCTCAAATGGCCTATCGTCCGATAGTTAACATTCGGCTGCGCAGCAACCGCTCTGGTGGACATCCCTGCATCCATCATGCCGATGGCACGTTCAGCCATTGTGAAGTGAGTCAGCATATGCTCACTTAGAGTTGTTAACTGCATGTTGCATCAATATTTGACATGGGGCGTTTTATTTTTATTATATTTTTGTTCAGTGTGGTTTGTGCTTGCATCAGAAAAATGTGTCACAGCAATTTCAACTCATTTCTCATGAAATGAAGTCGCAGCCTCTTTGCTGTCAGTACCAAATGTCAAATCAGGAAGAACAGCTCAACATGCATTGCATTACATTGTGAACCTATTTAAAACATTCAGCGACTTAAGTCAGGACAAATGGCTTTTACTAGCGTACTCTCAAATTTTACATTTGTAATAGCTATAACACCTCATAATGCATACGGAAAACATATAAATAATGCAAATTTTCTATCACGTCACTGAAGTCCATCACAGGCTGTGGTGGGTGCTTACATTTACAAAGAAGCAAATAAAGAACATATGAAATGAGCAATCCAAGATTGTGAACTATCGTCAACGTAATAATCTCCCTATTGTCAACTCCTCCACAAAAGGTTGTTTTTTTATGTAGGGGAATGTACATCATCTCAACAATGATTCAGTGATGGTGGTTGGAAGTCTCTACTTTATACTAGCTGCATTTGTGTGTGCGCCCCAATTGTGTCCCTGAATCCAGAAAACATTCTGATCCAATTAGTCTGTTATATTTTCTTGACAACACTGAAGGATTTTTTTCTCATTTCAAATCTTGTTTGTGAAGATATTACTCAGGATGTCAAATTTTGCCCTATCTCTCAATGGTGAAGAATCCTTAAAAAAAAAAAAACAAAAAAAACAAAACAAACTGGATTCAGATTTTGAAGCAGATCACTCCCAAAATCAAGGCACTGCTGCTTCAAAACCAAAACCGTGGTCAACAGAGAATAGGGGACGGTCGATTGTCTTAAGATAAAACTTAATAATTAGACAGAAAAATAAAATATGAAGTGATCGCATCAAATGGCGTTCAGAGCATAGGAATTTTCCCCAGCCTCAGTCTCCGATTCTAACACGGGTAAACTTCTAACAGCTTTCTATCTGTGAACATAGTACTTATGCATGAATCACGGTCTGATAAAGGCAGATCCCAATTCTGAACACTGCGCTGCCAAAGATGTAAAGGTAATAATGTCCGAAATGCTGATTCCACACCCGAGGTACATGAGCCAAGTCTGCACTAAATGGCGTTCTGAAAAATTAAACCAATCGCATTGCTGTGCCACTGGCGGTGACGCAGGGAACGCGCTACAAAAATGAGCCAATTAGAGCTAATAAAGGGGAGGTTTAGTCAGCGAAAGGACCAATAGACATCGTATGAAACGCAGGGCAAAGCAAATTCCTTGAGGCTAGGGGTTTTTTTTTTAGGGGGGTTGGGCTCTTGCGCGAAATACTGGGACAAAGACGTGAGAAGTTTCATTCAACTTAGTTGCTGGTCTGACAAAGAGCAAAATGAGAGAAATCGTTCATCTGCAGGCTGGACAATGTGGAAACCAGATCGGTGCCAAGGTTAGTATCCTTTTCTATGAATACGTCAGCACAATAACTATTTGGAAATAAGGTTTTTTTTTTATTGTCTGGTAACAAAAAAATCATTCCGTAGCCAGCGGCCGCATGCTTTATGGCTTGGGAACGCGCTTTGATTGGCGAGGTTCTTCTAAATGAGGGCCCAGCGATTGTGTTCGTTTGCCGTTATCATCTGATGTTTTTTGGTCGATCTGTACTGTTACTTGCTTAATTCTGTAAGGGGAAAAATCGAATCCGTAGAAACACTTGATCATTGTAAAATTATTAATGATTGAAATGTTTTGACTACAACTCGTTTATTTGTGGACTTCTTATTTTGATCAACGTTCTGAAACCCTTAATTTTATCACCAACATGAAAATGGTTTCAGGAAGTCGCAGCAAATAGGGTGTTGGCCGAGCCGAAATAACCGCGCGCCGTGGGACAATATGGCTGAAAGGGTCTTTCTCAGCCAGCAGAAAATGCGGTCATTTCATTGAAACGTGCGAACTCCTATTCTTGGTCGTATTTTTTTTACCGTAAAGTATGGGACTCTGTATCCGCTCGATTGTTTCTGAATGCGTAGTTGCATATTTTCATAAATCAAATATGTACTCTTAAGGTCGTGCTCAACGTTTTAATAAGAGAAAGGGGAACAAGCAGGCCAACGGAAAGCCGTAGGCGAAAGGCTTCACATCTTTCAAAAATGTTCGCACGGATTTGGACAAGGTTCTTCGCTGCTCGTTAGTATTTTGAGGTCTGTGTATTGTGAATTTCTGGCGGTCCGTAGATTGTTGCGGTGTTGTCATTATTATTGTCTTTATTATAGTTCTGGGAGGTGATCAGTGACGAGCACGGTATTGACCCAACTGGCAGTTATCATGGAGACAGTGACCTGCAGCTGGATAGGATCAATGTGTATTACAATGAAGCCTCTGGTAAGAAATTGTTTTTGCAATTCATTGGTGTTTCGTTTGTCTATAATTGCTCCCCTTGCTTTACTGCAAAAGTCTTGGGAAAAACGAAGCAGATAATGGTTTCTTGTGGATGACGTAATTGCGTTGCCTGCCATAAAGATTTTTGCCCTTTTTTTGCCTTTGCTTGAGTGTCTTAAACTGATTGTCTTCTAGGTGGAAAATATGTGCCACGTGCAATCCTGGTTGACCTGGAGCCTGGGACCATGGACTCTGTTAGGTCTGGTCCTTTTGGCCAGATTTTCAGACCAGATAACTTTGTCTTTGGTATGTCCCATTTCCCTGTTTGTTGTACACGTGTATTTGTGTTGTATTTCTAAACTTCAGATGCAATATCTCTAATGTTGTAAGTAGATGGCTCCTTCTTGTTTTATTTAAAAAAAAAAAAAAAAAAAAATCAGGAATGTAAAGCTGTATTGTTGGATGATCAACCCTTCCTCCTACCCTCCCCATCTCTTCTCTCATGCAGGCCAGAGTGGAGCTGGGAACAACTGGGCTAAGGGCCACTACACTGAAGGGGCTGAGCTGGTAGACTCAGTCCTGGATGTTGTTAGGAAGGAGGCTGAGAGCTGCGACTGCTTACAGGGCTTTCAGCTAACCCACTCGCTGGGTGGGGGTACGGGCTCTGGGATGGGCACCCTGCTCATCAGCAAAATCCGGGAGGAGTACCCTGACCGCATCATGAACACCTTCAGTGTAGTCCCCTCACCTAAGGTATCGGACACTGTGGTAGAGCCCTACAACGCCACCCTATCCGTCCATCAGCTTGTTGAGAACACTGATGAGACATACTGCATTGACAACGAGGCCTTGTACGACATCTGCTTTCGTACCCTCAAACTAACAACGCCCTCATATGGAGACCTTAACCACCTGGTCTCTGCTACCATGAGTGGGGTCACCACCTGCCTGCGCTTCCCTGGTCAGCTAAATGCTGACCTCCGAAAACTGGCCGTCAACATGGTCCCATTCCCCCGTCTGCATTTTTTCATGCCTGGATTTGCACCTCTCACCAGTAGGGGGAGCCAGCAGTACCGTGCCCTCACAGTTCCAGAGCTCACACAGCAGATGTTTGATTCCAAAAACATGATGGCTGCCTGCGACCCACGACACGGGCGCTATTTGACGGTGGCTGCTGTTTTCAGAGGTAGAATGTCCATGAAGGAGGTTGACGAGCAGATGTTGAACGTGCAGAACAAGAACAGCAGCTACTTTGTGGAGTGGATCCCGAACAATGTTAAGACTGCAGTCTGTGACATTCCTCCCCGAGGCCTTAAAATGGCTGCCACCTTCATTGGCAACAGCACTGCTATCCAGGAACTGTTTAAACGCATTTCTGAGCAGTTCACAGCCATGTTCAGGCGCAAAGCCTTCCTCCACTGGTACACTGGAGAAGGCATGGATGAGATGGAGTTCACAGAAGCGGAGAGTAACATGAATGACCTGGTTTCTGAATACCAGCAGTACCAGGATGCAACTGCTGAAGAGGAAGGAGAGTTCGAGGAGGGAGAAGAGGAGGAAGACCTGGCATAAGGTTCTGTGCTTGCTGGCCAACTGAAACCCTCTCATGTGAAACCTTTCACTTCACTGAAGTTTGAATGTTGTAATGCTGCTTTTGAATGTGTAATGTTGCTCTATTATGAACATGCAATAAAAAACCCAAATGTAGAAGCAAATTGCCGTCGTGTGCCCTATTTTTTCTGGTTGGCTTTTAAGTCTGAGCAACTATTTTGAAGCCCATTTACCTCTACCCAGAGGATCACTTGCATGCATGTTTTTTGTTGGCAGGATCACTTCAACTATTCAATGGATAACCATGAAATGTTATGGTAAGTTGGGACTGTTTGAATGGGGAGAGGTGATTAAATTTCTGGACCAAACATGATTCTTCTGCTGATTAAATGCCAGTGGATCAAAATCTGCTGGTGGAGGTGTGTGCTCTTGCACTCACAGAAATGAATCATGGAAGTTTAATTTTAAGCATATAATTTAAATGCTCATATTTTTTTACATTTATGTATTGAAATTAATTATCTGTATAATTACTTAAATTCTAAAATATATTAAATATAATTACTTAATACATTAACATAGTGTAAATAATTAAAGCTGTGAAACAAACAAGATTCTTTTATTTAAAATGTATGTGTTTGGTCTTCATACAACTTAGGAGAAGTGAAATCCGGAAATGTATTCTGAATAGATAATTGATTTATATGCATTTAAATTCAATAAATTATATTAATACTGAATACACAAACCTGGTGAATATGCATTTCAAATGAATTTGCTTTATTACCCTGATGCATGTGCATCATGTAAAGTTTATTTGGTAGGTTTATGTTCAAAAATTTAAAAAAATTTAATGGAACTTTGTCATATTATATTAAATATTTCTGAGAGTGTGGGGTGCCCTCTAGTTTATTCATTGATAGAACTACAAATAGTATTTTGGAACGACTGAGTGCTTGAAGCTGATTTTAGAAATCTTTTCAGTTAATGGAAGTCCCCTCTGTGGCTTGCACTTCCTGAAAATCTTGTCAGTTTGTGAACAAAGGTTATAAATCTCTAATATGAATAGAAGGTTAACGAGTGTAGTCTGAATGCAACCGACCCACCCCATGGAATGTATTACATGGTTTGTGGACTCATTTTCTGTATTTTGTTCTGATGGATTCCTATGGTTTGTTTTTTCAAACGGTCTCCCTCCATCCTACCATACAAACCCTGACCGTGTGTGTAGTTTGCTACACATACTGCCACTTAGCTACTGCCACCTGTGGCCGTAAATCGAGCACATGGAAAAATGTTCTTTGCAGATATGTCTGACAAATAACGACGAGGAAAAAAAACCGAGACTGCGATCTATTCCGCTATGTTCCGACAACGTCGAGTCATGGCAAAACACAGTTCAAAACCCCTATGCAGAAATAAAGACAAAGGTATCTGTAGAACACTTTTTCACATTGGCAATTATAAGTGAGGGCTGTTAGGATACGACTAATGGGATAATTATCGGGTAAATTATTAAAGAAAAAAACTCTCCATATGTCAGCAAACTGCAGTTTTTGAGAGACTCAAATATCATTTCTGCCCGGTTTTCACTGCCAACAGCGCAGCAGGAACTTACCACTTTGAAACCTCAATCATACGCATTCAAATTGATGTACTACGTGCTCTGTTTTGCCATGACCGGATGTTAAAGCCAACGCGCAGTCTAGATTTTTTCCCCCCCTTTTGTTGGTTACGTCATTGAATCTGACGGTGGTGCAAATGGAGACCGTCATTTGAACAGTGTGGGGCAACATCACGTAATGTTGAACAGTTTGCAGCATACTGGGCTTTATTGGACTTCAGTAATTTAAGTGTCAATTTGACAATGAAGGGTTAGTGATAAATTAGTTATTCCGTTACCATTTTCTCTAAATTGTCTCAACAAAAAAAATTCTGTTGCAGAGCGAGGAAATTGAGCCCCGTGCTCTTTAAGTGAAATAGGTGGTGGTTGTTTCTAATTGCACTCATCTTGTTTTACTTGGTTATAGAATATTCACATACGCATGATGTCTAAAACTGTCAATGATGACAGATTGCCCATTGGTTCATTTGCTTATTTATATAACGTTATGTTGAAAAAAAGTTTGCATTTGGTCCTCAATCATTAAACGATATTTCAGGGCAAAACCTTTTAATAAAATAAATGCGGCGATGGAGTTAAAAATATCTGATTCGCTTATAACCTTATGGAAGAGGCTGTGGTTCAGCGCGAAAGATTAGAGCGGGGCGGATGATTAAATGTATGGCAGTTGCTACGGGTACGACAGTTTTCCAATGCATTTCAATGTAGAGGGGTTTGGCAGTCCCAATTTCAACCCCTGCCCTGCCTTAACCTAGCCCTGCCCTAACCTAACCCTGACCCCAAACCATAATGCCTGATCTTTATCCTAATCCCTTCAAATCGGCGGCCGTACCCATAAAACTGCCGCATCTCTAGACTGCGAAAATGAAATCTCTTGTTGACCCAGCAGCGGTGCATTTAGCAGAACTGCTTTTGATCGGTCCTGTAGCGAGGCAGATAGCCGATCTCTTTCCCCCAATTCGACCCGCTGCGGGGCGAATTGCCACTTCCTGGCATTATATTCGATCTAGGTCCTGAAGCCTCGGGGTGCATCTCAAAGCGTAGGCTTCATCCTTTGAAGGCTGCATTTTTAGAGGTCGTCACTTAATTCCATCTGCCGAACTGACGTGACGTCATTTCGTCTCCGTTAAACAGCTTTGGTTTAAGTGAGTTGTCACTGGTCTACCTAACCTTAACCTTAACTCTAACCATTAATCCAAACCTAACGCTAAATTTCTCCTTTTCCCTTACCCTAAATGTCAGTTTAGCAGATGAAAGTTAGTGATGACCCCTAAAAATGCAGCCTTCAAAGGATGCAGCCTAGGCTTTGAGAAACGGCCTCGGTCTGTCAGGAGCCTCCAGTTTCTTCGGTAAAGGCAAGTCGACCAACCAACAGAGGATGTCGTCGTGCTCTGTATGTCAAACAGGAAGTTGAAATAAAGTTATTTCATCAGACTTCCAATATGGCTGCGCCTATTCACCGGAGCCTGTTGCGAATATTGACGAAATGTTACCGTGATAACAATTTTCAGTCGCGTTTGAAGTGGGAAGGACGTTTGACATCGCACTATACTGGGAAACATGATCAAGACGGACTCAGCGCTGCAGCGCCATGTAAAGCTACTGAATGTCCAGCGCATTTAGCTGGGACTTCACAAGGCTGGTGGGGTGGGAGCAAAAATCGGACAAATTTTTTTTGGAAGTCCTTAACAGCCGGGTTTGGAGTATGTGGTGTTGCACTGTTTCATTTTGTCGCAGATGAGGATAATCCACGTGTGTTGGGTAGATTAAAACTAAAAACTCGTTCTCTCCTGGAGAACTTGGTGTTAACGGCGCGATGTGCCTCCCCATTCAAGCCCGACAGCCCGCGCTACACGTACAACTTCATCGCCGATGTGGTGGAAAAATCTGCGCCTGCAGTTGTGTACATTGAGATAACTGGACGGTAAGGTAGCTCAATCGCAGTGGGTGTCGATATGGTGCTAGTCTAGCCTGACATGTGACTGCTGCGTGTAGTGTTTCCTAGTACATTTTTCTCTTCTGGTCAGGGTACACAATATATAACTGTTTGCTTGCGTGATTACCTGGCTTGCGGATAAAGATGGCAAGTTAAGAGGATGTTCTGTCAGTCATACTAGTAGGACCTAAACATGTATGTTCATGCTAATGGTCATTGTCTTTTGGAGTCAGGCACCCATTTTCCGGAAGGGAAATCGCCATCTCCAATGGCTCTGGTTTCATCATAAATGAAGATGGACTTATCGTTACGAATGCTCATGTTGTCGCCAACAAACGCGGAGTCCGAGTAAAGCTGACAAATGGAGAGACGTACAATGCCACCGTTGAAGATGTTGACCAGGTTGCGGACATTGCCACTATCAAAATCAATGCTAAGGTATTATTCAAATTGGTAATGTTAATCTGTGATTCCGTACAATGAACCTCATTGAATAGGCTAAATAGCAGTGTTTTAGGCATTGGGCCCAGGCCACCACTTATGGTGTCCATGAGAAGTACACCGTAATTTGTTAAATTATTAAGTTTAAATCAAAACACTCTGTGAAGAACATAGCATGCAGTTAGGGTTTCTTGATAAATTCACCTGAGGTCCAATGGCGACACCTGGGGCACAGAACATCCCTTTAAAACAATTATTAGTCCTGACTTGTTCTCAATCTTTTTCGAAATCGAAAATAACAATGCATTCACTCGGAAAACAATCCACGCTATTAGACGTTGTTGGTTATCTCCATTAATGCAAGACAACAATAATTCATTTGGAGGTGCACTTGGGTGCATTGAAATCAGTATTGTTCAAAATTGTGTGAAGGCCTTTCAAATTGTATTTTATTTCATTTCAGCAATTTTTTTACTGTGATAAAACGCAGACTAGAATGCCTGATGTGCCGAAAAGGTTGCGTGGATGGTCCAGAGAAGTAAAGCACTGACCAATTTATAAGAAAATTATTTTTCTGTACTGAATTTGGCCCATTATTTTGCCACTGGCAGATTGCATTGGGAGAGAAGCCATGTCCTCAATTGCCAATGGATTATGACTGTAACTGGAAAACGTTTCAATAAAGATAAATGATTGAGAACAAGCCAGGACTGATTACTGTTACTAAAGGATGTTCTATGAATTACTCACTTACTAACTGAAAGTTACTCATCATTCTTGGTAAAGTTTCTATCAATCTGTTATGCCAAATAATAATCCTTTAGCACCTATGGTTTCCTTTCTGTAATCTTCTGAAATCCTGAAAATATTAGATGATCTTTTGTCGCAGTATTTAGCCATGATGGGATGGCTAATGCTTTGTCCAAAATTTGTTATGAGCACAAATTCTTAAGCTTTACAAAGTTGTGTGCGATCTTCTATTGTACAGTTTTCTATCTGTATTCCAAGATATTTTTCTGAGAACACAACAAACAGTAAAATTAAGGGCGTTGAACAGATCCAATTTTAAAAATGGGTGCCAACCATTTTTGGCCACTTCCTTCATTCTTCATATACTACAACAGATATTTTTGACTGGTCTGGAACAGTTTGGCCCTACATCTGCTGATGTCTGTAACAGCTGAGAGCCTCACCATTTTTTTGGCTGGCCAAGTGTACTTCCTCGTCAGCCGTCGCTCATTGCCCACAGTTTCGCACTTACACCATTAATGGTCCGGCCATATACTTGGTCTTTACCTTGTGGTGTTTCAAGAGTTTGCCGAACTTCATGGAATTGTGTCCACTTGATGTGGAATGGCATCTTTGGGTTTTTTGAGGGTTCATTGTTTCTGGAAGGATCTAGAACAGTTTTTAATGTGGCTGTTCTGTAAAAATCCAACCTTTGGATTGTATTGTGTTAAGACTGCAATGATGTGACGTGTAAATGGCAAATTTTAAGAAGTGTTCATGGTTCGCTGAGCAAAAGAAGGAAGTAATTCTTAAGTTAATGACATTTATTTGACATAGTTCTTTTAAGCTCTACTTTCAGCCCTTAACAAGGGACAGATTATGCGGAAGTTGCATAATGGGCCTTTTCCCAGTTGTAGCCTACAGTTTATGAAGTCACTATTTCATGTTCTCTCCTAGCACCCTTTACCCACTCTGCCGTTGGGGCATTCTGCTGATGTGCGGCAAGGAGAATTTGTGGTGGCCATGGGGAGTCCTTTCTCCCTGCGCAACACCATAACATCAGGCATCGTCAGCTCCGTGCAGAGGGGCAGCAGGGAATTGGGCCTGTCCAACTCCAATATGGACTACATTCAAACGGACGCTGCAATTGATGTGAGTTCCATCCAAAATATATTTATATATTTTTTTTGTTGTATTTATTTATTTTTTGACAAACATACTCCAAATGGTGTGCTCTGGACTTTTTATGGGAAAAGTCATTCATCTTATTAAACGATTCCATAGTATGCTGTTTTTTACAAGATGACATATTATTGGAAATTCAAAAGGGAGGGTTATAAACTTTTTAGCAAAGAAACCTATAGGGTCATTCCATGTCAAAACAGTCAATATTGAGGTGCCTTGTACATGATACCTCTCAGATTTTGCTCAAACTTTGTCCAAAAATACTTCATGGTACCAAACAAAAGAATACCAAGTTTCATGTCGGTATCTCTGACAGTTTTCATGTGAAAATTTCTTGAAATTTGGGCGAAACTCCCCTTTTTTGACTTATGTGAATTGGTCATTTTGTTTTGAAGCATTTTGGAAGGACCATAACTTCTCACGTAATAGAGACAGGAAGCTGAAATTTTTTGTGCTGGTGTATTCTGGCCCATATCAGGATTCTGCAGCCAGAATCTCCATGAGAGATCAGAGGGGTGAGAGGAGGACCCCCAAAATCCAAATTTTTTTAAAGCGGCAAGTGATTTTTCTCTTTTGGGGGTCCCTAGGATTCAGTTCAGTGAATGTAACCGTTTGAAATGTGTTTCTCACTCATATTTGGGAACTTTCCCACCACCAAAAGTTTTAGGTTAATAGTATCATTGGTGGGGGACTTGTGGGGGTCAGAAAACCACTTCGAGCCAAAATGATCCTCTCAGACCCTGGACCTCAGACACCCAGATGACCCTGTGGGCACTGAATGATGGTAATGGCATTTTAACCAGACAAATATACATATTTAAACATTCATTTACTGAAATAAAAACATTGATTATCAACCTCCTTCTATATGAACGCATTTTTACGAAAAAAGGCATTCTGAGACCCTTATTCGGTAGAAATTTCTAAGTCCACACACATGATTACGCAGAAAGAGTTGACCAAACTGTCTGAAATCAGTTATAACTAGAAAAGCACTCCGAGAGCGCAGAACCTCCGCCAGGGGGCAGCAAAGCTAAAAGCACGGCGATTGGAACTCCGGCCCATTGGAAAGACTTGAAATCTTGAACTTTGGCGTATATCTCAGCAGTACTTTGGCCTAGATATGCCAAAATTTAATCACCTCTTCCTTGAGTTAATACCCACCTACCCTGAAAATTTCGTCAAAATCCGGCCATAAGTTTTTGAGTTATGTTGTACACAAACAAACCAACAAACAAACATACCAACAAACAAACTGAACCGAAAACATATACCTCCTCGGCGGAGTTTAATAACAGTAATACAGGTTTTCATGAACACCTGAGCTAAATATCCAAAATTTTGCAAAAAGGGACTTTAACCCCTAGTACACCATAACACGACCATGACCTAATATAGTGGGTAACCAGGTTACAACAGGAGTATTCTCTGCCTGTCACTCTTCCCCCTCTGGAAAATAAGCTGCTTTTAGTGATTTTCTGCTCTACGATGATGTGCCCAGCTCTCATTGGCTGTCAATTGCGAGAGACAGAGGGCACGAAATAAAACAAAAAACTGCAGGCAGCAGTTGCTGGCCTTTTTACACAGCTCATCAGTATTATTACAGGGACTAATAACTAAAAATGCTTTAGTTCAACCACAACCCCAAATAAAAAATGAAAACATTGTAATGATATGTTAAAATTAACTCAAAGCAGTGATTTGTAAATTTATTTTTCTACCTGTATTTTATTGAACTCTATACAAAAGCACTTTATTTGAGGTTTCACCGCTCAAATTTTTATTACCCCTCAGCCCTAAAGGCTGATGGGGTATTGCTATCTTTTGTGCGGGGGGGCGGGCATCTTCAAAAATTTCGACATCGGGCTGAGGGGTATTCCGTGCATTGCACGCCTATTTTATTTATTTTCAAAATAAATACTTATTTCAGTTTTGATTCTTGCAACATACAGTTGAGTATTTAAGACTTTATAATGTTGCCATTCCTTTTCTCAATACTTAACCTAATAAATATTTAGGAATTGATGAAACCAAGTGATTAAGTAATTTAGGTGGGGTATTCCGTGTCAAGTCACCTGAAACAAGATTTGACACCCACTGTCTGAGATGTTGCTGAAACTTTCACCTGGTGTACTGATGAAAAAAATGTTCTATGAGTATCTTCTTGCTAAAAATGTTTGTTGGTTTCATAAATATGGGTCAAGTTGGCTATTTAGACACTTTTTTTAAAAATTTTTTTTAAATTTTAAGTGTATGACTCCGATTTGGACTAGCTTTGGTAGTATTACTGATTGAGTAAAAGGGAGTCCAAAACCACCACCAAACACCCCTCATTACGCCACTATTTGAATATTTAACCGGATTGCCTTCAGTACATTTGCACTTGTGGTTCAAGACTTGTAGAGCTGAACTTCTGGAATTAATTTTATGATATGATATATGACTATTTGAGCTGGGAAAAGTATTATCCATATTTAATTATTGGTCCTTTAGAAGCATTCATGTTATTTTTCATGGGTTTTTTTTTTTGTTTTTTCATAATCGTAATACATTCCCAAGCTTATACAGTTTCGTGCTACATTCTGAAATGAGATGGAGAGTGTTGTAGATTATCTGAAAGAGTTGTTTCTCATATGCAGGTCTTGTCTATCTGTCTCTTTCTCTACAGTTTGGAAATTCTGGTGGCCCCCTGATTAACCTGGTGAGTCCTTGATCTGCATGTTTCAATAGCCAACTTAAGTCCCTACTGGACTTTCTTTTCTTGTGGGGATCATTTCAGTATTCAACAAACAACCCTCTCACTTTCAGAGACCCACTTTAGCCAGTCCAAATAATAAAACCTCTTTTTCATTGACAAGACATAATGTTACCATGGTTATAAGGGCTTTTCCACAGTAACCCAGAGCACTGTTCCATGCATATTGTACATACCTTCATGAAATCTATCACAACAGCCAGATTATTTGATGATTATCTATTACATAGGAACAGTGGAAGGAAGCTGCAGAAAAAAATGAACGGATGATGTTAATAGTTAAATTTTTACCAATGTCAGAAGTCATTTTTTGGACAAAATTAACTGTCCCACGAGAAATATTGTTTACTGAATAAATGTTTTTTTTATTTTTACTTTATTTTTTACCCCTCAGCCCTCAAGGCTGACGGAGTATTGTTATCCTTCGTGCGGTTAGGCGGGCGGGCGGGCGTCTCCAAAAACTTCGACATTGGGCTGAGGGGTATACCGTGGATTGCACGCCTATTTTTTATTTTTTATTTATTTATTTTTTTTAATATTACATTACAACTGAGTTTGTTTAGTTCTGTTTGATGGCGAATCACAAGTCTTGACTTCATCATCACATTGAAATTATCACTTCATTCGCATTTTTTGCTCATATGCGTCTGTCCAAAATGTCCACTCCGAAATTTACTGCTGTGGCTCCCAGGTTATTAACCCATTTATGCCTAGCGTCCTCACATGAGGACTGTTAAGAAAAAGTGTCCTGTTTGAATGACTATTAGAATGGTATTTTGAAGTATAATAACATAAAAAAGTAAAAAAAGAAAATTCAGGCATAAATGAGTTAAAGAATACTGGGGAAAAGTTTGGTATCTTGAAATGTCTTGAAATGAAGTTCAATACACAAAGCAGCAGAGCACCCAACACATCTGTCCATCCAAAATTGTCCACTCCGCAAACGATACATTGTGTGTGCAGGAGAGCATAGTTTGATACTTGCAACAATTCATTTGCTCTAATTGAAAAGCTTCTGTGCTATACAATGTACACATAAGGGAAAAATATCATTGTCTTATGTTTTCAGTTGTTTTAGTGCTGTGCAAGTATGTCTTAGAATATGTCCACTCTGAGTTTCTGAAATGTGCAAATACAAAGTCAGTTGTTGTGTGTTGGGGGGGAGAAAAACAAGCAGTTTTTTTATTAATAATTGCTCTGTTAGTTATTAATAAACAGTCTTTTATTACTTATGTTTTCATACATTTTTATTTGTCTATGAACTAGGCTTACAATTGCCATACAGATATTTTATGCTCTTTTTCCAAAATTTCACGAAGTCGGTCACCATTAACCCTTCTAAACGTTTTTTGATGTGTATTATATAAATGCATACCATTTCATGGTTTTATAATGGACTTGAATATCTCAAATCAGTACTAATATAATTGGTAAAGTATTGATATGAAATTATTGAAAAATTCATATACTGCACAAAAACACATGGAACTTTTCTATAATAATAAATTATGCTTAAATTTTTCTCGTGTTCACCCCACAACATGTTTCGCAATGTCCTGGAACCCCCAAAATAGGAACTTTTTTTCATAAATTTTTCGCTTTGCTTTAGGTTACTGTGAAAAAGTCCATAAACGGGTTTTTCTGTCAGTTAGGCGTCACATTTACAGTAGGGATGAAATTAAATCTCCATCCTTTTCGCATGCATTTGATGGGGTTTCCCTTGGGGTGAGGGTATACAGGCATGAAATGTACTTGTTTGGCTGAGTCTTGAACTTTCATCTTTAACTAGCAGCATCCACTTTTGAGGGATGTGCTTGCAGTGTCTGCAGTCACTGACCGACTGATCTCTTTTCCAGGACGGGGAGGTCATTGGCATCAACACGATGAAGGTGACGGCTGGCATCTCCTTTGCAATCCCCTCAGACTGTGTCAAGCACTTCCTTGACAGAGCTGCTGACAAAAAGAGTGAGTCTGCCCTCTGAGTCAGACCTGCTGACCCTTGGAAAATTTTTTTACAGAAGTGTCGGGCCACGAGTACAAACACTTGCTGTGGTCAACCATTCTGACCTGTCAGTTCGTCAGCAAAAATGGTGCATCCAGTTAGAAAGCATGTGCAAGTACAGTGGTTACCTAGTTTAATCTTGCCAAGTGCTTGCAAAAATACTTGAGCAGTAAATTCCTTGAGCTTTTTCCTCACATTTGATTAATTCTGGTAATTATAGTTGGATACTAGAGGTTTTTAAAGAAGTAAGCATTTTTTCTCAAAAAAAATTATTTTTTAGATTCTCCCTTGGATTCATGTTCAACTGGTTTTTCATAATTCTACATTTAATGGGCCTCATATCATCCTTGGGATACGTCGTGATCCTTCAGCAAATTTCATCAGCATTTTATTTCCCAACTGGAATATATGCACAAAGGGGATTGTATTTAATGAGAAACCACATCCGTTTTAAACCATAGCTTCAGGTCTTCACTTTCATATTTCATGGGAAGCATGTACAGCTTTTCAGGCCTCTGTATATATATGTTATCTCTCCCTGTTACTGCTGTGTGACATTACTCATGTTGCTCAGTATTCTTTACCTTTGTAAAAAGTGTAATTTTATTTGCTTGACTTCTCTCCTCAGAGTCATGGTTTGGTGAAAGTGAAACAAAACGACGTTACATTGGGGTGATGATGCTGACTCTCACACCAAGGTAGTGTCACCAGTTTTGTGTTTTATCAGGATTTATTCCTTGGTATGATGAGCAAATTGAAATATCTACTTGGTCTAGAAAAACAACGGGTTTTCAGGTTTCAGGGCACCATCTGTGTTTAAAAAAAAAAAAAAAAAAACTTTCATCAAAGTCATGATCTTGGCCTAGCTCTGGTTTTAGAGTGTAATGATTCTTTCTTTGAGGTTCCTTTCTTTGATCTGCGTTTTTTTTTTGATGTGGTTTCAGTAAGCCTTTCACTAATTCTCTTTGTTACAGGACTGATTTGAGATAGGCATTCAGAAAATTTAAGTTGGCTTTGATGCGTCATGGCTGCTTTTTTGTTCTTAATATTTAATTTCCCAGAGTGCTCCATGATTTAAAAAACCATTGAATTGAGTCTCCATGCTCTCTGTCATCAGTATCATTGCGGAGCTGAAGATGAGAGATTCCTCCTTTCCAGACGTCAGCCATGGAATTCTGATCCACCGCATCATCATGGGGTCCCCTGCCTATCGGTGAGTCCACACTGGAAATGGTGAGGAACATGGTTTGTCAATGAAGATGCTTAGATTGAGCTTACAGACCATTGCTACCAGAATTGAATGTGAAATACATGCTCACTCTACCAATATACTTTTAGTTTTTTAATGTAGATGTATACAAAGGGCTCGTTGCTGGTCTTAGTCGTGGTATAAGTGAATTCAACCTCAAAGAAGGAGCGGTGAAACCGGGTTTAGACCAAGATCATGTGCAGATTGAACCAGGTCTACAAAGCAACTTCTTGTGGAGGGATTAAACGAGGTCTCGTTGGTCCACAAAAAGCCACGGCGTAAACCAGGTTTATGTGCCACTGAGTGAGATGCATGCATACCTTGTTGGGGCTTGTGAAATCATATGTACTGTAGCCCAGAAGCCCAAACCTAGATGTCACTTCAGACCTGAGATACCACTCATCGGTTGACATCGGATTGACAAGAAAACTAAAACATGTCATTGACAAAAAACTACCTCATAAAACCTAGTAGATATTATTGTTCACCTCACTCTCCCTCTCCCAACCAAAATGGCGGGATGATGGCACTGTTCTGTGAAATTTAGCTAAACATGTTTACATTTCCATATGATTAGACCCCATACATTACATCACTGTACCATGAACCCAAACACTACGCTAAATAGGGGTGTATGCAGTTTGCGAGCGCTGTCCAGGTAAGCATTTTTTTAACGACTGCGTGCTGAGACGTTGACAATATAGTATGCGGTGGACATAAACTTGACTAGGAGTGTCCAGGTACATTCTCACTTCAGGGCTTCCGTACCCAAAAATCCAATAACGGGGTCATTCAGAGCATTTACCTGGGAGCACAAGTAGCATAGATCTTCTGCCACTGGTTCGTCACAGAAGCAAGCTCACACCAACTTCAGCGAGGAAGATAAAGAAATCCTCCTGAATTTGATAAGGCCCCACATCAATAACATTGATAACAAGAATCCGTACTACCAATTGCAAGAGTAAGACCATGACTTGGACTACCCCCCTCCCTGGTTTTGAGTTAGACCATAATTAAGACCAGGTTTTATGAAAAACTAGGACGAGAAATCCAATAAGTTAGACCACACTTACAACAGTGTGTAAACGTGGTTTAATCCATGGACTTATTAGACTGGCAATGAGAAATTGGCCCAAAGTGTCTGGGATGCTTTACCATCTTGTCTGTTGTTATTCTGGTACTGCACAGGCAGCAAACATGCACTATACACTTGGCATTGTTTGATAAAATAGGTTGAGGTTGGATTGAAGCATATTGTCAAGGGTATAAAAGCAGGTCCTCTGAAAAATGATTCAATGAAAAACATGATGTTACAAATGATGCCTTACACTACAATTTTCTCAAGCTTTACTGGTGCAGCACAATGGCGCACAGGGTAGCACTGTCACTTCACAGCCAGAAGGAAGTGGGTTTGAGTTCGGGCTGGGGCCTGTCTGTGTGAGGATTGCATGTTGTCCTTGTGTTTGGTTGGGCTTCGAACATGCACGTTAGGCTGTCTGGTTACTCCAAATTCCCCATAAAGTATCTGATTGAATAGAATTGTGACATGATTCATTCACGTTCAGAAGAGTATGATGATTACATGATATAGCCGAAAAATAATGTGCTGAAAGTTTGGAGAGAAAATAAACTGATGAATTAGTTAAGTTGTGAGTTCACCTCCACGTGACCTTTCTGTTACAGGGCAGGGATGAAACCTGGTGACATTGTGGTGAAAATAAATGGGACAGAAGTCAAAACGTCTGAAGAGATCTACAATGCAGTGCGCACCAGCGACAGTATTAACTTGGTGGTGAGACGTGGCCCTGACCTCCTCATGCTGCATGTGACTCCTGAATTCACCGAGTGACCTACTCTTTGCCAGGCGGGAGAGGCTAATGGCGAAAATCATCCTGGGCACGCTGCTGCTCACACTGATTTGGGGCAGGGGCTCGGCATTCCCCGCTGCTTTAAACTGGTGTGTGTTTGAGATTTGTTAAAATGGTGAATTGTTAACACCATTCAGACATTTTCATCTTTCAGCAGTGCTTTGCTCCAGCTGACTTTTCTTGAGGGGGAAAAGAAAAAAATGGTTTCAAGCATTTCAAAAATTGTTTGCATCTCTGAATAGGGACACTGAATGGAAGCTTAGTAGTCTCATAACCAATGTTAATGCCTTGAGACCCTGGATCCCCATTTCAGGACATGAAATGTGAGAATTTTTTGCTAAATTAAAGTCTGAGTCTCCAGAAGCTAAATATGCATGTGAATGGCCTACAGCAGGATGTTGGATGTTTGTATTTGTTTGCAATGCTAACGGCTGATGTCAATTATTGAATACCACTGTGCACTCAGGAAATGTGAAGGAGCTAATGGCAAATTATAAGCACATGGATATGTTCTGACTGCTACAGCTGCAGTGAAAAAGTTGATATTGGAGCATTTTATTGAAGTCCCCATGACAGAATATGGAATTAATGAAATGCAAAATGAAAACTCGGGAGATGAATTGGGGAAAAATATTTCAAATTCTATTTGCTGTAACATAACATTGTGGATGGTCTTAAGCCGAAGTGTGGTAAACCTACCAACACTTTGTGGGAGGCCAAACTGTCTATTTAGAGGGTGTTCTTGGCACCAATAGTTGACTAATGTGTGGAAGAACCCACACTTATTTGCAGCAGAGCTGATTGCAAGGAAACTTCAAAAATCCAGACAATGTTGTTACCTGGGAATTTATATTCATAACCCTACATAAATTTTAGCATCAAGGTCTATTGATGGAAGATGTAGAATTTACCGCTACTGTTAACCCCTGAACTGAGGTCTGTCACTGACTGTGTAGATTGTCAAACTGCCTTCGTTTTCTATTCATTAAATGACCGTAGGCATTGATTGTTCTGTTGATTGTCTAAAATCCCTTGCTTATCCATTGCATATCTGCCTCTTAGCCAGAGTGTTTCTGAAATTTTTTAACTAAAAACATTGTCTTTAATTATTTAGAGAAACACTGTTGCTGCTAAGTTCCTTTATTAAATCTGCATCACTACTTGGAGAGCATGTTTTTCATTGTGCATAATGGCTCATATTTCAGCTGAAATTCTGTCCATATGGATACACGTGGCCATATACACTTTTTTTTTTTTTTTTTTTTTTCTTCTTCTTCTTTCTGTGGACAATCATGTTGAGGCATTTTTTTTTGACTGCTTATGGTTGTTTTCAAGTACAACTGGGCTGGGTAAAACCAATTCAAAATTTTCCATTTGTGGTGATAACATTAGTAATTTCAGTGCGTGCGTGTGCGCGCACACACATAGTCACTCCAAAAATTTTGTACTCTTACAGAAAGATGAAGAATTAGGAAAATGATAGACTGGAACACAAAAAAAATCATTAATTGTATAAAGCGGTCATTTCCTTAATTATTTGGTAACAACATTGAAATACACAAATTAGGCCTTGATGGTACCTCATCATGTTATTTTACTGACCCAAGAATTATTTGTACGCAGTAAGCACTGAGACTTTTTAGGCGATATTCAGCACTTTTTGGCCTGCCTTTTGCTATGATCACTGCTTGTAGTCTCCTCAGCATACTTTCAACACGTTTGGTGCAAATATCCTGCTCTTTTCCATTCGACATTCACTGGAACAAAGACTTGAGCTGTTTCTTGTTCGATGGTTTGGCATCCTCACGCTGTCGCTCCATTTCATCCCAAAGGTGTTCAGTCGGGTTCAGGGCCGGGCTTTGAGGTGGCCAATCCAGAAGATTGATGCGTTTCTTCTTCATGAATCCTTGAATACGGTTTTTTGAGTGCCTCGTATCATTGTCCTGTTGGATTACATAACGTCACCCAAGCAGCCTGGATGCATTATTTTGCGAAATATTTCTCAATTCTTCTACTTTTTCTAAGTATACAAATAATTTTTGGAATGACTGTACATACAGACTGAAACAAACTGATTTGAATGGACAGGTTCCAAGAAAGAAGCCATTTATAAGTGACAAGAACAAGCAAAAGCACCTCACCTTTGCAAGTAAGAATGTTAAAAAGCTTAAATAGTTCTGCCATTCAGTATTGTGGTTAGATAAGAGCAAATTCTGTATGTTTGGCACAGATGGTAGACTTGGGGTGTGGTGCACTGTTCAGGAGGCTTTCCGCCCCAGCTGCTTGAAGGCAACAGTGAAGCATGGTAGTGGAAATGTCATGGTTTGGGGCTGTATGGCAGCAAATGATGTTGGTGGTCTCCTTTTCATCAATGGCAATATAGCTGACAAAGGTGATACCATCTGCATCCAGGCTTCTTGGGCGTAGTTATATATTCCAACAGGACAATGATTTGAAGCACACAGACAAGTGTATTCAAGGATTCATGACGAAGAAACGCATCAATTTTTCCGAACTGACCACCTCAAGGCTGAACCAGAACCCGATTGACCACCTTTGGGATTAAACTGAGTGACAGCGTGAGGATGCCACGTCCCCGAATAAGGAGCAGCTCAAGGGTCCGCTCTAGTGAGCGTGGAATGGAACAGTGCAGGATATTTGGACCAAACTTGTTGACGGCATCCCAAGGAGACTACAAGCAGGGATCGTGGTAAAAGGCGGGTCAAAGTATTGAAAATTGCCACAAACTCTTGGGCTGTGTCCGAAATCACTCACTAATTCACTATTCTTTACTCACTGGAAAGGGGACTCATATGTACGGTGGTGTGCAAAAATTTGGGCACCCCTGATTTAAATATCTGTTACAATTAACCCTCTATTAACCACTGTAGCACATTGTTCTAATAGGCTTGAGGTTTCTCAAGGTTTTCTTTTGCATACTTCAGATGCTTAATTTTGTGCTAAGGTCGTAGGAAAGGCTTCTTTCTTGCAACTCTGCCATTAGGTCTTTGTTGTTTAAGGTCTTCGACCTTGTCTCTTACGCAGAGATTTTTCCAGTTTCTCTGAATCTTTTGATGATGTTATGCTCCCTCCATGACAAGACCTTCAAAGCCTTTGCAATTTGGTGCTGAGGAACATCGTTTATAAAGTATTCCACAATTTTTTTTACCAAGCCTTCACAGGTTTGAGAGCCTCTGGCCATCTTTACTTCTGAGAGACTCGGCGTCTCTAATACATCCCTTTTATAGCCAATCATGTTACACACCTGATGCCAGTTAACTTAATTACTTGCTAAATGTTCTTTCACCTGATTCGCTTATATATTAATCGCTTTTTCAGCTCTTTCTAGCCTGTGTCCCAGCTTTTTTGAGACCTGTTGCAGCCAGAAAATTTGAAATGAGCTCATTTTGTAAAAATGTTAAATGTCTCAGTTTTAACATTTAAAATGTTATTTTTATTCTTTTGTAAATAACACATTGGCTCGTGTGATCTTGAAGTCATTACATTTAGATTTCATTCACAATTTACACTTCGTCCCAACTATTGCAGAATTGGGGTGGTGTATAATGATTCTTTTTGTTCCTAGTTTTCTAAATTCTTCAACTTTTTCAAAGTGTACAAATAATTTTTGGGGTGGGTGTGTGCGTGTGTGTGTGTGTCTGTGTCTGTGTGTGTGTGTGTCTGTCTGCGTGTCTGTATAGTGTAAATATCAGTGAAAAAGGGAAATGCATTTTCATCAATTATAAGCTCCATTACATTGGACGAAAACCACAAGCACAGATGTTTTTGTTTAAACTGACAAGCACAAAACCAGAGAAACTGGCACGTAAAAATGCCTGTGCAAATGAGCCAACAACAATTCAAATACTGGGGAAGGTGGAAGCAAACCAAACACTCCCTGATGTAGATTTATTTTTATGAAGTCTGCTTTACATATGGTGCCCACATTGCTTTTGACATGAGCATTTGGAATGAATAATAAATGAATATCTTTGTCCACATTCTTGAGCAAATGGGCAATAAATACATTCAACAAAATGGTACAGTATGAGAGATACAGTAACAAAGAAATCTAAAAAAAATGGTACCATGAGGCATTATTAGGCTTACTGTTTCCTGCACTGTAGGACAGTGACATTATTGCTTCACGTTTATTTCCTGCAGGATGATGTTGCTTCAGCCAGTTAATTTTTTACAGTCCCAAACTGAGGAATGTTAAGTCCAGCTTCCACACGGTAACAAAATGTGCAACAGTCCCTTCCAGAACACAAAATGAGTCATAAGTTAGCTATGTTTCAATTGCCAAAATATAATGCCCCTAATGATGAACTGAATTATCAATTCACTTTCTTGAATTTTCGAGGAAAACAAAATACTGACTTGCCATTGAAGTCCACTAACAAGATAAATGCCAGAAGTAATTTGACTATTCGTGAAAATGACTCCTTCACGCATAAATGAAAACGGATGTCGATTTTCTTGCGTCTGGATTGCATTATGATCCTCATCACTATCATGAATGATTCATTCAGTCTGGTACTCGCCACAAGATGCAGGGATCCTTCATATTAAGTGATTATTTATTTATTTTACTCAAGAAAATCTGTTTTTGTGAAAAATAGGAGTGACTGTTTTGAGTTGTCCCTGATGAATCAGCAGTTGCATTCTTGCAGAAAAATAGTTACTCATAGACTTTGGTCTCGATCACACAGTGTTTTCCTGTGACCACCTTTTCTGCTTCAGTATTCTTGGCTGTTTCTAACTGTTCGGAATACACAGAAAAAACAACAGAAACACAGCCTGTGAAACCTGTAAACTTAAGAGGCTATAATCTTGCGACACTTACTCTTAATTCACCTTAGTACAGTTGCGAATTAGTAATCAGACAATAAAAATATGAACAGGTCTCGACTGCGATCTTCAGCAGCACACTTACCCAGCATGCGCTTTGCAGCCCCAGGTGAGGCGTGCCCCGTCGTTAGAGGAGTTATGTGATTTTGTCCCCCGTTACATGTGTCATGCGCTACGTGGCCAAAGGCTCACGGACCCTTCACTAAAACTTCATTGATATGCATAGAAAACATATTTTTCTAAATTCTAAATTTCTGATATTTTAATTGTGTTTGGAATTATTAGGTCAATGTGAGCTGATCAGAAAGACTTTTGACTTTGATTTGATGGCATATTCTTACAACTCTGCTCAATTATTTGGGAATAGTTGCCATTTCTTTATGTCCCCGCCCCAACCCCTTCACAGCTCCAATTAGTTTCAGTGGAGCCTGCGGTTGGGGAGAGGGTGAAGGGTTGTACAAAGTGCTACAAAATCCGAATGGAATTGGAAACGGAATTGAATTGTTATACCATCTGTTGGAAGCTGAAAGTCTGTATTATGGGGATATCTTCTCCAATTCATTCCAAATTTTATTAAAATGCAAGATGTGGAATTCAAAAATGTCCCTTTTCTATGTATGTCGATGAGGTTTCAGTGAAGAATCCAAACACTCTTGGCTGTATAGTGTTTGACAAATGCAGCGGGTGACACAATCGTGAAGCCCTCTCATAAAGGGGAATGCTTTATTATTGGACTGCAACGGATGTGTTGCTATAACCTAGAATAACGGATAATTTATCATTAACTCAGCTCTCTAAATGGGTCGGTAGCCTGTTCCAGGAAGGCACAGGAATTGGCTGGTGAAAAGATTTTCAGGCCTCACACACTAAAAGCCCATCCCTCAGTTTTCCTGCCATTTTTAGCACCTTGTGCCGGGTCACTTCTGGCTTTAGGAGATCTGGTTGTTGAGCTGCCCAGGGTACTTTTCAAATCTCCGTTCTGCCTCTTCACTAAAAGCATCACCTGTAGGGAGCATGGAGAAAAGGTAGAGCCAGATGCTTATCCAGTGAAATGAAACTGCTAACAATCAGAGACAACCGTTGAAGGGAATCCTTGAAGGGAGAGCAAAAGATTAAACCAAAATTGAAAGTCAATTTTAAAACGATGTCACTCACCGATGTGGCAGTTGTGCAGCCAAATGCGATGGCCGTCATATTTACAGTTACACTTCATGGCATTGTTGGTGAAGTCACTTTCTGCCACTTCATAATTGGGGTTGATCACGATCTGAGAATGTGGAGAGGTTGAGGAGAAACAGTGAGACAGTTGCGCCTCAAGTTTTTCTGCAATATCAGCCCTCAAGCCCCTGCTGAAGTTGCATAATCTCCCTAGTTCCAGCCTCAACAGCAGGGATCACCAAATCTGGACCTCAAATCTGAATCCAGGGCTGTTTTTTTCCTCTATGTAGTTAACAAATTAACTGAAGAATTCGGTCCTCTAATTGGCCAGAATGTCTTTACCTCTCACTCCCAAGTAAAGGGAGAATGAAAACTGGCAGTTTTCAGGCTCGGAGGACTGTGATTTGATTATTCCAGCCCTGCAGCTCTGTCTGTAAATATCAGTTGCGCTTGGCACTATTTTTGTTTTCTCGCCCGAAATTGGACGTAACAATTCTTGACACAGGCTCTGCTATTCCTTAAAAGAGTAGTTCAGGTTTTTTGAAGTGTAACTATGGTCTGCTATGATGAACAGGGAGCTTGCTGACCACTATCTACTGCAGATAATACATTGACTAAAGATAAGTACCTAAAAAAAAAAAAAAAAAACTCTTTAAGGTTAATGCCCCTCCTCCTAGCTGCCCAATTAGGTCATACTGCCTTTCTGTCCACCGTTCTGTCCACAGACACTGTCTGTGATGCCATTTTCACCTGGAATATATAGTTTCCCGGCTTTATGTCAGTGATGTCGATCCATTGGCAGTCAATGTCGTGGCGATACAAGTCCCAGCAGCCCACCGTAATTCCCTGTTCACCAAAGTTGGCACACTCGTATCTCTTCGAAACACCTGCCGCACACAGTACAAACAAGGCAGAGGATTAATCTACCAACTGTTTTTGAACAAACCATTCAGTAATTAACAGTAATTCATTTATACCTCAACCCAGTGGTTCTCAAACTCATTTCTGTGTGACCTCTATGTTTGCTGGGTTTTGGTCCAACAATGTCATTTGCAATACAAATTTAACAAGCTGTTTTTAATTTGGTGTTTTCATGCATAGCACAATTATTTACCATCTTAATTATCTTTATATCAAAAAAAGATCGTAGCGCCACAAATACTAAAATCATCCACTGACATTATGGACAGTAGACATGACATTCAAGGTAATTTAATGGTCCAAACAGAAGATTTTCTTTTATTTGTCAAGCCACATCTGTGGGTCCCAGGTTGAACTTTTTTGAAGGTTTCTCCGCATGGCGAGAGATACATCTTGCTTTCACCAGTTTTTAAATGTTTAGGATGGTGCTTTATGTAAATGATACTTACTGTGCATGAGCACATTGATGTAGATTGCGTGGTGTTAATTACTGCTAGTTAATCACAGGTGTGTGTAATTCAGGTCAATACAAGTAATAAACACAAACTTTTCAGTACTTTGAAGCATCCTAAATTTGCTCTAAACACGTAACTGTTTCTATGCAAAACTTATTAAGGGCCAAGGGGTCCACAATTTTTCCAATTAGGATGTGGCGCAGTATTAAAAACAATATGAACCAATTTAGGTCTTTTTTATGTTTAAAATATGTGCATTGCTCGCAATATTGACCACTAAAAGCAATGTATACTTACATAAATTTTATTCTTGTAATTCTTATTCACTTCATGCATTGCTGTTTCTGACTGAATGTAATCCCACATTAAAAGCATTCAAAACCACAGCAGCTGAAACAAAAACCAGCATAAACAGGTATCCTCCTATACCGAGGCTGAGAGATGAAAATGTCCTCCCAGCCAAGAATATCAGTAGATGAGTACTGTCTCTCGTGACCTTGCACTCGTGTGCTTTTCCCTGCTGTTGTTTAGTTTGTACTCAGTTTTTGAAGGGTAAACGTCTTCTAGCAAAATTGTAATAGCCTTCAGGTGTTTCTGAAAACCAGTCAATCCTAATTGAAAGCAAAAATTAAAAATAAAAGTGAATATTTGGAAGGGAGAAGAAAGATGCATTCTTATAATTTTTTGAAATGTTTTACATTAAATATGTGATGATTAACCATGACATTAATAATCAGATTGCACATTTAAGTAACACACAGATCTTTTATTTCTATCTCATATACAAACTGCTTCTACTAGCTCCCAGAGATATGGCTTGCTCATGATTTATTTTGGCTCAAAATATCAATTCCATCCCTTCAGCCTTGGAAAAAGACTCAGCAGGAGTGTCTGCTGGGGCTTGGCATAGCACCGAGGCATTTCCAAGTTAATTCCATTGCACTCTGCTGGCTAAACTCTCGTGTCAGGTTTTTCCACTTTACCTTCAAAGCAATCGCTGTCTTCCAAGCAGAAGCTGGCCTTGTGACCCTCCGCTGCTTTGGTCCCGTTATCGGTCAGCAGGTCATAGTGTGTGAAGATATCCATACTGTGGTAATGCCTGAGAACACCAACAATGGAGGGACTGAATTCAGTGGGACAGAAGGCAAGTGCACACACAAACAAGCCACATTGTTTTAGCTCCGGCATCTCACTAGTTTGAAAGGTTTGCAAGTGTCTACAAAAATAATTGTAATCCTTGATAGAGAAAGTGGCTCATGATCTACATTTACAGGTCTACATTTTATTAGACCATTTAGCACACAAAGAATATGTAATCAATAGAATAATATACTGTAAATTAAGTTTCTAAAGCTATGGACAAAATGCCTGTCAAAGGAGCAATGGGTTTCCTCGACTTTTTTTTGGAACCCCTGCATCAGCAAAACCCGGCCTTACGCATGGCAGGCGTGCCACACCCAGGAGTGGCGGCCAGCTTTTGGGCGAAAGTCAGCGCGGCCAATGTTGTGGATCTGTGAGGAGAAGCGGAGCAAGCGCCGGTGGCCATATGGCCAGTTGGCCTTGGCTGCAGACTTGGAGAGGCAGTCCTCCTCAGCGGCACAGTACAGCATGTGCAGGGGCCGGTCCTCAATGTAAACAGTAGACTGCACCAGTGTCGCATTTATGACCAGGTCAGAAGCAGCTAATGCACAGACAGGAAACATCATACAGCAGCAGTCCATTCACTGCTGGACCATATTACTGTTCCAAGCTCCCTCACCACCCAGTCAGAGCAGCTCAACATTACATATGGAGACTAATACACAGAGTAAAATATCGTGGTTAGTTACTGTGAGATGCACAACCATTACACCTTCAAGTAACTAATTCAAAATAAAATTGCACAACTTAAAAATGCACTCTATAGAATGTAGGCCACAACCAAGTTTGCAGATTAGGTACTTGATGCAATAGCTTCACTGACACTGCATAGGGTTAATTGACGTCATGAAGAGCTAGGCACACCACTGTTAAAACTCCAATGCAGAAATACCATGTCAAGAGTACGATTAATCACAGTGAAAGTGAAATGATCTCAATAGTAGCAATAAAACATTTCCCATGGCTGAGATTTTTTTAAATAATATTGCTGTTTTGACACAATATCGTTTTGTCACTTGAATAAATGAACGTGAGTGACAATGTGATCATTTCATACAATACTGTGCTATTTCATGATGGCATTTCTGTTTACCCTTGTTGTATTGTTTGGTTGATCAGTTGACATTTTAATCAAGTAGACCAAAACTTCTAGAAAGGTTCATGTATATTAGTTCTCAAAGTTTTTTTCTTGTCGACCGACAGCCCTCATATTACTTCTTCGCTGAAGGTCTCAGCGATGATCGCAGTTCAGTTGATGCAACTCACATATTAAAATTAAATATAGGGCACTGGCGGCCCCAGAAACTTCTGCCATTAAGATAAAGAAAATATCCAAGTTTTTGTTGACGAACCCACACATGGACGGACGCACGCACACATGGAGTCCGATACCATAGCTCCCATGCCACTTGGGCGGCAGGGGCTAATTAGGAGCCTGTAACTGAAAATGTTGATAAGATAAAGCAACTTGTCAAAGTTTTTGGTGATATTTGTGGGCCAGTGACCTTGAAAAAATAGGCCAAGGTAACCTTTAGGCACGTCACTTGTCGGACTTTATGAAATGCATGTCCAATAAAAATTAGGAGCCTGTAACAGAAATAGTTGATGAGATAAAGCAAAATGTCGAAATTTTTGGTGATATGTTTGGGCCAGTGACCTTGGTAAATAGGCCAAGGTCACCTTTAGGCACTTCATTTGTAGGCCTTTATGAGATGCATGTCCAGTAAAAATTAGGAGCCTGTAATTGAAATAGTTGATGAGATAAAGCAAAATGTCGAAGTTTTTGGTGATATTTTGAGATCAGTGACCTTGAAAAGATAGGTCAAGGTCACCTTTAGGCAAGTCATTTGTAGGGCTTCATGAGATGCATGTCCAGTCGCACTGGACCAAAGCGCAGCGCCCTGGAGTGGAGGCAGTTTCCAATCGGCGCCCATGTTAACCTATGCGACTGGTCGCGCATCCTGCGTTGTGGAGCGGCACGTCCGCACAGGCTCGCGCGCTGCAGCGCTTCAGTTCGGCGTCTGTTCTATTTTTCACGCAAGCCGCGAGCGCCGCTGTCAAGCTGGATAGGGAAAACCGATTACTGACGAGTATAGACGAGCAGAGTCGATGTTTGACCGGCAGGGAGAACGAGAAGAACGCTCCCTATGCGACCAGCCAAGCGCCTAGGGGAACGGGAAATGGCGCGCGTAGCGCCTCTGCTCCGCTTCCGCGGGCAGTGCGTTCGGGCTGTAACGTGAGCTCTGCTGCAGCTCTTTGGCCCTTTTACGGACCAATTGAACACCCCTGTCCAAGAAGGACGTATTAAAATGTAGAACAAACATGTTAGCTTATGTGGACCAACCATCAATTCAAAAACGGGAAAATGTCATGTCATGAATGTATGAGAAATACTTAAGTGTAGCATAACATCATAAAACAAATCAATATTAATAATGAAATCAGCAGGGGAGGTTATGATTTACCTTCAGTTTGTGGGTAAGGATGTTTGTTGGCTACTAACATAACAGAAAAAGATATAGGCAGACTTTTATAAAATGTTTACCAAAGATGTTTCTTGGCCCAACTTAGAAGTGATCCAGGAATTTTTAAAAAGATTTTTTGCCATTGTGTCCCAGACATTGAGGGTCTGGAGCACAATGCTTATATGTCCCTTATAGAGGTTTTGATAAAAATGGAGTTTTAGGTTTGCAAATGTCGTATTAAATCAGGTACATCATTTACATTATTTTTACATCAGTCACTCTTTTACTGCATGGCTCAGAAGAATACTGAACATGTAATTTTTCATAAGTGTGGTACTTCACGGCCAGAATTGCTAAAATGGACGTCACCTCCGCGCTCCAACAATTCAAGCACTTGATGTGACATAACACAATGGTGATAGATTGACGTTTAGTTTGTTTGCAATGGAAGACAAATGATTCTTTAATACTATTCATGTTTATTCATAAAAATATCAATGTTTAATTCATGTGGGCAGATTTTGTTGGACATACCACAAAATGAAAATGTGAATTCTGTTTAAAACTGAGGGGCATGGACAAATATTTATTGTGCTCCAGGATTTAGCTAATAGAAATAAGTGACATAAGGTAAAAATCTCAAAATCACAAAATTTGGACATATCACCATAGTGCTCCAAACCCTCAACATGTGCGGAACTGTTGGGCCTTGGCAGAGGTATGCGCTCTCTGGGTGCTGCTCTCAATTACAACTATTATAGATCCCCCAATTTTCTGATTTGGGGTCGTCTGAATACTGGGAAATATAGCTTGTATGTCCGGATGCTCCTTCCTTGATCCCAAAGAAATGGATATCTTAAATGAATACCAACCTATCACAGCTGAGTAATGTCTACACTTCTGCCAGAAGTGGCGACTCTGAACTCCCCCCACCCCCGTGTTCCCTCCTAACTCCTCCCACTCATGTTCACTTACTCTCGGAGCAGATGACTCCAGCAGAGAACCGTGCTGCGGCCTTCTGACAGCTGATGGCCTTGTGGTGCTGGCAGTAGCTCAGCGCCATCTCATCTCCCGTACATTTCACCCCGCTCATCACCACCTCCGTCACATTGCTGCCGTCCCAATACCAGGTTTCCTTGGAAACATCGAACAAACAATTGTGGATTAGATACGGCATGAAAAGATGCGTCTGCGTGCATTGTGAAAGTCAAAAATGGGTGATAATGTTTTCTTTGTTCTGGTTGATTTAAAGAACCAGTTACAATCGATTCATCGAGTTACTCCAGCATAATGTATGTGCCCAATAAATTTGTCTCCTAATAGTCTAACTGGAGTAGTTGATACAGACAGACACTCATTAAAAGAATAACATCTTAATCACAACATAGTTCACAAATCCCCATTCAGTAACGTGGCATGTAAAGTTTACCAATGGAATGGTACACATTCCATAAAGTGACCGGCACATCTAAAATTGGCAGGCCCTTGATACTGAAATTTCAAGAATAGTGTATCATTCACTGTGATAAAGTTATCTCGACAGCCTATGGGACAAAATCCAACATATGCACTGGATCCAAATACCCATACTGTCTAGAAGTGGAGAATCATCGTATCAATAGGATATCTGAGTTGATAAAGAATTGGGTACAATATGCATGGTCTGCTGTATCTTACTAAGTGAGAGTAAATAAACTTGAAACTCTGCACAAGGTCAGAGCTGTGAATTCCATTGAGCATTTTTTTCTGGAAAGTACTTCCTCTGAATGAAAGAAAACCACAGCAGTGTTCTACAGAAATAATGACGGCATAGCCGCACGTATTTGTTTTGGCTCCACTTCATGCTCTGGCAATCTGCGGAAAAGATTTCCACTGGGAGACTCCAAAAGAAGAAGTGATAGTTGCGAGTTATTTTTACTTGTACTACAGAAATTGAAACAACTTGATGATAAAAAGGCAAATATTTTGCATTCCAAAAGTTCGAGAGAAAATGTTTCAAGAGGGATGAAGTCTCATATTTTCCACTTGGTCCTTTAATCTAAAAGACCCCAGAATAGGCATTGTGTCTATAATCTTACCATACATTCATCTCAACTCATTTCCCCTCCCACCATACCAACTGTGCATTATATATTTAACATGTAAGCCAGCAGCTGCAATCTCCATACTAGTGTGTAGATCTATAATTTTGGTTTAATTAATATGAGCATTTCAGCAAAGCGGATCCACCCACCCCTCTCTCAGTCTTACTCACAATGATGGCATGCAGGGAGTACCCCAGCCCTAGCTGCCAGCAGGCCATCATGGCCTCCTTTGTGGTGCACCATGACTGCACACAGTGCCCCACTTGGACCCAATCCTAACCTCTACTCGACCCTCGCTCTTCGTTCATCCACTGACATGCCGGATCTGTAGAAAAGCCCTACGGGGAATCAGCATGCTTGGACTACAAGTCCACGCCAAGAGAACTAAATTTCGGAGTTATGAGCACTTCCTCTTCACTGCATGTGTGAAAACGCCCTTTGGTTTAGACCTGACCCGGTCATCAGTGTTTTGCCATTGATCAAACTCAAAGACATGGCTGTGATCAGTCAAATAATCATGGAGGACAATGACTGTGAATTGTCCTCCCAAGAGATATCAAAGCGTACATCCACCTTAGCACTGAAGGACAATTTATCGTCAAGGTTCTGAAATGCGCAAGACTGCACACATCTGAACATCTGAATCTGACGAATCCAAAAACCACCTCAAACAGGCCAGCTCTTGATGAGTAACTGCCATGAGCATTATAGCTGGTTTGAACCATGCTAGATTAGCTGTTAGCATGGAAGGGAGTTGCTCTTAAAACCCAGCCAACATGGGTTGGTGACCTACTTGCAGGCCGTGATTAGCGTAGCCCAGCCCCAACTGCCGGCAGACCACCATGGCTTCTCGTGTGCTCCAGGTCTCTCCACAGATCAGCCCCCAGCGCTGCGTCCCATTCCCGTCTGTCGTCATCACCTCTACGCGACCTTCATAGCGGGTACGCCCACCTGTGATGCGGATCTGCGGGGCAAGGGCGTGTTTGAAGCAGGTGCAAGTGCGGGTTAGAAACTCAGTGGTGTCAGATTCCAACATACCCTTTCTTTACAGCCCACGCTGCTTTTTAGCACAATCAGATACAACCTAGCTTGGCAGTGAAGCATGCTAGGAATCAGCTGAAAATTACGACCGATCACACCCACCAAAATTGAATTGCAACCTATCACACCACGTACAGCCCCATAAAGCAAGGGGTTACTACTTCTTTGTTCCTTTTTAAAACCACCTAGGTGCATACTGCCACCTACTGTCTCGGAACTTTGACATACGCAAGTGTACTTGGGTATGGAACAACATTACTAGTGTGAAAGCTGCCCAGCTGGGGGAGAGGGTAGGGGGGACTTTCGTATTGTGGCATGGTAAGGAACAATCAAACTAGATTGGAAAGTGCCCTGTGTCTTCTTGGACTTTGTTTCAGTCATCACATTGTATCCATAAGCAATTAAATCTACATGTTAGAACATTGAATAATGTGATGCTGCGATCTGAACATAATAGAGCGCGAATGGACTTTTGAAATCAGTCTTTTTTTACTTTATTTTCATTTTCTATTATGTGCCAACTTTTTGTCTTTGGGGCTATACACTGAACAACAGTATACTCTGCAGTTCAATGGTGAATATGCAATGCGCAGAATGTATATCTAACAAATGAACAGTATAGTGTGTTTATGTTTTTACAGCTTTGGTTTCCTATTGCTTTTGAATTTTTAATATGTGACTAGACTGGATGGTCGCTCTCTCAACTCTACGCTAATCAGCACAGCAGGCAAAGCCATTAAAATTAATATGAGAGAAAAATAACCTAACATTATCTGGCTCCAATCAATGTAATTCTTTTAAGTGATATCACATCTTGTCGGTGTGATAGTTCTACCCTGCAGTCCCCCCCCCCTCCTGCTGTCTTCGTCTCCACTTCAACAAGCCACACCTGTTGTCCGTTGAAGTGGAGGTGAAGTGTATGATATTTATGAGCTGCACTGCCAACTTGGTAGTGCAGCTGCATTCTGATGCCTGAGCCCTGTTATTGTAACTTTTGCTGCTGCTCCCCTGAGTTTTATATTGTATTTTTGTCAAGTTTTATTAAACATTTCTATATTTGTACTCAGCCTGTGCATGTGGATCCCTAATCCACTTTTTGGGTACATGGTCCCAGTGCCCGCCAATTTCTTGTCTTCAGCTGGCGGGGGCAAAACCATGACAGTCTGCTATTGTAAGAGAAGCTGCCATACCGTTAAGCGTATTCGACAGCACGTCTGGACCAAGCATTTTGGTATTTTATATTTTCGCATTGATTGCAAACGGTTTCTGACCGTGCTCTCATGGGCCATGTAGGGTACGTTGCACTGCACCGCGGCGTCCTCGTCGTGTTTGCAGTTTTCTGATGTGATGTTCTTGTAGCGGCAGTTCCAGATAGATCGCTCAAGACCACTGCACTGGACTTCATTCAGGTGGATGGGTCCCATACCTATGGACACCGAGGCACAGCTATCAACTCATTTTCTAGTAGTACAGTTCCACTTGTCTAAGTAACTGTCACACATCACCAAACTAAAGAATGAGCCATCCACTGACTATGGAAAGTCATAGCCAGCACATGGCAGACTTACAGGCCATATTTAAAAATGGAGTTAACAGATATGTGCAGTGGAGGAACAGGATGTAAAGTACTAGAAAGAAAAATATTAGAAGCAGTGCTGAAAAATGGCTTCAAATACAAAGTGTTGAAACTGCTATTAGAATAGCTTCTACAAAGGTCATTCCTACTCATTTGAATGCTAATTAGCAGCATTTGCATAAAGGATGTCTAACCAGGATCACTTTGCTTGGTTACTCCAGGGTAAGATGAAGATACTAACAGTCAAACAAAGTTCCAAAGAAGGTATAATGGTTTGGTGGTTGAATCGCAACTACATCATAATTGTGGCCGCTATTGCATAAAAAGATACAATAAATGGAATGTAGTAACATGCTTGGCAATTTTGCCAAGAAACAATCAAACAAACAGAGGGAAATATGAATCGGTCACATTGACTGACAGCTTGTTAAAATTTTATGAAATAAAATCAAAATCTTATGAATATAGATTCAATACTGAACAATATAAGCAAATAACAATTTCGCAGAAGTTATGGCCAAAAATTGGTTTCCAGTTTTTCAGCAAACTGAACTTTGGCCATCAGGCAAGGTCACCAAGTCGCACCCTATTTTTAGTCATGACCAATGTCAATCCATCATCTAATTTATATGGAAATATCTCCTTTTGGTTTTAGTAAATGATAATAAAAACTGGAAAATTTCTTATTGAAACTGGAATTGCATAAACAGATATCCGCCGGGTGAGCTCACTTGGATAAGGCGCCACATTGCGGTGCAGATGTAACCAGCACAACTTGGATTCGAATCCGGACCAAGCCTGTCCTGTCTGTGGCTAGAAGCCTTTTGGAAGCAGCCAATAATTGGCTCCACGCTTTGAGCGAAATGGAAGGCATACAGTTGGTAAGGGCCTACATTGTTTGTTTCACAAGCATCTCCTGGTGGCTTGCTGGGCGCTTGTCAGTAAACTTCAAAACACGCACTTGTTCAGGTTTCCTCCGCCCTCGTTCTGAGTTTGTGAAGTTTCTTGCTTCAAGTGCAAGGAAACAGTGGCTGACAGGCATGAGTTTTGGAGGAGAACCGTGAACTCGAAGCATTCTTCCGAGATGGCAGCGTATGTCACATACAAGCATGCCAGTACTTAGTAAGCCAATTGGACATTCCTGATATGGGTGGAATCGGAGATGGAAAGTTGTTTAAAACAAACAATACAAAAAAAAAGTCATGAATCAAACTGCAACAAAGGGGATAACCCTCCCGATATTAAGTTTCATTTCATATTGAGAGGGCAAGCGAATGAGTTTAGTTTCCAAGTCAACCAAACCATTCTGAGAGAAATTATTGCCAAAAAAAAAAAAAATTAAAAATTGCACCAATTTCGAACTTTGGCTAATATTTTGTTGAATTTACACCCACTTTCACATAAATCAGTAGGTTTCTTTTATGGACCAGGGCCGACTTGGGTGTGAACTTCCGCGAGGATTAGTACTGAACTGAGAACTATGGAGTGGATACAATTACGTGAACTGAAGACAATACCCCTCCCCTTCGCGCGGTCTGATAAAATTGTTTCAGCTGACATTGCATGAAGTAAATAAGGTTATTTGCCAGGGCACTCCCTGATGACACAATCTCACTAAATCCCACACAATTTTTTGCCTGCTGCCTAGTATATGAGACACTTCAGCTGTCAGTGGCACCATTTGCTGCTCCATTCCAGCCAGCTGACTCACTGTGCATGTACACCAGCACGTCCACTTTTTGCAGCCCCCTCCTACACACAGACTCACAGTTTATTTATTTATTTATTGCTTCTCTTCCCTTCCAGGAATCCCTGCCAGAGAAAATGTCCAGCAGCTTCTAGCTGTGATTCTCAACCCCCACATGAAAATGCCATTACCGCCATGCTAATCTTTGTATAACGTAATTTTGAGCTTTTCTGCATGTTATACTTTGACAATGTTCCAAGCCAATGTTCACTTAAAATCACTAGAATATGCTTGAACAGAACCACACAGGTTTTGTCATTCACAAAAAGTCTTGGGATTCTGCGGCGTAACATTTCCTACCACACTGATATCAGTGATGGCCAAAAATACAGATTCCTGATGAACACAGATTGAAATAAAAAGGAAATACAGATGAATGAATGGCACTCATTTGCACTCTTTTAGCCTTCCTTTTCACACAGTCACAACACGGACATGTTTTTGACGGCTAACCAAATAGTTACTTTCACAATGGATAATCTCGACGGATTTGTTTGTTTTTTTATGTATTGTTTGCAAAGGATCTCCATTCATTCTGCTGAATTTAAGGTCAGGGGTTGATGTTATCAGTTGAAAACCATGTAACCCATTGTTAAAAAATGATGAAAAAAAAAAATACTAACTTGCCCCAAGGGTTTATGACTATCAAAAGTGTTCTTTACATGTATCGTAGTCTAAAAAGATAATTTTAAAAAGTTCATCTTAGTTTAGCTAGATCCATTGCAGTTCACTACATCCATTGTATCTGTTTCAGAAAAAAAACCTGTTAATTGTTGCATTGAATAATTCTACCATCCTCTACTGACAGACCAATTCACAGAGGGTTGAATTACTGAATCTTGACCTCCAAGAGAAGGGGGAAACATAAGGTCAAATTTCAGCAATATAACACAAACAGCCTGTGGCAACCTAACAATATATACATCTATAGAATCATTTATGGGTTTAAGTAATACATGGCGTGAGTAATAAATAGAGTATTTTTAGTACTCACACACTGAATTCTGCATGTGGATATAAGAGTGATGTACAGTATACTGAGACTATGGGATAGAATCTCTCACAGAATTCTTTCATGAGCCTGTCCTCCAACAAAATACGCCCGGCAAGGTCGTTTGCAGAGCAGCTTATTACGACCTGAAGTTACGTTTAGTAATTAAGCGTCCTCTAGCGGTCATTTAAATAACTACAATCAGGTTTCCATCGTCAGCGTCGATGTCAGTAAATCCCTAACCTAAACCTAATCCTGAACCCTAATCCTAATTCTAACCCCAACCCTAATCCATACCCAAATAGTTATTTTAAGTGTAAATATGACTGAAACTGTATCTGTAACTGCAACTCTAACTCAATGGCTGGATTTACACTGCATGTCTTATTGCCCAGATCGGATTTGGATCGGATTATGAGGGTCATATCCGATTTGTTCAACTGCGTGTTTACATCTTGTTTTGATCGTGAATGATATCTGTTTCATTTCGATTGCGTTTATTTTACACCACTCACTACCTGGCCAATGTCTTGGGCGATCCGCATGCGCACAGCTGAGAAGGCTACCGAAAATAAAAGCAGATTTGCGTGCAGCACTATAAAAGCATGCAGGCCTAGCAGTCATAGAAATGATCAAAATATCAAGGAAGCTCGCAACATTTCACTGGCATCGGTGCTGACTTACGGTAAGGGGGCAGTAAGGGCTCATTCACGGACTCACCGACTTGATGATCTGAGAATGGAACAGCCCTCACACACTCACGGACTTTCCGTGAACGGGCCTCTAAGTCAGTGAGTCCGTAAGGGGTCGGATTGGAATTGGGCCTGGGTAACCTACATCTGATTCTCCTGTAAACACCTTTTACACCTATCACCTGCATCATTGCAAATGCGAAGGCAGACTCTGCCTTAGTCTAGGCCTATATTTGGCGTATAGGCGTAGACTTCACTTTATAAACAATGGATGACATTGAGCTTGGCTTGATGTTAATCATGTGATGCATGAAAAATCCCAGTTCAATCCAGAGGATTCTGAGGAAAAGGAGAAGAAGTAATCGCGTTGCCGCGATCATCGCTTTCTTCACTGTTCAGCAGAATGTGTGAATGCGAGAGAGATCAAGGAATCGGTGGGAGCAGGTTGTACAAGAGTTTGATAACGAACAGTGGGTGTGAAATTTTAGAATGAGTAAACAAACATTCCACGTTATGTCAAACTGTCGCCATTTCTGACGCACAAAGAATAAAATTTTTTACAAAATATCCGATCTGCATGTTGCCATGCATTTACACGACGGACAAATTGGCACATATCCGACACATATCCGATACATATCAAACAAAAACCACATTTGAATGAGGCCTGGATCCGATCTGACGGATCCGATCGAGGGCGGAATCAATGTGTTTTTCTTTCTGTTTACATAGTTATGTGACAGATCGAATATTGGCCGCATTTGAGTAAAAGTTCAGATTCGTGTCACATTTGTGTCACACTTAATCCTTTATAGGGCACTAAAAAATACCGTAAGAAACACAGTGTAAAAAAGTACCGTGCATTGGGAGCATGCCCATAAATAGTCTTACCATCACTTGCTGTAGACTTCCGTGAAAAGGGCGTATGATCAAATATGACCTCACCAAATATTTTAATTTCCATGCAAAATTTAACTGATTTCTAGAAAGCCTACGAACACCAATCTCAACTTTAAGCAAACCTTTTCAGCTTTTTAATGTGTGAGTTTTCATCAGTTTTCTTTCATGAGTTCTGATGATAGGTCCTTGTGAGTGGGACTGGGTAAGAGCACACAACCGCACTGTGAGAGGTCTGGAGAAGAAAAGAAGTTTCAGACGCTCTAGGCCACTGCTGATTGGTCGAGCACCCTGATGTCACTGCCTGTGAAATAGCCTGATTTTTTCTCATTGGCTGGGAGAAATCACAGCTGGTCTACTGCCTCACGGAGAGACATGGGGGCGCCACTTTGGATGCCGACTGATGTTACCAAATATGGTTCCTTGCCTGATAAAGGGTTAACCGGCAGCGTAAATCTAGGCTAAGAGTACCTTCCTGCTGCCCGTACGGGAGCGATTTTAGGAAACGATCCTATGGGTCATAAATCAGAGTAAATGAGAATAATCAACCTATTTGAGCGTATGGGTGGAGGACAGGTTGGAGCACCCGAGCACATGGGCCCTCAGAATCACTCAAAATGTTTATGCATAAACTGCTTTGAGTGCTTTATGATTGTTAAAAAATTCAGACCACTGAGCACACAGGCTTAACAGTTTGTCCAAGCATCCGTTCATTCTGATCTAAAAAGGGGTAGCATTTGTTCAGAAATTAAAAAATTTCTGTGCGCTCAGTGAAATCACTTCAGAGAGAAAATAAGACTGCAACCAATGAAGCAAGAGCTCTGTCAGAGATGTCTGCCTGGCTCTGTCTTCGGGAGCAAATACAAAGTTGTATGGACTGCGTAAACCTTCTCAGGTGTATTTCACGGTTAGTCAGTCAGTAAAGGACAATGGCCATCACAGAACAGCCCCCTGGGTCTAAAAAAGAAAGGCACACCTACTGCAATAAGACAACTAATTTGAGTAAAGACTGTGCAATAGCTATGGCAAATAGTCATTCAAGCAATTATCTAGTAAAAATGTGGGTGAATTATGAAGTAGGTAAAGCCAAATAACATGAAATCAAGTGGTAACTGACTTCAGGAATGTGGTATAAAAGGGGCCGATTCTCTTAAATAAATCTTTCAAATTTGAAAGAAAATTACAGCTTTACAATCGGATTCCAAGAATTAGCCCACCTTTCACTCTAAAAGTCAAATAAGCAGGAAGAAGTCTTTTCTGTCAGGCAAAACAAACGACAGACCATTTATTTAATATTGGAGCTGATCACAAGCCAAATCACATTTGCAAGCATAGCAGCTTTCAGTAATTAGACAGAGGAAGTAACCGAGAATTACTGCCCTACAAAGGCTAAGGGCAGTAACTACGCAATTATTTAAATAGTAAAAAATGGCTCCAGAGTTCGTCTATCCCAACGAATAAATAGTCAGCCCTTCTATGATAGATTATGATTAACTGACTCACCATGGTATAATTTCTGTCCAAATAAATCCTGACCTCAATATACACTCAAAGGCAATAAAAACGCAACACTCTAAATTTTGGTTTATTTTTGCTCAGGACCTGAGTAGTCCAATTTGAGTTCTTAAGTGACCATTGATGTCACAATATGCACATCGTTTCACATGAATGATTATCATGTAACTGAACAGTGTGAGTTGGACTCTCATCAATCCATATTGAGTACATCATATGGGATTTGGAGTTGAGCAAGTACAGTGGTTGAAATGAAGGAGGGGTTGTCTTCCCTATATAAAGGCATGATAAAAGCCACACAAAAAACATTTTTAAGTGTCATAATGCCACGTCTGTCGACTGAACAACGGAACAGGGCCCTGGGTATGCTAGCGGCGGGAGTAAGTGCCCGGTACTGTTTTGGGTTTAGTACGTCCAGCATCAGTATGTTTTGGGTGTAGTACGTCCAGCATCAGTACGTTTTGGGTGTAGTGCATCCAGCTGGGACGAACTCTTTCATCAAGAGCACACAGACCTCAAACCAGGCAGCAACTCCAGAATGCACTGCAGGCAGAGTGGAGACAACTTCCCCAAGACAACCTAAGACGCTTAGTCAGGTCCATGAGGAGACGTTGTGCTGCCTGTGTGGATGTTCGTGGGGGTCAAAACCGATACTAACTGTCTTTTGAGTTCATTTTTAAATGTGTGTTCCTTGTCTTGCTGTGATTTTTCATTTTCAATTTTGTGCTCGTTATGTTTAATGCATATGTTTATTATTGTCCAAATCGGCCCATTAACACATTTAATTCATCAAAGTTAACCCACCCAACATATTTGAATAGTTAAAATAAGAAAATAAATTTGAGTCACAATATTATTTGAATCCAAACTGGTGTTGCGTTTTCATTGCCTCTGAGTATACATTCAGGCCCAAAACTGATTTTACCAATATGTAGTTTCTGCACTTAGGCTGTGTAGAGCAGATTAGTGGCCAGCAGGAATGTGGCAGCTTGGCACTATAGTTAGCTGAGCTATTTGTTCACTGCTAAAAACTGCTGTTCGAGCCCAAGTGTCAAAATCTGAGAATAATGCTTTGCTGCAGCGCAGTGACCCACATGCAGCTGGCACTGGACACAGTGTCCTAATCCAAACCAATTGCTTCAATGTACGGATGAGTAATCATATATTTTTTCATGTTATGGATTTTTTCAAAGATTTTTTTTCTATGAAAACTTAGGTGAAACATGTTACTATGTACGTAAGAGCTGAGTGTGCACTGAAAACCTTGTATGTAGAAACTGGGAACCTCTCTGGTCTTTTTGAATTTCCCACTTGCTCCTGAGCACCTTTGCACAACCTACACTGTATCTCTGAATAATTTTATTTCAATCCATTTATTTTCATGTTTCAGTTTTTCATATCAAGTAACCATGGAAAACATTGAAACATAAAAACAAATGCAGCAATATACACATATGTAGTTTGAAAAGTGGCGAGTGAAATTTGTTTATTATTTGAAAAAAATTTTTTTTCAAAGTTTAGAAAGGGTAGCAATAATTATGCCCCTTTGGCAGCCTGGTGCAAAATAAGGCAACAGCCTTACCCCTTATTGGCCTCTTTGTAGAACAGTTTTAAGATTATGCTGGTTTTTGACAGCTAGGGATGTTTCGAGGTCCTCACTTTGCCCCATGCGAGCCCCTAACAAGGCCTCCTTGGCACTGCCGAAGCCCAACTCTCTGCACACCACACTGGCCGCCTGCAGATTCCAGCGGTCATCGCACACCGTCCCCCACTCATTGTTCCTCAGCACCTCCACACGCCCTTCCCCAATCTTCGCTCCTCCCTTCAGTCTAACGGTGCTCTGCAAGGAAAACACAAATTTTGGAAGGATTCAATATTCAGCACTTCAGAGATGACACATCATCGAATACAGTATTTACAACCCTTTCAAAAAATCCCTGTATCTTTAATACCACTGAGGTACTTACAGCATGTTACCATTTTTTCCCCAGATTTTTCCCCTTTTTTCCCCCACCCTGAACACAGGCAAACTGTTCAGCCCACTGCAAAGCAACCCGCTCCCGTCGACTTAGGAGGAAGATGCCATGGCGCGCAATTCCTCCGACTCACGTGAAAACGAGCCCTCGCTTCTTTACTCTATGCAGCTGCACCACCAACTACACACTGCCTGTGCCGTCAGCGGATCACGTAGTCAGGGTACAAGTTAGCTTGTATAGCTACATGTGCTTGGCCAACCGAAGTGGTCGCTACGGAGCAACGAACTTAGGAATTTTAACCAGCTAAAACCCTATTATACCCGGCAAGGCTGTTCCAATTGTTGCCTCGCCCATATGGACCTCCGACCATTGTTGGTAATGGCATGGATTTAAACACCTGGCCACAGGGCTCACAGACAAACATCTTAACTGTCAGCCACCTGAGCGTATAACCATTTTTCATGTGCTGTAATTCTTCTTTTTATTTTTTATTCTATCATAATAGATTTTATAACAATGAATATGAGTCACAGTGCAGACTGAGCTCCATTTACATATGTATCATGGGAGCAATGAAGGAATTACAACCTTGATACAGAGTCACTGTTCAAATACAAGACAGTTCTATGCACTTAGTAGGATTTAAGGCTGGAAGTTTACGGAGGATCGAAGAAAAAAAGCCTTTACACAGCAGGTTACTTTAACGATCGGTATTGCAGATGGGGGCCCATGAACTGTTCTTGAGGAATTTCCCCATGCATGTATGAAGTTGCACATGCATAACACAGTTTTGTACATAGTACATGAATGAATTAACTTTGTCAAACAATTTCCAAGTAAAAACAGAATTTGAGAAGCTAGAAAGTTTTATACGGCTTCCTTCTTTAAAAAAGAAGCAGAATTCACAAACATCACAAGAGGTGATAGAAAATTCTACATTATGGAAGTCAGTGAAAATTACTGCATATGAGGCACAACAATGTATCAATTTAGAAGTACAGCTCTAGTCCTTAACATTTTGAGCCCAAGTGGATTGTAAGGGCGCCTTAATAGGCAACATTAAGGCTATATGGCAGTCTACACCGTAGTAAAAAAACATAAACTCCCAAACACTGTCCCATTTTCAATAATTATTTAATTGTGATCAAAATTAAATAATTTTTGGAAGAGGGACGATGTGCAGGAGTTTACATTTTTTTGATGGTCTCATGCTTCATTTAGGGACCTGTCTTATATTTGGAGCAACTGGTGTCCTCAGTTCTCTAAATAATTACTGGAAGTGTATTACAGAAGTAAACATACCCCAGTCCCAAATTTTCTGGAACATAAATTGCCGGCATTAATTCAGAATGTAAATTTATTACTAAAAAAAAAAAAAAAACTGGGAACAAAAGAATTAAATATCTCATCTTCACACTCTTTTCAGTTGAATACTGCTCAAGAATGATTATTATTTTCTATTTTTTTTCTTTTTCATTTTCCATATTGTTCAAAGCTTTTATTGGAATGGGGTTGCAGTTTCAAGAACAGATCATTGAAATTCAATAAAATTGTAAAATCCTGCCCAGTTCCCCAGAACCCCCTCCTCCTTGAGCATTACCGTAATTTTCAACTTCTTCTTCCGGTTGTTGATGTGTGAGAAAACAGGGCCTGGGACACAGCCCACCACAGCCGGCATACCCCCCTCACAGGGAGCGCTGGCATTTCCCTTGCTGAACTCCAGGGGGCAGGCAGAAAGGTGCACCTCCGTTCCCAGGCAGGCCGTCGAATGGATTCGGTAGAAGTTCTTCTGTCTTCCTGTAAACAGCCTGAGGGGCAAGACTTCACTGTAAACTTGTCCTCGCGACACACCGCACACAGTCCCGCCTTAACATGCTGCTAGGCCCTGGGGCTGAGAGGCTCTATAGGCCCCCCGTAGCTGCGTTTATCTACAGCGCAAAACCTCGGCCTATTATGGCGCTTTTCCACTACATAGTACCGGCTCTACTCTACTCAGCACCCAGGTACTTTTTTGGGGTTTGCTTTTCCATTAGAGGATAGTACCACCTCCATGTTATCTGCTTGTTGTTGCAACGCAGCATGTTACTGCCGCAACGGCATCCTCAGTTATATCAAGTTTACTTTTATTCCATTGATTTTGTTAAATATTTAGGCTATGTGTTGAAATCAGGGTACGCGCACCACCGTCACCACGTTATGGCACTAAAGTCCGTGTGTTTTAGGAATTTTGATTTTATATTCCTGGTGTTACCTTCAAAAATAACTCAAACAGAGACAATGGAGTTAATATCAGAGCCAAAGTCAGTTAACCTCTCTGCAGAGAAGGATCCGAGCCATCATGTGAGAACTCTCGTTACAGACAAGAGCAAGGATCATTTACAAGGATTTTGCAGTGTATAAGTAAGAGTCCATCTTGACATCCTCCTCCCCCCTGAGCTGTTTTACGCATCATGGTATCTACAGGAATGTTGCAGACGCATGCAGCCCACGTAAAGCCGGCCCCGAAGTACGCAAATGCATCTTATTTTTTCGGCATCCCATGCAGGCTCCCCTTTTACCCTTTTTCCTGAGAACACATAAACTTGGGAGAGAAAGAGAACATCTTGGCCCTATCAGGACCACATGGCTCCAGAAAAACTATAAGCAATTACGCATTGTTCAAATTTGCGGAAGCTACAGCTATGAAGGCCTAGGCTAATCAGAAACAGGCAAGAGTACTCTACTATAGCCTAATAAAAATTGAGTCAGAGCAAGCAAGGATAAACAATTAACAATAAAGCAAATGAATCGAATATTCCACACCGTGAGTGCTTAACTGTAATTTCTGTTTGACACTGTCCTGATGCATAGGATAGCAGCTGGTGTTGTGTCCAAGCGCCACCTAAAAAACGCAAAGCAATCACCACACACCAAGGATGTTAATTTACCTTTTTTCTTTCATAACAAAGAAGCAAATAACACATATGATAAAACGATTATTGTTCATTATCTTGACATTCAGGCTCCAAGAAACATTTCACTTTGAAATTGAAGGCAAAACACGTAGCAAATGCGCAAATCGTGGGAGATGGCAGAGTATTAGAATTTACCGCTTTACGATGCGTCATCTCACCTGATATAACATTAAGACAAGAATGATTCCTTCTTTAAACGGGGGTAACATCACATAACTTTCTCAAAGGAAATTATTTAGGGGAGCATAACTAGACGATATGCCGTCACTTAATTTCATCACGAACGGGGTCACAGGAAAAGAGAAACGCATTTCATGAATGCAGCAGCTTTGGTGAACAAGCAAACCCGTGTTTGAAAGGTAAGGCAACACACAGTATAGTGAACAAGTAGCCTAAAACAATACAAGTTGATGATCATATTAACTACGCTAATCTTGAGACTCTTCAATCTAACTCGAATGAGATGTCCCGAGGTCAACTACGGAGTCATCTTTCAGAATGACGATACTCTCTGACCAATCCGTGGGCAGCAATGTTGCACGTCACATTTTAGTACCTACTAGTACCTGGTTGGCCATTTTTTGGAACCCCAGGAGAGCAGGGACCAGAAAAAGTACCTACTAGTACTTGGTACCAAGTACTTTTTCCTAATGGAAAAGCAAAAAAGGCGAGTAGAGTATAGTAGAGTAGAGCTGGTACCGTGTAGAGGAAAAGCGCCATTAGTTTCCCTTTCTGGGTCAGAAAACAACCCAATATTCACTTGAACAGGTGACCAATTTACATAGGCCCATACAATCCCAGCTGAAAATTCCTGCTTTGACCTCCTTCATCGAGCCATAGAGACCAGCTAGACCAGCTATGACAAGCTAATAACACAACTCAGACCATCTTAAACCAGATTAGAATTCTAGCTGCTAGAATTCATAGCTGGTTTAAGATGGCCTGAGATGTGTTCTTAGCTGGTCATACCTGGTGTAGCTGGTCTCTATAGCTTGATGAAGGTGGTCAAAGCTGGTAAAGCTGGTATTTTCAGCTGGAGTCAGCTGGTGAAGGGCTGGTTGACCGGCTAAAACTGTCCAAAACACAGCTTAAACCAGCCTGACCAGCCTAGGCTGGTCAAAGCTGGAATTTTCAGCAGGGTAAACTCAAAATAAACTCAAATGTCAATCTTACACGGAGTACTTTTTTTTAATAACAACCACACACACACAGAAACTCATAAGTGAAAGAGTAAACAGTTTGATTATATAATCAAGATGCATGAACGTTTTATTCCACTCCATAACATGTAAATAACAAGTCAAAGTTCACGAAAATGGCTATTTCCATTCTAAAAAAAGATAAAATTCCACTTGTAATTTGGGTTTTAAACTGTATTCATTTTCAGTTATTATTATTTATTTTTTATTTTATTAATTTTTATGACAGTAAAATGAGCCTATCAACGAGAAAGAAATGAAAATCTCAACTAGAGTCACATAAATGTGATTATCTCGGGCTCCAATTTATCCCTTAAATGTCAGCAAATGAAACACAGAGTATGCTTCTAGTTGGCGGTCCATTCAAGTCAATGCGATGAATAACATGCTAGCTAGCATGCTAACGCTTCTCGCCATTGAATTAATAAATTAAGGTTTCTACGACAACTGATACAAGTTTAACTTCTTTTTCTAAAGAGGAAAAGCGGTCCCATGTTAGCAGGCCAATTATTCATCACATTGACTTGAACAGACCACCAATTAGAAATGGTAACCAGCAAGACTGGTTGCCTTACCGTGGCGTAGATATTGGCTGAAGTTTGCCTATGAGTGTACTTTGTCCAATCGCAACGCAAGGAAGCTGGATTACGCGTGTGTAAGAACAAACATGTATGGCTTACGCATCATGACTGCCACGCGTATTCTACGTTCGTGAACGTAGAGGTCGCTCATCTTGACGCGAGGTAACATGCCGCGTGCGCGAGATGCAGTATTGACATGACCGCTAGAGGCGCTTGTGCGAACGAATCCATTGTGACAGTGTATGCGATATCCGGGCAATACCGCCTGTAGTTTTCGCGATTTCAGGGTCCGATATGCTGCTGATTGCCTCTAGTGGAGACCTCCAATACTATGCGTTTTGGATGTGTTGTGCTGCAGCAAGTGTGGGCACTCACGAAGCACACTGTGTACGCATCTGTTCGGTCACGCAGCAAGTATATTCCAGGCTTATGATGTGGCTGTCGTAGACCAATTTTTGATATTTATGGGATAAAATATCATTCAATCATGCAAGAGACTACTGGTGGCAATGCGGTTCTGTCAGGTTGGCAGCTATGACTGAGTTTTAGGGGTGGGCATATTCCACACATCAATTTCAGCCATAAACATCAGTAACAAAGTTGCTTTTGTTAGAGGTTAGTCTCAATGTTCAATAAACATTTTGGCACGCTACTGTACGGCAGTAAAAAGTTCCTTCTGTGCCGGGAATGAATGTGGAGGGCAGCAAGGTGCTCAGCCAGCTGTGCAAATAGGACGGCAGTGTTTAATCTTAAATTAAGACTGTTGCCGACTAAAGGATGTTTGAACTCCTGTCTCTGACACCTTTCTATAAGTTTTTATCTAAAGAGGTTTGGCATGGTCTTCAGAGGAAAAATACATTTGTTTGGAACATCATTTCTCCATCGGAAGAATGTCCATGCATTACCTGGTATTTTGTTCATGAACGCCAATTCCTGCGTCCGAATAGTGTTTTTTGCTTTGGAAAGTTCCTACCGTCTAGAAAACGATCCGGAAGTAGCTTTTTACGTGGCAGCCATGATAAGTGTGTTCGGATTCTTTACATGTAAAGGAAAGGTGCTTCAGTGCTTCCTAATTTATCACATTTCATATAGGGTGCACTGAACCATCCTTTTCGAAAAGAAAAAAGGAAATGCTACCTCGCAATTCTGCGATGACCGTCCATTCAGCCAATCACAAAAACAAACAAACATGACGGGCAGGAGGCGGGTGATTACTGTGCCTAGTGTAAGTGCATTCGGATTCTCTTATTAGCGCGGTTCTCTTCCTTAGCTGTAAAAGAGTCCCCTTTACACCTTTCCTTTACCTCATGACGTTTTACACAGAGGTTAAAGAAAAGTGGTCAGGAATTAGACGATAGGACGTACAAACTCTGAAAAATGACCCAGAAATAATTACGTGGCAGCCATGATAAGTGTATTTCAATTCTTTAAATGTTAAGGTGTCTTAGTGCTTCCTAATTTACCACCTTAAGCATAGGATACACAGAATCATCCTTTTCTAAAAGAAAGGAGGTAACGCTATCCCACAATTCTGTGCAGCAGCAATATGTCAAACGGCGACCATTCTTCCGGCCAATCGCAGATAGAAACATAAACGATAGGCAGGGGACTTATGATTACATTGCCAAGTGTAAGTGGATTTAGATTCTCTAATTAGCGCGTCTGTTTTCTTCAAAGGTTAAAGAAAAGTAGTTAGGAATTAGTGGATAGGCCGTAATGTTTTAACTATTTGGACGCAGCCCGTGACTTGGTCCGCGATTCCGCGATAACAAAAAATCAGTACGCCTACATTTGTATACGTCACATGCCAAAACTATCCCTCGACATTCTGATAGGTTGTTGTGTCACTGGGCCCCCGAGGGTTACTCTAAATTTGACCAATCAGCAGTTACAAAGAGGAATATCAAGTGATGGACAGAAAATTTGTCAAATCACAAAACAATGTGTGTGTGTTTTTCTAAATTATTGGCTCAGGATAGGCCCCTGATCCTCGTAGACCCTGGGGCTGCAGCACAGGTAAGCCCGTGCATTAAGGCAGCCCTGAGAGGCCTTTTAAGAGTTGACTACAGATCAGCCTGAGTAATGAAGGCACTATTAGAAGCATATCGAAGATCAGCCTTGAAAATTTTCTATCAACTTTTTTTAAACACTCTAATAATCTTCAGCAAATAGAAAATGTTGACGGCTGGGCACCCGTTGTGGTGCAACAGTGAGTTTAGTCTTGGATTGAACCCCACTGTGCAAGTGCCAACTATGGCTAATGACCTTAAGAGAGCAATGCATACATGGCTTTGTGCCGCTTAGGGCAATGGGAAAAAATACAGTCAATGTGGATAGAACTGTTCATTGCTCTGGCCCCTCCAAATGTTCATCCAGGGACCATTTAGTTACTTTCTGAACAAGCACATTTTTTTGTTTCCTCCTCCCCTGTTCTGCATTTGCAAGGACTGCAAAACCAGAGTGAAAAGGAGTGAAGGCTGACAAGCGCATGTTTTGTAGGTGAACAGAAATCAGTTTGTGCTCTTCAGAGATATCAGCATGAGTCACGCACAAGCATCCTTGAGCACAGTTCCCTGATTGTGCACTCTAGTTCTTTTAGGATTGAGATGCAAAATGTATCAGGAATCAAAAATGTTCAAAATAAAATAAACATAAAATATCACAATGCTCTACACTGAAATTCTGTAATGCTGATTCAAAAATCATAACTGCTACTTAGACAACAACTGCAGAAAAATGAGAAGGTACTGAAAAAAACAGGAGATTGGGATTAAAATTTAGAAACTAAATGTTTTGGACAAAGAAAAATCTATAGCATAGCTCAAACCTCAATGATATTTGCATAACAAGACAATGACAGGGTGCAATTTTCATTTGAAACACAAATAGCAGCACTAATATGATAACTATTCTCATACCTGCCCTTTGACTTGCACACCATTAATGGAAGCATTGTTTCTACTTTCAGGCCCGGGATTCCTATAGGGTCTGTAATCCATACCATTAATTCCTCATAGCCAGAGAAATTCCTCGGTGCCTCAGTCCTACATTCCAAAGCCCATGGTCTGAATCCTACATCAAAGCTGCCTTTATCTCCAATGATCAGAATGCGGGCCAGGCAGCCCGAACTATCCAATGCTGTTAAGATAATTAAACCAGATAGGCAGTGGAACACAGCACACAGCATGGCATTATCAACCATATTTAATCTAATCAGCACCTGTGCGTCCAGATTCTGGATTTAAAATAAGCCCCTTGTGCAGTCTTGGTAATTAAGATATATAGTTGTAATAACTCATCGCTACAATTCCAATTCACTGAAACACAAAGAGGATACAGTTACTGTAGATAACTGGGAGGCATTTGAGCAGAACTCACAGATGTCTGATTTCCAGGAGCGCATCACATCTTTCAAGTATACAGTATACAACTATACTATATAATCAATACACAGACACAGACACACACGCGCACTCAAGCACACATACAGGCATGCAAGGGTGAATTACCCGTTAACTTTAATTTAATAAGAATGGAGTAAAAAGTAAACAATTTTTGACAAAGAGTGTAAAAATACATCAACTCAGCAGATGTCAAACCAAAGAAGCCCATTCAAAGACTGCTCAGAGCCATCTTTCTGTATTCCTTTATAGAGTATACTAAATGATTCCAAACCACAACAACTTACAAACTTCAGGACACTCATACATACTGTTTCACCAAACTGAACAGGTGGGCATATGACGGCCTACAGAAATAATGCAGCCATGCCTTTTCATGGAGGTTTGAGTGTGCATTCCAGAGAAAGCATAAGGCATGAGAGGGAGTCAGAGTTCTGGTAAAATATAGCATTGAATAGAAGGCAGAAATATGCCATTTGGCTCCCCCGGGGGCAAACCAGTCCTGATTGTTGCCCAGATTACCTTTTTCCTGCCCATGTGTTGTTCTGTGGAGACTTAGGGATAAGTTTAGGTTTGGGAGTGGGTTTCTGCCTGCAAGGTAAACATCCATTAGTAACCCAAACATAGGATGACAAAATCGCTTTCCAGCCAGAGTAATGTTAATGCTGGTTACTGTACTTTTTGTTCAGAGTTTTTATCATGCAGGCCTTTTGTAGAATGACACTGAGCATACTGCAGACATGAGTCAGGGAGCTGTGCTTGACTTCCAATGCATGATGTGTTCTTGGTTTTTTAAGGAGTAATCAGGATTCTTAAAATATATAGTTTGACTACTCCTAATGAATTTTATTAATTAATTCAACAGGTTTATCATAGGAAATTACAATTGCATGTCTTTGACAAGGAAAGTAAAGCATATTGAAGCATATCTGCACTAATTTAAACGCAAAAGCCTTAGTTTTTGTCTTTGTTAATGGTTAAACTGTGGTTTGTTAATCTTCAAACAGTTTCCAAAGTTTACAGAGGTAATGCACCTCACAAGAAAAAGGATCTCATTGCAGATTCTTACAATCTGCCTGTGAACAGATCATCATGTTTAGCATTCAGGATGCTAAATAGCACAACAGTTATAAGAAGAAATGAAGAGTTTCATCGCAGAAGGCAATATATCCAAATTAATCATCTTTAGAAAAATGCTAATTTTTGTCATTGGAAAAGTAAGCATAGGGAAGCGTTCTAATGTATTAATATGTCTTGCTAAACAAGTTAAAACATTACTGTATATCATACTGCAATTAAATCTATGAATGATGAATTTTGTGAAAAAGTTAACTTTGTTGTGATTATTTGGCAAAACGCAATATATCCGCAGAAGTGTGATTTGAAGTCAAATACCAGCCAGTCAATATCAGATGTAAATATTTCCATGTTTCCGCAATAATTTGTAATTATGGTCCAGGTGTAGTACACTGTCCTTCTAGTCAATCTGCTGCTCACTGTGGCCAAAAACTCAGCCAATTGGGAGAAAACTGTCCGTTGATGGGAAACACTTTCGCGATGGATAAATTAGGGTCCCTTTTTTCCGCAGCGCTTGCAGCATAGAAATGACAATCATATTATTTGTTTTGCCCAAAACATAGTCGCTAAACTATCGGAGCCAGTTGGCATTGCTTATCGCTGAAAGGCTGCATGGATAAATCGCAGTAAGCGAAAAAGCTGGCTTAGTGTTTATTGCGCGTCGGAATGAAAGCTGATGTTCAATCAAGCTGAACAGTGGGATATATAGCATGTTACTAAGGGCTGAACTTGGGATGACTACTGGCCTGCCGATGATCATCTTCAGGGAGTGGTGGTTCAGAAAATTTCCTAAGTTGCATTCATAGAGTTTTGCAATGAAACTCTTCAAATGTTAGTTGTTGTTTTTTTTTCTAGATTACAGGATAGAGAAATATATAAAAACACACAGATTCTCTTGTGGGGAACCAGTTGTGATTTCCTCCCCAAAGAATATACCTGGATCCAGATGAACCGTTACTCCTGAATTTTGCCACAGTATCTCTTTTAATTCGTCTGGAAGAATGAAGCAGACAGTGCAAATAAGCTCACAATGCACAATTCGGCAATGGCCTATGAAAAAAGCATTAACTCAGCAGCTGTATAGTAGGAGATGCCCCAAACTTTAGCATTGTCATGTAGTATATAAGCTCCAAAGTTGAGTGCAGAAAGTGCAAAAATGAACTTGCAGCCCAAAAAAAAACAATACCATGGTTGAATTTGCAGAAAATATTTCAGTTGAATACAAAAACATAATGGAGACATCAATAGAAATTGCAGCAAGGAAGGACTGGATCCATGAGTGAGAGATGTCCAATTACTGAATGGTGCCAAGAACAGAAGTCATCACCAACCCTCTTACCTCGAATAATGGCAGCAGACACTTGAATATATTTTATTGCATACAGCAATCAGTCAATCACCATTAATTCAAAGAAAATCAAACTTATTTGAATCTACTCTTGCAATGTGGCAGTTCCAGCAATACGAAAATTTTCCTTCAGGTCTCATATTGCATGCAAGCGTTCACAATGACAAATATAGCCGCCATCGGCAATGAGCGGGTTCTGTACCCGGCGCTGGTCGCCCAACGTGGCAAATTCCGGCCCGTGCCGATGCGAACGCATAGAAAGCCAGGTCCCACGGTGCAATTTTCACCAAACTCACGCATTCAGGGTCAGTGTAAAAAGATTTTACCCAGCGAGCAACCATAGTACGCCTGTTCGTCTGTCATACCTTGGCAGACAACAACGGTGTCCCCGCCCTGCTTCTCTCATCTACCCAGTTGCCTGGGAAAATTGCGCGATTGCGATTTTCATACAGCTAGCTGTGTCTCCTGGGCCCAGTGCCCATTTGAGAGCATCTACATAGATCTGAGGGTGGCTTGGTGCAGTGTGGTCTTCTGTGCAGATTATAGATAGTTAAGATGGGCAGGTTTGTCTGTGTGCATTATTGTATGCCTCTTTATGTATGCCTTTAAAGGCCAAAAGTTTGGACACACTTTCTCATTCAGTGCGTTTCCTTTATTTTCATGACTATTTACATTGTATATTCTCACTGAAGGCATCAAATCTATGAATGAGCACATGTGAAATTATGTATGAATCAAACAGTTGCCCAACAGGGCTGTCAGCTGTGTATCAACCTGACTTCTGCACAACACAACTGATGGTCCCAACCCCATTGATAAGGCAAGAAATTCCACTAATTAACCCTGACAAGGCACATCTGTGAGGTGAAAACCAGAGCAAAGGGTGGCTACTTTGAAGAAACAAGAATATAAGACATGTTTTCAGTTACAGGTATTTCGCACTTTGTTGTTAAGTACATAATTCCACATGTGTTCATTCATAGTTTTGATGCCTTCATTGAGAATCTACAATGTAAATAGTCATGAAAATAAAGGAAATGAATTGAATGAGATGGTGTGTCCCAACTTTTGGCCTGTACTGTATGTATCTATGTGTGTGGTGCGTGCTGAAGTGCTTGAGAGCGGCTGTGGGTGTGTCCCACACTTCTCCTCTCATCTGTGCAATCTGTCCTCTTTGCTCTTGTCCTAACTGTATGCGTGAGAGTAAGTGTTTGCTTGTGAGTGTGAATGTGTGCATGTGTGTGCCCATTCCATATCTTCTGCACAGAGCTGTGGCCGGCTGTGTATGGTAGTCTGCCATGCATACCAGTTAAGATGGGCAGGTTTGTGAACGTGTGTGTGTCTGTGTGTGTGAACGTGCGCCTGTTTGTGTATGTCTTTATGTTTGTGATGTGTGCCCGCATGATTGGCTTTCTGTGTGCATACGTGTGTGTAATTCTGTGTGTTTGCATGTGTATGTGCCATACTGAAATGTGTTTGCGTGTGTTTGTGTAAATGTGTGCCTGTTTGTGTGTGTCTATTTATGTGATCCATGCGCGTGTGTTTGTGAGCGCGCGTGTGTGTGTGTGTGTGTGTGTGTGTGTGTGTGTGTGTGCACATCTGAAATCACACAAACACACACAGATAGTCTCTATATGGTCAACCGTGCAAATTATAGATAGTTAAGATGGGCAGGTTTGTCTGTGTGTGATTGTGATTGTGATCCTCTTTGTTAATGTTTCCATATGTGTGGTGCATGCTCAAGTGCTTGTGAGCGAATGAAGGTAATTTTGGCGACAAATACGTACACCTGTTTTTGCAACACAGTCACTGAACTCGCTGTAAAAAAATAGACAGCTGTCCGATTGGAAAATGTAACTGGACGAAACCACCTGCTAGTCACCAAAATTACCTTCATTCGCTGAAGAATTCTGAAATGCCATCGCCGAGTGACGGTACATAGACCTAATTATAATTAAATTATTTTTCTGAACTGAATGTAGCCCATTATTTTGACGTTTTTAGATGGCATGAGGGAGAGATTTGTGTCTTCAACTGCCACTTGATTATTCTTGAATTGGAAAACGTGTTAATAAAGGAAACCCATCTAGAATTAGTCATTAGCCCCGGAATGTTCAGGTTTAACAATAAGACTGAGTAGTAGTAGTACTTATAGCAGTGTTAGTAGTAGCAGCGATAAATGCTTTTACAGTGGCCCCTGTGGCCAAACAGTAAAATAGTAGAGGTCTTTAAAAAAGGTGTTTTTTATTGAGAAAAAAATTCATTACTCAGCCCCTGTCCATCCCAAAAGCCTCAAATTCGGTACATATCTTTTAGATGCAAGGACCTCTCATAATCAATAGCTCAATCCAAAACTTTCCTGGTCAACTTGGAAATATAGACATTTGAATCCTGTCATGGCGGAAATGGGCGAGGCTATGCCCAATTAGATGCATGAGACTCCAAGGAATCAGAGGAAAAAAGTCCAAATGCAAACGCTTTCGTTATAGGGCCACCTAGAGGTGTACTGGTGGGAGTTTTGTCGTTGGAGATAGTCTTCAGCCAATGTAATAGTATGCCAAATTAAAAGTGACAAACCCTTGTAGTTTTTGCCGCCCACATGGAATAAGGTAAAAACGGAGGAAACAAGAATAATAAGAAGAAAGTTAATATTAATAATAATAATAATAACAACCTGAGCAAAAGCAACAGGTAACCCTAATAATAACTAGAAAGCACTCAGAGAGCGCAGCACCTCCGCCACGCTAAGGCAACTCTGTACATTAGTTATTTTCATTGGCTGATGAAGGGTATTGTTGCATTCCACCGCCAGGTGGCAGCAAAACCTAAAACCACGTCAATTGGAAATCCAGCCCATTAGAAAGACTTGAAATCTCTGGCAGCATAGCTGGATTTGTACTTTGGCCTACATCTCAGCTGTCCTTTGGCACAGATATGCCAAAATCTAAATACTTGTTCCTCTTTTGCTACTCTAACATCCTGCAAAGTTTGGTTAAAATCTATGAGGCCGTTTTTGAGACTGCTAACAAACAGACTAACGCACGCCAGCAAAAACATACATCTCCTTAGCAGAGGTGAATAAGAATAAGAATAACCCGAGCAAAAACAGTAGGTTTCCTACAGCTCTGCTGTATGGAACCCCACCAAGCTGGAGAGAAGCCATCTCATTAGAAGCAGGGTTACAAGCAGTCGGGTAAAACAATTTTGGCAACAGTGGCTGGGAGGGAATGATGTAACTGCAGTGGTCTGATGAACAAAACACAGCAGAAAGAGACACATGGGACGTGAGAATAAACATTTTAATGCGGAAACTTCTAGACAAACAACGTGCTAAACCTTGATGCTGATGGGCTAGAGCAGCATTCTGTGTACTGTCAGATTCCCACTGCGTAAAACTTTCATTTCCCCATTAACTTGCATTAAAAACTCAAGAAAAATTATGTTTATTTTAACAAGCGAACATGTCAGATGCCATTCAGATATTTTAGATACAGCATGTAAATGTAAATGCACAGAAATACATTGTACAACTTAAACACTCAAAGTATGATCCCAAGGAATGATTAGTATCACAATCATTATCATGAGTAAAATGTAATAAAAAAAAAAGAGAGAAAAGCATAGAGGTTAAAAGAATTTAAAAAATCCTCAAACTGAAATAATTTGTGGGACACTATGGAAATACAGTTAACAACTGAGGTTGGATGTAACTACATGTTGTAGTACACTACATGACAAAGCTTTTCCGAAGTAATCCTGAGCACATGTAGTTATATCACTTATAGATCAATGACAATTCTTGATGCAGTGCCATCTGAGTGATCAAGCTTAGGTAGCACCATTGCCCGGTATGCTCAAAAACTCATCCAAATTCCAATTCTTTGAATTATATTATGTAACATGGAGAGTGTAATATCCCAATCCCATCCCATCTTTCTTTGATGAGCAGCATTTTTAAACCTTCCAATGATTTTTATTTATTTATTTATTTTTTTACAAATTTGTTGGCAATTCGGCAATCCTCCTCCCACCTTTGCCCTTGAGGGGCTATGCCTTCCCTGGGTGCTGCTTTTGCACCAGATCATGATTAAAATAACTTGCTGACATCAGGGATTTAAAAATGACAGCATAATTCCAATTTACGCATCGCATAGTTAGTCCTAAATTGCTCACCCCTCCTCCAAACTTGTTTTGGAATCTGCTGCAGGCCTAAATGGCAGGTATTATTGTATATATACAAATTAAATTAATTTGTCAACACAAAACATGACATATCTTGCCTTCATGCTGCCTGCAATAAAATACAAGCCAAATTAACTGCAGGAACCACTATGGTCCATTTTTACATGCATTTTCCGCAAGATTCCAACTTCTTACAAGTTGGGAAGTTATCTTTGAGAGAATGTCTCAGTGATTGTGTTTCCATGTCTGCATAAAAATCTATTAATTTGTGTCAGTGCATCTGAATATAACTGTGTACGTTTGTGTTTGTGCGTGCATCATGTGTGGGTATGTGCGTGTGTGTGCTTTTCAGTATACAAATTTCTGTATGATTTTCGATCACTATGTATTCCGACCACAATGTAATAAACTACAGTGCTATTGAGAATTTACCCATAAAATTAGATTTCAATGTACATATTTATTTTGGACTTCAGAGCTATGAAAGACAACAGGGTGCATTCATCTCAAAAATTATTCCACACAAGAAAAAGACAATATCAATCTAAGCGTCGATCAGGAATAGGCAACAAGTGATATAAACATTATGGGTTTAAATGTTCTTTTTCCTGTGTTTAATTTTCAGATTGCTTGTTCAAAACGAAAACAGATTCACTGAGGCCATGTTTGGCAGCAGCAACAGTGGTTGTTTTCAATTCCAGGCCTCAAAGATTAATTACAGCCAGAAGATAGAACATAGCCAAGCACACAAACAGTGAATTTGTCTATCTTACACACAGTGGTTGTAGTGAGCAAATGATGACCACACCAGCAGTCACATATTGAACCACAGGATATGGTGGTAACTCTTCATTTGCTTTGTATTCTCAGTCTAGGTTTCTCTTTAGTACAACATTAAAATGCATGTACAAACAGACAAATAACTGGATACATGGATTTTGGTTATAACCTACTTACAGTTTTATTAGCAGTATTTTACAGCAGAAGTTACCTATTTGGAACTTGCATATATAGTTCACTTTTTTGTCAATATTGAAATATTTGTTTTCATTAACTTAAGTTATGGTAGAATCGCATCAATGCTTTGCTTGGAGTGCCGGATGTTCAATTAACACATTCAGATCAGATGTAAGATCTGTATGTTCATCCCTTTTAGACTGAGAGTGGCATCGGTGTGCTTTTCCCTTTAAGACTGGATGCAAAGTTTGCACATTTTAGGTCACTCTTAAAAAAGGGGGTTCTTGAGGGTGCTATATGTAGAACCATTGGGGTTCCTTGCTAAAGAAATGGAACCTTTAGCTCAAGAAAGGTGCTATTTCCTTCACAAGAGGATTTTTTGAACTTCAACGACCGTTTATGGAACCTTCCAGGAGACACTCATCCTACACCCCCAAACTGCTCCTGATGTGCTGGTTGGCACCTTGCATGGCAGCCTCCGCCATCAGGGAAGGAGGCATAATTGTAAAGTACTTTGGGATCATTTCATGTGACTAGAAAGCGCTATACTAATGCAGTCCATTTACAATTTCAACTGAAAAATAAAGGTAAAAGGTCTGGGGTATGAATGAACCTTTTTAATGTGCTATGTAGCCTTTTATTTAAAAAAATGTAAGAACCCCAAGGGTTCTTTGAATTGAACCCTCTGAAATGGTCCTATATAGAACCTTTTGAGGGTGCCATATATGTACCAGGAACCTTTTGTTTTTAGAGTGACATCATAAAAAAATGTGACCAAATGAAATACATTGTGAATTGCCGATACGCATGTAGGGAAGGCAAAATCGATTATGGGATTTGTAAAAACAAAAAAAGTTTCCAAAACTGCATTTCAGACAGTGACAATGGCTGACAACCTGAGCGAGGGGAGTGACGTTGATATCAAGTACAGCAGTTACACTTTGACAAAACAGGTGCTTTCTATTACCTTTAAAAATGCACAAAATCTAAATAGTGGAGTAAGACACGCTGTATAGCGTATCTGCAGAAATAGATCAAAAATGGAGAAGGCGGCTGCAACATGCGTTTAAAGCTTGCGCTCTGTGTGCAAATGTTGTCTGGCGCGCTTGGGCTTATGGTTAGGTTGGGGTGGGGGCTGTGATAGGGGCCATCAAATCATCATTTTCAAAAACAAAACCTGTTTTGGTTGTCCACACGAAAACGCTGGTGTGGTATTGTAATGTGAATAGAGGCCACTAGATGGCAGTATTTACCTTTTTTGTTAAGCCTAGACTGGAGATAGGTTTGGGCATGTTTTAGGCATGTCTGGGACAAGTCCCAGAGAAAAATTAAAAAAAGCCTAAAAGGTGGGAGGGGTCTTCAAAAGAGTATATAAGGAGTAAAATTGAGACAGTGAAGTAGTTGGAGAAATTGCAAGGAGAAGGATATATGTGATCAGACCTGTCATTCTGTTCAAGACCTGTGAAGCTTTTAGTGGATTTTTGCCTGTGTTAGAGCATTTTCCTCACCCAGGACATCACCAAGGAACCCAACCAAAAGGGGCTGTAAATATTTCTGTTTTTGTATATAATCAATCTTGGTCATTAGAGTAGATAGTAGATTAGTTTAAGTGTTTATTTGATAAATGTGTTTAAGCTTTAAAATTTTTGTCTGTCATCCTTTGCTGTTGTTAATGTCATAACAAATTGGGGCCATAACAAATTGGGGCCATAACAGTATTTTCAGATTTTTCTCATTCTGGAACCCGTTTTCAAAAAATTCGCTGTCTCCGTGTGGATGAGGCCCCAATCCAAGAACATCCATTTTCAGTCGAAAAGAGTATCGTGATACAAGAGTTAAAGAGAATTACGAGGTTTATTCGTGAAACATCCTCTAATGGAAACTCTTCCAACTCACAATTCTGCTTTGCTGAATTTTTATAAATATTGCTTTTATTATGCGCAAACACAGCTAATGAAATAGAAGATTCAGACCCACATTATGCTGTAACTGCTGACCCTCTGGCCAAGGCTCAGTAGGTGCGTTTCCATTACCCTTAGAAATGCACAAAATCTAAATAGCAAAACGAAAAACTGGTAATAGGAACACGTGAATTTCGAAAAACCTCTCAAATATCGCAAAAAAAGTTTTTGCGCTCTCATTAGGTGCTTTTTCAGACATGTCGATATTGCAATATTTCACAAAAGTGGAATGGAAACACTTTTTTCCACTTTTAAAAGTCACATTCCCTTCACGCAACAGGTTCTGACCCAGTCCAAGAACATCCATCTTCAGTCAAAAAGAGCACTGCAAGACGAGAGTTCAGGTGAATTACGAGGGTTATTCGCAAAGCATCCTCAGATGGAAAAACTTGCAACTCGTAATGGTGCTTTTCGACTTTTTTAGAAATATAGCTTTTATTTTGCGCAGAACTGTAATGGAGTGGGCGAGAGGGAGACGTTTGAGGAGGAGGAGGATATCAATATGACTGGAAAATGGAAAACTATCATCCACACTGTAAGAGCAAGTATAGATTGCAGCTTCAGTAATTCAGTCAGCAAACCACTCTGATGCTCTGAAGCAGGGGTCCTCAATCTTTGCCAGAAAGGGCCGGTGTGGGCTTTCATTGCAACCAAGCATTTACACACCTGATGCTACTAATCAACCCCTGGACTCCTTACTAATAAGCTTCATTAGTAGCATCAGGTGCATAGCTGGTTGGTTGCAATGAAAGCCTGCACCCACACCGGCCCTTTCTGGGAAAGATTGGGGACCCCTGCTCTGAAGCTTCATATCTTTTGCGTCACAATAAAAAGACGCCCCAAAAGCTTACTAGTTTCTTGGCGCTGCAGCAGGAGTTGTATTATTGGCAACAAAAGGACTCCCAGCTGCATAAGATCTCCTTAAATTGTTGCTGATTGTCAACTGGACTGCACCACGTTCCTCCTGAATGGAGGGCGGTGGGGTGGGAGTCAGTTTTTTTTTTTTTTTTTCTCAGTGCAACCTCATATCAGAAAAAGTCGTTTTGGCGTGTTAAATAATAATTAAAACTGAAAGCAGTGATTTGTAAATGATCTTTAACCTGTATTATGTTGAACACAGCACATTAATTGATGTTTCACCTAATGAATTTCAATTTTAAAAAAAGATTTAATTTTGTGCTTGCAATCATTTCAAAAAAAGTTGAGACAGTAAGGTAATCACCACTTTGTAATGTTGCCATTCCTTATCACAAAATTTTAAAAAAAGGGACTGTAGGTTTCAGGTCTAATTTTGTCCTATTCTCCGAGCAAACAAGTCTTATAGTGTAGAACAATATGTGGTCTTTGAAACGCAAAATGCTGCAACAAAGTGCACCACAAATTTTCAACTGGGAACAAGTTAGGACTGCTGGCAGGCCAGTCCAGCACCCACACCTTTTTATATAGCCATGCTTTTGTAATGCATACACAATGCAATTTTGCGTTGTCCTGTTGAAATATGCGGGGGCATCCTAGGAAAAGACGTCGCTCTAAAATCTGTTCATCTTTCAGTATAAATAGTGCATTCACAGAAGTGCAAGGTACCCTTACCAAGGGCACTTACACAACTGCATACCATGATAGATCATAGATTTAGGACTTGTTGCTTTGGATGGTTTTTTTTCTCTTTTCATCTGAAGCACACTGCATCTATTTCTTTTTTCTTCCAAAAAAGACCTGAAATATTGCTTCATCTGTCCACAGCAAATGTTTCCAAAGATGCCTCCAAGCCCACTCAAGTAAATAAGTAAATACGTACTTCACAATGATTTGCCAAAAGAATACTGAGCCCATGTGGTCATATGACTTATAGATTATTGTTTAAGAAAGATCTTGAAGCCTGCTTAGTAAGACAGTACATGTGCTAAGCAATGTATAAATATTTCATTTAATAAAATGTTTTCCTCTTGATATTGATACCTCTGATCTCAGTTAAGGATGTCCTTTAATGACACATGTAAGGGAAGGTTAATCAAAAACTGGTAGGGTTTTTAACCTTTGCTGCACAATGCAGGTACATGGTTTTCTGTCATGTACCGTATATTATGTATGTACAAGTACATGTATCTATGTATGTATGTATGTATGTATGTATGTATATGCTCATGTGTATACGCGCGGATGTATATATGACATATACTGGTTTGATTTTGTATTTTTCTGTATAATGTCTATTTTCCACTGTGCAAATAAATGTAAAAAAAAAAAAAAAAAAAAAACCTTTCAATGATTTTCCAGCTCATTTGTTGGCAATTTGGCAATTCTTGGCCCATCTTTGCCCCTGAAGACTAGCCCCTTTCCAGGATGCTGCTTTTGTACCAAATTTTACAATCCTCTGAAGACATCAGTTGTCTCAAATCACATCAGTATTCAAACTTTAAACCTCATTACTGGTCCTATTTTGCCCTCATTTCAACTTTTTTTTTAATACCAGTCAAAGTAAATTTAGAAATCACTGCTGTTTTTATGTGCATTTTCCATATCATCCTAAATTTATCTGAGTTGGGGTTCTAGCTCAGTATGGACATGTTTTGTCAAAGAATATCGCTCCTGTGTCTGAAATTCCAAAACAGCTAATCTAACTTTATATTTCTTCACTGGTCACAGCCAAGTAAACCAAAAAGGAAAAAAAGAAAAGAAAGAAGTAAAAGTAGTCTTGTATATTTTTCAACCAGTTTTTTTTTTTTTTTTGGCATGAATAGTTCCTTTTCATCCATAACTTCAGCTGTCCTGCTCTTTTGAATATTAATAACCTTACTGCCTTGCAGGTTCTTTCAACCTAACATAGTTTTTAGTTCTTTATCAATGTTTTCAGCCAGGGGAATCTTTTGTGTTTGGAACTGCCGGGGAAGATGTCCTCATTTAGACAAAATGAGGAACGTGACCGAGCATGGGATTGTGGCTTTTCATTATGCATTACTTGATCTGGAAACAAACCTTTGAAGAGTTCAACAAATTCTGGAAGACAAGTATTATAGTAAACAGAATCAGTGTGCAGTGGGGTTGCTATGGCCCCAGACATAACCAGAATAGCACAGATGACATAGTACAGACCAAACTGAGAAAGACATTGTATTTTTTTTTTTTTTCGAATTTGCTTTCCATTCCTTGGCTTTAAGTATATCGTCATTTTCATCAGCAATAGTATTTAGACTTAAATAAAAAGTCTGTGCAGGTCATTTATACCATTATGTAATGCATCACAGATGTGCTAGATTGTTCTCCTGGACCTCATTAAGACCCAGTTTATCAGGAATGAGAGCAATGTTTGCGTAGAAATTATGAATGAATTCTTTCATTTAGCACCCCAATTAAAAAAACTGGCACATCATGAAGAATGTAATTAAAATCAGAAAGGACAGACTTGAAACATCCATTCAGGTCTGTGTAACGCTTATCATTACAATTTTCCATATAAAAAATAAAAAACAACAAAATTCAAAAACTGAATTCTTTTTTTTCAATGAGCGATTTTCTAAAGGCAAAAAAAAAAACCAAAAAAAAAAAACTTCTCCCCCCCACCCCAATGCAGCTGCCCCTCGTCGAAGTTCAGATACATTTAGGAAGAAACTAGAGAAGTTAATGACCTCGAAATAGCAAAAGGCACATCTGCACGACCTGATGCAAAAGTGCACTCATTTTCATGGAAACATATCAAACAGTTTCTGAGTTATGGTCCGGAAATGGTGGGAACACCAACACGGACGCGCACACACAACGAGAAACTGGACACAAAGCTAAGCCGAAGTGACTATCAAGGCGCGGGTTCGAGCCCCGGTCGTACCAACCGGCAGTGGTAAATGCAAAAATTACATAAATTGAGATAATACCATAGAGCAATAGTCCTGCACTTCTTACACATGGTACAAAATCCCGTCATTAGAAATGCATACTATACGGTGTATTTTTTCATGGTCGAAGTTTGTGTTTTTCTATAAAATGCAATAGGCGCCAACATAGAAAAGGCTTATTTACTCAAAATGACTAAAATGGATATATTGCATTTTGGAACCAAACTCTTCAATATATATATATATATATATGTATAAAAAGGTCACTTCATTCTTTGCTTAAGGGTCTCCTGCTGGCCAGCCAGGCAAGCTTGTTGATGTTTGGGTATCTTCTGAACTCAAAAGGATTCAACCAATGAGTGTATAAGAAGCAGCAGGCTGACCGGAAAGCCATGATCTGTCCTCACTCTCCTGAGTTGGCAGCAAGGGCTCGCTTACGAGCAAGTCTTGTACATAGTTCCCCAATTGGGCATTCTAGATTCGGGTGGGATTGGAGATGCCAAATTTAAAAACAAACAAAAAAAAAAACAAATGAATGGCTGAATAGTTTAAAAACATTTAAAAGACATAGGAATCACAGAAGCTTTTAATTCGCAATTCAATACTGAAAAATTATGGATGAAAACAATTTTTTTTTAAAAAACTTAAAAACTAACAATTATGCATTATCAGTGCAATTTATGTGATTTAATTCAAGGAAACAGAAGAATGCTGAAATGTAGCATGAAGAAAAATATGTTCCTGTCACCCTGTTAAATCAGGCTGTCAAAAGAGCAGAGATTCCTCTTGGTCAGGCCACAAACTGCATGACTTCTGCCTGACTAATGCCAGTTTAAACAGTGCACTAAATTTGGAAACATTTACCCAGTCAGTGCTCAAAGATCTTCACTAACCACTGCAAGAGAACATACTTTTCCAGCAGGCTGGTGTTAACAGATGACACAAGTACTATAGATAACATTCTCCACCAGGGGTTCAGATCTGCTTAACAATGGTTGGTAACATCGACGCTGAGCAGTTCATACCAGGACATAGCAGCACTGTGGCCCAAGATAAAACAAAATGAGTAAATAAATTTCATTCAAGCGCTTTTACTTAAATTTATTCCCTGTACTTGCACAATATGGTTGTTTTTCTTTTAGAAGTTTTTTTGACTGAGTATTACCCAGATACAAGTGACGCACAAAGCCATTTTTCAAACCAGAAACTATTTCTGGATGGCTTGTTTAGAAAAGATCGGACACCAGAGAAAAGACTCTGCGGATGAAAATACCGATGCAATTTTGCCTACATGTCCAGCGAAATTCAGCTTCAGTGCTTTAAGGAGTGTGCATGTGTGTATGAGGAGTGCCCCCATCTTTGCCCACAGAAAGTCAGCTTTTTTTACTGAATAAAATGTTCATCAATAACAGAACACCTGCAGAGAATAAATGTGTCCCTCTGCATTGTATTTCACTCATAAGTACTCTGTTAGAATCAATGTAACACAACATTTAGAACGTATGATGAAGTTAAGTAGAGTAGAGAGTAGAGTTAAGTTAAGTAGAGAAAGTCAACCTCTTTAATCCAGGAAGGTCACAGAAAGTCATTTGAGCTCCTTTGCAAATATGCTAAAACGTGATTATTCGTCTCTTTGGGAAAACAAGAGGAAAGTGAGCTTCAACATCATTCCATTTCATCGTTAACTGAGTAGCCCATACTTGCATAACTCTTTTTCTTCACAGACTTACACAAAATACAAATTTGTTACCTGACATTGTGCAGTTTTCCCCTGGACTTTCAGTCCTGCATTCCACTTTAAAGCGTTATGAGATAACTCTGCAATTTGGTGGTCCCTTTAGTCCTGACAAAAAGCCGCACAGCATTTTAAAAACTGCCTTTCCCAAAGTTCCCAACAATGCCACTATAATGACAAATACAAACACAAATGCGCATGGAGTCAAGAGGAGCATGCACTGCACTTCGGTGTACTTGAAGGATGGCTTCAAATCAGGTAACTAATACCGGTCTTTTATATTTTATGTGCATGTAAACAAATTCCATGGCCTGTCTCCCACTGTTCCATCAGAATGAGCTAAGTGAAACCAAGCTAGGCTATTTTATGCATGCATCAGATATGAGTGGTAACTTGTATATCTCCCCCTCGAAACCTAGTGTCTCTAAAGGTTGCAGATTCTGTGACTGTTGAAAGGGCTCCCAATTCAACAACAATTAACAACCAGTAGATTTACTGTGGTGTTATATGTCATTGAATTAGTCATGCACCTTGTTAACTCTCGCACTTTTGATTGACCCCAACTGGACCAAGTGATTGAGGTGATCACAAATATGATGTAATGACCACATAAATCAAATACCCGTCATTAGCCTCATATGTATGTGTTTTGTCTCAAAACACATGATTGCAAGGATATACGTTCATTTTCTGTAGTGAAGGCATAAGCTTACTTATAAGACAATTAAAAACATTTCAACCCAACCTGACCACTCATCTTCCACACTCACAACAGAGTCTTTGTGTTTTTTATTTAAAAATGAAGGCTACCATGGCAATTTTTTGTGCAGAGGTTTTCAATTACATGTAAAGATATTTTCATTATTTTCTTTACAGGGAGGGTACCACAAGAAATGCAATGCTGTGAAAAAAGTATTTGCCCCCTTCCCAAGTTCTTTTAATTTTGCATATTTGTCACTCATGCCTAAATATTTCAGGTCATATGACTAATTTCATTATTAAACAAAAATAATGACATTTGTTTTTACTCAGGTTAAGTTTAAATGATCTTATTTATTGAAGGAAAGGAGCTATACTTGGCAGCCAAGGCTTGGCCCGATGTGAAAAAAGTTATTGTCCCCTTAGTCACAAAATCAAACAAATAAATAAAATTAATTAATAACTGGGTTTCAATTTCAATTGGTACATACAGGCATGATTACTACCAGCTCTACTGAATCCAGACATCACTTCTTTAGAACCTGTATGGCAATGTGAACCAGGTAAAAAGCAACACGTGATGCTGTTATTTTAAAGTCAAGGACAGGTGAGAAACAAAATTGTTGATATCCATCAGCCTCAGAAGGGTTAACAAAACCATTTTTTGGGCTCTGACACTCCAGTGAACCATAGTGAGAGTCATTATCTACAAACAGAGAAAACTTAGCACAGTGGTGCACCATCCGAGAAGTGGCCAATCTACCAATTTCCTCCAAAAGTGTATCAATAATAATATTCTGCGGATTGATTCATCAAAAGTAAAACTTCTTGGAAGATGTGGGACCCATTATATCTGACTTAGCGCTAACACAGCATTCTACAATAAGAACACCCTCCAAACAGACAAACACAGTAGTAGTAGTAGTAGTAGTGTAATGGTCAGGGGCTACTTTGCTGATTCAGGACCTGGGCAACTGGCAATGATTCATAGAACCATAAATTCTGCTCTCTCTCGGAAAACCCTGACGGAGAATGTCTCACCATCAGTTCATGACCAAGAGCTCAGGCACAGTTGGGTTACACAGCAGGAAAAGCCTCCGAACTACAGGAGTAAGTCCACCTCTGAATGGCTCAAAAGAAAACAAGAAGAAAGTTTTGGTGCGGCCTAGTCAAAATCCTGAATTAAATCTGATTGATATGCCACGGCATGATTTAGGCAGGCAATCCATGCTCAAAAATCCTGAAATATGGCTGAATTAAAATAATTCTGCAAAAAAGCATGTGTGTGTCAATCTCTGGAGTCAAATTATGGAACAGTTTAACAGATGAATTAAGGAAATGTGAAACCATAGGCAAGTTTAAAAGAACATATAAAATACAAATTTTAAATAAATATAAGGATGAAGAGCAGCAGTTTGACCCAGGCGGTAATGGCAGGGTTTAGAAAAATATGGATACATTGTCTTGTAATGTCTTCTTCTGTGTGTGCGCAGGGGGTACTACAAGTATAGAAATTCAGTATTCTATAAAGATGCAATATTCTGTGTATATTTCTATATAAGTAGCTTATTGAATATTATAGTCAATGTATTGTAAGTACCATTGGTTCAAGAATGAATGGTGAATGGTGTAAACATAATAATGGAGAATTTAATAACTTGACGGTAGAATGCGGTAATACAAGGGGTAGGATTAAATAATTTCTTACTTCTTCCTACTCCTTTTCGAGCATTTAATCTTGCTGCACATGCAAGACAATTGTCAACAGTTGTCAAGAGTAGCCAAAATTCCTCCACAACTCACTGCCAGTTACCGCAAAAAAAAAAAAAAAAAATTATGGTTGTTGCCGCAAAAGGGTAGCCTATTGTCTAAATATCTAAAGATGACAATTATGCAAAAATAGAAATAGGGCAAATACTTTTTCACTGAGCCAGTGAGAAGAAGTGAAGCCATTTTGGCTGGCACATGGATCATCAACTAGTATTTCAGTTCCTTCAATCGATTTTAAATTACACTGATAATCATTAAATATGTAAGGGATAATTAACGAGAAGGTGTGCATTCCACGGTTTTAATGCACGACGCGGAGGCCTCCGCGAAGTGCATTAAAACCGTGGAATGCCCACCTTCGAGTTGATTATCCCGCTTATACCATGGTCATTTGCCAGCAATATCAAATCGCAGCATTCAGAATTTTGGTGAAAGTTTTGCACTAAAAAAAAAACGAGCTGGTAATCATTAAAGAGGCGCCGTGCCTTCTCATACCCAATAGCCTACTATAGGCCAAGTTAAATTAAACCAGTTATCCTAGTTCATCTTACGTTCATGGAGAAAGATTTTTTTGCACACGCTTACATCCGTTTACCAGCTGATTTGATAACGGATTCCAGCTGAAATGGAGATTATGCATAACGCAACATTATGTGCGACTATGCAGACTGTAGCTAACTTGCTACCCACAATTAAAATGAACTTATGACGGTTTCCGCAGTCAGCGAGCTGAAATCAGTCTGCTGGCATAGCACGTAGCTAGCGAACTGTCAGCGGTTGCTGACACATGAAGTGGACACGTTAGCTTCGTTTGTAACCGTACACAATTGCAATCTTTTAGTGAATAAAGCCTGATTACTTCGCTGCTATAATATTTCCGGTCATTATCGCTCGAGTACCTGTAGTTAACCGCCCCGCAGGACGCAACTTGTATGACGCCTCTAAATTAACTGGAGATAAATGAGCAGCTAGGTTTTCCGTTGTACCCAGCCGAATACCACGTTTAACGTTGCTAGGGTTACAAGTTGGCTAGTAGATGAATTTCGAATGGTGAAACGACCGTAGCCGAACTACCTGCGCGGTTCCACGGTTTCAATGCATACCTGCCAGCCAATCAGAAAAAAGTATTCACCCAGACCATGGTATATGTAAGGGATAATTAACGAGAAGGTGTGCAATCCACGGTTTTAATGCACGACTCGGAGGCAAATAACCTCCGCAAAGTGCCTTAAAACCGTGGAAAGCTCACCTTCGAGTTGATTATCCCGCTTATACCATGGTCATTTGCCAGCAATATCAAATCGCAGCATTAATCTGAAACGGAGATTATGCATAACCCAACATGATGCGCGATCATGCAGACTATAGCCAACTTGCTACCCCCAATTACAATGAACTTATGGCGGTTTCGTTAGAGTCAGCGAGCTGAAATCAGTCTGCTGGCATAGCACGAAGCTAGCGAACTGTCAGCAGTCGCTGATACATGAAGTGGACACGTTAGCTTCATTAGTAACCGTACTCAATTACAATCTTTTAATGGATAAAGGCTGATTATTTCACTGCTAGAATATTTACGGTCATTATCGCTCGAGTACGAGTCAGCGAGGTGAAATCAGTCTGCTGGCATAGCACGTAGCTAGCGAACTGTCAGCAGTCGCTGATACATGAAGTGGACACGTTAGCTTCATTTGTAACCGTATACAGTTATAATCGTTTAATGGATAAAGCCTGCTTACTTCGCTCAGGGCCGGCCCTTGCCTATACGATTGCCTCGGCAAAAATCCATCCCTTTATTGGCAACAATTAGTCCTGGCTTGTTCTTAATAGTTCTCCTTTATTAACACGCTTTCCAATTTAAGAATAATCAAGTGGCAATTGAAGACACGGCTTCTCTCCCCCTATGCGATCTAACATCGACAAATGGGCTACATTCAGTTCAGAAAAAGAATTATAATTTGGTCTATGCACTGGCACTCAGCGACGTAACTTTTTTTTCCTGCGAGAGCGGCATTTCAGAAATCTTCAGGTAATTCTGGTGACAAGTCCGTGGTTTCGTCTGTTTACATTTTCCAATCGGACAGCTGTCTATTTTTGACAGCAAGTTGCGTGACCGTGCAGCAAAAACAGGTGTGCGCACTTGTCGCCAAAATTATCTTCTTTCGCAAGGGAGTTCTGAAATGCTGCTCTCGCTGGGAAAAATTACCGTTGCTCTGTGCCAGTGCATAGACTTATTTAAAATTCAATTATTTTTCTGTACTGACTGTAGCCCATTATTTTGTCGCTGTTAGATCGCATGGGGGAGAGAAGCCGTGTCTTCAATTGCCACTTAGTTAATCTTGAATTGGAAAACGTGTTTATAAGGAAAACCATCTAGAATTAGCCAGGACTAATTGTAGTCAATAAAGGGTAGGATATTTTACCCCAAATTTAGCCGTCTAGCGCCGGCCCTGACTTCGCTGCTACAATATTAACGGTCATTATCGCTTGAGTACCTACTGTCAACTTACATGACGCTGCTAAATTTACTGGAGATAAATGGCCAGCTAGGTTTCTGTTGTACCCAGTCAAATATCAGCTCTAACATTGCTGTGGTTACAAGTTGGCTAGTGGATGAATTTCGAATGGTGAAACGACCATAGCCGAACTACCTGTGCGGTTCCACGGTTTTAATGCATACCTGCCAGCCAATCAGAAAAAAGTATTCACCCAGACTATGGTATAAAAATAAATATGTGCCTCTTGTCATATTATTTTTTCATTCGCAATCTTTTGGCAGATCATATTTTATTTTTCTTCTCTTTGCAAAGCAATCCGTCTGGTTCTGCAGATTTGTCTTCCTTCAACAGTAATGGGTAAGACAAATTATTTCTCTTTTGACAGCAAGATTTTCCCGCACAGAACCAGCCAATAGACTGACATTCTAAAATAGTTAATTCTCGGGGCCTCATGCAATCTCACGTCACAATTTCTTGGGGGTCTTCCTAAGCCCAGATCATGAACTATTAGCAAAAAAAAAAGCAAATGTGTAGCTCTGAAAAATGTTTTCACGTGGTTTTAAAGCATAATTTAGGTGCACAAGCTTAACTTTACCAATTACATATTAGTAATAGTACAATGTAATTTTCCTGCTCGTTAAGCTATGTTTGCAAAGGTATACAAAAAATCATCAAGTTTTTACTGAATGCCTGAAGTTTGACGGGTCCTGTACGGCACCATTTTACAAGGTTCTGGCCCTCTCGGAAGTTGTGCTTTGACATAGGCTCATTGATACATTTTTTTCTAGGCCATCTACAGAATATGCATTCGCTTGTACCGTAATAAAAGCTAGCTACAGCGCCCTCCATAATAATTGGCGCCCCTGGTTAGGATGTGTTCTTTAGCTTCTAATAAATTCAGTTTTTTTTCTAAAAAATATAGGACCACAATGAAAAAAAAAGAGGAAAATCCTACCTTTAGTTCAAGTGCATTTATCCAGGGGGAAAAAAAATCCCACATTAAGAAATAATTCTTTTACATCAAATCATGTGTGCCACAATTATTAGCACCCCTGATGTTAATACTTTGTACAACCCCCTTTTGCAAACAAAACAGCACCTAATCTTCTCCTATAATGTTTCACAAGATGGGAGAATACAGAAAGAGGGATCTTCGACCATTCCTCTTTGCACAATCTCTCTAAATCATCCAGCGACCTGGGTTCTCACCTCTGCACTATCCTCTTCAGCTCACTCCACAGGTTTTCAATGGGGTTGAGGTCTGAGGACTGAGATGGCCATGGGAGGAGCTTGATTCTGTGTCTGGGGAACCATTTCTGTGAAGATTTGGCCCCATGTTTAGGGCCATTATCTTGCTGAAAGACTCAGTGACTACCCATCTTCAGCTTTCGGGCAGAGGCCACCAGATTTTGATTTAAAATGTCCTGGTGTTTCAAAGCACTCGTGATGCCATGCACCCTAACAAGGTTCCCAGGGCCTATGGAAGAGAAACAGGCCCACAGCATCGCCGATCCTCCCACATACTTCACAGTGGGGTGCTTTTGAGGTGAGGTGCTTTTCTGCATACTCATCTTTTGTGTTCCGCCAGACTCACTTAGAGTGTTTGTTGCCAAAAAGCTCTATCTTGGTCTCATCTGACCAAAGCACACGGTCCCAGTTGAAGTCCCAGTACCGTTTAAGGAACTCCAGACATTTGCCGTTATGATTGTAAGAAAAGGATTTTTCTGTGCATGCCTACCAAACAGCTTGTTAGCATGTAGATGTCTGATGGTTGTTTTGGAGACTTTGTGACCCCAAGATGCAACCATTTGTTGCAATTCTTTATCAGTGAGCTTTGGAGAACTTTTTATTTCTCTTACCATCCTCCTCACTGTGGGTGGTGGCAAAATAACCTTGCGTCCTCGTCCAGGCTTGTTTACCACTGTTCCAATTGTTTTAAACCTCTTAATGATTCCTCTGACAGTGGATATGGGCAGGTGCAGGTGAGTGGCTATTTTCTTGTAGCCATTACCTGACTTGTGAAGGTTGACACACATCTGCCTTACTTGAATGGTGAGTTACTCTGTCTTTCCCATGTTGAAGAGTGGATAAGAGAAATGGCCTCTGTGTCACGTCATATTTATACCCCAGGGAAACAGGAAGTGATGAATTACCAATGAAATGTTCCTAGATACTCTGATCAGCTTTGTAAACTACTGTAGAAATGACAGAAATACTTCAATTACATTTATTTCCTAGGAATTTTTAGGGGTGCCAATAATTGTGGTGATATTTTTAATTCCCCTTAAAATGCACTTGAGTTGAAGGTTACATTTTCTACAATTTTCAGTGTGAGAGTATGCTTCTGCAATAAAAATTGAATTTATTTTAAGGCTTTAAACACATCTTAACCAGGGGTGCCAGTAATTATGGAGGGTGCTGTATACTCAGTGGCTCTGTTTTACTGCTATGTGATGAAATGAGCTCCACAATGCCAAACAGAGGTCCGCTGTGATTTTGCAGCTGCAATACATCTAATGGTTTAAGTCCTTAACCTTCATCTGTTTGAGATTAACACATAAAGTGAGCTCACCACATTGGAAAGATCCATTGCATTGCGTCACCACTGCAGCTGCACAATTACTGCAGATATATTATAGAGTGCTGACAATGAGATGTATAGCTTGACTTAGCTTCAAATCTAGTCTACAATGTGCACAGATTTAATTAGATTTCAATGCCTTTTTAGTCCCCCTAAATTATAACCAAGCAAGTATTAGCCTGGTAGTTTTTTATTATTATTATTATTATTATTATTACAAATATCAGGTTCAGCACAAACAAATAAAAACTACAAAATGTCAGTTATATCAACTCTGACAGTGCATTATTTTACTCTGATAGTGTAAATGTTATCCCTATTAGACAAACATAATCTTTGATCTTTAGAAATGTAATATTTTGTCATGCAGAACATAAATGGCTTGGTTTTATTTTTTAAACATTTCATGATAAATCAAATCTCAGTAGTTTTCAATTCATCATTAGAAATGACAAAGAATTTGCTTGCTACCATCCTGTTGTTCATATTGTGAAAACAGACCACTGCAAAATGACTAAGTATTATAAATTATGCCCAACATTTTACTTATTAGCTCCTGCCGCTCACAGTGCGGGAGCTATGGTATCAGGCTCCGTGCGTGCGAGTGTGCGTCCGTCAACACATTTTGCTTTATCTCATCAACGATTTCAGTTACAGGCTCCTAATTTTTACTGGACATACATCTCATAAAGCCCTACAAATGACATGCCTAAAGGTGACCTTGGCCGAATGGCGTTCCGGGGATATTATGTTTTTGGTCTGACCGCCGTCGCCGCCTGCTGCCACCGCACTACGTGTTAACGCGATAACTTCAGTGATATTTCAATTAGAAATTTAAAATTTTGCATGTAAGTATCATAAAGAGGAAGAATGGATTCGATTTTGGACAATTTACGATTTCTAGATCGGCCACCAGGGGCCAAAAACTGAAAAAAAATCACTGTTTTTATCATATCTCTGGAAATATTTGTCCGATTCACCTCAAATCAAGTGCAAAGGAAAGGTCATGCCCTGAGGATGCGTCCCACGATGACATTATACCAGTTTGGTTCAAAATTTTGACACAAGGTGGAGCTTTGTCACATAAAATTCACCATTTTTGCCATATCTTTGGAACTATTTGTCCAATTGACATGAAACTTTGTGCAACTGCAAGGTCATGACCTAACAACGTGTCATATGATGACATCATACCTGTATGGTTCAATATTTTGCCACCAGGTGGCGTTTTGTGATGGAAAATGACCATTTTGGCCATATCTTCAGAACCATTTGTCCGACTGACCTGAAATTAAGTTCAAATGAAAGTCTATTCAAGGTCTATTCAAGGATTGGGGAATCGGAGGATTGGGGGCGTTCGGGGATAAACCCCCAGCCGGCGCCTCCGACGGCATAAACCTAGCTTTTAATGGACATGCATCTCATAAAGGCCAACAAATGACATGCCTAAAGGTGAACTTGGCCCATTTTTTAAAGGTCACTGACCTCAAAATATCACCAAAAACTTTGACATTTTGCTTTATCCAATCAACCATTTCAGTTACAGGCTCCAAAGTTTTACTGGACATGCATCTCATAAGGCCTACAAATGACGTGCCTAATGGTGACTTTGGCCTAGTTTTTCAAGGTCACTGGCCCAAACATATCACCAAAAATTTCATTATTCTGCTTTATCTCATCAACCATTTCAGTTACAGGCTCCAAATTTTTACTGGACATGCATCTCAAAGTCCTATAAATGATGTGCCAAGAGGTGACCTTGGCCTATTTTTTCAAGGTCACTGGCCTAAAAATACCACCAAAACCTCGACAATTTGCTTTATCTTTCAGTTACAGGCTCCTGATTAGCTCCCGCCGCCCGAGTGGCAAGGGCCCGATGGTATCTGGTTCCATCCGTGTGCGCGTCCGTCCATGTGTGCGTCCGTCAACAAAAAATTTGACATTTTCTTTATCTTAATGGAGGGAGATTCTGGGGCCGCCCGTGCCCTATATATTTTTTTTGCTTATTTTATGGATTACACAGGGAAGCAATGCAAAGGAAAAATCGTTTTTGGATCAGTTTTATACAGGTGATGCATTCTACAGATGTGCTAGTGGCCAGACATTCCAGTCCTGAACAGGTGTCATTTGTTATACACTTAGACACATTCCAGTGAAACACAGAGGGCAACATGAGGCAGAGGTCAGTTTTTGGCTTACAATACTTTCCTTGTCCTGTGCACTTATTCAAGCAGTGATTTAGTAACATATTGCTTCAAAGGAAAGGCTATGTGTTTTAAATACCTTGCATCACACCACAATGAACAATTACACAAACAGCTACAAACAGTTGTGCATGTATGTGCTGTAAATTAAACAAATGAGAAACAAGCTACAAGTAAAATCTGTTGATATAACCTCAACAAAGCATCCATGTATAGACCGTAATGTTGTGCTGCAGGTCTGCGTTTTCAGAATCCTCTGGACCTGCTTTTAATGAATGGGCCCCACACAGGTCCACATGGAAAAGAACTGTTTTCAATGACTGGGAAGTATTTGACTATTACAAACACATTAAAAGCCATTTCCCAGCAGCACACTGAACCAGAGGGGCAGACATAGTGTACTTGTTTATTCACAAGCAAATATTTCCACTCACAGGGAACATACAGGCACCTCATTCCCTGAAGCATATTTCTCTGCTTACCACAGTCCAAAGTAGGTCCATTTGCGAAGTTGGGAGAAAAAAAAAAAAAATTTTTTTTTTTTTACTTCACAATAATCTTATGCCCACAGATATACAGAAAAAAATCTGTGCTCTTGTTCTCAAAAGAATGAGAATATAAAATGCACATTAGATCATTTGATTATAATCTGTTAAAATACAAAACCTATTTGTCAGCCCATTAAAAATATTTCTTAAGCTTAACATTCTAACAATTGTAAAAGTCCATGTCGTCTTTTCACGTCTGACGCATTGGGTTTTTTGTTTTTACGCTTTGCATTTCCTTAGCTTGGCAGTAAAGAAAGAGAAACTGAAATGGATGAGCCTACATCCCTGTAATTAAATTAGAAAATTGTGATTACAGGTCCCTAAACATGCTGTGGAAACAGCAGCATGGCAATTTGGAGCCTTCAGACAGGCATAATGGCTAACTCCTGCCATTTTTAAAAGAAGACAGCTAAAATTGACTTGTCTGCTCAGACTGCGCACGGTCTCCTGGCCTCATTTGCTGTCACTTTTTATACAGAGCAAGAATTTTGACAGAGCTATGTACAAGAACCAAATTCAGTTCTTTAGTTGAGAAAAATAAATACATTTCAAACCTGATTAATGGCGCACAGTCCCTGAGGGAAGACTGATAAAAACAAAAGCTCTCCAACAAAACGCCACAAAATGTTTCCTTACACCCCCAAAGCAAGGATATAACAGGCTTTTCCTTACATGCCAAGGAAGTGTAACCCAGCCTGAAGATTGATCTTCAGTTTCCTACCTCAATACCAAAAACATTGGCACATTATGAAAAAAAAACGAATTAAAAAAAGAGTGATTTGAAAAGCCCATTCACCATTTGCTATCTTGAAAATACTACAACATATTATTTTCTGTTTTAGTTTTTGAATAAAATTATTCATTGAAAATATGCTTATTCCAAATCTAATGGCTGCAACATGCTCCAAAAAAGTTTGAGCAGGGGCAATTTAATAAACTGCAATAAGGAGAAGTGAAACAAGTGAGGTTAAATAGGTGACCTAATCATGTCATACCATAATGGAACCTCCAAAAAAGCCAAGTCCTGCAAGAGCAGATATGGGATGAGGCTCACGAATTTGCCAGCAAATGCATAAGCTTAAGAATGCAGTAAGTCTTTGAGAAGAATGTTCCTCAAAGACAAAGTGGTAGAAATTTGGGCATTTCACCCTCTGCAGTGCAGAATATAATTCAAAGGTGGAGAAATCTCTGGTGGTGAAAATTACCTGGTGAAATCTCTGCATGCAGGGCAAAACCAAAAACCATGTATGAATATGCATGGTTTTTGATCCCTCACATGCCACTGTCCTAAGAACCAGCAAGCGACGGAAATGGATATCATGTCTTGTACTCAGAAATACTTCGGTCAAACTTTGTAAGTCAGCACTAGTCGCCGCTGCATCCACAAATTCAATTTAAAGGTTTACAATACAAAGCTGACGCCAAAAGCTTCAGCTGACTTCTCCTGGCTCGATGGCACCTGAGATGGCCAGTAGCAAAGATGAAAATCTGTTCTGCAGTCTGAATAGTCAACATTTCTAGTGGTTTTTGGAACAAACCGCCTCCATGTTCTTCAGAGCAGCGACAACAAGAGCAGCCCGAGCTGTTATAAGCCAAACGATATTCTGCCCGTATTACACATGCATGACTGTGCTTGCAAAAATTTGATGCTAGATTGGCCTGCCAGCAGTCCTGATCTGGCTCCAATTGAGAATATATGGTGAATTATGCAGTGAAAAATACAGCCACAAAAGCCCTGAACAATTGCTCAGCTGAAGGATCTGTATAATGGAGGAATAGACCCAACCAACCAGTGGCTTCATATTGATAGGATTGAGCTGCAGGATTAAGATTTTTCTCTCAGCACACACAGATCCACACACACATTCCCAGCCCCCTCCCCTCACTCATACACACTCAGATCAACATCCTCCCACAGTGAGGGGCACCTGGTCACACACATTTGGTAATCGCTCAGAAGGAAGGTACATGATCAAAGGTAATATCAATATCCTGTAAGTTTGGCTGGATGTCGATGGGAAGGTGTTACATCCACCACTTGCTCTACCACTGATCTTGTACTTAAACCCCGAGATGTGAACAGTGTGTTAGGATTCTCTGCGAATGCAGTCGGACGCTAGAATCCTCCCTTGTGAATTGCAATAAAAGCATGTTCAATTGGAAAGTGGTCATTAGTGTGTCACTTCATCTGTCCTGACTTGACTCCACGACAGAAAATAGTCTTAACAATATGAATAATAAGTGTGAATGCAAAACATAATCATTTTACAGAGTGGCAAACAGTCAACTGTGCCAATGATTTCAGACAGTGTTGCTGCCATCATGGTGCATAATTTTCAGTAGGCAACTCAATAAATATGTTTGAACATCAAATAATATGTTGTTGTACTATTTTCAGTTTAGCAGAGGGTGAACAGCCTTTCAAATCATTTGTCTTTTTTTTTTGCATTTTCCATGATTTGTGAACTTTTTTGGAATCGGGGAAGTAATTCTCTCAGTTTTTCTGCCTCATTTTCATGCTAAAACAACTGTCAGTCGAGGAACATAATCTTTACAACCTAAGTCTGCTACATCTGTCTATAAAGCAAGAAGTGGCTGTCTGTGTGTCTGTGGCTCGCATATCTCTCTGACTGTTTGTCAGATTGGCCTAAGCTTTCGGATATGGCTTGCCCATGGCATGATGGTGTGCATCCTTCATTTTGAAACTTTTTCGATTAATTTTCAAAAAGTTACAATCCCGTATGCCTGTGTAACCTATCGGGCATGTAGTGCTCTCTCTCTCTCAGCTATAGCCACGCCTCAGGAAAAAAAGTTAAAAGAATCCCATATGCTACTGCTATACCGCCTTGGTCACCGGAAAGTTTGCATAGGCTTATGGGATTCTCATCTGTAAGTAGGCTATTTCTTAAGTTTCACCACGCTGTTCTCATCTGCTCATCCTGTTTGCTGACATGGCTGGAACATGGTCTGAGTGACTAAAACATTGCCTAAAGTTCCCATAGTAAAGCATTCTTTCAATATTTTATTTTCATTTCCAGATCTTCTTTATGATTCAAGTACTGCATTGGGAGTATCAATCAAGACTGCACGAGTTTTTTATAGCATGCGCTTGTGAATAGGCTGTTCGTTGCTTTATCGCATTAATTTTGAGACCACTGTCCATTCTCTTCCCTGTGATTTCACTTGCTAGCATTTCTAACCTATTGCTACATACCGTTCGAATGCTGCGTTAGCAGTCTATTTTGTCCCCATCTTCCTCTGACAAATAAACGCTGGTCTCAGAAGCTAAAACACCGCCTCATTTTGCCATCCATAAAGAGCTACTTAAGCTCCTACTTCTATAGGAATACATACTTCCTATGGGCACAGCACTAGTTACTACAATGCAGGTGGACATTCCAGGAGTCAGAAAGTAAAAGGCCCACCATGTTTTACTTCCACCCATCAACTCAACCAGCAGATTTTCTTGATAGTCCAACCTCTGGTCTGAAGGGCTGTTTAATTTAGCAAATCCAGGAGTTTGGAACCATTTACTGGGGAGGACTTTTACTTTCTGAACCTGGATTGTCCACCTCTGTCACAATGTAAAATGAACCCTCTATTAAACAAACCCATTTCCAATTGTGTAAAAATCATTTCCCTGGGCAAATATGTTGATTATGGGCCAATATTTGGAAAGATTGTTTAAAAAAAAAAAAAACTGACCCTTTGGCCCACCATTCCAAAATGTACCAGATCTGCTACATTGAATAATAATGCAAATGGAAAAATTAAAGTGACAGACCATTCAAGTTATTCTCAAATGTTTATTTGCCAATAAGAAACAAATCCAGCAGGGTGTCACTGTCCAGGCTGTTAACCCTTTTACTTCATGTAGCAGATATGCTACGCTGGTTAATAGAGGGTTAAGATACACACCTTCTGATCTAACAGACTATTCCATTGTTCCATTGGCATGGTGCTGTTCAACCTATGCTTGTATAAGAGCTGATATTCTTCTGGGAAGGCTTTAGTAAAATTACATTAACCAGTGTATAACAGCAACACTGCAACCAAGGAAGAAAGAACAGAGCTTAGCTCCATTAATGATACACTGAAAAGACAGAACATGTAATTTTTTCAACTGAACTGCTCCATGACAAAACGTACTACACAGCATTGGGCACTTACTTGTAGAAGTTCTTATTCACCTTCCTCTCAAGTGGGAAGCCCATTTGGCCACAGACGACCCGAGAGTTTTTTGGGGTCCAGCCAAGGTCACAGATCTGGGCCCAGCCATCCTTGTACTTCACTTCCACAATACCCTCTGTGATTGGCATCCTTTTCTTGGCAGCGGTAACCACAGGTCTCAGACGAATTACCTCAACCCGGTCTTCCTCCACCGGATTCTGCACAGAAGGTATCCTGTCAGCTTCAAATGAACTTTGGACCAAATGGTGAATAAAACAGAGGCAATAACTGATTCAGGACAGCAAAGTCTTGAATATGAATACACAAATAGAATGCATATATGTCCATTTGAAATCATATTCAGTTAGTCTTCATTCAACAGTGAAGATTTCACAGTCAGGGGAAAAATTTTAACCGATGGTGACACATAAATGTAATGTACAGAGTCTACGTTCACCTGACCTTTCCAGTGTAAATTCACCTTATTTATTCAGAAGGAAGTGCGCAACCACAGTCTGCTGAGGCCCAGACCACAGTGAACACACCTCAGGAAGTCCAGCAAAGGGCTGATTCATAGCGCAAGACTAGACTCCAGAGTTCACGTGTCTAGCCCTGCTGTGTTCTTACACCAAGCCCACACAACCCCGAATCAATCCCATCCATTTAGAGCTGTTCCTCCCTGGGATGTAAGGGGGCAGAGGGCTATCTGGCAGCCATGTGCAGCAGACCCTGGAGTGATTGAGGCCAGAGGCTCAAGAATTCAGCTCCTCAACTGTTTTTCTTTCATCCTGTGCTTCTCATGAAAGTTTTGCTTTAGAGCGACTGCACCTACCAACAGGGAGCTGTGGAAGGGGGGAAATCATGACTAACACTGAGAACTCAGATTATCAAACAAAAGCTCTTCAGCTAAAACTCCCAGCTGAACATGGAAATGGACTGACCCGTACAAGAAAGCTAGTTTTTGTTTGTGTTCACTCATGAACCTTCCACTATTATAGTCAGTGGCGGAGCCAGACAATTTTCATAGGGGTGGCCTGACTGAGACCATTGCTCACATTGGGGTGGCACAGAAACTGAAATCTTATTTTTTCCCATGTGGAAAGTTGCTGTAGATCTAGTAGCTAGTGTTTCTTGGTCACTCGTTTACTTAACTATACAGGCAGTGACTGCCATGTAGAATTACATCATGGGGACCCGCATAGTAAGCTTCTAATGTATGCCTAAAATAATTTTTAAAAAAGATCTGAAACAGTTGTGAAATTAGTGTGTTTTTCATTGGTGATAAATCTCACAAGATAATTACAATTTACGACAAGAATATTACAGAAGGCACTTTTATCAACAAACCTACACAGTTGTATTCTTCTGCCTTTTGCAGCAATATTAATTTGAAGGGCTGTAATGAAACGTTTCATGCATAAGTTAACGTAGAAATGCAAATTTGTAACTTGGATAGAAAAAAAAAATCACTTTCTCGAGCTAGCTAGCCGTCCCACTGCCTTGAACAGACTACTGACTATCAACATAGGCTAACGATTGAAAATGGTTATCAGTGAGCTACCTTGGCATCCTTACCCTCGCGGGGACTTCATTGAGTTAGTAGTTAATAAAATTAACATGATGGCTAACAAGCTAGCCACTTGTAATTGACATTCAACAATAATACTTCTTACCTGCATAATATTAAAAACAGTGGACAAGTTGTCTGTTTATACAGAGCTCCAAAAGACAAGGAGGAGAGAAAGGCTTGGCTATTAAAAATCAGGAGGAAAAAAAAAAACTTTTCTCTGTCCCTTCGATCTGTGCTGTGCAGTGATCATTTCTGAGAGCCGTGTTTTAACGGGACAGGGGCAAAGATGAAGCTGAGGAAATGAGTAGCCAGAGTTAACTAGCGCTTCCCTTTAACAACGTTGGTATTAGGCATGTGATTCAATATAAACAATTCAGTTGACGGCATATATGCTCAACCAGGCAATATGCTCAAATGAATTGAGGAAACCAAGGAGTAATTTGTTAACCTAACAGTTATACGGACATCAACGTTTCTTATAACGGCGAAAAAACGTCAAAGCAATTATCTTATCAGAGGGTCATAAGCCTCAGTCAAGTTAACACAGCAATTATTCAATCAACATGCACTGAAGAAATTCACTCACGGAATTTAAGTAATTGTGCATCAAGTTAATCAGTTTCACGTGCATCACGGTGGATTTCCCCACTATCAATTATGACTCATCAATTATGACTCAGGAATTCTCAGGCTTTGTCTTTACTATGGGATTGGAAGCAATGGAACTGCATAAAGAAGTTTCAAATGGTCTTGTCTCATTAAAACAATTTAAATGGTCATGAAACACATGCACGGTTTCCAATCCCTGATTAAAGATAAGCACGAGAAGTCGGGAGTCATAATCGCTTTCCATGTTACTTGTGGTGAGGTCAACCTTTACGCAAGTGAAACCGAAATGCACAAGGAATTTAATACCGCATGAGAATCTCATTAAGCCTCCAACGAATAATTGCGGACTACGGTGAATAAGCCTAAAAATGCGCGAGACCTACGCCGAATGCGTGAGACTTGGCATCTCTGTTAACATTCTGCTCACACTTTAACTTAGACACCGAGTCACATTTCGATCTTCCCATTAGAAGTTTGCCGCTTTCCATCCTCCAAAAAGCACGTATTTAGGGAGACAAAATGTCGCTTTGCACAGCCATATCAAAATAACACTGACTTGCACGCAAGTGTTTTTGAAAATGTAATTTTAAAGCAGTCGAAAATGAGTGGGGGTCTATGTGCGAATTTTACTTCCGGGTGCTTCACTTGAGCGCAACGTGCTAGATATACTGAGCAACAAAGGAAATGCAAGTAATTACAGACAGACCGGAAAATAAATTTGTCTGTAATTATTACAGAAAATCTAATTTATTACTACCGCTTGCACATTTACACTCATTTCATCAAACTTATTTGTTTTGAGGTCACTTTGACTGACTAACGATAAGTGTACATTAACTATTTAGCTAATTTGCGTTTCTTTTGTTGCTCAGTATCGTTGCTTGAGCAAACCCTATCAGTAATCTTATGTAGTGGGCACCTTCACTCGTACAGCCATGGATGTTTAATGCACAGAGCACATGAACCACAACTACTACTACTACTTTGTCCGTAATTATGTTGCTGTCTACTTAAGTCAAGTTGAGTGTATTACCACCTCCATCTGTAATGGTGGAGAACTACTTGCTTGAGGTTTAATTGCGTCACTGTGTAGACCCCCCAGGAATCTGCGGAGAAAAAGTGTTGATTCTGTGGAGAGCATTCTTGATTCCGCGGCTTGAAAGTTGATTTTCCGCGGGCATTAAAAAAAACCTAAAATGACCAGTTATAAAGCAAATTTATGTAATACTGAGGCAAGAATTCTCTTATGGATTTATTTGCAATACCAAAACACTGTGAAACATTGTGGTTATAAAATAATCAACATCAATATTCTCTTTGTCCCTCTTGAGCAGATTTATTTGCATAACTTATAAAGTGCAAAAGATTTCATCAAACTATGGGTGAACGAGGCTTAGTAACAGAACAAGTGCCAAAGACTAAAGTAAAGATTTAAACAAAGAGTAAACTATTCACTGTATCCTCTGGATTTTGTAAACGTTACTGCATACCATAGTCTGTATAAAAAGATGGATGAGGCTACCGTGACATCACCCATTGGTTTCAGCATACAATAAAAGAAGCCTTGATTTTGGCCATTTGAATTACACCATGTTGTCATTTTGAAAAAAATGTCCCCACTAATCTGGACAGATGGACAATCTCTATTACAATTTCCACCACTCCATTTTGTGGCAGGGGATAATGATCCATGTGAAAAGTTCATATGGGAGACCTATGTATTTTTATTTTAAAGATTTTCTTCTCATATTTCAATGTTTTTCATTAAGAAGTATCATTTCATGAAAACCGTTGGCGTCAAACCAATGGCACTCCTGGTTTACCACTTTAAACAAACCTCACTGACAAAGATGAAACAGATGTTCCCTCAAATTCAGAAAATCTAACCAATGTTTGCGATGTTGATTCATCACTCAGTAGAAATATAAACCGGAGGAAACCACAGGCTGTTTGAAAAAGGCAAAAGGGAGAGAAAATCCAACTGTAGCCCAGGCTCGACACATTCAGACAAATACTTGTCTCTGTTCCCTTGAACAGCAGGCAAATTTCAACCCCACCCCCACCTACCCAGACAGCACCATGGGAAAAGCCTGGACAGAGTTCACTCCCAGTGCAGGGGCTGCCTTTCTGCTAGAAAACCACACTATGGAGACTGCTAGCTAGCCCGTTGGACAGAGCAATGGGAGGAGCATTGCGTGACTAATATTACAGATAGTGAGGCCATTACTCGCATTTTTGGGCCTGAGGAATGAAGAACTTTAGCTATAGCAGCCTCTTGATGAGCATTAAACCAGATAATACTCGGCATTTTTGTACCAAACTAAAATATATTCATGGCTGAAAGTATGTAGAGATGAAAGTTAACAGCACGTTGAAGAAAATATGCCTGTCACAACAATGCTCTTTGAGTACAAATCAAATTCAGAAGATAGCTTTCATCTAAAATAAGATTTCCTTGAGTGCTGCTTTAGTTTGATTCACAACTATGAAAATAATTTTGAATAAGAGTGTACTATAAACTCTGGCTGGCCAAAAAAAAGATTTTAATTAGGCGCAACTTATGTCACTATCAATTCATAGCAATTGAGTGAAAATTCCTCCCTGTACAATTGTAAATCCTTTTCTGCAAGGCACTTTAAGGGTAGGGTAGGCACATAAAAACCAAAATCAAGAAACATGCCAGCTGACAATGGAACACTTGCACTGTGCAAATCAATTCAGATACATAAAGTGGGCTCCAAAATTACTAGCACCCCTGACTGGCACTGCACAAACAATACTTTAAAAAATTCTAAGAAAATATATATATCAAGGAACTCTAAATAATGTCATGGTAGAAATACTGTATGATATTAATGTTCCAGTGGAACCAACCAAAATCATTTACTGACCTAATTAAAAATCAATTTCCTACAAATCAAGATTTCACAATTAACGGCACCCATAAAGGTTATTGTAAATACAATCTATCAAAATTAAACCAGGAATTAAATTCCACTTATTTAAGTTTTATCTATCCAGATAGCAACATTCTTCTGGTCCATATCTGGCCCACACCTGACACGTTTGACACGTTCATTTGGCCCACATACTGTATGGAATGATGGCACTTGGGCGCTCCGCTCCCGTTTGCCAGAATTTGGCCACAACCAAGCCATCACAATGCCAGATGTCAGCCAAGAACATATGATGCAACAAATGTGGGCCAGTTTTGGTTCACTTACAGACTGACCATTGTCACTCTGCCAAATATTTGCCAATTGTGGGCCATATTTGTTTTGTGATATTCGGGCCAAATTCTGCATTTGATGCGAGGCCACTTTAGGTTCACATCTATTTTGTTCGGGCCAAAGAATTGCCAAAAGTGCCGGATTGTTGCCTGATGTGGCCCACATCCGTATGCTACCTGGGATGTCTTAAGGAACTATATTAAGCCACTGCATCACTTCCTGTTCCACTAGGGTATAAAAAATTTGGTAATATGCATGCAATATCAGTCTGTCGTCAAACTTCATGAAGAAATTTAAACAACTGTCAGTTTAAAAGAGGCAGATGGTCATAGACCTTCATGAATCTGATAATGGTGAAAAGTAGATTTTAAAAAATGATTGAATAGCCACTGACCACTGTCAAGGCAATTATTATAAAATTCCAAAGTTATGGAACTGCTAAAAACCTCAAAGATAGAGGATGCAACTGCATTTTGCCCCCGAGGATACTGAGATAGATGGTGAAAGAAGCAATAAAGTCCCCAAGAATCACTGTGAAGGAATTGAAGGACTAGGTGCCATCTTGGGGTCAGCAGGTTGCAAAAAGCACCATCAGGCACCACCTCCACAACCACAGGATTTTTGGAGGCGAGCCAGAAAAAAAGTCATTTCTGACCAGGAGACACTGAAACAAGTGCTTGGAGTTTGCCAAACATCATTTAAATTATGACAGGAACAAGTTGCTTCGGTCAGATGCTACCAAAATTGCATGTTTTGGTCAGATACAGCATTGGCATACTTGGTGTCGAAACAGAGATGCATACAAGGAGAAGCACTTGATACCCATAGTGAGATATGATGGTGGGTCAGTCATGTTTTGGGGCTCTAGTGATTCAAGAGGTCCAGGGGCACAGGTTAAGATTAATAATGAATTCCACCAAGTATCAGGATATTTTGGCTGACAATCAGGTTGCCTCCACAAGAAGGCTGGGACTTTGCCGTAGGTGGACTTCCCAACAAGGCAATGAGCTAAAGCATATCACAAGATCGACACAGGAATGGTTCTGTGACAACAAAATCAACATTCAGCAATGGCCATCTTAGTCGCCAGAATCCAATTGAAAACCTGTGGGCTGAATTGAGGAGCACAGTTGATAAACACAAACCCAAGAATGTGAAGGTTCTTGAAAGCATCTGCTGAGAGGAATGGTCCAAAATACCCTCAAATCATAGCCTTAACTTTGTCAAAAATTACAGAAAAAGACTCCATGCTGTTATCCTTGCTAGAGGTGGTTGCACTACGTATTACATTAAAGGTGCCAATTATTATGAAACCTTGATTTTGTTGAAATTTATTTTGCATCGACTGTTATGATTTTGGTCGTTTCCATCGGAACATTAATAAAGTATTTCACTTATGTTGGAAGAGAAACACATTTTTTTGTGGCACAGTGGTGGCACTGGTGCCTAAAAGCAAGAAAGTAGTGGGTTCACATCCGGCCTGGGGCCTGTCTGTATGGAGTTTGCATTTTCTCCTCCTGTCCATGTGGATGTTCTCCAGGTACTCCAGTTTCCTCACAGTCCAAAGACATGCATGTCAGGCTAAGTGGAGACAATAAATTGGCAAAAGGTATGAGTGGGTGCGTGTGAACGATGTATGAATGGTGTGTGCACCCTGTGATGGATTGACAAGCTGTCCAGGGTGTGTCCCTGCCTTTCACCCATAGTCAGCTGGGATAGGCTCCAGTTTCCCCGCAACCCTAGAGAAGAAGCAGTGTAGACTATAGATGGATGGATGGATGGATGGATGGATATTTTTTGTCAGTCCCAACTTTAAAAAAAAATCCATATTGGCATGCATTTCACATTCTCTGGAGGAGACTGAAGGTAAAAAGTCCCAAAAACAAAAAACTGATCCTGGCAGCGGCACAGGTCTAGCAAAGCATCACAAGGGAAGATACCAAGAGCCCCATCACAGACTTAAAGCTGTGATTGTTTGCAAAGGATATAAGACCAAATATAAAACATGATTACTTTATTCTACATAATATCAAACTGTCAAATATTTTTTATGTGCTCGAAAATTTGGGGACAACTCACATAAGATGCTATCCTTTCTGAACAGATCATCCAATAAGTATGAAGACACCCTCAAACTAGAAAGCTCAGTCGCCCGTGACCAATGGGTATAGCCCCCAATGGCCCACATATTTCATTTTGTCAACAATTAAGAGTGACAGTCAACACTTTCATTTCATTTTCTTTGCACGCTTTCAAACTGAAAGAGCTAGAATACAAAACCAAAACTATAGGCACTCCAAGAGTGCAAATCTCCGCCAAGGCTGTGGCAATAGGATTTCAAGATGGCTGCCATGGCGGCCATATTGTTCGACCGATCCTGGTCAAAATCAATAGGGTCCATCCGTGATGTAATAGCAACCCAACCACAAAATTTCAGAAATATCCGCTCATTACTTTTTGCGTTATCTTGTTCACAAACAAACAGACAAACAAATGAAAGATCATTCAAAGAATGACGACTTGCCGAAATCATGAACAGATCTCAGAAACAGAATGAACCAAATGGAGTTGGTTTCAATTCTCTAGCTGTAATAGTAGCAGTTAAAAACCAAAATGTGGTTTTAATGTTTTTGGTGACCTTGAACTTGACCTTGACCTTTGACCTAGGGACTAAACAAAGCATAGGCGTCTGGCACCCAACCTCCTATATCACCAGGTGAAGTTTCATGAACATAAAGGATATTGAAAGGGTAAAAAAGCGTGTTACCAACAAACAGAGAGACAGACAAACGAAAATACAAACAAATGAAAATGATAGTTATTTTTTGTAGCATCCAATTTTTATGTCAGAACAACGTCAATTACATCATAACTGTTTGACCAATTGAGCTAAAATTTGGTGTGTGAGGTATGTGATCCATGGACTATTTGATAAAAGTGAAAAAATCAACAAAGTCTAAAGTTGAAAATTTACATCATTTTGTAACGTCATTTTGACGTACTTTCCATGACGTCACTTGAAATTTGAAGGCGTACTACTAAAAGCAAAAAAAAAATTGAAGGCGTACACAATGCACAAAATGGCGTTAGTTTCAAGTCGCTAACTTAAATAAAACAAAAGATATAAGCCAAAATGTGTTTTTTACCTTTTGGCTCGCATTGACCTTGACCTGGAAGTTATTTTGCTTTTAATATTTCGATAAGGCTTCTTAAGTCATTAGAGATTTCGATTAAGCCAAGATTTTAAGAAAAAATCATGTTTGTAACAAACACACAGAAAGACAAACAAACAAACAAATGATGTCAAATGTGAAATTTGATGGCATACTGCTAAGAGCACCATGATGCACAAAATGGCTTTGAATTGGCAGTGATATCATAATAGAACTGACGTTATTAGTCAAATCGTAATTTTCACCTTGATCGTGACCTTGAAGATAGCAACTTCTAATTTCTTACAGCGACTTATATTATTTCCCTGATGTCAACAGTTAAACAATATTTAGTCTATACACAATGGAAATGGTTCAATAGCAAAATGAAAATAATGGTCACTTCAGATGTGAGATGTGATTTTGACGTCAGAAAAACGTCAAGTAGGTCATAACCGTTTCACCGATTGCGCTCAAATTTGGTGTGTGAGGTACTTGAACAATGAGCTATTTGATGAGATTTTTAAAAAATTTTAAATTTTCATCATTTTGTGACGTCAATTTGATGTACTTTGACCAGAGGATCGTCTTTGGGACCCGTAACTGCTAAAATAGACTATGTATGGTGAACAAAATAGCGTTGGATTTAAGTTGTTATCTAAAATACAAATAAGGCTATCAACCAAAATGTGTTTTTGACATTTTGCGTCACATTGACCTTGAAGTTTTTTTTTCACAAAAATCAATAGGCTTCTTACAAGGTCAAGACTAGCGGAACCGACCAGCACACTTGCCGAAATTCCAATTTCAGAAAGTTACAAATGGCATTGATCACATAACCTCCTGCCAACTTTGTTTGGCGGAGCTAATGATAAAATTTATTACTGTCCAATGAATTATGGTGCCCATTGTATGTGCCATAAAGTGCTCAAATGGGAGATAATGTACACCACATGTTCATGCTCCACACAAAAGTAGATGGATCTGCATGGGTAGACTGAGTGAACTAATACAATGCAACCTAATACACATGATGGCACTACCAGAGGTGTATAATCCAGGGGTCAGAAAGTAAAAATCCGACCACGTTTTCATTCCACCCATAAACTCCTGTCAGCAGATTTCACTTGTTAGTTTTACCTCCCAGCTGAAAAATAGTGGCAACTGACAGGTCTTTTGTGGCTGGAACAATATCCTGGGATGGACTTTTACTTTCTGAACCTGGATTATACACCTCTAGGCACTACGCTTTCTGTCTTTGTCAGGGACGTCGTGGAAGCACCCAGGTATGGATAGTGATGAAAGAATATATATATTGGAGTTATATTGTGTTGTTTACATGTTCATCTGGAATGCCCAATTGGTGTACTATGTACAAAGCTAACTCGTTTGCGACCCATTGCTGCCATTTCAGGAGAGTATAGACAGTTTGCGGCTCTCCTCTGAAGCACACGCCTGTCAGCCACTGCTTCTTATACACTTGTTGGCTGAGTCTCCGCAAGTTCAGTACGAGGGCAGAGGATACCCGAACGTGAACAGACTTAGAATCTCTCTTCTGGCCAACAGGAGGCACTTGAGCAACGATCAAAGCTATTTATTTTATTTCCCGTCACCTGCAGTCCCTTCCCAATTTGAAACCCTACAGCGCAACAGCCAATTGTGCACTGCGCTGAAAAAGCTGCCGACCACTGCTGGTTGGTGCAACCAGGGCTCAAACCCGCGACGAGAAAGTTACTTCTGCACTGCAACGCAGAGCTTTAACAGAGTGAGCTATCTGGCAGCTCATAAAATAATAATTTGAATTTTATTGAAAACAGAGTGAGCAGGCAGTTTGGGTCCAAAGCTAAAGCACAGGATTGTGTTAGAAATCAGAAGACACAGATGTAGTCAAAAAACAGGCTGATTTCCAAACACCAGGTGAGCAGAATACAGTTCCAAAACACAATCTAAAAGCCCAAATCCAAAAAGCCAGGCCAAATCATATCAGAAAGACAGTTAGAAAAAAGGGCAAACCACGCTCAAAAACTGAGAAAACAAAGAAGGACGAACAATGGGCATAGGACTTGGAAATCCGGCTTGTTAACAATTCTGGAAAGACACAATGACAAACAATAAACAAATCTGTCACAACCCTCCTGCGAATGCCTTACATTTTTCCTCGCATTCAGCAACTTGTGTGCCTATTAGACATACATCTCTTACTTCCAGGTGTACCGGTGACATGCATTTAAACCCACTGCAAGTTACTTGATTGTAATTTAGGAGCGCATTCTTGTTAACCCAGTCCAAGACTGTACATCTGGCCACTTTGTTAGGAACAATCTCTCAATCTTTCTATAGTCGTCAGGATTGGAAGTTAGTTTCCCTCAGGCTACTCCATCCTCCTTATGGACAGTTCGGCTCAGGCGAAGTGTGCACACCACTTTAGCAGTCATCCTGTGAAGCCACTGGCCGAACACAGGCTTTGATCTGCTCAAATGCATCGTACTCTGCCATTGCACTTCATTCCTAGTCTGGATCATGACAAATGCACTGACAGACAGGAATAAATAGACACGGACCGACAAGAGGACAAAGCACAGCTTCGAGAGAGGGGAAGGCATAAAGGGCCAGGTGAACAAACAAGACAATGCACAATCAATGAAACTATTTGCAGGAAAGACCTGACACGAGATGTTTTGGGCCGTTGCAGCACGTTTGTGTCGAAGTGGATATGCGGCGTTTTTCTCTTGCTTTTGTGGTTTGCGTGTTTTTGGCATAGCATCATTTCTGTTGTTTCTCCAATTCGAGATGTTTTGGCCTGTTGCAGTGGCCATTGGCCACCGTAAGTTTCCTATGATAATCAGAGCGATTATGATAATATGAAAAGTTTCATCGCAAAATGCAATATATCCATTTGAAGCATTTTTAGAAAAATGCACATTTTTGTCTTGTGAAAGGTAATCAGAGAAGAGATTTCTTATTTTTTATATAACTAACTGAACACTATACCATGTTACAATTAAATCTAATAAAGAATTCTGTGAAAAAGTGAACTATGTTGTGATTATTTGACAAAACACAACATCCATAGAAGTGCAATTTGAAGTCAAATGCCTGCCATTCAATATCACAGACGTACACATTTCCATGTATCTGAAATAATCTGTAAAACTCATCTGTGTGTAGTTCATTGTGCTTTTCGCAAATCTGCCGCTCAATGTGACCAGAAACTCGGTCAGCTGGGAGAAAACGATGTCCACTAATGGGAAATGCATTCTCGATGGATACATTAGGGAATCTTTTTTTATTACCACAGAGTTTGCTGCACATAAATGGCAGTCATATTTTTGTTTTGCCCAAGACACGAGTCGCAAAACAATTGTAGCCTGTGGGCAGTTCAGGATTCTTCATCACTGCGTGGATATATCGCAGTTAATAGAAAAAACTGACTGCGCATCTATTGTGCTTTGGATTGAGAGCTGATGTTCAACCATAATAAACACTAGGATATAGAACCCCATGCTAAGGGATGCACTTGGCATGAATGTTGGCCCACCAATGATGATCTTCTCGCTGTGCTGGTTAAAAAATTTGAAAGTGGCATTCATTGCGTTTTGCGGTGAAACCCTTCATATACAGCGCCCTCCATAATTATTGGCATCCCTCATTAAGATATGTTCTTTAGATAATAAATTCAGTTTTTTTCTCAATAATGTAGGACCACAGTGAAAAAAAGGAAAATCCAACCTTTAATTCAAGTGCATTTATTCAGTGGGAAAAAAATCCCACATTAAGAAATAATTCTTTTCCATCAAATCATGCGTCCCACAATTATTAGCACCCCTGATGTTAATACTTTGTGCAACCCCTTTTTGCCAACAAAACAGCACCTAATATTCTCCTATAATGTTTCACAAGATGGGAGAATACAGAAAGAGGGATCTTCAACCATTCCTCTTTGCACAATCTCTCTAAATCATCCAGCGACCTGGGTCCTCTCCTCTGCACTCTCCTCCTCAGCTCACTCCACAGGTTGTGTCTGGTGAACCATTTCTGTGTAGATTTGGCCACATGTTTAGGGTCATTATCTTGCTGAAAGACCCAGTGATGACCCATCTTCAGCTTTCGGGCAGAGGCCACCAGATTTTGATTTAAAATGTCCTGGTATTTCAAAGCGTTCATGATGCCATGCACCCTAACAAGGTTCCCAGGGCCTCTGGAAGAGAAAAAGGCCCACAGCATCACCGATCCTCCCCCATAATTCACAGTGGCCATCAGGTGCTTATGTACATACTCATCTTTTGTGTTCCGCCAGACCCACTTTGAGTGTTTGTTGGCATAAAGCTCTATTTTGTTCTCATCTGACCAAAGCACACGGTCCCAGGTGAAGTCCCAGAAGCCCTTAGCGAACTCCAGACGTTTGCATTAATGATTGTAAGTGAGAAAAGGTTTTTTCCGCGCATGCCTCCCAAACATCTTGTTGGCATGTAGATAGCGCCTGATGGTTGTTTTGCAGACTTTGTGACCCCTAGATGCTACCATTTGTTGCAATTCTTTAACAGTGAGCTTTGGAGAACTTTTTATTTCTCTTACCATCCTCCTCACTGCGCGTGGTGGCAAAATAACCTTGCGTCCTCGTCCAGGCTTGTTTACCACTGTTCCAATTGTTTTAAACCTCTTAATGATTCCTCTGACAGTGGATATGGGCAGGTGCAGGTGAGTGGCTATTTTCTTGTAGCCATTACCTGACTTGTGAAGGTTGACACACATCTGCCTTACTTGAATGGTGAGTTCCTCTGTCTTTCCCATGCTGAAGAGTGGATAAGAGAAATGGCCTCTGTGTCACGTCATATTTATACCCCAGGGAAACAGGAAGTGATGAATTACCAATTAAATGTTCCTAGATACTCTGATCAGCTTTGTAAACTACTGTAGAAATGACAGAAATACTTCAATTACATTTATTTCCTAGGAATTTTTAGGGGTGCCAATAATTGGGGAACAGGTGATTTTATGAAAAATAATTAGTTCTTAGTCAGGGATTTTTTAATTCCCCTTAAAATGCACAATTTTCAGTGTAAGAGTATGCTTCTGCAATAAAATTTGAATTTATTTCATGGTTTTTTTTACACATCTTAACCAGGAGTGCCAAAATTATGGAGGGTGCTGTATATACAGCGTAATGAAACTTGCACTCCCTACCTCAATCACATTGGAATCCTTATAACCTGGCAGCCTCTCATCCTTACAGATCACACCAGCATCTTCATCATGAGTGCAGTCACTGTTGCCCCATCCACGGGACTTGCACAGCTCAACGCTCTTTTCACTGCCACTGCACTGCATGTTGTCCAGCCAGATCTTTCCTGGATCACAGAGAGAAGCCACACAATAATTAAGGCTGCTCCAAATAGAGCTCAACCTGACAATGTACAAATCCATTCACACTGAGATTCGTACGCATTTCAGCAGTAACTTAGGGTAGTAACATCGGGTAGCATAAACATAGTTCACTTGACTAGGATAATACCCCTAAATTCAAGTAGAATCTGCCAAAATCACACTCTGTGAACTTAACTTTAAAACTCCATCAGCACATATACGTATAGATTTCACCGCATGTAGGAAAACTTTGTCTTGGTTGCCATTCTCATGAGACCACAACTGAGCACTGCTTCTGCAATTGGTAGAGCAGAGGTTCCTTATACTTGAAACCCGCCCCCCGCCATTTTCACACCCCACCCCCCCACCGCCATTCTCACACTCCAGCCTTCCCACATCTGCTCTCAGTACTTACCGGTGCCTTTGCCGTATTTAGCACTGTGAGTCCATCCGGTGGCGGAGACAAAGCCAAGGTGGCGACAGAGTACATGGGCATTTTCCAGAGAGAAGTCATCATCACAGATGGTGCCCCACTCGCCCTTGTAGAAGATTTCCACACGGCCCTCATTGTGCTTCCGAGGGTAGCCCATTAATCGGAACTTTAACTTTTCGCTCCGTTGCTGGGGGGAGGGTGTTGTTTGGCCAAAGATGGAAGGCAGCCATACGCTAACCAAGAGAATCACTGCCACACTGCACTTCTGACACCACCTGGAGCTCCTCATCATTTGCCTTTTAGCTGAGGAAACAGGGCACAGACAAAAGGTCAGGACATAGACATCCACATGGCAATCTCTCAAAAGAAACAAAAAGTGCATAAAAGTGCACAAAATTTTGGGCCCATTCAAAAACCCATAGATGATTAGCATACATGTGAATTAGCACACATATGAATTTTGTAGTAGGCCTGCATGCTCTGTTTTGATTAAACTGAAGGTGAAAAATTGCGAGAGGGTCCACTGTTTGGAAAAAATTCCACAATGTTTGGCCAGTGGATGCTATGCTATTCCAAAGGGCACTGAAATAAGAAACCATCTTAAAGGTGATGGAGAAAGCGACAGCTCCCTGTAAATGTACATCCTTACATGTTGACAATGGGGGGGGGGGGGGGGGCTTTTTTTAAATAAAAGTGAGGGTAGTTTTTGATAACAACAGCTAGGATTCTAATAAATGGAATAATTCATAGTCAAGTCCACAAAACTCGACTTGTGTTCTGAAATTCTATCATGATTACACACAAAAATAAAACAGACATTCTTCCACACTGAGATTTAGGAAATTATTTAAGAATTAAATGTATGCTCTTTCAATGAACACTCAAAGACTATTTTCTGTGAATTTAATACCGTTTCTGAGCCACAAATATCAGGTATTTTAGCATTTAGAGTGTTCATTGAAACGCATTGGAGAACGCTCAGCTGACAATGAGAAGAACTTCAGTTGTGCAGTGTTTTTCATTTGAAGTTTATTCTATTATGGTGTAACACAGAACACTGATTTACCACTTGGATTGAATTCAAACATCAGTTTTAAATTTAGCATGGTCAGCACTGTCAGCACGTTTAGGTAAAAATCCCTCCAGGCTGATGCACTATCATGGCATGTGCTCAAAGCATTTGTGATATCAACTCTGTCTGAATTTATGAGATTCAGGTCTTTTGCCAGAAACATGTCTATAGCGATGACAGTCAGTAGTCTGGGCCTACTGTGCTGATCTAACATTCCAGAGCATTCCAGGAATAGCTTCAGAAGTCTGCTACACAAGCAAGCGCCCACTGGTGACAGACTGAACCAGAGGTAGACATTCCAAATGTCAGAAAATAAGGCTCTTGCTATGTTTTACTTCTACCCATGAGCACAGTCATCATTAACTAGTTCTACCTCCTGATTGAAAGGCTAGTCTATCAAATCCAGGTGGAAAAAACAAAAAATTGGAAGGACTTCCACATTCTGAGCCTGGATTGTCCACCTCTGCACATAACCACCGACACCCAAACACAAAGATCTAAATACTTGCGGCTATTAACTGTACATGATGCAGCATAGTGACCAAGGCTCTTGAAGAGTGGCAATAGAAACTTCTAAAGCCATGCTTATAGGCTAAACTGAATGCAATTTGTTCGAGTCACTGCAAATACGTTCTCCGCTGTCTGAAAGGCTGCCTCACCCAAACCATCAACCATCTGCACAAGAACAGAGTGCCACAGGAATTCTGGATCTGATTAAAACTGGAACCTAAGGCAATGCTTTAAAGGACACTCCTCTGTCAAACTGCCAATTGCCTTTCCCAGACATCAAATTTCAAGCAGAAATTTAAAATAAGCCAGTATTCTTGGAGTAACTATTTGACATCTGCCTTCATAAATGGTGGTCACTGAATATTGCTGGGGAGGAGCAGAGCATTTCTGAAGATTCCATTCACCAAAGAGCAACATTGGGGGAGGGGAGGTTGGTGCCAGCAATAATATCATTCAATTTCTCTTGGGTTTCAAATTTCCCAAAATCAACTGCACAATTGAAAAAGGACAGGCATACCTAAAATGTCAAGAACGTAGCCAATTATCAGGTTACATATCAAATACATTCTCAACGAGAAGGGCACTTGCCAAAGCGCGTACCTCTGCCTCGCTTGATGTCAATATTATTGGTTCTTCCAGAGCTAGAATCCAGAATATGTTTCGAATCACTTCCAAAATTGAATCAACTCATCCTTGGACTACCAACTACCATCCTACCAAATTTTGTGCCAATCTGTTCATAATTTTGAGTTATCCTGCTAACAGACAGACAACCGACTAACACAGGCGAAAACATACCCTCCTTGACGAAGTTAATCTAATAAATCTACATCCACTCAGAAGGTGAAATAAATGTCAAAATACAGCTTCACTGAAAAAATCTGTCTGGACATATCTTGACATTTGTCTTGGAAGATAGGAATGAACAACAGCTAGAAACAAAAGGACTTCAATCACCCAGCAGTACTTTTTGAAGTGATCACTTAATTGACTGCTCTTGTGTCTGGCTTGTACACTGTCTGGCCAAAAAAAGTCACACACTCCAATATTTTGTTGGACCAACTTCAGTTTTGAACACGACACACATTCATTGTGGCATTGTTTCAACATTCCAATGCAATGTTAAAACATTTATTTCCACAAGAAGTGGTAATTTAGTTCATTCATGTAGTCAGCTGACTAATTTTATTGTTGCATAACATTGCTAAACCTAGCACTAGAATGGCCGTGAGGTCATTTTGACCTCTCTCGCCTATTAAACTGCTCATAACTCTGTTTGAATAACAATCCTATGTTTCCCAGTCAGTGACTTTTCCTAAAATGGTGTTATTCATCAACTTATGAGTTATGGGGATTCTGGAATAAAAGAGAAAAAAAAAATTACTGATTATACCTAGAACGGCCACAAGTTTATTTTGGCCTCCATTACTCCTCATGGAAAAAAACTGTAAATGGACCATATAGCCCAGCTGTATGGCTAGGATATCCAGAACTTTGCAAACTGCAATAATACCCAGTGCTTCTATGATGCCATTAAATCCCTGTATGGCCCCAGAAAGCGGGCAATTGCCCCTCTTCTGCTGATGGCTCCACCCTTTTTAAGGACTGTCACAAGATCCTTAGCCACTGGGCACACCATTTCATGACTCTGCTAAATAACACCAACCCTACCGACCCTCTAATTCTGGATAAAAAGGCCTGACCTGCCACCAGTCATGTATCTCGACATTCCGCCACAATACTCAGAGACCCACCAAGCCACCCGAAGCTTGAAAGGCAATAAAAGTGCAGGACCTGAAGGCATCCCACCTGAGATTTTCAAAAACGGAGGATACCTCCTAACACGCCGCCTACACCTTCTGATCTCACACATCTGGGAACATGAGACCCTCACACAGGATTGGAGGGATGCCAACATCATTGTCATCTGTAAACGCAAAGGTGACAGAGCGATCTGTGGGAACAGCCGTGGAATCTCCCTCCTCTCCATCGCAGGGAAAGTCCAAGCAAAGGTCATGCTCAGCAGACTGGTAAAGCACATTACAGAACCTGTTCTCCCGGAGACACAATGCGGCTTCCGGAAGACTAGATCTACCACCGATATGGCCTTCGTCTAGAAACAGCTAATGGAGAAGAGCAGGGAGCAGCGTAAAGACCTCTATATAGCTTTCATTGACCTAAGCAAAGCTTTTGTTTCGACAACATTGACCGTGAGATGCTCTGGCAACAACTTTCCAAACTTGGGGTACCACCCAAGTTTCTCTCCATCCTTCAACAGCTACATGATGGGATGCACGCCAGAGTCCTCCCAAGAGATCTCCAGTCAGAGCCCTAAAAGGTGAACGCTGGGGTGAAGCAAGGCTGTGTCCTGGCGCCGGCATTCTTCAATCTCCTCCTCTCTGCCCTCACACATCTTTTCCATCATGCCTTGGAACCTTGAGACGGTGTCAACTTAGAATACTGTCTGGATGGAAATCTTTTCAACATCCGACGCCTCCAGACCCACCTGAAGGGAAAGACCAACCAAATCTGTGAGCTGCAATATGCTGACGACAGTGCAATCCTAGCACACAGCCCAGAATCCTTGCAGGGTGCCCTCAACACCATATCTTGTCTGTACCAATCCTTTGGACTTCAGGTCAATACTGAAAACACTGAAGTCATGTTCCAACTCACCAGCTAACCTGCTTCACCCCCGAGCTTCCATATAAATGTGTCCCATTTAAAACAGTTGACCACTTCACCTACCTCGGCTCCACTCTAACCTCACACTGGTCCCTTGACACCGAAATATGCAGAAGACAAAAGAGGCGCTACAAGGACTACACCAAAGACCTTTCAAAGCGCTCCGTCATCAACTCCACGCAGCTTGAAACTCTGGCACTTGACCGGTCAGTGTGGCAGGTCATCTGCGCCAGAGCAACCTCACATTCACACGACAGCAATCAGCAGAGAAGGACCGAGAGACGTACCCAACGACACCAGAGGGCAGCTCGCATTCTCCCTATGTTCGGGCTCCCCTGCCCTGACTGCGGACGGATGATCGGCTCATGCGTCGGCCTCGACAGCCTCCTGAAGTGGCACCGGCGGCAACGTCGCTGAACCCCTCCCCCACCCCCACCTTGAAGCAAACGTCATCGTCGTACATGATGGACAGCTAAGAGACAGCCAGGCTATATAGTCAGCCTAGCTCGGCTGACTATATTGCTAGTAAGACAGACAGCTCAAAGCACTTGACAGTAGCCAAATACCTCACATATGCCAATTTTTACTACACATTCATACACTGACAGCTATGAAAAGCAATCAACTGCATCTTGGTTGCCTAGCAACGCGTTTTGTTACTTTTTGTGCAGTGTGCAGATGCATATATAAACCAGATGCTGTCACCAGGTCAGAATCAGTGTGCTCTTCCATTTTGCAGATGGATATTGTGATTGTCACAGGGCTGTTCTCTTAGTGATTTTGTTTATTTAGTTAGTCGGGTATGCTACCAGAAAAGGAAATGGATCAGAGGAAACGGATGAATGTAAGTCAGGCTTTGGCAGAGCTTCAGAACATGAGTTCCAGTGAGTCGGACAGAGAAGAAATATCAGGGCTCAGTGATCTGTCCTGGTCCAGTGAATCCGACTCCAATTTTGAACCAGAATGTCATCATGAGCCACCCCGTAAAAAAAACACCCCTGAGAGGCAAACCAAGCCTCTGATGCCAGGAAGGTCACCTAAACTTGATATTTATTCACCTCCTAATGCTCAGGTTTCAGAGCATAATTTCAAGTCCAAATGCCATGAAACATTTCAAATTTGTGGTTCCCAAATATTTTGACCAAGGTTCCCATGTTCTCTGCGCTCATGTTCATTTTTTATGAGAGCAGAGGTGTGTTATTTAATGTTCAATGTGTATGTGCACTGGTCTTTTTTAACTGCTTGACAGCTTCATCAAATTGTAGTTTTTTCCCCATTGTTCAATGATACACTAATTAAACACGACAGAAAAGAATTTACATTATTACATCACATTTCAATTTACATGAGGCTTAATTATATTTTAGTAATACCGAATGTGGCAAAATGAATGAAATAAAATGTTTTTTAATTTATTTTTACACGCTACTTTGAAATAATTAACAACTGTTCCAGCGACAAACTTCTAATTTGCAATCATAAAGCCCGCAGAGGTGGGAGGTCAAAGTGACCTAACGGCCGTTCTAGGAGGTAATGCATTGTCAGTCGTTCTAGTGCAAGATCTGACCAATTGAAGCAACCCCAGACCATAACACTGCCTCCAGAAGTCTGTCCAGCGAGCACTACACGACGGCTGCTTTGCGTCGTAGGCCTACCTCCATACCGATAATACACCCTCTGCAGTGGAATAGTTACTCTAAACTCATCAAGCCACATGACCTTTTTCCATTGCTCCACATTCCAATCTTTCTGCTCCCCAGCAAAATGAAGTCCTTTTTTCCCTGATCAACAAGTGGCTCTCTTTTGGCCATGCATCTTTTTAGTCCTAATCCTGCAAGTTATTGTTGCAAGGTGCACGTGAAAGTGTTCTTACTTTCACATTTACATAAAAAAATAAATAAAAAAAACACGAGTTCTACTGTTGAATTTATTTTTTACGATGAGACTTCACCTGGCATTTAATGAACTCCAATCAAGACCATTCATTTTTATTTTTCTGTTTTAAGTTGAAAGTTCACCACTATCCCTCCATGCTTAAATAATGCAATGAACCATCCTTGACCCAATGCCAGAGATCTCGTTAGTTGGTTTCTTTACTTGGTGCAGCCAAAATAATTTGCCCCTCCTGAAACACATTAATATCTATTCCATGACCATGGGATACGTCTTCCGACATGGTTGTTTTTAAAATGAGAAGCAATACATTGCATTAACCAGGGTTTAAAAAATTGTTGCCAGGTGAAACATATAAATCACTGCAATAATGATTCAATCATAGGCACTGAAGTCTTTGCTTTTTTAAATACAAATGGCAACTTTTTTTTTTTTTTAACTTTTTCCACATAGGGGCAGAGAGAAATCATTATTTAACAAGAGTCATCAGAAGATGACATATCCCACCGGTTCCACATAATTCGTGATTTACTCATTGCAGGAGAATTGTATCCTCTTCATATCATCACTGTAGTTATTCTATACTCATAAAACAGATGGATTGATTAGTTTGTTATCAAGGCAAGGATGTAATGATGAATGTATTGATTCAGAACTAGGATCTTGTGTCATGAAGTGTGGGGAATACAATAATGTGAGATTTGCTATTACCACTGTATGAAATGGAGCACCTATTTCCGTATATGTTAACATATACTTACCTTTATAAATAATCAATGATGTAACTTCCATAGTGATATCTTGTCTACCGCAAACTTGACAGTGTTCTGTAACCCATACTCTTTCAATAGCGATGGCTGGTGTGCTACTGAGTCCTACGTAATTGACAGTTCTGTGTGTTCCTCATTATGGCTTGGATGTGAGATACAACAAGGACATTTCACTCTATTTCACTTGGTCTGCGTGAGCTGAGACTTTTGGAGTTTTTGAAGTGTCTAAGTGGCATAGTTTTTGAGTTCTGTCCCGGAAACGAGACAGGGTCCAATTTTAGGGCTGTTTTTGGTGAAAATTTCACGAATTATGGGCAGCATGGAACTGAAACCCCCAAAAGGCACAACTACACCATAAGAGTAAGTTCCATAGCAAATTTGAAGTTTGTAAGTGGTATAGTTTTTGAGTTCTGCTCCGGAAATGAGAATGATAACGGACGGAGGGACAGACAGACAGGGTGATGACTGTATCCCACGGTATTACATACCGGTGGGATAAAAACTGCATTTTGTATTTACTTGGGTTGTCTTTATCTAATATTGAAATTTGTTTGAGCTGAAACATATTTGTGTGACAAATATGCAAAAAAATAAGAAATCAGGAAGGGGGCAAATAATTTTTCACAGCACTGTATATAATTTAACCACTGAACCTTGTAGATATGAATCAAAAGCTGAGTAGCATCTTAGTCAGCGCACAGTACACTCATTTCTGTATCTAAAAGCATATACGTAATTAGGGAAGACGATATTTAAGTAGCTTAACTTTATTCAAAAGACAAGCCTGATAAGTCAATTAAGTAAGGAATGGTTGTTTTTCACGTAATTTTGACTTAATTCCTTGGGTGATGGGAAAGCCTTACTAGTCTGACTGAGGTGTGACATCTACTTTGCACCACTCAAAAAGACTGGTAACCTGCCACGCCAGAATTTAAGGTATGCATACTTAAAAATTAGGATACTCTATTGGTTGTGTAGGTCATCTTATTAACTGCGTTTGTAAAGGTATCAATACTTCACACTGCCCACATACATACTGTAAACTAAATGCTACTCTTTATAGTTGTATAAATTGTGCTGACCAGTATGTGATAATAACTGTGATGTGGACTGCACAATCACATGACCACCAGGCTATTAAAGCAGCCTGGATCACAACTGGATGCTTGACCGCTTTACACTGTGGGTTAAGATGTTCCATGAAGACCACTCTGCCTGGATGCTGTGAAATTTGGCCACTGGAAGTGTGGCATCCAGGAGTCCATTCTAAATTGGCCTACTTTTTTGTTGATTATATGGGGAAGCCAAGTTTACATTGCCTTTCATTAAATACTGCTGTTTCAGTAAAAATTGAAACAAATACTGCAGTTTTTTTTCTTATTCACCATCATGAACAATACTCAATTTTAAATAGCTATGGCTGCCTGCCAAGAAACATTATGCAGTACTCTGTCTAAAGTAGCTTTGACAGGCCCCCAGCAGACATCATACTCCTCATTTCTATGGAAATCACAGTAGGGTTCTATTGCAGAGAATGTACAAATGTATATACAGTACATACAGTCTAGAAAAATGAGAACTACCCCCCCCCCCCTCAGCCCATGTGGTATTATTGTTAGCACTGCTGTCAAAAAGACAACTGAATTGTTTTCCATTTCTTTCTCAGCAAAGCAAACTGGCTACTGTCCGAAGCAAGAAACAACATAAGAATCCCAATTTCAGCTAGAGATCCCAATCTCAATACCATGATAAGGGCAGAGTAAAACATGAATTATAACGAAACAATAATTCATAAGTATGCAGGTTGAGTTACTTATTGATCCAGTATAACGATGCAAACTGACTGTTAGTTTGAAAGCCTCCCAAGTCCTGGAGCTCTCTCAAAGAGATATATGCCGGTCCAGGGCTCACTCTTGCTCTACCTCTGTTTCACTTGCTCTCTCTCTGCCTACTGTGTAAACAAGGTTCTTTTTCTCTAGCCAAGTAGAGTTTCCACTCTCACTTCAGTCGATCCTCTGTCTGCTATTTCCGCTGTTGGGGATAGCTACCAATAGCAACCAGGAAAAGATACATATTATTCTCTTCCTCATTCAGTTGCTTAATAGTTGATCTACTTCCTTTGATTCCAAAAATCGAGCCTTCATTTTACATACTTTGACAGGTCTCTCTATCTGTATGGGCAACACAACAGTAAAGAGGCTCCGGACTGCCTCTCTCCTGGTGCTAACAGGTATTGCACCACTTATGTACATTTCAGCAGGGCATATCAATCAGTTAGTCAGAAAGGGATAATGGATCTTATAGGCTGGCCCGCTTAAGTCAGGAACATGGATCAGAGAGTCTATCTTATTTATTTTAGTACTGAGCCCTGGCCATTGGGCAAGGGTGATTTGTTGAATCAAGAGAAAGCAAGAATGATCAGTCATAAACAGCTGAGCTAAAATTGTGATAGTCTGGATCCAAAACTGCTTGATGTGAGAACATTCCCGAGTGAAACACCTTAACATAATACTGAACAAGCTGCTGACATTGTCAAGCAATATCCCCCGCAACTGGCATTGCATTTTTGAATAGAGAATGTTTATATGCATTTAGATTTCTAAAGAACTGTACTAATCGCAAAGCTGTTAATATCCTTGCAAAAAAATAGGCCGGAGAGTATGCATCAGAAAACTCTGAAAATTATGCCAAATTGTTTTCATGATGCACCTTTATGTGTCTTTACACCTTGATGCCAAATACGATCGCAATCGAATTATTATTTTCAAAGTTATAGCCCAGACACGACACATGACAGATTTCCCACAAATTTGTCGCTTTTTGGCCTAAAACGTGAGAAATTACAAAATTATTTTCAAAATTGTTTTTCATGACACGCCTTCATGTGGTTTTACACCTCGATGCCAAATATGATCAGAATCGGATGATTAGTTTCGAAGTTAACGGACACGACACATTACAGATTTCCCACAAATTTGTCGCTTTTTGGCCCAGAACGTGAGAAATTACAAAATTATTTTCAAAATTGTTTTTCATGACATGCCTTCATGTGGTTTTACACCTTGATGCCAAATATGATCAGAATCGGATGATTAGTTTCGAAGTTATAGCCCGGACACGACACATGACAGATTTCCCACAAATTTGTCGCTTTTTGGCCCAAGACATGAGAAATTACAAAATTACTTTCAAAATTGTTTCTCATGACACACCTTTCTGTGGTTTTACACCTCGATGCCAAATATGATCAGAATCGGATGATTAGTTTCAAAGTTATAGCCCGGACACGACACATTACAGATTTCCCACAAATTTGTCGCTTTTTGGCCCAGAATGTGAGAAATTATAAAATTATTTTCAAAAATGTTTTTCATGACACACCTTTATGTAGTTTTACTCCTCGATGCCAAATATGATCAGAATCGGATGATTAGTTTCAAAGTTATAGCCCGGACAACAAACGTGTCGGACGGACGGACTGACGGACCAACCGACGGACCGACCCCGTTTTTATATCCCCCGCAACAACGTTGTTGCGGGCGATAAAAATCTAAGCACAAGCATGCACACCGTCCTCAAAACTACATTTTTCATAGATTACTGGTGAGTATTTAGAATGATAGCATTTGTATGAACCAAGCCAGATTTATTTGTATGTGTAGCTGTTAAAATAGACATGTTTACAGTAAGCTGAACCCAAAGTCAGTGAACAGCTCAAAGAAACTATACAGCATAAATTCACCTAAATCACATTCAAGTAGATGGGACAATAACTACAGGTTCCCACTGAAAATGGAGCGAATTGAGAGACAGAGGGATCCCTGCATAAGACACTGCTGGCCCTAGTCAAAAACCAGACTGCAGAGAGCAAGGGAGGTTTGTATTTTTGCAATAAATCAGCAACAATTTCAGAGACAGGTCAAGAAGCGAGTTGAGTTAACAGTGCAATAAACTGCTTTAATTGGCCAATTACGTGCTGAGTAAAAACAAACCAGCATACCCAGCAGCTATACAGGACGAGGGTTGCAAATCCCGGCTAGAGGGACAAGTGTAGACGTAGCTAAATGACCTTTAGGAACAGGCAGTGCACATTACGATGACTCTTGAGTTCAACAGAACTGATGTTAAACTGAATTACTGGACAGTAGTGCCAGTGCGAGTCCAATTAAGCCCAATTTAAACAAATGAGCCAATAGCCTATCACAGAAATAACAAACAAAAGCGGAGGGAAGCTTAAACCAAGTTAAAACTCTTCAATCAGGAACCGCTTGAAGGAGAATGTTATTAAAGGTTAATTCCTCGGCTTAGTTCAAGTAGGCCTAAACAGATCATAAAATGTTAATTTTCCTCTCAGCAGTAGGAACTTGGAGTCGTTCACAAGGCATTCAGACATATTTCGAGCCACTGGCCATAACGAACTGTTTGAAATATCCTTTGGAGAACGACTGGCGAAAAAATTAGTGCGATGACATAACGCCAAGGGAGGATGTTTCTGGTCACCCGACACTTATTTTTATCTTCTTGAGGAAAAATAAACACATTTCTTTGCTCCAGCTCTGCCTATAATTCGTGAAAAATAGGTAGCTATTTAAATGCACACAGCCAATAACACGATGCCCGTTCTTTTAGTGAATTTCAACTTCATCTGATCCTAGTCAAAGGCCAGACTCGGAAAAATGTGCTCAACTTGGCGCCCATTTCATAAATTGTAACCTAGCTCCGAATGAACCTCAGAGAAAGCACATCCAAACGGGATCAGCTAGAATTGCGTCCTGAGTGAATGAAACTGTTTTTTTTTTCTCCCCGAGAGAAAAGTCAGGATACGCACGTTAAGGCTTATTAATCGGGATACAGAAAATTCCATTCACTGAAACTCAGGATGTGGTCAATTGCGGCAAAGTAAAAAAAAAAAAAAAAAAGAGACTATTGAGTAAATACCTCGAGTTAAAACTACAGGCAAAACAAACAAACAAACCTTAATACATCGATTAATTGACTAATTGATGAAAAAAAACTATTGTTTGTCAGCAAGCATTAGGCTGTTTTGATTATAAATTCATAAAATATTTGGATGCGAATTGTGACAACAATGTAACTAAATAAGCCAGCCTGCAGCGGAGGTGTGCGCAAAAAGAATTAGAAATATATACAACGAACCCAATAACAATAATTTGTCGCCAATTAAAAAATGGGCTACAAGGAGATTTCAACGTATAGCTTTACAACCGAAACCAAATGAAGGAAAGAAGCAAAATTGCAGTTAAGGCGCATAAGGGACCGTTATGGTACCCCTGACAGCAGAACAAAGTAACAAAAACTTATTTTATCGGAAATTGAGAAATCAACCGATTACTGTACGATTGTAGCCTAGTAGCTTCTCGAAAGATATAAAACGAATAAAATATTTCACGCTTACCGGTTTTAGTCTATATTAGCTTTATTTTCCCTTGAAGTCATAGAACTAGATGTTTCTTGTGTTGCCACCAGCAGAACTACTCCACTCGCAGTAAATTAAAAACGACAAGACAGAAATTTCACTGACCACATCGCCGGAGGAAAGATCTAAAACTACTGTGCGGAGATGGGCGATCGATGGCCAGTGGCGACTCTTACGATCACAGCTCTGCCCTAGAGAGGGTTTTGAGATTTTGGTGTCTCCCAGTCCCGTGGGTTGAGTTCAGGGGCTTTTCCTCTGGGCGAGAGGGGCAGGCTCTCCTGAGTAGGTAATACCTCTTTCATAGCCAATAGTTCCACTCAGGAAAGAGAGATTCTCGCTCAGGTCTTTATAATACATTAATTCAACAAGAGACCAAATAACACGCGTCCTAATTCGTATAGGGTATAAGGAGGCAAAATTCTGGCACACATTCATAACTTACCAGGAGATATAAAGATCAACTGAATTATTTACTGTCACATCAAGTAGCCAAGGCTGTGTGAAATAAAGTGGTCTCAGAGATATCTAGTTTGCACCATAAAGGTGATATAATCAGCGTGTATTGTTTATTAGGGCCCATCAATCTCATGAGTTCAAGGGGAATCAAGCTGAATTTTTTGCTGTTCGTATCGCTCATGTAGACAGCAGTATCAGGCTACTGTAATTATTCACTGGAAATTCACCATAATTCTCCGCACTCGGGCACAAAAGCAGGGGAGCATTCATAGTCTCCCCCTACCGGTATGATCTAGCGAACTTCGTATGCAGTACAGTTCCGCAAGGCGAATTTGGCTCGTGTAAATTTACATAAACCTAAGTAAGACGGTAGAATCCGTGGCGCTCTGCAGGTTGAAGATCCGCGAACTAAAAAGGCAGTGGACCTGCGTTCACATATAGGCTATAAGTGAACCTACACAGATATGGAGCACTTTTTTTCCATCGTCCTAGAAAACATGTCAATTATGTTGAATTATTCAGCTTGAGGCGAGTGTTTTTTTTTTTTTTTTAATATAGGCAACATTGATATGCGTCTCATAGATTTTCTGACGTACTGGCAGCAGATTATGGGAGAGTGGGGTACGATGAGCCATTTTTCACATTCTGACTTTTTCAAGTGACCAATCATGGCCAAAGGTATCCCCTAAATAATGTAAATTATACCAATCCAGAGTTGGTGAAGTTTGGCGCAATTATTTCCTACAATCCTTCAAAACATTCGTTTTTGATTAACATCAGGGAGTACAACACCGAAAGTCACCAATGAATACTCTGTAGTCCCTTCAACAATGTCAGCTAGGCTAAAGTCCCAAGTTTGTTGTATTGTCCAGTGATCAGATTGTGTGCGAGGCCTGAACACTGGAGGGAAGATACATTTATTGCGGTGTGATGACGCCCTGTGTTGGATGGCCTGTTCGCAAGAGTATTTCCTCAGGTCAACTGGGAATGACAGCGTTGATTCAGTTCTCCCTGCCACATGTTCCATCTCTCCTTAATATTCACCGCATTACTCTTGTGCCTTTTTTACGGAGATATCACTACAAATATTTGGCTTAGATCTTCATAAATAACAAGTTATAGTACAGCTTTTCACAAGACTAATTTGTTTATTATGGTGGGGTACCATGAGCCATGGTAATAATTAATAAGTAAAAATCTCAACTCTCTTGGTAATTCCATGTATTGTTCTGGCCTTCGGTTCATCAGATGATGAAAGAGGACTGAAAATACTCCGTATATACAAAACCCAAAACCAGAGAAGTTGGCACGTTATGTAAGTGGTAGATAAAAACAGAATACAATGATTTGCAAATCCTATTCAACTTATATTCAATTGAATATACTGCAAAGACAATGTTTAATGTTCAAACTGAGAAACTTTTTTTTTTTTTTGTTGCAAATAATCATTAACTTTGAATTTAAAGGCAGCAACACATTGCAAAAAAGTTGACACAGGAGCCTTTTTACCACTGTTACATCGCCTTTCCTTTTAACGACACTCAGTAAACATTTGGGAACTGAGGAGACCAATTTTTGAAGCTTTTCAGGTGGAACCCTTTCCCATTCTTGCTTGATGTACAGCTTAAGTTGTTCAACAGTCCAGGGTCTCCGTTGTCGTATTTTACGCTTCATAATGCGCCCCCACCACAAATTTTCAATGGGAGACAGGTCTGGACTACAGGCAGGCCAGTCTAGTACCCGCACTCTTTTACTACAGAGCCATGCTGTTGTAACACGTGCAGAACGTGGCTTGGCATTGTCTTGCTGAAATAAGCAGGGGCGTCCATGAAAAAGACGTTGCTTGGATGGCAACATATGTTGCTCCAAAACCTGTATGTACCTTTCAGCATTAATGGTGCCTTCACATATGTCTAAGTTACCCATGCCTTGGTCAATAATACACCCCCATACCATCAAAGATGCTGGCTTTTGAACTTTGCGCCTAAAACAGTCTGGATGGTTCTTTTCCTCTTTGGTCCGGAGGGCACGACATCCACAGTTTCCAAAAACAATTTGAAATGTGGACTCGTCAGACCTCAGAACACTTTTCCACTTTGCATCACTCCATCTTAGATGAGCTTGGGCCCAGCGAAGCCGGCAGCGTTTCTGGGTGCTGTTGATTGAATGGCTTTCGCTTAGCATTGTAGAGTTTTAACTTGCACTTGCAGATGTAGTAACAAACTGTAGTTACTGACAGTGGTTTTCTGAAGTGTGCCTGAGCTCATGTGGTGATGTCCTTTACACACTGACGTCGGTTTTTGATGCAGTACCGCCTGAGGGATCGAAGGTCACATGCATTCAATGTTGGTTTTCGGCCTTGTCGCTTACGTGCAGCGATTTCTCCAGATTCTCTGAACCTTTTGACGATATTACGGACCGTAGATGATTAAATCCCTAAATTTCTTGCAATAGCTCGTTGAGGAATGTTGTTTTTAAACTGTTCGACAATCAGCTTACGCATTTGTTCACCAAGTGGTGACCCTCTCCCCATCCTTGTTTGTGAATGACTGAGCATTTCAGGGAAGCTGCTTTTATACCCAATCATGGCACCCACCTGTTCCCAATTAGCCCGTTCACCTGTGGGATGTTCCAAATAAGTGTTTGATGAGCATTCCTCAACTCTCTCAGTCTTTTTTTCCACTTGTGCCAGCTTTTTTGAAATATGTTGCAGGCATCAAATTCCAAATGAGCTAATATTTGCAAAAAATTACAAAGTTTACCTGTTCGAACATTAAGTAACTTGTCTTTGCAGTGTATTCAATTGAATATAGGTTGAAAAGGATTTGCAAATCATTGTATTCTGTTTTTATTTACGATTTACACAACGTGCCAACTTCACTGGTTTTGGGTTTTGTATATTTTGGAATGGCATTAACAAGTATGTATTTAAGGGGGAAAAGAGTACCGTAAACATACTGACCGCGCATTGAACACAGCATAAGAAATATTAAAACCTTTGTTAATGGCATTGTGTTAGTTTCCTGTAAGCAAATATGGCCAAATTTTGTGTCTTGTGAGTATTTTGAGTTCCATGCACTGAGCAATAATGTTGTGCATGAAACTGGCTCATAATTTTGCTGTGTTGTCTTAGTAAATTAGTTAATCAATCCTCTGATTGCTAATCAAGCAAAGTAATAAAGAGTTATTGTTTGTTTAACGGTGAGTATTCTGTCTCCCCTAACTGACCTCAAACAGCACATGAACCCTGTCATTGCATAATAAGAAATCACATCCTAAAATATGAAAACAATTACACAAATTATTCGGAAAAATCACAAAAATAGCAGTCAGAAATGTCTTACCTTGCAGATGGACGGCCAGTTGCTGAACAATGGTCAAGAATAAGGATGGATTCAGACTATTTTTATCATAATTCCCTTTTCAGTAACGGTCGTGGCAGCGTGCAAGATCGTGGACACCATATATGCAGTAGAGGAAATCAGCCGACTCGCAGCAACATGCTAGAAAACTTTTGTTGCCGATCAAAGGTGTTAACAAAGTCATTCCAGGAAACATGAAGATCAATAAATTGATGCTCATAATCATAGAATACAAAACAAAATATGTCTTCGGTAACGGTCATGATTTAGTGGACACGGAATTTTTTTGTGCTTAAGTTAATTTACGCATTCTCAAAAATGATGGAAGTTAGCGTGGGGGAGTTGGTTCATCGGCGCAAGGAAAGTCAGTTTTTCTGCAGAGTAGCAGTACGTTTGAGCAGTGACACTCACTCGAGACCTGCCACAATGGTAACGGTCGTGAGCACAGCAGACACGTCGGGCAACAACCGTTGCCCGATAATTTCAGTCTGATACCGTCTTATGTCCTGCCTAGAAACGTTCGTAACAAAGTGTAATTTATTCATTGTGAGTGAATAACATACAGGCAAATCTACATGATAGTCTAATTTTAAATTCCCACATCCTGTCAGTTAAAAACTGATTTTTTTGGCACATTTCGGCGTCGTTCTTGAGCCAAACAAAACATTTTAATTAACTTAATAAAAAACTACTTGGGTTCAAATGGTAGTTTTATCCTCACAATGGCCCTCATTTATCAAACTTGCGTAGGATCTGGTGTAGATTCTGCACGAGGAGCGCGTGGCAATACTGATAGGTGGCGAGTCCCCACTGCCTCAATGGGAGCTGCATGAGGGTAATTGTTATAATACAGTCTGCAGAGATCACTCTTCATTGTACTTTTATTAGTATTACTCCGTGACATTTTATTGGGTGCCACACAAAACAAGCAGCCACACATCACTTTCCCGGAGGAGATCTTCGCCGTGAACGAAAGTTCCTCACATGTTGGACAGAAGCTTATTCCAATAACAATAGAAGATCTGCCATTGTCAAAATGTAATCATGGCCAAAGTGTCCGTAGGCCTACAGTAGGCCTATATATATACTGAGCAACAAAAGAAATGCAAGTTAGCTAGTTAGTCAATGCACTCTTATGGTTACTCAGTCAAAGTGACAGCAAAATAAAGAAAAGTTTGATGAAACGAGTGTAAATATGCACGTGCTAGTAATAAATTTGCTTTTTTTTTTTAAATAATTACGCGCAAACTTATATTCCAGACTGCCTTTAATTAACTTGCGTTTCTTTGCTTTGTCAGATTGATAACTCTGGACGAAAGTAACACGGTGATTTACTCTCAGCCATTCACACTTCGATGCGTCATACTAGGTCAGCACGTGCAGCTCGCGCCCCTCTCCAGACCTGCGAGAATTCTTGAGGCGTCCAGTCTTCCTTGCAGCACAAGACCGGGAAGATTTTCCACAGTGGTGAGTAAATTCAGACGAATGCGAAAATTTTTCGATTTGAAGATTGTCTTTATCGGTCCATTTGTCATATTTATGATGAAATGATAGGTCATTTAGTTCCATTACATATGGTGAAGTTTGAAATGTCAGACTTTTTCCACTTTGGAACAAATCCTCGTTCAATTGTCAGGAGTCACAATCGGGACTGAAGTAGCAACAGTTACGTTCGTCCCTCTCTGCTAATGCGGCCGCATTTTGTGTTTAAAAGCTCAATAAAAATGTGCTTTATGTTTTACCAACAGAAAATGCCAAGAGTTAGGGTCAGAAGAGAGGAACGGTTGACCCGGAGGTTAACGCAAGGGCCTTTTTTGATGTCTGAAGAGGCAATAGTATAAGGAAGGCAGCAGAGGTGCATAGCGTTTGTCATGTCACCCTGTTAAAGTACTGCAAGAGGAGGGCAGAGGCCCCCGGGGTACAGGGCTCAGGACAAAGTCTTCACAGAAGACCAGGAGAAGATATATAAAGGGATATATAAAGAGAGCAGCCGATATATATTTTGGCCGGAGTCCTAAAGAGGTTAGAGTAACACCGCAGACAGAGCTACACCACTACCGCCATATAGCAAGTATCTCTGCTCCGGATCTGCCCCAGCTCTGAGCCGGATCAGCTGGAGACGGGGCAGATCCGGAGCGGAGGTCCTTGCTATGTGGAAATTAACCTCTTTTTAATGCTTTTTTTAGGTGCGAAAGTTTGCATATGAGCTGGCTGAAAATATTGGCCTCAAAACTCCATGTTCATGGAAGAAAAACCAGATGGCAGGGAAGGATTCGTTCACCTCCTTCCTCGAGTGCAACAAAACCCTGTAAATCCATCGACCTCAAGCCACCAGCATGTCATGTTCCACCGTCTTCAACAAGACCACTTCATCTGGGATGGTCCCCCTGGCTGCACTGGTTCTGCCAATGGATCGACAGATTTTTTGGCCTTTTTACAGCATTTTGCAAGATACACCCGCATGACCCCGGAGTCAAAGTTGCTGCTACTCTAAGACAATCATGCATCACACCTCTCTGTGGTAGCTATTGACTTTTGCAAGGCACAGGGCATTGTACTCCTGTCTTTTCCACCCCACTGCTCCCACCGTCTTCAGCCGCTAGACCGAAGCGTTTTTGGCCCTCTGAAGCATTACATTAACAGTGCAGCAGACAACTGGATGCGAATGAACCCTGGAAGAACTTTTACCATGTACAACATCCCAAGTCTTGTGACTAAAACTCTGCCTCAAGCTGCGACAACAAGCAGCATTTCGTCTGGGTTCAAGTATACCGGTATCTGGCCCTTGAATCCAGATATTTTCAGTGAGGCAGACTTTGCTCCAGCTAGTTAAATCGCTCCGAAATTTTTTTTTCGGTTTGTAACGTTATCTTTTAAAATGACGTCCATGTAAAAAATGTAACTTTCGTATCAGCTCTCCCCTATATATCTGACTGAATGAGCATCTGACATACCACACTGCATATCTGCCAAGTCACGCATTGCGCTTAATCAAATTGATTGTAATTATCAGCCTTCTGGCCTGACAAGCAGGTTGTCTCAAAAAATAAGTTTAGTTAATTTCTAAACACAGGCGTCTTATTTATTCATTCATTCATTTATCAATCTAGCCTGTTTATCTATTCAGCCTATTTATTCATTTTAGTAATGAGAGCAACAACAGCATGGCGTCCGCAGCGCTGCATATGGTTTATTACTCATTTTGACAGGTACACTCGGTCCTGCATGTTCGCTGGTTACAAATTTGCGTACACCTGGCTCGAGATTTTTTCAGACCGTTCACTCACGTTCAGATTGATAAATACCAATCCTTGCGGGAGACATGGCGTACACCCATTTTTTTGGTGGACGCACGGTTGATAAATAAGGGCCTATATCTCTAACATGTGCTTAACAAAATAATCATGAATTAAATACATCAATCATTACCTGCTGAAAATAAAACGATGAACAAAAACTGTCCCGAAAATCTCTTCAGTATTGTGAAAACAGACATATGTAAGAGTTGTATATTTATTTTCAGTATATATATAATGAATAAAGTAAATAAATATCTGGATTACAATACTGGGCTACATACATGATGCATTTTCAGCGCAATATCCCCCCCCTCCCATGAAACGTATTAGGCCTGCCTCAGAGCTGAAGAAAACGCCCTACAAAGACTCTTGCGCCGAATTGTCACTAACGATTGAGAATTTCCTGACAACAAATACCCGTAAACAAAATTATTTATTGAATAATGGTTGTGCTTGTTGGCTGATGTGAGTCACCAGTCCAGTGTTTTTCATTTAATTCTCTCAAGTCGCATACACGTGCAATGTTTGATTGCACAATTACCCCGCTGATTCCTTACACAAGATGGCGGACGCGTCTCACATTTTCTGGCTCGTAGAGTCAATGACGTTGTCCACTCAAGTGTTTTCTTTAGCTCTGTGAGGAGTTTGAAGGCAAAACAACAGACAATGACACACATCTGTCTCGTGCTTAGATTGAAGAAAAAAATTTGAACTTTAAGCTTGTGTACAGCAAATTATAGGAGCTAAATAATTAACCATTGTATGACTTGGATCAGTGAATATATTAGGCCTTGTGCAATTACTTAATTTGCAGCATTATCACCACATGGACATAGGACTTTCACTTCCCATGCCAGGCATTGTATTTCTCTCATTATATGAAGTTTTGAGGGTTAGAAAAAAACAAAAAATTCTGACTAATTAAGACAAATCAAAGGCTTAAAAGAATTCTGGGATTGCAATTGTGGTTGCAATGAAAACCAGCAGACACAGTGGTCCCCCAGGACCGAGTTTGAGAACCACTGGTCTACCCCATGAGTGAATTTTAGCTTACCCCCAATTTTATCTGGTGGCGTTCTAATCACAGAAGTAGAATAGCGAGAAAGCAGCAAGCACACTGCATATTTAAATTATTTATTGCAAACTGCCTGAATGATAATATGAAATAAAAATACACAGCAAATACAAAAGTAAAGATTAAAAAGGGTTTGATTGGTCTAAAAACAATTGTACAATGAAGATGGTCTACTTTTTAGGCACTCCCTTATCAATACAGCAATCAAGGGAATTTAACAAAAACATCCTTGAATAAATGCATCCGCATGTCAAAGCTGACCCAAAATTTTCACTGTACACAAATACGTCCAAAAACAGTTGAACCTTATTGAACCAAAAGCAAACAAATGCTGTAATTTTCAGCTTTTTACAACATGGAACTGTTGATTACCAAGATTGTCCATGAAAACACTGAACTTCAGTCAGCAATATGTTTCTTTGGTTTAAAATCACCTTCAGGTTATGGGAAATCTACAACAAACAATTTCACCAACTAACAGTCAAGGTCCTTTCATTAAAAACAAAAAACAAAAAAAAAATTGGGGCATTCGAATATTAAATCTCAAATGGCAGGAAATTGTAGCACTGGGTGAACCTGGACATAATACATTCTTTGAGAAGGGCGACAAAAAAGAGGGCTCTTAATATGGTGTTCAAGGCCAAAAGTGTCCAGTGGCACAGAAGAACATGCAAAAAAAAACAAATTACCAAAATCCTACGCTGGATACCCCAGAAATACTAGATACATTTCAGCACATCCAGTGAGCTAACATTCAGATGCAGTATTTTATCCAAATACAGCCACAATACACTGCTCATTCAATGATGAGCACCACTGAAATGCAACTCAAGTTTGTACAATGTTTAGTTGTATTCTCGACTGAAGACAACCTCTCTTAGTCTGTCTCTGAAGCACAAACAAAGTCATTCCATGAATGGGTGAAAGGCCTGAAGCATTCAAAAACTAAACATGGGGTTGATTATGAATTGAAACCTTCACCTTGCACATACTCTTCCGAAAGATTTCAATAAACAGTATTAAATATAACTATACTTACAATTTAAACAAAAAATAAAAAAAAAAAACAAGTGTTTGCCACTAACATGGCAATATCCCCCGCCCCCTCAATTTTGTGTGTCCGTAGGGACGTACGGAGCCCAATGCTATATCCCTCGCTTCGCGCTAATCGCGCGGTGGGGGATAACTACCATGATGATGTAAAGTTTGTCCAAAAAAAAAAAAAAAAAATTATACCGCTTCCACATGAAGGCAACATATGGACGCACCATTTAGAATGCGAATATTTATGGTCCCATTTGCCCCCATTTCAGCACTCCAATGCCATTCTGAAGTTAAAGACAAAAGGAATCTCATTCTGGAAATAAACAAGAAAGTAACCTCAATCTAAATAGAATTGAATCAATGTGTCTCAAAACCACCATTTCACATAGATTTCAACTAAATAAATACAAAATAATCTGAAAAATCATACTAATATGCCTTTGCAATCAAGCATTTTTGATAAATTCCTGTGCTAGTACATATGTGAACAACTTATGACATATGAACATTAAAAAAATGACACGAATGTATTTCAAAATGGCATTATGAGTCTGACAATATGGCTTGTTGGGCACTTGTAATAATGTTTCTGTATAAAAAGGTTTTTAGTTTAGTGTTACAGTACAATAAAGTGTAACAACAGAAAGACATTAAATCAAAGATCAAATAATAAGCACAAGAATATCTTTGGGCTCAAAATTTCACAATTAACCCTCCACAATGAACACAACTTAATCAAATTAAGCAGCTAGTGATCGTCAGCAGCCAGATGTCTACTCTAAACAGTTTCATGTTCCCCCTGAGCGGCACAAGTTAGCAATGAGTGCTCAGTATGCAGCTACTGAACTGCCACTGACTAAGACAGGGCCGCTGTGACACGCGGGTCCTGACGATGTACAGTCGTACTTGTACTGCAGTTATATGACTATTCAAGCCTACTCTCAGAACAAATTTGATTCAAAAGGCAGAAACTTGGCAATCATGTTGCTTTCTGCACGCAATTTACTATAACCTATTGAATAAGAGATTCCTGACATTGCACCAAGTGTTAAACAGTGCAGTACTGTGCAGGGTGAGATTACATGGTTGTGTTTCCTTCTGAGTCATGCAGGGAAGTAGACTACTCACAGCAACAGAGGTGGCTTCACATAGCACATCAAATTTTGCACTAGAAAGTGGTAGCAAGAGATAAACAGTATGGTGAGAATTGCGCCAAGAAAGGAGCGTTAAAGGAGAATTCTGGGATTTTTCAACCAAGGCCATAACTTCCCATCCATTTGTGACCAAATGGTTAAGAACATTTTCTTTCTATCGGTCCAATATCAAGCTAGAAGGCTGTAGCCCTGAACACATGAAATGGCTGCAATGCAATCCATAGGGACATTTTTCCATATCCAAGTGCACGGTATTGCCATTGCCAGGCTCAGGGTGTTACTGTACACGTCTGACAACACAATGAAAGGATCCCTACAAAGATAGACCTGAGTCTAACAAGTAACTGAGCAGGAGTCTTGCTCAAGGAGTAGTCTTGCTCATAAATCTAGCAGGAGGGGAATTGTTGCAGGAAGACAACTGTGCAAAAACAAGTTACGAAAGCCATCCTAGGAAGAGTGATGAAGAGACCAGGTGTACTGCAAAGACAACTTGGTGTTAACTAAAGGGAAAAAAAAAAAAAAACCCAATGGTTCATATATGAGCATTTCCACATTGCGGCAATGAAATGCATGCCACAGTTGGCAAATACACTACTTTTTGGGGACAGGGACATGCTGAAGTTGAGGACAGTGGTGCTACACACAGATGAGACCACTCCTGTCAGTACACCACACCTTGAGGACCATCGTGTTTCCGGTGATCATTCTGACCAGAATAACTACTGCCAGTCAAACAAGAGAAGAAATTTGAGATAAAAATACTTTTTTTTGAAGAAGAAAAATAATGCTGTTCCAAGAGCAAAGAGACTAACAGGACAGTAACGGTGAAGTTAAGGAGTTGACCCGGCATCAGTACACGGGAAAGCAGAGCAGGATCATGTCAGATACCAGCACGCAGTTATAAGCCAGACGGTTGTTCCAAGAATAGATTGAGTCACGATCGATTATAAAGTAACAATCTGAGATGCCCTCTCAGGGAACATACTTTGACACGTACAAATGCCCTCCTGGATTACATTGCAGCCATTTTGCAGATTTCTGGTCATAGCGTTCTCGCCTAATATTGGACCGATTAAAAAAACATGGTTTATTTTCCTAAATATTGATTAGATACTAACAGGTGAGAAAATAGGGCCCCAGTTCAAAAATACCAAATTACCCTTCATGTTACATAAGATTAGTTTGCTTTTCGACAGGCGGCCTCTGCAAACAGAGTGGCAGAGGAGACAAGTTACATAGTTACGATACAGTCAAACAACTCTAAATACAGACAAATCTGATTCCGGAGATGTTCTTTGCTATGTTTCACAGTGTTCTGAGAGGCATCATTGGTTCAGACTTGGAATTTACCATCCTGAATTTGCTGTACATACAGTATATGGGACATAGTTATTCCAAAACATGGGAAATGTAAGTTTCAAAAGGCAAAGAGACAAGAGAAAAGACAAGAGACCAGGAACATGGGCAGAGCTCTCAGTTGTGAATTCTGAGAGCCAAACCACTTTCTTCATTGTACAGAGGAGATATCGTCCCCTAGTGGCCATGATTGGCATACTGGTTGAACAATAATCAAGAGGGGTTCAACAGCTCCAACAATGCCCCTACTGCTCCAAAATAACCCTGGGAAAACAAGGATATCCATCGATGAGTTGGGAAAATAATACTAACACAAAGGAAGCATAAATAAATATTTATAACCATTTCCAAATGAAGCCATTGCATGGAGCAAGAGAATGAACAGCATACAATAGTTTTCAATTATTATTATGTGAATTAGTATCAATAGTTCGGCAATCACCAAGTTGTTTCCTCTCACCTCATGCTGCAGGAAAAGTGCCTTGAGTTGGCCTTTTGACCAGTAATCCATAGCGTAGGCCAGGAGTTTCATTGAAAGGGTATTGACCCTTAAGAAGTTACCCACAAACACCACCCGCTCAATGTTCTTCAAAGAGAAGAGAGACATTTCGCGCATTACATGTAAAGACAATTACCTCTGCAAAACTCAATGATACGACCAAAAAAAAATTCTCACCAATTACCAAGTCGATTCAAATATTTGTCTTAACGGACTCAATATTATCAGTGCAGTTAAGAGGGGGATTAAACACTTGGAGAATTGTCCAGTCTCTGCACTGAACAAAAAAACTTGGAAGTCCAAAAGTGAACTCGTAATTAGCTACACTGTTCGTGAATTGGCTTTATTGTACTTGTCATTTTGTAAGATTTAGCAATAAAAGCATCGTACACTTGCACCTATACTGATGGTTACTGTGACTGGGAAACACTAGTACACAGCATGCATAAACTGGGAAGCAAGGTTCAAGCTTCAATGTAATGTTCTCTTACCTGGCAAGCCCAGAAAAACTACCAAGATTCCGAAATCATTACGGTCAGATGCAACCAAAACGTCCTTCTTCTAAGAACTAGCCACTAAATGAACCAATGTTACCAATAATAGCAACCAAAATGACTATAAATTGATGGTACAATTGGCTCACATGCAGCAAGTCCAGGAAAACTGCCTTGACATTTAGACAACAACGAAATGCAAAAACTACACATTCAAAAACTCATTAAGGGGCTGAACTGACAAAATTTTTTGAGGGAAATATCTCTAGGCGTACTGTGACGTGAAGTAGTACTTGCATTTGCCCCCTTCCTGATTTCTTTTTTTTTTGCATATTTGTCATGCACATACGTTTCAGATCATCAAACAAATTTTAATATTAGACAAAGACAACCTGAGTAAATATAAAATGCAGTTTTTAAATGATGATTTCATTTATTGAGGGGAAAAAGCTATCCAAACTTGCCTGGCCCAATGTGAAAAAGTAATTGCCCCCTAAACCTAATAACTTGTTGCGCCACCCTCAGCGACAACAACTGCAATAAAACATTTGCGATAACTGGCAATGAGTCTTTCACATTGCTGCAGAAGAGTTTTGCCCCACTTTTTTTTGCAGAATTTTTTAAATTCAGCCACATTGGAGGGTTGTCAGGCATGAATGGCATGTTTAGGGTCATGCCACAGCATCTCAATCAGATTTAAAGTCCAGATTTTGACTACGCCACTCCAAAAGCTTTTCTCTTTTTCTTTTTTTTTGCTTTTCAGAGGTGGATTAGCTGGTGTGTTTGGGATCATTGTCCTGCTGCATAGCTTGAGGTCACGAACAGATGGTTGGACATTCTCATTCATAATTTTTCAGCTGAGAGCAGAATTCATGGTTTCATCAATTCAGGCAGTGGTTCCCAAAGTAAGGGGCGCAGAGCAATTGCAGGGGGGGCGCGGCGTGCGGGAAGCGAATTTTCCCCCCCCCCCACTCTAGTTCCGGACACCAACAAAATATTATTTGCATACAGCAAATGAGCAACCTTGTTCCGGACCGCTGAAGGAGTGTTTTGAGACAGTTTAATTTTTTCTGTCTTTACTGGCCTTGCACCAAGATACGGACTCAGAACCACTGACTGCTCAGTCCATTCGCTGCCCAGAATTCTGCGATTACATCGTAAATGCCTGCCTTACTCTCAACATAACTGTTGGCCAAATCATTCATCTAGCCTGCCATTTTCTGAAATTATTATACCCCCCGCAACAAAGTTTAGTTATACCCCCCGCAACGAAGTTTAGGGGGGGTATACTGGATTTGCTTTGTCCGTGTGTGTGTGTGTGTGCGCGTCTGGACCTAGATCTCATAACCTACTCATCCGATTTTGAAAATTTTTTCTCTTGCTGGAAGGTCTATTGACTGTGGTACTGCCCGACTACTTGTGGTTGCGGGGGGTATCCTGTAAGCCATGCTTACTGACTAAATCTAGTTTGTTATGAATGAAGTTGTTGAAATATTTCAAGCTGTTAAAATGATCTGGTTACAATCAATGTAGTCTAGCGATACCCAACTCGCCGCTTTTTATCCTGCACTGATCTGGCATATTAATAGTAAAATAGTAAGTGACACCGAAAAAAATCTGATGAATATAAAGCAGAAATAACCAAGATTGTGTCATCTTATTCTCAATAATATGAATGCTCTGTAGACCTACAGATTTTTTTTAATCTAGCCTAGGTACTGAACATTACAAACATGTCGGCAGGTTTGGAAAGCGGTGTTCATGAATTTTTTTCACACTTCGCTGTCGGCTGTTAATATAGGCTGATTATGGTGCCTTCTTTCTGCATCATATAAACATAATTTTAAGTAGACGGCTATATTCAGGCAGAGGGGTGTGATACAGCCTAATAATTTAATACTTTAAAAGAGGTTTTGAATTATGAAATCTTCATGTCCTTCACTTGAAAATTAAGGTGGCCGTTTCCAAACCTGCCAATCATTTTTAATGTTTCCAGCTCGGCTAGACAAAAATCATCTGTTCAGAGCTTTCATATTTTCTAGAATAAGCTGAAGCGATCTCGGTTATTTTAACTTCAAAGTGCAAGGCCAGTGAAGAGAGAAAAATGTAACTGTCTCGAGACACCCCAAGGTTGCTGATTGGCTGTATGCAAGAAAGTTTCTGTTGGTGTCCTGAGAATGCATAAATAGCAATGTTGTTGAATACTCAAAAAAAAAAAACCTGTTACACTTAAAATAATTACACCGTGGTTGTTTGTTATTTTGTTATTTATTTCTCATTCTAAAAGTACCTAGTGGTAGTTTATGACATCTTATAGTTTATGGCAGTTTGCTAATATTTTCAAAAAAGGTTGAGGTTTATATTAATTACAATGTGTGAAATAAACTGCAATGGACTCTGAAAACAAAATGTGCGTGTGTATTACCTTAATTTTCTTATGTACCAAAGGGGGGCCCAGCAGAGAAAGTTTGGGAACCACTGAATTACGGCAAGTTGTCTAGGTCCTGAAGCAACAAAACAGCCCCAGACCATCCAATATCACCACCATGTTTGACTTTTGGTATGATGTTCTTTTTATGAAATTCTGTGTTAGTTTTACGCCAGATAAAACAGGACGCACAACTTCCAAAAAATTTAACTTCTGTCTCATCATTCACAGAATATTTTCCCAAAAGTCTTGGGTATCATCAAGATGTATTTTGGCAAATGTGAGACGAGCCTTTGTGATCCTTTTGGTCAGCAGTGTTTTTCACCTTGGAACTCTCCCGCGGATGCCATTTTTGCCCAGTCTCTTTCTTATGGTTGAATCATGAACGCTGACTTTAAGTGAGGCAAGTGTGGCCTGCAGTTCTTTAGATGTTCTAGGTTCTTCTGTGACCTCCAGGACGAGTCGTCAATGCACTCTTGGAGTAATTTTGCCACTGTTCCAAGTTTTCCGCATTAGTCCACCAATGGCTCTCACCATGGTTAGCTGGAGTCCCAAAGCCTTAGAAATGGCTTTGTAACCCTTTCCTGACTGATACATGTCAATAACTTTGTTTTCTCATCTATTCTTAAATTTTTTTAGTTTGCGGCATGATGTGTTGGTTTTTGAAATCTTTTAGCCTACTTCACTGTGTCAGTAATCAGGCCTGGGCGTGGCTAGTGAAATTGAGCAACAAAAAAAAAAAAGTGGTTATTCACCGTTCATTCATGTTTTACCCAGGGGGGGGGGCAGGTAGGGCCAGGAGGTAGGTTTGGATAGCCTCTTCCCCTTAATAAATGAAATAATCATTTAATAAAAACTGCATTTTGCATTTACTCAGGTTGTCTTTGTCTACTGTTAAAATTTGTTTGATGACTGTTGGGAAACAGGATTTTTTGGGTATTTGCAATATGAGGTGAGCCAGACGGTTAGATCAATAGGTATTGCATGTGTATTAGGAGATAAAGAGAAGCCGTTTGGTCTGACAGGACATATCACCTATTTTTTACTTCCAGCTGAGATCTTTATTGTCTTCAGTTCCGACAGGACATGATATGCACTAGCGCCTTTTAGTTGGAGGTTCCGTATGCCCGCATATGGAGCTCACTTCCGAGGGTTGGGAGTCTATAGTTGAGAGGCTCAGGAGAGGCCCAAATGTAGAATATTCCTTTTTATCAATGTGTAAACTCTAGGACCAATCAGCAACAACTTCTGATGACATTAAAGAAATCATATGCAAATATCTGTACTTTTAACATGTATAAAGTTTCTGACGAAATTAAGGAATTTTGAACTTTGCATCACGCTGTTGTTCCCACGGCCGGCTGTGTAATAAACTGTTTCCTGCTTTTGCTACGAACATCAGGAGTCTGCTTCATCATCGGGACAACGTTCTTGGTTTTTTTTATTAATTTACCAACATGACCCAAAACATTTAGGAGTGACAAATATGCAAGAAAATAAGAAATCAGGAAGGGGGCAAATACTTTTTCACAGCACTGCATATTCAAAGGTAAAAGTGGGATTTTCCTAAACAAAATGTACAGACTGATAAAAAAAAATAAAAAAATCCCTGAAAATCATCACCTATGAACCTCTAGAAATGCATGAAAGTGTCTCCAGTGGCCCTGCCAAAAGAATGTATTTTCTTATCTCTTTGTAGCCCCCAGATGGAGTCGGGCATCCACAGACACTGCCTTGTGGACTCTGTACAGGCTGTAATTTTTGACCGATTACTTTCATATTTGGTATGGACATGTCTTATATGCCAGTTATGACGCATATTCATTTTGGTTGCCATGGTTACAGCATTGGCCGTATAATGCACAAAAAAGGGGAGAAGTGGGCTGTCGGGGGCTACACCCCTGCGGTCTCAGCTGACTGGACTGTCTAGTTTTGTATAGGACGTTTCTGGGTGTGAACCTCTGGGCAGTGGACATGTAGCCCACAGCCAAAAACAGAACCCAAGGGGTGCAGGTGGGAATCTGAGGCTTGGTGACCCAGATGCCCAAGAGGGAGCTACAAAAATGGCAGACAGGGAGCAGAAAAAAGGGGAAATGTAGCGAGGCGAAATGCCAGGTGGTCAAAGCTCAATCCAAAATGAAAGTTGACTTTCACCCTTTGGCAAGCAGTAAAGGAAGATTGTTCTGAATAGCGATACAGAGTTGGTCAGTTTTCTGTTGAAAAGTTAAGTTTCAGCGGTTACCTTAGCAAGGTAGCCAAAAGTACCACCTTTGTCACAACAAAAAATGCAATGTTCAAAAATTATTAGCTAGCTTAGCAGGGTAACTCCACGTACAAGCAGTGTATGTACATACAAAGTCTTACCATCATCCAATGCAAATAACTTTAGGTTTTGAGAAAATAACCCTAGAGGCATGTAGGGCTGAATTTGATCTTAAGAATCATTTTCCGTCCAATACACAAGCCACATCGCAGCAATCTCAAACCTACCTAGCTAGTAAGCGAGTCCACTGTTGGGAGCTCAGGGCTATATTATTGGTGATATGTAGATAACTTTATATATGCTAACTAACAATAGCGAATAATATTATATATATTATTAATGGTGTATTTTTTTAGAATGTTCCAAAATGGTTATAGTGAAGTTGTCATAATCAGTGTTCGTGCAGAACCACAATAGAAAATAATTCTGATCCAACCAGCTAAAATCACCAAAGCACCAGCTAACTGATGTTTCCACAGAATGGTGTCCATTTACCTCAGAGCACAGCTCAAATTACAGTCAGGGGGCCTGAGCTATTGGTGTGGAGGCAGAGAAGGAACCAACTTTGAATGTCGTGTTCACAAACCTAACGGACAAATCCTACTCAGCATATCTTTAAAAAATATGTTATTCCCGTGGACAGCTCCTCAACTGAATTCCGAAATTGGCCCCAACCTAGTAAGTGATGTTTTGAAATACTTACATCAAATTCAAGGCAAGCTTCAAACATCAAGTCATATGAAATGGCCGTCTTATGAGGGCTAAGCTGGTTGACTAGAAATCCCGGGCTGCACAGATCTCTGTGCTGTCATAGCCCTGTACAATGCTGCTTGATATGAAGTCAACAAGGCAGCACCGTAAAGAGGCTAAAAGCAAAGAGAAGGATTATTCCTTAACATGGGCAAAGTTCACGAACAGTGAAAAACCTGTCACTTCTCGTAACATTAGCCCACAACACAAATGCTAACCTCATTCAAAGCGCACATCCTGGTGATGGACCCAATATTGTTTGTGATCGTGACCAGTGTTGCTCTGGCCAGGTCCTCTTTGGAAATGGTCTCCCGCTTCTCCTTGCATATCATGTTCCCGAAACTAGGATAAGTAAAACAACAATCATTGACACTGGTTGCATTATCTGTTTAAACAGTCAGAATAGCTGGTACATAGGTATTACCTTTCTTACTCAACCACTGATTACCATAAGTACGCAAAGCAATCAAATTATTCTTTCCTAAAAAATCTTCAGCAGTTACAGCTGCACTCGGCTGTTAGATCCAACAGTGACCCACAGTGTCTACCAACCAATTCACTGCTGTACCTTGAGGCTACGGCCCAGCCTGGAAGTCCAAACCTTTCGTAGTCCCCACCATAGATGTCCCGCACCAGCTTGTCGACATGAGTGCTCTCACCCTTCGATGCCATCTCTAATGCCTCCTCAAAAGTGGAGCATCCTGTAAGCAGGCAGCACAGGCCAAGGAAAGTCCCTCCGCCAAGGCTGAGAAAAAAAATGCACTCTTACACCCAATCCACTAGGTGGTGCTGACAATGTTTTTTTGTTTTCCCCCAATTTCTATATCAGTAAAAGTAAAATCAGATACAAATAAAAAAAGCATAAAGGTGTAAGTTTGGCAAAATTTGCTCTTTAAAGTTCAAATGTTTTTGGGTCAATCCTTTGGGATTTCCTCTTTTATTTACTTAAAAATTAGCATTCAAACTAATGTCTTCGTTTCAGATCAAGATGATACCCATTGAAATCACACAAATGGATACTGTTAACTTGAAAAATGAAAACTGTAGAGCCAAAGCTCTGGATTTTCATCAGTGCTTGCATTAATAAAAAAAATTTTTAAAAAGCAGCAATAGGTGAGAAACATTCTTATTTCGGAATTCACTACATTTTCAATGCAGTTTTCTCCCCTCACAAGTATAGATTCACTTTAAATAGGTACACTTTCACACAGGTGAGTAAAGTCCCCTCCCCCAAGCCAGTCACACCTGGTCCCAGTAACACGTTTGTAGTTGTCCTTGGAATAAACGGCCAAGATGCTAACACCAGAGCCAATGTTGACCAGCAGGAGAGGGTAGGGGTTCTCCAGCGTGTAGGACCTTTGAACACAGTGCTCAGTGTCTGTAGGGTTCTCAAAGTAGTAGCACTCAGACGGTCCAGTGGAAACAACCGAATCAATGTAGAGAACCCCTCGGATCAGACAGTCAAGCTCATCCAGCTTTATGAGCTGAAGGTCAGCCATCTGAGAAGAGGAGAGCATGCCTTGTCAGTTTCACAGTACCAACACCATGAACTACAAAAGAGTAATACAAACTAGCCAGCATCCTTGCAGTGGCATAAAAAGCAATAATAGAGCAAATGCTAACATTTTTCTGAAGAAATTTCAGGCCAATAAAAGGCATCATCACTTTTTTATTCTAACAGTTGGTGACCAGAGAACCCCATCATTTTATTTGTGCTTTTGCGGGAATTGGCTGTTCAGTTCTGCTCCATCCATGAGCAAAGCGCTATGCAGAAGCCTTTGCAGGTTGCAAATCAAAGGCAGTTTATAAATATCCATCAGACCTGTGACAGACATTGAACCAGAACTGGCAGATTTGTGTTTGCTTATTTAAAGCCCCAAAACTTAACCTCCCATTAACAATAATCCTTTCTTGCTTAAGGAGAGAGCCTATTGATGGCTTCCCTCCAGAGAGGGATCCAGAGGCTAGCTGTGACCTACCATACGGAAGTCAGGCTCAAACTTGTAGGCACCTCCTCCAGTTGCGCAGAGAGTGGTGTGCAAGCTGGAGAAATGTTTGTCACGGCCCATCTGCAGAAAGACAGGCAGGTCCTGCGTGGGAAAGCGGATGAAGTGCAGGTTCCCGGTGCGGCCACACAGTGTAAGGTCCTTTAGTTCCAGATGCACGTCGCGGATACCCGTGGAACCATAGGCCACGTTGGAGGTGAGATACCTACGGATGCTCTTAAGATTCTCCACTTCCTCCTGTTCCTCCTCTGCCGTGATATCCTTGGGCTCAAAGTACACCAGCTTCACCAAGGTCCCACCAATGTCCATCCCAAACCAGGGAAAGGCTACACAGAGGGTAAAGTGGCATAACAATGTAGATGGTTTTATTTCTTTCATGGGATCTATTAAAGAATGACAATCTATTAATGGTGTTTCCCTGGCTAGGTCAGTCTATTATTTCAAGCACTGACGGCTACCAAAAGTGTGAACTACAGCTCAAATTGTATTGGAAGTGGCATTTTCATCCATACAGATAAATGCATTCCCATAAAGGAGAACAATATAAGCCCACTCTACTTCTGAATGTATATCATTCTCAGACATGTAACACATCGCATTTTTGAGGTGTTATTTCCTTCCGGGCGACATATTTCCAATGACTGTGACGCAACCCACGAACCACGCAAGAGCCTTTGCCTCCCATAATCAAGTTTCTAGGAGATTACGGAAAACCGCACAATACAAGGGCTTCAGCTGTTGGCAAACTACAAATATTTTACACAATATCAGCAATATCGATGATACATAGGTAACGTTAGGCCTAGATAAGAGTATCAGAAGAGAACGTTACCCAACTTTATAAGGTACAAAAGCTCTCACTTCGGCCATTTGTAAATCTAGGATGAAGGCTTATGCAGGGTATTCCGCGGAAAATGTGCCGTCACAATTAATGTTTTACATGTTTTTCAGCCTCCATCTATACATTTTCAATGAATGAATTCATCAATGTTCGGCTAAATCAAGTAATGGCACAGCAGCGCCATCACAGTTGACGCGACAATTAATGGCAGAACAATTCCATTTTCTACATGTCAGAATATTTGTTTCAGACAAGTGCAAAAAAAAAAAAAAAAAACTACTGCAACCATTCGTTAAGCTACAAAATACAAAACGCCAAGTGCCCTTTAAAATTCATGTGATCAAACATGAATAATCGCTCGACAAAAATGCCAATGCTGGTGTTTAAAATGGGACACAACAGGAATATATCTAATAACAACACGCGCTGAAAAATTACCGTTTAATAGTCATTTACAGACAAGGAGCTCCGCAAATTTTAAGTAACGGGTCGATGGGTTTGAGCCTTTGTTCTTATGAATTTCTCTAAGTCCTGCGTTATTTGCACGACCAGTGCGGCTATGTCGAATATAACAAGCAATGACTAATAATGGGGGCTGCATTTACAATATTATGGCTTGCAGCGAGTGGAAGCGCGCAATGCCTTTAACACTGCAAAGCTGGTCAGCCAATTACATGTGCAAATTGTTCTTCGCAACGCCAGATGCACCCATGATCAATATGAAACCTACGCGGCCTGTTCTTTTTCAGTGAGTCGATCCTTTGCCGAGTAATGCTGGATGCTCGACGCTCATTCTCTGCACTTGTTCCGACTGCCACATTCTCCATGACCGCCCCCGATCTGGAGCAGCCTGCAGTTTCCTCTCTCGTCATACGTGAATGCTTCAGCGCCCCTGTCTCTTCCCCTTCCGTCTCAGAGATTGTTCCATCTTCGTTGTGATAACCGTTCAGTTCCATTACAAAGCATTTAACGTGAATTCTACCACTTGACTTCCTTGACAGGAGCAATACTGAGCGCGGTTGACACCGTTTGCTTGGCTTTTCATTTCCTGTCTGATGCTGTCAGTGCGTACATGCTCTTTGTTTACAACGACAGCAGACTGATAACCTTTTGTGAGAGCTTGCGCGCTATATTTTTTACTGAAGGTACTCTGAGCCAATCGTTGTCTGATTACAAGGCAATAGACTGTTATGCGAGCCTATGAACTGTCTCCTTTTCCTGAGAGAGGCGGGGAACTGTAGTCCCACCAGAAGACAGAGCTGTGCGGTTTGCACAGCACCTCCCTTCTTCTCCATAGTTATTTGTCCGTTGCGTTGGCCTCGACTATTCCTAAATGATAACCATGCTCCTTATCTCAACGATTTCGGATCGTTAATAATCGATCGGTTATTGTGCAGATATAGTCGTAAGGTGCCATAAAACCTAAACTTAAAAATAATTTTTTCTTGTGATCCGACTACGGTTGGTTCCTCCACGTATTCCGCAAGGCGATAATGAAGTAGCCCTATTTCTACTGTACATAGCAGCAGTTTGGTGAAAGCCTTTCTGAGAGAAAAAATCTCGCTGAAATTCTGAGCTGCAGAAAATCATGTTTTTACCGTTTTTACCGTTTTTACCGACACATGCAGGCGGTTTTAGCTGGTAGCCAATCTAGCTAGATCAGCGTTTGTCAAGTCCAGTCCTGGGGACCCACTGCCTTGCACATTTGTGTGCCAGCTCAGCAAAAGCATGATTCAATTAATCAACAAATCCTAATCAACAATACCTTGGTTTGTAAATCTAAACTATGCAGATGATACGCAACTTTACATCTCACTCTTCCCAAATTACTGTAAAAACTCTGTTAAAATGCATCAATGAAATGAACCTGAACTTTCTGCAACTTAACGAAAAACCGAAGTTGTTGTGATGGGTCCCAAAGCAAAGAGACAGAAACTTATTACATACCTTAGTACCCTCTCCCCAGAATGCAGAGATCATGTAAAAAATTTTAGTGTGATTATAGATGCTGACCTTAATTTCTACCCCAATATCAACAAGGTTACACAATCTGCTTTTTATCACATAAAAAATATTTCCAAATTCCGCGGCTTTCAATCAAATGCAGATGCAGAAAAAATGGCACATGCCTTTGTTACAAGCAGGCTCGACAACTGTAATGGTCTGTTCTTTGGACTACCCAAAACCTCTATTAGATGTCTGCAACTTATTCAGAATGCTGCTGCACGTATTTTAACCTGGACCAAAAAATATGATCACATCACACCTTTTCTAAAATCACTGCATTGGCTTCCATATCGTGCCAGAATTGATTTTAAAATTCTAATGCTTGTTTTTAAGGCTTTAAAAGGCCTGGCTTCAGCTTACCTTAAAGAATTGCTTGCACATTACGCACCACCATGCAGCCTTTGATCATCAGCAAAGGGCCTCCTTGCAGACAGTCCCTCGAGTGCACTCCAAAGCAGCAGAAGCTGCATTTTGTCATTATGCTCCCAAATTATGGAATACTATTCCCTATGACATTAGCGCTTTCCCACCCTATGCTCTTCTAAAAGCAGACTTTAAACTTACCTCTTTTCCATCTCTTAATTAAGCAATGTTCTTTGACCCTGCTCCTTGCATTATTTTCATTTTCTACATGTGCCAAGATGCAGGTGTACAGAGCCTGTGTCCTCAGTACCCTGCTCTACTCCAGTGAAGCTTGGACAGCGTATGCTGCCCAGGAGAGGAGACTCAACAGCTTTCACCTGCGCTGCCTTCGACGCATCTTCAATATACGCTGGCAAGACGGAATCCCTAATACTGAGGTGCTTGAGCGAGCAGGCCTGCCATCAATCTTTGCTCTCCTGACCCAGCGCCGCCTGCGATGGCTTGGACACGTCCGCCGAATGGACGACGGCCGCATTCCCAAGGATCTGCTCTATGGCGAGCTAGCAGAAGGTGCCAGGTCTCGTGGTCGCCCCTCCCTCCGCTACAAGGACGCCTGCGAACGGGACCTGAAGGCTGCAGACATAGACATCAACTCCTGGGAGACCCTTGCAGAGGACCGCGAGGTATGGCGATCAGCTGTCTACGGTGGTGTCATGCAGGCTGAGACATTGCGCACCGAAACACAAAAACAGAGGAGAGCCCAGCGCAAATCAAGCTCCTTAGACCCAGCTGCCTCAGCCTTCATCTGCCCATCCTCCACCAGGGATTGCCACTCGCGCATTGGCCTGCACAGCCACAGCAGACGGTGCAGCACCCGTCAGTGATTGATTAACTGTGCGATCATCTAACAGTGATCAACCAAGCGTAGCCATCGTCTTTTTAGACGTAAGGGGGCCGACGACATATGCCTATGCACTTTTGTTCATATTTTATATTATTGTCATATTTTCTATTTAAACATTATTTTCATTTTATATGTATGCCTATGTACTTTTGTTCATATTTTTTTAAATGCATTGACATGTAGGTCACATCCGTCTCACATATATACAACTAATACATGGTGGAGATATGCAAACAGATCAGCACGTTCTGTAAACTGCACTGAGTGTTATGTGTGCACACACCTACCAGCCTCCATATCTACACCCAGAGAAGAGGTGTAACAAGTTGCAGTGCCCACAGTGAGTGTGAATAGTCACTATTGCAGTGTCCATTGCACGTAGTGCGTCAACATCAGTGGATCCCAGAACACCCCCGCTCGACCTAATAATGAACTTTGAGTTAAAATACTGCCTCATAGCAGCAGAATTTGCTGTACTAGCCTTCTGCAGTTGCTGTGGAGTCCCAACAATAAGAGGATTGATATTGAAAATTTTGAATGCTAACCCACGGTATCAGATGTTTATGTTACAGGACATCGACGGAGGACATTCTCTGCCGGAGGAGCTGGGGGAGTCTTACAGTGATGTGATAGAAATAGAAGGCTAGTTTGAACAGAAGTGTAAAATTTTTCTAATATCTCCTGTAAATAAAGCACAAGCTGGAAATCAAGAGAAGTGGCATGTTAGCGGATACTCAATTATAAAGAGGAAGGAAATGTTGATGGAATTCAATTATAAATTCCTTATTATTGAATATTGCGTTATTAATTGCTTATTTTTTCAGCAGCCTAGGTCAAGCATGATTGCTAAACTTATATAATCTAGATTTTGTGCCAGTAGAAACGCCATTAACTGTGTTTATTGTGTATTGATTCTATCTGAAATCTTGAGGTCCAGCCAGACCAAGGAGTGTATTTTGAGTCATGTGTGTTCCCAGGAGGCAGTTCCTGCGAAGCCTGCAGAACCACAAAATAAGCAGCAGGTGACTGGGGGAGAGAAAGACTCCTCTGTACTGCAGATATGGCTGTCAGGGCCAGTCATACGTGGGATCCCTTCTCCTGGTCGAGGAACAGCTGGAAGCAACATGATGATGTTTTTCAGCCCCAAGGGGAGGAGATTCTGACTTTGTGCTCTTACATACAGTGCTCTCCATAATTATTGGCACCCCTGCTTAAGATGTGTTCTTTAGCTTCTAATAAATTCAGTTTTTTTTTCTAAATAATATAGGACCACAATGAAAAAAAAATCCAACCTTTAATTCAAGTGCATTTATTCAATGGGAAAAAAATCCCACATTAAGAAATAATTAAATAATAAATAATAGCACCCCTGATGTTAATACTTTGTACAACCCCCTTTTGCCAACAAAACACCACCTAATCTTCTCCTATAATGGTGAACCATTTCTATGTAGATTTGGCCACATTTTTAGGGTCATTATCTTGCTGAAAGACCCAGTGATGACCCATCTTCAGCTTTCAGGCAGAGGCCACCAGATTTTTATTTAAAATGTCCTGGTATTTCAAAGCGTTCATGATGCCATGCATCCTAACAAGGCTCCCAGGGCCTCTGGAAGAAAAACAGGCCCACAGCATCACCGATCTGGGCATGGGATGCTTTTCTGCATACTCATATTTTGTGTTCCACCAGACCCACTTAGAATGTTTTTTGCCAAGAGCTCTATCTTGGTCTCATCTGACCAAAGCACACGGTCCCAGTTGAAGTCCCAGTACTGCTTAGCGAACTCCAGACGTTTGCGTTTATGATTGTGAGTGAGAAAAGGTTTTTCCGTGCAGGCCTCCCAAATAGCTTGTTGGCCTGTAGATAGCACCTGATGGTTGTTTGGAGACTTTGTGACCCCAAGATGCTACCATTTGTTGAAATTCTTTAACAGTGAGCTTTGGAGAACTTTTTATTTCTCTTACCATCCTCCTCACTGTGCATGGTGGCAAAATAACCTTGCGTCCTCATCCAGGCTTGTTTTCCACTGTTCCAGTTGTTTTAAACTTCTTAATGATTCCTCTGACCAGGGGTGTAATTTTTACTGGCAGTTGGGGGAGACGGAGACGCGGCCTTTATGACAATTAGTCCTGGCCAGTTCTCAATCATTTTCCTTCATCGACGCGTTTCCCAATTATCGTATTTTCGTTTACCGTGTGAACGAAATTTACCGTGTTTTCGTCCCCCCCAACTCCCGTTAAAATTACGCCCCTGCCTCTGACAGTAAATATGGGCAGGTGCAGGCGAGTGGCTATTTTCTTGCAGACATTGCCTGACTTGTGAAGGTCTACACACATCTGCCTTACTTGAATGGTGTGTTCCTTTGTCTTTCCCATGTTGAAGAGTGGATAAGAGAAACGGCCTCTGTGTCACGTCATATTTATACTCCAGGGAAACAGGAAGTGATTATTTACTAATTAGATGTTCCTAGATACTCTGATCAACTTTGTATACTACTGTAGAAATGACAGAAATACTTCAGTTACATTTCATTCCTAGGAATTGTTAGGGGTGCCAATAATCGTGGAACAGGTGATTTTATGAAAAATAATTATTCATTAGTCAGGGATTTTCTTTTCCATCAAAATTCACTTGAGTTGAAGATTAAATTTTTCTTGAGAGTATGCTTCTGCAATAAAAATTGAACTTATTTTAAGGCTTTTAACATATCTTAACCTGGGGTGCCAATGATTATGGAGGGTGCTGTATATCCAAAGCAAAGGAGAGATTCCTTTGTCTTTGTTCTTGCCTGTAATGAAGACCCTGTGTAGCACGTAGTAAAATGGATCCTATTTACTCTCATCTTGTCGCAGTGTGATGAAAATTAAAATTCCCACAACAGTATTTTGACGTCTTTTTAAACTGTGTTTTATTATTGCCTAATGTCTTGTTATGCTGCTTCTTGTATTGTGAAGCACATTGTGTTGCTTTTAGCATGAAATGTGCTCAGCAAATGACTTGACTTGACTAAATGTGAAAGATCAGGGCTGGTACTATCATACATGATACTTTGGCTACTTTTTGAGTTGACACACTGCTGAAGTTTACCACCCAGTTTACCTTGCTTCCAAAACACGTGTCCAGAATTTGGAAATAAATATCACTTAATAATAAACAAATGAATTAAAAATTGGCATATTAGGCCTGGGCTATTCTCATTTCTACTGTCGGGGAGGACATTTGGATCACTTGGATGCCACATGTCTATGACATTCAGTGAAATGTTTCCGGCACTCCTCCTAAATTAAGTTTCGAACACTGCCTGAAAATGTGTCTCTGCCTTCCAGCAATTATGAGTTCTATACCCTGTCGGTTCATGCAAATGTAGGATACTGAACACAGTCCCACACCACAAATTACTGTTCCAAATTGAGGGGGTTGAACAAATAAAATCAAGTAATAATAATTTTTGACTGTCACATGTTGCAACTGACACATTATTCTGAATATTATTCAACCAGGCCCTTATATATAGGGTGAAGCAAGCTATGAGAGGTAGCACACAGGTTTTAAACAAATTACATTATTATCAATGAAAAATTTTGTGTGCCTGCAAGTAATGATAAATGATGGTACAATTAAACACAATCACAGTGATGATGCATTATCCATATTATTACCATTAAATAGGAATGTGGCACTGATAGATAGAGATGGAGTCCAGGGTGGTAAGGGGGTGGCTCAGTTCAGATGGTTCTGAGCTTCGGTCAGGGGTGTGTCCACAACTGTCCAGTGGCGTCTCGGGGCAGAAACCAGTGGGACAGCAGCCTCGCCAGAGCATGACTCTAAGAGGGCAAGTTCAGAGAGTTAATAAGGAAAGGCAGTCTCAATCCGAATGAATACCTGGGAGGTGTTGCTAATAAACTGGGCAGAGGAACACACTAAAAAGGCTGGTTAACAAGAATGCGGTCTCAAAGCTGGAGACTGAGAGATAGCCTTGAGAGCTTGTTCCTATTAAGACTAATAAATACTTCTGTGTTTGACCATCATTAAAGATTATAATAATTTTGGAAGACAATAAACTCTAGACTAGGAAGACAATGAATGGTTGCTTTAGGGCATGTAGCAAGTGACAATTCAGCAACTTGACAGACTCAAACTCTGGGTATAGAAACTATTTACAATGCAGAAACATGCGGGGGTGAGGAAACACAAATGTACACCTGGCCCAGGAAGCACGCAAGATGCTAAACCAATCAAAGGGGACAATACATCTAAAAGACGCACAAGTTGCTAGATCACAGGAGAAACAGTAGGAATTCACACAAGGGTTGTGACAGGAGTCATCCAATTTACATGGAAAATATCCACTGTAGTAGAACTATGCTGTCATAGTTTAGTCATAATTCTGCCATGTTGCACGATGTAGCACTGGCATAGAAATACCAGTTAGTCTGTGCAGCTGGAGATAAAAAGGAATAGGTATTGAAATCAGTTGGTGAGTGTATTGTCAGATGTAGTTTATGCAGGAAAATCAGGTGAAGGTTTAGCAATGTTTGTAAACCATTAGCAAGCCTCAAAAACAGAGCAAACCAGATTCATTCGCCATAAAAGTCATATATCAAAAAGCCTGTACAGTTCTGGAACAACATACCACAGGCAGATATTACAAAGATCAACTCATGTCATAATTATGGGAAAATAGGAGTACAGAGACATCAAAAAAAACAATTCATGATCCAAAACATGCCACTTCTGGCAAGCAGCTCAGAACAGAAGAATTCAGTTGTGGAACCAGAGGTAAAAAATAAATGAAGATGCAGTCATTCCCAACAGCAAGGATATATCCCCCAATTTGCCAATCTTCAATGCCCCATTTTGTCAACTCTTACAAAATAATTTGTGATTGCAGAGATTTTGGTCAAAATGTATTAACACCAATGAATTTACTAAAAGCATTGAAATTAATTATAAATTGATTATTTTTGATGAGGGTTTTCCTGCAGTGGTAATTATTGGCCATAACACATTTTAAAAGATTCCAATTAAAAAACTTTTCGTTATTGCACTGACATGCAGGATCTGCGGCAACAGACAGCTGTAGTGAAATTTGGGGATATAATAAAAAGGCTTTTTTAAGAGGGGTTGACTGACATAGTAGGTAAGGCAAGCAGAGGTCAGCACCAGGAAGGTCGTTAAAAGAGGAATGGGATGGGCAAGGGGCGTAATGGTGGTAGCTAGCAAATGAAGAAACGCAAAACTAAGGTACAGAGATGCAAAACTTGACAACATCATCGGTGAAGCAAGGTTAGTCATTGTGTGAGCATATACAGTATGACCGCAAATGGAACTGGTCACCTAGTATTGATGCGACACTTGATAAAAGCAGCAACTTGAATGCTGAATTGTATATGCGACTGTATTATAGGCTCAGATTCAGCCAAATGATTTGGAACTCATTGGAGGGCACTTCACAGTGCAGCTGGACATTGACATTTCTGCAAAAGAAACCCAAAATTTTAATGAAGTGGAGATGAAGTAGAATGGTCTACAAATGGCTAGTTATGAATGAAAAAACATTGCATTTATGTAGCTTTAACCAGGATGATTTTGCTGTAAAGTGATAAGGGTGAAGGTGACCTCAAGCACCACTGATGTGTACTGCCCACCCGGGAAATGTATGGCAGCTATTTTGAGGCAGAATTATCCCCCCTAATCAGTCAGTATTTCTGCAGGTCTGAAATGTTGTGTTTACTGTTTCTGTCATTGCACAAGATCACAAACTTGCCAATGTCAACAAGGCCTCTGTGGGTTGTCGCAGAGCCTCAAACCTTGCCGAGGGCAGCGCTCCCAGTCAAAGCCATAGAGTTACTGTTTTGGAACTGTTAATATGTTCTTTTTCTCTGGGATAAAAAATCATGCTTGTTCACGGGAAGCAAATACTCCAGCTGTAAATCCTGCTCTCCCCTGGTATTGTGTTGCTAGAGATGAGTATTGGTTGCCAGATTTACCGGAAGTGCACATTCTGACACAGAGGATTTTACTCCTGTGACCTGTCAGCCAATCATACAGAAGGATTTGATGAGAATAGCCTTAGCGCCACCATCGGCAAAGTTTGGCAATTTGATTGAAATCCCTCAAATTCAACAATGCATTGCACTGACTCAACAACAAAGAAAGTGGATCACATTTCATCCATGGGACAGATCACAAAAGAATGCTTCCTTACTCAGTCCAGATGGAGCATAAGCCATTGACAACACTTCGCCAGCGAACTTGAACTTGGGCTTTTCGGTCTACTTCCTTCCAGGTGTATCCCATCAGCTTCATTTTCGCATCATTAAGGCAGATAAGGCGACAGGTCCTGATGGCTTATATGCCAGAGTGCTCAGGAAAGTTAGTGAGATCATCTTTAGGCCGCTATCCGCCATCTTCAGACAGTTTTTAGAAACTGGAGAAATACCAAATGATTGGAAACAGGGCAATATAACACCAATATATAAGAAAGGGGACCGTACTGAGCCAGGATATCACAGGCCAGTCAGTTTAACTTGCATTGTGTGCAAAATATTGGAATCTATCATAAAAGATGAGCTGGACTTATTTCTTGAACGTAAAAATATCTTGAGGGATAGTCAACATGGTTTCCTTAAGGGAAGGTCATGCCTTACAAACCTTCTGGAATTTTTTGAAGAGCCACCAGGACTTATGACCACAGCAGGGCTTATGACATCATATACTTGGATTTTCAGAAAGCATTTGACACAGTACTGCATAAGAGACTAATTTTTTAAATGAGCTCCATTGGAGTTACAGGAGGTATTCTGAAGTGAATTCAAAACTGGCTACAGGACAGAACAAAAAGAGTGGTGGTCAGTGGTATCTCATCTGAGCTAGGTAGGGTGGGGAGTGGCGTTCCCCAGGGATCAATGTTGGGGCCCCTGCTTTTCCTCATCTACATTAATGACCTTGATAGGAATATTGAGAGCAGATTAGTTAAGTTTGGAGATGATACTAAATTGGGAGGTTTGGCAAATAGTTTGGAGTCCACTAAAGTGATTCAGGATGATTTGGATAGAATCCAGAATTGGGCAGAAATGTGGCAAGTGAAATTTAATGTTGTGAAATGTAAAGTTGTACACATGTAGGTAATAAAACCAATAGACGGGATTACTTCATGGGAGGTTTTAAATTGGAATGTGCTCAACACGAAAAAGATCTGGGAGTGATTGTTGACCAAACCCGCTCTAGCCATTGTGCCGTAGCAGTTAAAAAAGCCAATCAGATGCTGGGATACATTGCCAAAACTAGAAAAGCACACGGAGAGCGTAGACCTCCGCCAAGCTCAACATTTCCCTCCATATTGCAACTTCCACCATAGATATTAGTCTTATATTTATTTTATCTTCATTTTTAGATTCTTTGACCATGAAAACACGGCAATTTAATTCATAATGCAGTATCGATATTAGTTCCACAGCATCTTGGCTGTTTAAAGATGTCTGTTGCATGTTTCTTGTAATGTAGCGATCAGGAACCAGACAATGCAGTAGAGCTTGTTTTATTAATAAAGGGGGAGGACCCCCGCAGAGCAGAAGGCTAAAATACAGAGTCCACAATCCAAAAGTCAAAATCCAGTTGGGCAAAAATAGAATCAAAAACCAGGGCAGCAATCACAGTAATCGTAGTTGGACAGAAAAATGGTCAAAACACACAGATGCAACAATAATCCAAAATCACAAAGGCAAAAATCAAAAGTCGGGCAATCCAATCAGAAAGATAAACACTGAGAAATCAAGGCGAGAAACGTAGCACGAGAAGACTTGGGAAAACGATCTGACATTGGAAGTGCTCGAATAAACATCTTAAATACACATCCGGGGTGAACACATGACCAGGGAGAAACAGGTGCAATCAATGATACAATAATCAGGAGTGACACATGAGGAAAAATCTAATTACAAGAATCTGGCCAAAGCCAAAACGCAGACAGGGATCACAAGACAAACCTATGTACAAAACAACAGCTCCGGTTAAGGAGTACTAAGGTGCATAGTTTAAAGAAAAGGAAAGCATAAAGTATTAGTGGAGATCCACAGATAACTGCAGCAGAGATAATTAGGGATAGGCAAGGAGGCGGAGACTAGAATTGAGCGACTGCTGAGAGATCGTTAGTCAATTAGTATGTGCAGCTATACAATCCCGAGTGCATGTTAGTAAGTTAGTAAAAATATACAATGTTAATATGTGTTAGTAATTATCGAAAACAACAAACTTTTAGTATGGATTAGTAGATAGTAAAAGAGAGAGGAAGGAAGAACACGAGATAATGAAAGAAGGCTGAAACCCAGAAACCAACATATCACCCGAACGAGTGGCACGCAAGACTAGGGACTGTGGGCAAAGACCTACAGAAGACAAGACAGGGTAGACAAAGTGCAAAGCAAGGCATGGCAGAAAATAAATATAGTAAGGGACTATGAAACATGGCAAAGACTATGAATACACAAGACCAGAAAAAATAATAAACCAGAATACTAAAATAACCGAAACACAATACATAATCTAAAGAATGGTCAAACACAGGCAGTGGTCACTAAGCACAGAAATCCATCAACATGGCAAAGCCAGGCACAGAACTTAAACAAGGCATGAGCATGATGCAGAATCAAAACATTTCTAGCTTCATTTGTTTTTTTTTTCTTATGAAGCAACATTTCCCTCTCATGTTGTGATTTACACATAAATATTAGTCCTACATTTATTTCATCTATTCCTCCTGAGCGCCAGCTGCTGTGTGATTAATGGGAGACCAGATGTGTGTGTCCAGGAGGACTTTACTTCAGTGTCCACTAGGGGGCACTCAGTGGTGGACTACTGCATCGTCCCTCATGAGGCGGTGATACAGAAGCAGGTGACTGACTTCAGAGTTACAGTAGCATCTGACAGGGTCCAGGATTGTGTAGATGTCACTGCTGTAAATGTCCTTCTTAAAGTGCCTGATCATTCTCTGCTCACCTGGACTTTGTGCTACGACTGGCATCCATGTGATGACTCTGATGTGTGTGCCAACCAACTCACTGAATCAAAGATCATCTATAGCAGACAGGTACCACCTGAGTTCACGACTAATGCTGATGTTCTGTTTAAGATCCAGGAAGTACAGCATCACCTGGAGAACAGACTGCATACCCAGGACACAGTTGACTCTGTGTACAGTGGTATGTGTGATGCAGTGTGGAGTGAGATGCAGCGGTGCCTGAACCCTAAGACTGTGATTATGAAGTCTGGGGTTACCAACAAGAAGAGGCGTGTCAGCAAGCCCTGGTGGGATGACCATCTCACTGAGCGGAGGAACACCTTCCGTCGGAGGCAGAGGGAATGGAGGAGGTCGCCAACTGGTGACAGACAACGACTGAAGCAGACGATGAGGGCCGCCCAGAAGGACTTCGATCATGCTGTCCAGCGAGCCAAGAAACAGCACTGGAGGCAGACCCAGCAGGAGCTGCTGCAGCTCCATCACAATGACAGCCGGCAGTTCTGGAAGACCATCGGGCGTGTTGGTGTGGGCAGTGAGAGACCCAGCATCCCGTGGGAGGTCGTCACTGGTGACTCCATCTCTACCCACCCTGGGGTAGTGCTGGAGACATGGAAGACTGCCTATCAGGGCCTCCTAAACCCTGAGGTAGGCACCCATGCTGACCGCCCTCTGCCGGATGTGATGTGTGATGTCATGCCGGCTGACCCTGGTTCCATGGAAGCCAGGATAGCCTCCGAGGAAGTGAGAAGACAGCTAGCCACCATGAAGTACGGCAAGGCCACGGGAGTTGATGAGCTGCCCCTGGAGGTATTGACCAGTAACGCCCTCTGCAATTTCATGACTGAATTGTTTAACACATGCTTTGATTCACATGTTATACCTACCATGTGGATGAGAGGTGTCATCAATCCTATACCAAAGGACAACACCAAGGACCCCCGCGACCCTCTCCTTTCACGTGGTATAACGCTTGCATGTGTTATGTATAAGATATATTGTGGTGTATTGAACCGTAGAATTTACCAATGGGCAGAGCTGAACCACCTCTTGGTGGACGAGCAGAACGGTTTCCGGCAGGGTAGGAGTACCCTGGACCACCTCAGCACCTGTTAGGGTAAATGGTTTCCACTCAGAATGGTTCCCAGTAAATAGGGGACTGAAACAGGGCTGTCTTTTGTCCCCACTGATGTTCAACTTGTATATAAATGATTTAGCAGTGGAAATTTCTAGTATGGGTCTTGGAGTACATTTTGTTGATGAATTACTGTCTATTATGTTGTATGTTGATGACATATGGGTATTGGCAGAGTCTGAAGAAGACTTGCAGCAAATGCTCAACATGCTTAGCCATTGGTGTGATAAATGGAAAATGTCTGTTAATACCAGCAAATCTCAAATTGTTCACTTTAGAAATGTAGCAAAATCTAAAACAAATGTGGTATTTCATTTTGGTTGTAAACAGTTAGATATTGTCTCACAGTATAAATATTTAGGGCTTGTGTTGAATGAACACCTAGATTATAGAATTACTGCAAAAATGGTTGCCCAGTCAGCAGGTAGAGCGCTGGGTTTGCTTATAGCTAAGTTTAAATCCTGTATGCCTTATGAGGTATATACACATTTGTATGATATGCTTGTGCAGTCAGTTATCAACTATGGAGCAGGTATTTGGGGCACAAGCTCCTATTCATGTATAAAAGCTGTGCAGATGAGAGCCTCAAGGTTTTTTCCGGGAGTCGGAAGATACACACCGAATGCAGCGATCATGACTCATGGGTGAGATGGCCTGGGACTTCCCAGAACAACAAACTGGTGTGTGTGTAGCCAGGCTCTGGTGTAGGCTGACTAACCTTGATGGCAGTCGTGTTAACAAGCGTGTGTTTGACTGGTCCAACCAGCAAAGAGGTAACACTTGGTACAAAAGATCAAAAGAATTGTTTGCCAGTATCGGTGAGGAGTTTATTAATTTTGACTGCATCAACCATGTTAGATCTATTGTTCATAGAGTCAGTAGTAAGTTAAAAAATCAACAAATTTGTAACTGGAAAGCCAGTCTCAGTAGGGTAGATGGCATTCACGGTATTGGTAGGAACAAACTCAGAACATATAGAAAGTTTAAATCTGAGTTTTGTAAAGAATCCTATGTATCGTTGAATATGTCTAGAAAATGTAGTAGTGCCTTGGCTAAATATAGATGTGGTGTGGCACCCTTGCATATAGTGACAGGGAGGTACGCTGGTATTGATGAACAACAGAGGCTGTGCCCTGTGTGTTATGATGCTCTTGAGGATGAAATGCATGTCATCACTGAATGTCCTTTGTATAATAACATCAGAACAGAGTTATATGCCAAGATTACACCAATTGTCACTGAATTTTCCGATTTACATAACTGTGATAAATGTATGGTGCCATTCAAAACTAATGATATTGTTTTCCATGTTGCCAAGGCCTGATTTGATTGATTTTAGCAAAGCGTCAAATGTTTTTAACTAAATAGTGATTTTATTGTTGTAATATGAGTAATTTTACTGTTGTAATTTATGAATGTATATTTATAGTCCCTTATTCTTCTAGAATGGATCATCTCAATGTTTTATTGTGATTTTTATGATGAATTCATGATATGGGACTAATAAAAATCTATCTATCTATCTTTCTTTTTTCTTTCTTTTCAGATTCCCTGACCAAGAAAACATACCATTAGCAACTGAATTCATAATGATATCAATATTAGTTCAGTAGTTATTCATGAAAATCAAATTTTCCGTAATGGTGGTTTTCTTTTGGATCTAGTTCCCTGGCGTTTGAAAATACAGTAAATCCGGTGACACCTTCCTAATTCTGCAATATCTTGGCTATATAATGGTGTTTGTCGCATGTTTGTAGCTTCATTTGTTCTCATCCTATAATGAAAGTTCCGAAGGTCCCCTACTTTCGTATTCTGGATCATAGAATCATAGTATCCAGAATTATTCCATTTTCAGGATCAGTCTTTGATATATTGTAGAGCATGTTCGAAACTTGTCCTGTATTTTTTTTCCAAGTGCCCTGACCATTTTTGGTGGAGTTATATGCATAAATGTCGAAAATGGCACTATCTCCCAATGTTAAGGAATCATTAAAAAAATTCCTGGATCCAGACGGAGATCTGGATCACTTCCAAAATCTAATCATTTCTTCCTTATACCAATCTGTACAATCCCTGAAAATCTCATCAAAATCTGTCCATAACTTTTTGAGTTATTTTGGAAACCAACAGACAAACAAACAAACAAACCCAGGCAAAAACATAACCTCTTTGGCAGAGGTAATTATTGAGTACAAATCCAAGGAGGTGATGCTTCTTTTGTACAACACGTTCGTCAGACCACATCTAGAGAACTGTGTACAGTTTTGGGGAGCATACTTTCAGAAAGACATAGAGGCTCAAGAGAAAGTTCAGAGAAGAGCCACTTTTGTAATTCGGGGTATAAAAGATGAAAGCTATGAAAAGGGGATGAAAATCCTTCATCTCTTTAATCTTAGGAAAAGGAGGCTTAGGTGTGATCTGATTGAGGTCTTTAAATATGTTAAAGGGATTAACAAAGTGAATTATGTAGGATTCCTTCAACCAAGTGTTGTTAGTAGAACTCGGGGTCACAAATGGAAGCTGACCAAAGGTAAATTTAGCTTTGATATTCGGAAAATATTTCTTCATCCAAAGAGTCATTTCGATGTGGAATAGCTTGCCTGACCTTATTGTTGAGGCAGAGACCTTGGAAGTTTTCCAGAGCAGGCTTGACTTAAAGCTAGATCATTGAGTCATTGAGTATCTGAAGTGATATATTCACAATAGTATAAAGAAACTGGTGAGCCTAATTGGGCTGAACAGCCTGTTCTCGCCATTCATGTCATGTTATGTTATCAGTGTCGCGTCACCAGCTGTTTCTGGGGCGTCCTCTCCTTTTCTTCCCTAGGGGATTCCAAGTCAGGGACAAACGAATGCTTTTGCCATGTAAAAAGGTTCCCTTGGCTGTCTCACCTGTGGTTACAGTGTACTCTGTGCAGAAATGAACTGGGTTTCATAAAATTGCTCTGCACAGAATGTCTGATTTTCAACATACACAGCTTTAATGTCAAGATGCCTTTTACATACAGTGGGCTCAAAAATTACTGACCCCTGACTGGCAATGCACTAACAATACAAAAAGTATGTATAAGCAATAAAATTATAGAGAAACAGAATATACCAACATGTGTGAAATATTTTATTAATGTTTTGATTAATGTTTCGACAAACTAAATAAAAAAAATGAAAAATCAAGGTTTCATAATAATTGGCATTTATCATTTAGTACTTAGTGCAAGCACCTTTGGCAAGGATAACAGCATGGAGTGTTTTCCTGTAATTTTTGACATAGGTAAGGTACACATTAGGGGGTATTTTGGACCATTCCTCAGAGCTGATCCTTTCGAGATCCTTCACATTCTTAGGTTTGCATTTATCAACTGCCCTCTTCAACTCAGCCTACAGGTTTTCCGTTGGATTGTGGACAGGTGACTGAAATGGCCATTGCAGTACGTTGATTTTGTTGTCACAGAACCATTTGTGTGGATCTTGAGGTATGCTTTGGGTCATTGTCTTGTTGCAGTGTTCACCTATGGCCAACCCCAGCCTTCTGGTGGAGGCAACCAGGTTGTCAGCCAAAATATCCTGATACTTGGCGGATTTCATGTGGCCATTAAACTTAACCCTGGACCTCTTGAAAAAAACAGCCCCAAAACATGACTGACCCACCATCATATTTCACCGTGGGTATGAGGTGCTTCTCCTTGTATGTATCTCTGTTTCGATGCCAAGCATGCCGACACTGTACCAGATCAAATTGTGCAATTTTAGTTTCATCTGACCAAAGCACCTTGTTCCACTCATAATTTACTGTATATGATATTTGACAAACTCCAAGCGCTTGCTTGTGTGTACGCCTGGTCAGAAAAGGCTTTCTTCTGGCAATCCTTCCAAAGAGCCTGTGGTTGTGGAGGTGGCACTTGATGGTGCTTTTTGAAACCTGGTGACCCCAAGATGCCACTCGAGGCCTACAGTTCCTTCACAGTGATTCGTGGGGATTTTGTTGCTTCACTCACGATCCTCCTCACAATCCTGGGAGGCAAAATGCAGTTTCTGCCTTTATGCTTGAGGTTTTCCAGAGTTCCTTATCTTTGGAATTTTTAAATAACTGCCCTGACAGAGCTCATTGCCATATTGAATCGTTTGTGAATCTTCTTGTAGCCATTACCAGACTTATGTATGTCTATGACCATCTCCCTCTTATGAACTGACAGTTGCATTGTTTTCTACACGGTGTTCGATGCAAAAGGATATTGCATGAGTGTTACCTCATTTTTATACCCTAAAGAAACAGGAAGTGATGTAATCGCTCAATATACGCTGCCCGGCCAAAAAAAAAGTCACCTTTTGGAAATTATTGCACAAATTTTATAATTGGATCATTATTGCCGTTGTTAATATGTTTCAGCAGGCAATAATCATTTTTACCCTGACTGATGAAACGCGTCGCAACTCATTTCTTAAAAAATAATGTTGGAAGACACATCCCCTGATGGTGGATAAGATGTTTCAGTATTTCAGAACAGGCAGGTTATTGGCCTGTATTTAGCAAAGAAAACCATGAATGACAAAAACAAGTATGAGGAATCATTTTCACAAACAAATTTGCCACCACAAAGTCCTGACATTAAACACATAAAAAGTTATTGGGATGTGCTCAAGAAAGATCCCCGAGTGCTTCAACCATTATGTCGAGAAGACAAGATCTCGGCCAAAAATTATGGCATTTCTGATTGAAAATAAATGTTCTGGCATTACATACGGTTGTCAAAACAATGACAAGACGAATATGCACTGCAATCAAAGCTACAGGGGTTCCAACTAAATATTTCAGTGTGCAACTTTTTTTTGGCCAGGCAGTGTAGTTCCTTAAACTTAAATAAGTGGAATTCAACCCCAGATTACATTTTATTAAACGTTATTTACAATAATCTCTACGGTAGCCATTCATTCTGAAAGCTTGATTTAGAGGAAATTGATTTTTAATTACAAGTCAATGTTGTGATTCTGATTCTGCCTTGCCATGTTCCTGATCTGATTGCCATGTGTATATTTTTGCTCTGTCTGACTATTCATGAAATGAGGATTGTGATTTGTTTACTCAGATTTATTCATGCATTGTTTTAGTTTTGTTTTTCCATGTTTTACTTTTTACCATAGTTTTACTCCGGTCCATGTTTTGTTTATACCATGCTTTGCACTATGTCTCCCCCTGTCTGGTCTTTGGTCTTGTTATTGCTCACAGCCCCAGTACTGCGTGCCACTCCTTCGGGTGATTTAATGGTTTCTGGATTTCAACCTTCCTTCCAATCTCGTTTACTTTGTCGGGAAACAGGATTTTTTTGGTATTTGCAATCTGAGGTGAACCAGACGGTTTGATCAACGGATAATGAATGTGTATTAGGAAATAAAGAGAAGCCGTCTGGTCCGACAGGACATATCACCTATCTTTTACTTCCAGCTGAGATCTTCATTGTCTTCAGTTCCGACAGGACACGATATGCACTAGCGCCTTTTTGGCCCGCTGCCAGGTTTCCCAACCCATACCAAGAGAGGTGAGTACATTTAATTTACCACCAGTTAGCTAGCGTTATGGGAAGATAAACCTGCAGAGGTCGGAAACGCTCCACCCAGTGGTGCGAATCTTTATTATATTTCACGTTGAATTGCCCGTGAGAAGTGGATTCCGTAATCACGTTCAAAAGCTGCGTCATTTTGTTGGAAAGTTGTGCATCATATCGTATTTGTCTGTTGTACTACTGAAAGTATCTGAAGTTTCTGTCATGCTGTTTGTTTGATTGTCCGTATTAATAGCTATACTGATGTGCGTATACCAGAACTGAGGGAAGTCTGGTCCCAGGGTGACTGAGTAATTTAGGACCTGGGAATGAAAAGAGCGGATTGCGGGGAACCGAGAAATTTGGGCTTGCCTCAGAATGACGGAGTAATTTGGCTTCTGTGGTATTCGGTTGGTTGTCTGCTGTGGGACGCGGCCTGAGAAGCGCGTTCTTGTCTCGTTTATGTGTCCGGTGGCCGAGGGAAGCCCCGGGAATATGAAGTGCGTTCCGAATAACCTGAGTGATTTAGTATTTGGTCCAAGAACGACGGATTAGTTATTCTTGGGATATTGGGGAGTTTCCTGTGAAAATACTAGACTACTTCGGAAGCGTCCTTTTGTCTTTGTTTACGTGTTCGGGCAGACTGAGTAATTTAGGACTCGAGCCCAGAATTACGAAATTCGTTTCGTTGCTGGTTTGTCTTTGTCTGAGTGTCCAGTGATTGCTGAGGGAAGCACCTGGCTCCAGGTAGCAGAATTCTTTTCTGTACCTTGAAGTATAGAGCTACGTTCCGGGAACCAGAGTAATTTAGACCCCGGTCTACGACGGCCCACAGTAATTCCGTTTGTAGAGTATTAGGTGAAGTGGTTATTTAATCACATTAACTACAAAGCGTGCTCTTGTCCGACGTGATTTCAATTGACTGCATCGGCGAGTCTGGTGAATCGTATGGCGATTGATGGGGTTCTTCATGTGACATTCATAACTTTTTGAGTTAGTTACTGGAGAATAAGTGCAGGAGAATCGCGTCATCGTTCGTTCTTGTCCACATGTATACGGTTTCTGACGAAATTAAGGAATTTTGAACTTTGCATCACGCTGTTGTTCCCACGGCCAGCTGTGTAATAAATTTTTACCTGCTTTTGCTACGAACATTGGAGTCTGCTTCTTCATTATGACAACGTTCTTGGTTTTTTATTAATTTACAAACAACTTCCTTCACCTTGCTTTTTCTATATTACTAACCAATACTAACAGTTTCTTGTTTTTGTTAAAATACTAACCAAGACTAACATTGTATATAATACTAACTTACTAACGAGCACTAGGGATTGTATAGCTGCACTTACTAATTGATTAACAAGCTCTCAGCATTCGCCCTGTTCTAGTCTCCACCTCTTGTCCTTCCCTAATCTTCTCTACTGCGTTTCTGTGGGTTCTCCACACTTGCTCAAGCTATCTTTTCTCTTAGTATCTAGGCACATTAGAACTCCTTGACTGGAGCTGTGTATTTTTCTATAGGATTGTCCCGTGATCCCTGTTCTTGTTTTGGTTTCTGCCAATTTCATGTGATCAGGTTCTCCCTAATGTGTTGCTCCCTTGTAATAAGTCTGACTGCTTGCACCTGAGTTCTGTTATCATGTGATCTCCAAGAAGTGTATATTTGGTGTCTCTTCACAGCACTTCCTCGTCAGATTGTTCTCCCTTGTGCCACGTTCATTTTCGCCTAGTTAGGTCTCCAAGAAAGTCGTGGAGACCTATTGTTATTGTCCTGTTTTTATTGTTATTATTTGTACTTTTTTTGTGCGCTTTCGTTTGAAGTAACTACTGAGCCGATTTTTCTTAAATCTTCAGGGATGATAGAGCATAGTGAGGTGTCGGCACATCACCTAAAAAAAATTTCATTTTCACTCTACGTCAAGGGGGATAACTCAAAACGTAAAAATCTTTGAACCTCAATAGCTCGAAAACTATTCAAGATAATTTCACAAAACTTTCACGTAAATGTAGAGGACATCATCCCCCATCGATTGCACCCATAGCGGTTTCTGAGCGCCTGACTAGATTTTTCGCTATTCCAAAAAAACTGAAAATCTTTTGACATTTTCAAAATTTGACAGAGGTCCTCTTTAAAAATCTTCTTCTCACTAACGGCTGTAGTGACAAATATGTGTAATAGCTCAAATGAAACCAGATATAATTCTCTACAAAGTTCCAATTTTGCATTAGAACTTGAATTATCTTCCTTTGAAAATGGCTCTTTTCGGGAAGTGAAATTTCTGGTGTCATATTCCAATGCTTGTAGCTCAGTAACAAAACATGATATTTCGTATTTAATGGTATCAAAATGTTCCTAATATATAGATCTACAATTTCTCTGATATACTTTATTATATACATGTGAGTAGTTTAGCTGTAAATTGAGTATAAATAAAAATCTTCGAAATTTTGCGATTTTCAGGTTTTCTGAGGGTGGTTGTGTAGGCAATTTTCTACTGCAGCAACCGATAACGATAACTGTGTGTGTCACAGCGCATTTTGAAGAAGATACATATATGAATTTAGGAAAATTACTGGAAAAATCATCAGTCACGGTGTTCTGCTCTCATATTTGCTTGAAGAACCCCTAAGACCGAAAATCTCTATTTTCAGGGAACTTCGGAGGATCATGACTCATTAACTCATGATCCAATCGAAGTATTGTTAACATCATCACATACGCCAATGCAAGCTCTACATTTTCTATGTTATACCCTATTACTAAAATGTTGATATTTAAGCCATAAAATTTAGAAATATCATGATGGGGTCCGGAAATTGGAAAAAAATTGCTGTTCACCTCATTGTAACTTTAAAGGATCATAACTCACTGGATTTGCGTGGACTACTCTATCGTAACCATTTGACCGAATTGAACGACATTTTCAGGGATGACAGACTGTTACGTATGTAAATTCTAGAATCACGAGGTCGGATAGTACATTTTCACTCTTAGTCAAGTGAAAAAAGTGAAAAAGAATCAAACAACTTCAAGTAGGAGCCTATTTTGAGTTTACCATTAATTCAAATGTTCAGGTAAGATAGACTGTTACTTAACTTCGAGAATCACAAGGCCCTATTTTGAATTTTTATTCTCAGTCAAGTGAAAAAAGTGAAAAGTGATAGACTTTGTGTGGACTCTTTTAGGGTAACCGTTGGCCCAAATTAAATTAACTTTTCGGGGATGAAAGAATGCTACCTAACACAGTGAACGAAGGAGCCCGGTTTTATATTTTCAGTCTCATTCAAGTGAAAACAGTGAAAATGCGACATTATTTTGCTTCAACAGTGCCTTCCTGAAAATAAGGCTAAACTTTCTTCGACCATACATAAATAATATTTCACTATTTATTCTTCCATTGCCGAATGTACGCAAAGGACAGTCATGTCGTTAACGTAAGGGCGTAAGGCGGCGCATCTTGGAGACCATAAGTGTTGTCGGCGACAACCCTAGTTCTCATTGCGATTATCTTTCTGTCTGGACCTTCCTTGATTATCGATTTTTTCCTACTCCCTGTACTTCGCCGCCTTCTTGTTACCAAACCCTTTTTTGTACGATTCTGATTTTTGTGATTTGTGCCCTGGTTACGATTTTGGATTTCGCCCTTTGGTTTCTGATTTTGGATTGTGGACTTTGTACCGTTGCCTGCTCTGTTGGGGGTTCCCCCCCTTCAGAAATAAAGCCTTCTTTTGTATTTTACTGGTTCTCGCTTGTGGTCCCTTTCGTAATCTTCAGTCAATCAATGAATGATTTTGGTAGGTTCCATGTGCGTGTGTGTGTGAGTGCGCACGCGCGCATGCGTGTGCATGTGAACTTTTTGCGTGTAAATTAAAACAAGACAGAACCATTTAAGGTCCTGTTCCTGTCTGAGATCTTTCTCAACTCCTTTGACAGGGATGAAAAGCATCACATTATCACAGGTGGTAATGCAAATATTATGCAAAAGCTATGACTCCAGGATTTGTCCTCACTGACCCCATGCAACAATGAGAAGGCTGGTTGTATGATATTTCTCCATGTTTGACATGCTTCACTTCTTGGCACTCAGAGGATATTAATTTGCACTGTTGATACAGATGTTGTTGTGCAAGCTGTTTCTGTAATGCAAAGTCTAAAAGAAGGTGCTAAACTTTGGCCTGCACTTGGAACAGGCAAAAAATTTCAGTACTTTGCACTTTATTAGATTTCAACGGGGCTTGGATGTGAACAGGCAAGTGCAGTCCCAATGTTCCATGCACTAACTGGGAGTGGCACAGTGACTAGTTTGGTTAGTCATAGCAAAAAAAAATGAGGCCTTGTAGACATCGATCATGGCACTAAATGCAATTGCTCAAAATGAAATACAAAGCTTTGAGAGGTTTTTGATATTGCTTTATTTTATTGAAAATGAAATACTATGCCAAAGTGGACCTCCTCTGACTGTGGGGAAGCATGGAACTCGGTTGTTCAAGTGTTAGTTCCTACTCTGTTTAGACAGCAAGTGTTGGGTGTAGGTCATGACTATGAACTTTCAAATCACCTTGAGGTTACCAACAGGCACAGTGCTACACCGGGGCTAGGGGCTGCTATAGCCCTGTCACAAATCTACATAGCCCCAGTTAAGCCCCCTCAAGCATTTTAAAAAATTAATTAATTAATTAGTTAATCTATTTAAATAAAGGAATATGTAAAAAGTAATTCTGTTCCCGATCTGATTGCTAGCTGCATGCTCATGTTGCACGGTTTGTGTGTGTGTTTGTGTGTGTGTGTGTGTGTGTGGGAGGGGAGAGGGGGCTACTGTCTGCGCTTGCATGGCACGTCAGGCTCCGAATATTTTTCTGGGGGTAGGTTGGTACCATTGCGTACATCAGCCACAGATCGGCTATGGTACCATTGTACGTGCCATCAGTCAATCACAGTTTGGATGTACTCATGCATCGATGAAAATGGCAACGCATTCAACCTTGTCACTGTCAGCTGAGTTGTGCACTCGGCAAATTTGTAAATGCTTGTCTGACAATAACGATGTAAGTGCTCCACAATACGCGAAATTTCACTAGTACATTAGCTGGACTGCTGCAGAGGTATAATAGTGTATTTATTAGGCCTTGGCTTCAGTGACTAATACTGAGGATCAGAGAGCAGAGATTTCATGATATCGCTGTGTTTCCATTACCATTTTTTAAATTTTGCTATTTAGATTTTGTGCATTTCGAAGGGTAATGGAAACGCACCTTGAGAGTGAGGACGATGTCCGATGTTATTAGCCCAAAAATCACAGTCTGCTTCGTGACCGTCATACACTGTTCGTGACACATACTCTTATTTGAGGCATTGCGCTGATAAAGCATATGGTCATCGCTGGAGTAGGGGAAGGTGGGGCAAAAAGGGCTCCTTAATGTTTAGGCCTCACCTAATCAAAGCTGTGGCAGAAATTCAATGCAACTCATAGTGTTTACGAATCTTTATTTAACTCCCATGAGAACGTACATAATCAAAATGGCCCCAAGCGGATATTTACTGGAGAATGTCTCAGTTAAAAAAATAACTTGAGGGGGGCCATTTTGTACAAGGGTATGGGCAAAATGGCCCCTGCTTATGCGGCAAAATGGCCCACAACTAACAGAACGTGTGTGGGGAACGAGAACAAGAACAAGGAGTTTTTTTTCTGAATTTAAATCCCAACATATACACATATTTATATATACAAAATTAAGCAGACAGATACATTCAGATCACTAAAGGCGACTTTATGCATGTGGTGACTAAATTTGAATGTGGGGTAAAACGGACCAGGGGTCATTTTGCCCCTCAACGCATGGGTCGTTTTGCCCCACGACCGACTACAAAATATCTTGACCTCATTAGTCAATGACGTTTCTGTGGCGGACTTTTTGATCTGCCCTCAACCGACCCTTGGAACAGACCATGCGATACACCATAGGAGTAAAACTATTGCCACGCGCTGTCAATACTGACGCTTATTTTAGGAGTGGCTGACCGCAAGACTATCTGGTGCAGAAAATTTTATCGGCTTAGATCTTGAAGCGCAACGGCATTTCTCACGGTCGCCCTAGTGTTATCTGCTTCTTATGCGCACTTGTTCATTCCAACAATGAAACCGATAGCAGCAGCTGCAAAGTACATATTTCAAGGGTGGGTCACATGACCCGTGGGGACCGTTTTGTACCACTTTCCCCTACAAACTGGCCGCATGCAGAACTCAGCTGACAGTGATAAGGTCACATGTGTTGCCATTCTCATTGATTCATGGGTACCTTTTGAATGTATTGTGGCGTTATTAACTGTGGCTTAGATGGTGCTTTCCAATGCTGAAGTCTTTCACCTTTGCGCGTGAAAGATGTTTTTGCCTTGTGGTCGCTTGTATTAGGCTTATAGCTATTTTGTTGAATATTCTTGGGGCAAATTTAATCAAAAACTACATTTATATCGAATGTGCTTTATGCACAAATATCTGCTTTTATTGAAAAAATAAGAACTGTCTAATAGAATTTTAAAAATAACTCTGAAGTCACGAGTATCAACTGTTTTCTTAGCACCCCAAGTTTTGGTTAAACCCCCCATTAGCACCGGGAGAGAAAAAAATCCTTGTGCCATGCCTGATTACGAAAACATTTGCTCACCTTTCGAAACAGTTTTTTGGGTTGCCATGAAGTCCGATGCATCTCGTACTGTTGTTCCTGCTATGCTTGCAGACTCATGAGAATACCCAACTAACAATTCCCCATGCACCTCTTAAGCCAATTCCTACCAGGCATGAACCTTGTAAGACATGGATGGGCAACAAGGGCCGTATCTGTCCCTGATTTTCACACCAACTTCTGGGCTTTAGTTAGTTGATTATCTAAATTAGCCAAACTATTCATGAAATGTGACATTTATGGCAAATTTCTTTAAATGAACGTGAATGACCACCAAAGACTGTTCTTGTCTCCCTTCATAAAGCATGTTTCTTTGATCAAACCTTTGCACAAATCTATATTTGTGTATGCAACCAATTAATTCAATTAGTCAGGGTAATTGATAGAAATGAAAACCTGCATACACACCGGCCCTCCAGGACCGGAGTTGCCCATCCCTGTTGTAAGATTTTAATTGATTTTGTTGGACCTCTCCCTGAAACAAGATCTGGCCGTTGTTATCTGCTAACTCTTATGTGTGCTGCCACTTGGTTCCCCGAAGCCATTCCCCTCCATTTTCAGAAAGCTTGAACAATTGTCAAGGCTTTGGTTAATGTAAGGCCACACCTCCAGCCATCCAGCTGCCCAGTTAACCAAATCCCAGATTTCACCCCAGTCATTATTCTATTATCATCAACACCTGTTTCTCATTAGCACTGGGTGGTAGCAGTGTGTATTTAAGACCGAGCTTCCTTCAGCCTCATTGTGAAGTATGTGTAAACGCATGCCTGCCATAGAAGTTTTGTATAGGCTTATTCTCCGAATTCATATTAAAAACTCTTGCTGTTTATTTGCCAGCATGTTATATTTCAGAAACCTAGTTTCCATTTTCTTTTCCTATTTGTAATACAATGTTCAATGTTACTGTAGTACAGCCCAGACTTTGCATTACTCATAATGCCTATTCTTAGGAACCTCAGTTCCTTGTTTTGCATTTCTACGTTTGTGCCTTCTGTCATGCAGTTGGCTGAATAAATACAACCAAGTCCATCCTTGCACCTGAGTCCAGTCCTCAACTTCCTGTCCTCCGTGCACCAGCACTTTGTATGAAGTGCTAAACACTACGCATGTTACAGTTAAGTTTTGCTCCATGTTTGGCAGAGGTGTAAAGTCCGAAAGTAAAAATCCTCTCCAGAACATTATTCCAACCACCTGGATTTACTTCTGATAGGAAATAGAGCCAATATGAATGATTAGCTCATTCTGTGGGAGAGAGAAAAACTTGGCAGAATTTTTACTTTCTGACCCCTGGATTTTACTTCTCTGATGTTTGGTTTGCCAAAGTAAGTGCAGTTGGATCAGGGAGCAAACTTTACATCTGGTTTAAATGCGATGAAACAGTTTGATAGAACTCATCAAACCTCCAGTGCTTATCACCCAGAGTCTCGAGGAGCTTTTGAAAGGTTCCACCTGACCCTCAAGATCATACTGCTTTGACTAAGGGAGAGACTGGGATGAGGGAATCCCCTTTGTGTCGTTATACCTTTTGTAAAATGGTACTAGAATTCCTTAATTTTAGTCCGTTTGAATTGGTGCTTGGGCATACAGTACATGGACCTCTAAAAATCTTGCAGAATCAGTTTTCAGGGTCTTACCAGAGTCTGTCTACTCCCTGCAGTGCTTTAGACCATGTAAGTGCTTTCCAAGAGTGGTGAGTGGTTACACATGGCTTGGGACTTAGCCAAATGCTCTATTAGCTCCTCCCAAGCCCAGATGAAGGCATATTATGATCAAAATTCAGTTCAATGCTCGCTCAAGGTTGGGGATGCAGTCCTAATGCTTCTACCTGTTCCTGGGTCTACCCTTCAAGCAAAGTTCTCAGAGACTTATGTAACACATAAAAAAATTAAGTGATACTAATTACATTGTAAAGACACAACAGAAAATGCAAGTCTCAGGTTTGCCATATCAGTATGTTGAATGCTGATGCGTCATGTTCTGAGGATGCAAAGATTTCATAACCGTCATCTGTGGTCCTAACTGCAGCATCTTTTGTTGATGTTTCCAAGTCAGAATACTCCCCTGACGTGGATGTTTTCCTCCTGCTCGTTTACCGCCCTCTGAAGCTCTTCATGCTTCTTCATCCTGGTTGTTTCATTTGTCTGAGACGGCTCAAGCTGATATAAGAGGTCTAATTAGAAAGTTTGCAACTGTTCTCAGACATTCCCTCAAAAAAAAAACACCAGAGGGGAACTATGGCATTTCTTAGGAATGGCTGGGTGACACAGAAGTTTCTTCAGGAACTTTTCTTCTGTTGTGTCGTATCTCACAAGCCTCTTGCGTGCCTTGACAATTTAAATAGTCCCCTGACTGTCAGCATGCTTTTCACACTGTCAAAAGTCTGTAGCATAATGGCCCAGTCTTGTCTGCTCCTGATTTCACAAGACTTTGTCAGAGGTTGATGTGAGTGGTTCTGGGGTTGGTGCAGTGTTGTTTCAGGAGGACAAACTTGGAATCGCCCACCCAGTGTGTTTCTTTTCAAAAAAAAAAAAAAAGCATCAGTGCAATTGCAGCATAAGAGAGAAGGAAGCTCAAGCATGTTTACTAGCTTTGCAGCACTTTGAGTTGTACCATGTGTGAAGTCCAGAGCCCATTTTAGTCTACACAGATCATGACCCAAATGTCTTCCCCCAGCGCATGTGTAATTCTAATCAGCATCTTATGCGTTGGTCTTTGATCGTTTAAGATTTAAAGCTGCAGGTGGTAACTTTGAGGAGAGAGAGGATTTGCACAAAAATGTGAAAAAAGCAACTTTCAGATCCCTTCCCCTCCCTCTTCACTGCACTCCTAAGACCCTCCCTCAGAAGGCTGCCGTGCACGTGAGCTGTTATGCATGCAACCGGAGAGATTTTGCACGTTCACATTATGAAAGCGGCCAAGTTGCCGAGGCCTGACGTTACTGTTGCGAACAGTCAACACTGCTGGCCCACAAACAGGCGCGTCATTAGACCTGAAAATTCCGGGGCTAATATCCCTCCATTTATTGAAAATAATTAGTCCTGGCTAATTCTAGATGGTTTTCCTTCATTCACACATTCCAATCCAATTCAAGAATAATCAAGTGGCTGTTGAAGACACGGCTTCTCTCCCCCATGCGATCTAAAAGCGACAAAATAATAGGATACATTCAGTATCGAAAAATAATCTGATTATAATTGGGTCTATGCATCGTCACTCGGCGATGGCATTTCAGAACTCTTCAGTGAATGAAGGTAATTTCGGCGACAAGTACATACACCTGTTTTTGCAGCATGGTCGCTCAATTTGTAGTAAAAACAAGTGTCTGCCACTAACATGGCAATATCCCCCTCAATATTATGTGTCTGTACGGACGTAAGGGGGCCAATGCTATGTACCCCGCTGCGCACTAATCGCGCGGCGGGGGATAAAAAAAAGACAGCTGTCTGATTGGAAAATGTAAATGGACGAAACCATTTACTAGTCTGAAATGCCATCGCCAAGAGCAGGAGCATAGACCTAATTATAATTAAATTATTTTTCTGTCCTGAATGCTGCCCATTTATTTATATCACTTTTAGATTGCATGAGAGAGAGAAGCCCTCTCTTCGATTGCCACTTGATTATTCTTGAATTGGAAAACATGTTAATAAAGGAAACCCATCTAAAGGGAGGGATATTAGCCCCGGATTTTTCAGGTCTAACGACAAACGAGCAGAAATAAATCATGTCGACATGAAAAGTAATCTACAGCAGCATGTATTCATTGAAAACCCAGCACATGCTTATTTCAGTAAGTTACCCGTTTTTTGAGTACAGGAACTGCCATGAATCCAGCTGAATGGCCAGTAAATCATGTATGTCAGCATTTAGCTGTGAGAGCACAGAAACATTACACATATTTAAAAGGACAACAACACAACTGATAAGACTGCCAGGTCACTTCATAAAGAGATTTTCTGCTGCTTTCTAATAAAACAATGCCAGTAACGTTAGCCCTAGCATCTGATACAAGCTAACGTTAGCTCAACTGCAACATCACAGTAACATTACATGCACTGCGGAGTACTGTAACAATTACAAGACTCTGGCTATTCGAACAGCGACTGTGCTTGGAAGCGACGTTCACTCGCTTATTGCAGAGCAAAAATGAATTGATGCTGGTTAGGGCTGGGGTTAGTTTGGTGAGCATGTCAGCGATGCTAACTCGCTTATTTGCAAAGCAAAAATGAACCAAGGAATAAAGCAGGAGTTTACCTGTCAAGGAGAAAAGTCGCAAACTCTTCGTCAGTTTTTAATCCTTCCAGATCACAGAGTTCCTTCCACCTCTAAAAAGCCACTCTTATGTTCACTCTGGTTTTATCCCGGGTTTTGTTAAATTCTTTCTTTTGTGCTTTTTTTCTTGTGGCTTCCTTTTTTACTTGTTTTAGCCGTGTGTGCTGTTGTCAGTAACAGAGGTATCGGTATTTTTTTCCTCGCTGATGGCTCTAAGCTCCTGAACCTGCTCTCGGAGATTTGAACTTGACTGAGCACTGGCATGAACTGAGGAAGAAGGGGGAGGGGGCTGTCTGCAGCGCGTGCATGTGCACTGTTTGACGGCTGTCAGACACCATCCTGGCCCAGATTGGTTCATTTTGGTTAATCCGAATGATTCTTTTAAATTGCAGTAGGAGCATTAGGTGGGTTTAAAGGAGCCTTTTTTAAATTACAGAGTACTAGTTTTATGTAATACTGTCTGTACACAATGACAGTTTTAGCAAAAACGACAAAAAGTTACTTTTCTAAAACTTACCAACTGCAGCTTAAACTCACCACTGGTTGACTGACACTTCCCTCACTCTGTTCTGGTGCTGCCTAGTCACGTTTTTTGGTCTGTTCTGGCTCCCAGGTGGTGGATCAAGCTTCTAACAGATGTCAGAACAGCATAAATGTGGACCGTCTTCAAGCATAGTCTGAAGACTCACCTATTCAAGACTTTACCTTGATAACAAGGATATTATATTATGCCTTAAACAGTTACTTTGTTGAAAATTTTATCTCAGAGTGGGTCTTATTCGGCCTGAGGGCATGTTGAATGCTCAAGATTATTGAGTGGAAATTGAGGTTAGGGATAATGAAGTATTAGACAAGTTGCATAAAAAAAAAGGCAGATAAGGCGGCGGGTCCTGATGGCTTACATCCTAAAGTGCTCAGGGAAGTTTGATGAGATCATCTTTAAGCGGCTATCTGCCATCTTCATACGGTCTTTAGAAACTGGAGAAATACCAAATGATTGGAAACAGGGCAATACAATACCAATATATAAGAAAGGGCACCCTACCGAGCCAGGAAATTACAGGCCAGTCAGTTTAACTCGCATTGCGTGCAAAATATTGAGTCTATCATAAAAGATGAGCTGAACTTATTTCTTGATTGTAACAGTATCTTGAGGGATAGCCAACATGGTTTCCGTAAGGGAAGGTCATGTCTGACAAACCCTCTGGAATTTTTTGAAGAGGCCACTAAGACTTATGACCAGAGCAGGGCTAATGACATCATATATTTGGATTTTCAGAAAGCATTTGATACAGTACTGCATAAGCGACTAATTTTTTAAATGAGCTCCATTGGAGTTACAGGAGGTATTCTGGAGTGGATTCAAAACTGGTTACAGGACAGAACACAAAGAGTGGCGGTCAGTGGTATCTCATCTGAGCTAGGTATGGTGGGGAGTGGCGTCCCCCAGGGATCGGTGTTGGGACCCCTGCTGTTCCTCATCTACATTAATGACCTTGATAAGAATATTGAGAGCAGATTAGTTAAATGTGCAGATGATACTAAATTGGGAGGTTTGGAATAGTTTAGAGTCCACTGAAGTGATTCAGGATGATTTGGATAAAATCCAGAATTGGGAAGCAATGTGGCAAATGAAATTTCAAGTAGCTAAATGTAAAGTACATGTTGGTAATAAAAAAGTTAGACGGGATTATTATTTATCATGGGATAAAATTTTTTCCCCAGTCACTCTGACTTCCTACGATTGTTCGCGGGAGTTTTGGATGGTTCCCGGTGCTTCCAAAAGCTTCCGACTGGACACGATTGCTTGCGTGCGGAAGCCTTAAAAGCGTAAGTGGATCACAGGCATGATTGGGGAAAAAATTTATCCCATGATCCACTAATGCGAGCATTTCCGAATGATTTTTGCCAAAGCCAACAATAAATAATGGTGGTTGTTTTTGTAAACTGTTTCTAATTGGCTAATTGCAGTAGAAATATTCGACACCTAGTTTGCACTTGACCAACCGGTTCTCCCGCGTCCTTCTGACAACTCATACCTTCCGACAAAATGATTTTGTCGGAAGAGGGATCCGCGTAATCTGATCCTGTTGGAGCCTCTTCTATTCAAGCGGAAGGGTCGGTACAGGTCGGAAGTCATGATCCACCTATGTCTTGTGCATAACAGAAATTTAAACTCGAATTGGTCGTAACTGGTCGGAAGGGAAGAATCGGGATAACTGGAGGCCTTAAAAGTGTAAGTGGATCACGGGCTTCAGAATGAGCACTGATAATTATTGCCCTCTTTTCAATTCATGAAATTACCATTGCAGAAACTCTGAAAACTCTCAACATTATCTGGTGTGGCCAGTTTTCATTAATGACGCAGATCTGTCAACTCTCACGAATTCGGATTTCTCGCACTTAACTAATGGGTGGGAAAATTCTGCGCTCAGCTGGCTCGTGGGGCACCGTGTGGAATGGTCTGCGAGGCTCATGTAGCTGTAAGTCACGAGAATCCATTCTTTTCTACATTCTTCACTGCTGAATGTAGAAGGAAATGTCTGGCACGATTCACAGCTTGTTGCTTGGTGAGCCTCGCGGGCTGTCCTGCACCTTTCGCGAGCCACTCGACTACAGAATTTATGAAGACATGCTGATATTTACGTCGTCATTTATGAGTGAAAGAAACGCCTCAATTTTGCGAAGCAAGGTAGCCTATAACAACGCTATTAAAAAATACATTTCATTGTCGTTTTACCAATTAGTCTGAGAAACTTTCTATTCAAGAAAAGTAAACTGCGACAGGTTTAGGTCATTCAGCACTGAAGGGTGAGGATTGAGCGTCCCTTTGCAGCAGCCGACGCACCGCCTGTGGTACCCAGTGCCCACTACTGTCAGTTATACTCGAGTTGCGTTTGTAAATATCAACTGGTAAGGAGTGGGACCGCCCCCTTGGTTAGAGGTAGGTCGATCTCTCTCTCACACTCCAGTTAGATTTCAATCGCACTTACAACATGGTAAGTGGAGGGTGAGTCTGAGTGTCGTTTCTGAATACAGGCCTTAGTATCAGTGGTAACATCACTAGTGTAGGCCTAAATGCTGCAACCTTTTGTGTGGCAGTTGCAACAGCCATCACAAACGTACTAGAGTGAAAATTCTTGCTTAATATTCAGTTTACACCACTCTGCATCAAAATTTTGTTGTGGTTAAAACCTGTACATTTAACCTTAAATAATTTTGCGGCACCGCTGCCTTAGCAATCTCTGCAGTCCATTTACAGGCTTGTTTACACACGTTCTCTGGTGTTTGTTTAGTGTATGAGCCTGCAATCACGATATCTATCTATCTATCTATCTATCTATCTATCTATCTATCTATCTAAATGTTACACTTGACAAACCGTGTTACGTAGGCTAACGTAGCTAGATGGCTGGATACATAGTGGACATGAAGACAAATATCCAAACTCAGGTATAAATCTAATGACGAGGGTACGACAAGGCATCAAGATAACTCGCTTATTCATAAAAAATATTGTATGCGTGTTGTGGTTGAAGTCACAAGCCTATAAGCCAGCATTAGTTCCACTGTGATCATGGATGCTCACCTCATACAGCACAGCCGGCGATCAGGCATCACAATACAGCCTTCCGAGTTCATCTGGCTCATAATGCGACGGCTGCTGTCGGTAATCCAGTCACTCTCCAGCTGTGACAGTTACCCTCGCCCGCTAATTTAGCTAAGTTAACCGCTTACAGCATTAAACTTCAGGATTATTCGCCAGAACATTTGCCAGAATAGGCGGCGCCAAACTGCCTTCACACCGGACGCAAAACTAATTTTTTGCATGACAGATAACATTCAAAGTCAATGCAAAGACGAGAATACACTCGAAATGCTCTGCTCATAAAGCTCACTAACAGCCTGAACTGAGACCGGGGCGAATGGATAGAGGGAAATGCATGCAACTGTTACTAACTAACATTAGCTTGCTAGATAGGTAAGGTGGTTAGTTAAACTGGCAGGTAGATAGTGTGCAACTTGACAGTACTCAACACTGGACTGAACACTTGCAGTAAAATTTCATAATCGAAATTCATGAAAATCTAACGTTATGTCAAACTTAAGTTAGCTGGCTTAATGTAATCTGTCATGCGAAAAACCCGCCTCGCATCTGGTGTGAAAGCAGTTCAACGCCACCTATTTTGGCAAACGCCCTGGCGAATAATCCTGAAGTTTATAGTATTACAATAGCTTTTTTTCTGTACTGTTACTTCATTAGCTATGGTAGCCCTACAATATTTCAATAGTAACACTCAAATTTATATTGTGCGTTCCAAAAAACATACAATTACTAAAGTAATACTATAGTTTTTTGGTGATAAATATTATGGTATTCCAACAGTGGTTTTTTGTAAGGGTCTGTCAGCTGGCTATGGTAAATAAAGCGTAGTATATGTACATTTCATTGTAGAAGGAGCGAGCTGCTGGCTGCCTTGCATGAGATCAGTTGCCACATAAGGCAGTTCTGGACATTTCGAAGGGGGCATTCCTGATCAGTTTAATTTATCCAAAATGGTTTAAAAACAACAAATTTTCACGGAAAAGCATTTGCATCTTCGTTTTCATCGCAAAAAAATACAATAGCAAGTTCTAAATGTCAATTTAATGCCTATTTAATGTCAGGGAACCTTTAAACTGTCAAACAATTACAGCGCCGTTGTATGGGGGGAGTGATGACAATTCTCAGGGCCCACAGTCCATTAAGGCCCACAAAACCCACTGTAGCCGCCACGACAAAATTATTCTGCATAGATTTACCTAATATTCATAATAATGCATTAGAGTTTAAATAAAGCCATTAAAGCATTCAATATTGATACAATACATTTTAGTAACCCCCTTCTTAAAAAATGGTTCGATTCATGCTTCTTGCTTGTATTGGAAAATTGTCTGCGCGGTTTTGCTGGTGAGGTCGCGAACAAAGGCAGCGCACAGGGTGCACCATCAAAAAAAAAACAAAAAAACAACTTTGGACACCAGAAAAGAATAGAGAGAGGACAGCAGGAGCAAAGCAGGGGTCCAGAACATTACAAAATTCTTTTCAAAGAAAGGTGAGAGTATTAAACCAGCTTGCTATGTTAGCTGTTCAGACTGGCTATCCAGCTGCTAACGTTAAGTTAATGTAACTTGCGGTCAGCTGAGTAAATAATCGCCTGACAAGAATTGCACTACTCATTTATTAACGGTATCATCCAATGAATAGATCAGTAAGGTTATCATTCGGTAGCCATTAAAATATGCCATCAAAAAATCCAGTAGTAACAGCCTAGGACACGTTCCTCCGTTCTTATTATGAGTGGTTACTGCATACTTTGCTCTCTCTAGCTTTAAGTGACTGTATAGGCTAGGTTTGTCTAGCGAACTACATGCAGTCAGTATGGTAACCTTAGGTGTAACTTAAATAATCACTTGACAAGGCTGACATTACTTTTACCGCTAAGACTAAACTGCTACTTTAAACTGTTGACATAAGTCTTGTTCACGCAGGGGGTAATTTTGCAGAGCTTGCCCTCTTAACAATAGCAAAATGAAGCTGAGTGCTTAGAGCTATGGAACTGAGAAGCCCATTTATATTTTGTTTATTCCAAGACTCGGTAGGTTAGTTCTTCATCCATGGTTCCATGGAGCATACCTTTAATCAGCCGTGGTCCCTTCATCTAAACCGGACCCAGCAATTGACCCTCACCACCAGTAGTCTGAATATGTTTTTGATGGTGAATGAGTGAGTGAATGTGAATAAGACAACTAATAATTAATAATTTACATAATGATAATCTCTTTGTTGAGTGGTTAATCGTAAAAAAAGGAAAAATTGGATTTATTGCATTAGGCACAGTCAAGAACACTGAGAAACAGAAATATAAAGTATAACATCATGATACAGAGTCGTAAAAAAATGGCAATGAAAAGGCGGGGGCCCACACCGATATTCTGTCAGGGGGCCCAGAATTCCAAGCTATTGCCCTGTACAATTACACTTAAAAAAAGACACAACAAGAGAAAAAACTGATCCAATATTATCACTTTCATTCTGTTTAGGTTGATTCATCACCCAGGATAGATTTTGGAAAGGTTCTGGACTAGGATTGACTACAGTCCAAAAAAAAAAAAAAATTCTGAGGAAAAAACCTCCCGACTGACCCTACCCCAAATTCTTCAAGTTACCGGAAATGCAGGATTTTTTTGTTTCGCCTAGACGCAGAATTGCAGGTAGAGTTTGATGCTTTTTCAATACCAATTCATATAATAAAATTTGGTAGTTAAAATCATTCACAATCTGACTTTCTTTTCTCGTATTCAATGTAAAACTCTAAAAGCAACTTTTTCTTCTTTTTCATAAGACTGCCACAACTCTAAATGGAAAAAAGTATTCCACAAAAAAATATTTGCAATGAATATTTTGTTGAGATGTTGGAAAAGCATTTTTTCATTGTCTTTCACTAGGGTCATTCCAAGTGAAAGGACCAGATATTCTTTGGGAGTGTTGCTGCACCATTTTCAAATTAGTCTCAAATTAAATGCCACTAGGTAGTAACAAAAGTACTTTCTATGCAAAATTGTTGGCCTGTAGCTCAAATAGTTACTGAGTTATGGGGGTCTGAAATTTTCTGAATTTGGGCTATAAATAGCCAAGAAAAGCCTCGCCAGGGTTTTTGGAAAATATGAGCTCCCAAAGTTGGACGAGATTTTTAATTGGCTGTTTTTAGTGGCAAAAATCTCCATGTGGGACAGGTGTCAAAGACCCCGAATTTTTCTAAAAGACAGTTCCATCTGTCTTCTATCACTGTACAAAAAAGCAGCAGGGTTTTATTTGTAGTTACTGAGATATTCTTATTCAAAATGGCATGGGTGATGCCAAAATCGTTTTTTGCTTTTCAGTACTTTAAATTGGGATACAAGTATTAGTAGTCATTCCAATGGCAGTATTATGTATATTTTGTTCTTTTTGAAATGTTAATTGTTAAAGATGACTACTTTCAAAAAGTATAATGCCCTTTTTGTGTCACAAGGTCTAGCTTAGAGGCATGCCTGTAGATATGTTGACACTGATTTGCAATGCATACATGTACATGTACATACATGTAATTATAACATACACATACATATACAAATTTTATGTACTAACTAGAATTTTCATGATTGATTAATTTTAAATTAGCAACAATAATTTTGAATTTTACAGTATCAGTGCAGTGGGATTAAACATGTTAAATTTAACTGTACTATGTCTTCTTACAAGCAAAATAACCTGTTCCTAAGTTATGTTAGTCTGCGAGGTAAGAGGCTCTGAAAGGACTTTTCAACTTCTTTTCTTGCTTTTGAGTCAAGCTTGTATTGTCTTGCTCTTCTGGTTGTATGAGGTGTGGGTCTAATTTTATAGATACAATTATTACAAAATTTGAATATTTTCTTGAAAGTACATGTACTTACCTCCACCAATTAGTTGCTGAAAAGAGAATAATAAATTTAGTAAAACAAGTGCTTGAAACTATCACTGGAGTGGTCATTAATACATGTGTCTTAAACTTCTAACACTGAAATGCAAAAAAACGATTTTGGCATCACCCATGCCATTTTGAGTAAGAATATCTCAGTAACTACAAATATAACCCTGCTGCTTTTTGTACAGTGATAGAAGACAGATGGAACTGTCTTTTAGAAAAAGTTGGGGTCTCTGGCACCTGTCCCACATGGAGATTTTTGCCACCAAAAACAGCCAATTAAAAATCCTGTCCAACTTCGGGAGCTCATATTTTCCAAACTGAGGTATATAGAAAGCTCCAGTTTGCTAAGTTATCACACAAGTTTGTGTAGAATGGAACCCAGGGGTATCAAAACACTTCAGTGCAGTATTTCTAGTACCTTTAAGGCCCCAAACCCCACTCGCAAGTAGGTTTTTCTTAATTTTTGGCATTTTTAGCAAGCCCCCACGGCCTGCAGAGTGTAGGGAAACGCCTGGGGATGGTCGTGGAGCACTAGCTGCATGCAGAGGCCTTGTATACCAACTTACAGCTCTCTGATATGTCTAGAGGCTGTGAATTAACCACTTAAAGATGCAAAAAACCCTGGTGAGGCTTTTCTTGGCTATTTATAGCCCAATTCCTGAAATTTTAGACCCCCATAACTCAGTAACTATTTGAGCTACAGGCCTACAATTTTGCATAGAAAGTACTTTTGTGACTATCTAGTGAAATTCAAATTTAAGACTAATTTGAAAATGGTGTGGCAACCACTATCTGGTGAAACCACACAGAATGACCCATTATCTAATTCCAGAGCTTCCACATCAGCACTAATACAGGCAAGCCAGACAAGCCATAGCATTTCTTCAGCATATTGTATGGGAAGCCTCTTTGTTCATTAGACGGCTGCTGCTCAGGACCAGTGGTGGTTGACTCAGCCTCAGGCTCAGAAGGGTTCAGCCGGGGTGTGTGGGAGGGTTGTTTGTCTGAGGCCCACAGCGCTTGTCCAGCATGATCCAGGAAGGCAGGGTCTTCAGAGACATGACCAACATTGAAGCGTACATCCTGGTTGAGGAGACTCTGCTGGATGGATTCGTAGTGGTCTTCTTCCGGCTCATTTAGTGACCGCACAGTGATGCCACTGGATGCCTGGCTCTCCTGAAAGGAGCTGCTAAACTGCAGACGACCAGAGTCCCCTGAGTATAGCTCCTCATTGACTGCTGCAAGTATGGCCTGGTTTTCACTGGGCCTGAGGTGCATTGGGTTGCAGGAGAGCAGTGTCCTGGGTCTGCTGAGAAGTTCGTCATGAACGGATCCCCCAGGGAGGGAAGGAGCACACGGACTATCAGTCCGGTTGGCCCCAGTCATGAGTCTGGTCGACTGTTGGGGAGAGCTGCCTTGCACTAGATGATTACTCGTAGCAACCTTTGTGAGAAACTGAAATGAATTGATGACCACGGTAACCAGCTTAAAAACAAAAGAGGACTTATAGTAGTTAAGCCGACAGATGACATGGAGAAGCTCAACAAGTTTTTTTTTAGAACAATGATTTCAAAATTAACTGCTTGAGAGCTGCAGTGTATGCTAGGGTTTGTCAATTAGCACAAAATGAATTTGCAAAAACTCCGACCAATACTGAAGGCTGCTATCTAAATCTCTGGAAAATGTTCTCAATTATTTGCAAATTCTGGTAATCAGACTCTGAAACGTGATACAAGCAGAAAGGAATTTTTTTTTCAGACTACCCTGAAATACTAGAAGAAAAATTAGCGTAAGCCAGCTGGACCATCTTTATATGACAACTGAATGACTAGGAGAATAGTATTTGTAAAAGTATGGTGATCATGAGAGAAGACATTAAAAATGGTGAACAAAAGTGTTTAAAAGGAATAATTAACTGCTGATTTTTTTTAAAGATTTGGGCAGATTTCAATTTGAGGGTGATGTAGGACCCCCTCAAGACTTGCCCAATTTCTTCCATTTAATTTCATTTTATTTTTATTTTCATTTTTCTGGTGGAAGATTTAAGGGCAGATAGAGAAATACTGAACTTCTGCATCCCAAACCAAACCTTTTCTTCTCTTGGGCCTCTTGAAGGGTCAATTTTTTGAAGGCCAAAATCTCTATGATATGATTCCATTAGCAAGCGCAATAATATGCCACTTGAAATTCATCTGGGATAGTGAAGAACACAGGTGGTGCTCAAGTCGGTCAAAATGTAAAATTCCAATTCTTTTTTTTTTGGTGAAAGGTCTACAGGTGTAAAGAACAATCCTAAATTTCAGAGCATAGAGGAGTGGGTCATGCCTTTTAACAATTCTAAAGATCTGATCAACAAAACTGTGTATCTCTTACCTGAGGAACCTTTGGACAAGAATTCTCCACAGGCAAATGTGCTGGACTGGAAAGAGGTGGGTCGCTGTCCTGAAATGGTGGTTTCACTGAAGACAGTGGAGATTCAGAAGGGCGTATCGCAGGGCTAGGGCTAATGGTTTTTGAGGCAGGAGGGGTGCTGAGTGGCAGTGATGAAAAGTTTGAGGCAGGAACCTGAAAGGAACCCTCTGGAAGACTCTGCCCTGATGGTGCTGCAAGAATTTGAGATGGTGTTGCTGCAACCGGGACCTCTGAGCTGTCAGAGACCGAATTCTGATTACCAGAATTGGTCACTGGTTGAGAACCTGGCTGAGGCAGTTGGGTTTCCATTTCCAGGTATTCTGAAGCAGGGTGACTTGGAGGGCCTGCATCTGAGGCTTGAATGGGAGGGGCGTTTGCTGCAGGAGCTGCAGCTGCATCTAGTGAACAGGATGAAAAGTTGTGAACATTTATTTAAAGTAGAGAAGGTTGTTGTAGAAAAAATTCATGATAAACTTTCAAACATTCTTTATACAATGCACAAAAGGTACAGGTGTTAGATTAAGAACGGATTTATGATGCTTTTAAGTTTATCTCAGAGGGCCTTGTCCACATGTAATTTTGAAACCGTAACATTCTAATGCTTTTAAGTCCTTCGTCCACATGAAAACTGTTTTCGGTCGCTAATGCTGGAATTTTTGGAAAATGCCTTCCATGGTGATGACATCTAGAAACTCCATTTTCAGCTTTAGCATATGATGTCAGAATGTGCACACCTTACAGTGATTTTTTTTATTTTAAGACTTGTTATTGGCCTACTTGGTCTGAGATTAAACTATATTATCACCGCCGGTTGGTTGGGCATGCTCTTTATAGAGCTTTAAGTTGAAGCTGAATGTTGCATATGGCAGTCACAACCTGGCAGCTCTAAACCTTTTAAGCAAATATTCTTAAGACCATAATAATGAATAGCAGTGACAATTCATTATTACCTCTTCACCCAGATCTCCACTACAGCCCAGTGTCAAGGTTTAGGTTGTGTGTGTGTTAAGGACTTTCTCTGTGGCTCTCGTCCCGGGACGACATTGAATTACTTTTAAATCAGATTTTTCACCCAGCTGGCTGATTAGACTTGGGCGGCACCTTCCCCGGACTCTACAGAAGCCGGAAGTCCACCATGCCTCCTTTATGAGAGTGTCTGAATTTAGCTAACACTTCAGCCAGAAGATATTTCTAGTTGGGGATTGTTTGCGATCTTCTTCACGGTGATTTTTGAGGAAAATGCTAGTAGGGAGATTTCCTTTTGATTTCTTCCCTTTTTCTCGTAAGGTCTGCACTGATTAAGGTGCTTTGGAATTCTCTTTTCTCAAGACCTTATTTTACTGCTTTGACTGCACCGCTGCATGCGGGTTCTGTTCTTTGTTTCTGCCAGTTTCCCTTTCTTGCTCGGCTTCCGGGCTCTGATTGTTAAGTTTGTATTTTGGGAAGCGCGAGAGTTCATTTTCTGCCTGTCATTTATTCCTCCTTTTGCTGATTTTAAGTGCTCGTTATTGCTGGCCTTTTGCTCACCAGTCCGCTGCATTTGGCCTCCGAATTTCCACATTACACCCAGTCCTTCACCCAAATCGCCTGCTGCCCTTTCCTATCATTTTTTCCAAGTAGAAACCACCTCTTTGTTAATTTTTCTGAATATCTTCGATAATATATTTAAAATGTTCTTGTAAAAATAAAGAATTGCATATACAGTGGACTCAAAAACTATTGGCACCCCTGACTGGCAATGCACAAACGATACTAAGCAAGTGGTGCCAGGCACAACAAACCCTGCCTCTCACACATACTTCCACCTACTTGTATGGAATGCAATTGTGATTGTGGTGGGAAAATATCCAAAACATTATATATTCAAAGTAAGTATCTCAATTCAACAAGAAAACCTTTTAAAAAATTCTGAACAAGGAGTTGCAGTGAAGAAGCAAAAACTTATAAATCTGCCAAGAAACATAGATAAGCCAAACTCTGCAGAACCCTCAAAGCTGGCCGAATGAGCTAACCTTCCGGAATGACCATATCGGTCAGCCTGGTCCCACTACCTGAGCATGGGCATCTGAGTGTTCTGGAACCATCCATGTCCTCAGATAACTTACTAAACTTTAGGTGAACCCAAGGTTTGGGAGACTTAGGTGTGGTCTTTGAGCATCCCTGGAGGCCAAAAATGAAGGTAAACTATTATGTGGTGACAAACTTGTTACTAAGAGTGGGGGTTTGCTATGGGACAAAGTACCAATCAGAGTCAATAATACTGGGTAAGGTAGAAGGAGTCACGTTTAATCCCACCTAAAGGAATGTGCCAAAATGCCAATAACAATGAAGGTTCGGACAGCCGAGGCGTGGGGTGATTGATGAAGAATGAATGCTGTGTGGGTTACACAGACCAGCCGGGGTTTCTTAGTGCTTCTTCTGGATGGATTTACTACAAACCCAATTACATCAGACTCTGGAGAATGGATCTATTTTTCGGAGATAGATTTGCAAGGGTCAGTGGAACACTTTATCCACTTGCTCATATTAAGTTTTTTCTTACAACAGGATCTATTCTGGGTCAGTGGCAATCCCTAAAACGAATTTGGGGTGAATGTGCCCATTAGTTTTGCCGCTAGAGAGTTAACAAACAAACAAAGAAACAAACACATAAAGAAAAAAACACACTAAGACACAAACACAGAAACGAACCAAACCAAAAACAATACCCCTTGCCCTTCGGGTGGGGCAGGGTAATAAAAATTCTAAAAAAATATATTTATTGAGAAACAAAATATCAACATGTCAGAAATACTGTACAATATTCATTTTTCAATGGAATTAACCAAAATAATTTAATCATTTAATTGTAGCCCCTGCATGAGCCCTAATGAGAAATTAGATATACTATTGTAACTCTGTAGTTTACTATAGTGATGCTAAAGTAAATCACAAAAGTCAAACTCTACTATAGTAAACTATAGCAATGATATTCAATTACTATAGTATATTTGCAACAAACTATAGTTTGCTGTAGTAAAGTGTAGTTTACTATAGTTTAAATCAATTTTACAGTAGTAAACTATAGTTAAGTATGTAAATTTTTATAAGGGAGGTTGGGGCTACTATGAATTTGACCTCATCACACGTACGCCACCATAGTAGAGATTTCCTTGTGGATGCTCTACAGGCTACAAATTTAAAGCTAATTCTTTCATATCTGGTATGTACGTATATGGGCAGTGGTTAGGACATGGCGCCTATTGGTTTTGATTGCCATAGCAACATAATTCACTAAATAATAGACAATTGTGTCAAAAGTAGGCCAAAATTTAAAATGTGGGCGAATGAGGGCCACATCCAGTGGTCGCGGGCACCTGTCTAGTAAAAAATCTATTTTTTACAGGTTTCACAATAAGTGACACCCTTAAAGATCACTGTAAATAACCATCTGCCAAAATTAAACCAGGTATTAAATTCCACTTATTTAAGTTTTATCAAAGTAGAGAGTAAGCCTGCTATGAGCCTAGTGGCTCATCGGGCCAGTGCTTAACCCCAATTTCCATGGCATGAAGCGACTAGGAGTATTACTACTCCACCTGGATGGGATGCCAGTCCATCACAGGTACTCCCCCAGCTCTTAGTCAAGTTTCCTTGACTATTTGCTGGTACCCATTTATACACCTGGGGGGAGTGAGGCATGGAGTGTGGAAGAGAAGTGTTTTGCCCAAGAACACACCGTAAAGGTGGTGGCCGGGGCTTGAACTCAGGACCTTACGATCTCAGGTCAAGCCTACTTGACAACTACAAGTACACCATTGTGTCTCCTTTAATGTTAAGGAATTATATAGAGCCATTACATCACTTCCTGTAACACATATGCAATATCCCTCATTCCCCTTGTCATCCAACACCATGAAGAAAACAAAACAACTGTAAGTTCAAAAGAGGCAGATGGTCATAGACCTTCATAAATCTGATAATGGCTTCAAGAAGATTTACAAACGATTGAATATGCCCCTGAGCACTGCCAGGGCAATTATTCAAAAATACAAAACACATGAAACTGTTAAAAACCTCAAGGGTAGAGAACACGACTGCATTTTCCCCCCCAGGATACTGAGGAGGATAGTGAGAGCGGCAACAAAACCCCCAAGAATCCCTGTGAAGGAATTGCAGGCCTTGTTGGCATCTTGGGGTCACCAGGTTTCAAAAAGCATCATCAGGCGCCATCTCTACAACCACAGGCTCTTTGGAAGGGTTGCCAGAAGAAGGCTTTTCTGACCAGAAGACACAGAAGTGAGAGCGTCATTAAAATTTTGACTGGAACAAGTTGCTTTGGTTCGATGAGACCAAAATTGGACGTTTCGGTTAGATACAGCAAAGGCATACTTGGTGTCGAAACAGGGATGCATACAAGGAGAAGCACATCAAACCCCTAGTGAAATATGATGGTGGGCCAGTCATGTTTTGGGATGTTTTCATTCAACAGGTCCATGGGAACTGGTTAAGATTAATGGCATAATGAATTCCACCAAGTATCAGGATGTTCTGGCTGACAATCTGGTTGCCTCTGTCAGAAGGCTGGGACCTGGCCATAGATGGACTTTCCAACAAGACAATGAGCCAAAGCATACCTGATGATACAAACAAATGGTTCTGTGACAACAAAATCAACGTTCTGCAATTGCCATCTCAGTTGCCAGTCCACAATCCAACTGAAAACCTGTGGGCTGAGTTGAAGCGGGCAGCTGATAAATGCAAACCCAAGAATGAGAAGGATCTTGACAGGATCTGCTCAGAGGAATGGTCCAAAATTACAGGAAAAGACTCCATGCTGTTATCCTGGACAGAGGTGGGTTCACTAAGCGTAAAATTAAGGGTGCCAATTATTACGCAACCATGATTTTGTTAAAATTTGTTTTGTAATAAATGATCGTTTCGATGTTGGCTGTTTCCATCAAAACATTAATTATTTCACACTTGTTTCTATATTCAGTTTCTCTATAAATCTACAGTTTGTATTTTTTTTATTTTGTTTGTGCACTGCCAGTCAGGGGTGCCAGTAATTTTTGAGCCCGTTGTATATGAAACCAACCAGAATAAGTTGAATTAAACTTTGAATATGGAGATAGGAGGTGAAGGCAAAGTGCTATACAGATTGATAAAAGTCATCCCATAAGACCATGCAAAGGATTTGGACTCTCAGTTTCCCACACCTGGGAAGGAAGGAAAATTAGTATGTCCCATCATTTGAGAAAAATTATTATTTACAAGGGGAAAAGAGTTCAGACAGACAACTCAAGACATGCCTCCATTATCAGAGAAACTTCAATGCATATGTGCCACTGTCCCGCCCCTCAGTAGCGTGGACTGTTTCCTGTGTTCTGTTGCTTAGCCTTTGCTGCAAAAGCATAACTCTCCCTGCCACTGTGCTGCATCACTTTCTGCTGCTGTTGCATGCAGCTAATTAACATCTCACCTCCATGCCAGCATCCACCTGATGGCTCTAAATTTCCCGCTGGGGAATGACCTGACACTACTTACCCTCTTCTCCTCAAGCTCAAAAGGCTGCAGGAAGAAGTCAGGGTCTATCTTTGAACCTATCTGTTAATTCTGTTCACATGAGTTGGCTATATTTACAAATCTCAGGAGTAAATCATTGTCAACATCAACCGTTTTGCATGAAGCATGGCCTAATCAAGCATTAAATTAAAAATTTTTAGCATTACTTGAATTTGTGCTGGTTTTGACTGTCATTAGACACACCATAAAGATACACTGCTGCAATATTCCGATGAAATAGAAATTGGGCTGTGATGAGTGGGACATCAATCAGAACAAGGGATCCCAACCTTCTCCAAGAGTATCTCTGACCAGATCCAGATATTCAATGTATTCACCACAAGCACACCTGATACAACAAATCAACGTCTTGATCAGTTCCATCCAGTGTTTTAGAGGTGCAACGAATCAAACATCAGGATTTGGCTAGGAGTGATTGAAGAAAAGGTTAACAAACTATGGTACAAATGGTTGCTCCCCAAAGCTAAAAGCCTCATTGCTCCTGCTGAGAATACCTGCCCCCCAGGTAATCTTGACCTTCTCATCAGAAACCCATAGTGGCAAAATCATTAGATACTTACTTTTGGGACACAGCAGCAACTTGTATTTAGCCCTAATTTCATTAGCGAGCTCCCAGTGCTCACAAATCTCCAGTGCTCTGATGAACTGATCGGGCCAGTTACGACGTCTCTTGAGATAATCTAGCAGCATCGGCATGGCAGCTGAGTTGCCAGAGAAGTTATCCTTTGCATTAATTTCTTCCTTAAAGAGGACAAAGCATGGAAATACAGTGTTAAATCTGACTTAATACAAGAGAATTGCCAAGCAATATTATGATTTTTTTTTTTTTTGTAATGGCCCAGTAATTTGCCTTGATGTAAATGAGGTGGCTTTGTCACACTGGAGAACCCCAGATGAGATCTGTTAAATGGTGCATTCTGACAATGCAGTGCCATGAGACATATAACCCCCTTTTTGATTTCTTCTATTTCTGCATAATTGTCACACCTGAGCAAGTTGCGATTATTCATTGAACCATGTATTCTGCTCACAGAAATCCTGAAGGACACTGTTCGTAATCAGAACCGCTAGCGCAACTTGAATGAAACATACAGTGGGGAAAATAAGTATTGAAAGTGTCAACATTTTTTTGTCAGTAAATATATTTCTAATGGACATGAAATTTTCACCAGATGTTGGTAACAACCAAAGTAATCCATACATACACAGAAATCAAAGCAAGTAAGTCCATAAATTAAGTTCTGTGTAATAAAGTCGAACGACACAGGGAAAAAGTATTGAACATGCTTACTGAAATTTATTTAATTCTTAGTAGTTAATACTTTGTTGTTAATGACAGCTTCAAGATGCCTCCCGTATGGTGAAACTAGTCACATGCATTGCTCAGGTGTGATTTTCGCCCATTCTTCCACACAAACTGTTTTCAAATCTTGAGGGTTCCGGGGATGAATTCTGATCCTCAGTTCTTTCCATAGATTTTCACTTGGTTTCAAGTTGGTTGATTGACTTGGCCATTCTAGCAGCTTTGTTTTCTTTCTCTAAAACCAATTGAGTTTCCTTGCCTGTGTGTTTGGGATCAGTGCCTTGCTGAAATGTCCACCCTCGTTTCATAATCAGCATCCTGGTAGATGGTACCTGATTCTTATCAAGAAAGTCTAGGTACTTTTCTCCATTTATCCTTTCTTCAGTTATAGTCTACTAATTTTGGTCTCATCTGACCAGACAATATTCTCCCAGTATTTAAAAGGCTTGTCCAAATGTTGTGCAGCAAACTTTAAACAAGGTTCAAAGTGCTTTTTCTTCAGCAATGGAGTCTTGCGTGGTAAGCATGCATAGAGGCCATGGCGGTTGAATGCATTACTTATTATTTTCTTTGAAACAACTGTACCTTCTAATTCCAGGTCTTTCTGAAGCTCTCTGCAAGTGGTCCTTGGCTCTTGGACAACTCTTCTGATTATTCTTTTGACTCCTGTGACAGACATCTTGCAAGGAGCATCCGGTCATGGCCGGTTTATGGTGAAATGATAGTCTTTATACTGCCGGATTATGGCCCCAAGGGTACTCACTGGAACATTCAGAAGTTTAGTAATACGTATGTAACCAATGCCATCAGTAAGTTTTGAAAAAATAAGGTTGCAAAGGTCTTGCGAGAGCTCTTTGCTTTTACCTATCATGAGATGCTTCTTGTGTGCCACCTTGTTCATGAGAAACCTTTTTGGTTGCATGTCATGAGGTGGGCACTCAAAAAGGGTGGATCTGTGACACTCTACCAAGAAACTGCTTATTCAAAATGTATTTTCTCAAAGATTCATAGGTCTTTTATTGTAATTTTGGTATCAAATTGTAGCTAATGAATTTCTTTTTCCACCAACTTTGTTTGATTTGGTGGGATACTTTTGGTTCACCGGCCTTTTTAGAAAAGCAATAACGGGGTGGCTAGCAGTGGTGGCGGCAGAGAAGCAGCTAGATTATGGTTATAATGTTCTATTTCTCCAGGGTAAGGCAATATATCTTTTATGAACTGGATATTATCTACAAAATAAAACAAACCTGGGTGAATTTGAATGAATATTAACCAAATAACACTAGTTTTTGTAAAAAGGGTCCATTCCAAGAAAAACTGACTTTTAGTGGCGGCTTTCAATGCATTTACCCGTTAATTAAATACATGTTACTCTCAATACCATTTTGTCACGGAATGAGATAATAAATTTCTGTTTGCTGTTTTTGATTGGGCTGAAGGTATGTAATATGCAGTAGAAGTATTGAAAAATAGGCGTGCAATGCACGGAATACCCCTCAGCCTGATGTCGAAGTTTTTGGAGACGCCCGTCCGCCCGCCCAACCGCACGAAGGATAGCAATACCCCGTCAGCATTGAGGGCTGAGGGGTAAAAATGGACCATTTTGACCCTGTCACACTTTTGTGGCCCACCTCATGACATGCGTCCTTTTATAGGTCATCAATTAGGACTAAACCAGCTGATTTTGATTTGCACTGATCGGGGGCAGGATTGCTTTCTAAATACAGACAGATTTCAGTTGGTTTCTTGGCTTTCCAGGCCTTTTTGCACCTCCTTTTTGTGTTCAATGCTTATTCTCTGTGTCATTCCACTTTATTACAAATAAGTTAATTTATACAATTATTTCTTTTGATTTCTTGTCATCGAAATCTGGTGAAAATTTCATTTCAATAGCCCCATTAGAAATATATTTCCTGAGAAAAATGTTGATGCGTTCAATACTTATTTTCCCCGCTGTACGTCACAAACACAAGAACAAGTCCACAGAAAAATAACACAAAATGTCCAAAATTAAACCTCCAATATGTTGGAATCAAAGCAATTCTGGAAAATATGGGCCAAAAATCTTCCACACCAATGTGACAACTGATCTATAGACATGAGTCTAAAGTTATAGATGCCATAAAAGGCAAACAAAATTTTTGGAGGAAATAATTTTTTTCACATGGGCATTCTCAGATAAGATTTCTCCATGTATAAAAAGGATCATCTAAAAACTGTATTTTGGGTATCCTTATTTTGATTGATTTATATTTCATTTTGTATGAAACCACCTGCAAAAAACAAAAAAATAAAAGACCAGTAAGGATGAGTCTTTTCTCTTAGCATTGCATGATTATTTTTCAAAGAAGTGAACCACCAGAGGCCAAAATAGTGTACAATGTAACCACATGAGGAGTGCATTAGATAAAAATTAAACAAGTTTATAATTTCTTCTTCAAAAGCTTCTGGTTATTCATACAATACCAAAGATTATTGTGGAGTGCTGGGAACTATTGTACTCACTTGACACCCTAAACAGTGCTCTTGAATTCCACAGCACTAGAATGAGTTAAAAAAAAAAAAAGCAACACTAAAGTATTTTTGTCAATGCATTGTGACTCACCTGATCTGACTGAGTGAGGCAAGGGAGATACGGCAGGATCTCGCAAACTCTGACTTCTTTCCCAATCCTCCCCATTTCATTTCGTATGAAGCCATCGTATAGTTTATCACTGACATAGGTCATTTTCAAGCTGCAATGACAAAGATGAAAAAGCCAAACAATATGTTTCTGGTGCCGAGGGGTAGGGGTTTTCATGAATTATCTGCAAAGCCTTAAATTGAGTTTAAATGCTGTATCTCCCAAGCTAGCACAACATAGTAGCGCTGATTGGAATGTGACAGCTAAACGCTCGACTCGGCTGCTTAAGATAGCTTGCCTCACACACTCATCACTCAAAACAAACAAGTGGTGTCAGGCACAACAAACTCCGCCCCTCGCACATACTTTGACCCACTTTTCCCAAATTGAATAGGCATCTATTCTGGGTCAGTGGCAATCCCTACACTGAATTTGGGGTGAATGTGGCCATTAGTTTTGGTGCTAGAGTGTTAACAAACAAACAAACCGAACCAAAAACAATACCCCTGCCCAACCCCTTCAGGCGGGGCGGGGTAAAAACCTCCACCAAGGGAACTCCCAATAGATCCCGCCAATCAAGAGAAGAACATGACCGAATTCACATCCTTTTTGACAGTGAAAAAAGGGACAGTGTCAACCCCTTTTAAGCTGCCTTCATACCGGACGCGAAACAAATTTTTCGCACAACAGATTACATTCGAAGTCAATGCAAAGACACGAATACACACGTCTTGGCATTGACTTTGAATGTAATCTGTCATGCGAAAAATTCATTTCACGTTCACGGTGTGAAAGTGCCTTTAGTGTCTTTCCCTCCTGCTATCATTCTCACTCAAAATGTCTGACGGATGCAGGTACATGATTCTCAATATTTTTTTCCAATTAAATAGCAAATCTTAGTTACTGAAAGTTACTGCAACAGAAAGGTTCCAACCCATTTGTAAAACCACATCCAGGTCACTTCGAATGTGAATGGCTTCCCTCACTGGCAAAATTATTGTCTTATTTGGCAAATACTATAGAAATAAGACTTGTAATATACAAAACCCAAAACCAGTGAAGTTGGCACGTTGTGTAAATCGTAAATAAAAACAGAATACAATGATTTGCAAATCCTTTTCAACCTATATTAAATTGAATACGCTGCAAAGACAAGTTACTTAATGTTCGAACAGGTAAACTTTGTAATTTTTTGCAAATATTACTCGTTTGAAATTTGATGCCTGCAACATGTTTCAAAAAAGCTGGCACAAGTGGCAAAAAAGACTCAGAGAGTTGAGGAATGCTCATCAAACACTTATTTGGAAAATCCCACAGGTGAATGGGCTAATTGGGAACAGGTGGGTGCCATGATTGAGTATAAAAGCAGCTTCCCTGAAATGCTCAGTCATTCACAAACAAGGATGGGGCGAGGGTCACCACTTAGTGAACAAATGCGTGAGCTGATTGTCGAACAGTTTAAAACCAACATTCCTGAATGAGCTATTGCAAGAAATTTAGGGATTTCATCATCTACAGTCCGTAATATCGTCAAAAGGTTCAGAGAATCTGGAGAAATCACTGCACGTAAGCGACAAGGCCGAAAACCAACATTGAATGCCCGCGACCTTCGATCCCTCAGGCGGTACTGCATCAAAAACCGACATCAGTGTGTAAAGGAAATCACCACATGGGCGCAGGAACACTTCAGAAAACCACTGCCTGTAACTACAGTTCATCGCTACATCTGCAAGTGCAAGTTAAAACTCTACAATGCAAAGCGAAGGCCATTTATCAACAGCACCCAGAAATGCTGGGCCCAAGCTCATCTAAGATGGACTGATGCAAAGTGGAAAAGTGTTCTGTGGTCTGACGAGTCCACATTTCAAATGTTTTTGGAAACTGTGGACGTGATGTCCTCCGGACCAAAGAGGAAAAGAACCATCCGGACTGTTATAGGTGCAAAGTTCAAAAGCCAGCATCTGTGATGGTATGGGGGTGCATTAGTGCCCAAGGCATGGGCAACTTACACATATGTGAAGGCACCATTAATGCTGAAAGGTACATACAGGTTTTAGAGCAACATATGTTGCCATCCAAGCAATGTCTTTTTCATGGACGCCCTTGCTTATTTCAGCAAGACAATGCCAAGCCACATTCTGCACGTGTTACAACAGCATGGCTCCATAGTAAAAGAGTGCGGGTACTAGACCGGCCTGCCTGTAGTCCAGACCTGTCTCCCATTGAAAATGTGTGGCGCATTATGAAGCGTAAAATACGACAACGGAGACCCCGGACTGTTGAACAACTTAAGCTGTACATCAAGCAAGAATGGGAAAGAGTTCCACCTGAAAAGCTTCAAAAATTGGTCTCCTCAGTTCCCAAACATTTACTGAGTGTCGTTAAAAGGAAAGGCGATGTAACCAGTGGTAAAAAGGCCCCTGTGCCAACTTTTTAGCAATGTGTTGCTGCCTTTAAATTCTAAGTTAATGATTATTTGCAAAAAAAAAAACATCTTGTCTTTGCAGTGTATTCAATTGAATATAAGTTGAAATGATGTGGCTGTTCAACCAAAGAAAGTAGTAAAAAAAAAAAAAAAAAAAAAAAAAATATATATATATATATATATATATATATATATATATATATATATATATATATTATCTACACACAGCCCGGCCAAAACTAAAGTCACCATTTGGACATTAATGAAGAAATTCTATAATTGTATCATTATTGTGGTTATTAATATGTTTCAGATGGCAATAATCATTTTAACCCTGACTGATGGAGTGCGTTGCAACTCATTTCTTAAAAAATCATGTCGGAAGACACATCCCTTGATGGTGGAAAACATATTACAGTATTTCTGAACGGGCAAGTTATTGGCCTGTATTTAGCAAAGAAAACCATGAATGACAAAAACAAGTATGAGGAATCATTTTCACAAACAAATTTGCCACCACAAAGTCCTGACCTTAAACACATTAAAAGTTATTGGGATGTGCTCAAGAAAGACCACCAAGTGGTTCAACCATTATGTCGAGAAGACAAGATCTCGGCAAAAAAATTATGGAATTTCTGATCGAAAAAGAATGTTCTGGCATTGCATATAGTTGTCATAACAATGACAAGGCAGATATGCACTGTAATCAAAGCTACAGGGGTTCAAAATAAATATTTGAGTGTGCGACTTTTATTTTTGGCTGGGCAGTGATATAAAATTAATTGCTTATGTCGATATTTGCCTGCGGCCTAGGGCCAATGCAGCGACCTTCTGGCCAATACCAAGGGAATGCGAAAATAAGCAATTTATAATATTTCTATTAACTGGTTACGTATGTTGCGCTATCATGACATATAATGACTATTGACTTTTTAAGTATGCAACTTCAAGATACATTAAAGAGCTAAATGCTAGGTCCGCGACTCATCTGCTTCTTTGAAGAGAGCGAATGCCAAAGTTACTGTGACAGAAAGGCCAATACCAAGGCAATGCGAAAATAAGCAATTTATAATATTTGTATTAATTGGTTAAGTATGTTGAGCTATCATGACAATATTATGGCTATGACTTCTGAAGTACGCGACTTCAAGACTCATTAAAGAGCTAAATGCTAGGTCTGCAACTGTCCTCTGCTTCTCTGAAGAGAGCTAATGCCACAGTTGCCAATGGTTACTTGTGCACGTGCTGAACTTGGCCAATACAGGTCGGCCAAAACAAGACATGTTGGCAGGCCGTTTTTACTGTATGCGGGCAATAACATACTTATTACATATATACCAGTCATTCTCAAAATCTTGAGTTTGATAACTCAGAGCAGAGTGATTGCTTGGAGTGCTGTACAGTCAAAACATACTCTGGGCAAGCAAATACAATATTTAAACCTGATATACTGAGTACAAATGAAAACGCACCACTCACGAAATCTGGAATAGCTCTACGGATTGATATGTGAAGTATATACGTATGATGCATTTGAGATAATGAATGATTTAAGAAGACATGTAAACATCATTCAATTTCATTCACAATAATGTTAATGCGCAAGAGAGGTTTAACTGGTGTAGGGGTCAAACAGGAAAGTCAATAAGGGTGTGACCGCAATTTGCATTGACACATGCGGTGCATCGTCGTCGCATGGAGTTGATCAGTCTCTGGATAGTGTTCTGAGGGATAGCATTCCACTCCTGAACAAGGGCAACCTCAAGTTCTCGGATGTTGTCCATCTGGCGTCGACTTGAAAGACGTCGTCCAATTTCATCCCATAAGTGTTCGATAGGGGAGAGCTCGGGTGACAGAGCTGGCCACTGAAGCACGGGGATGTTCTGCTGTGCAAGGTACTGCATGGACACCCTTGCAGTGTGTGCCCTAGCCTTGTCCTCTTGGAACGTGTGGACATCGTGGTGTTGGTTGAAGAACGGCACAACATGGTTCTGCAGCACCTGGTCCCGGTAGTAGACGCCGTTCACCCTTCCTCTGCAGATATGGAGAGGGGTTCTGTGACGGTAGCTTATTCCACCCCACACCATAACGCTGCCATCACCCCAACGGTCCGTTTGAACGACACAATAGGCGTTATAACGTTCACCACGTCTCCGCCAAACACGTATACGACCATCTGCGTTCCTTAAGTGAAATCGTGACTCGTCAGAAAAGATGACACCGTGCCATTGTCGTAGTCGCCAATTCTGGTGCCTGTTTGCCCACTGTAGACGCTGGTTTCGGTGACGATCCGTCAATATGGGGCCGAAATAAGGACGTCGTGCACGCAGGCCTGCAGCTCACAGATGGTTCCGTACGGTGTTGGGGTGAATGAATCCACGTCGTCCTTGGACTTGAGCAGCCGTTCTTGTCGCTGGTAGTCTTCAGTCTCGGACATGATCCCATACGATCTGACGGTCCTGACGTGCCGTTGTCACACGTTGTTGACCCAGTCGAGGACGGTCTCGAGTGCTCCCCGTTTGCAGAAACCTTTGATGGAGTCTTGCGATCGTTGTGTGTGCGCAGTGTAGTCGTCTGGCAATTTCCCTGGTGCTAGCGCCAATTTGAAGCATGCCTATGGCACGTTCCCGTTCAGGTGCTGTAAGTCGCGGCATAGTGTCGACGTTTCACAAGTGTCAGTGAAGAAGTGAAATTTTATTCGGATTCACATGCTTTTAAAGGCAATGTGCGCACAAATTCAGAGTGAGATTCATTTTTCCCGTGGTGTGCGTGCAAGATGTTGCGTTTTGCAAAAAATTGCCTAGCGTTACAGTTAACTTGAAATTCTCGCATTTCTTGCACCTGGCATGTCGGGTGATGTCACTGTAGTGTTGTTATTGAATAAAAATTATATTGAACTTCATTTGAACTTAAATATTGACTTTTTTCAAGTGGTGCGTTTTCATTTGTACTCAGTATATAACAACATGAGCCCGTTTTGCATAACATTTACAGATGACTCAGTGTCTTTTGGCAAAAAGAAAAACTTGACCTTCAAGGAACTTATGTATCGCACTATGTCATTAAATCTGTGGGGGAAAAAAAAAAACTAATTAAAGCTGCTTTGCAGCGTTATCAGGGTCAGGCAAATTTAGGCAATTCTGAGCAACTAGAGGCAAAAAATGGAGGATAACAAGAAAGGTGGGATTACATTGTACATTTTGCATTGGTTGACATTTGAACTAATAATCGCTGACACCAAATAGCCCAATTGTCCCCTGTCGCCCCGGCGGGACGGGGGACTAGGGATGGGATTCGTTAGAATTTTATCAAATTCGGTTCCAGTTCCGGTTCTTCTTATTGGTTCCAGTTCTTATCGAATCTTAATTCCGGTTCCAAAATTTGGCCAAAACTAATGACGAGTATTCCAGGAACAAAATTTTTACTGTCTGCCATCATTGGAAATAATATACAAATCCACTTATGAATGATTAGAAGAAAAAACAAAAACAACATTTACAAAAATAAGCACTAAAATATTTAATAGAAAAATGTAACAAAAACATTCAAAAACACACGGTGGCACTCATCCTTCTCTTTGCTCAGCTTTCATAGCTAAAGAGAATAGATTGACTGCATTTTGAAGTGTGGCTGAGGGGACGCTAATCGGCACTGGAATCTAAAAAATTATACAATTAAAACGTATCTAAAACACGACCAATTTGCAGGAAGTAAATGCGACAATAAACTGTGTTTTAGTACCTGTTAGCATATTGCAAACGGGGCCACTTGCGCTACAATCCGAACTGCTACCGGCCGTAGCTTGGGTACTGCGATTAGCAGAATCTCGTAGCGTGTCGAACACGGAGCATTCTCTCAGATTAATGCAGTTTTGAATTAGACGTTTCGTCATGTTAGAGGTGGAGCCCCCTTTGCATGACAAAATTTTACCACACGTACTGAGTGAGCCCTCGCTGCGGAGTGCAGGACATCAGTCCCCACCCCACTGATGTCCGACCCCACCCCCTGATGTCCCGACACTGCACATTCCCTACCATTTGGCGGCGGTAATTCCCCTAAATTTTGTTGTCAAACAGTCCAGGTTTATCCCAAATTTCGAAGGAGCGGGGCTGAGGCCGAATAGTCTTTTTTTGCCTAGGAAAGAGCCTAACTCCGGATAAATGATCCGGAAAAAATTACGTGGCAGCCATGGCAAGGGGATTCGAATTCTATAAATGTCAAGGAAGGTGCCCCATAGGGTACACAGAACCATCCTTTTCAAAAAGAAGGGAGATAATATTTAAAGCGACGACCATTCAGCTGGCCAACTGCGTAAAGAAAGGTACAACCCCAATTCCGAAATAGTTGGGACAAAGTGTAAATTGTGAATAAAATCAAAATGCAATGACTTTCAAATCACAGCAGCCAATATTTTATTCACAATAAAACAGAGATAACATAGCAAGTGTTGAAACAGAGAAATTTTACAATTTTATCCATAAAATGAGATCATCTCAAATTTGAAAGCTGCTACAGGTCTCAAAAAAGTTAGGACAGGGGCCTGTTTACCATGGTGTAGCATCTTTTCTTCTTTTTAACACAGAGTGGAGGCATCTGGGCATTTATGAGACAAGTTTCTTGAGTTTAGCCATTGGAATTTGATCCCACTCTTGTTTATTACAGACTTCCAGCTGCTGGAGAGTTTTGGGTCGCCTTTGTCGGACTTTTCGTTTAATTATGCGCCAAATGTGCTGAATCGGTGAAAGATCACGACTGCAGGCAGGGCAGTTCAGCACACGAACTCTTCTACTACAAAGCCATGCTGTTGTAATAGCTGCAGTATGTGGTTTTGCACTGTCCTACTGAAATACACAAGGCCTTCCCTGGAATAGATGTTGTCTGATGGGGAGCTGATGTTGCTCTGAAACCTTTATATTCCTTTCAGCATTCGTTGTGCTTTTTAAAACATGTAAGTGTCCCACACCATATGCACTAATGCATCCTCACACCATCAGAGATGCTGGCTTTTGAACTGAATGCTGATAACAGGAGGGGTGGTCTTTCTCCTCTTTAGCCCGGAGGACATAACACTCTTGTTGGAAATCATGGATGTCAAATTTGGACTCGTCTGACCACAGGAGATTTTGCCACTTTGCTACAGTCCATTTTAAATGAGCCTTGGCCCATAGAACACAGCGGCACTTCTGGATCATGCTCAACAATGGCTTCCTTTTTGCATGATAGAGGTTTAGGTGGCATCTGTGGATGGCAGGGCGGACTGTGTTTACAGACAGTGGTTTCTTGAAGTATTCCTGGGCCTGTTCAGTAATGGCAATGACAGAATCATGCCGGTGAGTGAGGCAGTGGCGTCTGAGGGCCCGAAGATCACGGGCATCCAGTAAAGGGCTTCAGCCTTGTCCCTTATACACAGAGATTTTTCCAGTTTCTCTGAATCTTTTGATGATGTTGTTGGGGTCTCACATGGAGGAAAACTTTCATATGTGTGGAAATTCAAAATGGATCCCTGGATTTCCCATGACCACTCTCTGCCTGCAAGCCCCTCCCGCCAGCAGGCCAGGTACATAAAAGCAGTGGTCAACCATTTTATCTCTCTCTTAGAGCTCTCCTCTCTCTTGGCTCTTGGAGTCAGCTCTGGACTCTCTCTCTCTCCCTTGGAGAGGCTCCTGGACCCCAGTGGACTGCTCAGGCTGGGGAAACTCCCCCCCCCCACCTCTTAGGCCCAGCATAGACTGGCCATGCTGAAGAATCTGCCAGGCTACCAGGAGTACAGCAAGAGTTGAAGAAACAGCTTGCTTTTGAGGAGCGGCCAGCTTCCCTCCTCTCCCCACAGCAAAGACACGGACAGCACCAGAACCGCTCTTCCAGCCGGATCAACATCACCCGTGATTGGATCCTCCAGCAACCTCCAAACCTCTTTCCTCAACTAAGGACTGGTAACAACTGGGCATTCAAACCCTCTTTTAAGGCTAAAATTGACTGTGTGTATTTTTAAAATGATAGTTGCTGTGATTGTTTTAGGATTGTGTTTTAGTAGGACAGGATGTGTTAATTTGCATGCAAATAACCTCCTGTAGACTAACACGGCGCCTTTCCTATGCAAAACACACTCACATCTCTTCATTTTATCGCAATACACACACGCACAAACAACAGTGAGCGTTTTAAGTCATTTAACTGACTTTAAAACTCTTGGCTTTCCTTTGCTACAAAGACTTATAGAATATCTTTAGAATATCTTTATTTCGAACACGTTAAAAGATAAAACAGAGATAATCACCAAAACAAATGGCCACCATGCCAATACCAAAACAAAAACAAAAAGCAAACTGTTGATAACTGTCTTGCATGAGCAGCAAGATTGTATGCTCGAAAAGGAGAAGGAAGAAGTAAGAACTTATTTAATCCTACCCCTTGTATTACCGTATTCTACAGTCAAGTTATTAAATTCTCTATTATTATATTTACAACATTCACCGTCTATTCAAGAACCAATGGTACTTACAATTTTTGACTATAATATTCAATAAGCTACTTATATACAAATATACACAGAATATTGCACCTGTATATAATACTGAATTTCTATACTTCTAGAACCCCCTGCGCATACACAGAAGAAGACATAACAAGACAATGTATCCACATTTTTCTAAACCCTGCCATTACCGTCCTGGGTCAAACTGCTGTTCCTCATCCTTATATTTATTTAAAATTTGTTTTTTATATGTTTTTTTAAACTTGCCAATGGTTTTATATTTCCTTAATTCATCTGTTAAACTGTTCCATACCCAGACTCTTTTACTATGGAGTGATGTTGTTGATGCATGCAGAGTGTGCTGTTTCGCACCGTCTTGCTGAGATAAGCAAGACCTTCCCTGAAAAAAGACATCTGGATGGCAGTAAATATTGCTACAAAACCTGCACATATTGTTCAGCATTATGTTCAAGTTACCCATCCCATGTGCGCAAATGCACCCCAACATTATCATGGATGCTGACTTTTGAACTGCACACATAACAAGTTGGACAGTACCTCCCTTCTTTAGTTCGCAGGATGTGGTGTTCAAAAACAAACTTCATCTTTTGACTGATCAGTCCACAGGACAGTTATTCATTTTGACAGAATTGACTTTCTCCAATTAAAACGAGCTGATGCATATATGGGTCCGTGCAATGCAGCCACTGCATTCAGATCTGTGGAACTTCAGGCCAATAATACATTTTGGAGGAGATCCCAAGGTTTCCAGCAATCCTAAATATGTCCTGCTGAATTCTTAGGAACAGAATATAAACTGATGTACAAGAGCTAGATATTCTACATTTAATGTAATGCTGCGGCCATGTAATGCTGTGGTAATGCTGTGTCTCACAGAAACATGGCTGAGACCAGTTGAAAACTAATCTTTGATTGAAGCCTCTCCACCCGGTTTTATATACACTCAAAACCCCTGCCTGGGCCGGAGAGGTGGGGGTGTTGCAGCTATTTATAGTGACTCCATTCACTCACTGCCTAAACTACAGTATCAATTTGATATATTTAAGGTTTTAGTGATTAATTTTTCAGTGCTGGATGCAGGTGTGAGCCCTGCCCCAGATCGGCCTTTAGCTCTGGTGACAGTCTACAGGCCCCCTGGCCCTTACACTGCCTTTATTCACGATTTTTCAGAATTCCTTTCAGACTTAGGGCTCTAATTTCGTAGACCAGGCGCAGGCGCGGCGCATGGGGGGTGCGCCGCGCCAACGGGGTGTGTCCAGGCGTATGTGGCAATTTCGTGCCCGGCGTAGCCTGGCGCAGGTACTCCTCTGTCCCGCCTCTGCCCCTCCTTCCAGCGCAAGCTGGCAAAGAAGGCGTGTTTGGGTATAACACAGCCGAGTCAAATCTTCACCAGTCAAATGAGCTCCTCACCTCACCTTTAATGTGTTAGAATATAGAAGGCGACCCAGCCGAGTCAAATCTTGCTCACTGGCAAGAGAAACGATGGATAGCGTGTTCCTATTATTACGAACTGTAGCTGCTTAAAATTTTGGGATTAACATGCATATACAACAAAGCAAGATACGTTACACATTTATTTCCAATATGTGATCTTAACTCAGTACGAGATCATAGCAATCAGGCTGCATTCCTTTCCCCCACTAAAGACGATAAAACATAAGTGACAATAATAGTAGCCTAGAATTAAGCCGCTTGCACACTGGACGCGAAACGAATTTTTCGCTCGACAGATTGCGTCTTGTGTCCAAAGGTCTGACAGGGTTTTAATAAATCGTCGTGTCCGACAGTCGATTATTGTTTTTAATTTCTTCAAATCTACTGACTCTTTTAGATATTAAACGTGAATGTTTGATAAGAGGGTTCAGTTCCTCAAGATGAGTACCGAGAATTTCAATCAATGTTTCTGTTTAAGCTCTGCTCAATAAAGTGAGTCGACACTGGCGCGAGACAATGGTCAATGCCTCCGTGTCTGACAGCCAAAAAAAAGGACGATTAGAACAGATTGATAATGCAATAAAGAATAAAAAGAAACATTTTAACAACAGAGCATCCAATGAACACTGCGATTCATTTATTGGCGGGTCATCTTTGTTTGATATCACGTTTGTTGCTGATATATTTTTATTCTTTATTTCGTTATAAATCTGTTCTCATATCAATACTTTTACTTTTTGCTGGCTGCTGGACATGGAGTCATTTGCATTTCGTGTCGGACAGTCTTGATCGTGCATGCGATGATTTCTTCACTCTGTCAGTGGTCATGGAATTGATTTGCTCACGCACTAAATTATCTCTGCTGTGGAAATAAAGCGTGAATCTGTTCGATCCATCTGACTAATTTTCAAAAAAAGACCGAAAAAATACTGATGTCTATCTTCAACGGAAGAAAACAGATGAATAGACTAAAAAGACCAAGAAAAGTCGATAGCTATCAATTTGCATTTTGCGAAGGCCGAACACAAACATAGCCAAGTTTGCACGTCTAATATTTCCTGGAATACTCGGAAAAATTAGAACTTTTCTGACTCTCGGACACGGAGGTAGGCTATATTAAAACCCTGTCCGACTATCGCGTCTTTGCATTGACATTGTCTGTAATCAGTCGTGCGTGTGAAAAATTCGTTTTGCGTCCAGTGTGCAAGCGGCTTTAATGAGCATAGAACGCAAGCATTCGATATATATATATATATATATATTTTTTTTTTTTTTTTTTTTTTAATACAGTTTGTGGTTGGCTGAGAAAGATGTGAAGTCGTTAGTTTGCATCACAGATTCAGTTGCGTTGGATCAAGCCAGGTCAAGTTTCCATTACGCGTGGCAACCGCCTGACATCAGGACAATCGATATAGATACTATAATTTATGTCCTTATTCAGATAGTTACAATAAATAGTGCTTCCTGTAATTTTTTCTTGCATTGAAATGTGCCTGACATTCTGTAAACCTGCCTGTGAGATTTCAGTGATGTGTGCGCACTCTGTGCCGGTCAGCCAAATTACCACTGCACGGAAATTAAACCAGGTTGGAGCTGGCGAGTTTTCTGCGCAACTTCAGCGGAGACTTTTTCTACGAAATTGTCACTGCGTCTTGATGAATATGTGACACCTCCCCCTACTACGCCGCCACACCCATCTCGGCGCACCTTCGTCTACCGAAGGCTGCGCACCTCACGAAATTACCACTACGCGGGCTGCGCCGTACGAAATTACCACTGCGCGGGCTGCGCCTCGCTACGCCACCTGCGCTGCGCCAGGAAATTAGAGCCCTTAGTTTTAAGCTATGATAGAATTGTTATATTGGGCGACTTTAACCTGCACTTTGAGAGGGCAGATGATTCTCTAACATACGCAATCACTAACATTTTGGAGTCAGTCGTCTTCGCTCTGAGTGTTGTAAGCCTAACTCATTTTCAAGGTCATACTTTAGACCTGATCTTAAGCTTTGGCATTAACATTGGGTGGGTCAAGATTCACTCACATAATCCCAGTTTGTCTGACCATTTTCTTATCACATTCTGCTTACAATTGACCCACCCAGCATTGTTAGAAACTAGGATGTACACTAGTCGTACTTTACTGCAACAACTTCTACAAAATTCATTGAGGTTTTCCCATCTTATTTTGAGCATCCAGTCAGCACCCTCTGTATTGACGATACGGCAGGAAAGTTTGCTGATGCTCTCCGTAGTACCCTTCATGTAGTCGTGCCACTGAAATTATAAAAAGGTTACTCGAAAGAAAATGCCAGCCCCATGGTACACTGACCAGACACGGACTCTAGAGCAAAAATCTCGTCAACTAGAATGCAAATGGCGCTCCACTAAACTCCAGGTATTCCATGGTGCTTGGAAAGAGAGCCATGTTGCATATAAGCATGTTCTCTCTTATGCAAGGTTCTGTTATTTTTCAAATCTCATGCAGGAAAACAAAAATAATTCTCGTGGCCAAGTTAACTAACAATCATGCTGCGAGTAACCCTCAAATTCCAGTCTCTTGCAGCAGTGATGATTTTATAAATTTCTTTACTGGCAAAATTATTGGAATTAGAGAGAAGATCACTGCTTCCCTACCAGTTTGCGATGGCACTTCTCATGATATGGAGTCTTTCACAATACACAAAAACCAGTTTGAATCCTTTCTCCTATATCTCTGAATGAAGTAGCCAAATTAGCTGTTACTTCCAAATCATCTTCTTGTATCTTGGATTCCATCCCCGCAAAGCTAATGAAAGAGCTCCTGCCCATTCTTGGTGGCCCAATTCTTCACCTAATTAATTCTTCTCTGATTTCAGGTATTGTTCCCACTTCATTTAAAATGGCAGAAATCAAGCCGCTGCTTAAAAAACCAGATTTGGATCCCACAGTCCTAGACAATTATAGGCCAATCTCAAACTTCACATTTTTATCTAAGATCCTTGAAAAATGTTTTGCCCAACAGCTCTCTTCTTTCCTGCAAAATAATGAGGTATTTGACAGTTTTCAGTCTGCCTATAGAAAGCATCATAGCACTGAAACAGCTCTCACTGTTAAAGGAAATGATCTACTTCTCTCCGTGGATAGTGGCCGCATCTCTGTTCTCGTCCTTCTCGATTTAATTGCCACCTTTGATACTGTACACCACCATATTCTTCTTCGTAGGTTGGAAAAATTAGTTGGTATTTCTGGACTTGCCCTTTTGTGGTTTAAGTCTTATCTGTCTGATAGATCTCAGTTTGTCCGGGTAAATAACAAGTGTTCAGAGTATTCCAAGGTTAACTTTGGAATACCTCAAGGATCTATTCTGGGCCCTTTGCTTTTTTCTCTATACATGCTTCCCCTTGGAATCATAAGTAGACTTGATGTTAAAGACCATTGCTATGCAGATGACACACAGCTCTATATATCCTTTAAGCCAGGTGAAAATGATCCGGTTACTAGATTAGATATGTGTCTAAAAGCTGTTAACGCTTGGATGACGCAAAATTTTCTTTCATAAACCTAGATAAGACTGAAATATTGGTACTGGGTCCCAAATCTCTTAGACACTCATTCATTAAGTTTTCTTTTAACTTAGATGGCTTCTCTGTTTCTGCCAAAGCTGTCGTTAAAATCCTTGGAGTGAACCTTGATTCAGAACTCTCTTTCCAGGCTTACATCAACAATATCAGCTAAGTGGCTTTTTTCCATCTTCGAAACATATCTAAACTCAGAAAAATGTTGTCCCTTCAGGACGCTGAAAAAATGGTTCACGCATTTGTGTCCTCTCAGCTGGACTATTGTAATGTCTTACTGTCTGGTTGCACTAGCTCGCCCCTGAAACGTCTTCATTGGCTGCCTGTAAAATTCAGAATTGAGTACAAAATACTACCACTAGCTTACAAAGCTTTAAATGATTTGGCCCCGGAATATCTTTGCAGTCTTCTCATTCCTTGCTCCCCACCAAGATTACTTCATTCACAAGGTGCTGAATACTTGATAATTCCAAATATATCTAGAATTACAATTGGAGGCAGAGCATTCTCTTACAAAGCGCCAATTTTACGTAACAATCTCCCAAGATAAATTCGGGCTTCAAACACACTCTCTATCTTCAAGAGTAGGCTGAAATTTTTTTTGGTCAAGCCTATGATTAGTTCATGATTATTTGTGTATAAACACTTTTTTGGCTCTGGTGGGACTGATTACAACCTAAAGGTATGTTCACAAGATATTGGAAGCCAGTGTTAAGTAAATCCATGTGGAACCAGTGGCACTGAGCATGCATTAACAGTGCCAGTGGGGCTTCTTACAGCCTTAGTCACTGGGGAGGTCCATATGGTACTGGTGTAGTGTTAAGCAAATCCATGTGGAACCAGTGGCACTGAGCATGCATTAACGGTGCCAGTGGGGCTTGCTACAGCCTTTGTCACCAGGGAGGTCCATATGGTACTAGTGTTTAGAAAATCAAAAGTGATCTTCCAGCCTGGTGTAAGTGTAGGGCCTCTGTGCTGCAGGACGTGGATGGAGGGGTGTTGACTGTTTCCTGACCTGTCAGCTCCTAAATTCTTACTTGGCACATGACTCAGGACTGTATTTTTACTAATATGCAGTAGTTTTATCCAGTTCCTCACCCCAATTTATTCTGTGTCTCTTTCTGAGGATCTTTTCCCTCCACAACTCTGAGTCCTGGACCGTCCGAGCCCTGTCCCTCACCATGAGTGCTGGCTGCTGCTGTCCTGCTGCAGTCCTGATCCAGTTCTGCACCATCCTCGGCATGCCACTTCCTGGAGTTACCAATGCCACTGTTTAGATGGACTTTAATGGAACTCTATTGCCATTTTATCCTATTTTGCTTTATCTTGTTATTAATTAGCTAGCCCGCGGAGGATGGGCTTCCCCACTACTGCAATTGACAAAATATTTTCACCCAGAAGCGGAGCACCTGGTGAACCGCGCTGCCCGGATAGAACTTTTGCTGCTGGCTACGCTCGGGACGCATGGTCGAGATGCCAAGTTCTTTGTCTGGCGGCACTATCCCTTGAAGACGTGGAGGATGTTTATCTTTTTGGATTTATGATGACGAGATTTCTCCTAATTGGCATGGGAGTTGCTCTGATCTACCGCAACGTACGCGAGCTGGGAGCGAGAAAAATGGCCCATGCACTGCCCTGCACCGAAATAATTATGGAACGCTTCAGTGGAATATCAGAGAATGGTGAGTTGCTCAAAAAGACTCTGGGATCATCTGCAGAAATGCACAGAAAGATGGACGCTGTTTTGAGTCAGTGTGGGGAGTTTGTGCGTTTCACTGTGAATTTGGGCAAGAGACAGGATGAGAGGAAGGGAGAACAACTGGGAGAACTGATGGCCCTGAAGCGTGATGTAAAAAATTTACAAAATTTACGAAATGAATAGCGGATCAATCAAAATTGCTTGTTCCAACCCGAAATTGAAATAAAATTCGCCCCCCCCCCAACTCCGCGTCTCCCGGAGTCAACATATTTCTTATCCCTCGGACAAGGACAGAACACTCTGCCCTGATAAGGACTCTGGACTCTGGCAAGGCTGCCTCCTGCATTTAATCCCTTCTTCCCCCACCTCTCTCTTTTCCCCATTCCCCTGAAAAAATTCCAACGTGTTTCCCGCGTGTCGTGTTATAACCTGATGTGAATTTTTATGTCTGATGTCATCTTCTGTGTTAACTGTCTGCATCTGTAACCTTAATTTTTGAAGGAAAAGTTTCCGGGGCGCTTCTCAGTGTGCGACCCGCTGCAGTCTACCTTCCCCGGTAGACTGGAGAAACTGAATTGCCTTTTTAGGACAAATAAAGTCGTCTGATTCTGATTCTGACTATAGTCGGGTTTCTCCTGAGATTTCTTCCCACTGGGGTGTTTTTTTTCACCACTGTTTGAGGATTTTTCTGTCCATAGGGAGTTTTTTTGCCTCATTTGCTAAGTGGTTTTAAATGAGCTTGGGCCCAGAGAAGGCAACATTTCTGGATCTTGTTATAGATGGTTTTGTCCTTTCATGGCTCAGTTTTAACTTACATTTGTGGACGCAGCGACAAACTGCATTCACTGACCATAGTGTACAGAGGTTTCAAGAGCCCATGCAGTCATTTCCACTTCTAAATCTGTTTTAATAGAGTGCCCCCTAAGGGCCACAAAATCAGGATCCATTCAATATTGGTTTTCTGCTTTGTCCCTTGAGGAGAGATTTCTCCAGATTCTGTAGATCTTTTCATGATATTGTATACCATACATGATGCGATCCCCATATTCTTTGCACTTTTCTTCAGTTTATTAGTCCTCACTGTACCAGCTATTTTGAAAAAAAAAAAAAAGATTCGTTGGTAATACTATTAGCCTATTTAAATGCCATTTGGAAATTAAAATAAGCTGAACGTAAAATCACATCAAAAAAGCCTCAGCATTGGCGCATGTTAATGAATAAAAATTTAGCCCCCCGTGACAGATTTGGTCAGAAATTGAAATATGCAGTAACTAAGTTAAACAGCATATTAACTTGACGCAGTTAACCAACCCCTGCTACAAAAATCTAAATAATTAATTGAAAGACAGCAATAAGCAAAGGCTTTGCAGCCGATGGGTTCTGATTATTTCTGTCATTGCCACTGCATATGACAAACAAAAACGGGTCTCCGCAAAAGTGCGTATACAGCTTTCTGAAAAGGCTGCATCTTTTTTGGAGTAAGTTAGTCTTTCTATACAATTTTAAGTCGCCAAGCAAGTTACCAAACAGTAGCCTCTGCGCAGTGCTCGATAGCACTTTGCAATTTAGTAAGGGTAAACTGTCATTTTTTAAAAGTTACTCACTGTCTCGAAATGAAGCTGATGATTTTTCTTCGGCTGGCTCCTCCGATCTGTGCCTTGCTTAGGTTACTTTCGATATTTAGGGAAGCTCAAACCTGACGTCACTCCTTCTTTTGCTACATACAGAGTTGAGTTTAGTGTGCCTGTTGGAGTACAGCTGTGCATATCACAGATGTCAAAACTTGTTCTTCCAAAAATGTGATACACATGAATTCTGCTCTCTTTTTGAGTGCGTATAATTAAGTCCCCAAGCAAAGAACAATTTACAGTAGACTCTGCGCTCCATTGCAGTTTGCCCCGATCTAGGAAGCGTAAACTGCACAATCTTTTTAAAGTTACTTACTGAGTCAAGATGAAGATGATGATTTTTTGGGCTGTCTGCTCCGCTCCGTGCAATATTTAGGCTTCTTTCGACGTTAAGGGCAGGTCAGACCAGGCGTCGCTCCGTCATTTGCGACTTACGGAGTTTGGCGCGCTCATTGGAGTACCGCTATGCACATCAGTGATGTCCTCCCTTATTCTTACAAGTGTGTCATGCGTACTTCCGTGTCTAAGTTTTTCTCTTTGTTTGTTGCTTTGAAGCTATTCAAAGTCATATAGCTAATAAATACACTGCCCGGCCAAAAAAGTCACTATAAAATTTTGATGGACCGCCTTTAGCCTTGATTACGGCACGAATTCGCTGTGGCTTCGTTTCGATAAGCTTTTGCGATGTCACCACATTAATTTCTGTCCAGAGTTAATTTCTCGCCAAGATCTTGTACTGATGATGGGAGATCTGGACTGCTGCGTCAAGTCTCCTCCTGCACATTCTAAAGATTGTCAAGGGTCTGGAGTAAGTGGCGGCTAATCCTGTGCGAAAATTATGTCTCATGCGCCCTGAGCTACTCTTTCATAATTACAGCCCGAGGCATCCTAGCATTGTCACCCGACCTAGAATATGCCCGATCTAGCAGAGAAGAAAAAAATCGATGATGAAACTCGTGAATTCTGGGATAACACGCAGGTTTTCTGTGGGGTTTATGCGCACGCAGGTGTTTCTCAAGTAAACGGCGTCTAACTGTCAACTTGCGGTCACCCTCAGACGTCTCAGACCCCTCGTCTCATGACCGGTTTGGGTTGCTGTCCAGAATCCGTCACGCACAGATTTGCCAATCATTGCAGTCTGTTTTTATTTAGGCTACATCTTGCTGAACATCCCATCTTTTCTGGAAATTAGGTTGTATGTCTATCCCTCTGATATGAAACATTAGTTTGTTTAAATGCACAATTTGGCAAGGGCTTGGGGAGCAATTTGCGTTTTCTCCGCAAGAAAAGATTTTAACCGTAAGCGATTATCTGGTCGCCCCTTCCTACTGCACTAGAGGGCTTTTCAAGCGACGCAATGAACATCTGTCGATTCAAATCTGGTGAATACTTCTTTAATTACATGCAAAAAAGTCAGAAGAACATGTATGTTATTTGAAGAGGTTCAAAATTCAGGGGTCAGAAGGGGTCCTGCAATGTTTTTCTTCCATCAATGAACTCATCCAGTTGATTTCTTTAATTAGTTCCTCCTCCTGGTGGAAGAATCGTGCTAAATATCAAATCCAGATGACTGCAACAAAATTCCGCGGTGGATTTTTACACTCTGAACATGGAGTTTCTACTTTTGGATATTTTTTACCATGTTTTCGCCATAATTCTTACCTTGGATTTTGAGATTTAGGTGAAAAAAGCAAGAAAGTAATCCAGAGGTCAATTTTGTTGATTATGAAGAGCAAGGCGTTAGTTGTTCTGAAGAAATCTGAGGGTAAATGTTTTACTTATTTCAAGCGCGTGGTCTAAAACCCAATGCAACGCTTATTTGCCGCAAACCTTACGGTTAAAACACGCTTGTGCACAAAATGGCTTTTGGCCTATAAGTACCCAAAATTACAGTTAAGAAATTATCTGATTATTCATACTTTATCGAAAATGTCATATAAATGATGCATAAGCCAATTTGTGGGGATGCGTGGATCAGCAGTCACGTCATCCGAATCCATGCAAAGGCTTCAATCATCCACCCACACAAAATTATAATTTTTTTTCCAATTTATAGACCTGCACCTGCACGAACATCTCACTTCACTTCTAGGATAAATTGCCTTTTAAAATATACTGTGCTTTTTATTGTATGATTTCACTGATGTAGGCTCATGAGTGTTTTCATTGATAATTTACTCTTAAGATTAGAGATGCTGCCTGTCAGTCTTCTCAATGAAGGAGTTGTTTCAGCTCTGATCTGTGCATTCTTTTTACTTTTTTTTTTTTGGACAATGTATAATTACCAGTACCCTAATCAAGGTGTGGAATGTTTATCGTCCACTGTAGTTAGTCCTGCCTGGCATGCACAACTAATAAAAAGTCAAGCAATTCCACTGGCTCCATGTGCTTTAGGCTGGTTTTTGTGAGCAAAGGTGTCTGTCATTTGTAGAATCCATAACCCATTAAAATCAAGCACTCAGCCAGATTTACATACACTGCAGATTAAGCACTCACTTACTGCTACTGTACACATGCATTTCAACCTGTCCTGCTCAACAAGTACACAGCCTCCAGGAGTGATTTCAGAAGGCTGAATGAGGAGGCTAATGCCAAGTCCATGTCCACTTCTGGCCACAATAAGCTTTCGCAACAGTAGGCCTTTATAGCATCATGCTTAGGTGCTTGAGGCTTTACTGCAACAAGGAGCATCTTGAGTTCCTGAGGAGGCACGGTCACAAGTGCCTGGGTGAAGCCTGGTTTGCCGAAAGTTGGGTGACCTTTCACAGGAGCATGACTTAACCACAGACATCCAAAATTTGGAATGGTAGTGAAGGGAGCTTGCGAGCCTGCTGGCTTCCAACAAAACCATTAAGCTGTCACGGACCCTGCATTTACACGTGAAAACTGAGATCCCATCTGGGCATCACTGAAGCATCCGCACAACCCAAAAACCATCCTTCTGGCCCCGTTTTGTTATGTTGTCATTCATAAATTGTTATGAATGAAAGAGAAATAAATGTATTTGGGAGTGTCTACCTACCTTAAGTGATTTACGGAGGGGTAAGTTGCTTGGTATTTGCTAATGTTGGATCATTGCTGACCAGTGCTCAGTGGCGGGTCTAGAACTGAGAATTGGGGGCTGACTTTGGGCGACCAAGTCGCGTTACTCGAGTAGTAGATCGTGAAACAAAATGACCCCCGCACGCACATATTTTCATAGCTCCGCGCCCAAATGGGAGGATCACAGACACAAGTAATGCCAAGGTTTAGCTGCGTGATGTCACTACTCGAGAAACCCTGGGTGAAGTGGGGATTATGATCGTGAACTCTGACCCTACCGTTCTAGATCTCTGAAAATCGAGCGAAACATGGGTAACACAGGTATGTCACAGGTTGCTCACATATGTCACCCAAAGTCGTCCGGGGTGGCACAGACATGTCTCTTTTAGTCCTGGAAAGTTTTCAATCATTTTTTTTTATTGACGCGTTTACCTATTATCGTAATTGGCAACTGAAAACTCAGTTTCTCTCCATGTGCGATCTAACAGCGATGAAATCATGGGCTAAATTTAGTACAGAAAAATAATTTGCTTATTAATAGGCCAATGCTTTGCCTTGATTGAACTGGTCCGCGTTCCAATGAAATATTGCTTTTCACTCTCGGTATTGCGTGGGTTGATAAAAAAAAAAATTTGCACCCGGCAGTTAAATAGGCTATAAATAGCCTGCGGCTCAAGCCATTTGCTTGAGAGTCGACAGGCAGAGGCAGTTCTAGAACCGAGAATGGGGGGGCGCAGACATGTCCCTTTATGACAGTTAGTCCTGGCTGGTTGTGAATCATTTTCCTTTACTGACGCATCTTACAATTACCGGAATTGGCAACTGAAGACACGGTTTCTCTCCATATGCGATGAAATCGTGGGCTAAATTCAGTACAGTGGCAGAAGCAGAGGTGAGAATTGTGACAAAACATCCGTTTAAAACAGTTATTAGTCCTTACCTGTTCTCAGTGATTTTCATGATTAACAGAAGGTTCACTCCGAGAGCACTCCACACTTAACAGGTCCTGCCTGTTCTCCCCCATTACGTAAGAAGACAAGCATTCATCTGACGTGTATTTGCTGAATTTAAACCAACGTTTTTCAATTTTGCATACCTGTCAAATCTCAAGCAAATAGCTTGAGCAGCAGGCTGCTGATTTAACTGCCGAGTGCCATTTTTTTTTTTAAATCAACCCACGCAATACTGAAAGTGAAAGACGGTAGGCCTATTTCATTGGAGCGCGGACCTGATCAATCAACGCGAAGCACTGGCCTATTAATAAGTAAATTATTTTTCTGTACTGAATTTCGCCCATGATTTCATCTCTGTTTGATCGCATATGGAGAGAAACCGTGTCTTCAGTTGCCAATTACGATAATTGGAAAACGCGTCAGTAAAGGAAAATGATTGAGAACTAGCCAGGACTAATTGTCATAAAGAGATGTGTCTGCGCCCCACCCAATTCCCAGTTCTAGAACTGCCTCTGGCTCTTGATTATGTATTCTTTTTTTGGGTAGTTTGGTTGGAAGTAGTGGCCAGGGGGTTAATTAGGGCCCGAGCACCGACCGGTGCCAGGAATCTATTGTTTTTGATGGGATTTTTATTCTTCTTCTTCTTCTTCTTCTTCTTCTTCTTCTTCTTCTCCTTCTTCCTCTTCTTTTTATTCTGCTGCGAGAACGCATTTTGGAGGGCTTTGCCATGCACGAAAACTCACAAAAATTTTCCCACACGTCAGTCGTGGTGAAAATTGCGAACTATTATTTATTTTGTGCTTGGACATGCCCCGGTGGCTCTATAGCGCCACCAAATACACGGCCATTTTGGAACGCACTTGCTTGGATTCTAATGAAATTTTATAGGGTCATAGTAGTCATCATGAATTTTTTAGTCAATTTTTTGGAAATTTTTTTGCCACACAGGAAGTGAGCTATGAGCCATTTCCTGCGTTTTTTCAGATTTTACGAACACATTTTTGAGGGCCTTATCATACTCGAAAACACAGTAAACTTGCCTTATTGACTAAAAATATTAAGTTCTTTGATTCGATATCTCATTTGGCAGTGGGTGAGACATGGTGGCTCTATAGCGCCCCCTAATACATAATTGCATTTTTGAGGGCATCATGCTCGAAAACTCACAAAACTTTGCAAACATATTAAGCTGGTCATACTCTTTACTAGGATATAGAGTTTACAGATGGATGTGGCAAAATTGCATTACAGCGCCACCTAGAAAATTTCAATGAAGCAGCCCTCGCAGCGTGTTTAACCTACATGTACAAAATTCGGTGGACATGTGTACTATGCCAAGACCTAAAAAAAAGTCTCTTGGTGCCATGACCTAGACTCAACAGGAAGACCGCCATTTTTAATTGAATTTGCAAATTTTTTGCCATTCACAGGCGTCGTACTTTAACGAACTCCTCCAAGAGATTTTATCCGATCAACTTAAAATTTTGCATATGACATCTAAAGACCTTGTCAATGTTAAATTACGAAGCTTTTTTGGATTCATCGAACTTTGTATCCGTGGCGTCGCGGCGAATTTCAATGTTCCGCCATGAAACAGGAAGTTGGTTTTACGCGCATATGCTTTGTGAGATTTGCCCGAAACTTTACAGGCTTAATAAGAGTCGACTCTCAAATATACCTATATGTTGATATTGGATTGGGTGTGGTCAGGTGGCTCCACAGCGCCCTCTTGACACGGCAATGATGAGTTAAAAGTGCTTGAATGTTCATGAAATTTGGTCTGATCATTACATTTGTTTTTTTGGGCAATGCTTATTTTTTTGAAATTTTTCAGCCGAACAGGAAGTGAGCTATGAGCCATTTCCTGCGTTATTCCAAATTTTACGAACACACGTTTGAAGGCTTTAGCATACTCGAAAACTTGCAAAACATTGCAAAAATTATAATTGTCTGATTGTCTTCAATTTGAGAAAGAAATTGGCAGTAAATGTGGCATAATGGCTCTATAGCGCCCCCAATCAGATTTTTAAAAGAATTGCCCTTTTGAGGGTCTCAGCATGCTCAAAAACTCACAAAATTTCGTGCAATTCTAAAAACCATCATTCCTATTACACTGATAAAAAGATTACATATAGGGGTGGCAAAAATGGCCACTGCATATGACAAACAAAAACGGGTCTCCGCAAAAGTGCGTATACAGCTTTCTGAAAAGGCTGCATCTTTTTTGGAGTAAGTTAGTCTTTCTATACAATTTTAAGTCGCCAAGCAAGTTACCAAACAGTAGCCTCTGCGCAGTGCTCGATAGCACTTTGCAATTTAGTAAGGGTAAACTGTCATTTTTTAAAAGTTACTCACTGTCTCGAAATGAAGCTGATGATTTTTCTTCGGCTGGCTCCTCCGATCTGTGCCTTGCTTAGGTTACTTTCGATATTTAGGGAAGCTCAAACCTGACGTCACTCCTTCTTTTGCTACATACAGAGTTGAGTTTAGTGTGCCTGTTGGAGTACAGCTGTGCATATCACAGATGTCAAAACTTGTTCTTCCAAAAATGTGATACACATGAATTCTGCTCTCTTTTTGAGTGCGTATAATTAAGTCCCCAAGCAAAGAACAATTTACAGTAGACTCTGCGCTCCATTGCAGTTTGCCCCGATCTAGGAAGCGTAAACTGCACAATCTTTTTAAAGTTACTTACTGAGTCAAGATGAAGATGATGATTTTTTGGGCTGTCTGCTCCGCTCCGTGCAATATTTAGGCTTCTTTCGACGTTAAGGGCAGGTCAGACCAGGCGTCGCTCCGTCAATTGCGACTTACGGAGTTTGGCGCGCTCATTGGAGTACCGCTATGCACATCAGTGATGTCCTCCCTTATTCTTACAAGTGTGTCATGCGTACTTCCGTGTCTAAGTTTTTCTCTTTGTTTGTTGCTTTGAAGCTATTCAAAGTCATATAGCTAATAAATACACTGCCCGGCCAAAAAAGTCACTATAAAATTTTGATGGACCGCCTTTAGCCTTGATTACGGCACGAATTCGCTGTGGCTTCGTTTCGATAAGCTTTTGCGATGTCACCACATTAATTTCTGTCCAGAGTTAATTTCTCGCCAAGATCTTGTACTGATGATGGGAGATCTGGACTGCTGCGTCAAGTCTCCTCCTGCACATTCTAAAGATTGTCAAGGGTCTGGAGTAAGTGGCGGCTAATCCTGTGCGAAAATTATGTCTCATGCGCCCTGAGCTACTCTTTCATAATTACAGCCCGAGGCATCCTAGCATTGTCACCCGACCTAGAATATGCCCGATCTAGCAGAGAAGAAAAAAATCGATGATGAAACTCGTGAATTCTGGGATAACACGCAGGTTTTCTGTGGGGTTTATGCGCACGCAGGTGTTTCTCAAGTAAACGGCGTCTAACTGTCAACTTGCGGTCACCCTCAGACGTCTCAGACCCCTCGTCTCATGACCGGTTTGGGTTGCTGTCCAGAATCCGTCACGCACAGATTTGCCAATCATTGCAGTCTGTTTTTATTTAGGCTACATCTTGCTGAACATCCCATCTTTTCTGGAAATTAGGTTGTATGTCTATCCCTCTGATATGAAACATTAGTTTGTTTAAATGCACAATTTGGCAAGGGCTTGGGGAGCAATTTGCGTTTTCTCCGCAAGAAAAGATTTTAACCGTAAGCGATTATCTGGTCGCCCCTTCCTACTGCACTAGAGGGCTTTTCAAGCGACGCAATGAACATCTGTCGATTCAAATCTGGTGAATACTTCTTTAATTACATGCAAAAAAGTCAGAAGAACATGTATGTTATTTGAAGAGGTTCAAAATTCAGGGGTCAGAAGGGGTCCTGCAATGTTTTTCTTCCACCAATGAACTCATCCAGTTGATTTCTTTAATTAGTTCCTCCTCCTGGTGGAAGAATCGTGCTAAATATCAAATCCAGATGGCTGCAACAAAATTCCGCGGTGGATTTTTACACTCTGAACATGGAGTTTCTACTTTTGGATATTTTTTACCATGTTTTCGCCATAATTCTTACCTTGGATTTTGAGATTTAGGTGAAAAAAGCAAGAAAGTAATCCACAGGTCAATTTTGTTGATTATGAAGAGCAAGGCGTTAGTTGTTCTGAAGAAATCTGAGGGTAAATGTTTTACTTATTTCAAGCGCGTGGTCTAAAACCCAATGCAACGCTTATTTGCCGCAAACCTTACGGTTAAAACACGCTTGTGCACAAAATGGCTTTTGGCCTATAAGTACCCAAAATTACAGTTAAGAAATTATCTGATTATTCATACTTTATCGAAAATGTCATATAAATGATGCATAAGCCAATTTGTGGGGATGCGTGGATCAGCAGTCACGTCATCCGAATCCATGCAAAGGCTTCAATCATCCACCCACCCAAAATTATAATTTTTTTTCCTATTTATAGACCTGCACCTGCACGAACATCTCACTTCACTTCTAGGATAAATTGCCTTTTAAAATATACTGTGCTTTTTATTGTATGATTTCACTGATGTAGGCTCATGAGTGTTTTCATTGATAATTTACTCTTAAGATTAGAGATGCTGCCTGTCAGTCTTCTCAATGAAGGAGTTGTTTCAGCTCTGATCTGTGCATTCTTTTTACTTTTTTTTTTTGGACAATGTATAATTACCAGTACCCTAATCAAGGTGTGGAATGTTTATCGTCCACTGTAGTTAGTCCTGCCTGGCATGCACAACTAATAAAAAGTCAAGCAATTCCACTGGCTCCATGTGCTTTAGGCTGGTTTTTGTGAGCAAAGGTGTCTGTCATTTGTAGAATCCATAACCCATTAAAATCAAGCACTCAGCCAGATTTACATACACTGCAGATTAAGCACTCACTTACTGCTACTGTACACATGCATTTCAACCTGTCCTGCTCAACAAGTACACAGCCTCTAGGAGTGATTTCAGAAGGCTGAATGAGGAGGCTAATGCCAAGTCCATGTCCACTTCTGGCCACAATAAGCTTTCGCAACAGTAGGCCTTTATAGCATCATGCTTAGGTGCTTGAGGCTTTACTGCAACAAGGAGCATCTTGAGTTCCTGAGGAGGCACGGTCACAAGTGCCTGGGTGAAGCCTGGTTTGCCGAAAGTTGGGTGACCTTTCACAGGAGCATGACTTAACCACAGACATCCAAAATTTGGAATGGTAGTGAAGGGAGCTTGCGAGCCTGCTGGCTTCCAACAAAACCATTAAGCTGTCACGGACCCTGCATTTACACGTGAAAACTGAGATCCCATCTGGGCATCACTGAAGCATCCGCACAACCCAAAAACCATCCTTCTGGCCCCGTTTTGTTATGTTGTCATTCATAAATTGTTATGAATGAAAGAGAAATAAATGTATTTGGGAGTGTCTACCTACCTTAAGTGATTTACGGAGGGGTAAGTTGCTTGGTATTTGCTAATGTTGGATCATTGCTGACCAGTGCTCAGTGGCGGGTCTAGAACTGAGAATTGGGGGCTGACTTTGGGCGACCAAGTCGCGTTACTCGAGTAGTAGATCGTGAAACAAAATGACCCCCGCACGCACATATTTTCATAGCTCCGCGCCCAAATGGGAGGATCACAGACACAAGTAATGCCAAGGTTTAGCTGCGTGATGTCACTACTCGAGAAACCCTGGGTGAAGTGGGGATTATGATCGTGAACTCTGACCCTACCGTTCTAGATCTCTGAAAATCGAGCGAAACACGGGTAACACAGGTATGTCACAGGTTGCTCACATATGTCACCCAAAGTCGTCCGGGGTGGCACAGACATGTCTCTTTTAGTCCTGGAAAGTTTTCAATCATTTTTTTTTATTGACGCGTTTACCTATTATCGTAATTGGCAACTGAAAACTCAGTTTCTCTCCATGTGCGATCTAACAGCGATGAAATCATGGGCTAAATTTAGTACAGAAAAATAATTTGCTTATTAATAGGCCAATGCTTTGCCTTGATTGAACTGGTCCGCGTTCCAATGAAATATTGCTTTTCACTCTCGGTATTGCGTGGGTTGATAAAAAAAAAAAATTTGCACCCGGCAGTTAAATAGGCTATAAATAGCCTGCGGCTCAAGCCATTTGCTTGAGAGTCGACAGGCAGAGGCAGTTCTAGAACCGAGAATGGGGGGCGCAGACATGTCCCTTTATGACAGTTAGTCCTGGCTGGTTCTGAATCATTTTCCTTTACTGACGCATCTTACAATTACCGGAATTGGCAACTGAAGACACGGTTTCTCTCCATATGCGATGAAATCGTGGGCTAAATTCAGTACAGTGGCAGAAGCAGAGGTGAGAATTGTGACAAAACATCCGTTTAAAACAGTTATTAGTCCTTACCTGTTCTCAGTGATTTTCATGATTAACAGAAGGTTCACTCCGAGAGCACTCCACACTTAACAGGTCCTGCCTGTTCTCCCCCATTACGTAAGAAGACAAGCATTCATCTGACGTTTATTTGCTGAATTTAAACCAACGTTTTTCAATTTTGCATACCTGTCAAATATCAAGCAAATAGCTTGAGCAGCAGGCTGCTGATTTAACTGCCGAGTGCCATTTTTTTTTTTAAATCAACCCACGCAATACTGAAAGTGAAAGACGGTAGGCCTATTTCATTGGAGCGCAGACCTGATCAATCAACGCGAAGCACTGGCCTATTAATAAGTAAATTATTTTTCTGTACTGAATTTCGCCCATGATTTCATCTCTGTTTGATCGCATATGGAGAGAAACCGTGTCTTCAGTTGCCAATTACGATAATTGGAAAACGCGTCAGTAAAGGAAAATGATTGAGAACTAGCCAGGACTAATTGTCATAAAGAGATGTGTCTGCGCCCCACCCAATTCCCAGTTCTAGAACTGCCTCTGGCTCTTGATTATGTATTCTTTTTTTGGGTAGTTTGGTTGGAAGTAGTGGCCAGGGGGTTAATTAGGGCCCGAGCACCGACCGGTGCCAGGAATCTATTGTTTTTGATGGGATTTTTATTCTTCTTCTTCTTCTTCTTCTTCTTCTCCTTCTTCCTCTTCCTTTATTCTGCTGCGAGAACGCATTTTGGAGGGCTTTGCCATGCACGAAAACTCACAAAAATTTTCCCACACGTCAGTCGTGGTGAAAATTGCGAACTATTATTTATTTTGTGCTTGGACATGCCCCGGTGGCTCTATAGCGCCACCAAATACACGGCCATTTTGGAACGCACTTGCTTGGATTCTAATGAAATTTTATAGGGTCATAGTAGTCATCATGAATTTTTTAGTCAATTTTTTGGAAATTTTTTTGCCACACAGGAAGTGAGCTATGAGCCATTTCCTGCGTTTTTTCAGATTTTACGAACACATTTTTGAGGGCCTTATCATACTCGAAAACACAGTAAACTTGCCTTATTGACTAAAAATATTAAGTTCTTTGATTCGATATCTCATTTGGCAGTGGGTGAGACATGGTGGCTCTATAGCGCCCCCTAATACATAATTGCATTTTTGAGGGCATCATGCTCGAAAACTCACAAAACTTTGCAAACATATTAAGCTGGTCATACTCTTTACTAGGATATAGAGTTTACAGATGGATGTGGCAAAATTGCATTACAGCGCCACCTAGAAAATTTCAATGAAGCAGCCCTCGCAGCGTGTTTAACCTACATGTACAAAATTCGGTGGACATGTGTACTATGCCAAGACCTAAAAAAAAGTCACTTGGTGCCATGACCTAGACTCAACAGGAAGTCCGCCATTTTTAATTGAATTTGCAAATTTTTTGCCATTCACAGGCGTCGTACTTTAACGAACTCCTCCTAGAGATTTTATCCGATCAACTTAAAATTTTGCATATGACATCTAAAGACCTTGTCAATGTTAAATTACGAAGCTTTTTTGGATTCATCGAACTTTGTATCCGTGGCGTCGCGGCGAATTTCGATGTTCCGCCATGAAACAGGATGTTGGTTTTACGCGCACATGCTTTGTGAAATTTGCGCGAAACTTTACAGGCTTTATAGGAGTCCACTTCCAAGTAGACCTACATGTTGATATTAGATTGGGTGTGGTCAGGTGGCTCCACAGCGCCCTCTTGAAACGGCCATGTTGAGATAAAAGTGCTTGAATGTTCATGAAATTTGGTGTGATCATTGCATTGTTCATGTCGAGTTATTTTAATTTTTTTGAAATTTTTTGGCCAAACAGGAAGTGAGCTATGCGCCATTTCCTGCGTTTTTCCAAATTTTATAAACACGTTTGGATGCTTTAGAATACTCAAAATCTTGCAAAAAGTTGCAAAAATTATAATTGTCTTATTATCTTCAATTTCATATATCAATTTACACTAAATTTGGCACAATGGCTCTATAGCGCCCCCAATCAGATTTTTAAAAGAATTGCCCTTTTGAGGGTCTCAGCATGCTCAAAAACTCACAAAATTTCGTGCAATTCTAAAAACCATCATTCCTATTACACTGATAAAAAGATTACATATAGGGGTGGCAAAAATGGCCACTGCATATGACAAACAAAAACGGGTCTCCGCAAAAGTGCGTATACAGCTTTCTGAAAAGGCTGCATCTTTTTTGGAGTAAGTTAGTCTTTCTATACAATTTTAAGTCGCCAAGCAAGTTACCAAACAGTAGCCTCTGCGCAGTGCTCGATAGCACTTTGCAATTTAGTAAGGGTAAACTGTCATTTTTTAAAAGTTACTCACTGTCTCGAAATGAAGCTGATGATTTTTCTTCGGCTGGCTCCTCCGATCTGTGCCTTGCTTAGGTTACTTTCGATATTTAGGGAAGCTCAAACCTGACGTCACTCCTTCTTTTGCTACATACAGAGTTGAGTTTAGTGTGCCTGTTGGAGTACAGCTGTGCATATCACAGATGTCAAAACTTGTTCTTCCAAAAATGTGATACACATGAATTCTGCTCTCTTTTTGAGTGCGTATAATTAAGTCCCCAAGCAAAGAACAATTTACAGTAGACTCTGCGCTCCATTGCAGTTTGCCCCGATCTAGGAAGCGTAAACTGCACAATCTTTTTAAAGTTACTTACTGAGTCAAGATGAAGATGATGATTTTTTGGGCTGTCTGCTCCGCTCCGTGCAATATTTAGGCTTCTTTCGACGTTAAGGGCAGGTCAGACCAGGCGTCGCTCCGTCAATTGCGACTTACGGAGTTTGGCGCGCTCATTGGAGTACCGCTATGCACATCAGTGATGTCCTCCCTTATTCTTACAAGTGTGTCATGCGTACTTCCGTGTCTAAGTTTTTCTCTTTGTTTGTTGCTTTGAAGCTATTCAAAGTCATATAGCTAATAAATACACTGCCCGGCCAAAAAAGTCACTATAAAATTTTGATGGACCGCCTTTAGCCTTGATTACGGCACGAATTCGCTGTGGCTTCGTTTCGATAAGCTTTTGCGATGTCACCACATTAATTTCTGTCCAGAGTTAATTTCTCGCCAAGATCTTGTACTGATGATGGGAGATCTGGACTGCTGCGTCAAGTCTCCTCCTGCACATTCTAAAGATTGTCAAGGGTCTGGAGTAAGTGGCGGCTAATCCTGTGCGAAAATTATGTCTCATGCGCCCTGAGCTACTCTTTCATAATTACAGCCCGAGGCATCCTAGCATTGTCACCCGACCTAGAATATGCCCGATCTAGCAGAGAAGAAAAAAATCGATGATGAAACTCGTGAATTCTGGGATAACACGCAGGTTTTCTGTGGGGTTTATGCGCACGCAGGTGTTTCTCAAGTAAACGGCGTCTAACTGTCAACTTGCGGTCACCCTCAGACGTCTCAGACCCCTCGTCTCATGACCGGTTTGGGTTGCTGTCCAGAATCCGTCACGCACAGATTTGCCAATCATTGCAGTCTGTTTTTATTTAGGCTACATCTTGCTGAACATCCCATCTTTTCTGGAAATTAGGTTGTATGTCTATCCCTCTGATATGAAACATTAGTTTGTTTAAATGGACAATTTGGCAAGGGCGTGGGGAGCAATTTACGTTTTCTCCGCAAGAAAAGATTTTAACCGTAAGCGATTCTCTGGTCGCCCCTTCCCACTGCACTAGTGGGCTTTCCAAGCGACGCAATGAACATCTGTCGATTCAAATCTGGTGAATACTTCTTTAATAACATGCAAAAAAGTCAGAAGGACATGAAATTGTATGTTATTTGAAGAGGTTCAAAATTCAGGGGTCAGAAGGGGTCCTGCAATGTTTTTCTTCCACCAATGAACTCATCCAGTTGATTTCTTTAATTAGTTCCTCCTCCTGGTGGAAGAATCGTGCTAAATATCAAATCCAGATGACTGCAACAAAATTCCGCGGTGGATTTTTCCACTCTGATCATGGAGTTTCTACTTTTGGATATTTACCTTCGCCAGCGACTTCGCTGACGAAGGTAATGTTTTGATCCCCGTGTATATATTTGTTTGTGTGTCTGTCTGTCTGTCTGTGTGTATGTATGTGTATCGAATAACTCAAAAAGTACCAAACGGAATTTCATAAAATTTGGTGGGTTCATTTGGCATGACCTGAGGATCAATCGATTCGATTTTGGGAGTGATCGGGTCAAAGGTCAAGGTCAAGGCCACGAAAAGGTCAAAACCGACTTTCGGCCATATCTCGGTCAATTTTTATCCGATCGGCATGAAACCAACGCCAGTGGCGAGGGATTCAGTGGCTTCGGCGAAGGTATGCGCTCTACCGAGTGCCCCTTCTAGTTGACCATGTTTTCACCATAATTCTTACCTTGGATTTTGAGATTTAGGTGAAAAAAGCAAGAAAGTAATCCAGAGGTCAATTTTGTTGATTATGAAGAGCAAGGCGGAAGTTGTTCTGCAGAAATCTGAGGGTAAATGTTTTACTTATTTCAAGCGCGTGGTCTAAAACCCAATGCAACGCTGATTTGCCGCAAACCTTACGGTTAAAACACGCTTGTGCACAAAATGGCTTTCGGCCTATAAGTACCCAAAATTACAGTTAAGAAATTATCTGATTATTCATACTTTATCGAAAATGTCATATAAATGATGCATAAGCCAATTTGTGGGGATGCGTGGATCAGCAGTCACGTCATCCGAATCCATGCAAAGGCTTCAATCATCCACCCACCCAAAATTATAAATTTTTTTCAATTTATAGACCTGCACCTGCACGAACATCTCACTTCACTTCTAGGATAAATTGCCTTTTAAAATATACTGTGCTTTTTATTGTATGATTTCACTGATGTAGGCTCATGAGTGTTTTCATTGATAATTTACTCTTAAGATTAGAGATGCTGCCTGTCAGTCTTCTCAATGAAGGAGTTGTTTCAGCTCTGATCTGTGCATTCTTTTTACTTTTTTTTTTTTGGACAATGTATAATTACCAGTACCCTAATCAAGGTGTGGAATGTTTATCATCCACTGTAGTTAGTCCTGCCTGGCATGCACAACTAATAAAAAGTCAAGCAATTCCACAGGCTCCTCGTGCTTTCGGCTGGTTTTTGAGAGCAAAGGTGTCTGTCATTTGTAGAATCCATAACCCATTAAAATCAAGCACTCAGCCAGATGTACATACACTGCAGATTAGGCACTTACTTACTGCTACTGTACACATACATTTCAACCTGTCCTGCTCAACAAGTACACAGCCTCTAGGAGTGATTTCAGAAGGCTGAATGAGGAGGCTAATGCCAAGTCCATGTCCATTTCTGGCCACAATAACCTTTCGCATCAGTAGGCCTTTATAGCATCATGCTTAGGTGCTTGAGGCTTTACTGCAACAAGGAGCATCTTGAGTTCCTGAGGAGGCACGGTCACATGTGCCTGGGTGAAGCCTGGTTTGCCGAAAGTTGGGTGACCTTTCACAGGAGCATGACTTAACCACAGACATCCAAAATTTGGAATGGTAGTGAAGGGAGCTTGCGAGCCTGCAGGCTTCCAACAAAACCATTAAGCTGTCACGGACCCTGCATTTACACGTGAAAACTGAGATCCCATCTGGGCATCACTGAAGCATCCGCACAACCCAAAAACCATCCTTCTGGCCCCGTTTTGTTATGTTGTCATTCATAAATTGTTATGAATGAAAGAGAAATAAATGTATTTGGGAGTGTCTACCTACCTTAAGTGATTTACGGAGGGGTAAGTTGCTTGGATCATTGCTGACCAGTGCTCAGTGGGGGGTCTAGAACTGAGAATTGGGGGCTGACTTTGGGCGACCAAGTCGCGTTACTCGAGTAGTAGATCGTGAAACAAAATGACCCCCGCAGGCACATATTTTCATAGCTCCGCGCCCGAAGGGGAGGATCACAGACACAAGTAATGCCAAGGTTTAGCTGCGTGATGTCACTACTCGAGAAACCCTGGGTGAAGTGGGGATTATGATCGTGAACTCTGACCCTACCGCTCTAGATCTCTGAAAATCGAGCGAAACACGGGTAACACAGGTATGTCACAGGTTACTCACATATGTCACCCAAAGTCGTCCGGGGTGGCACAGACTCTCTTTTAGTCCTGGCAAGTTTTCAATCATTTTCCTTTATTGACGTGTTTTCCTATTATCGTAATTGGCAACTGAAAACTCAGTTTCTCTCCATGTGCGATCTAACAGCGATGAAATCATGGGCTAAATTTAGTACAGAAAAATAATTTGCTTATTAATAGGCTAATGCTTTGCCTTGATTGAACTGGTCCGCGTTCCAATGAAATATTGCTTTTCACTCTCGGTATTGCGTGGGTTGATAAAAAAAAAAAGTTGCACCCGGCAGTTAAATAGGCTATAAATAGCCTGCGGCTCAAGCCATTTGCTTGAGAGTCGACAGGCAGAGGCAGTTCTAGAACCGGGAATGGGGGGGCGCAGACATGTCCCTTTATGACAGTTAGTCCTGGCTAGTTCTGAATCATTTTCCTTTACTGACGCATCTTACAATTACCGGAATTGGCAACTGAAGACACGGTTTCTCTCCATATGCAATGAAATCGTGGGCTAAATTCAGTACAGTGGCAGAAGCAGAAGTGAGAATTGTGACAAAACATCCGTTTAAAACAGTTATTAGTCCTTACCTGTTCTCAGTGATTTTCATGATTAGCAGAAGGTTCACTCCGAGAGCACTCCACACTTAACAGGTCCTGCCTGTTCTCCCCCATTACGTAAGAAGACAAGCATTCATCTGACGTGTATTTGCTGAATTTAAACCAACGTTATTCAATTTTGCATACCTGTCAAATCTCAAGCAAATAGCTTGAGCAGCAGGCTGCCGATTTAACTGCCGAGTGCCATTTTTTTTTTTAAATCAACCCACGCAATACTGAAAGTGAAAGACGGTAGGCCTATTTCATTGGAACGTGGACCTGATCAATCAACGCGAAGCACTGGCCTATTAATAAGTAAATTATTTTTCTGTACTGAATTTTGCCCATGATTTCATCTCTGTTTGATCGCATATGGAGAGAAACCGTGTCTTCAGTTGCCAATTACGATAATTGGAAAACGCGTCAGTAAAGGAAAATGATTGAGAACTAGCCAGGACTAATTGTCATAAAGAGATGTGTCTGCGCCCCACCCAATTCCCAGTTCTAGAACTGCCTCTGGCTCTTGATTATGTATTCTTTTTTTGGGTAGTTTGGTTGGAAGTAGTGGCCAGGGGGTTAATTGTGTTTATTTTTTTATTTGATCTGCAGCCAGTGAGCCACTGCCTTGGTGTCTTTCTTTTTTTTAAATTAGGAATTACTTTGATTTTGTCATTTGTTCTTGGCTGCTGTGTAGTTCTTACCTGTCTTTTGGGCATATGCAGGCTATAAAAGGGGGCAGGTAAATTGTGAGCCCCTCTTGACTGGGCAGGAAGTGATTTACTGTGATTCAGTGGGCTGCTGTGTTCAGAGCCCGGTTTGTGTGCTATTGAATGTCAACCAACTTGCTCCTCATATCTGTAGCTGTTTTTATGTCATCAAGAATGAATTTATCTGGGCAAATAAATGCATATATTTGCTAAAGCGCTGCTTCAGGCTTGTATCTGTTTTGCGGCTGTTTGAACCCTTTCGTCTGTGGTGCTGAGGCACTACATTTTATGCTTTTTCATTCAAAAGGCATGTTTTTGGTTTGGAGAGGTTACTGGTGACCATTAATGTCCAGCTGCGCCTATATCGATAAACTTAATGCTAAAATGCTAAATCCAAGCAGAAAATCATTAATTAATATTGAATTTCTTGAGTAAAAAGTTGATTTAAGTTAAAAATATAATTATTTTATGATTTGATAGTGCCCCATTTTGAGGGCTCTGGGTGTTTGGGGAGCCACCTGGAGAGCAGTCTCACTTGGCTTTTTAAGTGTGGATAATTTAGTATTTCATGCTCAGATGAAGAATACTTGTGGTCTAAGAGTTTATGATCGCAGAAATGTTTTAATTCCCAGCCATTTTTCAATCTTCAGTATTTTTTTTTTTTACAATTTCAACGCTGAATTTTCATGAAGATTTATGTTTGCAGCCGCTTTTCTCTTCCAACATCAAGAACATAAACTTAAATCCAATGGTATTCTAAAAGTTGCAAGTGTCTTGTCTCAGTTGAGCCATATGTCTCTTCTCCATGAAGCTTAAATCTTGAATTTTAAAGCATAAAATAGAATAACACGTACATAGCCCTATTTGGCTGCTGCGCAAAGGGGTTTAGACGGTCCTGACCAACATATTTCTTATGTGCTTATGGTTATTCGCAAGATAGCCATTTAATTAATTGTAAAACTAAATAAATTACAGCACTATTGAACATCACTTTTTACCAACATGTACTGTATATTACTTAACTATTCTGAGACCACTATTCAGAATTTTGACTGCATCGACATATGGTATTTAGAAAAATGGCGCATTCAAAAGGTGAAGGGTGCAATAACCAAATGTTCAAAAAGTAAGTTGGCTCTCAGCACACTCAATTAATCTGATTCAATTTGGTGAATCTTACAAATATTTGTGAACAGGTAAGGACAAAATTATGGCAATAAATGCTTTCCCCAATGGTTCATCAAATTTTTTAAATATTTCTAAATTGCAATCTCTGACCTGAAATGTCTGACTATTATCTTGCAAGATTCCCTAAATCCTGAAGTGGGAGCCAAAATAAACCAAACTCACCCCACAGCAATGAAATCTAACCCTGTACCTGCATATTGAACATCTGTAGGGTTTTCATTTTAACCCTAACTTGGCACATCTGACTTGGGTATTAAACATTTCACAAAGATCTCAAGCTGTCAAATGAGTTGTGCATTGATAGTAGAGGAGTCAATAAAGGCAGATCCCCAGTAACAAGATTGTTTGTCAATGCTCTTCCATTTCTACACTCCTAGTGGGAGCCAGGAGATAAAGTGCAAGTACTGCCATGTGTTTTGGAACTTAGGTCACTAATTAAATTAATTAGGTCTTCCTACTGGCTAAAGACTTGTTTTACTGAGACAAAAAACTCGGACGAACTTTTATTTTCTGAATCCAGAAGGTGCAGGCAAATTAATAATAGTTACAAATGGCTTATTCTTGCAAATGCATGAAGAAAAGAACTTATTGACACCATTAAACTCCGTATATGCTTAAAAAAATACAATCTGATGAAATAACTGCAAGTTAAATGGAGAAAGGTGTTAAGCCACATAATGCAACAATAATGATAGCAAACATAAAAAATATATACCACATTGTCTTGCCTTTTATATGTATGTATTTGTTTATTTTTTATAAGATGAACAAACTGAACATACTCAAAAGAGCTTCATCAAAGTAGGGTCTGCTTTAACAGGTAAGACTAGTAATGCAGTTATAGAGTACTGAGAATGCAGAACAATTAGGAACTTGCATAACAAATAGTAAGCTAGATGATGCGCACTCTATAGAGATGCTAACCCATGCCTCTTGTTGACCTTGACCTTTGACCTTTTGACCTCAAAATGCAAATTTGGACTGGGTACCCTAGGATCATCTACCCCACAAAGTTTGGTCACCCTAGCTTCAGTGGTGGCCGAGCTGTCGTGCGGACAGCCACACACACACACACACACACAGACAGACGGTGCTAAACTGAATACCCACGCCGCCTCGTCGGGCGTGGGTAATAAATGGGTATTGGCAAGTATTGGTTTCCCTCAGAGTGCTTTCAGTTAAGTCAGTGAATCTGAAATTATATATATATATATATATATATATATATATATATATATATACACACACACACACACACACACACTCTTCAAAAAAGAGGGGCATATTGAAATCGCAAGGTGAATAACAGACTAATGATATCAAATAATTGGTCCTAATCTAACTTTGTCTTAACAAAGATGAAATTGAGTAAACAATTCACCCGATATTTCATTACCTATAGTTTCTCTTACTGTCATGGTCCATGAAAGAAGGGATGGGTAAGAAATAGAAATTGAAAGTTGACATTTTTATGTCAATAGAGCGTAATGCCCCCGTTATTGACCAAACACTCTTTGATTTGTCCAGGCATCATGCAGGAGTCTAGCTATGGTGATTTGATGCAGTCTGTCCCATTCATTCACCAACGCCTGGCCAAGTTCATCTAGCGTGGCTGGTGGCCTTTCACGTTGACGGATGTCTCCCCAAGATGTCCCAGACATTTTCAGAGGGGGAAAGGTCAGGGCTCATTGCTGGCCAGGGTATTCTATGGATATTGTGCCAATGAAGGTGGTTATTGACAATTCATGCATTTTTGAAAGACAAAACGCCGCCCTCACGTCATGCAAACAGGACAACATAGGGTATCAGTATATTGCCCGATAGTACTGGCCAGTGACTCCTCGCATGTTATGGAGTGGGGATCAGTTAGTCATCGTGATCCCACCCCACACCATAACAGACCCACCACCAAATCTGTCATGCAGCCTCAGGTTAACATTGGTATGGTGTTCATTATGACATCGCCAGATGTGACCACGCCTGTCAAGGAAGTCTAAAGTGTTGCGGGACTCATCTGAGAAAAATACATGTGACCACTGATGATTTCCTCACTTCCTGCGTTGTGTACACCATTCGCATTTATTTACAACTTGACGGTTGGTCAATGGTAGCACTGTACGAGGCCATCTAGCATGAAGATGGGCATCGTGTAGACGATTTCTAATCGCCTGACCTGTCACTCGGACACCAGTAGCCTGGTGTAGGGTTGCAGCAATATGATTTGCTGTTTGAGTGCTGTTTCTCAGACCGTGGGTCAAATAAACTTATCCTGGGCTCTTGTTGACCGTGGATGCCCTGAACGGTGTCGAAGATCAACATAATGGGTTTGCTGATACCTGCTACATAGTCTGCTCATCACAGACTGGGGAACATTGAAGAAACTGGCAACCTCAGATTGACGGCTGCCAGTTTCAAGCATACTAATTGCTCTGAGACATTCAGCACGTTGGAGACGTTGCATTGCAAAAAAACAATCAAAGGATGTCTCAGATAATCAAACTCAACAAAGGATCACAGTCAGAAGCAGGGGCCTTACCAGGCAGAAAAGCTCTGCCCACCCAATGAAAACTCAAGATAAAAAACTGATTTACTACTATTTGACCGCAAACATGCGATATCCCACGTGATTCACAGCCGGAGGTAGACAGCCATTAAGAGAGAGCTTTAAGTATGCTTCTTCTATCTATCACTATGTGTGATTGGTGGATTCCTTTGCCAGTCTATTCTGATGTGAAACTAACCAATGGGTACTCTCGAATTACTAGGGACCCTCCCATTCTTTTAGACTGCCATCTTCACTCAGTCTGTGGTCACGTCTACGCTGCTCATACAGGACCTGCGCTTCTCTCAGGGAATTAAAACTTTGCCCATATCTCTTTTGTTGCGACTTTTTCCACCGCTTATTTTGTCAGTGTTGTTGTTTGACATTAAGGTCATTTGTGTACTAGTCATCAGTGCGTGTGTCGACTTGTGTGGTAATAACCTGAGTTGACTACCGAGTGAGCCCAGGCAGCTAGTTAGCAGCTAGTCTGGAGTTGCGAGTCACTCACTGGGGTTGTTGCAACAATAATTCTGTTTCATAAGCACATTTCAAACATCTGTATCATAAGCACTTCGAACATTTGCCAATAGAAGTGCATAGGTGGCTCATTATAAAACAAGCAGCACCCACTCTGGAACACTAACCTGCGACTTGCGACGTATGTCCTTCTGTCAGGTAAAGACGTGTCACATTCGCGGAGCAACAGGAAAAATTAGAGCGCCGTCTGTTTATTATCGGAACTATTTGGAATGTAACAGGAAAGCCATTGCTGCGGCGAACCCCCGTCGCATCTTTATGAGCTTAAAGTCACAGGCAAGTTAAATCACAACCAGTTCAGTAAAACTGTGCACTCACTAACCCCATGACCTGTTTAATATGCAAATTAGGTCACAGTTACCATGGCACCCTTCCACCATCATAATGTTATTGTACCAAACTTTGTTGTCAAAGATCAAAGGCCTGAGACTGGCTCTGGGGATAGTGTCAACTGTGACGATCATTCGTGTAGACTATAACCTAATTTTAGGTCATAGCGATCTTCAAGGTCGAGGTTAAGTTCAAGGTCATTTGGCCTCCAGTTGATAAACAAGGAGAAGAGGGAGCTGCTGTAAAGATATCAGCCACCTAACTTCATTACTAAGCTAGCAGTGGCCATAAATGTTATTTTTGCACTCGCTGACCCTGTGACCTAATTAATATGCAAATTAGGTCAAGGTCACCCTGGTAACCCTTCCCCCATCCCAGTGTGATATGGTACCAAGTTTGGTGAGATTCAGACCAGTGGCATTGGAGATATAGTGCAAAATGTTTGGACAGACAGACGGACATACGTACATACATACGTACGCTGGTCTCCACTAGAACGCCCTTTCGGGGCCTATCGGGGGGGTAACAACATGGATGTGTAACAACTTGACCCGGTCTCCCCTATTCATTGAGGAGTGTTCATGTGAATATGGATAAAACTGGCCTGTTCTTCATTGTCTTAAACAGTATTGGAGAAAGCCAATGTTATTTTGAAAGAAATTTTGCATTGATTCCATGCCTGCCTCCCACTCTCACCTGTAACCACTACCTTATTTCAAAAGATCTGATATTTACCTGTTTCTTCCGGTGCGTGTAAATTGCATTAAAAAAGACCGACTCCTCACTCTTTAACCCTGAAGTTTACAGAGACTGGCACTAATAGGTTATCTGCAGTCAGAACTGGATTTCATTGAAAGGAAATGGTTAAAGAATATAAGTATATACCGCATCGACATGCACTCCACTACAAACTATAGACCACAGCATTCCCTCCTGTCAGGAACATCAAAGGCAATCAGAGCCTGACCGACTCATTGGTTGGCTGATATTGATCTATCACAGATATAATGTATTGACATCAGCATTTATACAGTTGTGCTCAAAAGGTTGAATACCCTGGGTGAATTTTGTGAAATGTTGCCATTTATTTTGAAAATAGGACTCGGTCACCATGGAAAAAAAACTTGTGTTTTATTTATGGATAGTGATTACAGGAAGTCATTTATCATCATATTTGGCTACTTGTTAAATCATAATGATAAAGTGGAGTTCAATCTCAAATTGCAAAATAACCTCAGACTTGTGATGGTACGTTCAGGAACCAGTTGCGAGAACCAAGCAATGCAGTTGATCTGATTTTATTGATAAAGGGGAAAAACCCCCACAGGGGAGAAGGCAAAAGTACAAAGTTCAGTATCCAAAAATCACAATCCAGTTGGGCAAAAACAGAGACGAAAACCAGGGCAGCAATCGCAGTACTCGTGGTCTGACAAAAATGGGTTTGGTACACAGGCACAGGTATATCAGAGAAGCAAAGCCAAAATCCAGAGGGCATAATCCAAACTGTAACCAGGGCAGCAATCATAGAACTCGTAGTCGGGCAGAAAAGGGTCAAAAAACACCGATGCAACAATGATCCAAAATGATGTCAAGTTTTAGAATGCCTTTTTAGTGGGCACCTTAATCAGTCTTAATCGGTGAAAATAAAAGTGACAAGCTACAAAAAACAAACTTCTCTCAATATGGCTTTAACAGTCTAGTCGGCTCAAACCATCTCACTGTAACATCATTTTTACATTTTTTCTCCTGGATTGATCTGCCAGAGAACATTACTACAAGGTGAAAACTGTGTGCTATGGGCCAAGACAGATCCATATCTGTGTCTACTGTCTATAGTTCTGGAATTTAAGTCATAATTTGTCAGAATAACAGCAGATGATGTTAAATAAGTTACACAGTTCTGTTATTTCAGAGGCCCATGGCAAAATACTTGACTGTTGAATTGATATCAATTACTGAATCGGTCATCACCAGTAATATTGTTTTCCATCTTTTTTAATGCTTTGCATTTGAAAATATCGATACACTTTTTTCAAGCCAACATTAAAATTTTACTTAAGAAAATATCCACCCCATTGTTATTTTTTAACAATCAGCTACTACCACACAGTGCAACACCTCATATAATTTAACAATTCAACTGTCATATAATTATGCTTTTAAAAAGACACATTGGAGAAAAACATGATCAAACATTATAATTTTCATTCTGTTCAGGTTTGTTCATCACCCAGGATAGATTGTGGAAGGGATCATTGTTAGGATTGACGACAGGTCAATAAAAAAAAAAAATTCTGAGGAAAAAAAATGGCTACCTAACGACCCTACCCCTAATTCTTCAAGGCACCAGAAACACAGGATTTTTTTTTGTTCGGCCAAGACTCATAATTACAGGTAGAGTCTAAAGTGGTTACAAGACCAATACGAATAATAAAATTTGGCAGTTAAAATAATTTACAATATCACTTTTCCCTCATATTCTACATAAAACTCTAACAGGAATATTTTTTTTCTTTTTCATAACATTGCCACAACTCTAAATAAAAAAACGTTTTTCACAAAAAAAAATTTGCAGTGATGTTGAGATGCTGGAAAAGCTTTTTTTCATCGTCTTTCATTATCTAATTCCTGAACCTCCACATCAGCACAGACAAACCAGCGACGGCAGCTGCAATGACATAATAGTTCTTCTGCATATTGTAAGGGAAGCCTCTTGGTTCATTAGACGGCTGCTGCTCAGGACCAGTGGTGGTCGACTCAGCCTCAGGCTCAGAAGGGTTCAGCCGGGGTGTGTGGGAGGGTTGTTCGTCTGAGGCCCGCAGCGCTTGTCCAGCATGGTTCAGGAAGGAGGGGTCTTCAGAGACATGACCAACATTGAAACGTACATCCTGGTTGAGGAGACTCCGCTGGATGGATTCGTAGTGGTCTTCTTCCGGCTCATTGAGTGACCGCACAGTGATGCCACTGGATGCCTGGCTCTCCTGAAAGGAGCTGCTTAACTGCAGACGGCCAGAGTCCCCTGAGTATAGCTCCTCATTGACTGGTGCCAATGTGGCCTGGTTTTCAGTGGGCCTGAGGTGCATTGGGTTGCAGGAGAGCAGTGTAGCAGGTCTGCTGAGAAGCTCATCATTAATGGATACCCCAGGGAGGAAAGGAGCACACGGACTATCAGTCCGGTTGGCCCCAGTCATGAGTCTGGTCGACTGTTGGGGGGAGTTCCCTTGTGCTGGATATGCCCCCTGGTTACTCGCCGCAACCTTTGTAAGAAACTGACATTAATTACTGGACATTGTAACCAGATAAAATACAAAAGTGGACTGACAGCAGTCAAGGTGACAAAATGACATGAAGAGGCCCAAAAACCCCGTTTTTTTAGAACAAGGAGTTCAAAATCAAGTTTTTGAGAGCTGCAGTGCATGCTAAGGTTTGTCAGTTAGCAAAAAATGATTTCGCGAAAACTCAAACCAAAACTGTAAGCTGCTATCTAAATCTTTTGAAATTTTTCTCTATCATTTGCAAATATTGGTAATCAGACTCTGAGATGTGATACAGGCAGAAAAAAAATTTTACCTTCTTTTAAAAACAACCTGAAATGCTAAAATAAAAATGAGTGTAAGCCAGCTGGATTATTTTTATTTGACAACTGTGATAAAGAACCCCCTCATATATTCTACATCCCAAAACCAAACTTTTCTTTTCTAGGGCTGCTTATAGGTTCCATTTTTGGAAGGGCAAAATCCTGGAAAAACTACCTTTTAAATTGTGATACCTCAATGCACTTATCAATATTTATTGATGTTAATCTGATGGAAGTGATGATGGAAGCATTTCAGGACAATTCCAAAATTTCAATTGGTAGTTGCAGATGTGCAGCAAAATGGTACTTTCTTGCTGTAGTGATTGTTGTGACACTGCCATATTTGCAGCATTTCTGGACTGTTATTCCATGATATGATTCCATTAGCAAGGCCAATACGATGTCACTTGAAATTAACATGAGATAGTGAAGGCGCACTAATGCAGGTGGGGCTCAATTCAGTCAAAATGCGAAATTCAAATTTTTTTTGGAGAAAGATCTGTAGGTGGAAAAAAGAAATCACATATTTCCAGGCATAAAAAAAGTGGGTCATGACCCTTAAAGATATTAAAAATGTGATCAATGAAACAGTGTGTCGCTTACCTGAGGAACAGTAGGATCCGAGTTCTCCACAGGCAGATGCTCTGGACTGGAAACAGGTGGGTCGCTGTCCTGAACTGGTGGTTTCACCGAAGCCATCGGAGGTTCAGAAGGGCATATTGCAGGTATAGGGCTGGTGGTTTCTGAGGCAGGAGGGATGCCGACTGGCAGTGATGAAAAGTTTGAGGCAGGAACCTGAGAGGAACCCTCTGGAAGACTCTGCCCTGATGGTGCTGCAAGAATTTGAGATGGTGCCGCTGCAACCGGGACCTCTGAGCTGACAGAGACCGAATTCTGTTCACCAGAATTGGTCACTGGTTGAGAACCTGGCTGAGGCAGTTGGCTTTCCATTTCCAGGTATCGTGAAGCAGGGTGACTTGGAGGGCCTGTATCTGAGGCTTGGGTGGGAGGGGCGTTTGCCGCAGGAGCTGCAGCTGCATCTAGTGAACAAGAGGAAGAAGTAGAAGGGAGGTAGAGGGGAGTAGAAAAAATATTAATTCGAGAAAGCAATTCATGATAAACTTACAAACATCCTTTACACAAGAAGCACAAAAGGTACAAGGGTTACACTCAGAATGGATTTATGATGCTTTTAAGTTTACCTACACAAGCAATTTTGAGAATTCTGAATTTAAATTGTTCATAGTCTTTGTCCACAGGCAATCTGTTTTTTCCGTCACTGAAAGAGGAAGATTGGGAAAATGCCTTCCAGGGTCTCCGTTTTCAGTGTTTGCGTGTAGACAAAGAAAACTGAGTTTTTGGCTTGTTGGGCGTGCACCTTATTATTGCGATTTTTAACTCTTGTGATTGGCCTATATGGCTTGACATTATATTATAATTGCCTGTTGGTTTAGCATGCTTTTCACAGTGCTTTCATATCGTTTCAGAATTTTTGTGGACAAAATGGACAAATAAAAAAAGAGGATAGACAAGCTGAATGTTGCATATGGCAATTAAAACAACGCACCTCTGAACTTTTTTTTAGTAACTATTCAAAAGACCATAATAATTAATAGCAGTGATAATTCATTTTTACTTCGTCACCCCAGATCACCACAACAGCCCACTCCTGCACCTGAGTCACCTTACTCCCCGGTCCAATCATTGTCACTACTAGGAGCCACCTCGTTGTGCATTTTTGAGAATATAATTGATAATATATATATATATATATTTTTTTTTTTTTTTGCACAAATAAAGTATTGCATGCCGTTGAAAACAATTAGGATAAGATAAATAACACTCAGCATATGCAGAGGCGGTGGAAGCAAAGTGTACAGATCAACAAAAATCATCCCATAAAACCATGTAAAGGATTTGGACTCAGAGTTTCCCACACCTGGGAAGGGAGGTAAATTAATACATCCCATCATTTGCTTAAGAAAGTTACTTTATACTGGGTAAACTGTTCAGACAGTTCGGAGAGATGACTCAGGACATTCTCAGACACTCCAATGCATATCTGCCACTGCCCTGCCCCTCAGTAGCGTGGACTATTTATGCCGTTCTGCTCCTTAGTCCCTGCTACAAAAGCGTAACTCTGCTTGCTACTGCGATGCATCACTGCCACTGCTGTTGCCTGCAGCTAATTAGCATCCCACCTCCACCCCAGCATCCACCTGTTGGCTCAAATTTCCCTCAGGGAGAATGTCCTGACACTCCTTACTCTCTTCTCCTCAAGCTCAAGAGGCTGCAGGAAGAAGTCAGGGTCAGAGCCTGGATACCACACTATCATTGTATCTTTCTGTTAGTACTTCATTTAACTGTTTACACCAATGGCGCAGCCAGAACTGAAAATTGAGTGGGCACAGAACGTCCCTATACAACTTTTATCAGTCCTGACTTGTTCAAAATCATCTTTACTAATGAACAATACATTCACTCCAAGATTACGCCATACTATCAGGTGTTGCTAGTTCTCCTCGTGATGCTCAACTAGCACTTAAAAACCAAGAAAGTGCACCTTTTTCTGAGAAATTTCAACAAAAACTTTGAATACACCAAAGTTTCTTGAAGATTTGAAGCCAACTCGGTAAACCTCGGATATATTTTAGAGAGATATGCCAAAGTCTGTCTGGTTTACTGAAGTCTGGACAACACCTCAGTAAACCTTGGTAAAATTTTCCCGAGACAAGCCGAGGATCGTCTGCCCACTGAAGTTCAGAGACCACATCGATATTCCTCGGGAAAATTTTACCGAGGTACACCGAAGTTTGTCTGCTACGCCTATGGTCACACCAGAACAAAGGGGAGGGGTGAAGACAGTCAAAACACGTGCCTCATTAAAGACCTCCCACAAGTACTGCAGTCCAAACACCAATTAATTATGCAAATTACCAGTACTGCCTGTTCAGCGAGGTTACAGTGCAATTAAGCTGGGCCCTAGATGCAGCCTGGATGAAGCACAGGTGAATTCAGCCTGCTCTGTCTGTGCTGTATACAGGAACTGGCAAAGGGCAAACCACCGCCATTATAGTAAAAACAACAAAAACACATGTTCAGCATTCAGAATATATTCAATATTCAGTACTGTAAGCCTGTACTTCATCCAGACAGCATCTACAGCGCCCTCCATAATTATTGATGTGGGTTAAGATGTGTTCTTTAGCTTCGAAAAAATTCAGTTTTTTTCTAAATAATACAGGAGGACAATTGAAAAAAAATCGGAAAATCCGACCTTTAATTCAAGTGCATTTATTCAGCGGGAAAAAAATCCTACATTAAGAAATAATTCTTTTACATCAAATCATGTGTACCACAATTATTAGCACCCCTGATGTTAATACTTTGTACAACCCCCTTTTCTTTGCCAAAAAACAGCACCTAATCTTCTCTAATATAGTTTCACAAGATTGGAGAATACAGAAAGAGGGATCTTCGACCATTCCTCTTTGCACAATCTCTCTAAATCATCCAGCGACCTGGGTCCTCTCCTCTGCACTCTCCTCTTCAGCTCACTCCACAGGTCTCAATGGGGTTGAGGTCTGGGGACTGAGATGGCCAGGGGAGGAGCTTGATTCTGTGTCTGGTGAACCATTTCTGTGTAGACTTAGCCACATTTTTAGGGTCATTATCTTGCTGAAAGACCCAGTGATGACCCATCTTCAGCTTTCGGGCAGAGGCCACCAGATTTTGATTTAAAATGTCCTGGTATTTCAATGCGTTCATGATGCCATGCACCCTAACAAGGTTCCCAGGGCCTCTGGAAGCGAAATAGGCCCACAGCATCACCGATCCTCCCCCATACTTCACAGAGGGCATGAGGTGCTTTTCTGCATACTCATCTTTTGTATTCCGCCAGACTCACTTGGAGTGTTTGTTGCCAAAAAGCTCTATCTTGGTCTCATCTGACCAAAGCACACGGTCCCAGTTGAAGTCCCAGTACCGCTTAGCGAACTCCAGACGTTTGCGTTTATGATTGTGAGTGAGAAAAGGTTTTTTCCATACATGCCTCCCAAACAGCTTATTGGCATGTAGATAGCGCCTGATGGTTGTTTTGGAGACTTTGCGACCCCAAGATTCTACCATTTGTTGCAATTCTTTAAGAGTGAACTTTGGAGAACATTTTATTTCTCTTACCATCCTCCTCAATGTGCGTGGTGGCAAAATAACCTTGCGTCATCATCCAGGCTTGTTTACCACAGTTCCAGTTGTTTTAAACTTCTTAATGATTCCTCTGACAGTAGATATGGGCAGGTGCAGGTGAGTGGCTATTTTCTTGTAGCCATTGCCTGACTCGTGAAAGTCGACACACATTTGCCTTGCTTGAATGGTGTGTTCCTTTGTCTTTCCCATGTTGAAGAGTGGAGAAGAGAAATGGCCTCTGTGTCATGTGATATTTATACCCCAGGAAGTACAGGAAGTGAGGATTTACTAATTAAATGTTCCTACATACTCTGATCAACTTTGTAAACTACTGTAGAAATGACAGAAATACTTCAATTACATTTAATTCCTAGGAACTGTTAGGGGGCAAATAATTGTGGAACAGGTGATTTTATGAAAAATATTTATTTCCTAGTCAGGGATTTTTTTCCCCTTAAAATTCATTTGAGTTGAAGGTTACATTTTTTTTTTTTTTTACAATTTTCAGTGTGAGAGTATGCTTCTGCAAGAAAAATTAATTTATTAATTTTTATTAATTAATTTATTAAAAATTTAATTTATTTTAAGGCTTCTAACACATCTTAACCAGGGGTGCCAATAATTATAGAGGGCACTGTAGGTCAGTGGTTCCCAACCCAGTCCTGAAGAACCCCCTCACCTGCAGGTTTTTGCTCTCTTTTGTACTCTTTCACACCTGATCCATTTAAGGGCTTCATGCTGATTGGTTGACAAAGATCTACCTGAACAGGGTGTGCATGAAGGTGTATTGGGCCTAAGGTGTACAAAAGTAAAGCTGCAACAAAAACCTGCTGGACAGGGGGTCCTTGAGGACTCCTTGAGGGTGGAGAACCACTGATCTAGGACCCAGCTTAATTACACTCCACCTTGCTGAACAGCCAGTAGTGGTAATTTGAATAATTAATTGGTGTTTGGACTGCAGTATTGGAGGGAGGTCTTTAACGAGGCATGTGTTTTGACTGTCTTCACATCTCCCCTTTGTTCTGGTGTGAGCACAGGCCTAACAGACAAACTTCGGTCTTCCTCAGTGAAATCTTCCCGAGGAATACTGATGTGGTCTCTGAACTTCAGTGGGTCAGATAATCCTTGGTGTGTCTCGGGAAAATTTCACTGAGGTTTACTGAGGTGTTGTCCAAACTTAAACCGGGCAGACTTCGGGATACCTCGGCAAAAATTTTCCGAGCCTTACAGAGTTGGCCTCAAATCTTCAGGAAACCTTGGTGAATTCCAAGTTTTTGTAGGAATTTCTCAGAAAAAGGTGCACTTCTTGGCTTTTAGGTGCTAGTGGTGATGACAATCATTTGTTTGGACATGCTTGAACAATTATTACTCCAGACTTGTTCTCAATCAGTTTCCTTAATTAAAACATTTTCCAATTATAACAAACTATTGGCAATTATAGACACGGCGTCTTTCTTAATGCCATCAAAGGCTGGCAAAATAATCTGCTAAACTCTGTTCAGAAACATAATTATGCTCTTCATGATTGCTTAAATTGTTGAAATTAAATCAAAGATGAAGATTAGGAACACCCATGCGCAATTTGGAGTAAGGCTGAATGAAATGCAAAAAAAAAAAAGTTCAACTTTTTTTTTTTTTTTTTTAACAAATGATTGTCATCTTACCTTCACGAGGAGAATTGGCAACACCTGATAGTGTGGAGTTTTTTTTCGGAATGAATGTATTGTTCATCAGTAAAGATGATTGCGAACAAGTAAGGACTAATAAAAGTTGTAAGGAGATGTTCTGTGCCAGCCCAATTTTCAGTTCTGGCTACACCACTAGTTTACACGAGTTCGTTGTCTTTGCAAATCTCAGGAGTAAATAATTGTCGCCATTCACTACATTGCTTGAAGCGTTGCCCAATCATTCATGAGCCCTTGATCCAAAAACAACAAGTGTTTGCCACTAACATGGCAATATCCCCCGCCGCCTCAATTTTATGTGTCCGTACGGAGCCCAATGCTATATCCCCCGCTTCGCACTGATCGCGCGGCGGGGGATAAAAAAACACATTCAGTGTTACTCGAATTTGTGAAAGTTATGACTGTCATTAAACACTACATGAAGCTAAAATGCAGCAGTATTCTAATGACTTCGACATGCAGCTGTGATAAGCAGGACATCAATTAGAACAGAGGATCCCAGTCATCTCCACGAGTACCAGATCTACATATTGAACGCATTCCACTGTAAGCACACCGGATAGAATAATCAAGACCTTGATTCATTGCATCTGGTGTTTTTAAGGTTGAACGAATCAAATACTCGGATTCCGCTGGAAGTGATTGAGGAAAAGATTCAAGAATCACAGCACAAATGGATGTGATGCTCATCACAGCCAAATGCCTCAATGGAGAATACTTGCCATCGTGTTTAAACCATTAGATACTTACTTCTGGGACCCAGCAGCAACTCATATTCAGCCCTAATTTCATTGGCGAGCTTGATGTGCTCACAAATCTCCAGTGCTTTGATGAACTGCTCCGGCCAGTTATGACGTCTCCTGAGATTATCCAGCAGCATCTGCATGGCAGTGTAGTTGCCAGAGGAGTCTCTCCTTGCTTCAATTTCATCCTTTAAGAGGACAAAAAAATATTGGAAATATTGGCTTTGATCTGACTTCATCCCACAGAACTGCAGAGGCAATTTTATGGTCCTTTTTTGTTGTTGTAATGGCCAAGTAATTAGCCTTGGTGTAAGTAAGGTTGCTCAGTCACACTGGAGAACCTGATATAAGAACCGCTAAAGGGTGCATGTTGACTTCCACTGCAGTGTCATGAGAACTATAAGCCCCTGCTTGATTTCTCCTGTTTCTACCTATTTGTCATGCCTGAGCGAACTGCCATAATTGATAGAACCGTGTATTCTGCACTTTACTAGGAATCCTGAAGGAGAATGTCCGTCATCTGAACCTCAAATGTAAGTGAGATAAGTGGAACGCAAGAGCCACTCCATTAACATAGGGCTCAAAAGATCCAAAATTAACCCCCAATGTGGCAGAATTAAAGCAAAAAAAAATGGCTGAAATTCCTCCAAAACAAACAATATGAAAGACTGATCTCCAGTCATCAGTCTGAGGTTATAGTTGCTGCAGCAGGTGGACAAACCTAATAACCTTTTGGGTAAAATTATTTTTTCATGTGGGTGTTCAAGGATAAGATTTATTGATCGATAAAAATGTATCTTGGGTTCCCTTGCTTTGATTGTCTTATCTTATGGTTTGTATGAAACCACCAGGAAACATTTAGTCAAACCAGTAAGAAAGGGTCTTTTTTTCATGGCATCGTATGATTATTCTGCAGAGATGTGAAACAACAGACAGCAAAATATGTGTCGGCACACAATGCAGTATCCAGCTGAGGAGCGAGTCATGTAGATAAAAATTAAACAGTTTTATACTTTCTCCTACAAAAGGCTTTGGTTATTCATACAACAAAGATTAGTGTGGAGTGCTTGTAACTATTTAACTCACCTGGCGCTGTAAATTGTGCTCAAGAATTCTGCAGCACGAAATAAGTTTTTAAAAAAATAGCAACTCTAAGGTATTATTATCAATGCATTGTGACTCACCCGATCTGAGAGAGTGAGGCAAGGGAGTTGTGGCAAGATCTCCCTCACTTTGACTGTGGACACAATCTTCCCCATTTCACGCCGTAAGTAGCCATCATATAATTTGTCACTGGCATAGGTCATTTTCCAGCTGCAAGAATGACAAAAATGGAAAAGCCAATGTTTCTGGTGGTTAGGTTCAGGCAATTACATAATTTATCTGCAAAATCGTAAATTGTGTGTAAATGCTACATCTCCCAAACCAGCACAACAAAGTAGCGCTGATTGGAATGTGACAGCCAAACACCACACCCTTGTTGCTTAAGATAGCTTGACTCACACACTCATTTCTCAAAACCAAAAAAAAATTACACCACTGGGGAAACTCCCAATAGATCCTGCAAATTGAAAGAAGAACATGACCGAATTCACAACCTTTTTCACAGTGAGAAAAGGGACAGTTTCAACCCCTTGTAGTATTTTTCTTGCCTGCTGTCATTCTCACTCTATGTCAGACTGGTGTTCCTTGCTGGAAGGAATTGAAAAGCCTCTTATAGTGTTTCAGCCCTCCAATGAGACTTAACAATACACTGCCCGGCCAAAAAAAAAGTCACCATATGGAAATTAACGAACAAATACTATAATTGGATCATTATTGCGGTTATTAATATGTTTCAGCTGGCAATAATAATTTTACCCTGACTGATGAAGCGCGTCGCTACTCATTTCTTAAAAAATCATGTTGGAAGACACATCCCCTGATGGTGGAAAAGATGTTACAATATTTCAGAACGGGCAAATTATTGGCCTGTATTTAGCAAAGAAAACCATGAATGACAAAAACAAGTATGAGGAATCATTTTCACAAACAAATTTGCCACCACAAAATCCTGACCTTAAACACATTAAAAGTTATTGGGATGTGCTCAAGAAAGACCACAGTGGTTCAACCATTATGTCGAGAAGACAAGATCTCGGCCAAAAATTATGGCATTTCTGATCTAAAATAAATGTTCTGGCATTGCATATAGATGTTAAAACATTGACAAGAAGAATATGCGCTGTAATCAAAGCTACAGGGGTTCCAACTAAATATTTCAGTGTACGACTTTTTTTTTTGGCCGGGCAGTGTATGTTTCTCCAATAATATAGCAAATCTTAGTTGCGGCAAGTTACTGCAACAAGAATGTTACTACCCATTTGTAAAACCAAATCCAGGTATTTTAGAATGTCAATGCCTTCCCTCATTGGCAAAATCCTTGTCTTATAAGGCAAATGGTGTAAAATAGGTTATACAATATATACAAGTCTAGTGAGAGAATATTGATTTTTTTCTTTTTTCCAGCAAATGCAAAATACAGCCATAAGATTTAGATAGTGGCAGCAGGGAATTACAATCCAGCTGAAATGAAAGAATAGTGGGGAAGGCCCAGGGTTTCTTAAGTCTTAGGAATGTGTGCTGTCCGGGAAATACCTAACAGTCAGGGGGATTTCTGCAGTTAGCCCCAGAAGTCACATTGAAGCAAATTGTCCAACAGATGTGATGCAGCATTATGACAATAGTTTTAAGAGTGCATTATGCCCAACTATTCAATTAGAAAAATACAGAGCTTTTACAAATCACAATGAGTTTCATAATCTTTGGGACATGCAATATTGTGAAAAAGTTGTAGGTATCCTACACTATTTAAAATTCAAATCTGTATTAGATGTTTACTTTTTATTTCCATATTAGAGCTCCTGAAGATAAAAAATTAATCAGAAATTACAAACGCTAATTTAAAGAAAAGTTACAAAAATAAATGTTTGTATTCCACTAAAAATAGTCGATACACACTTGTCTTGACTGACCCTTGATTTCTGCATCATCATGGCTGTTTTTAATTTCTTGGAGGGACAGACACAGGCAGTCTGGAGAAAAACAGGGGTAAGTTCTCCACTGTTTGGGACAAGCAGAAAGCCAATCAATTATAAAACAATAGCACAACAGGACAGTGTCCCCAATTTTTTTGGCAAAGGATAGTCACACCAAGTATTGATTTGACTTAGTTTTTAATACTACAGCTACAGACTACAGCTGTTTAGTACATTTCTCAGTCATGAGAAACTTTTAATTTCATGATTGAATAAATTGTTTGAGGTTTCCGATCCAATTCTAGTGATATCAGCAATTTCCTGAGCTCTTTTCTTTGCTTGATGCTGGCAAATAATTTGCCCCTCTTGAAACACAATAACATCTTTTCAACAGCCATGAGATACGTCTTCCAACATGGTTTTTTTTAAAGAAATGAGACGTTACATATCCAATCATTCAGGATTAAAAGAATTATTGCCCGCTGAAGCACATTCATCACTGAAATAATGATTCAATCACTGGCTCTAGAGTATTTGGTAATTTAATTCCAAACGGGACTTTTTTGGACAGGCAGTGTATCTTTGGGCTAAAAAGGAGGAGAAGTGCAATTTTTGTAATAAGGTTGTAATGTCCATGTCTATCCGTAATTCACCTGTGTAAACAAAAGTAAATAAAAAATAAAATTACGGACTGTCAGTGGCAGCAATTCAACAGTCTTACTCTTTTTTTTTTTGCCAGTGAACTGAGCATGTGCCGGGTGGGCATCGTTTTTCATGCCATTCATATCCGGCTCATAAAACGCTTGAGCCGCTCATGCCAAGCTGAAATGTTGGCATGGACGGCACACACAAGTAAAAAGCAGATCAGTTTCGCAAAGACATCATGACTGTAGGTCCTTGACATGGACAGTCCATTTAAATGGCGTGACCCAGCTCTTGCCCGTATGTCAGAACGGTGCCAGCAGCTCGCATAAAGGAATGGCCCTACTAAAAACTTAAAACATGTAATTTTGTTGGACTAATAACAGGAAAATGGGACCATTACTCAAACAATATCACAATTTGACTGGAGGGTGTAATGTGGAGCTTGAGAAGATGGCATGCTCATGACAAAGCTGTTTTAGACTCAGTATTTTGTTTGATCCATATCCAGGCATTAAGGCAAGAATGGCATGGAAATACTGCCTGATTGCAGATTGGAAGGCAGCTCCTGAGGTACTGGACTCAAAGGGGAGGAGACCCATCTACCACAGCTCAAGGAGAATGTCCAGATGACCAGCATAGTTAGTCATAACGAACAGTACAATTCAAACATATACAGCACTGTGAAAGAATATTTACCCCCTTTCCAATTTCATCTATTTTTGCTCATACTACCACTTGTGCTCTTACATTACACCAAAGCCTGAAATCAACTAAGTGAGCTGCAGTGCCCATGGTACAATTTTTTTTTTTTTTTTTACAGCTCAGTGCTCTGTTCACAGTGCAGCTCCATTGAAATATTAAGCACCAGACACCAGATCATAGCACCCAGCCTTATATACTGAAGAGTTAACCAGTTGGCTATTGGGTTTAAGTGTATTGTTCATGGGAGTAGTTTTGTAGCAAATTAAGACCTAAGCTTTTTATTTTCTTGTCCTAAAAATCTGTACTACGTGCAAAGTTTCAGCATTCAAGCTGCTTTCAAATGCTCTCCACCATGATATATTGTGATTTTAAATATGGCCAACTGATGGCCGTGTTCAATGTCAAACAATAATAAAATAATGATTAATGATGGCGGACCTTGATCGATTTCACCTAACTCGACTGTAGAAGCCATTGTCCAGATCGGACACTGAAGACACCTGAGGTTTGTGTCTGAAGTTATTTCAGGTCGCTAGCGTGCTAGTCAGTAATGAACCCTGGAGTGCACGGACCGAAACCTTAAATCCTAAGTCGGTTAATGAATGTTAGATTCAAAAAAGGAAGAGCTGTAGGCCTACTTTCGCTGAAAGACGCCATTTTGTTCTCGCAGCCCTGGTTTCGGAGTTCTTGCAGCTTGTTCTTGACACATCATCTGGGCAGAACTTTTTTCTCGTGTGGTGTCCGAGAATTATCGTGTGATTGGTCACAAAGATGGAGTGGGCGCAGCCCAATGAGGACTTCCCAGGAGTTCGGCATTTGAGTTACCTGTGAAGTATGTAATGTCTCGGTCAAAACAAACTTTGTTCTTGTTCTCGTAGCTTCGACAACAAGAACAAATTTCTCTGTCCTTGTGGAGTATGTATCAAGCTTTCATCTGACGTCCAGCTGAGGGCGTGTTAAGATATTCTCGGCAACTTATGCTCAACGAATGTCTTCGTAACAAAGTCATCCCTGACTGGGGCGCGTTCGTCAGTAACCGAAGATTGACGAACAGATCAGCCTCCGCTGATGTTGTGGGCAATGTAGACGCCAGTGATACTGCCACAGACTCTGCTCTGTCATTTTATCAGAAAGTGATCAGCAATCCAGTACTGTGTTACATTGCTTAGGCCTTAGATATCTCACCTGCTGATCAAATAAACACATGCTGCATCCAGTTTTATTCCACAGATAAAAAAAGTGCTAAAAAGTGCTATGGAAACTCTTTGGTCAGTTGTTGATACTGGTGCTATTGGACCCTTCACAAGGAGAAGGGAAAATACTAAGACACTTTCTGATATTGTGGAGGCCATGTAGGTGTTGGATGCTGCTCAGAAGATGCCAAAATTTGCAGTCGATCCTTTAGGCATCAATCGGATCCCGAAAAATCATGCCTTCTGAAACGGACAAGTTATCTGTGTGTGAAAGACTGGCTGATATGGAAGTGTGCATGAAAACATTTGAACTCACATTGAGTGAAAATGTTTGTAAGACAATGATTCTTGATGAAGAGGTTAACAAAGTTACCAGTTATGCCAGTGCTGTAACTGGTCTGCCACCATCCCATACCAAAGCTGCCCCGGCGAAGGGGAGCTCATCTCTTTCGTCCCAGGCATCTGCTGACAAGGTCTCCCGACCTGGTGGTGCACGTCCTCGTGACAACGGACATCGTGCACGTAACAATAACGAGGGAGCCAGGACTCATCCTCCCACATCTACTGGGTCTTGTGGTGTGCAGAACTCCGCTCCTCTGGAGTCGTCGGGCCTCTTGCAGCGAACAGGCAGTCAACTGTCAGTAGCATCTGGAACCTCCTCTCAGTCTGTCCTGTTTGTCATCCCTAGCAAGCATTGTAAGAATACTAGATGCTGTAATCGCCCTGTTCTTGGCATTGCAACTTCTTCTACTCTTCGGGGTGCCCCAGAACCCAGTTATTTCTGTCTACAGAGTAGATAACAGCAACTCGACGGAGGATATTACGTCATTTTTAGATGGCAAGAATGTGACTGTCAGAGGCATTGACAAAACATCCAGAGACGGTTCTAAGTTCCTCAGTTTCAAAGTCCAAATCAAAATGTCGGATCTGAACTTGGTGCTTATGCCCGACTTCTGACCAGAAGGTGTATGTGTGAGGCGGTTTTACCCGCCACGGACAAAACCTGACAATGAAACATGAGGAACAAAAAGGACAAAGTCTCAAAAGACAGTCTGTGTATCGCGACATTTAACTGCAGAGGGCATGGCCCTGACAGAATAACTTGTATAAACAAATTAATGTTACAATGCAATGTGTTACTTATTGAACAACACTGGTTATGTAACAACACGATAAAACCTTTCTTTGAAAATGGTTTACAACATCAATGCTATTGGCGTTTCTGGTATGGATGATCATAATTTATTATAAAACGGGTGCTTCCCATCCTTAAATGTGATTGGCTGAGCCGCGTTCTATGCCAGTATAAAATTACTGTAACTCATGGTGGCAGGCAGTAGCACAAAATATCCTTGCGCGCAACGAACTTCTCTGCACTCAACTGACTCATTACGTTATGTTTGTTTCAAGACTTTTAGCTCGCTATTTCAGTGTCAGCGATGTTTAGCCTTTTAACCCAATAAACAGTTGGTTATCTACCTAGCTAGCTATTGCATTACAGAGTTCGATATCACTTTTGCGTTGCAAGCTATGTTGCTAACTTGCCCGCTATTTCAGTAGCCTATTAGCGATAAATTGTTGACTTTTTCTTATGTGTTTATTTTATGCGCTATGTGTAGGGTAACCACATCCACTGTCGTGAACGCAAGCTAGCTAGCAAACTTATTCACAATTCAACATATTTTCCTGGACACCGGCAAGTGTGGAGAAAAAAAGTCAATCGTTCCCTACTCTCGCTGCTGGTTGTAATGATTTGGCCGATCGGCATAAGTTGAGAACAAGGAAATTCGAAAACCAAAACGAGCGTAAAATTATTGAACGGGGTCTTCGGGAGACCGAAGGAGACATTCAAAATAGCCTACTTTCATAGTATATCTACATTAGCAAGCCCAAATAGCCTGATGTGGCATGACAATGGCGCTAGATGAAAAAGCAATCTTAGCGTCTGTGTTGCTGGCCAACCATTCTGTCCACTCCATCTTGCTCGGTGGAAGTGCTAAATTTTTATTGTTGCATTATTACCAATAAATTGTCGATTTTTTTTTCATGTGTGTTTATTTAATGGGCTAGTTATATGTAGGGTAACCGTGTTATAAAAGGAATAAGCCCCTTGAAGCAGTGGGTTACAGTGATTTTATAACTCGCTGCACGTCGTGCCTTAGAACTCCCCTCCGCCGTTATAAAATCACTGTAACCCACTGCTTCTCGGGAATTATTCCTTTATTACATGCTAGACCTTATGGTGGTTGTGCCCAACTGTGGAAGTGTGGTCTTGATTGCTGTGTTACTCCGATAGATGTTGAAAATAACAGATGTTGAGCAGCTATGATTGATATAAATTATGTACAAATCTTAATTTTTAATGCGTAAAGGCCGTGTGACACTGATTATGATTGTGATAATTAATCTATTTTTGACAATGTTCTATGCACTATAAATAAAGTGTGTTGTGATTACTGTTCCGTTAACAATATTATATTAGGAGGTGACCTGAATAGTGATCTATCAAGAATAAGATCATTACATACCCCATCACTTAATTTTATGGAGAAGGAAAGTTTATTACCATGTTTACGGTCTCCTGCAGCTTCGGTTGATTACCGTTTTTGTAGTGATGTAAACGATCATACTTCGATTGTCGACCATTTTATTATGTCCACTAACTTGTGCGGTATAGTTATGTATTATAAAAGTATTCATGAAGGAGACAATCTGAGATCATTCACCGATGGTAATGAAGCTAAAGATTCAATCATTTGAATTTAAATATAATGATGTGTGTCAAAAGGCTAGGCCAGCTTGGCACAGGGCTACCCTTCAGCAACGTGAGCATTACACATTACTGCTTGAATCAAAACTACAAAGGTTAATACCTCCCGAACATCTGTGTAACTGTTGTAAAAATATATGCCTTGATCATAATGATGATATCCATTTATACCATGATGGTATTGTACAAGCTTGTGTCTCGGCATGTAAAGAGTACATCCCAGTGACTTCAAAATCAAAGGCTCTGTGTAGCTGGAATAAGGAAGTCAAACAAAACAGAGATGAGTCCATTTTCTGGCATCATCTCTGGGTCGACTGTGGAAAGCTTAAGACCGGTATTGTTGCTGATCTCATGCATAAAACCAGAGCCACATATCATGGTATTGTGAAGGCTGTAAAGACACATCATGACAGATTAAAATAATAAAAATGGCAGAGGCTTTATTGCATGATCCTTCCTGGAAATTCTGGGCCGAAATTCGGCGTGTGAGTAAAAGGGGGTGTTCTCGGCCATGTGTCGTTGACAATGAAACAGATGAGGAAGCTGTAAGTGGATTATTTGCTGTTAAATATGAAAAATTGTACCCTAATGTTGGTTATGATTCAAATTATATGTGTCAATTAAATAGTAAACTGAACAACATGATAAATGAAAAGTGTATCAAAATCTTGCGTTCTTGTAATCATCTGTTCAATGTGTCCACAAAAGATGTAAAACCTGCTATAAGAAAATTAAAACATTGTAAAGTTGATAATAATGATGAAACTAGTTCTGAGATGTTTATTTATGGAGGATATTTAATAGCTCGTCTTTTTATTATCCCCCCGGCATATAATGCGGGGGAATATAGCAATAGCCATGTCTGTCTGTCTGTACGTCCATACGTCCGTAATCATTTCGTTTCCGGGACATGCAGAACTCAAAAACCGTTTAATATTTCTTCACAAAATTTGATGTGTAGATCTGATATATCATGTATATGAGCCTTTTCGTATTTTGGAATTTCTTGAGCAGTTAATCCATGAATGTGGGGGGCCGGGGGGATACGCCATTGCCAGATGGCTCTTGTTAATTGCATGCTTGTACACAGGTATAGTCCCTATCAACATGAATATGTCGACGATGGTTCCAATACCAAAAAATAGTAGAAAATCACTAAGTGATACAGATAATTGTCGGGCTATAGCTTTAAGTAGTCTTATTGCTAAGATATTTGATATTGTAATTCTTCTGAAGTATGGAGATAAGTTACAATCTTGTCATCTTCAGTTTGGATTTAAGAAAAAAGACACTCCACTGGTCAATGTCCTTTTGTATTACAAAAATTAATGAGTTATTATGCACAAAAAGTTCCTCTTAATACGTTACATTGCTCGATGCTTCCAAAGCATTTTACGGAGTGAAATACACAAAATAAGTTACATTGTTACTAAATCAGGGCCTATGTCCTACACTCGTCAAGTTACTCTTATATGTACACTAATCAGAATCTTAGAGATTGATACATAATTGAAGCACCTATTACTAAAACCCCATAAGTCACACTTGACTTGACTTGTGGGGTTTAAGTAATCAGTGCTTCAATTATTCTAAGTCATTCCAGTGTAACAACGGTGTTAAGCAAGGTGGAGTCCTATCTCCCATTTGATTCTGTGTATATACGGATAAACTGTTGAACATGTGACAAAATAACAAGATTGGTTGTTATTAATAACAAGAGTGGAGGCGGAGGGGGAGTGGGGAGGGCCTGTGGTCACAGAGCGAGGGAGGCGGAGCAGAAAGGTTGTGTGTGAGGGACAGGAACACAGAGAGGGAGAGGAGAAATCGGTGCAAACTTCCGGCCCTAGCCTCCAAGCAGGCTCTCTTGTTTGAGATGGGAGGTGCGAGTTGCGAGAGGATTGGGGAGAGGGAGGGAAAAGAGAGCCTGTACGAAAGCCTGGGGTTTTGAATTCCGCCACTAACAAGCTGTCAGCGTGATTAGGCTAATTAGTCTATGCAATGGCACTCAGCAACCGTAATTTTATTATTTTTTTTCCAGCGAGAGCGGCATTTAAGAACTCTTGCGAATGAAGGTAATTTTGGCGACAAGTAGCCTATGTACACCTGTTTTTGCAGCACAGTCACGCAACTTGCCGTAAAAAACAGACAGCTGTCTTATTGGAAAATATAAACGGACGAAATCACAAACTAGTAACCAAAATTACCTTAATTCACTAAAAAGTTATGAAATGAGTGCCAGAATATATACCTAATTATTAAATTATTTTTCTGTGTTGAATGTATCCCATTATTTTGATGCTTGTTGATTGCATGGGGGAGAGAAGCTGTGTCTTCAATTGCCACTTGATTATTCGTGAACTGGAAAACGTGTTAATAAAGAAAAACCATCTAGAATTAGCCAGGACTAATTTTTGTCAATAACTGCCCCTGAATTTTCAGGTCTAGCGCCAGCCCTGCGGGTGTTCAACTGTAAAATTTGAATATGGAAGCTGTCAAATTCGACCAATCAGAATGCAGCGTTCGTGGACAAACGCAGGGCACTCACAAAGCCCTGGCTTTCCTGCGGGCTCTCTTTTCACTCCCTCTCGCCAATGCTGTTGCCAACTTGCTTCGCTCCGCCCCTCAGCTCGCGCCTCCCATCGCAAACAAGACAGCCTGCCTGCAGGCTACTGCGGCCCATGAATTGTCATTTTAACGCAAAATGAACTACATTGATACAAGCGATATTGTCCCGTCTTATACCTTGTTTAGATATTTATTGATAAGCTGCCGGGTGGCTCACACGGTTAAGACACTGCCCTGCAGTGCAGAGGTGATCACCACGTCGCGAGCTCGATCCCCGGCGTACCCACTGACAGGAGTCGGCAGCCTTTTCAGAGTAGCGCACAATTGGCTATCGCTACAGGGTTTCAAATCGGGAAGGGACTGCCGGATTTGGTTATACAATATATCAGCTTTGTTCGTTGCTCCAGCGCCTCCTGTTGGCCAGACGGGCGCTCGTCAGGAAGACTCCGGGTATCCCCTATTTCTGAACTTGCGAAGATTCAACCAATGACTGTACAAGAATCAGTGGCAGACAGGCACGTGCTTCGGAGGAGAGCCGTGAACTGTCTCACTATCCTGAGTTGGCAGCAAGGGGTCGCATACGAGCAAGCTTTGTACATAGTTCCCCAATTGGGCATTCCAAATTCGGGTGGGATTGGAGATGCCAAATTAAAAAAAAAAAAAAAAGAAATATATTGATTAAGATTAAAATACCAAGATATCGCCCAGCCCCATGTGATGCAAATACCAAAGCAAGATTGTTTAATGCCTACTGTGAAGTTTTCACGGGTCACCCTTGTGGGATCTGAGCAGTGTTTGTGCTGAAAAGCTGTACACAACTTGGCAAAAGTGTATTCGCAGAGTATGGAATGTTCCAAGTGGGACCCATAGCATATATCTCCCTTATATTCATGGTGTTAGTGGAATTCAAAATCAATTCCTAAAAAGATTTGCCTCATTTTATTATGATCTGATAAATTCTGACAGTCCTGCTATTAGAATGTGTCAAAAGATAAGTTTACATGGAAATAGCCCGGTTGCCAAAAATTACAGATATCTCATGTACATAATGAATGATAATGGTTAACATGCAAACTGTAATTCAAAGAAAGAAATTATTAATAACGTAAAACTAAGTTACGAATTATGATTCATCTGAGGACTCCGGTGTAGGAGGTCTGATAAGGGAAATGTGTTTAGTCAGACCGCGTCCTCACTTGCCCTGTATATAATGACTAGCTGCTACCCGCTTTGTAGCCCATTATTTTGTCGCTTTTAGATCGCATGAGGGAGAGAAGCCGTGTCTTCAATTGCCACTTGATTATTCTTGAATTGGAAAATGTGTTAATCAAGGGAAACCATCTAGAATCAGCCAGGACTAATTTTTGTCAATAATTGCCGCCGAATTTTCAGGTCTAACACCAGCCCTGCGAGTGTTCAACTGTCAAATTTCAATTTGGGAGCTGTCAAGTTCGAGTAATCAGAATGCTGCATTCGTGGACGAACGCGGTGCACTCTCAAAAGCCTGGCTTTCGTGCAGGCTGTCTTATCACTCCCTCGGCCCCATCGCAAACAAGATAGCCTGCCCGCAGGTTACCTCAACGCACGTTCGTAAGGACACTACAGCTCCTAGCAGTGCAACTGGATATTGCTACGTGCAAGTTTACCCGCTACCTGGAGTGAAATTGCCATTTTTTTTGCGTGCATGATCGTTTTTCAAAAATCGGGCGACGTCAAGTCCTTTCAGGTGTCCAAGTGATATTCACACTAAGGAATATCCTGATAATCGGTTGAGAAATGTAGGAGAAAAACGTGTACCTACACACACACACAAACACACACACACACACACACACACACACACACACACACACACACACACACAGACAGAACGACCTCAAATATATTATAGATGATGATTTGATAGATGTCATACATCAGCTGTGTGTAAATTAATGTCATTATGTATACAATTCTATTTTTATTATTAATTTAGTTATATTAATTACCCATTGTTTCAAATGTATTGTACTTGTTGTCAAGTTACGAAACAAATGATATATACAGCATCCTCCATAATTATTGGCACCCCTGGTTAAGATGGGTTCTTTAGCTTTTAATAAATTCAGTTTTTTTCTAAATAATATAGGACCTCAATGAAAAAAAAAGAGGAAAATCCAACCTTTAATTCAAATGCATTTATTCAGTGAGAAAAAAATCCCACATTAAATATATAATGTAGAATTATTTCTTAATGTAGAATATAATTATAAATATAATTCTTACATCAAATCATTTGTGCCACAATTATTAGTACCCCTGATGTAAATACCTTGAACAACCCCCTTATGCCAAAAAAATAGCACCTAATCTTCTCCTATAATGTTTCACAAGATGGGAGAATACAGAAAGAGGGACCTTCGACCATTCCTCTTTGAACAATCTCTCTAAATCATCCAGCAATCTGGATCCTCATTTCTGCACTCTCCTCTTCAGCTCACTCCACAGGTTTTCAATGGTTTTGAAGTCTGGGGACTGAGATGGCCATGGGAGGAGCTTGAATCTGTGTCTGGTGAACCATTTCTGTGCAGATTTGGCCACATGTTTAGGGTCATGATCTTGCTGAAAGACCCAGTGATGACCCATCTTCAGCTTTCGGGCAGAGGCCACCAGATTTTGATTTAAAATATCCTGGTATTTCAAAGCATTCATCATGCCATGCACCCGAACAAGGTTCCCAGGGCCTCTGGAAGAGAAACAGGCCCACAGCATCACCGATCCTCCCCCATACTTCACAGTGGGCATGAGGTGCTTTTCTGCATACTCATCTTTTGTGTTCCGCCAGACCTACTTAGAGTGTTTGTTGCCAAAACTCTATCTTGGTCTCATCTGACCAAAGCACACAGTCCCAGTTGAAGTCCCAGTACCGCTTAGTGAACTCCAGACGTTTGCCGTTACGATTGTGAGTGAGAAAAGGTTTTTTCAGTGCATGCCTCCAAAACAGCTTGTTGGCATGTAGATAGCACCTGATGGTTGTTTTGGAGACTTTGTGACCCCAAGATGCTTCCATTTGTTGCAATTCTTTAACAGTGAGCTTTGGAGAACTTTTTATTTCTCTTACCATACTCCTCACTGTGCGTGGTGGCAAAATAACCTTGCGTCCTCGTCCAGGCTTGTTTACCACTGTTCCAGTTGTTTTAACTTCTTAATGATTCCTCTGACAGTAGATATGGGCAGGTGCAGGCGAGCGGCTATTTTCTTGTAGCCATTGCCTGACTTTTGAAGGTCGACACACATCTGCCTTACTTGAATGGTGTGTTCCTTTGTCTTTCCCATGCTGAAGAGTGGATAAGAGAAATGGCCTTTGTGTCACGTCATATTTATACCCCAGGGAAACAGGAAGTGATGAATTACTAAATAAATGTTCCTAGATACTCAGATCAACTTTGTAAACTACTGTAGAAATGACAGAAATACTTCAGTTACATTTATTTCCAAGGAATTGTTAGGAGTGCCAATAATTGGGGAACAGGTGATTTTATGAAAAATAATTATTTCTTAGTCAGGGATTTTTTTCCCCCTTAAGTTTCATTTGAGTTGAAGGTTAACTTTTTCTACAATTTCCACTGTGAGATTATGCTTCTGCAATAAAAATGTAATTTATTTTAAGGCTTTTAAACACATCTTAACAAGTAAATTATTATGGAGGGCGCTGTATAATGTTGAGTTTCGATGCCTCAAAATTTTAATCTGTACATCCAAATATACCTCCCCACCAAATTTAAGATTGATCCCTCCAGTGGTTTGGCTGCACAAAATCAAAGTTATCGCAGATGCCGATGCCATAGTGTGATCCCGTAAGACCAAGTGAGCTAAAAACTGTACTTATAAATAGCAGCTTTGCGTGCCAAAAACAACTCAGCTGCCACATCCTTGATCAAAGACATTCACCTGAGTTGTTTAAGAAAACATTAACCAGCATAACAACATATCATACCAAGCCAGATTCCAGTCACACAGTATGAGCACTGACACTAAGCAAATACACAAACTTACAGGATGCTGTTATTGAAAGGCAGGAGCCACACGTTTTGTTCAGCGGGCATACCTGGGCTAGCTGAAAAATCAGCCCAAGGCATAAAGGCGTGCGCATTCACTGAAATGAGAGCACAGACCAGCAACCCACATGCTGAGAAGGAAAGGCCATTTCACAACCAAACGGAAGTGAAAGATATCTGGGGTTGGGAACCAGGAAAGCCACGAAGCTGGATAGCAGAAAAGCGCTCCTGCTAATTATTAGAAAAAGTCTTCACGTAGTTTACTTTATTTTAACTTTTTTGTGCCTGGGACCCATGAGAGGGAAAGACCAGTCGAATATGTTTGAAAAACTTACCCTGCCATTTGGAAAATACAAATCCAGTGAAAAATGAAATTGCCAATACCCCCTGTGACTTTAAATTGAGTTCCTCTCAGAGGTGCCACTTGTAGTACGATACTCTACAACTAAGCATGGGCAGAATCAATAAAATTGGTAAATGTATAAACGGTGGGTGGAGAGATTGCTGCCTTTGAATGCTCCATGCTTAAACTCACACTTGCCTTACACAGCGCCAGTGACAACTTGATGACTTAAAAGGAGCGGAGTCACAATTACTGCGTTTGCTCACAACTTCGAACAAAATAAATCCGCTCAACTGCAAGTCAAAATCTAGAGGGTATTATTATTATTGGTGATGGCAACCAGCTAACATTATTTTTATCCCTTGGCAAAAGCTTAAAATAGCACTTTGAATTCTCAAATTTCCTTCATATAAAAAGCATTATGTCAGAGTAACAAAAATATATAAATACAATGCTAAACAAAGATGGACTGGCAAGGATGGAATCCGATTATGGCTTGCAGTCAAGCACATTTTCTTTCATCGGATGTAAGTTCTGAGCATTTGCAGTAATCATTACTCACTTCTGTGTAGCTTACTTTATATATTGACCGGCAATATTAAGAGTATCAGCCACTTCTCTTAAATGTTGCAGGAAAATTTATTCTGTTTAGTTTGTATAAATAGTTCATATACAGCACTCCTCCCAAAGACTGCAAATTCTCACATAATAATCTATATATTAATTCTCAGTTTGTCTGGTCTTTGCGACGTGTCTCCTGCCAATCCGCCAAGCGGATCACCACGCTTTTTGGAAGGTGCCTTCCTGACAGTCCCGACTCTGTCGTCCGCTAGGCCAGATCGAACCACTTCGACCTCTTACTGAAATTTGGGTGATTTTATCCAGTTTTGCCTTTCGTTGGCAAGGCGACAGGTGATGTCACAAAACAGTAATGTCATCATGATTAGCAGTTAGAATGACGACATGTGGCAACATGTCGCGTCATCCTTAGGTGAAGTCATCAAAAGTCCGTCACCACGGGCACGATGGGCTGCAAATCCAGGGGGTAGCGGTCGGACAGATGTTTAGACATGTTTGGGAGCTATCTGAAGGGTGTTGAGGGTGTTAGCACCACGGGCATCAAGTCGATGTCGGATGGACGCCCCGACGGGTTTTTGGAAGCCGGCTGTGAATTGCTCGTGTGATATCCAAAGTTGCGAGCGATGATAGACTGAGATAGCTTGCAGTAATGGCAAGCGATTGCAAACACCGGTAAAGGGTGTTATCTTGAAGAATTTGAGAAGAAAAGCAATTGCAACATGCACCCTGCAATGTCCTCCTCATTGGGACCTCCGGCAAAAGTCTCCAAAAGCTACAACTAATTCAGAACACCGCAGCCAGGATCCTACTCAAGGTCAGAAAACACAAACACATCACCCCGGTGATCTGCACACTTCACTGGCTTCCCATCACTGCAACAATAAACTACAAAGTTGCTCTCATCACTCATCAGGGCATCTATGGAAACGCCCCTGTATACCTCAAGGAACTCCTAACCCAGCAAACCCCAACCAGGAATTCACGCTCTGCACATCAAAACCTCCTCCAACCACCCAGAAGCAAACTCCAGACCATGGGAGACTGGGCCTTCTGTGCTGCTGCACCACGTCTGTGGAACTCCCTGCCCAGCCACCTCAGGACCCCACAGATCGTGGATCCCTTAAAGAAGCACATAAAGACCTTCCTCTTTAAAGAGGCTTTTAACTTACTTTAAGAACTATTTAAAAAAAATTTTAAGTTTATTCCCTTCCTTTTTACTGTGTGCCTGTAGCACTTTGAGATTTCTTGAAATGAAAAGTGCGTTAAAAATAAAATTTATTATTATTATTATTATTATTATTATCACTGCAGCTTCGCCATGTTTGCCCATGAAAATAAATCCGGCACCGTGGAATCCTGGAGCCGGTTGTGCGCTGCCTGAGACGAGGTGAAACTGTGCCCCTTGCATAGCATAGGTATGGCTAGTAATAATAATAATAATTATAATCTTTTCTCCATCATAATGTATAAGAATATACAAAAGAACAACACAGCGATCTGTCAAGGCCAGAACAACATTAACATTACATTTCATATAGTCTTACAACAGGAGATAGACCTGCATTTCATTCAGTATATCAAGGCAAATCGTAAGGACTAGGTTATCACTTGGTCTTTAACAGATGACATTTTCACAAATACGTTATTAAAACTGTCATTTCCATGTCCGTTTACAGTGAACAATCTGAGACCAAAGGATAAGAGAAATGGATTTCCCATCACTGTTTTTTACGTTTCTTAACATGGGCGATAAGAAATTACATGATCTGACCGGAGCAAAAGTTATTATTACGGTACAGATATTACCGTATAATTCGGCCATCATGCCAGTTGTGGCTTAATTTGAAATGCAGCGATGGTAGGGTAGGCGTGATGATACTCTTCAGCTAAACAAAGTCCATTGTAAAGTCTGCATCAGACTTTTTTCCTCATATCTGGTCGAAGCAAGACCAGATTGTGCTTTTCTTTTCTTCCAGATATATAATTCTCACCGACATGCAAGAACTGAACTCGCATTGGCGACCACTTCAAAACGGCTTAAGAGTTCGACCGTGACCTCGGATCAGCACCCGCATCGTTTTTATCTTTTTAGCATCTTATTTAGTAATTTATCAATTCTTTGTGCAAATCACAGTAATTAACTTTGCTCCATTTTAATTAATGGAAAAATACATATTTCATGTGAGTGTTGATTTTCTTCACATTTAGCCACTTGTAAAAGTGTTAACGTTTACGCATGTAAACAGAACACCCCTATCCATAACACCTTACCGAACAAAATTTCCGTAAACACTTTGATGCAACTGCTCAAATTCACAAAATTAACCAATGGGAGAGATTTCTGGTATTTTCCAGTAGGCTCATCCTGCAACGATGGACAGTTCCTGTGTGAGGAGTCACCCTTTATTGTAACTTGAGACACAATGCCACATGGTGTTAGATAACAGGCTCCTCCCCAGGATTGGACATCATATATCAGGATCCTCATCTTATCTGGCATGAGTGTGACACCTGCTTGGTCTGGTTTTTAATTCCTCAAACCCATTGAATCATGCACCAAAAGGCAAAACCTTGGGAGAACTCATGTCATCGTATGCAGTTCTTTGACAGAGACATTGACAATTCAAAAGTCTTTCAAAACAAAGACCATCCTAGATTCCGCAAAAATAACATAAGGATAAGATATTTATTTAAGAATTACGATAGAGCAGGGCTATTCAACCTTATCCAGAAAGGGACAGTGTGGGTGCAGGCTTTCATTCCAGCCAAGCACTTACACACCTGACACCACTAATCAAACCCAAAAGTCTTTGCTAATGAGCTTGATTAGCAGTATGAGGTGTCTAAGTGCTTGGTTGGAATGAAAGCCAGTGCACCCACACTGGCTCTTGCAGGGTAATGTTGAACAGCCCTGCTGTAGAAAGTCTCAAATTGGACCTCCTTTGTTGCTTTCGGACCAAATAAAAAGATTCCCGTAGAGACTTCAGTGTTCTTTTTCACAATTCACACACTTTCAATTGTCACAATAAGAGCAGGTGGTGCAGCAGTCAAGGGTGCCCGTAGCATGAACCTGGAGATATTTGACGGCAGCCTTAGGTCAATGTTCAGGTATAATAACTGTACCGAGGTGCACTGATAAAAGATTTCCATTCATTTATGCTTTTATAAGCCTGCATGCATACCTCCATTAAAACAGTGGGAAATTTAAACTTCAAATAACTCCATCCACAAATGTTTCACTGGTGCACTAAGGGGGTGATCTGAAAACGATACATACTTTACAAAGTCAACACCAAATTAGCTGCAGCGATACTATCCTGCCCAAGAATTCCCAATAGCAGTAAAATAGGGCTGGGAGGTACTGCGAAGACTTCAGGGGAAATTCAGGGTCCAGTTTCACAAAATAGGATACCTGAGTACACCGGATAAGAGCACTGAATGGAACTCAGAAATCTACCAAATCAGGAATCCCAAATCCGAAATATGGACTGCTATAAAAAGCGCAGTGTATTGGAGTGGATAATCGGCAGAGACAAATTAACACCACAGATCTGATCTAAAAGCTGGTGCTAAGAAACAACCAGCCACTAAGGTCTCGATAGAGACAGATGAATAATGAAAACAAAAACAGTGAAATGCTCCAATGGGAGTAACACTCCCAACTGTCACCAAAATCTAAGAGAACTAAGGAGAATAGCTAAGGCAAAGTTTCTTATAACCCTTTCTCAATATAAACTTGAAGACCTCGCAAACAAACTGAGATAATACCCCCTAGCAGTTACCAGCTCTCATGTGTAGACAACAATCAAGCAGTGAGTAGGTGCCACTTCCTCATAGACTGAAGCAGGTGCTGCAAATAATCGATTCACCAGCTCTGGTCAGGGAGACACCTGGAGAGGAGTTTGATAGCTGAGTGGCAAAAACCAATCGGTAACACCAAAAATGCGTTAAAATATAAGTGCACCCCTTGCAGAACAAAGAAATAAAACAAACAATCTCCTAAAATCATGACAGGCTGTTCCTGGTTTTACTTGGCATAGTTATCCAGCTATGCCTGCTTGGTGAAATACCACCTCCAACGTATCTGCCAGGACTAATGCTGTAAAGCTCAGAAGAGACAGTTTTCTGGCTCAATGCTCCAATAATGCGAGGGCGTGGGATGTTGCGGACCAGCGATTCCCAGACATTCTCAAAATACATTGCCAGTTAATGAGAAAATGCATGCTACATGTTTTTTCTCATCTAATTTTATTAAAATATAATAGGAAATGCTAATATGCAAATGAATGAAATTGTAAAATACACTAATTGAAATTGAAGCAGAAATTTGTGCTAGATTTGTGAGTGCCAATTAAAAGTGCAAGGAGCTAGTTATTTTACACTTTTTCACACCTTGATCACTACCCACTGCGAATCCTCTCACAAATTAAGGTGTCAATAGACATTTGACATTGATTATTTCTTCTAATAATTTCGTCTAATTTTAAAATATTGATTAAGGACTGAGATCTTGCCTATTCATACTCACTCATCAAAAAATTATTGCGGTGCGATGCAAAATCTTAAAATCAGGATGGTATTAACTGTGGTAACTATTATGTTACAGTGCAGCACATCAATAGTTTTAAGCAAAACAACAGATAAATGCCGACATGGTAGCTCCACAGCACAGTAGGGCAATTTCACGAGAGTTGCTAAAACAGCTATTTTTATAAAGTGTTTAATATTACAAATATATAGGTTTTCATGTAGATGACTCACTACCAAATCAGACACTGAAAACTGTTTTGAAATATCTTTGACAGTCTTCACAAAATTTAGATTTGAATTTTGTAATTTTTTTTAGCTCCAGGACAAGGATCAAAGGTTATTTTTCCAAAGCTGACAACTCCTAAAAGATATTTAGCAATTTCCTGGTATTTACTGTTTTTCCATACATTGGTAGCCAAAGTATTTGAGACCAAGTCATTGGTGGGAATTGAAACACATAATTCCAGTGGCTCATTGTGAAATTTGTCATTTTTCAACGCAATTCCATTACCGAAATTGCAGTATAGTTCTCTTCATCATCTTATTTCTGTATTTATTTTATTGTCAAGAATTCTCTTCCTTTTTATGTCAATACTAAATTTCAGACATTAACCTCTCTAATACTTAGCTGCAATCCTGGAAAATATGTGGTAACGGAATTACCAGGTAACAAGTAATTACACCAGTAATGGAATTACAGAATTATTCTGAAAGCCAGTGAAAAACAGAAGATAGCACCCTTGTGACTTTATGGGGCATAGTGGTTAATTGTTTTGGACATCTATAGTTGAGTGTTTCTTCCTGTGATTTAAGTTTCCATAACCAGTGCATAAATTATACCACAGCCTAGCGGCAATTGCCACGGTTGCTCCCCAGTGTGTCCGTCATGGCCGACTACCCAAACGGCCAGTTTGGCGTGCCCTTTTTTCAAGTGGCTATGGTGCCCAAAAATTACCCAAAGTGGTGATTTTCGACACAGCGGCTGAGCAGTGTGGCTCCCGTTGTTACGCTGTGCTGGACTTCTGAGCACAAAGAGCCACAGAAGGATAGGAGGGACATGATTACATTTGTATAAACAGTGTCTGTCTTCTGCCAATAATGGATAATTCCTATGGTTCAGATACTAGTGTTTAATGTTAACATGTTCATTTTGAGCATTGTGAGTTTCAGGAGTTGATATTCTATACATTTTCTTTTGTGTGAAGAGACTGCCACTCATGACTGAGAAAAGTTAGAAAGAATATAGATATTGCAAGCAATGACACATTTAAGATTTGCACAGTGCTTTTGACATTGGCTGTGTTGCCGTAATTCCGTTTCCGCTAAAGGGTGCACGGCTTGACCAAAGCCGTGCTAAATATGTATTAACGGGTGCTTCCCATCCTTCAATGTGATTGGCTGAGCCGCGTTCCATGCCGGTATAAAAACACTGTAACCCACTGCGGCAGGCCGCAGCACAAAATATCCCTGCGCGCAACGAACTTCTTTGCACTCAACTGACTCGTTAGGTTACGTTTGTTTCAAGACTTTTAGCTCGCCATTTCAGTGTCAGCTATGTTTAGCCTTTGAATCCGATTACCAGTTGGCTGTCTACCTAGCTAGCTATTGTATTACAGAGTGCGATATCACTTTTGCGTTGCAAGCTATGTTGCTAACTTGCTCGCTATTTCAGTAGCCTATTAGCGATAAATTGTTGGCTTTTTCTTGTGTGTTCATTTTATGCGCTATGTGTAGGGTAACCACATCCATTGTAGTGAACGCTAGCTAGTTGATAAGCCGGCTAGCAAGCTAATGCACAATTCAACATATTTTCCTGGACACAGGCAAGTGTAGAGAACAAAAGTCAATCGTTCCCTACTCTCGCTGCTGGTTGTAATGATTTGGCCGATCAGCGCAAGTTGAGAATAAGGAAACGAAACCGAAACGAAAATGATTCAACAGGGTCTTCGGGAGACCGAAGGAGACATTCAAAATAGCCTGCTTTCACAGTATATCTACAGTAGCGAGCCCAAATAGCCTGATGTGACATGACAATGACGCTAGATAAAAAAAGCAATCTTAGTGTCTGTGTTGCTGGCCAACCATTCTGTCCACTCGATCTTGCTTGGTGGAAGAAGTTCTCAATTTTATTGTTGCATTATTACCAATAAATTGTCGATTTTTTTCTTGTGTGTTTATTTAATGGGCTAGTTATATACAGTACAGGCCAAAAGTTTGGTCACACCGTCTCATTCAATGCGGTTCCTTTATTATCCTGACTATTTACATTGTAGATTCTTACTGAAGGCATCAAAACTATGAATGAACACGTGGAATTATGTATGTATCTAACGATTGTCCAATAGGGCTGTCGGCTGTGTTTCAACCTGACTTCTGCAAAACACAACTGATGGTCCCAACCCCATAAATAAGGCAAGAAATTCCACTAACTTAACCTGACAAGGCACACCAGTGAAGTGAAAACCATTTTAGGTGACTACCTTTTGAAGCTCATCAAGAGAATGCCAAGAGTGTGCAAAGCAGTAATCAGAGCAAAGGGTGGCTACTTTAAGAAGGTGTGTCCAAACTTTTGGCCTGTACTGCATTGGGTAACCGTTTTATAAAAGGAATAAGCCCCTTGAAGCAGTGGGTTACAGTGATTTTATAACGGCGGAGGGGCATTAAGGCACACCGCTGCGCGTCATGCCTTAGGACACCCCTCTGCCGTTATAAAATCGCTGTAACCAACTGCTTCTCGGGACTTATTCCTTTATTCAATAATTTGTCTCTCACCTTGTCAGTTGCTAATTTTGGCTAAATTCATCTTTTTTTCGCCAAACCTAGAAAAGGCGTAGAATGCATTGACAACAATAGAAAGTATAACAATATATCAATGCAATGAGGAAAAAACTTGTGCTGAAATGTAATATTTTGTCTTCAGAAGGCAGTAGGATGCACCTTTTAAGCCCTGTTTTTGAAAAATTTCCCCTCACTTCACGCGCCGTTTTCAATTTACGCAAAATTATCAGTACACCCAAAACATTTTTTTGCACTCCCAAAATGTCTATTTCTACTTAAAACTGTGCGTTACTGACTTCTTTACTCACAATCTTTTCGCATTGAATGATGCTGGAAAGCTGTTCCAAAGTAAAAACATATGTTTCAGGATCCAGTCAGTGAAAGAACAACAATTTTCATGCATGTGACCTCTGATATTCATTATAAGCTCACATTTTGGTTCAGAAATGAGTGATTTTCATCAATATCATACATTTTGCCCAGACTTGTTGATCAAAATTTTGGTTCAACAGGAGGTCAGCAACACAAACATCATTTATGATACCAATTTTCAATTACTTTGTTGTTTTGAGTATAATAAATTAAGTAGACTATCAGAAAATGTAATTCCACAACCATTTTGTAATTCCGTTTTGTAATTACCGCTGTCTCTTCCTCATAAATGGCATCCTACAAAATATTTGTGAGCATACCAGTCAATATAAACTTACCATGGCCTGGTCAACATCTTAGGCCACCAACTTAAGCTTAAACCTACTGCCTATCATTGCCTGATTTCAGAGAAATGCCTGTCAAAGTAATGGCAAAAATAATGGCATTTTTTCACACTGCCTCCACTGGCTTGCCTTTGTATGGTGCATCCTGGTACCATGTCTTCCCCAGGTAAGCAATGCACAAACACATTGTGTTTCCACATGTTGTAAACAAAAATGTGATTTGCCAGACCAGGCCACCTTCTTCAATTGCTCCGTAGTCCAGTTCTGATGCTCATGCGCCCATTGTAGACGCTTTCGGCGATGGACAGATCATAATGGGAACTGTGAACAGTCTGCAACCACACAGCCCAATACGTAACAAACTGCAATGTTGTGACACCTTTCAATCAGAGCTAACTCTTTTCAGCAATTTGAGCTACAGTAGCTCTTCCGCTAGATTGGACCACGTGGGCCAGCCTTCGCCTCCTACGCACATCAGCGAACTTTGGTCATCCATGAAACTTACCGGTTTACTAATTTTCCTTCCCTGGACAACTTTTTGGTGCTCTGACCCACTCATCTAGCCAGAACAATTTGGTCCTTGTCAATATCGCTCAAATCCTTACTCTTGCCCATTTTACCTCCTTCCAAGACATAAAATAACTTGCAGAACTAACATCTTACTCCCCCTTGACAGGTGCCACTGTAATGAGAAAATCAATGTTATTCACTTCACCTGTCAGTGGTCATACTGTAATGGCTGATCAGAGTAAATATATTTTTTAAAAAAACAGCCGATGCCCTCTTTAGTGAGCAACTTACTTTAAACTGCCACTCACAAAGCCAAAGAAATGTCTTATTTGGTCACTGCTGAGATCATTCTCCTGTATTAAAATAAAATGAATGTTTTTATAAACATTGGTTTGCATGTTTCAAATGAACAGTATAACTTGATGTCATAATTTGCCAAAGAATCCAAATTAATTTTGTAAAGCCATAAAGCCAGATTTGCAACCTCTAAGACTGATTGAAGAGTTTTATAAGAAAACAAATAATACTTCAAAAGTGGAACAACCACAGATTGAATAACTCTATGAACTGACAGCATATCTCAGACTAGGCTACACCAATCCAATTCAAAACTGACACCCGTTTTTAAAATTAGTACCACGGAAACTTGCATCTACATAGTCCTGTAATCTTGCGTTAGAACGTGGCCTTGCATACTACAGTTGAAAAATTCAAATGAAGCAACGAATCTAAAATCTGTACTCTGAAACTTCATACAAGAAAACAAACAAACAAACAAAAAAAGTCAGGAAGTCATATAGCGACATCGTGACAATACAGGCACTCACTGAATTGCTAGAGTGGTTAAGCTGGTTAAATACTGTACGAGCGTGAGAGCAATTTGTGAAAATTTAAAATGAATTTGCTCTCAATTAAGTGGTCAGTCTGCACTCAGCCAAACTTTCAGCTTGTAAGAGACACATAAGGGGAAACGGATTCCTTCGTCAGACAGTAGAAGGGCGTGATCTGGGGTGTAAAAGTTAGGCATGAAATGCCAGGGAAATGCCCTCCAAGCAGAGAGGTCGGTGGAACTGTTGAATACCTCGTGACCCTGCCATTCAGAAACATTCAGCCAAGCGGAAATGTGAGGCAAATCGCAACTCAACAATATACGCCAGATTCACAAACCGAGCCCACAAAATATTTAAACTGACTATACATCGACGATCTAGCCCTATCAGAAGCAGCATGATAAGCATCGTCATTCGTTCTTAAGGCCAGAAGAAGGAAATAGTTAAGCCGCAGCAATGATGACATCTAAACATACAGTAAATATTATCAGTAACAATTACCAAAGGCCGTTTGATCGTAGACAGTACTATGGTTTAAATACCACACACGATTAAAAAACGGCAAGATATAAAATCACATCAAAAAGGTATGTGCACATTAAGAAAAAAGTATCCAACAGTGAAACATTTGGTCAATAATTGTACGGAAATTCAAATAAGCCTTTTCTAGCCCAATTCGCCACAGAACAGAATGCAAGAATAGACGCAGTTTTGTAGCCTAAACCAACCCCAGCTAAAAACTCCAAATAAACAACCGCACGACAGCGTTAAACATACACTTTGCAGCGGATAGATTCGAATTATTTGTCATTACCACAGCAAATAAAAAACTGGTCTTCGTAAAGGTACCTAGTAGGTAGCCTACATAAAAAGGCTAACGTTACATCCTTTCTGAGCGCGTACAATTTTAGGTCGCCGAACTGGATGCCGCTTACAGTAGCCCCTGTGCTCGAATGGAGTTTCCGCCGATATAGGTAGCGTGAACTGCACAATTCTTTAAAGTAACTTACTGTCTCAATATGAAGATGACGATTTATTTGGCTGCATCCACCGCACCGTGTCTTATTTAGGCTACTTCCGATATTAAGGAGAGCTCTAACCCAGCGTCGCTCCGTCTTCTGCGACACACAGAGTTTAGTGTGCTTATTGGAGTACAGCTGTGCGCATCAATGATGTCAAACCTGATTCTTCCAAGAAGTGATATGAGAACTCACGTGTCCAAGTTTTTTTATTTTGAAAAGATCCGAAGCAGTTCAGAGTCATAAAGCTAATAAATATTCGGCCTATCGATCGGAACGAACTCTTGGCTAAGGCACAGTGCAATTAATATTTAAAAGGCCGCGCGGAGCCTTTAGAGAAAATGCTCAGCTTCAAAGTATAGGCCTTGCCTATTAAAACCGATGCCAAAAAACTTAATCTTATTCTCAAACTGAACTGCGGCTTCTTGATCATGTTTAAACAAAACATATTTGATCGCATGAGGACATTCACAAAGTATTTCTTATGTCTAAATGTAAAATGGAGAGAAGTTACTGACAGGTGCATAGACGACATGAGGGGGAAAAAGTCTGCGTTTACCTAACACTTTTTTAGAACTATGCATTTAATAATCTAACTATGTCGATAAGAAAATGACAAAAGCAAAGGATACGTAAAGTTCAAAATTCCATTTATCATATAGAAAAAAAAAACTCGATCCACTTTCTATACCCGCTTATTCCTCACTAGGGTCACGGGGCGAGCTGGAGCCTATCCCAGCTGACTACGGGCAAAGGCAGAAACCCATCCTGAACAGCTGGCCAATCCATCGCAGGGCGCACACACCATTCACTCTCACACCTATGGGCAATTTAGTGTCTCCAATTAGCCTGATATGCATGTGTTTGGACTGTGGGAGGAAACCGGAGAGCCCGGCGAAGGCCCACGCAACACGGGGAGAACATGCAAACTCCACACAGAAAGGCCCCAGGCCGGATTCGAACCCACGACCTTCTTGCTGTGAGGCAGCAATGCTAACCATTTAATTAGATGGATTCCCCACATGTGGTGAGAAAGTTAGAAAGGAAGGCCGTGCAGAACACAAGGATAATGCTTCAAGAATTTCAGCAACTGGGAACATCTTGGAGCAACAAAGTCCAAGAAACAACCATATCATACCACCTCCAAAACACTGCTTTTTATTGTACAAAGAAAGTCCTTATTGAGCACAAGAAACAAACCAAGCACCTAAAGTCTTTCCAAACATCATTGATACTATAACTGTGACAGAGTGCTATAATCTGAGATTGCCAATATCAGTAAAATAAACTGTAAAATATGGCAATTTAATGCTTTGGGAATGTTTTGGGCTGAGGGGTAATTCTCAGGCTTGGTCCTGGAGATTACTGTGTAAGATGGTTTTAATGCCACCACAATGGTAGTTCCAGAATGTATAAGATGGTTTTCATAATTAGTTACATTTCTTGTTAAGAGGCATTACTTACACTCACACATTTTAATGTAATTGTTTTTCATTCCACGAAGAATAAAAACCTAGTGTGTCACACCCTCCAAGTGAATCCCTTTCATTTGTCCTTCCACCCAGCAGCTTGCATATGTTTTAGATATATTGTCTCATCTGATTTGTTTGACATCCTGCATGACTCCCCCACTAGGTGTAATTCGTTCGTGTTTCCCGTTCCCTTAAGTGTGCGTTGACGGGTATATTGTCGCTGTCGGGCTGAAATCTTGAACCTCCATTTTTAGTATCGACAAATCAATGTCATTTGTCACACTGTATGTCTGTCTGTGGGTTTTTACAAATGATTAACCAATGAAAACTATATAAAAGAGCTTGTGACTAAAACACGTAACTCCATTGGATCAATTGCAAAATCCTCATAACTCCATCCCGCCCCCATCTTGAGTGAAGACGCCCAGGTGCAGACGACTGCAGACGACAACCGGAACAGCAGCAGCAGTTGCAACAATGTTTTTTTGTCTGACTCGAATCCAACCAACTGAGGTAAATTAGTTTAGTCTCCAGAATTAGGACCATATTCCAGTTGATCACTCTTCAATCTGTCCGTCTGCCCAGTTCATTAGAAACACCTCCTAAGCTTTCTGCAGTCATGGGCATTGGGACTGCGCCCCTGCTAAACTCCCCAGTCCAGCCATCTGACAGTTCTGCTCTGGTGTGTACTCCATCTGGCTACTGCCCTGGGACACAACTGGCTAGGCGCAGACATGCCCCCACACTCAATCCTACTCCATCTGAACTGAACTGTGTCTTTCTGTTCTGGGCTCCATCCATCTGCCATTACTGTGTGAGAATCAACAAACCCTACCATTGGACTGTACCCTCTCTCTGCATTTGGTTCCTGGTTTGGATCAAAACAATCCAGCCAACCGAATGGGACCAGCAGAGCTGTTTTGCCCAGTTGGCATCCTGAAGTACCAGGGTGTATGGATTTGTCAGCAGAAGGAAGAACATCACAAGCTTCACCAGCTTCATATGAGTTCTTTCCAATCAACTAGTGACTACCAAAGCTATTTCCCGAGACTCCACCACTGCCGCTCAAGCTGTCAGCTCTGTTCTGCAGCAGACCCTCCCTCGGGTGCTTGCCCATTGGGAACCTTACCTTGCAGTGCTGGATTTCTATAATAGCAAACCCTCCACTTGCCACAGTTTCCTGGCCCAGTGTTTGATGGTCTTCAAATTACAGCCCTCGTCATTCCCCACCAAAAGTTCCAGAGTGGCTTTTATCATCACTGAACATGCCAGGGACCAGGTTGCCATCTGCTGGGAAGCAGGAGATCATGCAGTTCAAACCAATGCTGCTTTCATCGGAAAGATGAGGAGGCTGGTTCAGTGGCCCCGCTCCAGTATTTGCCACCACCTGGAAGTTGCTCCAGGTGCACCAATGCAGCTTGTCAGTATTAGAATACTCCATTGACTTCTGAACTCTGGCTACTTCTATGTGCTGCAATTACTGGACACTTTATGATGCCTATTTATTCAGCTCAGCAGATGGAGTCCAGGACAAAATAACCATCTGTGTCCTTCCCTCAGACCTAGACAGCTTCATTGACTTGGTGCTCAGAATAGATGTCTGGCTGCAAGAGTGGCAGTTGGATCCATGGCCGCGGTTAGAAGTGCCTGCCTTGCCTGCATTCCACGATGCTTATCCCAGAGCTTCATTCCATTGGCTCCTTCTGTAGCCATGGCTGTTGACTGGGCTGAGCTTCATAACCTGCCCCATGAAGAACGGCTGCACTGAATTAGTCAGAATCTATGCCTGTATTGTAGATGTACTTACCAGGCCATTGTTGAATGTCCTGTTCAGCGGATGCGAGAAACATCTGAAAGCGAGGTGCCATCTGGTGCTGCTGTCTTATATTCTCGTCCACTCCTTCCTATTCGCCTGACCTGGCATCTCCTCCTGGACCTCGCTCAACTCGGGGGCAGATGAGAACTTCATCCATTTTGGTCTTATTCACGGCCTGAGGGTCCTGACTGAACCATTGACAGCAGCCCATCGGTCCCAAAGTCTCACAAGGATTTCCCTTCCTGATGTCACCCAGGTTTGTCATGGTTTTGCCCCTGCCGGCAGAGGACAAGCTGGCAGGCAATGGGACCATGTGCCCAAAGACCGGCGAAGGGACCCACACACACAGGCTGAGTAAAAATATAAAAATCTTTAATTTAAAGATTAAAACCAAACAGAGGAGCAGCGGCACAAAGACAAACTTCAGGGCTCAGGACACAGAATGTAGCTGCACCGCCAGTTTGGCAGTGCAGTGCTTAAATAGTTTAACCTGCACCTCCACTTCAACGAGCAGCAGGTGTGGTTCATTGAAGTGCAGAGGGGGGAGGGCCTGCAAGGCAGGACCATCACAAGGTTACCCGGTCGGTGCCCATGCTGACCTCCAGTAACCACTGCAAGGAGTTGGCAATTCTCCTCACTGAGTAACCACATCCCTAGTGGTGTTGGCAAGACCCTGGCTCGAGCATCACAAACCTCGTGTGGACTGGCCCTCGGGATCCATCCTAGAGTGGAGTTTATAATGTTCTCAGTCCTGCCTTCATGCAGCATCCACTCTCAATGCTCCTCCATTCCTTTGACCACCAGCTGGAACTGCTGGACCTGTAGGGAGTTCCCCGGATTTACCATGATCTATATCTGGCGTTCAGCAAAGCGTGAGCAACATCACTTCCCTCATGCACACCCTATGATTGTGCCATTGACTTGTTATCCTGAACATCGCCTCCCCAGGGGTGATAACACTATCCCACAATTCAGCACAGCCTCAATAGTTAAAGCGCCAACCATTCATCCGCCATACCGTGAAAAGAAATGTATATGACGGGCAGAGGATACATGATCATATTGAGTATAAGTGCATTTGCATTCTCTTTGCAGCCAGGTTGTCTTTCCAAGCTTTAGGAATTCCCTTTTACACCTTTCTTTTACCTTACAACATTTTCCACAAAGGTGAAAGAAGAGTGGTTAGGAATTAGTGGATAGGACATAATTTTTTGTCAATTTCGATGCAGCCCGGGTCTTTTCGATAATGACAAATGACTATGCAAATACCCCGTGTCACGCCGTATTTATACCCTTCTGAAACAGGAAGTCATGTTTTCTTGCTTAAGAGTTCCTAATCACACAGGTGAGGCTAAAAGTGTAAAACATGAATAGAAGTATACTTCATTTAGAATTTAAAAGTGGGATTTTCTTGGGGTGCCGATAATCGCAGCACACTTTTTTGGAGAAAAAAAAAATATTTGTCAACATTACATTTCTTTCAATAATTTACATCAATGAAAAGGTAATATTATTGTGAATAGTTTGAGTGAAAAACCAAGAGGATAAACAGCAGAGACATTTTATTCATTGGCTGTTTTGCCCATATTCAGTAAGGGTGCCCATTACTTCTGAGGGTTGTACATGGCCAAAGAATGCTCCTAAAACTCAAATAAGGTCGGCATATTCCACATCCTAATTGGAAAATGATACATTTGGAATGTGGCCCAATTCTGAATATCTAAAAGGAATTTGTTGTTTAAATGACCTGTATAAAATTTTGAATGTTGTTATATTCGGAATAATGGTGGAAAATTTGTGTGTATATAATCACACTCATTGTTCAAAATGCATATTGCCCTTTTTGTTGTGCAAGATACAAGGAAATGCACCAGAGGAAAAGGCAGAATACTGATGCCTTTTTCAAGTTCAGTAGTCATGCAAGTGGAGTTACAGTGACGTGGGTAGGCTGGTATTTTTTTTTTTGCTTTGGAAGTTGGCAATCAACCTATCCATTACTGATTTTGGCTGAATGAGTGGGAATGGTCAATTTTGACAATGTTGGTCAGCTTTCCTCTTGGGTATCACCGGCGAAATTAGAATAAAGAGAATTAAAGTCTTATTCACAATATTTTTTTAATAAATAAATAAATAAACAAACAAACAATCAAAAAACCCTAAGTTTTTTAGTTTAAGACACTAAAAAGTCCATTATTGCATAATACTATGGTATGTCTATGCAGGTGAATATATTATCATAGGGGTGAGGAAAGTGATGCTACACAATACATTTTTAACCCAATATTGTTTGCATACGGTGGTGAATAACATTTACGAATGCATGTCATTCATTTTAATTTGGAATGTAGCAGAGATTGGAGTGGGGTGCTGGAGGCAGGGCTCATAGCGCTCACATCCCACTCCTGGAACACCCACACTCTCATGTGACTCTAAAAATCCATAGGCTAAAATGGCATCATAATGTGTACAATTCATGAGTAACTAGCGTACCAGCCAACAATATACACTAGCGGCGCAATGCTATTCTTTCAATATTTGCCACTGAATGTTGATCTAGCCTCCATCTTAGGACGGGCACACCTCTCGCTGGAACCCTGGTATAAATTTGCGCTTTGGTTAATATTTCAGTAAATAATAATAATCATTCAGCTGCGCTTTTGATATACGGCCTTTTTCTGTTCGATAATCAGAGAAGACTCAACTTGAAGCGCCATTTCTGTCCATTTTCGCCCATATAGATCAGAGATCCCTAGTGTGCTTCAGTTTTTGTTGAGTTTAATTATTCTTTGTGGTGGGCTGGTATATGTTTCAGACGTTTGGCAGTCTAAATAGGCAATTAAACAGCAAGTCCCGATAAGATGTCTGTCTCTTCCTGTAACTCTCTCTGTCCTCCTATGAGATTGCAGGAAACTGATCATTGAGCGCGGTGGTGTTTATTCCTGTCTTTTGAATGGATTGCAGGTCAGCTGTGGGGAGTAGTGAAGGGGAGGGGTTGGCGGCTTATATTCGCGGTGATTTAGATGTGACGAGCCGCCTGAAATGTGGCTCATGAGTGGGAGGGAGAGAGCCTAGGAGCTGCGCAGCACTGGGTAGCTAAACCCAATCCCTCTGTCACACACAGTATCTTTCAGACATGCTTGGGAGCACCCCTTTTTACTGCAGGCGTACAGTTCATCGCAGAGCCACACACCAACTCTCCAAATCACATATATGTAGTATATAGGCCTATGTGCATGCCTTCTCAAAATACTAGTGCCCGTAGACTAACCAGCTGACTACCTGAGTAAGAGCTAGGGTCAAGATTGACTTCTCACTGTATCAGTTTGATGAGCCACTAATCTCAGTTGTTCAAGCTGAACATAACTTACTTGTGAAAGGGTGTGTTGTCCACTTTCCCTGTCCTGTGACAGCGACACAGTGGTCAGGCATTTCCAGTAAAATACGTGGACAGTGATGCACCTTCCTGTGAACAACGCCCATTCAAAGGTGGCGGCGAGAATTGCATATTGAAATCATAGCGTAGCGCCTCTAGCTTGTTGGTCCCAGCACCCCACCCCCCAGCCCCCACTGCAATAGACTATTCCATGATCACATCTACTGAACTGACTCAGACTGTTACCAGAGAAGAGGTCGTGTAAAAATAGAAATTAAGCAAAGCTATCCAAGTGATCATGAAAAAAGGAAGTGCAAGAGGAGAGTAAAAGGTTTTAGCCATAGACATATATACATAGACGCCGCATCGACTGTGGAGCGACGTGCCTACAGGTCGGCCATCTTGGAACAGGACCAGCAGAGGCAGCGGTACATGAGCGTCGACGTGGGAAACAGGTACTCCTCAATCTCAAAATAGAATTATTCTCTGAATTTTTGACCGATTTTCAAACGGTTTGGTTCGTTAAATACTTAATACAAGTAGCTATGAGACAGGGTGGTTGGATATTTTAAAAATGCTGGTTTTACTACCCAAAATACAAATATTAACGTACTTAACGTTATCAGCAGACAAGCCTCTGTGAAAAGATGCCGGACTATTGTGCCGCCTATGGATGCTGTAATGAGCGGAACATACAAACCAGATCTCGTGGGATCACTTTTCACAGGTAAGATAGTAAGTTAAGATAAGTAAGGTATAACATAGTGTAACTGCAGGTTGTTATAGTGAAATAAACCCTGACAGGTGTAACGGGGGTACTGTTTCCTTAACTATCTGTAAGCCAGGCTAGTGCGCCTGCGCAGGTTTTGAGGGAGAAGTTGAGTTGGTCCGAAGTTTTGACGGCTCACACATTTTTCCTCTCTTACTTTCCGTAACGCGACGGCTCCGTTGGTCCGGTTTATCCCTTTCTTATTTCACTAATCTGTTCATGTATGATAGAGTTAGTGTGCCGTAGCGGCCAGGCATGGTATGGTCAATGTTAAAATTAATAAAGCTGCATCTTCTAGCACTGCCAGTCTGATTGCCCCGCGTGTTCAATGGTCCGTGACAACGAGCTAGGCTGCAAGCTAAAGCGTTACACAGGACGGAACCTTTCAGCTTCTTTCAGGTTCTATCAGAGACATTCTAGTAAGACTTTGGTTCTATCCATGTTATAACCAGTTCTCTATACATCATCCCGCGTATTACATAGCTGCTTACTGGTGAAACAACTAATCTGAGACAAAATTTTGGTCTAAATGCCGTGTTATGAATCTATAAACTATCTCTGTAAAAACTACCGGAAACCGTTAAAGAAGCGGCGTCCCTAGCAACTCCCGTTTACACAGAAAAAACAGACTGCAGTGATCGGTCTAATATAGCAAACACAGTATATTGATCATCATTGGCTCAATTGTGCAAGGCAATTTCATTTGTATAGCCCGCCTTTACAAACAGTTGAAAATTTACAAACCCCGTGAAAATAGCTTGACAAATAAGCGATTTATGAACATTTTTATTGTGTAGGCGCATCATTTCTTCATAGACGTAATGCACTGTAGGAGCGAGTGGTCCTGTTCCAAGATGGCCGCCCTGTTGGCACGTCGCTCTAGTGGGCGGCAGCAGTCAATGCGGCGTCTATGTATATATGTCTATGGTTTTAGCAACATGGCTAACATTATTGCCATCTGTTTATAAGTGACGAGTTTCAGAATAAGTTAGCATTGTCTTAACCTCTTGCCAGGTCCATTCTGTACATTAACATTAGCTGACAATAAAAATGACTACTCGACTAAGGCGAAAAATTAGCGCATGGATTTAGCAAACTAAGCGCTGTAATTGAAACTGTCATGTCCATAATGGAGCCTGGCAACATATTTTATTAATAATATTCCATCTCGGTCATAAACCGCTACACGCGCTACGGTTGTCATCCAGAAAATATAGCTATGCTCTGACATCACTAAGCCTCTCAGTGAAAGCTAACGTCAATGTTTGACAATTAGCTGAGGCTGGCTGTAGTGCCGATGTATCTTAAAAATGCAGTCAATGTATCATGCCACGGTAAAAACTCTCGAGAATGGATTACTTCACAGTCACTTGCCTATATTTGGTTGCCAAAGTTATTATGCCAATTAAATCTAATAAAAAACCGTGTTAATTTTCAGAGTAGCGCACAATTGGCTATCGCGCTACAGGGTTACAAATTGGGAAGGGACTGCCGGATTTGGGTATTCGATAACAGCTTTGTTCGTTGCTCCAGCGCCTCCTGTTGGCCAGACGGGCGCTCGTCAGGAAGACTCCGGCTTGGTTCATGTCCGGGTATCCTCCGCCCTCGCTCTGAACTTGCGAGGATTCAACCAGCGAGTGTATAAGAATCAGTGGCTGACAGGCACGTGCTTCGGAGGAGAGCCGTGAACTGTCTTCACTATCCTGAGTTGGCAGCAAGGGGTCGCATACGAGCAAGCTTTGTACATAGTTCCCCAATTGGGCATTCCAAATTCGGGTGGGATTGGAGATGCCAAATTTTTAAAATTAAAAAAAAAAAAAAAACCGTGTTAATATACGTGTAATTAAAGAGTAACTTGGCTAGCTAAGTTTACTTTCTCACGCACCACGACATTCAGTCCAGTGCGCCTGCAAAAAAATTTTGACCTCCTTAATTCACTTGACAGCCACCATCTGTGTCAGCCATGACAAGGAATTTATGAAAGAGAGTCAAAGTTTCTTTAAATGAATTCAAGAACACAAATAAGGAAAAAATTCTGTTTGAAGACTAGCCAAGAGAAGAAATGACTAGTAGGATTTTCTTCCTTAAATAAGGATTGAAAAAGATGGAAAAAAATGGATGCATAGGGCCCCATGTCTGTGTTTGCCCTGGGGGCCCCAAATCGCTGAACCCGCCACTACCTACAATGGGCGCGTAAGCATCAGAGCTGGACCATAGTGAAATGAAAGAAGGTTGCCTGATCTGATTAATCACATTTTCTTTTAACTTATGTTGATGGCTGAGAGTGTGTGTGTGCCTCTTACCTGAAGAGGACATAGCACCAGGAGGCACTATGGGAAGAAGGCATAATGATGTTCTGCTGGGAAACCTTCGGCTCTGCCATTCATGTTAATGTTACATTGACACATACCACTTTCTTTGCAGGTCTGCACTCTTTTGATGGGTTGACAAGGTGATGCAATACTGTTCATAACGGCCCCTACTGGCCTGATTAAAACATTGCAAGTATTGTTTTTTGTTTTGTCTTTCCACCATGGAATCATGAATATAGGCAACTTGTTATTTAATTTTATTTATTTTTTCTTTTTGCACTCACAGGGGCTTATGTACTATTGTATTTTTGTGTTTATAATTTGTCCAAATATGCAACCTGTCCTTTTGACATCTACCTTTTTGCAACGTAAACACCATTGACTAATAGGTGACTCAACTTTACACCTTAACTGGCAGGTGTCGTAGGACTAATGAACTGGTTGTTGTCAACCAATCACTGACTGGGGGACGATTTATAAGGGGTATCTTCACTCTGTTTGTGTAAGACTTGAGAAAGGCCACACAGGCCGAAACGTTGTCTGAAAAAAAACTTGGCAGCAGGACAAGAGTGTGCGGTATCCTTCTCTTCAAAGACATTGACACATACCACCTACTTAAACATTGTTGGATACCAAGTACACCCCTTCATGGAAACTGTATTCCCTCAAGAGAGTGTCCTCTTTCAGTAGGATACTGCTCCATGCCACGCTGCAAAAATGGTTCAGGAATGGTTTGAGGAACACAATGAGTCACAGGTGTTAACCTGGCCTCCGAATATCCCAGATCTCAGTGCAATCAAGCATCTGTAGGATGTGCTCATCAAACAAATCTGATCCACGGGGCACAGAGGCCCAGCCCCGCAGCTTACTTGACGTAAAAGATTTGCTGCTAATGCCTTGGTACCAGATACTACAGCACATCTTCAGAAGTCTAGAGGAGTTTCTGCCTCGATGGGTCGGGGCTGTTTTGACTGTAAAAGAGAGACATACACAATTTTAGCCAGGTGGTCATAATGTTATGATCAGTGTACATGCTGTACTGATGGAAGTGTGCAAGTCATAAAGGTCAGGGAAAATAGTAATGCTCACTGTAGCCTTTGATCACCTAGAAAACAAGATGAGCTAGCGTTATGCCAAATGCATACAGAAGGTCCACAATGTCCCACTTAGCATGAAAAACTAGCACACAGATTCCTAAAAAACCAGAGACCCTCAATAGTACACCACAAAAGCAGAATGTCCCTTACCCATGGACCAGCAGGGACATCATTGACCTCACACAGTCATAGATGTAGTTTTTTAAATTAATTCCCTTTATTCAATGCATTAATGTCACATTAATAATTCATTACATTGTCTGGGACAAAGCACTGTACTTTAATCTTTTTTAAATGCCCACAAAAAAGTTATCTGCATTTTTATTGTGCATTTGTTGTTTTGTTTGAAATCCTATGAATTGGAGTGCAAATACAAGAACAAAGGGAATTGTGCCACCGGCTCCAATTTTTTCTTGGCCTGTGCGGACATTTGGATATAAATAGGATTGTTTTCTGGATGTGCTCAGAAGCTGCAACGGCCTCAGTAAGGGGACTAGCAATATGACCAGGCCATTCGGTCACATACTCATTACACTTTCCATACAGATGTTGCAGCATCACTTTGAATAAGTCACTTCCCACCCGGGTTGGGTTCAATTACTTTGTTCATGTACAAGAACAGTGATTGTAATCAATTACTTTTGTAACTGTAGTTTAATTTAAATAGAATTTCTTTATTGATAAGTAATTGTAATTGAACATTCTGTCCAGAAAGACAGTTGTACAACTGAAAAAGGTACTTGAACCCCACCCTGCTGCCCACAACTTCTGACATTACTAAAGCCAAGAGTATTTTAATTAAAATGTAACAATGTATATGAACAGAGGCTTGGCATTATGCCAAGTATTACAACTAAGGCATTCAGGGAGAAGTTGTCAACCTGACCTATTGATCGTTTGCAATGTTGCAGTACTCCTGTCTCTACGAAGCTGATGATGCAAGTCCTGTGATAAGGTTTATTATTATCTATGATGATTAATAGCTTCAACAGCTAGCCTTTTGAACCTTGCTACCAACTGTTCGCCTACTCAAAAAGGAACTAGGAAGAAGTAAATGCCACACGTTGATTGCCACACTTTGTAAGCTCTAAAAGGATCTTCGGTCCTTGCATAGTTGACCTTAAGTGACCTTGACCTTTGACCTGATGACCACCAAAAGGCATTCAGCTCAACTATTCTCTAAGGGGAGTTATTATGTGAGATTAGGTCAAAATTCATCCAAAATTTCATCATCGTGTACACAAAATATGAGCCATGAGCAGGAGGATGGATGAACAGATGACCAGAAAATAGTATGCCAGTCCCCCACTTTGTGGAGTGAAGGCATACTTAGGTGCGCCATCTACTGGTAGAATTGGAACACAAAAAATTACCTTGGCACCTTAGAGCACCTTGAAGCTTTTCCAATTATTTTCTTTGATCTCTTTGGTTCTTCACCTTGGTAATAATTCAAGACCACACTGATGATTAATCAAAACTCTCTGCTTTTATCAGCAGTCAAAATTTTTTCACAGCCTGACATCTGTCCTCAATTCCCCTGGCACCTCTAATTTTTGCTAAACTCCTTTGGAGCTCAGTGATATCCTGCTATACTCATAATGTCAGTATGTTGGTATTGTCCTGCTTTACTCTCCATGTGACTGAACTAATGGAGCCATTCTGAAGATACGTACATATAACACTGTACAAATGCATTATCTTCTGTCTGCTTAGTTGGCAATACTCCATGAGAGGAGTTGTGTAGCTTGCTGCACATATCAATGTAACTGAGACTGAAATGACATTTTACTTATGTCTTATTTTATGTACTTATCATTTTACTGCAGAAATAGATACTTCAGCGGTTACATACGGAGTTCACATAAAGGTAGCTCCTAGCCAGTGCAACTGCCAAACTTGGCATAAAACCGTCAGGCAAGTAAATGTTTAATCCAAGTGCTTAGCTGGTGTGCACAATGGACTGAAGAGTCCAAGCTCGGGTTCTTCATCATTACCATTATGACGATTAATTCTATGCATTTGAACCTGCCATATAATACTGTATAAACTGTGCTGCTCTTTATTTATAACAGATGGCCCTGGTCAATTTCCCTGTTAATCATAATTTTCTGTGCTAAATTGTTCTCAGAGCTCACCCAAAGCTACCCCAGCAATGTACAGTGGGGCTTGAATTTTCCTCCATTGAACAGTATTTGATTTTTCATCTTTTTCCTTGTTTAACATTTGCTAGCTAGCATTGTAATTTTACAAGTAGGCCCAATCATTTTAAATGCTTTTGTACTTCCCTTTTTAGCGTGTAGGCTTACATGAAACACAAACATGCGTGCATGTAAACAAAAATTACACACAGACACACACAGTTACACAGATAAGCATGCACCCAATCAAGCAAACACACACACGCACACAAACACAAAATATTATACACTCATGCACATAAAACACTAATTCCTTGTTGTTTTGTTGTGGAACTTGAACTCTAAAGGTGCATTGTACTTTTCTCACATTACAGTCGACTCTCGCATACGAGGGTTCCTGGGAAAAAATAAAAAAATGAAAAAGAAAAGAAAAGCAACACGTGGTATGAGTGGAGACCACTGTATGTAGATTTGGTGCCCAACTGATCACTGTCAAACATCAGCATTCTTGTTTCACTTCACCTGAATGTGTGTTGTGACTTCACAAAGGCCTTGACTTCTGTCTTGAAGTCAGAGGCATACCAATCCTCACCATTTCCGTGTCGCTGCCAGATGGCACAGTACTCTTCAGGCAGGACAATCCTCTCCTTGTTACTCGCATCTACTTCAATCCTACTAAAAACACGATCTGGTGGCAAGTAGCAATGACCTCTCATGGGGAAAGCAAATTCTTGGAAAAAATACGCAGCACTGATAGGTCAATGGAATGTAACCCATTTTGCAAACAAACTGAGGTGGCACTTAAACCATTTTGCAAAAAAAAAACAAATTTTGCTGATTAAAAGCTCTGAATATATTTCATCTGTCAAAAATTAGATTTCACATCAATGTAAGACTCTCTTTTCTCTATTGTTTGAAAAAATAAACAAGCGAAATGTGGATTTGGTGGTTAACCCGCTTTGCGATCAAACTCTTCAGATACAAGTTAAAACTTAATTTTTCAAAGCCTAAGCCATGAATCAACTGTCTAAAAGTGCCACTGACTTATCTTGGTCCAGTGTCCGCTGAACTGGACAGGAGGGCTGAGGCAGTGTGTTTTGTGTTGCGAAGAGACAAAATTTCAAGGGTTTTTATATACTTGTATACAAATTAAAAACATACGAAAGACAAGGACAGCCTAAGTTGTCATGAGTGTCTGGTCCACAAGCCAGCATCTGTCATGATATGGGAGTGTGTCAATGCATATGGAATTGGTGACTTCCACATCTGCAAGGGCACCATTTATGAGTCACAGTCTGCATGAACTTTGGAGCCACATAATGCTGCTATCTAGATGTTGTCTGTTCCAAGGATGTCCCTGCATTTTTCCAGCAAGACGACACCAAACCATATTCTGCATGGATTTCAAGTTAATGGCAGTATTTGCAGAGTGTGGGTGCTAGACTAGCCTGCCAACAGTCCTGATTAATCTCTAAATGAGAACACATGGGGCATTATGAAGCAAATTGTATGCCCATCAAGGCCTCGTACAATTGCACAGATCAACACCTGCATACTGGAGGAATAGAGGAAAATTCTTGATGCTAAACTTAGGAATGCTTAATGGATGAGATTAAAAGACATGGCAATGTTACAGAGTGGCAAACTATTTAGGACTATGCTATGGTCATCAGTCACAGCATATTTTCAAGAATCAATCAGAGTAACATGTGGGGACATCAAATGACTACTTTTTTCTATAATGCAGAGTGTGAATCAGTCCAATACATTTTCCTTTTAATTTGTATTTTCCATGACATGCCAACTATTTCCGAATTTGAGTTGTTCTTCTATTCTTCATGAGGACACTGTCCTCACTAAGTACTGTTTTCAGGACAGATTTGACTGTCAGCAGGATCAGTCCACTCTTTCCAAAGAATGTAAAACATTTGTAAAGCTTGATCAAATGAGAAGCTTTTTTATGATTGGATCGTCTGTCGAGTAGACGAGGGTTCCCAAACTCGGTCCTGTGGACCCGCTCTGTCAGATGGTTTTTGTTCCAGCCACTATTGCAATCCCATAATTTTTGAGTTGCAAATTTTTCCTCATCTGCACTACCTATATTCATGAATTATTTTCACTTTTAAAGCCATGATATGTTGATACACTTGTTTACGTTTTAGATACACCCATGTACGACCCCTCTTCTGGCGAAATGGCAGGTCTGAATTCTAATCCTCAAGGGGTCAAACCCCTTTTTTTAAAAAGGCCAAAGCTGCAAGGAAAAATTTGCCACCAATGTTCCTTATTTGCAAGAAGGACAAATGTAACAATCCCCATGCCAAATGGGCCTAAGTGGTCGTTACACCCTTTTTTACAAACAATATGAATTTTCAGTCCAGGCATATCTGCCACTTGGAGCAAAATGGCACCAAATTCTGCCAATCTTTATGTTGTTTTTTTTTGAGAGTCATATTATACTTAATTCCATCTGTAATCCTTTTCTACCATATATCTGAATTTGGAAACATTATATTGATGATATTTTTGCAACAACCCCAATTCTGAAATAGTTGGGACAAAGTGTAAATTGTGAATAAAATCAAAACTCAATGACTTTCAAATCTCACCAGCCACTATTCTATTCACAATAGAACAGAGACAACATAGCAAATGTTGTAACTGAGAAATTTTTCAATTTTATCTACAAAATGTGCTCATTTCAAATTTAATGGCTACTACAGACCTCAAAAAAGTTGGGACCGGGGCCTGTTTACCATGGTGTTGCATCCACTCTTCTTTTTAACACAGAGTGGAGGCATCTGGGCATTGAGGAGACAAGTTTCTTGAGTTAAGCCATTGGAATTTGATCCCACTCTGATTTAAAACAGGCTTCCAGCTGCTGGAGAAAATTGGGTCTCCTTTGACAGACTTTTCATTTAATTAAGCGCCAAATGTTCTCAATCGGTGAAAGATCAGCACTGCTGGCAGGCCAGTTCAGCACTCTGACTCTTCTACTACGAAGCTATGCTGTTGTAATAGCTGCAGTATGTGGTTTTGCATTGTCCTGCTGAAATATGCAAGACCTTCCCTGGAAAAGATGTCATCTGGAGGGAAGCATATGTTGCTCTAATACCTTTATATACCCTTAAGCAGTCATGGTGCTTTTTAAAACATGCAAGTGTCCCACACCATATGCACTAATGCATCCCCATACCATCAGAGATGCTGGCTTTTGAACTGAATGCTGATAACAGGAGGGGTGGTCTTTCTCCTCTTTAGCCTTGAGGACACGACGCCCATGATTTCCAACAAGAATGTCAAATTTGGACTCATCTGACCACAGGACAGTTTGCCACATTGCTACAGTCCATTTTAAGTAAGCTTTTGGCCCACAGAACATGGTGATGCTTCTGGATCATACACACATTGGCTTCCTTTTTGCATGATAGAGTTTTAGGTGGCATCTGTGGATATCACGGCAGACTGTGTTTACAGACAGTGGTTTCTTGAAGTATTCCTGGGCCCATTTAGTAATGTCAATGGCAGAATAATGCCGGTGAGTGATGCAGTGTTGTCTGAGGGCCCGAACATCACAGGCATCCAGTAAAGGTCTTTGGCCTGTCCCTTACGCCCAGAGATTTTTCCAGGTTCTGTGAATCTTTTGATGATGTTATACACTGTTGATGATGAGACCTTCAAATCCTTCGCAATTTGACATTGAGGAACATTGTTTAAAGTAATCCACTATTTTTTTTACACAAGCCATCACAGGTTGAAGAGCCTCTGGCCATCTTTACTTCCGAGAGACTCAGCCTCTCCAAGACATCCCCTTCATAGCCAATCAAGTTACACACCTGATGCCAGTTAAGTTAATTACTTGCTAAATGTTCTTTCAGCTGATTCTCTTATATATGAATTGCTTTTTCAGCCCATTTTTGCCTGTGTCACAACTTTTTTGAGTCCTACTGCAGTCAGAAAATTTGAAATAAACTCATTTTGTGGATAAAAATGTAAAATGTCTCCGTTTCAACATTTGAAATGTTATCTTTGTTCTATTGTAAATACCATACTGGCTCATGCAATCTGAAAGTCATTGCATTTTGATTTTACTCACAGTTAACACTTTGTGCCAACTATTTCGGAATTGGGCTTGTATTTGGACTGGTTCTGCTGCTCAACTTAGTGAATTTCCCACCTTTCTGAATAACAGTTGTCAACATTTGCATTTTACAATCTCCTATGATGATTCCCAAATGAATTTTCTTAGCATTTTGATTATTAAAGATAACAACAGAATCATTATGGGTTTATATAGGAAACCCACAGATCGTAATTCCTTACTTCAAGGTGATAGTTATCACCCTACTTCACTTAAGAAGGGAATTCCTTTTGGTCAATTCAAACGTATTCATAGAATTTGTGGTACTGAGGAATATTTTAATATACATTCTAATGATCTTGCAGGATGTTTTTGGCAACGTAGGTACCCTAAAGAGGGGATTAAGACTACGTTCACACCAGGCCCTGAGCCCGGACCAAATTCAGAACAGATAACTGATTGGATGTGCTGTGTTCACGCTTTTGTTTTCTGTGAGGGTATCCGGTATCTATTTCAAGATTGATAACCAATCGGAACGTTCTGAAGACGTAGGAGGAACTGCTGCTTTTTATGTACTGCGATGACTGATCTATATATAAGATGAGTGACTGCGAGACGAAATGTCAAAAAGAGAAGACGGCGACAGTGGGTAAATTGCATAAAGTTTTTTTTCCACCTCAATGATAATTTGTTCAACGCTTTCCGCCATGTTTGTTTGGGTTAGTATTTTGATCTACGCTGTTTGGTGAAAAGTAGAAATCGGACCTGAAAAAATGGGTCCGCAACCTTACTGAACTGATTCGGTGTCCGGTATAGAATCTGTCCTGGTAGAGCCATTAGTCACAAATTTATTCTGCGGCCCTGAGCGGATTCAGGGCCTAGTGTGAACAAAGCTTAAACCGGCTTTAGATAAGTTTTGTGGCATGACTCAGTGTGACTGTCTCTCCCCTCAAGAGAAGAGAGATCGAGATCAACGTCTTAATTGTTTGATTCAATATTCTCCTTTAAGTGGACAATTGGAGAAAATAATTAAGAAACATTGGTATGTTTTAAGTTCTGATCCAGTTCTTGGTCAGCTATTTTAATATCCCCTCCCGCATTGTATACAAAAGGCCTCCCAGTCAGAAGAATCTTTTGGTCAGGTCATACCTACAGCAAACACCCTCCAATTATTTAAATGATACTCCTGATGGTAATTATAAATGTGGTAGATGTGCACGGTGTAATTTTTCGTACAAATGCCATACATTTGACCATCCTTCTTCAGCAAAACATTTTCAAGTTAAGGGTACTATTAGCTGTACTACACATAATATAATTTATTTGATTATGTCAGTTTGTGGACTGGTTTACGCGGGTAAGTCTACTAGACCTCTTAAGAGTAGAATTTCGGAACATAGAAGCGACATCAGGACCAAGGATTTTAGGAATCCTGTAGCGTTGCACTTTTATCAAGCACAAGATTGTATTTCATCATTAAAATATATAGGTATTAAACGTGTTCGGTCACCACCTACAGGAAGTGACATTAATAATTTGTAACTCCAAAGGGAGGCTTTTCGGATTTCTACTCTTGATACAGTACCTAGGGGTCTAAATGAATCTTTTGACATTAGGCCATTCCTATAAACTAGTATATTATTGATAACATTATTTTCCTTTTTTATTTTTACTGATTCATGGGTACCTACATTCCTACATACTAATTATGGTTATGTTATTCTAGATTTATTTCTTTGTTAGATTATATGATCATTTATCAATTAATAGTGAAGGCATCTGTTGACATATTATGATGTGGTTTTTTGCCCCCCTTTTTTGTTGCGTTACATACTAAGGGGAGGGAAACGGTTGCACACTATTTAGTAAAATCATACTTTATTTTCTCGTCTTGGTCAGTCCTATTAAGTTAACCTGTAGGCACTTTGCTCAATGGAGTGCAATTGATTCAGTTTTTTTCAGTGTTTTGTCTAGGTTGGTATTGATTGTCTTTATTTAAATATTAATATATATACAACGCCCTCTATAATTATTGGCACCCCTGGTTAAGATGTGTTCTTTAGCTTCTAATAAATTCAGTTTTTTTTCTTAATAATATAGGACCACAATGAAAAAAAGAGGAAAATCCAACCTTTAATTCGAGTGCATCTATTCAGTGGGGAAAAAAAATCCGACATTAAGAAATAATTCTTTTACATCAAATCATGTGTGCCACAATTATTAGCACCCCTGATGTTAATACTTTGTACAACCCCCTTTTGCCAACAAAACAGCACCTAATCTTCTCCTATAATGTTTCACAAGATGGGAGAATACAGAAAGAGGGATCTTGGACCATTCCTCTTTGCACAATCTCTCTAAATCATCTAGTGACCTGGGTCCTCTCCTCTGCACTCTCCTCTTCAGCTCACTCCACAGGTTTTCAATGGGGTTGAGGTCTGGGGACTGAGATGGCCATGGGATGAGCTTGATTCTGTGTCTGGTGAATCATTTCTGTGTAGATTTGGCTAAATGTTTAGGGTCATTATCTTGCTAAAAGACCCAGTGACAACCCATCGTCAGCTTTCGGGCAGAGGCCACCAGATTTTGATTTAAAATGTCCTGGTATTTCGAAGCGTTCATGATGCCATGCACCCTCAGTTCCCAGGGCCGCTGGGAGAGAAACAGTCCCACAGCATTACTGATCATCCCCCATACTTCACAGTGTGCATAAGGTACTTTTCTGCATACTCATCTTTTTTGTTCCGCCAGACCCACTTTGAGTGTTTGTTGCCAAAAAGCTCTATCCTGGTCTCATCTGACCAAAGCACATGGTCCCAGTTGAAGTCCCAGTACCGTTAAGCGAACTCCAGACGTTTGTGTTTATGATTGTGAGTGAGAAAAGGTTTTTTCCATGCATGCTTCCCAAACAGCTTGTTGGCATGTAGATAGTGCCTGATGGTCGTTTTGGAGACCTTGTGACCCCAAGATGCTACCATTTGTTGCAATTCTTTAACAGTGAGCTTTGGAGAACTTTTTATTTCTCTTACCATCCTCCTCACTGTGCGTGGTGGCAAAATAACCTTGCGTCCTTTTCCAGGCTTGTTTACCACTGCTCCAGTTGTTTACAACTTCTTAATGATTCCTCTGACAGTAGATATGGGCAGGTGCAGGTGAGTGGCTATTTTCTTGTAGTCATTGCCTGACTTGTGCAGGTCGACACATATCTGCCTTACTTGAATGGTGTGTTCCTTTGTCTTTCCCATGTTGAAGACTGGATAAGAGAAATGGCCTCTGTGTCACGTCATATTTATACCCCAGGTAAACAGGAAGCAATGATTTACAAATTAAATGCTCCTAGATACTCTGATCAACTTTGTAAACTACTGTAGAAATGACAGAAATACTTCAATAACATTTAATTCCTAGGAATTGTTAGGGGTGCCAATAATTATTTCATAGTCCAGGATTTTTATCCCCCTTAAAATTCACTTGAGTTGAAGGTTACATTTTTCTACAATTTTTAGTGAGAGAGTATGCTTCTGCAATAAAAATTTAATTTATTTTAAGGCTTTTAACACATCTTACCCAGGGGTGCCAATAATTATGGAGGGCACTGTATATATTTTGTTTTTGGGATTGCATGTTTCATGCACTTTTTGACAGCACACACACACACCTTTTTACTTGCTTACTTGTAGATTACATCAGTGTGTTTTGCTGATTGATCTTAGCCATTGAAGTCAGATGTGAACAATGGTAGAGATTTAACTGGAACGGTTTTTTTTTTTGCCTCTCCTGTAGAATTCGTAAAATGTCATTTATGCCCTTCTCGCATGAGGATATATCCAGGTCATAAATAGTTATTCGGGTGAATGTTGAAGAGCTGGAGAGCTGCATATTAAAAATGTTTTACACAGTCATTCCATGTCAAATGTCCGAATTTCAGAGACACTTCCCACTTGACCATCTCAGATTTGGCTGAAAAAAATTCCAGCGGTTGTATACACCTCCTAAAAGGATAAATCCAAAATTTTAGCTCTCAGTTAAAAAATAGTCGCAAAACTAAGTTGTGGCCCTTTATGAACTGCGATTTCTGAGGAGCCACTTTCACATGGTTATATTTAGAAAAGTATTTCAGCAAGGTCCTTAAAATTTTCAGGGGTGAAAATCTGCTACTCTATCTTGAGGAGTATGGACTTATGAATGTGTCCCTTTAGTTCATCATATATTTCTGGGTGCTTATATTTGCTCAAAAATTTTTGTGTGCGCTCTGCAGTAGGGCTGTCAGAATGAGCCTATAATGCGTTCGAATATTCGCAAAAATTAAACACATCATATCGATATAAAATCGAATATTTTATTTTCTGTATTCCCCACACAAAATAACGACATACCAAACTAACATAAGATACATCAACATAAACATATACATGATGGATAATAAGCACAGATTAAGACCTGAGTTTCCTGTACTTTATGTCTATAATAGTTTTTTTTTGATTGCTTACACACTAAAATTAAAAGTAGTACACTATTAGCAAAACCTTACAGTCAAGAAGCAAAGCATCCGCCCATATTTGTACAACTAATAAGCACATTGTCAACCTCACACTAGAGTTGCAAAACTCTACACACAGTGATTTGCAAAACACTAAACACACTAAACATACATTACACACAAAAATCTATCATGAAGTCACTTCCTTGCAATACCAAAGCACTGACTGTCAAATTACCACACCAGCCAGCCAATTGGTTCAACACAGTCATCAGGTGTGCAAACACTTGTTTGCTTAATTGTAGACACACCAATCAGGTGTATAAGCACTATAAAAAGCAGCAGGTGAGTTCATCGGTCTTCAAGCACAATGGCAATGAGTCAGAGAAAGAGTAAGACGAGGAGGAGAACGAGGAGAACGAGGAGGACGAGGTGGAGGAGGAAGGGGAGGAAGAGGAATCAACAGAGGTGGAATCAACAGAGTCAGAGGAAGAGATGGAGACCATGCTGGAGGTAGAGTTAGAGGAAGAGGAAGAGGAAGACAAGAAGGTGCTCAAAGAGGACCGAATCTGACAAATGAGATCCGCGCAACACTGGTTGACCACATTGTCAACCACGGCCTGACGCTGAGGGAGGCTGGACTGCGAGTACAGCCGAATCTAAGCTGATATAGTGGCAAGTGTGATAAGAACATTTCGACTGGAAAATAGATATTGTAAAAATATCATCATATCAAAAACATCTGCACGGTTTCAGTAACTGCTTTCAGCACTGTATTCTATGCACTATCAGCACTTCTGTTACCTTTTCCTGTGAAATTACTGTACTATTGTATACTGGTTTTTTCTACATTGGATTGAGGGTCAGGAACAACAAGGGGGAAGGCCTTCTAAGTTCACAGAACAGCAAGAGAGGGAGATAGTAAACAACAATGCTATTTTTGGCCAACAATGCTATAACACTCAATCAGCTCCAAGCTAACATTGTCAATAACCACGCCATTTTCAACGATATCCATCAGGTCTCAACATCAACATTGGCACGCATCCTAAAAAAACCATATTCAAATGAGGCAAATTTATGGAGTGCCTTTCGAGCGCAATTCCAAAAGGGTGAAACGACTGCGTCATGATTATGCAGAGGTATGTATTCACTTTAGCAGTGTGATCTTGCATACTGTCTCATAATCTTTTACTGTACTGTAATATGTATACTAGATCAACACTGAACTACACAATTTTGCCTGACACTGTTTTTCAGGCGGTTTTACGAATGGATGGAGAGGAGATCGAGCATGAGTTCATTTAAGTAGATGAGGCTGGGTTCAACCTGACGAGAACACGAAGGAGGGGAAGAAACATCATTGGCCACAGGGCTATAGTCAATGTCCCAGGGCAACGTGGGGGTAATATAACACTCTGAGCAGCCATTACACAGAATGGGGTCCTCCACCGCCATGCCCATATGGGCCCTTACAACACAGCACTCATACTTACATTCTTGGACCAGTTGCACAACATAAGAGCAGCAAATCGAATCGATCACATGCAATACATTGTTGTCTGGGACAATGTGTCTTTCCACCGCCCTACTCTGGTTCAGAACTGGTTTCAGCAACATCCACATTTCACCGTCCTATATCTTCCACCATACTCTCCATTCCTCAACCCTATAGAAGAGTTTTTCTCGGCATGGCGATGGAAGGTATCTGATCTCCGTCTCCAGGCTGAGGTACCCCTCATCCAAGCCACGGAGGAGGCCTGTGACCAGATGGAGGTAGCAGCAATTCAAGGATGGATTCGTCATTCAAGACGTTTCTTTGCAAGGTGTCTTGCTAATGACAACATTGCCTGCGATGTTGATGAAATTCTCTGGCCAGATCCAGCTAGGCGAAGAGACTATGTCTAGTTTTTTACTGTAACTTACAATACATAAAGTGACGTTTTGTTACAGTATTATGAATCTCCATGCCAACACTTTGGGCATGTTGAGAAATAAATGAGTTTCTTCAGTCTGCAGCATTGGTCTTGTGTTGTGTTTGGTGAATTTACATTATATTTGTACTTTGTTAATAGTAGCCTACTCTAATCAGAGGGAAGTAGAAGTGCTAAAAGTGTTTTAGGTTTATCACAGAAGAGTGTAACTCGTGCAGAGTATAGTAATGTGAAACGTGTGTGTTTCATATGGTAACAAAGTGTGGTTTTTAAAAAGAAGTGTACAGTTTTTACAAGAGTGTTTAATTTTGCAAAGGATCTGTAGTGTTTTGCTAATTGGGTGTGTGGTTGTGCTAATTGTGTGTAGTGTTTTGAAAACACAGGCCCTGTTTTTAAAATCGTGCTTAAGCAATCAAAAAAAACTGTAAGCCCCTACACAGCGAGTCTGAACCAGACCCTGGCGCATCGCAGAGCTTATGAAAGAACAACCCACCAGGCTCACCCAAGTTCGAACGAGATGCCAACCGTTCAGTTTTATTCCGTGAGATAGTAATTAGGGTACTGTAATTTATTACAGTACAGTACACAACGTCATTTGCTCGCTCACCCCAGTAAAATCCAAGGCTATTGTCCGCAAATGAAACTGCATTTCAGAACGCACATTTGGTCTTCTCTGGTTTTTAACAGCCAACACTTACTGCAGGAATGGTAGGCTAACTCGAACTTGCATGTAGTTTGCGAGCGACTTTCGCAGGTCCTCAGTTTTACTGTCGTCGACTGATCAAAACCTAAAGTATTTCCTAACGGTGCTTTTAAGATTCTTCGGGATATAAACCGGTTATTTTCTGAACAGTTGCGGCTCGTGAACTGGCGATAGGGGAAGCTCAAACCCATCCCTTAAAGATAATGATTGGTCACGACCTGTTATCAATAATTCATTTAAATTACTATTATAGAAACTCCAAAAACTCTCAACATTATCAGGTGTGGTCAGTTTTCATTGATAACGCATAGGCTACCTGTCAACTCTCACGCATTCGCCGTCAATTTTGAGTGGCATATTTACGTTCCCCTGCTGTAGTCAGAAATTATTCACTCAACACATACGGAGATTCTCCCGCGGAATTGAAGTCCTTGTGCATGGAGGTTTATCAGTTTCACCTGCGTTGTGGTGATTATGACTCCAAATTTCTTACGCTATTCTTTATTCAGGGGTTGGAAGAAATGGAATTGCATAAAAACGTTTCAGATGATCTCATTTCATTTAAACAATTTAAACGATAATTGTTGTGTTCTGGGGTCCTGGCCTTTGGCCAGGACAGCATTTATGATTTTAACAGTTCCATGTTCCTAGTCATAGTTCATGTCATAGTTTTAACAGTTTCTTGTCTCGGGATTACTCATTTCATAATTCATGTTCCTTGTCCATGTTTTTACTTTTCCATGTTTTTGTTTTCGCCAGGTCTGCCAAGCCACTCCATCGCTTGTCTGCGTTCCGCCCCGTGCCTTCGTTGTTGCACATTTCTGAGCTATGGTTGGCTTTGGTATTTCACCCTTCCTTCTGTGCTGTGCTGATTCGGGGCTCTCTAAGCTTAATTGGCAATTAACTGTTTTTAAGTTACTAACATTTACTAACACTCACTGGGTGGTGTAATTCTTAGATAGGCACATTACTAATATTACTAATTTAGACAGGGAGTTTATTGTCATGATTCCTGCTTTGCTATTTCAAGATCTTGCTGTGCTTTTCTGTTCTTAACATTCATGCTTGCTTCCAAACTGCATACTTAATTGGTACTTAAGCTGAGCACGCTCATTCTCTTAATGAGCAGGTCATGTCATCCAATCTCTGTCCATGTCTTGATCTTGCAATGCCTCTTGTTTCTGCTTCTCCAGGTGTTGCCCCTCATGTGTCCTTGATTATCAAGCCTTTATCTGGATGCGGTGGAAGTTGGCTGGCAGACAGTGTCTCAAGTTTTGCCAAGTCCTTGTTGTCAAGTTCCCTTGCATATCTAGTTTCAAGTCTTGTTCTAGCCTCTTGTCTTGTGTGTATATATATAGTCTTGTTATTTATTTTTCTTGATCTTCTTGCCTGGAGTTTCCAGTGCCTTTTGTTTTTTGTCATTTGCATTCTTTATTTATAGCTCTGTGTAGCGTACTTTAGTTTGTCCTTTTGCAACCCTTTGGGCCAAGTTTTTCGTTGGCCCTCGTGCCTGTTTTGTTTTTCAATAAATCCTCATTGCCCTTCACCTCGCTTCTGGTGTCTACCTGATCCCATATCAGATAATGAAATACATGCATTGCTTCCAAGCCCTGAGTAAAGAAAAGCGTGGGAAGTCATCATCACCGAAACGCATGTGAAACCGATGAACCTCCACGCACAAGGACTTCAGTTGCACGCGTGAATCTCTTACATATGTGTTGATTGAAGCAGGGGAACGTAAATATGCCACTCAAAACCATAGACTGTATAAAAATATGGACGAAGCAATCGTGACGTCACCCATTGGTTTCAGCATACCATAAAGGTAGCCTCGATTGTATTCCTTCTGGAATTGCATTTTTTTGTAAAACTAAAGAGAGAACTGTTAGTTCACCAGTACTTGACCCTAAGGAAACTGAAATTGGTAATATGTGTTTGAGTAATAATTTCAGCAATAATCACCATGTACGTTAATTATTTCAACAAAAAAAATATTACCACTACCTCTGCTGTTGTATCCTATTGGTCTAGATTTGTGACTGACATGAATTGGAAAAATATTTGGACTCTTCCAAACAAATATCTTCTAACCATTAAAGTAAGGGAAATTTCATTCAAGATTATACACAGGTATTACCCTGCAAGTCATTATCTTCTCAAGTTTAAGAAAGATATCTGTGTCAATTGTTCTTTATGTGATATGTACCCAGAGACAGTGTTACATTTATTTTCGCAAATGCCAATACACTAAGTAATGGAAAGATACATCGCGGGTTATTGTTGATGATATAGACTCCACCTTTCCTCTTAAATGGGAAAATATATGGTTTGGTTTCTTAAACAACAATGGCAATAAATCTAAAGAATTATATATGATAAATTTAATAATCACTTTAGCAAAATATCATATTCACAAATCGAAATTTAGTCATGGTAAACCTGCTTTTATAGTATTTGAAGAAGAAAACAGGCAATACTTTAAAACCATCTCCAACTCTAAAAATAAGAAAGCTTCTAAGACTGTCGCTGCGTGCTCTTTGTTTAAGGTTTTTTGTTAAATTCCCCCCTGGCCATGTTTGCGCTTCAATTTGTCTGTATTTGATATGCAATTTGTGTGTATCAATAATAATAAAAAAGGAAGCCTCGATTTTGGCAATTTGAATTGCGTCATGTTTTCATTTTGAAACCGGATGTGACTTCTTTTGGACGAGAGCGAGAAACAAGATCCGGGGAGAGACGTGAGAGGTGGATCTGACCGTATCGGACGAGGACCAGAGGATAGCCACGCCTCTAAAGCATATTCTGGCTTTATTCTTTATTCTAGTCTACTTGGGACCATAATTTACAAAAATGAACATTATGATATATCGAAGGAGACTTGAAATTTGCTGTAGCTACCATTAGATATTGTGAAAAATTATTATTTAAATGAAAAATCAGGTGGGAAAGTAGGGTCATTTTCTCATAGACTTCTATAGCAGTGAACTTATTTCAGCAACCACCGACGTCGCCATCTGCTGGCCATAGAATGCCATTTTATGGTACTTCCGCATGGGCTTCTTTTTTCAGACGAAAACTCACGGCGAATGCTGGCTGTCAAACCGGCATGCCCTGCGCACGCCCGGCACAAAGATGTAAGTTTCAAGAGAGTGAGCAAGCGCGTTGGTAGCGACCCGCAATACACTGCACACACTGACAGTGGGTTAATTATCTTGACGAGACTTTTAAAATATTCGATTATAAATTTGCACGTTCGGTGGTCTGTTTTTTGATAGAAAATCGATTATGTATTCGAATATGGAATATTCGTGACAGCTCTACTCTGCAGTAGCATATTTGAAGGACTGTAAAAAGCCTGATGTGAAAAGACAGGGATTTGGTATTGCACACAAAGCTTCCCATATATGTTGTGTATTTTGTATTCTAATGCTGGCCCTGTTTTATGAATAATCTTGAAAATTTTGAGGCTTGAAAATGAAAAAAATAAAATAAAAATTGTGTTATTTATAACATTTTATACCAAAAACATTGGCACACCATCCACCAACATAAAATTGACCGTTTCCGAAAGATAGGTGCCTGTTATTAACATATCCATAATTTGTGATGGGGTTCCGATTTATTTTCTCAAAATAAATTTTAGAAAATATGGTATTTTTGTGGACACACAGCATTTAATGGCATCAAAGGCATATTCAAACATTATTTTATAAAATGCATATAGTTAATGATAGAAAGCTTAAACTCAACAAAGTGCTTTATTTTATAAATGTATGAATTTATAAATTATAAATTTATGAATTTATTTAATAAATGTGGTGTCGGTTTGCAGCAACCTGATTTGCTACGTGAGTGCTGTTTCTCACAGCCTGAGTACAAATCAACCCATTCTGGGCTCTTGTTGTTGACCATGGACGCCCTGAACGGCGTGAATCATTAACATTATGGGTTTGCAGATACCTGCTTCATAATCTACTAGACAGACTGGGGAACACTGAAGAAAGTGGCAACCTCAGACTGATGGCTGCCAGTTTCAAGCATACCAACTGCTCTGAGACGTTCAGCATGTTGGAGACATCACATTGCGGGAAAAACAATCAAAGGATGTCTCAGATAAACAAAATCAACAAGGCATAACAGTCAGGAGCTATCAGAATGAAAGAAGTCTCAATCACGAGGGAGTAGATGACCTTTCTTTAAAGTGTGGAATTTGAATATGCACTCTGGCTACGTGTTTGGGATTTCCACGTGCTGCATGTGCGCGCCATTTGCTGTGTTTCAGTGCTGTTTTAGAGCAGTTCATTCGATATTCATTGGACTTGGTTATTGTATCCAAAACACAATCATTATTTTGTAATTGACCTTGAAATTCCAATATCCACTACTTTTTTGAAAAGTGTATTACAAGTTACTTTATTGCATGAAAAGAGAGGAAAATTATGAGTCTTGAAATTGTAGAATCAATTGGCTTTCTATGGTTGAAATTGTGTACAAGTGGTCACTAAAACTAACCATTTACTTGGTAAAGAAGTTTTCAAAGACAAAGCAAACTGGAGCACTCGGCAACCAAGCACATGTATCCCCCGAAGGCCCCCCAGTTGGGCCCAGATGGTCCCAGAGTACCCAAAATCAATAGGTGTCGTGAACTTACCATAATACGTGTCCCTGCAAAATTTGAAAAGAATCGGTGCATATATGTGGGCTGCAGAGCGTTCACAAGAAAATCTCTGCGGACGCAGTCGCGTGACGAGGCCAAATCCATAGTATCCTTGAACTTCGTTCGGGGGATACAATTATGTTGAGCCAAACCTGCTTGTAGTTACTTTTGGAAATGGAAATCGAAAACTATTCAAAAAGAATTTGAACACCTGTGTCCAGAAGCCTAATAAGCAGCTTATTGGTTCACTAGTCTTGTTTTTGATCATTTAAGCTTATTGCCACCTTGGCTTGGCTCCTTTACCTGGAATATCACAAAATAAGCTCAAGATAAATGTTGGGCTTTTAAACATCATGGAATGCATTTATGTCATTTTTGTCAGAATGATTTAACAGATAGAAATGTCTTTCTGGCATGACAAGCAATTAATTAAAAATAACCGCTTGTTTATTCTGGGATTTTTAAGTGTGGTTGGAGCAGAACCCAGCATACACAGTGGGTCCCCAGAGCCTACTTTAAGAGCCCCTGAATTTGAGGACAAGGGCAACCCTTCCATCCTCAGCCCTCACTGTTCGTAAAGTGTTACGTCCAATGACGATTATGAGGCGCTGTCTGTCGTTTTGGTGCCTTCTGTGGTTTGTCTCGCTCTCTCACATCTCCCAGGTGGTCCTGTTGATGAGGCTCCGAATGACTGAACCTGATGGAACCTGGGCATCATTAATATCCGTGCAAGCAGTGCCGAGATGGATTTCCTTTTCTTGACCCCAGAGAATGTAGTTATTGTGCCCGAGTATATCAGTAATAAGCTCAATTTCGTATTTGATAAACTTTCTGGAACACTCTGTGTACGCTGCATATTTGGTGAACCTGTTTCAAGACCAGCGTACAGTGTATATTTAGTGAACTTGTTGCAAGACTTGTGTACAATGCGTCACTGGTGAATTTTTACAAGAGCTGGAAGGTGTGGGTGCCATTTTACTTTAAGTTAAGCTCAATGCTTTTTTTTTTCTTTTTTGGTTAGTAGTTCTATTTTCTTTTCTTTGACTCTGTTTGCGATTCTGACATAATCCACTCTAGAGGCATTTTGCTCTTTTACAGAAAATGAGGCCCGTCGGCCTAGAGAGCTCCGCTGAGGATGACTGATATGTACATGTCATAACTTACTTTAAGAAATTTGTTGATGGGTTGCTGTAGCTATAGTGCTGTCTTTTCATGCTGTCCAAACGCAGCGTGTTACTCTTGATTATATGATCATGGAACTTAGATGTACTAACATTAGGTTGTACCCAATACATGAACGTTTCCTTCACAGCCCACAGGCTCGCCTGACATGTCGTATTTCCGTAGCTGTAGCGGGCTCACTTTCAGCTACAGTGAAGATACACACATAACATGTATCGAGACAACCTAAGGAATCTATAGATGTCAAAAACGCTATGCTATGATGCCGTCTAGCAGGCGAAATAATTCTTCAAACATACGCTAAATTTCCGCTTATGATAGCTAGAAGTACTGTTGGTCAGTACTTTTGGAAAATATGGCCCGGACAAAATTTTCAAGTTGTAGGTCACTGTGCCAAGGTCAATAGTCAAATCCACTCATGACCTTTACCACGCAAACCTAACTCTCACAAGGAACATGCACATCGCATTTGAAGCTGCTGTGCTTAATACTTTTGGTAATATGGCTCGGACAAAGTTTTTAAGTTCACGATCACTGTGCCAAGGTCAAAGGTCAAATTCACTAACGACTCCTACGTTGCACACTGATCCCTAACAAAGAACCCGCATTTCAAATTTGAAGCTCATGTGGCCAACACTTTTGAATATGGCCCAGACACATGGAGTTAACGACCATCCGCCCACCCGCATAGATGGAAAAATGTATAACAATAAAAAATGTACTTGGCAAACAGAGAAGTCTGTTTTTTTTTCTTCTTTTTTTTAGATAATTTATTGTTCCAGAGTTTCAATGCGAGAAGAAATAAATGGGCTGTAGACCAGATTCCTTTATTATTTCTGGATCTGAAATGTCATAGAGCATTATTAAAGGGAAAAAGTATCCAGAACTTACAGGTTGGTCTCATATTAAGACACTCATTCAATAGTAAGCCATACATATTAGTTGGTCATAACATGCCTCGTTCTTACCCTGGGTTTATGGAGAGAAATCATAAGACTTTTCCCATCTTTAAGAAAAGAGAGATAAAATGGAGATTTGCGCGCAAAAAGCAGTCTGTCGTCTTTACTCCCTCGTGATTCATTCATTTTCCTCGATCAGCTGTGGAAGACCAGAAAAACAAGTTTGGAGATGTCAAAGTTATCCACAAGCTTATTGTCCAGAAATGGACTGTAAACACAGAGTGCTGATCCTGTGCAGGCAATTCGCCAGGCTGCAATCACAGTGACTGTATGTTGCTCAACGCCATAGATCTCAGGGCAACAACGATGGCATGCATTTTAGTAAACCGTTTGTGATATTCATGGTAAACTTTTCTGGTATGGTACATGGTAAAGTTTTCTGTCCAAACTCTATGAAATGGAAACATTCAGTAATAAGCAGGCAATGTGAAAAAAGGCACCATTATCAAAACTGAACATGGAGAGGTCCTGTCATTGCATTTCCAGCTGCATATGTGTGTGTGTGTGTGTGTGTGTGTGTGTGTGTGTGTGTGCGTGCGCGCGCACGCGTGCATGTGTGTTTGTGTGGGCATGTGTGCGTGCATGAGAGATTGAGACTCTAAAACCATGTGTGTAGGAGTGAAAAAAGACAGTAAGAAAGAGTGAGTGAGCTCCTCACTCCTTGGGTAAGATCTGTTCCAAAGGTAGTTGCTGTCTAACTGGTTTCTTCAGTCTTCTCAAATGCTCCTGCACCTGAAAACAGAGGACAAAACTCATTAAGGAGCAAGAGAGTTTATGCATCCCAGATGGTATGATATCATCTATGATAGCCAGGGATTCCAGCAGTACTACAGCACAAGCCCAGAATTTATTATCACCAACATGAAGAGGCTACTGATAGCCTATACTCGGGCCAATGTGTTTTTCCCATCGTTCTCGTAACTAAAATTTGTGCAGGCGCTGCATTGGTAACCAAGCTTAAGGAAGATCATGACATGGAAAATTACAAAAAAAAAAACAAAAAAAAAACACCATTTTAAGACTTGGTGCCTATCGGCTCCAGTAATGAGTGACCAGTTAAAACGAACAGTGAGATGTGTGTACCTGCGTCAGTTCATCTCTCAGCTGATTGTATCTCTGGACGTCAAAGCGATGCTTCTTGGCCCCTTTATGGAAGTAATGCAGAAACTGCCGGTCTTTGGCCTCAGGATACACGTAATCCTGTGGAGAAGACAACCCAGAGGTCAGTGTCAACGGCTAGTCTTTGTTGCCCTAAACTGTGCAACACCACAGAAAGACATACCAACAATCAAATAGCCCATTGAGCAATTCATCTGCAAAGCAGAAGCTCTCCCAGTCAGATATTCAACAAATTATTTTGAGGAAATACGCACAATACATTTCATCTGTTTAAGCGCTGTGAAAAGCATTTGCCCCAGATTTGCTGATTTCTTGCATTTTGCATATTTGACATCTTTGAATGTTGAAGATCAAACTTATTTCAATGCAAGAAACAATGTGAGAAAAACAAAATGCAGCTTTTAAATAATTATTCAATTTATGAAAAGTAAATGATTATTCACACCTATATCGCCCATGTGAAAAAATAATGCAATTCCAGAAGGAACTGGCCTCTCCTTAAATCAACCAACTGTACATCACTTTGGATAAAAATCTACGTTTTAGCTAACAGTAGGTAAAATCCCATTTACAAAGAAGTTGGGACACGGTGTAAAATGTAAGTAAAAACAGAATGCAATAATTCGCAAATCATTTAAACCTTTCATTTAATTTAAAAAGACAACACATCAAAATTTGAAGCAGAGAAATTTTATTGTCTCTTGAAAAATATTACACTCCCCCTACCCACTGCAAGCCTTCGTACTCTTTCATTATAATGGCCACTAGGTCACAGGATCACAACCATCCAATCAGCGCACTCATTCTGCTTTAAGCTGAGAATCTAACACATCGTTTGTCATTGGCTCCGGGCGACCCACGTGGTTCCTAATCTTATATCGCACTGACATACCACGCACAAGCATGAAAGCCCGGCACAACGGTATACCCTTTTTTGGAAGTATTTTCTGCGATGATCATCGCGGATTGTTTACTGTTTACACATGGTTTCTGCCATTCCGTCTGCTGCTGGCGACGCATTTGTAAGCTCGGCGCTGATTGGTCCTGAGTCGTCGTCGACTTGCGGTTGCCACCTAGTGGCCATTATTATGAAAGAGTACGAAGGCTTGCAGTGGGTAGGGGGAGTTACCCACTGCAGATGGAGAGTAGAAAAATATCTGCTCATGTTGAAGTTGATGCCAGCAGCTCATTTAAAAAAGTTGGGCCAGGGGAACCAAAAGACTCAAAGTAGTAATGTGAAAAAATACACCTGGTGGAATACTTCACTGCTTATTAGGTTAATTGGCAACAGGTCAGTAACATGACCAACTATAGAAACAAAACACCATATAGGCTGAGGGCCCCATTTTAACGATCTAAGTGCACAGTCTGAAGTGTGTGGCTCTAGTGCATTTAGTCCAAATCAATTTTTGCTTGTTTACCGGCGTGGTATCAGGGCACAACGCAAGGCGCAAGGTCCAAAGAGGTCGTACTTGATCTCTTAATTAATCATTGGCTAATTTTAATGTCACACTCAAAGCACGCCCATGTTCTTTAAAAGCCAGATGCCCTTGCACCTAGGCGAATTGGTAATATAAGGGTTTAACTGCCTCCTAGCAGGGAACGTGCAATGCACAGAATACCCCTCAGCCCGATGTCAAAGTTTTTGGAGACGCCTGCCCGCCTGCCACCCGCCCGACCACCCGCCCAACCGCACGAAGGATAGCAATACCCCGTCAGCCTTGAGGGCTGAGGGGTAAAAAGTGTACGCTGCAGATGAGAAGGTCTGCGAAGTGCTCAAATAAAACGCTACTTAAATTCTGGAAACTGGAACAACCTAATCTCCAAAAAAGTATTTAACCATCTTTTAATACTTTTCAAAATTATTTTATTCAAATCTAGATGCTAAAAATCATCATAGTGAATTTCCAGGGCTGCATTTAAGTTTTACATTAGATTACAACTTGTGGATAAAAGAAGCAAAAGAAGAAAAAAAAAACATTATTAAATCAGGATCGGGGGTAAAAAAAATAAATAAATAAATAAATAAAATTATGCACTAGTGGGGAACAAAATTAAAATGAGTGCGAAAAACAGCCAGCGAGAAATAAATAAAAATAATGTTACTTTGATTACGGTACCGTAAGCCCTTGAATAATATCCAACAGGAGTGAAATGAACTTGTTTCTGATTGGCTGAAGATTGAAGGTCAAGTCAGACATATGGAAGAAATTCGGATTAATTAAAGACGTGGTGATTCCTCCATTGCTTTAGCTGTTATGAAAAGCGCGATCTTTTTTTGTGGCCACCTTGTTTTTCACCCAAACTGTGAATAATTATGAAGACATTCAAACTAAATACGGGGTTTTGAATTTGTTAATAGAAGCGGGATAGACTGGTTGCAGGCACTGAATGAATGAATCATGTCGGAATCAAAATTAATTTTTTAGATAATTGCAGATGACTGGTCATCCTGTGCATGCCTTATCCAAAGATCTGAAATGCATTTTCTGCACTTGAAACATTTGTTCTGTTACAATTTGTATTTTGTGTGATGGAGGGAAAATCCATGCATTGTTTTCTACATGATGTGTCATGTAATGCATAGGCTAACCACTGTCCCCTAACAGCCGGCCCCCTCCAGGAGGGATCTTCTAGACAACAGATAGAATGACAGAGCTTGCCAATATTAAGAAGTCGTGGCTTTATCCAGAAGAATTTGCAAACACCTACATGCGTAACCTCACATGCTGAAGGGCAAATTACCTGATGAAACAGGTTCACTTACGGCTTAAATAGCCTGTATCACAGCATGCCCTGACGAGCAGACGTCGGTCGCACTAACCATTCTAACACGCATTTTTTAAATATCTTGACGAAAATCTTTCAAATCATAATCTCTTTATTTTTAAGCGGCTGCATGAGTGGATATTGCTGTTCATCCGTACGTGTGTAGTATGTATCAAGCAGAGTGTACTTTCGTTGCGCACTCACCTACAAAGATGCATAATACTATCTATGCACCCTGAAATTAGCAGTCAAAAACTGACCATTGACTTTACCCCAGATTTTTGTTGGTCAATAGTGCAATCGCTTTTTGCACACCTCATTTTAAGACCAACATGCCCATGGGCCCTGAGTTTGGCAGAATTACACCTCCTATGCATGCAAACAAGGCGCTGGACAGGATAATGATATCTACGCTGGTACATAAACTAGCATAGACACTAGCGTTGCTCTTTGCCCCACAATGCGCCAGGTGTAAGATGGAGCCCTGAGTCTTTCAGAGGTGAGGATGAAGGGCTTCACCACTCTGAGAAACACTGCACTGGAAAACAGTTCAACAATTTAAGACCAACATTTCTTCACAAAAAATTTTACCATCATCTATGGTACATAATACACTGCGCAGCCAAAAAAAAAAAAGTTGCACACTCAAATATCTAGTTGAAACCCCTGTAGCTTTGATTACAGTGCATATTCGTCTTGTCATTGTTTTGACAAATATATGCAATTCCAGAACATTTCTTTTTGATCAGAAATGCCATAATTTTCGGCCGAGACCTTGTTTTCTCAACATAATGGTTGAAGCACTCGGTGGTCTTTCTAGAGCACATCCCAATAACTTTTAATGTGTTTAAGGTCAGGACTTTGTGGTGGCAACTTTGTTTGTGAAAATGATTCCTCATACTTGTTTTTGTCATTCATGGTTTTCTTTGCTGAATACAGCCCAATAACTTACCCGTTCTGAAATACTGTAACATCTTTTCCACCATCAAGGGATGCGTCTTCCGACATGATTTTTTAAGAAATGAGTAGCAACGTGCTTCATGAGTATGGGTAAAAATTATTATTGCCAGCTGAAACATTAATAACTGCAATAATGATGCAATTATAGAATTTGTTCATTAATTTCCAAACGGTGACTTTTTTTTGGCCGGGCAGTGTATTATTACAAGACTCAGAGAATCCAGAGAACTCTCTATACACGAAGGACAAGGCCAACGACCAATACTGAATGCCTGCGATCTTTGGGCCACAGGTGGCACTGCATTAAAAACAGACAGGATTCTGTAGTGGAAATCTGTGCATGGGTTCAGGAACACTTCTGAAAACCACTGCCAATGAACAGCATTTGTTGCTGCATCCTAAAATGCAAGTTAAAACTTAACCATGTAAAGATTTAAACAAGATCCAGAAACGCTGCCGCCTTCTCTGGGCCTGAGCACATTTAAGACTGACTGAGAAAACTGTCCTTTCCTCTGACTGATCAAAATTCTTTTTGGCATTCATCAACGCTGCATTCTCTGGGCTAAAGAGAAGAGGGACCACCAGGCTTGTTTTCAGTTCACAGTTCAACATCCGTAACAGTATGGGGGTGCATTAGTGCATGTGACACAGGTGATTTGCATGCCTGTGAAGATATCATTACTACTAAACAATTAATAGAGGTTTTGAAGCAATGCTTGCAGCCATCCAGACAATGTCTTTTTTCAGGGAAGGCCTTGTTTATTACAGCAAGTCGATGCAAAACCACATTTTAAACGCATTACAACAATATGGCTAAACTGGCCTGCCAGCGGTCCAGACCCGTCATCACTGAAAATATTTGGTGCATTATGGCACAAGCAATGTAACAAAGGAGGCTGTGAAGTGTTGAGCAGCTAAAATCGGACATCAAGCAAGAATGGGAAAACATTTTGCTTTCATAACAACAGCAGTTGGTCTCCTCAATTCCCAAACACTAGCATTGTTAAAAGAATAGGGAATGCAACACAAACACGCCCCAGTCACAACTTTTTTTTGAAAATCAATTCAAAATGACCATATATTTTTCAAAGAAAAAAAAAAAACAATTGAACTTCTCAGCTTTAACATCTGATGCTGTCTTTGAACCATTTTCAATTAAACAGAGTTTAAATGATTTGCAAAACACTGTATTCTGTTTTTATTTACATTTCACATAGTATCCAAAACTTTTTTGGAGATGGAATTGTACATAATGCAATAGAAACCAAATACCTGAACCGCAGTGCTTTAAATTCCTTCGACTTACTTGCAGTGCAACATTAGAGAACAAATTCACCTGCTTGGTGAGGACAAAGTAAGTGAAGACTCCTATGCTGGTGCCGTAAGTGATGAAGTAAGTCACGGGCTCCATGACATCCCAGGAGTAGACCCACCAGGTCAGCCAGCCCAGAGCCCCGCCCTGCACTGACAGCAGAGCCATGCCCACCCACAGTGCTCTAAGCGTGGAGGATTCTGCCCTGTGTGCAATCTTGGCTTTCACCTGTTCAAAGCACAGTGAAACACACACATAAATGTGCAAACATACATATGTCAACACACAAAAGCAAAGACCGCCAGTTCAGAAATTTATACTAGATTGTGAAAGCCTGTCAAATTGCAGAATAACGCGTAGCTTTCAATGTATACACTTTCATGTTCAGCTTCAATGGTAAAAAATATGAAAGGGTATTACCAGCTATTCATTCTTACAATTCTCAATATTACCCACTAGAATGTTAACTTATTGAGTGGACAGAAGCATTGACTGCCTGCAGACTAACCAGACAATCTTTGGAGTTTCAAACATTATGAATTGAGAGGCCACTTTAATATAGTGGAATAGGCTAGCCAACAAAGCATCCCAGACCAACAATAGAAAACAAAATGGAACTGCAAAGTTCAAACTGTGAGTGACTGCTTTATCATACTGACAGCTTCAATTATTACTTACACTGAACAAAAATATAAACGCCCCATGTCCAATATTGATGCCACATAAAGTTAACAACTAAGTGAACATATGCTGACTTTTACTTGTACAATAGGAATATTTCTCTTGATTTGTGTACCATTTTTAATCCATCTCTCTGTCAGTGAGCATTTGCTCAGTGAGGCAGTGATTTCATTCATTACATGGGTGAGGCATTTCCAGACGGTGATCAGACAGAATGAGCGGTACCCAGACACTCCTTATTCTGGGGACAATAAAAGGCCACCACAAAATGCCACATTTTGTCAAAAGTCATCATGCCTCAGATGTCTCAGGTCATGCGGGAACATGCCATTGGCTTGCTGGATGCAGGGATGTCCACCAGAGCAGTCGCTGTGCAGCTGAATGTTAACTATCGGACGATAGGTCGAGTTTGTTTCTGACAGACGGGCAGTACTGCAAATCGACCTCATCCACGTCGGCCACGTGTGACCACACCAGCACAAGATTGCTACATCCAGCTCATCCACCTGCGGGATCGGCTCAGATAAGCATTACGCACAGCGGATGAGACCGTTGGTCTGCACAACAGACGCATCACACCACAGACAGTCCGTAACCGCCTGCGTGAAGCCAACTTGTACGCTCGGCGTCCTCACTGTGGTCGATCTCACCTCTGTCCGGCGTTGGAACCGACTCGCGTGGGCAAACGCACACGCTCGACGGCCCTTCGCACGCTGGGGAAGAGTGCTATTCACAGACTATTATTTAGTCTGTTAATAAAATTATTTATTATTTATTTATTTATTTATTAATAAAAACTCAAAAATTTGACATGGGGTGTTTGTATTTTTGTTCAGTCTATGTGTTACTTGTCCTTGGACAGACTAAAAAATGAAAAGCATGGGTTTTAAAGCCCTCTATGGGGGTCTCTCTGTATTAATATACAGCAGGCTGGTGTTCTTTTCAGAAAATCATTCACACACTGACAGCAAAACACAATGCCTCACTCCACCCAGGTATAAATTGGTACCAGCACTAAGAGCTGGGGAAGTAACCTGCAATGGACTGGCATCCCATCCAGGGGCTGTAGTAATACTCCTAGTTGCCTCATGCCACAGAAAACCGGGTTAAGCACCAGCCTGATTGGTCACTAGACTCAGAACAGACTAACTTACTTCAGGATAATTACTGCCTGTGTTTTACCTCTGTGTTCAGCAAGGTTATTTAAAATGGCACAGCATAACATTAAGATGAATTTCTTACAAATACCATTTATTCTTTTTTCCCTCCATATCCAGGAAAACCATTTTATTGCGACTTTATGAGTTGTGCAATTGAGCACCAGTGGGAATGAACACTGACGAAATGTCAGTTTCCCAATACCATTTCCGCAGTGGTACACATTCCTCCTGTGCAGTTGACAAATGCCCCCTATGAAATGTATTCCTCTAGTCCAGAATATACGTTACATCACGTAGGCTGGTGTGATTCCAAATTCTGTTTCAATGTTATTTATGCTCTGAGCAAAGGAATAAAGAACGGTACCGTCTCCAAAGGTAACAACTCCTGTTTAAGCTGGTCGATCTTTTCCAGCAACTCCCTCTCCTTCACAAGCTGGTGTCCTGGGAGGTTCATGGCCATGTGCATCATGTGTACGATGGTCTTCATGTCATGAGCCTCCATCACATGTTCGCTGGACACCTTTTCTGCACAGGGGCATGACATGGAGGGACAAGTTAACATGCCAAATTTAGTCTGCGCCTGGGGTGAGAGGGTAGTCTTTAGAAAGCCTCCCAAGACAGGATGGATATTTTGTGAAAAGTTTATTAGATTGGGATAACCCCTTGAGATGTAACATCTCGTTTTTGAGGGGGTTCCACGCAAAATTCACAGCAAAAAAACAATTAGACATAGTAATGCAAAACACATAAAACAAGAAACAAAAAGCATAAAAAAAACAAATAAAACAAGACAAAATGAGACAAAGACAAAATGTATAATAGAATGAACACTATAACTGATAAAAAGTGTGTAATGTATACACACACACACACACACACACACACTAGGCCTGGGACTAATATGGGTCCCGGGAAGAAAATTGCGATACCAGTTTCCCGAAAATCAGTACATTGATTGTGCACACGATAAAATGATGGATAATCATTCATGGCATCACTCAGACATTCACAATAAAAGCTGCATAATTTATTCCTGTGGCTCACGACTGTCGTGCGCCAGCGATAAGTTTATCAACTTACTTGAATGGGAAACAGATGGAGAATCAATCAGTGGCAATTCAGAGATTTTATATAAGGAGGTATTAATCCTACCTCCTTGGTCTAGTCAGCTCGCGCTTGCTAGCTGCTTTTTGATCTCATCAGCGTCATGGTTTTTTTTAAATTTTCTTTTTTCCCCCCCAAAATTCAGTTACGAATTTTGATGATATTGATACAAATTGCATGATATATTTATTGTCGCTGTGATTGATAGTCTTGGTTGACAGTAATAGTGATGATGAATATGGCAATTCAGTATTCGGTAATGATTGAAGTTGATGGAATAATTATCAAATGATGATGATAATGAGGAAATGGGAAATTCAGGGACGCAGATATGACTGAGTTTTGACGATGGGATTGTTATGATGGTATAATGAAATACTTGTGATTGATAATAATGACATCACTCGGACATCAGTATAGTAAATGAATTTGGAAAATAGCTGATGAGTCCATCATGGACTAGACTCACTCTGTGTATGAGCACGTGTACGACTTTGAAGTGATATCGGACGGACGTTGACCTGCTTGAGCTGTGAAGTTTGTTTACGAATCAACTCCTCTAACCGACACAGTCCAGCAATTTCCTCCACCCGTTTTTCTTTTCTGCCTATGGTTCATTTCCACCGCCAATCATGAAAGAAGTGTCCTATGGAGGCTACTTTTCATCTAAACTTTATTCTCGGGGCAGTGGGCTAGTAGAGGTCTAGATCAAAAATACCAGCTTTTTGTTCATTTAAGCAGGGCCGGCATTTGCCTTAAAAATTCGAAGGCAAAGATCCATCCCTTTATTGACAACAATTAGTCCTGGCTAGCGCTCAATGGTTTTCCTTCATTAACACGTTTTCCAATTTAAGAATAATCAAGTGTCAATTGAAGACACGGGTTCTCTCCCCCATGCAAACTAACAGCGACAAAATAATATGCTACATTCAGTAGAGAAGAATAATTTAATTATAAATAGGTCTATGCAATGTCAATTAAGGAAAGCCATCTAGCCAGGACTAATTGCTGTCAACAAAGGGATGGATATTTGCCCCCGATTTTTCAGGTCTAGACCGCCCCTGCGTTTAAGTGACTTTCGGGTACCAGGGTACCCTCCTGAAAAATCCTCAGGTTCCCACTCTGAAAACATTCCCGAAATTCCCAGGCCTAATACTTATGCATGCATGCATACATACAATAATACTGCTACTACTACTACAACTACTACTACTAATAATAATAATAATAATAATAATAATAATAATGGATATTTTGGATTGATATTTTGTTCAGTATGGCCTCCCAAGACTGCACGTCCTTCTTCAACTTTTTGTTCGTAATATTTCCAGAGATTAAAAGGTTTTCACAAAGCTAGCAAAAACTAGAAGAAATCTGGATTCAAATGAAAAAATAATTATTTGTTCTGAGGTATTCACTAAAAGTTCTAGGGGCAGAGCTTTAGTCCCTTCCAGGAAGGTCTTTGATTTGACCTCATTGTACTTAGATTTGTCGAGACTGCACGAACCCACAAATTACACAAACATGCTGACTAAAACAATCAAGGACACACAAAGACTTGTACCCATAGTGGTCCCCTCATAAACAAGATGGCAACCCACATGTGTAGCAGTCACAGCAACAATAAATGAAACCAATGAAACTGCTTTTATTTGACAGTGACAATCAGTATCAAGTGCTCGTTTAATTGTCCTGACTCTGAGGGGTGATGGACACTGAGAGGAGTGGCACTAATGAGGCCCTTGAGTGGTTCCTTACCTTGCCTTTGACAGTGAACATTGTAGGTGGTACCATTAACGACCAGCTGAAAGTCTTTGTCGAGCAGGGTGTCCAACAAAGTTGTGGAAGACACTTTCTGTCCATCTATGGGGTGGATAGCAACAGAAAACACAATTTTCGATTAAGCTTAGCCAATAACTTTCTTAATCTCATTAGTCATCAGGCATCAATACACATACTGTCACATATACGCGCCATCCGACTATTTTATGTCACTCATCCCGGAATATTTCAGCTAAATCTCTGCTCCATCACTAATTTTAGCCAATAAGTGTTCTGGCTGTAGAAGGGAAGTTTCGTAATCCTACTTCTACAATGCAGCCAAATTTAGAAGTTGCCCATTAAATCTTAACAGAGAAATAAACCTCAACCAAATGAAAAATGTATCGCACTTACAGAGCTGGCATATATGGGACTGGAGTCCAACCCAGCTCCTTAAGATTTATTGACCAGTAGTTGCTCACTCCAAACCAAAAGGAGCACATTTATTCTCCAGCTAGAGCACTGGTTCCTAGACTTGGTCCTGAGGCCTCTATTTGCAAGTCATTTTTTGTTCCAAAAGAGTCAAGTCAGGACTTTTACAATCCGTTAAGTTTGACCAATTATGTGCTCGTCTCTTTTAGAAGAAATGTTTACACACTTCAGGCAATTTATATGAGAAAAGGCAATATGCTAGGCTATGAAATGTAATGTCCCCTGGGTTGTATAGTCCTTAATATCCTAAATAATCAGACAAAATGCTCCGAAAATGAAACGATTACAGATGGACCGACGGACACACGAATGGACATGCAGATGACGGTATCCCTCTGCATGAAATGCCAGGGGGATAATAATAAAAATGGTCAGCCTCTGCTTCCAGGATTGCATTAGTAGTTGGGATAAAAAGTAGCAGGCACAGGAGAGGCTTCAGGTCCAATATCACTGCACAGCTTACGCCTAGGTCCCACTGGGGAAAAATCATCGGCGATGCTGAAATCGACAAATTTTCTCCCGATGGCTCCCAATGCTCACGAAGTGCCTCTTTCTTAGTTGGTACAATACAAGTTATTTACTTTCTCATGGTTTTGTTGACGAGTTTTTATGTAAAATGCTGTAGTGGAGCAGAGCACAATTAATTTATTTTGGTCTAACAGGCGACCTGGCGCCCGCACAAAACATTGATAAAATATCTGTGTTTGGCTATGCTATAATATATGCACATTTTGGGCTCAGGATCATCCTCTCTCTGGCATGTACTCACATGAAATGTACTTATAGTGCGCGCGAATGCAAAATCCAGCCAATCAGCTCCATGGGAAGAATGCACTTTTCAACCGTCGCTGAAATTTCGGCGAATAATCGGGAACGTGTCACCGAAAGGTCACCGAACTTTCGCCGAAGATTCAAATATCTCCGAAGGTCCCCTTATACTCCGGTAAGACATCAGTGATATTTCAGGGATGCCTCGGGGAAAACAATATTTCGCCGAAGCTCCAGGGAAGCATCCGACTAAACGTCGGGATCACATCAGGAAAAACTTCAATGCAAGCATTGAAATTTTTCGCAGTTCTCCCAATGTAACGAGGTTCATCAATTTCCATCGGGTGTACATCGCTGAGGCAAAAAATGCCCAGTGGGACTGAGCCTTTATGAGCACAATCAATTGTGCCAAATTAGGAGTGAAAATTAACCGGATAGTAATTCTCTAGAAATTGGGTTAGCGGCATTGCTCAGGGGCAGGTTACTAAAACCCTAGTGTTGGACTGCAACAGCTGCAGCTGCCTGCTGGTTACCTTCCAAAGAGTAGCAGATTAAGTTGGCCAGAGACTGATAAAACTCGCTTGTGCAACAACACACGAGAAAACAGACCCCGTGGCCCTCAAGAACATACCCCTGCTTCAGGGCAGGGCAGCACAGGGTTCTTCACACTTTTAAAATCACCAGCCCGTACTGTACATTATAGGTGTCAGCTGAGCGCAGTGAGGTGAAAAATTAGCCAGGGGTCAAGGGCCCGGGGCCTGTGGCCCCCAGCCGCCAGGATATTGAGACACTTGGAAATGTATTTGAAGCAGAGACAGAATATAAGCAAAGTAATCCCATACTCAATGATATTTACATTGAATATTCATAGGAATTATCAGTCATGAATTAAGTTCTGAAGAGTACGTTTCCATTATTTGGTTGAGACTTTCACAGAAACACCTGGCGGTGCAACGGAAAACAGCTGTACGTTAAGGGCCGGTGCTCAGTTGATTTTTGCTTCCAATCAAAATATCGGCTCCCTCTTAACAAAAGTGGCCAAGTCATTTTTTCCCCTCCATTTTGAAATTCTATGCCTAACTCTCATTGATATAACAATGCAACAGTTTTTTTTGTCTTTTTCTCAAAACGACAAAAAATGACTTGGGCACTTTTGTTAAGAGGGTGAGGATATGTTACTTTGCGGTTCAGGGCTTGCGCAAACCTAAAATCTTGGGCTCAGTTTCTTCACTCACATCTTAAATATCTTCAGAAGTCATAAAAATACTTTTTATTTCAGAGCGCCTTTCAACCTGTGAACATATATATATTTGCATGTATGCGCTGGGAATTGTTGAAAATGTAGTATTTAGATGATAATGACATGCGGCATGTATCTTTAAAACTCATCCAGCTCATTATAACATCTGCTTATGTTATAGTAAGCTATAACAAATAAAGTTACTACTGTAGACTGATTCATAATGCAATATTAAGGCGAAAACAATGACTTTTTGATCACTTTACATTGTGGTAGAATTTTTTGACGAGGAAGCACAAATTGTGCAAACAACGGCTGCCGGACTTTATGGAGAACCCTGGCAGCACTGCTCTCAGCATAGCATCCACACTGAGAGTGAAAATGGAACAACAAGAGCTGCACTACATGGTGAACGTGGCAGTACCTGCGGTAAGCACCATGGCGAAAGCCACACCGCCGTCCTCTCGTTGGATGTCCTCAATGAGGTCGCCCACGTTCATGAGCATGGGCCTCAGGAAGAACCGACAGTGCTCCTTCCTTGAGGGCAGTGGCATGGTCAGCACGGGACGGCCATATTTGTACTGGATGGTAAGCTCTACAGCGTTAAAGAACAAGAGGGTGTAAGACCTACATTAAATCCTATGTTTAATGACTAGTACATGGGGTGCAAGGAATGAACACATAGCAAAGAGCCTCCAGTTAAGAGGTCTATGCTTCAAGAAACAGTCCCAGGAATTCCAGTATAAAACATCAACCACCAGCAGATTCTCCAGCCAAGCAATGTTAAAATACATGGAGACAGAATGAAGTGGCTTGTATACCATTGGAGGGCGCTGTTGCACTGCAGAAGAGAGCCCTCTGATGTTTCCAAGGGCCATCATGTTTGGACTGGATCTAGAACATAAGCAGAGAGCGAGCAGAGCATGTGATATCGTACCAACAGAAATTTATAAGAATTATGAAGAGACATCAAAGTTCTCTAAATGAAATGAAATGGCAATGATCTAATCATTAATTCAACATTATATGAAATGAAAAGGTAGTACATCCAGGACCTAGTCATTCAAATTCTCTCTGTGTCAGTGCTGATGCATACCAGGCAACAGGCCAGTATTCAGCTAATTTTGTTAATGCACGATTCAAGCAAAGATGCTGTTTCAAGTCTAAGAAAGCAAGACCGCAATTTTCTTTTAAGAATTAACATTTAAGATGAAAGGGAACATCTACTGCTCCCCATTCAGTAGCATTATTCTGAATAGCTTTTGACGATAAATCAGGGATTGTGTTCTTTCTGTTTTCACTCCAGCCAACAGGGGCCAATGCACTACAAGCTGAGGCGGACAAGACAATCCATAATTCTGCCAGATGCAGTAACAATGCATTTTCATGCAATTACCACTGAAAGGTTTTAAAAGCAGTTGGAAAGGTTATGAAAAGATGCCAATGTTGCACGTACACTATACGTCTGGAAAAAAAAAAGTCACTGTTTTGATTATGAATCTGCAAATATCATGACTGGATCATTACTGGACCAATCCATACATTTCAGCTGGCAATAATCATGTTAACCCAAACTGGAGCAGCTTCTCATTTAAAAAACAATAACAACAACAACAACAACAACATGTCAGCAGACAAATCACTTGATTTCACTTGGCAGAAAATATGCAACATTATTTCAAAAGGGTCAACTTTTTGGCCTGCATCAAGCAAAATAAAGATTGAATGAGGTAAACAATTTTCACTCTCAAATTGGCCACCACTAAGTTCTCACAGGAATTTCCACCGTGACTCGCGCCACATTTTAGAACGTTTCCAAATTTATATTTTGGCCTGTACCTTGCATTGATTAATTTCAGAACCCCGTCATGTGTATGCTGAAAGGTGTTGGTAAAAGCCAGAAAAAGGTATGAGCAAGTATTCATTTGTTTGCATGAAATTGCTTTTATTATCAAGAATTATAGTGTGACTGGCATTACATGAAAAAGAGAACACAAAAAATGCACTGACTTCAGTTACAATTTCTCCTGAAAGTACTAAAGATAGAAAATAATACTCTCAGGGTTCATACTAATAAATGTGGTTTTAAAGTGTACTGAAGGGAATAAAAAATGTACTACTAAATAGTAGATATTATGAAATGAGCCCGACTCGTGTTACACATTGCTCAGTATCATTTCACTGCACGTAGTGAAATACAGGGCAAAGTTAATTTCCAGGAAAAATATATTTGTGTGTCCAAACACTAATGGAGAAACAACAAGTGCATTGTACAGCACAAATTCTGCATTTTAAAGTTTGTAAACCCAGACCTAAGGAAACTAATCAATAAAACTTACATGAACATGAAGCCAGTCAATGAATGAACTTATTATGGGTAGGTACGGTAGTTACGGATACATTGCAGGTAGATCAATGTAGGACTGCCATGATTATACTCTGCAACACTAGACAAAACAAGTTTTTTAAAGAATAGCCTAAAAACCTGAAGTGTATAAACATGACATGTGTGAGAGTAAATACATTTATAAACATAGAAAAAAAAAAAGTAGTGGGTGTTGTGGGAATAGTAATTTTCATTCCTGAAAGAAATCACACAGACAAGATGAGAGTAAATAGGATCCATTTTACTACGTGCTACACAGGGTCTTCGTTCCAGGCAAGAACAAAAGACAAAGGGATCTCTTCTTTGCTTTGGATATAGGTAAAAGCAGAACTTGATGATGTACGCCCTCTGCGTCAACTGCGTGCGTGCGAGTGCATCTCACGTAAGTCTGGCTCCAGTTATCCTAAAACGTCCCGCCCCCCCCTGCCCCACCAGAAACACACTTCATGACGCTTCCGCATAGGAACAAGCTAGATTATAAAAGTTGCAAACACGCATGTCCTAGGTCACCTAGGCCACTTGAGAACAAGCAAGGATAAACACTTAATGACTGAATTAGCAAGTAAATCAATACTAAATTAAGAGCAAGCAAGGATAAATAATTTAAAACCAAATAAGCAATAATAAAGGAATTTATGACTGAGTTCCACCAACAGTGGGTGAGTGCTACATGGGGTCAAAGAATCCAACACTAAGTCATCAGGATCAGGTGCTCTTCAGGAAGTGTACAAAAGAACTGTTTGCAAAGAAAAGGGGAGCAATGATTGCCTGTGAACTAATCAATAAGTTTACAGGCAAGGGACTTGATCTGGGACTTGACCCCCCCCCAGAAAATACTGCAGAATTTTGGATTAGCATTTCATGCAATCAGGAGCATTTTCACACCAAAAAACACCTCATTCAAAAAAAAAAAAAATAGTGCCTTGCAATAGTGCCTACCATACCAGTACTATACAATCATTGGCAGGGGTGGAAAAATTTCGATTTCAATGTCTTACACAGAATTTTCCCATCTTGACAGAGATGAGCAGTTCATAAAACACACATCAGTGCCTCCATCATGTTCACAGAAATATTTAGAAGGCCTGTTGACTCACATAACTTGTAGCTTAGTGTTCCAAAGAGCACACCAACGGCAGTTAAGCTACTAGGATTGATGACATCACTCCAGGGTCATTCCATGTCAAATCAATCAAGAATTTCTCTTGACCACTAAGATTTTTTTCAAATTTGAGGAAATCATTGAGACCCACAAGTAACGGTTGAAAGTAGAAAAGATTTTTGCTCCAAGCCTCTTACATGCACCAAAGAACTCTGAGCTAATTAGTGATACCTCGCTGATTCTGGTGTCATCGTGAAGGTTGTTTCAAGCTCTAAAAGCCCACTGTACAAGCTGTTTCTTGAGGCAAAGTAAAAATAAATAAATAAATAAATAAATAAATAAATAAAGTTATCAGAAATATTAAAATTCGAAGATGCATCCAAAAACATACCTTTCCACTTTCTTGTAATTCATGTCAGAGGTACTGTAAGAACCTTTCCTGTTAATTTGTTGATGGGTGCTCTTATAGTTTATGAGAAATGAGCAATTATACATGACATGTCCATTCGAAAATGTGCTATTCATAAGGCAATACACTCATTACATCGTTCACAATCAAACTAGACAGCTTATTTTCAACTGCGCCTCAGGGCCTCCGCTGACTTTGCAGAGGACACCAGTTTTGTAGTTCAGGATGCAGCTCAGCCCATCCCCTCGAACAATCTTTGGGCAACAATCCATCTCTTTATGCGTTCCTATCAGCATAAGATGCAACATGAAATCTCTGAACATACAAGTTTCATGGTCAATGTAACATACATGATACTGTGGCAGTTCATATCTTCCAAAAACTGCTCACTGAAGTCCTCACAGACAAACTAGGACAGCAACCTAAAGGGATTTGCCATTTCTCAGATGGTTGGCACATTAAAACACAGCTGCCAGGGCAAGTCTGCAATGCCCGTATGATCAACAGATCCTCTCTCCTTGTCAACTTTTTGAATTAAGATTCATAAGGTTGCTGCCATGCCATAATGGTAGCATATAACAAAATAACAAAAATGTGACCCAGTAATGAAAAAAAAAACAAAAAAAAACTGGAGGCCACAATGTTTCCATCCCTCAAAAAGGTTTAGCAAAGGAGAGGCCATGAAACACTTTGGCAGTTACACTACTGCTCAAAAGTTTGGAATCACGTGCAAATTTCTTTGTTTTCCGATGAAAAATACATTTCCATGCATTTCACAAACAACTAAAATTAATCAGATGATTTTCAAAGAATGATCTACATTTTTGCATCGAGGCCTATTATCAGCAACTGTCAGTCCTCTGCATCAATCTCCCAGTATGGCTGCCAATCCAAGTTAAGCATTTTATAAGGCTAACTGATTATTACGAAACTCTTCGGCAAATGTGTTGTACAGCTGAAAACCATTGAACTAATAAGGGAGCGCAAAAGGGAGCATGGCATTCTTGAGGTTGGTCTTTATTGATTCTTTATTGTAGGGGGCGGGTATTTTGGTTTTCCAACATCCAACTTTAGATTTAAAATGTGAGTAAATACTTTACAAATTTAAAAAGTATATTGTTGCATAGAATGATTATTTATATCACAATTTCTAAACATTTGTTCTCGTCAATCTCCCATTTCTTGGTTTAAATTAATATTTTACCTGGTTGCACCAACTGGTTGCATCGCCTGACATTTGCTACCAATTCCCAATTATTCAGGCATCTACTTGGACACCTATATAACCTTTTGACTTCGCTAGCTAGTTCATTCATTCATTTTTACAATACAATAAAGAGTTTTAGAATAAAATAACTTTTTCATAGTAATATATTGGTTGTACCACCTGACGTAAACTGAACAAGTCTAATTATGAAGAGAAAGCAGCTATTTTTTTTATCAATAATTGAGAGAGATCTACATACCTTTCACTCATCAGTAAAGGCCGCTTGGGTTCCTTTTGATGATGCAATATCCTGTTTACTCATCTCTCTCTTCAATTTAAAACAAAAGTTGTATGAATGCGACTGTGCTGCCCTGAAATTCCAGATATGCAGATTTCTGGACAAATTTGTTTTTAATATTCCAAACAATTTATTAAACTTTGTTTATTTGAAAGGTTTTCAAGATAAAATTATGCCCCCATATTATATTAATTCATATATTAAATTAAATATTTAATACATTTCACATGGTGTTAACTTGCTCGGACGGTTGCGCCGACTGACATTTTGAGGGTTTGAGATGGCAAAACATGAAATATAGGTCATTTTTATGATTAATTTGAACAAATTTCCAGTTTAACAGGTTTTGTAGAATAAAATTATGATTATTATAAATCATTTAAAATTATTTTAAACCAAAGTAGTGCACTCGGACACAAAAATCTGCATGCCACGTCATTTACCCATACTCAAAACAACTAAGCAATTGAAAATTGGCATCATGAATGATGTTAGTGTTGCTGACCTCCTGTTGAACCAAAATTTTGATCAAGAAGTTTGAAAAAGGAAGGAGATTGATGAAAATAACTCATTTCTGAACCAAAATGTGAACTTATAATGAATATCAGAAGTCACATGCATGAAAATTGTTGTTCTCTCACTGACTGGATCCTGAAACATTTGTTCTTACTTTGTAACAGTGTTCCAGCATCATTCAATGGGTTAATATTGTGAGTGATGAAGTCAGGAATGGAATTATGGTAACACAGCCAATTTCAAAAGCACTGCAAATCTCAAATATGTAATTGCTTGCAATATCTATATTCTTTCTAACTTTTCTCAGTCATGAGTGGCAGTCTCTACAAAAGTATAAAATATCAATTACTCAACTCAAAGTTCAAAATGAACATGTTAACATTAAACACTAGTAAACGAACCATAAGTATTATCCATTATTGGAAGAAGACGAACACAGACGTTTATACAGACGTAATGATGTCCCTTTTATCCATCAGTGGCTCTTTGTCCTCAGAAGTCCAGCGCAGTGTGACTACGGGAGCCGCACAGCTCATTCGCTGTGTCGAAAATTGCCACTTTGGGTAATTTTTGGGCACCACGGCCACTTGGAAAAAAGGGAAAGCCAAACTGGCCGTTTGGGTAGTCGGCCATGACGGCCACACAGGGGGAACCATGGCAATTGCCACTAGGCCGTGGTATAAATCATGTGCTGGTTATGGAAACTTAACTCTCATGAAGAAACAATCAACTATAGATGTCCAAAACAATCAACCACTATGCTCCATAAAGTCCTCATGCCACCTTGAGCTTTCTTCTGTTTTTCACTGGCTTTCAGAATAATTTTGTAATTCCATTACTGGTGTAATTCCATTACCATGTAATTCCGTTACCACAAATTTTCAAGGATGCCAAGCGATTCTTGAGATTACCCCACCTCAGTTCAAACACCTGCAAAATTTATATTGGTCAAAAGACATCAACAACTTTTGGAGTGGTCTTTCTACTATAATAGAGGAATCAGTTTAAAAAGAAAAAAATCTGAGGTGTGCCCCTGGAGAGGGGGGTTTGAACAGGTGGCATTGTAGCGTTTCACAAACAGTACTCTTAGAAAATAATTTTTGGTCCAAATGAGCTGAAATTTTTGATTTGTCAGTGATTATTTATATATATATATATATATATATATATATATATATATATATATATATATATATATATATATATATATATATATATATATATATATATATATATATATATATATATATACACAGCTGAATACAAAAAATAGCAAAAATGAGAAGGTGGCGGTGAGACCCATTTGATGATCTGACATGGAATAGCCCAGATATTTACATTAGTGCAGGTATTCTAGCTTCTTTCATAGTTCTGAGATCTGGGAAGTTCACTGCAGATTTGATCAATACACAATAGCATCCTTAACTAACTAATTTATGTTCTAGCCAACGTTGCTCGTTGAGTTGGCATCATTATTAAATTATTATGCATGCGCAATAAGTTGCCTAACACTTAAATTGTTTCAGCTCAACCACCTTCCTAGGTGTGCTTTGAGCAGTACTGCAGGCTAAAACATGCCCATCATGACAGCAAAACAGATAACTGTCTAGACAATTATCATTCCATAATGGGTGGAACTTTTCCGTCCACCACTGTGTGATTATGGAGAAACGCAAAGCGCAAGCAGTAGACTGTATTGGCTTTGTTTCCCAACAGAATTCACTGCCATTTGTAAACAACATACATATACAAAAATATAAAAATGTGAGACTTTAAAAAGAAAAAAACCATTCAACAAACCCACATATGGATTTCTCCCCCCACAGAAAATATAGGCCTTTGCCAAATGGGACTAAAACAAGACCATTTAACAATTACCTGGTCTTTATTTGACCATTTTCTCGTTCTTCACCTTTGATGGCTGGCTAAGACTTCAAGCCACAATGTCACTTGGGAACTATCAATACTTGAAATTAAGGTGTAATTTTCAGCCTTATTTGAAACCTCAGTTTCAAAGGCTACAGGGAATAGGGTGCCTAATGACATGTCTTTACATGAGTGGCCGAGGAAAAAATTATTACAGCATGTTCTCACTGAAGCAGAGGTGTGAAACGATTCATTGGAGATAAAACTACATTACAGATTTATTTTAAAAATGGGGCATCAGAAAGTCAATCAAATTATGGAACAAAGCATAAAAAGACTATCCTCTATCCTATAGCTCATTATTATAAGCCAAGATTATTTCACTTTACTCAGAGATGGCCAATGTTTCAAGACTATGACCTAAAAGCAAGGGCTCTTCATTGTAATAATGGATGTTCGGCAGTGACAATCACTCTTTTAGTGCTCCCAGTTAAGATTCAAGCTGAAAAAATTTGATTGATGCACTTATGTCCAAAAATTTCTCGATTTCCTCTTTCGTGCTCTCACATAACCTCTCTCTGCTGGACCAGCAGCTTCTTCGTCACAACTGGCCACTGTCCGTAAACTTTTATGACCGCTACTACATCACCTCAAACCCTGAAAGATATTCAAGAGCTCAAATCATTTCTGCACTAGTAAGCACACAAAAGGAAAACAACTGAACAGCTGTAAGTTAACTAGTCCGTTAAATGAGAGGCAGTAAATTAAATGCCATGGGTGTTCAAAACAGAAAAAAAGGAAAAAACGTACATGACTATAAATATACAGGACATTGCCCCGAGCAAAATCCTGTTTCATGTTCATCGGCAAAAGAAGATACAAATTAAAAAAAACCTTCCCTAAAGTAGTCACGGTCAGTTAAAAACAACATTTGAAAGAAACTTGATCCAATATGCAGAGTAGGTTATTGTGCGGGGGGGGGGATTGGCGCATGCATTTTCTGCTTAGTAGTGTCAATGTTCCTCCCAATTCTTCTGATTGGTTGTTTGGCATCATCACACATTGAATGAGAAACGTTGGATAGATCAAAATCTTGGGCCACATTTTTTTTCCAATTTGTCACTAGCAAAAGTCCACATTTTTATGTGCCAGTGAGCCTCTCGTGGAAGATCATTCAAACACCGGTAGCCTGTCAGCAGTTTCACAAATAATAAGCTCACACAACAGCCTCTGCACTCCTTCCTGAGGAGAAGCCAAGTCACAGCTACTATAGCAATGGGACTGACTGTATAATACATCTCAACCAATGATCCTAATAAAATATGTGCACAGAGGCTCTCCCCATTTGCAGTCATATTCCCACCTGGGCTCAGTTCCTCCTCATTTCACCCCAGCAGATTAACTCCCCCTGTATTTCAGAGGCATGCATGACAAATGAAATCATAATGGCATCAGGACAAGGAAAATATTGAGGAACCAACATCACTGCTATATTTGCTCAGAAATGTGGGAGATAACATTGTACAACAGAGGGGTGACAGAGAGAAAGGAGCAAGGCGAGTGGAACACAGAAGGGTAGAGGAGGGGAGTGGAACACAGAAGGGTAGAGGAGGGGAGTGGAACAGAGAAGGGTAGAACACAGGAGTGGAACACAGTGGGGTAGAACAAGGGAGTGGAACACAGAAGGGTAGAACAGGGGATGGAACACAGAAGGGTCGAACAGGGAAGTGGAACAGAGAAGGGTAGAACAGGGAAGTGGAACAGAGAAGGGTAGAACACAGGAGTGGAACACAGTGGGGTAGAACAAGGGAGTGGAACACAGAAGGGTAGAACAGGGAAGTGGAACACAGAAGGGAAGAACACAGGAGTGGAACACAGAAGGGTAGAACAGGGAAGTGTAATACAGAAGGGTAGAACAGGGAAGTGGAACAGAGAAGGGTAGAGGAGGGGAGTGGAACACAGAAGGGTAGAACAGGGGACGGAACACAGAAGGGTAGAACAGGGAAGTGTAATACAGAAGGGTAGAACAAGGAAGTGGAACAGAGAAGGGTAGAACAGGGGAGTGGAACACAGAAGGGAAGAACACAGGAGTGGAACACAGAGGGGTAGAACAGGGGAGTGGGACACAGAATGGGAGAACAGGGGAGTGGAACAGAGAAGGGTAGAACAGGGAAGTGGAACAGAGAAGGGTAGAACAGGGAAGTGGAACACACATGGGTAGAACAGGGGAGTGGAACACAGAGGGGCAGAACAGGGGAGTGGAACACAGAGGGGTAGAACAGGGAAGTGGAACAGAGAAGGGTAGAACAGGGAAGTGGAGCACAGAAGGGGAGAAGAGGGGAGTGGAACACAGAGGGGTAGAACAGGGAAGTGGAACAGAGAAGGGTAGAACAGGGAAGTGGAACAGAAAAGGGTAGAACACAGGAGTGAAACACAGAGGGGTAGAACAGGGGAGTGGAACACAGAAGGGTAGAACAGGGGATTGGAACACAGAGGGGTAGAACAGGGAAGTGGAACACAGAAGGGTAGAACAGGGAAGTGGAACACAGAGAGTAGAACAGGGGAGTGGAACACAGAAGGGGAGAACAGGGGAGTGGAACAGAGAAGGGTAGAACAGGGAAGTGGAACAGAGAAGGGTAGAACAGGGAAGTGGAACAGAGAAGGGTAGAACAGGGAAGTGGAACACAGATGGGTAGAACAGGGGAGTGGAACACAGAAGGGCAGAACAGGGGAGTGGAACACAGAGGGGTAGAACAGGGAAGTGGAACAGAGAAGGGTAGAACAGGGAAGTGGAACACAGAAGGGTAGAACAGGGGAGTGGAACACAGAGGGGTAGAAAAGGGGAGTGGAACAAATAGGGGTAGAACATGGGAGGGGAACACATAGAGGTAGAACAGGGGAGTGGAACACAAAGGGGTAGAGCAGGGGAGAGGAACACAGAGGGGTAGAACAGGGAAGTGGAACAGAGAAGGGTAGAACAGGGAAGTGGAACAGAAAAGGGTAGAACACAGGAGTGGAACACATAGGGGTAGAACAGGGGAGTGGAACACATAGGGGTAGAACAGGGGAGTGGAACACATAGGGGTAGAACAGGGGAGTGGAACAAAAAGAGGTAGAACAGGAGAGGGGAACACAGAGGGGTAGAATAGGGAAGTGGAACAGAGAAGGGTAGAACAGGGAAGTGGAACAGAGAAGGGTAGAACAGGGGAGTGGAACAGAAAAGGGTAGAACACAGGAGTGGAACACAGAGGGGTAGAACAGGGGAGTGGAACACAGAAGGGTAGAACACAGGAGTGGAACACAGAGGGGTAGAACAGGGAAGTGGAACACAGAAGGGTAGAACAGGGAAGTGGAACACAGAGAGTAGAACAGGGGAGAGGAACACAGAAGGGTAGAGGAGGGGAGTGGAACACAGAAGGGTAGAACAGGGAAGTGTAATACAGAAGGGTAGAACAGGGAAGTGGAACAGAGAAGGGTAGAGGAGGGGAGTGGAACACAGAAGGGTAGAACAGGGGAGGGGAACACAGAAGGGTAGAACAGGGGAGTGGAACACAGAGGGGTAGAACAGGGAAGTGGAACAGAGAAGGGTAGAACAGGGAAGTGGAACACAGAAGGGTAGAACAGGGGAGTGGAACACAGAGGGGTAGAACAGGTAAGTGGAACAGAGAAGGGTAGAACAGGGAAGTGGAACAGAAAAGGGTAGAACACAGGAGTGGAACACAGAGGGGGAGAAGAGAGAAGTGGAAGACAGGAGGGTAGAAGAGGGGAGGGAACACAGAAGGGTAGAACAGGGAAGTGTAATAGAGAAGGGTAGAACAGGGAAGTGGAACAGAAAAGGGTAGAACACAGGAGTGGAACACAGAGGGGTAGAACAGGGGAGTGGAACACAGAGGGGTAGAACAGGGGAGTGGAACACAGAAGGGTAGAACAGGGAAGTGGAACACAGAAGGGTAGAACAGGGAAGTGGAACACAGAGGGGAAGAATAGGGAAGTGGAACAGAGAAGGGTAGAACAGGGAAGTGGAACAGAGAAGGGTAGAACAGGGGAGTGGAACACAGAGGGGTAGAACAGGGGAGTGTGTGACAGTCGGGGTTGGTCCACATGAGGACAGGGTTCGCATGAACTAGTCTGCAGCAAATACGCCGCTGAATACAAACTTACTAACTCCTACACAAACTTGCATGCATATATTCACGCCTAGTTATACAAACACATTATCTTCTGACATTAAAAAGCTGTTTGTGCCAGTTTTAATTATGGTTAGGAATATTTATTTGGTGTACAATCGTAATGGAATATTTCCAAAACTACAAAAAGAGCGAGTTACCGGTAACCTCTGTTTCCTTGTATGTGGCCAGTCGGTCCGACAGCCAAGAAGTGCCGGCTGGACCAGGGGGAATATTTCTTTGATTCCGTGGTTATTGGGAGGGTAAACCCCAAACCTAGCTGTAGGGACCATAGGAGTGGCCATGGACAAACCACTGCTGTGTTGCGTTTTTGAAGTGAGCATTGGGGTTATTTATTTAATTATATGTTTCTGATGATTGTGCAATAAGGATGATTTTGAATATTGTATTTCAGGGTTTGCCTTGTTATTTTTGGTGTTAATTGATTTGTGGGCACCCCTTTGTACTGTAAATGGTGCTGGCCATCATCTGCATGTTCACCAGTCTGTGTTGAGAGTCTTTTCTGTTTGATAATGTGTGCGTGAGCTTGTATCCCTGAAACTGCTGATGGTTGTTCTCTGCTATTAAATAGAGGCTGAGCAGGTTTGAATTTAGCTAATTTTCATCATATTTTTGTATTGAAATTATTTTTGCTTTTTCATTCTCTGAAATTTTGCATTGGACTCAAGCCTGAACAAAATCATTTTTCCTTACACCCTCACTCTAAGCTTTTTGGCCACACCCACCCCCAGACGGTACCATTCTGGCAGGGTTCTGTTACAGAGTGGAACACAGAAGGGTAGAACAGGGAAGTGAAAGAGAGAAGGGTAGGAAGTGGAATACAGAGTAGTAGGAGAGTGGAACACAGAGGGGTAGAACAGGGGAGTGGAACAAATAGGGGTAGAACAGGGGAGTGGAACAAGGAGGGGTAGACCAGGGGAGTGGAAAACAGAGAGGTAGAATAGGGGAGTGGAACACAGAGGGGGAGAACAGGGGAGGGGAGCACAGAGAGTAGAACAGGGGAGTGGAGCACAGAGAGTAGAACAGGGGAGTGGAACACAGAGAGTAGAACAGGGGAGTGGAACAAAGAATGATAAAGCAGGAGAGTGGAACACAGAGGTGTAGAGGGGGAGTGGAACATTGAAAACTAGAACAGGGACATGGAACATGCTGGGAAATGACATTACAGTTGAGTGTGAATGACTGTATTCTGTATGACTGTATGACAGAACATTAGTGATAATAATGAGGCACTTCATGGAGGCACGGCACGGCAAGAGCTCTAAATCCTTCCATTAATTTTTTCCCACAGTAGGGAAATAGGCTAAAATTTTCTTCATTTGGTTTTTAGCCATCAGGAAAGATCATCATGTAACACTGCAATACTGTAATAACCTCAGCAACTGCACAAAAACCCATCAGTTCCAATACAGTGGTTTCTTCCAACTGTAAACTGCACGGCAAAATCTGACCCAGGAGACCATAAAGGCTTCACTACGAAATTAAATACCATACTGAATTAGAAAACATATCTGGCAATATTTACACAGGACAATACACAAAGATTAAGCTAAAATGGCTGGATATTTGGATGAAAAATATGAATCTTTATGCAAACATACAACATTAAAAAAACCTGAAATGGCCTTGTAACAGAGTGCAGCCATAAGACATGCTTCTACAGCAGTGGAAAGAAGACAGTCGTCCTCCCTTGTAGGATCACATTACAAGAAAATGCCTTCAGGAAAAATGCTGGCTGAGAACCGAACTTCATTCAAACAATAATTAAAAACATTTCAGGCATTTCAGCAACTCCAATATTCAGGAGCTTTGCCAGTCAAGACCACCTTTCTGGTCTCAGGGAAGTAGTCAATTTTTCTCCCAATTTAACTTCTTGTTCTTTTCAATTCTCCCTATAAACGGGCCTTTTTCCGCATGAAATGAACTGTTAAATGTACTGAGTCAAATCTGCTCCATTCTGCTTTACGACTTTCACTTTGAGCTAAAGCTGAAGCAAAGTTTCCAGGAGTCAGAGCGCGTAAGATACAATACAAGGCAAACACCTTTGTGCTCCCTTGCTCCTCACATGGGAAATGGCCGACATACCTTGTATTTTCTACAGAGAAGCAGCGTGTGGGAGCGGGTGTGGTTCAGTGGAATGCGGCGATGGCCTGAGGCCCTTAGGGCAGGCTGGAACGCGTCCAGCGCGGAACCAGCTTGCGTCATGAACAAACTGCTTTTCACTGGAAGTGGTCAGCCTGGTGTGGGAGGCCAAGCTTGATAAAATGTGCATCCGGCTACAGCAAACGCCGCATTTTGCAGACAGTGGGGAACTGCTTATTTAGGGCATGGATATAACTGAATGTTATTACACATTTTTCACACCAATAACAATGTAAGCAGAGGGACGAGTAACTAGGATGTAAAGCAGACCCTTATTACCCGTTTATTTCGTTTTATGAGTCATTCATACTTTCATTCACTGGTGTCAGGCAAGGGTGTGTTTCCGTAATTAACAAGACAGGTCGTGGAAATGGGTCCAGTTATGCCCAGTGATGAGGGAATACATCACATGACCAGATGTCTGCACCCACTCAAACACACACACTCTCACACATAATACACACGCGCATGTTCAGACACATACACACACACACCACACCGAGAGAGTAATTTTCTTGGTCATTACCACTGAATCCAGTGCTTATCCATGCGTATCCACCTCTGATGCAAGTGTAATTGCAAACTGAACTGTAATCAAAGAATCAATGTACAACTCAACAAGCGCGGTAATAAAGGTAGGCGAGAGGGATGGGGGGCGATGCTTTTAAGATTTTATAATTCCTTGCAAACCAAACAACTGAATTCAAAATGTAAAAATAAAACTACCCATGCATTATTTTTGCACATTCTTTCATGTATACCCAACAGCAATAATACAAAATTGTAACTTCATAATCAGTTTATACAGCTGCCTGAAGAAAAGGCTAGATGCTATCGAGGTATGGCGGAATCAGCAATGTAAATGCAGCCGTTGAACGAATTAGATATTATGGCACTTACAGGATGTGAATAGCTCTCCCTGCTCACACAACATCCTTTTATAACCATCACAAAGTAAACACCAGCGTCACATGCGTCATATGTGTTGACTATTCAGCCCTCCACACTTTAAATTGCCATCTGCCTTTCATTTTCCCAGTGCATGCCTTTAGCACTATAACTGTATTCAGGTGGGCCTTTGGGACAAGGAGTTGGCCTTTTCTGGAATAAACCGGAATGTTTTATTGCCCCTGCATGTCCCCTCTTGACACAAATCAAATACATCAAGAACATACTGATGTAAAAATGCTTACTCTCTCAAGCTGTTTGGCAGGAAATACATGAAAGCCATAGAGAAGATCTGTATAGTGACACAGTAATGTCAAATAATATCACACTAAATAGATGCCACAGGCAATTAAGAGAGGAGCTAAACTGTTCACACTTCTACCGATTCCTTAACCATACCTTAATATGTGCCATCAACATGACAAACTGCATGCAGCCAATTTGCTTACAACAAATTTGACTTTAATATTCCTGTGAAAACAATCTGATATGGCCATTTGCAACCAGCGGCGCAACGGAAATGGGGTGGTATCAGCCGAATAATCAGAGACTGTCACTCAAAGCTAATCAACATACATAAAACGTAGTCCTCGAGGGGTGATTCACAGATCAAGTGAAGGTGTGGAGAAAAACAACAGACAATTATTGAAATGTAATATCAGAATTTTCATTACACGTTTCTAACTAGAATGGTTTTTACACGTAAAAACAGATGTCTCCCCCTTCCCCCATTTCACATTTTAGAGTTATGGTCCGGAAACGAGTCCCACCCTTCAATATGCTTAAGTCCAAATTGTTGCCTTGGAAACAGAAAAAATAAAATTCAAAAGCAGTTCAAACCCTCAAAAGGCACTTCTGCATCTCATGGAGAGACACTATATCAAATTTGGTGAGAATCGGTCGAACAGTTTCAGAGTTATGCTCCGGAAACAAATGGGAACGCCGACGCCAACGGGAATTCAGGCAAAAACAATATGTCTCCACCTCCCCCCCCCCCCCGCCCCCCCCCCCCCCCCGCCCCCCCCCCCCAGGAAGGGGGAGACATAATAACCATCATTTCTACTCAGTGGAGTGATGAGCAGAGATGAAACAGATGATGTCATAAAAACATGCATGAAAGACCAGACGTTAGCATGATGCACCACAAGCCCTGGACCAGACTGGAGGTGCAGGGTTGGCCATCACTGAGAAAAACAACCTCGATTTTCCACACACCGTGACGTTATGGACTGAGGCAATTCATAAATATCGTATCCCCCCACTGCAACATCAAGGCCCACTATGATAGCCATGTTATAGCAACCTATTAATCACCACCACAAGAAAGGGGAGTGCTAGCATGACGCTGGGAGGAGATTAATTGTCTAGGCATATCAGTAAAACACAAGGGAAAGTCAAGTGTCTCAAATACACATACACACATACACACATATACACACACACAAACACACACACACACACACACACACACACACACACACACATAGCCGGCAGGGGGGTTGAAGGTAAATTATTCCCCACACTCCTGTGAAAATGAATTGTATTGCACCATTTCTTCTGAAGAGAGGACAGATTGGATGTGGGAAAATGGGTTCCCATAAATCACCCCGCCCTCCTTTCCTCAGCAGTCCCTGGTGCTCATGGCTGAATCACGCAAATGAAATGGACTCCAAGGCAATTCAGAAGATAATGAGGTAAACACAACAGAAGTCTGTGAGCACATATTAACATACCAGATATCAGCAGACTAAATACCATATAATAGACAAAGCGCCAAGTCACTCAGTAGCGGAGTTACAAAATTGGTGTATTTTGCATTATTGCTCCAAAACTAAGTACGCTGGAGTTACAATTTAAATGGCTTTGCATAGGTCTTCCCTGGTACTTCACACAATTTAGTTCATTTTCATTTAAATGGCTTTATCTTAACTCTATCTTACTTAGTTTTGGAGCTATGTTACAAAATACACCAATTTTGTAACTCCGTTACCGCGTGACCTGGCCCCAAAGTGTATATGGGCAATTCCAGCATTACTCACCGTACATTTACTCTATATAAAGGCAACGTAAAGTTCTGCAACCAATCAATAAATGAATGAAACTTTCAAAGTAGAAATTTAGAAGGGAAAACTTGAAATAAATTCCCAGTGGTTATGCTGGGAGACTACATTCTTTTTCAGCGTTACACACCTTACGCTCAAGCATGGCTTTTTTAAAAACCGGACTTTGGTTCTATATCCTTGTTAAATGATGCACTGCAGAATAATATGGATTATATGTCCGAAATCTAATCAATGAACTTCATAACACAAACAACATTTTAACTAAATATAATAGTAACTAATATTACTCAAGGTCTTGAAAGAAAAAAAAAGTTCTGTTACTCACATTACCAGATGATTCCGGTGTTGGAATTTCACCATACTGAGATGTTCTAAACCATTTCTATTTAACAGAATAGTACGCTATGATGCTTCAGGCACCATTAGCTTCAAAGTGTAAACCCCTTACATGTAACTCCATCAACCCTTCCCCCCAGCAAATCAGTGCCACGGCCTTTTTCCTGAACCACTAATACATGAAAGTTCTACTTTTGCATCAACATCCAACCTATACAACAATCTGTAGACATGGTAAATATCATACTATTAGCCATGAGAAGACCCTGCCACTCTTAAGAACACTAGTTACCCCATGCCTACATGACCTGACATCTCACAGCTCAGTCTGTTCATTGATAGTTTTTTCAACCTCTCGTAATACTTTTGAATGTCTGATTCACTGAAGTCCTAAAATTTCACATTATTATGGTGATGGTTAAAGGCAGTGAGGAGCCAATAAAGACCCTTGGTGGATCATTAAATCTGATTATACATTTCCAAAAATGTTGGGAATTTAAATTAAAACAGAACACAATGATTTTATTTGAACTTTATACATATTTATTTGAAATTAGTACAAAGACAATATATCAGATGTTGAAACTGACAAATTTTGTTGTTTTTTGAAAATATCAGCTCAATTTAAATTTGATGACAGCAACACGTTTCAAAAAAGTTGGGACAGGCTAATAAAAGACTGGAAAAGTTGCATGATGCTAAAAAAAATGACAGCTGGCAGAACATCTCACAACTAACTGCAACAGGGCAGTAACATGATTGGGTATAAAGTCTTTCATAAACAAATATAGAGAGGGCTTAACCACTCTAAGAAAGACCGCATAGGAAAATAGTTCAACAATTCAAGAATAACATTTTCAACCTACAATGGCGAAGAATTTGGAGATTTTATCCTCTATGGTATATAATATCATTTAAAGGTTCCAAGAATCCAGATTATACCATGGTCTGGATGAATACTTTTTTCTGATTGGCTGGCAGGTATGCATTAAAAACGTGGAACCACACAGATTGTTCGGCTACGGTCGTTTCACCATTCGAAATTCATCCACTAGCCAACTTGTAACCCTAGCAATGTTAGACCTGGTATTCGGCTGGGCCCAACAGAAACAGAGCTGCTCATTTATCTCCAGTAAATTTAGCAGCGTCATAAGTTGCGTCCAGCAGGGCGGTTAACTATAGGTACTCAAGCGATAATGACCCAAAATATTATAGCAGCGAAGTAATCAGGCTTTATTCATTATACGATTGTAATTGTGTACGGTTACAAAGGAAGCTAACGTGTCCACTTCATGTGTCAGCAACTGCTGACAGTTCGCTAGCAACGTGCTATGCCAGCAGACTTCAGCTCGCTGACTGCGGAAACCGTCATAAGTTCATTGTAACTGTGGGTAGCAAGTTAGCTACAGTCTGCATAATCGCACATAATGTTGCGTTATGAATAACGTCCATTTCAGCTGGAATCTGTAATCAAATCAGCTGGTAAACGGATGTTAGCTTGTGCAAAAAATTATTTCTCCATGAACATAAGATGAACTAAGATAGCTGGTTCAATTTAACTTGGCCTATAGTAGGCTATTGGGTATGAGAAGGCGCAGCGCCTGTTTAAGATTACCAGCTCGTTTTTTTTTTTTTAAGGGCTAAACTTTCACCAAAAATTTCTGAATGCTGCGAGTTGATATTGCTGGCAAATGACCATGGTATAAGCTGGATAATCAACTCGAAGGTGAGCATTCCACGGTTTTAATGCACTTCGCGGAGGCAACCACCGTCCGCTTTGCGTCGGGTGGTTATTTGCCTCCGCATCGTGCATTAAAACTGTGGAATGCACACCTTCTCGTTAATTATCCCTTACATATTCTCCGTACACATGGGACACGGCCAAAATCCTATTTTGAATGGCTCTGATTTTCAGGTCCTCCGGTGGCACTCCCTTAAAAACAGACAAGATTCTGTCGTGGAAATCACTGCATGGACTCAGGAACAGTTCCGTAAACCACTGACAGTAAACACAGTTTGTCACTGAATTCATAAATGAAAGTTAAAACTCCAGCAAGTAGAGATAAACAAGATCCAGAAACACTGCATTCTTCTCCAGGCCCAAGCTCATTTAAAACCTACTGAGGCAAAGTGAGAAACTGCCCTGTGGTTTGACTCCTCAAAATGTCAAATTCTTTTTGGAAATCATGGATACCACGTCCTCTGGGCTAAAGAGGAGGGGGCGATCCGGCTTGTTGTTAGCAAACAATTCAAAAGCCAGCATCCACGATAGAATGGGGGTGTATCTGTACACATGCAGGGGTAACTTCTGCATCCGTGAAAACTCCATTAATGGTGAATGATATATAAAGGTTTTGGTACAACATTTACTACCATCCAGATGCCTTTGTTAAGGGAATTTAAGCGACAACATGCCAAAACCCATACTCTGCATGTATTACAACAACATGGCTGTGTAGTAAAAGAGTTTGGGTGCTAAAGTGGTCTGCCAGCAGTCCAGACCTGTCACCCACTGAAAATATTTGGTGGATTATGAAACGAAAAATATGACAAAGCAGGCTGCAGCTGAAATCCTACACAAAACAAGAATGGGTAAACATTTTGCTTTCAAAACTACAGCTGTTGGTCTCCTTAGTTCCCAAACGCTTACAGAATGTTGATTGAAGAAGATTTGATGCAACACAGTGGTGAACATATCTATGTGCCAACTTTTTTTTGCTAGCGTCACATTCAAAATATATTTTTGAATATATTATATTATTGAATATATTTTTTCAAAAAAAAATCTCAGTTTCAACATCTGATATATTGTCTTAATATTTATTTGAAAATGGTATGAAGTACAAATGATTTGAAAAATATTGCATTCTGCTTTCATTTTACACAGTGTCCCACCTTTTTTGGAGATGGGGTTGAAAGTCCTCTATGTAAAAGTGTCTTTTATGACCTTGAAATTACAGCCAAAAAATCTAAATTATCAGTCCATTTGAAATGTGTTGCCATTACTACTAATTAGCACTTGGAGCCGTGTTTACTCACTACCAATCACCGGGCTTGAGTCCCGGATCAGTCGATGAACGATAGCTCATACGAATCATGTTTAACAGGGCAGCAGTGAGTGCTGCCGTGAGTGCTGGCCCAAATTATTTTCATTGATGTCATTGGCGTAATGGGTGATAAGACCTGCGCTGTTTAGTACCATCCAAACCCTGACTTGAGTTAATGTGATATACGATAAGGATGCAATCAATTACACTATGTACATCTTTTACTTAAAAAGAAACAGATTACGAGGTGACAGAATGATGGCGACATGAAAAATATAAACTTACATAAAAAATTCTTGACTGTATGGCAAATTTGAAAGCACGGTTCGACGCATAAAGGAATCTCGTAACTCACGCACATGTAGCGTGACTCTTTCCTACACCATTCTTGGTGCAAATTACACAAAATTCGCAAAGTCTCAACCTTTTCGCAGTTGGTGGGTGCGAACTAGTCAGTTGATCACTGCGATCAACACCGCTCATACCGTAGTTGTTATCGGTTTCACATTTGCTCACCAGACGATTCCTCTTCACTGTTTCACACATGTGGTTCGCGGGTTGACAGCATCTTTTTGTCCTGCCACAGCAGGGCCAGCATCAGTTTGTTTGGCTGTCACCATGTGATCACGGTGAAAATGAACGAAATAAAATTTACAAACTGAAAGTAATGAAATGTATGCATGTTACCTCTTACAGTGCCCTTCATAATTATTGGCACCCCTGGTTAAGATGTGTTCAAAGCCTTAAAATAAATTCAATTTTTATTGCAGAAGCATACTCTCACACTGAAAATTGTAGAAAAATGTAACCTTCAACTCAAGTGAATGTTAAGGGAAAAAAAATCCCTGACTAAGAAATAATTATTTTTCATAAAATCACCTGTTCCACAATTATTGGCACCCCTAACAATTCCGAGGAATTAAATGTAATTGTAGTATTTCAACAGTAGTTAACAAAGTTGATCAAAGAATCTAGGAACATTTAATTAGTAAATCATCACTTCCTGTTTCCCTGGGGAGCAAATATGACGTGACACAGAGGCCATTTCTCATATCCACTCTTCAACATGGGAAAGACAAAGAAACACACCATTCAAGTATGGCAGATATGTGTCGACCTTCACAAGTCAGACAATGGTGACAAGAAAATAGCGACTCGCCTGCACCTGCCCATATCTACTGTCAGAGGAATCATTAAGAGGTTTAAAACAACTGGAACAGTGGTAAACAAGCTTGGACGAGGACACAAGGTTATTTTGCAACCATACACAGTGAGGAGGATGGTAAGAGAAATAAAAAGTTCTCCAAAGCTCACTGTTAAAGAATTGCAACAAATGGTAGCATCTTGGGGTTACAAAGTCTCCATCAGGACCATCAGGCGCTATCTACATGCCAAGAAGCTGTTTGGGAGGCATGCACAGAAAAAACCTTTTCTCACTCACAATCATAAACGCAAACATCTGGAGTTCGCTAAGCGGTACTGGGACTTCAACTGGGACCGTGTGCTTTGGTCAGAGGAGGCCAAGATAGAACTTTTTGGCAACAAACACTCTAAGTGGGTCTGGCAGAACACAAAAGATGAGTATGCAGAAAAGCACCTCATGCCCACTGTGAAGTATGGGGGAGGATCGGTGATGCTGTGGGTCTGTTTCTCCTCCACAGAACCTGAGAACCTTGTTAGGGTGCATGGCATCATGAACGCTTTGAAATACCGGGACATTTTTTATCAAAATCTGGTGGCCTCTGCCCGAAAGCTGAAGATGAGTCGTCACTGGGTCTTTCAGAAAAATAATGACCCTAAACATGTAGCCAAATCTACACAGAAATGGTTCACCAGACACAAAATCGAGCTCCTCCCATGGCCATCTCAGTCCCCAGACCTCAACCCCATTGAAAACCTGTGGAGTGAGTTGAAGAGGAGAGTGCAGAGGAGAGGACCCATAATTTCGCTGGATAATTTAGAGAGATTGTGCAAAGAGGAATGGTCGAAGATCCCTCTTTCTGTATTCTCGCATCTTGTGAAACATTATAGGAGAGGATTAGGTGCTGTTTTTTTTGGCAAAAGGGGGTTGTGCAAAGTATTAATATCAGGGGTGCTAATAATTGTGGCACATATGATTTGATGTAAAAGAATTATTTCTTAATGTAGGATTTTTTTCCCACTGAATAAATGCACTTCATTTAAAGGTTGGATTTTCCTCTTTTTTCAGTGTGGTCCCATATTATTTAGAAAAAAACTGAATTCATTAGAAGCTAAAGAACACATCTTCATAAGGGGTGCCAATAATTGTGGAGGGCGCTGTATATCACCAAAGACCAATCATAATGTCACATGAACTCAAACCATTGTCTGTATTTAGATGCAAAGCAAGCAATGTGATAACACGCGGCTCCGGGGTTCGAGCCGGTCGACAGTAATAAGAGTACACGCATTTCCGGGCAAGTTTGATAAGCCAGCTAAGAGATCGGGCAGGCGCGAGTTGCGGTAATGTAAATATACGGGAAACAAGTGGTTAAGGTGAATATATCAAGGCTGGTTAACGAATAGTTCAGCAGACTCAATTTTTCACTGCGAACTCCAAACAGGATAATTGTGAAATAGGCATGAGAAAATGATACAGTAGCAATGGATGTCTCTTCCAGCAGGCAAATGAAAGTCTATATTTACAGGGGTCAGCTGCCCTACTTGTCACTCATCTATTCCAATTTCCAATGATTTATTTTAAACTGTGAGTAACAGCACAGCTCCCCTGTTCATTAGGCCATTTAATCATCAATCTATGCTTCACGTTAATTGAATACTTAGTCAGAGAAAAGGAAAAGTCATTCCAAGACAACTCTGTTTCAAATTCTTTTCATCCATTACCAAATTGCTCTCCTGGGCTTATTACTTCACCTCGCTCATCAACATCACTGGTTCAATGCTGGCCGCTGAACTTCAAATGATCAATATAAGACAGCTGCTGTGCAGTGACTCATGCCTGTGGGGTGGGATGAGCTGGTGGGGGCAGGGTGATGGCAGATAAGTTTCGCTCCTCCCATGATCACACAAGGCACAATTCTGTTGAAGCTTTTCATTCTTTAAGTCAAGCATAGATCACGATACATAAATGTTTTCCACGCCAAACTCATAAGAAATCAAACGCAGAACGACTATGATCCCCTGCCAACTGCATTAATCTTGACTTGTCAAGGTATAAAAATTCAGTATTTTCTAGGGGTGTAACGATTCTGAATCAATTCTGTATCGATGTTTTTTACGGTATAGGGCCGCCATGGGGCGAACATCCGAGTTTTCCCTCTTCCTTTATTAACCCCTTTCTGCAGATGTAGACGCCGGCGTCCGTAAATTCCAAAATTTAATTCCTAAACAATTCTGTAATTGAATTTCCAAATGTCTAGCTTCACTTGAATAATTTTCAAAAATCTCTGTGTCACAAATCCTGAGTTCTAAAGCTTAAATAGGCTCATGCACAACAGGAAAAATTGGCAAAATTTTGTATCCGCGCAAAGGGGTTAAACCTGACGCAGTCCTGAACAAAAGTGCCAAACAACAAAGGGCATGAGAAATGCTTCCGGAAAAAAAAAAAAAAAACTTGACTGTTTTGGTGACAAGCTGCAGGGAACCAAGTAAAGGACTACAGAATTGTCTCCTTTTAAGCAATTAGGCTACTCTAATCTTGTCCCAGTTTACTTCGCTCCACTAGCAATCAAACAGGCAATTATCTTTTTTACTTTGCTGAATGAGTAGAGCTGTTTATTAAGACAGTATGTTTGAATGCGAAATTGGCCATTTCGTGTGATTATGATCATTTATAGCTCACATTCACGTTTCATCCACTTTAATGTTTTCCACCTTGTGTTTATTTTAGACGCCTGAAATCCAGAACGATCTGAAAATAAATGTCTTTATTTTTATTTGATCATTATAGATCTCCTTGAAATGCCACAATGAGAGATGAATTGCTGAGTTAGGATGTGGCGTTGTTGAACGAGGAACGAGGAACGAGAAGTGTGATGAGACAACTAGCGGTCATGGAGTGTGTAGGCAGTCGCGTGTAATTTCTTGAAACATACACACCAGAAGCAGCTTAAAATGATTAAATATGCCGTCAGGAAGAAGCCTGAGTTTAGATTTCGCTAATTGCAGGTGCTCCGCCCTTCCCTAAATCTGCTACCTTGTACTTAGCCTAAACAAGTCGACATGGTCTACAACATCCCCCGCCAATCGTGCGCTTCTCATTTTCGAACTCAATCAAGGTCTTTATGGTCTGAAGCTACACACCAAATTTGGTTACTGTATCTGTAGTAGTTTCTGAGTAAAGCTGTCCCCTTTATCTCGGACGGACCGACGGACGCACACACGGACGGACGGACGGACGGAGGTCAAACCTATATCCCCCTCCCACTTCGTGTTGGCGGGGGATAATAACAATCAAGAAATTTAGCCAGTAGCCTATAACGATTAAGGTGTGATGGTGAAAAGCAGACAAACCTGACTGGGCTACGGTGTTCGATTGAAAGAATGCCAATTTGAATAATTAGAAAAAATCCTCCTCTGAATTACATCTCTCATTGTAGCATTTTAGGACATTATCCAAGATTCATTTAAAACAGATTTGTTATCAGATCGACCTGGAGTTTAAGCGTCTAAAAAATACACAGGTGGAAAACATTCAGAAAAGCGGATGAAATGTGAATGTGAGATAAAAATGATCTCAGTCACACAAAATGCCGTGGCAATGGCAATCGTGTTCAAGCAGTGCTGTTCTATGGCCATTTAAATTTCAAAATGCAGCAAACATGCTGTCTTAATAAACAGCTCTGCTTATTCAACTTAAAGAGCACACAAATCCACCATTTGATTGCTAATCAGGCAAAGTAAACGGGAACAGGTATACGTTTCTTAGAGTTGCCTAATTGGTTAATAGGATGATGATTTTGTCTTCCTTGGCTTGGCTCCTCTAGCCGAAAAATACTGATGTCAGTCAAGTTTTTTCCAGAAGCATTTCCCATTCCCTTAGATGTTAAGCACTTTCGTTCAGCACATCACGGAGGTTAATAAAGGAAAAGGGAAAGCTCGGATGTTCGCCCCGTGGTAGCAGGTGGCTCTTGCGTCAAAGCGTTAGTAGTTGAATAATTTAGTAAACTGGTTATTAGTGAATTGTAAAAGTTCACCTCATGGCATGCATTTAAAATCAATTCAAATGCAAGCTATGCATCAAACTTTTGTGAAAATCATTTCTGGGGTCTTTATAGTCCGGCTTCTGGGAAAGTTGTACGGAGGCTACAATAGGAGATTGTTGTATGACTGGCAATTATCCAGTTAATCATAAACAAAATCGAAACCTAATCTAAACAACACCAGCAGTATTTGCTACTTAATATTATACTAGAATGTAGAATTTCAAGAAAATTCCATTAATTGCAGTTTATGCAATCTCATTGTAGACCTCCTCTGACACAAAGCTTTGTGTCTTGTCTCAATGGTAATTGGTCAAGTATCATATCAGTAGCCTACGTGCACAGTTATTTAATTCAACTAATTCAACTGTCCCATTCTAAATTAGACACGGGTTGAGAGTTGGCATATGGTAATGTCACTGGCTGTAAACAGTTTTATTTTTACGTAAGCGAACTTAACACTCGAGCCTCAGTCGGCAAAACCGCATTTAACAGAAATTTCTCTTAAGCATATCAAGCAGGACACAGACAGAAAAAAATATATGCCATTTTGTGAGCTACATTAATTCAGAAGCTTCTAAAGACATTGCCGTTCTATGTCACAATTAACGCGGATGGGGAAATGCTTTATAACTGCAATGAACAATGCAAGATGTGGGGAGCAGGACAGTAATTCTACCAACTGATTCTCGCACCTGAACGAATTAACACCAAGTTGCTAATAGGGAAACGTAAATAGGAACAGGTTTGGAGAAGGTATGGTGAAAGCAGGGTTAGGTAATTCTCCGATGGAAAGTCCAGGATGCAAGAGTTTAAAAATCAGCTGAAATGCTACGATGAGAGATGGAATTTGGACAAGGTTTTTTTGCAATTCTTTGATAGCATTCTTTCAATTTAACATTGTAGCGCAGTTACGTCTGTCAGCTCTTCTCTATCACTTCATAATCATTAGGCCTATTGGCAACAGGCTAAATTACGTGATTGTCATTTAGGCTCATTAAACGGGAACAGATTTTGGGTTAGCCAGTTGAGCCTGAAAAGGCGATGGAAGCTGCCAAACCTCGCCGACTATTAGAGGAGTTCTAATCTGAACTATGTTCCCGGAAGCACTTCAAATGATTGTCTTTTATTTCAGACCGCAATGTATGTTTGAAGAAGAAATGGGATGCAGCAGTGTATACCCCATAGCGGGCAAGTCGTCTCATTTCGCTTTACGATCGTCACAATTTGATAACATCACACCCCCAGCACAACCTTCTTTTCATCAACCAATCCGCGGATCATGTGCGTAGCGAATCATGAAGAGGGATCCGTATGAATTACGGATCAACAATGATCCGTTGCACCACTAGTCACCAGAACAGTAGGTTTGCTTTTTTATGAATGATACGCTCACAGCAAATTTGATCCAATTTCCATTAGAACAGTTTAACTTGTAGCATTTGGCAATGTACTTTCATCTAATGGTGGCGCTACAGTAAAACAGGCAAATAAAGTTCCTCCTATGGTAGTATTTGGAGTACTAAGAGCTACCTAAAACGTGATTCACAAACGCACTATTTGCACAAGACTAGATTTACCTGGGTAGTGGGTACCTCATCCGATTTAGAAATGACCCCATTAAACCCATGTTTTGTGTGGCACATTCACAAAGGATAAGCAAAGTCTGTGTTTTACTAGAATTTACAAACATTATGCCCCACGATATGACAGACCAAAACCTGTTCGATGGGCAGTATCCTACACCAAAGAGTCCAACAACAGCTATGACATCCGATTTGTTCCATTGAAGTTGGCAATTTTCCAGAAGAAACATTTATCCTCTGCATTTGACCCATCCTATCGTTAGGAGCAGTGGGCAGCCACGGAGCCAATAATGCGTGGACTGGAAAGTGCACTGATCCTATTCAGAAATGTCGGAGATGTGCCCAGATAGTCTCCGCTACATCGTTACATTTTACATATGGCCAAAGAGTAAAGTGGTCAGAACTTTGAGTTATGGAGTTATAACACTATGTGATCGCGTCCTGAACCAAGTCCAAGCAAAATCATTACAGCCTCGTGTTTAAGGCGATACTGCATTAATAACTCGATATCATTAGATTTCTCATGCGTGTTCTCTTGATGACAAAGCTGGTATGCAACGATAGCCATTAGGAGTTTTTGAGAATTGCACTGAGCAACCGGTGAGAACATGAATATTCAATTTGCGGTGTTACGAAACACTGCAACATGTTTCTTACTGGCATAAATTCTCCGCCCATTTCCTTTTATTTGCAAAAAACAGTCCTTCAAGTGATGTTGGAGTTCAAGAAACAAAACATGTCACAAACTGATTTGTGACCAAAAGTCCATGCAAATTACTCCCAGTTGAAAAAAACAATAGGAGTCCTCACATCAGGAGTGACAGGCACTTTTTTTTTTGGAGCTACTCCTAAATCGGCCAGTTAGGAGCAACATGGTCACAAATGAACTTGCTTTCCTGACAGGAGGGTTAGTTGTGTGCAGTACCCTATGCAGCAGCATTAACAATATTGCACTATTAAAATACCAAATGAAGCTGCAACGTTGCTCAAGACCAGGGAGGGCTCGTTCAAACTCGCCAGAGCTTTTTGGTCTGCTTTCAGCAGACCAGAGTTCATTTCCTCAGATAGTCCGCTTCGTTTGGGCAGGTGTGAAAGCTCATCCGAACTCTGGTGCGGGCCAAACAAGTGAACTCTGGTCCGCCTGAAAATGTGGGTCTCGCTTCGCTTGCAAGTGAACCCTGGTGTAGTTCGCTTACAGTGGGAAATGCAAACGGACTATCCAGTGAACCAGAGAGAGAAAAAGAACCAGAGACAGCTCGCTGCCTCGCCTGCTGCTCACACTGGGCAGCTTCTTGTGAAAAACCAATTAGGTGTGAACACCAAAGAAAAAACTGAAACCTCAAGACTGCATAAATTTGGTGTTGCTCTTTTTGTTTTTTTTGTTGTGAACAAGCCGGCTGAAGAGGATATGCTTCCGTTTTCGGTCCCGACTAATCAATGAGCCGGGTTTTCTTCCTCCTCATGATTTTTTTCTTCCAGTCAGTGCTCAATTCGGGCAATACTGCCCCAAACGACCAACTGTTATAACTGAATGATGTTGTCCAGGCGGTTTGGTCCGCTTTCAAAAGTACAGTGTGAAAGTGAACCAAACCAAATGAAGGCGTGAAATTTTTTGGTATTCCCCGCCAAATCGAACAGAGTCCCCTGGACTATCCTGATATGAGAGTGCCCTTACAGCCTGGTATAATTGTAGGGCCTCTGTGCTGCAGTAGGTGGATGGAGGAGAGTAGATTGTCTCTAGGCTTGTTGCTACAGAAATTTTACTTGGTACCTGAGACAGGACAGAATTTTTATTGGCATGCAGTAGTTTTCAGTGCCTGACCCCCTTTTTTTCTGTCTTTTCCTGGGGATCTTTCCCCTCCAGAACATTGAGTGTATGGATCGTCTAAGCTCTATCCCTCACCATGAGTGCCGGCTGCTGCTGTCCTGCAGTCCTGATCCAGTTCTGCTACATCCTAGCTAAGGCACTCCCTGGAGCTACGATGCCACAGCTTGGATGTTTTAATGAGTTTTTCTGGACTTTAATTGAACATGATTGATAAGCTAGCCAGTGGAGGATGGACTTCCCAACTATAGCCAGGTTCCTCCTGAAATTTCTTCCCACGGAGGAGTTTGTTCTTAACACTGTTTGAGGATTTTTTGCACTGCAAAGCATCTTTGTGACAGTCGGTCTATGAAAAGCACTATACAAATAAAACCAAATTGAATTAAATAGATGTCAAACCAAGGTCTTGACTCACTGTGGTCATTAAACAATCTATGACACGCTTCAACAATAGTAGGCAGTTCCCTGGTGCCATGGCTGAATTTCCAACTTTCCAGTTGATCATCTCCTGATCTAATGAGCTATGCAATTTGTCCTCTCCCTCTCCACCTCAGGCCCTAGGGCTCCCTTGAAAAAAAGATTTAGATCTCAATGGGACTTCCCTGGTTAAATAAAGCATATATATAAAAATGTGTTCTCCCAGAATCCTTGAGGATCCCCAAGGATTTAGCCAAGATCTCTATGGATTTCCCCAGGGTTCTTCATGATCTTCAAGGATTTTGCAAGGGTCCTCAAGGATCCTGTCACCAGATCCTTCTGGATCCTTCAGGATCTTTACAAGGATCCTGTCAGAATCCCTCACATGATCCTTGCAAGGATTCACACCAGGGTACTGCCAATAGTAAGACAAAGTCCTTTAAGCAATAATGCGAAAATGAATTTACTAGACAGAAACAACAACTGCTATTTAATAGTCACATCAGCACATTAACTTTACTGCCTCTCCTTTAGTTTTCACTGTTAATAATGCCAGTTAATTTTAAGCATGTGATGCATCTTCCAAACCACAGGCATTTTCAAACTGGCATTTGTTCTGATGGCAAGTCCCGAGACATGGTTCAGGATCCAGCCAGACACATAAACCAGCTAATTATAAAACGGTTTCATTCAGGGATTATATCCATCCCCACTATGAGTTCTGATCCAAGCATTGCAAAACCTGGTGGAACTGAGTGTGGAATATAATTTAACATTAAATTGAGATCACAGTCACAGCATTTAGACAGCATAGGTAAAGTGTAACTACACAAAGCATATTGGCTGAGCTTTCTGATCATATTTTTCTGACCAATATTTTTAAACTGAAAAAATAGTTCAGACATTTTCCAATTCCCTCTACACCACTCCCACAAGTGAAAAATATTAGTTTTCTTGTCTCAGGAAGGATGGGAGATTGTGCCATACAATTAGCCCTGAACATTCTCACAGGCTACTATGGCCCTGCATCAGTTGATATCAGTCTCCATGACGGACTTCTCCCGGCAGACTTGTCTAATTCAAAAGTGGCAAACTCATTCCCTGCATTCCAATGTTATTCAATCTTCCCAATCTGAGCTCCAAAGGCCAAAATCCACCTGTTCTTTGCATAAGATCGCCATATGTCAGCAAATGGAAACTGACATATTTTTCATTTTTTCCCCTCACTAAACATCTGCCACACAGTAAGATGGTCATGAAATGATCTATGAGCCAATTACACAAAAAAGCAGAATGAGGACTGTTCAGATTCATTAACAAAGATAATGGGCAAGAAATTATCTCTACATTCCCTCCCTGCTAGTGTATACAAAAAACCCAGCAATGCCTCTACTCCATCTTACACTGCTATAGCATGTAATATCCAAAAAAACAAATGGTAGCTCAGAATATAAAATAAGAAGTACGACATATTCCAGACTGTTAAGATACAGTTTTTCATCCTGGCCCTAGTGACCAATGTCACTAAAACAAATTCTGGAAATCAGGGCTTTGAACCGGTTCGTGTAATGAAAACGAAAACCAGAAACTTTTGCTATTTTGCTAGAAACAAAAACGAAACCAGAAACTTTAGAAATTTTCATGTTCCGGAGCAGAATCGTTTATAGAAAAATAATGGTAACCGGTTAATACCGTTATTTTTTCCGTTCTTGAAATGTTTTGTGTTTGGGCTACAATGACCAACAGACGCTCACTTCCTGTGTGCTGTTCCCTGGCATGCCCGGGCTGAGTAGAGAGAATTCAGCCACCTATCACCAGCAGGCGATCAAGAAGAAATAAGTAAATGCAGTCTCCCTAACTATAAACATAACTATAAGAGGTAGGCTAAATATTACAGAATAGGGTAATCTGAAATGTTAGGCAAGTAAATAGGTTGTAAACAAGAATTTTGTGGTTGTGGGCTGTGTTGAAAATGTTAAAGAGATGTTGGAAACAGCTAAGCGTAGCCTGTCAATTTTCTTCACTAAAACGCAATAGTTCTCGACCGTTAGCACAACCCAGGGGTACAAAAGCGTAACAAAGCAGCAGTCAGTCGCAGTCATAAAGGCCCTCTAAAACCTCACCTTACAATTCTTAATAACATAAACTTCTCGCAGTGGTGGTGTTTGGGCTCAGTCGCCCGAATTCAATATTTGACTGCGCAACTAGAAATTCTACCAAATGACCAGAAGAGCATGGGAAATGCACTGATCGAGTCCTGACAAGGTCTAGCAGTTTGTTAAATGATCTCAATGGCAGCTGTAACCTGTCCCATTTCTTTCATTTTTGAGCGATTTGAGAAGCGAAATGAGATCTGTTCCACTGTTTGGCAAGAAATGACGTAGCAGAAGTTATTCTTGTCTTAATTCATCAATAATAATGTAACAAATGTGGTCACATAATTACTTAGTGATACAGCATGTATAGAGGGATTATCAGTCTACGTCACTACACAAGTCACCCTGCTATACTGCGCATGTGAGCTGCAGAAAGAGAGCAGGAAGCGCCGCGACCATGTCTTCAACTCGCAAGTTTTACAGACTTTAAGCATCAGTACTGCAGCATGCCTACAGCATGACCCCAAGCTGAGAGAAAAAAGAACATTGTTTTTAATTTTGAGCAGTATAATAGGTTAGACTCATTGGTTTGAATGGTGATAAAGCTAGATATGCCTGCAAGGCACAGCTGTATAACTGCAGCAAATTAGTCGTGAATTGTTTTCTAGAATAACAACAGTGACTGAAGACGAGGTTACATAGCAATGGAAAGATAAGGTAAACTTAGTTTTATTAATCCCACAGTGGGGAAATTTCATCGTACAGCAGCTCAAAAAGTGATATGAGAGGGGGGAAAAAAGCAAATGTGTACCACAAGTACAAAGGAAGCAAAGATTAATTTGTAACATTATATTATTCTAAATACCCAGCCATGCAGCTGCAGTGCACGGTCAGGATGCAGTTGTTTTTCTTGTTCACAATGACACAGGCTTAATACATATTTATATTATTTCCAAACTCTTTTGCAAATGAAAATAATTTCTGCGACAAGTACCTTGCAGCACGGTCACGCAACTTGCTGTAAAAAAAAAAAACAGCTGTCCCATTGGAAAATGTAAACAGACAAAACCGCGTGCTTGTCACCAGAATTACCTTCATTCGCTGAAGAGTTCTGAAATGCCGCTCTCGCTGGAAAAAAAATTACCGTCGCTGAGTGCCAGTGCATAGACCTAATTATAATTAAGTTATTTTTCTGTACTGAATGTAGCCCATTATTTGCTGTTAGATCGCATGGGGGGAGAATTAGCCAGGACTAATTGTTGTCAATAAAGAGATGGATAACTGCCCCCAAATTTTCAGGTCTAGTACTGGCCCTGACCCGCCGATACAAGTTATCTCGTAGTTGGCAGTCAACGTGTTAATACGTATCCCATTCACTAATGTCAATTTAGCAGCATAACTTGTTTTATCACTTGGTGATAAACTGTTGTAGTGCGCTGACAACATCGCTAGCCAGCCAACATCGCAACTGCAACAACATTGACAACCTGTCAAACAGTTTAAAGGGGCCACTCTTTCTGCAGTCAAGTTGCGCCGCATCCACCGTGTTGATAAACAAATAATCCCTCTATAAAGCATAGGCCTTGTGAATTGTAGTGTTTGTTGTGTGATAAAGGAAACAATAGCCCATTTGAAAATGCTAATGTTAAACTTACCAATGAAAAGTCCTATGGCTGACATGGAACAATGGTAACCGGTTCAGGAACAAAATTTTTTGGTTCTAACCGGTTCGAGAACGTAAATTTTGGGGCGGAACCCAAAACTGGAAACGTTAAAATACAGTTTCTGTTCAGAACGAACTAATTGGGGAAAAAAATTCTGGTTCAAAGCCCTGATGGAAATATGAGCAAATCAACTTAGGCCTGAGGAAAGTTCTAAAATTAAATGATTAGTTTTCATTCTAGCATAGTGGATGTATCACTCAAGACCAAAAAATTAGCACTAGCAGCAGAGTGCTGCAGTTCAGCCACCTACATTTATACAGTACAGCACATGAAGGACTCCACTACATACTGCTCTTTCCATTTTTCTTGTAAATGACTGTGAGTAAGAAAGGAGAGGCAAAGAGAGTGAGGTTCTCCAAATAACACGCCATTACTAGAAGGAACAGTTCAGCATCTGGTGCTAAGAATGGCGAAGGCCGCTTTCAATTTCAGCCCTTCAGCCTGATCACACAGAGAATGATGGGGTACATTTGAAAACACCGCAAAAGCTTTGCAAAGTTTTATAAGGCTGGGCTGCATTTACAGAGAAAGATTAGGATAAGTGTACCCATTAATCTCAGGCACCATTTAAGATCATTTGCAACTTTGACTTCAAATGATAAAAAAAGAGGGTCTTGCTTTGTGTTACTCATCATTTCATCCAATCGAAAAACTTCTTACTAACGTCAGTTTTTGTTGAACACCAATCACATTTGTCATTGTTGAGTTAAGACCACCCATATCCAGGCAGTCTAAAGGAGGCTCACATTAAGCTGCCTCAAAACTTTGGTGTTTTGGGATCCCTCCAAAAAAATCATCTCTCAGCAATTTTCAGCCAGTAACTTGCCAAGTACATCCATATTATGTAAACTGAGAGATTAAAATTTAACTTTTATGTATTATGAAGTTGCTTTTAGTGAATTTGCACCATTTGGTTTTATCTGGAAAGATCAGTTTTGCAAGTTAGCATAGCGAGCCAATCACAAGGTTAAATCAGTAGTCATGATGTGTGGTGCTGCTGGAACATTAGAAATGACAGGTGTCTGAAGTGAATATTTTCTGATGCATTTAACGTAAATATATCAATAAAAAATACAATAAATGGTTTGGAAGAGCTACATATTTTCAAAAAATGTGCTTTATTAAAAGTGGACTTGAATGGTACAGTGAGTCAGAAAGCAGCTTGCATATGCTAAATTTGCATGAAAACATCTTCAAGTCGAAGAGCACTCAGAGAGCGCAGAACCTCCGCTGCCAGGGGGCAGCAAAGCCAAAAGCACGGCAATTGGAACTCTGGCCCATTGGAAAGACTTGAAATCTTGAACTTTGGAGTACATCTCAGCAGTACTTTGGCCTAGATATGCCAAAATTTAATCACCTCTTCCTTGACTTAATACCCACCTACCCTGAAAATTTCATAAAAATCTGGCTATTAGTTTTTGAGTTATCTTGTACACAAACAAACAAACCAACAAACAAACGGCACCGAAAACACAAACCTCCTCGGCGGAGGTTAATAATTCTGAAGATAAGGCATAACAGAAATAACTATGACAACAAGTTAAAAGCATTTTTAGATTCTAGACATAATAAACTATGTATTTTTTATTTTTATGAGAACATAGCATCATTATTTTGTTAGTAATCACTGTAGAACCATTTAAGCCTAGTATGTTCCATTTAAGCCCACCTAATGCATTTCAAGAGGAAATCACTGAAATAGGGAGATTTGGCACATTTTCTCCTGTAATCCAGTGACTTTGATGTTTTATGTCTCCCTGACATCATTAATTAGACTACATAACACATTGCATACGGTGAAGTGCTATTGTTATGCAACCTAATTGGAATTATCATTCATTTACAGTGAGAAATGTCAAAAAGTAAGAATTACTAGGATTATTGGTAATGCAGTTTGCAAAGTGTACTGCTGGGGTCTGGTTAATGAATTGAGATAAAGTTTTCCCTTGGGGTCTTGGCGAGTCATTGATTAGGTTTACTGATGGGATCTTAGCAATGCTGTCGGTGAGGTTCGCTGTTGAATTCTGGGTGGTGTATTTTCCAGTTGGAGTTTACGGAAGTCTGAGTAATGTAGTTGGCTAGTTTTACAGATGGCTTCCTGATTTTGTAAATGTTTGGCTTTATTGATGGAAAATGAGTGACGTAATTTGGTTTACTGGTGGGGTCTGGATAATGTAGTTGGTTAGATGAATTGGTAGAGTTTGCATAATGTGTTTGGTTAGGTTCGTTGCAAGGGTCAGTGTAATCTAGTTTGTTGGGCCTGGGTAATGTAGTTGGATCAGTATGAAGCCAAACATTAAATGCAAGTTCAAATAATGAAATGCGTAAAATATGTTACTGAATAAATTTGTGTTTTTCCTACCTGAAAAATAATATGTTTTTTCCTTTATTTCCAATAAATTAGGTTGCGGGCTTATTTGAAACACACGGGCTTAAATGGCACCACGGTACCAATTAAGTCAATGCCATACTTTTGACTTTATTCACAAAATTCTTAAATTTATTCTGTAAAATATGCATAAGTGAATACATGTATTTTCAAATGAGATTAATCTTTCAATTTAACCAAGGAACATGTTTATAATCCATCACCCTGTCTATGAAAAATACATGAACTTAGATTTTGGTGGGCTTAATGGGTACACTTACCCTGATATGTCACCAGGGCAAAGGATTTTTTTGTGATCGGATAGGGAAACGCAGAGCAACCATAATCATCTAATATTTTTAAGATTGCCAATATGATGTTCTTGATTTCGTTTGTTCACTTCATCGTTTTTGAGGATTTAACCACACAGCCGTGAACCTCCGAATTACTAATTCAGCTAAACACTGTCAAGGAGAACCACAGCCGTGAATAAAATAATGAGCTATGGCAATTTGCGTTAATAGAAACCTCACTCCCATACTGCAATATAATATACAAGCTGATTCCAACTTGGCCCAAACCTTTCCAAAGCATTTGGGACTAAAGTGCACAAAAAGAAAATATTACATCACACTGCAATACCACTGCACAGTTGCCCAGCCAGAAAGGCAGTTGACTTGTCACAATGACTAGTTGGCCACTTTGGCCTATATATCAATAGCACAAAAAAATGCTTGGATATTTACAGCCTGTCTGAACCATGTTACTAACCTAAAAGATAACTGACAGCTCTGAGAGCAGCCATGGTGAAAGAATAACTTAACTACACCCGCATTCCCAGTGCAGACTCTGCACAGGAAATATAATGACTCACAAATATCCTGATGGCAAAAAATATATATATATTATTATTACAAGCATGTTATTAAAATGTATTTCAAAGAACATTTAAATAATATTGCTGTCACATACAGTAAAACCCTAGGCAACTGAATCCCCAAATGGATCAGAACTACTCTTGACAATCTGCTGTAAAGCGTAAACTTCTTTAGGCTACACATCCCCAACCAACCTTGCATTTATTGATAAGTTGTTGGCCAAACATTTTCTCTAATAACATTGGATCCAGTTGTAAGGGAGCGGAATAGTCGAGTTGACTTAGAGAACTTGCACGAAAAAAACTAGACACATTAAATGATAACCACTCGTTTCATAAGTTCCGGACATCTGATTAATAAAGATTAATCTGTTGACAGATTTTATATCAGAAACGGGCACAAATCAGAGGGCCTTATGAAACAGAAAAACAGGCTGCTCTGTCGACAAGGTCGAGAGCGCACTTCAGTTCTTCACAGATTCTACTAATTATGCGATTGCTTTTTGTTTGGCAACTGTTCCTTCAGAAATGTGAGGGTTGCCCAATGTTTGGAATACCTCCACGATGGGCATCACGTTTTGAACTGATCTTGAGTGAGTGATTGGAGCGAGATCGCACTGATCAGCATTTTCAGAAGCGCGGTCTTACCCAAGTGAAGCATTTAACAGCAGCGCATAATGACGCTCTATTCATGTACAACGGATTTATGCCATCGGAAAGTATACTACTACCTCCTCTTTTAAGAATAGGACAGCCCAAAAAATAATAATAATTAATAAACGCACTACATTGTTTACGCGAGTAGTGAAAATACTGTGGTATTATGGCATCAGTAAGTTAATCGTTTTTGTCAGATCACATATCCCGGGGTGAGACTGAAAAACATTCCCATCAACAGTCCCGCTCGATACAGTACGCGGGCCCAGCGGTGTCCATTTAAGATTTAGTTGACTCACAAGAGTCATCGCGATTGAAGAAAAAAAAAATGCACCCAGCGTCAACACCCCTTCACACGCCCAAGCCTGTCTGTCACGGAAATCTAGCTGGGCAAACCTTCCCAAAGGATCTAGACTTCCAGAGAAAAAAAATGTTCGAAAAACTCTGGAGCAGCAAATATCGAGGGACTTATTGTCCACCCATTGTGGTAGGACTAAAAGAACCATCTTCGCTGATACGCTACAATTATACCACACTTATGCAAGATAATTCACAATGCCGTATCGGCTGCATTTCCTTTGTGATGTTGGCTAAACTGAAGGTATGCGAATCAAAAAAAAAGAAAAAGAAAAGATTTTAATCAGTGTCCAGATCAGGCGCGGATTCTTTAGGGGAAAGAAACGTCAAAAATTAAGTGCATGATTTGTGGTCTTTAAGTAGACAAATACCAACAAGTGTCCAAAACTTACCCCAGAAAGTAGTTTAATTGGAGCAGTTGTGTTTCTGGCAACATTGTGGAACGGAGAACATCGGAGAAGTCCAGTGGATAGTTTGGCAACCCGTCCCAACGAAACCATCGCAGCAAATTAATCCGCTCCAAAAAGGGCTGGTATCATAATGCACGCGGCGGAAATGAAATATACGGCAGATTTTAGACTAAAAGCGCGTTTTTCGCCGCGAAATAGCCGACTCTACTCCGCGACGCTTGGTGTGAGAGGCGCTGCTTGAGCACAGAAAAACATTTCCTCTTTGCAAGTAGATCGGCAGAGCCCGTCAACGTGTGATCTGTCCTTCCTATTGGTGGATACAGAAGTGATATGTGATTGGGTGTTGCCTCAGTTCGCGAGTCCACGAAAGTAGCAGCACTTTTTTCATTCATTTTTCATTTTTCATTTCATCTTTATAAAATAGCTGTAGAAACGTTATTTTGCGGCCACATTTGCCAATTGCTTTTTCTAGAAGTAACCAATAACAATGAGTCAATCACAGCTTATAACTTTTTACGTTCGTACCTGTGAACATACAAAAAAGAAGCTTTAATTTCGTCTTGTTCTTCTTCTTCGCATTTTTATTAGTGTTCCCTGCCGTAGATGCAACTACGCCTGCAACTTTGAAGCAACATTCCTGGAAAGTGGACAGCAGCTCCGGGATAGGCCAACTTCTGATGGCTTTAAAAGGTCTGATCACTTCTGTTCTTTCTTTGACTTGTTTTTCCCTTTTCCCCATAAACTTATAATGGAACATGAACTGAAACTGCTCATACATATACAATTTCACAGCTAGAAACATCAAACATGCTGTGTAGCGACATGTTGGGTCAGATTAGTCATTTTCAAGTTTTCTGAATGATCCTCCACTTCCGTACCTCTTTTTTACCTCTTACTGTTCTGCTCCAGAGACTTCCATTCATTTTCAAAAGCCCTCTTACTCCCATAATTTGAAGGCTAAAGCATCCAAACTCTCTCAACAGCTTCAGGCTGCCCCAAGGGGTGGATGTTAATGTTTCTGTAGCCCTGCCCCCATCTTTCTTTTCTTCTTTCATCACTGCATCCACGATTGAACTCCATTCATTTACCAAATCTAGCAACTTTACATCTAGGGCAGGGGTACTCCCTCTAATCCAAAATGAGTCTTTGTGGGAGCAAGCTGTCTTTGCAACCATACAGTTACACATCTGAATCCACTAACCAATCCCGTGAGCTTAAACTAAGTACCTTGATTAGTAAAATCAGGTGTATAACTGCATGGTAGAAATGAAAACGTGCACCCACACCAGTTCACTCTGGATGAAAGTGAAGGCCCCTGTATTATCACTCCCTCAGATGCCTGGCCACATGACGTTCATACAATGGCAAAATGCACATCTAAATTCCCTTGTGATGAAGTTGGTCATTCTGGCTTGCGTAACTCCACAGGAGCAACTGCGGCAGAGTGGCTGATCATGTGGACTCATCCTCATTGGTTAGGCCCTCAACCCTGAAAACTGTATTGAGAAAAATAGTCTCCCAGTCTTCAAAAGATGTCAATGTCGTTAGGATGTTATAAATTATATACTGTATTTTTTATGTAAGTGTCCTGCACCATTTACAGAGGTCAACGGATTTTCTCACTTCAGTGTATGAATTACAACTAAGGCAGTGAATGCTGCGTGACTTGCCATGGAGAATATTGTGACTACTGAAGTTGTCAAAAATGCCCATCTTGATGACTGACATTTGGGTTCCACTGTATTTGTGCCTGTTAAGTCTCACATAAGTTGCGATGCATTTACTGGAACCAATCGTTGCTGGACTCAGGAAAGGGTGACATGTTACTTGTCAAGCTCTTCCCCCATTCCGAATTAGTTCATATTTGATCCTTCATGATGACTGAAATGTTTGTTTGAGAGAGCTGGGGATTGTTGGGTAGTTGAACTGAGAAAATAATTCATGTTAATTGACAAAGTTTTGTGCCCTCTCTCTGATTGGCTGACAATTGATCCTTTATAATGATTGAACCATTTGTCCCAAAGAGTTTGGGGTTGGATTGATGAATCCAGGAGAGGGTGACATGGTAATTGACAAAGCCATGTTCTTGTTCCTGATTGGCCAATATTTGATTTTTTATAACATTGTTTGTCATTGAGTTCGGGTTTGGGTCGTTGGACTCAGAAAAGGCTCATGCCAGGGCTCTGAGGATTGGTGTCTTGTGTGATGGCATCTTCAGGTCTGCCTGAGCCAGTGATTTAAATGGTGGACCTTCTACATCATCCAACACCGTCTGAAGGTTTCACTGAAGAATGAAACACCAAGTGGGGGGCCGTAGCCCAGGAGCCTCCTGCAGGAAACACTGCACCTGTGGGTGAGTCTGGGCTGTGAACTGGCCTATCCGTTGTGGTCCACCGTAATTGTTGCAGTAATCACTCCAAAGTGGATACTGCGCCACCACTATCCAATAAGCCCTGCAGGGAATGTAGAATACTCTGCAAGGGACATGAGTGACGCTAAAAGTATTTAGACTCGTATCAGTCTGCAAACACCTTCCAGTGAGCTGTGTAGGCCCTAGAGTTGGAAGGGGCCTGTGCATTCTGATTGTTGAAACAGCGTCCAGGAGATGAAAGCTGCTCAGTTCCACCATCTCAACTGGCAAACTATGAGACGTGATCCCAGAATCGAGTGCAAGAAGATGGTGCCCTCTGCAGTCCACTACTGCCCACTGAATCTACACTGCTTGTCAGACTAGGCCAGGTCTGAGAACTACCTGACACCTGAACTCTGTGGTGGTATGACTATCTCTAATTTATGCTGAATCCAGAACCTGTGGAACAGCAGCATCATCAATTACAATGATGGGAAAGGTGCTGGCCTCACCAACGACTGGGTCGCAGCCTGACCTACAGCCTCTGTCAGGAGAATGTAGATTGGGTGTAGGTACTCGATGAAGCATGGTATCAGCTGCCCATGCTAGATGCAAGAAGAGGGAGGGGCCTACCTCATTCCTCTGAGACAGGGGGGTCCACACAGCCCCCTGCAGACATACAGCAACCCAAAGTGTCAAAGCAGATTTGCTGGTATGTCCATGACCAAAAATGGAGTATTAGACGGTCTGAGAGAAACCAGCAGTGGGGTGGTAGAGGGTATACACAGCATATACCCATTTCATTTTCTGTAAAATAACAGTATACCTACCAATCAGCTAAAATGCCATTGAAATACTGTACATAGTATAGTATACCCACTTTCTCCTTGGTGATATACCCATTTACCAAATTGAATATATCCTCTTTTCCTGGGACCATTACACCACTTAGAATCAGTAATAACATTGAGCATTGTCCTAGCGCACAGAAAGTTAGCAATTGGCAGCCCGGACTGTTGTCAGACAAAGAGAAGCCTCACTCTTCCTCATGTAGATCTTCTCTTGATTTCCCATCTGGTCCTGTGTTGAGGAAGCCTGGCATGTGTCGGAACCTCAGGGGACAGGGATGGCTATCTGCTCTGGTCATGATTGAAGCAGCCATCCAGTGCAGAGATGGAGACCTGACATCCCCAGTCTGTTGAGATATGTCACCACTGTGGTGTTGTCAAAATTAATGTGACATAGTTCCTGCTCAGTTGTACGGCAAAATGGTGCAAAATCTTTCACACTGTGGTATAATCCAGCAGGTTGATTTGGCAGAGAGAGCTCGACGACATGCCTTGCACAAAGGCCAGGCAAAAAGTCCCATCAAATGTGGACAGGGAGACATCCACAATGAAGTAGGCATAATGAGGGACATATCTCAGCCTTATGGAAGCAGCTGGGTGAGGCCCAGAATGCCATGGCCCACCATGCCATTGTAGAAACAAAACACTCATGCTGTTTGTCCCACCTTGGATTTAGCTAAAGCCAGGCAAACCAACACTGCAGATTCACATGTGCAACAGTCCCAGATGTACCACTGGGTCGGGCTGCTGATTTTATTCAGATGAATGACATGACTTTCCTCGCTGACACAGAAGTTGTGGAGCTTGGCTTCACGTGTTCCTTAGGCAGCCATGCAGTCATGGCATTGGAGTCCAAGAGCAACCAAAAGTCGGGTGTCTGCGAACTTGTTTGTTGGACACACTTGCTAGTTTTGATGGTGAATCCCAACTGTGTGATATGCTAAATGAATAATGCTGTGTCGGCTTTCACTTCCTGCCTGGAAATGAAGAGAATTAAGGGGTCTTCAGGGTCAAGATTTCGAAATTTTTTTGAATATTTCAATATTTTTGATTTTCATATAAAATAAGTAAATAAAGAAATGCAGTGAGATACCAGTAAACACCAATAATCTATGTTTTTCCTCTGCCTCAATGGCTACTTGTGATTTTAAGTGTAAATTATCGAAAATCACAATTTTGACTGATTTTTAACCTTGTGGCATTCATAAAATCATTAATATTAATCTGATTGACTTGAAATTTTGACTGAAGTTGTATCTGTTGGAGATCTATGAAGTGACATAGGAATTTCTAGATAGGTGCTTTCCTAGGGGGTTAATTTTGAAAATGAAGCTAATTGATGGTAGCAATTTTCATTATGGTTACATAAGAGAGCTCATTAAATATTCTTAAATGTTTCAAACAAAAAAATTCTAGGTCCTTTCATAGAACTATCTTAAGCTTTTCATACGAGACCAATTTGTGTCAAATCTGACCATGGGTTATAGAAATGTCAGTGCCACAAAATATTTTCAGATTTTGTCATTAAAGTGCCGTTTCCATGGTAACCAAGTAAATTTTTATCAAAAAACTGCATTTTATGAGGTTAAAATCATGTTGAGTATGTTTACTTCTTAGTTTTTACATTATCATGGCTATTTCTACACTTTACCCTGAAGACCCCATAACCAGTCATCTGACTAGGTGAAGATTCCCACGTTTCTCTTCCTGAGCAATGCCAATGCCAGCATCACATATTTGTAGAACATACTGTACATGAGGCCAGTTAGTATCTGAATGGGATGTGGCATTATAAGTAACTCCGTGTTCCCAATGCAAAGTGCAAGTATTTCCTGTGGCAGGGCAGAATGGGAGTGTGGAAACTAGCCTCTGTTAGGTCCATGGATGTCATCCAGTTGTCTGGCTGGATGTATTCTAAAGCTTCTTGTCTAGCAAAATGTGAAACAACATCAGTGCAATTGTAGCCATCCAGAGCCCGTAGATCCCACTGCAGTTTTTTGGGTTTCAAGAAATACAGCGAGATAAGGGCTGCTCGCGCCTACAAGCGGGGTACCCCGAATATGGCTCCCATTATAAGGAGTGGATCAATATCCTCCCCCAAGTCTGTCCTCTTGGCGAGAATGGTCTGAAGTATGCTGCTGCACTTTAGGATGCAATTGCAATTATAATGCATATCCTCTGCACAGAGTACTGTCCAGCCAAGTAGAGAAAAGGTCACAGATCTGCACCCACTTCACCTAACAGTTTGGAAGTAGCAGTTGGGAAGTTCACAAAGAGCTGGCGTGAGCCTGTCGGTCCCACCCCTCCCCTCTTGAGGAGAAGTGCACGATGGGCTTACGCATAGAGAGTTGGGAGGGGAATGTTACCAATGATGCTTCCGCATCTCTAAGCTCGTCCCCTGGTAATTTGGGCCTGGGAGATATCGGGGAGAGTTAATTCTCAGAGCTAAGTGAAGCACTCATTTCTCTTTTATGTGTGCTGTATGCCAATGGTGAAGAAGCATGTACCCAGCTGTGGAGTGTTAAGTTAGGAAAAGAACTCTGTTGTCATATTGTTTAGTCATTATTCTCCTTCAGAAGCATAAGCCTAGTTAGGATAGCATGCATCCAGCTCTTTGCTTTGAGGTCAGATAAAAATATAAGTGTTAGCAAGCCATCATGGTGGTGATTTCCACTAAGTTCTGCTGCCCTGCTCGGGCCACGAGTGAGCAATACCGACAAATAGCTACGCTATGCAATATAATTACGTATTGGCAGCTAGTGAAGGTGAAGTGCAGCTGCCGTTTGTGCTGCGCACATGGGAGCACTCAATAGGGTAGCTGACATGTTGACTTGCTAGCAGATATCACAAATAAAGGCGAATTCAAAGATGCAGTAATGAAGTCTGTAGACGATGTCCTTCCCAAGTGGCTGAGCGAAAGAAGGAGATAAACAGCCACAAAACCACGGTTATATCTGGGGAGGGTGCTGCATAAATGCTATACTCCTATTGGGCGGAGAGTACAAGTGTCTTTTTTAGAGGCAGAGCCTTTGAAGGGGTAAACCAAGAGTGAAGATCATTTGACGGCAGAGCATGCACAACATCGAACTGTGATGGTACACCCACGTTTAACCATCACTTGTATACCCCATTGAATACTTTTTTATTTTCATTTTTTAACATCTGAGAGAAAGTCAAAGACACTTCCGATCATCTGGCCTTTTATTCTTAATGACCTTCATCCTTGGTCTAGGTTTGATGGTGCTGAATTCAGTCCAGAACATGAGTATGTTTGCTAATGCACCAGAAATTCCCACTTTCCAGCTGTAGTTTACCCACCCCAACATCTCAGTTTTTGTTTCGTGTGTTTTCCTATTTCAGCTGTAAGTGTACTGCAATAAGTTGTTACTCTCATGCTGTCAGCATTCCTCTGTGATTTTGGGTGGTCTGCTGGTCCTGGATCATGCAGCTAATAAAAGGAAATATATTAGATTGCAGTGGTTATGATGGCAGCCATCCACACACACACACACACACACACACACACCATCCTAAATCCCTGGCATAAAAGAGTTGTGTTGTATGAGTGAGAATAGGTTTCTTGAGAGGTGTGTTCAAATTCAGGTTGCACATATTCATCTGATGCTGGGCTGTTCTTATGTTATCCATGATATCTTTTGCTGCAAGTAGGAAGGCACCGCAGCAAGAAGTGAGGCCAGTTAGCTGTATTACATCCAGTAACTTCTGACTTCACTAGACATTCAAGTGCTCAGAATCCATAAACCAATGGCACATAGCCAATTCTACATTACTCTTTCTCTTTTTAGCCATGATTCCTCCGTTTCACCAGTTGATGGTGTTTGTGGAATTTGGAAGGCTAGAACAATGCAACTGAGATTTACAATCACAATTTACCATTCAGGCATTTAGAAAATAGTTGAATCCAAAAAAACTGCAGAAGCTGCATTCTGTGAGGCCGTTAAACTACCACTAAGGCTTTTCGGGCAAACTAAGCATATGAAATATCAGGCCATTTTCCCTGCAAAAAGAGTCAAGATCAACCACAATAGACATAATATGCAACGTAAGCAATATTCCAGTGATAAACAGCTCCACTGGAAACAGTGTTGCATTATTAGAAAGCAAACTTGCAACATAATACAAACTCAGAGAAAACAAAATGCTATAATATACAGTACAGTATGTTGTCAAACTTGCATTATGTGAATTCAGGGTAAGCAGTTTTCATATGTTTGCTAACAGGTATCAGTGCTTTGCTGTGGTTGCAGATATTCCTCAGCTTCTGAGGACACAATATTCTAGTTTCCAGGCTGTACATCAAAAGCTTGGCAGCAACATCATTCAGTTTTGGGTCATATCCATCTTCATTAGCATGACAAGAAAAAAAATGTAATGAGATTAAAGAAGCCTCCAAACTGCACAGCCAAAAGTCAGCAAATACTCCTGCCAAGTACGTGTGTGAGTGTGTCATCAGCATTGTGTGTCTAGGGTTGGAACGTGTATAAAAAAAAGACAATTAGTAGGTATACTCATGTAGTATTGGTTAACAACACGGTTACTGGGATGAGTCTGATTTTTATTGTCATAAACCATATCTTAAACATGACACTCTTTCTGTACAATTCTCATTGCTAAAAAAACTAGTTGGGCAATATTGTGGCTCTTGAGATTTATTTTTTCAAAGGTCTCACAATAATCTATTGCAATATTCCAGTGCCTCTGTGTAAGGCCATGCCTCCAGCCCTCCAACTCACCGGTCTATTAAGATCCAGGCCGCACTCTTCAGCTTTGCAATCTTTGCATGCATCCGTTGTTCATTTCCTCTGTGTGGTCGCGTTGCGTTATTTAAGACCGAGCTTTGCAATTAGTCATTGCGAAGTCTCGTGAGCCTGACAAGTCTGTATTACTCTCTAGTCTTATTTCCCATATTCGCTTGTATATACTCTAACTTGAACCTTAGTGCAGTTTATTGTTCAATTTCAGCACTTTATTATTATTATCCAGGAACCGTGATTCCTTGTTCTTTTTTTTATTTGTAATACATTGTAGGTCGACTGCAGCTAAAGTCCAGTGTTTGAATTACTAATGGCATTATTCAGGAACCTGGATTCCTTGCTCTTCTGTATTGTATTTTGCCTTGCCCTCTTGCCATGCATAAGGCTTAATAAATAAAACCAAGTCCATCTTTGCACCTGAGTCCAGTCCAACACTTCCTGTCCTCCGTGCACATCACTGGTGCTCAGACCACAACCCCTACACTCTGTCTGCAAAAGTTTCATGCTTTTCCCCATGAGAGCACTAAACTTATGAATGGAAAAATTATTTGTGTGGAGACTTAACGCCTATTATTCCTGGTGTCTCCCATGCTCCGCCCAGTTGGTGCCTCGCCGTGCAGACCTCTGGCCGTAGGCAGTAATGGCGTGGCTGGAATTCGAGGACACAAGCACAGGGCGCTCCGATGAACATTTTCGCTGGAAGCCACTCGGGGGCCATATGCACCAGCATTTTAAATGTTTACAACTGATGCGATATGGGGTGTCTTTTACCATCTCCCAAACTCAAGGCAGAATTTTATTCACCATAACCAAGTATGAGTCAAGAATGGAGGAACAATATGCCTAATGAAGAAAAAAACTTGGCCTGCCTTCAATTAATCAAAAAATGACATATTATGTGAGGATGTATGTACCATGTATAAAATTATACTGTAAATCCACAATTTTTTTTCTCAATCCTGTGGTAAATCACTGACCAGATGTGAGCTAAATATTAGTAGTTCTTTGATTTTTATTTTTTACAAATTGATTACAAATACCAGCAGTTTTGTCAGCAAATTCATGCATCCTTTTTCCAAGAAGAATTTTGATCCCTTTGTCTTGAAGTTGTGCCTGTTAACCCGTAGCATTGATGTAACCTTTTTCATCCGATCAGCAGGGAGCAGAAAGCCTTGTGCACCCTTTAAAAAACATGCTGACTGCCTGCCCCTGTTTCCACTGGGCAGTCCAATGGCTTCGGTCTGCCAGCACTGCTGCTGTTGTAGGCAGATGGATAGCCCAGGGCTGTCTGCTGCGCTCCTGGAGATCTATCATGCAGGAGGTTTTCATTTCAACCCCAATTAAGCACATACATTCCATAAAACAGTCACTTAAAGAGACCTCCCGCTGTTATATAAGGTGTGTTTTTCTTTTATGTTTTGACCAAAAACCTTCAGGTTAGAACAGTGTCATACGTTGTATATCTCAAGGAACAGGGTTGAACACCCGAGTGGCCTTTTATTGTTTCAATAACTGCTAGCCTGTTTTTGAGGCTGTGTCCTATAGCTCACTTCAGTATGAAAGCCCCATAGATTGATCACATGAGCCGGGAAATTTCATGCCTAATGAGAATAATCAATTTGTAAAATTAGCTGGTCTCTTAACAATATTGCAGTACATAATATAGCAAATGTATCCTCTCTCACAGCGCATATACAGTATTTGAGATACAGCCACTGAACCTGTGATTTCATGTTCACTCTTCTTTTCACAATGTATCATGTCCTAAAATCCATCCATGTACTAATAACATCGCAAATGCAATTTGGAGCCAACAGGTCACTTAGGCCCCCCAAAACAAAACACTGTTTTGAAAATTTTCCCAGAGGTAAAATCAGAAAAAAGATTTATTGTCAAGAAATACAAAACAAAAAAAAGACACTTCCAAAAGTTCCTTATAGTGTATGGACACACACCCTGATCTCATAAAAATAGTAGTTCTTACTCTTGACAAAACAGCAAAAGAGGTTCTCAGGTGGCTAACTACTCTGATTTTAACCCCAACTGAAAGTGCTATAAAACCAAGGTTTTACCAGTTAGAACAGGAATCAAGTGTGGAGGCCGAGTACAACCCACCATGAAGGTGTAACTGCAGCAATACAGAAATAATGAAGGATGAAGGATGACAGCCTGGTGGAGTGTAATCAGGGCTGAACTGAACTGTCCCCAAGGAAGATGGAGGGGCCAGAGGGGAACTTGATTCAAATCGTGATGAGTACTAAAAGGATTGGGAGCTTGTTCCTGACAAACTGGACAGAGGAACAGACAAGGAAAGAGTTAAGAAAAATGTGGTTCCTATCCTAGACCCTGAAATAGGTTTGGGTGCTTGTTCCTATTAAACTGGGCAAAGGAGCTGACTGGAACTGGATAAACTTGAATGCCGTCACAATCCTGCACCCTGAGAAGGCTTGGAACATTATACAGTATGAATTAACGAAGTAAGGAGCAAGGCTTCCGCAAATTACCGTCATTAAAGGTTACGTTAAAATTAATGTAGGCAAAGACTTTCTACTAGAAATACTGACTGGTTCTAAGCATGAATACAGAAGTACAATCCACCAAGTTACAGCTCAGAGCAGGGGGATTAATAAACATCATAAATACATCTGGGAGTGACAATGAAATGAGACACGGCCGAGGAAATGAACACATGCAAGACATAAACCAATCAAAGGAGATGTACATAGACACACAAGTTGCTTAACTGAAGGAGAAATGGAACGCATTTACACGAGAATTGTAACACAAGAAGGACAATAATTTGTCAAGCACATCACAAAAACATTTAAAAAAATAATTTAATTAATTCCTCCAAAAATGCAGGGTCTAGGCACCAAAGCCTTCTCAAGATTGGATGCAACTGCCACCACTATACCATCACTACCACTTCTTCTTCTTCTTCTTCTTTTTCAGAAAGCAGCACTGTGGTGCATACCGCTATGTACTGTCTTTAAGTGTCATGTGTTCTATACCTGAATCTTGAAGAAAGCAAAAATAGCTTCTTCTGACCTCCCAGAGACCATCCACATTTGCAAAATCCTGCTCAGATCCAAATGCCAAACCTGTCTCGCTTCATTCCAGAGCATATTCCTCTCTGTAGCATATATAGGGCATTGCAACATAAGATTTCCCTCAAGCTCCATTCCTTGCATTCATCTCATCTGGTACACACATCATCAACTGAATTAAGTACTGTATGGTCAATCCTCAGTCTGGAAAAAATTATTTCTTCTCAAAAACATTTTCCCTTAAAACAAAGCCACAATGAAAAAAAGAAACTTATTTACTGAGTCAGAACTCTTTCCTCTGCTGTAGGATCTCTAATTAGTTTCAGTGTCCCAATCGTAAGCAGTGACAACAAATTTAACGCGTGGTTTTGCCTGGCACCCCAAAGAAGTACCCCTCTATATTTCATCTCATTGGTTTTTCATTCTCAGTGCTCCACTTGTAACTTTAATTGCAACCTGATTTCCAGTCTTCCCTGCATGGACAGAAATCCAAAAAAAAATACTAAATGTTGTCTTAATCTTTGTGATTGCTGGTGAACATAAAATGTGTTCATCAAAAGATTATCTCTGACTGATAATCCTAATAAACTCTGGGCTTCTGTCAAAGCAAAACATATCATTAGTCTGTCTGGCTTAACTTTTGCTCTTGCCTGAAATCTGAAGTAACATTATATCTCTGACGTTCTGGTGATAGATTAACAAGTCATCAGTCGTTTACATTATGCAAAGGCTGAATAAAAATGACACCCCCACATGCTTACTCACAGGATCCTTAGCCAGGTCTACATTCACGGTGATGTAACCATAGAATTACATCCCACATACAAATCCACTGCATTTGTCCTTTTATCAGACCATACTCTCAGCTCGTCAAGCGTCTTCACATTTACAGAAGACTATGGGTATAGTGACAGAGAGACATAGCCCCGTGCTGAAAAAAGATCCAGCAAAATCTACAACCCCAATTCCGAAATAGTTGGGACAAAGTGTAAATTGTGAATAAAATCAAAACGCAATGACTTTCAAATCACACCACCCAGTGTTTTTTTCACAATAGAACAGAAATGACATAGCAAATGTTGAAACTGAGAAATTTTACAATTTTGCCCACAAAATGAGCTCATTTCAAATATGGAGGCTGCTACAGGTCTCAAAAAAGTTGGGACAGGGGCCTGTTTACCATGGTGTAGCATCCCCTCTTCTTTTGAACACAGAGCGGAGGCATCTGGGCATTGAGGAGACAAGTTTCTTGAGTTTAGCCATTGGAATTTGATCCCACTCTTGTTTAATACAGGCTTTTCATTTAATTATACACCAAATGTTCTCAATCGGTGAAAAATCAGGACTGCAGACAGGCCGGTTCAGCACACGGACTCTTCTACTACAAAGCCATGCTGTTGTAATAGCTGCAGTATGTGGCTTTGCATTGTCCTGCTGAAACACACAAGGCCTTCCTTGGAATAGATGTCGTCAGGGGAGGAGCATATGTTGCTCTAAAACCTTTATATACCTTTCAGCATTCATGGTGCTTTTTAAAACATTCAAGTGTCCCACACCATATGCAGTAATGCATCCCCATACCATCAGAGATGCTGGCTTTTGAACTGAACGCTGATAACAGGAGGGGTGGTCTTTCTCCTCTTTAGCCCAGAGGACACAACGCCCATGATTTCCAAGAAGAATGTCAAATTTGGACTCGTCTGACCACAGGACTCTTTCCCACTTTGCTACAGTCCATTTTAAATGAGCTTTGGCCCACAGAACACGGCAGTGGTTCTGGATCATGCTCAACAATGGCTTCCTTTTTGCATGATAGAGTTCTAGGAGGCATCCGTGGATGGCCCGGCAAACTGTGTTTACAGACAGTGGTTTCTTGAAGTATTCCTGGGCCCATTTAGTAATGTCAATGACAGAATCATGCTGGTGAGTGATGCAGTGGAGCCTGAGGGCCTGAAGATCACAAGCATCCACTACAGGTCTTCGGCTTTGTCCCTTATGCACAGAGATTTTTCCAGTTTCTCTGAATCTTTTGATGATGTTATGCACTGTCGATGATGAGACCTTCAAAGCCTTTGCAATTTGACGTTGAGGAACATTGTTTTTAAAGTATTCCACAATTTTTTTATGCAAGCCTTCACAGCTTGGAGAGCCTCTGGCTTTTTTTACTTTTGAGAGACTCAACCTCTCTAAGACATTCCTTTTATAGCCAATCATGTTACACACCTGATGCCAGTTAACTTAATTACTTGCTAAATGTTCTTTCAGCTGATTCTCTTATATGTTAATTGCTTTTCAGCCCTTTTTTCTGAGACCTGTTGCAGCCAGAAAATTTAAAGTAAGCTCATTTTGTGGATTAAAATGTTAAATGTCTCAGTTTCAACTTTTGAAATGTTATCTATGTTCTATTGCAAATAAAATATTAGCTCATTTGATCTGAAAGTCACTGCATTTTGATTTTATTCACAATTTACACTTCGTCCAAACTATTTCAGCATTGGGGTTGTAACTGTTTACCCTTTTAATCTAACCTTGGTGCATAGTCCACCCAAAATCATTATTATAAAATTTTGCAAAAGTACTCCCAAAAGTTCTGTTGGACTACCGTGGTAAGGGTCTTCCCTCCAATTACATGTGATGAAATTCTATAAATCCAGTGCTGAATCAAACAGCATTAGTAGGGTGGTCTTATAGCCCCACAAACAACCTCAAGATTCTACTCCTCGCTTTCTCCAACTTTTATAAGCCCCCCTCTCTTAACCCTATGAAAGCAAAGGACCCATATATGGGTAAGTAGAATACAGGTGTGGCATTCAAACCAGTCACACTTCAAGCATATTTCAAATTTTAGAGAAGGTCCTTAGGTTTACCGAATATGACTTTTGAATAACAGGGAAATGTATATACAATGATGTACAAGATCTAGATATTTTCCATTTCATATAATGCTGCGGCAGTAAATACATAGCCCCCAGGGGTTGAATATTTCTCTCAATATAAGTGTGATTTAGCGTCTGTGAAGTGCTACAACCAGCAGATACAGAATATGTTTGTGACATTGTACTGCAATATGACATATAAGATTTTTAATGTTGAGTCTATTTACATCAGTGGAAAAAGTCAGAATTTTAGGGGTTAAACTACATCTAGGCTTGCACATAATCAGGCAGCTTGAGTCGATCAGCCACTCAGCTACTTGAGGAGGTGAGGGGAAGAGAGATCAATCCGCATGGCGTGATAAAAATAACTGGCACGCAACAGTACTGTAACCTGACATCAGCAGAATAACCGAGCAATTGATTGGAGTACAGTGTTTCCTGGGAGCCGTCTAATTATCCGCTACCACCATCTGCTGGTTGAAGAAGGCCTGTTCCTCAAATGGTGAAAATGGGTCAATGGCAAATGCCCATTATGCTATAATATATGACTTATTAGCGCCGAAACCTGAGGGAATATCTGCTTTTAATAATCAGTGCAGCCTTTGGAATGAATTTTGCCTCAAGTTGAATACACTGCACTGATTATTTTCACTTTGAATCATGGTTTATAGGCATGTGAAGTGGCTTAAATTTTCTGAAACCAATTTTTTTACGATCAACATTTAACCAATTTATACTGATAATTATATATTGCATCGGAGACCCACAACATACAAATATAGTCACACAACAAAGTCCTTTCTTCTTGAATAAATGGCTATAGGCTTGTAGTTCACTGGAACTTGAGCGGGGGAGGGGGGGTTAATCTCAGTGACATCCATTCTCTCTTCATCTCTCAATAACACTTATTCAGCAGATGGAAGGCTGCTTCAAACCCCCTGAAACCACTGCTAGTGCCTAAAGAAACACTCAATCTATTGAGCACATCTGAGCACCACACTGAAGGAGATGGAGATGGGAAAACATATCACCATGTGTAATGGCTGGTAAAATAGAGAGGCCAGGTGCAGCGGCCAGGGAGAGAACGAGCAGCACAGAAACAATACAGAGAATCCCACAGACCACCAGAAAGCACTCGCGCTTCCAAAGGACGTATAATAGTCAGAAAAAAGGGAAGCAATGCGCGAGAGAGAAAAAGTAGAAAAGGGAAAATTCCTAAAGCGGAAGGAACTCCAAAAATATCTGGAAGATATAAAGTCACACAAATACTGACTAGAGATATCTTCGGCTATAGTGCTTAGATACATACAGACTCTCTAGCAAAGGAGGCGTGCCGGCCTTCCAGCTTATTTAGAGTCCAGGGAAGCGCCGCCCCAGTTCAATCAGCCAGCTGGTTAAAGAATCCGATAGAAAAGGAATTCGATCTCGTCCCGGGAGGAGAGCACCAAGGAAAAGTCCAAAACACACGTACGGCTTACAAACCATGACACCATGCACTGATGCACTTGTAGTTGAACACACACACACACACACACACACACACACACACACACACACAGACACACACACAGACACATACACACACACACACGCACACACGCACACACACACACACACACACACACAATCACAGATATAGGTGTGGCTGCACCCTAATTGTACATAGAAAGGTATCCACCTTTGATTTCCTCATCTCCTCCCCCAGTATTTACAAAAATGGGATAAATGAGGTGGAAGAAGGGGAGGTAATGAATTTTTCATGCGTTGGGAAAGATGTGTAGGAGAGAGACTAAGATATGACAAATTGTGCAGTTATTGTGCAGTTAAGCAATGCAGTTATTGTGCAGTTAAGCAATGATCATGTTTGTGTGTGTGCGTGTGTTTCTGTCAGTCTGTCTGTCAGCCCGTGGCTGGGGCCAGGTCTGCTATCTCTGATTGCCTTGTTTACATTTAGATTAAGTTAACATCAGTTGACTTGCATTATTACAATTCCATAAGCATAAAAGGTATATAATTTTCTTAAAAATTGCATTTTTTATTTTTTGTAAGGAAAGACGTCTTAAAAGTGAGTATTTGATAATACGGAATAAGTACATTCAATGTTAGAAGAAATTGTTTATCAGGGTTAGTTGTAAAATAAATGACAAAAAACTTAAAGTATTTTATTTTATGAATCGAATGCCTCAAATTTAGGAAGGTGCATACTTACAGAGGATTACTTATAAAACAAGGCAATCAGAGAGAGCAGACCTGGCCCCAGCCACGGGCTGACAGACAGAATGAAAGAAACACACACACACACACACACACACACACACACACACACACACACACAGACATGATCATTGTTTAACCTGGCTTCCCCTAGAGGGGGGCCAGGTAATAATAATTCATTACTCATTGTCACAGCCAGGACGGCAACTTCCACAAGCTCCAGTAGGGGTCAGTAACAGACCATAAGCGAAGTTCGCTTGAAGTATCAATCATGTCTCTCACATCTGCTGATTAAGGCTTGTGGTTCATTAAGGTAAGTGGTTCTCCAACCCGGTCCTGGTGCCCCGAGTCTGCTGGGTTTTGTTCCAACCACAATCAAAATTGTAGGATTTTAATGAGCTGTTCATTTTTCCTAATTCTGTATTTCATGTTGAAAGTAGTTATTTACCATCTTCAGCCACAATTCAACAGAAATATTGATTTGTGCCATAAACATATTGAGATGATATTTCTATATTGCAAACAATGTCAGGGAAAAAATTTTTTTAAACAGATCAAATCAAATACACAGAAAATCAGTCAGCTCGAAATTGTGCAGCTGAACTCAGAACAGGTTTTATTTTTATCATTTGCTTGCCTAATAAATTGATTCTTCAAGTGCCTGTGTGTCCATTTCACCATTTTGGAACCTTACCTATTTATTTTCTAGTTGAACTTTTATTGGTTAATTTGCTTTACATCAGTGACACACAGTCACTTAAACAGTTTATGAAGCAAGCAAATGACAGAGTCAAACGTTCAGAGTGTGGACACAAAGACAGAGGACAGTTCTTCATATTTAAAAAGAATAATTTTCAGCAGTGCAGATGGGTCAGATGTAGACTGTAATGGCTAATAGCATAGTTTAATAAGCACTCCACTTACGCAGTATAGCAATATGAGCAATGTAATTCAGCTAGCTGGCTAGCCTTTAGCGTAATTTGCGTGCAAATCTGAGCTAACACGCTAGGTGGAAATGGGTATAGATGAGTCGTGGCAGCTTTGTAGAGCGTAAAGCAGAATTCCTGCAACATATACTGTATCTCCTATAAATAAAAGGAAAATGCATGTGGTTGGCTGTTGATGAACTTACTCTCTTTATGAACGCGTGCTCTGTAAACAAGAGTAATCAGCCACAAATAAAGGATTATAGATCTCAAAAAACTGACAAAAACTATGGCCCTACAGCAGTTTAAGCAGTCCATAAAGGTGCTTCTCTAAATAATTAGTCGGGCACATTCCTCCCCCACGCCATATGTCAGTATTATTAGTTCTTCTTGATCAAGAATCCAGAATGTGCTCCAGATCACTTTCAAAATTGAATTAACTCTTACTCTAACTACCGTCTACCACCCTACCAAATTTCATACCAATCCATTCATAACTTTCTCAGTTATTCTGTTTACAGACAAAAAGACTATCACGGGTGAAAACAAAATCTCCTTGGTGGAGGATAGGGAAAACTGGGATCTTTCGTTCTAATGATGGCTGCAGCAGAGATTCTCACAGAGCACATAGACCAAGATTATTTCAAGCAAAATCGCGGGATCTAAGGGTAGAGACTGCTGCTACACCAATTTGCATATAAACCTTGCAGACTCCCGGCATGACTGCAAGGAAAATTGATTTACGATTTGAGAAGGGGAACCATTACTGTGTTAGACTGCCCTCTGGAATATCAGAAAATTAAAACAGAATAAAGAATCAGCAATGACAGTGAGACAGGAATGTAGCAAGTCTCCCATGGGCCCCAAGGCAAATTTTCTTTCAGGCACCTTTTCCCTCACCATCACCTACTGTGAGAAGAATCGCAAAGTGACAAAGGTGGCATCAAAGACGGAAATAGATCTAATTTTCACCGTTTTCCTGAATGTTGCTTCTGCTCTTGTTTTTCCTCATTTTAATATACAATTTGGCTATTATTGCTACTCCTCATTGCCATTTTTTCTAATCTTACACATGTGTCTCTTGATATCGAGGATCTTATATTTATGTAATTATCCAGACTAGGAATCAAGTGTAGAGTACAATCCAATAGTATGGTTCATTGATATTAGTACGGTAACAAAGGGGACGGAACCCCAGAGTAAGAGGCCCCAGTTCAGTTCAAATGTTGTGGGCGAAACTGGACTTTGCCAATCCCCAGCTTTGCGGGATGACTGTCAGATGGAGTGCACTGCCCGAAGGCAGGATGGAGTACGAGGAATTAGGTTCCAATCCTGATGACAGTAATAGGATTGGGAGCTGATTCCGAATGTACTGGACAGAGGAGCAGTCTTAGTCAAGTTTAACCAGAACACGGTCCCAATCCTGGACCCAGAGCTAGGCTTGTGAGCTTGTTCCTTATTAACTGAACAGATGAGCAAACTTGAACCATTTTAACTTGGGTGCGGTCTCAGTCTTGGACCCTAGATTAGCTAGGGACCTTGTTCAAATTAACGAGAACTTACTGTTCAAATTACAATCATTACTGGTTACTTTTTACTTTCACGAACAAAGAGTTTCCTCTCAAGAATACTGACTGGTTTGAAGCACAAATAGGGAATTACAATCCAGCAATTTGTAACTGAAGGCAGTGGGTTTAAATACATGTCACAAGTACATCAGGAACAAGATACAGCTGAGGATAGGGGCACATGCAAGACACGAACCAATCAAAGGAGACATACTTATAATAGACCTGAATGTTACAAAAGTAATGGGGAGGAGGAGCCTGACAGCAAATGATGGCAGGATTCTTTAAATGATGAATAGACAAATTAAGTGGGGGGCAAGCTTCTTTGATGTCTCTCAAAGCGGGATATCCATCAAAGCAAGCCAAACCTTCTTCTCCAAATGGTAGACAAGTGCTAGTCTGCAATGATGATTCCTCTGGTTCACCTCTGAAAGCTCTCGATCACTGATGGAATAGATCCTCTCTGCAGCAGACAACCAATGAGAAAAATAACTGCAACGATATAATTTGCCATCATTAGCTTGCTTTTAGGGGACAGCTACAGCGCCCACAGTGAAGGCGTCGACTTCCGCGACGTCCTGGCGCTGGGAATCTGGAAGCTTGAGGAAGGGAGTGGTGGTAAACAGCCTCTTAAGTTGGTTAAAGGAGGAGGCAGCTCAAGTGAACCAGGTGAAGGGAACCTTGGTCGATGCCATCTTGGTTAGGGGAGCAGCAAAAATGGAGTAACCTTGAATGAATTGCCGGTAGACTATGGCAAACCTGAGGAACCTTTGTTGCTCCTTGTTTCCAACCAATCCAATGGTCTGAATCTTCTCGTGATCCATCTTCATGGCTCCCTGCATCACTACAAAGCCCAGGAAAGAGATGTGGTGTGATAAAATTTGCACTTTTTCAGTTTCAGATAAAGTTGGTTCTCCAGGAGCCTTTGGATAACTTAACAGATACGACAAGTATGGTCCTCTAGTGTTTGAGAGAAGAACAGTATGTCACCTGGGTAAACATAGACAAACTGAGAGAATATGTCTTGGAGGACAAAATGCATGAGGTTCTGGAACACAGCAAGGGCGTCAGCAAGCCTGAACGGCATCACCAGGTATTCATGGTTCCTGGAGGGAGGGTTAAACGTGGTCTTCCACTTTTCTTCTTCCTGTATGTGTACCAGATGGTAAGTTTTGTGCAAATCTAGCTTGGCAAAAAAGCGGCAGCCCTGGAGATTGGAAAATACTGAATCCATCACAAGTAAAACATAATGATTTTTGATTGTAATTGCATTTAGTCCCCAGTACTCACTGCAGGACATAGTGACCCATCTTTCTTGGCTGCAAAGAAGAAGAGACACAAGTGGCTAAATGGGAGGAAAAAAGGAGGCTTTCACGCATGGGTTATGAGAATTTATTTATCCATTATTTTTACTTGGCTATATTGTACATTAAGTGCACCTCAATGTATTTTTGAGTTAAAATAAAGGTTGAACTGCACTAAACTGAATTGAAATATCGATAATTTTGTCATTTTCCCAGGTGTATCAATAATTTATTGTGCAAGAGTGAGCAGATGTTGAAGCATGGGCGTGCGGTAGTGTGCTTTGATTATTATGCACGTCAGACAATGAAGATAAATTAAAAAATGAATAAACTATTATTCAAGTATTTATTTAATGTAATATTGGATCATATGAAAATAAGTAAATGGATATAGTAAAAAAAAAAAACAAAAAACAAAAATCTCTTTTTGAGAGAAAAAGTCAATATCTAGTGTGGCCACCCCCTGCTTTGATGACAGCATTTCATCTTTCAGGCATAGTTTTCACATTTTTTTGTTTCCTCACTCACTAAAACATTCCATATTGTTTGAGGTTCATTCCAAAGAGATTCTTTCGATGTTACAATCCGATTTGCTCGATGAAGGTCTCGACTTTTGGCAGGTCAAGTCATTTATATCACCAGACGTTCTTTCTGACCGAAATAATGCTTGCACAACTTAGAAGTGTGTTTAGGGTCATTGTCTTGTGAAAAATAAAATCCCCAACCAATCAGTCTCTTTCCAGGTGGCAATTCATGCCTCACAAAGATGCTGTGATACCTCTTTTGATCCACAATTCTGTCAATTTTAATAAGATCTCTGGCTCCTTTTGAGCAGACTGAACTTAAAAATGTAATATTCCCTCCACCATGTTTTACTGAAGGGGTCAAACAGTCATTGTTGAAACAATGTCCAACTCTATGGCACACACAAGTTCTATGTTTGAAAGAAAAAAATAAAATTTGGATTGATCGGTCCAAAGGACTTGTTCCCAGTCAATCCGTGTCCAATCCTTAAATTTCATGGCAAACTCAAGTCTTTTTTCATGTTGCCAAATCTTGGCAGCAAAACAACAAATCAGTCCATTTCAAACTGGTGTCTGGGAATAAAAGATCTTAATTTACTTACAGATTTAACTTAATTTACGTATACAGATACTAAATATCAGAGGCACTTAACTTTTGCACCTCTATTGCCACTAGTTTTCAGCAAACAGATCTCTTTGAAATGCTTGATGGTGTTTCTTACAGTGCCATGGCAGCATTAAATATCTTCAGTATCATGTGAGGCCACAACACAGCTAAGGACATTCTCAGAGTGCACTTTTCATCATGCCATTGTGTTTAACACTGTGACACTGCTCAAAGTTCATCTCACCTTACATACAGGAACAACTGACCATCAGAGGCAAATTTGCAGAATAATGTTGCCTCAGACCAGTTTAAACAAACTTTTAGCATCAATAATCATGGAATAAGCCTTGAAATATGCATTCAGGCTATGCAAGAGTAAAAAGAAATTGTAATACCTTTCAATTGTTATCAAAATTGATGTTTCTACTGTTTTTGTTTATTGCCCATATTTTAACCTCAATATATTTGTGGGAATGATTTGTTTTTGTTCCCATTACCTACAATAGTATTTTTCAATGCATTTTCACCAAAAAGATTTAGAGAAGTAATATATTAGGACCTCTTTTAGAAAAAGTGGTGTATAATCTAGGGCTGATGCATTAATTAATTGCGATTAATTTAAGCGCAATAAAAGTCTTGCTTTTTACGTTTTATATGACACATACCTAATGCGGTCATTTGAAATGTTTCCGGGAAGAAAAACTGTGATTTGAAGTCCACTAATTACCAGCGAGGTTGGACAGCCTCCATCGCCTTGGCATAATTAGCTGACCTCAAATCAATTCTCGTGTACTTTGCCTAACTTGCAATCAAGCCATTTATTCAGCCAACTGACTAATCAAACTCAAAATGTGGCCTATAATGATTAAGAAGTGATAATGAGAAGCAGACTGACCTAACCAGGTTGTCGTATTAGACTGAAAAAAATTCAATAATCTGAATAAATAGCAGACCTCTGAATTCCATCTTTCATCAAGGAATTTTGTTTGCATTATTAAAGATATTTCTAAAAAAAATGAAGTTATTCAAAGATAGCCCTGGTTTTAAGAGCTACATGAAGTGGAAAACATTTTGTGAAGCATACTGAACGTGAACGCAAGAGAGAATATGTTTGCATTGCAGGCAATAGTCAAATGCAACGAAGATTTGGCAATTAACGTTCAGGTGATTCTTTGCCGCAAATTTGAGGCATTTTTGTGTCGCCTGCGAAGCATAGAGGCACATAGGGATCACTTTGTCCGGCATCTGTCTGTCCCTCCGTCTGTCTGTCTGTCCGGTAGTCACACTTTCAGTTGGTAGTCACACTTTCACATAAGCTTCGCAGGCGACACGTCTTCACCTGAACACTCTAGTTTATTAGATAATTAAACGAGAGTAATTTAAAATAATGTAACTCATAGCACTTGATTTTATTTACTTTTGAGCATCTAAATAACCAACAGTGAAGGTGGAAAACATTTTGTTTAAGCATATAGAATGTGACATGTAAATTGTTAACAAATTTGAAAATCTTTCAATATAACTCAGCAGCCTGGTTAGGTCTGTCTGCTTCTCATTATCTCTTCTTAATCATTATAGGCCACATTTTGATTTGTCAGTTGGCTGAATAAATGGCTTGATTGCAACTCAGGCAAAGTACACGGGAATTGATTTAAGGTCAGCTAATTATGCCAAGGCGATGGAGGCTGTCCAACCTCGCTGGTAATTAGCGGACTTCAAATCACAGTTTTCTTCCCGGAGGCATTTCAAATGACCGCATTAGGTAAGTGTCATAAAAAAGGTAATAAGCAATCACGTCTGTCTGCCTCATAGTGGCAGTTACTTTTATTGCGCTTAAATTAATTGCGATTAATTAACACGACAGCCCTAGTATAATCATGACTGCACACTACTGTGTGATTATATACAGTATTTGGATAGACAGGGAGTTAATGTGTCAGTCATAGTTCTGAGTACTGATTCGAGATCAGTAAGACACCAAGGGGGAAGATCCAGGGGAACAGGGAGTTTATTAAAACAAAAGAAAACAGGCACTAGTGCCAACAAAAAAACTTGGCCCAAAGGGTTGCAAAAATCCAGCTAAGGTAAGCTTCACAGAGCTGAAAAATAAAAAGTCCAAATGACAAAAAAACAAAAACCACTGGAACCTCCAGGGAGAAAAAAACCCACAGAAAAGAATAATCCGACTTGGAATGTAAATGACAAGAAATTGACTATGAAGAAGATGAAAACTCTACACTGATATACCAAACACAAGGGTGTGAAACTGAAGGGCATGGAACGCAAGACTCTGTCTGCCAGCCAACTTCCACCGACTCCAGATAAAGGGAGAGAAATCAGGACACATGAGGAGCAACATCTGGAGAGGAGACAATGGGCAAGGCAAGATCATGAGACAGGGACAGAGATTGGATGACAAGATTTGCTCATTAAGGAAATGAGCGTGCTCAGCATGAATGTTAGAACAGAAAAGCACAGCAAGACTTGAAATAGTAAAGCAGGAATCATGACAATAAACTCCCAACCTAAATTAGTAATATTAGTAATGTGCCTGTCTAAGAATTACACCTCCCGTGATTGTTAGTAAATGTTAGAAACTTAAAAACAGTTAATTGTCGATTAAGCTTAGACAGCCCCGAATCCAGCACAGCACAGAAGGAAGGGGGAAACACCAAAAACCAACCAGAGCTCTGAAGTGTGCGAAAACGAAGACATGGGGCGGAAGGCAGACAAGCGGTGGAGTGGCTGGGCAGACCTGGCAAAACAAGACATAGAAAAGTAAAAATATGAACAAAAAACATGAACTATGAAATGTGATATCCTGATACAAAGACTGTTAAAACCATGATATGAGTAATGAACATGAACTATGAAACCTGGCACAAGAAACTGTTAAAACCCAAAATACTGTCCTGGCCAAAGGCCCAGGTCCCTGGAACACAACAAATACATAAAAATGGTTACATTCAACATATCTCCACACTTGAGTACTGAAAGAGGTTATTTTTTAGGGATGCATCCACTCATAATGTCAACTGTTATGCAATGTTACGCTATGCAGAAATGGTGCCAGCGCACTCACCTCGTCTCTATTTAAATACACTTAATAGCTATTGTTTATTATTCTGCATCTGTTAGTAACACTCTGCTGCTCTGTATTTCTTTGTCGAGGTAATAGCTGCAGTTTGCTGTTGTATATGTATCAGTTGGCGGAGGGGATAGTTTCAGAGATTCCTGAGAAAAGCTCTCCACTCAGGGAGTCTGCCTGTATCTGGAGCTGCATGGCAGGGCAAGGTGGTGGTGGTGGGGGGGGGGGGTCTTTTTGAAGCACAAGATTGTGAATAATTGAACAAAGATAGGATGAGCCTTCTGAGGTTCTGCAGCTCCTCCACAAATGCTTTGAAAGTGGAGCGAGAGAGAGGCAGGAACGTGGCAGCTTCATAATAACTCTAACAGAATATTGGGGGATGTGAGTGCAGTTGGTGCCTTTTCTCAGCAGCTCGCTGTTTTCCCCTTGGATTTTTTCTTGATAAAATGGCTGTAAACTGTAGAAACTAATTTTATGAGCTCATACAAAAGTAGATTAAAGTAGAATACAGAATATCACTTGGAATATTCAATAACGTAGGCGCCACTACCACTCAGCTGGAGTCCTCTTTATTCACTGGCGTCTCCACATCTCCTTGGGCCTGAAGAAGGGTTGACAGATTTATCTTGAGAGGTTTTCTTTAGCTGTTGTGTGTCTGTCTTCATTACAAATGTCAATTGCTTTCAGTCATATTGAGGGACTAGAAGGTGCTTCAAAGATTGAATGAGTATCAAGTTCCCTTGGAGCCTAATATCAATCAGAACAATGAGCAAAGGTATTGAAGACAGGAATATGTACAGCATGTTGATGTCATTGTGATGTCTTTGCAGAGCGACTGGCAAGTACTCAGGTACATTTTTGCTTTTTTGCATTACAGAGGGTACTGCACAGACCTCAAATACAGCCTTTGCTAAAAGTGAGGAGTGGAGACATATGGGATCACGGATTGAAGTGTTGGGATCAGACAGGACACTTTTTTGTCCTGTTGTAATGTTTTTTTCACACTGCCCAAAAAGCACCTTTGTTGTGTCAGGGCCAGTGTTTACACATGTACTGGTGTTTATTGAGTGCAAAGCGGATAAGCACATAAAGGACACCATCAGTGCTGGTGGATGCATTACTTCTTTACAGAAATAAAAAAAAGAACTATTTATCTCCCTTTATAAATATACAAATTTCGAGGAGCACGGAAGGACAATGAGTAGCACTGTATCCTCCCAGCACTTTACACACTTGACTGCAAAAATCATGAGTTAAAATTTGGCCTGAGGCCTCTCTGGAGTTTTCATGTTCTTATTGTGTTTGCGAAGGTTTTCTCTCGGTACTGTGATTTCCCCATAGAATCAGAAGACAAGCATTTTATGTGGGACTGTGAGAAAAAGAAAACATAAATAATAAACAATTGGAGAAGAACAAAAAAAGATATCTGCAGTTTCAAAGCTTAAGTCCCTTTCAAAAATCCGTCACAAATATGTTGAGGAAATAAAAGCGATAAGACACAATAAGGTGTTGTACCATTTTAGAAGCACAGTCCTCATACTCTGCCCTTCACCCCACAAAGATCCTCAGTTCTTGCTCTCTGTTAGTACCCCTCACCACACACTCTAAACTTCTACTCAGCTTGCTCTACTTTTTCTCTTGTCACCTTTTTTGATAGTGCTAGTCATATAATACCTATTTGACCTCCAAGTTTGACCAAAAAAGCTTCTTTCTTTGGGCTTTGATTATAAGTTTCCCATGGACAAATTGAAAATTTCAGAAAACAATGTTTTCCTAACAACCCTTGCAAATGAATGGATAAATGAATGAACATTAAATTCATAATGTATACAGAACTTTGAAAAAAGTATTCAAAGTACTTTTAGTCATATAAGGGAACCTCTCCTCACCACCAACAATGTGTAGCTCCCGCCTGGGTGAAGCACGGCTGCAATTTTGCTCCAGAACGCTCACCACACATCAGCTGAGATGGAGAGGTCAATTTGCATAGCCAATCAAATGGAAATGGTTAGGTAGCAGGTTGAAAAAGCAAGGTTGGGAATTTAGCCAGGACACCAGGGATCCCCTACTCTATTCAAAACAAGACTAGGTGCAACCTAGTATATGGCCGACCAATCGTTGAACTTCTTCCCTGCCGGCCAGGCAATCGTTGAACTCGATCACTCACTCACTCACTCAGCGACATTCGCATTCATAAGGGCTGGGCCGCTGCTCGGCCCAGCCCAAAAATGTCATGGCATTTTTAATGACCACAGCGAGTCCTTGATATACAGTAATGTCTCTTATCTGAAAGATGGCTTCCCCTAAAGCAGAGTGTCCCTATCATTACGCTGGTGCATTGGGGATTATTTGACCAGAGGGAGGACTACCACCTACTTACCCTACAACACTACTTCCAGCGGCAGCGACATAGTTTTTCAAAATGGTCTCCCATCCAGGTACTGACCAAGCAAACAACTGCTTGGCATGCACACAACCTGTTCTCACATTCACATTATAACTGCTCATGTACAGCCAAGATGTTCCTGCATTCACCACTTTATCACCTCACGTACGTACGCTATATATACACCACAAATGCTTTCACATTCATTGGTATATGACATATACTGTACATACGATGAAGGTAAAAGCATTTGTTGTGTGTTTGCGACATAAAGTAATAAATCCAAGAACATGTAATGAGTATGCAAGAGGTAAAACTTGAATTGTATTATATACAAAACGGCCCCTAATTATTGCACCCCATGGATCAAATCCATCAAATGGCTGAAGGGCCCTGCAGTTGGAGAAAAAAGGGAGGGCAGATTTTTATTGGATGTTGTGTTGAAGCAATTCATCGGTGAACCTAAAGAGCCAATGACTGAGTGTAGTGCTTCAAATGGTGTAGGTAGCACCACAACAGTGTGGCCAACATTCTATTTTTCCATTTTTATTAAAAGGGATAAGTCACCAAGAATGTTTGTAAATATTTGAAATATCCTTAATTGCACAAATGTATTCTGGGGCATTTGCAAAAAAAAAGAGCAGGTTGGGTGATATAAGAGTAATAATATAAAAGATAAACTAATAAGGTTAAAATATAGATAAGTATGATAAAAAATAAAAAAAGAATCACAACATAATTATTAACCCACATGTGCTGGTTGTTCTTACTCTGGGTGCTTGAGACTGCTTGAGGCATTTTCTACATGGGGTCACAAAAAATAAAAATAAAAAGGGTAGTGCACTTTCAACGCAATTTATAGATTCTTTGACAGCGAGTTGCAGATTTGTATGTTATTGTGGCTGTTGTACTGTATTTGAGGAGCTAAATTTGCAGGGCTTAAGTCAGGCTGACTGGTGTAATATGTTCATATTTTTTGGACACATTGAGAATGGAGAATAAGATTGTTTATACATTTTGAAGTGTTGGCTACACAGGTGATATAGATAATATTATTTTTACATTTTGAACTAATGTTGAAGTCAATATACTGACATACACAGTGATTCCATCATGAGAGAAATAATTGTCAGTACAGAGCATCCACTAGATGGTGCTGTATGCAGTGTTATGCAGAGTTGGGCTCAAAGAGAAGATGATTCATGAAAGCATTTCCAGAGTATCCTGTTTCTGAATTCAACTCTTATATTCTTAAATGAGTGGAATACAATTAATTTACCCTCGACATTCTGTACATTGACAGAGATATAGCTGGAACAGGATGTGACCTACATTCAGATGCACAATGGCAAGCAAAACCTTCCCATTACAGTAGCTGTATAAATTGCCATTGCACAAAATTGGAAGATATATGTCATGCCTTGGACCCAGGACTTGTTCAGATGCTGACCGTTTTGTCTGCCTCTAAGTTTAGGAACAGACTCGTCGGTCTGTTTGAGTGGGAAAACAATTCAGTTCTCAGTTTCATTTCTCTAACTCTGTCATCAACCTGAGAAATAAATTTAGATTTTATTTAGTGAGAATAAGTATGTGTTATGCTGGGATTAAGCCAACGTTCCAAGTTTCCCAATGTTTTTACAGTTGCTCTGTGATGGTGGACATTATATGTGTGGCAGATTTTTGGATTACAAGGTCAAATTGGGGTGGTCTTTCTAACCTCAATAGACTGAAGTCGGTACGAGCGCACGGCATAGTCTGCAACCCGCAGATGATGGACGCCATAATCAGCACACAATGCAGAGGATTAAACCTCAATCCATCCACAAGCCTTGGTCTTCCAGCCCGGCCCAGGGCCCTGTTTAAGTCCCCTGGCCACTTCTGGCAACCTTAGAGGAGACTACCCAGGGCTGGGCAAGTCTACGCCTCCATAAGGAACAGAGGGTTGGGCTCGAGCTTCCATAAACCGAGGACATCCCCCCGGGAGAAGGCACACGGGGCTCTGGTTTGGAAAAAAGTAATCCGCTGGGATCCTCCCTAATCTGTCACAGATACAGGGCTAAATTGGGGAACTGCAGAGAGGACAGATAGAGGGGGGCTGCGCTGGGGAAACTGGATTAGCACAGTAACACTACGTTACCCACGAGCCTTATCTCATTAATGCTATGAGAGCAGGCTAGGCACGCTGGCGCTAAAGTCAAGCATGTGGCTGCGGGAGCGCTAGCAGGACTCGTCAGGGGAATGCAGGGCATATTCTATTCTGTGGTGTGCCGACAGCGAACGGGAGCTGCGCACTCCCCTCTCAGAGAGATCCATCCTGGACGCCATACCCAGTGTGTTCAACTTCTGCTGAAGGGCTTTGGACCCTCAGTGAAAGGGCTGACAGATTCAATCTTGCAGAGTTCATTCCCATGTCTCTGAGCAATAGCTGTTTGCACTATTACCCCAGGAAAACCCATCCATTATAATGGGCAATACAATTAGTACAAAAAAAACCTAATTGTTGGTTGTTTTGGATGACAGTGTCTGGCACACAAATTAACCCTGTTCATTCTGGGCATAATGTGCAGCTTACTTACTTGCCTCCCAGCCACAATGCTGTTTGACTTATGGGGGCAGCCTAGCCTTGAAGCTAGCGCATTTGAGTGGGACTCTGCAGGTTGGTGGTTCAAGCCTCTATGTTGCTACAATAACAGCACCGCGGCCGTACGTCGCCCCTTAGGGGACTGGCCTGAGCTAAGACTTATCAGTGTTAAACACTTCGGATAAACCATTGGCTAAATAATTGCACTGTATTTCTAATGTTCCGCATTCAAAGAAGAAATACAGGGTAAGAGAGTTTGAGAAAGAGAGTCTAACCCTTCAGTCTGGCAAGGACTGAACAAAGAGGGAGAGAGAGAGACCAAGAGACTGTGCGGATGTCGCAGTGTTTGTGTTTGCGGGATTAGCCATGATGAAAGGAAGCTTTTCCTTGTCTAAGCTGAAGAGGTGCTCCACCCTTACGCCACACACACACATCTCAATCCTCCTGACATCCTGTTGATCAGCGCCATATTTGTCCTTTGTCCAGGAATAGTCATACCCTGGGCAAGCTAAGTCTCTCACCAATACAAGCCATTACCCTTTGTAAACACACCCCTGAACACCCCCACCTCCTTCTCTTTCCCCCATGTGCGACGCATGTCTGCCTCCTCAGCGTCTGCTGTAGCTCTCCCTACAAAAACGTCCTCCATTCTTCACACTCTCGTCTCCTTGCCGCAAGTACCCAAATGAAAGACTGCCATTGTTTCCAGCTATGTGAGTGTGTCTCTCCCTCAGCCATATGCTTGGCCCGCTTTCTTCTTCTCGCGGTGACGCGGATTAGCGCCTGATTTATTCATGTTGGGTCCCCATGCCAGAAGCTCGTACTCCGTCTCCCTCCCTCCCTCCCTCTTCTTCTTCCTCCTCTTCCCCTGCTTTTCATCTGATAACAAATGATAGGAGCGTGCTTACTTAAGAGCTCAAATCACTTGCAGCAAAATTCATTTATTTGAGATTTCCACGACTTGGGTGCTGATCTGCACTATTGGCTATTTATTGCTGTTATTTAGCAATAGAAGGGTATCTTAAAATAAACTGTGATTACAGGTGGACGAGGAAAGGTTCCAGGGCTGCATAGCGGTGCTTGCCTTGACCTCTGTGGTCGTGAACAAAGTGAAAAGATTTTGACATCTGCTGACAAAAATTTCATTTTCAGCATTTGTCTTGATGTATGATGTTTTAAAAATGCAATGTCTTGAATACGTTATGTTCTTTTGTCTGACTACAGTTACCAAAGCGCAAAATTTTCAACATACTTTTGAAATAATACTTTGCCCATTTGTTTGCACAGCACTTTCTATATATTATCAAAAACAACATTTTATGCATAAACATACTGCAAGGTCCTTAGAATCAAGCATGTGCTGCTGAAAAAACATATCTATACCTAAAAGTTTAGTCACTTTAATTTTTAATATTTGCAGATTTTTAAGTTGGTTCGCAGATTGCACATAGGATAGCACTGTGAAAAAATCGTATTGAGACAAATACATACTTTGTAACATCATGGTTGAGCCATAATTTTTCCAACTCAATATGCAGTATTTTTCTGCATTATTTAAGGAAGTGTGTTTGTATTGAAGATTAGAGTGAAGATCAAGCACATCATTCTTAATTTCTCTTGATCTAGTCATACTGTTCAGGAACTCTGTATACCAGTGGGCATTTTATATAGAAGTGTTTCAGCCAGCTTACTACTAAAAGGATCTATGGTGGCCGACAGGGGCAAACGTGCTGCAACAGCCAAAACATCTCCAACTGCAGAAATTTACTGCAAAAACAAAAACTATGCAAATTCAAAAAAATGTAAACCGCAAAAGCAAATGTAAGAGAAAAATGCTGCATATTCACATCAACACAAACACGCTGCAACGGCCAAAAACATCCCCAGTCGGAGAAACGCGCTGCAAAAACAGAAACGACTCAAAGTCAAAAACACTCAAACCACATGCAAGAGAATAATGCTGCATTTAGGCAACCACACAACAGAAGTAGTCCAAGCTAATATAGGGAGCGCCAACTTGAACAGTTTTTATTTTTAACCTCATTGAGAGCGGCTGGAGTACTTTGTTTTACGGTTTCAAACTACAGAAAATGGTTTGCCAGGGCTTTGACTTTGTGAGTATGCGCAAAGGCCTTGCTGATCTCTGTGACCTTATGAGCATGCGCAAAGCGTTCGTTCATGATTTTGGCCATAAATGAGATCCACAGAAATCAATGGCTAGCAGTGAATAGTTATAACTTTGCCAATAATGGATAATAATGATGGATAATTTCTATTTGCTTATTTTCCATTGACATCCATGCACCAAATATAACTGTTCACTAGGTAAGCAAGTGAACTGACGTTAGCACTAGTTAGCTAGCTAGAAAGCCTTTTTGCTGACTTAGCTAGCTAGTCTTGCTCTGGACAAAAGTAAAAGCTGTCCTAGTTGGTGCTCACCATAGCGGCAGGGAGCACTTCCGTTGTGCCTGCGCACTTTTTTCTCTTGAATTTGCTTTGGTAGTTTGAATGTTTTTCAGTTTGCATCATTTCTGTTTTTGCAGTGTGCTTCTCCGTTTGGAGATGTTTTGGGCCGGTGCAGCGCATTTGTCCCTGTCGGCCACTGTAAGGATCAAACACCAAACTGATGAATTGAGGTAGTCAGATCAGTGTCACAATGAACAATCAACAGAATACAAAGGCTTTAGCACAATATTTTAACCACATGTAAGGCTTAAAAAAAGAAGTTTACCACAAAAAAATGTGTACAATAAATTGAAAAATAAAATAACATTCCAGAATCTCTCCTTATGGAAAACTTGTATCAGAATGAAGGCAAGAAAGTAGGAAGGCGCTGCTTATGATCTGATGCATACCACCTCAGCTATGAAGCATGGTCATTTGTAGGCATAAACGACTGCCAAAGTAACCAGTTTCCTTGTATTTATTGATAATGCTGAAACTGACTAAAACAGCAGGACAAATTTCAAATTGTTTAGGGCTACATTTTCTGCTCACCAAATAGCTCAAAAGCCACTGATTGGGACTGGACAGTACAGATGGACAGTGACCCAAAGTTTCTAGCAAAAGCAAGCAATGACACCTTTTTTACAACAAGGTGTGAAATGTTCAACAGTGGCAAGTCAATCACCTGACCTTAGTCCAACTAAATGTGCACTTACTGAGGGCTAAATACTGCCAGGTCAAGCATGAGGACTTCTGCATTAAAGCTTGGCAAAGCATCACCAGGGAAGAAACCCAGCATATACTAATGTCTTTGAGCTCCAGACTCCAGGCAGTCATTGTCCTCAAAGGACTTGTAACCAAGTATTAAAGATAAAAAATAATTTACCATTCTATGTTTTGATCAGGACCACTTTAATCAAAATTTGACGATTCTCGTGTCTTTGACGGCCTGGCTTTGTTCTTTTGTTATAGATTGAACTATAAGGAGTTGATGCATTTCATTGTAAAAATTCTCAAACCTATTTTAATGGAAGGAAGCTATTAGAACTGACTTTATTGGTTTGGCAAGAACTTAAAAAGCACCCAGTACTTAGTTTGAAACTGCATTGATTGTAATCAGTAATAAAATGGAGGCAACTATCATGAGCTGATGTAGAAAATCAGTTGTCCTGTTTCATAGTTTGTTGTCCATCACACTCAGTCACTTCAGTATAAGTCTCCAGAGCTGAATAATATGCATCGCTGAATAATATTTTCAAAAACTTGGCTTTTTTTAGTGCAGACTGTCAAACTATTACTTTTGCTTGCCAATGGCATCAGGGTTATAACATGCGCAAAAACAGCGATTTATAGCAAAGTGATACAATTGTTTGGCTGGTGAGTCATGTGACCTTTCTCTCCACCCCCGAATACCAGAGAGTAGTTCAATTGCAATCTGTTTGCCTTTCATGTGCCATATTTAGGGGAGGACTTAAACCTCAGTAAATGATGTTGCTAAGCATATTGATTATGATCTGGTCTCCTCCATTATTAATAATGTAAAAATCTAAAAACAATGCAGAAATACAGAATATTTACAACTCATCTCACCCATAAATCAGTATTGCTAACATTATCATCAACTATTTCTTGAGCATTTTTGCCACTTATTTGCCTTGTATTGCAGCAGTATCAAATGACAAATGACTGATATTATGCAAAAGAAACTCAGACCAAAAACCTAAGAGTCAAAATAGTTGCCATTCATTATGTGTCACAGCACACTGTTTCTCAGTGAAAAAAAAATAATACATTTTATTGTTACTGGCTTATATGTACATAGCAATATTGATCAATGGGTTGTATTAGTAAATTCCTCGGTCCTATGCTGTTTGCAGAGACTCAAGTCTGGTGGAACAAATCTGCCATGTATTAAAGTTTGATGTGTAATATTTAGCTAAAGAGCAAGAATAAAATCTCACCTGACTAACTCGGGAAGAAAAGACATTTACAATCCAAAAAATGTTTTTCTGATGTTGCTCAACATTATCTTGTCCGATTAAATATTTAGTCTCCAGGAAGTTTTTTCTTCAATTATGCAACTTGTTTACTTGTTATCTTCCAGGAAAAATAAATCACTTCCAAAAGCTTGGTTTTCGATGGAATTCTTGTATCTGGAGAGTAAAAATAAACTGTGATTTTAATAGTGACAACAGGATCACTAAGTCTATCAAAACTGATAGATTTTGGACAGGTTTTTAAACTCCAGAGTTACAAAGTCGATGTTTTGCAGAGGTAGCAGCTATGTGATCAAACCCTGCTCAGCGATCAGATGCTTGGCTCCCTGCCTCCACCTGTTTGCATTCTGCTTTTTATTTTATGTTTCCTACATAGCAGTCACTCTGACCTTTCTATGTTTCTATGGCCAAGAGCTGAGCGTTAACATAAATCATCTAGTAAAAACTAGGTGGTGGTTTCCAATCATTTAACGACATATGAACTTCTACACAAATTTAGTTAATGAACTTCGCCATTTGGTGAAGCTGGGATACTCACGATTGGATTTTATTGATTGTACTGATGCAGTTTTGCTGGTGTGACCTCGAACTTCCACCCTGTCATTGTTGTTTTTCAGTGAACCTCAACTAATGGATTTTGCGACTGAACCATAATGACACATCAAAACATCAACAAAAAAGCACTGAATTGGTTTCTGTGACATTTTTTTTGGTCATAAAACAGGTTCCACGCTTTCGCTGTCCTATTTCTCTTTTTTTCCAAACCCTTTGATGTGCCTGGTTTAATTTTAAAGCTTAATGGAATCTCCAGTGTATGTTTATCAGCGGGAGGAATCAGAGATCCCACAGTGCACTGTGCTTCTGCTCTTGAGTGCGGTGTCAAAGATAGTACTAAAAACAATAAGGATGATAAGAAACTGAGGCCTGGGAGACATTAATTTACAATGCAGATCAGGAACGGGGGAGTTGAGAACTGATTTTAAACCCAAATCCTCTCCTCAAATGTGAATCTCAGTTTGTCCCACCACCAGTAAGGATAAACTGAAGGTTTCATCAAGTCAGAATGAAGAAATTCACGAATGTGTGAAGGCAGCTAGGCTTATTATGGTGTACGGATTACTCACTACAAACAGAAGCAATGGCCAAATGTGACAAACGTAAAGCTATGAATCTCAGCAGGTGGTCTCCTCTAACCCTCCTCTCTTTGCAATCTGCTTGGGGCTTGTGCTACATGACAGCGCTGATAAAAGCTTCACCATAAATCAATTCTCCATCCTTATCAAAGGAATATATTTACGTGTTTCAGCCATCTAAATAGTACTCCAGTATTTCTTTCTGTGTGTAACCTACTCAAGATTTGTTGCCTGAAATATAGTGCCCTTAGCTAGCAATGAAAAACCATTCAAAGAGATAACCAAAAATGCTCAGCCACAATGCTTGCCATGGAAATTCCCATGCATATATCAAATGCACTATGTAGCCAAAAGTATGTGGGCCCTTGACTGAAACCTCATTGGCATACATAGGAAATTGACCGTTTTAAATGTTAAGTATCTGATAATATAATTGAATTTGGAATGAACTGGTCAATATGGATTTATAGGACAGACAAGAATCAGCATTTTTGCTGATGAACACTAATCTCCATGAGTGGTGTTCCATTTTAGTTAATTTTTTAATATCGTTTATTTACCAGTTATGGCAGGGCCATAATTTATTATGAATGCAAAATACAACCTCAAATCAGAAAAAATTGGGATGGTTTGTTAAATGATTAATTCAAATTAAAACTGAAAGTGGTGTACGGAGCTTATTTCCTATCAAAACTTAATAGCTATTAAGCAAATAGGGTGTCGCGCCAAAGACTCCAGGCCTGGTGGGTGCGTAGGTTCCGTAATCAGTCCATCAATCAAAAGAAACTCGCACACCAAAATAACCAATACAAAAAATAATTGGTTTTTATTACATCAGAATGTGCAAAGTGCTACCAAAGTGCGTGCAGTGCAAAACGTTTTCGGCCACCGAGGATGGTCTGATTGTGACCAAAAACGTTTTGCACTGCGCGCGCTTCGGTAGCACTTTGCACTTTTTGATGTAATAAAACCCAATTATTTTTTGTATTGGCTATTTTGGTGTGCGAGTTTCTTTTGATTGATGGACCAATCAAAACTTAACTAAAAAACTTGTTCTACATATGCCCCATGATTCATTAACGAGCACAGTGTGATTTGCAAATACAAAACACTATTAACAGACTGATATATTTTGTTTTGAAACAAAACCGATCAAACAAATACACAAGCGTATTTCTAATACATTATGTTTCAGATACAAACACAGCTTGTCTTACAAGTACAACGAAAAACAACAAATAATATCTTGTGACTTTTGGCACAATCTCTCTGGCTTGAAATTTTGCTGAGAATTTTCTCTCAAATTTGCTAAGCAATTCACGTTCCACAACTGTATGTAGCATTGCGAGTCAGTTTAAACCCCTCCTGAGTTGTCATCGGAGGGATTATGGCGCTGCTCTCACCTCGTCTTGAAGTGCATTTCATCTCAATACTTGGTCCATTTAGGTTTCCTAATAACAAATAAGGATTAATTTGCTAAACCCAGATAGTGTGGTGCACTCACTTGTTTTGTGGAAACTGATGACCCCTAAAATTTGTGCAAGCCAACTCTGTGAGATTGTGTTCACAGCACTTAAAAACATGGTAAGAATAACATTTACCTTATATTCTGTAAGTACCATCCACATAATGCAATTAAGTTGGCTTACATAATTTTTTTGAGGTAACAGGTTTCCGCAAAACATTTGAATTTGCCACAATATCTGGGTTTACAGTGTGTGAGGATCAATCCGCATCCATTTCCCTTCTGCATGCATAATAATTATAAAGCATTTTCCAATCCACATTTGTAAGGGTTTTCTCTGTGCACCAGTTGAGAGAGCACAGAGTACAATGGGAACTGGAGTCAGGTGCAAAGATGGATTGAATGGTGGCTGACACAGGTCACAACAAATGCAAAAGCCACAACATGCAAGCAAAAGTTTGCAACACTAATGCAAATGCCAAAACAAGAGAACAAAAGTTTACAAACACAAACACCACAACACGGAAGCAAAAGCCACAACGGAAGTGACTATGGGAGTACTACTCCCGACGGACCAAGTCACAGACAGGAAGTTTCTTTCAGGAGTTTTCAATGAAGCAGGGCAAGCAAAGACGGTTTAGCAAGACTTCTCATCCCCCATAGACCCCCATTGTAAGATATTGGTCACACCTCCTGTCTCCTAAGTCGGTGTGGTCACGGAAGCGTTGTGGGCCTTGTATTTGCAGAATGAATGCTGACCGCGTTATCCATTGCATCTTATTGTCAGAAGTGGAAGCTAAACTGTAGCAATTAAACGTTGGGCTATATAAGTATCTGTCTAATATCTGCAAAGCAAAATATGCAAAGCATTTCTTTGGTAGTATCTACAGTTTCAAGCTAGACAGAGCTAAAGTTGGAGGAAAACTCAAAATGGACCGTTTCATAGCAGACTGTGCCTGTGTTTAGGTGGCATTATTTTGTTTACCCAGCAAGATTGAGGCTTGAAATTCTCTGGATACACAGTCCCTTTGGGGTACATTACAGAATTAGTAAAATTTCACCTGTGGTATTTTTAGTGTAGATGATTTTAAACGTCAAAAGTCAGAAAAATTTGCCTCCAGGGACCACTGTAGGCTGGATGCAAGTATGGGCCATCCCCAGCAATGTAACAAAGAATTTTTTTTAAATTGTGATACACACAGCTAGTTTTCTTAGAAAGTAAAGAGCTTGGTTTGGTACTATGCTGGGTAGTTAGCATTCTGACTAAAGGTGGCACTCTAAAGAGCTAATGTTCTACCAACCTAACATTGTTGGAATTTACGAAATGAACCAAGTGCTACAACCAGTAGAATACAAAAAGGAGGCTTTATTTCTGAAGGGGGAAACCCCCCCCCAACAGAGCTGGCAACAGTACAATGTCCGCAATCCAAAATCAAAGTCCAATGGGCGTAATCCAGAATCAAAACCAGGGCATCAATAACAAAATCCGTAGTCAGGCAAAAAGAGGTCAATAAACAAGAATGCGGTACAATACAGGGAATATGCAAAGCTCGTAGTCAGGCGGTCCAGTCAGAAAGTTAAATCACTAAGAATCAAGGCGTAAACAAATGTGGCATAGGAAGAACAATCTGACAAGAAAGTGAACCAAACAGACATCTTAAATACACATCCGGGAGAACACATGATCAGGGAGAACAGGTGCAATCAATGGTAACAATAATCAGGGAGGGACACATGAGGAATAAACTAATTACATGAATTTGGCTGCAGCCAAACGCTGACAGGGATCACAAGACAAACCTATGAACAGATCAGCTCCGGTCAAGGAGTACTAAAGTGTATAGTTTAAAGAAAAGGAAGGCATAAAGTATAAGTGGAGATCCACAGAAAACTGCAGCAGAGATAATTAGGGATAGGCAAGGAGGCGGAGACTAGAAAAGGGCGACTGCTGAGAGATCATTAGTCACTTAGTAAGTGCAGCTATACAATCCCGAGTGCTTGTTAGTAAGTTAGTCAAAATATACAGTTAGTGTGGGTTAGTAATTAGCGAAAGCAATAAACTGTTAGTATGTGTAAGTAAGGTAGTAAAGTAAGAGGAAGGAAGAACACGAGATAATGAAAGAAGATTGAAACCCAGAAACCAATAAATCACCCGAATGAGTGGCACGCAAGACAAGGGACCGTGAGCAAAGATACACACATGACAAGACAGGGGAGACGAAGTGCAATGCATGGAAAAGGAAACATGGCTATGAATTCTATGAACATGAATAATAAAACATGAAAATCCAAATTACCAATACACAATACACAATCCTAAGAATGGTCAGACATGAGCAATAATGCAGAAACACAGATCAGTCAGAAATGCAAGGCATGAACATGGGTAATGCAGAACAGAACATGAGCAAATAGCAGAATCACAACAAACATTCTATTTTTCCAGACATATACCAAAGTTCTGTCTTTTGAAATATATGAAGCACATACATAGTTATACATAAAATTTATAAATCCTTTGGTGTAAAACTTGTTTGGTTGTAAACTGGTGGTGACTGTGAGCATTACAAATGCAAAATACATAGGCCATTGCCAAGAACACGTCATAAAACATGACCCGTACAATATTTTTAAATGCCAAAAAAGAACTAATGTAGTAGGAGTACCGCCATAAGTACGCATGCAGTCATGCGTCAACAGCATACGTAAACTTACAAAAAATAATGGTCCATAATTTGAACTCTAAAAACAAGCTGTGTTTGTGGAACACTGATGCCCCCGGCGGCAGATTGAAGTATTGCAGGTTAAAGGTTTTTTCCGCTGCAGACAAACAGACGGGCAGGTGAAAAAATATATGCCCCCGAATCTTCAATTCTGGGGGCATTAAAAATCTTTGTCACACAATTGTGTGCATGAAGACAGAATGTATAGTGCAAAAGTTAAAACTGTTTTATATTTTTCATGTTATCCAAAGCGAAATGATGTCAACACAGCATGTGACTAGCTCTATCAGTCAGTCTGTTTTTAGAATTCAATTGTGGGTTGGCGGCACCTGGTGGTGCGCTCCAGAGGTGCTCCTTAGCCTTGGCCCTGAGCAGCCATCCATGGCCTTCTTGGTTGGATCCAAATCGATGTTACCCACAGAGCCAGTTGAGCCTGAGGCAAGCCCTACTACACTGCATCCTGGGTCTGGGTCTCTACAGGGCTGCTTACAGGCCGTTGATAGTGAGCATCTCTGTGTTTGAATTCAATGGCAGGCTGCAGCCTATATGGCGCAATAGTTGAGTCAACACCCATGGCTTGGTATGCACAGAAATGGAAGTCTGTAAAAGAAACCCCGTCCGCCCAACCATCGGGCATCTTGTAGGCTAGATATCAAGGGTAGGTGTTAAGAATGAAGGCCCGCTACAAATGAACAGCCCTTTTCTTGGCAGGGTGCTGCTTGCTTGCTAGGATTTCTGTGCCCTTTATCAGGACAATCACTCGTTAGACGCAACTGCTGTGCCCTTTTTCAAACCCAGTCACCATGCCTTAGGGAAATCCTAGAATTAACACTGAAGCCTGCTCTCCGATTCTCACAGTAATGCAAAAGTGCAGAGAATTTGGGTTTTTTTTTCCTTTTTTCTGAAACACATCAACACCACAAAACTGTACACTGTACTGACTTCTGGTAAAAGTCTTGCATGTTGACACGATGCAACAGTCACCGCTAACATTCTTTTCCAATTTACATCCAACCCAGCTTTATACCAAAGAGATTACAAATTATATGTATAACTGTGCATATACTTGATATATGTGAAAAGACAAAACTTTGGAATATGTCTGTGAATAAGGAATAGTAGGTCAGTCGAACATTAGCTCTTTAGAACACCTACTTTGGTCAGATAGCTATCCACCCAGCATTGTACCAAGCTAAACTCTTCATTTTCATGGAAAACTAGCAGTGGGCATCACAATTCAAAAACAATTTCTTTGATATATTGCTGGGGATGGCCAATAATTGCATCCAGCGTACAGTGCCCCCTGGAGGCCAATTTTTCAGACATTTGATTTTTAAAATCATCTACAATGTACTTTTGTAAATACTACCACTGGATTTACTAATGCTGCAAAGTACCCCAAAGGGACTATGTAAACAGAGAATTTCAGATCTCGATCTTGCTAGGTAAGCAAAATAATTCCACCTAAACATAGGCACAATCTGCTATGACACAGTCCATTTTGTGTTTTCCTCCAACTTTGGCTTCATCTAGCTGGACAGCATGGATAGTACCAAAGAAATGCTCGGTGTTCTCGAAAACAGAGTTCCAAAAGCACAACAAACAGAATTTACCCTCACAGTACAAATCTAGGTTACAGAGAAAATATACCGCAAACATGCACCAAAAATGAATTTCGACCATCTTTTTCAATTTTTATTGTTATTTCTCAAATAATTCCGGCTCGATAACGTAGTTACCCAGCTTGGCGCGGATGTGGTGCTGAAGTCTCACCGGACTTGAAGTGTCACAGGTCATGATAAAAGTACCACATATTTGGTACTGTGTACCCTTATGTCATGTAAAATGTGGTGTCATCAGCAAAACTGAGCCAGTTTAGTGGCTTCCAGGTGGCGCTATCGGCAGGCAAAGTGAAATATAGACCTAGAAATTCAGCTTTTTCTGTGAGACACACATATCTACAAATGTACTAAGTTTAATTCAATTCCAGGGGGGTCAACTGCGCACTGAATGTCAATCTCTCGTGGAAGGGCTCTTAAAGTCATTGCATTTTGATTTTATTCACAATTTACACTTTGTCCCAACTATTTCGGAATTGGGGTCGTAGATCAAATGGCAGATCTCAATTATTGTTGCCAATAAATATAATTTTATTGAGATTAGAATTTTGAGCATGTCATCCAGCCCCAGGTGTAGGCTCCACATCAAATGGAGGCTGATTTTATTCACTTAGAGATCCTCACAGCAAAAGGTGGTACAAAGGAGCTTTCACAGACAAAAAAAAAAATTGTTTTTATTAAATTTGATATTTTACGGATATTTTACAGTATAACAATTATCCCTAGGTAACAGTCTAAAACCTATTCAAGGAGGTCAAAAAATTGGCAAATGAAAATAAGATTTTGAAAAAAAAAAACAGTCACTATGGGTTTTTTTTTTAATTTTAATAATGGAGTGCAATCTCCTTTTAACTAGTGTACTGGCCAGGTCTTTCATCAGCTGGTTTCTCCTTTCAATGTAATGTTAAGTTTAGTCAGAAGCCAATGCATTGCTCTTTCTTTCTGTTGCCCCACTGTGTCAGTATATGTATCCACTATTATTATTCTATTCTTTGAAGGAAATCTAGCTACTTGAATTCAGATAAAATCCCCCAAATATTGCTCTGGAAAGTACTATTTTTCCTTTTGTCTACGGTAGCAGAGGCTAGAGCATTTCTGCACAATGTGTTTGTGGTGCATGAGGCCTTAACACACTTAATACAGTATGTGCACCCTGTGTAGCATTATGATGCTAATGGATGAAACTGCTGTGCTTTCAGTCCTTACATCAGTGCTCTTTTTAATGCTAATTGAAAAATAATTAGAGGGTAAAAGGTCTATTATTTGACCAACAATATAGTCGGAAAGAATCACTGAGGAGTGATGCCTATTGAGATTGCAGCAAACTGCTGTATACTCATTAGCAAGCACAGGAGCTGGTGTGTAATTGTGCTTGAGTGCGGTCATTTTAGGAGTTATTTAATCTTTTTTCACAATATCTAGTGAAAATCAAAGATTAGAAACGATGACGCATCTATATTGGAGAGAAAGTCGTTCCTTTTGGGTAGTTTCAACACTATTTGAGCATTTTCACTCCATAAGGGAGTTTTTTTTTTTTTTGCGCATGTTTTTGCTATTTGTCATACACAATAAAACTCTTTGACTGTTTTCTGTCAAATGCACTATGCACATGAAATTCATTTGATTCTTTGCCACAGCTAAGAAAAACTACTGGAAAAACTGAGCTCGAGAGAGAAATCACTCCTTGTTTTTTTCTAGTACCGCAGTTTCTGATCAAATCATTAAAGGTCTGTTTGTGTCTGTGAGATCCACCGTAATTTTATTATTTTTTTTTTTGGTAGAAGTTGAGGTTTCCACCGAGTGTTAAGAGCCTCGGCTCCTCCAGGGCAGTCTAATTGAAGATCATGACCGATATACGTATAATGCACATTATAAAACGGGTGCTTCCCTTCCTTAAATGTGATTGGCTGAGCCGCGTTCCATGCCCGTATAAAACTGCTGTAACCCACAGTGGCAGGCCGCAGCACAAAATAACCCTCCGCGCAACGAACTGCTCTGCGCTCAGCTGACTCGTCAGGTTACGTTTGTTTTGTGAGTTTAAGCTCGCTATTTCAGTCTCCGCGAAGTTTAGCCTTTTAACTATGAAGGACGAAAAATGACATAAGTAGAAATAAATAAATAGATAAATAAATACATAAAAAATGAATAAATGTAGAAATAAATTAATAAAAATATAAATGAATGCAAAAAATAAAGGTAAATTTTATATTTATACATGTGCTTTATTATTTATTTTAGTATTTCTATATTTATTCATTTTATTTATTTTTTTATTCCCTTATTTCTACATTTTCATGTATGTATTTATTTATTTCTGCATTTATTTTTACAGTTCTACGTGTGTGTATGTATTTATTTATTTTTACGTTTATATATTTATTTACGTATTTATTCCTACATTTATTTATTTATTTATTTATTTATTTCTACATTTATTCATTTATTTCTGCGAGACTTGTGTCACCCAACAATGTAAAAATGTAAATGAGCTGGGCGGCCCTAGCATCTGGCTGAAACGCGATTGGTTGTATCGGTGTGCATGGATCTTCTGCTACTCAGAGCCATGTATCCCAGGGGTAATTACTGCGAATGCCCTCCTCAAACGAGGAAAATTAAGGTGCTTTCACATCGGACGCGAAATGATTTTTGTGACGACAGACTGCATTCAAAGTCAATGCAAAGACGTGAATACGCGCTTTTTCGCGTCTTTGCAATGACTTTGAATGTAATCTGTCGTGCGAAAAATTCGTTTCGCATTCGGTGTGAAACGCAAAACGCGATTGCTCAGCTTGGAAACACAGACAAAAACAGTTGAACTCCGTGGGAGCTACTATACACTCCGACCAGCTATCCTCGTCAGCATATTAGCTGCTGCTGCGATGGCTTCGAGTGGGGGGCCTGGCACTGACAAGGCCATTGCCGGACCGCGACTGCCCGAATCACAACCCAGTTTAGACAAGCCCGCGCCCACTTCCGCATATGACGCTAGCCTCGCCTGCTGCTTTCCCATGGAAACCTCACGAGAAGAGACGCCGACTCACTTAAGTTCCCTTTTACTAGCTAAGGAACTGAGCTAGCTAGACGCAGCTGTCGCTATTATCCCCCACGAGACTTTTGTCCCTTATTGCGCGTTAATTTGCGTCATGATTACGCCGACAAAATAAGGCCACAGTTGATTACAGTCTTACTCGCTAGCGAGCTAGTTGGCTACCTAACTAGCAATAGTATAGCTACCGCGCCAAAGTATTTAGCTACATGGCCAACTGGCTAGTGTGCTAAAAAGGCTACAGTTCGCTCACAATGGAATACTCGCGAGCGAGCTATTTGGCTAGCAAGCAAAATAAAGAGACATCGATATCTATAGTGTTATAGCTAGCATGCCAATGTATCTAACATCCTAAAGTCGCTTTCACACCGACCGCGAAACGAATTTTTCGCACGACAGATTACATTCAAAGTCAATGCGAAAACGCGTGTATTCTCGTCTTTGCGTTGACTTTGAATGCAGTCTGTCGTCACAAAAATCATTTCGCGTCCGATGTGAAAGCACCTTAATTTTCCTCGTTTGAGGAGGGCATTCGCAGTAATTATCCCTGGGATACATGGCTCTGAGTAGCAGAAGATCCATGCACACCGATACAACCAATCGCGTTTCAGCCAGATGCTAGGGCCGCCCAGCTCATTTACATTTTTACATTGTTGGGTGACACAAGTCTCGCAGAAATAAATGAATAAATGTAGAAATAAATAAATAAATAAATAAATAAATAAATAAATAAATGTAGGAATAAATACGTAAATAAATATATAAAGGTAAAAATAAATAAATACATACACACACGTAGAACTGTAAAAATAAATGCAGAAATGGATAAATACATACATGAAAATGTAGAAATAAGGGAATAAAAAAATAAATAAAATGAATAAATATAGAAATACTAAAATAAATAATAAAGCACATGTAAAAATATAAAATTTACCTTTATTTTTTGCTTTCATTTATTTTTGTCTTAATTTATTTCTACATTTATTCATTTTTTATGTATTTATTTATCTATTTATTTATTTCTACTTATGTCATTTTTCGTCCTTCATATTTAACCAGATAACCAGTTGGCTATCTACCTAGCTAGCTATTGCATTACAACGTTCGATATCACTTTTGTGTTGCAAGCTATGTTGCTAACTTGCTTGTTATTTCAGTAACGTTAGCCTAAAAATTGTTGAATTTTTCTTGTGTGTTTATTTTATGGGCTGTGTGGAGGGTAACCACATCCATTGTAGCTAGCTAGTTGACAAGCTGGCTAGCAAACTAATGCACAATTCAACATATTTTCCTGGACACCGGCAAGTGTGGAGGACATAGTCAATAGTTTCCTAAACGCTGCTGGTTGTAATGATTTGGCCGATCGGCACAAGTTGAGAACAAGGAAACTCGGAAACCGACACAAAAGCAAAATTTTAAACGGGGTCTTCGGGAGGCCGAAGGAGACATTCAAACTAGCCTGCTTTCATAGTATATCTGCATTAGCGAGCCCAAATAGCCTGATGTGACATGATAATGGCGCTAGATGAATAAGCAATCTTAGCATCGGTGTTGCTGGCCAACCATTCTGTCCACTCTTAATTGCTTGGTGGAAGAAGTTCTCCAATTTATTGTTGCATTATTACCGATAAATTGTCGATTTTTTTTTCTTGTGTGTTTGTTTAATGGGCTATATGTAGGGTAACAGTTTTATAAAAGGAATAAGCCCCTCGAAGCACTGGGTTACAGTGATTTTATAACGTTATAAAATCACTGTAACCCACTGCTTCGAGGGACTTATTCCTTTGTTATATTCTCTCAGTGTAAGGAGTTTATAATGAAAATTAACTGTATTAACCAGCGAAGCCTAGAACAGCTGAGCTTGTGACACGGGGACACTGAAGAACATTCCAGATTGAAGAGGTGATTCCTGCTTGCCATATTGAGTTGTTCGCCAATGAGCCTAAATGTCTGAGATTATTGGCTTACATGCGTACCCGCAGTCTGTAAGTTTTTTTTTTCTTTTTTTTTGGTTTGTTTTGTTTCTCTGAAGTGGTGTTGGGAGGGGTCTGGCCTCTCTACTTCAAAAGAATTGGTAACAAACCTAATATATCTGAAGCGTAGAATGAGCTGGTAAGAAAGATGAAAGATGAATGTATGTTGGCATGGAAACAGAAAGCACATCAGTGGCGTCTTGTGCTCAAGAGGCAGGCTGTTTTGTGTGATCTGCTTTCTTATGAAAGGGTATATGCAAAGGTTTTAAGTGGCATCATCCCCCTAGAAAGGATATATTGCAGTTTTAACTATAATTAAACCTAGAAATACTATGTCCTTTTCAGGCTGAATTTTAAATGAGTTCATGATGTCGTAACAATATTCAGCGCAGGAACCCCGCTAAAATATTTTCAACTGAAAAAATAACATTTTACAAATGTTATGATATATAATTTTAATAATGATAAATCAGATAATGTATACACCTGTACGTAAATATGCTCTGTCAGTTTTCAAGTGCCGGTTATTGTAAATAAATTAGTAAGCCTATATATAGCACAATTTAGAGGTCCTTTGTTGGCACTGTACTATCCCTTTTAAGATCTTAGACCAGTTCCTCTCCTTCCTTCCTCTACCATAAGTCCTCTCACACTAGAAATGAAAGGGTACTAGCCCACTGTTGAACGAACAGTACACTCACATTTTTTAATTAGAGGCAAACGTTCTCTCAGATAAACAGCTTGAGAGGTATTCCATCTTCACCATCACATGAACAATTCAAACATGCATGTGAACTACTACGTCATACAGTCCAAAGATCTATGCATACAACACGCTCCATCGTGGAAGAACTGTTTTGTGGAACATATTTACCAAAGTGATTATGGAAAGCAGATCCTCATTCTGTGATGCAGTGCTTACCAGTATGCAACATGCCATGCTGCCTAAACCTGCAATGACTGAAAGAGCCAGCCCTATATTTGTGTGTCCTTTTACAGAAAGAAATGGTAAAAGGTACTTTCCCATGCTTCCCTTGCTATTCTTGTAATGATTGCTGCATTTTTGGTGTGAAATTCCCCAACTCCCAAGTACCAGAGAGGGCTGCTACTAATGAGATACTGCCTCTCTAAAGTGAAGAAAATTCAATGAATGTGAGTAAAAAAAAAAAGTAGCATATTGCAATAGTGTGTAATATTCAAATGTTCAAGTGGGGTAATTTCAATTTCTGTATTATGTGTTTTTTTGTGTATACATATTTCCATTTTTTTTCTTTGGGAACCAGTCTTAACCTGCAACTCTTCAAGAATAAATGAATAAATAAATAAATGAGTACGTCCTAAGAAACACCACGATATTTAACTTGAAGTAGTGTAAATTGTGAATAAAATCAAAATACAATGACTTTCAAATCACACCAGCCAGTGTTTCATTCACAAAAGAACAGAGAAAATGTTGAATCTCAGAAATTTGATAATTTTATCCACAAAATGAGCTCATTTCAAATTTTATGGCTGCTACAGGTCTCAAAAAAGTTGGGACAAGGGCCTCTTTACCATGGTGTAGAATACCCTCTTTTTTTTTAACACAGAGCGAAGGCATCTGGGCATTGAGGAGACAAGTTTCTTGAGTTTAACCATTGGAATTTGATCCCACTCTTGTTTAATACAGGCTTCCAGCTGCTGGAGAGTTTTGGGTCTCCTTTGACGGACTTTTCATTTAATTATGCACCAAATGTTCTCAATCCGTGAAAGATCAGGACTGCAGGCAGGCCAGTTCAGCACAAGGACTCTTCTACAAAAAGCCATGCTGTTGTAATGGCTGCAGTATGTGGTTTTGTTTTGTCCTGCTGAAATACTCTAGGCCTTCCCTGGAATAGATGTCATCTGGAGGGGAGCATATGTTGCTCTAAAACCTTTATATCCCTTTCAGCATTCATGGTGCTTTTTAAAACATGCAAGTGTCCCACACCATATGCACTAATGCATCCCCATACCATCAGAGATGCTGGCTTTTGAACTGAATGCTGATAACAGGAGGTGTGGTCTTTTTCCTCTTTTACCCGGAGGACACGACGCCCATGATTTCCAACAAAAATGTCAAATTTGGACTCGTCTGACCACAGGACACTTTGCCACTTTGCTACAGTCCATTTTAAATGTGCATTTGCCCACAGAACACAGCGGCGCTTCGAGATCATGCTCGACAATGGCTCTTTTGTTAGGTGGCATCTGTGGATGGCACAGCGGTCTGTGTTTACAGACAGTGGTTTCTTTCCGCATACCTGGCCCCATTTAGTAATGTCAATGACAGAATCATGCCAGTGAGTGAGGCAGGGGTGTCTGAGGGCCCAAAGATCACGGGCATCCAGTAAAGTTCTTTGGCCTTGTCCCTTAACGTACAGAGATTTTTCCAGTTCATCTGAATCTTTTGATGATGTTATGCACTGTCAATGATGAGACTTTCAAAGCCTTTGCAATTTGACTTTGAGGAACATTGTTTTTAAAGTATTCCACAATTTTTTTACACAAGCCTTCACAGGTTGGAGAGCCTCTGGCCATCTTTACTTCTGAGAGACTCAGCCTCTCTAAGACATCCCTTTTATGGCCAATCATGTTACACACCTGATGCCAGTGAACTTCATTACTTGCTAAATGTTCTTTCAGGTGATTCTATTATATATTAATTGCTTTTTCAGCCTTTTTTTTTTTGCCGGTGTCCCAACATTTTTGAGACCTGTTGCAGGAAGAAAAATTAGAAATGAGCTTGTTTTGTGGATAAAAATGTAAAATGTCTAAGTTTTAACGTTTGAAATGTTATCTATGTATTATTGTAAATAACATATTGGCTCATGTGATCTGAAAGTCATTGCATTTTGATTTTATTCCCAATTTTCAATTTGTCCCAATTATTTTAGAATTGGGGTTGTAATTTAATTGATCATGAAGCACAGATTTGATCGCCTGATGTGCCAGAAAGGTAGCGCGGAAGTTTCAGAAAAAAAATAGCCCATAAGCAAACTTTTGAGGAACTTATTTTTTTGAACCAAATGGTGCCTATTGATTAGATTACATCGCATCACGAAAGAAGGCGTTTCTTTAATTGCAGTTAGAATATTCTTATAAATGGAAATGCACAAAATTGCGCATCCAAATGAGTGATGGTCATTTTGCCTTAACGAGGTGAATAAGCAACACCTGCTAGTGTTTTTTGATAGTTTTTAGTAGTGTGGAGTGTTTTCGAGTTGAATGTATAATTAATTAGAAAAAATGACTGCGATCGAGTCACAACTAATAATTGTTTTGAAGAGGTGTTTAGTGCCCACCCAATTTTAAGTTCTGGCTACTCCACTGCCACAATTTAATTTTATATTGGCGTCAGGTATACGAGAACAATGTCGCTACGATGTCGTCAGTTGCATTTTGGTAAGGATACCTCTGCAAAGGCTTCGGCTAACCGTAGTTGTCCCCCTCATTAGGGTCTCGGTAAGCTACCAAACGATATCGTAAACTGCAATTTTTGCGATGGCTTGGGGAATATGGGCCCAGAGCCGGAAAATCAAACTGTACAGCATTTGCGCTGTTCTTGTTGGTCACAATAACTCCGCCCTAGCTCCTGACATGAGCGGTGCTTGGCTCTAGACCTGCAACTTGCAAGGAGTTGGTGCTTGCTCTTGCACCAGTTTTGAGAGCCAGAAACTGGCACTTCAGCTGTGGAAAAGCAAAGAACCGGTGGTAAGTCAGACTCTGGCTCCGAACTAGCACTGGAACCAGCTCGGAGGAAAAGGAATATCAGAGTTTCTGAAGCCATCCCCAGTTTTTCTGCTTGACTTTGATGTCTGTCTTTTTTGGTAATCCTCCACTGGTCCAAATGTTGTATGGGAAGTTCATGAGTAAGTGTTTTAATTTTCATTTTAATTGCTGTAACAATGTATTACTAAAACAGAATAAGAAAAAAAATAATAAAAGGAAGGAGGTGAGGTTCCTGATGATAAAATTAAAGTGCTGGCATTGACAACAAACAGCACTAAGTTTAAGAGTTGGAATAAAAATACGGAAAAATGCGGGTCTATACAAGACTAAAGATTAAACACAGGCTTGTGGCTTACGAGACTTTGCAATGACTAAGTGCAAAGCACAGTCTTAAATAGCACAACACTACCACACAGTGGAAATGAACAACAGGTGCATGCAATGATTGCATAGAACTTAACAGTAGGCAAGCTGTCTGACATTTTTATCCTGGTCTTAGTTGCCCTCTCCTACTCATGTAAAGGTTCCTTCCTTCGGGATAGGGTTAGACCCTCCTGGATGAGCTTATAATGCTCACCTTGGGTTTTTCTATGGACCTGTAAAAAAAAAAAAACTGATGAAGAAGATGTTGTCATATGGATTATCTCCAATTGTTTCAACAAACATGAACCTTATAATGAGTCATGTTCTTGAACAGTCGGATCTGAACAGTCAATTCATGCGGATAATGAATTGGATACACAATTCAATGCTGAATGCTGGTCAACGAATTAGAATAATTTGAAATAGTGCAATCTTTACATTTTTTTAATGCATTTTTTGTGCAGAAAACAAATCAGGTGTTCACCGCGCCTGTCCTACTTGTTAGAGTAATCACAGAACTCGCTACCTGTAAAAATTTGCTCAGCTGAGCTTTCCAAAAAGCCCATTTAGGCCATTTAACTGTGACAGTTGTTTCATTGAATTAGAATAATTCATAAGTCATTTCATTGAATTAGAATAAGTGCTTGAATTTTTGTTTTCTGTGAAAAGTGTTCACTGTGCAGTATAAAGTCAGGGTTGAGTAGAATTTCTAAGTTGTAAAATCAATCATGGGTCAGCAGCGCGACCTCTCAACCGGAATAGTGGCTCAAATTCAACCCTTCGCCAACAAGGCTTGACCCAAACTAAAATTGCTGAGCAGCTCGGCATCAGCCAGTCTTCCATCTGCAAAGCTCTCCAGAAAGACTGGAGCAAGCGCACCAACTGTCCCGACGTCCGAAAAACTTCTGCTTGCGACAACAAGCAGCTGAGAAAGATCGCAGTCAGCAGCTGGTTCAAGTCCACTTCCGAGCTCAGCGACTTGTGGAACGAGCAGACCAGCACTAACGTCTCGAGATCAACCACTTACCGTCGTCTGCGCGAACTCGGCTTCAAATCTCGCGTTCCAGCAGTAAAACCAATGCTGAACAAGAAACAAATGGAGAAACGGCTGAAGTGGGCCAAAGAACACGGCGAGTGGACTGCTGAAGACTGACAGAAAGTGGTCTTCAGTGACAAATTACGCTTTTGCATCTCCTTCGGTGACCAAGGTCCTCGTGTCTGGCGTCGTGGTGGCGAAACCTACAACCACGAGGCCGTGAAAAGATCCGTCAAGTTTCCCCAGAGCGTTATGGTCTGGGTATGCATGTCCGCTCGGGGTGTAGGGAAACTCTGCTTCCTCAAGAAGACTGTCAATGCTGCCGTATACCAACATGTTCTGGAAACGTTCCTGATTCCGATTGTTGAGGAACAGTTCGGCGAAGAAGACCTCATATTTCAACAGGATCTTGCACCGGCTCATGCGGCAAAGTCGACCAAAGATTGGTTCGCCGAAAAACAGCTTGAAGTTTTGGCATGGCCGGCCAACTAGCCTGACCTCAATGTCATTGAAAACCTTTGGGCCATCGTCAAGCGGAAGATTCGCGACAGAAGGCAGACTATGCTGGACCAACTGAAGCAGAACATCGCCACAGCCTGGGAAGCAGTGAGTGCAGAAACTTGCGACAAGCTGGTCAAATCGATGCCGCGGAGACTTCAGGCAGTCATACAAGCCAATGGGGCAGCCACAAAATACTGAGAAAGTGATGATTCTAATTATTATAATAAATTATTCTAATTCAGTGAAACAGTTTCTCCATTATTCTAATTCAATAAAACAACAGAGTCACAGTTAAATGGCCTAAATGGGCCTTTTGGAAAGCTCAGCTGAGCAAATTTTTTACAGGTAGCGAGTTCTGTGATTACTCTAACAAGTAGGACAGGCGCGGTGAACACCTGATTTGCTTCCTGTACAAAAAATGCATAAAAAAATTTTACGATTACACTATTTCAAATTATTCTAATTCGTTGACCAGCACCTGTACTATTGCTAAAACCATCTCTCGTACTTCCTTTGATGTTTGTCGTCCTCCGCCATAGATGATGGTTAACCCCAGCGATCAATCTGTGACCAATTTTGGAGCTTTGGGGAGGAGAACGTCACAAATTAGATCAAAACGTATAGAGCAGGGTCTACATTATGCCATTGATAGTGATACTCATGACATTAAAATAGCGTTGATTGCTATTCAGGGGAAATGTTACAGAGGTAAAGGGCTAATTTCCAGTCCATGGATATTAAAAGATAAGCAAGACAGAACTGCTCCTATCAGTCTTCTGTTGAGTAAATTGAACATTATTCTGCTCCCGTGAGGCCTATCTAACATTAAAGCTATTGTTTTAGGTTAGTGATAACCTTACTTATGTTTGCTTACCTTTTTACTGTCAATTCTGCTGATATGCTGCAGATTTCCTCTGGTTTCAGTCTCTATCATAAGTAAACTAATGCAAAGTCTGAAATGGCTAACCTACGCTAATCATTGGTTCTCAATGAAAATGCTAATCTTAGGATTTGTGCTGTCAGATTCAGCTTACATGCTTTGTGATTGATGCAAACTTTGGATCAGTCTTTGGGTATATACAGATACCTTGGTGCTAAACCGAACCAACTTACACAAAATTTAGATAGTTGTCCAGTCTTCTGTTTTGTAATGTAAAGTACCAGGTCAACGAAACTGCATGGGTGTCTATGATGCTGATTAGCAAATAATACTTGAATACTGCCTAAACAGGCAGATATAATAATGCCAATCAAAATTTTTAAATGCTGAAGCAAACGAACCATTCCATTCTCCATTGAGACACAGCTTTCTTGCTTCAGAAACCTTAGATCTTTGTATCTGCTGTATAATCCTTAAATTAAATCTGCCATGTTTTTCAAGTTCATGACTTGTATCAAAGAGATAGTTCTGACTGCCTGTTATAATATTGATGGCTTCTCTCTTCAAGTTGGACTGCAAAATAGTGCTGTTCAGTGCATAGATATCTTAGTGATGAATTTGACTGAAAATGATATATTGAGCATAGTGGTTAACCTTCCTCACCTGCAGTCCCTGACAGCGGACTATACTGTTTGCATCAGCATTAAGAGTATTAGAATGATGTTGATGAAAACCCCTTCCATCAGTTTCCAATCTGTGACACCACCACTACAGTTACACTCAGCCTGGTGCCATTTAACTCAGGAATTCTCCCATATTTACTTTGGTTCAGCAATTCTGAGAAGCAGTGAAAAGTTCCCGGAAGGATGGCAGTTTTTCGGTGATGAACGTGTTAATTTCCCATGAAGAATACTGTTGAGTAACATTTTTAAGTGTACGAAGATAGTCATGTTTGAAAATGGCTAAGTCTCGCCAAATTAGTTCACTCCATTCGAATACATTAAATTTCAAAGCCAATGCATGAAATTCAGTGTCGGTAGTCTTTTCTAAAAGGCATGCTCTTTTCATTTGAGCATTGTTACTTTTTGATTAACTTGTGTTTGACTTCTAAAATTGTGGAGAGTTCAGTGGTTCACAGTTACACCACGCAATACCTTTGTTAACTTAGGCCAAGTAGTCATAAGTACTCAACACACACACACACACACACACAAATACAAGCAGAACACACATGAATGAGCAGTGCACACACACATAAGCAGTTGGCTTCTGTAGCTTTTATTGACATCTGTTCAGTTGATTCAGGCAATATCTGTTCAGTCATCAGCATTATTCACCATCATTCATCAGAAATCATGTAGTTATGCATGCTCCATTATTACACTGGAAGAGGGTTGTTATCTTTTGGTTGCAGTTTTCAAGGCAAGTTGGCAGTGTTTTGGTTTACCTGTCCCTGGGACGACCTGTGATCCAACTAAAAATCCACTTAAACAATGAAATAGCTTTGAAGTCGTTATTTTACAAAGGATGCCAACTAATGATAAAAAGAGAAAAACAAGTAACATGTAGAGACCATATGACTGTACCATTGAAAAACAAGTAAGAAGCTGACAATACGTTATTGAATCATTGAAGAGTGAGAAGATGGAAAGACCATATTTGGAAGATATTTCCTGTGATGAAGGTATAAAAACTGGGTGTAAAAAGCAGAATGTCAGTTCTTCTTGCGCAAAAAGAACTATGCTCAATAAAGCCTAATTTTATGAAGAATCTGATTCTCTTTGATTGTTTGAGGATGGCACAACCTCATTATATGAAAATATTTCTGAATGAAAAACTCGACACCATCTCTGAAATAGTTGGGACGCTGTGTAAAATGTAAATAAAAGCAGAATGCAGAATGTCATGAATTCCATCAAGTATCAGGAGATAGTAAATAAAAACCTGACTTTCTCCAGCAAATAGCATAAACTGGGCTGTGGTTAAATCGTACGACTGGACAATGATCCACACCACCTGTCGAAATCAATAAAAAAGATGCTTCACTGACCACAGAATCAATGTTTTGCCTTGGCTTTCCCAGTCGCCGGACCTAAATTCTATAGAAAATTTTTGGGATAAGTTGAAGAGGAGTCTATAAAAATGGACTTGATATCTGGAGAAATTTTAGATGGGGAAGTGGTCTAAGATCCCTTGCCATGTTTCGTCGAAGCTCATTTTACATTATAAGGGATGAATCGGAGCTGCGATCTTGGCAGAAGGAGGATGCAAAAGTATTAACTGAAGGGGAGCAGATTGCTCTGTGCTGTGGTGCATGTTTTTGAGATTAGTTTCATGAACATTTCTTTTTTCTTTCAAAAACTGTTTCAATTCCAGGTTTTATTTATGGTGATATTTTTCATGAAAAATATCAAGGGGATACGGAAATAGGCACAAATTTATGTTTTTTTTAATTCACACATATAGTGCATATAACTTTTGGCAATTGATCTTGTATTATTTTATTTTACGCAAAGGATAAGCCATAAAGACATTAATTAATATAATCAAATTACGTATACATTGCATTTAATTTTAGGAATTTTAACTTCTATTTTGTAATTTACTCATTTTGATGTGCTATATTTTAAAATGTTCTTCAAATAGCTTTTAAGACTAATTTCAATAAATGTATGTCATGTTTACCCTTTGGAAAATTGACCTGCAGTAAGTCAATGATTAGGTTTTCAAAATATATTGGAGAACGTGCCACAAATTTTTTTAGGCTCATTTTTGGCTATCTCTACCGGCAATCCCAGAGAGCTTAATGACGTTGAAATTAGGGCTCTATTCAAGACTATAATTGTCTGTATCAGCTATCTTGAATGAAAGGCAAATATTTTTCAAAATGTCAGTTTTTTATGAATATTTGATGCCTCAAATGTGCATTTTATCTGCAGAAATACTAACATTGAAAGCAAAATATAAATATCTTTGATTATAACTAAAATAAAATGTAAAAAATCTACATGGCCCAAAACTTTTGCAAAGAACTGAATTCACTTTTACTTAAAAGAAAAAGTTGGGGAAAAATTTTTCATAACTTATTTCAATGGGGTCCTGTAGTTATGCCATGCAGACTAAAATATAGAACTGGGATATAACTTCAAAGCAGCCAGGTAAGTCGTTCAGATCCTCTGGAGCTCACTCATGAGCAGACAAAAGAGAAAGCCTTTTCAAGTGAGTGCTTGACAAAAGCTCCCATCAGAGCCATAATGGCAAGTGTCCCAAGAAGAGAAGAAACAAAACAGATCCTTTAATAACAAAGGAGGAGAGTAGGGACTCTCCAGTGTCTCCCAGGTCATCAGTTGAGGTTAGAAACTTTATAGGATTACACTGGCATCTTCTGTTATGACTGGGACATGGATGGAAGTAGAGTATTGGATATTATTGGGATCTCTCTGAGTGAGATTGTTTCTCTGTAATTTATTGATTCTACCCCGATTATCTCTCCCTGGAAGAACCATTCTTTGGAGTATTACAGTATATCAGGACTACTTGATGTTTGTCAGTCATACTGAGGGATACTCCACTCCTCCAACTTTTAGTTATTTTTTTTTTACTTTAGTTATCTTTTTTTCTGGAATCCAAATTAGCAAGTACATAATTCATGTGCCTTCATATAAACTGGTACTGTACTTTTCCTTTTTGCAGTCAAGTCGCATTATTTGACAGCACTGCTTATGCAGCTACAATGGAGGGTTAGCAACGAAGAGACCATAGTTCTACCCCAATACATGAGTGTCATTAAGCAGATCTACCACCCCAACTCTTGCTCTCTCTCTCACTGTGCTTTGTTCTTAGATAATGAGGGGGGTTTCTTCATCCATATCGCAGGCTTTTCTCAAAGCCCACATACACAGTGTTGTTAAAACTCATCCTTCTTTTATTCACAAAGGCAAAGTCATTTGCGTCAATGATGTGGACCAGTCGGCACATGTTGAAAGACTGCCGTTTGTTTAAAGTGGATTCTGTACAGTTCTCTGTTTAATGAGCCGCTACAAAGCAACAATCCAACTGCGGACAAGCCCCCCTCACAACTTTCCCCACCCCTCAGGCCCCCGTAGGGGAAGACTCCCCTGATACTTCCACTCACTCCCCCGCTATCACACATACACACACATACTTCTATTCAGATGTTCTCATTCAATGGCATACAAACCCACATGAACACATATTACACGCACGTGCGCACACACACACACAATCACACACACACCCATGCTTTTTTCACATTCAGATTCACCCGCAGGATATTGTGCGGGCCTAACTGGCCCAACTACTACTGTTTGTTAGTCCAGAGCGGAATTATTGTTCCTAAAGGCATGTTTACACACCCAAAATTGGAGAGTTGCTACAGTCGTAAATGGTTCAATAAGTCTGTCCATCAGCATGAATTATTGCCCCTTTCAGACCGAGTGCGTTAATTGAGAGCAGAGAGCGGTAATGGAATATATTGAGATTTGGAATTGTGGATTGCCTGACGCATTATGTGCACCAAATAAGACCATGGTTGACTCTGTGTTGCTGTTCACATTTTTGGTCTGGTTAGCGGCTCTTTTATCTTATGGGGATTCTAAATAAAATCAGGGGACTCTGCGAAAAAGACTGACTCGGTCATTACTATTGACTGGGTGCCTACAGACATAACAAAGTCTTATGTGAAAGGCCCTCCTCTGACTAAAATCAAAGACAGCTCAGCTGTGGACCACAGCCGGCCGATGACATTACAAGTTTTGAAGAACCATACGTGGGGTGCTGATTCCCGCATTGAATGCCAAATGATAGAAAGGAAAATTCAGAATCTCCTCCGTGATGAAAAAGTCTGCACGGCTTTTCTGTCTTTTTATTTCATTGTCATTCTCACCTCATATCTTTCTTTTACATTGATACCAACAACAAGCCAGGGATGTGATAAAATGCCTCTAAGCAGATGTTAACAATAAAAGTAAATCTATTAATTACCTGGACTTGTTGTCGAGACCAGGCTATTGGACTTGTCGATATTGATAAGACCTGTTAAAGACCTGTTTACCTTTATATTCTCAGTGGAGTCTCACAAACCTCAGTGCCCATATACGAACCATTAATTCCCATTCCAAGATAAAACAAGTGTTAAGACCAAAGGGGTAGGAAGGGTAGGAAGGAAGATCAGGCAGAGTGTCTCTCAGTGGCTGAATCCCAGTCTTAGGCCTCTTGTAATGCCCCGTAATGATCACGCCAGCAGAATGGAAGTAAAGCAACAATGCATTTAAATTTGAAACTGTGCCAGGGTAATCGCTGCTGGGCTGAGAGGAGGTGATGATACCTTGGGGCCCAAAGTTGGAGAGCTATCACATGTTTTATGAGACTGGAGGGGCCTAAAAAAATTCTTGCAGGGGGCCCAGAAGTCCAAGTTACACCCAAGCATGTTGCTGCATGCATGTTTCTGAAGGATTGCAGCACTACCACTCTGCTCCCATTTTGCAGCGCACACTGTCAGGCTTGAAGGTGAGCTACCAAGCTTCTGAGCCGTGATCAGATAACGAGCTCATGCTAAGGTCTTTGTCCTCGAGTACTTCCTGGCACAAGCCTTGCTCCCATGTGCTCGTAGGGAACATCAAAGCTGGCTGTGTTCCCACCAATATCGCAGACATCCGTATCCCTCTCGAGCTGTGTTTGATCCATAGCCAGAGTTTGGTTGACCCCCGTGGGCCAGCCTCACTCCACACTCCATCCCCTAAGTGAAATAATTTCCAGGTTGAGGTACCTATTCCTCAGTGCCTGGGTAAAATCACTGCATATCTCACTCAACAGCTGCGTAAATGATTAAAAATCACATCTACTAATGACGTTACCGAATGAACACATTCCTCAGATAGTCTTCGGATTTTGAACATCAACTGGCTGCCAAAAATGGCTATGATCCTAAATAAAATCATACCGTTTACAGAGTATAAAATAAAGTACAACTCTGGGTAAAATAGTTGATGAATTGTACGATTAATAGAATGTATATGTTGGTACCTGACTGATTTATTTATCTGAAAAGCCAGAGTGCTAGGCTCTCATCCAACAGGTTAAACAAAGTACCTTTGAGGAACCATTGTTTCCCTAGAATTGATAACAGCTGCTGAAATGGGGCCCACAATAATGCTAGTTTTTTTTGTGGTGGGTTTCTCTTTATCTAGAGAAGAGATTGAATGTAATTATCATTGCTCAGAAATTAAAGTGCTTCCCAAATGTTTGAAAATTAATGAAAACATTTTATGGTCTACTATGTATTCAATGTGCTTTTTTTATTATCCCCCTGGCATATTATGTGGGGGGATGTAGTCATGGGTACGGTCTTCTGTCCGTCCGTCTGTCTGTGAGCATTTCGTTCCGGAGCATAACTTGAAAACCGTTCAATATTTTTCCTCAAAACTTGGCGTGGGCATTAATCATGACCTGAGGTGGTGCCTTCTGCTGATCGCAAGTTGATGACGTGGGGTCAGGGGGATATGCCATCTCCTGATGGCTCTTGTATTAATAATATTGATATTGTGAATAGAACCAGAAAGTGCATGAAAATATGCAATATTGTGTTTTATGAGAATTTTATGAGAATAGAATATCAATTTATGGTTCCCCCATCACAGTTGTCTCAATTTCCTGTTGTTTTACTTTCTAATAGAGATATTTAACATTTACATGTCAAGGGTATTGATTATATTTTTTTGGTATTATCAACAAAATAGGAAGTGGACATCTGAGAATAGATCATTGGACCTTAAATGATATTGGTATGGACTGTCGCATGCTACAATAGATTAATTGTATTCACTGTGAAATTCACACACAAACACACTCCTCACCCTTCAAAAATCTGGAATAATCATGAACTCAGTTTCTTAACCCGTAAACCTATACAATCAAAAAGCATGGGTGTACCTATTTAATTTATTTTGTATAATTAGCTAAACACCATCCTCAATGGTTATGAGCCAAATCCCACCCAAATCCGAAACATATGTTTATTCCCATCCAGAATAATCTTGGCCCTATTTTTTTCCCCCATAGTGTGTCAGCAAGCGCATAAAGATGGCCCAGTCTTTGTCAGATTGAGTGCAGTCCCCATTCAGATGCAGATAATGCTAAATCCCATCTCGTACTTTGTGTATATGTGTGTGTGTGTGTGTGTGTGTGTGTGTGTGTGTGTGTGTGTGTGTGTGTGTATATGTGTGTGTGTGTGTGTGTGTGTAAGAGACAGGGGAGAGTGTTGTTTATTTTTCCATGATTCAACATTTTTTATTGATATATCTTTCATTCTAGCACTAAAACTCCAAAATATAATAATATCAAGGAGTAGTAGCAAAAAGAGTCAATTAATTTTACAACCCAAATGGCTAATAAATCATCCTGCTGGTATAAAAAGGTTTATAAATATTTTGTACAAATATTCAGTATTATTCTCCCCCATAATCCGCTCGGCATGAAGCCATTCTTTTTGCTGAATATCCACCTCACAAAAGCCCAAATTCAAGAACCTTTCTCCTCTGTGCAGAAGAGGTAGTTCACAGGCTGCTTGCATTGCTGTTGTGAATAGCATTCACAAACAGTGCTGCAAAGACAATTTTATATCTCTTGCTTTTTAGGAATGGGGGTCATATTCCAGAGACTGTTGAAGAGCCATGTACCAAGGAAGATAAGTGGCATAATTGCTTTTCTTTTTAAAATTTTCACAAGTGTCTCATACATAGTACAGCCACCTCTCCTTGTAAATCAACCGATGGCCATGTATTGCTTTTTGCCTCTTGCAGCAACTTGGCTGTCTCTAATTATTTCAAGCCCTTTGGTTCTATGGTATAGGAGAAAATACCGGCGTTGGTGTAAAATAAACTCATTTTGATTGACAGCTCTCTTTCCCTCAGGAGCTCATTAAAGTGTCTGACGAAAACCTGCTGGGTGCATTCATGCTGGTCTCTGTACCTCTAGTCCTTTTACTTCCGTTCTTCTCTTTGCTGTTCTTGGAAAGATTTGGGGGGAAAAAACCCTAATTATGACCGTATAGGAGGAACTTACTGTACTCTTGAGCTGAGGATTGCTTTCTGGTCCAATGCTTTTTAACACTGGATGTTCGCCTGTTAAACTAACAATACTGAATGAGGCATTGCGTTCTCTCTCTTTCTCACTCACTCTCTTTTACTCTCAATCACATGGACACCGATACATACTTTACCAGAGGGATGGGGTACCTTTCTTCCCAGAAATATCTTCTCATTTAGTGTGTTGAAGATGGTGTCAGGGAGCACTGTATTACACATTGTTCCAAAATCTCCCATGAGTTCAGCTGGTTTGAGATCTGATGGCTGTGAGGGTGGTGGCATTTGCTTAGGATCACTTCCATACTCAAAAAACCATTCAGTGCCTCCTTGTGTTCCATGGGGCTTGGGTCATTGTCATACTGGATGGAATACTTCAACATAGGATTCAGAGATGATCACACAGAATAACTGCATGGATTTGTAGTGACCCTTCCTCCTTAAAGGGAACTAGTGGACCTGAATCATATGAGGAAAATGAACTGGAGCATCTGTCTGAGTTATGTTTGTCCATGTATTTATTCAGGATTGTTTCCTTTGTCGCCTGTCATATATATTGCTATCGTCCGGGACGATATCGTTTTGCCCACAATCGGATTCTTGGGCCAGCTGGCATTAATTGGGAGTGGCGCCCGGACTCGATTTAAGGCCACTGCCCTTGCTAGAGTGTCAGTGTTTTGTTTGCACTTTAGCTGGTATGGTCTCTAGTTAGAGAGTTGTTGAGGAATTAGCTGCAAAAGCGGAAAGTGCTAGTTAGCAAGGGAATCTTTTTCTGTTTTTTTCTCTTTCTGGGCACCGTCTGGTGCTAATTCTTTTTATCTTGATTTCAAAGATTTTTCCCTTTCATTCCGTTCTGTCGAGCTCGCTTTGCTTCCTTATTGTTACACGGACTGGATCTAGGTTTTTTTGGAAGCGCAAGTCTCTCTCTCTGATTTCTGTCTGTGTTTGTCTCTTATTTTGCTATTCTTCCTTTCAGTCCAGTCACAGCATTTGGCGTCTCAAAAAACCAACTGTCACAGCACACTTTAGCCAACATGGAGACATCAGCTGTGGCCGAGATCGAAAAGGTTGTTACCAGCCAGCAAGCTATGCTGTCTGGTTTCGGCGAAGGTTTGGTTTGAGAGACTTCGTCTTTAGGAGAATTCGTTGCAGAAACAGGAGAGCGGTCTGTTAAGCTTGACCGAGAGCATCAGATCCCTGTCGACACAAGTTTCACAAAACGTTGCATAAGCACCACACCTTCCCTGAGAACCGAAGTTACATTTGCCCCGAAGATGTAGCGGCAAGGCCAGAAAATGTAAAGATTTCATTGCCCAATGTGAGATATTTTTTAAGGCTCAGCCGTCACGTTTTGTTAACAAAGATTCATGGGTGGCATTTATATTATCCCTGTTGGCTGGCACAGCACTCACTTGGGTTGGCCCACTAATCAGATCTAATTCACCGGTCATCAATACTGTGGAGGCTCTTGTAAGGGAGATGGTGTCAGTGTTTGATCAGTATGTTTGTGGTCAGGACGCGGCTACGCGTTTGATGCATCTGAAACAGGGCAAAGAAACTGCTGCAGAGTTTTCTATCTTGTTTCGCTCACTGGCGACAGAGACAGGCTGGCCGGAGGCTCCTCTTATGACTGTGTTCAGTCATGCTCTCTCTGAGAAGATAAAAGACGCGTTGGGTACATTGGAGCCCTGTTCGACTTAAGATTCTTTGGTTCACACGGCTGTGATAATTGACAATCGCATCCGTGAACGTAACAGGGAGAAACTCTACAGATTGCCACTTGCGAACAACGGGGCCAAGGTTGCTAGTGGCGAGTGTGCAGCTCCTATTCCATCCACTGTAAATTCCACTCCGGTTGAGGCCATGCAGGTTGATAGCTCATTTGAGAGCCGGACTCATAAAACTGCTTGCAGAAGAATAATCTGCTTTAATTGTAATAATCCTGGTCATATCCGTCCACGTTGCCCAAAGCACCAGGGAAAACGGGAAATCCCTCTTGCGGTTTGGGGGCCGCGAGAGGGGCAGACCCAATTTCCCTTCTGACCACTAATCCCTGTTGAACTGTCTGGGGAGCAAGAAAGTTAATATTGAAGCGATGGTGGATTTGGGCGCCGTGAATTGTTTTATGGATGTTGAGCGGGCGAGGAGGCACTCCGTTCCCACCTGTTCTCTCTCACAGCCAAGCTCTGTGGGAACTTTGGACGGTCGCATGCTTGGAACAGGAGTTATAACTGAAGTTTCTGAACTATTAAATATGTTCATTTCTTTTGGTGGCCATTCTGAGGAGGTTTGGTTCTTTATTATCAGTTCCCACGCTTTTCTCATTGTTTGAGGACATTCTTGGCTACGGGAACATAGACCTGCCGACACACCCCTGCCACCACTGCAAATGGTTGAATGGGAGCTGGTTTACACAGAGCGCCTCATTCTGGCCGAGAGGCGTGTTGGTCGTGGGGTCCAGTTTCTTTTGGACTGGGCAGGATATGGCCCCGAGGAGCGGTGCTGGGTTCCTTCCCGGGATATTCTGGATCCCACACTCATTTCTGAGTTCCGTGCACGGGGTTCCCTAGGAACTTCTGGAGCTGTCTCTTTGAGGGAGGGGTCCGGTCATGGTTTTGGAGGCTGTCAGTGGCTTTTGGAGCTTTCTTTGTTGCTCTCATCCAGGACGATATCGTTTTTCCCACAATCGGATTCTTGAACCAGCTGGCATTAATTCATCCCTTGAGAATCAGCTGGTTCTATGTCCACTTTTCCTCATTTCTGAGAAAATTAAGTTTGAAAATTTCAACTGTCTTATCTCTGATGTTTAGATAGTTATCAAAATTTATTTTGTGTGGAATATTTTTGACTGTGGAAGGTACCCTAAACATATTGCAAACATGTTCAAAATCTCCATAGGCTTAGAGATATAAGCAGTCAAAAGTGGACATAGAACCTTCTGATTCCGAAGAACGCAAGTTGCCCTTGGTCAACAAGTTTTATGTTCAACATAGGACCTGGGGCCATTACTGGTTTTACATATGATTGAAATCAGGAAGTTCTATGTCCACCGGAGTTGTTTTTAAAAAGTTATGAACAAACTAAGAACGTTTTAATCAATGAATGGTTACCTGTATTTTATACTTATTTCACAAAAAATGTACTGGGACACCATGAACAACGTTTATAAGACTGAGGATTAATGAGTACTGAAAATGCTTCATACACTCGTGGATAAAAGTATTGCATCAAATTAACAAATTGATGAATGAGCCGCCACCTCATTTGAACCTGTGACACTGGACAGCAATGCCCACTGACCGGAATCAATAGCATGAAAAATAAAAATTAGAAAAATTAAGTATATATACGAAATGCAAAATTTGGCATCAAAATGCTTCATACACTCACATATAAAATAACTACATGTATATCAAATGCACAAGTTTATAAGTGAGCCACCTTTCTCATTAGTCTTTCAGAGGTGATCAAAATTGAACGTTTTTTCTGAGGAGTTCTCATTTTGTGCTTTGCATGTGCTCCTCGGCCATTTTGAGCGAATGTCAGATGATCCAGGTACGGACTCTGATTGGAGGTTCCTTGGACATAGAACCACCTGATTTGAAACGAGCCCCAGTCAGGTTATAAAACTAAATGTTTCTATGTGTTAATATGGTGTCGACTTTAGGTTGGATCTAAGTACTAAGTGACATAAACCTGACTGATTTTAGAATGTCCTGGTGTGCTTAACTCCATTTCTGTGAAAAGTGGACATAGAATCAGCTGATTGTCAAGGAAAGAATTGGGGGCAGCGCCCGGACTCTATTTAAGGCCAGGTTCCGCCTCACTGCCCTTGCTAGAGCGTCAGTGTTTTGTTTGCACTTTAGCCAGTGAGGTCTCTATTTAGAGAGTTGTTCAGGAATTAGCTGCAAAAGAAGAAAGTATTAGTTAGCAAGGGAATCTTTCTCTGTTTTCTTCCTCTTTCTGGGCACCGTCTGGTGCTAATTCTTTTTATCTCGCTTTCCAAGATTTTTCCCTTTCGTTTCGTTCTGTCGACCTCGCGTTGCTTCCTTATTGTTACACGGACTGAATCTTGGTCATTTTGGAAGTGCGAGTCTCTCTCTCTGATTCCTGTCTGGGTTTGTCTCTTATTTTGCTCCTCTTTTTTTCGTTCTGGCCACACCATTTGGTGTCTCAAAAAAACCAACCATCACACAAGTGCTTAAGAAATTTATTGGACCACAACCCAATTCAAGGTTCATGATTATCAGTGTTGGTGATTATCAAAATAATTTTTATGTTTCTGTAATGGTATGCACAAGCTCTTTATCTGAAATTATTTTTAATGCTAAAGTATAAATATTGTTGTTATACACAAATTTTCAAATTTACAGTTTTATAAAAAAGCAGAAAAAATAGCGAAGCATATTATTATTTTTTGATAAAGATGCCAAATAACAGTTATTTTCTTGCATTCCTGAGCATAAAAATTAGTTTTAGTTGTTGAATGCAAGAATGCAAGCTGTTACCATGGCCAAAGGAGGAGGCCATACAAAATATAGTTTTTTTTTTCCTTTTGGCTTTAATGAGCAAATATGGACTATTTAGCAGTTTCAGTTTGTTATTCGCAAATGAAATAACAAAATAATTTTTAGTTTTAAACAAATTTCTAAAAAATTTGAGTTTTCATTTTTTTAATGACACATGGTCGAATAAATTTGTCAAGCACTATATATATGTACAACCCCAATTCCCAAATTGTTGGGACGAAGTGTAAATCGTGGATAAATTCAAAAATGCAATGACTTTCAGATCACATGAGCCAATATGTTATTTACAACAGAACATAAATAACATTTCAACTGTTGAAACGGAGACATTTTACATTTTGATCCACAAAATTAGCTTATTTCAAATTTTCTGGCTGCAACAGGTCTCAAAAAAGTTGGGCGCAGTCAAAAAAAAGGGCTGAAAAAGAAATTATTATATCATAGAATCAGCTAAAAGAACATTAAGCAAGTAATAATGTTAACTGGCATCAGGTCTTTAACATGATTGGCTTTAAAAGGGATGTCTTAGAGAGGCTGAGTCTCTCAGAAGTAAATATGGCCAGGGGCCATCTTTACAAATAATGTTTAAAAATTATGTAAAAATAATGTTTCTCAACATCAAATGGTTAAGGCTTAGAAGACAGTGCATAACATCATCAAAAGATTCAGAGAAACTGGAGAAATCTCAAGGCCGATGACCTAAACTGGATGCCCGTGATCTTCGGGCCCTCAGACACCACTGCATCCCTCACCGGCATGATTCTGTCATTGACATTACTAAATGGGGCCAGGAATACTTCAAGAAACCACTGTCAGTAAACACAGTCCGTCCCCAGATGCCATGTAAAAGTGGCATCATGTAAAATGGAAGCCATTGTTGAGCATGATCCAGAGGCGCCGCCGTGTTCTGTGGGCCAAGGCTCATTTAAAATGAACTGTAGCAAAGTGGCAAAGTGTCCTGTGGTCAGTCGAGTCCAAATTTGACATTCTTGTTGGAAATTATGGGCGTCGTGTCCTCCGGGCTTAAGAGGAGAAAGACCACCCCTCCTGTTATCAGCATTCAGTTCAAAAGCCAGCATCTCTGATGGTATGGGGATGCATTAGTGCATATGGTGTGGGACACTTGAATGTTTTAAAATGTACCATGACTGCTGAAAGGTATATAAAGGTTTTAATGCAAATATGCTCCCCTCCAGATGAAATGTATTCCAGGGAAGGCCTTGTGTATTTCAGCAGGACAATGCAAAACCACATACTGCAGCTATTACAACAGCATGGCTTCGTAGTTGAAGAGTCCGTGTGCTGAACTGGCCCGTCTGCAGTCCTGATCTTTCACCAATTGAGAACATTTGGCGCATAATGAAACGAAAAGTCCGTCAAAGGAGACCCAAAACTCTCCAGCAGCTGGAAGCCTGTATTTAACAAGAGAGGGATCAAATTCTAATGGCTAAACTCAAGAAACTTGTCTCCTCAATGCCCAGACTGTTAAGGTTTTGAGGGGAAAACACAAGGAAAACACGGTACTCGGAACACTCGGACTCAGAAACAAGGGGGGGGAGAGACGCCATGTGCTGGGATAACCAAATAATTTAATAATAAATCTAAAACACTCGGAAGGGGAAAAAAAACGTGGCACAGAGGCCAAAATATCCACTTTGCACCAGCACTGAAAGGGAGAGAAACTCAGGAATGGCAAATAACCCAAAAACCTTGGGGACTCAGAAACACTAAGGGGCAGACTGGGAACACTCGGGAACGCTAGAAGGCCGACTCGGGAACTTGGGAACACTAGGGGGCAGACTCGAGAACGCTAGGGGGCAGACTCGGGAACACTAGGGGGTAGACTCTGGAACTTGAGAATGCTAGGGGGCAGACTCAGGAACACTAGGAGACTCGGGAAACAGCAGGCGGGGGGCAGACTCGGGACTCGGGCGACGGGCTCAGCTGGCAGATGGCAAACTCGGGTGGCACAGCTGGCAGAGGGCAGACTCGGAAGACAGGCTCGGGAACACAGCAGGCAGAGGGCAGACTCGGAAGGCAGGCTCGGGAACACAGCAGGCAGAGGGCAGAATCGGGACTCGGGCGACGGGCACAGGTGGCAAATAGCAAACTCGGGTGGCACAGCTGGCAGAGAGCAGACTTGGAAGACAGGCTCGGGAACACAGCAGGCAGAGGGCAGACTCGGAAGGCAGGCTCGGGCACACAGCAGGCAGAGGGCAGACTCGGGACTCCGGCGACAGGCACAGGTGGCAGACGGCAAACTAGGGTGGCACAGCTGCCAGAGGGCAGACTCGGAAGACAGGCTCGGGAACACAGCAGGCAGAGGGCAGACTCGGGACTCGGGTGACGGGCACAGCTGGCAGATGGCAAACTCGGATGGCACAGCTGGCAGAGGGCAGGCTCGGGAAACACAGCAGGCAGAGGGCAGAATCGGGACTCGGGCGACGGGCACAGGTGGCAGATAGCAAACTCGGGTGGCACAGCTGGCAGAGAGCAGACTTGGAAGACAGGCTCGGGAACACAGCAGGCAGAGGGCAGACTCGGAAGGCAGGCTCGGGCACACAGCTGGCAGAGGGCAGACTCGGGACTCCGGCGACAGGCACAGGTGGCAGACGGCAAACTAGGGTGGCACAGCTGCCAGAGGGCAGACTCGGAAGACAGGCTCGGGAACACAGCAGGCAGAGGGCAGACTCGGGACTCAGGTGACGGGCACAGCTGGCAGATGGCAAACTCGGGTGGCACAGCTGGCAGAGGGCAGGCTCGGGAAACACAGCAGGCGGAGGGCAGACTTGGGACTAAGGGACTAAGGAGGCTTGGAAGGACCAGGAAATCGGAAGCAGCAGACACTGGAATGGCGGGAGTGAGGAGAAAAGCAGAGAGTACTGAGAAGTGGGATGATGGGGAATGGGGAATGGACAGAAGGGGAGCGTGAGCGAAGTCAGATCTGAATTGCTCTGCAGTGCCGGGAACATATGTAGGGGGGGGGGGGGGGCACGGACAAACAAAGGTGCTGAATATTAATATAAATAACAAGGGGTGGAACACGAGGGAAACCTAATTGCATGAAGCAGAAAAACATCAACACACAGACGAGGATCACAAGACTCTCCCAAAGACGGGATAAATAAAGTGGGAAAAAGACTCCTAAATGCATAGAATGAGAAGCAGGACAGATGAGATAAATGCAGAGAGTCAAGCAAGCAGAAGCAGATTAAGCAAAAGCAAGAGGCGGAGACTAGAACAGGGCGAATGCGGAGAGGTCATTAGTCAATTAGTAAGTGCAGCTGTACAATCCCGAGTGCTCGATTGTACGTAAGTCTTATATACAATGTTAGTTTTAGTTAGTAAATTATAGGAAAAACAACAAACTGTTAGTACGAGTTAGTAATATAGAAAAGCAAGGGGAAATTAGCAAACAAGAACGGAAGGAAGACTGAAACCCAGAATCCATTAAATCACCAGAAATAGTGTCACAATCTATAAAGACAAAAACGGCAATGAACTAATGGCGCGACCGGGGAGAAATCAAAGACTGTACCTGGGTAAGACGTGGACTGGAATAACACGGGAGAGATGCAAAATGTGAAACACTAAGACATCAGACTAAAAAGAGACATCACAAAAATAATAAAAACCTAAAATTGATGAACCAAAAACACAGAAACCCATAGAACATAACACAGACACCTCGACTCTGTGCTAAAAAGAAGAGGAGATGCTACACCATGGCAAACAGGCCCCTGTCACAACTTTTTTGAGACCTGTAGCGGCCATCAAATTTGAAATGAGCTCATTTTGTGGATAAAATTGAAAAATTTCTCAGTTTCAACATTTACAATGTTATCCCAGTTCTACTCTGAATAAAATACTGGCTGGTGTGATTTGAAAGTCATTGCGTTTTGATTTTATTCACAACTTACACTTTGTCTCAACTAGTTTGGAATTGGGTTTATATATATATATTTTTATATATATATATATATATATATATATATATATATATATATATATCCAAAAAAGAAGTCACGCGCAATAATATTTAGTTGGGCCACCTTTAGCTTTGATAATGGTACACATTCCTTGTGGTTATTTCCAATCAGATTCACATTCATTTTTGGCCAAGATATTGTTTTGACGATGGGTCAATTTTCAAATGGGTAAGGTCCAGAGGTGGCCAATTCATGTGTGAAAATGATTCCTCATTCTTGAAGAACCACCGTTTCACAATTTGAGCCCAATGAATCTACAACCCAAATTCCAAAAAAAAAACAAAACTTAAAAAAAACTGAAAGCAATGATTTGCAAATCTCATAAACTCGCATTTTATTCACAATAGGACATACACAACATCAAATTCAAAATGAGCACATTTTTTTCATGAAATGATAAAATGGCCAACTTTCAGGATCTGAAATGTTGTCTATGCTCTATAGTGAATAAAATGTCAATTTATGGCATTTGTAAATCATTGCATTCTGTTTTTATATACATTTTACACAGCATCCCAACTTTTTTGGAGTTGGGTTAGTAAACATTGTCATCCTGTAATATGCCTGTGCCATCAGGGATTAAAAAGTCCATTGATGGGTTACCGGTCATTCAGTACATTCAGGTAATTTGCTGAATTCATTTCATTGCTGCAGAACAGTGCTGAGCTCAGACCTGACCAATTGAAGCAACCCCAGATCATAACACTGACTCCAGAGGCTTGTACAGTGGGCACTATGCACAATGGATGCATCACTTCATGGGCTTCTTTTCTTACCCTGATATCACTCTGGACTCATGAAACCACATGACCATTTTACATCGCGCCTCAGTCCGATCTTTATGCTTCCTTGAAAACTGAACACAGTTTTCCCAGATAAATCACAAATTGAGCTTTAGCATTAGTTCATTCAGGCACGAGTCAGGCTGGTCAAAAGCCTGTTTCTTTTCTACTGTTCTTTTCTTTCACTCCGTCCACCCATTAGGCAAGATTCTATAACCAAGGCAGTGTTCATTCATTTCTCTGGTTCCGTGACCTCTTCGCCGTTCTTACTTGGGCCATTAAAAAATCTGCTTTTCGTCTTGAAGAAGTGTCACAATTTATTTTGTTTTTTGTGAGGTCAGTTGCTCCCAAGGTACGCCTTTGTCACCAGAGAGGGGCTTTTTTCCTCCTCATCTCCTATTTGAAGCTAATCTGGCCCACCTTCCACGAAGGTTGTGGTTTTTCACTCTTGAGGGGGCAATTTATCATAATAATCACAAATAAAATATCTTGGTTCATCTTTCCTTTATATACCGCAATTTGGTGGAGGTTACTTTGACTGATGAAGATGTAGATTGATTTTATGCTTGCACACTCTTCTCAGAGTTAATAAATGCTGAAGTTTGACTGCATGAACCAGCTGGTACTCATTTCATGCTTATTTAAGATGCTAATGTATATTTAAGATCACCAGCAAATCACGGATTCTGAGTCTGAAATGCATTGCAAGGATCTCCTAATTGTGGTTAATTCATCCTTTGAGTAATCTCTAGTGCACTAAATTAATTTCCTTATGGACTTGTGTGCAGTCCGTATTTACCTATACAGTTTGCTCTGAGTTTTAAAACTTTTGTTGAAGCTTTGGCTAGAAGGCTACTCCTCCTGAGCCTTGCCTCTTAAATATGGCTATTTGAAACGGATTGCTATCTGCACTGTTACCCCGGATAGTGTGGTGAACTCAAATGTTTTGTAGAAACCAATTACCTCAAAAAAATTGTGGCGGCCAACTTAATTGCATTGCGTGGAAGGAACTTAAAGAAAATACGATAAAGTTATTTTTACGTGTTTTATGAGTGTGGTGAACGAAAGATCATTAAGTTTGCATACTCAATTTCCTTGAGGTGATCGGTTTCCACAAAACATTTGAGTTTACTACATTTGTCAGGGTTTTAAGTGTGTGTTCAGTCTAATAAAATGTTTGACATCAGGTGAGTGTGAGATCTGTCCTTACACCTCAAGAGGTAAGGGGTAGCGTGCATCGTATTCATGAAATGTAGCAATCTAGCGAGGGAAAAATCGTTAAGGCCAGACAAAAAAGTCAGATCATCTCCAAAGTGGCAAGACCTCTGGGACACTCCTAGTCAACTGTGATGTGTACCTCCCAATAGAAGTTCAAAGAGGGGCATGTCTTGGTGTGACGGTGCGTTCAGGAACCACACGCGAGAGAGACAATATAAAAAAACGTATGCCTTTAATGAGTTCCGGGTCAGTTCCAAAAGACACAAGAATTGCCAAGCCACAAAGCGAAATCCAAAAACAAAGTCGTGTAGATAGGCCGGGGTTAGGACCAGTAAAATAGAGGAGCAGTACATAGACGGCAGGCAAAAAGTCGTAGTCGATATCCAAAACAGTGGGTCATACACTGGGAATCCAAACACAGAAAACGTGGTCGTACAAAAAATAAGTTGAAATCCAGAAAGACAAAATCAATACAAAAGGGCAATGGCAAGAATCTTGGTCGGACGAAACAGTTGAAGAAAAACAATAATCCATGGTATACAAGGCGCTCTGCACAAAGAAATATTGATCAACGTTCTGACGAAGTCAGAATAGCAGTGAGGACTCTAAATAGACTGAAGGGAAGTCACATGCTATGCTGGGAGCAGGTGAATGGGATGAGAACTAATTACAGTGGGAGGAACACTTGAGGGAAATCCTAACCACAAAAATTGGCGAAAGCCAAGACACGGACGGGAATCTCGCACACAGCCTATGACATTAAAACAACTCCGGTCAGGGAGTCCTAAGCGTACAGACAATGGCCCTCATTTATAAAACTTGCGTAGGATCTGGTGTAAATTCTGGTGTAAATATCATCGTTCGCCAGGTGTCGCGTCTGATTTACTAAAAGTGTGTACGTCGCAGATTTCGGTGTAGAACTGCCGTGGCGTTGATAAATCTGGCGGTAGAAACCATCGTAATTTACATGACACGCCCCTAAAAATTCATGCCCCGGGAGGCATAGTCCTGCCCACTTCACGACATGGACTCTCGAAAGACGGCAAAGAAGAGAGAACTTAACTGAGGAGGAAATATCGTCGGCCTGCTGATAAACCTCGTATAAGGTTTTATCAGCAGGCCGACGATAGATGGAGAAAAACAAAATAATTTTATTTGGAAGTCTTAAGAGTGGCGAAAAGGGAGCCGAGTAGACTGCAGTTTGGAAAACTATTGCTGCTGCAGTAGTAAACACCATTGGGGTGGTAAACCGGAGTTCAGCAGAGGTTTTATTTCATTCATTAATAAATCAAAGTGACTATTCGCACTTAATTTTTGTGCTTGGACGCACTTAAATGACCAAAATTCTTTTTAAACGCGTTTATTATTGTGGCCAAGACGCACATTTCCCCATTGCCCACACTTATTCCAAAGCTAAATTTTTTTCTTGGCCAAACTTATTTTAAGCGGTACTTTCTAAGCGGCACTGGGATGGTCATCAACTTGCGCACTTACAAGTGTGGTCAAGAAAAAAATTTAGCATTGGCCACACGTAGAAGTGCGAATAACATCGGCCTTAATATATTCAATTCATAGATCCACGATATTTCATGTTATATTGCCTACATAATTGACAATCCAAATGCTTTACATGTAGGTTAAAAAAGTGGTCCGACTTTAAGATCGCTTCCTAAAAACGGGTTGCAACAGCGCAGGGTGCAGTGGAGGCCAACCAGACTCGAACCTCCAGCTGTCACAGCACTGATGGGCTCCCCCTCCATCGTGAGAATGCGAGCCGGTGGGGACATGGATGAGTCCCCCCCGCCTCGATCAGAGCACCATGAGGGTAATTGGTAAAATACAGTCTGCAGAGATCACTCTTCCCAGTACTTTTATCAGTATTACTCCATGACATGTTATTGGGTGCCAAACAAAACGAGCAGCCACTCGTCACTTTCCCGGATGAGATCTATGTGCCAAAAGTTCCTCTCACTTCGGACAGAAGCTTATTCCTCTAACAATGGAAGATCTGCCATTGTCAAAATGTGATCATGGTCGAAGTGTCCGTAGGCATCTATATACTGAGCAACTAAAGAAACGCAAGCTAGCCAGTTAGTTAATGTGGGCTACTGTTATGGTTACTCAGTCGAAGGGACCGCAAAATAAAAACAACTTTGATGAAACGAGTGTAAATGTGCACATGCTAGTAATAAATTTGATTTTCTAAAATAATTACGCGCAAACTTATTTTCCAGTCTGCCTTTAATTAGGCTAACTTTTGTTTCTTTTGTTGTTCAGTACGCTATATATCTGACTGGATGAGCATCTGACATACACTGCATATCTGCCAAGCTGCGCATTGCGTTTAATCAATTTCATTGTAACCGTCAGCCGTCTGGCCTGACAAGCATGTTGTTTCCAAATAAGAGTAACTAATTTCTCAACACAGGTGAAATTTATTTATTTATTAAATAAAAAAATAACGACATCTATGTAGATAAATTACTTACACTTATATTTGGAAACAACCTGCTTTTATTCATTTATTTATTTATTCATTCATTTAGTTTATTTTTTAATTTCACTAATAAGATCAACAACAGCATGACGTCCGTATCGCTGCATATGGTTTATTACTCATTTTGACAGCTGCACTCGGTCCTGCGGGTTGTTCACCATTTTCAGATTTGCGTACACCTGGTCAGAGCTGGCGTGAGATTTTTGCGGACCGTTCGCTCACGTTCAGATTGATAAATGCCGATTCTTGCGGGAGATTTGGCGTACACCCATTTTTTTGGTGTACGCAAGTTTGATAAATGAGGGCCAATGAGTGCAGGAAAGCAATTAAGCATGTGCGCAAGATCTCGCAGAAATGCAGAGGGAGGCAGGTAAAGCTAAGCTAGAGGCAGAGACTAGAACAGGGCAGTTGCTGAAAGTGAATTAGTACTAATTAGTAGCGGTGCAAGATTTACAGATTTAACTAGAGTGCTCGTTAGTGAGTTAGTAATATATACATGGATTAGTTGGGTTAGTAGACTATGATACAAAATACAAATGTTAGTCTTGTTAGTAATCAAGAACAGCAAGGTGAAGGAAGTAGAGAATTGAAGGAGTAATATGAATCACCAGAAACCATTGAAATCACCCGAGCACACAGACCGGGGAGATGGACTGAACCAACTAGATACGAGACAGGGGAGACAAGTGCAATGAAACTGAAAATGGCATGAACGGAAAACCTGAAGATACAATAACAAAAAAGAATAAAGAAAAGACAAAATCATGAACATTAAACATGAACATAAAACCAGACCCATGACACTTGGACCAGCAACAGGGTGTAAGGTGAGGTGCCCGAGGCTCATTGATACACGAGGGCAACAAAGCGTAACCCTGGGCTGGTACGAACTGACAGTGTTCACTACGGCACACGTCACAGAGAATTTTAATGTTACTTTCATGAGGACTTAATCACAAAACAGGCTGGCCTCTATCTTCCACCTGGCAGAAAGTGTAAGGTGCTTATTTTTGCTACTTTCCGACCGGTGCAAATACGTTGTACCAGCCCATCCAGTCTGCCTAAATAGGGAATGTATTTGGGTCATTCTACATGAAACCAGCAAAAACTGTCCCCAGAGTGCACTTTCCAAAGCTATACCAACATTGCATGTGCAGCCATTATTACAAAATGCAATATTTATTCAAATTGCATTCAGACAATACACTGAAATCTATGATCAAAAAATGTTTGATTTGCTTTAGGATGACTATTATGACAAAGCTACCCCACTTCCTGTGTCCCCAGATTAGAAATCGCCAAGATACTTCTGGTTAAAATCTTTTTTTTTTTCCCCAAAATTTTTTTTTGTGTTTTTGTGTTCCTTGAGCTGCACAAGATAATTATCTATATAAACAACACTTTTCCCCATAAATTCATGCTCTTTATGTATTTTGGGGTCATTTTTGTCTTGTCCACATTTTTTTTGTGTGTAACATCTGTTACCCTGATTGAATCATAATGCCCACAGGTGTCAGTCAGACAGTTTTTTTTACAAGAAATCCTCTGGAGCACATTAGAGGGCAGCACATCATTATTAAACAGTTTTCAAACGGTGAGTCAGTGCCATGTGCTTTTAACTGTCTTTTAAGTTTTAACATTTCAGGAGTACTGATATGACAAGTAACTTCTGGTATGACCATATGTCATTCATAGATCATGGACACCATAAATTAACGTGTTCAAAATAATTTGTAAATGAATTATGTTGTCATAATTGTGTTCATTGAGTGATAATAGAGGATTACTCCTCCATTTCTTAGAAATACCCTCTTCGAAGTAATTTATGTCACTGCATCTTCTGTTACTCATTTATAAGTAACAGAAGTTACAAGATGTAACAGAGGACAGAAATTACAAAAGTACTTCTATTCATTTGCTCTACAGCTAACTAGTGGTGAATTTTTAAAAAATATAAGTTAATATATGTAATGGCGATCTTCTTTGAATAATCTACATTTTACAACCTGTTTTTTCTTCAGGAAAGTAATCATAATGCCTCTCATTTCATTTAAATGATTTCTAGTCATGAAGAAAAATTGTTCCTGTCTCTTTTTCAGTTTTACTTTCTGATTATATATATATATATATATATTATATATATATGAACAATCAGATTTATTGCATACCAATTTTTGTTACGTGGATGTAGATTCACATAAGTATACATCCAGTATTTTCTTAAAATCATGTTCTTTAGAAAATAAGAAAGCAGTCTGATGGTCTATAAATGGTCTATAAATCATGCGTAAGACTGATGAAACAGTTTCAGTTATTTTGATGTAACAATCCATGTACATGTGGACATGCTTTAGTTGGTGCCTTGCCCAAGGACATGAGTGTTTTGATTTACAAGTATCAGTTTATATTACAGAATAAATATCTTCTGTTACCAGTGGTATCTTCTGTTACGTACATGTAATTTCTGTTACTCTACCCAAGGAGGCCATTATGAAGGTAGACTGAATATTTGTCATATGATGACTATTTTTCTATAATTAAGACCACTGTAAGCAACAGTTTTCTGGGCAGGTGGTAAAATTTAAAGGTCAGATTGTTACATGATGCCATATTTTCTGAATGTCAAGGAACAATTGAGTTTAGTGATCAGTATAATTTTTTGTTCTGAATGTTACCACTTCAAAACAAATTGGTATATTTGATGATTATATTATAGCATAAAGGGAGTATTTGTCCAGTAACAGAAGTTACTTTCTGTCAGATTTATCTGTCCTGTTATTATATATTATGAACTTGCATACTCAGTCTGGTTGACCCATGATATTTTAGCAATAAAATACTTTGTCAATTGTCTAGACTACATCTTAATTTTTGTTACGTACCCTAGCCAAATTGTTGGTTGTGAGTAGAACGACCCATTTGCGGCAATTTGAGCGCTCATGGACATGTTAGTCTTCAAATGAGGCAGGGTCAGGCGCCCAGCTGGCACATATCTATCTTGAGGTCACAAAGAGCTCCTTGATCGACCGACTGACTGATCAACAAAAACCTGGTCTAAAGTCAATTGTCAGTTTTTAACTGCAATTTTAAGGGCACATTTTTAAGATAGTAGTATGTGCTTTTGTGAGCGTGTGCACAACAGGCAGGTAGATCTGCAGCGCGCAGACATGCAAACAATTAAACATTACAAGTAAGTAAGCCTGTTTCAAGCCTCGTGGCCAATCGGCCCGGTGCTTAAACCCAGTTTCTTTGGCATGAAGTGACTAGGAGTATTACTAATCCCCCTGGATGGGATGCCAGTACATCGCAGGTACTCCCCCCAGCTCTTTGTCAGGTTTCCCTGAGTATTTGCTGGTACCTATTTATACACCTGGGTGGAGTGAGGCGTGTAGTGTGGGAGTGAAGTGTTTCGCCCAAGAACACAACGCGAAGGCCATGGCCGGGGCTTGAACTCAGGACCTTACGACCTCAAGTCAAGCCTACTTGACCATATTTTATTTTTTAGATATTTTAAAAAACAGATGTCATAATGGTAAGTGCGATCTTTTGGAGTGAGCAAGATTCTATATTTAAGTATTCGCCAATTGTTCAGGATGAAGCCATGACTCCTTAATACGTAATACCACCTAACTCCGTCAGATACGCAGTCTTCAAGGTGATCTCACCAGCTGGTCAGCTATTAGGAGACCATGGCATGTCTGAAACAGCATGAATTTCCACTCAATCGAAAATAGGAAACTGGCATCATCACCAAGAACCAATGAAAACACCAATGTTATCAATGAAACAGGAAATGAGTGTAAATGAGCATGAGTTAATAATAAATGAGCTTGTTGTAACAATTACATACATTCTTAGTTTCTAGTCATTCTTGCAGTAATTTTCATTCCCTTTGTTATGCTCTTTTGAAAGGAGGTTTGGAGCCCTTCGGACATTCGTAGAAGTCCAGCACGGATCAACCCGTTACCCGCAATTATCTGAAAAAAAAAAAAAAAAATCTGAACCAAAGTAACCCATGAAAACAATAACTGCAACCCGACTGTCTCACTTTTGTTATCAAAAACAGAACTCGGCATTTAGTCTGAAATGTGCTTATTATGATTTATCAGTTTGGCTGACAGATAATGGAATCATAAAATGTTTAACTTTATGAGCATTAAAGCGACGGATGAAATTGTGGCGGGCATCATAATTAATCCAAATACCTTATATACATCTGACTTTGCCTTTGAGAATGAGCTGTCAACAATCTGATATTCACCAACAGTTAATTTTGTCCTGATGTCCTCCAGATTGATACATGTCTTTCCCAGCCTCACAGTCAATAAAGCAGAAGCAAGTTCATCTCACTCCTACTGGACATTTAGCTATTCAAAGGGTTACAGTACCATAATCAAAATAAAGTAATTTTGTTTCTTTCTCCCAAGATGTTATTTTCCTCACTCATTTTAAGTTTTCTTGGTTGTTGGTTTGTTTGCACATAAATATGTTTTTACCTGCAACCTTGAATTAAAAGTTTTGGTTACAGGTTATACTTTACTTGAAGGTATCATCATAAGAGTGACATGACACCATCATAACTGTTACATGACACCGTCAATGTCAATGTCATAAACGTTTATGACTGTTGTCATTAGGTGTCATTCGGTTTTTGCAATGAGGAGTTGACATTTTTTGGGTTGTCTTGAGTCATAAATGTTTATGATATTAACATAATGTTCAGGACTGTGTCATGTGACAGTTATGACAGTGTTATATCACTCTTATGACGATACCTTCAAGTAAAGTGTTACCAAAGTTTTTTATTTCATTTCCTTGTTTTATGCACACGTTCAAATGTGATCCAAGATTCACACTGTATGACTTTTTTCATTGGAATATAATTAAAACAATTTTGAACAATATGTGAAAATACATTTCTTACTGGTTACATTATTGGACATTACTGAGAACAGGTTTCTACAGTGGTTTGCTTGCGTGGCTTCACTTTGCACACGAGTTAACCTGTCTCCACAGAGAAGTGTTTTTCCTTTTATTTGTAAAATCCACCCTTAGAATTGCAATTCACCAAGTGCTTGGGCATCTGGCTTTTAAAGGGCATGGGAGATGACACTCCGATTGGTTTTCATCGTGTTACGCCCAAAACATGCCTATGATGAATTAAGAACTTAGGTACAACCCCTTGAACCTTGTGCCTTACTTTGTGCTCCGATACCCTGCCATTTAACTACCAAAAATGGATTTGGACCTGACCTAAATGCACTTGTACCACACGTTCCAGACTGAGCGCTCAGATCGTTAAAATAGGGCCCAGTGTGTTGCAACCTGCTGAACATAACACCCTGATCCACTGCAAAAGGCACCTAAAATGGGGAGATGTGCGCATTGGAACTCAATGTTGGAGCAATACCAATGTTTTTTACATCACAAGCATTAACTGGGTATGAGTGCCCCATTTACCTGGGTAAGAGATGGCACCAGGATGCACTGTGGGAAGAAGACAAGTTGGAGGAAGGAATGCGATGCTCCACGAAATGTTGTGCTGGGAAACCCTGGGACATGGAGCTACTAGTTTCATGGAGCTGCTTTAGTGGCATGAAAGAGACCTACACAATATTTGGCAGGTGGCTTTACGGTTGTAGCTGATGGCTGTGCGTCTGTGTCATGAGAGTTAGGAAGGAAAGCAGAGCAAAATATCAAGGAACAGAAGAGAATTGTTGTGAATTTGGATTTGGATTATTCGTATCTGTCAAATACGTTGAATCCAATCAATGGACAACCATCATCACAATATAGCAGGTAAACTTACCTTCTTTGTGAGAAATAAAGCCAAGAGATCAGATTTTTGCTGTCCTGAATATAATTTCACTTTAATTTGAAAGCCCACCTCTCGGTAAAATGCGGCTTGAGAAACAATTTTAACATTCTGAGTTGAAATTGCATGGTTGAGCACTGAGAGGGCAATGGGATTATGGATAAGATAAATAAATGCAGAATTTCTTTCATTTCTAAACCCTCCTTAGGTATTGGAGATGTTAAATGGATGTGGTCTCTGAAAGCTCTTCAGTTACTAGCCTCCAATTAGAGTGAAAATAGACCTGTGTTCTCTGGGGTTCCTAATCCCCTCTTAAATTAGACCATCCATAGATGCAAAGCCAGTCCATGCAGCTGGAACAGGGTACACATGCTACACTTCTTTATTCATAAATCTCACATACAAAGAGAAAAAGTCTCTCCTTGCCTGAAAATATTTTACCAACATTCACTTAACCAGGATTTTAACCTTAATGCAAAACCTACCGTTTCCAACATGGTTTATCTATGAAACTATTGCTGCTTTTTAAAATACAGCTTACGCCATTAAGCAGCATGTTCTCATGTTTGTGGTCAAAATTTAATTCATAAGAGCATGTAAATAATATTGACTAAACTTTTCTATACTACTGTTCTCCCTGAAAAAATCCATTAGGGAATACAAATATGTTAGGGCCGTTCAACTTTGTGGTTTGGCTTTTCCCTTTTATGTGAGGGTACATTCACGTTGCCTAGCATGGTAATTACACGCAACAAGGTGCCAACATATAGCATGGGGTAGATGACAAACTGATGAGTTACATTAACTACAGAGCATGAGCAGAGCACTGAGACAGTGTTTGGAGAAGTATTATGCGTATGATTAAGCAGAGTTTGTAATCAAGAAATAAAGTCAAGGCCTTTGTTGTTGAGGGAACTCAAAAAATAAAAACAAACAAGAGAATCCTTGAAGTATCTTCCGATAAAAATCCCGTAACATCTTTTAACTGAAGAGCTTATTCATTCAGCATCAAAGACGTGCTGTTCTAGTTGTATAAATATGTTTTTTTCTAACTGTCTTCGTTCTTAATAAATGTTGGGGGATTACGGCGCTTCCCTTCTGCTACACTGTGAAACATCTTTGAGGCAGTATGTCTGTAGAAGCTGCTCTACGCATTATCTGGCATGAAGAGACAATGGGTGAATATAGAACAAAATATTATGAGGTGATCGATTCTCAAATTTTCGAACGTAACTGTAATTCCTCTTATAATTGTCACATATAAGGCATTTGTGTATGATTTTTATTTACTATTATCTTTATTTAACAAGTAACTCACTGGGTGACATTAATGCCTTTAAACTTACATTAATTGAAAATTGCCCATAAACACAGATGCAGAAAACAGAATGAATTGTAACAGAATACTGGACTGATCATAATTAAGATTTCTGGAGAAATTAAACAACTCAAAATTAAATAGATCTGTAAGACACATCTTTAACATCCTAAAGCCCAACATCCCCCTAGTGGTGACACCACCGTTATGGGATATTCAAAGGACCTGCCGTGAGCCTCTAACCCTTAAACAGATAATTGCTTTCAAGCTGTTCCAGTTCAGGATCGCTAATCACTCAATTTATTTACTAAAGAATCGAGACCAATATATAAGCTAATGATTATTAAGAAAATATTAGGAAATGGCAGATCACTGAAGGCCTACATTGACAATGTACTTAATAGTGATAATGTGTAGAAAAAAATCAATTAACCCAGTGCTTTCTCTGAATTCCATCTCCCGTTCTAGGATATTTTCAGTAGTGCAACCTTATTCATTTTAAGATTGCACTTATTCCTAATGTTTTCAACATTCTAAAGAATACATTGCATTTGCAGGGAAGCAAAGCTGCATACTTGTTGCCGCACCAAGCGATAATAATTAATTTATTAAATCAGCACCGCTTCTTACGCGAAAGCTTTGGTGATTGAATAATTGAGTAAACTGGTTATCAGTGCATCTTGAAAGTTTGATGCACGGCATGCATTTAAAATCATTTAATATGCATATCATGCGTTGAACTTTCAAGGCAGCAAAGTCATTCATGTGGTCTTTACAGTCTAGCTTCGGAAATGACACTTATATAATTAAACAAAATCTAAACCTTATCTAAATACCACCCTCAGCAGCATTTACTATATTACATTCTACTTCAAGATGGAATTTCAGGAAATTGCTGCTAACTACCATCCATGCAATGTCATATTGTGGCCCTCCTTGCGGACGTAAAGCTTTATGTCTTAATCGTTAAGGACAACGCAGCTTATTGGAAGCCCATTTGATCAGGAAATTAATTCAATCTATTACCGATTCTTACCTGGAAATAGGTTCAGGGTTGTCCTGCATTACGGTAACATTATGGGTTGCAGACAGTTTTATTTTTACATGAGCAGCCTTAACGCGCAGACCAAAGTCGGCAAACCCCTATTTTTATTGAGGTTTTTTTTTGGCATATCAAGCTCATCAGAACACAGGAAAAAAAAATTTTGAACTGCAGGAATCCAAAGCTTTGTAAGACATTGACATTTTATGTTAGGTCTACCATTAATGTGGTTAGGAAAATGCTTTATGATTGTCACAATAAACATGAAGGGAAATGGATACAGATTGATTCTTGCAACTGAACAAATTAACGCTTAGTTGGTCATTTGGAAACCTAAATGAGAACGGGATTGGAGATGCAATGCGCTTTAAGGCGAAGTGGGAGCAGTCCCAGGATCCCTCCGATGGCAACACCGGAGAGGAAGAGGTTAATGCATTGATTACCCTGCTTTGTCCATTTGCTGTGCTGAACACTGTCTCATTATCAGGCATCTTTTTCCATTTTTGGCTCATTACCAAGAGTAGAGCTGAGAGCCTTTTGTTTTTGGCTCATGATGCTGTTCTGTATGGGGAAGGGACTTAAGGAATACTGCATTGTGGGTGTACTGAAGATCCTTACATGAGTGGCAGCTGAATTAATTTAGCCTTTGTGACCTCATAAAGCCTCTAGATAGAGGAAGGTGTACCGCTGCAGCAATTCCCCCACCCCCTACCCAAATGACTAGATGGACAGCCTGGAGAAGGCATCATCTTACAAAATACCAGGGTCAGAGAACGTTCAATCCTCTGAGCCAGATTTTGGCAATCCAGCCTTGACGTTTGAGTGTGTTGGTCTGACTGTTGACATTGCCACTATGTTCAACCGTCTGCTTTGTTCGCGTCTTGTTCCAGTCAACTGTTTACTTTTAGTAAATACTAAATAGAAACAGTGCCATTCTGAAATTATAAATCCCCAAAAAATATTGATGTTTTTAAAAGGTATTGATACTTAATTCACCATGACAGCATAAAATTAATCAAAAATTACGATCAGACATTAAAATTTAACAATGTTTGATTATTCATAACAAAAATTTTATCATTAGCCATTCTATTTTGACTTACATTGCCAACATCATATTGACTTCATTCTTTCACATGGATATTAAAATGGCAAAAATTGTCCATGTGAGGTTATATCATAACATTGTTTTGTATAAGGGGTAATATCATTTATTCAGCAATTTGAATAATTAATTAAAAGATTTGCTCTAAAAGAATTTTTAAAGCTTTCTGCCGCATCTTGACATTATTCCTCTTTGAAAACTTCTTGGACCGGGAAAGCAAAACATTTGATCTTTATTTAATTGGAAGAATGCAGTAAAGATGATCAATTAGCTTTTCCTTTTTCTATATTCCCAACCAAGTTTTTGCCACTTGGAAGACATTTCTGCTTGCACAGCAGGAGTGATAGACAAAACAATGTTCCAGATGTAGCCTTATAGTTTGAGTCACACGCTTGGAAATGCAAAAAACCTGAGTCCTAGGACATGCGTAGGCAAGGTGGAGTATCTTACACTTTCTGCTGACAGAAGCGTGTTCCGAAAATATCTGATGTTCTGCCAAAACTGCACAGCAGGTTCAGTCAACGACTTTAGCTGCATTCATGCCACAGAGATGCCCAATTAAACAAACTTGATGATATCCTACCCATAACAGTTGAGTGTTTAATTCTGAATGTGTGATAGCCAGTATGACGTATATCTTCATGCACATACTGAATTTTTAAGGGGTGTATACGTTTTATTTGCAAAAACTTGAAAGGCACTCTGGGCAATGTGGGAATTTAAAGCAGCAGATTCCCATCGCATTTAAGACCCTGAAACTATTCATTTACTTATTTTCATGATGAGGAAAATGAAACTTTTGAAATCATATTTGTTGTCAGAGGTATATTTTCCTAACTTGTGGTATCTTGCCACGAGAGGTCCTTGTCTTTCCAAGAGGCTTCAGCCAAAGCAGTCCAAATGCTCAGTGGAGGCCTTTGGACTTAATCAGCCAATCAGAACAACAACGGAACTGCGCAGACCATGTTTGCCCATGCCTACTTCTTTTTTCTCTTTGATCTCTGAAGGATGTTGCGATTTCAGATCTTTCTGTGGGGATGTTATGACTCCAAAAGGTCTATTGACTTTCCAGTTTCTCAGCCTTATCTAATGCAACACAACTTTAGGTGAAATAAATATTAAATTGAATATCCTTCCTTCTTCTGTTCTACTGTTTCTAGCAGAAAACGAGTGTGGTAACCATGTCACTCCCCTTGGATTTCTTATGAAAATTAAATCGTTTCCATCCCCTAATTCAAGCATCCTGCTCGATCTGCTGTTAATAACAATATAATTATTTTTTTATTAAGATTGATTGGAAAGGATGTTTCCATATCAAAAATTGAGTAATGCTGATCCAGTAAATGCTGTATGGATTGAATTCTATTCAGTGTCTTCACAAGTGATATTCATGGGTTAATAAAAGCAAAGAAATGCTTTTGAGTTTCTGCTTGAAAAAGAAGTGCTGCCAGAAGACAGGAAGTGGCTGTATGTTTTATATTTTACAAAGAATCCATTGTATCATGAATCAAACATCCTGAGGGAATCTCTTCCGCCAGTAGGGTAATACTGAGCTGCACGCTGACCCATCCCAGGCTCAGCCCACAAACCGTGACCCTGGGCCGCATGGAATAAATCAAAGTGCAGGGCACTGACTTTGCACGCTAAAATTTTGACCCGAAGCAGGGCACAGGTCCTGATGCTGCTATTGGGGGAATCTTGAAGTCAAAGCAGACTGCAGCTTTTCAGAACCAAAAGCAGTTGGGTGAATTTCAATAAATTATGAAAGACGCAAACTTTAATTACAGGAATCGATCACTTCAGGTGGTGTGTGCGTGCATGGGTGGGTTGGTGTGTGTGCGTTCATGTGCGGGTGAGCACGTGAGCCTGTGCGCGTGTGTGATTGGGTCCGTGGGAAAGAGTGAGAAAGCTCATTCCTTCATTTTCCTAATAAAAACTGAGTGCCATGTAACAGAAACTTCCTAGCCTAGAAATCCCCTCTTAAAGGAAAAGTGATACAGCCGTGCACGTGCCGTGAATTCTCATAGCTTCAGAGAGGTTCTTTAAGTTAAAGCAGACGGCATGTAAAATCCGAGACACCCACAAACAGTGCACAATGTCATCGAGTGATATTCATAGGTGTCCTTTTAGCTAAAAAATGCTGTATCAGTTTGTAAATTGGAAATTTATATTTGAGAAATTTCCATAGTATGCTTGATTTAATGGGATCGTTTCTGTGTATAAGAAAATATCTCATAACTTAGTGATGCGATGCACTAAAAATAGCCTGGCCAGTCACTTTACCAACTAGGCAGCTACTCAGTTTCCCCATGTAATGTCCTTTAAAAAAACTCCTGGATCCAGACGATGATCCAGATCACCACCAAAATCTAACCATTTATTCCTTGGGCCATATTCCGACCTCTCCAGAAAATTTTATCAAAATGCGTCCGTGACTTTTTGAGTAAATTTGCAAATAGACAAAGAGGCCGACAAACAAATGAAAGGTCGTTCTTAGAATGCCAGCGTGCCAAAATCGAAATTTAAAAAGGTGAAAAGATATATCATATTGTCTAAAGAACAGAATTAAAAAAATCATTTTGGCAAAAATCGAAAAAATTAAGGTGATGTTTTTCCTTTGGAGTGATGTCATTGTGACCTCAAACCACTAGAACCGCATTGCGATGACAAAAAGAGTGGCATTAGTTACAATTCTCTAGCTTAATTAGAAACAAAGTTTTGGATTTTTTTTTTTTCCTTTTGTCTGACCTTGATCTTGACCTTAGCCATAGAAACTTAAAAAAGTATAGGTCTGTGGCGAGTACCCTGTGCTAGCATGCCTCCAAGTTTAGTTAAGATTAGTGCAGGATAAATGGCAAAAGGGTGTGTAACTAACAAACTGACAATGAAAATAAGTGAAATAAGAGATAATAAATATTCATAACTATGAGAAACCCTACTTTAAACACAGCTCATTTTGCTGTTTAGATCATTTCTCTAGACTGTGTAGGCATGGCAGATCATTGGTTGATTGACATCTCTCTCCCTTGCACTCTACAAGTGCTTCATGATAATGATGCTCACAGAGCACTACCACAGATTGAACGCTGAATGTAATTACTGAGGTATGTATTGAACCAGACATGGTTTTGAACCTACTTTGGCATGGTGTTGAATGATATATTTATTCACTGTTCGGTGTCTGAGCTGCGTTTTTCTTTTGAAATTGGGTAGTGGTACTGTTTACACTTTATGATACAGCTGAAATGCTCTGACATGGCAAAAATTTATCAGAACATCCTAAGTTACATCTGAGTGACCCCCAATTTAGAAACAATTGAAGCACCTATTACTTAAACCCCATAAGTCACACTTGACCTGACTTGACTTGTGGGGTTTTAGTAATCAGTGCTTCAATTTTGGGAATTTATTGAAATTGTTTACAAGTCCTCTCTATTTTGGTAGAGTGTAAGCTCAGGTAATGGTAATTACCTGGCCTAATCAATCAACATTTGTTCAAGACAAGTGAGCCACATCACAGTTGTATTTACACTAACAATAGCTAATGTTAGTGAGCAACTTCATCTTCAGCTCGTTGGGGTTAAATCTTAGTAACATCTAAAAGTAATAAACTTAAATTTACTCTCATAATACACGTATTGGTTAGTTACATGTGACGGATAGCTGAATTTTGCATATGGTGAGCAACTTACATTATCAAATCTATGTTCAGGACATGTCATGTCTGTAGAGGGAGATTCTGGAGTAGAGGGAGTGAGAGCACAGCTCCAACTGCATGATATAATGATTTGGAAAGACCCACAGCTTTCTAAACGAAATTACTGGACAGATCTTTCAAGAAATGAGCACTACAATTGTGGGAGTTTTTCTGGACGACTCCACCATGGCTTCCGAAAAACGCAGTCACTTCAAAGCCCATCACAATTTAAAAATTAAAGAATGACAAGATGTCATAATTATAATAATAATAATAATAATAATAATAATAATTATTATTATTATTATTATTATTATTAGCCTGTTATTATTATTAGACCCCCCGAGGGTTCATTCTGAACTGACTAAAACTGCCCTCCAGTACTATGCCCCTCAGAAATGAAATAGGCTGCAACAATTGTTAAAATTGAAAGGACTTATTTCATTTTATTGTTTCAGAAGTCTTTTATTGTCTGCCATGAAGCATGAATGTACTTGTGTTTTGTAGTTTTCTGTTTGTTTTATTGTTGTATTTGGTTGCTTTATGGTTCTGAACTGGGCTCTGTTGCAAAAGGAGAGCTTGCTCTGAATCGAACTCCCAGTATAAATAAATAAATAAATAAAGAAAATTATTATCCCCGCTATGCGATTAGCGCAAAGCGGGGGATATAGTATTGGACTCCATCCGTCTGTTCGTCCGTAAGAACATATAAATGTGGATATTTTAAGAACCGTTGAGTAGATTCTGATCATATTTGATATCTAGGTTTATCTCAGTGAGGGAAAGGTATCATGGAGTTTTGGTGACCTTCACCTTCATTTCAAGGTCACAAAGCTTAAATTTGAGTATCTTGGTCCATCTGTACGAACACATAAACTTGAATATCTTAAGAATCCTTGATTAGATTCTTCTCGTATTTCGTACCTAGGTTCATCCCAGTGGGGGAAAGGTACCATGCTGTTTTGGTGACCTTCACCTTTATTTCAAGGTCACAAAGCATAAATTTGAATATCTTAAGAGCTATTGACTAGATTCTTCTTGTATTTGGTACCTAGGTTCATCCCAGTGTGGGAAAGGTACCATGCTGTTTTGGTGACCTTCACCTTTATTTCAAGGTCACAAAGCATAAATTTGAATATCTTAAGAGCTATTGACTAGATTCTTCTTGTATTTGGTACCTAGGTTCATCCCAGTGTGGGAAAGGTACCATGCTGTTTTGGTGACCTTCACCTTTATTTCAAGGTCACAAAGCATAAATTTGAATATCTTAAGAGCTATTGACTAGATTCTTCTTGTATTTGGTACCTAGGTTCATCCCAGTGTGGGAAAGGTACCATGCTGTTTTGGTGACCTTCACCTTTATTTCAAGGTCACAAAGCATAAATTTGAATATCTTAAGAACTATTGACTAGATTCTTCTTGTATTTGGTACCTAGGTTCATCCCAGAGTGGGAAAGGTACCATGCTGTTCTGGTGAGCTTCACCGTTATTTCAAGGTCACAAAGCATAAATTCCAATATCTTAAGAACTGTTGACTGGATTCTTTTCATGTTGGATACCTGTGATGACCCCCAAAATTCTGATGTTTCCTGGAGGTGATGGAGGTGACAGCTTGTCACAATAAACATCGCCATGTCGATATCTCATCAACTTTTCAATTGGAAAATTAAACATTGCATATTCTAATCGCAGAAATAACAATGAAAAAGATCCGCAAAAGTCATAATAAAGCATATTAAATGTTGTTGACCTAATGTGTTGACTTTCTCAGTTCGTTATTTTTATGAAATGTCTCTGACATCGAGCGGCAGTCAGCCATTACAAATACGTACGATGGTCATATCAAAGTTAATTACTGAACAGTGATACATTTTTTGATTACTATCCCCCGCCGCGTGATTACCGCAAAGCGGGGGATATAGTGTTTGGCTCCATCCGTACGTCCGTCCGTCCGTACAGACACATAAATTTGAGGCGGCGGGGGATATTGCCATGTTAGTGGCAAACACTTGTTTTCACACACCTTTTTCAAGATATCGTTGTTTTGGTGCTTTCGCCCATTGATATATTCCATTATATTCAAGTCTTTCATTATCTGAATGCACACAGTCATCTACTCTTCACTCCAAAAATGCTACCTCTTGGCCATGCTACTTTGTGCCATGATGTGATAGCTTCTGTAATATGAGTTTCACTGCCAAGTATTACTCCATCAGTGAAATACATTTAAAAGTTCATGTAAGAGAATATAGTTGACATGAAAGAGGGGCACCCTCATGGAGCTCTTCTGCTTCGTCGCTTGCGAATTTGGGGAAGCTAGGATAGGGAAACTGCAGTAGTACTAGGGCATGACAAACTCCCTTGGACCCCACCAAAAGGGAGAAGAAGAGAAGGGAGAGAAGAAAAGAATAAAATGGGAGAGAGGGGCACATAGTGCGAAAGTGGGATGGGGAGAGTGGGCTTGGTGTGTATTTATAGGAAGTTCTGAATGCATCACTGTTAAGGCATGGTCCTGCTCCTGAAATTCCCCTCAATAGCTTCATTTGTCAAAAACTCCGATATTAAAGGGACACCAATTTTTAACCTTATTACCATCTTTCTAAGTTAGGGACATAGTGTGAAAAAACCAAGCAGATTTTGCTTATGTTCTCTGTGTCTCTTGGAATCATGGGCAAAATCTTTTGTACTTTCCCATACAGAGGCATCAATTGACATGGACAGTGGCTTAGTTGGGGGTAAAGAACTGCAAGCAATTTCAGCATGGATGTTTGGGCCTTGGCCACAATGATACTGATATTATTCTAAACAGATATAGTCTCCCTCTGTTCCAAAAAACATTTTGTCCTCATGACCTTCTTTTACAAAATAAAGAACAGAGAAATGACTATAAACGCTCAAATCAAGTATGCAGAGCTAGTAAGTTGCAATAAAAAGTTACCATGAACAATACATGGGCATATGCGTAACCTGAAATGCCTTTTGCATGTAGACCAGAAGCCTAAACATGTATAAAAAGTTACGTTTACATAAATACCTGTGTGCACGTGGATAAGGCTATTGTCTCTGCCTCCGGGAAGCCGAAGAGCGTGCTTTAGATGCTGCTCAAAGACAAAACTTCCTTGTGGTGTTCGCTTGAATTGCAAAGTAGCTAAGCTAAATTTCTCACAGCTGAAATGACATGCTAAAATAAGAGTGCAGAGGATGTTATGGGGGAGGATATATTTTGCCAAATGTTAATTTTACTAGCTTTTTTTACTAGCAATAATGTTTTGCATTCTATCAACTATCTGAGGTTTTTGGTGGTTTGCAGTTGAAACGGACAGGACAAGCTTACAAGTGCAAACTTACGCTAGCCAATATTTCAGTATAACCTCACTGTTTTGGCACTGTCAACTCACCAGGAATTGGAAAATTTTGCTAGCGCACTATTTTGTGATCATTGCTTGGAAAAGCAATGTTTCCAAAAGGTTTCCTGGCTAGCCTTCTCATTTGTGACTCTTTCTGTCATCCACTCTTCGCCACCAGGAATTTTGAGGGTGAATGTGAGTCTCAATTAACTTTACTTGCAAGGGTACCAAGATTGAAAAATTGACATTATGGCTGCATTGTTCAGAATTAATTTAGGAGGACAACCCAATAATTTCCATTGCAGATCTCTTTTGAGGTTCTTAAGTCGAAAATGCTGTCTGCTAACTCTTACATTTGTATACAAATTTGCCCGTATATTTACTAAATGTACATTGTGATTACAGTGACCCATTGCCATTCTATTGCCCGTATTGTATTTGCAGGTAAACAGTGAAAATTTTCATCTCCAGTTTTGGTATTTTGGGCACAGAACAAACTGTCAACATTATTATCATGACCAGCCCTTTCCACAGTAAACTGATTGATTTTCCATGCAACGTTAAAGGAGAACTCTGGTGTGAAATTGACTTGGGGTGTATTGAAACATGATAATGAGTACTAACTATTGTCGAATACCCCACCTCCGTACGCACGCAAGTTTTCAAAATAAATGGATTTTTAGCCGAAGCTCTCAACGAGCTTACAATGGTTGTGAATCGGGCATCGCGTTGCCATGCAAAGAAATCGTTATTTTTTTTCATCATTAACAAGGCTCAAAGTAGCTCCACATTTCATCGATAGAATTCCGAGGGCCATTTAATACGAGGCACTGAGAACTTTGAAAAAGCACCGGTAGTTTATTTCAAAATACTATTTATGCAAACAGTACCTCAATGCAGTTTCCAGTCGCCTCCATCGTGAAAGTCACGATAAGTCGATTGACGAGCACAAACGAATAGGAAGGATAAGGGAACAGATTGCAATCTATTCATTCGTGCTTGTCAATCGACTTATTGTGAGTATCAAGATGGAGGCAACTGGAAACTACATTGAGGTATTGTTTGCATAAATAGTCTTCTTCAATAAACTACTCGTGCATTTTCAAAGTTCTCAGTGCCTCGTTTTAAATGTCAGGGCGCTCGGAATTCTACCGATGAAGTGTGGAGTAAAAAATTATAATAACTGGTTACAGTTATTAATAACAATAAAAAAACTGGTTGTCGCAATCTTTCCATCCCCCAGAAAGGTTTAGCCATGAAGAGGCCACAAAATACTTTGGCAATCATGTGACAGTGACATCAGATGGTCCTTGCTTCAGCAAAGTCTCTATAGGCTTAACTTATTTTATTTCAAATTCCCATTCATCAATGCTTGAGTTAGTGGTCCCCCTCCCTTTCTGTGTTGGTTGTTTAGCAACAAGAAAACAGTTTATGATCAGTTTTTTCTCTTATTGTTAGTTTCTTTTTGAAAAAGTATTTGTGAATGACAAATGAATTGTCTCTCATGCATTACATTGAGCAGATATTTACACTGACACAGGTATTGCCGTTACTAGCTATATGTTGCTCCTTTTGTGGCTCTAGGATCTCGGAAGTTCACCACAGATTTGATCATTACACACTGATAGCATGTTAAGCAAACTAATTTACATTTTAGCTTATGTAGGTGGTCTAGCTGGCATCGCAAGACTACTGTGCATGTGCAAAAGGCTACAGTTATATAGCAGAACATTTGTTGTATTGGTGAATACAATTCTTCACAGATTATTAATAGCTGGTGATTTCAGCTTTTGGTCGTAAGAGCACTCATGGGACAGCTGACTCTTTGGATGCTCAGTAACTCAGGCTTTTTTACTTCTTGACATGAAGCAGTAATAGGGCATTTGACGTCACTGAAAAGGGGAAAATAGCAGACTCCATGAGTGTTTTTATTTGGATGTTCAAGTTTATTATTCAGTTTGCCTTTGCCTTACAATTACCAAAAACATTTTGTAATGCCTTACATTTTGTAATGCAGCTCTTTCATTTGCAATTCACTACAGACAAAGGTCATCTTTCATATCAAAATAGGCAAAATGCCCCTGTAACCCAGTAATACATTTCTGTATTATGGTTTAACGTCATATTTTATTGTGATGCTTCTCTAAATTTGCAGACCTTTGCTTCTCTAACTCATAATGTATCTGCCAGGGGGTACTGAGATAGGTGAGCTGATGGAGGTCTGGGTGGAGGCACAGGGAGCCAGAGAAAATGCCCTGCTCTATAGTGGATGAGGGGAGGAGTAGGTTCCAGTTCCAGCAGTTTTCCTGCCGCTGACATTTCAAAGTATCACTGCCTAGAGTATGGGCAGTGACTGTTCTGCAGGGATCGAGACATGGCTCCACTTCTATGAGCAGGACCATAAGGTTCCTATTTCAGAGAGCAGGAACTCGGCAGGGTGGTAAGAGATGTGGTTTCTTTTATCCTCTCTATCAGCCCACCCCCTCGCTACAAACATTTGCACTCACATTCATTAGTGCATCCCTTCACGTATTCAGTAGATGCTTGCAAAAACACACAAACACAGACACACACACACACACACACACACACACACACATGCAAACATGAGTGGACACACCTTATTTAACCTCTTCCACCCTGAGCCTCTGGCTCAATAAATGCTCGAAAATGCCATGCCCAAAATCAAATGAGTATATCTGTGCAACTACTTTGTATACTCGAAAAATCTTGGTATCAAAATAAAGGCAACACCTTGGGGATTTTTATAATGGTGTAATGATCAGCATATCTGACGGAGTAAAAGTTAATTAAAATGGAACACCACATAAATGAAAGATCTCATTTCCGCCCAGCAAAATTTTACTTTTATCCCCTTTGAAATTATTTAGTTGCAATCTGAAACCATTATCTCACCATTATCTGTGCTGGAGTTTATTTTAATCAAATAAATCAGAGCAAGATTATAGAGGTTTTAGTTCAAGAAAATCTAGATGGCATCTCCAAATTGGCTTTGGAAAATTTTTGGACACTGTGTGCTGTTTGAGATTTCTCAGGTACCAAACTATAAAACTCATTTAATTTCACTTTAACTTATTTAATGTCACTACAGGCATACGTTCCACCTAAACAGTTCTATTCCACCACTGCAAACACAGTTTTTGTATATGTAGTTACTGTGGTGATTGTTGTTTTTACTTTTTCTGCATTCTGATCATCAGGCAACAAAGATGCACAAAGACTCAAAGAGCACAGGAATGAGTGCCACAATACAATCGCTTTTGATATTTTTGCTATTATTGTTCACAAACTATTACAACAGTCATTTTCTAAGTAGTCTTTATGGTTGCGTCTGACTGAGAATCCTTCCGCCATTATGCACTAGCACTGAAAGAGTGCAGCAATACAAGCACGAAACCAGGGCAATAATGTGTTTTCCTAACTCACTCTTTTGTAAAGAGCTGCTCGGCTAGCTTAGTGGCTAAAGTGCTGCACTCTGAGGTGGGAGACCCAGGGTTCAAATGGCTGATCTTGTTTTCATTTTGAGCAGCGGAAGCACAGTTCTTGTATAAATGATTACTGGGTTGTTTGTTGTTTTTACTTTTTACCATATTTAACCTTATCTTTGTGTTTATAATTTTGTTTATTTTCTTGTTTTATTGAAAGCAAATCTGCTCCAATAGAGTCAAACTTCATTTCCTTTGTATGAATTGCCTTTGAATTGGACAATGTATAGGAGACTGGAAGCAAATAAAAAAAATAAAAATGGTTTTATTTATATGGAATGTATTCCTATAGTGACATATAAGTGAAATGAAATGAGTTTTACAGTTTGGTACCTGAGAAATCTCAAATAGCACACAGTACCCAAAATGTGCCCAGATGGCCAATTTGGAAATGCTGTCTAGACATGGTTGCTTCTAAAAAGAATAAAAAATAATTGTACTTTGATGGAATATATGCCTGTAAGTGACATATAACTGCAATAAAATGAGTTTTACAGTTTGGGATCTGAGAAATCTCAAATGGCAAACAATGCCCAAATAGATGCCACCTAGATATTCCTGAACTAAAACCTCTCTAATCTTGCTCTGATTTATTTGATTAAAATAAACTATGGCCCAGATAACAGTCAGATTCTATGCTGTAATTGTTTGAGGTTTCAGTCTGCAACTATATAATTTCAATAGGGATAAAAGTAAAATTTTTTGGGCAGAATTAAGATCTTTCATTTCTGCTGTGTTCCATCTTTATTTACTTTGACATAATTAAAAATCCCCAAGGTGTTACCTTTATTCTGATACCAAGATTATTCAAGTATACCAAGTAGTTGTGGAGATATTTCATTTTGGGCATGTCATTTTCAAGCATTTATTGAGCCAGAAGCTCAGGGTGGAAGAGGTTAAGAACAACTCATGCTACAATTATGAATTCTGAGCAGCTTAAATGTGAACATTTATCCTGCACAATGGTGAATTATTGGAGACACTTATTGGAGACAGCATATGTGCTGAAAACCAACTGAATAGATAGCCTTAATATAAAACTTAATATAAAAAAAAAATGAATAAGGAACCTAGTTCATAAAGAAAGGTGCAAGCTTTTTTTTCACTAAATATGACTTTGCTGACGAATCCACTATTCAAGTATACAGAAGAGCAGGGTCATGTGAGCTTGACTAAACCTTTCAAATTTGCTGTATTTGTAGTTTTATTTTTATTGTTCTTGGAAAAGCTTGGCCGCCTCATGAGCTGAGAAATGGCTGGGATTTCCAAATAAAAGAAAACAATGTGATTATCAAGTTTCATGGACTGGCAGAAGGGAGTCTATTATCTCAGTCTCATCCCAATGAACTTTTCAAAGTGGACATTCTTTTCTAGAATGGCGATAAGGCAGAGTTCACACAGCAGTTTTATGTTCCTCAGAGATATGCTGGACCTGTGTGTACACTATTATATTTATATTAACGCAGTAATGAAATGCTATGTAGACCTTTCCGCGTGCTGAAATAGTGCAACAGTAAAGCTTCATGTGGCCTCAATGCATTGGACAGCAGGTATTGAGTGTGGGGCAGCTGGTTTGATCTCTGAGGCTGCACTAAGCCAGAGATAGGAGATTGAAGATTGGGTCAGAGAGACTGCAGGGGTGCGCCGTAAAGACTATACGGGAGCTGGATGACCTCTTCACGGGTGAGCGCCAAGTCGCGAGGAATCCTCTCTAAAGCTCAGTTGCCAGCTCCCTGCTTTTTTCCCTGCCATGGAGAAAGATGAAAAGCACGGCATAGAGCACGAGGTTACCGCAGCACTTCCTCTCGGGTCTGTCACACTGTGACTCGTTGTGAGACGCGCCCGAGGACGGCTGCCCTGACAGGCTCCAGAGACACGAACCACCAGGGCCTCAGGTCCTACGGCCCCTACCGTATCCAACCTGCATTCATACTCCCCACCCCCCTCTCTCTCTTTCCCTCCCTTCCTCCCTCCCTCTTTGAATAAGAGCTTCTCAGGGGAAATGTATCAGTGAGGATGTCCTCCCATGTTGATGTAATACTGCTGCAATAACCCAGAGTTCTCTCAAGATACAGATGCACTACAAACTAGAGACCATCTTGCGATGGGATCACACCAGCTGCTCCTCTTGCCCCACTAATTCCAGTTTCTTTGGTCAAACCGCACCCACCTTCAAACTCAGCCTTTACACGTGAAGGTTTGAGTCTGCATCTTGCATGGTTTGTCATTCATCACATTGACAAAAGCTGCCCACAGACAGACACACAGACATATAGACAACTGGCGAAGTAGTCAAGCCCACTTCTGTAGTAGTTCCCACTATGACAGAATGTTTCCAGGACCAGATTTTACCATGATGTCGAACACACACACACACGCACGCACACACAAACTCACATGATGAAAACAATAGCCGGCGCTGTCGCAGTCGGCAATTATTGTGTGTCGGTGTGTATGTGTGTTTGTGCGTGTGCTTGCGCATTTGTGTGCGTGCACTTTACTGGCAGTGAGTGACAATGTTTGGAAAAAAAATAAGTGGTGCGCTGATCCAGAGGGCATGGATTTTACAGCTTTTGTGCATTTGTTTGCTTACTCCAGGCAGTTCATAATATATTTTGGGCTGCCTTTCTCACTGAAAGAAGACATGCAAGGAAGGCATGATAATCCTGCTCCACTTATTTACACAAGAGACCTTTGTGAGGCTTGAGGCTGGACTGTCGAGGTAAACTTCTTCTACCTTGATAGTGATTTCGCAGATGTAGACGCCAGCGTCCGTAAATTCTGAAATGAAATCCCTAAACAATTCTGAAATTGAATTTTCAAATATCTTGCTTCATTGTTTTTTTTTGCACCTTGAATAAGTTATGTCTGTGATGTGAAGATGGTTAACATTGTCTGGATGGATATTATTATCTTATTGTCCCTTTTTTTTTTTTTTTTTTTTTTTAGTTGTCTGTCATTAGTTTTACTTGTTTTTATTTTTTGAGGTCTCATACCTTTTGAATGAGTGATGGATTGTATTGTTTATTTTTTATGGTGTATTTATGTTTAATGCTGTATGTTATGTGTATGTTTGTCTGGACCCCAGGAAGACGAGCTCGTCACCTAGGTGGCAGCTAATGGGGATCCTTTAAATAAACAAATAAACAATTAAACGGGAATAATTTTCCACAGTCTCTGTGACACGAGTTATCAAGCCTTAAATAGGCTCATGCATAACAGGAAAAAATTGGCAATATTTGTATTCTGAGCAAAGGGGTTGAAGAGAAGTTTTAATCCGAGAGTAAACGTCATAATTGAGGCAATAATTTGCTCAGAGTTTGACTGTGTCACCCTGGTGAATCTATAGCATTGCAAATATAATGTGAAAAATGTCACTACATTCTGGCTACATTGTACGGTATGCTGGTGTTCAGTGCCTAAAAACAAAACTTCTCCTCTGAGAGAGAAATAGAGAGAATTTTATTCATGCAAAATTTATTAGTCTGTAGATGTGTGAGCGTGTGTGTGCGTGCGCGTGCGCATGTGTATGCATCTGGAACGGGCACTTTGTTGGCAAGCTCTGTGTTCACAAATTACACGTTTCAAAGGTCTCCAACATTAATTGAAAGATTCCCCTCAATTCTATTCCTTGCATCAATAGAATCATTTCCTTTTTAATAACACCGTGCCACACACACATGCTGCCTTTATAAATCAAGAGATCACAAGGCACACCAATCTGAGCCTCGGAAAACCGTCCCTTTGCAGTTGCATTTCTCCTCTTCAAAAGCCTGTCTGTTAATGTTTTCTTCCCATCAAAGAGGATCAAAAATCTGAATTCACCTTGGACCTCCCCTGTCTGATTTGTGCGGCTGATAAATGGCCACTTTCTAATGCTTTTATCACAAAGCTGTTTCATCTAAATTTTATGTCTGCTTCCTGTGCTTTATGTGGATCAGGTTCAGAGCTTGCAGCTATAATTGAGGATCATGAGAGATGTCATAAATGTGGTTGGGGGAATCTAGACTCTGCGTCTTGCCAACATTCAACACTGAAGGGAAGAGATTCGCTGCCTCCAAAAGATTTGATTGACACGCTGCATAAAGCACAGCAAAGTGACTCTGAGTCAATAGAACGTCAGCAGAGCACTCACATAATATTAACTGATTCCCATTTTACATCACGGAATATTTGGATGAAAAGTCATTAAAAGACTTCTGATCACCATGGGTATTCATTGATTTATTTGACTTATGGGTCAAATATGCATCCTCAGTTCCGAAAGAATTGAAACAGCGTAAAATGCATATTAAAACAGAATTAAGTGATTTGTAATTTTTCTTTTACCTAGATTTAACAGGAGACAGCGCAAAGAAAAATATTTAAAGTTTTACCTAATCAACAAATAATTTTTGGTTCACAAAATCAACTGCATTGATCCTTGCTGATTCCGAATAGAATGGAAAGACTTAGAAGTTACGGAACCTTCAAAAAAGCACATCCATTTAAAAATTTCCCCAGACAAACAAGTGAATTGGTAGCTGGTGATTCAATAGTGATTGTGGTCACAAAAGGCTTAGTTGTTAACAAGCAAAAAGGTTTGAGGTTCGCTGCTTAGCAAAAGGTTGCATTAATTATTGGACAGTTGAAGAATGTCTCTCAACAAAGGTCTAAACAGAATTTTGGGATTGCGAAGTCTACAGTCTGTAATGCATTATGATACGTACTATAGCGCATATTATTATTGTTATTATTATTATTATGCATATTAATCCAAATTTAATGAATACATAGTTTAGTGAAAAAACTCTGTGATTCCAGAGAAACCAAAGCAATCTCTAAACATAAAAGACAGAGTTGAACACCAATATTGTATGCACATGACTATCAATCCCTCAGAAGTGCTGCTCTTAAAACCGATACGCTTCTGTAACAGACATGTGACCCCAAATGGGTTCAAATATACTGAACACTGTTAATTGTGACATGATCAAATGCAAATTCGGACCCTACTATGCAAAGAGCAATCTAATGTCAGCACTGTGGACTTCTCAGGGCTCAAGCTCATCTGGAATAGACTGAGGTGTCGTGGAAACAAATCTGATGAGTCCATCTTTCAATTTCTTTTCAGATGTAATGGATGTTATGTTAAGAGGAGATGGGCAGAGACATGTTCAAAAGCCTACATCTATCATGGTCTTGGGCCGCATTTGTATTCTCAGCGTGGACAATTTACACATCTGTGAAGGTACAGTTGATGCTGAAGGTTAGGGTGCATGTGCCATTTTGAGCATTTTATGCCTTCTAGACGTTGTATTTTTTCAGGGATGCCCTTAATTGTTCTAAGCCACACTCTGCATGTGTCACTATAGTGAAATGTTATTACAGCACAACTTCATAGTCACAAAATGCTCATACGAGACTGGCTTGCTTGCAGCCCAGACTTGTGTTCCCTAGAAAATATGAGGTGGATTATAAAGAAAACGACAACAGAGACCACAGATTGTTGACCAGCTGCAGACCTACTTACTTTGGCCATTAATAAAAATTAATTCCACTTTTGTAACTCCAGCACTTAATGACCAAAGTTCCAAAATGACTGCTGGGTGATATTAGAAGGAGAGGTGATATTAAACATCGGTGAACATACGCATGTCCCATTACCATTTAAGCATGCTGCAACCATTACATTTTGAAATAGCCACATTTTCTGGAAATAAATACATTTAATTATTGGCTATTTTGTACTTTTTTCAATTGCATACTGTTTGAAAAGGATTTGCAAATTGCTGCTTGCTATTCTTTTTTTTTTTTTTACATTATTCCCCTTATGCTTATTCCTTGGAATTAAGAGCATAGGATGTATATTTTTTTAATAACCACAAAGGATACAGTCAAAGACCTTAGATAAAATTATTCAGTGGACTATTTTACATTTCAAGAACAGCTGATGATTTGTTTATTATTACTTATAAATGTAGAACTTGGCTGAGTGCAGGGTGTATACCTGTGAAGGAGAACTATCACTTCTGTTAGAGGAAACCATTTCTGGAAACACCATCATCACCTTCACCATGTACAATACGGATAGATAATAATGTTACCATCTGTCACGTGCAGGCTTCATTGAGCACAAGACTGGAATTGCTATTGCAAATATTAAAAATAGCCTCTTTTGAAACTGAAATTCAGTATGGAGAAGTAAGAGAGTATTAAATAATAAGTGTGGACTGCAGGGGTGAGGTGGTTAAGGCATGAGAATGTCTCAGAATATGATCAAAGGCATGAAATTATGGTCTACTCAACCTCTATGTATTAATAGAACTCATTATACCCAAGCCAAATTATACTAATGCAATGCTATTTGGTGCCATTGCAATAAATCCTTTCGTCCCCCTTGGCCTGGAAACGGGATCTAACAATCACAATGTTTCACATTTCTTCTAATGTAAAAATCTGTCACCTTCATCATATCTCCATGGGCTGAATACATTCCTGTCAACGTTATTATATGAATGATCAGATTCCCCCCAGATATCCTCTGACCAACAACCCCCAACCCCCCTTAATGCCCATTATCTTATTTTTATTTTAATTTTCAAAATGGCTGTATCGTCAAAACAATAAAGACATACGAGGAATATGCAATCAAATTTAATTGCTTGTGTAAATTTGCTTTTTTTAAGCATTGGATGGGAAAATGAAAAGTAACACGTACTGGTACGAGTGGTTTGTCTCTTCCGTAAGTCTTGCTTTCCAAACATCGAAGAGCCTCCTCTGCTGCTTCGAGAAGATTCACATCAAATTTTCCTCTGATTTCAAATCAAGAAAAACCTACATGCTTGAGGCAAATGTATGGATGGGATTTTGCCCTGGACGAGGGAAAACAGTTTGTCAGCTGCACCTGATTAGATCGAGAGGAAGGCGAAAAAAGCCAGACAGCTAGGTTTTTAGTTTTTTTTTTTACAGCACTCAGTGCATGCATACAAGCAAAAAGCCACATGGATTCTGATCTGACCATTCTCATTCATGTTGCATGGCTGTGTTATCAGACTTGTATCCGATTAGGACCACACATGAATGTGTTTCAATTGTGATTGGAAGATCAGATAGAAGATCGGATTTCGGTGTCCACACAGCCCTAAAAACACCAGATTTGAGTCCCTTCAGCCTGGTAATCTGAAGCAGTGCTGCATGCAGAGGGGGAGTCCCAGGACCGAATTTGGCAACCAGTACCTTATGGGGTCGGCCATTGACCTCAAGCATGAATGAACTATTATGATGGTTATAGAGCGCAAAAAAAAACTGCTGTCAAAAATACATTGTGAGGAGTAGCAGTCTATGTTCTAAGGGGCGAAAAACAGTGTCATTGAAATGCCTGAGAAGATATTCAAGACATCAGCTATAAGCAATGAAGCAATGAATAGCAGATCTAGGCTCCCAGAAGAACGCACTATGAGCTGATTGAGGCATATATTAAAAAGCTAGAAAACAGAGGTACTGTTTCCAGTACATTGTCAAAATAAGTCAAGATAGTCACTGCTTCAGAGTATGTATTTGATAAGTCAATTATTTCACTCGTATTGATTCAAGACATCAATGTAGTGTTTTAGAAGAAAGCAAAATGAGTCTTTCAGAAATAATGCATCACGGAGAGATGTATCATTTGAGTTCAGTTCAAGAAGAGTGAAATCTGAGTGTGCTCAACGTTTAAAGTATGGCATCTACAATCTATCTACAAACAGACCTTTTTGGAGCAGATGATGATGAGGATGATGACTATTATTATCACTACTATTACTACTACTACTACTCCTGCTACAAAAATTAAGTCTCCAACACAAATTCTTTGGTTGAGTTAGGAGCACTTCATCTTCAGTAGATAATATGTCACTAAAAACATCAGCTATTTTTTTAATTAAATATCCAGTCCATTCTCACATGGCTTAGGGGGTTAATTGGAGGATACAGAGCCATTACTCCCTATGGCAATGCAGGGATATTGCCATACAGTACAAACCGCAGTGGACGAGAGAGTGTCAGATACCCCAGTCTGCTGCCCTTTTTAGGATAATTCACACCCAACTTACACATTCAAAAGCTTGACTTGGGAATCACTGCGCTGCAGGACACACAAATTATGCATGGGCTAGTTTAAATTAATAAGCAGCATGTTTTCATGCTGAAACACCCCTCTTTGCACCCTGATAAGATCACAGTGCTAAAATAATGAGATTTTATGATCACTGAGCAATGTGCAATACCATTCAAATCATTGGAATCACTGAGAAATGTCCTTGTTGCCATCATCTCAACACATCTGAAAAGCATTTTTCTATTTAAGGAAGCAATAAAACTTGCCTTCTTTGGGCAACTTGATTATCTAGGTTTGATTAACGTATCAAAATATCCAGAAAGAGGGACTTTTCTTCAGAAAATAATCAGTCTGTGGTTGTTTTGAGAAATGAAGGCTATTGCATGTGAGATATTGCCTCTGAATTAATGATACCTTAAGAAGGTGTGCACCACTTACCTTGGAGAAGGAGAAGTGGCAGGGCCCAGCGCATAACTCTGGAAGAGGATCAGGACAACTCTGTTGCATAGAGGTTATTAAAGTAACCAAATACTGCCATTACCCTTATTGGGCAATAAAGAGTGTCTAGTTTGAGAAACAGACATATCACAGGTCCTCAGCTGGCAGCAATATTAAATAATACCAGCAAAACACCAGTCTGATCATCAGCAGTGAAGAGTTGACTTTAGTGCACTGACCTTCTGAGCAGAGTTTTAAAGAAAAAGCCATATTTGAGACTGGCCAGTTAAAGGAAAATATAAAATAACATAGAAATTGGATGGAAAACAATGGGGAAAAAGTGTAATGGACAGATAAATCTTGGTCTTAGGAGTTTGGATTGTAGAGACATTAATTTGTGAAGTACTAAACAAATGAGAGGATGCTGGGGGATAATATGACACCATCTATCAAGCAAGGCCGCGGAAAGGAAATGATCTGGAGGTGCTTTGGTTCTAGTAAATTGGAAAATTAGTCCATGGTAAAACAAATCTTTGACACTGAATGTTATCACTCCATTTTTGCCTTAAAGACTGCACTTAACTGGAGCCAATTTCATCCTACAACAGGCAAGGTACAAGAAAAGTGCAAATCCAACTTGAAAGGTGCTACATGAAACAAAGGTTGACATTTCTGTGGATTACTTCAATTAATTGATGGCTGGAATTCCGAACCCTGCAGGGCTGAAATTTCTGCAAATGGAGGTTTCTTGATGGAAGTCAAGTTCGAGGGACAAATCTGTAACTTTAAGCTGAAATCGTTACGTATAATGTTTTCTATGTCTTGAATAGATTTTCTGCCCATTTTGAAACTTATTAGGTGACTAAATGGAGCAGTGTTAATCGAAAAGATGACGTCTTCTGAATGAATTCAAACTTTTGAATAGTAGTGTACAGTACTGTGCAGTGATGATGATACAGTGCTTTTGTTGGAAACGGGGTCCAAATATATGTATTCTCTATAATTTTTTGGTGAAAATGTATAGAAAAATACTATTGTAAACACTGAGAACAAAATAATAATAATACTAATTCTCACAAGAATATGGGTAATAAACAAAAACACTTCAAATCATTTTTTAATGACAATTGAAGGGTGTCGCAAAAATTTTCATATTTTGGCTCTTGCATAGCCTGACTCCATTCCATTCAGTAATCATTCCATGATTATTGATGCAAAAAAAAAAATTGTTTAAACTATTTTGAGGCAACATTAATATGCAAAATTCCCTGTGATGGTCAGTTGATCCAGTGCATAAGGTGACGTGAACTTTGAACAGCGTCGCAATGTTAAACAGGATGACATGCAGGAGCTCTCTGAGGTTGTTCATAGCCAAATTGTGGCCACATAAGATGTTAAATGCTGCCATGGCACTGTAAGAAACACTATGAAGCGTTGCATAGAGACCAGTGTGCTGAAAACTAGTGGTAATTAAGGTGCAAAATGGAGGTGAAGTGCCTCTGATGTTCATTATCTGTGAATGACAAGTAAAAATAAATCCGTAGTTCACAGCATAACAATAACATGATGATATTAATAGCGCCAGGCATGAAGAGATTAGAATATTACAATCTACTATTTTCAGACACCTGAGTAAAAATGTTCTAATTGGTCATGTTACTGCTAAGAGCGGGCAATATCAAAAACACTTGAGTTTGCCAAGAAATTCAAGGATTAGACACCAAAGTCCTTTGGACCAATGAATCCAAACTCTTATTTTTCTCACCCAAATGCAGAATTTATGTGCATCGTAAAGTTAGAGAACATTTCAAAAATGCCTGTTTAACCCCTTCAGTAAAAGCTGGAGGGGGTGATATTATGGTGTGGTGTTCTGTCTGCTTGAAAGGAGCCAGTGATCTCATAAAAATGGATAAAATCATGGAACAAAAGAAGTGCATCCTTGTGAGTCACGCATTGTCATCTGGAAAGAGACTTGTTGGGGATTTTATTTTCAACAAGACAATGATGCTAAACGCATTTCTAAATTCTGCAAGAATGCTCTCATCTGGTGACAGAGAAGTTATGATTTGGCCTGCTCAAAATTCGGACCTTAATCTGATTGAGCAAATCTGCTGTAAAATTGAAAGAATCTATTTGGAATGAACTTCAAACCATATGCTTTGGTTTGGCAAGTGAGGAAATAAAAAACTATGTGAAATGCCTGAAAGATTAAATGCTGTAATCAAAGCAAAGGGTGGCCACACTTGAGTCACAAAATCTACAGTAAACCAGAGAAGCAAGCACTGTAAAAAATAAAACAAGTTGACTCAACTAGAAAAAGTAAGGTAACTTTTCTCAGTTCTCAGAAATGAGTTTTTACAACCACTGGGACTTGAAGTTGAGTAAACTTCAAAATGCTTTGAAGCTGGTTGTCGTACTTTTTAAAGTTTAGTCTCTCTCTTTTTTTTTTTTTTTTACTGTGCTCATGATAGTAGCCAAAATATTTCTTAGCTCTCCGGGAATTTTTGCCACTGCCTCAATTTTTTATCACAGCAATAACAGATATGCATCACTATCAAATCCAAAATATTGAAAAAAAAAACTGTCAGTAGAGATGAAACTTCATAACTTGATCCTTTACATGACAGTCGTCATTTTCAAGGCTTCAGTCAGCCAACTTCTCTTCTTCTCTTCTCTTATACTTTTGGTCAATACGTCAACTGTTGTGTGCAGTTACTCTGGAGCCAACCTCTGCTCATCAGTTTTAATGGTAAATTTGTACTATGGGGTAATCATGTGAGAACTAAAGCAATTGGCTGACAGAATGTTTCACTCATGGAGTAAAACTGAGTTCATTTGAAGTCTCGCTGTGTTCGCATAAACAATTATTTAGCTGATTTCAGTTTGCTGACAATTTTATTTACCCATCTGGAAGGTTTTTTTTTTTTTGTTTTGCTTTTTCTTTTTTGTGGTTGAATGTGTTATCTTGAAATAGAGATTGGAAGAACAACCAAAGCATTATTACTGATATATATGTGTATATGATTATTGTTATCATCAGTGGCATGCACGGGGGAGGTTGACCCCTGCCCCTTTTGTTGGAGAGCTGGGACACCCTTTCTTATGCATTTATTTAATCAGTGAATTAAACTTGTGTCCTAATTAGGCATTTCAGCGGCTCGTAAACCCCTCTGGTGTGACCTAAGGCCAAAAATTAAGAGTGTTTTTTCTTTCTATCGTATAGACAGCCTAGTATATACATTCTGCAACAACAAACTAACTAACCACAACGCCCTAGTTCCAGGTGCTGTGTGCAACTATCAAAAATTCCTTGTCATTACTGATACTTGTGTGTTATGGTTCTGCCTCATGTGTGTTGTCTTTGTGCTTATTTGTGCTTGTGCTTTACTTTCGTTTTATTTTTCAGCTTTCTTTCTGCCGTCTGACGATCCACTCCCTCTCTGCCAAACTCCAGTGACGTCGTATGACAGCCTTCAGCATGCCTACGTCTCGTTGTCCAATCACGTTTCCTCTTACGGTTTCGGCTGCGGTGTTACATTCATTGTTTCCACCTGTGCTTAATTCTGGGTCTCGCTAAACTCTGAGTGAATGCGTTCTCTGATAGGATAATTACTAATCGTACTAACCAGCACTTATTTGAGGGTGACTGTAAATATTTTGTCACGTAGTATTAACCTTAATTAACTCATTAGCGAGTGCGTGTGATTCTAGCTTTAGTAATTCCTGCCTAAGCTGTCTCTGATTAACTGCATTTAAAGCTGTGCTTCCCTTCGCTTCTCTCATGGTGCTTTTTACTCATCACGTTTAGATTACCTTTATCTAAACTGCCGAGTTTCATTGATGGTCTCAGGGTCTTGTCTCCAGTCATTATTGTTAACCCGGTTCTCGTGAAATTGTTTTTCTGTTCCAGTCGAGATTGTGTTTCAAGTCCCCGCCTCCTCCCGTGAATATAAATGTGGCAGAGATGGGAGGGGCCATCAGACAGAACTTCGCTAGACTCAGCTCTGCACGGTGAAATCTCAGCTCCTTGTGCCTTCTGAGTATTTCCTTTATATGATTCCCGAGTCTTGTATTTTGCTGCGCCCACGTCTTGTCTGCCCCTTGTTTAAGTCTCCCAGTGTGTCCGTCAGTCTAGTTAGGTCCAGTTTTTGTTTTCCTAGTTAAGCATCTCTTGGAGCGAGTATTTCTGTTTCCCCCTGCCTTTGGCAGTGTACCTTAGTTCTCCCATTTGTTCAGTGCATGTACTTTTGTACATGGTGTTTTATTTCTGGCATGTCTGCCAAGTTTCTCCTAGTGTTTTGTGTTTCAATAAACACTTAATTTCCTGCATCTGGTGTTCCCCTGACCTCTTCCTAACACTCGTGGCTGTTATGTAAACTGTTGTCAGCATTCTGTTGCTCACATTTGCACACAAGGCTGAATATGTAGTTACACTGTTATTACAGTTTTACTGGCCTTATGTTGGATTTATGAAGCACAATATTGTTAGCTTGCACAATGTAGGCTAGTGACTTTGATATAGTCCATTCTCATGACAGTAGCATGTTAACCTAATAAATGGGTCTGGGAATGGGTTGAGACAACGATAACTTAATCCCAGACTACGGTCAGTCATGAACAGATGATTGGAGATGGATGAGAAACGTTAGACTGCGGATAATGCAAACAAAATACTTAAATTTAAATAATAGGTTTTAAACAAAAAACATTTTTGGCATTATCCAGGAACAATATCTGTGTGTTCCTCATTTCATCTATCATTGTAGTTTACCTTGCTATATCATTACTTCCCTCCAATGTTTATTTCACAGTTACTGTCATGGTTGTTAGTAGACGTTAGTGGACTCCATTTCTAGGACAGGGGAGCTGAAGAGAGGCAGGGAAGGCACTCGGAAGCTCACATGAACATCAGTTCCTTTGGATTTTTGCAGAAAATCCAACCTAGGACCTCTACATAAAGAATGACATGCAAAGCGTTGTCATTCACCCTCATGGCAGCCTTGCCGATGACATGTTATTTAACTCAACATTTTCCAATCATAACCAAAATCAACAGGGATCCCCTTCATAACATCATTGACCCACAAAACAAAAGTTGTTTCTGTAGAATCAGAATAAATTGTAGATGGACCAAGGGACGTGCCGATAAATGTGCAGGGCTTATTACAATGTACACACATCTGGTGGAATGGGCATATAAAAATCAGGCCACAGGCTATTAAAGGCAACTGAAAAAATGAGGGCTCTTATGAAAATAAACTGTCGTTTATCTATGAAACTATGGTTCATCTATGGTTAAACAAGAGTTGTACCATGGTATCCATAGTTGAACTATGGTTGCTAAGGAAAACATTTACTTGAGAACAGTTCAACTATTGTTACTGTGGTGAAAACTATTGTTACTATGGTCACACTAGAGTTAATTGAAGTATAACTACAGTTACTATGGTCAAACTGTACTTGACCATGGTTGCACTATAGCTGGCAACAATTCAACTACAGGCACTGTGGTGAAAACTATATTTCATGATGACATAAATACAGTACACCATATACCAAGTATAGTTACCTTGGTACAGTATAACGATAGTTGCAATGATCAAACTATAATCGACCACAGTATAACTACAACCCCAATTCCAAAATAGTTGGGACGAAGTGTAAATTGTGAATAAAATTAAAATGCTATGACTTTCAGATCACATGAGCCAATATGTTATTTACAATAGAACTTTGATAACATTTCAAATGCTGAAACTAAGACATTTTACATTTTCATCCATAAAATGAGCTTATTTCAAATTTTCTGGCTGCAACAGGTCTCAAAAAAGTTGGGACACAGGTAAACAAGGGCTGAAAATGCAATTAATATTTGTATAAGTGAATCAGCTGAAAGAACATTTAGCAAGTAATTAAGTTAACTGGCATCAGGTGTGTAACATGATTGGCTATGAAAGGGATGTCTTAGTGAGGCTGAGTCTCTCAGAAGTAAAGATGGCAAGAGGCTCTCCAACCAGTGAAGGCTTGCGTAAAAAAAATTGTGAAATACTTTAAAAACAATGTTCCTCAATGTCAAATTGCAAAGGTCTTTGAACGTTTCATCATCCGCAGTGCATAACATCATCAAAAGATTCAGAGAAACTGGAAAAATCTCTGTGCATAAGGGAAAAGGCCAAAGACCTTTACAGGACGCCCGTGATCTTTGGGCCCTAAGACGCCACTGCATCACTCACCGGCATGATTCAGTCATTGACATTACTAAATGGGCACAGGAATACTTCAAGAAACCACTGTCTGTAAACACAGTCCGCCGTGCCATCCACAGATGCCACCCAAAACTCTACCATGCAAAAAGAAAGCCATTGTTAAGCATGATCCAGAAGCACCGCTGCGTTCTGTGGGCCAAGGCTCATTTAAAGAGCTTAGGACATGCACTGAGCAAGTTTATGAATATAAAAGGGTACAATTAAAAGAATTCCCATCGTCTGCCTAAAAATATATATAATATATATAAAATAATTTTTTCACGAAAATCGCTATTTTTTGTTACTTGCCCCGCCCCCCTCGTTAACAAATGTTCTGAGCAATACAGGCAGCGATTCTGGCACTCCCCTGTGTGGTCAAGTCATAAATTGCATACGATTGTGCGTCCATCAACGATGGTATCCGAGTCAGATTCTGCTTGTTCCTCAGAATTTTCAATTGAAACAAATTTTTTCGCACGACAGATTACATTCAAAGTCAATGCAAAGACGCTAATATGTTTCACCTGTATTCGCATCTTTGCTTTGACTTTGAAATTAATCGGTCGTGCGAAAAAAAATGTTTTGCGTCTGTTGTGAAAGCAGCTTAATACGGGATTCAGAACCATACAGATTCCAGCCTGAGTACTCGAGCAATGAAGACAGCTAATTGTCTGTGTCTCCGCCTGTCCCGAACTTACCAGCCAAGTAGCGGAATGATTATTATTCCGGTTCTACAATTGATTCTGAGCACGGTGAGTTGGATATCCATTCTACTCACTTTTCAACCTTAAGTGAGTTCAATAGACCTGACGTTTGGGTCCTTACCAAACAAGACTATAATGTATTAGGCTAAGTGGTGGCTGAAGTCACGCCTGATCTAGCCAGTAGTGAAATGATAATGTTCGCGTCTCTATTCATTCCTGTGCACTGTGTTTCATGAGCTCTCGAAACAATGCGTGTAAGCCGTACATACCTCGCAGCTTGCTGTTATTAGCTAGTTAGCGAGCGAACACGCAGTGCACAGAAATATAGAGTCGTGAATGATATCGCAACATGTGTAAACCATATCTTGCATCTTGCTATTATTAGATAGTAAGCTAGGAAGCACACAGTGCACAGAAATAAAGAGAGAGCCGTGAATAGTATCATTTCACTACTTAGCCGACTAGATCATACTGAACAGCAAGTTGACTGGCTATTGAACAGGAAGTGCAGAGAAACGATTTGGGTTCTGCGAATAATAATAATAATAACATGTAAAAACATGAATACTCGAAACGTTGACCGCATATCGAAGGTTTCAATGACCCGGACTTGCCTGGGCCAGCTAAGTCGGCACTAGTACATTGGACTTCTTTTATTCTCGATATCTCTGCTTCTTTCGGCCACAGAAACATTCCATGGCCATATGCATACGTTGCAGTGCACCCCACACAGCACATCGCTTTCCGTTCACTCTCAGTGATTTTTGTTGGTCCTTTCTTTGAGATACTCTCCGTCCAGACCAGAGTCGTGAACTACGGCTAATCACCTAGACACAATTCGTGAACAACTTATGATGTCATGTGGCTGAGCTGGCCCAGCGCAAATGTTCTGGATTGAAGCAAAGGGGGCGTTCCCTCCAGTGGATAATTTAGCAGATATAATGTGTTTTTTTTAACATTGCGTAAAGTACACGATATTAAAACCATCATTATTGTTCAAGATAGGTTGGCCTACTTTGTTGCATTTTATCACATAAAAAACAGAGCTGAATTTCATGTCCTAAGCTCTTTAAAACGGATTGTAGCAAAGTATCAAAGTGTCCTGTGGTCAGACGAGTCCAAATTTGACATTCTTGGTGGAAATCATGGGCGTTGTGTCCTTAGGGCTAAAGAGGAGAAAGACCACCCCTCCTGTTATCAGCATTCAGTTCAAAAGCCAGCATCTCTGATGGTATGGGGATGCGTTAGTGTATTTGATGTGGGACACTTGCATGTTCTAAAAAGCACCATGAGCCCTGAAAGGTATATAAAGGTTTTAGAGCAACATATGCTCCCCTCCAGAAGACATTTATTCCAGGGAAGGCCTTGTATATTTTAGCAGGACAATGCAAAACCGCATACGGCAGCTATTACAACAGCATGGCATCATAGTAGAAGTGACAATGTGTTATGAATTGCTGGGAACACACCAGGAAAACACAGAACAGTCGGAACATACTCGGACTCGAAAACAAGGAGACAAGGGGGAGAGACGCCATAAGCAGGGATACCAAAAATATTTAATAAAACTAAAAAACTCGGATGGGATTAAATAACGCGGCGCACAGGCCAAAAGAACCACTGTGCTCCAGCACTGAAAAGGGGAAAAACTCAGGAAGCAAAAACTCAAAAATCTAGGGAACACTGGGGGAACACTACGACGGGGCACTCTGGAACACTAGGGGGCAGACATGAGTTGGGGCAGTCGGGAACACTAGAGGGCTGGCACGGGCACTAGGGAACACTAGGAAGCAGACTAGGGCACTCGGGACTCAGGAGGCTCGGGCGGGCACAGCAGGCCGAGGGCAGACTCGGACGGGGCAGGCTCGGGAACACAGCAGGCGGAGGGCAGACTAGGGCGACGGGCACAGCTGGCAGATGGCAAACTCAGGCGGCACAGCTGGCAGTTGGCAGACTCGGGAAACACAGCAGGCAGGGGGCGGACTCGGGACTCGGGCGACGGGCACAGCTGGTAGATGGCAAACTCGGGCAGCACAGCAGGCAGAGGGCAGGCTCGGGAAACACAGCAGGGGGGGGCAGACTCAGGACTCAGGCGACGGGCACAGCTGGCAGATGGCAAACTCGGGCGGCACAACTGGCAGAGGGCAGGCTCGGGAACACAGCAGGCAGAAGGACAGACTCGGACGGTGAAGGGGCACTCAGAAAACACAGACAATGGAACTGAAGGGAGTGAGGAGAAAAGTAGAGTGATGAGGATTTAGCTCATGACGAAGTGGGTGGGGTGAACGGAATGAAGGCATTAGCGTGTGCGAAGACAGATCTGAATTGCACTGCTGTGCCGGGGATATATATAGAGGGAGGGGGCATGGACAACACAGGTGCTGAAAATTATAATTAACAAGGGGTGGAACACGAGGGAAACCTAATTACATGAAACAGAAAAACATTAACACACGAACGAGGATCACAAGACTCTCTCAAAGACGGGATAAATAAGCTGAATAAAGACTCCTAAGTGCTTAGAGTAAGAAGCAGGACAGATGAGATAAATGCAGAGAATCTGCAGGAAACATAGCGAAGCCAGTTAAGCGAAAGCAAGAGGCGGAGACTAGAACAGGGCGAATGCGGAGCGGTCGTTAGTCAATTAGTAAGTGCAGCTGTACAATTCCGAGTGCTCGTTAGTACGTTAGTCTTATATACAATGTTAGTTTTGGTTAGTAATTTATAGGAAGACAACAAACTGTTAGTACGGGTTAGTAAGATAGCAAAAGCAAGGGGAAATAAGCAAACGAGAACGGAAGGAAGGCTGAAATCCAGAATCCATTAAATCACCCGAAATAGTGTCACAATATTTTTCGACAGAAACGGCAAGGAACTCATGACGCAACCGAGGAGAAAGCAAAGACCGTACATGGGCAAGATGTGGACCGGAATAACACGGGAAAGATATGAAATGTGAAACACTAACACAGACTAAAAACAGACATCACCAAAATAATAAAAACCTAAAATTGACAAACCAAAACCCATGGAACACAACACCATGTGCTGAACTGGCCTGCCTGCAGTCCTGATCTTTCACCGATTGAGAACATTTGGCGCATAATTGAACAAAAAGTCCGTCAAAGGAGACCCAAAACTCTCCAGCAGCTGGAAGCCTGTATTAAACAAGAGTTGGATCAAATTCCAATGGCTAAACTCCAGAAACTTGTCTCCTCAACTATAACTATGACTATGTTCCGAGTATAGTTACCATGGTAGAACTATACTTTCTAAGGTTAAACTACAGTTGACCATGGTATGACTACAGTTACTATGGTTGAACTGTAGTTGACCATGGTCAAATTATTTTTGAATACAGTTCAACTACATTTACTACAGTGAAAACTATTGTTCACTATGATGTAACTATCGTTGACTTTGTTCCAAGCATAGCTACCATGGTATATCTATAGCTCCTATAGTCAAAGTATAGTTGATCACGGCACAACTTCAGTTTACTATGGAGCAATTACAGTTCACCAGAGTACAACTATAGTTATTTAAGTATTAAGTATTAATTAGTTGAATGGGACACAACTAGGGCAAGTGCAGAAACCTATGATTGTAACACTAGTTTAGCAGTATGGTAAAACTTTGGAATAGCTTTGCCTGTCTGCACAATTGCAGGAAATCCTGGATGGAAATAATTCTATCAGGAATATGGAAATATCTCTTCTGACTTGACCAGACTAGAACACAGGGGATGGAACTTGGATGGGTCCAAGTCGTGGAGCTAAAATGAAAGCAATGATGAGCATAGCTATATATAGTCTAAAAGAATACAATGAGTATTTTTGGTTAGTTTGTATTGTGTTATTGTCGGCGTAGCAGCCCAGATTAACCCCCACCAGACTATACCCGGATATAACCTGGCCTATAGGCCAAAATATACCCTGGGGTATAAAATGGACTAGCCTGACGTGAGGGGGTATAAACTGGGCTAGCCTAGATTGTACTTTTGGTATAAAACAGACTAGCCTACTTTTACCCCGGGTACAGTATACTCTGGGCAAGGGGTATATTCTGGGCTGGTGGAATACTTTGGGCTTTAACCCAAAAAAAGATGCATCCTCATACTCCCATGCCACCCAAACAAGTATCATTAGTACATTCAAAGATGGGATTTCATTGGTTCGTGAGCTGTTCCTGATGAGGTGGAGAAGGCGAATAAAACCAGATGGCAACCTTTTAGGCTTTAAACTGCACTCAGCACATGCACCCAGGCAAAAAGCCGCATGGATTCCAATCTCATTCGTATCGCATGGCCACGCACCAGATTTGTATCCGATCTAGGACAATATATGAAAGTGGCTCAATTCTATTTTGAAGATCGGATAAAATTTTCTGTGTCTGTACAGTTCTGAAAACATTAGCTCTGTGTCTCTTTCTGGCAAAAAAAAAAATCAGATTTGAGCATATGAACTATAGTTGTCTAATATGGGTGGCACGATGGTGCTGTGTGTAGCACTGCAGCCACACAGCAAGCAGATTGCTGGAATGAATCCAGCCTGGGGACTTTCTGTGTGGAGTTTGCAAGTTCTCCCTGTGGTCATGTGGGTTTCCTCCCACAGTCCAAAGACATTCACATCAGGCTACTTGGAGACTCTAAATTGCATGTGTGTGTGAATGAAGAAGTAGGACTGTACTTTGAACTATGGTGGAACTGAATAAATGAAAAATTTTCATAACTGTCTAGTTTAACAATAGTTTGTCAAAAAAAAAAACTAGTTTACAACTGTAGACGATAACTATAATAAACTGTAGTTGTAAACTATAGTAAAATAAGGGTTTATTTTTGAAAGGGCTTCCATTGCTGACTGGCTGCGTGGATACATCGCAATTAGTGAAAAAACTGGCTTGGCCCTTTTGTGCTTTGGAATGAAAGTTAATGATCAAGGATGCTAAATATTGGGATATACACTCAACAAAAATATAAACGCAACACTTTTGTTTTTGCTCCCATTTGTCATGAGATGGACTCAAAGATCTAAAATTCATTTCAGATACACTTTTTGTTCCCAAATCTGTCTAAATGTGTGATAGTGAGCACTTTTGCTTTGCTGAGACAATCCATCCCACCTCACAGGTGTGCCACATCAAGATGCTCATCAGACACCATGATTAGCGCACAGGTGTACCTTAGACTGTCCACAATAAAAGGCCACCCTGAAATGTGCAGTTTTTGCTTTATTGGGGGTCTGGGGACTCAGAACCAGTCAGTATCTGGTGTGACCACCATTTGCCTCATGCAGTGCAACACATCTTCTTCGCATAGAGTTTATCATATTGTCAATTGTGGCCTGTGGAATGTTGGTCCACTCCTCTTCAATGGCTGTGCGAAGTAGCTGGATATTAGTGGGAACTGGTACGCGCTGTTGTATACGCCGGTCAAGCACATCCTAAACATGCTCAATGGGTGACATGTCCGGTGAGTATGCTGGCCATGCAAGAACTGGGACATTTTCAGCTTCCAAGAATTGTGTACAGATCCTTGCAACATGGGGCCGAGCATTATCTTGCTGAAACATGAGGTGATGTTCATGGATGTATGGCACAACAATGGGCCTCAGGATCTCATCACGGTATCTCTGTGCATTCAAAATGCCATCAATAAAATGCACCTGTGTTCTTCGTCCATAACAGATGCCTGCCCATACCATAACCCCACCACCACCATGGGCCACTCGATCCACAACATTGACATCAGCGAAGCGCTTACCCACACGACGCCACACACGCTGTCTGCCATCTGCCCTGAACAATGTAAACCGAGATTCATCCGTGAAGAGAACACCTCTCCAACGTGCCAGACGTCATCGAATGTGAGCATTTGCCCACTCAAGTCTGTTACTGCGACGATCTGGGGTCAGGTTAAGACCCCGATGAGGACGACGAGCATGCCGTTGAGCTTCCCTGAGATGGTTTCTGACAGTTTGTGCAGAAATTCTTTGGTTATGCAAACCAATTGTTTCAGCAGCTGTCTGAGTAGCTGGTCTCAGACAATCCTTGAGGTGAACCTGCTGGATGTGGAGGTCCTGGGCTGGTGTGGTTACACGTGGTCTGCGGTTGTGAGGCCGGTTGGATGTACTGCCATATTCTCTGAAACGCCTTTGGAGACAGCTTATGGTGGAGAAATGAACATTCAATGCCCGAGCAACAGATCTGGTTGACATTCCTGCTGTCAGCATGCCAATTGCACTCTCCCTCAATGCTTGCGCCATCTCTGGCATTTTGCTGTGAGACAAAACTGCACATTTCAGAGTGGCCTTTTATTGTGGGCAGTATTAGGTAGACCTGTGCACTACTCATGGTGTCTGATGAGCATCTTGATGTGGCACACCTGTGAGGTGGGATGGATTGTCTCAGCAAAGCAAAAGTGCTCACTATCACATATTTAGACAGATTTGTGAACAATGTTTGAGAGAAATGGTAATATTGTGCATCTGTGACAAATGGGAGCAAAAACAAAAGTGTTGCGTTTATATTTTTGTTGAGTGTATATCGCATTTGCTAAATACTGAACATGGTCTGATTACTGCCCGCCAACAATGATTTTCTTCTCGTGGTGCTTTAAAAATTTGTGAAAAAAAAGTGGCATTTATCGCATTTTGTGATTGAAGACTACATATAATGTTTCAAAGATAGATAGAAAATGTGCTTAGCTAAAGCAAATGAGGGTACAGGAATGTCTGTCGCAGTTAAGCTTAAGCTAGCAACACTTGTCACACAAGTACCACAAGGTACAAGCGGCATTCCTGGTGCCCCATTAATTCATAGGACGAAAAATGGGTTTCAGCTGGAATGTCACTTGCGACCTTGTGTTACTTGTGATGACATATTACTTCCTTTTTAGCTAGCGATTGATATTGCCAGCCTGTATTTGTGATACCTTATAGCAGTGGGGCCCAATCATGTGCTATGCAGGGCCAAGAGTATGCAGGTTTTCATTCCAACCAATTGCAGCCCTTGCTGATTTCACCAAATATCTCCCTCCTCTCTACTCGAATGAGTGCCCTTATGTGGTATCAGCAAGTAGTTGGAATTAGCAATGATTGGTTGGAATTAAAACTGGCATATTCTTTGCGCTCCAAGGCCCATGATTGGACAACACTGTCTTATAGGAATGAATCTCATAACAGTATTGTCATCATGCGTTGTAGTACTGTTTGGATCACTTAAATCCAGCTGGCTAACTTTCTTGTCTCAGCTGTTCAGGTTGATAAACAGTGAACAGTATTGCCTTATTATTCATGTTTACAATTTATTTCAGAGTGAGGTGAGAAACATAAATAAAACAGAGGAACAACACAAAATCAAAGGAGAAAGTGAAAAGGTGCCTGTTCAGAAGGTCTGTGCACGCTGCTGTGGGGCCGTCTCTTTTCCCAACTGTCACTGGGCCCTAATTAGGGCCGGACCAAACGTGAGATAATGCAGGTGACAGTTAAGGGGTTAAGGTGTTTTTTTTATGTGTGTGTGTGTGTGTGTGTGTGTGTGTGAGAGAGAGATTTTTTTTTTGATTTTCAAAGTCCCATTTATTGGACAATACATTCAACACCATTATTTGCCAATGGAATAAACCAAAAGAAATCCCAAAAAGAAAATAAACAGGAAAATAGATAGAAAAAATTCAATAAAAAACATATTGAATAAAACCCATCTAAAACCCTGCTAAAGGAATCAATAATTTATATTAATATCACAAATAAATAGTGTTGAAAAATAAGAAATTAAAAGATAATTTAAAAACCCATACTAAAAACCAGCGATACAGACATGACAAATATCTTATTGCATTTGAAGGGCTACCCAAGCCTAAAAACACACTCGGTAGCCCCCTTCACCATTAACACAGCATATGGCATCACTGACGCACCAAACTTTTTTGAAAACATTAATATTATTTGTCAGATTAAAATACATATACTCAATACGCAAACGTTCTAAAAGCATTCCCCTAAAAACCATCAGCGGCTCTGTGACCTGCCCCTCTCGTAGCCGGTGTCTCCTGGTTAGCCATATCGCAAGTTTTGCCTGCCCAAACAGAAAGTTAACCAGCGTAAGCTTCTGTTTGTTTTCAACATTATATCCAGGACCCAGGACAAAAGTTGCCATGTCCCAACCCACCTCAAGCCTCCCACAAAGATCCTCCAACAACGCAAACAGCAGACTCAGCCGGGTACAGTGCAAAAACAGGTGAGCAACAGATTCCTCCTCCCCACAGAACGGACAGGCTACCCCAAGCGCCCGGTCAAGATGCGCCAGGTGTCGATTAGTGGCTATGGCTCCATGGATAAGCCTCCACTGGAGGTCACCCGACCTTTTTGGCAACGGAGCTTTATAAAGCAGCCTCCAATTTTTAACAGCAGGGAAAAAATTCTGCCCCATACCCTGCCAAATACCCGTATGGAGAGAGAGAGAGAGAGAGTTTATACATTAATCAGTTATAGAATATAGAATATTTTACTAACAACCAAGCCATTTATTGTACAACTAATTATTTGAATAGCTATTGCTACTGTTGTTTCATACTTTGGGAATACTCAACTCATGTTTGGTCATGCCAGTAAAGAACTTTTAAATTGAATGGAATTGAATAGAAAGATAGATAGACAGATAAATAGATAGAGAGAGAGAGAGGTGGTCCAGACCAGGAACACAGTGCGGGAGTCAGATGCGCAATCCAGCGAATAGTTTATTGACAGCAATACATTACAGACTGGGGACAGAAACCTGATGATAAAGTGGGGGCGGAACGCCAGATAATGATAGACAGTTCAGCACAGATGTAACAGGCAAGGCTGGGCTGGCAGTCGCCGGCCAGTAGCTTCTGGGATGTAGTCGGATGTTGTCAAAACTTTGCCAGCACTGAACTACTTCAGCGACACGCAAGTTGCTAAATTACTTAAAAATATTCAGGAATTCACTTGAGGGTTGTGACACAGAGAGAGAGAAAGACCTAACTCAACCTACTCTAGTGTTTTCCTCAATATGTGGGGGCTATCAGTGCGCACACGCGCACGGCCCTTTCGACACCAGTAGGGCCCTGTTGGTGCAAAAGGAGTAGATGGCCTTTTTCATTTTTAGCCCCTGCCCCTTCAATAGTCTGTGCACATCACTGGTTATTATCATTGTTAATCAATAATTACTGTCTATTTTTTAAAATGAAAACAATTGCTTGAAGGGGAGGCCATTAGTCATGTGGCAACAGAAATAGGGACAAAGGGAATAGTTTAAGCTCTGTCTAACCAAAATAAGACGGCTTTACAGTTGGGTCCCTGCTAGGTATAATGAAGTTGCTTTGGATAAAAGCATCAGCTAAATCACAGGTGGGTGCTTTATGAAAAATCACAAATAGCCTATGTCATGTTTTACTCCAAATGATTGTAATGCGTTTTCTCTGAGAATGCGTAAAAAGGATTCAAGTCGTGCTATTTCGGGCTACTCCATGTAAACAGGAGCGAGGCTGATTTGAACTTCCTTCAAGATATCCAGAGGAGACGACAATTTGCCATAGACTTCTGAAACTGTAATAGCGGTTATGTTTTATTTTAATGTACAAAACAAAGAACCTTCAGACAGACATCGGACAAAGTCGCATAAAAGCAATAAATTCCACCCGTTAAATAACTATTCAGAAGTTCTCCAGTTTTTCAAGAAGGGTGAACTCTTTCAGGTACAGGCAAAATCCAAGAGAAAAATGTTACTTGTATACCAGTCAACACGTTCAGTTACAAAGGACCGCGAGTAGAGAGAGGGTTCTTGTTCGAGTTTTATATCCGAAGTACGGGTTTTCCCCGTGTCCATGACCTATTCACTGTCGCGTGTAGTTTCTCCCTGTGCGCATTTCAGCTGCAGCTTTCCGCTACACTCTGGAATGTTGCCAGCCTTGGCTCTCCACTATATCCACATTCGAATCCAGATCCAAAGCTTTTGATCTTTTTTTCTGTCTGCTTACCCGGAAGAAAAACCTTGTCTCCCTTCTCAGCTGGGATGGGCGCACACGTGGAAATGCTGGCTTCTCTCCATATTTTTACCAAATTTAGTCATACAAAGGCATTGGGAGGAAGAGGGGGGGCAAGGATGAAAGAAACTGCGCCAGAAGATCAAAGACGGCCGCGGCTCCGCCTGCTAACCCCTCCTCCATGCTTTATAAAGAGCTGTCTCTTACTTCGGAGTTATTCTCACGTAATGTCTCCAGCAACCTTTCCCACTTTTTATTTGGTTTCATGAAATGCTTCATACACAATTCAGCTGCCATTAACACTCAAATGTAATAAAGGCTTGGTTGTAGGAAAAAAATCGAATAATTGTAGCTTTACTTCTTGATATCTTAAATTATGAATTAAACATTATGGGCGGGAGCACTATAATATAGAGGAAGCCCGGCACAAAGTATAGAATTAAACGATGCATGCCTGCTGATTTTTTAAAATAAATAAATAAATAAATAAATAATCACTTTTAAAAACCTCATGGACGTACTCATTTTGGTTTAATTGTTAGATTTAAAAAGATTTAACAAATGTTCATCTATAAAAATCATTAGGTTAAAATGATTAGGCTAATCAAATGTTCATCATTTTACTTTACAATTTGTAGACTAATAGCGTTAACAAATGACAAACAGTGGTTTTGCACGCTATAATGTTTGCGTTCCTTGTTATGTCATTCAAATATTTATAATATTCTTGTGTAGAAGTGGTATTTGTTTCCCATTGCCAGTTTTTTTTTTTTTTCAAATTAGAAATTCTTTAGAGTCAATTATTTTTTGTTAGACATACATATAGAGCTGCCAGAACGTTTGCGGAAGTCCATACATTAACTGAAAGGCCATCGCATTTTTTTCTTTTAAATTACCAAATAAAAATAAATATTAAAGCACCACACCCATGGCAAGGGAAGTCACTTGGCTTTGCGGTATAATCCTGCTTAAAATGAGGTTAATTCATGACACATATGGATTCTTTTATCATAGGTTTCGGTTTAAGTCATTTAATTAACAGTTGAGTCGTGTGTTGCAACTTGCACGAAAATAAAATATTCTGGCTGTCTGATTTTTTAAAAATTATTATTTGATAATGATATGTATACTGCACCCGTGCAATGCACATTCGTATTTAATATTGCAAGGCTACATTAAATGTTAATGAGTTTTATGAACACAGGCAAATACAGGTGACAGAAAACTACTTCGAACAGTCTTGTTACTTTTGATGGCAATGTTCATTTTTAACATTTTAAGTTGTTTACGTCCAAAAACAATTCTATCGAAAATGTTATAGATATCATACCGATACTGGCTTACCGCACAGAATTATAAAGGCCTCCTACCAGCTCCAGATTTCAAATTGCTTAGTTATATGGCGAAGACTGGAGTGATGAATTTAAATGTTCTTGTTATAGCCCACGCCTCTGCGTTGCCTAAGCCGCATAACCGTCTATACAAGTAGGCTACACAAGAAATAATGCATCTTTTTTTCTTTATATCATCACAGAAATTCATCCCTGAACGTTGTTAGCTTCGTAAACACAGATCCCCGCCAATTGCTCTTTTTCCTGTCTGCCAGTTTGTCTTGTGCGATTTATAAACCTCTCTCCTCTCTCACTCTCGGGAGTTTCAATCGGTGTGGTGTCAATCAGAGCGGCGGTTTCGCTTTCATCTTTACCCCACAGCCATAGCAAGACGCCAAGCGGAGGAGGGGAAAGAAATTCAGCAACACTCACTGACACACTCAGAACTGCTTCTATACTTAACGGAGATGAGCTGCTGCTTAGAACCGATTCTCGTTACACCGAGGACATTTCACTTTTGAAATACCTAACACAGATTTATCTTTGATTTATCACAGACAGGATATTTGAAATATAACAAAGAAGACCGACCACAAAAAGATGAAATACTTCCATGTTTCATACTATTTTACAAAGGATCACTGGATTTAAGAGTTTACTGTGATATATTTTTTCAATGCAATTCTTTCTTCGTTATTTGTTTCAGCGGTGGGAGCATCCGAAGCAGCGAATGGGAAATATTTCAAGTTTCGTTGATCTTGATACGGTTTTGACTTGCTGATTGGTTTCTTTTCATTATTTTATTTGACTGTCGCGAAGGAAACTGCGCTCACAAGGTCCTACAATTTGCAGAGCGTATTAAAATTACTGGCTTTGATTTTTTTTCTGATCATAAAGGACAGAATGAAATAAGTGCGCAATGAGTGCGCTCTAACTTCGACGCGAACCGGCTACTGCTGCTCCTGCTTCGGCGCAAACATCAGCGACACCTTAAATGAGTCGATTACTACACACTTCTTTCAAATCGCTTTAAAAATCTGAAACATTCACACAGAGCACTCCTGTTCCTCCAGTCCTCTTGTCAAAACAGAAGACGCGTGATTTCTGCCTGCTGCAGACTGTTTACTCTTGGAACGCCCCAAGTGTGCAAACATTCGTTTACCTAAGAACTGTAGTTTCTTTGGGAAGTTGGGATAGACTAACAGAGGCGTCTTATTTTTCCGACTTTCAGTTTTTTGTTGTGCCAAAATGCCACAGTTAGGTGGCGGGGGTGGCGGCGGAGACCCAGAACTTTGCGCGACCGATGAAATGATCCCTTTCAAAGACGAAGGAGATCCGCATAAAGAGCAGATATTCGCCGAAATAAGTCACTCGGAGGAAGAGGGGGATTTGGCTGATATCAAGTCATCTTTAGTGAACGAGTCGGAGACCAACTCAAACAGCAACGACAATGACGTGAGTGGATTATTTGAACTTTATGTAGCTTACTAAGAAGACATGAATTGCTATTTTTCGGTGTTAATGATAATGCAATCTATCACTGGACTTAAGTCCCGATAAACTAGGGAAATCAACTGCGCTGGTCATCTATGTTTATCGATCGCTCATTGAGGATGTTTTTATTAGCCTAGTAAATTTCTCAGATAGCCTAAACTTTAGACTTATGCAAATTAAATATTTGTTAAAAAAAAAAAAAACTTACACGTGAATCAAATAATTTTGGCCTATGAAGAACAGAAAGTGATAGGCCATCTCTTTGATTAATTTCCCTGAAATTAAAAGTTATATTCTGAACACTGCATGCGTTAAAAAGGGGGAAAAATTCAATAAATATTGAAAGGTTTAAAAGGCATGCGGGGAAAGTATGGTCAATTTTTATTTATAAAGCTATGAGGCAGCTTGGAATTCTATAGGCTACATTTTCCATGGATGTTTGAAGAGATTTGTGAGGAAATGAAAGACAGCACTTCAGACAAGTGAATAAACAATATTTAATTAGCCCTGTTGTACAACTAGCACGTGTGACCTTTAACCGGTAATCTGTCCTGTAACGCCCACATTCAGTTGGCCGACTTGATCGGTAGGCACTTCGTTTGTTTATTTATTTATATAAAGAATTGCATTAAGGTCATCAACAAAATGATGAATACGGCGAAGAATTGCCCTACTCATATGTCATATGTTCATCTGATTCGCCACCCTCTCTCATTATTTGTGAATGAAGTAAAACTAGAGTTTTTGCCGAGTGAAAAAAGTAGACATTTGCTTAGATTTGCTTTGGAAGCAATTTGCTTTCCAAATTTATTTAATCTCATCTTCGTTGTGTACTGAATTATGCGTGCACATTTAATTTAATAATGATTGTGAGTCTTATGGCATGTACGGACGTGTACACAATTTTTTTTAAATGAATTGTAATTAGACTCGCACTTTTTTAACTGTAATAAAAAAAAAACGGAAAGGGAAGGGGCGAATTCAAATGTGAATCTAGTAAAGTTCACTGACTGCGCTGGGTGGCATCCTAAGGGAAATGTTCCTGACAGGGAAAGCTTTTCAGAAATTCTGATTGAAGCGGAAGGAAGGAAATTGCTGCATAGATGATTTTGAGATTTTGAGGCTATGGTTTATTGGTATATAGCTTTCTTGTCAACGTGAAATAGTAGCTGATATTTAAGAAAAAGAAAATACGTTCAGTTTCCAAATTTTCTGTTGCAGGCCTTGGAGATGCATGGCTCTGAGAATCGTTAACCTTCGATTGAACATACTTGCTGTTAACTTGAATGGAATCAGAGTGTAAAATACAATTTCGCCAATTTTTGTTTTCATTTTGGCATGGCACAATCAATGTCTCAAAGATGGTCAAAATACATAAATGTTACCGCCAGAGTTCTAGTAGTTTATCAAGTTTTTTTTTTTTTTAATTTAAGAATAAAATGACACGTTTTTCTCTATCTTCAAATAGGTTGATAGGCAGTCTCAAATACCCCAGGATTCATACCATGAAAAACACAGGGACCATCCTGATGATGGTAAGTCCAAAGTGATGTTAACGATTAATTGTCTCATTTGTCTTCAATGATTCTGCATGATTCAAATTTAGTTATCGAATTTTGTTTTCCAAAACAATTTCCAGCATACATTCACCTCTCACATTGTTTATTTTGAACTGCTTTAATTAACAATAAAAAAAAATGACTTCACCCAGAAATTGAATAGGTAATTGAGAAGTTATACAAATAATTAACAATCATATTTACCTTGTTTGAAATATGAAAATCCCCAAAGAGGGACTGTTCTTATCACAGATTGGGCACAGGCAAAAGTGTCAAAAGTGTGTTCATTTTACACCTGATATCTTCACTGAAAACATCTGAAGTGCTAGTATTTGCTTTTATGGTCCGAGTTAAAAAGGACGCCCTTAAAACAGTCCTGGTTCAGAAGGCATCCCTCAGCCACTGAGAGTCACGGGTATCGCCTCTCAAATGTTCAGGGTTGGCCTCTGGGAGATAGTGTCTTTCAGGTCAAAGGCTGTGGCAATCAGTGGGGCGCCCTCGTCTTTTTGACGTGGGCCTTGTGGTCGCCTTAATTACTCTAAATTGGCATGGAATGTATCCTTTGTTTTCTTTAACAATGACCCAAGCTTCTAAAAGTGAATTGGAGCAGTTAAACAAGAAATGTAGGCTATCAAATTATGGCATGAAACAAGGCAAAATAATACATCAAATTAGAGTAATGTCTGCTGGGCCTCTGTTAGTCCTGTCTTGATAGGATTGTTGGGGCGGGTTAAAGGTGTCTCTATTGAACATTTTCATGGCATTTCTCAGTATTTATTTTCTTTCCAGTGGAGTTTATGGGGATACATGATTGTCAATTGAATGGTCACTGATTTTTTTCCCTTGCCATTTACATCTGATTCATGAGCTTGAATCAGTGGAATTGCTTTGTGCTTGTTGTGAGTGTCTATTGACTGCTCATCTTGTTGATGTTTCAGTGAAGCACCAAGATCTCTACAGCAAGGGACATCATTACTCAGGCTATCCTAGCTACATTATGATGTCAAACATGAACAATGAATCGTACATGAACAACGGCTCCATTTCCCCACCAATGCCCAGAACTGTAAGTCCTCTCGTGTATATTCTATTTTCGGCGTGTGTGTGTGTGTGTGTGTTTGTGTGTGTGTGCGTGTGCCGTGAATGCATTTGTGCAATACGCTTTTCATTTTTCTATATCTAACTTAGCAGCTTTCTTTCCTTATTTTGTGAGGTTATGTGGTTGATTCACAGTAGTGAAATGTTGTGTCAGAGCACTATCTAAGAGAAGACATACAATGCAAACAATCTTTATGGAGGGAAATGTGGCAGCACATCTATAGTTCAATATACCCCAACTAAATTTCCCCCTTACTGACCAGTAGCAGTACAGCCGCATGAAAATGTAGTCCCAAATGTAAATATCCTGGCTGACATTTCACTGCAAAGAGTTGTCAAAACAGAAGGGGTGAGGATACTACTGTAATGAGCTCATTTCTCAGGTTGTTATTGCTCTTTTGAGGAGGGCTGCTGGATGCAGTGCTGTCTGTATCCATATTCCCCATTTGCTCAGTTGCAGCATGCGTTCTCTGTGTGACTCCAACAAATGAAAGGCAGATTAAAAAAGAGCATACAAGCAGCTGTCCAACTTAATCCTGTTCTCTGCTCCTTTTTATGTGCTGGGAAGACACTCAGGCTCGACATGGCCTGATGCCTTTGAAAGCCTGCAGCTCTCTTAGCACCCACGAGCTGAGGGCTTTAGGGGAGGTGTTTTTTTCCCTTGTTATCATTCAAAACCTTTGGCGGTATCAAATTAGCTGATGAATTTTTCATGGCACATATATAAATAAACGATTTTGAAAAGTTTGAATTAGGCTGAAATTGCTCATCTGAATCTGTGAATAATTTTACGGTGGATTTTATAAATTCAAAAATAATATTTTCCTGCTTCGCTGTTTGCCTCTGGGTGCACAACAAGCAGGTTATAGGCATACTGTCATTTAACAGAGCTGTATTATATTTAAAGATGGCAAAAAGACAGAAATAAGCTGAAGTGATGTGCAACTAATGCAAAACTTGTGCAACAATTTTTGTTGTTTTGGCCATACCATGTATTTGAGCTTTTTTTTTTAGATAAAGTAATACTGCAAATCTGAATCGTTCTATGTTCACAAACATGTTGTGGCGACCAAATACCACAAAACATAATGTGGATGCAATCTCATCTGTCTTGTTTAGAGTGTAAAAGTATTTATAGCATAATATTTATGCTTTTAAATCAATCAAAAACTAAAGTTAACCTATTATTCATATTTTTAACATAAAGCAGTGTTGTTACAACTATTATTATTTAAAAAAAAAAAAAATAACAGGCATTCAGCACAAATTTATCCAGAGCAGCTAATACTAGTTTTTGGCATGATATTAATTTATATACCCCAATATTGACTTCAGCCATCCAGATCAAGTATCCTGCTCTAAGTCTCAATGACTGATGCTTTAAATGGGAATTGAGCGGAGGACCTTGGAGTTACAAGCCATTTTTGCCATCAATTACACAATTTTGTTACCCAGTTATAGCAACTGGACATCTGCGCATACTGTATGTGATGGTAGGCAGAGTATGTCTTTTGGTACCATTAAATAATGAACCACTGACTCACTTAGAAAAATAGTGTTATCACAGTCATAACTAGCATTCAGAGTACTTCCAGGGTACTCAAATGTTTTATGCTGGGTTATTTTTTTTCCACAGACAACATATTTCTCTTAATTCCCACGAGGTAGTCATGCTGCTCATGTTTACAGTGAAATTAATATGAGGCTAAATACAGATTATTAGGTTTAACATCTATGTTGGGCAGCGCGTTCTGGAATCACAGCCTTTAATATTCATCTTACGGTATATCATGCCTCCATTTTATAAGAGCAAAAGTAATTGGTTGGATTATCATAATCTGAAGTAAAATTTACTTAATGCTTGGCTGCAAATCCATCACATTGACTGTCTGAAGTCCACAATACAAACCACCAACATCACCAGATGCTGGGGATCTAGCTGGGAACTGCCTGCATGGCAGCCAATTTAATTTAGTTTTTCATGCATATTTCCATCATTCATGCTTTCGCCAAGTTAAAACCATGTTTAGCTAGATTCTGGATGATTGAATGATTCAGCCAGTCAAGATATTTATAGTTTTTGGCCTCTAAAATAATGCTTGCCATAGATTGTTGCTGCTTGCTTGCTTTATTGGTATTTTGGGGGCCACTGTCCTGCTGAAAATGTGTAGTGATCACCAATGAGTTTTCGGATCTCTATGCCTGGAATCACCCCATAAAACCCATAGTCCTATGTATGGGTTCATCAAATGCAGCTGCTTTATTCAAACCTGCCACTTAAAGCCCATTGTAAATTCTACTGGAGGTCCTATGGTTTCCGTAGATCCCAAAAATCTCCAGCTGATTTAGAGGTAAAGGTGTGTTAAATGATACAGAAGATGTTAATATTTTCTGTTAGGTGTAATCATGTGGCCATGAAAACATTGCATCTTAGGTTTGAATATTTCTCCCAGTATAAGTGTGATTTTCTATAGCTTGACTGAAGTGTTGCAACCAGCAGATACAGAAAATCAAAGTGATAGTGTTGTAAAGTATGGGAGAAAATGCTTTTTCTAACTTTGAACCTTCTTATGGAGAAATTCAAGGAAAAATAAATGTTTAAGGGGTCAAGTGTAGTACGTTTTTGTTCTTGGTCAGACCTCTGACCAACACCAGTTAAAACTAGACCGTGTATTCCCAGTATTTCTATTTGATGTAACGCTGCGGGCCATAAAACATGGCGTCCTGGGTTTATTAGTGCGATGTAGCTTCAGTGAAACGTTGCAACCAGCAGATACCAGATTCATATGAGACACTGTCCTAAAATATGAGGAGAAAAGTTTTTTTTCTGACTATATATCCATTTAAGGGGGAATTCAAGCAAAAATCAAGTTTTGTGGGTTAACTGTATCACTTTTGTTTATTGGAACTGTGAACTACACCTGTTCAGACTAGGGTCCGTATTCCCAGTATATCTGCGGAGAAAAACTGCGTTGAATGTTGTGTGGATTGAACAAAGAAATAAAATTTCCTTTCATGTTCAGTGATTTACCAAAAACAAAAAAATAAGATGCCCGATCAAAAAAAGAAATTGTCACTTTGAGGAAGCAACCTGAAAAATATAAACTCAGCTGGGAACCCTTCAAGGGTAGAAAGGTTCTAGTGAAAGAGTGCTGGTTTACTTGCTTGTGTTGTTGAGGATGCTGTGGTTGTTTGAACATTCACAGCAGGATATAAAACTACACATTCCTGCTCTTTTTTATAAACTGCAGTCATCCAGGGTTCCATAGCTCCCCCATCTGTCAAGTTACTACACCCATTCGTTTGTGCTCCATACCTACTCAGCCTTCCTAAAGTCAATGGCAATATCTGAGAATGTTCATTCTTCATATTGTTTCAATTAAGCATGTCGGAGGTTTGACACACTGGCTGCCCTGCCTTTTTTTAGCAGCAAAATTGACCTCAACTCAACATTTGTTGATGAAATTCATCTTCCTCTAGAGGATGGAATGCCAAATAACAGCAGTGTGCCATGACGCATTTTCATTCTGAGTAAAATTGGATATAGTTGAATGGATATCAAGTTGATGCTGAACTGTGCAAGTGGTCACTGCTAGTCATTCATATTTTTTGTGAATCCCGAGAAAGTGTATGCCAGCTGAGGTTTCTAACGTTTATGTTAGAATCACGGGCATGTTATGTTTTCATTTTCAAGGTCAGCTCTATCTCCACTGGTCATTTCATCCCTATCTAGAATCAGGATCCTGTTTTGCCATTTATTTTAGAGAACAGGCACACATACTGACAAGAGGTCTTATTCTATCCTCCCTGTGAAGTGTGGTAATTTATTAAAGGAATCATTTCTCTGACTTACACTTGCCAAACAAGAATAATTTTTCTGCTCCCAGATCAGAAACTGTATCACTTCCAATTCCAGTGTCTTCACTTTTTAATCCAGAAAATTGTTCTCATTATGAATGAGTGGCATTTTCACACATGAAATAGCTTGCACAAGGTTACTCAAGAAATCTATTGTCATTGTTTTACTTGTGAAGGAAAAGCGGGGTTTAATTAGTGTTAATTAATCAGCAGTGATTTTAATCGTGCAGTTCAAAATTTCAGCAAAATTTCACTTCTTAGTATAACCTCTGTACTTCCTATTTTGGAGTGTTAATGGTGATATCACGGCCAGTCTTTGCCTCCAGTGTTTATTTCATGCCAAAGCTCACACTCTCCGCCCTCCTGCTGTCTGATTGGCTCTGCAGTTAATTGTCTTCACCAAAGGATGGCCAATATTATGTATATAGAAACAGACATGCTTGCTGATTACATCTGTTCATAACCAACAGGCCGATTTGAGCTAACTAGATTACTGTCGGCCTCTTGTGATCTTCAAGTTACTCCATGGCATGATACCAAAGTGTGATTCATTAAGAAGGTATCATGCTTATTATTATCGCCCTAGAAACTTATCAGTTTTTGTACGTTCTGAGATGTTGAGACAGACCTTCTTATTCCTTGGCAATTATAATTATCAACTTTTCCTCGGACAGTTTAATTTTCATCCAGTACTAGCTTATCTGTATCTGCTTTTCTCAGTCTTTTGATCTTCCCGATATTGAAATATTTTCACTTCAGCCCCTAAACACTTTTTTTAAAGAATTTTTAAATGTCTTGTAACCAGTGTTGTGTTAGTTCACAATTACTATGAACTAGTTCAAAGTTCAGTTCACAGATTTTAAAATGAACTAGTTCAGTTCATAGTTCATATTTCTTTTAAAAAAATGAACTAAGTTCACAGTCCCAAAAAATGAACTAGTTCTTTTTTAAGTTCATTTTTAACGCAGTCATCCAAGCATTTTTTTCTTTATTAGTCTCTTTTTATCTATTCATCCCCAGCTCCCAATCACTACCACAATGTCCACAAATGGAATCACAGCTTTTATTTAACAAGTTATAGAACTGAAAAAATGTCTGTAGATTCAAACTACATGCTGAAAGTAAGGTCCTGCAAAGTTTATGTATAAGCAATTTTCCTGCATTACAACTGCATGAATCACATTCCAAAGCAGTTCAAAAACATAACCCAAGACCAACAATGTTACAGTAGGCAAGAACACTAAGTAAAAGGTGTCTAGTGCATCCCACCTCTGAATTTCCCATTGACTATATTGGAAGAACTCCTGCTATTGTTATTTAAAAAGTATACAATCGCAAATCTTTCCTGCGTAGGACTGGATTACATAGTAAAAAAAGAATCGAGGCGCAATTTTGCTTGACGCTTTTCGGGAATTATGTTATAAGAGCTTGTTTTAGTCAACGGTTAATCCATTGGTAGGTCTATATGACTCACATCTGACTCTGATTGGTCACTTGCATAGCATTAGTGAATAGTCTGCAAGAACATTGCTGTAGGTATCAGTTTGAACCAGGGGTGTCTCTAGACCCAATACTGTACTGGGGCACAACTATTTTTAGCACTAATTTATCATAAAAATCATAAATAGTGCTTCAAATTATACATTCATGTCAGATTATCTTGTTGTCTGAATCTATGATTAACCACCTGAAATGGACTGATGCATTTTGCACTTTACTCTAGACCTCTAAACCTGTTACAAGCAAAAAAAGACTGTACAACATTAAATAGCTCTTCCATTACTCTAAATATAAACTGTATGTTTACGTGCCTGGCAGGCCAAAACACTAAATTATCCATGCCATACAAACACACAGAGGAAAACAGACAAAACATTTCCTTATCAATAGTTTTGGATCAAGGCACAAAGTGTGCAAAGCTACACCAAACAACTAACTCACATTTAAATCACATTTCATTTTCACTGCAGTATTAATTGAAGGCATTAAATTCATTGTGTAATTCAAGTAAACCATTTAATCAAGGTACCACTAACTGCAATCATTAAACTGTATCTGATATGTTCCATTCTAATCAGTGCATCTTCACTAAACATAAAACTATATTCACTAGTGTCGGCTATAACAGTAGGCTATCTTTAAGTCTTTACCAAAACTGTTTACTCTCCTTTGTTATCCTCAATGTTTCATAACCAAAGTACTCGATGAGCCCGATTCTCTGTTCATACAGAACCCATGTTTTAACGTGAAATAGCGCATATATGCTCATCAAACATCGATAGCAATCTCCAGACACCGAGTTGACATTACTTGGCTAACCATTATGAATCAACGTTATGCCTATGACGAGCCCGTTAGCTATAGGGCAGCAGCTAACGTCTGCACTAGGCTACTTCAATTAAGACGGCAGCTTAAAGTTTAAGCAAAGTTGTGACATTTAAATTCCCATGGAAATGGCGACACAGAAGAGAAAAGAAACAATAAGGACAGGCAGTTGCCCAGCACTAACCTGAAGACAGGTGAACGAATGACGGTGAGAGCAGTCAGCACTGACAGACACCGCTGTGTGTGTGTGACCTTGTGTTCCGAAGTTCTGAAGTGAGCACTAGCCGAATCGCAGCCAAAGCCGCGTGAATATTAAGTAGCCACGTGCCATTGTGTACTATACGGAGTGAAGTGAATAAAGTAGCAACGAGTTACAGTTATCATATCAAGTAGTTGTGTGCCTATGCACTCTGTTACTGTAAATTCTCTTGCTGTAGATTATGTGGACATGTAGACTTAAAACGTGATATTTATTTTATCCCTTGCGGAAAATTATACTGGGGCACTGCAGACCAATAATGGGGCACGTGCCCCAGTAAAACGTCTGGTTCCGCCGATGGTTTGAACTCCCATGGTTACTGAGCTATGTTTTCATTTCACGGAACCGACAGCCGAGCTGTATGCTGAAGCGCTATCTTCACTGGCAATCATAGAAAGCTAGCCAGTTTGGTTGACTGCCTTAGCTATGATTGCGTTATCGTAATAATTAAAATAAAAACTCACAGCTTGCTCACTTAATAGTCCCTAGATAGGCAGATGTTTGATAAGGATGCTGCTATTTGCACAATTCATCCGGAATGAACACGTTACATAAACGTTTCTGCCAGGTCATTCGCTATGGCTAATTCTATGTATATATGCAACTTGGGTTTATTGTGCCAACTAAGTTTATCGAGCCAGCTAAATTACAGATAAAGTTTGCGATCACAGCCGTCTACAGCGACCCGATTACCTATCAAGTCAGCTAGACAAGTGGCTAGTAAGTGTTGCGCTTCCTATGATTAACACGTGTTGTATGCTCGACTTCTCGAACAGTGTCATGTAAAATTGCGCATTAATTTTTATTCATATATGTTTTTCGATCACAACTATGTTGAAATTGTTTCGGAAGACCCCTTAGTTAGTCTCCATAGGAAATTCAGAAGTGCGGTGCACTTCATGCCATATTGGTTTCAACTGCGCTCGTAGAAGGATACGGCGGCAGCCTCTCCAGTTCCACATACATTCATTGGCATAGACAGAGCAGCGGCGGCGTCAGCTGATGACGTCATCACAAGTCTACTGGGAGAAGTATTTTTGGCAACAATATTGAACGCCCGTTATTCCTTACCAAAATGAACTCGTTCAGGGAATCGTTCGTTTTCGGCAGATGCGTACGTTCAGTTCATCGTTCGTCAAAATAATGAACGAGTTCATGAACGTCGTTCTTTTTTCCCGTTCATGCACAACACTGCTTGTAACATATCCAAGGATCAGTTATGATTGTGAGATATCTTGCTTGCTGAAATCTTTTCCAATTTACCAAACCCCAAACTGCTGTGTATTTAAGCCAACATGAATAGGAAAAGTATCAGCAAAATTTCTAAGGCACACACTTTATAAAAAGCTTTTAATATAGGGCAGATTGGCCGATGTATGTTGGTGTGTGTGTGTGTGTGTGTGTGTGTGTTTCTTTTAATGTTCAATGTACATTTTTAATCTACGTAAATGCTTGAAAATGCCTAACAAGTCAGTTCCCATTAATTCAAGCTCGACTCAAATTAAATGTTTGAGATTATTAGCAAGCACTGGTTATAAAAAGTAGCCTGATCAGCCAGTTCATATTCTGGTTTTTATGTGAAGATTGTCACTGACATGCTTAGCAGAAAAATGTGCTCATACCATTTTGCATAGATTGTAACTTGCTGTAAAAGATACATTTACAACTAGCGCATGATGCAAGATTACTTTAGAGCAGGGGATCCCAAACTCGGTCCTGGGGACCAACTGTTATGCTGGTTTTCGTTCCAACCTCACTTTCAATCCCAGAATTAAGAAGCTGTTAATTTTTTTTTTTAATTAATTGCTTTTCAGGCCAGAAAGACCTTTCACCCCCTTAAACAGCTTTGACAAGAATGGCTTTGCATTTTTTTAAGCTCAACATTTATATAATGCTTATTTTGTGACGTTTCATGTAAGAAAGCCAAGCCAAGGTGGCAATTAGTTTGAAATAATCTAAATCAAGACTGTGGTGGATCAATAAGCTGCTAATTAGGCTACTGAACACAGGTGCTCAAGTTCTTTCCAAGTAATTTTACTAAACCCAATCACAGAAATAACACCTGATTTGACTCAACATAATTAGCTTTGTCTTTGAAATTTTAATGATCCAATAAATGATTAGTTTTAGTGACCACATGTCGAGAGTTTCAACAGTTAAAAGTCAGTTGAGCTTACAATTTCAAGAGTCACAATTTTTATCTATTTATGCAAAAAAAGTCATTTGTTATATCGTACAATTTAAATATGCTGCTTTTCAGCAATGGTGCGGATAGCTATTTCTGGCATAATGTGGCTTAAAAGTGTGAATAATCCAAATGAGTATGGGTAACACGGTTAAGGAAAATGAGCAACCCATTAAATTTCTTGGATTGCAATTGTGGCTGGAACAAAATCCAGCAGACACAGTGGGCCTCCGGGGCCAAGTTTGGAAAACCTCTGCTTTAAAGTAAGGACATTGGTATGTAACTTGAATATGTAAAGTTTTTTTGCTTGATTCAAATACTCCCCTTGATTTAAATCTGAACGTTCTTCCTTGTGTCAACATCTTGAAGCATTTTGACGTATTTTATTTGGACCATGAATGCTACTGTTCAGTAACATGGCCCAATGCGCACTACCTGGCTTTAATATGACGTATGTTCACATGTTCAGCTTGATGCCATAGACTGTACAGTCAATGGCTGATGCTGACACATTAACCTCAACCCTTCTACCCTGTTCATTTTGCAGGTACAAATGTGTGAGAATGGGGGATTGGGTCTGTAGAATGTGTATTGATTGAAAATCTTAACTTTACAATCACTTTTTTAGAGAAGAAAGCAATGGACCTTTGGTTAAAAAAACTTCTAAAAATATTTATTGCATCATTGATTTCAATGTCACTTCAATGGGTCATTTTGACCCTAACACCACACAAGGGTTAAATACGTGGCATATCTCATGCATTTTTGAATTAATTCAAGTTTAAAAATATTAGCATGACTAGCAGGGTAGGCCTGATAGGGTAATGCAGACAAAGTCAAGCCCTGACCCATACTCTCAATGGAATTTAACCACTGTTTTTTCACCATTGTCACTCTAAATGAATAATCTCCAATATTGCCTCAAAGCACCTCGCTTTTTTCAATGAAAACTTTAGGCCTTGGCAGCACTGGTTGAGCTGGTGCGAAGTAAACCTCCTTGGCTTTTTGATGTGAAATGTGACGGATTCAGTGCTATCCTTGTGCCATGGAATCGCAAGCCCTGCTGTATGGAAAATGGATTTTCATAGCTGAGTGTGTCCGCAGAAGCTAGGCCGGACTGTCAAAAGCTCTCCATACAATTCCGCACCTGTGTCTGCCATTAGCCTAATTCACTTTCTTCCAAGTTCTGTGGGTTTAGCCTGATCACGGGTGCTAACTTAAGGAATAGGTTAGCAGCTTTGTCTTTCGGCTCCTAACAACATCTGTGACACAGCCTCATGATCTCTAGCATGTGCCTTTATAATGTCCATAGCATGTGTTGCTTTGCCATTCTCAATGCGAGCTGTCTTAAATCCCCATTATTGTTTTTGATTTGTTTTTTCCTCCGTGACGGAATTTCCTACCAGCTTATTTGACAAGGTTGAGTAAACTGAGTTGCAAAAAGACTGAGCAATGTGAAGGAAGGACTATTAACTATGGATGAAAAGTATGCAGGGCAAAGTATGATGCTGTGAAGAAGCATTTGTTAGTTTCAAACAGGAGGTACATGTTTTGCAAATTAATGCAAATTCTACCCTTTGCAACAAAGGGTTGCAACTAAGAATTTACAATCTAGAGGATATTTATTATATTATTTACTTCCTGATTTTTGTCCACATACACAGACGTTATAGCCCCTGCGTAGGCTACTTAGAAGGTCAGAGCCTCTGGATTGATGTTGAGTGTTTATTTTCTATACGTTTGCCTACTGTTCACTATTCACATCCTGAGAAAGGGCCACCCACGTGTCACGCTGAGCTGTATTGAACTGTAATTTGAATTCACACCTGGAGCAGGAGGCTGCATTGTGAATTACCCTTTCCCCCTAAAGGGATATGTCTGTATACACAATTCAACGTGCTGTAAAGTAGGATATAGACAAGAAGTGAAAATGTGTTTTGATGCTCGCCGGGGTGTCTCTAGTTATTTTCCTCAAAACATTAAAGTCAGGGGCCTGTGCTTTTAAGAAATGCGTGCAAGAATACATTCAATGCAGAATGTAAACTGCATGTTTATGGCTTTCCCGTTTCTGGTAGGTCTGTTTCAGCAAAGTGCGCAGTACATTGTTTTGTCTCAGAAAATTAGACTCCGCTGATAATTGTTCAAAATTAATGTGCAGAAAAGTTCTCCCAGAACCTTAAAAATGCTTATATCTCATTGGTAACAGCCTGGCTTAAATTTCCTGTATGAGAATGGCTCTATTTTAAAAGCAGCAGTGGTTTTGAGTGTGCTTGTGTCTGTGTGCGTACATCCATTCATGCTTTGTATGAATGTGCGTGAATAATGTTTTGCCATCATTATTGACTAGTGCATCTGTCCTCTATTAGGTGGCCAGAATATCTTTGTACATAATTTGGACAAGAGTGTCGCGAATTAGCATGTGCATTAAAACACTCAAATGTGCCTGGTTCCTCCAATGTAATTGTGATGTCCATGTCAAGTAAAATCTATCTAAATTCTGCCATCATTGCATGATAATCAAGGTCTACTGTTCTGAAATAAGACCAAAACTGGCTGCTGAGGAATCTTTGTCTCTCTGTTTTCGTGTGTATGTTTGAGTGTGTGTTTCAGGGTAGATTGTGTTTATCGGCGCATGCATCTTCATTTGTATATGGGTCGGTCACCATCTTGCCATTTCCTTTAAGGTGGGGGGTGGGGTGATGGTAGGGGGATTAAGACTGTAGATGGTGGTGATCCCCCCCACCCCCTAACAAACCAAAGTAACACCTGCTGTTGGCCTTCTCTCTGCATGAGGGCGGTGTGGGGGTGGATGAGGGCTTATGTATATCTTTATGTGTGATGGTGAGAGCTCCCACTAGGGGTTTGTGAGAACACTGACAAGGAAGTTATATGTTCGGGCGTGTACGTTGGGGTTAATCGGCTACCTTATGCAGGCACGTGCTCCTCCGTGCGACGTCACAATGCACTCGCTGCTCTGCGTGCGCAGTTTGAGCTCAATGAGGCGTGTACCTTCTCACCCGACTTCCTTTGTTCACTTTGAGGTTCTCTCAGTGTTATTCCTGCTAGTGACCCAGGAGGGATGCTTGGTTAGCACTGCGGCTTGCCAAAGAGGGGGGTTGAGTTGAGTGTCTGTCTGTCCTATGTCATTCAATCCACCGGGGTCCCAGCTGTGAGCTGTCCTCTTAGTTCGTCACAGCTCTGCAAGGAGTGGCCTCATTTAGTGCGGCAGCAAGGTTTCACACACAAGGCTTGTTGGGGTCTTTGGAAGGTCGCGGACTTTGACCAATGTCACCTGTTCAAAACAAATCCTTAAGCAATTCAAACAGACATAATGTCCTCTCCTTTCTTAGTCCTTTGTATTCAGGGCTACAAACATAACAAAAAGAAAACACACTGTAGGCCAACACAAATAATAAAAGTGCACAGTATGTTAACTGTTTGTTATGTCTGCAGCCTTGAATACTCTTTTTTTTCCCCCTCAAAAGAGAACAACTAAGATTTAAATTGTATCCACTGAGGCCAGTTATTTTTCAGGTGTCTTACCACACTGGCACATCTTATACAATTTAATTGGAAGCGTCCTCACATGTTTCATGGAAGTACTGTAGTTGGTAGATTGAACCGTGAAGGAGAGAAACGCCAGCTTAATGATACTTTTGCCTTGCTTTCGGATTGGGCCAATTTGGGGCTTTTATATGTGGGTTCCTGCAATAGAGAAGATGAGATTCACCATTTGTCAGAGGAAGTCAGTGCACTGTAGTATAACAGACATTCTCCGATGCAGTCTCACATCTTCATGTTGCTCAGGGCGGATGAGGAGACTGGTCCAGTTTTGGCAGCTTAATGGTGAAGTGACTGAGTACTTAATGCAATTGTTTGATTGGGCTCAGGATGGGCACTCGACTGGAAACTAGATGTGTCTTTGGTGTTTATGTGTACTCTCAGTGGCTGTTTTATGAGCTCAACCTGTATGCCTGCTTGTTTGTGACAATCTTTTATCAGTAAATCATGATTTGAAGTCCGATGTGTGTCGCTGCCTTTCTTGGCCAGGTCTCCCTTGCGAAAGAGGTCGTAGATCTCAATGGGCTAATTACCTGGTTAAATAAAGGTTAATAAATAAATAAATAAAGTGTCAGCTAGTCAATATCATAGACATAATCATTTCCATGTCTCTGTGATAATTTACAATACTCCTCCATATGCAGTATAGGCTACTGTCTTTTTTGCACATTTTTCTCAATGCAGCCAAAACCTTGGTCAGCGGGGAGAAAACTATGTCCACTGATAGAAAACGCATTCTTGGTGTACAAATTGGGGAAGTTTTTTCTCGCATTATTAAATTTTTTGTTTTGCCCAAACACATTGCTATGTAACTGGTGTCTGTTGGCGGTGCGGGATTCTCCAAAAAAATCGCAGTTAGCAGTTAAACTGGGTTGGCGTTAATTATGCTTTGGAATGAAAGCTGATGTTCAAGCATGCTAAACACTGGGATATCTTGCGTGTTGCGTTTCGTCTATCTTTCTATCTATCTATCTATCTATCATCTATCATCTACATTGAGAATTAGAAATTACGAAGGAGCATTTAGATGTTGTGTCGTGGAAACAAGACTTTGCACGACGTGAGATCATGTGACTAAGTTGGGCAGCCCGGGTGAACGCCTTTTTTCTGTCTAGTCTTTCCTATAAATGTCCCGCACAAGTCCTGCTGTGCATTGGGTCTGACCTGACAGATCATGTGATTCATGTGCTGCTTCATAATTGGCTTTGTGTGCTGCTTTATAATTCGACTTGCTAGGTTTTGCTTCACAAATGGCTAAATGCTGATGACTTGCTTGGCTTTGTCATTGCAAAATATAAGGAACTTTTTTTTTTTTTACAAATGTTTCTCTATCTGATGAGGCAAAACCGAGTAAGTACAAAATGGTCCAACTGTAACTCAGTTATAATGAAAATTAGACTAATCAGGTTTTTCCATACGACTCAACAGCTTCCACACTCCACCCCTATTGGCTTTAGAACAGAAAACTCAGGCTACAATGACAGAAGGTTCTCCAAAGCTGGTCAGTCGAAGATTTAAAATAAAACATATCCTGTCCTAGCAGATCTCATTATATCTGCTGTAACTATCTACATTCAGGCTGCTCAGGGGGTGAAGGGGGATCCTAAGCTGTATTAAAGCGGTGTACCTAATTAAGTGGCTGATGACTGTATATGATTTTGTTTATGCAAGCAAGATCTTGTTCTACTGGAGATTTTTCTTGGTTCCAATGCTTGCTTCAAATCCTTATTATTTACTTGCACTGAGGGTGTGGAATCACAAATGTATTTTAAATATGTATCAGGCAGCACGTAAATATTAATGTCCCTGGAGAGTGAAGCTGGATGTATAGGCTTGCATAGTGAAATTATAAGGCTAGTGGTGCCACCAAGCTTCGCAAGACAGGCTATTAAATAGATACTGTGAATCTGGAGTTCTTTGTCTTCAAAGCACTTTCTTGGCACACCGTAGCCCTCACAAGGACACGTGCACACATACAAAAGCGCATGCATACTCATTCTCTTCCTGCAAGTACAAGAGAGCAAAGGGGTGTGTGCGAGGGCAGCCACCAATTAATTTTGTGTGGTCTAGACTATAAAAAGCATGCCGTCCTTTGGATATGAGAAAAGCCTGTTTATAATTTTAGGGAAACCCATAAAAGTTTGCTCTTCCTTTCATATCGGCCGCAGAATTGAAAACAAATGGTGGATTTTCCCCCCTTTCCTTTGAACTGGCCAATTATGGAGTTGTGAAGAAAAGAAAAATCAGCCCATAGCTCGTTCTCTCTCTCTCTCTCTCTCTCTCTCTCTCCCTCTCTCCCTCTCTCCCTCTTTCTCTCTCACCCTCTTCTGTCTGTTTTGCGTTCTTGTTCTCCTTCACATAATATTTCCTGCTTCCATCCCTTAATTCCCCCCTCCCATTTCCTTTATTTTCTCATATTCCTCCCCCATTCTGAAAAAAAACAAGCCTCACTGATGTGAGAGTGAAAACCAAGAGCTTTAAGAAAGCTGGCAGAATGCAATGCAGCTGCAATCCGACATGACGCTGGGAAATGGGGCCGAGGCACTGAAAGGCTCCCTATTCCCAGGGTGCACAACTGCTCGCGGCCTTGGCTTTGATCTCTTCAAAGCCTCCTGCCTCCTCCTAGATGGAGAGTCTTGGCTGCTGTTCGCTGGAGCTGGATTGGGGAGGTGGGGGGGGTACAGGGTGGGGGTGGTGGTGCTGGTGGTGGGATGGAGGGGTGGTGTGTGCGCTGGCGAATTAGAAAAGTGTGGAGGGGGGGAGGAGGAGGGGGGGCGGTGTGTTTTTTCCTTCCTCTGCAGACTGAAATCAATCACTATGCTGAAGCAATTATATGTAATTGAACGCGAGGAGATTAGAGGGTCTGTTACCTGAGTGACTGTGAAAGATGTTGGGTGGACTGGGGTAGGGGTAGGGGTGGGGTGGGGGGGGGGGGGTCTATAATCTCCCCTCAGTGCACGAAGGACACCGGGGACAGGGGTGCTCGAGGTGAAGAGGGGAAGGGAGGGGGGAAGTGCCTGGAAAACTAGGCCTACGTACCGTCCAACAGAGCAGAAAATCACCGCACAATAGAGTGATTACACTTGCAGATGCACCCGCATTTATTGTTATGATGATCTGCACTCCCCACTCCCCCACCTGCCCTCCCCTCGCCACGCGAAACCGAGGTCGTCGCTGCATTGGCGAGGGCGTTCTTTGTCGACAAGCGTGTGCCGCCCGCCCCCCCCGCCCCATCACGTCCTCCCCCTCTTGTCCGAAACTCCTCAGAAGGCCTGAAATGCAGAGCTGTGTTCAGCTCCCCAGCCAAGCTCTGCCAGAGCCCACAGCGGAACTCTGAGAAGCTTCTGTGAACAGGTCGGTTTCTGAGGTCAGCGGTGAAAATCTGCTTCCCGTTCGGCCTGCCCTCCCTCCGCCGCTCTTGGCTGGACACATCCAGACATCTGCAGTCCATGTGTTTCCACTGCTTGCATCAAGTTGTCTTCTCTCTCTTACCCCTCATTTACTCTCCATTTACTCCTTATTTAGCCAATGGCCTGAAGTTCCACCCTTTCTGACTCAATAGCTCTAATGTGCTCTCTTTAGACCTATCGATAAGGGATCGTGTGTTTCATCAAATTTAGCCCTTTTTCTGGAACAAGCTTTTGTTCTATTTTTATGTGGGAAAAACTACATGCTCTGTATTCTTTGTTCTATGGTTTTTGATGTTCATTATTTTTAGCTTTGAGGTGTCATTGTTGTCAGGGGGAAGAATAATATTGTTTTTCCAGTTTAATTCGAGGCAAGGTGATGAAACATTGTAAAATATTCAGCAAACATTTTCCATAGCCCTACCTCCTGTGTACATGGTTCTTTGATCAGCCTTTTTGATGGTAACCAAAGGTGCTCTATTTCATTTTAATTAACACACTGAGGGTGTGTTATTTTAGAAATGATATATTAACCAACATGGCACCACCATAGGGTGAAAGGCATGGCAGCAAGGTGCAGGGCCTCGTTCTCTGTCTGCTTTGTTTAACTTGCACTATTAGGAAAACTTTCTTGTGGACCACAATGTCAAATTTGCCTGAATTTTCCCGTTGAGACTTTTTATCCCCCGCTGCGTGAATTAGCGCGAAGCGGGGGATATAGCATCGGGCTCCGTCCATCCGCCCATCCATACGGACACATAAAATTGAGGGGGCAGGGGATATTGCCATGTTTGTGGCAAACACTTGTTCTGTTGGGAATTGCTTGTGAAGAATTCTTGTTCTGACACTGAGCTGCCTGCATTTTACCTTCCTGATGAATGTGTGGGAGTTGGAAGTGGACCTTGCCTCTCAAAGTCAATGTGCTGTCGCAGAGGTCCTGCCTTTTCTGTCCTGTCAATAGATTGCTTACTGGACGATGCCCAAAACATCTCTGGACAACTGAGTGGCGAGATTTATAGCCCCAAAACCCATATTTTTAACATGTAGGGCATCAGCTTATAATGGCTTATTATGTATCGTGGTCAAGTCACTGGTCAAATGAAGCATATTTGCCTTAATGTAATACATTATTCATCAGTAGTTTTTCCCTGTGTCTGTGGGGTCATTCTGCTGCCTTTTACACTGAACAAAAATATCAACGCAACACTTCTTATTGTGAGAAATATGACCATGTTCAGAGGCTCATTGTACTTTCATCGAGTGTTGACAGATTGTATGACCATATTGCAATACATTTCGATCAATGATTTAAAAAGACAAATAAGAATCTTGCGATGGCGTGATGGTAAATGGGATGGGGTCTATTGTCCAAATTTCTATCAAATCAATATTTGGTATGTCCGCCTTTGGCCTGCTGCATTGCTACATCTCCGCTGTGTGGACTGTAACAAATGGTCAATGGTGACTGGGTGGACATTTTCCCACTTCTCTTCAAGGGCAAAAGACGTAAAGATGTGGACTTCCTGGGAATTATTTTTCATGGTTTCAGCAAAAATAGGGTGATGGTGGGGACCAGCTGTCTCATCTGCAGTGGGAGTTACTGGTCTCAGATGATCACAGTGATAAAGAGTTGAGATATGGCGGTCTTGGGTAGGGGTTGTCACACATGGTCATCATGCATGCGGGCAGTCTGCTGTCTTGCCTCATTCCTCAGAAAGGTGTTTTATGCAATTATTGTTGAAATATGGACATTAAGAGCCATTTCAACATCCCTGAGAAACTTTCCTGCATTGAGCATGCCAATGGCACGCTCTCTGATGGCTCGAGTCATTTATGGCCTTTTGAACGATGGCAGAACTGGGACTTTTGGGGTGGCCTTTTATTGACCAGAGTACAGGTTGTACCTGGGCTGACCGTATCTGACTTCATTAGCTCTGGATCATGCCCCACCTGTCTGACAGGCCGATTTTGACAAAGGGCATGAACTTGACAATGATATGGAGAAGGTGACTGAAATGCGCACAGATCAGTGGCACACAACCTTGGTCACATAAATAAACCCAACTAAGTCAACCTCAGAAATAATCATGCGTAATATTGAAATGGCCATAAGAAACCATCTCCACACTAAATAAACAAAACCAAGCACCAGGAGTTTCCCAAACATCATTGGGATTATGCCTTCAAGTGTGATGCGTATGGTCAGATGAGACTAGAAGTGAAACCTTTTTTGGCCATTCACAGAAAGCAAAGGTGGTACTGCATATAATGTGCACCAGCACAAACCTACGATCAAATGTGGCCATGGGTCATTGATGTTTAACTAATTATCAACTGCAAAATTAAATACTGGAAAGAAAGTCAGGTTATCTAAGAGGGCGAGACTTATACCTACCATACCCTAGATGGCTTTGAAAAGACATTGAAAAGATTGATTTTTTTACCCTCCCACAACTAAAACAATGTGTCATGAAATCATGGAGTTTTTACTCACAGATGATAAGATTTTAACATACCTCTTGTTTGTGGCAGTCTTCACGTCAATTAACTGAACTGTTTGCATGAGTCAAGGCTAAAGACTGTTGACAGTATTTAGCATGTTGTCATGAACAGCAGTGAAGAAAGCAGGCACAGATCCACAAAAAACCAGGAAGACGATCTTTAATAATGGGAACTGCTGCAAATGGCATGGAAGGTAAGAACTCAAACAGGATTCAATAGGTGAGAAGCAGTCTGAGTCAGGCAAGGGGTGAACAGGATGGAACAAGCACGCTGTGGCCAGGCTTGAGGTCAGTACCAGGATGGCAATTAGGGAGTACAGGGCTAGTTTGGTGGAGCCTACTCTCAAACTTGAAGCTAGGAGGTTGTGCTTACTAGCATGGCTTGAGCAGGACTGCAGGGGAAGCGATCTCTGATTAAGTGATAAAACGTTTCTCTCGAACGTTCTCTCTAAGCAGGGCAGGGAGGACATAGCAAGAGGAACAACCCAGCAATGTGAAGAGGAAACTCAGGAACTTAAATGCACGGGGACCACAAACAACAACAGGCGAGCTAAGGGTAATGGAACAAGGAAGGATGGGAGTAGAATGAGACCATAATTAATCAATAAAGTCAACTGCACTGAAACAGATACAGACGGCTGTGGGAATTTTTTTTTTTTTTTTTTTTTTTGAAAATTCACAGGCTGTGACATGTTTGATTTTATCAGAACATCAACACAACAAAAAGAGCCATACTGAGTTTTACAACCATTAAAAAATCGAGATGAAGGAAGCTTGCCCCAACTCAAGCAAAACACCCATGATATTTTTCTGATATTGGAAAATTGTCTGAAGACAGTGAAATCCTTGCAAGAGTCATTTGCTGTAAGGCCAGCATTAGTCACTGTGGAGTTCACTCCAAGACAGTGACATTAAGCACAGTCGTTAAAGCTGAACCAAGATGTGCTTTTCTCTTTATCTCAGCCGTTGGATTTACAACCTGTTGAAAATCTCTTAACTAGAAAAGTCAGTCTATCACAAACCCATGGATATTAATGATCTTGAGAAATTCTGCATGGAGGAATGGAAATGTCCTTGTGTACTTTTGCCTTATAACAAAAAGACTCACAGCTGGTATCTTTTACAAAGATGGTCACAAAAAGTGTTAGATGACCTGTTTTGTTGTTGTTGTTAATGGTTTTCTTAAAATATATTTTTTCTTTTCTTCATCTTATTTATTTAAAAATCTTCTGAAAATTAAGTTTATGTCAATAACGCATCATTTTTGACAAGACAACAGTAAAGCGGGGACCAACCCTATAAATGCGAAAGCCTGTGATTGAGTGAGTGACAGAGTGAGTGATGAAGTCACACCATTGGTTGGCTGAGTGCCGGAGTTGTCCCATAGGCTGTTGCTCTTTCAGAAGATGAAATCTCTGCAAACAGTCATCAGCTCTGTCATCTGGAGGCTTTTGCGGCAAGGCGCTGCCCTCAAGTATGTCCTGTTCGTCCAGCCATATACTCGGTTTTAGCCTAGTCTAATTAAGTGTACAGTCTTTTTTTTCCTGCATATTTACTAACTATGTAGTTTTTGGCTCAGTCTTGTTAAGTATACAGTCCTTCTTCTGCATTTACTAAGGGTGTCAATATTAATGCTCATACCTGATTTTCGATTGTCATATCCAAGTGCATTTTAATCCAGGGTTGTCCTCTTTTGTCTTATCTAACTTTCTAAGTTGACTTTTAAAATAAGGTGAACGTGGTTTCAAGAATACATTCAAGGAGCAGACACCTAATACCATTGAGTATTTGTGAAACATCCAGTTAGCTCAATACTGACTCTAAACAATATCTGAAGCGAGCCTATTATTCTGAAGAGGCAAAGGACAAATTTACTGTAGATCTGAACATGAAAGTATTTAACAGCAAGTTAAATCACTCAGGAAAGAAAGACAATGCATCAAGAGTATTCATCATTGATTTACAACTGCCTTATTGTTGCTGCAACTGCTCTGAATTAAATGTACTGAAACAGTTTTACATTAGCAAGCAATTAATTGAAACAGTATCTGCAGTACTCTCAAGTAATGTGCTTTCAAAGATGCTGTTGCGACAGGAATGGAGGTGTTGTGAACTCCCAATTTGTTTGCCGATTACTGAAGAAAAGCTACTTGCTTTATTCAGCTCTGTGAGAGCAAAGAACTCACCTAAGCTGAGAAAAAATTTGAGATACAGGTTTCTTTCCTTCCATTTGCAGTAAAAAGTAGTAGTTCTTGTCATCAGTTTTTCTTTCAATACCTAGTTAACTTGTTCAGGCCCAACGCCCTCTTGCAGTAGTGCAGGGGTTACGAAAGTGCATGGGGGTTTAGAGAACTTACTGATTTTTAATAGTTTACTAATCATATACAACCCCAATTCCGAAAAAATTGGGACGAAGTGTTAATTGTGAATAATATCAAAATGCAATGACTTTCAGATCACATGAGCCGATGTTATTTACAATAGAACAAAGATAACATTTCAATTATGTTCAATTATGACAGTTTGCATTTTAATCCACAAAATGAGCTCATTTCAAATTTTCTGGCTGCAACATGTCTCAAAAAAGTTGGGACACAGGCAAAAAGGGGCTGAGAAAGCAATTAATATATCAGAGAATCAGCTGAAAGAACATTTAGCAAGTAATTAAGTTAACTGGCATCAGGTGTGTAACATGATTGGCTATAAAAGGGATGTCTTAGAGAGACTGAGTCTCTCAGAAGTGAAGATGGACAGAGGCTCTCCAACCTGTGAAGGCTTGCGTGAAAAAAAAATGGTGGAATACTTTAAAAACAATGTTCCCCAAACTCAAATTGCAAAGGCTTTTAAGGTCTCTTCATCGACAGTTCATAGCATCATCAAAAGATTCAGAGAAACTGGAAAAATTTCTGTGCGTAAGGGACAAGGCCGAAGACCTTTACTGGATGCCCATGATCATCGGGCCCTCAGACGCCACTGCATCACTCACTGGCATAAATTCTATCATTGACATTACTAAATGGTCCCAGGAATACTTCAAGAGACCACTGTCTGTTAACACAGTCCGCCGTGCCATCCACAGATGCCACCTAAAACTCATCATCATGCAAAAAGGAAGCCAAATGTTGGGCATGAACCAGAAGTTCCGCCATGTTATGTGGGCCAAGGCTCTTTTAAAATGGGCTGTAGCAAAGTGTCAAAGTGTCCTATGGTCAGACAAGTCCAAATTTGACATTCTTGTCGGAAATCATGGGCGTCATGTCCTCCGGGCTAAAGAGGAGAAAGACCCCCCCCTCCTGTTATCAGTGTTCAGTTCAAAAGCCAGCATCGCTGATGGTATGGTGCATATAGTGTGGGACTTGCATGTTTAAAAAAGCACCATGAATGCTGAAAGGTATATAAAGGCTTTTGAGCAACATACGCTCCCCTCCAGAGGACATCTAGTCTGTCAAAGGAGACCCAAAACTCTCCAACAGCTGGAAGCCTATATTAAACAGGAGTGGGATCAAATTCCAATGGATAAACTCAAGAAACTAGTCTCCTCAATGCCCAGACGCCTCCACTCTGTGTTAAAAAGAAGAAGGGATGTCAACAGGACCCTGTCCCAACTTCTTTGAGATCTGTAGCGGCCATCAAATTTGAAAGGAGCTTATTTTGTGGATAAAATTGTAAAATTTCTCAGTTTCAACATTTGCTAGGTTATTTGTTCTATTGTGAATAAATTACTGGCTGGTGTGATTTGAACGTCATCACATTTTGATTTTATTCACAATTTACACTTTGTCCCAACTATTTCGGAATTGGGGTTGTATATATTTAGCAAAACGCATCAATGTCGTCATGCATAATCCTTTCGCACATCCATCCTTGATATCCAAGCATTGTTCTGGTAAAAATGTTGAGATATTGCATTAATAAAAATATTTCAATAATGGTGCTCTCTCACCAAAATTCACAGCTACTTGTTACTTTGCCATGACCCGTGCTCTGGTGAAAACTCCAAGGACCCCCCCCCCCCCGTATCATTGAATATCATTGGTTTTAATATTTTCACTTGAAGTGTTTCTGAATATGATTGGTGAATTCTGTGGGAAACTCTGTGTTGAAAGGTGAGTTCTATGCCGTGAGAGACATAGCCCAATCCCTTTGTTTTTCAAAGTGTGTGACCTTCCTCCATGTCTGTGCTTGGGCAGTAATTCATTGAATGATATGTATGTCAGTCATTTTTTTATTCGATCTGCAAGTTTCTTGTTTGCGGCAACATATTACACTTCTCATTTCACTTCGGGTTTGCCTTATTATTTGCATTGCAACATCTTTTTGAGGTACTGAGGTACTAAGAGGCACCGTTGATTGTTTTTATCGCATGCGTTTGTATTGTAATGTTGTAGGATTTTTCTTTCCTTAATTGTTGACTATCATTGGTTTAGATTTATCGCTTGCTTCTGAATATGATCGGTGAATATATGGGAAACTGCGTTAAATTGTGAGTTTCTTTGTATGGGCTGGAGGCATAAGCCAGTCCCTTGATTTTTCAAAGTCCGTGACCTTCCTTCATGTCTGAGCTTGGGCATTATTCATTGAATGCTACAAGTGTCAGTCACTCCTTTATTCGATTAGCAAGATTTTCTTGTTTACTGCAACATATTTTATTTGATTTTGGGTTTGCCTTATTGTTTATAAGTGTTTGGTTGAGTGCAGTGCGCAATTGTATTCTGACATCTTTTTTCTCGTTCGAAACACATTAGCGATTGTTCTGTCTACATGTGTTTGTATTGCCGTTTCGTAGTGTAACCCATTTGAGTTTGCAGCACGAGTTAGTACTTTTTTTAAAAAATAATTTGGCTTCTCCAATCCCACCGAATCTGGCATGCCCAATATGGGAACTATGTACAAGGCATGCTCGTATGCAACCCCCTGTTGCCAACTCAGGAGAGAGATGTGTAATATAAGAGAGACAGTTCGCGGCTCTCCGCCGAAGCACGCACCTGTCAGCCCCTGCATCTTTACACTCATTGGTCGAAACTATCGCTAGTTCAGAACGAGGGTGAGCAACCCGAGCATGAGCAAGCTTAGAATCTCACTGACGAGCGCCCGGCTGGCCAACAGGAGGCGCTTGAGCAACGAACAAGGTAATCATTTTAATTTCCCTTCCCAGCAGTCCCTTCCCAATTTGCATTCCCATAGTGCTTTAGCCAATCGTGCGCTGTTCTGAAAAAGCTGCCGACCACAACTGGTTCGTACGACTGGGGATTTAACCACTGCCGTGGTAGTCACTACTGCTCTGCAAATGCAGCACCTAAACTGAGTGAGCTAACCTGCCACCAAGAGTTAGTGCTTTTGTACAGGCCATAGTATTAGTGCTATTCTTCCTATTCAAATGAACATGCTGTGTAGTAATCCAATGTCTTTAAATACAGACTTTTAAAATGGCGCTGAGACACTCATTGTGTGAAGTTTAGCTAGTACTTCTTTATGTGAGTTTTCACTATTCCTGCATCAAATATAGTGCATTTTCCAAAAAGAAAAAGAAAAAAAACAATGCATACTTGTAATTTAATTGGTTAGAAATGTGTGTACGAGGATTGATGATAAATCCTTGGAGTACATATTACTGTTTGAAAATCCTCTATATTTCTCTGTGGCAAACTCTGCTCATATTCATGTTCTCATTTGAATGTAGGTATTTATGTGAGCGTTGTGGTTTTGTTTTTAGGAATATAAATGAGCTCTGATCTGCAGGTTTGGAAAGCCTCAGTGCTGGAAGTGACAGGATTTGTGACGTGCAAAATGAAGGATGTTTGAGAAATGGCCTATATCATGTCAGTTTCATTATTGGTCTTACTATGTTCATCACCTGTGAAATACCTTGGTTTCACTAGTTAGCCACAATATCCTTCACCTTGGGGAATGGAGAGCTTGGAGAGGTAGATGTATCATATGAAAGACATCAAAATCACAGTTTTCAAATGATGTGTCTTATGTGATGACACGACTATCTGCTGCTTTGCCACCTTTTTTTACCTTCATTGCCAATCGGTCTGTCGTGGTACGGCCAGCACTACTCACACCCTGAGGTGCGGTGCGACAGAGATGATTCATTGTGAATGGGAGTTCGTGGCTTACAGAATCTCTTATCACCCTAATGGAATGCAAATGGTGTTTAGGTATAGGCTACATGCTATGCTCAACTGTTTGTGATAGCTATTTGGTCTAAATAAAACCTGAAATAGCTCAATTAATGGCTATTCCCTCTGTGTCAATACCCTCAGTGTAAGACGTCTTAAACCTCCCCACCCATTTAACTTCTAATTCAGGTCCTCGGTTTTGTTTCACATTGCGGTTAAACCTGATGTAAAAAGAATTAATACCAGGTGCTATCCACCAGCCCGGAAAGTCACATGCAAGCTCTTAAAAACCTCCTTTTGTGCTCGTTTCGCCCCAGTCTCATAAACTAAACCCTACACAGGCTGCCCTTGTGCAATCCTTCACCTCAGTATCCCTCCCTTCAGACTGCCTGCAATGCCAGCTTAAATATTTACCTCCGGGCTCATATTTTCACAACCGCATTTCCAACATTAGTCGAGCAGACTCAACATGACCGCCAATATTGAATAGTCCGGACAGGTAAACATCCATTTTCTCCCTCCCAACCACTCACAAATCCAAACTGACAGCTTGTCTGAAAGAAGGAGAAATGCTATCAAGGTGTAGCAGGTAAATCCATCTGCTGGTGAATTCTAAAGGCGTGCATCAGAAGTCTGCTTAGCATTCCTTTTTTTAGCTCAAGGGTTTTTCCGGTCTACACTGTGCGAGAATTTCACTTTTTTTTTTTTTTTTTGCTTGGTCAGCACTGCATCATTGCATTTAGTAATTTATTTATTTTTGGGGTATAGGTGATTTTTTCTTTCCCTCACAGTTGTAACTGTATAATACACATTCAATAAGGATTTAGTATTGGGATTTCAAGTTTCTATTTTATACTATTCAATTCTATTCAGCTTTTTTATCTCAATAAGACAAGATATTACGCATGAAGTGACATTTTTTGACCCATTTCAAGATTTACCAAGTGCAGCAAGAAAATGTCATTTTTCGAGCATACAGCAACTTAGAACAGGCTAAAAAAAAAAAAAAAAAAAGGAATTATGTTGATTAAACTGACTTTTTCTCGGCGTAGGAGGTCAATGCATTACATTGTTCGGCTTTATTTTATTTACTGTCCTGCCTGCTTGAGCTTTTGTGTGTATTTCCTGTCATAGGTTCAGTTGGTCTTAATGGGGCCTTTCACAGCCTATGTAGTCCAGCGCATCGCGACTCCTCCAGTTACCTGCTGCAGTGTGGTATCCGAATATGTTCTTGGTGTGGTGCTTGACTCAGTGTAGAGACAAATAGCAGCATGTTCACCTTCAAGTGCGGTTTCACTTCACACGTCTGCTTGCAAGGCCTGGGGGACAGTATTTTAATTGCCTTGTTCCAGTGAATCTGCATTGTTGTCAACTCTGCAAAGCAAACAGTCAGCATGCTGACACACTAGGAAAATATGTGCATGACTTGCTTTTTTAATCGTCTGTAGGCCTGAAGGATGCCGGTATTTTCATCCTTCTTCACTGCATTTTATCATGTCATCGCTGATACAACGAGCTGAAACCAGATCCATGGCCGATGTGGCTGTATTGCTTGAAGTCTAATCAAACGCATTGACCAGTAGAGCAGAGGCCACAAATATGATCACGAATGGTTTGGGGGAGTTGCGCTGATCATAGCTGAGGCACCTGGTACTCAGTGGGGGTGAGTCCGAACAGTCACTGCCCCCAGAATCCCTGCTGTGTTAAGCTCTACCCTGCCCTAGTAGGACGAAGCCAGACTTGTCTCCTCGCTGCCAATGCTCTGCTGCATTAAGCATAAGGTTAGGCTCAAACTTAGTGTCCAGCAGCGACAGTGCCCCAATATAACGCTCCACATGGCAGTTTTCTGTGTTATTATAATGTCGTCTATAAGGACCGTGAAGAGCGCAAGATATTACGGTTTAAGCTGTGAGGTCTTACTGAGAGGTTTGTCATAAAGTGTCTCCATCTACTCAATGACCTTCACTCTGAATAGAGTGATGAGTGTTCCCATGGCAGTGAGTGTAGCTTGGGTGTGCCTGGGTGTAATTGGAGGATGGTGATTAAGTGACAGGGCAAAAGGGGGCGGGACGGGAGCCGATCGAAGGGCCTTCCAGGCTTGTTGACCGGGTCGCTTCACTGGAATGCCTGACCTCTCCGTGCCTTTTGATTTGACCAGGTCCCACTGAGATAATGAGCATCCGCCCGACCGTAAGGTAAAGAGTCTGACAGAGGATGGTTAGATCGACCTGAGAAAACCCTCCCATTTCTCCACCCCCTGCATCTCGTCCCGTTAGTTCAGCCTGACGCGAGTGCCTCGCTCGCTCAACTCGACAAAGAAGTCTCAGATTCTGCCAAAGGAGTGGTGGCGATGTCTGACTCCCTGAAGAGCCGGATTCCTCTGGTGTTTGAACTACACTAACCCACTGCCTCAGAGAGTGTTGGACTTGACTTATTTGTTTGTCTTTTGTTCTTTCAACTGAGGGCCATTAATGTTTCAAACTCAAACTGGTTTTGCCGGAAATGTTTTTCTGGGCCTTGCTCTCATACACTTGCAACATAGTTGGTCAAATGTCCAAAGAGGCGTGAAATCTGGCGCTCAAAATCTTGAGGTCATTATGCGTAGTTTTAATGGTGAATCAATGTTTTGAGTGATAAGTATGATGTTAAAACTCTTGTCAATAGCCCAGAAAAGTCTAATCTCCCATTGCCTTGGTTCCTAGCCTTTCTGACGGAAGAGTATTTCACAAAGGGAACTCAGGTGTCCAATTTTAGAAATTTTTATTGGAAATACAGTGGGGCAAACATCCATGAATAATGTAGGGGAACCTTGCATTCAGAACAACCAAGACAATGGAGCGGTGATCACTGAAACACTTCATATTTCCTGTTTCTCCCTCTACCCAAAGGACTGCTGTAATCCACAGATTCTGGTTTAGCAGATAGAGGAAAAGGCATTGTGCTGTAAATGAGAGCTCTTTGTTTGCCTTTGGAGAAAACAGCCACCTCAGAATTGTTTACACTCATTTGATACTGTGCCTGGTCTCTGGTAAACAGGTGTTCTGTCAGCATTATGGCCCATTTCATAGACATGAGTCTTTTGTTTTTTTCAAAATTATGTTTTGTGCCTTCCCTTTTGGAGTAACCTGGCCTTTTTGCTCACTTATAATATGTTTGTTTGGCAAGTATGAATTCTCTGTGAATTATAATATATGTCTGGATGATAAGTCATGGAGTGTGTGGCTTGGTGGAAAAAGTATTTTTAAAAAAACTCAAGATTCAATGCTCGTTTCACAGAAACTGACTCATACCAAAGGCAGACGGCCACAGACTGTCGGGTCTTTCTTCTCCATTATTTTGGTTTTGTTAGTTTGAACCAAAAGCCCTGCAGACCAGTTTGCCATTAAAAACAGACAGCAGTTCTCACAGCTTGCTGATACCAGTTTGTTTTTGGGAGATTTAAAACTGGACTTCGGTTTTGTAATCTCATCCATGTCTACCTCATTATTTTAATTGCATTCAAAGGACTGTTTTTTTTTTTTTTAATATGAGATTAGTGGTTTTTAACATTAAATTATGAATGGATGCGACCCATGTAAATGCTAATAATCATTGATGTGTATCGTGGTTTCTCCAGACGCCGGCAGAAGCAGCTTGTTTATCCTGCTAATATGTCTGTCTGTCTGTCTGTCTGTCTGGTGCATAAGAGGCTAGCAGGTGTGATTACACTAGATCTTTATGCTGACGTTTGGCAGGGTCTTGGAAAGCACTTTTCTTAGACTTCAGGGTGTAGCGCTGTCGCAGCTTGGCCGCACTATGTTTTTGTTTTCACTGTGTGTTGAGGTATTCTTCGCTGTCAGAGGGTGCAACGCAACTCTCTTGAATTGCATCCTCATTTCCCTCACTTGCGTCATTTTCTTGCGTCTAAGTCCCTCCCATCGAGGATGCATGGAGACACAAGGAAACAATGGGAGGAGAGATGAATCAAGGAAATTTGTTTTTAGAGAGATGTCATTTCCTCTGAAGCGACGCAAGAAGCGACATTCGTTTCTGATGAAGGTGCATTGCTGGAACTGGTGTAATGCAAGCCGTCAGCATGTAAACCCACTGATTCATTGCTAAAGTTAATCATCATCATGTGAAATGAAGTTTACCTGCTGCTGTTGCTTGATTTTTAGCACGAAAAACGCCATGGCGGATCCTTAACTCTTCAGTTTAAGCGAGGATTGAGGAGTGAGGAAATACAAATAAGAGAATTGAGACTTAAGGCTGTTACGTCTCTGGAATGGAGTTTGGAGGACAGGGTGCTTCCTATGGGACTGATCATCAACCTGCATTCGTTCATTGGCCCTTTCCGTCTTGCATACTCAGCTGGGGGTGGGGTTAGAACATGGCTGCTATAGATTTTTCCAAAAAGAGACCTGTGGCTCTATGAAAAAGACATCTGCTCTTGCTGTTGCTTGTGGATGAAACAACAGCTTAATCAGGAATGGCCATCCTAGAAGACACACGAACCTGTGTTTTTTCATAACTAGGCATAACAATATAAACTATTAGAGTGGAGTCAATTCAGGAAGTTTTCGGCTGATTTCTGTTGCATTATTACTGATACACCATTTAGCAAAAATGTGCCATAATTTGCTCTGCACAGCTCATGTTGATGCGACACTGCACGTACATATTCTCAACTCTGATGAATACTTTAAGCCTTTCCCAAGAAGTAAACATTGTTTTCTCACTACTGTACAAAAACTTTTACAAATGATCTTTAGTCATTTAAAACACAGCATATCTTCTACAGATGTCACAATATAAAAATACAAAAACTTGCCCTCACAGTTCACTTTGTACCACGTATCTGAACTGATGCTTTTAAGGGTTGCTTGTTTGGATTTAGGAACCCTTAGAGAGTGAAAGGATGAAGGGGTAAATACAGAACCAAAAGGATTATGAATGAGGAGAGGTATTAGAAATAACAGCAACTATATTTACCAGTGCCTGCCGCCACTTCTTCAGTCTCCTGACTGTGAAAAATCCCTTGCATGGTTTAGCACTCATTGTAGCCATGGGCGAGAGGAGCCCTCATTGCATATAAATTGCAGAACTGGGATGTAATTGTTATTAAAATCTGGCTTTCCATTTCCCACTCTGCAAACTAGGATAATTGACTCCGGTATAAAAGCTCAGTAATAGGGGGGAAAAGTTTGAGCTCTGCAAGAGTCGTAGGGAGGGGCCGACTGGAGTTGGGGAAGGGGGGCTGAAGTCTGGCCATAAGTCCCTGCGCCAGCCCTATCTGTAATTGAGCGCCTCAGTCAGAATCCCCCCAGCCAACCGGTCCACTTCTGAAGGGCTTACAGCCACTCATCCTTGCTCCCGGGAGTCCCTTCCAACCCCCTCACCACCCTCCCGCCGAGCACTCCTGCCGCCTCGCGGCACGCCAGCATGCTCACGCTTGTTTAGGAGTCCACCTCCAGGCAGATGAAAGGAGCCGCCCAGCCAGAGGGCCGCTAAAACCGCCGCCTGCGACTAACCCGATACTGGAACACCCGGCTGCCCTGGAGCCACCAAGGAGTGAGACTAGTGAGGGTCTGTCCTGTAGTGGCCTTGTATGAGAATCACCCCCCCCCCCCCCAAAACACACACACACACACACACACACTCACACACACACACTAACCACCCCTCTCTCCCAACCCTGCGGAACACGGCTTTTTGCCCGGCGCCAAGCGGCTGCTACGGCCCGTGTTTCCCGCCGGCTGTTTGCCAGCTTTAGTTCCGCACAATGAATTTCTCCCAAAACCACATCTGAAGGCCTCAGAGAGGCTGCGCCAAAGTTATAAAACACGAAGCAGAACATTCCTTTTCAATAAAAGCCGCCTCTCTCGAAAATACAAATGGAATGACTCTTGAGGCCTCTACTATTTTGTTCTGACAACAAGAGAAAAGGGATCTCCACAACATGGGGACCTCCACCCATGGGCTTACTGAAACTTTCTCTCTTCTGGCATGATTGGGAATGAGTCACCGTAACATTGGATGACCCAAAGCTGTGGTTGACTGTCTCCGCCCAACACTGCCTCTAAGCTGTGTAATGCGAGAAGGTGCAGAAGTAGTATCAATGAGCCATGTAGAGGTCCGAGGCACAGGTCCACTGCATCTGAAAGCTTCTGTCACTCTTTAGTTTCTGATCCACCTCAGTGGGGTTTTTCCATCTGTCTGGAAAACAAAAAGCAGTAGTTCACTTTGGCACCGCGCACGAGCCTTTCCTCAGGGTTGCTTTCATTTCATTCACAGCCAGGAATCCAAAATAATTAGAAAGAGTTTTTTCTTCTCTGAAACTGGGGAATGAAGGTGGAATGGGGGGTGGATGGCTAACTTCCTCTTAGCTTTTTACTATGCACCCACAGGTGTACTCATGTGGAGCCCAATTTTAATACTAAGTAGGGCCATCCAGACTTTTTTGTGACATGACTCAGATTTGTTGTCAGATAAAGAAATTCTCATGGTCAGAAATGTGACGTGGCCTGTGGTATTCAAACCGCTAAGGAGCCCAAATCGTGCCGAGACAGCATTTCCTACACCATTATACTTCTGCTCCTGAACCATCACCACGAGGGCAGCACAGTGGCGCAGGGGTTAGTACTGATGCCTCACAGCAAGAAGGTAAAGGGCTCTGGCAGGGGCCTCTCTGTGTGGAGTTTGCATGTTCTCCTCATGTTCGCGTGGTTTCCTCTGGGGACTCTGGTGTCCGCCCACAGTCCAAAGACATGCAGATCAGGCTGATTGAAGACGCTAAATTTCCCGTAGGTATGAGTGTGTGAGTTAATGGTCTGTGAATGGCGTGTACGCCCTGCGATGGATTGGATAGCTGTCCAGGGTGGGTCCCTGCCTGTCACTCGTAGTCAGCTACGTTAGGCTCCAGCTCCCCCTGCAACCCGAGTGAGGAAGCAGCGGCATAGAGAATGAATGAATGAATGAATGCTGACAGAAGGGAGGTTGGATCCATGGATTAATCCCGATGATGTCAAATTCTGACCCTGCCATCAACGAGTTGCAGCGGAAATCGAAACTCCACGAACCAGGCAACATTTTTACAATCTTGAACTATCCAGTTTTGGTGTGCCTGCTCCCACTGTAGCTTCAGATGTCTGTTCTTGGCTCACAGGAGTGAAATTCAGCATGGTCTTCTGTTGCTGCAGCTCTTCTGCCCTCGAGGTTCAAAATGTTGTGCATTCTGAGATGCTCTTATGTTCAGCACAGCTGTAGAAAGTGGTTGTCTGGGTTACCACAGCCTCTCAGTCTTTCGAACCAGTCTAGCCATTCTCCTTTTACCTCTTTCCTCCACTCACTGGATATTTTCTGTGGCATTCTGAGACATGTTATCCTGATGCTTGCTGCGAATACAAGACAACGCTCCTGACTTGTATCTGCATAATTGCACACAGCTGACACGATTGGCTAATTGGGCAATTGCGTTAATAAGAAGGCGTATAGTTGTTCTTAATAATGTGTGTTTGAATGTAAATAGCTAATTCAAGGTATCGCAATTAAATGTCCAAACCTTCCTGTGGGTGGAGCAGGAATCTTTGCATCATGATAGAAATTTCCGGTTTCAGCCATAGACTGCATACAGTCATAGTTTTCAGAGCATGAAACTGGTTATCTCTTTGAATGTTCAAGCGAGTTACGTTTTCAGAGCTGTTAATGCATATCTTTTTTGTGGAGACATAATCGTATGCGCTCACGCAAAACAAATACTGTCACTGTATATCGTACACGGACCTGGCATAACATTGCAAGCAAAGAGCAGGCAAGAAGGCAAGACAAGCAGAAACCTATCAAAGACAAATTATTTAACCAGTGTTTACATGTTAAACTGTGTTTCACGTGGTTTTGTATACGCACCTGCTTTGAGGTTTTAGGCTTCTGCGTAATTTTTCGTAAGTGTCAGTTTGCGTGTGTATACATTATGATTCTGGATGGGAGAATTCAGGCGAGGGAGGGCGGTAATATTTTTTTCTTGCCTGGCAGAAATGTGGCACAGCATGAAGCTGAAGCTCATTTGCTTTTGTGTTCCTGTTAGCAGAAGACCCTTTCCCGTTGATCTTCTTGTTTTTTGTCAAGTCAAAGACAAGACTGAGCCTTAAATGAAAATCCTCAAGGTTCTTATCTTCGTCCCACACAGAAGCAAATGTGAGCTGAAAGGCATGAAATTAGGAGAAAGTGGATGGTATCGTGCGCCATGGCTGAGCCACTCGTGGTATGTGGGAGAATCTCCAGACTTGGATTTGAGGATAGTAATGGAGTCGTCACCACTTTTATGTTGTTTATGAGGTTGGATAATCTGCATTAAAGCAAGGTTAAATGTACTCATATTATTTTATTTCTATTTTGACCGGGTTCACAAGGCTTGTTCCTGGCAGCTGCTGGTTCGACTTTCATTCATGTCACGTTTCATTGACTTGAATAGATAAGTAGGTCTAAGAACAATTAACACAAACTGGGTTTGGTTATTCTGACATTTTCCCTTTATCAGGCTTTCCCGTAATTTCTGTCAATTTCCTCATAAATCTGTCCCTTTTTCATATTTCTGTCATCATCTGTGCTGACTGATGAGCTCCAGTCATTCACGTCCTAAAACAAATTGCCGTCCTCCAGATGATTCTTGGCTCCACAGTACGAAATCTGAAGACTTTATTGGGCCCAGGAAGAGTTAGCGGAGATTTTGATGTGGCTGTGCTTTAATCTGTCATGTGTCATCAGTTAAATCACTACAGATTGCCTAATTCTATGAGCTGGAGTAATTCACGGTGAGGGATGTTTCTCTTAAGCAAATAACGGTACATGCCAGAGAAATCGTGATCACAATAAGAAGACCTGCAATGATGTACTGGTCATTCAACATTGAATGTCTTGGGCTTTTGTGACAATGTTTGAGAAACTGGGCTTTTGAAACCCCTGAATGCAGAATGTGTGGGACAGAACAGCACTTTGTCTCGAAAAATGCGATATGTTAAAGATGAAAGGTTGTTAATATGATTGTTGTTAGTTCTGCCGTGGATGTTGGAAATCACACAGTGGAGATAAAGACCCTTCCATTCAACCGTCACTGCACCAAATGAGTGACAAATTTACTTGTGAATGCCATCAAACCATTCCGTAACCTGCTCGCATTGCCGATATTACTTGCTGCCAGTGGTGATTTTTATGCTTTTGGATAAACAATGAAATATGCATCATCGTGGAGGATTTGCGGTGAAATGGTAGCTGCCACATTTTTTTCTATCAGCGTTTGGTTGGATTTTTGGTCCGACCTTTTTTTGGCCAGCCCCAGGGTGAGAGAGTGTGACTGGTCCACCCCTGACGTGATTATCCTTACTTAGTTCCACAGCAGACGTTTCACTTAAACCCTGTCCTGGGTGCCAGTAATGAATCATTCGCACGCTAATGATGGGCTTTGATCATGGACCTAAGACCTCTGCTCAGGGTCTGCCTCCTGGGTCTTCAGTCTCCTCATAATAAACCTTTTTCCGTCATCGAAGCTGCCTGGTCTAGACCTTAACGGAGTAGAAGCGGGGGGAAAGCTGTTGCATATTTATAACACGGACACCACGAATGCCCTTAATGAAAGCCAGGAAAGCAATTTCTTTTAAAGCTGAAAGGAAAATCCACGTTTTTTAAGAAATATATATGTACAATCTGGCCGAATTAGAATGCATGGTGTTCTCCACTTGCTGTAGTTGTACAGCGCTTGGTTGCTTGCTTAAGACCTGACCTTAAAGTGTCTGATAAAGTTGAGGAGTATGCCTGGGACGGTTACACGTGAGATAAGCGTTAATGAGACCGATGCTGATGGATGCCAAAGCAAAATAAGGATGTGCATTCTGATCCAGTGGCTCGTATGAATGTCTTAAAAGTTGAATCCCCAATTGTTGTACAAATTCTTAGTTATTTTGTCTAAATAATGACTCACTGTAAACAGATATGCTTGCATTCATCCACTTAGGAAGATAAATAGTGTCAAGGATATTATTTTGCGAATGGATCTTAGGCTCTCCATTAAAAGTGATGCTTAATTTCACCTTTCATTTGTTATTGGAGCACATTAATACTCATCCAAGTGGGAGATATAGATGTTCCTGTGATATAATGCCTGAGAGTTCAGATAATCAAACAAATGCTGTATCTCTCAGATGCTGTATTTTTTTTGACAAGTTTCCTTTCTCATTGTATTCTCCAGTCAAATAAGGTACCTGTGGTCCAGCCATCACATGCAGTCCATCCACTGACTCCATTGATTACATACAGCGATGAACACTTTGCTCCTGGGCCCCATTCAGGACACCATCCCTCAGAGATCAACTCCAAGCAAGGTAAACCCTCCAGTTCTTCTGCTGGCTTGCTGAACTATCCTGTTGACGAATTTGCGTAAACTTCAGCTGTGTATACTATGCACTCTCTTAGACCTCAGCTGTGATTACAGGTTACAGTGGACCTTGGCTGCCATTATGAAAGACAAGATATGCTTTGGGCACTCACTGGTAACACTCATTGTATCATATTCTTGTGGTGCATTGTGGAAAGGTCACTATTCCCAGTGGTCAAACAGTACTCCCTTTGGATACGAAGAGCAGCTGAATGTTGTTGGGCCAACATGGGTCTGTTTCATATTTCCGTTATTACGAATTCATTTCCATGACTAGACTGCAGTTCTATTTTAGAGAGAGATATGGCGGGGTTGCTACAGAAGAAAACACAGACACGTTGCATTTTCCAGTGTGCTGGTACCCTCAACATAAAAAAGCTGCAACTCCTCTGTGCATGGTTTTCTGCTCAAGAGCAAACAATGCTTGCCTTTCATTTAATTTCATATTTCTCTTCTTAGCAAATGTCAAGGTAAACTGACCAACAGTGAAAGAAGATTGTATTGGCTCAGGTTTTGAAAGCAGTTCTTGGTACTGTTTGGCAGGCTTGCATATTCGCTTTCACTTTTGAGAGGATAAAGTTTAATACTCAGCTCATATAAGCCTTTTCTTACCAGATTAAGCGATAAATCACTTACTAGCAAGACAGACCAAACAGGATTCTGTTGCAATTAAAATAGTTTACAGCAGTCATTCCCAAACTTGGTTCTGGGGTCCCTCTGTGTATATTGGTTTTTATTCCAGCCAACTGTAAGATTTTAACTGGTTTGTTTTGTCTTAATTTGTCTTAACTCTGAGCGCTTCATGTTTAAACCAGTTATTTACCATCTTAGTCCTCATTTTGACAGAAACACCGATGTTTCCTATGAAAAATAAAAAACCCTTTAATATTTTGTGTTTTTTTTTCTCTACTGCTTGCAATTTCAGGGAACAACATTCATAGACAGATCAAATTAAACACTGTGAAAGTCAGTAAGTTGTAAATTAGGTTGCTGATCACAGGTCTTTACAATTTTTTCAAAATCATTTGCTTGAAAAACATCAAACAAACAGGTTTGGCTCTGTCATTTACTTAGTAAATCGTAAGTTTTGCAACATGGGGTCCACTGTTTCACTAAATATGGGACCAACTCATTGTTTGCTTTGATTTGTTAATAGTTTCTATCTTTCTATTTGTTTCTTGAATATAATAATATGGATATGTTTATTATATGTAGCATGTTAAGATAATGTGGCTTAAACAACTGTTTTAAACATAAATGCACCTAATTAAGACAAATTAACAGATTTTTAAAAAATCCAGCAATTACTACTGTGGTTAGCAGGAAATCCAGCATATCCCCTGTATCAAGTCTAAGAACCACTGATTTAAAGCAACAATATGTAAGAATTTTTGTGTCTACCGCGCATGCGGAAGCACACACCATGCTACGGAGTTCTAAGTCTTTAAATCCATCGGTAAAACTTCTTAGCCTGCAGTGAACTACCAATCCGCAGTAGACACATGCGGGCAACACTGAAGTTAATTATTTGTATTTCTTCGACACAAAGACATATTCGTAAGTCACACTTTCACTGACTCAAGTCCTACTCGAAACAGGGCGTAGTTGATGATGAGACAAAATGCGAGAGTTTATCTGAGAACTTGTGTTGATTCTGTTAAGCAATGTTTGTTCGTGAGGCTGTTGGAAGTGAACTCAGTGGCCTTTTTTATATTTTGCTTCCATGTTCCTGGCGAAAAGCCATGTTAATTTGAGGGAGCATCTTGAATTACTCCAGAAGAGTGACTGGCGGCTGGAGTGTCCTGAAAAGCAGCAATTGCAGGCTTGCACTTGGAATGGCAGTACAGAACACTCCCTGCTTTTTTTCTGTCTTTTTCTGTCATTCTCTCTCCCTTTCTCCATCCCTCATTTTCAGCCCAAAACAGAGAATTGGGAAGCCCAATTTGGGGATTAGTGGCGGGGGGTTTACTTTGCGTGCTGGTACTGGGCTGCTAGAGAGGGTTTGTAGATAATACCCCCTGGTACGCCTCTCCGTGGGGGCGAGCTTTTTGACTCAACTTTGAAAAGAGGGGCAGAGAAAATCTTAGATCCATTTGGGATTATGAGTCTGCATTAATCTTGAGGCAGTTAAGTTATTTTTTTTTTCTGAGAGCTATTGGGCTCTGTAATAGAAGATGTAAGTTTGATGAATCCAAATCCTTTCATGGCAGGCCTTATTTTGCTACAACAAGCCGCAAGCTCTTGACCTTGAAGCCCAGATAAATGGCCTTGACAAAGAGCTTAGTGGGGTGACAGTCATGGGCCAAATGAATCATATCAAGTCTGAGCATTACTGTACCAGGAACCCAGCCTTAATTAACCAGTGATCGGCTTTGGTGGAGATTTTCCTCACGCTCGGCGGTCTAAAGGGGATTCAGCTGAAAACAGGAGTGCTCTAATTTCTTTTCACCCATTTTGCATTGCAACGGCTTGTTCTCAGCTTTGCAAAGCTTGCTTCTTTTGGCTCTGGGTTCCATTCAACCACCAGTCATGTTGACACACACCGCTCTGTTTTTAAAAGTTTGTGGCCAAGCCTTCAAGAGCATATTAGTGGTGTTTTTGCTGATGCAACATAATCTAAGACCTTACCATCTGGAATTAGCAATGAATATCATTTTCATTTTTAATTCACTGTCATCTCTGTCTTCTCAGCAGCAGACAGTACGGGGAGGTGGCTGGGATTTGACATCCATACTAATTAGGCTAGACATAGAGGATCTTACACGAGTGAGCAAGTCATATTATAGTCACAAAATGAGTAAATTTTGCCTTTGTCGTGAGCAACAAACCCAAAATTTACTCAGCGAGTTTCATAACTTGACACAACCAAGAGTATAAGATGGTGTTTCTCACACAACAGTAATTTAATAGAAAACAGATGTAATTTCCATTCGATCTCATTGCTTGTTAGTACTGAGCTAAGTCCATTGCTCTGCTAACAAAGTCAATCACTGAGTCACAGACATTGGTGACTGAAACAACAACAGTTTTCAAATTCAGCTAACTGAGTAGCTAGCCATCGTTAGCTGGCTAGCTAACAAACTAATGTTACATAATGGTTATGAAAACGTATTCTGTACACACTAGCTAGCTAGCTAAGTAATGTGAACTTATGTGAGTGGAACCTGGTGAGCTGGCAACAGCGCTGAGCCGTACTGATACACTTGGTATTCAGTTTGGCTAAATAATGACAGTGTGACATAATGCACAGGAATAATTTTTTCTCATGCTCTAAGACAATGAAATTTTTTCAAAAGATATCACTCTAGGGTAATATTGCAAATATCTCATCGACTGGGCTGTATAAAAAGTCCTACAGTTATGTGATAAATTTAAATCTGTGTTCCAAAACATGTCTGCCTTTGAATCCATATTCTTATTACCTCTATTATTTTACCTTATGTTCCATGGTGTAATTGAACAGTAAAATTAGTTCCAGTAGCAAGACTGAAGAAATGTTATCTAAAAATAAAAAAAAGCAAAGTTACCAGGTGCTGCAGACAGTATTCCAAAGCTGTTAATACATACACAAATTACTTCAGTGCAATGTTACCCAGGTCATTTTATCACATTGTGGGAGATGGTGATGATGCTATTCTGCTTTGCCTCTCCAGTTCTTCATAACTCTTTGGAAAGAACAGCTCAGAACATATTTAAAGGCAAAATATTTGTGTCTTTACTAATGTAAATCTCTCTCATATGATTTCACAAGGAAGGCAGGACCCATAGAATTAGGCCCTACAAATCTCCTGCTTTTTGTATTGGTCTTCATTAACAGCATCAGGTTTGTGCAATATCATGTTCAGTACATGTCCAAAAAATGAGGAGTCGACGTGCAAAACCTGCAAAGTCAAGTTTTTAAAATAGCCTCTCTTTCAGGCACCTGAGCATGTCCCACTGATAGCTCGACTTTCAAAACCTACTAAATCATGTTATAAATTGTAACAGAAAAAGCAAAACTCTGTCAAAACCCGCCAAGTCAAGGAGGAAAATTCTGCTCAGTCATCAGCCAATGTGGACACGTGATTCTGTTTTCGTACGCTAGAAGGACCAATCACAGTCGAGCTTTTATAGCCTGTTCAGCTTTTGCTTTCTCTTACTCTAATGGCGCTTTTCCACTACATGGTACCGACTCTACTCGGCATTGGGTACTTTTTTGGGGTTGCTTATCCATTAGAGGATAGTACCGCCTCCATGGTACCTGTTCGTTGTTGCGACGCAGCATGTCACTGCCGTGACGGCATCTTTAGTTATATCAAGTTTACTTTTATTCCGTCTATTTCGTTAAATATGTATGCATTTAAATCAGGGAACATGCACTACTGTCACCATGTTATGGCACTAAATTCCACCAGTGTTTAATTGTAATTGCTGTCTGACATTCTCCTGATTCATAGGATAGCAGCAGGTGTCAGATTCGGTTGCACATTAAATAATGTACCACCTAAAAACACAAAGCAATAATATACGTGAAAGGCATAGAGTATTCATATTCAGGCTTTATGAAACATTTCACTTTGAAATTGAAGGCAAAACATGCAGCACATGCACAAATCGCAGGAGATGGCTGAGTATTTGAATTCATCGCTTTACGATGCGTCATCTCATCTGATACCTTTCCTAAGAACAAAATTCTTCATCAGCATCCGTAAAGTTATTTTCCATGCAATATTCGTAAAATAGGGGCAGCACAACAACTTTCTCAAGGGGAATTAGAAGAACAGAATTGGACACAACCCTGTTGATTCTAATTTCGCTACGAACAGGGTCACTGACAAAGAAACGCATTTCGTAATACAGCAGCTTCGGTGAACAAACACAGCCTTGTTTGAAAGGTAAGGCAACGCAGAGACGATTCTCGCTGACCAATTAGTGGGCAGCAATTTTGCTTGTCACATTTTAGTACCTATAAGTACTTGGTCAGCTGTTTTTTGGAACGCCAGGAGAGCAGGTACTAAAAAAAGTACCTACTAGTACCTAGTACCAGGTACTTTTTCCCTAATGGAAAAGCAAAAAAGTAGAGTCGGTACTGTGTAGTGGAAAAGCACCATAACTGGTTTGGGCAGTTCAGAAAAGTTTGATGATAGTGATACCATTAAGGGGGATTTGAACCCAGGGACTCATGTTTATATTGTCATTGTCATGGCAGCTATTCAACCTCTGTGCTGTCTGAAGCATTGAGTTGTATGTAGAGTGGGTCCTGAGTCAAATACGTCACCTCTTGAGCTACAGGGCTGGTTTAAACACAGTCAAAACCTGCTAAATTTCCACTCCACTTTCAAAACCTGCTAAGTCAAAACTTTGTGTTGAAAAATCAAGTCATTTCTTTCAAAAAAAAAAAAAATGAATTGCCTCATGGATTATGTCTGCAAGGCTAATAGTTTCAGTATTGTGAAAATTGGTATCTATGGATGATAATTTCTATGCCTACCAAAAAAATTCAGATTTTTCTAAAAAATGGATAAACTTGAAGGCTTTGCAAGTGGACTTCTCAAATTATTATGAAGTATGTAACTTAAAATATATTCAAAACTGATTGTTCCAAAGTACCGAAATGGTCATCTGATGTTTATGGGCATTGTTTGAATGTGCCATCTTGCGCAACTGCTGCATTGACCCTTTAGCTCTTGCTTTGCCCTTGAAAAGCAAAACAAGATGTTTACTGAGATTATTTAACATGCATTTAGAGAGACAAAATAACTCAGCGAACAGTCATCATTATGTTCCTTCTTTACAATCTTATAAATTATTTGAGAAAAAACCACTGTTTTGTTTCTGCCTGTGATGAATTGACCTACTTCCTCGCCTCTTCTGAAATTCAGTGGTTAATTAGCATCTATTAAGTGGATTGGGACCAACAGTTTCTTGGGCAGTGGGTAGCATTATTATTTTTATTTGCTTGCCTTGTTAAGCAAATGTGAGTCCTCCAATGTAAAACCTATACATCTCCTGAGCCCCTAATTTAAGAAAACTGATAAACATAGATGTCAGGTACTCACTTGAAAATTAGTTTTAATAATGCATTTGCGCATTGTTTATTTTTATCGAGGCACATCTGTCTCTTTTACTGGCATCTTTGGAGGAGACGAGTGCCATATGTTTAGGTCTCAGCTACATGCATTTTTTAACATAATACAATTTGAATGCCAATCAAATCATGCTCAATGTGAGTGGATATTATGTCTTACTAACTTGATGATGAGAATGTAGCCCTTCATACAGGTGCGCTTGGTAATATGTGGTTTAGTCAAGTTATGACTTATATAATTCTGATTACGTTATTCCATACATGTACAGATTGTATTCCTAATGATCAAGAAAGGTGTAAAAAAAAAAAAAAGCTGAGTTCACCCTCAGGTCCATTCATTTGTCAGATTGAAACCTGTGACGTCTTCCACCAGAGATGTGCAGTGCCGTGCCTTCAGAAGTATAGAGCTGCACAGTAACCTCACTTCAAACACATTTTACTGTTACTCCAAACCGGCTCCTACTTACCTCTCGTTATTAGGAGAGAGACGGAACAGACTGGAGTGTTGGAAAGGTGCTGACCACGGTGAAAATACAAATCTGAAGAGGAGTAGTCGCATACTCGTAGTCATGATGTGATGATTTGTGTTATTGCAATCCTTACGATATCACGTGTATTGCATTTACTCTGTCGATGTAGCCCTTTGGTGACCACATTGTCATTATATCGCCCCCCTGAAGGGAGGGGGGACGATTTTTTTTTTTATTGTTTATCGGTTCCCCATGTGCATGAGCATGTGCGTTGGCGTTCCCAGCAATTCCGAACCATAACCTAGAAACCGTTCAATATATTTCCATGAAAATATGCACATATTTGCATCAGGTCGTGCAGATGTGCCTTTTGTTATTTTGAGGTTATAAACTTTTCTAATTTTTCCTAAATGTCTGTGAATATCATTGATTAAAAAAATGGGAGGATTCTATACCTTTGACGACATGCCACAGAAAATTCGTCAAAAAATCCAGGGGCGTTTGGGTTTAGCAGGTTAAATGTGATATACAACTGGTTTCATCTGTTTAGCTACATTTATTTTGCACTCGCATTACAAATGTTGAGACCAAATTTTGGTGATGAAGTGTGTGCGGGGTTTTGTCTTCCTCCAGGAATGCAAAGGCATCACCCGGGCCCTGATATGCCCAACTTCTACCCCCTCTCTCCAAGTGGAGTCGGCCAACTCACCCCACCAATGGGATGGTAAGTCTTTGGGATCAACCTGTTCCATTTTTAATGGCTTCATCATGGTGGTTTCTACTACATCCTGTTAATATGAGGCACACTGTAAGTAAAGGTTCTGCCTTGTGCTTGCTAGCCAGATGTTGGCAGACCGCAGCAGTCCCTCACAGCAGTCCCAAGAGCTGGGATTATGCCTCTTCTACTATATTTTTCAAAGAGCTTTGTGGAATCCTTCTCTCTTCCCCCCAAAAAACATTGCATTTTTTACATGGTGTAGAAAAATAGTCTTATTGAAGATGTTCCTAACTGGCACTCCACACAGAATGAGACTGATGGAATCCAGTGAGTTTGAGCAAAGGGACAAGCTGGTATTTGCCAGTCCCCCGACTCCCAATTTCTCCTAGCCTGCAGGGCTATATCGAGTGATTAGTTTTGAGCATATTTAGTTGGGGTTAACTGCTCAGCCTCTGACCCAGCTGGCCATCCTGCAGCCAAGTAGGTGGGCTGGTTTGACAGGAAACAGGAAGCACAGCACCCAAGATCACCCACTCGAACTAGGCTCCTGCTTTAGGGTAACTATGGCGTAACCAGTCTGCTCCTTCAATTTCTCTGAACGAAGATGTTGACGTCAGCCTGTCTGCTTTTTCCTAGTGTAAACTGCCTTTATATCTCTTGAACACTTTTTTTGTTTTAGCTCTAGCCATTGAGCCATCTCTGAAAGCCAGTAAGCTCAGATGTTTTGGGGGTTCTCAACAAATGCTCTAACACTTTGTGGAAGTAAATAGCAGGGTAGTCTACCAAGTTCTTGTGGTTATCATCCAGTGTCATGCAGATTCCGAATATTACCTTTCTAGAAGTGTCAAACTTGTGAGTTTGGAATCGTATTTCTGCCCCCTTCTTTTAATACAAGTTTTTTCCCCTCTTTCTTTTATTACTCAGGAAAAGCTGACTTCATTCAGACATTTTGTTTTTATTCCTGACCAGCAAATGTCATGTATTTCAACAAGAACTCTTTAAAGATGATGATATAACGGATGATACAAGTCATTCCAAGCCATATTGTTCAGTCACGGCACTGGAAAATTTGAGCAGATTTTCTGTCTTTTCGCTTCCTCACCTTCAGGTTACTACACGTGACTATCACCCAGAGATTTCTCTGAAGCATTGTCTGAGACTGCTTTTGTCTTTTTGCCAAGAGACCTATAAATATCTCTTTAACATTTCTCACACTCCTTTCCTCCTCATTCCCGCACAGGTTTCCGCATCACATGGTGCCCGGCCCCCCAGGCCCCCACGCCACTGGCATTCCCCACCCCGCCATCGTAAACCCCCAGGTGAAGCAGGAACCTAACCACGACAGTGACCTCATGCTCATGTGAGTTACCCCGCACACTGCGATGTCTTTTTACTACGCATATCTTTGTGCACTTACTGTGTGCGCTCAGCCATCGGAAAGGAAAAACCAAAAAGGGAAAACCTATTAGCCCTGAAATGTTTGATTTTACACTTACAGGATGAATCACTTTCATCCTCTGTTCATTTATCCACATATATCATTATTGATAGTGGTTCCAGATATGTATCCAGTTCTCCAGCAAATATCAGAATCCTTACCCAGCTGCAGACATTTAAATTACAAGATTACTTTCATATCCATTCACTGCTACCACCCCACATCCGTACACACACACACACACACAAACACACACATGCACAGCAGCACACATTTCTTTCTAGCATTCCCCATTGTTACAGTCATGGCACATGTGTGAGGCTTTGTACGTTTGAGCTAGACTGAGGCCTAACAAATTGTGCAGGCTGTACTTTCCTTATGAGATAGAAGCGGGAGATAAGCGCGACTGCTCCACGCAGCCAATAACAGGCTGCGCTTCATTTAGCCGCGGGCAGCAATCAAAGCTTTCCCAGAGATAGGGGTGGAGAGAGGCCCTTTCTAAGTAAGGGCAGTTAAAACCAACTGGCAGTGTGACTGGCGGGGGGGGGGGGGGAGGACTTGGTTGCCATTACAGCTGAAGTAATCTCTCTGCATGAAGGCACACAACTGTACTCAATTAAAGGGTGACACATGGCTTGCTAGTGCTGCTGTGCTCTCACGCATTGGCAAGAGGAAGCAGAGCCTATTCTTACTCTCAGTCCAGAACCTCTGTCGCCACAACAGCACCACCCCTCTCTCACATCCAGCAACCTGCCCCACCCCCTCCCCCCTTCTCGCACGCACAATAGCAATTGTTTGCAATGATTATTTTTTTTACTTTTTTTTTTTTTTTGTCGTTTCATGTGTTTGCGTAGGAAACCCCAACACGAACAGAGAAAAGAGCAGGAGCCTAAAAGACCGCACATCAAGAAGCCTCTGAATGCTTTCATGTTGTACATGAAAGAGATGCGGGCCAACGTGGTGGCCGAGTGCACGCTAAAGGAAAGCGCGGCCATCAACCAAATACTGGGAAGGAGGGTGGGTGGATTTGTCTCTCCATATGAATCCCAGCAACGTCTGCCTGGGCTTTCTCAGCAGTCCTTTAGGAGTCAAGATTAGCGGCAGCCATTTTCTCTGCTTCAAACCATAAGGCGCAAGGACTAGCAGACAAACGAACATTCGAACAAAATTAGCTGAAAAACTTCCTGGATAATGGTTGGGTTTGAAATGGGAAAAAAATATATTCTTTTGCCAATTTTGAAGAAAACCGCTAAACATGTTTAATGATTTAAGTGGAGCTTTTGGTGGGTTCGGCAGGGAGCCACAGCAAAGTGAAACTTGCGGCTGTGCAGAGCAATTGCTCGCTGACATGGTATTTTTTAGGGTTCTTTTTAATCGCGCAGTTTAATTGGAACCAGTGTTTTGATATGAAATCAAAGTTTTCCCTGCATTTGTTAATCTCTTCATCATGTTCCTCTTTTTTTTTTAAACAAATCATTTGGAAGTTAAAAAGGATTTTTTTTCCCCCCCACCAAAACACTAGCTCTCTTCTCTTTGTAGGGAACATGAAAGTGCGTGCCAGTAATTGACTTTTTTTCCTCCTCTCAATCTCCCTTGTTTTGAACAGTGGCATGCTTTATCTCGGGAAGAGCAGGCTAAGTATTATGAATTAGCCCGCAAGGAACGACAGCTTCACATGCAGCTTTATCCTGGCTGGTCCGCCAGAGACAATTATGTAAGTATGAACAGAACAGTCCGGAAGCTGAAAGGTGTGTGAACTGTGAGCACATGCAGAGGCATTAGCCCTGATAATAAAAGCATGTACAATTCTAAATTTGAGATAAGATGATTATTAATGAGTGAAATGCTGCGTGTTTGGGAATGTATGTTTGAGTGATTGACATTATTAAAAGTGTGGCTCCAGCACTCTCATTCACTATTCCATTTGAGGGCGTGGTTTGTGATGTCTATCTTCTCATCTTTGGACACCCCTTGCATTTTATGACGCGCAGCTTTGTCAAGTGTTTGATTTTACAAATTGGAAATGGCAGAAGCAAATTAACAACTATATAATTTTCCATTTTACCCCCTTTTTACCATAGAAATGTGGAAACTAGAGAGCTGTTATCAACATATACTGATATTTTATTGCACACCCAAATGCCCGGAGACACAAAAAATTCACAATATGATATGCAGAATGTTTCAGTTTATTACCCGTCAATACACCGTACTATATATAGTCTTATCAAGCTCAATCGAATGTAAACTCAGAGAAGCAGCTTATATTGTGTAATGTAAAGTGATTGTCTGTCAACAGAAATATTTGTGTGAAACTCTTTTGCTCTCACAGTGAAGACGACCCATCGCTACGACTTCATAAACCGCGCAAAACTGTCACTTTCACTCTTGGAAGTGTACCGCAACAGAAACACGGATTAACTGCAGAATAAGTGGATTATCCGAATTTGCAGTAGGAGACCAAACCTTACTGAATATTTTACTAAACGTGACTTAGTGTACTCATATCTTTACCTAGAGTTATTCCCTGTGGATTCCAGTAAGCCATAAATCCAGAATAAATTAGATTGCTCTCTGAAAACATGTTGGGTATCTTCATGGAAATTAAGTTAAGACCAGCGGTTCTGTTTTTCTTTCTTTTTTTTTATAGTTGCATGGCTGCAGCGAGTTGCGTATGGTGTAAAAAGGTTGTCAGTGTTGGCACTGCAAGTTAGAAAGTTGCATTGCTCAAGGGATTCAGAGCATAAACTGAATGCACAGTAGATGAGCTAATCTGGATCAGATATAACAGATGTATCGCCATTATAAGTAATGGTCTGAATTATTCACACCTTTCATAAAAATTAAGAAAAAAAGGCAGCCCATAGTAAGCATTGCTCTTAATCATGTGATACAGCAATATTTCCATGACTTTGAATATAAAACTTAGAATACAGTCACCAATATCTACAATACATTTCGTATGTGACTCGCCAAGATTCCGTGCCTCTTTGACAAAAAAGAGGTGTTTCAAATTCACCTCCCCATGCACTTTCAGTCAAAAAATACAGACTCGCATAAATATGAACAATGCATTTCAAATCTGAAGTTTCAAAACGGTGATATTCATACAATTATAGGGTCTGTTTCTGTTAGTCATTTCCGTGCTTTGTTTTTTTTTGTAATTATAATTTCTAAGCCATTTAAAGTCTGAGTAGATCTGGTCTTTTAGACTGGAAGTCCTTTGACCTCAATCATAACCTCAATGTGCCACTGGACATTTTCAAATTGACCCAACCACCTAGCGGGGGGTAGTGTGTTCTGAAGCAAACAAACCGAGCAGTTTCGGGGTGAGATTATGTAGCTACAGTTTAAGAATTACTTTAAACAGCACGGCGAGATAAAAATATATCTGAACTGATAAAATACTTTTCAGTAAAAATGTGACAGACCATTTCAAGGAAAAAATCATTAAACAAACACAGCATTGGACAGATTCTTTGAAGCCTACAAATCGTATATTCTGGGGTATACGTAGGCCCTATGCTAGTGAATGGGGAGGTAAATTTCAGATCTTTGTCACAGAGGCATGGAATCTTGGTGAGTCGATTGCAAAATTTATTGTACACATTGGTAACGGAGTATTAAGCCCTATATTCAAACTTATGAAAATATTGCTATAAGTGCAGACATATCAGAAAACTATATCCTTTCATTTCAAAACATTGACCCTCAAATATAAATTGCTCTTCCATTCGGTGAATACCATCTTAAAACAAAAAGGTGTCAGTGCCTGGGGTGTCCAGTAGGGGGCAGGTAGACATGGCAAACATCAAGAAGTGGTTTAGTGAATGTGAGTGCTGGAGCCACACTTTAAGCGTTCACCTGGATATTTTATAGGGAAAGAAGAAGAAACGGAAGCGGGAGAAAATCCAGGAGGCTGCTTCAGGTGAGTACCATCACTTGCCTTTAAACCCAAACAAGTACTAGCTAGCAAGCCCCTCTTAAACCACTATCAGAATCAGCTGCCACATAATAGCCTTTATGCCCCCGCTTCACATATGATGCTAATTTTGACCGTTTTCACTTGTCTGTCCTCTTTCAAGCTGTATACATGTCTTTGCTCGGAGAAAAATATGTGAGGCTAAACAAGGGCCGAGGGCAACTACATGTAGACTAGCAGTAGCATTAGCCCTATAGGTTTTTTTTTTTTTACTTTGCTCTATAGCCCTGCTATGTTATTTCATCTCACAGGAAGCATATGAAATGCCTCTACCGTGCAATCCTTGGGTAAAGTGTAGACAAAAAATTATTTTATGAACTCTGAGCCCTGCAACTTGTGACGTGTTATGACCTAGCAAGTTTAGTGTCATTGGAAACATAAAATATTGGGTCTTTCTGAAGGATAGCAGTAAATGTAAATGTTAAAGGGCATGTACACCCTATTTCACAATCTGAATTTACCTCAGGGATCGATTAAAGAATCTCCCAAAGTAATGTTGGTGATAAACATTGATAAAGTGCCACATCCTTGTCAAAGCGCTTTCTATTCTAAGCCTTTTCCTCTCCTCTCCAGAAATGGCTGTGACATCATTTCTGGCTCCTTTACCTTCAGAAATATCAAAATTACTGACAATCAAATAAAAAATTCAAATGGTTTTTCTTGAAGCCCAACTGCTCACCGAATTTTTTTTTAAACAGTTTTGCAGATATGATCCTGGAGCGCTTATCCAGGGCATGTATTTGGTATTGCAGCAAATTGCAATTAATAGTGAGAGTATACTGCAGTTGAAACGTTTTGATTAAGGCCATGACATCATATTTTGAGTGGAATAAGGACTTGGTTATGAAAAACGGATGTCTCAAAGTAATTCTGCATGATAATTTTGATGCGTTTTGCTAATTATGAACAACTGTATTTATAAATTACAAAATGCATTGACGTATATGAATCTCTTTGCACCCACACGACTTCTAGCTTCTTGAAGGTTCATATTTATAGGGCTGTAGCGCTACGTAAACCTCTGTCTCACTAAGACCAAAGTCTTAGCTTCCACGACTATAATCTGATCCGACATCACTCCAGTCTTCCAAATTGGAATAAAACTCTCACTCTTCATCCACTGTTTGCCATACTTGATATACTGGCACTTGTCCTTGTGTTCCTTCGCTGATGACATAGGCTGCTCAGTATGTGGATGCGGTTGGCAGTAATATTGATTATCTGTGATTGTGGATTGATTTCAGCAGAAAGAAATGTGTGTTTCTTTCCTCTGATACCTTTCAGCTTTTTAAAATGTTGTTTATTTTGTCGGGTTTACATGCCCTTTAAAGATCCTCTCTTTTGCAGGCACTGGACAGAGAATGAAAACGGCATACATCTGAAGAATGGTAAGGGAAAGTACTTTAATTACATTTAACCCAGTTTTGCATTTCGGCAGTTTATAGCATAATCGCCTACGTCATGTATTTGCCAAATTGAGGCATCGGCTGGCTGTTCTTTGGTGCTCACTAAAAAAATGAGTTTTTTCCTTCGGTCTCAAAACCTTAAAAAATAAAATCCATTCTCTTAATAAGTAATTAAATAAAATTAAAATAATAATAGAAAAAAAAACCTTGAAAAAAATGAGATTAAAGTGCTCGTGCCATGATTTCCTTGTTTATAAATTTAAAAAATGTATTTGTTTATTTATGTATTTTGATTATTTCTAATGGTGCTCTGAGCTCCTCAAGATGAATGAAATTTAGTTCTATTATATTTGAGAGAAGGCAGATATCTCACCAGTCGATATAGCCAAAAAACCGCTACTCATAGCAAAACGATCTAGATGGATTAACAGTGCTAAAAGTAACAAGATTTTTTTTTCATTTTTGAATTTTGGGTGAACTGTCCCTTTAAATGAGCAACTTAAATATATATAAGCAGTCACAGGGAATCAGAATAAGTGCGTTGAAGTCCAAAAATTTAGGGTCCAAAGTTAGCTTAGTTAAGGTTGGCAATAAATGGATATCCTACGTGACGTGATTCTCCCATGAGAATAATTGTTCCAGGGAAAACTGCTCTTCCTTTTGTGTGTTTACTTTTCTACAAGAATGAGTCCCCTTCAGGAGAGCTGGGGAGCTTTTGACTAATATGAACTGAATTTACTGCCTGTCTCAGGCTAAACAGGCTGCTAATACAATCGGTGCTGTTCTCAAGAACATGGCGACAATGCTGTTTTTAAAGAATAATTCCAAAGAACAACAGAATTTGGGTGACATGTATTTGTTCTTGAGTACACAACAATACACCACTCCTGGTTCGTGTGTCAAGAATCCAACATGATTTGTGTTTTTCCAGCATTGGCGTTACTTTTTGAAAGCGAAAGTAATAGCTGAGCATCAAGATTCTGCATAATTGGTCTGGTTACCCAGGAGCTTATTTGCTGGGTTCCACTCCATTTTCCTCTCCAGTGAAATATGAACAAAGGGACATGTCTGGTTCTTTAATTAAATGAAGCCAGCAAGAGGATGGCTTGAGGGTTTATTGATAGATGGCCCTGTGACTCGCTCTGGACGTAAATTACAGCGCTTTCAGCTTGTTTTTTTTTTTAGGAATTTTTTTTTTTGCCAAAGCACCCCAGCTGTGATTCAATAATTAGCAATACCTTGTCAAGTCTTGAGTGCGGGCCTAGCTGATTCATTGTGACAGTCTTAAATGCATATGCACACTGCCAAGAATGTTGTAGCAATTCAAAAGCTCCCAATTTATGCATATCCTATGAGATGGATTGTGGTTCGTACACACCAGAAAGCCTCGCTAAATGAATTTTTTGTCCAATTGTCTTTTTCCCACTTCATTTTGTTAAAGCCTGTGGCATTGCCATTGCAATGGTGTGTTCAGTGTGTCATGAAATTCATACAGTTTATGGAAACAAGGCACTTCCAATGGTAGCATTAGTTCTAAACTGGACAATAAATGCAAAGACATTAGTTGGACAAAAATGTCCAGTTTGTGTTTGGACTTATGTGTGATTGTGCCTGCCTTCATCTGTTGCTGGCCTGGGCTCTAATTGGCACTATCAACAGTTTAATTACGTGAGGGGATTCTGAAAGGTGAGAGAAACATAATGCGCAGTAGCATATAGAGCTGACAGTGTTCACTCAGTGTTGTCGTAAGCTACTTTAATGGCAACCCTGGTTTGCTTGTTGTCATTGTATAATTGCTCAGAGCTCAAGTAGCTACGGTCAAGCTTGCCAATAGTAAAATATAGTATTTCGGTGTTGTTCCTGTTGGTCCTCTGCTTGAGACGAAAGACTGTCAGACTCTGAACGATAAGAGCGAACCTGTCTGGACAAACTTCCCTCAGGCTTTTGTGGTTCTTGCTAGTGCGTTGTTTGGGACTGTTGGGATTTTATCGCCTTTCACCTTTTTGTATGTGAATAGTATAAGGATCTAGGGAGTTTCGGTGCCAATTTCACCCACACCAACACAGTGTTTTGGTGACGCTGAAGTGGACACATGCATGAAGGCCTTTCAATTTGTCTTTTAAAGGGCGAATACATAAATTCAGGATGAAAGTTTTTAGTATTATTTTTCTTGTTTTATTGATGCTCATGGATTTTAGTTTTCTGCATCAGTGATGTAAGGAGGTAAAAATATATATGAAGAGTTTGTTTCCAAAACACAATAAGTACCAAAATTACAAAAATTGTGATAAAACCATTGCGCGATAGCCCTGTGCTTCTTACACATGGTGCAAAAATCCGTTTTTAGAGATTCATACTATAAGGTGAATTGTTTTGTGGTCAAAGTTTGTGTTTTTCTGTTAAATGCAATAGGCGCCAAAATAGAAAAAGCTGATTCACTCAAAATTAGTAAAATAGGTAAGTGTATTGCATTTGGGAAACAAAGTCTTCATATATATTTTTTATTTTGCATTCAGATCTATCAATCTAAAGGTACATTACACTGTATGGGCAGTAAGTTGATGCTTTGTATTTGACGCTTTCCTATGTAGAAGTGGCTCATGAAGCTAAATTTGGCAGTCAGGGCTTGTTTTTGGTATGAGACTTTTTATCCTTCTTCTTTGCTGTGGCAAATTTTGAGAAGTTATTCATTCTTAATGTTAACCAACTTTTTATTGAAAGTACAGTGTTGAGCAAATTAATTGGATAAAGGTGCTTGTGAATTGAATTGAATTGAATGGAGTGTAAATAGCCGTGTCAAGAGATGGACATTTTATATAACCACCTCAGAGATCACTGCATAGTACCTTTTAGCCACGTTTCATTAATTACCTTGACTTCTATGACACAACTTATGTGATTGCATGGTTTCCCCCAGAAAAGTTGTTAGGCCTGGTGGCAAGTATCTTTTGAGGGGGGCCAGCGGCCCACCGACGGCCAACAAGTGTCGTTTTTTTGACGGGGGCCCAACACAGGCCAGCAACTTACTGATGGCAGGGCCCGATAGGAAACAGATTCATGAATAGAATTTAGAGGGTGAGATTCTATAGGGCCCTTCATTGAATCAGTGTTGGAATTTGATCAGAAATCTGAAAATATGCCTTCATAATTGTACGTACGTGTTATTATAAGATGTTTATTTAACATATTAACATCAACTATAGCAGATTCTTATAAATCGGTAGTCTTGAAATGCCGTTTTTGACAATCACAAAATAAATGTAACTGAAATAGATAATATCAAGTGTTCTCACCAAAAAACTTGAAAAAAGTCCTGGCAGCATCTGAATCTTAAAGCCTTTTAATGCTGGTAACATTTAACAAAAAGATAAATTATAATAAATACTTGACAAAGTATTGACTAATAAATTTAACTCAAGAATCAACCAAGAGATCGAAATGCGAGTATGGTTGGAAGAGGTGGACTCGGGCCCGATTCATCAAAGAAAATGCAGCTGCGATATTTCAAAGTGCGAGATGCAGTGTGAAAGTCTCGCAGCTCAAGTTATGAGACAGATAAATTTTCGTGGTATGAGGCGGTGGACAGCATAATTGACCAAAAACGCTTGGGCAAAAGAATTCCATATTCAACATCCACTAATATCGAATGTAATCAGTGCATTTTTGGCTTACCTTGATGTTTGGGTAGGGTACAGTGGGCTAAGATGCCCCTGAGGGTAAGATGGCCTTTGCTAATAATTCAATTTCAGCTGTGCCCAGTACGTGGCTCTTGACTAAGACAAACGCACTTCCACCTGGAGGGAAATGCTCAGCAACAGATGAGTCAACGAAGCAAGTGACGTGAGAACTTGAAGTATTTGTGTTTTTACTATCTTTCTTCTAAAAAAAATAATCAAATGAATCATTATGCCTCAAGTATTTGAAAGCTCCAGGAGTCTGCAGGACATGTCAGTGTAACTCTCTGATGCCTTCTCCATGTATAAAAGGGGGTCCTTTGTAGTGTTAAAAGGAGATATTGGGGTTAATGAGCCAAAACCAAAATGATAGTGCAGGGGAAAGATGCCCTTTTTGGTTTGCCCCTAAGGAAGGAAGGCATATTACCCCATTTTGAGCCGTATTCATTCTGTTTGATGAGTTTTTTCTGAAAATGATGTCCTATTTATAGAATATTCATATATCAGACATGATGGTTTTTATAAAGAACTTGGGAATGGAATGTAAAGTGTATCCATACATGTTAAAAGTAGGGCCATATGGAGTTCCACAATAATGAATCATTTATGCATCAATAAGGGCCTAAAAAGAAATATATTGGGTGAAATGCATTATGGTCACTCTAAATTTTAAAAACTTTTCATGGATACTCATACAAGTTCCATCCCGCTGCATGTTTATCTCATGTGGGGCCTCATATATTTTAGTAGTCCAGGGGATACAACCATCTATTCCTTGATGCATTTAATGCCAACAGTACCTTGCCATCACTTGTGTCTTAGTGTCTAAAAAGTGAAGTTTATGAGAATGTACCCCTTTTTTTCCCAATTTCTTTAGCTAGGAAATTTCTAAAAAGATGTTGACCTTTTGTATCATGTGTACCTGCCAATTAGGACAGCTATAATATGATAGTTACTCAAGTGAAATGCAATAAAACAAGTATGTTTTAGGCTTTACAAGTTATTCTAGATAACATAAAACATGGGGGGCATCTTATTTCATCCAGAAGAGCATTTTACCCCAGGGGTGGGGTAAGATGATCTTTAAAAAAAAAAAAGAATTCAAATTTTAAAATATTTCTACAGCAACTATGTCACAAATCTTTCAAGATGTGGTAGCCAACTTTACAAACTATCCATTCAAGCAAAAAAAAAAAAATTATGTGTAAAAACATCAAGCATTCAGTCACAAAAATTTCGAGTTTTTTTCTCGTGCTGCTATACATGGTAATAATCCATGTTACTGCTGACACATCGGGTAGCTACGGTACGCACAGCATATTTTGCAATATTAATAATCAATATTAATTTCCAAACCTGTTTCTCAATAATAAAACCCCCAAAATATATTGGCACCTGTTTTTAAAATCGTTCCCCATTTAAAACCACCTTGGTGCATACTGCAATGCGCAGTATCGAAATTTTGACATATACGCAAATGTACTCGGGTGCGGTACAATATTACTAGTGCGAAAGCTGACCAGCGGGGGGGGAGGGGAGGGGGACAATCGTACTGTGGCAAGGTACAGAACGATTGTACCCAGTGTGAAAGCGCCCTTAGACACTTTAAGAATTCTACTCTCCGCTGAAATATGCGTTCCCGAGGTGAGGTCTCAACCTTTAAAACAAGCATGTATTCGCGTCTTGACCAAAAGATGTTGCCATTGCGCTTTCCAACTAAGTATGTCCCTGTCATTAACAGCACAAGCGTGACTGAAATTTAAAAATAAATAAATAAATAAATAAATGTTTAAATAAACGATGTTTAGCCTAGTGGGGTGGGGGAAACTCTGGATTGGATCATCAACACAGCACTGTAATTGTGTTGGACTGGCCTGTTAATTAATTTGACCTCAATTCCATTGAGAATTTCTGGTCCATCATCAAGTCAAGGCTGCAGCAAAAGTACTACACAAAAGCCAAAGTCATCCATACAGTTGGTGTGGCATCACAGCGAAAAATCAACACAACCTGAAAAAAAACATGGTCAGCTCATTGCCAAAACAGGCGGAACGGCTTATCAAGACGGACACATCTTGTGCTGAGTGCTGAATGTAGATGCTATTAGAGTAATACAAAGCCTGAGAACCTTTGTTGTTTGGTTTTCCCCACTCCAGCCAGCTTTATCCAATTAATTTGCACAAGACTGTATGAAGCACCTCCTCCCTGAGCCTCCCTTTATAAAGAATTTGTTTACAAGTCTTACTTTTGCAAGGAAATTCTGGTAATCCTTTTCTCCAATTTCTTAATAGCTTTGGTTTCACATCTGGCCTCAGCACTGACAGTCAGGCCAATAAATATGTGGATACTGGCAATGTTATTTGCTATTTTAGCTGTCTACTGCACATATTGGAGTTGAAATATCCATCTAATTTTCTTCATTTATGTCAGTTTTGTATTTTATCCTAATACTTCTTTTAGTCCTCGGGTGGGGCGGGCGGGGGTGGTGGTGTACACAACAGGTGGAACTAATTATGCTTTACATATAGCGTAACAATGAAGGATGTCTAACGTTTCAAAATGAATTAAATATACAGTGTGCAGTAATGATAATACACTTAACAAAATGAAGATGAATCAGAAATCAAGTACTGTTCAAGCATTTGTTTCAAGCAATATTGGATCATATAGATGAAAATAAGTGAACATATAACAATATGTAGTAGTAACAAAAACAATAACTTCTTTTTCAGAGAAAAAGTCAGTATCTTGTGTGACCACCCTTTGCTTTGATTACGGAATTTAATCTTTCCGGCAAGGTTTTCACATATTTTTTATTTCCTCACTCACTCACTAAACCATTCCATATGGATTGAAGTTCATTCCAAGGAGATTGTTTCGATGCTACAATAGATTTGCTCAATTGAATTAAGGTCTGGATTTTGAGCGGCCCAAGTCATAACTTCTATCATCAGATGTTTCCCTCTGAATGAGATCATTTCTGCACAACTTAGAAGCGTGTTTAGGGTCATTATCTTGTTGAAAATAAAATCCATGACCAAACAGTCTCTTTCAAGAGGGAGATGCATGCCTCACAAGGATACTGTGATACTTCTTCAGATCAATGATTCTGTCAAATTTAAATTTATGAGATCACCGGATCCTTTTGAACAGACTGAACCCCAAAACGTAATATTGGTAATATGTGTCCTGTGTTTTAATGAAGGGGTTAAACAGTCATTTTTGAAACTTTTACCAACTCTACAGCACAGATAAGTTCTGCGTTTGGGTGAGAAAATTTTGAATTCTGATTCATCAGTCCAAAGTACTTTTACCCTGACCATTGGTGTCCAATCCTTGAATTTCTCGGCTAACACAAGTCTATTTTTAATGTTACCACCTCTTGGCAGTAACATGACCAATCCGACCGCTTTCACACCGGTGTCTGAAAATAGTAGGTCTTGATAGTTTCATCTCCTCACTTCTGGCCCTATTAATATCATCATGGAGTTGTCGTGCAGTGAACCGCTGATTTTTGGTCTTACTTGTCACGCTCATATAACGAACATCAGAGGCACTTCATTTCTGGTTTGCACCTCTATTGCCACTAGTTTTCCTTTTTGAAAGGCTTGATGGTGTTTCTTACAGTGCTGTGGCAGCATTTAAAAGCCATTCCACAAGAGATTGATATTTGGTGTGCAGTTGACCCCCCTGGAATTGAATGAAACTTGGCACATAGGTAGATATGGGTGTCTCACGGAAAAAGCCAAATTTTTAAGTCCATATCTTACTTTGCCTGCCGGTAGCACCACTTGGAAGCCATTAAAGTGGCTTATTTTTGCTGTCAACACTACATTTTACATCAACAATCATGACTTAAGGATACAAAGTATCAAATATGGTAAACTTTTATCATGACCTTAGACACTTCAAGCCCGGATAGACATCAGCGCCAAACAGGGCAACTACATTATTAAGCCAGAATTATTTGAGAAATAACAGTAAAAATTGAAAATGGGAATGGGAACAAAGTAATATCCCAGATATATACCAATCTAGAATAGTTTATTATGTGTCTACTCACAACAAGACTATCATTTTCATTGAATAGTACTGTACCTTGGTATCTTGCTGGGTTAGTGCAATGGATGGCCGGAAAGATGGTCGAAATTGATTTTGGTGCATGTTTGCGGTATATTTGCTCAGTAACCCGGGTAAGTATTGTGGTGGTAAATGCCATTTGTTGTGCCGTTGGAACTCTATTTTCAGTATTACCAAGCATTTCTTTGGTAGTATCTACACTTTCAAGCTAGACAGAGCCAAAGTTGGAGAAAAACTCAAAACGGACCATTTCATAGCAGATTGTGCCTGTGTAATGGTGGCATTATTTTGTTTAGCCCAGCTAGATAGAGATCTGAAATTCTCTGGATACACAGTTCCTTTGGGGTACATTTCAGCATTAGTAAAGTATCAGTGGTACTATTTTTTGTGTAGCTGATATTCAACATCTAAAGTTGGAAAATTTCACCCACAGGGGGTGCTGTATGCAGGATACAAGTACTGGCATTCCCCAGTAATGTACCAAAGAATTTTTTTTTTAAATTGTGATGCACACAGCTAGTTCTCTGAGAAAATGAAGAGTTTGGTTTGGTAATATGCTGGGTAGATAGCTTTCTGACTAAAGGCGACGCTTTAAAGAGCTAATGTTCTACCGATCTAATATTCCGTATTCCCAGACATATACCAAAGTCCTGCCTTTTGAAATATATGAAGTACATGCACAGTTATACATAAAACTCTATAGGTTGTAAACTGGTGGTGATTCTGAGCTTTACAAACTCACTATACATGTGTTTTTACCAAGTACAGCCCAGTCAGAAATGTACAGCAAGTTATAAAACATGACCAGTCCAAAAAAAAAAAAAAAACCTGAAAAACAACTAACGTTAATGAAGTATCACGATAAGTATGTATGCAGACATGCAACAGTATACGTACACTTGTATAACTCTGAAAAAGAATCTTAGTCACACAACCGTGTACATGAAGACAGAATGTTTAGTACAAAAGTTAAAACTGTGTTGTACTTTTCATGTTATCCAAAGTGAAATGACGTCAACCCAGCATGTGACTTGCTCTATCCCTCAGTCTGTTTTTGTAATTGGACTGTGGGTTGGTGGCACCTGGTGGTGCGTGCCAGAGGTGCTCTTTGGCCTTGGCCCCGAGCAGCTATCCAAGGCCTTCATTCGATCTGGGTCAATGTTACCCTTGGAGCCAGTCGAGCCCTAGGCAAGTCCTACTACACTAAATCCTGGGTCTCTACAGGGCGGTTTATGGCCCGTTGATAGTGAGCTTCTCTGTCTCTGAATTAAATAGCTGGCCACAGCCTACATGGCACAATAGTTGCATCAACACCCATGGCTTGGTACGCACCAAAATGGGAAGTCTGTAAGAGAAACCCCGCCCTCCCACCCAGCAGGCATCCCGTAGGCTAGACATAATGGGCTGGTGTTAGGAATGAGGGCATGCAAGTTACCACTACAATTGAACTGCCCTTATCTTGGCAGTGTTGGGATTCTGATTCTGCTGTCATGTTTTAGTTCTGTACCTGGCTTTGCCATGCTTTATGATTTTTGTGTTTAATGACCACTGCTCTGTCTGACCATTCTTAGGATCATGTATTGTGTTTTTGGTAATTTGGATTTCACGTTTTATTATTTTTTTCATGCTTCAGATTCCATGCCATGTTTTCATTTCCATGCTTTACACTCTGTCTCCCCTGTCTTGTCATGTGTGTATCTTTGCTCACGGTCCCTTGTCTTGTGTGCCACTCATTCGGGTGATTTATTGGTTTCTGGGTTTCAATCTTCTTTCATTATCTCGTGTTCTTCCTTCCTCTCTCTTTTACTGTCTTACTAACACATACTAACAGTTTATTGTTTTTGCTAAATACTAATCCACACTAACCTTGTATATTTGGACTAACTTACTAACAAGCACTTGGGATTGTATAGCTGCACTTACTAATTGACTAATGATCTCTCAGCTGTCGCCCAATTCTAGTCTCCGCCTCCTTGCCTATCCCTAATTATCTCTGCTGCAGTTTTCCACTTATATCTCATGCTTTCCTTTTCTTTAGACTATGCACTTTTAGTACTCCTTAACCGGAGCTGTTTGTTCATAGGATTGTCTTGTGATCCCTGTCTGCGTTTTGGCTACAGCCAAATTCATGTAATTAGTTTATCCCTCATGTGTCTCTCCCTAATCATTGTCACCATTGATTGCACCTGTTCTCCCTGGTCATGTGTTCTCCTGGATGTGTATATAAGATGTCTGTTTGCTTCACACTCTTGTCAGATTGTTCTCCCTAGTTTTCTCGTGCCACGTTTCTCGCCTTGATTGCTCAGTGTTTATCTTTCTGACTGGATTGCTCGACTATTGATTTTGGTTTGCCCTTTTTGGATATTGTTGCATCTGTGAGTTTTGACCTTTTTCTGCCCGACCCTGATTTTGTGATTACTGCCCTGGTTTTGGATTCGGACTGTCTTTGGCTTATGAGTTTGTTTCTCCTCCAAACCTACGCCTGTGTACCGAACCCTTTTTGTCTGACCACGAACTTTGTTATTGGTGCCCTGGTTACGATTCTGGATTACGCCCATTGGATACTGTTTTTGGATTGTGGACTTTGTACCGTTGCCAGCTCTGTTGGGGGGTTTCCCCCTTCAGAAATAAAGCCTCCTTTTTGCATTCTACTGGTTGTCGCACTTGGTTCATTTCGTAAATCACAACAGGCAGGCTTCTACTTGCTTACTACAAACTCTGTGGTCTTCTTCAGGATAACCACTTGCTCGACACGACTGCTGTGCCCTTTTTCTTACCTAAGCACCCTGCCCTTGGAAAATCCTAGAACTAGATTTAGTCAGTAAGCATGGCTTACAGGATACCCCCCGCAACAACAAGTAGTCGGGCAGTACCACAGTCAATAGACCTTTCAGCAAGAAAAAAATTTTCAAAATCGGATGAGTAGGTTATGAGATCTAGGTCCGGACGCACAGACGCATGCTCACACTCACGGACGGACAAAGCAAATCCAGTATACCCCCCTAAACTTTGTTGCGGGGGTATAATTAACACTGAAGCCCGCTCACTAATTCTAATAGCGAAGGAAAATGCTGAGCATTTATTATTTTCTGAAAACACACTAACACTACAAAACTGTACATTGTATTGACTACTGGTAAGATTCTTGCACGTTGACTCAATGCCGCAATCACCACCAGCATCCTTTTCCAATTTACAACCAACCCAGCTTTATACCAAAGAGAACAAATTTTTGGTATAACTGTGCATGTACTACATATATGTCAAAAGACAGAATTTTGTTATGTCTGGGAATATGGAATATTACATCAGTATAAGTTTAGTTTCTTAGAGCGCCACCTTTGGTCAGATAGCTATCCACCCAGCATAATGCCAAGGTAAACTCTTCATTTTCAGAGAACACTAGTTGCGTGTATCGCAATTCAAACAATTTCTTTGGTACATTGCTGGGGATAGCCAGTACTTAAATCCAACCTACAGCGCCCCCTGTGGGTGAAATTTTCCAACTTTTGATGTTGAATATCATCTACACTGGAAATACTACAATTGAGATTTTACAAATGCTGTAATGTACCCCAGAGGGGCTATGTACCCAGAGAACTTGAGATTTGCTGTCTTGCTGGGTAAACAAAATAATGCCACTTAAACATAGGCAAAATCTGCTATGAAATGGTCCCTTTTGAGTTTTCCTCCAACTTTGGCTCTGTCTAGCTTGAAATTATAGATACTACCAAAGAAATTCTTGGTATTCCTGAAAATAGAGTTCCAAAAGCACAACATATGGCATTTACCACCACAGTACATATCTGAGTTACTGAGCAAATATACTGCAAACATGCACCAAAATCATTTTCGACCATCTTCCCGGCTGTCCGTTGCACTAACCCAGCAAGATACCAAGGTACTATTCACTGAAAATGATAGTCTTGTTGGGAGTAGACACATAATAAAGCATTCTAGATTGATACATGTCTGGGATATTATTTTATTCCCATTCTCAATTTTTATTGTTATTTTAAAAATAATTCTGGCTTAATAATGTAGTTACCCAGCTTAGCGCTGATGTGGTACTGATGTCTAACCGGACTTGAAATGTCAAAGGTCATGATAAAAGTATAACATATTTTGTACTGTGCACACTTAAGTGTCTTCCAGGTGGCACTACCGGCAGGAAACGTGAGATACGGACCTGAAAATTTGGCTTTTTCTGTGAGACAACCGTGTCTACTTACGTGCCAAGTTTCATTCAATTCCAGTGGGGTCAACTCCTCAACTTCTTCAAAAAGTGTCATTTTCTCACGGAATGGCACTTAACGTCTTCAGCATCATGCAAGGCCACAATACAGCTACGAACAATCTTAGAGGGTTCCTTCCCTCGAACTATCAATACCAACACTGCTCAAAGTTCATGTCACCTTATATACTAGAACAACTGACCATCAGAGGTAAATTAGCAGAATAATGCTGCCTCAAGCCAAAAAAAAATTTTTTAGCATTGATAACCATGGAATGAGCCTTCAAACATTCATTCTGGCTATGCAAGAGTCAAAGAAAATGAAATTTGGGACACCTTTCAGTTGTTATAAAAATGGATGTTTTGTGTTTTTGTTTATTACCCATATTTTTACCTCAATATACTTGTGGGAATTATTTTTTTTTGTTTTCATTGCCTACAATAGTATTTTTCAAAATATTTTCACCAAAAAATTACAGAGAATATATTAGGACCCCTTTTTGATGAAAGTGGTGGTGTATAAGCATCACTGTGCACTAATGTATGTCAAAGTAATTCCTGTGAGCAAAAACCTCAGGCTTTTTGCTGCTCTGTACCTCTGTTTCCTTTGTTTTTTTTTCCTTCTGGCTACAGTATGACATTAAACTGTGATGTAATTCTTTATATGGTCATCTGCTCTTGGCACAGAATTGATTTGCCGAAAAAGGTTGACTTTAATTCAGGGAAAAAAAACTCCAAATGTTCTGTCTCTGACTTCAATGACCAAAATAACATTCAATGTCTTTATCTTCTCCCAGCGCTGGAAGGTACCAAAAAGCGGAGGCTTAGATTTTTTTTCTAAGAATATCTGTAGCAAAGTATTTCAGATTTATGTTAATATTAATATTGAATTCCAAGTGTAATATTGCAACCTCTTGAGCCCCCAGCCACTGGCTTGAAAATTAAATGCCCAAAATGGTATCATAATAAAGGTAACACCTTTGGGATTTTTCCTGGTGTACAAATCAGTGCATATGTCACTGACTTAGAGTAAATGAAGATGGAACACAGAATAAATGAAAGATCTCATTTCAGCCTAACAAATTTTTACTTTAATCCCTTTTGAAATTATTCAGTTGCAGTCTTAAACCTCTAAAAAATCACAGCACAGAATCTTCCCATCATCTATGCCAAAGTTTATTCTAACCAAGTAAATCAGAGCAAAATTAGAGAGGTTTTAGTTCAGAAATATCAAGGTGGCATCTCCACATTGACATTTGGGCATCTTTTTGGGCACTGTGTGCCATTTTAGATTTCTCATGTACTAAACAGTAGAACTCATTTCATTTCACTTATATATCTTTACAGGCACACATCAAAATCATCTAAATGCTATGATTTAAAAAAAACTTTTCATTTAAAAATTTTATTTTAATAATTTTTACAGTTTTTAAATCAGAAATAATTATTTTTTATTGCAGCCAGTCCTGTGTACATTTTCCCATTCAAAGAAAATACATACATCGGAAATCAAGTTTGACTCCTCTGAAGCAGATTTTTTTTTTCAACAAAATAAGCACATCAACAAAATTATAAATACAAAGATAATTTTAAAAAATGGTAATAAGCAAAAAGAACAAATACCCCAACAATTATTTATTCAAGAACTACGCTTTCGCTGCTCAAAAAGAAAATGCGCATCGACAAGATTCCAACCTGGATTTCCCACATCAGAGTGCTCCACCTTAGCCACTACACTACCTAAATAGACTAATGCACTCGCGTCTCCTTGCAAATACGAAGTGAGTCAACAGAACACTTCATGCACCCCGATTTAGCGCTTGTATTACAGCGCTCTCTCGGTACTTGTGCGTAATGACGCATGGAATCTCAGGCAGAGGCACCCTTAAAGACTACTATGAAAATGACTGTTGAATATATAGGGGACAATTATACTGAAAATACTAAAAACAAATCAGTTAAGAATTTATTTTGTTGTGCTCTTCGAATACATGCGCATAATGGCGCATGGACTTTGTTAGACGCACTGGGAGTGCAAGGCTCTATCTCAGGCTGGGTTTATATGATTACGGTGGTTGAGGGCTCGTTGGAAACATCAGAGCCCATGAAATCAAATGGCCACCCGCAAAGTCAAACTGACAGTACCACAAGCTGATTGGAGAGAAGTCAATACATTGCTTGCAAGCAGAATACTTGGAGCAGGGGTGTCAAACTGACCCGTAAACGGGCCAAGAGGCTGCAGGTCTTCAATCCTACCAAGCAGAAGCTCACCTGAAAGCACTGATTTAATCAACTGATCTAGGCCTGCACAACTGATTAGTTGTATCAGGTACGCTTCTGCATTGTTGGAGTGAAAACCTGCAGCCTCTTGGCCCGTTTACGGGTCAGTTTGACACCCCTGGCTTAGGGCCTGCCTTCACTGGAAGCAGTGTCCCAGAAAAAACATGCATGGAGACTGGCTGATCTAGTCTCAGTATAACACAGACACACTGGGCTAACAATTGCCAGTGGAGATGTACCCTCAAAAACAGTTTTTATTACAAAATATCAAACTTAAGAAAAAATTTTTGCTCATCGCTGCAGAATGTGTAGTATATGTCTGCTGTTCTTTGAGTGTGATGTCAGTTTAAAATGACATGGCTTATAATACTGGGTTCTGTGGACTTTCTCTCTCATTTGATATATCTTTCATATGCACAAATTCAGTACAAATGCTTGCAATTGATCACTAATATTATTTTACTTAATGTTTTGCAACAGCTTATTTGCTTGCTTGGTGCTTGAATTCTGTTCAGATGAGGTAAAAATGGTTAAAATGGTTATCATGAGCTTTTTGCCGAGTTACTTCCCTTTAAGCAGGTATGCTGCATGACGATGTTACCATGAGGAAACATGCTGTATTTATGATGTTTATTGATTGCCCCCGCTACTAGGGCATTCAAGGTTAAGCTGGTATGGCTTGGTTGCCTATGTAGCTTGTTGTCACCCCCAAAATGCCTTGCACACATGCACAGCATGCACACATGCCTATCCATAATCAATGTGTAGTTCACAAGCAACCAACTAACTCGAATATGCATTTAGAAACTCTTAATAGTTACTAGTTTAGCCAGAGGTGATGCATGAGTCACACAGGAACAAATAGAATGGTTGACCGCTAAATTGAATCTAATGTGGAAGCACATCGCGCAGGCATTCACAATAAATAGAATGTAAGCAATGGATCATTTTTACTGACTGAATTTCAAGGGTGATTAACCTTTTATGGTGGGTGCCTGTCATGCTTTTATGTGAATGTAACTACCATCCTTAAAGTTGCATAGCCTATATACGTTACATTTCCACACTTACCATCAATAACATCTGGATGGATTCGTTCTAATCCATTGTGGTGGCGCGCAGAGCCAGAATGATAAGTATTGAACAGTGACACAAGTTTTATGTACCCATGTATAAAGGACATTGGCATACTTCTTTGTGCAGAGATATTGCACCTGGATCTTAAAACTTGTTCTTTCAATTTGTGATACCAGCATTTAGCCAAATCGTGCGCTGTTGACTGTGCACACTGGCAGTGACCGGTTCAGTCCCTCAGTGTGTGTGGGCAGGCTTCACCCCCACCCACCCCTGCAGCTGCAGATGCACTAGGCTTGCGGATCAGGTTGTGGACTGACCCTGTGGTGCTCTGCAGTTATTGCTATCCCTGGATGAAAAGAGCTGAGGTGAGGGAGGGTGGAGGGCACAGAAAAGAGGGAGGGTGATGACAAGAAGAAAGATGAAAGCTAGAGAAAGGGGATAAAGAGAGTGGGAAGAAGGCCATCAGTGCTCTACCCTGATGGTTGAAGCTTATTTCCAGGACAAATCTGGATCTCATTTACGCCATTTTCCCCTGACACAGGGCTTTTGCTAGTGCTGTAGCCTGTGCCCAATCCAGAACTGATATGGCCATTTCCTCTGAAAAAAGGAGTGGTTCTCAACAGAAACACCGGTTCAGAGTAGGCACCGCAAACCAGCCGGTCCCAACCAAGGAATCTGCGATGTTCAGGCTGGGGGTTGATGCGAGGAGGGTGTTCTTACCTGTGTCACTTATCATAATGGATTTGCTAGCTTGCTCAGTTGTGTGAAATGTGAAGCAGAACAGTTCTGACATGCATTGAAATCACAGGCATCATATACCCATCTGACACACTTCTTTTCTGGCTCAGAACTAAACCATTCAATAATTCTCAATGAAATTTTAATATATAGATATATATTATTGTGCAATGTGCCTATTCTTACTTCCCTCTTGTTCCTTGTCAGTCTGTTTGTACCTCCACCACATTTTGTTTCCAGCACAGATATGAGCCATCCCATTCTTTTCTGGACCAGAACTCCTTTTGAAGAAAATCTAAAATATGGCTGCATCTTACTGTGTAGATGCGCCCTTTCATATTTCTGTCAGTCCGTCTGTCTGTCTGTCCATCGCTTTCCCGAGTTGTGTTTCCGAGCCAGATATCAGCCATCCTATAGTGGGGGATCTGAGTATTTCATGCTTGTTAAGACTGGGGCAATGGTAATGAAAACAAGCCCCTGCAATAGCCGCTCAACATTAGAAACTGTGTTCACAGCATATGAAGTTAGCAAAGTTAGATAAACAGATAGCTAGCTGGCTAACATTAGCTCGCTAGAAGTAGATTCAGTTTTGGATGTTCTCAAACCTAAGAGTAAAACTTGCAAAGAAAAACACACGATCACTATGTTTGCTCCATCCCTGCTGCTCTGGTTGCAGCACTGGACATCCATTTTTTCCGATGATGTAGTTGAGATGTCCCCGACCCACAGTCAGAGTAAAAGCAGGTCATGTCTCGATTCCTTTGCCTAGCAGCGACCGGCGGGCACCAACTCCAGCACCAGCAACAGCTCTGTGTCGATTGAAAAGGGGTAACTTTAAAAGTGGGGGGTACTTGCACTTCTTTGCCCTCAGCTCCAGTCCACACCCCCCATTCTCCCCCTCCCTTGCCCCCCTGTGTGTCCCGGCCTGGGCCTTTGAAGCCAGGCCGCAGAAGAAAAGAGCAGCGGCACTCTTTGATTGAGCGGCTGTGGTCTCAGAGCTCAGACTGTTCAGGGAAACACTGCGCCTGGCCCTCACACACTATCCAACTAACCCCCCCAACTCCATGTGCCCCCCCACCCCCTGCAAAACTCAGATGTGGGCAATCCCCAACCTCCCTGGTGCATGCCTGTGGTGTGGGGAACGGATCCTGATGTGACTCGCTAGCAAGGCGTCGCCGCTCCTACGACTCAGCCGGATTACTGCTTTCCTTTAAACCCCTCCAGTCCCGTTACAATCTGGTACAGCTTCCAAGGCCTTTGAGACCTGGGTGCATGTGAATTTTGTTTTAGGAGTTAAGATATCGAGACATAATTGCTGAGGGTTTCCCCTTTGGTGTTTGGGTCTTCAAGCTGTAATTAACTCACCAAGAGAATTAAAAGGTTTCAATGCAACAATTTCCAGGTGCTTTTATGATTTGATTTCTATCCTTTCTTCCCTGTCTGGGGCAGAGGAGATTGTGTTATTTAGGGTTTCCAATACTTTCTGCTTGGTAGAAAAATGTTAATTGATAAACGAGTTGCACAATTTTACCAATTATTTGAGTGTAATACATACATATGGATGCCTAAATGCAATATTTTAGTGCTGTTCAATTCCTTTCCTGGACATTTTGGAATTTAGTGAAAATTTATCCTGGGAAGCTTTACCTTGGATTGGGATAGAAACATTTTTAAATATCCCGGTTTCCATTCAGCAACTTACATTTCTGTCAAGAATGAATGGCTTAGTCATTTCACAGCTTCAGGTTTGGGACTTTGTTTTTTGAAAAGTAATTATTGAGGAATGAAGAAAATGTCTCAGCCATGATTTGACGAAACATGAAAAAGGAAGGGAAGAAAAGCAGCATATAAATTGCAGCGGTAACGTTATTTCCTCTGGAAACATCTGAGCTAAATGTTTCTCTGTTTTTCCCGCAAATTGTAAATGTTAGCTCATTCTAACACAAGTTCCTCAACGTGCTGAAACACCTACAGGGCTACTCCCTTCTTTCATTTATTTACACAGCTTTTCTCAGAACATTTTAACCAAAAAGGAAACCCCAGCTTTTTAATAGGGTGGAAGAAAAGGAAGGAAAGAAGAGAATGAGGAGACAGGAGGCAGGGAGTGGTTGAGCTGGCATTCCTTTGATTAGCTGGTGGAAGTGAATCCTAAGTTTGAATTCGACATGGGTGCAGCAGATATTTTAGCCTCCTCTATGCATACACACCCCTGTTGGGGGGGGGGGGGGTCGCTTTGCAGAACATTCCATTTCCTGTGTGCCTAACCAGCATTCCTGAGCGCTAACGGGGAACAAGCCCTCGGGCTGTGGCGGGTTGAGAATCGTCAGCCTGACCCTCTTTCCCGACAGGAAGTCTAGTGTGTTGCATTCGCGGTAGAGTCTCGGCATTCCCAGGAAATGGTGCTGGAAAAGGGGGCTTTTATTATGTGGGTGGAGCATGGAAGGGGGGTGCTTTCCCCGCCATGGCTCAGGGTTGTCCCCCCCCGGGGAGCAGCAGCCCTGGTGTCGGTCCCTTTCATCCCCCAGACTGTGAGCCATGAGGAGCAGGGATGGAGGGCAGAGTTCAAAAGCTGGTCTCCAACAAACTCATGACCGAGTCTTTAAACATGTGAAGCCAGCACCACTGCAAGTTTTTCTAGGGTGGATTTGTTGCGATGCAATTACTACGATTACTTACACTGCCAAATCAAAGCCATTATTGCGGGAGCAAAAAGTAGTCTATACTTATCAACCTTGATTTCTGTTGTTTTGAATGCTCTTAATTTTTTAGCATCTAAAGAAGGTCAACTTCAAATATTCATATGAACAGAGATTATTAAGAAAGACATGAGTTTTAGGGTTAATAATATCTGTAAATAAAGAATAGCTACACCAGCAGGTTATCTCTCAAAAAGAAGTATGGGGACACTTCTTAGCAGTCAGTTGTAATCTGTGTTTTACTGTAACTGTGCATAGAACAAAGCACCCAATCATGCGGATGTGCTTCTGAGCGTGACAAAAAACCTGGGTGTGTCTCAGAGCAGAATCCTGTCTGTATCCAGATGACTGTCTTCCAACTCAGGAAAAAAAAGCAATGAGTACACACCCCCCAAAAACCACAACAAGACCCTCCCTCCCTCTCTCCTGTCAAAACATGAAACATGAAAGGCAGTGAGGTCCTGTGAAAGAGGCCTGAAACTTTAGTGAATGTCTGCTGCTATATTGCTATCCTGGAAATCTCTCTTGCACAGCAACATCTTGCAATGCAATTGGTGAAAGGAAATTAATCAGTCATGGACACTTGAATTCAGTTAGTATTTTTACTGTACTATGCAAAATTTTAGTCCCATTAAAATAAATTCCATGAGGCAAAGAAGATTCCACGAATCATGATGCTAAAGGTTTACAAATACTCAACGATGTGCTATAAAGAGCCGTGAATTGAACTACAACTCCAATCCTTTTTTTTTTTTTTTTTTTTTAAATAAATTTAGCATCTCCAATCCTAATCGAATCTGGAATGTCCAATTGGAGAGCTATGTACAAGGCTTTCATATACGCGACCCCCTGTTGCCAACTCAGGAGAGCGAAGACAGTTCGCGGCTCTCCTCCAAAGCACGCGCCTGTCAGCTACCGCTTGTTATACACTCATTGGTTGAATCCTCACAAGTTCAGAACGAGGGCGAAGGATACCAGAACATGAACAAGCTTTAAATCTTCCTGACGAGCGCCTGTCTGGCCAACAGGCGGTACCTAAGGAACAAACTTCCATTACCCATCCCGGCAGACCCTTCCCAATTTGCATCCCTGTAGCACAATGGCCAACTGCGCGCTACTCTGAAAAAGCTGCCGACCACTGCCAGTTGGTACGACCGGAGATCGAACCCGCGCTGTGATAGTCACTTCTGCTTCGCAATGTGATGCTTTAACCGAGTGAGCTATCTGGCAGCAGAACTACAACTCCAATTCTGACAAAAGGCGGCACATCATAGAAAATTCCATTTAAATAATAGCTGGTTAATTTAAAATGTCCATTCAGCCCCTACTATATTGAAAACAGTCCAAAAAACATTATTTGATGTCCTAACGTGAATTTATTTGCTTATTGATAAAGTGCAATGTGATGACTGTAACATCCAAAATAGTAGGCAAGGTGGTCCCTTTTCCAATGCGTAACATCGCCATGTCCTTTTAAGTAAAACGGAAGGCATAAACTATATGCACTGCAATGCAAAGAGCAGACTATCTGTATTATACAATCTGCTTATTTAAGATTTTTTTTTCTCTCTCCTGGCATAAATTGACAGTAAAAGCTGCCTAAGTTTGTCTTTGGACCCCGTTTATATTAGCTGGCTAATGCTATAACATGGCAGCGAAGAGTCCAGTCCAATTTCCAGTGTGATGCGAGTTGAGCCCCATGATAACACCAAATAGTTTGCATAGTGATCCAGTGGAGAGGACATGTCACCAAAAATGTATTGGGGTAGAAACAATCTGTACCTTTTAAGGAAATATTACCTTCAACCTGATACAATTCAGTTTGCTTGAGTAGCAATTAAACAATGCATGGTTTTGCTCAGTAACTAAGAATAATATAGGATGCCTGGGAAATGTGTTTGTATTGCTGTGTTCATGAAATAGTCATGAAACAGCACAGGGTTTTGTTTACAATGCTGTTCTAAAAGCAGTCCGCTATATTTTCCGTTCAATGCTGATTCAGAAAAAAACTGGCAAAGGGAATGCAGGGAAAGTTCAGATTTAGTTTCTAATTAATTTTTCAGCAACTGCCATCCTTGTAATCTTGTATTGCAGCCTTCCTCTTTGTTGCCACATTCTAATTGTTATTGGAAATGTTTCGGTATATAGCCTGTTATTCAGCAAATTAATTTTGTGATTCTTATTCAGGAACAGATTAAGAGTTATACTGCATCAAATGTAACACCACCAGTTGTGGAGAAAGTTTTATTTTTACGTAAGCTAACTTTACAATTCAATCTGAGTCCATATAACCATATTCTGCAAAAAGCCATTATAATGCAGACATGTTTAAATGAACAGACGGCTGTCATTTGCCCTTAGACCAGCCTCTGTGACAAATCTCCCCCTGGCACGGGAGAGCGGAGGAAACAATTAGACATCACGCTAGCAGCCAAAATGGAGACACACGCGACCTAATCTGTTATGGCTTTTCTGATCCTCATAAGGTGGCGGGGAAACATGCCTGAAATTAAAAGAAGGTCACTTTTCTAAACTAGAGCTCATGCTCATTACAACAGAGTATCGTTTAAACATCTGCCATAACTCCTTTAATCGTACCCATTTAGTGCTTACCCCAGGTGAAGTCTAGCAAGCAGAATTTTCTCCCATTCCCTCATAATGAAAGTCAGCTGGAGACAGATCAGGACTGCAGGCAACCAATCTAGCACCCACATTCTCTGCTTATGCAGCTATGCACTTGCGATTCGAGCAGAATATGGTTTGCCATCGTCTCGCTGGAAAATGCTGGAATGAACCTGGAACAACCTACATCTTTCGGCATTAAAGGTGCCCTCACAAATGCACAAGTCACCTACGCCATGTGTACCGACACTTGCTGGCTTTTGGACCAGACGATGATTGCAGCTTGTTGTCCTAATTGTCTTTGGTCCACAAAACTTGGTGGCGTTTTTCCCAGAAACATTACAATTCATTGATCAAAATTGGAAATTTTTGAATGCACAGGTCATGTTATATATGACGTAAAGCAAATACAGCACAATAGTAATATTATACCTAGAGACAAAAGTGATGGTAGTAGCGAGATACACTGCGAAAAAGATACACTTTGCTGCTTCAGGACCTGGGTGATTTGCCATAATCAATGGAACCATGAATTCAGCTCTCAACCAGAAAATCCTGAAGGAGAATGTCTGGCCATCAGTTGAAGATCTTAAGCTAAAGCTCAAGCATAGTTGGGTTATGCAGCAGGACAATGATCCAGAGAATGGCTCTAAAGAAACAAAATTAAGGATGAAGAGTAGCCTAGGAAAAGTCCTGCCTTGAATCCAATTGAGATGCTGTGGCATTACCTCAAGTAGGCAGTCCATGCTCGAAAGCACTTCAATATGGCTGAAGTAAAACAATTGTGCAAGAGTAAATGGGCCAAAATTCCTCCACAGTGATGTAAAAGATTCACTGCCAGTCATTACAAACGTGTGATCACAGCTGTTGCCGCCAAGAGTAGCACTATTAGTTATTAAGTTTAGGGGGGTTATTATTTATGACTTGCCAAATTCTTTTGGCAAGTATGTTAGTTGGTTTGGTTAGTACGTTTGTTTATTTGTAAATCTGTTAGTCACACCCTTTTCCTTGATCTTGCAACGATCATCTTTGTTCTTATGCCATCGAGTGTTTCGGCTAGAACCCTTTTTTTCTTGGCTTCGGTGTGATCCGAGGTCAAGATCATCAAAACGGTCAAAAACGCATTTTGGTCGGTAACTTCGCTTCTATTCAAGCAAGAGACTTCGAAGTAATGCAAGTCTGTTCATCAAGTCAACATCGTCCTCGTGGTTACAGGTCGCAATGACATCACTCTGATGGAAGTGGGTGGAATTTTGGAATTTCATCATTCTATGAAGAATATTTTGTTCATTTTTTTGGGTGTTATAGATTTTCAATAACTCTTCAGCTCCAATGAATTAAATGATCATTTAAAGCCTGCATTTTGTGTTTTTCTGCTTATATCGGTCCTGTATTAAAGTTGGATAGATTATTTGAAACATTGTGATGTGATGAATAACCAATCAAAACAGAGATCAGAAAGAAGGCCTTTGCATTTTTTTGCAGTGCTGTCACTGCTTTCAGCTTTAACTTTACTTTGACGTACCATCATACCGCACCAAACCGCACCATCATACGGCACCAAACCGCACCAACTTGTTCTGATTTTGTCTCTGTTGCAGTCATCAGATTTAAATAATACCCATTTCAATGAAAAACTGAATTTGCAAATTATAACACCTAGTAACAAGTTGTTACAATGTTTTAATGCAGAAGAGGGTGTATAGGCTACTCCTTTTCTTTTATATGCATTTTCCATGATCTGCCAACTTTTTACAAAAGGGTTGGAAATCAAATCAATACTCGATGTGGCTTCGGGAACAACATTCTGCATTTTAAAAGATTAATTATTTAATTGTCTATTTAGTTGTTCGAGGCATACAGGAAAACTTGTCACTCTTCCTCTGAGGGCTCATTGTCTCACATTGTATTTACGGGTAATCCCTGACAGCTTTGATGATGAAATCAGGGTTACGTCATGCCCATATTATTATTATTACCTGCCTTATTTTTTAAGATTTTTTTTATTATTGTGAGGTGTCGCAAATGTGCTTTTATCTAGAGCAACACTAATGTGCAAAACTCTTAGGCAAAATTTAAATGAGAAAAATCTAAACTTCCTGAAACTTTTGCATTGCAGAGTGTGTGAATTATCTGTTTCTTTGCCCCACAGGAGGAGAGCACAATGTTTTGCCACCATTAAGAGTGAAGGTAGCAGCTTCAGGCCCTCATTTAAAGATTAACACCTGATAGGTTCCACACAACCACCAAACTGAGAGGACCCTCGAATTTGATGACCATTGTGCTCCCGCTGCAGCCTTCACGCCAGATGCCCTGAGCTAAAGAGAAAAGAGACAATCAAGCTGTAAAGACCAATGCGAGTTCATAACACACGTGTGAACACAGTAACAGGAAATGCTATTTCTCCCAGTCTCTGGTGCTCATCAGGGACAGGCCCTGATCTCTTGGTCCCTTCCACTCAGTTTGTTGAGTTTGTATGATATTCAAAGTTATCGGACCGCAGCACCCATACAATTCGTCACCCTGGACTTTTTAAACTACAGTACACCCAAGCTTCACCCCTCTCCCTTTCAGACCTCTAGACCATCACATGGAGCATGGGAATATCTGTACTGCCCAGGAGACAATCCAGAAATTCCATTTAAAAGTCCACATTGGCGCCCGAAAATATCTTTACCAATGGTCAGCATTTATGTTTTGTTCAAATTAATTTTCATGAATGTTTTTTGTATTTTTGTGTTTTTTTTTATCATTTCATTGATGTACATTTCAAGTGATTGTTTTTGTTATGTTTTTATTTTTATATTTGAATATTTTAAAAGGTTTGGAAACTAGGTAATTTTCCCTTTTCTTTTTCCTGTTCAAACAAATGCAGTAATGAAAAGATGTTTCTTTTGAAAACTATTTGTAACAAATAGTGACCTTGGAGTCTTTTGAGTATGTTTCAGAGTTCAGTATGTGTACTTCTTAAAAAAAAATAAAAATTTCAGACATGTGGATACCCGTCTTTGTATTTTTGCAGGTGATGTTTGAATGAAGATGGGGAAAATGGTGTCCAGAAGCCTATATTTTGTTGTTATAAACTGGAAAATGAAACAAATATATACAAATATATATTTACCCCAGCACTTGGCCGCCCTTGTTTCATTGCAATGTACATTTTACCACTGTCTGGTAGTTGATAGTGTACTCCCTCTGCCATGTTATTCAATGCAAACTTTTCTGTAATGTTACATTTTTTTTTCCCGATGAATGCATTTTTATCCAATGTCTTACTTTTCGATCTTTGTCACCTTGGTTCAGCACTTTGCTTCCAAGTGGTCATATTTGATATGTGTTTAAAAAATGTTTTTTTAAGAAAAAAATAAAAAAGGCGGTATTGACTGAAAATGATTTCTGACCTTAATAATGTTTGCCATATGTTTTTCAATTTCTTAATGGTTTAGATTCTGGAGTATTTGTTTAAAAACAAAGGGAGTCGTGTTTCGGCACACACGTTATTCTGCATATGCTATGCTGCATCAACCAGCAGTTTTCGGGCGTTTGTTTATGTCAACAGTGTCATCTAGTGGTAAAAAAGTATATTGGAAAATTTTTTGCCTTCGAGCTCAATTTTGAGTAGACATTTTAAGAGCAGGCCTATCGCAGACAAGTCCTTGGTCTGTGCATGACTATTGTTATAAAAAGGCATAATTTACCAACACAAAAAGGGGGGGGGGGACCAATGACCTGATGTCATTCTCAAGAATAACATTCTTGCTTCCTTGAAGTAATTCAGTCTACAATAGCCTGAGCGGTCTAATTTCTTAAATGTAATAGGAGTTCAGCATGGCTTTTTTAAGCCTTACAAGACAACATGTATGAAAAGCTGGATGTATGATTGTACAAACTTTGTAATTACTGTCAAATAGCATACATCTGGCTTAGGACCACATGCCGTTCCATGCTAGACGATTAGGCCAAAGATGTGATTTCAAACAATTGATGAGCCAATACATAAATATAAACAGAGAGCAATGATGGACAAATCATTTAAACCCTATATTTAATTTAAAATTGTACAAAGACAACAAATCAAATGTTGAAATAGAAAAATGTTTTGTTTTCTGAAAGATAACAGCTCATTTTGAATTTGATGCCGGTAATACATTTTAAAAAAGTTGCAACAAAAGACTAAGATTTGTACGATGCTGGAAAAAAATGCACCAGGTGGAGCAACTCGCAGCTAACTGGGTCAACTGGCAACAGGTCAGTAACATGATTGGGTATCAAAAGAGCATCTTAGAGAGGCTGAGTCTTTCAGAAGTAAAGATGGCAAAGGGTTCACCACTCTGAATGACTGCTTTGGGCAAGTAGTTTAAAAATTAATGAAAAGCATTTCTCAGTGTAAAATTAATTTGGAGAATTCATAATCTATAGTACATAAGTATCATCAAAAGATTCAGGAATCAAATTAATTCTCTACAAGGCTGAAAACCAGTTTCAAATTGAGGTGATCTCCAGGCAATCAGGTGGCACTTTTGAAAAATAGACAGGATTCAGAGGTGGAAATCGCTGCACTGGCTCAGGAACAATTCTGAAAACCACTGTCCGTGAATACAGTTTGTCACCGCATCCACACAATTCGATCATGTAAAGACAAAACCGTATATAAAGAAGATCCAGAAACGCTGCCGCCTTGTCTCAGCCTGAGCTCATTCAAGATGCACTAAGGTGAAATGGAAAACTGTTCAGTGGTCTGACCAATCAAAATGTAAAATTCTTTTTTGAAATCATAGATGTTGCATCTCTGGGCTAAAGAGGAGAGGCGCCATCCAGATTGTTCTCAGAGCACAATTGAAAAGCCATATATAATAGTATGAGGGCGCATAGTGCACATGGCATGAGTAACTTCCACCTCTGTGAGGACACTTCATTTTGAACGATATTTAATGTTTTGAAGCAATACATACTTATGTCTTTTTCAGGGAAGGCCTTGGTTATTTCAGCTAGACAATGCTGAACACCACATTCTGCACATATTACAGCATGGCTCCACAGTTGTCTGGGTGCTAAACTGGCCTGCCTGCAGTCGCGACCTGTCACCCGCAGAAAACATTTTGAGCATTATGAAACAAAAATATGACAAGTGTTGAGCAGCTGAAATCCCTTATCAAGCAAGAATAGGAAAACATTTTGCTTTCAAAATTATAGCAGTTGGTCTACGCAGTTCTCGCACACTAGTCAAGTGTCTCATGTCAAGAAAATTTCAAGCGAATTAAAGAAAATTTGCTTTGAAAAAATTCAAATTACCTGCACTCCCATTATCTGGCTTGGAGCGAATAAACTCCCAATAAATTAGGCCAGTTTTGCAACAAGATGGCGAAAGACACTAGTAACGCATATATAACAGCAGAAGAAGAACCAACTGAAGCAAAACAAATGGAAGAGAAACAACTGGAGGAGAAACGAGACACACTCAAAGGAGAGAGGTCTACAGGAGTTGTATGCAATTCAGCAAATCGTCAAATAGCTTTTCAGTCAATTAATGATTGCAATGTTCGATGCTGTCTGGAGACGAAGATGAAGTCAAATGCAAATGCACACAGCGAAAGCGAGGGAGATACATCCGAACTTAGTCCAAAGCAGTTTCCATCTCATTTCCACATTAACTCTTGATTGCGTAAGGCAAAAACCACCTCAAGTGAGCGTTTTATGCGACTAAGAGGAACTTTTTTTAACATTTTGCCATTTCCATCTGCTTTTAACAATGCAAGTTTTCAAAATGCGCAAAAGAATAGGGTGTTGGAAGCTGGGCTACTCAGTGTTCTTAAAAGAGGTGATGTGACAGAGGCAAAAGTGCCCCTGTCCCAACTTTTTTGACACATAGTGCAGGCATCAAATTCAATAAGAGCATAATTTTTTCAGAAAAAAACCCCCATAAATCTCTCAGTTTTAACGTCTGATAAGCTGTCTTTATTTTAAATTAAATAGAGCGTTAAAATGATTTGCAAATCATTGCTTTTTATTTTTCTTAACATTTGACACAGCATCCCAACATTTTTGGTAACGGAGTAGTATTGCTTTCAGTTGCCATAGTGTATGTTGCAGCCCAGGGAGTGTTGACCACTAGAAAAGCTAAGGCAACCCTAAAGAATGATGGCAAAATAATGCATGCATTGCAGCAGTATCCACTGAAAGGTTCACTCCACACAACTGTGGAATGAAAACCTTCCATTCACATTGCAGGAGTCGTTTCATTAGTCAGTAGTTTTGCCAGTGAGTGGGTGACTATGTCCCGGTTGCCCACTCTTCTGGTCTTTGCACTTTGACAAGTGGCCACTCGCATGACGTATTTCAGGGATTTGGCCAAACAGTGTAAGTACACGCAAAGGCTGCAAGTGCTGAGAGGTGTGTCGTCCAACATCCGGAGGCACTATACAGAGGGAAGATGTACCCATTTAAGGCAGCAGATCGAAGACTTAATGTGGCAACAATGATATAAATACGGTCTTACTTAATAGAGGCCCAATAAGCCATCCAAACATATATTCAACAATCATTGAAATTACCCAAATTAAAGCAATGATGAATAAAGCACGGTGGCACAGTGGTTAGCATTGCTGCCTCACAGCAAGAAGGTCGTGGGTTCGAGTCCGGCCTGGGGCCTTTCTGTGTGGAGTTTGCATGTTCTCCCCGTGTTGCGTGGGTTTCCGCCGGGTACTCCGGTTTCCTCCCACAGTCCAAAGACATGCATATCAGGCTAATTGGAGACACCAAATTGCCCATAGGTATGAGTGTGAGAGTGAATGGTGTGTGAATGGCGTGTGCGCCCTGCGATGGATTGGCAAGCTGTTCAGGGTTCAGGGTCAGCTGGGATAGGCTCCAGCTCGCCCCGTGACCCTAGTGAGGAATAGGCGGGTATAGAAAATGGATGGATGGATGGATGAATAAAGCAATCAATTGGGGATTAGCTCATAAAGATGTCAGTAAATAGGTTTCCAACTTATTAGATCAGTTCTTGAATTGACACTCAGCATACTGCCCAACTGCAGAAGCTTCAATAACTTGATAGGGCTATAACTTTACGTTGGAGTATTTTCTTGCCAGACATGTTGTTAATCACTCCTTCCTTTGCACATGCAAAATCCTGATGCAATGTGAGATAAACAGCCTTTAATAACGGTCCAAAGTAGTATTAGGATGAGGAAGCGGGGTTTAAGTTCACCTAAGCTTGGGCATTTTCAGAAATGGGACAGTCTTCCACGCTACTCAGCGGCATGTGAGTTCACTCAAGGTGGCAAGACTGCAAGTGTGGATATTGTAGCGAGGCCGGTTTGACTCGTCTCAGCAGTCACGTTTCTTGTTTTAACACGGGCTTCGTCCGAATACGCAAACTTACAGCGTTGTGCTCGAGTGCGCGTTCACGGGCTTTCAAGCAAGTTTGGAAGACTGTTCCTTTTTTGAAAATTCCCAAGCTCAAATGCACTTAATCAACACAATGATCCCTTATCCTGATACTGCTTTGGCGCAATATTAAAAGCCAAGTGTATCCCACAGTCAATCATGACTTTGTATGCAGAAAAGAAGGAGTAGTTGTCAAGGGTACAAAAATATTCCAATATAAATGCAAGTTACATCAGGTTACTGAGAGCTCTATTATTGGGAAACATGCTCAGTGTAAATTGAGAGACTATGATCAAATTCCTTGCTTGTTTACTGACATCTTAAGTGGCTAATTTATTGCTGCATTTATTTGTGACTTTTGACAACAATTTAGTATTTGTTGTTATAATGTTTTGATTGCCAACTGTGCCTTTTTCCACAACTTTATTCAACAACTTCATTCAGAATACGTGCTCTCAACATCATGCTTGACTATTAAACGCCTCAAACTGCATCCTCAACTGGAAACATTTTCTGTTTGTCAAGTGGGTCTGACCTTTGTCCCGACAAAAAAAAAAAAAAAACGAAAAAACCTCACACACTTGCAGTGTTCACACCTAGTTATACACTTAGGCCAGATTCCAGCAATACATCACTCAAGTGGCCACTTGTCAAAGTACAAACAGAGCCTTTCCACAGAGAGCCTGTCCCCTCTGTATTACTGCCATCACATCAACGTTGCCTGAAATTCACCTAGACAGCACACCCAAGATAGCCCTCAGTGAATGAGTGGAGCGTAAACACTAATATAATTAAATAATTATTTACACCTGCCCCTGGACAAAAAAGGCAAAATTTTACAGGTTATAAGAGTTTCGGCAAATAGAGTCAGAAATGAAATGGAAAAAATACCAATGTCTCTGTTTTCTTACAAGGCCATTTTGCCTGTAAAACACTAGTATTCTGCTAGTCTATTAATTAATAATTAATTGAGACTGAATACCCTCACTTGATAGCACCAGGGGCCCAGTTTTTCCGTCCGGGAAATTAACTTAAGTCTTTTGGCTCCCTCTTGTGCTACCCACACGTATTGCGTTCATCATTGAATTATGAGATATTAAATTTTTCACTCAAGTCTGAAAGTATAGCAAAGTGTTCTTCATAATTTAACCCATACTTCCTCGCATCCTCTCTGCTTCCGTGCCCTTGAAATCGTTCCCCCACCGACATCATGGAGGATCTTCCAATTCCTTAGATGCGCCTCGAGTAAAGACAGAGCAAGGAGAGAGGAGGCTTCTGAAAGAGCAAGGAGTGAGGAAACACAGGTGTATCCTACGCGGCAGCCTCTTATCAGGCGGTGTAATATTTAATGCCGCACCTCCTCATGACATGCCTCAATGTAACCAAGGATTTCTTATTTGACAGCTTTTGGCTCCTCGTCCTCATGGCACTTCCTTGCATCACACTCTCAGATCCTCGCTGGGAAGAGCCAAAATGCGATGAAGAGACACGAAAGAGGCAGGTAAGAACACACGATAACATAACGGTAAGCACTCCATGTCATAGCCCGCAGGTTCCCACCGCTATTGCCCGAAGTGCACCTCCCCACACTTGTAACTACACATCGGAGAAATGCAAGCCTCAACTGCGATTGGTTGCATTGGGTTTCCTACCATTTACAAAACTTGGGTTTTGGCAGTGCAATTGCACAGAAACAGGGACAGACCAGTGCACAAGTGCAAATTCTCACAATGGCGTAGGACACTTGCATAGGCTACAGCTAAGGCTCTACATGGATTCAGTGCAGAAGTGCAACCCCTACTGGCGAAAAGTTTCGACGCTTTGGCAAATGCTCAGAAAAACTGAATGCAGCAATTTCTAAATTTAATTTGACTTGTATTAGATTGTATACAGTGTGAAGACAAGATATTTAATGTGTTGCCAAGTCAACTTATTTTGTAAATATACATCCCTTGACTGCCAATTGTGCCTGCAACGCACCCCAAAAAATGTTGGAACAGGGTTTAAGGGTACATGGTGGCACTGGGGGTGGGTTTGAATCTTGTCTCATCTTGTGCGGAGTTTGTTTGTTGTCCCCATGTATGCATGGGCTTCCTCTGGGTACTGCGGTTTCCTGCTACGGTCCTAAGACATGCTGTCAGGGTAACTGAAAACAATAAATTGCCCTTAGTTGTGAGTTTGTGAGAGAATGGTGTTTGAATGGTGTGTGCGCCCTGAAGTCTATAGGCAAAGGTGTCCCTTTTGCTCAAAGTCAGCTGAGATCAGCTCCAGCTCCTGCCATGATCCAAGTGAGGAAGAAGTGGTATAGGTAATGGATAGATGGATGTGATTTGAAACAGCTGAAAAAAGCAAGTGATTGTAATTATGATTAGGTTTGAAAACAGCATCCAGGAAAGGTCTAGTCCTTCAGGAGCTAAGGACTGAGAATTTGCCCACAAATCACTGAAAGGTTGAAAGCAATATTCCTTGAAGAAATATCGGAGGGGATTTAGATATTTCACCGTCTACGGTGAATAACATAATTATAACACTCAAGGTATCAGGAAGAATTTATGTTAGCTGAAACCCAGTGATCTTTGCTCAAAAAGATGGCACTGCAAGAAGGGCAATTTATCTACACATGATACAAAATGATACAACACAGGCTCAAGACTAATCTGGCAAACCTCTGTCAAGTACTAACAATAAGCAGTAGCATCTGCAAATGCCAACTAAAACTTTACTGTGCAAAAAGGAAGCCTCATCTTAACAGTGCCCCTGAAGCACCATAGACTTCTCAGGGCTCGGAGGCATCTGCAGTGGACCATCACACGGAGAAAATATCCTTCACAGTCAGAGGAATTAATATTTCTGGTCTTCTTTCAGAGGAAATGAATGCCGTGCGCTCCAGACCCAAGAAGAACGAGACAACATTGTCACCAATATCCGCTGCCAAGTTAAAAATGGTCAAGGGGGAATGGGGGAAACCTGTCCCCATTAAACATCCATACACCAAGTTCAGAGTCAAGGGCCATAACTCAGTCAAAAAAAAAAAAGATTTCTCGGAATCAATTGTCGAACTCCTGCAATAGGGTCATTAGTACTGGCCAAACACAAAATTTCACCCATGAAGGCGCAATAGTTGCCGAGAAAACTTGTCCCCATTGCAAATCCCATACACCAAGTTGACGAACAGAAACAAGGACTATAACTCCGTAAAAATTCATTTCTTGTAATCAACTGTCAAACTAATTTAATAGAAGCATTAGTACTGGTCACCCACAGAATTTCATCCACGTAGGTGCAATAGTCGCCGAGAGAACTTGTCCCCATTGCAACACCCATACACTTAAGTCCACGAACAGAGTCAAGGGCCATAACTCTATAAAAATGAATTTCTCAGAATCAATTGTCAAACTCATTCAGTAGAGTCATCAGTACTGGCCACATATGAAATTTCCTTCATGTAGGTGCAATAGTTTCAGAGAAAACTTGTCCCTATTGAACCAGGCCGGACGGACGAGCGCCATTCCAATATCCAATATAATAATATATAATAATAAAAAGACCATCCAGACTGATGCCAGCAACAAGCCCAAGATCCATGCTGTGTTGCGGTATGGGGTCGTGTCAGAGCCCTCAGCGAAGTTATCTTGCACTTCTGTGCGGGCATCATTAATACTGTGCAACATATGTATGCTGCCTTCCAGACAACATCTTTTCCATAGAAGTTCATAAGTCCACAAAAAAAAAATAAAACCACACTCTGCACACACTACCAAAGCATGGCTGAGTAAGAAGAGGCTGCGGATACTGGACTGGCCAACCTACAGTCTTCACTTGTCTCAAACAGAGAATGTCTGGCGCATTTTAAAATGCTCAGTGTTCCAATGAAGACCTGCATTTGCATGAAGAATGGGACAAAATTACACCTGAATAACTTGATCACTACTTTGGTCTCTAAACATCTACGATGTATTGTGGAAACACTATAAAGTGCTAAATACCATGCCGTCCCGTTTTTGAAATATGTAGCAAGAGTATAAATCAAAAGCCTTCAAATTTGAAAAATTAAAAAAAAAATCACGTGGTTTAATGTCAAATGTTTTGTATTATTGTTTTCAAGTCAAAGATAGTTTACAAATCTCTGCATAGTCTTAATTAACATTTAGCATACCAAAAATGTTTAAATTTTAGCAACATTTTCTGATCAGCCTTCAATAACATCTCCAAATATGGGTAAAACAACAAGCAAATAAAATTTCTTTGATTTCAAATAAAACTGTGGGATGGACACAGACGCTTCTAATACATTCAAGTGTTTACCAAAATACAACAATTATATTGCTTGGAAAAAGGCTCCAATGTTGTGCTAGAATTTTTAACAATTTCAATTATATAGCCCTTGACTGCCTAGCCTTCCAGCTTTGGGCCTGGGCAGTTTTACCTCAATCTGATCTCAGCCCTAAAAACGCAGAAGCGCAGAGGCACTGCATTTACTTGTGCTTATAGAACCCTTCGCCAGTCTTCCTTCCCAGCTTCCCCTCTTCCACCAGTTTGTTCAATAAGGGGCTTGGGTTGAACAGGGGGTTTTCTGGCTCCAAAGCATGCCAGCCTGAAATGAGGACCACACCTTATTAACATCAACAAGAGAGAAAACGAAGTAGGAAAAACATTCTCAAGTATGCAAACATCAGTAGAAGTAACATTGCAGACATTTTTTTTTAATTTTACACGGTTACACCAGCCGCAAAAAACACAGCTATGACCGCCCCTTTCAAGATAAGGCAACAAAAACTACAATATTTTTGGGAACTCCGATCTTCACCAAGACTCACCATCAATGATGAATTTCGATGTGTCCAGTCCAACATAATCGAGTAGCTCAAACGGACCCAAGGGGTAGCCTGCACCCAATTTCATAGCTTGATCAATGTCCTCCTTTGATCCATGACCTGAATTAAAAGGAGATTCAGTGGCAGAATAAGGATTTCTCACCCTCCCCAATTCCCAATGCCCACCTGGGATAGTGCTATAAAAATGCTGTGCACAATCTGCTCCAACATGAATTGTGAAATGTTCTATACACAAACATTTGAGCAGAAATATTCAGTGAGGAGGGGCCTTCAAATAAAAACACTTTGTTTTATTATTAGATGCATGTGGCATGATCTGCAGTGAAGAGTACCCCTTTCGTGTAGTCGGACCGCTTCCAACAGGTAAGGTACCAGCAGACGATTCACAATAAATCCAGGAGTATCCTTTAAAAACACAAATGATCGCACATAGCCAGACCGAAACACCTGGACAGCTCAATTAATTTTGAGGATATAATAAAACAATGGCGTTCAAGGGCATAAACTCATCGAAAAGACATACTTTGCAAGACACTGTGTGTTTTCCCAAGGCTTTGCCGAAGTCAAGGAGGGTATTGAAGGTGGCCTGACTCATCATTGGGGTTTGAACAACCTGAGAATAATGTCACAGAAAATGCCCAGAAAGCTTCAACTTAAATAAACATCAAAGAAGCACAATCAAGTTCAGAGTACAAACATGTTCCATTTCCATAAATTGGAAAAACAATCCTGTTTTGTTACTTCATAGCAGTTATTTCACATACAAGTTCACCATCAGTAATAAACCATTTTTTGCAACTTCATATTTCAGCTTTTGATCATTCAATCTCTCTATTCAGTCCAATTATTCCTAGGCACAAATGACTCCAGAGAGAAATTAGTCTTGTACAACTTATCTAGAGCTATTTTTAGAGAGCCGGTGCAAAGCATAAAACCTACATCTGATGTATTTTTCAAAAACAGACACAGGTACAGTGGGCTCAAAAATTACTACCACCCCGGACTAGCAATCTACAGATAATACAAAACATATAATTTTAGCAAAATGCAATATACCAATGCGTGAGAAATTCTAAATGTTTAATTGATAGAAATGACCATAATCATAATCATTTACTACAAAAAAAAAAAACAAGGTTTCATGACAATTGGCACCCTTCATTTAGTACTTGGTGCAACCACCTCTGGCGAGTCTTCCCGTGATATTTGACAAGGTTAACCTTCCTATTACGTTCGACTTAATGAACCATTTTTGGTTTGAGGTCACTTTGGTTCCGGCAATGAAAAACTGCTTAAGATGTTTGTGACTGAAACTGTTACCCAATCTCCTCTCAGCTTATTTATGCTTTTCTATTGACCATTTTATTCTTGCCACTCCGACAGCCCGTCCACTGGCCGTCAGGGAAGTTAAAAACAAGAACACCTTTTAGTTTACTTTGGGTACGCCTTGGATAGGCATTTTTTGGTTACTGGAGTGGTATGGAGTTAATGGCCAAGTAAATAAAACAAGCCTCCCCCATATATCAAGCATCGATTTCACATGATTATAGCAGAATGAACATATGACCAAAAGTAAAATGAATGAGAAATTAATTTGAACATGCCCTCAGTCTTAGGCAACACTACAAAAATCAGATCAACATTATGACTTTATGTAATAATTGATCCTGGGGTCAAAATGACCCAAACAACACTGTGCACATAAGGTGTTGACAGAGCATAAGTGATATATATAATTTTTTTAATTTTTTTTTTAGTTAAATTCATGTTTTACTTGTAAAGTTAGAGAAAAAATCTAGCTGAAAAAAGTATGTTAACTGTGTTTTTGGAGACATTGAACATTGAGTCGGGTCAAATTAAGGGTTAAGGCACACACTGGAGGGGTATTTTGGACCATTCCTTACACAATCCTTCATGTTCTTGGGTTTGTGCCAACATCTGGCCTCTCCAACTGAGTTTAAGGGTTTTAAATTGGACTGAGGTCTGGGGACTGAGATGGCCATTGCAGGACGTTGATTTTGTTGCAACAGAACCATTTCTGTGTAAATTTTCAGGTATTCTTTGGGTTATTGTCTTGTTGGAAAGTCCACCTGTGGCCAAACCCCAGCCTTCTGGCAGAAGCAACAAGATTATCAGCCGAAATATCCCAATATTTGTTGGAATTCATTATACCATTAATCTTAACCTGTGCCCCAGAACCTCTCAAATTAAAACATGACCAACCAACCATCATATTTTTCACTGTGGGAATGAGTTGCTTCTCCTTGACTGCATCTCTGTTTTGATGCCAAACATGCCAATGCTGTATCTGACCAAAGAACCTTGCAGCAGTCATAATTTAAATGACATATTGGGAAGTCCAAGCACTTGCTTCTGCGTATTTTGGTCAGAAAAGGCTTTCTTCCAGCAACCCTGCCAAAGAGCCTGTGGTTGTGGAGGTGGCGCCTGAAGTTGCCATTATAAACCTGGTGATCCCAAGATGCCACCAAGGTCTTCAATTCTTTCACAGCGATTCTTGGTTCTTTTGTTGCAACTCTCACAATCCTCTTCAGTATCCTGGGGGGCAAAATGCAGCTGCATCCTCTACCCTTGAAGTTTCAACAGTTCCTTTTCTTTGGAATTTCTCAATAATTGCCCTGACGGTGCTCAGTGGCATATTCAATCATTTGTGAATCTTCTTGTAGCCATTACCAGATTTATGAAGGTCTGTGACCATCTGCCCCTTTTGAACTGACAGTTTTTCTGTTTTCCTCATGGTGTTGGATGAGAAAGGGATTTTTATTTTTATTTTTAATTCAAATTTGGCAATTTGGCAATCCCACCTGAATCCGGAATGCCCAATCCGAGAACTATGTACAAGGCTTGCTCATATGCGATCCCATGTTGCCAGCTCAGGAAGCGCGCGCCTGTCAGCCCCAGCGTCTTTAACACTCATTGGTCGAAAGTATCGTAAGTCTGAACAAGGGCGGAGGATACCTGAACATGAGCAAGCTCAGAATCCCACTGATAAGAGCCCGGCTGGCCAACAGGAGGCGCTTGATCAACGAACAAGGCAATCTTTTTTTTTGCATTCCCACAGCGCTTTAACCAATCGTGTTGCTGGTTGGTACGACCAGGGATCGAACCCGCACCATAGTAGTCACTACTGCACCGCTAATGCAGCGCCTTAACCGATTGAGCTAACCCGGCAGCCGAGAAAGGGATATTGCATGTGCGTTACCTCATTCTGATACCCGAGTGAAACAGGAAGTGGTGTGATGCAATATATACTGTAGTTCCTTATAACTTAGATAAAACTTAAATAAGTAATACTTGGTTTAATTCTGGTAGATGTTATTTACAATCATCTTTTAGGGTGCCATTAATTGCGTAACAATGATTTGGAGGAAATAGATTTTTAACTAGGCTTATGCCGTCAGAGGCGACGGCTTGGGGTATATCCCCGAACGCCCCCAATCCTCCAATTCCCCAAAACTTGAATAGACCTTGAATAGACTTTCATTTGAACTTAATTTCAGGTCAATCGAACAAATGGTTCTGAAGATATGGCCAAAATGGTAATTTTCCATTACAAAGCGCCACCTGGTGGCAAAATATTGAGCCATACAGGTATGACGTCATCATGTGACACATTGTGAGGTCATGACCTTGCAGTTGCACATAGTTTCATGTCAAATGGACAAATGGTTCCAAAGATATGGCAAAAATGGCGAATTTTATGTGAAAAAGCTCCACGTTGAGTCAAAATTTTGAACCAAACAGGTATAATGTCATCATGGGACACATCCTCAGGTCATGACCTTACATTTGCACTTGATTTAAGGTCAATCAGACAAATATTTACAGACATATGATAAAAAACGGAGATTTTTCCATTTTTGGCCCCTGGTGGCCAATCTAGAAATTGTTAATTGTCCAAAATCGAATCAGTACTTCCTCTTTATGATACTTACCTACATGCAAAACATGAAATTTCTAATTGAAATATTACTGAAGTTATTGCGTTAACACGTAGGGCGGCACGGCGGCGGTCGAACCAAAAACATATTATCCCCGAAACGCCGTTCGTGGATATGATTAAACCAGTGAATGATTTTGGCTGGTTCCATTGTAATATTAATATCACACAGTATTTCTCAAATGTTGTTATTTAAAGCTTCTTTATAAATATACAGTACTGTGCAAAAGTCTCAGGCACCCTGCACTTTTTAAAACTTAAATCTGCTTTAGATGTTTACTTTTCGTTTTCCACTTTAGAGTTGTTGAAGATAAAAAGCAAAATTGAAATTCCTAAAGGTCATTTAAAGAAAAGTTTAATAAATGCTTGTCTTTAACTGAAAAAACAGTCGATACAGATAATGGCCTTGATAGGGCCCTGATGTCAACATCATGATGGCTGTCTGCAGTTACTTGGAGGGACAGACCAAGTGAGACAGTCAGTCTGCAGAACAGTAGCAAGTTTCCCACTCGGCATAAAACAAGCAAAAAGCCAATCATCTTATAAAACTATAGCGCAACAGAAGAGTGTCCCACATTTTTTGGCAAAAGGTAGTTACGCAAGATATTGGCTTGATATAGTTTTTAACAGTTTACAGCTCTGTTAAGTACATTTCTCAGTAACTAGAAACTTTTCATTTCATCAGTTTTCCAAGCATATTTACCCTATGAAATTGCTCTAAACATGCTTAAGACTTTTGCACAGTACTGTATTTTGCTTTAGAATTTTTTAAAGTATTGTTTGTGCATTGCCAGTCAGTAATGCCAGTGATTTTGGAGCCCACTGCAGATTTATTTGAGTTCTCCCAATGTAAATGTTTGAAATGGTAAAACTCACCTCTAATAATTTCATCATGGGAACAGGGTTAAAGAAATGAAGACCTCCAAATCGGTCTTGCCTAGTTGTCGCGCTGGCAATGTCAGTGATAGAAAGAGATGAGGTATTGCTCGCGAATATAGTGTGTCTGAAAAACAAACATAACAGCTGGTAAGAAGTCTGCTGCAAATGCAGCTGTGATTATTCCCTTCAAGGGATTCATTGTCAAATGTACCATGTTCATTTGAATGTTTCTGTCATACAGAATCAGAAATAGGTCACATTATACCCGTTACATACATCCTACAGTGCCATCAGGTGTCTACTTAACTGTATTTGACTAAATACAGTGACCATGCTAATCTCACAATGAAAGTAAAGACATGGCCAAAAACATTTTATATATAGTGGCCTCAAAAAAAATCTGCAAACTTACTGCAAAATAGGCTGCAAAAAACTGCCTTTGCTTTTTTCCTGTTGGTTTTTCCCATAGAATATTTACAAAAATTATAACTTTTCGCTGAAAAGAAATTGTAGGAAGAAAAAAAAATGTAGACATTCAAGAATTATTTTCTTCCAAAACATGGGCCTCAATTACTGCCCTAGTAGATAATCCTGTAATTAAAAATCCAACTTGAGCATATTTCCTGTCCTTTCTAAGTTCAACTATTAGATTAGGAACTCTTAAGTGGTTTTTCAGTGGAGTATTAAAAAATAAATAAATAAAAAATAAAAAAAACAGCGGTAAAAGTGGACAAATTCTCGTTTCCATTCATCACTATGCGATAGACCTGCGAACACAGAGATGATGCCCCACAAAAAGTTGTTGAGTGTCGCAAAACACTGGATCTGATATGGATCTGATAGAGTGAAAAAAATAACATTGGGGCAGCGGGCGAATTTGCCCCGGAAAGTCCTAAAAGAGCTCCCGAAAATGCAAAAACGGGGGCGACTGCAAAAATCAAAATCGCCCCGGTAATCATGATCCTGTTAGTCATGGATTTTGTACAGTGGGCAAATAGATTGTACGTACATTTACTACGCATTTACACCGCGTCTCTCAAGACCATTTTCTTCAGTACATTGGGTCGCTGAGTCAAAACATTTAATGTGCATATCCCATACATGAATTTCGATGCGTGTAGGCCGTATGTTGCACACACAGCAAAATGAAAAGCTACGCATGTCACAATTCAGGTACCCACATGTACGGAAAAAGCCTTTTTCTGTACGTGCGGGCAAGTACATGCTTGGCATGCTCGGCTCTCTAAATGGCGATGTACAGAGTGTACAGCATGGATGGATCAGCACTGCATGCCATATGCACACTCATCGGGAAGGTAAAGGTCGCTATACTGAGCTGCGTTGAATGTTGAGTTGCCTGCATATGGTAGCTAGCTGAAGCTTACTGTTCATATCCAACGTACATGACCTGAACTCTTCAATCAAGAAATGGACTGGTATCTTCAGCTTCAGGCAGGCGTCAGTAAAAGGCTAGATTGGAATTCTATTTGGGAAAAGGAAGTTGGGGAAACACCAGTTAAAAAGAAGAAACCAGAAGCCAAGGAGTCCATGATCAAGTCATAGAGGCTTGACTGGGTCCGGACTTCACGGGAAGAGAAGCATGCTCTGCAGATTTTCTGCATCGCCAGCCGCCAGTACACAATGAAGATATCAAAAAATAACGGAGTTGGGACACCTGACCCAAAATATAGGGCACTGGCGACCCCAGAAGCTCCCGCAGTTAAGATGAAGTTTTTGATTAAGATGAAGTTTTTGTTGATGGACGTACCTATGGAGGGAGCCCGATACCATAGCTCCCACGCCACTCGAGCAGCAGGAGCTAATTAGGTGCCTGTAACTGAAATGGTTGATAAGCTAAAGCAAAATTTTGAAGTTTTTGGTGATATTTTAGGTCAGTGACCTTGAAAAAAATAGGCCAAGGTCACCATTAGGCACGTCATTTGCAGGCCTTTATGAGATGCGGGTCCAGTAAAAATTAGGAGCCTGTAACAGAAATAGTTGATAAGATAAAGCAAAATGTCGAAGTTTTAGGTGATATTCTTAGGCCAGTGACCTTGAAAAAAAAAAATAGGCCAAGGTCATCTTCATGCATGTATTTTTGGGCTTTTATGAGATGCTTGTCCAGTGAAAATTACGAGACAATAACTAAAATAGTTGATGAGCTAAAGCAAAATGTCAAAGTTTTTGTCGATGGACGCATGAACGGAGCCTGATACCTTAGCTCCTGCATCGCTTGGCAGTGGGAGCGAAGCACAATTTCTTTGCCATTAGGCATGGAGACAGCGAGGTTCACAAGGCTACATATGGTCAGTCAAGACTAAAAAGCTTCAAAATATCTTCAGTTTATTCCCAACAAGAGCAACACAAGGCGTGGCATAGGCCCCCAACTGAAACAGTCGAAGAGCATGTACAGAAAGTGAGTGTTGGGTATCATCTGCTATGTATGACCATTCAGGTCACCAAGGAGCAAATTGATTCATGAAAAGAATTTCAAGTTTCTTTCAATTATGTTACATCAATGAAAAGTTAGATTTTTGTAAATATTTTAAAATGAAAGATTACAGAGCTGGAACAAGAAACACCCGCGTTTGAACACCCTTGGCCTGACTTATGAAGTATCCCAGAACAATTACACAATAACCAAAGTATAATTCCACAGAACATACATTCACAAATACAGAAATGCCCAAAGTCCCACAAAAATTTTGGAAAATTCAATTTTTTTTTCTCTAACCAAGAGCCCCGCATATATATGATCGTTCCCCCAGGTATAAACCCTAGCTCAAATGCTTCATCAAAACCAGTCCAAACTAGACAGTCAGTCACCCACAGGTCAAAGTGTACCCCCGGATGTACTAAAGCAATCACTCCCAAAATAGTTAGGCTTCCTGACCTTATCAAAGACACGGTCCAAGTCAAATATGAAATTAATCCGTAAAGAACAGTGACCTTAAAAGCATTCTAAAAAATCTTTGGATGACACCGCAGCGGACACAGTCCAAAGGTTGATGATCCGTATCCCTGACTTGTTGTCCGAGGTCACAAAAAGACACTTTCCGCGTCATGTATAATTAATTTTTACTCAAGGGTGCCAATACTTGCGGACAATGTAACCATTACCTGAACCAAAAGTGCTGTAACATAATACTTGGCGGGGACTTTACAAACATTGTGCAGCAGTTCTCATTTTTCGGAAAGAAAAAAAGGACACTCACTCAGGGGCCACTTTGTCCAGATTACCGAAAAGTTCCTGCTTGACCTTGATGTTCTCCACTATGGCCTCTAGGACTAGGTCAGTGCTGGTGACCACTGCTGCGGCATCTGTGCTTGTAGACACATTCTTCATTACCTTCTGAATGAACTCCTCTCCTGCCTTGGGCATCCAAAGAAGCACAAAGTGTAAGCAAGCTCCATCCAACCCAGATATCCCAAAAGCCAAGAGGCAAAAGCAGAGGATATCAATACATAATACACTGCCCGGCCAAAAAAAAGTCACCGTTTGGAAACTAATGAACAAATTCTATAATTGGATCATTATTGCGGTTATTAATATGTTTCAGCTGGAAATAATCATTTTAACCCTGACTGATGAAGCGCGTTGCTACTCATTTCTTAAAAAATCATGTCGGAAGACACATCCCTTGATGGTGGAAAAGATGTTACAGTATTTCAGAACGGGCAAGTTATTGGCTTGTATTTAGCAAAGAAAACCATGAATGACAAAAACAAGTATGAGGAATCATTTTCACAAACAAATTTGCCACCACAAAGTCCTGACCTTAAACACATGAAAAGTTACTGGGATGTGCTCAAGAAAGACCACCGAGTCGTTCAACCATTATGTCGAGAGGATAAGATCTCGGCCAAAAATTATGGCATTTCTGATAGAAGATAAATGTTCTGGCATTGCCTATAGTTGTCAAAACAATGACGAGACGAATATGCACTGTAATCAAAGCTACAGAGGTTCCAACTAAATATTTGAGTGAGCGACTTTTTTTTGGCCGGGCAGTGTACATGCATATAATCAATACATCAGTCAATCAATAAACAGATAGGGCCATTCTATGAAATATGGGCCTGGAAGGGCAAATTTTCAAATAAGCTCCATCAAGTAACTAGTGCAGTTGTTTCTAACAACTATTATTCAAGTTTAGGATGGTCATTGCCAATTTCAGAAAAATAGCATTTTGCGGCCAAATTTCCCAATTTTAATGTCCTTTAGTTTTTCAACATTTTTTGAGATATGGGTCACTCAAATAAAGTCATCTTTTCGTGATTTGAATGTGTGTCAAACTTGACAGCCAAAATAATCTATTGTTGAGGTTGTTATTTTTCAACTTTGCAGCAAAAATCCCTGCAGACTTAAAAGCTGTCCTTTTTAAGGGGTCAAAATATATGGTGGTGAATTAAGTCACACACGCAGCACATGGCAACAAGTTTTCATAAAATTAATAAATCCAATGGAAGATATGAAAATCCTGATATTATAACTTAATACCATACCTTCCATGCATGGAGGCATAACTTCCCCAGTCCCACAAGTGGAATCTGTTTAATAGCTAAAAATGTACCTGTGACACATGTAAGACAGTGTTACGTGTGTGACATTTACAACGTTACATGTGAGACCAAAGTACAAAGCCTATGCCTATTATGACATTAATAAGCTGTTTCCTTTTCCTTCAGACTACTGAAGGTTTAGTTCACTCTTCTATCAACAGGTGGTCTAGGTTATCTCTATCCAGAACGACAACAACAAAGACTTAAGCTTTCAACGTGAAGGTTAGCCACCCCATCACCTGACCAAATATTTTACCAGATTTTTGCAACTTTGATGTCTCTACCCATGTGCAAAGCAGTTAAGAATTCATATGTTTATTTGATATTTTGGAATAAGCTCAGCTCTCCAGGCTTGGTTCTGGAAGTCTTTTTTTTCCATGCAATCACGTCATTCTCAGCTGTGCAAAGTTGAGAGAATACAACCTAACTACTGCAAGTACTTAAATATGTTTCTGAGGATCCTATCAATGTCTTTCAATTACTGAGGAAAGCTTATACGGCCTGGAATCGGATAAAAATCGTGTTAATCAATAGGTAATTACCAGAAGAGTTTCAAGTGGGCATGTACTATAGCTTTGCTGTTACACAGATACCAATGAATCACCAATGAAGTGATTACATTTCCATGAGGGCTTGTATAAGCCTCCAAAAGACAGTTAATCTCTTTGACAGAAGAATCTACGCGGAAGAAGTCATGGTAGGAAATTACATATTTTTAATATCTGATGACTATAATTACGTCCGCCAAGGATGAAATAAAATCGCCTCGGATTTTTTGTCTGTCTGTCTGTGTGTCTGTCTGTCTGCGAACAGGATAACGTAAAAACTGATGAACCGATTTCTATGAAAATTCACATATACTGTATGAAGATCTTATAACTCGTAAGACCCCATTAAATTTTGGTGTTGATCCGAATCCGGATCACGATTCGTCAGACGTCAGAAATCGCTGATTGCTCTTGTTGATAGTAGAATGACATAGAATCAATACCATGGTGAATTTTTGCTTCAGAAAACTGATTTTTTTACTACTTAATTGAGATATCACTGGCTCACTGTAGCTGAATAGTTGTTACAGAGGACAACAATTTTTTTTTTTCTGTCAAAAGAGATCATTTTTTAAAACTGCTGGATAGATGCTATGGGCAAGCATATTGAGCAGTTCGCACATCAGGCTTAGGTGAGGAGTTTAATTCATGCATCTCCTGGGAAACAGGGATGGAACATAACTCGTCCATATTCTAAATTGTGTTCCAGCTAAGCAACTACACCTGCACAAAGGGGTTAATGCAAGTAGGTCAGGCACCTGTAACATAGGCCAAGGTCTTGAAGGTCATTTAATCAGTTCAATGTATTTTTTTAAATTGTAAGTTTCTACAAAGTTCAGTCTCTTATTGTTACATTATGGGTGAAAAACATTTCACAGGTTAGTTTTAATGTTGTTGTTCACTTCTGTCTACCATGTTAATACTGCCAAACCAAATATTCTTATCACGAGCATTGGCAAGTACTAAAGATGTACAGTAACTCACAAAAGCGAGTACATAGTTGGGACGAAGTTTAAATTGTGAATAAATTCAAAATGTGATGACTTTCAGATCAAGAGGAAATGTTATTTACAATAGAATAGATAACATTTTAAATGTTGAAACTGAGACATCATACATTTTTATCCACAAAATGAGCTTATTTCAAATTTTCTGACTGCAACAGGTCTCAAAAAAGTTGGGACACAGGCAAAAAAAAAAAATGGCTGAAAAAGCAATTAATATAAGTGAATCAGTTAAAAGAACATTTAGCGAGTCATTAAGTTAACTGGCATCAGGTGTGTAACATGATTGGCCATAAGAGGGATGTCTTAGAGAGGCTGTCTCTCTCAGAAGCAAAGATGGCCAGAGGCTCTCCAACCAGTGCAGGCTTGTGTAAAAAAAAAAAAAAAAAAAAAAAAGTGAAATACTTTAAAAACAATGTTCCTCAATGTCAAATTGCAAAGGTCTTTGAAGCTTCTTTCATTGACAGTGCATAACATCATTGAAAGATTCAGAGAAACTGGAAAAATCTCTGTGCATAAGGGACAAAGCTGAAGACCTTTACTGGATGCCCGTGATCTTTAGGCCCTAAAATGCCACTGCATCACTCACCGGCATGATTCTGCCTTGACATTACTAAATGGGCCCAGGAATACTTCAAGAAACCACTGTCTGTAAACACAGTCTGCCGTGCCATCCACAGATGCCACCTAAAACTCTACCATGCAAAAAGGAAGCCAATGTTGAGCATGATCCAGAAGCGCCACCGTGTTCTGTGGGCCAAGGCTCGTTTAAAATGGACTGTAACAAAGTGGCAAAGTGTCCCGTGGTCAGACAAGTCCAAATTTGACATTCTTGTTGGAAATCATGGGCGTCCTGTCCTTCGGGCTAAAGAGGAGAAAGACCACCCCTCCTGTTATCAGTGTTCAGTTCAAAAGCCAGCATCTCTGATGGTATGGGTATGCATCAATGCATATGGTGTGGACACTTGCATGTTTTAAAAAGCACCGTGAATGCTGAAAGGTATATGAAGGTTTTACATATGCTCCCCTCCAGATGACAGATCCAGATCCATTCCAGGGAAGGCCCTGTGCATTTCATCAGGACAATGCAAAACCACATACTACAGCTATTACAACAGCATGGCTTTGTAGTAGAGGAGTTTGTGTGCTGAACTGGCTGAACTGACCTGCCTGCAGTCCTGATCTTCCACCAATTGAGAACATTTGGAGCAGAATTAAATGAAGTCTGTCAAAGTAGACCCAGAACTCTGCAGCAACAGGAAGCCTGAATTAAACAAGAGTGGGATCAAATTCCAATGACTAAACTCAAGAAACTAGTCTCCTCAATGCCCAGATGCCTCAACACTGTTTTAAAAAGAGGGGATGCTACACCATGGTAAACAGACCCCTGTCCCAACTTTTTTGAGACCTGTAGCAGCCATCAAATTTGAAATGAGCTCACTTTGTGGATAAAATTGAAAAATTTCTCAGTTTCAACATTTACTGTTATCTTTGTTCTATTGTGAATAAAATACTGGCTGGTATGATTTGAAAGTCATAGTTTTGATTTTATTCACAATTTACACTTTGTCCCAATTATTTTGGAATTGGGGTTGTATCTTTTCAAGGGACAATGTTACAGAAAATAAACTTGAATATATTCTAGAGTAGTCATTGTACAATGTGTGTAGCAGTATAGATTTACTGCACTGTCCAAATAACTGAACAAACAGTCACTATTTCCAAAATTGGTGGCAACAAAAGTGAGTACACACCCTAATTGGTAATGGTCAACCAAGCAATGAAACGTGTCTTATTCATCATGTTCACGCTTTTGTCTGTTTGATGTTGTGTAACGTGTTGAAGGTTTAAATTGTGGTGCTTTGGGTGCAATACTCTCATTCTGGTCACCGGATGGTGAACATGGCACCTCATGGGAAAGAATTCTCTGAGGATCTGAAAAAGAGAATTGTTTCTCTCCACAAAGAAGAATGCTTCAAGAAGATCTGTGAAACCATGAAAGTGAGCTACATCACGGTGGCCAAGGTTATCCTGCGTTTCCCAAGACGGGTTTAGCTCAGAACAGGCCTTGTCAAGGTCGACCAAAGAGGTTGAGTCCTCGTGCTCTGTGCCAGGTGCACAAGTTGGCTTGAGAAAAGAAACACACGAGTGCTGGCAGCATTGCTAACGAGGTTGAAGCAGAGGGAGAACAGCCTGTCAGTGCTCAGACCATACACCATGCACTATGTACTGCACAAAGCTGAAAATGCCAAGCGATTCTTGAGATTACCCTACCCCTGTTCAGACATCTGCAAAATTTATATTGGTCAACACACATCAACAACTTTTGGAGTTGTCTTTCTACTATGACAGACGAATCATTAAAAAAAAAAATAGAAGAAAATCCAAGACGTGCCCCTGGAAATACGGGGGTTTGAACAGGTGGCATTTTAGCAGTTGGTGATGAATTCATGGTGAATTCAGCCTGATTTATATTCAGCAGACACAAATGAATGGAAAAAATGTCAGAGAACCTATGCTTGGGTTTATATTGGGGGTGCTTGGGGACCTAAACATGGAACTGCTTGAGCAATAGGCACTTTTGGTGTCGTCATACCTACACAACCAAGAAAGATAAAGTAAAATGGACCGTATTTTCTGATTAAGCAGTATATTAGCTTAGATGCAAAGTTTCAAAGCTATAGGTCAAACAATAATAAAGTTATGCGATGTTAAATTCAAGAAAAATGTCAATTGACAAACAAACTGACATACAGTACCCTTAGAAAATAATTCACCAAAAATTCGTTTTTGGTCCAAATGAGCTGAAATTTTGGATTTGTTCATCACTAATGCATATTTATCTAATGTGAAGATAGGGACACAATCTATGACTACATGGTGACAAATGTTTTGTGTATCTGATGATTTGACATGGAATGACCCTAAATGAAATGGACTTATACATTGCAGGATTTGCATGTGGTCACACGCGTAACAAAGGTGTCACACACTTAACACATGCAAATGAGGTCATGGTATGCAAATGAGCTAGGTATTTTTGTGAAGTTTTAATTAATGCAAAAAGCAATAACTATTGCTAAAGTTGATGAAACCAAAGTGTTATAATCTTAATTCAAATCACAGAACCTTTGGAATGTAAATCAAATGTAAATCAAATTGACCCATTTTCTGTGTCACACACATAACACAGCCTCTTTCTCATCCTGTACTTCCAATGTGTCAGGCAAATATATAGTTGATGTACCAAATTGATAGCAAAGCCCAGGTATCTTGTGGTTGTGCTATATTGATCCCCATCTGCAACCCAATTAAAGTATAGCGCATTCAAAAATGTTGAGAATACCTTTCAAATGTCACACAGGTAACGCAAGAATCACCCATATTAATGGGCACATTATTGCTGGTTACTGCACAACTTAATACGTCCATGTGAAACTGACCTCTGGCTTGTCGGCAAACTTCTTCTTGGCAATTCTTTTCAAACTCCCCTCAATGGCCGCGGTAGACTTCTTCAGAATCTCACTGGACATGTCAACCAAGACCACTGAGTGGCCTGTGGCAGCCGCAACCTCACGAAGACAAAAGGAAAATCTGTAATGTCTTACGTGCTAAATTATTGGAAATTCATGAGCATAATCTCAGAGTAAGATCTGTCAGAATTGCTCGACCTGAGTTCGTCTACAGATTCTTCACCCAAGTCAGAAAAAAGCAGAGGAGGTTGCAACATGATTTACGACTAGTCCTTTTGTCACTAAAAATAAAGATTCACAACAGAATTTCTTCCTTTTATTATTATTTCACACACACATACATACACACATTATATATGTGTGTGTATGTGAAGAGTTTGGTTCCAAAACGCAATAAGTGCCAAAATTACAAAAATTTAGATTTGTAAATGACCACTCTCTGTGAGATTACTCACTCATTGAGTAATTCCACCCCTGAGCTGCATAGAGCATAACATTAAGTTGGTCTGTCAGCGTGACCAATACACAGGCACTCCTTGGACCAGGGTCAATAAAAGTCCACCCCAAAATGTGCACTTTTGTCACAAGTCACAATGCCACACATGTCACAAGCCATGAGGGAGTGTGCCATTGGCATGCTGAATGCTGGGATATCTGTGACAGTGGAGTCAACGCACTTGAATGCACATCATTCTACCATCAGTTGGTTCAGAAGTCGATTCAGAGAAACTTGCAGCACTGTGTATCGTCCACATGCCCGACGACCACGTGTGACCACACCCGCACAGGATCGGCACATGCAGTTCCAGCACCTCGGTGATCGGCTCCGACCAGCCACCAGGAGAGCTGACGAGACTGCCGAACAGCACAACAGGCTTAGACTGTCCGAAACCACCTGATGGAGGTAGACCTCCGAGCTATCTAACTGCACCGAGGTCTCCACCTGACCGGCCTCCTTCGCTGGTACAGACTCCACTGGGCCAACAGTCACCTTCACTGGACGCTTGCACGGTGGAGGACGGTGTTATTCAGCGATGAATCGTGATTCCAACTGTATCGCACTGATGGCAGACAACACATATGGCGATGTGTTACGCTGACGCCAATGTCCTGCGTCGAGTGGCACGTGGTGGTGCAAGTGTAATGGTAAGGGCAGCCATATGCCATGGACAGCGTATCCATCTGCATTTCGTTGAGGGTAACTTGAACGGGCAGCGGTACTGCGACGAGGTCCTGAGGCCCATCATTAGACAATTTGAGCGACTCCGTCACGTGACATTCCAGCACGATTATGCCCGGTCACACACTGCCCGGATCTGCTCAGAATTTCTTGAGGAGGATGTCCCTGCTCTAAGTTGGACTGCATATTCACCCAATATGTCGGAAAATTGAACACCTTTGGGATGTTATGGATCGGCACGTTTTCTGGTTCCAGTTCCGAGTTGCGCAGCAGGAGGAATGCGGGAAGCACTGAAAATCTCGAACTCCATGCGTCGGAGGTGTACTGCTTTAGGTGATGCCGATGGTGGACACACTCGTTACTGAGTGCTGTGAACTCTGCCTGCCCTGCCCTGGTGGGTTCAGGCTGTGATAACTCATGACTTGCGCCCAGTAAATTGTTAGTCATGTTTCTGTAACTTAAATATCAAGGCAAGAATAAAATAATAGTCTTGTTCAAATATTTCCCGATTGATGAAAAATGAATACATATACATATATATATATATATATATTTTTTTTTTTTTTTTTTTCTTACACCATATTAAGAGCTCCAAGTAAAATTCCGCAAAGAGAACAGCTCCTATTCACTAAAACGGTAACTCTGAATAAAAGCTTGTAACGTTTATATTAGCGGAGAAGTTGGAGCATTGAAAACTTCTTTTTTAAAAATCTGAGATCGATTACTAATAAAACATTAACACCTTACATCAGAGAACTCGGATTTCAAATATTGACTGCACTGGCTGACAGGCTAACAGCGTACATTACGCAAACATAGCTGACGAGCTAGGTTTCTTACTGTCTACAGTACAAAACAACACAACAATAATAGCAGATAACTTAGTGGCTAGTTAGCTATCTGAATAATTCTGACATCACAGTTTTCAGAATTGACAAACCGTAATCTGACAGCATAGCAAGACAGCAAAGTACGTGTTCGTAGACTTGCAAGCTTGTTTGCTCGCAAGCTAGTTAGAAAATTCTGCCATACAGAGACAACAAAATTTAAAGACAGGCTCCAGCACGGACAACTCCGAACAAGATGACTTGAGGTATATTGCATTATTCTGATCAAGCAAAAGTCTTCGCTAGTGAAAAGCCAACGCTCGTATTGCTTGCGGGCTAGCTAAATCTGGGGAAAAAAGTTAGGACTATAACTTTACCTGTGCAATACCAGCACCCATTTGTCCACCTCCAATTATTGTAACATGTTTAATGGCTGCATTTCGAATGGTGGTAGAAGATAGTGTTCTAATAAATTGATGTGTTGCAAAAGCCATAGTGTCGGAGCGTGAGTGAGATGAGTCCCAAACAGCGTGGACGACTGCAGAGCATAGAAGCGACGCGAGGTTTCTTCAGAGCCAAAGTCACGGAACTCGTGGTCACGTGGTGTGCCGATTTTTTTTCATGACCTTTACCACAATTCTGCAATGTGATAGTCTTGCAGAGCAGACGGAGCAGACGGCCCTGCCTGAGTCACTGTCTGAAATCCTGGAGGTCCGTCTTGCCAACTAGCGTAGTCCAATAATTTCACGGCTAAATTTTTTACGGCCCAATCAGGGGAAAGAGAGGCGGGAGCTGCACATCACCAGGAAGCGACTTTATGTTTGAATAATTGGCGCGTGCGAAGCGGTTCCTTTGGATGGGTCAATATCAGCAGTTTTATCTGAAATAGAATCAATTTCTTCATTAAAAGAGGAGCAAAAAACGTCAAGGGGAGGGGGGGAGACACGTCCCTTTACGTCCTGGTTACATCATTATATCGCCGAATGGCGTTTCGGGGATATTATGTTTCTGGTCCGACCGCCGCCGCGCCGCCCTACGTGTTAACCGATAACTTCAGTTATATTTCAATTAGAAATTTCATGTTTTGCATATAAGTAAGTATCATAGAGAGGAAGAACTGATTTGATTTTGGACTGTTTCCAATTTATAGATTGGCCACCAGGGGCCAAAAACTGAAAAATCACTTTTTTAATCATATCTCTGGAAATATTTGTCCAATTCACCTCAAATCAAGTGCAAATGAAAGGTCATGACCCGGGGATGTGTCCCACGATGACATTATACCTGTTTGGTTCAAATTTTGACACAAGGTGGAGCTTAGTCACATACAATTCACCATTTTTGCCGTATCTTTGGAACCATTTGTCCAATTGACATGAAACTATGTGCAACTGCAAGGTCATGACCTCACAACGTGTCACATGATGACATCATACCTGTATGGTTCAATATTTTGCCAGTAGGTGACGCTTTGTGATGGAAAATTACCATTTTGGCCATATCTTCAGAACCATTTGTCCGATTGACCTGAAATTAAGTTCAAATAAAAGTCTATTCTAAGTCTATTCAAGGATTGGAGGATTGGGGGGCGTTCAGGGATATACCCCATGCCGTCGCCTCCGACGGCATAAGCCTAGTTTTCCTTTATTGACGTCTTTTCCAATTATCGTAATTGGCAACTGAAGACACAGTGTTTCACCGTACGCAATCTACCAGCGATGAAATCATGGGCTGAATTCAGTGTAGAAAAATAATTAACTTTTTATTTGTCCAATGCTTTCGCGTGATTGAACTGGTCCGTGTTCCAATGAAACGCGGACTTTCACTTTCTGTATTTCGTGGGTTGACTTAAAAAAAAAAAACCAGTTAGACTCGGCCTGTGGACTCGGTGTAAAGGGACGTGTCTTTCCCCCAGTAGCTCCGCTACTGCTTTCATGATTAGGGATGTGATGCTATATACTATGTGATCCTCATACATAAACAGTAAGTTATGTAACTGGCAATATTATTCACAAAATAGCGACCTTATTTGTCAAAGGAATATTTAATTATTGAAAAAGTGTGCATTGGGTTCAATGCAGACCCTGATTAGTAAAATCAGGTGCACCACTATTAAGCTGCTTTTCTTCCGGACGCGAAATAAATTTTTTGCAGGACAGGTTACATTCAAAGTCAATGCAAAGACGCAAATACGCGTGAAACGTATTGACTTTGATAAGCAATACGAACGATGTTTGTGGCGATATGCTGCATTGGAACTTGGTTCAGACAAGCTGGTTAACATGATTGGGGCTCAGCGATAACGTATTGAAATAGCTGGGCCATATCCCTAAGTTGGTTTGCCTATTTTCTGGTCAAAAGATAACCGCGATTGACGCAGGATCTTATTGGAATGATTGGGTGACTATAAGCCTTCACATGTGCTATAACCCCTTAGTAAACAAGCTGTGTTCGAGGAACACTGATGCCCCCGGCGGCAGGTTAAAGTATTGCAGGTTAAAGTTTTTTCTTCCCCTGCTGCAGACAGACAGACAGACGGACAGACAGGCGAAAAACTATGTGCCCCTGAATCATCAATTCCGGGAGGAAAAAAAAAATTAAACTGTGAAACTCCCAGAGTACCACCAAGAGAGAGCCAAGTATCACCAGTGGTATAAGAACCACAGTTTGTGAACCAAGGATCTAACCAGATGAATCACAGTTAGCCTACTGCTCATACCTATAAACAGTATGCTATTGGCAATATTATTCACAAAATAGCAACCTTATTTGTCAAAGAAATGTTTAATTATTGAAAAAGTGTGCATCATTTATTTCCTTCAGGCTCGCATCAGAGTGTAGCTATACACTGCAGGCTTGCGCAAACTTTCTGGCAGGAAGATCTGCAGAAGCAAATCTGGGTTCAAGTGATCTGTTTCCCCTGGCAGGTGATTGGAGGAGAGCAGTTAAAATTTGTTGGCTGAAAGAAATCAATGGGAGGAGCTCATCATTACCATGGAAACGGAGCTTTTAACGCCGTTTTCCACAACATTTTAAATAACCCCGTTTATTTGCTTATGAAAACGGCGAGAAACAGCGTTAAAAGCGCCGAAAAAAGCAATAACGGCGTAAAATAGACTACCCGCTTTCTTGCTCAAAAACGCGTTTTATACAGATGAATTATGGCACTATCGGCTTGCCATAACTAAGTACACCATAGCAACCACCTTGAATGACTATGGGTACTTGTGATGCGTGGGTCGAGGTATTTTTAACACCCGCACCAACTCGACCCGACGTGACACCAAACCCGCCCCGCCCGCCCCGCTAAAACTCGCACTGATTTTCAACCCGAACCCAACCCGACCCGACACAAAAAGGAGGCAAGAGAAAAAGAATACAGTGGGTCTGTGTGACATGATTTGCAATGGAAAAAAACGATTCCTCTCTCACGCTTTGGTTTTGAGTGGAGCACAACACACAATTGGCTTTTGGCTGGAATTATTACCTTCGCCAGCGACTTCGCTGACGAAGGTAATGTTTTGATCCCCGTGTATTTATTTGTTTGTGTGTCTGTCTGTATGTGTGTCTGTATGTGTATCGAATAACTCAAAAAGTACCAAACGGAATTTCATAAAATTTGCTGGGTTGATTTGGCATGACCTGAGGATCAATCGATTAGATTTTGGGAGTGATCGGGTCAAAGGTCAAGGTCAAGGCCACGAAAAGGTCAAAACCGACTTTCGGCCATATCTCGGTCAATTTTTATCCGATCGGCATGAAACCAACGCCAGTGGCGAGGGATTCAGTGGCGTCGGCGAAGGTATGCGCTCTACCGAGTGCCCGTTCTAGTTAATACAAAGTTTAGGCGCTGTCTATTAATTGACCCTTACCGTGATTTCTGATATTTGCAATCAAACGAAATGCCATCAGGAAAAATATTGCAAACAGGCTGTTTTATTGGAACAAAATTAACATGACAGTGGCGCACTGGCGCTATCGCCTACTCTCCCATACAGTGCTGCGATATCCTGTCTACGAGGACATTTTTTCCCTCATTTATTCATTTCAAGATTGTTTTGGGGGGGGGCTTTTAGCCTATTTTTTCAACACAGCTTATAATGTGGGCCTTTGCGTATTTTTTCCCAAACTATGCAAAAACAAAATCGTGTCAACAGTGCCAGGGTTTAAGCGACTACGGCGCGCTTCCTGGACACTGCCAGCCGAACTGAAGGTTCGCTCGGCAACGACTGCTTTGGCAACAATGGAGTTTTACACGATTATTCTTTGTCTCATGGTATGGTAATTAATGACAGCAAGACTAAGTTTATGACCATACAAGCTCCAGCAATGATAAGTTACCTATTCGTTAGGGTGATATGTGTAGGCCTATAGAATGGTGTCATAGAAATGTATATCTAAGAAGTGTCTTCACTGCCGATGGCAGCACACGCTCTGCTGTTAGAGAACACATAGCTGATAAACGTAAGCACCTCAACAAGTTGATTTTATTTGTAAATAAGAATCGTGATATGCCTTTCACTGTAAAGTGGTGAAAAAATGTTTTGTCTATGTGTTGTTTGGACCCACAGGTCAATAAAATTACTACTAGGCCTATAATATTTCGGTGCTGACTGCAGAACGATTTATAAGATGAGCTATCATTCAACCTTAAGATCCTTAGTCTAACCGTGGAGGATTAAGCCGCGCACCATGTGCTGTTTTGGTTGAGTTAAGCAAACTCCTTTGAGATATAACTGATAACTGCTGGTTCATTTTAAGGTTGTTTCTAGTTTCTGTTAATAATGGTCAACTCTTCTTTTGTCTGATTTTCGGATTACAATACGCACAATATAATGGACAGGCTCCTCCTAGACTTGCAACACACCTGAAATATGAGTCATGGCATGTGATTATTGATTTTGGGAGACTAGATAGGCTAAGGCTATATTTTTAATACAGTCTTCCTGCCAACAAATATAACTGTTCTCTTGTGACTCACAAAAGCTAAATTACAGATATTTTATATTTCATACTTATTTAAAACAAAAAATATAATGCTAAAGATCATAAGTTGTCTGGACCACTAGTGCTTTTGTTCATTTTTCTTTCCTTTAAACAAATTGATTAATCTAGTAATTAGCTCCTGAACACAAATACATTAATAACTGCATAAAAGGGGAGTGCAGAGTCAAAAACAAATTTCAAAATATTCAATTTTCTTCCGTTATAGTGAAATAACTCATCATTGAACATAATGTGAAATCTGCAACACTTAATCACGCCCCATTTCTGAAAAGGTTCTGATGGTGGACATAAAAGATTTTTAATCCATCCTTAGCTTGTATTGAACTGAAAACCGAACAAAGACAAAATATATAACGCTTTTCCCTTCAGACTTGCTTAATTCTGATTTTTATCCCTGCAATACATTTCAGTAAAGTTGCAATGGGTGTGGTTGCCACAGTATCACCTTTCCATTGACAGCCCCTCAAGTAATTATTTGTGGAACTGAAGACACCAATCTTTCCAGTTTTTAAAAGATCCTTTCCCCTGTTCTTCCGTCTTAAGCAGCTAAATGTCTACGGTCTCCATTGTCTGGACCGCAGTTGCACTCTCCAGTTAGGAAGTTTGCCATTGTCTGCTTGAGATAAAAAGGGGTGTTCCTGAAAAGGCATCATCTAGAGGACAGCATATGTTGCTCTAAAGCGTATCTACAGTGAGCACCATAATATATTGGACAGTGACACATTTTTTTATGTTGGTTCGGCTGGCCTAATCACTCAATCTGAATTCAACTGAATACGATTTTACTTGCTGAGGAGGAAAATGAAGGCAAAAAATCCCCAATTCAAGCAAGAAGTCAAGAAGGCCACTGTACAAGCCAAGCCTGGCATCAGCAGATAAAATACAGGAAAGGTCTATGCATCACTTTAAGCAGTAATTGCAAGCAAAGGATATGCAAGCAAATGTAAAAAAAAATAATAATATAATAGCACTTTATTTTACAGTAGGTTAAACTGAACAACAAATTTTATAATGTGGGAAAAATTGGGGGAGGGGGCTATGTACAAAATGTGCTGACATTTGTAAATAGTTAACTGGATATTGATTAAAATGCCCTCAAATTAACACTGGAATTCACCTCAAACAAATTATAGCTACTTTTTGTTAAAACTTAGAATGCTGGAGTACAAAACCAAAGAAGATTTGACCATGTATTGACAGTAGGTTTTATTAACTGGCATTTGCTGTGTGTAATTAGCAATTACTTCTTAGACATTGGCTGTTCATGATGTAGTCCAGGAATGGGCTACCTGTTTTCAAGAACATTTCTGGGCGTCTGGAGATATGAATGTGACTTAATCAAAGTTTACCGTGTTAGACATTAATTTGGTCCTGTGCTCAAATGAGGGTATGGGGTATGACTGTTTTCCATTGTCAAATATTTTTTTGGACCACCTTCAGCTTTGATCACAGCATGCATTCGTTGGGGCAAGGTCTTGACAATCTGATGCAATGTTGCAAAATTTATGACCAGGATTACAATTCATTTTGGCTGAGATCTTGCATGGATGATAGGAGAGTCAAAGCACTCTGTAAATCGACAGAATCATGGATCCAAAGAAGTATCACAGCATCATTGTGAGGTACGCACTGCCATCTGGAGAGAAACCGATTGGTCGGGATTTTATTTTGAGCAAGATATTGACCCTAAACACACTTCTAAGTTGTGCAAGAATTATCTCAGTCGGAAAGAAACATCATGAAAGTTATGATTTGGCCTGCTCAAAGTCCAGACCTTAGTCCGATTGAGCAAATCTGTTGTAATATCGAAAGAATCTTTTTGGAATGAACTTCAAGCCTTATGGAATGGTTTAGCAAGTTAGGAAATAAAAAAAAATATATATATGTAAAAAATGTGAAAACTGCCTGAAAGATTTAACGCTGTAATATTAAAAAAAAGTTGGCCACAGTAGATATTGACTTTTTCTCACAAAGACATTGTATTCATTTTTACTATATATTGTTATCTGGTTACTTATTTTCATCAATATGATCCAATATTACATTAAATACTTGAGTAGTACTTGGTTTCTGATTTATCTTCATTTTCTTCAGTGTATAATCATCATTGCGCAGTACTGTACTTTGAATTTTGGTGATTGGTTCAGGGAAAGATCTCAGGATTGATAGGCTACAATGCCTAAACTGGACGTGTTTCCAGAAATCTGCTTTTGCCAGATTATGATATTGTTTCAGATATTCTTTTGAATCAATTATTTATGTAGCTGTTGAAATATACGGTGAGTTAGGCGTTGTTTTTAGGGTAGTCACGTATGAAAATGCCCAACAAAATGACTTATTACTTTCTTGTTATAACAAAATGCTAGACACATATATACAGTACTTTGCAAATGCTCTAAGAGGTCAAGCCTGGGTTCACTCAATTTAAGTACTTCTAAACAATAAAAACACATAAAAATTGTGTCAATTGAAAAAAGCTCAGAATGGAATTTGATTTTTATCAAATTTAATAAGTTTGTTACCGTGAAAACCGTACATGATTAGCAAAAAATGTGAAATCTTGTGGTAACAATATCTCAGAAACTATACCATATTTTCCTGTAATTCTTTTTTTTTTTTTTGTTCTGAAGCTAGTATCACGAGCTATACAATGTCATTCTCATTCTGGGTATTTTCATGGGAAAATATTTTGAACAATTATTTGGTCATAGAATTTTTGAAATGGGTGGCAGAACCTGCTTGGCAGATGGATAATAAATCCACCATGTATCTACCTACCCAAAATATAGAACATAACAAACTGATGCTATGGTGAAAATTTCAGAGCAATACCTTGAAAAATGTGGATTTTATGCCCGCCACAAGCCTGATAAACTATGAAATTTTGTAATGCAAGAAAATCGCATTTTTGTCGTGAAACAAATTCACTGGAGGCGTTCACATGATAAAAATCCACTTAAAAGATAGTTTTTACCCCTCGGCCGACTTCAGCCCAGAGGGGTAGTGTCGTCATGTGCGTTTCTGTCCATCGCCCGTCCATGATTTTGTCCGGGCCAGTGCTCGGCAACTAATGATCGCAGCTTCACCAAATTTGGTATGGTAACTCACTAAGACCCATAGATGTGCAAAGTCAGATATATTGCTGGATTTGACCTTTGACCTTAGCGCTGTGACCTTGAGCCTGGAAATATTGCTCGGGTCAGTACTGGGTGACTAATAATAGTAGCTTCACCAAATCTAGAATGGTAACTCACTATGACCCATAGATATGCAACTTTAGGTTCTTTGCTGGATTTCACCGTTGACCTTAACGCTGTGACCTTGATCCTGGAAATCTTGTCCAGGTAACATTTTCCGGGCCAGTACTCAGCAACTAATGATCGCAGCTTCACCAAATTTGGTACGGTAACTCACTATGACCCATAGACGTGCAACGTCACATTTTTTGACCTTTTACCTTAGCTCTGTGACCATGACTGTGGAAATCTTGTCCGGGTCAGTACTCGGCATCTAATTCTCACAGCTTCACCAAATTTGGTATGGTAACTCACTAAGACCCATAAATATGCAATGCCAGGTTTTTTGCTGGATTTGACCTTTGACCTTAGCTCTGTGACCTTGACTGTGTAAATCTTCTCCGGGTTAGTACTCGGCAACTAATTCTCGCAGCTTCACCAAATTTGGTATGGTAACTCACTATGACCCATAGATGTGCAACGTCAGGTTTTTTGCTGGATTTGACCTTTGACCTAAGCTCTGTGACCATGACCCTGGAAATCTTGTCCGGGTCAGCAACTGCAGGTTTTTTGCTGGATTTCAGCTTTGACCTTTGCGCTGCGATCTATAGGCAGGAAATATTATATGGGTCTGCACTCAGCAACTACTGATCGTAGCTTCACCAAATTTGGTATGGTAACTCACTGCGACACACAGATGTGCAGTGTCACCTTTTTTTGCTGGATTTGACCTTTGACCTTAATGCTGTGACGTCGAGGCAGGAAATTGTGTCCAGGCCGAGGGGTATTCAGCAACGCATTTTGTTTTGGTCTTAAAATCACCTTCTATGAATGATTTGAAAGATTTTTTACAAAATGAAAAAAATATATATATTTTTTTATATTAGTCTTGACCCCTTAAGCACCCAAAGTTTTTTTCCCATTTAGTCTCACTCGTTTACTTTTCATTTTTCCACTTTTCTGTAGACAAAACAGAGACACCAACTGCTAATAAAAAAAAATATTTTAAAAAACGTTTGTATTTCACTAAAGACATTTGATTCAGATAATACAGCCTCGAAAACACCCTAATCTCAACACCATCAAGGCTGTCTGGGATTACTTAGAGAGACAGACAAAGTGAGAGTGAATCTGCAGTGAATCAGTGGCAAGTTCTCCAATATGCTTGGAACAAGCAAAAGCTAATCATCTCATAAAAGTACAAAACTGCAGGACATAAAAGGACCATCCAAGTTGTTACCAACAAAGGGTTCAAAGCCAGTACCTGTCATAGTGCCATTGATGCTGACGGACTTGTACAGAGCACCGCAATTTCAAAATGTAAAAAAAACATGCATGCCTATCTAATAAATCGTGGTGCTCCCTATGCTGATTTTGAACCTTATGTTGGTAACAACTGGGATGGTGTTTTTCTTCTTCACCTGAATACAAAACATCCATTCTGTCATCCACCCATCCATTTTCCACTGCTTACGCAGGACCAGATATTACCCGGTATGACCTCAATAAATTTGAAAGGTTGATATGTCCAACAACAGAGCATTTCCTCTATGCATTGGTCCATTTCAGGTGAGCACTAGCCCAGGGAAGACACCAGCATTTCTCTGGATGTTTCTGACATATGGCTTCCTTGGTGTTTTCCAATGTAGTCCTAGCCCATCAAGTTAGACCCAACACAAAAGCTTGCCAGTTCTCAATGCAGTACCATCTGAGGGATTGAAGGTCAGTGACACTCAGTACTGATTTTAAACATTAATTCTCATAAATTAAGTTTATGGGGTAAAAGGTTAAATTTTTGTCAACTCACCTACTCAGAAAAATGAGTCCAAGATGGCTGGGATGGACTCCAATAAACTCTACTGAAGTTGAGTTAACACTAGGAATGTTCTTGTGTAGATGCACCAGGTGAGCTCCACAGAATCACTTGAAAATATTCAGGTGTGATTAAAAATTCTAACATGTTTACGAATGTGTTTATTTTAGCCGAAAAGCCATTTTTAGTAAGGCATAGTTTTTAAAAAAAATAAATAAATAAATAAATACGCACTATTTTCAGAATATGAAGCAAAGTCTGTAAATTTGGATATAAATTAATCCACTTTGGGAGACTCAAGCTCCAAGACAGCTCTTTCAATTCAATTTAATTTGTTTAGTGCATCTCACGATCAAGAGTGACCCTAAGCGCTTTACAATGAATAGGGCTAGAACCCCTAATGAGCAAGCGAACATACAGTCAGAAGAATCCGGAGTCCAGGGTTGCCAGAAGAAAACCTTTTCTGACCAGGAGAGACAGAAGCAAGCACTTGGAGTTTGCCAAACATCATTTAAACTATGAGTGGAACCAGGTGCTTTGGTCAGAAGAGACCAAAGTTGCATGTTTCGGTGAGATACAGCTTTGGTAGATTTGGTGGTGAAACAGAGATGGATACAAGGAGAGGCACCTCATTCCCACGGTGAAGTATGATGATGGATCAGTCCGGTTTTGGGGCTGTTTTATTTCAAGAGGTCCGAGGGCACTGGTTAAGATTAATGGCATCATGAATTTCACAGAGTATTTGGATACTTTGGCTGACAATCTGATTGCCTCCGCCTGAAGGCTGGGACTAGTCTGAAACTGTCATACAAGACAATGACTGAATGCATATTTCAAGATCCACACAGTAATGGTTCGGTGACAACAAAATCAATGTTCTGCAACGGCCCTCTCAGTCCCCAGACCTCAATCCAACTGAAAACCAGTGGGCGGAGTTCAAGAAGGCAGTTGATGAATGCAAATCCAAGGAAACAAAGGATCTGTAAGAGAAATGGTCCAAAATCCCCTCAATTAGAGCCTTAGCCCTTACAAAAATTACAGGAAAAGACTCCATGCTGCAATTCTTGCCAGAGGTGGTTGCACAAAGTATTAAATAAAGGGTACCAGTTATTATGAAACCTTGATTTTTTAAAAATTAATTTTGTATCAAATGTTCATGATTTTGATTGTTTCCATCAAAACATTAAAAGTGAAGTATTTCACACATTTTGCTATATTCTGCTTCTCTACAATTATATACATATTTACTCGTATTATTTATGCATTGCCAGTCAGGGGTGCCAATAATTTTTAAGACCATTCTATATAGTATTGCTTTCAATTTAAATTGAGTCAAAAACTATGTTCAAATCACCAGTTTCTTCTTTTTCTAGAACTTTCAATACTGTTCCAAAGAATGGGGCTGTAACAACTAGGGAATTCAATAAGAGTCACATGAGCAGAGAGAGTTGGCAGCTTCATTCTTTTTTAAAAAAAACAACAAACCTGGATGAACCAGACAGTATATAGTAACACAGAAAATATTTTTCAATGCATTATATTAAATACATTTGGAGACAAAGCCTCCTCTATCTTCAAAATAAAAACATGAAATGCTTTCACTAAAGCCTACTCTCCAGTCTGCTTTCAAGTTTCAGTCATCCAGCAGCTAAGGTTGTCATCAGTCAAACGTTATGATTATGGCAATCTTTCAAAAACACCTTTAAAGAGCAAAAACACCAGAACAAATTGAACATTTAATGAACTCTCAGTCATAATGCTAAACTTAAAATTTCAACTGTGAAATATTGACCTTAAAATTTCATTAGAAGTCAGAAAGAAACTGACAAGGCTAATAAAGCACTTTAACACTTCAATGCTTTTTTGCAAGCCTTTATCTGAAACTTCTGGCACAACCAAAAGTTTCTTAGTTTGGTCAAATTTACGTTAGATCACTCACCATTGCGTCCATCATTTAAATGCCTTCAGTTTTTAATGGACTCAGTCACAGACTAGTCCATAATGCATAATTATTGCAATCACCTAATAATCAACATCAGCATTTACTGACGTTAACAATCAGAAGTAAACAGGTCTCTGTGACGAGGAGTCACATTGACAGTGAAAGGACACGGGGCCAGTGTGAGACCAAATCGCCCATCCATGGAGGGAGGAGGCAGCTCGTCCGGAAGCCTGAAGGTAAAAGCCTGCAATAGGCTTGAGAACATCAGGAAGAGCTCCATTTTAGCCAGCTGCTCGCCCATGCACAACCTGCGGCCTGAAAAGAAGAGATACCACAAAGAAATATATCAAAGCTAACACATAAATTAAAGTTGTACTGCCTCAGGCTCAATGTTACTCAAGTGCATGGACAATTTCAAAAAATTTGAAGATATTTGTGAACTTGAATAACATGAAAATGTTATTACATTATGAGGTGAAAGTGCATGAGTATGAGGCATATATATTGTCAACATTTTCGTAACTTGCACCTCTGTTCTGACAACAATAACAATAACTTGATTCAAGTGAGGATTATTAAATTTTCCCTTTTTTCCATTTCCTTGATAATCAAGCATCTCTCCGGAACTACTGTCTCATCGACACATAGATGGACTAGATTCCATCCCTGCTACATTTTGTACCACTACACAGTATCACCCAAAAGTGAGTACACCCCTCACACTTCGGCAATTTATTCTATCTTTTCAAGGGACAATGTTACAGAAATGAAACCTGAATATATTCTAAAGTAGTCGTTGTACAATATGTGTAGCAGTGTAGATTTACTGCACTGTCAAAATAAGTGAACACTCACCATTTCCAAAATGGGTGTCAACAAAAGTGAGTACACCTCACCGTCAACATGCCAAATTGTGTCCATAGTTTCAATATTTAGTGTGACTGCCATTGTTGTCCAGCACTGTCTTGATCTTCCTAGGCATGGAGTTCACCAGAGCTGCATGACAACATCACGGAGCTGGTGGATGTTGGACACCTGCTGCTCCTCCACCTTCCTCTTGAGGATGCCCCACAGGTGCTCAATGGGATTCAGGTCTGGAGACATACTTGGCCACACCATTACCTTCACCTTCAGCTTCTTCAGGAAAGCAGTTGTCATCTTGGAGTTCGTAATCATATTGGAAAACTGCCCTGCGGCCCAGTTTCCAAAGGGAGGGCATCATGTTCTGCTTAAGCATGTCACAGTACATGTTGGATCCATTATTCCATCAATGAAGCGCAGCTCCCCAGGACCAGAAGCACTCATGCAGCCCCAGACCATGATGCTGTCAGCACAATGTTTGACTGTAGGCAGTACACTCTTGTCTTGGTACTCCTCACCAGGGCGCTGCCACACATGCTGAACAGCATCTGAGCCAAACAAGTTTATCTTGGTCTCATCAGACCAGAGAACATGGTTTCAGTGGTTTATGTTCTTGGACTGGTTGTCTTCAGCAAACTGTTTTCGGGCTTTCTTGTGGGCTACCTTCAGAAGAGGTTTCCCTCTAATTTATTGTATTTTAAAATTTTTATTTATCCCTTATTTAACCAGGGAAGTCCCGTTGAGATTGAAATCTCTTTTTCAAGGGAGCCCTGGGGGTAGAGGTGGGGAGGGAGAGGACAATTTGCACAGCCAAATAGATCAGGTGATGATTAGGTGGCAGGTCGAAAGAGCCAGGTTGGGACTTAAGCCATGACATTGGGGAACCCCCTACCCTTATCGAAGAGTGACATGAGATCTGTAATGACCACTGTGACTCAGGACCTCGGTTTAACGTCTCATCCGAAAGACGGCATCTCCTTCAGTACAGTGTCCCCGTCCCTGCACTGGGGCATTGGGGATTATTCCGCCAGTGGGAAGATCGCCACCTACAGGCCCACCAACACCTCTTGGCCGACGGCCAGGCAGAAGGACTTGGTGCAGTGCACGGCGTAAGGTCTGAGCACTGACAGGCTGTTCTCCCACTGCTGCAACCTCGTTAGCAATGCTGCCAGCACTCCTGTGTCTCTTTTCTCAAGCCAACTTGTGCACCTGGCACAGAGCACGAGGACTCAACCCATTTGGTCGACCCTGACAAGGCCTGTTCCGAGCAGAACCTGTCTTGGGAAACTGTTGGATAACCTTGGCCACCGTGCTGTAGCTTAGTTTTGTGGTTTCACAGATCTTTTTGTAGCTTAAACCATCTTTGTGGAGAGCAATAATTCTCTTTTTCAGATCCTCAGAGAATTCTTTCCCATGAGGTGCCATGTTGACCATCCAGTGACCAGAATGAGAGCACTGCACCTAAAGCACCTCAGTTAAAACCTTCAACACGTTACACAACCTCATTTAGCCCAGTCGAACAGACAAAAGCATGAACATGATGAATAAGACACGTCTCATTGCTTGGTTGACCATTACCAATTGAGGTCTGTACTCACTTTTGTTTCCACCCATTTTGGAAATAGTGACTGTTCAGTTATTTGGACAGTGCAGTAAATCAACACTGCTACACATATTGTACAATGACTATTCTAGAATATATTCAAGTTTCATTTCTGTAACATTGTCTCTTGAAAAGATATGATAAATGAATTGTCGAAATGTGAGGAGTGCAATCCCTTTTGTGATCTGTATTTTGCTAAATTTACTCCCATTAGCTACATACAGCGCAAATAAGTGCACCATTCCACCTCTGGCTGCCCTGAGAAGGTTTGTTGATTTGTTTACTAATAAACGAGACCTACCTTACTATTCTAACAGCCTATTTAATAACTTGTCAGGAAAACTGAAGTATTACCAATTCCAAATGGAATGAAAGATTCTTTTCTCAAAACTTGTCCATTTTTATCCAGGAACCTGGCTGGGTTGAACTCGTCCGGATTTTCCCACACAGTTGGATCTCGGTGGACTGACCACAGGTTGGGGATAATCACTGTTCCCTTGGGGATGGTGTATCCTCGAAATTCTACGAGAAAATGCCCAAAGGAAAATGAGGATATTGACAGTAAACTGGCCCTCTCAATTCCTGTACAGAGGTGCAGCAAATGAAAGACATCAGAATGCAATATGATGTAATGGCTGAATAATTTGATATTTTTGCCTGCAGGAAATGCCCAATTGCAAAGACTTTTATGGAAGGACAGACACAGTGCTCATAATATTGCATTACTAATGGAAACTTTTTCTTTTATTTAGCACCTCCAATCCCAACTTGAATCCAGAATGTCCAATTGGCTAACTGTATTACAAACATGCTCATATGCAACCCATATTGCCACCTCAGGAGAGCGCAGACAGTTTGCGGACCTTCTCCTACAAAAAGCATACTGGTCAACTGCTGTTTTTATTCATTCGTAGCTTGAAACCTCTCAGGGCAGAGGAAACCCGAACATGAGCTAGCTGAGGAGGCACTTGTGCATCGAACAATACAGACCCTAACCGACTATCTCTCCTAAATCCCGAGCGACATGAAGCCAGCCACTGCTTTCACCACGTCGCCGGCCACAGTCGGCACCGACACGGCTCGGATTCGAACGTAGGCAGGGGTGGTCCCCGCCACATTGCAATGCACAGTCTTTACTCAGTAAGCTAACCTGGCAGTCCCCACCAAGTATATTACATGACATTCCTCGATAATCCTCCATGATAATCTGAAAGATCACATTGCAAAAATATAACTGAAGAGCAAGGAGAAATACGTATCAAGTGGCATGTAACCATTGTAATTGACTTTTTCCATTCCCCGCGAGATCCATCACTGAAGCCTTGTAGATGTTTTCACCTGTGGTCTCTGAGGCCATGTGAGGTATTGCTAGCGGAACCACTGCTGTCATCCTCAGGACCTCCATGATTGTAGCTTCAGTGAAAGGACAGCTGGCCTTGTCTGTCAGTGAGGGGACCCTGTCTGATCCCACAACTGAATTTATCTCTGCTTGTACCTTTTCTGAAAAGAAAATAAAAAAAGAAACCAAAAAGATAAGCAAGCCATTCTGTCAGCCCATTTTTGTAACACACAGTATATACGAGGATTCTCCCCATTTTGGAAACTGATCATTATGGCGCTTTTCCACTACGCAGTACCAGCTCTACTCTACTCTACTCTACTTGCCTTTTTTACTCTTCCATTTGGAAAAAGTACCTGGTACCAGGTACTAGTAGGTACCTTTTCTCGTACCTGCTCTCCTGGGGTTCCAAAAAACGGCCGACCAGGTACTAGTAGGTACTAAAATGTGACGTGAAACATTGCTGCCCACGGATTGGTCAGAGAGTATCATCATTGTGAAAGACGACTCCATAGTCGACCTCGGGAAATCTCATTCGAGTTAGATTGAAGAGTCTCAAGATTAGCGTAGTTATTATGATCATCAACTTATATTGTTTTAGGCTACTTGTTCACTATACTGTGTGTTGACTTACCTTTCACACACTTGTTCACCAAAGCTGCTGCATTCAATATTCCCCTTAATAATTCCCTTTGAGAAAGTTATGTGATGCTACCCCCGTTTAAAGAAAATCACGCAGAAAAATAGCTATATGGGTGCTGACAAAAAATTTCTGTCTTAATGTTATATCAGATGAGTTGACACATCGTAAAGCAATAAATTCAAATACTCTGCCATCTCCTGCGATTTGCGCCTTTGCTACGTGTTTTGCCTTCAATTTCAAAGTGAAATGTTTCGCAAAGCCTAAATGTCAAGATGATTAACAATAATTGTTTTGTCATATGTGTTATTTGCTTCTTTGTTATGAAGGATAAAAGATAAATTACCATCCCTTGGTGTTTGGTGATTTCTTATTTTTTGCCAGGGGTTGTAGTTGCATTATGGAATACTGATAGTAAACAAATGCCTTGAGAATATTTTGCCTTTTTCTATCAATACTCCATGCCTTTTACGGATATCATTGCTTTGTGTTTTTAGGTGGCACTCGGACGCAACACCAGCTGCTATCCTATGCATCAGGACAATTTCAAACAGAAATTACAATTAAAACACTCACAGACTTTAGTGCCATAACGTGGTGATGGTAGCGTGCATGCCCTGTTTTAAACATAAATCGTTAAAAAAACACTTGGAATAAAAAAAAACTTGATATAAATGAGGATGCCGTCGCGGCAGTAACATGCTGCATCGCAACGACAGGCAGGTACCACGGAGGCAGTGCTATCCTCTATTGGAAAAGCAACCCCAAAAAAAGTACCCGGTGCCGAGTAGAGTAAAGCCGATACCATGTAGTGGAAAAGCGCCATAAGTTGATCTGATCAGTCAGTTGTAACAACCAGGGAATTGATGAAAAAAAATGAGATGAAGTGCTGCTGCAAACCCTTTCCTCGTAAAACTCCCACAATGTATCAGAAATAACTGCACAGGAAAAGACTACCTTCACTACAGAAATCAGGATATGAATATGGGTCAGACACCTTGAATGTCTGGATACATGCTCATGTACAGCAGCGCCCAGAGCACAGTGTTGGTGGTGGTGTCAGTTCCCGCAATAAAGAGATCGCCAATGATGTAGAAGAGATAATCCTCGGAGAAACTGGTTTCCCCAGCTTCCATGCTCTCTTGCTGCCGGGCCGTTTCTACCAAGTACATGTCTATAAGGTCCCGGGGGTTCTCCGGGTCCAAAGTCGACCTGTGCTGAGTAATAATTTCCTTCAGAAAGACAGTGATGTCCCTCTGCACCTGCCGGATTTCCCTGAAGGCACCAAATGGCAGGTAATAGAGCCAAGGGAATATGTTTATTAAGATGGCCGGGCTATTGACACAGAGTTCTAGGCCTCGGGCCATGAGGTTGAGAAGGGTGCGGAACTGCCGGTCCTTGTGATGAAAGCGCTGGCCAAGACTAATAGAAGAGATCACATTGGACACTGCGTTGCTGATGAGCGGTGCCAAATCAACAGGAGTCCCCTCACCCTCGTTGTAGACTCTCAGCAGCTCACCCTTCAAAACTGCCAGCTCCTCCAGGATGCAGGGCTCCAGGCTCAAGCGGCCCAGCCCAAAACTCCGTAAAGTTGCGTGGCAAAATTTCCGCTGTTGTCTCCACACAGAACCATAGGGGGCAAACACAATGCCTGTAGATTTAAATGAACATAGTGCCATCTCAGGGAACTGCATGAACCATCATTTTGGTCATTGACAAAGTTCTTTAATTTTAATGAACAAGTATGGATATGATACAAAAGGTCCTCAAAAAGGGAAACAAGTGACCAACAGGCGACAAACTATAGTTAGGAGTGCTCAGAAGAAATTCCGACAAATGTCCTGCTCATAACGATCATTCACTTTTAAGACTCGTTTGGAGTGGATATCTACATCAAAACCATATACAAGATTTCCGCTTACCTTTCCGCTTTGTCATAATAGTGATGACGGGCACATCCGGACGGTCCGAAAACACGTCTGCTCGATTTGAGAGAGCGTCCCGAACGACATCGTAACCCGTCAGTACAACCATCAATTGACTGCCAATAAAAAGGCTGTAGATACTGCCATACCGTTTTGACAGGTTAGTCAGCAAAACTTGCGGGGATAATGCAGCGAATTTCCTTTCTTCGCGTTTCTCGGTTTGACCTCTCAACTTTTTTACAATAAATCCAGGAACAAGAAACATTCCAAAATTACCAATCAGGGGCCACGGTTTCGGTCCAGGAGGAACATTATACCATCTCCGTTTTTTAAACTTGTCTAACACTAACAACAGCGCGAAAAACAAAGCGAACGCTACCAAGAATACAGTCAGGAATGAGATAATACATTGTAGCTCCTGCCATACTTTATGTAGCATGGCGTCAATGTATTAAACGTAACGATTTTAAACTCTCAGTCCGTGCAGTTACTTTTGTACACCATTTCATTCACCATTCATTTCTCGTCGGTGACCGGAGACATGGCTGTTCCTTTTGTTTTGATTACGCAGTTGGCGTGTGCGTATGCCATATCTGCTCCCCGATTGGTCCGGAAAACACAGCAGCGCTCATTGGCCGATGGGTGCAGTGACACTTAAAGGTAACTGAACATATGAAATAATATTTGTTGCGTGGAAGAACTGAATGCCTTCATCAGGAAGTAGATACTGAATATGGGTCATTCCATACTTAAATGTAAAAATTTGTTACAACGGTGATGAAAATTTAAATACACCTTTTCCAAAGTTTTTCATTGCAGTGGTGAAACCCCATCCATGGGCATCACAAATAAGCAAGCAAGAAGATAAACCGAGTGATCACTTCATTTCAGTGACCCCATAATGTGCTAAGGTGGCAGGCGTTGTGAGTGTAACGAGGACACAAAACAGATATTGAATTCCTGAAAATCAGATACATATCAAACTCAACTCGTTTGAATGATAAATGGCCTCAGACTATCAGTAACACTGATGGACAAGTACGGCCAGTCAATGTTTTTCATGTCTATTGTCCTCAATGTTGGTATTCCGTTCGCCTGGCTTCAGTGCAAAGCATTGTAAAAAAATGTGGAACTGGTTACCTGTTGCTCAAAATCACCAAAGGACGATATTATTTTATTCACAAGAAGGCATTTCAAGGAATAAGAATTAAATAATACATCAGGGGGCAAAGTGGGGTCATTTTCTCATAGACTTCAACAGTATTGAACTGCTTTCTGCAACCACCGACGTCGCCGTCTGCTAGCAATTAAATATAATACAATTTTTTGAGATTTACACATTTGCCTCACTTTTTAGATCGGGGTGCTGCGTCCATCTTTTTATACAGTCTATGCGCAGGACACGATCTACGCCTATTTCTTGATGTCGTTATGGTCGTAACACGATATTAGGACACGGAAATTTTTTCTTTTTTCAATAATTATTTTTTAAAGCATGGTATAAATGATTGTCTGACGCCCTGTGAAATTTTGATTCAAAAGTGATTACCTAAGTTTGCCGCGGTCATCTTTACTCCATTTGCATACGTTATGTAAATTAACCAACAGGTCTGGACGGAACACGGGAGGACGCGACTGGTTACGCCCACGACGGCTATTTCAAATTGCATTTCTGATCAGACTAATCCCGGTAATCTAGTGTAAACAATTGAAACTGTTATTATGGGTATTTCTCTGCAATATTTCATTTTACTTTGTTTCGAAGTATCAACAGACATGTCATGAACATTTCATGAAGTTGGCAGCCAAATTTTGTAACAAAATATGGCTTCCACAATGCCTTGGCTGAATTTTATTGACCATTCTTATACAATATGGTGAATTGTACAGTTTAGAATGGAGTAACCTATACACAATGGTTCCATGGCGTCGACTGAAATTATTGCTGACGGTTTGCACTCTATCGCATTGGTTCCTTTGAACACCATTGTGCTTGATTATTAGGCTAAAACAACAAAAAAGTTTCATCGTCTTGATACTTTCGGTTGCCAAAAAGGTGTGTTTTTGAATCTTTCATAATGCATTTTCATGCCATGAATCCAGTGTCATAATACACAACATTATGCAGCAAGAGTGGCGTAGTGGTGCCTGGAAACGTGGGCACATTCTATAGCCAGATCACTACAGAGAAAGTGGGAATGCTCTCCTTTGCATTTCAGTAGCTTTGGCCAATGGGTGAGCATACTGTTTTACCATCCACTACACCACTGAGCTGTAAATTATAATTTTTCAGACACCAAACAGCACAGTAACTGAGAGAAATGTAAATAGATGCAATAATATGTCCCAGATGCAGAACTATTGCAAGTATGACTTTAATTTCCCAGAAACACCTAGTATGTTTTTGGCCAGCTGTGGCATTAGTTTTAGCTCTTTGTCAGGTATTTGATATTAGCAAGCAGTACCTCATCCCTTCTCATAACAAATATTGCCTGCGTCAAGTCAGGCTCAACAGGTTCTTTCCTGCTTTGGCCCTGTTCCCAAAGTGAAACTGGTGGTGGAGACTGGTTTTGCCTTCTCAGACATGGAGTGAAGTGAAACAATACAAAAAAAAAAAAAAACACTGTCCTTATTCTTCTGTCTTAAAGGGACAGTTCACCCCAAAAGCAAAAATACATAATTTTACTCACACATGTTTTGTATTTACTATCCATTGAGATTGTTGTAGTGTGAGTCGCTGAGTTTTGGATATATCATCTGTAGAAATTTTATGCCCTCTTGCCTCAAATAAAATGGAAATAAATGTTACTTGGCCTGAGGTGTTCAAACTGCCAAAAAAACTGCCATTTGAAAAACTCAACAGCTATTTCTCTTTCCAAAAACCATGACCGGGTTACTCAAGATAATCCACAGGTCTTGATGTGAGCACTGTAAAGTAAAAACTATTTTCTTGTGCTTTCAAATGTTTTCATAGTGAAAAGATTTTTTTCAAAGATGAACACACATGGATTTGCACAGCTTCTTTTCATATAAAGAAATCATCAAACAAATTTAAAGAAAACAAGAACAACAAAATAATAATAATAATAAGAATAATAATAATAATAATAATAATATCTGGTCATTGACTTACCAGTAAATATCACAAGCTGAGTTAAAGCATATATTAATAATAATAATAATTATTATTATTGTTATGATTCCATCACTTGTACAGTGTCAACTTGAAGTTGTTCATACATGCCCATTAGTGAGAAGCAATGAAGAGAAAACACATTACCTCAAACTCATTACCAATTTCATACTCATCCCATGTCTACCTTTCCCCACCCTCACCCCCACCACAGGCTACAGCAAAGATTTGTTTCCTTCTGTTGCCACAACCATATTTCTGTTGAAGCTGACAGAGAGAAGCAAATGTTTTGTCTATAGTGCCCTATTGTATATATCCTCATTTATTTCCATATTTTGAGGACTCTATCAAAACTGAATGGGAGAAAAGAAGGATTTGCTGACACTGGCAACAAGAAAGAGTAACTAATAGTTACCCTGGATGTAACTCCAGTTCTATGAATACGTGCGTAGCCCTCTAACGGGTTTCACTATCGGTTACCCCCACGAGGCTCCGCCTCGGTGCCTGAGAAAGAAAATTGAACTCACCTGCTCCGTAGGAGGGGGTAGCATACTCACCTCCCATAAAGCTCTGGTGTTGCCAATGATCGTCTCCTTTTGAAACTCAGCATCCCACACTTGGGGCCACCTGGGCAGGTTGTTAGAGGGCTACGCACGTATTCATAGAACTGGAGTTACATCCAGGGTAACTATACTCAGCAACAAAAGTTTCTGTGACACCATTTATGTGTATGTTATAAATGACACGCAAAGATCTCAATGCAATCAATATGTTTATTTAACAGGAGAAACACTGACTTTTCAGTGCCAACGTCACTCAAAACGAAAAATGTCATTTTCATGCGTCATGAAGCACTTGTCTGACGTCTAACCAATTGTGACCTTCACACTTCAATACCGGGTGTGACTTCCTCGTGCCATGATGCAAGCAACGCATCTCCGGCGCATGGACCGAATCAGATGTGCCAGAAATTGCTGTGGGATGTCATTCCAAATCTGACGTAGACGTTGTCGCAATTCCTGGAATGTAGCTGGCGGGTTATCCAACCGCCGCAAACATCGATCCATCTCGTCCCAAAGATGCTCGATTGGGGACATGTCTGGGGATCTGGCTGGCCATGGCAGGACATTGACATGTTGTTGCATCAGACACTGTTGTACAATCCTTGCAACGCGTGGTCTGGCGTTATCATGTTGCAGCGTTATTCCGGGACCATGTTGCATCAAAAACGGTACCACCAATGGCCGTAGCACTTCATCGCGATATCTTTGACCTGTCAGATTTCCATCAATAACAAGCAAATCTGTTCTGTTTCTAGCCGTGATCCCTCCCCAAATCATGACTCTACCACCTCCAAAACGATCAAATTCCTAAACACAGTTGTTGGCATAACGTTCTCCACGTCGACGGTATACACGTAAACGACCATCACATCGGTTAAGCATGAATCTTGATTCATCAGTGAAGAGTACAAGATCCCACTGACGTTGGATCCACCGTCGATGTTGTTGTGCCCACTGTAGACGCAGTCGTCGGTGTTGTACAGTGAGTATTGGACGTCTTGCTGGCCGACGTGGGACAATGCCAAAATGACGGAGACGGCGACGGATTGTCTGTGCAGACAGTCGCCTCAAACCAGGTATCGTTCTTGCAGTTATGGTTGCAGGTTGGAATCGATTTCGGAGATGGGTTGTTCGAATCCAGTTGTCCTGTCTGGGAGTGGTTACTCGTGGACGGCCGCTGCGAGGACGGTCTCTGATATGTCTTGTCTGCTGATGACGCTGCCATAAGTTCCAAATGGTGTTTCGGTGGACATTCAGGCGATGAGCAACTTCCCTCTGCGAGGTTCCGGATTCAATCATCCCAATGGCCCTCCACCGATCATTTTCAGACAGTCTTGGCATTTAGAGGGTAGAGTTCCTGATCCGAAATGGCTGTGTTTTCGATAAGCGATGCTTCCGTCGTTCATCAGGCACAATGTGAACATTCCAAAAATTCTCCTCTTTTATTGCCATCCACAAGCATGATTTACGCACATTTTCACGTGCAAAGTCATTTTCTCGCATTTTCATGATTTCCATTTCAATGTTGTGTTTACGTGTACTGTTTCAGTCTGATATCACCATGTATGACAATTTCATAATTGCGTTATGAAAAATAATTAACAATATTGGTGTCACAGAAACTTTTGTTGCTGAGTATATTAGTTCTATTTTATACGTGCTCCGCCCTCTAACGGGCTCCGCTATTGGTTACACCTAAGGCAAAGGCCGTTAGGGATGGATGTACCCCAGGTGGACCCTGGCCACGCAGATCCTCTTGCAACCAAGCAAACCCTGCACCAGGTGGTGGCAAAGTAGCACCCAAACCATTTCCGGCACTGGGAGGGACCCTACCTTGTCCAGCCCCTCCCAGGGAAAAAGGCAGGGCTTGACCATTGTTATTCCAATGACAGAACCCGCACCTGTGGGCGGGCACCGCCAGAGCGCCTCGCGTCAGGTTGCGGACCACCGATATCAGCCGTTACTTGAGAAAAAAGGGGACTTCCCCTGATAGCGTTCCTCCATGTCGGCCTCATACCCTCCAGGTAGGCACACTTGAGTGCCACACCCAGACTATGGTACCAACATAACCACAGCTACTGCTGGAAGGGGCTCTCCCTCCAATGGGGCCTCCCACCCCAATGCTTGGGAGAGGCCCATGTCACTTTTCCCATAGCACGTATAACAGCTGCGGGCGGGGCACCCCCGAGATGCCACGCCCCAGGTCGGCCATAACCACAGCTATCGCTGGAAGGGGCTCCCCCCCCAATGGGGCCTCCCACCCCAATGCTTGGGAGAGGCCCATGTCACTTTTCCCATGGCATGCTTAACAGCTGGGGGCGGGGCACCCCCGAGATGCCACACCCCAGGTCGGCCATAACCACAGCTACTGCTGGAAGGGGCTCTTCCGCCAAAGGGGCCTCCCACCCCAATGCTTGGGAGAGGCCATGTCACTTTTCCCATGGCACGCCTAACAGCTGCGGGCCGGGTACCACTGAGATGCCACGCCCCAGGTCGGCCATGATCAATTGCTAGTTAGTGCTGGCAGGGGACCCTACCGGTAGGGTTCCCAAAACCGCATGTGCTACTGAGTCAGCTGTCATATCCCTGAGATATGATTGCGCAAAAGTAGATGTTGATGACCAAGAGGCTGCCCTGCAAATCTCCTCTACCGACACACCCCTAAGTAGTGCCGTAGAGGAAGCAATCCGCGGGTGGAGTGTGCGGTCAGTCCTGCCGGGGCCACCAGACCTGCTGCTGAGTAGGCCCTGCAGATCGCATCACAAATCCAGTGGGCGAGGCGCTGTGTTGACAGAGGAGCCCCCTGCGCCTGCCCGCCATAACACACAAACAATTGAAGATTTAAAAGCAGTGGTTATAACCTTCGGCCGGAATGATGGGTTTGGACGCAGCTCCACTGACCCTAGATCCTGTTCTAGGGTCAGACAAGACGGGTGCACAGAGAGGGCACTCAGTTCACTTACCCTCCTGGCCGAAGCCCAAGCCAAAAGGAGGACCGCCTTAATAGACAACAAGTGCAGGCTTGTTTGGTCCAGAGTCTCGAAGGGTGGTCCAGCCAGGCCTCCCAACACCGTGTCCAGGTCCCATTATGGAGTTTCGCGGTACACAGGCCTAATTCTGCAAACTCCTCTTAAAACCAGCTTTATTAAGGGGTGATTCCTGGCCATGAAGCAGTCTAACCCATCGTGTCCTACCATTACCGCTGCAGCCACTACCCCTAGGGTGGAAACTGCACTACCCCCCTTGAAGAGTGCCTGCAGGAAAACTAGCACCCCCTGAAGGGGGCATGAACGTGCGTCTAGGCCTCTCGCCTGACACCAGTTTGCAACATCTGTCATCGGGCTGCATAAGCCTTGGATGTAGATGGGGCCCGTGCACATTGAATTGTTGATACCACCGCCTCGGCAGGCCCAATTCACCTTCCATCTCCAGGCCCTGAGGGGGTGGGCGAGAGTGGCATCTGACGCCCGCCTCATGGTTGAGGGAAGGTCCGGAATCCACCACGGGTCTGCCACCGCCAGCTTGATAAGATCCGGGCACCACCTGGTGTTTGACCTCATAGGTGCTACCAGCTAAGGATAGCCACTGCTCCCGTACCCTGTGGAGCACTGGCATTGTAGCTGTCAGGGTGGGCATTCATAAAGCAGGCCGGCGGGTCACACTGGATGAGCCCATGCATCTGCCCCCAGGGGAGGGTCTTCGGTGGATCTCAATGAGAACCAAAAGAGGGCACAAAGCGTTCTCCTAGCTTGCAACAAAACCGCTACTGGTTGACCGAACAGTTTCCACATCTGCTCAGTCGTCGTCAGTGGAAGGCTCCAATCCTCCTCGAACAGGGTTCCCCTGGATAGCCCTTCTGCCCAGGTGTTGAGGACACCCAGAACATGCCGGGCTGTCAGAGTGCACAGATGGCGGTCCGCCCAGATTAGAATGGAGTCGGCCCACCTGTGCAGGCTACCGATCTGACGCCCCACTGTCTAATGAGATCGGCCAGCACAGTAGTAGTGGCCTATCTCAACAGGACGTGCCTCCCTTCTAACTGAGGGGCAAAATGGTGCAACATTTTCTGAGCTACCATGAGTTCAGATGGTTGACATGGCACTGGGGCCTCTGCCATGTACCTGCGACAGAAGCAGAGCCGCAAGTCCTGCCCCATCCTGTTTGGGAGGCATCCGTGAATATCTGGATGTAGTGTGCTATGCACCCCATCCGAACCCCCTCGCGGAGCCGAATGGGTGAGGCCCAGAATATCAGTGCCTGTCACACTCGCATTGGTATGTGGAGCATACGCTGTTGGTCCCGCCTTAGGTCCAGACGAAGGCGTATGAACCAGCGCTGCGGGTCTCGCATGTGCCGCAGCCCCAGGCGGACCACTGAATGGGCAGCAGACATCATTCCCAGCAACGACATGACCCTTATTGCTGGCACTGATACTGCCTCTGGAATGTCCTGGGTCTGGGATAGAATCGCCTCTATTCTATCCACAGACTGACATGCAGTCATAGACCGCGAGTCCAATTGCAGCCGCTGTTTGACTGGGCTGCACGGTGCTCCTGTCGTAGTTGATGGTAAAACTCAGCTGAGTAATATGCCGCATTACCAGCGCCGTGTGGCTGGCTACCATCTGCTCGGAGTGGGCTTGGATCAGCCGATTGTCCAGATGGGTCCAGATCCGTATCCCTTCCCGCCGGAGAGGCGCTAACACTGCCACCACGCACTTGGAGAAGGTCCGATGATTTTTGCGTGCTGGCCGTCTGCTCAATTCGCAAGCGTTTTTTTTTTTTTTTTTTTTCACTGGTACCGAACCAGGAAAAAGAGCTTCATTTTGAGTTGCGCCAACGCAGACTGACGAAGGGGTTTTAAGTTTCAATTTAACCCCGGAGTTTCATCGTGTGCTACCTCCACGGGTAGGACCACGCCACACCAGCCAGCGATTAGCTAGCTAGTGCTTCCTAAACAAGCCATTAGCCGGCTAGTCCCCGATTCGAGGATCAGAGTTTAGTGAATGCGAAGAGAAAACACGAGCCTCGCGCTCCATGTCTCTCTCGCTAAACCCCCGCCAGGGAACACTCAAATGGCAGGCGGCAAAAATTGGAAACTTGATCTTCCACTGCAAAGCATAGGAATTTCTGATGGCGCGGCAGAATTGGGACATGAAACTAGGCGTCCTTAATCCAATCGCCAGGTCTGACACATTCCAGCAGAGAATTCACCGTCAGCATCCGGAATGGTCTGCGCATAATGTGAGTGTTCAGTTCCCATAGATCCAAAATAGGTCTGAGGTCTCCTGACTTTTTGGGGATCAGAAAATAAGGGGAATAAAACCCTGCTCGAGCTTCTGACAGAGGGACCGGCTCTACCTCCCCCTTCTGTAGGAGCGAGTTCACTTCCTCCTTCAGGGCCTCCTTCAAAGTGGCATTGGGGGCCTTGTCCGCACAATTCCCTTGAATGGGGATGGACAACACTGGAACTGCAAAGCGTACCGCTTCTGCAATGCTCTGTCCGGCCAGCCTGGGAGGGGGGCGCAATCGCTCCCAAACTTGGGACGAATCTGTTTGTTCTATGGCTCCCGCTAACCTGGGCCCTCCCGCGACGCCCCTCCCCCTGAGGGAGAGTTTGACCGGGGGCCCTGCCCGAAAGGACTTAGAGGATAACAGCTGTAATACTTCTGTTGCGTTCCCGTGCACACTGCCCGGTGATTCACTCACCATGGTAGCGAGGGCACGGCTACTTCCGCGTTTGGGAGTCCAGTCTTTAGTTTTAGAAATGCTGACGTCCGGACAGGCCTCAACCTGTGGCACTAAACGAGTGAAGATCTCCTTCACAGGTTTGCACCCCTCAGTATTCTCCGCCACGTCAAGCGCCTTGGAGCCAAAATGGCAGGTCGCTCCACTTCCTTGCAACCCGGAAGAAGAAGCCTGTTGACCTACATGAACACTCTGCTGGAGCCAGCCCAGCTAGTAGCGTTGGATTCGTGCTGGCCGTCTGCCTCAATTTGCAATCGTTTTCTCACTGGTACCGAACCAGGAAAAAGAGCTTCACTTTGATTTGAGCCAACACAGACTGATGGAAGGGTTTTAAGTTTTGGTTTAGCTGCGGAGTTTGAGCGTTTGCTACCTCCACGGGTAGGACCACGCCACCCCTGCCGGCGATTAGCTAGCCAGTGCTTCCTAACCAAGCTATTAGCCGGCGAGTCCCCGATTCGAGGATCAGAGTTTAGTGGATGCGAAGAGAAAACACGAGCCTCGCGCTCCATGTCTCTCTCGCTAAACCCCTTTGCACCAGATTACCTTGTGTGCCAACACCTGAAAACAGCCAGCGTATCAGTGTGTGCGCAATACAGCCCAAAGACCACATACTGGTAACTTTTTTTTTTTTTATTATAAAAAAAAGACTTTCCAGGCGCTGCACGACCAGACCCTAGGTGCAGTTCCGGCGGCTGCTGTGGCTGAAGCAAAGGCGTCGAGGCTCAGGATCGGTTAATTCGATGCCAGGGATGACTGGTCGTCCAAAGACCGGCGACGGTGGCGACTTGGCGGTGATTGGGATACACTGGGCCTGCGGAGTTGCTGTTGCGGGCGTAAGTGCGAGCCCAGCTGCTCCGCCGGGGAAGGCCATATTGATAGCTAGTGCAACCACCTGAGCTGCGCTAGCATAACATCGGCAAAGGACCGCCGCCACCCTGTCCCTCTCGGAAGCGGTTGGGACTCCGACATCTGAATCCGGTGCATACGCCATAGCTGGGGACTTGGCCATTGGATTCCTCCAGTCCCGCTGCGTAGCCAAAGAGCCATCCTGGGATATATCCACCTTGGAGCGTTGCTTTGACTGAGCCAGTAGACCGATAGAGAAGTCATCCGCCTGACCACTGGAGGGCTGCGGTGGTAGGGGCATCTCCATCCTCTCCACCGTGACCTGAAGTAACCCAGGGAGGTCCTCCAGCGGATAGCGATGCTCGAGGGGGCGGCTCATAGTCCATGAAGAGGGTCATCGGGTCCTCCTCATACACACGACGATCATCCTTCTATCATCCGCGTCCCAGGGCTTAGAGCGGACCGTTGCCACCAGCTCACGGACTGGCCCCGAGCCGGCCCAGAGGGCTCGTGCGGCCCGCACAACTGCTGCCGATGCTCACACTCCTCCGGGGGAGCACTGCGCAGGCAGCAGAGGAACCTGCCTCCACCCTCCGCCCAGACCGACGAAGCAGTCGTCATGCTGATCCTCGGACACCATCAGGGAGGCACACTGTTGGCACAGCTTATCCATTTCACACACAATCATTATGAGTTCTTAACTCTCTCAAGGCTGAGTGAAAAAGGGAGGCGAGCATTGGCAACGCCGGGGCTTTATGTGAGGTGAGTATGCTACCCCCTTTTACGGAGCAGGTGAGTTCAATTTTCTTTCTCAGGCACCGAGGCGGAGCCTCGTGGGGGTAACCAATAGCGAAGCCCGTTAGAGGACAGAGCACGTATGAAATAGAACTAAGACACTACACCTGCCAAAGGCATCACTGTGCAGAGCCACACGCTTCTTGTCCATGGGTGCATCTCAATTCTCTTATTTGAGGTTTCCTCGCTCCTTGATCCTCGCTTGAATTGAAGGTTGTTACAGATCTGATCATCTTGCTGGCCATCCCAAAGCTCTTACTTCTGCTGCGAGTAGAGAGGCACAAGGATGGAGTTCTGAGGAGCCATGAGTGAGGATATGCAAGAATAGCCTTCCTGGAAAACATTCAGCAGCAAGGGATGACATCAATCAGTATTGACAGACCCTGGCAGCAGATCCAACCATGTGCTGTCATCAGAAACAGACATCGTTCCCCAAGAAAAAACTTATTTCCTAGTATTTTTTCTCTCCTTGCAGTTTCATTGCATATCTCCATGTATTTCCAGTATCAGGAGTTAAGAAGCAAGGAAAAGACATAAGCGGGGGAAGCCTGGATGCACGCCAACAGGCTGTCTTCGCAGGCACGCGCATCACGTGAGGACACGCATCTCGTTCAGTCACACATCAGTCAGTCACCCTGCGGTATCTGAACGAAAGTTTTGGTAAAACTATCAACATATTTTTTTTTCTCAACTGTTCATCATGCCGACTGAAAAGGCAATAGGTGGAGAAGATCTGGAGGAGATCAGACTGTCGCTGAACTTTATGTCGGAGGAACTCGGAACTGAAGAAAACTTAAGTGAACTTAAGAAAATGATGCAAGAGAAAGGCAACAAAATCAGACCCCTGGAAAAACAAGTGGATGAACTTAAACAATATACCAGAATGGAGGATGTCAGTGTTACGGGATTGAACTCCAAACATCGGTCATACGCGAGGGCTGCAGCTGGGGCCTACAGCATAAGCGCTGAGGATGACACGCCAGAAGAAATCCACTCCCTGGAGCAGCAGATCATCCAGTTCTTTTCCTCAAATGACATCCACATTAACAACAGTGATAATGCAGCTTGCCATCCACTTCCAAAGAAAGAGAACAAGTCTAAACCGGCCATCATTATCCAATTTGCGAATAGAAAAGTTAAGAAAGATTTGCTGCGGCAAACTAAAACGCTGAGAGGAACGGAGGTGTACGTCAATGAACACCTGACAGAGAAAACCGCCAACATAGCAAGACAAGCTAGAGCCCTTCGGAAATAAAGGAAAATAGAAGTGACCTGGACAAGGAATTGTAAAGTGTGGATCAAACTAAACGGAACTCCTGAGGAAGCAAAAGTCATCAGGGTAAGAGAGCTTTCTGATTTGGATAACTTTAAGTGACTGCTCCCTCAGGAGGATAATGCCGCATTTTTCTAAATGCGGATTTTAAATATTATATGACGTCAACTGACTCTATTCAATCTACCTCTGCACAGGAGCTCAGTCTGAAAACTTTTGACTATACTGAACATAGATCTCACAACATTGAATGTAATATAGACCCGGATCACTTTTTTCTCAACAACATTATTCATCTTTGCAAATATTTCACTGAGGAACAATTTAAGGATTACCCAATGACAAATGGGACATTTTCAATTATACACTTAAATAGTAAGAGTCTCTCTATGAGCACTCCAAAAATCCAGGACTGTTTAAAAAATTCCAACCAACAATTTTTCAGCCATTGCAATTTCCAAAACATGGCTAAAAGATGACCAAGAGGATGCTGTCCAGCTTGAGGGATATGACAAGCAGGATGAATAAATGGGGCGGGGGTATTGCACTCTACGTTTTTATCAATTCATCAATGTGAAATTGTCAAAAATATGTCCTTTTCCCTAGAAAATATTATGGAATGTATCAGAGTTGAGATTAAAGGTGAAAAATCAAAAACTATAATTATAAGCTGTGTCTATAGAGCTCCTGGATCAAACATGAATATATGTGAGGATAAACTGACAGAAATGTATAACACAATCAATAGCAATAAGCTTCTATTAGTTTGTGGAGACTTCAATATATATTTTTTAAATCCATGTAGTCAATCACAAATAACTCTGTGTTTTGTATGGGACTGTATCCAACAATTACACATCCAAGCAGGACAACTAGGAACACAGCAACATTTATTGATAAAATATTAGCAAACGCTACTGAAGGGAACTTAACTGGTGGTTTACTTATAAGTGATGTCAGTGATCACTTGCCTGTTTTTGCTGCCTTTCAATTACATGTTGATAAAAATGATCATGATGAAACTTGAAATTTAACAAGGAAAATAACAGATGGAACTATTGAAACTCTTAGATTGGACTTATTGCTTCAAAAGTGGAACGTCATTTATGTTGAGGATATAGACAAGTCAAATGAATCATTATCTCTATTATTTCCAAGTTATAGGATAAACACTGCCCACTTGTGGCCAAAGTAGGTAACCAACGGTATGTAGACAAACCATGGATAACAAAGAGGCTACAGAATGCATGTAAAAAGAAAAATCTATTGTACGAGAAATTTTTTAAATTTAGAACTAAGGCTGCTGAAAGTAAATATAAGATATACAAAAATAAATTAACCAGCATTATGAGATCTTGCAGGAAGCAGTATTACAGTGAATTACCAGAAAAAAATAGAACCAACATCAAATGCAACAGGAGGATTTTAAATGAAATCATTAAAAAGAAAAAAGTTTTGTTTTGTATGGGACTGTATCCAACAATTACACATCCAAGCAGGACAACTAGGAACACAGCAACATTTATTGATAAAATATTAGCAAATGCTACTGAAGGGAACTTAACTGGTGGTTTACTTATAAGTGATGTCAGTGATAATTTGCCTGCTTTTGCTGCCTTTCAATTACATGTTGATAAAAATGATCATGATGAAACTTGAAATTTAGCAAGGAAAATAACAGATGGAACTATTGAAACTCTTAGATTGGACTTATTGCTTCAAAAGTGGAACGTCATTTATGTTGAGGATATAGACAAGTCAAATGAATCATTATCTCTATTATTTCCAAGTTATAGGATAAACACTGCCCACTTGTGGCCAAAGTAGGTAACAAACGGTATGTAGACAAACCATGGATAACAAAGAGGCTACAGAATGCATGTAAAAAGAAAAATCTATTGTACGAGAAATATTTTAAATTTAGAACTAAGGCTGCTGAAAGTAAATATAAGATATACAAAAATAAATTAACCAGCATTATGAGATCTTGCAGGAAGCAGTATTACAGTGAATTACCAGAAAAAAATAGAACCAACATCAAATGCAACAGGAGGATTTTAAATGAAATCATTAAAAAGAAAAAAGTTGTTAAGGGATACCCAGCTTACTCTTATGCAAATACTGACACAATCATTAAAGGCTCGGTAGGCAACTTTCTTTTGACTGTTTTAGGCAAAAATTTACATAATAACCTTGGGGATAATGTAGAGGAAGTGATGTGAAAAAAGATCAGACCTCTACGTCTCCCCTAGGCTCTGTTTTCAGCCTGCAAAGAATCTACGCGTGACGGTAGATTTTGACCAATCACAGAGCAGCTTATAGAGCTTTGAGAGAGCCAAAAATCGATTGGCTGTTCTACTACAGCTGATGCGGAAACCACTCTGCAGCAATGGCAGACGACCGGACAGGAAAACTTGCCATTCCACGTTTGGAAACACCCGCGTTCAGTGCAAAACAACCCAAGAAGAGGAAAACAGATTCGGCAAAAAGGGAGGCTAAAAGAGAGTTTGACAATAAACGCAATAAAACGCGTGTCAATATATGTGTTGCATTTCGAAGATGGAGAGAAGTTCGGGATAGCATTGGTTTCAAGTTGGACTCGGAGCTCGCTGTACTTCTGTTGGACACGTAAACGGCTAAATTCTTTTTCCTCTAACTGCAGTTGCTGTGATGGGGGTTAGGTTGCGTGTGTGCGATTTACCATGTAAATAGCCAGCTGACGGCGCCCACCGATAAGGCATTGTCAGCGCGTGCATCAGATGCGTGTCTGGTCGGAGGAGCTTGGGTCAGAGCCATAGATATATATATATTTAGAACACTAGATTGCTGATGTCGTCATATTTACATTATCTAAAGTGAAGCACCCGGCCGCCATAATGATATACCCAACTTCTTCATAAAAATGAATGGTTTCCTATGAGGCCAATTTCAAATAGGTCGACACAAGCGAGAAAATGCTGAGATGTGGGACTGCCTTTTGTAGCAATATTTAGGTGAAGAGCTGTAATAAAACATTTTATGAGAAAGTTAAAGTATAAACGCAAAGTTGTCTCTTTAAAAGAAAAAAAATCGAGTTTCGTGCTAGCTAGCTAGCTAGCTAATTAGCCGTCCCATTGACTTGAACAGACCGCTGACTAAAAGCGAACGCTAGCGATTGATATCGGTCACCAGCGAGCTACCTTGGCATCACGGGGACTGCATTGACTTGGTGGTGAATAAAATGTAAAAGGTGGCTAGCCAGCTACTTGTACTTGACATTCAACGACAATACTTCTTACCCGCATAATATTTAAAACAGTGGACAAGTCGCTTTGTCTGTTTTATACAGAGCTCCAAAAGACAAGGAGGGGAGAAAGGCTTCACTAGCGCTTCCTTTTATCAACGTTAGCCATATGATTCAATATAAACAATTCGGTTGATGTCAAATAGTCAACCAGGGTACAATGAAGTGAGGAAACCAGAGTGTAATTTGATAACGTATACGGACATTCAAACGACGTTTCTTATAACGGCGATAACTACCAAGCAATTATCTTATCAGAGGTAAAAGCCTGGGTCGCGTTAAAGTCACTTCTCTGCAGCACTTTAACGTTGACATCGAGTCAAATTTCGATCTTCCCTTTAGTAAGTGTGCCGCTTTCCATCCTCCGAAAAGCACATATTTAGGGAGACAAAATGTTGCTCAGCACAGCAATACCAAAATAACACAGACTCGCTCGCAAGTGTTTCTGAAAATGTAATTTTAAAGTAGGCGAAAATGAATGGGAGTCTATGGGCGAATTTTACTTCCGCGTGTATAGGCTCGGAGAACAGATGCTTCACTTGAGCATACCCTATCAGCAATCTAGTGTTCTATGTACATCTATGGTCAGAGCTGATGGGATGAGAACCCTGTGGACTCAATTCGAACATTTTTTCTAGGTTTCTGCCTACCTAGCCTTTAAGGAAAATAAACCTATAGCAGACCATTTCAATGAGTATTTTGTTAATGTGGGTAAAAATGTAGCCAATTCTATTGAATCTCCTAAAATGTTTTCCTGGGATAATAACAATACAATCAATATAATTTTGGATTCAATGTTTCTTAAAAAAACAAATGAAAAAGAAATAATTGACTTAGTTTGTAAATCAAAAGGTAAAAAATCAACTGACAGTAGTAAATTTGATATGTTTTTGATAAAGAGTATTATTGATTGTATTGTTAAACCCTATTCTTATATTTGTACCTTGTCACTAATGACTGGGAAATGTCCTTCAAAAATGAAAATAGCCAAAGTGACTCCACTGTTTAAATCTGGTGACAAACATGTCTTTTCAAACTACAGGCCAATCTCACTGTCACCACAATTCTCAAAAACTTTGGAAAAGGTATTTGTAAAGATGTTAAATGATTTCATTGCTAAACACCAAATATTCTGTGAGCAGAGCAATATGGACTCTGGAATAATCAAACCACATCATTAGCTCTAATGGTCTTTGTTGAACAAATAACAAATGCAATTGAGAAAAAGCAATATACAGTAGGGGTATTTTTTGATTTACAGAAAGCATTTGACTCCATAAATCACACATTATTAAACAAATTACAGAAGTATGGCATCAGGGGATTGGCACATGATTTGAGAACCAGCTATCTACAAAACAGGTATCAGTATGTCCATATTAATTAGATAAATTCAGAATTCTTGAAGATCACATGTGGGGTGCCTCAAGGTTTAGTCTTTGGTCCATTGCGGTTTCTTTTATATATTAAGGACATATGTTTGGTTTCTAAGTCCCTGAATTGTATTTTATTTGCAGATGATACGACTGTGTTCTCTACCGGGGATCATTTGGGACAGTTTCTGGATATGGTGGAGAAGGAACTACAGAAATTCAAACAATGGTTTGATTCAAAAAAATTATCACTACATCACGCTAAAACAAAGTGCATTACATTTGGAAATAAGCCCAGGAATTCAAGCAGAAACTTAACAATAAGTGATTCTGAAATTGAAATTGTAACTGAGACCAAATTTCTTGGAGCTATTATTGATAATAAATTAAGCTGGAAATCACACATAAATTATGTTAAATCCAAAATGTCAAAATCCATCGCAATTCTGTAAAAAGCCCGAGATTTCCTCTCTCAATATTCATTAACCACTATATATTATTCATTAATAGGTCCATATATGACATATTGCACTGAGGTCTGGGGAAACACATATAAAACAAACACTAATTCAATATTTTATTGCAAAAGAAAGCCATACGAATCATCAATAATAAACCTTACCATGAGCCAACCAACCCACTATTTGTCTTCTTAAACATTCTGAAATTCAAGGACTGAGTTGATTACATTACAATACAAACCATGTACAAAGCAAAAAACAAACTTCTACCCCAAAATGTCCAAAATCTGTTCAAAATGAAGGACTGAAGGATTATAACTTGAGAGGAACATTATCATTTGACAAACCAAAGACCGGAACTACTGTAACAAAAATCCCTGTGTCTCTGTTAAAGGGGTAAACATCTGGAACAGCTGTCCCGAAGATACAAATTATGCTGCACTCTAGTCAGCTTTAAAAGACTTTATCAAAACTATATAATTTCTAGTTACAGTACAGAAAATTAAGTTTACTGATTTTGTACTATGTACTTTAGACCGAGCGCTATTCTTTATTTTGTTGTGGTGAGAAATATAAGTTTACTGATTAACTTCAAATTTCTGTGCTTTGCTCTTTTGTATTTGTGGTGACGTGCATAATCTTCTAAGGTAAAAGGGGTAGGTGTATATAAGCTTTTGCTTCAACCTACACTCTTTCAGCTACATAGGCTAACTGAGAAATCAGTTTTTTTGTACCGAAATAAACTCATTCATTCATTCATTTAAAGGAATTGAGATGTACCCAGTGAGTGGACGCATGCTTCCTTCTGCTCGGTGATATGGTTGGTAGGTTTAGTTTGGTATAAAGAAAATAGTTTGGTAGAAAGCGCAGTATAACAAAAATATTTCCTGCATTAAACTTCTCTTAACAATGTCTGTGGATTATCTTGAGTTACCAGGATATGATTTCTGGAAAGAAACATTGCCGTTATGTTTTTCAGTTTATTTTGTGGTCCTTTGAGCTCCACATGCAAAGTATTGTTTCAATCCATTATATGTGAGAGAGGGCAGATATCAACAGTTGATAATGGCAAAACTTAATACTCACATACAAATAATGTAAAAGGATAAATGACACTAAAGGTAAGAAATAAAATACGTTTTTTTCATTTTTGGGTGAAGTGACCCGTTAATATGACAGGGAGAGCAAAAGAGAGCAAGTGAAGTCGCTTTAGTCACCAGCAAGTAAGCCAATGTGTTATTCTGACATCAAAAATTAAGGGAAAAGGTTCTGACCATCAATTAATCCATTAATATAGTGGCATATTCATTGGCCATTACTGACATTCCAGACCTTCATTTAATTAAGTCCCATCTCAGTTTTGGGTGATCGCTAATTGCTAAAATCCAGTAATTGGTAGGCAAGTAATTAATCAAGTCGGATTCTTTTCATACATATTTTATTCATAATTAATTTTTCAGGCAAACAGTACAGACAATAAAATACATTACATATTTAAGTAGACTTAAGAAGTTCAGACTAGTGACACTTTAATCTATAGTACAGGTTCACGATAAGACAAATTTTAAGGCACAAAATATATGCACACTGATCTAGATTCATGTGTCTTAAATGAAAAAACAAAGAATTAATGTTAAATAACCTGATATCCATTTAAAAATAGTTTTAAGACATAAGGCCTCATTTTCCCTGTTAAATGCCATCAAGAACTCTCCTAAGCCATCAATGGGAGAGGTTTCCCAATGCAAATCAAATCTAAGCATGTCTGAGTGTTAAACAATAGCCACAAGTGGGCCTGATTGTAAGAGCAGTGAAGAGTAAAGGGGGTGGGTCAACTTCAACAACAATACTGCCACCCTATGCCAGACGTCTGAAAAAAAATAACTTTTGCTTTTTAGGACATCGGTAGTATTTTTGAACATTAATAACGCATTTTATGAACTATTTTGTTTTATTAAAGGCAGTTTTTTGGTGAATCTATGCAGTTTTAGAAAAAAATGCTTGCAGGGTATTCATGAAAGGAAAACCTCCCATGTTCGCAATTACAATCTTGTTAACTACTTACGGCATATTACACCAGCATTTGTTGGATACTTACTCTGCAGTAGTACAGTGCGACGGCCAGTATGTGATGATAATCATGTTGTATAAGACACAGATGACCACAAAGTTACTAAGATTACTTGGGCCTCATGGGACATTACCACTGATTGCATTTTATTGAGAAATACCCGACACGAAGACAGCTCTTGCTGCGTAATGTGAAATTTGGCCATTGAATATTCTACTTCAGTATCTTTGAAGTACTGGTAAATCTCAGTTGGCTGCATTCTATATGCTACTTGCTACAGTAGCTACAATTAGTATCTGAATGGGGTGGAGTAGACAATTCCATAAACAGTCAATAACTTCAGTATTCTAGTATTTGGAATTTGGTATTTTGGAATTTGTATCTTTCGGGTCACAGATGTGCCTCAATTTAGAGACAGTTGACTCTGGTGTGCCTGGTAAGTTAAGTCCAGAAATGAAAGCATCTGGAGAAACACTATAACTATAAATGCAACCCCGCCTCCTGTCAATTATTTATTCCATATTCTGTCAAGGGACACAAATTTACACGTACAGCATACCAAAAAGTAATGTTCCAAATTGAGTGGGTAGAAACAAATTAAATCCAGTGAACAATAGCTTTTCAGTGTCACCTTATGCTGCCAACTGCTGAGTTTTATGTATTATTATGCACCTATAATACAGTATATAATAATATTAATACCTTTAATTAAGACACACATTACTCCACCTCCCAAAATGGGTTAATCTGCAGTCCATTATGAGACCATCCACTGGTAGTATCTGAAATGGGTAGGTTTTCGGTTTAGAAGTGGTTTTCACAAGTCAGAAGCAGATGGCCTTATGTTACAGGAAAATAACAAATATAGTCTTGCACTACCTCATTTAAATGACCGTTACTCTAATATCACATGATTTACATGCAAAACCCCCTGAAACAGAACAAAGTTCTCACAAAGCAACACTCCACTCAGTTGCGTGTAGTGCTGGCAGGAAATAACCAATTAGTCCTTTGCAGCTGGTAGAAAATTGGAGCAGATGTGCCGATTTGTCATCGGACCCAGAGCAGGCAGGAAAATCAGGCCCACAGTGTTAATCCCTTGGATTTTCTAGGTCTCTGAAACACGCTCGCATTAAGACTAATAATGAATGGTGTACAATGAATCACTGAATGATAAAAATCATTCTTTCATTCATTTAGAGGTACTATCTCAGTGTGAATGTGGTTGTATATTCTTAAAAAAAATTCCATAAGACACAGTAGATTCAGACCACAAGCCTACGGTAATACACTACTACTGTGAGCAGCAGCACATTTTACAATGTTAAACATGCCTGTGATTTAAAGTTTGAGCAATGTGTATTAATAGTCAAAGCCCAATATGCTACACATTTTCTTTGCCAAATAGGCCTTAAAAAGGCACTTCATTCCATGTAAATTGACCACATCGAGCCAATCTTTAATCTTCTTAAACAGTTTTCATTAAATATCAAAAATAACTAAATTACAAAAAATAGAAAGTCTAAAATGATCTTTGTTTCCCTAAAAAATTTAATAGATGTCAATTTTCGTAACCAATTTTGTCAAGAAAGTACCAAATGACAAATGGTGACTGTTTGACCAATTAAAAGGTTAAATGTTCGCAAACAGGAAAAAGTCATTTTAATACCAACATTAAGAGTATAAACAAGTGACACAAACTCATATTCTTATCATAACAAAGCAAATGAATAAAATTTGTATAAAATGTATAAAATAAAGGTAACAGTAAAAAAAAGTCCTCATTTTTCTGCATTTTCTGCATGCGTTCACAAAGGAAATGATACAATATGCATAAATGAGAATTAAATTCTTTCAGTCCCATTTTAGAACAGCAGGTTGCCAAACAAATCTGGTCTGCACCCAGAACAACACAGGGTGTGCAGCAGAATCAAAGAATTCAATTCTGCATTTCCCATTTGGAAAAACAACTCGCTGCCTTCATGCAAGCAAGATGCTTTTGCGCTATTGGCTATAAAGGCTGCACTTAAAATCAGCCTCAGCTGTGAGACGTTTATCTTGGACCACTTATTGCACAGTTATTCATCTGCTTTATGATTGAACTTCAAATAGTTGGTTGTTTGACTGCTGACCTCACGAGCATAATACAGGGGTGTCTTCCTCTCATAAATATATAGTATAACGCACATACTGCAAAAAGTCAATGAGGCTTCAGGCTCAGCCAAGGAGATACTCTACGAGACAACATATCCCAAAGCCGAGTTAAGTAAACAAATGATACATTATGATCTTTCCTGCAGCCAAGCCAGCTGACTTGAGTTACAGTGGTTAACTTATTAAATATAAACAATAGAACACTCTCATTTTTTCAGTTTCCAAAGAAAAAAGAATATGTGAAAGATCCTGCATTACATGAGAAAAACAAAAAATTTAAGGTTCACAGGTACCCTTTCATCATACTCAATACAGGCCTTTGTCTTTGGTATTAACTTAGCAGCCCTGTTGTTCCATTTTGCCCTGCAGACCATAGACTTGACCACAAAGGAAGGCTTAGTGCCAACTACAACACTGGTAGCGAATGCCTCGGTGAGTTTCTTTATTCTTCTCTTATACTCTGGACCATGGAGTATCTCTTGCAGGAGTTCTTAAAGCAGGCAGGAGGCCAGGTGATTGGCCAACAGAATGCACAGGGCACCTGAGTCTGGACATTCCTTTCAAAGAAGTTAAAAACAGGGTTCCACCAAGTGTTTGAGAGGTAGTTGTATGCTGAACATCTCAGGCTCTGTCATGGGTAAAACAAAAAAGAAATTAATTAGAAATATAAGGCAACACACGCTCATTTAGTTAGACTTATTTAAACAAACCATTTATGAATAATATAGAGGTCTAAAATCAGATATTAGTCAGGAATGAAAGCAAACTCTGACATGACTATCTGAAATTTAGCAAACGGAATACGCAGATAAGCTAATAGCAGGAGATTATGAAAGGCATGCACCGATTCAATTCATAATTATATCATTAGTGTTATTGGATTTCACAAATGCAATACAACCCGGTAAAACAAATTTTTCCTCTAAGTCAGATTGCAAGAGGCCAGAGGTGTATAATCCAGGTTCAGAGAGTAAAAGTCCAGTCCAGAATATTCCAGCCACAAAAGACCTGTCAGGTGGCACTATTCTTCAGCTGGGAGGTAAAACTAACAAGTGAAATCTGCTGGCAGGAGTTTACGGGTGGAATGAAAACATGATAGGATTTTTACTTTCTGACCCCTGGATTATACACCTCAGCAACAGGCAAGACTACATTAAAGCAGAAGCTTTCAGAATCTTCTATGGAAGATTTTTCCTTTTCCACTTCTTCAGGTCAATGCAACAAGAATTGAAGCACATGAACCAATCTTCCAATTTTGTAACAGTTACCTGCTAATTAACTACCTGCATGAGAAATGTGCCAGCAAGTGCACCTGATGCTGGGAATACAAGCTTTCCGTATTTAATATCTGCACCATTAACTCAACACAGATGTTTCAGTTGATGAAAGGTCTCATTCAAAAGATATTCACATATTGTCACTAATTTTCCTGCTGAAAGCATTTCATATGTATACACTTATACTAACAAAGCTTTCAGAGGAAAAAAAAAACCTAATTTTAGAAATGCAGCCCTTTAAAAATGAAATGTAGCCGACATTCTCTACTGAAACTGGGATGCTCCTTCCAGTAAGTATCCCCGATTGAAAACATCATCGCGTGTAAGCGTGTATGAATTAAAATGGCAACGTCTGTGGATTCCACGCAAGTGGTTGTTGAAACAGAAAATTAACGATTGCATTGACAAGATCAGAAAACAAAAATTGCCATGGCAACTCATTGTTTATAAAAAAAAAAAAAGACAAAAGGGCATTAAGATGAGAAAGAGCCATCCGTGATCGGACAAATCCACAGAAATTTTATTCAGGTTTAACTTTGTTAAGCAGGTTGACTTCATCAAGGTGCTGTCTGCTCAGCAACAGCATGTACTGGACAGAAACCATTAGTGATCAATTAACATGCGCTAAGCTTTGTGTTGATGTTCTTCAATTTTACCACAGAACTTTTCTCTTCTCTTCAAATGACACTGCAAGTTTTCCAATTCACCATCAATAAAATAAATTTTCTTCCTTGGGTAGGCATTATCCTTGTTCGAATGAAGAAGTAAGTGGGCACTCTGAATAATATTGAATATTATTCAGTATTGCTAAGCAATGATCTTTGCATCATGCGTATTTACAGTGGGCTCCAAAATTACTGCCACCCCTGACTGGCAATGCACAAACAATACAAAAAAAATATAAACAATATCATTGTACAGAAACAGAAAATACCAACATGAAAAAAAAACAAAAAACTTAATAACCATTTTGATGGAAACAATCAAAATCATAACAATCATTTAATACAAGATAAATTTCAACCAAATCAAGGTTTCATGATAATTGGCACCCTTCATTTAGCACAAATTGCAACCACCTCTAGCAACCACCTCTAGCAACAGCATGGTGTCTTTTCCTGTAATTTTTGAAAAGGTTAAGGCACACCTAGCAGGGGGATTTTGGTCCATTCCTCGAAACAGATCCTTTCAAGATCATTCAGATTCTTGGCTTTGCATTTATCAACTGCCCTCTTCAACTCAGCCCACTGGTTTTCAACTGGACTGAGGTCTGGCGACTGAGAAGGCTATAGCAGAATGCTGGTTTTGTTGTCACTGAAGCATTTCTGTGTGTATCTTGTGGTTTGCTTTGGGTCATTGTGTTGTTGAAAAGTTCCTCCTCAGGCCAAGTCCCAGTCTTCTGGCGGAGACAACCAGACTGGCAGCCAAAATATCCAGATACTCGGTGGGATTCATTAAGCCATTAATGTTAAACACTGCCCCCCGGGACCTCTTGAATTAAAACAGCTCCAAAGCATGATTGACCCACCATCATCATATTTCACTGTGGGTGTGAGGTACTTCTCCTTATAAGCATCTTGGTTTGACGCAAAACATGACAATACTGTATCTGACTGAAACATGCAATTTTAGCCTCATCTGACCAAAACATCTAGTTCCAGTCACAATTTAAATGATGTTTGGCTAACTCCAAGCTTTTGCTTATGTGTTCTGGTCAGAAAAGGCTTTCTTCTAGCAACCCTTCCAAAAAGTCTGTGGTTGTGGAGGTGGCACCAGATGGAGCTTTTTGAGACCTAGTTGACCCAACATGCCACTAAGGTCTGAAATTCCTTCACAGTGATTCTTAGGGATTTTGTTGCCCAAATTACCTAATTTGAGGATGCAGAGTTTAAAAAATGGAAGTAAAAAGTTCCTACCATGTACAGTTTTTTCACAAAATAAGAATGAAAATTTTCCTTATTATATCAGACATTTTGGCTTTCATCCACTTTTCAAAACTGTAATAAGTCAAATATTAGACGTTTTGGTTTTAATGTAGCAGAAAACATCTGGATCATGTTTGCTTTTTCTTCTGTTACTAAGCCTGAAATCAGGATTAGGCAAAAATAATGTCGCTAGATTCATTCAAACGTGAAAATCAGCCAAGAATTGAACAAATAGTTCCCACCTGACTTACAATAAGATGGAAATAATGTCTTTGTGGCAATTTTTATGGTGCTTAAGGGATGCTAAAAGACTACTTAACCTTTCAAGTGGTTGTTGAAAGTGACAATGCTATAAAAAGCAAATAGATTGTGAGAAAATGTGATGTGCTGTGAGCAAAACAGAGACAACTATTGGAATCACCACCCCAAAATTAGTAAGAAACAAGTGTTGGATTTTAGTCATCAAAAATGATGCAGGGCGGTGGTTATTGTTTCCATGGCACCTTCTGCAATTGTTTAGCTTCCTTATGTCCCCTGTGTAAGAATGAAAGCACATATGATTCACATTCATTCCAATGGGAATTCTAGAGTCTCCAATTAGCCTAGTATGCATACCTTGAGACTGTGGGAGGAAACCGGAGTAGCCAGGGGAAACCCAAATAAACACAGCATGAACGTGCAAACTATATACAGCACAGCCCCATAATTACAATCCAGGGCTAATTACATCAGCTCGTATACAACACAACAATGGGCTATGTAGCTAACTAGCTTGAAACTGACATGGAAGATCCTCAAATGGTCTGCTGAAACTGAGGTTCCTAATTGGTATAGAACGAATCATGGGCTATTTACACGCTTGTGTAGTGGACATATAGTTTGAAAAATGAACTTAAAACTAGACTACAAATGTAAAAGCATAACATTGTTGCCAATAAACTAGAAATTTATGTACCCACATGCATCCTTATTACCTATAGGTTAATCATGGATCGTACCAGCTCATAAATTTAAATTTTACGTGTCTGAAGCCCATTATAAATTTGCATAAAGATTTTATGTCCGATTCCAGAAGTAGCATAAACACAGTCAACTCATCACTAAACCAGGCTTGTTTGCCGTGACCAATAAATAAATAAATAAATAAATAAATAAAAATTATATTATATATATATATATATATACACACACACACACACACCATGGTCTGGGTGAATACTCTTTTCTGATTGGCTGGCAGGTATGGATTAAAACCGTGGAACCGCAGAGGTAATTTGGCCAATGGTAGTTTCACCGTTCGAAATTCATCCGCTAGACAACCTGTAACCATAGAGCGCTGATATTTGGCTGGGTATAACAGAAACCTAGCTAATAGGTTTACTACTACTACATTTATCTCCAGTGAATTTGGCAGCGTCAGATAAACTACGTCCTGTGGGGCGGTAAAAAAAAGGTGCTCCAGTGATAGTGACCGTAAATATGAAAGCAGCGAAGTAATCACGCTTTATTCATTAAAGGATTATAATTGCATATGGTTACAAAGGAAGCTAACGTGTCCACTTCATGTATCAGTGACTGCTGACAGTTTCCTAGCTACGCGCTATGACAGACTGATTTCTGCTCGCTGGCTCTACAGAAAGGTCATTGTAATTGCAGGTAGCAAGTTCGCTACAGTCTGCATAATCGTGCATAATGTTGTGTTATGCATAATCTCTGTTTCAGCTGGAATCCGTTACCAAATCATTAGCTGGTAAAAGGATGTTAGTGCGCGCAAAAAATTCTTTCTCCATGAAGGTAAGCAGAAATAAGTTAGCTGGTTCAGTTTAGCTTGGCCTATAGCAGGGGTCCCCAATCTTTCTCTGAAAGGGCCAGTGTGGGTGCAGGCTTTCATTGAAGCCAAGCTATTGCACACCTGATGCTACTAATCAACCCCTGAACTCTTTGCTTATAAGCTTCATTAGTAGCATCAGGAGTGTAGCACCTTGGTTGCAATGAAAGCCTGCACCCACAGCAGCCCTTTCTGGAAAAGACTGGGGACCCCTGGCCTATAGTATTGGCTATGAGAAGGCGCGGCGCCTGTTTAATGCTCATTTTTTTAAGTGCAAAACTTTCACCAAAATTTCTGAATTCTTTGATTTGATATTGCTGGCAAATGACCATGGTATAAGCTGGATGATCAACTCGTAGATGTGTATTACACGGTTTTAAGGCACTACACGGAGGCAACCACCCTCCGCCTCAGGTGGTTATTCGCCGCCGTGTCGTACCTAAAAACCGTGTAATACACACCTACAAGTTGACTGTCCCTTACACATATCAATCAAGGACCAGCTGAATGCAAGCACACTTGCATTGTAATTTCCATTATTATTCTTCCATTATTATTATTATTCACATTCTTGGCACCTACAGTAACTACCTCCACATACTTTCAGCATCAAACTTTGAAACATCAAAATGCTCAACTTATGGCTTATTAAGGACGTGTGTTTGCATTCACTTGTATATTTGTCTTTCTATAACCTTTTTCTATATAATGAAAGATATATATATAGGAGGACTGCTCAAATCCAGCAAATGTCCAACTTTCTCATACTTTCAGTTGGAAACTACACCTGAATTAAAATGTTCAGCTTTACCTAGTACATTATTCATGCCATTCAACAGCTTTTAGCTTTCCCACACAGTCTCCCTTGGAAGTGCAGTTTTCTAGTTTACTCTGATACACAAGGGTAGCCTTGGAGAAAACAGACAAAAAGACAGCCTCTCTCACACAGACAGCCATTAGGAGGTTCTAAGTGTTTGTGATTTTGGTTTTATTATGCCATGGGGAGTCAAAATTCTTTCTGAGATGTTTGCTGAAAGGCCCAGAGGAGACATAGCACTCCCAGTAAACACAAGGAACAGCTTGGTCTCATCACGGAAATGGGAATGATGGTTGTGGGAGGCTGAAATGCGATCATTTCAAAAGACAGAGGTGGAAGTCCACTGAAGTTGCTGCTTTAAGGCACCTATCATAAGACACAAAGTTGTGTGTCATGCAGTTGAGCACAAAGTATATAAACATCCCCTCTCCATATTGCCCTGATGTTAATCCAGAGACTGCTCAAGCAATTTGAAGGCCCTAAACATTACTGAGCCAATATCAGATTGGGGAAAGGGAGGTGCTGGTAGCAATGATAAATCTTAGGGGTTTACTGCTATTTTGAACCATGCAATAACACGCAATTTGATCCACGCAATAACACATAATAACTTCTCACCGGAGAGTCCACAAAGTAAATACGTCTTCTTAAAAAAAAAAAAAAAAGACTGGATGGGTATAACTCTAAATGGCCACAACGATACTTCCCGAAATAAATGGCACACGGATCGAACTTATTGCATTATTTGGGGTTCCCTCACCCACCTTACAACTGAACAGAATGAACAAGGAGGTAATTGCCTTTGTCACTTTGTTGGCCAGACAATGAATTTTGCTTAAATGGAAGACCTCTGTGCCCCCCTCCCATACTCCCTGGATTTAAGATGTTTTAAATCGCATAAAGTAAGAAAAGATTAAACACAAACTTAGAAGATCTATAAACAAATTTGATGAAACGTGGACCCCCTTCTGTATTCATGTTAAGTGAGTATATTTCCCTGCTGTCCCTAAATGACCCTGAGTGTATATGTATAATGTAAGGTGTGTGCGTGTGTATATGTGTATTGTCTCAATTAGTTGACCGGTAAATAATGATATCAACCTCCTTGCTTTTATTTATTTTTTTATTACTTTTGTATTATTATTATAATAATAATAATTATTATTATAATTATTTTGGATTCATATATATGTATAGATCTATCTGCATTGTAGGAGTACGTGTGTAGATCTAAAATATATTTGAGGTCGATGTCTGTCTGTCTGTGTGTATGTACACATTTTTCTCCTACATTTCTCAACCGATCATCACCAAATTTGGTGTGAATATCCACTTGGACACCAGGAAGGACTTGACGTTGCCCGATTTTTGAAAAACGGTCATGCACGCAAAAAAAATGGCAATTTCACTCCGGGTAGCGGGTAGCAGCTAGTGTATGAATATATACACTATATTTGTTGACATATGTTTTTATGTATATATTGATTTTTATCTTATTTTGTATTTTTTTCCCCTCATTTATTATAATTATTTCTATTTATTCATACGTTTCTGTTTCAAACCTCATTTGATTGTTTTATGGTTTTTCATGTGTTGTTTTATGCCAGTACCAAGCAACTTAAAAGCACAGTTATTGTATAAATGCTAGTTGAGCTGAAAGGTCAATAAAAAAAAAAGTTGGAAAAAAAATAAAATAAAATAAATAGCCACACAATGTGTTTATGCTGGCATTTAGCCCAGGCTAAAACCATCCTTTTGCATGCAGTCAGGCAAGGTAACCAGCCACCATGGCACTTCATTTCCTCTAGAGCCTCATGATAGAGGATGAGACCACAGTGAAAGCAGAGGCTCCTGAATTATTTTTTTCAATAATGCTCGGCGGGAGTATTGCCACATAATAAGATTATATGATTTTAAAAATTTATTTTTAGAGTAAAAAGGGTTAGGTCATCTAATTTTCTTTTAAATATGATTAGTGTTACCTGAATCCATACGCTCTGCTCCCAACATCAGTCTTATTTATACTCCTCTGCTGACTCATAATGGTAAAAAAGGAGCCCAATAAAACAATTTGATTGCTGGTGCAGAGTGGAAAGTTCAATATGAAATGCAATCCATTGTTTCAACCCATCATAACAAAAGAAAGGCCGGCAATTAACCGTTTGTTTTCCGATCCAACCGGTGTAATACAATAGTACTTGTGTTCGGGATTCTCACCTGAGCATTGGCCATGGTGTGGTACCACCAGAACAGGCGGGAGGTAATGAAGTAAGCCACCACCACATCGACAGTGTAGTGCTCATGCGCAACCAGGATACAGACCACTCCTACCGCGCTCAACAGCCAGCACATCAGGTGGTACCACCAGAAGCTCTTCGGGGAGTCTATGGGAAAACAGAGGGGTGGAAACACAAACCAGAGTGACGTGTCTAAGGGGCTTCAGTCAGTCAATGGTCTATGAACAGAGGGCTTGTAGTAAGAAACTTACACTCCTTGATGAACAGGTAGGTCAGTGTGAGCATAACTGTGTGGCCGCTGTACAGAAAGTCACCACACATGATGTGCGAGCCAGTGATGGACAGGCCACCCCCAGATATCAGCTGTAGGATCCTATGCACCTTGGCCTGGGAGTCTCCATACAGCTGGAAGAGAACAAAGTTAATTGACCTGCGCACCGCTGCTCATAGGATCAGCCACGAGAGAAAACTACAGTGCAACAACCAGGTCACTGGAAATCAGGGAGATACTAGGATACACTTCATTGAACCCAGTGGCCAGAACTGGATTTTTAAGGTCCTTGGTCAGTGGCACTGGTTGGGGTGTTTCTATAATGCATGTTTGGGTGGGGGAAAGCGGAGTACCCGGAGGAAACCCAAGCAAACACGGGGAAAACATGCAAACTCCACACAGAAAGGCCCCAAGCCAGATTTGAACCCAAAACCTTCTTGCTGTGAGGCAGCAATGCTAGCCACCATGCTGCCTAGCTCTTTATGACTGGATATATGTTATATATACAGACTGTAATGCCACCCTGACACTTGAATGATTTTTGTTCCCGCAATGCCACGCAATGCGTCCTGCAATGATTAAAGTCTTCGGGAACGAGAGTGAGGAGTGTGTGAAGGGGTGCGCTCCATGTCATGGAGAGAATTTTGAAATGTTCACAAATTCGGCATGCATTCGGCACGCACTGTTTGTGCCATATGCGTGCCACTTGTGTGAACCATGCTTGAAAACTGCGCGAACTCTGCGTAAACACTGCTGGCGGTGCGTGTCAATGCATGCAGTGTTAGGGTGTTGTTACGAGTTGTTCACGCGATCATGGCACGGCCAGCTCACGCATAGTTCGCGCACGTCATGAACCATCCAAGCATGGCAGGCACTTCTCACAAAGTGCTCACGCATTGTTCGCACGTGGTTCAAATTTTTGGCCACGCATTGTGCAGACAGCGTAACTTATGCATGTACAGTGTGCGAACAGGGCGCAAACAAGGCTCCGCTGTGTACCACCGAAATGACACGCCTTGCCACGACGCATTGAGGGGACAAAAATTGTGCAAGTGTCAGGGTGGCATAACACTTGAATTCGACTCTTTGAATCAGGGGAAATCACCAGTTGCAAATTATGACATAATTGACCACCCAAACTGTATTATCAAAGCAAAAAGACAAATTATGAATGTTTGGCGGAGATTTACTGAGCCCTAATATGATAGAAATTAGTTCAGCACTGCATACAACCTGAATACATTGACAGATGCTAATATCTGTGTCCAGGCAGCCTCTTTTAGGCTACATCCTGTCCTCCACAATTGATTGTGTGTGGCTTTATTTATAATAGTCGGTGCAAAGTTGCCCTTTTTGAAATTACACAAATGACAGATTTGTGCTACTTACTGCTGTCATCAAGCAAATGGTCGGTTTTGTTATGTATATTTTACAAGGCTCTTAAAAACAAATTGACTTTTGGGTATGTAAGCACGGGAAGAACTCTGACATATTAAATTTGAAAAGTGGGGAGGGGATAAATGTTTATTTAGGTACACAAAGACGAAGACCTAACTCACCTTAGGGGCGCAGGTCATGTGAATTCCTGGCACAGGCAACGTGGTTATGTACATGGTGATACATCGGTACAGATAAAGGGTTCCCATCAGAAAGAAGAAGCGTCTTCCCACAATTGCTCTGAAAAACATGGGGTCCAAGTTCAAAATTGTACTCGGCACAGTAAACTGCATGTCACGCACCGCAGAATCTCTGGCATTTCTCTTTAGCAGATAAAATGGAAGCAAAGGGGTGAGAACAGCACTATTGTGTAGAAGGAAATATTGACTAGATTAAGTTAAACATTGACTAGCCATCCTACCATGCTTTTTAAATCTACGTGGCTTATCTGATACTCAGATATCACAATAATGTGCTTATCCATGCTAAATTGATATTCCTGTCACCAATTACAATACTGAGCCTCAGATTATTTCATCTTTTTTTTTTCAGGCATTTGCATGATTTAATGCTCAAACAAGCAATAGTAAACTCAAGAAACAGCCCCGAAATACAAAATAAATTTAACAACTAAAAAGTTAGCCATCGAGTACACAAAGAGAAGGAATGTGCACGAGCAACAGGACTTATATTTTCACACCGCTGTTGGGCAAGGTCGAAGGAAATTCCAGTCTAGTGGATATATTCTCAAATATTTGCAGCAAAGCCTAAGTTTAAGTTAACAGAGTGGGGAAAGCAGAAGGATGAACTTCAATTCAGATGGTGACAAACTATAGGGCTTCCTCAATCCAAACTGCAATAATCTGTCACAAGGTCATGTAAAAGATTAAACTGAATGTTTACTCAGTGAGCAGTACTGTTAACTGCGTACGGTAAAAAGGCTTTTTCTGTTCCAGTTTCATCTCAAGGCCAAACATTTTCCACGGATATGAACAAATAGTGGAATAAAGAAGCAGCCATCCATCGTAAGCCATCTCCTTGTTAATTTCAGGTAGCATTTAAGCCCAATGTCCACTGGCAGCAAAGCAAGGCGTCAAACTCTGAACGTTTTTAAACGCCTGCTTGAAGCGTAAGTAGCATCAATATTGACGGATGACAACAGAACCGAGAAGCAAGCCACGAGTGTCACAGTCAAAATATTCAACAAGACAACGTTTAATTTTAAAAACACATTTTAAGTGATGGCAAAGTGTGACGATCAGGTTACTGTGCACTATACATTATAGATAGGCATAATTTTCCTCCTAAATTTAGCCGTCTAGTAAGCTAAGAGTATGATTTAATTCACTTCACCCAGCACGAGTTAGCGAGCTAGCTAACTTAGTTGTGCCAAGTTCTTACCAGTGAGTTAGTTACTGTCTGACTGTAGTACGCTTGATAACTTAAATGCCTGCAAAATAACTGATTTCCATTGAAAACTGCAACTTGGTTAAAAAGCAGTTCTCAGTTTCAACAACAGCATGACAGGTTTCAGCTAAATGAGTGCCACCAATCACAACAAGGCAAAATTGTTAAATAACCTGAAAGAAGAAAGAAAAAGTAAGCCTGTACGAGCCGGTGCTTAACCCCAGTTTCCATGGCATGAAGCGACTAGGAGTATTACTACTCCCCCTGGATGGGATGCCAGTCCATCATAGGTACTCCCCCCAGCTCTTAGACAAGTGTCCCTGCCCATTTGCTGGTACCCATTTATACACCTGGGTGCAGTGAGGCAGTAAAGTGTTTTGCCCAAGAGCACAACGCGAAGGCCGTGGCCGGGGCTTGAACTCAGGACCTTACGATCCTAAGTCAAGCCTACTTGACCACTGCGCTAACGCGTCTCCACAAAAAAAAAAAAAAAAAAAAAAAAAAAAAATTGCCAGTGGGCAATGCTCCATTGAAATGAATGGAACCTATTTTTTCATGCGCGTCACATGCTGCCACTGGGCGTTGGGCTTTCGGGTCATTTCTTTGCACGAGCCTTCATTAAGCAACATGTGCAGTTTTGTGAGAGCTTGCTAACACTTACTTGTATCTGAGGAAAAGCCACTGCACAAACCAAATTCCCACAAGCACCATCCCGTTGATCTCCGTCACAGAAAAGGCCCACTTGACGCGGTCGATATAGTCGAAAAACTTATCCGGCAAGGGTGGGTTGTCCTCTTTAGCGGGGACCCTCTCGTGCACAATCGTGATCATGACTGTGGTGAGGACCAGGTTGAAGACCGCGTAGACAAAGGCGATGCCCGTCTTCCACCACTCAAGGGGAAGGTGATTGTTCCTGCTGTCGGGCACCGAGATCTTGATGTAGTCCCGGTGTTTCCGAATGCCCTTTCTGTGAGCACGTTTCCCATGGCTCCCTGCAGCATCGTCCCCCGCAGCACCATGGGAGGAGCAGGGCGCGCCATTGGCCAGTTCAGTGTGATCCTCTTCCACCCGCATATCCTGATGGGCCTCCACAGAATCTCTTTCCACAAGCAGCTCTGGTGATGCCATAACAAGAGCCAGTGAGTGAAAAGTTTCTTGGACGAGTAGCTGTTGGCTGGACCAAACCTGAGGAAAACGGCCTTGTAGTTTACTTGTCTGGCAAGTGAACTGGAGGCCTTGCAGTCAGGCGTAACCCTGAAATGACATAAATCGCCGAGTCATGTATCTCCCCGATCCCCATGAGAGATCACTTCTTGTAAATTTTTACAGCTGCAAAGTTACTGTTTTTATTGTTGCAATGACATTAATATGCATCCCTGTACATGTACTGTATGTAAATGTGGCTGAAAATGAGCAGAAAACAAAAAACCTGCAAAAAAAACTTCTTCGACAAAATGGCCGCCGCCGGCCCTATTGGATGTCGAAAATTGCCGAGAATTGATCTTGAGCTTTGCCAAATAAATATCTTTGACTGCGGAAATTTAGAGAAAAATCCTATAAACATTGAAGCCTCCAGAGCATGGAATAAAAAAGCTCTGCGGCAGCAGCAGCGGCCCCGGAACTAAACCATAGTATCTTTCGACTATCATCGTTGGGGATATACAATTATTCATGTATAACAAAGAGGTAATTAACAGAAATGCTGCCACTGAAGTGCTTCGGCTATTTTGCAGAAACCATTCCATTAGGCAGCTTTCAACACAGAGGAAGATAAAATGGTGCTGCTTCCCAAGGCAATTCATCCAGCAGCTTCACATTTTCCTTAATGTCATGAGAAGCTGATACTGACCACTCATGGCCAGAACCCAGTACAGCCTCAACATGCTCACAGATACCAATAAAACTAATGCCACTGAGATTTACCACACTGTAGATGCAGGATGTGCGCATCTAAAGCGCTCTTGAAATCCATAACTCACAGACACTGCACAAAGCAACTGCCCTCAAATGACAAACGAAGCTAAAATTCGTAACTCACAGACTCGCAGTCACTGCACCAAGCAACTGCCCTCAAATGACATAAGAAGCTCGCGTGAGCAAATATGCTTCAACTGCCGACTGACTGAATACACACTGACCCCGTTTCCGAAACGCAGGCACTGCACTCAGAACTATGATGGAGTTCAGTTTCGCCGTCACTAAAATGCCACTGAGGCCATTCACATTGAGAGGAATGCATCTGTTATTTTAAATTTCATCTGAAAAAGGCTCTACTTTGGAAGATGTATGGGGGAGCCCTCACTGGCTGGCTGCAGAGTCTAGCCGCGTGGGGATCAATCTGCTCATATTAAAGAGGAATAACCCAATAATGTTGTTTTTGGTAACGCCCAAATCACAATTCAAAACGAACACAAGTTGTGGCTCTGCAAAACCAGGCACAGGCAATTCAATCAGAGGCGAATAACAGGTCTCTGTGTGGCAGCATAAGTATAGGATTTAACCATTAAATGTCACTATGACACTACATACAGTGAAATCATTTCTAGGGTTACTGCAACACTGAATGTCTTTTTTCATGACAAAAAGTGTAGTAAATCACAAGAATTTACAGTTCAATGCATAATAAAAATCAATTGTCTGATTAAGTCCAGCCTCCTTGAAATAATGATTCATTCTGATAAATTACCATTCTTCAGGAAACATGGCAGTGCACTAAACTAATATTCCCCAATTAGATAGCCATTTCCCAGTAACCCAAGACAACTGTCAATTTTATAAAATACCCTGACGTTGAAGATGTCTAGAGACCATAATCTTAGCCTTATTACCCCGGTTGCATGCATGCATCTCTAGATTACATATAGGGGATATTATCCATATCATGGATGCCCGACAAAGGCTAATCCATTTCAGGATTTTGTCCTAATTTCACCTTTAATTACTTTAAATCATCTCGATGTGATATTTGTACAAGCAGAGCAGCAAGTACATCCACATTATTTCATAGTACTTGAGTATGAAAGCAGACCAGAGTGAAGACTGCAAAATAACAGGCTGCAATGCAAATCGGTGGCCCTCCAGGACCAGAGTTGTGTCTCCCTGGTCCTGGTCTGAATAGAAGGGCTGGATACCAGAGCAGCCCAATCCAGATCCTGGATATCTACCAGCTGTATGTCCTCCAGAATAGCTGCCTCTACCAATTCAGCAAACAGATATCTGTAAATAAAGTGTGTTTACATTGGGCCAGTGAAAACCTACAAGATGGCAGATCTTCAGGAGCAAGGCTGGGCAGCTCTATAGTACACATTTACAATTACTATGATGATTCCTGGTTACCATGATCAACTTTCTCTACTGCTTTAGAGATTTTGCACACATGTCCGGGAATGTTGCCAGTCAGGTCTTTCACTACTGAGAGACTTGGTGAATGCATGCATGTTTCCGCTACACAGCATGACTCAACAATACAAGTATGGCATGCATATCCGCTAAATGGATGTACTGACATACATTAATGGCCACAAAGCCGCCATACATTAGTGTGGTCTCTGACTGCTCCTCTTTCCTTCCATGCAACCCAAACCAGACAAAGTAAATTGAATCATGGGATAATCATATGAAACACTACAGAGTGTTTTTCTCTCAGTCATGGGTCCTGACAATTGATGAAAAATAGGCAACCTGAAATATGTTCATTGAACAGGTTAAGTGAATAAGCCGACATTATGTTCAACAGGTTCTCTATCCTATTCAATGGAGCACTAAAGTCACAATTACACATGGTGTCGTGGATAAGGAAACAATACACAGTAAAACACTATGTCATCGAGTCTGACCTGATTCATAAGTGCTGTTTTGTGCTGCCTAACAGCAAGAGACTGGACACAGGAACAGGTAGATATATACGGCGCCAAAAAAAGTGTTTACCTAATCGATGATGTGAACTGAAACCAGATGAAACAATTATGGCTGACATTCCATTCAACAAACACTGTACTGAAATGCAAACATCTATCATGACTTCACCACAGCTTTTGAAAAACAGGGAGTCATTGTACACATCATAAATTGCCATTACTTTCAAAAATGTTTTCCAGAATACACTTCACCTGAATGAACGTGCAAGGAGCATTGAAGCACTGTCAATCATGGCAATGCAATTCAAACACCAAGTTAAATCACATGGTGAACTCCCACCCCTCATGCACATGGCAGACTCAAAGTTACAGTGTATGGTTCATAACAAGAATTTATCAAGTCAGTCAGGAATACTTTATTGGATATCCATATAGGCAGCAGGCATGTGTTTATGAGTCAAATCCCCAGCGATGGTCTTTCCTCCTTGCTAGTTATCCTTCCACTTTTAAATGAAAAGGGAAGATATTTCAGCTCAAAAAATACCAGTCAAAAGTTGTACATGCTTGTCAAGTTTATGTTCGCGTTTAATTAGATATAAGCCATTTCTGCTGCAACCCTCGTGTGACCTTAATTGGTTCCTCCCCTGTTCTAGTAGTCTGCACGTGTTCTTGCGGTTTTGTTTTCTCTAATTCATTTATTGTCTGGTCTCCTCCCTTGCCCCCAGGTGTTGTCATTTGTATGCCTCACCCTTTTTGGAAATGCCTTGTTTATGTATGCAAGTTCATTGTGGCTTCAGAATGGTCGCTGGATTTTTAAGGTTCATAAACTAGACCTTCCAGTCAGCTTGTGTCTTCTAGTATGAAGCAAAGCTCTTTTTCTGGGTGTTTTTGGTAAATTAATGATATGAAAAGCATAATTACTCTTCAGAGTCTTATCAATAGGAACAAGCTCCCAAGTCTTCATTGGTCTATGGGATAGAGACTGCACTCCAGCAGAAACCCTTTGGTTCAACAATGAAGCAGTCCTGCTTCTGCAAGGGGGATTCACCACCTGGCCGAAAATAGCTAATTTGATTAACTTAAGATTGTTGTATTATCTTTGAAAAAAGCTGTCCAATTTATCTTCTTTCTTCAATTGCGTGAAGTGTGCGGGTGTTTAAAACTTTTGAAACACTTGTGGCAAAATGGCAGAATACCACCCCAGGTCTTAAGGCCCGACCACATGGAAACGACTTTTTTGAAAACCCATAAATATTTTATCGTTTCGGCCTTGCGTCCACACGGAGATGGTGAAAACACTCTGTTGTTGATTGTTGTTTGATTGTTGTGTGATTGAGGTTGTTATATTGTCTGTTATCAGTGGTGTTCTGCAGTTTTGTTTTCTTGTGCATAATTGGTATTTTGGTTTGAAATAAATCTTTGAATTGAATTGAAAACACAGCCCGAAAACTGCATTTTTTGAAAACAGGTTCCAGATTAAGAAAATCTGAAAATGCCACCCCAGCATTTTTGTGTTGTCAACCAAAATGGGTTCTTTTGAAAACGATGACGTGATAGCCCCCATCGCTGCCCCCACCCCCTCTAGTCTTACACAGAGTGCAAGATTTATACACATGCTCGCCGCTATCTTCTCAGCCATTCCATGTAAATGGATACATCATTATAAACATATAAAGTTTGTAACTATGCCCTTAATTGGTAGCTTATGGGAAGAGGGATATCTAAATTACATTACGCTCAAATACCGAAAAGTTTGATGCTTGAATTTTTGGTTTAATGCTGGTTACAACTTGTTTCAACAAAGTCATTCTTTTTGTTACATTCTACCTTACTACTGTAAAAGTTTCACTAGTTTGTATTTTAAGTCTGCAAACTGCTGTTAATAAATGACCATTGAATAGAAATCTCAGTTATAGTTTGATGTTTTGGGTGTGCAATTCAGACATAAAGTTTTTACTTGATACTACGAAAGTTATTTCTACTGCATCACGGGAGTCTCGTTTGCATGTCATGCGAGTCATATGACAAAAAAAAATTCCATGTTTGTCAACTCTTGCTACCATCTTATAAAAATTCTTAAGCTGTTTTATCTGAAAATCTAGTGAAAATGTCACGTGAGTCACGATGGAATGGCTGTTCTCCATTTTTGTTCTATTTCTGTGAAAACGCTACAGCGCCATACAGTGCCACCCAAAGGCCTGGAATATTTACTACAGCGTTTTGGGTAGATTTCGGCGTCTCAGTGTGGACGCAGGCATTTTTAGAAATGATGCCACCGTGTGGACAGGAGATTTTTTAGAAACAACAAAAAAAAAAAGACCGTTTTCGAAAATCTCCATCTTGGTGTGGACGAGGCCTTAGTCAGGTTTCTCTGACAACTTGCTGGTACACAATATTCACCGAGGAGGAGTGAGGCACTGAGAGAGTGAAGAGGTTTTGCCCAAGAACATACTGCGAATACCGTGGACTCAAACCCAGAACCTTTCGATCCAAAGCCAAGCACGCTTAACCCCTGCCCCACTAGGTACACCACAGTAACATTCCCATAAATCATATTCATCTACCCCTCAAGAATGCACTCTGCCACACAGATCGTCTCATCCAATCCCCTGTTGAACTTCGTAACTAATGAGGTCATAGCTTCTCAAGAAAATCTATTTCCCATTCAAAGGCACACAAAAAGCATGTCCATTTAAAAGGCCCATTAACAGTCATGAGGGTGTCGCTAAATGTATTTCAGCCCCAGTCATTTGAGATGCATCTAAGACGCTCACTTGCAAAACAGCAGACAGGCAATGGACACTGTGAGAACTAGAGGCAATAAAATGCTTCTTACGGTGAACTGAAAGTAAAATAAAAGCCCCCTAAGCTCTTTATCTAACTCCACACTGGGATCATTTCTGTGTGCCACTGCAATCACTGGATATACACCTGTTGTTCTGTTTCATGAAACAACACAACTTGTCTCATGGAAGGTGTATCTAGTTATCCTTGCCCATTTCAAGCTATATACATGTGTATACTATACCGTTTATCTATACCATACCGTTCTAGTTTTTCTGCACAGCAGCAGACTTGTTCATGGCAATCCTCTTTCAAAATTAAGAAGCTCACCACACCTTCTGTTACATAGATCACTACCGCTTCAAATTATACCCCCCACCCCCAAAACCCACACCCAATCTCTCTGACCAGACACAAAATATGGCGGAAAATTAGAGCAGATCTTCAATCCTCATGGGAGAAGATGGGGAGATATGTGGCTTGGCTGCATCTGTCGGACACATATTGCCCTTGCTATTTTGAGCATCCACCCAGCTTTCCTCAAGGGCATATAATTGCCCAAGAAGACAACATACTTCTGTGAACACACCGCACTATTCCTGCATAATAACATGCTTACAGAGTACTGATCTGTTATTTTCTTCAATCAAACTTCCAGACTCAGCTTCAAGGATGAAGACAAAATATATAAGCCTGATAACATGCTAGGACCAGCTCAACTCAAAAGTAACAGAAAACTGAAAATGCACTCTTGAGATATCAAACTCATTTCAAATATTTCTCTGGCAGAACACTATTTGTAACTTTAGGGATAAGTCTTCAACTATACATTAGTTTAGCATATATTTCGGAAATTTTTAGTTTACTTTTCAATGCTTTCTTTTCAGTCTTATAAAACATATACCCAATACCCTACAGTTTTGTTTGAGCGTAATTCAGTTTGCAGATTAGAGGCATACTGAATGAATATATTGAATACAATGAATGAACACAAGTAAGATGCCAACTGACAGTCAAGTACACGCCTTGATGCATGGTTTATGATATAAAAAAAAAACAACAACTGTGGTTGTGTGTCAGATGGGGGCAAGGATTCGGGACAAATTTGCACGAATAGCTTTTACACACAATGTCACAAGCGAAGGCATGTGAGAAGAGTATACAAACGGAACGTGTCCTAATTACAATACAAATACAAGTTTGTGTGTTTTGCCTTTTAGTTTTGAGAGCGGAGATAGGAAGCGGCTTTTTTATTCTTCTTTAGAAGCCTGAGCAGGCATGCCTCCCCGTCGGAACCACCCTGCAAAAGCTTTGCTGGCTGAACCACAGTAGGACGGCCAATTTCATGTTGTGGGAACGTCCATCTGGATCATTACAGAGCCCAGAGGGTGTGTCAGCTGGAGGTCTAAACATTTACGTTTGAGGAACGGGACAGAAGCTCTCTGTGTAATAACCGCATGCTAAAAAAGGACAGCAGTGGGACGCAAAGCCCAAATTAACTGCACATCTACTCATTACAGCTGCGAAAAATTATGTAACCTTATGTCAATCAGGCGCACTCTGAACTAATAATTACATACGAATGATATTTTATGGCAGCGCTTGGATTTTTTTCTCAGAGCACAGCATTTGCTCACCAGAATACATCGATACGCATACAGAAGCGAAGTCAACGTGGCTTTTTCTTCTTCTTCTTCTAACTAGCCAAGTATGCGTCAAGAGTCACATCTAACTTTCAAAACGGCGTTTTAAAAATCCACTCTCGTTTATTCTCGTAAAGTTTTGACATTCTGGATTCGCAGCTGCTTCCCAACTAGTGCTCGCAATACTACGCAACCAGACAGAGCACTCTCTTTCTTATTGTATGACAATATTGCTCAGCTTTCATGAAAATACCACATACGTCTTGACTGGAACAATAACCTGTTAAGTTTAATAAGCGACACCTACACGACGCATCTCATCTATCGTTGACAATGTTTGCTTAGTTACACAAAAAGTTACCACACAACCAATAATCGTAACGAGAATCAATGTGACAGTCATTGTTATGAATCAAGACGAGTAGTATTTTAAGAATACGCTGGAATCTTAAAGGTCTAAACGGTATTATCTATAACACTAGATTCAAACGGAATAAAAAATACCGTTTAGACCGTAAATATTCCAACATGTACTTTCAAACAGTCTATATGCAGCCGTAGCTTTCCTGAAGTGGATTTGGGTTTACCGAATCTTGCCAAGTTTCCATACAAGCTGTTCGCGCTGTCTGACTCATTTTAACTCCGCAAATTTTCGAATAGGCTACTTTTAAAATCACAGTCCAATGACCATGTTCTCCAGAATGATTATAAATTTTACGGCATCGGTCATACAAATAGCCTGCTCATGCGCAAGCACAACCTTATCAAATGAGCACGGAAGCCACTCCTTACATTTAGCGAATTGAAAATAAGTTAACACGCCAGCACCTATCACGTACCACTAAATAAACCATCATGTTTTAGGAATGTCTGACAATATAAAAGAAACAAAATAAACTACTAATAACAATTCATTTTTTTACAGTTAGAAACCTACAAGTGCAATCTAAAAATCAACAAAGCTTGCGATGAGTGAAACACCTTACCTTCAGCCACTCCGTTGAAATCGGGGGCAAGCAAACCTGCGCCGCGCCCGGCCCTTTCCGTGTTCTCACTCTTGCTGGTGTTGACATAGTGAAAAGAAACAGTGTTCCCAATGCCTCCGTGCTCCTCCCAGGCACTTGACATCACACTCCTGTGCTCCCCTTCAACGCGCCAGGACTCTTCCGCATCGCGACAGAGTAGTTTTTACAAGGTTACACCAAACCTAACCATAGTGTTGTGGTTGAAATGAAATCATTATTTTTACGCCATACATAAGAGAGAGAGAGAGAGAGAGAGAGAGAGAGAGAGATACTGAGAGTATTGGCGACGGCGACGTTTTTCATTTTTTTCGTGGTACCTGGTCAAAGTTGAGTCCCTCAACTCATTTTTTAGGCCGGGTTTGTGTCTTAGTTTCAAGACATGTATATCTTCTAAAGCCTCATACATGCATAGATATAGCTATATCTTCTCAAAATGCCCTGACATATAGGGATAGTATTGCAGATGGAGAAATGGTTTATAGGTAATGTGCTGTTTGTCAACCCTGCCATGGCCCTGAAGTCGGAGTACGTTTTGCATGCGGCCGCAAAATTGCAGCAAACTGCTCTCTAGTGATGTAGTCAAGACCGCCTTAGCCAAGACCAAGACACTTCCAAGACCAAAGGGTAGCAAGACCAAGACAAGACCGAGACCAAGACCAAGACCAGAGCAGGACGAAACCGAGACCGAGACCAAGACCAAAAAAAAGTGTTTCACTTCACTGTAAATATGAGCAGTGTTTGGGTGAAATAATTGTGTGTAGCAACTGCAAAACAGCTATTATTGCCATTTCAGAGGATTGACACTTTATAAACATTTACATTTTTTGCTGTTAGGGATTGGTATGGTTACACAGTCCAAAATCCATTGTCACCATTCCGGAGACATTAAGATTTCCATCCAAAACGAATAGCAGCGGCAGGAAATGAATTCTCATTTTGCCTGCACAAACAAAGGGGAAACAAATGTAATGAGTTTCATTCAGATTTTCGTCATATGGGGTGGCAAGTTCATGAAGCTGTAAAACAGATACCCTATGTGCAGGGCCATATTACGGACCGGGCCAGTGGGGCTGAGGCTCAAGGGGCCAGGGGCCCGGGGGGGGGGGGGGGGGGGGGGGCACAGATTCTGATGCCAATTGCGATGTCAGAGGGCCTCTATTCTCTAGGATTTTAGGACTACTCACTCTGTTATAGAGCATATCTGCAGAGAACCGAGAGAGAAGGGTGAAATGAATTGGGCGGGGGGGGGGGACAGGGACGGCAATCAGTGGGCCCCTGGGCTATAGGGTACAGCAATCAGAGGGCCCCTGGGCAACGGGGGACGGCAATCAGAGGGCCCCTGGGCTATGGGGGACGGCAGTCAGAGGTTCCCCTGGGCCATGAGGGACAGCAGTCAGAGGGCCCGTGGGCTATGGGGGACGGCAATCAGAGGGCCCCTGGGCCACGGGGGACGGCAGTCAGAGGGCTCCTGGGCTATGGGGTATGGCAATCAGAGGGCCCCCAGGCCATAGGGGACGGCGCTCAGAGGGCCCCTGGGCCATGGGGGACGGCACTCAGAGGGCCCCTGGGCTACGGGGGACGGCAGTCAGAGGGCCCCTGGGCTATGGGGTATGGCAATCAGAGGGCCCCTGGGCCATGGGGGACGGCACTCAGAGGGCCCCTGGGCTACGGGGGACGGCAGTCAGAGGGCCCCTGGGCTATGGGGTATGGCAGTCAGAGGGCCCCTGGGCTATAGGGTACGGCAGCCAGAGGGCCCCTGGGCTATGGGGGACGGCAGTCAGAGGGCCCCTGGGCTGGCCCTGCTGTAGTGCCTCTCGTGAATACTCCTAAGGGAGCCCTAATGTTTACCAACTAGGGGTTCAAGGAAGTTGGGGGAATGGTTTCAGAGGGCCCGATGATTATGAAAGCCCCTGCTAAGGGTCACGACTTCTGGCTATGTAGGGGCCCTATGGAGAGTCCAAATGGGAGAGCATACTGTTAAGAGAGCCCTCTGATTACAAATGTTCCTACAAAGGGCCTCTGATTTACCAAGGGTTTGGAATGAAAGTCCTTCCCAGGATATGCTAGCTGTGTGACTTACTTTACGTGTGCAACCGCACATACTTGCAGCAGAACGATCAGAGCACTATGCACGATACTAGTAGCGTTGCCAAAAACAAATCACCAAAAGTCGCTATTGGCTATCTGAAAAGTCGCGAGATTACGTCATGACGTTACTATGATGTCATAACGTCACGCACGACTCACTGATCTCAAGACAATGTGTCTACATGGCTATGTTGACAATCCCAAAGGGTACAGTTTTGAGATCGGGGCTAATGTGCAGTGCTGCTTAAGCATGAAATAAGCTTCTGGTGGCGGTGCAAAGCTGAAGTTACATTGAAAAACAATGATTTGACACTCGAGAGATGAGTTTTTTTAAAGTCACCAGATTCACCTAAAAAGCTGCTAAGTCGCTAGATGAGGTTTTAGTCGCATGATACTGGCGGTATCATGTAGGGAGATAGCCAACCGGGCTCTCATTAATATTTTCCTCCATTGTTTGACTCTACCACGAGCTCAACATGGAAGTTCGGAAGATCGCCCCTCGCGGTTGTGTCAATATTGCAACGTGCGCACATGTCTGTGTACCTTGTGTTCAGGTGTGCTACCACGCGTAACATCGACATAAAATACGCATGGGAACGCATTCTGGCATAAAATGTGCACACGGCAAGCATATCCTGGGCCTAATGCTGGCCCCAGTAGACAGCTAGTAGAAGCTGGACCTATTTTCTATGAGAAGTGATTTCGCTCCCGCACAGTATTGTGTGTACACAATACGACATGGTCCTTGGAGTGCATCGAAACTGTCATTGTGACACGTCCAAAAGTTTAGAAATCTCTAACTCCATGCAAATTTATCGCGCGTCGCGACCATATCGTGGAGCAAGTGTCCAATAGCCGAGCTAGACTCAGGGGCGGGCTGCACAGCGGTCCAGTCACAATACACAGCAGATTCGCGTGTCATTATAACCTATAGTTATCTTCGAGGAGAGTAGTAGACTGGTAGATATTCACCTTCAAAACACTGAGTTTCGCCCCACTTCACTTTGCAGATTTCGCTTCCATATGTCCCCACCGTAAAGGGGTGTACTGTACACACCAATGTCAGCAAAGTGAAGTCCAAGTAAAATTCCAATATCGATACAACACTCCCACATTACACTTGGCATTGCTTTTATCGAAACTCCTCACATGGCAGAAATTTTGGAAGTTTAAGTGAAAATCCAATATTATTAAATCCATTTATCGAAACTCCTAACAACATTCTTACATTAAAACCTTTCCTAGACTATCAGATGTAGCATCCAACACCCTATAAAAAGCTCATTAACATTTAAATTATATTATATTGTATTGTATTGTAATAATAGTGTACCTTAAGACTTAAAGCCATTGTAAGGGCTACTGTATTTTCAGTGAACAAATTTGGAAGTCTAAGTGGAATTCCAATATCGATTTTCCAATGGACTGAATGAAGGGGCGGAGACTTGGGCTCTCTCTATAAATAGCCCCCTGCTTCACTACTCCTTACAACCTGACCTTTCAGCTTGACAACTTGCTTTGTATTCAACCTGTGCAACCTGACTTGTTCAGCATTTTAACATTCAACTGCCTTTTTAAAGGCTTATCTCCATTTATATTATATTATATTATATTATTAGAAACAACACTGCACCTTCAAAGGCTCAAAGCCTTTGTAAAAGGCTTCAGCATTTCCAACGCCCTTTTTAAAGGCTTGTTGCCTTGTATTGTATTGAGGGTACTCGTTTATACTGTATTATATTATTGTTATATTATTACAATCAGTTGTAAGTCCCCGTGAGAATCAAATAGATATAACACTCCAACATTACACTTGGCATCAATAGTATGGATTGCAAACAAAAAAGTGGGGGCTTCAAAATGAAAAGCCAAAAAAAAATAGGGAGGCAAAGCGGGCTGATTTTTTTAAAAAAAACGTACCTTTGATTTCTAACTTTTTTGACAAGCCTAATGATTCAAATATTGATAATGTCATCACTACCCCGAGTTGCAGCGATGAAGAGATCACCACTGGTTTGATCATATCGGAGCCCTCACAGACCCAATCAAGCGTAGACCCGGCCTGTCAGGCTCAGGCCTCAGGCCCAGACTCAGACAAGGCATCACCTAAGAAAATCTTTCCAAGTGAGGAGGATCGCACAGAGCCCAGTTTCAAACCAGAAGCTGGGGACACCAACTTCGGTCATGAACCTCTTATTGACCCTGCTTTATGGCCAAATACCACAACCATTAAAGACTTGTGCACTCTTAGGACAGGAGACTCACTGTCAGACCAGGCATCGCCTGAGAAAGTCTCGTCAAATCAGGAGGGGTACACTGAGACCAGTATCACATTAGGAGCTAGGGGCTCAAACTCCTGGTGTGAAATGGTTAATGACCCTGCTTTATGGCCAAGTGCCATTACTGAACAGGTCAAGTCGATTCTGGTTAGTAGAGGAGCAGCTGCTTTTCAAAATCGAAGTGAAAAGTACCCAGCCTCAAGTAGGGATAGGACCATAGGGGGCATCACTAGGAGTTTCACAAATTCCTTAATCAAATGCTCTCTACCTAATGGCCAGTCTGTGACTAGGCAGTGGCTACTTTACTCCCCTTCATCTGGTTGCATCTTTTTTTGCTTGCAAACTCTTCTCAAGTAAGCACATTGCGTTTGTCCATGGGTTTTCTGATTGGAAACATTCTGAGCGTATCAGTGAACATGAGAGGAGTGAGCAGCAAAGGGCTTGCATGTTAGCATTACACAGTCGCTCCAAAAACACAGGAAGAGTTGATTCTGATCTTGTCAAACAAATTGATGCAGAGAGGCAATACTGGCGGGAAGTTTTGATAAGAGTTGTAGCTGTAATTCAGTTTTTTGGGGAGAGGGGCCTTGCTTTCAGGGCAGATGATGAGCGGTTGGGATCACCTCACAATGGTAATTTCTTGGGCATTGTCGAACTGTTGGCCAAATTTGACCCTTTTCTCGCTGACCATCTCCAAAGGTTTGGAGACAAGGGCAAAGGCTCTGTGTCCTACCTCTCATTCACAATCTGTGAGGAATTTATCCACTTAATAGGAGAAAGAACAAAGGAAGCAATTATCAGCGAGATTAAAGAGGCCAAATACTTCTCTGTTATCGTTGACTCCACTCCAGACCTTGCTCATGAGGACCAACCCACTTTTATTTTCCGGTTTGTAAAAAATGGCGGAGAGGTAGTTGAGCGTTTTTCTGGCTTTTGAGCCTATTGAAAATCATAGTGGTAACAGTTTGGCTGAGTGTGTTGTTGCAATGGTGGAGAACCTGGGCCTAGACTAAACTAACTGTCGAGGCGAGTCTTATGACAATGCAAGTAATATGTCAGGAAAGTACAATGGAGTCCAAGCTCATCTGAAACGAATAAACCCATTGATTTGTTATGTCCCCTGTGCAGCACATTCATTGAATTTAGTCGGTGTCAATGCTGTTGACAGTAGCCCAGAAGCAGGCCGTTTCTTTGACTTTCTGCAATCAATGTACACATTTTGTGCCTCGTCAACACACAGGTGGGGAAAGGTGTTCCGTGATACAGATGTGAAACTCACACTGAAATCTTTGTCAGGTACTCGCTGGAGTTCAAGAGCTGAATCAACAAAGGCTCTTTGAAAATATTATGGACAATTGAGAGAGGCATTGAACAATATTTCCAAAGATTCACGGGAGAAACGTGAAACTAGAAGCGAGGCCTCTGCACTCTGTGGCAAGCTGGACACCCTAGAGATAGCTTTCATGGCACACTTTTGGGATACAATACTGCAGCGGTTCCAAGCCATGAGCCTGCTGTTGCAGAAACATGACATTGACATACACACAGCTACACAGCTTCTCCTTTCACTTTGTGACTTTGTGGCAGCACAGAGAGACAATTTTGCCTATTTTGAAGGGTCAGCTTTAAATGTTACCGATTCAGTCTCCCAAGACAACAGACATGACCTCCAGCGCACACAGAAGCGCAATATATGGCTGATGAAAGTGCAGAGCCAGGTGTTGAATTTAGTGGAAAAGACAAGTTTTGAATTGAAACTTTCAATGTTTTAATTGACAGACTTGTGTCCTGTCTTAATCATCAGTTAACTGCATACACACACTTGACCAATCTTTTTCATGTTCTTTTCATGCCTGATAATATGTCCAACAGTGAGCTCACTTTAAGGACCGAATCTCTTGCGGCAGCATATCCCACTGATCTGACCATGAGCTTGGCAGATGAACTTGTTCAGTACAAATCATTCATTTCAGAAGAACAAAAATGCCCAAATATAATGCTAAAAACCATGGTAAATTTGGATTTACAGTCCACTTTCCCAAATGTTTACATAGCACTCAGACTTTTTTTGACCCTGCCAATAACAAACTATGAAGGGGAACGGTCATTCTCCAGACTGGCTCGAATTAAAAATGAGCTCAGGATGAAAATGTGCCAAAATCGGTTGAATTCACTCTCCCTTCTAGCAATAGAATCAGAGTTTGTTTGACAGCTCAACTTTGATGAGTAAGTGGACGACTTTGCAAGAAGTAAGAGCAGAAAGAAACCATGGTAGGATCCTTAGGTACGGTAGGTTGGCGCGAGGGTGACTGTAACGAGGTGTGTGAGTGTAGAATCTGAGACTGTAGTGAAGTGCATGGGGAGTTGCTGAACAGGAGTCGTTCTTGTTTGAAGGACGGAGGTGGTGGAGAGGAACGCGATGCAGAGGACCAAGGCCATGCGAGAGAGGGAGGAGCAGAGAGAGAGGAGGAAGTATAACTACACCCTGCTCAGAGTTTGGCTGCCTGAGGACTCTATACTGCAGGGTGTGTGTCCTACCCGCGTCTCTCATGAACGCGCACATGCGCTTAGCTTGTCTGACACACTGCCCTCTCTTTTTCTCTTCTCTCTCTCTCTCACTCTCTCTCTCACTCTCTCTTGCTCTCCATCAGCTTACACTCATGTTGCAACACCAGCTGTAGTTTAATTATTGGTTGACTATAATGCTTGCTATAGTGGAAATACTGGGTGTACTATTATGCTAACAGTGCTAGATGTACAGTAATTCTAGTTCCTCTGCTAATCTGGATGTGCTTTAATCTGAGGTAAGGCGCAAGTGAGCTGAATGAGCTGTTACAAGCCTTAAATCTACCTGTCCCCTCACAAGGAGCTTGCTCACTGTTGACGCATTTCTTGCTGTTCTACATTACTTGGTGTGAAGTAATGCTAGCTGCACTATGAGTTAGGTTGTGAACTGTAATGTTGGCTGCACTACAGTACTACATGTAATGTAATATTTCCCATATAACAATGCTTGGCATTCTGTAATGCTTGCTGTACTACAATGTTCGGTGTCCTGTTAGTGCTATATGTGCCAGAAATTCAAGTTGTGCCATAATGCTGGATGTACTATACTGCTAGTGCTACAATACTGGGCCTAATGTAAAACTAGCTGTAATGGTAATACAAGGTATGCTAGCTTTTGCAATTCAGTGGCAATTTAAGCCAGCTGTGAATCAATTGTAGTTCACAGCTGATTGTGGCTTTTTGTCCCCCGGCATATAATGCGGGGGGATATAGCTCACGCTCTGTCTGTCCGTCTATCTGTCCGTCTGTCTGTTTGTCTGTCCCTCCGTCTGTAAACATGAGTTTGTCTGGGCCATATCTCGGAAACTATATGTGCTAGCTTCACCAAACTTGACACACATGCCAATGATGATGTCTAGATGTGCCTTTTAAAGGTGGTTTTCACAGCCTACAGCCGGGGGGATCCGCCTTTGCCAGATGGCTCTTGTTCAAAATGTCCCCAAGTCCAGCCGGATAGCTCACTCGGTTAAGGCACTGCGCTGCACTGCAGAGGTGACTATCACGTCGCGGGTTCGAGCCCTGACGTACCCACCGGCAGGGGTCGGCAGCTTATTCAGAGTAGCGCACAATTGGCTATCGCCCTACAGGGTTCCAAATTGGGAAGGGACTGCCGGATTTGGGGATAAAATAGTAGCTTTGTTCGTTGCTCCAGCGCCTCCTGCTGGCCAGACGGGCGCTCGTCAAGAAGACTCTGGGTTTGTTCATGTCCGGGCATCCTCCGCCCTCGTTCTGAACTTATGAGGATTCAACCAATGAGTGTATAAGAATCAGTGGCTGACGGGCACGTGCTTCGGAGGAGAGTCGTGAGCTGTCTTCACTATCCTGAGTTGGTAGCAAGGGGTCGCATACGAGCAAGCTTTGTACATAGTTCACCAATTGGGCATTCCAGATTCGGGTGGGATTGGAGATGCCAAATTAAAAAAAATAAATAAATAAATGTCCCCAAATCCTAACTCAGACCTTGGCCCCTATGAGGCACGTTCTTGGCCTGGGAGAAGGTGTCTGCACTGTACCAGTTTGTGCAGGAGGCCCTGGTGGATGGCTGGCAGCCCTTCAAACTGGTGGCACCGGGGGGGAAGAAGCTGAAAGAGGAGGATGTGCTACTGACTGAATGTAACCTGGTGAGTCCTGACCACACACACACACACACACACACACACGCGCGCGGAAACGCACCTGGCTCCCCCGCCCCCAGCTGCTAGCTCAGTTGCTTCCAAATAGAATCCTGGAGGGCCCACAATGTCTACCGGTTTTAGGCATTACAACATTTTCTGGGAATAGGATGGGCCATGTTTTCTATCGTCCATGGCTTAAAGCAGCTGTAAGTGTTAAAAGGCTCCACATTCCAATAGAGTATAATTTATTTGGAGTTATCTGGTCGATAACACAAGTCTCAGTCATGGTCTTCGGCAATAAAGCGGTATATAAAATTCTGGAGTCACCGACTGCCTCTATCTAAAACGCAAGATGGTCAAGAGCTGTATTTATATTGGTTCCGCTTTCAATGGGGAAAACCGAAGAAATCAAAGGGTTTAAAAAGCAATGTACAGCTAGCCTTGCTGCCACTAGACAGGTAAGCTTTGTATTACTCTGTTGTAGTTGTGACGTTTTATCAGTCTCGGATAGTCCAGTTAGTGGTTTTTAATCCTACTAAAATCAGTTTATAAATGAACCGTCCTCGTTTGTGGCAGACTACAGCTTGCTTCGCTGTGTAATGATAGCAAGTGTGGCTGAAGGACACTAGCTAGTTTTGGCTAACATCTTCAAATAGCCATTTATTCCAAAGTTTCTGCATGGATGTAATGTGCCGTTGGTCCATGTTTTCAGTGTGGCTTTCACACGATAATCACTGAGAGCGTCTTTATATAGAGTACTTAAGTGATGACGTCACAGCTACTTAGCTTCTGGTGTCGGAAGTAAAATTCTTATGGGAATTTATAATGGGGTTTGGACACTTTCTGGCATTGCTCGAACTCGCGCTTATTTTATGAGCCGCCTCTCTCTGAGAGTTGATTGCCAATGGGGTATACAGATACAAGTGATCGCATCATATTTGTTGTTTATTGCCAAAAATTATATGCTTTGCACTTGTAGTCAAAGCATTCACAACGGACAACGACGGTACGGTAGCCAATCAGTGCCTTAAATTGCCGTTGTCTATGTCCGTGCATCCTTTACCATGTAGTGGGCCACCATCAGCTGGCTACATGCCTGGAAATGAATGGATCACAATGAGTTATTTCGCAATTTAGCTTGCTAGCATTTAGCTACGCTAGCGAACCACCTAGCTAGCCAGCCAGTCAGCTCATTACATCTTGTGCACATTGCTAAATCAATAGAAACTAAATGGTTTGTTTAATGTCACTTACTGTCATTTAGCAAGCTAGCTAGCATTAAAATACACTGACTATAAATGGCTTAGCTAGCAAAATTGCTAGTTCGCTAGCCTAGCAAGCGAGCTGGTAAAAACTGCAGTTGGTAACTTTGAGGAGAGAGAGGACTTCGCACAAAAATTTGAAAAAAGCAACTTTCAGATCCCTCCCCCTCGCTCTCCACTGCACTCCTCAAACCCTCCCCCAGAAAGCTACCGTGCACGCGAAGCACGCAAACTGTTATGCATGCAACAGCGTTCACATTATGAAAGGGGCCAAATTGCCGAGGCGAGATGTTCCTGTTGCGAACAGTCAACACTGCTGGCCAGCAAACCGGCGTGTCCTTAGTCCTAAAAATTCCGAGGTGTTCCGTGCCGAAAAACCTCGTGCTGGAAAACCTTGACGTATATCGGCACGCACAATGTCCCATGCCCAAAAGCTTCGCGTGCCAAAAAGCCTCGTTTGCCCAGGTGTTCCGTGCCGAAAAACCTTGTGCTGGAAAACCTTGAGGTATATCGGCACGCACAATGTCCCATGCCCAAAAGCTTCATGTGCCAAAAAGCCTTGTTTGCCCACACGTCTCATAATGGGATGAGGCTTTTCGGCACGGCAAGGTTTTTCGGCACTGAACACCGGGGCTAATATCCCTCCTTTTATTGAAAACAAGTGTTTGCCACTAGCATGGCAATATTCCACGCCGCCTCAATTTTATGTGTCCGTACGGACAGAGCCCAATGCTATATCCCCTGCTGCATTTAATCGCGCGGCCAAGGATAATAATTAGTCCTGGCAAATTCTTGATGGTTTTCCTTCATTCACACGTTTTCCAATTCAAGAATAATCAAGTGGCAGTTAAAGACACGACTTCTCTCCCCCATGCGATCTAAAAGCGACAAAATAATGGGCTATATTCAGTACCAAAAAATTATTTGATTATAATTAGGTCTATGCACCATCACTCGGCGATGGCATTTCATAACTTTTCAGCGAATTTATGTAGTTTCGGCGACAAGTATATACACCCGTTTTTGCAGCACGGTCGCTCAATTTGTTGTAGAAAAAAAAAAAAAGACAGCTGTCCAATTGGAAAATGTAAACGGACGAAACCACTTACTAGTCTGAAATGCCGTCGCCGAGAGCAGGTGCATAGACCTAATTATAATTAAATAATTTTTCTGTCCTGAATGTAGCCCATAATTTTGTCACTTTTAGATCGCATGAGGAAGAGAAGCCGTCTCTTCGATTGCCACTTGATTATTTGTGAATTGAAAAACGTGTTAATAACGGAAACCCATCCAGAATTAGCCAGAATTAATTATTTTCAAAAAAAGGAGGGATATTAGCCCCGGATTTTTCAGGTCCAACGACACGCCTGCCAACAAATGAGCAGAAATAAATCATGTCGTCATGAAAAGTAATTTACAGCAGTATGTATTCATTAAAAACCCAGCACACGTTTATTTCAGTAAGTTATCCGTTTTTTGAGCACAGAAACCGTTGTGAATCCAGCTGAATGGCCAGTAAATCATGTATGTCAGCATTTAGCTGTGAGAGCACAGAAAGGTTACACATATTTATAAGGACAACAACACAACTGATAAGACTGCCAGGTCACTTCATAAGGAGATTTTCTGCTGCTTTCTAATAAAACAATGCCAGTAACATTAGCCCTAGCATCTGAAACAAGCTAACGTTATTTCGACTGCAACATCACAGTAACATCACATGCACTGCGGAGTACTGTAACAATTACAAGACTTTGGCTATTCAAACAGGGACTGCTTGAAAGACACGTTTACTCACTTATTTGCAGAGCAAAAATGAATTGATGCTGCTGAGGGCTGGGGTTAGTTTGGTGATCATGTCAGCGACGCCAACTTGCTTATTTGCAAAGCAAAAATGAACCAACATATAAAGCAGGGGTTTACCTGTCAAGCAGAAAAGTCGCAAACTCTGCATCAGTTTTTAATTCTTCCAGATCACGGAGTTCCTTCCACTTCTAAAAATCCACTCCGATGTTCACTCTGGTTTTATCCTGGGTTTTGTTAAATTCTTTCTTTTGTGCTTTTTTTCTTCTGTCTTCCTTTTTTACTTGTCTTAGCCATGTGAGTTGTTGCTGGTAACTGAGGTATCGGTATTTTTTCCTCGCTGATGGTTCTAAGCTCCCGAACTCTCACTCGGAGATTTGAACATGACTGAGCACTGGCGTGAACTGAGGAGGAAGGGGGAGGGGGCTGTCTGCAGCGTGTGCATGTGCACTGTTTGACGGCTGTAAGACACCATCCTGGCTCTAATTGTTTTTTTTTTTTGGTCGGTCCGAAAGATTCTTTTAAATTGCAGTAGGAGCATTAGGTGGGTTTAAAGGAGCCTTTTTAAATTACAGAGTACTAGTTTTATGTAATACTGTCAGTACACAGTGACAGTTTTAGCAAAAATAACAAAAAGTTACTTTACTAAAACTTACCAACTGCAGCTTTAAGTCAATAAAAAGGTGAATAGCCATTATTTGGCTACTTAGCTAGCGTCGAGCCGGGAACATTTCGCGAGTTGGCATTTATATATTGCCACCTAATATGACGTTAGTCAGCCACCGAAGTCTGTAAACTAGCTCGCTGGCCAAGTTAGCCCACTAAACGTCAGTTTGCTTGCTCGGCTTGCCTCACATGGTGAATATAAATCACTAAAAACAATGAATTGTAATTCTTTGGCACTTAACTGGTGTTAGATGACCAAATAGACCTGAATTAGCTACGTAGCTCAATCAGTTATGCTTTGACAAAGCTGATTAGACGGTATGTTACTCTCAGCGCATCGGGCGCCACGATATTGGTTCCGATAGCGCGTTGCGGAATTTCCCAAAGTGGCAGAGGTATACTCATCAAAACTGCCCTTTATGGGCAAAGCAAGGGAATTCCTGAGAATCCCGTTGAAGACATACTTAAAAATGACCCCAAATTTCCCTTGTTACCTTGTTTTTAATTTCCAGTTTCCCAGATGGCCGCCTGAGCGTTTCAAAGTTTGAGGTGACAAAAACACCCTTCAATTTTAAAGAAGTTAAGTAGGAATTCTAATAAAAACTGCACAGACTATTAGGCCCGTATTCAGAAACGAAACTCACACTCACCCTCCACTCACCATATAGTGAGTACGATTGAAATGTAACTGGAGTGTGAGAAAGAGATTGACCGACCACTAACTGAGAGAGCGGTCCCACTCCTCGCCAATTGCTATTCATAAACGCCACTCGAGCATAACTGACAGTAGTGGGCACTGGGTACCACAGGCGGTGCTCGGCTGCTGCAAAGAGACGCTCAATCCTCACCCTTCAGTGCTGAATGACCTAAACCTGACGCAGTTTACTTTTCTTGATTAGAAAGTTTCTCAGACAAATTCGTAAAACGACAATCAAATTTATTTTTAATAACGTTGTTATACATTGCTTCACAAAATTGAGGCGTTTCTTTCGCACATAAATGACGACGTAAAAATCAGCATGTCTTCGTAAATTCTGTGGTCGAGTGGCTCGCGAAAGGTGCAGGACAGCCCGCGAGGCTCACTAAACAAGCTGTGAAACGTGCCGGACATTTCCTTCTACATTCAATAATTAAGGATGTAGAAAAGACTGGAGTCTCGTGACTTACAGCTACATGAGCCTCGCAGACCAATCCCCACACGCCTCACGAGCCGCTGAGTGCAGAATTTTCCAACCCACGTAAGAAAAGCGCGAGAAATCCGAATGCGTGTGTTTACAGGTATGCGTCATTAATGAAAACTGGCCAAACCAAACCTGATAATGATGATAGTTTTTGCAATGGTAATTTAAATGAATTGAAAACAGTTCATGTCCAATCATTATTTTCAAGGGATGGTTTTGAGCTTCCCCTATTGCCAGTTCACCAGTAGCTACTGGTGGGTACACAAATGCTAACCTTGAGTTCACCACAGTGCAGTTCATAAACACTGAAACCAGGTGGTCAGTTAGTAAGTTACCGGCATCGTTATCATCAATAGAGTTAAAATTTGCATAGTTGCGATTGTGTCGAGCACGTGGCTGTAAATGATCCAGAGTTTCCGATGTTTGTAACCACCTGAAAGCCATGACAACGAAATACCGGCGCAAATTGGTGCGGCTCAAGGGAGGTGTTCCCTGCACTCAACCTTCACTCAGAAAGAGACGCAATTTTCAGTGTGAGCGAAGTCTCTGAAAGCAAATGAGTGTTGGGGGAACCTCTGACGCATTTATTATAATCTGACACTAAGTTTTAGTATGCGCTCACATGCAATTAGTGTGAGTGTCGCTTCTGAATACGGGCCTCAGATTAAGTATTCAAGATCATCAGACAAAAAATTATGCGATATGGAGCACCAGCAGTCTGTTTCTACCGTCAGCGAAAAAAACTGTCTGTGGTAAAAATTCCAGATATGGCGCCCCCATTGAGAGTTGCGCAGCAAAATTAAATTCTGTTTTCATTCATCATTTTGGAATAGGCAGATAATATTCCAATGAACATTATCTGAAAGTTTCATCAGAATATCTAAAGAATGAAGAATGTAATAGCATTTTATGCAAACCATGTTTTCGGTCACAGATTTCTAATTTTTTTCTAAGGTCATTTTTTACCCCTCATTTCCCAGTTTCCAAGTTTAATAACTTTGTGGGTTCTTAACCTATCACTTAGATCTTGGTGTCACTGGAAAGTTTATTTCAAACTGTTTCAAGATTAATTATTCATTTCAGCATAGGACCATTTTGAAAATTTTTGTAATATACCTATTTTTAGCTTGTTCGCTAGCTAGCTAGAGAGTTTTTCAGCAAACAGATGATGGCCAAGGATGCTTGGCTATTAAAGTAAATGGCGCTAGTTGTAAAACTTGATATCTAGCTAGTAAATATAACTAAGTAGAGTGTAGAGTGGCTGACAAATTCAGTCTCACCAAGCTAAGCAAACAAATGGCTATGGCTTGGCAATTGGCAAGGTGCAGTTAATTTGTAATGCATTTCAAACTCATTCTGCCCGGGAATGAGGAGGATCATGGGACGTGTAGTTTTTAGACTACAAATAGGATTAGCATGGTGGCGAAAAATTGAAATGATTTAAATTGTAGCTGACTCTGGTCAAGAAAAACAACGCTTTTTTGTTACTCAGAAATATGAGGTAAAATCTCGCAATCGACGGAGGCCGGTAAACAACGGGAAGTGCTTCAAAAGTGAACTGAAAATAACATTTATGGGTAAAATGAAGAGGAAATTTTACTTCCGACACCAGGGTGTCATCATCACTTTAATATTCTATTGTACTTGTATTGTAACTGAGCTGCTTCTCTCTCTACCTTTCAGAAACCGATGTGCATTTCTCTGTCTGTAATTACAATTACAATCAATTCTAATTGAAAAAAGTAATTGAACCCAACCCTGGTTGCTGTATCCTTTATCCCCTCTCCTCCCGTCTGTCACACCCTAACCCATCTCCATGCTTCTGTCACTCCTCTCTCTCCTGCTCTCTCCCTCCCTCCCACAATCTCCCAGGTACCATCAGCTCTCCTGTCCTTCTCCTGGGACTCTGCGGTTCAGGCAGACATAGCCGCTGCAGGTGCTCAGAGCTCCCAGCTGCTGAGACCAGAACTGCTGGAAGGCATCAAGACTCTAAGCCATACATTCTCAAAGTGCGGCCCCCGGGCCAATGGCGGCCCGCCGAGACATTTCTGGCAGCCCGCAATGAATTACAGTTATTAATTTTCATCCAACTGTACATGAAAGGATGAATCTCCGTTTCGTGGTCTCTAGCGGCATCTATTGGAATAAGCGGTAATTGCAGGTGTGGTTTGGACCTCACTCCCAGAGTTCCACGGTGCAATGTTTTTTTCTCACCACTGGAGTGCTGACGGCGTCTCCTGCCTCACTCTGCCTCGGGGAAGAGACTGTGACCGCAGCTGTGAAAATGGAGCGGGATCCGGAGCCGGAGCCGGAGCCGGGCCCCTCGAGAAAGAAATGATACGTTGGTGTGGAAAAAAGACGGTTTCAAGATAAGTGGACAAAGGCTTACTTTGTCATACCTCACGGGTCGGACAAAGTCATGCCTGATCTGCAAGCAGGTTAATGCTATGCTCAAGGACTTCAACATAAAACAACATTAGGAGACCAATCATAAAGGCTACGACAAATTCACCGTGGCGGCGAGGAGCTCGCCAGTAAGCTTGAGCAACTTAAAAGAGGCTACACTGCACAGCAGTCAGTTTTCACAAATCTGGCCAAATCCGGTGAAGCTGTGACACAGGCTAGCTACGTGGTTGCTCAAGAAATAGCCAGGAGGAGCAAGCCGTTCAGTGACAGAGAATTTGTGCGAGACTGCATTTTGAAAGTGGCCGACATTGTATGCCCGGAGCACAAAGCAAAGCTCCGTGACATAAGTTTGTGAAATGACACAGTGACACGACGAATCGAAGATCTGGCGAACGATCTCAATAAGCAGCTGGGACAACGTTTGGAAGGCCTGGAAAAGGGAGCCTTTTCTATTGCACTGGATGAAAGCACGAATATTTCCGATACAGCGCAATTGCTTATTTTCATCCGAACAGTCACTGAGTAGGGAATATTGTACTACGGATCCTTTTGCTGACACACAGGCAAACAGGAAGTTAATAACTCGTTTGAGATAAGCCTGACGGCATTTAGGATGCTGTTCATGACATGTTTGATTATTGTCATTTCACTGCTACGTCCCATTAAAGCGAGTGAACAAATGGAACATTGTTCTTATCTATAATCAAACATCCGAACTCGATCAAGCTGAGATCGCCGACATCGGAAAGGAATGCGACAAAACAAACGGGTGAGTGGACGTGTGCATCGGCAAAAGCAAAGAGGATAAGATAAACCTGTAAGACCAAGAATGAGCGTACGTTGCCCGAACGAGAATTGTGACTATGTGGCTACACACGCAGAGGCAGCAGTGGTGGCAGCAATGCTAAACAATCATGCAACAGTGCACACCGCAGCCCCCGGAGAGCCGCACACAAACACTAAGGTAGAGAAACTCAAGCGACCCTCCATCGCATTAGCGGGAACGGCCGAGACATGGTCATACTTCCTAACCGGCTGGGATGAATACAAAAGGGGCACTAAATTGGCCGGTTCCAACGTCGCCACACAGCTGCTGGAATGCTGCGAGGAGGATTTAAGAAAAGACCTCACCCGCGCAGCAGGCAAGAGCCTAGTAGACAGTGACGAAAAAGACGTCCTCTCGAGGCATAGCAGACCAGGAGATACAGCTTGACTTACTCAGTGAAAAAAATCAGAATATGCAATTAAAGGACATGATAGAATTCATTGAAGCTAAAGAGTCAGGAAAGCGCTCAGCCTCACGCCTGCTCGACCCCGAAATCACAAACTCGATCAGCAGCTCATATCGACGAGGGAAACAGCAGGACGTCTGCGCCAAGGTGGGCCCAAGGACAGAAAAATTAAAGGTGAAACCAGAGGGAGCCTGCATCTACTGTGGCGAGGTAGGCCATGGTAAGACACCGCAGTGGCGCATCCGGCGTGCTGAGTGCCCTGCATATGGCAAGACTTGCCGGAAATGCAGTCGTCAAAATCACATCGACAAGGTCTGCCTGGGTGGCCGCTCAGCTGGACCGCCACCAGAGGAGACCGACTGGGTGTGCGACGAACAGCAGACGGCAGCATTTGATGAACTATGCACACTCACCATGGACAGCGCCAACAACAAGGTATGCACATTACCCCTGGCCCACCATCTGTATGACGACATGCGTGACAAGTGGATGAGGCGCCCGTCCAACCCACAGCCATACATCTGCCTCGCCCTCAGCGTCCAGCGTGAGGATTACAGAGCCCTGGGCCTCGACCTTCGGAAACACACCCGCACTGTAACCCTATCAGCCATGGCTGACACGGGGTGCCAGAGCTGCCTGATCGATGTCAAGGTTGCCCAGCAGCTGGGTCTGAGCACTGACGACCTAATCCTGTGTCAATGACCATGAGAGCTGCAAACAATGAAGGCATACGCATTCTTGGGGCTGCCATCGTCAGGTTCACCGGCAACAGCAGTGACGCCCGGAGGCTGGAGACTCATCAAATCGCATACGTGACAGACACCTCAGACCGTATTTTCCTCTCTCGTGCAGCCTGTGTGGACCTTTGCATGATATCAGACAAGTTCCCAACACTCGGTGAGGTCAACTTAGCAACCACAGATTCATGTGACTGCCCACGGCGTGCAGAGCCCCCAACCAAACCAACTTCGCTTCCCATGCCGGCCACAGAGGCCAACAGGGAGGCTTTACGGACAAACCTCTTGGAGCTGTATGCTCAGAGCACATTCAACACATGCCCTCACCAGCCCCTGCCAAGGATGTCTGGTCCGCCACTTCGCCTCATGCTCGACGACGACGCTACTCCGGTAGCCTACCACACCCCCATCCCGGTGGCCATACACTGGCAGAGCGAGGTGAAGGCTGGCCTCGACTAGGATGTTCACCTAAGCGTGCTGGAAGAGGTGCCCATTGGCACGCCAGTGACTTGGTGTCACCGCATGGTGATCTGCGCCAAAAAGAACGGCGAGCCACGGCGCACTGTTGACTTCCAAGCCCTGAACAAACACGCCCTCCGTGAAACCCACCACACACAATCACCCTTCCACCAGGCAAGGCAAGTACCCAGTGGGAAGTACAAAACCGTGTTCGATGCCTGGAATGGTTACCACTGTGTCCCGCTGCACGAGGACGACCGCCACAAAACGACATTCATCACCCCATGGGGCAGGTATCGATACCTCTCGGCCCCACAAGGATACATAACATCGGGGGACGGTTACTCATGCCACTACGACGAGGTGGTCGCAGATATCGGCAACAAGACCAAGTGTGTGTGGACGACACGTTGCTGTGGGCTGACACCATGGAGGAGGCCTACTTTCAGGCAGTACAGTGGCTCGACATTTGCGGCAGAAACGGTATTGTCCTCAACCCTGACAAATTTGTCTTTGCCTCACCGACAGTGGACTTTGCAGGCTTCACTATTACCATGACTGACATACGGCCATGCAGTCGTTACCTGGAGCTGGAGGAGGTCTTCCGCGAGTCCAAGGAGACGATCGTCCGGGAGATCGAGCGTGGCGTCCGCATCTTCGACAAGTCCAAACCCACATGCCTCGCCACAGACTGGTCAAGGGAGGGGGTCGGCTTCTGGCTGTTCCAGAAACATTGCCGGTGCATGCTAGTCAAACCCTTCTGCTGCACCGACAGCTGGAAGGTGACCCTGGTCGGGAGCAGGTTCACCAATGCGGCAGAGTCGAGATACGCACCCATAGAGGGCGAGGCGCTTGCAGTCGCTGACGCCTTGGACAAGGCACGCTACTTCGTGCTGGGCTGCAAGGACCTCATCGTGGTCGTTGACCACAAGCCATTGCTTAACCTCCTCAGCGACAGGGTGCTCGACGACATACCCAACCCCCATCTCTGGAATCTCAAAGAAAAGACCCTGTGCTATCGCTTTCGCATCATGCACATCCCTGGCATGAAAAACAGGGCTGCTGACGCCATTTCGCGCAGACCGGTCGGCACTCCATGCCCATCGCCCATGGATCTCCCTGATAACAACGCTGCAATTGTTACCCACCTCTCACCCAGTGCGCACGCCGATGTCCTGTCTCTCATATGGCGGACGGGGCCCGTGGACGACGACGAGGGTGGTGACTTGACCTGGTGCGCTGCAGGGCTTGAGTCACTGCAGTCTGTGACATGGGATCGCGTCAGGGAGGCCACCAGCAGCGAGGATGACATGCGCGCGCTGGAGGAGATGGTGGCGGACGGCTTCCCCGAGTCCAGGGCTAGGATGCCTGCAGTGATCCGTGGCTTCTACCAGTACCGCGAGGACATTACGTCAGCTGATAGAGTAGTCCTGTACCGAGACAGAGTGGTCATACCGCCTTCACTCCGCAGCGAGGTGCTGGGCACCCTGCACGCCGCTCACCAGGGCGTCTCCATGATGACCGCCCGTGCGGAATCGTCCGTCTTTTGGCCGGGCATGTCGGCTGAAATCCTTGCCACCCGGAATGACTGTGAACATTGTCACCGGTTGGCGCCCTCCCCACCGACTCCCCCCATCATGCCTGTTTACCCCTTCCAGGCTGTCTGCGCTGACTTTTTCATTCACAGGGGGGTGCACTACCTTGTCATCGTGGACCGTTACTCTAACTGGCCAATCATCTCCAGGTCAATGGGGGGCGCCGCGGACCTCACATGCCACCTGCGTCAAGCCTTTGCCACGTACGGGACGCCTGAGGAACTGGCGTCTGACAGGGGGCCGGAGTTCACCTCTGCCGAGACCAGATCTTTCCTGCGCAGATGGGGCGTGCACCACCGCCTCGCATCTGTGGCCTTCCCCCACAGCAACTGCTGTGCTGAGATCGGCATCAAGACAATGAAGCGGCTGATCACGGACAACACGGGTCCGAAAGGGGAACTGGACACTGACTCTGTGCAGAGGGCAATACTGCTCTACCGCAACACGCCCGACCCTGACACGAAAATTTCTCCTGCGATGTGCGTTTTCGGCCGACCGATACGGGACTTTATCCCGATTCCCCCCGGGAGGTACAGGCCCCATACCACGTGGCGTGAAACGCTGACTGCAAGGGAGGAGGCCCTGCGCAAGCGCCACATCCGCACAACTGACAATTGGGCGGAGCACACCAGGCGCCTCCCACCCCTCAAAGTGGGGGACTTCGTGCGTGTGCAGAACCAGACGGGTCCCCACCCCAACAAGTGGGACAGGACAGGCTGCGTCGTTGAGGTGCGCCAGCATGATCAATACCTGGTCAAGATTGACGGCTCGGGCAGGGTCTCCCTTCGGAACCGGAGGTTCCTGCGCAAGTTCCTCCCCGTTCGCAACGATCGGCCTCCCCCCGGTCGATTCACGACGACCTGGCACCTCATGCTACCACCCAAACGCCTATCGCGCCGCCTGTGCTGCCTGGCCCCCTGAGTGGCCCGGCGACGCCTGCGACAGAGCCGGGGCCTGCCTTACTGTCGGGGCCCACTACATCATCGGCACCGCCTCTCATGGACCTTTCCCAGCGCAGCGGGCTGCCCCTGCCCATTCCACCTGTGACCTCAGCACAAGGCGTCCCTGTTATGCCGCCGCTGGCTCCTGTAGCCCCGGCGGCTGCACTGCCTTCATCGCCCGACGTGTCACCAGCAACGGACTTACGCTGGTCCACCAGGATGCCCAGCGTGCCTGCATGGCACAGGGACTATGTTATGAGGTAGCCTTTAATGGGTTCCCTGGGCATAGCATGACTTGTTCTACATTTGTTATTTCCGCTGTTTGCTGTTATTATTGCACTATTACTATGCCTTTGTTATTTCTCAGCCTTTGTTTAGAAGTGTTAAAGGCTCGGGGGGAGATAGGGAATATTGTACTACGGATCCTTTTACTGACACACAGGCAAACAGGAAGTTAATAACTCGTTTGAGATAAGCCTGACGGCATTTAGGAAGCTGTTCATGACATGTTTGATTATTGCCATTTCACTGCTACGTCCCATTAAAGCGAGTGAACAAATGGAACATTGTTCTTATCTACTGAGAACTTTGAAAGAGGCGAGGAGCTGCTAAGCTTGGAGAGTATCAAAGACAGAACAAGGGGAGTCGACATTTGTGATGCTGTGTCGCAGTCTCGATGCACACAATGTGAAGCTGCCTTCTATGGTTGGTGTCACGACAGATGGAGCACCGGCAATGATCGGGAGAAAGACGGGTGCCGTGTCGCTGCTCTCTGACAAAGTGGCCAACAACGGAGGTGAGAAGCTAATCAAATATCACTGTATAATACATCAGGAAGCTCTCGCTGCTCAAACGCTTGATATGAAACATGTGATGGACATTGTTGTGAAGACAGTTGATTTCCTTAAGTCCAGAGGTCTGAATCACCGCCAATTCAAGACTTTTTTGGAGCAATCAGAGGCAGATTTTGGTGACGTCATATACTTCACTGCCGTCAGGTGGCTGAGCAGAGGTGCCACGCTGAAGCGTTTCTTTAACCTGAGAAAAGAAATAAGGGAGTTCATGGTGTCAAAGGGACAAGATGTGACAGTTAAGTGACACTAAATGGCTGTGTGACCTAGCGCTCCTTGTTGACCTGAATACTTGTCTCAGCGATCTCAATGTGAAGCTGCAGGGCCATGGGAAGCTCATTTCCACACTTTTTGACAACGTAAAAGCTTTCCAGCGAAAACTTGAACTGCTGCAGGGACAGCTCAAACAGGGAGATCTAACCCATCTTGGCACCTGCAAGGCACTCGTAGATGACACAGAGACAGATGGGCGCCACGTTTTACGTCACCTGCGTTCAGACAAGAACCATAACCTCATAAAAAAACTCAGAGAGGAATTCGACCACCGCTTCTCCGACTTCAGGGACCATGAGAAGTCATTCAACCTCTTCCAAAATCCTCTCTCATTTGTCCCTGAGGAAGAGCCTGCAGAAATGCAGTTTGAGCTCATCGACCTGTAGGAGAACTCCGAGGCAAGAGCAGCATATCGTGACAAGAATCTCGTCGAGTTCTACAAAGGACTTTCCCCATCTACATACCCTGCACTTCGCCAGCATGCTATCAGAATGGTCTCTTTATTCGGAAGTACATACATTTGTGAGAGGACCTTCTCCACCAAGGCCATCAACAAATCCAAGCTGAGGTCCAGGCTGACAGATGGCCACCTACATTCTGTCCTTCGTATTGCAACGACGGAGATGGAGCCAGACATCAGAGGAATCGTGGCCAACCGAAAACAGCAGCACAAATACCATGCCAATAAAAAAAGGTATGTTGACCTAGTAATAAATATTCTGTGTGACTTAATGACAAGCTAATTAATTACAGGCAATGACAGATATTAATGATGGTGATGATGATGATGATGATGATGATGACTTCTGTTTTAACAGTCTCCCTCTCTCTTTCTTCCCCTCCCTCTGTGTGTGTGTGTGTGTGTGTGTCTGTCTGTCTCTACAGGTCTTCCTGTGGTGCTTTGGTAGCTGGAATTGCTCCTGAATAAGGTCCATGCTGATAAGACAGGAAGCAAGGCACACTGAGACTGACTTTTTTGTTCTAAATAAGTTCTTACATATATTCTGAAATGGACTGCGAACAGGACTGTTATATCCCAAATTTGACTGTAGGGGGCAGAAAATCCCAGGGATTTTGTGTGCATCACAATGTTTCTCAAAGTTTACTCAAGTTTTGCCAGGTTTAGCATCATTTATTAATTGAAATGTGTTTATTGCACATTACTGGATGCAGACCAATAAATGTGAATTGTAGAAATGCAACCTGGTCATTAAAATGATTACAAATGGGATTTATTTCTGTTTTTTTTCCTTTGGCGGCCTTCAGTTCAATGTTGGGTTCTTAAATTGGCCCTCAGCTACAAAAACTTTGAGAACCCCCGCTCTAAGCTGAGCATCCTGTACACTACCTACATGCACCCCTCCCCTCCACCCCAGCCCCCTCCCTTCTCATATCTGCCCCCTCTTTTTCCATCCTTCTCCCCACGCCTCCTTCACCTCTCTGTGTGGCAGACTGTACCCCGCAGAGCAAGCAGGAATTTCATTGTGTGCCGGAGAGTGCATCAGGAACAGCACAGTGATTGCCTGTGTGATCTCTTGATCTTTGACCCTTGAATTGAATAGGGAACTGTGCAGTGATTGGCTGTGTGATCTCTCGATCTTTGACCCCTGTATAGTTCCAGTGTGGAAGGTGTTCCAAGTGATTCTCAATAGTACTCTAAGTAACACTGTGCTGTTGAACTCGGCTACAGCAGCCATTGTACCAATTGCACGATTAACTCCACACATGGGATGGATAAAACAGCTAATTCTGGGCCTCTATCACTGTAATATAGCTGCAGGGAAAGAACACTGCACTTTTGCCCCGCTACTCTGTTACTCTAGCTTTTCCCTCATCCATCTATTATTTACAGCACTTATCCCTGGTCAGGGTCATGGGTGGGCTGGAGTCTATTCCAACATCCAGTGCGTGACAGTCCTGACTCTCTGGTTGTTTCTCAAAGCATTGGCTGTAGCCTTGGTGGGCTGCCATGTCATCGACGGCTGTCTTATTGTGGCGGCATCTTCGAGTACAGCTGAGAAATGCAGCCTTCGTCTTGCCTGATTTCAGACAGAATTTTCAACATGGAAACGGAGTGTCAGCGAAATGACAATTCTGTCTGATATCAGGCAAGATGAAGGCTGTGTTTCACAGCTGTATTTGGAGGCCCTCACAGTGGAACAGCTGTTGATGTCGCAGCCTTGAAATGCAGCCTAGCTGAGCTGCAGCCAATGCTTTGAGAAACGGCCTGTCCGAAAGAAAAGGCCTATAAGGAATGGAGGTTGGGTTAGCAGAATGAATGGTGGCTAATGCTTGTTAACGTGGTCGTGTCCTTCTTTGAGCAATGGACAAACAGACCCCTCCCCCTCCTGCTATCTTCAGCTGCTGATTGCCTGGGTTAAATTCATGACAGACAGTCTGTTCCGTAAGTATTTAAACTATCACTGTATCAGAAGGAGAAAATGGCGGTAATTCTCTGGATCACTCCGTTGGGTGTAAATAACCTCAAATTAAAGCTGACAGTTTGCACCGTCACCTGTTATTTATAGTTTTATTTAAATTTGCCTGAGTAAAAAAGTGTTGTGTTCAAATACTTATGGACTGCACTGCATATATTTAGCATGGGCAGCCACCTTTGCGGGGAGTTTAGCATTTAAGCTGCCTTTTTATTTGACGCTTCTCTTAATATTGTATTAATTTATTACCCTCATAGCACATTTTATTCTCTTGCACTACTGCCTCGGCAAATGAGTCATCAGGCTAGCAAACCACTTGCGCGGCTAACAAATGACTGGCACAGCCAGCCGGCATTTCACGTATATGGCTCGCATAGCTAACCAACGGTTGATAAGGCTTGGCTATTTCATATAGCTAGCCAACAATATATGTGGACAATTTACAGTTTGCACAGCCGACTAAAAATTCAGGTTGGTCACTGACAAGTTCACACAGCTTACAAAAAGTTCACCCATTTGAATGTGTTTTACAAAGTGAAATAGAACATATGCAAAGTCTTTTATTAAACAACTGGACTGTCACTGGCTGTTAGTGGTTGCTTTATTCTGCATCTAAAGAGATAACATTTTCGTGTTCATACGCTCAGAAATGAATCTGAATTAAGGGAATCTTATTAGAAACACATAGTGAAGTGAGGTGTTTTCATCCAAAGATCAGGCAATTGATTTGAGCAAAATTCACTCAAAATATTATTTCAGTGCGTGATTGTGGCCCCTTTACATACCCAACATGGAATCCATTATGTGCGTCAAAAAATGCAGATTCCCTTAGGTTTATACCCAAAGCACAGGAGTGTGGAAACAATATTTGATTTGCAGTGACCGATGATTGGTGGGTAGGTGGAGCAGAGGATCCCCCCCCTTGAACTGAAGTGAGAATATAGACACGACCAGCTTCCACATAGGACAGAACATTTCAAAATCCGGTCCACATCCAGCCCGGGTTTTCATTCCTTCCAGGCAATTGATTGATCGATTGTTGCTACCAATAGGCCAGACTGTCATTAAATCTGACTCCCAGGAAAAAGAAGGCTGGAAAACCCTTGATGACTTGGAAACCGGGCAATGAGGCCTGTTAAAGCACACTCTCTACCTTTTTAAACCAGCACTATTGATCCACAGTCCTCTACCTGGAGGATTTGTTGCAAAGCAAGACTTTTCCAAGTTTGATGACTGCTCTGAGTTACAATTATTTTACCCCTTTGCTCAGACATAGACACCGGCATCCTAAGTTCTGAAATTAATTCCTAAATAATTCTGTATTTGAATTTCCAAATGTTTTGCCACACTGGAACAACTTTCTAAAGTCTCTGTGACACTACCAATGAGTTATAAAGCCTAAATAGGCTCATGCATAACAGGATTTATTGTCATTATTTGTATTCTGGGCAAAGGAGTTAACTTGAGTCCATACTCCAGATGCTGGAGGATGCCGTGTGTCGCTCAGCACAGTAAGTGAGTTTACTATGCAGTCCTGCTTTGTAATATCTGCCCCCTAGTTGGCAACAGTCTGCTGGATTTCTGTTACTTTGCACTCGGGCAGTTACTGAAGGGTATTATAACATTACCTTAACCTCTGGGGGGTGTAGAAAATCAGGCCTCAATCCCACTGCAGGATGGTAAGTGGAGATGTATTATCCTACACGTTTTCACTCCAACACAAACGAAGCACACTTCAGTCGAAAGCTGCAGGTCTCAGTGAGGTGTTCATTAGTCGCAAATGGTGCGCAAAATTAAGAGTTGGAGTGGACATTTATGTGAAGACGGATCTCCACACTGGTGTTGAGACGGAACACCACGAGATGCAGTCATGTGATATCTGATCAATAACAACAGGAAGTATTCACGTGGAATTCTAAAAGTTTCAATATTATGCTGTAATTCCAAAATTGCCTCTAACCAAATGCTCCTCTGATTGAGATGCCAAGCAGCTTATATACAGTAATCTGCGTATTACAGTACTGCTTTGGTGGCTGTTAGTTCACCTTTTATTTTCTGTCAGCACACTGCGCATTTTCGTGAAAACCTCTGACCACACTGCTGACCAATTTCGTACAAGAAAATGTCTGTACTTCAAATGCAGATATGCAAAGATGTGCATTCCTGCACAATTTCAGCTTGTTTTGACAGCAAGTGCTCTGTTTGGATATATTGTATGTAATTCTGTTATTTCCGTTATCTTGTCATTGTCCATAGCTTTCTAGCCAGATGATGAGTAATAAAGTGAATGCAAATGAACCAAGTCCTCTGTCATTTTTAATGGGGTGTAAATTTAATGTATCAAGGCTTCATAAGTACCTTACAGTCATTAACCTGATCCTTACATGGGACTAGCAGTGGATAAGATGAGTTTCCGACCCTGCTCCCGGAGTTCCCCAGCCCTCCAAACTTTATATGTCTCCCTGATCTGAGCATTCAACTAATGAGCTGATCATCTCTATCAGGAACATCACATCAGGAAGATATCTTAAAGGTCCACTATTATGCCACCAGATGCATCGCTAAATGGCCATTATGAGACAGTTCAAAATCTCCCCTCTCCTGATATCACCAGGGGTAGTGACCGCCCAGAATAATGAAATCTGATTGACTGCTTGGCTGAAGTTGATCAGTTCTTCTTGCCTCTGGTTGGTTACTTCCCCATGTGATGTTAAGAATGGAAAGATTTTCAATTGGCTAGTAATAACTAACTGGCTGTGTGCCTGGTGACATAATAGGGGTCCTTTAAGTGTGTTGGGGAAGGGTACTTCATGAGTACTTGAAAAGATAAAGTAGGGCCCACAAACCTTTTGTGACCCAATTAAGCATTTTGGCAATGAGGCTTCTGGTCTCCACTGCACTCTATTATGCACATAAGGAACACAGCATTATGAGGTACTACTGCATTCTTGTTTGGGTTCACAAACATTTTTTGTTGCACTCAAAAAGAATTCATCCAATGGATTCAAAAATGTTTTTTTTTTTTGTCTTCTATCAGTGAAGGATGTTCTGGAACAGTTTACCCAGCAGATTCAAATACATTTTTTGTCTATTTTCCCAGTGTGGGCTGTTCTACAGCTCATCCAATGTTTCAAACATTTTTTTTCCCTCTATGCTGTCTGAAGATGTGGTTGAAAATGATGTCAACAATCAATCAATCAATCAATTTCTCAATGAACTGAGCAAATTTGTTAATCAATTAGTTATCCATATTAATCAGCTATTACAAATTAATAATCATACAGTATTAATAATTTATCATTATTCATGCAGCATTTATGTATCATGTTATCTCATAGTGACAATGCTTAGCTTAGAATTCTTATATGAATCTGAATTTGTGTAAAATTATTTTAGCATGTGAGGGAAATGTGAAGATTTTTCCTTCTCTCTCTAGCTTGCAAATTTGACCAGACATGTGAAGGTTTTTGCTTATTGCTTCTTCGGTCATGTGCTTGGGACTGGAATCCAGATTATGTGTTATTCCAAATTATACCATGGTCTGGCTGAATACTCTTTTCTGATTGGCCGGCAGCCGTGTGTTAATACCATGGAATGTACAGGTACTTCGGCTACGGTAGTATTACTGTTCGAAATTCATTCGCTAGTGAACCCGTAACCATAGCAATGTTGGAGAGCATTGTGGTCAAACTGTCAGATTATTCCTTGTCATGATGATGGAACACTCTTGCTTCATAAACTTTATATTTTAAGTGCAAAACTTCCACCAAATATTTCTGAATGCTTTGATTTGATATTGCTGGCAAATGACTGTGGTATAACTGGGATAATCAACTCGTAGGTGTGCATCACATAGTTTTAAGGTATGAAGCCAGGGCGAATAACCTCTGCGAAGTTGGTTGCCTCCGCAAAGTGTTAAAACCGTGTGAGGCACACCTACGTGTTGATTATCCCTCACATAAATATCATTTGATTGGAAACCACAATTTATCAGAAACACACATTAGTTAATTTTACCCGTCTCTGGGAGCTAGCCCCAAGGACGGTGCAAGGTAGTGAATTCAATTGGAGGTGCTTACTCTTGCGACACTGGTTGTGGAATGTTATGTGGAGAAAAAAAAAAAGCCACTAGATGGCAGTATTGACATTGTTAAGCCCAGTCTGGAGCTAGGTTTTGGGCATGTCCTGGGCATGCCTGAGTGGGAAGTCCCAGAGAATTGAAGAAAAGTCTAAAAGGTAGGAGGGGGCTGGAAAAGATTATATTGAGAGAGTAAAGTAGTAGGAGAAATTGCAAGGAAAAGGATACATTTGACCAGACCTGTCACTCTTTTCAAGACCTGTGAAGCTTTTTGTGGATTTTTGCCTGTGTTGGAGCATTTTCTTGTCCCAGAACATCACACAAAGCAACCCCATCTCTGTAACTATCTCATTTTTTTATATTATCAATCTTGGTCAGTGCTTTATTTTATTTAATCTGTTCAAGTTTTAAAATTTTGTCTGTCATCCCTTGCTGTCCGATTTGCCGTAAGAAATTGGGACCATAACAGGAGTGTATTCAATCAAATCCTCATTCTTGACATACTGGTTTCAAAAGTGCATAATTTTGCAATACTGATTGCCCATTGCCCTGATATGGTGGCAGGGGATGTTGTCTGATACACCAGCTGTTGCAAGAGATGGCTAGACTAATCAATCTGTCTGAGCTAGAGTTCAATTATTGGGTTGTCAGACCCAATATAAGGATGTATCGGAAAGAACTCCACTAACTTTGCATTATTGTCTGATTTCCACTGTACAACATGTTTGATTTCCAATATGTTCTTGGACAAGGGCCTTATACTTGTCCAGGATGTAAATTTTTTGATGATAAAAATGGGTTGAAGAGAAAGATGGTCAGCTTTGTTTTGTGTCAAGGAAACCTCAGCTTTCTTTCTTTGTCAATTTTATTTAAAAAAGTTTTTCCCCCTCCACAATCCCTGCTCCCTCATGGGAGGTTGGCTTTATTTATTCATTTATTTTGTCTCTCCCCCCAGAGGGAGACATACTGTTTCAGGCTCGGTTTGCGGTCGCGTTCCCACTTTGTTTCCGAAGTATAACTCAAAAACCGTTTGCATGACCTTGACAAAACTTTGCATACTTACCACTCAGTTCTTGAAGTGGTGCCTTATGGTATGTACCTACTTGTCTGTCCATCTCTCTGGTGGGTTAGGCTGGGAAGGGGGCTGGTGGGGAGACATGTTTTAACGAGTAAAAACACTCTACTTTTTATTTATGATTATTTGTTTGTTTATTTTTACAAATGACAAACAAATGGACAGACAGGGGAACGTACAAATATAAAACACGAATAAGAAAAGAAAAAATGAGAAAAATATACAGGACTTTGAGAAAAGAAAAGAGGAAATATATAGGTCACTCTGAAACAGAGACAATTAATTCGTCTTCTGGAGGGACTATTTGAATGGGAGGTGCTGTTGGTGGACAGTCTTTCTGTCTATAACAGCACCCAGCTGAAGGGAGATGGCAATGTCTGTTTTTACACAAAAGTAGTAAAATCAGTGACCCAGACAGAACAGCCAACAGTATCAGTGCCCCTCTTTCTTTACTAAGCTGAAAGTTTTCAAGTGGGACATCTGTGGGCGGCAGTTCACATGGGATTTCTCTGGATGGGGCTTCTGTGGGCGGGACTTTTGTGGGCAGGGCTTCTGTGGGCGGGACTTTTGTGGGCAGGGCTTCTGTGGGCGGGACTTTTGTGGGCGGGACTTCAGTGGGCAGGACTTTTGTGGGCAGGGCTTCTGTGGGCGGGACTTCAGTGGGCAGGGCTTCTGTGGGCAGTGCTTCTTCACAAATAAAGATCAGAAACAAAAGCTTTTATTGTAGCCCACTGTGCTAAATACCAGAATGATCATACATGTTTTTACACTTTGGGGTCTGTTTCGTTCACACTACATCAACCTACTCTTCAAAAAAATTATATTTTTAATGGACTCTCCCCTTAGAAAACATATTTTGTGGCATTTAAGTTCATCACAGTCTGAAACTAGGTCAATGTGTGCTTAATCCACAGTTTCCAATAAAAACCATTTTTCTGGTGTTCAGTGGCTGTCAGAATCAAACATTTAGTCCACATTTTATAGTGTAGCAATTTGAAGCACTTGGTAACGTAACTTGAGTGTCATCATACCTAAGCCCGGACACATGGTGGTATCTGCATCCCGCAAACTCTGAATCAGGTTCCTAAAAAGACAGTATCTATTAAAACACAGCTTGTTTTTTACGGATAAACACAGCCCCTATTATTGGCTGGCCTCCTTCATTCAGAAAATGTCATACATTATATAGCACTACTAGCAATAATTGACTCTTACAGGAATGGCTTTAATTAGAAAATAGTAATTGAGGGTATAATCACAGAGTGTGTAAATATAGCTTGTTTTGCATACCTGTCCAAGGTTGAGTTCCGGCCGGACAGCGCCGTGCAAAAAGATGCACTTACATCCCATGCACAGTGGGGGTCCCTTAGCCGCACACAGTCCTGGCAGTTGCCGAGGCGGCCACACTGTTGCACGGGTAACTGTGCAGCGGCGGTCTCTGACCCAGCATACAACTGACCCTGACAACGTGACAAAACACAGGTGACTCAGTGAGGAAAGGGGCTGTCCTGGGAGATAAACCCACATTCCATGTACATTATGACACATTAGCTTTAACCTGCTCTTCAACAAGGGCTTTATTGACCCTCAGCAGTTGTGAAAGGCATCGTAAGAAGTCGCACGCTAAACTTGATGAGCTTACTGTGCCAGCTAGTGAGCAGAAAATAGAGGTAGAATGTATTCCTTATACTCTTTAATGGTCTTAGCCTGTTTTCAATCATTTCTAAAAATTAACATTACATGAAGTCAAAAAACACTTGACACACTCAGGTGTGGCCAGTTTCTTCATGTAAATCCAATGAGAAGAATTTTGATGCAAAGTTGCATTTCAAATGAATTGTAATACAGTATTGCACAGGTTAGGTATCTTGCATTGCAGGATAAACTAAAAGCAAATGTTGGACGTGAACAGATGAGATTTTTTCTTTTTGTGCAGTCAATAAAACATTTTCCGAATTGAATTTACAACTTAACACTCTACTGTGTGTGTTTTCCAGTCACCAGCCACTACCACCATTTTTAATACATTTAATTGATTTTTCAATGCTAATTCTTGTCAGAAGATCTGTGACTGAGCCCCCCCCCCAATAAAACAACAAAAACATGGATTGCCATAATCTCGTCAGTGATGGGGGAAGCATTTTTTATAGCTGACAGAAATTCTTGCGAATAGCCAGGAATAGGTTAACAGCAACAGCATAGCATCAAGAAGAATCTGTGTGTGTAACCGCCGATAGATTATTCTAATGATAGAAAAGCTTGTTGAGAAAAAATGATCAAAAACAGATCAAGACCACTGATTTGTTTCAAGTCATTTTTTGCTACCTCCTCTAATTCCAGCAGACCAACCATCACTGATGGGCAACGGCTATCTACAGATATTCAAAAATATTTCATAATCTAAAAACTATTTTAAAAAGAATTCTTAAAGGCTTGTAAAAACCTCTCCATGCCCAGACCTAAGAAGGTCCTGACCTGTAAGTCTTTTGATACTGTTTATTCTTAATAACAATAAAACCCGATGTAATATTCACCAAAAAAGGGCGATGCTGACTTTTTAAAAAGTGATTAAGTCCTACATTTTTGTTAATGTGTGAATACATACCATTTATAACACCAATGAAGCTAAAAGACGTGTCACAGAGAATCAAACTTACAGTACATTGTATTGTAAAGTACTCAAGCAATCATGAGATTATTTTTATGACCAGAAACAACAATGGGTGTGTGGAACTCATTGTGAGTTACCGTGGCGCGGGAGAGGTGGAGGGTTTTAATTGCCTCTTGGACAGGAAGTAGCTGATGAACTTCAATTATAAACATCTCTCCATCGAAGTTCACAGCTTTCTGTATGACACCATTCTCTGTGAATGCAACAGAAGACACACCATCACCATTTATGCACAAGCTGTCCAACCCTGAAAAGGCTGAAAACCAACAGGCCCGCAGACCTCAAGAAACAGAGTGAAACAGCCTCATGATCTGAACAGATGAAGCATTTGAGATTTGGTATGAAGGACTGAGAGACAACTCTCGTGCAATCTGGGATGGCGGACCTGTTCCGATGAACATGATGTCATAGGTGCGCCCGTCCAGGGCCATCACGCGGTCCACTGCAATACTTGTAAATTTGGGGCCCTTCTTTAGCAGCCTGGGCCCCCCACCGAGGGGCTGCACTGCCTCGTCCATGAGGGGTCGGTCTCTGACAAACTGCAGGGTCTTATCTGGCAGATGCAGAGAGCTCTCGACGCCTAGCGCCCGCGCCGCAGCATTAATGCCCTGAAGAGCAAGAAGAAGCACATGCGCAAACTTACTCACTTCCATTACAAGCATACTTCCTCACTTCAACACAAATATACTTACTTGCTTCAACATAAACATGCTTACTCACTTCAACACAAAGATAGCAGTGTGCAGTGATGATTATACACTTCACAAAATGAAGATAAATCAGAAGCATAGCTCTATTCCAGCATTTATTCCATTTAATATTGGATTATATAAGTGAAAATAAGTAAACAGATAATAATGTCTGTTTGAACGAAAAAGTCAATATCTAGTGTGGCTACCCTTCGCTTTGATTGCAGCATTTAATCTTTCAGGCATAGTTTTCAAATATCTCTTTATTTCCTGACTCGCTAAACCTTTCCATATGATTTGAAGTTCATTCCAAAGAGATTCTTTCAGTCTGGCAACAGATTTGCTCAATCAGATTAAGGTCTGGATTTTGAGCGGGCCAATGTTTATGTCACCACATTTTTTTTTTCTGACTGAGATAATTCTTGCACAACTGAGAAGTGTATTTCAGGTCATTAACTTGTGGAAAATAAAATCTCTGACCAGTCTGCATGCCTCACAAGGATGCTGTGATACTTCTTTTAATCCATGATTCTTTCCATTATCATGAGGTCATCAGCTCCTTTTGAGCAGACTGAACCCCAAACCATAATATGACCACTTTCATGTTTAACTGAGGGGATTAAACAGTCATTTCTGAAACATTCTCCAAGTCTTTGGTGCGCATAAGTTCAGTGTTTGGGTGAGAAATTTTTGAATTTTGATTCATCAGTCAAAAGGGCTTATATTCCCAGTCCATCGGTGTCCAATCCTTGAATTTCCAGTTGCCCACTTTTGGCAGTAACACGACCAATTCGACTATTTTTGCACAGGCGTCTGGTAATAGTAGATCTTGATACTTTCATTTCTTCACATCTGGCACTGTTGAAGTGCACCTTTTGAGTGACTTTTCATTGATCATCCTTGTTTTCTTGGTCTACAAAAAAAAGGTTTAAATGGGTCATTGTTCAATAAACACTTTAGTTTTCTCATGCTGGCCATTTCTCCAATACCTGTCCGTGAATCGCTCTGTTGAGGTCCTGCCCCTCCCGAAAACCCTATGCTGTTATGGAAAAGTGGAGGTTTTCAAGGCTTTTGTTCATTACCCAGATTTTTACCTCCATAGGTTTGTAGGAATGATTTTTCATTATAGCCTATGATAGTATTGTTATTTTTATACATTTTTACCAAAAATTATTAAAAAAAGTAATATACCCTACCGCTCAAAAGTTTGGGATCATTTGGGAATTTTCTTGTTTTCCATGGAAACACACATGAAATTAGTCTGAATAGGAAATACAGCAAATGAACAGAACATGCTGACATTGTCTGAGTTAGAAATAATGATTTTTATGGAAAATGATGAATATGTACTTCAAACTTTGGCTTCTTCAAAAAAAAACACCTTCACTGTTGATATTGAAACTGGTGTTTGACGGGAACTATTTAGCGCAGCTGGTAGTTGACAAACTGTGAGGCGTTGTGCCAGGTTGTTAGTGCCAGGTTGTGCTGCTCTCTGAAGGGAGTAGTTGACAGCAAGGTATTAGATTTTAAGTTTTCAATTTCTTGCATTGAATAGCCTTCTTTTCGAAGCACAATAATATAGAGTGACGGGTCTCTAAAGGAAGTTCTTTCTTTCTGGCCATTTTGAGCCTGTAAACAAACAAACAACTGCTGATGCTTCAGGTACTAAACCAACCTCATGCTCCCTTTTGCGCTCCCTTATTAGTTCAACGATTTTCAGATGTGCAACTCATTTGCAGAAGGGTTTTCTAATAATCAATTAGCCTTATAAAATGCTTTACTTGGATTAGCAGCCATACCAGGAGATTGATGCAGAGGACTGACAGTTGCTGATAATAGGCCTCTATGCAAAAATATAGATCATTCTTTGAAAATAATCTGATTAATTTTAATCGTTTGTGAAATGGAAAAAAATGTTTATGAAATGCATGAAAATGTATTTTTCTTTGGAAAACAAAGAAATATGCAAGTGATCCCAAACTTTTGAGCGGTAGTGTACAAGGACCCCTTTTAGACGTGAGTGGTGGTGTATAATCATCACTGCACGCCACTGTGCATATTGAATTTAACACAAACGTACTTACTCACTGAAACAAGCTTCAAAACAAACAAGCAAACGTTTTGACATCCAAACAAATTTACATACATAAACACAAATGCACTCATCCACTTTTAACACAAGCACAAATCTATGTGCACTCAGTGGGCGTGATGCACATGATTTTTTTTCACTTGGATGTACATAAAATCACAGCTCATGTTGCAGGCGTTTCAGAGTATCTTTAACTCACTGCTCCTGGTCGTGGCTCTGGTATTTCTCCGTAATAGGTTGTCCATTTCACTGGGGAGGTGCCCCTGATTGGCATCTTGTACCTTCCCTTAGTGAACAGGTCTTGAATAGCAGATACACTGTATGCGCACACTGCTGACTGATCTGAGGAGTCCCTGTCCCGAAAAAAGAAAGACAGGCTCATGTTCCTGACCTTGTACACTAGTATGGAGCATAAGATATAGTCTTCAAAAGTTCCATTTTTTCTTGTTTTCATTCTATTCCACCAACCACTGGACTTTGGACACCTGACAGAGAAAATGTCAGGCCAATCAGAGGCAGGCAATTAACTAAGATGTCAGATCAAGTATTACTGCTGACGAGATCTTAGAGCCAGATTTGAACATTACTGACATTGACATCCATGCTATAAACCACAGTACTATATAATGCATCTCAATGCTAAGATCCATCACAGAGTCTTCCAGCTGATAAAAACTCCATCCAATCAGATTAACATAAAAAACATATATTTTTATTTCATTAGGAAGCTGTTATCTCTTTCAACTGCACTACCTAAAGAAGCATGCTGTGGACTAGCAGAGCTTATTTACAAAACATTTAAAGGTATGATTTTATACAGTTATAGTCCATTACCAAGAGACACTATAAAAAAATAATTACAATGTCCTCACTCAGGTGCAGCCAAAATGGCTGTCCAAACAGGCACTTTCTGCATACAATTCAGGGCTTTTATCCTATTGGTAGATGTTCAGAGAGACTGGCAAAACTCACTGTGCATTGAATACAGCATAGAAGATGCCATCCCTCCAATCACTTTGCTCCAGCAAGAAAACATTTTGGATGATGTAAGGGAGGCCAGGCTCTCGGTTGCGGCAATCTAGACGGGCCTTTAAGAATGTCGTCCATCTTTTGCTCAGCATACGATGCCCTCCCGCATCGCCCTGGGACAAACATTTCCAACCTTTACACAAAATCATGTTTTTTGTCAAATTCTAAAATTTGTGATGTAACCATGGAAGGTTTAACTGATAGGCCTTAGCTGCTGGCTCACTAGCAGTGCATAAATCAGCGTGCATATCACGAGTGCATAAATCAGCCACACAGCTATCATATAGGCATGGGATAAGGCCAGACTCAAAATTAGGTGTCCAATGAGAGAAGATGAATTCATATTCAATGGAGCCCCTGGGTGGCCTCAGGAGAGGGTTGAAACTGCAATTATTGACAGGACAGTGCATGGGAGTATCTGGAGCTAGCACTGAGAGTAACTGGTGCTAGAACTGCATATGAATGTAACCGGGGCCAGTATTGGGTATGAGAGTAACTGGAGTTAACAATGGGAAAGAATTTAACAGGAGCTAACATTGTGTATGAGTGTATCTGGGTCTGGTATTGAGTATGAGTGCACCTTGGGGTAGTACTGGGTATGAGAGAAACTGGAACTAGCATTAGGTATGACTGTAGCTGAAGCTAACATTGGGTTTGAGTTCAACAGGAGCTTGGATTCAGTTTGAGTGCAATGGGAGCTAGCACTGGGCACAAGTGTAACTGAAGCCATCACTGCACATAAGTGTAACTGGAGCTAGCAGGGAGTATAGTGTATCTGAAGCTTGCATCAGGTATGAGTGTAATTGGAGCTAGTAAAGGGTATGAGAGTAAATTTAGCTAGCTCTGGATATGAGTGCTGCTTTAGCTAGTGGTGGGAATTAGCGTAACTGGGGCTAACATTGGGTGCAAGTGTCTCTGTCGCGAGCACTGAGCATAATGTGCCTGAAGCTTACTCAAGGTATGAGTTAACTGGAGCTATTAGCAATGGTTTGAGTTCAACAAGAACTAGTACTGAGTATGACTGTACCCAGATCTTTCAGCATTGAGAATGAACGTAATGAGCTAGCATTGGGTTTGAGTATAACTGGAACTAGCACTGAATATGAGTTTAAATGGTACTAGTACTGAGTTTGAGTGCAACTGGAGCTATCATTGAATATGTGTGTTACTTAAGTTAGCATCGGCCATGAATGTCAGTGGAGCTGTGGGAACAACTTTCAATGAAGCAACAGGCATTGTAGCTTTATGTTACCTTGGCCACACGGGCGATGCGCGACAACCTGAGCTTGTCGGGATAGTCAAACTCCACGGCGTTCTCAGTGAAGAACATGTACACCTTATCTTCATCCCCATTAGTGCTGCCCTCACTCTCCCGAACTACGTCCATGTGCACAAACTCCGGGTCTGAAATCAGACACCAAAATGGAAAAATGTTAGACCATGGGTGCTCAGTCTCGCCTCCCATATCCAATGGTTCTAAATGTCAGTAACAGTTGCATTCAAGTTGACCACAGTTGTATTCTCGTAAGTCAAAAAATTTGCAATGAAAAGGAGAAGAGGGATCTTACCATTCAAAATGTGCATTGACTCGTAAGTGCGCAGCGTTGGCTTGGTGGACAGCGTGCGGAGTGGCGTACGCATCAACGCCAGATCATAGCCCATAAAATTTGAGGAGGTGGCAGAGTACATGTCCCCATCTACATTAGGAAGATGATGCAATAAAAGAAGATCAGAATTGGGACTTGAAATGCCCATCAGGCTCAGCGAAAACAAGTCATTTCACCACTGTCTGAAAGATATTTACCACCAGGCCAGAGGGAACTATTGGTCCCTTCTCCTCAACATCTACCATTCTGTAGACTTTCATTTCACCTCTAATTTAGGTTGGCTCCACTCATTTTCAGCACAAAACAACCTTTTGTTTAGTGAGGTGTCCGTCATTAGCTTTGGAGCAACAATCTACAAGAAGTCATACCTCAAGGAACAGAGATGGTTATCACAGCACTAGACACTTTTGTTGATCATGGAAATGAACCAAACCCCAGGACAAATACACATGTAATACCTTTAAACCTTAGATAACTCTAATCTGAATGTGCAGCTGCTAATCGCTGTGCATATTTCAGAGAGCATTTTGCTGACCGTCCCATACAATCATCCTTCAGTACACCAATCAAAACAAGAATAAAAAAAAAAACAGCTAATTTATGCATAAATGGAGGAGTGTAAGTTATTCCAAAACAATCATAACAATATTATTAATTACAAATAATGCTATACACCCTCCTATTACATATTCTCGATAACACATGTTACTAAAATCCATGCCGTCTCCAAAGACTGATTAAATGGCTGGACAAATATCGTAGCAAAGAGGTTTTTGGTCTCCACATTTCTTTTGCAGACGTTAGGAGTGTTGTAACAGGAAAGACACCACATACCCAAGATAACGGAGGCATGTCTTTGGTAGGGGTCGAAGGGAGATTTTCCTTTCCCCCGGTCTTGTTTAACTTCAAGATTGAGCTGTCCGTCAGAGTATGTCTGCCCGAAACCAGAACATTCTCATATTAAATCATGCATACAGCATGTACAAGCCAGAATAGTCAAACACAGTGAAGACGTACAGTGAAAATGGCTGCAAAACATGAATTAGATCAAAATTAATTGAAAGCAGAAAACTCACAGAATCTGAAAATGTCCATAAGATACATTATTTCTGATTAATCCTAGCGGCAGCCATTGGGGATTAACAGCACACAGGCAGTACCCAAGCGCAAGGGTGCATGTTTACACAACTACACTTACAGGATTTACCATTTCAGGCAAGCACTGTCAGTCCCTTGCAGGTGAATTATTAGTTGTTTATGAACACTCACCATGTAAGTACAGGTCGGACTGAAGGCATAGGTTCCGCAGACGTACATCCTGTCATCATCTGCTCTCTGCAGCACCCGAATGTAGTTCCTGCAGTCGGTCTGGAACATGAGGAAGGTGGGGACATATCAACCCTTGATTCATCCATGACTATTAAAGTCACTGACCTGCAGAAAACTATTATAAACCCAAGCACTAAAGGGGTATTCCACCATAAGAGCAATCAGGGCTCATTCTCATTCATAGTTAGAGTGAATAAAGTCATCCAGGGAGTTCTCTAACAATCCTTTCCATCTACTTCATACAGGTTGCTTGTTATCCTATCATCAGCTTTCATGTGACCCGATAGACTCTCGTGGCCATGTCGTCAATTATGCAATAAAAAAACATAATTCCGGCATTCCAAGCAAGCAAATCACATTGCAAGCCAGATTTTTACTCACTAAGTAACTTATCTTGCCGATCAGTAGTTTTAAGATTTCTTTTAAAGGCTGCTATAAACACCAATCGCCAAGATAAGTTACTTCGTGAGTATAAATCTGGTTTGCAATGTGATTTGTTTTGCTTGGAATGTTTTGATTTCGGGGGCCAGAGCTGCTTGAGGGAATGAGCCAAAATCACGTTTTTGGCGAAATACACTTTTAATCGATATCAAATTTTCCATTGATTAATTTAGATTGGCTACTCTTCCGTTGATGACTGCTTTATCCCATTGCACATTTAAATATTGCTATGTAATAAATGCCAAATGATGGAAAGGGCTTCAGGTCAGCTGGGACTGAATTAAACCGTCGGGGGAAATAAGGATGGAGGCGGGTGGGGAGGGGTGATTGCTTAGCCTTTAGACGCTGGCTGCATTCGAAATGTTCACTCACTCACTATATAGGGACACTATGTAGTGAATGTTTTGAAAACAATATAGAGTGAGTGAGTGGGCGAGCTGGTGGACAAGTGTACATTTTGAACGCAGCCTAATTTCATGTATCTCTACAGTTGAGACATCCCATACACACTATAGTTTCTTACCTCAAAATTCTTTCCTTTCTGCGAACACAGGATACGTTTGCCCAGCGGGACACTCCATTGAAGCTGGAACAGGATACGCAAGTTATTCCAAGACTAGTGCATGAGATCACAAACAATTTGAGCCAAAAAATTTCAGTCAAAAGAAATTACAGATGGAATACAAACAATGGCCATGTTCACAACAGTTTATTTGTGCTCTATTCAGAGTGCAAGTACTAAAGAAAAAGTGACCAGCAGTTGCAAGGGCCAATTCCACTTGCAAGAAATGCGAGGCCAAGGGCCTTGCTTCAGGGCCCCAGAGCTGCACTGATCTGACAGTGGGTCCTGAACCAACAAACCTTTCATCTTCACCAGTACCCCACTCACCTCTGCCATCTTCCTGGAAATATTGTTCATATCCAGTGCATAGATGGCATCACGGGCCCCCAGAAACAACACACCCAAGTCCTCGCGCAGCAGGAAAGTGGTGTAATTATAGATCCCCTCATCTCTGAAGAGAGTTATACCACCATCTATCAACAAGATAAAGGGAAAAAAAACATATATCCACTCATTTTCTTTCAAGTCAGTCAATTCAGGAAAAGTTAATGATGCAGTTTTACGTCAAAATTGCCATTTCAGGATATGAGCTCTCTGGAATCAATTTAATAACCAACATCTGATTTCCACTTTGTAATGCCATTTGGCCAGTCAGAATACCATTCCAGGAGTTAACCAATCTTAGGGCGTTAGCATTGCCACTTCTCAAGTGACCGTACATTTGCAGAAAAGGGATCTGAACACTTCCTCTACAAATTGTTGTGTGCAGCATTTCAATTATATTTTGCAGATTGACTAACTTGACATGGTAATTGATACAAGGCCTACAGTGGTGACAGTTTTACATGACAGATAAAAAGAGGAATTGTTTGAAGGAGTGGGGGCTGGCGCTTGGGAGAGCAAACTCTTACCCTGATGAGGGACACTATTCCGCGGGATGGGGGCACCCCCCACCAGGAGGGGGAAACCCAAAAGAAGCAACAGTAACACTTCACATGCAGTCATGCTTATGCTGGACACTTGAATCAATATTCCATTGCTCTGTCGATATTCAAAGTTCTGCCAACACAAAGCCAGGCAGCAGATTAATATCTTATAATCCAGATTCCACTGAGTAAGAGCTGAGGCAAGTTTCACATCCATCTCTTGCACCACACAGGACTGGATGTTTATGCAATCAGCATTGGAATCAGCTTCATGTGGCCTAGCACTCATCTTTTATTTTTATTCCCAGATTCTGCAAAAACTGTTTCGGCAAATGATTTAAAGATCTTCTCACAAAGTTGCTGCCATGCACAGGCACTTCAATAACATTCCCAGAACATTCCAGTGACATTGTGCGAACATTCTGTATTAGCTGGGCTACATCATCACACACCAGCCAAAAAGCTGGATAAGATACTTGCTAAGCACATCAAGCAAGCATGAGGCTGTACCTCAGAATCAAACCTAAGCCTATTCAGTCACAGAATAAATCCATCGCCATTAAACTAGACAGCTGCCCCAGAGTCGATGGCAGGTGAACGTCAATGGCGCCTTTTCATTTATAAAGACGCGAGAACATAAAATAACCTGTGTAATTGTAATGTCTAAATTTACTAACAGGGCAAATGTGTGGCAACATGCATGACTACTGACGATGGCAGGGAGGTCTCAAAGCTTTTTTTGGATTTAATTTTTTAAAGTAATTTTTTAGTTCTGAAAATAATTTAGGACAAGAATAGGAGTATAGCTGTTCGGTTCTTCTTCTTTAAAGCTACCCAGATGTGTGCATTCAGGACTTTGGATCAAAGTGAAACTACTGCATCAATTTCATACATCTAATTATTACTTGCCAAAATGTCACAAGTATATCCGTCGGTTGCATTTGACGTCTGTTTGTCTGTCAGTTTGTTAGTTATGCACCCTTTTGCCATTCATCCGGCACCAATCTTAACAAAACTTGCAGACATGGTGGCATATTCACCACAGACCTATACTTTTTTTAAGTTTCAATGTCAAAGGTCAAGATCACCCAAAAGGTCAAATACACACGTTTGTCGATAACTTCATTGTACTGGGTGGAATTTTGGCAAGTCATTGTTCTATGAACATTTTTTTTATTTTAAGTTTGCTCAGTTGATTTTTTTTGAACAAATCAACTTTTTTAGAGAGTGCAGAAACCCAATTTCATATCGGTAGATTAAATAGAACCATCTCCTCAGACAAATAGCAACCTCCTGATTGTTTTTTTTTTTTTCAGTCTACAATGTACACAGAATTAGGCACAATCATCAGTAGGCTTGATTTCAATAGATTAATTTTTCACCTCATTGCAAAATCTAGTATTAATTCCCAACATGTTTTTGCACACAAACAGTTACAACACGTAGGGCTTTTGATCAAATGAGTTTAAAAAAAAAGAAAATTTTAAATATCAAGAATAAGCCAAAGAAGTGCGCAGAATATTTCCAGTCAGCAGTTTACTCCCGTCACTTTTATCTTAATTCCTCATTTATTTCAACTAGATTCGTTCCAAGCTGTGCTTTATCAACAGCGAATGCATAGCCAATCTTAAGTAATGTGTTTAAAACACATTTGTTGCAGCTTCCAAAACATTGTCGAAAAAGCACGAAACTGCCAATAAACAATTCCTTAAAGGCAAATAGCCTAGTGTAGGCTACTTGGCCTAATATATTTTGAGTGCTTCCTCCAGAAAGTTCGTGAGCGACATAACAACAATTCAAAAACTCATTGAACTTAGTCTACCGAGAATACCAACCTTAGTCTTCAGAGCACCGAACGAAATGTAAGTGTTCCGACATGCAAGTGTTCTTTTATGGCAGTGTGATATCGCACCAGGTGGTTACGTCACAGTACTGTCAGAACTGGCGGCCCAGTTACGTCTCAAGTCGAACCATCCTCTGAAGAAAAATGCCTAACGCTAATCTATGACGTAAAGAACCAAGTTTAATCACAGCAGTTATATCGTTTTCAAGTCACCGAAGTCGAATTACGCAATTAGTCAATTTGAATTCTGAAATGGGAGAGCCACTCTAGCTACCGCTATTACTCATAAACCAAAAAAGTAATCGCATTAGGGTTCGAGTCCCGATTGTACCAACCGGCGGGTCTCAAGCCTTCTTCAGTATAGATATTTTATTATTTATTTATCAGTTTAAAAAAATATATATTTTTAGTATCGTAAAATAGGTTAATAAGCAGGACCGCCTTAATACACGGGCTTACCGGGGCTGAAGCCAAAGGGCCTGACGCGTGAAAGGGCATATTGCGAGGATCGGGATGAAAACTAACATTGGCAGAAACGCAAAATAATGCTTATACAGTGCTCTGATTGTTGTTTGTATTGGGTCTGCCCGGGAACGGGACGAGGTGGATTAATATTTTGCATAAATAAAAGACACTGTGATTGGTTAATGGACAACGTGTGTGCCTATTGTTACTGTCCACTCGTTGAATTTGAACTATTCAAATACAGCTTTTACTTTGCTCCTGGTGTGGAAATTTAAGACAAAGACACGAAAACAGAGAAAGAGGCAAGCATGTGGCTGTACCTCAGAATCAAACCTAAGCCTATTCAGTCACAGAATAAATCCATCGCCTTTAAACCAGACAGCTGCCCCAGAGTCGATGGCAGGTGAACGTCAACGGAGCCTTTTCATTTATAAAGACGCGAAAACATAAAATAACCTGTGTAATTGTAATGTCTAAATTTACTAACAGGGCAAATGTGTGGCAACATGCATGACTACTGACGATGGCAGGGAGGTCTCAAAGCTTTTTTTGGATTGAATTTTTGAAAGTAATTTTTTAGTTCTGAAAATAATTTAGGACAAGAATATGAGTATAGCTGTTCGGTTCTTCTTCTTTAAAGCTACTCGGCTGTGTGCATTCAGGACTTTGGATCAAAGTGAAACTACTGCATCAATTTCATACATCTAATTATTACTTGCCAAAATTTCAAAAGTATATCCGTCGGTTGCATTTGACATCTGTTTGTCTGTCAGTTTGTTAGTTATGCACCCTTTTGCCATTCATCCGGCACCAATCTTGACAAAACGTGCAGACATGTTGGCATACTCACCACAGACCTATACTTTTCTTAAGTTTCAATGTCAAAGGTCAAGATCACCCAAAAGGTCAAATACACACGTTTGTCGATAACTTTGTTGTGCTGGGTGGAATTTTGGCAAGTCATTGTTCTATGAACATTTTTTTTATTTAAAGTTTGCTCAGTAGATTTTTTTAAACAAATCAACTTTTTTAGAGAGTGCAGAAACCCAATTTCATATTGGTTGATTAAATAGAACCATCTCCTCAGACAAATAGCAACCTCCTGATTGCTTTTTTTTCAGTCCACAATGTTCACAGAATTAGGCACAATCATCAGTAGGCTTGATTTCAATAGATTAATTTTTCACCTCATTGCAAAATCTAGTATTAATTCCCAACATGTTTTTGCACACAAAAAGTTACAACACATGGGGCTTTTGATCAAATGAGTTTAAAAAAATAGAAAATTTTAAATATCAAGAATAAGCCAAAGAAGTGCGCAGAATATTTCCAGACAGCAGTTTACTCCCGTCACTAACTTTTATCTTAATTCCTCATTTATTTCAACTAGATTCGTTCCAAGCTGTGCTTTATCAACAGCGAATGCATAGCCAATCTTAAGTAATGTGTTTAAAACACATTTGTTGCAGCTTCCAAAACATTGTCGAAAAAGCACGAAACAGCGAATAAACAATTCCTTAAAGGCAAAAAGCCTAGTGTAGGCTACTTGGCCTAGTATATTTTGAGTGCTTCCTTCAGAAAGTTCGTGAGCGACCTAACAACATTTCAAAAACTCATTAAACTTAGTCTACCGAGAATACCAACCTTAGTCTTCAGAGCACCGAACGAAATGTAAGTGTTCCGAAATGCAAGTGTTCTTTTATGGCAGTGTGATATCGCACCAGGTGGTTACGTCACAGTACTGTCAGAACTAGCGGTCTAGTTACGTCTCCAGTCGAACCATCCTCTGCAGAAAAATGCCTAACGCTAATCTATGACGTAACGCACCAAGTTTAATCGCAGCAGTTATATTGTTTTCAAGTCACCGAAGTCGAATTACGCAATTAGTCACTTTGGATTCTGAGATGGGAGAGCCACTCTAGCTACCGCTATTAGGCTACTCATAAACCAAAAAAGTAATCGCAGTAGGGTTCGAGCCCCAATTGTACCAACCGGCGGGTCTCAAGCCCTCTTCAGTATAGATATTTTATTTTTTATTCATCATTTAACAAAAATATAATTTTAGAAGCGTAAAATAGGGTAATGAGCAGGACCGCCTTAACACACTGGCTTACTGGGGCTGAAACCCTGGGGCCTGTCGTGTAAGGGCATCTCGCGAGGATCGGGATGAAAACTGTCTTTGGCAGAAACGCAAAATAATGCTTATACAGTGCTCTGATTGTTGTTTGTGTTGTGTCTGCCCAGGAACGGGACGAGGTGCATTCATATTTTGCATAAATAAAAGACACTGTGATTGGTTAATGGACAACGTGTGTGCCTATTGTTACTGTCCAATCGTTGAATTTGAACTATCCAAATACAGCTTTCACTTTGCTCCTGGTGTGGAAATTTAAGACAAAAGACACGAAAACGGAGAAAGAAATGTGACAGCGGGGCTCAAAAAATGCACAAATCAATTTGGGAAATTGCTGCGGGAGTCCCAGCTATTAAGGAAAGAAAAATAACCAAGCTGACTGGATATTGCGAAACTACGTGCCTCAACGAGACGGAAAACTCTCCACCATTAGCGGCTATCCTATCGATGCTAACTATCCACCACCGGCAGGGTTGTAGAGCGCACGAGCAGCTGAAGACTAACGAACCGCCTGCAGCTGGTGCTGACACAGGATAAATAGCAAGCTAGGCGTTTGGTAGGTAGGCAGCTTAGTACAACAATATTAGAAAATGTAGGGCCTAGTTTCATTTAAGCTTGTTCCAGTCCACTGTAGCTGAGGAGTTTCACCGCAAACTGCAAAATTCGTGATTTAGTGATTTTCATCTGCTTTTGCTGTTCAGTAGAATAATTCAAATTTTGATTTGTATAAACGGTGCAAGCTATTATAGTTCATATGGATAATCATTTCTGAAATTGGAAATATGTTTGTTATTTTTACACGGCCTTTCCTCGGCGAGTTGCGTCGTAATGGAACTTGCTGTAATTTGATCCGCTACAGTTCAACGGCAGCACGACAGAAAACAATTTTCCGTGTTTTTACGTAAGACTGCTCACTAGTGTTGTGGTATCACTGCACAGATGTTCGTTATTTAGTTCTGAACGGAATTGTAAGATGGGCAGCTAAAGCCCATAGAACGTTCCGATACTTTGTCATTTTTCTGCAAAAAGACAGGAAGCTGAAGATCTTTAGGCCCAGTTTACACGAAGACGCTTGCGAGTAAAGACAAAATATTTTAACGGAAGTGCCTTTTGTTTATATGGTGACGGCGTTTTTGGGGCTTGAAGACGCAAAAATCTCAAACCACCCTCGACAGTGGAAAACTTGAATACGCTCCGGCGTAGCGTTTCCGTCTAAACTGGCCTAGACGCGAAACTGGCTCAGATCTGCTGTTCTGCTCACGTCGCGTAGGCGTTTACGTCACGCAGTAAACAAACATGTCGGATTACATCCATGCTCCGGACCTTCACGCTACTCTGGCAGCCATAATAAATGTACAGGAATCGTTACTACAAATATACAGAATCTGTACACGTGCTATTGGCGAACAGAGGAGGATCTACTTGACCAGACTAAGTTCTTCTTGTTGCAGCGATGCGATGCAGATGCCGATGCCAATTGCGATGTCAGAGGGCCTCTATTCTCTAGGATCTTATGACTACTCACACTGTTATAGGGCATATCTGCAGAGAATCGGGAGAGAAGGGTGATCTGAATTGGGCGGGGGGGACAGGGACGGCAATCAGGGCGCCACTGGGCGATGGGGGACGGCAGTCAGAGGGCCCCTGGGCTATGGGGCACGGCAATCAGAGGGCCACGGGGGACGGCAATCAGAGGGCCCCTGGGCCATGGGGGACGGCACTCAGAGGGCCCCTGGGCTACGGGTGACGGCAGTCAGAGGACCCCTTGGCTATGGTGTGCGGCAGCCAGGGGGCCCCTGGGCTATGGGGTACGGCAGCCAGAGGGCCCCTGGGCTATGGAGGACGGCAGTCAGAGGGCCCCTGGGCTGGGACTGCTGTAGTGCCTCTCGTGAATACTCCTAAGGGAGCCCTAATGTTTACCAACTAGGGGTTCAAGGTAGTAGGGGGGAATGGTTTCAGAGGGCCCTCTGATTTTGAAAGCCCCTGCTAAGGGTCGCGACTTCTGGCTATGTAGGGGCCCTAGGGAGAGCCCTAATGGGAGAGCATACTGTTAAGAGAGCCCTCGGATTACAAATGTTCTTACAAAGGGCCTCTGATTTACCAAGGGTTTTGAATGAAAGTCCTTTCAGGGAGCCCTAAGGCCCACGATATGCTAGCTGTGTGACTTAATTTACGTGTGCAATCGGACATATTTGCAGCAGAACAATCAGAGCACTATGTACGATACTGGTAGTGTTGCCAAAAACAAATCGCCAAAAGTCGCTATTGGCTATCAGAAAAGTCGCTAGATTACGTCCTGACGTTACTATGATGTCAAAACGTCACGCACGACTCACTGATCTCAAGAAAATGTGTCGACATGGCTATATTGACAATCCCAAAGGGTACAGTTTCGAGATCGGGGCTAATGTGCAGTGCTGCTTAACCATGAAATAAGCTTCTGGCGGCGGTGCAGAGCTGAAGTTACATTGAAAAACAATGATTTTGACACTCGAGAGATGTGTTTTTTTATGGTCGCCAGATTCACCTAAAAATCTGCTAAGTCGCAAGATGTGGTTTTCGTCGCCAGAGAAGGCCAAAAGTCGCTTAATCTAGCGACAAAGTCACTAAATTGGCAACTTTGGATACTGGCAGTATCATGTAGGGAGCAGATAGCCAACCAAACTCTCATTAATATTTTCCACCATTGTTTGACTCTACCATGAGCACAACATGGAAGATCGCCCCTCGCGGTTGTGTCAATATTGCAACATGCGCACATGTCTGCGTACCTTGTGTTCAGTTGTGCTACCACGCGTAACATCGACATAAAATACGCATAGGTACGCATTCAGGCATAAAATGTGCACACGACAAGCATATCCTGGGCCTAACGCTGGCCCCAGTAGACAGCTAGTAGAAGCTGGACCTATTTTCTATGAGAAGTGATTTCGCTCCCGCACAGTATTGTGTGTACACAATACGACATGGTCCTTGGAGTGCATCGAAACTGTCATTGCGACACGTCCAAAAGTTTAGAAACTCTAACTCCATGCAAATTTATCGCGGGTCGCGACCATATCGTGAAGCAAGTGTCCAATAGCTGAGCTAGACTCAGGGGCGGGCTGCACAGCGGTCCAGTCACAATACACAGCAGATTCACGTGTCATTATAACCTATAGTTATCTTCGAGGAGAGTAGTAGACTGGTAGATATTCACCTTCAGAACACTGAGTTTCGCCCGCTTCACTTTGCAGATTTCGCTTCCATATGTCCCCACCGTAAAGGGGTGTACTGTACATACCAATGCCAACAAAGTGAAGTCCAAGTGAAATTCCAATATCGATACAACACTCCCACATTACACTTGGCATTGCTTTTATCAAAACTCCTCACATGGCAGAAATTTTGGAAGTTTAAGTGAAAATCCAATATTGTTAAATCCATTTATCGAAACTCCTAACAGCATTCTTACATTAAAGCCTATCCTAGACTATCAGATGTAGCATCCAACGCCCTATTAAAAAGCTCATTGACATTTAAGTTATATTATATTGTGTTGTATTGTATTGTAATAATAGTGTACCTTAAGACTTAAAGCCATTGTAAGGGCTACTGTATTTTCAGTGAACAAATTTGGAAGTTTAAGTGGAATTCCAATATCAATTTTCCAATGGACTGAATGAAGGGGTGGAGACTTGGGCTCTCTCTATTTATAGCCCCCTGCTTCACTACTCCTCACAACCTGACCTTTCAGCTCGACAACTTGCTTTGTATTGAACCTGTGCAACCTGACTTGTTCAACTGCCTTTTTAAAGGCTTATATCCATTTATATAATATTATATTATTAGAAACAACACTGCACCTTCAAAGGCTCAAAGCCTTTGTAAAAGGCTTTAGCATTTCCAACGCCCTTTTTTAAGGCTTGTTGCCTTGTATTGTATTGTGGGTACTCATTTATACTGTATTATATTACTGTTATATTATTACAATCAGCTGTGAAAGTCCCTGTGAAAATTCAATAGATATAACACTCGAACATTACATTTGGCATCAGTAGTATGGACTGCAAACAAAAAAGTGGGGCTTCAAAACGAAAAGCCAAAAAAAATAGGGAGGCAAAGCAGGCCGATTTTTTTTTTAAATGTGCCTTTCATTTCTAACTTTTTTGACAAGCCTCAAGATTCAAATATTGATAATGTCATCAGTACCCCGAGTTGCAGCAATGAAGAGATCCACCACAGGTTTGATCATACCGGAGCCCTCACAGACCCAATCAAGCGTAGAACCGGCCTGTCAGGCTCAGGCCTCAGGCCCACACTCAGACCAGGCATCACCTGAGAAAATCTTTCCAAGTGAGGAGGATTGCACAGAGCCCAGATTCACACCAAAAGCTGGGGACACCAACTCCGGTCATGAACCTCTTATTGACCCTGCTTTATGGCCAAATACCACAACCATTAAAGACTTGTGCACTCTTAGGACAGGAGACTCACTGTCAGACCAGGCATCGCCTGAGAAAGTCTCGTCAAATCAGGAGGGGTACACTGAGACCAGTAACACATTAGGAGCTAGGGGCTCAAACTCCTGGTGTGAAATGGTAAATGACCCTCCTTTATGGCCAAGTGCCATTACTGAACAGGTCAAGTCGATTCTGGTTAGCAGAGGAGCAGCTGCTTTTCAAAATCGAAGTGAAAAGTACCCTACCTCAAGTAGGGATAGGACCATGGGGGGCATCACTAGGAGTTTCACAAATTCCTTAATCAAATGCTCTCTACCTCATGGCCAGTCTGTGACTAGGCAGTGGCTACTTTACTCCCCTTCATCTGGTTGCATCTTTTTTTGCTTGCAAACTCTTTTCAAGTAAGCACAATGCGTTTGTCCATGGGTTTTCTGATTGGAAACATTCTGAGCGTATCGGTGAGCGTGAGAGGAGTAAGGAGCATAGGGCTTGATGTTAGCTCTTCACAGTCGCTCCAAAAACACAGGAAGAGTTAATTGTGATCTTGTCAAACAAATTGATGCAGAGAGGCAATACTTGCGGGAAGTTTTGAATTGAGTTGTTGCTGTAATTCAGTTTTTGGGGGAGAGGGGCCTTGCTTTCAGGGGAGATGATGAGCGGTTGGGATCGCCTCACAATGGTAATTTCTTGGGCATTGTCGACCTGTTGGCCAAATTTGACCCTTTTCTAGCTGACCAACTCCAAAGGTTTGGAGGCAAGGGCAAAGGCTTTGTGTCCTACCTCTCATTCACAATCTGTGAGGAATTTATCCACTTAATGGAAGAAAGAAAAAAGGAAGCAATTATCAGTGAGATTAAAAAGGCCAAATACTTCTCTGTTATCGTTGACTCCACTCCAGACCTCGCTCATGAGGACCAACTCACTTTTATTTTCCGGTTTGTAAATAGAGGCGGAGAAGTAGTTGAGCGTTTTCTGGCTTTTGTGCCTATTGAAAATCATAGTGGGAATAGTTTGGCTGAGTGTGTTGTTGCAATGGTGGAGAACCTGGGCCTAGACTAAACTAACTGTCGAGGCCAGTCTTATGACAATGCAAGTAATATGTCAGGAAAGTACAATGGAGTCCAAGCTCATCTGAAACGAATAAACCCATTGATTTGTTATGTCCCCTGTGCTGCACATTCATTGAATTTAGTCGGTGTCAATGCTGTTGACAGTAGCCCAGAAGCTGGCCGTTTCTTTGACTTTCTGCAATCAATGTACACATTTTGTGCCTCGTCAACACACAGGTGGGGAAAGGTGTTCCGTGTTACAGATGTGAAACTCACACTGAAAGCTTTCTCAGGTACTCGCTGGAGTTCAAGAGCTGAATCAACAAAAGGCCCTTTGGAAATATTATGAACAATTGAGAGAGGCATTGAACAATATTTCCAAAGATTCACAGCAGAAACGTGAAACTAGAAGCGAGGCCTCTGCACTCTGTGGCAAGCTGGACACCCTAGAGATAGCTTTCATGGCACACTCGTTGGATACAATACTGCAGCGGTTCCAAGCCATGAGCCTGCTGTTGCAGAAACATGACATTGACATACACACAGCTACACAGCTTCTCCTTTCACTTTGTGACTTTGTGGCAGCACAGAGAGACAATTTTGCCTTTTTGAAGGGTCAGCTTTAAATGTCACCGATTCAGTCTCCCAAGACTACAGATATGATCTCCAGCGCACAAAGAAGCGCAAATGTATGGCTGATTAAAGTGCAGAGCCAGGTGTTGAATTTAGTGGAAAAGACAAGTTTTGGATTGAAACGTTCAATGTTCTAATTGACTAACTTGTGTCCTGTCTTAATCATCGGTTAACTGCATACACACACTTGACCAATCTTTTTCATGTTCTTTTCATGCCTGATAATATGTCCAACAGTGAGCTCACTTTAAGGGCCGAATCTCTTGCTGCAGCATATCCCACTGATCTGACCATGAGCTTGGCAGATGAACTTGTTCAGTACAAATCATTCATTTCAGAAGAACAAAAATGCCCAAATATAATGCTAAAAACCATGGTAAATTTGGATTTACAGTCCACTTTCCCAAATGTTTACATCGCACCCAGACTTTTTTTGACCCTGCCAATAACAAACTATGAAGGGGAACGGTCATTCTCCTGACTGGCTCGAATTAAAAATGAGCTCAGGATGAAAATGTGCCAAAATCGGTTGAATTCACTCTCCCTTCTAGCAATAGAGTCAGAGTTTGTTTGACAGCTCAACTTTGATGAGTAAGCGGACGACTTTGCAAGAAGTAAGAGCAGAAAGAAACCTTGATAGGATCCTTAGGTACGGTAGGTTGGCGCGAGGGTGACTGTAACGAGGTGTGTGAGTGTAGAATCTGAGACTGTAGTGAAGTGCAAGGGGAGTTGCTGAACAGGAGTCGTTCTTGTTTGAAGGACGGAGGTGGTGGAGAGGAACGCGATGCTGAGGACCAAGGTCATGCGAGAGAGGGAGGAGCAGAGAGAGAGGAGGAAGTATAACTACACCCTACTCAGAGTTTGGCTGCCTGAGGGCTCTATACTGCAGGGTGTGTGTCCTACCCGCGTCTCTCATGACCGCGCACATGCGCTTAGCTTGTCTGACACACTGCCCTCTCTTTTTCTCTTCTCTCTCTCGCTCTCTCTCTCACTCTCTCTCTCTCTCCATCAGCTTACACTCATGTTGCAACACCAGCTGTAGTTTAATTATTGGTTGACTATAATGCTTGCTATAGTGGAAATACAGGGTGTACTATTATGCTAACAGTGCTAGATGTACAGTAATTCTAGTTCCTCTGCTAATCTGGATGTGCTTTAATCTGAGGTAAGGCGCAAGTGAGCTGAATGAGCTGTTACAAGCCTTAAATCTACCTGTCCCCTCACAAGGAGCTTGCTCACTGTTGACGCATTTCTTGCTGTTCTACATTACTTGGTGTGAAGTAAAGCTAGCTGCACTATGAGTAAGGTTGTGAACTGTAATGTTGGCTGCACTCTAGTACTACATGTACTGTAATATTTCCCGTACAACAATGCTTGGCATTCTGTAATGCTTGCTGTACTACAATGTTCGGTGTCCTGTTAGTGCTATATGTGCCAGAAATTCAAGTTGTGCCATAATGCTGGATGTACTATACTGCTAGTGCTACAATACTGGGCCTAATGTAAAACTAGCTGTAATGGTAATACTAGGTATGCTAGCTTTTGCAATTCAGGGGCAATTTAAGCCAGCTGTGAATCAATTGTAGTTCACAGCTGATTGTGGCTTTTTATCCCCCGGCATATAATGCGGGGGGATATAGCTCACGCTCTGTCAGTCCGTCTGTCTGTCCGTCTGTCTGTTTGTCTGTCCCTCCGTCTGTAAACATGAGTTTGTCCGGGCCATATCTCGGAAACTATATGTGCTAGCTTCACCAAACTTGACACACATGCCAATGATGATGTCTAGATGTGCCTTTTAAAGGTTGTTTTCACAGCCTACAGCCGGGGTGATCCGCCTTTGCCAGATGTCTCTTGTTTAAAATGTCCCCAAGTCCAGCCGGATAGCTCACTCGGTTAAGGCACTGCGCTGCAGTGCAGAGGTGACTATCACGTTGCGGGTTCGAGCCCTGACGTACCCACCGGCAGGGGTCGGCAGCTTATTCAGAGTAGCGCACAATTGGCCATTGCGCTATAGGGTTCCAAATTGGGAAGGGACTGCCGGATTTGGGGATAAAATAGTAGCTTTGTTCGTTGCTCCAGCGCCTCCTGCTGGCCAGACGGGCGCTCGTCAAGAAGACTCTGGGTTTGTTCATGTCCGGGCATCCTCCGCCATCGTTCTGAACTTACGAGGATTCAACCAATGAGTGTATAAGAATCAGTGGCTGACGGGCACGTGCTTCGGAGGAGAGTCGTGAGCTGTTATCACTATCCTGAGTTGGCAGCTAGGGGTCGCATACGAGCAAGCTTTGTACATAGTTCACCAATTGGGCATTCCAGATTCGGGTGGGATTGGAGATGCCAAATTAAAAAAATAAATAAATAAATATCCCCAAATCCTAACTCGGAGCTTGGCCCCTATGAGGCACGTTCTTGGCCTGGGAGAAGGTGTCTGCACTGTACCAGTTTGTGGGGGAGGCCCTGGTGGATGGCTGGCAGCCCTTCAAACTGGTGGCACCGGGGGGGAAGAAGCTGAAAGAGGAGGATGTGCTACTGACTGAATGTAACCTGGTGAGTCCTGACCACACACACACACACACACACACACACAGGGAAACGCACCTGCCCCCCCCCGCCCCCAGCTGCTAGCTCAGTTGCTTCCAAATAGAATCCTGGAGGGCCCACAATGTCTACTGGTTTTAGGCATTACAACATTTTCTGGGAATCGGATGGGCCATGTTTTCTATCGTCCATGGCTTAAAGCTGCTGTAAGTGTTAAGAGGCTCCACATTCCGATAGAGTATAATTTATTTGGAGTTATCTGGTCGATAACACAAGTCTCAGTCACGGTCTTCTGCAATAAAGCGGTATATAAAATTCTGGAGTCACCGACTGCCTCTATCTAAAACGCAAGATGGTCAGGAGCTGTATTTATATTGGTTCCGCTTTCAATGGGGAAAACCGAAGAAATAAAAGGGTTTAAAAAGCAATGTACAGCTAGCCTTGCTGCCACTAGACAGGTAAGCTTTGTATTACTCTGTTGTAGTTGTGACGTTTTATCAGTCTCGTATAGTCCAGTTAGTGGTTTTTAATCCTACTAATATCAGTTTATAAATGAACCGTCCTCGTTTGTGGCGGACTACAGCTTGCTTAGCTGTGTAACAATAGCAAGTGTGGCTAAAGGACACTAGCTAGTTTTGGCTAATAACTTCGAATAGCCATTTATTCCAAAGTTTCTGCATGGATGTAATGTGCCGTTGGTCCATGTTTTCAGTGTGGCTTTCACACGATAATCACAGAGAGCGTCTTTATATAGAGTACTTAAGTGATGACGTCACAGCTACTTAGCTTCTGGTGTCGAAAGTAAAATTCTTATGGGAATTTATAATGGGGTTTGGACACTTTCTGGCATTCCTCGAACTCGCGCTTATTTTATGAGTTGCCTCTCTCTGAGAGTTGATTGCCTATGGGGTATACAGATACAAATGATCGCATCAAATTTGTTGTTTGTTGCCAAAAATTATATGCTTTGCACTTGTAGTCAAAGCATTCTCAACGGACAACGACGATACGGTAGCCAATCAGTGCCTTAAATTGCCGTTGTCTATGTCTGTGCATCCTTTACCACACTGAAAGAAAGGTCTCTTTGGGGTTGTAGAATTTGCATAATGTTATTGAATGAAGCTCACATTATTTATTTGTGTTCCCTCTTAAGGTAAAAAAAAATCATGTTGACCGAAGCTATTCTTTGAGAATGTCAATGTTCACAATTTTGTCATGTTGGATGATAAGGAAAAAGTTAGGTTTAGGTCCAGCCCACTGAGCTCCGCCCTACGTGACTACGTCAGTGTCGCGTGCCCTTGACTGCGCGCAAGGGACGATTGGCGGCAACTTTGAATATCTTCAACGGTCACTTGGAAAATTTGCATTTTCGAAAACTCAGAAGACGGCGGCAATGAAGAACTTCTCCACAGTGTGAGGTAAAATAACATGACTCTTAATCTTTGGTATCTGTAATCCGAATATGTTACCAAGTATTGTGTTTTCACAAACAGATAGTTGTCAACATGTAATTCATACCGAATGTATTTGACTGTCGGTAAAGTGCTATGCTAGATTTTGAACCTAGAAAGTGTTGCTCCCCAGTGTGAGGTAAAATAACTTTACTCTTAATCTTTGGTTGATTTAAGTCGAACAGCCGAACTTATTACCATGTTATTGTGGTTGTACAAGCAGGTTGTTGTCGACATGTGTTTCATACCGAATTAATTTGCTTGTCAGGAAAAGTGCTATGCTAATTCTGAACCTAGAAATATACACGATGCTAAACTAGCTAGTTTATGGCGCCAATAGTCATGACTCAGACTGGGTACTAAGAGGGTAAAGCATTGAAACCCTTCGAAAACCTTGGGATGTCTTATTTAGTGAAATGCATACGTCTAGAACCATAATGTGCTTTGGGCTCCTCGGTGTTTGTATGTGATATAACGTTACGTGTGTCGTAGTAAATTAAACTAGCTGTGCTGAACATCATCGTGGCAGTTGGGTCGGTAGTAGCAGTTGGAATTATGCTGTGCGCGTGCATTGATTCGTGTTCTACATAGACAAGCCATAGATAGATACATAGACGCCGCATCAACTGTGGAGGGACGTGCCTAAAGCGCCGCCATCTTGGTGCAGGACTATCAGAGTCAGCGGTACATGAACACATATGAAGGAGAGGGGTCCTCCGCAATCTCAAAGTGGAATTATTCGCTGAATTTTTGACTGATTTCCAAACGGCTTGATTTGTTAAAAACGTCACACATGTAGGTGTAATACAGGGTGCTTGGATATTTTAAAATGGCTGGTTTTACTGCCCAAATAAAAAAAAATCAACGTTATCAGCAGACGAGCTTTTGATAAAAACTGAAAAGATGCCGGACTTCTGTGCCGCGTATGAGCGAACATTCAAACCAGATCTTGAGGGATCACTTTTCACAGGTAAGATGTAAGTAAGGGATAATATAGTGTGAGCAGGTTGTTATATATTGAAATAAACCCCGACAGGACGGACGGAACTATCGAGAGCCATCTCAGGCAAAATTAAATAAATAAATAAATAAATAAATAAATATATCAGAAATAAATAATAAAACAGAAATTAATACACCCTGAAATAAATAAATGTACCCCAGAGATAAATAAATATGACTATGAAATAAATACAATTATTTTTTTCCAGGGGTCCTTTATTTCCTAGTGACAGTTTTATTTATTTCAGGAGACTTTTATCTCCAGACGCCACATTCATGTATTTCTGGAGACTGTAATTTTTTCATTGTTACATTTATTTATTTCCACACGTATTTTCGAATGAGATGTATTTTTAAATGCGACATGTATTTCCAAAGGCCACATTTCATTTCAGGCTGTCTTTTCGTAGACATACATACATGAATGTAAATGAATGAATAGTAATAGTAATAATATAATGATTATATAGTAATCCAGTGGCAATGATAAGAGTAGCAGTAATAATAATAATAATAATGATTATATTCATGACAACAATGATAATAATAATAATATCATTATTATACTCAAATGTGATGTGTACCCTTCAAGCAATGCTTTAAATAAAGACCTGAACGTTTTCTACGTTCAACGCTATCATGCCTGACGTTTGTTACAAACAAACCCTGTGAAAATAGTTTTGACAATTGAGCAATTTATGATCACCTATATTGCGTAGACACATCATTCCTCTATAGATGTAAGCCACGATCCAAGATGGCCGCCCTATAGGCACGTTGGCCCACGTAGTCTATGTATATATGTCTACGGTGTTCTACCCGCGACAGTTTATATACGTCATTGTGCTCCACGGTGCTTTCTGAGTGTGAGGTATTCTTGCAGTAGCTTGCCAGGAGATCTAGAACTACCGGTAGCTCTCCAAATCATGGCTCTAGTTGAATGTTTTTGTATCAGTTGCATGTTGTGCTGGATGAATGTGCGTCCAGTGTAATTCATGATCGTGTAAATATTAAATGCAGACGCCCCGAGTTCCTAAAACTAATTTCAGGGAGATGTTTATTGTAATTTTGCTGACTAAACGAATCAGCGCACTCTGTGTTAAACATTCACCATGTACACTCGCTCTTAAAGTTGCTTTGGACATACCCGCTTGCAGCCTCTCACTCTGCGCCACTATCCCTTTTTCGCGTTCGTGCCTGCAAATCTAATTCCATGCATGATGCACGAGTCATCATCACCATGTCTAAATTAGGAGACTTATAGCCTGATTAAATTTGCACAGGTTGAACGTTGTCTACTGAGAAAGGGTGACTGTATTAAAAGCAGAATACAGAAAATAAGAACTATATGGCTGAAGTACGTCTGAAGGATTTTAATCCTAGGGGGTGTTTTGTAGCCTGGTACAGTTGAGCTGGTGAATACATTGAGACTTTTTTTAAGTATGTATTTTAATGTAGTATAATGAGATTGAAGAACTTACATATTTTGCATTTGCACATATCTTGTGAAATCCTGCTTTAAATAGCCTAAGGTACATTTTGTTTACCTGCTAGTTGGTCACAAGTTGACAATGCTTTTATGGACAATACATTTAAGTGAACCTTGTATAACTGTTACATGCTATGTGGTGATATTGGTAATGCTGTATTAAGCATAAAACATGGTAAACATTGATTAATGAAGAAATGTTGATATATTTTGAAATGTGTGTTCATAGTGTTGTGTGCATTGTGTCTGTATTCATTTACTGTGTATTGGACTAAATATGAACTCTCCCCCCCCCTCTGGTTGTTAAATGTGGCAGTGCAAGGGATGTCAATCAGCTGTGCAAAGTAGGTCTGATCTACTTGCTCATTACGAGCGCCATCATCCCCACTTTGGCCGCACCACAAACTACCCCTGCACTTACATAGATTGCCCCTGTTCCTTTAAAACAAGGAACGCTCTGATTGTCCATCAGAATAGAGTGCACAGCACACAAATTGGTCAGACTTTAGATCAGTTAACCACCTTCTCATGTCATATATGTAAATGCTGCAATTTGCCCAACGAAAGGGAGTACTTCATTCACATCAACACACACCTGAGGAAAAATGAAGTTGTGTCTTGCATGTTCACAAACTGCACTTTTCGAACAAGTGTCTATGGGACATTTAAGTCGCACAAATGTCGGCAGCATAATCCACACACCGTAGCTGATTTTAGACCTGAAATTGTGAAACTAACTACTGTACCCTCTCAGTCATCGTCATCTGATTTGGATGTGGTAGAGGATGTAGAAGACAGTTTTGCAGATGTAGAGCAAGCATTCCCTCACAGTCCAGTTCCAAATACACTTCAGAAGCAGCTTGCTGCAGCATTATTGAAATTGGAAAATTTGGTGCATGTGCCAGGTACGGCAATTGATGATTTTTTACAGGACCTCCACTTCCTACTGACCACTGCATCAGCCTCGCTTTTTCAGGGTTCATTAAATGCAATATTTGAAAGTCACAATCTACAGGATGATGACTCAGTGATGACTGACATAGTTGCAGCAGCCATATCTAACCCTGTTCATCAAGCTATTGAAAAGGGTGGCATACTCAGTACAACGTATCAACGTAAAACGTACTACAAGAAAGAATTTGATGTTGTGGAACCAGTTACGTACACTCTAGACCAGTGATTCTCAACTGGTGGGTCGCGACCCAAAAGTGGGTCATGGACCCGTTTTCATTGGGTCGCAGGCCTTTGCCAGGTCAAATAAAAAAATCTGTGCTTTTATTTTGAAGAGGATTTTTTTTATGCAGCGGAGTGCCGTCTATTCACACTCCTTAACACTAGGGGCTCTAATTTCGTAGACCAGGCGCTGGCGCGGCGAATGGGGGTGCGCCGCGCCAACGGGGTGTGTCCAGGCGTATATTGCAATTTCGTGCCCGACGTAGCCTGGCGCAAGTACTCCTCGGTCCCGCCTCTGCCCCTCCTTCCAGCGCAAGTTGGCAAAGGCGTGTTTGGGTATAACACAGCCGAGTCAAATATTGCTCATTGGCAAGAGAAACGATGGATAGCGTGTTCCTATTATTACAGCCTGTTGCTGTTTAAAATTTTGGGATTAACATGCATGGACAACAATGCAAGATACGTTACACATTTATTCTCAACATGTGATCTTAACTCAGTACGAGATCATATAGCAATCAGGCTGTATTCCTCTCCCCCACTATAAACGATAAAACCTAAGTGACAGTTATAGTAGCCTAGTATTAAGCTGCTTGCACACTGGACGCGAAACGAATTTTTCGCTCGACAGATTGCGTTGAAAGCAGTGTCTTGTGTCAGAAAGTCTGACAGGGTTTTAATATATCTCCGTGTCCGACAGTCTACTATTGTTTTTAATTTCTTCAAATCTACTGACTCTTTTAGATATTAAACATGAATGTTTTGATAAGAGGGCTCAGTTCTTCAAGATGAGTACCGAGAATTTCAATCAATGTTTCTGTTTAAGCTCTGCTCAGTAAAGCGAGTCGACAGTGGTGCGAGACAATGTACAATGCCTCCGTGTCTGACAGCCAAAAAAAAAAAGAGGACGATTAGAACAGATTGATAACGAAATAAAGAATGAAAAGAAACATTTTAACAACAGAAAATCCAACGAACACTGCGATTAATTTATTTGCGGGTCATTTTTTTTGGATGTTCTGTTGGTTGGTGATGTATATGTATTTTTATTCTTTATTCCATTATAAATCTGTTCTCATATCAATCGGCTACTTTTATTTTTGCTGGGTGCCGGACATGGAGTATTTTGCATTTCGCGTCGGACAGTCTTGAACGTGCATGCGATAATATATTCACACTGTCAATGGTCATGGAATTGATTTGCTCTCTGATTGCAAGCACTATTTTATCTCTGCTGTGGAAATAAAGCGTGAATCTGTTCGATCCATCTGACTCATTTATAAAAGAAAGACCGAATTAAGACTGCTGTCTATTCAAAGGAAGAAAACAGACGAATAAAAAGACCAAGTAAAGTCGATAGCTCTTTGCATTGACTTTGACTGTAATCAGTCCTGCGAAAAATTTGTTTCGCGTCCAGTGTGCAAGCGGCATTACCGAGCATAGAACGCAAGCATAATATACGCACTGCCTGATGCCGCTCCCCAGCTCTCCCATTAAGTCTTCCAGACACAGATCTATGATGTCAGTAAGGCTGAAGTTACTGCTGCTTAATATTCTTCAAAGCACAATGTTTTTCAGTATTTACCAACTGATAAGCCAATAAGAAGAAAAGTTAATTTTGTATACTTGAATCTTTTTGAATTGCACTTTTTGTTTAATTTATTTTGAGTTTGTGGATAAAAACTGAAGAAACTGAATTTATTCCATAGTGCACTGTTGTCATATTTGCACCTTTTATTTTATTTTTAATTAAATTTTTTTTGCCAGAATAAGTGACTGAATAAACTTTAAGAGTACAGTTACTGAAGTGTGACTGAATGTTACGTTAAATAAATTTGAAAAGTTGACTTTTTTTATTTGGGTCACGGCTTATCATTAAGGGGTGATGGTGGGTCCTGAAGCCAGACCAGTTGAGAACCACTGCTCTAGACCACAAGAAAAAACACACTTTTCAGTATGTTCCCCTTCTTAGGTCTTTGCAGAATACACTAAACTGCCAAGTGATTCTTGATAAAGTCATTGACAACCATAGAGGTCAGCAACAATCTCAGCTTGAACCTCTGTATGAACTGAGGTCTCCTGAAGATGTTGTGCATTTCAGGAGTAATGCTTTTTTGAATTCTGACGAATTGAGATTATCATTGCGCCTTTTTGTTGACGACTTTGAAACTTGCAATCCACTGGGGACGTCTCGAAACAAACAGAAGCTTTGTGGAATTTATTGGGTTTTAGGAAACCTGCCACCTGGTTCCCACTCATCATTATCATCAATATTTCTTGCAGTACTTTGCAAGAGTGTTGATGTCAAAGCATACGGTTTTGACAAAGTTTTAGAACCTCTTCTGCGAGATGTGAAAGTACTGGAGGATTATGGTGTGTATGTACCTTTGCTAGGGAAGTTTGTTAAAGGAACACTGCATTGTGTTGTGGCAGACAACTTAGGTGCTCACAGCATTGCAGGCTTCGTGGAGAACTTTTCCAGCCAATATTGCTGTCGCTTTTGCACTGCAAGACGCGCTGAAACACTATCTGGCCCTTTGACATCTGGTGCTTTTAGCCTCAGAACAAAAGAGTGTTATGCTTCTCATGTTGAAGCTGCTCTTGAGACAAATGTGCATTGTTGTGGAGTGAAAAGGGAGTGTGTTTCGACGAAATCCCTATCACATTTTCATGTTGTCTCGGGATATCCTCCAGATGTTGCACATGATCCTCTTGAAGGGATTGTTCCCGTCGAGCTAGCATACTGCTTGGGATCAATGATATCAAAAAAGCTTTTTACACTGCATGATTTGATTCAAGCCATCTTGTCTTTTCCCTACAAGGGTTCTGATAAAACAAACAAGCCACATGCGCTACCACAGAACATCTGTAGTCAGAAAACCATCGGAGGAAATGCTCACGAAAATTGGTGCCTTTTACGGCTGCTGCCATTTTTGATTGGCAGCATTGTTCCAGATGATGAGCCTGCGTGGCTTGAGTTAATGGATCTCAAAGAAATTGTTGAGCTTGCATTTGGCCCAGTCCACAACGATGATTCAATTTCGTATCTACAAAGCAAAATAATTGAGCACCACTCCAGGTACAAGGCATTGTTCCCTGATGTTCAACTCCTTCCAAAGCACCATTTAGTGGAGCATTATCCAGTCTTGATGAGGAATTTCGGCCCTCTAGCTGCACTCTGGACACTTCGATTTGAATCAAAGCATGGTTTCTTTAAGCGGGTTGTGAAGCATACCAATTGCTTTAAGAATGTACCATTGACTTTAGCCTCAAAACACCAATTTATGCTTGCGTTTCACATGACTTCCCCCTTATATGGCAAATCAAGCCTTGATGTACCCCATGTGTCCACTGTTCCAGTCAGTGTCCTAAAGGAGGAAGTGGCACAGGCTTTTTGGGAAAAATTTCCAAATGCATCTGTGGTCCACCTTGTCAAGAAGGCATGCAGTAGTGGCATACATTATAAGAAAGGGAATATCGTGACTTATGGATCAGTCAGTGGATTGACAGAGTTTGCTGAAGTCACTCAGATGTGTGTTGAGAATGAAGAGTTGCTCCTCTTCCTCAAATTACTGTGTGGGTGGTACAATGGCCATTACAGAGCCTTTGAGCTGAGTGTGTCGCCAGCAAGAGAATTAAAGCTTGTGACCATCAATGACCTCTCTGACCCTCATCCATTGGCCGATTACTTTGTTGGATCAAATCGCATGGTTACCTTGAAAAGACATATCCTCATTAAAGGTTAGTCAAGGTTGCTTGAATTCCTTGAAAATGCTTCAATTTCAATTGTGTTTTCAAGGTTGTGAAAATGCTTGAATTTGTTGTGAAGTGCTTGAAAATGCTTGAAATGTAGGGGAAGTCTAACTCAATAAACCAAATAAGAGAAATAAAACAAAAAAGTTTCCCAAGCGGCTACGTGATTGATCTGATGGCTTTACATGCAGGGATATGAGGGGTGTACTAACTCATGTGATGCACCGTGCTTCAGAATATATTTGAATATAACTAACCTCATGTTGAACACCATTCCACCAGCGCAAATGTATAATTGGGGCCTTATCTGAATGCATTAATAACAATCGTTTTATTACAGCTGCTTTTTCATTGCATTGTTTTAAAAATGTTACAACAACCATTCAGAATGCAGATGTAAGGTTTTATTGTAAAAAATAGTCATGTTTTAAACCAAAAGGTTTCTGATGAACACAAACCAATGCAAAAAGTATCAAACTGTTCCTGGCCAACCTGACCTTAACAAGGATGGTTTCTTTTGTATGTATTTAGTTAATTAACTGTGTTCATTTTTTATTGTCTTTGCAGACTGATCATGACTTCTCCAGCCATTCTAAAAATTGTTCTGGCAGCCGGCACGGGCCAAAGATTAACCTTCCCAGATGGACTTCCTGAAAAAATAGAAGACCTGGTTTCTGCAATCAAGGCACAATGTGGTGTAAACGCCACCTTCAAGCTTCAGTTCATGGACCCACTGTTTGGTAACGAGTTCATGAATCTCACATCCATGGAAGAAATATATGACAGAGGGACAATTAGAATGGTAGCAGAGACCTTAACGTGCATGGATGCCAGTAGCCCCTCAATGCCCTCTGCTGCGCAAGTCGTGATTCTCCAGCCCTCCGCTGCTCGTTCCATGGTTTTCCAGCCCTTGTCTCCAAACCCATCCGTTAGCAGTGCAGATACAGAGGTTTTATCCTCGGCTGATTCAGAGCCTTCTGGCTCAAGGTCCCTTTGGCCTCCCACTTTCCACTGCCCCATGTTTTCGTATGATACTGAACTAAAACTTCAGGAGGGAAATGCAGCATTCAAGGTTAAGGGCAGATTTCTTTGTGCAGACTCAGACCCCAAAATGAAGTCAGACATTCTTCATGGACTGACGGAGGAAATTGTGAAATATGGCGTATACGCCACTGACAAGCAGTTCAGCATAGTAGGGAAGGCTCTGATTTCAAAACACCCTTGCCTTGCTGAAGAACACTCTTTCACGGGATTTTCAGGCTGGAAAACTAGCCTAAAAAACAAATTGGCGCTGTACCGCTCTCGTTTAAGAAAATTAGGATGCCCCGAGGTGATGATCAACGCTGTTCCGTGGCAGTTCAATGGAATCAAAACAAGTCCTGCTCTCGGCATTAAGAAACCGAAGAGGTCTGAGGTCAATTACTGCCCCGCTTACCCTACAGGAGAAGATGACCTATCCCTTGAGAAGCTCAGAGTGGAGCTAGCATCAGATGTACAGCGGAAGGCTGTGCGAGAGATGAGGAGCAAAATGGACAAGACTTTCGCTTACAGAAGACAAGAGATCATTCGCAGGGCACCCATGATCCATGAGGTTCAGCAAAGATGGCCAGCCCTCTTTGATGTACAGGAGGTAAGGCAACAAAACTGAAAAGTGACTTGATACTGAAATTAAGTTTGCTATAGCAAATGTTCATGAAAATGGCTTGTGTTTTGTACAATTTATGTTTGTTGTTAGTATGCATGACATTTCTGTACATATCATTGTGAAAATTAAGTTGGTCTGGAGATGATAGAAAAACCTTTAAAGGTGCACTGTGTACAAGTTTGAAATGATGCTTCTATAGATTTTCCTTCAAGGTCCACTGTTAGTACAGGACAACCTGAACATATGCAGCAATTGAGAAACTTTTCAATAATTCCTTTTTGGCCATTTGCTTCACTGTCTTCTCCAGATCAACGCTGAGTTCAAGAGGATCACAACAACACCCTTGCAGTCCAGGTTTCTTTCACAATTAGACATTATCTCTGACAAGCTTGTGAAGCTTTTCACAAGAAGAGCTGGCCAGGTCGGCACACATCTAAAGACAGTCATGTCACCAATTACTCAGGTAAGATTAGTGTTACTATTGAGGGATGAAAATTGCAGTGATGTATACAGGCCTACCAAACAAAACGTAGCCTCAGCACACAAAAACTTTGAAATGCCTACATTAATCGCGGAAATAGCAACATAAAAATAATACCCCGCTACCGAAACTGCAAAAACCGCAACATAAACTGTTGACTCGTAGCATAAGACTATGAAACTGCAACATCTTCTACGTCATCCGTCTTTGCCAATTACTGCGCTTGCGCGTACCGGCCCAGGCTGCTTTCAGAGATGGCGGAATCAGGCGCGTCTCCTTCGGTTGGTAAGTAAAACTTCCAAATATGAAGTTATTGTTAATGCAGATGTTTAACAATGAATTGTAAGACGTAGCTGTTACATCCACATTCTCGTAAATTCGCTTATTTTAGCACGTCACCCTGCCGAAAATGAACGATGCACTGTCGATTTCGCTATAGTCTTAGCGTTGCCAACTTGACGACTTTCTCGCTAAATTTGGCGACTTTCCGAATCGGGATTGTTTGTCCACTCAAGACGTATGTATACGTCTTGAGAAAGTCGTCAAGTTGGCAACTCTAAGACTATAGCGAAATCGACAGTGCATCGTTCATTTTCGGCAGGGTGACATGCTAAAATAAGCGAATTTACGAGAATGTGGATGTAACAGCTACGTCTTACAATTCATTGTTAAACATCTGCATTAACAATAACTTCATATTTGGAAGTTTTACTTACCAACCGAAGGAGACACGCCTGATTCCGCCATCTCTGAAAGCAGCCTGGGCCGGTACGCGCAAGCGCAGTAATTGGCAAAGACGGATGACGCAGAAGATGTTGCAGTTTCATAGTCTTATGCTACGAGTCAACAGTTTATGTTGCGGTTTTTGCAGTTTCGGTAGCGGGGTATTATTTTTATGTTGCTATTTCCGCGATTAATGTAGGCATTTCAAAGTTTTTGTGTGCTGAGGCTACGTTTTGTTTGGTAGGCCTGGTATAGTGCCACTAGAAAGTCTACGGAACCCTGTTTAAATGCCAAGTTTTTGTGATATAAAAAAAGGCCAAGAAAGTAATTTCACAACTACGCTTGTTTTACTTTCTGTTTTTTCCCTTTAAAGCTTTGCGTTTGTTTTTCAATTGCAATGTATAGGTTATAGTATGTAGTAAACGTTTTTTTCTAATCAACGCTTTTTTCTTGGTTGTCCCCTCATTCTTCTTCATACTCAGGATGGTCACGCTGATGATGACGATGTTGATGTTGGCCGGGAATGCCTGCTAAAAGGGTTGTGCATCTACCTCAATGAGGACCCAAGCCATCTCATTCGAGAACTAGTGGTAAGTTTGTAGATGAGGGTGTGCTCTTGATCCTATATTTTGCAGACTTATTTTGTGTTTGGGTGCTATTTAGTCAAGGGTAAATTTCATCCAGAGTCAATGAGAGAATACTTGGGAGTTTTTTCCTCCCTGTACTCTTAAGCAGTAAGAGGGCAATGTCAATCCAATAGACTATTGTACCATTTTTTAGTCTCCTGTAGACCATTGCAATACCCTATCAGATTATAATAAAGACTAGAGATACTTTGAGATTTTAGACTGCATATTTTCAGTAGTTATGCATGATGTTCTCCAAATAGCTAAAAACATCTGTCTTTGATGGCAGGTGTAGCTGACAAGTTTAAAGCTGAAAAGCTCCCATCAGCCTTCCTTCAAGACAACCCAGTGTAGTTGGGTCGTTGATGTGATTTTCGAGTCAATATCCCTCTTTTTATGTCAGCATGGACTGTGTACATTTGGCACAAAATGCAATACTCCTAACATATAAACAGATCTGATAGTATGTAGATAGATAGATAGAAGCCTTTATTGTATGTAATGTATGTAATTTATCACTTCTTTGTCCTCTGAATGCAGCTGAACATGGGCACATTATTTAAAGGAACAGTCCACCTTTTTCAAAGAAATTGCTCATCTGTAGTTAAGTCCTGGTAAAACATGAGAATACGTAGGATTTTTTTTCTGTGTTTGCAATGCCTACTTTGACGGTATAGCCATATTTAACATGGCAATTGAAGTCTATTGTGCCAAACAAAATATCAAATGTAGTTATGAAGCACAAACTGAGAAAATGATATGCATATTCATGTTTTCTACTTGGAAATACTGCAAATAATACTGCAAATATGCCAAAATATAAAAGGGTGGACTGTTCCTAAAATTTCTGTAACGTCCGATTAAAAGTTAAGAGGGTGTGCTCGCTTGAGATGCTGCAGGATGTGAAGCTGATCCAATCAGTTACAGAAACTGAAGGCTCCATACAGGCTCACTGCATATTTTTAATAGATTTGTTCTCATATTTCCCCATGCTCACTATCATTTTATCTTACTCGGTAGGAAGACGATGATGGTCCGATTCAAAAGGCAGTGGAAGAAACAACGGTGGGGATTCTGTCAGTGAAGCGCCGCATCGCTGAGCGTCCTGACATTAGAATCATCCTGGAAGGACACCAGGTATTAGTGGAGATCGACAATGTGGCTCTAGCGACCAGTTTGTTGTTTGGGCTGATGTACGCCCTCAACGTGGACTATCCCAAAGACTTAAAATACACCTTTGAGTTTTTGCAAAAGGTGGTCACGGAGCTGGAGGGCACCACCATGTCCAAGAAGTTCCAGGCCCTACAAAACAAGCTCGGTGAGTGAGTGAGTGTGATGTGCTGTGACGTGTTTGTGTGAGTGACGTGTGTGTGTGTGACTGCGTGTGTGTGTGTGTGTGTGTGTGTGTGTGTGTGTGTGACTGAGTGTTGTGGTGAGTGTGTGTGTGCCCATCTGTCAGTCAGTCCGTCCGTCGCGCGCGTGTGCGACATCATGCACATAGCCCTTTGCGTCAGAGAAAGTTTGTGAGCACAGCTGAGAATTTTGTTGTCCTTTCTCGTACATTTTCAATCCCAGGACTCTCAGATATGTTTATATGATGCCCAAGAATATTTTATGTTATTTGGAAATGCTTTTAAGTTTTTATCGGGCTTTTTTTTTATTTCACCTGTCCATAGGGTCAGGAAAATGTTTGTAATTTGTTGTTTAGTTTTCCCATCTATAACTAGTAATTTAAAATGAAAGCATATGCTGCTTGGTTCAGTTTTTACTGCAGAACACAGAAAAAAACAGTGTGTTACATTATTTTCTGTGGGATAATTGACTATTTCCTTAAGATGTTACAACAACCTTTCAATCTTACAAAGACATTACAGACCTTGTTTACAAAAACATTGCTACTTTGTCATGCCTCTCCTGGTTTCAAATGTCCTAGGGGTTATGTTATTTGTAGTTTTAAAGACCCATGCAGACCAGAGAGGCAGGGGAGGATTGGCAAATTGACCCCGGACGGGAATCAAACCCAGGTCACCGATTTGGTATATGACTGCCCTACCATTTAAGCCACTGTAGGGCCTCCCCATGCAGACTAAACGTGCATCATGTTGTGTTGTGCATCATAATCAATGTTATTGGCTAAGTACAAATAATAACACTTCATCTGATCCTCAAGGATTGTAGACAAGGAATTTGGCTATGGTTAATGTTATCAGGCATGTTTTGTGTTATGTTGTGTGGTATAATTAACAAGGTTGTTTTTCCTTGTGCATTCTTATAAACATTGTATATCAGTATTTGTTGTCTTGTTTTGTTCTGTGATGCTGTGTTTTCTTGTGTTGTTCCACAGCAATGCACAGTGGTCTTTTTTATTGATGTCCTCCAGTTTCCCATTACATTGTGTTGTGTCAGTGGTAAACCTGCTAATAGATACTCCACAAGGGGAGGATCCCCCCCCTTGAACTGAAGTGAGAATATAGACACGACCAGCTTCCACATAGGACAGAACATTTCAAAATCCGGTCCACATCCAGCCCAGGTTTTCATTCCTTCCAGGCAATTGATTGATCGATTGTTGCTACCAATAGGCCAGACTGTCATTAAATCTGACTCCCAGGAAAAAGAAGGCTGGAAAACCCTTGATGACTTGGAAACTGGGCAATGAGGCCTGTTAAAGCACACTCTCTACCTTTTTAAACCAGCACTATTGATCCACAGTCCTCTACCTGGAGGATTTGTAGCAAAGCAAGACATTTCCAAGTTTGATGACTGCTCTGAGTTACAATTATTTTACCCCTTTGCTCAGACATAGACACCGGCATCCTAAATTCTGAAATTAATTCCTAAATAATTCTGTATTTGAATTTCCAAATGTTTTGCCACACTGGAACAACTTTCTAAAGTCTCAGTGACACTACCAATGAGTTATAAAGCCTAAATAGGCTCATGCATAACAGGATTTATTGTCATTATTTGTATTCTGGGCAAAGGAGTTAACTTGAGTCCATACTCCAGATGCTGGAGGATGCCGTGTGTCGCTCAGCACAGTAAGTGAGTTTACTATGCAGTCCTGCTTTGTAATATCTGCCCCCTAGTTGGCAACAGTCTGCTGGATTTCTGTTACTTTGCACTCGGGCAGTTACTGAAGGGTATTATAACATTACCTTAACCTCTGGGGGGTGTAGAAAATCAGGCCTCAATCCCACTGCAGGATGGTAAGTGGAGATGTATTATCCTACACGTTTTCACTCCAACACAAACGAAGCACGCTTTAGTCTAAAGCTGCAGGTCTCAGTGAGGTGTTCATTAGTCGCAAATGGTGCGCAAAATTAAGAGTTGGAGTGGACATTTATGTGAAGATAGATCTCCACACTGGTGTTGAGACGGAACACCACGAGATGCAGTCATGTGATATCTGATCAATAACAACAGGAAGTATTCACGTGGAATTCTAAAAGTTTCAATATTATGCTGTAATTCCAAAATTGCCTCTAACCAAATGCTCCTCTGATTGAGATGCCAAGCAGCTTATATACAGTAATCTGCGTATTACAGTGCTGCTTTTGTGGCTATTAGTTCACCTTTTATTTTCTGTCAGCACACTGCGCATTTTCGTGAAAACCTCTGACCACACTGCTGACCAATTTCGTACAAGAAAATGTCTGTACTTCAAATGCAGATATGCAAAGATGTGCATTCCTGCACAATTTCAGCTTGTTTTGACAGCAAGTGCTCTGTTTGGATATATTGTATGTAATTCCGTTATTTCCGTTATCTTGTCATTGTCCATAGCTTTCTAGCCAGATGATGAGTAATAAAGTGAATGCAAATGAACCAAGTCCTCTGTCATTTTTAATGGGGTGTAAATTTAATGTATCAAGGCTTCATAAGTACCTTACAGTCATTAACCTGATCCTTACATGGGACTAGCAGTGGATAAGATGAGTTTCCGACCCTGCTCCTGGAGTTCCCCAGCCCTCCAAACTTTATATGTCTCCCTGATCTGAGCATTCAACTAATGAGCTGATCATCTCTATCAGGAACATCACATCAGGAAGATATCTTAAAGGTCCACTATTATGCCACCAGATGCATTGCTAAATGGCCATTATGAGCCAGTTCAAAATCTCCCCTCTCCTGATATCACCAGGGGTAGTGACCGCCCAGAATAATGAAATCTGATTGACTGCTTGGCTGAAGTTGATCAGTTCTTCTTGCCTCAGGTTGGTTACTTCCCCATGTGATGTTAAGAATGGAAAGATTTTCAATTGGCTTGCAATAACTAACTGGCTGTGTGCCTGGTGACATAATAGGGGTCCTTTAAGTGTGTTGGGGAAGGGTACTTCATGAGTACTTGAAAAGATAAAGTAGGGCCCACAAACCTTTTGTGACCCAATTAAGCATTTTGGCAATGAGGCTTTTGGTCTCCACTGCACTCTATTATGCACATAAGGAACACAGCATTATGAGGAACTACTGAATTCTCTTTTGGGTTCACAAACATTTTTTGTTGCACTCAAAAAGAATTCATGCAATGGATTCAAAAATATGTTTTTTTTTTGTCTTCTATCAGCGAAGGATGTTCTGGAACAGTTTATCCAGCAGATTCAAATACATTTTTTGTCTATTGCTGTCTAAAGATGTGGTTGAAAATGATGTCAACAATCAATCAATTTCTCAAAGAACTGAGCAAATTTGTTAATCAATTAGTTATCCATATTAATCAGCTATAACAAATTAATAATCATACAGTATTAATAATTTACCATTATTCATGCAGCATTTATGTATCATGTTATCTTATAGTGACTATGCTTAGCTTAGAATTCTTATATGAATCTGAATATGTGTAAAATTATTTTAGCGTGTGAGGGAAGTGTGAAGTTTTTTCCTGCTCTCTCTAGCTTGCAAATTTGACCAGACATGGGAAGGGTTTTGGTTATTGCTTCTTCGGTCACGTGCTTGGGACTGGAATCCAGATTATGTGTTATTCCAAATTATACCATGGTCTGGCTGAATACTCTTTTCTGATTGGCCGGCAGCCATGTGTTAATACCATGGAATGTACAGGTACTTCGGCTACGGTAGTATTACTGTTCGAAATTCATCTGCTAGTGAACCCGTAACCAGAGCAATGTTGGAGAGCATTGTGGTCAAACTGTCAGATTATTCCTTGTCATGATGATGGAACACTCTTGCATCATAAACTTTATATTTTAAGTGCAAAACTTTCACCAAATATTTCTGAATGCTTTGATTTGATATTGCTGGCAAATGACTGTGGTATAACTGGGATAATCAAGTCGTAGGTGTGCATCACATAGTTTTAAGGTATGAAGCCAGGGCGAATAACCTCTGCGAAGTTGGTTGCCTCCGCAAAGTGTTAAAACCGTGTGAGGCACACCTACGTGTTGATTACCCCTCACATAAATATCATTTGATTGGATACCACAATTTATCAGAACACACATTAGTTAATTTTACCCGTCTCTGGGAGCTAGCCCCAAGGACGGTGCAAGGTAGTGAATTCAATTGGAGGTGCTTACTCTCGCGACACTGGTTGTGGAATGTTATGTGGAAAGAAAAAAAAGCCACAAGATGGCAGTATTGACATTGTTAAGCCCAGTCTGGAGCTAGGTTTTGGGCATGTCCTGGGCATGCCTGAGAGGGAAGTCCCAGATAATTGAAAAAAGTCTAAAAGGTAGGAGGGGGCTGGAAAAGAGTATATATTGAGAGAGTAAAGCAGTAGGAGAAATTGCAAGGAAAAGGATACATTTGACCAGACCTGTCACTCTTTTCAAGACCTGTGAAGCTTTTTGTGGATTTTTGCCTGTGTTGGAGCATTTTGCTGTCCCAGAACATCACACAAAGCAACCTCATCTCTGTAATTATCTCATTTTTTTATATTATCAATCTTGGTCAGTGCTTCATTTTATTTAATCTGTTCAAGTTTTAAAATTTTGTCTGTCATCCCTTGCTGTCCGATTTGCCGTAAGAAATTGGGACCATAACAGGAGTGTATTCAATCAAATCCTCATTCTTGACATACTGGTTTCAAAAGTGCATAATTTTGCAATACTGATTGCCAATTGCCCTGATATGGTGGCAGGGGATGTTGTCTGATACACCAGCTGTTGCAAGAGATGGCTAGACTAATCAATCTGTCTGAGCTAGAGTTCAATTATTGGGTTGTCAGACCCAATATAAGGATGTATCGGAAAGAACTCCACTAACTTTGCATTATTGTCTGATTTCCACTGTACAACATGTTTGATTTCCAATATGTTCTTGGACAAGGGCCTCGTACTTGTCCAGGATGTAAATTTTTTGATGATAAAAATGGGTTGAAGAGAAAGATGGTCAGCTTTGTTCTGTGTAAAGGAAAGCTCAGCTTTCTTTCTTTGTCAAATTTAATCTGAAAAATTTTTTCCCCACCACAATCCCTGCTCCCTCATGGGAGGTTGGCTTTATTTATTCATTTATTTTGTCTCTCCCCCCAGAGGGAGACATACTGTTTCAGGCTCGGTTTGCGGTCGCGTTTCCACTTTGTTTCCGAAGTATAACTCTAAAACTGTTTGCATGACCTTGACAAAACTTTGCATACTTACCACTCAGTTCTTGAAGTGGTGCCTTATGGTATGTAACTGTTTGTCCGGCCGGCCATCTGTCCGTCCGGATGTGTTCAATTTCGATCCGGAGCGTAACTCTTAAACCGTTTGCATGATCTTCACAAACCTTTGCATACTTACAACTCAGGTCCTGCAGTGGTGCTTTTTGGTATGTCTGTCTGTCTGTCCATCTCTCTGGTGGGTTAGGCTGGGAAGGGGGCTGGTGGGAAGACATGTTTTAACGAGTAAAAACACTCTACTTTTTATTTATTATTATTTGTTTGTTTATTTTTACAAATGACAAACAAATGGACAGACAGGGGAACGTAGAAATATAAAACACGAATAAGAAAAAAAAAATTAGAAAAATATACAGGACTATGAGAAAAGAAAAGAGGAAATATAATGGTCACTCTGAAATGGAGACAATGAATTCGTCCTCTGGAGGGACTATTTGAATGGGAGGTGCTGTTGGTGGACAGTCTTTCTGTCTATAACAGCACCCAGCTGAAGGGAGATGGCAATGTCTGTTTTTACACAGAACTAGTAAAATCAGTGACACTGACAGAACAGCCAACAGTATCAGTGCCCCTCTTTCTTTACTAAGCTGAACGTTTTCAAGTGGGGCATCTGTGGGTGGCAGTTCACATGGGAGGTCTTTTTTTGGCATTTCTCTGGATGGGGCTTCTGTGGGCGGGACTTTTGTGGGCAGGGCTTCTGTGGGCGGAACTTTTGTGGGCAGGGCTTCTGTGGGCGGGACTTCAGTAGGCAGGACTTTTGTGGGCAGGGCCTCTGTGGGCGGGACTTCAGTGGGCAGGGCTTCTTCACAAATAAAGATCAGAAACAAAAGCTTTTATTGTAGCCCACTGTGCTTAATACCAGAATGATCATACATGTTTTTACACTTTGGGGTCTGTTTCGTTCACACTAAATCAACCTACTCTTCAACAAAATTATATTTTTAATGGACTCTCCCCTTCGAAAACATATTTTGTGGCATTTAAGTTCATCACAGTCTGAAACTAGGTCAATGTGTGCTTAATCCACAGTTTCCAATAAAAACCATTTTTCTGGTGTTCAGTGGCTGTCAGAATCAAACATTTGGTCCACATTTTATAGTGTAGCAATTTGAAGCACTTGGTAATGTAACTTGAGTGTCATCATACCTAAGCCCGGACACATGGTGGTATCTGCATCCCGCAAACTCTGAATCAGGTTCCTAAAAAGACAGTATCTATTAAAACACAGCTTGTTTTTTACTGATAAGCACAGCCCCTATTATTGGCTGGCCTCCTTCATTCAGAAAATGTCATACATTATATAGCACTACCAGCAATAATTGACTCTTACAGGAATGGCTTTAATTAGAAAATAGTAATTGAGGGTATAATCACAGAGTGTGTAAATATAGCTTGTTTTGCATACCTGTCCAAGGTTGAGTTCCGGCCGGACAGCGCCGTGCAAAAAGATGCACTTACATCCCATGCACAGTGGGGGTCCCTTAGCCGCACACAGTCCTGGCAGTTGCCGAGGCGGCCACACTGTTGCACGGGTAACTGTGCAGCGGCGGTCTCTGACCCAGCATACAACTGACCCTGACAACGTGACAAAACACAGGTGACTCAGTGAGGAAAGGGGCTGTCCTGGGAGATAAACCCACATTCCATGTACATTATGACACATTAGCTTTAACCTGCTCTTCAACAAGGGCTTTATAGACCCTCAGCAGTTGTGAAAGGCATCGTAAGAAGTTGCACGCTAAACTTGATGAGCTTACAGTGCCAGCTAGTGAGCAGAAAATAGAGTTAGAATGTATTCCTTATACTCTTTAATGGTCTTAACCTGTTTTCAATCATTTCTAAAAATTAACATTCCATGAAGTCAAAAAACACTTGACACACTCAGGTGTGGCCAGTTTCTTCATGTAAATCCAATGAGAAGAATTTTGATGCAAAGTTGCATTTCAAATGAATTGTTCTGCAGTATTGCACAGGTTAGGTATCTTGCATTGCAGGATAAACTAAAAGCAAATGTTGGATGTGAACAGATGAGATTTTTTCTTTTTGTGCAGTCAATAAAACATTTTCCGAATTGAATTTACAACTTAACACTCTACTGTGTGTGTTTTCCAGTCACCAGCCACTACCACCATTTTTAATACATTTAATTGATTTTTCAATGCTAATTCTTGTCAGAAGATCTGTAACTGAGCCCCCCCCAAAAAACAACAAAAACATTGATTGCCATAATCTCGTCAGTGATGGGGGAAGCATTTTTTATAGCTGACAGAAATTCTTGCGAATAGCGGGGAATAGGTTAACAGCAACAGCATAGCATCAAGAAGAATCTGTGTGTGTAACTGCCGATAGATTATTCTTATGATAGAAAAGCTTGTTGAGAAAAAATGATCAAAAACAGATCAAGACCACTGATTTGTTTCAAGTCATTTTTTGCTACCTCCTCTAATTCCAGCAGACCAACCATCGCTGATGGGCAACGGCTATCTACAGATATTCAAAAATATTTCATAATCTAAAAACTATTTTAAAAAGAATTCTTAAAGGCTTGTAAAAACCTCTCCATGCACAGACCTAAGACGGGCCTGACCTGTAAGTCTCTTGATACTGTTTATTCTTAATAACAATAAAACCCGATGTAATATTCACCAAAAAAGGACGATGCTGACTTTTTAAACAGTGATTAAGTCCGAAATTTTTGTTAATGTGTGAATACATACCATTTATAACACCAATGAAGCTAAAAGACGTGTCACAGAGAATCAAACTTACAGTACATTGTATTGTAAAGTACTCAAGCAATCATGAGATTATTTTTATGACCAGAAACAACAATGGGTGTGTGGAACTCATTGTGAGTTACCGTGGCGTGGGAGAGGTGGAGGGTTTTAATTGGCTCTTGGACAGGAAGCAGCTGATGAACTTCAATTATATACATCTCTCCATCGAAGTTCACAGCTTTCTGTATGACACCATTCTCTGTGAATGCAACAGAAGACACACCATCACCATTTATGCACAAGCTGTCCAACCCTGAAAAGGCTGAAAACCAACAGGCCCGCAGACCTCAAGAAACAGAGTGAAACAGCCTCATGATCTGAACAGATGAAGCATTTGAGATTTGGTATGAAGGACTGAGAGACAACTCTCGTGCAATCTGGGATGGCGGACCTGTTCCGATGAACATGATGTCATAGGTGCGCCCGTCCAGGGCCATCACGCGGTCCACTGCAATACTTGTAAATTTGGGGCCCTTCTTTAGCAGCCTGGGCCCCCCACCGAGGGGCTGCACTGCCTCGTCCATGAGGGGTCGGTCTCTGACAAACTGCAGGGTCATATCTGGCAGATGCAGAGAGCTCTCGACGCCTAGCGCCCGCGCCGCAGCATTAATGCCCTGAAGAGCAAGAAGAAGCACATGCGCATACTTACTCACTTCCATTACAAGCATACTTCCTCACTTCAACACAAATATACTTACTTGCTTCAACATAAACATGCTTACTCACTTCAACACAAACACAGCAGTGTGCAGTGATGATTATACACTTAACAAAATGAAGATAAATCAGAAGCATAGCTCTATTCCAGCATTTATTCCATTTAATATTGGATTATATAAGTGAAAATAAGTAAACAGATAATAATGTCTGTTTCAACGAAAAAGTCAATATCTAGTGTGGCTACCCTTTGCTTTGATTGCAGCATTTAATCTTTCAGGCATAGTTTTCAAATATCTTTTTATTTCCTGACTCGCTAAACCATTCCATATGATTTGAAGTTCATTCCAAAGAGATTCTTTCAGTCTGGCAACAGATTTGCTCAATCAGATTAAGGTCTGGATTTTGAGCGGGCCAATGTTTATGTCACCAGATTTTTTTTTTCTGACTGAGATAATTCTTGCACAACTGAGAAGTGTATTTCAGGTCATTAACTTGTGGAAAATAAAATCTCTGACCAGTCTGCAGGCCTCACAAGGATGCTGTGATACTTCTTTTAATCCATGATTCTTTCCATTATCATGAGGTCATCAGCTCCTTTTGAGCAGACTGAACCCCAAACCATAATATGACCACCTTCATGTTTAACTGAGGGGATTAAACAGTCATTTCTGAAACATTCTCCAAGTCTTTGGTGCGCATAAGTTCAGTGTTTGGGTGAGAAATTTTTGAATTTTGATTCATCAGTCCAAAGGGCTTATATTCCCAGTCCACCGGTGTCCAATCCTTGAATTTCCAGTTGCCCACTTTTGGCAGCAACACGACCAATTCGACTATTTTTGCACAGGTGTCTGGTCATAGTAGATCTTGATACTTTCATTTCTTCACATCTGGCACTGTTGAAGTGCACCTTTTGAGTGACTTCTCATTGATCATCCTTGTTTTCTTGGTCTACAAAAAAAAGGTTTAAATGGGTCATTGTTCAATAAACACTTTAGTTTTCTCATGCTGGCCATTTCTCCAATACCTGTCCGTGAATCGCTCTGTTGAGGTCCTGCCCCTCCCGAAAACCCTATGCTGTTATGGAAAAGTGGAGGTTTTCAAGGCTTTTGTTCATTACCCAGATTTTTACCTCCATAGGTTTGTAGGAATGATTTTTCATTATAGCCTATGATAGTATTGTTATTTTTATACATTTTTACCAAAAATTATTAAAAAAAAAGTAATATACTCTACCGCTCAAAAGTTTGGGATCATTTGGGAATTTTCTTGTTTTCCATGGAAACACACATGAAATTAGTCTGAATAGGAAATACAGCAAATGAACAGAACATGCTGACATTGCCTGAGTTAGAAATAATGATTTTTATGGAAAATGATGAATATGTACTTCAAACTTTGGCTTCTTCTTCAAAAAAAACACCTTCACTGTTGATATTGAAACTGGTGTTTGACGGGAACTATTTAGCGCAGCTGGTAGTTGACAAACTGTGAGGCGTTGTGCCAGGTTGTTAGTGCCAGGTTGTGCTGCTCTCTGAAGGGAGTAGTTGACAGCAAGGTATTAGATTTTAAGTTTTCAATTTCTTGCATTGAATAGCCTTCTTTTCTAAGCACAATAATATAGAGTGACGGGTCTCTAAAGGAAGTTCTTTCTTTCTGGCCATTTTGAGCCTGTAAACAAACAAACAACTGCTGATGCTTCAGGTACTAAACCAACCTCATGCTCCCTTTTGCGCTCCCTTATTAGTTCAACGATTTTCAGATGTGCAACTCATTTGCAGAAGGGTTTTCTAATAATCAATTAGCCTTATAAAATGCTTTACTTGGATTAGCAGCCATACCAGGAGATTGATGCAGAGGACTGACAGTTGCTGATAATAGGCCTCTATGCAAAAATATAGATCATTCTTTGAAAGTAATCTGATTAATTTTAATCGTTTGTGAAATGGAAAAAAATGTTTATGAAATGCATGAAAATGTATTTTTCTTTGGAAAAAAAAGAAATATGCAAGTGATCCCAAACTTTTGAGCGGCAGTGTACAAGGACCCCTTTTAGACGTGAGTGGTGGTGTATAATCATCACTGCACGCCACTGTGCATATTGAATTTAACACAAACGTACTTACTCACTGAAACAAGCTTCAAAACAAACAAGCAAACGTATTGACATCCAAACAAATTTACATACATAAACACAAATGCACTCATCCACTTTTAACACAAGCACAAATCTATGTGCACTCAGTGGGCGTGATGCACATGATTTTTTTCACTTGGATGTACATAAAATCACAGAAACTAGTTCTCATGTTGCAGGCGTTTCAGAGTGTCTTTAACTCACTGCTCCTGGTCGTGGCTCTGGGATTTCTCCGTAATAGGTTGTCCATTTCACTGGGGAGGTGCCCCTGATTGGCATCTTGTACCTTCCCTTAGTGAACAGGTCTTGAATAGCAGATACACTGTATGCGCACACTGCTGACTGATCTGAGGAGTCCCTGTCCCGAAAAAAGAAAGACAGGCTCATGTTCCTGACCTTGTACACTAGTATGGAGCATAAGATATAGTCTTCAAAAGTTCCAGTTTTTTCTTGTTTTCATTCTATTCCACCAACCGCTGGACTTTGGACACCTGACAGAGAAAATGTCAGGCCAATCAGAGGCAAGCAATTAACTAAGATGTCAGATCTTGTATTACTGCTGACGAGATCTTAGAGCCAGATTTGAACATTACTGACATTGACATCCATGCTATAAACCACAGTAATATAGAATGCAGCTCAATGCTAAGATCCATCACAGAGTCTTCCAGCTGATAAGAACTCCATCCAATCAGATTAACATAAAAAACATATATTTTTATTTCATCAGGAAGCTGTTATCTCTTTCAACTGCACTACCAAAAGAAGCATGCTGTGGACTAGCAGAGCTTATTTACAAAACATTTAAAGGTATGATTTTATACAGTCATAGTCCATTACCAAGAGACACTATAAAAAAATAATTACAATGTCCTCACTTAGGTGCAGCCAAAATGGCTGTCCAAACAGGCACTTTCTGCATACAATTCAGGGCTTTTATCCTATTGGCAGATGTTCAGAGAGACTGGCAAAACTCACTGTGCATTGAATACAGCATAGAAGATGCCATCCCTCCAATCACTTTGCTCCAGCAAGAAAACATTTTGGATGATGTAAGGGAGGCCAGGCTCTCGGCTGCGGCAGTCTAGACGGGCCTTTAAGAATGTCGTCCATCTTTTGCTCAGCATACGATGCCCTCCCACATCGCCCTAGGACACAAACATTTCCAACCTTGTTGTTTTTTGTCAAATTCTAAAATTTGTGATGTAACCATGGTTACTTAGGTGATAGGCCTTAGCTGCTGGCTCACTAGTGCAGAGTGCATAAATCAGCCACACAGCTATCATATGGGCATGGGATCAGGCCAGACTCAAAATTAGGTGTCCAATGAGAAAAGATGAATTCATATTCAATGGAGCCCCTGGGCGCCCTCAGGAGAGGGTTAAAACTGCAATTATTGACAGGACAGTGCATGGGAGTATCTGGAGCTAGCACTGAGAGTAAATGGTGCTAGAACTCCATATGAATGTAACCGGGGCCAGTATTGGGTATGAGAGTAACTGGAGTTAACAATGGGAAAGAATTTAACAGGAGCTAACATTGTGTATGAGTGTATCTGGGTCTGGTATTGAGTATGAGTGCACCTTGGGGTAGTACTGGGTATGAGAGAAACTGGAACTAGCATTAGGTATGACGGTAGCTGAAGCTAACATTGGGTTTGAGTTCAACAGGAGCTTGGATTCAGTTTGAGTGCAATGGGAGCTAGCACTGGGCACGAGTGTAACTGAAGCCATCACTGCACATAAGTGTAACTGGAGCTAGCAGGGAGTATAGTGTATCTGAAGCTTGCATCAGGTATGAGTGTAATTGGAGCTAGTAAAGGGTATGAGAGTAAATTTAGCTAGCTCTGGATATGAGTGCTGCTTTAGCTAGTGGTGGGAATTAGCGTAACTGGGGCTAGCATTGGGTGCAAGTGTCTCTGTAGCGAGCACTGGGCATAATGTGCCTGAAGCTTACTCAAGGTATGAATTAACTGGAGCTATTAGCAATGGTTCAAACAAGAACTAGTACTGAGTATGACTGTACCCAGATCTTTCAGCATTGAGAATGAACGTAATGAGCTAGCATTGGGTTTGAGTATAACTGGAACTAGCACTGAATATGAGTTTAAATGGTACTTGTACTGAGTTTGAGTGTAACTGGAGCTATCATTGAATATGTGTGTTACTTAAGTTAGCATCGGCCATGAATGTCAGTGGAGCTGTGGGAACAACTTTAAATGAAGCAACAGGCATTGTAGCTTTATGTTACCTTGGCCACACGGGCGATGCGCGACAACCTGAGCTTGTCGGGATAGTCAAACTCCACTGCGTTCTCAGTGAAGAACATGTACACCTTATCTTCATCCCCATTAGTGCTGCCCTCACTCTCCCGAACCACGTCCATGTGCACAAACTCCGGGTCTGAAATCAGACACCAAAATGGAAAAATGTTAGACCATGGGTGCTCAGTCTCGCCTCCCATATCCAATGGTTCTAAATGTCAGTAACAGTTGCATTCAAGTTGACCACAGTTGTATTCTCGTAAGTCAAAAAATTTGCAATGAAAAGGAGAAGAGGGATCTTACCATTGAAAATGTGCATTGACTCGTAAGTGCGCAGCGTTGGCTTGGTGGACAGCGTGCGGAGTGGCGTACGCATCAACGCCAGATCATAGCCCATAAAATTTGAGGAGGTGGCAGAGTACATGTCCCCATCTACATTAGGAAGATGATGCAATAAAAGAAGATCAGAATTGGGACTTGAAATGCCCATCAGGCTCAGCGAAAACAAGTCATTTCACCACTGTCTGAAAGATATTTACCACCAGGCCAGAGGGAACTATTAGTGCCTTTTCCTCAACATCTACCATTCTGTAGACTTTCATTTCACCTCTAATTTAGGATGGCTCCACTCATTTTCAGCACAAAACAACCTTTTGTTCAGTGAGGTGACCTTCATTAGCTTTGGAGCAACAATCTACAAGAAGTCATACCTCAAGGAACAGAGATGGTTATCACAGCACAAGACACTTTTGTTGATCATGGAACTGAACCAAACCCCAGGACAAATACACATGTAATACCTTTAAACCTTAGATAACGCTAATCTGAATGTGCTGCTGCTAATCGCTGTGCATATTTCAGAGAGCATTTTGCTGACCATCCCATACAATCATCCTTCAGTACACCAATCAAAACAGGAATTTAAAAAAACAGCTAATTTATGCGTAAATGGAGGAGTGTAAGTTATTCCAAAACAATCATAACAATATTATTAATTACAAATAATGCTATACACCCTCCTAATACATATTCTCGATAACACATGTTACTAAAATCAATGCCGTCTCCAAAGACTGAGTAAATGGCTGGACAAATATCGTAGCAAAGAGGTTTTTTTGTCTCCACATTTCTTTTGCAGATGTTAGGAGTGTTGAAACAGGAAAGACACCACATACCCAAGATAACGGAGGCATGTCTTTGGTAGGGGTCGAAGGGAGATTTTCCTTTCCCCCGGTCTTGTTTAACTTCAAGATTGAGCTGTCCGTCAGAGTATGTCTGCCCAAAACCAGAACATTCTCATATTAAATCATGCATACAGCACGTACAAGCCAGAATAGTCAAACACAGTGAAGACGTACCGTGAAAATGGCTGCAAAACATCAATTAGATCAAAATGAATTGAAAGAAAACTCACAGAATCTTAAAATGTCCATAAGATACATTATTTCTGATTAATCCTAGCGGCAGCCATTGGGGATTAACAGCACACAGGCAGTACCCAAGCACATGGGTGCATGTTTACACAACTATACTTACAGGATTTACCATTTCAGGCAAGCACTGTCAGTCCCTTGCAGGAGAATTATTGGTTGTTTATGAACACTCACCATGTAAGTACAGGTCGGACTGAAGGCATTGGTTCCGCAGACGTACATCCTGTCATCATCTGCTCTCTGCAGCACCCGAATGTAGTTCCTGCAGTCGGTCTGGAACATGAGGAAGGTGGGGACATATCAACCCTTGATTCATCCATGACTATTAAAGTCACTGACCTGCAGAAAACTATTATAAACCCAAGCACTAAAGGGGTATTCCACCATAAGAGCAATCAGGGCTCATTCTCATTCATAGTTAGAGTGAATAAAGTCATCCAGGGAGTTCTCTAACAATCCTTTCCATCTACTTCATACAGGTTGCTTGTTATCCTATCATCAGCTTTCATGTGACCCGATGGACTCTCGTGGCCATGTCGTCAATTATGCGTTAACAAAACATAATTCCGGCATTCCAAGCAAACAAATCACATTGCAAACCAGATTTTTACTCGCTAAGTAACTTATCTTGCCGATCAGTAGTTTTAAGATTTCTTTTAAAGGCTGCTATAAACACCAATCACCAAGATAAATTACTTAGTGAGTATAAATCTGGTTTGCAATGTGATTTGCTTTGCTTGGAATGTTTTGATTTTCGGGGGCCAGAGCTGCTTGAGGGAATGAGCCAAAATCACGTTTTTGGCGAAATACCCTTTTAATCGATATCAAATTTTCCATTGATTAATTTAGATTGGCTTCTCTTCCGTTGATGACTGCTTTATCCCATTGCACATTTAAATATTGCTATGTAATAAATGCCAAATGATGGAAAGGGCTTCAGGTCAGCTGGGACTGAATTAAACCGTCGGGGGAAATAAGGATGGAGGCGGGTGGGGAGGGGTGATTGCTTAGCCTTTAGACGCTGGCTGCATTCGAAATGTTCACTCACTGACTATATAGGGACACTATGTAGTGAATGTTTTGAAAACAATATAAAGTGAGTGAGTGAGCGAGCGGGTGGACAAGTGTCCATTTTGAACGCAGCCTAAGTTCATGTATCTCTACAGTTGAGACATCCCATACACACTATAGTGTCTTACCTCAAAATTCTTTCCTTTCTGCGAACACAGGATACGTTTGCCCAGCGGGACACTCCATGGAAGCTGGAACAAGATACGCGAGTTATTCCAAGACTAGTGCATGAGATCACAAACAATTTTAACCCAAAAAATTTCAGTCAAAAGAAAATATAGATGGAATACAAACAATGGCCATGTTCACAACAGTTTATTTGTGCTCTATTCAGAGTGCAAGTAGTAAAGAAAAAGTGACCAGCAGTTGCAAGGGCCAATTCCACTTGTAACAAATGCGAGGCCAAGGGCCTTGCTTCAGGGCCCCAGAGCTGCACTGATCTAACAGTGGGTCCTGAAGCAACAAACCTTTCATCTTCACCAGTACCCCACTCACCTCTGCCGTCTTCCTGGAAATATTGTTCATATCCAGTGCATAGATGGCATCACGGGCCCCCAGAAACAACACACCCAAGTCCTCGCGCAGCAGGAAAGTGGTGTAATTATAGATCCCCTCATCTCTGAAGAGAGTTATACCACCATCTATCAATAAGATGAAGGGGAAAAAAAACGTATATCCACTCATTTTCTTTCAAGTCAGTCAATTCAGGAAAAGTTAATGATGCAGTTTTACGTCAAAATTGCCATTTCAGGATATGAGTTCTCTGGAATCAATTTAATAACCAACATCTGATTTCCACTTTGTAATGCCATGTGGCCAGTCAGAATACCATTCCAGGAGTTAACCAATCTTAGGGCGTTAGCATTGCCACTTCTCAAGTGACCGTACATTTGCAGAAAAGGGATCTGAACACTTCCTCTACAAATTGTTGTGTGCAGCATTTCAATTATATTTTGCAGATTGACCAACTTGACATGGTAATTGATACAAGGCCTACAGTGGTGACAGTTTTACATGACAGATAAAAAGAGGAATTGTTTGAAGGAGTGGGGGCTGGCGCTTGGGAGAGCAAACTCTTACCCTGATGTGGGACACTATTCCGCGGGATGGGGGCACCCCCCACCAGGAGGGGGAAACCCAAAAGAAGCAACAGTAACACTTCACACGCAGTCATGCTTATGCTGGACACTTGAATCAATATTCCATTGCTCTGTCGATATTCAAAGTTCTGCCAACACAAAGCCAGGCAGCAGATTAATATCTTATAATCCAGATTCCACTGAGTAAGAGCTGAGGCAAGTTCCACATCCATCTCTTGCACCACACAGGACTGAATGTTTATGCAATCAGCATTGGAATCAGCTTCATGTGGCCTAGCACTCATCTTTTATTTTTATTCCCAGATTCTGCAAAAACTGTTTCGGCAAATGATTTAAAGATCTTCTCACAAAGTTGCTGCCATGCACAGGCACTTCAATAACATTCCCAGAACATTCCAGTGACATTGTGCGAACATTCTGTATTAGCTGGGCTACATCATCACACACCAGCCAAAAAGCTGGATAAGATGCTTGCTAAGCAGATCAAGCAAGCATGAGGCTGTACCTCAGAATCAAACCTAAGCCTATTCAGTCACAGAATAAATCCATCGCCATTAAACTATACAGCTGCCCCAGAGTCGATGGCAGGTGAACGTCAATGGCGCCTTCTCATTTATAAAGACGCGAGAACATAAAATAACCTGTGTAATTGTAATGTCTAAATTTACTAACAGGGCAAATGTGTGGCAACATGCATGACTACTGACGATGGCAGGGAGGTCTCAAAGCTTTTTTTGGATTTAATTTTTTAAAGTAATTTTTTAGTTCTGAAAATAATTTAGGACAAGAATAGGAGTATAGCTGTTCGGTTCTTCTTCTTTAAAGCTACCCAGATGTGTGCATTCAGGACTTTGGATCAAAGTGAAACTACTGCATCAATTTCATACATCTAATTATTACTTGCCAAAATGTCACAAGTATATCCGTCGGTTGTATTTGACGTCTGTTTGTCTGTCAGTTTGTTAGTTATGCACCCTTTTGCCATTCATCCGGCACCAATCTTAACAAAACTTGCAGACATGTTGGCATATTCACCACACACCTATACTTTTTTTAAGTTTCAATGTCAAAGGTCAAGATCACCCAAAAGGTCAAATACACACGTTTGTCGATAACTTCATTGTACTGGGTGGAATTTTGGCAAGTCATTGTTCTATGAACATTTTTTTTATTTTAAGTTTGCTCAGTTGATTTTTTTTAAACAAATCAACTTTTTCAGAGAGTGCAGAAACCCAATTACATATCGGTAGATTAAATAGAACCATCTCCTCAGACAAATAGCAACCTCCTGATTGTTTTTTTTTTTCAGTCTACAATGTACACAGAATTAGGCACAATCATCAGTAGGCTTGATTTCAATAGATTAATTTTTCACCTCATTGCAAAATCTAGTATTAATTCCCAACATGTTTTTGCACACAAACAGTTACAACACGTAGGGCTTTTGATCAAATGAGTTTAAAAAAATAGAAAATTTTAAATATCAAGAATAAGCCAAAGAAGTGCGCAGAATATTTCCAGTCAGCAGTTTACTCCCGTCACTTTTATGTTAATTCCTCATTTATTTCAACTAGATTCGTTCCAAGCTGTGCTTTATCAACAGCGAATGCATAGCCAATCTTAAGTAATGTGTTTAAAACACATTTGTTGCAGCTTCCAAAACATTGTCGAAAAAGCACGAAACAGCGAATAAACAATTCCTTTAAGGCAAAAAGCCAAGTGTAGGCTACTTGGTCTAGTATATTTTGAGTGCTTCCTTCAGAAAGTTCGTGAGCGACATAACAACAATTCAAAAACGCATTGAACTTAGTCTACCGAGAATACCAACCTTAGTCTTCAGAGCACCGAACGAAATGTAAGTGTTCCGAAATGCAAGTGTTCTTTTATGGCAGTGTGATATCGCACCAGGTGGTTACGTCACAGTACTGTCAGAACTGGCGGCCCAGTTACGTCTCAAGTCGAACCATCCTCTGAAGAAAAATGCCAAACGCTAATCTATGACGTAAAGAACCAAGTTTAATCACAGCAGTTATATCGTTTTCAAGTTACCGAAGTCGAATTACGCAATTAGTCAATTTGAATTCTGAAATGGGAGAGCCACTCCAGCTACCGCTATTACTCATAAACCAAAAAAGTAATCGCATTAGGGTTCGAGTCCCGATTGTACCAACCGGCGGGTCTCAAGCCTTCTTCAGTATAGATATTTTATTGTTTATTTATCATTTTTTAAAAAAATATATTTTTAGTATCGTAAAATAGGTTAATAAGCAGGACCGCCTTAACACACGGGCTTACTGGGGCTGAAACCCTGGGGCCTGTCGCGTGAAAGGGCATCTCGCGAGGATCGGGATGAAAACTGTCTTTGGCAGAAACGCAAAATAATGCTTATACAGTGCTCTGATTGTTGTTTGTGTTGGGTCTGCCCGGGAACGGGACGAGGTGCATTCATATTTTGCATAAATAAAAGACCCTGTGATTGGTTAATGGACAACGTGTGTGCCTCTTGTTACTGTCCAATCGTTGAATTTGAACTATCCAAATACAGCTTTCACTTTTCTCCTGGTGTGGAAATTTAAGACAAAAGACACGAAAACGGAGAAAGAAATGTGACAGCGGGGCTCAAAAATGCACTAATCAATTTGGGAAATTGCTGCGGGAGTCCCAGCTATTAAGGAAAGAAAAATAACCAAGCTGACTTGGATATTGCGAAACTACGTGCCTCAACGAGACGGAAAACTCTCCACCATTAGCGGCTATCCTATCGATGCTAACTATCCACCACCGGCAGGGTTGTAGAGCGCACGAGCAGCTGAAGACTAACGAACCGCCTGCAGCTGGTGCTGACACAGGATAAATAGCAAGCTAGGCGTTTGGTAGGTAGGCAGCTTAGTACAACAATATTAGAAAATGTAGGGCCTAGTTTCATTTAAGCTTGTTCCAGTCCACTGTAGCTGAGGAGTTTCACCGCAAACTGCAAAATTCGTGATTTTCATCTGCTTTTGCTGTTCAGTAGAATAATTCAAATTTTGATTTGTATAAACGGTGCAAGCTATTATAGTTCATATGGATAATCATTTCTGAAATTGGAAATATGTTTGTTATTTTTACACGGCCTTTCCTCGGCGAGTTGCGTCGTAATGGAACTTGCTGTAATTTGATCCGCTACAGTTCAACGGCAGCACGACAGAAAACAATTTTCCGTGTTTTTACGTAAGACTGCTCACTAGTGTTGTGGTATCACTGCACAGATGTTCGTCATTTAGTTCTGAACGGAATTGTAAGATGGGCAGCTAAAGCCCATAGAACGTTCCGATACTTTGTCATTTTTCTGCAAAAAGACCGGAAGCTGAAGATCTTTAGGCCCAGTTTACACGAAGACGCTTGCGAGTAAAGACAAAATATTTTAACGGAAGTGCCTTTTGTTTATATGGTGACGGCGTTTTTGGGGCTTGAAGACGCAAAAATCTCAAACCACCCTCGACAGTGGAAAACTTGAATACGCTCCGGCGTAGCGTTTCCGTCTAAACTGGCCAAGACGCAAAACTGGCTCAGATCTGCTGTTCTGCTCACGTCGCGTAGGCGTTTACGTCACGCAGTAAACAAACATGTCGGATTACATCCATGCTCCGGACCTTCACGCTACTCTGGCAGCCATAATAAATGTACAGGAATCGTTACTACAAATATACAGAATCTGTACACGTGCTATTGGCGAACAGAGGAGGATCTACTTGACCAGACTAAGTTCTTCTTGTTACCGGTGGCCATATTTTGTGATTTCGCGGCACAGTGACGTGAAGAAGGAAGATTCTACGCATGCGCATAGGCATGGCGGCGTTTGTGTTAGTGTATCACAGCACCACCTAGCCGTTTCTACACACTTTTTGCGTCACCGTATGCACACAGATTTCCTCCCTAGAACGCTCGTCTGAACGCGAAATAAAAAGTGAAGACGCGACGCCACTTTTGCGTCTTCTGTTCACACCGTCATGATGTAAACCTAGCCTTAGAGAGCATCTTGAGAGCTTACACCGTGAAACTGATACTTATTATGCAAGCTCATTTCTCACATCTTTTCATGATGGTGTTTTTCTATTAAAGTGCGCGATAAATGCTTTACAAGGCATACTCTGTTCGTTTCTTCATCTTTTCATGATCACGAGTGTACAACAAATCAAGCCAACTGTTAAGTGTTTGATTTCATGCACTGATCCAGGGCCATATTACGGATATATATAAAGCGATGCCGATGCCAATTGCGATGTCAGAGGGCCTCTATTCTCTAGGATCTTATGACTACTCACACTGTTATAGGGCATATCTGCAGAGAACCGGGAGAGAAGGGTGATATGAATTGGGCGGGGGGGACAGGGACGGCAATCAGAGAGCCCCTGGGCTATGGGGTACAGCAAACAGAGGGCCCCTGGGCCACGAGGGACGGCAATCAGAGGGCCCCTGGGCTATGGGGGACGGCAGTCAGAGGGCCCCTGGGCTATGGGGCACGGCAATCAGAGGGCCACGGGGGACGGCAATCAGAGGGCCCCTGGGCCATGGGGGACGGCACTCAGAGGGCCCCTGGGCTACGGGTGACGGCAGTCAGAGGACCCCTTGGCTATGGTGTGCGGCAGCCAGGGGGCCCCTGGGCTATGGGGTACGGCAGCCAGAGGGCCCCTGGGCTATGGAGGACGGCAGTCAGAGGGCCCCTGGGCTGGGACTGCTGTAGTGCCTCTCGTGAATACTCCTAAGGGAGCCCTAATGTTTACCAACTAGGGGTTCAAGGAAGTAGGGGGGAATGGTTTCAGAGGGCCCTCTGATTATGAAAGCCCCTGCTAAGGGTCGCGACTTCTGGCTATGTAGGGGCCCTAGGGAGAGCCCTAATGGGAGAGCATACTGTTAAGAGAGCCCTCGGATTACAAATGTTCTTACAAAGGGCCTCTGATTTACCAAGGGTTTTGAATGAAAGTCCTTTCAGGGAGCCCTAAGGCCCACAATATGCTAGCTGTGTGACTTAATTTACGTGTGCAATCGGACATATTTGCTGCAGAACAATCAGAGCACTATGTACGATACTGGTAGTGTTGCCAAAAACAAATCGCCAAAAGTCGCTATTGGCTATCAGAAAAGTCGCTAGATTACGTCATGACGTTACTATGATGTCATAACGTCACGCACGACTCACTGATCTCAAGAAAATGTGTCGACATGGCTATATTGACTATCCCAAAGGGTACAGTTTCGAGATCGGGGCTAATGTGCAGTGCTGCTTAACCATGAAATAAGCTTCTGGCGGCGGTGCAGAGCTGAAGTTACATTGAAAAACAATGATTTTGACACTCGAGAGATGTGTTTTTTTAAAGTCGCCAGATTCACCTTAAAATCTGCTAAGTCGCTAGATGTGGTTTTAGTCGCCAGAGAACGCCAAAAGCCGCTTAATCTAGCGACAAAGTCGCTAAATTGGCAACATTGGATACTGGCAGTATCATGTAGGGAGCAGATAGCCAACCGGGCTCTCATTAATATTTTCCACCATTGTTTGACTCTACCATGAGCACAACATGGAAGATCGCCCCTCGCAGTTGTGTCAATATTGCAACATGCGCACATGTCTGCGTACCTTGTGTTCAGTTGTGCTACCACGCGTAACATCGACATAAAATACGCATAGGTACGCATTCAGACATAAAATGTGCACACGACAAGCATATCCTGGGCCTAACGCTGGCCCCAGTAGACAGCTAGTAGAAGCTGGACCTATTTTCCATGAGAAGTGATTTCGCTCCCGCACAGTATTGTGTGTACACAATACGACATGGTCCTTGGAGTGCATCGAAACTGTCATTGCGACACGTCCAAAAGTTTAGAAACTCTAACTCCATGCAAATTTATCGCGGGTCGCGACCATATCGTGAAGCAAGTGTCCAATAGCCGAGCTAGACTCAGGGGCGGGCTGCACAGCGGTCCAGTCACAATACACAGCAGATTCACGTGTCATTATAACCTATAGTTATCTTCGAGGAGAGTAGTAGACTGGTAGATATTCACCTTCAGAACACTGAGTTTCGCCCCGCTTCACTTTGCAGATTTCGCTTCCATATGTCCCCACCGTAAAGGGGTGTACTGTACATACCAATGCCAACAAAGTGAAGTCCAAGTGAAATTCCAATATCGATACAACACTCCCACATTACACTTGGCATTGCTTTTATCGAAACTCCTCACATGGCAGAAATTTTGGAAGTTTAAGTGAAAATCCAATATTGTTAAATCCATTTATCGAAACTCCAAACAGCATTCTTACATTAAAGCCTATCCTAGACTATCAGATGTAGCATCCAACGCCCTATTAAAAAGCTCATTGACATTTAAGTTATATTATATTGTGTTGTATTGTATTGTAATAATAGTGTACCTTAAGACTTAAAGCCATCGTAAGGGCTACTGTATTTTCAGTGAACAAATTTGGAAGTCTAAGTGGAATTCCAATATCAATTTTCCAATGGACTGAATGAAGGGGTGGAGACTTGGGCTCTCTCTATTTATAGCCCCCTGCTTCACTACTCCTCACAACCTGACCTTTCAGCTCAACAACTTGCTTTGTATTGAACCTGTGCAACCTGACTTGTTCAACTGCCTTTTTAAAGGCTTATATCCATTTATATTATATTATATTATTAGAAACAACACTGCACCTTCAAAGGCTCAAAGCCTTTGTAAAAGGCTTAAGCATTTCCAACGCCCTTTTTTAAGGCTTGTTGCCTTGTATTGTATTGTGGGTACTCATTTATACTGAATTATATTATTGTTATATTATTACAATCAGTTGTGAAAGTCCCTGTGAAAATCCAATAGATATAACACTCTAACATTACATTTGGCATCAGTAGTATGGACTACAAACAAAAAAGTGGGGCTTCAAAACGAAAAGCCAAAAAAAATAGGGAGGCAAAGCAGGCCGATTTTTTTTTTAAATGTGCCTTTCATTTCTAACTTTTTTGACAAGCCTCAAGATTCAAATATTGATAATGTCATCAGTACCCCGAGTTGCAGCAATGAAGAGATCCACCACAGGTTTGATCATACCGGAGCCCTCACAGACCCAATCAAGCGTAGAACCGGCCTGTCAGGCTCAGGCCTCAGGCCCACAGTCAGACCAGGCATCACCTGAGAAAATCTTTCCAAGTGAGGAGGATTGCACAGAGCCCAGATTCACACCAAAAGCTGGGGACACCAACTCCGGTCATGAACCTCTTACTGACCCTGCTTTATGGCCAAATACCACAACCATTAAAGACTTGTGCACTCTTAGGACAGGAGACTCACTGTCAGACCAGGCATCGCCTGAGAAAGTCTCGTCAAATCAGGAGGGGTACACTGAGACCAGTAACACATTAGGAGCTAGGGGCTCAAACTCCTGATGTGAAAAGGTAAATGACCCTCCTTTATGGCCAAGTGCCATTACTGAACAGGTCAAGTCGATTCTGGTTAGCAGAGGAGCAGCTGCTTTTCAAAATCGAAGTGAAAAGTACCCTGCCTCAAGTAGGGATAGGACCATGGGGGGCATCACTAGGAGTTTCACAAATTCCTTAATCAAATGCTCTCTACCTAATGGCAAGTCTGTGACTAGGCAGTGGCTACTTTACTCCCCTTCATCTGGTTGCATCTTTTTTTGCTTGCCAACTCTTTTCAAGAAAGCACAATGCGTTTGTCCATGGGTTTTCTGATTGGAAACATTCTGAGCGTATCGGTGAGCGTGAGAGGAGTAAGGAGCATAGGGCTTGATGTTAGCTCTACACAGTCGCTCCAAAAACACAGGAAGAGTTAATTCTGATCTTGTCAAACAAATTGATGAAGAGAGGCAATACTTGCGGGAAGTTTTGAATTGAGTTGTTGCTGTAATTCAGTTTTTGGGGGAGAGGGGCCTTGCTTTCAGGGGAGATGATGAGCGGTTGGGATCGCCTCACAATGGTAATTTCTTGGGCATTGTCGACCTGTTGGCCAATTTGACCCTTTTCTAGCTGACCATCTCCAAAGGTTTGGAGGCAAGGGCGAAGGCTTTGTGTCCTACCTCTCATTCACAATCTGTGAGGAATTTATCCACTTAATGGAAGAAAGAAAAAGGAAGCAATTATCAGTGAGATTAAAAAGGCCAAATACTTCTCTGATATCGTTGCCTCCACTCCAGACCTCGCTCATGAGGACCAACTCACTTTTATTTTCCGGTTTGTAAATAGTGGCGGAGAAGTAGTTGAGCGTTTTCTGGCTTTTGAGCCTATTGAAAATCATAGTGGGAATAGTTTGGCTGAGTGTGTTGTTGCAATGGTGGAGAACCTGGGCCTAGACTAAACTAACTGTCGAGGCCAGTCTTATGACAATGCAAGTAATATGTCAGGAAAGTACAATGGAGTCCAAGCTCATCTGAAACGAATAAACCCATTGATTTGTTATGTCCCCTGTGCTGCACATTCATTGAATTTAGTCGGTGTCAATGCTGTTGACAGTAGCCCAGAAGCTGGCCGTTTCTTTGACTTTCTGCAATCAGTGTACACATTTTGTGCTTCGTCAACACACAGGTGGGGAAAGGTGTTCCGTGTTACAGATGTGAAACTCACACTGAAATCTTTCTCAGGTACTCGCTGGAGTTCAAGAGCTGAATCAACAAAAGGCTCTTTGGAAATATTATGGACAATTGAGAGAGGCATTGAACAATATTTCCAAAGATTCACAGGAGAAACGTGAAACTAGAAGCGAGGCCTCTGCACTCTGTGGCAAGCTGGACACCCTAGAGATAGCTTTCATGGCACACTTTTGGGATACAATACTGCAGCGGTTCCAAGCCACGAGCCTGCTGTTGCAGAAACATGACATTGACATACACACAGCTACACAGCTTCTCCTTTCACTTTGTGACTTTGTGGCAGCACAGAGAGACAATTTTGCCTTTTTGAAGGGTCAGCTTTAAATGTCACCGATTCAGTCTCCCAAGACTACAGATATGATCTCCAGCGCACAAAGAAGCGCAAATGTATGGCTGATGAAAGTGCAGAGCCAGGTGTTGAATTTAGTGGAAAAGACAAGTTTTGGATTGAAACGTTCAATGTTCTAATTGACTAACTTGTGTCCTGTCTTAACCATCGGTTAACTGCATACACACACTTGACCAATCTTTTTCATGTTCTTTTCATGCCTGATAATATGTCCAACAGTGAGCTCACTTTAAGGGCCGAATCTCTTGCTGCAGCATATCCCACTGATCTGACCATGAGCTTGGCAGATGAACTTGTTCAGTACAAATCATTCATTTCAGAAGAACAAAAATGCCCAAATATAATGCTAAAAACCATGTTAAATTTGGATTTACAGTCCACTTTCCCAAATGTTTACATAGCACTCAGACTTTTTTTGACCCTGCCAATAACAAACTATGAAGGGGAACGGTCATTCTCCAGACTGGCTCGAATTAAAAATGAGCTCAGGATGAAAATGTGCCAAAATCGGTTGAATTCACTCTCCCTTCTAGCAATAGAATCAGAGTTTGTTTGACAGCTCAACTTTGATGAGTAAGTGGACGACTTTGCAAGAAGTAAGAGCAGAAAGAAACCATGGTAGGATCCTTAGGTACGGTAGGTTAGCGCGAGGGTGACTGTAACGAGGTGTGTGAGTGTAGAATCTGAGACTGTAGTGAAGTGCATGGGGAGTTGCTGAACAGGAGTCGTTCTTGTTTGAAGGACGGAGGTGGTGGAGAGGAACGCGATGCTGAGGACCAAGGCCATGCGAGAGAGGGAGGAGCAGAGAGAGAGGAGGAAGTATAACTACACCCTGCTCAGAGTTTGGCTGCCTGACGACTCTATACTGCAGGGTGTGTGTCCTACCCGCGTCTCTCATTAATGCGCACATGCGCTTAGCTTGTCTGACACACTGCCCTCTCTTTTTCTCTTCTCTCTCTCGCTCTCTCTCTCTCACTCTCTCTCTCTCTCCATCAGCTTACACTCATGTTGCAACACCAGCTGTAGTTTAATTATTGGTTGACTATAATGCTTGCTATAGTGGAAATACAGGGTGTACTATTATGCTAACAGTGCTAGATGTACAGTAATTCTAGTTCCTCTGCTAATCTGGATGTGCTTTAATCTGAGGTAAGGCGCAAGTGAGCTGAATGAGCTGTTACAAGCCTTAAATGTACCTGTCCCCTCACAAGGAGCTTGCTCACTGTTGACGCATTTCTTGCTGTTCTACATTACTTGGTGTGAAGTAAAGCTAGCTGCACTATGAGTAAGGTTGTGAACTGTAATGTTGGCTGCACTCTAGTACTACATGTACTGTAATATTTCCCGTACAACAATGCTTGGCATTCTGTAATGCTTGCTGTACTACAATGTTCGGTGTCCTGTTAGTGCTATATGTGCCAGAAATTCAAGTTGTGCCATAATGCTGGATGTACTATACTGCTAGTGCTACAATACTGGGCCTAATGTAAAACTAGCTGTAATGGTAATACTAGGTATGCTAGCTTTTGCAATTCAGTGGCAATTTAAGCCAGCTGTGAATCAATTGTAGTTCACAGCTGATTGTGGCTTTTTATCCCCCGGCATATAATGCGGGGGGATATAGCTCACGCTCTGTCCGTCCGTCTGTCTGTTTGTCTGTCCCTCCATCTGTAAACATGAGTTTGTCCGGGCCATATCTCGGAAACTATATGTGCTAGCTTCACCAAACTTGACACACATGCCAATGATGATGTCTAGATGTGCCTTTTAAAGGTTGTTTTCACAGCCTACAGCCGGGGGGATCCGCCTTTGCCAGATGGCTCTTGTTTAAAATGTCCCCAAGTCCAGCCGGATAGCTCACTCGGTTAAGGCACTGCACTGCAGTGCAGAGGTGACTATCACGTTGCGGGTTCGAGCCCTGACGTACCCACCGGCAGGGGTCGGCAGCTTATTCAGAGTAGCGCACAATTGGCCATTGCGCTATAGGGTTCCAAATTGGGAAGGGACTGCCGGATTTGGGGATAAAATAGTAGCTTTGTTCGTTGCTCCAGCGCCTCCTGCTGGCCAGACGGGCGCTCGTCAAGAAGACTCTGGGTTTGTTCATGTCCGGGCATCCTCCGCCATCGTTCTGAACTTACGAGGATTCAACCAATGAGTGTATAAGAATCAGTGGCTGACGGGCACGTGCTTCGGAGGAGATTCGTGAGCTGTTTTCACTATCCTGAGTTGGCAGCTAGGGGTGGCATACGAGCAAGCTTTGTACATAGTTCACCAATTGGGCATTCCAGATTCGGGTGGGATTGGAGATGCCAAATTAAAAAAATAAATAAATAAATGTCCCCAAATCCTAACTCGGAGCTTGGCCCCTATGAGGCACGTTCTTGGCCTGGGAGAAGGTGTCTGCACTGTACCAGTTTGTGGGGGAGGCCCTGGTGGATGGCTGGCAGCCCTTCAAACTGGTGGCAACGGGGGGGAAGAAGCTGAAAGAGGAGGATGTGCTACTGACTGAATGTAACCTGGTGAGTCCTGACCACACACACACACACACACACACACACGCGCGCGCGGAAATGCACCTGGCCCCCTTGCCCCCAGCTGCTTGCTCAGTTGCTTCCAAATAGAATCCTGGAGGGCCCACGATGTCTACTGGTTTTAGGCATTACAACATTTTCTGGGAATAGGATGGGCCATGTTTTCTATCGTCCATGGCTTAAAGCTGCTGTAAGTGTTAAGAGGCTCCACATTCCGATAGAGTATAATTTATTTGGAGTTATCTGGTCGATAACACAAGTCTCAGTCACGGTCTTCTGCAATAAAGCGGTATATAAAATTCTGGAGTCACCGACTGCCTCTATCTAAAACGCAAGATGGTCAAGAGCTGTATTTATATTGGTTCCGCTTTCAATGGGGAAAACCGAAGAAATAAAAGGGTTTAAAAAGCAATGTACAGCTAGCCTTGCTGCCACTAGATAGGTAAGCTTTGTATTACTCTGTTGTAGTTGTGACGTTTTATCAGTCTCGGATAGTCCAGTTAGTGGTTTTTAATCCTACTAATATCAGTTTATAAATGAACCGTCCTCGTTTGTGGCGGACTACAGCTTGCTTCGCTGTGTAATGATAGCAAGTGTGGCTAAAGGACACTAGCTAATTTTGGCTAATATCTTCAAATAGCCATTTATTCCAAAGTTTCTGCATGGATGTAATGTGCCGTTGGTCCATGTTTTCAGTGTGGCTTTCACACGATAATCACAGAGAGCGTCTTTATATAGAGTACTTAAGTGATGAAGTCACAGCTACTTAGCTTCTGGTGTCGAAAGTAAAATTCTTTTGGGAATTTATAATGGGGTTTGGACACTTTCTGGCATTGCTCGAACTCGCGCTTATTTTATGAGCCGCCTCTCTCTGAGAGTTGATTGCCTATGGGGTATACAGATACAAGTGATCGCATCAAATTTGTTGTTTATTGCCAAAAATTATATGCTTTGCACTTGTAGTCAAAGCATTCTCAACAGACAACGACGGTACGGTAGCCAATCAGTGCCTTAAATTGCCGTTGTCTATGTCTGTGCATCCTTTACCATGTAGTGGGCCACCATCAGCTTGTTACATGCCTGGAAATGAATGGATCACAATGAGTTATTTCGCAATTTAGCTTGCTAGCATTTAGCTACGCTAGCGAACCACCTAGCTAGCCAGCCAGTGAGCTCATTACATCTTGTGCACATTGCTAAATCAATAGAAACTAAATGGTTTGTTTAATGTCACTTACTGTCATTTAGCAAGCTAGCTAGCATTAATATATACTGACTGTAAATGGCTAAGCTAGCAAAATTGCTAGTTCGCTAGCCTAGCTAGCGAGCTGGTTAAAGCTGCAGTTGGTAACTTTGAGTAGAGAGAGGACTTCGCACAAAAATTTGAAAAAAGCAACTTTCAGATCCCTCCCCCTCCCTCTCCACTGCACTCCTCAGACCCTCCCCCAGAAAGCTACCGTGCACGCGAAGCACGCAAACTGTTATGCATGCAGCTGCGTTCACATTATGAAAGCGGCCAAATTGCTGAGGCGAGACGTACTGTTGCGAACAGTCAACACTGCTGGCCAACAAACCGGCATGTCGTTAGTCCTAAAAATTCCGAGGTGTTCCGTGCCGAAAAACTTCGTGCTGGAAAACCTTGACGTATATCGGCACGCACAATGTCCCATGCCCAAAAGCTTCGCGTGCCAAAAAGCCTCGTTTGCCCAGGTGTTCCGTGCCGAAAAACCTCGTGCTGGAAAACCTTGAGGTATATCGGCACGCACAATGTCCCGAGCCCAAAAGCTCCATGTGCCAAAAAGCCTCATTTGCCCAGACGTCTCATAATGGGACAAGGCTTTTCGGCACGGCAAGGTTTTTCGGCACTGAACACCGGGGCTAATATCCCTCCTTATATTGAAAACAAGTGTTTGCCACTAGCATGGCAATATTCCACGCCGCCTCAATTTTATGTGTCCGTACGGACGGAGCCCAATGCTATATCCCCCGCTGCGTGTTAATCGCGCAGCCAAGGATAATAATTAGTCCTGGCAAATTCTTGATGGTTTTCCTTCATTCACACGTTTTCCAATTCAAGAATAATCAAGTGGCAGTTGAAGACTTCTCTTCCCCATGCGATCTAAAAGCGACGAAATAATGGGCTATATTCAGTACCGAAAAATTATTTGATTATAATTAGGTCTATGCACCATCACTCGTCGATGGCATTTCATAACTCTTCAGCGAATTTATGTAATTTCGGCGACAAGTACATACACCTGTTTTTGCAGCACGGTCGCTCAATTTGTTGTAAAAAAATAAAAAATAGACAGCTGTCCGATTGGAAAATGTAAACGGACTAAACCACTTACTAGTCTGAAATGCCGTCGCCGAGTGCAGGTGCATAGACCTAATTATAATTAAATCAGTTTTCTGTCCTGAATGTAGCCCATAATTTTGTTGCTTTTAGATCGCATGAGGAAGAGAAGCCGTCTCTTCCATTGCCACTTGATTATTCGTGAATTGAAAAACGTGTTAATAACGGAAACCCATCCAGAATTAGCCAGGATTAATTATTTTCAAAAAAAGGAGGGGTATTAGCCCCGGATTTTTCAGGTCCAACGACACGCCTGCCAACAAATGAGCAGAAATAAATCATGTCATCATGAAAAGTAATTTACAGCAGTATGTATTCATTAAAAACCCAGCACACGCTTATTTCAGTAAGTTATCCGTTTTTTGAGTACAGAAACTGTCGTGAATCCAGCTGAATGGCCAGTAAATCATGTATGTCAGCATTTAGCTGTGAGAGCACAGAAACGTTACACATATTTATAAGGACAACAACACAACAAATAAGACTGCCAGGTCACTTCATAAAGAGATTTTCTGCTGCTTTCTAATAAAACAATGCCAGTAACATTAGCCCTAGCATCTGAAACAAGCTAACGTTATTTCGACTGCAACATCACAGTAACATCACATGCACTGCGGAGTACTGTAACAATTACAAGACTTTGGCTGTTCAAACAGCGACTGCTTGAAAGACACCTTTTCTCACTTATTTGCAGAGCAAAAATGAATTGATGCTGGTGAGGGCTGGGGTTAGTTTGGTGATCATGTCAGTGACGCCAACTCGCTTATTTGCAAAGCAAAAATGAACCAACATATAAAGCAGGGGTTTACCTGTCAAGCAGAAAAGTCGCGAACTCTGCGTCAGTTTTTAATCCTTCCAGATCACGGAGTTCCTTCCACTTCTAAAAATCCACTCCGATGTTCACTCTGGTTTTATCCTGGGTTTTGTTAAATTCTTTCTTTTGTGCTTTTTTTTCTTCTGGCTTCCTTTTTTTTTTTTTTATTTTATTTTTTTTTTTTTTAAATTTGGCATCTCCAATCCCACCCGAATCTGGAATGCCCAATTGGGGAACTATGTACAAAGCTTGCTCGTATGCGACCCCTTGCTGCCAACTCAGGATAGTGAAGACAGTTCACGGCTCTCCTCCGAAGCACGTGCCTGTCAGCCACTGATTCTTATACACTCGCTGGTTGAATCTTCGCAAGTTCAGAGCGAGGGCGGAGGATACCCGGACATGAACCAAGCCGGAGTCTTCCTGACGAGCGCCCATCTGGCCAACAGGAGGCGCTGGAGCAACGAACAAAGCTGTTATCGTTTTTACCCAAATCCGACAGTCCCTTCCCAATTTGTAACCCTGTAGCGCGATAGCCAATTGTGAGCTACTCTGAAAAAGCTGCTGACCCCTGCCGGTGGGTACGCCGAGGTTCGAACCCGCGACGTGGTGATCACCTCTGCACTGCAGCGCAGTGCCTTAACCGTGTGAGCCACCCGGCTTCCTTTTTTACTTGTCTTAGCCATGTGAGTTGTTGCTGGTAACTGAGGTATCGGTATTTTTTTTTTCGCTGATGGTTCTAAGCTCCCGAACTCTGACTCTGAGATTTGAACTTGACTGAGCACTGGCGTGAACCGAGGAGGAAGGGTGAGGGGGCTGTCTGCAGCGTGTGCATGTGCACTGTTTGACGGCTGTAAGACACCATCCTGGCTCTAATTGGTTCTTTTTGGTCGGTCCGAACGATTCTTTTAAATTGCAGTAGGAGCATTAGGTGGGTTTAAAGGAGCCTTTTTAAATTACAGAGTACTAGTTTTATGTAATACTGTCTGTACACAGTGACAGTTTTAGCAAAAATAACAGAAAGTTACTTTTCTAAAACTTACCAACTGCAGCTTTAAGTCAATAAAAAGGTGAATAGCCATTAGTTGGCTACTTAGCTAGCATCGAGCCGGGAACATTTCGCGAGTTGGCATTTACATATTGCCACCTAATATGACGTTAGTCAGCCACCGAAGTCTGTAAACTAGCTCCCTGGCCAAGTTAGCCCGCTAAACGTCAGTTTGCTTGCTCGGCTTGCCTCACATGGTAAATATAAATCACTAAAAACAATGAATTGTAATTTTTTGGCACTTAACTGGAGTTAGATGACCAAATAGACCTGAATTAGCTACGTAGCTCAATCAGTTATGCTTTGACAAAGCTGATTAGAAGGTATGTTACTCTCAGCGCATCGGGCGCCACGATATTGGTTCCGATAGCGCGTTGTGTAATTTCCCAAAGTGGCAGAGGTATACCCATCAAAACTGCCCTTTATGGGCAAAGCAAGGGAATTCCTGGAAATCCCGTTGAAGAAATAGATAAAAATGACCCCAAATTTCCCTTGTTACCTTGTTTTTAATTTCCAGTTTCCCAGATGGCCGCCTGAGCGTTTCAAAGTTTGAGGTGACAAAAACACCCTTCAATTTTAAGGAAGCTAAGTAGGAATTCTAATAAAAACTGCACAGACTATTAGGCACGTATTCAGAAACGAAACTCACACTCACCCTCCACTCACCATATAGTGAGTACGATTGAAATGTAACTGGAGTGTGAGAAAGAGATTGACCGACCACTAACTGAGAGAGCGGTCCCACTCCTCGCCAATTGCTATTCATAAACGCCACTTGAGCATAACTGACAGTAGTGGGCACTGGGCACCACAGGCTGTGCTCGGCTGCTGCAAAGAGACGCTCAATCCTCACCCTTCAGTGCTGAATGACCTAAACCTGACGCAGTTTACTTTTCTTGATTAGAAAGTTTCTCAGACAAATCGGTAAAACTACAATCAAATTTATTTTTAATAACGTTGTTATACATTGCTTCACAAAATTGAGGCGTTTCTTTCGCACATAAATGACGACGTAAAAATCAGCATGTCTTCGTAAATTCTGTGGTCGAGTGGCTCGCGAAAGGTGCAGGACAGCCCGCGAGGCTCACTAAACAAGCTGTGAAACGTGCCGGACATTTCCTTCTACATTCAATAATTAAGGATGTAGAAAAGAATGGAGTCTCGTGACTTACAGCTACATGAGCCTCGCAGACCAATCCACACGCGCCTCACGAGCCGCTGAGCGCAGAATTTTCCAACCCACGAGTAAAGAAAAGCGCGAGAAATCCGAATGCGTGTGTTGACAGATATGCGTCATTAATGAAAACTGGCCAAACCAAACCTGATAATGATGAGAGTTTTTGCAATGGTAATTTAAATGAATTGAAAACAGTTCATGTCCAATCATTATTTTTAAGGGATGGTTTTGAGCTTCCCCTATTGCCAGTTCACCAGTAGCTACTGGTGGGTACACAAATGCTAACCTTGAGTTCACCACAGTGCAGTTCATAAACACTGAAACCAGGTGGTCAGTTAGTAAGTTACCGGCATCGTTATCATCAATAGAGTTAAAATTTGCATAGTTGCGATTGTGTCGAGCGCGTGGCTGTAAATGATCCAGAGTTTCCGATGTTTGTCACCACCTGAAAGCCATGACAACGAAATACCGGCGCAAGTTGGTGCGGCTCAAGGGAGGTGTTCCCCGCACTCAACCTTCACTCAGAAAGAGACGCTATTTTCAGTGTGAGTGAAGTCTCCGAAAGCAAATGAGTGTTGGGGGAACCTCTGACTCATTTAGTATAATCTGACACTAAGTTTTAGTACGCGCTCACATGCAATTAGTGTGAGTGTCGTTTCTGAATACGGGCCTCAGATTAAGTATTCAAGATCATCAGACAAAAAATTATGAGATTTGGAGCACCTGTTTCTACCGTCAGCAAAAAAACTGTCTGTGGGAAAAATTCCAGATATGGCGCCCCCATTGAGGGTTGCGCAGCAAAATTAAATTCTGTTTTCATTCATCATTCTGGAATAGGCAGATAATATTCCAATGAACATTATCTGAAAGTTTCATCAGAATATCTAAAGAATGAAGAATGTATAGCATTTTATGCAAACCATGTTTTCGGTCACAGATTTCTCATTTTTTTCTTAAGAACACTAAGGACATTTTTTACCCCTCATTTCCCAGTTTCCAAGTTTAATAACTTTGTGGGTTCTTAACCTATCACTTTGATCTTGGTGTCACTGGAAAGTTTATTTCAAACTCTTTCAAGATTAATTATTCATTTCAGCATAGAACCATTTTGAAAATTTTAGTAACATACCTATTTTTAGCTTGTTCGCTATCTAGCTAGTGAGTTTTTCAGCAAACAGATGATGGCCAAGGATGCTTGGCTATTAAAGTAAATGGCGCTAGTTGTAAAACTTGATATCTAGCTAGTAAATATAACTAAGTAGAGTGTAGAGTGGCTGACAAATTCAGTCTCACCAAGCTAAGCAAACAAATGGCTATGGCTTGGCAACTGGCAAGGTGCAGGTAATTTGTAATGCATTTTAAACTCATTCTGCCCGGGAATGAGGAGGATCATGGGACGTGTAGTTTTTAGACTACAAATAGGATTAGCATGGTGGCGAAAAATTGAAATGATTTAAATTGTAGCTGACTCTGGTCAAGAAAAACAACGCTTTTTTGTTACTCAGAAATATGAGGTAAAATCTCGAAATCGATGGAGGCTGGAAAACAACGGGAAGTGCTTCAAAAGTGAACTGAGAATAACATTTATGGGTAAAATGAAGAGGAAATTTTACTTCCGACACCAGGGTGACATCATCACTTTAATATTCTATTGTACTTGTATTGTAACTGAGCTGCTTCTCTCTCTACCTTTCAGAAACCGATGTGCATTCCTCTGTCTGTAATTACAATTACAATCAATTCTAATTGAAAAAAGTAATTGAACCCAACCCTGGTTGCTGTATCCTTTATCCCCTCTTCTCCCGTCTGACTCACCCTAACCCAGTGGTTCCCAAACTTTTTCTGCTGGGCCCCCCTTTGGTACATTAAAAATTTTTGCGCCCCCCCCCCCCCCCACAAAAAATAGGTAATACATACACACATTTTGTTTTCAGAGACCATTGCAGTTTATTTCACTCATTGTAATTTATATAAACCTCAACCTTTTTGGAAAAAATGTAAGTAAACGGTCATAAACTGTAGATTGTCATAAACTAAAACTAGGCTACTTTTAGAATTGGAAATAGCAAAATAACAAACAACCACGGTGTAATTATTTTAAGTGTAACTGTTTTCAAGCACCTTAACTGTGTAATTATGTTAAGTGTAACAGGTTTATTTTTTTTTAATATACTACAACATTGCTATTTATGCATTTTCCGGACACCAACAGAAACTTACTTGCATACAGCCAATCAGCAACCTTGTGCGGACCGCTGAAGGAGTGTCTCGAGACCGTTACAGTTTCCTCTCTTCACTGGCCTGCACTCTTAAGTTAAAATACGTTAACCGAGATCGCGTCAGCTTATTCTAGAAAATATGAATGCTCTGCACAGATGATTTTTGTCCAGCCTAGCTGGGAACATTAAAAATGATTGGCACGTTTGGAAACGGCCACAGTTATTTTCCAATTAAGGACACGAAAATTTAATAATGCAAAATCTCTTTCAAAGTATAAAATCATTAGGCTGTATCACACTCCTCTGCCTGAGTATAGCCGTCTACTTAAAATTATGTTTCTATGATGCAGAAAGACAGCGAAGTACGAAAAAAATTTCATGAACACCACTTGCCGAACCTGCCGATATGTTTGTAACGTTCAGTTGGTGGGCTAGATAAAAATAATCTGTCGGCATACAGAGCATTCATATTATCGAGAATAAGATGACGCAATCTCGGTTATTTCTGCTTTGTATTCATAGGATTTTGTTCGGTGTCACTTACCATTTTATTATCAATATGCCAGATCAGTGCAGGATAAAAAGCGGCGAGTTGGGTATCGCGAGACTACATTACCGGCTTCAAATATTTGAACAACTACATTCATAAATTATTTATGAAAATGGCAGGCTAGATGAATGATTTGGCGAACAGTTATGTTGAGAGTAAGGCGGGAATTTACGATGTAATCGCAGAATTCTGGGCAGCGAATGGACTGTATGCAAATGATTTTCTGTTGGTGTCCGGAACTCCCGCATCCCGCGCCCCCCCTGCAATTGCTCTGCGCCCCCCCTAGGGGGAACCACTTTGGGAACCACTGCCCTAACCCATCTCCATGCTTCTGTCACTCCTCTCTCTCCTGCTCTCTCCCTCCCTCCCACAATCTCCCAGGTACCATCAGCTCTCCTGTCCTTCTCCTGGGACCCTGCGGTTCAGGCAGACATAGCGGCTGCAGGTGCTCAGAGCTCCCAGCTGCTGAGACCGGAACTGCTGGAAGGCATCAAGACTCTAAGCTGAGCATCCTGTACACTACCTACATCCACCCCCCCCCCCCGACCCCCGCCCACCTCCCTTCTCACATCTGCCCCCTCTTTTTCCATCCTTCTCCCCACGCCTCCTTCACCTCTCAGTGTGGCAGACTGTACCCCGCAGAGCAAGCAGGAATTTCAGTGTGTGCCGGAGAGTGCATCAGGAACAGCACAGTGACTGCCTGTGTGATCTCTTGATCTTTGACCCTTCTATTGAATAGGGAACTGCAGTGATTGGCTGTGTGATCTCTCGATCTTTGACCCCTGTATAGTTCCAGTGTGGAAGGTGTTCCAGCTGATTCTCAATAGTACTTTAAGTAACACTGTGCTGTTGAACTCGGCTACAGCAGCCATTGTACCTATTGCACTATTAACTCCACACATGGGATGGATAAAACAGCTAATTCCGGGCCTCTATCACTGTAATATAGCTGCAGGGAAAGAACACTGCACTTTTGCCCCGCTACTCTGTTACTCTAGCTTTTCCCTCATCCATCTATTATTTACAGCACTTATCCCTGGTCAGGGTCATGGGTGGGCTGGAGTCTATTCCAACATCCAGTGCGTGACAGTCCTGACTCTCTGGTTGTTTCTCAAAGCATAGGCTGTAGCCTTGGTGGGCTGCCATGTCATCGACGGCTGTCTTATTGTGGCGGCACCTTCGAATACAGCTGAGAAATGCAGCCTTCGTCTTGCCTGATTTCAGACAGAATTTTCAACATGGAAACGGAGTGTCAGCGAAATGACAATTCTGTCTGATATCAGGCAAGATGAAGGCTGTGTTTCACAGCTGTATTTGGAGGCCCTCACAGTGGAACAGCTGTTGATGTCGCAGCCTTGAAATGCAGCCTAGCTGAGCTGCAGCCAATGCTTTGAGAAAAGGCCTGTCCGAAAGAAAAGGCCTATAAGGAATGGAGGTTGGGTTAGCAGAATGAATGGTGGGTTATGCTTGTTAACGTGGTCGTGTCCTTCTTTGAGCAATGGACAAACAGACCCCTCCCCCTCCTGCTATCTTCAGCTGCTGATTGCCTGGGTTAAATTCATGACAGACAGTCTGTTCCGTAAGTATTTAAACTATCACTGTATCAGAAGGAGAAAATGGCGGTAATTCTCTGGATCACTCCGTTGGGTGTAAATAACCTCAAATTAAAGCTGACAGTTTGCACCGTCACCTGTTATTTATAGTTTTATTTAAATTTGCCTGAGTAAAAAAGTGTTGTGTTCAAATACTTATGGACTGCACTGCATATATTTAGCATGGGCAGCCACCTTTGCGGGGAGTTTAGCATTTAAGCTGCCTTTTTATTTGACGCTTCTCTTAATATTGTATTAATTTATTACCCTCATAGCACATTTTATTCTCTTGCACTACTGCCTCGGCAAATGAGTCATCAGGCTAGCAAACCACTTGCGCGGCTAACAAATGACTGGCACAGCCAGCCGGCATTTCACGTATATGGCTCGCATAGCTAACCAACGGTTGATAAGGCTTGGCTATTTCATATAGCTAGCCAACAATATATGTGGACAATTTACAGTTTGCACAGCCGACTAAAAATTCAGGTTGGTCACTGACAAGTTCACACAGCTTACAAAAAGTTCACCCATTTGAATGTGTTTTACAAAGTGAAATAGAACATATGCAAAGTCTTTTATTAAACAACTGGACTGTCACTGGCTGTTAGTGGTTGCTTTATTCTGCATCTAAAGAGATAACATTTTCGTGTTCATACGCTCAGAAATGAATCTGAATTAAGGGAACCTTATTGGAAACACATAGTGAAGTGAGGTGTTTTCATCCAAAGATCAGGCAATTGATTTGAGCAAAATTCACTCAAAATATTATTTCAGTGCGTGATTGTGGCCCCTTTACATACCCAACATGGAATCCATTATGTGCGTCAAAAAATGCAGATTCCCTTAGGTTTATACCCAAAGCACAGGAGTGTGGAAACAATATTTGATTTGCAGTGACCGATGATTGGTGGGTAGGTGGAGCAGAGGATCCCCCCCCTTGAACTGAAGTGAGAATATAGACACGACCAGCTTCTACATAGGACAGAACATTTCAAAATCCGGTCCACATCCAGCCCGGGTTTTCATTCCTTCCAGGCAATTGATTGATCGATTGTTGCTACCAATAGGCCAGACTGTCATTAAATCTGACTCCCAGGAAAAAGAAGGCTGGAAAACCCTTGATGACTTGGAAACCGGGCAATGAGGCCTGTTAAAGCACACTCTCTACCTTTTTAAACCAGCACTATTGATCCACAGTCCTCTACCTGGAGGATTTGTTGCAAAGCAAGACTTTTCCAAGTTTGATGACTGCTCTGAGTTACAATTATTTTACCCCTTTGCTCAGACATAGACACCGGCATCCTAAGTTCTGAAATTAATTCCTAAATAATTCTGTATTTGAATTTCCAAATGTTTTGCCACACTGGAACAACTTTCTAAAGTCTCTGTGACACTACCAATGAGTTATAAAGCCTAAATAGACTCATGCATAACAGGATTTATTGTCATTATTTGTATTCTGGGCAAAGGAGTTAACTTGAGTCCATACTCCAGATGCTGGAGGATGCAGTGTGTCGCTCAGCACAGTAAGTGAGTTTACTATGCAGTCCTGCTTTGTAATATCTGCCCCCTAGTTGGCAACAGTCTGCTGGATTTCTGTTACTTTGCACTCGGGCAGTTACTGAAGGGTATTATAACATTACCTTAACCTCTGGGGGGTGTAGAACATCAGGCCTCAATCCCACTGCAGGATGGTAAGTGGAGATGTATTATCCTACACGTTTTCACTCCAACACAAACGAAGCACACTTCAGTCGAAAGCTGCAGGTCTCAGTGAGGTGTTCATTAGTCGCAAATGGTGCGCAAAATTAAGAGTTGGAGTGGACATTTATGTGAAGACGGATCTCCACACTGGTGTTGAGACGGAACACCACGAGATGCAGTCATGTGATATCTGATCAATAACAACAGGAAGTATTCACGTGGAATTCTAAAAGTTTCAATATTATGCTGTAATTCCAAAATTGCCTCTAACCAAATGCTCCTCTGATTGAGATGCCAAGCAGCTTATATACAGTAATCTGCGTATTACAGTACTGCTTTGGTGGCTGTTAGTTCACCTTTTATTTTCTGTCAGCACACTGCGCATTTTCGTGAAAACCTCTGACCACACTGCTGACCAATTTCGTACAAGAAAATGTCTGTACTTCAAATGCAGATATGCAAAGATGTGCATTCCTGCACAATTTCAGCTTGTTTTGACAGCAAGTGCTCTGTTTGGATATATTGTATGTAATTCTGTTATTTCCGTTATCTTGTCATTGTCCATAGCTTTCCAGCCAGATGATGTGTAATAATGTAAATGCAAATGAACCAAGTCCTCTGTCATTTTTAATGGGGTGTAAATTTAATGTATCAAGGCTTCATAAGTACCTTACAGTCATTAACCTGATCCTTACATGGGACTTGCAGTGGATAAGATGAGTTTCCGACCCTGCTCCCGGAGTTCCCCAGCCCTCCAAACTTTATATGTCTCCCTGATCTGAGCATTCAACTAATGAGCTGATCATCTCTATCAGGAACATCACATCAGGAAGATATCTTAAAGGTCCACTATTATGCCACCAGATGCATTGCTAAATGGCCATTATGAGCCAGTTCAAAATCTCCCCTCTCCTGATATCACCAGGGGTAGTGACCGCCCAGAATAATGAAATCTGATTGACTGCTTGGCTGAAGTTGATCAGTTCTTCTTGCCTCTGGTTGGTTACTTCCCCATGTGATGTTAAGAATGGAAAGATTTTCAATTGGCTAGTAATAACTAACTGGCTGTGTGCCTGGTGACATAATAGGGGTCCTTTAAGTGTGTTGGGGAAGGGTACTTCATGAGTACTTGAAAAGATAAAGTAGGGCCCACAAACCTTTTGTGACCCAATTAAGCATTTTGGCAATGAGGCTTCTGGTCTCCACTGCACTCTATTATGCACATAAGGAACACAGCATTATGAGGTACTACTGCATTCTTCTTTGGGTTCACAAACATTTTTTGTTGCACTCAAAAAGAATTCATCCAATGGATTCAAAAATGTTTTTTTTTTTTGTCTTCTATCAGTGAAGGATGTTCTGGAACAGTTTACCCAGCAGATTCAAATACATTTTTTGTCTATTTTCCCAGTGTGGGCTGTTCTACAGCTCATCCAATGTTTCAAACATTTTTTTTCCCTCTATGCTGTCTGAAGATGCGGTTGAAAATGATGTCAACAATCAATCAATCAATCAATTTCTCAATGAACTGAGCAAATTTGTTAATCAATTAGTTATCCATATTAATCAGCTATTACAAATTAATAATCATACAGTATTAATAATTTATCATTATTCATGCAGCATTTATGTATCATGTTATCTCATAGTGACAATGCTTAGCTTAGAATTCTTATATGAATCTGAATTTGTGTAAAATTATTTTAGCATGTGAGGGAAATGTGAAGATTTTTCCTTTCTCTCTAGCTTGCAAATTTGACCAGACATGTGAAGGTTTTTGCTTATTGCTTCTTCGGTCATGTGCTTGGGACTGGAATCCAGATTATGTGTTATTCCAAATTATACCATGGTCTGGCTGAATACTCTTTTCTGATTGGCCGGCAGCCGTGTGTTAATACCATGGAATGTACAGGTACTTCGGCTACGGTAGTATTACTGTTCGAAATTCATTCGCTAGTGAACCCGTAACCATAGCAATGTTGGAGAGCATTGTGGTCAAACTGTCAGATTATTCCTTGTCATGATGATGGAACACTCTTGCTTCATAAACTTTATATTTTAAGTGCAAAACTTCCACCAAATATTTCTGAATGCTTTGATTTGATATTGCTGGCAAATGACTGTGGTATAACTGGGATAATCAACTCGTAGGTGTGCATCACATAGTTTTAAGGTATGAAGCCAGGGCGAATAACCTCTGCGAAGTTGGTTGCCTCCGCAAAGTGTTAAAACCGTGTGAGGCACACCTACGTGTTGATTATCCCTCACATAAATATCATTTGATTGGAAACCACAATTTATCAGAAACACACATTAGTTAATTTTACCCGTCTCTGGGAGCTAGCCCCAAGGACGGTGCAAGGTAGTGAATTCAATTGGAGGTGCTTACTCTCGCGACACTGGTTGTGGAATGTTATGTGGAGAAAAAAAAGAAAGCCACTAGATGGCAGTATTGACATTGTTAAGCCCAGTCTGGAGCTAGGTTTTGGGCATGTCCTGGGCATGCCTGAGTGGGAAGTCCCAGAGAATTGAAAAAAGTCTAAAAGGTAGGAGGGGGCTGGAAAAGATTATATATTGAGAGAGTAAAGTAGTAGGAGAAATTGCAAGGAAAAGGATACATTTGACCAGACCTGTCACTCTTTTCAAGACCTGTGAAGCTTTTTGTGGATTTTTGCCTGTGTTGGAGCATTTTCTTGTCCCAGAACATCACACAAAGCAACCCCATCTCTGTAACTATCTCATTTTTTTATATTATCAATCTTGGTCAGTGCTTTATTTTATTTAATCTGTTCAAGTTTTAAAATTTTGTCTGTCATCCCTTGCTGTCCGATTTGCCGTAAGAAATTGGGACCATAACAGGAGTGTATTCAATCAAATCCTCATTCTTGACATACTGGTTTCAAAAGTGCATAATTTTGCAATACTGATTGCCCATTGCCCTGATATGGTGGCAGGGGATGTTGTCTGATACACCAGCTGTTGCAAGAGATGGCTAGACTAATCAATCTGTCTGAGCTAGAGTTCAATTATTGGGTTGTCAGACCCAATATAAGGATGTATCGGAAAGAACTCCACTAACTTTGCATTATTGTCTGATTTCCACTGTACATGTTTGATTTCCAATATGTTCTTGGACAAGGGCCTTGTACTTGTCCAGGATGTAAATTTTTTGATGATAAAAATGGGTTGAAGAGAAAGATGGTCAGCTTTGTTTTGTGTAAAGGAAACCTCAGCTTTCTTTCTTTGTCAATTTTATTTAAAAAAGTTTTTCCCCCTCCACAATCCCTGCTCCCTCATGGGAGGTTGGCTTTATTTATTCATTTATTTTGTCTCTCCCCCCAGAGGGAGACATACTGTTTCAGGCTCGGTTTGCGGTCGCGTTCCCACTTTGTTTCCGAAGTATAACTCAAAAACCGTTTGCATGACCTTGACAAAACTTTGCATACTTACCACTCAGTTCTTGAAGTGGTGCCTTATGGTATGTACCTACTTGTCTGTCCATCTCTCTGGTGGGTTAGGCTGGGAAGGGGGCTGGTGGGGAGACATGTTTTAACGAGTAAAAACACTCTACTTTTTATTTATGATTATTTGTTTGTTTATTTTTACAAATGACAAACAAATGGACAGACAGGGGAACGTACAAATATAAAACACGAATAAGAAAAGAAAAAATGAGAAAAATATACAGGACTTTGAGAAAAGAAAAGAGGAAATATATAGGTCACTCTGAAACAGAGACAATTAATTCGTCTTCTGGAGGGACTATTTGAATGGGAGGTGCTGTTGGTGGACAGTCTTTCTGTCTATAACAGCACCCAGCTGAAGGGAGATGGCAATGTCTGTTTTTACACAAAATTAGTAAAATCAGTGACCCAGACAGAACAGCCAACAGTATCAGTGCCCCTCTTTCTTTACTAAGCTGAAAGTTTTCAAGTGGGACATCTGTGGGCGGCAGTTCACATGGGATTTCTCTGGATGGGGCTTCTGTGGGCGGGACTTTTGTGGGCAGGGCTTCTGTGGGCGGGACTTTTGTGGGCGGGACTTCAGTGGGCAGGACTTTTGTGGGCAGGGCTTCTGTGGGCGGGACTTCAGTGGGCAGGGCTTCTGTGGGCAGTGCTTCTTCACAAATAAAGATCAGAAACAAAAGCTTTTATTGTAGCCCACTGTGCTAAATACCAGAATGATCATACATGTTTTTACACTTTGGGGTCTGTTTCGTTCACACTACATCAACCTACTCTTCAAAAAAATTATATTTTTAATGGACTCTCCCCTTAGAAAACATATTTTGTGGCATTTAAGTTCATCACAGTCTGAAACTAGGTCAATGTGTGCTTAATCCACAGTTTCCAATAAAAACCATTTTTCTGGTGTTCAGTGGCTGTCAGAATCAAACATTTAGTCCACATTTTATAGTGTAGCAATTTGAAGCACTTGGTAACGTAACTTGAGTGTCATCATACCTAAGCCCGGACACATGGTGGTATCTGCATCCCGCAAACTCTGAATCAGGTTCCTAAAAAGACAGTATCTATTAAAACACAGCTTGTTTTTTACGGATAAACACAGCCCCTATTATTGGCTGGCCTCCTTCATTCAGAAAATGTCATACATTATATAGCACTACTAGCAATAATTGACTCTTACAGGAATGGCTTTAATTAGAAAATAGTAATTGAGGGTATAATCACAGAGTGTGTAAATATAGCTTGTTTTGCATACCTGTCCAAGGTTGAGTTCCGGCCGGACAGCGCCGTGCAAAAAGATGCACTTACATCCCATGCACAGTGGGGGTCCCTTAGCCGCACACAGTCCTGGCAGTTGCCGAGGCGGCCACACTGTTGCACGGGTAACTGTGCAGCGGCGGTCTCTGACCCAGCATACAACTGACCCTGACAACGTGACAAAACACAGGTGACTCAGTGAGGAAAGGGGCTGTCCTGGGAGATAAACCCACATTCCATGTACATTATGACACATTAGCTTTAACCTGCTCTTCAACAAGGGCTTTATTGACCCTCAGCAGTTGTGAAAGGCATCGTAAGAAGTCGCACGCTAAACTTGATGAGCTTACTGTGCCAGCTAGTGAGCAGAAAATAGAGGTAGAATGTATTCCTTATACTCTTTAATGGTCTTAGCCTGTTTTCAATCATTTCTAAAAATTAACATTACATGAAGTCAAAAAACACTTGACACACTCAGGTGTGGCCAGTTTCTTCATGTAAATCCAATGAGAAGAATTTTGATGCAAAGTTGCATTTCAAATGAATTGTAATACAGTATTGCACAGGTTAGGTATCTTGCATTGCAGGATAAACTAAAAGCAAATGTTGGACGTGAACAGATGAGATTTTTTCTTTTTGTGCAGTCAATAAAACATTTTCCGAATTGAATTTACAACTTAACACTCTACTGTGTGTGTTTTCCAGTCACCGGCCACTACCACCATTTTTAATACATTTAATTGATTTTTCAATGCTAATTCTTGTCAGAAGATCTGTGACTGAGCCCCCCCCCAATAAAACAACAAAAACATTGATTGCCATAATCTCGTCAGTGATGGGGGAAGTATTTTTTATAGCTGACAGAAATTCTTGCGAATAGCCGGGAATAGGTTAACAGCAACAGCATAGCATCAAGAAGAATCTGTGTGTGTAACCGCCGATAGATTATTCTAATGATAGAAAAGCTTGTTGAGAAAAAATGATCAAAAACAGATCAAGACCACTGATTTGTTTCAAGTCATTTTTTGCTACCTCCTCTAATTCCAGCAGACCAACCATCACTGATGGGCAACGGCTATCTACAGATATTCAAAAATATTTCATAATCTAAAAACTATTTTAAAAAGAATTCTTAAAGGCTTGTAAAAACCTCTCCATGCCCAGACCTAAGAAGGTCCTGACCTGTAAGTCTTTTGATACTGTTTATTCTTAATAACAATAAAACCCGATGTAATATTCACCAAAAAAGGGCGATGCTGACTTTTTAAAAAGTGATTAAGTCCTACATTTTTGTTAATGTGTGAATACATACCATTTATAACACCAATGAAGCTAAAAGACGTGTCACAGAGAATCAAACTTACAGTACATTGTATTGTAAAGTGACTCAAGCAATCATGAGATTATTTTTATGACCAGAAACAACAATGGGTGTGTGGAACTCATTGTGAGTTACCGTGGCGCGGGAGAGGTGGAGGGTTTTAATTGCCTCTTGGACAGGAAGTAGCTGATGAACTTCAATTATAAACATCTCTCCATCGAAGTTCACAGCTTTCTGTATGACACCATTCTCTGTGAATGCAACAGAAGACACACCATCACCATTTATGCACAAGCTGTCCAACCCTGAAAAGGCTGAAAACCAACAGGCCCGCAGACCTCAAGAAACAGAGTGAAACAGCCTCATGATCTGAACAGATGAAGCATTTGAGATTTGGTATGAAGGACTGAGAGACAACTCTCGTGCAATCTGGGATGGCGGACCTGTTCCGATGAACATGATGTCATAGGTGCGCCCGTCCAGGGCCATCACGCGGTCCACTGCAATACTTGTAAATTTGGGGCCCTTCTTTAGCAGCCTGGGCCCCCCACCGAGGGGCTGCACTGCCTCGTCCATGAGGGGTCTGTCTCTGACAAACTGCAGGGTCTTATCTGGCAGATGCAGAGAGCTCTCGACGCCTAGCGCCCGCGCCGCAGCATTAATGCCCTGAAGAGCAAGAAGAAGCACATGCGCATACTTACTCACTTCCATTACAAGCATACTTCCTCACTTCAACACAAATATACTTACTTGCTTCAACATAAACATGCTTACTCACTTCAACACAAAGATAGCAGTGTGCAGTGATGATTATACACTTCACAAAATGAAGATAAATCAGAAGCATAGCTCTATTCCAGCATTTATTCCATTTAATATTGGATTATATAAGTGAAAATAAGTAAACAGATAATAATGTCTGTTTGAACGAAAAAGTCAATATCTAGTGTGGCTACCCTTCGCTTTGATTGCAGCATTTAATCTTTCAGGCATAGTTTTCAAATATCTCTTTATTTCCTGACTCGCTAAACCATTCCATATGATTTGAAGTTCATTCCAAAGAGATTCTTTCAGTCTGGCAACAGATTTGCTCAATCAGATTAAGGTCTGGATTTTGAGCGGGCCAATGTTTATGTCACCAGATTTTTTTTTTCTGACTGAGATAATTCTTGCACAACTGAGAAGTGTATTTCAGGTCATTAACTTGTGGAAAATAAAATCTCTGACCAGTCTGCATGCCTCACAAGGATGCTGTGATACTTCTTTTAATCCATGATTCTTTCCATTATCATGAGGTCATCAGCTCCTTTTGAGCAGACTGAACCCCAAACCATAATATGACCACTTTCATGTTTAACTGAGGGGATTAAACAGTCATTTCTGAAACATTCTCCAAGTCTTTGGTGCGCATAAGTTCAGTGTTTGGGTGAGAAATTTTTGAATTTTGATTCATCAGTCAAAAGGGCTTATATTCCCAGTCCATCGGTGTCCAATCCTTGAATTTCCAGTTGCCCACTTTTGGCAGTAACACGACCAATTCGACTATTTTTGCACAGGCGTCTGGTAATAGTAGATCTTGATACTTTCATTTCTTCACATCTGGCACTGTTGAAGTGCACCTTTTGAGTGACTTTTCATTGATCATCCTTGTTTTCTTGGTCTACAAAAAAAAAGGTTTAAATGGGTCATTGTTCAATAAACACTTTAGTTTTCTCATGCTGGCCATTTCTCCAATACCTGTCCGTGAATCGCTCTGTTGAGGTCCTGCCCCTCCCGAAAACCCTATGCTGTTATGGAAAAGTGGAGGTTTTCAAGGCTTTTGCTCATTACCCAGATTTTTACCTCCATAGGTTTGTAGGAATGATTTTTCATTATAGCCTATGATAGTATTGTTATTTTTATAAATTTTTACCAAAAATTATTAAAAAAAGTAATATACCCTACCGCTCAAAAGTTTGGGATCATTTGGGAATTTTCTTGTTTTCCATGGAAACACACATGAAATTAGTCTGAATAGGAAATACAGCAAATGAACAGAACATGCTGACATTGTCTGAGTTAGAAATAATGATTTTTATGGAAAATGATGAATATGTACTTCAAACTTTGGCTTCTTCAAAAAAAAAACACCTTCACTGTTGATATTGAAACTGGTGTTTGACGGGAAATATTTAGCGCAGCTGGTAGTTGACAAACTGTGAGGCGTTGTGCCAGGTTGTTAGTGCCAGGTTGTGCTGCTCTCTGAAGGGAGTAGTTGACAGCAAGGTATTAGATTTTAAGTTTTCAATTTCTTGCATTGAATAGCCTTCTTTTTGAAGCACAATAATATAGAGTGACGGGTCTCTAAAGGAAGTTCTTTCTTTCTGGCCATTTTGAGCCTGTAAACAAACAAACAACTGCTGATGCTTCAGGTACTAAACCAACCTCATGCTCCCTTTTGCGCTCCCTTATTAGTTCAACGATTTTCAGATGTGCAACTCATTTGCAGAAGGGTTTTCTAATAATCAATTAGCCTTATAAAATGCTTTACTTGGATTAGCAGCCATACCAGGAGATTGATGCAGAGGACTGACAGTTGCTGATAATAGGCCTCGATGCAAAAATATAGATCATTCTTTGAAAATAATCTGATTAATTTTAATCGTTTGTGAAATGGAAAAAAATGTTTATGAAATGCATGAAAATGTATTTTTCTTTGGAAAACAAAGAAATATGCAAGTGATCCCAAACTTTTGAGCGGTAGTGTACAAGGACCCCTTTTAGACGTGAGTGGTGGTGTATAATCATCACTGCACGCCACTGTGCATATTGAATTTAACACAAACGTACTTACTCACTGAAACAAGCTTCAAAACAAACAAGCCAACGTATTGACATCCAAACAAATTTACATACATAAACACAAATGCACTCATCCACTTTTAACACAAGCACAAATCTATGTGCACTCAGTGGGCGTGATGCACATGATTTTTTTTCACTTGGATGTACATAAAATCACAGAAACTAGTTCTCATGTTGCAGGCGTTTCAGAGTGTCTTTAACTCACTGCTCCTGGTCGTGGCTCTGGGATTTCTCCGTAATAGGTTGTCCATTTCACTGGGGAGGTTCCCCTGATTGGCATCTTGTACCTTCCCTTAGTGAACAGGTCTTGAATAGCAGATACACTGTATGCGCACACTGCTGACTGATCTGAGGAGTCCCTGTCCCGAAAAAAGAAAGACAGGCTTATGTTCCTGACCTTGTACACTAGTATGGAGCATAAGATATAGTCTTCAAAAGTTCCAGTTTTTTCTTGTTTTCATTCTATTCCACCAACCACTGGACTTTGGACACCTGACAGAGAAAATGTCAGGCCAATCAGAGGCAGGCAATTAACTAAGATGTCAGATCAAGTATTACTGCTGACGAGATCTTAGAGCCAGATTTGAACATTACTGACATTGACATCCATGCTATAAACCACAGTACTATATAATGCATCTCAATGCTAAGATCCATCACAGAGTCTTCCAGCTGATAAAAACTCCATCCAATCAGATTAACATAAAAAACATATATTTTTATTTCATTAGGAAGCTGTTATCTCTTTCAACTGCACTACCTAAAGAAGCATGCTGTGGACTAGCAGAGCTTATTTACAAAACATTTAAAGGTATGATTTTATACAGTTATAGTCCATTACCAAGAGACACTATAAAAAAATAATTACAATGTCCTCACTCAGGTGCAGCCAAAATGGCTGTCCAAACAGGCACTTTCTGCATACAATTCAGGGCTTTTATCCTATTGGCAGATGTTCAGAGAGACTGGCAAAACTCACTGTGCATTGAATACAGCATAGAAGATGCCATCCCTCCAATCACTTTGCTCCAGCAAGAAAACATTTTGGATGATGTAAGGGAGGCCAGGCTCTCGGCTGCGGCAATCTAGACGGGCCTTTAAGAATGTCGTCCATCTTTTGCTCAGCATACGATGCCCTCCCGCATCGCCCTGGGACACAAACATTTCCAACCTTTACACAAAATCATGTTTTTTGTCAAATTCTAAAATTTGTGATGTAACCATGGAAGGTTTAACTGATAGGCCTTAGCTGCTGGCTCACTAGTGCAGAGTGCATAAATCAGCCACACAGCTATCATATAGGCATGGGATAAGGCCAGACTCAAAATTAGGTGTCCAATGAGAGAAGATGAATTCATATTCAATGGAGCCCCTGGGCGGCCTCAGGAGAGGGTTGAAACTGCAATTATTGACAGGACAGTGCATGGGAGTATCTGGAGCTAGCACTGAGAGTAACTGGTGCTAGAACTGCATATGAATGTAACCGGGGCCAGTATTGGGTATGAGAGTAACTGGAGTTAACAATGGGAAAGAATTTAACAGGAGCTAACATTGTGTATGAGTGTATCTGGGTCTGGTATTGAGTATGAGTGCACCTTGGGGTAGTACTGGGTATGAGAGAAACTGGAACTAGCATTAGGTATGACTGTAGCTGAAGCTAACATTGAGTTTGAGTTCAACAGGAGCTTGGATTCAGTTTGAGTGCAATGGGAGCTAGCACTGGGCACGAGTGTAACTGAAGCCATCACTGCACATAAGTGTTACTGGAGCTAGCAGGGAGTATAGTGTATCTGAAGCTTGCATCAGGTATGATTGTAATTGGAGCTAGTAAAGGGTATGAGAGTAAATTTAGCTAGCTCTGGATATGAGTGCTGCTTTAGCTGGTGGTGGGAATTAGCGTAACTGGGGCTAGCATTGGGTGCAAGTGTCTCTGTAGCGAGCACTGAGCATAATGTGCCTGAAGCTTACTCAAGGTATGAGTTAACTGGAGCTATTAGCAATGGTTTGAGTTCAACAAGAACTAGTACTGAGTATGACTGTACCCAGATCTTTCAGCATTGAGAATGAACGTAATGAGCTAGCATTGGGTTTGAGTATAACTGGAACTAGCACTGAATATGAGTTTAAATGGTACTAGTACTGAGTTTGAGTGTAACTGGAGCTATCATTGAATATGTGTGTTACTTAAGTTAGCATCGGCCATGAATGTCAGTGGAGCTGTGGGAACAACTTTCAATGAAGCAACAGGCATTGTAGCTTTATGTTACCTTGGCCACACGGGCGATGCGCGACAACCTGAGCTTGTCGGGATAGTCAAACTCCACGGCGTTCTCAGTGAAGAACATGTACACCTTATCTTCATCCCCATTAGTGCTGCCCTCACTCTCCCGAACTACGTCCATGTGCACAAACTCCGGGTCTGAAATCAGACACCAAAATGGAAAAATGTTAGACCATGGGTGCTCAGTCTCGCCTCCCATATCCAATGGTTCTAAATGTCAGTAACAGTTGCATTCAAGTTGACCACAGTTGTATTCTCGTAAGTCAAAAAATTTGCAATGAAAAGGAGAAGAGGGATCTTACCATTGAAAATGTGCATTGACTCGTAAGTGCGCAGCGTTGGCTTGGTGGACAGCGTGCGGAGTGGCGTACGCATCAACGCCAGATCATAGCCCATAAAATTTGAGGAGGTGGCAGAGTACATGTCCCCATCTACATTAGGAAGATGATGCAATAAAAGAAGATCAGAATTGGGACTTGAAATGCCCATCAGGCTCAGCGAAAACAAGTCATTTCACCACTGTCTGAAAGATATTTACCACCAGGCCAGAGGGAACTATTGGTCCCTTCTCCTCAACATCTACCATTCTGTAGACTTTCATTTCACCTCTAATTTAGGTTGGCTCCACTCATTTTCAGCACAAAACAACCTTTTGTTTAGTGAGGTGTCCGTCATTAGCTTTGGAGCAACAATCTACAAGAAGTCATACCTCAAGGAACAGAGATGGTTATCACAGCACTAGACACTTTTGTTGATCATGGAAATGAACCAAACCCCAGGACAAATACACATGTAATACCTTTAAACCTTAGATAACTCTAATCTGAATGTGCAGCTGCTAATCGCTGTGCATATTTCAGAGAGCATTTTGCTGACCGTCCCATACAATCATCCTTCAGTACACCAATCAAAACAAGAATAAAAAAAAAACAGCTAATTTATGCATAAATGGAGGAGTGTAAGTTATTCCAAAACAATCATAACAATATTATTAATTACAAATAATGCTATACACCCTCCTATTACATATTCTCGATAACACATGTTACTAAAATCCATGCCGTCTCCAAAGACTGAGTAAATGGCTGGACAAATATCGTAGCAAAGAGGTTTTTGGTCTCCACATTTCTTTTGCAGACGTTAGGAGTGTTGTAACAGGAAAGACACCACATACCCAAGATAACGGAGGCATGTCTTTGGTAGGGGTCGAAGGGAGATTTTCCTTTCCCCCGGTCTTGTTTAACTTCAAGATTGAGCTGTCCGTCAGAGTATGTCTGCCCGAAACCAGAACATTCTCATATTAAATCATGCATACAGCATGTACAAGCCAGAATAGTCAAACACAGTGAAGACGTACAGTGAAAATGGCTGCAAAACATGAATTAGATCAAAATTAATTGAAAGCAGAAAACTCACAGAATCTGAAAATGTCCATAAGATACATTATTTCTGATTAATCCTAGCGGCAGCCATTGGGGATTAACAGCACACAGGCAGTACCCAAGCGCATGGGTGCATGTTTACACAACTACACTTACAGGATTTACCATTTCAGGCAAGCACTGTCAGTCCCTTGCAGGTGAATTATTAGTTGTTTATGAACACTCACCATGTAAGTACAGGTCGGACTGAAGGCATAGGTTCCGCAGACGTACATCCTGTCATCATCTGCTCTCTGCAGCACCCGAATGTAGTTCCTGCAGTCGGTCTGGAACATGAGGAAGGTGGGGACATATCAACCCTTGATTCATCCATGACTATTAAAGTCACTGACCTGCAGAAAACTATTATAAACCCAAGCACTAAAGGGGTATTCCACCATAAGAGCAATCAGGGCTCATTCTCATTCATAGTTAGAGTGAATAAAGTCATCCAGGGAGTTCTCTAACAATCCTTTCCATCTACTTCATACAGGTTGCTTGTTATCCTATCATCAGCTTTCATGTGACCCGATAGACTCTCGTGGCCATGTCGTCAATTATGCAATAAAAAAACATAATTCCGGCATTCCAAGCAAGCAAATCACATTGCAAGCCAGATTTTTACTCACTAAGTAACTTATCTTGCCGATCAGTAGTTTTAAGATTTCTTTTAAAGGCTGCTATAAACACCAATCGCCAAGATAAGTTACTTAGTGAGTATAAATCTGGTTTGCAATGTGATTTGTTTTGCTTGGAATGTTTTGATTTCGGGGGCCAGAGCTGCTTGAGGGAATGAGCCAAAATCACGTTTTTGGCGAAATACACTTTTAATCGATATCAAATTTTCCATTGATTAATTTAGATTGGCTACTCTTCCGTTGATGACTGCTTTATCCCATTGCACATTTAAATATTGCTATGTAATAAATGCCAAATGATGGAAAGGGCTTCAGGTCAGCTGGGACTGAATTAAACCGTCGGGGGAAATAAGGATGGAGGCGGGTGGGGAGGGGTGATTGCTTAGCCTTTAGACGCTGGCTGCATTCGAAATGTTCACTCACTCACTATATAGGGACACTATGTAGTGAATGTTTTGAAAACAATATAGAGTGAGTGAGTGGGCGAGCTGGTGGACAAGTGTACATTTTGAACGCAGCCTAATTTCATGTATCTCTACAGTTGAGACATCCCATACACACTATAGTTTCTTACCTCAAAATTCTTTCCTTTCTGCGAACACAGGATACGTTTGCCCAGCGGGACACTCCATTGAAGCTGGAACAGGATACGCAAGTTATTCCAAGACTAGTGCATGAGATCACAAACAATTTGAGCCAAAAAATTTCAGTCAAAAGAAATTACAGATGGAATACAAACAATGGCCATGTTCACAACAGTTTATTTGTGCTCTATTCAGAGTGCAAGTACTAAAGAAAAAGTGACCAGCAGTTGCAAGGGCCAATTCCACTTGCAACAAATGCGAGGCCAAGGGCCTTGCTTCAGGGCCCCAGAGCTGCACTGATCTGACAGTGGGTCCTGAACCAACAAACCTTTCATCTTCACCAGTACCCCACTCACCTCTGCCATCTTCCTGGAAATATTGTTCATATCCAGTGCATAGATGGCATCACGGGCCCCCAGAAACAACACACCCAAGTCCTCGCGCAGCAGGAAAGTGGTGTAATTATAGATCCCCTCATCTCTGAAGAGAGTTATACCACCATCTATCAACAAGATAAAGGGAAAAAAAACATATATCCACTCATTTTCTTTCAAGTCAGTCAATTCAGGAAAAGTTAATGATGCAGTTTTACGTCAAAATTGCCATTTCAGGATATGAGTTCTCTGGAATCAATTTAATAACCAACATCTGATTTTCACTTTGTAATGCCATTTGGCCAGTCAGAATACCATTCCAGGAGTTAACCAATCTTAGGGCGTTAGCATTGCCACTTCTCAAGTGACCGTACATTTGCAGAAAAGGGATCTGAACACTTCCTCTACAAATTGTTGTGTGCAGCATTTCAATTATATTTTGCAGATTGACTAACTTGACATGGTAATTGATACAAGGCCTACAGTGGTGACAGTTTTACATGACAGATAAAAAGAGGAATTGTTTGAAGGAGTGGGGGCTGGCGCTTGGGCGAGCAAACTCTTACCCTGATGTGGGACACTATTCCGCGGGATGGGGGCACCCCCCACCAGGAGGGGGAAACCCAAAAGAAGCAACAGTAACACTTCACACGCAGTCATGCTTATGCTGGACGCTTGAATCAATATTCCATTGCTCTGTCGATATTCAAAGTTCTGCCAACACAAAGCCAGGCAGCAGATTAATATCTTATAATCCAGATTCCACTGAGTAAGAGCTGAGGCAAGTTCCACATCCATCTCTTGCACCACACAGGACTGGATGTTTATGCAATCAGCATTGGAATCAGCTTCATGTGGCCTAGCACTCATCTTTTATTTTTATTCCCAGATTCTGCAAAAACTGTTTCGGCAAATGATTTAAAGATCTTCTCACAAAGTTGCTGCCATGCACAGGCACTTCAATAACATTCCCAGAACATTCCAGTGACATTGTGCGAACATTCTGTATTAGCTGGGCTACATCATCACACACCAGCCAAAAAGCTGGATAAGATGCTTGCTAAGCACATCAAGCAAGCATGAGGCTGTACCTCAGAATCAAACCTAAGCCTATTCAGTCACAGAATAAATCCATCGCCATTAAACTATACAGCTGCCCCAGAGTCGATGGCAGGTGAACGTCAATGGCGCCTTTTCATTTATAAAGACGCGAGAACATAAAATAACCTGTGTAATTGTAACGTCTAAATTTACTAACAGGGCAAATGGGTGGCAACATGCATGACTACTGACGATGGCAGGGAGGTCTCAAAGCTTTTTTTGGATTGAATTTTTGAAAGTAATTTTTTAGTTCTGAAAATAATTTAGGACAAGAATAGGAGTATAGCTGTTCGGTTCTTCTTTAAAGCTACCCAGATGTGTGCATTCAGGACTTTGGATCAAAGTGAAACTACTGCATCAATTTCATACATCTAAGTATTACTTGCCAAAATGTCACAAGTATATCCGTCGGTTGCATTTGACGTCTGTTTGTCTGTCAGTTTGTTAGTTATGCACCCTTTTGCCATTCATCCGGCACCAATCTTAACAAAACTTGCAGACATGTTGGCATATTCACCACAGACCTATACTTTTTTTTAAGTTTCAATGTCAAAGGTCAAGATCACCCAAAAGGTCAAATACACACGTTTGTCGATAACTTCATTGTACTGGGTGGAATTTTGGCAAGTCATTGTTCTATGAACATTTTTTTTATTTTAAGTTTGCTCAGTTGATTTTTTTTGAACAAATCAACTTTTTTAGAGAGTGCAGAAACCCAATTTCATATCGGTAGATTAAATAGAACCATCTCCTCAGACAAATAGCAACCTCCTGATTGTTTTTTTTTTTTCAGTCCACAATGTACACAGAATTAGGCACAATCATCAGTAGGCTTGATTTCAATAGATTAATTTTTCACCTCATTGCAAAATCTAGTATTAATTCCCAACATGTTTTTGCACACAAACAGTTACAACACGTAGGGCTTTTGATCAAATGAGTTTAAAAAAATAGAAAATTTTAAATATCAAGAATAAGCCAAAGAAGAGCGCAGAATATTTCCAGTCAGCAGTTTACTCCCGTCACTTTTATCTTAATTCCTCATTTATTTCAACTAGATTCGTTCCAAGCTGTGCTTTATCAACAGCGAATGCATAGCCAATCTTAAGTAATGTGTTTAAAACACATTTGTTGCAGCTTCCAAAACATTGTCGAAAAAGCACGAAACTGCCAATAAACAATTCCTTAAAGGAAAATAGCCTAGTGTAGGCTACTTGGCCTAATATATTTTGAGTGCTTCCTTCAGAAAGTTCGTGAGCGACATAACAACAATTCAAAAACTCATTGAACTTAGTCTACCGAGAATACCAACCTTAGTCTTCAGAGCACCGAACGAAATGTAAGTGTTCCGACATGCAAGTGTTCTTTTATGGCAGTGTGATATCGCACCAGGTGGTTACGTCACAGTACTGTCAGAACTGGCGGCCCAGTTACGTCTCAAGTCGAACCATCCTCTGAAGAAAAATGCCTAACGCTAATCTATGACGTAAAGAACCAAGTTTAATCACAGCAGTTATATCGTTTTCAAGTCACCGAAGTCGAATTACGCAATTAGTCAATTTGAATTCTGAAATGGGAGAGCCACTCTAGCTACCGCTACTACTCATAAACCAAAAAAGTAATCGCATTAGGGTTCGAGTCCCGATTGTACCAACCGGCGGGTCTCAAGCCTTCTTCAGTATAGATATTTTATTATTTATTTATCAGTTTAAAAAATATATATATTTTTAGTATCGTAAAATAGGTTAATAAGCAGGACCGCCTTAATACACGGGCTTACCGGGGCTGAAGCCAAAGGGCCTGACGCGTGAAAGGGCATATTGCGAGGATCGGGATGAAAACTAACATTGGCAGAAACGCAAAATAATGCTTATACAGTGCTCTGATTGTTGTTTGTATTGGGTCTGCCCGGGAACGGGACGAGGTGGATTAATATTTTGCATAAATAAAAGACACTGTGATTGGTTAATGGACAACGTGTGTGCCTATTGTTACTGTCCACTCGTTGAATTTGAACTATTCAAATACAGCTTTTACTTTGCTCCTGGTGTGGAAATTTAAGACAAAGACACGAAAACAGAGAAAGAGGCAAGCATGTGGCTGTACCTCAGAATCAAACCTAAGCCTATTCAGTCACAGAATAAATCCATCGCCTTTAAACCAGACAGCTGCCCCAGAGTCGATGGCAGGTGAACGTCAACGGAGCCTTTTCATTGATAAAGACGCGAAAACATAAAATAACCTGTGTAATTGTAATGTCTAAATTTCCTAACAGGGCAAATGTGTGGCAACATGCATGACTACTGACGATGGCAGGGAGGTCTCAAAGCTTTTTTTGGATTGAATTTTTGAAAGTAATTTTTTAGTTCTGAAAATAATTTAGGACAAGAATATGAGTATAGCTGTTCGGTTCTTCTTCTTTAAAGCTACTCGGCTGTGTGCATTCAGGACTTTGGATCAAAGTGAAACTACTGCATCAATTTCATACATCTAATTATTACTTGCCAAAATTTCAAAAGTATATCCGTCGGTTGCATTTGACGTCTGTTTGTCTGTCAGTTTGTTAGTTATGCACCCTTTTGCCATTCATCCGGCACCAATCTTGACAAAACGTGCAGACATGTTGGCATACTCACCACAGACCTATACTTTTCTTAAGTTTCAATGTCAAAGGTCAAGATCACCCAAAAGGTCAAATACACACGTTTGTCGATAACTTTGTTGTGCTGGGTGGAATTTTGGCAAGTCATTGTTCTATGAACATTTTTTTAATTTAAAGTTTGCTCAGTAGATTTTTTTAAACAAATCAACTTTTTTAGAGAGTGCAGAAACCCAATTTCATATTGGTTGATTAAATAGAACCATCTCCTCAGACAAATAGCAACCTCCTGATTGCTTTTTTTTCAGTCCACAATGTTCACAGAATTAGGCACAATCATCAGTAGGCTTGATTTCAATAGATTAATTTTTCACCTCATTGCAAAATCTAGTATTAATTCCCAACATGTTTTTGCACACAAAAAGTTACAACACATGGGGCTTTTGATCAAATGAGTTTAAAAAAATAGAAAATTTTAAATATCAAGAATAAGCCAAAGAAGTGCGCAGAATATTTCCAGACAGCAGTTTACTCCCGTCACTAACTTTTATCTTAATTCCTCATTTATTTCAACTAGATTCGTTCCAAGCTGTGCTTTATCAACAGCGAATGCATAGCCAATCTTAAGTAATGTGTTTAAAACACATTTGTTGCAGCTTCCAAAACATTGTCGAAAAAGCACGAAACAGCGAATAAACAATTCCTTAAAGGCAAAAAGCCTAGTGTAGGCTACTTGGCCTAGTATATTTTGAGTGCTTCCTTCAGAAAGTTCGTGAGCGACCTAACAACATTTCAAAAACTCATTAAACTTAGTCTACCGAGAATACCAACCTTAGTCTTCAGAGCACCGAACGAAATGTAAGTGTTCCGAAATGCAAGTGTTCTTTTATGGCAGTGTGATATCGCACCAGGTGGTTACGTCACAGTACTGTCAGAACTCGCGGTCTAGTTACGTCTCCAGTCGAACCATCCTCTGCAGAAAAATGCCTAACGCTAATCTATGACGTAACGCACCAAGTTTAATCGCAGCAGTTATATTGTTTTCAAGTCACCGAAGTCGAATTACGCAATTAGTCACTTTGGATTCTGAGATGGGAGAGCCACTCTAGCTACCGCTATTAGGCTACTCATAAACCAAAAAAGTAATCGCATTAGGGTTCGAGCCCCAATTGCACCAACCGGCGGGTCTCAAACCCTCTTCAGTATAGATATTTTACTTTTTATTCATCATTTTACAAAAATATAATTTTAGTACCGTAAAATAGGGTAATGAGCAGGACCGCCTTCACACACTGGCTTACTGGGGCTGAAACCCTGGGGCCTGTCGCGTGAAAGGACATCTCGCGAGGATCGGGATGAAAACTGTCTTTGGCAGAAACGCAAAATAATGCTTATACAGTGCTCTGATTGTTGTTTGTGTTGGGTCTGCCCAGGAACGGGACGAGGTGCATTAATATTTTGCATAAATAAAAGACACTGTGATTGGTTAATGGACAACGTGTGTGCCTATTGTTACTGTCCAATCGTTGAATTTGAACTATCCAAATACAGCTTTCACTTTGCTCCTGGTGTGGAAATTTAAGACAAAAGACACGAAAACGGAGAAAGAAATGTGACAGCGGGGCTCAAAAATGCACAAATCAATTTGGGAAATTGCTGCGGGAGTCCCAGCTATTCAGGAAAGAAAAATAACCAAGCTGACTGGATATTGCGAAACTACGTGCCTCAACGAGACGGAAAACTCTCCACCATTAGCGGCTATCCTATCGATGCTAACTATCCACCACCGGCAGGGTTGTAGAGCGCACGAGCAGCTGAAGACTGTAACGAAACGTCTGCAGCTGGTGCTGACACAGGATAAATAGCAAGCTAGGCGTTTGGTAGGTAGGCAGCTTAGTACAACAATATTAGAAAATGTAGGGCCTAGTTTCATTTAAGCTTGTTCCAGTCCACTGTAGCTGAGGAGTTTCACCGCAAACTGCAAAATTCGTGATTTAGTGATTTTCATCTGCTTTTGCTGTTCAGTAGAATAATTCAAATTTTGATTTGTATAAACGGTGCAAGCTATTATAGTTCATATGGATAATCATTTCTGAAATTGGAAATATGTTTGTTATTTTTACACGGCCTTTCCTCGGCGAGTTGCGTCGTAATGGAACTTGCTGTAATTTGATCCGCTACAGTTCAACGGCAGCACGACAGAAAACAATTTTCCGTGTTTTTACGAAAGACTGCTCACTAGTGTTGTGGTATCACTGCACAGATGTTCGTCATTTAGTTCTGAACGGAATTGTAAGATGGGCAGCTAAAGCCCAAAGAACGTTCCGATACTTTGTCATTTTTCTGCAAAAAGACAGGAAGCTGAAGATCTTTAGGCCCAGTTTACACGAAGACGCTTGCGAGTAAAGACAAAATATTTTAACGGAAGTGCCTTTTGTTTATATGGTGACGGCGTTTTTGGGGCTTGAAGACGCAAAAATCTCAAACCACCCTCGACTGTGGAAAACTTGAATACGCTCCGGCATAGCGTTTCCGTCTAAACTGGCCTAGACGCAAAACTGGCTCAGATCTGCTGTTCTGCTCACGTCGCGTAGGCGTTTACGTCACGCAGTAAACAAACATGTCGGATTACATCCATGCTCCGGACCTTCACGCTACTCTGGCAGCCATAATAAATGTACAGGAATCGTTACTACAAATATACAGAATCTGTACACGTGCTATTGGCGAACAGAGGAGGATCTACTTGACCAGACTAAGTTCTTCTTGTTGCAGCGATGCGATGCAGATGCCGATGCCAATTGCGATGTCAGAGGGCCTCTATTCTCTAGGATCTTATGACTACTCACACTGTTATAGGGCATATCTGCAGAGAATCGGGAGAGAAGGGTGATATGAATTGGGCGGGGGGGACAGGGACGGCAATCAGGGAGCCCCTGGGCTATGGGGGACGGCAGTCAGAGGGCCCCTGGGCTATGGGGCACGGCAATCAGAGGGCCACGGGGGACGGCAATCAGAGGGCCCCTGGGCCATGGGGGACGGCACTCAGAGGGCCCCTGGGCTACGGGTGACGGCAGTCAGAGGACCCCTTGGCTATGGTGTGCGGCAGCCAGGGGGCCCCTGGGCTATGGGGTACGGCAGCCAGAGGGCCCCTGGGCTATGGAGGACGGCAGTCAGAGGGCCCCTGGGCTGGGACTGCTGTAGTGCCTCTCGTGAATACTCCTAAGGGAGCCCTAATGTTTACCAACTAGGGGTTCAAGGAAGTAGGGGGGAATGGTTTCAGAGGGCCCTCTGATTATGAAAGCCCCTGCTAAGGGTCGCGACTTCTGGCTATGTAGGGGCCCTAGGGAGAGCCCTAATGGGAGAGCATACTGTTAAGAGAGCCCTCGGATTACAAATGTTCTTACAAAGGGCCTCTGATTTACCAAGGGTTTTGAATGAAAGTCCTTTCAGGGAGCCCTAAGGCCCACGATATGCTAGCTGTGTGACTTAATTTACGTGTGCAATCGGACATATTTGCAGCAGAACAATCAGAGCACTATGTACGATACTGGTAGTGTTGCCAAAAACAAATCGCCAAAAGTCGCTATTGGCTATCAGAAAAGTCGCTAGATTACGTCATGACGTTACTATGATGTCAAAACGTCACGCACGACTCACTGATCTCAAGAAAATGTGTCGACATGGCTATATTGACAATCCCAAAGGGTACAGTTTCGAGATCGGGGCTAATGTGCAGTGCTGCTTAACCATGAAATAAGCTTCTGGCGGCGGTGCAGAGCTGAAGTTACATTGAAAAACAATGATTTTAACACTCGAGAGATGTGTTTTTTTAAGGTCGCCAGATTCACCTAAAAATCTGCTAAGTCGCAAGATGTGGTTTTCGTCGCCAGAGAAGGCCAAAAGTCGCTTAATCTAGCGACAAAGTCACTAAATTGGCAACTTTGGATACTGGCAGTATCATGTAGGGAGCAGATAGCCAACCAAGCTCTCATTAATATTTTCCACCATTGTTTGACTCTACCATGAGCACAACATGGAAGATCGCCCCTCGCGGTTGTGTCAATATTGCAACATGCGCACATGTCTGCGTACCTTGTGTTCAGTTGTGCTACCACGCGTAACATCGACATAAAATACGCATAGGTACGCATTCAGGCATAAAATGTGCACACGACAAGCATATCCTGGGCCTAACGCTGGCCCCAGTAGACAGCTAGTAGAAGCTGGACCTATTTTCTATGAGAAGTGATTTCGCTCCCGCACAGTATTGTGTGTACACAATACGACATGGTCCTTGGAGTGCATCGAAACTGTCATTGCGACACGTCCAAAAGTTTAGAAACTCTAACTCCATGCAAATTTATCGCGGGTCGCGACCATATCGTGAAGCAAGTGTCCAATAGCCGAGCTAGACTCAGGGGCGGGCTGCACAGCGGTCCAGTCACAATACACAGCAGATTCACGTGTCATTATAACCTATAGTTATCTTCGAGGAGAGTAGTAGACTGGTAGATATTCACCTTCAGAACACTGAGTTTCGCCCACTTCACTTTGCAGATTTCGCTTCCATATGTCCCCACCGTAAAGGGGTGTACTGTACATACCAATGCCAACAAAGTGAAGTCCAAGTGAAATTCCAATATCGATACAACACTCCCACATTACACTTGGCATTGCTTTTATCGAAACTCCTCACATGGCAGAAATTTTGGAAGTTTAAGTGAAAATCCAATATTGTTAAATCCATTTATCGAAACTCCTAACAGCATTCTTACATTAAAGCCTATCCTAGACTATCAGATGTAGCATCCAACGCCCTATTAAAAAGCTCATTGACATTTAAGTTATATTATATTGTGTTGTATTGTATTGTAATAATAGTGTACCTTAAGACTTAAAGCCATTGTAAGGGCTACTGTATTTTCAGTGAACAAATTTGGAAGTCTAAGTGGAATTCCAATATCAATTTTCCAATGGACTGAATGAAGGGGTGGAGACTTGGGCTCTCTCTATTTATAGCCCCCTGCTTCACTACTCCTCACAACCTGACCTTTCAGCTCGACAACTTGCTTTGTATTGAACCTGTGCAACCTGACTTGTTCAACTGCCTTTTTAAAGGCTTATATCCATTTATATTATATTATATTATTAGAAACAACACTGCACCTTCAAAGGCTCAAAACCTTTGTAAAAGGCTTTAGCATTTCCAACGCCCTTTTTTAAGGCTTGTTGCCTTGTATTGTATTGTGGGTACTCATTTATACTGTATTATATTATTGTTATATTATTACAATCAGCTGTGAAAGTCCCTGTGAAAATTCAATAGATATAACACTCGAACATTACATTTGGCATCAGTAGTATGGACTGCAAACAAAAAAGTGGGGCTTCAAAACGAAAAGCCAAAAAAAATAGGGAGGCAAAGCAGGCCGATTTTTTTTTTAAATGTGCCTTTCATTTCTAACTTTTTTGACAAGCCTCAAGATTCAACTATTGATAATGTCATCAGTACCCCGAGTTGCAGCAATGAAGAGATCCACCACAGGTTTGATCATACCGGAGCCCTCACAGACCCAATCAAGCGTAGAACCGGCCTGTCAGGCTCAGGCCTCAGGCCCACGCTCAGACCAGGCATCACCTGAGAAAATCTTTCCAAGTGAGGAGGATTGCACAGAGCCCAGATTCACACCAAAAGCTGGGGACACCAACTCCGGTCATGAACCTCTTACTGACCCTGCTTTATGGCCAAATACCACAACCATTTAAGACTTGTGCACTCTGAGGACAGGAGACTCACTGTCAGACCAGGCATCGCCTGAGAAAGTCTCGTCAAATCAGGAGGGGTACACTGAGACCAGTAACACATTAGGAGCTAGGGGCTCAAACTCCTGGTGTGAAATGGTAAATGACCCTCCTTTATGGCCAAGTGCCATTACTGAACAGGTCAAGTCGATTCTGGTTAGCAGAGGAGCAGCTGCTTTTCAAAATCGAAGTGAAAAGTACCCTGCCTCAAGTAGGGATAGGACCATGGGGGGCATCACTAGGAGTTTCACAAATTCCTTAATCAAATGCTCTCTACCTCATGGCCAGTCTGTGACTAGGCAGTGGCTACTTTACTCCCCTTCATCTGGTTGCATCTTTTTTTGCTTGCAAACTCTTTTCAAGTAAGCACAATGCGTTTGTCCATGGGTTTTCTGATTGGAAACATTCTGAGCGTATCGGTGAGCGTGAGAGGAGTAAGGAGCATAGGGCTTGATGTTAGCTCTTCACAGTCGCTCCAAAAACACAGGAAGAGTTAATTGTGATCTTGTCAAACAAATTGATGCAGAGAGGCAATACTTGCGGGAAGTTTTGAATTGAGTTGTTGCTGTAATTCAGTTTTTGGGGGAGAGGGGCCTTGCTTTCAGGGGAGATGATGAGCGGTTGGGATCGCCTCACAATGGTAATTTCTTGGGCATTGTCGACCTGTTGGCCAAATTTGACCCTTTTCTAGCTGACCAACTCCAAAGGTTTGGAGGCAAGGGCAAAGGCTTTGTGTCCTACCTCTCATTCACAATCTGTGAGGAATTTATCCACTTAATGGAAGAAAGAAAAAAGGAAGCAATTATCAGTGAGATTAAGAAGGCCAAATACTTCTCTGTTATCGTTGACTCCACTCCAGACCTCGCTCATGAGGACCAACTCACTTTTATTTTCCGGTTTGTAAATAGTGGCGGAGAAGTAGTTGAGCGTTTTCTGGCTTTTGAGCCTATTGAAAATCATAGTGGGAATAGTTTGGCTGAGTGTGTTGTTGCAATGGTGGAGAACCTGGGCCTAGACTAAACTAACTGTCGAGGCCAGTCTTATGACAATGCAAGTAATATGTCAGGAAAGTACAATGGAGTCCAAGCTCATCTGAAACGAATAAACCCATTGATTTGTTATGTCCCCTGTGCTGCACATTCATTGAATTTAGTCGGTGTCAATGCTGTTGACAGTAGCCCAGAAGCTGGCCGTTTCTTTGACTTTCTGCAATCAATGTACACATTTTGTGCCTCGTCAACACACAGGTGGGGAAAGGTGTTCCGTGTTACAGATGTGAAACTCACACTGAAAGCTTTCTCAGACACTCGCTGGAGTTCAAGAGCTGAATCAACAAAAGGCCCTTTGGAAATATTATGGACAATTGAGAGAGGCATTGAACAATATTTCCAAAGATTCACAGGAGAAACGTGAAACTAGAAGCGAGGCCTCTGCACTCTGTGGCAAGCTGGACACCCTAGAGATAGCTTTCATGGCACACTCGTTGGATACAATACTGCAGCGGTTCCAAGCCATGAGCCTGCTGTTGCAGAAACATGACATTGACATACACACAGCTACACAGCTTCTCCTTTCACTTTGTGACTTTGTGGCAGCACAGAGAGACAATTTTGCCTTTTTGAAGGGTCAGCTTTAAATGTCACCGATTCAGTCTCCCAAGACTACAGATATGATCTCCAGCGCACAAAGAAGCGCAAATGTATGGCTGATTAAAGTGCAGAGCCAGGTGTTGAATTTAGTGGAAAAGACAAGTTTTGGATTGAAACGTTCAATGTTCTAATTGACTAACTTGTGTCCTGTCTTAATCATCGGTTAACTGCATACACACACTTGACCAATCTTTTTCATGTTCTTTTCATGCCTGATAATATGTCCAACAGTGAGCTCACTTTAAGGGCCGAATCTCTTGCTGCAGCATATCCCACTGATCTGACCATGAGCTTGGCAGATGAACTTGTTCAGTACAAATCATTCATTTCAGAAGAACAAAAATGCCCAAATATAATGCTAAAAACCATGGTAAATTTGGATTTACAGTCCACTTTCCCAAATGTTTACATCGCACCCAGACTTTTTTTGACCCTGCCAATAACAAACTATGAAGGGGAACGGTCATTCTCCAGACTGGCTCGAATTAAAAATGAGCTCAGGATGAAAATGTGCCAAAATCGGTTGAATTCACTCTCCCTTCTAGCAATAGAGTCAGAGTTTGTTTGACAGCTCAACTTTGATGAGTAAGCGGACGACTTTGCAAGAAGTAAGAGCAGAAAGAAACCTTGATAGGATCCTTAGGTACGGTAGGTTGGCGCGAGGGTGACTGTAACGAGGTGTGTGAGTGTAGAATCTGAGACTGTAGTGAAGTGCAAGGGGAGTTGCTGAACAGGAGTCGTTCTTGTTTGAAGGACGGAGGTGGTGGAGAGGAACGCGATGCTGAGGACCAAGGTCATGCGAGAGAGGGAGGAGCAGAGAGAGAGGAGGAAGTATAACTACACCCTACTCAGAGTTTGGCTGCCTGAGGACTCTATACTGCAGGGTGTGTGTCCTACCCGCGTCTCTCATGACCGCGCACATGCGCTTAGCTTGTCTGACACACTGCCCTCTCTTTTTCTCTTCTCTCTCTCGCTCTCTCTCTCACTCTCTCTCTCTCTCCATCAGCTTACACTCATGTTGCAACACCAGCTGTAGTTTAATTATTGGTTGACTATAATGCTTGCTATGGTGGAAATACAGGGTGTACTATTATGCTAACAGTGCTAGATGTACAGTAATTCTAGTTCCTCTGCTAATCTGGATGTGCTTTAATCTGAGGTAAGGCGCAAGTGAGCTGAATGAGCTGTTACAAGCCTTAAATCTACCTGTCCCCTCACAAGGAGCTTACTCACTGTTGACGCATTTCTTGCTGTTCTACATTACTTGGTGTGAAGTAAAGCTAGCTGCACTATGAGTAAGGTTGTGAACTGTAATGTTGGCTGCACTCTAGTACTACATGTACTGTAATATTTCCCGTACAACAATGCTTGGCATTCTGTAATGCTTGCTGTACTACAATGTTCGGTGTCCTGTTAGTGCTATATGTGCCAGAAATTCAAGTTGTGCCATAATGCTGGATGTACTATACTGCTAGTGCTACAATACTGGGCCTAATGTAAAACTAGCTGTAATGGTAATACTAGGTATGCTAGCTTTTGCAATTCAGTGGCAATTTAAGCCAGCTGTGAATCAATTGTAGTTCACAGCTGATTGTGGCTTTTTATCCCCCGGCATATAATGCGGGGGGATATAGCTCACGCTCTGTCCGTCCGTCTGTCTGTCCGTCTGTCTGTTTGTCTGTCCCTCCGTCTGTAAACATGAGTTTGTCCGGGCCATATCTCGGAAACTATATGTGCTAGCTTCACCAAACTTGACACACATGCCAATGATGATGTCTAGATGTGCCTTTTAAAGGTTGTTTTCACAGCCTACAGCCGGGGTGATCCGCCTTTGCCAGATGTCTCTTGTTTAAAATGTCCCCAAGTCCAGCCGGATAGCTCACTCGGTTAAGGCACTGCGCTGCAGTGCAGAGGTGACTATCACGTTGCGGGTTCGAGCCCTGACGTACCCACCGGCAGGGGTCGGCAGCTTATTCAGAGTAGCGCACAATTGGCCATTGCGCTATAGGGTTCCAAATTGGGAAGGGACTGCCGGATTTGGGGATAAAATAGTAGCTTTGTTCGTTGCTCCAGCGCCTCCTGCTGGCCAGACGGGCGCTCGTCAAGAAGACTCTGGGTTTGTTCATGTCCGGGCATCCTCCGCCATCGTTCTGAACTTACGAGGATTCAACCAATGAGTGTATAAGAATCAGTGGCTGACGGGCACGTGCTTCGGAGGAGAGTCGTGAGCTGTTATCACTATCCTGTGTTGGCAGCTAGGGGTCGCATACGAGCAAGCTTTGTACATAGTTCACCAATTGGGCATTCCAGATTCGGGTGGGATTGGAGATGCCAAATTAAAAAAATAAATAAATAAATGTCCCCAAATCCTAACTCGGAGCTTGGCCCCTATGAGGCACGTTCTTGGCCTGGGAGAAGGTGTCTGCATTGTGCCAGTTTGTGGGGGAGGCCCTGGTGGATGGCTGGCAGCCCTTCAAACTGGTGGCACCGGGGGGGAAGAAGCTGAAAGAGGAGGATGTGCTACTGACTGAATGTAACCTGGTGAGTCCTGACCACACACACACACACACACACACACACACACACACACACACACACGCAGGGAAACGCACCTGCCCCCCCCGCCCCCAGCTGCTAGCTCAGTTGCTTCCAAATAGAATCCTGGAGGGCCCACAATGTCTACTGGTTTTAGGCATTACAACATTTTCTGGGAATCGGATGGGCCATGTTTTCTATCGTCCATGGCTTAAAGCTGCTGTAAGTGTTAAGAGGCTCCACATTCCGATAGAGTATAATTTATTTGGAGTTATCTGGTCGATAACACAAGTCTCAGTCACGGTCTTCTGCAATAAAGCGGTATATAAAATTCTGGAGTCACCGACTGCCTCTATCTAAAACGCAAGATGGTCAGGAGCTGTATTTATATTGGTTCCGCTTTCAATGGGGAAAACCGAAGAAATAAAAGGGTTTAAAAAGCAATGTACAGCTAGCCTTGCTGCCACTAGACAGGTAAGCTTTGTATTACTCTGTTGTAGTTGTGACGTTTTATCAGTCTCGTATAGTCCAGTTAGTGGTTTTTAATCCTACTAATATCAGTTTATAAATGAACCGTCCTCGTTTGTGGCGGACTACAGCTTGCTTAGCTGTGTAACAATAGCAAGTGTGGCTAAAGGACACTAGCTAGTTTTGGCTAATAACTTCGAATAGCCATTTATTCCAAAGTTTCTGCATGGATGTAATGTGCCGTTGGTCCATGTTTTCAGTGTGGCTTTCACACGATAATCACAGAGAGCGTCTTTATATAGAGTACTTAAGTGATGACGTCACAGCTACTTAGCTTCTGGTGTCGAAAGTAAAATTCTTATGGGAATTTATAATGGGGTTTGGACACTTTCTGGCATTGCTCGAACTCGCGCTTATTTTATGAGTTGCCTCTCTCTGAGAGTTGATTGCCTATGGGGTATACAGATACAAATGATCGCATCAAATTTGTTGTTTGTTGCCAAAAATTATATGCTTTGCACTTGTAGTCAAAGCATTCTCAACGGACAACGACGGTACGGTAGCCAATCAGTGCCTTAAATTGCCGTTGTCTATGTCTGTGCATCCTTTACCACACTGAAAGAAAGGTCTCTTTGGGGTTGTAGAATTTGCATAATGTTATTGAATGAAGCTCACATTATTTATTTGTGTTCCCTCTTAAGGTAAAAAAAAATCATGTTGACCGAAGCTATTCTTTGAGAATGTCAATGTTCACAATTTTGTCATGTTGGATGATAAGGAAAAAGTTAGGTTTAGGTCCAGCCCACTGAGCTCCGCCCTACGTGACTACGTCAGTGTCACGTGCCCTTGACTGCGCGCAAGGGACGATTGGCGGCAACTTTGAATATCTTCAACGGTCACTTGGAAAATTCGCATTTTCGAAAACTCAGAAGACGGCGGCAGTGAAGAACTTCTCCACAGTGTGAGGTAAAATAACATGATTCTTAATCTTTGGTATCTGTAATCCGAATATGTTACCAAGTATTGTGTTTTCACAAACAGATAGTTGTCAACATGTAATTCATACCGAATGTATTTGACTGTCGGTAAAGTGCTATGCTAGATTTTGAACCTAGAAAGTGTTGCTCCCCAGTGTGAGGTAAAATAACTTTACTCTTAATCTTTGGTTGATTTAAGTCGAACAGCCGAACTTATTACCATGTTATTGTGGTTGTACAAGCAGGTTGTTGTCGACATGTGTTTCATACCGAATTAATTTGCTTGTCAGGAAAAGTGCTATGCTAATTCTGAACCTAGAAATATACACGATGCTAAACTAGCTAGTTTATGGCGCCAATAGTCATGACTCAGACTGGGTACTAAGAGGGTAAAGCATTGAAACCCTTCGAAAACCTTGGGATGTCTTATTTAGCGAAATGCATACGTCTAGAACCATAATGTGCTTTGGGCTCCTCGGTGTTTGTATGTGATATAACGTTACGTGTGTCGTAGTAAATTAAACTAGCTGTGCTGAACATCATCGTGGCAGTTGGGTCGGTAGTAGCAGTTGGAATTATGCTGTGCGCGTGCATTGATTCGTGTTCTACATAGACAAGCCATAGATAGATACATAGACGCCGCATCAACTGTGGAGGGACGTGCCTAAAGCGCCGCCATCTTGGTACAGGACTATCAGAGTCAGCGGTACATGAACACATATGAAGGAAAGGGGTCCTCCGCAATCTCAAAGTGGAATTATTCGCTGAATTTTTGACTGATTTCCAAACGGCTTGATTTGTTAAAAACGTCACACATGTAGGTGTAATACAGGGTGCTTGGATATTTTAAAATGGCTGGTTTTACTGCCCAAATAAAAAAAAATCAACGTTATCAGCAGACGAGCTTTTGATAAAAACTGAAAAGATGCCGGACTTCTGTGCCGCGTATGAGCGAACATTCAAACCAGATCTTGAGGGATCACTTTTCACAGGTAAGATGTAAGTAAGGGATAATATAGTGTGAGCAGGTTGTTATATATTGAAATAAACCCCGACAGGACGGACGGAACTATCGAGAGCCATCTCAGGCAAAATTAAATAAATAAATAAATAAATAAATATATCAGAAATAAATAATAAAACAGAAATTAATACACCCTGAAATAAATAAATGTACCCCAGAGATAAATAAATATGACTATGAAATAAATACAATTATTTTTTTCCAGCGGTCCTTTATTTCCTAGTGACAGTTTTATTTATTTCAGGAGACTTTTATCTCCAGACGCCACATTCATGTATTTCTGGAGACTGTAATTTTTTCATTGTTACATTTATTTATTTCCACACGTATTTTCGAATGAGATGTATTTTTAAATGCGACATGTATTTCCAAAGGCCACATTTCATTTCAGGCTGTCTTTTCGTAGACATACATACATGAATGTAAATGAATGAATAGCAATAGTAATAATATAATGATTATATAATAATCCAGTGGCAATGATAAGAGTAGCAGTAATAATAATAATAATAATGATTATATTCATGACAACAATGATAATAATAATAATATCATTATTATACTCAAATGTGATGTGTACCCTTCAAGCAATGCTTTAAATAAAGACCTGAACGTTTTCTACGTTCAACGCTATCATGCCTGACGTTTGTTACAAACAAACCCTGTGAAAATAGTTTTGACAATTGAGCAATTTATGATCACCTATATTGCGTAGACACATCATTCCTCTATAGATGTAAGCCACGATCCAAGATGGCCGCCCTATAGGCACGTTGGCCCACGTAGTCTATGTATATATGTCTACGGTGTTCTACCCGCGACAGTTTATATACGTCATTGTGCTCCACGGTGCTTTCTGAGTGTGAGGTATTCTTGCAGTAGCTTGCCAGGAGATCTAGAACTACCGGTAGCTCTCCAAATCATGGCTCTAGTTGAATGTTTTTGTATCAGTTGCATGTTGTGCTGGATGAATGTGCGTCCAGTGTAATTCATGATCGTGTAAATATTAAATGCAGAAGCCCCGAGTTCCTAAAACTAATTTCAGGGAGATGCTTATTGTAATTTTGCTGACTAAACGAATCAGCGCACTCTGTGTTAAACATTCACCATGTACACTCGCTCTTAAAGTTGCTTTGAACATACCCGCTTGCAGCCTCTCACTCTGCGCCACTATCCCTTTTTCGCGTTCGTGCCTGCAAATCTAATTCCATGCATGATGCACGAGTCATCATCACCATGTCTAAATTAGGAGACTTATAGCCTGATTAAATTTGCACAGGTTGAACGTTGTCTACTGAGAAAGGGTGACTGTATTAAAAGCAGAATACAGAAAATAAGAACTATATGGCTGAAGTACGTCTGAAGGATTTTAATCCTAGGGGGTGTTTTGTAGCCTGGTACAGTTGAGCTGGTGAATACATTGAGACTTTTTTTAAGTATGTATTTTAATGTAGTATAATGAGATTGAAGAACTTACATATTTTGCATTTGCACATATCTTGTGAAATCCTGCTTTAAATAGCCTAAGGTACATTTTGTTTACCTGCTAGTTGGTCACAAGTTGACAATGCTTTTATGGACAATACATTTAAGTGAACCTTGTATAACTGTTACATGCTATGTGGTGATATTGGTAATGCTGTATTAAAAAGCATAAAACATGGTAAACATTGATTAATGAAGAAATGTTGATATATTTTGAAATGTGTGTTCATAGTGTTGTGTGCATTGTGTCTGTATTCATTTACTGTGTATTGGACTAAATATGAACTCTCCCCCCCCCCTCTGGTTGTTAAATGTGGCAGTGCAAGGGATGTCAATCAGCTGTGCAAAGTAGGTCTGATCTACTTGCTCATTACAAGCGCCATCATCCCCACTTTGGCCGCACCACAAACTACCCCTGCACTTACATAGATTTCCCCTGTTCCTTTAAAACAAGGAACGCTCTGATTGTCCATCAGAATAGAGTGCACAGCACACAAATTGGTCAGACTTTAGATCAGTTAACCACCTTCTCATGTCATATATGTAAATGCTGCAATTTGCCCAACGAAAGGGAGTACTTCATTCACATCAACACACACCTGAGGAAAAATGAAGTTGTGTCTTGCATGTTCACAAACTGCACTTTTCGAACAAGTGTCTATGGGACATTTAAGTCGCACAAATGTCGGCAGCATAATCCACACACCGTAGCTGATTTTAGACCTGAAATTGTGAAACTAACTACTGTACCCTCTAAGTCATCGTCATCTGATTTGGGTGTGGTAGAGGATGTAGAAGACAGTTTTGCAGATGTAGAGCAAGCATTCCCTCACAGTCCAGTTCCAAATACACTTCAGAAGCAGCTTGCTGCAGCATTATTGAAATTGGAAAATTTGGTGCATGTGCCAGGTACGGCAATTGATGATTTTTTACAGGACCTCCACTTCCTACTGACCACTGCATCAGCCTCGCTTTTTCAGGGTTCATTAAATGCAATATTTGAAAGTCACAATCTACAGGATGATGACTCAGTGATGACTGACATAGTTGCAGCAGCCATATCTAACCCTGTTCATCAAGCTATTGAAAAGGGTGGCATACTCAGTACAACGTATCAACGTAAAACGTACTACAAGAAAGAATTTGATGTTGTGGAACCAGTTACGTACACTCTAGACCAGTGATTCTCAACTGGTGGGTCGCGACCCAAAAGTGGGTCATGGACCCGTTTTCATTGGGTCGCAGGCCTTTGCCAGGTCAAATAAAAAAATCTGTGCTTTTATTTTGAAGAGGATTTTTTTTATGCAGCGGAGTGCCGTCTATTCACACTCCTTAACACTAGGGGCTCTAATTTCGTAGACCAGGCGCAGGCGCGGCGAATGGGGGTGCGCCGCGCCAACGGGGTGTGTCCAGGCGTATATTGCAATTTCGTGCCCGACGTAGCCTGGCGCAAGTACTCCTCGGTCCCGCCTCTGCCCCTCCTTCCAGCGCAAGTTGGCAAAGGCGTGTTTGGGTATAACACAGCCGAGTCAAATATTGCTCATTGGCAAGAGAAACGATGGATAGCGTGTTCCTATTATTACAGCCTGTTGCTGTTTAAAATTTTGGGATTAGCATGCATGGACAACAATGCAAGATACGTTACACATTTATTCTCAACATGTGATCTTAACTCAGTACGAGATCATATAGCAATCAGGCTGTATTCCTCTCCCCCACTATAAACGATAAAACCTAAGTGACAGTTATAGTAGCCTAGTATTAAGCTGCTTGCACACTGGACGCGAAACGAATTTTTCGCTCGACAGATTGCGTTGAAAGCAGTGTCTTGTGTCAGAAAGTCTGACAGGGTTTTAATATATCTCCGTGTCCGACAGTCTACTATTGTTTTTAATTTCTTCAAATCTACTGACTCTTTTAGATATTAAACATGAATGTTTTGATAAGAGGGCTCAGTTCTTCAAGATGAGTACCGAGAATTTCAATCAATGTTTCTGTTTAAGCTCTGCTCAGTAAAGCGAGTCGACATTGGTGCGAGACAATGTACAATGCCTCCGTGTCTGACAGACAAAAAAAAAAGAGGACGATTAGAACAGATTGATAACGAAATAAAGAATGAAAAGAAACATTTTAACAACAGAAAATCCAACGAACACTGCGATTAATTTATTTGCGGGTCATTTTTTTTTGGATGTTCTGTTGGTTGGTGATGTATATGTATTTTTATTCTTTATTCCATTATAAATCTGTTCTCATATCAATCGGCTACTTTTATTTTTGCTGGGTGCCGGACATGGAGTATTTTGCATTTCGCGTCGGACAGTCTTGAATGTGCATGCGATAATATATTCACACTGTCAATGGTCATGGAATTGATTTGCTCTCTGATTGCAAGCACTATTTTATCTCTGCTGTGGAAATAAAGCGTGAATCTGTTCGATCCATCTGACTCATTTTCAAAAGAAAGACCGAATTAAGACTGCTGTCTATTCAAAGGAAGAAAACAGACGAATAAAAAGACCAAGTAAAGTCGATAGCTCTTTGCATTGACTTTGACTGTAATCAGTCCTGCGAAAAATTTGTTTCGCGTCCAGTGTGCAAGCGGCATTACCGAGCATAGAACGCAAGCATAATATACGCACTGCCTGATGCCGCTCCCCAGCTCTCCCATTAAGTCTTCCAGACACAGATCTATGATGTCAGTAAGGCTGAAGTTACTGCTGCTTAATATTCTTCAAAGCACAATGTTTTTCAGTATTTACCAACTGATAAGCCAATAAGAAGAAAAGTTAATTTTGTATACTTGAATCTTTTTGAATTGCACTTTTTGTTTAATTTATTTTGAGTTTGTGGATAAAAACTGAAGAAACTGAATTTATTCCATAGTGCACTGTTGTCATATTTGCACCTTTTATTTTATTTTTAATTAAATTTTTTTTGCCAGAATAAGTGACTGAATAAACTTTAAGAGTACAGTTACTGAAGTGTGACTGAATGTTACGTTAAATAAATTTGAAAAGTTGACTTTTTTTATTTGGGTCACGGCTTATCATTAAGGGGTGATGGTGGGTCCTGAAGCCAGACCAGTTGAGAACCACTGCTCTAGACCACAAGAAAAAACACACTTTTCAGTATGTTCCCCTTCTTAGGTCTTTGCAGAATACACTAAACTGCCAAGTGATTCTTGATAAAGTCATTGACAACCATAGAGGTCAGCAACAATCTCAGCTTGAACCTCTGTATGAACTGAGGTCTCCTGAAGATGTTGTGCATTTCAGGAGTAATGCTTTTTTGAATTCTGACGAATTGAGATTATCATTGCGCCTTTTTGTTGACGACTTTGAAACTTGCAATCCACTGGGGACGTCTCGAAACAAACAGAAGCTTTGTGGAATTTATTGGGTTTTAGGAAACCTGCCACCTGGTTCCCACTCATCATTATCATCAATATTTCTTGCAGTACTTTGCAAGAGTGTTGATGTCAAAGCATACGGTTTTGACAAAGTTTTAGAACCTCTTCTGGGAGATGTGAAAGTACTGGAGGATTATGGTGTGTATGTACCTTTGCTAGGGAAGTTTGTTAAAGGAACACTGCATTGTGTTGTGGCAGACAACTTAGGTGCTCACAGCATTGCAGGCTTCGTGGAGAACTTTTCCGGCCAATATTGCTGTCGCTTTTGCACTGCAAGACGCGCTGAAACACTATCTGGCCCTTTGACATCTGGTGCTTTTAGCCTCAGAACAAAAGAGTGTTATGCTTCTCATGTTAAAGCTGCTCTTGAGACAAATGTGCATTGTTGTGGAGTGAAAAGGGAGTGTGTTTTGACGAAATCCCTATCACATTTTCATGTTGTCTCGGGATATCCTCCAGATGTTGCACATGATCCTCTTGAAGGGATTGTTCCCGTCGAGCTAGCATACTGCTTGGGATCAATGATATCAAAAAAGCTTTTTACACTGCATGATTTGATTCAAGCCATCTTGTCTTTTCCCTACAAGGGTTCTGATAAAACAAACAAGCCACATGCGCTACCACAGAACATCTGTAGTCAGAAAACCATCGGAGGAAATGCTCACGAAAATTGGTGCCTTTTACGGCTGCTGCCATTTTTGATTGGCAGCATTGTTCCAGATGATGAGCTTGTGTTAATGGATCTCAAAGAAATTGTTGAGCTTGCATTTGGCCCAGTCCACAACGATGATTCAATTTCGTATCTACAAAGCAAAATAATTGAGCACCACTCCAGGTACAAGGCATTGTTCCCTGATGTTCAACTCCTTCCAAAGCACCATTTAGTGGAGCATTATCCAGTCTTGATGAGGAATTTCGGCCCTCTAGCTGCACTCTGGACACTTCGATTTGAATCAAAGCATGGTTTCTTTAAGCGGGTTGTGAAGCATACCAATTGCTTTAAGAATGTACCATTGACTTTAGCCTCAAAACACCAATTTATGCTTGCGTTTCACATGACTTCCCCCTTATATGGCAAATCAAGCCTTGATGTACCCCATGTGTCCACTGTTCCAGTCAGTGTCCTAAAGGAGGAAGTGGCACAGGCTTTTTGGGAAAAATTTCCAAATGCATCTGTGGTCCACCTTGTCAAGAAGGCATGCAGTAGTGGCATACATTATAAGAAAGGGAATATCGTGACTTATGGATCAGTCAGTGGATTGACAGAGTTTGCTGAAGTCACTCAGATGTGTGTTGAGAATGAAGAGTTGCTCCTCTTCCTCAAATTACTGTGTGGGTGGTACAATGGCCATTACAGAGCCTTTGAGCTGAGTGTGTCGCCAGCAAGAGAATTAAAGCTTGTGACCATCAATGACCTCTCTGACCCTCATCCATTGGCCGATTACTTTGTTGGATCAAATCGCATGGTTACCTTGAAAAGACATATCCTCATTAAAGGTTAGTCAAGGTTGCTTGAATTCCTTGAAAATGCTTCAATTTCAATTGTGTTTTCAAGGTTGTGAAAATGCTTGAATTTGTTGTGAAGTGCTTGAAAATGCTTGAAATGTAGGGGAAGTCTAACTCAATAAACCAAATAAGAGAAATAAAACAAAAAAGTTTCCCAAGCGGCTACGTGATTGATCTGATGGCTTTACATGCAGGGATATGAGGGGTGTACTAACTCATGTGATGCACCGTGCTTCAGAATATATTTGAATATAACTAACCTCATGTTGAACACCATTCCACCAGAGCAAATGTATAATTGGGGCCTTATCTGAATGCATTAATAACAATCGTTTTATTACAGCTGCTTTTTCATTGCATTGTTTTAAAAATGTTACAACAACCATTCAGAATGCAGATGTAAGGTTTTATTGTAAAAAATAGTCATGTTTTAAACCAAAAGGTTTCTGATGAACACAAACCAATGCAAAAAGTATCAAACTGTTCCTGGCCAACCTGACCTTAACAAGGATGGTTTCTTTTGTATGTATTTAGTTAATTAACTGTGTTCATTTTTTATTGTCTTTGCAGACTGATCATGACTTCTCCAGCCATTCTAAAAATTGTTCTGGCAGCCGGCACGGGCCAAAGATTAACCTTCCCAGATGGACTTCCTGAAAAAATAGAAGACCTGGTTTCTGCAATCAAGGCACAATGTGGTGTAAACGCCACCTTCAAGCTTCAGTTCATGGACCCACTGTTTGGTAACGAGTTCATGAATCTCACATCCATGGAAGAAATATATGACAGAGGGACAATTAGAATGGTAGCAGAGACCTTAACGTGCATGGATGCCAGTAGCCCCTCAATGCCCTCTGCTGCTCAAGTCGTGATTCTCCAGCCCTCCGCTGCTCGTTCCATGGTTTTCCAGCCCTTGTCTCCAAACCCATCCGTTAGCAGTGCAGATACAGAGGTTTTATCCTCGGCTGATTCAGAGCCTTCTGGCTCAAGGTCCCTTTGGCCTCCCACTTTCCACTGCCCCATGTTTTCGTATGATACTGAACTAAAACTTCAGGAGGGAAATGCAGCATTCAAGGTTAAGGGCAGATTTCTTTGTGCAGACTCAGACCCCAAAATGAAGTCAGACATTCTTCATGGACTGACGGAGGAAATTGTGAAATATGGCGTATACGCCACTGACAAGCAGTTCAGCATAGTAGGGAAGGCTCTGATTTCAAAACACCCTTGCCTTGCTGAAGAACACTCTTTCACAGGATTTTCAGGCTGGAAAACTAGCCTAAAAAACAAATTGGCGCTGTACCGCTCTCGTTTAAGAAAATTAGGATGCCCCGAGGTGATGATCAACGCTGTTCCGTGGCAGTTCAATGGAATCAAAACAAGTCCTGCTCTCGGCATTAAGAAACCGAAGAGGTCTGAGGTCAATTACTGCCCCGCTTACCCTACAGGAGAAGATGACCTATCCCTTGAGAAGCTCAGAGTGGAGCTAGCATCAGATGTACAGCGGAAGGCTGTGCGAGAGATGAGGAGCAAAATGGACAAGACTTTCGCTTACAGAAGACAAGAGATCATTCGCAGGGCACCCATGATCCATGAGGTTCAGCAAAGATGGCCAGCCCTCTTTGATGTACAGGAGGTAAGGCAACAAAACTGAAAAGTGACTTGATACTGAAATTAAGTTTGCTATAGCAAATGTTCATGAAAATGGCTTGTGTTTTGTACAATTTATGTTTGTTGTTAGTATGCATGACATTTCTGTACATATCATTGTGAAAATTAAGTTGGTCTGGAGATGATAGAAAAACCTTTAAAGGTGCACTGTGTACAAGTTTGAAATGATGCTTCTATAGATTTTCCTTCAAGGTCCACTGTCAGTACAGGACAACCTGAACATATGCAGCAATTGAGAAACTTTTCAATAATTCCTTTTTGGCCATTTGCTTCACTGTCTTCTCCAGATCAACGCTGAGTTCAAGAGGATCACAACAACACCCTTGCAGTCCAGGTTTCTTTCACAATTAGACATAATCTCTGACAAGCTTGTGAAGCTTTTCACAAGAAGAGCTGGCCAGGTCGGCACACATCTAAAGACAGTCATGTCACCAATTACTCAGGTAAGATTAGTGTTACTATTGAGGGATGAAAATTGCAGTGATGTATAGTGCCACTAGAAAGTCTACGGAACCCTGTTTAAATGCCAAGTTTTTGTGATATAAAAAAAGGCCAAGAAAGTAATTTCACAACTACGCTTGTTTTACTTTCTGTTTTTTCCCTTTAAAGCTTTGCGTTTGTTTTTCAATTGCAATGTATAGGTTATAGTATGTAGTAAATGTTTTTTTCTAATCAACGCTTTTTTCTTGGTTGTCCCCTCATTCTTCTTCATACTCAGGATGGTCACGCTGATGATGACGATGTTGATGTTGGCCGGGAATGCCTGCTAAAAGGGTTGTGCATCTACCTCAATGAGGACCCAAGCCATCTCATTCGAGAACTAGTGGTAAGTTTGTAGATGAGGGCGTGCTCTTGATCCTATATTTTGCAGACTTATTTTGTGTTTGGGTGCTATTTAGTCAAGGGTAAATTTCATCCAGAGTCAATGAGAGAATACTTGGGAGTTTTTTCCTCCCTGTACTCTTAAGCAGTAAGAGGGCAATGTCAATCCAATAGACTATTGTACCATTTTTTAGTCTCCTGTAGACCATTGCAATACCCTATCAGATTATAATAAAGACTAGAGATACTTTGAGATTTTAGACTGCATATTTTCAGTAGTTATGCATGATGTTCTCCAAATAGCTAAAAACATCTGTCTTTGATGGCAGGTGTAGCTGACAAGTTTAAAGCTGAAAAGCTCCCATCAGCCTTCCTTCAAGACAACCCAGTGTAGTGGGGTCGTTGATGTGATTTTCGAGTCAATATCCCTCTTTTTATGTCAGCATGGACTGTGTACATTTGGCACAAAATGCAATACTCCTAACATATAAACAGATCTGATAACTTAATACAGTATGTAGATAGATAGATAGAAGCCTTTATTGTATGTAATGTATGTAATTTATCACTTCTTTGTCCTCTGAATGCAGCTGAACATGGGCACATTATTTAAAGGAACAGTCCACCTTTTTCAAAGAAATTGCTCATCTGTAGTTAAGTCCTGGTAAAACATGAGAATACGTAGGATTTTTTTTCTGTGTTTGCAATGCCTACTTTGACGGTATAGCCATATTTAACATGGCAATTGAAGTCTATTGTGCCAAACAAAATATCAAATGTAGTTATGAAGCACAAACTGAGAAAATGATATGCATATTCATGTTTTCTACTTGGAAATACTGCAAATAATACTGCAAATATGCCAAAATATAAAAGGGTGGACTGTTCCTAAAATTTCTGTAACGTCCGATTAAAAGTTAAGAGGGTGTGCTCGCTTGAGATACTGCAGGATGTGAAGCTGATCCAATCAGTTACAGAAACTGAAGGCTCCATACAGGCTCACTGCATATTTTTAATAGATTTGTTCTCATATTTCCCCATGCTCACTATCATTTTATCTTACTCGGTAGGAAGACGATGATGGTCAGATTCAAAAGGCAGTGGAAGAAACAACGGTGGGGATTCTGTCAGTGAAGCGCCGCATCGCTGAGCGTCCTGACATTAGAATCATCCTGGAAGGACACCAGGTATTAGTGGAGATCGACAATGTGGCTCTGGCCACCAGTTTGTTGTTTGGGCTGATGTACGCCCTCAACGTGGACTATCCCAAAGACTTCAAATACACCTTTGAGTTTTTGCAAAAGGTGGTCATGGAGCTGGAGGGCACCACCATGTCCAAGAAGTGCCAGGCCCTACAAAACAAGCTCCGCGAGTGAGTGAGTGTGATGTGCTGTGACGTGTTTGTGTGAGTGACGTGTGTGTGTGTGACTGTGTGTGTGTGTGTGTGTGTGTGTGTGTGTGTGACTGAGTGTTGTGGTGAGTGTGTGTGTGCCCATCTGTCAGTCCGTCCGTCCGTCGCGCACGTGTGCGACATCATGCACATAGCCCTTTGCGTCAGAGAAAGTTTGTGAGCACAGCTGAGAATTTTGTTGTCCTTTCTCATACATTTTCAATCCCAGGACTCTCAGATATGTTTATATGATGCCCAAGAACATTTTATGTTATTTGGAAATGCTTTTAAGTTTTTATCGGGCTTTTTTTTTATTTCACCTGTCCATAGGGTCAGGAAAATGTTTGTAATTTGTTGTTTAGTTTTACCATCTATAACTAGTAATTTAAAATGAAAGCATTTGCTGCTTGGTTCAGTTTTTACTGCAGAACACAGAAAAAAACAGTGTGTTACATTATTTTCTGTGGGATAATTGACTATTTCCTGAAGATGTTACTACAACCTTTCAATCTTACAAAGACATTACAGACCTTGTTTACAAAAGCATTGCTACTTTGTCATGCCTCTCCTGGTTTCAAATGTCCTAGGGGTTATGTTATTTGTAGTTTTAAAGACCCATGCAGACCAGAGAGGCAGGGGAGGATTGGCAAATTGACCCCGGACGGGAATCAAACCCAGGTCACCGATTTGGTATATGACTGCCCTACCATTTAAGCCACTGTAGGGCCTCCCCATACAGACTAAACGTGCATCATGTTGTGTTGTGCATCATAATCAATGTTATTGGCTAAGTACATATAATAACACTTCATCTGATCCTCAAGGATTGTAGACAAGGAATTTGGCTATGGTTAATGTTATCAGGCATGTTTTGTGTTATGTTGTGTGGTATAATTAACAAGGTTGTTTTTCCTTGTGCATTCTTATAAACATTGTATATCAGTATTTGTTGTCTTGTTTTGTTCTGTGATGCTGTGTTTTCTTGTGTTGTTCCACAGCAATGCACAGTGGTCTTTTTTATTGATGTCCTCCAGTTTCCCATTACATTGTGTTGTGTCAGTGGTAAACCTGCTAATAGATACTCCACAAGGGGAGGATCCCCCCCCTTGAACTGAAGTGAGAATATAGACACGACCAGCTTCCACATAGGACAGAACATTTCAAAATCCGGTCCACATCCAGCCCAGGTTTTCATTCCTTCCAGGCAATTGATTGATCGATTGTTGCTACCAATAGGCCAGACTGTCATTAAATCTGACTCCCAGGAAAAAGAAGGCTGGAAAACCCTTGATGACTTGGAAACCGGGCAATGAGGCCTGTTAAAGCACACTCTCTACCTTTTTAAACCAGCACTATTGATCCACAGTCCTCTACCTGGAGGATTTGTAGCAAAGCAAGACTTTTCCAAGTTTGATGACTGCTCTGAGTTACAATTATTTTACCCCTTTGCTCAGACATAGACACCGGCATCCTAAATTCTGAAATTAATTCCTAAATAATTCTGTATTTGAATTTCCAAATGTTTTGCCACACTGGAACAACTTTCTAAAGTCTCAGTGACACTACCAATGAGTTATAAAGCCTAAATAGGCTCATGCATAACAGGATTTATTGTCATTATTTGTATTCTGGGCAAAGGAGTTAACTTGAGTCCATACTCCAGATGTTGGAGGATGCCGTGTGTCGCTCAGCACAGTAAGTGAGTTTACTATGCAGTCCTGCTTTGTAATATCTGCCCCCTAGTTGGCAACAGTCTGCTGGATTTCTGTTACTTTGCACTCGGGCAGTTACTGAAGGGTAGTACAACATTACCTTAACCTCTGGGGGGTGTAGAAGGCCTCAATCCCACTGCAGGATGGTAAGTGGAGATGTATTATCCCACACATTTTCACTCCAACACGAACGAAGCACACTTCAGTCTAAAGCTGGTGGTCTCAGTGAGGCGTTCATTAGTCGCAAATGGTGCGCAAAATTAAGAGTTGGAGTGGACATTTATGTGAAGATAGATCTCCACACTGGTGTTGAGACGGAACACCACGAGATGCAGTCATGTGATATCTGATCAATAGCAACAGGAAGTATTCACGTGGAATTCTAAAAGTTTCAATATTATGCTGTAATTCCAAAATTGCCTCAAACCAAATGCTCGTCTGATTGAGATGCCAAGCAGCTTATATACAGTAATCTGCATATTACAGTGCTGCTTTGGTGGCTGTTAGTTCACCTTTTATTTTCTGTCAGCACACTGCGCATTTTTGTGAAAACCTCTGACCACACTGCTGACCAATTTTGTACAAGAAAATGTCTGTACTTCAAATACAGATATGCAAAGATGTGCATTCCTGCACAATTTCAGCTTGTTTTGACAGCAAGTGCTCTGTTTGGATATATTGTATGTAATTCCGTTATTTCCGTTATCTTGTCATTGTCCATAGCTTTCCAGCCAGATGATGTGTAATAATGTAAATGCAAATGAACCAAGTCCTCTGTCATTTTTAATGGGGTGTAAATTTAATGTATCAAGGCTTCATAAGTACCTTACAGTCATTAACCTGATCCTTACATGGGACTAGCAGTGGATAAGATGAGTTTCCGACCCTGCTCCTGGAGTTCCCCAGCCCTCCAAACTTTATATGTCTCCCTGATCTAAGCATTCAACTAATGAGCTGATCATCTCTAACAGGAACATCACATCAGGAAGATATCTTAAAGGTCCACTATTATGCCTCCAGATGCATTGCTAAATGGCCATTATGAGCCAGTTCAAAATCTCCCCTCTCCTGATATCACCAGGGGTAGTGACCGCCCAGAATAATGAAATCTGATTGACTGCTTGGCAGAAGTTGATCAGTTCTTCTTGCCTCTGGTTGGTTACTTCCCCATGTGATGTTAAGAATGGAAAGATTTTCAATTGGCTTGTAATAACTAACTGGCTGTGTGCCTGGTGACATAATAGGGTTCCTTTAAGTGTGTTGGGGAAGGGTACTTCATGAGTACTTGAAAAGATAAAGTAGGGCCCGCAAACCTTTTGTGACCAAATTGAGCATTTTGGCAATGAGGCTCCTGGTCTCCACTGCACTCTATTATGCACATAAGGAACACAGCATTATGAGGTACGAGTGCATTCTCTTCTGGGTTCACGAACATTTTTTGTTGCACTCAAAAAGAATTCATCCAATGGATTCAAAAATATGTTTTTTTTTTGTCCTCTATCAGTGAAGGATGTTCTGGAACAGTTTACCCAGCAGATTCAAATACATTTTTTGTCTATTTTCCCAGTGTGGGCTGTTCTACAGCTCATCCAATGTTTCAAACATTTTTTTTCCCTCTATGCTGTCTGAAGATGCGGTTGAAAATGATGTCAACAATCAATCAATTTCTCAATGAACTGAGCAAATTTGTTAATCAATTAGTTATCCATATTAATCAGCTATTACAAATTAATAATTATACAGTATTAATAATTTACCATTATTCATGCAGCATTTATGTATCATGTTATCTCATAGTGACAATGCTTAGCTTAGAATTCTTATATGAATCTGAATTTGTGTAAAATTATTTTAGCATGTGAGGGAAGTGTGAAGATTTTTCCTTCTCTCTCTAGCTTGCAAATTTGACCAGACATGTGAAGGTTTTTGCTTATTGCTTCTTCGGTCATGTGCTTGGGACTGGAATCCAGATTATGTGTTATTCCAAATTATACCACGGTCTGGCTGAATACTCTTTTCTGATTGGCCGGCAGCCGTGTGTTAATACCATGGAATGTACAGGTACTTCAGCTACGGTAGTATTACTGTTCGAAATTCATCCGCTTGTGAACCCGTAACCATAGCAATGTTGGATAGCATTGTGGTCAAACTGTCAGATTATTCCTTGTCATGATGATGGAACACTCTTGCTTCATAAACTTTATATTTTAAGTGCAAAACTTTCACTAAATATTTCTGAATGCTTTGATTTGATATTGCTGGCAAATGACTGTGGTATAACTGGGATAATCAACTCGTAGGTGAGCATCACATAGTTTTAAGGTATGAAGCCAGGGCGAATAACCTCTGCGAAGTTGGTTGCCTCCGCAAAGTGTTAAAACCGTGTGAGGCACACCTACGTGTTGATTATCCCTCACATAAATATCATTTGATTGGAAACCACAATTTATCAGAAACACACATTAGTTAATTTTACCCGTCTCTGGGAGCTAGCCCCAAGGACGGTGCAAGGTAGTGAATTCAATTGGAGGTGCTTACTCTCGCGACACTGGTTGGGGAATGTTATGTGGAAAAAAAAGAAAGCCACTAGATGGCAGTATTGACATTGTTAAGCCCAGTCTGGAGCTAGGTTTTGGGCATGTCCTGGGCATGCCTGAGAGGGAAGTCCCAGAGAATTGAAAAAAGTCTAAAAGGTAGGAGGGGGCTGGAAAAGAGTATATATTGAGAGAGTAAAGTAGTAGGAGAAATCGCAAGGAAAAGGATACATTTGACCAGACCTGTCACTCTTTTCAAGACCTGTGAAGCTTTTTGTGGATTTTTGCCTGTGTTGGAGCATTTTCTTGTCCCAGAACATCACACAAAGCAACCCCATCTCTGTAACTATCTCATTTTTTTATATTATCAATCTTGGTCAGTGCTTTATTTTATCTGTTCAAGTTTTCAAATTTTGTCTGTCATCCCTTGCTGTCCGATTTGCCGTAAGAAATTGGGACCATAACAGGAGTGTATTCAATCAAATGCTCATTCTTGACATACTGGTTTCAAAAGTGCATAATTTTGCAATACTGATTGCCAATTGCCCTGATATGGTGGCAGGGGATGTTGTCTGATACACCAGCTGTTGCAAGAGATGGCTAGACTAATCAATCTGTCTGAGCTAGAGTTCAATTATTGGGTTGTCAGACCCAATATAAGGATGTATCGGAAAGAACTCCACTAACTTTGCATTATTGTCTGATTTCCACTGTACAACATGTTTGATTTCCAATATGTTCTTGGACAAGGGCCTTGTACTTGTCCAGGATGTAAATTTTTTGATGATAAAAATGGGTTGAAGAGAAAGATGGTCAGCTTTGTTTTGTGTAAAGGAAAGCTCAGCTTTCTTTCTTTGTCAATTTTATTTAAAAAAGTTTTTCCCCCACCACAATCCCTGCTCCCTCATGGGAGGTTGGCTTTATTTATTCATTTATTTTGTCTCTCCCCCCAGAGGGAGACATACTGTTTCAGGCTCGGTTTGCGGTCGCGTTCCCACTTTGTTTCCGAAGTATAACTCTAAAACCGTTTGCATGACCTTAACAAAACTTTGCATACTTACCACTCAGTTCTTGAAGTGGTGCCTTATGGTATGTACCTGTTTGTCCGGCCGGCCATCTGTCCGTCCGGATGTGTTCAATTTCAATCCGGAGCTCCTAAAACTCCTAAACCGTTTGCATGATCTTCACAAACCTTTGCATACTAACAACTCAGGTCCTGCAGTGGTGCGTTTTGGTATGTCTGTCTGTCTGTCCATCTCTCTGGTGGGTTAGGCTGGGAAGGGGGCTGGTGCGGAGACATGTTTTAACGAGTAAAAACACTCTACTTTTTATTTATCATTATTTGTTTGTTTATTTTTACAAATGACAAACAAATGGACAGACAGGGGAATGTACAAATATAAAACACGAATAAGAAAAGAAAAAATGAGAAAAATATACAGGACTATGAGAAAAGAAAAGAGGAAATATATAGGTCACTCTGAAACGGAGACAATGAATTCGTCCTCTGGAGGGACTATTTGAATGGGAGGTGCTGTTGGTGGACAGTCTTTCTGTCTATAACAGCACCCAGCTGAAGGGAGATGGCAATGTCTGTTTTTACACAGAAGTAGTAAAATCAGGGACACTGACAGAACAGCCAACAGTATCAGTGCCCCTCTTTCTTTACTAAGCTGAAAGTTTTCAAGTGGGGCATCTGTGGGCGGCAGTTCACATGGGAGGTCTTTTTTTGGCATTTCTCTGGATGGGGCTTCTGTGGGCGGGACTTTTGTGGGCAGGGCTTCTGTGGGCGGGACTTTTGTGGGCGGGACTTCAGTGGGCAGGACTTTTGTGGGCAGGGCTTCTGTGGGCGGGACTTCAGTGGGCAGGGCTTCTGTGGGCAGGGCTTCTTCACAAATAAAGATCAGAAACAAAAGCTTTTATTGTAGCCCACTGTGCTTAATACCAGAATGATCATACATGTTTTTACACTTTGGGGTCTGTTTCGTTCACACTAAATCAACCTACTCTTCAACAAAATTATGTTTTTAATGGACTCTCCCCTTCGAAAACATATTTTGTGGCATTTAAGTTCATCACAGTCTGAAACTAGGTCAATGTGTGCTTAATCCACAGTTTCCAATAAAAACCATTTTTCTGGTGTTCAGTGGCTGTCAGAATCAAACATTTGGTCCACATTTTATAGTGTAGCAATTTGAAGCACTTGGTAACGTAACTTGAGTGTCATCATACCTAAGCCCGGACACATGGTGGTATCTGCATCCCGCAAACTCTGAATCAGGTTCCTAAAAAGACAGTATCTATTAAAACACAGCTTGTTTTTTACGGATAAACACAGCCCCTATTATTGGCTGGCCTCCTTCATTCAGAAAATGTCATACATTATATAGCACTACTAGCAATAATTGACTCTTACAGGAATGGCTTTAATTAGAAAATAGTAATTGAAGGTATAATCACAGAGTGTGTAAATATAGCTTGTTTTGCATACCTGTCCAAGGTTGAGTTCCGGCCGGACAGCGCCGTGCAAAAAGATGCACTTACATCCCATGCACAGTGGGGGTCCCTTAGCCGCACACAGTCCTGGCAGTTGCCGAGGCGGCCACACTGTTGCACGGGTAACTGTGCAGCGGCGGTCTCTGACCCAGCATACAACTGACCCTGACAACGTGACAAAACACAGGTGACTCAGTGAGGAAAGGGGCTGTCCTGGGAGATAAACCCACATTCCATGTACATTATGACACATTAGCTTTAACCTGCTCTTCAACAAGGGCTTTATAGACCCTCAGCAGTTGTGAAAGGCATCGTAAGAAGTTGCACGCTAAACTTGATGAGCTTACTGTGCCAGCTAGTGAGCAGAAAATAGAGGTAGAATGTATTCCTTATACTCTTTAATGGTCTTAACCTGTTTTCAATCATTTCTAAAAATTAACATTACATGAAGTCAAAAAACACTCGACACACTCAGGTGTGGCCAGTTTCTTCATGTAAATCCAATGAGAAGAATTTTGATGCAAAGTTGCATTTCAAATGAATTGTTATGCAGTATTGCACAGGTTAGGTATCTTGCATTGCAGGACAAAACTAAAAGCAAATGTTGGATGTGAACAGATGAGATTTTTTCTTTTTGTGCAGTCAATAAAACATTTTCCGAATTGAATTTACAACTTAACACTCTACTGTGTGTGTTTTCCAGTCACCAGCCACTACCACCATTTTTAATATATTTAATTGATTTTTCAATGCTAATTCTTGTCAGAAGATCTGTAACTGAGCCCCCCCCCCAATAAAACAACAAAAACATTGATTGCCATAATCTCGTCAGTGATGGGGGAAGCATTTTTTATAGCTGACAGAAATTCTTGCGAATAGCGGGGAATAGGTTAACAGCAACAGCATAGCATCAAGAAGAATCTGTGTGTGTAACCGCCGATAGATTATTCTTATGATAGAAAAGCTTGTTGAGAAAAAATGATCAAAAACAGATCAAGACCACTGATTTGTTTCAAGTCATTTTTTGCTACCTCCTCTAATTCCAGCAGACCAACCATCACTGATGGGCAACGGCTATCTACAGATATTCAAAAATATTTCATAATCTAAAAACTATTTTAAAAAGAATTCTTAAAGGCTTGTAAAAACCTCTCCATGCCCAGACCTAAGAAGGTCCTGACCTGTAAGTCTCTTGATACTGTTTATTCTTAATAACAATAAAACCCGATGTAATATTCACCAAAAAAGGGCGATGCTGACTTTTTAAACAGTGATTAAGTCCTACATTTTTGTTAATGTGTGAATACATACCATTTATAACACCAATGAAGCTAAAAGACGTGTCACAGAGAATCAAACTTACAGTACATTGTATTGTAAAGTACTCAAGCAATCATGAGATTATTTTTATGACCAGAAACAACAATGGGTGTGTGGAACTCATTGTGAGTTACCGTGGCGCGGGAGAGGTGGAGGGTTTTAATTGGCTCTTGGACAGGAAGTAGCTGATGAACTTCAATTATATACATCTCTCCATCAAAGTTCACAGCTTTCTGTATGACACCATTCTCTGTGAATGCAACAGAAGACATACCATCACCATTTATGCACAAGCTGTCCAACCCTGAAAAGGCTGAAAACCAACAGGCCCGCAGACCTCAAGAAACAGAGTGAAACAGCCTCATGATCTGAACAGATGAAGCATTTGAGATTTGGTATGAAGGACTGAGAGACAACTCTCGTGCAATCTGGGATGGCGGACCTGTTCCGATGAACATGATGTCATAGGTGCACCCGTCCAGGGCCATCACGCGGTCCACTGCAATACTTGTAAATTTGGGGCCCTTCTTTAGCAGCCTGGGCCCCCCACCGAGGGGCTGCACTGCCTCGTCCATGAGGGGTCGGTCTCTGACAAACTGCAGGGTCTTATCTGGCAGATGCAGAGAGCTCTCGACGCCTAGCGCCCGCGCCGCAGCATTAATGCCCTGAAGAGCAAGAAGAAGCACATGCGCATACTTACTCACTTCCATTACAAGCATACTTCCTCACTTCAACACAAATATACTTACTTGCTTCAACATAAACATGCTTACTCACTTCAACACAAACATAGCAGTGTGCAGTGATGATTATACACTTAACAAAATGAAGATAAATCAGAAGCATAGCACTATTCCAGCATTTATTCCATTTAATATTGGATTATATAAGTGAAAATAAGTAAACAGATAATAATGTCTGTTTGAACGAAAAAGTCAATATCTAGTGTGGCTACCCTTCGCTTTGATTGCAGCATTTAATCTTTCAGGCATAGTTTTCAAATATCTTTTTATTTCCAGACTCGCTAAACCATTCCATATGATTTGAAGTTCATTCCAAAGAGATTCTTTCAGTCTGGCAACAGATTTGCTCAATCAGATTAAGGTCTGGATTTTGAGCGGGCCAATGTTCATGTCACCAGATTTTTTTTTTCTGACAGATAATTCTTGCACAACTGAGAAGTGTATTTCAGGTCATTAACTTGTGGAAAATAAAATCTCTGACCAGTCTGCATGCCTCACAAGGATGCTGTGATACTTCTTTTTATCCATGATTCTTTCCATTATCATGAGGTCATCAGCTCCTTTTGAGCAGACTGAACCCCAAACCATAATATGACCACCTTCATGTTTAACTGAGGGGATTAAACAGTCATTTCTGAAACATTCTCCAAGTCTTTGGTGCGCATAAGTTCAGTGTTTGGGTGAGAAATTTTTGAATTTTGATTCATCAGTCAAAAGGGCTTATATTCCCAGTCCACCGGTGTCCAATCCTTGAATTTCCAGTTGCCCACTTTTGGCAGTAACACGACCAATTCGACTATTTTTGCACAGGCGTCTGGTAATAGTAGATCTTGATACTTTCATTTCTTCACATCTGGCACTGTTGAAGTGCACCTTTTGAGTGACTTTTCATTGATCATCCTTGTTTTCTTGGTCTACAAAAAAAAGGTTTAAATGGGTCATTGTTCAATAAACACTTTAGTTTTCTCATGCTGGCCATTTCTCCAATACCTGTCCGTGAATCGCTCTGTTGAGGTCCTGCCCCTCCCGAAAACCCTATGCTGTTATGGAAAAGTGGAGGTTTTCAAGGCTTTTGTTCATTACCCAGATTTTTACCTCCATAGGTTTGTAGGAATGATTTTTCATTATAGCCTATGATAGTATTGTTGTTTTTATACATTTTTCCCAAAAATTATTAAAAAAAGTAATATACTCTACCGCTCAAAAGTTTGGGATCATTTGGGAATTTTCTTGTTTTCCATGGAAACACACATGAAATTAGTCTGAATAGGAAATACAGCAAATGAACAGAACATGCTGACATTGTCTGAGTTAGAAATAATGATTTTTATGGAAAATGATGAATATGTACTTCAAACTTTGGCTTCTTCAAAAAAAAAAACACCTTCACTGTTGATATTGAAACTGGTGTTTGACGGGAACTATTTAGCGCAGCTGGTAGTTGACAAACTGTGAGGCGTTGTGCCAGGTTGTTAGTGCCAGGTTGTGCTGCTCTCTGAAGGGAGTAGTTGACAGCAAGGTATTAGATTTTAAGTTTTCAATGTCTTGCATTGAATAGCCTTCTTTTCTAAGCACAATAATATAGAGTGACGGGTCCCTAAAGGAAGTTCTTTCTTTCTGGCCATTTTGAGCCTGTAAACAAACAAACAACTGCTGATGCTTCAGGTACTAAACCAACCTCATGCTCCCTTTTGCGCTCCCTTATTAGTTCAACGATTTTCAGATGTGCAACTCATTTGCAGAAGGGTTTTCTAATAATCAATTAGCCTTATAAAATGCTTTACTTGGATTAGCAGCCATACCAGGAGATTGATGCAGAGGACTGACAGTTGCTGATAATAGGCCTCTATGCAAAAATATAGATCATTCTTTGAAAATAATCTGATTAATTTTAATCGTTTGTGAAATGGAAAAAAATGTTTATGAAATGCATGAAAATGTATTTTTCTTTGGAAAAAAAAGAAATATGCAAGTGATCCCAAACTTTTGAGCAGTAGTGTACAAGGACCCCTTTTAGATGTGAGTGGTGGTGTATAATCATCACTGCACGCCACTGTGCATATTGAATTTAACACAAACGTACTTACTCACTGAAACAAGCTTCAAAACAAACAAGCAAACGAATTGACATCCAAACAAATTTACATACATAAACACAAATGCACTCATCCACTTTTAACACAAGCACAAATCTATGTGCACTCAGTGGGCATGATGCACATGATTTTTTTTCACTTGGATGTACATGAAATCACAGAAACTAGTTCTCATGTTGCAGGCGTTTCAGAGTGTCTTTAACTCACTGCTCCTGGTCGTGGCTCTGGGATTTCTCCGTAATAGGTTGTCCATTTCACTGGGGAGGTGCCCCTGATTGGCATCTTGTACCTTCCCTTAGTGAACAGGTCTTGAATAGCAGATACACTGTATGCGCACACTGCTGACTGATCTGAGGAGTCCCTGTCCCGAAAAAAGAAAGACAGGCTCATGTTCCTGACCTTGTACACTAGTATGGAGCATAAGATATAGTCTTCAAAAGTTCCAGTTTTTTCTTGTTTTCATTCTATTCCACCAACCACTGGACTTTGGACACCTGACAGAGAAAATGTCAGGCCAATCAGAGGCAAGCAATTAACTAAGATGTCAGATCTTGTACTACTGCTGACGAGATCTTAGAGCCAGATTTGAACATTACTGACATTGACATCCATGCTATAAACCACAGTACTATATAATGCAGCTCAATGCTAAGATCCATCACAGAGTCTTCCAGCTGATAAAAACTCCATCCAATCAGATTAACATAAAAAACATATATTTTTATTTCATTAGGAAGCTGTTATCTCTTTCAACTGCACTACCTAAAAAAGCATGCTGTGGACTAGCAGAGCTTATTTACAAAACATTTAAAGGTATGATTTTATACAGTTATAGTCCATTACCAAGAGACACTATAAAAAAATAATTACAATGTCCTCACTCAGGTGCAGCCAAAATGGCTGTCCAAACAGGCACTTTCTGCATACAATTCAGGGCTTTTATCCTATTGGCAGATGTTCAGAGAGACTGGCAAAACTCACTGTGCATTGAATACAGCATAGAAGATGCCATCCCTCCAATCACTTTGCTCCAGCAAGAAAACATTTTGGATGATGTAAGGGAGGCCAGGCTCTCGGCTGCGGCAATCTAGACGGGCCTTTAAGAATGTCGTCCATCTTTTGCTCAGCATACGATGCCCTCCCGCATCGCCCTGGGACACAAACATTTCCAACCTTTACACAAAATCATGTTTTTTGTCAAATTCTAAAATTTGTGATGTAACCATGGAAGGTTTAACTGATAGGCCTTAGCTGCTGGCTCACTAGTGCAGAGTGCATAAATCAGCCACACAGCTATCATATAGGCATGGGATAAGGCCAGACTCAAAATTAGGTGTCCAATGAGAGAAGATGAATTCATATTCAATGGAGCCCCTGGGCGGCCTCAGGAGAGGGTTGAAACTGCAATTATTGACAGGACAGTGCATGGGAGTATCTGGAGCTAGCACTGAGAGTAACTGGTGCTAGAACTGCATATGAATGTAACCGGGGCCAGTATTGGGTATGAGAGTAACTGGAGTTAACAATGGGAAAGAATTTAACAGGAGCTAACATTGTGTATGAGTGTATCTGGGTCTGGTATTGAGTATGAGCGCACATAGGGGTAGTACTGGGTATGAGAGAAACTGGAACTAGCATTAGGTATGACTGTAGCTGAAGCCAACATTGGGTTTGAGTTCAACAGGAGCTTGGATTCAGTTTGAGTGCAATGGGAGCTAGCACTGGGCACGAGTGTAACTGAAGCCATCACTGCACATAAGTGTAACTGGAGCTAGCAGGGAGTATAGTGCATCTGAAGCTTGCATCAGGTATGAGTGTAATTGGAGCTAGTAAAGGGTATGAGAGTAAATTTAGCTAGCTCTGGATATGAGTGCTGCTTTAGCTAGTGGTGGGAATTAGCGTAACTGGGGCTAGCATTGGGTGCAAGTTGTAGCGCAGATAGAACGAGGAGACTCATAAAAAATATATATTGTTCGGGCGCCAGGCAGCCGTCAACTGCCAACTAAAGAATTCCGTTATCCACGCCACAGCAGGAATAAGTATAGAATCCAGCAAACAAGCATTCACGTTGTTTTTTTTCATTTGGCATAAATCCATATATTTTTTGAGGAAGAAGCATCAATTTAGCAACGACAACATCACAGAATGCGTTCAAAAATAAAAAAATAATAGAAAAAAACAAAGACAAAAAAAGTATGCATTTAAACTGCGTGTTTTTTTTGTATCAGCGGAATGCAAGGACCGATAACAAGAACACAAAACACAAATCTTAATGCAAATCGCAAATTCAAGGTACCTTCCTAATTTTTTTTTCTGGTCTCAAGTTCAAACATAAAGACGCGACAATGTCGGCCAAACACTGATGTCCCGGCGATTAAACAAAAACAAATCGATCCCCCCCCCCGATGCTTACACATCCATAGTCAAGAATGCAATGAGAAGAAAATAAAATAATGAAACGACATATAACGAATTAAGGCGGGGGAAGAGCATTGAATAAATATTTTAAATTCACATTTAACTTAGGTGCTGACGCAAATATTTCGGGGATGTATGGAGTAGGGAAGCAAGTGTGAGAGGCTCGATTGAAATCGATTCTTGACTTGTACAGACCTTATCGCAGTCCTCATTCATTCAGTCTGGGGGAAAAATATACTTAAATTTCTCCACCTGTGAAGAGTGTAGCCGACCGGTCCGTATCCCCAAGGCAGAAGTATTCCTTCTTTTGGTGGCAAATATTGGAATCTTTCAGGCGTTGAAAAAAAAATTCTTTCCCCGACTGATTCCAGTAGATCAGAGGTTTTTCTGTTGTCTTCACCTGATATTCCTCATGGTAGTATTATGTTACTATTATTTTTTTTTTTTTCTATTAACTCCCAGTTTTTTTTTTTTTTTCGTCAGGTATACACCAATCCGGCGAAACACGGAAGTAAATCAGTACCGCCATTGCTGCGTTGCCCCGCTGCAGGAAATAGCGTATTGGTCTCATAGCGGTTGTTGCAGACGTTAGCTGTTGTTGCAAAAAAATGTTCTTCAATATCTTTTTTTTTTAGTACGTATGCTATTCAGTAATGCCGGGAAGAACGTGTTGTGTGTTCGGCTGTTTTAACAACGGTGTGAAATTACAGGCCTGGAATAAAACCGCTTGTGAAATTCACTAACCTTTACTGCACATTGACTGCCCATGTTTACGGCTTTACGGAATACATAGGTTTCCTAGTGGAGCGGAGGACCAAGATCTGCGTCAAAAGTGGACTCAGTTTGACGTATTCGGAACGCAAAGCTGTAGCTCAGGCTAGGTCTCTACGATTACGGTGGTTTAGCGTTCGTTAGAATCATCAGGACTCATACTATCAAATTCCTTCCGACATAATCTTCCTGACATCTGCTATCGGCTTACGATGCTAAGAAAGTACATTGCCATTAAGCGAAAGGCTACCGAGTTGAGATACTTGAAGCAACGCCCTGGGGAGCAACACGCGAGGATCCGGGCAGGACTAGTTTCGTTATAACACGAACCCATTGGGGTAACATTAGCAAGCGCAGATTTACCCTCGCGCAGTTTTATTATTGCAAAGTGTCAAAGGTAAGAATTTTTTTCTGCTCATCTCTGTAGACTGTAAAGTGTATGCCTGCTGTTCTTTCAATGTGGTGTCGGTTTAAAATGACCGGGCATATCGTTGCATTCTGCGGACTTTCCTCTTTTATTTGAGGTATGGTTTTTATGCACACCACGAATTCAGCTGAAATCCTGGCGATGCAGCGCTGATATGATTTTAGCTTATGTTCTGCTGCATGCTTATTTACTTGCTTGGTGCTTGAATTGTGTTCGGTTGAGGTAAAAATTGTTTACATGAGCTTTTGGCCGAGTTTCTTCGCGAAATGTGGATATGCCGCTCCACATGTCGCGATTTAAAAAAAAAATGCTGTATTTATGACGCGTAATAACCGTCCCCTGACCGGTGTTCTTAAGGATCTCAGTTCTGAAGGGGTTAATATCCGTTTTATTATCATCACATACATGTCTTAATACATTACGTTGTCAATAAATTACCTGCATCGGTAAGTTTTGGCCACTGCCTGACGTCATCTACCCAATGATCTCTTTCCTTTGCCATTGTTTATATATCTGTCACCTCACATTTTCACGAGCAGGATGCAGTTAAAGTCCATTAGGTGGCACCGGCAAGTCGCAGACGAAGCCACGCAACAATGGCGGAAGGCAAGATGGCGGCGCCCATAGAATTCGCGCCGGATTAGTGTATACTGTTTTTTTGAATTTTCGCGCCACGCAACTCATTCGCTCCCCTCTCACATCTCGCACTACGCACTTCCCGTAAGACAGAGACGCCCCCTTTCCATACCTGCCATCTACTTATAGGTTTTCGCCAACCCCATTTCCATAATAAATTTCATTATTTTTTATTATTCTGATTGAAATCATTTTTTATAAAGAGGAAAGAAAAAACGTCAAAACACAATGATGGAAATATATATAGTTTTTTTATAGTAATTATGTAGCTGGACTGGTATGGACGCTACAAAGTGTCTCTGGAGCGAGCACTGGGCATAATGTGCCTGAAGCTTACTCAAGGTATGAGTTAACTGGAGCTATTAGCAATGGTTTAAACAAGAACTAGTACTGAGTATGACTGTACCCAGATCTTTCAGCATTGAGAATGAACGTAATGAGCTAGCATTGGGTTTGAGTATAACTGGACCTAGCACTGAATATGAGTTTAAATGGTACTAGTACTGAGTTTGAGTGTAACTGGAGCTATCATTGAATATGTGTGTTACTTAAGTTAGCATCGGCCATGAATGTCCGTGGAGCTGTGGGAACAACTTTAAATGAAGCAACAGGCATTGTAGCTTTATGTTACCTTGGCCACACGGGCGATGCGCGACAACCTGAGCTTGTCGGGATAGTCAAACTCCACTGCGTTCTCAGTGAAGAACATGTACACCTTATCTTCATCCCCATTAGTGCTGCCCTCACTCTCCCGAACCACGTCCATGTGCACAAACTCCGGGTCTGAAATCAGACACCAAAATGGAAAAATGTTAGACCATGGGTGCTCAGTCTCGCCTCCCATATCCAATGGTTCTAAACGTCAGTAACAGTTGCATTCAAGTTGACCACAGTTGTATTCTCGTAAGTCAAAAAATTTGCAATGAAAAGGAGAAGAGGGATCTTACCATTGAAAATGTGCATTGACTCGTAAGTGCGCAGCGTTGGCTTGGTGGACAGCGTGCGGAGTGGCGTACGCATCAACGCCAGATCATAGCCCATAAAATTTGAGGAGGTGGCAGAGTACATGTCCCCATCTACATTAGGAAGATGATGCAATAAAAGAAGATCAGAATTGGGACTTGAAATGCCCATCAGGCTCAGCGAAAACAAGTCATTTCACCACTGTCTGAAAGATATTTACCACCAGGCCAGAGGGAACTATTGGTGCCTTTTCCTCAACATCTACCAGTCTGTAGACTTTCATTTCACCTCTAATTTAGGATGGCTCCACTCATTTTCAGCACAAAACAACCTTTTGTTCAGTGAGGTGTCCTTCATTAGCTTTGGAGCAACAATCTACAAGAAGTCATACCTCAAGGAACAGAGATGGTTATCACAGCACAAGACACTTTTGTTGATCATGGAACTGAACCAAACCCCAGGACAAATACACATGTAATACCTTTAAACCTTAGATAACTCTAATCTGAATGTGCTGCTGCTAATCGATGTGCATATTTCAGAGAGCATTTTGCTGACCATCCCATACAATCATCCTTCAGTACACCAATGAAAACAGGAATTTAAAAAAACAGCAAATTTATGCGTAAATGGAGGAGTGTAAGTTATTCCAAAACAATCATTACAATATTATTAATTACAAATAATGCTATACACCCTCCTATTACATATTCTCGATAACACATGTTACTAAAATCCATGCCGTCTCCAAAGACTGAGTAAATGGCTGGACAAATATCGTAGCAAAGAGGTTTTTTGTCTCCACATTTCTTTTGCAGATGTTAGGAGTGTTGTAACAGGAAAGACACCACATACCCAAGATAACGGAGGCATGTCTTTGGTAGGGGTCGAAGGGAGATTTTCCTTTCCCCCGGTCTTGTTTAACTTCAAGATTGAGCTGTCCGTCTGAGTATGTCTGCCCAAAACCAGAACATTCTCATATTAAATCATGCATACAGCATGTACAAGCCAGAATAGTCAAACACAGTGAAGACGTACCGTGAAAATGGCTGCAAAACATCAATTAGATCAAAATGAATTGAAAGAAAACACAGAATCTGAAAATGTCCATAAGATACATTATTTCTGATTAATCCTAGTGGCAGCCATTGGGGATTAACAGCACACAGGCAGTACCCAAGCGCATGGGTGCATGTTTACACAACTACACTTACAGGATTTACCATTTCAGGCAAGCACTGTCAGTCCCTTGCAGGAGAATTATTGGTTGTTTATGAACACTCACCATGTAAGTACAGGTCGGACTGAAGGCATTGGTTCCGCAGACGTACATCCTGTCATCATCTGCTCTCTGCAGCACCCGAATGTAGTTCCTGCAGTCGGTCTGGAACATGAGGAAGGTGGGGACATATCAACCCTTGATTCATCCATGACTATTAAAGTCACTGACCTGCAGAAAACTATTATAAACCCAAGCACTAAAGGGGTATTCCACCATAAGAGCAATCAGGGCTCATTCTCATTCATAGTTAGAGTGAATAAAGTCATCCAGGGAGTTCTCTAACAATCCTTTCCATCTACTTCATACAGGTTGCTTGTTATCCTATCATCAGCTTTCATGTGACCCGATAGACTCTCGTGGCCATGTCGTCAATTATGCGTTAACAAAACATAATTCCGGCATTCCAAGCAAACAAATCACATTGCAAACCAGATTTATACTCACTAAGTAACTTATCTTGCCGATCAGTAGTTTTAAGATTTCTTTTAAAGGCTGCTATAAACACCAATCACCAAGATAAATTACTTAGTGAGTATAAATCTGGTTTGCAATGTGATTTGCTTTGCTTGGAATGTTTTGATTTTCGGGGGCCAGAGCTGCTTGAGGGAATGAGCCAAAATCACGTTTTTGGCGAAATACCCTTTTAATCGATATCAAATTTTCCATTGATTAATTTAGATTAGCTTCTCTTCCGTTGATGACTGCTTTATCCCATTGCACATTTAAATATTGCTATGTAATAAATGCCAAATGATGGAAAGGGCTTCAGGTCAGCTGGGACTGAATTAAACCGTCGGGGGAAATAAGGATGGAGGCGGGTGGGGAGGGGTGATTGCTTAGCCTTTAGACGCAGGCTGCATTCGAAATGTTCACTCACTCACTATATAGGGACACTATGTAGTGAATGTTTTGAAAACAATATAGAGTGAGTGAGTGAGCGAGCGGGTGGACAAGTGTACATTTTGAACGCAGCCTAATTTCATGTATCTCTACAGTTGAGACATCCCATACACACTATAGTGTCTTACCTCAAAATTCTTTCCTTTCTGCGAACACAGGATACGTTTGCCCAGCGGGACACTCCATGGAAGCTGGAACAAGATACGCAAGTTATTCCAAGACTAGTGCATGAGATCACAAACAATTTGAGCCAAAAAATTTCAGTCAAAAGAAAATACAGATGGAATACAAACAATGGCCATGTTCACAACAGTTTATTTGTGCTCTATTCAGAGTGCAAGTACTAAAGAAAAAGTGACCAGCAGTTGCAAGGGCCAATTCCACTTGTAACAAATGCGAGGCCAAGGGCCTTGCTTCAGGGCCCCAGAGCTGCACTGATCTAACAGTGGGCCCTGAACCAACAAACCTTTCATCTTCACCAGTACCCCACTCACCTCTGCCGTCTTCCTGGAAATATTGTTCATATCCAGTGCATAGATGGCATCACGGGCCCCCAGAAACAACACACCCAAGTCCTCGCGCAGCAGGAAAGTGGTGTAATTATAGATCCCCTCATCTCTGAAGAGAGTTATACCACCATCTATCAACAAGATAAAGGGAAAAAAAACATATATCCACTCATTTTCTTTCAAGTCAGTCAATTCAGGAAAAGTTAATGATGCAGTTTTACGTCAAGATTGCCATTTCAGGATATGAGTTCTCTGGAATCAATTTAATAACCAACATCTGATTTCCACTTTGTAATGCCATGTGACCAGTCAGAATACCATTCCAGGAGTTAACCAATCTTAGGGCGTTAGCATTGCCACTACTCAAGTGACCGTACATTTGTAGAAAAGGGATCTGAACACTTCCTCTACAAATTGTTGTGTGCAGCATTTCAATTATATTTTGCAGATTGACCAACTTGACATGGTAATTGATACAAGGCCTACAGTGGTAACAGTTTTACATGACAGATAAAAAGAGGAATTGTTTGAAGGAGTGGGGGCTGGCGCTTGGGAGAGCAAACTCTTACCCTCATGTGGGACAGTATTCCGCGGGATGGGGGCACCCCCCACCAGGAGGGGGAAACCCAAAAGAAGCAACAGTAACACTTCACACGCAGTCATGCTTATGCTGGACACTTGAATCAATATTCCATTGCTCTGTCGATATTCAAAGTTCTGCCAACACAAAGCCAGGCAGCAGATTAATATCTTATAATCCAGATTCCACTGAGTAAGAGCTGAGGCAAGTTTCACATCCATCTCTTGCACCACACAGGACTGGATGTTTATGCAATCAGCATTGGAATCAGCTTCATGTGGCCTAGCACTCATCTTTTATTTTTATTCCCAGATTCTGCAAACTGTTTCGGCAAATGATTTAAAGATCTTCTCACAAAGTTGCTGCCATGCACAGGCACTTCAATAACATTCCCAGAACATTCCAGTGACATTGTGCGAACATTCTGTATTAGCTGGGCTACATCATCACACACCAGCCAAAAAGCTGGATAAGATGCTTGCTAAGCACATCAAGCAAGCATGAGGCTGTACCTCAGAATCAAACCTAAGCCTATTCAGTCACAGAATAAATCCATCGCCATTAAACTATACAGCTGCCCCAGAGTCGATGGCAGGTGAACGTCAATGGCGCCTTTTCATTTATAAAGACGCGAGAACATAAAATAACCTGTGTAATTGTAACGTCAAATTTACTAACAGGGCAAATGTGTGGCAACATGCATGACTACTGACGATGGCAGGGAGGTCTCAAAGCTTTTTTTGGATTTAATTTTTTAAAGTAATTTTTTAGTTCTGAAAATAATTTAGGACAAGAATAGGAGTATAGCTGTTCGGTTCTTCTTCTTTAAAGCTACCCAGATGTGTGCATTCAGGACTTTGGATCAAAGTGAAACTACTGCATCAATTTCATACATCTAATTATTACTTGCCAAAATGTCACAAGTATATCCGTCGGTTGCATTTGACGTCTGTTTGTCTGTCAGTTTGTTAGTTATGCACCCTTTTGCCATTCATCCGGCACCAATCTTAACAAAACTTGCAGACATGTTGGCATATTCACCACAGACCTATACTTTTTTTAAGTTTCAATGTCAAAGGTCAAGATCACCCAAAAGGTCAAATACACATGTTTGTCGATAACTTCATTGTACTGGGTGGAATTTTGGCAAGTCATTGTTCTATGAACATTTTTTTTATTTTAAGTTTGCTCAGTTGATTTTTTTTAAACAAATCAACTTTTTTAGAGAGTGCAGAAACCCAATTTCATATCGGTAGATTAAATAGAACTATCTCCTCAGACAAATAGCAACCTCCTGATTGTTTTTTTTTTTTTTCAGTCTCCAATGTACAAAGAATTAGGCACAATCATCAGTAGGCTTGATTTCAATAGATTAATTTTTCACCTCATTGCAAAATCTAGTATTAATTCCCAACATGTTTTTGCACACAAACAGTTACAACACGTAGGGCTTTTAATCAAATGAGTTTAAAAAAATAGAAAATTTTAAATATCAAGAATAAGCCAAAGAAGTGCGCAGAATATTTCCAGTCAGCAGTTTACTCCCGTCACTTTTATCTTAATTCCTCATTTATTTCAACTAGATTCGTTCCAAGCTGTGCTTTATCAACAGCGAATACATAGCCAATCTTAAGTAATGTGTTTAAAACACATTTGCTGCAGCTTCCAAAACATTGTCGAAAAAGCACGAAACTGCCAATAAACAATTCCTTAAAGGAAAATAGCCTAGTGTAGGCTACTTGGCCTAATATATTTTGAGCGCTTCCTTCAGAAAGTTCGTGAGCGACATAACAACAATTCAAAAACTCATTGAACTTAGTCTACCGAGAATACCAACCTTAGTCTTCAGAGCACCGAACGAAATGTAAGTGTTCCGAAATGCAAGTGTTCTTTTACGGCAGTGTGATATCGCACCAGGTGGTTACGTCACAGTACTGTCAGAACTGGCGGCCCAGTTACGTCTCAAGTCGAACCATCCTCTGAAGAAAAATGCCTAACGCTAATCTATGACGTAACGCACCAAGTTTAATCACAGCAGTTATATGGTTTTCAAGTCACCGAAGTCGAATTACGCAATTAGTCAATTTGAATTCGGAAATGGGAGAGCCACTCTAGCTACCGCTATTACTCATAAACCAAAAAAGTAATCGCATTAGGGTTCGAGCCCCGATTGTACCAACCGGCGGGTCTCAAGCCTTCTTCAGTATAGATATTTTATTATTTATTTATCATTTTTAAAAAAATATATTTTTAGTATCGTAAAATAGGCTAATAAGCAGGACCGCCTTAATACACGGGCTTACCGGGGCTGAAGCCATAGGGCCTGACGCGTGAAAGGGCATATTGCGAGGATCAGGATGAAAACTAACATTGGCAGAAACGCAAAATAATGCTTATACAGTGCTCTGATTGTTGTTTGTATTGGGTCTGCCCAGGAACGGGACGAGGTGGATTAATATTTTGCATAAATAAAAGACACTGTGATTGGTTAATGGACAACGTGTGTGCCTATTGTTACTGTCCAATCGTTGAATTTGAACTATTCAAATACAGCTTTTACTTTGCTCCTGGTGTGGAAATTTAAGACAAAGACACGAAAACAGAGAAAGAGGCAAGCATGTGGCTGTACCTCAGAATCAAACCTAAGCCTATTCAGTCACAGAATAAATCCATCGCCTTTAAACCAGACAGCTGCCCCAGAGTCGATGGCAGGTGAACGTCAACGGAGCCTTTTCATTGATAAAGACGCGAAAACATAAAATAACCTGTGTAATTGTAATGTCTAAATTTCCTAACAGGGCAAATGTGTGGCAACATGCATGACTACTGACGATGGCAGGGAGGTCTCAAAGCTTTTTTTGGATTGAATTTTTGAAAGAAATTTTTTAGTTCAGAAAATAATTTAGGACAAGAATATGAGTATAGCTGTTCGGTTCTTCTTCTTTAAAGCTACTCGGCTGTGTGCATTCAGGACTTTGGATCAAAGTGAAACTACAGCATCAATTTCATACATCTAATTATGACTTGCCAAAATTTCAAAAGTATATCCGTCGGTTGCATTTGACGTCTGTTTGTCTGTCAGTTTGTTAGTTATGCACCCTTTTGCCATTCATCCGGCACCAATCTTGACAAAACGTGCAGACATGTTGGCATACTCACCACAGACCTATACTTTTTTTACGTTTCTATGTCAAAGGTCAAGATCACCCAAAAGGTCAAATACACACGTTTGTCGATAACTTTGTTGTGCTGGGTGGAATTTTGGCAAGTCATTGTTCTATGAACATTTTTTTTTATTTAAAGTATGCTCGGTAGATTTTTTTAAACAAATCAACTTTTTTAGAGAGTGCAGAAACCCAATTTCATATTGGTTGATTAAATAGAACCATCTCCTCAGACAAATAGCAACCTCCTGATTGCTTTTTTTCAGTCCACAATGTTCACAGAATTAGGCACAATCATCAGTAGGCTTGATTTCAATAGATTAATTTTTCACCTCATTGCAAAATCTAGTATTAATTCCCAACATGTTTTTGCACACAAAAAGTTACAACACATAGGGCTTTTGATCAAATGAGTTTAAAAAAAATAGAAAATTTTAAATATCAAGAATAAGCCAAAGAAGTGCGCAGAATATTTCCAGACAGCAGTTTACTCCCGTCACTAACTTTTATCTTAATTCCTCATTTATTTCAACTAGATTCGTTCCAAGCTGTGCTTTATCAACAGCGAATGCATAACCAATCTTGAGTAATGTGTTTAAAACACATTTGTTGCAGCTTCCAAAACATTGTCGAAAAAGCACGAAACTGCGAATAAACAATTCCTTAAAGGCAAAAAGCCTAGTGTAGGCTACTTGGCCTAGTATATTTTGAGTGCTTCCTTCAGAAAGTTCGTGAGCGACCTAACAACATTTCAAAAACTCATTAAACTTAGTCTACCGAGAATACCAACCTTAGTCTTCAGAGCACCGAACGAAATGTACGTGTTCCGAAATGCAAGTGTTTTTTTATGGCAGTGTGATATCGCACCAGGTGGTTACGTCACAGTACTGTCAGAACTAGCGGTCCAGTTACGTCTCCAGTCGAACCATCCTGTGCAGAAAAATGCCTAACGCTAATCTATGACGGAACGCACCAAGTTTAATCGCAGCAGTTATATTGTTTTCAAGTCACCGAAGTCGAATTACGCTATTAGTCAATTTGGATTCTGAGATGGGAGAGCCACTCTAGCTACCGCTATTAGGCTACTCATAAACCAAAAAAGTAATCGCAGTAGGGTTCGAGCCCCGATTGTACCAACGGCGGGTCTCAAGCCCTCTTCAGTATAGATATTTTATTTTTTATTTATCATTTAAAAAAAATATAATTTTAGTACCGCAAAATAGGGTAATGAGCAGGACCGCCTTACTACACGGGCTTACTAGGGCTGAAACCCTGGGGCCTGTCGCGTGAGAGAGCATCTCGCGAGGATCGGGATGAAAACTGTCATTGGCAGAAACGCAAAATAATGCTTATACAGTGCTCTGATTGTTGTTTGTGTTGGGTCTGCCCAGGAACGGGACGAGGTGCATTAATATTTTGCATAAATAAAAGACACTGTGATTGGTTAATGGACAACGTGTGTGCCTATTGTTACTGTTCAGTCGTTGAATTTGAACTATCCAAATACAGCTTTCACTTTGCTCCTGGTGTGGAATTTTAAGACAAAAGACACGAAAACGGAGAAAGAAATGTGACAGCGGGGCGCAAAAATGCACAAATCAATTTGGGAAATTGCTGCGGGAGTCCCAGCTAAAAAGGAAAGAAAAATAACCAAGCTGACTGGATATTGCGAAACTACGTGCCTCAACGAGACGGAAAACTCTCCACCATAAGCGGCTATCCTATCGATGCTAACTATCCACCACCGGCAGGGTTGTAGAGCGCACGAGCAGCTGAAGACTGTAACGAACCGTCTGCAGCTGGTGCTGACACAGGATAAATAGCAAGCTAGGCGTTTGGTAGGTAGGCAGCTTAGTACAACAATATTAGAAAATGTAGGGCCCGCTTGTTCCAGTCCACTGTAGCTGAGGAGTTTCACCGCAAACTGCAAAATTCGTGATTTAGTGATTTTCATCTGCTTTTGCTGTTGTAATGTGAATATAGGCCACTGGATGGCAGTGTTTACCGTTTTTTATTCAGCTCAGACTGGAGCTATGTTTAGACATGTCCTGGACATGTCTGGGGCAAGTCCCCGAAAAGTAAAAAAAAGAGGTCTAAATGTGGGTGGGGTCTGCAAAAGAGTATATAAGGAAAAGAATTGAGACAGTAAAGTAGTAGGAGAAATTGCAAGAAGAAGGATACATGTGACCAGACCTGTCATTTCTGATCAAGACCTGTGAAGTTTCTTTTGTGGATTTTGCCTGTGTTTGAGCATTTTTCTGTACCCAGGACATCACCAAGCCACCCCAACAAAAGGGACTGTAAATATTTCTGTTTAGTTTGTATATAAATCAATCTTGGTCATAGTTGTAGATAGTCGATTAGTTAGTTGTTATTGTCTGTTTGATTAAATGTGTTTGGGTTTTGAATTGTGTCGGTCATCCCTTGCTGTTACTGTTGCTGTAAATTTAATAACAAATTGGGGCCATAACAAATTGGGGGCTCAAGGTCCGGGATAGACCATTTTGTGAGTAATTTATTGAAAATCTAACATTTCAAATTGTAAAATTGATTTTTTTAATTGAATACATATATATTGACAACAGCAATGGATGATTTCTTGGCATCACCAACCGTAGGGGTTTTGAAGTCTTTTAAAAAGACAGAACTGCTAGAAATTTGCAGACATTTAGAGCTGACAGAGGTGAAACCAGCCATGCGAAAAGCAAGACTGGCTCGAGAGATAGTTGAATATTACATTGATGAAAATTTGTTTGCACCAGGAGATCTGGAACAGTTTCCAGTGGAAAATCCAAATATAGAAATGGAACTTACATTAAAAATGCTAGAGATTGAAAGGGAGGAAAAAGAAAAGCAAAGAGAATTTGAGAGGGAAGAAAAAGAAAAACAAAGGCAGTTTGAGTTAGAAAAATTAGCAAGAGAAGAGAAAATAGAAAGGGAGGAAAAAGAAAAACAAAGAGAATATGAGTTAGAAAAATTTGCAAGACAGAGAGATTTTGAATTAGAGAAATTCGATAGAGAAGAAAGACTCCAAATGGAGCAACTAAAAATTAAAATTGAAACTAAAAATAAATTTTGTGCCAGTCAGTAGGTAAAACTGGTGCCTCCATTTTCGGAAAAGGATGTTGACAACTATTTCCAGTGTTTTGAAAAGGTAGCAAAGAGTTGCCAGTGGCCAAAGGAACACTGGCCTCTGATGTTGCAAACTGTCCTCAAGGGTAAAGCTCAACAATCCTATTCGGCTTTGTCTGCAGATGATTCCTCTGATTATGAGGTTGTCAAAAAGGTTATTTTGAGAGCTTATGAGTTGGTTCCAGAGGCTTACCGACAGAAATTCAGAGGTCTGAAGAAATCTGAAAATCAGACTTATGTTGAATTTGCTAATGAAAAGCAGGTTTGCTTTGAGCGCTGGTGTATGGAGGTCAAGGATGATTTCAACTCACTAAAAGAGATGGTGTTAGTTGAAGAATTCAAGAACTGTGTTAAGGATGATATTAAGACCTACCTTAATGAGAAGCAAGCACTGAATTTGCAATCAGCTGCCAAATTTGCAGATGAATATGTTCTCACACATAAGTCCAAATTTCAGTCTAGCAGTAATAATAGATGGTCCCAATTTCAGAAAAAGGGTTATGGTGATACCCAAGATTCCTCACCCAAAGACAAAGACAAATCTGGTGATGGTGCTCAGAAATCCAGTAACAGGTCTGATCAAAGTGTGAAAGCTGACAGTGACAAAAGTGGTCTAGTTTGCAGTTATTGCAAGAAATCTGGTCATGTTACAACTACCTGTTGGTTCCTTAAAGCTAAGAAAGAAAAAGAGAAGAATACCAAACCAAATGCCTTTGTGAAAACAAGGTTAGAAACCCCTGTAGTAGATAACCGATCTGCTAAATTGCCTGCTTCTTGTGGGGCTAAAAAGCCTGATACAGCTGACTTCGTGAGGGAGGAATTTCTTCCATTTGTGTCAGAGGGATTTGCGGCTCTGAACGAGCATACTACTCCTGTCCCCATATATATCCTAAGGGATACCGGAGCTTCTCAGTCACTTTTGTTGATGGACTCCTTGGAGTTACGTGATGAGACCGCTTCAGGGGATTTCATACTTGTACAAGGTATTGAAGGGAGGACTGTATCTGCACCCCTGCGCTCTATATTCTTGAAGTCAGATTTAGTTACAGGACAGGTAAAGGTGGGACTTATGTCAAGTCTACCTATAAAGGGTGTTTCTCTGTTGCTAGGCAATGACCTGGCTGGGGGCAAAGTAGTTCCCCCTGTACATCTTACTTCACAGCCGAGCACTGAAGATGGGGATGAGGACCCATCTCTGTATCCTTCTTGCGCAGTGACTCGTGCTATGGCCAAGAAAGCTAAAGAAGAAGATGTTGTGGTGCCGTCCAGCACGTTGAATAGTCAGGACTCAGGTGGTTTGCCTCATGACTCTGATTGGCCTACGATGGTTTCTCCGTTTGAGGACTTATCAGATACTTTTATCAGTTCTCTATTCAGCCAGCCGGATGGGTCTGGTGATTCTGATGTGTCTGGAGACTTGTCTCTGTCCAGAAAGCGGTTGATTGAGGAGCAAACTAATGATCCTGAAATGTGTGTACTAAAGAGGAGAGCCCTTCCTGATAAAGAAATAGACGCAATTCCAGTTGGGTATTATCTCAAGGATGGTGTGCTGATGCGGAAGTGGCGCCCTCCTTATATCCCTGCCAATGCAGATTGGGCAGTGGTCAGGCAAATTGTTGTTCCGAAGGTCTACAGGAATGAGATCTTAACAATGGCTCATAGTTTACCTTTAGGAGGTCATCTTGGTGTTAACAAGACTTTTGATAAGATCATGAAACACTTCTTTTGGCCTGGGCTTCGGAAAGACGTTTCCAACTTTTGCAAAACCTGTCACACTTGTCAGGTAGTTGGAAAACACCAGTTAGACCCACCTGTAGCTCCATTGCAGCCTATCCCAGCATTTGGGGAGCCATTCTCTAAGGTCATTGTTGATTGTGTTAGTCCATTACCCAAGACTAGATCTGGAAATCAGTACTTGCTGACAATCATGTGTGCATCTACCAGACTCCCTGAAGCCATACCTCTACGCAACATCAAGGCAACTGCAATCTCAAAGGCTTTGATAAAGTTCTTCACGTTGTTTGGCCTTCCCAGGGAAATTCAGTCAGACCAAGGTAGCAATTTCACTTCAGGATTATTTCAGCAGGTTGTGTATGAACTAGGTGCAAAGCAGATTCTTTCTAGTGCCTATCATCCAGAAAGTCAGGGTGCCTTAGAGCGGTTTCATTCCACTCTCAAGACAATGATGAGGACTTATTGTGATGACCATGAGAAAGACTGGGATGAAGGTGTTCATTTGCTGTTGTTTGCAGCTAGAGAAGCAGTGCAGGAGTCTACTGGATTCAGTCCATTTGAGCTAGTGTTTGGTCATGAAGTAAGAGGACCTTTGCTATTATTGAGTGAACAATGGCAAGAGAAAGAGCCGCATATCAGTCTGTTAGACTATGTTAGCAAGTTCAAGGAAAGATTGCGTGCAGCTTGTGACCTTGCCAAAGAGAACTTGAAATCAAGTCAGGGAAAAATGAAAACTTGGTATGATCATATGGCTAGAAGCCGTGAGTTTAAACCAGGAGACAAGGTCCTTGTGTTGTTTCCCTTGCAGTTCAATCCATTGCAGGCTAGATTTCATGGTCCTTATGAAATTCTGACAAAACTCAATGATCTCAATTACATTGTGAAGACTCCAGATAGGAGAAAACCAAAACAATTGTGTCATATTAACATGCTAAAGCTTTATCATGACAGAAATGCTAGGGTTGCAGCTGTCACTTCAGATTCTCCTATGGTCAAAACGTGTGAAGATGAGGGGGAGTTTCAAGATGATGAACCTAGAATTAAAGCTGAAGTTCTTTCATGTAAATTGTCAAATTCTGAAGTGTTGCAAAATCTTGATGTAAAACTCCAGCACTTAGAACCCTCACAGAGAGATCAGTTTGAGAGGTTGATCAAGAAATATGAGGATCTGTTTCCTGATGTTCCAAAGAGAGTTTCTATAGCCTCTCATGATGTAGATGTTGGTGATGCCAAACCAATTAAACAGCATCCGTACCGGATGAATCCTGAAAAGAGAAAGATTGCTGAGAAAGAGGTTGAGTACATGTTAGAACATGATATTATCAGACCCTCCAACTCAGATTGGAGTTCACCTTGTGTGCTAGGTCCAAAACCTGATGGAAGTACTAGATTCTGTACAGATTATCGTAAAGTCAATGCTGTAACTAGAACTGATGTGTTTCCAATACCTAGGATTGATGATTGTATTGATAGAGTAAGGCAAGCAAAGTTTCTGACCAAGATTGATTTATTGAAGGGTTATTGGTGTGTGCCTTTAACTGAGAGGGCCAAGAGCATCTCTGCTTTTGCCACACCATCTGGATTGTAGCAGTATGAAGTCCTACCCTTTATCATGAAAAATGCCCCAGCCACGTTCCAAAGGATGATACAGTCTACAATCGCCGGATTGCCACACACGGGTGCGTACATCGATGACCTGATCACATGGAGTGACTCCTGGGAAGAACATCTAAAAGATGTAGAGACGTTGTTCCAGCGCCTGACCCAGGCTAACCTGACTGTTAACCTGAGCAAGAGTGACTTTGGTTGTGCTACTGTCACCTATCTTGGCTACGTCATAGGCCAGGGTAAGGTGGCACCCATAAATACTAAAGTCCAAGCCATCATGGACTTTCCAGTTCCTGACAACAAAAAAGCTTTGCGCCGCTTCCTTGGAATGATCGGGTACTACCGCAAGTTCTGCAAGAACTTTGCTGAGATTGCTCTCAGTCTAACTAACCAACTGAAGAAAGGCGTAAAGTTCACTTGGGATGATGCATGCCAGAGAGCCTTCGATCGCCTGAAGTCTCTGCTGTGTCACTTCCCCGTGCTCAAATCTCCTGACTTCAACAAACCGTTCTCCATCGCGGTCGATGCTAGCGACCAAGCTTGTGGATCTGTGCTCCTACAGAGAAGTGACTCTGATGACATTGAGCATCCCGTGGCATACTTCTCCAGGAAGTTCAATCGCCACCAAAGGAACTATTCCACAATAGAGAAGGAGCTGTTGGCTCTGGTCCTTTCTTTACAACACTTTGAGGTTTATGTTTGCACAGGACAAAAGCCAATGATTGTGTACACTGACCACAATCCGTTAATGTTTTTGAGTAAGATGAAAAACAAGAATCAGAGATTGTTGAATTGGAGTTTGATTTTACAGGAGTTTGACTTGGAAATTAAGCATGTGAAGGGTACAGACAATGTAATTGCTGATTGCTTATCCCGTGTTTGAATATGTATATATATATATCCTGTGTTTATTTGAATATTGTATGATATGTATGTATAGACAAGTGTTCACTTAACCATTTTGTATTGAAAAGAAAAATTTTGCCTTTATGAGTCAAAATTTTTCCCTTTTGGAATGGAGGTGTAATGTGAATATAGGCCACTGGATGGCAGTATTTACCTTTTTTTTATTCAGCTCAGACTGGAGCTATGTTTAGACATGTCCTGGACATGTCTGGGGCAAGTCCCCGAAAAGTAAAAAAAAGAGGTCTAAATGTGGGTGGGGTCTGCAAAAGAGTATATAAAGAAAAGAATTGAGACAGTAAAGTAGTAGGAGAAATTGCAAGAAGAAGGATACATGTGACCAGACCTGTCATTTCTGATCAAGACCTGTGAAGTTTCTTTTGTGGATTTTGCCTGTGTTTGAGCATTTTTCTTTACCCAGGACATCACCAAGCCACCCCAACAAAAGGGACTGTAAATATTTCTGTTTTGTTTGTATATAAATCAATCTTGATCATAGTTGTAGATAGTAGATTAGTTAGTTGTTATTGTCTGTTTGATTAAATGTGTTTGGGTTTTGAATTGTGTCGGTCATCCCTTGCTGTTACTGTTGCTGTAAATTTAATAACAAATTGGGGCCATAACACTGTTCAGTAGAATAATTCAAATTTTGATTTGTATAAACGGTGCAAGCAATTATTGTTCATATGGATAATCATTTCTGAAATTGGAAATATGTTTCTTATTTTTACACGGCCTTTCCTCGGCGAGTTGCGTCGTAATGGAACTTGCTGTAATTTGATCCGCTACAGTTCAACGGCAGCACGACAGAAAACAATTTTCCGTGTTTTTACGAAAGACTGCTCACTAGTGTTGTGGTATCACTGCACAGATGTTCGTCATTTAGTTCTGAACGGAATTATAAGATGGGCAGCTAAAGCCCATAGAACGTTTCGATACTTTGTCATTTTTCTGCAAAAAGACTGGAAGCTGAAGATCTTTAGGCCCAGTTTACACGAAGACGCTTGCGAGTAAAGACAAAATATTTTAACGGAAGTGCCTTTTGTTTATATGGTGACGGCGTTTTTGGGGCTTGAAGACGCAAAAATCTCAAACCTCCCTCGACAGTGGAAAACTTGAATACGCTCCGGCGTAGCGTTTCCGTCTAAACTGGCCAAGACGCAAAACTGGCTCAGATCTGCTGTTCTGCTCACGTCGCGTAGGCGTTTACGTCACGCAGTAAACAAACATGTCGGATTACATCCATGCTCCGGACCTTCACGCTACTCTGGCAGCCATAATAAATGTACAGGAATTGTTACTACAAATATACAGAATCTGTACACATGCTATTGGCGAACAGAGGAGGATCTACTTGACCAGACTAAGTTCTTCTTGTTACCGGTAGCCATATTTTGTGATTTCGCGGCACAGTGATGAGAAGAAGGAAGATTCTACGCATGCGCGTAGGCATAGCGGCGTTTGTGTTAGTGTATCACAGCACCACCTCGCCGTTTCTACACACTTTTTGCGTCACCGTATGCACACAGATTTCCTCCCGAGAACGCTCGTCTGAACGCGAAATAAAAAGTGAAGACGCGACGCGACGCCACTTTTGCGTCTTCTGTTCACACCGTCATGATGTAAACCTAGCCTTAGAGAGCATCTTGAGAGCTTATACCTTGAAACTGATACTTATTATGCAAGCTCATTTCTCACATCTTTTCATCATGGTGTTTTTCTATTAAAGTGCGCGATAAATGCTTTACAAGGCATACTCTGTTCGTTTCTTCATCTTTTCATGATCACGAGTGTACAACAAATCAAGCCAACTCTTAAGTGTTTGATTTCATGCACTGATCCAGGGCCATATTACGGACCGGGCCAGCGTGGCCGGGGCCCAAGGGTCCAGCGCTCGGGGGGGGGGCAAAGCGATGCAGATGCCGATGCCAATTGCGATGTCAGAGGGCCTCTATTCTCTAGGATCTTATGACTACTCACACTGTTATAGGGCATATCTGCAGAGAACCGGGAAAGAGGGGTGATATGAATTGGGCGGGGGGGACAGGGACGGCAATCAGAGAGCCCCTGGGCTATGGGGTACAGCAAACAGAGGGCCCCTGGCCCACGAGGGACGGCAATCAGAGGGCCCCTGGGCTATGGGGTACGGCAGTCAGAGGGCCCCTGGGCTATGGGGGACGGCAGTCAGAGGGCCCCTGGGCTATGGGGCACGGCAATCAGAGGGCCACGGGGGACGGCAATCAGAGGGCCCCTGGGCCATGAGGAACGGCACTCAGAGGGCCCCTGGGCTACGGGTGACGGCAGTCAGAGGACCCCTTGGCTATGGTGTGCGGCAGCCAGGGGGCCCCTGGGCTATGGGGTACGGCAGCCAGAGGGCCCCTGGGCTATGGAGGACGGCAGTCAGAGGGCCCCTGGGCTGGGACTGCTGTAGTGCCTCTCGTGAATACTCCTAAGGGAGCCCTAATGTTTACCAACTAGGGGTTCAAGGAAGTAGGGGGGAATGGTTTCAGAGGGCCCTCTGATTATGAAAGCCCCTGCTAAGGGTCGCTACTTCTGGCTATGTAGGGGCCCTAGTGAGAGCCCTAATGGGAGAGCATACTGTTAAGAGAGCCCTCGGATTACAAATGTTCTTACAAAGGGCCTCTGATTTACCAAGGGTTTTGAATGAAAGTCCTTTCAGGGAGCCCTAAGGCCCACGATATGTTCGCTGTGTGACTTAATTTAAGTGTGCAATCGGACATATTTGCAGCAGAACGATCAGAGCACTATGTACGATACTGGTAGTGTTGCCAAAAACAAATCACCAAAAGTCGCTATTGGCTATCAGAAAAGTCGCTAGATTACGTCATGACGTTACTATGATGTCATAACGTCACGCACGACTCACTGATCTCAAGAAAATGTGTCGACATGGCTATATTGACAATCCCAAAGGGTACAGTTTTGAGATCGGGGCTAATGTGCAGTGCTGCTTAACCATGAAATAAGCTTCTGGCGGGGTGCAGAGCTGATGTTACATTGAAAAACAATGATTTTGACACTCGAGAGATGTGTTTTTTTAAAGTCGCCAGATTCACCTAAAAATCTGCTAAGTCGCTAGATGTTGTTTTAGTCGCCGGAGAAGGCCAAAAGTCGCTTATTCTAGCGACAAAGTCGCTAAATTGGCAACATTGGATACTGGCAGTATCATGTAGGGGGCAGATAGCCAACCGGGCTCTCATTAATATTTTCCACCATTGTTTGACTCTACCATGAGCACTACATGGAAGATCGCCCCTCGCGGTTGTGTCAATATTGCAACATGCGCACATGTCTGCGTACCTTGTGTTCAGTTGTGCTACCACGCGTAACATCGACATAAAATACGCATAGGTACGCATTCAGGCATAAAATGTGCACACGGCAAGCATATCCTGGGCCTAACGCTGGCCCCAGTAGACAGCTAGTAGAAGCTGGACCTATTTTCTATGAGAAGTGATTTCGCTCCCGCACAGTATTGTGTGTACACAATACGACATGGTCCTTGGAGTGCATCGAAACTGTCATTGCGACACGTCCAAAAGTTTAGAAACTCTAACTCCATGCAAATTTATCGCGGGTCGCGACCATATCGTGAAGCAAGTGTCCAATAGCTGAGCTAGACTCAGGGGCGGGCTGCACAGCGGTCCAGTCACAATACACAGCAGACTCACGTGTCATTATAACCTATAGTTATCTTCGAGGAGAGTAGTAGACTGGTAGATATTCACCTTCAGAACACTGAGTTTCGCCCCGCTTCACTTTGCAGATTTCGCTTCCATCTGTCCCCACCGTAAAGGGGTGTACTGTACATACCAATGCCAACAAAGTGAAGTCCAAGTGAAATTCCAGTATCGATACAACACTCCCACATTACACTTGGCATTGCTTTTATCGAAACTCCTCACATGGCAGAAATTTTGGAAGTTTAAGTGAAAATCCAATATTGTTAAATTCATTTATCGAAACTCCTAACAGCATTCTTACATTAAAGCCTACCCTAGACTATCAGATGTAGCATCCAACGCCCTATTAAAAAGCTCATTGACATTTAAGTTATATTATATTGTGTTGTATTGTATTGTAATAATAGTGTACCTTAAGACTTAAAGCCATTGTACGGGCTACTGTATTTTCAGTGAACAAATTTGGAAGTCTAAGTGGAATTCCAATATCAATTTTCCAATGGACTGAATGAAGGGGTGGAGACTTGGGCTCTCTCTATTTATAGCCCCCTGCTTCACTACTCCTCACAACCTGACCTTTCAGCTCGACAACTTGCTTTGTATTGAACCTGTGCAACCTGACTTGTTCAACTGCCTTTTTAAAGGCTTATATCGATTTATATTATATTATATTATTAGAAACAACACTGCACCTTCAAAGGCTCAAAGCCTTTGTAAAAGGCTTTAGCATTTCCAACGCCCTTTTTTAAGGCTTGTTGCCTTGTATTGTATTGTGGGTACTCATTTATACTGAATTATATTATTGTTATATTATTACAATCAGTTGTGAAAGTCCCTGTGAGAATCCAATAGATATAACACTCTAACATTACATTTGGCATCAGTAGTATGGATTGCAAACAAAAAAATGGGGCTTCAAAACGAAAAGCCAAAAAAAATAGGGAGGCAAAGCAGGCCGATTTTTTTTTTTAAATGTGCCTTTCATTTCTAACTTTTTTGACAAGCCTCAAGATTCAAATATTGATAATGTCATCAGTACCCCGAGTTGCAGCAATGAAGAGATCACCACTGGTTTGATCATACCGGAGCCCTCACTGACCCAATCAAGCGTAGAACCGGCCTGTCAGGCTCAGGCCTCAGGCCCACAGTCAGACCAGGCATCACCTGAGAAAATCTTTCCAAGTGAGGAGGATTGCACAGAGCCCAGATTCACACCAAAAGCTGGGGACACCAACTCCGGTCATGAACCTCTTATTGACCCTGCTTTATGGCCAAATACCACAACCATTAAAGACTTGTGCACTCTTAGGACAGGAGACTCACTGTCAGACCAGGCATCGCCTGAGAAAGTCTCGTCAAATCAGGAGGGGTACACTGAGACCAGTAACACGTTAGGAGCTAGGGGCTCAAACTCCTGGTGTGAAATGGTAAATGACCCTCCTTTATGGCCAAGTGCCATTACTGAACAGGTCAAGTCGATTCTGGTTAGCAGAGGAGCAGCTGCTTTTCAAAATCGAAGTGAAAAGTACCCTGCCTCAAGTAGGGATAGGACCATGGGGGGCATCACTAGGAGTTTCACAAATTCCTTAATCAAATGCTCTCTACCTAATGGTCAGTCTGTGACTAGGCAGTGGCTACTTTACTCCCCTTCATCTGGTTGCATCTTTTTTTGCTTGCAAACTCTTTTCAAGTAAGCACAATGCGTTTGTCCATGGGTTTTCTGATTGGAAACATTCTGAGCGTATCGGTGAGCATGAGAGGAGTAAGGAGCATAGGGCTTGATGTTAGCTCTACACAGTCGCTCCAAAAACACAGGAAGAGTTAATTCTGATCTTGTCAAACAAATTGATGCAGAGAGGCAATACTGGCGGGAAGTTTTGAATTGAGTTGTTGCTGTAATTCAGTTTTTGGGGGAGAGGGGCCTTGCTTTCAGGGGAGATGATGAGCGGTTGGGATCGCCTCACAATGGTAATTTCTTGGGCATTGTCGACCTGTTGGCCAAATTTGACCCTTTTCTAGCTGACCATCTCCAAAGGTTTGGAGGCAAGGGCAAAGGCTCTGTGTCCTACCTCTCATTCACAATCTGTAAGGAATTTATCCACTTAATGGAAGAAAGAAAAAAGGAAGCAATTTTCAGTGAGATTAAAAAGGCCAAATACTTCTCTGTTATCGTTGACTCCACTCCAGACCTCGCTCATGAGGACCAACTCACTTTTATTTTCCGGTTTGTAAATAGTGGCGGAGAAGTAGTTGAGCGTTTTCTGGCTTTTGAGCCTATTGAAAATCATAGTGGGAACAGTTTGGCTGAGTGTGTTGTTGCAATGGTGGAGAACCTGGGCCTAGACTAAACTAACTGTCGAGGCCAGTCTTATGACAATGCAAGTAATATGTCAGGAAAGTACAATGGAGTCCAAGCTCATCTGAAACGAATAAACCCATTGATTTGTTATGTCCCCTGTGCAGCACATTCATTGAATTTAGTCGGTGTCAATGCTGGATACAATACTGCAGCGGTTCCAAGCCATGAGCCTGCTGTTGCAGAAACATGACATTGACATACACACAGCTACACAGCTTCTCCTTTCACTTTGTAACTTTGTGGCAGCACAGAGAGACAATTTTGCCTTTTTGAAGGGTCAGCTTTAAATGTCACCGATTCAGTCTCCCAAGACTACAGATATGATCTCGAGCGCACAAAGAAGCCCAAATGTATGGCTGATGAAAGTGCAGAGCCAGGTGTTGAATTTAGTGGAAAAGACAAGTTTTGGATTGAAACGTTCAATGTTCTAATTGACTAACTTGTGTCCTGTCTTAACCATCGGTTAACTGCATACACACACTTGACCAATCTTTTTCATGTTCTTTTCATGCCTGATAATATGTCCAACCGTGAGCTCACTTTAAGGGCCGAATCTCTTGCTGCAGCATATCCCACTGATCTGACCATGAGCTTGGCAGATGAACTTGTTCAGTACAAATCATTCATTTCAGAAGAACAAAAATGCCCAAATATAATGCTAAAAACCATGGTAAATTTGGATTTACAGTCCACTTTCCCAAATGTTTACATAGCACTCAGACTTTTTTTGACCCTGCCAATAACAAACTATGAAGGGGAACGGTCATTCTCCAGACTGGCTCGAATTAAAAAGGAGCTCAGGATGAAAATGTGCCAAAATCGGTTGAATTCACTCTCCCTTCTAGCAATAGAATCAGAGTTTGTTCGACAGCTCAACTTTGATGAGTAAGTGGACGACTTTGCAAGAAGTAAGAGCAGAAAGAAACCTTGGTAGGATCCTTCGGTACGGTAGGTTGGCGCAAGGGTGACTGTAACGAGGTGTGTGAGTGTAGAATCTGAGACTGTAGTGAAGTGCATGGGGAGTTGCTGAACAGGAGTCGTTCTTGTTTGAAGGACGGAGGTGGTGGAGAGGAACGCGATGCTGAGGACCAAGGCCATGCGAGAGAGGGAGGAGCAGAGAGAGAGGAGGAAGTATAACTACACCCTGCTCTGAGTTTGGCTGCCTGACGACTCTATACTGCAGGGTGTGTGTCCTACCCGCGTCTCTCATTAACGCGCACATGCGCTTAGCTTGTCTGACACACTGCCCTCTCTTTTTCTCTTCTCTCTCTCGCTCTCTCTCTCACTCTCTCTCTCTCTCCATCAGCTTACACTCATGTTGCAACACCAGCTGTAGTTTAATTATTGGTTGACAATAATGCTTGCTATAGTGGAAATACAGGGTGTACTATTATACTAACAGTGCTAGATGTACAGTAATTCTAGTTACTCTGCTAATCTGGATGTGCTATAATCTGAGGTAAGGCGCAAGTGAGCTGAATGAGCTGTTACAAGCCTTAAAACTACCTGTCCCCTCACAAGGAGCTTGCTCACTGTTGACGCATTTCTTGCTGTTCTACATTACTTGGTGTGAAGTAATGCTAGCTGCACTATGAGTTAGGTTGTGAACTGTAATGTTGGCTGCACTCTAGTACTACATGTACTGTAATATTTCCCGTACAACAATACTTGGCATTCTGTAATGCTTGCTGTACTACAATGTTCGGTGTCCTGTTAGTGCTATATGTGCCAGAAATTCAAGTTGTGCCATAATGCTGGATGTACTATACTGCTAGTGCTACAATACTGGGCCTAATGTAAAACTAGCTGTAATGGTAATACTAGGTATGCTAGCTTTTGCAATTCAGTGGCAATTTAAACCAGCTGTGAATCAATTGTAGTTCACAGCTGATTGTGGCTTTTTATCCCCTGGCATGTAATGCGGGGGGATATAGCTCACGCTCTGTCCGTCCGTCTGTCTGTCCGTCTGTCTGTTTGTCTGTTCGTCCGTCTGTAAACATGAGTTTGTCCGGGCCATATCTCGGAAACTATGTGCGCTAGCTTCACCAAACTTGACACACATGCCAATGATGATGTCTAGATGTGCCTTTTAAAGGTTGTTTTCACAGCCTACAGCTGGGGGGATCCGCCTTTGCCAGATGGCTCCTGTTTAAAATGTCCACAAGTCCAGCCGGATAGCTCACTCGGTTAAGGCACTGCGCTGCAGTGCAGAGGTGACTATCACGTTGCGGGTTCGAGCCCTGACGTACCCACCGGCAGGGGTCGGCAGCTTATTCAGAGTAGCGCACAATTGTCCATTGCGCTACAGGGTTCCAAATTGGGAAGTGACTGCCGGATTTGGGGATAAAATAGTAGCTTTGTTCGTTGCTCCAGCGCCTCCTGCTGGCCAGACGGGCGCTCGTCAAGAAGACTCTGGGTTTGTTCATGTCCGGGCATCCTCCGCCATCGTTCTGAACTTACGAGGATTCAACCAATGAGTGTATAAGAATCAGTGGCTGACGGGCACGTGCTTCGGAGGAGAGTCGTGAGCTGTCTTCACAATCCTGAGTTGGCAGCTTGGGGTCGCATACGAGCAAGCTTTGTACATAGTTCACTAATTGGGCATTCCAGATTCGGGTGGGATTGGAGATGCCAAATTAAAAAAATAAATAAATAAATGTCCCCAAATCCTAACTCTGAGCTTGGCCCCTATTAGGCACGTTCTTGGCCTGGGAGAAGGTGTCTGCACTGTACCAGTTTGTGGGGGAGGCCCTGGTGGATGGCTGGCAGCCCTTCAAACTGGTGGCACCGGGGGGGGAAGATGCTGAAAGAGGAGGATGTGCTACTGACAGAATGTAACCTGGTGAGTCCTGACCACACACACACACACACACACATGCGCGCGCGGAAACGCACCTGGCCCCCCCCGCCCCCAGCTGCTAGCTCAGTTGCTTCCAAATAGAATCCTGGTGGGCCCACGATGTCTACTGGTTTTAGGCATTACAACATTTTCTGGGAATAGGATGGGCCATAGTTTTTATTGTCCATGGCTTAAAGCTGCTGTAAGTGTAAAGAGGCTCCACATTCCGATAGAATATAATTTATTTGGAGTTATCTGGTCGATAACACAAGTCTCAGTCACGGTCTTCTGCAATAAAGCGGTATATAAAATTCTGGAGTCACCGACTGCCTCTATCTAAAACGCAAGATGGTCAAGAGCTGTATTTATATTGGTTCCGCTTTCAATGGGGAAAACCGAAGAAATCAAAGGGTTTAAAAAGTAATGTACAGCTAGCCTTGCTGCCACTAGACAGGTAAGCTTTGTATTACTCTGCTGTAGTTGTGACTTTTTTCAGTCTCGGATAGTCCAGTTAGTAGTTTTTAATCCTGCTAATATCAGTTTATAAATGAACCGTCCTCGTTTGTGGCGGACTACAGCTTGCTTAGCTGTGTAACGATAGCAAGTGTGGCTAAAGGACACTAGCTACTTTTGGCTAATATCTTCAAATAGCCATTTATTCCAAAGTTTCTGCATGGATGCAATGTGCCGTTGGTCCATGTTTTCAGTGTGGCTTTCACACGATAATCACTGAGAGCGTCTTTATATAGAGTACTTAAGTGATGACGTCACAGCTACTTAGCTTCTGGTGTTGGAAGTAAAATTCTTATGGGAATTTATAATGGGGTTTGGACACTTTCTGGCATTGCTCGAACTCGCGCTTATTTTATGAGCCGCCTCTCTCTGAGAGTTGATTGCCTATGGGGTATACAGATACAAATGATCGCATCAAATTTGTTGTTTATTGCCAAAAATTATATGCTTTGCACTTGTAGTCAAAGCATTCACAACGGACAACGACGGTACGGTAGCCGATCAGTGCCTTAATTTGCCGTTGTCTATGTCTGTGCATCCTTTACCATGTAGCGGGCCACCATCAGCTGGCTACATGCCTGGAAATGAATGGATCACAATGAGTTATTTCGCAATTTAGCTTGCTAGCATTTAGCTATGCTAGCGAACCACCTAGCTAGCCAGCCAGTGAGCTCATTACATCTTGTGCACATTGCTAAATCAATAGAAACTAAATGGTCTGTTTAATGTCACTTACTGTCATTTAGCAAGCTAGCTAACATTAAATTACACTGACTATAAATGGCTAAGCTAGCAAAATCGCTAGTGCGCTAGCCTAGCTAGCGAGCTGGTTAAAGCTGCAGTTGGTAACTTTGAGGAGAGAGAGGACTTCGCACAAAAATTTGAAAAAAGCTATTTTCAGATCCCTCCCCCTCGCTCTCCACTGCACTCCTCAGACCCTCCCCCAGAAAGCTACCGTGCACGCAAAGCACGGAAACTGTTATGCATGCAACTGCGTTCACATTATGAAAGCGGCCAAATTGCCGAGGCGAGACGTTACTGTTGCGAACTGTTGTCAACACTGCTGGCCAACAAACCGGCGTGTCGTTAGTCCTGAAAGTTCCGAGGTGTTCCGTGCCGAAAAACCTCGTGCTGGAAAACCTTGAGGTATATTGGCACCCACAATGTCCCATGCCCAAAAGCTTCGCGTGCCAAAAAGCCTCGTTTGCCCAGGTGTTCCGTGCCGAAAAACCTAGTGCTGGAAAACCTTGAGGTATATCGGCACGCACAATGTCCCGTGCCCAAAAGCTTCATGTGCCAAAAAGCCTCGTTTGCCCAGACGTCTCATAATGGGACGAGGCTTTTCGGCACGGCAAGGTTTTTCGGCACTGAACACCGGGGCTAATATCCCTCCTTTTATTGAAAGCAAGTGTTTGCCACTAGCATGGCAATATCCCACGCCGCCTCAATTTTATGTGTCCGTACGGACGGAGCCCAATGCTATATCCCCCGCTGCGCGTTAATCGCGCGGCAAAGGAGAATAATTGGTCCTGGCAAATTGTAGATGGTTTTCCTTCATTCACACGTTTTCCAATTCAAGAATAATCAAGTGGCAGTTGAAGACACGACTTCTCTCCCCCATGCGATCTAAAAGCGATGAAATAATGGGCTATATTCAGTACCGAAAAATTATTTGATTATAATTAGGTCTATGCACCATCACTCGTCGATGGCATTTCATAACTCTTCAGCGAATTTATGTAATTTCGGCGACAAGTACATACACCTGTTTTTGCAGCACGGTCGCTCAATTTGTTGAAAAAAATAAAAAATAGACAGCTGTCCGATTGGAAAATGTAAACGGACGAAACCACTCACTAGTCTGAAATGCCGTCGCCGAGTGCAGGTGCATAGACCTAATTATAATTATATCATTTTTCTGTCCTGAATGTAGCCCATAATTTTGTCGCTTTTAGATCCCATGAGGAAGAGAAGCCGTCTCTTCCATTGCCACTTGATTATTCGTGAATTGAAAAACGTGTTAATAAGGGAAACCCATCCAGAATTAGCCAGGATTAATTATTTTCAAAAAAAGGAGGGATATTAGCCCCGGATTTTTCAGGTCCAATGACACGCCTGCCAACAAATGAGCAGAAATAAATCATGTCGTCATGAAAAGTAATTTACAGCAGTATGTATTCATTAAAAACCCAGCACACGCTTATTTCAGTAAGTTATCCGTTTTTTGAGTACAGAAACCGTCGTGAATCCAGCTGAATGGCCAGTAAATCATGTATGTCAGCATTTAGCTGTGAGAGCACAGAAACGTTACACACATTTATCAGGACAACAACACAACTGATAAGACTGCCAGGTCACTTCATAAAGAGATTTTCTGCTGCTTTCTAATAAAACAATGCCAGTAACATTAGCCCTAGCATCTGAAACAAGCTAACGTTATTTCGACTGCAACATCACAGTAACATCACATGCACTGCGGAGTACTGTAACAATTACAAGACTTTGGCTATTCAAACAGCGACTGCTTGAAAGACACGTTTACTCACTTATTTGCAGAGCAAAAATGAGTTGATGCTGGTGAGGGCTGGGGTTAGTTTGGTGATCATGTCAGTGACGCCAACTCGCTTATTTGCAAAGCAAAAATGAACCAACATATAAAGCATGGGTTTACCTGTCAAGCAGAAAAGTCGCAAACTCTGCGTCAGTTTTTAATCCTTCCAGATCACGGAGTTCCTTCCACTTCTAAAAATCCACTCCGATATTCACTCTGGTTTTATCCTGGGTTTTGTTAAATTCTTTCTTTTGTGCTTTTTTTTCTTCTGGCTTCCTTTTTTACTTGTCTTAGCCATGTGAGTTGTTGCTGGTAACTGAGGTATCGGTATTTTTTTCCTCGCTGATGGTTCTAAGCTCCCGAACTCTGACTCTGAGATTTGAACTTGACTGAGCACTGGCGTGAACTGAGGAGGAAGGGTGAGGGGGCTGTCTGCAGCGTGTGCATGTGCACTGTTTGACGGCTGTAAGACAGCATCCTGGCTCTAATTGGTTCTTTTTGGTCGGTCCGAACGATTCTTTTAAATTGCAGTAGGAGCATTTGGTGGGTTTAAAGGAGCCTTTTTAAATTACAGAGTACTAGTTTTATGTAATACTGTCTGTAGACAGTGACAGTTTTAGCAAAAATAACAGAAAGTTACTTTTCTAAAACTTACCAACTGCAGCTTTAAGTCAATAAAAAGGTGAATAGCCATTATTTGGCTACTTAGCTAGCATCGAGCCGGGAACATTTCGCGAGTTGGCATTTACATATTGCCACCTAATATGACGTTAGTCAGCCACCGAAGTCTGTAAACTAGCTCGCTGGCCAAGTTAGCCCGCTAAACGTCAGTTTGCTTGCTCGGCTTGCCTCACATGGTGAATATAAATCACTGGAAACAATAAATTGTAATTCTTTGGCACTTAACTTGAGTTAGATGAGCAAATAGACCTGAATTAGCTACGTAGCTCAATCAGTTATGCTTTAACAAAGCTGATTAGAAGGTATGTTACTCTCAGCGCATCGGGCGCCACGATATTGGTTCCGATAGCGCGTTGCGTAATTTCCCAAAGTGGCAGAGGTATACCCATCAAAACTGCCCTTTATGGGCAAAAGGAAGGGAATTCCTGGAAATCCCGTTGAAGACATAGATAAAAATGACCCCAAATTTCCCTTGTTACCTTGTTTTTAATTTCCAGTTTCCCAGATGGCCGCCTGAGCGTTTCAAAGTTTGAGGTGACAAAAACACCCTTCAATTTTAAGGAAGCTAAGTAGGAATTCTAATAAAAACTGCACAGACTATTAGGCCCGTATTCAGAAACGAAACTCACACTCACCCTCCACTCACCATATAGTGAGTACGATTGAAATGTAACTGGAGTGTGAGAAAGAGATTGACCGACCACTAACTGAGAGAGCGGTCCCACTCCTCGCCAATTGCTATTCATAAACGCCACTCGACATGAGCCTCGCAGACCAATCCACATGCGCCTCACGAGCCGCTGAGCGCAGAATTTTCCAACCTACGAGTAAAGAAAAGCGCGAGAAATCCGAATGCGTGTGTTGACAGGTATGCGTCATTAATGAAAACTGGCCAAACCAAACCTGATAATGATGAGAGTTTTTGCAATGGTAATTAAAATGAATTGAAAACAGTTCATGTCCAATCATTATTTTTAAGGGATGGTTTTGAGCTTCCCCAATTGCCAGTTCACCAGTAGCTACTGGTGGGTACACAAATGCTAACCTTGAGTTCACCACAGTGCAGTTCATAAACACTGAAACCAGGTGGTCAGTTAGTAAGTTACCGGCATCGTTATCATCAATAGAGTTAAAATTTGCATAGTTGCGATTGTGTCGAGCAAGTGGCTGTAAATGATCCAGAGTTTCCGATGTTTGTAACCACCTGAAAGCCATGACAACGAAATACCGGCGCAAGTTGGTGCGGCTCAAGGGAGGTGTTCCCTGCACTCAACCTTCATTCAGAAAGAGACGCTATTTTCAGTGTGAGTGAAGTCTCTGAAAGCAAATGAGTGTTGGGGGAACCTCTGACTCATTTAGTATAATCTGACACTAACTAAGTTTTAGTACGCGCTCACATGCAATTCGTGTGAGTGTAGTTTCTGAATACGGGCCTCAGATTAAGTATTCAAGATCATCAGACAAAAAATTATGAGATTTGGAGCACCAGCAGTCTGTTTCTACCGTCAGCAAAAAAAACTGTCTGTGGTAAAAATTCCAGACATGGCGCCCCCATTGAGGGTTGCGCAGCAAAATTAAATTCTGTTTTCATTCATCATTTTGGAATAGGCAGATAATATTCCAATGAACATTATCTGAAAGTTTCATCAGAATATCTAAAGAATGAAGAATGTTATAGCAATTTATGCAAACCATGTTTTCGGTCACAGATTTCTCATTTTTTTCTTAAGAACACTAAGGACATTTTTTACCCCTCATTTCCCAGTTTCCAAGTTTAATAACTTTGTGGGTTCTTAACCTATCACTTTGATCTTCGTGTCACTGGAAAGTTTATTTCAAACTCTTTCAAGATTAATTATTCATTTCAGCATAGAACCATTTTGAAAATTTTAGTAATATACCTATTTTTAGCTTGTTCGCTAGCTAGCTAGAGAGTTTTTCAGCAAACAGATGATGGCCAAGGATGCTTGGCTATTAAAGTAAATGGCGCTAGTTGTAAAACTTGATATCTAGCTAGTAAATATAACTAAGTAGAGTGTAGAGTGGCTGACAAATTCAGTCTCACCAAGCTAAGCAAACAAATGGCTATGGCTTGGCAATTGGCAAGGTGCAGGTAATTTGTAATGCATTTTAAACTCATTCTGCCCGGGAATGAGGAGGATCATGGGACGTGTAGTTTTTAGACTACAAATAGGATTAGCATGGTGGCGAAAAATTGAAATGATTTAAATTGTAGCTGACTCTGGTCAAGAAAAACAACGCTTTTTTGTTACTCAGAAATATGAGGTAAAATCTCGAAATCGATGGAGGCTGGTAAACAAAGGAAAGTGCTTCAAAAGTGAACCGAAAATAACATTTATGGGTAAAATGAAGAGGAAATTTTACTTCTGACACCCAGGGCCGGCGCTAGACGGCTAAATTTGGGGTAAAATATCCTACCCTTTACTGACTACAATTAGTCCTGGCTAATTCTAGATGGTTTTCCCTATAAACACGTTTTCCAATTCAAGATTAACTAAGTGGCAATTGAAGACACGGCTTCTCTCCCCCATGCGATCTAACAGCGACAAAATAATGGGCTACAGTCAGTACAGAAAAATAATTTCATTGTAAATAAGTCTATGCCCTGGCACAGAGCAACTGTAATTTTTTCCCAGCGAGAGCAGCATTTCAGAACTCCCTTGCGAAAGAAGGTAATTTCGGCGACAAGTGCACACACCTGTTTTTGCTGCACGGTCACGCAACTTGCTGTCAAAAATAGACAGCTGTCCGATTGGAAAATGTTAATGGACGAAACCACGGACTTGTCACCAGAATTACCTGAAGATTTCTGAAATGCCGCTCTTGCAGGAAAAAAAAGTTACGTCGCTGAGTGCCAGTGCATAGACCAAATTATAATTATTTTTCTGAACTGAATGTAGCCCATTTGTCGCTGTTAGATCGCATAGGGGGAGAGAAGCCATGTCTTCAATTGCCACTTGATTATTCTTAAATTGGAGAGCGTGTTAATAAAGGAGAACTATTAAGAACAAGCCAGGACTAATTGTTGCCAATAAAGGGATGGATTTTTGCCTAGGCAATCGTATAGGCAAGGGCCGGCCCTGCTGACACCAGGGTGACATCATCACTTTAATATTCTATTGTACTTGTATTGTAACTGAGCTGCTTCTCTCTCTACTTTTCAGAAACCGATGTGCATTCCTCTGTCTGTAATTACAATTACAATCAATTCTAATTGAAAAAAGTAATTGAACCCAACCCTGGTTGCTGTATCCTTTATCCCCTCTCCTCCCGTCTGTCACACCCTAACCCATCTCCATGCTTCTGTCACTCCTCTCTCTCCTGCTCTCTCCCTCCCTCCCACAATCTCCCAGGTACCATCAGCTCTCCTGTCCTTCTCCTGGGACTCTGCGGTTCAGGCAGACATAGCGGCTGCAGGTGCTCAGAGCTCCCAGCTGCTGAGACCGGAACTGCTGGAAGGCATCAAGACTCTAAGCCATAGATTCTCAAAGTGCGGCCCCCGGGCCAATGGCGGCCCGCCGAAACATTTCTGGCGGCCCGCAATGAATTACAGTTATTAATTTTAATCCAACTGTACATGAAAGGATGAATCTCAGTTTCTTGGTCTCTAGCGGCATCTATAGGAATAAGCGGTAATTGCAGGTGTGGTTTGGACCTCACTCCCAGAGTTCCACGGTGCAATGTTTTTTTCTCACCACTGGAGTGCTGACGGCGTCTCCTGCCTCACTCTGCCTTGGGGAAAAGACTGTGACCGCAGCTGTGAAAATGGAGCGGGATCCGGAGCCGGAGCTGGGCCCCTCGAGAAAGAAACGATGCGTTGATGTGGAAAAAAGACGGTTTCAATATAAGTGGACAAAGGCTTACTTTGTCTTACCTCACGGGTCGGATAAAGTCATGTGCCTGATCTGCAAGCAGGTTAATGCTATGCTCAAGGACTTCAATATAAAACGACATTTGGAGACCAATCATAAAGGCTACGACAAATTCACCGCGGTGGCGAGGAGCGCGCCAGTAAGCTTGAGCAACTTAAAAGAGAGCAGCAGTCAGTTTTCACAAATCTGGCCAAATCCGGTGAAGCTGTGACACAGGCTAGCTACGTGGTAGCTCAAGAAATAGCCAGGCGGAGCAAGCCGTTCAGTGACGAAGAATTTGTGCAAGACTGCATTTTGAAAGTGGCCGACATTGTATGCCTGGAGCAGAAAGCAAAGCTCCGTGACATAAGTTTGTCAAATGACACAGTGACACAACGAATCGAAGATCTGGCGAACGATCTGAAAGAGCAGCTGGGACAACGTTTGGAAGGCCTGGAAAAGGGAGCCTTTTATATTGCACTGGATGAAAGCACGGATATTTTCGATACAGCGCAATTGCTGATTTTCGTCCGAACAGTCACTGAGTAGGGAATATTAACTACGGATCCTTTTACTGACACACAGGCAAACAGGAAGTTAATAACTCGTTTGAGATAAGCCTGACGGAATTTAGGAAGCTGTTCATGACATGTTTGATTATTGTCATTTCACTGCTACGTCCCATTAAAGCGAGTGAACAAATGGAACATTGTTCTTATCTATAATCAAACATCCGAACTCGATCAAGCTGAGATCGCCGACATCGGAAAGGAATGCGACGAAACAAACGGGTGAGTGGACATGTGCATCGGCAAAAGCAAAGAGGATAAGATAAACCTGTAAGACCAAGAATGAGCGTACGTTGCCCGATCGAGAATTGTGACTATGTGGCTACACACGCAGAGGCAGCAGTGGTGGCAGCAATGCTAAACATTCATGCGACAGTGCACACCGCAGCCCCCAGAGAGCCGCACACAAACACTAAGGTAGAGAAACTCAAGCGACCCTCCATCGCATTAGCGGGAACGGCCGAGACATGGTCATACTTCCTAACCCGCTGGGATGAATACAAAAGGGGCACTAAATTGGCCGGTTCCGACGTCGTCACACAGCTGCTGGAATGCTGCGAGGAGGATTTCAGAAAAGATCTCACCCGCACAGCAGGCAAGAGCCTAGTAGACAGTGGCGATGGTCGCTTGGCTCTATCCAACATGCGGCAGGGACATGAAGAGCCAATCAGATCGTTTCACGCTCATTTGAAGGGGCAGGCAGGCACATGCAAATATGAAATTAAATGCACTCAGGAGGGCTGTGGCCAAATAAATGACTTTACAGAGGAAATATTGCGTGATGTGATTGCCCGAGGCATAGCAGACCAGGAGATACAGCTTGACTTACTCAGTGAAAAAAATCAGAATATGCAATTAAAGGACATGATAGAATACATTGAAGCTAAAGAGTCAGGAAAGCGCTCAGCCTCACGCCTGCTCGACCCCCAAAGCACAAACTCGATCAGCAGCTCATATCGACGAGGGAAACAGCAGGACGTCCGCGCCAAGGCGGGCCCAAGGACAGAAAAATTAAAGGTGAAACTAGAGGGAGCCTGCATCTACTGTGGCGAGGTAGGCCATGGTAAGGCACCGCAGTGGCGCATCCGGCGTGCTGAGTGCCCTGCATATGGCAAGACTTGCCGGAAATGCAGTCGTCAAAATCACCTCGACAAGGTCTGCCTGGGTGGCCGCTCAGCTGGACCGCCACCAGAGGAGACCGACGGGGTGTGCGACAAATAGCAGACGGCAGCATTTGATGAACTATGCACACTCACCATGGACAGTGCCAACAGCAAGGTATGCACATTACCCCTGGCCCACCATCTGTATGACGACATGTGTGACAAGTGGATGAGGCGCCCGTCCAACCCACAGCCATACATCCGCCTCGCCCTCAGCGTCCAGCGTGAGGATTACAGAGCCCTGGGCCTCGACCTTCGGAAACACACCGGCACTGTAACCCTATCAGCTATGGCTGACACGGGGTGCCAGAGCTGCCTGATCGGTGTCAAGGTTGCCCAGCAGCTGGGTCTGAGCCCTGACGACCTCATCCCTGTGTCAATGACCATGAGAGCTGCAAACAATGAGGGCAAACGCATTCTAGGGGCCGCCATCGTCAGGTTCACCGGCAACAGCAGTGACGCCCGGAGGCTGGAGACTCGTCAAATCGCATACATGACAGACACTTCAGACCGTATTTTCCTCTCTCGTGCAGCCTGTGTGGACCTTGGCATGATATCAGACAAGTTCCCAACACTCGGTGAGGTCAACTTCGCAACCACAGATTCATGTGACTGCCCATGGCGTGCAGAGCCCCCAACCAAACCAACTTCGCTTCCCATGCCGGCCACAGAGGCCAACAAGGAGGCTTTACGGAGAAACCTCCTGGAGCTGTATGCTCAGAGCACATTCAACACATGCCCTCACCAGCCCCTGCCAAGGATGTCTGGTCCGCCACTTCGCCTCATGCTCGACGACGACGCTACTCCGGTAGCTACCACACCCCCATCCCGGTGGCCATACACTGGCAGAGCGAGGTGAAGGCTGGCCTCGACCAGTATGTTCGCCTAGGCTTGCTGGAAGAGGTGCCCATTGGCACGCCAGTGACATGGTGTCACCGCATGGTGATCTGCGCCAAATAGAACGGCGAGCCACGGCGCACTGTTGACCTCCAAGCCCTGAACAAACACGCCCTCCGTGAAACCCACCACACACAATCACCCTTCCACCAGGCAAGGCAAGTACCCAGTGGGAAGTACAAAACCGTGTTCGATGCCTGGAATGGTTACCACTGTGTCCCGCTGCACGAGGACGACCGCCAAAAAACGACATTCATCACCCCATGGGGCAGGTATCGATACCTCTCGGCCCCACAAGGATACATAACATCGGGGGACGGTTACTCACGCCGCGACGACGAGGTGGTCGCAGATACCGGCAACAAGACCAAGTGTGTGGACGACACGTTGCTGTGGGCTGACACCATGGAGGAGGCCTACTTTCAGGCAGTACAGTGGCTCGACATTTGCGGCAGAAACGGTATTGTCTTCAACCCTGACAAATTTGTCTTTGCCTCACCGACAGTGGACTTTGCAGGCCTCACTATTACCATGACTGACGTACGGCCATGCAGACGTTACCTGGAGGCGATCAGAGACTTTCCGCGGCCACGAAACGTCACTGACATCAGGTCCTGGTTCGGACTAGTCAACCAGGTGGCCTATGCCTTCAGTATGGCTGAACGCATGCAGCCATTTCGGAAGCTCCTACAGAACGGTGTGCGCTTCGAGTGGTCTCCGGTGCTGGAGGAGTTCTTCCGCGAGTCCAAGGAGATGATCGTCCGGGAGATCGAGCGTGGCGTCCGCATCTTCGACAAGTCCAAACCCACATGCCTCGCCACAGACTGGTCAAGGGAGGGGTTCGGCTTCTAGCTGTTCCAGAAACATTGCCGGTGCATGCTAGTCAAACCCTTCTGCTGCACCGACGGCTGGAAGGTGACCCTGGTCGGCAGCAGGTTCACCCACGCGGCAGAGTCGAGATACGCACCCATAGAGGGCGAGGCGCTTGCAGTCGCTGACGCCTTGGACAAGGCACGCTACTTCGTGCTGGGCTGCAAGGACCTCATCGTGGTCGTTGACCACAAGCCATTGCTTAAAATCCTCAGCGACAGGGCGCTCAACGACATACCCAACCCCGCCTCTGGAATCTCAAAGAAAAGACCCTGCGCTATCGCTTTTGCATCATGCACGTCCCTGGCATGAAAAACAGGGCCGCTGACGCCATGTCGCGCCATGCAGGGCTTGAGTCACTGCAGTCCGTGACATGGGATCGCGTCAGGGAGGCCACCAGCAGCGACGATGACATTCGCGCGGTGGAGGAGATGGCGGCGGACGGCTTCCCTGAGTCCAGGGCTGGGATGCCTGCTGCGATCCGTGGCTTCTACCAGTACCGCGAGGACATTACGTCAGCTGATGGAGTAGTCCTGTACCGAGACAGAGTGGTCATACCGCCTTCACTCCGCAGCGAGGTGCTGGGCACCCTGCACGCCGCTCACCAGGGCATCTCCATGATGACCGCCCGTGCGGAATCGTCCGTGTTTTGGCCGGGCATGTCGGCTGAAATCCTTGCCACCCAGAATGACTGTGAACATTGTCACCGGGTGGCGCCCTCCCAGCCTGTGGCACCACCGACTCCCCCCATCATGCCTGTTTACCCCTTCCAGGCTGTCTGCGCTGACTTTTTCATGCACAGAGGGGTGCACTACCTCGTCATCGTGGACCGTTACTCTAACTGGCCATCTCATCTCATCTCATCATCTCCAGGTCAATGGGGGGCGCCGCGGACCTCACATGCCACCTGCGTCAAGACTTCGCCACGTACGGGACGCCTGAGGAACTGGCGTCTGACAGGGGGCCGGAGTTCACCTCTGCCGAGACCAGACCTTTCCTGCACAGTTGGGGCGTGCACCACCGCCTCGCATCTGTGGCCTTCCCCCACAGCAACTGCCGTGCTGAGATCGGCGTCAACACAATGAAGCGGCTGATCACGAACAACACGGGTCCGAAAGGGGAACTGGACACTGACTCTGTGCAGAGGGCAATACTGCTCTACCGCAACACGCCCGACCCTGACACGAAAATTTCTCCTGCGATGTGCGTTTTCGGCCGACCGATACGGGACTTTATCCCGATTCCCCCCGGGAGGTACAGGCCCCATACCACGTGGCGTGAAACGCTGACTGCAAGGGAGGAGGCCCTGTGCAAGCGCCACATCCGCACAGCTGACAATTGGGCGGAGCACACCAGGCGCCTCCCACCCCTCAAAGTGGGGGACTTTGTGCATGTGCAGAACCAGATGGGTCCCCACCCCAACAAGTGGGACAGGACAGGCTGCGTCATTGTGGTTCGCCAGCATGATCAATACGTGGTCAAGATTGACGGCTCGGGCAGGGTCTCCCTTCGGAACCGGAGGTTCCTGCGCAAGTTCCTCCCCGTTCGCAACGACCGGCCTCCCCCCCGCTCAATACACGACGACCTGGCACCTCATGCTACCACCCATACGCCTATCGCGGCGCCTGTGCTGCCTGGTCCCCTGAGTGGCCCGGCGACGCCTGCGACAGAGCCGGGGCCTGCCTTACCGTCGGGGCCCACTACATCATCGGCACCGCCTCTCATGGACCTTTCCCAGCGCAGCGGGCAGCCCCTGCCCATTCCACCTGTGACCTCAGCACAAGGCGTCCCTGTTATGCCGCCGCTGGCTCCTGTAGCCCCGGCGGCTGCCCTGCCTTCATCGCCCGACGTGTCACCAGCAACGGCCTTACGCCGGTCCACCAGGACGCCCAGCGTGCCTGCATGGCACAGGGACTATGTTATGAGGTAGCCTTTAATGGGTTCCCTGGGCATAGCATGACTTGTTCTACATTTGTTATTTCTGCTGTTTGCTGTTATTATTGCACTATTACTATGCCTTTGTTATTTCTCAGCCTTTGTTTAGAAGTGTTAAAGGCTCGGGGGGAGATAGGGAATATTGTACTACGGATCCTTTTACTGACACACAGGCAAACAGGAAGTTAATAACTCATTTGAGATAAGCCTGACGGCATTTAGGAAGCTGTTCATGACATGTTTGATTATTGTCATTTCACTGCTACGTCCCATTAAAGCGAGTGAACAAATGGAACATTGTTCTTATCTACTGAGAACTTTGAATGAGGCGAGGAGCTGCTAAGCTTGGAGAGTATCAAAGACAGAACAAGGGGAGTCGACATTTGTGATGCTGTGTGTCGCAGTCTCGATGCACACAGTGTGAAGCTGCCTTCTATGGTTGGTGTCACGACAGATGGAGCAACGGCAATGATCGGGAGAAAGACGGGTGCCGTGTCGCTGCTCTCTGAGAAAGTGGCCAACAACGGAGGTGAGAAGCTAATCAAATATCACTGTATAATATATCAGGAAGCTCTCGCTGCTCAAACGCTTGATATGAAACATGTGATGGACATTGTTGTGAAGACAGTTAATTTCCTGAAGTCCAGTGGTCTGAATCACCGCCAATTCAAGACTTTTTTGGAGCAATCAGAGGCAGATTTTGGTGACGTCATATACTTCACTGCTGTCAGGTGGCTGAGCAGAGGTGCCACGCTGAAGCATTTCTTTAACCCGAGAAAAGAAATAAGGGAGTTCATGGTGTCAAAGGGACAAGATGTGACACAGTTAAGTGACACTAAATGACTGTGTGACCTAGCGCTCCTTGTTGACCTGAGTACTTGTCTCAGCGATCTCAATGTGAAGCTGCAGGGCCATGGGAAGCTCATTTCCACACTTTTTGACAACGTAAAAGCTTTCCAGCGAAAACTTGAACTGTTGCAGGGACAGCTCAAACAGGGAGATCTAACCCATTTTCCCACCTGCAAGGCACTCGTAGATGACACAGAGACAGATGGGCGCCACGTTTTACGTCACCTGCGTTCAGACAAGAACCACAACCTCATAAAAAAACTCAGAGAGGAATTCGACCACCGCTTCTCCGACTTCAGGGACCATGAGAAGTCATTCAACCTCTTCCCAAATCCTCTCTCATGTGTCCCTGAGGAAGAGCCTGCAGAAATGCAGTTTGAGCTCATCGACCTGCAGGAGAGCTCCGAGGCAAGAGCAGCATATCGTGACAAGAATCTCGTCGAGTTCTACAAAGGACTTTCCCCATCTACATACCCTGCACTTCGCCAGCATGCTATCAGAATGGTCTCTTTATTCAGAAGTACATACATTTGTGAGAGGACCTTCTCCACCAAGGCCATCAACAAATCCAAGCTGAGGTCCAGGCTGACAGATGGCCATCTACATGCTGTCCTTCGTATCGCAATGACGGAGATGGAGCCAGACATCAGAGGAATCATGGCCAACCGAAAACAGCACCACAAATCCCATGCCAATAAAAAAAGGTATGTTGACCGAGTAATAAATATTCTGTGTGACTTAATGACAAGCTAATGAATTACAGGCAATGACAGATATTAATGATGGTGATGATGATGATGACTTCTGTTTTAACAGTCTCTCTCTCTCTTTCTCCCCCTCCCTCTGTGTGTGTGTGTGTGTGTGTGTGTGTGTGTGTCTGTGTCTGTCTGTCTGTCTCTACAGGTCTTCCTGTGGTGCTTTGGTAGCTGGAATTGCTCCTGAATAAGGTCCATGCTGATAAGACAGGAAGCAAGGCACACTGAGACTGACATTTTGTTCTAAATAAGTTCTTACATATATTCTGAAATGGACTGCACACAGGACTGTTATATCCCAAATTTGACTGTAGGGGGCAGAAAATGCCAGGGATTTTGTGTGCATTACAATGTTTCTCAAAGTTTACTCAAGTTTTGCCAGGTTTAGCATCATTTATTAATTGAAATGTGTTTATTGCACATTACTGGATGCAGACCAATAAATGTGAATTGTAGAAATGCAACCTGGTCATTAAAATGATTACAAATGGGATTTCTTTCTGTTTTTTCCCCTTTGGCGGCCCTCAGTTCAATGTTGGGTTCTTAAATTGGCCCTCAGCTACAAAAACTTTGAGAACCCCTGCTCTAAGCTGAGCATCCTGTACACTACCTACATGCACCCCTCCCCTCCACCCCAGCCCCCTCCCTTCTCATATCTGCCCCCTCTTTTTCCATCCTTCTCCCCACGCCTCCTTCACCTCTCAGTGTGGCAGACTGTACCCCGTAGAGCAAGCAGGAATTTCAGTGTGTGCCGGAGAGTGCATCAGGAACAGCACAGTGATTGCCTGTGTGATCTCTTGATCTTTGACCCTTGTATTGAATAGGGAACTGTGCAGTGATTGGCTGTGTGATCTCTCGATCTTTGACCCCTGTATAGTTCCAGTGTGGAAGGTGTTCCAGCTGATTCTCAATAGTACTTTAAGTAACACTGTGCTGTTGAACTCGGCTACAGCAGCCATTGTACCTATTGCACGATTAACTCCACACATGGGATGGATAAGACAGCTAATTCCGGGCCTCTATCACTGTAATATAGCTGCAGGGAAAGAACACTGCACTTTTGCCCCGCTACTCTGTTACTCTAGCTTTTCACTCATCCATCTATTACTTACAGCACTTATCCATGATCACTGGTCAGGGTCATGGGTGGGCTGGAGTCTATTCCAACATCCAGTGCGTGACAGTCCTGACTCTCTGGTTGTTTCTCAAAGCGTAGGCTGTAGCCTTGGTGGGCTGCCATGTCATCGACGGCTGTCTTATTGTGGCGGCACCTTCGAATACAGCTGAGAAACGCAGCCTTCGTCTTGCCTTCGGACAGAATTTTCAACATGGAAACGGAGTGTCAGCGAAATGACAATTCTGTCTGATATCAGGCAAGATGAAGGCTGTGTTTCACAGCTGTATTTGGAGGCCCTCACAGTGGAATAGCTGTTGATGTCGGAGCCCTGAAATGCAGCCTAGCTGAGCTGCAGCCAATGCTTTGAGAAACGGCCTGTCCGAAAGAAAAGGCTTATAGGGAATGGAGGTTGGGCTAGCAGAATTAATGGTGGGTAATGCTTGTTAATGTGGTCGTGTCCTTGTTTGAGCAATGGACAAACAGACCCCTCCCCCTCCTGCTATCTTCAGCTGCTGATTGGCTGGGTTAAATTCATGACTGACAGTCTGTTCCGTAAATATTTAAACTATCACTGTATCAGAAGGAGAAAATGGCGGTAATTCTCTGGATCACTCCGTTGGGTGTAAATAACCTCAAATTAAAGCTGACAGTTTGCACCGTAACCTGTTATTTATAGTTTTATTTAAATTTGCCTGAGTAAAAAAGTATTGTGTTCAAATACTTGTGGACTGCACTGCATATATTGAGCATGGGCAGTCACCTTTGCAGGGAGTTTAGCATTTAAGCTACCTTTTTATTTGACACTTCTCTAAATATTATATTAATTTATTACCCTCATAGCACATTTTATTCTCTTGCACTCCTGCCTCGGCAAATGAGTCATCAGGCTAGCAAACCACTTACGCGGCTAACAAATGACTGGCACAGCCAGCCGGCATTTCACGTATATGGCTCGCATAGCTAACCAACGGTTGATAAGGCTTGGCTATTTCATATAGCTAGCCAACAATACATGTGGACAATTTACAGTTTGCACAGCCGACTAAAAATTCAGGTTGGTCACTGACAAGTTCACACAGCTTACAAAAAGTTCACCCATTTGAATGTGTTTTACATAGTGAAATAGAAAATATGCAAAGTCTTTTATGAAACAACTGGACTGTCACTGGCTGCTAGTGGTTGCTTTATTCTGCATCTAAAGAGATAACATTTTCGTGTTCATACGCTCAGAAATGAATCTGAATTAAGGGAACCTTATTGAAAACACATAGTGAAGTGAGGTGTTTTCATCCAAAGATCAGGCAATTGATTTGAGCAAAATTCACTCAAAATATTATTTCAGTGCGTGATTGTGGACCATTTACATACCCAACATGGAATCCATTATGTGCGTCAAAAAATGCAGATTCCCTTAGGTTTATACCCAAAGCACAGGAGCGTGGAAGCAGTATTTGATTTGCAGTGACCGATGATTGGTGGGTAGGTGGAGCAGAGGATCCCCCCCCTTGAACTGAAGTGAGAATATAGACACGACCAGCTTCCACATAGGACAGAACATTTCAAAATCCGGTCCACATCCAGCCCAGGTTTTCATTCCTTCCAGGCAATTGATTGATCGATTGTTGCTACCAATAGGCCAGACTGTCTTTAAATCTGACTCCCAGGAAAAAGGAGGCTGGAAAACCCTTGATGACTTGGAAACTGGGCAATGAGGCCTGTCAAAGCACACTCTCTACCTTTTTAAACCAGCACTATTGATCCACAGTCCTCTACCTGGAGGATTTGTTGCAAAGCAAGACTTTTCCAAATTTGATGACGGCTCTGAGTTACAATTATTTTACCCCTTTGCTCAGACATGGACACCGGCATCCTAAATTCTGAAATTAATTCCTAAATAATTCTGTATTTGAATTTCCAAATGTTTTGCCACACTGGAACAACTTTCTAAAGTCTCTGTGACACTACCAATGAGTTATAAAGCCTAAATAGGCTCATGCATAACAGGATTTATTGTCATTATTTGTATTCTGGGCAAAGGAGTTAACTTGAGTCCATACTCCAGATGTTGGAGGATGCCGTGTGTCGCTCAGCACAGTAAGTGAGTTTACTATGCAGTCCTGCTTTGTAATATCTGCCCCCTAGTTGGCAACAGTCTGCTGGATTTCTGTTACTTTGCACTCGGGCAGTTACTGAAGGGTAGTACAACATTACCTTAACCTCTGGGGGGTGTAGAAGGCCTCAATCCCACTGCAGGATGGTAAGTGGAGATGTATTATCCTACACGTTTTCACCCCAACACGAACGAAGCACACTTCAGTCTAAAGCTGGAGGTCTCAGTGAGGCGTTCATTAGTCGCAAATGGTGCGCAAAATTAAGAGTTGGAGTGGACATTTATGTGAAGATAGATCTCCACACTGGTGTTGAGACGGAACACCACGAGATGCAGTCATGTGATATCTGATCAATGACAACAGGAAGTATTCACGTGGAATTCTAAAAGTTTCAATATTATGCTGTAATTCCAAAATTGCCTCTAACCAAATGCTCCTCTGATTGAGATGCCAAGCAGCTTATATACAGTAATCTGCGTATTACAGTGCTGCTTTGGTGGCTGTTAGTTCACCTTTTATTTTCTGTCAGCACACTGCGCATTTTTGTGAAAACCTCTGACCACACTGCTAACCAATTTTGTACAAGAAAATGTCTGTACTTCAAATACAGATATGCAAAGATGTGCATTCCTGCACAATTTCAGCTTGTTTTGACAGCAAGTGCTCTGTCTGGATATAATGTATGTAATTCCGTTATTTCCGTTATCTTGTCATTGTCCATAGCTTTCTAGCCAGATGATGTGTAATAATGTGAATGCAAATGAACCAAGTCCTCTGTCATTTTTAATGGGGTGTAAATTTAATGTATCAAGGCTTCATAAGTACCTTACAGTCATTAACCTGATCCTTACATGGGACTAGCAGTGGATAAGATGAGTGTCCGACCCTGCTCCTGGAGTTCCCCGGCCCTCCAAACTTTATATGTCTCCCTGATCTGAGCATTCAACTAATGAGCTGATCATCTCTATTAGGAACATCACATCAGGAAGATATCTTAAAGGTCCACTATTATGCCACCAGATGCATTGCTAAATGGCCATTATGAGCCAGTTCAAAATCTCCCCTCTCCTGATATCACCAGGGGTAGTGACCGCCCAGAATAATGAAATCTGATTGACTGCTTAGCTGAAGTTGATCAGTTCTTCTTGCCTCTGGTTGGTTACTTCCCCATGTGATGTTAACAATGGAAAGATTTTCAATTGGCTAGTAATAACTAACTGGCTGTGTGCCTGGTGACATAACAGGGGTCCTTTTAGTGTGTTGGGGAAGGGTACTTCATGAGTACTTGAAAAGATAAAGTAGGGCCCACAAACCTTTTGTGACCCAATTAAGCATTTTGGCAATGAGGCTTCTGGTCTCCACTGCACTCTATTATGCACATAAGGAACACAGCATTATGAGGTACTACTGCATTCTTTTTTGGGTTCACAAACATTTTTTGTCGCACTCAAAAAGAATTCATCCAATGGATTCAAAAATGTTTTTTTTTTTTTGTCTTCTATCAGTGAAGGATGTTCTGGAACAGTTTACCCAGCAGATTCAAATACATTTTTTGTCTATTTTCCCAGTGTGGGCTGTTCTACAGCTCATCCAATGTTTCAAACATTTTTTTTCCCTCTATGCTGTCTGAAGATGTGGTTGAAAATGATGTCAACAATCAATCAATCAATCAATTTCTCAATGAACTGAGCAAATTTGTTAATCAATTAGTTATCCATATTAATCAGCTATTACAAATTAATAATCATACAGTATTAATAATTTATCATTATTCATGCAGCATTTATGTATCATGTTATCTCATAGTGACAATGCTTAGCTTAGAATTCTTATATGAATCTGAATTTGTGTAAAATTATTTTAGCATGTGAGGGAAATGTGAAGATTTTTCCTTCTCTCTCTAGCTTGCAAATTTGACCAGACATGTGAAGGTTTTTGCTTATTGCTTCTTCGGTCATGTGCTTGGGACTGGAATCCAGATTATGTGTTATTCCAAATTATACCATGGTCTGGCTGAATACTCTTTTCTGATTGGCCGGCAGCCGTGTGTTAATACCATGGAATGTACAGGTACTTCGGCTACGGTAGTATTACTGTTCGAAATTCATTCGCTAGTGAACCCGTAACCATAGCAATGTTGGAGAGCATTGTGGTCAAACTGTCAGATTATTCCTTGTCATGATGATGGAACACTCTTGCTTCATAAACTTTATATTTTAAGTGCAAAACTTCCACCAAATATTTCTGAATGCTTTGATTTGATATTGCTGGCAAATGACTGTGGTATAACTGGGATAATCAACTCGTAGGTGTGCATCACATAGTTTTAAGGTATGAAGCCAGGGCGAATAACCTCTGCGAAGTTGGTTGCCTCCGCAAAGTGTTAAAACCGTGTGAGGCACACCTACGTGTTGATTATCCCTCACATAAATATCATTTGATTGGAAACCACAATTTATCAGAAACACACATTAGTTAATTTTACCCGTCTCTGGGAGCTAGCCCCAAGGACGGTGCAAGGTAGTGAATTCAATTGGAGGTGCTTACTCTCACGACACTGGTTGTGGAATGTTATGTGGAGAAAAAAAAGAAAGCCACTAGATGGCAGTATTGACATTGTTAAGCCCAGTCTGGAGCTAGGTTTTGGGCATGTCCTGGGCATGCCTGAGTGGGAAGTCCCAGAGAATTGAAAAAAAGTCTAAAAGGTAGGAGGGGGCTGGAAAAGATTATATATTGAGAGAGTAAAGTAGTAGGAGAAATTGCAAGGAAAAGGATACATTTGACCAGACCTGTCACTCTTTTCAAGACCTGTGAAGCTTTTTGTGGATTTTTGCCTGTGTTGGAGCATTTTCTTGTCCCAGAACATCACACAAAGCAACCCCATCTCTGTAACTATCTCATTTTTTTATATTATCAATCTTGGTCAGTGCTTTATTTTATTTAATCTGTTCAAGTTTTAAAATTTTGTCTGTCATCCCTTGCTGTCCGATTTGCCGTAAGAAATTGGGACCATAACAGGAGTGTATTCAATCAAATCCTCATTCTTGACATACTGGTTTCAAAAGTGCATAATTTTGCAATACTGATTGCCCATTGCCCTGATATGGTGGCAGGGGATGTTGTCTGATACACCAGCTGTTGCAAGAGATGGCTAGACTAATCAATCTGTCTGAGCTAGAGTTCAATTATTGGGTTGTCAGACCCAATATAAGGATGTATCGGAAAGAACTCCACTAACTTTGCATTATTGTCTGATTTCCACTGTACAACATGTTTGATTTCCAATATGTTCTTGGACAAGGGCCTTGTACTTGTCCAGGATGTAAATTTTTTGATGATAAAAATGGGTTGAAGAGAAAGATGGTCAGCTTTGTTTTGTGTAAAGGAAACCTCAGCTTTCTTTCTTTGTCAATTTTATTTAAAAAAGTTTTTCCCCCTCCACAATCCCTGCTCCCTCATGGGAGGTTGGCTTTATTTATTCATTTATTTTGTCTCTCCCCCCAGAGGGAGACATACTGTTTCAGGCTCGGTTTGCGGTCGCGTTCCCACTTTGTTTCCGAAGTATAACTCAAAAACCGTTTGCATGACCTTGACAAAACTTTGCATACTTACCACTCAGTTCTTGAAGTGGTGCCTTATGGTATGTACCTGTTTGTCTGTCCATCTCTCTGGTGGGTTAGGCTGGGAAGGGGGCTGGTGGGGAGACATGTTTTAACGAGTAAAAACACTCTACTTTTTATTTATGATTATTTGTTTGTTTATTTTTACAAATGACAAACAAATGGACAGACAGGGGAACGTACAAATATAAAACACGAATAAGAAAAGAAAAAATGAGAAAAATATACAGGACTTTGAGAAAAGAAAAGAGGAAATATATAGGTCACTCTGAAACAGAGACAATTAATTCGTCTTCTGGAGGGACTATTTGAATGGGAGGTGCTGTTGGTGGACAGTCTTTCTGTCTATAACAGCACCCAGCTGAAGGGAGATGGCAATGTCTGTTTTTACACAAAAGTAGTAAAATCAGTGACCCAGACAGAACAGCCAACAGTATCAGTGCCCCTCTTTCTTTACTAAGCTGAAAGTTTTCAAGTGGGACATCTGTGGGCGGCAGTTCACATGGGATTTCTCTGGATGGGGCTTCTGTGGGCGGGACTTTTGTGGGCAGGGCTTCTGTGGGCGGGACTTTTGTGGGCGGGACTTCAGTGGGCAGGACTTTTGTGGGCAGGGCTTCTGTGGGCGGGACTTCAGTGGGCAGGGCTTCTGTGGGCAGTGCTTCTTCACAAATAAAGATCAGAAACAAAAGCTTTTATTGTAGCCCACTGTGCTTAATACCAGAATGATCATACATGTTTTTACACTTTGGGGTCTGTTTCGTTCACACTACATCAACCTACTCTTCAAAAAAATTATATTTTTAATGGACTCTCCCCTTAGAAAACATATTTTGTGGCATTTAAGTTCATCACAGTCTGAAACTAGGTCAATGTGTGCTTAATCCACAGTTTCCAATAAAAACCATTTTTCTGGTGTTCAGTGGCTGTCAGAATCAAACATTTAGTCCACATTTTATAGTGTAGCAATTTGAAGCACTTGGTAACGTAACTTGAGTGTCATCATACCTAAGCCCGGACACATGGTGGTATCTGCATCCCGCAAACTCTGAATCAGGTTCCTAAAAAGACAGTATCTATTAAAACACAGCTTGTTTTTTACGGATAAACACAGCCCCTATTATTGGCTGGCCTCCTTCATTCAGAAAATGTCATACATTATATAGCACTACTAGCAATAATTGACTCTTACAGGAATGGCTTTAATTAGAAAATAGTAATTGAGGGTATAATCACAGAGCGTGTAAATATAGCTTGTTTTGCATACCTGTCCAAGGTTGAGTTCCGGCCGGACAGCGCCGTGCAAAAAGATGCACTTACATCCCATGCACAGTGGGGGTCCCTTAGCCGCACACAGTCCTGGCAGTTGCCGAGGCGGCCACACTGTTGCACGGGTAACTGTGCAGCGGCGGTCTCTGACCCAGCATACAACTGACCCTGACAACGTGACAAAACACAGGTGACTCAGTGAGGAAAGGGGCTGTCCTGGGAGATAAACCCACATTCCATGTACATTATGACACATTAGCTTTAACCTGCTCTTCAACAAGGGCTTTATTGACCCTCAGCAGTTGTGAAAGGCATCGTAAGAAGTCGCACGCTAAACTTGATGAGCTTACTGTGCCAGCTAGTGAGCAGAAAATAGAGGTAGAATGTATTCCTTATACTCTTTAATGGTCTTAGCCTGTTTTCAATCATTTCTAAAAATTAACATTACATGAAGTCAAAAAACACTTGACACACTCAGGTGTGGCCAGTTTCTTCATGTAAATCCAATGAGAAGAATTTTGATGCAAAGTTGCATTTCAAATGAATTGTAATACAGTATTGCACAGGTTAGGTATCTTGCATTGCAGGATAAACTAAAAGCAAATGTTGGATGTGAACAGATGAGATTTTTTCTTTTTGTGCAGTCAATAAAACATTTTCCGAATTGAATTTACAACTTAACACTCTACTGTGTGTGTTTTCCAGTCACCAGCCACTACCACCATTTTTAATACATTTAATTGATTTTTCAATGCTAATTCTTGTCAGAAGATCTGTGACTGAGCCCCCCCCCCAATAAAACAACAAAAACATTGATTGACATAATCTCGTCAGTGATGGGGGAAGCATTTTTTATAGCTGACAGAAATTCTTGCGAATAGCCGGGAATAGGTTAACAGCAACAGCATAGCATCAAGAAGAATCTGTGTGTGTAACCGCCGATAGATTATTCTAATGATAGAAAAGCTTGTTGAGAAAAAATGATCAAAAACAGATCAAGACCACTGATTTGTTTCAAGTCATTTTTTGCTACCTCCTCTAATTCCAGCAGACCAACCATCACTGATGGGCAACGGCTATCTACAGATATTCAAAAATATTTCATAATCTAAAAACTATTTTAAAAAGAATTCTTAAAGGCTTGTAAAAACCTCTCCATGCCCAGACCTAAGAAGGTCCTGACCTGTAAGTCTTTTGATACTGTTTATTCTTAATAACAATAAAACCCGATGTAATATTCACCAAAAAAGGGCGATGCTGACTTTTTAAACAGTGATTAAGTCCTACATTTTTGTTAATGTGTGAATACATACCATTTATAACACCAAAGAAGCTAAAAGACGTGTCACAGAGAATCAAACTTACAGTACATTGTATTGTAAAGTACTCAAGCAATCATGAGATTATTTTTATGACCAGAAACAACAATGGGTGTGTGGAACTCATTGTGAGTTACCGTGGCGCGGGAGAGGTGGAGGGTTTTAATTGCCTCTTGGACAGGAAGTAGCTGATGAACTTCAATTATAAACATCTCTCCATCGAAGTTCACAGCTTTCTGTATGACACCATTCTCTGTGAATGCAACAGAAGACACACCATCACCATTTATGCACAAGCTGTCCAACCCTGAAAAGGCTGAAAACCAACAGGCCCGCAGACCTCAAGAAACAGAGTGAAACAGCCTCATGATCTGAACAGATGAAGCATTTGAGATTTGGTATGAAGGACTGAGAGACAACTCTCGTGCAATCTGGGATGGCGGACCTGTTCCGATGAACATGATGTCATAGGTGCGCCCGTCCAGGGCCATCACGCGGTCCACTGCAATACTTGTAAATTTGGGGCCCTTCTTTAGCAGCCTGGGCCCCCCACCGAGGGGCTGCACTGCCTCGTCCATGAGGGGTCGGTCTCTGACAAACTGCAGGGTCTTATCTGGCAGATGCAGAGAGCTCTCGACGCCTAGCGCCCGCGCCGCAGCATTAATGCCCTGAAGAGCAAGAAGAAGCACATGCGCATACTTACTCACTTCCATTACAAGCATACTTCCTCACTTCAACACAAATATACTTACTTGCTTCAACATAAACATGCTTACTCACTTCAACACAAAGATAGCAGTGTGCAGTGATGATTATACACTTCACAAAATGAAGATAAATCAGAAGCATAGCTCTATTCCAGCATTTATTCCATTTAATATTGGATTATATAAGTGAAAATAAGTAAACAGATAATAATGTCTGTTTGAACGAAAAAGTCAATATCTAGTGTGGCTACCCTTCGCTTTGATTGCAGCATTTAATCTTTCAGGCATAGTTTTCAAATATCTCTTTATTTCCTGACTCGCTAAACCATTCCATATGATTTGAAGTTCATTCCAAAGAGATTCTTTCAGTCTGGCAACAGATTTGCTCAATCAGATTAAGGTCTGGATTTTGAGCGGGCCAATGTTCATGTCACCAGATTTTTTTTTTCTGACTGAGATAATTCTTGCACAACTGAGAAGTGTATTTCAGGTCATTAACTTGTGGAAAATAAAATCTCTGACCAGTCTGCATGCCTCACAAGGATGCTGTGATAATTCTTTTAATCCATGATTCTTTCCATTATCATGAGGTCATCAGCTCCTTTTGAGCAGACTGAACCCCAAACCATAATATGACCACCTTCATGTTTAACTGAGGGGATTAAACAGTCATTTCTGAAACATTCTCCAAGTATTTGGTGCGCATAAGTTCAGTGTTTGGGTGAGAAATTTTTGAATTTTGATTCATCAGTCAAAAGGGCTTATATTCCCAGTCCATCGGTGTCCAATCCTTGAATTTCCAGTTGCCCACTTTTGGCAGTAACACGACCAATTCGACTATTTTTGCACAGGCGTCTGGTAATAGTAGATCTTGATACTTTCATTTCTTCACATCTGGCACTGTTGAAGTGCACCTTTTGAGTGACTTTTCATTGATCATCCTTGTTTTCTTGGTCTACAAAAAAAAGGTTTAAATGGGTCATTGTTCAATAAACACTTTAGTTTTCTCATGCTGGCCATTTCTCCAATACCTGTCCGTGAATCGCTCTGTTGAGGTCCTGCCCCTCCCGAAAACCCTATGCTGTTATGGAAAAGTGGAGGTTTTCAAGGCTTTTGTTCATTACCCAGATTTTTACCTCCATAGGTTTGTAGGAATGATTTTTCATTATAGCCTATGATAGTATTGTTATTTTTATACATTTTTACAAAAAATTATTAAAAAAAAGTAATATACTCTACCGCTCGAAAGTTTGGGATCATTTGGGAATTTTCTTGTTTTCCATGGAAACACACATGAAATTAGTCTGAATAGGAAATACAGCAAATGAACAGAACATGCTGACATTGTCTGAGTTAGAAATAATGATTTTTATGGAAAATGATGAATATGTACTTCAAACTTTGGCTTCTTCAAAAAAAAACACCTTCACTGTTGATATTGAAACTGGTGTTTGACGGGAACTATTTAGCGCAGCTGGTAGTTGACAAACTGTGAGGCGTTGTGCCAGGTTGTTAGTGCCAGGTTGTGCTGCTCTCTGAAGGGAGTAGTTGACAGCAAGGTATTAGATTTTAAGTTTTCAATTTCTTGCATTGAATAGCCTTCTTTTCGAAGCACAATAATATAGCGTGACGGGTCTCTAAAGGAAGTTCTTTCTTTCTGGCCATTTTGAGCCTGTAAACAAACAAACAACTGCTGATGCTTCAGGTACTAAACCAACCTCATGCTCCCTTTTGCGCTCCCTTATTAGTTCAACGATTTTCAGATGTGCAACTCATTTGCAGAAGGGTTTTCTAATAATCAATTAGCCTTATAAAATGCTTTACTTGGATTAGCAGCCATACCAGGAGATTGATGCAGAGGACTGACAGTTGCTGATAATAGGCCTCTATGCAAAAATATAGATCATTCTTTGAAAATAATCTGATTAATTTTAATCGTTTGTGAAATGGAAAAAAATGTTTATGAAATGCATGAAAATGTATTTTTCTTTGGAAAACAAAGAAATATGCAAGTGATCCCAAACTTTTGAGCGGTAGTGTACAAGGACCCCTTTTAGACGTGAGTGGTGGTGTATAATCATCACTGCACGCCACTGTGCATATTGAATTTAACACAAACGTACTTACTCACTGAAACAAGCTTCAAAACAAACAAGCAAACGTATTGACATCCAAACAAATTTACATACATAAACACAAGTGCACTCATCCACTTTTAACACAAGCACAAATCTATGTGCACTCAGTGGGCGTGATGCACATGATTTTTTTTCATTTGGATGTACATAAAATCACAGAAACTAGTTCTCATGTTGCAGGCGTTTCAGAGTGTCTTTAACTCACTGCTCCTGGTCGTGGCTCTGGTATTTCTCCGTAATAGGTTGTCCATTTCACTGGGGAGGTGCCCCTGATTGGCATCTTGTACCTTCCCTTAGTGAACAGGTCTTGAATAGCAGATACACTGTATGCGCACACTGCTGACTGATCTGAGGAGTCCCTGTCCCGAAAAAAGAAAGACAGGCTCATGTTCCTGACCTTGTACACTAGTATGGAGCATAAGATATAGTCTTCAAAAGTTCCAGTTTTTTCTTGTTTTCATTCTATTCCACCAACCACTGGACTTTGGACACCTGACAGAGAAAATGTCAGGCCAATCAGAGGCAGGCAATTAACTAAGATGTCAGATCAAGTATTACTGCTGACGAGATCTTAGAGCCAGATTTGAACATTACTGACATTGACATCCATGCTATAAACCACAGTACTATATAATGCATCTCAATGCTAAGATCCATCACAGAGTCTTCCAGCTGAAAAAAACTCCATCCAATCAGATTAACATAAAAAACATATATTTTTATTTCATTAGGAAGCTGTTATCTCTTTCAACTGCACTACCTAAAGAAGCATGCTGTGGACTAGCAGAGCTTATTTACAAAACATTTAAAGGTATGATTTTATACAGTTATAGTCCATTACCAAGAGACACTATAAAAAAATAATTACAATGTCCTCACTCAGGTGCAGCCAAAATGGCTGTCCAAACAGGCACTTTCTGCATACAATTCAGGGCTTTTATCCTATTGGCAGATGTTCAGAGAGACTGGCAAAACTCACTGTGCATTGAATACAGCATAGAAGATGCCATCCCTCCAATCACTTTGCTCCAGCAAGAAAACATTTTGGATGATGTAAGGGAGGCCAGGCTCTCGGCTGCGGCAATCTAGACGGGCCTTTAAGAATGTCGTCCATCTTTTGCTCAGCATACGATGCCCTCCCGCATCGCCCTGGGACACAAACATTTCCAACCTTTACACAAAATCATGTTTTTTGTCAAATTCTAAAATTTGTGATGTAACCATGGTAAGTTAGATGATAGGCCTTAGCTGCTGGCTCACTAGTGCAGAGTGCATAAATCAGCCACACAGCTATCATATAGGCATGGGATAAGGCCAGACTCAAAATTAGGTGTCCAATGAGAGAAGATGAATTCATATTCAATGGAGCCCCTGGGCGGCCTCAGGAGAGGGTTGAAACTGCAATTATTGACAGGACAGTGCATGGGAGTATCTGGAGCTAGCACTGAGAGTAACTGGTGCTAGAACTGCATATGAATGTAACCGGGGCCAGTATTGGGTATGAGAGTAACTGGAGTTAACAATGGGAAAGAATTTAACAGGAGCTAACATTGTGTATGAGTGTATCTGGGTCTGGTATTGAGTATGAGTGCACCTTGGGGTAGTACTGGGTATGAGAGAAACTGGAACTAGCATTAGGTATGACTGTAGCTGAAGCTAACATTGGGTTTGAGTTCAACAGGAGCTTGGATTCAGTTTGAGTGCAATGGGAGCTAGCACTGGGCACGAGTGTAACTGAAGCCATCACTGCACATAAGTGTTACTGGAGCTAGCAGGGAGTATAGTGTATCTGAAGCTTGCATCAGGTATGAGTGTAATTGGAGCTAGTAAAGGGTATGAGAGTAAATTTAGCTAGCTCTGGATATGAGTACTGCTTTAGCTAGTGGTGGGAATTAGCGTAAGTGGGGCTAGCATTGGGTGCAAGTGTCTCTGTAGCGAGCACTGGGCATAATGTGCCTGAAGCTTACTCAAGGTATGAGTTAACTGGAGCTATTAGCAATGGTTTGAGTTCAACAAGAACTAGTACTGAGTATGACTGTACGCAGATCTTTCAGCATTGAGAATGAACGTAATGAGCTAGCATTGGGTTTGAGTATAACTGGAACTAGCACTGAATATGAGTTTAAATGGTACTAGTACTGAGTTTGAGTGTAACTGGAGCTATCATTGAATATGTGTGTTACTTAAGTTAGCATCGGCCATGAATGTCAGTGGAGCTGTGGGAACAACTTTCAATGAAGCAACAGGCATTGTAGCTTTATGTTACCTTGGCCACACGGGCGATGCGCGACAACCTGAGCTTGTCGGGATAGTCAAACTCCACTGCGTTCTCAGTGAAGAACATGTACACCTTATCTTCATCCCCATTAGTGCTACCCTCACTCTCCCGAACTACGTCCATGTGCACAAACTCCGGGTCTGAAATCAGACACCAAAATGGAAAAATGTTAGACCATGGGTGCTCAGTCTCGCCTCCCATATCCAATGGTTCTAAATGTCAGTAACAGCTGCATTCAAGTTGACCACAGTTGTATTCTCGTAAGTCAAAAAATTTGCAATGAAAAGGAGAAGAGGGATCTTACCATTGAAAATGTGCATTGACTCGTAAGTGCGCAGCGTTGGCTTGGTGGACAGCGTGCGGAGTGGCGTACGCATCAACGCCAGATCATAGCCCATAAAATTTGAGGAGGTGGCAGAGTACATGTCCCCATCTACATTAGGAAGATGATGCAATAAAAGAAGATCAGAATTGGGACTTGAAATGCCCATCAGGCTCAGCGAAAACAAGTCATTTCACCACTGTATGAAAGATATTTACCACCAGGCCAGATGGAACTATTGGTCCCTTCTCCTCAACATCTACCATTCTGTAGACTTTCATTTCACCTCTAATTTAGGTTGGCTCCACTCATTTTCAGCACAAAACAACCTTTTGTTTAGTGAGGTGTCCGTCATTAGCTTTGGAGCAACAATCTACAAGAAGTCATACCTCAAGGAACAGAGATGGTTATCACAGCACTAGACACTTTTGTTGATCATGGAAATGAACCAAACCCCAGGACAAATACACATGTAATACCTTTAAACCTTAGATAACTCTAATCTGAATGTGCAGCTGCTAATCGTTGTGCATATTTCAGAGAGCATTTTGCTGACCATCCCATACAATCATCCTTCAGTACACCAATCAAAACAAGAATAAAAAAAACAGCTAATTTATGCGTAAATGGAGGAGTGTAAGTTATTCCAAAACAATCATAACAATATTATTCATTACAAATAATGCTATACACCCTCCTATTACATATTCTCGATAACACATGTTACTAAAATCCATGCCGTCTCCAAAGACTGAGTAAATGGCTGGACAAATATCGTAGCAAAGAGGTTTTTTGTCTCCACATTTCTTTTGCAGATGTTAGGAGTGTTGTAACAGGAAAGACACCACATACCCAAGATAACGGAGGCATGTCTTTGGTAGGGGTCGAAGGGAGATTTTCCTTTCCCCCGGTCTTGTTTAACTTCAAGATTGAGCTGTCCGTCAGAGTATGTCTGCCCGAAACCAGAACATTCTCATATTAAATCATGCATACAGCATGTACAAGCCAGAATAGTCATACACAGTGAAGACGTACAGTAAAAATGGCTGCAAAACATGAATTAGATCAAAATTAATTGAAAGCAGAAAACTCACAGAATCTGAAAATGTCCATAAGATACATTATTTCTGATTAATCCTAGCGGCAGCCATTGGGGATTAACAGCACACAGGCAGTACCCAAGCGCAAGGGTGCATGTTTACACAACTACACTTACAGGATTTACCATTTCAGGCAAGCACTGTCAGTCCCTTGCAGGTGAATTATTAGTTGTTTATGAACACTCACCATGTAAGTACAGGTCGGACTGAAGGCATAGGTTCCGCAGACGTACATCCTGTCATCATCTGCTCTCTGCAGCACCCGAATGTAGTTCCTGCAGTCGGTCTGAAACATGAGGAAGGTGGGGACATATCAACCCTTGATTCATCCATGACTATTAAAGTCACTGACCTGCAGAAAACTATTATAAACCCAAGCACTAAAGGGGTATTCCACCATAAGAGCAATCAGGGCTCATTCTCATTCATAGTTAGAGTGAATAAAGTCATCCAGGGAGTTCTCTAACAATCCTTTCCATCTACTTCATACAGGTTGCTTGTTATCCTATCATCAGCTTTCATGTGACCCGATAGACTCTCGTGGCCATGTCGTCAATTATGCAATAAAAAAACATAATTCCGGCATTCCAAGCAAGCAAATCACATTGCAAGCCAGATTTTTACTCACTAAGTAACTTATCTTGCCGATCAGTAGTTTTAAGATTTCTTTTAAAGGCTGCTATAAACACCAATCGCCAAGATAAGTTACTTAGTGAGTATAAATCTGGTTTGCAATGTGATTTGTTTTGCTTGGAATGTTTTGATTTCGGGGGCCAGAGCTGCTTGAGGGAATGAGCCAAAATCACGTTTTTGGCGAAATACACTTTTAATCGATATCAAATTTTCCATTGATTAATTTAGATTGGCTACTCTTCCGTTGATGACTGCTTTATCCCATTGCACATTTAAATATTGCTATGTAATAAATGCCAAATGATGGAAAGGGCTTCAGGTCAGCTGGGACTGAATTAAACCGTCGGGGGAAATAAGGATGGAGGCGGGTGGGGAGGGGTGATTGCTTAGCCTTTAGACGCTGGCTGCATTCGAAATGTTCACTCACTCACTATATAGGGACACTATGTAGTGAATGTTTTGAAAACAATATAGAGTGAGTGAGTGAGCGAGCTGGTGGACAAGTGTACATTTTGAACGCAGCCTAATTTCATGTATCTCTACAGTTGAGACATCCCATACACACTATAGTTTCTTACCTCAAAATTCTTTCCTTTCTGCGAACACAGGATACGTTTGCCCAGCGGGACACTCCATTGAAGCTGGAACAGGATACGCAAGTTATTCCAAGACTAGTGCATGAGATCACAAACAATTTGAGCCAAAAAATTTCAGTCAAAAGAAATTACAGATGGAATACAAACAATGGCCATGTTCACAACAGTTTATTTGTGCTCTATTCAGAGTGCAAGTACTAAAGAAAAAGTGACCAGCAGTTGCAAGGGCCAATTCCACTTGCAACAAATGCGAGGCCAAGGGCCTTGCTTCAGGGCCCCAGAGCTGCACTGATCTGACAGTGGGTCCTGAACCAACAAACCTTTCATCTTCACCAGTACCCCACTCACCTCTGCCATCTTCCTGGAAATATTGTTCATATCCAGTGCATAGATGGCATCACGGGCCCCCAGAAACAACACACCCAAGTCCTCGCGCAGCAGGGAAGTGGTGTAATTATAGATCCCCTCATCTCTGAAGAGAGTTATACCACCATCTATCAACAAGATAAAGGGAAAAAAACATATATCCACTCATTTTCTTTCAAGTCAGTCAATTCAGGAAAAGTTAATGATGCAGTTTTACGTCAAAATTGCCATTTCAGGATATGAGTTCTCTGGAATCAATTTAATAACCAACATCTGATTTCCACTTTGTAATGCCATTTGGCCAGTCAGAATACCATTCCAGGAGTTAACCAATCTTAGGGCGTTAGCATTGCCACTTCTCAAGTGACCGTACATTTGCAGAAAAGGGATCTGAACACGTCCTCTACAAATTGTTGTGTGCAGCATTTCAATTATATTTTGCAGATTGACTAACTTGACATGGTAATTGATACAAGGCCTACAGTGGTGACAGTTTTACATGACAGATAAAAAGAGGAATTGTTTGAAGGAGTGGGGGCTGGCGCTTGGGCGAGCAAACTCTTACCCTGATGAGGGACACTATTCCGCGGGATGGGGGCACCCCCCACCAGGAGGGGGAAACCCAAAAGAAGCAACAGTAACACTTCACACGCAGTCATGCTTATGCTGGACACTTGAATCAATATTCCATTGCTCTGTCGATATTCAAAGTTCTGCCAACACAAAGCCAGGCAGCGGATTAATATCTTATAATCCAGATTCCACTGAGTAAGAGCTGAGGCAAGTTTCACATCCATCTCTTGCACCACACAGGACTGGATGTTTATGCAATCAGCATTGGAATCAGCTTCTTGTGGCCTAGCACTCATCTTTTATTTTTATTCCCAGATTCTGCAAAAACTGTTTCGGCAAATGATTTAAAGATCTTCTCACAAAGTTGCTGCCATGCACAGGCACTTCAATAACATTCCCAGAACATTCCAGTGACATTGTGCGAACATTCTGTATTAGCTGGGCTACATCATCACACACCAGCCAAAAAGCTGGATAAGATACTTGCTAAGCACATCAAGCAAGCATGAGGCTGTACCTCAGAATCAAACCTAAGCCTATTCAGTCACAGAATAAATCCATCGCCATTAAACTATACAGCTGCCCCAGAGTCGATGGCAGGTGAACGTCAATGGCGCCTTTTCATTTATAAAGACGCGAGAACATAAAATAACCTGTGTAATTGTAATGTCTAAATTTACTAACAGGGCAAATGTGTGGCAACATGCATGACTACTGACGATGGCAGGGAGGTCTCAAAGCTTTTTTTGGATTTAATTTTTTAAAATAATTTTTTAGTTCTGAAAATAATTTAGGACAAGAATAGGAGTATAGCTGTTCGGTTCTTCTTCTTTAAAGCTACCAAGATGTGTGCATTCAGGACTTTGGATCAAAGTGAAACTACTGCATCAATTTCATACATCTAAGTATTACTTGCCAAAATGTCACAAGTATATCCGTCGGTTGTATTTGACGTCTGTTTGTCTGTCAGTTTGTTAGTTATGCACCCTTTTGCCATTTATCCGGCACCAATCTTAACAAAACTTGCAGACATGTTGGCATATTCACCACACACCTATACTTTTTTTTAAGTTTCAATGTCAAAGGTCAAGATCACCCAAAAGGTCAAATACACACGTTTGTCGATAACTTCATTGTACTGGGTGGAATTTTGGCAAGTCATTGTTCTATGAACATTTTTTTTATTTTAAGTTTGCTCAGATGATTTTTTTTGAACAAATCAACTTTTTTAGAGAGTGCAGAAACCCAATTTCATATCGGTAGATTAAATAGAACCATCTCCTCAGACAAATAGCAACCTCCTGATTGTTTTTTTTTTTCAGTCTACAATGTACACAGAATTAGGCACAATCATCAGTAGGCTTGATTTCAATAGATTAATTTTTCACCTCATTGCAAAATCTAGTATTAATTCCCAACATGTTTTTGCACACAAACAGTTACAACACGTAGGGCTTTTGATCAAATGAGTTTAAAAAAATAGAAAATTTTAAATATCAAGAATAAGCCAAAGAAGTGCGCAGAATATTTCCAGTCAGCAGTTTACTCCCGTCACTTTTATCTTAATTCCTCATTTATTTCAACTAGATTCGTTCCAAGCTGTGCTTTATCAACAGCGAATGCATAGCCAATCTTAAGTAATGTGTTTAAAACACATTTGTTGCAGCTTCCAAAACATTGTCGAAAAAGCACGAAACTGCCAATAAACAATTCCTTAAAGGCAAATAGCCTAGTGTAGGCTACTTGGCCTAATATATTTTGAGTGCTTCCTTCAGAAAGTTCGTGAGCGACATAACAACAATTCAAAAACTCATTGAACTTAGTCTACCGAGAATACCAACCTTTGTCTTCAGAGCACCGAACGAAATGTAAGTGTTCCGACATGCAAGTGTTCTTTTATGGCAGTGTGATATCGCACCAGGTGGTTACGTCACAGTACTGTCAGAACTGGCGGCCCAGTTACGTCTCAAGTCGAACCATCCTCTGAAGAAAAATGCCGAACGCTAATCTATGACGTAAAGAACCAAGTTTAATCACAGCAGTTATATCGTTTTCAAGTCACCGAAGTCGAATTACGCAATTAGTCAATTTGAATTCTGAAATGGGAGAGCCACTCTAGCTACCGCTATTACTCATAAACCAAAAAAGTAATCGCATTAGGGTTCGAGTCCCGATTGTACCAACCGGCGGGTCTCAAGCCTTCTTCAGTATAGATATTTTATTATTTATTTATCAGTTTAAAAAAATATATATTTTTAGTATCGTAAAATAGGTTAATAAGCAGGACCGCCTTAATACACGGGCTTACCGGGGCTGAAGCCAAAGGGCCTGACGCGTGAAAGGGCATATTGCGAGGATCGGGATTAAAACTAACATTGGCAGAAACGCAAAATAATGCTTATACAGTGCTCTGATTGTTGTTTGTATTGGGTCTGCCCGGGAACGGGACGAGGTGGATTAATATTTTGCATAAATAAAAGACACTGTGATTGGTTAATGGACAACGTGTGTGCCTATTGTTACTGTCCAATTGTTGAATTTGAACTATTCAAATACAGCTTTTACTTTGCTCCTGGTGTGGAAATTTAAGACAAAGACACGAAAACAGAGAAAGAGGCAAGCATGTGGCTGTACCTCAGAATCAAACCTAAGCCTATTCAGTCACAGAATAAATCCATCGCCTTTAAACCAGACAGCTGCCCCAGAGTCGATGGCAGGTGAACGTCAACGGAGCCTTTGTATTTATAAAGACGCGAAAACATAAAATAACCTGTGTAATTGTAATGTCTAAATTTACTAACAGGGCAAATGTGTGGCAACATGCATGACTACTGACGATGGCAGGGAGGTCTCAAAGCTTTTTTTGGATTGAATTTTTGAAAGTAATTTTTTAGTTCTGAAAATAATTTAGGACAAGAATATGAGTATAGCTGTTCGGTTCTTCTTCTTTAAAGCTACTCGGCTGTGTGCATTCAGGACTTTGGATCAAAGTGAAACTACTGCATCAATTTCATACATCTAAGTATTACTTGCCAAAATTTCAAAAGTATATCCGTCGGTTGCATTTGACGTCTGTTTGTCTGTCAGTTTGTTAGTTATGCACCCTTTTGCCATTCATCCGGCACCAATCTTGACAAAACGTGCAGACATGTTGGCATACTCACCACAGACCTATACTTTTCTTAAGTTTCAATGTCAAAGGTCAAGATCACCCAAAAGGTCAAATACACACGTTTGTCGATAACTTTGTTGTGCTGGGTGGAATTTTGGCAAGTCATTGTTCTATAAAGATTTTTTTTTTATTTAAAGTTTGCTCAGTAGATTTTTTTAAACAAATCAACTTTTTTAGAGAGTGCAGAAACCCAATTTCATATTGGTTGATTAAATAGAACCATCTCCTCAGACAAATAGCAACCTCCTGATTGCTTTTTTTTCAGTCCACAATGTTCACAGAATTAGGCACAATCATCAGTAGGCTTGATTTCAATAGATTAATTTTTCACCTCATTGCAAAATCTAGTATTAATTCCCAACATGTTTTTGCACACAAAAAGTTACAACACATGGGGCTTTTGATCAAATGAGTTTGAAAAAATAGAAAATTTTAAATATCAAGAATAAGCCAAAGAAGTGCGCAGAATATTTCCAGACAGCAGTTTACTCCCGTCACTAACTTTTATCTTAATTCCTCATTTATTTCAACTAGATTCGTTCCAAGCTGTGCTTTATCAACAGCGAATGCATAGCCAATCTTAAGTAATGTGTTTAAAACACATTTGTTGCAGCTTCCAAAACATTGTCGAAAAAGCACGAAACTGCGAATAAACAATTCCTTAAAGGCAAAAAGCCTAGTGTAGGCTACTTGGCCTAGTATATTTTGAGTGCTTCCTTCAGAAAGTTCGTGAGCGACCTAACAACATTTCAAAAACTCATTAAACTTAGTCAACCGAGAATACCAACCTTAGTCTTCAGAGCACCGAACGAAATGTAAGTGTTCCGAAATGCAAGTGTTCTTTTATGGCAGTGTGATATCGCACCAGGTGGTTACGTCACAGTACTGTCAGAACTGGCGGCCCAGTTACGTCTCAAGTCGAACCATCCTCTGCAGAAAAATGCCTAACGCTAATCTATGACGTAACGCACCAAGTTTAATCGCAGCAGTTATATTGTTTTCAAGTCACCGAAGTCGAATTACGCAATTAGTCACTTTGGATTCTGAGATGGGAGAGCCACTCTAGCTACCGCTATTAGGCTACTCATAAACCAAAAAAGTAATCGCAGTAGGGTTCGAGCCCCAATTGTACCAACCGGCGGGTCTCAAGCCCTCTTCAGTATAGATATTTTATTTTTTATTCATCATTTAACAAAAATATAATTTTAGTACCGTAAAATAGGGTAATGAGCAGGACCGCCTTAACACACTGGCTTACTGGGGCTGAAACCCTGGGGCCTGTCGCGTGAAAGGACATCTCGCGAGGATCGGGATGAAAACTGTCTTTGGCAGAAACGCAAAATAATGCTTATACAGTGCTCTGATTGTTGTTTGTGTTGGGTCTGCCCAGGAACGGGACGAGGTGCATTAATATTTTGCATAAATAAAAGACCGTGTGATTGGTTAATGGACAACGTGTGTGCCTATTGTTACTGTCCAATCCTTGAATTTGAACTATCCAAATACAGCTTTCACTTTTCTCCTGGTGTGGAAATTTAAGACAAAAGACACGAAAACGGAGAAAGAAATGTGACAGCGGGGCTCAAAAATGCACAAATCAATTTGGGAAATTGCTGCGGCAGTCCCAGCTATTAAGGAAAGAAAAATAACCAAGCTGACTGGATATTGCGAAACTACGTGCCTCAACGAGACGGAAAACTCTCCACCATTAGCGGCTATCCTATCGATGCTAACTATCCACCACCGGCAGGGTTGTAGAGCGCACGAGCAGCTGAAGACTAACGAACCGTCTGCAGCTGGTGCTGACACAGGATAAATAGCAAGCTAGGCGTTTGGTAGGTAGGCAGCTTAGGACAACAATATTAGAAAATGTAGGGCCTAGTTTCATTTAAGCTTGTTCCAGTCCACTGTAGCTGAGGAGTTTCACCGCAAACTGCAAAATTCGTGATTTAGTGATTTTCATCTGCTTTTGCTGTTCAGTAGAATAATTCAAATTTTGATTTGTATAAACGGTGCTAGCTATTATAGTTCATATGGATAATCATTTCTGAAATTGGAAATATGTTTGTTATTTTTACACGGCCTTTCCTCGGCGAGTTGCGTCGTAATGGAACTTGCTGTAATTTGATCCGCTACAGTTCAACGGCAGCACGACAGAAAACAATTTTCCGTGTTTGTACGAAAGGCTGCTCACTAGTGTTGTGGTATCACTGCACAGATGTTCGTCATTTAGTTCTGAACGGAATTGTAAGATGGGCAGCTAAAGCCCATAGAACGTTCCGATACTTTGTCATTTTTCTGCAAAAAGACCGGAAGCTGAAGATCTTTAGGCCCAGTTTACACGAAGACGCTTGCGAGTAAAGACAAAATATTTTAACGGAAGTGCCTTTTGTTTATATGGTGACGGCGTTTTTGGGGCTTGAAGACGCAAAAATCTCAAACCACCCTCGACTGTGGAAAACTTGAATACGCTCCGGCGTAGCGTTTCCGTCTAAACTGGCCTAGAAGCAAAACTGGCTCAGATCTGCTGTTCTGCTCACGTCGCGTAGGCGTTTACGTCACGCAGTAAACAAACATGTCGGATTACATCCATGCTCCGGACCTTCACGCTACTCTGGCAGCCATAATAAATGTACAGGAATCGTTACTACAAATATACAGAATCTGTACACGTGCTATTGGCGAACAGAGGAGGATCTACTTGACCAGACTAAGTTCTTCTTGTTGCAGCGATGCGATGCAGATGCCGATCCCAATTGCGATGTCAGAGGGCCTCTATTCTCTAGGATCTTATGACTACTCACACTGTTATAGGGCATATCTGCAGAGAATCGGGAGAGAAGGGTGATATGAATTGGGCGGGGGGACAGGGACGGCAATCAGGGAGCCCCTGGGCTATGGGGTACAGCAAACAGAGGGCCCCTGGGCCACGAGGGACGGCAATCAGAGGGCCCCTGGGCTATGGGGGACGGCAGTCAGAGGGCCCCTGGGCTATGGGGCACGGCAATCAGAGGGCCACGGGGGACGGCAATCAGAGGGCCCCTGGGCCATGAGGGACGGCACTCAGAGGGCCCCTGGGCTACGGGTGACGGCAGTCAGAGGACCCCTTGGCTATGGTGTGCGGCAGCCAGGGGGCCCCTGGGCTATGGGGTACGGCAGCCAGAGGGCCCCTGGGCTATGGAGGACGGCAGTCAGAGGGCCCCTGGGCTGGGACTGCTGTAGTGCCTCTCGTGAATACTCCTAAGGGAGCCCTAATGTTTACCAACTAGGGGTTCAAGGAAGTAGGGGGGAATGGTTTCAGAGGGCCCTCTGATTATGAAAGCCCCTGCTAAGGGTCGCGACTTCTGGCTATGTAGGGGCCCTAGGGAGAGCCCTAATGGGAGAGCATACTGTTAAGAGAGCCCTCGGATTACAAATGTTCTTACAAAGGGCCTCTGATTTACCAAGGGTTTTGAATGAAAGTCCTTTCAGGGAGCCCTAAGGCCCACGATATGCTAGCTGTGTGACTTAATTTACGTGTGCAATCGGACATATTTGCAGCAGAACAATCAGAGCACTATGTACGATACTGGTAGTGTTGCCAAAAGTCGCTATTGGCTATCACAAAAGTCGCTAGATTACGTCATGACGTTACTATGATGTCAAAACGTCACGCACGACTCACTGATCTCAAGAAAATGTGTCGACATGGCTATATTGACAATCCCAAAGGGTACAGTTTCGAGATCGGGGCTAATGTGCAGTGCTGCTTAACCATGAAATAAGCTTCTGGCGGCGGCGCAGAGCTGAAGTTACATTGAAAAACAATGATTTTGACACTCGAGAGATGTGTTTTTTTAAGGTCGCCAGATTCACCTAAAAATCTGCTTAGTCGCAAGATGTGGTTTTAGTCGCCAGAGAAGGCCAAAAGTCGCTTAATCTAGCGACAAAGTCACTAAATTGGCAACTTTGGATACTGGCAGTATCATGTAGGGAGCAGATAGCCAACCAAGCTCTCATTAATATTTTCCACCATTGTTTGACTCTACCATGAGCACAACATGGAAGATCGCCCCTCGCGGTTGTGTCAATATTGCAACATGCGCACATGTCTGCGTACCTTGTGTTCAGTTGTGCTACCACGCGTAACATCGACATAAAATACGCATAGGTACGCATTCAGGCATAAAATGTGCACACGACCAGCATATCCTGGGCCTAACGCTGGCCCCAGTAGACAGCTAGTAGAAGCTGGACCTATTTTCTATGAGAAGTGATTTCGCTCCCGCACAGTATTGTGTGTACACAATACGACATGGTCCTTGGAGTGCATCGAAACTGTCATTGCGACACGTCCAAAAGTTTAGAAACTCTAACTCCATGCAAATTTATCGCGGGTCGCGACCATATCGTGAAGCAAGTGTCCAATAGCTGAGCTAGACTCAGGGGCGGGCTGCACAGCGGTCCAGTCACAATACACAGCAGACTCACGTGTCATTATAACCTATAGTTATCTTCGAGGAGAGTAGTAGACTGGTAGATATTCACCTTCAGAACACTGAGTTTCGCCCGCTTCACTTTGCAGATTTCGCTTCCATATGTCCCCACCGTAAAGGGGTGTACTGTACATACCAATGCCAACAAAGTGAAGTCCAAGTGAAATTCCAATATCGATACAACACTCCCACATTACACTTGGCATTGCTTTTATCGAAACTCCTCACATGGCAGAAATTTTGGAAGTTTAAGTGAAAATCCAATATTGTTAAATCCATTTATCGAAACTCCTAACAGCATTCTTACATTAAAGCCTATCCTAGACTATCAGATGTAGCATCCAACGCCCTATTAAAAAGCTCATTGACATTTAAGTTATATTATATTGTGTTGTATTGTATTGTAATAATAGTGTACCTTAAGACTTAAAGCCATTGTAAGGGCTACTGTATTTTCAGTGAACAAATTTGGAAGTCTAAGTGGAATTCCAATATCAATTTTCCAATGGACTGAATGAAGGGGTGGAGACTTGGGCTCTCTCTATTTATAGCCCCCTGCTTCACTACTCCTCACAACCTGACCTTTCAGCTCGACAACTTGCTTTGTATTGAACCTGTGCAACCTGACTTGTTCAACTGCCTTTTTAAAGGCTTATATCCATTTATATTATATTATATTATGAGAAACAACACTGCACCTTCAAAGGCTCAAAGCCTTTGTAAAAGGCTTTAGCATTTCCAACGCCCTTTTTTAAGGCTTGTTGCCTTGTATTGTATTGTGGGTACTCATTTATACTGTATTATATTATTGTTATATTATTACAATCAGCTGTGAAAGTCCCTGTGAAAATCCAATAGATATAACACTCTAACATTACATTTGGCATCAGTAGTATGGACTGCAAACAAAAAAGTGGGGCTTCAAAACGAAAAGCTAAAAAAAATAGGGAGGCAAAGCAGGCCGATTTTTTTTTTAAATGTGCCTTTCATTTCTAACTTTTTTGACAAGCCTCAAGATTCAAATATTGATAATGTCATCAGTACCCCGAGTTGCAGCAATGAAGAGATCCACCACAGGTTTGATCATACCGGAGCCCTCACAGACCCAATCAAGCGTAGAACCGGCCTGTCAGGCTCAGGCCTCAGGCCCACACTCAGACCAGGCATCACCTGAGAAAATCTTTCCAAGTGAGGAGGATTGCACAGAGCCCAGATTCACACCAAAAGCTGGGGACACCAACTCCGGTCATGAACCTCTTATTGACCCTGCTTTATGGCCAAATACCACAACCATTAAAGACTTGTGCACTCTTAGGACAGGAGACTCACTGTCAGACCAGGCATCGCCTGAGAAAGTCTCGTCAAATCAGGAGGGGTACACTGAGACCAGTAACACATTAGGAGCTAGGGGCTCAAACTCCTGGTGTGAAATGGTAAATGACCCTCCTTTATGGCCAAGTGCCATTACTGAACAGGTCAAGTCGATTCTGGTTAGCAGAGGAGCAGCTGCTTTTCAAAATCGAAGTGAAAAGTACCCTGCCTCAAGTAGGGATAGGACCATGGGGGGCATCACTAGGAGTTTCACAAATTCCTTAATCAAATGCTCTCTACCTCATGGCCAGTCTGTGACTAGGCAGTGGCTACTTTACTCCCCTTCATCTGGTTGCATCTTTTTTTGCTTACAAACTCTTTTCAAGTAAGCACAATGCGTTTGTCCATGGGTTTTCTGATTGGAAACATTCTGAGCGTATCGGTGAGCGTGAGAGGAGTAAGGAGCATAGGGCTTGATGTTAGCTCTACACAGTCGCTCCAAAAACACAGGAAGAGTTAATTCTGATCTTGTCAAACAAATTGATGCAGAGAGGCAATACTTGCGGGAAGTTTTGAATTGAGTTGTTGCTGTAATTCAGTTTTTGGGGGAGAGGGGCCTTGCTTTCAGGGGAGATGATGAGCGGTTGGGATCGCCTCACAATGGTAATTTCTTGGGCATTGTCGACCTGTTGGCCAAATTTGACCCTTTTCTAGCTGACCAACTCCAAAGGTTTGGAGGCAAGGGCAAAGGCTTTGTGTCCTACCTCTCATTCACAATCTGTGAGGAATTTATCCACTTAATGGAAGAAAGAAAAAAGGAAGCAATTATCAGTGAGATTAAAAAGGCCAAATACTTCTCTGTTATCGTTGACTCCACTCCAGACCTCGCTCATGAGGACCAACTCAATAGTGGCGGAGAAGTAGTTGAGCGTTTTCTGGCTTTTGAGCCTATTGAAAATCATAGTGGGAATAGTTTGGCTGAGTGTGTTGTTGCAATGGTGGAGAACCTGGGCCTAGACTAAACTAACTGTCGAGGCCAGTCTTATGACAATGCAAATAATATGTCAGGAAAGTACAATGGAGTCCAAGCTCATCTGAAACGAATAAACCCATTGATTTGTTATGTCCCCTGTGCTGCACATTCATTGAATTTAGTCGGTGTCAATGCTGTTGACAGTAGCCCAGAAGCTGGCTGTTTCTTTGACTTTCTGCAATCAATGTACACATTTTGTGCCTCGTCAACACACAGGTGGGGAAAGGTGTTCCGTGTTACAGATGTGAAACTCACACTGAAAGCTTTCTCAGGTACTCGCTGGAGTTCAAGAGCTGAATCAACAAAAGGCCCTTTGGAAATATTATGGACAATTGAGAGAGGCATTGAACAATATTTCCAAAGATTCACAGGAGAAACGTGAAACTAGAAGCGAGGCCTCTGCACTCTGTGGCAAGCTGGACACCCTAGAGATAGCTTTCATGGCACACTCGTTGGATACAATACTGCAGCGGTTCCAAGCCATGAGCCTGCTGTTGCAGAAACATGACATTGACATACACACAGCTACACAGCTTCTCCTTTCACTTTGTGACTTTGTGGCAGCACAGAGAGACAATTTTGCCTTTTTGAAGGGTCAGCTTTAAATGTCACCGATTCAGTCTCCCAAGACTACAGATATGATCTCCAGCGCACAAAGAAGCGCAAATGTATGGCTGATTAAAGTGCAGAGCCAGGTGTTGAATTTAGTGGAAAAGACAAGTTTTGGATTGAAACGTTCAATGTTCTAATTGACTAACTTGTGTCCTGTCTTAACCATCGGTTAACTGCATACACACACTTGACCAATCTTTTTCATGTTCTTTTCATGCCTGATAATATGTCCAACAGTGAGCTCACTTTAAGGGCCGAATCTCTTGCTGCAGCATATCCCACTGATCTGACCATGAGCTTAGCAGATGAACTTGTTCAGTACAAATCATTCATTTCAGAAGAACAAAAATGCCCAAATATAATGCTAAAAACCATGGTTAATTTGGATTTACAGTCCACTTTCCCAAATGTTTACATAGCACCCAGACTTTTTTTGACCCTGCCAATAACAAACTATGAAGGGGAACGGTCATTCTCCAGACTGGCTCGAATTAAAAATGAGCTCAGGATGAAAATGTGCCAAAATCGGTTGAATTCACTCTCCCTTCTAGCAATAGAGTCAGAGTTTGTTTGACAGCTCAACTTTGATGAGTAAGCGGACCACTTTGCAAGAAGTAAGAGCAGAAAGAAACCTTGGTAGGATCCTTAGGTACGGTAGGTTGGCGCGAGGGTGACTGTAACGAGGTGTGTGAGTGTAGAATCTGAGACTGTAGTGAAGTGCAAGGGGAGTTGCTGAACAGGAGTCGTTCTTGTTTGAAGGACGGAGGTGGTGGAGAGGAACGCGATGCTGAGGACCAAGGTCATGCGAGAGAGGGAGGAGCAGAGAGAGAGGAGGAAGTATAACTACACCCTACTCAGAGTTTGGCTGCCTGAGGACTCTATACTGCAGGGTGTGTGTCCTACCCGCGTCTCTCATGACCGTGCACATGCGCTTAGCTTGTCTGACACACTGCCCTCTCTTTTTCTCTTCTCTCTCTCGCTCTCTCTCTCACTCTCTCTCTCTCTCCATCAGCTTACACTCATGTTGCAACACCAGCTGTAGTTTAATTATTGGTTGACTATAATGCTTGCTATAGTGGAAATACAGGGTGTACTATTATGCTAACAGTGCTAGATGTACAGTAATTCTAGTTCCTCTGCTAATCTGGATGTGCTTTAATCTGAGGTAAGGCGCAAGTGAGCTGAATGAGCTGTTACAAGCCTTAAATCTACCTGTCCCCTCACAAGGAGCTTGCTCACTGTTGACGCATTTCTTGCTGTTCTACATTACTTGGTGTGAAGTAAAGCTAGCTGCACTATGAGTAAGGTTGTGAACTGTAATGTTGGCTGCACTCTAGTACTACATGTACTGTAATATTTCCCGTACAACAATGCTTGGCATTCTGTAATGCTTGCTGTACTACAATGTTCGGTGTCCTGTTAGTGCTATATGTGCCAGAAATTCAAGTTGTGCCATAATGCTGGATGTACTATACTGCTAGTGCTACAATACTGGGCCTAATGTAAAACTAGCTGTAATGGTAATACTAGGTATGCTAGCTTTTGCAATTCAGTGGCAATTTAAGCCAGCTGTGAATCAATTGTAGTTCACAGCTGATTGTGGCTTTTTATCCCCCGGCATATAATGCGGGGGGATATAGCTCACGCTCTGTCCGTCCGTCTGTCTGTCCGTCTGTCTGTTTGTCTGTCCCTCCGTCTGTAAACATGAGTTTGTCCGGGCCATATCTCGGAAACTATATGTGCTAGCTTCACCAAACTTGACACACATGCCAATGATGATGTCTAGATTTGCCTTTTAAAGGTTGTTTTCACAGCCTACAGCCGGGGTGATCCGCCTTTGCCAGATGTCTCTTGTTTAAAATGTCCCCAAGTCCAGCCGGATAGCTCACTCGGTTAAGGCACTGCGCTGCAGTGCAGAGGTGACTATCACGTTGCGGGTTCAAGCCCTGACGTACCCACCGGCAGGGGTCGGCAGCTTATTCAGAGTAGCGCACAATTGGCCATTGCGCTATAGGGTTCCAAATTGGGAAGGGACTGCCGGATTTGGGGATAAAATAGTAGCTTTGTTCGTTGCTCCAGCGCCTCCTGCTGGCCAGACGGGCGCTCGTCAAGAAGACTCTGGGTTTCTTCATGTCCGGGCATCCTCCGCCATCGTTCTGAACTTACGAGGATTCAACCAATGAGTGTATAAGAATCAGTGGCTGACGGGCACGTGCTTCGGAGGAGAGTCGTGAGCTGTTATCACTATCCTGAGTTGGCAGCTAGGGGTCGCATACGAGCAAGCTTTGTACATAGTTCACCAATTGGGCATTCCAGATTCGGGTGGGATTGGAGATGCCAAATTAAAAAAATAAATAAATAAATGTCCCCAAATCCTAACTCGGAGCTTGGCCCCTATGAGGCACGTTCTTGGCCTGGGAGAAGGTGTCTGCACTGTACCAGTTTGTGGGGGAGGCCCTGGTGGATGGCTGGCAGCCCTTCAAACTGGTGGCACCGGGGGGGAAGAAGCTGAAAGAGGAGGATGTGCTACTGACTGAATGTAACCTGGTGAGTCCTGACCACACAGACACACACACACACACACACACACAGGGAAACGCACCTGGCCCCCCCGCCCCCAGCTGCTAGCTCAGTTGCTTCCAAATAGAATCCTGGACGGCCCACAATGTCTACTGGTTTTAGGCATTACAACATTTTCTGGGAATCGGATGGGCCATGTTTTCTATCGTCCATGGCTTAAAGCTGCTGTAAGTGTTAAGAGGCTCCACATTCCGATAGAGTATAATTTATTTGGAGTTATCTGGTCGATAACACAAGTCTCAGTCACGGTCTTCTGCAATAAAGCGGTATATAAAATTCTGGAGTCACCGACTGCCTCTATCTAAAACGCAAGATGGTCAAGAGCTGTATTTATATTGGTTCCGCTTTCAATGGGGAAAACCGAAGAAATCAAAGGGTTTAAAAAGCAATGTACAGCTAGCCTTGCTGCCACTAGACAGGTAAGCTTTGTATTACTCTGTTGTAGTTGTGACGTTTTATCAGTCTCGTATAGTCCAGTTAGTGGTTTTTAATCCTACTAATATCAGTTTATAAATGAACCGTCCTCGTTTGTGGCGGACTACAGCTTGCTTAGCTGTGTAACAATAGCAAGTGTGGCTAAAGGACACTAGCTAGTTTTGGCTAATAACTTCGAATAGCCATTTATTCCAAAGTTTCTGCATGGATGTAATGTGCCGTTGGTCCATGTTTTCAGTGTGGCTTTCACACGATAATCACAGAGAGCGTCTTTATATAGAGTACTTAAGTGATGACGTCACAGCTACTTAGCTTCTGGTGTCGAAAGTAAAATTCTTATGGGAATTTATAATGGGGTTTGGACACTTTCTGGCATTGCTCGAACTCGCGCTTATTTTATGAGTTGCCTCTCTCTGAGAGTTGATTGCCTATGGGGTATACAGATACAAATGATCGCATCAAATTTGTTGTTTGTTGCCAAAAATTATATGCTTTGCACTTGTAGTCAAAGCATTCTCAACGGACAACGACGGTAGGGTAGCCAATCAGTGCCTTAAATTGCCGTTGTCTATGTCTGTGCATCCTTTACCACACTGAAAGAAAGGTCTCTTTGGGGTTGTAGAATTTGCATAATGTTATTGAATGAAGCTCACATTATTTATTTGTGTTCCCTCTTAAGGTAAAAAAAAAATCATGTTGACCGAAGCTATTCTTTGAGAATGTCAATGTTCACAATTTTGTCATGTTGGATGATAAGGAAAAAGTTAGGTTTAGGTCCAGCCCACTGAGCTCCGCCCTACGTGACTACGTCAGTGTCGCGTGCCCTTGACTGCGCGCAAGGGACGATTGGCGGCAACTTTGAATATCTTCAACGGTCACTTGGAAAATTCGCATTTTCGAAAACTCAGAAGACGGCGGCAGTGAAGAACTTCTCCACAGTGTGAGGTAAAATAACATGATTCTTTATCTTTGGTATCTGTAATCCGAATATGTTACCAAGTATTGTGTTTTCACAAACAGATAGTTGTCAACATGTAATTCATACCGAATGTATTTGACTGTCGGTAAAGTGCTATGCTAGATTTTGAACCTAGAAAGTGTTGCTCCCCAGTGTGAGGTAAAATAACTTTACTCTTAATCTTTGGTTGATTTAAGTCGAACAGCCGAACTTATTACCATGTTATTGTGGTTGTACAAGCAGGTTGTTGTCGACATGTGTTTCATACCGAATTAATTTGCTTGTCAGGAAAAGTGCTATGCTAATTCTGAACCTAGAAATATACACGATGCTAAACTAGCTAGTTTATGGCGCCAATAGGCATGACTCAGACTGGGTACTAAGAGGGTAAAGCATTGAAACCCTTCGAAAACCTTGGGATGTCTTATTTAGCGAAATGCATACGTCTAGAACCATAATGTGCTTTGGGCTCCTCGGTGTTTGTATGTGATATAACGTTACGTGTGTCGTAGTAAATTAAACTAGCTGTGCTGAACATCATCGTGGCAGTTGGGTCGGTAGTAGCAGTTGGAATTATGCTGTGCGCGTGCATTGATTCGTGTTCTACATAGACAAGCCATAGATAGATACATAGACGCCGCATCAACTGTGGAGGGACGTGCCTAAAGCGCCGCCATCTTGGTACAGGACTATCAGAGTCAGCGGTACATGAACACATATGAAGGAGAGGGGTCCTCCGCAATCTCAAAGTGGAATTATTCGCTGAATTTTTGACTGATTTCCAAACGGCTTGATTTGTTAAAGACGTCACACATGTAGGTGTAATACAGGGTGCTTGGATATTTTAAAATGGCTGGTTTTACTGCCCAAATAAAAAAAAATCAACGTTATCAGCAGACGAGCTTTTGATAAAAACTGAAAAGATGCCGGACTTCTGTGCCGCGTATGAGCGAACATTCAAACCAGATCTTGAGGGATCACTTTTCACAGGTAAGATGTAAGTAAGGGATAATATAGTGTGAGCAGGTTGTTATATATTGAAATAAACCCCGACAGGACGGACGGAACTATCGAGAGCCATCTCAGGCAAAATTAATTAAATAAATAAATAAATAAATATATCAGAAATAAAAAATAAAACAGAAATTAATACACCCTGAAATAAATAAATGTACCCCAGAGATAAATAAATATGACTATGAAATAAATACAATTATTTTTTTCCAGCGGTCCTTTATTTCCTAGTGACAGTTTTATTTATTTCAGGAGACTTTTATCTCCAGACGCCACATTCATGTATTTCTGGAGACTGTAATTTTTTCATTGTTACATTTATTTATTTCCACACGTATTTTCGAATGAGATGTATTTTTAAATGCGACATGTATTTCCAAAGGCCACATTTCATTTCAGGCTGTCTTTTCGTAGACATACATACATGAATGTAAATGAATGAATAGCAATAGTAATAATATAATGATTATATAATAATCCAGTGGCAATGATAAGAGTAGCAGTAATAATAATAATAATAATGATTATATTCATGACAACAATGATAATAATAATAATATCATTATTATACTCAAATGTGATGTGTACCCTTCAAGCAATGCTTTAAATAAAGACCTGAACGTTTTCTACGTTCAACGCTATCATGCCTGACGTTTGTTACAAACAAACCCTGTGAAAATAGTTTTGACAATTGAGCAATTTATGATCATCTATATTGCGTAGACACATCATTCCTCTATAGATGTAAGCCACGATCCAAGATGGCCGCCCTATAGGCACGTTGGCCCACGTAGTGTAATGATCTATGTATATATGTCTACGGTGTTCTACCCGCGACAGTTTATATACGTCATTGTGCTCCACGGTGCTTTCTGAGTGTGAGGTATTCTTGCAGTAGCTTGCCAGGAGATCTAGAACTACCGGTAGCTCTCCAAATCATGGCTCTAGTTGAATGTTTTTGTATCAGTTGCATGTTGTGCTGGATGAATGTGCGTCCAGTGTAATTCATGATCGTGTAAATATTAAATGCAGAAGCCCCGAGTTCCTAAAACTAATTTCAGGGAGATGTTTATTGTAATTTTGCTGACTAAACGAATCAGCGCACTCTGTGTTAAACATTCACCATGTACACTCGCTCTTAAAGTTGCTTTGAACATACCCGCTTGCAGCCTCTCACTCTGCGCCACTATCCCTTTTTCGCGTTCGTGCCTGCAAATCTAATTCCATGCATGATGCACGAGTCATCATCACCATGTCTAAATTAGGAGACTTATAGCCTGATTAAATTTGCACAGGTTGAACGTTGTCTACTGAGAAAGGGTGACTGTATTAAAAGCAGAATACAGAAAATAAGAACTATATGGCTGAAGTACGTCTGAAGGATTTTAATCCTAGGGGGTGTTTTGTAGCCTGGTACAGTTGAGCTGGTGAATACATTGAGACTTTTTTTAAGTATGTATTTTAATGTAGTATAATGAGATTGAAGAACTTACATATTTTGCATTTGCACATATCTTGTGAAATCCTGCTTTAAATAGCCTAAGGTACATTTTGTTTACCTGCTAGTTGGTCACAAGTTGACAATGCTTTTATGGACAATACATTTAAGTGAACCTTGTATAACTGTTACATGCTATGTGGTGATATTGGTAATGCTGTATTAAAAAGCATAAAACATGGTAAACATTGATTAATGAAGAAATGTTGATATATTTTGAAATGTGTGTTCATAGTGTTGTGTGCATTGTGTCTGTATTCATTTACTGTGTATTGGACTAAATATGAACTCTCCCCCCCCCTCTGGTTGTTAAATGTGGCAGTGCAAGGGATGTCAATCAGCTGTGCAAAGTAGCTCTGATCTACTTGCTCATTACAAGCGCCATCATCCCCACTTTGGCCGCACCACAAACTACCCCTGCACTTACATAGATTTCCCCTGTTCCTTTAAAACAAGGAACGCTCTGATTGTCCATCAGAATAGAGTGCACAGCACACAAATTGGTCAGACTTTAGATCAGTTAACCACCTTCTCATGTCATATATGTAAATGCTGCAATTTGCCCAACGAAAGGGAGTACTTCATTCACATCAACACACACCTGAGGAAAAATGAAGTTGTGTCTTGCATGTTCACAAACTGCACTTTTCGAACAAGTGTCTATGGGACATTTAAGTCGCACAAATGTCGGCAGCATAATCCACACACCGTAGCTGATTTTAGACCTGAAATTGTGAAACTAACTACTGTACCCTCTCAGTCATCGTCATCTGATTTGGGTGTGGTAGAGGATGTAGAAGACAGTTTTGCAGATGTAGAGCAAGCATTCCCTCACAGTCCAGTTCCAAATACACTTCAGAAGCAGCTTGCTGCAGCATTATTGAAATTGGAAAATTTGGTGCATGTGCCAGGTACGGCAATTGATGATTTTTTACAGGACCTCCACTTCCTACTGACCACTGCATCAGCCTCGCTTTTTCAGGGTTCATTAAATGCAATATTTGAAAGTCACAATCTACAGGATGATGACTCAGTGATGACTGACATAGTTGCAGCAGCCATATCTAACCCTGTTCATCAAGCTATTGAAAAGGGTGGCATACTCAGTACAACGTATCAACGTAAAACGTACTACAAGAAAGAATTTGATGTTGTGGAACCAGTTACGTACACTCTAGACCAGTGATTCTCAACTGGTGGGTTGCGACCCAAAAGTGGGTCATGGACCCGTTTTCATTGGGTCGCAGGCCTTTGCCAGGTCAAATAAAAAAATCTGTGCTTTTATTTTGAAGAGGATTTTTTTTATGCAGCGGAGTGCCGTCTATTCACACTCCTTAACACTAGGGGCTCTAATTTCGTAGACCAGGCGCAGGCGCGGCGAATGGGGGTGCGCCGCGCCAACGGGGTGTGTCCAGGCGTATATTGCAATTTCGTGCCCGACGTAGCCTGGCGCAAGTACTCCTCGGTCCCGCCTCTGCCCCTCCTTCCAGCGCAAGTTGGCAAAGGCGTGTTTGGGTATAACACAGCCGAGTCAAATATTGCTCATTGGCAAGAGAAACGATGGATAGCGTGTTCCTATTATTACAGCCTGTTGCTGTTTAAAATTTTGGGATTAACATGCATGGACAACAATGCAAGATACGTTACACATTTATTCTCAACATGTGATCTTAACTCAGTACGAGATCATATAGCAATCAGGCTGTATTCCTCTCCCCCACTATAAACGATAAAACCTAAGTGACAGTTATAGTAGCCTAGTATTAAGCTGCTTGCACACTGGACGCGAAACGAATTTTTCGCTCGACAGATTGCGTTGAAAGCAGTGTCTTGTGTCAGAAAGTCTGACAGGGTTTTAATATATCTCCGTGTCCGACAGTCTACTATTGTTTTTAATTTCTTCAAATCTACTGACTCTTTTAGATATTAAACATGAATGTTTTGATAAGAGGGCTCAGTTCTTCAAGATGAGTACCGAGAATTTCAATCAATGTTTCTGTTTAAGCTCTGCTCAGTAAAGCGAGTCGACATTGGTGCGAGACAATGTACAATGCCTCCGTGTCTGACAGCCAAAAAAAAAAAAGAGGACGATTAGAACAGATTGATAACGAAATAAAGAATGAAAAGAAACATTTTAACAACAGAAAATCCAACGAACACTGCGATTAATTTATTTGCGGGTCATTTTTTTTGGATGTTCTGTTGGTTGGTGATGTATATGTATTTTTATTCTTTATTCCATTATAAATCTGTTCTCATATCAATCGGCTACTTTTATTTTTGCTGGGTGCCGGACATGGAGTATTTTGCATTTCGCGTCGGACAGTCTTGAACGTGCATGCGATAATATATTCACACTGTCAATGGTCATGGAATTGATTTGCTCTCTGATTGCAAGCACTATTTTATCTCTGCTGTGGAAATAAAGCGTGAATCTGTTCGATCCATCTGACTCATTTTCAAAAGAAAGACCGAATTAAGACTGCTGTCTATTCAAAGGAAGAAAACAGACGAATAAAAAGACCAAGTAAAGTCGATAGCTCTTTGCATTGACTTTGACTGTAATCAGTCCTGCGAAAAATTTGTTTCGCGTCCAGTGTGCAAGCGGCATTACCGAGCATAGAACGCAAGCATAATATACGCACTGCCTGATGCCGCTCCCCAGCTCTCCCATTAAGTCTTCCAGACACAGATCTATGATGTCAGTAAGGCTGAAGTTACTGCTGCTTAATATTCTTCAAAGCACAATGTTTTTCAGTATTTACCAACTGATAAGCCAATAAGAAGAAAAGTTAATTTTGTATACTTGAATCTTTTTGAATTGCACTTTTTGTTTAATTTATTTTGAGTTTGTGGATAAAAACTGAAGAAACTGAATTTATTCCATAGTGCACTGTTGGCATATTTGCACCTTTTATTTTATTTTTAATTAAATTTTTTTTGCCAGAATAAGTGACTGAATAAACTTTAAGAGTACAGTTACTGAAGTGTGACTGAATGTTACGTTAAATAAATTTGAAAAGTTGACTTTTTTTATTTGGGTCACGGCTTATCATTAAGGGGTGATGGTGGGTCCTGAAGCCAGACCAGTTGAGAACCACTGCTCTAGACCACAAGAAAAAACACACTTTTCAGTATGTTCCCCTTCTTAGGTCTTTGCAGAATACACTAAACTGCCAAGTGATTCTTGATAAAGTCATTGACAACCATAGAGGTCAGCAACAATCTCAGCTTGAACCTCTGTATGAACTGAGGTCTCCTGAAGATGTTGTGCATTTCAGGAGTAATGCTTTTTTGAATTCTGACGAATTGAGATTATCATTGCGCCTTTTTGTTGACGACTTTGAAACTTGCAATCCACTGGGGACGTCTCGAAACAAACAGAAGCTTTGTGGAATTTATTGGGTTTTAGGAAACCTGCCACCTGGTTCCCACTCATCATTATCATCAATATTTCTTGCAGTACTTTGCAAGAGTGTTGATGTCAAAGCATACGGTTTTGAGAAAGTTTTAGAACCTCTTCTGCGAGATGTGAAAGTACTGGAGGATTATGGTGTGTATGTACCTTTGCTAGGGAAGTTTGTTAAAGGAACACTGCATTGTGTTGTGGCAGACAACTTAGGTGCTCACAGCATTGCAGGCTTCGTGGAGAACTTTTCCGGCCAATATTGCTGTCGCTTTTGCACTGCAAGACGCGCTGAAACACTATCTGGCCCTTTGACATCTGGTGCTTTTAGCCTCAGAACAAAAGAGTGTTATGCTTCTCATGTTAAAGCTGCTCTTGAGACAAATGTGCATTGTTGTGGAGTGAAAAGGGAGTGTGTTTTGACGAAATCCCTATCACATTTTCATGTTGTCTCGGGATATCCTCCAGATGTTGCACATGATCCTCTTGAAGGGATTGTTCCCGTCGAGCTAGCATACTGCTTGGGATCAATGATATCAAAAAAGCTTTTTACACTGCATGATTTGATTCAAGCCATCTTGTCTTTTCCCTACAAGGGTTCTGATAAAACAAACAAGCCACATGCGCTACCACAGAACATCTGTAGTCAGAAAACCATCGGAGGAAATGCTCACGAAAATTGGTGCCTTTTACGGCTGCTGCCATTTTTGATTGGCAGCATTGTTCCAGATGATGAGCCTGCGTGGCTTGTGTTAATGGATCTCAAAGAAATTGTTGAGCTTGCATTTGGCCCAGTCCACAACGATGATTCAATTTCGTATCTACAAAGCAAAATAATTGAGCACCACTCCAGGTACAAGGCATTGTTCCCTGATGTTCAACTCCTTCCAAAGCACCATTTAGTGGAGCATTATCCAGTCTTGATGAGGAATTTCGGCCCTCTAGCTGCACTCTGGACACTTCGATTTGAATCAAAGCATGGTTTCTTTAAGCGGGTTGTGAAGCATACCAATTGCTTTAAGAATGTACCATTGACTTTAGCCTCAAAACACCAATTCATGCTTGCGTTTCACATGACTTCCCCCTTATATGGCAAATCAAGCCTTGATGTACCCCATGTGTCCACTGTTCCAGTCAGTGTCCTAAAGGAGGAAGTGGCACAGGCTTTTTGGGAAAAATTTCCAAATGCATCTGTGGTCCACCTTGTCAAGAAGGCATGCAGTAGTGGCATACATTATAAGAAAGGGAATATCGTGACTTATGGATCAGTCAGTGGATTGACAGAGTTTGCTGAAGTCACTCAGATGTGTGTTGAGAATGAAGAGTTGCTCCTCTTCCTCAAATTACTGTGTGGGTGGTACAATGGCCATTACAGAGCCTTTGAGCTGAGTGTGTCGCCAGCAAGAGAATTAAAGCTTGTGACCATCAATGACCTCTCTGACCCTCATCCATTGGCCGATTACTTTGTTGGATCAAATCGCATGGTTACCTTGAAAAGACATATCCTCATTAAAGGTTAGTCAAGGTTGCTTGAATTCCTTGAAAATGCTTCAATTTCAATTGTGTTTTCAAGGTTGTGAAAATGCTTGAATTTGTTGTGAAGTGCTTGAAAATGCTTGAAATGTAGGGGAAGTCTAACTCAATAAACCAAATAAGAGAAATAAAACAAAAAAGTTTCCCAAGCGGCTACGTGATTGATCTGATGGCTTTACATGCAGGGATATGAGGGGTGTACTAACTCATGTGATGCACCGTGCTTCAGAATATATTTGAATATAACTAACCTCATGTTGAACACCATTCCACCAGAGCAAATGTATAATTGGGGCCTTATCTGAATGCATTAATAACAATCGTTTTATTACAGCTGCTTTTTCATTGCATTGTTTTAAAAATGTTACAACAACCATTCAGAATGCAGATGTAAGGTTTTATTGTAAAAAATAGTCATGTTTTAAACCAAAAGGTTTCTGATGAACACAAACCAATGCAAAAAGTATCAAACTGTTCCTGGCCAACCTGACCTTAACAAGGATGGTTTCTTTTGTATGTATTTAGTTAATTAACTGTGTTCATTTTTTATTGTCTTTGCAGACTGATCATGACTTCTCCAGCCATTCTAAAAATTGTTCTGGCAGCCGGCACGGGCCAAAGATTAACCTTCCCAGATGGACTTCCTGAAAAAATAGAAGACCTGGTTTCTGCAATCAAGGCACAATGTGGTGTAAACGCCACCTTCAAGCTTCAGTTCATGGACCCACTGTTTGGTAACGAGTTCATGAATCTCACATCCATGGAAGAAATATATGACAGAGGGACAATTAGAATGGTAGCAGAGACCTTAACGTGCATGGATGCCAGTAGCCCCTCAATGCCCTCTGCTGCTCAAGTCGTGATTCTCCAGCCCTCCGCTGCTCGTTCCATGGTTTTCCAGCCCTTGTCTCCAAACCCATCCGTTAGCAGTGCAGATACAGAGGTTTTATCCTCGGCTGATTCAGAGCCTTCTGGCTCAAGGTCCCTTTGGCCTCCCACTTTCCACTGCCCCATGTTTTCGTATGATACTGAACTAAAACTTCAGGAGGGAAATGCAGCATTCAAGGTTAAGGGCAGATTTCTTTGTGCAGACTCAGACCCCAAAATGAAGTCAGACATTCTTCATGGACTGATGGAGGAAATTGTGAAATATGGCGTATACGCCACTGACAAGCAGTTCAGCATAGTAGGGAAGGCTCTGATTTCAAAACACCCTTGCCTTGCTGAAGAACACTCTTTCACAGGATTTTCAGGCTGGAAAACTAGCCTAAAAAACAAATTGGCGCTGTACCGCTCTCGATTAAGAAAATTAGGATGCCCCGAGGTTATGATCAACGCTGTTCCGTGGCAGTTCAATGGAATCAAAACAAGTCCTGCTCTCGGCATTAAGAAACCGAAGAGGTCTGAGGTCAATTACTGCCCCGCTTACCCTACAGGAGAAGATGACCTATCCCTTGAGAAGCTCAGAGTGGAGCTAGCATCAGATGTACAGCGGAAGGCTGTGCGAGAGATGAGGAGCAAAATGGACAAGACTTTCGCTTACAGAAGACAAGAGATCATTTGCAGGGCACCCATGATCCATGAGGTTCAGCAAAGATGGCCAGCCCTCTTTGATGTACACGAGGTAAGGCAACAAAACTGAAAAGTGACTTGATACTGAAATTAAGTTTGCTATAGCAAATGTTCATGAAAATGGCTTGTGTTTTGTACAATCTATGTTTGTTGTTAGTATGCATGACATTTCTGTACATATCATTGTGAAAATTAAGTTGGTCTGGAGATGATTGAAAAACCTTTAAAGGTGCACTGTGTACAAGTTTGAAATGATGCTTCTATAGATTTTCCTTCAAGGTCCACTGTCAGTACAGGACAACCTGAACATATGCAGCAATTGAGAAACTTTTCAATAATTCCTTTTTGGCCATTTGCTTCACTGTCTTCTCCAGATCAACGCTGAGTTCAAGAGGATCACAACAACACCCTTGCAGTCCAGGTTTATTTCACAATTAGACATTATCTCTGACAAGCTTGTGAAGCTTTTCACAAGAAGAGCTGGCCAGGTCGGCACACATCTAAAGACAGTCATGTCACCAATTACTCAGGTAAGATTAGTGTTACTATTGAGGGATGAAAATTGCAGTGATGTATAGTGCCACTAGAAAGTCTACGGACCCCTGTTTAAATGCCAAGTTCTTGTGATATAAAAAAAGGCCAAGAAAGTAATTTCACAACTACGCTTGTTTTACTTTCTGTTTTTTCCCTTTAAAGCTTTGCGTTTGTTTTTCAATTGCAATGTATAGGTTATAGTATGTAGTAAACGTTTTTTTCTAATCAACGCTTTTTTCTTGGTTGTCCCCTCATTCTTCTTCATACTCAGGATGGTCACGCTGATGATGACGATGTTGATGTTGGCCGGGAATGCCTGCTAAAAGGGTTGTGCATCTACCTCAATGAGGACCCAAGCCATCTCATTCGAGAACTAGTGGTAAGTTTGTAGATGAGGGCGTGCTCTTGATCCTATATTTTGCAGACTTATTTTGTGTTTGGGTGCTATTTAGTCAAGGGTAAATTTCATCCAGAGTCAATGAGAGAATACTTGGGAGTTTTTTCCTCCCTGTACTCTTAAGCAGTAAGAGGGCAATGTCAATCCAATAGACTATTGTACCATTTTTTAGTCTCCTGTAGACCATTGCAATACCCTATCAGATTATAATAAAGACTAGAGATACTTTGAGATTTTAGACTGCATATTTTCAGTAGTTATGCATGATGTTCTCCAAATAGCTAAAAACATCTGTCTTTGATGGCAGGTGTAGCTGACAAGTTTAAAGCTGAAAAGCTCCCATCAGCCTTCCTTCAAGACAACCCAGTGTAGTTGGGTCGTTGATGTGATTTTCGAGTCAATATCCCTCTTTTTATGTCAGCATGGACTGTGTACATTTGGCACAAAATGCAATACTCCTAACATATAAACAGATCTGATAACTTAATACAGTATGTAGATAGATAGATAGAAGCCTTTATTGTATGTAATGTATGTAATTTATCACTTCTTTGTCCTCTGAATGCAGCTGAACATGGGCACATTATTTAAAGGAACAGTCCACCTTTTTCAAAGAAATTGCTCATCTGTAGTTAAGTCCTGGTAAAACATGAGAATACGTAGGATTTTTTTTCTGTGTTTGCAATGCCTACTTTGACGGTATAGCCATATTTAACATGGCAATTGAAGTCTATTGTGCCAAACAAAATATCAAATGTAGTTATGAAGCACAAACTGAGAAAATGATATGCATATTCATGTTTTCTACTTGGAAATACTGCAAATAATACTGCAAATATGCCAAAATATAAAAGGGTGGACTGTTCCTAAAATTTCTGTAACGTCCGATTAAAAGTTAAGAGGGTGTGCTCGCTTGAGATGCTGCAGGATGTGAAGCTGATCCAATCAGTTACAGAAACTGAAGGCTCCATACAGGCTCACTGCATATTTTAAATAGATTTGTTCTCATATTTCCCCATGCTCACTATCATTTTATCTTACTCGGTAGGAAGACGATGATGGTCCGATTCAAAAGGCAGTGGAAGAAACAACGGTGGGGATTCTGTCAGTGAAGCGCCGCATCGCTGAGCGTCCTGACATTAGAATCATCCTGGAAGGACACCAGGTATTAGTGGAGATCGACAATGTGGCTCTAGCGACCAGTTTGTTGTTTGGGCTGATGTACGCCCTCAACGTGGACTATCCCAAAGACTTAAAATACACCTTTGAGTTTTTGCAAAAGGTGGTCATGGAGCTGGAGGGCACCACCATGTCCAAGAAGTTCCAGGCCCTACAAAACAAGCTCGGTGAGTGAGTGAGTGTGATGTGCTGTGACGTGTTTGTGTGAGTGACGTGTGTGTGTGTGACTGTGTGTGTGTGTGTGTGTGTGTGTGTGTGACTGAGTGTTGTGGTGAGTGTGTGTGTGCCCATCTGTCAGTCAGTCCGTCCGTCGCGCGCGTGTGCGACATCATGCACATAGCCCTTTGCGTCAGAGAAAGTTTGTGAGCACAGCTGAGAATTTTGTTGTCCTTTCTCGTACATTTTCAATCCCAGGACTCTCAGATATGTTTATATGATGCCCAAGAATATTTTATGTTATTTGGAAATGCTTTTAAGTTTTTATCGGGCTTTTTTTTTATTTCACCTGTCCATAGGGTCAGGAAAATGTTTGTAATTTGTTGTTTAGTTTTCCCATCTATAACTAGTAATTTAAAATGAAAGCATATGCTGCTTGGTTCAGTTTTTACTGCAGAACACAGAAAAAAACAGTGTGTTACATTATTTTCTGTGGGATAATTGACTATTTCCTTAAGATGTTACAACAACCTTTCAATCTTACAAAGACATTACAGACCTTGTTTACAAAAACATTGCTACTTTGTCATGCCTCTCCTGGTTTCAAATGTCCTAGGGGTTATGTTATTTGTAGTTTTAAAGACCCATGCAGACCAGAGAGGCAGGGGAGGATTGGCAAATTGACCCCGGACGGGAATCAAACCCAGGTCACCGATTTGGTATATGACTGCCCTACCATTTAAGCCACTGTAGGGCCTCCCCATGCAGACTAAACGTGCATCATGTTGTGTTGTGCATCATAATCAATGTTATTGGCTAAGTACAAATAATAACACTTCATCTGATCCTCAAGGATTGTAGACAAGGAATTTGGCTATGGTTAATGTTATCAGGCATGTTTTGTGTTATGTTGTGTGGTATAATTAACAAGGTTGTTTTTCCTTGTGCATTCTTATAAACATTGTATATCAGTATTTGTTGTCTTGTTTTGTTCTGTGATGCTGTGTTTTCTTGTGTTGTTCCACAGCAATGCACAGTGGTCTTTTTTATTGATGTCCTCCAGTTTCCCATTACATTGTGTTGTGTCAGTGGTAAACCTGCTAATAGATACTCCACAAGGGGAGGATCCCCCCCCTTGAACTGAAGTGAGAATATAGACACGACCAGCTTCCACATAGGACAGAACATTTCAAAATCCGGTCCACATCCAGCCCAGGTTTTCATTCCTTCCAGGCAATTGATTGATCGATTGTTGCTACCAATAGGCCAGACTGTCATTAAATCTGACTCCCAGGAAAAAGAAGGCTGGAAAACCCTTGATGACTTGGAAACTGGGCAATGAGGCCTGTTAAAGCACACTCTCTACCTTTTTAAACCAGCACTATTGATCCACAGTCCTCTACCTGGAGGATTTGTAGCAAAGCAAGACTTTTCCAAGTTTGATGACTGCTCTGAGTTACAATTATTTTACCCCTTTGCTCAGACATAGACACCGGCATCCTAAATTCTGAAATTAATTCCTAAATAATTCTGTATTTGAATTTCCAAATGTTTTGCCACACTGGAACAACTTTCTAAAGTCTCAGTGACACTACCAATGAGTTATAAAGCCTAAATAGGCTCATGCATAACAGGATTTATTGTCATTATTTGTATTCTGGGCAAAGGAGTTAACTTGAGTCCATACTCCAGATGCTGGAGGATGCCGTGTGTCGCTCAGCACAGTAAGTGAGTTTACTATGCAGTCCTGCTTTGTAATATCTGCCCCCTAGTTGGCAACAGTCTGCTGGATTTCTGTAACTTTGCACTCGGGCAGTTACTGAAGGGTATTATAACATTACCTTAACCTCTGGGGGGTGTAGAAAATCAGGCCTCAATCCCACTGCAGGATGGTAAGTGGAGATGTATTATCCTACACGTTTTCACTCCAACACAAACGAAGCACGCTTTAGTCTAAAGCTGCAGGTCTCAGTGAGGTGTTCATTAGTCGCAAATGGTGCGCAAAATTAAGAGTTGGAGTGGACATTTATGTGAAGATAGATCTCCACACTGGTGTTGAGACGGAACACCACGAGATGCAGTCATGTGATATCTGATCAATAACAACAGGAAGTATTCACGTGGAATTCTAAAAGTTTCAATATTATGCTGTAATTCCAAAATTGCCTCTAACCAAATGCTCCTCTGATTGAGATGCCAAGCAGCTTATATACAGTAATCTGCGTATTACAGTGCTGCTTTTGTGGCTATTAGTTCACCTTTTATTTTCTGTCAGCACACTGCGCATTTTCGTGAAAACCTCTGACCACACTGCTGACCAATTTCGTACAAGAAAATGTCTGTACTTCAAATGCAGATATGCAAAGATGTGCATTCCTGCACAATTTCAGCTTGTTTTGACAGCAAGTGCTCTGTTTGGATATATTGTATGTAATTCCGTTATTTCCGTTATCTTGTCATTGTCCATAGCTTTCTAGCCAGATGATGAGTGATAAAGTGAATGCAAATGAACCAAGTCCTCTGTCATTTTTAATGGGGTGTAAATTTAATGTATCAAGGCTTCATAAGTACCTTACAGTCATTAACCTGATCCTTACATGGGACTAGCAGTGGATAAGATGAGTTTCCGACCCTGCTCCTGGAGTTCCCCAGCCCTCCAAACTTTATATGTCTCCCTGATCTGAGCATTCAACTAATGAGCTGATCATCTCTATCAGGAACATCACATCAGGAAGATATCTTAAAGGTCCACTATTATGCCACCAGATGCATTGCTAAATGGCCATTATGAGCCAGTTCAAAATCTCCCCTCTCCTGATATCACCAGGGGTAGTGACCGCCCAGAATAATGAAATCTGATTGACTGCTTGGCTGAAGTTGATCAGTTCTTCTTGCCTCAGGTTGGTTACTTCCCCATGTGATGTTAAGAATGGAAAGATTTTCAATTGGCTTGCAATAACTAACTGGCTGTGTGCCTGGTGACATAATAGGGGTCCTTTAAGTGTGTTGGGGAAGGGTACTTCATGAGTACTTGAAAAGATAAAGTAGGGCCCACAAACCTTTTGTGACCCAATTAAGCATTTTGGCAATGAGGCTTTTGGTCTCCACTGCACTCTATTATGCACATAAGGAACACAGCATTATGAGGAACTACTGAATTCTCTTTTGGGTTCACAAACATTTTTTGTTGCACTCAAAAAGAATTCATGCAATGGATTCAAAAATATGTTTTTTTTTTGTCTTCTATCAGCGAAGGATGTTCTGGAACAGTTTATCCAGCAGATTCAAATACATTTTTTGTCTATTGCTGTCTAAAGATGTGGTTGAAAATGATGTCAACAATCAATCAATTTCTCAAAGAACTGAGCAAATTTGTTAATCAATTAGTTATCCATATTAATCAGCTATAACAAATTAATAATCATACAGTATTAATAATTTACCATTATTCATGCAGCATTTATGTATCATGTTATCTCATAGTGACAATGCTTAGCTTAGAATTCTTATATGAATCTGAATTTGTGTAAAATTATTTTAGCGTGTGAGGGAAGTGTGAAGATTTTTCCTTCTCTCTCTAGCTTGCAAATTTGACCAGACATGTGAAGGTTTTTGCTTATTGCTTCTTTGGTCATGTGCTTGGGACTGGAATCCAGATTATGTGTTATTCCAAATTATACCATGGTCTGGCTGAATACTCTTTTCTGATTGGCCGGCAGCCATGTGTTAATACCATGGAATGTACAGGTACTTCGGCTACGGTAGTATTACTGTTCGAAATTCATCTGCTAGTGAACCCGTAACCAGAGCAATGTTGGAGAGCATTGTGGTCAAACTGTCAGATTATTCCTTGTCATGATGATGGAACACTCTTGCTTCATAAACTTTATATTTTAAGTGCAAAACTTTCACCAAATATTTCTGAATGCTTTGATTTGATATTGCTGGCAAATGACTGTGGTATAACTGGGATAATCAAGTCGTAGGTGTGCATCACATAGTTTTAAGGTATGAAGCCAGGGCGAATAACCTCTGCGAAGTTGGTTGCCTCCGCAAAGTGTTAAAACCGTGTGAGGCACACCTACGTGTTGATTACCCCTCACATAAATATCATTTGATTGGAAACCACAATTTATCAGAACACACATTAGTTAATTTTACCCGTCTCTGGGAGCTAGCCCCAAGGACGGTGCAAGGTAGTGAATTCAATTGGAGGTGCTTACTCTCGCGACACTGGTTGTGGAATGTTATGTGGAAAGAAAAAAAAGCCACAAGATGGCAGTATTGACATTGTTAAGCCCAGTCTGGAGCTAGGTTTTGGGCATGTCCTGGGCATGCCTGAGAGGGAAGTCCCAGATAATTGAAAAAAGTCTAAAAGGTAGGAGGGGGCTGGAAAAGAGTATATATTGAGAGAGTAAAGCAGTAGGAGAAATTGCAAGGAAAAGGATACATTTGACCAGACCTGTCCTTCTTTTCAAGACCTGTGAAGCTTTTTGTGGATTTTTGCCTGTGTTGGAGCATTTTGCTGTCCCAGAACATCACACAAAGCAACCTCATCTCTGTAATTATGTCATTTTTTTATATTATCAATCTTGGTCAGTGCTTCATTTTATTTAATCTGTTCAAGTTTTAAAATTTTGTCTGTCATCCCTTGCTGTCCGATTTGCCGTAAGAAATTGGGACCATAACAGGAGTGTATTCAATCAAATGCTCATTCTTGACATACTGGTTTCAAAAGTGCATAATTTTGCAATACTGATTGCCAATTGCCCTGATATGGTGGCAGGGGATGTTGTCTGATACACCAGCTGTTGCAAGAGATGGCTAGACTAATCAATCTGTCTGAGCTAGAGTTCAATTATTGGGTTGTCAGACCCAATATAAGGATGTATCGGAAAGAACTCCACTAACTTTGCATTATTGTCTGATTTCCACTGTACAACATGTTTGATTTCCAATATGTTCTTGGACAAGGGCCTTGTACTTGTCCAGGATGTAAATTTTTTGATGATAAAAATGGGTTGAAGAGAAAGATGGTCAGCTTTGTTCTGTGTAAAGGAAAGCTCAGCTTTCTTTCTTTGTCAAATTTAATCTAAAAAATTTTTTCCCCACCACAATCCCTGCTCCCTCATGGGAGGTTGGCTTTATTTATTCATTTATTTTGTCTCTCCCCCCAGAGGGAGACATACTGTTTCAGGCTCGGTTTGCGGTCGCGTTTCCACTTTGTTTCCGAAGTATAACTCTAAAACCGTTTGCATGACCTTGACAAAACTTTGCATACTTACCACTCAGTTCTTGAAGTGGTGCCTTATGGTATGTAACTGTTTGTCCGGCCGGCCATCTGTCCGTCCGGATGTGTTCAATTTCGATCCGGAGCGTAACTCTTAAACCGTTTGCATGATCTTCACAAACCTTTGCATACTTACAACTCAGGTCCTGCAGTGGTGCTTTTTGGTATGTCTGTCTGTCTGTCCATCTCTCTGGTGGGTTAGGCTGGGAAGGGGGCTGGTGGGAAGACATGTTTTAACGAGTAAAAACACTCTACTTTTTATTTATTATTATTTGTTTGTTTATTTTTACAAATGACAAACAAATGGACAGACAGGGGAACGTAGAAATATAAAACACGAATAAGAAAAAAAAAATTAGAAAAATATACAGGACTATGAGAAAAGAAAAGAGGAAATATAATGGTCACTCTGAAATGGAGACAATGAATTCGTCCTCTGGAGGGACTATTTGAATGGGAGGTGCTGTTGGTGGACAGTCTTTCTGTCTATAACAGCACCCAGCTGAAGGGAGATGGCAATGTCTGTTTTTACACAGAACTAGTAAAATCAGTGACACTGACAGAACAGCCAACAGTATCAGTGCCCCTCTTTCTTTACTAAGCTGAACGTTTTCAAGTGGGGCATCTGTGGGCGGCAGTTCACATGGGAGGTCTTTTTTTGGCATTTCTCTGGATGGGGCTTCTGTGGGCGGGACTTTTGTGGGCAGGGCTTCTGTGGGCGGAACTTTTGTGGGCAGGGCTTCTGTGGGCGGGACTTCAGTGGGCAGGACTTTTGTGGGCAGGGCCTCTGTGGGCGGGACTTCAGTGGGCAGGGCTTCTTCACAAATAAAGATCAGAAACAAAAGCTTTTATTGTAGCCCACTGTGCTTAACACCAGAATGATCATACATGTTTTTACACTTTGGGGTCTGTTTCGTTCACACTAAATCAACCTACTCTTCAACAAAATTATATTTTTAATGGACTCTCCCCTTCGAAAACATATTTTGTGGCATTTAAGTTCATCACAGTCTGAAACTAGGTCAATGTGTGCTTAATCCACAGTTTCCAATAAAAACCATTTTTCTGGTGTTCAGTGGCTGTCAGAATCAAACATTTGGTCCACATTTTATAGTGTAGCAATTTGAAGCACTTGGTAATGTAACTTGAGTGTCATCATACCTAAGCCCGGACACATGGTGGTATCTGCATCCCGCAAACTCTGAATCAGGTTCCTAAAAAGACAGTATCTATTAAAACACAGCTTGTTTTTTACTGATAAGCACAGCCCCTATTATTGGCTGGCCTCCTTCATTCAGAAAATGTCATACATTATATAGCACTACCAGCAATAATTGACTCTTACAGGAATGGCTTTAATTAGAAAATAGTAATTGAGGGTATAATCACAGAGTGTGTAAATATAGCTTGTTTTGCATACCTGTCCAAGGTTGAGTTCCGGCCGGACAGCGCCGTGCAAAAAGATGCACTTACATCCCATGCACAGTGGGGGTCCCTTAGCCGCACACAGTCCTGGCAGTTGCCGAGGCGGCCACACTGTTGCACGGGTAACTGTGCAGCGGCGGTCTCTGACCCAGCATACAACTGACCCTGACAACGTGACAAAACACAGGTGACTCAGTGAGGAAAGGGGCTGTCCTGGGAGATAAACCCACATTCCATGTACATTATGACACATTAGCTTTAACCTGCTCTTCAACAAGGGCTTTATAGACCCTCAGCAGTTGTGAAAGGCATCGTAAGAAGTTGCACGCTAAACTTGATGAGCTTACAGTGCCAGCTAGTGAGCAGAAAATAGAGTTAGAATGTATTCCTTATACTCTTTAATGGTCTTAACCTGTTTTCAATCATTTCTAAAAATTAACATTCCATGAAGTCAAAAAACACTTGACACACTCAGGTGTGGCCAGTTTCTTCATGTAAATCCAATGAGAAGAATTTTGATGCAAAGTTGCATTTCAAATGAATTGTTCTGCAGTATTGCACAGGTTAGTTATCTTGCATTGCAGGATAAACTAAAAGCAAATGTTGGATGTGAACAGATGAGATTTTTTCTTTTTGTGCAGTCAATAAAACATTTTCCGAATTGAATTTACAACTTAACACTCTACTGTGTGTGTTTTCCAGTCACCAGCCACTACCACCATTTTTAATACATTTAATTGATTTTTCAATGCTAATTCTTGTCAGAAGATCTGTAACTGAGCCCCCCCCAAAAAACAACAAAAACATTGATTGCCATAATCTCGTCAGTGATGGGGGAAGCATTTTTTATAGCTGACAGAAATTCTTGCGAATAGCGGGGAATAGGTTAACAGCAACAGCATAGCATCAAGAAGAATCTGTGTGTGTAACCGCCGATAGATTATTCTTATGATAGAAAAGCTTGTTGAGAAAAAATGATCAAAAACAGATCAAGACCACTGATTTGTTTCAAGTCATTTTTTGCTACCTCCTCTAATTCCAGCAGACCAACCATCGCTGATGGGCAACGGCTATCTACAGATATTCAAAAATATTTCATAATCTAAAAACTATTTTAAAAAGAATTCTTAAAGGCTTGTAAAAACCTCTCCATGCACAGACCTAAGACGGGCCTGACCTGTAAGTCTCTTGATACTGTTTATTCTTAATAACAATAAAACCCGATGTAATATTCACCAAATAAGGGCGATGCTGACTTTTTAAACAGTGATTAAGTCCGAAATTTTTGTTAATGTGTGAATACATAGCATTTATAACACCAATGAAGCTAAAAGACGTGTCACAGAGAATCAAACTTACAGTACATTGTATTGTAAAGTACTCAAGCAATCATGAGATTATTTTTATGACCAGAAACAACAATGGGTGTGTGGAACTCATTGTGAGTTACCGTGGCGTGGGAGAGGTGGAGGGTTTTAATTGGCTCTTGGACAGGAAGCAGCTGATGAACTTCAATTATATACATCTCTCCATCGAAGTTCACAGCTTTCTGTATGACACCATTCTCTGTGAATGCAACAGAAGACACACCATCACCATTTATGCACAAGCTGTCCAACCATGAAAAGGCTGAAAACCAACAGGCCCGCAGACCTCAAGAAACAGAGTGAAACAGCCTCATGATCTGAACAGATGAAGCATTTGAGATTTGGTATGAAGGACTGAGAGACAACTCTCGTGCAATCTGGGATGGCGGACCTGTTCCGATGAACATGATGTCATAGGTGCGCCCGTCCAGGGCCATCACGCGGTCCACTGCAATACTTGTAAATTTGGGGCCCTTCTTTAGCAGCCTGGGCCCCCCACCGAGGGGCTGCACTGCCTCGTCCATGAGGGGTCGGTCTCTGACAAACTGCAGGGTCTTATCTGGCAGATGCAGAGAGCTCTCGACGCCTAGCGCCCGCGCCGCAGCATTAATGCCCTGAAGAGCAAGAAGAAGCACATGCGCATACTTACTCACTTCCATTACAAGCATACTTCCTCACTTCAACACAAATATACTTACTTGCTTCAACATAAACATGCTTACTCACTTCAACACAAACATAGCAGTGTGCAGTGATGATTATACACTTAACAAAATGAAGATAAATCAGAAGCATAGCTCTATTCCAGCATTTATTCCATTTAATATTGGATTATATAAGTGAAAATAAGTAAACAGATAATAATGTCTGTTTCAACGAAAAAGTCAATATCTAGTGTGGCTACCCTTTGCTTTGATTGCAGCATTTAATCTTTCAGGCATAGTTTTCAAATATCTTTTTATTTCCTGACTCGCTAAACCATTCCATATGATTTGAAGTTCATTCCAAAGAGATTCTTTCAGTCTGGCAACAGATTTGCTCAATCAGATTAAGGTCTGGATTTTGAGCAAGCCAATGTTTATGTCACCAGATTTTTTTTTTCTGACTGAGATAATTCTTGCACAACTGAGAAGTGTATTTCAGGTCATTAACTTGTGGAAAATAAAATCTCTGACCAGTCTGCAGGCCTCACAAGGATGCTGTGATACTTCTTTTAATCCATGATTCTTTCCATTATCATGAGGTCATCAGCTCCTTTTGAGCAGACTGAACCCCAAACCATAATATGACCACCTTCATGTTTAACTGAGGGGATTAAACAGTCATTTCTGAAACATTCTCCAAGTCTTTGGTGCGCATAAGTTCAGTGTTTGGGTGAGAAATTTTTGAATTTTGATTCATCAGTCCAAAGGGCTTATATTCCCAGTCCACCGGTGTCCAATCCTTGAATTTCCAGTTGCCCACTTTTGGCAGCAACACGACCAATTCGACTATTTTTGCACAGGTGTCTGGTCATAGTAGATCTTGATACTTTCATTTCTTCACATCTGGCACTGTTGAAGTGCACCTTTTGAGTGACTTTTCATTGATCATCCTTGTTTTCTTGGTCTACAAAAAAAAGGTTTAAATGGGTCATTGTTCAATAAACACTTTAGTTTTCTCATGCTGGCCATTTCTCCAATACCTGTCCGTGAATCGCTCTGTTGAGGTCCTGCCCCTCCCGAAAACCCTATGCTGTTATGGAAAAGTGGAGGTTTTCAAGGCTTTTGTTCATTACCCAGATTTTTACCTCCATAGGTTTGTAGGAATGATTTTTCATTATAGCCTATGATAGTATTGTTATTTTTATACATTTTTACCAAAAATTATTAAAAAAAAGTAATATACTCTACCGCTCAAAAGTTTGGGATCATTTGGGAATTTTCTTGTTTTCCATGGAAACACACATGAAATTAGTCTGAATAGGAAATACAGCAAATGAACAGAACATGCTGACATTGCCTGAGTTAGAAATAATGATTTTTATGGAAAATGATGAATATGTACTTCAAACTTTGGCTTCTTCAAAAAAAACACCTTCACTGTTGATATTGAAACTGGTGTTTGACGGGAACTATTTAGCGCAGCTGGTAGTTGACAAACTGTGAGGCGTTGTGCCAGGTTGTTAGTGCCAGGTTGTGCTGCTCTCTGAAGGGAGTAGTTGACAGCAAGGTATTAGATTTTAAGTTTTCAATTTCTTGCATTGAATAGCCTTCTTTTCGAAGCACAATAATATAGAGTGACGGGTCTCTAAAGGAAGTTCTTTCTTTCTGGCCATTTTGAGCCTGTAAACAAACAAACAACTGCTGATGCTTCAGGTACTAAACCAACCTCATGCTCCCTTTTGCGCTCCCTTATTAGTTCAACGATTTTCAGATGTGCAACTCATTTGCAGAAGGGTTTTCTAATAACCAATTAGCCTTATAAAATGCTTTACTTGGATTAGCAGCCATACCAGGAGATTGATGCAGAGGACTGACAGTTGCTGATAATAGGCCTCTATGCAAAAATATAGATCATTCTTTGAAAATAATCTGATTAATTTTAATCGTTTGTGAAATGGAAAAAAATGTTTCTGAAATGCATGAAAATGTATTTTTCTTTGGAAAACAAAGAAATATGCAAGTGATCCCAAACTTTTGAGCGGTAGTGTACAAGGACCCCTTTTAGACGTGAGTGGTGGTGTATAATCATCACTGCACGCCACTGTGCATATTGAATTTAACAAAAAACGTACTTACTCACTGAAACAAGCTTCAAAACAAACAAGCAAACGTATTGACATCCAAACAAATTTACAAACATAAACACAAATGCACTCATCCACTTTTAACACAAGCACAAATCTATGTGCACTCAGTGGGCGTGATGCACATGATTTTTTTTCACTTGGATGTACATAAAATCACAGAAACTAGTTCTCATGTTGCAGGCGTTTCAGTGTCTTTAACTCACTGCTCCTGGTCGTGGCTCTGGTATTTCTCCGTAATAGGTTGTCCATTTCACTGGGGAGGTGCCCCTGATTGGCATCTTGTACCTTCCCTTAGTGAACAGGTCTTGAATAGCAGATACACTGTATGCGCACACTGCTGACTGATCTGAGGAGTCCCTGTCCCGAAAAAAGAAAGACAGGCTCATGTTCCTGACCTTGTACACTAGTATGGAGCATAAGATATAGTCTTCAAAAGTTCCAGTTTTTTCTTGTTTTCATTCTATTCCACCAACCACTGGACTTTGGACACCTGACAGAGAAAATGTCAGGCCAATCAGAGGCAGGCAATTAACTAAGATGTCAGATCAAGTATTACTGCTGACGAGATCTTAGAGCCAGATTTGAACATTACTGACATTGACATCCATGCTATAAACCACAGTACTATATAATGCATCTCAATGCTAAGATCCATCACAGAGTCTTCCAGCTGATAAAAACTCCATCCAATCAGATTAACATAAAAAACATATATTTTTATTTCATTAGGAAGCTGTTATCTCTTTCAACTGCACTACCTAAAGAAGCATGCTGTGGACTAGCAGAGCTTATTTACAAAACATTTAAAGGTATGATTTTATACAGTTATAGTCCATTACCAAGAGACACTATAAAAAAATAATTACAATGTCCTCACTCAGGTGCAGCCAAAATGGCTGTCCAAACAGGCACTTTCTGCATACAATTCAGGGCTTTTATCCTATTGGCAGATGTTCAGAGAGACTGGCAAAACTCACTGTGCATTGAATACAGCATAGAAGATGCCATCCCTCCAATCACTTTGCTCCAGCAAGAAAACATTTTGGATGATGTAAGGGAGGCCAGGCTCTCGGCTGCGGCAATCTAGACGGGCCTTTAAGAATGTCGTCCATCTTTTGCTCAGCATACGATGCCCTCCCGCATCGCCCTGGGACACAAACATTTCCAACCTTTACACAAAATCATGTTTTTTGTCAAATTCTAAAATTTGTGATGTAACCATGGTAAGTTAGATGATAGGCCTTAGCTGCTGGCTCACTAGTGCAGAGTGCATAAATCAGCCACACAGCTATCATATAGGCATGGGATAAGGCCAGACTCAAAATTAGGTGTCCAATGAGAGAAGATGAATTCATATTCAATGGAGCCCCTGGGCGGCCTCAGGAGAGGGTTGAAACTGCAATTATTGACAGGACAGTGCATGGGAGTATCTGGAGCTAGCACTGAGAGTAACTGGTGCTAGAACTGCATATGAATGTAACCGGGGCCAGTATTGGGTATGAGAGTAACTGGAGTTAACAATGGGAAAGAATTTAACAGGAGCTAACATTGTGTATGAGTGTATCTGGGTCTGGTATTGAGTATGAGTGCACCTTGGGGTAGTACTGGGTATGAGAGAAACTGGAACTAGCATTAGGTATGACTGTAGCTGAAGCTAACATTGGGTTTGAGTTCAACAGGAGCTTGGATTCAGTTTGAGTGCAATGGGAGCTAGCACTGGGCACGAGTGTAACTGAAGCCATCACTGCACATAAGTGTTACTGGAGCTAGCAGGGAGTATAGTGTATCTGAAGCTTGCATCAGGTATGAGTGTAATTGGAGCTAGTAAAGGGTATGAGAGTAAATTTAGCTAGCTCTGGATATGAGTACTGCTTTAGCAAGTGGTGGGAATTAGCGTAAGTGGGGCTAGCATTGGGTGCAAGTGTCTCTGTAGCGAGCACTGGGCATAATGTGCCTGAAGCTTACTCAAGGTATGAGTTAACTGGAGCTATTAGCAATGGTTTGAGTTCAACAAGAACTAGTACTGAGTATGACTGTACCCAGATCTTTCAGCATTGAGAATGAACGTAATGAGCTAGCATTGGGTTTGAGTATAACTGGAACTAGCACTGAATATGAGTTTAAATGGTACTAGTACTGAGTTTGAGTGTAACTGGAGCTATCATTGAATATGTGTGTTACTTAAGTTAGCATCGGCCATGAATGTCAGTGGAGTTGTGGGAACAACTTTCAATGAAGCAACAGGCATTGTAGCCTTATGTTACCTTGGCCACACGGGCGATGCGCGACAACCTGAGCTTGTCGGGATAGTCAAACTCCACTGCGTTCTCAGTGAAGAACATGTACACCTTATCTTCATCCCCATTAGTGCTGCCCTCACTCTCCCGAACTACGTCCATGTGCACAAACTCCGGGTCTGAAATCAGACACCAAAATGGAAAAATGTTAGACCATGGGTGCTCAGTCTCGCCTCCCATATCCAATGGTTCTAAATGTCAGTAACAGTTGCATTCAAGTTGACCACAGTTGTATTCTCGTAAGTCAAAAAATTTGCAATGAAAAGGAGAAGAGGGATCTTACCATTGAAAATGTGCATTGACTCGTAAGTGCGCAGCGTTGGCTTGGTGGACAGCGTGCGGAGTGGCGTACGCATCAACGCCAGATCATAGCCCATAAAATTTGAGGAGGTGGCAGAGTACATGTCCCCATCTACATTAGGAAGATGATGCAATAAAAGAAGATCAGAATTGGGACTTGAAATGCCCATCAGGCTCAGCGAAAACAAGTCATTTCACCACTGTCTGAAAGATATTTACCACCAGGCCAGAGGGAACTATTGGTCCCTTCTCCTCAACATCTACCATTCTGTAGACTTTCATTTCACCTCTAATTTAGGTTGGCTCCACTCATTTTCAGCACAAAACAACCTTTTGTTTAGTGAGGTGTCCGTCATTAGCTTTGGAGCAACAATTTACAAGAAGTCATACCTCAAGGAACAGAGATGGTTATCACAGCACTAGACACTTTTGTTGATCATGGAACTGAACCAAACACCAGGACAAATACACATGTAATACCTTTAAACCTTAGATAACTCTAATCTGAATGTGCAGCTGCTAATCGCTGTGCATATTTCAGAGAGCATTTTGCTGACCATCCCATACAATCATCCTTCAGTACACCAATCAAAACAAGAATAAAAAAAAACAGCTAATTTATGCATAAATGGAGGAGTGTAAGTTATTCCAAAACAATCATAACAATATTATTAATTACAAATAATGCTATACACCCTCCTATTACATATTCTCGATAACACATGTTACTAAAATCCATGCCGTCTCCAAAGACTGAGTAAATGGCTGGACAAATATCGTAGCAAAGAGGTTTTTTGTCTCCACATTTCTTTTGCAGATGTTAGGAGTGTTGTAACAGGAAAGACACCACATACCCAAGATAACGGAGGCATGTCTTTGGTAGGGGTCGAAGGGAGATTTTCCTTTCCCCCGGTCTTGTTTAACTTCAAGATTGAGCTGTCCGTCAGAGTATGTCTGCCCAAAACCAGAACATTCTCATATTAAATCATGCATACAGCATGTACAAGCCAGAATAGTCAAACACAGTGAAGACGTACCGTGAAAATGGCTGCAAAACATCAATTAGATCAAAATTAATTGAAAGCAGAAAACTCACAGAATCTGAAAATGTCCATAAGATACATTATTTCTGATTAATCCTAGCGGCAGCCATTGGGGATTAACAGCACACAGGCAGTACCCAAGCGCATGGGTGCATGTTTACACAACTACACTTACAGGATTTACCATTTCAGGCAAGCACTGTCAGTCCCTTGCAGGTGAATTATTAGTTGTTTATGAACACTCACCATGTAAGTACAGGTCGGACTGAAGGCATTGGTTCCGCAGACGTACATCCTGTCATCATCTGCTCTCTGCAGCACCCGAATGTAGTTCCTGCAGTCGGTCTGGAACATGAGGAAGGTGGGGACATATCAACCCTTGATTCATCCATGACTATTAAAGTCACTGACCTGCAGAAAACTATTATAAACCCAAGCACTAAAGGGGTATTCCACCATAAGAGCAATGAGGGCTCATTCTCATTCATAGTTAGAGTGAATAAAGTCATCCAGGGAGTTCTCTAACAATCCTTTCCATCTACTTCATACAGGTTGCTTGTTATCCTATCATCAGCTTTCATGTGACCCGATAGACTCTCGTGGCCATGTTGTCAATTACGCAATAAAAAAACATAATTCCGGCATTCCAAGCAAGCAAATCACATTGCAAGCCAGATTTTTACTCACTAAGTAACTTATCTTGCCGATCAGTAGTTTTAAGATTTCTTTTAAAGGCTGCTATAAACACCAATCGCCAAGATAAGTTACTTAGTGAGTATAAATCTGGTTTGCAATGTGATTTGTTTTGCTTGGAATGTTTTGATTTCGGGGGCCAGAGCTGCTTGAGGGAATGAGCCAAAATCACGTTTTTGGCGAAATACACTTTTAATCGATATCAAATTTTCCATTGATTAATTTAGATTGGCTACTCTTCCGTTGATGACTGCTTTATCCCATTGCACATTTAAATATTGCTATGTAATAAATGCCAAATGATGGAAAGGGCTTTAGGTCAGCTGGGACTGAATTAAACCGTCGGGGGAAATAAGGATGGAGGCGGGTGGGGAGGGGTGATTGCTTAGCCTTTAGACGCTGGCTGCATTCGAAATGTTCACTCACTCACTATATAGGGACACTATATAGTGAATGTTTTGAAAACAATATAGAGTGAGTGAGTGAGCGAGCTGGTGGACAAGTGTACATTTTGAACGCAGCCTAATTTCGTGTATCTCTACAGTTGAGACATCCCATACACACTATAGTTTCTTACCTCAAAATTCTTTCCTTTCTGCGAACACAGGATACGTTTGCCCAGCGGGACACTCCATTGAAGCTGGAACAGGATACGCAAGTTATTCCAAGACTAGTGCATGAGATCACAAACAATTTGAGCCAAAAAATTTCAGTCAAAAGAAATTACAGATGGAATACAAACAATGGCCATGTTCACAACAGTTTATTTGTGCTCTATTCAGAGTGCAAGTACTAAAGAAAAAGTGACCAGCAGTTGCAAGGGCCAATTCCACTTGCAACAAATGCGAGGCCAAGGGCCTTGCTTCAGGGCCCCAGAGCTGCACTGATCTGACAGTGGGTCCTGAACCAACAAACCTTTCATCTTCACCAGTACCCCACTCACCTCTGCCATCTTCCTGGAAATATTGTTCATATCCAGTGCATAGATGGCATCACGGGCCCCCAGAAACAACACACCCAAGTCCTCGCGCAGCAGGAAAGTGGTGTAATTATAGATCCCCTCATCTCTGAAGAGAGTTATACCACCATCTATCAACAAGATAAAGGGAAAAAAAACATATATCCACTCATTTTCTTTCAAGTCAGTCAATTCAGGAAAAGTTGATGATGCAGTTTTACGTCAAAATTGCCATTTCAGGATATGAGTTCTCTGGAATCAATTTAATAACCAACATCTGATTTCCACTTTGTAATGCCATGTGGCCAGTCAGAATACCATTCCAGGAGTTAACCAATCTTAGGGCGTTAGCATTGCCACTTCTCAAGTGACCGTACATTTGCAGAAAAGGGATCTGAACACTTCCTCTACAAATTGTTGCGTGCAGCATTTCAATTATATTTTGCAGATTGACTAACTTGACATGGTAATTGATACAAGGCCTACAGTGGTGACAGTTTTACATGACAGATAAAAAGAGGAATTGTTTGAAGGAGTGGGGGCTGGCGCTTGGGAGAGCAAACTCTTACCCTGATGAGGGACACTATTCCGCGGGATGGGGGCACCCCCCACCAGGAGGGGGAAACCCAAAAGAAGCAACAGTAACACTTCACACGCAGTCATGCTTATGCTGGACACTTGAATCAATATTCCATTGCTCTGTCGATATTCAAAGTTCTGCCAACACAAAGCCAGGCAGCGGATTAATATCTTATAATCCAGATTCCACTGAGTAAGAGCTGAGGCAAGTTTCACATCCATCTCTTGCACCACACAGGACTGGATGTTTATGCAATCAGCATTGGAATCAGCTTCATGTGGCCTAGCTCTCATCTTTTATTTTTATTCCCAGATTCTGCAAAAACTGTTTCGGCAAATGATTTAAAGATCTTCTCACAAAGTTGCTGCCATGCACAGGCACTTCAATAACATTCCCAGAACATTCCAGTGACATTGTGCGAACATTCTGTATTAGCTGGGCTACATCATCACACACCAGCCAAAAAGCTGGATAAGATATTTGCTAAGCACATCAAGCAAGCATGAGGCTGTACCTCAGAATCAAACCTAAGCCTATTCAGTCACAGAATAAATCCATCGCCATTAAACTATACAGCTGCCCCAGAGTCGATGGCAGGTGAACGTCAATGGCGCCTTTTCATTTATAAAGACGCGAGAACATAAAATAACCTGTGTAATTGTAATGTCTAAATTTACTAACAGGGCAAATGTGTGGCAACATGCATGACTACTGACGATGGCAGGGAGGTCTCAAAGCTTTTTTTGGATTTAATTTTTTGAAGTAATTTTTTAGTTCTGAAAATAATTTAGGACAAGAATAGGAGTATAGCTGTTCGGTTCTTCTTCTTTAAAGCTACCCAGATGTGTGCATTCAGGACTTTGGATCAAAGTGAAACTACTGCATCAATTTCATACATCTAAGTATTACTTGCCAAAATTTCAAAAGTATATCCGTCGGTTGTATTTGACGTCTGTTTGTCTGTCAGTTTGTTAGTTATGCACCCTTTTGCCATTCATCCGGCACCAATCTTAACAAAACTTGCAGACATGTTGGCATACTCACCACAGACCTATACTTTTTTTTAAGTTTCAATGTCAAAGGTCAAGATCACCCAAAAGGTCAAATACACACGTTTGTCGATAACTTCATTGTACTGGGTGGAATTTTGGCAAGTCATTGTTCTATGAACATTTTTTTTATTTTAAGTTTGCTCAGTTGATTTTTTTTGAACAAATCAACTTTTTTAGAGAGTGCAGAAACCCAATTTCATATCGGTAGATTAAATAGAACCATCTCCTCAGACAAATAGCAACCTCCTGATTGTTTTTTTTTTCAGTCTACAATGTACACAGAATTAGGCACAATCATCAGTAGGCTTGATTTCAATAGATTAATTTTTCACCTCATTGCAAAATCTAGTATTAATTCCCAACATGTTTTTGCACACAAACAGTTACAACACGTAGGGCTTTTGATCAAATGAGTTAAAAAAAATAGAAAATTTTAAATATCAAGAATAAGCCAAAGAAGTGCGCAGAATATTTCCAGTCAGCAGTTTACTCCCGTCACTTTTATTTTAATTCCTCATTTATTTCAACTAGATTCGTTCCAAGCTGTGCTTTATCAACAGCGAATGCATAGCCAATCTTAAGTAATGTGTTTAAAACACATTTGTTGCAGCTTCCAAAACATTGTCGAAAAAGCACGAAACTGCCAATAAACAATTCCTTAAAGGCAAATAGCCTATAGGCTACTTGGCCTAATATATTTTGAGTGCTTCCTTCAGAAAGTTCGTGAGCGACATAACAACAATTCAAAAACTCATTGAACTTAGTCTACCGAGAATACCAACCTTAGTCTTCAGAGCACCGAACGAAATGTAAGTGTTCCGACATGCAAGTGTTCTTTTATGGCAGTGTGATATCGCACCAGGTGGTTACGTCACAGTACTGTCAGAACTAGCGGTCTAGTTACGTCTCCAGTCGAACCATCCTCTGCAGAAAAATGCCTAACGCTAATCTATGACGTAACGCACCAAGTTTAATCGCAGCAGTTATATTGTTTTCAAGTCACCGAAGTCGAATTACGCAATTAGTCACTTTGGATTCTGAGATGGGAGAGCCACTCTCGCTACCGCTATTAGGCTACTCATAAACCAAAAAAGTAATCGCAGTAGGGTTCGAGTCCCGATTGTACCAACCGGCCGGTCTCAAGCCCTCCTCAGTATAGATATTTTATTTTTTATTCATCATTTAACTAAAATATAATTTTAGTACCGTAATATAGGGTAATGAGCAGGACCGCCTTAACACACTGGCTTACTGGGGCTGAAACCCTGGGGCCTGTCGCGTGAAAGGACATCTCGCGAGGATCGGGATGAAAACTGTCTCTGGCAGAAACGCAAAATAATGCTTATACAGTGCTCTGATTGTTGTTTGTGTTGTGTCTGCCCAGGAACGGGACGAGGTGCATTCATATTTTGCATAAATAAAAGACACTGTGATTGGTTAATGGACAACGTGTGTGCCTATTGTTACTGTCCAATCGTTGAATTTGAACTATCCAAATACAGCTTTCACTTTGCTCCTGGTGTGGAAATTTAAGACAAAAGACACGAAAACGGAGAAAGAAATGTGACAGCGGGGCTCAAAAATGCACAAATCAATTTGGGAAATTGCTGCGGGAGTCCCAGCTATTAACGAAAGAAAAATAACCAAGCTGACTGGATATTGCGAAACTACGTGCCTCAACGAGACGGAAAACTCTCCACCATTAGCGGCTATCCTATCGATGCTAACTATCCACCACCGGCAGGGTTGTAGAGCGCACGAGCAGCTGAAGACTGTAACGAACCGTCTGCAGCTGGTGCTGACACAGGATAAATAGCAAGCTAGGCGTTTGGTCGGTCGGCAGCTTAGTACAACAATATTAGAAAATGTAGGGCCCAGTTTCATTTAAGCTTGTTCCAGTCCACTGTAGCTGAGGAGTTTCACCGCAAACTGCAAAATTCGTGATTTTCATCTGCTTTTGCTGTTCAGTAGAATAATTCAAATTTTGATTTGTATAAACGGTGCAAGCTATTATAGTTCATATGGATAATCATTTCTGAAATTGGAAATATGTTTGTTATTTTTACACGGCCTTTCCTCGGCGAGTTGCGTCGTAATGGAACTTGCTGTAATTTGATCCGCTACAGTTCAACGGCAGCACGACAGAAAACAATTTTCCGTGTTTGTACGAAAGACTGCTCACTAGTGTTGTGGTATCACTGCACAGATGTTCGTCATTTAGTTCTGAACGGAATTGTAAGATGGGCAGCTAAAGCCCATAGAACGTTCCGATACTTTGTCATTTTTCTGCAAAAAGACAGGAAGCTGAAGATCTTCAGGCCCAGTTTACACGAAGACGCTTGCGAGTAAAGACAAAATATTTTAACGGAAGTGCCTTTTGTTTATATGGTGACGGCGTTTTTGGGGCTTGAAGACGCAAAAATCTCAAACCACCCTCGACAGTGGAAAACTTGAATACGCTCCGGCGTAGCGTTTCCGTCTAAACTGGCCAAGACGCAAAACTGGCTCAGATCTCCTGTTCTGCTCACGTCGCGTAGGCGTTTACGTCACGCAGTAAACAAACATGTCGGATTACATCCTTTTTTTTTTTTTTTTTTTTAATATTTATTTATTTTTATGAATAATATAACTACAAAACATACAAACTCTTGTTGAGGAATAAACATATCCATTATACAAAAGATTCACTAAAAAAAAAATAAAAAAAAAAATACTCAAGAGTTGAACAAGAGCTAGGGGGCATATATAATTCCTTCCAAAAAAAAAAAAACACCCATAAACAAGTTAACCATGCTGGTGAAAAGGATTAAAATAATAATGACCTGGAAATTTCCTGAGTAATTATCTTGGCAGAATTCCAATCCCTTATTTTAAGTAAAGCAGCATAGTATGCTTTGAATTCATTAATAAAACATGCAAATGAAGGTTTACTACCTTTCCATTTGCTACAGTGGATGTGATATTTTGCTAGGAGTAAGACAATATTAATGACATTTGAAACAGATGGGCTTAAGTTATCCATATATAATAAAATGCAGGTACCGCAAAATGAAGGTATCTTTAATTTGAGACATACCCAGCTCATGACATCAGACCAAAACTGTTGAGATACAGGGCATGAAAAAAACAGATGTTCCAAGGTTTCATCAGTGGAATTACAAAAACTACACAGATCTACTTCAAATTTAAATCTTTCCTTCAGCATTATGGCAACTGGATATATTTTATTAATTATTTTGAAGTGAGTCTCTTTGACTTTTGGGGAGACAGGCCATTTCATAAATTTCGAGTGAGCATTAGTCATAACGGATTGATTATCCACATCAAATTTTTTGAATATTGCTCTGTTATAATCATGGTAGATCTTTTGTTTCAAAGCTTCCTTAATTAGCTTATTGTTGCACTTAACATCAGTTAAATTCCAATTATTTACTTTTAAAGCTGGTAAAGATGTAGTCACATCAGAAAATAAATGAGTATTATTGATTAACTGAACCAAGGGTGCAGGAATCACTCTGCAAATATTCATGAAATCCTTGTAGGAACATCTAACATTATACTTCTCAACAAAGACTGAGAAGTTCAAAAATGTACCATTACAGTCTAGTATGTCTTTAACAAAAATAATGCCCTTTTTGTACCATTCCTTTCTGAATATTGATTTTCTGCCCAATGTGATAACTCTGTTATTCCATAGCGTAGATCCATGGGGAGAGAAATTATGATTGAATATCAACTTCCAAAACTGAAGAATTTGCCTATGAAAATTTGATAATTTAACTGGGATCTTGTTAACCTCAAAATCACATTTTAAAAGAAATCGAAGCCCACCAAGATGCTGAAATATGGAGCCTGGAATATGAAACCACATAGAATTTGGTTGCATGAAAAAAGCTTTTAACCATTTGATCTTAAGTGTACCAACCATTGCTTCAAAGTCTAGGGCATTAATGCCACCTTTATCAGTTTCTTTAACAAGTTGGGATCTTTTAATGTAGTGAGTTTTGTTTTTCCACAAGAACTGGAAAATAATCGAGTTAGCTTTCTGTATACTTTTGGGGGATATATACGTAGAGTGACAAGGATAAATAACTCTGGAAATGCCCTCCGTCTTAGTCAACAGGCTTCTTCCAAAAATAGTCAAGTCCCTAGCTAACCACCGGCTAAGACTTTTTTCCATATCTAAAACTCTGTTTGAAATGTTTATCTCCTCTCTCCTTATTGCGTTTTTGGACAATAGTATTCCTAGATATTTGACCTCATTTACAACTCGGATTGATGCAATATTATTATGAGCACAAGTATGAATGGGAAGTATCTCACACTTCTTTGTATTTAGTTGAAGACCGGAAGCTCTGGAAAACACAGAAATTGTATTGAGGGCGATTTTAACCATGGAATTGTTTTTTTTAAAAAATTGCCGTGTCGTCAGCAAACTGACTAGTTTTATATTCCCGACCAAAAATCTTAATTCCTTTTAATTCAAGGCTATTATTAACGAGTAAAGTAAGTAATTGAGTGGTTAGAATAAACAATTTGGGAGAAATTGGACATCCTTGTCGGATGCCACGCTGCACTTTAAATCTGGAGGTAAGTCCTGGGTTTAAGGAAACCAAGCTATAAATATCGCTATAAAACATCTTAATAATCTTACAAAAGTTTTCGCCAAAATCCAAAAATTTTAAGGCTTTTTGAAGAAAAGAATGTTCAATTGTATCAAATGCCTTGTAGAAATCTAGAAATAGAATCAAACAATCGCTGTCAATACAATCACAATAATCAAGCTTATCTAGTACAAGCCTAATATGGTTATGTATATTTCTCCCTTGAATAAATGCTGATTGACATTCATCGATGATGTCTCTTAATCCTCTATTTAGTCGATCCGCAAAAACGTGGGCTAAAATTTTGTAGTCGTTACATAATAAAGTGATAGGTCTCCAATTATCTAAGAGAAGTAAATCTTTATTAGGTTTTGGAATTAGGGTAATTACCCCTTGTTTCATTGAAGAAGAAAGGTTACCAGTTTGGATACATTCCAAAAGAGCATTGTATAACATTACTCTGATATCCCCCCAGAAAAATTTGTAGAAAGCAATGGTTAACCCATCTAAACCAGGTGATTTTCCAGAGGGCATCTTCTGTATAACCTTGTCTAATTCTTCAATTTTAAGACTTTCCTCCATAAATTGCTTGAAATCAGTATCGATGGTTTTGTTAAATTTTGTGATGGTATTTAGGAAGAAAAGACAGTTCTCATCGGAATAATTAGATTTGTACAGATTGCAATAAAAATCTGAAATTTCCCTATTAATTTGCGCTTGGTCTTCAATAATAGATCCATTTATCATCAATTTGTGAATTTTTTTTTTAGACTGCCTATGTTTCTCAAGGTTCAAGAAATAGGAGGTATTTTTCTCCCCTTCCTCAATCCAGCGGGCTCTTGAGCGTATAAAAGCACCCTTTGCTTTATCTAAATAAAAATGATCTAGTTCGCTTTGTAACTTATTTAATTCAGCCAGTTCTTCCCTTGATAGCGTAGTTTTGTTACAAAGAGTATTAATATTAGAAATCATGCTTTGTTGTTTTTGTTTTTTCAATTTTGAAGAATTTTTACCAGTTAAAATTGCCAGTTCTCTTATTTTAAATTTGAGCCACTCCCATTTACTAACAGAAGACATCTCCAGAGCATCAATCTCTAAAACAAGCTGTTTAACACCATTACAAAAAGAAGAGTTGTCCAACAAAGTGTCATTGAATTTCCAAATAGGATTCAAACCAGGTTCAGATCTTGAAAACAAAAGAGTTAAAGAGATAACTCAATGATCAGTCAAAGGTGAAGCGGAAATATCACAATTTTTAACACAGTTTACTAAAGGAGCAGAAATTAGCCAGTAGTCCAATCTAGAGCTCTGACCGTTGCCAGATGCATTAAACCAGGTAAACTGCTTGATTTTAGGATTTCTCATCCTCCAGTAATCAACCAAACATGCACTATTAATCAAGTCAGCTATAAGTTTGTCAAATTTGTGGCATTGTGCCCTGGGTGGGTGACGATCTAACCAAAGATCAGGCACCAGGTTAAAATCACCTCCAATTACAATTTTGTTAGTTGAATAAGATCCCATACATTCCTTAATCAATTTACACAAATCTGAGATAAATGTTTTGCTTTTACCCCTCTCATTGTAACCATAGACACAAATCAAAATAATTTTTTCACCATTAATGTCCATTATCACCATTAACCAGTGACCATTGGGGTCACCACAGTGTTTCACTACTTTTCCAGGAAATCTATTCAATAAAATCATAGCACCAGCTGAGTGTGAAGATCCATGGCTGCAGAAAATGGTATCACCCCACTGCAGCTTCCAAAAATTAACATCCTCCTCAACAGAATGGGTTTCTTGTAAAAAAACACAATTAGCTTTTTGCTCCTTACAAAAAAGAAAAATACCCTTACGCTTCACGTTGTTTTTTAGCCCCCTAGCATTGAGTGAAATGAAGGATAACAGAACTATGGATTATCCTTGGATAAAGCACAAAAAATTGAGGATGCACAGGAATGAGTCATTATGTCCTTACCAAATGACAGGCACAACTTAGTACTCAGAACTAACCAAATCAGGTATTGAACAACATCCTAAAGAAAAAGTTAAGGTGGGAAAAGATTTTTTTTCCCCCTTTTACCTATATCCTAGGGTCCACTCTTTGATTGTTAATCAGTGCATATCCTTCTTTCAGAAAGGCCCTCTGGCCTCTCTTCCTTGCTTCCTGAACCAATGGCCATAGTTTGGAACGAGCCTCTCTGTCCTCCTTGGAAAAATCCTCCTTAAAGTGGATATGCATTTCCTTGCAAACCCTGGCTTCTCTGGACCGCTTCCATACCTCATCACGAACCGATCTCGTCACAAACTGAATAATAATTGACCTTGGAGTGGGATTTGAAGTAGCGGCGTTGCCTTTTTTGCCTAGGCGATGTACCGTGTCAACGGTCTCCCGTAGACGCTCCACAGAAATGGGGATAACTTTCGTCAAAATCCCGATGACGCAGTCTTTGGTGTCCTCCCCGTCTTTCTCAGGTAGACCGTTCAGCCTCAGATTCCATCGTCTTTTATATCGGGCTTGTTCGGCAACGGATTCCTTGAGCCGCCGGTTTTCTTCTTGGAGCTCCGTTACTGTCCTCAGCAGCCCTTCAATGCTTTGCTTGTTTCCCTTAATGGCTTCGGTGTTGGCCTCGACTCTTATTTCAAACTTTTTCAAAAGTTCAGTTTGCTGATCCATTTTTGTTGTCAACGCTTGCACCGCAAGCAGAATAGTCTCGCACACGCTTTCGTCTTAGGAATTTTGGTTGCCTCTCCTTTGTTTTTTGGGGAGGGGAGATTTCACTGGAGTGTGTGCCATATTAATTTTACGTTCCTTCGGAGTTTGTTGATCAATTTCGATGTCGGCTAAATCATCGTCATCGCACGCCTCCTGAAGCGCGGCCAGGTTATAGTTATGGTCATTCATCACGACGTTAGCCATCTCCTTAGTAGCCTCCCTCGTCCAGATTTTCTCGCAAATAACAAAGTCCCAAACTCACCTCCAATTGCGGCCAAAACAAAGTACAGGCTGTTATATGAATTCGTTCTGAGTCACAAGTTGCGTGAAATTCACATTCAAGGACTATATACACACTACTTTCACCAACACCTGCAATGCACGTCTGCTCATTCCGCCATCTTGGATTCCCCCATGTCGGATTACATCCATGCTCCGGACCTTCACGCTACTCTGGCAGCCATAATAAATGTACAGGAATCGTTACTACAAATATACAGAATCTGTACACGTGCTATTGGCGAACAGAGGAGGATCTACTTGACCAGACTAAGTTCTTCTTGTTACCGGTGGCCATATTTTGTGATTTCGCGGCACAGTGACGAGAAGAAGGAAGATTCTACGCATGCGCGTAGGCGTGGCGGCGTTTGTGTTAGTGTATCACAGCACCACCTAGCCGTTTCTACACACTTTTTGCGTCACCGTATGCACAAAGATTTCCTCCCGAGAACGCTCGTCTGAACGCGAAATAAAAAGTGAAGACGCAACGCCACTTTTGCGTCTTCTGTTAACACCGTCATGATGTAAACCTAGCCTTAGAGAGCATCTTGAGAGCTTATACCGTGAAACTGATACTTATTATGCAAGCTCATTTCTCACATCTTTTCATGATGGTGTTTTTCTATTAAATTGCGCGATAAATGCTTTACAAGGCATACGCTGTTCGTTTCTTCATCTTTTCATGATCACGAGTGTACAACAAATCAAGCCAACTCTTAAGTGTTCGATTTCATGCACTGATCCAGGGCCATATTACAGACCGGGCCAGTGGGGCCGGGGCCCAAGGGGCCGGGCGCGGGGGGGGGGGGGGGGGCAAAGCGATGCAGATGCCGATGCCAATTGCGATGTCAGAGGGCCTCTATTCTCTAGGATCTTATGACTACTCACACTGTTATAGGGCATATCTGCAGAGAACCGGGAGAGAAGGGTGATATGAATTGGGCGGGGGGGACAGGGACGGCAATCAGGGAGCCCCTGGGCCATGGGGTACAGCAAACAGAGGGCCCCTGGGCCACGAGGGACGGCAATCAGAGGGCCCCTGGGCTATGGGGGACGGCAGTCAGAGGGCCCCTGGGCTATGGGGCACGGCAATCAGAGGGCCACGGGGGACGGCAATCAGAGGGCCCCTGGGCCATGGGGGACGGCACTCAGAGGGCCCCTGGGCTACGGGTGACGGCAGTCAGAGGACCCCTTGGCTATGGTGTGCGGCAGCCAGGGGGCCCCTGGGCTATGGGGTACGGCAGCCAGAGGGCCCCTGGGCTATGGAGGACGGCAGTCAGAGGGCCCCTGGGCTGGGACTGCTGTAGTGCCTCTCGTTAATACTCCTAAGGGAGCCCTAATGTTTACCAACTAGGGGTTCAAGGAAGTAGGGGGGAATGGTTTCAGAGGGCCCTCTGATTATGAAAGCCCCTGCTAAGGGTCGCGACTTCTGGCTATGTAGGGGCCCTAGGGAGAGCCCTAATGGGAGAGCATACTGTGAAGAGAGCCCTCGGATTACAAATGTTCTTACAAAGGGCCTCTGATTTACCAAGGGTTTTGAATGAAAGTGCTTTCAGGGAGCCCTAAGGCCCACGATATGCTAGCTAATTTACTTAATTTACGTGTGCAATCGGACATATTTGCAGCAGAACTATCAGAGCACTATGTACGATACTGGTAGTGTTGCCAAAAACAAATCGCCAAAAGTCGCTATTGGCTATCAGAAAAGTCGCTAGATTACGTCATGACATTACTATGATGTCATAACGTCACGCACGACTCACTGATCTCAAGAAAATGTGTCGACATGGCTATATTGACAATCCCAAAGGGTACAGTTTCGAGATCGGGGCTAATGTGCAGTGCTGCTTAACCATGAAATAATCTTCTGGCGGCGGTGCAGAGCTGAAGTTACATTGAAAAACAAAGATTTTGACACTCGAGAGATGTGTTTTTTTAAAGTCGCCAGATTCACCTAAAAATTTGCTAAGTCGCTAGATGTGGTTTTAGTCGCCAGAGAAGGCCAAAAGTCGCTTAATCTAGCGACAAATTCGCTAAATTGGCAACAATGGATACTGGCAGTATCATGTAGGGAGCAGATAGCCAACCGGGCTCTCATTAATATTTTCCACCATTGTTTGACTCTACCATGAGCACAACATGGAAGATCGCCCCTCGCGGTTGTGTCAATATTGCAACATGCGCACATGTCTGCGTACCTTGTGTTCAGTTGTGCTACCACGCGTAACATCGACATAAAATACGCATAGGTACGCATTCAGGCATAAAATGTGCACACGGCAAGCATATCCTGGGCCTAACGCTGGCCCCAGTAGACAGCTAGTAGAAGCTGGACCTATTTTCTATGAGAAGTGATTTCGCTCCCGCACAGTATTGTGTGTACACAATACGACATGGTCCTTGGAGTGCATCGAAACTGTCATTGCGACACGTCCAAAAGTTTAGAAACTCTAACTCCATGCAAATTTATCGCGGGTCGCGACCATATCGTGAAGCAAGTGTCCAATAGCCGAGCTAGACTCAGGGGCGGGCTGCACAGCGGTCCAGTCACAATACACAGCAGTTTCACGTGTCATTATAACCTGTAGTTATCTTCGAGGAGAGTAGTAGACTGGTAGATATTCACCTTCAGAACACTGAGTTTCGCCCCGCTTCACTTTGCAGATTTCGCTTCCATATGTCCCCACCGTAAAGGGGTGTACTGTACATACCAATGCCAACAAAGTGAAGTCCAAGTGAAATTCCAATATCGATACAACACTCCCACATTACACTTGTCATTGCTTTTATCGAAACTCCTCACATGGCAGAAATTTTGGAAGTTTAAGTGAAAATCCAATATTGTTAAATCCATTTATCGAAACTCCTAACAGCATTCTTACATTAAAGCCTATCCTAGACTATCAGATGTAGCATCCAACGCCCTATTAAAAAGCTCATTGACATTTAAGTTATATTATATTGTGTTGTATTGTATTGTAATAATAGTGTACCTTAAGACTTAAAGCCATTGTAAGGGCTACTGTATTTTTAGTGAACAAATTTGGAAGTCTAAGTAGAATTCCAATATCAATTTTCCAATGGACTGAATGAAGGGGTGGAGACTTGGGCTCTCTCTATATACAGCCCCCTGCTTCACTACTCCTCACAACCTGACCTTTCAGCTCGACAACTTGCTTTGTATTGAACCTGTGCAACCTGACTTGTTCAACTGCCTTTTTAAAGGCTTATATCCATTTATATTATATTATATTATTAGAAACAACACTGCACCTTCAAAGGCTCAAAGCCTTTGTAAAAGGCTTAAGCATTTCCAACGCTCTTTTTTAAGGCTTGTTGCCTTGTATTGTATTGTGGGTACTCATTTATACTGTATTATATTATTGTTATATTATTACAATCAGTTGTGAAAGTCCCTGTGAAAATCCAATAGATATAACACTCTAACATTACATTTGGCATCAGTAGTATGGACTGCAAACAAAAAAGTGGGGCTTCAAAACGAAAAGCCAAAAAAAATAGGGAGGCAAAGCAGGCCGATTTTTTTTTTAAATGTGCCTTTCATTTCTAACTTTTTTGACAAGCCTCAAGATTCAAATATTGATAATGTCATCAGTACCCCGAGTTGCAGCAATGAAGAGATCCACCACAGGTTTGATCATACGGGAGCCCTCACAGACCCAATCAAGCGTAGAACCGGCCTGTCAGGCTCAGGCCTCAGGCCCACAGTCAGACCAGGCATCACCTGAGAAAATCTTTCCAAGTGAGGAGGATTGCACAGAGCCCAGATTCACACCAAAAGCTGGGGACACCAACTCTGGTCATGAACCTCTTATTGACCCTGCTTTATGGCCAAATACCACAACCATTAAAGACTTGTGCACTCTTAGGACAGGAGACTCACTGTCAGACCAGGCATCGCCTGAGAAAGTCTCGTCAAATCAGGAGGGGTACACTGAGACCAGTAACACATTAGGAGCTAGGGGCTCAAACTCCTGGTGTGAAATGGTAAATGACCCTCCTTTATGGCGAAGTGCCATTACTGAACAGGTCAAGTCGATTCTGGTTAGCAGAGGAGCAGCTGCTTTTCAAAATCGAAGTGAAAAGTACCCTGCCTCAAGTAGGGATAGGACCATGGGGGGCATCACTAGGAGTTTCACAAATTCCTTAATCAAATGCTCTCTACCTAATGGCTAGTCTGTGACTAGGCAGTGGCTACTTTACTCCCCTTCATCTGGTTGCATCTTTTTTTGCTTGCAAACTCTTTTCAAGTAAGCACAATGCGTTTGTCCATGGGTTTTCTGATTGGAAACATTCTGAGCGTATCGGTGAGCGTGAGAGGAGTAAGGAGCATAGGGCTTGATGTTAGCTCTACACAGTCGCTCCAAAAACACAGGAAGAGTTAATTCTGATCTTGTCAAACAAATTGATGCAGAGAGGCGATACTTGCAGGAAGTTTTGAATTGAGTTGTTGCTGTAATTCAGTTTTTGGGGGAGAGGGGCCTTGCTTTCAGGGGAGATGATGAGCGGTTGGGATCGCCTCACAATGGTAATTTCTTAGGCATTGTCGACCTGTTGGCCAAATTTGACCCTTTTCTAGCTGACCATCTCCAAAGGTTTGGGGGCAAGGGCAAAGGCTTTGTGTCCTACCTCTCATTCACAATCTGTGAGGAATTTATCCACTTAATGGAAGAAAGAAAAAAGGAAGCAATTATCAGTGAGATTAAAAAGGCCAAATACTTCTCTGTTATCGTTGACTCCACTCCAGACCTCGCTCATGAGGACCGACTCACTTTTATTTTCCGGTTTGTAAATAGTGGCGGAGAAGTAGTTGAGCGTTTTCTGGCTTTTGAGCCTATTGAAAATCATAGTGGGAATAGTTTGGCTGAGTGTGTTGTTGCAATGGTGGAGAACCTGGGCCTAGACTAAACTAACTGTCGAGGCCAGTCTTATGACAATGCAAGTAATATGTCAGGAAAGTACAATGGAGTCCAAGCTCATCTGAAACGAATAAACCCATTGATTTGTTATGTCCCCTGTGCAGCACATTCATTGAATTTAGTCGGTGTCAATGCTGTTGACAGTAGCCCAGAAGCTGGCCGTTTCTTTGACTTTCTGCAATCAATGTACACATTTTGTGCCTTGTCAACACACAGGTGGGGAAAGGTGTTCCGTGTTACAGATGTGAAACTCACACTGAAATCTTTCTCAGGTACTCGCTGGAGTTGAAGAGCTGAATCAACAAAAGGCCCTTTGGAAATATTATGGACAATTGAGAGAGGTATTGAACAATATTTCCAAAGATTCACAGGAGAAACGTGAAACTAGAAGCGAGGCCTCTGCACTCTGTGGCAAGCTGGACACCCTAGAGATAGCTTTCATGGCACACTCGTTGGATACAATACTGCAGCGGTTCCAAGCCATGAGCCTGCTGTTGCAGAAACATGACATTGACATACACACAGCTACACAGCTTCTCCTTTCACTTTGTGACTTTGTGGCAGCACAGAGAGACAATTTTGCCTTTTTGAAGGGTCAGCTTTAAATGTCACCGATTCAGTCTCCCAAGACTACAGATATGATCTCCAGCGCGCAAAGAAGCGCAAATGTATGGCTGATGAAAGTGCAGAGCCAGGTGTTGAATTTAGTGGAAAAGACAAGTTTTGGATTGAAACGTTCAATGTTCTAATTGACTAACTTGTGTCCTGTCTTAACCATCGGTTAACTGCATACACACACTTGACCAATCTTTTTGATGTTCTTTTCATGCCTGATAATATGTCCAACAGTGAGCTCACTTTAAGGGCCGAATCTCTTGCGGCAGCATATCCCACTGATCTGACCATGAGCTTGGCAGATGAACTTGTTCAGTACAAATCATTCATTTCAGAAGAACAAAAATGCCCAAATATAATGCTAAAAACCATGGTAAATTTGGATTTACAGTCCACTTTCCCAAATGTTTACATAGCACTCAGACTTTTTTTGACCCTGCCAATAACAAACTATGAAGGGGAACGGTCATTCTCCAGACTGGCTCGAATTAAAAATGAGCTCAGGATGAAAATGTGCCAAAATCGGTTGAATTCACTCTCCCTTCTAGCAATAGAATCAGATTTTGTTTGACAGCTCAACTTTGATGAGTAAGTGGACGACTTTGCAAGAAGTAAGAGCAGAAAGAAACCTTGGTAGGATCCTTAGGTACGGTAGGTTGGCGCGAGGGTGACTGTAACGAGGTGTGTGAGTGTAGAATCTGAGACTGTAGTGAAGTGCATGGGGAGTTGCTGAACAGGAGTCGTTCTTGTTTGAAGGACGGAGGTGGTGGAGAGGAACGCGATGCTGAGGACCAAGGCCATGCGAGAGAGGGAGGAGCAGAGAGAGAGGAGGAAGTATAACTACACCCTGCTCAGAGTTTGGCTGCCTGACGACTCTATACTGCAGGGTGTGTGTCCTACCCGCGTCTCTCATTAACGCGCACATGCGCTTAGCTTGTCTGACACACTGCCCTCTCTTTTTCTCTTCTCTCTCTCGCTCTCTCTCTCACTCTCTCTCTCTCTCCATCAGCTTACACTCATGTTGCAACACCAGCTGTAGTTTAATTATTGGTTGACTATAATGCTTGCTATAGTGGAAATACAGGGTGTACTATTATGCTAACAGTGCTAGATGTACAGTAATTCTAGTTCCTCTGCTAATCTGGATGTGCTTTAATCTGAGGTAAGGCGCAAGTGAGCTGAATGAGCTGTTACAAGCCTTAAATCTACCTGTCCCCTCACAAGGAGCTTGCTCACTTTTGACGCATTTCTTGCTGTTCTACATTACTTGGTGTGAAGTAAAGCTAGCTGCACTATGAGTAAGGTTGTGAACTGTAATGTTGGCTGCACTCTAGTACTACATGTACTGTGATATTTCCCGTACAACAATGCTTGGCATTCTGTAATGCTTTCTGTACTACAATGTTCGGTGTCCTGTTAGTGCTATATGTGCCAGAAATTCAAGTTGTGCCATAATGCTGGATGTACTATACTGCTAGTGCTACAATACTGGGCCTAATGTAAAACTAGCTGTATTGGTAATACTAGGTATGCTAGCTATTGCAATTCAGTGGCAATTTAAGCCAGCTGTGAATCAATTGTAATTCACAGCTGATTGTGGCTTTTTATCCCCCGGCATATAATGCGGGGGGATATAGCTCACGCTCTGTCCGTCCGTCTGTCTGTCCGTCTGTCTGTTTGTCTGTCCCTCCGTCTGTTAACATGAGTTTGTCTGGGCCATATCTCGGAAACTATATGTGCTAGCTTCACCAAACTTGACACACATGCCAATGATGATGTCTAGATGTGCCTTTTAAAGGTTGTTTTCACAGCCTACAGCCGGGGTGATCCGCCTTTGCCAGATGGCTCTTGTTTAAAATGTCCCCAAGTCCAGCCGGATAGCTCACTCGGTTAAGGCACTGCGCTGCAGTGCAGAGGTGACTATCACGTTGCGGGTTCGAGCCCTGACGTACCCACCGGCAGGGGTCGGCAGCTTATTCAGAGTAGCGCACAATTGGCCATTGCGCTATAGGGTTCCAAATTGGGAAGGGACTGCCGCATTTGGGGATAAAATAGTAGCTTTGTTCGTTGCTCCAGCGCCTCCTGCTGGCCAGACGGGCGCTCGTCAAGAAGACTCTGGGTTTGTTCATGTCCGGGCATCCTCCGCCATCGTTCTGAACTTACGAGGATTCAACCAATGAGTGTATAAGAATCAGTGGCTGACGGGCACGTGCTTCGGAGGAGAGTCGTGAGCTGTTTTCACTATCCTGAGTTGGCAGCTAGGGGTCGCATACGAGCAAGCTTTGTACATAGTTCACCAATTAGGCATTCCAGATTCGGGTGGGATTGGAGATGCCAAATTAAAAAAATAAATAAATAAATGTCCCCAAATCCTAACTCGGAGCTTGGCCCCTATGAGGCACGTTCTTGGCCTGGGAGAAGGTGTCTGCACTGTTCCAGTTTGTGGGGGAGGCCCTGGTGGATGGCTGGCAGCCCTTCAAACTGGTGGCACCGGGGGGGAAGAAGCTGAAAGAGGAGGATGTGCTACTGACTGAATGTAACCTGGTGAGTCCTGACCACACACACACACACACACACACACACACGCGCGCGCGTGCGCGCGGAAATGCACCTGGCCCCCCCGCCCCCAGCTGCTAGCTCAGTTGCTTCCAAATAGAATCCTGGAGGGCCCACGATGTCTACTGGTTTTAGGCATTACAACATTTTCTGGGAATAGGATGGGCCATGTTTTCTATCATCCATGGCTTAAAGCTGCTGTAAGTGTTAAGAGGCTCCACATTCCAATAGAGTATAATTTATTTGGAGTTATCTGGTCGATAACACAAGTCTCAGTCACGGTCTTCTGCAATAAAGCGGTATATAAAATTCTGGAGTCACCGACTGCCTCTATCTAAAACGCAAGATGGTCAGGAGCTGTATTTATATTGGTTCCGCTTTCAATGGGGAAAACCGAAGAAATAAAAGGGTTTAAAAAGCAATGTACAGCTAGCCTTGCTGCCACTAGACAGGTAAGCTTTGTATTACTCTGTTGTAGTTGTGACGTTTTATCAGTCTCGTATAGTCCAGTTAGTGGTTTTTAATCCTACTAATATCAGTTTATAAATGAACCGTCCTCGTTTGTGGCGGACTACAGCTTGCTTAGCTGTGTAACAATAGCAAGTGTGGCTAAAGGACACTAGCTAGTTTTGGCTAATATCTTCAAATAGCCATTTATTCCAAAGTTTCTGCATGGATGTAATGTGCCGTTGGTCCATGTTTTCAGTGTGGCTTTCACACGATAATCACAGAGAGCGTCTTTATATAGAGTACTTAAGTGATGACGTCACAGCTACTTAGCTTCTGGTGTCGAAAGTAAAATTCTTATGGGAATTTATAATGGGGTTTGGACACTTTCTGGCATTGCTCGAACTCGCGCTTATTTTATGAGCCGCCTCTCTCTGAGAGTTGATTGCCTATGGGGTATACAGATACAAATGATCGCATCAAATTTGTTGTTTATTGCCAAAAATTATATGCTTTGCACTTGTAGTCAAAGCATTCTCAACGGACAATGACGGTACGGTAGCCAATCAGTGCCTTAAATTGCCGTTGTCTATGTCTGTGCATCCTTTACCACACTGAAAGAAAGGTCTCTTTGGGGTTGTAGAATTTGCATAATGTTATTGAATGAAGCTCACATTATTTATTTGTGTTCCCTATTAAGGTAAAAAAGCTATTCTTTGAGAATGTCAATGTTCACAATTTTGTCATGTTGGATGATAAGGAAAAAGTTAGGTTTAGGTCCAGCCCACTGAGCTCCGCCCTACGTGACTACGTCAGTGTCCCGTGCCCTTGACTGCGCGCAAGGGACGATTGGCGGCAACTTTGAATATTTTCAACGGTCACTTGGAAAATTCGCATTTTCGAAAACTCAGATGGCGGCAGTGAAGAACTTCTCCACAGTGTGAGGTAAAATAACATGATTCTTAATCTTTGGTATCTGTAATCCGAATATGTTACCAAGTATTGTGTTTTCACAAACAGATAGTTGTCAACATGTAATTCATACCGAATGTATTTGACTGTCGGTAAAGTGCTATGCTAGATTTTGAACCTAGAAAGTGTTGCTCCCCAGTGTGAGGTAAAATAACTTTACTCTTAATCTTTGGTTGATTTAAGTCGAACTTATTACCATGTTATTGTGGTTGTACAAGCAGGTTGTTGTCGACATGTGTTTCATACCGAATTAATTTGCTTGTCAGGGAAAGTGCTATGCTAATTCTGAACCTAGAAATATACACGATGCTAAACTAGCTAGTTTATGGCGCCAATAGGCATGACTCAGACTGGGTACAAAGAGGGTAAAGCATTGAAACCCTTCGAAAACCTTGGGATGTCTTATTTAGCGAAATGCATACGTCTAGAACCATAATGTGCTTTGGGCTCCTCGGTGTTTGTATGTGATATAACGTTACGTGTGTCGTAGTAAATTAAACTTGCTGTGCTGAACATCATCGTGGCAGTTGGGTCGGTAGTAGCAGTTGGAATTATGCTGTGTGCGTGCATTGATTCGTGTTCTACATAGACAAGCCATAGATAGATACATAGACGCCGCATCAACTGTGGAGGGACGTGCCTAAAGCGCCGCCATTTTGGTACAGGACTATCAGAGTCAGCGGTACATGAACACATATGAAGGAGAGGGGTCCTCCGCAATCTCAAAGTGGAATTATTCGCTGAATTTTTGACTGATTTCCAAACGGCTTGATTTGTTAAAGACGTCACACATGTAGGTGTAATACAGGGTGCTTGGATATTTTAAAATGGCTGGTTTTACTGCCCAAATTAAAAAAAATCAACGTTATCAGCAGACGAGCTTTTGATAAAAACTGAAAAGATGCCGGACTTCTGTGCCGCGTATGAGCGAACATTCAAACCAGATCTTGAGGGATCACTTTTCACAGGTAAGATGTAAGTAAGGGATAATATAGTGTGAGCAGGTTGTTATATATTGAAATAAACCCCGACAGGACGGACGGAACTATCGAGAGCCATCTCAGGCAAAATTAAATAAATAAATAAATAAATATATCAGAAATAAATAATAAAACAGAAATTAATACTCCCTGAAATAAATAAATGTACCCCAGAGATAAATAAATATGACTATGAAATAAATACAATTTTTTTTTTCCAGGGGTCCTTTATTTCCTAGCGACAGTTTTATTTATTTCAGGAGACTTTTATCTCCAGACGCCACATTCATGTATTTCTGGAGACTGTAATTTTTTCATTGTTACATTTATTTATTTCCACACGAATGAGATGTATTTTTAAATGCGACATGTATTTCCAAAGGCCACATTTCATTTCAGGCTGTCTTTCCGTAGACATACATACATGAATGTAAATGAATGAATAGCAATAGTAATAATATAATGATTATATAATAATCCAGTGGCAATGATAGGAGTAGCAGTAATAATAATAATAATAATGATGATATTCATGACAACAATGATAATAATAATAATATCATTATTATACTCAAATGTGATGTGTACCCTTCAAGCAATGCTTTAAATAAAGACCTGAACGTTTTCTACGTTCAACGCTATCATGCCTGACGTTTGTTACAAACAAACCCTGTGAAAATAGTTTTGACAATTGAGCAATTTATGATCACCTATATTGCGTAGACACATCATTCCTCTATAGATGTAAGCCACGATCCAAGATGGCCGCCCTATAGGCACGTTGGCCCACGTAGTCTATGTATATATGTCTACGGTGTTCTACCCGCGACAGTTTATATACGTCATTGTGCTCCACGGTGCTTTCTGAGTGTGAGGTATTCTTGCAGTAGCTTGCCAGGAGATCTAGAACTACCGGTAGCTCTCCAAATCATGGCTCTAGTTGAATGTTTTTGTATCAGTTGCATGTTGTGCTGGATGAATGTGCGTCCAGTGTAATTCATGATCGTGTAAATATTAAATGCAGACGCCCCGAGTTCCTAAAACTAATTTCAGGGAGATGTTTATTGTAATTTTGCTGACTAAACGAATCAGCGCACTCTGTGTTAAACATTCACCATGTACACTCGCTCTGAAAGTTGCTTTGGACATACCCGCTTGCAGCCTCTCACTCTGCGCCACTATCCCTTTTTCGCGTTCGTGCCTGCAAATCTAATTCCATGCATGATGCACCAGTCATCATCACCATGTCTAAATTAGGAGACTTATAGCCTGATTAAATTTGCCCAGGTTGAACGTTGTCTACTGAGAAAGGGTGACTGTATTAAAAGCAGAATACAGAAAATAAGAACTATATGGCTGAAGTACGTCTGAAGGATTTTAATCCTAGGGGGTGTTTTGTAGCCTGGTACAGTTGAGCTGGTGAATACATTGAGACTTTTTTTAAGTATGTATTTTAATGTAGTATAATGAGATTGAAGAACTTACATATTTTGCATTTGCACATATCTTGTGAAATCCTGCTTTAAATAGCCTAAGGTACATTTTGTTTACCTGCTAGTTGGTCACAAGTTGACAATGCTTTTATGGACAATACATTTAAGTGAACCTTGTATAACTGTTACATGCTATGTGGTGATATTGGTAATGCTGTATTAAAAAGCATAAAACATAGTAAACATTGATTAATGAAGAAATGTTGATATATTTTGAAATGTGTGTTCATAGTGTTGTGTGCATTGTGTCTGTATTCATTTACTGTGTATTGGACTAAATATGAACTCTAAATATGAACAAACAGAAGCTTTGTGGAATTTATTGGGTTTTAGGAAACCTGCCACCTGGTTCCCACTCATCATTATCATCAATATTTCTTGCAGTACTTTGCAAGAGTGTTGATGTCAAAGCATACGGTTTTGACAAAGTTTTAGAACCTCTTCTGCGAGATGTGAAAGTACTGGAGGATTATGGTGTGTATGTACCTTTGCTAGGGAAGTTTGTGAAAGGAACACTGCATTGTGTTGTGGCAGACAACTTAGGTGCTCACAGCATTGCAGGCTTCGTGGAGAACTTTTCCGGCCAATATTGCTGTCGCTTTTGCACTGCAAGACGAGCTGAAACACTATCTGGCCCTTTGACATCTGGTGCTTTTAGCCTCAGAACAAAAGAGTGTTATGCTTCTCATGTTAAAGCTGCTCTTGAGACAAATGTGCATTGTTGTGGAGTGAAAAGGGAGTGTGTTTTGACGAAATCCCTATCACATTTTTTCATGTTGTCTCGGGATATCCTCCAGATGTTGCACATGATCTTTTTGAAGGGATTGTTCCCGTCGAGCTAGCATACTGCTTGGGATCAATGATATCAAAAAAGCTTTTTACACTGCATGATTTGAATCAAGCCATCTTGTCTTTTCCCTACAAGGGTTCTGATAAAACAAACAAGCCACATGCGCTACCACAGAACATCTGTAGTCGGAAAACCATCGGAGGAAATGCTCACAAAAATTGGTGCCTTTTACGGCTGCTGCCATTTTTGATTGGCAGCATTGTTCCAGATGATGAGCCTGCGTGGCTTGTGTTAATGGATCTCAAAGAAATTGTTGAGCTTGCGTTTGGCCCAGTCCACAACGATGATTCAATTTCGTATCTACAAAGCAAAATAATTGAGCACCACACCAGGTACAAGGCATTGTTCCCTGATGTTCAACTCCTTCCAAAGCACCATTTAGTGGAGCATTATCCAGTCTTGATGAGGAATTTCGGCCCTCTAGCTGCACTCTGGACACTTCGATTTGAATCAAAGCATGGTTTCTTTAAGCGGGTTGTGAAGCATACCAATTGCTTTAAGAATGTACCATTGACTTTAGCCTCAAAACACCAATTTATGCTTGCGTTTCACATGACTTCCCCCTCATATGGCAAATCAAGCCTTGATGTACCCCATGTGTCCACTGTTCCAGTCAGTGTCCTAAAGGAGGAAGTGGCACAGGCTTTTAGGGAAAAATTTCCAAATGCATCTGTGGTCCACCTTGTCAAGAAGGCATGCAGTAGTGGCATACATTATAAGAAAGGGAATATCGTGACTTATGGATCAGTCAGTGGATTGACAGAGTTTGCTGAAGTCACTCAGATGTGTGTTGAGAATGAAGAGTTGCTCCTCTTCCTCAAATTACTGTGTGGGTGGTACAATGGCCATTACAGAGCCTTTGAGCTGAGTGTGTCGCCAGCAAGAGAATTAAAGCTTGTGACCATCAATGACCTCTCTGACCCTCATCCATTGGCTGATTACTTTGTTGGATCAAATCGCATGGTTACCTTGAAAAGACATATCCTCATTAAAGGTTAGTCAAGGTTGCTTGAATTCCTTGAAAATGCTTCAATTTCAATTGTGTTTTCAAGGTTGTGAAAATGCTTGAATTTGTTGTGAAGTGCTTGAAAATGCTTGAAATGTAGGGGAAGTCTAACTCAATAAACCAAATAAGAGAAATAAAACAAAAAACTTTCCCAAGCGGCTACGTGATTGATCCGATGGCTTTACATGCAGGGATATGAGGGGTGTACTAACTCATGTGATGCACCGTGCTTCAGAATATATTTGAATATAACTAACCTCATGTTGAACACCATTCCACCAGAGCAAATGTATAATTGGGGCCTTATCTGAATGCATTAATAACAATCGTTTTATTACAGCTGCTTTTTCATTGCATTGTTTTAAAAATGTTACAACAACCATTCAGAATGCAGATGTAAGGTTTTATTGTGAAAAAATAGTCATTTTTTAAACCAAAAGGTTTCTGATGAACACAAACTAATGCAAAAATTATCAAACTGTTCCTGGCCAACCTGACCTTAACAAGGATGGTTTCTTTTGTATGTATTTAGTTAATTAACTGTGTTCATTTTTTATTGTCTTTGCAGACTGATCATGACTTCTCCAGCCATTCTAAAAATTGTTCTGGCAGACGGCACGGGCCAAAGATTAACCTTCCCAGATGGACTTCCTGAAAAAATAGAAGACCTGGTTTCTGCAATCAAGGCACAATGTGGTGTAAACGCCACCTTCAAGCTTCAGTTCATGGACCCACTGTTTGGTAACGAGTTCATGAATCTCACATCCATGGAAGAAATATATGACAGAGGGACAATTAGAATGGTAGCAGAGACCTTAACGTGCATGGATGCCAGTAGCCCCTCAATGCCCTCTGCTGCTCAAGTCGTGGTTCTCCAGCCCTCCGCTGCTCGTTCCATGGTTTTCCAGCCCTTGTCTCCAAACCCATCCGTTAGCAGTGCAGATACAGCGGTTTTATCCTCGGCTGATTCAGAGCCTTCTGGCGCAAGGTCCCTTTGGCCTCCCACTTTCCACTGCCCCATGTTTTCGTATGATACTGAACCAAAACTTCAGGAGGGAAATGCAGCATTCAAGGTTAAGGGCAGATTTCTTTGTGCAGACTCAGACCCCAAAATGAAGTCAGACATTCTTCATGGACTGACGGAGGAAATTGTGAAATATGGCGTATACGCCACTGACAAGCAGTTCAGCATAGTAGGGAAGGCGCTGATTTCAAAACACCCTTGCCTTGCTGAAGAACACTCTTTCACAGGATTTTCTATGGAACGAAATTTGTTCCAACAGAATTTGAATTGAATTTTGGTTTTGAATTGAATTTAACCTGCTTTGAATTGAATTTTTTGGTTTTGAAATTGAATGAACAAGTAATCTGAAACTGAATCCAATTATTTGTATTGAATTTAAGAGAAAACTTGAAGCATTTCATTCAGTTCGCACATTCAAATTCAGTTCATAAAATTCAAATTCAAAATTCAAAATTCAAATTCAAAATTCAAATTCAAGTTGAGTAACATCACATGAACGCGCATGGCGAGCTGCAGTCACGCCTCTGTCCCTCGTGGCTTGCCTTATTTGGAATAAGGTAACTGTCATTTCCGGGCAGCGCACCTCAGAATTCTGAACCCACCCGACTATACACCGAAAACGTTTACCAAAACTTCGGCTCTTTATCAGTTTATTTGTCTTAGCTCATCATATTAATCTTCAACAGTTAACCCTGAGTTAGCCTAAGATCATCAGTAAATGCACTCGTTATTTATCCCCCGCCGCGCGATTAGCGCGAAGCCGGGGATATAGAATTGGGCTCCTTCCCTCCACACTGACACATAAAATTGAGGTGGCGGGGGATATCGCCATGTTAGTGGCAAACACTTGTTTCTATGGTTTCTTCGGCTAAGTAAATAATGCTAACGTTAGTTACGAATGAGTGTCTTTTCTCCGTCGGTATGTGTAAATGTATTTCGATGGAGAGCCTACATGTTAAAGCTCCTGTGCTTCAAGTGTAACGTTACATTCAGTCAAAATCAAAATAATTAGACCTGTTCAGGACTTGAACTTCAAATTCCTCGGAATTCTGTACTTTCTGTCATCGGCAATGTCACTGGTTCGGTCTCTGGCAGGTTAAAACCCTGAGGAAATATGCTGCAGTAAAAACTCGGACATCGCTCACTCACTGTAGAGGCGCTGCCATAAACCGAACTAGTGACTTTGCCGATGACCAGTAGAAAAGTGTACTGAATTCCGAGGAGCCACCGAATTTACATTGCATTTCATATTTCCGTGAATGCTGTAGACGATTTGTCGGATATAGCTAGCCAGCTATAAATGAACCTGGAGCGTTTAAAATGCTACTATAGAACTAAGTGCATACAATACGTAAATCCGTGTTGGCACCGAATTTCCGCAGAGAGCATATCCCCGTACTCTTATCAGCATATTTTCGTGCATGAGTGAATTTGCATGTGCGTGAAGTACCGCTCCAAATGAGGAATATTTCTTTGACTTGATTCAGCAACAACCCCTACTGGATTAATAGCAGGTTCTTCTTTTCGCGGGTATGTCATCACTTTGTGACTCTCGGCATTCTGAACCATTAAGCCATATGAAGTTTAAGTTCTGAACAGCTCTATCAAAATTTGATTTAGTTTGAATGTAACGTTCCACTTGAAGCCCTCTGTCAGTGATTCTGGGATTCAGGGATTCTGTCAGTGAAGCGCCGCATCGCTGAGCGTCCTGACATTAGAGTCATCCTGGAAGGACACCAGGTATTAGTGGAGATCCACAATGTGGCTCTGGCCACCAGTTTGTTGTTTGGGCTGATGTACGCCCTCAACGTGGACTATCCCAAAGACTAAAAATACACCTTTGTGCGAGGTTTTACGAAATGAGCCAAGAGCGAGAACCAGATAAATGCAAAATGTAGGCTTTATTTCTGAAGGGGGGAACCCCCCAACAGAGCTGGCAACAGTACAATGTCCACAATCCACAAGCAGAATCCAAAGGGCAAAATCCAAAACTGTAACCAGGGCACCAATAACAAAACTCAAGGTCAGGCAAAAATGGTTCGGTACACAGGCGTGGGTTTGGTGGAGAGGCAAACTCATTAGCCGTACACAGTCCGAATCCAAAAACCAGGGCAGCAAAAGACAATAGACGTGGTCGGGCAAAAATAGGTCAAGACTCACAAAGGCAATCAGATCCAAAAGGGCAAACCAAAAACAAGTGTCGGGCAATCCAGTCAGAAAGAAAATATCACAATGAGCAAGGCGAGGAACGTAGCACAAGACAAAGGAGTAAAGACGATCTGACAAGGAACTAAAAGTGCAGACACCTTATATACACATCCGGGGTGAACACATGACAAGGGAGCACAGGTGCGATCAATGAAACAATAATCAGGATTGACACATGAGGGTTTATCTAATACATGAATCTGGCGAATGCCGAAACGCAGACAGGGATAACGAGACATTCCTATGAACGAATAAACGGCTCCGGTTAAGGAGTACTAAAGTGTACAGTCTAAAGAAAAGGGAAAGCCTGAGATATAAGTGGAAACTGCAGTAGAGATAATTAGTGATAGGCAAGGAGGGCGGAGATACAGATTGGGCGAATGCTGAGAGATCGTTAGTCTATTAGTATGTGCAGCTATACAATCCCGAGTGCAAGTTAGTCCGTTAGTAAAAATATACAATGTTAATACTGGTTAGTAATTAATCGAAAACAATAAACTGTTAGTATGGTTAGTGGAAAGTAACAGAGAGAGGAAGGAAGAAAAACGAGATATAAAGAAAGACTGAAATCCCAGAAACCAGGAAATCACCCGAATGAGTGGCACGTCAGACAAGGGACCGTGGGCAAAGACCTACACAAGACAAGACAGGGTAAACGAAATGCAGGACTAGAACTAAAAACAAAACTATGAAAGCGTGGCAAGGCTATGAAAACATGGCAAGGCTGTGAAACATGGCAAGACTATAAAACATGGCAAAGACATAAATAATAACAAAACATGAAAAATAATAAAACATGAAATCAAACAACAAAACACAATACATAATCATGGGGATGGTCAGAGGCGGGCAGTGGTCACTTAAACACAAACGGCATACGTGGCATGGCCAGGCACAAAACTTAAACATGAAACTAGGAAAAAGACATGACCGAAATGCAGATTCACAACACTTTGAGTTTTTGCAAAAGGTGGTCATGGAGCTGGAGGGCACCACCATGTCCAAGAAGTGCCAGGCCCTACAAAACAAGCTCCGTGAGTGAGTGAGTGTGATGTGCTGTGACGTGTTTGTGTGAGTGACGTGTGTGTGTGTGACTGTGTGTGTGTGTGTGTGTGTGACTGAGTGTTGTGGTGAGTGTGTGTGTGCCCATCTGTCAGTCCGTCCGTCCGTCGCGCACGTGTGCGACATCATGCACATAGCCCTTTGCGTCAGAGAAAGTTTGTGAGCACAGCTGAGAATTTTGTTGTCCTTTCTCGTACATTTTCAATCCCAGGACTCTCAGATATGTTTATATGATGCCCAAGCTTTTAAGTTTTTATCGGGCTTTTTTTTATTTCACCTGTCCATAAATGTTTGTAATTTGTTGTTTAGTTTTCCCATCTATAACTAGTAATTTAAAATGAAAGCATATGCTGCTTGGTTCAGTTTTTACTGCAGAACACAGAAAAAAACAGTGTGTTACATTATTTTCTGTGGGATAATTGACTATTTCCTTAAGATGTTACTACAACCTTTCAATCTTACAAAGACATTACAGACCTTGTTTACAAAAACATTGCTACTTTGTCATGCCTCTCCTGGTTTCAAATGTCCTAGGGGTTATGTTATTTGTAGTTTTAAAGACCCATGCAGACCAGAGAGGCAGGGGAGGATTGGCAAATTGACCCCGGACGGGAATCAAACCCAGGTCGCCGATTTGGTATATGACTGCCCTACCATTTAAGCCACTGTAGGGCCTCCCCATGCAGACTAAACGTGCATCATGTTGTGTTGTGCATCATAATCAATGTGATTGGCTAAGTACATATAATAACACTTCATCTGATCCTCAAGGATTGTAGACAAGGAATTTGGCTATGGTTAATGTTATCTGGCATGTTTTGTGTTATGTTGTGTGGTATAATTAACAAGGTTGTTTTTCCTTGTGCATTCTTATAAACATTGTATATCAGTATTTGTTGTCTTGTTTTGTTCTGTGATGCTGTGTTTTCTTGTGTTGTTCCACAGCAATGCACAGTGGTCTTTTTTATTGATGTCCTCCAGTTTCCCATTACATTGTGTTGTGTCAGTGGTAAACCTGCTAATAGATACTCCACATGTGTCATTTACTTAGAAAAATGAGGACTTCAGGCTCTTCTATTAGAGGCTTTACCTCTACCTCAAGGTTACATTGAAAATAAACATTTGAATTTTCAACTCCAGTATAGTTGTGGTTGATTTGTATGATGTTATTGAGGAAGATGGTGTTTCGACAATAATTTTTAAAAACATTGCATGAAAAAATCTTGTACATCGTTTGCACCTAAAAATGTATGTCTATCAAACAGAAAAAGTCATATCTTATCCATCAGTGGCACATGTAAAAATTATGTTCATTAAACCAACAAAATCATGTCTGACTGATAATAATTATGCATCATTTTCACATGTAAAACTCATTGATCAACACCAAAAAAATCATGTTTGACTGATTAATTTCTTTATTCATATAAATTTAAAAAAATCATGTTCATTTAACAGAATGTTATTTTCCACTTTCAGCGTGACTTAATTACTCTTCGTAGACATGATTTAATAGGTGCAACCGATGTACAAAATTTTTTTATGTTAATTTAACAGGTCATTTTTTTCAGTGCATGTAGTGGGCCACCATCAGCTTGTTACATGCCTGGAAATGAATGGATCACAATGAGTTATTTCGCAATTTAGCTTGCTAGCATTTAGCTACGCTAGCGAACCACCTAGCTAGCCAGCCAGTGAGCTCATTACATCTTGTGCACATTGCTAAATCAATAGAAACTAAATGGTTTGTTTAATGTCACTTACTGTCATTTAGCAAGCTAGCTAGCATTAATATATACTGACTGTAAATGGCTAAACTAGCAAAATTGCTAGTTCGCTAGCCTAGCTTGCGAGCTGGTTAAAGCTGCAGTTGGTAACTTTGAGGAGAGAGAGGACTTCGCACAAAAATTTGATCCCTCCCCCTCCCTCTCCACTGCACTCCTCAGACCCTCCCCCAGAAAGCTACCGTGCACGCGAAGCACGCAAACTGTTATGCATGCAGCTGCGTTCACATTATGAAAGCGGCCAAATTGCTGAGGCGAGACGTTACTGTTGCGAACAGTCAACACTGCTGGCCAACAAACCGGCGTGTCGTTAGTCCTAAAAATTCCGAGGTGTTCCGTGCCGAAAAACTTCGTGCTGGAAAACCTTGACGTATATCGGCACGCACAATGTCCCATGCCCAAAAGCTTCGCGTGCCAAAAAGCCTCGTTTGCCCAGGTGTTCCGTGCCGAAAAACCTAGTGCTGGAAAACCTTGAGGTATATCGGCACGCACAATGTCCCGAGCCCAAAAGCTCCATGTGCCAAAAAGCCTCATTTGCCCAGACGTCTCATAATGGGACAAGGCTTTTCGGCACGGCAAGGTTTTTCGGCACTGAACACCGGGGCTAATATCCCTCCTTATATTGAAAACAAGTGTTTGCCACTAGCATGGCAATATTCCACGCCGCCTCAATTTTATGTGTCCGTACGGACGGAGCCCAATGCTATATCCCCCGCTGCGCGTTAATCGCGCGGCCAAGGATAATAATTAGTCCTGGCAAATTCTTGATGGTTTTCCTTCATTCACACGTTTTCCAATTCAAGAATAATCAAGTGGCAGTTGAAGACACGACTTCTCTTCCTCATGCGATCTAAAAGCGACGAAATAATGGGCTATATTCAGTACCGAAAAATTATTTGATTATAATTAGGTCTATGCACCATCACTCGTCGATGGCATTTCATAACTCTTCAGCGAATTTATGTAATTTCGGCGACAAGTACATACACCTGTTTTTGCAGCACGGTCGCTCAATTTGTTGTAAAAAAATAAAAAATAGACAGCTGTCCGATTGGAAAATGTAAACGGACGAAACCACTTACTAGTCTGAAATGCCGTCGCCGAGTGCAGGTGCATAGACCTAATTATAATTAAATCAGTTTTCTGTCCTGAATGTAGCCCATAATTTTGTTGCTTTTAGATCGCACGAGGAAGAGAAGCCGTCTCTTCCATTGCCACTTGATTATTCGTGAATTGAAAAACGTGTTAATAACGGAAACCCATCCAGAATTAGCCAGGATTAATTATTTTCAAAAAAAGGAGGGATATTAGCCCCGGATTTTTCAGGTCCAACGACACGCCTGCCAACAAATGAGCAGAAATAAATCATGTCATCATGAAAAGTAATTTAAAGCAGTATGTATTCATTAAAAACCCAGCACACGCTTATTTCAGTAAGTTATCCGTTTTTTGAGTACAGAAACTGTCGTGAATCCAGCTGAATGGCCAGTAAATCATGTATGTCAGCATTTAGCTGTGAGAGCACAGAAACGTTACACATATTTATAAGGACAACAACACAACTGATAAGACTGCCAGGTCACTTCATAAAGAGATTTTCTGCTGCTTTCTAATAAAACAATGCCAGTAACATTAGCCCTAGCATCTGAAACAAGCGAACGTTATTTCGACTGCAACATCACAGTAACATCACATGCACTGCGGACTGCACTGCACTGTAACAATTACAAGACTTTGGCTATTCAAACAGCAACTGCTTGAAAGACACCTTTACTCACTTATTTGCAGAGCAAAAATGAATTGATGCTGGTGAGGGCTGGGGTTAGTTTGGTGATCATGTCAGTGACGCCAACTCGCTTATTTGCAAAGCAAAAATGAACCAACATATAAAGCAGGGGTTTACCTGTCAAGCAGAAAAGTCGCAAACTCTGCGTCAGTTTTTAATCCTTCCAGATCACGGAGTTCCTTCCACTTCTAAAAATCCACTCCGATGTTCACTCTGGTTTTATCCTGGGTTTTGTTAAATTCTTTCTTTTGTGCTTTTTTTTCTTCTGGCTTCCTTTTTTACTTTTCTTAGCCATGTGAGTTGTTGCTGGTAACTGAGGTATCGGTATTTTTTTCCTCGCTGATGGTTCTAAGCTCCCGAACTCTGACTCTGAGATTTGAACTTGACTGAGCACTGGCGTGAACTGAGGAGGAAGGGGGAGGGGGCTGCCTGCAGCGTGTGCATGTGCACTGTTTGACGGCTGTAAGACAGCATCCTGGCTCTAATTGGTTCTTTTTGGTCGGTCCGAATGATTCTTTTAAATTGCAGTAGGAGCATTAGGTGGGTTTAAAGGAGCCTTTTTAAATTACAGAGTACTAGTTTTATGTAATACTGTCTGTACACAGTGACAGTTTTAGCAAAAATAACAGAAAGTTACTTTTCTAAAACTTACCAACTGCAGCTTTAAGTCAATAAAAAGGTGAATAGCCATTATTTGGCTATAGCTAGCGTCGAGCCGGGAACATTTCGCGAGTTGGCATTTACATATTGCCACCTAATATGATGTTAGTCAGCCACCGAAGTCTGTAAACTAGCTCGCTAGCCAAGTTAGCCCGCTAAACGTCAGTTTGCTTGCTCGGCTTGCCTCACATGGTGAATATAAATCACTAAAAACAATGAATTGTAATTCTTTGGCACTTAACTGGAGTTAGATGAGCAAATAGACCTGAATTAGCAACATAGCTCAATCAGTTATGCTTGACAAAGCTGATTAGAAGGTATGTTACTCTCAGCGCATCGGGCGCCACAATATTGGTTCCGATAGCGCGTTGTGTAATTTCCCAAAGTGGCAGAGGTATACCCATCAAAACTGCCCTTTATGGGCAAAGCAAGGAAATTCCTGGAAATCCCGTTGAAGACATAGATAAAAATGACCCCAAATTTCCCTTGTTACCTTGTTTTTAATTTCCAGTTTCCCAGATGGCCGCCTGAGCGTTTCAAAGTTTGAGGTGACAAAAACACCCTTCAATTTTAAAGAAGCTAAGTAGGAATTCTAATAAAAACTGCACAGACTATTAGGCCCGTATTCAGAAACGAAACTCACACTCACCCTCCACTCACCATATAGTGAGTACGATTGAAATGTAACTGGAGTGTGAGAAAGAGATTGACCGACCACTAACTGAGAGAGCGGTCCCACTCCTCGCCAATTGCTATTCATAAACGCCACTTGAGCATAACTGACAGTAGTGGGCACTGGGCACCACAGGCTGTGCTCGGCTGCTGCAAAGAGACGCTCAATCCTCACCCTTCAGTGCTGAATGACCTAAACCTGACGCAGTTTACTTTTCTTGATTAGAAAGTTTCTCAGACAAATCGGTAAAACGACAATCAAATTTATTTTTAATAACGTTGTTATACATTGCTTCACAAAATTGAGGCGTTTCTTTCGCACATAAATGACGACGTAAAAATCAGCATGTCTTCGTAAATTCTGTGGTCGAGTGGCTCGCGAAAGGTGCAGGACAGCCCGCGAGGCTCACTAAACAAGCTGTGAAATGTGCCGGACATTTCCTTCTACATTCAATAATTAAGGATGTAGAAAAGACTGGAGTCTCGTGGCTTACAGCTACATGAGCCTCGCAGACCAATCCACACGCGCCTCACGAGCCGCTGAGTGCAGAATTTTCCAAACCACAAGTAAAGAAAACCGCGAGAAATCCGAATGCGTGTGTTGACAGATATGCGTCATTAATGAAAACTGGCCAAACCAAACCTGATAATGATGAGAGTTTTTGCAATGGTAATTTAAATGAATTGAAAACAGTTCATGTCCAATCATTATTTTTAAGGGATGATTTTGAGCTTCCCCTATTGCCAGTTCACCAGTAGCTACTGGTGGGTACACAAATGCTAACCTTGAGTTCACCACAGTGCAGTTCATAAACACTGAAACCAGGTGGTCAGTAAGTAAGTTACCGGCATCGTTATCATCAATAGAGTTAAAATTTGCATAGTTGCGATTGCGTCGAGCACGTGGCTGTAAATGATCCAGAGTTTCCGATGTTTGTCACCACCTGAAAGCCATGACAACGAAATACCGGCGCAAGTTGGTGCGGCTCAAGGGAGGTGTTCCCCGCACTCAACCTTCACTCAGAAAGAGACGCTATTTTCAGTGTGAGTGAAGTCTCTGAAAGCAAATGAATGTTGGGGGAACCTCTAACTCATTTAGTATGATCTGACACTTTCTAAGTTTTAGTACGCGCTCACATGCAATTAGTGTGAGTGTCGTTTCCGAATACGGGCCTCAGATTAAGTATTCAAGATCATCAGACAAAAAATTATGAGATTTGGAGCACCTGTTTCTACCGTCAGCAAAAAAAACTGTCTGTGGGAAAAATTCCAGATATGGCGCCCCCATTGAGGGTTGCGCAGCAAAATTAAATTCTGTTTTCATTCATCATTTTGGAATAGGCAGATAATATTCCAATGAACATTATCTGAAAGTTTCATCAGAATATCTAAAGAATGAAGAATGTTATAGCATTTTATGCAAACCATGTTTTCGGTCACAGATTTCTCATTTTTTTCTTAAGAACACTAAGGACATTTTTTACCCCTCATTTCCCAGTTTCCAAGTTTAATAACTTTGTGGGTTCTTAACCTATCACTTTGATCTTGGTGTCACTGGAAAGTTTATTTCAAACTCTTTCAAGATTAATTATTCATTTCAGCATAGAACCATTTTGAAAATTTTAGTAACATACCTATTTTTAGCTTGTTCGCCAGCTAGCTAGAGAGTTTTTCAGCAAACAGATGATGGCCAAGGATGCTTGGCTATTAAAGTAAATGGCGCTAGTTGTAAAACTTTATATCTAGCTAGTAAATATTACTAAGTAGAGTGTAGAGCGGCTGACAAATTCAGTCTCACCAAGCTAAGCAAACAAATGGCTATGGCTTGGCAACTGGCAAGGTGCAGGTAATTTGTAATGCATTTTAAACTCATTCTGCCCGGGAATGAGGAGGATCATGGGACGTGTAGTTTTTAGACTATAAATAGCATGGTGGCGAAAAATTGAAATGATTTAAATTGTAGCTGACTCTGGTCAAGAAAAACAACGCTTTTTTGTTACTCAGAAATATGAGGTAAAATCTCGAAATCGATGGAGGCTGGAAAACAACGGGAAGTGCTTCAAAAGTGAACTGAGAATAACATTTATGGGTAAAATGAAGAGGAAATTTTACTTCCGACACCAGGGTGACATCATCACTTTAATATTCTATTGTACTTGTATTGTAACTGAGCTGCTTCTCTCTCTACTTTTCAGAAACCGATGTGCATTCCTCTGTCTGTAATTACAATTACAATCAATTCTAATTGAAAAAAGTAATTGAACCCAACCCTGGTTGCTGTATCCTTTATCCCCTCTCCTCCCGTCTGTCACACCCTAACCCATCTCCATGCTTCTGTCACTCCTCTCTCTCCTGCTCTCTCCCTCCCTCCCACAATCTCCCAGGTACCATCAGCTCTCCTGTCCTTCTCCTGGGACCCTGCGGTTCAGGCAGACATAGCGGCTGCAGGTGCTCAGAGCTCCCAGCTGCTGAGACCGGAACTGCTGGAAGGCATCAAGACTCTAAGCTGAGCATCCTGTACACTACCTACATGCACCCCTCCCCTCCACCCCCGCCCCCCTCCCTTCTCACATCTGCCCCCTCTTTTTCCATCCTTCTCCCCACGCCTCCTTCACCTCTCAGTGTGGCAGACTGTACCCCGCAGAGCAAGCAGGAATTTCAGTGTGTGCCGGAGAGTGCATCAGGAACAGCACAGTGATTGCCTGTGTGATCTCTTGATCTTTGACCCTTGTATTGAATAGGGAACTGTGCAGTGATTGGCTGTGTGATCTCTCGATCTTTGACCCCTGTATAGTTCCAGTGTGGAAGGTGTTCCAGCTGATTCTCAATAGTACTTTAAGTAACACTGTGCTGTTGAACTCGGCTACAGCAGCCATTGTACCTATTGCACTATTAACTCCACACATGGGATGGATAAAACAGCTAATTCTGGGCCTCTATCACTGTAATATAGCTGCAGGGAAAGAACACTGCACTTTTGCCCCGCTACTCTGTTACTCTAGCTTTTCCCTCATCCATCTATTATTTACAGCACTTATCCCTGGTCAGGGTCATGGGTGGGCTGGAGTCTATTCCAACATCCAGTGCGTGACAGTCCTGACTCTCTGGTTGTTTCTCAAAGCATTGGCTGTAGCCTTGGTGGGCTGCCATGTCATCGACGGCTGTCTTATTGTGGCGGCACCTTCGAATACAGCTGAGAAATGCAGCCTTCGTCTTGCCTGATTTCAGACAGAATTTTCAACATGGAAACGGAGTGTCAGCGAAATGACAATTCTGTCTGATATCAGGCAAGATGAAGGCTGTGTTTCACAGCTGTATTTGGAGGCCCTCACAGTGGAACAGCTGTTGATGTCGCAGCCTTGAAATGCAGCCTAGCTGAGCTGCAGCCAATGCTTTGAGAAACGGCCTGTCTGAAAGAAAAGGCCTATAAGGAATGGAGGTTGGGTTAGCAGAATGAATGGTGGCTAATGCTTGTTAACGTGGTCGTGTCCTTCTTTGAGCAATGGACAAACAGACCCCTCCCCCTCCTGCTATCTTCAGCTGCTGATTGCCTGGGTTAAATTCATGACAGACAGTCTGTTCCGTAAGTATTTAAACTATCACTGTATCAGAAGGAGAAAATGGCGGTAATTCTCTGGATCACTCCGTTGGGTGTAAATAACCTCAAATTAAAGCTGACAGTTTGCACCGTCACCTGTTATTTATAGTTTTATTTAAATTTGCCTGAGTAAAAAAGTGTTGTGTTCAAATACTTATGGACTGCACTGCATATATTTAGCATGGGCAGCCACCTTTGCGGGGAGTTTAGCATTTAAGCTGCCTTTTTATTTGACGCTTCTCTTAATATTGTATTAATTTATTACCCTCATAGCACATTTTATTCTCTTGCACTACTGCCTCGGCAAATGAGTCATCAGGCTAGCAAACCACTTGCGCGGCTAACAAATGACTGGCACAGCCAGCCGGCATTTCACGTATATGGCTCGCATAGCTAACCAACGGTTGATAAGGCTTGGCTATTTCATATAGCTAGCCAACAATATATGTGGACAATTTACAGTTTGCACAGCCGACTAAAAATTCAGGTTGGTCACTGACAAGTTCACACAGCTTACAAAAAGTTCACCCATTTGAATGTGTTTTACAAAGTGAAATAGAACATATGCAAAGTCTTTTATTAAACAACTGGACTGTCACTGGCTGTTAGTGGTTGCTTTATTCTGCATCTAAAGAGATAACATTTTCGTGTTCATACGCTCAGAAATGAATCTGAATTAAGGGAACCTTATTGGAAACACATAGTGAAGTGAGGTGTTTTCATCCAAAGATCAGGCAATTGATTTGAGCAAAATTCACTCAAAATATTATTTCAGTGCGTGATTGTGGCCCCTTTACATACCCAACATGGAATCCATTATGTGCGTCAAAAAATGCAGATTCCCTTAGGTTTATACCCAAAGCACAGGAGTGTGGAAACAATATTTGATTTGCAGTGACCGATGATTGGTGGGTAGGTGGAGCAGAGGATCCCCCCCCTTGAACTGAAGTGAGAATATAGACACGACCAGCTTCCACATAGGACAGAACATTTCAAAATCCGGTCCACATCCAGCCCAGGTTTTCATTCCTTCCAGGCAATTGATTGATCGATTGTTGCTACCAATAGGCCAGACTGTCTTTAAATCTGACTCCCAGGAAAAAGGAGGCTGGAAAACCCTTGATGACTTCGAAACCGGGCAATGAGGCCTGTCAAAGCACACTCTCTACCTTTTTAAACCAGCACTATTGATCCACAGTCCTCTACCTGGAGGATTTGTTGCAAAGCAAGACTTTTCCAAATTTGATGACGGCTCTGAGTTACAATTATTTTACCCCTTTGCTCAGACATAGACACCGGCATCCTAAATTCTGAAATTAATTCCTAAATAATTCTGTATTTGAATTTCCAAATGTTTTGCCACACTGGAACAACTTTCTAAAGTCTCTGTGACACTACCAATGAGTTATAAAGCCTAAATAGGCTCATGCATAACAGGATTTATTGTCATTATTTGTATTCTGGGCAAAGGAGTTAACTTGAGTCCATACTCCAGATGTTGGAGGATCCCGTGTATCGCTTAGCACAGTAAGTGAGTTTACTATGCAGTCCTGCTTTGTAATATCTGCCCCCTAGTTGGCAACAGTCTGCTGGATTTCTGTTACTTTGCACTCGGGCAGTTACTGAAGGGTAGTACAACATTACCTTAACCTCTGGGGGGTGTAGAAGGCCTCAATCCCACTGCAGGATGGTAAGTGGAGATGTATTATCCTACACGTTTTCACCCCAACACGAACGAAGCACACTTCAGTCTAAAGCTGGTGGTCTCAGTGAGGCGTTCATTAGTCGCAAATGGTGCGCAAAATTAAGAGTTGGAGTGGACATTTATGTGAAGATAGATCTCCACACTGGTGTTGAGACGGAACACTACGAGATGCAGTCATGTGATATCTGATCAATGACAACAGGAAGTATTCACGTGGAATTCTAAAAGTTTCAATATTATGCTGTAATTCCAAAATTGCCTCTAACCAAATGCTCCTCTGATTGAGATGCCAAGCAGCTTATATACAGTAATCTGCGTATTACAGTGCTGCTTTGGTGGCTGTTAGTTCACCTTTTATTTTCTGTCAGCACACTGCGCATTTTCGTGAAAACCTCTGACCACACTGCTGACCAATTTTGTACAAGAAAATGTCTGTACTTCAAATACAGATATGCAAAGATGTGCATTCCTGCACAATTTCAGCTTGTTTTGACAGCAAGTGCTCTGTTTGGATATAATGTATGTAATTCCGTTATTTCCGTTATCTTGTCATTGTCCATAGCTTTCTAGCCAGATGATGTGTAATAATGTGAATGCAAATGAACCAAGTCCTCTGTCATTTTTAATGGGGTGTAAATGTAATGTATCAAGGCTTCATAAGTACCTCACAGTCATTAACCTGATCCTTACATGGGACTAGCAGTGGATAAGATGAGTTTCCGACCCTGCTCCCGGAGTTCCCCAGCCCTCCAAACTTTATATGTCTCCCTGATCTGAGCATTCAACTAATGAGCTGATCATCTCTATCAGGAACATCACATCAGGAAGATATCTTAAAGGTCCACTATTATGCCACCAGACGCATTGCTAAATGGCCATTATGAGCCAGTTCAAAATCTCCCCTCTCCTGATATCACCAGGGGTAGTGACCGCCCAGAATAATGAAATCTGATTGACTGCTTGGCTGAAGTTGATCAGTTCTTCTTGCCTCTGGTTGGTTACTTCCCCATGTGATGTTAAGAATGGAAAGATTTTCAATTGGCTAGTAATAACTAACTGGCTGTGTGCCTGGTGACATAATAGGGGTCCTTTAAGTGTGTTGGGGAAGGGTACTTCATGAGTACTTGAAAAGATAAAGTAGGGCCCACAAACCTTTTGTGACCCAATTAAGCATTTTGGCAATGAGGCTTCTGGTCTCCACTGCACTCTATTATGCACATAAGGAACACAGCATTATGAGGTACTACTGCATTCTTTTTTGGGTTCACAAACATTTTTTGTTGCACTCAAAAAGAATTCATCCAATGGATTCAAAAATGTTTTTTTTTTTTGTCTTCTATCAGTGAAGGATGTTCTGGAACAGTTTACCCAGCAGATTCAAATACATTTTTTGTCTATTTTCCCAGTGTGGGCTGTTCTACAGCTCATCCAATGTTTCAAACATTTTTTTTCCCTCTATGCTGTCTGAAGATGTGGTTGAAAATGATGTCAACAATCAATCAATCAATCAATTTCTCAATGAACTGAGCAAATTTGTTAATCAATTAGTTATCCATATTAATCAGCTATTACAAATTAATAATCATACAGTATTAATAATTTATCATTATTCATGCAGCATTTATGTATCATGTTATCTCATAGTGACAATGCTTAGCTTAGAATTCTTATATGAATCTGAATTTGTGTAAAATTATTTTAGCATGTGAGGGAAATGTGAAGATTTTTCCTTCTCTCTCTAGCTTGCAAATTTGACCAGACATGTGAAGGTTTTTGCTTATTGCTTCTTCGGTCATGTGCTTGGGACTGGAATCCAGATTATGTGTTATTCCAAATTATACCATGGTCTGGCTGAATACTCTTTTCTGATTGGCCGGCAGCCGTGTGTTAATACCATGGAATGTACAGGTACTTCGGCTACGGTAGTATTACTGTTCGAAATTCATTCGCTAGTGAACCCGTAACCATAGCAATGTTGGAGAGCATTGTGGTGAAACTGTCAGATTATTCCTTGTCATGATGATGGAACACTCTTGCTTCATAAACTTTATATTTTAAGTGCAAAACTTCCACCAAATATTTCTGAATGCTTTGATTTGATATTGCTGGCAAATGACTGTGGTATAACTGGGATAATCAACTCGTAGGTGTGCATCACATAGTTTTAAGGTATGAAGCCAGGGCGAATAACCTCTGCGAAGTTGGTTGCCTCCGCAAAGTGTTAAAACCGTGTGAGGCACACCTACGTGTTGATTATCCCTCACATAAATATCATTTGATTGGAAACCACAATTTATCAGAAACACACATTAGTTAATTTTACCCGTCTCTGGGAGCTAGCCCCAAGGACGGTGCAAGGTAGTGAATTCAATTGGAGGTGCTTACTCTCGCGACACTGGTTGTGGAATGTTATGTGGAGAAAAAAAAGAAAGCCACTAGATGGCAGTATTGACATTGTTAAGCCCAGTCTGGAGCTAGGTTTTGGGCATGTCCTGGGCATGCCTGAGTGGGAAGTCCCAGAGAATTGAAAAAAAGTCTAAAAGGTAGGAGGGGGCTGGAAAAGATTATATATTGAGAGAGTAAAGTAGTAGGAGAAATTGCAAGGAAAAGGATACATTTGACCAGACCTGTCACTCTTTTCAAGACCTGTGAAGCTTTTTGTGGATTTTTGCCTGTGTTGGAGCATTTTCTTGTCCCAGAACATCACACAAAGCAACCCCATCTCTGTAACTATCTCATTTTTTTATATTATCAATCTTGGTCAGTGCTTTATTTTATTTAATCTGTTCAAGTTTTAAAATTTTGTCTGTCATCCCTTGCTGTCCGATTTGCCGTAAGAAATTGGGACCATAACAGGAGTGTATTCAATCAAATCCTCATTCTTGACATACTGGTTTCAAAAGTGCATAATTTTGCAATACTGATTGCCCATTGCCCTGATATGGTGGCAGGGGATGTTGTCTGATACACCAGCTGTTGCAAGAGATGGCTAGACTAATCAATCTGTCTGAGCTAGAGTTCAATTATTGGGTTGTCAGACCCAATATAAGGATGTATCGGAAAGAACTCCACTAACTTTGCATTATTGTCTGATTTCCACTGTACAACATGTTTGATTTCCAATATGTTCTTGGACAAGGGCCTTGTACTTGTCCAGGATGTAAATTTTTTGATGATAAAAATGGGTTGAAGAGAAAGATGGTCAGCTTTGTTTTGTGTAAAGGAAACCTCAGCTTTCTTTCTTTGTCAATTTTATTTAAAAAAGTTTTTCCCCCTCCACAATCCCTGCTCCCTCATGGGAGGTTGGCTTTATTTATTCATTTATTTTGTCTCTCCCCCCAGAGGGAGACATACTGTTTCAGGCTCGGTTTCCGGTCGCGTTCCCACTTTGTTTCCGAAGTATAACTCAAAAACCGTTTGCATGACCTTGACAAAACTTTGCATACTTACCACTCAGTTCTTGAAGTGGTGCCTTATGGTATGTACCTACTTGTCTGTCCATCTCTCTGGTGGGTTAGGCTGGGAAGGGGGCTGGTGGGGAGACATGTTTTAACGAGTAAAAACACTCTACTTTTTATTTATGATTTTTTGTTTGTTTATTTTTACAAATGACAAACAAATGGACAGACAGGGGAACGTACAAATATAAAACACGAATAAGAAAAGAAAAAATGAGAAAAATATACAGGACTTTGAGAAAAGAAAAGAGGAAATATATAGGTCACTCTGAAACAGAGACAATTAATTCGTCTTCTGGAGGGACTATTTGAATGGGAGGTGCTGTTGGTGGACAGTCTTTCTGTCTATAACAGCACCCAGCTGAAGGGAGATGGCAATGTCTGTTTTTACACAAAAGTAGTAAAATCAGTGACCCAGACAGAACAGCCAACAGTATCAGTGCCCCTCTTTCTTTACTAAGCTGAAAGTTTTCAAGTGGGACATCTGTGGGCGGCAGTTCACATGGGATTTCTCTGGATGGGGCTTCTGTGGGCGGGACTTTTGTGGGCAGGGCTTCTGTGGGCGGGACTTTTGTGGGCGGGACTTCAGTGGGCAGGACTTTTGTGGGCAGGGCTTCTGTGGGCGGGACTTCAGTGGGCAGGGCTTCTGTGGGCAGTGCTTCTTCACAAATAAAGATCAGAAACAAAAGCTTTTATTGTAGCCCACTGTGCTAAATACCAGAATGATCATACATGTTTTTACACTTTGGGGTCTGTTTCGTTCACACTACATCAACCTACTTTCAAAAAAATTATATTTTTAATGGACTCTCCCCTTAGAAAACATATTTTGTGGCATTTAAGTTCATCACAGTCTGAAACTAGGTCAATGTGTGCTTAATCCACAGTTTCCAATAAAAACCATTTTTCTGGTGTTCAGTGGCTGTCAGAATCAAACATTTAGTCCACATTTTATAGTGTAGCAATTTGAAGCACTTGGTAACGTAACTTGAGTGTCATCATACCTAAGCCCGGACACATGGTGGTATCTGCATCCCGCAAACTCTGAATCAGGTTCCTAAAAAGACAGTATCTATTAAAACACAGCTTGTTTTTTATGGATAAACACAGCCCCTATTATTGGCTGGCCTCCTTCATTCAGAAAATGTCATACATTATATAGCACTACTAGCAATAATTGACTCTTACAGGAATGGCTTTAATTAGAAAATAGTAATTGAGGGTATAATCACAGAGTGTGTAAATATAGCTTGTTTTGCATACCTGTCCAAGGTTGAGTTCCGGCCGGACAGCGCCGTGCAAAAAGATGCACTTACATCCCATGCACAGTGGGGGTCCCTTAGCCGCACACAGTCCTGGCAGTTGCCGAGGCGGCCACACTGTTGCACGGGTAACTGTGCAGCGGCGGTCTCTGACCCAGCATACAACTGACCCTGACAACGTGACAAAACACAGGTGACTCAGTGAGGAAAGGGGCTGTCCTGGGAGATAAACCCACATTCCATGTACATTATGACACATTAGCTTTAACCTGCTCTTCAACAAGGGCTTTATTGACCCTCAGCAGTTGTGAAAGGCATCGTAAGAAGTCGCACGCTAAACTTGATGAGCTTACTGTGCCAGCTAGTGAGCAGAAAATAGAGGTAGAATGTATTCCTTATACTCTTTAATGGTCTTAACCTGTTTTCAATCATTTCTAAAAATTAACATTACATGAAGTCAAAAAACACTTGACACACTCAGGTGTGGCCAGTTTCTTCATGTAAATCCAATGAGAAGAATTTTGATGCAAAGTTGCATTTCAAATGAATTGTAATACAGTATTGCACAGGTTAGGTATCTTGCATTGCAGGATAAACTAAAAGCAAATGTTGGACGTGAGCAGATGAGATTTTTTCTTTTTGTGCAGTCAATAAAACATTTTCCGAATTGAATTTACAACTTAACACTCTACTGTGTGTGTTTTCCAGTCACCAGCCACTACCACCATTTTTAATACATTTAATTGATTTTTCAATGCTAATTCTTGTCAGAAGATCTGTGACTGAGCCCCCCCCCAATAAAACAACAAAAACATTGATTGCCATAATCTCGTCAGTGATGGGGGAAGCATTTTTTATAGCTGACAGAAATTCTTGCGAATAGCCGGGAATAGGTTAACAGCAACAGCATAGCATCAAGAAGAATCTGTGTGTGTAACCGCCGATAGATTATTCTAATGATAGAAAAGCTTGTTGAGAAAAAATGATCAAAAACAGATCAAGACCACTGATTTGTTTCAAGTCATTTTTTGCTACCTCCTCTAATTCCAGCAGACCAACCATCACTGATGGGCAACGGCTATCTACAGATATTCAAAAATATTTCATAATCTAAAAACTATTTTAAAAAGAATTCTTAAAGGCTTGTAAAAACCTCTCCATGCCCAGACCTAAGAAGGTCCTGACCTGTAAGTCTTTTGATACTGTTTATTCTTAATAACAATAAAACCCGATGTAATATTCACCAAAAAAGGGCGATGCTGACTTTTTAAAAAGTGATTAAGTCCTACATTTTTGTTAATGTGTGAATACATACCATTTATAACACCAATGAAGCTAAAAGACGTGTCACAGAGAATCAAACTTACAGTACATTGTATTGTAAAGTACTCAAGCAATCATGAGATTATTTTTATGACCAGAAACAACAATGGGTGTGTGGAACTCATTGTGAGTTACCGTGGCGCGGGAGAGGTGGAGGGTTTTAATTGCCTCTTGGACAGGAAGTAGCTGATGAACTTCAATTATAAACATCTCTCCATCGAAGTTCACAGCTTTCTGTATGACACCATTCTCTGTGAATGCAACAGAAGACACACCATCACCATTTATGCACAAGCTGTCCAACCCTGAAAAGGCTGAAAACCAACAGGCCCGCAGACCTCAAGAAACAGAGTGAAACAGCCTCATGATCTGAACAGATGAAGCATTTGAGATTTGGTATGAAGGACTGAGAGACAACTCTCGTGCAATCTGGGATGGCGGACCTGTTCCGATGAACATGATGTCATAGGTGCGCCCGTCCAGGGCCATCACGCGGTCCACTGCAATACTTGTAAATTTGAGGCCCTTCTTTAGCAGCCTGGGCCCCCCACCGAGGGGCTGCACTGCCTCGTCCATGAGGGGTCGGTCTCTGACAAACTGCAGGGTCTTATCTGGCAGATGCAGAGAGCTCTCGACGCCTAGCGCCCGCGCCGCGGCATTAATGCCCTGAAGAGCAAGAAGAAGCACATGCGCAAGCTTACTCACTTCCATTACAAGCATACTTCCTCACTTCAACACAAATATACTTACTTGCTTCAACATAAACATGCTTACTCACTTCAACACAAAGAAAGCAGTGTGCAGTGATGATTATACACTTCACAAAATGAAGATAAATCAGAAGCATAGCTCTATTCCAGCATTTATTCCATTTAATATTGGATTATATAAGTGAAAATAAGTAAACAGATAATAATGTCTGTTTGAACGAAAAAGTCAATATCTAGTGTGGCTACCCTTCGCTTTGATTGCAGCATTTAATCTTTCAGGCATAGTTTTCAAATATCTCTTTATTTCCTGACTCGCTAAACCATTCCATATGATTTGAAGTTCATTCCAAAGAGATTCTTTCAGTCTGGCAACAGATTTGCTCAATCAGATTAAGGTCTGGATTTTGAGCGGGCCAATGTTTATGTCACCAGATTTTTTTTTTCTGACTGAGATAATTCTTGCACAACTGAGAAGTGTATTTCAGGTCATTAACTTGTGGAAAATAAAATCTCTGACCAGTCTGCATGCCTCACAAGGATGCTGTGATACTTCTTTTAATCCATGATTCTTTCCATTATCATGAGGTCATCAGCTCCTTTTGAGCAGACTGAACCCCAAACCATAATATGACCACTTTCATGTTTAACTGAGGGGATTAAACAGTCATTTCTGAAACATTCTCCAAGTCTTTGGTGCGCATAAGTTCAGTGTTTGGGTGAGAAATTTTTGAATTTTGATTCATCAGTCAAAAGGGCTTATATTCCCAGTCCATCGGTGTCCAATCCTTGAATTTCCAGTTGCCCACTTTTGGCAGTAACACGACCAATTCGACTATTTTTGCACAGGCGTCTGGTAATAGTAGATCTTGATACTTTCATTTCTTCACATCTGGCACTGTTGAAGTGCACCTTTTGAGTGACTTTTCATTGATCATCCTTGTTTTCTTGGTCTACAAAAAAAAAGGTTTAAATGGGTCATTGTTCAATAAACACTTTAGTTTTCTCATGCTGGCCATTTCTCCAATACCTGTCCGTGAATCGCTCTGTTGAGGTTCTGCCCCTCCCGAAAACCCTATGCTGTTATGGAAAAGTGGAGGTTTTCAAGGCTTTTGTTCATTACCCAGATTTTTACCTCCATAGGTTTGTAGGAATGATTTTTCATTATAGCCTATGATAGTATTGTTATTTTTATACATTTTTACCAAAAATTATTAAAAAAAGTAATATACCCTACCGCTCAAAAGTTTGGGATCATTTGGGAATTTTCTTGTTTTCCATGGAAACACACATGAAATTAGTCTGAATAGGAAATACAGCAAATGAACAGAACATGCTGACATTGTCTGAGTTAGAAATAATGATTTTTATGGAAAATGATGAATATGTACTTCAAACTTTGGCTTCTTCAAAAAAAAACACCTTCACTGTTGATATTGAAACTGGTGTTTGACGGGAACTATTTAGCGCAGCTGGTAGTTGACAAACTGTGAGGCGTTGTGCCAGGTTGTTAGTGCCAGGTTGTGCTGCTCTCTGAAGGGAGTAGTTGACAGCAAGGTATTAGATTTTAAGTTTTCAATTTCTTGCATTGAATAGCCTTCTTTTCGAAGCACAATAATATAGAGTGACGGGTCTCTAAAGAAAGTTCTTTCTTTCTGGCCATTTTGAGCCTGTAAACAAACAAACAACTGCTGATGCTTCAGGTACTAAACCAACCTCATGCTCCCTTTTGCGCTCCCTTATTAGTTCAACGATTTTCAGATGTGCAACTCATTTGCAGAAGGGTTTTCTAATAATCAATTAGCCTTATAAAATGCTTTACTTGGATTAGCAGCCATACCAGGAGATTGATGCAGAGGACTGACAGTTGCTGATAATAGGCCTCTATGCAAAAATATAGATCATTCTTTGAAAATAATCTGATTAATTTTAATCGTTTGTGAAATGGAAAAAAATGTTTATGAAATGCATGAAAATGTATTTTTCTTTGGAAAACAAAGAAATATGCAAGTGATCCCAAACTTTTGAGCGGTAGTGTACAAGGACCCCTTTTAGACGTGAGTGGTGGTGTATAATCATCCCTGCACGCCACTGTGCATATTGAATTTAACACAAACGTACTTACTCACTGAAACAAGCTTCAAAACAAACAAGCAAACGTATTGACATCCAAACAAATTTACATACATAAACACAAATGCACTCATCCACTTTTAACACAAGCACAAATCTATGTGCACTCAGTGGGCGTGATGCACATGATTTTTTTTCACTTGGATGTACATAAAATCACAGAAACTAGTTCTCATGTTGCAGGCGTTTCAGAGTGTCTTTAACTCACTGCTCCTGGTCGTGGCTCTGGTATTTCTCCGTAATAGGTTGTCCATTTCACTGGGGAGGTGCCCCTGATTGGCATCTTGTACCTTCCCTTAGTGAACAGGTCTTGAATAGCAGATACACTGTATGCGCACACTGCTGACTGATCTGAGGAGTCCCTGTCCCGAAAAAAGAAAGACAGGCTCATGTTCCTGACCTTGTACACTAGTATGGAGCATAAGATATAGTCTTCAAAAGTTCCAGTTTTTTCTTGTTTTCATTCTATTCCACCAACCACTGGACTTTGGACACCTGACAGAGAAAATGTCAGGCCAATCAGAGGCAGGCAATTAACTAAGATGTCAGATCAAGTATTACTGCTGACGAGATCTTAGAGCCAGATTTGAACATTACTGACATTGACATCCATGCTATAAACCACAGTACTATATAATGCATCTCAATGCTAAGATCCATCACAGAGTCTTCCAGCTGATAAAAACTCCATCCAATCAGATTAACATAAAAAACATATATTTTTATTTCATTAGGAAGCTGTTATCTCTTTCAACTGCACTACCTAAAGAAGCATGCTGTGGACTAGCAGAGCTTATTTACAAAACATTTAAAGGTATGATTTTATACAGTTATAGTCCATTACCAAGAGACACTATAAAAAAATAATTACAATGTCCTCACTCAGGTGCAGCCAAAATGGCTGTCCAAACAGGCACTTTCTGCATACAATTCAGGGCTTTTATCCTATTGGCAGATGTTCAGAGAGACTGGCAAAACTCACTGTGCATTGAATACAGCATAGAAGATGCCATCCCTCCAATCACTTTGCTCCAGCAAGAAAACATTTTGGATGATGTAAGGGAGGCCAGGCTCTCGGCTGCGGCAATCTAGACGGGCCTTTAAGAATGTCGTCCATCTTTTGCTCAGCATACGATGCCCTCCCGCATCGCCCTGGGACACAAACATTTCCAACCTTTACACAAAATCATGTTTTTTGTCAAATTCTAAAATTTGTGATGTAACCATGGAAGGTTTAACTGATAGGCCTTAGCTGCTGGCTCACTAGTGCAGAGTGCATAAATCAGCCACACAGCTATCATATAGGCATGGGATAAGGCCAGACTCAAAATTAGGTGTCCAATGAGAGAAGATGAATTCATATTCAATGGAGCCCCTGGGCGGCCTCAGGAGAGGGTTGAAACTGCAATTATTGACAGGACAGTGCATGGGAGTATCTGGAGCTAGCACTGAGAGTAACTGGTGCTAGAACTGCATATGAATGTAACCGGGGCCAGTATTGGGTATGAGAGTAACTGGAGTTAACAATGGGAAAGAATTTAACAGGAGCTAACATTGTGTATGAGTGTATCTGGGTCTGGTATTGAGTATGAGTGCACCTTGGGGTAGTACTGGGTATGAGAGAAACTGGAACTAGCATTAGGTATGACTGTAGCTGAAGCTAACATTGGGTTTGAGTTCAACAGGAGCTTGGATTCAGTTTGAGTGCAATGGGAGCTAGCACTGGGCACGAGTGTAACTGAAGCCATCACTGCACATAAGTGTTACTGGAGCTAGCAGGGAGTATAGTGTATCTGAAGCTTGCATCAGGTATGAGTGTAATTGGAGCTAGTAAAGGGTATGAGAGTAAATTTAGCTAGCTCTGGATATGAGTACTGCTTTAGCTAGTGGTGGGAATTAGCGTAAGTGGGGCTAGCATTGGGTGCAAGTGTCTCTGTAGCGAGCACTGGGCATAATGTGCCTGAAGCTTACTCAAGGTATGAGTTAACTGGAGCTATTAGCAATGGTTTGAGTTCAACAAGAACTAGTACTGAGTATGACTGTACCCAGATCTTTCAGCATTGAGAATGAACGTAATGAGCTAGCATTGGGTTTGAGTATAACTGGAACTAGCACTGAATATGAGTTTAAATGGTACTAGTACTGAGTTTGAGTGTAACTGGAGCTATCATTGAATATGTGTGTTACTTAAGTTAGCATCGGCCATGAATGTCAGTGGAGCTGTGGGAACAACTTTCAATGAAGCAACAGGCATTGTAGCTTTATGTTACCTTGGCCACACGGGCGATGCGCGACAACCTGAGCTTGTCGGGATAGTCAAACTCCACGGCGTTCTCAGTGAAGAACATGTACACCTTATCTTCATCCCCATTAGTGCTGCCCTCACTCTCCCGAACTACGTCCATGTGCACAAACTCCGGGTCTGAAATCAGACACCAAAATGGAAAAATGTTAGACCATGGGTGCTCAGTCTCGCCTCCCATATCCAATGGTTCTAAATGTCAGTAACAGTTGCATTCAAGTTGACCACAGTTGTATTCTCGTAAGTCAAAAAATTTGCAATGAAAAGGAGAAGAGGGATCTTACCATTCAAAATGTGCATTGACTCGTAAGTGCGCAGCGTTGGCTTGGTGGACAGCGTGCGGAGTGGCGTACGCATCAACGCCAGATCATAGCCCATAAAATTTGAGGAGGTGGCAGAGTACATGTCCCCATCTACATTAAGAAGATGATGCAATAAAAGAAGATCAGAATTGGGACTTGAAATGCCCATCAGGCTCAGCGAAAACAAGTCATTTCACCACTGTCTGAAAGATATTTACCACCAGGCCAGAGGGAACTATTGGTCCCTTCTCCTCAACATCTACCATTCTGTAGACTTTCATTTCACCTCTAATTTAGGTTGGCTCCACTCATTTTCAGCACAAAACAACCTTTTGTTTAGTGAGGTGTCCGTCATTAGCTTTGGAGCAACAATCTACAAGAAGTCATACCTCAAGGAACAGAGATGGTTATCACAGCACTAGACACTTTTGTTGATCATGGAAATGAACCAAACCCCAGGACAAATACACATGTAATACCTTTAAACCTTAGATAACTCTAATCTGAATGTGCAGCTGCTAATCGCTGTGCATATTTCAGAGAGCATTTTGCTGACCGTCCCATACAATCATCCTTCAGTACACCAATCAAAACAAGAATAAAAAAAAACAGCTAATTTATGCGTAAATGCAGGAGTGTAAGTTATTCCAAAACAATCATAACAATATTATAAATTACAAATAATGCTATACACCCTCCTATTACATATTCTCGATAACACATGTTACTAAAATCCATGCCGTCTCCAAAGACTGAGTAAATGGCTGGACAAATATCGTAGCAAAGAGGTTTTTGGTCTCCACATTTCTTTTGCAGACGTTAGGAGTGTTGTAACAGGAAAGACACCACATACCCAAGATAACGGAGGCATGTCTTTGGTAGGGGTCGAAGGGAGATTTTCCTTTCCCCCGGTCTTGTTTAACTTCAAGATTGAGCTGTCCGTCAGAGTATGTCTGCCCGAAACCAGAACATTCTCATATTAAATCATGCATACAGCATGTACAAGCCAGAATAGTCAAACACAGTGAAGACGTACAGTGAAAATGGCTGCAAAACATGAATTAGATCAAAATTAATTGAAAGCAGAAAACTCACAGAATCTGAAAATGTCCATAAGATACATTATTTCTGATTAATCCTAGCGGCAGCCATTGGGGATTGACAGCACACAGGCAGTACCCAAGCGCATGGGTGCATGTTTACACAACTACACTTACAGGATTTACCATTTCAGGCAAGCACTGTCAGTCCCTTGCAGGTGAATTATTAGTTGTTTATGAACACTCACCATGTAAGTACAGGTCGGACTGAAGGCATAGGTTCCACAGACGTACATCCTGTCATCATCTGCTCTCTGCAGCACCCGAATGTAGTTCCTGCAGTCGGTCTGGAACATGAGGAAGGTGGGGACATATCAACCCTTGATTCATCCATGACTATTAAAGTCACTGACCTGCAGAAAACTATTATAAACCCAAGCACTAAAGGGGTATTCCACCATAAGAGCAATCAGGGCTCATTCTCATTCATAGTTAGAGTGAATAAAGTCATCCAGGGAGTTCTCTAACAATCCTTTCCATCTACTTCATACAGGTTGCTTGTTATCCTATCATCAGCTTTCATGTGACCCGATAGACTCTCGTGGCCATGTCGTCAATTATGCAATAAAAAAACATAATTCCGGCATTCCAAGCAAGCAAATCACATTGCAAGCCAGATTTTTACTCACTAAGTAACTTATCTTGCCGATCAGTAGTTTTAAGATTTCTTTTAAAGGCTGCTATAAACACCAATCGCCAAGATAAGTTACTTAGTGAGTATAAATCTGGTTTGCAATGTGATTTGTTTTGCTTGGAATGTTTTGATTTCGGGGGCCAGAGCTGCTTGAGGGAATGAGCCAAAATCACGTTTTTGGCGAAATACACTTTTAATCGATATCAAATTTTCCATTGATTAATTTAGATTGGCTACTCTTCCGTTGATGACTGCTTTATCCCATTGCACATTTAAATATTGCTATGTAATAAATGCCAAATGATGGAAAGGGCTTCAGGTCAGCTGGGACTGAATTAAACCGTCGGGGGAAATAAGGATGGAGGCAGGTGGGGAGGGGTGATTGCTTAGCCTTTAGACGCTGGCTGCATTCGAAATGTTCACTCACTCACTATATAGGGACACTATGTAGTGAATGTTTTGAAAACAATATAGAGTGAGTGAGTGGGCGAGCTGGTGGACAAGTGTACATTTTGAACGCAGCCTAATTTCATGTATCTCTACAGTTGAGACATCCCATACACACTATAGTTTCTTACCTCAAAATTCTTTCCTTTCTGCGAACACAGGATACGTTTGCCCAGCGGGACACTCCATTGAAGCTGGAACAGGATACGCAAGTTATTCCAAGACTAGTGCATGAGATCACAAACAATATGAGCCAAAAAATTTCAGTCAAAAGAAATTACAGATGGAATACAAACAATGGCCATGTTCACAACAGTTTATTTGTGCTCTATTCAGAGTGCAAGTACTAAAGAAAAAGTGACCAGCAGTTGCAAGGGCCAATTCCACTTGCAACAAATGCGAGGCCAAGGGCCTTGCTTCAGGGCCCCAGAGCTGCACTGATCTGACAGTGGGTCCTGAACCAACAAACCTTTCATCTTCACCAGTACCCCACTCACCTCTGCCATCTTCCTGGAAATATTGTTCATATCCAGTGCATAGATGGCATCACGGGCCCCCAGAAACAACACACCCAAGTCCTCGCGCAGCAGGAAAGTGGTGTAATTATAGATCCCCTCATCTCTGAAGAGAGTTATACCACCATCTATCAACAAGATAAAGGGAAAAAAAACATATATCCACTCATTTTCTTTCAAGTCAGTCAATTCAGGAAAAGTTAATGATGCAGTTTTACGTCAAAATTGCCATTTCAGGATATGAGTTCTCTGGAATCAATTTAATAACCAACATCTGATTTCCACTTTGTAATGCCATTTGGCCAGTCAGAATACCATTCCAGGAGTTAACCAATCTTAGGGCGTTAGCATTGCCACTTCTCAAGTGACCGTACATTTGCAGAAAAGGGATCTGAACACTTCCTCTACAAATTGTTGTGTGCAGCATTTCAATTATATTTTGCAGATTGACCAACTTGACATGGTAATTGATACAAGGCCTACAGTGGTGACAGTTTTACATGACAGATAAAAAGAGGAATTGTTTGAAGGAGTGGGGGCTGGCGCTTGGGAGAGCAAACTCTTACCCTGATGTGGGACACTATTCCGCGGGATGGGGGCACCCCCCACCAGGAGGGGGAAACCCAAAAGAAGCAACAGTAACACTTCACACGCAGTCATGCTTATGCTGGACTCTTGAATCAATATTCCATTGCTCTGTCGATATTCAAAGTTCTGCCAACACAAAGCCAGGCAGCAGATTAATATCTTATAATCCAGATTCCACTGAGTAAGAGCTGAGGCAAGTTTCACATCCATCTCTTGCACCACACAGGACTGGATGTTTATGCAATCAGCATTGGAATCAGCTTCATGTGGCCTAGCACTCATCTTTTATTTTTATTCCCAGATTCTGCAAAAACTGTTTCGGCAAATGATTTAAAGATCTTCTCACAAAGTTGCTGCCATGCACAGGCACTTCAATAACATTCCCAGAACATTCCAGTGACATTGTGCGAACATTCTGTATTAGCTGGGCTACATCATCACACACCAGCCAAAAAGCTGGATAAGATACTTGCTAAGCACATCAAGCAAGCATGAGGCTGTACCTCAGAATCAAACCTAAGCCTATTCAGTCACAGAATAAATCCATCGCCATTAAACTATACAGCTGCCCCAGAGTCGATGGCAGGTGAACGTCAATGGCGCCTTTTCATTTATAAAGACGCGAGAACATAAAATAACCTGTGTCATTGTAACGTCTAAATTTACTAACAGGGCAAATGTGTGGCAACATGCATGACTACTGACGATGGCAGGGAGGTCTCAAAGCTTTTTTTGGATTTAATTTTTTAAAGTAATTTTTTAGTTCTGAAAATAATTTAGGACAAGAATAGGAGTATAGCTGTTCGGTTCTTCTTCTTTAAAGCTACCCAGATGTGTGCATTCAGGACTTTGGATCAAAGTGAAACTACTGCATCAATTTCATACATCTAAGTATTACTTGCCAAAATGTCACAAGTATATCCGTCGGTTGTATTTGACGTCTGTTTGTCTGTCAGTTTGTTAGTTATGCACCCTTTTGCCATTCATCCGGCACCAATCTTAACAAAACTTGCAGACATGTTGGCATATTCACCACAGACCTATACTTTTTTTTAAGTTTCAATGTCAAAGGTCAAGATCACCCAAAAGGTCAAATACACACGTTTGTCGATAACTTCATTGTACTGGGTGGAATTTTGGCAAGTCATTGTTCTATGAACATTTTTTTTATTTTAAGTTTGCTCAGTTGATTTTTTTTGAACAAATCAACTTTTTTAGAGAGTGCAGAAACCCAATTTCATATCGGTAGATTAAATAGAACCATCTCCTCAGACAAATAGCAACCTCCTGATTGTTTTTTTTTTTCAGTCTACAATGTACACAGAATTAGGCACAATCATCAGTAGGCTTGATTTCAATAGATTAATTTTTCACCTCATTGCAAAATCTAGTATTAATTCCCAACATGTTTTAGCACACAAACAGTTACAACACGTAGGACTTTTGATCAAATGAGTTTAAAAAAATAGAAAATTTTAAATATCAAGAATAAGCCAAAGAAGTGCGCAGAATATTTCCAGTCAGCAGTTTACTCCCGTCACTTTTATCTTAATTCCTCATTTATTTCAACTAGATTCGTTCCAAGCTGTGCTTTATCAACAGCGAATGCATAGCCAATCTTAGGTGATGTGTTTAAAACACATTTGTTGCAGCTTCCAAAACATTGTCGAAAAAGCACGAAACTGCCAATAAACAATTCCTTAAAGGAAAATAGCCTAGTGTAGGCTACTTGGCCTAAAATATTTTGAGTGCTTCCTTCAGAAAGTTCGTGAGCGTCATAACAACAATTCAACTCATTGAACTTAGTCTACCGAGAATACCAACCTTAGTCTTCAGAGCACCGAACGAAATGTAAGTGTTCCGAAATGCAAGTGTTCTTTTATGGCAGTGTGATATCGCACCAGGTGGTAACGTCACAGTACTGTCAGAACTGGCGGCCCAGTTACGTCTCAAGTCGAACCATCCTCTGAAGAAAAATGCCAAACGCTAATCTATGACGTAAAGAACCAAGTTTAATCACAGCAGTTATATCGTTTTCAAGTCACCGAAGTCGAATTACGCAATTAGTCAATTTGAATTCTGAAATGGGAGAGCCACTCTCGCTACCGCTATTACTCATAAACCAAAAAAGTAATCGCATTAGGGTTCGAGCCCCGATTGTACCAACCGGCGGGGCTCAAGCCTTCTTCAGTATAGATATTTTATGATTTATTTATCATTTTTAAAAAATATATATTTTTAGTATCGTAAAATGGGCTAATAAGCAGGACCGCCTTAATACACGGGCTTACCGGGGCTGAAGCCATAGGGCCTGACGCGTGAAAGGGCATATTGCGAGGATCGGGATGAAAACTAACATTGGCAGAAACGCAAAATAATGCTTATACAGTGCTCTGATTGTTGTTTGTGTTGGGTCTGCCCAGGAACGGGACGAGGTGGATTAATATTTTGCATAAATAAAAGACACTGTGATTTGCTAATGGACAACGTGTGTGCCTATTGTTACTGTCCAATCGTTGAATTTGAACTATTCAAATACAGCTTTTACTTTGCTCCTGGTGTGGAAATTTAAGACAAAGACACGAAAACAGAGAAAGAGGCAAGCATGTGGCTGTACCTCAGAATCAAACCTAAGCCTATTCAGTCACTGAATAAATCCATCGCCTTAAAACCAGACAGCTGCCCCAGAGTCGATGGCAGGTGAACGTCAACGGAGCCTTTGTATTTATAAAGACGTGAAAACATAAAATAACCTGTGTAATTGTAATGTCTAAATTTACTAACAGGGCAAATGTGTGGCAACATGCATGACTACTGACGATGGCAGGGAGGTCTCAAAGCTTTTTTTGGATTGAATTCTTGAAAGTAATTTTTTAGTTCTGAAAATAATTTAGGACAAGAATATGAGTATAGCTGTTCGGTTCTTCTTCTTTAAAGCTACTCGGCTGTGTGCATTCAGGACTTTGGATCAAAGTGAAACTACTGCATCAATTTCATACATCTAATTATTACTTGCCAAAATTTCAAAAGTATATCCGTCGGTTGCATTTGACGTCTGTTTGTCTGTCAGTTTGCTAGTTATGCACCCTTTTGCCATTCATCCGGCACCAATCTTGACAAAACGTGCAGACATGTTGGCATACTCACCACAGACCTATACTTTTTTTAAGTTTCAATGTCAAAGGTCAAGATCACCCAAAAGGTCAAATACACACGTTTGTCGATAACTTTGTTGTGCTGGGTGGAATTTTGGCAAGTCATTGTTCTATGAACATTTTTTTTTTAAAGTTTGCTCGGTAGATTTTTTTAAACAAATCAACTTTTTTAGAGTGCAGAAACCCAATTTCATATCGGTTGATTAAATAGAACCATCTCCTCAGACAAATAGCAACCTCCTGATTGCTTTTTTTTCAGTCCACAATGTTCACAGAATTAGGCACAATCATCAGTAGGCTTGATTTCAATAGATAAATTTTTCACCTCATTGCCAAATCTAGTATTAATTCCCAACATGTCTTTGCACACAAAAAGTTACAACACATAGGGCTTTTGATCAAATGAGTTTAAAAAAATAGAAAATTTTAAATATCAAGAATAAGCCAAAGAAGTGCGCAGAATATTTCCAGACAGCAGTTTACTCCCGTCACTAACTTTTATCTTAATTCCTCATTTATTTCAACTAGATTCGTTCCAAGCTGTGCTTTATCAACAGCGAATGCATAACCAATCTTAAGTAATGTGTTTAAAACACATTTGTTGCAGCTTCCAAAACATTGTCGAAAAAGCACGAAACTGCGAATTAACAATTCCTTAAAGGCAAAAAGCCTAGTGTAGGCTACTTGGCCTAGTATATTTTGAGTGCTTCCTTCAGAAAGTTCGTGAGCGACCTAACAACATTTCAAAAACTCATTAAACTTAGTCTACCGAGAATACCAACCTCAGTCTTCAGAGCAACGAACGAAATGTAAGTGTTCCGAAATGCAAGTGTTCTTTTATGGCAGTGTGATATCGCACCAGGTGGTTACGTCACAGTACTGTCAGAACTGGCGGCCCAGTTACGTCTCAAGTCGAACCATCCTCTGAAGAAAAATGCCTAACGCTAATCTATGACGTAAAGAACCAAGTTTAATCACAGCAGTTATATTGTTTTCAAGTCACCGAAGTCGAATTACGCAATTAGTCAATTCGGATTCTGAGATGGGAGAGCCACTCTAGCTACCGCTATTAGGCTACTCATAAACCAAAAAAGTAATCGCAGTAGGGTTCGAGCCCCGATTGTACCAACCGGCGGGTCTCAAGCCCTCTTCAGTATAGATATTTTATTTTTTATTTATCATTTAAAATTTTTAATTTTAGTACCGTAAAATAGGGTAATGAGCAGGACCGCCTTAATACACGGGCTTACTGGGGCTGAAATCCTGGAGCCTGTCGCGTGAAAGGACATCTCGCGAGGATCGGGATGAAAACTGTCTTTGGCAAAAACGCAAAATAATGCTTATACAGTGCTCTGATTGTTGTTTGTGTTGGGTCTGCCCAGGAACGAGGGACGAGGTGCATTAATATTTTGCATAAATAAAAGACACTGTGATTGGTTAATGGACAACGTGTGTGCCTATTGTTACTGTCCAATCGTTGAATTTGAACTATCCAAATACAGCTTTCACTTTGCTCCTGGTCTGGAAATATAAGAGAAAAGAAACGAAAACGGAGAAAGAAATGTGACAGCGGGGCTCAAAAATGCACAAATCAATTTGGGAAATTGCTGCGGGAGTCCCAGCTAGTAAGGAAAGAAAAATAACCAAGCTGACTGGATATTGCGAAACTACGTGCCTCAACGAGACGGAAAACTCTCCACCATTAGCGGCTATCCTATCGATGCTAACTATCCACCACCGGCAGGGTTGTAGAGCGCACGAGCAGCTGAAGACTAACGAACCGTCTGCAGCTGGTGCTGACACAGGATAAATAGCAAGCTAGGCGTTTGGAAGGTAGGCAGCTTAGTACAACAATATTAGAAAATGTAGGGCCTAGTTTCATTTAAGCTTGTTCCAGTCCACTGTAGCTGAGGAGTTTCACCGCAAACTGCAAAATTCGTGATTTAGTGATTTTCATCTGCTTTTGCTGTTCAGTAGAATAATTCAAATTTTGATTTGTATAAACGGTGCAAGCAATTATAGTTCATATGGATAATCATTTCTGAAATTGGAAATATGTTTGTTATTTGGAAACGGCCTTTCCTCGGCGAGTTGCGTCGTAATGGAACTTGCTGTAATTTGATCCGCTACAGTTCAACGGCAGCACGGCAGAAAACAATTTTCCGTGTTTGTACGAAAGACTGCTCACTAGTGTTGTGGTATCACTGCACAGATGTTCGTTATTTAGTTCTGAACGGACTTATAAGATGGGCAGCTAAAGCCCATAGAACGTTCCGATACTTTGTCAATTTTCTGCAAAAAGACTGGAAGCTGAAGATCTTTAGAGAGCATCTTGAGAGCTTGTACCGTGAAACTGATACTTCTTATGCAAGATCATTTCTCACATCTTTTCACGATGGTGTTTTTCTATTAAAGTGCGCGATAAATGCTTTACAAAGCATACTCTGCTCGTTTCTTCATCTTTTCATGATCACGAGTGTACAACAAATCAAGCCAACTCTTAAGTGTTCGATTTCATGCGCTGATCCAGGGCCATATTACGGACCGGGCCAGTGGGGACGGGGCCCACGGGTCCAGGGGCCCGGGGGGGTGTCAAAGCGATGCAGATGCCGATGCCAATTGCGATGTCAGAGGGCCTCTATTCTCTAGGATCTTATGACTACTCACACTGTCATAGGGCATATCTGCAGAGAACCGAGAGAGAAGGGTGATATGAATTGGGCGGGGGGGACAGGGACGGCAATAAGAGGGCCCCTGGGCTATGGGGTACGGCAATCAGAGGGCCCCTGGGCCACAGGGGACGGCAATCAGAGAGCCCCTGGGCTATGGGGTACAGCAAACAGAGGGCACCTGGGCCACGAGGGACGGCAATCAGAGGGCCCCTGTGTTTTGGGGTACGGCAATCAGAGGGCCCCAGGGCTATGGGGGACGGCAGTCAGAGGGCCCCTGGGCTATGGGGGACGGCAGTCAGCGGGCCCCTGGGCTATGGGGGACGGCAGTCAGAGGGCCCCTGGGCTATGGGGCACGGCAATCAAAGGGCCACGGGGGACGGCAATCAGAGGGCCCCTGGGCCATGGGGGACGGCACTCAGAGGGCCCCTGGGCTACGGTTGACGGCAGTCAGAGGACCCCTTGGCTATGGGGTGCGGCTGCCAGAGGGCCCCTGGGCTATGGGGTACGGCAGCCAGAGGGCCCCTGGGCTATGGGGGACGGCAGTCAGAGGGCCCCTGGGCTGGGCCTGCTGTAGTGCCTCTCGTGAATACTCCTAAGGGAGCCCTCATGTTTACCAACTAGGGGTTCAAGGAAGTAGGGGGGAATGGTTTCAGAGGGCCCTCTGATTATGAAAGCCCCTGCTAAGGGTCGCGACTTCTGGCTATGTTGGGGCCCTTGGGAGAGCCCTAATGGGAGAGCATACTGTTAAGAGAGCCCTCTGATTACAAATGTTCTTACAAAGGGCCTCTGATTTACCAAAGGTTTTGAATGAAAGTCCTTTCAGCGAGCCCTAAGGCCCACGATATGCTAGCTGTGTGACTTAATTTACGTGCGCAATCGTACATACTTGCAGCAGAACGATCAGAGCACTATGTACGATACTGGTAGTGTTGCCAAAAACAAATCACCAAAAGTCGCTATTGGCTATCAGAAAAGTCGCTAGATTACGTCATGACGTTACTATGATGTCATAACGTCACGCACGACTCACTGATCTCAAGAAAATGTGTCTACATGGCTCTATTGACAATCCCAAAGGGTACAGTTTCGAGATCGGGGCTAATGTGCAGTGCTGCTTAACCATGAAATAAGCTTCTGGCGGCGATGCAGAGCTGAAGTTACATTGAACAACAATGATTTGGCACTCGAGAGATGTGTTTTTTTAAAGTCGCCAGATTCACCTAAAAAGCTGCTAAGTCGCTAGATGAGGTTTTAGTCGCAAGAGAAGGCCAAAAGTCGCTAAATCTAGCGACAAAGTCGCTAAATTGGCAACATTGCATACTGGCAGTATCATGTAGGGGGCAGATAGCCAACCGGGCTCTCATTAATATTTCCACCATTGTTTGACTCTACCACGAGCTCAACATGGAAGTTCGGAAGATCGCCCCTCGCGGTTGTGTCAATATTGCAACATGCGCACATGTCTGCGTACCTTGTGTTCAGGTGTGCTACCACGCGTTACATCGACATAAAATACGCATGGGTACGCATTCGGGCATAAAATGTGCACACGGCAAGTATATCCTGGGCCTAACGCTGGCCCCAGTAGACAGCTAGTAGAAGCTGGACCTATTTTCTATGAGAAGTGACTTTGTTCCCGCATAGTATTGTGTGTACACAATACGACATGGTCCTTGGAGTGCATCGAAACTGTCATTGCGACACGTCCAAAAGTTTAGAAACTTTAACTCCAGGCAAATTTATTGCGCGTCGCGACCATATCGTGAAGCAAGAGTCCAATAGCCAAGCTAGACTTGGGCGGGCTGCACAGCGGTCCAGTCACAATACACAGCAGATTCATGTGTCTTTATAACCTATAGTTATCTTCGAGGAGAGTAGTAGACTGGTAGATATTCACCTTCAGAACACTGAGTTTTGCCCCGCATCACTTTGCAGATTTCGCTTCCATATGTCCCCACCGTAAAGGGGTGTACTGTACACACCAATGCCAACAAAGTGAAGTCCAAGTGAAAATCCAATATCGATACAACACTTCCACATTACACTTGCCATTGCTTTTATCGAAACTCCTCACATGGCAGAAATTTTGGAAGTTTAAGTGAAAATCCAATATTGTTAAATCCATTTATCGAAACTCCTTACAACATTCTTACATTAAAGCCTATCCTAGACTATCAGATGTAGCATCCAACACCCTATTAAAAAGCTCATTGACATTTAAGTTATATTATATTGTATTGTATTGTAATAATAGTGTACTTTAAGACTTAAAGCCATTGTAAGGGCTACTGTATTTTCAGTGAACAAATTTGGAAGTCTAAGTGGAATTCCAATATCGATTTTCCAATGGACTGAATGAAGGGGCGGAGACTTGGGCTCTCTCTATATACAGCCCCCTGCTTCACTACTCCTCACAACCTGACCTTTCAGCTTGACAACTTGCTTTGTATTCAACCTGTGCAACCTGACTTGTTCAGCAGTTTGACATTCAACTGCCTTTTTAAAGGCTTATATCCATTTATATTATATTATATTATATTATTAAAAACAACACTGCACCTTCAAAGGCTCAAAGCCTTTGTAAAAGGCTTTAGCATTTCCAACGCCCTTTTTTAAGGCTTGTTGCCTTGTATTGTATTGTGGGTTCTCGTTTATACTGTATTATATTATTGTTATATTATTACAATCAGTTGTGAAAGTCCCTGTGAGAATCCAATAGATGTAACACTCTAACATTACATTCGGCATCAGTAGTATGGATTGCAAACAAAAAAGTGGGGCTTCAAAACGAAAAGCCAAAAAAAATTGGGAGGCAAAGCAGGCCGATTTTTTTTAAAAATGTGCCTTTCATTTCTAACTTTTTTGACAAGCCTCAAGATTCAAATATTGATAATGTCATCAGTACCCCGAGTTGCAGCAATGAAGAGATCACCACTGGTTTGATCATACCGGAGCCCTCACAGATCCAATCAAGCGTAGACCCGGCCTGTCAGGCTCAGGCCTCAGGCCCACACTCAGACCAGGCATCACCTGAGAAAATCTTTCCAAGTGAGGAGGATTGCACAGAGCCCAGATTGACACCAAAAGCTGGGGACACCAACTCCGGTCATGAACCTCTTATTGACCCTGCTTTATGGCCAAATACCACAACCATTAAAGACTTGTGCACTCTTAGGACAGGAGATTCACTGTCAGACCAGGCATCGCCTGAGAAAGTCTCGTCAAATCAGGAGGGGTACACTGAGACCAGTAACACATTCGGAGCTAGGGGCTCAAACTCCTAGTGTGAAACGGTTAATGACCCTGCTTTATGGCCAAGTGCCATTACTGAACAGGTTAAGTTGATTCTGGTTAGCAGAGGAGCAGCTGCTTTTCAAAATCGAAGTGAAAAGTACCCTGCCTCAAGTAGGGATAGGACCATGGTGGGCATCACTAGGAGTTTCACAAATTCCTTAATCAAATGCTCTCTACCTAATGGCCAGTCTGTGACTAGGCAGTGGCTACTTTACTCCCCTTCATCTGGTTGCATCTTTTTTTGCTTGCAAACTCTTTTCAAGTAAGCACAATGCGTTTGTCCACGGGTTTTCTGATTGGAAACATTCTGAGCGTATCGGTGAGCATGAGAGGAGTAAGGAGCATAGGGCTTGCATGTTAGCATTACACAGTCGCTCCAAAAACACAGGAAGAGTTGATTCTGATCTTGTCAAACAAATTGATGCAGAGAGGCAATACTGGCGGGAAGTTTAGAAAAGAGTTGTTGCTGTAATTCAGTTTTTGGGGGAGAGGGGCCTTGCTTTCAGGGGAGATGATGAGCGGTTGGGATCACCTCACAAGGGTAATTTCTTGGGCATTGTCGAACTGTTGGCTAAATTTGACCCTTTTCTAGCTGACCATCTCCAAAGGTTTGGAGGCAAGGGCAAAGGCTCTGTGTCCTACCTCTCATTCACAATCTGTGAGGAATTTATCCACTTAATGGAAGAAAGAAAAAAGGAAGCAATTATCAGCGAGATTAAAGAGGCCAAATACTTCTCTGTTATCGTTGACTCCACTCCAGGGTTATTATAGTTAACGAAAACTAAGACTAAAACTAAAACTAGCTGTGAAAAAATAATTTAGTTAACTGAAATAAAAATAAAAATGTCAATTTTTTGAAAAACGAAAACTAAATAAAAACTACAATGGACAATACAAAACTAACTAAAACTAAACTGAATTGCAGATAAAATTAGCTTCGTTTTCGTTGATAGTTTCGTTTTCTCCCTCGATTACTGTCCTGTTCAGTCAGAGTTAACCGGTTGCTTCCAGAGGGGGGAAGCATAGCGGCTATTAGCTGCCGTAGTTGCTGCAGGCGTCAGCCGAAGATGATGCTTCACGTGCACAATTCAGCCAAAAGGGTCTAGCTGCAAACGCACGGGGGAGTGGAGCACCACTACTTCTCTAATTCAGCGCCTTCATAAGGGCTCACAGTCCATTTGGGCCCACAAAACCCACAGTAGACGCCATGACAAAATTATTTGGAATAGATTTACCTAATGTTAATACTAATGCATCAGAGTTTAAAAACAGCCACTAAGGCATGCAATATTGATGAAATACATTTCAGTAACCCCCTTCTTTGAAAATGGTTCAATCCATGCTTCATGCTCGTATTGGAAAATTGTTTGTGCGTTTTTTTCTGGCGAGGTCGCGAACTAAGGCAGCAAGCAGGGATCACCGTCCTTGCGAATATGATGTCCAAGAGCAAACAAACAAACGCACACAAATCTGGACGACAGAAAAGACTAGAGGGAGGACAGGAAGAGCAAAGCAGGGGTCCAGAACAGTACAAAATTCTTTTCAAAGAGAGGTGAGAGTATTAAACTAGCTTGCTATGTTAGCTGTTCAGGCTAGCTATTCAGCTGCTAACGTTACGTTAAAGTAACATGCAGTCAGCTGAGTTAATAATCGCCTGACAAGAATGACATTACTCAGTTATTAACGGTATCATAAACAGAAAAGATCGTTATGGTTATCATTCGCCAGCCATCATAATATGCCGTCAAAAAATTTGGTAGCAGCAGCCTAGGATACGTTCCTCCGTCCTTATGAGTGGTTACTGCATACTCAGCTCTCTCTAGCTGTAATTGACTGTACACGCTAGGTTTGGCTTGCGAACTACATGTAGTCAGTGCGGTAACCTTTGGTGTAACTTAAATAATCGCTTGTCAAGGCTGACATTACCTTTACCTCAATTGTTTAATAAAACTAAACTGCTACTTTAGCCTGTTGGCATAAGTCTTGCTCACGCAGGGGGTAATTTTACAGAGCTTGCCCTCCTCCTAACAATAGCAAAATGAAGCTGGGTGCTTAGAGTTATGGTATTGAGAAGTCCATTTAGATTCTGTTTATTCCAAGACTCGGTAGGTTAGTTCTTCATCAGTTGTTCCATGGAACATAACCATAAATGTTTACGAAAGTAATATGAAATGGAACAATTAAACCTTAATGCACTGCTACTTCAGAATCAGCTGTAGTCACTTCATCTGAACCTGACCCAGCAATAGATCCTCACCACCAGCAGTCTGAATGTTTTTGATGGTGAGTAAATAAGTGAATAAGACAACTAATAATTCATATGTAATGTGAATATAGGCCACTAGATGGCAGTATTTACCTTTTTTTTGTTAAGCTCAGACTGGAGTCATGTTTAGACATGTCCTGGACATGTCTGGGGCAAGTCTCAGAAAATTAAAAAAAAAGAGGTCTAAATGTGGGTGGGGTCTGCAAAAGAGTATATAAGGAAAAGAATTGAGACAGTAAAGTAGGAGGAGAAATTGCAAGAAGAAGGATACGTGTGACCAGACCTGTCATTTCTGTTCAAGACCTGTTAAGTTTCTTTTGTGGATTTTTCTCACCCAGCACATCACCAGAAAATCCCAAGGGACTGTAAATATTTTTGTTTTTGTTATAATTCAATCTTGGTCTTTAGGTTAGTTAGTTGTTATTGTCTTTGTTTAATTAAATGTGTTTGAGTTTTAAAACTGTATCTGTCATCCCTTGCTGTTGCTGTTGTGTTGTAGATTGTAATAAGAAATTGGGGCCATAACAAATTGGGGGCTCGTCCGGGATAGACCATTTTGTGAGTCATTTATTAAAAATCTAACATTTCAAATTGTAAAATTGATTTTTTTTTAATTGAATACATATATATTGACAACAGCAATGGATGATTTCTTGGCATCACCAACCGTAGGGGTTTTGAAGTCTTTTAAAAAGACAGAACTGCTAGAAATTTGCAGACATTTAGAGCTGACAGAGGTGAAACCAGCCATGCGAAAAGCAAGACTGGCTAGAGAGATAGTTGAATATTACATTGATGAAAATGTGTTTGCACCAGGAGATCTGGAACAGTTTCCAGTGGAAAATCCAAATATAAAAATGGAACTTAAATTAAAACTGCTAGAGATTGACAGGGAGGAAAGAGAAAAACAAAGAGAATTTGAGAGGGAGGAAAAAGAGAAAGAAAGAGAGGAAAGAGAAAAAGAAAGGGAGGAAAAAGAGAAAGAAAGAGAATTTGAGAGAGAGAAAGAGGAAAGAGCAGAAAGAGAAAGACAGAGACAGAGAGATTTTGAATTAGAGAAATTCGATAGAGAAGAAAGACTCCAAATGGAGCAACTAAAAATAAAAATAGCAACAGAAAATAAATTTCGGGCTAGCCAGGAGGTAAAACTGGTGCCTCCATTTTCAGAAAAGGATGTTGACAACTATTTCCAGTGTTTTGAAAAGGTAGCAAAGAGTTGCCAGTGGCCAAAGGAAAACTGGCCTCTGATGTTGCAAACTGTCCTAAAGGGTAAAGCTCAACAAGCCTATTCGGCTTTGTCTGCAGATGATACCTCTGATTATGAGGTTGTCAAAAAGGTTATTTTGAGAGCTTATGAGTTGGTTCCAGAGGCTTACCGACAGAAATTCAGAGGTCTGAAGAAATCTGAAAATCAGACTTATGTTGAATTTGCTAATGAAAAGCAGGTTTGCTTTGAGCGCTGGTGTACTTCTATGGAGGTCAAGGATGATTTCAACTCACTAAAAGAGATGGTGTTAGTTGAAGAATTCAAGAACTGTGTTAAGGATGATGTTAAGACCTACCTTAATGAGAAGCAAGCACTGAACTTGCAATCAGCTGCCAAATTTGCAGATGAATATGTTCTCACTCATAAGTCCAAATTTCAGTCTAGCAGTAACAATAAATGGTCCCAATTTCAGAAAAAGGGTTACGGTGATACCCAAGATTCCTCACCCAAAGACAAAGACAAATCTGGTGATGGTGCTCAGAAATCCAGTAACAGGTCTGATCAAAGTGTGAAAGCTGACAGTGACAAAAGTGGTCTAGTTTGCAGTTATTGCAAGAAATCTGGTCATGTTACAACTAACTGTTGGTTCCTTAAAGCTAAGAAAGAAAAAGAAAAGGATACCAAACCAAATGCCTTTGTGAAAACAAGGTTAGAAACCCCTGTAGTAGATAACCAATCTGCTAAATTGCCTGCTTCTTGTGGGGCTAAAAAGCCTGATACAGCTGACTTCGTGAGGGAGGAATTTCTTCCATTTGTGTCAGAGGGATTTGTGGCTCTGAATGAGCATACTACTCCTGTCCCCATATATATCCTAAGGGATACCGGAGCTTCTCAGTCACTTTTGTTGATGGACTCCTTGGAGTTACGTGATGAGACCGCTTCAGGGGATTTCATACTTGTACAAGGTATTGAAGGGAGGACTGTATCTGTACCCCTGCGCTCTATATTCTTGAAGTCAGATTTAGTTACAGGACAGGTAAAGGTGGGACTTATGTCAAGTCTACCTATAAAGGGTGTTTCTCTGTTGCTAGGCAATGACCTGGCTGGGGGCAAAGTAGTTCCCCCTGTACATCTTACTTCACAGCCGAGCACTGAAGATGGGGATGAGGACCCATCTCTGTATCCTTCTTGCGCAGTGACTCGTGCTATGGCCAAGAAGGCTAAAGAAGAAGATGATGTGGTGCCGTCCAGTACATTGAATAGTCAGGACTCAGGTGGTTCGCCTCATGACTCTGATTGGCCTACTATGGTTTCTCCGTTCGAGGACTTATCAGATACTTTTATCAGTTCTCTATTCAGCCAGCCGGATGGGTCTGGTGATTCTGATGTGTCTGGAGACTTGTCTCTGTCCAGAAAGCGGTTGATTGAGGAGCAAACTAATGATCCTGAAATTTGTGTACTAAAGAGGAGAGCCCTTCCTGATAAAGAAATAGACGCAGTTCCAGTTGGGTATTATCTCAAGGATGGTGTGTTGATGCGGAAGTGGCGCCCTCCTAATATCCCTGCCAATGCAGATTGGGCAGTGGTCAGGCAAATTGTTGTTGCGAAGGTCTATAGGAATGAGATCTTAACAATGGCTCATAGTTTACCTTTAGGAGGTCATCTTGGTGTTAACAAGACTGTTGATAAGATCATGAAACACTTCTTTTGGCCTGGGCTTCGGAAAGACGTTTCCTACTTTTGCAAAACCTGTCACACTTGTCAGGTAGTTGGAAAACACCAGTTAGACCCACCTGTAGCTCCATTGCAGCCTATCCCAGCATTTGGGGAGCCATTCTCTAGGGTCATTGTTGATTGCGTTGGTCCATTACCCAAGACTAGATCTGGAAATCAGTACTTGTTGACAATCATGTGTGCATCTACCAGATTCCCCGAAGCCATACCTCTACGTAACATCAAGGCAACTGCAATCTCGAAGGCTTTGATAAAGTTCTTCACGTTGTTTGGCCTTCCCAGGGAAATTCAGTCAGACCAGGGTAGCAATTTCACTTCAGGATTGTTTCAGCAGGTTGTGTATGAACTAGGTGCAAAGCAGATTCTTTCTAGTGCCTATCATCCAGAAAGTCAGGGTGCCTTAGAGCGGTTTCATTCCACTCTCAAGACAATGATGAGGACTTATTGTTATGACCATGAGAAAGACTGGGATGAAGGGGTTCATTTGCTGTTGTTTGCAGCTAGAGAAGCAGTGCAGGAGTCTACTGGATTCAGTCCATTTGAGCTAGTGTTTGGTCATGAAGTGAGAGGACCTTTGCTATTATTGAGTGAACAATGGCAAGAGGAAGAGCCGCAAATCAGTCTGTTAGACTATGTTAGCAAGTTCAAGGAAAGATTGCGTGCAGCTTGTGACCTTGCCAAAGAGAACTTGAAATCAAGTCAGGGAAAAATGAAAACTTGGTATGATCATACGGCTAGAAGCCGTGAGTTTAAACCAGGAGAAAAGGTCCTTGTGTTGTTTCCCTTGCAGTCCAATCCATTGCAGGCTAGATTTCATGGTCCTTATGAAATTCTGATAAAACTCAATGATCTCAATTACATTGTGAAGACTCCAGATAGGAGAAAACCAAAACAATTGTGTCATATTAACATGCTAAAGCCTTATCATGACAGAAATGCTAGGGTTGCAGCTGTCACTTCAGATTCTCCAATGGTCGAAACGTGTGAAGATGAGGGAGAGTTTCAAGATGATGAACCAAGAATTAAAGCTGAAGTTCTTTCATGTAAATTGTCAAACACTGAAGTGTTGCAAAATCTTGATGTAGAACTCCAGCACTTAGAACCCTCACAGAGAGATCAGTTTGAAAGGTTGATCAAGAAATATGAGGATTTGTTTCCTGATGTTCCAAAGAGAGTTACTATAGCCTCTCATGATGTAGATGTTGGTGATGCCAAACCAATAAAACAGCACCCATACCGGATGAATCCTGAAAAGAGAAAGATTGCTGAGAAAGAGGTTGAGTACATGTTAAAACATGATATTATCAGACCCTCCAACTCCGATTGGAGTTCACCCTGTGTGCTAGTTCCAAAACCTGATGGAAGTACTAGATTCTGTACAGATTATCGCAAAGTCAATGCTGTAACTAGAACTGATGTGTTTCCAATACCTAGGATTGATGATTGTATTGATAGTGTAGGGCAAGCAAAGTATCTGACCAAGATTGATTTATTGAAAGGTTATTGGTGTGTGCCTTTAACTGAGAGGGCCAAGAGCATCTCTGCTTTTGCCACACCATCTGGATTGTACCAGTATGAAGTCCTACCCTTTGGCATGAAAAATGCCCCAGCCACGTTCCAAAGGATGATACAGTCTACAATCGCCGGATTGCCACACACGGGTGCGTACATCGATGACCTGATCACACGGAGTGACTCCTGGGAAGAACATCTAAAAGATGTAGAGACGTTGTTCCAGCGCCTGACCCAGGCTAACCTGACTGTTAACCTGAGCAAGAGTGACTTTGGTTGTGCTACTGTCACCTATCTTGGCTACGTCATAGGCCAGGGTAAGGTGGCACCCATAAATGCTAAAGTCCAAGCCATCATGGACTTTCCAGTTCCTGACAACAAAAAAGCTTTGCGCCGCTTCCTTGGAATGATCGGGTACTACCGCAAGTTCTGCAAGAACTTTGCTGAGATTGCTCTCAGTCTAACTAACCAACTGAAGAAAGGCGTAAAGTTCACCTGGGATGATGCATGCCAGAGAGCCTTCGATCACCTGAAGTCTCTGCTGTGTCACTTCCCCGTGCTCAAATCTCCTGACTTCAACAAACCGTTCTCCATCGCGGTCGATGCTAGCGACCAAGCTTGTGGATCTGTGCTCCTACAGAGAAGTGACTCTGATGACATTGAGCATCCCGTGGCATACTTCTCCAGGAAGTTCAATCGCCACCAAAGGAACTATTCCACAATAGAGAAGGAACTGTTGGCTCTGGTCCTTTCTTTACAACACTTTGAGGTTTATGTTTGTACAGGACAAAAGCCAATGATTGTGTACACTGACCACAATCCGTTAATGTTTTTTGAGTAAGATGAAAAACAAGAATCGGAGATTGTTGAATTGGAGTTTGATTTTACAGGAGTTTGACTTGGAAATTAAGCATGTGAAGGGTACAGACAATGTAATTGCTGATTGCTTATCCCGTGTTTGAATGTGTATATATATATCATGTGTTTGAATATTGTATGATATGTATATATAGACAAGTGTTCACTTAACCATTTTGTATTGAAAAGAAAAATTTTGCCTTTATGAGTCAAAATTTTTCCCTTTTGGAATGGAGGTGTAATGTGAATATAGGCCACTAGATGGCAGTATTTACCTTTTTTTTGTTAAGCTCAGACTGGAGTCATGTTTAGACATGTCCTGGACATGTCTGGGGCAAGTCTCAGAAAATTAAAAAAAAAGAGGTCTAAATGTGGGTGGGGTCTGCAAAAGAGTATATAAGGAAAAGAATTGAGACAGTAAAGTAGGAGGAGAAATTGCAAGAAGAAGGATACGTGTGACCAGACCTGTCATTTCTGTTCAAGACCTGTTAAGTTTCTTTTGTGGATTTTTCTCACCCAGCACATCACCAGAAAATCCCAAGGGACTGTAAATATTTTTGTTTTTGTTATAATTCAATCTTGGTCTTTAGGTTAGTTAGTTGTTATTGTCTTTGTTTAATTAAATGTGTTTGAGTTTTAAAACTGTATCTGTCATCCCTTGCTGTTGCTGTTGTGTTGTAGATTGTAATAAGAAATTGGGGCCATAACACATAATTCACATGATGATACTCTCTTTGTTGAGTGGTTAATTTTAAAAAAGGAAAAATTGGGTGTATTGCATTAGGCACTGTCAAGAACACTGAGAAACAGAAAAATAATGAATAACATCATGATATATTTAAAGAGTGGCAATGTAAAGTCGGGGGCGGCGGCCCACACCGAGGGGCCCCAGAATTCCAAGCAACTGCCCTGCGCACATACAGTGAAGAAGATGGTTAGCTCTCAAAACATGGCAAAAACTGTGGAAATAACTGAGCATGATGACTGTATGGGTTGAGATGGATTGGATTTTTTTTTTCCCAGTTATATTAGTATCATCAGTGTCACATGTTAAAAAAGATGATGGTTAAAGAATACAGGATAATAAAGGACTCGGTAAAAACATATTTGCTGTCATACATTCTTTTATCCTTGTCAGCTTCTACAAATTAAGGCCTTCCTCTTAATAGCTGAAAAACTAAAACTAAGACTAAAACTAAATAAAAACTAAACTAAAACTACTGAATTCCTCAAAATAAAAACTAAACTAAAACTGCTTAATCACTTGTTCAGCTAACTAAAACTAAACTGAAATAAAAAAGCAAACTTTAAAACTAAATAAAAATAAAAACTAATGAAAATTTCAAAACTATATTAACCTTGCTCCACTCCAGACCTCGCTCATGAGGACCAACTCACTTTTATTTTCCGGTTTGTTAATAATGGCGGAGAAGTAGTTGAGCGTTTTCTGGCTTTTGAGCCTATTGAAAATCATAGTGGGAACAGTTTGGCCGAGTGTGTTGTTGCAATGGTGGAGAACCTGGGCCTAGACTAAACTAACTGTCGTGGCCAGTCTTATGACAATGCAAGTAATATGTCAGGAGAGTACAATGGAGTCCGAGCTCATCTGAAACGAATAAACCCATTGATTTGTTATGTCCCCTGTGCAGCACATTCATTGAATTTAGTCGGTGTCAGTGCTGTTGACAGTAGCCCAGAAGCTGGCCGTTTCTTTGACTTTCTGCAATCAATGTACACATTTTGTGCCTCGTCAACACGCAAGTGGGGAAAGGTGCTCCATGTTACAGATGTGAAACTCACACTGAAATCTTTGTCAGGTACTCGCTGGAGTTCAAGAGCTGAATCAACAAAAGGCTCTTTGGAAATATTATGGACAATTGAGAGAGGCATTGAACAATATTTCCAAAGATTCACAGGAGAAACGTGAAACTAGAAGCGAGGCCTCTGCACTCTGTGGCAAGCTGGACACCCTAGAGATAGCTTTCATGGCACACTTTTGGGATACAATACTGCAGCGGTTCCAAGCCACGAGCCTGCTGTTGCAGAAACATGACATTGACATACACACAGCTACACAGCTTCTCCTTTCACTTTGTGACTTTGTGGCAGCACAGAGAGACAATTTTGCCTTTTTGAAGGGTCAGCTTTAAATGTTACCGATTCAGGCTCTCAAGACTACAGATATGACCTCCAGCGCACAAAGAAGTGCAAATGTATGGCTGATGAAAGTGCAGAGCCAGGTGTTGAATTTAGTGGAAAAGACAAGTTTTGGATTGAAACGTTCAATGTTCTAATTGACAAACTTGTGTCCTGTCTTAATCATCAGTTAACTGCATACACACACTTGATTAATCTTTTTCATGTTCTTTTCATGCCTGATAATATGTCCAACAGTGAGCTCACTTTAAGGGCCGAATCTCTTGCGGCAGCATATCCCACTGATCTGACCATGAGCTTGGCAGATGAACTTGTTCAGTACAAATCATTCATTTCAGAAGAACAAAAATGCCCAAATATAATGCTAAAAACCATGGTAAATTTGGATTTACAGTCCACTTTCCCAAATGTTTACATAGCACTCAGACTTTTTTTGACCCTGCCAATAACAAACTATGAAGGGGAACGGTCATTCTCCAGACTGGCTCGAATTAAAAATGAGCTCAGGATGAAAATGTGCCAAAATCGGTTGAATTCACTCTCCCTTCTAGCAATAGAGTCAGAGTTTGTTTGGCAGCGCAACTTTGATGAGTTAGTGGACGACTTTGCAAGGAAGAGAAGAAAGAAACCTTAGGTACGGTAGGTTGGCCCGGGGGTGGGGGGGGGGCTTTTCAAACTCCTGGCCCCGGGGCCCAGACCCCCCATAATCCAGCCCTGCCAATGAGGAAAGTTCCCTTGCATGAATTCTGGGATCTTTTGAAACCGGTTAATAGCCTGCCTAGTTAATTTTACTCGGCTAGATTGACATCGGCGGTAATGACAAACTGGGCACATAGGGGGCAACCACCAAAAGTCGAAAACCTGCCGTTTTTAGCTATTTTCTGTTAAGAAAGTAGGGTAAGACGCCATATGCGGGAACTCAGGAATTTATTAACAAAAAAAAAAATCAAGGCAGGACAGGGAAAAACCAAAAGGGGCGCTCAGGCCAAACAAAACACCGTGCCACACAAACACTGAACGGAGAAAACTAAGGCACGGGACGAGAGAATAACTAAGGAAAGGCACTTCCGGCGAAACAAAACCACCATGCATAAGCACTGAACAGAATAAACTAAGGTCACAGAACTAGACTGGGGCACAGAAACTAGACTGGGGCACAGGGAAACACAGGGCTGGAGATGTTGCTCGGAAGAAGACGGCTAGGAGGGTCAGCAGACTCGGAAGACAACATCGCAACGAGCGCACAGCTTGGGATGGATCAGGTGACTCGGACGAAACATCACGGAGGACAGCACACAGCTTGGAATGGGTCCGGTGACTTGGACAGGAACATCACGGGAAACAGCACACATCTCGGAGTGGGTCAGGTGCTACGACGGGGGCATCACAGAGGACAGCACAGCTTGGAAAGGGGCCGGTGACTCGGACAGGAACATCATGGGAAGCAGCACACATCTCGGAGTGGGTCAGGTGACTCGGACGGGGGCATCACAGAGGAAAGCACACAGCTCGGAATGGGTCAAGTGACTGGGACAGAAACATCACGGAGAACAGCAGGCACAGGGGACTCCGAGATTCAGCTGGCGCAGAATGGTACATAGAACAGCGGCACCAGGAACTCGGGAAATCCAGCTGGCCAAGAATGGTTCAGGACACGCAGCGGATACTGAAGGCTCGGGCGAATCCCAATCACGACTGGGCGCTGCCCGCATAGCGTCCAGGCCCCGGAACACACGCATCTCGCAGTGAGTGCGTGGAAACTCAGAATAAGGCATAGGCAAGGTGTGCAACGTAAAGTCCCGTCTGGCCTCAGTGCCTGCTGCATGGAAATATAAAGGGGAGGGGGGAGACAACAGGTGCTGAAAATAATGCAATTAACAAGGGGTAGTCACACGAGGGAAACTCAATTACAAAGAACGGAAAAACATTAACACAAAGCTTAGCCAGTAAGGAAACGAGATACGGAAACAAGAATAGAGCGAACGCGAAGAGGTAATTAGTCAATTAGTAAGTGCAGCTGTACAATCCCAGGTGCTCGTTGGTAGGTTAGTATTATATACAATATTAGTTCTGGTTAGTAATTTTAACAAAAACTGTTAGTACTTGTTAGTAATTAAAGGAAAGCAAGAGGAAACTAGCAAACGAGAACGAAAGGAAGGTTGAAACCCAGAATCCATTAAATCACCCGAAATAGTGTCACAATCAATTAAGACAAAAACTGACGGACTATGATGAGACCGGGGAAAAAGCAAAGACAGTACCTGGGTAAGACAAGGACTGGAATAATACCGGGGAAATCTGAAAAGTGCATCACAAGACATCAGACTGACATCACAGAATAAATAACCTAAAATTAAACTAACCAAAAACACGCAGAACCACGGAACCTTACAATTTTCATCTGGCTGATAGCTTCAGATAAAGCCACTGAAGACATGAAAGTTCAGAACACTCAACATGACACCAGGACATTTATAAGACCCTCAGTAGTTACCCTGCATACATAGCTATCCTCAAAACTTCAAAACCATTCATTTGTAAAACAGCACAAGCACCCCAATACTATGACTGAGCTGCAATATGCTTCGTCCAGTGAATTTGCGAGGAAATTTACTTAATAAAGTGCTAGTGATAACTAACCTCACCTATGGCCGTTAACTCAGCTAGAGCTAGCGAGATTAACTGCAGTTTACCAGAGTTAGTCAGCAGATGTTTGCAAACAGCTTAAATTTCAAGTCCTGAACAGATTATACCGTGCATGCATGTACAACATTTTTACACTAATATACGAAGTATGTACAAGTTGTGTTTGGTCTTGAGACGTTTGGGAGTTTTTTTCCTCACAGAGTTTAAGAGCAGAGCCAGTCTAAGCTTACTTCTCAGGTGTTTCCTCTTCAAGTGCCTAGTGAATGAATATACAGACTTTTCAGTCAATACGCGAGACTCACACGCTAAAAAATTAGGGGGTTCGCTAGACAATACTGTGACTGAGGAGGATTTCATCACTTTGCAAAATTTCTTCAGGTCATTAAAATTTATGGAAGTTTCGGACACATAAAACTCATATTTAGCTCTCTTTTTTAAGGAGGTACACATATTGCGAATTTGATGAAAATAAAGGCAGTTAACCTCAGTCTTAAATCTCTTTGCCCGAGCCCAAGCGGCCTCTCTTTCTTTATGGAGATTTCCAATTTCAGTTGAAAACCAGGGATTTTTGCGCCCTTTGACCCCGAATTTGCGAAAGGGAGCATGTTTTTAATACTGTGATTTCATCATAAAAGTACTTCCAAGGCCAGCTCTACATCAATGAGACAAACTCTGCTCCATTCAATATAAGCTAGATCATGAGAAAAAGCCTGGCCATTAAATGTTTGAAATCTCTCTTAATAAGTAACTGAGGCTTATTCTTCGGGATATTAGCATTTCTAACTGCTACAATGGCACAATCATCACTTAGATTGTTTGCAAAAACACCCACAATGGAAAACTTGTGGGGGATGTTTGTCAAGATTAAATCAATTAAGGATGATCTTGCTAGATACTTTGAGTTTGGGCAGGTTAGACAACTTATTGTGTTAGGTTAAAAGAATCACAGACATATTTCAGATTATCCGAAGAAGAGGTCAGCCAATCAGCCTTTAAATCACCACCTAGTAAATTCACTAGAGTTAAACTTAGCAATATAGCTTGACAGGGAGGTGACGGCCTCAGTGCAGGCTGATGGTGGCCTATAGCAACCCATGATTAAGAGGGGCTGTCCCTGAGAGAATGTAAGCAGCAAAGCAAGAAGTTCAAATTGCTTACTAATAGAGAGGATAGTAGCAGCACATTAAACTTGTTCCATTTTCTGGGGCGTTCACAACGAAAGACACCAAAGCCTTTTGTAAAGATATCCTTGTCTGGGATGGATTTTTTCAGCCTGGTTTCAGACAAGACAACAATGTCAGTATCAGTTGCCTGAATCCAGTCTTTGACTAAATCTAATTTAGGGAGCAGACTACAAACATTCAAATGCATAATACCAAGGCCAGATCTGGTTTGAACTCGTCAGGAGTACCTATGTCATTTATGGCAGGGCCTGGGTTAGGCTGAACATTTCCAGACAGCAGGAGTAAAGAATAAGAATTTTTCATCTTGCAATGGGTAATGAAGCAGTGCCATCATTACACTTCACAAGGCCGATAAGAGACATTTCTGTTGGCAAAAAAAAATCTGTCAGGACTCAGGACTGGCCCACAAGGGGGCACCCACGGTCCTACAGTCAAATCAATGGGACCCATGGACCAAGAGCTGGTGATTTTACTGAGCAAGCACAGAGGTGGGCAGGGCACTTTTTCGGGTACTGTGCCGGGTCCATTGATTATTGTAACAGAGGAGCGAGGCGTAAGAAGAACAAGGAACAGTAGGAGTGTCAAAATCATTGTTACTGACACAGGTTGGGAGACTAGAGCGGTTCAAAATTTGAGTAATGGAAATGACTCAGATAGATACAGCAATGGGATTAAATGAAAAATCCAGTCTGATTTTTGCCACCGGCATGCTATAGCAATGCATTCAAATGTGAAGAGAAAATGTTCAATGTCATCATTATTATTTAATTTTTCCAATCTGGGCTCATAGTGTGAGTGAGACTGACCTGCAGGGGGCTTGATTGGGTTGATGGGCTCACCTTGGTAGATGACTGACCCTCTGAACCTAATAGATCAGAGTCTGCTGTAGCGGATCTGGCTCTGGAACTGTTCGGGTTTGAACTTCTAACTGCAAAAGCTGAAAATGATGTTGAAGTGCTTTAAAACGTTGTTCTTGTCTTGCAGTTACCTCATTCTGCTTTGCCTCTCGGGCCTCCTGTTGCCCCTTGTGAGCCTGAAGAATGGCCTCCACATCTGTCAGAGTTGGCTCCTGACTTTCACCCTCAGTGCTCTCCACCACCCCAGAAGCTCCATTTTCCTCCTCTTCATCGGCTTGCCTCTCCTGGACACCTGTCAGGCTCGCAGGCCCTCCTGGTCTCCTTTCACTTTTAACTCCTCGATTTATTTTACCTCTTTTTACACCAGAGGGGCACAACAAAAAAGGAGAGAGAAAGGAAACTAATGAAAAAGGGAAAGAAAAAAAATCCTGTTTCCTCCACTGGATGATCCCTCTCCTACCACCCATTGTCAGGCACCAAACAGTGAGGCAATGAGGAAAACAGGAGATTATTAAAAAAGATAGGGTTTTTATTTACCCAAAAATGCAAAAACGACATAAACCAAAAACTCTATATCTAGGCCTATAAAAGAGGCGAATAAATATAACTCCACTTAACAGCAACAAAAAGGGTGTTAACAGAACAAACTCACCTAACAAAATTCTTCTTCTTCTTCTTGAGTTTTATGGCGGTTAACAATCTTTTTGTGTATTATCGTTAACTACTGTAAATTCAGAGTAACTATTAAAGTTATTTCTCATTTTTTAAAAAAAAACCCACCCTAACCCGCATTGTTAAACAAACGTAATTTCCTATGTATAATTTAAATGCTAATCGTTTGACTCCCACTAAGGCCTTTTTTCTAAAATTCCCTGGGTCTCCTCCCCCTTCACATCAGTTATTTCTAAAGTTTCCCTGGCTGCGCACACCACCATCCATATCCTCTTTCGTTTTCGATTCGATTTCAATTGCACAGTTAATAACCATTGCTATTAATGCCAAGAACCTTCTTTTATCTATATTCAAAAACTGCTTGTCCATTTCTTTCCCCGCTGGTCTCTTTTCTATCGTCACTTTCCTTACAGCCTCAGAGTATGACATCTTATTCAGTGTCCGTGTTCGCTAAACCTCACTTTCTAATTGCCTCCGTTTACATTGCTTTGCTCCCGCTTCACGATTCCCTTCACAGTGACAACAAACAGCCTTTTCCTTTTCCAACTCACAATCTTCATCTGAACAGCCTTCTTTTCCACACCCTCTGCACCTGAAGCTCTCTGTCTTGCAGACTGCTGCAGCGCGGCCATAGCCCTGACACCAGTAGCACCGAAGCGGAGCCCTTTCATATATCCACACCCGGTAACTAACGTAGTCAATAAAAATCCTCTCCAGTAATTCCTTTTCAAACTCAAGGAGTACCGACATACCATCGGTCTCCTTTCCATCACTATATCTTTTCAACCGCCGAGCGGCACAAATTCCCTCCACTTCCAGAAAAGTGTCTTCGTTCACTGAAAATGAAACCCCTCTTATCACTCCCGTCACTGTCGGTTGTCACTTCATAGGAAAACATATTATTGGTTTATCGTTGAAGACTTTGATTTTTAGAGCCTTTTCCATTTGTTTCCTTGTTTTAAATTCCACATTCACCACTTCTAGATATCCTTACTGCCTTTAAATTTCAAATTTCATTTTTCACAAATTTTCCGACCTTCAGATTCAGATGAATTTATTGTTATTGTTACTGAATAACAACGAAATTACGCTTGGAGAGAAAGTGCTCCGGGCTGCTGCAACGTTCGTCGCGCTGCCAACTCCACTTTCTTCTTCGAAAATTTAAGGTTGCAGTTAAACACAGAAGAGAAACATATTGATGACATCAGACATAACAATGCACATCAGGATTTAACGTGACATGCTGGAAACGCGTGGGAATTTTTTCAAGGGAATGGGGGGATGAGAGGTGGGGGAAGAAGGGGTTAATGAAGCAGCCGGAAGGTCCAAAAAAAAAGGAAAGAGGGGGTAACATGACAAAAGAGGACAAAGAAAGAAGACGCTGGCAGGAGCAGAGATAGAGTGCGACTGCTCTCCTCAGAAGCCAGAAGAACCTTATGATTATCACTGAATGTTCTGGTAATTTGCCAACACTCTCCAACTGTTTTCACTCCAACTACAAATGGCTCTTCATCATAGTCATTTTACATTCCTTTTATCCCTTTTCTTTTTCCTTTTCTCTCCCTCTTCCCACTTCATTCTTCCAAAATCTAAAATAACACCAATATCAAACAATCTGTCTAAGTTCAAAATTCGCCACCAAAATACACGTCACTCTCCTCCCAACTCTCTCCCCAATCCACCTAATAAAATGAACTTTGAGGGAACATATATCGTCGCTGTCGGGGCAAACCTCCTATGTCCAAAACTGTTTCTTTTCAGGAAACTAAAAAAAAGCGTGTGGTTTTGTAATAACTGAACATGACGTCATCAAACTTGGTATTCTGTCTTTACATATAGTCAGATATTTGAATGTGTCAATACTTTATTAACATTTTACCCAAATCAAGCTCGCATGGAGTTAGGAGGTTTGTGAAGAACGAAATGAAAGTGGAGATAGAAGGTTTTTGCCATCACTGATTATGACGGCCGCATCGGCTGTGGTAGCTCATTGCATTACGTTATCATCAACTTAGCAATAGGAGCACTTTTTGAAACTCTCTGGTCCAGAACCAATCTGGAAAAAATGAAAAAATAAAAAGAAACAAGGCACTCATCTTTAGAAAAATAGATAAAATACCTTATTCTTTGGCAAGAATGGCACTTCATGGGCTGCCGGATGGCTCAGTCAGAAAAGTATCACGTTGCGAAGCAGAAGTGACCATCACGGCGCGGGTTCGCTCCCCGCCTCGTATCAACCACCAGTGGTCAGCAGCTCTTTTCAGAAGTAGCGCGCAATTGGCCAGTGCGCTACAGGGATGCAAATTGGGAAGGGTCTGCTGGGAAGGGTTATGTATACTGTTCCCCTAGGAAGATTCTGAGCTCACGAATGTTCAGGTATCCTCCACCCTAGTTCTGAGCTTGCGAAAGCTCAACTAGTGAATGTAAATAAGAAGCAGTGGTTAACGGGTGCATACTACGGAGGTGTACACTCTCCTGAGTTGGCAGTTGCACATGACAAAAAAGCCTAAGTATTTGCATATAGTTTCCTACTTGGATATTCTAGATTCGGGTGGGATTGGAGATGCCAAAAAGAAAAAAAGAACTATTACTCCAATACGTTTCGGCGTCCAGCCATCAGACCGTTGTACTCTGATTACTGAACGCTTTCACAAGCTAATGACTCACCGCCTCTGTAGTTTGTTTCCAGAGGAAGGCTGGATGCCCAAATGTGTTTAAATAACAGCTTTGATTATGTTCTGCCGGTAGAACTTGCCATAGAATAACAAGTGTGCCTTGTCTTTTTTTTTTTTTTTAATAAGTTTAACTTTTGAGGAAGTATCGACCTAAAGTTAGCTAGCGAGAGACAGGCTGTGAATTACGCTACTCTGGCAATTTCTTATCACATCACTAGTAAGCTCAGCACTTTAACACATTGTTAAAATCGATCAATCTGGTACACAACATGTACTTTTAAACTGAATTTACATTCACCTAGGCCTTATATGAAAACACTTTGAGCTGTTTACCTCAGTGAAATCCAACAGTATTGTATCCGCTGCTCATGTCGATGTCCTTTGAAATATGGCGGAGAGGTGGGGGTGGAGTTAGGAGGTTTGGTCGACAGTTTCAGGACCGAATGGAGTTAGGAGGTTTAGTCACAGGCAGTTTTAAATACTATTCATTGGTTAAATATTTGTTAAACCACAGTCAGACATAAAGGGTGACCAATAGTACTGATTTATGGAAAAAAATTAGAATCATGATTTTTGGACATAGGAGGTTTGCGCCCGACAGCGACAATATACTGGCTTGACCAAACCAATTAACACATTAAGGAAAACAAAAAATGGACATCAAATAAAACTAATACAAAGGAAAACCTAACTAAACCTAAATCCCCCTCTGACATGGCTGGAGATGTACGGCCTAACGAGCTGGCCACTGGATTTAACAGGCTGTGCCCCTTTGCCACACTTTTGTCTCTCTGGAATGACACCTCCCACCAACATGGAAACTCAAAGACGAAAAAGATAATTAATACAACAGCAAAAAAAAAAACCAAAAAAAAAACCTAATTTTAACCTTACTGTACGCAAATGTGTGCACTTCATTTAAACAATGTAAAGCTAAAGGAAAATGAAGAAATTATGAATCAAATATACTGTGTAGTGTGAGAATGAATAGTTTGAGGTGTGGTTGACTGCAAATTAAATTAACCTGTGAGGTGTGGTTGACTGCAAATTAGATTAACCTGTGTACTTACAGAAGTTAGGTGAGTAAGTGTACCGTATTAGGCCCTGTGCTACTCCTTTTGTGTGGCCTTGGCCATCACACCTACTGTTTGCCAATAATCCATCCTATTGGCCTAAAACTAGTGACAATAAAGCTATTTAAGCCTTCAATCAGTGTTTTAATTATATATAAGTGATGTCCAGAGGTAAATCACCTGAAATTTGATTTTTTTCTTTGAAAAAATATGGGCATTTTAGAGTTTTTTTTTTTTACTTTATTGGGTACATAATTTCCTCAAAATCAAGAGTTTCACAAATGATTTCTTCAAAATGCCTGATCAGTCCATAGACATGCATCTGGTGAACTTATATTCCAAGTTTCACAATGATAGCATGAGAGAAAGAGGAGAAATGGTGTTTGAAGCAATGCCTGGTAGGTCAAAAGCAACCTTTTAGAGAAATTGACAAAAAACAATAGATGTCCATATTTTTGATAGTCCTATCAAGTACACACATTATGAACTTACTGAAGGTTATTTTACGAAAATGTCAAAAACAATTTAACAAAAAAGCCTATTTTGGGAGTGTCTACCTACCTTTAAAGGATGTAGCCTAGGCAATACCAAGCTAGAACAGGTGTCTATTAGCTCAAAATATCAGTATATCTGTCAGAAACCAGATCTAAGTCAGACACCGTGACTATGTCAGAAACCCGTCAAAGTGTGCCAAACTCAACCTGACTGACATGCTATTGCCATAATACTTATGTGGGGGGTGCACATTTAGTGAGCCTGGCCCATATACATTGGAGTCACATCCTATTCGAATGCTGCTGACATGCAGTTGAGCAGGGGTTTCTTTGTACGCCCAGAGCACTCGTCCATACTGTAAGCTAAACACAGCACATATGCGTTCACTAATACGTATGGGCACCATGCAGTTCATCCAAAACATGGCAGTGCTATAACTTTGTAGTTCCTAGGCATTTTACACAGTTTCAAATAAGCTGTTTTTCTCCAGCGGACACACCGCGCAGCTATCCAAATGGTTATGTGTTGCGGAATGGGTTTGACCCATTGAGCCAGAAAAATCTTAGTGAAATCTCTAATCAGCCTTTCATGTGGGTCAAGGATGACATTGTCTGTGCAGCATGTGCAGTAGTTGACCGAGCAAGCATATCATGGCACACCTCTGGCTGAATGAATGATGAATGAACTTTGTATTTACACAGAACTTCTCTCACTGGGACTCAAAGTGATTAGGGGGAATCTCACCTTGACCACTACCTGGGTGATGCACAGCAGCCATTTTGTGCCAGAATGCTCACCATAGATTAGGTCAAGAGAGAGAAAAAATATTGCCAATTGAATCAGGGGGCAGTTGGTTGACAGATCGAAGAAGCCAGGTTGGGAATTTAATCAAGACACCAGAGAACTCCCCACTATTTGCAATGAGCGTCATGGGATTATGGCCGCAGTGAGTGAGGACCTTAGTTTAACATCTCATCCAAACAACAGTGGCCTAATACTCGCACTTGTGATGCAGAAGTGGCATACAGAAGTCACTAAATTCTGTATTGAAAATTACAATTATCCCCTGTCGAACTGTCTGCACTTTTTGTCCAAACTTCTAGTATGTCACAGAGTACACACTTTGAGAAGGACCACAGGGCTTAGATGTCTTAAAGCAAAGTGTTCCCATCAGTACACTGGGGCTTTTACAATCCCATTTCCAAAAAAAAGGTTGAGAGGCTGGGTAAAATGCAAAAAAAAAAAAAAGACACACAATGCAATGATCATCAAATCATTTTATATTTTTTCAAAAATAGCACAAAGACAAAATATCAGATGTTGAAACTGATATTTTTTAACTGATATACCTGCTCATTTTGAATTTGATGACAGCAAAATGATTTTTAAAAGTTGGGACTGGAGAATAAAAGACTGGAAAATTTGCATGATGCTAAAAAAAGACAACTGTTAGAATCTCTCTGCTAATTAGATTACTTGCAACAGGTCAGTGACACAATTGTAAAACAAAGCCAAAATCCAATTTTGAATGGCTGTGATTTTCAGGTCCTCATGCGGTTCTCGATTTAAAACAGACAGGATTTTGTGGTGGAAATTACTGCATGGCAATGCAGAGATTAAACCATATGCAAACAAATCCAGAAACACTGCCTTCTTCTCTGGGCCTGAGCTCATTTAAAATGCACTGAGGAGAGTGGAAAACTGCCCAGTGGTTTGACTAATCAAAATGTGAAATTATTTTTGAAATCATGGATGCCACTGGGCTAAAGAGGAGGGGGACATCCGGCATGTTTGCAAACTATTCAAAAGCCAGCATCCATGATAGCATGGGGGAGCATTGGTACACATGGCATTGGCAACTTGCACATCTGTTAAGGCATCATTAATGGTGAATGATAAATACTGTTATTTGGTTATTTGGTGCAATATTTACTGCCATCCAGATGCTTTTTTTAAGGGAAATCCCTGTTCATTTCAACACCATGCCAGGCACCATACTCTGCATATACTATTACAGCAACATGGCTCTGCTGAGTGCTAAAGTGGTCTGCTTACAGTCCAGACCTGTCACCCACTGATGATATTTTGCGCATTATGTAACAAAAAATATGACAAAGGAGGCTACATAGTATTTAGCAGCGGAAATCCCACCTAAAGCAAGAATGGCAAAACATTTTGCTTTCAAAACTACAGCAGTTAGTCTCCTTAGTTCCCAAACATTCACAGAGCATTAATTGAAGATGTGATGCAATGCAGTGCTAAACATGCCCCTGTACCAGCTTTTTTGAAATGTGTTGCTGGCATCAAATTGAAAATGAGCACACATCTTCCAAAAAACATGAAAATATCTCAGTTTCAATATCTGATATATTGTCTTTGTACTATTTTCAAATAAACATAAAGTTCAAATGATTTGGAAATCTTTGCATTCTGTTTTAATTTACATTTTAGACAGTGTTCCAACTTTTTTGGAAATGAGGTTGTATTTGACCAAAGAAAATACCACTGGTTACAGGTACACTAACTTCTGTTTCAGCATACCCATACCATTTAGTCAAAGCAGGAGTGATGATATGGCTGGAGTCATGTATAAATTTGCATTTTACATGCTGAAAAGGAGCCTGAAGGCAAAATGTCCAGAAAACAAACAACAGCTGAAGATGCCAATGAGCCGGGCCTGGCGGTGTGATGACAGGGTGTGCACAATGAAAGTGGAGGATTCAGGAGCGAAGATGAGTAAAATTTGGTTTCCTTTAATGATTATCGAAGTATAAGAACTTTGGTTTTATAACAGGGAAGACGAACAGGAACAATAATTAATAACAATAGAGAAAATAACATTGAATAAAAGGACGTATTTATTTATATAGAGCAGCTACATGCACGATACATGTAAATACTGCCAAATGAGACTTTGCAGAACTAAGGGGGGGAGTGGCATATGAAACAGAAATGGCTAATGGGATAATAGCCAACAGGTGAAATATATCGGGAAAGCCGGGGCAGGCCGGTGATTAGTACTCCAGTAAGGAGGAGGATTGCGAGCCCAACGTCACTGGCGACATCACAGGAGTTTCACCTGGAAAGATATCCAGAGACTGCTTATGTCCATGAGTCACAGACTCCATGTAGTCATTGCATGAAAAGGATATGCATGCAACCAAATGCAAAAAATCATTATTTTACAGTCGTGTGGCCACCCTTTGCTTTGATTACTGCATTTAAGAGCCATATTCTGAGAAAATGGCACTTCTGAGAAACTTAGTGGAGTTGACATCTCAGAATTGCATGAAATTTAGCAGAATGCTGCCCATATATGTGTAAGAGAAAATCCCGGAGTTTGAGCTCACAATTTTTATCAATATTGCTACAGTGCCACCTGGAAATGGAAAAGTCAAACACCAAACTGAGCATTTTTAAGGAATAATACCCATTTTTGAAGGAATATTGTGGAATACTGCTTCAATGTGCCAAAAGGTTATGATTGTATCTGATACTGGGATATCCAAATTTTTAAAATGTGAAAGTGCCAACTAGTGGTCATGTTGGTTATACGTGCAATGACAAGAAATCTGACCCCCCTGAAATTGAATGAAACTTGGCACATAGGTAGATACAGGTGTCTCGCGGAAAAGGCCAAATTTTTAGGTCCGTATCTCACTTTGCCTGCCAGTAGCGCCACTTGGAAGCCATTAAATTGGCTTAGTTTTACTGTCAACACCACATTTTACATCAACTGTGATGGCGTTGGTGTTAAGACGCCAAGCGCAGTGGCCAGAAATGAAAGTAAAAACCAGCAGCGTGCTGAGAGACTAAAACAAATGGAAATCACGAGGCTCGCGCTACCAACGGACCTGACGCCGTCCGTGGTAGCAAACAGGCGAGCTCAAAAAGAATACAAAAGAAAAAGGGAATAAACCAAAAGAATCCCTTACTCACTAACACTGTTCCTCTTATGCAGCTAAGATCCTGCCAATACTCTGTCTTCTCAAATACCTTACCGGCCAACGCGTCAAGCGCAAAATGACACTCCAGCAACACAAACGAGGAATGACAGGAGCTTAAATAGAGTCCGGGCAACGCCCCCAATCAATGCCAGCTGGCTAAGGAATCCGACGGTGAGCGAAACGATATCGTCCCGGACGAGAGTAACAAAAGGAGCTAACAAAGCTCCCAAATCATGACATCAACAATCATGACTTCCTGTTGTGATTCTGCTGTCTGCCATGTTCTGACCTGCCTTGCTATGCTCATGTTCTGATTTGCCTTGCCATGTTTTGATCTGTTTGCCATGTTCTGCTTTATTGGTATTTGATTCATTGCTATGTCTGACTATTCTTCGGTATGTGTTTTGTGCTTTGGTAATTTTAGAATTCATGTGTTGATTTAGTTTTTTTTTTCTAGGTTTTACTCTTTACCATAGTTTTTATTCCGGTCCATCTTTTGCTTTTCACAATGCATTGCACTTTGCCTCCCTCTGTCTGGTCTCTTGTCTTGTCACAGCTCACAGCCCCGGTATTGCATGGGTGATTTAATGGTTTCTGGATTTCAGTCTTCCTTCCAATCTCATTTGCTTTCTTCACCTTACTTTTCTATTTTACTATCCATACTAACAGTTTGTTGTTTTCGCTGAGAGTTACTAACACCAACTAACATTGTATATAATACTAACTTATTAACGAGCACTAAGGGATTGTAGAGCTGCACTTACTAATTGATTAACAAGCTCTCAGCACTCGCCCTGTTCTAGTCTCCGCCTCTTGTCTTTCCCTAATATTCTCTGCTGCGTTTCTGTGGATCTTCCACACCTGTTTCACGCTGTCCTTTCTTTCATTATCTATGCACATTAGAACTCCTTGACCGGAGCCGTATGTTTGTCAATAGGATTGTCTCGTGATCCCTGTCCGCGTTTTGGCTTTTGCCTATTTTATGCGATTAGGTTCTGCCTCTTGTTCCACCCTCTGTAATTTGTCTCATTTCCGGCACCTGTGTTCTGTGTAGCATGTGATTCCCCTGGAGTGTATATTAGAAGTCTTTTCACAGCACTTACTCGTCAGATTGTTCTCTCAGTCTACTTGTGCCACGCCTCTCTCGCCTTGTTTACTTAGTGATACCTTTCTACCGCCCGACTTTTCGATTTTTGGCTTTGTGATTTTGGATTTATCGTTGCATCTGTGTTTTTTGACCCTTTTTCTGCCCGACCTCGAGATCTATTATTGCTGCCCTGGTTACGGTTTGGATTACGCCCATTGGATTTTGGCTTTGCTTCTCTGATATACATGTACCGGTGAACCAGACCCATTTCTGTCAGACAACGAGTACTGTCTCTGCCCTGGTTTTTGATTCTATTTTTGCCCAACTGGATTGTAATTTTTGGAGTGTGGACTTTGTACCTTTGCCTTCTGCCCTGCGGGGGTTTTTCCCCCTTTTTTAATAAAACAAAATCTACTGCATTGCTTGGTTCTCGAGACTGGTTCCTGATTGCACCATCACACTTAAGGATACCTGGTATGAAATATGTTATACTTTGATCATGACTTGTGACACTTCAAGCCTCCATAGACATCAGCACCACATCAGTGCGCCGCACATGACCACCTTATTCAAATCTCACAATACCAGACATGCCACGGAAAAATCTCTTGAAATGAATGGGAATAAAATAATATCCCATATATATATATAAATCTAGAATAGGTTGTGTTTACTCACAACAAGACTATCATTTTCAGTTAATAGTACCTTTCTGGGTTAGTGCAATGGACAGCCGGAAAGATGGTCGAAATTGATTTTTGGTGCACGTTTGCAGTATATTTTCTTAGTAACCCAGATATGTACAGTGGTGGCAAATGTCATTTGTTGTGCTTTTGGAATTCTATTTTCAGGAATACCAAGCATTTCTTTGGTAGTGTCTACACTTTCAAGCAAGACGGAGCCAAAGTTGGAGAAAAACTCAAAACGGACCATTTCATAGCAGATTGTGGCTGTGTAAAGGTGGCATTATTTTGTTTACCCAGCAAAATAGAGATCTGAAATTCTCTGGATACAGCCTCTTTGGGATACATTACAGCATTAGTAAAATATCAGTGGTAGTATTTTCAGTGTAGATTATATTCAACTTCAAAAGTCGGAAAATATCACCACCAGGGGGCACTATATGCTGGATACAAGTACTGGCATTCCCCAGCAATGTACCAAATAAATTTTTTTGAATTGTGATGCACTCAGCTAGTTTTCTCAGAAAATGAAGAGTTTGACTTGGTACTATGCTGGGTAGATAGCTTTCCGATTAAAGGTGGCGCTTTAAAGACCTAATGTTCTACCAACCTAATATTCCGTATTCCCAGACATATACCAAAGTTATAGAAGGAGTATCACCACAGACATGCATCAAAAGTATATGTACACTTGTATAAAATAACAGTCCATAATTTGAACTCTGAAAAAGAATAGTCACACAACCGTGTACATGAAGACAGACTGTCTAGTACTAAAGTTAAAACTGTTTTATGCTTTTCATGTTATCCAAAGTGAAATGACATCACCCCAGCATGTGACTTGCTCCATCCCTCAGTCTGTTTTTGGAATTGGACTATGGGTTCGCAGCACCTGGTGGTGCGCGCCAGAGGTGCTTCTTGGCTTTGGCCCTGAGCAGCTATCTTCGTTCATTCCGGGTCGATGTTACCCTTGGAGCTAGTTGAGCCCTAGGCAAGCCCTACTACACTAGATCCTGGGTCTCCACAGGGCCGTTTACAGCCCGTTGATATTGAGCTTGTCTTTCTCTGAATTAAATAGCCACAGCCTATATTGTGCAATAGTTGCGTCAACACCCACAGCTTGGTACACACTAAAATGGGAAGTCTGAAAAAGAAACCCCGCCCTCCCACCCATCGGGCATCCGGTAGACTAGATATCATGGGCTGGTGTAAGGAATGAGGGCATGCAAGTTACCAGTACAAATGAGCTGCCCTTATCTTGGCAGGCTGCTGCTTGGTTGCTACGAACTCTAGGCTCTTTTTCAGGACGACCACTTGACGCGACTGCTGTGCCCTTTTTCTTATACCCAAGCACCCTGCCCTTAGGAAATCCAAGAATTAATACTGAAGCTTGCTCATTAATTCTAATAGCAGAGGAAAAATGCTGAGCATTTGTGATTTTTTGAAAATGCACCAACACTACAAAGCTGTGCATTGTACTGTCTACTGGTAAGATTATTGCATGTTGACACAATGCTACAAACACAACCAGCATTTTTTTTCCCAATTAACAACCAACCCAGCTTCTAACTAAAGTGATTACAACTTTTATGCATGACAGTGTATGTACTTTATATAAGTCAAAAGACAGAATTGTGTTATATGTCTGGGAATTTGAAATATTAGGTAAGTAGAGGTTTAGTTCTTCAGAGCACCACCTTTGGTCAGATAGCTATCCACCCAGCATAGTGCCAAGCTAAACTTTTCATTTTCAGAGAGAACTAGCTGTGTGTATCGAAATTCAAAAACAATTTCTTTGGTACATTCCTGTGGATAGTCAGTATTTGCATCCAATCTACGGCGCCCCCTGAGGATGAAATTTTCAAACTTTTGATGTTGAATATCATCTGCACTGAAAAAACTATGATTGAGATTTTACTAATGCTGGAATGAATCGCAAAGGAACTATGTATCCAGGGAATTTCAGATCTCTAGCTTGCTGGGTAAACAAAATAATGCCACCTAAACACAGGCACAATCTGCTATGAAATGATCCGTTTTGAGTTTTTCTCCAACTTTGGCTCCGTCTAGCTTGAAAGTGTAGCTACTACCAAAGAAATGCTTGATATTCCTGAAAATAGAATTCCAAAAGCACAACAAACAGCATTTATCACCATGGAACATATCTGGGTTACTGAGAAATTATACTGCAAACATGCACCGAAAATCTATTTCGACCATCTTTCCACCCATCCATTACACTAACCCAGCAAGACACCAAGGTACTATTAACTGAAAATGATAGTTTTGAACTGAATAAACACATAATAAAACATTTTTAAAGGGTATATGTCTAGGATATTATTTTATTCCCATTTTCAATTTTTACTGCGATTTCTCAAATAATTCCAGCTCAATAATATAGTTACCCAGCTTGGTGCTGATGTGGTGCTGATGTATTTCCAGACTTGAAGTGTGACAGGTCATGGTAAAAGTATAACACATCTGGTACTATGTACCCTTAAGTCATAATAATTGATGGAAAATGTGGCGCAGCAGCAAAACTAAGCCACTTTATTGGCTTCCAGGTGGCGCCACTGGCAGACTAATTGAGATGCACGCTTAAAAATTTGGCTTTTTCCATGAGTCTACCATATCTACATACAGTATGTGGCAAGTTTCATTCAATTCCAGGGGGTCAACTTCTCAACTTCTTCAAAAAGTGCCATTTTCTAGTGGAATGGCTCTTAATTTTTAAACCAGACCAGTGTCAAATTCATCTTACCTATTTTGTTTTCAGACATTAAAGGTGAGAAAAATTTTGAGGTATTTAGTCTGGCACTTTTTTGGTATTTCATGATATTTACTCCCAAAGTTGGGTGCGGGCTAATTTTTTTCTGTTTGCACAATGGATTAACATTAATAAACCGACACCTGTGGAGATGGGTAGACCATAAATTTGAGCTTTCCTTTGGTCTAAACAAAGGACACCAGACACATCTTTGGCACTATGCTCCATCTTGGAGCAGTGGCTATGAATATTTTGACCAAATTTCCAATTTGCCTATTTGCAGTGACGTTCAGGGGCCCATAAAAATGTGAACCAAGAAGACAGAGCCTTGAAATTAGCTGAGTTTCCAGCTATTTCAGGATATTTTAACATGACAGAGGAAGTTTTATGGCACTCGATATAAGGGGTCGAATATTCAAAAATATATCAGTATAGGGTGCGCTGTTACCAATATGTCAGATCTGACAAAATCAGACAAGTGCCACTGAGAAGTTTCTTGAAATGGAATATGTGTCTTATGTACATTGTGAAAACACAGATTTTGTTTTGCCGCTATGTTGGGTTCACTAGTAATGCCAATAGGTGGCGCCCCACCGTACCAGCTTATTCAGATCTTGCAAAACCAGACATGTGCCACAGAGATTTCTCTTGAAATGAAATATATGCAATGTATACATAGCGGAAACGCTGATTTTACTTTGGAAGTTGTCTGCTTTAACTAGTTACAGAGATAGTTGGTGCCCAGAGAGGTACTGGTACAAGATAAATTTTAAGGTTTCAAACAGAGGTAAGCAACATATTATTTCGATACATTTAGATAGTATATTGGAACAATAACTATGACAGAGAAATTCATGAGAGTTGAGTTTGTTGGTTGTGGTATTGTAAAAAAAATCTGTCAAAAATCTAGACACCAGAAGGGGTAACAATTAGCATTGTGGAATACTTTAAAAACAATGTTCTTCAACATCAAATTGCAAAGCCTTTGAACGTCTCATCATCGACAGTGCATATCATCATAAAAATATTCAGAGAAACTGGAAAATTCTCTGTGCGTAAGGGACAAGGCCGAAGACCTTTACTGGATACTCGTGATCTTTGGGCCCTCAGACGCCACTGCCTCACTCACCAGCATGATTCTTTCATTGACATTACTAAATGGTCCCAGCAGTACAAGACACCACAGTCCCCCGTGCCATCCATAGATGCCACCTAAAACTCCTATCATGCAAAAAGGAAGCCATTGTTGAGCATGATCCAGAAGTGCCGCCGTGTTCTGTGGGCTCATTTAAAATGGACTGGAGACAAGTCAAAATTTTACATTGTTGTCGGAAATCATGGGTTTTGTGTCCTCCAGGCTAAAGAGGAGAAAGACCGCCCCTCCTGTTAGCAACGCTCAGTTCAAAAGCCTGCATCTCTGATGGTATCGGGATGCATTACTGCATATGGTGTGGGATACTTGCATGTTTTCCAAAGCAGCATGAAGGCTGAAAGGTATATAAAGGTTTTAGAGCAACATATGCTCCCCTCCAGACAACACCAATTCCAGGGAAGGCCTTGTGTATTTCAGCAGGACAATGCAAATCCACATACTGCAGCTATTAAAACAGCATGACTTCGTAGTAGAAGAGTTCGTGTGCTGAACTGGCCTGCCTGCAGTCCTAATCTTTCACCGATTCAGAACATTTGGTGCATAATTAAACGAGAAGTCCGTCAAAGGAGACCCAAAACTCTCCAGCAGCTGGAAGCCTGTATTAAACAATCGAGGGATCAAATTCCAGTGGCTAAACTGAAGAAACTTGTCTCCTCAATGCCTAGACGCCTCCACTCTGTGTTAAAATAATGGGGGGTTGCTGAATCATGGTAAACAGGCCCCTGTCCCAACTTTTTTGAGACCTGTTAGGACTTTGTGTAAAACCTGAATAAAAACAGAATACAATGATTTGCGAATCCTTTTCAATCTATATTCAGTTGAGTACACTATAAAGACAAGATATTCAATGTTCAAATTGATAAACTTTATTGTTTTTAGGAAATATTCACTAATTTTGAATTTGATGCCTGCAACACGTTCCAAAAAAGCAGGGACGGGGCAACAAAAGACTGAAAAAGTAGAGGAATGCTCAAAAAACACCTGTTTGGAACATTCCACAGGTGAACAGGTTAAATGGAACCAGGTGAGTGTCATAATTAGGGATAAAAGGTGCATCCCTGAAAGGCTCAGTCATTCACAAGCAAAGATGGGACGAGGTTCATCACTTTGTGAACAAGTGCATGAGCAAATAGTCCAAACTTTTAAAAGCAATGTTTCTCAATGTGTAATTGGAATTTAAGGACTTCATTATTTACAGTCTATAATATAATCAAAGGATTCAGAGAATCCAGAGAAATCTGTACAGATAAGTGGCAAGACCAAAAGCCAACATTGAATGCCCGTGACTGTTGGTCCATTAGGTGGCACTGCATGAAAAACCGACATAATTCTGTAAAAGATATTTCCATGTGGGCTCAGGAACACTTTGGAAAACCATTGTCAGTTCATACAGTCCATCGCCACATCTACAAGTGCAAGTTAAAACTTTACCATGCAAAGCCAAAGCCATATATCAACACACCCGCCGGCATCTCTGGGCCCGAGCTCATATGAGATGGACTGATGAACTGAAGTGGAAAAGAGTGTTGTGGTCCGATCAGTCCACTTTTCAAATTGTTTTTGGAAATCATGGACGTCATATCCTCCGGGCTAAAGAGGAAAAGGACCGTCCAGACTATTATCACTGCAAAGTTCAAAAGCCAGCATCCGTGATGGTCTGGAGATGTGTTAGTGCCCATGGCATTGGTAACTTGCACATCTGTGAAGGCACCATTAATGCTGAAAGGTACATACAGGTTTTAGAGCAACCTATGCTGCCATGAAAGCAACGTCTTTTTCAGGGACATCCCTGCTTATTTCAGCAAGACAATGCCAAGCCACATTCTACACGTGTGGCTTTGTAGTAAAAGAGTGTGGGTAAAAGCTGGCCTGCCAGCAGTCCAGACCTGCCTCCCATTGAAAATTTGTGGCACATTATGAAGCGTGAAATACCACAACGGAGACCCCGGACTGTTGAGCTACTGTCATACATCAAGCAAGAATGGGAAAGAATTTCACCTGCAAAGCTTCGACAATTGGTGTCCTAAGTTCCCAAACACTGATGGAATGTTGTTAAAAGGAGAGTTGATGCATCACAGTGGTAAACATGCCCTTGTCCCAACTTTTTTGGAACGTGTTGCGGGCATCAAATTCAAAATGAGTGACTATTTCCAAAAAACAATCAAGTTTATCGGTTTGAACATTAAATATCTTGTCTTTGTAGAGTACTCAATCGAATATAGGTCCAAAAGGATTGCAAATCATTGTACACTTTGACAAAATATAACTTCACACTCGTTTGGAGGTCAATAAGTTGAACATACAAGAAATTGGGTTTTAAATAATTATTTTATTTAATTCTGTACTTGTTAAAGATGGTGTATCACAAAACTAATGTCCATAATGTAACCAGTTCCAGCGGAAATGCGGCGGAAATGTCCAAGAGTAAAAATGGTAAGTTACAACTTGAATAAGAGCAGTGCGCAGGCGATTACGTATGGTTTGGGCAGTCATATGCCCTCTAGTCTAAACAATTCATTCCTAGTGGACGTTGCAGTGACAAATCGTGTGATATCCTGGATGGGAGTAAGTAAAGTGTTGGCAACTGTTGATGTAGCTGCGGCCAGTCTGCGTGTTGTGGTTTGGGTTGCCATGTCTCGGGTAGACCAATGGATGGCACTGTGGGTCAATGAGTGTTGGGGTTACTGTTTTGGGCTCGGTAGAACCAGAGTGGTTGTGCTTTAACTGGGGGTTGCGATGGACGTGAGAATGGGCTGCTGTACCGTGTTTATTCCTGAGCAATAAAGCAGTAAATGTTCTACCTAACCAACGCTTTGGAGTGGACAACAAATTATTACGATGATATAACAAATCGATTATGCAAATGACGAAAGACAATTTGTTGCTCTTCTGCTTTTGACGTCACCCAAGGGCTACCAGAACGAGGTCGGTCAGCTGTGGTGCCAGTTTGTTGGAGACGTGTCCGAAGATCATGGATAGTGCGACGACTGCATCCCATAACCCTTGCAGCGTCAGTGACGGACGTTTCCGTATTCAGCATGCCAATGGCGCGTTCACGCTGAATGTTTGACAGCCATGGCATTGAAAATCAACGAATGATTAACTGTAAAAACTTGTTTTTCCGAGATGTCTCTCTAAAGTGAGCTCAGCTGCACATCTCTCGGAACAAGAGAAAACATGGGCCGTGTTCGAAACCGCGCACTAACGTGCTACTCGCACTATTTGCACTACACACTACAAACGAACCCTTCCTTCTTTTTCTTTTTATTTTGATATTTATGGGTATAGGGAGTAATTTATGTATTATCGCCACCCTCTGTGTGGTATAAAATAATGATTTACGAACGAACCCTTTTGAGAAATGAATATTTCCGAATGTTTTCTACAAAATAAAACACTCGTAACCTAACAATACACAGAAGATCAAAAAGGGAAAATCGTGCATTTGTTTTGAAGGGATTTAAACAGGATGTTGACCTATAACCTCACTTTAGCCAACCTGAAATAGCCGTTCTTGACCCCCCGACCAGCATTTCGCCGTAATGCCTTACCTGGTAAAGATGCGGTCAGCGAGGAGACGACGGAGACAATCGGCACGCCGACTGCGTTTCATCTGTGCGCTTATAAATTTTGAATTTTCCTCAGAGGTGAGATACCATTTTAAACAAGTTTTTACTTTCACTCAGCTTACTCTCAGTGGATGGTGTGAACAGATGAGAGTGAAATGTTAGCTTGGTTTCGACCAAAGTACAGTTGTAAGCTTCAGAATACTGAATGACTAAGAAGAAAGCATTCGTGAAATTATCTTCTAATGTTAATTCTAATGCATAATGTTTTTATAATCGTATTTCTACTTGAAACATACTTAAACCCAAACAGCTACGGGTATGGAGCAGAACTCGTCAAATGCGCTACAAATGAAATTGGAGGGAAAAAGTAGCCTACATTCACAATTCAAATTAACCCCTTAGCGCAAGTACCGACACCTGCATCCATGAATATCGAAATGTAATGGCTAAATTAATTCTGTAATTGAATTTTCTAACGTTTTACTTCAATTGAACAAGTTTGGCCAGTATCTGCGATACAAATACTGAGTGATGAAGCATTTAATAAGCTCTTGCACAACAGGAAAAAATTCCTTTATTTGTATTATGCATAAAGAGAAACATTTGAGCTCATAGATATATTGAAATAAGAATAATAAGATGGCAAACGTGAATTTAATCTTTAAAAAAAGTCACTATGCAATAATTTCATAGAAATATTCCAATGAGTCATTTAATAAATTACTTCAACCACTTTAAAGGAAAGTTCAATAAATTATTAAATCATATAATATAATAAATAATTAAATTCATATAATTTAAGAAAATGGTTCTTTAAAGAATTGTATGAAATAGTTAATAGTGTATATGAAATTATTTAACAACAGTTAAAACATTCAATACATAGCCCAATAAATAATTTAAGATATTGTCCTTTACAGATGGGTTTGAGAGGGCCATACTGCATGGTGAATCCCCAGGGTCCCCTGCTGCGCCTCTATTTTGAGGGAGGTGACCTGCGGAAGGACTTCCGCCCATCAAGGTCATCGCTGGAGAACCTTATCCGTCTCCTGGGAGAGAACGACCATGGATGGGGGAAGTCAATAGAGGTGCTGGTGTTTGTGTACTGGCTGGCCTGTGGAACATCCTACCGGGTTGTGTCAGAGGCCTTTGACATTCCCCGCACCACATGCCATGACATGATCCATCGGGTCAGTAAGGGCATCCAGGGGGTTTTCAGGAGGCTCATCCGCCTCCCCACCCCCGAAGAGCTGGAGGAGATTGGAGCCGGGTTCCAGCAGCTGTCTGGTTCCCCAGCCTTTGGGCGGGTGGCAGGGAGCATTGATGGCTGCCATGTCCGCATTGTTCCACCTGGGCGGTTTGCAGCAGACTATTTCAACAGGAAGCTGTTCTACTCAGTCCAGTTCCAGGCCATCTGCGACCACAAGGGTCGCTTTCTGGATGTGGTGGTGAGCTTCCCTGGCTGCGTCCATGATGCCCGGGTTCTGAGGTGCAGCCCCTTCTATGTCCACTGGCTGTACCCACCGGGTGATGACGGATACCCGTGCTTGGCAGAGCCCATCTGCCTGATAAAGCCATTGCGGAGCTTGTCTGGAATCCTGTGGAGACCAGGTACAACACCAGGCTGTTCAGGGCACGGTGCGTGGTGGAGAGGGCATTTGGGGTCCTCAAGACCAGGTGACGCTCGATTTTCCTGAAGGCCCTGGAGGCGAAGGTGGAGTTTGTGCCTGAGGTCATCTGTGCCTGCCTTTTCCTGCACAACGTCTGCCTCGGGAACGGAGATGTCTTGGAGCCTGAGGTCGAAGACGAGGATGACGGGGATGATGTTGAAGCCCATGAGCCACTCCAGCGGTCCGGGGACACCCTCAGGGACAGACTTGCAGCATCAGTGTCTGCTCCTGATGTTCCCATTGCAGTGCTGCAAGAACATGATTATTGTTAGGTTTTTTTTTTTGGTTTGTGTTTCTCTGCCCAGGGAGTTCTTTGTTCCTGATTTATCGCAAATGTAAAGTGTTATTCAACCCTGGTGTACATAGTTGGATTATAGTTCTTTTATTATTGCCTCTTAAAAATCCAACCCCTCGTCCAAGTCGTAAGAGGTGGAAACAGGTAAAGTACAGGATCGCAAGGCAGGGCGAAGTATGGTGGGTGGTTTAACCACCCGGGCCGATACGGTAACCATGAAGGCCTGCCTGGATCTACCTGGAAATGCGCTGGCTAACAGGGCTCTGGTAAAACTATGTGGACCAATCACCTGCTTAGTGGTCAAGTTGTCATTAAAGAAACCTTGCTGAAAAACCTTTAGCTAAGTGTGGAAGCAGAAGGCCTCTCCCTCAAACGTGGTGCTGGACAATGAAAGCTAAAATGAAGTTGCTCAATTCATGTATGATTGTTGCCACCTGAAATAGAGGGTTTTATAGTTAAGTTAGTCAACTGGCTGATATTTGACTTTTTCGTGTTCCCTTGCAATATTCAGTACATTTCTGCAGAGCAAAAACCGGATGCAACACCTTTCATAATTGTTTAGGTTCTCTCAGGCAATGCAAATTGTGTGTATTCCATGGTACTTGACAGTTTTTTCTCTCGTGCTAGGCTGTTATGCATCATCAGACCAAAACCAAAATGTAAAAGTATATGAAAATCCACAATGCAATAAACCAGCTGGTCACAACTCTAATATCACTCGTCTCTTACATTTCCACAATCTCTTGCAAATCAACAACCCTACCTTTTTCCCTCAACTTTATTAACTTTTTTCCAATTCAGAAGTTTACTATTGAGGATTCTATTTTAATATTTCTCATCATATTTATCAGTAAATAAATAACCATAGTCAATCAGTCACCATGTCAGCAGGAATAATATACACACACACACACACACACACACACACACACATGCAGTGGGCTTCTGTAGCTTTGATTAGTATCAATCTGTTCAGTTGTTTTGAAAATCAGGTGAGACATTTAAATTTATTTGGTTTCTGTAGCTTTGATCAATATTTCTGAAGTAAAATCAGTTACTGTGTATCTATTTGTATGGTATTCCTTTGTTTTTTTCCCTCTCCTTTTTAATGTGTTTCCTTTCTTTTTTTCCATGAGACCAATACTTCTGTGCGCCACCAATATTTCCCAGAGAATCCCATAGAGAGCTGCCAAGCAATTGGGGGAAAAAAAAAAAAAAAAACTTGAGATGACCCATGTATTCTGATTGGAACAAAGTTTGATGGTTTTTTTTTTTCCCATAAATATGGCTCTGTGGGAACAGGGGGGAGTTCTCCTTGCGCAAGGACCACTCACTGGGCTTGGATTATTGTCCGATTCAAGCCTGAAATGAAATGTGATAACTTCTGAGATTTTGTGTCTCTCCAATTATTTACAGACAAGGGGACCTTGAAATTAAGAAAGCTTTTGATTCAGGAAGACGACACAAAAAGCTTTTATTTCTTGCTTAAATTTTCTATTAAGCTCAGGAGCCTGTCCTCCCTCGCCCGGCTTTCCCGCTCCCGCTCCTCTCTCTCTCGTCGCTCCTCCCTCACTCTACAATCTATCCATTCTCTCCACTCCCTTTCCCTCCTCCTCTCCTCTTTCTCGCTCCCTCCTCTCTTCTCTCTCTTGTGCCTCTCTTTGTCTTCTCTCCTCTCTCTCCTCCGCGCGCTGCTCTCTCTCCTCCTCTCTCTCCTGGCACTCCCGGAGGAAAGAGTCACCCTCACGTTTCCTCCGGGAGCAGTTTGCAGCAGCAGGAGTGTTTTCTGTTGGAGGAGAGGCCACTGCTGCAGATGTTGGTTCCACAGATGAGGTGATGAGGACTGGAGGGGTTATAGATGGCCTCTGCCCCATCACCTCTTCCATGGCACTGAACCACTTCCAACTGGCAGCAGTGGTCTCTCCTCCCTCTGTGCTGACTCCCGTCCGAGGAGCTTTCAGGTCCTAGAAAACACGTATAACATACACAAAAAAAAGTCTGATGATCTTTTTATAGCATGTCTTTTCAACACTAATCATATACCCAGACTACATTAGGGAAAGCAGTAGAAAAAAAAAAAACTGGAAAATGTAATTGATCATTACAAATTCTATTGTTTAAACAAATACTTCATGTTATCCTTTACTAACATGCCTGATTATTTTAAAGAAAGTGAACATCACCATCCCCATCATCTTGTTTCTTTTGTGTTGACTGTAGTGCATATGATTTCTCAACTCACTTTATATTTCTGTTTGAGGTTCTCCCATTTTTTTTTAATCCATAATGGCTCCACCTTGCCCTCCAGTCCGCGCTCCTTTATGAACATTCAACAGAAACATAACATCTGTGACATTGACATTATACGGAATATAAGCATTTACTAACGTTGCAATATTCCCAGAAATTTATTTACATACTCAAATCCTCTGACGGCCGCATTGCGCCGTCCCGTAAAGAGCGCCTCGTTCCGGCCTCTCCAGGCAATGAGGTGCCCGGTATCTTCATCTGTCCCTATAAGAAATGAACAAATTAGCAAGATGTGCGTCGTTAGATCCAACATTTTACACGGACTAATCATCGGAAGTCCTCACTTAAACGCCAGTAACAACTGCGGTGTTATAAACCTATTTTGGTCCGATTTAAATATGCCGATGCCAACAATATATAACCGAGTGGTAACTTCTTTACAACTTCGAAATAATACGTTCAATACACCTTCAGCTGAATATAATTTTACCATATATAATAGGCCTATTACAAGATCGGTTTATAACATTTCAACATTTTACTCACATTTGTATTGATGCTGGTGCCGGCCTCGCCTCCACATTCCGCCATGCTTTAGTTTAAATAGCTTTTAATTATTTCTCCTCAGGGAGTTTTTTTATTGGCGGAGAACGTCGCGTTGCATCTTGGGCAATTTATGTATGAATAGTGTGCTGACGATGCACCCACAAAATATCTGCCCGATCTAGTATTCATCCGGGAATTATAGTGGACACAAAATCCCTCCCCACGCATAAGTGAACTCCCTATCCCAGAGGTGGGCAACAAGGGCCGTGCGGTTGTCACACCAACTTCTGATCATTAATCAGTTGATGGTCTAATTTAGCACAACCATTTGTGAAATCTGACATTTCAAGCGCATTTCTTTATATTATAATGAATGACCACTAAAGACTGTATTTGTCTCCCGTCATAAAACATTTTTCTTTGATCTAATCATTGGACAGAATTTATATTTGTGTATGCAATCAATTAAGTCAATTAGACAAGGTAATTGATGAATAAAAAATCCTGCAATCTCGCCGGTCCTCCAGGACCGGAATTGCCAACTCCTGCCCTACCCCCTAAATCTGACGTCATCGATAGTGCAAGCAATGCGAGTAGTAAGTTAGTGCGCGGTTTCGAACACGGCCATGGTTTTAGCTTAAAGTACGCTCGAACGTGCTACGTATATGTGCACGTCGGAGTTGATGTATGTGATGATGTCTTTGACAACGCATTTACCCCTAGTGGTAATAAAAACGCTTTTATTAAAAGTTTCAAGAAAATATTTACAAAGTTATGAGTGTGAAGTTTCTTTTTTGACTCAGTATATTATGTTTCATTCACGTTTAACACAACGTCCTTACTTCATTGGAATTTGGGTTTGTACAATCATTGCACTTTAGAAACTTGAAGTTAACCCAGATCTCCTTTTCATGGATTTAAAGCACAAACATTTGAATAAACTGACAAACTGCCTTGAAACACCCATTGACATCTCACGTGCCATTTGCACATTTTGCAAATCATTCCGTGCAAGCCAGTTTTACTTATAAACATTTTCCATTCATCATCACTTGAAATTTGAAGATGGTTCGATGACAACTCAGCATCGAAGACAGAATAAGGGCCATTAGCTGGCCACAAGATAGAGCTGTTGCTCAGTGTCTAAATGTAAGCCAAAGTTTTATCGGCTGACTGGCAGAGGTTCAGAAAGACTAAAGCTGTTCAGAATCACCCCCACTCTGGAAGAGATCAATAACATGAGAAAACTGCTTTGTGATGATAACAGCATCGCAGCAACACTTTGTGACCACATGACATCTTCTGAATCAACTCAGAGCTGCCAGAGGCATCAATATGTCTGACCATACCATTAAGAATCGTCTGTTAGAGGTTTGTGATGCTGGTGTACTGCCGTCCAACCACCGCCACTTGACTGTCACAGAGGGACTCACAGAGATGGGAGCAGACATCATATCCAGTGGAACCACAGTCACTGGGCAGAGACAGTGTTCACAGATGAGTCATGCTTCTCCCACAAATTTATTGATGGCTGGACTCAAGTTTATTGATGTCAAGGAGAGATTTGCCAATGTCAATGTTGCTCAATCTATACTATTTGAAAGTGTGATGGTGTGGGTGGGGATATCCATGAACCACAGAGCCCCTCTGTGGATTTTTAATGGAAATATGACGTCACCATAATCTCAACGAGATTTTTCAGCCACTGGTAAAACCACTTCTGAAGCGGATTAGACCAGGAGCTTGGTTCCAGCACAACAACCCAAAACCTCATTGTGCCAGGGTGGAGAGCGAATTCCTGCAGCACCAGAGTGTTCAGCGCATGGATTGGCCTGCATTATCACCAAACTTGTCACCCATTGAGCATGGGATGCATGGGATGAACTAGGACGGTAAGTTTAATGACATCTCGTCCCTGCTGTCAACCTCCAGCAACTACCTCAGAGATAAGTCACAGAATGGCATGTGATCTCTCTACATTATTTCCAGCAGCTGGTGAACAGTATGTGCCAATGCTGTCCAGAATGTGTGAATGATAACGGTGGCTACACCAGTTACTAAAGCTTGGGGAGCATGGCTTTTTCTCCAAAGGTAAAAATCAAAGTTCTTTGTTTTGTTTTTTCTGTTCTTGAGCCATCAAAGAATTATTTTGTAATTAGTCATCACCAGTTTAGCTGGTTAATTTATATTTATTTGCACAAATATTTTTGACGCTTAACTTCTGCAGTTATATACTTCTGGTATATAACTGCTCAATAAATAAAGAATTAAAGAAATAAACACTTAAATCACATATCAGATCTTGATGAATGAATAATTCTCGTTGAAAGTCTTGACTGATGTACATTGTATGACCTGTTTAGAAAAAACTGAGGTAAGAATGATCAGTGGAAATCAAAATCATCCATCCATTAAGGGCTGTATTCAAAATCACCCCAAAAATTAAAGCAAAAAAAAAAAAACTGAAAAACAGGCTTATCCAGTTTGCGTAAATTTTATCACAGCCGCTCATAATGTGACTCAGTAGTGTGTATGGCCCCCTTGTGCTTGTATGAACTCCCGTCAATGTCTGAGTATGCTCCTGATGAGTCGGCAAATGGAGTCCAGGGAGATCTCCTCCCAGACCTGGATCAGGGCATCAGTGAGGTCCTGTAAAGTTTGTGGGGGTACTTAGTGGCATAGAATGCACCGATACATGATGTCCCATAGGTGCTCAATTGGATTTAGGTCAGTGGAACGAGAGGGCCAGTCAATGGCATCAATTGAAGCACCTATTACTAAAACCCCATAAGTCACACTTGACTTGACTTGACTTGTGGGGTTTTAGTAATCAGTGCTTCAATTCTTTCATCATCCAGGCACTGCCTACACACTATGACCACATGAGGCTGGGCATTGTCCTCCACCAGGATGCACCCAGGACCCACTGCACCAGCATAACGTCTGACAATCGCTCTTAGAATTCCATTCTAGTACCTAACTGCAGTCAGGGTACCATTGGCTATGTCATGGAGGTCTGTGCAACATTATTGATCCACCACCAAATTGGTCATGCTGGGTGATGTTAAAGGCAGCATAATGTTCACCACAGCATCTCTCGACTCCTTCACGCCTGTCATACTATGTGCTCAGTGTGTACCTGCTCTCATCTGTGAAGAGAACGGGGAGCCAATGGTGTTCTCTGGCAAATTCCAATCAAGCTGCACGGTGCTGGGCTGTGAGCACAGGGCTCTCTAGAGGACGTCAGGCCCTGATGCCACTCTCATGGACTCTGTCTGACAGTTTGGTCAGAAACATGCACACCAGTAGCCTGCGGGAGACTATATTGTAGTGCTCTGTCAATGCACCTCCTATTCCTTCTCATACAAAGGAGCAGATACAAATCCTGTTGCTGGGTTGATGCCTTTCTATGGCCCTGTCCGGCTCTCCATGATAAACGGCCATGTCTCCTCCATGCCTTTGAGACAGTGCTGGGAGACACAGCAAACATTTTTGCAACTGCAGGAATGGATGTGCCATCCTGGAGGGGCCGAAGTACCTCTGCTTCATGAAACCAGCTGTGACAAGGAAACTAACAGAACACAACACCAGAGAATAATCTGTCAGGAAGGATAAGGAGAGAGTAAGTGTGTGTGGCTACCGCCTGCACATTCCTGTTCTGGGGGTTGTCTTGCTTTTGCCTCTCCGTTGCACCTGTTGTCAATTTCATTTGCACCAAAGCAGATGAAAGTGATTTGCAATCACTTGTCGGTCCAAAGTGGACAGCTGGAAAATGGACGTATCCCTGAGGTTTAACTGACTTGGTGTTATACTATGAAGATTAAGTATTCCCTGAAATTTTTGAGCATATATTTTCAGTGTATATGGCACCCAATCAACGTCATTTTCAAGTAGCTGAAGGTCCTCTAATTATTTTTACGGGGCACTTGAGGTGGCCATGATCAACACGTTCTGTGGAAATATCAAAGGCAATAGCTAAAGCAGAGTTCTTGAGGAGACTAAAAACTTAAAAATGACTCATTTTATATCTTTGCTTATATTGTCATCAGACTAAAAAAAATTTAAATGAGGTTTGATTGAAGCAGCGCCAGCTATGACCCACACGATGGCTAAAATATTAAGTGAGTTTGGATTGATGTGGCGCTGGCAACGCCAGCAGTTTTAGCCTTCAAAAATCCACGATTTCTAAAATATTGTCTTCTTTTCGGTGATTTTTAGATGTCAGATTGTTCTCTTAAAGGCAAAACATGCCTGTGCAGCAGAGGTTCTACTGTGATGTGCTGTTACGCGGTTCTGCATATGCAAGCTCGGGCTCTGTTTCTATGCACGTGTCTTAAAAGATCTTTAGTAGTATTTTTTTACTTGACCAGTAAGTAGTGCTAAAAACAGGTGAATACTCACTGGTACGAAGTACCTCCAATTTTCTTAATGTACGCATTAGTACCCTTAATTTAGGCCACAATTATGGAATATTTTATCTATTTATTTTTATTATTTTGTTGTGATGAGCGGAGATGAACAAGACTAAAGTCTTACAAAGTGAAAAATCTGAAATTAATTTTTTTTTTTAGCGAAAGTTGGTCAACCAGCCCTGCAATTACAGCCCCCAACTAGAGTGGTTTTCGAGGGACATACATGCAGTAGCAATGCCTTCCAAATCTGTAGCTACTTGATAATGCAGTGAACTCGTATTTGCACTTTGTGCGTCTACTTTATCTGCATTGCAACCGCACATTTTGCCACATTGACGCAGGACCGGAGGATAGCCACACCTCAAAAGCATATTCTGGCCATATCCATTATTCTACTCTATTTGGGACCATAACTTACAAAAATGAACATCTTTATATATCGAAGGAGACTTGAAACTTGCGATAGACACCATAAAATGATGTGGAAGATTATTATTGAAATAATAAATCAGGTGGGAAAGCAGGGTCATTTTCTCATAGACTTCTATAGCATTTAACTTCTTTCTGCAAGTACCGACGTCGCCATCTGCTGCCCATTAAATAGAATGCAAATTCTTGAGATTTCCTCAACGGGCTCAGTTTTCAGACCCGGGCGCTGCGTCCATCTTTTTATACAGGTACTACTCGGAAAATTAGAATATCGTGTAAAAGTCGTTTTATTTTGGCAATTCAACATAAAAGGTAAAACTAGTATATTTTATAGACTCATTACATGCAAAGTGAGATATCTCAAGCATTTGTTTGTTGTAATTTTGATGATTTTGATTTACAGCTCATTAAAACCTCAAACACAAAAACTCAGAAAATTAGAATATTGTGAATATAACCAATATTGTGTGTGAAACAACACACAGGCTGATGCTGGACATGGGCTTTAAATGTCGAATTCCTGTTGTCAAGCCACTCCTCAACAGCAAGCAACACCAGAGGCACCTTCGCTGGGCTTAAGAAAAGAAGAACTGCTCTGTTTCCCAGTGGTTCAAAGTCCTCTTTTCTAATGAGAGCAAATTTTGCATCTCATTTGGCAACAAAGGTCCAAGAGTCTGGAGGAAGACTGGAGAGGCGCATAGTGGAAAATGCATGAAGTCCAGTGTTAAGTTTCCCCAGTCTCTGATGACTGGGGGAGCCATGTCAGCTGCTGGTGTTGGTTCCCTGTGCTTTCTCAAGTCCAGAGTAAACACAGCAGTCTACCAGAACATTTTAGAGCACTTCATCCTTGCTTCAACGAACCAGCTTTATGGGGATGCAGACTTCATCTTCCAGCAGGACTTGGCACCTGCCCACACTGCCAAAAGTACCAAATCCTGGTTCAACAACCACGGGATTACTGTGCTTGATTGGCCCGCAATCTCACCTGACCTGAACCCCATAGAAAATTTATGGGTCATTGTCGAGAGAAAGGTGAACGAAAAGAGACCAAACAATAAAGAAGAGTTCAAGGCCGTGATTGAAGCATGCTGGTCTTTGATAACAGCTGAGAAATGCCACAGGCTGGTAGCATTCATGACACGCCGGATTAAAGCAGTCATTCGTGCAAAAGGAGCCCCAACCAAGTACTAATTACAGATGCAAAATTTTCCTTTCAGAGGCCAGACATTTTTGCATTTAAAATCCTATTTTTTATTTTTTTTTAAAATCGATTTCATGTAATATTCTAATTTTCTGAGTTTTTGAATTTGAGGTTTTCTTGAGCTGTAAGTCCTAATCAGCAAAATCAAAACAAATAAAAGCTTGAAATATATTGATTTGCATGTTATTTGTCTATATATGTAGGTTTCACCTTTTAAGTTGAATTACAGAAATACACAAACTTTTTGAGAATATTCTAATTTTATGAGTAGTACCTGTACAGTCTATGGCAGGGGTATCAAACTGACCCGTAAACGGGCCAAGAGGCTGCAGGTCTTCAACCCTACCAAGCAGAAGCTCACCTGAAAGCACTGATTTAATCAACTGATCTAGGCCTTAACAAGTGATTAGTTGTATCAGGTGCGCTTCTGCATTGTTGGAGTGAAAACCTGCAGCCTCTTGGCCCATTTACGGGTCAGTTTGACACCCCTGGTCTATTGCTAATACCTTCAAAAAGCTTGTCGTGGTTTGTCTCATCTCTCAGGTGATCCTGCTGATGAGGCTTCACGTGATTGGACAGGCTGCAACCTGGACGTCATGAAAATCTGCGCAAAAGGTCGAAGACGGATCTCATTCTCTCGCCCCCAGAGCACGCAGTTTTATGGCTTTTGTGATCAGCTCTTTTTTTGAAAACCTTCTGGTATTCTCTGTGTACATTGTATATTTGGTGAACTTGTCAAGGCCTGTATGGTTTATATACTGTATTTAGTAAGCTACAATGTATATTCAGTGAACTTGGGTCAAGGCCTGTGTGCTTTGTATATTTAGTGAGCTACAATATATATGGCGAACTTGTGTAAAGAGCCAATTTTTGAGAAATTCAGACAAAATAAGACACTTAGAATTGTTGACCACCGTGGATTTGGCTGGTTTTAAAAATTTTAAGATGGCTATAGTACCCAAACTTCAAAACTGGAACTGCTCCTCTGTTGACCCCTTTTTCGGCCCTTTTGGCCAACTTTACAAAATTGCAAGTTCCCACTGTTGAGGATTATATTTCAGTATTATATTTACTTATAATGAATAATGCTGAAATGTAATTAGTATATTTATTAATATTGATTCATGATATTCACTAATACTGATTATATATTTTTTATCATTATTCATTTTATTACTCATACTAATAATCAGTAAACTAACAATTAGTTTCAGATTATATTTAGCCACCAATAATCGTAATCAATAACCATATTATGTAGGCAGCAGAAACACACACACAGAGGAGTAGTGCAAATTCATATACACATAAAACACACATACAAATAGTTCACACACATACAGGCAATTCAATTCACACATGCACTAGCAGCTCACACACACGAAAGCAGCGCGCTTCTGTAGTTTTGATTAGTAAGCAGGCTTTTGTTTAGTTGATTCAAAAACATAATCAGAGGATGTATTTGATTTCTGTAGCTTAGATCAATATTTCTTCTGTAAAAGCATTAGTTGTTACTGAAAACATGGGCCACCTTCCAACGCCTGGTAAAGAGAGTGATTGCTGGACTGCCAGGATGTGAAGCCTATATCGATGACATTATCATCACCAGCGACAGCTTCCAAGAGCACCTCACCTACATCAGAAACTTCTTTCAGAGAGTGAGTGATGCCAAACTGACTATCAACCTTGTTAAAGTCACTTTTGTAAAGCTACAGTTGTTTACTTAGGTCATATTGTAGGACAGGGTCAAGTCAAACCAATTGATGTGAAAGTAAAAGTTATCACTGAATTTCCTGAGCCTACAACTAAAAGACAATTAATGCAAGGCTGACACTTGCACGACTTTTGGCCACGATTTGGTCGTGGCAAGTCGTGCCATTTTGGGGCACGAACTGGGAGGCTCCCGCACTGTTCATGACTAGTTCACGCATAGTTCACGAATGCGTGCCCATCAGTTTCCACATTGACACGAACTGGCACGACGAGTTCACGCATAGTTTGCGCATAGTTTACGCACTTCCCGCATTGGCACGACGAGTTTGCGTAATTCGGACGGTGTCGTGCCGACATGGGCACGCCATATAAAAATGGGGCCTCCCTAACCCCCGGTCATTTTTGGATTGGCTGTGGAAGAGACAACATGCTGAATTCCAGAGACACAATCATTGCAGAGAAGAGAAGATGCCTATACCTGGCAGCTGCTCTAGCCATCGTTGAAGAGCAGCAGAAAAGACTGGAAGAGGCAGAAGAGCAAGAAAAGGCAACCCCACCTCGAAGAAAGACACAAAGAAAAGTGTGGGTCAGGGAATGGTTGACCAGAAGGCACGAGTTTGGACAGTATGACAGTCTACTGACTGAACATAGGCATGTTGTCTCTGTGATATAAGTTGTCTCTTCGCTGGCGATCTCTGGAATGACGAGCAGTGTCCAGGAAGCCCTATATGTACCCCAGCACCGGCTCGAGCGCCACTGTCGCGCAGTAGTCGTGTACTGCTCGTGAACTGTTTGTGAACTCGTCGTGAACTGCTCGTGCCATGCGCAAACTGTTCGTGAAGTGCGTAAACTAGTTGTGAACTGCTCGTGCCATCAATGCGTGAAGCACACGTGACCGTGTCAGTGGGAAGGCACGGCCACGCTGCGACGCGCACCAATTCGTGAACATGTCGTGAACTACTCGTGAACTCGACGTGAGCTGTTCGTGAACTATTCGTGGCAGTTCGTGACAGCCGTGGCATGGCGCGCACTGCCACGCACTGGCACGCATCCTCCCGCATCGTCTCGACGAGTTCACGACGAGTTCACAAACAGTTTGCTCATAGTTCACAACCCGGTCGCGTAATTTTGTCGTGACCAAAATTTTGAACATTTCAAAATTCTCGTCCCGACATGGCACGCAGTCACTCGGGTTTACGCACACTTCACGCCAGTTTACAACTAGTTTGCGCACTGGCACAACTAGAGTCCTGCCAATGCGTGCCACAGAATCGTGCAAGCATCAGCCTTGCTTAATGAGATTTCTAGGGATGGCTGGCTACTACAGACAATTCTGTAAAAAATTCTCTATCATTTCTGAACCTTTGACAAATTTACTGAAGAAAAATGCAAAATTTGTTTTGGATGAAAAATGTCAAAATTCATTTGACCACTAGAAAGCTATCCTCAAAAATGCACCAGTTCTCTTATCTCCTAATTTCAAAAAGGAGTTCAAGTTGGCAGTTGATGCCAATGACATTGGTGCAGGCACAGTTTTACTGCAAGAAGAAAACTATTCAACAATTGAAAAATAATGTTTGGCACTTGTTTTGGCTTTACAACATTTTGAAGTCTATTTGACTTGTTCAGCTACTTCCATCAAGGTCTTCAGTGATCACAATCCCCTCACATTCTTGCACAAGATCAAAAACAAGAATCAAAAATTACTGAGATGGAGTTTGCTTTTGCAAGAGTATGATTTGGATATTTCTCACATCAGGGGAAAAGATAATGTTATCCCAGATACACTTTCATGCATGTAATTTTGCTTTTCTATTTGATAGTGAAAATTGCACTTGTTGTTATGTATATGCTTGTTATAATAACCAATGACACTTTTGTGTAAAGTTCAAGATTATACTGATTATAAAGCTATACTCAGCAACAAAAGTTTCTGTGACACCATTTATGTGTATGTTATAAATGACACGCAAAGATCTCAATGCAATCAATATGTTTATTTAACAGGAGAAACACTGACTTTTCAGTGCCAACGTCACTCAAAACGAAAAATGTCATTTTCATGCGTCATGAAGCACTTGTCTGACGTCTAACCAATTGTGACCTTCACACTTCAATACCGGGTGTGACTTCCTCGTGCCATGATGCAGCAACGCATCTCCGGCGCATGGACCGAATCAGATGTGCCAGAAATTGCTGTGGGATGTCATTCCAAATCTGACGTAGACGTTGTCGCAATTCCTGGAGTGTAGCTGGCGGGTTATCCAACCGCCGCAAACGTCGATCCATCTCGTCCCAAAGATGCTCGATTGGGGACATGTCTGGGGATCTGGCTGGCCATGACAGGACATTGACATGTTGTTGCATCAGATACTGCTGTACAATCCTTGCAACGTGTGGTCTGGTGTTATCATGTTGCAGCGTTATTCCGGGACCATGTTGCATCAAAAACGGTACCACCAATGGCCGTAGCACTTCATCGCGATATCTTTGACCTGTCAGATTTCCATCAATAACAAGCAAATCTGTTCTGTTTCTAGCCGTGATCCCTCCCCAAATCATGACACTACCACCTCCAAAACGATCAAATTCCTGAACACAGTTGTTGGCATAACGTTCTCCACATCGACGGTATACACGTAAACGACCATCACATCGGTTAAGCATGAATCTTGATTCATCAGTGAAGAGTACAAGATCCCACTGACGTTGGATCCACCGTCGATGTTGTTGTGCCCACTGAAGACGCAGTCGTCTGTGTTGTACTGTGAGTATTGGACGTCTTGCTGGCCGATGTGGGACAATGCCAAAATGACGGAGACGGCGACGGATTGTCTGTGCAGACAGTCGCCTCAAACCAGGTATCGTTCTTGCAGTTATGGTTGCAGGTTGGAATCGATTTCGGAGATGGGTTGTTCGAATCCAGTTGTCCTGTCTGGGAGTGGTTACTCGTGGACGGCCGCTGCGAGGACGGTCTCTGACATGTCTTGTCTGCTGATGACGCTGCCATAAGTTCCAAATGGTGTTTCGGTGGACATTCAGGCGATGAGCAACTTCCCTCTGCGAGGTTCCGGATTCAATCATCCCAATGGCCCTCCACCGATCATTTTCAGACAGTCTTGGCATTTAGAGGGTAGAGTTCCTGATCCGAAATGGCTGTGTTTTCGATAAGTGATGCTTCCGTCGTTCATCAGGCACAATGTGAACATTCCAAAAATTCTCCTCTTTTATTGCCATCCACAAGCATGATTTACGCACATTTTCACGTGCAAAGTCATTTTCTCGCATTTTCATGATTTCCATTTCAATGTTGTGTTTACGTGTACTGTTTCAGTCTGATATCACCATGTATGACAATTTCATAATTGGGTTATGAAAAATAATTAACAATATTGGTGTCACAGAAACTTTTGTTGCTGAGTAAGAAAGCGTTTAGCAAACCTTTCTTTTCCTAAAGAGGGGAGGTGTTATGTATGCGTATTTCATGTACAGCATTGTATATCATTTGTTAATTAAGATTTGTCACGTTTTTTTTTTGCCTTGCTGGTCAGCTATTTATTTTGTTCATTTGGCACCCTCTGGTGGTGTGTCTGTAAAACATGATCTGATGTAAAATAGACTAGTGGTTTCTAGAAGCTTCTGGCACCTTCCTGCCTGTAAGGTGCAGGATTACCCAGGAATCCTGTGGATCTTTCCAGAATGTTGCTAGTCTATATACAAGGTAAATGCTGTGATTTTAAGCACAGCAGAGCAGAGCAGAAGCAGAGTTTATGTTTTGGCAACAGAGTTAATTAGTGGCATTAGAGTGTTAGTAGAGGATTAAACAGTGGATGTTTTTTGTAGAACTTTTCTTTGTGAAGAATAAATTTGTTTTAGTTGTCATTGCTGGTTTTCTTTGTTGTGATTTTTTCAAGTCATAACATTATAATGAATGTCTGAATGCGGAATAAATGTGTGCTAATACTTTGGACCATTTGAGGACAGCACTGAAGGTATGCTTCCTCACCAATTATGAAGTCTATTTCAGACACACTCATAAGCAAGTAGAGGGAAGTAGAACATGCATTTACACCAAAATGCGTCAATTGGTGCTGAACTATCACATGTAGTTGGTGAAGGCAGTACTTGGACCACAGAGCAGAATCCCAAGAGGGAAAAAGTGGCCCCTGCTTTTCTTGTTGCACTGTGGACTCTTGCAAACTATGAGTCCTACGCCGCGCTCAAATGACAAGCCTCATTCTTCAATCTCGATTTTTTTTCTTGGATCAATTTGGTCTATCTTGATGCAAACGTATTGCAGTTCTTTGTGAGAGTGAAGCTGCAGTAAGCATCAGTGTCAAAAGTCAGGGCGGCACAGTGGTTAGCACAGCTGCCTCCTAGCAAGAACATTGTGGGTTTGAATCCAGCCTTGGCCCTTTCCATGTGGAGTTTGCATGTTTTCCCTGCGTTTGCGTGGGTTTCCTCTGGGTACTCCAGTCCCCTCTCTAGGTTCAGCCTCCCCCTCTGCCTTATTTAGATTTCGCTAGGATCTACATGAGAAAGGGTCTCGCTCTCCCTGCTCTAAAACTGCATGATTTTGCTGGAGGATGTTTTGCATTTCGCTGCTTTTGCCACTAAAACCTGTTTCAGTCAGTGCCGTCGGCGCATTTATTACAATTATTTGTATATTTGTAATTGTAATATGTCTGTCCGCTTGCATAACTCAACAACCGCTGATCAGATCATCTTGGAGTTTTTTTTTTTTTTTTCAGGTCATGGGTGTCTACTGTTGCTAGGTCGTCCTCTGAGATGATCTGGATCCAGATCAAGATGAGATTTGGGAACAATTTTCTGAATTTTCACGATATGTCTATTTGTCAGCCTGTATTACTCAAAAAAAAAAAAAAAACTTATTGGTTTGACTTGAAAGTTTGCTCATTGTCACCACTGTTAATTCCGCTTAACTGAACTAATAGGTCTAATAGCTGGGGTTCAGTTTGGTGCAAGATGTTTCGACCCGTATTTTCCAAGCCTATTTCTAATAGCCCCCAAGCAACACCTAGATCATTTGTTCAGAATAAGTGCCACTCTTCAGCGGCTATGTAAGGTATACGTACGGCCTCTCTAAAAATTAGGCTGCTGGTCATCTTCAGCATATGCATCCCGCATTCACCCCGAAGCATCTGCAATCATCAAAGCCCAAAGATTCCTGAAGCCTTTTCAGTCCAGGGTAAGCTTGCAAATAACTCGCTCTCTCTGCTCTAAAACTGCATGATTTTGCTGGAGGATGTTTGTTTGTGTTTCTCTGTTTTACCACTAGTAGTCAGTCAGTCAGTCAGTGCTGTGTGCGAATTTATTGCCTTAGTCCCGAAGAGGAGCGAGGGTATTGCAATCGGCAGTCCGTATGTATGTATATATGTATATATATTATATATGTCTGTCCGTCTATCTGTCCACTCGCATAACTCATCAACCGTTGATCAGATTAACTTGCTTTATTTTTTTACAGATGAATGTCTATCGTTTCTTGGTCCTCCTCTGCGATGATCTGGATCAGGATCCAGATTTGGATTTGGGAACAGTTTTCTGGATTTTTCTCCATATGCCTATTTGTCAGCTCGGATTATTTAAATTAAAAAAAATTATTATTATTATTTATCTGTTTAACTTGAAATGTTTTACTCATTGTCACCACTGCGAATGCTTTAAGGGGCGAGGGACAGCAATCTCTGATTTTCTTGTTGTCATCGGATGTTGTTCGTCACTTCAAATTCCACCATATATGAGGTCTATAGCCGGGGTTCAGTTTGGAGCTAGATGTTCTGACCCATCTTTTCCAAGCCTATTTCTAATAGCCCAAGCAATACCTGGATCATTTGTTCATAGTAAGTGTCACTCTTCAGCAGCTATGCAAGGTATATCTATGCTCTCTCTATCAAATAAGACACTGGTCATCTTCAACATACGCATCCTACGTGCGCCCCGAACCATCTGCGATCATCAAAGCCTAAAGATCCCTGAAGCCTTTTCAGTCCATGGTAAGCTTGCAAATAACTGGTAGTTGGTGGTTGTTTTACCTGTATCCCCGCGGTCACCTGCGAATCGCACGCTGGGCTCTGCACCCTTAGCTATTGCTGGCTATCATCATGCAAAAAAAATAAAAAATTCAGGGCTTTGCAGCCCCTAGCCATTTCTGGCTATCATCATGCAAAAAATGCAGAGCGTGGCAGCCCCTAGCCATTGCTGGCTATCATCATGCAGCACAAAAAAAAAATGCAGGGCTTTGCAGCCCCTAGCCATTGCTTACTAATGTCTGGATTGCATAGTTCTTTAGACCTCATTTGTGTCCCATGTCATGCTCATCATGTTTTCCTCTCTCAGCAGCCCGCGCTTCTCAGTTATTAAGATGTTCCTGTTTGGTGAGTGTTCCTTCCTTTCTTTGGGGGATTCATCAAGCTGTTTTTTCCGGGCCTTCTGCCCCCTGTTTTTGGGGGATTTTTCCAGCTGCTCCACTGAGCCGTGCTCCTGCTCTACGAGTCTCCCGACGAGTCCAAGCGCCAAAGACTTATCTGATTTTAACCATGTTAATTCTGACTGCTGTCTTCCTGCCGTGCTGATCCTCTCATCCCTAATTTACCATCAATTTATTATTCAGCCAACGGAGGATGGGCTTCCCCAGAATAGCCAAGTTCCTCCTGAGATTTCTTCTCAATGAGGAGTTTTTTGCCTGCTATTTGGGGATTGGTCTGGGCTCTGCCCTTTTCTCTATGTAAAGTGCTATATATATATATATATATATATATATATATATATACTGAGCTCCATTAAAAACGTATGGTTGACGTATGTACTGTATTTAAGGCAAATGAAAGAATCAATTGATTTTATTTGCTTTTCCAGTGAGCCACGAGAGGAAATTGTCATGGTTTTTGGAGGCTGGCGAGCTTTCTTTGTTACTCTCTTCCAGGAGTATTTCATTTTGCCTACAATTGGATTCTTTGGCCAGCTGGCATCAATTGTGGGCGGCGCCGGGACTCAACTTAAACCCAAGTTCCGCCTCGCCGCCTTTGCTAGAGTATTAGTGTTACCATTGCACTGTAGCCCGCAAGATCTCTAGCTAGAGAAGTGTTGAGGAATTAGTTGCAATAAAGGAAAGTATTGGTCAGTAAAAGGAATCTTTCTCTTTCCTTTCCTCTTTCTGTGCACCGTCTGATGCTTTGTCTTTTTATCTCGGTTTCCGAGATTTTTCCTTTGTTTCGTTCAGTCTAGCTCACGGTGCTTCCTTATTTCACTCGGACTAGATTTATGTCCTTTGGAAGCGCGAGTCTCTCTCTCCTATTTTGTCTGTGTTTGTCTCTCTCACATTCCTGTACATCCCTTCGTTCCGGCCACTGCATTTGGCATCTTGAAACACCAGCCATCATAGTACACTCTAGCCAACATGGAGATATCAGCTATGACTGAGATTGAAAAGGTTGTCAACAGCCAGCAAGCTATGCTTTCTGGTCTCAGCAAGGGGCTCTCTAGCCTGGGCAACCAGCAGGCTGGTTTGGCTCAGAGCCTCCATATTCAGGAAAATTCCTTGCAAGAGCAGGAGAGCATTCTGTTAAGCTTGACCAAGAGTATCAGATACCTGTCTACACAAGTTTCACAAAATGTTGCACAAGCATCGCCTATACACCCTCCTCGAGAACCAAAGCTACTATTGCCCCAAAGATATAGCAGCGAGGCCGCAAAATGTAAAGATTTCGTCGCCCAATGTGAGGTATTTTTTAAGGCTCAGCCATCACGATTTGTTAATGACGATTCTCAGGTGGCATTTATATTATCCCTGTTGGCTGGCACAGCACTCACTTGGGTCAGCCCACTCATCAGATCTAATTCACCAGTCGTCAATTCAGTTGAGGCTTTTGTTAGGGAGATGGTGTCAATGTTTGATCAGGATGTTTGTGGTCAGGACGCGGCTACGTTTGATGCATCTGAAATAGGGCAAAGAAAGTACCGCAGAGTTTTGTATTTTATTTTGATCCCTGGCGACAGAGACAGGCTGGCCGGAGGCTCCTCTTATGACTGTGTTCAGTCATGCTCTCTCTGAGGAGATAAAAGATGCGTTGGCTACATTGGAGCCCTGTTTGACTTTCAATTCTTTGGTTCGCACTGCGGTGCAAATTGACAATCGCATCTGCGAACGTAACAGGGAGGAACTAAACAGATTGCCGCCTGCTGACAATGGGGCCAAGGCTGCTAGTGGTAAGTGTGCGGTTCCTATACCACCCATTGAAAATTCCACTCCGGTTGAGGCCATGCAAGTTGATAGCTCATTTGAGAATCGGACTCACAAACCTGCTCGCAGAAGAATAATCTGCTTTAATTGTAATAAACCGGGTCATACCCGTCCACCTTGCCTGAAGCTTCAGGGAAGCAAGAAATCCCTGTAGCGGTTGGGGGGGAGCTAGAGGGGCAGACCCAATTTCCCTTCCGAACACAAATCCCTGTTGATCTGACTGTGGGGAGCAAGAGAGTTATTATTGAAGCGTTTGTGGATTCTGGTGCCGTGAATTGTTTCATGGATGTTGAGTGGACTAGGAGGGACTCCTTTCCCTCCTGTTCTCTCTCATAGCCACGCTCTGTGAAAACTGTGGACGGTGGCCCGCTCAGAACGGGAGTTATAACCAAGGTTTCTGAACCGCTTATATGTTCATTTCCTATGGTGGCCATTCGGAAGAGGTTTGGTTCTTTATTATCAGTTCCCACGCTTTTCCCATTGTTTTGGGGCATTCTTGGCTACGGGAACATGCGCCTTGCATCACTTGGGGGGGAAAAGAATCATCCTATCGTCCACTGGGGTGCCAATTGTAGGTCCCATTGTAGAGAGAATGTGACCTTGTTTTCCCAGACATCAAGCTATGGGGCAGGCTGGTGCCTGGAGCGAGTGTGAGGAAGTTGTCTCACTGTACTCTCCTAAACTAGAAAAAGGGACAGAGGAGGGGTTGGAATGGGATCCTCAATTTGATTGGTGTCAGCTAGATTACCTTTCAGAGGAGTTTTTCAATTCTGAATCAGTCACCGAAACGTTAGGCTCTGAACAGGGTGAGGAATTGGGGGCCACGCTGAACTTTGGTTTGCCTTCTAATGTTCCTAATGATTGTGCTGATCTCGCTGAGGTTTTTAGTAAACAACAAGCCTCAACTTTACCTCCTCATCGCCCGTACGATTGCAAGATCAATCTCTACCCTGGTACTACTCCTCCTAGAGGTTCGCTATACTCGCTGTGAGGGCCTGAGCATAAGGCCATGCAAGAATTTAGTCAGGAAGCTCTTGCTAGTGGTTTTATTGGGCCGTCCACGTCTCCTGCCGGAGCGGGGTTTTTTTTTGTGGGGAAAAAAGGATGCCGGTTTGAGACTCTGTATTGATTATAGGGGTTTGAATAAAATCACTACTAAAACCGATACCCCCTTCCGTTGATGAATTCCGTGTTTGAACGTCTGCAGGAGGCGTCATCTTATACCAAGCTAGGTCTCTGTTATGCTTCTAACTTAGTTTGCATTAGGGAGGGGGATGAATTGGAAACGGCATTTAACACTCACGACAGGCACAACAAATATTTGGTCTTGCCGTTTGGATTGGTTAACGCCCCCACGGTGTTTCAGTCAATCGCCCCCTCGTTAATGACGCTCTCCGAGAGATGTTGGAGAAATTTATCTTTGTTTATCTTGACAACATTTTAATTTTTTCTTCAACTCTCTCAGAACATAAACAACACGTCAGACTCGTGCTTGAGGCCCTCCTTAAAGCTAAGCTTTTTGTCAATTGATATCTGAAATTGAAAGCCCAATATACATGAATGGCAAAAGTGACATCATTTATCCTAGGAAGAATATCATTGTGGATATCTGAAATGACAATTGTGGATAGGAAGAATGTCATTGTAGATATCTAAAGTGTTCTTTTCGACTAGGAGGAACTGAATTACAGATATCTGCAATACATATCCAGTCTAGCTATTAAATGTTAAAATGGCGACTTAAAAATGGCCATGTCTTTTTTTTATTCTATTTGCTTATTATACATCCCGGTTTTCTGCTCATGCCATTTCAGTATTCGTTGCACTTGTCACCCCTGTCTTGCGATCAGTTTAGTTCAGACTGTTCTCCCAGTCGGTGTGTTGACATGCTTTGGGTGATTTCTGTGGTTTCTGGTGTTTCATATCATTACTTCAATTTTCGTTTACTTCCTTCGCCTTGCTTTCCTTGATTACTAATAATACTAACATTTATATTTTGTATCATAGTTTACTAACCTAACTAATCCATGTATATATTACTAACTATTAATGAACTTTTGGGTTAATTTGTAAAACTGCACCGCTACTAATTACTACTAATTCAATCTCAGTTATCGCCCTGTTCTAGTCTCTGCCTCTTGCTTTGCTTTATCTGCCTCTTCCTGTGTTTCCACAAGATCTCTTGCACTTGCTTAATTGCTATCCTGCTCTCTTTGTCTGTGCACTTAAAAACTCCTTGACTGGAGCTGTTTATCTGTCATAGGATGTCTGCATAGATCCTGTCCGTGTCTTGGCTTTTGCCAATTGTTGTGGTTAAGGACCTCCCCATGTGTGCTTACCTTTGTAATTAGTTCTTATCCTATTCACCTGTTCCCTGCATAGCATGTGACTTCCCTCTTGTCTATTTTAAGTCTTCACTGCAGTTTGTACTCTGTCAGAACGTTGTTCAATACTCATTTGTGCAGAGCTCCTCGTATGCCTTTTGTTTATTGCTTCTTCATGACTGTTTTGTCCGACCCTGAGATTACCTTGCCCTTGCCATTCTTGTTTTGTCTATTTGGATTTTGACCTATTTTTGTATGACCATGATTTCTGTTTTGGATGCCCAGTGTATGACCTACCCTTCTGGATTCAAACTATGATTTCTGGCTTACTATTTATGCACTGTTGCACATCTGCCTTACTTGTTCTAACCCCTGCCTGTTATTTCGACTTAGCTTTTTGGACAGGCAATTCCCGTGTCCTCTAATCCCGACCCATTTTGGAAATAAAGGCTTACGGTTTTTGGAATTCCTGCACTCGCGAGTGGTTCCTGAATGCATCGTCACATTTCATGTGCAAATTTGTCCGTGTGTGTGTGTCCGTGTGTGTGTATATGTGTGATAGTGTCCCCTTGTTTATCATTATTTATTGCCATTACCATCAGCTCTGATTTATCTTGTGTTTTCAATATCGTTGTATTTGTTTACAATGACAATAAAAGAATCTGAATATGATGACGTAGGCTTATTACATGATGAAAATGCCCAGGTCCATTCGGCTCAAATTGTGAAAGAGTGGTTCAGGGAGCATGAGACATCATTTTCATTCAATTATTGGCCACCAGAGTCGAGACCTTAACTGCATTGAGAATCTTTTGCATGTGCTGGAGAAGACTTCACACAGTGGTCTGACTTTCCCATCTTCAACACAAGATCTTGCCAAAAAATTAATGCAAGTCTAGAGAGAAATAAATGTTGTAATGTTGCATAAGCTTATCCACCATGCCACAGCGATTGCTTGCCATAATCAGAGCTAAAAGCGGTCCAAAGAGATATTAGAGTGTGTGACAATATTATTATGTGTATTATTATTTTTGGCTGGGCAAAGTACTGCAACACTTTTATAATTTGAACTTTACAGTGATGGCTGGTTAAATTCAACACGAAGCTTGCAAAACTGCCATTAGGTTGGAAATGTATCATTCGCAATGGTTTATGGGATGAGTAGTTCCTTGAATCTAAGGCAACACAACTTTGTGCCTTTCTTTGGCTTTTTATTTATTTATTTGGGTCCGAATCAAATGTTTAATGCTCACGTTTCATTTAATTGTTGCTGGCTCAGTTCCAACATTAAAACTGTTAACGTGAAGGATTCTGTGACATGTCAGTGGAGTGAACGAATAATGAATTTACTTCCGGAACCGGAACTCCTTAGAAAGTAGGCGGTCGCTGTTGAGCTATATCAACCGCGGAAACATAGTGCAACGCAGACGAACCTTTGCCGGCGAACGAGTTGAACATCATTTCCGATGACGCGCTCGTTGGGGCGTTGACTGAAAAAGCTGCTGAAGCTTTCCGAAATTGAGGAAGCTGCTATTCTGACTGAATACATAAGGTTTTAAGTGTTCCATTAACAGTTAAAATAGATACAGCTTATCTGCGGAAACGCTGAGATCAATTAATAATGGAGACTTCTGGAACCTCGTTCAAGAAACAAAAATTGAGTAACGCGGTGGAGAATTGGGTGAGTTTACAGTTGAATTTAAAGCCCGGCTTCGCCACGTAGCCACCAATAACATGTGACTGTGAAATAATGGCTTTCAAAATTCTCTTTCCCATTTGTTTATGACTGTAAATTCTAAATTGTAGCTCGCTTTCGGTAATGTTGCAATATAAATATTCACTAACGTTATACGATCTAATCTGCTTCCATAGCCTAAACGTAAGTGAGGGAGGATAGCGGGCATGATTACTTCCACTAAGTCTTGTCCATTTCATAGCAGGTATGCGTTCAGTCGTCGTAGACCTATTTCTTCCGTAAAAAATATTTACGTCGTACAACATTGAACTGTGGGTCCATCACCTTTCACTGGCTGATTTTTTTTCCCAGCTATAACGTTACAGTAGCACTCAGTGATTTTTATTAATTTTTTAATTAATTTTTTATTTTTTGCGAATAAATAGTTTGCTTAAGACTACACCGATGTAAAGTATCATATCAAAATTAGGTTGTGTCTTCTTATCACAATTTATCCCATAAGTGATTAAATATTGGTGAAATACAACCATGGCATACAGGTTTGATATTACACTCGTGTAATGCAGCTTTCTTATGTAGCGATTGGTCAGATTCCGCGCATTGGTATTTGGAAAACTTAACGTTACACCAATTTCTTCTTAACAGTAACGTTAACCATCACTTGCGTTAACTTCTAGTTGACGGTCTGTTCAAGTCCATGGGATCAATGATCAGCTAGCTAGCATGCGGACGCTTTTCGCTATTAAAGTAATAAGTAACACGAGTACTTGCTATTATATCTCTGGCTCACCCATTAGAGATCCTCTATTTATTAAGCATAATACAGAATAGCAAGTGTATGAACTTTGATGTTCCACTAGCAAGCCAGTGGTCACAGAAATGTCATTTGACCGATAGAAGAGTTAGGGAACCGTATCAATTCGTGTAAGGAGATTGGCGCAATCCTCAACTTGAAAAGTGCCCGACCACCAAGCGTAAAACTTATTTTATGTTACAATGGTGGCACAGTTACATTGATCATTTTCTAATGTGTAAGTGACTTCTGCGAATTACATGCGAGAGTTGAGATATTTTGATCCAAGGCTTACACGCCCGCTGATGTTTGGTCACGGCATTGCTGATTTTTCTTGCATGAGCTAACTGCATGGGGTCACAGGTTCACCCATAAGGGTAAGCATCAGAAAATATGCGATTTTAGTTAAACTATGAGAGCCAGTAGCTCCTCAACTGTTCAACATAATTTTTTATATTGGTAAATCTTTCAGCTTGATCCACTCTATAAGATGGAATTATTTCTAAGGCCATATCTATATTGTTGGAAAAATTATGTGAGTGCCTACTTGAGGATCACGGCCATTTGCCATTGTTGCAACAAATTTGAAGTTGCGTCAGGTTCCCTGCTGGAAGAAGTTCAGATATTGTTAACCAAAGTAAAAATTTACCAAGATGATATAAAAAATACTTCTTTATGATTAAGAATCTAGAATTTGGCTTCCTACTTATGTAGAAATATAGAATCATTACCAGTTAAATGTGCTTAAAGTGCAAAAGTAAAAAGTACTTAGTTTGGAGAAAATTAGGCTGTGAATGATGGCATAAAATATAACATGACATGAATGGCGAGAACAGGCCGTTCAGCCCAACTACGCTCGCCAGTTTCTTTATACTATTGTGAATATATCCCTTCAGATACTCAGTGACTCAATGGTATCTAGCTGTCAGTCAAGCCTGCTCGTAAAAACCCCCCAAAGTCTCTGCCTCAACAATATGCTCAGGCAAGCTATTACACATTGAAATTACTCTTTGGGTGAAGAAATATTTCTGAATATTAGAGCTAAATTTACCTTTGGTCAACTTCCATTTGTGACCCCGAGTTCTACTAACAACACTTGGTCGAAGGAATCCTACATAATTAACTTAGTTTACCCCTTTAGCATATTTAAAGACCTCAATCAAATCACCCCTTAGTCTCCTTTTCCTAAGACAAAAGAGATTAAGGATCTTCAGCCTCTTCTCATAGCTTTCATCTTTTATACCTGGAATTGGCTTAGTGGCTCTTCTCTGAACTTTCTCTAGAGCCTCCTCTATATCTTTCTTAAAGTATGGTCCCCAGAACTGTACACAATACTCCAGATGTGGTCTAACAAATGTGTTGTACAAAAGAAGCATCAACTCCTTAGATTTGTACTCAATACATTTGGCAATGTATCCCAGCATCCGATTGGCTTTTTTAACTGCTACGGCACAATGGCTAGAGCCTGTGAGGGTTTGGTCAACAATCACTCCCAGATCTTTCTTGTGTGCAGCACATTCCAGTTTTAAACCTCCCATTTTATTTTACTTAGATATGAGCGCTTCCTGTCAAAGTTTGCTCGCCTAAAATGGAAAATTTGTTTTTGAATACACCTTTTTAACTTCCCATGAAACATCAAAATTAACTGCAGAGTGATCACTTGTCCCAAGTGGCTCCAGTACCTCAACATTGCTAATTGTATCTGGGTCATTACAGAGCACCAAGTCTAAAATTGCCTTCTCCTGTAGGTTTTTTAACATGCTGCACCAAGAAATTATCATTTCATGATATTCCATACAGTTGTGCTCAAAAGTTTGCATATGTCGCTGAATTTGTGAAATGTTGCCTTTTATTATGCCTCGGTACGCATGCGCAAGCGAGGTGTACAGTAGTTTGTTTGTGAGTCATTCATTCATTCATTCAGTCATTCTGTATGTTACCGGGATAGCTGCAGCAAGAATATGACTCTATGGGTTAAAAGCCATGATCCCTTGGATTTATATTTGCCTGATTTTTAAGATGGAGCTTTGTTTGTTGAAGTACTCCTAGAGCCAAGAAATGAATCATTTTTAATAAGGCCCCCAAGGACTTGTTATAATTGATTGAACCATGAATTCTGTTCTCTACCAGAAAATTCTGAAAGAGAATGTTTGGCCATCGGTATGTGTCGTAAAACTCAAGCAAAGTTGGAGTTTGCAGCAGGACAGTGATTCAAAGCCCACCAACAAATTCACCTCTGAATGACTCAAAGGAAACGAAATGAAAGATTTGAAATGGCCTTGTCAGTCCTGTCTTAAATCTGATTGAGATGCTGCAGCATGACCTTAAACGGGAATTTCATGTTTGTAAACCCTCCAGTGTGACTGAAAGAAAACAAATCTGCATAGAAGAGTCAGCCAAAATTCTTTCACAGCGATTTATTAAGACTTATTGCCAGTTGATTACAAATGTTTGATCACAGTTGTTGGTAGATTTTGGGGGGCAATTTATTCTTTCATATGGGTGATATCGGTGTTGAATAATGCTTTACTTTGAATAAATAATTTAAAATCTACATTTTGTGTTTACACCCATTGTCTTTGTCTGATATTGAAATGAGTTTTATTATATGGAAAATAAGCAAAAACAAAAGAAATCAGAAAATACTTTTTCATGGCGCTGTACTTCCTACCAGTGGACTTATCTCTTCTTTGTACTAGCTAGTGGGTAATGTGTTGATCTGACGGTCTTTCGGTATATGTGGCATTTCAGCTCAAGTTTTGTGATCACTTACTATTTCAGGGAATGCAGAGAGCCACCAATGTTACATACCAAGCACACCACGTCAGCCGTAACAAGCGCGGACAAGTGGTTGGGACAAGGGGAGGCTTCCGGGGCTGTACCGTCTGGCTGACAGGTAATGTTTTGCCGCACCAACAAAGTAACACTTTTGAAAAGTCGACTGGAAATGGTCATGTTTGCTGCTTTTATTGGACTTCCATTGTTTTTCAGCTTTTGGGGTACATGTGTGTAACAGGCTATCAGAAGTGACAGCAGCAAGCAGACTCTACTCTAGAGCATTTGTTGTTTGCAGCCTGCCTCAAGTCTGTAACACGGGGATACTCCAGAATTTTCCAGAATGAGTCACAGTGGGTGCGAGCTTTCACTCTATCCAACCTGTCGCACACTTGATTCTACTAATCAACCCTTAAAGTTATAATTATGATCAAAATGGAGTTCTCAAAGTGCTTTCAAACCATATGATTTTCATGAGAAAATATTAAAGTTCAGCAGAATAGAGGCCTGTTGTTCTGCTGACCTATCCTGCTAGCAGCTGCATCAAGCCTCTGACTGCCTAACAATTACAGAGAAGGAGATTCAAGGAAAAAGGCTAAAAAAATGATGTATTTAACTTTTCAAAGTCAGAATTTTGAGAAAAGTGTAGTTCTCAGAAAGTGCTTTCAGAACACATAACTTTAATAGAAAACCTACTGTTAGATATGAAGAAAGTCATCTGCAGCTCAGTAGGGCAAAATGACCTTCAACCGACTGGCAGCTACACACTGTGAGATTCCTTAAGGTGCCTGGTTTACCCAGAAAATATGAATCATTATCAATGAAATTGTATACAAAGTTAGTTTAGACAAAGTGCTTCCAGATTATCAACTCCATGTGTCTTTATCTGTAATCTGGTTGTCAGGGTGATCGCCTCATGGACCTCATGTGAAATGGAGAAACAGACAACTTGATTACAAATTGTTATAAATTGCTAAATACACACCAACTGATGGCAAATTTGATATGGCTGCTTTACTTACCTTCTTATCTGTCAGAAAATGTTGAGATAATTAGTATCTGACCCCTAATAGCCATGATAAGGAGCAGAATGTGTGGAAAGTTTGAGCCTCTCGTTACAGTGGAGAATGCTAAAATAACAGTTTTGGGGGAAAAAAAACACCTTAAAATACAAAAAATAATTTCAAAAAGCACAAATATTTACACATATACTTTTGTACATTTAGTTTAGGTTCCGTACATTAAATGCATAATTGATTGAATATTGTATGATAATAACTTTAGGAGCTATTCAGTTTTAAAAGTTGAGAGGTCCTACTTGTAGTGCTTGATACCCATAAGTTGATAAACAGACTTCTAATTGTCATCAGATTGTCCTGTTTCAAAGGATTGTCGGGGGCAGGGAAAACCACGGTTAGCATGGCCATGGAGGAGTACTTGGTTTGTCACGGCATTCCATGTTACACCCTGGACGGAGACAACATCCGCCAAGGCTTGAACAAGAACTTGGGCTTCAGCCCTGAAGATCGGGAGGAAAACATTCGCCGTATCGCTGAGGTGGCCCGACTTTTTGCCGATGCTGGGCTGGTTTGCATCGCAAGCTTCATTTCGCCATATAGCAGGGTGAGTTGCGTGGAGAATACTTAAGACTTGCATAGGTTATCTTGTTCTCTTGCAGAAGGAAAACTACTTGGTTCATTTATCCTTCCCAGGATCGTTTGAATGCGAGAAAGATCCATGAAGCTGCCGGCCTGCCGTTCTTTGAGGTCTTCGTTGATGCACCACTGGATGTGTGTGAACAAAGAGATGTGAAAGGACTCTACAAAAGAGCTAGGGCTGGAGAGATAAGAGGTAAAATGTTTTGCTTCGACTTGTTGAATTGTACTTCCAACACTCATCTCAATTTATCTGAAATTGGCCTGTGAAAAACAAACCTCAAAGTGATTCAGGTATCTGGAGAAATGGAGTTGTTTCCCTGAAAAGGAATAGAATTTTTCGGCATTTGGGAGAGAGAGCATTTTGATCAAAGTAGTTCTTGACAGATTCAGTGAAAATGGCTTGTATCTGTAATTTTAGGTATGTACTTAAGATCAATTTTATTCGCCATAATTTCTGTATCGGAGGAAACTTGCATTGTAATTGTCATTACGATTATGCCTGTGGCCATTCTTCAGTAGTTATGATAAGATTGGTAACTTTTTTTTGGATCATAACACTGTTTCTTGTACAGGTTTTACAGGGATCGACTCAGAGTATGAGAGACCAGAAGCCCCAGAGCTTGTGCTGAAGACCGATTCTTGCAATGTGAACGAGTGCATCCAGCAAGTCGTTGATCTCTTACAAGAAAGGGTAACAGGCTTTCAATAATATTGTGCATTCACATTAAAGTTGTCAGGTTGTGTGCCCCAGATGCATAATTATGAGCAGCGCATGATCTACAGAACTGATGCCCTTGACATATCATTTGTATATGCTCTGGACTGCTGCCATGCGTTTGTTTCCTCTGGCAGTTGGCAATTTGGCTGCATTTACACACCCTCAGCAGTACAGTGTGTTTTTATACAGCTGAACTTTGGTGGGTTAAAAATTGAACAGTATTTCAGCTCAGCGAACCTTCTTGAAAAGCAATGGTAATGTCTACAAGCAAGTGTAGTTATACCCCCCGCAACAAAGTTTAGGGGGGGGGTATACTGGATTTGCTTTGTCCGTCCGTGTGTGCGTGCGTGCGTGTGTCTGTGCGTGTGTGTGTGCGTGCGTCTGTGCGTCCGGACCTAGATCTCATAACCTACTCATCCGATTTTGAAAAATTTTTTTTTTTCTTGGTGGAAGGTCGATTGACTGTGGTACTGCCCGACTACTTGTTGTTATTGTAGGTCTGATGGTTTCAGTATGAGTGTACTGATATACATGCGAGGGGTATCCTGTAAGCCATGCTTATTGACTAAATCTAGTTTTCGTTAGGCTAGTTTATTTGCATGAACATCCTCTAGAGGTGGACATTCTATGGGTCAGGAAGTAAAAGTAATGCCAGGTTGGAGAAATTTTAGTTCATTTTTTCTTTCCCTTGAATGTACATATCCATTTGTTTTGAATGAATTGGTGGGGAGGACTTCTACTTTCTGAAGTTGGCTTGTCCACCCATGCCATCCTCTGAGGTCTTGGCCATGTGATTAAACTTCTGCATGTAACATTTTTCGGGCTCTATGGCGATGGTATACGTTTGCTTAAAATATGAAACTGATGCTGTGTTGTACAACTGTATAGCTTGCATAAAAATGGCTCTGCACTGGGGATTTGCGGGGAGTGCAGTGGTTGGAATTTACGTGGATTTTGCATACCTCCACAAGAATTGTAAATTGATTCAGGGTTTCATCTGTTATATTGGATTTTAATGAGATGGTGTCTGCAAAATTTAATTTTGAACAAAGTAAATCCGCCCAAATGCAAGTCAAAATCAAGAAGGTATTATTCTTCCTCTATGATTATTGGTAAATGCTTCTGTACCAGCTTACATTCTTTCTTCATAACCCTTGGCTCAAGCTTAAAATGGCACTTTGAATCCTAAAATGTCCGAAGAAAGCTCCTTTTTATTATTATTATTATTATTATTATTGTAACTTTAAAATCACTTAGTCATTTAGTATAAGCCCAGCCTAAGTTGGAAATAGGGTATTTTGCACAAAACTTCTGAATATTCTTTTAAAATGCATAGACACCGCAATGTATTTTAAGTTCACAGTTGCTTTCCTTCAACTTAGAATTTTATACTTTTGTTCCTTTTAGAAATACTACATAAGTTGTATTGGCTATCCATTTTCATTAATTTAGAAAACAAATGAGTGCACTTTCTTTTTTATTTTTTGGTGATCTCTCATGGGCAGTACTACTGCAGCCTTTTCATTTGCAGTGTCTGTTAGCTAGTCTGTTGGCAGTCTGTCATCAGGCTCTCAAATGCCTGCTTATTGGGTGTGAGGGCGATTGGCAAAGCGCAGATTTTAGACATCATTGCTGCAAATGATCAAGTCTTAAGACTTTGTCTGCTCAACTCCTAAACTTGCAGGTAAACGCCTAAGTACTAGATCTACATTGCGTTAACAGCATAGAGCTGATTGCCAAGTTTGAGTGGCGTGTATTTTAGTAAGGTATGTACAAATATAATTAATAGAAGGTGTGCTCAAATATTATTTGATAATTTGAGGGTTGGTCAATGGAAAAGGTGTTGCACATGTCATTTGCCATCAGTCATATGTATGCAATCCAGTGTCTCCCTGACGCATTGATTTGCATTTCTCACCAGGACATTGTGCCTGTGGACGCGTCCTACGAGGTGAAGGAGCTGTACGTGCCAGAGAACAAGCTGGACCTGGCCAAGGCTGATGCTGAAACATTACCAGCCGTGCAAATAAGCAAGGTAGTTTTCCCATGTTCCCCATCTCCAGCCGTTTGCTTAACTGTACGACATGTTGGAGGCTGTTATAGAAAATAAACCGCTGAAGGCATTGTTGCGTCACAGCAAGATGGTTGTGGGTTCGAATACTGACCCCTTGCATGGAGTTTTTATGTTTTTCTTTGTGCCAGTTTCCTCCCTAAATCCAAAGTCCTCTGTGATTGGTGAATTGCAAACTGTTAACTGCTCATAGGTTGGTGCGAGTGAATGGGGTGTGTATCCCACAGTGGACTGCAGTCTGCTGAGTGTAATGTTGCGATTATTTGTTCATTGAATGCAGGGTTTTCCCTGGCTCTTTGAAGATGAGTGCTGATGAGCCGGGGTGGGGGTGGGGGCGGGGGATGGATGCGTCCATTTACATATTTGAACTCCCAAAACTCTGGATTGTGTTATGCTTTTCTATATGAATGCCTCAAGCTGGAACAAAATATTTTAAAGGTTCCCTATTTAATACCAAGTGCACAGCTAATTAGCCATTATGAGCCAGTTCAAAGTCTCCCCTACATGACATCACAAGGGGGAGTGACCACCCAGAATAATGAAATCTGATTGGCTGCTTGGCTGAAGGTGATCAGTCCTCCTTGCCTCTGGCTGGTTACTTCCCTATGTGTTGTCAAGAGGGAAGAGATTTAGAAATGGCTTGTAATAATTAGCTGTGCACCTGGTGATATAATGGGGGACCTTTAATGAGCTACATGTCTTATAAATTCTACCGCACATGCGACGCTGACTGAATGATCGTATCGACAAACTGCTGTGCGTCATGGCGCTTGGCGTAAGTTCCTACGGACAGAACTTCATCCTTGCTAAAGCTGTTCATCAGCACTGCTTCCACTGACAAAACATGCAATGAAGGGAAGAAATATTACAAATTTTATTGCAAAATTTTACACAGTCAAATGGGTATCTTATTGTAGAATATAAACATGACATCTTTCAGATCACTTGCCACACTCACAATATAGAGAGGGTGAATGGTATGCTTCATCTGACTGTTTAAGCCATTCACAGCCCCTAACACACCCAATTCATCACAATCCATCCCGTTTCCCAAAAGCACATCTTTTCACAGAAATAAAATGCGCATAGTCGCACTACCTGAGCACTGGGAATTGCACCCCGCTGGTGTGCTGCATGAAGAACAAGCCCCATATCGTAAAGCATTTGTTGCATGGGTTGAGTTCTCGAATGGCATGTTTTGGGAGCATGCATGTGATTTTATTTTTTATTTTTCAATCACTCGACCAATTGAATATGTAGGTGGTTCGGCAAGTGTGTTTGTTTAGACTCTATTCCGGACATTGACTGTACTTTGTTGACGTAATTGGGAGTCCAGTCACTTCTATGATAGATCATTGAAGGGGTGGGAGTTATTCCTTTGGAGGGTGAAGTCTGTTTGGCGTACCCTTCTGATCACTGGATGAAAATCCGTCTGGGAAATGAGTGCGTTCAGACTTGCCCTCCTCTCCTTCACTTGTCCTCTAGACCAGTGGGGGAAGGAGAAGAATGAATCATTCATTTTCCAAAGGGCCCAGCTCCAAGGACTTGGAGGTCTGCATATCTTATAACAAAAAAAGTAACTAACATGTAATTTCAGCCAAACATATCTCAATGACACCCTCTTATATGGAGATTAAAATAGATATGTAAAAAAAATAAAAAATTTCACCCATTTCTGCAGAACCGTGTTCTTTGGAGTTGGGCCCTTTGGAAACCCAAGGATTCGGTTGAAGGACGACCCTTATCCCTGTTTTTACTGACATCTGTTCATCACTCACTTAACAGGATATTTTAAGTTATGGATGGATGTCACTGAACTTTTTGTGTCGGTAGATGTTGTGCTAATGAGTAAGCGATTACAGTTTGGTGAAGATCTGACTCTTATTCTTGATCCAGGATCCTAAAGAACTTCTATTCATGTTAAGACGGCACTGTTGACTTGTTTAACATTCACATTCAATAATTATTCCTCCTCCAAAGAATTTCAAAATTGTGGAGGTAATGTGCTCTGAGTGCCTTCTAGTTCTAGCATTCAGACACTCCCATAGTTCAGTAATGTTAGTGTTGACTCTCCCGGGTGTTTTCTTGCTGGGTACCATTGTTGCTTGGCTATTCTTCAACACTGAGCAGTCATAAACAGGTTTGATAATGAGTGAATGGTTTATTATTTTACTTGGCACGTCTGATGGTTCGGCTCTTTTCCATTTTAGGTTGACATGCAGTGGGTTCAGGTCCTGGCTGAAGGCTGGGCGACTCCTCTGAACGGGTTCATGAGGGAGCGAGAGTACCTTCAGTGTCTTCATTTTAATTGCTTATTGGATGGTGAGTCATTCTCGGCTTCGCAAAAAATTTGCCTCAAGTGGCCTTTGGGTCCACCTCCAGTGCATGGAGCCTGATGCACATTACAATCACAGTTCTACCTGTGCACCAGCACCCCACAGGGTTGCGATTCCTAAAAGCTTAGTTGCCAACCGTGGTAGCAACTTGGATTGTTCATCCATTCTCAGTCAGTGGTTCCAACTATGTAAGTTGGCATCTGTGATTTTGGGAAACGCACTCCGGAACGATTCTGGAGAAAACCTTAACACAAAGCAACCGATGGGCACCCACATAACCGGTATGCAGTGCTTGTGCTGCGAACAGTGTTAACCCAAACGGACTGTAATCCTCCCATCTCCTTGAGCAAGAATCCAGTTATGTGCTGCTTCCATGTGGCTGCTGGCCTCAGGTAGCACTCGATTGAGTCAGAGATTGTGGTGGTGTCAGTGAGTCAGCCCAGCAGCCTGAAACCTCCTTTTAACAAGCCCCTATTCTGTGTAGAACCTCCTTTTGCTTTGAGCGGAATCTCTGGTTGTGTCTCATTTGCAAGGAAGCATCCTAAGTAGGTGGCATTTTTAGGAAATATTGCTTCTTAAGACTGTCTCAACTCAATAGGAAGCATAGGAAACCACCTAGCTAGGTACCTCGTTTCAGCAAAATTTTAAGGAAACATCAAGTGGTGTTCCTTCCTTCTCAGCTAGGGAATTCCCAAAATGCCTCGTGTCAAGCTGGGGATTCACAGTTTATATCGCAGACGAGGGATCGCAACGGTCGGTATTCGATCGAGTACATGTACCGTTTCATCATAAAATTCGCTTCTGATCATTTTTGAAGTGAGAAATTGACTACATAGATTTCGAATATTGGCTCTTTTGTGGGAAAGGATGTTGAATTAAAAGTTGCGATGATGTTTTCGAAGCGCTGAAGCTCCACGAACTAGGCTGACTGATAGCTAACATTTACATTTCCCATGGAAACCGCTGTCCTTGCGCTGCAACATAAACTATGCTTGTCACATAATGCTTCCGAGTTGGTGTTTCTTTTCACTAACCTTTTTAACGAATGGTTCCTAATAAGGCAGTGTCCTAACTAGGTACCGAGGTGATGGGAAGCCTCGTTGCAAATGAGACGGAACCTCTATCTTGCAAGAGCAAAGGCTGACTATAAGATTACTAATGATGTTTTGTACACCTTCTGGAAAGCAATATTTCGCTCTAAGGGTTTTCAATAAACTAGTTTGAACGGTCATCATACTAGCTGTTGAAATGGTAATTCAGATACAGTATATCACAGAAAGCAGTCACTGGTGGAAAACTAAAGGTATTTTTATTAGTTGCCTCATGCAAGAATAGTGTTTTGTGGTAATTCACTGCATTCTGATTTTGCAAGTGCTCCTCCAGTGTCTTAATCCACTGTGTTCTATTGCATCACTCCTGAAATTGCCACATTAATGCATGAACAGTGGAGATCATTGGCTGGTTAACAGGGAGCGTCATCAGAGCAGAGCAGCAACAAACACCAAAACTTTCAGCAAATCCCTGCCTTAGTTACAGCATCACCCAAGTATTTAGTTGTGGTAGTTATTTATATTTTTAATTGGCTTGCAAGCTTCAATGTATTTTGAAATATTAACACAGAGCTAGCAACTATTGGTGGTAGTATTGCTCGGTTTTGACGTCATATAACGACCACTTTGCCTATCTACTTTGGTTACATAATTGAATCAGTTGTAGAGTAGTCGGCATATTACTTGCTATTAATAAATTGTTAGGATTATATTTTAAAGTGTATTTTTGCCTTCAGGAGTGGATGAAAGGAAGGGCAAACTGACACAAAGCGTCATTCTAGTGAATGTTGGCTATGATAATACACATCTTAGCCAAAACCTATTTTTAGTATGTCATTATAAAACAATTATTCCATTATAAGGCAATGATTTCATCAATTCATGCAGGGAGACATTCATTCCTCTTCACCGACAACTTCTCGTGTGAACCTGCGCGAGTATGACGCAGTGGGGCCCCCTATCATGATTGATGCAGCGCGTTGCAGTGTGCACCTAGGTGATTTTAAATGGAGAAATATACAGAAAGAAGAAGCAGCAAACTCTTGTGTGAATTCCGTATCCACCTTTTCTTTGGTTTTTATCCCCCCGGCATATAATGCGGGGGGATATAGCGATCAGTGTGTCCGTCCGTCCGTCTGTCCGTCCGTCTGTAATAAAATCGTTTCCGGACCAGAACTCAAACTATACCACTTACAAACACCAGATTTGGTATGGAGCTTCTCCTTATGGTCTAGTTGTGCCTTTTGGGGGTTTCGGTCCGTCCGTCTGTCCACACAACCTGTAGGTTACACAACCTACAGCCGGGGGGATCCGCCATTGCCAGATGGCTCTTGTTTTATTTACCAGTAAAGGGGGCGCCAATATATTTCAGGGGGGTTTATTATTAAGAAGGGGCTTTAGAATATGAATATTGTGAATGCATATGCTGTGCGTGCCCTAGCAATCCGGTGTCATCAGTAACATGGATTACCAAGTATAGCAGCACGAGAAATTAAACTGGATGCTGGATGTTTTGGTGACCTGAATCTTTCTGTGGGTACCCAAATATCAAGGTAAGCGGAAAAAGAATTGATTTTATTTGATATTGGTGGAGGCTGAATACAGAATTCTTTCCCCCTTACGTCCGCTGCCTCATACCACAAAAATGTATCTTTCTCATAACTTGAGCTGCCTGACATGCACTCCGCGTCCCGTGCTTTGAAATATCGCAGCCGCATTTTCTTTAGCTTGTCACGGCACTGATCCACTGTTCTGTGATAACGGCGCGAATGTAACTACTCACAAATGATTCCATAAATATGAGTGTTTGTGTGTAGTATGCAGTTTTAATTGTATCTTTTCGTCCACTTAAGTTTCGAGCAAGCATTGACTTTCTTTGTTTGAATGGAAAGGTCCTTTTGCAGCTGCATTTGTTAGAACAAGAGAACCGTAACGCATAACTGTAATCCTTCATGCTCAAGTACGGTTGCTGTCACATTGCTAGCTCCTCCTCAGAGTACTCAGGCTCATAGTGATAAGGCTTCATTTGTGGTTCGTGAGCCATATCGTACAGTGATTTTTCAGTATTAAAGTATGTATGCTGCATGTTGTGAGTACTGAATGTACTGTGTATCTGGTTTGTGTACACTATGCTGGGTGGCTGCTACGTCACCTCCGGTTAATATAAAATGTGAACCCACTGTCATGACTGTGGCGGAACACTGATTTTTTATTTATTTATTTATTTTTTAATTTTCAAAACATGAGTTGGATGAGCAAGGCAGAGCTTTTGCAAGGTTATCTATATTGATATATGGATTCTGTACGTGCACTAAAATTCCAGGGGTTTTCTTTTCCTTTAAGTGTAAATATCAATCAAAGTAATTGCTGTCTTTTACTATGTCTCTCCCCCCGCCCCACCCCCCAGAGGGAGAGGGGAGACGTATTGTCAGTTCCTGTTCGCGTTTGTGTCGGCGTTCACCCTTGGTTTCCAGAGCGAAACTCCAAAACCGTTTGCATGATCTTTACAAAACTTTGCGTACTTACAGTGGGGGAAATAAGTATTTGACCCCTAACTGATTTTGCAGGTTTGCCCACTTACAAAGAATGCAACGATCTATAATTTTAATCGTATATACATTCTAACAGTGAGAGACAGAATCACAAAGAAAATTCCAGAAAATCGCATTATATGAATTTTTAAAAATTGATTACCATCTGATGAGGAAAAATAAGTATTTGACCCCCTACCAAACAGCAAGTATTCTGGGTCCCACAAGCCAGTTAGTCTTTCTTTAAGACACACCCCCAATCCCAACTAATTATTTACATCAAATAAACCTGCCTCACCTCATTACCTGCATAAAAGACACCTGTCCACTCCCAAACAACCAGATTCCAACATCTCCACCACGGGCAAGACCAAAGAGCTGTCTATGGACATCAGGGACAAGATTGTTGACCTACACAAGGCTGGAATGGGCTACAAGAGATTCGGAAAGCAACTTTGAGAGAAAAGATCAACTGTCGGTGCAATTATCAGGAAATGGAAGAAGTACCACACTGCCGCCAACCTCCCTCGGTCTGGGCCTCCATGCAAGGTCTCACCTCGTGAGATGTCCCTGATCATGAGAACGGTGAGGAATCACAAGGGGGGAACTGGTTAGTGAACTGAAGGCAGCTGGGACCACAGTTACAAAAGAAACAATTGGTAACACACTACGCGGTCATGGACTGAAATCTGCAGTGCACGCAAGGTCCCCCGGCTCAAGAGGGCACATGTACAGGCCCGCCTGAAGTTCGCCATTGACCACCTGGATGATTCAGAAGAGGCCTGGAAGAAGGTGATGTGGTCAGATGAGACCAAAATAGAACTTTTTGGGCTGAACTCAACTCACCGTGTTTGGAGGGCAAAGAACACAAAGTACAACCCAAAGAACACCATCCCCACCATCAAGCACAGTGGTGCTTTTCAGCCAAGGGGACGGCACAACTCCATTGTATTGAGCGGAGGATGGACGGGGCCATATACCGTGGAATTCTGGACCAACAGCTCCTTCCCTCAGTGAGAGAGCTGAACATGGGTCAAGGATGGGTGTTTCAGCATGACAACTACCCTAAGCACACCGCCAAAGCAACAAAAGAGTGGCTGAAGAAGAAGTACATCAAGGGTCTGGAGTGGCTTAGCCAGTCTCCAGACCTGAATCCAATTGAAAATCTTTGGAGGGAGCTTAAAATTCGGGTTGCAAGGCGACAGCCTCGGGACCTGAATAATTTGGAGGCTGTCTGCAGGGAGGAGTGGGCCAACATCTCTGCCAAAATGTGCACAAACCTTGTCAACAACTATAAAAATTGTTTGACATCTGTGCTGGCCAATAATGGCTTTTCTACAAAATATGTACATGCTGTTTGTCCAGGGGGTCAAATACTTATTTTTGACCAAAAATATGCAAATAAATTCCTAAAATGCATACAATGTCTTATTCCACTTTTTTGGTGATATTCTGTCGCTCACTGTTAAAATAAACCTATCATTAAAAATATAGACCGTTGCACTCTTTGTTAGTGGGCAAACCTGCAAAATCAGCAAGGGGTCAAATACATATTTCCCCCACTGTACTACTCGGGTCCTGAATTGGTGCCTTCTGATATGTGCCTGTCTGTCTGTCCATCCGTCCATCCGTCCATCCGGTGGGTTAGGCAGGGAAGGGGGCCAGGGGGGAGACAGTTTTTATGAGTAAAAACACATTCTAGTTACATTTGATAAAATGTACAAATCTCGCTCAGAATGCAAGGCAGGTCTGATTCTGTGAAGGATGGGGCTGTGCAAAATTTCATAAATACAATATTTGTCTGTACATAACCCATGACATGCTTGTGATGCAAGCTATCATTGCTTTCGATCGGTCAGAATAGCTAGAGACTTGAACTTCATCAGACATTTGTGCTTTGAATTGAAGAGGGTGTTCCAGGAGCCAAGACTGAAGGATGTTGATTATTGAAAAATTTACCGGTAAGGGCTGTTTGAGATCTTGGGAAACCTCTCTGAATGAGCCTGTATTGCACAATTCAATATCCATAGCAGGAAAAAAAAAAACTTGGGCAATCTAAGGCAAAACGATCCATTGACTTTTACTTCAGCTGACTGAGAATGTGTTTTCACAGTTGTCACAAAATGCCACTAGAGGGAGTACTGACATTACAGTAGACCCAAATGGAGGAATGTTGCTGTGAAGTTTCTATTCGCTGCTTGTTTTTCTTCCTGTTTAGCTGAAGCTAATACTTGTGTTTTAATGACAAGGCTCATTGTATTGATATGCTCTCGACAAAAGTGACGCTGTTGCCAGTGGCCGTCAAAGGAATGAAGTCTTTCATTGATAAGAAGTTACTGAGCTGTGTGTTTGGATTACCAGTATTTTAAAAAAAAAAACTCATGCCAAATGAGCTCTGCTGTTAGTGGATTCCAGCAAAGTCTTTTTTTTTTTCTGTTTTATGGTATAAACATTATTTCTTTTTTATTGGGCCCCAAAAAAAAGTCCAACTCTGACATTCCTTAACATTCTGAATTACCCCAATTGTTGTGAATGGGTGTTTCTATTGAGGTGAAATTTGGACAAATTGTTAGATGTAGCAGAGACTGCTAAGTTTCAGACGAGCGCTTGCTCTCCATTGCAAGGTCCCTTCTTGTGTGGACGTTTGCATGTTTGTGTTAATGGACATCGGTAGGACTGAGATGCACCAGTAGTGGTCCTTGGGACCGTTAGACATGTGATTTGAACTGAATCTTAAATGCACTGCCATGTTGGTTTAAACAAGATGTAAGTACTGAGTGACAACCAGGCAATTTCAACACTACGGTCCTTAACCGGCAGGCAGTTTTTGAATATCAACAAATGCCTTCAGTTGCATCCCGCTGCAGAAGACGTTACCACTTTTGCTGATTTTGCATGCTCTTTTTTGAATGTTTTTTCATTTGTCCCTGGAAATGGAACAGTTCCTTGTTATAACCCGAACTGAGTCAAACTGGATTTTCATATTGACGAATTAAAAGTTTAGTTGTGATACTTGTGAAATGAAATTGTACATGTCCAAAAGCAGATGAAAGAAAAAACCCAAATTTTATGTTAATAGGCTGCTGTCCTACAAGGTCAGTTTATATTGCCTAATTAGCTGAAGGGTTTTTTCTTTTTTTTTTTTTTTTTCTAATTATGGTTCCTTTTGATCTTGCGTTTATGGAAACTGTATCAACCTTTGCTACATGCACGCAATTAAACCCCAAATGTGATGCGTTGTTTGTTGTTTGTTGTGTTTTTTTTTTTTAATTTAATTTTTTTTTTATAACAACAGATTTTCGGAACAAATTCCCATCTCATCACCACGATGCCAACCCCATTTCAAATGTGACTGATAACACCTTTTTAATCTTATAGAAAGGAAGGAAGGTTAAAAAATTCACTGCGACTGCATCTGAGACTGCATAGACTGAACCTGTACCTCTAGTTGAAAGATGATGACTGTCTGTTACGGCTATTTTATGAGCATAGCCAAATCGCCTGCCTTGCTGTGGTAGCCACTGACTCTGTGTTGACGCATTTGCCTTCGGCCCTTAAAGGCGGAGTCATTAACCTGTCGGTGCCCGTGGTGCTGCCCATCTCCCGCGAGGACAAGGAAAGGCTGGACGGCTGCACAGCCTTCGCCCTGGTGTATGCTGGCCGACGAGTTGCCATCCTCCGTAACCCAGAGTTTTACGAACACCGAAAGGAGGAGCGCTGTGCCAGGCAGTGGGGAACCACTTGCAAGGACCACCCTTACATCAAGGTCAGCCCCAAGGTCACAGGCAGAGCACACGCAGACCCCAATTTCACTGAAGTAAGGACGTTGTGTAAAATGTGAATAAAAACAGAATGCAATGATTTGAAAATCCTTGTTGACCTATATTCAGTTCAGTACACTTCAAAGAAAAGATATTTAATGTTTTTGGAGATATTCATTCATTTTGAATTTGATGCCTGCAGGCAACAAAGCTGCGGCAGTGGCATATTTAGCACTGTGTTACATTCTGTTTTTACTCATATTTTACACAACGTCCCAAATTCATAGGAATTGGGGTTTCGTACATTCTTTCCCTTAAGTGCCTGGTAATTTTGCATGCCTTTTGAAATTGTATGAAAATTGAAATTATAGACTGATAAAATGTTGAAGTGCTGGCTAACTCTGAGACATTAGCTGAAATGGTGATCAATATCTATCTATGGTCACAAATAATAATAATAAAGAATGAATAGATTAATACATTTTCTATGTTCAGATGTACCTGGGCCTGTCCACAGAAATGGGGTACCTAAGGGGCATGGTACATTAACGGTTAAATAACACATTACAGTGTTCGACAATTCACTAAATTGTATGTTTATTGTGTTATACATATGACAAAGATATAATTAGAACATTTTTGAAGTAATGCTTTGCCTAGTTTTATTTTTACTTGCAGAAAGAAGAGAATGTCCACACTGGTTTTTGATATTGTTTGTGACATTGTAGATGTAGTTCATTTTAGGGCGGTTTCAGCCCATCAAAGGGCACCCTTATTTTGAGTAAAGTTGTCAGCTTGAATAAATAACTTAGTTTCTTTTAGTTTCTCTTCGTTTTCTAAAAAAAAATAATGACGGGTAATTTAATGACACCCTATTTGAAAAGCTTACGTTCGTAACCATTGTCTGTCCTTGCAGTTACGAACATAAAAATGGGTCAGACTGGGATATATTTGCGGAAATAACCACCCATACATGTACGAAAAATAAGAGTCCATTTATTGATATACGATATAATTATTGATTTTCAGTTTTCTTTCCTTCTGATTTCTTTCAATGATTGTTGAAAATTTTGCGTTGCGAGTCTGTCCAAAAAATATTACGTTCGTAACCCCTCCTAAACAAGAAAAATTCATGCGAATCTACGACTGTGAACTCAGTCACAGCTGAATACTAAATATGCGTGTGCGCCTCGACGTTGACGCCATTGCTTGAAGGTCATGCAAGCATCGTCTGCAATGCTGGAATGATTTTCTCTTAATCTGTCACGAATATTACTTACGTAAGTACTGTTATGATCGTAATAGAAAATGAGCAATGATCACATCATTTATTTGACATAATCAACACAATAGTTTGGGCGAATAATGCACTTTGAAGTCTCAGATTGGACTGCAAATATGGAGCAAATTCCCCGGCTTTTTATATAGATTACACCTACGGAGCATAAAATATCACCAAATTTACCTATTTCTGCCATTAGCGGTCTCACTGACTGTACAGTTTTGCGGCTGTAATTTTTTTCGAAAAATGTAGGCCTATCTTTTGTTTGCCTAGCAACTAACCGATGCCCCTGTCAGAGTTGGTGGAGTAGAGTAGTCTAGAATTCTTTTATTTTATTGGGCAGCACTGGCAAAAAGTTTGAGCCAGCAGCAGCAGGATACACTGGCACGGTGGCACCAAAACGGAGGCAGTGCTAGGTCCGCAGGAGCTGACTCACAAAATAAGACGCGTCACCTGCTGCAATTGCTTCAGACCCGTCTGTGGGAATTGCACCAGGAAAACGGAGGTCACCTGCGCAGACTATTACGATTAGACTAAATGCTACGCCACCCCAATAAATAAAAAGGTAATCAGAAAAGTTCAGCACCTCCCTGGCCAATTGTTTTCTAATTCCGTGTCATTGTTCCGATTAATTATTTCATAATAAATAAGATATTCCATATGGTTATGTTGTTATAAATGTTGAACCCGAATGTATGTTCATCAAAATAATGTTTTTAATCGTTGTTTTTGTCGTTCTGAATTGTTTAATTATTTCTTTACCCGAAAATATCGTTGTGAATGTTAACAATAAAGCCGCTTTCACACTGGACGCGAACGAATTTTTCGCACGGCAGATCACATTCAAAGTCAATGCAAAGACGCGAATCCGCGTGAAACACGCGTATTTGCGTCTTTTCATTGAATTTGAATGCAATCTGTCTTGCATATTTAAACCATTAAATATGCCACCTGGGAGTAAATTATATTATTTTCGAGGAAATGTCTCAGCAGTTTATCTCATCTGTCCTGTTACATACGTAATACCTTTCAGCTAGTTTTGGAAAACGAATATTGTTAGTTGTGGTGTTGATTTATGTAAGGTTTTTTTATTGATTGATGTTACTGATGTTCAGTGGAGTTCATTTAGCTCAATTTTTAACTTTGCAAGGTGTTTGCTTTGAGTGTTGAAAAACACTAGGCTATGTGCCAGAATTTGCAAGCGGGAAATCCACAAATAGCAAATCTGGAAGAAAAATTGATTTTTAATACTACTCAATGTATTTTTTATCAGTGTTATAGTTTTTATGACTTTTAGAATAAATTAATGTTTTCACCTAGCCTACTTCTACTAAGCATTTTTTTTTTGTTGATTTTAGGTTGAAATATCTGTCTTGTTACTTACGTAAATCGGTGTTGCCATGACCATTTCAACTGTGTGTTCCAATGTCATCTTTGCTGATATTATCTTTATAACTGCAGAAAGTTATTCAAGGTCCCTTTAGTGACTTATTAGATTGAATCTTTTTTTCTTCTTTATTGGTTTATTTTTCGTCTTGTGTGTCACACTTATGTACCCCATTTCTGTGGACTGGCCCACCTACAGATGTAGTTGAATAGAATTGATTTCTCTAACTGACGCCCATGGCTCTTTGTCGTCTATTTAATTGGTGGCATTTCTGGATCCATTGGGCCGAGATGAGATTTCTCACTCTGATTCAGTTTGAAGGCCAGATCTGCAATAGTGTACTCGGGTCCTCTGCGCTAATTCTGAAACATTATTCATCAGTCGAATGTTGAAGACTTAAAGATGTAAGCTAAAAGCATTTGCATCCAGGTCTGATACCAGCAAAATCCAACCCAAACTTCCTCCAGATGTGGTTCATTCTGCATTCGGACATATCCTGCCCATATCCAGTTTCATTTGTTAATCTGTGGCCTTTAAATGTAGCACACTGGATTTGTCAAGAAATCTGATACTTTGCTAAAAATACAGTTGTGAATAATACTCAGGATGTGGTCTGGGCCTGTCCGCCGAGACGGCAAACATGGCTCTGTGTTCCTGTCTTGGGAATTTGCACATGCTCAGTGTTTGCCTAGATCTCTTTTAATACCACTCACTGCTTTTGTTTAGATTTCATCATTATTTCCACAAGACTGAAATTTGTCAGCACGGCATTTGGGCTGTTTCTCTGGCTGTGATCTCGATGTTCCTCTTAGTTGCGTTGCCAATAGCCGCCCACCTTCTATCCACACACATCAGGGTAAATGCCGAACAATTGAGCCAGGTCACGCGGTAACGGAGTTAAAAAATTGGTGTATTTTGTATCATAGCTCCAAAACGAAGTAAGATGATGGAATTAAAATTTAAATGGCTTCATTTAGGTCTTTCCTAGTACTTAAAAAAAAGAACAAAATAGCCAATTTTGTTCATTTGATTTGTTTTGGGGGAAAACGCTGCCGTTTTCACCCAAAACAAATCAAATGAGCAAAATTGGCTATTCTGCTTTTTGAAGTACAAGGGAAGACCTACACAAGGCCATTTAAATAGCAACTCTTACTTAGTTTTGGAGCGATGATACAAAATACACCAATTTTGTAACTCCGTTACCGCGTGACCTGGCCCAATTGCATCCATGTGCATGCAGTATGTCTCCACAGGGAGATCTGATGGCTGTTAGGTGCTTGACATTCTCAAACACTCTTGCTCGCCCAGCTGCATCACATTTTCAAATCGTATAATGGCTGACGGTTCTAAGCTTAGCTAGCAGACCTTGCATTCTCCCGAGTGGGAGAAGAGGGACTGAAACACTGGGTGGGGGTTTGGGGGGAATCACTTTTGGGGGGGGAAATTTCAAGACAAGTGGCAATTTGTTCCTTTTTTTTTTTTTTTTTAAACGTGCGATATTTTTGATCGACTTAAGTGATGCAACATAACAAAGTGAGGTATAGTGTGAACCACAGCGCAAAGTGTGGACTAGACTCTAACTGGGTTACTAAAACAATTAAGTGAATTTAATTGAACTTGTTTGGATAATTCCTAAACGATGCTTCCCCTTACAAATGGCATTTCTTCTTCAGATGGTAATGGAGAGTGGGGATTGGCTGGTTGGGGGGGACCTCCAAGTGTTGGACCGGATCTACTGGAACGACGGGCTGGACCATTACCGCCTCACGCCCACCGAGCTCAAGCAGAAGTTCAAAGAAATGAATGCAGGTACACGTCCGCAAGCCCTCTGTCCAATACTTTTAAAGCTCTACTGTGCCGCAGGAGACCAGCGTGTTGTACGTGCTGTACAGTTCCCTGGTTGTGATTATGTACCGTTTTCTGGAGCAGAATTTTCATGTCAAATAGGGTTTGCAAATAGGCGCATATATCGGCTCGACTCGGGCAAGCAAATAATTTTTGCTTTAATAAGCAAATTAGTGCGACTGCAAAGAACAGGTGGAAACCGGATTGAGCTCTGTGCTGATGAGCTAAAGGCATGTGCTTCTGTTTTGACCTTGAGAGTTTTATTGAACTTGTGATTGTCTGTACACTGACTCTGCCGTACGCCATGCCGTGCCCCGCCTCTCCTTTGTAGACGCAGTGTTCGCGTTCCAGCTGCGGAACCCGGTGCACAACGGCCACGCCCTGCTGATGCAGGACACGCACAAACGGCTGATTGAGCGCGGGTACCGCCGCCCGGTCCTGCTGCTGCACCCCCTGGGCGGCTGGACCAAGGACGACGACGTGCCCCTGGCCTGGCGCATGAAGCAGCACGCCGCCGTGCTGGAGGAAGGCGTGCTGAGGCCTGACTCCACCATCGTCGCCATCTTCCCCTCTCCTATGATGTATGCAGGCCCCACCGAGGTAAATGCCACCTCCCGCAGGACCACTGCCAAAAAGTGGGGAAAAAAAAGTGAAGGCCACTTAGAGGCCACTTACTTTGATGGACCTGTGTGATAGGTTTTTTAGGCTGCGTCCGAATAGTTAAATTACGTCCTATCCTCTAATTCCTTACCAGTTTTCTTTGACCTCTGTGTAAAATGTCATGAGGTAAAGGAAAGGTGTAAAGGGGACTCTTTTACAGCTTAGGCAGAGACTCATGCTAATAAGGGAATCCGAATACACTTACACTAAGCACAGTGATCACCTGCCTCCTGCCAGTCATGTTTGTTTGTTTTCCGTGATTGGCTGGATGGACGGTCATTGCGGAATTGCGAGATGGCATTGCCTCCTTTCTTTTTGAAAAGGATGGTTAGTGCATCCTATGCTAAAGGTGATAAATTGGGGAGCATTGAAGCACCTTTCCTTTTACATTTAAAGAATCTGAACACACTTATCATGGCTGCCACATAAATACTTCCGGATCGTTTTCCCGGAGTAAGGAACTTTCCTAAGCAAAAAAGACTATTCGGACGCAGCCTGCATCTCTGTATTTTTTTTTGGCCCCACAGAAACCATCCCCTAGGTAATATTGTCTCCCAGATGGCATATACTGGGAAATCATGTCCGTAGGGTTCAATTAACCAGGCAGAAATATCCCTGGAGATATGTCCCGGGCCCAGGGCCACTGGGCCTAGGAAGGAATGTCTGGGGGACAAATTCGACTGGGAGACATAAATGCCTGTTACACCTGTACCCCTGCTCTTTCATGCAAATGTCCATTTGACTAAACATTTGGCTGCTGCTCATTGCATGACAGTGTGTAGACATGGGCAGGAGGTTCAGCTGTTGTTCAGGCTGAGGTAATGTGATCTGAATTACTTTAACAGCGGTATTGTGTTGGTCCAGACTTGGGTAGTTTCAGCACCGCAGATACCGCTGATCTTGTGGGAATTTTAACACTGAGCACTCTCTAAAATATACCTTGAATGGTGTGGGAAAGAATCATATGAAAGGCAGCTTGAGGGCAAAAATGCTTTGATTTAAAAAGCAGTAAGTGGAGAATGATTAGGCTGGTTCTAGTTGACAAGTAAGCAACAGTAACAAAAATGACCGTGCGATTCAGCAGTGCTATGCAGAAGAGCATTTATAAATGCACAATATGCTGTACCTTGAAGTGGACGAGCTACATCTAAGACCACGGAGTTTCGCTCCTGTCTGAGAAGCACGAGAAAGTGAGGCCGCTGTCAGCCAAAGCTCTCCAAAACTGTACCGAAAAGATGAGAAGTCATTTGGGTCTGAAGAATCATGGTTTCTGCAGCAACATGCAGGGTCTTAATTTTGTGTCAGCAATTTTCATCCATGGATGCAACTTCAGGCTGATTGTGATGTGATGTTTTGGGAATATTTTCATGTTCCATTAATACCAATTTGAATGTCGTTGCCTGCCTGAATGTTGTAGCTGTCCATGCGCATCCCTTTACAGCCAGTTTTCCCTTCCTCTGTTTGTTACTTCCAGCAGGATAATGCACCTTTTCACACCGTCATCTCTAGCTGGCTCTACAAACTCGGCAACTAAACAACGTAATCCAGTGGCCTCTGCAAGTCATAGATATCAATCCAAATGAGCACCATTGGGATGAGATTCACGGCATGAATATGCAGCCAAAAAAATCTGCAGCAACTACATGATGCCATCATGTCAACATGGACTAGAATCTCGAAGGAATGGTTCCAGCACCTTTTTGTATTTCTGACAAAATTTGAATTTGTGCTGTTCACGGGACAACAGATGGTCCCTCCTTGTATTAGAAAGGCGTGCCTAATAATATGGCCGCTACTTGAAGTTCAGAATGATCAGAGACATCAAATCTGGAAAGGGTTTTATCTGGAAAGCACTTAGTTTTCCTTTGAGGAAGTAGTACAATTTATTAAAGTTTGTTCATTGTTATTGTTGGAAAATGCTTTAAAGATTAGTGGTCATTGGATAGGCTTTAATTCACTGGCGCAGGTAATGGAAATGCAGCAATTGACTTAAGTGAGATACCATCTGGCACATAGGTTATCGGGCTATTCGGCCTTTCTTTGTTTATCATCTTGCAGTCTGAGGTTCAGGACACAGTGCTGTCAGGTCTGCTCTGTAGCACTCCATAGGGGCGGCCTTCAAATGAAATTCTTTGTTATCTTGCCGCAAGGTCATTCTAAATCAGCCTGTGCAGTCTGTCGGTTTGTAATTTGCCACTCGGGACATTCATAATAAAACCAGCTTGTCCAGTAGATTTCAATTCTGTGGGAAATGCTTTGAAGAGTGGAAATGGGGAACTTGTTGGCCAATGGACTCCCTTTGCTGAAACATCTGCACCAACATTAACCTTTCGTCGGTATTTGATCAGAGTTTCTTTGGATTCAGCTGTTGAATTCCATAGGGCATTTCAGGGATTAGATTTGTTTTAATCAGCCAGACGGTGTACAGGAAAGCCAGATATTGGCCTGTGACTATGTTCTGGATTTGGGAGCGTATATTGCTCTTGAAGATATTGAGATCAGGTATGAAGGCCAGATGCTAGAAGGTATCAGCCTTGGATGATGGTAGGGCTTTTAAATTTCCCAGTGAAGTCTGACAGAAAAGGTTGCATACCATGGTTTTTGCAAGCTGTTTCAGTCACTACCTTCTCTTAAAGGAGTTGCGTCACGATTACTGCGCACGCATACAAATGTGAACGATGTAAATCTCCTTGACTACAAGTCAAAATCTGCTTTCATCTGTGCAAATCCGTCATCATTTTGGTATTCTATTCGTATATTTTAGTGTCTCGGGCTTGAAGGCCATGACGCACCGGATGCGGGTTTGTTTTTTTTTTTTTTTTTTGTTTGTTTTTTTTTTTTTTCCCCCCCGCGTGAATTATTTGCGTGGAAAAAATATTTTTCATACTGCTGATTAGCCACAAGGATTTACACACAGAATGCGACTAATACGCTATGAAAATGCGAACCTTTCATTTTTCGGATGAAGTTTGATTTTTGCGAACATTCGTCACTGCGAGTAAATGCGTCAACCAATCATGTTTTAACAACTTGCCTACCTCAGACAGACTGCAAGACGTTCCTCCGGTTCAATAGTCTCTCGGTCAGTGCCGTGCCGTCAGGTGTTCAGAGGGCTTTCTGTAACCTCGCGCTTTACCGCTCGATTGCTCTCAGGCAGTTCACGTTTCAGTTCGCCTTATTGACAAACAGTTTATTGCCCGAATGACCAAGACTAAAGCATGACCTATAATTAGAATTGAGAAAAGAAAAAAAATGAATGCCTATTGCCTACATGTAGAAAATTGATATGGCAATACAACAGATGCAAAAAAAATCCTAAACTTTTTAGCTGACTTAATTGTAAGGAAAGCGAAAATAGTCACTCAGCTGTGCAACGTGCCTAACAACGCCCTTCAGCTATAACAACATTCAGAATTGTATAGAATGGATTCTCACGGCAAATCTGTGCAGTTTCACGAGCGCAGAAATTACAAAGATGTATTGATATTTTACGTCCTCATTTATCTGCGAAAAGAAACTGTCCTTCTCCATCCCTACTTTAGTGAGAGGTTGAACCCAAAACCTCCTTTTTTTTTTTTTTTTTTTTCTTCTTCTTTTTCTTCTTAGAAAGACTATGAGGAAAAGATTTTCATCACTGAGTCAATTTTTTTTCCTCTGCCCTCTTTTTCTACTTCGGCGTGAGCTGTCAAAACTTTGTAAATTCGTTTTCCCGAATTTCTGTCGCAAATTCGTGTTGGAGCCGATGTGAAGAGTTTTGATCAGAACATTTTGTGTTTATTCGTTACGCATCCGGTGTGCCAAGGCCTTTATGCTTTTATATTAAGAGGTATTTTATGGAAATGGAATGATTTAGTGCTTTTTTTGGATATGAATAATGTAAACTGGTTTCCCAACCGCCAATAATCATAGAAGGTATTTTCTTCTATGATGGCAAATCAGCTTACTTTTCTTTTTATCCTTCAGCTTGAAGTGCTAAAATAGCGCTTTTAATCCTTGTATTTTGATAGAACACTCTTTGATATTTAAAGCATGATGCCTGATTTCCAATCCTGTGCAGGTACAATGTGGTTTCACTTTGCATTATTCAATTACCGTTCAATTTTTTGTAATTTTTTTTATTTTTAAACCTCATTACCAGGTCCAAAATGTCACCCTCCAAACATTATTTCGAGTGAGTTGCTGGCTGGAATGGATGTATAATTACATATATACTTGACCAGACAAAACAAAGTATCTTTTCTACGTACTGTCTGCAGTGAAATTCAAGTTAGATGAAATTTTTGAAATCACTGGTCTTTTTTACGCACCTTTTCTTTACCCTCCCATTTTCTTAAGAGATGGGGTTGTATTATCAATACAACATCACAACTCTTATGGCCATTGTAGTATCTTTAACCAGAAGAATACCTTTAACCTGAGACACTAAAATACTTGAGGCTCAACGGTGTAATATCTTGGGAACCATTGTCAGTAGCTCTGGTTACAATGATAATGAATAGTCTAAAACTATGAAGAACTTCTGTTTCAGTCACATTGACTTTATAACTGGAATATTGACTGTATGAGTAGCTATGTAGATAACAGAATCCACTTTCGTGCTACCGATTGATGTTTCTCAGGTGCAGTGGCACTGCAGGGCTCGCATGGTTGCCGGTGCTAACTTCTACATTGTGGGGCGGGACCCAGCGGGCATGCCGCACCCCAACACGGGCAAAGACCTTTACGAGCCCACACATGGGGCCAAGGTGCTCACCATGGCGCCAGGACTCATCACCCTAGAGATTGTGCCTTTCAAGGTTGCGGCATACAATAAAGCCAAGAAGTGCATGGACTTCTACGACCCAAAAAAGTAAGTAGCTCTTTCACTGATTGCTGTAGTGTTTGTGTGAATTTCACTGCTCTTGTGTTTTTGAGCATCATGTTCCAGTTTAATGATTTCAGTAACTGTTTCACGTAAGGGCGCCCAGTTCTGGTGTCCCAAATTCACACCACTTTTTGTGTGTATGGGTATTCAGAAACAGTGATGACAAGATATGGTGGTCTCTAACCGTATCATTGAAGTCATATTTTTGGAGATTTTGAGATAAGGAATGCACAATTACGTCTTTCTACACCATTTCACACAATCACAAAAGCTTGATTTTTAAAAAAAAAAAAAAAAAAAAAAAAAAAAAAAAAAACTTGCTGCGGTTTCCCCGTAATTATTGAAATCATAATTCTGTAATGTGCATCCACAAATCTTCATGGGTTTTTTTTTTTTTTTTTTTACTGTGTTGTGGAAGAAATGGCAGAAAACCGCTTGATATAAAGGATTACAGGAGAGGTGAACATTGGAAAACTGTGCGCAGGTCACGGTATGTAGACAGCGGGGAAAGTGCATATTGGGTTCAAATGGGCAAGTCGTTTCATGGAAATGGTTGTTCATTAAATTCTTGAAGTGCGCTGTCAACTTTTGTTTTTCTTTCTCCTTCCCCTTATCTACGGGAACTGCGCTGACGGAATGAATGGGAAGACTTATTTTCTTACCCCCTCCTCCGAAGAGTCCCAGCTTCGCAGAAGCTTTGATGTCTTATTAAAATCAGACAAACCTGGCATTAATTACTCAAATGAGTACCGATACCATGGACCGCAAATACCAAACGAACACGGGATCTGTCAGCACTCTGATGCGAACTACTGCCAGCGCTATCAAGTGAAGAAGTTAATGAGCCGTGTTTAGCGGGGATCAGTATGACGAAAAACATCCGAAGAGCAGACGTCCTACAGGAGGTTCCTGTCACATTTTTCACGCCGTGTAATCAATAGGACCGTCTAGGCATTACAGACTGCCCGTTACAATTATTCTAGGCTGGAGAGGAACATTCAGCATTTCTTGAGAAACTGCGGTTTGTTTCTCGGAGTCTCAGTTTGTTCTTGGAGGAGGCTGCTCTGAAAACAAAAAGATGGTGATCGGAGTGGGGTGTGCGGAGGTGGACTCCACTATTCCGGAATTATTTCATTTGTTGGATGGAAATGATTCTAATGAGAGTTTAATAATGGACTTTGTTTATAAAAACATCGAAGTGTTCTACTTCTACAGACCTCTGTTTGGAAGTCTGTTGTGGCTGGCATGTCACTGTCCAGTGTAAACTATGGCCCTTGTTTCACACATGACCTTTTGACCTATTTTGAGTGATTTTACCGGACCAGCACTCAGCCAATATGGGCTGCTTTGTGTGTACATTCTCAATGCTAAAGTCCAGGCTGGGCTGGTTCAGTAATGAATCTCAAGCTGTGGGTTATGAGAGAGGTTGAGCTGGGTCATCAGATACATGTGGGGAAAATAATGTTTCATTAATGAGGCTGCTCTTTGACAGTCTTGCCAGAAATGTGAAGCTTTGTGCACGTCTTAAACAAATTTTTTTCACTTATGTAATTCTTCCCCACGGGATGCAAAGTGCCAACGTGGTCTCTGCATTTCAAAATGTGGTCAGTCAGTTGATCATCATGGATGTTTAGCAGGGCTGCCGAATGGGACACACACATTATGCAACATGAGTCTGTTCGGCTTTGTTCTCGCCTGTCAGCCTCCAGTTGAGCCTCTGAAAGTCTGGTCACTCATTACATGGGCCATGGGCTCAGAATTTAGTACTTTTGATTGGACAGGTAATTTCTGTAAACCTTAATATTAGGACTGAATATGTTTCTTATATGTAGGGAGTTCTTCTCGTACAAAGTTTCTCAAATGTCTTGTCAATACGTGTTCTTAACTTTTTTTTGAGCTGTTTTGAATGACTTGTTGCACATTGTCATTGAGAAATTTTTTTATTTGTGCATTCTTACATTCTCTAAAGATATTAATACTTTAATTCAGCGAGATATCATTGAAATAATCAAAAAGCTGAAATCATTTTTTCTTTTTTTTTCCTTTTTTTTTTTTTTTTTTTCTCCCCTGCGATTGATTGTTGATTGGTTCCCTCCTGTGGTACTGGATAGTACAAGTCCTTAAATTTTTTTTTTTTTTTAATTGAAAACAAACTGTTGCCGTGGGAGTTGGACTCATTGCTGCGTGTTGGCGGTTTCTGGTTTCTTGGAGCAAGGTTTGACTGGAGCAAAGGCTAACGCACAATCTGAATTTCAAAGGGCTTCACTTGGCGTCTAGCAGAATTTTTGACAGGCAGCCTTCTCCATTGCTCCCACTCTGGTGCACAGTATTGGTGTGTGCCAAATTTAAAATGAATATGAATTCCAATTCTAATTGCCAGCGATTCCCCCCTGAAGATCTCTCATAAAGTGTAGACTATTGGCTTTAATAAAGCCAAGCTGTTTCCCATTAAACTGCGCGCTCAGTTGTCTCCGTGCGATATGGTTTCTGCGGTGTGCTCTCCTGTGTGCAGTTAATACCATCAAAACAAAGTGCTGTTGTCTCTACACCTCTTGTCTCTCCACTTCACCATTCTTCTCTCTTCATTTTTTTTTATTTATTTATTTTTTTTTTTTATTGATAATTTACTTTGCTTTTAAAGGTTAATTTCAAGTCTATGGGGGCAGCTGTCATTTCATAATCTAATCATAAAATAATTTATTGATGAACATGCTTATAGGCCTACTTTTCCTTTGGAACTTTGATGAAGCGTTGCATAAATATGCAATGTTAGGTCTGCACTGAATAATTATTTTTTTTTTCCATTGATTAATTTGAAAATGCTTTTTTGATTATTCCATTAATCCAGTGGTTCTCAAATTCGGTCCTGGCGCCCCCCTGTGTATGCTGGTTTTTGTTCCAGCCACAACTGCAATTGTAGGATTTTAAAAGGCTGTTACTTTGTCTTAATTAGCAGCATTTCATGTTTAGAGTAGTTATTTACCATCTTAAGCCAGATTTGGATGGAAATATCAATTGTGCCATGAAGAATAAAAACTCTTGAACATATTGTGCTTAATTTTCAATATTGCTAGGATTTTCAGGTGAAAGCATTTTTAAACAGATCAAATTAGACTCTGAGAAAATCAATAAGCTCCAAATTAGGTTTCTGAACACAGGTGTTTTGAGTTTTTCCCAAGTAACCTGCCTGAACCAAATAAAATCAACAGAAAACACAACAGGTGTGACTCCACTGTTTGCCAAGTAAATTGTCGGGTTTTGCCACCATATGTCAAGAGTTTCACCAATGAGGAACCTTTTGATTGTTTATGTTGATTAAATGTTTAGTTAAATTGTTTCCCTCTGCCAATATTTACGATATATCTCAATGTGGATATTTGCATAAATGCACCTAATTAAAACAAATCAACAGCTTGTTAAAATCCTAAGATTGCAATTGTGGATAGAACAAAAACCAGCATACACAGGGGGGCGCCAGGACCGAATTTGAGAACTACTGCATTAATCCAATGACTAATTTCCCAATAATTGTAAGGATGACTTATTACTTGACTAAAGCCATTAAGTAGGACGTCCTGAGAGGCAAGTGAGGAAAATTCTGGCAATCCATTTTATAAGTCTTATCTTAATTGCTTTCTCTCCTCGGTTAATGACTTTCACATGAAATTTAAAAAGGTTTTTGCTACTTTTTTCCATTTGTGGGGAAAAGAAAATCTGTATGGCTGAATGTTTGTTTTAATACTCATTTCAGCCCCAAGAAGTGTGCCACTACTGGCAGTATACCTCATATTGTAAATGGGACTTAAAGCATTCATGTTACACCTCCATGTTATATTATTAGAGAACTCATAATAGTTGATTTGTTTGTTGAGAGAACTATTACCTTAGGTAAATGCGTAGGATTACATGTAGATGTAACCGTCACTAACTCTGGCGCAGAGTAGTTCCTAGGGGATTAAAGCGATTATTTTTCTAATTTTGCCAATCTAGCCATTGATGACACATTGGCTAATATTAAGAACTGTGTGTACCAACAAAAACATATTTCATGTTTTGACATAACGCCTGCGTGATGACGGAGGTAAACCGGGCTGAAGAGCATCATAAATTTATTTATTTATTTTTTTTAAACCATGAAAATTTCCTTACCCTGGACTGATGTGCCACCTAAATCTGGATTTGTGGGTACACACAAAACCATCTTCATTTTGGATAAGCAGATTTGACACAAGTAACTACAAGTTTGATTCCATAAAAGTTTGAATGCTGTGTAAAATATAAGAACACAATACTACAATTTGCAAGTCATTTAAGCCCTATGCTTAATTGAATATGGCTCAATGACATCAATAAATGATGAAACTGAGAAGTTGTTTTTTTTTTTTTTTTTTTTTTGAAAAATATCTGCTCATTCTGAACTTGGTACAAGTTGTATAATGCAAAAAAATTACCCCTAATGGAACATTGCACAGCTAATTTGGTTAATTGGCGACAGGCTGGTACATGATTGGGTATGAAAAGTGCATCCCAGAGAGGAGGAGTCTTTCAAAAATAAAAATTGCAAGGCTTTCATCACTCCGTAAAAGACTGCATGGGCAAATAGTTCAACGATTTACGAATGTTTCTCAATATAAAATTGCAAAGAATTAAAGGATTTCATCACCTGCAGTTTAGTCATGGAAACATTCAGAGAATCTGTAGAAATTTCCGTAGCGAGAGGTTTGGCCAAAAAACGATATTGAATGCCCACAATCTTAAGGCCCTTAGGCGGCACTGCATTACAAAACGGACAGGATTCGGTAGTGCAAATCACTGCATTAGTTCATGAACTCCTCTGCAAACCATCATCAGTGAACAGTTTGTCGCTGTGACCACACATGCAAGTTAAAACTCTACTGTGCAAAGATGAAACCATATATAAGCAAGTTCCTGAAACATTGCTGCCTTCTCTGGGCCCCAGATCATTTAAGATTGACGGAGGCTAAGTGGAAAAAATGCCACGTGGTCTGAGAAATTCAGTCAAAATGAGAAATTGTGGGGGGACCGGGCTAATAGAGCTCCCTTAAGGGCAACTCCTTCACCTCGACTTTCAAAGCTTATAAAAACACAATGATATACATAATATTCAGCTGTGCTTGTCTTCCATCATATTTCCTCCTGGGGTCCTGATTGAAGGGAGGGCTGTCCACCGATATGCTTGAATATTACTGTACAGGCAATGGAATGGCTTGCCCACAGATGCCCGTGGTGCTCTCACCAGCTGTCTACCTCCCCGCTAGCCTGCTTGGGGCCTGTAAAAATTTCTTGCTTGTAGCAGTAATGCATATTACCGCCTGGAGTTAATGGAAAATGTGATATGATTGCATACAAGGAAGCAGGACAAGCCCGGTATGGAGCCTTAACCAGATCAGGTGGCTGCTGTTTGGACACGAGGTTTATGATTTGGAGCTGTAAGGGAATGATCCTACAACCAGGTCAGAACCCGAGCAACCTTCCGACTTGAACATTTTCATAAATTAAGTGCCTGTAAATTTGGAGGAACAGGAAGCATCTGCGCTAACAGCTGGAAAATGGTGGAATCTGGTTGTCCTTATTATTCTAATGGACAGTTATCACAGACTCTTGTCTGAATTTTTTTGAATCTTTTACAGATTTACCTCATGCAATGTGTCTATTTGACGGAGCTTAGCAATGGAACATTTCTAATTGTGACTTTCAAATTTGATTTGAAGGGACTGATTGACAATGTTTATCGGGCATTTCCCTTCAGTGTTTAGTTCGGAACCATCTGTAAGAACTTCAACATGTAGCAGAAGGTTTGAATTTATTGGCAAGCGTCTTGAGTTTTAGATTTCTTCCTCCCTCTTCTGTTGCCTGGAAGCAGAGAGCAGCTGTTTTAACCTCCTGTGTTTCGTTCACTTGGCCTGTACCGAAAGGAAAGCTGCATGAAGCATAGGCGTCACTGGCCAAGGAGCGGTTTGGTCTACGACATTTGCTGCTGATTGCAGACATTCAGAGGGTTCTGTATGGACATTATTAAAGTTAATTAATTTATATGTCTTTTTCAGCCATCAGGACTATGACTTCATCTCAGGAACACGAATGCGCAAAATGGCTCGGGAAGGTCAGAATCCCCCGGAAGGTTTCATGGCGCCCAAGGCCTGGATGGTGCTGAAAGAATATTACAAGTCCTTGGAACGGGTTTAAAGGATGCAAATCACCCAGCTGATTTGTAATGGTTAATGGAGCTAAGTGGGACCACCCAACAATATTTGTACCACTCTGCTATGGTTCGCGTTTGTGTATCAAGGATATTTTATGCCATAATTGTTAACAAATGCACTTAGTGTGTGCATACAAAGTCTACGTTGAAATGCCTCCGGGTCAAAATTTGCACCGTGTCAAAACTTGTATTGAAATATAGTAAACTTACAGTGAAATATAATATTTACTTCACTAATTTCAATGGTTATATCTCAAAATGCATGTTGACCATGCACATGTGCAAATCAGCAGAGCGGTGTATTTCATTTTGGCTGCAAAATTCTGGATAGATATTAACGTTAACTCTGAAACATGTAATCCATGTTGAGTTCCACATGCATTTTTATGGTGTAGAGCATCTTTGATACACGTCAACTTCCAAATGCAAAGAATAGCTTTTAAAGCTACGCTTCTGGTTTTTAGTCTTCTGGCCCTGAAATGTACGGTTTTATGTATGTTCTTTTTACACAATGCACCATACATACTTTTCAATTTTAAAAGATCTGTCAATTGTGATTATGGTGAAAGAATTTGCGGTTTGTTATTTAATTGACTTTAAGAATATATTTGTCTGAGTCAGGCAACCTCCCCATTTTAAATGTGTGAAATACTGTACCTGCTTGACGTCTGACTTAATTGAGCCTTTTATTTATTTTTTTCTCTTGTGCAGTCTCATCATGTGCTAATTTATTAACAAGGATTGTCATCCCCAGTGGTGTAAAAAGAAAGACGGAAACTGCAAAATGTTCTGCTGCCAAGTGTTTTTTTTTTTTTTTTTTGTTATCAGTGCTTGGAAAAATAACTCTGCTTCAGATTTCCATCCTTACTCCTCTCAACTTCAGATTTCTTCTGTAGTGATGTACAAAATCTTTTCAGAGGTTTTCAAGCCGGTTACCTCCGTTTGACTTTCACAGTGAACGATTCTGCGGTTCCCTGTTGTGAAATGATGGAATCTCACAGGAATGTTTTGTATTGTCCTATCTGATGCAATAATAACTGTATGGGATGTTCTGGTGGGCGATGTCTCCTGGAATACGCCAGCACTATTAGCTTATGTACTGATACCCCAACTTCTGCTCTGTAGTTACTGTTACGTGGAGACTTATTGCTGTTGGTCAATACTTTTTTTAAAGAACAAGCTATGCTCATTGGAAAGTGTAGATATTGTAGAAAATGTACTGTCTTTGCTGAAAGACAGAAATGTATAAATATTTTTGTTTGTTTTAAAAGTGGTTTTACGACCCCACGTCTGAAAACTTTAGGATGGTTTGAAAAATGGAGACGTATAAAAGTAAGAAATGATCCGTAAATCATGACCTTTATTCATTTGAAAATGGTGCAAGTCAAAATGGTTAATATTTTCCTTCTCAACAATATTTATTTTTGGTAATGCACGTTCACACAAAACTCGATGCCTGAAATGGGTTTCAAAAAAGTTGTTGTACTGTCAATGTGAGACAGTGATGGACTGCTTAAAAATGGTTGTATGGATGTTGACCATATACAGTTTGTCTGTATCATGCTTTGGTAAAATGGAACCTCCTCTAAAGGCCCATTTTGTTTGCAAGCAAGGAGTGGTCGATGCTTACAACTGCACGAGTGAATACTTCAACAGTTTATAAACAGACTTGGAACACCATCTACATTGCGTACCATTATTAAGATTCAGGGAATCTGGAGAAGTCTCTTTGTTAAGGATGATCTCCAATCCTTCAGGTGAAACTGCTTTAAAAACTGACCTGCTTTTTGGATGGATAGAACTACATGAGCTGGGACTAATTTGGAAAAACTTTGTCAAATAAGTACCTTTCATCACTACATCTTCAAATTTAAGTGTCACTCGTGTCATACGTCAGAAATGTCCGTAAATGCAGCTCTCTTCTCTAGATTTGAGCTCCTCTGAAATTGTCTGACCTGCTAACCTGACAGATTTGTTGTCGGTAATAATGAATGTTGTGTTTTCCTGGGAGAGGGGAAACGGACCCTCCCGCTTGTTACCAACTTGATTTTCAATGCCAGCATCTGTTATGGTATGGATGCGTGTAGGTGGCGGTGGCATTGATTGAGGGCATATAGGGATTTTGGAGTAACATATGCCGTCTTCTAGGTGACATCTCTTCAGAGACATCCATGCTTATTTCAACAAGAGAATTGCAAGCCGCAATGTTTGTTACAGCAGTGTGTTTTATCCTAGGCTGCTTGACTGTCCTACCTGAAGTCCTGACCTGTCTCCCAATGAAAATATGTGATGCATTAAGAAGTGCAAAATATGGCAATGAAGTCTCCAGGCAGCTGAAGAGCAATAAAAGGGAAGAATGGGGGGAAAAAAATCTGTCAACTGGAGCAATTGGCATCCTTAGTTCCTGAAAATGACAACACTCAGGGCTGCTGAAAGGAAAGGTGACGGAATGCAGGTTAAAGCACCCATGTCCCAACATTTCTGGAATTTGTTGCAGGCATAAAATCCCAAATTACTGTGTATTTCCAAAAACGGTGTGTTATAGAGTGAAGAACATTAAATGTCATGTTTTTGTTCCGTTTTTAATTTAATAGAAGTCAATGATTTACGAATCATTATTTTTATTCATTTGCGTTTTCCGTATTGTCCCAACTCTTTTGTAAATGGGGTTGTACCAAAAGTGCATTAAGTTGCATATTCTGCATGCGTAACTTTATAATGGTACTTGCACATGTTGATGATTGGGGACTTAAGAGGTTGTTTTGGTCATCAAAACCAGGAAATTCTAATTTAAATCTTGAGTCCAATGGGTGTCAGGGTGTCCAATGTCATTGCAGCATTAAACCGTTTTGTGCACGTTCTTGAAGCTCATGATGAAACTACTTTAAACATCTGACTGCCATTGATTTAATTCTTCTCTCATATTTTTGACTGCTACATATCTGTTCAATCATAATGCTATTTGAGTTCAGAATTTAATCAGGAACTCCTGATGAAAATAAAACGCATGTTTAACCAACATTGCAGCTGATGCATACTGAGTTTGCTGAACTGCAAAAGGTTTTTAAATGATATTGTCCCAAACCCCATGGTCAATTTCAAGTAGCCACAATCTCCCACCAAAATTAGTTTATTTATAGGATGGTTGTAAATGTGTTTGTTTATGATTTCTAAATAATAAGTATTAAGTTGACAGTCTTTACTCTTTTTGCAGCGTTAAGTTAAAATTCTTCTTTAGCTACTGTTTGCCAGTAAGTCTTTGTCTACATGATGCTAAAACCTTTCATATTTTGATTGTATTGTACTTCTGTGCTTTATTAAATCATTCCTATCAAATGTATAGATTATTGTTTTTTGATTTTATGCTTCACAGCTCTGCGAAATGAAAGCTTATTTGAATTTTGGTCCCAAAATATGAAGAATATATCACAGCCTGAAGACCATGTTTTTTGTCTTCTGCGTGAAATGCTTGCATTTTTTCATTCTTAGTGTCTTGTCGAAGTGGAGCACTGGAAACTGTCTTATCTATCATAAGGGTGAGCGCATCATCGAATATTTATCCGTCTTTATAGCTTTGACGGTACTAGATTAAGAGACCATTTTAAAAACCAGATTCAAGTGTGCTATTAGTTGTCACTGACACTCATTTGATAACTAGTTTTCAAGACTTTGTTTGGTTCTTTTTTCAGGAAACGTTTCCTGCTTTGCATCACATTACAATGTGTTCAGTTCCCCCCCCCCCCCCCCCCCAGTTACTCAAGTGTGCCATCTCTTTACAGCCAAAGATATGTCACATTTTTGATAAGTACGCATGTAAATCTGAATCGCCTTGTCATTCTCTTCACGATAGACAAACACTTGGAAAGTAGGTGACTTGAGCCGTAATATAGCCATAACTTCTGGGCAGCTTTTAGGCCCTTCAGCATGGCCCTCAAACTCCACATTGGTCCCGGAAGAATGGCTTTATCTAATGGAGAATAGCTCATTTTGGGGATCTGCTAAAGAATAAATGAACTTCTTTTTGGATCAGGAGATGCTCAACAGGTGTTGAGGCATTTTCATGCAGAATGACGAAGGCTATTCTTTTACACTATTCACTTTCAACATTCCAGCTGTAATTAGCACTTTAGGAGTCTTATGAATTATCGGTGCGTAGGCGCATAAATGATATATAAGCCCATTAATTTGCAAAATGTCCAGTTTATAAAGACAAACTTGTCATTAGAAACATAAAATTAGGATTATGCACATGAAAAAAGTGTGCATAATTGTCCATTGTGATTTAAGTTTAGCATATTACAATTGCATAAATTACGATATTTTTCATTATATGCTGTTTATATTTTTTTTGTGCACAATTTTAAGTGTGAAATCCTTACAAATGTTTGTAAAGAAGACCCCATATTCTATCAGTACTTTCGTAGTTCACGTAAACTAAACAAATTTGCTGCTGGACAGGTTGCTGTCATCACCAACTCAAGCTGCATCCTTCGAACTTGCTATACAAAGTAACTGACTCATAATCAACTCCATGTATGATTTTAATAAATCCTTGCAAAATTCTGGTATTGGGGTTGTGGGGTGAGAAAAAAGCTCCAGGTGGTTCCTAGATGCAGTCTCTTGGGTAATGTAGCAGATTAATTGCTCCTTCCTAATCTTTTTTGTATGATCTGTATTTTATTGAAGATTAGTTTCCTCAGCCATGAGATGTGATGTAGCATTACTGCGCGACTTTGTAGTGACTGAATAAACTAACAATGTCCATGTACACTGATAAGTCAACACATTAAACCAAACTCAGAGCAAGCAAATAACATTGATTATCTGACAACAATGATGCGTGTCATGTTCTACTGACAGACCTTGGATGGTAAGCAAACAGTTGGTTCTCGTATGAGATATGGGAGAAATCGGACCTGAGCACGTTTGACATGGGCCAAATTGTCATGGCCGGATGATTGCGTCAAAGCATCTGCAGCAAAACTTCTGGGGTACTCCCAGTCAGCAGTGGTGAGTACCTACCAATAATGGCTCATGGAGGAACAGACCATGAACCAAATATTAAAGATACTCATATGAGGGGTGTGTTGCAACACAAAGTGCATTGCACCTTGCTGCGTGTAATTATTAGGGGATATGAGCCTTGGAACTGGACTTCGGAGCAATTGATGGAGGTCACCTGATTTAGTGAGTCCTGTCCTCTTTACCGTGTTCATTAACCCAAAATATGCGCACCATTTACCTTGGGATGAGATCATACCAGGATGCTCTATGGGAAGATGACAAGTTGGTGGAGGAAGTGTGATGTTTTGGGAAAGGTGCTGGGAAACCCTGGGTCCGGGAATTGAAATGTTCACAGTCCACAGCAGTAGGCGCTCTGACATTCCAAGGTAGCAAGAAACCAGTATCATGTGGCTCCCTGGTTCTCCTTCTCAAGATTTTTCACTTTGTTTTGCCCTGTTAAGGACAAAGGACGCAGCAACCAGAATTTCACCAAATTCGCCTCCCGCCTGATGCACACAGTCTCTTTAGTGTCCCTGGCTCATCATTTAGATGCAAGTGAAGGACAACTGTGTCATTTTCATTTGTCTGTTCAGAAACTGAAAATAATTCAGTGCATATACATACAGTACATTGGAAAAAAAAAAAACACTACTGTAAACAGAACGTAATTTGTCACTGTGTGACACCAGCATGAGATAATAGAGGATCTTTTGTCTTGCTAATGGAGGTTCTTGTAGTACCTGGCCATCTTAACATGGGTGTCTGAGCATAAATGAACACAGCATAAAGACTGGAATCAGTAATGACATTTCAAAGAGCTGGAGAGTCCATATCAGACCTGCAACAGTGAAGACTGATCAGTATTAACTTAAGGTCAGGATCTGAAAAAAATCTGTCTCAGAGACTCTGACTTTTGCATGATAAAGGTAACTCCTGTCTAGCGAGTAATTTGTGGTCTTCGCATGATGTTTGATGTATACACAACCCCGACTTGGAAAAAAGTTGGGAAGATGTGGAAACTGCACAAAACATACAGCAGCGATTCTGAATTTACTTTGTCTTGTATTTAACTGAAGTCAACATGAATATTTAGATATTTAAAATATTGTCTAGTCAAGGTCATTTTATTTGCAAATATACAGTACATTCAGTCCTGCCATTCAGGCCTGCAGGACATTTCAGAAAAAGTTGGGGCAAAGGCATTTTAATGGGATGAAAAAATTTCAATAAAGATGTGATTTGAAACAGCTTGGTAGAAAAGCAGCATCTCAGCAAGGTCTTGTCCTTTTGGATTAAAGATGAGATGAGGGTGTGGGTGCTGGACTGGTCTACCTGCAGTTCTGACTGGTCTCCAAGAGAGAATGTGTGGCACATTTTGAAATGTAAAACAAAGAACCCTATTCATCCATACCTTAATACTTGTTTGCAGGGACTTGGGGACAGAATTACACCAGCTCTTTGTCTTCAACCACTAAATTTTTATTAAGTGTTGTGAAAAGGAATGTCAACAATACGAAGAGGTAAATGATGTCATGTCTCAGCTTTTTTTTTGAAACGAGTTTGTAAGAATAAAAATAAAAAATAAAAATATTTCTTTAGAAAAATCAATAAGATTCAAGCGGTGAAGCATCAAAAAATGTGGCACTTTTATTGCAATACAGCTAAAAGATAATTTACAAATTCAAGTACCTCATTGACATACTCACTCACCAGAGAAAGCGGTGATCTACTGTTTTTCCCTACATATCCCACTAATGCATGAAAGTTCCAGGCATCAAATCAGCCCTATTTACTGATATCATTTTAATCACAATTCATATTGAAACACTTGCCACTTAAGTAGTTTTTTAGACTGCAACATCCACCATCATGCCGTGATAATGAACTCGATTTCAAAGAAACTTTGACCTTTAATTATCATCTTGATCCAACATCGGGGTGGACTGGGTCTTCCCAGTATTTTTATGCTTGTTACAGAGCACTGTAGGATTTTAACTAGTTTAACTGTATCGTCCAGTACACCTTTCTGCAAGCATCTGAATTTATTATATTCTTCTCTAAGTTAGCTTTTCCTTTATTTTGCCTCTTGTTATTTTGTCATCTGTGGCAGCAATAGGAGTGAAACAATAGAAATAATTCAGTAAGTAGTGACTGAGGTGATCATTTACGGCCTGCCCTGTCCAATCCTGATGAATACTTCGGGAAATGCTTCATGCATTCTGCTCCTTTCAGACAATTCTTCATGCACTTGCTTTTTTATTCTTGTATGCTGTGAATGATAGCTACCCTCCACCAGTGGGTTCAGTACTTGCATGGATTTAGCTGCCTTTTACTTCAATTTCTGTCCATCTGGTTTGCATTTCATTCAAAGTGAAGAATAGTCCTCTCAGGAAAAATAATCAACTGCGGTACAACATAGTGTGTACTACACATGCAAGCATGGTTACATGCAAAAATAAAAACAAAAATCAAACAAAATTATCAAGAGGTCCTCGAGAGCAAAGATGGGAACCTCATCATCATTTAAATTTTATATTTATATAAAAAAAATGCCATACCTGCCGATGGAATTCTAAACCAAGAACAGCGACAAAAGTTCACAAGTCTGTGGTGCAAACATTATTACAGATAGACAGAAATGTAATTTTTGATGAGGAGCTGTAGGCAGGACAGAACATAATTCTGCAAGGTTCAGTGATATTTTGTCTCTGAAAGCAAGGGATACAAGCAAAAAATATGCACATACAGTTCAAAACTCAACACTTGATACCAAGAGCTCTTATTTTGAGCCTGGGTGTGACACATCAAAACTTGCCGACTGCTCACTTCAAAAAGCAAATCCGTTAAACAATTTTCAGACACTGGGATAGGAGTTTCACTTCTGTGCCCGGCTCGAAGAACTGAAAGCCTAAATTGGACATTGCTAAACATCGAAAAAAAGCTTCCCCTCTTAGTGGACTGTTAGAGGAAACAAAGGATTGTTATTAACACGAGAAAGTGCATCCTGAGGGTAAATAGGGTGTGGACTCAGACTGGTTTTGGGGAGGGAGGCATGATGAGGTTTTTCAGTTTCTTGTACTCTGAGTATTGAGAGAAAAAATGTAACTACAAGTTTGTTTGCACCCTGGAATATGTTGACAGCACATTTGCTCAACTATGTAGTCATTCATAGACTATATCAGAAATACAATGCAAAGAAGTGTTTATAAAATATGAACAGCTGGTTGGGGTGAAACATTGTCACTCTTCATGGTGCAATCAGATCCATCAGTAGATAGCAACACAATTTTTATGAATCTGCCTTTGTATGCTACTACAATACATTTGAAATCAATCAGTCAAGATGGGATTGAAGGGGTCAGACTTTCAGCCTGAAGACTTTGGAAGCACTAGTGCATGAACTGGGTAGCCTTTTTAATGCATAGAAGACCAATTTTAAGAGCTCAAATGTATGTAGAAAAACTGAAATAGTTGTAAATTACATTGCCATTTTTTATACTTGATTGCAAATCCATTGCAGTCAATGGCACACTTAAGTCTGGAACCAATATGGGTTTCCCCAGCCAAATCTCTACAGCACCTGTTGGGTTTTTATTCAGCTAGTAAAGATATTTACCTTCCCATTGTAGATCACTTCACTTATTTGCCTGAAAATGTCTTGGATGGCTTTGTCAGTGCCCTTTGGGTCTGTTTCCAACTTCACAGAGAAGCAGCGCCCATTGGACTTTGCAGTATTTGACTGAATCAGAGAAGATGATGTTTATCTTTACAATTCAGAATTCATCCAACTGATTTTGGCCAATTATTGGGGGGGGGGGGAGTTTTACACCAGTGAAAGAATTCTTCTGTCATCATGCACAGTTGTTTTCTGTAGGCTTTGGTCTTCCAGAACTCACCAGTGCATTCCTTCTTTTTAAAAATGCACGACATTGATTTGACCTCGCCTGATGCATTTTCTACTCCAAAGATTTTTCTTTTTTTCCCCACACAATGGTGGCTTGCTTCACTACCAGTGACAGCTCTTTGGACTTCATATTCATATTGAGTTAAGAACAGCAGATTGCATATGCCGTATTTGAAAACAGCACAAGAATTATTGTCTGTTGAGTTGTAAATTAAGTAATGCTGGAAAAACACACACCTGGCTATAGAGCAGCTGTGCTTCCAATTATCTTGTTACTTTTGGTTCCTTAAAAATGGGGAACCATGTTTTAAGAAGTTCTGTAATTTCCACACCTTTCATCCAATATAAAGGCAAACAACTCTAAATTAAAGCTGAAAGTCAGTCAGTAAATAGAAAAATCCTAAATTTATTGGTGCTTAAAACAAATATTTCTTTTTCTAGGGCCCCTCGTGAAGTCAATTAGTTGAGGGCTAGAATAAGTCTCTAAAAAATTAGCAGCTGAATTCAAATATCCCAATGTGTCAATAATTGTAAGGCTTCAGTTTGACTGAGGTCAATCAGCAATAGGAAGAGTTCCAAAAAATTGCAAAATTTTGGTGGGCACTAGAGGGCGCCATCTATAAGGGTTGCTGCAAAATGCTACTCTCTGCTGAGGTGACAGTGCGGCATATCTGCCCAGTACTACGCCACTTAAGATTAATTTGGGATACTGAAGACGCAAGAGTATAGGTGGCCCTCAAAGAGGTCAAAACGTAAAATTTGGCGTTTTCTGGGAACTTACATCTCAGTTGGCCCTCATTATTCTGTTGTATAAAGATTATAGCGGGATTCAGCTGCATTAACTCTTTTCTGACCATGACTCCTGGAGTAACACCACGCACAGTCATCTCTTTATAAAGTAACATAATTCAACAATAGAAGTCACAGCCTACTGGCATATCAGCCATTGTCTTGATTAATCGCCAAGGGCTCGGACATTTTACAAACTATTGGCATTGGCAGAACTTGACTCCAATACTGGTGATGGCTGTGCAGCCCCCACTAATCAGGCGGGGATGTACACTGTTTGCAAGTCTTTTTTTATCCCCAAGGATGGTGCAGGCATGACCTGACTCAACATCTAACTAACAAATCACAGCAACAAACATGGGTCATCTGGGTTCATTGTGCCTTGTTTTGGTGGCACGCACGGAAAAGTTTGTCAAGAGCTAAGGCAACTTGAGCTAAATTTGCAACACCTCCTTTGCCTCAAATGGCATATAGTAAAAAAAAACAACAAAAGAAGGAAGTCGTTGGAGGATGAAAGACAAAAAAGGTCTAAATGAAAAGACATATCAGTCAAGGGTTAACATCCAAGAGTCATTTCCGAGAAAATGGCAGCTGCATGAGTGCAATGGGCTGAAGTGTGATGCGGAGGTTGTCTTATTCCATCTTAACAGGTGAATGCTAACAGAACTACAGCAAGTCTTCTGTTTAATGTTGATATTTAACTGAGCCAGCTGAAATAAGCTAATTTAGCAAAAATAAGAAAGCAAATTATTTTTGTGGCTAGCCTGTTGTTAGCCTAGCGAGCACTCAGACTGATGGAGTAAAGTAAGTGCATGGTTCGCTTTTTCATTCTGATCGCTAATGTTATGCTCCTGTAGCACTAATCACAAATAGCCATTATGCCACTCATTTGACTTCTTTTCAGCTATTTTAAGTCAACCAAAGAAAGTCTGCTATTCAATATAGCAGCGCAGGCAATAGGATCATGTCCAAGCTTGTTTTTATGTTACTCATCAGAGTTCAACATAACTACTTGAGTGTGAGAGACATTAGTCGCAAGGGTTCACAACTTCCCATCTCAAGATCAGCAAAATATGTATGCATGTGTGGTGCATGGTTTTGTAGGAGGGATATGAGGCAGCAAGATAGAGGTAAAAGGTTTTGCACTGGCATGTTCATGCTACCTGTCACAACTTTAGGTTACTTTATTGCAGTTTTAGGCAAAAAAGTTACTTTAAGTTACCTAGGATCATCCAGGTCAATCTGCTTGCATTTTGGGCCCTGGGGAATACTCAATCAATTGGAATACTGAAATGGGTGAACTGGATTGGGAATGATACAATTCATGGGGCCCTTTTTTCTCCAGAATATTGAAGCACTGCTCCCATGAGCATTGTGGGTTTTAGCTAAACGGAGGGCACCTGTTTCCCATATCTTTTGGAACATTTTGTTTCCTCTGTATCCTTCTAAGAGAGAGTGGAATGTAGACAACCGCAAGAAAAGGACCGAGTGCTTTCTCCTGCAATGCTGCTGTATGATGCGCTCTTCTCATAGTTTTAAACAGTTGAGCTACCGGTGGGCTTGCTTACTGTAGTAAACAAAGTAAACATCAGTGACTCAGTCAATGTATAGAAAAAAACTGAAATGTGAAATTGAGGCCAAAAGCAAGAAAAAAAAAAAAACTTTCAAAACTTCCGTGATCCTGTGTGTGTGATGTCCACTTCATTTGACGTAAATTAGAAATCACATGACTGAGCGGCCATTGAATTGAGTGATATTGTGATGTTGATCTTTGACTTGCATCCGACCATGTGACCTAGAAGCTCAAGGTATTATAGTAGTGCTAGAGACTTTGACCAGTGAAGTGAATGATGGGCAAGCTACAGTTAGTAAATCCAAGTTTTACCAGGAACAGATCTTATGACCGTCACCCAAAAGAAGCAGACCAAATGTTTGTGGTTAAAAAGCAGGAAAGTATTTATTTGCTGGGGTGGGGGGAATGGCATCTGTTGTGCTAAGTCTTCCGGGTCACTGCTCGTGTGGTGACCGATGGCGTAACGAGCAGCTATTTTACTTGTTGTATGTGTTTTTATACTGCTTTAATGTCTTTCGTGTGTGCTGCCAAATGACTTTTTGTCTTCTATATTTTGGACTACTTGCGCCTGTGCATGGTGACTGTGCGGAGTTTGTCGTGTGCTGTTGGAGACCGTTTGAAGCACGGAAGCCAATTAGGCTAGTGCTAGTTAGCACTAGCTCCGACACCGCAGTATGATGGATTATATAAGGATCCTGTGGATTATAGTGTTCCTACTGTACTTCGTGGTCCACTTTTTCTGCCTATCATGTGGATACAGTCTCCCGGACATTCAGCAGATTACCTATCCCAGGGACTTGCTTCTGCAGTTGCGGTTGCAGTCCGACCAAACTGTTTTCACCAAGGAGTTACCGGAGGTGATACAACGTAAACACACGCCTGGTCATCTGGACACGCTTCACCAAAACAAGAAGGTAACACAGAGGGGGCAGAAAAAGGCTGGGGTTGGAGCCAGCGTGGAAAAGTGAGACACCGGACACTTCCTTCAGTCATTCTGGCTAATGTACGCTCACTCCGCAATAAAACGAATGAACTGCAAGCTAATGTCAATCACACGTATGAATATCGGACGGCATCGATTCTAGCATTTACTGAGACACGGCTAAATGGAAACGACAGTAAGGATGCCCTGCATATAGATGGTTTTGGTTCTCCCATAAGGCTTGACAGAGATTCTGCACTCACTGGGAAGCATCATGGTGGAGGGGTCTGCATCTATGTCAACCCACTCTGGTGTTCATCTGTTGTGGTCGGGGAGGAGTTGTGTAACGATGATTTTGAACTGTTGGCTGTTTCCCTCCGCCCATTTCACCTTCCACGGGAATTCCTGCAAATTTTCATTATTTTGGTTTATATCCACCCCAAAGCGAAAGCTTCTGCTGCTACTGAACATGTCAAGCACACTCTGTACAAACTTGAATCAGTTTCTCCTGATGCTCCCAAATTTCTTATGGGCGACCTTAACCACTGTTCACTTGACAAATCTCTGAAAGGATTTTATCAATACATTGACTGTTCCACACGACTTGGTAAGACACTTGACAAATGCTATGGTTCTATTCCCAATGCATACAGAGCTGTCCCCCTTCCACCTTTAGGCTCTGCGGACCATAACAGCATTTTGCTTGCTCCAGCTTATCAACCTGTTGTTGAGAGGATCGAAAAAATAACCAAAACCATCAAGCAACGGACTCCAGACTGTGTTGACAGGCTACAGGGCTGTTTTGAAACGACTGATTGGAATTGTTTACTATCCTCTAGTAACATTGATGAGCAGGTAGACACAGTGACGGCATACATCTCCTTTTGTGTGGACAGTATAATTCCTACCAGAACCATCACAATATTTCCTAATAATAAACCCTGGGTCACTAAAGAACTAAAACAAGTACTCAATAAGAAAAAAAGGATCTTTTTCACTGGATCTGAGGAGGAAAAGAAGGAGGTTTGCCGAGAGGTCAAGCGTGCCATAAAAAAGGCCAAGCTGGACTACAAGAACAAAGTGGAGGTCTCCTTTACCCAGGGGAACCTCCGCTCTGCCTGGCAGGGCCTGAGGAATATGGCAGCTGTAAACTGCATTGCATCAAGTCGCAAACCTATCCAGGTTGATGGCTGCAGTACAACATCTCTACCAAATGACCTCAACTCTTTCTTTTCCAGATTTGAAAAGGACAACAGCACAGAGCTAAAGACCTTCATCTCTTCACTCCATCCTGGCGACTCATCTATCACCTTCAGCAGGGAAGAGGTGGTGAGAGCCCTCAAAAGGACTAAACTCAACGCTGCCGCTGGACTTGACAACATCTGTGGGCGGACCCTAAAGTACTGCGCTGAGCAGCTGGGGGAGGTGTTCCAGCAGCTGTTCCAGACCTCCATGAACTGCTGCACAGTGCCTCAGAAGTGGAAATATTCCACAATCATTCCCATTCCCAAAAAGGGTCCCACCAAAGCATTAAGCGACCTGAGGCCAGTGGCCTTGACCTCTCTGATAATGAAGGCGATGGAGAGGATCGTCAAAAACTCCATCATCCAGTCTGTTGAACCCTTGATTTATCCGCTGCAGTTCGCATACAGAGCCGGCAGGGGAGTGGACGACGCCAAGATATTCATCATGGAGAAGATCCACACACATCTGGAGACCCCCAACACCATCGCCAGGCTCCTGTTCGCAGACTTCTCTTCTGCCTTCAACACCATGCAGCCACATATCCTTGCAGATAAGTTAATAACCCACTTCAATCTGAATCACCAACTCACCATGTGGGTTATTGACTTTTTAACCAACCGGTCACAGAGGGTACTTGTTAATGGCTCCTTCTCTAACATCCTCCACACCTCCACCGGCGCCCCACAGGGCTGTGTCCTTTCACCTCTGCTTTATATTCTCTACACCAATGACTGCAGGTCCACTCAGCCAAATTGTCATTTGGTAAAATTCGCTGATGACACAGCCCTGCTCTCTCTGCTCTCTGCCCCCAACCTTCATAGTCCGTGGGCTATGAGGGGTCCCCATGTACCCCCCCCCCCCCACAGCTTGACTTCTTTGGTATGTTGTTATGCCCCTGGACCCACTGCATCAGAAAAATGATGTTAACATCAAATAAAGTGGTTCACGATACCCGTTTGACCCGTATATATGAGGTGGCGCAACTTAGCTAACGGACTAAAAAATTAGGGGTAGGGGAAATAAAACTGAATAAATGACCAACTTCCCCTTGGAATATTTGAGCATATTCGGTGTTGCAATTAATGCTACAGGTAAAGTTAAATGCATCTTTACTTTTGGAACCTTGAATAGAAATCTGTCAGTGCTGCCCTCTCTTCTTTTGTTTTGGAGGATTTAACTACGCAAGATACCTGACATACTTCTCAACCCACTTGGTCAATATTGAGTTGTCCCATCCTGGGGCTACTGAACTCTTAAAGAGTGGTGCAGTCAGTGTTGCAAGATCGTTCATACCTGGTAATCGATGCCCTGTGGACAAAACGATCGAAGAGACGTTCATGCGTCATTCTAAATCTAGAGGTGGTGGAGGTTCAGGAGCCGGACTAGCAGGTATTCAGACAAATTATGAAGCCTATCAGAGGTGGTGCCGTACAACGAAGGAGAGGGCGAAGTACCTACAGGCAGCTTATTCTATGGCTGATATGATTGGGAATAGTGATGCTGAGCGAGGAACAGGCCATCGCGATATCCGACCTGCAGAGATAAAGCGGACAGAAAGAAATGTCAGTCAAACTGTCTCAACGTTTGAAAACTTCATAAACCCCTTTGATATGGCGGACACAGAAAAGTTGGTAGCTCTGCAACTCCAGATATTGCACATGATGTTCTGTGTGCTGAGCATGTGGGGCTTGAGTCAAAGGAAACTTTCATAACTGAAAGATTGCAGAAGGGCACTGGTTTCTTTGAGCCAATCAAGAAACTTAACCTTAAGACAATGGGAAATATGAAGAAAACTGTGAAGGTCAAGACATCCAAAAACAAGGAAGTCCAGTATAGTCAGCAGGGCAACATAGCATTTCAATTGCTTGTGAAGTCGCAAAAACTTTTAGGTGACAAGCTGAACCTGAGAGAACTAATGACCTACCAGCTAACACCTGTCCCATACAGTCTTTCGTTGTCTGATGGGTCCTTGAACAAAACTGACAAATCAAAAGGGATGAACAACCTGCTAAAGGACATTGATGATGCGACCGTTTCATCATCTCCAAGTGAAACGTTGGTGATAGAAGATGGTAATGCAGTGTTTCATCACCTACACGAATTGCCAGGGACATTTTCTGGAATAGCACAGAAGGTTCTGGAAGAATCAGTTCTTGAGTCAAAGTCTCCCTGTGTGTTCAGCACAGATATGTATCATAAGAACTCTGTCAAAGCAATGGAACGCCAAAGGGGAGGAGCTGGAGAAAGGCTAATTGTCAGAAATTCAGAAATTTTCACTTGCTTAGATGACACGTGACCTTTTGACCTATATTTACATAACCAAAAAAGCATCAGCTGGCAAATTGGTATCAACATAAAGGGGAGTTCAATACCTTTCCATTGACACCAAATATGCTCAAATATTCCAAGGGGAAGTTGGTCCTTTATTCAGTTTTATTTCCCCTACCCCTAATTTTTTAGTCCGTTAGCGAAGTTGCGCCACCTCATATATACGGGTCAAACAGGTATCGTGAACCACTTTATTTGATGTTAACATCATTTTTCTGATGCAGTGGGTCCAGGGGCATAACAACATACCAAAGAAGTCAAGCTGTGGGGGGGTGCATGGGGACCCCTCGTAGCCCACGGACTATCATCACAGCTCTGCTTTGCAGGACTTCATCTCCTGGTGTGAGGGTGCTTGTCTCCAGCTGAACCCTAACAAGACCAAGGAGGTGATTGTAACATTCTCCAGCAAGCAGAGACAACTGGCAGAGGCTGTTACTACCAACATTTGGGGAGAGCCTGTGGAGGTGGTGCATGAGTACAGATACCTGGGAACAATCTTTGATGGCCTCCTGAGGTTTTCCTCTAATACTGAGGAGATCATCAGGAAGTGCCATCAGAGGCAATATCTGCTCTGGAAGCTGTCATCATTTGGAGTACATAAAGACATTCTCCTCACCTTCTATCACGCCTTCATTGAGAGCATCCTAACATTCTCATTCATCTCCTGGTTTCATTCCATCACCCCGCTAGATCGCACTTACAATCACCAAAGTTTGCTCTAAAATCATTGGCCATCCTGTCAGAACTTTACCTGCTTTTTGCGATCAACAGACCATCCGCTTTGCTCATAGGATTCTGCACAACCCCTCACATGCACTACACTCCGTGTTCGAGTGGCTCCCATCAGGTCGCAGGCCCCACCTTTGTCCCCAAAGCAGTCCTGCTCCTGAACAATGACCCCCACCTTGTCCCAACTGCACTGACTGACTGCACGCACACAGCACTTTACCATTACTTAGCCATAGCACTTTTTACTGGCAGTAGCTGGATATTTTTATTATAGTAATTGATATATGTTTTTATGTTGTTGATGTTGTGTTTGTCCTACAATGCTGCTCATTATGCCTTTTTAATTGCCCCTCAGGGACAAATAAAGTTTTTTGATTGATTGATTGATTGATTACATGAGCCAGCAAGGAGACAAAATACACCAAAATGTTAATTGAAACACTCTTTATAGCATTATATTTGCATATATTCAAATTTGTGTGTAAAATAGGTTTTGACCTCTGATTAGTCACAAGCAGTTGTGAGCCATGTTTGGCACTGCGGATTGGATTATTACAATCACGAATGGTTGTGGGGCCTTGCCCTCTGCTCCCCTGTGGACTTGAGGAAAATCCCCAAAGGTGGAACTGTCAACGGTCATTAACACATACATGTGAGGTGACCTAATACACAAATCAATCTGTCTTTCCACTGTATTCCAAGGCACAAATTTATCTGTTTCCCTAAACTACTCATGCTGGCTTCTTTTTCTATGGTACAATAAACTTTTTAAATTTTGTCAGCACTTATTATTTTTATCTAAATTGATGTGCTCATTAGTACTTGCCTGGCGCATCCTCAGAAAAATCAGTGGATGCACTGAAAATAAAACACGGAAACTGCATCTTACATTGAAAATAAAATACAGGAACTGCTCCGTTTTCATTGCCAGTGTCATGGAGAAGAGCTTCTGAGCTGGACTTACCTCAGGATAAGGAAATGCTCACATGAGGCAGGCACAGCGCAGAGCAAACAAGCTCAAGGTTAGAGAGATATGCTTGTTATAAAAGCGGATTGAGCCAGCCTCCTGTGCCCAAACACAGCCTACAACATGGTGCACAAAATGCCAAGGTGTTTATTGACAGTGTAAGAGGTTTTGCTGGAAACAGTCACTGCAGGAAAAAAATAAAATAAACTGACAGCTTTCATGCTTTGCCATGTCAAACGCTTATGAAAAGAAAATATCCCCTGAAGGCAGATAGAGTTGCTTACTTTGTTCACATGACTGTCATTTCTCTGGTTGACAGGGACCATGAGAGGAGAGCACTCAGCGACGCATTGGTTACATTCATTGCGATTCAACATATTGCTGTTTGTTAATGTTAACATTATTTTCAAAAGGTTCAGTCTCTATACTCCAGCTATAAAAAGTCTACAGCAGATATTTTAGTATCACAGTAATTAGTGATTTTACATTTCATCACCTCTGATTTTAATTGATATAAAAACAAGATGCCTTTCCATTAGCAGATGGATAGGTTATTTTAATGTTTTTCTTGGTTTGCTTGTTTGTTTTTCATAAAGTTGCATTGCATTTAGGCAGAGGTGTGTTGACTGTATTTAATTATGCGATCCGACCATAGACCAACCAGCTTGCTCCTTCCAAAGCACACTCCATGAAGTCAGTATTTCTGACTAAGTTCCACAAACTACGTTCTCTGTTTCCATCATTCACTTGTCTCATGAACAAGGCACGCAGAACACAGTGGATATGGTTAAGGTTGTTATATGAAAGTGAATTTATCCCCAGCAAGACTTGACTGATCTTGCTACAATGTGACGAATGTAGCAGGCCAAAGGAGGGCCCCGGGCAGGGACTTTAACCTCCAGACTCCTGGGTAATAGTCAAACGCACTGACCACATCGCCAAAGAGCCAGGCTCATTGGCAAGGTAGCCAGGGCGCGTACTTATTAGGAGACATTTCCTGTGACAGGACCCTTCAACTGTCACACTACACAGTGGCCGGCTCACAATGGAGACATTCTCTCACCTTCCGCAGACCACAGTATGTTTTGGCTGTGACAACCAGTCGCGACCCAGCTTCTGTTTATTTCCTGGTAAGCCATGATTGCTTTGACATCTTTGTAAACACAGAACAGGCACTGTTTGACCTTGACCACAAACCCAACCATCACCACAGCGGTAACCATGATTAACAGATCAGAAGGTCCTCACTCATGCAATGGCTGTTATGCTATAGAAAAGCCAGAAGCTCAAAGACCAGAACAGACTGAGCTTTGCTCAATGTGCATCTGGAACAAAAGCCCAAATAGAACATACCCACGTTAGGAAATGCTGCTTAATTAGTTGTATTCCCCGAACGAAGGTCGGAGGATACTATGGATCTGGCCTCGTCACGCGTCCGCAGAGATTTTCTTGTGAACGCTCTACAGCCCACATAAGTGCACCGATTCTTTTCAAATTTTGCAGGGACATGTATCATGGTAAGTTCACGACACCTATTGATTTTGGGTACTCTTGGACCATCTGGGCCCAACTGGGGGGCCTTTGGGGGATACATGTGCTTGGTTGCCGAGTGCTCTAGTTTCTTATACATTTATCTGTCTATTCTTTTAGATATTCAGAAGGCATAGATGTTATTTTCTAGTTGAATGAAAATGAAAAATGACACAACAATGAAACAATTCAAATAATGTTCCCCCTATGATTTTGAAGCTTGTTCTGTAAGTGGGCTAGTGAAACAAAGTGATGTCATTTATTGCGTTTTCACAAACGGCTCTGGAAAGCCTCATATTTCCTTATATTGTCAGACATCCTGTCATTTGAGATCTTACTGTATTTGCGTTGGACACTGCTTCAGTGTTGCTTCCAAATTGAGGTAATTATTTCTGCTCTGCTTACCTCAGGAAGTGAGCATAACCAGAGAACCAGGATCTATACACACACGTGCGAGCACGCACGCACGCACGCGCGCACACACACACACACACACACACACACACACACACACGGGAGTAATAAGGGGAAGACAAATCTTCCGATTAAATTCCTCTTGTATACTTTTGTTTGATGTGTTGCACTGTCCTGCACCATTATGACATTCCCTTGCTTATTTTAGGTCTGGATGTCCGCATATGAAAGTGAAGTGGATGGATTTGAACCAAGCTTTCTTTATTCTATTTTATCTTGGGATCACAGATTAAAAATAAATTTACGAAGTTAACAATAGTGGTGAATGAGAGTGTTGTTCATTTCTGGTTTTATGTAATTAGAATTTGAACACATGGCTAACCTGCCCACAGACCCATGGGAAAATGGTGCAAGCACATTAAACCAACATAGATTAACCCTTAAGATAAACTTAATAAGGAAATTTGCACAGATACAATGCCCACAGACACAGTGATATCAACCTTGCCAACATGCATGCATTCACTGCGCTTCAACCTTGGACAAATTCTGTTGAATCAAACCAGTAGACATAGAATGATGTCAATCCCTCAGTCAGACAAGCACAGCCATGCTCAGTCCCCATGCAAACAGTCGTGATGGCAACCTAACAGTCACGCAAACAAATAGTGATGTTACCCACAGAGACAGTCTTTTATTTTGCAAATTACATTTTATTTTGCAAATTACATCATTTGACTTAAAGTCACTTAAATATATTGAAAGGCACATCTCTGAGATTTACTCAGGATAATTACGACTGAGTCTTAATTATCTTAGTATTTATCTTAGTTTTGGAAACTGACAAAATGAAAAGGAAAACAAGATTCAGAAGAGACAAAAACTAAACTCACCTCATATTTTATGGCAATGAAATATGGCAGTGTGTATGTATATGTACATGTTAGGCAGTGTGTATGTATATGTACATGTTAGGCAGTGTGTATGTATATGTACATGTTAGGCAGTGTGTATGTATATGTACATGTTAGGCAGTGTGTATGTATATGTACATGTTAGGCAGTGTGTATGTATATGTACATGCTTTATGATCTCAGAAAAACCTCAATATCATGGCAATGAGGAAAAAACCTAATATGTTGCAGTTTGTTTCATTTTCTCATTCATGTAGTTAAAAAAAGAACTTTCCTCCCCTTTTTTGTGGAGAGAATTTTAAATTGCTGGCACAAAGTGATAGATACAAGCATGCTGAAGCATATGAAGCACTGATTACTAAAACCCCACAAGTCAAGTCAAGTGTGACTGTATGATTGGCTTAAAAGGTATTACATAGCACATGAAGTGTTTGCGCTCATACTCAATTGAAAAAATATCAATAATGAATTTGCAGTGACCATTATTTGCACTGTATGAATTTGTTTCAGTAGATTGTACAACATACAATGAAAACAACAACTAATGCCTCCCTCTACCATCCTCAGAAGCAATAACCAGAATAAAAATAATGTCAATGGTGCCCTCCTTATCACTGTGTGCTACGGCACTAAAACCTTAGAGTCCTGCCCATTCCATGTCACATACCGGGGTGCAAACAAAGTAAAGTAATGCTGGCACAAAGGCATTCTCTCTGCCTTTGCTGAGAGTAGGAGGGTCACTGAATTTCAGGCTGCCATATCTGACCTGATAGAAGACGCTGGAGTCAACAGGACTGCGGACCCCCCAAGGGAAATTGTCATCGGTCTGGGTGAGTTTGTCCCCTTCAATTGTCTTTTTTCACCCATTGCTGGTACATCCCTTTTCACCAAACCTTGTGTCCTATCAAGCCCTGATTGACCCCAGGGAATATCATTAACTTCTTCACTACTTATTATCTGGGACTGCCTTCCATTCAATAGATTGGCCTTCCACGATTTCATCTCCAGATGGTATGCCAGTCGATGCCAGTGCAGTCACCCTCATCTTACCCCTGGTTCTGTTCAGTGTCTATGAGCTGTTCATCAGTAAAACTGGCACCCTTCATGTTCCCCCACTCTCCAGCAGAGTTGTAGTCATTTTTCCTTCCCTGGCTGCAACAACAAAACCCAATCATCTGTTACACAACCTAAGAAATCACCTTTTGGTCACCTAAGTGCCAGGAGACCTGTCTACCAGAGCTCAGAGCCACAACTTCAGTGGAGAATCTGCAGGTGGATCGATTGCCTTCCATTCCTGTGAATTATCGAGATCTGACTCTGGAGTTCTCAAATACCCAGGCCACTGCCTCTCTCGTCATCATGCCAGGCACACTGTCTCCACAAAGCCGAGTATACCCAATGTCATATAACAGTTTACTTCACCAGTCTCTGCCAGCTTTTATTCCGTGGCCAAGAGGGATGAAGGGCAGTGATCTGGCATGGATTATAGTGGGCTCAATTCATAACTTAAAAACACCGTTACTCACGCTCGCTGATGCCAGCAGCTATCAAGTGTCTTTGAAGGTCCTACTTCTTTATGAAGCTGGACATAAGTAGTGCTTTCTACTGACCAGCAATCCAGAGGTAACGTGAATGGAAGACTGCCTTCACCAACACCACTGGCTATTATGAATCCCACATGTGCCCTATGGTCTCATTAATGCGCCAGCGGTATTACAAGCCTTTGGCAACAATGTTTCTGGGCCATGCTTGGACAGCAGGAGGTCTTGTATACTGATGATACTTTGACCCACTCAGTCACTCTGCAAGAAGATGCTGGGCAGTATTGAAGCATCTGTTGGCATACCAGCAACATACCGGGGTAACATACCAGCAACATTCACCAAATTTCATCACCAGTTTATTCTGGGGTTCAGATCAATGACCCCAAACTTCACTCCACAGTCGGGCAACAAAATTTCTCCGTTGGACTGTAACCACCACTTGAACCTTTGCCCTCCTGAAGGGGCTCTGCACATTGGCTCCTCACCTGAAGCATTTAACCCCTACCCTACCATGGTGTCAAATAAAAGCCCATATCAGAGTTCCTATTTGCTCATAATAGTAAACATCTGTCTATCTGCAACCATTTTTGAGTTATAATGGACAATAAATTTTTTTCACCGATAATCTTGACCCCCCAGACATTTAACCCCCAACTGCTATGTAGACTATCAAAGCTACCCTCATGAAACATATGTTTGGAAGCAGAATTGAAAGATGCAAATTTTGGTTTTGGTTTTAGTCAATGTGATGAATTTGATGAAAGTCATTGCAAAAAACAATTTTGACGTCTCTGGTGACCTTGACCTTGATATTGACTCGATCACCCCCAAAATTTTGTCAGGTAATCAATGGACATTTTGCCACCTACTCTGAAAGTTTGCAGTCAATCAGCGCAACCATGTAGACGCAAGATTGTTTGTTTGCGTGCTTGTGTATTAACAGACCACTCTGACAACTATACCTTACCCCGCTGACCCCTTCACGGCCGAGGTAACCAGGAAGGGACAAATACTTTTTCACACCACAGTACGTCATTAATATATTATGCTCCTTGAGGGCGAATGTTTTTTCTTGATTAATAATATATAGTAAGCTTCAAGCAGCACATTAGTAAATCTAGATAGTCATTTGCTAGTGAAGACAAACCAAAGTTGTGCTAAAAATTGTGGTCTGCAATTATTGATGACCCTGTTTTTCAATTTTTTGTTCACCAGTTTGATAATGAGCTCTCACATGGTCAAGCATGACTTTCTGTTTCTCAAAATCATAAATATGAGGTGACACAGGCTAAATTCCCAGTTATTCATCACTACGGGAAAGACTCAAGAACAAAGTCACGATGTGCAGCAAATGGTTGTTGAGCTGCGTAAGTCTGGAAATGGATATAAGAAAATCTCTTGCAAGTTGAAAATACCCACTGTCACTCTCAAGAATATACGTGTAATTCAGAAGTTTAGAATTACAGGCATTGCTAAGAATTAGTCTGGAGGAAGATGTGTTTATACAATGACTGCACACAGTGTGAGGACAGCCGAGTTGCAAAAGAATCTCCAAGGATCACAGCTGGTGTACTGCATAGGTTAATTCAGTCCTGGGGACATAAATTCTCCAAAACTACCATCAGACCGCACCTACATCACCGCAAGTTGTTTGGAGGGTTGACAGAAAAAAAAGCCTCAATTGTCAATTGACATCAAAGTGAAGTGCCAACAGTTGCGAAATGGTTCCATGACTTTCAATGAGAATGGTTTATATGGTTAGATGAGACCAAAATAGAGGTTATAAACATCAAAGGTGTTTGACAAAAACAAACAGTCAGCCACACAGGGAATATCCTCATATCCACTACATGGTGGTGGACCTTTGGTGTTGTGGGTCTATTTTATACCCAATCGTCCTGGACATCTTGATTGAATACACAATACGGACAAACATTATGTTATGACTTGAAAAAAATCACAGCAAAGAAAACCAGCAATGAAAACTTAAACAAATTAATTCTTCACAAAAAAAAGTTCTATAAAAAAAAAATTAAACTGAAAAATCCTCTAATAACACTCTAATACCACTAATTAACACTGTTGCCAAATCAAAAACTCTGCTTCTGCTCTGCAGTGCTCTGACTAAGATGACAGCATTTATGTAGACTAGCAACATTTTGGAAAGATCAACAGGATTCCTGGGTAATCCCGCCCCCTCCAGGCAGGAAGGTGCCAGAAGCTTCTAGAAAGCACTAGTCTATTACATGAGATTATGTTTTGTTACAGACACACCACCAGAGGGTACCAAATGAACAAAATAAATAGCTGACCAGCAAGGCAGCAAAAACAGCATGTAACAAATCTCCATTTACAAATGATATACAATGCTGTACATAAAATATGCATACATAACAATTAAATGTAATCCCAAAAGTCTAAGCAGGGTAGCTAAAAATGGGCTAAGGTTGTTCCTTCCAGCAGGACACTGTTATGAAACACGCTTCAAAATATACACAAAATGGTTAAGCAACCGCAGAATGAAGTTTTCGCCATGACCTTCACAATCCCCCGACCAAAACCAAATACAAAATCTATTTCAGCATTTCACTGTGGTTAATGAATTTGAAGACAAAGTCTTGATTTCTGTTCACAGTTTTAATGAACAGACACTTGCCTTTATCTGAGATGCTTGTATAGCAACTAAAGGTCCCAGACTTTTTCCTACAAGGAAGAAATAACAAGGATTCTTAAATTCCCACACGGAAAGAACCTATATAAACACATTGGGTATAATCCCCATCTTGTATCAACCAGCAGTGTTCTGCAGCTCTTTTCAGCAGTAGCGTGCAATTGGCTAATGTGCTACAGGGATGCAAATTGCGAAGGGCCTGCTGGGAAGGGTAATGTAGATTAGAGTTCCCTTAGGCACATCCTGTTAGCTAGATGGGCCCTCATAAATAAGATTCTGACCAGAGTACTCTGAGCTTGTAAAGTTTTGCCCGTCAAATGTAAGACAAACAAAATATGTGGGCTGAGTACACACTACTGAATTGTCAGGAGGAGACTGCATATTTGAATAAGCCTGACAACTTGTACATAGATTCCAAATTGGATATCCCAGATTTAGGTGGGCTTGAAAATGCCAAAAAAAAATGTAGAAATTTTAATTGCCCGTTTTCATTTATTTTCGGTACATATGTGTACCTATAATATATGAAAATGGCCAATTTTATGTCTATATGTGGCCCTACATTAAAACCTATTTTTTATAGGTTCTTTCCATGTGGGATGATAGATCATGTGAGTCATTCCATTTAACTGCAGTTGTACATGAACTCTGAACTACCTTCATGGAAAATATGTCTACGTGACTACAGAGGGCATTCCCACTCACATACTCAGCACGTGAGGTCTTGAACTGCCCTCTGAACATTGTTTTACTGAACATCATTCTAAACATGTTCTTGTGACATGTGAATCTGTGAAAGAATCCCCAAAATATAAACAAGACAATTTATCGAAATCAGAGAACATAAAAGAGATAAAATGTAAAGCTTGGCCCGTCACATCATAATTGGGTCAATATTTTTTTGACATTCCTGTTGTCAGGCTTTAATTTGATTATCTTAAAATCAAAATGTCTGTTTTCAATTAAGATGAAAGCAATTTTGCTGCTTACATTGTTTTTGATAAAATGTTTCAGATTTACATCCCACAAAAGTCTGGCTGTTTAAGTCAATGTAATTTAAAGAAAATAGTGGGAGCAACTATAATGCACAAAAGAACATTCCGTTCTTTACCTCTGTCTCGGAAATATTTTTGTGGCATTCTACTCCGTGATTTCCATCATCAACTTCAGACACTGCTCACTTTTTTCTCTGGCGGAACAAGCACTAAATCCTCTGCATTTTCTGTGCAGCCAAGCAGAGAGCACTCACTGCTCCTTCCTTTACGTCTCTCTAGGAATATGCGCAAAAATGACAGTCAGACACTATCAAGACCGTTGCAGTTTGACTTATGGTCCAAGTCAGGAGATTTTTTTGAAGGTTTAATTTTTGCAGGATGTAGTACACTGTGAAGCAATGTTGATTGATGACCAAAATTTCAGTTTGAGCAGTGCAACGCTAATCTAAACTCCCACCAGGCCGCTATCCAATTGTTTGGTTGAGCAGATCATTCGCGTAAGCACCATTTTTGGGGCAAAGAAGGCAATTATGTCTTCGTTCCCACACAGACATGATTCTGGGGTTCATATGTGAAATTAAACATCTGCCATGCAAAGACACTTGTCAGCCAGCTGTCTTGTCGTCTTGGTATTGCTGTCATTCAGTACTGAAAATGTCCATGTCTACATCTGAAAGTGCGTTATAATTCTTTCAGAAAACAAAATATTCTTTATTCAAAAGTAACAGCATAATAGTGCTCCGTGGCTGAAATCTGAAACATCACTTCTCAACAGACAAGAAATCTAAACAATTTGTTTTCGCTGGACATCTATGGGAGATCAACATTGCGAGAGAGGGTTAAGAGATTTTCTTCAGCAATAATGGTAAACAGCGCTGAAGCAAAAATTCTTGGGGTTGATTAGTAGAATCAGGTGTGTAAGTGCTTGGCTGGAATGAAACCCTGCACCACACCGGCCCTTTCTGAATAATCTTCAACAGCCCTGGTTTTATAGGTTATTGCCCAAGACATATTGCACCTCTCTTTAGCGCTGCTATATGGCCAAGCGAGGTAATTTTGATAGAAATGGCTCTTTTCCACATCCATAACAAGAATTGAAAGTTTCATGATGACAGGTGACAGCTGAAGTGAGTATAAGGGCACTGAAATTTGATTGGTTGATGTTGGCCGTGTTGTTTCATTTATCTTTTTGTTCTTATAGATTTTCATGGCAACCCTGACTAAAATGAGGCATGTAAAATTCCACGTTGACCAGACGGAGTTATGACCATTTGTTTGCTATAGCGCCACCTATGGACGGATTTACACCAATCAAAGAAATTTTAATCTGTACATCCACATGTACCTCCCCACCAGATTTAATATTGATCCCTTGGGTGGTTTGCTAGAAGAGATCAGAATTAATGCAGATGCCGAGGCAGACGTCGTAATCGCCACATGATCACATACGCTCCCGTAGGTCCATCGGTCCAACTGAGCTAAAAAGCATAATAGGTCCCCTTACACAAAACATGCAATATAGGAACACTCTGGTATGGCTGTGTGTGAATGTTTGATGGTGGTCGAAGGGGCCGTAGGCGCATACTGGCAGCCACGCTTCCGTCAGTCTGCCCCAGGGCAGCTGTGGCTACAAAAATGTAGTTTACTACCATCAGAGTGTGGATGTGTGAGTGAATGAATAATGTATCCTTGTGAAGCGTCTTTGAGTGCCCAGAAAGCAGAAAAGCGCTATATAAAATTGATGCATTATTATTATTATTATTATTATTATTACTGATAACGTTTTGAGCAGAATACACAAATACTTTGAAACTCTGTGTTTCATGGATTTTGCTGCGTAATCAATTGAATTTAAGTCAATTTAATTCCCATTCTCAATTATGCAAAAAATGTAATCTATTCTCGGATGATATCATTGATATAACTAAACTGCTCTTGCCCCTGTTTCCAGGATAACCTCCGCTTTCAGCATCCAGCAGATATTTTGTTATGAGCGGGAAATGACAGTTAAAATGGTAAAAAAACACAAAATATACTCATTTACCACAACACAGTAAAACTGCCCCAAACATCTGCTGAAAAGTTTGTTTTTGCTTTCTTCTCTTCTCCTCCATCCCCTTCTTTATCTTTTCTGTGTGTCCCATTTCTAAGAATGAAGCAGCAGAGAAATTCATGCCACACTACAGCGAATTGTAATGACCCATATATGGGTGAAAAGGCCCTCGACTTTCAAGAGTTTATTCGACAGCGCAAATTATCTGAGCTGTGATCATTTCAACAGCGTCTGTAAAATCCTGTCAAGAAAATGATCTATCGGTGAATATCTGAGTATGATATTGGCGATCATAGCCCCCATTCAAAAACTCACAGATTATATCTGTGGCGCAGTCGTGTGCAGTGTGTTTCTAATGCATTACAATGAATTATCAAGGGGCTGAAAGGAGATGCTAAATGACCTGAGTATTAATAGAACCGTGCAGCTAAATTTGGACGGCACTGCTGCCGTTTAAAATCAGGTGGATATCCTCACATTTATGGAGAGTCTCAGGCTGCATCTGCACAGTAGTAGGGAGCAAATGCCGATCTAACCTCAGGGCAGCTTTTCAACAATAGCATGCTGCTCAAATCCTCACAATCGAAATTCTGGTTTCTCCAAGCATAGTGGTTAACTGCGTCAAAACCCGACATGTCTTGAAATAGTATTGAAACCCTTTTCTAGTGTTGACCACATTTTCACTAGTGGTTTGGCTGGTCTAATCACTGAAGGCTTTGGTTGTTTGGACACATGATGATACCAAATTTTGTGGGAAAGAATAAAACAAACCTGTTTATCATCTAAATTGCATAATTGCAAAGTGAAACACAGAGTGGGCCGTGATTAAACATAATTGCTGGTAAGGAACAAACTTGTGGTAAACATGAGTGTTTGACTTGTTCCAGCAAACATGTCACTGAAGTAAGTCCAACTGTCATAACAGATACAGTTACGTACAGAATTACTGGCACCCTTGCTAAAAAAGATCCAGCATATAGCCTAATAAATGACATACTTGTCCAAAAGTTCAAAGATATGAGAAAATTGTATCCTTTAAATATGCGTAAACTCATGTTTCAATGTTTTTTCATGTTGTAATATCAGTATCAAAATGTGGTGTATCAAATGTAAAGTATCAAAATTATTGGCACCCCTGGTTCAATGCTGTGTGCAAGCACATCTTGTCCTATACTGTACAAATTGAAATCAATTTGGTGAACCTGTTTGAGGGATTTTCCTTCATGCAGAGGTTTTCAGTATAATAATTCAATAATTTAGTATAATTATCAAAAACACAAGACATAATAATTGAAGCACCTATTACTAAAACCCCATAAGTCACACTTGACTTGACTTGACTTGACTTGTGGGGTTTTAGTAATCAGTGCTTCAATTACCATCTGCCTGCTTGAACTGATTGTGTCATGGCATAGACATGATTGCGGGGACAGGAACAGGTGAAAACCGCAGAAGATGCCTTTAACCCCTTAAGCCCTGAGCCTCTTTTTTTGGCAAGCCCAAATGGCAAGCCCAAAATGAAATGAGTATAAATGAGTATATCTCTGGGACTGCTTAGTCCATTTGAATAATCTTGGTATCATAATAAAGGTAAAACCATTTGGGATTTCTGCTCTGGTGTAAAAATCACTATATATGTCACTATATAATAGTTTTATATAGTGACATTGCTGTCACTATATAAAATCGCTATATGAGTCAGAGTAAAAGGAGATGGAAAACAAATGAAAGATCCCTTTTTTCACCTAACAAAGTTTTACTTCTATCCCTTGTAAATTTGTTGAGTTGCAGCCTGACACCTCTAAAAAAATTACAGCACAGAATCTCATTATTATCGGTGCAAAAGTTTATTCTAATCAGGTCAATCAGAGCAAAATTAGAGAGGAATGTCTAGGTGGCTTCTCCAATTTGGCAATTTAGGTACCTTGTGTTCCATTTCAGATTTCTCGTTTGACATCGAACGGAAGTTGCACATTGCTACTTTCGACCCATCCAGTCGGGATGAAAGTAATGCATGTGCAGGGCAAAAGTAACGTGATCAAATTACTGGAATCTTTTTAAATTTCTGTTGTTAAAACAGAAGCAAAAACAGCCAGACATTTATTTTAAACATTTTAATTGGCTTCAAATGTTTCAAAAGTAAACATGAACATGTTTAATGTGCAATTGGTCTATTTATAAAAATTATGAAATTACTCTCTATCACAGTTGTGACAGATATAATGGGCTGCACCCTCAGTGCATGCCCTCATGTGACCACAGCAGACAAAAGATGCACCGCACCCACACTTCTCCAGGCAAAGATGAGGCAAATGTCTCCCCACAAACAAGACATTCCTCATCATTGCCCTCAGAAACTGTGGTTGCAGTGTGTCCACTAAACCTCGTTTTCTTCGGGAGTTTTGAAGAGGACTGTTTTCTCTGGCCCCTCTGCTAACTCTCCTCCTCCAAATCAGCTTTCACTGGGGTGTCGGTCAGTATTGCTGTTGACCTGCATCATTCAATGAGATTATAGTCGGAATCAGCTTGTTTTTATACAAGCAAGAGAAACAAGACGAGTTAAAAATGATACTATGCTCACCTCTTTCTGCCTCTCCTTTTATTTTCTTTCCTCGAGCCAGCCTTTGGATATGGGCGAACCTTTTCTGGGCTGAACCTCTGCACTGGTGTGCCACTAGATGTTCCTGGAACCACAAGCATACCTGGATAGATAATATTTAAAAAATGCTTGGCAAGGCTCAACATGGACATTTAAAGACACACACAGACACAAACAGACTGGCTGACTCAAGGGTATGCAGCTCAAATGGGCTCTGGCTTGGTTGGTGCCCAGATAGCAAGCACCTCCGTTCCGCATCTGCCCCGGCTCTGTGCCGACTCCAGCTGATCCGGCTCAGACCCTGGGCAGATCCGGAGCGGAGGTGCTTGCTACCTGGGTGGTGTCTTAAGGGAGCAGGTGCTGGGGATGAAGCTGGCGCTGGTGATGAAGAGGGCGCTGGTGATGGAGCTGGTGCTGGCACTAGGGACAGAGCTGGTGCTGGTGCAGGACGGTCAGTCACAAAAGCTGGAGCAAAGTCCATCTCACTGAAAATATCTGGATTCAAGGTCCAGATACCGGTACACCCGAACCCAGACAAAATGCTGCTTGGTGTCGCAGCTTGAGGCAGAGCTTTAGTCACAAGACTTGGGATGTTGTAGATGGTTAAAGTTCTTCCAGGGTTCATTCGCATCCAATTGTCTACTGCACTGTTAATGTAATGCTTCAGAGGGCTAAAAATGCTTCGGTCTAGCGGCTGAAGACGGTGGGAGCAGTGGGGTGGAAAAGACAGGAGTACAATGCCATGTGACTTGCGAAAGTCGATAGCTACCACAGAGAGGTGTGATGCATGATTGTCTAAGAGTAGCAGCAGCTTTGACTTTGGGGTCACGCGGGTGTGTCTTGCAAAATGCTGTAAAAAGGCCAAGAAATCTGTCTCCTCCATCCACCCCGATCCATTGGCAGAAAGAGTGCAGCCAGGAGGACCATCCCGGATGAAGTGGTCATGGAACTTCTTCCTTGGGAAGATAAAGTAAGGGGGAACAAAGTTGCCTTGTGTGTTGGCAGCAAAGGCAACAGTCACCAATGTCCCTCTTTCCCCAGAGGTCACAGCACCGACCTGGCGCTGCCCCTTGATGTCAATGATTTTGTCTGGCACTTGAACCGTTGTGTTGCCTGAAATAATAAATGAAATGTAGCAAATCACTGTTGCTTTTTAATTTATGTAAATATAGATTTTTACCTGTTTCATCAATGTTCCAGATGTCATTTGCTTCAAAATTATAGCGGGTGAAGACAGTCTTTAGGTTGTTAAAAAACGCTGTCACATTGGTCTCGTTGAAGCTGGTGGAACGAGACATGCTGGTGGCTTGAGGTCGACAGATGGACAGGGTTTTGTTGCGCTCGAGGAAGGAGGTGAGCTAATCCCTGCCATCTGGTTTTTCTTCCATGAACATGGAGTTTTGAGGCCAATATTTTCAACCAGCTCATATGCAATCTTTCGCACCTAAAACAGCATAAAAAGAGGTGAATTCCCAGATAACAAGCACCTCCGCTCCGGATCTGCTCCGGCTCCAGCTGATCCGGCTCAGAGCCGGGGCTGATCCGGAGCGGAGGTGCTTGCTATATGGTAGTTGTGGTGTAGCTCTGTCTGCGGTGTTACTCCAACCTCTTTAGGACTCAGGCCAAAATATATATCAGCTGCTCTCTTTCTATATCCCTGCAGTCTCCTCTCCTGGTCTTCTGTGAAGACTTTGTTGTGAGCCCTGTACCCTGGGGCCCTGGTCTGCTGTCCTCTTGCCTTTGCCCTCCTCTTGCAGTGCCTGACCGGGGTGACATGACAAACGCCATTCACCTCTGCTGCCCTCCTTATACTCTCGCCTCTTCGGACATCAAATAAGGCCCTTGCGTAAACCTCCGGGTCAACTGTTCCTCTCTGGGTAGTTCTGCCCCTAACTCTTGGCATTTTCTGTTGGTAAAATATAACACTCATTTTTAATGAGCTTTTAAACACAAAATGCGGCCGCATTAGCAGAGAGGGACGAACACAACCGTTGCTACTTCAGTCCTGACAGTGACTCCTGACATTTGAACGAGGATTGCTTCCAAAGTGGAAAAAGTCTGACATTTTGAACTTCAGGATATGTTACAAAACTAAATGACCTATCATTTCATCATAAATATGACACATGGAGCGATAAAGACAATCTTGAAATCAAAAAAGTTTACCGTTTGTCTGAATTCACTCACCGCTGTGGAAAACTGTCTTCCTGGCCTCGTGACGCGAGGAAGCCTCGACGCCTCAAGATTTTTTGCGGGTCTGGAGAGGGGAGCGAGCTGCACGTGCTGACCTAGTATGATGCATCGAAGTGCGGATGGCTGTGAGTAAATCACCGTATTACTTTCGTCCAGAGTTACTTTCACCCCTACTGTTGTAGTCTCAGTATTTGTGCGGAATAGTGCAAATATTCTGTCAGAAAATGACTTTGAAAATGAACGTTGAATATTTAGCAGATAATTATTTGGACAATACCTCAAACAAACTAGTTACGTGTTTATATTGTCGCACTATTCAAGAACATGCGAAAGGCCCATAGACTCGGTTTGACGCACTGGGAATGCAAGGCTGCAGCTCAGGCTGGGTTTCTGCGATTAGGGTGGTTTAGAATTCGTTGGAAACATCAGGACTCATAGAATCAAATGCCACCTGGCATAGTCTTACTGACAGCATCACAAGCCGATCGCAGAGGGGAAAATACATTGCAAGCAAGCTGAATGCTAAGGAGCTGAGATCTTTAAAGCAACGCCCTGGGAAAGAACATGCTAGGATCCCGGCAGATCTAGTTTCGTTATAACACAAACACATTGGGCTAACAATAGTAAGCGCAGATTTATCCTCAAACAGTTTTTTTATTACAAAATATCAAAGGTAAGAATTTTTTTTTTGCTCATTGCTGTAGACTGTAAAGTGAATGCCTGCTGTTCTTTGAGTGTGGTGTCAATATAAAATGACAGGGCTCATATGGTTGGATTCTGTGGACTTTCCTCTTTCATTTGAGGTATCGTTTTTATGCATAGCATAAATTCAGGAGAAATTCTGGCAATTCGGCGCTGATACGATTTTATCCTATGTTTTGCTGCATGCTTATTTACTTGCTTGGTGCTTGATTTGTGTTCGAATGAGGAAAAAAATGGTCTGCGTGAGCTTTTGGCCAAGTTTCTTTGCAAAATGTGGATATGCCTCATGACAACATTGTGATTTGGAAACATGCTGTATTTACAATGCGTAACAACTGGCCCCCGGTACCAGGGCGTAGGTCTTAAGGGGATAATTCGTCAAAGGGACACCAAACTCAAGAAAGGAAATAAAAATAGAAGCTCCTGCAACTCAGTTGTAAGTAGAATACTGGTAATTGTCCACTGTCCATAGTGCTGGATGTACCATCAAGTCTTAGCATGGGGCAGGAATTGTGTCCTAGTCCTGCCACAGTAGTTATTTAGTTTCTTTACCATGGTCAGAGAAGAAATGGAATTCCGTATGCATTTTAACTTATTTTCATGCTCTGGTCAAACAGGTAGTGGTGGCATAGAATACAATGCCTTTTGACTAAGATGAACTTACCAAAAAAAAAAAAAAAATGACAATTTAACTTCTTGTTTGGGATGCCAATAATTTTTACATTTAAGTTCTCTTTTTGTGTGTGTGTGTGTGTGTGTGTGTGTGTGTGTGTGTGTGTGTGTGTGTGTGTGTGTGTGTGTAAAAAAATGAGATTAATTAATTAAAATGCTCAAACATGACTATAAGTTTTCCCGCAAGTTTGAACTTAGCATATGCAATACCAGCTATGTTACTTATAAAATGCAGCTTCTTTGTTTCATTTCTGCACCAGACTGCATATATGGTAAATGCATGTGTATCCATGACAAGAACTTTGTATTTACAAATTTTGGAGAAAAGAGGAATGCAGATATACATATGCTGTGCTTATTGACATAATAACAGTTATGAACAGCTATGACTTGAGAAAAGCTTTAATTTGAACTGGCCACAACAGGAGGGGAGGGGGCTTTTGAAATAGGTGCTACGACAGCAAAATTTTTAAAGTAGATTCCAAAGCAGTAAATAAATAATTGTAATAATAATAAAATTCAGTCATCATCAACAGCATTGCCAGTTTACAACATCTTATATTGGTTGGGGCAAAGTCTCAGAAACTCTACAGAAGCAACCTTTTGCATTCTTTTTGAAAACTGTATAAATGTGGAGCTCTCCTTGATGTATCATGTGTGCTCTAATCTCTCATTACAACTGTTTTAGATGTACAAATTGCTGACGGTTTGGCTCTTTCCCCAATAAACTGGAAACATACCACTGCCTTGACCTGTCCTCTCTCTTTCAGATTATTTTTTGTTTGAAAGCAGACTGTTGAACAGAGAACATGAAACAGACTTACTCGAATGTTACCTGGAACCATCTGGGGCTGTCATTTAAAGCCTGTAGAAACATCAAGGCACTCGCTGCGCACCCAACATTTTCTCAAGAGAGATTTTCCACTCAGTTCCACAATGTGTTTATAATCCAATTCACCTCTGCTCTAATAACCACACTATGTACCTTCCGACTATGGCAATGAACTACACTATGAGCTCCATTCATTTTTTGACCCCTGATATATAAAATTCATTTTTGATTTTTGAAAATTAGTTTTGAAGTTGTTTGTAAAGCATAACTAACTAAGAGCTAAACTCCTTAACCAACCAATTAAGCAATTCTGCATAATATGTAAGGTCTACTAAATGTAATGTGTAAATTTCAAATCATCGATCACAATAACTGTAGTGACAGGGTTCAATACAAAACCTTAACTTCTTCAATCCAAATGTCATGGATTTTTCGACAGTTTTTGTGATATGCTTTCAGAGATATAGAAACCGCTCACATTTTAATTCATAATTGCTCTCAACTTGTTCCCATTTAAAATTGACTGATTAATGTGGGATTGGTAAATGCCTGATTACTGTTCATTGCATCACAAAGTTAAGCCAAAAAATTGGTCAGTCATTTTACTGGTTTGTTTTTGCTAATGAACAAATTACTGTTTAGTTGCTAATTACATTACATTACGCTATTGTCCTTTGGCAGACGCTGTTATCCAGAGTGACGTACAACAAAGTGCTTTGACAGGGAGTGCAGAGAATCCCATAGGGAGGTACCATTTAAATAGCAGAAGTGGCAATACATAGAAAGAACCTTGCTAAGTGAAATACCTCATGGAGGAAAATAAATCAATAAACAGTTGATTCAGCCAGACCCCATACAGGCAATAAATAAGTCTTGTACCAAATACAGGATTAAGTTGATGGGGAGAGGTAGAGCCTAATTAGTATACCATCTTCTTTTATGATCATTGCACAGTTTTTCACAAAGTGGCTAGCGTCCAACCTATTGCTTGCAACCAAATAGGCTGTTAGGGGATGCTTCTTATATCCTTATGTCCAGGCGTGATAGCAATGCCTGGTTTACAACAATGCACCCTTTTTAGCATTACAACACTTTGTAAGTTTTATACTGCCCTTGACCCAACTTCATTCTGTCACTCAGTCAGAGATTTTTCAGATATGGGGCTGTACCTTTTCTGAATGAACATGGATCCATTATAATGATCATGCAGTCCCTCTCAAATGCAGTATATGACTGCTTCGCTCCACTAGGGTAATAACTTCTGCTTGGCCAAGAGAATAAAAGTAGCTTTTTTTGTCCCATCAAAAACCTACATTTTCAGCTGTATTTTATTTCAACAAGGAGATACTCTGGTGAAACCGGGGAAAAAAATATTTTGGGAATAAGTAGAATTAACAAGTCTTTGGTGCTTGGACTCCATGGGAAGACTCGTAGAGCAGGAGCACGGCTCAGAGCAGCAGCTGGAAATCCCCCGAAGAGTCCAGACACTGGTAGCGTTGGTGGCTAATGGCTGACGAAGCTGGAGCGGCAGTACGGAAGGTCTGATGGAGCAGGGTGGCGTTGGGGAGGAGGGTCAGCAAATGGCAGCGTGAATAAACTAGGGCAGAGAGAGCTGACATTTTTTAAAAAGGCAGCAACATAACGATTGGCTAGCGATGTGATTGTGGTGTGCCCCAGTTGCATAGAAGAGATCAGCTGCTACACCAGCTGACTGCTCAGTTGACAGCCCCAGACATTGAATGCAGAGGTTTATGGGCGAATATGCGAGTGAATGAAAAGAAAATAAATGGAGTTGAAGTATGTGAGAGAGTCTTCCTGACTGAACTTTCGCTAAGCTTCATATGTAGGAAACAAAAGAGGGGAAATTATTTTATATAATATAGCTTGTTGAAATAGTGTCCAGGAATCTGTATTTATGAAGTTATGAGGGCTCAAAAATGCTGGAAGAAAAAATTACTTAGAGAAATTTTGACCTACTTCTTGACAATAAATAGGTCTAGTATCAAATACAGTATTAAGTTGATGGGGAGAGGTAGAGTCTAATTAATATACCATCTTCTTTCATGATCATTGCACAGTTTTTCACAAAGTGGCTAGCGTCCAACTTATTGCTTGCAAACAAATTGGCTGTTAGGGGATGCAGACAAGTCTTTGGTGCTTGGACTCTTTGGGAAGACTCGTAGAGCACGAGCAAGACTCAGAGCAGCAGCTGGAAATCCCCCGAAGAGTCCAGAGATCCAGAGTTCGAGATCTTCGCGAAATCTGAGTAAAACCTGACATCAGGTTGTGCCGTCCAATTAGTACAGACCTAGACAGAGCCAATCATGGCGCTGGACCAGTCCACACCGGAAACTATTCTAGCAGACACTAACAACGGCAGATCACACTATGCCTTAGTAGCATCTACACTTTTGGAAATACAAAAGAAGAACCAGATCATTTGACGTGCAGTTATGTCAGTATCTCTCCCAAAGCTGGCTGTCCACTGTTGTTTACTTTTAGATGCGAACAAAAACTCCAAAAGACGATGCCACCAGAAATCAGTGGGTAGCTTTTCTTTTTTTTGCTGGCAGCAAACAGCCACGGCCAAAGGGAACTTTAGCTGCTTATGCTCATCATTTCACCAAAGACAGCTTTGTCAGTAAAGGATAATTCGACACAGGATAAGCGTTTCAGCTGCTTCTCAAACCTGAAGCAGTTGCATGATCAAGCACTCAGAGCCACAAGCTATAAGTAACAATATAACAGCAAATAATCTAAGTGTAATGTAAGTGAAGCTAGGGTGTGATGGGTGGCTAGCAGGACCACGAGCGATAGTTACCACTACCAACTGGCCTCAAATGCAGGCTTTGTAAAATATCTGAAGATAAAGCCTGCATTGGTCGTGACTGTCCATGACTCAGACACAGAAGCTTTAAGTTTCTTTTACTGCATAAGCCAACCTGACGTGATAGCCAGTTGATTGTGGCTGTAGCACAGCGGCTATTGCAGCCAAGTTACTGTTGCTCATGTTTGTGTCGTAAATATGCAAGAGTTATATCAGGGGAAATTCCACAGAAGCTGTGTGAACATAAACCTCACTTAAAGCTAATTTTTAATACTTGCTTTTAATCTGGATTCTTGGTTCAACTGTCCACGGTAACGGAACTTGCTGCCTGTAAAACCTGTATTGCAAGGGTTTGTCTCCGTGGTTGTTATGACCGAGGTAGGGCTAATCTGCTGAAACATTCTGCTGAAAAACTACAACCATCTATACTTTCCTTCATAATTAATTTATTTCTTAATATATTGTGATGAAATTTTCACCAGTTATTCATGAGATGTATATCTATCAATAGTTGATGAAAAAAAAAAAGATTTTGCTAATTTTCAGAATAATGTTTTCAGCAGAATATTTTCAGAAGATTAGCCCTACCCTTATGACTGCTCGGTTACCAGCTATTGCATGTTAGTTAGCGTGCCCTGCTAATTAAAATGCTCCTTGTTAACTTATATGCAGTAATTCTGATCGGAATGCATGTGTTACTTCGGTAAGCATCAATGTGACAGTTTCATCATAACGTTGCCCGATTTTAGCCACTACAGTTGAAGCTAACCGGAGAGGTGCTGTAAAAGGCTGCAGTTAGACCAGATTTAGGTTTTGCAGAGCTTGGGGTATGTGTTTGGGTTTGTTTCGCTTGCGAAAGCAATGCAAAATGCAGAAACTTTAACCTGTCTGGTATAACAAACGATGACATAATTTCATCCCCCTTTAGAAATTCTTCTGGCTAATAAAAAGCCGAAATAGGTGAAGATTAAATAGGTCTACACTTAGGCATGTCAACCCGTTCTACAAATGAGTCTTTATGGGGTGGATTCTAGCTTTCCCTCAATCCTAGCTGGAGTAGAAACACTCACCATAGCCGTAGGTAGTCAGCAAATTCAAGCTTGAGCGGCCAGACTTTCGCATTGCGTCCTCTACTTTCGCCATTGCGTTTATTAGAACAAGTTCATTTCATTACATCTATACACATGTACTGCCTTTGATTGCAGAATTAGCCCGTCAAGTCCTTCAAGATAGCAACTGTGTCTCACAGTCACAGTCTGGGGAGGCGGACCTGGAAAACTGCATTCTCGTGCCTCATCTCGCCTAGATCCGCCCTCCACAGAGCTGGCCAGTCAGAAGAAAGTGGGCAAGTGGGAAGGGGGGGCCATAGCGGAAGAGCCACCCAGGTGAGGCGTTTCAGGCAGAGACGACAATGTACCACAAATGCAGTTTTTTGAGGATGGCAGTATGAGCGAAAAAAACACCCTTTTTTACTTTGCGTGATCCGGAGTACTCTAGGGGAGTCAAAGACCAAAATATAAACTTAAAAAAATAGCATATTAGGTCACCTTTTAGGTAAAACTTTAAAACTGCCTCATTGTGAAGCTGATTTGCTTCACCTCTGAAAAAGTCTATTAATGCCTTGGAGTTCCAGAGAATATTGTGGAAAGGCAAGCTTCCCACTGTTGTCTTCAACAGGTAAATTATGAGATTTTCAGGGCAGAACTCAAGAATTCAGTTGCAGACGGCAGATCGATTGAGCACAAGGTTTATTGAAAGAATGGTTGAACAGTCCAAGTCTATTTCCAAACAGGGGGATTACTGCAAAAAAACAGTGTGCTGAGGCAAAATCCAAAAAGGGGCTGTAGGTCAAAACCCAGGTGGGAAGAATCCACCTTCAAACTAGAAGGTTTAATGGCTGGTGGAATACGGAGGCCAGGTGCAACGCCCAGAGAGGCTAGCACAGACACAGAACAAACACAGAGAATAATACGGACCAAACGAAAGTACTCCTGCTTCCAAAGGACGTGTAATAGTCTTAACCCTGGAAGCAAAGAGAGATAGAAAAAAAAAGGGAGATGAAACTCCAGTAATAAGAAGATAGAAAGTCAAACAAAACCTGACTGCAGATATCTTCAGCTATAGTGCTTAGCTACAACCAGACACTCTAGTGAAGGAGGCGTGTCGGACTTCCGGCTTAAATAGATTCTGGGGAAGCACCGCCCCAGCTCAATCAGCCAGCTGGGCGAAGAATCCGATAACCCAGGAAACGATATCGTCCTGGGATGACAGCCGCAAAGAAAAGTCCAAAACACACACACACAAACATCCAGAACCATGACAGAAGGATGCTTGGAGAACCGCGTACCACAGCCACGCCTTGTGTCCGTTTGATTGATTCTGGATCCACAAGAATATTATCCAGATCGCCAACAACTACACTTAATCCTAGATTAGATTCTATTTAACACTGTCATTTTATGAAAATCTGTTTATTACATATGGGACAATCACTTTATTCAGGTATATTTTCACTTCTATTGGGTCTAGAATCCAGAATATGCTCCGGATCACTTGCAAAACTGAATCAATTCATCCTTGGACTACCACCTACCATTTTCCCAAAATATCTGCCAATCTCTTCATAACTTCTTGCGTTATCCTGCTGACAGACAAATAAACAAATGAAAGATTCATCATAGAACGATTACTTGCCGAAATTCCACACACTTACGTCACAGAGTGACGTCATCGCAACCCATAGCCGCTAGAACCCCATTGCATTAGTGAAAAGTATGGCGCTAATTTCAAGTCTCTAGCTCAATTAAAAACAAAGTTATTGAACAAAATGTGCTTTTTACCATTTGTGTGACCTTGACTTTGACCTTTATCTTTATGACATGAAAATTTGCATTCAGGTCAACACTTTGCTGTTATATCAGTCTATTGAGCTGTGAAAGATTGTATGCAAGCCAATACAGAAGAACATACATGATGTTGTAAAATCTGGCCGTTTGCAAAATTTATGTCAGAAAAACTGATATGGAATCAGTTAGACACCAGATGCGGGGAGATGGGAATGAGGATTTTATTAAACAAAAAACAAAACAGGCGCGAGGGCCAACGAAAAACTTGGCCCAAAGGGTTGCAAAAAGACAACTGAGGTACGCTACACAGAGCGGGGAAACTAAATAGCAAAAATGGCAAGAACAAAAAACCACTGGAAACTCCAGGTAGAAATTCAAGAACGAAAATAAACAACAAGACTAAAATTTTTTTATTTTATTTTATTTTATTTTTTGTTTTTCATGGGTGTGTGTTTTGTTGGGTGATGGTAGGAGGATTCATACTTAATTATATAACTGATTAAATGAATAAAGTTGTCCTCCAAAGTGGGGGGGTGGTGGCGGGATAAAAAAAACAACAAGACTAGGGCTATATACACAGGGACTATGAACAAGACTTGGAACCATGAACGAGGACTTGAAAGCATGAACATGAGCAACAAAACTTGCAAACATGAGCTAGAACTTGAGACACTGTCTGCCAGCCAACTTCCACCGCATCCAGATAAAGGGTAAGAAATCAAGACATGAGGGGCAACACCTGGAGAAAGAGAAACAAGAGGCAGGGCAAGATCAAGACATGGACAGAGATTGGATGACAAGACTTGCTCATTAAGAGAATGAGCGTGCTCAGCTTAAGTACCAATTAAGTATGCAGTTTGGAAGCAAGCATAAATGTTAAGAACAGAAAAGCACAGCGAGATCTTGAAATAGCAAAGCAGGAATCATGACAATAAACTCCCTATCTAAATTAGTAATATTAGTAATGTGCCTGTCTAAGAATTACCCCACCCAGTGAATGTTAGTAAATGTTAGTAACTTAAAAACAGTTAATTGCCAATTAAGCTTAGACAGCCCCGGATCAGCACAGCACAGAAGGAAGGGGGAAATACCAAAGCCAACCAGAGCTCTGAAATGTGCAACAACGAAGGCACGGGGCGGAACGCAGACAAGCGGTGGAGTGGCATGGCAGACCTGGCAAAAACAAAAACATGGAAAAGTAAAAACATGGACTATGAACATGAATTTATGAAATACTTGAACCTGATACAAGAAACTGTTAAAACTGTGACATGAACCATGAACTATGAAACTATGAAATCTTGAAACATGAAACTGTTAAAACCATAAATGCTGTCCTGGCCAAAGGCCAGAACACAACAAAAACGTCAATTGAAGAACCTATCACTAAAACCCCATAAGTCACACTTGACTTGGGGTTTTAGTAATCAGTGCTACAATTACGTAGCAACCATTCGAGCGATTGCGTTGACGAAAAGAATGGCATTACTTTCAAGTCTCTGGCCTAAATAGAAACAAAGTTTTGGATCAAAATATGTTTCGATTTTTTTGTGTGACCTTGACCTTTACCTTTGATATAGAAACTTAAAGAAATATATGGCTGCGTCCTAACAGTCAAAGAATTATGGCCTATCCACTAATCCCTTACCATTTTTCTTTAACCTTTGTGGAAAACATCATAAGGTAAAGGACTGGTGTAAAAGAGAATTCCTTATGGCTTAGGAAGACAATCACGCTAATTAGAGAATCCAAATGCACTTACACTAGGCACTAGGAAGCATTGAGACACCTTTCCCTCACATTTGTCACAGTCCACAGGAAAAGGGTGTATAAGGGATATTTTGGTTAAGTTGAGTTAAGTACATCTGATGATCCATGTACTAAATATAGAAAAAGCTGTTTTTCTCTAAAACGTAAAAAATCCCGTATACAACCCTTTACCTGTGGACTGTCACATTTGAAGAATTCAAGTGCAGTTATCAGGGTCACCGCGAAATTATTTCCGGATCATTTTTTAAGAGTTATCAACTTTCTTGGGCAAAAAAGACTATTCGGACACGGCCTAGGTCTGTGGCAAGCAACCTGTGCTTACATGTCTCCAAGTTTATTCAAGATTGATGCAGAATAAATGGCAAAAGGGTGCTAACTAACAAACTGACTGACAAACAAACGACTAATGCAACTGACTGATATACTTGCCTAAATCGTAGATTTCAGCAGGTAAAAAACAAACGGGTGAAAACAAAACCTCCTTAGTGGAGGCAATCACAAGACGGAACAAAATCCAAGAAGTCAGGTAAAAGTTGAAACTGTAGTCAACCTTACTAAGAGGGAGATCCAAAAATCAGAAACTGAATAAACAAACGAAGTCAAACATGGGAAATCAGAACGAGGATAAAAAAAGCTTGTAGGACACTGAGAAAAGCAAAAGGAATGAACTTGCAAAGTGAGACTGACACAGAAGGGATTAAAAAGACCAAAAACTACTCGGGATAACAAAGAACGCATGGGAAGGAAGGCAAGTGCGGGGACCAAGGAAGCAGGGTTACAAACAAGACAATAATAATGTTAACTGAGCATGACGTGTGAAAGTGAAATATTCACAAGAACTCGTGAAGAGACTTGGAAAGGGATAAAAATGGAAATCATAAGTCACAGTTGATGGGTCCTGGCACTAGAAATGCCTCCTAATATATATGCACCCTGGCTATCTTGCCAATGAGCCTGGCTCTTTGGTGATGTGGTCAGTGCATGTGACTTTTAACTGGGAGTCTAGGGTTCAATCCTCAGCCTGCCACACAAAGATGCTATGAGGAGAAATAAAACTGAAAACATTACAAAAAAAATGCAGATTAGTTTACACGACTGACACTGATGTTATTTTTCAACTCTTATTTTCCTCTGTGGAAAACTGTCCACAAGTTTATGCACAAGGCTTAAACATTTTAAAGAAATCAATGGAAAAAGTTATCATACACCAGTACTTACTCTTCCTACTCAGTGAAATAGAATGTGTAGTGTTCAACTGCCATAGATTACATATTATCTCTTGATGCAGTTGACTGCATTGATTCACTAAAATATAGATGAAAAATCATAGGTTTCAAGAGTGCACTCTTGTATAGGCTACATGGTAAATTAGGACCATAAATCTGATCACATGTGCTGAAAGAACTTATACATTGGTCTTTGGATTATCTTGCATTTTTAAGCATTTTTGCCATATTGAACTGAAGCAAATAGTCAGTTATGGTTTAGATTCCACCAATATGCATTTGAAGGCAGAATATGAACTTAATACAGAGAATGTGTCCTCAGTACTAAAAAGTAATAATTTTGTGGGCACAGCTGGTACCTCACAGCCTTGTTTGGTATATCTCTTTGGGTGGGTGAGCTTTCAGGGTTTTCAACTCAGTGCGAGAAACAGTGGCGCAGTATGTGTAGGAAGGGGGGGGGACTTGCTTCAAAGTGCTCGCTCATAATAGCCTGTTGTGCAGAGTGGTCTATATGTCTCTGTTAGTAGAAACCGTTAAAACAGCTGCTCACTGTTAATGACAATAACAACAATGGCCATCCTTGTGAATGTGTCACACACACCTAATACCCAGGGCTTCATGTGCCTCAGAAGCCTAAGGCACAAAGGAAAGAATAAAGGGAATCAAACACACTGATGTCTGATGGTGGGTTGGGTCCGTGGGCCCTTGATTGCCAGGATTCACTTTCATGTGGTCAACATTTTGCGAAAGAAGAGGGGTCAGCGTTATCAGTAAAAATGGCATGAGTCATTGGAGGAAGTTACAGGGCAGGTACCATTTTTTCACTGCCTGTGAGGACTAAGCTCTGCGGTGTGACTCCTCTGAAGAGGTCTATTCCATCCTACAATGAATTATCTGATGCGTGGTGTCCTCTCTTTGACTCATGACTACTCCTCTGCGTTGTCTCGCTCCAAACCACCTACAGTGGAAATTACTGGAATGCTCTGATGTAAAAATCTGAATCTCCCCATTGTGGGAAAGTCACCTTGAGACTAGACTGAATATTAGAACATTAGAAACACACGGACATACACACACCACACACAGGCGCACCCGCGCACACAGAGGCCACTCGACTATTATAGTTAGGATTATGTGGAATTTTTCATTTACAGTGGGTTATCATTTAGGTTGGAATACAGTGCCCTCAAAAATATTGGCATCCTTAGTAAATATTAGATGTAGAGGCCATGAAAAAAAATATAGTTTTTTAATCCTCCAAATTTTTTATTAAAAAATTACCAGAAAACAAACCCTGAATTTAAAGTCCCCTTGATATCAATTTATCAATTATTTTATCTTTTTTGGACAATGGGGTTATTTGGTGAACAAACACAAAGTATGAAGAGAAGGCTATCTTCCCAAAATACATTTACAAATCTACATTTGGTAGTTCTCCTCGGTGAATGAACGAGGCTTTAAGTTATTTGAGTGCAGACTATTCTTCATTTTAGTTACATTCGTGAAATAGTCAATGACACCAGTCAAGTACCCATAGCAGGAGAGGGCAGTGATGTACAGATTGCTCTTTAAATATACTGAGTAAATCAACAAAGTATGAAAAATTGATTACTTTTCCCTCACTAGATTCACAAATCTAAAGATTTTCCTTTCATAATCACTGGATTTAAATTGGACCTCACCTTCATCCCAGAGTAATGTCACGTTGCACTCAAGTGATCTTCCTAATTTCATCATTTAGTAGCTCAGCCACAAAGAATACTAGACAGCTCCCTGCGTTACCTCCACCATTTTGAAATTCATGTGCAGTGGAATTATCACAGGAATTATCATTTAATGTGAATGTTAAACAAGTCTTGACAGAGCCATCCTACGGGTAGAGACATTCTCTGAGATTAAAAATGTGAGTTGGATCTTCACCAAAAATGTAATCACTTCCTCCTCTCCAGAGTATCTATGAACACGCAACACTTCATTTACATCCATAACTTTTTGAAATATCCTGTTGACTGACGGATGAACATATAAGCGAACAAACAGACAAATCCCCATGTCTCCAAAGGCATGAGGCCACAATCCTTGGCACCCCAAGAAAATCTAAGAAAAATCTAAGTAAATTCACATTTACGTTTTACCTTTTAAGTTCATGATAATGATCAGCGAACCTTCACCCATAGCCTCATGTCTCTGTAAATGAGAAGGTAGCGCACAGGCCAGTTTATTTCAGTCATCATCACCAAAGTCAAGACAAAAGAATACAGTAATGACATGTGGCAGAATGTTGCTGAGCTTCATACATGATAAAATGGATTCAATAAAAATGCAAATAAGTTGAAATATTCTTTGTGACCATCAGGGCATTAATAACAAAGCTTAAGGCATATGGTAATGTTACAAATCTGCCTGGAAGAGGAATTGGGGTTTTTTTTATGCTTAAACTGTAAAATATACAGTAGTTCAAATGGTAAAAGAAACTCTGAGGGTCACAGTTGGATATTTGCAGGCATGATCTATAGTCTGAGGTCAGAAATTCCCCTGAACTATGATCAGACAGCATCTACATGATTACATGATGATTGGGAGGGTTGCCAGAAAAAAGTCTCTTTCTCTGAATGAGAAAACTCATACATCTACAGTTTGCCAGATGATACTGGAACTTCCAGTGGGATCAGGTTCTATGGGCAAATGAGACCAAAATAAAAGTCTTGAGCAATAAACCCTAGAGGTGGTTTTGGTGTAAAAACAAAAATAGCCATTGGGTAAAAAATTGCTCCTGGAGTACCCCTGCCCTGCACATGTCGTGTTTCCTTGTTAGGCCTCTGTGCATTCCTCAAGCCTTTACCCACACCTGTTTCTCATCTCGCTCATTGTCTCTGTGTATTTAGGTTTCCCCAGCTTCTTTGTTCAAAATGGTCTGACCTTGCTCTCTGCCTTTTGCTTACTCCTTACTGTTATTTTCTCATGCCCTGGTTTTCTAAGGTCCTCGTTCCTGCCTCAGCCCTGTGTGTTCGTTACTGTCGCTCTGGTCTTGCATTTGTTTTGCTCTGCCTCAAGATCCCTGTCCTCTCTGCACCTGATCCCTCCTGAACTGATCATCTGATTTAAAAGCCAGCTTTGATTCCTGACTTCACTCTGTTTGCCCTCCAAGATCCTGACTGCCGCCGCCCAACTTCTGTCTGTGTTCTGACTTCAGCCCATCTACCCTGCTTTTCTCTGTCTATCAGTTCTCAATGAATCTAGGACTTTTTGTCCCCAGAATTTTCGTCCCCAAACTTTTCTCCCCGGACTTTTCATCCTGGCCTAGTGGACTTTTCGTCCTCCTGAACTTTTCGTCCCTGGATTGTTCATCCCAATAATGCTTTGCCCTCTTCTTGCATCATAACCCAAACCCTAAACCTAAATGTTTCATTATAATTAAGAGACAAAAAATCTGGGGACAAAGAGTCCATAGGGACGAAAATTCAGGCGACAAATATTTCAGGGACAAAAAGTTCGGGGACAAAAAATCTGGGTATGAAGACTCCTGCATCCATTCTCAACCCTGGACTGTTGATGTTAATAAACATCTGGTGTTTCTTTACTCTGGGTCCTGCTATTGATTAATTCTGCCATGGTGTCCCCTGACGTATTTCCAAGTTAGGAATTAATTTTAGCTTCATTGCACTCAACATCCATCTTTAGATGCGTAAATATATTGTTCTTGTAAGGCCACGCCAATAACCTTCAAACTCAACGGTCTATTAAGACCTGGACCGCATTCTTCAGCCCCGCAAACATTGCATGCACCTGTAATTCATTTCCACTGTGTGGTAGTGTTATGCTATTTAAGACCGAGCTTTGCATTTAGTCATTGCAAAATCTCATAGGACATAAGCCTGTATTTTCCCTCTAATCTTGTATAGACTTATCTCCTGTGTTTCGCATGTATTTATTATTACTCTTGAACTTAGTGCTGTTTATTGTTTATATCAGCACTTTAACTTTCTTACCAGGAACCCCAATTCCTTGTTCTTTTGTTCTATATGTAAAACATTGTACTGTATCTAAAGACCAGTGTCTGGATTGCTAGTAGTATTTTCAAGGACCCTCGATTCTTTTTTAATTTGTATTATATCCTGCTCTGCCTTTTTGCTGTGCTGAAGGCATAATAAATACAACCAAGTCCATCTTCGCACCTGAGTCCAGTCCAGCACTTCCTGTCCTCCGCGCACATCATTGTGCTCATCATTGCTCAGAGCACAACCCTTACAGTTCTGGTTAAAATTTTACTCAATTTCTCAATAATGTACAACCCCAATTCCGAAATAGTTGGGACAAAGGGTAAATTATGAATAAAATCAAAATGCAATGACTTTCAGATCATATGAGCCAATATGTAATTTACAATAGAACATGGATAACATTTCAAATCTTAAACATTTTACATTTTTATCCACAAAATGAGCTTATTTGAAATTTTCTGGCTGCAACAGGTCTCAAAAACGTTTGGACACAGGCAAAAAATGGCTGAAAAAGCAAGTAATATATAAGAGAATCAGCTGAAAGACCATTTAGCAAGTAATTAAGTTAACTGGCATCAGGTGTGTAACATGATTGGCTATAAAAGGGATGTCTTAGAGAGGCTGAATCTCTCAGAAGTAAAGATGGCCAGAGGCTCTCCAACCTGGGCAGGCTTGAGTAAAAAAAATTGTGAAATACTTTAAAAACAATGTTCCTCAATGTCAAATTGCAAAGGCTTTGAAGGTCTCATCATCGACAGTGCGTAACACTATAAAAAGATTCAGAGAAACTGGAAAAATCTCTGTGCATTAGGGACAAGGCCGAAGACCTTTACTGGATGCCTGTGATCTTCGGGCCCTCAGAGGGCACTGCATGACTCACCGGCATGATTTTTGTCCTTGACATTACTAAATGGACCCAGCAATACTTCGCCAAACCACTGTCTGTAAACACAATCCACCGTGCTATCCACCGATGCCACCTAAAACTTTATCATGCAAAAAGGAAGACATTGTTGAGCATGATCCAGAAGTGCCGCCGTGTTCTGTGGGCCAAGACTCATTTAAAATGGACTGCAGCAAAGTGGCAAAGTCTCCTGTGGTCAGACGAGTCCAAATTTGACATTCTTGTTGGAAATCATGGGCGTCATGTCCTTCGGTCTAAAGAGAAGAAAGACCACCCCTCCAGTTATCAGCGTTCAGTTCAAAAGCCAATATCTCTGATGGTATGGGGATGTATTCGTGTATATGGTGTGAATATGGCATGTTTTTAAAAGCACCATGAATGTTGAAAACTATATAAAGGTTTTACAGCAACATATGTTCCCATCCAGACAACATCTATTCCTGGGAAGGCCTCGTGTATTTCAGCGGGACAATGCAAAATCACATACTGCAGCTATTACAACAGCATGGCTTCGTAGCAGAAGAGTCCGTGTGCTGAACTGGCCTGCCTGCAGTCCTGATCTTACTCCGATTGAGAACAGTTGGTGCATAATTAAATGAAAATTTAGTCAAAGGAGACCCAAAACTCTCCAGCCGCTGGAAGCCTGTATTAAACAAGAGTGGGATCAAATTCCAATGGCTAAACTCAAGAAACTTGTCTCCTCAATGCCCAGACGCCTCCACTCTGTGTTGAAAAGAAGATGTAAACATGGTAAACATGCCCCTGTCCCAACTTTTTTGAGACCTGTAGCAGCCATCAAATTTTAGATGAGCTCATTTTGTGGATAAAATTGTAAAATTTCTCAGTTTCAACATTTGCGTTGTTATCTCTGTTCTATTGTGAATAAAATACTGGCTGGTGTGATTTGAAATTATTGCATTTTGATTTTATTCACAATTTGTCCCAACTATTTTGGAATTGTGGTTTTAATTCACAGAACATTTCATTGACCATAAACCCTTAGAAAAAAATTTAAAAATCGATGCAAATATTTTGCATGTGTCATAAAAATCAGATAGCAATGATTGTTGACATCAGTCAATAAAACTGAGTGCAATACTAACAGAAATATCAAAAATCTGTGGAGGAATGTCTAAATAAATCTAGGTCAAACTATCAAGCCCTAACTTCAGGATATATCTGTGTAAATGGCATTCTTTTTTTCACAACTGACAAGTGGCAAAAAAGACTTTCAAAAAAGCCTGTTTTTGATGAGTTAAGATCATGTCATTCTTTTTTCCTTTCAAAGCAGTTTCCAACATGGGGTCAGACGAGCAGGAAATCTGTTAAACAGGTTTATTATCCATTACTTAGAACACTATATCCTCCCACCTCTGGACTGCCATGGCATGCTTTATAATTTCAGAATTGTACAACTTCGGAGGAATTAGCATAGTAACTGAGCTCATTAATATCTGTTCATGGCTCCACAATTCAGTTGTATTTGAAATGAAGCCATTTGACAGACTGAATGCACTTATTTGGACCTATTTAACTCGGCTTGTTGTCTCAAATCCTCCCTGCTAATAAATTGCTTTCATGTATTAGACTGTCTATTTTATGACCCTCTGTCAACTTGAAATGGACCATGCTCACTCTTTCCAGATGGTAAGGTCTTCTCTTTTAACTGGTTAAAATGGGGGAAAAATACAGTCAGAGACTAGAGAAGGTGAGGAGTTTCAGAGGATCAGTGAACATGCCTTCTTCTAAACTTATGGCGCAAAATTATTGTGTTTACCATCAAAGATGACTAAAGACAAGGCACCAAATAGGTTCATTTTCAAAAAAGGACCAAGATGCCCAATCCCAGTTGAAAAAAATTACATTGGAATGTTGGTAGTACATTACAGAAAATAAAATTGCATCCAGAGATTAAAGTACCTATAAAATAATTTTTTTCCGAGGATGGCTTCCTCTGTTTTAAGTTGCTCTTACCCTGCTGATGTGTTCATTTTTTTCTGATAAGTTATATTTATTCAGTTTTTTATTAGTTATTTCGTTACTATAGAAAGGGGGTATGGAGCAATGAATGACAGTTGGAATTGACAGCTACTTGGAGTGAAATAGTTTGCTTTTTGATTTAGTACAACTCCAGCACTCCAGCCACAATATATCGGCATCCCGCCTTCACTGCCTTCCTCTCGCTTTCTGCCATGTTTTTTTATGAGTCAAATCAACTGACCTCACAAGTGAAAATTCGGCTGCATATCCTTGCAACAAATTTCAGGTCAAAATAGAAGTATTTTAAACAAAAAAAAAAAAAAAATGGGTTCAATTAAATGTTATAAGCGTTTTAATGTCAGAATACTTTTTCACATATTTTAAAGAACCAGATACCAGAAAAATCGTACACACTTTAAGAAAACATGCATCGTGAGAATAGGCATAATTTTTTTAACGTCTGTAAATCACAAACAAGTTGAGACAGTATTTTAAATAAAAATCAAAAATCAAAGCGATGATTTGTATATCACCTTTGACCTTCGTTACATTGGAAACAATACAACAGCACATAATTGTAAGGGTATGTCTGCCAGGAGCCAAATGGCCGCCCAGCAGACAGGGAAACAGAGGCAGGAATCATTCACAAGGCCGGAGTGAGAGATGATTTAATTACAAAAGACGAAAAACAAAACAAAAGGGAAATGATGTTCCACTAAATGTGGTGCACTGGTTAGCACTGCTGCCTCACAGCAAGAAGGTTGTGGGTTCGAATCTGGTCTGGGGCCTTTCTGTGTGGAGTTTGCATGTTCTCCCCGTGTTTGCGTGGGTTTCCTCCGGGTACTCCGGTTTCCCCCACCCGCAAAAACATGCCTCATTGGAACACTCCAACCAGTACCCCTGACCAAGGAACTGGCTTTAGAGCTGGAGTTGGTCCCCGGGCGCTGCTCTGTGGCTGCCCACTGCTCCTAACTATAGGATGGGTCAAATGCAGAGGACAAATTACCCCACGGGGTTCAATAAAGTATATCTTTAAAAAAATCTTATCTTAAACATAAAATAAATACAAAGATAAACTATAACAAACCAAAGTAAAACTAAAGAAATGCAAAGGTGGGTGACAACTGCTAAAACCACTGACCAGTAGTGGGAACACAAATGCAACGCAACATGCTGCCTGCCTGCGGCTCATTGATAATAAGCAAAATTGACTCACAGAAGTGCACTGACACAACCTCATACTGTGACAATGCATGGCTTTGGAATAGTTGCTGGTAACAGTTGTCCTTTCCTTTGGTGTGAAGCACACAACATCAATTTTTTCTGAAAAAAGACCTGAAATATTGACTCCTCTGTCCACAAAGACATGTTTCCACTGTGCAATGGTCCATCACAGATGACTCGAGCCTAGTGAAGTCGACGGTGTTTCTGGACACATAGTTCTTTTTTTTCTCTCGAATCTTAATATAAATTTGACCTCTAGAATACCACCTGAATCTGGAACATAAAATTGCCAAATGTACAAGCATGCTTGAAAATGGCTCATGCCAGCCTCTAGAGAGGGCACAGACATTTTGCAGATCTCCAAAACATGTACCTCTTAGCTGCTACTTCTTTCCACTCGCAGTCTCAAACCATGCATGCACAGAACAAGATCACGGAAAAACCTTTGAATCTAGCATTATATGTAACTGATGAGTGACCGGTTGGCCAGGTGGGGGCTCCTGAGGAACAAAGTATGCAGACCCACTCCTTCTTTATACCTCCTATATCCCTAAGAAGTACAAAGCAGACAAAGCGCTGCTGTCTGACAGTCCTGCCTTGGTGGGGGTTAACACTACTCTCACCACTTTATACCTCCTAAGTTAGACTGTGCTCATCCTCCTCTGGGCTTTGTCGCTTCTCCAATTATAACGGTATTCCTACCAATAAATACCCTCATTGGATTGCTCCACAAAATTGTGTCTGTTTCCTTGCCTGGATCATAATATCGCAATTCACCTGAGGTATGGAACCAGCAGATATGCAAGGCCCAGTTGATGCCCTGAGGTACCAGGGCATGTAGATTTGCACTCCACCAGCTGCAGCAATCCATTGGAGTCCTCTCCGGTCAACTTGTAGCTACTACTAATATCCCTAGGACTCCATCACCTCCACTCAAGCAGCCAGCTTTAATCAGCAGCGGACTCTCCCTCAGGCGATCGCCCAACCTAGCCTCGTTGGACACCTGTGATGGCAATCTCTCCGTCTGCCAAAGTTTCTTAGCCCAGTGTCCGATAGTCTTCCAGCTACAACCCTCTTCAATCCCCACTGAATGGTCCAGGGTGGTGTATGTTATTATTCACCTCTCTTGACGCGTTCCGGACTGAGCTGCTGGGAGACAGGAGATCCTGAAGTTTTAATCTTTGCTGCCTTTGCAAATGAGATGAGGAAAATGTTCAAGCTAAAATGTCATGCTCCAGCCATGCCGCTGCCCAGAAGCTTCTCCAGTAGCACTAAAGCAGTCTGTCAGTCTCGGAATATTCCATTTATTTCCAGACACTGGTTGTCTCGAAACGTGGGACTCCTGGGTACTCTATAACACCTGCTAATTTGGCTTGTTGGAGTGGGTCCAGGACGAAATGATAACATGTGTCCACCCCCCTGATCAGGACAGCCTTTTTGATTTGGTGCTGCAGATAGATGTCCGGCTGAGAGGTGGCTGGATCGATGGTCCAGGTTACAGGCACCTGCCCTGTCAATGTGCCAAGATGCTCTGCTCAGAGCCACGCCCTGTTTGTAGTATCCATGACCATTGTCTAGGGTCTTGCTGCACAACCTGCTCCCCAGAGGAATGGCTGCACCGTATCAAGTAGAGCTGATGCCTGTATTGTGGAAATGCCAACTACATCATTACTGAATGCCCTGTCCAGCAGACAAGAGCAACACCTTTGAGAGAGGTGGCGTCTGGATCTGCTGTTTCATCTTCCCATTTTCCTAACCTGGCAGATTTGCCCAGTTTATACCAGGGCACTAACTGACTCAGGAGTGGATGAAAACTTTGCGCATCCTTGTTTTATTTGTCACCTGAAGATTCCGACTGAGCCACTGGCATTACCCCTTTGATCCCAGGCCCTCGCGAGGTTGCACTTCCTGATGTAACTGAAGTGTCAGACCGATTCCTATGCTGATCTTACTGTGATGACTTTTAATAGCCTCATTTTGCTCATGAAATTCAAGAATATAATTAGCGTTTTTTCCCATGGAAAAAATGACAGATGATCTTTCTGGACATTAACCTACACTCTGACCACACCAAAAGGAAAGGCATTCTGTCGATTAGCACTGTTGAATTGTGCAGCACAAGACTTGCAATGAAAATTGTAAAATATAAATTACAAGCTCAGTCCTTATGATGTGCTGGGACCGCATAATGTCCATAAGCCCTTCATACTGCAAACCAATGCTGAGCCAGTTTAATGAATGACAGTTGCCCATTTGCAATGCATTTTCAATCCGGTAGAGAAAACACAAACGACTGAGCCACCAGGGCTGTGTTCACATTACCAGGCTGAAGTGACTCAAATCTTTTTTTTATTGCATTAATGAGGCACAGATCTGATGTTTTCCAAACTTTGTGGACACATAAATCCAGTCTTTAAATCCAATCTTCTAATCAGAATTGAGTTGCTTTCATATGTGGTCCTCGACCTGATACAAATTTGATGCGTGACCATGCAACATGAATGACAGTAGTCAGATCAGAATCCATGAGGCTTTATGTCAGTGCGCCAGCACTGTGCACTGTCATAGCAGTGCCAGCAATAGCTGTTAAAACCACTAAAGCTAGCTGTCCGGTTTTTTTCACCCTCTCAGCTTCATCAGGAACTGAAGCTGACCAACAGATTGCCATTATTCAGGGCAAAGTCCCATCCTTATATTCAGTACAAGCGCGTTCATTTTCTCGGCTTGTTTTCGATTTCAACTCCATGAGTGATCTCGCAAAAATGTTTTTAGTTGGTGACAAAGGTGTGTCGTACAAAGATGTACTGATCTGTGCATTGATGCCATTTCGGAGGACAGATGCATTCACATTACAATTAGGTATAGGTGACTTTTACTAACGTGAACTGTCAAGATAGGCAAATCTGACCTGCAGAAAGAATCAGAATTGAACAATGAGGCTTGTAATGTGAATGTAGCCCTACATTACAGCCTGAGCCAAAAAATTGCTTCCATCTGGATGGGCCCAGAGGTAAGGACCTGCCCAAGCTGCGTGCATCATTGTTTACAATCCTGAGTGAGTGTAACCCATCTGCATCTACGATTCACTTCACAGTCTGGGCTGCATTTTCATTCATTTAGCGTTGATTTAAAGACTCTATGACCGCACATGACAGTGGAAAACAGAGTCCGCGAGATCCAACTCCCGTCTGAGTGAAACAGATTAAAAAATCAGTTGACTGGTGAAATAGATCTGGTCTCAACATCTCCAAATGATGTGTGCGAATGGAAGGGAGCAGTGGGAGGACCTGAGGCTAGTGTGTGATCGACTAATAAAAGTCAGTTGAACTCAATGGAGTCAGAGGGATTACAACAACATGGGCTACTTCAAAGGCACAAACCACAATTTCTAAACCGAGTCCCCAGCTTTTCCTATGAAGTCTAAAGGGGATGAAAGCATCATGAAATCCCTCCTCCCCTGTGCCACCCATTTATTGTATTAGTATTTTCCATTTCATAATCACAAAGAGAACGCGCATTGTTTACTTAGAGCTGCAAACAGGACTTCCGCACTGCTAAGAAACAGGCAGGGGGATTTTTATGACCTTGCTACACTGCCACTAAATTGGAGGCTTTCGCATTTGTCTGACAGAGGATGCACCTGTTGTGTAGAAACATAAAGAATTTATTGGATAGTGGTTAACATGAAAGAATTATCAAAATGGCTCGGCACTTATACGTGTATCTCAGTCCAGGTCTTAAGGGGTCATGGTTTTTTCTCTTGAGCTGATGACTTCTTGACAAACACTTGACAAAAATGATGAGTTCTCATCAGGAAAATGGTGTCTTAAGTGTTTTGGTTGAGAGGCAAAAGAGAAATATGCCTAGTCTCCTGTTCCTGTCGGACACCATCTGATTACTGGACTGTCAGAATTGAAGACCTCAACATAAGCAGAAACAGTGGTTTGGCAGATAGTGGAGTCATTGGCTCCCACGCAGTGTGCTGGGTGTCATGAATTTTGGTGATTTGTTATGACATGATCATCAGGCAACTCAGAGAATCTCAACGGGAAGGAACCATCATGTGAAGACTGAGTGCTTGAGTTTAAACTTTCCCTTAGAGCAGCGTTCTTTCACAACCCTCACCGACAGATGTCTCTTTTGATTGGTTTACATCTTGCGGACTTGCCCCTTGTTGGTTGTGTCTTGTTTCATGGTAATTTCCTAATGACTATGTGACGTGTATTTAAGCCCCTTGCTTTGAGTTGCAAGTTGCTGGATTGTAATTTGCTATTTGTGCTTTGACACAGACAGTATTCCTTACAAAAATTCTTTGTTTTCATTAGATGCAATGTCATCTTTAACTAGTGAGTTTTCTTTGTGTAAACTCCTCGACTTCATTAAGTGTAATCTTTAATGACAGCATTTTGTGAAAACTTTCCCTGTTAACCCAAATAAGCTTCCAAGCCTACTCAGAGTACAGGATTGGGATCGCATTCATGCTTTCCCAGCTCTAGTCAGTTTCTCAGTCCAGTTTAAAACCCCTTTCTGCAGATGTAGACGCCTGCGTCTATAGACCTGCAAATTTAAGCACGCTGTTACTGTACTCGATCACTAGATGGCACCCCCGGATCAGTTATTGAATATTCACGAGCAAGCAGACCTCGAACGCGGTTTTGAATATGGGGAAGTTCACTCCACTTCCTGTTTTTCGAGAGTTGCATGAATAAAACTCCTCAACTAAGCCTGATGTGTAAACTGGTCAATATCCTTGCCCATAGCATCGATCCAGCAGTTTTTAAAAATGATCTTTTGCGACAGAAAAAAATCATTTTCCTATGTAGCAACCACTTTAGCAAAAGTGGGCCAACGGCATTCCAATTAGTGGTTCAGAAAAATCTGTTTTCTGAAGCAAAAAATTCGATGTGGTATTGATTCTCTCACATTCTACTGTCAATTACAGTCATCAAATGCAAAAAATGCGTAGTTCCCTACCGTGGATTTTCGTGTAGATTCCTTCATTGACAAATCCAGCGCTTCCTTATATCCACCCGAGTACTGACGTTGATAGGCAATCACTCAATAATACATTCAAGCTCCTCTGCCTAACTGCGCAGTTAGACTTCACGGCCTCGTGAAACTTCCGCGGTAACAACGTATTGATTGGCTCGTTTCTTATCCAATTCCTGAGTGTTTAAACGTTCTACAGTAAGTGAAACATATTGATTGGACAAACACAGAGCATACAAGCCTATGCGTATCAGCAGGCTCGGTTGTATCCTGTTTACGTTGCGCGCATTACGCGGCTGAAACAGACGTCATATATCTATATAAAAGACGCGCAAAACTGGCCTTGAAGTGTTCAGTTAAATTTAGAGGATTTAAGTAAGATAAGGACATGGTCAATGAGAATTATTTCGAATGAAACAGGACCGAAGGATTCCTTCTACTCGATACATCTGTCTCTGGAGGAGGGATTCGTGAAAAACAGTAGGCTGCTAGTTTTGCTTTCTGTTTTGGAATGTATACCATACTCAACAAAGTCGAATGCCGACGTTTTTTCCTGTTTAAAAGTGAACTGCCCATGCATTTAGGTGAACCCCCTGGTACGATCATTGCACTGTTCTGATGAATCTAGGGAGGAATATATATTGCGTGATGTTCTCTGAAAGGGAACTGTTCTGTTAAAATAAGGTATATTTCAGAATTCAGATATTACTGAGTAAGTGAGTTGTACTTGTTCCTTTATAAGGGTTGAAATGAGGTCGTGAGTTTGGGAACTGGTAACTTCCATTACAGGGTGAATGTTCTGACTGTTTAATCAGCAGTTTATAAAATGCAATGCGTGTTTGTGCTGGCTTGGGAGACTTGGAAGAAAAATGGACAAAACTCTAAACTTTATTATGGAGAAAAGGCATGTTTTGTGTTTGGAGAGGTTACTGGTGACCAGTGATATTCAACTGCACTGAGATTGATAAATTCATACTAAACTCAACCAGAAAATAATTTTTCATCTTAAATGTCATGCCTTAAAACTATATTTGTGTTATATACATGATTTTACTATGATTTGACAGGAAATAATTTTGAGACTTTGGGGAGACACTTGGATAGCTGTATAATTTGGCTAATAGCATGTAGGTAATCTAGAATGTAATGTTGAAGATGCATTCTACCTGTGGTCAAGGAGTTTATGATACCATAAATGTATAGTTTTAAGCCCCAGCAGTTTTTCAATCCTCAGAATTATTTTTTTTGCAATTTCAATGGTGAATTCTCATGAAGATTTTTCATGTTTGCAGCTCATTTTCTCGACCAAAATCATGAAAATAAACTGAAATACAATGTAATTCTAAATGCTGTAAGTGTCTTTTCTGAATTGAGCTACATTTTTCCTCTTTATGAAGCTTAAATCTTGAATTATACAGCATTAAAGTGGGGGTTAAGTGAAACAAGTTCCCAAGCCTGATTAGGGTCTAAGATTGGGACCATGCTCTTGTTAATCCCCTTAAGTCTGTTCCTCTGTTCAGTTCGTTAGGAATAAGCTCCCAGTCCTTTTGCAGTCATCAGGGTTGAAACTAAGTTTCCCTCAAGCTAATCCATCCTCCTGTGGGAAAGTTCAGCTCTTGCGAAGTGTGCACTCCCTCTGGCTAATATCCCACTTGCGTCTGGCGATTGACAGCTCAGTTTTGCCTGCCACATGTGTGTTGAACTGTACTCTCCTCCTCTGGGGTTCCATCCCCAAATATAGAGTACTGCTGTCAATGAACCTACCAATTGGGTTCAGGGAACCCAGAATGACTCATAGAGGTATAGGATATGGGTATAAGACCTAGGCTTATGCCATCGGAGGCGACAGCTGGGGGTATATCCCCGAACGCCCCCAATCCTCCAATTCCCAAATCCTTGAATAGACCTAGAATAGACTTGCATTTGAACTAAATTTCAGGTCAATCAGACAAGTGGTTCTTAAGATATAGCCAAAATAGTAATTTTCCATCATAAAGCGCCACCTGGTGGCAAAATATTGAACCATAAAGGTATGCTGTCATCATGTGGCACGTTGTGAGGTCATGACCTTGCAGTTGCACATAGTTTCATGTCAATTGGAGAAATAGTTCCAAAGATATAGCAAAAATTGTGCATTTTATGTGACAAAGCTCCACCTTGTGTCAAAATTTTGAACCAAACAGGTATAATGTCATCGTGGGACACATCCTCAGGTCATGACCTTTCATTTGCACTTGATTTTAGGTCAATCGGACAAATATTACCAGAGATATGATAAAAACAGTGATTTAACTGAAGTTATCGCGGAACAGTGATTTTTTCCATTTTTGGCCCCTGGTGGCCATCTAGAAATTGTAAATTGTCCAAAATCGTATCAGTTCTTCCTCTTTATGATACTTACTTATATGCAAAACTTGAAATTTGTAATTGAAATATATCTGAAGTTATCGCGGAACAGTGATTTTTTCCATTTTTGGCCCCTGGTGGCCAATCTAGAGATCGTAAATTGTCCAAAATCGAATCAGTTTTTCCTCTTTATGATACCCACTTATGTGCAAAACTTGAAATTTGTAATTGAAATATAACTGAAGTTATCGCGGAACAGTGACTTTTTCCGTTTTTGGCCCCTGGTGGCCAATCTAGGTATTGTAAATTGTCCAAAATCGAATCAGTTCTTCTTCTTTAGGATACTTACTTATATGCAAAACTTAGAATTTCTAATTGAAATATTACTGCAGTTATCGCGTTAACACCTAAATCAGTTATTGGCCCCTGGTGGCCAATCTAGACATTATAAATTGTCCAAAATTGAATCAGTTCTTCCTCTTTATGATACTTACTTATGTGCAAAATTTGAAATTTGTAATTGAAATATTACTGAAGTTATCGCGTTAAAACGTAGTGCGGTGGCGGCAGCGGCGGTCGGACCAAAAACATAATATCCCCGGAACGCCACTCGTTCGGGGATATAATGAATCCTTAGTCCACCAGGTTAGTATTTTTCAACCCTGGTCCTGAGGAAACCACTGAATATGTTGATTTTTGCTCCAAATACACTTGCAATCCCAGACTTGACAAGCTCCTAATATTTTCTTCATCCGTTGCTTTCCATGTTTAGAGGGATTATTTATACTCTCTTACCACATGGCGACAAAACTGGCATGGCATTCCATGCTAAGTGGTAGCGCCATCATCATATTGACTTGATTTAGCTAATTTTGCAATTTAGCAACAATGAAAATAACAAAAATAGTGAAATTTAACGCAGAGATAGTGGTGAATTAATGAACTTCTAATTAGGTTTTTGAACACAGGTATTTTAATTCCTTTGAAAATGTATTTTTCTTGAAAATGTATTTTTCTGTAAATAAACTAAAAAATATCACAAAATAAGATTGGATTCACCCGGGCAGAAGATAAGCACCACCATATTCCAAAAATTTTTTTAAAATTCTGAAATTTTACAATTCCTGAACACTGTAAATTTGCATGATGGTTTAAGTATTCATTCCATATGCATAAACATTGTCACAAACCATGCTTAATTACACGTCCTGAATGATAGCAGCTGGGTGGCAAACTTACACTGTAAACCCTGATAGTGTAGTGAACTCAAATGTTCTGTGGAAACCAATTACCTCAAAAAAATTGTGTAGGCCAACTCTATTGCATTGTGTGGAAGAAAATCAAAGAAAATGGGTTAAAGTTATTTTTTCATATCTTTTTTAGTGCTGGGAAAACAATTAGATAGGTTGGCATACTAAATTCTTTTTTGAGGCGGTTGGTTTCCACAAAACCTGATTCACCACATTTTTTCAGTGTAGGTTTCATCTCAGTCAGTTATTGATTCTGATTCTTCCAAAGACTTCAGGGGACAGGTTTTTTGGCTAACACAGGTCTCCTTGCCATAATTAAAGGACAATAGGCCCACATTTTCAACAACATGAAATGCGTTGAAAACATACCCTTTCTTTACTGCACATTTGATTAGCTTTGAAAGATCAAATTTTTTTCAGACTGATTTTAAGAGCCAAGAGAGGTAACTCCAAGCCAAATTTCCAAGAATTGGGCAATGTTTGTCAATGCTATCGATTTTTGCTATGTTCACATTACATGCCCTGTTGTTCAATTCTGATTTGTTGCTTATATCAGATTTGCCAACCTTAAATGGCTCATATTAATAAAAACATGTGACCTGTATCTATCTGTATTGTGAACACATCTGTCCTCCAAAAAGGCAGGTATGCGCACGTTGATACACTTTGCAGGAGTCACCAGCTACTAAAAATGTCATATTTGAGAGCGCACTCATGGTATAAAAACCTGATTGAAACTGAGACAATGGCCAGCCTTGAAGTGAATGTATGAATGAGATTTAGCCTGGAGGATGGCAGACAGTTTGATGGCTCTATGTGATGATGTTGAAAAGAAAAAAAGCTAAATGGCTTGCTTTTAAAGTTTTAAAAAGCATTCAGTGCATGCGCATAGGCAAAAAGCCACATGGATTCCAGCCTGACCGCTTTCATTCATGTCCCATGGCCATGTATCAGATTTGTATCCAATCCAGGACCACATATGAAAATGGCTCAATTCTGATTTGAAGATCGGATATAAGATCAGATTTCTATGTCCACATAGCCCTAAAAACATCAGATCTGTGTCACATGAATGCAAAAAATCAGATTTGAGTACCTCACTTAAATTATACATACATTAAGTTAATTAGCTGGTTAGCTAGCTGCTCTCCTGCAAGCTGGAGAACATTCTACAACTGCGCTATAAAGTTGCTTCACTTTATTATATTTCTGTTTTCACTTTATTATATTTCTGTTTTTTTAGCCCAGTGATGTGAACAAAGCATTCGTCCTTTGGTGAAGTGGAACTTTTTTTTAATAATTAGATATTATTATTTTTAATAATTAGAATTTCTAATAGTCTAAAAGTGATTTGTTTTAGTGAAAATGTGTCCTCAGTTTCCCCAATTGGAGGCCAATCTCATCAATTTTTCACTTTTGATGCTACAAAAACTATTTTGCAATAATATACTACAATATTAATATGGAACTCTCTTGGTTATGCATACTTTTTTCTGAGATCATGTGGCTAAACACAATAAATAATCACAATATACGCAAATAGTGCAATTAAGAAAAATTAGCGACTCTTTATGATTCTGGAATTGCAATTGTAGTTGAAACTAATACACATGGATCCCCAGGACTGAGTCTTTTTCATGGATCTTTCTTTTGAATAAAAACAACCTGATGTTCTCTATGTCTGATGATTAAATTCACTCATAAACTCTGATTTAAAACATCGGTCACACTTTAAATGAAGTGTTGCTCGTAAAGGCTTTATACAGCATGTATAATGCCTTTATAAATGAGACATAATGTCCTCAAAAATCATACATAAGCAAATATCATGCTTTGTACAGGATGAAATAACTCACCCTTACTCAGCACGTGATGCCAGATGTGATATAACTGACAGTGTCACTTAGCTAGTGGCTTAATACTGTAGAGGGTGACATTGTCAGCTAAGTGACATTGTCATTGTCACGTCTGGCATCAAATGCTGAATAAGGATTTAATATTTCACCCTTTACAAGGAATGGCATTTGCTTATGTATGATTTATGAAGACATTATGTTTCATTTATGAAAGCCTTACCAACCCCAAATCCAAAATAGTTGGGACAAAGTGTAAATTGTGAACAAAATCAAAATTCAATGACTTTCAAATCACACCAGCCAGTATTTTATTCACGACAGAACAGAGATTCCAGTTTCTTTGAAAAAAACATTCCAAAAAAAAACATTTAATCCCACAAAAAAAAAAACAAAAAACAAAAAAAACATTCAAACAAGGTCATTTAAGAGCCTGAGTCTCAAACGTTATCTATGTTCTATTGTAAATAACAAATTGGCTTATGTGATCTGAAAGTCATTGCATTTTGATTTTATTCACAATTTACACTTCGTCCTGTTATGGCCCCAATTTGTTATTACAATCTACAACACAACAGCAACAGCAAGGGATGACAGACACAGTTTTAAAAACTTAAACACATTTAATTTTTAAACAAAGACAAAGACTAATAACAACTAACTAACTGACCAAGATTGATTAGTAAAAAAAAACAGAAATATTTACAGTCTCCTGGTGATGTGCTGGGTGAGGAAAAAAAAAGGATCGAACACAGACAAAAATCCACAAAAGAAACTTCACAGGTCTTGAACAGAATGACAGGTCGGGTCACACGTATCCTTCTTCTTGCAATTTCTCCTACTACTTTACTATCGCAATTCTTTTCCTTATATACTCTTTTGCAGACCCCACCCACATTTAGACCTCTTTTTTTTTTATTTTCGGGGACTTGCCCCAGACATGTCCAGGACATGTCTAAACAAAGCTCCAGTCTGAGCTGAATAAAAAAAAAGGTAAATACTGCCATCTAGTGGCCTATATTCACATTACAGTCCCAACTGTTTCGGAATTAGGGTTGTACACCACAATGTGTGCAGCTTTATGTACCGCACATGCAATTAAAAAGCCAAAGAGAATGACTACTTTTCATGCACAATCCAAAACAGTGTGAACCTGTAATTTTTTTTATTTTTTTGTACTGATGCACAATATTCAAAGCTCTTAGATGACATGGAAACCTTTATTGATCATTTGTGAGCTACATCAGCACATTAACTAATGTTGAACATGGATTTAGTGCCACAGTCCATTAATAAAGACCTTATGAATTATTTGTGACATCAAGCACAGGGACATGACTGATTATTAATCAATTAACAGGTTTAATTTTTATTATGCATTGAATAAAGCTTTTACAAAAGTATTACCTAATGTCTTTTTCATATCAGCCTCTGCTACAGTAGTGTATTTCCAGATACTGACTATAAAATGTACCAAGGGCAATTTTCATTTACAGAAAACTCAACAATACACTCCCTCTACTTTGTATTTATCTCCTGTTTTCCTTGGCAATGACATTTTTCAGAATTTTTTTAAACCAAATTTAGACAATTAAAATATGGATGTGTGGTCAGTTTTCATAATAACTTGCTATAAATCTGTTTCTGAAATGAGCACTGGAATAAATTTGTGCCATGTTGGGACCATGACCTCATTCTAGTAAAATGAAGGCAGGCACAGTGATGTTACAAAATATAGTCGCTGAAAGAAAATTGATTTTATGGAGGTGTGCAATGCTATTGATACAAACCACATTTGCCTCAGTGAATTTAACAAAACGAATTCCTGCCACAGAGGTCTCATGAGGCCAAAGTTTGAATTTTTGATCATGTCATTGAGGCACAATGAACACTCTTACTAATTAGGTGCCATAGCACTGCTAACCAGTTGTTACTAACTAAGCTGATTTCATTCAAGATAATTTGATAAAATAACCATAAGCAACCATCTTTGACTGGCTATCAGATTCGGCTGTACCATTGCTGCCCTTATCTCAGAATTGCAGAAGCTGTTGACATCTCTCTCATCCCTCCTAATAATAACAAAATCCATCATGAAGGTTTTTATTTTCTTGGTCATGTTTTTTTCAGTTGAACTTGGCTTGACCTACCTAATTACTTGCAATCTCATCACACTCAATGACATCACCCTTACCCCAGTGTGTCATGGGTTTGAATTTGTCAGCAGACAAAAATTTCCTATGACTGGTCGAAGTGAAATGTGAGATGATTTTTTTTTTAACTATGCTAAATTCTGAATAATGGGTGATGTACAACACTGATTATGACTGAGTCATGGGTTCCTGGATTTTGAAGATAACTACTTCCCTGGCTCATTTTGCACAGAGGACCACATGAGATAAATCTCATCAAGCTATCGAAAATGCACAAACATAAATACATATTTCATCTATCTCATATGATGACCAAAAAAGTATGTTAAGAAAAAAGACTAACAATTATCAAGACCATTGAATTGGGAGTAGAAAGCTGAAATTTTGTATGCGTATACAGGCAAGCAAGGACACGTATCTGTATATCATGCCTCTAATTTAATGGTGGTTATGGTATTTAGAGTTCAAGTTTGTGAGGACTCTTCATTGACTCTGGCAAACCATTAAAATTTTCTATAGGAAATGCATGTAAACTTACAAGAGTACTGTACGGAAGGCACATTCATGAGTGCAACCTCATTGTATCACAGCCATCCAATATGATGTTCTTCCATCTTACATCATTATTATTTTACAAAATCTTTCATACAGCCCTTTTCGTCCTTGTGACAATTTCATTCCATCAAATAGAAACTGTGCATCCAATCAACTAATATCATTCTCATATCATGATTTTATCAGAAAATGCTGCTCAAATATCATGGCAAAGTAATGCAGATAAACTTCTAAGAACATAGGAACTCCTGAGGTATTTTCACTCGGTAAAACATGATAGACCCATTGTTATGTGCACTTATTTCCTCTTGTGAACATATGTCTTCTCTTTCACTTCACTTGTCACGACTAGTTATTGGTATTGAACTCAAGTTCACAAGTTTTCGAAAGTTGAATTCAAGATTACCCATTGTCTTGACTAATTGTGAGTTGAAACAACATTATCTTCAAGCTGTGTTAACTCACTATCATTATGTACAGTGTGGTGAGAGAGCAATTCATCTGCACCAGGTTGAGCATTTTAAGGGACAGAGACTGGGGTTATGTGTGAGGATGGCATGAGACATAGACAATGAGAAAACGTATTTTCATATTCAAGCACTGGTTATGCTATTTTATAGATGCATTTATTGGCATTGCAATCATTTCAACATTGGCCCCGGCAGACTTTAGTTTGCTTAAGTGCCTTTGTAAAGCCATAATTGTTTAAGCTTGGTTTACTTCACTTTTACTTATGTCCCCAAAGGGGAAAGTGGTTTTGCAATTGGTTTGAAAAATCATATCACTCAGCTTGATTATTAAACCACAGGTTCAGAATGCATTTCATGCAAAAGTTTTGTTTTGGCCGCTTCTCTGTTCTCTCTTCAATGACCCTCAATCATATCACTTTAAAGATAACGAAACATTGCAGGGCTTCATGTAATTCTGTATGAATTTTGTGACATGTTAAGGAGTGGGAAGTCCACTCTCCTCTCACCCAGCAAAGTAAGCAGGTGCAGCAATTTGAATCCCTTCCGAAAGCACTTATTCTGTAAAGCCACTGGACTGGAAAGATGCAAGAAAAATCACATGGGCTAATTTAAGGAAAGTCAGCATACTCAATTTATCAAAGAAATTAGATGATTACCAGTCCAAAACAAATATCCCATATGCAAATGTCAAACAATAATTGATATTCAGTCATTAGTATGAAGCCAAGCTACATATTTCATTGTTCCAAATTTGAAAATAACAAACCTAAGCTGCGTCTTTTCAATAAATTACATTTTTTTTTAAAAAATAGTCGGTCACACAAAGCGTTTGATGCTCCGAATTCCCGTTGACAGGCGATTTTCTGAGAGACAGCAACGCTGGATATTGACTTCGGTTGGACCTTTGTTGACGTGGAACCTGCGCCAATGATCTGACCATAAACAGCAATTATTTTAAGCTTCAAATGAAGACAGTTGTTCGGTATTTATATCGTCCTTTGTACGATTAATCACTTATAGGAGCGACTTTTGTTATAGCCAATCATGCTCTCAAATTGAATAAAGTCCAAAATCGACACATTACTATTAATTTTAACATCAGTACCAGTTTTAGTGATTCCTTTCTCATGTTATCTCATTATTTCAACAAAAACTGGTCGATAATTTTAGTTGATTGCTCCAACGGGGGTTCGCGTGTTCGCGGTCTGGACAGAAACACCCAACCGGACAATGCGCATCGCTCGAGCGAGCAGTGGAGACTGGAGAGGGATCAGTTTCACTCTTTGTCAAATCTGAATAGGGGCGGAGGAAACAAACCCATTAAGGTACTATAAAAAGAAAGCATCCGAGATCATAAAACACAGAGCTGCTCCACAGAATGCTCACACACAACCAGGGCAAGAGCGCGAGATGTTGGCTTCCTTTAACGATTAAACGTCAAGGTGCGTCAAGACCCAATTGGCGAAGTTCACTTAATTTTGTATCCAGTCAAGCCTATCGTTCTTACTGGAAAAGTGTCTTGTCACTTACAATAGACTTATGAAATTTTTAATATATTAAAAAAAATTTCTGAAGTAAGCAGCAAGCCAATCCACGAGTTAATGAGACACATTATTTCGAGGGGTTATTTTCAATTTTGATTTCAGTCCGACAATTTGTGATCAGGATAATCATTTAATTACAACAAGGAATTCAACTGTTTGCCAAGTATGCTAGTACTGGCGTGGACTCGGTGTTGCGGTGTTATCCTGCTGCTCTTCGCAGCTTTCAGAATGGGAACGTCCCATAAGACTGAAGTGAGATCAAAGCTGAACTCAATTAAAACGGGTCCAGTGGATCTTCCGACCGCTTCAACGAATCGCTCCGAGACTGCTGTCACAAAGAAATCCAACCATCTTGTACAGGTAAATTTTTTTAATTCAAATTCAGCGGCCTGCTGTCTTAAAACAGAGATTGCACAGCATTATCTGCGTTGTCGGCTCTTGGCGATCTAGGACTACGCAATAGGAAAATTTTAGATAAACTGTAGCAGAGCAGACTGTACTTAATGTGGATACGGGCCACATGGTGCAAACGTTATGAAGTCGTAACGTAGTTTGTCCAATCTCATTGTCAATGATGGCGTGTCTTAAAATTGGAAAGTCGCAAAATTGGTCGACGTGTTCATGTTGTGCTTGCGATTAAAGGAGATATTTTCGTCCTCGGAGATCAGTCTGCATGCACCGCACTCCAGTTTTCAAGTTGCGCCAATGACACTTCCTCAGCTCCGTGTGCCATTCCAGACGCGATCGTGGTCGTGAAATGGTTACAAACCTCCTAAGCCGCATTCAGACAGCTACCCATACATACCATTAAGAAAAAAAAATCCATATCCATCATGTGATATATTAAAAAGAACTGCATGAAAACGGGAAAAAATGAGCCCATCAAAGTAAACAACCAGTAGGTTCCTAATAAGTGAAACGGGTACATGATTGACGACCAACAACAATCAGGCAGGCAGATTATAGTCAAACATGATACAAAAGGTATATGTTATTAAGTTCAAGCAAATAAAAAAAAAAAAAAAAAACTTGGAGCATACTGATTTTTTTCAGTGTCTAATTTGATCTATTTAAAATGTTATTTGAAATTGCTCGCATTTAAAAATAGACGCAATAATTTTAAGGGTCTTTGATTCTTCACGGCACGCCTAGATTTTTCTGTCAAAATGTGGCTTAAGAGGGTGAATAACTGCTTCAAACATGATCCATGCCCAATGATGAAAAAAATAACGGCTTATTTTAAGCCTCTGATTGAAAATGTGGTTGGAACAAAAACCAGTATACACAGGGGTGGATATTAGTATTTTCTCAGTTTTGCCTGATCAGTTGCCTATCTCAGAATGTGTTGACATAATTGCTCGATATAAATGCTATGTCAGTAAATTGTACATTGGGAGCAAATTGTTTCAGTGAGGCAGTAGGCTGCTTCTGTGCACAAGATCTTAGAAACACTGCAGAACTTCAGGGTGAGAGATTTATGGTGGAATTTACTCTAACCTAGCTTTACATAAAACTGCTGTTTGAAAGTGTTAGGGCACATACGAGCCAAAAGTCGTGAAAAGGCAACCGCACCTGCTATTAATATGTGGAAATTGCTGGCAAACATCCCCACTATCCTTTGAAGTAATTTCATGTCATGAATATTTAACATTATTGGCTATCTTTTAACTTTTGAGCTGATCAAAATATCAGTGAAAGTAAAGATATTCTGTCTGGTTGTCAAAGTTATTAAGCCAAATTTCCATACTCTCACAGGATTAAATGCACTGTGTGGCTTAACAGACAATGTTTCCAGGCTGTCTTTTTAATCGATAATATTGCTACTTTTTAAAAGTTAAGGTATGTCAGCTGCAGCACTGTTTAACGATTGTTACAACAAAAAGCAAGAAAAACATTGATTAATTGTTGTATGGTTGCAGTTGGGTTAGTTATACTCATTGTAGCATCGATATTTTGTCAGATTTTACTACTGCTCTTGTACAACCTGGTGGATAAATTCCTATTTCTGGAATGCTTTACCATAATCACCTGCCCTAATCACGTAGTAGGTATCATAGTTAAGAAACTTTTTAATGGTAGACTGAGGTCTATATTATGACAAATTGATGGTCATTCTGTAAAAATGAATACATTTTTTTTTAAAGAAAATCAACTCAATTGCATATTAATTACTCATCAATTGCATATTGCATATTATTAACTTTACCAGAACATTTTTGGTTTAGCTCTTGGCTCATATGTATTAAGTTTGCACTAAGTGACTCTTGATATCCGTATGATTCATGAAGCAGGTCACATGATTTGCCAGAAGCACATCTAAACTGAAGTGCAGCCTTTTTATAATTTCACTAGTGGGTGCCAGCAAATAGAATAATGTTTCCGTATTTAATGGTAATAGTATGAATAATGTAACATAATTGTATTGTGCTTTATTGTATTTGTAACATCAATTATTATTACATGAAGACAGGCTACATTTGAAATTCATATGTATGTTACTTAACTGTTGAGGCTGTGTCATATTTCTCACAGCTAGCGTCACCCTACTGCAGGTGTATGCAGTGGTCTGAACAAATATTTGCCCCCTTCCCAATTCCTTCAATTTTTGCATATTTGTAACTCTTAAATCTTTCAGATCATCAAACTATTTTTAAAATTATACATAGATAACCAGAGCAAACAAATATGGTTTTTAAATGATGATTTCATTTATTGGAGAAAAAAAAAACTGATCCAACCCCACCAGGCCCTATGTGAAGAAGTAATTGCCCCCTGTCAACATGATCAACCAAATAAACTCTTTTGATTGATAATTAAGTTTAAAAAAATAATTAAAAAATTCAAGCGCAGGTGAAATAAACTTGTTGACCTCTGTCAGTCTGAAATTGTGTACAAAGCATTTATCTAACCTGTACAAGTCTGGGCTGCAAAAAATATGTTATTTCTTTAGCTAAATCTGCCACTTTCTTGGGTTATAATCATAAAATTCAAAACATGTAATGGTTATAATCGGCTGAGAAAAGTGCAGGTCCTCCCTATGGATGATAAAGAGGATGGTTGGGGAGGCAAGGGAAAACCCAAGGATCATTGTTCAAGAATTGCAGGTTTTGGTTGTTCCATGGGGCCACCAGGTGTCAAAACTACCCAAGATGTTTCAAACTCACCAACTCACTCTTAGGAATGATTGCACAAAGAAACGATCGACAAAGTGCAAAAAACTAATCCTTGCATATTGTGGTGATGAAAATGTACCTTTTTTTTACATTATCACAGCCGTCATTTTTGGAAGAAAAAGAGGAATGTGTATGAAGAAGTGTCCTTCATCCCACAGGTCAAATTTGGTGGTGGGTCATAAACGTTTTGGGGATGTTTTGCTGTCAGTGGTCCAGGGGCCGTAGTTAAAATCAATGGCATATTGAATTCCATGATGTACCAGGAAATTTTGCCAGTAAATCTGGTTGTCTCTTCTAAAAGCTTGAAATGTGGCCATAGATGGATTGTCCGGCAGGACAATGAATCCAAATATTCATTCAAATCCACAACGAAGTGGTGGTGATAAGAAAATTCTCAGTCATCTCAGTTTCTGGATGTATACCCTATTGAAAATCTGCGTTCAATCTAATGTGCGCAGTCCAGACCCAAGAATATTACTCTTGAAAAGTTCTGCATGTATGGACGAATGGTCAAAAATCCCCCAGCAAACTTACAAAGAATAGCAGAAGGATTTACAGCTGTTATATATGTTAATTTTGATACATTGTTCTTGTAAAAACCATTAAAAACATTGAGATTACAAAATTAAAATCTCTCTGCATCAGAGTAAAATTACTGACATAAAAGTGCATTGTGTCCCTGTATCCCTCTATTATTTACTGTGTTGTTCATTATTTTCCACCTTTTCTCCTCGTTTAATTAAAGGGCAAATCAATTATTAAGTGACACAACGTATTAGTGGATAATTTGTAAATGTATGCCACTTGTATTATTGCTTTTAGTTAGTGTGCGGACTGTGGTTTTAAGATGATTAATCATCTAATAAAAAAGTAAGCCTATGTATTTTTTGGCTATTGTCACTTATAGTGTACACAAGGTTGTGATATTTCTAGCTCTGTTATGACCAACACTTTAGACATTTGGTTGCATCATTGTAATTTTAGTTTTATATCATTGAATGTCTGCATCATTTCAATGCCATTTATATCTAACTGACGTTGCAGACAGCTGGTGCATGCATATGGATGCCAGATTTACCACGAGAGTGGGAAATTACCCAGCACACTTGAACTGCCAAGTGCTTTTTTTCCAAAAGAGCACTTACAGCACTGTTGCGCTTACAAACGAGTGTGGTTTTCAAGAATGAAATTTTCCACTGGGAGGTTTGCGGAGACCACCATATGTGCGTGAAACTTCATGCCACATTTAGAGAGTCATGAGTATTACGATTTGGCTACAACTTTAATGGATGTGGGTGTTCTGCTTCTAGACTGACAGAATGGTTTTTAGAGATTCAGCATGCTAAAATTGTGCAGTGGACTCAGCATCAAGCTTGGTGGATTAAATTAGACTGACTAATATATTGAATTTGGAAAACTACATTCTGAGAACATCAACAGGGCATCAATAGGCACGTTACATTTTCCAGGTCACTCCAATGAGAGTTTAGATGCGTTGCAAAAGTATATAACCATCATCAACACCTCGTGAAAACAATGGTTTGGTGACTGGTGGCACCAAAGTGGAAGTGGTTCTGCAGTTGGTCTAGGGCCAACCAGTCAGGATAATGCAGAGTTTCAACTCATTTGTTTGATACTAATTGAAGGTTTTATCCTGACACTCCCTGCTCTCCTCTCCTCACGTTTCATAGGCCATGAGGTGTGGCAGGGTCAGAGCCCAGTTGCTAGACTATCATCGTATTTGTTACTGCTGCTATTGACGGCTCACAGGTGAGGCGGCTGTCAGAAATGCGGTTTGCTGAGCTAGGCCTTTGTGACACTTAAAGATAACATGCATAGTAATTGAAGCGTCCCTTGCTAGCTGTGCACTCCCAGTGCTTTGTTGAACAGCAGGAGGGAGATTCTCAAGTGAACATATTACCTCACCTGAGCAGCAATATATGCTCTTTGAGGGGGGAGGGGGAATATTCTTTTAAAACAGTGCGTAATGATCTTGGCAGTGTTGTGATAATGTAGTTTATACAGCCACATGCTTGTCTTTTGTGTGTGTGTGTGTGTGTGTGTGTGAATGCAGTGTGCGCACTGGCAGCTGAAACAAAGTGGTCTTTGCAGCAGTGGCCAGGGAAAAATTTGTCTCATTTGTTATTTCATTCAGTGAATCATTGTGCTCTATTTTAACTCATGAGTTACAAACCTGCTTTGTCAGGCAGTGCTTTTACAATTCTGTAATACCCAAGAAGGCCTGTCCCTGATTCAGGAGTTCTGAAATACCAGATATACTTACAAAGGAAAGCTATATATATAAAAACTTAATCTTATTTGACCCTTAGGGTTAGGGTACAGATTAGGTTAGAGAGTCACGTTAATTGTTGTTTAAATTGGTATCAAATATGGTGGCCAAAAGCCTCCTTTTTCATTGTATTTCCACGTTTGGTCAGGTGGTGTCACTATATGATGAGTCGGGATGAGACTGGGCTTTCTGGTATGGAACCAAATTTGTTCCTGAGGTACGAGGTGCTGTCAAGGAGAAATATACAACTGTGGGAGACTTCAGATCCAAGCCATTTGGTGCTTAATGCAAATTCCTTTTCCACCAGCAGTGCTATCACATGTCTGAGGGCTAAACCTCACATAGTGTATAACTTTCACTATTTGACCTACTGAGTGCATCAATCAATTTTATCTGGTTCTTCTCTCTGTATCTCATGACACCACTCGCACTAAGTTGTTATGTGATTCTTTCAGAGAACATTTTTTAAACAACAAATCACGGGAGTAGCATGTCTTTCATTGAACACACATGTTCAAGGTGCAGGCTAAAATCTGTCCAGGAGATTTTATGCATCCAGTATCTCAAAGGCACCTAAGCAGTTGTAATAAACATGGTAGACCAATGCCAACTCTACATGGATGAAATTATATTCAATTAATTCCAGTGTTATTGATGTAACATTTTGAAAAAAAAAAAAAATAGAACAAATTGCTTTGAAAAATGACTCATCAGCTATCACTAAAACCAGTCCTGCATAGACTCATCACCCCCAAAATTATGAATTGAAAAGGGAAAAATAAAAAAATAAATTGATAAATAAACAAGTGGTGCCAGGCACAACAAACCCCGCCCCTCGCACATACTTTCACTTACTTTTCCGAAATTCAACAGGCATCTATTCTGAGTAAGTGGCAATCCCTACACCGAATTTGGGGTGAAACTGGCCATTAGTTTTGCTGCTAAAGTGTAAACAAACAAACAAGCACGGAAACAACCGCACAAACACACAAACGCAGAAACAAACCGATCCAAAAACAATACCCCTTGCCCTCACCCTTTGGGTGGGGCGGGGTAATAAGTAAATTAATAATCATAATTAGAAAAATATTGTATTGTTAAGTCAGTAAAAAATACAAATATCCTTCTTAAATGGATGTGACCCGAAATGACAGGCATTGTGAAGAAGAAAAAAACTTGCTAAAAATTCTGCCGCCTTATACAGTAAGTCTAATGCAGACAGTTTGATGTGTACAAAATGGGGGAGGTCTGGCTGAACAGAACAATGGCAATTGTGACAATATTTGCATTTTCATTGTTTTTTTATGAGGCAAACATAGAATTATGGATGTGATTCCATGGTGTTGTTTCAGTTTTTTATAGTGTTCAACCAATACAATGCAATTTTGTTAATGCAGTGGTCAAGCATACATGTCAACTTATACGGAATGCCCGTAAGTTATATGGATTTTCCTCCATTTGCACTGCTTACGGATGTACAAATCAAGAAATATGGATTTTTTTCTAGAAAAAAACACTTTAAAATACAAACCCCAATTCCAATGAGGTTGGGACGTTGTGTAAAACATGAATAAAACCATACAATGATTTGCAAGTCCTTTTTGACCTATATGAAATTGAGTAGACTACAAAGACAAGACATTTAATGTTCAAACTGATAAACTTTATTGTTTTCTTGGAAGTATTTACTCATTTTGAATTTGATGCCTGCAACAAGTTCCAAAAAGGCTGGGACAGGGGCAACAAAAGACTTGGAAAGTTGAGGAATGCTCAAAAAACACCTGTTTGGAACATCCCACAGGTGAACAGGATTGGAATAATATAATTGCCAACAGGTGAGTGTCATGGTTAGGGATAAAAGAAGCATCCCCAAAAGGCTCAGTCTTTCACAAGCAAGGATGGGGTGAGGTTCACCAATTTGTGATCAACTGCATGAGCAAATAGTTTAACAGTTTAAGAACAACGTTCTCAATGTGCAATCGAAAGGTATTTAAGGAATTTCATCATCTACAGTCCATATTATCATCAAAATATTCTGAGAATACAGCGATATCTCTACACTTAAGTGGCAAGGCCAAAAACCAACATTAAATGCCTGTGACCATATGCCCCTCTGGTGGCACTGCATTGAAAACCGACATCATTCTGTCACGGATATTACCATGTGGCCTCAGAAACACTTCAGAAAACCATTTTCAGTTAACACAGTTTCTTGCTCCATCTTCAAATGCAAGTTAAATGGCTTTCGCTTTGCATGGTAAAGTTTTATCAACAACACCCAGAAACGCTGCCGGCTTCTCTGTGCCCAACCTCATCTGAGATGGACTGATGGAAAGTAAATAAGTATACTGTGCTGTGCTGATGAGTCCACATTTCAAATTGTTTTTGGAAATCATGAATGTTGTGTCCTCTGGGCTAAAGAGGAAAAGGGCCAGCAGATTGCTGTCAGCGCCCATGTTAGTGCCCATGGCATTGGTAACTTGCACATCTGTGAAGACACATTAATGCTGAGAGGTACATATAGGTTTTGGAGCAACATATGCTGCCATCCAAGCGACGTCTTTTTCAGGGATGTCACAGCTTATTTCAGAAAGACAATGCCAAGCCACATTCTGCATGTGTTACAACAGCAAGGCTTGGTAGTAAAATAGTGCGGGTAATAGACTGGCCTGCCCGTAGTCCAGACCTGTTTCCCATTCAAAATGTGTGGCGCATTGTGAAGCGCAAAATACCACAATGGAAACCCTGGACTGTTGAGCAACTGAGGTCCTACATCAAGCATGAATGGGGAGCAATTCATCCTACAAAGCTTCTACAATTAGTGTCCTCAGTTACCAAACGCTTATTGACTGTTGATGTAACACAACAGTCAATAAGCGTTTGGTAACTGAGGACACTAATTGTAAAAAAAAAAAAAAAAGCTGGGACAGGGGCATGTTTACAACTGTCAGTTGTAAACATGCCCCTGTCCCAGCTTTTTTGGAATGTGTTGCAGGCATCAAATTCAAAATGAATAAATATTTCCAAAAAAAAACAACAATAAAATGTATCAGTTTGAAAAATAAATATCTTGTCTTTGTAGTGCATCAAATTGAATATAGGTCGAAAAGCATTCGCAAATCATTGTATTCTGTTTTAATTCACGTTTTACACAACGTCCCAACTTCATTAGAATAGGGCTTTGTATGAATTATTGGAAGCAATTCATTTTTAAAAGGACAAAGGAACACTCAAACACACACTACGGTAAAAAAAAAAAATACAACAACTAGATGCTTGTCTTCAAAGCTCAACATAATTTGCCATGGGCCGTAGTTGACCACTTTTTGGAGCTTCTGATATAGATGCATATGGACCATAGGCTGCATGAAACAAGGCATGGTCTACACAATTGCCAAAATATTAGTTTTAAATGTACAAACAAAACACAAGTGACAAAGAAGAACAAGCTTTCTGAGGCTGCGCAGCACTGATATTACTGGACCTCGTCCTTGGAATGATAAGAATATGGAATAAGAGATTGGCGGTTTAGGTCAATTCTCACTAAGTGGAGCAAAATCAAGGAACCTTAACATGCCCACAAGTAAAATCAGCACACACATGGCAATTTCTACTGTCCTAAACGAGCCCTTGAGGTTATTATTTACAACCCCAATTCCGAAATAGTTGGGACAAAGTGTAAATTGTGAATAAAGTCAAAATGCAATGACTTTCAGATCACATGAGCTAATATGTCATTTACAATAGAACATAGATAACATTTCCAATGTTGAAACTGAAACATTTTACATTTTTATCCAGAAAATGAGCTTATTTCAAATTTTCTGGTTGCAACAGGTCTCAAAAAAGTTGGGACACAGGCAAAAAAGGGCTGAAAAAGCAATTAATAAATCAGAGAATCAGCTAAAAGAAAATTTAGCAAGTAATTAAGTTAACTGGCATCAGTTGTGTAACATGATTGGCTATTAAAGGGATGTCTTTGAGAGGCTGTCTCTCAGAAGTTAAGATGGCCTGAGGCTCTCCAACCTGTGAAGACTTGCGTAAAAAAATTGTGGAATACTTTAAAAACAATGTTCTTCAATATATAATTGCAAAGGCTTTGAAGGTCTCATCATTGACAGTGCATAGCATCATCAAAAGATTCAGAGAAACTGGAAAAATCTCTGTGCACGAGGGACAAGGCTGAAGACCTTTACTGGATGTCCGTGATCTTTGGGCTCTCAGACGCCACTGCATCACTCACCGGCATGATTCTGTCATTGACATTACTAAATGGGCCCAGGAATACTTCAAGACAAGGCAGTCTGTAAACACAGTCCGCTGTGCCATCCATAGATGCCACCTAAAACTCTATCAAGCAAAAAGAAAGACATTGTTGAGCAAGATCCAGAAGCATCACCATGTTCTGTGGGCCAAGGCTCATTTAAAATGGACTGTAGCAAAGTGGCAAAGTGTCCTGTGGTCAGACGAGTCCAAATTTGACATTCTTGTTGGAAATCATGGGTGTCGTGTCCTCTGGGCTAAAGAGGAGAAAGATCACCTCTCCTGTTATCAGCCTGCAGTTCAAAAGCCAGCATCACTGATGGTATGGGGATGCATTAATGCATATGGTGTGGGACACTTGCATGTTTTAAAAAGCACCTTGAATTCTGAAAGGTATATAAAAGTTTTAGAGCAACATATGCTCCCCTCCAGATGACATTTATCTCAGGGAAGGCCTTGTGTATTTCAGCAGGACAATGTAAAAGCACATACTGCAGCTATTACAACAGCATGGCTTCATAGTAGAAGAGTCCATGTGCTGAACTGGCTGAACTGGCCTGACTGCAGTCCTGATATTTCACCGATTGAGAATATTTGGCGCAAAATTAAACAAAAAGTCCGTCAAAGGAGACCCAAAACTCTCCAGCAGCTGGAGGCCTGTATTAAGCAAGAGTGGGATCAAATTGCAATGGCTAAACTTGTCTCCGCTACGTCCAGACACCTCCGCTTTGTGTTGAAAAGAAGATGATGCTACACCATGGTAAACAGGCCCCTGTCCCAACTTTTTTGAGACCTGTAGCAGCCATCAAATTTGAAATGAGCTCATTTTGTGGATAAAATGGTAAAATTTCTCAGGTTCAACTTTTGCTTTGTTATCTCTGTTCTATTGTGAATAAAATACTGGCTGTTGTGATTTGAAAGTCATTGCGTTTTGATTTTATTCACAATTTATACTTTGTCCCAACTATTTCAGAATTGGGGTTGTACAAGTATTGAATAGAAAACTTTTTTAAGCTCTTAAAAATATTTTGATGACATTTTCTCACTCCATTTATATTTTTATAAATGAAAATATATCACATTCAAAACTGTTATATTAAAAAAAATAGTTTAGAAAATCTTGTGATTTAAAACATTTTTTACGTATATTTACTGAGGGTAACACTGATGGGAACCCAAAAGGGTTGACATGCATGGTGTTGTGAAAATTTGCCCTCCGAAGTACAACCACAGCTTGGAAAAACTTGGGCCTGGGTCAGAAATTGCACATAAAAGAGACAGCAGTGATTTTTAAATTAGCTTTGACTAGTGTTTCTTTGCAGACTGCATGAAGAAAGGGCATGTAATGTTTTGTTTAGTCATTTTATTCATTTGATTTGTAAATATACATCCATTCCTGCCATTAAAGCCTGCAACACATTACAGAAAAGTTGGGACAGGGCCAACACAGGACAGATAATGAGGCAATAAAGTTTACTAATGATGTGATTCGAAGCAGCTAATGTCAGCAGGCGATTGCAATCATGATTTGGAACAAAAGCAGGATCAAGGAAACTCCTAGTCCTTCAGGCACAGAGGCGAGCCATGGATTGCCAATTTTCCCAGAAATGCATAAGAAAATAATTTAAATGTTTAAGAACAATGTTCCTCAAAGAAAGATGGGAATGAAAAGATTCCAGGCATCTGGTGGAACTTCTTCGCACCAAGGGCAAGGGCACAAGCCTGGTGCATTATTCCCCTCAATCAGGGCTGCCCAACCCTGTTCCTGGAGAGCTACCGTCCTGAAGGTTGTCACTCCAACCAAAGCAAACCACACCTGCTTTCCCAGTTACAGATCCTGATGAGCTGCTGAATCAGGTGTGTTGAATTAGGGTTGGAGCTGAAACCTACAGGATGGTAGCTCTCCAGGAACAGGAACAGAGCAGCCCTGCCCTAAATGATAGAAATCCTCGCGTTTTGCTGATACATGATGATGTCAATGTAAATGAGCTTCAATTTGCAGACAACCTTTCATAATTTCCTTATAAAAGTATTTTGTCACTTCACTGCAGAGGTGTTATTTTGGTAAGGTAAGGCATAGCACTCGCTTTACCATATCTTCCAGCCAAATTTGAATTTGCCAACTAATTCTAATCTGAAACTACACTCCAAACCCGTCATATAGATGGCACTGTAATAGAACAGGAGATGGTGTACAGTTAGCACAGACAGAGCACAGTTGGCTCGTACAGTTTCTCAATTAGCAAGCTGGTGAGACAAATTAATATAAGTGTGAAAACCTTTATTGTATGACGACAATAGTCGGGAATTACAATGTTTTAGTTCTGGGGCGCCCGCCTCCTCCGCCATGCCCACAGAGATTTTTTGTTCCGGGGTCTGGTAGTGACAATTATTACAGGAATTCTTTTCAAATTTTGCAGAGGCGAAGAATTTATTTGACAATGCTAAAGACCAATTTTCGGCAATTTTGGACGTCCCAATATGGCTGCGGGCGGTCATTTTGTCCGAAATTTGGGGATAGGGAAATACACGGCTCGATCTCTGCGGCGACCGAGCTATCTAGTTAATTTTATTATTTATTATTAGCATCACCATTATTCTTACTAACTCTGGTGGAGTTAAATGTACTGTCTAAACACGATAATACTGTTTTTTCAAGTGTAACATATTCAAGAACAAGTCCTTGTCTTGTTGTGTCAGTACAAATATGTTCAATGTATTATTTTAGTGTAATATACAAAACCAAAACCAGAGAAGTTGGCACGTTATATAAATCGTAGATGAAAACAGAATACAATGATTTGCAAATCCTTTTCAACTATTATTCAATTGAATACACTGGAAAGACAAGATGTTTAATGTTCAAACTGAGAAACTTAATTTTTTTTTTTTGCAAATAATCATTATCTTAGAATTTAAAGGCAGCAACACATTGCAAAAAAGTTGGCAAAGGGGCCTTTTTACCACTGTGTTACATCGCCTTTCCTTTTAACGACTCTCAGTAAACTTTTTGGAACTGAGGAGACCAATTTCTGAAGCTTTTCAGGTGGAACTCTCTCCCATTCTTGCTTGATGTACATCTTAAGTTGTTCAACAGTCCGGGGTCTCCGTTGTCGTATTTTACACTTCATAATGTGCCACACATTTTCAATGGGAGACAGGTCTGGACTACAGGCAGGCCAGTCTAGTACCCGCACTCTTTTACTACGGAGCCATGCTGCTGTAACACGTGCAGAATGTGGCTTGGCACTGTCTTGCTGAAATAAGCAGGGGCGTCCATGAAAAAGACGTTGCTTGGATGGCAACATATGTTGCTCCAAAACCTACATGTACCTTTCAGCATTAATGGTGCCTTCACATATGTGTAAGTTGCCCATGCCTTGGGCACTAATACACCCCCATACCATCACAGATGCTGGCTTTTGAACTTTGCGCCTATAACAGTCCGGATGGTTCTTTTCCTCTTTGATCCGGAGGACACGACGTCCACAGTTTCCAAAAACAATTTGAAATGTGGACTCATCAGACCACAGAACACTTTTCCACTTTGCATTAGTCCATCTTAGATGAGCTTGGGCCCAGGGAAGCTGGCGGCGTTTCTGGGTGCTGTTGATAAGTGGCTTTCGCTTTGCATTGTAGAGTTTTAACTTGCACTTGCAGATGTAGCGACGAACTGTAGTTACTGACAGTGGTTTTCTTAAGTGTTCCTGAGCCCATGTGGTGATGTCCTTTACACACTGATGTCGGTGTTTGATGCAGTACAGCCTGAGGGATCGAAGGTCATGGGCATTCAATGTTGGTTTTCGGCCTCGTCACTTACGTGCAGTGATTTCTCCAGATTCTCTGAACCTTTTGACGATATTACAGACCGTAGATGATGAAATCCCTAAATTTCTTGCAATAGCTCATTGAGGAATGTTGTTTTTAAACTGTTCGACAATCAGCTCACGCATTTGTTCACTAAGTGGTGACCCTCGCCAAATAAGTGTGATGAGAATTCCTCAACTCTATCAGTCTTTTTTGCCACTTGTGCCAGTTTTTTTTAAACATGTTGCAGGCATCAAATTCCAAATGAGCTAATATTTGCAAAAAAATAACAAAGTTTACCTGTTTGAACATTAAATAACTTGTCTTTGCAGTGTATTCAATTGAATATAGGTTGAAAAGGATTTGCAAATCATTGTATTCTGTTTTTATTTACGATTTACACAACGTGCCAACTTCACTGGTTTTGGGTTTTGTATAATTCGGAGGTGAATTGCTTTGTTTACATGCCGGTGAAAATTTCCTTTCAAAATGGTGTTATTGAAGTGTCAAATTTGCCCTTCAGAAAAAAGTTAAGCCTTAATCAAGTGAAAAGGATCTATTTTCCTGGATTTAAGCAGTTATTTGGTCAGATTAGCACTATTTTGGTGCACGTGAGTGAAATTTTGAACGTACAAATTGTTGCCCTCTGAGGTTTTCCTGACTGCGAAGACCCGAAATAGATTTTCTTGTAAAAATCGACCAGATTGTGAAAAATAAAGGCTAAAATCTTTCAAAGGGCATCGATATCTACCTACAAACAGAAAATCAAGGTATATTGATTTATAGGCATGGCCGGATTTTTCCGATTTGGCGAGTGACCAATCCCTCTGAGTCTCAACTCCGTTCTTGGCAGTTGAGATCAGCCTGTTCTCAGAACACTGTTATTTATCAAGATTCAACAGGTGCTCAAAGTGTTTGCATACTTGGCTCATAATGAATCTTTCATTCATGTACAGTCCCCAGAATGCTTCTTTGATTTCTGTGTGACATGCAATTGATGACTTGCAGGTTTTAATATTTGGATTACTCTTTATTTTTCTGAAATTCTCTGCTGGGTTCCAACCGCACAGTTGGGTTGACTGTCTGTGTGATAGATGATGGTGTAATAAAGTTGCTATTGCCTTTGACAGGTGAACATGAATGACTGTACATTTTCCACAAAAAAAAAATGTTGTAATATGTTTAGAAAAAATGCTGTGGATGTCCAGAAATTTTTTTGATTCAAATATTATTGTGCATTTACAATCCATTGTAGATTAACTCACAATGAGTTAATCATTATCTAGAAAAACGAGAAAAAAATTGCAGCTCCCAACTAGTATGCCTTTGTTGTACATGGATCATACTGAGTCTTGGCAGTGTCTCAACTTAAATCATCTGTCACAAGCTATGTCTTGCTGAGCTGTTGCTGCGTATGTCATTCCTTAATGCTTTTGTAATTTGTTTAACAGTGTTTGAATCGGGAAAATATCAGCACACTGATAACAGTGTCCACTATGAACAAAGACTCCATCATTTAAAGCCTGTGTCATATGGAGCTCCAGGACTGTTGGCATAAACAAAAACCGTAGACTAAAATATATCCTACACCATCTCTGTAGGTAGCATATATAGTGTGACCATTCAGCCTAGTCATCATATCAAAAAGAATGCTCATGACACTCAACTCCTCCAAACCTACTCTCCATCTGACACACAAGTCTCTGCTTGAATTTCAACTCGCCTGAAGGACATCCAGACCTTGATGGATGATCACCATTTTAAGCTCAACCCAGGTAAAAACAGAGTTGATATCCATCTGTCCTCCCTCCTCTCCCATACAGGACTATACCTTCCTTGTTTGGGGACACTATGATGTCCTCATTGCCTTTCACCAGGTATCTTTAAACGGTGATGGATAATAGACTGTCAATACCTGAGAACATCTCATTGGTGAGCCAAGCTTGCTCCCTGCATAGCAGATAGAGAATCTGTCCCTTTCTGACATCCTATTCAAACCTGCTTCGACTTCAGGTTTCAGTACTGTCCCACCTAGAATACTGCCACTCTCTTTTAGCTGGCCGTCCAGTATCTGCCAAAAGATATATTTGAGCATACTGTGACTGTAAACAGTCATATTTTATTGGTCATATGACACCTCACAAATTCTGGATCCAGTGTTGTCCTGTCACTGGGGTTGAAGCAACTAATATCAGAATAAAACAGGTTTAATCAAAGTAGGCCTATGTAGTTTATGATCTTTCATGAAATTGTAATATTGGTGCAAGGTTTTCAAGCATTACTGATCCTTTGCCCTTGTATTTTTGACAGCTGCAACTTCATCCCAATTCATAAACTGCGTTCTATGTGTTAATATAATTGTGCCAAAAGTGGCAAATTACAACAGCTGAAGTGCTGTGCTAATTACAGCCTGCTGGTTCAGAAAATACCTTCAGCCATGATATCCCATCTCTGCCAAAACACGTAAAATAGAGTGAACATTTTCACTAACGTTGACACTTGCTGTGTTCATGCTGAGTTGGTATAATAATTTCATTTTCATCTAATGTTGAAAGAAAGTGACGTTGAAATGATGAGAACAGGAACTACCAAGCAATGAATCAGTAACTACTGGTCTCGAGCAGTCGTTGACTTTACGAGCGAGGTTGCGACTCAGCTTTGTAACGACCCTTTTTAGAAGCACCAAATCTCAAACCAACCGACCTTTCAACTGAGTTTATGTCGGAAGTTTAGCACTAATTTCTTGAACACTTGAACACTTTCTTGAAATGCAATCCAGATCAGCCACTGTCATTCTTTTTAAGACCAGTGCATGAAAGCTATTTACCAGCAAACTGGTAATTTCATAATGTCAAGTGAAGAGCAAGTGCAAAATTTTGACAGGCTTCTTTAGAAGTACTTCCCTCAAGAGGAAAAAACATCTACTTGTCCAGGAGGTGCAGACCTGCCATGTGAGAATTTATGGTGCATCAAAATAGCCTATGAAGAAAAATAATTTGATGACTGCTGAGGAGGAGGTGGCAGCTAATGCATTTCATCTGAAAATACGTGGTTAATTATTTGTATTTCCTCCCACAAAAAGAAAACATTCTCATGTGTAAAACTATCCCTTTACTCTCCCCTTTGCATTAGACCCCACCGCTATTTTACGGGCATTATGCATAGGGTACAAACTGAAGGTGGAAATTTAGAAGGGAACGAAAACAATAGGGACATTTACACCTACATAAAAAGATGAGAGAAAGATGAGATTTGAGATTCGATTTCTGGATCGCGACGCAAATTTCTATTATTTTTATTTTATTTATTTAATTTTTTTTGCGTGTGTGGACATAAAAATGTCACATTTCAAAAATTTCTAAGCATTTTCTTCTGTAAATGAAATTATAATTCAAAAACTGTGCATTTACTGTGGAGTCACATTGCAATTATTATGAATACATACAATGGCAATGACACTTCCACTGAGCGCCCATGAGCCTGTCTCTGCATCTGTCTTTGGTCTATTGATGGTGGCTGTGCAATGCCCCAAACTACCTCCTATAAATGAGGGGCCAGGCTTTCATTTTGGAGACTTTCAAAATAAAATGTAGGAGTTTTTGTTGTTGAGGGAAGATAAGGAGGACAGCTTAAGTCTGAGTGACACATTAAATGAAATACATACAAACAAAACCAAAACCAGTTGGAGACATTTTATGACAAGGGGGGATAGGGCCTGGTTATCATCTATGATTTTTATTTGTTATTATGGGTTAAAAAGAGCATTCTGTGAAATTACTGAGCTGAGGTACAGGTAAGGAAGGGTAGACTGCTCCTTAGCAATCAATCTAAGACTGCAAGCAAGAAACCACTGATAACAATCACACAGATTTTTCCTCTGAGCCATGCAGGTTTGTTTCTACATTCTGTCTAAGAGACTTCCAATTTTAAAGGAGAAGAATTCACTTTATTTTACTTGTCTGGGGCGTCATGTGCTTGCGTTTTTACATTGACAAAATTGTCATTGGCTTTGCACAAGAGTGTTTGAGTTCACTGAGCGTAAATAGACAAAGTAACTGAACTAGTACTCAAAAGTTCCACAATTTTAAATTAAAATTTTCTTGAAATCATATCAGCGATTTCTGAGTAGAAGTCGAAAATGCATTGACCAGTTTTAGCCCCGCCCCTCATAGCTCCTGGGGTTAGGCACCATATAATTCACAATTTTGGTGCATATTTGACCAAGGAAGATTCCTGCAAAATTTAAATGAAATCGTACCAGCGGTTTCTGAGAAGTCTTCAAAAATGTGAATTGTTTACGGACGCTCGACACACAACGGACGACGCACGATGACGGACAAAAGGCGATTAGAATAGGTCACTTTGAGACTTCGTCGCAGGTGACCTAAAAAGTCATGCCTGTAGACAATCCTTAAAATATACACACTGTCCCTATCCTCATTCGTATTTTAAGGTGCTACAAATTATCCAGCTACCACAAACTGAAAAGCCAGCAGTTCAACACAAAGTCTAATGCTGCGTTTGAGACGTCTTGGGAACCGGGAAGTTCACAGTTTAAACTTCCCAGTTCCTGCCATTGCATGTTTATGAGCTCTACCAGGGATAAACAACTAAATGGGTGTTTGTTTGTGTCAGTGTTGTTACAGCACGTTAGAAAACCATATCTACACCCCCAACATTGACTTACATCGCGCACATGTTTTTGCCTGATAGCCAGTTAACTTCAATATTACAACATTTGAAAAGAGCTGGCAATATGGATTAGTATTACTGAGCTATTTCCACATTATTATCAAAATATCTGGCAAATAGGAAAACTGCCAGTTTTGTCAGCCATTGTGCTTTGATGTCACATACAGCGTCTCTGCGAACTGGGCATTCAGAATTCATACTGGAGCTCCCCAGCAGGAATTGCCACCTGGCGAGCCTACTGGGACATGGGAAAATTCGCTGGTCCACGGACATCTTGCAGGGACCTCTAGATAGAGTCGTCCTATGGAGATGGTGCACCCTTTCATCTAACTGTGTTAGTGTAAACTGGGACTGATGTGTTTCAGTTTTGCAGACCGGCACAGCACAAGTAGTTGCTGGTTCTAATTTGTCTTAACCACTGATCTATATAGAATAACTGGATTGCTGACGTGACCGAGAACTGCGTTGGGAGGTCGAAGCAACTGGAAGTGGTCAAGCAGCCATTTTATTATGCCCGGTAGTAAGCAACCATTATCTAGTATTCTATGCCAGGCAGTTTTACATGCATCTCAATAACGCACAAGTCACATCGCTTCTCATGTGAATGCTGATTTCGCGACCTAGACATTTACATTGCGTTCTCTTCAGCAAAATCACTTTCGCTTTGTAAGAAAATTAGCCTAGCTTCATGGCAGCTTCTGAGGCAAGACATGGCTAGAGAAAACAATACAAGACATCCGTTGGGGCTTACATATGCGTTTAGCGTGACTGAATCTCACACCCAGTGTTTCTAAAATAAGGACAACGGTTGACAAGATGCAAGTTTATGGCTAATTTATTTTTTCATGAAGTTTCTAATTCCCCCCACGCAGAATAATAATAATATGTGCAGGATTGACGTCTTGTCGTCTTCAGTCTCAATGACTTTGGACTTCCATTATGTTGTACCACTGCCCCACTCAGGCGAGATGTAGAAAAATCCGTATAGATTTCCTATGGAACGCACGCATTAGCCATACATATTGTCAAATTCTGATATTGTCCATTGAATATCTTAAAAGGCACGTACCACTGCTGCCTACTGTAGATAAATCTGCAGTCCTTGAGAAATTTTACGTACGGTTGGGTCAATCTGAGGAGGAAACATATAATACCACCTCTTCAGGGTCTGTGAAAAGACATCTTCCCAATTAATTATGTCGTTGGCTGCAACGTGTTCAAAGCTGGATGAACCATGCTTGGGCAGGTGCACACCTTTGAACTGGGGCAAATGAGACACTAAAAGAAGCAACTCATCAGGATTGCAGACTCAAGGAAGGGTATCCCTAATAAATAAGTGACTAGAATTTGGTTTGATAAACAGTTGTATTCCGTCCTTAGTGTTAACAAAGTGAAGACAAACACCAGGAACTTAAATATGCAAGATGAAAATAAACAAAGAGGAAAATGTTAGTGAAGCATGGGGAAAAATGATGATAATTAACAGACGAGGACAGCTGGATTGTGGGAGGAAACAATTAGGAAAACACCCAGGTCGTGATACCTTTTATACTTTTTATACTATGACAGGATTTGATCATCTCTTTCAATCAATTTGATATTGTAAATTATCACATCATTATTAGTCCAATATTGCCCCAGCACCAACTGTTTTTTTGATTCTGTAGCAATCATCAGACAAATATACTCATATGGATACCTTGCAGCCAGACTGAACCAATCCACATGGAAGACATTTTGAGATATCGGCCATTTTAACTTTCTAACCTTAAGATATGAAGGAACAAGTTTAAAAGAGATTATGAAGAATCACAAACCACACTTTGATGCAGCTCAACAATCTGTATCCAAACCTTTTATTTGTTTCAAAAAAAAATGTAAATGTAAAAACAAAAAAAGAACCACTTTGAAATGGTTGGCTCGTAATGGCTCATGCTATAAAACAAAAATGCAAAAGAAATCCATCCCTATTGTGACATTGTAATAAATAACCACACTTTGCTAAAACAATTCATAGTTTTACATATTCTGAACTAATATGGACAGCTGTTGTTTGCAAGAAAATATAAACCGCTGCATGCATTACCAAATACTTGTCTGGAACAACACAAGTATAACATGATGTAACTGTGAAACACAGAAGTCTGCACAGTTTCAGCAGTCAAACAGAAGTTAAGCAAAGAGTAACTATAGTCATATGAAAAGAGCATACCTTCTAGAAAAGACAATCAACACAGACATTTCATTTATTTGCTTTGAAATGAAATGTAATCAAATGCAATTACCAAATTTGGCAAGTCTTAGTAACTTTCAAACATGACTATCCTCACTTTTAACAATGTTACACAACAAACTTCTTCATGGAAAATTAACACATTCATCATTGAAGTTTTCGCTGCTTCTCAGAATTTCTGAACCTTAGTAAATATGGGGGAATTCCTGAGTTAAATGGCACCAGACTGAGTGTGACTGTAGTGCAGGTGTCCCAGACAGTAATCTGATGGGAGGGGCCATCAGTGTTATAACAGTCAGTCAGAGGTATATCTTTGATACAAGTCACGAACTTCACAAGCATGGCAGATTTATTATAAGGATCATTCGGCAGATACAAAGATGTAAGGTTTCTGAAGCAAGAAATGTTGAATGTAACGGTTGGTTCACTTCATCATTTGAACATTTTTGACAAGAATTGTTAGTTCTCTATGGCATTATTATATTTGCATGTTAAGGGCTCTGTGGGTTGGTGTTATTTGCTCATAAGTGCCATGGAGACCTATGCTGTTCGGTTGACATGGTACTTTATGTTACAATACTGAAGACTGGACCAATATCAATATTTTCATGAATTTGAGGGTTGGTTCGGTTTTGCAGCAAGGTATCCGTCTATTGTCAATATGCAATAATTCACAAATTAAAGGAGCAAATATTATGTTGCAGTGTTTTCAATATAATTGATAGCATTTGGACTCCTTTTTCATTTTATTTGAAGTTCATATAATGTGCTCAATTTGTCAGAATTTGACATTGTCCATTTTTTTTACATTTACTGATGGATATTCAGATGAATAACAGATTATGATCAAGAACTAACTTACTAGGTTTTAAGTGATAAATGACCCACAAGTTGATGATGATAATGATGATGATGATGATTATTATTATTATGGGTCAGATTCATTAAGCTATGCAACTATGGACAATGTTAACATGATATTAAAATTGAAAAAAAGCATGAAAGATTTATTTAAAGAAGGGCCTGTACAAATATGCACCAAAATTGTGAATTATATGGTGCCCACTCCCAGGGGCTCTGAGGGGCGGGGCTAAAACTGGTCAATACATTTTCGAGGACTTCTCAGAAACCACTGATCTGATTTCAATAAAATTTTGCAGGAACCTTCCTTGGTCAAATATGCACTTCTTCTCCAGACCCATATATGCTGGAAAACAATACTCATCATAGATGGAAGGGTCTTGAGGTGCTTTATCAAAATTGTTAACTTTATGACCCTCAAGCTCCATGTTTGCCCCTGTGGAGGGGGTGAAATTTACTATAGTTTATATTGGAAAATGATACTTTTGGGTACATTTTGTTCATTTTCTTCTGAAAATTATTCAAACTTGATTGGCATTATAACCATGAGGTGACAGTTTCATACTGTGACATCTTTGACCCTGTCTCTTCCCAGGGGCTGAGGGGTGGGGCCCAAATGGGGTCATAGTGCCAACAATTTCAACAATCTTCTTCCCCAGGCCGAGCAATCATTCGTTTCATACAGCTGGCAGTTTGTGGGTGATGAGAACATTTTAATTCACTACCAGTTGATTTTCTGTAGATACAGGTGACATATATTCTGAAATCAGAGGGCAAAGTTTAGGTGGAAGAAAGGAAGTATGTAAGAGTGTAGAGTGGTGCCTTGCTGAAGCAAGCACACAGTTAAAAAAAAATGCAAGGTATCAGGTTGAATCAGATAAACCTTAGTCAGCCAACACCATTTGCTGCTGCATCCAAATATGAAAGTCCAGACTAAAGATGACAAGGACATCCCATGGTCCAAAAGCCAGTGTCAGTCATGGTATGGGGGTAGGTCAGTGCACATTGCATGGGTGACTCGCACATTTGCAGGGTTACCATTAAAGCATAAGGATATGTATGAAATTTGGAGCAACTTATGCTGCCTTCTGTTCCCTTCTGTTAGAGGGACATTCCAACATTTTCCTTTGAGATACTGACATTCTATATTCTGCTTGGATTAGCCCAGGGACTGCAGATGAAAATTTTGCAATCTGTTGCACTATATTAAGTGTGCATTGTACCTGACAAATAAAGTCAAACTAAAACAAGTGCATGGCAGCGCAAACAGAAAGTGCAGGTGCTAGATTCGCCGGCCTGCAGTCCTGATCGGTCTTCGATCTAGAATGGGTGGCGCATGATGAAACAAAATATATTGCGAGGAAGGACCTGTAAAATTGCACAGCTAAAGACAAACATAGTGGTGGAATGGGGGAAAATTTTTCCCAGCCGGACTTTACCAACTGGTGTTCTCAGTGCCTGAATGCTTATTAATTTGATTTAAAAACATTGCGATAATGCGTGGTTGTGTCAATTGATTATGCAGACTTTTGGACTCTCTTGAATAATTTGTCATTATACTGTTTTGAATGAAGTACAGGGTGAACTCACTTTTCAAATCAGTCCTTTTTTTATATAATTTGCATTTTCCTTGATGTGCCAACTTTTTTGGAATTGAAGTTGTAAATTATATCCAAACTATACCCTGGATCACTTTTGAAGAATGGTTAATTGAAATTTAAACCAAACAGTATGAGAGATAACCGCAAGCTATACTTGAGTTTGATACACTGATGGACTGTTGGTGGATGTTTGCAATTTATCGTCAAACTACTTGACCCTGACAACTAAGGGTTCTGCATTGCTTTTAACCCTGATAAAATGTATATTTTACGATCTTCATACTCTAATTTGACTATAATTTAACATTGCTTTCAGTTTTTCCGGTGACTTTTACTGGGGTAGATGAATCACTCTTTTGATGGCAGCTTACTTCCTGATGTCTTTATTTGTGCAGATAGCTTGATTTGCTTTTGCAGAATTATGGGTTCATTATGTATATAAATTGGGTACATGTGCATGTCATGTTTATCCCAAATGCGGACGCTGGCTTTTTTTTTTTTTTAATGACAGAATGACACCAGATGTTGGTTTTAATCTTCATTCATGTTACAGAAGTTACTCTGTTTCTACTGTTTCAAGCGAACTGGCCAAGTTGCTCAGATTATTTGCAGTAATAATTAGGCCGAAAATGAAGTGCTGTCACCAGGGAATAGCGTCACTTATTGTAATAATTTGCAATTTCTTTACAACTGTAATGGTTTAGGTTTAACAATGGCTTCTGTTTTAACATTTGTAATGACATAATCACCTCCACATCGTCTCCTCCACACTGTTGTGTCTTTGCTGCTGTATGAAATTGTTTTTCGGCTCAGTCTTGTGAGTACCAGATATTAGCCATTTTTGCCACTTTTAGCTTCAACTTGGCTTTCCCTGTTACCCATCAATGTTTTCTGCAACCCCAGGCCCACTTAACTATGACAGAAGTTCCAAACACAATGCAACTTGAGATCAACAACATTTTATACTTAGGACTGTGGAACATTCTTTTTCATTCCTGTTACTTTTAAAGCCAGAAGGAAATAGATGCCATGTGTACAAAATTACATGACTGAACTTCTGGTGTACTCCTTATGGAAAGAGGAACTTTGGTGTATACTATGTTATGTTCTTTGTTGATGTGGACTACTGGCTGTTCTTATGAGTATGGTCCACTCGTCTCAGCCATTTCTGTTGCAGTGATGAATATTAGAGGGTGATGCATAATGGGAGAAGATGGCATCCACGTCAGTATTGCTTTAAAAGACAGCAGGATGCATTTCCTAGAAGAGCATTTTCTAGGAATAATGTCTGGGGAAATATCACATTATCAGTCTGTTTCATGTAATGTACCTTCTAATTGCTTTAAAAGGACAATCAAATCAATGAGAAAGAGTAGATGTTTGGATAGCTAACTTAAATGGATGCTAAGTAAACCAACAGTCAAAGAGTATATGAAGTCATGCATCCCAATAATGATTAAGCCTGATTCGTGCTTCTTGCGATCGGCACAGTTTCCGCAGTGCGGGCGGTACGCACGGTCCCTACGATCATCGAGTCGTTTCATGCTTGATGCGGTCAAAGCAGCTCCAAGAACGGGCCATCTTGCGCTTCTGAATCTTATTTCTTTGATCAATACGTTCATTTTTACTATCATATTGTAACTTTTATTATTATTATTATTATTATTATTATTATTATCATCATTACTACTACCAAACACACAGCTTGATTATTTTCATGTAGATTAGACAGTGCGTCGCTGTCAAAACAAATATTACTGGCCACTCTTTCTCCACTATCACAATAATTGGGAAACTTCAGAAAACTAAGTTGATACGGTTTGCATTTCAGCAGTTTCTGCACCGATGTCTGGCAATGAGCATCCTTGTAGATCTGACAGGAACTACAGTAAAGATGTTTGTATTTTCAGCTGTTTGTATGTTCAGCTGGCTTTTCTTTAAAGCTTTCCATTTTTAATTTTAATTGGTATATGTACTTCCGGGTCCTGAAGCTAGCCAATCATTGCAACGCGGTCTGTGCGACCCCAGCCACGTTGTTACAAAATCCTCCAGGTGCGCGGCTCGGCATTCAGAGCCTCCGCGAACCCTCCGCACACTGTCGCCTTGGCCACAATTGCGTCATTTCTCCGAGTGGGCCGTGCTGACCGCGCCGACCGCAAGACGCATTAATCAGGCTTTATACATCAGTTTTTACTGTCGCTCTCTGGTCAAGGGAGCTCATTGTTACCCCTCCGGGCTGGAGTCGGCCGAGGGGTATTGTTGTCACCTGCGTGTCCGTCCGTCGTCCGTCCATGATTTTGTCCGGGCCAGTAGTCAGCAACTAATGATCGCAGCTTCACCAAATTTGGTATTGTAACTCACTATGATCCATTGATGTGCAATTTCAGGTTTTTTGCTGGATTTGACCTTTGACCTTAGTGCTGTGACCTTGAGCCTGGAAATCTTGTCCGGGTCAGTACTCGGCAACTAATGATAGTAGCTATGACCCATAGATGTGCAACATTAGGTTTTTTGCTGGATTTCCCCGTTGACCTTAGCGCTGTGACCTTGACCCTGGAAATCTTGTCCGGATGATATTTTCCGGGCCAGTACTCAGCAACTAATGACCGCAGCTACACCAAATTTGGTATGGTAACTCATTTTGACCCATAGTTGTGCAACGTCACATTTTTTGCTGGATTTGACCTTTGACCTTAGCGCTGTGACATTGACCCTGGAAATATTGCGCAGGTCAGGACTCGGCAACTAATCATCACAGCTTTACCAAGTTTGGTATGGTAATTCACTATGACTGACCCATAGATGTGCATTATCAGGTTTATTCCTGGATTTGACCTTTGACCTTAGCTCTGTGACCTTCACCCTGGAAATCTTGTCCGGGTCAGTACTCGGCAACTAATTCTCGCAGCTTCACCAAATTTGGTGTGGTAACCCACTATGACCCATAGATGTGCAATGCCAGGTCTTTTGTTGAATTTGACCTTTGACCTTAGTTCTGTGACCATGACCCTGGAAATCTTGTCCGGGTCAGTACTTGGCAACTAATGATCGCAGCTTCACCAAATTTAGCATGGTAACTCACTGTCACACACATATGTGCAATGTCATGTTTTTTTCTGGATTTCACCTTTGACCTTTGCGCTGTGACCTTAAGGCAGGAAATCTTATATGGGTCAGTAATCAACAACTACTGATCGCAGCTTCACCAAATTTGGTATGGCAACTCACTGTGATACATACATGTGCAACGTCGCCTTTTTTGCTGGATTTGACCTTTGACCTTAACACTGTGACATTGAGGCAGGAAATCATGTCCGGGCCTGGGGGTATTCAGTTACGCGTTATGTTTTATTGATTGCATTCTTAAAACATGATCTGAGAATTGGGAAGTTGCCATAGCAGTTCTCTTAAACATTAGTTTTCTTATGTCATCAGAGATAAGATTTCTCATCATGTTCAAATTATATAATGTCTCACTGCAAGACAGTCGTGTGTTCGAATCAGGCCTGGGGCCTTTCCGTGTGGAGTTTGCATGTTCTCCCTGTGTTCGCGTGGTTTTCCTCCGAGTGCTCCGGTTTCCTCCCACAGTCCAAAGACATGCATGTCCGGCTGATTGGAGACTCTAAATTACCCACAGGTTTGAGTGAGAGAGTGAATGGTGTGTGCGCCCTGTGATGGTTTGGCGAGGTGTTCAGGTTGTGTGCCTGCCTTTCGCCAATAGTCAGCTGGAATAGACTCCGGCTTCCCTGTGATCCTAGTAAGGAAGAAGCAGTTTAGAGAATGGATGGATGGAGACAGAACTGTGACAATCATAAATGTGGATACTTCTGATCATTTTCATTGGCATGGTTTGGGTCCACTCATCAGCTTAAAGGCAGGATACCAGTGTCGGCACCAGGCATTTGGGGGGGGGGTCCCAGACACATCCCTTTAAAACAATTATCAGTCCTGACTTGTTCTCAATCATTTTATGAATTTACTACACATTCATTTCGAAAACACTGTGCACCAGGGGTCACCAACCCTGTTCCTGGAGAGCTAACATCCTGTAGGTTTCTGCTGTGCCTCCTATTCAGCACACCTGATTCAAGTAATTAGCTACTTAACAAGATCACAAGCTGAGCAATTAAGTAGCTAATTTGTTGAATCAGTTGTGCCGAACTGGAGTTAGAGCAGGAACCTACAAGATGGTGGCTCTCCAGGAGCAGGGTTGGTGACCCCTGCCCTACACTATCAGGCGTTGCGAGTTCTCCCTGTGAAAGTAAGACGACGAAAATTCATTCTGACTTGCATTTGGTGCATTTAAATCAGCGTTATTGATTATTGCATTACGGCGTTTCAAATTGTCTTTTATTTTATTTCAACAATTTAAATGATCATGAAGCGCAGGTTAGATCGCCTGATGTGCTTATAACGTAGTGCAGAGGTTCCAGAGCAGTTTGTCTTCCATAAAGCATTGACCTGTTTATAAGTAAATTATTTTTCTGTGCTGAATTTAGCCCATTATTTTGTTGCTGTTTGATTGCATGGGGAGAAGCTGTGTCTTCAATTGCCAAATTGCCGATGGATTATTAATATGATTGGAAAACATGTCAATAAAAGAAAATGATTGACAACTAGCCAGGACTAATTGTTGTTAAAAAGGGTTGTGTCAGTCACCAGATCTCAGACGAATTGATCTCATGAAAACTATCCAAGACTGAGCTCTCCGGAGCCATTATAAAAGCACCTAATGAGGGAATGTTTCTCAGAAGACAGGCACTCCATCCCTCCAGTAAAGTTTTGCATCGTTAGATTCTACGCCAAGGTGTGTTGGAGCTGATCTGGCTCATCTCTGAGGTCCAACATCTTACAGAGACTGTTTATATTGATTATTGATGTAATTTTTCACCTGTTTGTATATGAGATAAAAAATGGGATAATTCCATGGAATAATTTCAGGTTTGTGATAAAGTAGGGATTCAAAGAAAATACTGAAATGTGGAAATTTTGACATCAATGGAAAGCTTAGAACACAAAGAATGCAATGTTATGTCAGTCCGTCACATTATCGATCCGAGAAAATAGAAACAAGCACAAAATGACAGTACTTTGTCGAGCATAAATACTTCCGCGATGCTAGGAAAGAGGCCCGTTTTGGGCGACGTCACGGACAGGTATTGCAAGCTCTGCCCTGTGAATTTGTGCGCAATGGAAGTACTATCTCTCTCTCTCTCTCTCTCTCTCTAAGCTTTATATTTTGTTATTTAAGGTTCACATTGAGTCATAATTTACTTGAGATGGATAAATTATAAAGGAGAAAAATTTATCTGTCGTTCTTTTTTTTTCTTTACCTTTAAATTCATATGTTTCTATATAGTACATTGAAGATTAACATGGACATAAACGATCTAACGGAAAGCATGTGTAAATAGCCTATGTGGGAGACGGGGTTTCCTCCAGGATTTTTTGGAACTGTGGCGGAGGGCTTCAGCATTGGGTCAAAACTCAGCATTATCAGGTGTGGCCAGTTTTCATTAATCAGCACGTAGACGAAGCAATAATCGAAGTATGTGCATGGAGGTTTATCAGTTTCACATGCGACAAGGTGGATTTCACATTATAATGTGAAAATCGATTATGACTCCGGACTTCGGAATTGGAATTAAATAATCATGAAGATACAATAAGGTAGAGCAGAATGTTCTCTCAGCAAACACAGAAGAGAAGAGATACAACAACTATAAAAAAGCAATTAAGACCTGAAATTGAGCTTGAGGTATTGGGTGGAGATATTTGAGAGGTAAGATTGTGTTCTAAATGGCATCGACCTTGTCACTCCATATTTCTGAGACAGTCGAACGAACGCAAAGTTAAATGACTTTTCGTCTTTAATCCCAAAAAGTTTTCGTGTTTTGTCAAAATGCAAACAATACCACGTGTCTGTCCGCACCCCGCATTTCTACCACGGAATTGCGCAACCAATATCAGATCAAACCGGCTGAAATCCGCCGATCGGCAGAAGGTTGCCATGCCTGCAGCAGCTCAATTGCTGCATAGCCTAGATAGTAAACAAAATAACATTATTTTCCTTTCACCAGATACTGTTTCCCTGAATTACTATTCATAAAGGCAGCCGGCCATGTAACGTTAAATGCTCAATATGGGCCTACCTGGATTTGCTCATCTCCCCATGTATCATTTACAGCTCGAGTTTCGCCCATAATCTCAGGACACAGTTCTACAAGCAGCAAACAAACAGTCCACCACAAGCTAACTCCTCTACGTAATGGTGGAGGGATGGTTGATGGTGATGGTTGCCCAGTGCTATGCCTGCATTATATATATATATATATATATATATATATATATGCACAGATTTAAGGGGGCGGTATCAGTTTTACTAACCCAAGAGGGTAGTACAATACAATTAGCCTCAATTGTCTCACTGCTTACAGTTGAATGAAAGTAAGTTCCCAGTTTCTGGGATTTTACAGCTTTACCCTGGAGTCAATCCGACCCGTTTTGATCTCGACTTGCTTATTGCAGTTCAGTAAATGGGAACTGCATGAGTGACGATATGTTTTTAAATGCCAAAGGAGTTGTTTTTATTAATCTTTCTCCTTCAATGACTTTATGTATTTTCACATCGGGAAAATATATCTGTCAGAGGCCTTGCGCTTGGCTCCCGACGCTGGACAGAAATTGACTTTCTATCTATCATATTACCATTTCTACGAGGTTGAAGCTGGGAAATTTGAAGAACTGAGATGGGGAAAGTGCCTTTCCCTGGAGCTTTGGGAGAATCTTGAATTGTTCCCATGCAGCAACACTGATGCTATATTTTCTTGTCTTATTCCTGGTCCTGCAGGTGTACCCTTGTAGTAATGATAAAGAGTGCACTGTTGGAAGCTACTGCCACAGCCCTCAGCATGCTCATTCCCGCTGCCTCAACTGCAGGAAGAGGAAGAAGCGCTGCAACAGAGACAGCATGTGCTGCCCAGGCAATCGCTGTAGCAACTGTACGTCCACACTGTCTTCAAACTTCTTTGATAGTACTTGAAACCCACAATTACATGGAATCATTCCAGTAACTCTTTAAGGAGTAAGAAAAAAATTATTAAGAATCAAGGCCTATATTCGTCACATACATAGTTATCGCATCTTACAATTAGCAGTGATGTGTTAATTGGACAACTTCTGCTTGACTGCGCAAGCAAACAAAGTTAAAATAGAAAAATTTAAAATAGCTCAGGTTAGAAAAATGAAGAAAACATGTAAATGTTGATGATAAATAAAAGCAGTAAAATAGAAGTCCCAAAAATAATTGAAATAAAAGAAATATAAATAAAACAGTGAGGTGGTCAGTATTGTTATGAAAGTGAACTGTGTAAATGTAATCAAAGTATGACTTAATAATATAGTTATTGAGTGTAAAGCGCAGAAATTCATTCCATTGTTAACCACAGATGTTGTGTGCTCCGTTATTAGTCCATGATGAAGATTCTGATGGCCTGAAGGAAGTAGCTCTTCCTGAGCCTCTCAGTCTTGGCCATCAGAACACAGAAGCGTTTGCCTGATTTCAGGGAGCTGAACAGTCAGTGACTGGGATGTGAAGGGTCTTTGACACTTTTTCTTAGCCTGGAAATGCATCTCCTATTGTAGATGTCCTGTGGAGAGTGAGATCCCAGATATGTATTTTAAGTGGTCTTAACTGAACACCTGTCTCTCCCTCTGTCCCTCAACTGTCCGTTCCTCTCTCCGCAGATATCTGCATTTCTGTTTCGGAAAGTGTTCTTTCACCACACATCTCAGCATTAGAGGACCATAACAAGATTTCAGGGAGGGACAACAACTGGGAAAAAAGTGGAAGAGCGCAGCCCAAGTTCTCTCTCACCAAAGGTCTGTCACATGCATCATTTTCTTTTACACAAGGGTGCGAACAGCTGCACATTTGAAAAGCTGGTGCTTCACGTAGATAAGAATGACTTTACTTTAAGGTCTGATGTCATAACCTCCGTATACCTGGTGAGTGTTGAATTAGTGGTCAAATATTTGAAAATCTATCCGCAGAAACTACAGCACATGATGATGGCCAACGTGAACAAAATGTTCTCACTTCCAACTTGTCGCATACGAACGCTTGGTCAGGACCCCATGTGATAACAGAATCTTATACTCTTGGTCATGTCATATTAAAGTTATCAAACTCGTCGAGTAAATTTTGGGTTTGCTGCTCGCTTTTACAAATGCAAAATTTACCCAGCTCATTTCATAACTTTCATAAGGCACACCCACTCGTGTATGATCCTCTATGTATGTTTGCCAAGATTTGAATTTTTTCCTGCCAATCAAAATGTTATGCAAGCCTTCAAAACATTGTTTCAACGTAGAAAAACCTTTTTTCATTTCATTCCAAGCTTTCAAACAATGAGTTACAACCTTTCAAAGCTTTTTTTACTTTAAAAATATTCATCCCATAAAAGTAAGGGTCTAGTTGGTAATTCATGGAGTCCTGCTGACAGAGAATAATTGACATTCTAACTTAAAACCAGCCTTGCTAAGGGACAGATATTTTCAGTTTGCCACTGAAAGAGCATTATGCCATGTAAATGCAAATACATTAGACTGGGAGCGGTGTTTCACTTGTTGCATTTGAATATTTGTACAGTCGGTTGTGTCTTTTAGAATTAATGCTGAATGCCATTTTCATTTTGATAGAGTAATAAATTAAAAATTTTAATTCTGACTTGAATATTGCTAGCATAAATAGAAATTCAAGTTACATTGTTTATACTGCATTTTATTTTCAAATTTGAATTTACTTCTGAATATTTTTCACTGTACAGTGGGTTCATGATTTTGAAAATTACATGTTAGACAGCTTTCCATTTTAATATGTTCACGAAGAGCCAGTATAAGTATGCAAAAATTGACATTTTCTTTGTATCATTGCATTTACATTTTAATTTTTATTGACGGAAACATGGAAAATTTTAATGCTACTGTGGAATTATGTTTTACTTTTTAAGTTTACAATTTTAATATAGTCCCTTATAGCCTTCCATATTAATCTATCATTCTCTGTATTATAGTGGCCCTATTAAATATGCATAAAAACCGTCTGTTTACACTCTGAAATTTGAAATTATTTATTTATTTTTGGGAATGACACACCTTAACACTGCAATTTGATGCGACACTTTTCATATTTACTTCTCAACCTCTTTGGTAAAAGAACGTAGCAGCCTTAGCTTTTCTGAGCCTAGTGCTCTCTGTATTGTTGACATGTACTGCACATTTTTGTTTACCACTGAGTTATAAAGCAATGGAACAGGATCTGTACACATGCATATGACCATGAACATATGAAAACATGCTTGTATCACAGCAAGACAGTCATTGTTATATCAACTCTTACGGAGTTTACGTGAGCCTAACAGGGACCAGGTGCCCTCAACTAGAACCTGCTGTATCTTTTGCATGGAACATTCTGGATAGTATTCGCATTCATTACTGACAAAAGGATGTTTTGAACATTGGTTGAAAATTTTCCCAATTGAAATTTTCCATGTTTCCAAAAGCTCATGAGGGAGAACCCTGCCTGCGCTCATCTGACTGTGCTGAAGGCAATTGCTGTGCCCGTCACTTCTGGACGAAGATCTGCAAGCCAGTGCTGCGGCAGGGGGAGGTGTGCACCAGGCAGAGAAAGAAAGGCTCCCATGGACTGGAGATCTTCCAGCGCTGCAACTGCGCCAAGGGCCTCTCCTGCAAGGTCTGGAAGGACGCCACCTCGTCCTCTACGTCCAGGCTGCACGTTTGCCAACGGGTATGAAGGACGGCTGCAACCACTCCACCTCCCTTGTTAGCAGGAGAGACTGCTGTTATGCTTTAGGGGCTGTGATAGGAGGGGCCTGGAGTAAAGATGAGGGCAGGGTGAGGGGGCACTGGCAAGGAATGGTGGCTGCTTTGTCAAACTGTGGGGGGGGGCAGAGGTTTTAGGAGTGCCACTGGCGCCTAAGGAATTCCTTTTCCTGATGTCCTGCTTTCATGTTTCTAAAGCATTGCCAAAACCAGCGTTGGAGTCTTCTGGTCATCTAAAGACACTCTGACATAAAGACCTTCAATGAAGGGGTTTTGCCTTTTCAAAATGGGTAGCACATCAAGAATGAGAAGAAAAAAGTGGGAGTGATGTTTCATAAACAGCAGAGCTGATGGTTCGAATCCATTGGTTTGTTCAATGTGCCAATGGTTTGCCTCCGTCTGGGTGCACATTTGTTGTAGGATGACTGCCAAGACACATGCTATGCTTTCATTTTTCAATACAAGGCTAAACTTGAAGATTCTGTACCAATAACTTGCATATCTGGCTATACTAACTGTGTTATCTGTGTCAAATGAACTACTTTATGCTTATATTTTAGTTCTGTCATTATAGCTGAAAATAGATATGCAGATTAACCATATTTTTACTTTTAACAGCAGCATGCAAACTGGAATATTATCAATTACCAACAACTTAAATACAGTATATTTTTGTATAGCGAAGAGTGTGGACATGCATATTCTCTCTTGAAAATGCTTTATATTGCCAAAGAGTTTATGGACTGTTTCAATAGTCAACTTATACCACATCAGTTTGGGACTCACGTCAGCCTTTCAGAATTTGCCATTTGCTGTCAGGTCCTGAATTTTTGACATTCTTGGTGAATATGAGTTCAAAATGCTACGTATAATAAACAAAACAATCAACTAACTAGAGGCACTCCAAGACTGCAAACCTCCAAGAAGGCAGCACAGTTGAAATCTTGCTGAGTGAACATGGCTTATAAGAAATTTAAGGATAGGTTCTATCCCTGAAGCAACACCAATCAACCCTCAAAATTTGAGTGATTTCACTGGGAGCAAAGTTCACTTATCGGGTGTCATAGCATTTCAAGATGGCTGCTGTGGCGGCCTTGTTCTTTGACCAATCGCGGTCAAAATCAATAGTCTATCCTTGATGTAATAGCAACCGACCCACAAAATTTCAGAGATATCTGTTCATTACTTTTTGAGTTATGTTGCACACAAACAGACATACAGACAGTCAAATATCAGCAAAAACATAACCTCCTTGGCAGGTAATTATCCAATTATTAACCATTTAAATCCCAAGCCTTGGGGAGGTTAAAGAGCTATGTCATGATTACTGCGCATGCTCAGAATTTACATCCTATGGAAGTGAAACCGCTTGACTGCAAATCATTATCTGTTTCCATGTTTGCCCATCTGTCTTCATTTTGCTTAGTATTTATATATTTTAGTAACTCAGGCTTAATGCTTTTTATGTTTAGGGGTTTTATTTGGACATTTGGGAATTTGAAAGCACTATTTTTGTACTATAGCTGAAGGATATGAGAAATGTTAGCTTGTTTGCTAAGCTCCAATAAACATCATAGAAGAAGAACATCTCTTTTTCATGGATATCTACATAGTTAGCTCAGTAGCATAGCTATGATAGTTACCTAGCTAACATTATGTAGCAAATTGGCTAAAGTTGTAAATGAAGTAGCTAGCTTAGTTTCTGCTTAACCAACAAAATGTTCATGTGTAATAAAAAGCTATTTTGGATATCTTTGTGGCTGGCAATGTGGTGTAGCCATGATAGCTACCTAGCAAATGCTAGCTATTCAGCTAGTTGCCTGATGATTTTCTTACAGTTAATTCAGAAAGCATTTAGCATGCTGGCTAGCTAACTGTGCTTACAAAGTAGCACTTCAAATTAAAGGTTTATATTGATATCTGTGTATGTAGCATAGCCGCAATGGCCACATAGGCAACATTAGCTGGTAATTTAGCTAAGTGATTGATGATGCTGTTTAAAGGTCCCCTATTATGTCACCAGGTGCACAGCTTATTAGTTATTACAAGCCATTTCGAAATCTTTTCCCTCTTGACATCACATGGGGAAGTAACCAACCAGAGGCAAGAAGAACTGATCACCTTCAGCCAAGCAGTAAATCAGAGTTCATTATTTTGGGTGGTCACTCCCCCTTGTGATGTCAGGTAGGGTAGCTGGTGGCATAATAGGGGACCTTTAAGTGAAGCGAGTTATGTAGCTAGCTATTTAGCTAACACATTTTGTGTGTGAAATGAAACATCATTGTGGTGATCTGTGTTTGTCTACTACTTAAACTTAATATTAGGCGGCAACTTCCAAATCATTCACCAGGTAAGCTGCATGCTTCCAGTGCTGTAGACCTCCCAGTCATTTTGAAGTTAAAATGCCCATAATATGGAAGCTTATAGCTAACAATTTTAAAATTAAAATGCTTTCTTGGAAATGCATTTTCATTTTCAAGATGCAAGAGCACTATCTGTATCAAGATGATAACAAAACTAATCCTCCACTCTCCGTTTTCTATTTAAAGTCTATGTGTGCAGTTTTATAACAAATTGAAAATTGAAATACATTCCCCATTCACGTTTTTGTTTTCAAAAAGTGCCCCACAATATCACTTACAAAATGAAAATGAAAACGCTAATCTTATAACGCAGGTACATTCTCGGAAATCCTTCTTAATTTTCGAGAAGCAAGCACATTATTTGTATCATCACGAAAATGATAACATAATCGTCCACATTATGTTTTCATTTTCAAGTCCACGTATGCTCTATTCATTACAAATTGAAAATTAGAATACATTCCCCGTTTGCATTCTCATTTACAAGAAGTGCTCCGCCATGTCATCTCTTCACTTCTCGCGCTATTAATATCATCACAGAGTTTCCGTGCTGTCGACTGCCTATTTTTTTATTTTTATTTTTAATTTTTTTACATTTATTTTACTTGTCATACACAGATAATGCACGTCAGAGGCACTTAACTTCCATTTTGCCCTTCTATTGGCATTAGATTTCAGTGAACTGGTCTCTGAAATGCTTGATGGTATTTCTTACAGTGCCATGGCAGCATTTTACGTCTTCAGCATCGCATAAGCCCACAATGTGGCAAGAACAATCTCAGAGGGCTCCTTCTGCCGTGCCATTGTGTTTAACACTGTGACACTGCTCAAAGTTCATGTCACCTTATACATTTGTATAATTGAACAACTGACCATCGGAGGTAATTCTGCTGAATAATGTTGCCTCAGACCTGGTTATACATTTTTTTTTTTTTTTTTTGCATCAAGAGTCATGGAATCAAACATGCAATCATGAAATGCAAGAGTCAAAAACAAAATTTGTGACATCTTTCAATTGTTATAAAAAAAATAATGTTTTCAGTGTTTTTGTCTATTACCCATATTTTTACTTCAGTATACTTATGGGAATGATTCTTTTTGTTCTTATTACCCATAATTGTATTATAAATACATTTTCACCAAAAATAATAGAGAAGCAATATATAAGGACCTCTTCTAGATAAGTGGTGGTGCATAATCATCACTACGCATTACTGTATTTTTGCAGATAATTACGCAGTAATTTTCTGTCGCCAATAAGTTAAAAGCACTATTACTAATATAACCTTAATAAATGTTGTGTCTCTCATGCACCATGACTATGAACACTATACTATACAATAACAAAGACGCTAATGGCTAAAGTAGCAATGGTTGAAAACTAACCAAAAACAAAACTGTATGTAAACTCGGACAATGCATTATGATTAGGTGATGACTACAGCCTATAACCTTAATCTACAGCTTAATCGACTACATTGACAAAGAGTGAAGAATTGAGCAGTGCAACAATAGGGGTGCTGAATATCTCCAGTCATGGAAAATGGTAGGGAGAGTGTATTTTTTAGTAATCAAAAATGTCTAAGGGGTGTGATTTATCACGGATAATGTGTGGCTGACGCAAAATAGCCAGTATAATTCACCCTCCACATTATCTAACCTTTCACAGCAATACTCCATTACAATCGTTATTTTACTGCGGACTTTGCACCAACTAAGGGGTAGCCGTAAGTTTCAAGCTGCATGTTACGTCTACGTTGGAACTACATATTTCAGCCAGTGCAACCCTTCGTTGCACTTAAACTCTATCCAAAGTTAGAAACCACATTCAAACTGGGCTACATTTGAACTCACGCATAGCTTGTGCGACCCAGTGTTAGACCTTTTGTGAATGCTATTTTTATATTCTAGCATGATAGCATCACCTGTTTAAAACCTGTCTTTTCGGCAGTCCACCACTTTCCTTGTCTTGCATTGCTCTTATACCACCTTTTAAGGAATTTGTTCCAGACAGCAAAATCAGAATGAGCATCCGTCCATTCTCTATACCGCTTCTTCTGCACTAGGATGGATGGGGAGCCAGACCCTATCTCAGCTGACTATTGGCAAAGAAAGAGGACCCCCCCGGATCCATCGTAGTGGGCATACACCACTGACTCACACACTTATGCCTATGGGCAATTTAGTGTCTCCATTTAGTCTGATGTGCTTGTCTTTGGACTGTGGGAGGAGAATGGTACCTGGACGAAACCCACGCAAACACGGGGAGAACAAGAATATGCTAAATCCACTCAGGACCCACAACCCACAACCTTCTTGCTGTGAGGCAGCATGCTAACCACAGCAGTACCGTGAGAATGGTACCCTGCAGAATGAGCATGCATTAAAAAAAAAACAGTAAATTTGATAAAGTAACATTAAATAATTTGTCTTTTATCGTTTGTAGTTCATTACTTGTCATTTTTTTTCCACAAACCACTGCTTTCCTTTCTGTTTGAATTTTTCATATCCTCCCAACTTTTTTGAAATAGGGTAGTAGTAATCATATTTAGGGAAACCATTGGTGCAAAAATGTTTGGCGCCCCTTGTTCTCTACTTCAAGCAAACATCCCTTGGATATACAATGGCCTTGAGTCCTCTACAATTTGTGACTGGGTTAAAGATCATGTTTGGAGAGATTTTTGACCATCCCTCAATGCACTGATTACAAGATGGGCTTGGACTTATGGACTATGCACTTGAGTTCTGGCCACAGGACTTTGATAAGATTTAAATTCAGATACTGAAGTGCCAATTGCAGAACATAACGAGGGAGTCCCCACTAAACCGTTTCTCTGAGGGTTTTGATGTATCTTCACCATTGTTTCCATGCAAGAAAATTAGTCTACAACTAAGTTTCAGCCTCCTAGCTGAGAAAGCTAGGTCTTCAACTACATTTTTTCAGTTGAATTCATGCCAGTGACTTAAACCAGTTGCCTTGATTGAGTGGCAGCAGATATGCCCAAAATGTTGAAAAGTCACCTCCATGTTTGACAGTAGGAATGAGATACTTCTAACGGGATGCACCCGTCTTCATTTTCTATTGTTTACCCACGCTCTGTCTCAACACCCTTTAAAAATTTACTACACCCTTATATAATTTTACAACAGTAAAATTGATGTAAACTGTTGTAAACTACACTTTACTACAGCAAACAATAGTTTGTTGCAAATATACTATAGTAATTGAATATCATTGCTATGGTTTACTATAGTAGAGTTTGACTTTTTTGGTTTACTTTAGCATCACTATAGTAAACAACAGTGTAACTATTGTATATCTATAGTAATTCTGCAAAAATACCATAGTTACTATAGAAAACTATAGTATTTTTACTGTAGTATTTTGTGGTAATTTTTCATTAGGGCAAATTGATTATTAACTGTGTTCTTTTTTTTTATGCAGCCCTATTTTTTTTTTTTGACCACCAGTAATGAACCTGACTGCATTTCCTCATAGCCACTGCTCTCTGTTGTTCTCAGACACACAGTAAGATTGTGTTTATTCAATTCAGTATGGTGGTACGTCTATAATGGGAAAGATTCACAATGCGAAAAATATGTGGGTTTTTAAAAATTATTTTTTGCATTTAAATGATTAATTTACGCAACGGTTGTAAATGTATGTGTCATTGTCAATCTTGGTTTGCTTCATGAGAATTAGTCTGCATCCTAGTGTGCAGTTTCACAACACTAGCAGAGCAAGAAAAATATTTCCCAAACCAAACACATGTTAATAGCAACAATAAAACTATAAGTTAAACCAGCTCAAAATTTGCCTGACACTACATTCAAATTTCCCTTTACAATATCTTTGCTTTTCTTGTGAACAGTTTGTCTTTTTTGATCTTTGTTTATGTCTGAATGCAGTGCAGTGTTTTTAGTTCTGAGATACGCTAACAAACATGGTTCTACATTGAGGCACCAAAATATGCAACATAAAAAGATGAATAAATGATTCCAGATGACTGTGAACTCAAATGAAATCAGTGCGGAGACAACTCTTTTCTACTATTGCATGTTTTCCTCAGGCAAAACCACCCTCATTGCTGGAAATCTGGTAGCAGAAGGCCTGAAATGGCAAAAAAATGAATTTCATCTGATCTCTTTGTGTTTATGTGCTTGCAGGTAATTGCTTTACTGTCAGTTTTTGATTTTTATTAATTTTATTTATGTCACCTAGAACCACTTAATTTCTGTACATCAGTATTTGAATATGGAAATGGCTTTTTTCAGTTTCATTTTAATCAAAACTCTTCATTTTTCCAAATGGTTTTAGACAAATCTTGGCAAGTATTTTTTTTTATTTTTACATTTAAAATGATTCATTTAATTTTGTACTCATTATCTTCCGTTTTATTCTGACAGACATGCATGCAATTATACATGCTGCTTTCGGGTTCTCAAGGGGGCACAGTGCAAATATGGCTGTGGATCATCTAAAGTCTATCAAAGAAGCATATATTGTTCTCCTTCGTGGTTTGATAAATTGAAAACTGATACTATAGCCTATTCAATTGCAATACCCCACTGACGTTTATGTGTTAGTGCTTGATCATGCGTGCATATGTATGTGTGCATGTGTGTTTGTGTTCTTAACTGACAGCACACGTGCTTTGAAAGTGGCAGTAATAAAAACTGGAATGAGAGGTATGCTTAAATAATAGTTCAGTTTTTGTGGCATTATTTATAACCCCTCTTATAAAGAAGTTGGCACGATATGGAAAATCCATTCATCCATCTACTCTCTACACCTGCTTCTTCATCACTAGGGTCGCGGGGGGAGCTGGAGCCTATCCCACCTGACTATGGGCAGAAGGCAGGGGCACACCCTGGACAGCTCGCCAATCCATCGCAGGGCACACACACCATTCACACACCATTCACACACCATTCGCTCTCACACTCATACCTATGAGCAATTTAGCATCTCCAGTTAGCCTAATGTGCATGACTTTGGACTGTGGGAGGAAACCGGAGCACCTGGAGGAAACCGAAGTGAACCTGCAGAGAACATGCAAATTCTACACAGAAAGGCCTAAGGCCGGATTTGAACCCACAACCTCCTTGCTGTGAGGCGGCAGTGTAGCACCTTCCAGAAGAGTTGAGGCTGGGGCCTGATCACCATGGTGTCACAACATCTTCCCCTTCAACAGCCCTCCAAGTAATTGTTTGGCAAACTGATGACACCAATTATTCCAGTTTTTTGAGGAATTCATTACTCTTCCATGACATATGTCTTCAGCTGCTCAGATGTCCCAGGTCTGAATTGTCATATTTTGTGCCTCTTAAAGCAGCGCATATTGTCAAGACCTTTTTAGAGCACTGCATAAAGTGGCGAGCTTCATCCGATTGTTCCATGTACCCGATTGGACCTTTTGTGGTTGCTCCTTTTATATCTGGGTATGATAGCTTATTTTACTTTTTTCAGCACTTTCTGAGTCTTCTATTGACCCTATCCCAACTTTCTGGAATGTGTTGAACTTATTTGTTCCAAAAAACTAGTGAAACAGTGAAAGTAGAAATATTTTGTCTTTTACTGTTTTCAATTCAATGCAGTTTAAAGACTATTTACAAATCACTAACTCATTTTTCACTTAAATTTTCCATACCATTCCATCTGTTTTAGAAATGGGGTTGTAAATGAACATTCAAAGACTATTGTGAGACATCTGTATGTGCACATCTGGAAATCTTGGCATGTGTATATGGAAACTGTGTGACCTAAGAGTTTAACCTTCTGTAATGTCATGATGTTCACGTAGTCTCTGGGTGCAGTGGTTGGTAGGTCCATGGTTAATTGAATACAGATTTGTTCAATAATTTCTAAATCTAAAAGGTGAGTCAGTCTAGGTTTTCAAGCATGTTTTTCTTCAATTTCTCTAATTGTAATGCAAAACCTTTCCTTTCCCTCACTTGTTCGCCAAAGGATGTTTGTAATCTGCGCATTTTCCGCCAATGTACTCCCAAGCAAGCATAGCAGTCCAAAAAACAAAAAAGCTTCTTGGCCACAAAGGGGGTAATTAATGATCACCAGTCTTCTGACCAGCCGATAAATGTGTTCAAAATTTTTGGCCGCATATAAAAAACAGCCAGATTTGTTCTTCATTACCCTAAGATCAGTAAGTCACTTTAATCAAACTTTCACTGAAAGAGCTCACATAAGGTATCTACACTGCATCTATTCAACAAGTGATATGAGATTTATGGTTTGGAACCGTACCTTAAATATGATTCATGTAATTGGGTTTGTGACAGCCTCTTCGTCTTTCCTTCATGTGTGTAAGAAGAAAAAAACTTGCTCCAGTCAAAAAAACACTAAAGAAAGCAGGATTTAATTGTAAATCAATGCATTTTGACAAGTATTACTTAAAAGTAATGAGATGGTAATAATATTGACAATATCTATAGATGAGAGGCAACACAGATGGTGAAATAGGCAAAATAATATTTTCTAGCTTGAAGTATATTTTTACAAATAATAAATGCAAACTCTCATTAAATCCAAATTATGTGGATAGGACATTTTCTATAGGCAATACAGTGCCGTGAAAAAGTATTTGCCCCCTTCCTGATTTCTTACTTTTTTTGCATATTTTTCACACTTAAATGTCAGATCATCAAACAAATTTTAATAGAAGAAATATATAATCCGAGTAAATACAAAATGCAGTTCTTATTTTAAAAAAAAAGCTATGACCCCCCTGTTAAATCATGAATTAACTGTGATTTGCCACATTTTTTGAGTCCAGTTTCACTAGCCACACCGAGGCCGGATTACTGCCAGACCTGTTGAATCAAGAAATCACTTCAATAGAACCTGTCTGACAAAGTGAAGTAGGCTAAAAGATCTCAAAAAGCAACATGTCATCCTGCGAACTAAAGAAATTAAAGAACAGATGAGAAACATAGAAATTGACATCTATCAGTCTGTAAAGGGTTGCAAAGCCATTTCTAAGGCTTTGGGACTCCGGTGAATCACGGTGAGAGCCATTATCCACAATTGGAGAAAACTTGGAACAGTAGTGAACCTTCCCAGGAGTGGCCGGCCTACCAAAATCATTCCAAGAGTGCATCAACTACTCATCCAGGAGGTCACAAAAACACTCATAACAACATCTGAAGAACTGCAGGCCTCACTTGCCTCAGTTAATGTCAGTGTTCATGATTCAACAATAAGATAGAGACTGGGCAAAAAATGACATCGAAGGCTCGTCTCACATTAGCCAAGATACATCTTGATGATCCCCAAGACTTTTGGGAAAATATTCTGTGGAATGACGAGACATAGGTTGAACTTTTTGGAAGGTGTGCATCCCATTACATTAGGCGTAAAACTAACGCAGGATTTCATAAAAAGAGCATCCTACCAAAATCAAACTTGGTGGTGGTAGTGTGATGGTTAGGGGCTACTTTGCTGCTTCAGGACCAGGACGACTTCTCATAATTGATGGAACTATGAATTTTGGTCTCTACCGGAAAATCCTGAAGGAGAATGTCAAGCCCCCAGATTGTGATCTCGAGCTCAAGCGCACTTGGGTTATGCAGCATGACAATGATCTGAAACACACCAGCAAGTCCATCTCTAAATGGCTTTAAAAAAAAAACAAAATGAAGATTTTGGAGTAGCTTGTCAAAGTTCGGGCTTAAATCCTATTGAGATGCAGTGGCATGACCTTAAACAGGCCATTCATGCTCAAAACCCCCCCAGTGTGGCTGAATTAAAATGATTCTGCAAAGAGTGGGCTAAAATTCCTCCACAGTGATGTGAAAGACTCACTGCCAGTTATTGCAAACGTTTGATTGCAGTTGTTGTCGCCGAGGGTGGCACAACCAGTTATTAGGATTTAGGGGGCAATTACTTTTTCACATAGGGCCAGGAAGGTTTTGATTTGCTTTTTTCCTTTAATAAATGAACTAATCATTTAAAAACTGCATTTTGTATTTACTTGGGTTGTCTTTGTCTGATATTAAAATGTGTTTGATGATCTGAAATATTTAAGTGTGACAAATATGAAAAAAAGAGAGAGCAAATCAGGAAGGGGGCAAATACTTTTTTCACGGCACTGTATATCTGTAACACGGTGTTGAAGGTGGTGTTTTTTCCTGAAACATGCTGCAAATGTAACAAAAGGTGAAAAAATACATGCTTGCCAAAATACATGCTCAACAAGCACTGAACTGAGGACATCGCACTATCATGCTTGGAACACATGAACCACACACAGACACACACACACACACACACACACACAGTAATTATCAGGTTCTTTAATGCATGGTTGACAGGTCCAGGCATGATAAACAGTAGGCAGGCTAGAGCAGTCTAGAAAAACGTCCACGGACAGGCAAGGTTCAGAGCACAGCTGCCAGCAACAAGCGAGGCCAACAAGACAAAGACGACAAAAAAAAGGTTTTAGTCACAACCAGTATATCAATTCAAAGTTGCACTGGTAAAGATGGGCAAGGACAGAGCAGGGCAAAAACAAACACGGGGCCCAGGAGGCAGGGGACACTCAAGCAGGGACTGGAGTGAGGAGGCTGGAACAAGGAACGAGCACAAGAGAAAAACTCTGGAATGATAAGGACAAGCATAAAGCAGCCACAAGACAATCTGACAAAAAACACAGAAAAAACTCAAGCTGAAATACACAGATATAAAGAGGACACAATAGAAATCTGTTGCAGGGAGAGACGGAATGAGGTAAAGGTGAGACAAGCACAAAGACAATGGGTTATGAATAAAAACGAACTGATTAAAACAACATGGGAACAAAGTGTCATGAATTGTTAGTTTTTACTTGATGTGTTCGCATTTGCGTGGTGGTATGGTAATGTGTACATATCAGTCCTTTTCTTCACTGGTCACACGAAGTTGCACTCAGAGCAGTCAATGTTCCATCTGTCGTCTGTTAAAGCAGACGACAACTAATTAGAGGGAATAAAACTTCATTTATCTCCTCTTTGAAAACAAAAATTCCACATTTTTGTATTTTACAATATTTATTTACTAATTATGTTTGTATAAAACAGCATTATGCTTTATCCCTGAGTTCCCCTTTAACCAACTGAAAAGGGGCTTTCCTGAACAGAAAAATAAGCAATCTCTTAGGTTGGAAATATTGATATTATTTTTACACTCATAGTCAGTATATACAGCATATATACAGCGCCCTCCATAGTTATTGGCACCTGTGGTTAAGATGTGGTCTTTAGCTTCTAATAAATTCAGTTTTTTTCTAAATAATATGGGACCACAGTGAAATAAAGAGGAAAATCCAACCTTTAATTCAAGTGCATTTATTCAGTGGGAAAAAAAATCCCGCATTAAGAAATAATTATTTTACATCAAATCATGTGTGCAACAATTATTAGCACCCCTGATGTTAATACTTTGTACAACCCCCTTTTGCCAACAAAACAGCACCTAATCTTCTCCTATAATGTTTCACAAGATGGAAGAATACAGAAACTGGGATCTTTGACCATTCCTCTTCGCACAATCTCTCTAAATCATCCAGCGACCTGGGTCCTCTCCCTTGCAGTCTCCTCTTCAGCTCACTCCACAGGTTTTCAATGCGGTTGAGGTCTGGGGACTGAGATGGCCATGGGAGGAGCTTGATTCTGTGTCTGGCGAACCATTTCTGTGTAAATTTGGCCACATGTTTAGGGCCATTATCTTGCTGAAAGACCCAGTGATGACCCGTCTTCAGCTTTCGGGCAGAGGCCACCATTTTTTGATTTTAAATATCTGGTATTTCAAAGCGTTCATGATGCCATGCACCCTAACCAGGTTCCCAGGGCCTCTGGAAGAGAAACAGGCCCACAGCATCACCGATCCTCCCCCATACTTCACAGTGGGCATGAGATGCTTTTCTGCATACTCATCTTTTGTGTTCCACCAGACCTACTTAGAGTGTTTGTTGCCAAAAAGCTCTATCTTGGTCTCATCTGACCAAAGCACACGGTCCCAGTTGAAGTCCCTGTACCACTTAGCGAACTCCAGACATTTGCATTTATGATTGTGAGTGAGAAAAGGTTTTTTCAGTGCATGCCTCCCAAACAGCTGGTTGGCATGTAGATAGCACCTGATGGTTGTTTTGGAGACTTTATGACCCCAAGATGCTACCATTTGTTGCAATTCTTTAACAGTGAGCTTTGAAGAACTTTTTATTTCTCTTACCATCCTCCTCACTGTGCGTGGTGGCAAAATAGCCTTGCATCCTCGTCGCTTGTTTACCACTGTTCCAGTTGTTTTAAACTTCTTAATGATTCCTCTGACAGTAGATATGGGCAGGTGCAGGCGAGAGGCTATTTTCTTGTAGCCGCTGCCTGACTTGTGAAGGTTGACACACATCTGCCTTACTTGAAGGTGTGTTCTTTTGTCTTTCCCATGTTGAAGAGTGTATAAGAGAAATGGCCTCTGTGTCACGTCATATTTATACCCCAGGGAAACAGGAAGTGATGAATTACTAATTAAATGTTCCTACATACTCTGATTAACATTGTAAACTACTGTAGAAATGACAGAAATACTATTACATTTATTTCCTAGGAATTGTAAGGGATGACAATAATTGTGTAACAGGTGATTTTATGAAAAATAATTATTTCTTTGTCAGGGATTTTTTTCCCCCTTAAAATTCACTTGAGTTAAAGGTCACATTTTTCTACAATTTTCAGTGTGAGAGTTTGCTTTTGCAATAAAAATTAAATTTATTTTAAGTCTTTTAACACATCCCAACCAGGGGTGCCAATAATTATGGAGGGCACTGTATATACATATATCCATAAACGCTGTACCACATCAGGGAGAAATTCTACCACTTGATTGTAAGCAGCCATTCTGATTTTTTTTTTTTTTCAGATACATTTTACGGGCATCCATTGTTGAGACTAAATATGAGACACAGGCCTCGGGTTAATCCTAACTGTTTTTGGCCAACATGCACTTTCCCAGATGAAAAAAAGGAATGAACCAAATTCCTGGCCTTTATAGTGCTTGAGATAAAGGGCTGTCTATAATACTAGATGAATAAATGGGCGAAAATTTGCTCTTTTCTATGTTTTTGAAAAATTGCTCAAAAATTTGAGATTTCAACATTATTTTTTCCTAAAATATTTTTTCGGACAGGCGTGTACTCTTGGGTGGTGTACTTTTGTCTATACCTGCTGTTGCTCATCAACAAAAAATCTGCAGAATTTAAATTTGACTCTCAGTTTTTGATTTTTTGCACTCTCTACACGTAAGTGGATGAAAATGAGTATTGGAAACTGGTATTTGGTGGAAAGGTGCAGTTTTACAGATAAAAAAAGCTTTGAACCATATGCCTGGCATTTATAGTTTTTGAGATACAGAGCTTTTTGTAACATTAGTCACAAAAAGCTAAATTTTCCCATTTTCCCCTTCAGGTGTGGGAGAATAAATTGCAGCTCTCTGGATGTTTTTTTTTTTTTCGTGCACCATTCAGAGTGAACTTTAGAAACTTTATATGCGCGAAATTCCAAGAATATCAGCAGTTTCAGAAATACTAAGCCTCTCCGTCTGGCCCTAAACAACCGTGAAACAGTCAGAGTCACTGTTATACTGGCTTGTTCCTATTGTGATGTTTGATTTGAGCAACAACTGAAGCTCCTGATGTGCATTTACCCGCTCTTATGCACTGAACAGCTGCCACATGACTGGCTGATTGGATTATCAAGTTAAAAAGCTGGTATGCAGGTATTTGTGTGCTCATGTATTTGCATAAGTGTGTGGAAAAAATGAGAGATGAAAGTAGTGCGAGATGAAGTGAATCCATCCATTTTTGTCGGCAGTTGCTCAGACCATTCTGTTTTCATCCACATTTTCTCATTTCCATGCCATTCATTTGAAACAAATATCGAATCAGCAACCTAAATATTATATAGGGATGATACGGCACACTGCTCTACGAAACTGTTGTGATACATGTTTTTCATCCGAAATAAGAAAAGTTCATGGAGTGTCATGTTTTAAAAAATCGTAATATCAATTTTCTTTAAATAAAATTATAAGACCTGTCATGTAAATATGATCTATCAGAACAACTTTAAAATTCAACTCAGAAATTTCAATGCATATTTGAATTTATGGAAGTATTTCGGATGACACTGAAGGGCTTGTATACCCACTCATTTAAAATGGACCTTTTATTGTGCATGAAAGGTATCCAATCATCACGTCTGAAAAAAAAAAAAAACCTCTGTTGATGGACTAGAATGCATTGTGGCCATATGTTGTCTGAGTGGCAGAATCCAGTCATGACAGCAGACATTCTTCATGTTGTTAGCCTTTTCTCCATAAAAATGAAAAAGACCAAAAGAATTTCCCCACAGAAACCCCCATGACCTCCAACTTCCAAGCATTCCTCCTGTAGCTTGCAAAGATCAAGGCCTGTAAATCTGTAGGTGCAGTAGTGGAACATTTGTAATTCATACCCAGTGTGAAATATTGTCATCATAAAGAAATTTGAGTCCAAAGTTATGCTTCAATTACATCGACAATGTAGCGCCTTGACCTCACAAGTGCTGGCAAGCAACATATGCAGCATGGAACAAATGTATACAATAAAAGGAGAGACCACATAGAATCCAGCTGCCAACTGATTCATTTAATTCCTGTAAAATAGATTAAGGATTGATTGTTCAAAGGAGTGCTGTGTCAGACAGTGCTCGCCTCTCTTTTGTCCTAAGCACAACAGGTTTTTTTTTCATTGAAATTTTCCCCTCTGTGGTTGTGTAGCCACAATAAAAAAAAAAACTCTGAAAAAGAGGACGATGTCCTAAGAGAGCAGATAAGATAGTAATTATGAACGATCAGTTGAACAATATAGACCATGCTAATAATACTATAAACCATAGTAAAATATACTGTCATTATAGTACTCACAGATTATCTATGCTGATACAGGACCCTGTACACTGCATGTACGCAAGCGAGATAAGCAATAAAGTGGTTTGCATGATACCCCCACTTCCGTATACCATACGCTCGAAGCAAACAAATAGATGGTAGGGGTGGAAGGGGAGCAGGATGCAGGTCTTAACAGCCACTAGTGGGAAGACAAACTGGGAGGGAAACTGAGTACTCTATAAGAGGATGTGAGGGTACGTCACCCTGTTTCACAAAGCAGGATGAATGAGTTAGCTGGGCAACAGAATGTCCTTTTTTACTTGAGTTTGACAATAGAATAAACCCCTAATCCTGCTTTGTGAATCAGGATGACATATTCTCACATACCCCCGGGACTAGGTGCAGAATAGAAAAAATAGGTAGCTAAAGAGAATGTTTTTCTGAGCATCCGCAAAACTTGTACCTCTGCCCAACCCAATTCTGCCATACAATGATGAAAGAAACATAATTCACCTTAGGCTGGCGTCACCTCTCGCTGACAGCTTCTATATATTGCATTAAGGAGACAACACAGAAAATCAAAGTCTGGAAGGAATGCAGAGGAAACTGATTCACTGGGTTTGTCTTTTAAATAAATATATAAATAAAATAAATCACTGTTATATACCCGTCCTTTTGCACTTTAGTATGATGCTAAGAACATCTCATGAAAACAGAACCAAACCATTCATATGTAAACTTTTGCAGGTGGATTAAGTATATCACGGTTAGAGCACGACTGGGGATTTTATGGACTAAAAACTATGGAAACTCTCCACAGTACATAAATGAATTAGACCGTACTGATTATTCCAGTCATAAAATTAATTCCATGTGGCCACCCCAGTGTGTGTACCGAGGCTGCAAGACTGGGCGGCATGCTCTAACATCCCTGCTCATATTTTCCTCTTACGTCGAGCCAGTTGAATAAAATCTTTCTTTTTTTTCCAATAGATTGTGGTCAGAGGCGATTGTGCAAAGCCTAGTGCATCAGCCCGCAGCCATTAAAAAACAATCCCATTCTGAAGAATACAACTTCGTATCAATACTTACACTCAAGAATGCATAGGGTTCTACATAGCCAAGTGAAGTATATTAAATTAGTCAAAAAAACCTTTGAATTAACAGTAACATGGAACCAGTTTAGATGAAATGTCACTTTTTTCAGTGCATCCTATTATTTGCTCTGAGTAATATTTTCTGCTGTTTTGTTGCAGTGACAGAATACATGCAGTGTAAAAAGTGCTCATTCCAAGCAATGAGTTCATTACCTATTTCCCTCATAATTTCCTGATTAGCTTTCCCCTGAGTAAGCAATGATTACTGTTGAAATCAATGGCAAATTATATATATATATATATATATATATATATATATATATAAGCATGTCATGGAATTATTTCAAGACATGGAAACAAAATGTTAATCATTTAAACTGTAAACAAGGATGTTTGTAAACAAGTGCAGCACTCACTCCTAAAATCTCCATATTTGTATATTGTATATAAGTACAGATCTGAACTTGATAATGAGAGATTCAGTATTCAGTGAAACCATAAATGTTATGGATTGCAATAATGAATATGAGTACACTTCATTGGTTGGCCATCCACAATGTCCAGCTCGTTCCAGGCCACAGAGTGTATACCTTTGACCCACTGACATAATTGAAAACCACTCTGTGCCATTCAATTCAACCATTCTCAGACTTGGACGGTAATGCAGTATAGGTCTGGAGAAATGCCCTGTAAGCCACACATTGAACAGTACAGATATGACAAGGATCTCAATCCCTGTTAATGATGAACAGCTTGCCTGGAGGGGAGAACATTAGATCTATTTTGTGCAAGTAATGGACAGAGTGATAATGATGACTACCTGCGTGTAGATAATAAATGGATCTCTCTCATTCAATTACCTGGATTTTTTTAAACTTTGATTTTTAAAAAGATTGAAGCACCAATTCATCTTCAATAATTCATCAGTAATGACTAACCAAACTATGAGAAATATGAAGAACAAAGTTAGGTTTGAATTAAGACAAAGTTAAAAGCATAAAAATTTGAGTGAAGCCAGGCCAGAGTCTAATTCAACTTGCCACTGTGGTGTAGTGGCTGCATTTGAAATAACTTTCCCATGCTTAAATTCATGTTGTCCTCATAAAAGAACCTTTTCGGATTAATGTGGTTTCATAGTTTCCTTTTGATATTGAAATTTGTGATCTTAACAGCATGGAAAAACAATGCTTTGAAATTATTTTTTCAAGAATATAGTTATTAGGCTGATAAAATCCGAAATTCCAACCATTACACAGATACAGTATAGTAAAAACTGCGCTGCACAGTGGCATATAATGGGCTGCGCTCACAGCAAAAAGGTTGTGGGTTTTAATCTGGCGTGGGGCCTTTGTGTGTGGAGCTTGCATACTTTCATCATGTTCATGGGGGTTCCTCCCGCATGCATGCTAGGCTAAATGGAAACTCTACATTGCCCAAATAATTGTGTGAATGAATTGAATGAATGGTTCTTTTAGAACTGTACTGATGATGAGAGAGAGGGGCATGGCTGATATGAGAGAGAGAGAGAGAGAGAGAGAGAGAGGGAGAGAGAGAGAGCGCGCGAGAGGAAAAAAAAAACACTTAAAGTGGCCAAAAATCAGTAGACGTAACAAAGGTGCTCTGGGTGACTTTCCTTAATTTTAATATTTGCAGAAATTTGCATTATATGCTGAAAGGTATTAATGAGTGAGGTACTCTCCAAAAAAAATCATGCTCCTCTGCCACCTCCAATATGGGGCGGTATGGTGGCGCAGTGGCGAGATTCGTTGTCACTCAACAATGAGGTTTTCGGGTTTCGGTTCAAGCCCCAGAAGCCCAGGACCTCTATATGAGGACTCTGCATGTTCTCCCAGTGTCCATGTGGGTTCCCTCAGGGTACTCTGACATTCTTCACACTCAACAAAGTATATCTCCCTTACTGAGAAATCCACCACACTCAGTTCTGAGCCACAAATCACAACCAGGGGGTGTATCAAATTGATTGTCACAAATGCCTTGTGTACATGTAAGTTTGCCATGCAGTGCACCCCCTCTCCCAGTGGAGGCTGTTCAAAGCAAGGAAATATGCTGCAATGCCAGAGAGGTTGGTAGTGGTAAGAAAGAATCAAACTTCTGTGAAATGTTACTTCATCTTCTCTTGATCTTTGTTTTTTTTTGAACTGGAATGATGTAAAAGCAAAAGACCTCTATTGAAGCACTCTATTGTTAGCAAGCAGTACAATGATGAATATTTATTCAGCATTCTTTATCATTGTTTTGGTTATTTTTTTCCTATACAGATGTATGCACTGTAGCCAGCTAGCTAGCTGGTTATTTATCCATAGTTATCCATAAATATTCGATGGGAGGAGCTAAAGTTTAGAATGATTGGAGAGAGACAGGGTTGTAACCAGCCTGACTACTATGTCTGACTGAACGAAGGCTACAAAGCTTAATTTCAGTCAGGACTCCCACGTCAGATTTATCTATTTATTGCAAGAAGACCTGCATTTGAGTTTGGCAATGACTCTGCAAGAGTGATGCTCTGGAACAACCTGAGCAAGCATGACATAGACAGTCCATGAGATCACAACCCCCAAACCTGCAATACCGAAGGGAGCAGGCGAGCAGAGTCACCTACAAGAGTGAAGTATAAATGGATGGAATGAAATAGACTTATTTGCAGCAGCCAGAATGTTGCTTTCCTTTGAGTTCCGGAATCGTGTATGGCTCACTGAATACAGACAGAGGAACATTTGGAAAGACACTCCTGAAGTGGTTTTATATGTAAGGGATAATTAACGAGAAGGTGTGCCTTCCACGGTTTTAATGCACGATGCGGAGGCAAATAACCACCCGATGCGATGCGGTGGGTGGTTGCCTCCGCGAAGTGCATCAAAACCGTGGAATGCTCACCTTTGAGTTGATTATACCGCTTATACCATGGTAATTTGCAAGCAATATCAAATCCCAGCATTCATAAATTATTGGTTAAAGTTTTGCATAAAAAAAACAAGCTGGTGATCATTAAACAGGCGCAGCGCCTTCTCATACCCAATACTATAGGCCAAGCTAAATTGAACCAGCTATCTTAGTTCATCTTACGTTCATGGAGAAAGAATTTTTTGCACACGCTTACATCCGTTTACTAGCTGGTGATTTGATACCGGATTCCATCTGAAATGGAGATTATGCATACCACAACATTATGCGCGATTATGCAGACTGTAGCTAACTTGCTACCCACAATTACAATGAACTTATGACGGTTTCCGCAGTCAGCGAGCTGAAATCAGTCTGCTGGCATAGCACGTAGCTAGCGAACTGTCTGCAGTTGCTGACACATGAAGTGGACACATTAGCGTCTTTTGTAACCGTACACAGTTATAATCGTTTTATGAATAAAGCCTGATTACTTTGCTGCTATAATATTTTCGGTCATTATCGCTTGAGTACGTATAGTTAACCGCCCCGCAGAACGCAACTTATATGACGCCGCTAAATTTACTGGAGATAAATGAGCTGGTAGGTTTCTGTTGTACCCAACCGAAAACCAGGTCTAACGTGCTAGTGTTACAACTTGGCTAGTGGATGAATTTCGAATGGTGAAACTACCGTAGCCGAACTACCTGTGCGGTTCCATGGTTTTAATGCATACCTGCCAGCCAATCAGAAAAAAGTATTCACCCAGACCATGGTATGAAAAGGAAATATACTATACTAGCTGCTACCCGCTACCTGGAGTGAAATTGCCATTTTTTTTGCGTGCATGACCGTTTTTCAAAAATTGGGTGACGTCAAGTCCTTCCTGGTGTCCAATTGGATATTTACACCAAATTTGGTGACAATCGGTTGAGAAATGCGGGAGAAAAACATGTACATACAGACAGACAGACATCGACCTCAAATATATTATAGATCACATATGAGACTATGCGTGGCGACAAGCATGTTGCATTTCCTTTGAATTCACGCAAACATGTGTGACCTTCTCTGGTTACAGGTTAATCAGCAGAATGCTGAATGCAAGCAGAAGAACATCTGGCAAGACACCATTAGAGTGACTTACAATGGAAATATTCTATGTGAGTATGCAAGTTCCCCTGAACTGCAACTAAACTGTGCGTGCAGCAAAAACCCCAAAACAAATTCAGGCTGATGGGCTCAAAACCTTAGGCTAAAATTTACGGCTTAGAGCCAGAAACAGCGTGCTCTTGTATGTACTGTGTAAGCTCAACTTATGTGATTTATTTTACTGCCAGACAGTTGAAGATGTATATCAAAGCAGGCAGAGATGACGGTCGCAAATGAAGCATGCAGATTTTGAGGCAGATGACTGGCTCTGAAAAATAGAAGCATAAAAGATAAACGCTCCTTAAAATCAAAAGAAAACAGAGTAATCTAGGTTAGCAAAATGAGCTTAGGGACTTGTTACCGAAACTGGCAGGGTATCAGAATGGTTTGCCTGGTCAGCGGCATACACTGTTAAAGATGGCACTAGCTTAGAGTGCAAGGTATGAACCATGGCATGAGGTGAGGCTGATACTATGAAAGTATTATCAATGCTTGTCTACTAGGCAATGCGCCTCCATAGCCAATTGTGGAGGCCAATAAGCAAGATACAAGAAAATTCAGAAACTGAATGCCTGCTAGGCAACGTGGTTGCCGCCAATTCAGAACAGGTGACATTTACCACAGCTAGACGACCTGAGCTTCATGCTGGCAACTATGCAAGGTCTTGCATGCCAGGCAAAATGCAGCAATCTCAGCCTACACTGAGTAGAGAACAAGAATCACGCGAAACCATTATTGGCTAAGTTGGCAAGGAAACATGACAATTTGGAGTGGCAACACAGTTAGTTACAGAGCAGGACTGCTTAATCTAAAATTCCAATACTTGCCGGTGTGGCTGAACAATTAGCGCTGAACATTCCCCATGACCTTAGGTGGTGAATTTGTTGGTACACCTCCAGATGATCATATTTGAGGCTTCTAAGCCTCACATAGTAAATATCTTCAGCCGCGCGGCTGCATGCAAAGCATATGAATGCAGTATTTGCATCCATTACCTAATTTTACCAAAACATAATGGCTAAAATGACAACTGCCAGGGATAATTAAATAATAATAATGATGATACACTTTATTTATATAGCACTTTTCATGCAAAACATGCTGCTCAAAGTGCTTTACAAAGAGAATAAAATCAAGACAATTACAAAGTAAAAAGACAGGACAGTTTAAAACCCAAATAATGCTAAATAATACAAAAGACCAGGTGAGCAAAATTATACAGATTTAAAATGAAGACAGGGATAAGATGGAGAGGTAAAAAGAAATGAAACAGTAAAAATCATCAAAAAAAATATATAAAAATGATAAAACAGGGAGAAAAAAAAGCATCACTAAAACAGCACCACTATTTATCAGCCAGATTAAAAAGGTAGGTTTTCAGTTGCTGTTTAAAAATGTCCACTGACCGAGCCTCTCTGATATTGTTTGGGAGGCAGTTCCATAACTTTGGTGCATACTGGAAAAAGGCAGAATCCCCAGTTTTCTTCTGTGAGGCCCTAGGAACTTATAGAGGGCCAGTCTCAGAGGCCAGTCTCGGATATTGATGATCAATACCATCAAATGATATTGATCATAGCAATTTTCCTTTCAGGCATCCTAAAGGTGTCAGAATCCAAGTGGATAAAAACAGTAAGGTGCCATATAATGAAAAAATAACTATGAGAATATGATTCGGTCTGGTTATTTGAACCACTACCGCAAGTCCTGAAACGCAAAAGCTAATGTGATGACAGTCATCAGGATTATGGTATAATAATCAACGATGACCATAAAAAATACCCAGCGCCAACCATAGTGCTGCATAAATAGACACAAACCCATATTTCAAATAACCAATGAGTTCCCGGTTCTTTTAATGCGAAGATCCAGTCCCTAAACAAAAACACCAACATCGATGCACACAATGGTTTAATTTAAAGTGAAATAGGCAACAATGTCAGGAATGGTACGTAGCTTTAATTTACCTGTTGAACAATTCAAATGTTTGATTACAGTTATCTTCCAGTACAGAGCAGAGACAGTGATCCATTTAATGTCAGATGAAGTAGCTTATGCAAACCAATTTCAGAGGAAAACCGGGGTAAGCCATCAAATGTGCACCCGCGGCTGAACATTTAAATTGTTGGTTCGAATAAGGCAATTTTCCTTCCCTACTTGTGAATTGCTTCATTTCCGAATGTGTGAACAAACACAATTAGCCATAAATTACTTGCAGTCCATCCCAATTTTCGTTCATCATAACACGCCGTGTCCAATTTGTGAGCTGCTGTTAAAACCTTAATGAATTAGAGTGCACGTGGCACGTGCATGAAACTGTTGAGTGGAAACTTGCTACTACATTTCGTTAAGACAATTCGCACTGCCCCTTAACGTTTAACAAGAGATCTCACGCACACCTGTTACCAAGCATTTGCAAAGACTATGCACATGCAGCGGTTCCACTTTGAAAAGCCATGGTTAAGATGCAAAGTTGTAGCCTAGCCAAAGCTCTAACAAGGCTTAAAACTTAGAATAAACTGTATGGTGTAAATACGGCCTGCACAAGTCCATTGATTGAGTGCACAGGAGGTTACTCAAAGGACCAAATTAACCACAATTAGACAGAAATCCTCGCAATGCATTTCGATTTTCAGCACAGAATCCGCAGTTTGCTGGCAATGAGATGGGATAACCTAAATAGGCATTAAATGAATACCGGCTCCTTCAGTCAAACGTCACATTTAGAAATCCTGAAAAGAATGTGCAAGCATAAAATCAATGTACATCTCCATCAGCCAAACTAACCTCCGCCAAATTGCAGGACTTGGAGAGAGAAACCTTGATAATTTATTTTTGAATATCATGATAAATTGCTCCCTCCAAAGCAGGCGGGCCAGATTAGTTTCAAGTAGGAGAGGAAGTGAAAAAAAAAAAAAAAAAAAACCCAACTTCTCACTGCCTCGTAATGGCAACAAAGCATTACCTTGGGAGCAATCAACCTCACATAACCAAAAGAAATTGTCATGCTGCTTAGAGATAAGAAACAGATTTCTTAGTAACCCAAGTATGAGCGGTGTAGAGGGCACAGCACCAGACAAATGTAGGGACACTGCCTTGGTTATAAAGCTTGCCAATTCGGTGGGAGGAGCTAAAGTTATGACTGCACTTACATGCACACCAATATTTCTGTATTAATCGGAGTATAAGAATATTCCGATTGCGTACCTGTCATGTAAACGCGTGCAATAACCAGATTAAGGTCATTTACCAATTCGAAATATTCCGATTAAGACCCCTGGCATATGCCTGTTTAAATCGGAATATTGGCTCTGTTGAGTATCGATCAGGAACCAGACGCGAGAACCAGGAAATGCAGTAGAGCTTGTTTTATTAGTAAAGAGGGTGAACCCCGCAGGGCGAAAAACAGTGCAAAGTCCACAATCCAAAAGTCGAAATCCAGTTGGGCAAAAATAGTATCAAAAACCAGGGCAGCAATCACAGTAATCGTAGTCGGACAGAAATGGGTCTGGTACACAGGAATAGTACTATCAGAGAGACAAGCCAGAATTCACAGGACGTAATCCGAATCGTTACCAAGGCAGCAAACAGATCTCGTAGTCGGGCAGAAAAATGGTCAAAAAACACAGATGCAACAGTAATCCGAAATCACAAAGGCAGAAATCAAAAGTCGGGCAATCCAGTCAGAAAGTTAAATTACTAAGAATCGAGGCGAGAAACATGGCATGGGAAGATACGATCTGACACGGAAGTGCTAGAAAAGACATCTTATATACACATCCGGGGAGAACACATGACAAGGGAGAACAGGTGTGATCAATGAAACAATAATCAGGTCTGACACATGAGGAATAATCTAATTACATGAATTTGGCGAATGCCAAAACGCAGGCAGGGATCACAAGACAATCCTATGAACAAACAACAGCTCCGATTAAGGGGTGGTAAAGTGTATTGTCCAAAGAAAAGGAGAGAAAAAGATATAAGTGGAAAACTGCAGCAGAGATAATTAGGGATAGGCAAGGAGGGCGGAGATTAGAATTGGGCGACCGTTGAGAGATCGTTAGTCAATTAGTATGTGCAGCTATACAATCCCGAGTGCATGTTAGTAAGTTAGTAGAAATATACAATGTTAATAAGGGTTAGTAATTATCGAAAACAATAAACTGTTAGTACGGTTAGTAAATAGTAAAAGAGAGAGGAAGGAAGCACACGAGATAATGAAGGAAGATTAAAAACCCAGAAACCAATAAATCACCCAAATGAGTGGCACGCAAGACTAGGGACCGTGGGCAAAGACCTACTTAAGACAAGACAGGGTAGACGAAGTGCAATGCATGGAAACGAAAACATGGCATAGAAAACTGAATGATCTAAACATGAAAAATAATAAAACAAGAAATCTAAATACCAGGAACACAATACACAATCCTAAGAATGGTCAGACAGGTAGAGGTCACTAAAACACAAGAATCCTAAACATGGCTGAGCCAGGCACAGAACTTAAACATGACAGCAGAATGGCAGAATCATAACAGGCTCATGTATACACCTTAATCGGAATATGCCCCCAAACAGAATATTCAACTACGTCTGCTCCTGTTCAATTAGCAAGGAATTTGCATTTTTGGAGCGAAGAGGAGACGACTGAGTGCATTCAGATAATGAAAGACATGAATACATTGGAATATATTGATGGTCGAAAGCACCGTAACAACGATATCTTTAGGGTGTGCGAAAAGTGGAGAGGCTGGTTTTGTGTTAACTGCCAAGTGCCAACCAAGTTCAGCATCGCTGGAAAACTGAAGGCGGTATATTCCAAAGCGAGACGGCTATAACATTACTTATGTTTTCTTGCTAGTTGCTTAATTTAGCTAACGAGTTAGGTAGTTATGAGAGTGTAATTTTAGGTTAAACGTTTGATTGTTAATATTTGGGGAACTGTCAGGTCGTCACTCTCCACAATCAATAGTCAGTAGTGATTAGTGTTGTGTTGGAGAGCTGATAGCTGCACAAAGTTCGTTCTTGCAAGAAATTTTCGAGTACAAGTTGGCTAATGAGTTAGATGGCAAGCTGGCAAAGTTAGCTGGCTAATAACTAACCTTACCTAACTTGAGTAGAGGACATCCTGACTGTAACTTAAAGTAAGCCGGCTAGCCGGTCTAGTAATGATAACCACAAGGCACGCAGCGAAAGCGGGATGTTTTCAACCCAGTTGAGTCACAATTTTTTTCCGAGGTCGAATTTTGTATTGTGCATGCGGATACAGAAGTTCATAAGAATAGCAAATTACAGTAAGCTCACGACTGGCTAAAAATAGCCACTGCCAAAAACAGAACAATACCAGCAGCCCTGATCCAGCCAGTTTCATTTATTTCGCGGTCATGGCTGAAATTCTTGGACAAAGACCGCTGGCGATGGCAATGGCCAAGAAAGTGGAGTTGATGTCGGCTTTAAAGCTCTAACTGAAGGCAACCAAAGCCATGACGATTACTTTCGAGCGTTATATTTGCTGAAAACCCAATGTTGAGATTGGACCTAAGTGGTGGATATGCTAATTAACATGTAAAAGGAATATTCCCATCGCTCAGCGCATGTACACAGCTTATTCGGAATATTACCTTAACCCGAATATGGACCTTAATCGGAATATGGTGTGCATGTAAACGCAGTCAATGATTTTACAGAAACAGGCTTGTGACCATCCTGGCTATCATTCCTGACTGGAATAACACTATAAAGCTCCATTTGGACAAGGCGTGGTACAACCTGTGAAAGCAAAGGTTGAAGCTATTTCCAGTGCCAAATTGCAAAAGAAAACTCACAAGATTCTTGGGGATGGCTGACTTTACAGAAAATTCTGTTACATTTTTTGTGGTGTGATGTGGTATCTCTGCTTACCAATTTGCTCCTAAAACATGTAAAATTCTTTTGAAGCTGTGAGCGTCAGACTGCATTTGGCCACTCTGATGAATTTTATAGTATTACAAGCACCTAATTTTGCAAAAGCATTCAAACCGCAAATTGATACCTCAGATGTTGGAATTGGTGGTGTTCTGATTCATGAAAATGACCATGGTGTTGATCATCTTGCTTATTTCTCAAAGAAATTTTATGAACATCCGAGAAATTATTCAACAATTGAAAAAGAGACTTTTGGCCTTTTACTTGCTCTACAGCATTTGGAAGCCAGCTTGGAAACAACCACCTTCCCCATTGAAGCATACACAGATGACAATCCACTTTCTTCAGAAAAAGAAGAACAAAAACCAGAGATAGGTGAGGTGAAGTTTGTGTTTGCAGGAATTTAATCTTGTAATCTTGCGTATCAAGGGCAAGGATAATGTTTGCACTGATTTGCTGTCAAGACTTTGTATGAATGTAGACAAAATGTAAAATTCCAGTGATTCAGTAAGTCTGTATTTTGTTTATGTTTTTGTACATCTTAACAGGATAATAATAACATAATCCCCTTTTGGGTTTTCGCCTGGGGGGATATAAAGTTAAAACAAATGATAAAAATGTCACTTTTATGAAAAACCAGCACACTTAAAGCTATTCTTACCTTTCTGGAATGTGGCACAGCACTAAGTAGAAATTTGAACATGAACAACTCCGCCTCCCTTCAAAGTCCCACCCTCCTCCGCCTGCCTGACCGCTGAGGCTCCCCGCCTCCCCTGGCGCGTGGGGTGAGAAAGTGAGCAGCTCGAATGAGGCTGCTGTCACACTGGACGCAAAACAAACTTTTTGCACGACAGATTACATTCAAAGTCAATGCCAAGACGGGAATCTTGCGCATATTCGTCGTATGAATAATTTGTTTCGAGTCCGGTGTGAAAGCATCTTGAAACGGGGCAATGGAGTCAGATTCAGAGGCACTGGTTAGTGAAAACTTACCAACAGTAATTACATAATACTCAATTCTATATGTGGTATAAAATAAAATGCCCTGGTAACGTCTTACAAACTACCATTAACGTTAGTAATTACAGAATTTCAACGCCTGTTTGTTTACAGTCAGATATTTTATGTTTCGGCAGAATCCATACATATTTTCATACAAAACTGCTGTCATAACGTCTTACCTCACCAGAATTGTCCCAGTAATGTTAGTCATTAAATCAAGAGCAGTTGCAGTTGCTTTGTTTGCAGGCTAACTTAGCTACCTGCTTTGTCTCTATCGCTCTGCCGCTCTGCCAGAGAGGCGCGCGACTCGCAAGCAGTGACAGCGGTAGGCAACTGGAAGGGGCGTTGCGACGGATGACAGACAGGAAGCTCTGCAAATCATTTTATTCGGACCGAAGAAAATGATTGGTCAGACTTTTATCAGAAATATATGAGAATTGTATATTGATGAGTTTCTACACCTGGTGGATTTCTTTCACATTTTATTGTGCCATACTCTTATTAGGAGCATTTTAGTGAGCCATACGCTTATTAGGAACATTTTAGTGAGCCATACGCTTATTAGGAGCATTTTAAGATTACAAAAGAAAAGTGTAAAAATTCCAGAATGGTAAGAATAGCTTTAAAACAAATGGCAAATAACATCAATCAATCAATGAGCTGTATTCTATAACAAGTGAAAATTTATTGGTCGCATCTTCCTTAATCCTGTTATTGTTATTTTCTATGCTAATGAAATAATCTTCTTATTTACAGTGACTTTGTAGCCTACTCCAAGGTGAAGGTGAAAAACCTCTCAGCCAAGACAGTGGTCCTCATTTATCAAACTCGCGCAGGATCTGGTGTAAATATCAGCCAGGTGTCACATCCGATTTACTAAAAGTGTGTACGTTGCTGATTTCGGTGTAGAACTGGCGTGGCGTTGATAAATCTGGTGGCTGAAACCATCGTAATTTACATAACATGCCCCTATAAATTCATGCTCCGGGAGGCATAGTCCTGCCCACTTTACGGCAAGGACTTTCAAAAGACGACAAAGAAGAAAAAACTTCACTAAGGAGGAAATATAAATTATCACGTCCGAGGTGGAGAAAAACAAAAAATTTCATTTGGAAGCCTTAAGAGTGGCATAAAGGGAGTCCAGAAGGCTGCAGTTTGGAAAACTATTGCTGCTGCGGTAAACACCATTGGGGTGGAACACCAGAGCGCACCAGACATTTGATTTAATTCATTAATGAACTGAACTGACTATTCGCACTTATTTAAGTGTGTCCAAGAGCAAAAATTAATCGAAATTTGCGTTAGACGCGCTTATTAGTGTGGCTAAGAAAAAAAATTCAGCATTGGCCACATGTGTAAGTCCGAATAACATCGACCTCAAAAAATTCAATTCATAGATCCATGATGTTTCATGTTATATAGCCTACATAATTGACAATCCAAATGCTTTACATGTAGGTCAAAAAAAAGTTGTCCGATTTTAAGATCACCACTGAAAAACAGGTTGCTGCAGCAGCGCACGGACCGGTGGAGGCCACCCAGACTCAAACCTCCAGCTGTCACCGTTCGAGGAGCGCGTGGCAGCCTGGCTCCCCCTCCATCGTGGGAATACGAGACGGTGGGGACACGGATGAGTCTCCACCGCCTCGATCGGAGCTGCATGAGGTTAATTGTTAAAATACAGTCTGCAGAGATCACTCTTCATTTAACTTTTTTTAGTATTACTCCATTACATTTTATTGGGTGCCACACAAAACGAGCAGCCACATTTCACTTTCCCGGAGAAGATCTTCTCTGTGCCGAAAGTTCCTCCCACGTTGGACAGGAGCTTATTCCTCTAACAACAGAAGTTCCGCAATGGTCAAAATGTGATCACGGTCAAAGTGTCCGCAGGCCTATATATACTGAGCAACAAAAGAAACGCAAGTTAGCTACTTGGTTAATGTACTCTTATGGTTACTCAATCAAGGTGACCGCAAAATAAAGAAAAGTTTGATGAAACGAGTCTAAATGTGCACGCGCTTGTGATAATTTTGATTTTCTAAAATAATTGCCAGCAAACTTATTTTCCAGTCTGCCTTTAATTTAATTCCTTTCGTTGTTTAGTACATATCTGACTGGATGTGCATCTGACATACCACACTCCATATCTAACAAGCCACGCATTGCGCTTAATCAAATTGATTGTAATTGTCAGCCGTCTGGTCTGACAAGCAGGTTGTCTCAAAATATAAGTTTAAATAATTTCTCAACCCAGGTGTCTTATTTATTTATTTATTCATTCATTCATTCATTTATTAATTTAGCCTATTTATTAATTTTATACTAATATGGTTTATAACTCATTTTGACAGATGCACTCGTTCCTGCATGTTGTTCACTCATTTCAAATCTGCGTACGCCTGGTCAGACCTGGCGTGAGATTTTTGCGGACCGTTCGCTCGCGTTCAATTTGATAAATGTTCATCCAGAGATTTGGCATACACCCATTTTTTTGGTGTACGCACGTTTGATAAATGAGGGCCAGAGTGAGTTTACAATAGCATACCTAATTTATCCGCATGACTGAAGGTTGCAACGATTAATGGTTTTGGGAATCAGTGAAAAACATGGATAGCAAAGTAGGTTGGATAATGTGACCTAATAAAAAATGTACCAGTGCTCCATTCCTTAATATGATAGTATAAGGAAGACTAACCAACTTTACCACAAAACAAATAGTATAAACCAAACTCCAGTATCTGATATTCTGCCTCACCACTACAAGTCCAAAAAATTAATAAATAGTAAGAAGTAAATTTAAAAAAAGCTGCTTGCAATCAGGTTGTAAAATTTTTCCCCACTGTGGTGCAGCCTAATGTGATACAGTAATTATGAATAAAAAGTCTCCCTCTTTTTACCAGTCTCCCTTTTGCTGCATGGTTCAGAAATATGTTGAACACCTATGTTTTTATAGGAGTATAACTGCAACATCATGGTCAAAATGGCCAAAAATGGATGTGTCACCTCAGTGCTCCAACAATTCTAGCACATGATGTGACATAACACAATGTATTAAAATTCAAGTTTATTCATCAAAATGTCAATGTTTAATTCATTCAAGCAGATTTTGTTGGATATATCACAAAATGAAAATGTGAATTCTGATTAAAAATGAATGCAGATGGACATATAGTTATTGTGCTCCAAGGATTAGCTGATAGAAAGCTTTGACAGGGGGTAAAAATCTCAAAACCACAAAATTTGGACATATAACCATTGTCCTCCAAATCCTCGATATGCTGACTACTTGTTTAAAAAAATCTATATTTCTAACCCAGGAGATTGGGTATTCTTGGATGTTCTTCTCCTAACATAGATTGGGCATTCTTTGGCAAGCCTCATTTATTTGATTACCTAAGAGGTTTTACAAATATCATAATTGTTTTGTAAATATGCTTTATTCCTCTGGCTCATTGATGTGATAGTATGACAGACTATGCATTCACAAGTACCTAAATGAACTAATATTTACAGATCCCTCAAATATGTACAGTTAGAGCCTTCTGATGGTATTTTTAAATGTCCTAGTTATTTTTAGTACTGCTCTGGACTCCAAGTGACTCTCTTGATAATGCAATGTCAGATAGGCAGAAATGAAGCAAACTAGTTTCATAAAACGTATTGTAAATGTAACAGGGAGACCTGCCTCCATCCAGGTCCCTGACTCCGCCCCAATCACACAGGTGCTAGTACTCTACTGATTACCCTCTCCTATTAAGCTTGGTGCTCATCTCCCTCTTACCATGCACTGGCTTGTCTGAGGAGGGTACGCACTGAATATGTGTGTATTTTAATGGTTGTGTGTTTTGGGGCCAAACCACCTCACCTAAGGCACATTGGGCAACTGGTATTGTATTTTGATTTGTCTTTTTTATCTTTGTTGACCATGTACCCTGGCTGCTATATCTCCTGCCGCTGTGCTCTCCCCAAAAGACCGTGATTGTTGAGGTGACACAATGGGATTGCAATCATGTGCTTTCATTGTGTGGCTATATTGTGAGGTTAACTGTTCTTATTTTGTTTTATAGGCACAAAGTCCCCAGTGCTTGCCTTTGCCCCTTTTCTTAGCTGAGAATTCTTTTTGTAATTAAATCTGAACCAACTGTTTTTTGTATTTAATATTGGCTTCTTGCCCTCTAGTTGGAGCGTCCAGTCAAATTTAGGGGATGACTTCTGGGTCTTGCCCCTCTCTCATTCACTGCATGCTATTCTGTGTGGTTTGTAGTGTGCATCTATTAACCCACCTAGTGTCTAAGGAGTGAGGTTTGATAAGTTGTTTGTAGTGATGTGTTTGAATCCTCCATCTGCCAACTAGCCTTCTACTGCTTCCTACCCCCCTAACAGTGATTTGGCTCGCTCTCCATTTTGGGTTAAAGATTTTAACTAAATTCCAATTTGTCCGTGGTATCAACCTGATGATTCTGCATCATTGGATAGATTTTTACTTCAAATAAATGTATCTTGAGAAGCACGTCTCTGCTCCCTCTTCCTACAAATTGAACCTGTGTTGCACTTGATGTTAGTGTAGGTGCTTGCACTCTAATTCCTTGGGTGGAACTCCCAAGGCGGCGTTGTCAAAGCTCATACGGATTTATCACGGTCACATTTTGGCATAATCGGCCAAATTTTTTTAAGTTTTGAGTAGTTGGTTTAGCCTTGTTTTCCTATTTTTAATTTGGAATATTTCATTGATTCTTTATTTTGAAAAGGGGCAAAGCAGCAGTTGGATCGGCAGTGGAGCTGAAGGATCCATTGGACAACAGAATTGGCTTCTCCAATTTGGCAATTTAGGTACCTTGTGTTCCATTTTAGATTTCTCAGATACCAAGCTGTAAAACTCATTTAATTTCACTTATATGTCACTGCAGGCATACATTCCATCCAAGTACAACACTTTTTAATTTTTAGAATGAAAAAAAATTTTTTTTTATTTCTGCCAGTTTTGTTGGCTATACAATTTCCCATTCAAAGATAATACATACAATGAAAATAAAGTTTGACTCCACTGGATTCTCATTGTGAAAGATTAGCCCAATTCTTTGCCTACCATAAATGTGCCAGGTATACTGGGTATGAACATCCTTCAAGAATGTTACCATGAGTTATTTGTAGAGTACGGCCCTGCCCCTTTTACCCTCCCTCAGGTGACTGAGACCTCAGAGGTTTTGCAACAAGCTCTCCAATATTGCCACCAAGTTCAGGAGCAGCCAGCAGGATGCACCACTGGAATAGTCAAGGTCAGGGGCAAACACCCAGTTTATATTTTGGGGGGGAACTGTTAAGTTGGTGGCTACCACCTGTGCTCAACAATTGTTTACTGCACCTACTACTGCACTTTTTGAACCTGTGATGGGATTTGATTCTTTTCCAACTGGCCTTCTAGTTTCACCTTCAATGGTCAAAGTAGCCAGAGGCACAGCTTATATCCCAGTGGTGAATGTAGGAACCACTAGCATCAAACTCCCTTGTCGTTGTATTTTAGGCAAGTTGAGCCAGGCTCAGATTGTAAGCCTACCTGCAGGGGTCACAGAGGTCTGTCAAAAGCCAGATGAAAAAAAGGTGTAGCCACATTGTACCGTCAGACAAGCCAGGTAAGCCATGTACGAAGCCTTATTGATTCCTTGGATTTGAGTGCCGTTCCTGAGTCAGAACAGCCTAAAATCAGGTCTCATCTACTGCAATATGAATCTGTGCTTGCCATCCATGAAGATGACTTAGGCTGCACCAATCTAATCTCTCATGATATTCCTCTACTAGATGAGGTGCCTGTGCAGCAAAGATATAGGCGTATACCCCCTGCTGACTATGATGCAGTTAAAGCTCATATCAATCAGCTGTTGCAGGCCCAGGTAATATGAGAGCTGCAGCCCCCACACGTCACCAATTGTCATTGTCAAGAGGAAGGATGGCAGTATTCGCATGTGCGTAGACTATCGGCAGCTCAACAGCAAGACGCGGCGAGACTCTTTCCCTCTTCCTCGGATTGATGAGTCCCTGGATGCTCTATCGAGGGCACAATGGTTCTCCACTATGGATTTGGCAAGTGACTACAATCAGGTACCAGTGTCTGAGAAAGATAAACTGAAAACTGCTTTCTGTACTCCTTTTGGTCTATTTGAGTTTAATCGAATGCCATTTGGTCTGTGTAATGCACCAAGCACCTTTCAGAGGTTAATGGAGCGGATATCTGGTGCTCAGCATTTCCAGACCTTGTTGCTGTATTTGGATGACGTGGTAGTGTTTTCATCTTCTATAGACAAACACCTGCAACGCCTGGATATCGTTCTGTCCCGCCTACGAGAGTAAGGCCTGAAAGCCAAGCTGGAGAAATGCTGCTTTTTCCGCACCGAGGAGAAGTATCTGGGCCACATCATTTCCATGGACGGTGTCACTACTGATCCTGAAAAGGTCTCAGCCGTCTCCAGGTAGACCTGTCCTAAGGATGTGTCTGAGTTGAAGTCCTTTCTAGGTTTTGCGAGCTACTACAGACGTTATGTGGAGGGTTTTGCCAAGCTCGCAGCCCCCCTGCATCGCTTAGCCAATAGACTCTCTGGCCCACAAACTATGCGGGGTGCCAGAAAGCCGATAGGGGACAACTGGACTGCTGAATGTGAAGAAAGCTTCAGCAATATCAAGACACGGTTGGTCAACGCACCTGTACTGGGATATGCTGACTTCTCCCTCCCTTTTATCTTGGAGATAGATGCGAGTCACAGTAGCCTGGGAGCAGTGCTTTCACTGGAACAGGGGGTAGGGTGAGGCCAGTAGCATATGCTAGTAGGGCTTTGACCCCTTCAGAGAGGAATATGTCCAACTATAGCTCTATGAAGCTTGAATTCCTGACTCTAGAATGGGCCATGACAGAGAAATTTAGGGAGTACCTCCTGGGACACAAATGCATAGTGTGGACTGACAACAACCCCCTTAGTCACTTGAATAGTGCAAAATTGGGGGCAGTTGAGCAAAGATAGGCTTCTGAGCTATCAGCTTTTGATTTTACCATCAAGTATCGATCTGGTCGCACTAATGTTAATGCAGACTCCCTTTCCAGACAGTACCAGTCCCCCAGCAGATCCACTGCTTTGGAGGCCGTCCTACCTGGAACACCCATCCCTGCACTCCTGAGACAGATGGTGGCAGAGTGGTCACAGAAAGGGGTCCAAAGAAGCATTTCTGCTTTTCCTTCCCATTCCACCAACCAATTGCTTAAGTTGCAGAGAGGGGACCCATCGATCGGCACCTTCTACCAGCACTGGCGCCGCAACAGAGGCCCTGATCGCGCGGAGCGGCAAGTATTGTCAAAATCAGTGTTGAAGCTCCTGCGCCAGTGGGACCTGAATGGAGGCAGGTCTCCCTGTTACATAAAGCAGCTAACATACATTTGAAACAGGAAATCAATCACCTTAACCAGCATCTATCCAACTGAGATGGAACAACTAAGGATTTATTCTTGATAGCATTCTAGAAACACATCCTACAAAAATTATGCAGCAAAAAATCAGGACAAAAACGTTATTTTGACCATATATAAGTAAAGGCGAGTGAAAAAACTGAAACATGTTAAGAAACATATAACAATAAAGAGACAATTGCCTGTGAAAACCACAAATTCTGACGGGAAGATGGCAACTCTAATATATGTAAATGCACTATGATTTACAGAAAAATAAATCTTGACTTGTTCTTTTGGGTGTGGTCAATAGCCAGCCTAAAGCCAACCAAAAAAAAAAATGCTGTGGCATCAGGAAAATGGAACGGATTACAACACAAGGGAGAGAAAAAGAGCCAATAGCATGTTATGGGCAGGTCTCAGCTGCCAAGCCATGGCGCATCATCTGCAACAATCAGTCTGCTGTTTGTCCGAGAATGGAAAACAGGCAATGCCTCTGACCAAACCCACTTAGGGAAGCTACATTAGCTCAAGACTGCCACATCTGGTTACAACTTGTACACAACAGATTCTGGACAACAACCCAAACTGGTTACGAGACAAGTGGTCTGAGACATTGGAGGGTTGAGCGCATGTACTGTTCCACGCCGTCTACATGAGCAACACATGCGTGAATACGCACCCTACTGAAAACCCATTTTCGCGTTTCAAGACATCACAAACAACTCCCCATGTGTTTGTGTTATAACGAAACTAGATCTGCCGGGATCCTAGCATGTTCTAACCCAGGGCGTTGCTTTAAAGATCTCAGCTCCTTAGCATTCAGCTTGCTTGCAATGTATTTTCCTCTCTGCGATTGCTTTACGATGCTGTCAGCAAGACTATACCAGTAGCCATTCGATTCTTTGGGTTCTGATGTTTCCAACGAACTCTAAACCACCTTAATGGCAGAAACCTAGCCTGAGTTACAGCCTTGCGTTCCCAGTGTGTCAAACTGAGTCTATGGGCCATTTGCATGTAGTTGAATAGCGCAACAATATAAACGCATAACTAGTTTGTTTGAGGTATTGTCCGAATAATCATCCGCTAAATTTTCAACATTCATTTTAAAAGTAGTTTTCTCACAGAATCTTTGCACTATTCCGCACAAATACTGAGACTACAACAATACAGTACAAATTTTCTTTACCCATTCCATAAATAGGTAATTTGACCACAGTACTACAGTCAGTTGTCATAGCCTACTGGTTAAAATGCTGTGCTGCAAGGGAGATGCCAAGGGTTTGAATCCCGGTTAAAGCTTAAAGTTTTTGGGGAAAAAAATCGCAGTGTCTTTCTACAAATAATCACTGGGGTTTTTGTTATTCTTATTATAACATTTTTTTCATATTGCCTTTTTTATTTATTTGTTTTGTTTTTTAATAAATCTGATCCAGTGGAGTCCAACTTAATTTTCATTGTATGTATTATCTTTGAATGGGAAATTGTATAGGCAACAAAACTGGCAGAAATAAAAAAAATTTTTTTTCATTCTAAAAATTAAAAAGTGTTGTATTTGGATGGAATGTATGCCTGCAGTGACATATAAGTGAAATTAAATGAGTTTTACAGCTTGGTATCTGAGAAATCTAAAATGGAACACAAGGTACCTAAATTGCCAAATTGGAGAAGCCACGTAGACATTCCTCTCTAACCGCGCAGTGCCACTCGGTTAGGGCACTGCACTGCAGAGCAGAGGTGACTATCACGTCACGGGTTCGAGCCCCGGCGTACCCACCGGCAGGGGTCGGCAGCTTTTTCAGAGTAGCGCACAATTGGCCATTGCGCTACAGGGTTCCAAATTGGGAAGGGACTGCCGGATTTGGGGATACAAAAATAGCTTTGTTCATTGCTCCAGCGCCTCCTGTTGGCCAGACGGGCGCTCGTCAGGAAGACTCTGGGTTTGTTCATGTCCGGGTATCCTCCGCCCTCGTTCTGAACTTACGAGGATTCAACCAATGAGTGTATAAGAATCAGTGGTTGACAGGCACGTGCTTCGGAGGAGAGCCGTGAACTGTCCTCACTATCCTGAGTTGGCAGCAAGGGGTCGCATACGAGCAAGCTTTGTACATAGTTCCCCAATTGGGCATTCCAGATTCAGGTGGGATTGGAGATGCCAAATTTTTTTATTTTTTTTAAAAAGGAAAAAAAAAAAAAGAATAAACTTTGGCACAGATAATAATGAGATTCTGTGTTGTAGTTTTTAGAGGTTTCAGACTGCAACTCAACAAACTTACCAGGGATAGAAGTAAAACTTTGTTAAGTGCAAAATGAGATCTTTCATTTATACTGTGTTCCATCTCCATTTACTCTGACTCAGTGACATATATAGTGATTTTTACACCAGGGCACAAATCCCAAATGGTTTTACCTTTATTGTGATACAAAAATGATTCAATTTGACCAAGAAGTTGCATAGATATACATATACTCATTTCATTTTGGGCTTGCCATTTTCGAAAAAGAGGCTCAGGGCTTAAGGGGTTAAATGATTATATAATAAGTAAATGATTTCGGTTGAATCCATTGGAACATTAATATTGCACATTATTATTATTTCTCACATGTTGTTATTTGGATTTTCTCCTTAAATATATTTTTTTCTGAATTTTTTGAACAATTGTTTGTGCATTCCCAGTCAGGGGTACCTGTAATTTCGGAGCCCACTGTGTACTTTTCTATTATAGTTTACAGTTTTGATTTTGGTTACTAGGCAAAAATGTCCTTTTTTTTATTTAAATGCTTGAAATGATACACAGTGTATGTATTGTTTCTGTGCTTTGTATCAATAAGGTTCCCTTGGAAGCAAAACTAGAACTAGGCTTGTTCTCATGCCTTTGACACAGCTGGATCAAGGGGGAAAAAATAGCCTTTACTGCAATTACATTAAATTGGTACTAAATAAATGCATCTTACAGGAAATTTGAAGCATGTGAATATGTTCCAAAAAAAAAAAAAAAAACAATTAAAATATATTGGGAGATTCGTGAATGATTTTGTAAATAAATGCGTAAGATTGCAGATTCAGATGCAACAAAGCACAATACCCTGCTCTCAAATCAAAATGTACATGTGTGTGTTTGCAGGTTTGCATGCCTGTGTGTGTGAGTGTGTGGCGGGTGGGGAGGAGGTGGGGGGCTGGGTCTGTTTTATTTGTACTCTCACAAAGTAAAGTAAAACTAACTAATATTAAGTATACACATTTATGAATCTACTTTGTTCAATTAAAAGCCATCAGCCAGTTCACATAAAGAAAAAGCTTCTCTAGCTTTCTAAAAATATGAAATTCATCATTTTTGATTTAAAGACATACTTTTTGGCAAAAATCATGAAAAATTATGAATCCTATACTTCCCACAAAACTCTGGAACTGCACCCGCTGAAGCCTGCTCGTGAGATCTGTTTGCCAAACCAAAAAATATGATCCCACTCTCGGGGCACTGTCAGCCTTTCAGCCATGGAAATCAGTGACACAGCCCCTCCCATTCCTTAGAGACAGGCTCTTAACTGCCCCTTTTTGGGCTAGTGTCAATCCTCTTCTCTTACAGATTACATTGTCAGGCTCTCTCTGTCTGCCAATTTTACTGGAAAGATGCAATATTGTGCCACGAGGACAAGTACATTCTCCAGATTTAGGTTTACATCATTTAAGTACTCATGACACCTTGCTTATACAACATTCATGCTGTATAAACTTAATTAAATTTATCAATTACAAACCACGGTGATTCAATGGACCTAATCTTTTCATCATCGTTTGCGAATGTAGGGGAGCAGCTGTACTATTCTAAACTAGAACTATTCACCACAGAATTGGCTTTCCATCGCAGCTGCCCATATTTTCTCTTGGTTATGGGTCTAATTAACCAGAATTAAAGTGTTTATTGTTCATCTGCATAGTTTTTGGATTTACTAATCATGGTGCTGTATGCGCAACACACACAGATATTTTGCTAGGGTTTGCCCCTTTGAGCCTTTTTGAATAATTAGAATCTAAGCTGCTGACCCGAGCAGAGGATGTTATATTAACCCCAAGACTATAATAAACTGAGTTTTTGAATGGAGATTCTTCGTTCAAAACTCAATTTTGTAAAGGAATAAACTCTATCATTATCTTCGAACAGGGCTCTACTCAAACATTTTTTGAAAGAGAAAATGTGCTCTAAATTTGGAAAATGGTCTTTAAATGGGATCACTGTAGCGGCCGTTCTGTAGAACCAGTGTTTAAATAGACTACAACATTGACAACAACAAGCCAAAAATATCTTGAATTCATTTAGTAAAACCAGCTATATTCCCAGGCTCACGTCGACTCGGAGTTGCTCCATGTGAAGCGAATGATATCCGCACCCTTGTGGTTAACCACTCTTATTCAGACGGCAAATGCATCCTATCCAGTTTCTTTCCTCTCACAACTGGCGAGGATCCCCAATGGGTCTCGCCCTCCCTCCGGCTGTTTCAGGTGCCCTTTGGGGACCTGCTCTCAAAGAATGACCTGGAAATGTCACTCTCTCACAGGGACGCGGAGCGGAAGTGAAGCCGTTAACCTCTCCATTATGTGTAATTGGTGTCTCCTCAGTTCATTCATCTGCACAGGGAGAGCGGAAACCCCGCCCTGCGAGCCACCTCAGGGAGCCCCTCCGCATGACATCATGTCTCTGCCGCCAAGCAGACGCTATTGTTGTCCAGGTGCTGGAACCTCCTTTTTTCTTTTTTGTGCTTTGTTTTCACAAACAACAAAAGGGACGCCAAGGTTTCATGAAGGAAGGAGACATGTTTCTTCCACCCATAAAGGGCAGGGACACCTTGAATGAGTCCACTCACACATACATGCACGCATACACTCATACGTGCAAACTCGCACATTCATGTAAATGCATGCATGAGAAGGGCTGAATAGGCCAAAATTCATTTGGGGCTTTTATATACATTTATTTTCACTTTCACATAATATATTCTCTCTCTCACACGCATATGTTCACTTTTTCACTCACAAATATTCTCACTCTTGCATACAATCATGCAACTCACTACAAATATATTTTCAGGATTACAACATACATGGATGGGAGAGGGAGTTCTTGTAAGTGAATAGAAAATATACAGTGTGCAGTGATGATCATACACGTAACAAAATGAAGATAAATCAGAAACCAAGAACTGTAATAGTATTTCTTTCATGTAATATTGGATCATAGTGATGAAACTAAGTAAATCGATAACAGTGGGATATATAGTTAAAACAAAAACAATCATGTCTTTTTGAGAGAAAAGGTCATTATCCAGTGTGGCCACCCCTTGCCAAACCATTCCGTATGGTTTGATTTTCATTCCAAAGAGATTCTTTCGATCTTACAGCAGATTTGTGCAATCAGATTAAGGTCTGGTCTTTGATAGGGGCAAATCATAACTTTCATTTACGAGATGCTTATTTCCGACTGAGATAATTCTTGCTCAACTTAGAAGCGTGTTTAGGGTCATTATCTTGTTGAAAATGAAATCACAAGCAATCAGTCTCTTTCCAGACGGCAATGTGTGCCTCACTAGGATGCTATGATACTTGTTTAGATGCATCTTTCCACCAATTTTTATAAGATCACCGGCTCTTTTTTAGCAGAATGAATGCCGAACCATAATATCACCACCTGCATGTATTACTGATGGGGTTAAACAGTAATTTTTAAAACATTCTCCATTTCTATGGCGCAAATTCTTTTTTTTAACTCTTATTTTAACAGGGGAGTCTTTATTTAACCCATTAAGATCGAAATATCTTTTTCAAGTGTTATGGCCCCAATTTGTTATTACAATTTACAACACAACAGCAACAGCAAGGGATGACAGACACAATTTAAAACTTAAACACATTTAATTTTTAACAAAGACAATAATGACTAAACTAATCTACAGACCAAGATTGATTGGAAAAAAAAACAGAAATATTTACAGTCCCTTTGGTGGGTTTTCTGGTGATGTGCTGGGTGAGGAAAAAAAAAGCTCAAACACAGGCAAAAATCCACAAAAGAAACTTCACAGGTCTTGAACAGAATGACAGGTCTGGTCGCATGTATCCCTCTTCTTGCAATTTCTCCGACTACTTTACTGTCTCAATTCTTTTCTTTATATACTCTTTTGCAGACCCCACCCACATTTAGACCTCTTTTTTTTATTTTCAGGGACTTGCCCCAGACATGTCCAGGACATGTCTAAACCTAGCTCCAGTCTGAGCTAAATAAAAGAAAGGTAAATGCCATCTAGTGGCCTCTATTCACATTACACCTCCATTCCAAAAGGCAAAAATTTTGTCTCATAAAGGCAAAATTTTTCTTTTCAATACAAAATGGTTAAGTGAACACTTGTCTATATATACATATCATACAATATTCAAATAAACACGTGATATATATATATATACATTTTGAAACACGGGATAAGCAATCAGCAATCACATTGTCAGCACCCTTTACATGCTTAATTTCCAAGTCAAACTCCTGTAAAATCAAACTCCAATTCAACAATCTCCGATTCTTGTTTTTCATCTTACTCAAAAACATTAACGGATTGTGGTCAGTGTACACAATCATTGGCTTTTGCCCTGTTCAAACATAAGCATCAAAGTGTTGTAAAGATAGAACCAGAGCCAACAGCTCATTCTCTATTGTGGAATAGTTCCTTTGGTGGCGATTGAACTTCCTGGAGAAGTATGCCACGGGATGCTCAATGTCATCAGAGTCACTTCTCTGTAGGAGCACAGATCCACAAGCTTGGTCGCTAGCATCGACCGCGATGGAGAACGGTTTGTTGAAGTCAGGAGATTTGAGCACGGGGAAGTGACACAGCAGAGACTTCAGGCGATCGAAGGCTCTCTGGCATGCATCATCCCAAGTGAACTTTACGCCTTTCTTCAGTTGGTTAGTTAGACTGAGAGCAATTTCAGCAAAGTTCTTGCAGAACTTGCGGTAGTACCCGATCATTCCAAGGAAGCGGCGCAAAGCTTTTTTGTTGTCAGGAACTGGAAAGTCCATGATGGCTTGGACTTTAGCATTTATGGGTGCCACCTTACCCTAGCCTATGACGTAGCCAAGATAGGTGACAGTAGCACAACCAAAGTCACTCTTGTTCAGGTTAACAGTCAGGTTAGCCTGGGTCAGGCGCTGGAACAACGTCTCTACATCTTTTAGATGTTCTTCCCAGGAGTCACTCCATGTGATCAGGTCATCGATGTACGCACCCGTGTGTGGCAATCCGGCGATTGTAGACTGTATCATCCTTTGGAATGTGGCTGGGGCATTTTTCATCCTAAAGGGTAGGACTTCATACTGGTACAACCCAGATGGTGTGGCAAAAGCAGAGATGCTCTTGGCCCTCTCAGTTAAAGGCACACACCAATAACCCTTCAATCAATCAATCTTGGTCAGAAACTTTGCTTGCCCTACTCTATCAATACAATCATCAATCCTAGGTATTGGAAACACATCAGTTCTAGTTACAGCATTGACTTTGCGATAATCTGTACAGAATCTAGTACTTCCATCAGGTTTTGGAACTAGCAAACAGGGTGAACTCCAATCTGAGTTGGAGGGTCTGATAATATCATGTTCTAACATGTACTCAACCTCTTTCTCAGTAATCTTTCTCTTTTCAGGATTCATCCGGTACGGATGCTGCTTAATTGGTTTGGCATCACCAACATCTACATCATGAGAGGCTATAGAAACTCTCTTTGGAGCAGAAGGATACAGATCCTCATATTTCTTGATCAACCTCTCAAACTGATCTCTCTGTGAGGGTTCTAAGTGCTGGAGTTTTACATCAAGATTGTGCAACACTTCAGAATTTGACAATTTACATGAAAGAACTTCAGCTTTAATTCTAGGTTCATCATCTTGAAACTCCCCCTCATCTTCACACGTTTTGACCATTGGAGAATCTGAAGTGACAACTGCAACCCTAGCATTTCTGGCATGATAAGGCTTCAGCATGTTAATGTGACACAATTGTTTTGGTTTTCTCCTATCTGGAGTCTTCACAATGTAATTGAGATCATTGAGTTTTGTCAGAATTTCATAAGGACCATGAAATCTAGCCTGCAATGGATTGGACTGCAAGGGAAACAACAAAAGGACCTTGTCTCCTGGTTTAAACTCACGGCTTCTAGCCTTATGATCATACCAAGTTTTCATTTTTCCCTGACTTGATTTCAAGTTCTCTTTGGCTAGGTCACAAGCAGCACGCAATCTGTCCTTAAACTTGCTAACATAGTCTAACGGACTGATATGCGGCTCTTTCTCTTGCCATTGTTCACTCAATAATGGCAAAGGTCCTCTCACTTCATAGCCAAACACTAGCTCAAATGGACTGAATCCAGTAGACTCCTGCACTGCTTCTCTAGCTGCAAACAACAGCAAATGAACACCTTCATCCCAGTCTTTCTCATGGTCATAACAATAAATCCTCATCATTGTCTTGAGAGTGGAATGAAACCGCTCTAAGGAACCCTGACTTTCTGGATGATAGGCACTAGAAAGAATCTGCTTTGCACCTAGTTCATACGCAACCTGCTGAAACAATCCTGAAGTGAAATTGCTACCTTGGTCTGACTGAATTTCCCTGGGAAGGCCAAACAACATGAAGAACTTTATCAAAGCCTTCGAGATTGCAGTTGCCTTGATGTTACGTAGAGGTATGGCTTCGGGGAATCTGGTAGATGCACACATGATTGTCAACAAGTACTGATTTCCAGATCTAGTCTTGGGTAATGGACCAACACAATCAACAATGACCTTAGAGAATGGCTCTGCAAATGCTGGGATAGGCTGCAATGGAGCTACAGGTGGGTCTAACTGGTGTTTTCCAACTACTTGACAAGTGTGACAGGTTTTGCAAAAGTTGGAAACGTCTTTCCGAAGCCCAGGCCAAAAGAAGTGTTTCATGATTTTATCAACAGTCTTGTTAACACCAAGATGACCTCCTAAAGGTAAACTATGAGCCATTGTTAAGATCTCATTCCTGTAAACCTTCGGAACAACAATTTGCCTGACCACTGCCCAATCTGCATTGGCAGGGATATCAGGAGGGCGCCACTTCCGCATCAACACACCATCCTTGAGATAATACCCAACTGGAACTGCGTCTATTTCTTTATCAGGAAGGGCTCTCCTCCTTAGTGCAAAAATTTCAGGATCATTAGTTTGCTCCAATCAACCGCTTTCTGGACAGAGACAAGTCTTCAGACACATCAGAATCACCAAACCCATCAGGCTGGCTGAATAATGAACTGATAAAAGTGTCTGATAAGTTCTCAAACGGAGAAACCATAGTAGGCCAATCAGAGTCATGAGGCGAACCACCTGAGTCCTGACTATTCAATGTGCTGGACGGCACCACAACATCTTCTTCTTTAGCCTTCTTGGCCATAGCACGAGTCACTGCGCAAGAAGGATACAGAGATGGGTCCTCATCCCCATCTTCAGTGCTTGGCTGTGAAGTAAGATGTACAGGGGGAACTACTTTGCCCCCAGCCAGGTCATTGCCTAGCAACAGAGAAACACCCTTTATAGGTAGACTTGACATAAGTCCCACCTTTACCTGTCCTGTAACTAAATCTGACTTCAAGAATATAGAGCGCAGGGGTACAGATACAGTCCTCCCTTCAATACCTTGTACAAGTATGAAATCCCCTGAAGCGGTCTCATCACGTAACTCCAAAGAGTCCATCAACAAAAGTGACTGAGAAGCTCCGGTATCCCTTAGGATATATATGGGGACAGGAGTAGTATGCTCATTCAGAAACACAAATCCCTCTGACACAAATGGAAGAAATTCCTCCCTCACGAAGTCAGCTGTATTAGGCTTTTTAGCCCCACAAAAAGCAGGCAATTTAGCAGATCGGTTATCTACTACAGGGGTTTCTAACCTTGTCTTCACAAAGGCATTTGGTTTGGTATCCTTTTCTTTTTCTTTCTTAGCTTTTAGGAACCAACAGTTAGTTGTAACATGACCAGATTTCTTGCAATAACTGCAAACTAGACCACTTTTGTCACTGTCAGCTTTCACACTTTGATCAGACCTGTTACTGGATTTCTGAGCACCATCACCAGATTTGTCTTTGTTTTTGGGAGAGGATTCTTGGGTATCACCGTAACCCTTTTTCTGAAATTGGGACCATCTATTGTTACTGCTAGACTGAAATTTGGACTTATGTGTGAGAACATATTCATCTGCAAATTTGGCAGCTGATTGCAAATTCAGTGCTTGCTTCTCATTAAGGTAGGTCTTAACATCATCCTTAACACAGTTCTTGAATTCTTCAACTAACACCATCTCTTTTAGTGAGTTGAAATCATCCTTGACCTCCATAGAAGTACACCAGCGCTCAAAGCAAACCTTCTTCTCATTAGCAAATTCCACATAAGTCTGATTTTCAGATTTCTTCAGACCTCTGAATTTCTGTCGGTAAGCCTCTGGAACCAACTCATAAGCTCTCAAAATAACCTTTTTGACAACCTCATAATCAGAGGAATCATCTGCAGACAAAGCCGAATAGGCTTGTTGAGCTTTACCCTTGAGGACAGTTTGCAACATCAGAGGCTAGTGTTCCTTTGGCCACTGGCAACTCTTTGCTACCTTTTCAAAACACTGGAAATAGTTGTCAACATCCTTTTCCGAAAATAAAGGCACCAATTTTACCTCCTGGCTGGCACAAAATTTATTTTCAGTTGCTATTTTAATTTTTAGTTGCTCCATTTGGAGTCTTTCTTCTCTCTCGAATTTCTCTAATTCAAAATCTCTCTGTCTTGCAAGTTGTTCTAACTCAAATTCTCTTTGTTTTTCTTTTTCTTCCCTTTCTTTCTCTCTTTCTTCCCTGTGTTTCTTCTCTTCTCTAGCTAATTTTTCCAACTCAAACTGCCTTTGTTTTTCTTTTTCTTCCCTTTCAATCTCTAGCATTTTTAATTTAAGTTCCATTTCTATATTTGGATTTTCCACTGGAAACTGTTCCAGATCTCCTGGTGCAAACACATTTTCATCAATGTAATATTCAACTATCTCTCTAGCCAGTCTTGCTTTTCGCATGGCTGATTTTACCTCTGTCAGCTCCAAATGTCTGCATATTTCCAACAGTTCGGTCTTTTTAAAAGACTTCAAAACCCCTATGGTTGGTGATGCCAATAAATCATCCATTGCTGTTGTCAATATATTCATATAGGAAAATTCACAAAAACAATTTTATAATTTGAAATGTTAGGTTTTTAATAAATGACTCACAAAATGGTCTATCCCGGACGAGCCCCCAATTTGTTATGGCCCCAATTTGTTATTACAATTTACAACACAACAGCAACAGCAAGGGATGACAGACACAATTTAAAACTTAAACACATTTAATTTTTAACAAAGACAATTATGACTAAACTAATCTACAGACCAAGATTGATTGGAAAAAAAAACAGAAATATTTACAGTCCCTTTGGTGGGTTTTCTGGTGATGTGCAGGGTGAGGAAAAAAAAAGCTCAAACACAGGCAAAAATCCAAAAAAAAAAGCTTCACAGGTCTTGAACAGAATGACAGGTCTGGTCGCATGTATCCCTCTTCTTGCAATTTCTCCTACTACTTTACTCTCTCAATTCTTTTGCTTATATACTCTTTTGCAGACCCTACCCACATTTAGACCTCTTTTTTTTTATTTTCAGGGACTTGCCCCAGACATGTCCAGGACATGTCTAAACCTAGCTCCAGTCTGAGCTAAATAAAAGAAAGGTAAATACTGCCATCTAGTGGCCTCTATTCACATTACACAAGGGAGCCCTGGGGGTAGAGGTGGGGAGGGAGAGGGCAATTTGCACAGCCAATTAGATCAGGGGATGATTAGGTGGCAGGTTGAAAGAGCCAGGTTGGGACTTTAGCCATGACACCAGGGAAACCTCTACTCTTATCGATGAGTAACATGGGATCTTTAATGGCCACAGCGAGTCAGGACCTTGGTTTAACGTCTCATCTGAAAGATAGTGTCTCCTTCAGTGCAGTGTCGCCGTCGCTGCACTGAGGCATTGGGAATTATTTCACCAGAGGGAAGATTGCAACCTACTGGCCCACCAACACCTCTTCCAGCAGCAACTTGGTTTTCCCAGGTGCTCTCCCATCTAAATACTAACCAAACGCACCCCTGCCCCATGGCTGGAGCAGATTGAATAGTGGTATGGCTGCTGGCAATTCTGTTTGGGTGAAAGAATTTAAATTTTGATTCCTTGTTCCTAAAAACTTGTTCCCAGTTCGTTGGTGTCCAATCCTTGAAATTCTTGGTAAGCTCAAGTCTTTTTTTTTTTTTTTTTGATGTTGCCAGCTCTCAGCAGCAACATGACCAATCAGTCCATTTTCTGTCATGGTTTGTGAGGTGTGCGTGTTGTTTGGACTTTTCTTTGCGGCTCTCGTCCCGGGACGATATCGAAGTCCTGGGCCATCTAATTCTTTACCCAGCTGGTTGATTGACCTGCCGAGGCACTTTACCAGAATCTATATAAGTAGGAAGTCCGGCACGCCTCCTTTGCTAGAGTGTCTGTGTTTAGCTTCCCACTATAGCTGAAGATATCTAAAGTCAGGTTTTGTATGACTATGAGGTATCGATCTGGAACCAAATGCGAGAACACAGGGTTGCAAAAAAGAGGATTTTATTGAGCGAGGGGGGTAACCTCCGCAGGGCAGAAGGCAACAGTACAGAGTCTGCAATACAAAAGTCAAAATCTAGTGGGGCAGAAATGGAGTGGTAACCAGGGCAGCAAACACAAAAATCGTAGTCAGGCAAAACAGATCCGGTACACAGGCAGTGGTTTGTAGGAGAAGCCAATATCAAAAACCAAAGGGCAATTTGAATCGTAAACAGGGCAGCAATCCTCAAAATCGTAGTCGGGCAAAAAAGGGTTTGAATGCACAGATGCAACAGTAATCAATGAAGGGCAAGCCAAAAATCAATAGTCGGACGATCCAGTCAGAAAAGAAATGCAATGAGTATGAGGCGAGAGAAATAGCAGCACAGGTAAACAGGAGAAACGATGTGACAGAGAAGAACTGTGAAGAGACATCTAATATATACTTCCAGGGAGATCACATGGTAAGACACAAATTACACAAATTTTTGACAAAGATCTTGTATTGTCAAACCGCTCCATAAAACCTTTTCCAGCACATTCCAAAGGTTTTCGATTGGTAACGGCCAAATTGGTGGCAAATTTATATGTTAAAATGATTGCTCATGGTCACTTTACTCCTCCACAATTTGAGCCCGATGAATCTTATCATGGTCATCTTGGAGTATACCTGTGCTGTCAGGGATTCAATATCCGTGATATGATAACTTAGTCATTCAATACATTCAGGTAGTCTGCTGACTTCATTTTATAGCCGCATAACATTGTTGAGCCTAACCAACTGAATCAACCCCAGATCACAACACTGCCTCTGGAGGCTTATAAAGTGGGCACCATGCATGACGTGTTCATCGCTTCCAGGGCTTCATTTCTTACCTTCACACGCACATACGTATCTGTGAATAGGGCACATCTAGAGTCATCAGATGACATGACCTCTTTATATTACTTCACAGTCCAATGTTCAAGCTCCCCAGCAAATTGAACTCATTCACACGGAAGGCATTCACCTGAGGGATGTCACAGCTAATGACCGAGTCTCCATGGACTTCTGTTGTTTTGGAGAAGACTGCTCTGCCTCTGAAGTTTATCAGGCATAATTGAAATGTTTTGGTGGATTAATAAACTTATCCCGTGTTTAAACTGGCACTGAGGTGAGTAGATCATGACAGAATTTCATTTTTGAGTGAACTGTTAGTTTAAATCCAAAAAGTGACTTTCTTGGCCAGGCAGTGCATGTAATTGGAAGTGAGAATGTACTGTATGTATATTAGAGTGAGAATATATGAAAGTGGGAGGCGCAAACATACATATATATATATATATATACACACACACACACACACGCACACGCACACACACACACACCAGCTCCATTGGTCATTAGACTCAGAGCCCATTTACGTTCTCACTTGTATTGGAGAGCAACATACTGCAGACAAAGTGAATGACTCCGATAATATTTATACAACGTACATCAAATGCTCTGGAAACTGTGAAAATCTATGAAAAATACATTTAAATGTTATTATGTTATGGTCCATTTCTCTTCCCTTCTTTGCATCTGCTTGCCAACAGGCCAGAGAGACAAGTACAAATTATATACAATGCAGAAGTCAGGGCCACTGTGTTTGATTACTCTGCGCAGTAGAGTCTGCCAGTATATTTGGTATTTGCCCAAGGAAGGACTAGATTCATGAACGGTGACAAGACCTTTCATCGGCCCGACTTGGTTATTTTCAAAGCTGGCAGAAATGCAATATTCATTAATCATGAAAATATAAGTCAAGTGAATATTCATTGTCTTGGAAAACCTCAATTATTCTAAAGAGAGTTCACATGCTGTTCACATGCTAAATACACTTAGCACTGTATTGACATTTTTATCCCTCTTTCATCACCAGCAATGAAAAGACAGTCACATATCATGTGTTTATAATCATTGCACATAATTATGTTTCGCATATGCTGTGTGCATGTAGTCAAACAACATACACAACACAGATTACAAACTAAATATACTAAGTGGCGTTTATACACACTAATTTCCAGTTTGTACAACTGGATTAAGAGGTTGTTTTGTAGGTTTGAGTGATTATCATGATTTGAAAAGCTGTCAAGTTAACACGGCTTTTCATCTGGGGTTTAGCACCAGTTTATTTTTTTTGACAGAATTTGGATTCAGAATCTGAATCCCATAATACAATTTAAATTCCATGCCAAAAGCCTTGGATTTATTCAGAGCCAATGTCAATTGCCCTTATACCTACTACTGCCATCTGTCATTTGGAAATTTTAATTAAATAAAAAAAAAAAAAAATGCATGACGTGTCATATTTTATTTTTTAAACCTCTTACATTGTTTTTTTATATTCCGGTGCTTTACCTTGAAAATATTAGGAAACGTTCATACTGTTATTATTATGCATTGCCTCCATCTTTTTTTGGTTCAATTCTGCTGTATACCTTGCATATTTGCTTAACAATATTGTGGTTGACCTAACGAGCTGAAGCTTGATCTAAACGCGCTTCTGAGCATGACATAATTTACGCGCAAAATCTAAAATGCAGGTGGTCATTGGAAGGAGCAGTAACAGCAGAGCAGTGGTTTGGATTGGCTGATGAAGTGGTGCCTTAGCTGTGTTCATGATAGCAATGATGTCCAGCCGTTTGATCCAGTGGCTAGCCAAACTTTGGAAACAGTTTGTATCTGTCATTATTTACCAAATAAATGAATCGCTACATAGACAAGAAGCTCCTGCAATCCAGAAGACTCCCAGAGTTTCAGGAGATTTGAGAGGTCTGATAATAATTAAAGCAACGAGGATTGGTGTGTTTGTGAGTATGCTTATGTATTACGAGTTGCCTTAGTGATAGTCACCACATAAGTGGCTGGCCAGCATTAGAAAAGCTTAGGTCTCTGCTAATTTTAATGCTAATTATTTACTAATTTAATTCAGGTGTGTTCTGATTGGTGACTGGCCATCATAGCTTGGTCCCAAAAAATCCCAATAGCTGACTCAAAATGATTAGAGCGAGGCAGAATCTTTTCAGAACTAATAGACTTTATTCACACTGAGATAAAGCCAAGCTTTCCTTTGCACAAAACAAAGCTGACCATCCATCTTTTTTAATCCAAGAATTACGTCACAAGGAAATACAAACAATCTCACAATGGTTTTATGCAAATGGTCTCTGAGGCATATGTCCAAGAACCAAGTGGAAATCGCAGAGACAGAATAAATTTAGCTTAGTTCCGACAAATGCATTTGCACTTTGGGTCAAGTTGACCCTGACCAGGGTCCCATCTAGATTCAAACAGATTTATTAATCTCAAATTAACCTGGCTATGTCTGCAAAAAATGGTGTGCCAGGCCCGGCGCTAGAACAGAGAATTGGGGGGGGCATAGACATGTCCCTTTATGACAATTATTATAGTCCTGGAAAGTTCTCAATCATTTTCCTTTATTGACGTGTTTTCCAATTATTGTAATTGGCATCTGAAGACACAGTTTCTCTCCATATGCGATCTAACAGGGGTGAAATTATGGGGAAAATTCAGTACAACTAAGAATTGGGGTGGACAAACCGTTTAAAACACTTATTAGTCCTGACCTGTTCTCAGTCATTTTCATGATTAACAGAAGGGTCACTCTGAGAGCACTCCACACTTAACAGGTGTTGCTTGTTCTACCCAATTAGGTAAGACGAAAATCATTCATAATGATTCAGAATAGCATTTGTTTCGTTTCTTTCTTGCAAGCTATTTTTCTCACTTATCTTAATTTCTCTTAGTTGTTACCCACCTGCGCATAAATACTTATTGGTACGGGTGACCCTAAATTAAAGCCTTTTTTTTCCATTTGCTTGTTTTGTGCACAAGTTTTAATGTAATCAAATGTCAAGTTCAACTGCGGCCTTGGGGATTCGCTGTTATGATTTTCAACATCTGGGTATGATTAAAATAATGTTGTGCAATATTTCAAAATATTGTTGATACATTTTTGGAGATCACTTTGATCAGGTTCCATTCTTTAAGCAATAGTTTGCTAGGGTGCTTTCATTTTGCGCACAAGCAGATCTCGTTCTGCTGCTGTGACAGCTATTCTCCAAGGTACAAGGCTATTCTCCCCTGGCTTTTAAAGGGAGAAGGACGCTGTCTTTTACATCGCTGTGCTTTGACTGGGACTCTCCAAAACCTTAATTTTGTCTCATTTGAGCCATTCGGTGGTAGACCTTCTTGTATTCTTCAGATCACTGCCCTGCTGCATAACCCAACTGCGCTTGAGCCTTGGGTCACAATCTGATGGTTGGATATTCACACTCAGGACTGTCTTGCGGAGAGCAGAATTCATTGTTCCATCAATAATAGCAGGTACCCCATGTCCTGAAGCGGCAAATCAGCTCCAGGCCATCATATTATCTCCACCACCATCCTTGATTGTTGGGATGATGCTCTTGTGTAATGCTGTGTCAGCTTTACACCAGATGTCCCATATCTTCCCTTTTTGACTCATCAGTCCACAAACTTTTACTTAAAGTCTTGGAGGCAATTGTTTTTGCCAAATGTGAGGCAAGCCTTTGCATGCTTTTTGATCAGGAGTGGTTTTCGCCTTGCAGCTCTCCCATGGATGCAATTGCCCAGTCTCTCTCTCATTGTCAAATTGTACACACTCACCTTAAGTGAGGTCTGCTGTTCTTTTGTGAACTCCTGCATGAGTCGTCAATGCGTGCTTGGAGGAATTTTAGTCGGATGGCCACTCCAGGCAAGGTTCACCACTGTTCCAAATATTCTCAATTTTGGAGACAATGGCTCTCACCATGGTTTGCTGGAGTCCCCAAGCCTTATAAATGCCTTTGTTACCCTTTCCAGACTGCAAAATGTCAACAACTTTGTTTCTCATCTGGTTTTGAATTTCTTGAGATCACAACATCATGTGCTGATTTTTATCTCCTGCACATAACCAGACGGGTTATATTTAAGTTGAACAGGGCTTGTCAAAGGAACTTGAACTCAATTATCAATTGGATTAGCTTAAAAGTTACTTTCAATCTGTCCCCATTTATGATAGTGAATGTTAGTCTTAATATCAATAAACATAAAATAATGCTTTTTTTGACCAAAAATTAATCTACCTTTAAATATATCCAAAATAAACTGAAAGGTTACTTTTTCATTTGCAATGTACACAAAATTCTCATAATGCTTCAGTGATTTATTACAGGAATAACATTGATTTTGTATTGGAATTTCAATTAAATCGAGTTATTGACCTTGAACAATCACCTTGCTATGTGCAGAGCCGAGATTTATTGTATGGCCCCAAATTGCTCACACAATTCTGCAAGACTCATGGCATTACATGGTTTTCCAACCAAGTGAGTGAGCACTTCTCGCTAACGAAAGCACTTTTAAGTGGCCTTACCGGGGAGCAACCCCAAAGTCAGACGGGGCATGGCATGGGATCCGCCGATTTAAAAAATTTTTTTGGTGAAAAATTTCTTGCCTTGGGACGGGGGCGCTGGATTGCTTGCGTACCTCTGTAACAGGATCCTGGAAGAAAAACCCATGGGATTTATAAAGTCGACACCTCACAAAAATTGTGATTTTTAATTGGTTTAAGAGCATGGGTTGTTCGCAAATAAACTCTAAATGAAGTCAGCAGGGTCAGCATTATCCTAAATGCTCGACCACAACACAGTGCGAAAAGACTGACCGGTTATTATTTCATGAGTTCTGTGGAGAGCCACAACATTTAACCCATTTTCACCATTTGAAAAGTTGGGTTTCTTGGAATGCATGAGTAATGTGACACCTTATAGAACTGCTCGGCCGAAGTTCAGAAATATTGACACAGTTAATGGAGGACTTGAATATGGCCTGTTACAGAATGACCACAAGCAAATCATAAAGATCCCTTTGTTGTTGCAGAGGTTTAAGAGACTCTGGGGGTCCGAATACCCTCCCTTCCCACAAACCACAGTGAATGAAACTTTGGTTCTCGTATCCAAACACAGTGGGTGGTTCTGAAATGACAGTTTTGTGGAGCTTTTTAAAGCGCAGGCAACTCCATGTCATACGCTGGAACTCAGTGTTAATTATTCAATTGATGGCAAGGCCGCTGTGCTGAGTTTTCCTGTTTTCACCCTGGCTTTCTTAGAGAAAAATGTAAAAGCAGTGCAATGACTCTGCTTATAATCAAGGGATTACTTGGTTTTTGACAACGGTAATTTAAAATAATTATGGTGGTACACAGAAGCCGAACAGGAATCAAATGTACTTCCCATCACCGTGTCTTAAGATGTCACTCCTATGAGCTCAGGATACTTTATCCCCCAATAATTCCTCTTGGAAAGTGCATTCAGTGAAGTGAGTGGACAGAGGAGTAACCTTCCAAATTCATGATGCTAAACCCAAGACAAGTGCGACAACTACCATGGAAAATATGTCATCCAGCTGTCATATTCCAACAGCCAAACTCAATGAAACTACAGCAATGATCTCATGCCTCTTGGACCATTGTAATGTTTTTTTTTTTTTTTTTTTAAAGTCAGATATGATTTAAATAAAAGTCAAAATGGATTCTAAACTATAAACAACCTGATTTCGATAAAAGGCGTGGAGTCGTTTTTTGGCAACTTCATGTGGAGTATCCCAAGCCAGAGATAGCAATGCTATCATCCCAGTCCTAACAGCAAATCATCACCGTATTATATTGCTTCCAAAATGTATGGAACTATTGCTTGATTGATGGCAAAAGTTATAGGACTAAAACACTTACTCATGCAATGTCCATGCTTGGTTAGTGGAGCGTAAATGCATAATGTCAACAGTAACAGCTTCTGTCATCTCTGGTTATCAGCACACAGCTGGCTATAGTGCTTTGGTCTGAATCCACTGAGTGCTGAAATTCACTTTCAGGGCTAAACTAATCTGCTTCAATGGAGCAGCAAAGCCTATATCAGTCTGACAGCTCAGAGCTCACTGCATATCATTTCCTCGCACATTTGTGCCAGGTGAATTGTGCCAGGTGGTTTTGTGACCAGGGGTGTTTGACTCTAAATCTGGGGGCTGCAAAGATTCTATGGTTTGGGAGTGTTTCAACCCATTTACAATTCATTTGAGTCGCTTATCACCTAAAAAGCCAACACATCTCCATTTCCAAGGCTTTTGACAACTTCTGGTGGAAAAGAAGCTGCAAAAATCTAACAGTCGACTTAGATGTAACACCCTTGCATTAAATGATCTTTCAGTATTAATCCCTTGTTCACCTGGAATTGAGGCCAGTTGTGGACAGACTCAGCAACATTTACCTAATCTCATTGCTGGAGCTTAGCAAGGAGCTACGTGACTATTTTCAGTGCTGTCCAACATCAACAATTTCTTGCTTGCCTGGAAACACTGCTTTTGTTTTATAAGAAAGAGAGAAGTTCTGATATTCCTTTGTATGGACCACTTTATTGAGTCGATTGGCCAATCCAGTCTAAAGTTTAGTTAACTTGGATTGTAGAGGGAATCAGATTAGTGGCTTGCAGTTGTGAAATCAGGCCATTTTCTGTGGACATGCCTGACTGAAAGAATGCAAGTTGTGAGGGGAGGAATGTGGCCTTGTGGAATGATGGTTGGACAGCACTAAGCATAATGAGATTCATTAGTCCTGTGCCAGCAGCACCGAAGTGTTCAAATCAGCTCAGAACCTGGAAAAGTATGTGAATGTACACTCATCTTAAATCTAAGGTTTCTCTTTCACTGCACATCTCAGGTCTCGTGGGTTAATTTGTGATCCACATAGAAATCATAGTGATATATTAAATTAAAAATTGGCATGTAGTTGTACATTCACTTGCTGGTAAGTTTGACAGTGTAGGTGCAATGGAACTACAGTCCACAGGAAAGACAATGATTAGTTTACAACTCCACCCTCAGCGCGACGTATTGTTAGTATATATAGTGACCCTGGAGACAAACTGAGAGAAATAAAACATACCACAACTTAAGGAACTCATGACGCAGCCCGACTTTGCTCTCTGCCAGCTTAGTCTCAACAATTTTGTTCCTTCTCCAGATATATTGGAACACCATTCTTGTGAACTCTCATGGGGAGATTGCACATGCTGTGCACGTTCTACAGAGGCCGAGTTTACTGAAAGGATTGGCTAACATCTTACATGGCTAACACATCAAAGTCTTGGCCTAGTCAATCACTACCCCTAGCGCACACTAGCTGGAAAGGAAAACACTAAACAAACGTTTAGGAACTACTTCTCCAGAAACGATGCTTGCAGCCAGTGGAGCATATGGCTTTATAGGAGCACAGACCTCGCATTGCATATGCAAGAAGAATTGTCTGAATTGTCTCCATATGGAAGTCATCACGTTTCCAAAATATTGTCCAAGATTCACAGCTTTGCTACTGCATCTCCGAAGACAAGCTACGGCCATGCCGATCAGCATCGCAAATGGACACTCCTCCATAAGCAGCATAGGCTTCATCGGGTCTAAAATGAGTTTATCTGAATTGTCGAATGTTTTGTTGGCTGTGGACTTGGCTTGCTGTGGCTAGTGCAGTGGTTCTCAAACTCGATCCTGGCACCCCACTGTGTATACTGGCTCTTGTTCCGACCTCAGTTGCAATCTTAGGACTTAAAAAAGCTGTTGATTTACCTTAATTGGGTGCATTCATGTTCAGAGCAGTTATTTGTCCTCTTAAGCCACATTTGACAAATCTGCACATGCCATGAAGAATTAAAATTTCATATGCACAATGAGATACATAAACCAGTATGAATAACTGCAGAAGGAAACGATTTGACCGAACCCTTAATTAACGTGAACAATCAATAGGTTCCTCATAGGTGAAACTGTCAACACATGGTTGCGAAAACCAACTTTGGCAAACAGTAAAGTCACTCCTGTTTCATTTCATGTTCATTTTATTAAGTTCAGGAAAATTATTTTGAAAGAATAACACAAAACACCTGTGTTCAGCAACCCATTCTGGAGCTTACTGATTTTCTCAGTCTAATTTGATCTGTTTAAGAATTTTTTTTTTACCTGCAAATCCTCACAATATGGAAAAATAAGCATAACATGTTTGAAGGTTTTTATTCTTCGTGGCACAATGGATATGTCCATAAAAATGCCGCTAAAGGTGGTAAATAACTAAGCATGGAATGCTAATTAATATAAACCTCATTTATAGCAGTTGTGTTTGTAACAAAAACCAGAATACACAGTGGGGCGCCAGGAACGAGTTTGAGAACCACTGGGCTAGTGGAATAAAGCAACCTCATGCTTTCTCTTCTACCACCAAACTTTCTGGTTTACTATCTCACTTGCTTTATTTTTATACCCTTTGGCTCCCAAATGAAGGATAAGGGTTAAAGCTGGTTTCTGGTCGGATATTACAAGTACTAGAATATGAGAGCTGAGCCAGAGGGTCTTTTGAAGAACTCTAAATCCTTCAGATTATAAACTGAATCTTTGATTTAATTAATTAATTTCATTCAGATCGTTAATATTGGTTATTTTATTATTTTAATTTGAATACTGTATTTTTGATTTTAGTTGTAAATTCATGTGGCTGGGCTGAGCTTTCCTGCAACACCAAACTGGCATCTCAAGGGAGGATTATTAAGATAAACACGTCTTGATTTTCTATTCTTTCCATTTTACTGTATGTTTTCATGAAGGTATTTCCCCCACAACCGAATCAAATTGCAAAAGCCAATTCCAGTGAGGTTGGGACGTTGTGTAAAATATGAATAAAAATAGAATATGATTTGTAAATCCTTTTCAACCTATATTCAATTGAGTACACTACAAAGACACGAGATGTAATGTTCCAACTGATAAACTTAATTGTTTTTTGCAAATATTCACTCATTTTGAATTTGATGCCTGCAACATGTTCCAAAAAAGCTGGGACAGGGCATGCCTACCACTGTGTTACGTCACCTTTCCTTTTAACAACACTCAATAAGCGTTTGGGAACTGAGGGCACCAATTGTAGAAGCTTTGTAGGTGGAACTCTGTCCCATTCTTGCTTGATGTACGACTTCAGTTGCTCAACAGTCCGGAGTCTCATTTGTGGTATTTTGCCCCTTCATAATGCGCCACACATTTTCAATGGGAGAAAGGTATTAACTGCTGGCAGACCTTTCTATTATGCACACTCTTTTTCTACGAAGCCACGCTGTTGTAACATGTGCAGAATGTGGCTTGGCATTGTCTTGCTGAAATAAACAGGGACGTCCCTGAAAAAGAAGTCGCTTGGATGGCAGCACATGTTGCTCCAAAACTTGTACGTACCTTTCAGCATTAATGGTGCTTTTACAGATGTACAGAAGTTTCCCATGCCATGGGCACTAACACATCTCCATACCATCACAGATGCTGGCTTTTGAACTTTGCGCTGATAACAATGTAGATGGTCCTTTTTCTCTTTAGCCTGGAGGACACAACGTCCATGATTTACAAAACCAATTTGAGATCTGGACTCGTCCGACCGCAGCACACTTTTCCACTTTGCGTCAGTCCATCTCAGGTGAGCTCGGGCCCAGAGAAGTTGGCAGCGTCTCTGGAAGTTGTTGATATATGGCTTTCGCTTTGCATGGTAGAGTTTTAACTTGCACTTGTAGATGTAGCGATGAACTGTGTTAACTGTCAATGGTTTTCCGAAGTGTTCCTGAGCCCACATGGTAATATCCTTTACAGAATGATGTTGGTTTTCAATGCAGTGCCGCCCGAGGGATCGACGGTCACGGGCATTCAATGTTGATTTTTGGCTTTGCCGCTTATGTGTAGAGATTTACCCGGATACTGTGAATCTTTTGATGATATTATGGACTATAGATAATGTAATCCCTAAATTCCTTGCAATTGAAAAATGCTGTTCTTAAACTGCTGGACTATTTGCTCACGCAGTTGTTAACAATGTGGTGAACCTCGCCTAATCCTTGCTTGTGAATGACTGAACCCACTGGTGATGCTCCTCTTATCCCTAATCGTGACACTCACCTGTTTCCACTTAACCTATTCACCTGTGGAATGATCCAAACAGATGTTTTTTGAGCATTCCTCACCTTTCCCAGTCTTTTATTGCCCCTGTCCCAGCTTTTTTGGGAACGTGTTGCAGGCATCAAATTCAAAATTAGTGAACATTAAAAAAAAAAAAGTTTTTCAGTTGCAAACATTAAATATTTTGTCTTTGTAGTGTACTCAATTGAATATATGTCGAAGCATTAGCAAGTCATTGTATTCTGTTTTTATTCACATTTTACACAACGTCCCAACTTCATTGGAATTGAGGTTTGAATAATTGCTACTCAATTCATACTCAATCAATGAAAAGTTTTCTCTTTTTATGTAAATCAAGCTGAATCAAGAACCTAATTCCAGTCAATAATTTTTAAAAATTATTCCTGCCTTTCTTGCATGTGACACAAAGTGATTGAGGTCCTCCATCATTTAAGAGAATCCAATCTCTTTAACTAATGTTTTTAATAAGTGAGGAAAAAAGACATTGTAACCATCCTTTTTCATTCTTTCCAGAATGCATGACAGAATAAATTATTGACCTGTGAATCTGCCATGCTTGAAACTCTTAGTTACTGATGTCACCTCAAAATGATGTTTGAATGAGCAGGGACATAATGTTTCCCTTTTTGTTACTCGTTAGCCAATAATGCCTTCATATTCTGTAATTGCGCGCATTATAGGCACAAACACACAACCCCAAGCCATGACAGACACTGGCATTTGAACTTGGCATTGGTAACAATTGGGATTTTATTTTTCCTCTTTCACCCCGAGCGCACCATATCTATTATTTCCGAAACAATTTGAAATGTGGAATCTTCAAAGCACACCTTTTCTCTGTTTTGGTAAGCTCATTTCAGGCGCACCCGAGCTCACAGAAGTGGGCATCATTTCTGGATGTTGTTGATGTATGACTTTGTTTTTGTCCAGCACAGTCTTAGCTTAAATAATGTATGCAGCAGTGTGCTCACTGGCTGCAATTTTCTTCAGTGCTCACGAGCTGATGTAGCTATATTCATAACAAGAGCCTGTCAGTTCTTTAGGCTGTGCCAACTTAGGGCTGGAAAATCATGGGCATTCAATGCTAGTGTTCAGCCATGCTCTTAACATAGATAATTCTGTTTTAACACCTAATACCATGAGCATTCCCTTTACAACTTTGAGTAGGTTGCCATCAAAAGGCAAACCCATGAATGAATAAACGTGAAAGTTTCTTGGCAGATTTGCTGTCTGTCAAGGAAGTAAGCAGCTCTCTGAAGAGCACATTCCTTCAGGTGATTTCCCTTGCATGCAGTATCATTGGACAGGCTGATATTGGAGCATATCTGCCCATGGTGGAGTTTTTAATCTACAGAAATAATGTGGAAAGATATGAGAACCCAAAAGTAACTTCAATAATCACAAAGGTTATAGGCTCAACAATGGTGAATCATTGTTGAATAACCTGATAATTTTCATTTCAACACTGCCTCAAGTCTGTAAAAAGGAAATGTAGATTAAAGCCCACATTCACCTCACCACATCACAGATCTTATAATCTTATCTTCTATCATGGATTATTCTATTTTGCTCTATTTAAAAAAGGATTGTGTCATGGGTCATTGCAGCATCCAACTCATTCCAATGGAATGCGTCACATATTATGCCCATTACCCAATTTAATAGTTTAATTTTTGAGGTCTATGTACAAGCATTTGCATTAATTCTTATAGTCAAAAAGCAACTAATTACAGCTGTACAAGCTGAGTGTGCAGCACCTCAGGCTGTTTTGGCTCCTGTCTTATTAAGGCCCCTGTCCTGAAAGCCCACTCAGTCATGATTGGCCAACTTGCTAAAATGACAGAAATGGGCAGCATCGGAATTCTCAGAAGAGCAAGGAACCTTCCTCCCAAATGGATATGAACTGGAAATAGTTTGGTTAGTAACCATGACAATTAGCACCAAATTTTCTATTTCATGAAGGAAAGGAGGCAATTAGCCCCTTAGTTGCTTTCTTTCAGTCAGAAAACAAAGGACCAACCTTGAAAGGAAGGAGAGATCAAATATGAATCACAACCCTTTGCAGCTGTAGTGATTGGAAATGTCAATAAGCATTATATGACTCCTTCAAAGGTTATCGTACTCCTGCTCACAATGAAGAGAAATGGAATTTTAAGCTGTAGTTTCAATGTTCATTCTCTGCATTGAGCTTTATTTGATCTTCCATGCTCACCAAGAATCTGAACACCTACCTTCTGCCTTCCTTCCTTCCGAGTTTCAAATTGCTGTGAGGTTGTCTTTAGATGTAGCGTTATCATGTGTCCTGAGCCCACAAAAGCTGTTTTAATCTAGAATGTATAATTTAAAAATACTAATATTCACATTCTCTCGTATTAAGACTAAGCAGATGTAATACTGTACATTCACTTTTATGCAGGGGAGAGGAAGTAATGTAAATGCATCAAGATTTTAAATCTGTTAGCATGTGGCTAGCTGATTGAATGAGATGAATGACGGAGTTAAGAATGGATAGTAATGGTCAGCTCATCAGTAGGAATTTCCAGAAGCAAATATGGCTTAGAAATAGATCAAACATATTAATACTGTAGATGTACAATGCAGTATTTACAGGTTCATAATTATTGAACATTTAGAAGTTAGTACATAGATCAGATTAGAAAGTCAGCATGTGTATGTGCATTTTGAATGTTTTTTTTTTTTTTTATAAATTTGGCATCTCCAATCCCACCCGAATTTGGAATGCCCAATTGGGGAACTATGTACAAAGCTTGCTCGTATGCGACCCCTTGCCGCCAACTCAGGATAGTGAAGACAGTTCACGGCTCTCCTCCGAAGCACGTGCCTGTCAGCCACTGATTCTTATACACTCGCTGGTTGAATCTTCGCAAGTTCAGAGCGAGGGCGGAGGATACCCGGACATGAACCAAACCGGAGTCTTCCTGACGAGCGTCCGTCTGGCCAACAGGAGGCGCTGGAGCAACGAACAAAGCTGTTGTCGAATACCCAAATCCGGCAGTCCCTTCCCAATTTGTAACCCTGTAGCGCGATAGCCAATTGTGCGCTACTCTGAAAAGGCTGCCGACCCCTGCCGGTGGGTACGCCGAGGCTCGAACCCGCGACGTGGTGATCACCTCTGCACTGCAGCGCAGTGCCTTAACCGTGTGAGCCACCCGGCAGCTCTGTGCATTTTGAATGTTAAATTCCGTTCAATTTTGAGTCTTATTTCATCATTCCATTATACAACAGTTTCAAACCCCACGGTGACCTCATTTATCAAACCAAAAGGATGCCCGTACTATAGTTTCATTTCACTGATGGATATTTATGTTTTGTACTCCTTATCTGCTTGGTCAATTTATCTTTCCATTTTGTAACATAATCTGCGTCCCCAGCGATAAGATATAATCCTTTATGTACACGTCCACTGTACGTGACATTTAACAAATGCCTTTTGTTAGCAGCTTGTTTGAGAAAAAGAGCTGATGTAAAGCTGAGGTAAATGACACTATGATTTGGTACACTGAGGTCATAAGCTATTAAGGTGAGTCTTGTTGGCTGGGGACACTTTTGACTGATCAGTGTTTCCAGTTGGGCTAACTGTGAAACTGACTCAACCCACCAATTGTGCTGGTAGAGTGCACATATTCCTTCAATATCAGCCATTACATCAATGCATGTTAGTGAACATATTATTTGTATTTGAGCAAAACCTTTTCTTGAAAGTAATTATTTAAAAAGACATCTGGATCGGGGTGGTGGTTCAGCAGAGTTTAGCAAAATATTTCAATGACAAAGAAAGCACTTTTGCAGAGGTGGTGATAAAAGTTTCCATGATACTCCCGTTTATTTTCTTTGAATAATGATTCACAAGACAGCTTGGATGAAAGGAGGTATTTTGAGGCTTCTTTAATGAACCAAATAATGTAGGGTGTGCTCTGACCGCTGTGTTCACAGCTTGTCTGGCCACCATTACTGCGGTCTTTCGTCTATAAAAGACACAAAATATATATATGTCAGGCTTATCCCAGGGGTGAACTTGTTTCTCAGCAATGAATATGCAAGACTACAGTATGATGCCAGGCACACAAACTAATCACAAATCAGATCAAAATGCACCTCTTTTAATAGCGCGAGCCCATTCTCCTCTGCTGTGTTCAGTTTTTTGATTAACTGACCAGACATGATCGCTATGTCGACATTCAGTTTAACCATAGTCCTGCCAGTTGTCGATATACAGAGGACCCACACTTATTACCCTGTGTGGCGGTTGTCAATATGTCATTCCCCCGTAGGCATTTTCCTGTATGCTGGTCCTTGATTAGCATTAGCCTAGAGGCAGGACTAGGGTTAATACACTGAACAAAAATATAAAAGCCCTATGTCAAATATTGATGCCACATGGAGCTAACAACTGTAAGTGACTTTTTACTTGTTACATTTTTTAATCCATCTCTCTGTCAGTGAGCATTTGCTCAGTGATTTCACTCAGTACATGCGTGAGGAATTTCCAGACTGTGATCAGACAGAATGAGCAGTACCCAGACACTCCATCTACTGAGGAAAATGAAAGGCCACCCCAAAATGTCACATTTTGTGAAGAGTCATCATGCCCAAGATGTCTCAGGTCATGCGGGAACGTGCCATTGGCATGCTGGATGCAGGGATGTCCAACAGAGCGGTCGCTGTGCAGCTGAATGTTAAATATCGGACGATAGGCCGTTTGAGAGTTTGTTTCCGACAGACGGGCAGTACTGTAAATCGACCTCATCCACGTCGGCCACGTGTGACCACACCAGCACAAGATCGCAATATCCGGCTCGTCCACCTGCGGGATCGGCTCAGATCAGTGACGTGCACAGCGGATGAGACCGTTGGTCTGCACAACAGACGCATCACACCACAAACAGTCCGTAACCGCCTGCAAGAAGCCAACTTGCACGCTCGGCGTCCTCACCGTGGTCTGGATCTCACCGCTGTCCGGCATCGGAACCGACTCGCATGGGCAAACGCACATGCTCGATGGCTGTTGGCACGCTGGATAAGAGTGCTATTCACAGACGAATCCCGGTTCCAGTTTTCTGTTAATAAAAACTCAAGAATTTGACATGGGGCGTTTATATTTCTGTTCAAAGTAAAATTAGCCCCAGCTCGGCAGCGGTCATGAGGTGATGGCTCAGGTGGAGTGCGGTAATGGGGGGGAAGCTTGAGTTAGACACTCTTAAGTACACTCACACACACAATGGTAAATCCAAAAAAAAATAGGCTTACGACAGTCAAAGATTTATCAGGTGCCATACAATGAGAAGCAATGAGAAGATGCCTGGGGCTGTAGAGTCCAAGCTGCATTACCGTTTCATTTTTAAAACCCATTGATTCACAACATTTCAAGTTTACTTCATCTAATGGTCAGCCAAAATTTGGTCCACGAAGGCAGGGGGTTGGGTGGGCAGAAGGCTAAGACGCAGTTTCTCCTGGAACTGTCTTGTTCATTTGTTTCAGCAGTCTGCATTAACGTAAACACCGTGCACGGTATTTAATGAGCGCTCACTTACGGTTTCCAGATTATTCCGTAATTCCGTGCGCGGCCTGAGCAAAGAGGCCTTTAATGCTGGAGCTGATTCCCTCGCTGTCAGCTGGTTTCCGATCAGTCGTCATTTGTTTTCTCCTGTGCTTGATTTGATGCTCCCTGTTCGCAGACTGGCTGCGTAGCCAGGATACTGGGACAACACTGAGTGAATCTGAAGCCTGGAGCAGTTCAGGTGTGTTTACATTTCATGGTTTGGTCCCTCTGTGGCTGCCAGATGAACAGAGCTGTCTACAGCTATATAGTTTTGATGATTTTCTGGTCATTAAAACACAAGTAAGAGTGAAGGAGATATATCAAAATTTTTGAATTGGCTTTTATTGGCAGCCTTTGTGATCATTTTTCTTTTCCTGAACATGTCAACAGAAACACAGGGGACATTGCCCTTGAAGCTACCTCCACAGCATATATCCCCTTTCTCAGATTGCTTTATTCACTTGCTCAATTGCGTAAAATAGAGAGTAATTGCGCTCATCTCCTCACCCTGAATCGGTTGTAAGGATTCAAACAAGCAGTACTTTTTTCATTTTAAAAAATTCCTTGTCTTGCTGACTTTTGAACGCTTTGAAATCTGAAAGCGTTCTCGATTTACGAAACATGAAATTACTTTCGTAATAGAATCATGACTGAGAATACTTCTTCATTTGAGAGGCATTTCAGCGTTAAGATTAAGATCACATATCTTTGAAAAATTATTTTTCATTCAATGAGCATACTGCAAAGTTTGATATTTTTTGAGAGCAGTTTTGATACTTTTATTTTATTTATTGTGTGATATAATATTATTATACTGGCTATAGATTTTTCTAATTATACTATTATACAGAAATGTACACACATGGTAGATGTATACTTATCTTTCAACAGTTAATTTCAGAACATGAAAATTATTCTGAGGCCAAATTTTTTTTAAAATCCAAAACAACTGCTGCCCTCAGCCCCACCCTCACTATCTCTCACCCCCTCTCTTTCTTTCTCTCTCTCTCTCACACACAGGCGCACACACACACACACACACACACACACACCCTCTCTCTCCCTCTCTGAATGCCTATTATCAAAGGAGATGGGGAATAATAGGTGCTCTCAATCAAAGTAAATGTATCACAATATAATTTTTTGACTGACTAATATTTGATTCAATGTTATGGGACCCATTTTACAGCCACACATCGCATCTCAAGGTGCATTTCAATATGATTATTAGTCAGGCTCTGCCCTCTTGTGGTAGGTATGGCAATGATGATTACGCACCAAGTCTCTTCTCACATCGTGGACGTCTCGCAGGACAGGATGGATCTGCCCTGATCACAGCATTCCTGACAAGGTTCTATTAACCTTTGTTTAGATGTACAAATTAAAGCAGTAAACTTCATGCTAATGTAAGAACAAGAGAATTCTCAATTTGTCCCCTGACAGTAAAATAAATAAATAAATAAATAAAATAATATTTTATAGTCAATTTTAAAAGATATGGAAGATCTTCCTCTTCAGTGTGCAGGTCATGAGAATGATAATGTTGCCTTGGAGTTAGAAGTTGAGTTCAAGGAACACAACAAATGATGAGTGCACCTGAAAAGGAATTCTAAATATTTAAGTTCAATATTTGGCTTATTAACAAGACAATTTAGAACAAATTTCCACGGAGTTCTCTTTGTTTTTCTCATGAACCTTGTCTATTAAACTAGATTTCACTTTTTCATACATGTCCTCAGAATTTAAAGCCAGGTCCCCTTGCATTCCTAAGAAATTACATATCGTAGTTTAAATCTAGTAAGCACAGGAACATTCATTTCATGGCTCATCAGTCAATGGACATATCGTTAGTGAAGAGAGATGATGGGTGATTTGCCCTCTGTTAATTACAAGGCAAACAGGTTAGTGTAATTGTTCTAGAAATGACACTGGAATTGGCTCACCCTGGCAACCTTAAGTGAAGCTTTAAACAACTTATTAGATCTACAACACAGAGGCAGTTAAACAAATCTTCTACTGAAATGACAGATAGATGTAAGAATTCTCACATTGCACACAGGGAAGCATGATATTGCTGTTGTAGCCTACTCACAAACCAAGATGTTTATTCCTGCTCTGGATCTTAGGGGAGCACTGGCAAAATTTGTGGATCTCATAGGGATTCACTTCAGGTTCCAAAAAACTTGGTTGAATCACCAAAAGATAGCATTTTTTGCTTGCTGGGATGCGCTATGAGATCCATTGTCTGTGGTGTAGAGGAATGTGAGATAATAATCCCAAATCTCTTTGGGTGCATAAACCATTATTTTTTTTTTTAAATTCAGTGATCTCAGACAGGTTAAATCATGAACAATCACTAACCATAATTTTTAAGAGAATTAAAAATAATGTTTAGATGTTCAAAAAAAAAAAATTTTTTTTTTAAATGTTCGTGTTTTAAAGCCACATAAAAATAGGAGTGGCTGGCCCAGTTGGATTGTGACATGGTGAATAGATTTCCTGTAGTTAACATAGCAGTCTAAATAAACCTTTGCAAATTTATTTGCCATTGCACATTGGCAAAGTCTGAAGAAACCACACACAGATTCATGACTTCTAAGCTGATCTTTCAACTCTGTCCAGAAGGCGTCATTGGGAAGATTCTCTCATTTCTCCAAAAAAGAAGAAAGACGTGGGCATATGCTTCATAAGGCCTCCTTTGTTTAGTGAGAGTTTTGGAGTATCAATCACTGCAGGATGAAATAAATCACAGATCCTTCCTAAAACAAGAAGATATTTTCTCTCAATACTATATGTGAAGATTGTGAATTTCAAATGTCAAAAATAACAAACACTCACAGCCTTCAACTGCCAGCAGAGAAACAAGGATGGCAAAAAGGTATCCTAATCAGAAAGATACTGTGCTTCTAGTAATGGTTTTTAAGCAGACTTGATTCAGTATACTCATGGTAAAAGATGCCTGCGGAGTTCTTGATAGCAAAATGGTCAACACTGAGCGTTTTCCACGATTTATAGCTCCACAGTGCTCAATGTGGCAGTAAGGCTCATAGCATAAATGGCTTCTTGGCAGAATCCATTAGGAAAATCTCTTAGGTAGCAAGCTACCTAGTTTAGCAAGATTCAGTAACAGGTCTACTTAGTTAGAAACAGATATTTAAGATAAAAATCTCCTTGCTCTGCATACAGTGCAATGTACTGTAAGCACTGCTAAAAATGAAATAAATGATTAAATAATAATAAATAAATAATTGATTTAAAAATAAAATCAATTAGCTAGCCAGTGAAGCAAAGTAAAGGCGGTGGGGGTGTCTATTATTAAAAAAAAACTAAACACTGCTGTTCAACTTCATCTGAAGTTTACAGCCTTTCTCAGTGTCCAATTTCATCTCATCAGTGCATCAGATGTTTCCAGGTTTCAAGCACCTCTTTCCAGAATATCACCCTGATCTTTCTAAATTCCAGTTATTTTTTATGCGGTTTATTCAGGCCATTCAGACAACTTTCACTCATCTCGGACCCAAATTGCATCTTTCTGACCATTCAGCCACAGGTATGTTGTAGAAGCTAACTGTGAAAAGGACAGTATGAAAATGGATCACACCATGATAAGCACATTTGCATGAAGCTGATGGACAAGGAGGCTACACTCTTTGTTCAAACCATGCCCTAAAGTGTAAGTAAAAAAAAAAGCTTCTTATATAATTCTTGTTGAGCCCTTTCACAATGGTGAGCTCTTCTTTCAACACCAAATGTATGCACTGATGCTGCATCTAGAATTTATGTTTAATCTCCAATTTTTAATGCTTTGCTGACTAGTCATGAAACCTGGTCTAAACCGACATATTCCCAGTGCAGTGTCTTTTAAAAATACAACGCTCAGCTATTTTCTTGGAACAAATCTATGACCGTCCACGGACCCACGTTTTTGCCCATAGCATACTACATCTGCAAGTTGAGTTTCTTTTCATTTGGAGATGTGTACAGTTGATAAATTAACCCAGATTTGGCAATACTTCATAAGAAGATCCACAATAAAGATCCCCTTTATTAACCTTAAGCCTGAAAGATATTATACACGGAGAACCTTTTTTATTTCTCCCACTACACAGAGCGCATTGACTTTAAACCACGATCTTATCTTTTTGCATTGCAAGAACACAGACCAATTCAGAGCACCTTTTTAATTCTCTCTTCAATGAGAACATTAACATCAGATGACAATACTAAACTTTTGGAGGAATAATCTGCAGCAGAGGCTACTCCCACATTACATCATATTGTAGCTGTATTTTATCAGTTCAGTCCCATCTATGATCCATGTGCAGATTAGAGAATGGAAAGGTGCTGACTGGTTTGCCTCTGCTGAAAAATATTGCTGGTTAGAAGATATAAAAAGTACTAGGGGGAGATCCAGGGGGAGGGAAGAAAACAAACTGAAGGTTTATGACACATCAACACTGCAAAGTTGGGAATCTATGGAGATGCATGGAGATTGACATATAAAGCCAAAATCCCGATCACAAATGTAAAAGTTCTCTCTCTTTTTTTTTTTGGAATAAGTATGTTTTACCAAAAACTCAAGAAGGCCTTGGCTTATTTAAGCACGCATGCCAAATTTGTTACTCATTTATGAATTAAAACAGAATGGTTTAACTTATTCCTCACATCAACAAGTCTGAACCCTTTCAACCACCCACCAACAGACAGACATGCACATGCACACATACACTGACACACACACACACACGCACGCACGCTCGCACACGATTCTAAACTTTCAGATCTGCAACAGTAATCATCAACTTGACCATTTGTTGAAATTATACCTTGTAACCAAGCAGCTGGCTGCAATCTGAAGCTGAATATTGCGGATAAGAACCCATTTGAAGTGCAAAGCCAAGATGCCACAGGTTGTCAGGTTTCCGGAGAACACTTGGCTAAGAGAACTGAAGAAACTCAAGACAATTTTGGTTTAATTGGAATTGGTTTACCAACTGTATCAAGCATTGTAAGGTGTTTAGCAACCGTTTGAGCTCCCTAAAAGCTGAACCACTTCTCTGCCCTTACTGCCTGGCAGCAACTTGGAGAAAACAATCCTGAGTATTTTTTACTGGTTCAAATTTGTTATGGCCCCAATTTGTTATTACATTTACAACATAACAGCAACAGCAACAGCAAGGGATGACAGACACAGTTTAAAAAAACTTAAACGCATTTAATTAACAAAGACAACAACTAACAATAACCTACAACTAATGACCAAGATTGAACACAACAAAAACAGAAATATTTACAGTCCCTCTTGGTTGGGGAGGCTTGGTGATGTCCTGGGTAAGGAAAATGCTCAAACGCAGGCAAAAATCCACAAAAGAAACTTCACAGGTCTTGAACAGAAATGACAGGTCGGGTCACACGTATCCTTCTTCTTGCAATTTCTCCTACTTACTTTACGGTCTCAATTCTTTTCCTTTTATACTCTTTTGCAGACCCCACCCACATTTAGACCTTTTTTTTTTAAATTTTCAGGGACTTGCCCCAGACAAGTCCAGGACATGTCTAAACCTAGCTCCAGTCTGGGCTTAACAAAAGAAAGGTAAATTCTGCCATCTAGTGGCCTCTATTCACATCACAACTTAAACTGACACTAGCAATGTAAGTGGCTTTGATCATTTATCAGTTCATTATACATGTAGACTTTAACTGCGATAACTCGATTTCAACAGGTAACTGAGGGCCAAGTTAAGAGGCAATTACCATTGAATTCTGCTCCAATCTTATTTTAATATCCCAACAGTCAGCTACATACAAGCAAAGATGAAGGATTCAGTGCAATAACTTGATAAATGCCAATCTCATATTTTATGGCTTCACACAATATACTTTCACCATGCACTTATGTTGTGTACTGGCAAGGGTGTAGGTTTAATGTTAGAATTGGTAGGGACAGGTATGTGATGCAAGCGCGCAAGCTGGAAAATCTTTTGTAAATCTGAGTGCAGATACTGCCTTTACTGTATACAGAGATTATCGGAATGAGTGTTTCTTCCTTTTTAACCCTCGGCCGACTCCGGTCCGGAGGGGTATTGTCGTCACTTGCGTACGTCTGTCGTCCGTCCATGATTTTGTCCGGGCCAGTACTCGGCATATAATGATTTCAGCTTCACCAAATTTGGTATGTTAACTCACTAGGACCCATAGATGTGCAACGTCAGGGTTTTTGCTGGATTTGACCTTTGCCCTTAGCTCTGTGACCTTGACCCTGGAAATTTTTCCGGGTCAGTTCTCAGCAACTAATTCTCGCAGCTTCACCAAATTTGGTATGGTACCTCACCATGACCCATAGATGTGCAATGCCAGGATTTTTGCTGGATTTGACCTTTGACCTTAGCTCTGTGACCTTGACTGTGGGAAATCTTGTCTGGGTCAGTACTAGGCAACTAATTATCGCAGCTTTATCAAATTTGGCATGGTAACTCACTGTCACACACATATGTACATTGCTATGTTTTTTTGCTGGATTTCACCTTTGACCTTTGCGCTGTGACCTTAAGGCATGAAATCTTATATGGGTCATTACTCAGCAACTACTGATCGCATTTGGTATGGTAACTCTCTGTGACATACAGATGTGCAACGTCACTTTTCTGCTGGATTTGACCTTAATGCTGTGACGTTGAGACAGGAAATCGTGTCCGAGCCGAGGGGTACTCAGCAATGCGTTATTTTTTTATTTAATTATTTTTTATTATGCTATCCAAGGTACCTCCATTATTTTCAAACAAAGATGCCACATACATAAACTTGCCACAACCTTAACTGATAACTGCAAACCATCTCAGTGCACTCATGAAACCCGCTCAGATATAGTAATCTGAACATTAATACCGAGTGAGTGAATATTTAACTACGTTAGCAAGTCAGCTCGCAATCCTCTCCATTATGCATCGTAATCTGCGGTAACACTATTGAAGCCGGGATAAACACCTCAAAATGGACCACCGACTATGAATTTGACGAGGCGCAAACCACGTTAATTGGACTGGATCATGTTGGATTTGCAATTACATGTTTCTTTCATTTCCCCACACTGAGCCAAAGTAGGTTGGGACATTTTGTTTTTCAAAGGTTATATTTGCTGAACATCATGAGATGAACTTTCCCTATAATTCCACAGAACAAGGCAAAATTATGACCTCACCTGAAGCCTGATACACCTGTATCCCCAACAGCTTCCTCTGTTTCTCTAGCTTGCTTCTGTGGTTCCTGCATATAATATAATTAATAGTGGCACCTTCGCAAGATTTCTCCACGGATATTCACCTCATAATTTGACATATCCATCTGGTTAATATTTACTACCGCTAGAAACCCGATTACTAACCAATGTGTGACAGAAACCAGGTTTAGTTCGCTAGTTGAAACCAGCGAACATGTTTCATTAACATTCCATGGCATTACTATCTGGTAAAAAACTAACTAAGGTAGCTAGCAACTTTTCAGAGTGCACCGTCAATCGATTGAGATTGGTATGGACACGTCCATACGGTCCATAAACGAACTACACCATTGCGTGCTGGTCTGCTTTTCTCATGATATATCGTTTCAGGATCCATCTGTAGCATACATGCCAACTCCACCGCTTTTGGCGGTAGACTACCGCTTTCGGGGCATTTCATTCTGGAAAAAAAAAAAGAGCCCAAAAGCAGTCTACCGCCAAAGGCAGTAGAGTTGGCATGTATGCTATAATTTAACTAAAAAATATTACCTTTTTATCACCCTCTTTCATATAAAACAAGTGATAATCAAGTTATTGCACTGACCCCTTCAAATGAGTTTTCCGCTGCAGAGATTTTAACATTATTATTCTGTTCCAGCCGTGCATCGGGAAGGGAAGACAGAGGATTGTAAATTCATCATTTGCAAGTATTCCAAAGTGTAACAATAAATCCCTGATGATGCACAGCTCCTAAAACTCTCAGCAAAATTATAATAGCGCTAAAAGAAATATGCCTCGGAGCAGCAAAGAGCAAGTGCAATTGATTCCAGTTTCATCTGTTTTTCTCATTCTCTTTTTAACAGAGACAACTGGGTGGTCAGACTCCAGTCTCAACAGCCTGGCAAACTTACAAATAAAGTGTCTGCTTACTTTCTATGGCCTTAGCATTACGGTTCATAACATTCCAAGAGGAGCAGTGTCATGATGGTGAGTGACAGGAATGCACTGCAAAACTGCCAGCTGAAAAGTACAGCAACTGCACTTCGAAATTTGATGGGACCTACAGTTAGGCCCTGCTGACAAAAATGTCAACAACTTTAATGATACATCACCTCCGAGAAGCGCAATCTGCCAGCGGCAAGGAAGATTAAAGCGAAGCAAGACGAACTGCACGACTTGCAAGAGTTACTCAAGAACCTACTTTTGTACATCTGCTGGCAAATATGACAGAAGCATCACCAAATGTTGATCATGCTTAATTGGTTTTAATGTCTTTATGACTGGGTGAATAAGAGAGACTATTTATAAATGCCTTTGAAGTGCTGGCACTGACAGTTGGGCACACAGAGGTTCAAGAAAAGAAAAACCATAGCCAGAATATTCCGGGGCTCCAGATGTACTGCTGAGTTAAGTTTGGGATCTGAACAATCATGCCTATGACATTTATTTTAGCCACAGAGAGCATGGCAGTTCCCCAAATTTTATCCTAGTGAAAATAGGCAGTTGAACCTGTATTGCCTTCACTGCAGTGCAAGAAATGACTTTTTTCAGAATCTTTAAAACAAAATATTGACCACCAGAGGAACAGAATGTGTTCAAAACCTTGTAGTGATTCTAGACCTCCGCCAAGGAGTTTGTTTTCACCCATCTGTCTGTTAACAGGATAACTCAATAAGTTACAAACAGTTTGGCATGAAATTTGGCAGGATGATTGGTAGTAGCCCAAGGATGAGTTGATTCAATTTTGGAAGTGATCCAGAACATATTCTAGATTATGGATCTGTAAGACCCAAAATATATCTACGTACCGCGGGTCTGAGAGATGCTTCTGACCATACAACTCAAAGTTATGAATGATTTGGCTTGAAATTTGTCAGGATGATAGGTGGTAGTCCAAGGAAGAGTTGATTTAATTTTGGAAGTGATCCAGAGCATATTCATATGGCGTAGCCGAGGTACGCACTCTACCAAGTGCCCTCTGTTTGTGTGCTACAGTGATTTTATGTTAGAGGCTTATGTGAGAGTGAGGCCTGGACATTGTTTTCTTTACTCAACAAAATTAATTTTGAAGAGGCATGACTGAACAGTTTCCCAGTCATCAGAGCACTACTTGAGCTCAGGTCAATTCCAAGTTATTTCTGGTGAAGAAACTTTCCCGCAATTCTTCAAAATAATTTTTAGAAGGAAACAATTATTCTACCAAGCAAGCCAGCATTCACACATGTTCATGTGGACCACAAACTGAGTCATATTTAGAAATAGATTTACCACGACTCCTGAATTTAGGGTTAAAAAAGAAAATGAAATATTCCAGTGTTCTGCCACGGTTAATACCGGAATTATGGAAATTGCACCTTTTCAGAACTAATAGTCAAAAACATAGTCCAATTGGAAAGTTTCACCTGTTGATCAATTTACAGTAAGACAAGTGAAGAGGACCCCAATGATTGAAATGTAGCTTGAGGGAGTGCATATGCGAATTACAGCACATTGATACAAGATTAATTGAATTACCAATTCAGTACTGTACTAATCCAACATCATGAAGACATGTATTGATCACCAAAAAATAATTCCAGGTTAAAAGGAACTGAGAGTAAGCTTTGAAAACAATGGAAAAATGTGTAATCAAGATTCCCAAATTCAGACTGTAGAAATGGCAGTGCTTTTTCCAATCTTTAGGAATGACAATAACGTTTCCCAGATGAATAGCAAATAGCTTTACAGCGGAGAAAATCACCATAGAATATGACCTGCTAAATGACTGAAGCTACAGAACATACCATTGCAAACCAACCTGCTGCTAAAAAAAAAAACAAAAAACATTTTTGCTGAGCAAATTTGTGGAATTATGTGGATTTGTGAAAATAAAATAAAATTGAACTCATTTTAGAAATCATCTTCAGTAACAAAATGTGGAATGCTGGATTCCGTTCAAATGCACAATATTCACCTCACAGGCCAAGGCTGGGATATGGCTTTCCTTCTCAGGTCTAAGAGACAAGATCAGGTTGTCAAGCCCAACATTTGAAAATCAGAGCAGAAAAGCAACAAACCAGTGTTTGGACCCTTGGTTATTGCACAAACACAACTACGCCAAAAGATCCAAGAACTAATATTGTTCATCTACACTATTCTGAATTGGCTGACCTTTATCATCATTAAAATGTGTCAAACAGAAAGCAGACAAGGCAGTAACCACAGCTGAGAAAGTGCGTTGGTGGGGAGTCCAATCTCCACACATTTAAGGACATGCACAGGACTCGTGACATGGCTCCTAGATCACACGCATACCACACCAACCAATCCCATGAGAAAGGCAAAATATGAGCCGTAGATGCATATTCGGGAATAAAATGGACATGGATTCATGTATAATAAATTCCAGAGATCAGAGGACTATTTATAACCTGTGGTTGAGAGGGTTGAAAATGATACCCACAAAATTTGTCCACGGTGGAATATCAAAGAACCGAATAAACAACTGCTAATCGGTGTTGTCACACTCTGAAAATACACTGGAAAACTTTCCTCAAAAAAGTGAGCAACAGCCGGAAAGCAGAAATTGAATTCTAGACTTGACCTCCTCACAAAGCAGAGTCTACACATCAAGTTTGCCCACAAATCCGACAATTCACGTCCAAGTTTACGTACTTCATTTTTACTGACACAACGAAACCATTAAACACAAACAAACCGAATAATCCCAGGAATGTAAGGGCTGTCTACAATATACTCCATGCAACCCTTCAAGATTCTTTAAATAACTTCTATTAACACAAAGATTAGTGCCCCTCTGAGTTGTAATGCAAGCCGTCATGGCTGGGAAATCTCCAGCATGTAGAGTTGTATAAATGTAATGGACATAAGTCCGATTAAAAGCACTGAATAAATTGTAAAAGTGTGATAAAGTGCCCTCTTAAATTTAAAGCAATTCTTATCTTTCTGGCATGTAGCACAGCACATAATTTGAATATGAACAACTCCGCCTCCCTCCAAAGTTCCACCCTCTTCCCCCCTGATTGCTAGACTTCTCCTACGAAAAAAAATAAAGCTAATATATGGTAGTTCGTCAGACTACAAAGGTAACTAAACGTTGCAAGGGCATTTCGAATATTATTTAATTAGTGTTGGTCAACTTACCGGTGCCTCTGACTGACTCCATTGACCCGTTTCACTCGTGCCGCACACAACATTGTTTTCTTAGGAGAGTGAAACGGGTCAATGGAGTCAGATTCAGAGGCACCGGTAAGTGAAAACAAACAGTAATGAACTAATATTCCCTCGTAAAGTTTAGTTACCTTTGTAGTCTGACGAACTACCATCAGCGTTATTATCGTAATTATAGCATTTCACAACCAGTTTGTTTACAGTCAAATGCGTCATTTTTTTTTTTTTTCTGCCAGAGAGGTGTGTGACTCGCAAGCGGTGACTGCTATAGGCGACCGGAAGGGGCGCTGCGACGGACAGAAAGCTCAGCAAATCATTTTATTCGGACCGAAGAAAATGACTGGTCAGACTTTTATCAGAAATATTTGAGAATTGAATTGAGTGAGTCTCAACACTTCGTGGATTTCTTTTACATTTTAGCGTGCCATACCCTTATTGGGAGCATTTTAAGATAACAAAAGTGTAAAAATGCCAGAAAGGTAAGAATAGCTTTAATGTCACCATTTCTTTAAACTTAAAAGCAAAGCTAACTGAATTACTAAATTTGCTACTGAAATCTCAGAAGGTTAATGGCAAGTACAGCCAGGGGCCCAACTAGAAAAATACCAGGGTGGATATAGGCAAGCGGCAGATTTTAGGAGGGATGCACTTTACCTGCCGACTTCAACCCCTTTATTAGTAAACTGATAATATTTTTCAGGCGATAAACGTGTAGCTACAGTGCTTTCGAAGAGACCTGCAAGCTAATGTCATCACTACACAGTTGAATTCAATATACGCCTGAGAAAAAAACTGAACTCAACAAACATACCAAGAACATTATCTCACCCTCAGTGGTAGAGAACATTAGAATGTAGCTTGTAAGTATTGGTGAGTGTCAATGTACAGCGATGTTAAAAGGAGGAAAAACAAGAGGTGATAATCTTTCAAAGTCCTTTATTAAAGATCTGCTTCACTCCTGCGTTCCTGGTCATATTTTGGGTCTACTTCTACTCCCTCTCATTCGGGTGAGTTACTTGATGCCACTGTTGCTCATGGTCTGGGCCTTGCACACGCCTTTCCCGACGATTTCAAAGGCGGCTCCCTTGTACGTGGCCACACACTGGCCGTCTGTGCGCAGGTCAGGCTGGATTTGCTCCCACACTTTCTTCTTGGGGTTCAGCTCCTTATCCGGCTCACCTGCAGAGGAAGATTAAAATACTGAAGCTCTGAAGTTCGCTTTGTTAGCTCAAGGGGTCTCCAGTATAAACCCAAGAGAACAGGTGCAGTCATAGGCATGTTATACAGCTAAGCACTGCCCTACCTGAGTCATAGGCATGTTACACAGCTGAGCACTGCCATACCTGAGTCATAGGCATTTTACAGCTGAGTACTGCCATACCTGAGTCATGGGCATGTTACACAGCTGAGCACTGCCATACCTGAGTCATAGGCATGTTACACAGCTAAGCACTGCCCTACCTGAGTCATGGGCATGTTACACAGCTGAGCACTGCCATACCTGAGTCATAGGCATGTTACACAGCTGAGCGCTGCCATACCTGAGGCATAGGCATGTTACACAGCTGAGCGCTGCCATACCTGAGGCAATTGGCATGTTACACAGCTGAGCGCTGCCATACCTGAGTCATAGGCATTTTACAGCTGAGTACTGCCATACCTGAGTCATGGGCATGTTACACAGCTGAGCACTGCCATACCTGAGTCATAGGCATGTTACACAGCTAAGCACTGCCCTACCTGAGTCATGGGCATGTTACACAGCTGAGCACTGCCATACCTGAGTCATAGGCATGTTACACAGCTGAGCGCTGCCATACCTGAGGCATAGGCATGTTACACAGCTGAGCGCTGCCATACCTGAGGCAATTGGCATGTTACACAGCTGAGCACTGCCATACCTGAGTCATAGGCATGTTACACAGCTGAGCGCTGCCATACCTGAGGCATAGGCATGTTACACAGCTGAGCGCTGCCATACCTGAGGCATAGGCATGTTACACAGCTGAGCGCAGCCATACCTGAGGCATAGGCATGTTACACAGCTGAGCGCAGCCATACCTGAGGCATAGGCATGTTACACAGCTGAGCACTGCCATACCTGAGTCATAGGCATGTTACACAGCTGAGCGCTGCCATACCTGAGGAATAGGCATGTTACACAGCTGAGCGCTGCCATACCTGAGGCATAGGCATGTTACACAGCTGAGCACTGCCATACCTGAGTCATAGGCATGTTACAGCTGAGCACTGCCATACCTGAGGCAGGCATAGGCATGTTACAGCTGAGCACTGCCATACCTGAGGCATAGGCATGTTACAGCTGAGCACTGCCATACCTGAGGCATAGGCATGTTACACAGCTGAGCACTGCCATACCTGAGTCATAGGCATGTTACACAGCTGAGCACTGCCATACCTGAGTCATAGGCATGTTACAGAGCTGAGCACTGCCATACCTGAGTCATAGGCATGTTACAGCTGAGCACTGCCATACCTGAGGCAGGCATAGGCATGTTACACAGCTGAGCGCTGCCATACCTGAGGCATAGGCATGTTACACAGCTGAGCGCTGCCATACCTGAGGCATAGGCATGTTACACAGCTGAGCACTGCCATACCTGAGTCATAGGCATGTTACAGAGCTGAGCACTGCCATACCTGAGTCATAGGCATGTTACAGCTGAGCACTGCCATACCTGAGGCAGGCATAGGCATGTTACAGCTGAGCACTGCCATACCTGAGGCATAGGCATGTTACAGCTGAGCGCTGCCATACCTGATTCAATGAAGCAAGGTCTTCTTTCAACTGACAACTGACAAAGCCAGGGGCTAAAATTAAAGCCTTTACCAGGAGAGAATGGACAACATATTGTCAGCGGTTACTAAAAACACAACTACCAATGTGTCAATATTGACATGAAAAACCACCAAGGCTGCATGTTATCTCCAAAAAAAAAAAAAAAAAAAAATATCACACAGCCTGCAACAAACCCAAATACGAACCAAGTGAGTGTTCAATTGCGTGTAGCTGGTTCTTTGAACAAGCGTTGTCAGAAAGACAAAAAAGCTTGCCGGGGCAAGGTTAAAGTTTTTCTGCACGCGGACAGACGGGGACGCAGACGCTGGGGGTACGACAATAGCTCTCCGGACATTCGTCCCGGCGAGCTAATAAAAAGGTAGACATCTGACAAACCTTGTTACCTTTGTTTCTTTGGTTGGCCTGTCTCTTAGGGAAATCCGATTCAATTTTGAGCACTAAGGACTACAGCCAAATAATTTCTGAACTCAAATTCTACACAAAATTGCAGTGGTGGTCATTCAGGAAAGACAGAGTGGAGAAGCCTCTTCTTTCCTTTATTTCCTTACTTTTCAAGAGCAGGCAAGCGAGACATGCCTTGCCCCAAAGCAGAAGCTTGTTTTTTTTTTTTTTTTTTTAAATGAGGTTTCGGCAAGAGGGGCTCATTGTAAATCAAACTACCTGAAGGAGAATCACGAGCCCAGCACCCTGGGAGATGGGAATTGAGAGTGATGATGTCACAGTATGCCGACGGTCACTCCAAAAATCAACCTCTGCAGGATATAAGCACCTTGCTGTTGTTCTCAAGCAATGCGCTCTACCAAACTTCTGTTCTTCTGAAGATGCCATAATTTGCAGCCTAGTAAGACAGCAGCTCACAACAATATTCATTTCAGCTTCAAGCTTACACTTGAAAGACCAGGAAACTTAAAGAAAGTCAATCCCAGGCATATATCAATATGTCATTAACAATAAATGGAGTTTATTACAGGCATTATACTGCATGCTCTTCTCCCATAGACTTAATTATGGTTTCCATTTGGACTTTATAAATTAACCTTATAGGCCAATAGGCTGCATCAACATTTGAACTATAACATAATTCACTTGATTTTCGGGGGGGAATCATTCTTTCAAGATTTCTTAATTTTACCAAGATGCTAAGTTTGTTATGGAGAGATTCTTCCTTCATCAATGTTTACCAAGCAATCAGTTGCCCAGTGCACGAGTTTGTTCATTTTTGCCGCTCGCAGATGAATGCAAGGTCAAACAACCAAAGAACCGATGCAACTCAGTTACCTCTGTTGATGGAAAAAACTAAACTGCGGTACACATGTTGTGCAACTCCATGTCCAAAACAGAATGTTCCGGGGAGAGAATAACCCGTTGATTAGTTAATTACAGGAAAGCAGGCACAACCCTGTAAGTGAGTGTTACTCACATGAAAGAAAAGATGAGTATAAACTCCGGTTCCTGCTTCGCTCACCACTACTAAATCAAACCTGCTCTCGTGAAACTTCAGATCACTTACATAAATGCCACAAACATAAACATACATTAATCCCCAGACTAAAAGCCTTTACTGCACCCCCCTCATTCTGCGTAGCATGTAGAGGTTCAGAAATTTCTCACAGGTGGCTCCTGAGAAGCTTGTGGACCACTTCCAATAAGAATCGTTTTGGAAAAATGTCAAATTTGAAAGCTTCTTGGAATACTGGAAAGTTTTTAGCCACAGTTTTTAGTTCTTTTGTAAAGAATCCCCACCATCCATCCTTTGGTTCTAACACGGCAGTACACTGTAAACAAAATTCCATCAAATTACACGAAGGACAAACAGTCATCACGACTAAAGTCCAGCTATCAATGAAGACAAATCTGCACTACTAAACCCTCTCCCGGCCGCATAAGGATATTTCTGTTTTATGCTAGTTGACTCCTCTGCACGAATACGGATTTTCTTTCGCGTTTTTCGATTGCCTTGGTGAAGGGGTCCTCAATCCAGAAAGGGCCGGTGTGGGTGCAGGCTTTCATTCCACCAAAAGGCAGTTGCACCCCTAAATCTACTAATCAAGGTCCTTAGAACATAGAACATTTCTATGGAATTAATGATAAAAAGTAAATGTACATTAAATATCCTAACTTATTATAATGTAACTGCTTCAGGTCAGGGCTCTCTCTTTAAATGTTTCAGGGACCACTGTAGGTGCACGTGATGATTAGTGACGCGAAATTCAAGCTGGTCAAGCATCTCTGAATATTTGCTCTCGGCATGTAAAATCTGCTACATTTTGCTGGAAATAAATGCATCCAACCAGGGCTGAAATAAGCAGCATTTTGTTTTACCATTTCATACCATGAAATGCTGTTTTTAACACAGGATTTAATAAAAACAATAATATCTGAATTGAATATGAGTGGTCTTCATTAATTTCGGCAGAGCAGTCATTTTTGGTTTTGGGCAAGCTAGGTGCGAAAGGGTTCACTTGGTTTCATGGATTCGTTCCGACCACGCCCCGACGACATAAAAGCTGCAGGCATTGAATGGCAAGCCGCATGAATACTTGTAAAAGTGGAAGTAATGGCTGTTTTTATGTGAGGGAGAGTAAACAGAGAGAGGGGGGTGACAGTTACCTGAGAAGCCTTGAAAGGTCACCCTGTCTCCAGGCACAGCCCCGTTGGGAGGGTCCAGGATCTCCACCTTGTCTGGAGTGCTGGCGCACATCACCATGGCCTGGGACACCACGCCCCTCATTTTTGCCGGCTTCAGGTTGCAAAGGATCACGGCCATTCGATTTTGCATCTGCGCAAATACAAAAAGCCAGCATTGGAAAACTGCACTAGATGTCTCACCAAGTCCAAGGCCTGATCGCAATTCATATACAACCCCAATCCCGAAATAGCTGGGACAAAGTGTAAATTGTGAATAAAATCAAATTGCAATGATTTTGAAATCACACAAGCCAGTATTTTATTCACAATAGAACAGAGATAACATAGCAAATGTTGAAACTGAGAAATTTTTCAATTTTATCCACAAAATTAGCTCATTTCAAATTTGATGGCTGCTACAATTGGGACAGGGGCCCGTTTACCATGGTGTAGCATCCCCTCTTCTTTTTAACACAGAACGGAGGAGTCAGGGCATTGAGGAGACAAGTTTCTTGAGTTTAGCCATTAGAATTTGATCCCACTCTTGTTTAATACAGGCTTCCAGCTGCTGGAGAGTTTTGGGTCTCCTTTGATGGACTTTTTGTTTAATTATGCGCCAAATGTCTTCTATCAGTGAAAGATCAGGACTGCAGGCAGGCCAGTTCAGCACACTGCTATGAAGCCATGCTGTTGCAATAGCCGCAGTATGCGATTTTGCATTGTCCTGCTGAAATACACAAGGCCTTCCCTGGAATAGATGTCGTCTGGAGGGGAGCATACGTTGCTCTAAAACCTTTATATACCTTTCGGCATTCATGGTGCTTTTTAAAACATGCAAGTGTCCCACACCATTTGCACCAATGCATCCCCATACCATCAGAGATGCTGGTGCTTGAACTGAACGCTGATAACAGGAGGGGTAGTCTTTCCCCTCTTTAGCCCAGAGGACACAACACCCATGATTTCCAACAAGAATGTCAAATTTGGACTCGTCTGACCACAGGACACTTTGGTTTCTTGAAGTATTCCTGGGCCCATTTAGTAATGTCAATGACAGAATCATGCTGGTGAGTGATGCAGAGGCGTCTGAGGGCTCGAAGATCACAGGCTTCGGCCTTGTCCCTTACACACAGAGATTTTTCCAGTTTCTCTGAATCTTAAGATGATGTTATGCACTGTCGAAGATGAGACCGTCAAAGCCTTTGCAATTTGACTTTGAGGAACATTGTTTCTAAAGTATTCCACATTTTTTTTATGCAAGCCTTCACAGGTTGGAGAGCCTCTGGCCATCTTTAATTCTGAGAGACTCAGCCTCTTCAAGACATCCCTTTCATAGCCAATCATGTTACACACCTGATGCCAATTAACTTAATTTACTTGCCAAGTGTTCCTTCAAGCTGATTCTCTTACAGTGCCCTCCATAATTATTGGCACCCCTGGTTAAGATGTGTTAAAAGCCTTAAAATAAATTCAATTTTTACTGCAGAAGCATACTCTCACACCGAAAATTGTAGAAAAATGTAACCTACAACTCTAGTCAATTTTAAGGGGAATTAAAATCCCTGACTAAGAAATAATTATTTTTCATAAAATCACCTGTTCCACAATTATTGGCACCCCTAACAATTCCAAGGAAATAAATGTAATTGAAGCATTTCTACAGTAGTTTACAAAGTTGATCAGAGTATCTAGGAACATTTAATTAGTTATTAATCACTTCCTGTTTCCCTGGGATATAAATATGATGTGACACAAAGGCCATTTCTCTTATCCACTCTTCAACATGGGAAAGACATAGGGACACACCATTCAAATAAGGCAGGTGTGCATCGACCTTCACAAGTCAGTCAATGGCTACAAGAAAATAGCCACTCGCCTGCACGTGCCCATATCTACTGTCAGAGGAATAATGAAGTATAAAACAGCTGGAACAGTGGTAAACAAGCCTGGAAGAGGATGCACGGTTATTTTGCCACCACGCACAGTGAGGAGGATGATAAGAGAAATGAAAAGTTTTCCAAAGCTCACTGTTAAAGAATTGCAACAAATGGTAGCATCTCGGGGTCACAAGTCTCCAAAACAACCATCAGGCGCCATCTACATGCCAACAAGCTATTTGGGAGGCATGCATGGAAAAAACTTTCTCACTCACAATCATAAACGCAAACGTCTGGAGTTTGCTAAGCTGTAGTGGGACTTAAACTGGGACCGTGTGCTTTGGTCAGATGAAACCAAGATAGAGCTTTTTGGCAACAAACAGTCAAAGTGGGTCTGGCGGAACACAAAAGAAGAGTATGCAGAAAAGCACCTCATGCCCACTGTGAAGTATGGGGGAGGATCAGTGATGCTGCGGGTCTGTCTCTCTTCCAGAGGCCCTGGGAACCTTGTTAGGGTGCATGGCATCATGAACGCTTTGAAATACCAGGACATTTTAAATCAAAATCTGGTGGCCTCTGCCCGAAAGCTGAAGATGGGTCGTCACCGGGTCTTTCAGAAGATGATGACCCAAAAAATGTGGCCAACTCTACACAGAAATGGTTCACCAGACACAGAATCAAGCTCCTACCATGGCCAATTCAGTCCCCAGACCTCAACCCCATTGAAAACATTGAGTGAGCTGAAGAGGAGACTGCAGAGGAGAGGACCCAGGTCGCTGGGTGATTTAGAGAGATTGTGCAAAGAGGAATGGTCAAAGATCCCTCTTTCTGTATTTTCCCATCTTGTGAAACATTATAGGAGAAGATAAGGTGGTGTTTTGTTGGCAAAAGGGGGTTGTACAAAGTATTAACATAAAGGGGTGCTAATAATTGTTGCACACATGATTTGATGTAAAAGAATTATTTTTCAATGTGGGATTTTTTTCCCCACTGAATAAATGCACTTGAATTAAAGATTGGAGTTTCCTCTTTTTGTGGTCATTGTGGTCCCATGTTATTTAGAAAACAACTGAATTTATTAGAAGCGAAAGAACACACCTTAACCAGGGGTGCCAATAATTATGGAGGGCGCTGTATATATTAATTGCTTTTCAGCCCTGTGTCCCAACTTTATTGAGGACTGTTGCAGCCAGAAAATTTTAAATAAGCTCATTTGTGGACAAAAATGTAAAATTTCTCAGCTTCAACATCTGAAATGTTATCCATGTTATATACTGAGTACAAATGAAAACGCACCACTCACGAAATCTGGAATAGCTCCACGGATTGATATGTGAAGTAAAAACGTATGATAGATTTGAGATAATGAATGATTCAAGAAGACATGTAAACATCATTCAATTTCATTCACAATAATGTTAATTCGCGAGAGAGGTTTAACTGGTGTAGGGGTCAAACAGGAAAGTCAATAACGGGTGTGACCGCCATTTGCATTGACACATGCGGTGCATCGTCGTCACATGGAGTTGATCAGTCTCTGGATAGTGTTCTGAGGGATAGCATTCCACTCTTGAACAAGGGCAACCTCAAGTTCTCGGATGTTGTCCATCTGGCGTCGACGTGAAAGACGTCGTCCAATTTCATCCCATAAGTGCTCGATAGGGGAGAGGTCGGGTGACAGAGCTGGCCACTGAAGCACGGGGATGTTCTGCTGTGCAAGGTACTGCATGGACACCCTTTCAGTGTGTGCCCTAGCGTTGTCCTGTTGGAGCGTGTGGACATCGTGGTGTTGGTTGAAGAACGGCACAACATGGTTCTGCAGCACCTGGTCCCGGTAGTAGACGCCGTTCACCCTTCCTCTGCAGATATGGAGAGGGGTTCTGTGGCGGTAGCTTATTCCACCCCACACCGTAACGCTGTCACCACCCCAACGGTCCGTTTGAACGACACAATCGGCGTTATAACGTTCACCACGTCTCCGCCAAACACGTATACGGCCATCTGCGTTCCTTAAGTGAAATTGTGACTCGTCAGAAAAGATGACACCGTGCCATTGTCGTAGTCGCCAATTCTGGTGCCCGTTTACCCACTGTAGATGCTGGTTTCGGTAACGATCCGTCAATATGGGGCCGAAATAAGGACGTCGTGCACGCAGGCCTGCAGCTCGCAGACGGTTCCGTACGGTGTTGGGGTGAATGAATCCACGTCGTCCTTGGACTCGAGCAGCCGTTCTTGTCGCTGGTAGTGTTCGGTCTCGGACATGATCCCGTACGATCTGACGGTCCTGACGTGCCGTTGTCACACATTGTTGACCCGGTCGAGGACGGTCCCGAGCGCTCCCCGTTTGCAGAAACCTTTGATGGAGTCTTGCGATCGTTGTGTGTGCGCAGTGAAATTTTATTCGGATTCACATGCTTTTAAAGGCAAAGTGTGCACAAATTCAGAGTGAAATTCATTTTTCCCGTGGCGTGCGTGCAAGATGTTGCGTTTTTGCAAAAAATTGCCAAGCGTTACAGTTAACTTGAAATTCTCGCATTTCTTGCACCTGGCATGTCGGGTGACGTCACTGTAGTGTTGTTGTTGTATTAAAATTATCTTGAAGTTCAAGTGAACTTAAATATTGACTTTTTTCAAGTGGTGCGTTTTCATTTGTACTCTATATTATGAATAACAAATTGGCTCATGTGATCTGAAATCATTGCATTTTGACTTTATTCACAATTTACAGTTTGTCCCAACTATTTTGGAATTGGGGTTGTAAAATCATTGATGCAGCAGCATATGAAATTCTTTAAGCTGATGCACATGTTGGCTCAAGCAGTCTGAATTGTCTCATGTAAGGCTTCTACAAAAATGTAGGCTGAAGGCTCAGGGAGGAAACGTTGCCAATTGCGTCCATGTATGAATACCTCGCATTATCTGATGCAAAAATACTCTACCACAACCCACCCACAGTCAATAAGACAGAGAAGAAATGAACAAAAGGAATGTGGAATTAGGACTTAAGCATTATAGACTTGTTTTTAATCAAATACTAAGCAATAAGCTATAAGAGGAAATGTGTCCCGCCATCTGTGAGTAGGACAACGAGCAGACCACCTGGGCGAGAAGACTCAAATCAGTCTGCGATTCACCAAATGCAGTAACATCAATTGTTGTCCCCTCTTGTTTTAGTCCTTGCAAGTCTTTCCCTTTGCGATAAAAATTATATTAAACATCGCATATGCATTTGCAGTAGCTACTGCACAAGATAGCCTTTCATTGGTCAGGGAGCTACTTGTTGGGAATTAAAACCAACCAAACCGAAACATAATGCCTTTAGACCACGCATGGCTGTGGCACGTGACTGCAGCCAAGTTATAAGATGGGAACGTGAATGTGGCAGAATATCTAATTCATCTGCGGTTGTGTCGTTGAAAACCAAAGCATAAACAACTTTGATTTGGTCATACTTTGCAATGAATCAATGTACCAGAGAGGGCTACTCCTCCAGCATCAATCTCATGTGAAAGCTGTAGACAATTACACAGCTTGTGCAGCTGCTGTAACTCTGCATATATAAATACGAGTGTGCCACAATCTCTTAAGCAGCGCTTCCATTTAAGAGGAGCAGTGACCTCCTTCTGTCTGCTATTCACAAATCAGAGCTGCAACACGGGCATCAATGTTCCACACTCATGAATATTTTCATGAAATGCATGATTGTAAAGCAGAACCATATGGTTTGAATAATGTTACTCATTCTTATCAAGATCGTACTCTCTTTTCCCAACATCTCTCAGGTTTATGAAAATATGAAGACGCCAAAGCGATTTCCACCACATGTCAAAACGTTAACTCACACCATCGTAAGAAAACCGCCCAGAGGTAAATAGGTCGTTTAAATCAAAAGGACGAATGTTTATCAATGTTCGAATTCTTATAGTGGTCTGGGAACAATTTTTGATAAACCCGCATCACTTCTCATGGGCGAACTGGAATGCTTTGATAACTAGGGCATAGGAGGAATCGTACCGATTGAAAACTGGAGGGCCTCTGGCAAAGGAAATATTTCTACATGGTAACATTTTTGAAACTTCAACAAGAGAGAAACTCAAATGAAAGCGGTAATCCAAACAAACAAAAGAAAAAAAAATAAAGTAGTCATTCAACGCATCATTGATACCTCAGTTAGGTGTGTGCAATAATTCAGGATTGACCCATTTCGTAATTATAAATATATTGCCTCAATTTGCACCAAAATTGTATAAATTAATATTTAATGAATCTGATCAATGAATATACGGATGAAAGGTCTCAAGTTGAATACATCAAAAAATAAATAAATAAATGAAAGAGAGTCAACGTATCCAGATGCTTTGCAGAATCCAGCTCAGCAAGCGTTACCTCCTGGGAGAACCAGGTTTGTTCAAAGAACACTGGTGATATATTTTGCCCGTACCTGCTCTATGGGGACGTGTTTCACTAATCCGCTGACAACGGTCCTGGGTGCCGCCTCTCCCACGTCGATCTGCTCCACGTACAGAGAGTCGGCGTCCGGGTGCTTCTCGGCAGTGACGATTCGACCCACGCGCATGTCCAGGCGAGACACGTCCACCTTCAGGTCCTCCTCTGGAGCAGCACTTGGCTTCTTATCCTTCTTTTCTCCTGCATGACATAGAAACTCATCAACTTCGTCCTCCCTGCCTGACGACGCTGCTGCTTACACGCAAACTCATTGGCTGAACTGTACATGGACATCTGAAGGACTGTCTGTCCATAGGTTTCTCACCTTCATCACGTGGCATGACTGATTAACTGAAGTCTGAATTGGAATACAGATCTGTATTTTCTGCTTTGTAATGCGACAGAGACACGTCAAAGGAACTCTGAATAGGTATTCGCAGTTCTCTGACCGGGAGCATTATGCAAGTTCACAAGTTCACTAGACTCCGGACGGGAATTTGTAGCTCCGTCAGTCCCGCAGCTCATCTGCGCACTCTGGAAAGATCAAGTCATTGAAATTAGGATGCACATTGAAGCTACGTGTGAAGTAGGGCGCTGGGAATCCACGGCAGGCCTTTAAACCTGCAGTGCATGGTCTCAGTTGAGTTATTTTTAGGCGCATTATGTTGACGTTCTTAAGTCTATTTCAGCATTTTGACATGGTTCCCCGAGCTCTGATTAGAACACGTTCTTACAGCCCTTTAGAAACTCTGGTCAGCAGTCACATCTGCTCAGTCATTGAAAATCCATGAGGTATTGTTATTCTCCCACCCCCGAGCACTAGTTAAAAGGAAAACATCTGACGGAAATTCACAAAAGTTTAAAAAAAGAACACAAACTGATGACTTGCGTGCATCCACCATATTCAAAATATTAAACGAAAACATTGCATCTACTAAATATGCAATGGGGATGGAGTCCATCTGGAGAACTGCCCGCACTTTTGGCATGGAGATCGTTCAATCATTTGATTTGATGGAGAAAGTAGGCAACATGACCCATGACAAACTGAAACAGACAAATCAGGCAAACAACTCCAAGCCCATCCATTTCGACCCAACACAACTATCACCTCAGCGCTTCTCTAAATCAAAGTAACACTATCGTGAAATCCTGGATAAGCAGTTTGTGAATTAGGAGCGGTCATCCATGCCAAGATCATACTTGAGTGGTTCTCACAAAATTGCATTTTATTCATGTCTGTAAGGATTTGATAGACTTAACTACTAAAACAATCATACTTTTGCATTATACATCAACCTATGGTATGCACTAATTGGAGGACTACCGCTGTCTTTGCATTTGATGGATAACTATACTTTATGACAACATTTCAACCTAAAAGTTCATTACCGCAACGTATCCGGACTTTTATTTATTTATTTTTTTAAAGCCATTTCAGTTAATACTTTAACATTTTTAAACTGATCAAGTCAGGCACTGAGTAAATCATTTGCCACCAAATCAGGTCACTCAACACAGGTGATTAGAATTCTCTCAAAATAATTTGCTTGCACTCAATAACAAAAACATAACATAAAACAGGTTTGACTATCATTGGGTTGTCTAGTAAATTTTAGGTTTTTGCGACCATGTGCCCACAGTTTCACCAATTAGGAACCCAATGATTTTTTTCCTTTGATTGGGTAAATTTTTTTTCCTCTTTTTGTATAGTTGTTGTTACTCATCTATCACAATGTGGATGTTTAATTTATTCCTCATTGTATGTATGCATATCTCTCAAAATACTGAATGTCAAAAGAGGATAATTTGCTGCTCTAAATTTAAATGCACCAAAATAAGACAAATTAACAGCCTGTTAAAATCCTACGATTGCAATCAAGGGTGGAACAAAAACCAGCATACACAGGGAGGCCCCGGGGCCGAGTTTGGGAACCACTGGACTAGAGTAAGCAAAGTTGAACGGATCTAAATCATACCACCAGTCTTGATAAAAGTATTTTTTTTAACAATTCCTCATTCCAAATGTATCCCTGTAGCAGCATTCTTTTTATTATTTATTTATTTTTAATTTTTTTAATCCAATTTCGCTTTTTTTTTCTCTTTAAAAATTAATAAAAAATTACAGGAATGGGTTACAGACTTACTTTTTTTTTCAACATGCTCAGGAAATTATGCTGAACACCACATTAGTGTTCATTTGGCCGAAATGAGAGGTTGAAAAATCACTATTTCTGAGCATGTAAAAAAAAGTAAGTCTGTAACCCATTCCTGTCATTTTTAAAAGTAAATTGTGTAGGAAATTCTCCCATCAAGCGGTGAAATTGTATTTTGCATTCAAACGAATTGTGCTGTCTAGCGCCTCGCTTTTTCAAAGGCGTGTTGCAACTACGGTAGCCGTTATGTACCAAGAAGCTATGACATCATGTCATCAAATACCACTTCACAATACCACGCTGAACTGCAATCTACAGCAAAGTGTTTATTTTTAATACAAACTCTCAGAGCGCTTTCGAGCAAGGTACGATTGTTCGGTACCGTGCCACAGTGCGATCGTCCCCTCTCCCCGCTGGACAGCTTACTCACTAGTAATATCGTACCATACCCAAGTTTGCCAAAATTCAAATACAGCGCGTTGCAGTATCCACATTGGTAGTTTTAAATGGGGAGATCTATAGAAAGGAGTAGTTACCTCTTGCGTAGAAAGAATTCCATATCTAATCTCCGCTTTTTTCTGGCTTTTTATTTACCAGTACGATTTTAAAAGGAGGTGCCAATATGTTTTGGGGGATTTTATTATTGAGAGGGGGCTTTAGAATATTGATATCGCGAATGCATGCTTCACGTGCCCTAGCAACCCGGTGTGTCATCAGTTACATGGATTACCACATATAGCAGCACAAGAAATTAAACGCAAAATTTTCTTGACTGAATTTCAGAGGCTAAATCATCAAAATTGCTAAAATTGCTCCCTAGAACTGTCAAACGCAAGTCCGTCATCTTGGATTTGCCCGGAGACGCCTGTCAAACAATAACATTACAACTTGATGGCAGGCGTGAGACCATCATTTACCACCGTTGTCTATTTTCCCAAAAAATGCATTGATGGAGGTAGTGCAAATGATGAAATGCAACCCTTATTCAATCAATCAATCATAGCCTATGCTGCTATTCACCATGACGCCGTTTACCCACACATGTTCTACTGTTATGCTGCCTATATAATGAATTACTCAACCAAGCAATGAAAAATGCTAGTAATTTAGACAGTAAAATTTACTTACGATAAGAAAGCAGGATGCTTCAGCGTCCCTTTGAAAGTCTTTCTCCTTCATTAGCTCTTTCCACCTGGAAAAAGCGACCCCGATGTTTACCCGCGTTTTTTTTAATTGAAGTTACTGATTGTTATTAGTGTGAATGCTGAGTCAGCATTCACACCATTGTGATATATGTTATATGTTCTAATCATTCTGAGTTCTTCTGCTGAATTTTGCAGTCCAACTAGTCCTTCATACTTTGTGCTAGAAAACCCGTTCAAATATCAAAACTTTCAGCTCGTTCAGGACATTAGGGCTTCCTTTCAACTTTTTAAAGTTATTTATACTTTCTAAATTTTAAGCTTTTTCTGAAAGATTTATCATTCAAAATGAATGGAAATAATGTTCAAATCCTTCAAATCCCCAGCCTCTTTAAACTTCAACTACTTCAGCATACTTTCAGCCAGAGAATTCATTCAAACTTTAAAATGCTCTCAAGACTTTCAGCTATTCATCAACCATTCAACTTAATATCCTTTATACTTTTTATAATTTGCTTTTAATTGATCGAAAATGTTATTGAATACATTTTATAGATCATGGTTGCATTAAACCTTCTGTTATTCTGTTATGAATTGCTCTTGATTCATTGTTTTTTTGTGAAGTCAAACCAAATTTGTCATTACTCAAGATAATCTAATCATGTAGCCTTACATGATAAACAGTGAAAAAGACTGGACCATATAGCCTAATTTGTGAATACTAAAAACATAGCTATGATGTATGAATGCCATGTGAGGTCATTACCGTAACACCTTTCTATTACCAAAACACTTGCTGTATATGCAAATACAGCACCTTCCATAATTATTGGCACCCCTGGTCAAGATGTGTTAAAAGCCTTAAAATAAATTCAATTTTTATTGCAGAAGCATACTCTCACACTGAAAATTGTAGTAAAACGTTACCTTCGACTCAAGTGAATTTTAAGGGGGAAAAAAAAAAAATCCCTGACTATGAAATAATTATTTTTCATAAAATCACCTGTTCTACAATTATTGGCACCCCTAACAATTCCAAGGAAATTAATGTAATTGAAGTATATCTGTAATTTCTACAGTAGTTTACAAAGTTGATCAGAGTATCTAGGAACATTTAATTAGTAAATCATCACTTCCTGTTTCCCTGGGGTATAAATATGACGTGACAAAGAGGCCATTTCTCTTATCCACTCTTCAACATGGGAAAGACATAGGGACACACCATTCAAGTAAGGCAGATGTGTGACAACCTTCACAAGTCAGGCAAAGGCTACAAGAAAATGGCCACTTGCCTGCACCTGCCCGTATCTACTGTCAGAGGAATAATTAAGAAGTTTAAAACAAATGGAACAGTGGTAAACAAGCCTGGACAAGGATGCAAGGTTATTTTGCCACCAAGCAGAGTGAAGAGGATGGTAAGAGAAATGAAAAGTTCTCCAAAGCTCACTGTTAAAGAATTGCAACAAATGGTAGCATCTTGGGGTCACAAAGTCTCCCAAACAACCATCTGGCACTATCTACAGGCCAACAAGCTGTTTGGGAGTCATGCACGGAAAAACATTCTCTCACTCACAATCATAAATGCAAACATCTGGAGTTCGCTAAGCGGTACTGGGATTTCAACTGGGACTGTGTGCTTTGGTCAGATAAGGCCAAGATAGTGTTTGTTGCCAAAAAGCTCTAAGTGGGTCTGGCGGAACACAAAAGATGAGTATGCAGAAAAGTACCTCATGCCCACTGTGAAGCATGGGGGAGGATCGGTGATGCTGTGGGCCTGTTTCTCTTCCAGAGGCCCGGGGAACCTTATTAGGGTGCATGGCATCATGAACACTTTGAAATACCAGGGCATATTAAATCAAAATCTGGTGGCCTCTCCCCGAAAGCTAAAGATGGGTCATCACTGGGTCTTTCAGCAAGATAATGACCCTAAACATGTGGCCAAATCTACACAGAAATGGTTCACCAGATACAGAATCAAGCTCCTCCCATGGCCATCTCAGTCCCCAAGCCTCAGCCCCATTGAAAACCTGTGGAGTGAGCCGAAGAGGAGAGTGCAGAGGAGAGGACCCAGGTCGCTGGTTGATTTAGAGAGATTGGGCAAAGAGAAATGGTCGAAGATCCCTCTTTCAGTATTCGCTCATCTTGTGAAACATTAAAGGAGAAGATTAGGTGCTGTTTTGTTGGCAAAAGGGGGTTGTACAAAGTATTAACATCAGGTGCTAATAATTGTGGCACACATCATTTGATGTAAAAGAATTATTTCTTAATGTGGGATTTTTTCCCCACTGAATAAATGCACTTGAATTAAACGTTGGATTTTCCTCTTTTTAAAAAAAAACTGAATTTATTAGAAGCTAAAGAACACATCTTAACCAGGAGTGCCAATAATTATGGAGGGCAGTGTATTTGGAAGGGAAGGGGGGACAACTTCAAATTTTATTTTTGCACATGAACTGTTTGTCAAGTCTTTTTAGATTACTGAATTGACATTTTTTATTTATTTGTAAAATTTACACTACAGGAAAAATTCAGTATGAAACGTCATTTTTGTTATGGCAATGAACATAACTAAAGTAATATCAATAAACATTTTTATTAATAAACAAGTTTACAGTATGTGGCTATTCTGAACTATTAATAGAACAAAATAAAAGATCTACCTTTCATACATATTCAGTTATCATCAACTGAAAATGTGTGACAGTAATTAACTTATTTGGTCAAAGACTCAATAAAATATTCTGAAAATGTATTAAAAAAAACATGTATTGATATCTCATTTTTACAGAGCAAATTAATTGAGACCCTGCTTGCTACTAATGAGAGAAAAAACTAGCAAAATTTACCCAAAATTGTTTTTGCAAAAGTCTCACAGTTTCGTGAGGGTCACCCATTTATCTTATCACCTGTGGTTGTGCAAACGGCAAATTGTTTTATTGATTTATTGACACTTGCATCTCATCACAACACTCTTTCCTAAGCTACGCTTATCCAGGAGTAACAAGTATTTGCCACTAACGTGTCTTTGTCCCCCGCCACAAGACGTGAAATCGTGTCAAAATGAGCAATCTCTCGGTGTGACCTTGAGTGACGCGAGGTCACCAATACCGACTGGCGCCGGGGTATCACCCTAATACATGTTGACATGAAATTTGAAGGAAATCCGTCAATTCGTTCTTGAGATATCTTGGACGTTCATACGTACGGACGGTCGTGAATACTATGTCCCGCCGCTTTGCGCGTTCCGCGCGGCGGGGGACAAAAATGGTGTAAGTCAGTTGTTAGCAACAGGCTGCGCTTTAGCATGCAGATGCGCTACATGCATTTTTCCAATATAAAATTTGGACAGCCTCATCAATAGGAGCTGAATTCATTTTCTATGTGACACAAGACACTCAAGTTCAGCAAATAATTCTGCATGCAGTAAAATACAAAGGTCTTAGACTTATTTAGAGAGCAGTCAGACTGAAAGCAGATTTAATTTATTCTCCTGGTGAGTAAGTACTTTGATATAAGCTGGACGTACAGTTAATATTACAGCCCCAGATCAGAAAAAGTTGGAAAGGTATGTTACATGACAATTAAACATGAAAGTAGTGATTAGCCTGGTAACTTTGCTTTGCTTCGTACGCAGAGTCTGGGCAGTCGTCATTGACAAGTGTTTACTTCCTGGTGGGTGGGCGCCTGTCTGAAGTTTAAAATCATTGGTGTACCCGCAAACTAATCACTAGCGTTTGCCGATGATGTACGTTATGCGCCACGCCAGGTACAGTCCTTTGTACCAGGAATGCAGCGAAAACAAACCGATCAGTACATTAAAGTTAATACTGCACCCATACATTCCCGTCTACCAAATTTTAGCCTTCACTCATTCATTTAAAAGAGCCAAAGGTTCTCTTTCTGTTCTCCTTACAAGAAACAAACTGTTGAGCGATGGTTTTTCCTGCAGATACTGCTGCTGTTTAAAAAAAAACGTAAGAGACCCGAAACCAACGGCAGAATCGACGAGAATAACGCATTATTTACATCAGGACGAAACCCGCCTTGACTTGAAAACCGAACCATTAACCATACTTGCGCTAACATCATAACGAGCTCGCTGAGACAGCGAATAGGTCTTGTGACACCAACAAAAGCATGGCTTTTAAAAAGTTTGCTGCCAACTTAAATAGTGTGAAATTCACGGGCAATGAAACACAAGAAGCTTCAAGCTAGTTGAGGTGGTTTGGCTGTCTCTCACAGAGATGAATAGGGTGCCCATTTCATGATGGCAATAAAGTAGATATGACAATCTGTACGGAGTAGTGCTACAACATCATTTCCATTCAAAAAACTAACCAAAATTCATCTTGCTGTGGCTATAAGTCGCCGATACCCGGAATTTTCTTCACAACTGAGCGAATGGCCTCCTGTGTATCTATGTCAGCAGCCATTGTTGATTTCGGAGACTACCATTTCAAACCCGGCGCAGCTGCTACATCATGGCTCTCGGCCACGCCTTCTGTTCGTTGGTTGGTCGGGCGGACTTTCTGCCGCGGTAAACGAGGCAGAGATCCGAGTGACCAGACTGAGTACTGAAGTGAAATGAAATTAAGCGGAAGTACGAAGGCTAGAGTCAGGCAAGTGATTTATAACTGACCATTAATATGTTGAAACAATATTACGGCACATTACATGATATTTCACCGTGTGAATTAAATTTTTTATACAAAATAACAATTTCAAAAAAGGTGGGACAGTAAATTATTGAACACTTCATGTTTCCATTCCTTTCCCCAACACTTAACTAACATTTACGGACTGAAGACGCCAAGGGGTGAAGTATTTTAGGTTAAATTTTGTCCCATTCTTCCTGCAAACAAGGCTTCAGGAGACCAAAAGAAGAAAAGGTTCTAGGTCTTCCAAAAAAAAAAATTAAAACCTCTAAAACCTGACTTTGTCCGATCACAATACGTTTCCAATGTATAGTAGTCCATCGCAGATGCGTCCAGGGTTAAGTGAATCTGGGTTTAAGTGAAAAATTACACCAGGAAACAACTCAGAATGAATCTAAAGAGGTATATGTAACAACCACCAAAAAAGATACAAGTTGGCATTTTTGTGTTTTTGCGGTTGCCATGGTAACCAAGCAAGCTCATTAAATATGCAGGAAACTTTGGGCACCAATTCCTCTTTAACTCTATGATAGAATTCAGTTTCTCTTTCATCATTTAAAAGCCATTGCTTATCCAAATGCAATGACATAGCCATTCTTTGCCCAATTTATCAGCTTTGTGATTCTGGGGCATTTTACCCAAATTTTGAAATTATTTTGAGCAGAATGTGATGAATACTCAAAATATTCAAAGTATTTATCAGATAGGCAAAATTTCCCAGTGTCATTGCATTTCTAATGAAGTTAAGTACCTGCAGCCCAAATTTCATTGATTTTCAATGATAAAGTTATGGCTGCCACAAACATGAGAAACTCAGAAAAAGTAATACCTTAGGAAATCAAGGGAAAATGCATTAGACTGCATTGAAAAGTTGAGTTCAGTTTTTAATCCTTGTAGCAATTAAAGGTGGGTTATTATAGAATATTTTTATTCAAAAAAATTTTTTTTCCATCAAAAATTTTGCCCATTTAACCCCAGATCACCCCGCAAAGCCCAGAGAAGTGCACAGTGCTTCAGACACTTCATGAAGCTTCCTTTTAGCACAATAAAGTATCAGTTGGCATTTGTGGATGATACCATGATTTGTAGCACTTGACAAAGGTTTGCCAAAGTAATGCCAACCACATGATTATAAAACTTATGGACAAATCACAGCTCTTGATGCAGTACCAGGCGAGTGACCGGAGATCTCAGGATTCAGCTTAGGCTGGTGCCCTCGCCCTTTATGCGCAAAAACTCCTCCAAATCCTTGAATCTTCTAATTACGTCAAGGACCACAGGGGGGAAAATGTCCAAATCCCTTCCCACCTTTTTTCTGAGAAACATTGTTTTCAAGCCCTTAGGTGCTGAATTTTTCCACTGAAGTTTCCCCTTCAGTTGATTCAACATTAAAATGGCATTTTTTCAAATTTATGTTCAATATCACATAAATATTCTGTAGCGCTGGTTGCAGCTTTTCACTGAAGCAACATCAGGCTTACACTGTAAGAAATATTCAACCCTAGATTACATCATATGGAAAATACCCAGATCTTGCTCATAATTTTATATACATTTCCAGTGTTCCTACAGAATTTTTGGAGAATACGGGGAGGGGGGGTATTATTTGTTGAGCGGGGGAATTACACAAAGTCCGCGACTTCCAGTACCTTTACTATTTTTCCATTCACCCTCAAAACGTGCACATGCATGATCAACACATGGCAATTGCACATATTTAGACTATGGCCAGGTAAATTAGACTATGGCGGGCCGTGATAATCTCGTCTATGTATGGGAAACACTGATTTTACAGTAATCCAACAAGTCTTAGTTGGAAGTGTTGGATACCTTGGGATCTCTACTAGAATTTAAAATGGACCAGAACATCCTCATGTTTAAATACAGCAGCTGCATTTGATGGACCCGTATATCAGTCTGTAGTTTATATGGGGTTAAGCCTTTCAGAGATTTTTTTCCCACATTTGTCGGCATTTTGTCAATCCTGAGCCCATCTTTGCTCCAAAAGGACTAGGCCTGTCTTAGATCCCGCTTTTGTACCAAATCATGTACAATCGCCTGTTGATATCGGCTGTATCCACTTTGTGTCGGGGGTGAAAATTGCCATCAATTAGACATTGACACTCAGACGCATGGAAAAGTTTTATGATTTGGACAGGAGGTCTCCGTTTGCAGCGCGGCTTACCCTTCTTCTCCGGTTTCTTCTTCTTGCCCTCCTCATCCTTGGGGGGCGCATCTTGACTGAGAGCAGGACGGGAGGTGGGGCCATCTGAAGCCAGAGCAGCTGATTTCGGTGTGCACTGGACAGAGGCATTTCCTAGAAAGTCTCCTGTGGGCATGGCCATCGGCCTCACTGAAAGGGCAGCAAAAGAAAATGAAGGAAAGGACTTAATTCTTGAACTTTGATTTGACCAGAGAAGGTTTCACTGAGAACAGATTCCTTCCCCCCCTGGCCAAGGACACTCTGGGAGAAATGATACGTTTCACTTAGTCTCCCGAAATCAAGTCAGAATTCCAAGCCCCACTGGGAGTTTAACCCTGAGCCAGAAACTCTTCAGTTACCATTCTAGCAACCAACCACTAGGCTGCGCCACCATCCTAAGTGGGTAAGCAGGAACACTGGGGTTGGGTTCACGAGAGCAAAGAAAATCTCACAGAGGAGGACATGTAGCAGCATATTGAATTGAGCTAAAATACAACAAGACTTACTTGGTCAGGGCCATGAGGCAAACGCGTACCAAGTCTAATTCAAATCTGATCAGTGGATCTGGAGAAGTCAAAAATGTGTCAGCCAATCAGAGACCAAAACAGTCATAGTGTACTTCGAATCAAACCAAAAAAAAAAAATAAATAAAAATAATAATACTGGATCAGAGCCATGAGATAAATGAATACACCACGTTTGATCCATGTCTGATGTATTATCCACTTCATTTGTAGTTCTAGTAATCAGAGATCCAGGGTGGCCATATTGGATTTCGGACTGAGCCAAAAATGAAATCACTCAGTCCAGGCCATGAGACGAAATTTCGCACCAAGTGTAATCCAAATCTGGCCGGTGGAACTGGAAAAGAGGTGAAAAAATGCATCTGCCAGGGGTGCAGGTTGGCTCCCTCGGTTAGCGCGCCGATTGAGAGGCAGTAGTGACCACCATTGCCCGCGTTCAAATCTGAACCGTGCCAGTGCCTGCAGTGGCTGGTAGCCTTTTCAAAGCAGCACATAATTGGTTTTGCTCTGCCGGGACACCGAAGGGATACAGCTGACAAGTATTTTTCACTGGCCAGCCAGGCGCTCATCAGAAAAATTCTAAGTTAGTACATGTTCGGGTTTTCTCTGCTCTCATTCTAAACTTGTGAAGTTTCGAGCGATGAACATAAAGAAGTGAAGACTGAGAGGCTCATGCTTTGGAGAAGAGCCCCAAACTGCCTGCTCTCTCCCGAGATGACACAATGAGTCGCACACGAGCCTGCTCATGTACGCATCTTGCTGATTAGACGTCTCAGATTTGAGGTAGATTGGGGATGCCAAATAAAAAAAATGCGTCAGGCAATCAGAGACGAGGGCAGCCATATTGGCTTTAGAATCAAGCCAAATATTAACAACACTTCGTCAGGGCAGAGAGACAAATAAATGTGTGTCTGATCTAAATCTGCCCAGTAGAACCAGAGAAGTTGTTGAAAATGCCGTATCCAATCCAAGGCCAGGACAGCCATACTGGATTATAAACTGAGCCTAAAATAACAACTCTGGGTCAGGGCCAAAACAGGAACATCTATACAAAGTCTCATCCAAATCTGCTGGGTAGAACTTGAGAAGTCTTCATTTACAGAAAAAGTTGAGATGGACGACGGCCGACAAACAGATGAACAAAGGATGCTGCTCCAAAGCAATACCTCGGCCCAAGTGAGCCGATAATGAATATGCTCAAAATAGTTGGTACCAACACAGCTGCCACTCAGGTCTTTATACTGTGGGATGAGACAGGAGTGTCCAGAGTAAACCACACGAACACACGGAGAACACATAAACCTCACACAGATGGGCTCCAGGCCCGAATCAAACCGACAACCTTCTAGCCTCAGCAAGAAACAAAAAACATAATATCAATGGAATGACAGAAAAACCAGGGTTATCAAACAATTAAACACAAATAGGAAACCAATAAGGATAATGGACGATAAATCATCTGCTCAGGATACATACAGATTCTCAAAAATATGCCAAATTGCAGTCACAGAGGAACCGTTGGAGAAAACAGCCAGCATCTGGTGCAAACTGAGGCAAACATGGGGGGAAACACAAATGAAACAAAGGACTTTATCGTAAATAATTTCACAGTATTAAAAAAAAAAAAAGAACGTATAAAGAGGCACATTGTGAATAAACTTTGACATCCCCAATTTAAAGGCCTTACACTAAGGATGTTGAAAGTTATTCACAAACATTGAAGGGTGACCATTACTTCCATTAATGATTACAGGTCTGTTACCAATCCTGAAGAGAGGCAAAATAGTGACAAGACGCGGCAACACTGTACAGCGGGCGATCACAAAGGCCTGGCATGAAATTCAAATTTCCACTTTCCACAGGCACATCGGTCATTTCAAATATATACTTTAAAGAGCTAAAAATCTCTGGATTTAATGAGATGCAGCAGATTGAAACTTAATTCAGTTTAACAGCATAATAGGAAACAAAAATTCCCCAGAGTGGTACCAGTGTTAAACACACACGATAAGGAAAACGAACCACCAGTGGCTACAATGGAATATTTGTGGTGAGCTATGAAGTTCCAGCCATTCATCTGCAGTTAAGAAACAACACTGTTATTGCAGTATTTTGCTGAGTTCTGACTGTACTCAATTGTCCTCAGTTATTAACCAAATGACATTTGGTCAAGTTAGTTTACACACCCTTGAGGCGATTCTGTGTAGTGCTGCACCTCTTCCGATAGAATCAGGATTGTGCCAACATCAACTGAGGCATTCTGTAAGCCACGAAACTGAACGCTATTCGACCGAGTACACTGAGTAGAGGGACGCATTAAGGCAAATGCTTGAGTAGATGTAAATTCGCAACAGGCGCAGTGCGAGCCCAGCCATGCCAGTGAATTTCAGTGCAGGATGAGGACTTATTTGCTAATCTCAACATTTAAACTTGTAGAGATGCTTAGTAGAAATACCTAGGCAGTAAGACAAGCTTACAATCAGAACTGCAGATTCAAAGTCCTGAGACCGCAAAATAAGGAGGCACAAACACGAAAAAAAACTGTTTAACTGCGACGCTTGACTCACCTCCTCTCTGCTTCTCTTTCTCCAGAACTTGTCTTTTCAGGACCTCAATGTCCTTCTTCAGCTTGGCATTCTCCAACAGAAGCTTCTTCTCCTCTCGCAAAGTGGCCTGTGCAACTGAATTTGAGAAACGCCAGTCACTTCCATGCCCTACTGCTACGCCTCATGAAAGAAAGAACATTGCACTTACAAGTACATTGCCCTTTTCTCACGGAGACTTAAAGCTCTTCACAGAGACGAGGGGGAAAATTGTTTCTCCAACCGCCAATGAGTAACACCCACCCAGACGCTGCACGGCAGCCATTTTGCACCAGATTGCTCAACACACATCAGCTGAGCCAGCTCATTATATGATGTTTCGCCACATGAATTTGGTAGATTTTTCAAGATAAATGCACATTTCAAATTCTTTTCATAAAAGTTTCATAACTTTTCACAACACACAATTTTCTAAAGAATGAATTCACCAAATGATCAAGTGCTTTGGGAGTAATTTTGTCCATTCTTCCCACAAACAAGTCCTCTGGTGTGCAACAGTGTGGGGGCTTTGTTGACTTATTGCTTTTCAAAATAGGCAACACATTCTCCTTTGGTGACAAGTCAGGATGGCAGCCAGGCCAGTCTAGCACCTGCACTCTCTTCATTTGCAGCCATGACTTTGTGAATGCAGTTTCAACTTGTCTTCTTGAACTACGCTTGCGTGTCCCAGTAAAAGATGTCATCTAGAGGCCAGCACAAGCCCCGAAATCTCTGGTACTTTTCAACATTAAAAACACCCTCACACAAGTGACAGTACTATCATGATTCAGCATGGCTTTTAGACTTGCTGCTGATAACACTCGGGATTGTCCTTTTCTCCAAGCTGGAGCACACAGCATCAATTTCTTTCAAAAAAGACCTAAAATATTGTTTCATCTGACCACATTGCAAATTTCCAATGGCTGATGGTGCATTACAGGTGCTTCTGAGCCCAAAGAAGTTAATGATGCTTCTGGACACTTTAAATTGGGCTTCCTTTTAGCATGGTGAACTTTTAACTGGCATTTATGGACATACTGTAATACTTGACAAAAGTTTTCTGAGGAAATTCTGAGCCTTTAAAGTTACAGCGAATAAAGACATTTATTCCCATTTATGCATAGAAATTTCTTGGAATTACTTGAACCTTAGAATTACTATACATGCCATAGAGTGAAATATCGGGCAAGTACAACTGGCAAAAATTCTGGAATCACCACACCAAGAGGATGTTTAACCAGCTGTTTTGCTCCATAGCAAATAAATCATGTCACAGATATGACACAAACCAATTTTTGTTCAATAACTTGAGTGTCAGGCTCCATGAAATACACCTCAAAATAATTGTGATTTCTTTCTTTTTTTTTTTTTTTTTTAATCTAATGGGATTTGTTTCCACATCAAGTAGAGAAAAAAAATTATGGGATCACTCAAAAAGTTATGGATTTATCAAACTTTCCACCATAAATTTCCACCATAAATTTTCAATTGGATTGAGATCCAGACTGTTTGCAAGCCATGTTACAGAGTTGATATTCCCTTCCTGAAGAAAAGCCTTCACACTCTTTTCTCAGTGCCAAGATGCACGGTCATCCTCAAAAATGATTTCATCATCAACCCATTTTCCGCAGATGGAATCAGAAAATGGTCCAAAATTTCAATGTACACCTTTGCACTGACTGTTGACGGCAATCTCTCCAAGTGCCTTACCTTACATGCAACCCTATTTCATAGATGAATGGGAAAATTTGCTTGTTTTCTTCAAGCAGTCATTTTTATATGCTTCATTGGAATGATCATCACCTTGGCCAATGCAGATACACGTCTCATCACTGAATATTGCTTTCATCCAACCATACGCACTTGAAAATTGCTTATCCTTAGCCCATTGTGCCCAACGTTTATTCTGTTAGTTGTTAGTGCTGGTTACCTCGCCCCGCCCGAAGGGGGCCTTTTTTACTGCCAAATGTTACTTACAAGATGATTCCATATTTTGTCCCTCAATGTGATTCCAATTTTTTCCTCGACTTTTTATGAAAAAGTTATTCCATATATAAATTATATCTAATTTGTTTGAGGGGTTTCATGAAGGCTGAATGTTAAGCTAATGAACAATATTATGTCATCATACCTGTGATTTATTTATTTGCTTTGAGGTAAAAAAGCTGGATGAACATCCTCCAATTTTTTTCAGGGGTTGTACCATCCTATCTTTCTTTGAGGAACATCAATCTAAAACCTGTAGATGATTTTCTCCAGCATTTGTGGGCAAATGGGTGATACCAGCACATCAAGGCTCATGAAAGACTCTGCCGATCCTGGTAACTGCTGTTGTAGCAAATTTCCACTACAATCACCTGTTGACATCAGCCAAATAGCATCATTATTCAGCTTTATCCTCATTAATAATCCCTAATTGCCCTAATCCCAACTTTTATTGAATTAGTCGTGGGCCAAAATGCGAGGAAAGGATGTACATTTGAAAATAAAATAAAGTTTCCCAAACATCGAAATCATTGCTTTTGAGTTTTTATATGCATTTTCCAAGTAGTCGCAATTTTTTCTGTGTTGGGTTTGTACATATAGTAGGGAATTTTAAAATGGAGTTATTGTAAATGCAAGGCAATGCTGTTAGACTGACAAGCATCGGTGAGACTGATAACATTTTATCGGTTGAGAGGCTGCAGTTTTGTCACACCACATAAAAGAGAATGTGCAAACAGACCAGACAGACCATCTGCAAACTGGGTCTGATAGGCCAGAGCGGCTCTCCTAAAAAGCCACATGCATCTCGCTTACTTCTTCACCCCCTTAAAATCAGCAACAAATGCAGATACAAATAATCAGTGGCAGGATCAAACTGTGAGTTTGGCTACTTTAGGCAATAAGCTCTCAACAACCAACAACTAGGGCTGCAGACCCTCGCATTGACCTATACTCCTGTAAACTGCACAGAAAACATGAATTAGCTGAAAAAGAAGTTCCAATACTCATTAAATGAAACCCTCCAGGAGTGCTGATGCAATCCATTTAAGCTCTCTTAGCAATGAGCAAAATGCATATGACCAGATAAAATCTTGCCTCGTGAATTCATGGGACCACACAAGGCAATTCCAATGTAATTGGCTGGTGAGGGCTGTAAATTCATACAAGAGCTACAATACATGGACATACCTGAGACAAACTCTCACACATGCTACAGCTCTGCAGAAAATGGCTCATCAGAAATTACATTCAAGCCAAGTATAGATTTTTACATTTACTTACAGTTTCACAAAATAATAAGCCATTATCTTTAAGGTTATTTTGTACGCCTTTAAGAAAGTCGCACACTAATCACTCACACACTCATACACCTATGGGCGATATAGTCTCCAATCAGCCTAACAAACACAATTGTGGGAGGTAACGGAGTGTAAACTAGAGGTCAACCGATACAGGTTTTTCTAAGGCCGATGCCGATCTTTAGAGACCAGGGCAGCCGATGGCCGCTACAAGATGCCGATTAATCAAGGTTAAAGGAGGTGCGCGTGATCACGTTGAAATTCACCAGTCAGTCTCGTCAACGCCTCCAAGGAATCACAAGTTTGTCTGCTGGCCAGCTGTGCAAACAGGGCGGCAGTCGTTAATCTTAAATTAGGGCCGTTAACTTCAAAAGGATGTTTGGAATCCTGTCTCTGACGCATTTCAGTTAGCTTATGAGTAGGTTTGGCGTCTTCTTCAGTGGAAAAATGTGTCTGTTTCAGACATAATTTCTCCATTGGTGGAATTTAGTGGAAAATCTGGGATTTCGTTCAAGAATGCCAATTCCGGGATTCCGCCCACTATTCGGAGTTCGCGGAATATCGTTACTCATACTATGGCTATTCACATTTTCTCTCTAAAAGCAACATTTCAGCTCTATCCAATTAAATATATAGGGCTTTGAAATATTTCCTGGTAGCTGTGATGTTGTTGACAGGTGTATTCCACACTTCGTCTGATTTCACAACAACACTGGGCTGCCCGTAGATGAGCCTGCGTGTTCATCGGCTTAATATGCTCATGCGTCGGCAGATTCAGATCATTTAAAAATAGCAAAAATCGACCCGGATCAATCGACCTGCCTATCAATTTGTCTACCTCTAGAGTAAACTCAGGCACACATGGGGAGAATAGGGAAAATCCACACAAAGGCCCCAGGCCTGAATCAAAACCATGACTTTCTTGCTGAGGCGACATCTGGTGACCCACTGTGCTACCATACTACCTTGGCTAATTATAGATCAAACCGTGCAAGTAATTTTGTAGGTTGGTGATTAGATTGCCTGTACCAGCTAAGCCTAACATGCTGTTCAAAGCAACACAAAAACACGACAGTGAGTATTCAGTTTGCAAAGGTCGAGACTTAACAGCTTGCATGTTGTGCAGTACAAAAGCAACTGTGTAATGGTACTGGTCTCATGTATAAAACCTGACATGGCTTCTGTACAAAAATATTGGGTGGAGTGGCGTTTGTCTAATGAAAACCGGATTTAGAAAACCAAATGCATTTACACCTTGCTTTTATAAATCACAACTTTTTTGAAAGGGTGCAGACATGAACGAACCTGTGCTCCAGGTCAGTTAACTCCAGCAATCACCCATGAACGGCCAAGCCAAATTACCACAAATTCACACCAATGAGCCAAAACATAACCACCTGTCTAATACTCTGTTGGTCCTCAGCGTACTGCAGAAACGGCTCCATCAAACTGTCGTCCACATGTATGCCTGGACTGAGAGTTTCCAAGAAGAACATTTTCCAGGGCATAACTCTCCTTCCAGCAGCTGGTTTTCGACCGACAGTTCAACCTCATGCCATCTCTTCCCACAGTAAAAGGCGAACACATATCAAACTGATGTACAAGTAAAAACCGGATTCATAGGACCAGGCGAGCTTGCTCCATTCCTTGCATGACCGCTGTGTGCCTTTCGATGGAGGACAGGTCGACCGAAGTTAAAACACTGAGGCTCTAAGCCAGCATGGTATATTGACCCTTAAAGTGCTTAATTGTTGATTCACCTCATCCCTTCAGAAGTTGACCATTCATTATTTAGTTGACAAATGACACTCAGATGGACTCACAGGTACCTGTGAACCCTTCTGAAGGTCATTGCTGACTAAAAATGGACAATATTGTTGCCCTTTTGAAAGCTGAAATTGACCTTCATATATTTTGTACCTTGTGTTAATATAGCAGTGATTAGCACTTTACGGATTAAACAGTGCATTTTGACACTTTCCTCCCCTAACCATCATCAAAGGTTCCCCATTATGTCACCAGGTGCACAGCCGATTAGATATTACAAGCAATTTCAAAATCTTTCTCCTCTTGACATCACATGGGGAAGTAACCAACCAGAGGCAAGAAGAACTGATCATCTTCAGCCAAGCAGTCACAGATTTCATTATTCTCGGTGGTCAAACCCACTAGTGATGTCAGGAGGGGGAGATTTTGAACTGGCTCATAATGGCAAATTAGCAGTGCTCCAAGTGGCATAATAGGGGACCTTAAACACTTGCAATGACTTGTGCCAGAGAAGCCCCTCTGTTGATTTAAACAAGACGGGATACAATTCTTTACCCTCATGCAACAAAGAGCCTTAGGGGCCTCACACAGTGTTGCCAATTTATGGTTTGTCACTCACTGGGCCGCTGTCAGCAGGTACTCAGCATGGCTGAATGGGAGCACTCCACTGGACTTCCAGTTTCAGAGACGCTGTGATACAGTGGTCTAGCCACAACAATTCGGCCCTTGTCAAAGTCCCTCAGGTGATTGCACCTGTTCCTTTTTACTGTCTAATATATATCCCAGACCCTGACCATAGTGCAAGATAATCAATAACCGCTTCATCTGAGAGTGGTCATAAAGTTTTGGCTCATTGGTGTATGTCAGTAGTTCTCAAATTCGGTCCTGGCGCCCCCCTGTGTATGCTGGTTTTTGTTCTATCCACAATTGCAATCTTAGAATTTTAACAAGCTGTTGATTTGTTTTAATTAGGTGCATTTATGCAAATATCCACATTGAGATATATTGTAAATATTGGCAGAGGGAAACAATTTAACCAAACATTTAATCTACATAAACAATCAAAAGGTTCCTCATTGGTGAAACTTTTTACATATGGTGGCAAAACCCGACAATTTACTTGGCAAACAGTGGAGTCACACCTGTTGTGTTTTCTGTTGATTTTATTTGGTTCAGGCAGGTTACTTGGGAAAAACTCAAAACACCTGTGTTCAGAAACCTAATTTGGAGCTTATTGATTTTCTCAGAGTCTAATTTGATCTGTTTAAAAATGCTTTCACCTGAAAATCCTAGCAATATTGAAAATTAAACACAAGGGTTTTTATTCTTCATGGCACAATTGATATTTCCATCCAAATCTGGCTTAAGATGGTAAATAACTGCTCTAAACATGAAATGCTGCTAATTAAGACAAAGTAACAGCCTTTTAAAATCATAAAATTGCAGTTGTGGCTGGAACAAAAACCAGCGTACACAGGGGGACGCCAGGACTGAATTTGAGAACCACTGGTGTATGTTAACATAGCCCATAGATTTGATCACATACGAGTAACAAATAAAGTTTCTCACTATTCATAACACTACAGCAAACATACCAAGAAGTCAGAAATCACATTCGGCTCCTGCTTGATGTAAATGTCCAGCACTGCTCTGTCTTTGAATAAAAGCATCATGGGTCGAGCCAGGCCACTGTGGAACTTCTGTTATGCAATCAGATGGCGGCATCACAGATGATTTGTGCATTTATTGAATGAAAATGCATTCAACTGACAACAGCTGCTTCCTCCACAAAGGGTAACCTTCACCCCCCCTGCTCCCCAATATGACTGCAACCCAATCTACTGATTAAGTTCGGAAAACTGAGCATAGCAGTACGCTGAATTTTAAGGTTGGCCCATTCAGCGACAGTGTGAAGAAACCTAATACAATAACTTGACAGTCTAAATATACCGTTCAACATGGCTGGCAAGATTGCGCTCAATGATTGCTGGGTAATGGTTGTAGGCAACCTAAACTGGCAACTACGCAAAGCTTATGAGGGGCCAAAATGAAGGCTCTCAGATGTGTGCTTTCAGTACTGCCACACTGATACCCACATTCATTCCTGATCCACCTATACGTTTTCCCACAGTATAATTATAGTGGCCTGGCCAAATCAGAGAAACTATGCTGACACCTGGCAGTTTTGCGTTTTCTTACTGGCTTTCTCCTTAAGCAGCTGGACCTGCTGTTTGAGGTACTCAATGATCTGGTCTGCCTCAGCTGCCCTCTGTTCCAGTCTGAGCAGGGAAGGATTTTGGGTGGACATCTTGAAAAGAGAGCGGGCCAGGAACCTGAAATACATACACAAAGAAACAGAATAAGACACGCAAACAATCTGGAATAGCGTACGATCAAAGAACACTTTCCGTTCCCTCCCTAACTTTATCAGCATCTTAAACGCTCTATTCAATAACCTTTGGAGGCAACAACTCATCTAGTCAGACATTTTCATAAATGACTCAATACAAGCAAGATACCAATCAAAGAACTCATATTGGCAACATAAAAAAAAAATAAAGGTGATGGTCACATGTTGAATGAGAGTTTAATTCCTATGCTTTTGAGAGTAGTACATTTTCAATGATAAAAACAATGCAAAATCATCCAAAACCTCTCACCCCCATACAAAGCTATAAAGCTCTCCATCATGGAAACAAGCACTCTTGCAGCTCATTCCGAAATCCCCTGATAAGTTAGATCCACAACACACAGTCATTGCGTAGCCCACACACCAGAGGAGACAGTGCCCGACACGCCCATTGAGAATAGAGTTAAATAGGTCATGCTATAACGGATGGTTCAGGAGGGAATGCCCCAAAACTGAAAAATAACAGCTGCAACAAAGGCCACAACCCCTCCCTAATATCCAAAGCAGCCTACAAATAGAGGAGTGATCACGGAAAATGAGACAAATGTCAGCAGTAACACTTCAACAATCAAAATATGACAATTTATTGAATAAATCAAATGCTGATAAAATCTCCTCTGTCACCCTAAATATGACCCCCATCCCCCTCAAAACCGCCTGGGTCATTCCATGTCAAATCAACTAAATTTTAGGAACTTCCCCACCAAAATAAATTAATTTTTATCATACTCCCCACAGTGGAAGTTATATACACTCAACAAAAATATGAACGCAACACTTTTATTTTTGCTCCCATTTGTCATGAGATGGACTCAAAGATCTAAAATTCATTGCAGATACACAATAATACCATTTCTCTCAAACAATGTTCACAAATCTGTCTAAATGTGTGATAGTGAGCACTTTTGCTTTGCTGAGACAATCCATCCCACCTCACAGGTGTGCCACATCAAGATGCTCATCAGACACCATGATTAGTGCACAGGTGTACCTTAAACACCTAAGACACAACAGAAAGACAGACAAACAAACAGGGGCGAAAACATAACCTCTGCCCAAACTTTGTTGGCGGAGATGAATATAAAAGAGAATCAGCTGAAAGAACATTTAGCAAGTAATTAAGTTAACTGGCATCAGGTGTCTAACATGATTGGCTATAAAAGGGATGTCTTAGAGAGGCTGAGTCTCTCAGAAGTAAAGATGGTCAGAGGCTCTCCAACCAGCGAAGACCTGCATAAAAACAATTGTGAAATACTTGAACAAGAAACGCCCGCGTTTGTACACCCTCGGCCTGACTTATGATGTGTCCCAGAACAATTACACAATAATCAAAGTAGAATTCCACCGAACATACATTTACAAATACAAAAATTCCCAAAGTCCCACAAAAATTTTGGAAAATTAAATTTTTTTCACTAATCTAGAGCCCCGCATATATATGATCGTTCCCCCAGGTATAAACCCTCTAGCTCAAATGCTTCATCAAAATCAGTCCACGACAAAGTTTTTTTCAAAATCGCCAAAAATGCCATTTTTTCCCCAAAAAATGGTCCGATCTGAAAAATTCTTTCCTGGCCTGGATTGCCTACATTACCGCAAATGTTTTGGCATGGGTAACTAGTTTATTGAAGCTGACTTTAGAGGTTCACACACGGACAGACAGACAGACAGACGACGAACTGATGACATTACCCTTAGGCTTGAAGTCGGGCCGAGGGTAAAAACAATGTTCCTCGTTGTCAAATTGCAAAGGCTTTGAGGGTCTCATCATCGACAGTGCATAACATCAACAAAAGATTCAGAGAAACTGGAAATATCTCTGCGTGTAAGGGACATGACTGAAGGGCCTTTACTGGATGCCCGTGATCCTTGGACTGTAGACACAGTCCACTGTGCCATCCACAGACGCCACCTAAAACTTGATCATGCAAAAAGGAAGCCATTGTTGAGCATGATCCAGAAGCGCCGCCGTGTTCTGTGGGCCAAGGCTCATTTAAAATGGACTGTAGCAAAGTGGCAAAGTTTCCTGTGGTCAGACGAGTCCAAATTTGACATTCTTGTTGGAAATCATGGGTGTTGTGTCCTCCGGGCTAAAGAGGAGAAAGACCACCCCTCCTGTTATCAGCATTCAGTTCAAAAGCCAGCATCTCTGATGGTATGGGGATGTATTTGTGCATATGGTGCATGGCACTTGCATGTTTTAAAAAGCACCATGAATGCTGAAAGGTATATAAAGGTTTTAGAGCAACATATGCTCCCCTTAAGACGATATCTATTCCAGGGAAGGCCTTGTGTATTTCAGCAGGACAATACAAAACCACATATTGCAGCTATTACAACACCATGGCTTCATAGTAGTAGAGTCCTTTTGGAGAACTGGACTGGCTGCAGTCAGTTCTGGCCTGCCTGCATCGCCTCCTCAATGCCCAGCTGCCTCCACTCTGTTAAAAAGAAGTGGGGATGCTACACCATGGTAAACAGGCCCCTGTCCCAACTTTTTTGAGACATGTAGCAGCCATCAAATTTGAAATGAGCTCATTTTGTGGATAAAATTGTAAAATCTCTCAGTTTCAACATCTGCCATGTTATCTCTGTTCTACTCTGAATAAAATACTGGCTGGTGTGATTTGAAAGTCATTGCGTTTTGATTTTATTCACAATATACACTTTATCCCAACATTTTCAAAATTGGGTAGTACATTTTTACAAATTCCTCCTTCCAGAAAAGACAGGGGTGCACGCTACCATGCAAAGATCAAGGCAGATCCTGCCGCTAGAGAGGAGAGACTAGAAAAGAGAAGGGAAAGGTATAACTGTGAAAGTATATTATGGTAGTAATGTCCGTATACATGTCAGTTATGTCAGTACAGGCTGCATTCTCTTTAAGCCCCAATTACAGTCTCTCTCATCGGCACTAGTATAAAGTGTCTTCAATGACTTGCAGTAAATAAAGATATGAATACTATTAATGAGTATATTTTATTCATACATCAGATTAATGTCATGAATATGAGCAAATAATTGGTTTTATTATGAAAATGTCTAATATTTGAAATTCTAGTGTTGACATTCTGCAACTGGGTATAGCATCTGTGTAGACAAATAAATTACATTTTGATTGCAACAGAGCCACTAACATTCATTTTAATATTATATTGAAAACAAGTCAACATCATCAGGTCAACATCCCCCGCCAATCGTGTGCTTCTTATTTTCAAACTCCATCGAGGCCTTTCTGGTCTGAAGCTACACACCAAATTTGGTTGTCCCATCTGTAATAGTTTCTGAGAAAAGTTGTCCCCTTTCTCTTGGACGGATGGACGGACGCAGCCGTGGACAGACAGACGGAGGTCAAACCTATATCCCCCTTCCACTTCGTGTTGGCGGGGGATAATAAATTAGTTTTACCGCATTACATTTTTAAGGGGTGTATACAGGCGAATGCATTATAAAGTCAAATATTGTCATCTTTTGTGAGGGGCACTCACAACAATCAGAAATACTCATGTGGATTTACACAGGAAAAGCTGAAACTGACTTATCACTTCATTTTTTTTTTTGCTGTTCTGAAACTCAAGGATGTCACTGACCCACTTACGAGACATAAAGTCATTAGTTCGGTCCCTTGCTGTGATAGATTCTGCAGTTGGTTTCTGGACTCTCATTCCAACTCTGTCGCTGATAACTATTACGAATCCAGACTTCTCATACTTTTCTTTATTCAGGGATTGGAAACAATGCATGGGTTTCATGATCATTTAAATGAAACAAGAGGCTCCTCAGAGCCTGTACTCAGGCCGGATCTAGGCCTGGGCCAATCGCGAAACCGGGCGCCCGCATGAGCAGGACAATCTTGACCCCGAGGGAAAAAAAAAAAAAAAAAAGAAAAAGAAAAGAAGAACGGAGCCGAAACTTAGACACGTGGCTTACCGGCCCGAGCAATAAGATCATGTGAAATGCCTTTATGCAATTCCATTGCTTCCACCCCCCCAGTGCACAAGGACTTCAATCCCGCGCGAGAATCTCTCATACACGTGTTGATTGAATAATTGCTGACAACAGCAGAGGAGCGCAATACGCCACTTAAACTTACACTGAATGCGTGACAGGTGTGAGTTATTCATGAAAGCTTTCCACTCCTGATAAAGTTGAGAGTTTTCAGAGTTTCTGTAATGGTCATTTAAATGAATGATTGAAAACAGGTCGTGACCGATCATTCATTTTCAGGGATTGTTTTGAGACTCCCCTATCGCCAGTTCACCAGCCGCCACTGGTCATGATGCCCTTCAACCAACACTGTTGCATCCAATGATAGCCATGGCACTGTCCAGAGTTTTGTAATTGCACTTCAATGGAAGCTGCTACCTCCGTCACCTCTGCCTTGTTCTTCCTGCGCCAGTCATTTCTCTCTCATAACTCACTCTAGTGTCCACCGGCTCACCACCACGCCATGCACCTCAGCTAATACAGCCAGTATTTCATCATTACTTACTTTAGTACTTTAGTCTGAAATACTCCTCAACGTGGTGGTTACGCTCCATGTTCAAGGTTTAAAGGAGCCTAAACAATTGATAGACAGCCTAGTGTATGTAGCGCTTGTACCGAAGTCGGAGGAAGCTTCGATGTCAAAATTATGACTTTTTCCTCATAATTACGACTTTATTTCTCATATTTATGACTTTGCATCTCGTAATTATGATTTTTTTAATCCATAATTATGACTTTAAATCTCAAAATTATGACTTGAAATCTCATACATATGAGATAGTTCGGGAACTTTTTTCCCCTCTATTTGGCGGAAATGGGCTAGTTGAACTAATCTCAGAGGCCATTTGAAATTCTTCCAGGAAGAAAAGTGCAATTTGAAGTCTGCCAATTACTAGCAAGGTTGGACAGCCTCCATGGCCTTGGCATAACTAGATTTAGTCAGTAAGCATGGCTTACAGGATACTCCCCGCAACAAGTAGTCGGGCAGGACCACAGTCAATAGACCTTCCAGCAAGAAAAAAAATTTTCAAAATCGGATGAGTAGGTTATGAGATCTAGGTCCGGACGCACAGACGCACGCACGCACACACAGACACACGCACACACGGACGGACAAAGCAAATCCAGTATACCCCCCTAAACTTCGTTGCGGGGGGTATAATTAGCTTACCTTAAATCAATTCCTGTGTACTTTGCCTAACTTGCAATCAAGCAATTTATTCATCCAACTGACATATGAACACCAAAATCTGGCCAATAATGAATTAGAAGAGATAATGAGAAGCAGACCGACCTAGCAAGGCTGCTGTGTTTGATTGAAAGAATGTCAATAATCTGAATAAGTAGCAGATGTCTGAATTCCGCCTCTCATCGTGAAACTTTAACGCATTATTCAAAAAGATTTCTTGAAAATAAAATCATGTCAAGATGCCCCTGGTTTTTAAGCGTTTTCAAGGATACGCGAAGTGGAAAGCATTGTGTGAAGCATATCGAACGTGACAGAAATTATTTTCACATTGTAAGCAATGGACAAATGCACCGAAGACTTGGCAAGCACGTTCAGGAAAATCTGTGCCGCAAACTTTTTTAGCATTTTTAAATTTAATAATAGAACAGGATTAATTTGAAGCAAAGTACTTCATAGCTCTTGATTTTAGTTACTTTTGAGCATCTAAATAGCCTACAGTGAAGGTGCATTTGTCATTTGCATTTTAACAAATGCTGATGTCTCAGCAATGTATTCCCAATGAGCAAATCCTCTACATCAGGGGTTCCCAAACTTTTCCTAATCAGGGCCCACTTGAAAATCTAAAAAACGTCCGCGGCTCACCTTTGTCCAATAAACAGTACATAGACAAAATTATGTATTCTCAGAACCCTTAACAGCAACAATAATTGTTGTTGTTGTTATTGTTATGAAGAAAATAAAATAAATAAAATAAAATAAATAAAAAACAACAACAACAAGAATTGTTGTTGTTGTTTTTTATTTTATTATTATTATTACTATTATTATAAAGATTCAGGATTGAAATGAAAGCAGGGGGATAAAGGAAGCCCAAAGTTTTAATCTGTGGTGTACACATGAGACAGAATTAATTATCGAACACAGTACGTGCCCCTTCGATTATGACCCCCGGTCATGATGTCCAGAAAGCTGCGTTCCGATCATAAACTATATAAGGTTCCTAAAATATTGTGAAGTCTATAACACTCAATAGGTTATTACTTCTAAATATTTTTTAAAATCGTGCAATAAATACTTTAAAATAAAAATCATAAAAAATCATTTTTGCAAAAATGAATCATATTTTTAATGACCTCTCACGGCCCACCTGCAGTACCACCACGGCCCACACTTTGGGAATCACTGCTCTACATAATACGTCTCGCCGATGCAACTTCACTCATTGTGCCGACAATGGCGAGACATATGCGTGCTGTCTGGGAGATGTTTTCAACCTTCACTGTAGGATATTCAGATGCTCAAAAGTAAGCAAAATCAAGAGCTATGCATTACATTGTTTAAAATTATCAAATCGGTGCATTTGTGTATTGCGTAGAATGCAAAAATAATTTCTCACATTCACGTTTGATATCAGGGATGTGATTTGGGTGAAGAGAAATTATCTGAAAATCTAGCCAGGATCTGGGTCCAGGGCAGTGCCCTGGTGGGGGGGGTGGGGCGAAGCCCCCCGAAGCTCCTAGGTTTTAGTGATTTTTAGTGCCCCAAATGTACTAAGAATTCAATAAAATTATAAAAAACAGAATTATTATCCAATGTATATTCAAGCCAACAAACACATGCAATGTTTGATTTCTAAGTCAAGTCAAAATTGGTCACAAGCTCAAAGCTTGTAAAGAATTTAATCTGCCACTATTGCACTCAGATAAAAGTCAAATCACATTCATTGAAAATAGCTAATATATCAATAAAATCCTTGACTTCTTAGTCAACTCCAAAATCATATAACAAAAAAATTCACATGCTCATGGGATTTAATGAAATTAGACTTCCCTGAATGTACTGTGTAATAGCAAAAATTAAAAATAAGAACAATCACTGTAGATACACATCACTAATAAATCTTTTTTCTTTATCCAATCATCTGTAGAAACCATCTACGAGTTCTGAGAGTATTTTCAGCTTCCAATTATTGACTAAAAACACAATCCTGATGAAACTCCTGGAAATATGCATTACATATTATGCATTATATATGAACCTAGGGAATAAGCCAAATGACAACAGAAGTAGCCACATTCGGCTATATTCGGTGTCCAGTGACGCTCCATTTACCTGAAAAAACAAAAGTGAAACTATGAGACCTCGTCAAGGTCCTGAAGCACTTTTAATTATACGACGCGATAAAAATTTGGTGGAGAAAAGGGCTGCAAACATAAAAAATCTTCATGAGAATTCACCATTGAAATTGCAAAAAAAATACTGACAATTGAATGAAGGATGTCAACCGCAGGATGAACGGTATCTTGACAAAAGGGTTGTGTTTTTTTCAGCGAGAACCATGAAGGCCAAGGCCGATCGCCACCAAAAACTAACCAGCTAAGCGCCTGACCATACCCTACATTCACATCAAGTTAGAAGTCGATCCGATCAAAGCTACTCAAAAATAAGGGTTTCGTCAACCCCTCAAATTGACCAAAAATTGACCTTGACCTTTGACCTTGACCTTAATGGAGTCCCCCGAATAATAGGAATCGTGATGAGTCATTGTTAGGCAACCGTACAAAAGATCAAGGAGCAGGCATCACGCAGAGCAGAGAAAATTGTTCAAGAAAAATTTAAAAAGTTTAACTTTTGGGGCATGAAATTCAGCATGAACTAATGATTTTCTGGTTGAGTTTAGCATGAATTTATCAATATCTGTGCAGTTGAACATCATTGGTTACCAGTAACCTCTCCAAACACAAGACATGCCTTTTCTCCATAATAAAGTTAACAATATTGTCCATTTTTCTTTGAAGTCCCCCAAGCATTAAATAAAGTGCTGATTAAACAGCTATAACATTCATGCTGCAATGAAAAGCTAAATGCTCTCACATCCTAGCTCATAACCTTACACATTATAAGGGTAAAAACTCACTAACTCAGTAATATCTGAATACTGAAATATACCTTATTTTGACAGAACAGAAATGTCACTTTCAGGAAAAGTCAAACGACATATGCCTCCATATTCAACAGAATGGTGTAATGAACGTACCGAGGGATCTACCGACGTGCGTGAGCTGCATGCATTTGGAGAAACAAAAACCTCGGCATTCGATGTCTTTAAGCGGTATAAATTCTACAGCAAAAAGCCTTATTGTGCAAAATGCAAACAGAGTAGAAATATAACATGTTTTCTTCATTGATGCTCTCCTCCAGAGACAGATGTATCGGGTAGAAGGAAGCCTCCAGTACTGTTTTATTCGGAGTAATTCCCATTGACCGCCTCCGTACAAGATTTGTCTCGTAAACGAAACTGAATACTTCAGGCCGGTTTCGGACGTCTTTGTTTCTTTGATATCGCATAATTTTCAGCAGCACAACCGAGGCAAACATTCGAAGAATACAACTGACCTTACTTTTACGCTTAGCTTTGTATCCTATTCTTATGGTCCGATCAATGCATTTCAGTTATTGAGGAAAGTTTAAACACTCGGGAATTGTATAAGAAACGAGTCTATCAAAACATCGTTAGCAGAGAAGCTACACGGGGGCGTGAACTATAACTGTGGAGTTACGCAGATGAATCTGAGTACTGAGTGACTGGCTATCGACACCAGTACTTGGGTGGATAGAAGGAAGCGCTGAATTTGTCAATGGAGGAATCTACGTGTTAATCCATGGGAGGGAACTACGCATATTTTGTGTGTGATGAATGTAATTGACAATAGAATGTGAGAGAAACAATACAATGTCGGATTTTTTGCTTCACAAAACGTATTTTTTTAACCACCAATTGGAATACTGTTGGCTCACTGTTGCTAAAATGGTTGCTACAGAGTACCAAGTTTTTTTCTGTCGCAAGTGATAATTTTTTTAAACTACTGGATCGATACTATGGGCGAGGATATTGACCAGTTTGCACACCAGGCTTAGCTGAGGAGTTTAATTCATGCAACTCCTGAAAAACAGGGATTGGAGGGAACTTCATACTCAAAATCGCGTTTCAGCTCTGCCTGCTTGTGAAAATTCAATAGCTGATCCGGGGGTGCCATCTCCTGGTCGAGTACTGTAACTAAGTGCTTAAATTTGCAGTTGTATAGACGCGAGCGTCTACATCTGCAGAAAGGGGTTTTAAAGTGTGCGAAAGTGAGGCAGGAAAATAAAGGTCCATCAGGTTTGTTGGTAAGCTTTCGTAATGCAATGTAATTGTTTGACTGGCCATAGTACCATTAATGGGAGCTGGCGAAGGTGCGTCAAAGAGCTAAGACGAGCATCCACTCGCACTCCCGGGGGATACTGATACACACTGAACCAACCACGCAACTTACCAGCGGTGTAAAGCATTAGTCTCGACGAGTTACATAAAGGGACGCAGCAGGGGGCTGCCAAGCTGTCACGGAATTACAGTCCTACTACATTTTGGGTTGTAACTCTACAACTAAATAAGATAAAATCAAGTATGATGTGTCATATTGAAGGTATTAACTTGTTCTTTAATATTATTTAGTGAAAATATATTTTTTGAGAAATTTTCATAGAAGAAACAAGCAAAAACTACTCCGTCACGGAATTACACAAAATTGATGTGGTTTTTTTAATGTTGTGTTTAACTATTCAGAAAATGATGTTCCTGTCATAGTTAAGTCATGAAACTTCAATATGTTCATATTTAAGGTGTTTTTTGTTAATACTGTAAGTTATAGAAACAAATATTGACTTTAACCCTGCTTTATGGGCAAGAAATTTCAAAAAGTCAATGTTACGGAATTACAAGAGGCAAATTGTCATGGAATGACACCAATAGTATTAATTAGTTTCAATGTACTTATTTCAATATATTATACATATAAACATAATTATTTACATTTTTACAGTTAAGCAATATATTACAATGAGTTTTCCACTTATATTGACCAATTATAACACATACTTTTTTTTTCAGCAAAAAATGCGTCATCCAAATTTTTGTAACGCGATCAAGGAACGGGACGCATCGACGCGTGTATTTTCGTGAGATTCCAATAGGGGAGATAAAGCAAATAATGCATCATACGTTGTGTTCAACACACCAAAAGAAAAAAGGAGGAAAAGGAGAAGACTTTGCTACCCCCTAATGCATGAGCAGTGTACTGCTTTTTAACGAGGCACAGTGCAGCAAGGGGCGGGCGTTCAGGCTTCTCTGTGAACGGAATGGAATCGACCTGTGCTCGCGTGCCTTGCGTAGAGTATGAGCCGGCCCTTAGGCTACAAGACTGCTTCATCCTCGCTCCACTAGCCGAATGGGCTGCACAAAATACAGGTATACGGACTATTAATTATTATTACTATACTACAACCTATCTGTCTTCACGAATATCCGCAATATCCAAGTCGTTTCTTTTCAGCTGTGTTGAAACTTGCCACCGCGGCCGGAAAACGGAAGTTCTGTAGAATGCATCATGCATAAGATCAATTCAGTTACGGAAATACTAAAAGTCGGAATGCTGTAGATATGAAATCGGATTTTCATGAGTGAAAAATCAGAGTTTTATTTTTTCAGTATTATTCATTTTTTAATTCTGAAGATAGCGAATTGGCAGAAAAATCACATCCCTGTGATATGCTTCACAAAATGTTATTCACTTTGCGTAAATTTTTAAAAGCTTTAAAACCAGGGCCATCTTAAATTGATTTTATTTTTCAGAAATCTTTTTAATAATACGTAAAATGCAAGGATGAGAGGTAAATTCATGTCTGCAATTTATTCAGATTATTTACATTCTTTCAGTCTAACACTGTAGCCCAGTTAGGTCTGTCTGCTTCTCATTATCTCTTCTAAATCTTTATAGGCCACATCTTGGTATTGAATAGTCTGCTGGCCAAATAAATGGCTTGATTGCAAGTTAGGCAAAGTACACGGGAATTGATTTAAGGTAAGCCAATTACGCGAAGGTGAAGGAATCTGTCCAACCTCGCTGGTAATTAGCAGACTTCAAATTGCACTTTTCTTCCTGGAAAACGAAAGGTCATTCATAGGATTTCCGAAAATCTCGGAAATAGAAAGAACAGATTGGAGTTGGTTTCATAGCTGTAATAGTAGCAAAGTTATGAACCAAAATGTGTTTTACATTTTTGGTGAGCCTCACTTTGACCTATGGACTAAAAAATGAACAGGTTTCTGGTAATGAACCTCTATCATATGGTGAAGTTTCATGAGCATAAAAGACATGAGGGTAAAAAAGTATGTCACTAACAAACAGAAAGACTAACAAACAAATAAAAAAATTACTAAAATCAAAAGGTTGAAAAATTACGTCATATTGTGACGTCATTGACATACTTGCAATGACGCTACTTCCAGTTTGATGGCATACTTCTTAAAGCTTTTTCCACAAGGAACAAAATGGTGTTAAAATTGACAATAATATCACAAATAGAAACAAAGTTATTATTAAAAAACGTGATTTTGACCTTGACAATTACCTTGTCTTTGAAGATATCAACTTCAAATTTCTTATAGCGACATGTATAATATTCCTGATTTCAGTGATTGATCAACATTTAGCCTATGCACAAAGGAAATGGTTAAGCATTAAAATGAAAATAATCACTTTTGCAAAATACAACTTTGACGTCAGAATTACGTCACAACCGTTTGACTGATTGAGCTCAAATTAGGTGTGTGAGGTACTTCAACAATGGGCTATATGATGAAATAAAAAAAATTCGTAAAATCAAAGGTTAACAAGAGTTGTCAGAAAGACAACAAAGCTCGCTGGGGTGCAAGGTTAAAGTTTTTCTGCACGCGGACGGACGCAGACGCCGGGGGTACGACAATAGCTCTCCGGACATTCGTCCTGGCGAGCTAAAAATTTGTCAATTTGTGACTTCATTTTGAAATACTTTGATCGGAGGATCGTCTCGGGACCCATAACCGCTAAAATTGGCCATGTATGGTGAACAAAATGGCGTTGCTTCGAAATAACAGCTTGAATCCAAACAAAGTTATGAACCAAATGTGTTTTTGACATTTTGCGTCACATTGACCTTGAAATCATTTTTACGAAAATCAATAGGCTTCTTACAAGGTCATGGGAGATTCAAAAGCTGCAAAAGAGATTTCGATTAAGCCAAGAGTACAGAAAAAAATCATGTTTGTAACAAACGGACAGACAAATAGACTAACATAACCGACCAACATACTTACCGAAATTCCGATTTCAGCAAGTAATGACCTGATGTTTGCTCCACATAGCATTAGGTATAGAAAGGGTAATGAGCAGGCTCGCCTGTCTGCCCCATAGTGGCAGTAACTTTCATTGAGCTTAAAATGACTGCGATACATTTATCCCCACCCCTAATAAACAGCCACAAGAAATACTTTGCACAATCCAGTAAAATGCACCGGAGAAATTAAGTGACAAAGAGGTTTGGCTGTACACTGTACTTCACTACGATGATCCAAATAAAATCTGGAATTTCTAGTCAAAGGCAAATTCAAGAGGCAGGACTTCATAACACTTATGAGTCAGAAAACACCCAGAAGAACCAGTGTGTCAAGAGCAGCCTTCAAGAACAAACAGGTGATAAATAAGACAAATCTCTGAACGGGATTTTAAAATTCCGTTTAGATTTACGAACTTGTGGCATCGCATATATCTAATCAGATTCGAGCGTGTCCACAATGCTGGTCATCAGATGAGTAACACCAGGAGAGAAAAATAAACCTTTCTATATTCCAAAAACTTCTGATTTTTTTTTTTTTTTTTAAAGAAGTACATAACCTATGCAACTGAGAGCAAGAGGTGTGGAAACAATTTTTTCACTGGAACTATCATTTTATGCTTCATGTCTATTGAAAATAGGCTTAAAATTGATATTCCTGCCACATTAGTCATCACTGAACCACAAAGCCAAATGTTTACACAGAGGAAGAAGACCAACTTTTTAGTTAGTTTAGAGTATGGGCAGTTCTATAGGAGACAATCAAATGGCGAAAACTGTGTCCCACCTCCTCTTTTTCATTGGCTGTTGGCGACGTGTTTGTAATTGGGTCTGTCACCAGCACACACTATAGAACTGCGTCCAGTCAGCTCAAAAAATTAAAACATTTTTGAATTTCAGCGACAGAAGTCGGGCTGAGTCGGTTCAGCTCACACACTCGTGACGCGCAACCCAACTCTTCTGCAAGTGAACTGAATTTAGCCCATGATTTAATCGTTGTTAGATCACATATGGAGAGAAACCGTGTCTTTGGTTGCCAATTATGATAATTATGTTGCACTCTGTCAAATCGTCTCCTTTTCCTGCCCTCACATTGTTCGTTCTCTCAGCTCCGATTACAACCATAAGTTTCAAATTTGCATCATAACCTCTCCTCTGGTTTTTATTCACCTGACCGACTTTGGAAGCACTTTTTCAAGAGGATCTCAGTGCCTTGGCTGCATTTTTCTATCATTCAGCAGCTTATGCAAATATAGGCTAACACACCCACTACGACAGACTGGTTTACAGGATCACGCTAGGGTCACACAGCTCTAAACATTGACAGAGAGAAAATCGCTCATATGGCGCCATGCATTGTTTTACACGGGTAACTCCTTAGACCCCGAATACAAGACGGGGCGTCATTTTTAGGTATTTTTCAAGGGAAAATGTTGAACGAGGATTTTTTTTTTTTTTTTTTTTTTAAGTGTGATAAGACGACTTGCTGTCATGGGGTCACGTTTAATTTCTTGAAACAGACACACCTGAAGCGGCACGATTTAAAATGCCGTCGGGAAGAAGCCTGAGTTTAGAATAGATTACGCCAATTGCAGGTGCTCTGCCCTTTCCTAAATCGCCACCCGTGTACTTGTCCTAAATAACAATCAAGCAATTTCAGTAGCCTATAACGATTAAGATGTGATGGTGAAAACCAGACAAACCTAACTGGGCTTCGGTGTTAGAGTGAAAGAATGCCAATAATTTAAAACTAGAATGTTCAGGTGAACACGTGTCGCCTGCGAAGCATATGTGAAAGTGTGACAACCAACTGAAAGTGTGCCTACCGGAGAGAGAGACAGACGGACAGACTGACGCCGAACAAAGGGATCCCTATGTGCCGCTATGCTTCGCAGGCGACGCAAAAATCTTCCTCTGAATTGCATCTCTCAGCATTTTAGGACATTATTAAAGATTAATTTAAAACAGATTTATCATAAGATCGCCCTGGATTTTAAGCCTCTAAAAAATACACAAGGTGGAAAACATTCTGAAAGCGGATGAAACGCGAATGAGACATAAATGATCAGTCACACGAAATGCGTGGCAATGGAAATCGTGTTCATGCTGTGCTGTGCTGTTCTTTGGCCATTTCAATATGCAGTAATCAAACACGCTGTCTTAATTAACAGCATTCATTCACCTTAGAGAGTAAACGCATCTACCATTTGATTGCTGATCAAGCAAGTAAATTGGAACAGGTTACTTTTCTTACAGTAGCCTAATTGGTTAAAAGGAGACGATTCTGTCGTCCTTTATTTGGCTCCGTGCAGCATGTCGCCGAAAAATACTGATGTCAGGGACAAGTTTTTTTCCGGAAGCATTTCACATGCCCTTTGATGTTTGGCGCTTTTGTTCAACCTGCCTCGGGTTTAATACAGGAAAAGGGAAAGCGCGGATGTTCGCCCCATGGCAGCAGGTAGTGGCATTACGCCTTAAAAAGAATCAAGTCAGACTCGTCCCAGCCCTACCAGACATGTACCATGGAACAGTTTCTTGAAATGGAACGTGTGCCTTACGTACATTGTGAAAACACAGATTTTGTTTTAGCACTAAGTTGGTTAAACTTATAATGCCTGTAGGTGGCGCCCCACCATACCACCTTGTCCTCGCTATGTATATATTGCACATATTTCATTTAAAGAGATTTCTCTGTGGCAAATGCCTGGTTTTGCAAGATCAGAATAAGGTAAATTCATTCTGGTAACTCTGGGTGTGAAGAATTATTGACCTATATTTTGACCTCAGAATTGACGTTGGGGGTCGTGACACCTTGCATTTTTTTAAGTACCAAATTGAACCCGGATGAGGTCTCTACAACATATAAAACAAGAACCATCTGGCAATGGCGCATCCCCCCGGTCTCCCACATTCATGGATTAACTGCTCAAGAAATTCCTAAATACCAAAAGGCACATCTACATGATATATCAGATCTACACATCAAATTTCATGAAGAAATATTGAACGGTTTTTGAGTTCTGCCCCGGAAACGAAATGATTACGGACGTACGGACAGACAGACATGGCTATCGCCAAATCCCCCCCGCATTATATGCCGGGGGATAAAAATCTTAGAAATTTATTATTTTTAGTTATAGGGTAATTCAAAATTAAAATGTGTGCGTGCAGCCATTTTCTGAGAATTCTTGTGCAATTAGCAATGCACTGGGACTCCCTGGACTAGGAAGTGGTGGTCCCCTATAATCAGTCATTACCGCATGCTTAAGTTAGACAAAGGAACTTCAACTCTCAATTTAAATTTTTAGTATCTGTAAACAGATACTAAGATACTGAGAGCATTAAAAATGTAACTACATGTATATCTTCATCTTATTTAGGATGCCTTCCTTCAATAATTCTTCTTTACAGTTTGTTTGTATTAGGAGACAAAGCAATCAAAACACTGGCCATCATGGAATGACATTTGTTGGCTACCTGAGATAGATATGCTGTGCGTTATTGACACCATCACTTACGTCATCCTCATCAAGGCAGTATACTCTCAGCCGCAATGACTTGATGAAAATTTCAAAAGTCAGCCCAGTCTGGCAAATTAATTCTGAATAAACTGAACCAAGTGGGACTACACTTCCAGGAGCAACTTCAATAGTGGGAATTGAATTTGATTTTTATTAGAAAGTGTGTAAGCTATCAGGGTATTAAAAAAAACATTACTTGACCATACGTGGAACAAGACGCTTAACAGAACTCAACTGAAGGGATAAGCATGTACGTAGTACATTTTATGTACACATTATGCCAACATGCATATCAAATTTGAAGAAAATCAATACAAGCGAGGTGTAGAATCCCATTTTTTGGGTGATTGGACATGGAATGACCCTATAACCATTTTGAAACATATGAAGATAGCAGCAAACTTTGATGGAAAAAAGCAGTATGTGTAAATGTTGTATGTGGGACAACATGTATTAATGTATTTGCTACTAAATTTTCATATAGCTCATAACAAATGTGGGTATAAAAGTTTCCGTAAAACCCTACCCCTTTCAGCAATCCTACAGTTCCTCCCATAATTCTTCACTATCCCTTCCATCATCCCCACCTGCCACAGGGTTTTTGGCATTCAAGGCTCATTGACGTATAACGTCTAGAAAGGTCAAAACCAGTAAAAGGGCTAGAGTGGCACAAGTCACTATACATTAAAATGATTCAAGTGACATCAGTTTGATGGAGCTTTTTCTGCAGCACAAGTGGGAATGTCACAGTATCAGGCAGGAGGTTTTAATTTTGTGGGTGATCAGTGTATTAGATGCACTTAGATCTATTATTAGAATTGCACTGAGGAAAAAGATTTTGGCCAACAGAAAACTCAAATTGATAAAAAGTCAAATTGTGTCTTGCAGGAAAGTTTATATGTTATTATAATAGAAACATTAATTAAATTGTTTCCATTTCGCATTATATAATTGCCCTTACAAAGAATTTAGAGAATCCTGCATAATTAAACAAGCTGTGTTCGTGGAACACTGATGCCCCCGGCGGCAGATTATAGTATTGCAGGTTAAAGTTCTCTCTCTCTCTCTCTTTTTTTTTTTTTAACCGCTGCAGACAAACAGACAGACGGACAGGTGCAAAACGATATGCCCCCGAATCTTCGATTCCGGGGGCCATAATAATAATGAATAAAAAATAAACAAATAAAAGATTTTAGAACCCTAAGCTAAACTGGGGTGATAACTTTTCTATCTCCATGCGTCAAACGCGATATTGGATGACAGGGCCTTCCAAATATTGGCGCTCAAGTCCTTGTGGACATGATAAATTTAATAAAAAAATGTATAGAGGCATAAGTGATGATCCATTCCTCTGATTGGCAGTATTAAAAGATATGAGGGTTACCATTTTCCATGCACGCCAGTATTACTTTGACAAGAATGGCTAAATTTGCAAATATTCAAATTTTTAGGTTACGTAGGGATAAAACACTTTTTCAAGATGCTTTGGACATTAAACGATCATGTGGCAACAATATTTGCCAATTTGAAGCAGTTTTTAATTTTACCATTTTTCCATGCTCTCATACGGAATCGTCCACGAAAGGTTTAACATGCGGAGCAACTCTCAACTTGGCACATTTAAAATTAAACCGACGCTTCATCCAGCTGGTCACTAAGTAACTAAGACATCATCGACATAAATGACTCCACATACCGCATGACATCAAAATTCATATTCCAAACCGACAACATTTTCGTCCATTTACTCGCATGTAATATCCTCAGCAGCTAGCTAGCTTAAGAGGACTCAGAGAGGGTTCCGACATGAGGGTTCCACAAAATTTCGTCATGGAGCCATTTTGATTCCATCGTGTCACCGGGCACCGTCACCAAGTGATGGCGTTTTTTCCATTTACTCTTTTCTCGTGTCCGTATATTTTCCCCTCAGGTGTATGTCGAAGCCACTGCTAACTGGTTTTCTGCCTTCTTTCCGAAATTAATACGATCCCGTTCGGGGAATGGGACGAAATAATCCAACGGTTGATAATGTGCTGAACTACTCGGTTTCGTGCGATGGAAACAAAATGGCTCGCATTCTTGAGTTGTCGCAGTCTACCAAGGGACTCTGCGATAGCTTAAGAGCCAAAATATGTTAATCATTAACAAGCCGCAGATCGGCAACACACGACACACAAACATTTCAGGAAAAAAAAGATCAGAAGGAAACTCCACGAATAACAGCAATTTAATAAATTGCATGAACCGAATATCAAAAGTATGCTTACTTTTAATGCTGTAGATAAAAGGTCACTCACATGAACAGCTGCTGCGGAGTACAGTCTTTGACCAGAATACACGTTTCACAGTCACTAACCCGGCTCCACTGTAAAAGACCCAAATGGAAAGTAGAAATGTCGCCCTTTCAATGCCTGTGATTCTGTGAGGGGATTCAAAAACATAAAGCATTCGATTTAGCTTGATCACTAGCACCAATAATTAAAGGAGACTCTTTTATATTGAAACATAGCGAGTGGAGACTAACGCTGCAAATGCTGGTCAAAAGTGGCTGAACTTCTATCGCTAAAACCCAGAACTTAATGTTAACCTGTTAGCCATGAAACGTGAGAGGAGTGGCGATCAAAATGCACTGAGTCACAACCGACTTTTTCTCAGGCAAATTAATGAAATCAGAGACAGAGCAAGAAACTATCCAACAGCACATATTTACTTTGCGCTAAACTAGGCAATTTTATAGATGACAAACCTAAGTTAAATTCGAATCGGCGCTGGAAGATGACGTCACTTTTCCGCTCAGCTGAGCAGCCACAGGATCTTCGAAGCTGACACAACCAAGTGGTTGCAGTGCGACCATCATTCTGTGGTCATACAAATGAGTATTTTGTCGGAATGAGAAAAAGAGCTTATTGAACGTAAGTCGAGCTGCATAAATGAGAGCTATTATTAGCTTTGATGTCGCTTAGTTCACGATAAACAGGATTTAATCGATAGCTAATCTGTTTGTTTGAAAGCTTAGGTTATCGTTACACTGGCACTGACAGTAATTAACCATTATGATAACGATCTGATTAGCTAGATGTAGTTCTAGCATGACTTGTTATGAGCAACTCTTGTGGCCACACGTCTAGTAGCCGCTGTTATACCTTCTACATCGTTTCTCTCATAACTGCGTGAGGCGAAGGAATATGACAAGGACATGTAGATGAACTCATCGGGTGTGTTGGTTGGTGTTTTCCTTTGAAACAGACCAGTGTAATTGTCACGTTTTGACAGAAAGATTTGTCGCTATAAGAAAGTGACTGACATGACCATGACATTTGTTGCTGTTTTCATAATCATGGTGTGCAAGTATTCGTGGACAAAATCGGAATGAAAGAAAAATTTTTGTTGAATTTATGGGTTGTGGAATGAGTGGATGTTAGATTAACAGATTTGTGAATTCGATGCTAAAAATCCAGCTAAGTGCAGTGGATATCTTAGCCACTAATGTTAATTGCAAACTTTTTTGACGCATATTGTTAATTTCTTGTCTGTAACTACGCCGGTCTCTTGCTGGGAATATGATCACAAATCAACCGGTGAACTAGCTGAGTCCATAGGCTGGTCAGCTGACACACAGCTGATTTCCCAGCTTCAAGTGTCAAAACGCAACTTAAATCAAATCTGCTTGACTAATTGAGTTGAAATTATCTGCTCAGTTTTTTTCATTAATTTTTTTCCCCTGGTGAGCAACAGCATGCACTGATGCTTATGTTTTTAATTTCACGCATGTGTTGATTCTGAGCAGGGCAGCAAAGTGCAGTTACCATGCACCCTCTGAAGGACGCGCAGCTGGGGGCCTTCACCTTTTTTGCCTCGTCGCTTCCGCATGATGTGTGTGGAAGCAATGGTCTCCCACTAACCCCTAACTCCATTAAGATTCTGGGACGCTTCCAGATCTTGAAGACTATCACGCACCCAAGACTCTGTCAGTATGTGGACATCTCCAGAGGAAAGCACGGTATTCTCAGTCTTCAAATATTCCTGTTTTCACTCTTTGTTTTCTTCGGAACCTTTTTTTATGATTTCACAACTGATATTCCACACACAGAGATATTTTGTGCTTGTTCCCTGCCTGTCCAACTATAGGCCAGACTTCATCACCAAGGGTCCTCATTTATGTATGCACTTTTTTCACATGGGTGATAGGTTTTTATTTACCTCTATACCTTATAGGTTTTTATTTACCTCTATGCCTTAACTCCCCTAAGCCTAAGGTAATGCCAGCATTACAGGATTTTCAATGGCGTGAAGTGAGCTTCTGACCCTTACAGTAAATGCATAATTCATAGCTTTCAGTCACGTGACTCGCCGGGAGCCCTGGAGGGCAAAACAACGTTAAAAAATGACAGCGCGAAATGCAACCTCTGCGGACAAAAAACAAAATACTCATTTATTTTACCTGTCAGCGGCCGAGAAGGAGAGATACCGAAACAAGCTAGAAGTGTTGGGCACTTGTGACCCATATACAGCACCGGATTCGTTATTTGAGCAATTACACACCGCCAGGTCCTTGCCGAAATTGGAATTTGGGGATGTTTACATTTATTTGGTTGAGAACCCGTGAGAACCCTTACACCGCTGCCAGAATGAAGGCATATAAAAGCACCGACAGTTACCGTTATTTTATGCCTGGATGGGTAAATAATGCTGCTGTTTGGGAGGTGAAGGACAAGTCCTTCTTCATTCTACGAGCAAAGGTGAGTACTAATTTAGCTAAAACATTAGCCATCCAATTCATTGTCATTTTCTAAACGATCACGAGTCAGTTTTAGGGACACTGTAGTCAGTCAGTGCGTAGCGATTATTTTGTCACGTTATGCCATAACAGTCAATATAAGATAAATTTGATCAAACATTATTTTCTGATGGCAGGTAAACCATTCCTACAGCTTAAATGACCCCCCACTAACAGCTTGGGTTGCTGTGGAGAAGGAGGGATTGGTGCGTTTTGGTCACTGCACCTGTATGGCAGGTCTAGGAGAGGTGTGTTCACACGTAGGAGCCATTCTGTATGCCCTGCTTGCAGCTTGATAGCGCTGATCCAAAGTTTTCTCCTCTCAGAGTTTTCTTTTTCAGATGGAATGCGATAGAAACACAATCCCGGTTTTCTTCCCCGACGTCGGGGTTTTCTTCCCCGACTACATCCGACCGCACAACAGCTGTCCGGCATTGTGATGTAGTGCGTCTATTCTTGAGTGTCCTATAGCTGTTCTAGGCTGTGGGTTGCGGGCAAGCGTAATGTTTTGCCCTCCAGGGGGGCGTTCCTTAGGGAGCGTGACGTCACATGAAAGCTATGAATTGACCTAGGGCTAAGCCCCGCCCTCAAATGCGATCAGCCAACCACAGTGAATATTCTCTCCCCATATACTCAGACATTCTGAGCCTGAACTTCCATTGAAATTCATTATGATAACTCCGAATTGTTCGCTTTTATGGGGTTTTTAAATGTTTCTAAGTTTAAAAAATGGTCAAAGCCTGTGCTTGGGGTAAATGTAACTTCCATACGAGGTATCCTGAGAGGCTGGGCGATGGGGTGAATTTCATACCCTTCCGAAAGCCACATCATCACCGAGAGAAGTGTCTCCTCTAGATAAAGCTTTGTGGAAGACCCCACTATCAGCCTAAAGGGCATCTTGCGTTAATTCCCATTGTTTTTGTTTATCGGCCAATCAGCGAGCCCCATCTGCGCTAACGAGCCGAAATAGAAGGATTATTCACGTATGTACACAAAACATTGGTTTATAGGAATGAAATTGGTCATGTGATAATGCAAGATGTCAACAAAAGCAAGTGATTTGTTTGTAAACGTTTGCACGTTCACCCTCTCATCTGAGAATCGACTTTAGATACCTTGAACGTAGCTAACAAAGGTCAACAAGGCTGTCAACATTTGTTCCAAGCTAAGTAAACGTCGTGTTTTAGGCGACATTTTGTCACTTCGCTGGAGATTAATGTGTAGTTTTCTTTTACATCGCTAAGTTAGCTAACATTAGCTAAAGTTAGTAAACTCTATGGCTAACTTCAGTGCTGAGGGACGTTGGTTTAACGTGAGCTCCTGGCTGCATTGTTCAGCATGTCACCTTGTTCTCTTAGAAGGAGTTCAGTCACATCAGGTTACATTTCTTAAATTTGGTAGCAATAATAAAACATAAATTAATCTTATTACCCTGCAGTGCACAAACAGTGCTTATCCTCTAATTTGTTGTGTGAGAGGGTGATGGAAACGAGATGCGTTTGATCTCGTTTGCACTGAGACCTGAAAATTTTGTCTTTGAATTTAAACTTTTTGTTGACCTTCTCCTCTCTAAATTCATGAATTTATCCCTCCAATGCATAGTTTAACCCTTTTTGCTGACTTATTGATGAAATTTAAGCCTTCTGTTGCCAAAACTCATCGACAGCATCTTAAAAAATATCTCCGACTGTGATACCAGCCATTAGTGCCTGTTCTAAAATGTTATTGTTTGTCTGAGTCTGTGGAGGGGGCGGGGCTTAGCCATAGGTCAATTGCTTTTAAGCTTGTACTTTTCCTGAATTCCATCTGCCATTCGAGTATTTTTTCAGCAGTGCAACCTAAATTATTTTAAGTTACTGACTGAAATCTTACACTGAGAAGATGTGCAGTTTGACGGACTCAGCAGTTGAGTTACCAGCAAGGGGGAATGCTTGTGGTGGCGATATGTTGCAGTGACTGCACTTTGTCTACTGAAATGGAATAAATGGTCTGAAGTAAAGGTAAAGAAGCGCTGTGCCACCCCTAGGCGCTGTGTATCATCAATCTGACCATGCTGGGCAGTGCCTTTCAGTTTGGTTCAGTTCCTCTATATTCTAGGCATGGAGGTTTAGGGAGAGGAGCTCTTGCTTTAGCGGGAGTTTTGTTGTCACTTGGAGGTTCTTTGCGGAGTTTAAGGGTGTTTATAAATGTAGAGACAGGTGAAAAATTAAAGGAAAATTCTATATAAACAGTCTGAATGAGGTGTTGGGTTTCCACAAGCTGACCAGTCAGCTTCAACTTACCGTGGCATGCAAGTGTAAAAGTTTACTGGAAGGATGTTGAACCTTTTACCGGGGATATTCCCTCATTTGTTTTAATGTTTTGATGACTGTGACGGAGAGCAGGGTCGAACACGTAGTTCCAAAATCCTATACATGAGTTCAGTGGGTTTGAGGTACAGTGACTGAGAATGTGGTGGCATATGCTTTTCATCGTCATCATACTCATAAAACTATTCACTGACCCCTTGTGCTCAGTGGGGCTATGGCCACTGTCATCCTGGGAGAGACCACTCCCATCATGATAGGAATGCTTCATCATAATACAAAAACTGATCACACCGAATAACTCTGTATTAATTTGCAGTGTCCATTCTGCCTTTAAGGGGATGAGGGGACCTAAAATGCCAGGAAAATAAACAGAACCATTTGTATTTGTTATAATTACTCAATTGTTTATGAAGCATTTTTCCTTTAAAGCAGCACAATGTGGTTTTCGCCAGATTTGCTTGCGGTGTCCCCCTGCAGTTGATAAACGATATTGTCTGTAATAACTGTCGTAAAATCGTTCTACAAGTGCATTCGTTGACAGGCCAACTACACCAGCGAACGTATCACAATGCAGCGTAATTGTAGGAGTCACATATATCGTGCGTAGGAAAAGTAATGGGCCTAGTGCCGTTGACAATTATACATGTGTATCACGATAAGTCTCGCATGAAACTGGTGTCGGTAAATAGCATTGTTAGTGAGCGAGATTCCGAATGTCTAATATCCAGTTTTGAGGTTTACTGTCTCAAGCGCATTTAAAATATGACTTCAGGACCGTGTCATTTATGTTTTTGATTTTCTTATGAATTGATAACACAGTCAAAATATTATTTTGTTAAAATATAAGAAGAACAAATTTGTTACGCCTTTGAAACAAATTAATTTGTTGATGCAACAGAATCCGATTTGTTATTCTAGCAAAAATCTTAACAAAATTGATATGTTACTTTTCTGCTTGGCCCCAGCAAATTTTCTTTCTGTTGTCACTTTTCATTGGCGAGAATCAATCACTTGCACCAATTTGAGTGTCGACTGACTGCAAAGGATCTTGAAATAAGCAGGAACGAAACGGGGAGGCGAGTTTTAACCTATGCCATCTTTTCTCAGTATACTATATGTCATCGTTCTTTAAAGGAGACCTATTATGCTGATCCTTCTTTTAATACATATTAGTAATGTTATAATGTTAGTTGTCCATACTCAACCTCTGAAAAGTTTCTGAACATTAGATGCAAGGGTTTTGCCTTAATCTAAGAACGTGATTTTGTGAACGTGATTTCCTCTCTGAATAGCTCCCCCCGAGATCTGGGCAAAGCCTGACGTCTGGTTGTGCTGTCCAATTAGTACAGACTAAACCAGAGCCAATCACAGCGCTGGACCTGCCCACACCGGAAACTATTCTAGCAGGCACTAACAAAGGCAGATCATACTATACCTTAGTAGCATCAACACTTTTGGAATTACAAAAGAAGAACCACAGATCATTTGAGGTGCCGTTTTGTCAGTATCTCTCTCAAAGCTCATTGTCCATTTACATTTGGACGCAAAGGAAAAGACTTATTTCTCTTCCAAAACAGGATGCTACCAGAAATCAGTGGGTAGCTTTTTTTGTTTGCTGGCAGCAAACAGCCACGGCCAAAGGGAACGTTAGCTGATTGTACTCAGCATTTCACCAAAGACAGCTTTGTCAATAAAGGATAATTTGACACAGGATCAGCGGTTCAGCTGCTTATCAAACCTGAAGCAGCTGCATCGATCAAGCGCTCGGAGCCACAAGCTGTAAGTAACAATATAACAGCAAATAATGTAAGTCAAGCTAAAGTGTTACGGGTGGCTTGCAGGACCGCTAGCGATAGTTACCACTAACAACTAGCCTCAAACGCAGGCTTTGTAAAATATCCGAAGATAAAGCAAGGGTTTGTCTCTATGGTTATGACCGCTCGGTTCCCAGCTACTGCATGTTAGTTTGAGTGCCGTGCTAATTAAAAATGCTCCTAGTTAACTTATATGCAGTAATAATGATCGGTATGCTTGCGTTACTTCGGTAAGGATTAATGTGGCAGTTTCATCATAACGTTGCCCGATTGTAGCCACTGCAGTTAGTGATTGCTTCACTTATCCATGCCCGGGATCAGCCGGATACTTCACAAATGTCTGCGCAAGCTCTCTGGTGCTAAAGTGAAAGCAATGTGAAATGCAGAAGCTCTACCGGTTTACAAATGATTTCTCTGCACTACCTTGACATAATTTCATCCCCCTTTAGAAATTGTTGTGGCTAATAAAAAGCCTAAAAGGCAGAGATCAAATAGGTAATTCTTTCCTGTAGAAATGATTGATTCGCTTGCTCCACAAAAGCAACTTGTCCGTGCTAAGGGAACATACAGTCTGCAAATCTGCATTATGTTCATTACATAACCGAGCTCTCTCTAGCTGTCGCGTACTATCCATAAAGCTGCTTTCACATAGGACACAATAGCTACATTCAAAGTCAATGCAACGACGCGAATACAGATGTAATGGGATGTAACTAATTTTTTCACACAACAGATTACATTCATAGTCATGGCTTATCAGCTACTGCATGTTAGTTCGTGTGCTCTGCTAATTAAAAATGCTCCTGGTTAACTTGTATGCGGCAATTATGATCGGTATGTTGTGTTACTTTGGTAAGCATCTATGTGACAGTGTCATCATAATGTTGCCTGATTGTAGCCACTACAGTTGAAGCTAACCGGAGAGGTGCTGTATGTGTTTGCTGAGTTGGGCTGCAGTTAGACCAGATGTAGGTTTTGCAGAGCTTGGGGTGCGTTTTTGGGTGCTTCTGAAAGGATCGCTTTACTTATCCACGATGTCTTATCTGAGCAAGCTCTCTGATACTACCGGTGAAAGCAATAGGGAAGTGCATGGGCTATAATGTGTCCGGTATAACAAACAATTTCTCTGCATTGCCATCGATTGAATATTAATTTCTTTCTGGTAAAAGTGATCGATTCGCTAGCTCCACATAAGCAATGGTTCACGCAGACGGAACTCTATCTAGCTCTCGTGCAGTATCCATTAACACGCCCATTTTCCGCTGCTCATCGTGCCTTAGAACGCCCGTCCGCCGTTATAAAATCACTGTAACCCACTGCTTCTTGGGACTTATTTATTTAATAGCCTGTTTTCACAAATACAGAAAGGAAAAACCAAATTCTTCTGTTAACGTCATGCAGGGTTGCACTGTTATTTTTATAATCCTAAACTTGATTAATGAGTAGATGTCCCTTTGCACTCAAGTGTTTCATGCCACCTTGTAAAAGAAGCAACGGTTTAGATAATACAAAGGCCGTGAGTTCCAGATTTCAAAATGGAAAAGGAGTCGCTTTTTTAATCCGCAGCTTGAGGCCCTTTCATCAGTCCTTTAAATTCATAGTCTACGTTATGAGCAAAATTTCATTCAGTAAGCAAGATGTCAATAGAGAAGATACGTTGTATTTCCCCTTATTTAGGAGTGCGTATGTCTCTGTATGAAAAAGAAACATCTTCGCGCATAAGAGGCTGTCTGATCACAGAAGAGATATATATTGAAACGAGATCCATACTGTACAGAGGCGAAATTTATATGCCAAAAAAATATCAAACTAATAATAACTGTACACTTAACCAATTCCAATTGAAGGAAAAAAGACATGGATTGTGAGCTTTGTCGTTTTCAGGGTACTGCAACAAGGCATCGCTTTAAATATAATTTGACATGTGAATCGTTAGATTTGTTGCTTTATTTATGACACAATGAGACGTGCACAGAAAACATTCTATGGTGCATTTACAGGAATCACTGTTAAAGAATAAACCAACATCGTCAAACAGAAGGCTATTAAACAGCAAACGTAATGAGTTATCGCCTTCTACCTCATGACCTGAAATAAATGCAAAATTACAATCTACATATATGTAGCACATTATGTTTTATTCAGACCAGCGGTACATGTATAGGCTACTGAGATTTGTGATTCTTCAATCGCTGCTGGATATCATATTCTCTTCTTCAGCCCACCCCACCCTCGATTTTCAAGGATTAGTGATTAGCGATTCCCAACAACCACGCAACAACGTAAAATAGCTATTAATTCCGCAAATAAAAAAGTAATTCTCAGCAACAACTGTGCATAGGCCTAATTCGGAGGACATTATGTTGCACATTTGGCAGACTCTAGGCATACGTGTGCAGGTTCGGCGGCCCGCCTACTTGGAGGCTTGTCCATAGATATATATAGAACACTAGATTGCTGAATATATATATATATATATATATATATATATATATATATATATATTGTTCTAAATATATATATCTATGGGCTTGTGTCCAAAGAGTACGAGGTTGATATTAGCACGTGACGTAACGAGGAGATTATCGCGAGAAATCCACGAGAGATACACGAGATGTCTCGTGGGAATTGGGCTGTATCTGCTGAGCTGTACGGTAGCTTTACATTTTTCTCACGTGTGGTTATAGAATGGAGAAAATTGATCTCACTTCTTGTGCAGTAGAATGGACTTGCTAAGAAATCAGTCATTTATGTCCGTTGCTGTGTCTTAGAATATAGGGATTGTGGGTTGAGCATGCCACCACAAGACTGGATTAATCAGCTTTATTTTGGCATCAGACATGATTTGTGACTCAATAGAATGAAGGTGCTTTCAATTGAAGAGGCCTCATTCACACGAGGGGCCCTTATTGCAGTAAAAGTGCACTCAATGCCCAGATTACCTTGTTAAAACTGGACATAAAGTGAGAATCATAATTCATTGGATAGTGACATATTTTTTATTACATTGGGTCTGTTGGCCAAGTCAATCACCTGATTTGAATCCAAAACTCAAAAGTCAGTGATATTGGACATATTGGACAGTAAGCGTCATCAATTCTCGGTTTCTCCAAAATGCCCAGTTCGCAGGGGTCAGAGTTTCCAGAGATGAACATAAATTTCCCCATCAAGCCTGGTTCTGTAGATTGTGAATGTTCCATGGGACGATTGTTTCTCACATTTTGAAGCCATTTTTAGGCGTACGCCCTATGCAGCATTAGTGAATGAGGACGCTGAATGCTGCTTGTTTCTGGGTATCTGTTCCTTGCTCATGTCATCGTGCTGACATCGAAGCCTTAACTGCAATATTGAGCATTAAACTGTCTTTACTAATTTTATGGAACTTTGCTTTCAGTAGATTCATAAATCTATCTTTTGCGGCATGAATAACATATTGGGCTTCAGCAGGACACAAGATATAATATTTAAGAGCAACAACAAATAAGGTTTCTGTTCCATTTCTCTCTTTTCTTTTTTCAAAAAAAATTACATTTTATCACAGTTGGGAAATTTTTAAGTTGAAGAGGAACCAAAACCTACTTCAGAACCAAAAATGACACATTAATGCTGTTTCTCGTCTACTTATCTTTTTTCTGCCTGTGGCTATTTGTTAAAGTATTGTTTGTCTTCTTTCCTTGACTGCACAAAAAGCAAGTAAGGTGGCTGCTATTTGTTGGGGATCACTGCTGAATCAGGTTTTGTTCTCCATTCTCTAGAAAGACTTGTGGTTGTTGCTGAACACTATGAAAAAAGCTTGAACGATTTTCACAAGCGAGGCAATCCGGTGAGGTAAGAGCAGTTCTTTATCAATTCACTCAAGGCATGTAACTCTTGCCTCTATAGCTTGTCTGATGCTGTGGCCAACTCATCGTTTCTTGCTGAAATATTTTTTATGGTGAAATATTTTGTGGTTTTTTTTGCATGAATGCAGTTTTTATTCTGTGCAAAACTGTAAGCCTGAGGTCCACTGTAAAATGAAACATTATTGTTTTGCCATCTACTGGTGGAGTAGGGTAAGGACATACCTTTTCTTCAGGCCTTGGCCCAGACTGTTCATTGTATTTAAAACAATGACAGTAGTCACTGACTGTACATATGTATTGCATTCATACATTTTTTTTGTTATTTTACAAGGGTCACTGTGATTCCTAGGCATGCCTTTTTTTTTTCCGTCTAAACTTTTCCCGAATCATGACCAAAATGCATAATTTGGTACCGTGCATTTTAGTCAACATACAAAAAACAGGATCATGAAAGCATTACATTTACTGTAACACAGATTATTTAGTCTGATAAATATACAAGAAAGGTACTTTAGCGTTAAAACAAAAAAGTCTTTCATTTAGCTGTTGTAATTTAGCTGTATAGGAATCCTATGCTGAATTTTCCCCTTGTAGAGTCATTACTATGGTTAACTGGCTCCTTGAGTCCGTGTTTACTCCTACCCAAAACATTGCTTATCTGCTAGTTTTTTTTATTGCATACAATGTGTTGGATGTTTTTGAAAGGTTGTCCGGTTATGTTTGTGTACAATATTGAAAAAGCTTAGAACTAATAGAGGGAGGAGGGCCATAAAAGGGAAAAAAATGTAGCATGGATTGTCTTCATAACTACGTAGCTACTGTTGTTTGTTAGATTAATGTTGTTTGTGTGTTTGCTAGAGGGCCATGATTCCCGGCACTCTCTGCACCTTAATATGGCACATTTCCGGGGGACTGATCCGATTTGGGCAACAAGCTCTCTCTGGAACCCAGAGGAGTGGCTGTAAAACTGTTGTAGGAATAAGTTTATTCCGGGCACCTTTCTTACTGTGAACACCTGGTGCTTAACAAGTATGGCAAGGGAAAAAAATGGTAACAGAGGGCAAAATACAATCTAAAGCAATGAGTAATGATTCTAATGCAACCACAGACAATAAAAGTGCAAATATTGGGGGGAAATAAAAAAAAAAATTCTCATCGCAGCGAAAGTATTCCGCAAGACTGCAACTAATTATTATTTTCACAATGAATCTATTCATTAGTTTCTTGATTAATCAGGTTGTTTGGCATGTAAAATGTCAGGATATTGTGTTGATGAGTTTCAAAGCCCAAGATTACATTCTCAAGTGTCTTGTTTTGTCCGCAGCCCAAAGGACATGACCATTTAAGGAGCTGGAATCAAACAACATGAGAAATGATGAATTTATTATCAAAATAGTTAGCCAGCTAATTTATAATATAGAAATACAAGTGTATATATATATAAATGTACAACCCCAATTCCAAAATAGTTGGGACAAAGTGTAAATTGTATTTCATCCCACTCTTGTTTAGTACAGGCTTCCAACTGCTGGAGAGTTTTGGGTCTCCTTTGACAGACTTTTCATTTAATTATGCACCAAATGTTCGCAATCAGTGAAAGATCAGGACTGTAGGCAGGCCAGTTCAGCACACAGACTCTTCTACTACGAAGCCATGCTGTTGTAATTGCTGCAGTATGTGGTTTTGCATTGTCCATGTACACTAATGCATCCCCATACTATCAGAGATGCTGGCTTTTGAACTGAGCACTGATAACAGGAGGGGTGGTCTTTCTCCTCTTTAGCCCAGAGGACACGACGCCCATGATTTCCAACGAGAATGTCAAATTTGGACTCGTCTGACCGCAAGAGACTTTGCTACAGTCCATTTTAAATGAGCCTTGGCCCCGAGAACACAGCAGCGCTTCTGGATCATTCTCAACAATGGCTTCCTTTTTGCATGATAGAGTTTTAGGTGGCATCTGTGGATGGCACGGCAGACTGTGTTTACAGACAGTAGTTTCCTGAATTATTCCTGGGCCCATAGCAAGCCATCACAAGTTGGACAGCCTTTGGCCATCTTTACTTCTGAGAGACTCAGCCTCTCGAAGACATCCCTTTTATAGCCAATCATGTTACACACCTGATGCCAGTTAACTTAATTACTTGCTAAATGTTCTTTCAGCTGATTCTCTTATATATTAATTGCTTTTTCAGCCCTTTTTTTTTTGCCTGTTTCCCAATTTTTTTGTGACCTGTTGCAGCCAGAAAATTTGAATACCTCTCAGTTTCAGCATTTAAAATATTATCTATGTTCTATTGTAAATAACATATTGGCTCATGTGATCTGAAAGTCATTGCATTTTGATTTAATTCACAATTTACACTTCGTCCCAACAGTTTCAGAATTGGAGTTGTATTATTGGTAATTTTTGCAGCTCTATTTTACTGTCAGGAATGCTTGCCCGTACTAATGTTGATGAATGTTAAGACTTGATTTAGGAGTTGAGCCGGTTTTAACAGATCAAAAATAAAAAAAATTGTTGTAGAGTCATTGGGCATAGAGATAAAATGTGCGCTCAGCCCTTGATTTTAAAATAGATTAACCAAGACTTTGGGGGGAAAAAAAAGTCCTTGGTTTGAAGGCCTGGCATTTTGGTGTTTAAACATAATAGTGACGAGTTGATGTGTGAGAAATCCTGTATAACATGCATTTCAGTCAGGACTAATTCAGAAGGACTAATTTACACCTCTGATGCTCAAAAGATCAAACGTAAATTAATACTTTGGCGAAGACTCCACTTGGAGCTGATGGCCGAGATCGGGCAGCATCTTAGCCCCACCCAAACTAAGAACTGGCTGAAGGTTTTTACACTGGAGGTAACCAAGATAATTTAAGCAACTGACACATTAACAAACTGAGGACAATGCATCCTCAGTACTGCTTGGCTGTATGGCCAGTATACCTGGCTGGTTGATGAAGGACCAGATTCTAGCCAGCAAGATGAGGCCGGTATTGGAAATGCGCTAACAAAGGGCCAGATACTATCTAGCAGACCAATGCAGGGCCAGCATTACTGACTGGCTGATGGAGGGAGAGATACTGGCTCTCAGAATAATAGGGCCAGTGTGCTTATGTGCTGACGAAGAACAGGACACCTCCTCGCAGGGTGCTGGTGGGGTGGGGTGGGGGGGTTGGCAGCATTGCTAACTGCCAGATAAAAAGCCAGATACTAGCTAGCAAGATGAGAATAATGTTGGAAAGGTGTTGATGAGGGGCCAGCATTACCAACTGGCAGATGAAGGGCCAAATACTAGGGTTCAAATAGCTGGTGAGGTGATGAGGCTAGTATTGCTGATGAAGGCTCTGATATTAGCCAGCGCTAACGAAGACCAACATTTTTAACTGGTTGACGAAGGGCTAGACGGACAGTCTTAGTAGCCGCCGATGAAAGGCTTATGCCGTGCATGGCTAACGATTGGCTTCATGGCCAACCTATACATTTTGACTGATGGAGAGACAGATGACATTTGATAGTTGCTTGTGCAAAGCAATATAAGAATTGAATTGAAATTAAATAAAATGAGGACACTACCAACAATATGCTTGATTGAAATCACTTGCAGAAGGGTGGAACTGTGAAATCACCGCTGTGGCCGTTGCTTCACAAGACTATGTATTATGCTGTTGTTCCATGGGAATATGACTCTAACCCCCCCAAAAATAATAATTTATTGGCCATGCACGGCTGATCAGTTATTTTAATCAGGAAAATGACGAGTGAGCATCCCCTCTGTAAAACGAGCTCCGTTCTGATTAACCGGCGAAGAGGGCTGTAACACCCACAAACATAATAACAGCCTGCAAACAGAATAAACCACAATCATAATGCAAATTTGCAGCGTTGAATGTAGTAATGCCATAAATTATATATATATCTCACAGATGTAATGGCAGTTGCCCTCTGCAAGCGTAATACAAAATTTACCACAGATATTATTACAACTATTACTACTATTGTTCTAACTATTACATTTACTGGGTTTTGTTACATTTGTGGGAAGGAAAAATTAAAAAAATACAAAAAGCTTAAAAAAAGTTACAGATTCATATTACATTGTGGTTTATTACGCTTGCGGACTATTATTACATTTAGGGGTAATACAAGGGGTACCAGCCCTATAAATCGCTTGCAATCACACTAGCCATTTGCATTCCATTTATTCCCAGCCACAAGCATGCTTTGGCCTCACCAAAGGATATGAATGAATATAGGTTTCATTTTGGTTGCGTTCCAAAAACTCTAATATGGTGGGCTTTGCATTGGGGATAGTGGTGCCATTGGCCTATGGCATTAATTCCATGGAACAACTTTTCTGAAACACTTGAATAAATATTGGCAAGTGCTTAAAGCACCTCTAAATCTTTCTCCAAACTCCCAACTACTTGAGTCACGCATGAGATTTCTTTGAGGGCCAGCACAACCTAACAAGTTTATATTACAGCTGTGGAAGCTTAATGAGTTGAAAAGTGGCAAACTTCATCAGCAATAGTTGCAGCCAAAAGCTTGCATACAGCAACTGCTCAATTGCTAAAATGCGCCCAAATGCTTAGTGAATTAAAATGACAGCGGCTGCTAGCAAACACCCCACTCATTTAAAATGCGCCAAAAATGCTGCTACAGTGTCACTCCTTCGATGTACTCCTATTGACACGTCCTATGCATTTTTGGCTTGAATAGCAACTTTCTCTAAATGCACATTTGATTTTTAGCAAGTAACAAACTACACAAAGAGTGGGCTGTGGAATGGCTCTCACAAATACCAACAAAGGCGACATGTGGATGCTGGACTAGTCCAACTACACATGGAATTCAGCTCAATTATGAACCAAAATCTGAAATATTTAGCTTGCTGCAGATCCAGGTTTGCGGCCTCCGCTTGTGCACTAGAAATGGAGTCAGTATTAACTCTTGAACGAATCCATTCTTAATGGAAATATAGTGGGTCTTGCTATTTTCAGAATTTATTTGACAAATGTAGCTGCTCACTCCAATGAGGGTATCTGGTCATTAGCATGATTCAGGAACCGATGACCGGGGTTTATGAAAGAATGAAGAGGTTATTGATTGGATCACGTGGTAGAGTTGCAAGTGTTGCTTTAACATTAGGGGTGGTGAATATGATAGTCTACCCAACTGAACTAGCACTAAACTTTGTTTCAAATGAGGAAGGAAGCACTTTGTTTTATCAACTGAGTTTATCACAGGGACAAGGAGTAGCCAATTCTGGGTCCAAGAAAGATTATCGATTTACAGGCACTGGCGAAAAAAAAAAGGACCCGGCAGTACGCAGACTGAAACAATTTTTTATCTTTTTTTTTTAATCTTTTTTTTTTTACTGACAATTTTTTTATCATTGTCTCCACTTTACTGGAGCTAATTTCAAATTCGGAGAAATGTCCAGAAAATAGCTGTCTGGCTTCCAGTGCCATAATTCATTTAAAAGTGCAACTCAGAAGCTTGGCTCAAAGGTATATTCTTTACATCACAAAGCTTTTACGGTTTCAAAGGAAGGAACCAGGCGCAGATCGAGGAAAGCCTTTATGGTGCATTAATAATGGCTGACAAGCTGCAATAGGCATTAACAGAAATAAAAGAACTTGCGCTGGCAAAACGGGTCTGGATCAGGCAACGGGTGGATCGGATGAATGCAATCAGGCACGCTGTTGTCTGTCTGTCTGTCTGTCGTCACACCTGGGACGTGAGAACAGCTGCTTAAAAAGTTGGCTCCCTGTTTAACGCTGTATTGAACCTCTTTTCTTGCAGCCCGGAGATGGTACTGCAGATTGCCTATGAAGCACTGGAGGGACTGGAGTTCATGAACAAGCATGGAATGGTGCACCGAGCACTTGCCCCTCACAACATCCTCATGGACTCAAAGGTATAGGGCTCTATCTTACACCTGGCGCAAAGGGTGACACTAGTGTCATTGCTAGTTTATGTGTACCAAGGCAGTTGTTATTATGTTGTCCAGCACCCAGTTTGCATTCATAGGAGGTTAACTCGCGCCAACCTGAGCGCCCGAGAGGATGTTGGTCTTAAAATCAGGTGTGGTAAGGCGCATTCACGGCGCATTGCTATCTTGAGACTATAAAAAGCAATTGCGCTATTGACCAACAAAAACCTGATCGAAAGGCAGTGGTCAGTCTTACTGATAATTTCCGGATGCATAGTCAGATAGTATTACGCCTGTTTGTAGGCGAGTGTACAACGCTTGCACACCCTGCTTCTTACGTGCTGCAAATGCAGGGATTAGCAGGAGCGCCCACTCATACAAACGATTAAAAATGACGAGATTGCGATTCAAAAGATTTTTGTCAAGATATTTAAAAGATGCATGTCAGAATGGTTAGTGCGATGGACGTACCCACATCAAAGTGGTGTTGTGATGCGGGCTATTTAATTTGTAAGTGAACCTGTTCCATCAGGTAATGAGCCTTGGTGGCTCATCAGTCTAAATGAGTGCACCATAAAGGCTTTTTCCTTCTCGTGGTGACGTGGGTTCAATTCCAGCTAAGGTCATTTGCCGCATGTCTTCACCCATTCTTCTCCCCAACTTTCCTGTCACTCTCCATAGTATATCTATCAAATCCCAAAAAATAATCTTTTAAAATAATCCGAGGGCATCTGGTTTTTAGAGGAAATGGGAACTGACACTCTGATTGGTTTATTTCATATAGTGCCCAAAACACGCCTATGATTAATTAAGAGATTAAGTCCAATCATTTTGAACCATGCAGCATACTTTTAGCTCAGAAAACTTGCCACTAAACTTGCCAAAGTGGATTTGGACACGCCCTGAATGCGCTCGTGTCACACGCTTCAGACCTTGCACTCAGATCTTTAAGATGGGCCCTATAGTGTAAACATTATCCATATGTAAAGTGAATGGTGTTATACCACAGCATTGCAGTGGCATTGTGAGAATGCCATGTGTTTGCTGAGGCTTCGCAGAGTTGGTCATTTGAGTCTTAGGTTATGCATTGTAAAGGACCTGATCATTGCACTTGAAAGTGCAGTTCATATTCTGTGTCTGACATAGGACTGACTCCAAAGCCTGGAAAATTAGCAATCATGTGCAATCTGATTCACATTTATATATTTGAAGTCTAGACTTTAAAGTTTTGGTGATGTTTCTGAAGTTTTTTATTTTTAATCAGGGCAAGGTCAAGATTGCTAAATTTGGCCTTTATCACATGACTGACCACGGGGCAGATGTGGACTTTCCCATTGGGTAAGACCTCTCTCGCTTATAAATGTAATTTTTTTGTTGATTCTGAAATTTATTTTGTGATTTTGATAAATTAATTCACCCATAATGCATTCGATTTGGTATGCGAGGATCATTTGGATGTATGACTCACACTGGAGAAAGTGCATGCAGGGAAATATATTAATCTTTCAAAAATGCAGAAATGGTACCGTATTAAGGGGTTCAGTTGTGTAAGATGGCCACTAATAATGTAGTCTGAAACATATAGTAGCAGGTTTGAGTCCCAACTATGTGTTTGCCCAATCAATGATTGTTGAGAAGCATTCATTACGGAGCTGGGTGGCTTTGCATCCGCTAGGATTCACTACATGGTTAGATCTGGTTTGGTTTTCCCAAAGTTGTCAATGAATGGTACAAGCTCTCAGCTGTAATCAGTTAAATATACAGCTCATCTGTTATCATCTCTTGGGATCTCCTGAAGTACCGTGTATCGTGTGATGTAAAACAATTGAGATGAACACATATGCCTCATAAATCATTTGGAAGCAGAGAATTCTAGCTTCCTCTGGAAATGGGCCTCCCTTCAAAACCTCTCCTGCATTTAAACAACATTATCATCAATCATAATATTTTTAATGAAATAAGCCTGCTGTCTTGTGGAAGCAATATAATGAAAAACATATGCATTGGATCTCCATTTTATTAACATCAGTCCTCAAATGTCAAAGGTATATCTTAATTTTTCAAGCAGGCATCTAATTTTAACTATGAGGCCCTAATCCGGTCCCCTCACTTGAATAGTGAATAGTATATTATTAAGGAGTGAAATTTGAGATGATACATCATTTGTCCAATTCCTTTCTCCTTCAAATGAATACAACTTGCCTGAGGATGATGACCTTCCCCATCTTTTACCAATTTTAGGATAATTTATTGTAATTACTTCATCTCCAAATGCAATAAAATACCACTTTATGCGGACATAATTACTGTAGTTGTGGGTGACAGGTCTTAGCATAATATAGTGTAATGTAATATATGAAGGGTCGGATATTCTATGGGCTCCAGAATTATTGCCACTCTTGACTGGAAATGCCCTAAAAATACTTTTTAAAAAACATCAGTTACATAATTATGCAATGAACTCAAAATGCCAATGTGATTATGTAACAGATGCCACTGGTCTAACCAGCAGCACTTCCTTTGGCAAGACCCCAGAGCAAGATGAGGATTTAAATGAATTTCCATTGGGCCAAATTGTTGGTGCCCCAATTGCTGGCGGTTGCAAAACAGCAGAATTATGCATGGCGGCCTGAGGAACTGTGCCAAAAATAATGACAATTTATGCCAAACAGGATCAGCTAAAAAAATAAAAATAAAGAAAAAAACACTGGCCACAAGTCACAACTCTTCAACTGGGACAGATGGGTATCTCGCTAAATTATGACGATTAACCACAGAATGCTTTGAAAATCACCCCAGAATTGAGTCAATCTACAACCCCAATTCCGAAGTGGGACGAAGTGTAAATTGTGAATAAAATCAAAATGCAATGACTTTCAGATCACATGAGCCAATATGTTATTTATAATACAACATGGATAACATTTCAAATGTTGAAACTGAGAGATTCTACATTTTTATCCACAAAATTAGCTTATTTCAAATTTTCTGGCTGCAACAGTTCTCAAAAAATTTGGGACACAGGCAAAATAGGGCTGAAAAAGGAATTAATATAAGAGAATCAGCTGAAAGAACATTTAGCAAGTAATTTAGTTAACTGGCATCAGGTGTGTAACATGATTGGCTATAAAAGGGATGTCTTAGAGAAGCTGAGTCTCACTGAAGTAAAGATGGCCAGAGGCTCTCCAACCTGTGTAGGTTTGCGTAGGAAAATTGTGGAATACTTTAAAAAGAATGTTCCTCAATGTCAAATTGCAAAGGCTTTAAAGGTCTCAGTATCGACAGTAACATCATCAAAAGATTCAGAGAAACTAGAAAAATCTCTGTGCGTAAGAGAGAAGGCCGAAGACCTTTACTGGATGCCCGTGATCTTTGGGCCCTGTTTAATCATTGACATTACTAAATGGGCCCAGGAATACTTCAAGAAACCACTGTAAACACAGTCCGCTGCGCCATCCACAGATGCCACCTAAAACTATCATGCAAAAAGGAAGACATTGTTGAGCATGATCCAGAAGCACCGCGGTGTTCTGTGGGCCAAGGCTCATTCAAAATGGACTGTAGCAAAGTGGCAAAGTGTCCTGTGGTCAGACGAGTCCAAATTTGACATTCTTGTTGGAAATCATGGGCATCGTGTGGGCATCGTCCCATGGCTAAAGAGGAGAAAGACCACCCCTCCTGTTATCAGTGTTCAGTTCAAAGCCAGCATCTCTGATGGTATGGGGATGCATTAGTGCATATGGTGTGGGACACTTGCATGTTTGAAAAAGCACCATGAATGCTGAAAGGTATATAAAGGTTTTAGAGCAACATATGGTCCCCTCCAGATGACATCTATTCCTGGGAAGGCCTTGTGTGTTTCAGCAGAACAATGCAAAACCACATACTGCAGCTCTTACAACAGCATGGCTTCGTAGCAGAAGAGTCCGTGTGCTGAAATGGCCTGTCAGCAGTCCTGATCTTTCACCGATTGAGAACATTTGGCGCATAATTGAACGAAAAGTCTGTCAAAGGAGACCCAGAACTCTCCAGCAGCTGGAAGCCAGTATTAAACAAGAGTGGGATCAAATTCCAGTGGCTAAACTCAAGAAACTTGTCTCATCAATGCCCAGACGCCTCTACTCTGTGTTAAAAAGAAGAGAGGATGCTACACCATGGTAAGCAGGTCTCTGTCCCAACTTTTTTGAGACATGTGGCAGCCATCAAATTTGAAATGAGCTCATTTTGTGCATTTAATTGTAAAATTTCTCAGTTTCAACATTTGCTATGCTATTTCTGTTCTGTTGTGAATAAAATACTGGCTGGTGTGATTTGAAAGTCATTGCATTTTGATTTCGTTCACAATCTACACTTTGTCCCAACTATTTTGGAATTGGGGTTGTATACTCAAACCAGTCTCAACAAAAATAGCCTGTCTCAAGCTTCACAAAGCTAGTATTTAATGCTGTGTTTCTGATGACGTATGCGGTGTTGGCTTTATCCACTCGTGTTCCTGTATTGTTCCACAGAGGCATTCAATGTGTCACAGTAAGTGGGCGGTTGGCTTTTTTCTCCAGGTATCCATCTTATCTGGCCCCTGAGGTCATTGCCCAGGGGTCCTTCCATCCCTGTGACTCCTACCATCGAGAGGCCCCTCTGCCCTCGGGGCCCAAAACAGATGTGTGGTCTCTGGGACTCCTGCTCTTAGAGCTTTGCGTGGTAGGCCTCCCAAAATTGCGGCACCATACCATGCTAACAAGATTAGTTTGCTATTCACTGGCATTCACGAGGCAGCAGCTCAGGCAATGAACGAGCTGCATTATTTCAGATACTCTGGTGGCTTTACATCACTGCCTTCTTTAAAGCCTAGATGTCCCTTTATTGGAGATTTATTCCTGTTTCATTTTACCTTTATATTTTTATCTGGAAAAAAGTGTTGCTCCTAGTCCTTTATTGTTGAATTAAGCGCTAAACTCCAGTTGAAATTCTTTCCAATTCCTACTCATTAAGCACTTGCAAAACTTTCGCGAACGTTTTCAGATTTCTACAAAGCCTTAAATATGTGCAGAGTTATTGTCTTCTATCAGTTTTTATCTTTATTTTTTTTTTTTATCTTAACCATCTTTAAAGATGCTCATAAACACTGTGCCTTTGCTTTTAATATATTATCCAATTGTGCTTTTGCAGGGAAGAATCCTACTGCAAAGTATTGATATAAGTGAAAGACTGAAATTTATTCTGACTCTTGGTAAGTCCTATTATCTTTTTGTAAAAGAATATAGTTATTTTTTATCCAGGGAAAATAGCACTTTGACATGCAATACAGTGTGGACCCAAGTGTGAGTTTTTTCCCCTAACTTGCACTAAACACAGTGAACTGTAAATACTCTATCTTGCTGCAGTGTTTCAGAGAATTGTTTTGGGGCACCAGACAAGTCATTGCGAGTTAAGAAATGATAATACCAATTTCGTCCCATTTTTCTTATGGTTCTCTAGTTTTTATATTAACAGAGGGCAGCTTTATGTTACTGGAGTCTGGGCACTGGGAAATCAAGATGACTATAACAACAACAGCAGCCTATTCAGAGAGCCGTAATATGCTGTTATTGCTTGTCGATGGTGATGTTTTGTGATTGTTTGCGGATTTCAGGCTGCATGGATGACATCATTACAGTTCTTGCGGAAGAACATGGATGTTTAGAGAGGGTTAAGGTGAGTTTTCTTCAGGGTCTGTGTACTCATTCATTCTGTCCCTCAATTCTGTCCCTAAACCCACCTCAATCTGTTGGGCAAGATAGAAAATAGTCCGTAAGGACTGAGCTGTTTTTTAGAATCAGGAAATTGTTAAGTTAATGTCGCTGTCACCAGAACATTGCATTTTAAATATTCAGTATCCTTACAAGGGTAATATTCTCAGGAAAGGAAATGTTCAGAAATGCACTACCATGTAATGTATTTACTTGAGGACATGAGACCTCTTATTTGTAGTATCTTTATTGTAGATGTTTTTTTTCTGTTAAAAAAATTTATTGGTGTGATTTCAACATGTAATCGCATTCAATTGATTATTGATATTGCTTCAGAATGCGAAGTATAACTTCTGCTTCTCAGTACTTCTCTTGTGTTGTAAATATTGTAGCTGAGCCTCTGGAATTGCCAAATAAAGTATAACATTTCCTCGCATTGGGATTTGTTCAGACATTTTTCCCTTGACATTGAGAAGAAAATGCTGCATTTGTATGGTTGCTGATAATTTTACAAAACATTTTTTCCCCTTTTGCGTTTGTCAGGAGCTGCCTGAAAATGTGTTGGCTTTATTAAGCAAGTGTCTTACATTTAGCCCATCAAAAAGGTACCTTCCCTGTGGCTTTCCCTTCATTTTCAATGACTGTTCTTCAAAAATGTGTTTCTTTGTGCGACGCATAATATAGCCTTTTCTCAGGTGACAAACAGTAAGCAATGTTTGCAATATCTATGCCTGAATTACTTCAAACAATGTGGATCACCCCTTATGTGGAGTGTTTTGCCACTATGTATTTGGGTAAAAAATTGCTTTGAGGCCTGTTGAAAACGGTTGAATGGTGCAGCATTATTTCCTTACTGCTTCATATCGGCTGCCTCAGACGTTCTTTGCATTTCTGGTAGGAAGTGTGGAAGTGAGGCTATTACTCATGATACGGTATGAAGGAGATGGCTCATGTGGTACAATGGTGATGGAAATTCAAATACACCTTTTCCAATTCTGCAACCACCAATGTTGCCATCTGCTTGCCATTAAATTGAATGCAATTTCCGTATTGGCCTCCCTTTTCAGACCCGGCCGGGTGCTGCGTCCATCTTTTTATGCAGGCTATGGTGATAGCGCACGGATTGTTTATATTTTTATGGTCGTCACACAATATTAGGGCACAGGAAATTTTTAAAACTGTTATTATGGCTATTTCTTTGCAATATTTCATTTCACTTTCTTTCGAAGTATCAACAGACATGTTATGAGCATTTCATGATTTTTTCTGCCAAAGGCGGCGTCCCATTATCAGGAAGAAATCCTCAAGAATTTTTTTTTTTTTTTTTTCAAATTTCAATCAAACCATGGCTTGGAATCGATTATTTAGGTGTTAATCTGTCTAGAAATGACAGAATTTTCATGTATGTATAATATATTTGTTTGGCATACCAGCCATTTTCACCAATTCTTGTGGATTTTCCAGCATTTATGGCCAGAAAAACAACAGCACACAATAAGGCAATTTTTTTTTTTTGGCTTATTTGAATTTACATATATTTCGCTTGAGACCTCCAGAAGCAACTCGTAACATTTTGCTGTCTTAATCCTCTGAGTAGTTAATTCATGAGATGAGAATTTCTCTCTTTCTTGACATGAGCAATAAATGTCTGGAAAATATATCCAATAAGAATTGACATGATAATTATCAGACCTATCACATTGTGGGACATATTCCAACAATATTAAAAAGATTAACTAACATATCCCAAACCAATCAGATTCAAGTTTCAGAATTCATAAACCAATCATCTCTGGGATATTTTTGACCAATGAACACACAAGAGGTGGTATTTATAGCTGAGATTTGGAATGGGCTTTGTCAGTACAATGTTCCAACATGGTGAAGTACCACTGCTGTATTTTATGCAAGAAGAGGACCACCGCTGCAGAACAAAACAACCTATAATATCCTTATATATCAAGTAAAAACTGTCACAGTGTCCGGTTTGCTGCGTAGATACCCCAAACTTAAGTATTCCTGTGTAATGGACAGAGTTGCCATTCTGGTAGGCCCAATTTCAAATGTCAAAATTTCTAAGAAATCTGCTTGCTATGCTTATCAAATAGTTTCTGATATATTAGAGGGTATACACTAGTATCCTAAAAATAAATAATTTGGAAAATCAGGAGGGCTGATTTTGATGCTGAATGGGACGCCACCTTTGGTGACAAAATATGTCCTTCACAATGCCTTGGCTGATGTCAGGACACCACTTTTTCTGCTGTGCTGTTGGACCGATGGCTCTGTTTTTTTCGTACAATGCGAATCATTTAATTCTCTTAACTTTTTTTTTTTTGACCATTCTTAGAAAACACAGTGAATTAAATAGTTTAGTATGGAGTGACCCAGATAAGGGAAGAATTTTGTGTGGTATCAATCACAGGAATTTCTGCCACCCAGGCCTTCCATATTACATACTTGCCTATTACCAGTTTCTGGAACATCCAAAGGGTTTCCCCTTCCTTTTTATTGTGAAGCACTGTAAAATGCTTCGCAGTACTCTCACAACTGACTGTAGATGTACAGAGCTGCCTGAAAGCATGTGGACATTAGCATTTTTTTTTTTTTTTTTGCTTTTTGGTTTTGTGCTCTATTCCAAGGACGCCCAAACCTGGTCCTTGAGAGCCACGGGATCTGCTAACTTTGGTTTTCTCCACCATATTTAAACCTAAGACACCAGATGAGAGAAGTTAAATGTGCAATCAAGTGCTATCATTCATCAATCAAATGCTGAGTAACACCAAAAACCAGCAGACACTGTTGCTCTCCAAGACATGGGCTGGCCACCCCTGCTTTAGTACATTGTATTTGAAAACAATGAATGTGTGGTTAATGTAGAAACTGTTGGCTTTTATCTGTGGGAATTAGTGTCTGTTGTGTGACCCATGTTGGAATGACTTCTCTTTCTACATATTGTAACATAAATAGAAAATTGATTTGCGCTGTATTTGGTGTTATGTGAAGTAACAATGTGACTGTGATCCTGAGCGCGACTGTGAATTGGTTGGCTGTCCCCTGCTGAGAGCCCTTTCATTTTACAGGCCCACTCCTGCTGAGCTGCTGAAGGACCCGGTGCTGGAGAGTGTGTCCTGCCTGTACACGCCCTTCGTGAAGCCCGTGGGGCTGTTCTCCTCCTCCCTGCGCTGCGCTCACCTGGAGCTGCCCGATGACATCAGCGAGCTCTGCAAAGGTGTCGGCGCCAGCCCTCTGCGGGAGGAGGGCGGGGGGGTCACACTGGAAATGCAGAGCTTTTGGGGTGAAAACTTTCTGGTTGTGTCGCATTTCCATGGAAGCATCCTTAGTAGGTGGCATTTTTAGGAAATATGGCTGCTTAGGACTGTCTCATCTCAGTAGGAAGCATAGGAAACATTCTAGGTAGGCACCTCATTGCGGCAAATTTTAAGGAAACATCAAGTGGTTCCTTCTTAGCGAAGGTAGTCCCACAACGCCTTGAGACAAGCTGAGGATTCACCGTATAGATCACAGACGGTGTCCTTACTAGGTACGGAGGTGACTGGAAGCCTCCTTGCAAATGCGACGGGGCCTTTTGTCTTAAATATCACATCGAACATCAATGATTTTTGATTGACTTGAAGGAATGTGGTCTTTCAACAAACGATGGCTTTTAAGGGATGTTTATAGTAATGGTAGGCTATACTATGGTCATTGTAGACTATTGTTTTATCCAAAGCAGCAGCCTGTTCCCCCGGAGCTATTCGCAGTTAGCAGCTGTGCCTTCTGGGCCTAGCTGTTGTACTAAGCTTTCTGTGGCTAGACTAGGACTTGAATGGCTGACCTCTTGACCATCTGACCCTGGGATTCCACCAGATGTGTGTTTGGTCTGTCTCCGCTCCTCTGTGTTCTTGCTCTGTGCTTTGTCATTCATCAACACCCACCGGCTGCATTTTGATAGCGCTGCAGGGCCGGTCGGCTAGAGAAACGGGACTGCTGAGATCACACGATAATTACAGAATCGCCCGTGATTGCGCAAGATAACACAATATATGTGGTATTAAACGCAATAACCAATGAGTAAAAGGTTTCTTCCTCGACTAAAGAAGTTGAAGAACGGTTAACTTGCTTGCTTTGTCTCTTTTTTTGAGATTTTTGTACTTCTACCATGGATATGTAGTCTATTTATAAATAAATGCTCTTAATTTTCTGTTTGTGTTGGGTTTGGAATGTGCTGTTGACATATTTTCTTACTTTTGTTGCTGTCCTAGCCTACAATACGATCTGGGGTCAACACGGGGTGTTTTATTTTGAAAATTAACGGGATGTTTTAATGTTGTGTCTGTATCCCGGTCGATCTGGACTCTGTTGAATTGTTGCGTTGTGCTCCGGCAAAAATAGGAGGCTTGCAAATCTGCTGCTGTGTGAGCACACACATTAGCTGAAGAAAAACCTATCAGCTCCACTGCCGTGGCAGAGTGAAGAGGGAGCGAACGCTCATCTGGTGTAATTTAGAGGCGAGCCAGTAAGGTATACGAGACCTATTGGCTGGTTATAACTTACACAAGTTCAAGGGAATTTGGTTTGGAGGATGTATCAAATGTAGAACAGCCATATATCGGCCTCAGTGGCTAATGTACTATATGCTATTATGGGTTGTTGCAGGTCGAATGTGAACTGTCCAATCCCATCACATCCTTGAATTTCGTATGATTAGTAACATTTTCCTGGGAGTGCGATGTACCTTACATATGTTCACTGACTAATATACATTAATCGAGATTATGATTTTCCCCCATGGAGTGACCATTGTATTATTCAATGTAAAGATGCAAATGAGTAACTGTTGAGTTGGCCCTGGTTTCACAACTTTGTTAAGGAAGGTGGCCTTTTTTTTTTTTTTTGGTTTAACAGTTCCGTCTGTCTGTTTTCTCGCCCAGATGATGGTGACGACTACCTGGCTGAGAGGTCTATCGATGAGGTGTATTACCTGTGGTGTCTGGCGGGCGGAGACCTGGAGAAAGAGCTGACCAATAAGGGGATCATCCAGTCCAAACCCCCTGTCTGCACTCTGCCCAAGTAAATATACCCCGCAGAGTTATAAACTGGATGTGCGACGACGAGTCCGAGGCACAGCGGAGCTGTACAAACAGTGCGATGCTAATTTAGTGGGAAACTCTAAGGATTTCAGCCTGTGCATAAATAGAACTGCTGAATGAATGCATAATGTGATCCAGGAGACCAAAATTTAAACAAAATCAAATGAATTTGTTTTTCTTCCAAACTAGTGCTTATCCTCAAATTGGATTAGGGTGTTGTTAGTGAGGGCTGAATACTTGTTGGGAATGAAGAAAATGTACAGTAATGTTCACAACCCAAGTATATTAAATTTATTTTCTTTATGTCTATCTGTGGTATGAATTCAGCAACTTGTCCATAATATTTTCTGTTACACTCTACTCAGTTGATTTTCCTGGCAGTTTAGAGTGGCTGAACATTCAAGTGCTTATTTTGCATTTTAATACCTCTCTCAGTGTGACTAATCGGTCATGCCAATGAAACATGAACGACATGTAACCTTTGCATCTTTGATATTTTTTGCTGCATGGACTAAGCATTCCCTAGAAGAAAAAGGCACTCGGTGCGATTGCTACAGCTACTTTGATCAGCAGTTTTAATATGCATTAGCCTTTGGAATAATGGCGTTTTAACATCCACTTGAGTGACTTGTTACATTACTCTCTTAACTCACTATCGGTACCTCTGCCTTTGATATACCCCAGCAGCTATATGCAGTGATACTCTCGATGTCTGGCTGCTGCAGTCATTTTCTAACCAGTATATTTGTATCCCCTGCTGCTTACAAAAACCCAGTCATTGCTAACTGCGTTCAGAGAATAATTGGTGCGGTTTAATTGCGTGGGAGGCTGGACGGTAATTGGAGTGGCCTCAAGCCTTTGGTTTCGGTCCTGTCTGTGCGACTGCAGGGCTCCGGCACTGCAGCCGCGCTCATTAACAAATTCGCTCTCTGTCTCCCGCTGTGTCACAGCTTTCTCCTGGAGGACGGGGAGTCGTTCGGGCAGGGCAGGGACAGGAGCTTCCTTCTGGACGACACCACTGTGACCCTGTCCCTGTGCCAGCTCAAAAACGTGAGTGGGACATAGTTTAATTTTTGAGATGTTGTTCAATTAGTAAAAAACCAAGGGCGTTGTCCCGATGAAGAAGCAGACTTCGATGTTCGTAGCAAAAGCGGGAAAAGTTCATGGTACAGCCATGGGAACAACAGCATGACGCAAAATTCAAAATTAATTGAGTTTGTAAGAAAGTTTATACATGTAAAAGTAAATACATTTGCATATGACTTTCTTTCATGTTACCAGAAGTTGTTGCTGATTGGTCCTGGGGTTTATACATTGATAAAAGGGATACTTTACAATTGGGCCTCACCTGAACCTCTTAACTTAATTAGTTCAATAGACTCCCAACCCTCGGAAGTAAGCCCCATATATGGGCATACAGAACTAAAAGGCGCTAGTGGGCATTGTGTTCTGTCGCAACTGAAGACAAACTTAGCTCCTGGGCTGCAATTGCCTTATAGTGATATGTCCTCTTTTTATCTCCTAATGCACATTCAACTCCTTTTGATCTAACAGTCTGGCTTGCCTCATACTGGCAATACCCAAAATCCCTGTCTCCCAACAGAGGCAAGCGTTTACTCATTTCAACCAGGGATCATTGGCTCTTCGACTAACTGATTCTTGGGCCCAATTTAGCTGTGATATCTGATGTCAGGACTTTAAAGAGAGATTTTGTTCATTTCTGGGACTCATGCAATACGCTTCGCATGGTGGACGTCAAACTCACTCAGAATCCACCTCAGACACTTCTGTGACTGATTTTTGGTTTCCGACCAATAATTTTTTTTTTTTTTTTTTATAAAAAAATTTGGCATCTCCAATCCCACCCGAATTTGGAATGCCCAATTGGGGAACTATGTACAAAGCTTGCTCGTATGCGACCCCTTGCTGCCAACTCAGGATAGTGAAGACAGTTCACGGCTCTCCTCCGAAGCACGTGCCTGTCAGCCACTGATTCTTATACACTCGCTGGTTGAATCTTCGCAAGTTCAGAGCGAGGGCGGAGGATACCCGGACATGAACCAAGCTGGAGTCTTCCTGACGAGCGCCCGTCTGGCCAACAGGAGGCGCTGGAGCAACGAACAAAGCTGTATCCAATATCCAAATCCGGCAGTCCCTTCCCAATTTGTAACCCTGTAGCGCGATAGCCAATTGTGCGCTACTCTGAAAAAGCTGCCGACCCCTGCCGGTAGGTACGCCGAGGCTCGAACCCACTTGAGAAGGGGGTCTGTATTATCGTCAGCACCCATTCTTGAAATGTGCATTTATTTGGATCCTCCTTTACTAACAGCATTACCATGGTATGGAAGATGCAGTCGTTCGATGCGCCTGTATTTCTTTTTTTATAGCTGTTTTTATTTGCTCTGATAAAGCTTGTGAATCTGAAAGAAAGACCAACTACTCGCTGAAATTTAAACTTCTTGTTCCAGAGGCTGAAGGACGTGGCAGGAGAAGTGTACTACCCATTACTGGAGGATGAGTACGAACGCATTTTCTCATTTTGTTTTCATGATTTCTTCTGGCACCATTTCAGTAATGTAAACAACGCTAATCTTCATTGTAAAAACACGCAGTAGACTCGAGTTTCGTTGTTGAATATTGTCTCTGAATTATCGGGGTCTTCCCGCTTCTGTTTTTGCACTGAGTGCAGTGTGCTCCACCTCGGTGAAATGGAGTTCGCTCAGCTTGTGATCGTTATCGTCTTCAACAGGCAGGCCAGTCTACCTCACTCCAACAGCAGCAACGAGCTGTCTGCAGCCGTCACTCTTCCTCTCATCATCAGAGAGAGAGACACGGAGTATCAGCTCCTTCGAATCGTCCTATTTGACCGGCTCCTGCAGGTACCCCCCCCCTCCCCCAGAAAATAGCCACTTAGGAGCGCCTATGCTTTTAACTGAGGGAGTTTTTGCTCGTGTTCTAGTTTTGCACTTTTACACCTGAAGCTCTCTGGTTTGTTGGAAGGTGGGGTTGCTGCTAATTTTTGACTCTGTTTGACTCTTAAGGAGACTTTGTGTTGAAACATCAGTCACCTGGACAACAATAAATCGCCTGTTATAACTCTGTGCTCCAGGACTCTTTGCTTTAATTTTTGGCTGGCTTCGTGGAAAGTAACCAAGCAGTTCTTTATTTGATCTTCAATAAATCCCCAGGAGCCAAATGTGCTGAGGTTTATGGCTTGTGCAAAACCTTTTGGCGGGGACATGACCAACAAGAACACACTGTCATTAATCTCACCCGGCATCACTGAAGCCCTTTTCCAGACCCAATGAAGGTCATAACTGGTAACAGGCAAACACAAAATTTTATTAATCTTAGTAAAGTAGTTGCTCAGTATAGTTGTCACCACTTATCCAGACAGACAGATGGACGGACGGACAGGCTTCACTGCAATATTCCCCATCGACCCCCCCCCCCCGGCTTCACTTTTTGTCATTGCAGGAGATTAATAATGCGACCCGATATTGCCTGTGCTGTTTGTTCTGTCTCGGTCATCGGTTGTGTTATCGGATTGGCGTGCACTGAAAGGGTTTTGTATCTTCGTACATCAGACCACCGCTGCCAGTATTCGATGCGAGACACGATGCTATATCTCTGTCATAATCAAGCTCGGCAAATGTCAGCGTGGCACAGTTTCAAAATGAAATGTTTCCCTCGCCCTCTTTCCTCTTCGATTAGCGTATTTGTAAAGATTTGTAAGCTTCGTGCTCTAAGCGAAGGCCCTCTCGCTCTCCCCCATGCATCTCAGTTTGCAAGTCTGTGTGCTCTGCTCTCCCACGTCACTTCATCTTCAGCTGTACGTGGGCTGAGTTATTGGACTGTACCGACGCTGACTGGAGCCTTTTGTGCTGTGTTCCTGCTGTAGGCATACCCATTCAAGAAGAACCAGGTTTGGAGGGAGGCCAGAGTGGACATCCCCCCTCTGCTTCGGGGCCTAGCCTGGGCAGCACTGCTGGGAGTGGAGGTGGGGCAGCCTCGGGCAAGCTGACTGGCAGACGAGCTCTCCTGTCTAAATAAAAGAAATAAAGTGGAAGATATTGATGAAAATGAATGTGCCATTTATCTCGTTTCAGGGAGATATTCAGGCTAAATATGATGGCATAGATAAGGACACGCCCATCCCTACTGACAGACAGGTACCTTATTTTGCTTTGCGCAGTTTTGTTGGTCTGTTTTTCTTAGCTTATGCAAATGCTTTTTGGCGAAGTGCAAAAATGTTAGTCTTAACCCTTTCAGTACTAATGGGACACATTTGTCCCACAATATTCCCAAATATCCTGTTGGGACATATGAGTCCCAGAAACCCCTGCAATTGGGCCAATTCCATGTTATCGTGTCAAAAATGACAAAAAAGGGTAACTCTGATTTTAGTATTGAAAGGGTTAACAGTCTTTTAATTTGATTTAAACTATCAATAGTTTTATTGTTTGCTTGGCAGGTGAACATTCCCTCCATTGGCTAATCTTGCAATTAGTCAAATATGTCCCTGCATTTGCAAGATTTTCAGCCTATTCAGTTGATACCTATGAGGAGTAAGATTTTGTTTCTAAATGCAAGACTGTAATATTTATTAAGACTGACTTATCTGTTGGTTTTTGCAGTGCGGTCTCATATCTGTCTCTGTGAAATGGCTGCCGTATAGTGATAATGCAGTATCTGTTCATCTTTTATGCAGATTGAGGTGGACATACCGCGGTGCCACCAGTACGATGAGCTGCTGTCCTCCCCCCAGGGTCACGCGAAATTCAGACGGGTCCTGAAGGCATGGGTGGTGTCCCACCCGGACCTGGTCTATTGGCAGGGTCTGTGCCATCTCCCCTGGTTCAACTCTTCCGCTTCAATTTAAAGCTCAACTGAACATAGGCCATAAACACTGAGTGCGCCGTAAAGAAATACATTTCAAGTTATTGCTGCCTTTCCCAATATACTGGCGAATATGCAAGTTACTACCTCTCTTTAATGTTGCCACATATATTCAGAGGAGGTATATTTTCCATAAAAAAATAATAGTGTGGCAGCAGAGCTGGAAATGTGTATCAGGGATTTGAACACTAGGTGGCAGTTGTGACATATGTCCTCATTTTTCCTGGGTGCAGGGAACTGGAGTGCCGTCTCATGCTCCAATTATTTTTCTCAAAATGTTTGTCATGTCTTTTTCTTTTAGCCATGAATAAATACATATGAATGCAATGACTTTAATATTTCAGGTCTGGACTCCCTGTGTGCACCTTTTCTATATCTGAATTTCAACAATGAAGGTAAATGTCATTCAGCCATGCTTATTGAGCACAGTAGTTAGGTTATGCATTTATTTAGCTCATATATGCATTTAAGTCTGTGTGTACCCCCCCCCCCCCCCTTATTTAAATTCCTTATTTAATTTGCTTGAACAGCAGGGCAGTAAGAACATGATGAGAATATTTTTTATTTTTATTTACATAGGGACTGACACACCTGCAGAACATGTTCAACAAATAGTCCAATTTCACATATTAGAATGGTTATAGCGGAGACTAATGTGCAATGTTTGTCCCTAGATGGGCTTTTGTGTGACATACGAGTACATAATAAATTTTATATAGTATAATATAATATAATATAGTATATTATAATATAATATAATAATATACTATATTATAATGATAATATATAATAATTTTATATTATATATATATATATGAAGAGTTTGGTTCCAAAATGCAATATATCCATTTTAGTCATTTTGAGTAAATCAGCTTTTTCTATGTTGGCGCCTATTGCATATTAGAGAAAAACACAAACTTTGACCATGAAAAAATACACCATATAGTGTGCATTTCTAATGACAGATTTTTGCACCATGTGCAAGAAGCGCAGGACTATCGCTCTATGGTATTATCTCAATTTTTGTTATTTTGGCACTTATTGCATTTTGGAACCAAACTCTTCATATATAAGTAATATACTATAGTATAATATAGTGTTATATAGTATAATATAAAATATACTGTACAGTATAAAATACTGTAGAAAACATCACCAAATCAAAACTAAGAAGATAATGAAAGAGGGATAAAAATGGCTAAAGTGAGTGGCAGGGTCTGTGGACGAACAAGAGTTAACATGCATGTGTTTGCATTTCTACCTCTTTCCATCAGTCACTCTCTTTTTACCCTCCCTTTCTCAGCTTTAGCCTACGCCTGTATGTCTGCCTTCATTCCAAAGTACCTGTACAACTTCTTCCTGAAGGACAACTCTCACGTCATTCAAGGTGAAGCCATCTTCTCGGCACACGCTCAGTCTCCTCGTCTGAGCGGAAGGCACATGCCCTCCAGAGATCAGCTCGAGATGAGCATACAGTTTGCACACTTAAGATGTCCATCATGGGGATGTCTGTCTTATATCTGGCATTCAGCACAGCTCTGTAGTTTTTTTTTTTTTTTTCTCAAACTGAAGGCTCGGTATCCGGTTTCATCAGAGGTGAGAGTGTTGAGTGTGAGAGTGTTGCGCTCATTATTGTTCTCATTTCGTTGTTGTTTATGAGAGGGGAAATCTGTTGGAGCCTATCTCATTGGAGCCCACTGCTTATCACTTGCAATTTGCGTTTCTGCACATGCAAATGAAATTGCCTGGTCCCGCAAAGATTGGTCAGGAACTAATATGGAGCGGCTGGTAGACCGAGGAACTGACGCGGACGCCATTCGCGTGCTAGTGCACGGCTGTATGTGCACGCGTATGTTTGCATAATCAGGATCCCACATAATACGCATTTGTCTTGTGCACGTTGAGCTGCATGATTCGCCCGAGTATTTTCATTATGAAGTGACCATTGAAATGTTTATTATCCCCTGCCACAACATGTAGTGGAGTTGGAAATATTGCAATGGAGCTCATCAGTCTGTCTAGCTGTATAAGTAGAGACAGGTTTTCTCAAACAACTTTCCATAGATGTATGAATTTTTATTTTGTGTGTGTGTGCTACTAGTCATGACCTTGATTGAGAATTTTTCGGGGACAGGTTTTCTTAAACAACTTTCCACAGATGTATAAATTTTTATTTTGTGTGTGTGTGCTACTAGTCATGACCTTGACTGGGTTGGAAAATGGTATTCCAGGGTGGCGGGAGATATAGATGACAACATCGTCTCTCTTTCTTCTGAAATTGGAAATAGTCTCCCATATTTTTCGCCCTTCAAATACAATTTTCTTAGCTCGTCGGAAAATCCAGAAATAAGTGGGTCTTGATTCATTTGTCAGTCCTCTTGTCTCATTTAGACGGACTTTTAAGATGAAAGGGAAGAGAAACAAATTTAAGCTCTTTTCAGGTCTGGTTCTTAAGGTTTTTGTACGTTTTTCTTTGCCAAACTCTGCCACGGAGCTTGACTATGGAGTTCGCTTCAGAAAATACCGTGCTCTCAGCGACCTCATTGATTCACGTTTCATTTTGCCGGCGCGCAGGAATATATGAAGTGTTTCGGGTGACGGCGGTGTTGTTGTTGCTCATTTACACTCTCTTCTCCCGCCTCTTGTCTCTCCCGCAGAGTACCTGACTGTATTCTCTCAGATGATCGCCTTTCACGACCCCGAGCTTAGCAATCACCTCAATGACATCGGGTTCATACCAGACGTAAGTACTCACCGGGGGGGGGGGGGCTTTTTTCAGTAGGGTGGTCCTTCTCTCTATCCCCCCTTTTAGGCCCACCGGAAGTGGGCCGGTTGTGATGGTCGGTGGGCGCTGTGTCTGAAGTTTGGCTCCGTACCAGAACGCCGCAGACACGTTTTGCTCTTCGAAGCGTGCAGTCCTCAAGCTGTGCCCTGCCTAAAACCCTGTGGAGCGGCGATGATTTATCTGGGCCTCTTACTGACAGACCTGACTGCAGATCCCACTGTGTTTCCCCACCTCTCTCCTTTTCTCTCTCGCCCAAATTAAGACAAGGTTAAACACCGCCCTGGTTAAGGAGATCTGTGCCACTGTGCCAGCTCTGCTGGTTTCCACTCTGGTACTTAAAATGGCCCTGGAACGAGATTTTTCATAACTTTGTGTATCAGGTAAAGCAGCTCGACTAAAAAGGAATTTATGTCTCTGGGAATTTTCTTTCTTTTTCTTCTGAGGAGTCCTGTTGAGCGGAGACTGGAGTTGTGTTGTGTGTTCTCAGAAGTCAGAGTTTCAATTTTTTCTTTAAGGAGCAGGAAAAAAATTCTTTCTGTTTTAGTTTTGTTCCCAGATATGATACGTACCAATTTAGGCAATTCCATTTGTTTCAGCGGTTAGACATTTTAGAGGTTTTTTTTTTAAAAATCTGTTCTGCTTCAGGTGAACTGATCTCTCCTGATCCGTGTAAAAGATGTTTTGTAATGTATAGGAAAACTATATTGCAGTTATGGCCACTCCTTTTTTAAATTGTTGGTTTATTGTTTTAAACAAGGGAGACACTGCCCGCTGTATGTTTAGAGGTAGGTAAATGGGCACAGTTTCTCAAATTATGTTATCATGGTGTTTTTGATGGCAGGGCAATGTACACAGCTTGTGATTTAGTTTTTTGTTGATAGAGAAACTGGTTTTGGCAGCCTGCTGAGGGTAATGTTTAAACACGGCTCTGTTGCTGCTTCATGTTTGAAGAGTTTCCAGGAATTAGACGTCCCAATCCATAAATAGTCCTGAAGAGCTGGAGAACATCTTGAAATTATGCTAGTATAACTACCAAAATAACATGTTTGCTTCTCACTCTACGCGCTGCTGTGAAAATCCAGTCTTTTCCCCCATCTGGTTCCTTTTTAGCATTTATTGTCCTTTTGAGTCCTGATTGAAGTTTCTAAAAAGAGTGAGCATATAAAAATGAGCTCATAATTACACAGTCAAACAATTCATGGGAAAGCTCTGACATCATTTAAGTTGCTTGAGGTACTGACTTGCTTTACCTTAAATCAGGCCCAGTCAACCCTGGTCCTGGAGAGCCAGAGTGTCTGCTGGTTTTTGACGCTACTCATTGATGAATGAAAAGCAGTTGATTACACCATTAAATCATCTCACCCGAAGTCTTAGGTTTAAAGAGGGTGGGGAGAACCAAACTCCGCACACCCTGTGGCTCTCCAGGACCAAGGTTTGCTACCCCTGCTCTGTAAACTTTCGCTTTACTTTGTACTTCTACTGTCCGCATTACAACTGTGCTAAATGTCCAACTACATTGACAAATCTTTGTTTCCACGGAGACTGCTGTCTCAACCTGCATGTCTGTTTAATTGGCTCTAGGAGTCTTATGGATGGTTCGAGTCCATCAGTCGTTTATCAGTCCTTTACCCAGAGCATTTTGAAATACAATATCGTCTGCTGGTATGGAAATCTCTGGACACAAAATGAAAACAAATGACTTAAAATTGTTAACGCTGCTTCAAAAATTTCAGGAATAACTTTCAAAACCCTTACAATGCTTTTCGAACTGCAAATCATCAAAACGGCACGTAGAATTCTAAATGATAATTCACCCTGTCTTAACAGTGACTTTCAACTCCTCCCTTCTGGTCGCCGCTTCCGCTCAAAGCTCTGTTCAACAAAACTTGCTCAACCGTCTTTCATTCCAACAGCCATCAAGATTTATAATGACTGCCACAGGGATTCGCCTCAACGGTGGCTCTTGTTATCTCATCCTTGCATATTATTAATAGTATGTTAGATGAGTATTAGTATCATATTAGTTTAACCTTATGTGCAGTAATTTATCTAAATGTTGTTGTCCCCTTTTATGTCTTTATGCCCCCGTAAACAAAGTTTCGGGGGCATATAATTTTCCACCTGTCCGTCTGCCTGTCTGTCTGTCCGCGCTTTGCGATGGCTATAACTTTTGATCGGCTCATGATAGGACTTTGATACTTGGCATATGTATTGCTTGTGAGAAGGCATTTCAGATGGGGTCATGACTTTTGACCTTCTGACCTTGACCTTGGAGCATGACGTTTGCTGACAAAAACTTTAACATGGGCCATAACTTTTCGTTAGCTAGTAATAGGCATTTGATACCTGGCATATGTATTCCTTAGGATAAGGTAATGCTTGTCTTCTGATGAGGTAATGCATGTTGACCTTGACCTTTAACCTTTGATTGACTCATGATAGGCCTTTTAATGGTTAGCATGTGCATGTTATGTACGGGGGCATCAGTGTTTCACAAACACATCTTTTAATGTCATATCGTTGTCTTAATTATCAGCTATATCTGTGATTGTATGAGCATAACAAATTTCCTTTGGGATAATAAAGTATTATCAAATCAAATCAAATCCTGGTAATGGATTGATTGGCTTATTATTCCCTTCGTGCAGGTGTATAGCTAATCGCACTGGGTGTGCCGAGTTTGGTTCTCCCAACCCTGTTTAAACCTAAGACACCAGGTGAGATGAGTTAAGCATCTAATCAGCTGCTTTAATTCATCAATTAAGTGCTGAGTAACATCAAAAACCAGCAGACTCTGTGGCTCTCCGGGGCCAGGATTGGGTGCCACTGCCTTAAATGCTGTTTCAAGTTTAAAGACCCTATCCAGACACACTGCAAGACACGCTCCAGCTGGCGAGAGCTACCTACCTATGAAATCTGATTGGCCTCCCCTACTTTTCTGTGGAAAATGGTGCATTTTCATTGGTGAACATCAGCGCAGGCCAAAGCATCTTCCTTTTACCTAGCTCAACCCCTGAAGACAATCCTGGTGACGCCCCTAGCAGCTAAGAGTGAGGGGCTGGCCAAATGTGGCATTACAGTTAATGATAAGAAAAAGCTACAGATTCCCCTTCTTGTTTATTTGTTTTCTTTTTGCAACAGCTATCTTACTGTTTTTTTTCCAAATGTTATTCTCAACTGGGTTTTCCAACTAACATGGAAGATCTGCATCTTTAATTCAGTCTAGGCTCTGAAATTTCGCAAATCAGAGCCAACTTTTGGGAAACACATCGTTCTCCTCCTTGTTTTCGCGGTTAGAAGAGTGAAGTGGACCCGTATTTAACAGAAGCGATGAGACCACGACTGAGCTTGAGTGGCGTGAGCTGCGCCCCGAAACGGCAGGTTGAGCGCATCGCTGGAGCTCTCCCAGCCAGTCCAGCCATTTCCACCTGTCAATCAAGCAACGCACGAGAACGCTCAGTGAGACTCGGCGGCATTGGAGCAGGTGTTCGCTTTCAGACCGCTGTGCATTTCATGTTTGATTTTTAAACATCCACCTCCACTGGTTTTCCCTGACTTGAAAATAATGTGGCTAACTGGCTGTCAAAACAAACTATCACACAGCGCCATCACTGTGGGTCCTGTTTCTTAACGGTGTTGTGTCTCATAATGGCTCACCCCAGTGTTCCTCGAGTCTTTGTCCACCAGCTCAAGAGGAACGCTGTTAATCAAAACCCGCTTCCAGGGCTAGCTTCTCTTGCACTTGTGTGAGGCACTCTTAACATACTTCACCGTGAATGAAGTTTCAAGTGGAAAATGGAAATGCTCGCGGCACATCGGTCTTGTGGGAATCGAGCGCTGTGATGCGGTTTGTTTGCTTTTGTTGCCGTGTACTGTTGTGTAATTGCCCTTTTTTTCTCTTTTATCTACAGCTGTATGCCATTCCGTGGTTCCTCACCATGTTTACTCGTAAGTCCTGGTTCATTATATCAATAACAATATAATATCCCTGTAAATTGACTATAATTAAAAGGTGGGGAGAGGGAGGGAGTTTTTGTGTTTTAAGGAGAAGTTCTGTATTGTGTGAACTATGCCAATGGTGTTCTTTGTCATAAGTAGGCCTGTGGGATTTTCCTACATATTGTTTGATCTTACGGTCTGTCCTCCTACACCATAAGGTCAATACTAAACTCTCTCGAGCCATTTTTCAGCAATAAACACTCCAGGCTGCCTAAATTGTCTCTATTAATCTTGCTGTGTTGCACTGTAGGCTCCAGTCTTATCCGGGAAGGGCAGTCATGGGTGTGTACTTGTGAAAGACAAGCACTAAAAGACCTTCAGTGAAGACCTGGATTAGTTAAATGCAGCTTTTTTTTGTGCTGAGTTTAGAAAAAAAAAACTGTCCAACCACGTCTGCCCTTTCAGATAAAATTTAAAACCTGTGTGTTAGCTCCGTGAAGGCTTTTATTTGACCTGTAGAATAATATTATATAATATCACATCTCCTTCCATAATTATTGGCACACCTGGTTAAGATGTGTTCTTTAGCTTCTAATAAATTCAGTTTTTTTCTAAATAATATCGGACCACAATGGGAAAAATAGAGGAAAATCCAACCTTAATTCAAGTGAATTTATTCAGTGGGAAAAAAATCCCACATTAAGAAATAATTTTTCTGCATCAAATCATGTGTGCCACAATTATTAGCACCCCTGATGTTAATACTTTGTATACCCCTCTTTTGCCAACAAAACAGCACCTAATCTTCCCCTATAATGTTTCACAAGATGGGAGAATACAGACAGAGGGATCTTTGACCATTCCTCTTTGCACAATCTCTCTAAATCATCCTGCGACCTGGGTCCTCTCCTCTGCACTCTCCTCTTCAGCTCACTCCACCGGTTTTCAATGGGGTTGAGGTCTGGGGACTGAGATGGCCATGGGAGGAGCTTGATTCTGTGTCTGGTGAACCATTTCTGTGTAGATTTGGCCCCATGTTTAGGGTCATTATCTTGCTGAAAGACCCAGTGACGACCCATCTTTAGCTTTCAGACAGAGGCCACCAGATTTTGATTTAAAATGTCCTGGTATTTCAAAGCGTTCACGATGCCATGCACCCTGACAAGGTTCCCAGGGCCTCTGGAAGAGAAACAGGCTGATCCCCTCTCCATACTTCACAGTGATCATGAGGTGCTTTTCAGCATACTCATTTTTTGTGTTCCGCCAGACCCGCTTAGAGTGTTTGTTGCCAAAAAGCTTGTCTCATCTGACCAAAGCACACAGTCCCAGTTGAAGTCCCAGTACCGCTTAGCGAACTCCAGACGTTTTCGTTTATGATTGTGAGTGAGAAAATGTTCTTTCCGTGCATGCCTCCCAAACAGCTTGTTGGCATGTAGATAGTGCCTGATGGTTGTTTTGGAGACTTGACCCCAAGATGCTACCATTGGTTGCAATTCTATAACAGTGAGCTTTGGAAAACTTTGTATTTCTCTTACCATCCTCCTCATCGTGCATGGTGACAAAATAACCTTGCGTCCTCGTCCAGGCTTGTTTACCACTGTTCCAGTTGTTTTAAACTTCTTAATGATTCCTCTGACAGTAGATATGGGCAGGTGCAGGCGAGTGGCTATTTTCTTGTAGCCATTCCCTGACTTGTGAAGGTCGACACATACGCCCTTCTTTAAGGTGTGTTCCTTTGTCTTTCCCATGTTGAAGAGTGGATAAGAGAAATGGCCTCTGTGTCACGTCATATTTATACCCCAGGTAAACAGGAAGTGATGATTTATAAATTAAATGCTCCTAGATACTCTGATCAGCTTTGTAAACTACTGTAGAAATGACAGAAATACTTCAATTACATTTATTTCCTAAGAATTGTTAGGGGTGCCAATAATTGTGGAACAGGTGATATTATGAAAAATTATTATTTCATAGTCAGGGATTTTTTTCACCTTAAAATTCCCTTGAGTTGAAGGTTACATTTTTCTATAATTTTCAGTGTGAGAGAGTGCTTTTGCAATAAAAATTGAATTTATTTTAAGGCTTTTAACACATTTTAACCAGGGGTGGCAAAAATTATGGAGGGCGCTGTATATAATATAGTGCCTATATATTATTACAGAGTTGGCGATTTGTGTAATTTCACAAATCTCCTCCAAAACCACCGTGAATAATGAGTCTGCTTTCCCCATACACCGGTTTTACTGTGTGACAAAGAAGATGCGCCAGGTTTCGAACTTAGTTGTGAAGTGAAAACTGCATTTTGAAGCTGTTTTTGCAAGTAAAACCAGCTACTTCAATCAGCTGTTATCGTCACCGTGCATATAGCTATTGGCTAGTACTATAATATCACACAGTTGTTTCTTTGTTCCTAAATGATATAATTGGTTGCAGTCCATAGGCATACAATGCATGACAAGATTCTTAGTATTCCAACAAGTCCGGCACTCTCCACTCATTTATCAAGTCCGAAGTAAGTCCCCGTTCTTATGTTATTTGGTATAAACCTCTTAAGACGTCAGGGAAGTATAAGAATCATGTAGCTTCTTTGATTATGGGGTTCCAATCACTGCTGGTTTATAAAGTTCACAAAATCTTTGCCCTGTTGAAAACCTGCACACAAAGAGGAAAAAAAGGTAGACTGCTGCATTGCATAAGCCAAATGGTCAGAGACGCAGCTGTGGAAACAGCTTTTGGCTACCGCTGCACTACAGCGCTTAATGGCCTGAGCTCAAGCTGGCAGAAGCTTTCCCCGTCAGCAGCACCATGTTTACAATGGGAACTCTGTCTCTGCCAGTGCGCTGATATTGCACAAGTTACAAAAGTTTGTCGATACCCCTCAAAGACCCTTAATTGATTATTATACCAGAAAAATCAAACAAGTTTCCCCGATGAGCCAAAACATTGAAACCACTCATTGATAAAGTGACTAATGTTGATTATCTTGGAACAACGGTGCATGTCACGGCCTTAAGGCAGACCTTTCACCAAGTGGAGCCAGCCATGACCTTGGAGCACCCCAGTTTGTACTGGTTTTTGCTGTTACTCTGAATTTAGTTGATCAAAGAAAGCAGTTGATTCAACAGCTACTTCACTTGTTTTTTTTTTTGGCTCAGAAAGGGTTGTGAGAGCAGAAAACAGTTCGGGGCGTTGAAAAAAAAAAAAATGTAAACTCAACTTTGATCATTGATTATACTGCGCAAAAACCAGTGAAAATAAATGCTTGGTTAGGGTATCATTTAAAAGAGTAAAACCAGCTCTTTCTAATGACATTTAAAATTCAGCGGTTTTTTGTGCAGTATAGTCGATGACTAAAGTTGTTTATACTTTTTTTTTAAACGCCCTGTAGAAGATAAGCAAACAGTCAGTTCTCTTACTCAACGCGTTGAATGTGGGGGAAATGGGACCTGAGTACCTTTGTCGAGAGCCGAATCATTACATCCATTAGAGTGAGTCAGAGCATGTCTGAGCCAGCAATGCTTCTGGGGTGCTTCCACTCAGCAGTGGTGAGTACCTACTGACAGTGGTCCAAGGAGGGACAAACCATGAACTGGTGACCGGGTGTTGGGCACCCAAGGCTCATCGATGCTCAAAGGTAGTGAAGGCAATCAGGTTTGAACTGACAGTTAAATAACTGTGACACAGGTCACAGACAGCTCTTTCGCACCCGCATATAGAAAGTTCTGTATTATGCCAATCCTTTGCCTGCATGCAGATTTTTTCATGCTGTTTGATTGCATTGTTGCAGGGGTCGAAAGTCTTATCCAGAAAGGGCCAGTGTGGAAGCAGGCTTTCATTCCAACTAAGCAGTTACACACCAGATTCTACTAATCAACATCTTCAGAAAAGATTCAAATTCAAACTGATCACGTATCTCTGAATATTTGCTCTCTATTTGTAAAATCTGCTACATTTTCTGTGAATCAAATACATTCTGCTGTGTATACGCAACATTTAATTTTACTATTTCATACCATTAAAATGCTATAGTTAACTCAGAATTTAATGAAACTTTGAGCGCATCTGAATTGGATATGAGTGGTCTTAATGAACTTGCGCAGAGCAGTCATGTTTGCTTTTGTACAAGCTAGGTGTCGAAGGGTTTATGATACTTACGCGAGAAATATCGCAACGCACAGTTCATCGCACTCGGCTGCATATTGTGTTTAGTCACCGCAGACTAGTCATAGTGCCCGTTCTAACCACCATACACCACTGAAAGCACCTACCATGTGCACATAAACTTCAAAACTGGACTTGGGAGCAATTGAGCCAGTGAACCCAGTTTTCTTTTACATCATGTGTATTAGCCAGATAGGTGTGCACCATATGCCTAGGAAATAGTTGGCACCAAGATGCACTGTGGGAAGAAGACAAGCTGGTGGAGATAGCGTGATGCCCCATAAAATGCTCTCCTGGGGAAACCCTGTGTCCAGTAATTTATGTGGACCTCAGTATGACAGAGCCGTTGGTGGTGTGGGGAGGACCTACACAGGCGGTTGTAATGTTGTGGCCAATCAGTGTATGCGCTCTATTTTCCATGGCTAATAAATTGATGGAAACAATGAAAACTTTGTTTGCTAGCAATGCCAAAATGAATTGCCAGAATAATTTCAAATTGACTATCATTTCATTTACTAATTTCCTGCAGGCATAAACTCAACACAGAGTATCGCGCTGGAACACATCAGCTTTTGAAGAGCCCATTTCTTTACGGTGCTCAAAGCGATTTAGTTTAATGTGGCTTGTTAATTTGTTTAATTACCGTGTTGCTTTCAGTCATTTTATAGGAGTGCACAGTCATTTAGGAACTTGAATTGGTAAATCACAAAAGAATCACTAGGCTTTGTGGCAAAGCTGAAAATGTTACTGTCTCAATCAATGGCTGTGGAGATTGAAATTCCTACACGCTGAATAAGTCACGAATGAAAGTATCCATTCATGCAACTTAATTATCCTCCATTGTTCTCATTGTTCAAAAAATGGCATGAATTTTGTTCTGAAATGTATTTATTCTGGAATAACTGCACTTTGTAAATAATTGCACTCATCTGTGTACTTGTGTTGGTTTGTAATTTATCCCTACACAAATGAGCTGTTTTGTTTTTAGATTATAGGGCATGGACTCTATGGTTTGCACAGAATTAACTATTCATTCCATTGCTAAAAGGCTGGGTTCTCTGTTGACGGTGGTTGGCCTGGTAACATGCCCACTGGGCAATTTTCCACTTGTTTTCCTGACACTTCAAAGCAAACTCTGGTGAAATGGAAACAAGTTTTAATTTCACTCTTGTTGCTCTGGCTAAGTTTTAGTTTTTTCTTACTGGATAGTTTTTTTGTTTTTGTGTGGGCTCTTTGTGATGGAATGTGTCAGTAAAATTATTCACAATTAATTACTCTACTGGAGTCCTGGAAAGCTTGTAGCTATTTTCATTGAACTTGTCTGGTGCCATAGAAAAAAAAAAGCGGTCAGTTCAGTTAACACACTGACCCCAAGTTGGCAGGGCTTAAGGAGCCAAGTAAACTCCTTAATAGGTACTATTTTCAGAGCTGTCAGTATCTGTGATGGACGCATTGGATGCCTTGGTGCAGTTAATGGCCAATATCCACTCTGCTATGAAATATCTCAGAACCTTTTAGCCACCGCGGGGAATGATTTCTGCCAGGCTGCTCATCTGTACATTTGATTGCCGTCTCTCTCCGCCTATATTTGATTCACTATTCATGAAAGTTCTAGAAGACAGCACCCTAGTCCCTGAAGTGGGGAGTGTTGGCACCTGCAGTCTTCACCTAAACCCCCCCCCCTGCCACTAACATCTCCCCTCAGTGGTGCTGATGGCTACAGCCGGCTGTGCCATGCTGTTCCGCTCTCGGCCTCGCTGTTACTGGCCCCAGGGTATCCCAACTGATTGTTAATGTGTGTTTCTGTGGGGTTGTGTCACCCACCCACGCCTTCCCAAACCTGCACCGCATGCAGTTGCCCAGCAGCCAGTGTTCCAGGCTGACAGGCTGTCAGAACAGAAGCTCAGTGGGTTGTTTAAAAGTCAGGGGCTTCGTCCTGACTGGAAGCTGACAGGCGCATCTTTTGTTTGAGGGCGTAGCGGGAAAGAGCGCTTTTTGCTCCATTCGTATGTCAAGGAACACGTTGGAAAAAAAAACATATTTTGATGGCCCAGTGACAAATATAGAAATATTTGAGAAGAAAGGCTGGCACATCCCCCGAAACAACAGGAGAAAGCACTTCTTTTTTTAATTCGAGCTGTACATTTGGCTTTTTCCCCCTTCCCTTATCCATTAAATGTTAGCCTCTGATAATTAGATTTTTGATCCAACTCTGACCATCTTCCACAAGGATATCTTAATCTTTTTGGAACCTCAGTGCTAGCGCTGCTTGGTTTGAACACCTACTCTATTTGAACATGCATATTTGTTGTACAGTTATGTAGAAATGGCTTTCCGTGCGCTACTGAATGGGCAGTGGTAAAACATTGTGTTCATAGTGCTGGATTCTTAACACAGAGGGCTCAGGATTCAGTCTCATGCAGTGGTTCTTCAGCATGTAGGTTTAGTAATGATGATATCATTCCCCAGTCACTACAGATATGCACGTTCAGATATCTGTTGGCACTGAGGGCACAGGATCTTATCTCATGCTATGGCTCTTTAGCGTGTAGGAATAGTAATACGATACCAAAACTTTGGTGTGAATTTGAGCCGCGCTCTGTCTCCTGATCCTCTCCAGATGTTTTCCCACTGCACAAAATCTTCCACCTGTGGGACACACTCCTGCTTGGTAATTCGTCCTTTCCGTTCTGCATTGGCGTAGCCATCCTGCAGCAGCTGAGGGATCGCCTGCTGGCCAACGGCTTCAACGAGTGCATCCTGCTCTTCTCTGACCTTCCTGGTAAGAAGACCCCTCAACCCCAGCCTCCTGACCTCACCACCTCTATCTCAACACTGCAAAACAAGAAGTGATGGGACACAGAAATGTGTCTCTTCTCACATCGAAAATATACGCTGACATTAAGTTTATAAGTGATATGTTCTTACACCATAGCTCTTGCGAGTGCAGTAGGTAGAACTAGCTGATGGCTTTTGGGCCAATAGATGACGTACTTCCAATTCAATGAATATTTCTCCAGCTAAAACATGAAGGGGTTTTTGCATGATTGTGATGTTTGCTGTCTGTGGTCCATGCTGGCATTTATTAGTTGGACATTTTCATCTTGACAAGGTATGTTGTTCTTGTCACCCCATTTGTATAATTACAAGTCTACTCTTCAGCAGGTATAGGTCACTATTGGAAGCCGGCTGATGAATTAAAGAAACTGCTGTCCTAGATTCATGAAACTAAAAAAAGAGAACAGCAAAAATTGTGGGAATATGAATAAAGATATCTAGTTATGTTTACAGATGTACTTTGGGAAATAAAATGTAATGCATTTAACCATCCAGATACCAATACCAATCTGAGTCAGAAACGATGCCTCGTGTGTTGCTAACCATTTTTCTCCCTCTTTCATGTACACAGACTTGAGAATAACTCAATTCACTGCTCCCATAGACCCCCTAGAATAGTCTGCATGAAGGTCAAGGGGTTTCATCTAGATTAATGTAAACTAAATGCAGTAAGAGATTTTTCAGCTTCATTTCATATTAAAATGCAGAATGTCTGCAAGAACATTCTGAAGAAAAAAACATAAAAGATGATTATTTCAACCGCATGCAGTGACCTCCAGAGGTATGGGGGCCGTCACATAAAATTATTATAATTCTGACCGACATGAGACATTTGGATTTGAGATCAAAAGTTGAATATGAAACGAATCGCTTTTATTTCATGGTAGCTATTTACCTATGTGTGTGTTTAGTATTTTATGGTTGCAGCTGTCTCCAACTGGCTACAAGTATAGAGTTTCTGCATTACAAAGTGGCTTGGCAACTGGATTCATGTAGTACAGCGTCCTAATTCTGATCCTGAGCCATAGCAGTGCATTGGTCCCCAATCATGTAGGACTAAATCAAGCAGATGCATGAACATATGAAGCATGTACAGAATGAATTGGTCATCTGTATAAATTAGACATCCAATATTGGTGAGGAGAGTACTAATAATTGTGTGTCGAGCAAAACTGTTTGATTATGTCCTTATATTCTGGCAGGCAGACCCAGTCGACTTAAGTGGATAATGGTACTGTATGTGCCTGCTTCTGTATTTTGGAGCGCGCCCTAAGCTGTTCGCTTTTCTTCCTGCAGTGACTACAGTGCTTTGCTGTCCAGTCAAGCACCTGACAGGCAGCCTAAAATGGTCCTGACTGTACCAATTACATTTCAAGTTCACAGAACATTGCTTGTTTTGGAGGGGGAAAAAAATGTGGAAGATTCATTCTTATCTTTCTATTGGTTTATAAACCACTGCAACTCCCCAAAGCATTATTATTTCTAAAAGAAATTTAGACATTGTATAATTTCCACAGCGTAACAAAGAACACGGCTGCCATGGGAAATGATCCCTTAATATTCTCCCTTAACAAGGGTAAATAAGAGCTCAACAGTATTGCATAGAAGTGTCAGTTAAGAACTGGCTGCCCGGGCAATTTGTATGCTAAATGATGCGGGAAGGAGAGATGTCGGGGCTGTAGTGAGAAGTGTGACATGACGTCCCCCGTGAGTCCTCAGACATTTATTTTTTTTAGTTCGGAGTGCAGTGGCTAAGGCAGCGAAGGATGAGCATTTGTGAGAGGGGCAGGTGCGAGTTACTGGTTTCCCCGGTGACGGTGTTTGGTACAGGTCTTCAACTTTGGCTTGTCGAAGAACGTTGACCCCAGTGGGCTTGTGCGGATTCCAGTCGCTGACGGCTGAAGAGACGAACGATGATTGAAACAAATGCGGCGGCATTACTGGCGCATTCAGAGCGGTGCGTGCCTCTAATTCGGTGCACACAGAGGTACAAAGGCAGGATTACTCTCCCACACGAGTGGGGAAGCTCCGGTTGCCATGGTATTTGAGGGTAGAAAAATGCCTGGAGCGTTTAGCTATGATACTTAGACGGCATGTTCAGAATGAATTCCTCCCGATTTTACGGTTAGTGAGGTGTATGTGTGGGTCAGCTTCCCGGTTAGAAGATGTCGGGGAAAGGTGCTAAAAGAACGACAGAGTTTAATCTCTCCTTTTGCTTTGCTTTATAGCACAATACATCAATGTCCTTACCTCAACTTGTGATTTATTGCAATTTTGAGAGTGTGAGATTGCTGCTTATAGGTAATCATTTTTTCTCTCTCACCCATTCATAGTTGTCAGTCAGTATCGTGAACTGATTTTGCAGCCGAAATTGCACCGGGCAACACGCTGAGTTTCTCGTTTCCTGAACTCTACATTTAAGTTTTACAGTGCCGTGAATCTGCTAGTGTTTGTGAAAGGAATGAGCTGGTGAACTTTCAAAAGGGAGATAGTCATCATCAGTAAAGTATCTCTGTGATTTATTTGGCGAAGTTCCCCCCAGCGTATAGTGCCGCAGCCGTTTCATTAGCCGGAGGCAACTGATTAAAAACGTTGGGATTAAAAGACTGTCAGTCGTTGCATTTCTAATTATCATGATTAAAATGATTATTTTGTTGGTATTTAATTATTGCTAGTGAGTTCACCTGGGAGCATAGTTCCTTGCTTGGTACAGGATATATAGGCCAAATATGTCTGGCGTCAGCCGCATAAAGTTCTCTTATCTTCGCACCTGTACAGTCTCCTCAAAAAAAAAAAATTGTCCCAAAAAGCAGAATAGATGGTTGAGCAGCTGGTAGTCTCCAGGCATAATGTATAAATACCCCGCATAATCACTTTGAAGCATGTTTGAAGTGTTTGCGAAGCCACAGGGTGCTGGACGTTGCGGCCCAGTTGATGTCATCTATGATCGGCGGGTCGCAGAACAGGCTCGCCGCTAATTGGACTAAATATAAATCGCAGCGCTACTTTCGCAAGCTGTATTGTCTCCAAGAGACACAGAGTCGTGTGTCAATATTGTAACAGGTGTTCTCTGGTTATGGAATGGCAGGCAAAATTGAATGATGTTGTTTAAATTTCGATGCATTGTTTTTTGTGCGTGTGCGTGTGTGTTTATTTCTGCATACTACAGCTATCGACAATTACAATTGTTATTGCTGGGGTCTTTAGAATTACAGGCGCCTCACTATGCTTTTGCATGTTTGTCAGATGGCACCCAGTGATTTGGATTCATTGTGGCACTCTCCGGTTTGGCCCAATGCTCCTTTCAGCAGGCTTCATAATGCACGGACAAAAGCATGATGCATATTGCGCACAGTCTTTTGTTGCAGTTTTGGCGAAGCACAGTCCAGAATTTTGATCAGCTGCGGACTGAGGCGGAGGAGGAGTGAGCGGAGTCGCTATAGCTAGCGGCTTTGCCCAGCAGGTCCGCTATAAATGAAGACCGCAGCTGTCGCCGCTAAGCCAATAACTGCCGCCTGCCCACCCCTTCTGCTTGGCCTGATGACTCACTCAGTTGCCGATAACAGACGCGGGGCCAGCACTCCAGTTCTCTGTCCAGCTCTGGGAGACTCGTGGGGGTGTTTGGATATGCGTGCGGAATTGGGTATCACTCCACTTAGTGAAAAGGACAACCCAGCCTGCTTTCCATTCCACGGAAGCGATTGAAAGCAGTTGCACGTCCGCCGTCACTCACTCTAGCGTCCAAACGGCGGGGGGAAAAAAAACTCCTCTTTCACAGTCACATTGGTGGGTGACAAATGGGAGCGCGAGAGGCTTGCATTCAATAATTTTTATAGAACATCACTTATTTTGTATTTTTTCCTCTTCTTCAGCAGCTCCAGCCGGGCAGAGCAGGGCTTATCTTATTTATTTCACGTGCTCTTTCACCAAGAGACGCATCTGACAGGAATACAGTCGAAACGTTGAAGTCAAATCGCATGAGCAGCTGGAATAACCATAACATGGGGACGATAGTCATAACATTGCTAAATAGGAGTGAAAGCAGCGGTAAAAACGGAAACCCTGAACTGTATGATAAAGATTCAGTGGCAGCGACCGTAAAAACACGGGGCCTCACGACAGTCCTTAAACGTAACCTCTTCTCGAACTGTCCCGTAGACCAGCTGCTACTGGCTTCAGGGTTTCCACTACATGTAATTGATCGTGGCGCACCGCCACAGCAAAATAAAAGCCGCCAAGCCTGTGTAAAATGACTTTACATAAACTCCAAAAATCCTGAGGACAATCAGGTGTCGCCAGTTCTCCTTGTTAAGTCAAAATGAGCGCTAATAATTTTTGACCTGTTGTCAATCATTTTGCTTGATGAGCACGTTTTCCAGTGAATAAAAATTGGCCATCGGCAGTAAAACGCCCTGCTTTCTTCTTAATGCAATGTGTGCAACGATTAAAGAAAAAATGTTTCGTTCACTTTGCAAAATGATAAACTATCGTGTTAACTTCTGTGTTTGTTGTGAGCGCATCCTGCTCAACCTAATTGTATCTTGATTATTTAATTCCAATTCCGCAGTCCCGAGTCATAATCGTTTTTCATATTATGTGTGAAATCCACTGTCACACACATGAAACCGATAAACCTCTGTGCACATAGACTTTAAGTATTACATTGCCTACCTGCTGATTAATAAAAACTGGCCACACCTGATAATGCTGAGTTTTGAACCGACGCTGAAGCCCTCCGCCACAGTTTCAAAAAATCCTGGAGAAAACCCTGACTTTGACAGTATTAAGCAGCCAAGCCCAGTTCAGCTAACAAAATGTCCCCGCAATTCAACTGGAATGTTTTTGACTGTGAGATAGCATTGCTAATAATTATAAATGACATTGTGAGAACATTTATGTTTGCCTGGAAGTTGAGCAGGCTTAGCACCCTCAGCAGTGATGCTGGGTGCTGAACTGGGATCAGCAGCTGCTTAGCCAGGTAAGTTTGGGCGGGGTGGCGTGTCAAGCGATTTGCTGCGCACACCTGCTTCTGCCCTCCGAGGAGACGCTGCCGCCTGCCAGATGGGAAGATTGATGGCCTGCTGTATCTGTAGATGAGATTCCTTTGTTTAATTCCTCCTGTTTTGCCCACTTGTAGCTACATGATATCCGTGTGCACGACTTTAAAGAGCTCAGGCTCTGCACACGCTAGGTTAACCCCTTTGTGCAGACTAGGAATAATGCCAGTTTTTTTTTCCTGTTATTTATGAGTTAATTTAGCCTTTATAACTCAGTATTTGTGTCACAGAGACTGAAAAATTATTCTAGTAAAGCAAAACAGTTGGAAATTCAATTACTGAATTATTTAGGAATTAAATTTCAGAATTTACGGACGTCGGCATCTATATCTGCGCAAAGGGGTTTAAACAAAACTCGCCAACATGTGCACACACACACACACACACACACACACATGTCTTAATCCTTTGCCTAATCCCCACATAGGTGCATGCAATAATTGGAACTGTTTTGGACCCGTGCTTTGACTTGTCCGAATTTGCTCAGTGCTTATTCGAGGGCAGTCTTTCTAATGAATCCTGAAATATTCATTTAATGTTGTCCACACAAACAAGTTGGCTACCAGGAGTTTGCTGTTGTGAGCCCACTTGCTATTCTGGTTATTCCCTTGTAAGAGATTGCTTGGGGGGGTATATTGGATTTCCCAGCATAAAATTTTTATTTAATTCGATGAGTGTTTTCGACTCTGCCTGAACTATCACCAAGTACATCAATCTTTGTTTGAATACAATTCGTCTCAGTTGTCTCCTTGTCTGTCCCCATTGCGCTCCGCTATTCAAGCCACATTATGTCAACTGGTCTTTAAAGCTGCTAAATGAATCTGCTCGGTAAATGGGTTTTATGTTGCACTGCATCACAAATCTGGAATTTTACACCATTATCTGCTGTTAAGACTCTGGGAAAGGTAAATGGTTTAGATGAAGACACAGGCTAGTGAGCCTTAAATGAGCGAAACGCTCAGAGAAATTGGGAGATAGCGAATATCTCTCCTGATGTTCATTTTCATTGACAGGACTATTACAGAAATGCCGAGGAGAGAAGTCGCGCATCTAAACTCGGAGCTCGGAGTAATGCATTAAAGATGCTCACTTTGCCCCCCTTGGGCCTTGCGGCATTAAGACGTCCAAAATGGCTCAAGCAGTAGCCACTTTAGCGTTGTCTTACGCCATCTCACGCCATCACAAAGCAGCAGCCCTCTGAACACACGGCTTAAATGCTCCGCTGAGCCTTGCGTTAACCGAATTGCATGCTTTTCGCAGTACATTTTACACATCACAATCTTATCACATAATTCTTCCTCTGTATTTTTCAGCACTTGGGCTGTTCAGCACTACTGCTTTGTTTTGGTCATTATGGAAATGCAGCTTTTACGATGACCGTTTTCAACTTCATTCTGCACGATGCATTATAGCGTACGCCAAGTTAGCATTGCAGTAAATGCAATGATTTGATCTACATGGAACAATGAGGTTAACAATAAGATTTATTAATAACGTTATTGTTATTTGAGTGCAGATTTTACGGTTTCGGAAGGTGTCCTTTTCATTGACACGTGATTATAGATTAAAGAAAGGCTTAAGCACAATGAGCAATTTTCTCTCCATTATTCTATGTTTTTTTTTTTTTTTTTTCAGTCTCGACAACAGATGTAATTTAATGTTGGGCTCAAATGAGCGCTTATGTGCGCTTGGCGGCTGCTGTTTGATTGCGTTAACGAGGCCCAGCCTGGCGCAAACGTGCTCGAATGCCCGGCAATCAGCGAAGTTAATCCTAGCCTGAGAAACGATTTATTTTGTGAGAGATGCCAGGCGCATACTTTTCATCTGGTCTTTTAAATGGTTATCAGTCCTGAGTGCTGGTGGAAGAGAGGCGAGCTGCATTATAATGCTCTTCAGTGGAACCCCAGACTGCCACATTTTCCATGGAATGGGCCTGGAATTCTGTCTGTTCCCAGTAACCTGACTTCTATGGAAAAAAAAAAGCCCTGATCTCCAATTTCAATATAGTCTTTGCTGGTCATTTTGACAGTCTGTTAAGTGACTGTTTAAAAAAAAAAGAAAGGTAGAATTTGATTTGGAAAAAAACTCCCCTAATCCTGTGATACCCCTGCTAATCCCCAGTTTAATGTGCGTTGTCTAGGAAAATGCCGTGACGCTACAGGGAGCCACCTCCAAAATCCTTTTTGTTGAGCGAGAGCGTGAATAGAACTTCTTGTCCCACTGTTTTTCAAAGCTAAGCAAGACTACTGGTGCTAATCCAAGCTGTAACTCTTAAAAGTAATGAATAGAAACAAGACTGAAGGTCAATTGGATCTAGTTGGTAGCTGGTACTTTTTTGGTATAGGAGAATTACTCTTAGGTTGTGTTCTGTTTCACACAGTTACACATTATTTTCTTCAACTGCCCTGCCGCAAGGGTCAGCTCAAAAGAAAAAAATAAAGCATTTTCTTTACTTTCTCTGGACTGTTAACTAAAGTTCTTTACTGGTGCATATGCCTCAATATTTGTGCACTAGTATGTCCATATCATGAGCCATATCAAAACTGTCCATATCATCAGTTTTGTTTCTTTCGCTTATTTTTTTTAAGAGATTGACATTGAACGCTGTGTGAGGGAATCCATCAGCCTTTTCTGCTGGACTCCCAAAAGTGCCACGTTCAGACAGCATGCCCAACCGCCAAAGGCTCCCTCGGACAGCAATGGTTTCAACAAGGCCTCCTGCTTCACCTCTGACTACCAGGACTTGCCCAAGACCGACTGGGTGAGTGCTTCTTAAATAGCTGCCATTTTAGCTGTTTTTTTTAATTATCATTATCTCTTTATTTTACGATTTTCTTCTTATTTATTTTTTTTAGCAGTGAGGAATCATGAGTGCACTAATACTCCTGCATTGCTATCACAAATGACAAATTTTTCCCCCTATTTTTCTCTTAACTTAATTGATTTACAAAATGAAGGAACCCCTTGCGCTTCAGCCTCTCTGACAGTGGAGGTCGGTGCTCTCAGAAAGGACAGTAAATCCAACTGCAAAGAAGAGACTGGAGCACTCAAATCACCAGCATAAATTTATTTAGGTGCCAAGACTGACGTTTCAACGCACTGCGTCTTCCTCAGAGTCAAATATGTATGGTGAAGCTGGGACAGCTAAATAACCTCCTACACACAGAGAAAAACTTCCCATTGGAAAACAAGGGAACTGGGAGGTAACCATATCATACCAATACTGTGACACCATACAAAAAGGAGGTGTTACCTTGAGAATCACCATAAATCCAAATAATCACAGTAAAAACAATATGTAACACATAGACAAATTACAAGCAACTTAAAATGTTACAGGAAACAGGAAAGGTTTAACTCTTCATTTAATCCATGTGGTTCCACTGTATTCAATGTGTAGATCCAATACGCCTCTTTTTTTGATTTATTTATTAACATCATCTCCGCCTCTCTAGGAGGAAACAATTTTTTCGATGCCCCAAAATGTAAGTGATGCGGCCGAACCATGATTCGCTCGGGCATAATGTCTTGCTATTTCATAGTCCATATTTTATTACGAATAGCAGCCTTCTGTTTGGCAATGTGGAGTTTAAGGGAGCGTTTGGTTTGGCCGACATGGAACAATCCACACGGACACTTGAGTGGTGCTGCAGTTTATAAATGAATTGATCCTATATTTTTTGCCTGTGTGGGGTGACAAAAATATTTGGAATTAGACAAATTGGAGCAATGGTTACAGTGCCCACATTGATACAAACCTATTGGTGGAAGGGGTAACCACATAGATTTGGAGGACGGGGGGGCATCATAGACTGCACCAGTCGGTATCTGAGTGACAGGGATCTCCGAAAAGAGATCAGGGGGGGTTCCGCACACACATGTTTTAGGGCAGGGTCCTTCTTATCCAGGAGGCGGGGCCGAGGGGTGCGCATCGTCTTCTGGTAGGCTGACATGATGTCCTTCTCTGCTTAGCCTCTTTCATGGAAACGCTCAATCATATCTACTGATTTACTCTCAAACTCCTCCTCCCTGCTGCAATTCCTTTGTAAATGCAAGAACTGTCCAATTGGAATGTTCTGAATGAGTTGTTTTGGATGATGACTTTCTGCTCGTAGAAGAGTGTTTCCGCTCAATGGTTTACGATAGATGGTGCATTCTAATCCCCCTTGGTCATTTTTATAAATTGTCAGATTTGGGAAATTAATTTTCTCTGGAGATTCTTCAACTGTGAAACGTAAACATGTTGCAGTAGAATTGATGTAAACCTCAAAAGTCCCTAAACTCTTCAGAGGTCCTGGACCAGGCACATAAAATATCATCAATGTATCTTTTCCACATTACAATTTTGGAGAAAAAGTGGTTATTAACGGAGTTATGAATGAATTTTTCCTCCTCAAGACCCATAACTAAACATGCAAAAGATGGTGCAAAGGAACTACCCATGCTTACACCTCGCCTTTGTAGACAGTAAGACCCTGCATATTGAAGATAATTATGGGATGAAATTAATTGCGCAAGGGTCAGTAAAAATTTTTTAGGAGGTAAAGTTGCAGTACCTCTTTTATCATAGAAGTGTGACAGCGCTTCAATGCCTGCAGAATGAGGGATACAGGTGTACAGACTTTGTACATCACTTGTAAGCAAAATGAAGTCCCGATTACATTTGAAGGAGTCCAGCGCTTTCATAACATCTGTAATGTCTCCACGGTAGGACGGAAGGTTGGAAGCATATTTCTTTAAGAAGAAATCCACATACTGAGATAAGGGCTCTGATAAACAACTTATGCTTGAAACAATAGGTCTGAGGGGTGGATTAGTCAATGATTCGTGATTTTTGGGGAGCATAGAATGCAGGACAAATGGGATGTTGAACAGTCAGAACATCTTTTTCTTTTTCAGTGATCCATCCTCATGTGAACCCTACATCCAAAACCTGATCAATATCTGCTTTAAATTGATCACTGAGATGCCAATCAGGGGAGAGTAGCAGTCGTTGTCCACAAGCTGAGACTTCATACTGTCATCATATTGTTTAACGTTCATGACAATAATTGAACCACCTTTGTCTGCAGAGCGAATAACAGTGTCGTTTCTCATTTCTAGTTCATTTAGGCATTTTAATTCAAAGTCATTCATTTTCTTTTGTTTAAACTTTTTACAGGTAACCACCAAATCATTCTCAACTAGGTGGCTGTAGGTGATAATGGATGGGTTGAGATTAGAGTGGAGAATAAAGCGTGACTTCTTTTTGAAAGGCGTAGCTTCTCTAATTGGCAAGGTTGTTACCCCAGCATCTGAATTTCTTAAGACCACCTCAGCATTAGACAATGCACTCTGACTAGAGAAGAGAAAATGTTTAAGTTGGAGAGAGCAAAAGAATCTAAATGTGTCCACTTTTAATTTGACGCTCCCAGCGCAGCCGCAAGAGACTGTGATAAACATCTCTGGACTAAATTTAAGTGATGGAGAGTCTTGGGCTTTAAGCAAAGGTATGTCCTTCAGCCCCACTTACAGAGTTGATCCATTCAAATTAAAAGTTGGCACATTTATTTTTTCTCTGTGTGTCGGAGATTATTTAGCTGTCCCAGCATCACCATACATGTTTGACTCTGAGGAAGACGCAGGGCGTCAGTCCTGACACCAAAATAAATTTATGCTGGTGATTTGAGTGCTCTAGTTTCTTTTTTGCATCTTAATTGATTTACTTTGCCCTTTTCAGAGAGACATTGATTTTGTCAATACCTGTATACGCCCAAGACTTATTTGAAATGGGATAAAAGTAACACTCGATATAAGGGAAAGTATACACCAGTGTTGTCCAATCTTACCCATTAATGGCCAGAGCATGTGCGGTTTTCTCGGCTGGCTTAGGCAACAGATGTTAGTTATCATGATCTCGATTGGAAATCGTGGTCAGGTAGACATCTGTTCGATCCAGTGTCACATTTCTGGGCTACAGCGAAAAACTGGACCTGCTCAAGCTCTTTTCAGATGACGCGAGAAACCCTTAGTCGAGAGGCTGTGTTGTTTGATGGATCGCCGGTTACTTTCCCCAAACTGTTCCATTCTCGGCGCGGCTTATCTGTGTTCCACCAGCTGTTGATTTGAGCCTTCCTCTGATCTCTCTACTATGACTGGCTTGGGAATGGATGCATGCCTTGCTGCTCAGTGAAGTACCTGAGCTCTGCAGCCAAGAGCCATAAAACGATTTAGCAACTAAGGGCGCTCTTAAAGTAATTGCTCTGCAAAGCAGATGGTTCTCTAGAACAAAGGAAGCGCGAAACGGTTATTGCACCAAGGTCAGCCTTCATATCTTTAATGTGTTTTTCCGAGGGCCTATTTGCGCACGTACCCCAAATCTTTGGAGGCTCTGAATGTGCCTGAGCCATTGTTGATTTCCATGGTAAATGATGGCCTGGCAATGGGTAAACATTACAATGCAGACTTCTTCAATAAGAGTATACTAATTCAGATGTTTTAATGAGCCCCCCGACCGCATACTGTTTGTATCAAGTCATCACGCACTCTTTGATAAGTAGCTTAAGTAATTTGTTTTAAAAAAAGAAAAAAGAACTGAGGGAGCTGCCACCTACATTATAGTTGAGTACTAGACCTTTTTACTGCAAAGCATGGTGGTAATTGTTGATGCTAATTAAAGTAATATTCTTTCCATACTTCAGACTAACTCATTTCTTTCAACACGATGATTCACATTAACTTAAAAAAAGGTCAAAGTTGTCCAATTCCTGTAGTTGTTTATTAAAAAATAAGTATCATTCTGAACCCACTGACATCTGTTTTTATCTCAGTATCTCTGTTCTTCATTGTTGTTGCTAGCAAGAAAAGGCAATTATAAGCCCCATTAGTTTTTAGTTTTTTTCTTCGAAATTTGCCTTTGCACGCTCTGCAGCTACACCTACCCCTCAGCCTTTAGAATGGAGCTCCATGCCCAGAGAAGTCTCAAACATAGAATACAAAAAAACATAGAATATTAAGAATGAAACTGGTGAAAAGATGGCTTAGCCTGAGATTGGTGGATATTTATGATATTTACAAAGTATAAGTCCTCCACAGTATGCCTGATACATTTATCACTAATCCTGAAGCGAATTGGTTCCCTCTCTCCGTTCTAGGCCCACATTGGCATGCTCGTTTTTGTTCCAACTGCAATTGCAGTACCAAAATTTTAACAAGATCTTTTCTGAAGTGGGTGGTTTTCATGTTTTGAGGCATTATTTACCAACTTAAACCACATTATGTCAGAAATGGCTTTTAGCACACCATGAAAAAATTGCAGTGTTCATAATGTGCTTTTGCAGCAAGGGTGCAAATACTTTTTCACTGCACTATCAATTATTTTCCAGTAGAGAGGATAAAGCCTGAAGTTAATTCATAGGCTCCCAGTTGCTGAATATGTGGACAGTAATAGCATCCACCAGGAAGATAAAGAATTTTTAAAAAGGAAACTTACAACTTTTGAGCAAGACATTGTATGCAGGTGAAGCAAGAGTGCATTCGGTAGATTTCCTTGTTGAGGGACTGTGCTGATTACTTCTATTTTTGCTTAAAGCTGCTCTTACCTTTCTGGCATGTGGTACAGCACTTAGTAGAAATTTGAACATGAACAACTCCGCCTCCCTCTAAAGTCCCACCCTCTTCCCCCTGCCTGACCTCTGAGGCTCCCCTCCTCCCCTGACGCGTGTGGTGAGGAAGAGAGCAGCGCGAATGAAGCTGCTTTCACATCGGACGCTAAACGAACTTTCTGCACGACAAATTACATTCAAAGCACATGTAAAGACGTGAATCTCCCGCGTATTTGCGTCTTTGCATTGACTTTGAATGTAATCTGTCGTACGAAAAATTTGTTTCGCGTCCGGTGTGAAAGCATCTAGAAATGGGGCACTGGAGTCAGATTCAGAGGCACCGGTTAGTGAAAACTAACCAACAGTAATTACATAATATTCAATTCTATGTGTGGTATGAAATAAAATGCCCTCGTAACATCTCACGAACTACCATTAACGTTAGTAATTATAGCATTACAGCGCCTGTTTGTTTACAGTCAAATGCTTTATGTTTCGGCAGAATTTATGCATATATTCTGGCAAAACTGCTGTCATAACGTCTTACCTCACCAGAATTGTCCTGGTAACGTTAGTCATTAAATCAAGAGCAGTTGCAGCTGCTTTGTTTGCAGGCTAACTAAGCTACCTGCTTTGTCTCTACCGCTCTGCTGCTCTGCCAAAGAGGCGCGCGACTCGGAAGGGGCGCAGCATTTGGATGACAGACAGGAAGCTCGGCAAATCATTTTATTCGGACCGCAGAAAATGATTGGTCAGACTTTTATCAGAAATATATGAGAATTGAATATCAATGAGTTTCAACACCTGGTGGATTTATTTTACATTTTAGTGTGTCATACACTTATTAGGAGCATTTTAAGAAAAGAACAGCGTAAAAATTCCAGAAAGTTAGGAATAGCTTTAATTGTCATATTAAAATGTTTCAGACCCTTCACATGATTTTTATATAAGACAAAGACAACATTGTTAAACTCAAAATTCCATTTTAAAGTGATTATTTTATTTAAAGTATATTCTAAACCTGTGTCACCCATGTGAAAAATTTGTTACCTCCCTGAACCTAAGTACTGGTTGTGTCACCTTGGCAACACCAACTGCAAGCAAGCATTTGCAATAACTGGCGATAGGTCTATTACATTATTGTGGAGGAATTTTGGCCCACAATTACTTTCAGAACAGCCATAATTGAAGGTTTTCAGGTATGAATTGCCAGTTTAAGGTCATGCCACAAAATCTCAATTTGATTCAAATCAGGACTTTGACTGGACTACTTTAGAACCTTCTTTTCTCTTGAGCCGTTCAAAGATGGACTTGTTTCTATGGATTACTGCCCTGCTGCGCAACCCAACGGCATTTGAGCTGTAGGTTGCAAACTGGCTGCTGGACATTCTCCTTCAGGATTTTTTGGAAAGAGAGCAGAGTTCATGGTTCCATCATTTTTTGCAAGTTGCCTTGTCCTGAAGCCGCAAAGCAGCCCCAGACCATCGCACTACCACCACAGCGTTTGACTGTTGGTGTGATGTTCTTATTGTAGAATGCTGTGTTAGTCTCACACCAGATGTAACGGGACCCATGTCGTCCAGAAATGACCACTTTTGACTCATCATTCTGTGGAATATTATCCCAGAAGTATTGGAGGTCCTCGAGGTGTATTTTTGGCAATGTTAGGTGAGACTTTGTGTGCTTTTGAGACAGCATTGGCTTTCATTGTGCTGCTCATATGTTTCCCATTTTTGCCCAGTTTCTTTCTTATTGTGAGATTGCGAGCACTGATCACAAGCCGAGGAAAGGGAGGTCTGCAGTTTTTTAGATGTTTGTCTGGGTTATGCGTTCTCCTGGAATAGTCAACAATACGCTCATGGATGAATTTTGGTTTGTTGGCCACTCCTTGGAGGGTTCATCACTGCTCCATGTTTTTTCCATTTGTAGATAATGGCTCTCAGCCTGGTTGACTGGAGTCCCAGGGCCTTAGAAAGTGCTTTATAATCCTTTCCAGACTGATGAATATCAACAACTTTGTTTCTCATCTATTCCTGAATTTCTGTAGGTTGTGGCATTATGCACTCTTTTTTTGTCTATTTCACATTGCCACAAAGGATCAATTTAAAGGGATGCTCCACGCAGAAGCTGTAACTTGTGTGTCAATTACTCACCATTAGAGGTCTTGAACGAACAAAGTTGTTTTTCACCTGGCGTAACTTTATGGCCACTGGAGAGTTTTGAAAAATTATCCAAATTCCTTTTTTGCTGGAATCAAATGGGGGCCACCACGTAGCAACAGAAAAACTCCACAAAACGTCGGCCGTCAAACTTTCAAACACATCGTACAATGCATCGTCCTGTATAATCCAAGTCTGCTTTGTCCATTCGTATCCTCATTACTCCAGAATGTGGTTATTTTAGCTAAAAACAATAAACAATACAACAGTTCATTCTCGTCTACGTTTGGCGCAAGCGCCCGCACGAGAAGCAAGCTTGCGCATTCAACGGAAGTTCCGCCTCCCGGGTTAGTAACTTCAGCTGAGTGGTAGCAGAGTCTCTGGGCAATAAACGAGCCGGGAGGTGGGACTTTTTTATTTATTTATTTATTTTCTCTTAAATCTGAGGGTGGCCCCAAACTTTTGGCCTGTAGTATATAACTACAATAGGACTCACCGAAACCATACTCCTTTAAACCGGAAACTTGCTCATACCAGACAACCGCTCAAGTCCCGATTTTTCTGTCATGTTTTTCCATTAAATAAACATTAAATATACCGGATTTTATATAACGGATTTTCGCTCAAATCGGACAAAATGTCCAGACCCATCACAATGCATTTCCACTCAAAAGCACTTGTCTATACCGGACAAGCTGGTTTGCACCATGCACCTACGCATTTGCAATAGAGCAACGAAATGAAGTTCGGCTTTCCTACGCTGTTATAAACTGTCATAATTTAACAGTTCAATTAATGCATTGACTCCTTGTTTCAACTGTAAGTGGAGTCCTGCGCGCATTTAACCGTGGGTTACAGTTAGCATGGGCGGAACTCTGTTGCAAACTTATTTTTAAATTAGAGTTAAAATAACTGGCAAAATATGGTGCCAGTTTATAAATGCTTTTGCGGAAACTGAAACCGGAGCGGTTTAATTTACAAACTTAAATTGATCCCATTGATCCCAAGCAACATGAGTTGGAGCAACATGCAGTATCATCCTGTTATCCATTGTATCAGGGCAAAGACGGACTAAATGAAGACAACAAGTAGGCACCGGCACGCACACTTCAGAATGAAGTTGTTCCCATCTTTATACACAAAGTATAGGCTACATACAGATTCAGAATGCGTAAAACTGATATAATCTGTTACATTCATATAGCTGATATAATCTGTCACGGGAGTATAATGGATTTTGTCCGTTTTATGCATGTAGCGAATTTCGCTTATAACTGTAAAAAAATTGAGCTGGTCCAATTGAATCCGTAATATGCCAGTTTTACTGTATCTGCACTGTAGTGTGCATTAATACTGGCAGCACTTTCAGGCGAAAGACTCTCCACAAGATGGCTTGCTATATAAAATGTGAAAATTGCTAAAGTGGTGCCAGGGCAATGTTAGGAACTTGGCGAACTGTTTTTAAATAGGCTCACTGTGGCAGGTGCTGGACATGGATTACAAGTGCCTATAACTTAATGTTTCTTAACATTTTGTTCTTCTTTAGAGAGGTTATGTATATATCCGGGGTTTGAAACAGATAAAACAGAAAATAACAGAATTGTGAGGCTGCTCTGTGGAATGTCAAATGTTACCCGTTATAATGAAACCGTGTTTTTCCCTCCAGGGGTATGCAGCAATCACGTGATTGAAGACTATGAATTGAAGGAAACGGAACGAAATTGACTTTGCCAATTACGACTATCCATGTCCTAAAAACTTAGATAAGTAACCAGGGGTATATTTTTCAGAAGCACTATTTCTAACTTGCATAGCTGGAACCTTCAGTCTATGGTTCAAACTGTGTAGCAAATTTGCTGACACGCTTCAGGGAAACGCGCACTACTGGCATTATTGTGCGCACCCAATTCCCAAGCTGTATCTAGCTCACATATAATGCACGCTTCTAGAGGCTGATCATGATGTTTGACAGTGGATTGAAAAAAATACCTCTATTTTGTATGGGGCAAAAGCTAAAAAACAACGGCCAATCAAACGTACGACAAATTCAAATGATCGGAATGATACAGCTGTCAATCAAACCCCACGCACACAGGTTTTCAGGCGTGGCTTGCATCATGGTGTGCTGTGATTGGTGGTGGGCGTAGTCGCATTGAACAGCAGGATTTGGAAGTTCCGACCTAAACCCACGGGTGCCTAGTGTTACTTTAAGGAGGCTAAACCCAAATACAAAAATTAGTTAACCTATGATTTCAGTTGATGAACGGTAAATGCTAAACGGTTGAAGGCCATATGTCATCGGCAACCTCCACTTTTAAACTGCGCTCAAGTGTACTTGACTTTATCTACTGGCCTAGTTAGGATGTGGCACCGTGGGCATTGCATTCCTATAATTTGTTTGGCCTGCTGGGATGACCATATGGTGTCATGCTGCACTTGTGCCAAGATCTCGTACTGAAAATGTTCATTGTAGCTGTTGTAGTGTAGTTTAATGACACGCTGATACTCATTTGCCTAAGACTCCATGTAGTTGTGTTTGTTCCAACAGCAACTCACTATCTCACAGGATTGCATAAGACCCTGCGATGCTGTTTTTTGGGGGTGGGGGTTAGCCTCTTTAATGTATTGTAAAGGCCTGTTTGTTCAATAAGCGTTGGTACAACAGTTTTGAGAAACTGCTCTAGCCATTTGATTTTGAACCAATCTCGTCAGCCATGTCACTTCAACTGTGAGTAAAACTTATCAAATGATTTGACAGTTAAGGCGTTGAGCATGTCTGAATTGATCAGTCGTCTAAACATTTCGCTAAAGACCATATTGGTCACCTGTGTTCAGTTTATATAGCCAACCTGAAACAAAGATAATCAGCCTCGGCTCGAGAAGCGTGCCTTATACGTGAGCTAGATACAGCTTTTAAGTTGGGAATTGGGCGTGCACAATAATGCCAGTAGTATGCATTTCCCTGAAGCGGAGTCGCTAACCATGTCGGTAAATTAGCTACATAGTTTGAACCATAGACTGTAGGTTCCAGCTATACAAGTTAGTAATAGTGCTTTTGAGAACTATACCCCTGGTTACTTTTCTAAGTTTCTGAGTCATGGATAGTCGGAATTGGTGAAGTCAATTTCTTTCCATTTCTCTCAATTCAACATTTTCAGTCACGTCATTGCTGCGTACCCCTGGAGGGAAAAACACTTTCATTATAGCAGGTAATATTTGACATTCCACAGAGCAGCCTCGCAATTCTGTCATTTTCTATTTTATTTGTTTCATTCCCCGAATATAACTAAGTTAAGGCAAAGGGGCAGTGTGGGGGCGGTGCTGTTTGGTGGGATTTAGGGGTTTTTGGAGTTTTTTTTTCTAGTTTACTATATGATCTTCATTGGCCCATTGCATTATTTGGTTCAGTGAAGGATATTTTATCAACATGACTTTCCTTAACCCTTTCACACCTAGCTTTTACAAAAGCAAATATGACTGCCCTGCCCAAGTTAATGAAGACCAGATAGATTTTAGATAGATTTTTTGTAATTCTGAGTTAACCATAGCATTTCATGGGATGAATGGTAAAATGAAACGTTACTTATACATTTCAGCACAAGTTAGATGCATTAGATGATCAGTTTGAATTCAAATTTTTGCTGAAGACTTTGATTTGTAGAATCTGGTGTCTGCTTACTTCAAATGAAAGCCTGCACCCACAACGGCCCTTTCTGGATAAGATTGAGGACCCTAAGGCAATCAAAAAACAGAAAAATCTGTATCAGGGTTCAGGAATCAATTGGCAGCATACAGAAATTTCTGTATGCGGGCGCAAATGGGTTGATCACTCATCCTGAATATGCTTTTCCAGATTTGTCTGATACGAGAAAAGTAACTTCAAATATTAGTTACCCTTTCTTTGTAGTTCCTTTGGGCTTGCTTGTGCATATCAACTGATTTTTCTTTTAGAAATGTACATTTAAGCCCATTTTCAGTTGGAACCATTTCCTGATACCATCTGTTGTGCTCTGAAGGAGTTGTCTGCCTGCATAAACATTCAGAGGGAAGAGCACAGGCTTCTTAAAAACTGAGAAGAAAACAATATCTTAGAAATATACAAATATGACCATTGAATTTGACTTTATGTTTCTAATACTGAAGAAACACTTCAAATTAATCTCCTCGTATGCACAGCCCCTGGAAATGTAACATTGCAGTCGAGTTAATCTCTGTATTAGATTACTTTCGACTGGGCCGGTGCCTTTTTTCAGTGCAACTGACACAGCTCTCCTTTTTTTGTATAGTATACATTTACGTTGCTGGATACATAGTGAAGCAATTCAGGTGAAGATATCAAGCTCAAGGACACTATGGCATACATCTTTCTTGATGTTCAAACCTTTTAATCATTTTATTTTTTTCTGTAGACCGCAAGCCCTAGAATGCCCCTGAGGCCCTCCACAGCATCAAAAACTTGTTTAGGCTTGCAGGTTTGAATCTGCGTCATTCTTAAACTGCAAGGCATCCTCGTCTGCCCTCGCCTCCCTGTTTTTATTGGTGGAACAGCATCTGCATCAGTGTCTCCTGACCCGTCCTGAGTGTCTGACATCACTCCTCTCACCCCCAGTTTCCCTAGAGTTTCCCTCGTGCTCCCTGCTCCTCACGCTATGTCACTGAACAGCTTTACACAGAACATGACATTCTTCTTTGTGATTAAATCTTTACTGCCCATCCGTACAAGGGCCTAATCACTGAGGGTTCATAACTGCAGAGAATTAGTTTGAACTCTTAGGGTCTGGTTGGGTCATAAATTATATTTTGAGGGCTGACTGCAATAAACAGTTATGTCCAATCTATAATATCTGGACATAACTGTTTATTGCAGTCAGCCCTCCATTTTTTTATTCTTGTGTTAAGAGATTTTTAGAGCTACTGAATTGAATGGTCCTTCTGTCACATTATATCTCTTCAGCCAACTGATACATGTTTTCTGTTTGATCCCAGACTTGTCTATAATACGAATTTGAAACCACTACAGTTTTAACCCCCTAATTTTTTCATGTCTCAATGGACTTGTACGTCCATACTGAACATGCATGGCTTATAATTTGGCTAGTATCCGTTATGTGTATTGGCAAAGGCGACTTGGCTACCCGTACTTCAACAAGAAACATCAAAGGCGCCCCTTAACAGATGTATCTTCGCCTCTTCCGCCATATTTGTATTCACATTCTTCCAGATTTAGCTACGTGGGCAGGTAACCATGGGGGTAAGCTGCCTCAAGGCTAGTTCCTCCTGAGGCTTTTCCCTCAGATTTGAACAGATTTACTGCAGGCTAAAGGTTAAAGGTCAAAACTTGTAGGTCTGAAGCTAGTCCATCTGCGCTCATTCCCTCGGTATTCATTTCTTTTTTTTATCCCCCGCCGCGCATTTAGCGCAAAGCGGGGGATATAGTATTCAGCTCCTTCCAAACGCCCGTCCGTCCGTCCGTCCGTCCGTCCGTCCCGAACACTGTCAGCACGATATCTCAAGAAGGAGTCAATATATTTCAATTCTTTTTGGTACCAACCTTTCTACTGGGAATGCGCAGACACCAGTCAGTTTTGGTGACCTAACAGCGGGGAATATAGTCACTTTAGTGACAAACTCTAGTTTTTTTTGGTTCTATAACCGGTCTCAATACAGAGCCTTATCAGCTTATTTGCTGCCACTCGGCGAAGAATTGTAGTATTCTTGTGTCTTTGTTTGAGATGGATTGGCAGTTCAGATAACCCTTCGCAATAGAAGTTCAAGTAAGTTTTGCTTGCACATTTAGAAGAAGTATGGAAACAATAAAGCCTCTGTAATATGTGCATTGTTTGCCTCTCTCACTTATCAGCTCCTTTACATAGTCTTCACAAGCTTTCACAATACACAATAATGAGGTTTTGTCACAAAGGTCTTCCAATGGGAAGTAAATGGCAAACAAACGCCTCGTATAGCTGTATATCTGAGTTTTCTGGATAAAAACAATGTGTAAGTGATGTAGTGCGGCATGACAAAGCTTGTCAGTTTTTCCGCCATCTGGGACTGGCAGGTTGTGTCATTGTTGACGGAGGAGCTAATGAAATGATTGCAAATGAGAGGAGAAACAACACAGCGCTGGCAACCGCATTTACCGCCTGCGAAGACATCCAGTTCTGACATTTTATCTGGTTTCGCCGCAGTTAACAATGATTTCTCAACTGCAAACCACAATGTGTGCACTTGAACTGCGAGACTCTGGTGAGGAAATATTGAAAGGGATTTTGTTGTTAAAGTCTTCACAAAGCTTGGCGACAGCTGAGAGAGAGATAAAAAAAAGATATACTTTGGAGAAGAGCCGGCAACCACTATGGGTCCATAAATAGAGCCGAGAAACAGAATGTGAGTCCTTGGAGGCAGTCAGTGTTAAGTGAAATGTCTTTGTTCGTCTGCACTGCTTTTCTTCTCACAGTGGATACACATAGGTTCCAGATATCTGCTTAATCTCACCAGCAAGACTGTTGCTTTAAGGGCTGTCCCTACAAATGTGAAATTGGCTGTAACTGGACTCGGTGTGGAAAGCTTCAGGTAGAGAAATGAAATGCCTGCTAGACCTCATAGTGAACATAACCTGTAGCCTGATGGGGAAACATGCGTATATTGTATTAGTATTTTTTTTTTGTTGTCTTTAGACACAAGAACGCTGTTCTATGACTGGATGTAAACAAATGTGGACGACAAACTTATTGTTCATGTTTTTTTTTTTTTATTCTGGATATAGTTTCATCAGTGTACCGTACTGGAATACATCTTGAATGTAAACAAGGCAGCATGTAATCCAAAACAACCTCGAAAACCCACCACTAATGTGCCGTAGTTATCTCCTTGTCAATTGCCCCAAGCGGTTTGTCATTTAAAACCTGTCTGCATTGGCTCCGCGCATTGTATTCTGCAGTCTCGCCAAATCAATGTCACAGCGCTCTGGGACTGTTGATCTTAAATGCATTGTGCGAGTTTGCAAGCATGGCGCGTCTCGTCGGTGAAGTCACCACATGGCCTGGAAGTGAACTTAAGGTTCTCTCTTTTTTTTTTGGCTAGAATGTGCTCTTTTGTGCATGCACGCACGCAGGTGTCACTCTGTTTGTTTGAGTGTATTTTATACGCTCCTCTCCACCGTATGGGCGTTTATTGCAATCACCCTCGAACATCCATTGGTTTGTCTGTCCACAACTTTTGTTAGATTTTCATAAATTTTTATTTTTTTGGTCAATGGTGATATGAAGACGATCCCTGTTGAGGCACTGAAACCAGCCCTGGCCAAAACATGGCTTAAATATGGGTTGTTCTTGGGGCGCCCCGCTGGCTCATCGGTCTAAGCGCACGCACCATAGGGGCTGTGTCCTTCCCGCCGCGACCTGGGTTCCACTCCGGCTCAGGTCATTTGCTGCACGTCTTTTAAACTTGCACCCTGAGGAGTGATAACAACATTATATATATATATATATGTATATATACACATACATACACACACATATATACATACATACATATGCATATATAGGTTTATATGTATATATATATATATATATATATATATATATATTTCACATAAATACACACACATATACACATATAAACATATATATGCATATGTATGTATGTATATATATATATATATATATATATATATACATATATATATGTATATGTGTGTGTGTGCGTGTGTGTGTGTGTGTGTGTGTGTGTGTGTGTGTGTGTGTATGTTGTTCTCACTCCTCAGGGTGCAAGTTTAAGTGAATCCTTTTCATTTTTGTTTTGTGGGTTAATTGTGATATGGAAAGGATCTCTATTGATTTCGATGATCTGAACATTTTTTGTGGTAACAAATTAAGCACATCCTTATACATGACTTATATACTGGTTGTTCTCCCTCCATCAGGGACAGTTGTTTTTTTTCCTTTATCCATTTCATGTTTGTTTTACAGGTCAGTGGTGATATGATCTCTTAAAATTTTTATGATAATTGGGACGTTTTAGTCAAAAAAACATATCATCAAGAAGGCTGTCACGTGGGTGTATTGCTGCGCTTTGCGTGGCTATCTTCGTGTGTTTGAGTAGCTTCATTTGGGTTCATGCGTGTTTCAGGGTTGCTCTAGCGATTTATTATGCTCATCAGTGAGGATGTTTTACTCCATCTTCGCAACATTCTGGAATGTTCATCCATTCATTCATTCTTTCATTCATTATCTAAATGGCTTCTTCCTCACTGAGGTTACTGGGGAGCTGGAGGCTATCCCAGCTGACTATGGGTGAACAGCAGGGACACGCCGTAGACAGCTCGCCAGTCGATAGCAGGGTTCACGCACCATTTGCTCGCTCACCACTCACTCACAATCTCATGCCTGCGGATAATTTTAGTGCCTCCAATTAGCCTGATATGCTTATCATGAAACTGAGGAAGGAAACGGGAGAACCCCACACGAACACAGGGACAGCATGCGAACTCCACACAGATTGAAACCCACAACCTTTTTGTTATGAGGCTACCCACTGCGCTGCAGTGCCGCCCCTACCATGTTTATACTCCTAAAAAGAATAGACAATATTTCTGTCGCGTATATTTTCGCGGTTGTTTAATTTACATGTTCGATGGTCAGTCAGGCACGTGCCAGGGATTGGCGCTCTCTGAAGCATGTCAAATAGAAGTAAAAAGCACCTTTTCACCCAGGAAGGCAATGTGCTGAAATTGTTGCCCCTGTCATATCATGGCTGGGGGCACTTAGGGTTGCCCTCTGTGTCCATTTGTCCGTACATCTTAGAACTTCCTCCATCAGGTAAGATGATATGTTCACCATCCTCTTCTCCCCAGAAACTAATGATAATGCATTGTGCTTGCATGTACAGTTCTATGCAAAAGTCTAAGGCACCCTAGATTTTTGTCCCCCGCCACCGCGGTCGCGAGCGGAGTGGCGGACAAGATATTCAGCTACGTCCGTCACGTCCCGTTTGTTGCAAACGCGATATCTCAAGAACGGTTTGACCGATTTCATTCATCTTTGGCTTCAATGTGTATTAGTGTGATATGCCGACCCCAGTCGATTTCCGTGACCTGGCGGGGGATGTGGCCGAGTTTAGTGGGAACACTTGTTTATTATTTGACGTTGGGTGTTAATTTTTGTTTTCCATGTAAATGCTGCTGGAGACAAAAAGCACATTTGAAGTATCAAATTTAAATTAAAAAAAAAAATTGCTAAAGAAGTTAGTATTTCACCAAAAACACTTGATGCAAATAATATTCCATGACTGAGTACTGATCTTAACATCGTCAAGGCTGTGTGGGAATACCTTAGGAGACAGACACAGGTGAGGCTGTGAGTCTGCAGAGGAACTGCGGCAAATTCTCCAATATGCTTAGAATAACCAACCAATAATCTGATAAAACTGCAGGACGGTGTCCCATATTTTTAGGCAAAGGGTAGTCACACTCAATATTGATTTGAGTTCATTTTGAAAAGTCACAGCACTTCACAGTATGTTTTTCAATGTATGGAAACCATGAATGATTTCTGGAGGAATCTTCGCCTCGCGGAATTGTGTTCAATGAGCCGATAACTTTTGCACTGTACTGTGTGCCTTATATGGATCAGGAATGTGCACACCTCATATTTTATTTTTCTGCCTATTTTTTATTTTGTAAATTTTTTAAAGGTGTGTAAACTTTTGTCGAGTTAGGCACTCACAATGAGCACACAGGGGGTGATGTGTATTTACTTCTCCATAAAATTCCAGTGAGCAGAATTTATCTAGCTCGCTTATATCTTTTATAGGGACCCTACAGGTGTGTACCTCATACTTTTTATTCAACTTGGCACATCTCAAGTAAAAATTTTATCTAAAAGTACACGGGGCGTATATGTCCCGTGGACACCATTTTTCCAGTTTCTTCTTCATCCGTCAGGATCATATCCTTTTATGCGGACATGGTTCATTCTCATTTTTGTTTAAACTTATATCTTGCGAGTCTGTTTTTTAATGTAGCTTCTGATTCATGCATCCCCTGCTGTGTGAACAATGACCACCTCAGGCAAAACTTATAAACTAGCCTCTGTCTGTGACACACATTTGCAAAAAATTAAACCCCACATCTCTTTATGAAGCGGTTGAAGTAAATTTATCTTTTTTTTTTACATGGGTACAAGCGGTCAAAACATTTTTAGCTCCTGTCTTTTCCTCGTTATTTTCTTTCACTAATTATGTCTTTTTGAAGAAATTATTCTGGCTATTATATAAGGAGCACTGTCGATGCCAGAGATGATTTTATTGGCCCGAGTGTTGCAGAGGGGCTGGAACTGATGACAAGTGTGGTGTCACTGTTGACAAATGAAACCAATGAGTGGTGCCTGAGGGATCATTAGGACGAACCTTGGGACAGTATCCCTGGGAGCAGAAGTACATTTGAACCCACCGCCCTTGCGCCAAGAAGAGCTACTTTGGTCATCGTGTTGTAGTTGCCAACGTGCATGGACATCTACCAGGTGTTCCATTGTGGATTCTGTGTTTACAGAGATAACATTGGTGGGACCATTGTTACAGTTTGTTTGCATTGACTGGTCATATAGATTAAAAATGACAGAAAAGTGAGAAGTAAACATGCTTGTTTATGCTGTACATTGTAATTTAACTTTCTATGTTACGCTCCAAGCGAAATGTATGAACTAATATAAACCAAGCAAACCTTAATCGTCAGCCAAAGTGCAATGTTTGAAGTAAGCTGATTAGTATTATATTAACACAAATCTTGTTGATTTAGCTACAAAGGCAATCCAAATGGAATATTTTTGAGAAAGGTTATTGGTCTGTATGATACGAAAATCCGTTTTTCTAATCTTTTTTGTGTATTTGTTTTGACGCTCTGAATTTTGATTTGTTGTACCCTTGAGAAATCTCCTTCTGCCATTGATTAAATAACTGCATATGTGAAATAAGTGAATTTACTAGAAAACACTTCACGGATTTAAATTTTTGTTCCAAAATATTCTGCTTTCCCTCATCACTCTAGACTCTCATTATCATCCAAAAACATGCACAGATGGTGCAGAAAATGAAATGCGATTTCAGTTCTTCACAGGGATTTGTTTTGCTTTCAAAATCCAAACAAACCATTAGATACTGTACTTAAGGCTGCGCTCTGTTTTGACTCCCACTGCTTCAATAATTTGAGCCGTACTTCATCATGGCCGTCAGGGAGCCTACCACGAGCGACCGACTGTGTCTCTCATCCCGGGGAACAACAGCAAGATTTTTTCTTTCTCAAATTTAGACTTTTCCCATCACCTGGAGATGAATTTGTACAATCTCTTGGCTGGCTTGGTTGCGGTTTTTGGCGACTGAGCCTGAAACTAAGCAAAGCAAATTCCTAGAAGTTCATCCCTAAAAATGGATCAGCGTGGGTCATTTGCGCCTGCCTTGGATTGAAGCGACAGGTAGGCGTAGGCCTCCATTTTCCCTTGCTGAAAAAGCAGGGCAGCTGCGGGCGCCGAGCGCCGAGGACCATTACTCAGTGGTGACTTTGAGGAGACTTTATGCGGAGCATTTCTTTACTCCCCCAAAATTTGAGTAATCCTTTAAAAGCATTCCTCACTGTGTGGCAGATGTCCACTTTTCCTGCTGGCTCGCTTTGAACCTTTTTACCTGGCTTGGGATGGCAGACCTGAAGTTCCAGCTGCACAGAGAGCTCTGCGTTCGCCGGTGATCGGTCGCACCCTGCAATTGTACTGCTCCGTGGGTTTTACAGATAAGTCAAGGAAGCCGGTCTCACGGCCTGAACGATGCCAAGCAGGCTGCCCATTCCAAACTCCCCTGGCCAGCCCTCCCTCCATCCGAAGCCACCCGCCTTTTGCCTCATTCAGGCTCATGCAAGCGTGACAGGCCCGTAAAATTGCAATCTGTCCCAACTCATTGAGCACTGTGATCTATTTACCAATATCCATCATCCCAGGGGACGTCGCTTTCTCTTCCCGCCACTGAGAATTTACTGATGTCCGCGGAAGGTCTCCACGCTTGATTTCTGTATATCCATCGGGATTCTGTTTTATTATGTTCAGATTCAAAGATGAAGACTATCGGCCAAAACTTTGCGCCCGGTTAAGACTTGCAAAACTTTTGCAACTAATGTAACGAATGTGGAGCATGGACTCCTCCCAAAGGCATTGGAGGATTGGAGAATATGCTTCTTCAGAACTGAGCTTGGGGGAATTTTTGTTGAAAATGAAGTTTAGTAGTTGGGTCTGTTTCTTGGGAGCATTAGGATGGAAGAGAGCCAAGGTATATCTATGTTCATGAGAACAAGAAAATATCCATGCAAGTAAAAGCCAGAAAATCAAAATTCTGTACTTCAATAATGCATAGGTATATCTTCAATATTCACAAAAATGAGAAAATACCCATGTAAATAAAAGCCTGAATATTAAAATTCTGTACTTCAATAATACACAGGTACTGTACAGGCCTAAAGTTTGGACACACCTTCTCATTCAATGCGTTTCCTTTATTTTCATGACTATTTACATTGTAGATTCTCACTGAAGGCATCAAAACTATGAATGAACACATGTGGAATTATATATGTATCTAACAGTCCAGTAGGGCTGTCGGCTGTGCATCAACCTGACTTCTGCACAACACAACTGATGGCCCCAACCCCATTGATAAGGCAAGAAATTCCACTCATTAACCCTGACAAGGCACACCTGTGAAGTGAAAACTATTTCAGGTGACGACCTCTTGAAGCTCATCAAGAGAATGCCAAGAGTGTGCAAAGCAGTAATCAGAGCAAAGGGTGGCTACTTTGAAGAAACTAGAACATAAGACATGTTTTCAGTTACAGGTATTTCACACTTTGTTGTTCAGTATAATTCCACGTGTTCATTCATAGTTTTGATGCCTTGAGTAAGAATCTGCAGTGTAAATAGTCATGAAAATAAAGGAAACGCATTGAATGAGAAGGTGTGTCCAAACTTTTGGCCTGTACTGTATGTATCTTCGATGTTTATGAAAACGAAAAAATATCCGTGCAAATAAGACCCAGAATATCGAAATTCTGTACTTCAATAATGTCGTCCTCTGACAGCACTAAGAATGGAGGGTGAAGTGACAAGCATATACACGGCTGTCAGCCTTACCAGTTTAATCAGTTAAGACATGATATCACCTGAAAGCAGATGGAGACCATCATTGACAGGGGAATGGAATAAATTGCAAGGACTTCTGTCTAACTAAGAGTCAAAAAGTTGGAACAGTTGTGACTTGTTTTTTCTTTGCATTGCCTTTATTGCTAGATCCATCGCTAAGGCTATTCAGTAGAGGGAGACTGAGTGGTCTGAGATTTACTGGAGGTGGCAAAGAATCTACCATTACTGAGTACTGAAAATGAAATTGTTCTTGGCGTGATGTCTGTGCTTTGGCCTCTAGCTGTGTGATGTATTTATCTTTCATCTGTTGTCAGAGAAAACTGCTAAAATCTGTTTAAAATGGTAAAGCAAGAGTTCGCAATAAAACGCGGGCTGTTCTTTGCTCGTTACAGATGGTAATTTTTCTTGCTTCCCCCAGTACTAGTGTACAAAGTCTGAAGTTATTTGGCTCTTAATGCTGCGGTAATACACAACTGAAAGGCAGATACGTGAGCTGTGATCTGTCAGAACTGACCCGATACAGGTCCTTCCTTTTGCATTTTATTTTTGGAGAGAAATTTTGTGGGTTTGCTTTGTTTTTCTCTTTTCTTCTCTGCAGTATTAAGTGTTCATTTGTTCGGCTAACTTTGCACTAACTGATTTTAAATGGGCCTTCTGGATGCATTTTTGTATTCCTCAGATGAACACTGATTAGCTCCTTTTTTCAAAGGCAGCTTGGTATAGATAACTGAAATTTTTAGCCATTTTCCTCGTTATATAGGCACAGCCCTACTTAGCTAGCTAAAGAGCGGGAGAGAAACTAATACGGTACTTGCCTCTTCTTCTATTTCTGCATATTTGTCATAATTCAACGTTTCAGCTCATCAAGCATATTTCAATATCAGACAGAGATAACCCAAGTTAAGGCAAAATGCAGTTTTCAAATGAAGATTAAATCTCTTTAAGGAAAAAAAGTATGCAACCCCACCTGGCCCATTTAGGGAATAGTAATTGCTTCTTTAGTTCCTTAATCAACCAATTAGGCAAATTTAAGTGATAAAAGGGTACAATATCACTTGACACGCTGAGGTATGATTACAGCCAGCCCTGCTGAATTTAAATATCACATAAATAGTAATTGCCTGGAAATGTGAAGTAGGCAAAAGGCAGCACATTATGCTGCGATTTGAAGGAATTCAAGAAAGAGGAGAAATGAAGTCATTGACATTTATCTAAAAATGTTGGAATTCCAGGCAATGATATTAATAATATCAAAAAGATGCAAGAAGAGTAAATAGCCTTTATTATAACATGGCTAAACAGTTTAAAAAGCCAACATCTTTCGACCTATGCGGCCTTCACCAGGGCGCCCTTTTGTGGCCTTCAAAATGTAATGGATGCATATTTGCCATATGACCAAAGCTAAACCTAGCTTTTTAGATAGTGGATATGTAAGCAGGAAAGCTCCCTCACTTCCTTTCAAGTGCTTCATTTGGACACCATACGCAGACTCGTCTGGCTGGTGCTGTGCCAGTTTAGCTCATTGAAAGTTTTCACACTGTACAAAGAAAATGTTAATCTGTTCGGAAGACTTGGCAGTGAATCCTTGCCTGTAAACGGCTGTATGTCTTGAGGCTTTGAAAGCAGACATTATATTCCATTCTTACGCTGCCTGGCATCAGCCCCAGCACCACAGTGAGTGTATAGTATAGCCAGTTCCTTTTCTCATGTTTAAAAAAAGTACTACCCGAGTACCAGAGCTATGAGGTACTAGGGCTTGGATCTATCTGGTTTCACTCTAACCCCTCTGGTTGGTCTTGTCTCTATGGTCCTTCAGCTAAGATACAATTCAATGCGAAGCGTTAATTGCTATGCCTCAAACTGCCATCGCGTCATATGCCCTAAAAGTTGAAATTTGGCTCCCAAGTTTGGCTGACCGCCTGTGAATTTTGCTTTTTACCCAATGACCTCCAAAACTTAATCAGTCCAACTTCCCTCACTGGGGAGTTACTGTGTCTGATTTGGTGAAAGTCCCCTCACTCCTTCAGTAGATATACTGCGTACAAGATATTTGTGAAGGATGGTGCGCGCATCCACGGACGCACATACGAACAGAAAGCCGAAAAACGGTACATTTCTTGCTCACTGTGTGTGGTGAAGGTATTATTACACCCACTTACTCTCCACAGCTGAGAAGATTGTAGAACTTGGACCCGGCATGTCCAGAGGTTAAAGCTTCTTTTGTGTAGAGCACTGCTTTAAGTGACCTCTTAGATTTACAAAATAGGATTAAACAGTCGATCTGCCACAGTTGTCTCAAATGGTATGTTAAAAGAAAAAAGTGAGAATTAATTTCAACTGATATTTACAATGTCTTAAGTCAAGGAATGATGCATTTGATCATTTACGGATTTGCAGTTGAATCGGAGGCCATATAGGTCACTGGGAGATTTAGTTCAAATTAATGGGAGCTGTGAATGAATATGGGCTTGAATACCCTGTTCTCTGCTTTGTTATTTATTCTTATGTGCTTGAATAATGTTGGCAATTCTTCGAATGCCCTTGCTGTGACTCTGTGAATTGCATATCTCCAGGTCAGCGCGAACATGTTTTATTATTCATTAGTGCTGATGGATTAGACTTGATAGTTCTTGCATTCTCGTTACATGCTCCTTAATGGTCTTAGTAGCCTACAGCTATGCTGTACACACATCCTTGGTGGGCTCAAGAATTATCGGCACCTCTGACTGCAAATGCAATAAAATGCAATTAACAAAATAATAACTCTATAGAGTTATTGAATTTGACCCGCTTCCCTGGACCTCTGGAATTAAAACAACTCGAAACACCACTGATCCACCACCACATTTCAGTGTGGGTAGACGTTCCTTTACTTGTATGCTTATACATTCCGACATCAGATATGCTGATGCAATGTTAGACCAAAGCATTGAATGTTGGTCTCATCTGACGACAGCACCATCATTTTAAATGATTTAAATTATGTTTTTAAAATCAAGGTTAAAATGGCAAATTGCGAGTACTTGCTTCTGTATCTTAGAGTCAGAAAAGGCTTTCTACTTGCACCACGTTTTTGAAACCTGTTACCAAAGTCTGAAATTCTTTCGCAGCAATACCCTGGGATTTTTTTTTCATATTTTAATTTTTGCTTCTGTCAATATCCTCCTGCCTATCCTTGGGGGCAAAATGCATTTTTCTCCTTTACCTGTCATGTTTCCATTCTTTTTAACATTTTTTGAGTAATTGCCCTGACAGTGCTTGCTGGTAGTTTGAATCTTATGAGGATATTCTTATAGCCAGATTAACAATGGTCTACAACCACCTGTTTGTTTCGATCTGCCAGATGATTTGTTCTCTTCCCAGTGTTGTAGGTCAGAGACATTCTGCAGGTTTGTTACCGCTCTTTTTTATCCGCTACTGAGACAGTATGTGATGTAATGACCCTATATCAGAGGTGGGCAGCGAGGGCCGTATCTGTCCCTGGTTTTCAGACCAACGTCTGGTCTTTAATTAGTTGATTGTCTCAATTAGCCAAACCATTTATGAAATCTGACGTTTCATGCGCATTTCTTTAAATTATCATGAAACTACAAAGACTAGTCTTGTCTCCCTTCATAAAACATTTTCCTTTGATCGAATTATTGCGAAATTTTTCTGTATTTGTGCATGCAATCAATTAACTCAATTAGTCAGGGTAATTGATAGGAATAAAAACCTGCATACACACCGGCCCTCCAGGACTGTGATTGCCCACCCCTGCCCAATATGCTATAGTGTCTTAAAACGTAGATGAACTTGAAGTTCATTCTTGGGTTACATTTGGTAGATTTTTTTTTTCCCAATAACCTTCAAGGGTACCTGTGAAAACGTCACTCAGAAGAACTTGATTTTTCAAAATAAATAAATAAATAATTTTGGTTAGTTCTTTTGGAAAAATGTGTAAATTGCAGTATTTCTCACATGTTGACTGTTTGCGTGTATTGTGATAATGCATGTATTTCTCTGAGCTGAAGAGCTGTTGTTGCATGCGTTAGTTTAATATTTGTATTTTTACATCATCGGCATTATAATGGATAATGGCTGTAATTAATCAGGAGTGAATATGATATCGGCAAGATCCCGCCATGCCTATTGGCAGTACGTGTCTCACCGCGCTAGCAACTCAACGGAAACAAAATGGCTTCTGATTCGTAGTTGTCGCTTCTTTCTCCACACAGGGGCTCAAATTATATCTAAGCGCTAATAAATGTTTCTTTTCGATACGCCACATATCTTCTTCTGGCCAGAGGAGGTGAGGTGGCGGCAGTTTTCAGAGTCCACAGAAAGTTGGGGATAACTGGGGGGGGGACGCCAGACGGCGACTTCATAGATACACCATTTGAGGAAGCGTGAAATATCGGAAATGATTATGCAGATGAGGACGTGCAGATGGGAGCGCTTGCGTGCACAATATGTCTGAGACAATGTCCCCCTCGCCCCGCCTCTTGGGCCTCGATGTTCAGTGAGTCAATTACACTTCACCTGCAACCAGCGATTGGTAATAATGGCTGCAGCCCTGTGAGTGTGCTGCTCGCCGGAGCTTATCCATCGACTCCACCGGGCGCTAGCTAGCGGTGCGCTCTAGGTAGAGGGGAGTTACGGCTGCGTCATTACGTATTTGTTCTGCATTTTCTTTGTAGCTTCTTTCTCTGTTTTCTCTGTTCCCTCACTCACTCTCTCGTTCCATCTTCCCCTCTCTCCCGCTCTCCCTCCTCTCTCTCTCCTTATGCTGTTCGGGACGGATATTGAACGCTGTTTGGATGGGGGTAGCTAGGCTCTCCCACAGAAGCACAGCTGTTTTGATTTCATGGTTGAAAAAGTTTTCAGTATTGCACCCATATATTTTTTTTTCCTCCTCCCCCCATCCCTGTAATTTGTTTTACGGAGGCATTCCTGCAGTATGATGGAAATCCCATATAATGAAATTAAATGAGCTTGATCTCAGTGGTAACGTACTGTGATGCTGTGGTGTTTCTTCTCTTCTGACTGGGCTTGTTCACCCATGACATTACATTTTACCAGGCTGTGAATCACGCAATGCGTATAACCGGTATGCTTGATTTATACCTGTATTTCCTTTTTAATCCTGGTGGGCTAACTGAGACCTCCATTCTCTTCTTCAGTGGTGGCTTGGGTAATGAAATCAGCTGGACTGTGTGAGTGATTTTGTCGTCAGGTAGATGTATCAGGATGATTTAATGGATAGATGTGGGAATGCTTGAGCATGTTGGGTTTAAAACCCATAAAATTGCAGCGATGATGCCACTGACCATAGATTAGTGCCCATAAGCATTAAGGCTTGTGCAGTGCAGTTTCTTGTGGCTGTTCCAGGTCAGTTTGTTAATTATTCAAATCTGTGGCAAAGTTATATCTCCTCAGTGCTCTAATTTTGTGAGGTAAATTCTGGATGTGTGCTGTCGGGGATGTAATTTTCAGGGATTGATCTGAGTCAGGGTTGAAAGCGAGGGCCCTTATCTCCTCTCCTCCTCCCGGGAGCGGATCCTAGGTGATCGATTCTATTATCTGAAACGTGACTCGTTAGCATTGAGTTAAAATGTATTGGTGGGAGGCTGCATTAAATTGAGTGTCTAACTCGCAGGCTAATTTAAAATGACCACCAGTGCTAATGTGTAAGCTCATCAGGGCTTATTGAGGCCACCTGCTTGAGAACAGAAGGTGGTCATCTACTTCCAGAACATTTGCATGCACATGATGCAGTCCAGGAAAAAAATTAATTTTAGCTTTTTCATGTTTCTAAGTGATCAATGCTTTCATGGTGTCTTGAAATTCACGGGGTAAAAGAGTATGCTGGCTCTGCTTTTTTGGAGGGGGCTCTATGAAACTTCGTCTCTATTTTTGCTCTTCACCGCCTCCATCTCTTATCAATGGAGGACACAATGGATTAATGAATAATTGGGAAAGCGGTCACAAAATTAACAGTACAGATCAAGTTAGCTTTGCAAATAAGAGTAAATTTACTCAAAATAAGTCCCAAATCAAAACAACAAGATGTTCTGCCTCACCTCTAGCGAGTAAAGGTCTCTCTTTGTTCCAAAACCAGCTCCCAATCTAGAACTTGCTGCCAAGTATTTGAGCTCATCTTACCATCCCTATCCAACCTACCGTCCAAACTGAAGCTCTAGATACTATTATCGGTGGGTGTTGGAGAGGGGTGGTGGCAATGCTGTTACATGTTTATGTAAATTGCCTGTGATGAATATCTGCGCATCTTTTTGCCACAGTCCAGGGAGCCCCTCAAGCTGAGTGATCTGAAAGAGGAGATTTCCCCCCGCATCTCGGTGGAGGACCTCATTGACCTCTGTGAGCTGTCTGGTCCAAGCCATTTCAAAACCCCATCCAAGAGGACCAAGTCAAGCAAGCCGAAGATCCTGGCCCTGGACATCCGCAGCTCTGAGGAGTATCCTTTGCTGAAGCAAAGCAGCCCACAGAGGAACACCTGCCTCTGTGTGGTTGGTTGACTGATTGGTTGATTGGTTAATTGATTATTGTCAGTGATTGGTCGGTTGACTGAATAGTTTGCAGTTTTTTAGCCAATCGACATTTATCTACGCTGTAAAGTTACTGGAATGCTCTATTAGAAGCACAAAGAAATTTCCAGTGCTACCAAGGGGAATGTTATTTTTTTTTTTTGTTTTGTTTTGTTTTGTTTATCGTCATAAACCTGATAGAAATGCAGATACCACTGTGTGCCGAAAAAAAATCATTTATCAAGAATTTTTCTCAGATGGTAGCATTTTCCATTAAATGCACCGAATTGGTCCTGTTTTTTATATGAAGGTCGTTTGTTTGAGATATAAAAGCCAACGTGTTTGAAAAACACAATAGCAGCTTTGTTGATTAATTGGCACAGTCTCTGCATGGTGCCCATGATTATTTTTCTCATATTATCACTGTTTGGAGCTGTTCGCCCCATTTCAAAGCGGTTCTAAAAAGCTGACTTTAAAAGTAGTGTGTGGTCAACGAGACACCGGGGATCCTCGGTTTCTGTGTGGTTATCATCCAGTTTTTACGGTTATTAGTCAGTGCACACATTTAGCACGCGCTGTTACGGTTGAGTTTTACTCAAGCAGCTCAAAATCTGGTTGAGGGAATGTTTTATCAGGAACTAGACAAACATTTACAGAGGAATTTCAATCAATGTATGTCAAATAACAGTACATTATTACAACGGATAATAGAGAATTATTCTATCTAATATATTTATATATAATAATGTGTTCAATAGTCATTTTTGCAGGTATAATCCAGATGCATTTTATTTAAATTCTTCTTGATTTACAGAGCAGTTTTTATTTATATAGAAATATATTGTAAATTCTTTATATTTCTACACCTAATTGAGTTTCAGCAAAGATAAATTGACCCACTCTGCTTTATTATGGCCTCAATAAGTTGTTGGAAGTGCAGATAGAAGTAAATTACTCAACAAGTTATGTAGAGCTACTCTTATTTTGGTCTAATTTAGACTTGATGGGACACGGTGTGATTTTATTGAGTAATTCAAAATTGTTGAAAATAATCTTTATGCCCTTGTCAAGCAGCTGAAGGTTTATACAGTAGATTGCCATAGCTGCTATGGTGAGCTGTATGGCTGTGTGGTTGCATTTTGGTCAACTGCGGGCATGCGTCAGAGTGACCTATCATATCTCACCTGAGCCCCTCGCCATGCGTCAAAATAACCAATCATATCTCTCTCACTCTCTCGCACCGTTAAGTCTTCCCCCGCCTCTAGCAAATTTGCTCAAAATGAAACGTACACTTCAACAAACCGCATGGGCAGTCAAAAGCCTGTTGTTGTTTACTGGTATTTCAAATGCCAGCTGATGTGTACTTGCTCAGGGGCTCAGATGCGTATTCAGTCGCAAAGGCCGAAGCATCTGGGAAGAGCTAGGTTGTATGGTTATTAAAGGCAAAGTCATCAGGGCCTGAAGGCAATGCATTCAACACGGCTATTAAGTCTTCCTGTTTTTATTTCCACAAAACGTCAGCATGTGTGCGCAGCGCTCCGTAGCTGTTGCTTTTGCTCAAAAATGAATCCTGAGTTATGTGACCCATTGGGGAATGGAAGTCAGAAGCTTATGCAACTGTTGCTACTGGAATATATAATTTTGAATTTCATTTACAGCCTTTATTGGCAGGGAAAATGGCCGGATGACTCATATACAAGTCATTCTAAATGTACCACCATTATATTTGGCCTGGAAAAAAGTTTTCTCTGTGCATGTACGTAAAACTGCATGAAGTTGGTCACATTTGATTAAAATCCAGCCTTCTATTCATCACAGTCCTCAAGCTATGAAAAGGAGGGATACCCAGTAGGGGTTTGTAATCTGTGCTCAGTAGAGAAACTGGTTTTTGATTAACTCCAGCTGTTTTGAAAGGGCCACGCAGACCTACGCGAGCGAGCACTCTCACGGAAACGGTTGAAAAGCTCTGCTGTGTGAAAAAAAGTTGCCAAATTCAATAGCCCCTAAATCCAGTGTGGAGACGGGCTGAACTTTATTACTTTATGTGCTTAGTCAGCAGTCCCTTTTTCAACAGATTTTTTTTTTTTTTTTCCTTTCCCCTCTGCTGATGGGAGCTAATATGTGTGACCGTGTGTGTATGTGAATGCATGCTTGCGAGTGTTTAGCTGAGGGATGTTTTAGCTTGAAAGCAAAGCACTCTACTGAGGGAAATGCTAATTGTCTAAAGCAAATTCATGGCTTTGTTAATCACTTGGATTAGCGGAGGGGTCTTGTAGAGTCCTGACTTCTGGACTGAATCCTCCTCCGCAAATGCTTAGGAAATTTGCCACTGGGCCAGACCTCCCATATTGTCATGAATGGATAAGCCGCCGCACAACGTGGCAGTTGTCCCTGAAGTAAAAGCAGAAATCCCCAACTCCCTTTTACACCCAACCCCCCCCAGGATTTCTTGCATCTAATGGCTCAGGTATATTTTTAGTATTTATTTACTCCTGGATACTGTCTGAAACAGGTGTGGGGCTTGAAAATCCTTTGAGGATATCAGTTTGGAGGGCTAATGTAATAATGTATGCAGGTGGCGCCTGTGTGTGTGTGTGTGTGTGTGTGTATGTGTGTGTGTGTGTGTGTGTGTGTGTGTTCTTGTACTTGCTACGTACTGAAGACCGGCATGAGTTTTTAACCAACAAAGTGAAGGCTTTTTTGGGAAGTGAGGACATTTTGGCCGGTCCTCACAACTACAAAGGCTAATTGTGACTTATTGACTTATTGGTTAAGGTTAGGGGTAAGGTTAGAATTAGGGATAGGTTAAGGTTAGGGTAAGGGTTTGGGTTAGGCATACATTGCTTATTGTTAAGAGCTGCAGAGACACAGGAAGAATGAATGGAAGTCAATAATGTCCTCACAAAGATATAAGTACAGGGATGTGTGTGTGTTTGTGTGTATATGTATATACACACGCGAGCATGCACGCGCGCACACAAACACACATATATACACATATATGTGTATATATTATATACGGTGGTGCTTGAAAGTTTGTGAATCCTTTAGAATTTATAGATTCTAAATCTAGATTTCTGCATAAATATGACCTAAAACATCATCGGATTTTCACACAAGTCTGAAAAGTAGATAGAGAACCCAGTTAAACAAATGAGACAAAAGTATTATATTTGGTCATTTATTTATTGAGGAAAATGATCCAATATTACATATATGAGAGTGGCAAAAGTATGTGAACCTTTGCTTTCAGTATCAGGTGTGACCCCCTTGCAGCAATAACTGCAAGTAAATGTTTCCCGTAACTGTTGATCAGTCCTGCACATCGGCTTGGAGAAATTTTAACCCATTCCTTCGTACAGAGTAGCTTCAACTCTGGGATGTTGGTGGGTTCACTCACATGAACTGCTCGCTTCAGGTCCTTCCACAACATTTTGATTGGATTAAGGTCAGGACTTTGACTTGGCCGTTCCAAAACATTAACTTTATTCTTCTTTAACCATTCTTTGGTAGAACGACTTGTGTGCTTAGGGTCATCGTCTTGTTGCATGACCCACCTTCTCTTGAGGTTCAGTTCATGGACAGATGTCCTGACATTTTCCTTTTTAATATTTTCTGGTATAATTCAGAATTCATTGTTCCATCAATGATGGCAAGCCGCCCTTGCCCAGATGCAGCAAAACAGGCCCAAACCATGATGAAACACCACCATGTTTTACAGATGAGATAAGGTTCTTATGCTCAGTGTTTTCCCTTCTCCGAACATAACGCTTCTCATTTAAACCAAAAAGTCCTATTTTGGTCTCATCCGTCCACAAAACATTTTTCCGATAGCCTTCTGGCTTGTCCACGTGATCTTTAGCAAACTGCAGACGAGCAGCAATGTTCTTTCAGGGGAGCAGTGACTTTCTCCCTGCAACCCTGCCATGCACACCATTGTTGTTCAGTGTTCTGCTGATAGTGGACTCATGAACATTAACATTAGCCAATATGAGAGAGACCCTCAGTTGCTTAGAAGTTACCCTGGGGTCCTTTGTGACCTCGCCGACTATTGCATGCCTCGCTCTTGGAGTGATCTTTGTTGGTCGACCACTCCTGGGGAGGGTAACAATGGTCTTGAATTTCCTCCATTTGTACACAGTCTGTCTGACTGTGGACTGGTGGAGTCCAAACTCTTTAGAGATGGTTTTGTAACCTTTTCCAGCCTGATAAGCCTCAACAACGCTTTTTTAGCTCGCCGGGACGAATGTCCGGAGAGCTACTGTCGTACCCCCGGCGTCCGCGTCCGTCCGCGTCCGCGTCCGTCCGCGTGCAGAAAAACTTTAACCTTGCCTATAACTTTTGAACTGTGAGAGATAGGGCTTTCATACTTTGCATGTGTACTCCTTGATGCCAGACCTACCTGCCCATGCCAAAATTTCTGACCTCGTGACCTTGACCTTGACCTTTGACCGACCTTTAGAAAACTTTAACCTTGCCCATAACTTTTGAACCGTGAGAGATAGTGCTTTCATACTTTGCATGTATACTCCTTGGTGCAAGACCTACGTACTGATGCCAAAATTTTGACCTGATGACCTTGACCATGACCTTTACCTGACCTTTTTAACTCGTCGGGACGAATAACGTCCGGAGAGCTATTGTCGTACCTCCGGCGTCCGCGTCAGCGTCCGTCTGCATGCAGAAAAACTTTAACCTTGCCCCCCGGCAAGCTTTGTTGTCTTTCTGACAACTCTTGTTCTGAGGTCCTCAGAAATCTCCTTTGTTCGTGCCATGATACACTTCCACAAACATGTGTTGCGAAGATCAGACTTTGATAGATCCCTGTTCTTTAAATAAAACAGGGTGCCCACTCACACCTGATTGTCATCCCATTGATTGAAAACACCTGACTCTAATTTCACCCTCAAATTAACTGCTAATCCTAGAGGTTCACATACTTTTGCCCCTCACGGATATGTAATATTGGATCATTTTCTTCAATAAATGAAAGACCAAGTATAATATTTTTGTCTCATTAGTTTAACTGGGCTTTCTTTATCTACTTTTAGGACTTGTGTGAAAATATGATGATGTTTTAGGTCATATTTATGCAGAAATACTGAAAATTTTAAAGGGTTCACAAACTTTCAAGCGCCACACTCGCACACACAACAAACACCCACACATTTCGTTGCTCCAATATGCAGCCTCACTGATGAAGTATTGTTCTTATTCCCAGTTAAGCTTTTATTACAAATAAGGGAGTCAAAGCAATAAAATCCAGCAACAATACATTTCACAAATGTGCCTCTGTATGGTTGTATTTGCAATCAAGGAATCACCTGCAACTAAGTTGGTCTCTATATCATGAAAGAACAGTCTGAGCCACATACTTTAAGACTTTGCTGAATTGGATTATGGTATTGACACAGCAAGTCATCGGGAGCTCTGAGTCTTCACATTTTCATCAGACAGAGGAATGTCTATCATCAGATCAGTGCCATCTCCCCTTGAGCACACTGTGTGACCTGCTGTGTTGAAAAAGACAAGGAAATCCAATCGCTTGCTCAAAAGTGGTTTGAGTTAAATAAGCTGAAATTTGCCTGTGGCTAAAATATAGTCATTTTAGCAAAGTTATCAAAAATGAATAGCTCCGCATTTGTCATTTTGAAAGATGCGGTAGTTAAATTGACCTGGCAGCAGTGATGTGTTTCTCAGATTAACAAGGAGGTAAAGACTGAGAGGCCGGGTATGATTATTGTTCTATGAGTCCCTCAATGAACATAGTATCCCACTTTGCTCGGCTTGATCCGATGCTACCAAACAGCATACTTTTGCGGTTTCTATCTGGAATTCTTCTCTCATAACTGTTTGAACAGTCGCTGAAGGAAAAAGCTCGGTACCTGTTTCTCATGCGTGCCGTGGATGGATGCTTACGCACCCACATCATTTCAGTGCTGAGATTGGATTAACTGCACTGGCTCCTGGTGCCTACTGTCATATCAATCGCCAGGCTTCTGTTTTCACTGGAACAGTCCTTCTGGCTGAGATCCGTCATTAAATTATATAACGGTGCTCGTGGGCGCAATGAGCGCAATCCTGTCAATCTGCCTCACAGGGTGTTTAGCACTTCGCTTTCTGTGGAATTGAGGCCATTTCTAAGTTCAGTACGCAAAAAAAAGGGCGCTAAAGATATAATGACACTATGTTTACCTCACTTTCCATTACCTGAGAAACTTTTTTTTTTTTTCCCTCCAAGTCTTTAAAATGTGCTCATTTTTAATTACAGAGGTTGCTCACTTCAGTGTCCTCATCTGGCTGATGCGACAATTTAAGCAGCAAGTCCTGTTGTTTTCGCCGCTTGAATTTACGAGTGCAGTGCCCCCCCTGGCCTAAGGGACGTGCCGATGTGCTGTCTGTTTTATGGAGGACATAACAGCACGACTGTCGAAGCGCAGGGTGGAATGTATTTTAATGTAAATTTAAGCAAATGTAGCTGAAAGGTAAAATTCATCATTGTGCTGAAACTCCAAATCAGGATCAGAAGCGTTAAACGTTTTCTGGACCATGAACAATAAAGTCCCCGATCATATCTTCATCTGCTCAGTCTATTAGCCATTTTAAACCATTTCAAAATCTATTCTTTCTTGTCATCACATGGAGAGGTTACCGCTCTGAGTCAGGGACTGAACAACTGAAGCCAGCCAGTTAATCACCCAATCAGTTCCTTCATTACTCTGCAAGGTCCCTCCCCCTTGTGTTGTCAAGAGAAGATAGAATTTGAATTGACTTATTATGGCTAATTGGCTGTGCATCTGATGACCTTAAAGCAACTGACATTCACCATTTTGTCCTCTCTGCCTGTTTTGTGAGATTATATATGGGGGCCGCCCTGGGTTATGCGACCCTGTTTGCCAAACGCTGTAAGAGCTATTATTTTAGTCCAAAAAAGAAAAAAGCTTGTTGCACTCAAGTCAACAAAATGAGCTGATGAGTACTACAGGTGCGTAGAGCTGATACAGTAGAAAAAAAGAAATGCTGACCGCACACTGTGACAAAAACATCAGTCTAACCTGTAAAAAGTACATTTATGGCAGCTCACATACCAGTGGCAAAAAGTCTAGCACTGATGATGGTCTGCTAGGGACCGAAACGATTGGTTCTTCCCTTTTTTTGTGCACCTGTTACAGTTTTTGTCACTGGTATGTGAGCTGCCATAAATGTGCTTTTCACAGGCTTGACTGATGTTTTTCTTTACCACAGTGTGCGGTCAGCAGAGCTATTTAGAAATTCTTATGCGCAAAGCCATTTTAGCCATGGCTACTTACATGCGTTTTGCTCTTTCTTTGATAATGTTGTCCATCATTGCGCCCGTGCAACTGGTTTCAATGTAAATTTCAGAGATGAGCGAAATGAATTTGGCTAGTTCAGGTGAAAATCTGCTTGAGAAATAAAAGCGGAGAACGCTGTAATTCAGTTATGGACTTCAGTATTTAACACTATTACTGTATCTTGTACTTGCCATGGCAATTTAGCATAAATTCTGTTCCAAACAAAAAGTCTGCCTGCCGTTCGCAGTTTCATGGCAACATTGTTTGTGTGAAATACACTGAAATAGTTGTATCAGTCTGTTGATTCTCCCAGAGTTGATTTAACGTATGTTTGCTGTATTGGGGTGGTCTGCGCACAGAGCTGCTGTTGGCCTTAACACACCTTTTACAGTTTCAACCGGGGTCATGTTCCAGGGAGCATCAACATCCCCTACAGCACGGCCTCAGGCCCGGACGGAGAGCTAGTGCAGGGTGCAGTCACCTCTCTGCAGGGGTACAGAGGGAGGGTCATCGTGGTCATCAGTCATGTCATGAAGAATGCAGGCCTGGTGAGCTCAGTCAGCTTCTGTTCCTTGCAATCGAGTGCATGTAACACGCGCATGTGTATGTATACTCACACGGAAACATGCACTCACTTTCACTGTCGTGGAAAAAGTATTTGCCCCTCTTTTAATTAGCTTCTTATTAGCTTACCGGCCCTATGGGCCGATAAGCTATTGTTGTGGTGTGGCGTTCGACGTCCGGAACATTTTTTTATCTTTTTTTTGGGCTGTTTAATTTTTGTGGAAATTTGCCATAACATACAAAGTACTACTAGACCATATCTCCAGTGTGTTCAGATTTTTTGATTGAATCATTTTTGTCCGTTTTATGAGCCCTTGAAAGTTTGACCCCAATGTCAAAGATAGGACTGAGAAATTTTTTAAAAATTATTTCTCAAAAACCACATGATGATTTTTTTTTCTAAATGAGGCAATCAACTTCCCTTGGTACCGTCAATGTACAGTGCGAGCGCCATTTTGATTGATTTGACGGAAGTGGGTCTAGTGGAGGCGCTGTACTTTATGAATATGCAAAATAGCCTGTGGAGGTCAAATGGTTGCTGATAGAGATTGTTTGTATTAACGACATACAGGAAGTCATATATGACCTATACATTGGCTATATTAAAGTTGACCGCAAATGACTTTGAAAGGTCAAACCTGAGGTCAAGGAAAATATTAACAATGTTTAAAGATAGGACTTGAAATTTCAAAAAAATTATTTCTTTAAAACTGTCCAACTTTTTTCTAAATCTGGCAATCAGCTCATCTTTATACACTATGTACAGTGCAAGTGCCATTTTGATTGAATTGAGGGAAGTGGGTCTAGTGGGGGCGCTGTATTTTAACATTGGGCCTTACGGAGAATGGGCAAAATGGCCTGTGGAAGCAAAATGGTTGCAGATAGAGATTAACTTTGTATTATCAACATATAGGAAGTCATAAATGGCCTACATATTGGTGTGTGAAAGTTGACCTCAGATGACCTTGAAAGGTCAAATTTGAGGTCAAAGCAAAATGTTAAAATTTTCAAAGGCTTCTTGGCTTGAAAATATTGAAGATTGGGAATAAATATGTATAAAAGACTTACAGGAAGTTATATATGAAATTTCTTTTGGTGGCCCTGAACTTGACCTTGGGTGACTTTTCAAGGTCAAACTTCCATAGCAAACTTCTATCTTCTATCACCAAAACTATTACAGATAGAGATTAGGTTTGTATTGTGGGCATATAGGAAGTCATGTATGAAGTTTCATTTGGTGTCCTTGAACTGGACCTTCAGCGGCCAAACATTACAGTGAAATTTCATTGACTTATTTCAGCAAAATCATTACAGAAAGAGTGTAGGTTTCCACAGGAGACCTATAGGAAGGCAAATATGAACTTTCATCTGGTGACCTTCATATTGACCTTTGAAGGTCAGACTTGACCGAGCAAAAGTTCTATGACTTCTATCACTAAAAAAGTCACCGATAGTTTGTATCACAGACTTGAAGGAAGTCACACATGAACTTCATTTGTTGACATTCGGCTTGACTGTTGCTGAGCTTTGAAGGTCAAAGTTGACATAATACAATTTACAATGACTTGTTTTGCCAAAACGGTCATAGATGGAGCCTAGGTTTGTATTAGATATGTATAGGAAGTCATATGAGCTTTCATTTGGAGACCTTCATATTGACCTTCGAAGGTCAAATGTGACTTAGGGGAGATTCAGTGACTTGTATCACTAAAATGGTCACAGATGGAGCCTAGGTTTGTATTACTGACATTTAGGAAGTCACATATGAACTTTCATTTGGTGACATTCAGCTTGACTGTCAGTGACCTTTTAAGGGTCAAACTCGACAGTGAAATTACAATGACTTGTATCACCAAAATGGTCTCAGATTGAGCCAAGGTTTGTATAGAGACATTTTGAAAGTCATATATGGTCTCATAAATGTATGTGAACCTCTCTTTGGTGACCTTGACATTGAACTTCAATGTTTCGAAGGTCAAAATTCACATGACATTTTCATAACTTGTATCATCACTATACGATTGCTTGCTGGTAAACTACAGGACTCCTGGTCCTATTTTTCTTCTTTGTAAATATGTCACACTCAATGGTTTCTGGTCTTCATCTAAAATGCAATATGAAACAAGGAGAACATGAACAAAAACCAAAAATCCCTGTAAAAGATCATTTAATTCGTCGAAGGAAAAAGGTTACCCAAGACCTACATCTATGCGAAAAAGTAATGCACCCTCCCGAATAGAAAAACTGAATGAGCTGCCAACAACAACAACTGCTTCCGATAAATTAAGATTAATTATTCACATCGCTGCAGAGGAATTTCGGCTTACTCTTCTTTTTTGCAGAATCGTAAACTTCAGAGAATGAGCTGCTCAAAACAAGGTCTCTGCACAGCATCTCATTTTGGATTGTGTAGGCTACTTCAAAATCTTCATTCCTGTTGAGTCTTTCAGAGGTAGCCTTGCTCTTTTACTTCAAATCACTGTTTTGCTGAATTGCTCCATTGTGCACTAGCCTCACCATAATACTACAAATACCATGACTATTGGCATGTTCTCCTTACAGTTGAATGCTGTTAGAGCTTTATACCAGATTCAACGGGAACCATGTCTTCCAATACATTACTTTCGAATGATCAGTTCTCAGAATATTACACCCAAATGCCTGAAGGTCATTACGGTCTTGTAATGTAGGCCAAAGGGCTGAGGCACAAATAGTTCTTTTCATCAGACCAGGTGTTTTATTTACAAGCAGTGTAGTCCCATGCAGCTTAGATATATGTGGTGCCAACAAAATATTGGCCGATTGAGGAAAAGCAAAAAAAAAAAAAAGCAAGTAAATAGTACAAGTAGTGAAACAAGACAAACGATAAAATATACTTTGCAAAAAGGAGGGTGCTTACAAATAGCAAGTGCGCAAGCAGCAATGCTACCTTAGATAAGAGCACTTGCCAATGGCTGCAATCTGGCCTGCCACTGCCAGCAAGTCTGCTATCTCTCACTAGGAGTTTCAGTTTCCACCTTTATATAGTAACTGCCTTCTACTGGGTAACATCAATTGTATTTGGCAATCAACAATCTCATCACATTGAATACCATTTGACTCCACAATAGCATATTTTACATAAAAAGGTAATTATCGGCGGCTCTTTTCAGAGTAGCGTCTTTGCCAATGCGCTACAGGGATGCAAATTGGGAAGGGTCTTCTGGGAAGGGTTATGTAGATATAGTTCCCCTAGGCGCCTCTTGTTGGCCTGACGGCTGCTTGTTAGGAAGATTCCAAGCTCGTTAATGCCGGGTATCCTCCGCCCTCGTTCTGAGCTTGCAAAGTTTCAACCAATGAGTTTATAAAAAGCGGTGACGACAGGCGCGTGCTTCGGAGAAGAGCTGCGAGCTGTCTCACTCTCCTGAGGTGGCAGTAGGGGGCCGCATATGTGAAAAGCCTTGTACATTGTTCCCCAATTGGACATTCCGTATTCGGGTGGGATTGGAGATGCCAATTAAAAAAAAATTTTTTTTTCTTTTTTTTTTTAAAGGTAATAAGGCTTTTTCAGAAGAATGAATTAATCCCCCCAAAAGTATTAAAATAGCTTTCCAGCTACCCTGCAATTAAATGCCCTTGCCCTGTTATCACACTTAGTCCAATCATATGAAAACCCCCTCCAAAACAAATAAATGGAATATTCTGCCTCAGGTTTTCCGGGTCTATACAGGGGGTCGCCCATGTAGCACGAAAAACAGCTAACAAACAATTCACTTGGGACAGGCACAATGATAAATATTAATTTACTCGCGAAGACTATACGTCTCTGGTATTTTATTAACACTCCAATGTGTTGTTTAAATTAAAAAAACTATGACAGTGTCACCATGTTTTAACTCTACCAATACTACAATCGGCAGCCTCTACCATCACAGACCGAAAGGGGGAGAGAGCGAGCAAACGCCATGCTAACAAAGTGACAAGGACACCTCTATGCTCACAAATGGAAGTACAGAAGAAGAGAAGTGGCTCTTGAGTGTTGTGTCTGTGTTTGCATTTTACCTTCTAGACAGCACAGGGGGTCTCCTTGGCAGGTGTTTTTGGCAAATATGAAATGAGCCTTTGTGTTCCACATGGCTAGTGATGATTTTTCACCTCAGTGTTCCCCCTGGATACCAATTTTTCTCCACTCTCTCTATTTTTCAGCTTATGAGTATCAAGCACTACAAGCAAGACCTCTCAACTTTTAAAACTGAATTACTCCTAAAGTTATTATCACACAGTAATCAATCAATTATGTATTTAATTTACAGAATCTAAGCTAAATGTATTTGTGTAAATATATGTGCTTTTTAAAATATTTTTTTATATTTTAAGGTTTTTCTCCCCCCAAAAAACTGTTATTTTAGCATTCTCCACTGTAACGAGAGGCTCAAACTTTCCACACATTGTCCTCCATATCATGGCTCTAAGGGGTCAGATACTAATTATCTTAACATTTTCTGACAGATAAGAAGGTCAGTAAAGCAGCCATATCAAATTTGCCATCAGTTGGTGTGTATTTAGCAATTCATAACAATTTGTAATCAGGTTGTCTGTTTCTCCATTTCACATGAGGTCCAGACCCCTTGGGTCTGTTGGCCATCACCCTGACAACCTGATTACAGATAAAGACACATGGAGTTGATAATCTGGAAGCACTTCGTCTAAACTAACTTTACAATTTCATTGATAATGATTCATATTTTCTGGGTAAACCAGGCACCTTAAGGAATCTCACAGTGTGTAATTGCTAGTCGGTTGGAGAAGGTCAGTTTGCCCGACTGACCTGCTGATGACTTTCTCCATATCTAAAAGATTCTTCTATGAAAGTTATATATTCTGAAAGCACTCTTTGAGAACTACGCTTTTGTCAAAATTCTGACTTTGAAAAGTTATATACAGCATTTTTGTAGCCTTTTTCCTTGAATCTCCTTCTCTGTAATTGTTAGGCAGTCAGAGGCTTGATGCAGCTGCTAGCAGGATAGGTCAGCAGAACAACAGGCCTCTATTCTGCTGAACTTTAATATTTTCACATGAAAATTATATGGTATGAAAGCACTTTTTGAGAACTGCATTTTGATCAAAGTTATAACTTTGAAATGTAAAAATAAGCAGATTTCTATCCTTTTTCTTGAATCTCCTTGTTTGTAATTGTTAAACCAAGGATACTCACTCTTTTCCAGAATGAGCCGCAGTGGATGCAGGCTTTCATTCTAACCATGCAGTTACACACCTGATTCTACTTATCAAGGTGTCTATGGCGAAAGCTTTAAGGGTTGATTTAGTAGAATCAGGTGTGTGACAGGTTGGATAGAGTGAAAGCTCGCACCCACTATGGCTCATTCTGGAAAAGAATGGGTATCCCTGTGTTAGACAGTCAGACTTGAGGCAGGCTGCTAGCAGCAAATGCCCTAGAGTAGAGGCTGCTTGCTGCTGTCATGTCTCATAGCCTGTTACATATGTGTACCCCAAAAGCTGAAAAACTGTGTCGTTTTCTAGAGATGGGTATGAATGCTGCTGACCTAATCTTAAGGGAGTAAGGACGGTTCTTTAGATGTTCTTCTGGATTATTTTGTGACTTTGATTGATGAGTTTTTGATGAGCTTTAGAGGAATTTTGGTTGGCCAGCTTTCCTTTGGAAAAGGTAATGCTAGGTAATGGTTCTCACTGTGGTCCATTGGATCCCACAGCCTTTTCAGACTAAGTTGCTATTTCAGTAACTTCTCATCTCTTTTGGAATTTCTGTTTGAGTCTGGCATAGGCACACTGGGTTTGAAGTACTTGAAAGTCTGAAAAAAAGATACTGAAACAAGACCTCTGTCATTTTGTAGGTCTTAGGGAGCAGATAAAGGAAATGCAAAAATAAAAAAAATCTGTTGGGAATTTTTGCAGAAAATCCATTTTTATGTGGCGGTCATCTTGAATTGCAAAATCCTAAGAAAGGGGTTAATAATTGCAAGCTATCATGTTTTTTTCGATAGTTTGACCTTACTATGCAGAACTGATGTCTTAGTCCAGCTCATAAGTTCAACAACGACAAACACCGGCAAGCCTTCCAGCCACACTCTTCACAATTGCATTTGCAGCAATGGGAAAGATGGTCGCTTCCTGCTTCAGACAAAGCCTAAACAGTGGATGGGAAGGACCATGTTGCCAACTTCTGCGAGGCCTATGCGAAACTTGAAATCTGGATCACACCCAAATTCCACATCATCAGAGACCATTTACGTGAGTTCTGTTAGTGCCATGGTTGTGGATTGGCTAGATATTCTGAGCAAGCTTTCGAAGCAGTTCACGCTGACTTCTCAAGATTCTGGGAGAGGCATCAGATAAAGGATAGCAGCAACAAACTATTTGGTTTGTGCTTAAAGCAAGCCATCAAAGACTGCAGTAGCGCACATGTCTAAGCATTACATTTAGCTAGATAGATCATTTTTGCCACGTGAGGGTTAAAGAAAGGAGATGGACTACTATTACTATTTTTCACATTCTTTTGATCAACAACCCTGCAGAGGAGACTTTCAGAAAGTCTCAGAAGTTTTTTAACCCTTTAACGTCAATTTTTTTTTTTTTTTTTTGCATTTTCTTTATCTGCTCCCTAAGACCGACAAAATGACACAGGTCTTGTTTCAGTATCTTTTTTTCAGACTTTGAAGCACTTTAAACCCAGTGTGTGGAGTGCAGCTTGTCGAGACCTTTTAGTCTTCTTCAGATTGCTGGAATTGTTCTATTTAAGTGATGTTTAGATTCAAAGGGGCTACCAGTAATCACGCTCAGGTATGTCTAGTCAAAATTAACCCAGTTTTCCGTTACATTTGTTTAATTGGCGCGTAATTAAGGGGGCAATTGGGTTTTCACACCAGGCCAGTTGGTGTTGTATATCCTTTTCCCTACAATAAATGAAATGATCATTTCAAAACTCTATTTTTTATTTACACAGGTTTTCTTCTTTGTCCAATACAAAGTTTTGTTTGAACATCTGTAAGGGTGCCAAATACTTTTTAATGGCACTTTATATACTATGCTCAAAGGTATGTGCAACCATATCCCCTCACAAATCCTGCCGGCATTTCTATGACAGTTTATTGCACACACAAATTTATACTGTGTTTATTCAAGGTTATATTTTACTTTCAGTTTTTTTTTTCTCATATTTAAACTTTACTGGTTTCAGTGTGTGTTTTTTTATATATATTATATTTGCTGTTATAAACCCTATGTATTTTTTCTACCACTACTGCTTCAGAACCCTTCCTGAGATATCTGTTTCATATAGTGCAATATAGAAAGACGGCTTATTCCTTTCTTTGTATATTTGGCCAGTCATCACAATACGTAAAGCAATGAAAGTACAATAAATTACATTTGTAATTCTGTTTTGTGCAATGAGAAAAATATTTTCCGAATGATTGAATTTTGAGATTAATGTCCAGAACTGCCCATATACTGCCTTGCAATGTTGCCAAGGCATTTCAGAAGGAAAGTTTCTGTCAGGCATAGTTCTGCTTTGGCGTTTCTCTAAATCTGATGTGTGTTGAGGCATACCAGCACTACAGTATGTCTGTGACAGGCCTGCCTTTAGCCTCTCTGTGGGCCTTGATTAAACCTGCCAGCTTGCCTCAGGGGACAGCAAATGGCACACGGTTTCTGCCAAGTACCTAAATGCTGTAAATGACTGGGCCGCATTGTCATTTTCGCTCCATTTTCACTTGCTCTACGATCAGTCGAACATTTGTGGACAGAGCCTTGTGCTTTTTCATTGTGGATTTTGCTCCTTTGTGCTGTCAGCAGCCAAGCCTTCATTACTGCTTGAATTCCTTTCACTAAAACACTCACTGGGTAAGTTCGTTTTTGTGCTCTCATAGACCACATTGAATTCAAATCATTTTGATATAATACTTAAGGCAGAAGCCGAGCCTTTCCTTTCCTCTACCTAAAAAGAGACCTCATAATGCCAAAAAGGTTTTTTTTTCTTTGTGAACACGGTTTACAAATAATCCCTGAATAGCAGTATTAGTCAAAGTACAGCTTGATTATTCTCAGACCTTGTTACCCTCTTCAACCAGAACATCCCTGGATTTTCTAACTGGTTTAATGTGGCATGCCATCAGAGGTGTAGAAGCCTCACACATTTCAATGCATAATTGCTCTCAACTTGTGCCCGATTGAGATGGCCTGATTAAGAATCAATCAATTTATTTGCTGAATATTCTAAACAATAGTTTATAATTGTTATTATTGTAATAATGACTGAATAATTAGCCCATAATGATTAAGAAATTATGAATTAAGAAATGACAGATATCACCAATATGCAACACTGACAATGTAAATGCAACACACGCAACATTGCAAGGATGGCAATTATACAAATAATAATTTAATTCAAAACTTAGTGTGAAATCCATCTCCTATTTTAGCATTTTTTCAGCAGTGTAATTCAAAATATTCTCAGTGTTAAAAAGAAAGCATGTAAAATGGGGAAACATCAGCCAAAGCAAATCAAATTACGAGCATTCACACAAAATAACATCACTTACAAGCCTTGCTAACGTGCAGTTTTATGAGTCACAGGAACTCAAGGTCTTCGAAAGACATTGATGTCTTGTGTCATCATTAATGAAGATGGGAAAATTCCTGACAACTCTGCGATACAATTAGCTATAATGCAGCTAAAAACAAATTGGCCTGTTATTCTACTGATTAGACTTCGCAAATGAGGAAATTAATGTTTGGTTGCTGATTTGATGCAAAGAGGAGCGAGTCACACATTTGGAGCTCCGATGGGATAATAATTTGTTTGTACAAATGCCAATGTTTCCAAGCAGTTCTTCCTCAGGCATCAAGGGATGATTAAATCCCCTGAAGAAGATTTGCATTGAGACCATAGTTAATTTAATAAATTAATTATCATACCATTGTGGCTACGATCCTTCTCGCTCCTAACTAGGAGAAGTGAATGGGAGCTGGTTTGGAGTTCAGATGCATTTTAAGGTGAAGTTCCTGAAGGGCTGGTATACCTCAGATGGCACGGCACTGAAAATTCTGAGCTCAAGAGGTTAAATTGGGACCAATGGCGTGTATTCTTCTCTTGTCATGGTATGCATTGCTACTGTCCACCTCATTCAAATTTTTAAATAAGCGATTAGTCTTCGGTAGTTATTGTTCATTTGTTCAGTTGATCTTTGATAAATTGTTAGTTTTGGATTTGATTTATTGACTGTTAGTTTTGGATTTGATTTATTGACTGTTCTGTTGCCTCAATATTTCGACTTCAGAAGAAACTTTTATGCTGCTCATGCTGACTCGGGACATTTCAACCAAAGAGTTAATGATAACAAAATACTTCTCGCTAACTGCATGAACTTGAACTTAGTTCCTCTAGAATCTGTAAATTCTGTCTGTGTGATTTAGGTACTTATTCTAATTCCTTTGTGCTAGCGTGTGTTTTAGCCACATGCTACGTGAGCAGACGTCCAGAAAATAGAGGTTGATGCCTTTGAAATGAGGCATTATAAATGCATTTTGGCCATACGGTTATGAACTTTTTATGTGGGGACATCAAACTGACAAAATTTTAGACATGGTGGGCTTTAAAGGGTTAAACATTCAATTAATAGCTAGCAGCCTGCTGCTTTTAATTCAAGCATTAAGGGGAAAACGTTTGGAAATGTATCTTCGAATGTCAGAGTGATATTTAAGAGCCAGGTCATTTCCCTGCTGAAGTGAAAAAAACAATGTCGTGGAAGTCTTAAGAGTTTACTGCTAATTATGAGTTTTTAGCTGGATAGATATTATGTGCTTTTTTACTATTGACCTGTCTGTCTGTTATTAGCTAAGGGAAGGCCTTTGGGAAGAAAAGTATGTCTATACAAGAACAGTAATTGATACTGTTTATTTAAATCTGGAAGCCTTTCCAAAATTACAGGCATTTGGCAGAATCCAATTGAAGTCCCTCTGGAGTAGTAAAGCATTTAAAGTGTAAAACCATTACATTTCTGTGGGCAGCCATTTAATATTGATATCCCTGCCGGCAGGGTATTGCCTGGCATTTCCATTCCAGCTGATTTTTAGTCCTGATTATTTGAAAAAATAAAAAAAGGTTGCCATTTGAGGAAATTTAGAACAAAACTCTAAGAAGTAAATTCTGTTTTCTGCTCCTCGGTGTAATTGCTGTTTGGCCTTGCCTTTGGGACTGCACCTTTGGCGATGCTAAAATTCCCATTTACAAATATGTTGGCTGGATCATCCCATTTTGAATCAGTATTGTAAAGTAATATTTGTACCTGCCTTCTTGTAACTATTATTTTAGCATGCCCGATTCCATTGAAAAGTAGTATGAGGAAGTTGAATATTGTATTAAAATTCCTTCAGGCTCTGAAATGGTACAAACTTTGGATTGACTGGTGGATAGTGGAGTACATCACGTATAATCCCTACAATAGGATGGTCACCAATAGCCTGAAAAACACGGAAATACTGTTAGTGGGGGAGAAGTCAACAAAATGGCTTACCTTATCAAGTAATGCTGTCAGATTGATGCAGTCAGTGAGTCTACATTGGTGTATTCAAGGCATACCAAGTAATTATGTCTTCCCCTTCCTGGAGGGAGACATATTGTTTTTGCCTGAATTCCCGTTGACGTCGGCGTTGGCGTCGGCGTTCCCATTTGTTTTTATGCATAATTATGAATCTGTTCGACCGATTCTCACCAAATTTGATATATTGTCTCTCCATAAAATGTAGATGTGCCTCTTCAGGGTTTGAACTGCTTTTGAATTTTATTTTTTCTGTTTCCAAGGCAAAAATTTGGACTCAGGTATATTGAAGGGTGGGACTCCGGACCATAACTCTAAAATGTGTAATGGGGGAAGGGGGAGACATCTGTTTTTACGTGTAAAAACCATTCTAGTTTTGACTGAGATACACAGAATTGACAGACATTGAATGTTTCCTTTTGATGTCTAGACAGTGTGGGCTGAAGCAGTTGGTATTAATAGTGTACAGTATGACGCGATAATAACTTTGCTGTCATGTAGAATATAAATTATAATTGTAGCCTTCAAATTGTTATTCATGCACATAGCTCAAAATTCATCGGTTTACCTTGCCAGTACTGTTAGCATGACCAGGGTTCATATTTAAACTAAATATTTTTTAGTTTATTATTTTTGCAGGATGTAGGCTGGATTAGATGTGAATGCAGTTAACTGGGCAGTGCAAAGGTAGTCCGATCGACTATGTTAATTGGCATGTCAAGGCTATAAATTGTACTTTTGCAGCAAAAACAAGTATCTATTCACTGGCAGTTTATGAACAGTAAAAACATTGCATATATACTCAGCGCCATTAAAAACGCACAAGTGAGGTATTTACTGTATTTGCGGCAAATTGAAGAATCGATTGATTTTTATTGCTTTTCCAGTGAGGCACGAGAGGAAATAAAGTGAAGCGCGTGGTGTTGTAATCCTGACGTGCACCATGTGCACGCACCAAGCACTTCAGTAATAACAAACATTGAGCTGTTTGTCATGTGCACAGTGACACTTGACTTGCTCTTATTGGTGTGGTCAATAGCCTACATAAAGCCAACAAAAAAAAAAAAATGCTACTGCATCAAGAAAATGGAACGGCTTGTGACACAGGACAGAGAAAAAGAGCCTTTGGCCAAATCTCAGCCGCCGAGAGGTGGTGCGTCATTTGCACTGTCACCGTTCAACAATCAGTCGGCTGTCTATCCGAAAATGGAACACAGGCACTGTCACTGACCGACCCCGCTTAGGGCAGCCACGAGTGACGATGGCAGCTCAATAGCGCCACATCTGGTTACAACCTGTACATGACAGATTCCAGACAGCAACCATGAAGATGAGGGGTCTGAGACGATTGAGGGTGAGCGCAAGTACTGTTTTACACTGTCTACATGAGCAAAACATGCATGCACACGGGCCCTAAAGTTCCTACTCCTGTTGATTTTGCCCATCAACAGGAGTAGGAACTCTTCACTTCTGACTGTGGGCACCTGCCGCTGTGTAATTTTATGAGACTTTATTTCCCTGTTTCTCTCTGAGAATGGAAAACCAGTACTGTCACAGACTGACCAAAGTAAGGGCAGCCATGAGTAAATAGGCAAAAACTGGGTTTTCTGTAGGGCCGGTGTGCACGCGTGTGTTGCTCACATAGATGGTGTCAAATGGTACTTCTGCTCATCCTCAGTCGTCTCGGACCCCTCATCTCATGATCAGTTTTGGTTGCTGTCTGGGATCAATCACGTACAGGCGCACTGGAAAAGCAATAAAAATCAATTGATTCTTCAGTTTGCCACGTATACAGCGCACACCTCACCTGTGTGTTTTTAACAGCACACACTCCTCACCTGTGCATTTTTAACAGCGCACACCTCACCTGTGCGTTTTTAACGGCACACATCTCACCTGTGCGTTTTTAAAAGCACACATCTCACCTGTGCGTTTTAACAGCACACATCTCACCTGTATGTTTTTAATGGCCCTGAGTGCACAATTTTTGTGCTCTCACTAGTGTTCCCTTAAAATGTCTTATGGAGGATTTTGGTGTGTCACAAGTGAATGAACTTAGTTTTAATACATTCATCGTCAGTAAAATGTATATTACATTGCCGTGGAAAAAGTATTTGTCCCCTTCAAGATTCTTCTTTTTTTTTACATTTTTGTCAAGTGTTTCACATCATCAAAGTCATTTTATTTTTAGACAAAGATATTGCAAGTAAACTTCAAATGCATTTTTTAAATAATAAGATCATTAACTAAAGGTAAAATCCTTTAAAACAAGAGTTACGAATGTAACTACGGTTCTATAAATCCCGAATGACCGCCAGAGGCGGTGCTTAAAGCACTGAATATTCCCCTTCACGATGCGCAGTTCGAGTATGTATACCAACATCTGTGACCCACAGATGACCCGAAGAAGATTATATCTTTCGGTGTAACCTGAGGATCATTTCCTACAGAATCTTCTCGCGAGCACACAAGGATTCTGAGTGACAGAGAACTCTGACGGTCACTCGGGATTCATAGAACCGTAGTTACATTCGTAACTCTCGTTCTATTTCATCCCTGCTGACCGTCAGAGGCGGTGCTTAAAGCATTGAATGACTTATGCCAGCAAGGTCACAAAGAATCCGAATCACAGACCTTTAATGTGCAGAGTCAGAGGACCCCGGCCGCAAAACCACGGCCAAGAGGTGGGGTGTGGCCACATTCACCCTGTAGAACCTGGAGAAAGTGTTCGGTGACGTCCATGAAGCTGCGGCACAAATGTCCTGCAGGGACACTCCCCTCAGGGCAGCCCATGAAGTAGCAACACTCCTGGTAGAGTGGCACCTCACGCCAGGTGGAAGGGTATGGTTACTTGCCCGATAGGCATGGGTGATGACATCAACAATCTAGTCTGACAAACGCTGCTTGGAGACGGCGCAACCCCTGTTAGGGCTACCGTAACAGAGAAAAAGTTGATCAGACCTACGAATGCATACAGTAGCTGCAGTGTAGACCCTCAGAGCCTGCACTGGACATAACAGTTCAGGCTCGTCCCCTCTCTCCCCTGGAGAAGGGTCAAACCGAGCCAGCCGAATAGGCTGGTTACGGTGAGCGCGGGCCTACACTTTAGGGAGAAACGCTGTGTTCGGCCACAGAGTGACCCCTGAGCCATCCGAGTTCCACCTCAAACACGAATCACTGACAGACAGGGCATGCAGCTCGCTGACACGCTTTGCAGAGCAAATAGCCAGAACGATCGCAGTCTTACAAGACACCCACTTCAGCTCCGCTTGTGTCAAGGGCTCAAATGGGGGTTGGCGTATTGCATCCAGTACCAGGGGAAGATCCCATGCTGGAGCTCTTGGGGCACTCAGAGGATGTAATCTCTGAGCCCCCTTCAAGAAGAGGGACACCAAACTATGGCTCCCCACAGTGCCATTGTCAATCCTCACATGACCGCAAGATATTGCCGCTACATACACTTTCAATGTCGAATGAGACCGACCGACCTGAAGAAAGTCAAGAATAGTTAGCACAGAGCAGCGCACAGGGTCCTCATCCTGTCTCGCACACCAGTCGGAGGCGTCGTTGATTGGGGTGCCAGATCCGCCCCGCCAGCTGGGACAGGAGATCCCTTCTGTCGGGAAGGCGCCACGGTACACCGCGACAGAGGCCGTGGAGCAGTGAGAACCAGCTCCTCCCTGGCCAGAAGGGAACCACAAGTAGGACACTGTTACCCCCCTGAAGAACCCTCTGAAGTACCAGCCGGATCATAGGAAGCGGAGGAAAGGCATACTGGAGGCCGTCCGGCTAAGGATGGGCTAATGCGTCCTGGCCCAAGGGACTGGTTGTCTCGGCTAGGGAGAACCACAGAGGACAGTGGGTAGAGACTTCTGAAGCGAAGAAGTCCACGTCCGCTCTGCCGAAGAGGCTCCAAATAGTGAGGTTTTTGACGGGAGAGGGAGTCTGCTAAGCTATTCCGCTCTCCCGGTAGATACATTGCCCGAAGGCTGATCAGACGGGGGGCCGCCCACGTGAGGAGCTTTTCTGTCACTCGCAGCAGCCGCGCAGACTTAGTACCGCACTGATGATTTATACGATGTTCAGTTGATGTGTTGTCTGAGCTTATGAGGACATGCTTGCCCCTCAGGTGTGGCAGGAAGTGCCTGAGAGCCAGGTGAACCGCTCGCAGCTCCAGCACATTGATGTGTGCACCCCGGTCTTCCACAGACCACCGTCCATAGACCATCCTGCTCTGCCATACTGCACCCCATTCAGAGGGGCAGGCATCTGTGGTTACTGTCTTTCTGCGAGACGGAACAGAGCCCATGGGGACGCCCCTGAGCATGTAGGCCCTGTCCCTCCACGGGGCCAAGGCGAGGAGACACTGCTATGACACCCTGAGCTTCCTGTGCCTGTGTCACTTGGCATCCAAGTGGAAGCTGTTCAGCCACCTCTGCAGGGGGCGTAGTGACAGCAAGCCCAGCGGAACCACAGCTGAAATGGATGTTAGTTTGCCCACGAGGCGAAGAGATGTAACAAAGGTCAACCAACGGCCCTCTTGGAACAGGGCAAGAAGGTGAGGGATGTCGTCCACACGGTGAGGGGACGGTCTGGCTATCATGGCTATACTGTCCAATGCAATCCCAGTGAAAGTTGTGGCCTGAGATGGCACCAGGCAACTCTTTTCCATGTTTACCTTGAGTCCAAGGCAGGCCACGTGGGACAGGAGACGCGCTGTATCTCGGACACCTGGGCATGGGAGCCTTGAGACTTGAGACTGTAGAGGCGCAAGGGCTGCGGCCAGACACCTCGTGAACACCCTTGGAGAGAGGGAGAGCCTAAAGGGTAGCACCCTGAACTACTAGTGGCAACCTCGGTAGGCAAAGCGGAGAAACCGGCGATGTTTTTGAGTGATGGGGACGTGGAAGTAACCGTCCTTGAGGTCGATGGATGTAAACCATTCTCCCTGTGCCACAGTTCACAGGACATCTCCTGTGGTCAACATATGGAAAGGTATGACCTTCATAAATTTGTTCAGTCCTCTGAGGTCTAAGAGGTCTTTTTCGTCACTAGGAAGTATGTTGAATAGTACCCTCTGGGATGTGACAGAGGGTCCCCATGCTCAATGGCGCCTTTGGCCAGTAGGGTGGATAACTCCTGGTCCAACACGCGAGCCTTTGCCAGGTCGTTGATGGAGGTCAATTTGACCCGGCCAGATTTGAGGGGCCGGCGGCGGAATTGAAGCTTGTTGAGGTGGAAACTACCCACGGATCTGAAGCATGAGCAGCCCACTGTTGGAGCTGCTGATGTGAAAAATATCCGAAGGCCAGCCCCAAGGCCTCAATGTCTGGCCCCCTGGCCCCTAGGGGCCCTAAAGGGGGGGTTGACAGGCTCTGGAGCTCGAGGTTGTCTGGATGGCAGGGAGCAGGGCCTCGAAAGTCCCGGGCTGGTCTCTGCATGGGACGCTGGAAATCACGGCAGCTAGTGGAGTGGGTTGGCGGTGGTAAGAGGTTGTCAAAAGCAGCCAAGGAACCCCTTGCTCTGCTGGCAGGAGGCCTATCAAGAGGAGGCATCCGCTTAAGGCTCGCAAGCTGCTGCCTGGTTTACCCCACCTGGATGGTCCGTTCCAGTGCTTCCTGGGCTGCAGGACCAAATACCTCCCCCAGTTCCACCGGGAGACTGCGAAAAAGTCTCCTGGAGGCCTCTGTCAAGTTTGACTGAGATAGCCAAACCTGGCGACGAGCCTGAACCAGGGTGGACATCATTCGTCCAAGTTCCCTAGACAGAAGGTCGAATGCCTCCATTGAAGCATCACAAAAAGTCACAGAATCAGCAGCCACGTTGCCCTCCTGCAGTGAAGCTGAGAGCGGCAACATGGGATGTGACGAGGAGTTCCCCATGCGGCCAGCACGTGCTCCAGTATCATAAGCCCTTGTGAGAAGGTCATCAGTGATTCAACACTGGGGTTGAGGGCACCTAGCATCCCTTCGCAGAGCTTTATCTGGGGACACGATGAGAGAAGTGATGGCAGGCTCAACGGCCGGCATGCAATTCAGGCCAACTCTTGCTGCATCGTGCATGGCTGCCAGGGTCCGCCCATCTGCAGAGTGGCGGGAGCAGGCCTTAGTGTCCCTCCAACAGGCCTGCAACTCCTTCAGATAGTCCTCAGAGTGGGGAATGGCAAAGGCAGTGGGGGCCTGAAGAAGGCGCTAGCAGGTGCTGCTTCTGCCTGCTGTGGTACATCCATGTGCAGTCGATCTAAGTCCATGGGCATGATTGCCCGCATGGAGCCATCCCCCAACTCGGCCACTGAACTCTGAGGCGAGGAGTGGGAGCCCTGCTCAGATGCCTGGGAACCCCCATCTTCCGAATCTCCCCCATAACCATGGAAGTAGGTAGCCGAAGCTGCCTGGGAAAACGTATCCTCCTTGGTTACCAGCACTTGCATTGGAGGGTAGGGTGCCAAACCACCCTGCAATGGGGTATCAGGCTGGCGGTCTCTGAGTATGGACCTCACCTGGGCCAGCTCAGCAGACAGGTGGTCGACTTTAGATGAGAGCCTGCTTTCTTTTTTTTCTTTTTGAGCAAACCTCGCCTTCTTCCTGGAGGGTGCGACTTCTGTAGCCGCAGCCTGCCGCTTAGAGCGTCTCTGACAGACAGGGGGCATCTGGCCTGATGGGGGGAGATCACCTTCATCCCCTTGACATTCCACCTGCGCCAGTCTGGCAGCCTTCACCGCCCGAGGCAAGTAGCTTCAGTTCATGTAGGGATTGTCTGACAGTGCCTCCTGCAGGTGCTCAGGATCGAGGCATGCAGGGCATAGGTCATGGCTGTCCTCTGGCTGTAGAGGAGCCTCACATGACGTACAGAAATAGGAGTCATCGATTGTGGTGGCGCTGGAGGCTAACACGACACTCACCTGTCCAAGTTGGCTCAGACGCTCCCGCTAGTATGCTACGGGGCCTTGCAGTGGAGGGAGGGAGCCCGTACGCTGCCTTTACCAGGTAAGGAATCTAGCTGGTATTTAATGAATGCTCCTCGGGTCACCTGAGCGAGAACGCAATGGACAAACCGAGTATGGACACCGTAAGCTGGAGGGAGGGAGCGCGTACGCTGCAGAGGCTCAGTAACAAACCCAATAAAAAATAAAAATTACTAATTAACAATAATAAAAATAAATAATAGTTATTTTCAGTTTTAACAGTAACAAAATAATAATAAATCAGACTTTACACAAAAAAGAAAAACAACCACTGCACTGTGGTCCTCACCCAAATCGGGGCACAGCACGAACAAAAAAACAAGCCATATGCTGGGGGGAAGCAGCGCGCACGCAGTCTGTACCAACAGAAATTGATGCAAACTCACCTGCAGGTGAAGCTATGCAAGCGTTACCGCTAATAATTATCCATGCTGGACACCGGGAGACGGTCACGCAACCCGCCAGCTCGACCGACTAAATTAATCGTCGGGATAAGAATGCGCGTCACCGACAAGTAATTAACAGCAAAGTAAAGTGTCTCTCAGAGAGATCGCCGTCGCAGCTCCTGGAGGGCGAACGATCGCTGCTCCGACCGACAACGGTCGCGGAACTACTAGCAACGGAGTTTAAAGTGGTTAGCAGTGAAGCAGTAGGCTCAATGCTTTCCAAGGAAGCAAACTGCGTGCGAGAAGAAAAAAAGGAAATGATCCTCAGGTGACACCGGAAGATATAATCTTCTTCGAGTCATCTGTGGGTCACAGGTGACATTGTTGGTGTACATACTCGAACTGCGCATGCGCGAAGGGGAATATTCAGTGCTTTAAGCTCCGCCTCTGGCGGTCAGCAGGGATGAAATAGAACCTGTATCATACATTTGAAAAAAATGACTCCCACTCAAAGCTAATATTGTGCCACCCTTAACATTTAAGTTCACTGGCATTGACGCTTTTGTATCGCTGTGGAGGAAATGTGGCCCACTCTTTCTTGCAGAATTGCCTTACTTCAGCTACAGTGGAGTGTTTTTGAGCATGAACTGCGTGTTGCGTCTGCATCTCAAACCGATACAAGTCGGGACTGACTAGGCAACTCCATAACCTTCATTTTGTTTATTTTTGAGCCATTCAGAGGTGGACTTGCTCGTGTGCTTTGGATCATTGCCATGCTACATAACCCATCTGCCCTTGGAGTGTAGGTCACAAACTGATGGTCTGTCATTCTTCCTCAGGATTTTCTGATAAACAGCAGAATTCATGGTTCCATCAATTATGGCAAGTCACTAAGGCCCTGAAGCAGCAAAGGAGCCCCAGTACACACCACTAAGTCATATTTGAGGCCCTAAGAACCAGCGTGGCCCATCCCACATTTGTTTTTTTATTTCGCGAAATTTAAGTTTAAGTTTTGTTGCATCAGGAAAACGGAATTTCACAAAAACTTTAACCGAAACACACTACAAGTAAAGGTAAAATTTTAATGAATTACTCTAATATGCCAAATGTCAGAAATTAAGCCTATTACTGACCTTGACCTTTATAGATTTTGGGATGGGCCATTCTAGCGCTTAGTTAAGTACTTAGTTTGGCACTTAGTTTGAGAGAACTGCATGTAAATCCACTATTAATCTTATAACAGCATGGTTTATTCTTGACTTTGACACTGGGGTATTGTTCATAGGCCTATGCCAATCAGTTTGTTACAATTTAAAACAAAACTAATTAAAGTTACCTGAATCTGTGGATACCAGGCCCTCCTCTGATTTGTTTGGACAGAAATCCCTGCCCTGACTGTCATCTGCTGCGCCATCTTCATCAGTTAGAGCAGGCAGCTGCTCATCTGTCAAGTACTTGTGTTTCACTGAGACTTCTGGGAAATTAGGGATGGACCATTCTGCCTCTCAAAGTAATTTTACTATTACCTAAAGAGGTGGGCCCTCTCCATATCTTCAGCATATTGTGGGTTAGGGTTGGCCCATTGTGTCACTAGAAACATTACAAGTGTACCAACCTCATAGAACCTCTAAACAATCTTTTTCAAAAATGTGGGATGGGCCACTCTGGTTCTTAGAGGCTCATTTGACTGTTTGTATAATGTTCTTATCATGGAATGCTGTGCTCGCTTAACACCGGATATAATGGCACCACGTCTTCCAAAAAGTTCCCCTTTTGGCTCATCAGTCTACAGAATATTATGCCAAATGTCTTGGGTGGTCTTCATGATGTTTTTCTAGGCAAATGTGAGAAAACCCTTTCGTGTTCTTCTTGGTCAGCAGTGGTTTTTGCTGTGCTGCTCTCCCATGTTTGCCATTTTTTCCCAGTCTCTTGCCTTTTGCGGAATTGCGAACTCTGTCCTTAACTGAGGCAAATGAAGCCTTCGATTTTTTAGATTATAGTCGGAGTTCCTTTGTGACCACCTGGATGAATTGTTGATGCGCTCTTGGAGGAATTTTGGTAGGCAGCAATTCCTTGGAAGGTTCGCTCTTTCAAATTTTTGGCATTTGTAGATAATGGCTATCACTGAGGTTTGCTGGAGTCACAGAGCCTTCGAATTAGTTTTGTGATCTCTTCTAGACTGATAGATGTGAATGACTTTCTTTCTCTACTGTTTATGAATTTTTTTCAGATCACGGCTTCATGTGCTGCTTTTAGCCTACTATACGCTGCCGGACAGGTTCTATTTAAGTGATGTTTAAACACACCAGGGCTGGCAGTAGTCATGCCTGGGTGCGTCTAGTGAACTTGGACCCAACTGCCAATTAAATTTGTCGATTTCTTAACTAAGAGGGCCAATTACTTTTTCTCAAAGGGCCAGGTAGGGTTTGAAGGCTTTTTTTGGTCAATAAATTAAAACCCTCATCAGCAAACAGCATCTTGTATTTAATCAGGTTATCATTGTCCTATACATAACTTTTGAGTGTGACAAATATGCAAAAATCGGAATGGGGCAAATCCTTTTTGGAGGAAAGACTTGATGATTACAAATCATTTTGTTTTCATATTGATTCACCAGATACCTCAACTCAACTGACAAACTCAATTAACTGTGCAGTTGTTTAGGAATATTATGTTTTGGTTCAGCCACCATTAGGACCACCTCCGTTGCAGCCACAGATCCTTTGCCTTAGCCTGATAACTCAAATAGTTCGTACAGGAATCGCACAAAACTTCTCTTGTTCATTCCTGTTGTGTAGAGGGCAAACGATATTGTTTTTTTTTTTAATTATTTTTTTTATGACTTTAAGACCTTCCCTGTTGCAATAGGTAAAATTTTGTATTTTCAAATGCAATGACTCAAACTACTGTCGTACTACTTCTGATTTTTTTTCTTGGGCAGAGAGAAGGCATGTTATTGACAATAGTCACGCTTTGAACATTTCCATAAGGCTCCCATCGGGCAAAACGTTTAACTTTTGAACAGTCACCACATAAACATTGTCTCACTTAAGGTGGTGTGTTTTGGATTATGAGCACTTCCATCCCTTCTCTGTATACTACCTTTCTGATAATTCTGGTTCAAGTCGATCATTGTCTCATCTATTCATGGGATGTTCCAAAACGACACAGGCTGTCTTTCATTTACTGTACATCTGAGGCTGACCGATGGTTTATTTCTCACGATAAACCATCTGTATTAACTGAAGTTTTCTCTCCATTCTTAACTGTGACACAGAAGTCTGATTTGGTCACACCTAATACGTCACCCCTCTTATGGGTCCATTGTAATTTTTTAAGTCTAATAATGGCTTGCATCACTGTCAGTGACAACTTGGACTTTATATTGACAGTCAATAGCAACAGACTCCAAATGCAAACAGCAACACTTCTCATCAACCCTGGACCTTTTATCTGCTTACCTGTAAATTAAATAATTCAAGAATAATACACTCCTTGCACTGGAACAACTAATTCTCCAATATATTTGGTTTCTAAACTCTTTTCCCTGTAATGACTACATATGACACCTAACTCTTTTACCCATAATAACATATGATGCCTTCATGTATATCAATGGATGTTTTCCCGGGGTGGGGGGGGGTATCCCCTAGTCATCAAATGTCATCTTCATTGTAATGGCCAGGGTCATCATTTGTAGTCATTATGGGAAAAGAGGGGGGAGTCTATGAGGAGAATAGTTAAAGCAGTGGTTCCAAAACTCGGTCCTGGGGATCTACTGTGTTCACCGGTTTTTGTTCCGGCCACAACTGCTATCCCAGAATTTTACTGAGTTGCTAATTTATCTTGATTGTACTACTCTTGCTTAAATGGATTATTTACCCCTTTAAGCCACTTTATTTCAGAAATGGCATTCCTGAAGAGCTCCGTATTAAAATGTACTATATATCAAACACTGCTTTTTGCATGAAAAGAGGGAGAAAGTGTGACTCTTGAAACAGAAGAATCAACTGGCATCTAACTGTTTAAACTGTGGTCGCTAAAACTAATCATTAATTAGGTAATTGAGAATTCAAAGGCAAAGCAAATTATATTGAATCAAGCCTGTTTGATGTTATTTTTGTGTTTGGTGTTTGTAAAGAACATAAACATCTACATTCAGGAACCTAATAAGCAGCTTATCGATTTGCCACAGTCTTGAATTTGATTATTTAAAACATACTGCCACCTCCCGTCTATTGAATATTGCAAAATAAACACAACAAGCTTGTAAATATTATTTAATATGGAGCCATTTATGCCAACACAGCTTGCAGTTTAAGAGGGTGAAATGTCTTTCTTGCCTGAAAGGCAATTAATGAAGGTAAGTGAACACCTTTTTACTTCTAAGATTGTAATTGTGGTTGGAACGAAAGCCAGCAAACACAGTAGTTCGCCAGGATTAAGTTTGAGAACCTATGTATGCTACAAAGGAGAAGGGAGGGCAAGTATACAAAGTGTTGTAATTCCTACATTGTCAACGCAGTTTGGATGTAAATACCCTGAAATTTAAGCTTGGAGTCATTTGAGATTGTAGCCATTGCTTCATTTCTGCTTCAATATGCTCCGGCAGACATCCGAAATAATAATTACTTCGTCAATGTCCGGATATTTATTAGCCTGACAAAGTCTGTCTTGAAGCCGCTATTTTACGTGGTCTCTCATTCTCTCAAAGTAATTAAACTGTGTCTTGTCAGGGCACAAGGTTTTTATGGAGAGTGTTCTTCCCACATATACTCATTAATCTCTGGCGAAATCCTGTGGTCACTTAATTATATAGATGAAATGAGAGGAGAGGATATATTTGGAAAACCTCATGTCACGACCAGCCACATTTTTATCACTTTTGCTGTCGGATCTGAAACAATATGATTGTGGCACCTCTGTGGCTGACAGGTCTGGTGACTATGTCATATGTTGTAAACCTCTGGGCTTTCACAAAGATCTCTTTATTCAAACAACAAGCATGACAGGCATACACTGTAAACCTTGGGCTGAGTTCCAGCTGTCACTCTAAGTGAGAGGTGGCTCCTTGAAGGCCTGATCTAGGAGAACGTGGGGATTGGTGTTGTTGTGTGTGGCAGGGCCAAGTGCCTCCACGCGCCGATTGCAGCTGTCATCGTACGGCTTCGAGAGGCGAGGGCTGGACTCAGCTTACCTCCCACAGGAGGTGAAACAAAAAAAAGGGCTGAATCCTTTTTAAAGAAGTGCAAGAAAGTTGTTGTGGCATTGAATGTGAGGCACCCCTAATTGTTACAACCTAAAGAAACAAGCAGATGCACAGTATGTAGCTGTATTCGTCTTCCAACAACATCCACTGTTTGTGCTTCCTCAAACGGTGCTCAGCACGGGCGTTCCACCTGTCTGTTGATGCCCTGCCCTCAGACACAATCCATTCTGAATGCGTCCGATGCAATGGCCGATCAGAGGAATTTTTGGTAGGCCGGTGGAGCGCCCGAATGGCTGGTAAACGGAGCACAGCATCTGTTCAGCTACTGCCGCAGAAAGACTGCCTGTTCGGTATGCTCGTCTCAAGATTGTAATATACAGTGCTATGAGAAAGTTTGGGCACCCCATCTGAGGTTGTACAATAATTGACTCTGTCTCCACAGAAAAACATCCTAGTGGCATGTCCTTCCTTTGCCCATCAGAGCCAAGTGCTGGGTTGTTTTGCAGACACTGATTTTAATTATTGGTGTATTCCTTTGTATGAAATTAAATCAAATGTGAAAAATGGGCTGTGCAAAAGTATGGGAACCCTTGACATTTTGTTGCTTTGAGGACCTGTAACTAATCATCACAGAGTAATTGAAAACACCAAGTTGGTTAAGTGAGCTCATTAAGCCTTGAACTTAATAGGCAGGTGCATCCAATCATGACAAAGGCTATTTAAGGTGGCCAAATGCCAGTTCTCTTTCTCTTTGACTGTCCTCTGAAGAGCTGCAAGATGGGGGCCTCAAAACAACTTTCTCATGACCTCAAAACGAAGATTATAGAGCAGTATGGACTAGGGGAAGGCTACAAAAAACTTTCCAAAAGATTTCAACTGTCAGTGTCTACCGTGAGGAACATTGTAAGAAAATGGAAAGCCACAGGCACAGTCCTTGTCAAGGCCAGAAGTGGTAGGCCAAGAAAAATTTCAGGGAGGCAAAGACGAAGGATGCTGAGAATAGTTAAAAACAACCCACAGACCACCACCAGAGACTTGCAAAGGGATCTAGCTGCAGATGGGGTCATTGTGCATAGGTCAACAATACAGTGCAATTTGCATGAGGAAAGACTGTACGGGAGAGTGATGAGGAAAAAGCCCTTTCTTCACCATCGCCACAAATTGAGTCGCTTGAACTATGCAAAAGCACATTTGGACAAGCCAGTATCCTTTTGGAATAAGATCTTGTGGACTGACGAAACAAAAATCGAATTATTTGGTCACAACAAGAGGCAATACACATGGCGAAAAAAGAACACAGAATTCCAAGAGAAACATCTGCTACCCACAGTGAAATTTGGTGGAGGTTCCATCATGCTGTGGGGCTGTGTGGCGAGTACTGGTACTGGGAACCTTGTTAAAGTTGATGGTCGCATGGATTCCACTCAATACCAGCAGATTCTTGAGGATAATGTGCAAGAGTCTGTGACAAAGTTGAAGTTGCGACGGGGATGGATGTTTCAACAAGACAATGACCCGAAACATTGCTCCAAATCCACGCGGGCATACATGCAGAGGAACAAGTACAATGTCTTGGAATGGCCATCCCAGTCCCCAGATTTGAATATCATAGAAAATCTGTGGGATGAATTGAAGCAAGCTGTCCATGCTCGTAGACCTTCAAACCTCAAGGAATTAGAGATCTTTTGCAAGGAGGAGTGGGCCAAGATGCCTTCGTCCAAGATCCATACACTCATTGGTGGCTATAGAAAGCGTCTAGAGGCTGTAATTTTTGCAAAAGGAGGGTCCACAAAATATTGATGGAATGTTTCTGTTAGGGTGCCCAAACTTATGCACGGGCCTATTTTTGTTTTGCTGCTTATTGCACTTTTTCTGTTAGCCCAATAAACTTCTCTTTAATGCTGAAAGATGTCTGTGTCTTTTAGTTATTTAATATGTCAAGACTAAGTTGTAGAATCAAACACCCAATTATATATGAATGAAAAACACTTTGATTTGTCAAGGGTGCCCAAACTTTCTCATGGCACTGTAGCTGTATCGAATGTGATACTTTTTTTTTTATTAATGTGGATCGTACATACTGGTTATGCTTGTGACTTTGTGTTGTGTTTGTGTGTATTGACAATATATTATATTGAAATGGACTGACGTAAGATTTCTTTAGTTCACGGCACGGCAGACCGAAGCCTGTGGTGTGATGCATGAGTGGGAGGGGACCTGCACTGAAGGGGCAAAGCTAAACTCTCTGACTATTTCTTAGTCCCAGCCGAATGAGGCATTATTAATACTGTAGGGCAGGCCCTTTCTACTACAGCGTCACATTCTCTGCACATTTACAGCCCGTTAGGAATAAAGGGGAGGAAATGAGGGACATTCAGCAGCGATCCTTTATGGACATAAGCAGTACACAGAGTCATTCACTGGCGCAGAATTGCTATTATCGCGCACAGCGTCTTCATGAGGTCTGTAATGAGTGTTTTTCTGATGGGCTTGATGCTTTTTCTTTTTTTTTCTTTGCCTCTCTTGCTCGTTAAATGAAGCTGTAGGTGTTGATTTGAAGGAAAGCCTGCTATTCGCCATCTGGACTCTTGGCCTCCTTGCCTCTAGGTTAGACTGTGGCAGTTGGCGTTTTCTCCACTAGATTGGCACCAACCTGGCTCAGCATGGAAGCAGGTTTTTAAAGGAGTCTCTGTATGCTGATAGGTGACGGCCCTGTTTTGACCGTGCATCAGACTGCTGGCTTGACCAGTTCATTATACGGTCCTGTCAGTCTGACCGCGGTCGTTGCTGCTTTTAGACGTTTCTCAATTGTTGCTTCCGGAGCTGCAGTATATACATTTATTGAGTCTTCACTCTTATACTGCCTGTCTCATCTCCTGTACGTCTGTGCTGCCATAGCCTTTAGAGTGATGCCCAGGTAGAAACCATAGCTTGAGGTTCATTTCACCTGAACCCCTTTGCAAGCCTCCCCTGTTTATGTACTCTACAGCACGTCAGGCTCGCTAGCATAGGTGGGTCTTTTTTTGCTGCCTTTCTCTACCCCACTGAATTTGATTCAACACATCAGACAAAATATCCCTTCATCCATATTCAGTAAAGCAGGTACAGACAAATTTGAGGCTTTGTCAGTGCCTGCGTTAGTCAATATCTTAATGAAATATTGAAGAAGCAATCCTTGCTGACCAAATGAGATATGCAGAATCTCTGCTTGAATATTGTTTATGATTGAAATGCTTGTCTTGAGGGGGACTAGGAGAAAAAAAACACTTTTTTTAAGAGTGTAAAGTGCATCAAATTTCAGTCTCATAGTCTGACTGTCAAACATTGCAATGTGGAGGTTAAAATCGAAGTGACAAGGCAATAAGAAATGTCTGTTTGTGTGTGAAATCCTGTTTGGAGGAGAACTGCAAGATTGTGCACTCTAATGCATTAGTTATGACTTTGTACATAACGCATGTTGGCACATTTCCTCTAGTGAGAGTGACAGCAGAGATTGATGATGGAGTGGGCGTCCTCTTTGGATGGGTGCTTGCTTTACAGCGATCCTAGAATCCTCAGCTATTTGGATCCAAGTAGGTTTCCTTCTGAAGGAGCTTGAAGCCTGTTAACGATTCCTTCCTTTTCGTTAGTTATGTGCATGATCTTCAAAAAGTAGCCAATGCTCCAAAAGGCTTAAAATTAATTTCAACTGGTGAGCAAGGCCATTTTGAGGAATGCTGGTGCCCTTTAAATTACACTTGTGTGGGCCCCCCACCCTGACACGCTGCAAGCACCCCGAGTTTTCAATGCCAAAAATCAGTTTTGCACGCCTTTTCTCTTTGACTATTGTGTAATCATTTCCTCTGCGATCTGTACATTGTTTGAAGCAACATACATTTTGTTATATCACTCAAATATGTCATTGGAGGGCTCTGGCTTTGTAGAAAGAACAGTGGCATGAGTACAGTTTTCAATAAATCAACTTTTCGCCTCTCATTACTGAATCAAAACTGCTGAAGCTAATGTCTGTGTAATTTCCAATGATACAGCAGTTCTCAAAGTCAAAATAGCCATGCCTAATTCTGCAGTAGTAGTATTTACAACCCTCGTTCCGAAATAGTTTGGACAAAGTGTAAATTGCGAATAAAATCAAAACACAATGACTTTCAAATCACACCAGCCAGTATTTTATTCACAATTGAACAGAGATAACATTGCAAATGTTGAAACGGAGAAATTTTTCTGTTTTATCCACCAAATGAATTCATTTCAGATTTGATGGCTGCTACCGGTCTCAAAACACTTGGGACAGGGACCTGTTTACCATGTTGTAGCATCCCCTCTTCTTTCTAACACAGAGTGGAGGCGTCTGGGCATTGAGGAGACAAGTTTCTTGAGTTTAGCCATTGGAATTTGATCCCACTTTTGTTAAATACAGGCTTCCAGCTGCTGGAGAATTTTGGCTCTCCTTTGACGGACCTTTTGTTTAATTGTACCCCAATTGTCCTCAATCGGTGAAAGATCAGGACTGCAGACAGGCCGGTTCAGCATACGAACTCTTCTACTACGAAGCCATGCTGTTGTAATAGCTGCAGTATGTGGACTTGCATTGTCCTGCTGAAATACACAATAGATGTCGTCTGAAGGGGAGCATATGTTGCTCTAAATCCTTTACATACCTTTCAGCATGCATGGTGCTTTTTAAAACATGCAAGTGTCTGACACCGTATGCACTAATGCATCACCATAACATCAGAGATGCTGGCTTTTGAACTAAACGCTGATGACAGGAGATGTGGTCTTTCTCCTCTTTAGCCCGGAAGACACAACGCCCATGATTTACAACAAGAATGTCAAATTTGAACTCGTCTGAACACTGGAAACTTTGTCACTTTGGTACAGTCCACTTTAAATGAGCGTTGGCCCACAGAACACGGCGGCGGTTCTGGAACATGCTCTTCCGTTTTGCATGATAGAGTTTTAGGTGGCATCTGTGGATGGCACCGCGGGCTGTGTTTACAGACAGTGGTTTCTTGAAGTATTCCTGTGCCCATTTAGTAATGTCAATGACAGAATCATGCTGGTGAGTGATGCAGTGGTGTCTGAGGGCCCAAAGATCACGGGCGTCCTGTCAAAGTCTTCGGCCTTTTCCCTTATGCACAGAGATTTTTCCAGTTTCTCTGAATCTTTTGATGATGTTATGCGCTGTCAATGATCAGACTTTCAAAGCCTTTGCAATTTGACGTTGAGGAAAATTGTTTTTAAAGTATTCCACAATTTTTTTACGCTAGCCTTCACAGGTTGGAGAGCCTCTGGCCATCTTTACTTCTGAGAGACTCAGCCTCTCTAAGATATCTCTTTTAGAGCCAATCATGTTACAAATCTGATGCCAGTTAACTTAATTACTTGCTAAATGTTCTTTCAGCTCCGCTGTTATGTAGTAATTGCTTTTTCAGCCCTTTTCTGCCTGTGTCCCAACTTTTTTGAGAACTGCTGCTGCCAGAAAATTTTAAATAAGCTCATTTTGTGGATAAAAAATGTAAAATGTCTCAGTTTCAACATTTGAAATGTTATGTTTGTTCTATTATGAATAACATATTGGCTCATGTGATCTGAAAGTTATGGCATTTTGATTTTATTCACAATTTACACTTTGTCCCATCTATTTCGGAATTGGGGTTGTAAATGTTTCATTATTTAATTTCATATTGATATTACATTAAAGGTAGGTTAGGCAACTTTGAATTAACCAGAAGCAGAAGGCAGATTTTGAAAGGAGCGGGCACGATTTAAAAAAAAAAAAAGCTTCTCATTTTAGCCACCCCTCCAGAGCCGTTTGCCCAAACGGCATGAATATGCACAGTGTAACTGCTGACACAGAGAGTGGGGAGCAGAGTAATGCTACAGCAAGCTATTCCACAGCGTGATCACTGGCATGAAAAACTATTTGTTCATACCAGTGCTAAATTTACCCTTGGTTAACTTCTCATTTGTCACCCTGAGTTTTCTAACAGAATTTGGCATATGTAATCCTGCAAAGTTAACTTCAGTAATCCGTTTTACGTATTTGAAGATCTCAATCAGATTCTTCAGCCTGTCCTCATTACTTTTATCTTTTATTCCAGGAATTAACTTTGTGACTCTTTTTTGAACCTTTTCTAAAACCTCTATGTCTTTCTTGAAGTATGGTCCTCCAAATATGAATGCATTCGCTCGGTCATTTGATGTTGCAAATGTGTGGTGCAATTAAACATTGGCTAGCAATGCATTCAGTTATTATGTAAGTGTACATCTAAATAAAATGTTTAGTCCTGCCATCTAGATGTATTGTTAGCTCGCAACATACCTTTCTCCAAAATACCTAGCTTGCTAGCTGTCTCATTGATGGTTTCTTGCTTGGTTGATTTTGCTGTCAGGCTGTTGTCACCGCAGGGTTTACCTTCATTCAATTTAATAGTACAATGTGCTTAATTCAGCCACAAGCATTGCTTCCAAATAATGGAATAGCATTAAAGTCCAGTGAATGTTAAAGTTGGCTGAACTTTCTTTGACATGTCTGCCATTCTCATACGACTACCTCCGCAGCTTTACCAATGCTGTTTATGCACGCGCAATGTCTGCTCACCCAGAGTGCTTTGGCGCACACAGTTATATAGATGGCTGCTAGGCTGTCCAATCATTTTCCTCAGGCCAAATGAAATGAGTGGACAGACTTACTATAGCCGGGCAATAGATGCAGATACCAAATTTTCTTCTGGTTTATTTATGTATTTATATATTTATTTATTTTTTAAACATTTCATTTATTGATTTCTATTGGGCTGTCAACTGTCAAGAAAACTGGTCAACTATAACAAAAAATGCATCTAAAAAATCTTACCTACCTTGCCTATAAAGTTTAAAAATGTATAATGTTTGATTGAATAAGTGATGAATTACTGACCAACCTGGCTCTGGCATTCATCACACAAACCACATTGGTTTATTAATGCCGTAGTTCTAATTGAGCAACATTACTTATTAATTGTCTTAGGAGGGCAGGCAGCTTAGCAGTATTATTTCGATAAGACCCATCCCTCCGTGTCAACAGGCCAGAAATTTAGTTTCAGAGAACACTTATGAAATATAATGTGACGTACTACCAAATTTGCAAATTATAATGATAATAGGGCATGGAATGAGTAGTCATTCTAGGTCTTATCAATGTTGGTTTTATTAATTTTCTGCTGTTTGTAACAGTGGAATTAACCTTTTAAAATGCTGTATCCTAAAACTTAAGCATACTGATGGCAACTATATGTTAGCCAATTTAGCTCATGAGTTAGCCTTACGGTATTGTCTTACCCTCACTGACACGTCTCTCATGCGATCACTTAACACTCTCGCCGATCATTAAAAAATGAGTTATCTGTAAGACTGCTTTCCGGTAAGCTACAGCAGTGGTTCCTAACCCAGTCCTCAGGGACCCCCTGCCCTGCAGGTTTTTGCTCTCTTTCTACTCTTTCACACCTGATCCATTTCAGGGCTTCATGCTGATTGGTTGACAAAGATCTACATGAATAGGGTGTGCATGAAGGTGCATTGGATGGATTAAATGGATAAGATGTGCAAGAGTAAAGCTGCAACAAAAACCTGCTGGACAGGGGGTCCTTGAGGACCGGGTTGGGAACCACTGAGCTACAGGACCCTTGGTCCTATTTTTATCCCCCGCCAACACAAAGTGTGAGGGGGATATAGGTTTGACCTCCGTCCGTCCGTCCCTGCGTGTGTGCGTGCGTGCGTGTGTGCGTCCACCCGTCCGTCTGAGAGAAAGGGGACAACTTTTCTCAGAAACTATTACAGATAGGACAACCAAATTTGGTGTGTAGCTTCAGACCATAAAGGCCTTGATGGAGTTCGAAAATAAGAAGCACACGATTGGCGGGGGATGTTGTAGACCATGTCGACTCGTTATGTTTATTTCCACTAGGCTAGACAGTGCTGACCATATTGTAGTCTCCACTGTATTCAAGAACAGTCATTGCTTGTTGCATACAGGGAGCCATGGACTGACCCATTTTCAAAGGAGGGGGGTTTTGCCGAGAAAATGGAAACATATTTCATGAATTGCGTGATTATATGGCTTTGTTTTAAGATGCATTAATGTGAATTTAGGCCTGCTATGCAGAGTATTAGGGAAAGTATTGGAATGGAGTCAACATCATGGACTGCTCTGATTTTTGTGGGCCTTAATGGGCTATGAGCCCCAAGAATTATCAGAAAGGGTGGCCTTGCTAAGAAGTATAACTCAATCAAATATTCTCTGTACAGCATGATTAGATATATTGCTGTTGCATTAAGCTATTTTGAAAGCACATTTGTAGTCCTGGCCTCAGCTGACAGGCTGTTATTTATTTTGTTATGTTAATGTTTGTTTATTAAAGGTATGAAATTAGTGCTAAATTGATTGTTTTTTTTCCTGGGGTATTATTTGTTCACATTATTGCAATTATGGCTCCATTTTCCCTCCTTATTAAATATTATCAGCTATTGTGCTGCTTGGAAATGCCATTCACTGTGATTGACTGGAATCCCATTATAGATGGTCAGAAAAATAAACCGCAGATGTTTCTTGCTTTAATAAGTTTAAAAGGTTCCTGAATAACTTTGGGCCATTTTGTCTGAGAGGCCATGCACATCTCATTTTGATCGCTCTCTCTCTCTCTGTGTACCTACAGACTAGTCTTGTCAGGAAAAGTTTCTATTGTTTCAGTATTGTGTTTGCAGGGCAGGTTGTATATTTTCTGTGCAGACTGAAGTCGGTTTGCATTCCTCTGTGTCTTAGGTCAAGTTATTTTAAATTGCAAAGAGAAAAAAAAGTGAGATAAAGAGTAGAAAGCAAAACCAATGTAACAAAGAGAACACTATTGTCCTTAGAAACCTCTGCTTGTTTATTGTCTAGAATGTCTTTCGGACTGAAGCCTTCTGTGAGTATGCGCCTTGTAGCTCATTTTCAATGTGCAGTGATATTGCCTTACAATCGGAAAACATTCCAAGCTCTAGAGGCAGATTGAGACTATTTCACTCTAATTGAGTGCAGTTAGCTTAATTGGTCATTAAAGCGCTGATTAACAGCAAGGAAGACCCCAGTGGCGCTAGAGGACCACAGTTGGGGACCCCTTAAAATAAACCGGTAGTAGAATGTGGCTTGAATGTGATGCTGAAAATACTAGTACTTTATTACATAAGTGATAGTTTTTCCAGCCTTGATATTTTGTGGTACAATGTATGAGTGTTTGTACATGGGTGTGTTCTTCTGTGTTCATATTCTGTGATATGAGGTTTTTCTTTAATGATTGCATTGTCCAGGTTTAGAGACGCTGTTCACAGTTTTGACTTGGTAGTCTGAAACTTTGTCCAACAAGCCTTCACACGCCTCACTTCTGTCTGTGCTTCCTGCATAGAAACTAACTTTAATTTGTGAGAAATATGAGATTTGAATAGTTGTTTTCTGCCTGGGCCCACCTACTCAATAAGTATGTAAATATGCAACTTTAAAAAAAAAAAAAGAAAGAAGGAAACTCTTAGACCAGGTTTATCTCGATAAGAATGTTTTGTTCACCTGGTACTCTGTGTCATATTGTTTTCTTCTTGCATTCTGTGGCTTCCAGCATTTGGTTATATTGTCCCATTTTATGACTTTCTGACTCCTCCAGCTCATATCACCTGTGTTTGATATATTTTTTTGTAATCATAAAGTTTTTGAAAATTTCGATTATGATTGTTCTTGTTGGGGTAGTTAGTTACTGGAGGCTGATCCTAAAATCACAGGAAGGACATTGGAGACTCTGCCTTTCAGCGCACATATCCTATTGCAAAGTAGCAGTCAAAACATTAGCCTGACGCTGGAATGTGACAGCCCCCATTGAGCCCTGCTCGTAAGGTACTAGATTGAGTGATGCTCTCGGACCGTGCCTACGTGAAAGCCGCTGGGGCAATGCAGCGGCTGAAGAAACGAATGACATCTTTTCGCCCATCTTTCACCGTCCACCCTCGCTGTACGTAATACTCCAACATCGATTGGAACTGTGTTTTGTGGTCAGATAAACTATATGGCTCGCAAACAATGACTTTTGGAGTGGGATATCTCTGTTCCCATCACGACTATGGTGAAATGTGTTGAATCTTTGATGGTATGGCATTATTTTGTATCTATTGGGGTTGTGAAGGTTAATTAACTTCAGCACGGACAAAGATGCTTTTGCCAAAAATGACTACACCCTGATAGAAAGCTTAAGCTTTGCTGAAACCTTTCTAAATCACTTTTGCAATGGCTGTGCAATTTCTTGCGCTTGAACAAGTACCTATGGATCTCTAAGGACGTTGAAGTAATATATTGGAAGAGAAGGTCAGTGATCCCCCAATACGTTTAATGATCCTCTATTACAGTTGAAAACGACTCAATATTTTCATCGCAAGAGGTGGCTTCAAAAAGTAAAATGGGTGAACATTGTGTGCGGTCATTTATTTTATGCAACCTTCTTGAGTTCATGTTCGCCAAGGACATAAATCATTCTGAGGGCAATGGATTTGGTTTGTATGATAATGTTCAAAGACCTGACTCTGAAACTGAGAACTGAGGAGCTGTGACTGTTTGGCAGGTGCGCTTCTGACCTGGGCATGATCTTGTACACTTGAGCAAGGTACCTCCCTCGACCTGCATTAGTAAATATCTGGTTGCATTAATGTATTTATAAATATCCAGGCTGTGTACATCCTTTTGAGTGTCTGCTTGTATTATCTGCAGGTATGTATCCTGCATTTCTGTGGGCAAAATATTGACAAATTGATTTTGTTAAGCCTTTATTTTTCTCATTTTTTTTGGCTGTGATTTGACGCAGCAGCAGCCCTAGGAATGGTAACAGGCCTCATTCTGTCACTCAGAACCAATGAAATCAATCCTTAAAATGAGACCGACAGGTCTCTCCCGTTGGGTTAATGGACAATTTGTTGCCATCGAGGGAGGGCTGATGCGGGACGTGCAGTCTTATATAGGTTCTTACTGCAGGAGGTTTATCTCACCATGAGAAAAAAAAGAAAATGTGATTTTTATTTTATTTATGTCTCAAAGTACAGGATAGAATTTGATACATGGACTGGTGCACACAATATAGCAAACCTATCTGGTAAATAAGCATTTTTTTTGTTTTCAGATGAGTGCCTTTAGTCATCCCTGTTGTGTCCTCCGTCGAAAAATGGAAACACACTTGCAGGGTGATATCCCGGCGTGCGTGGTGGTGGGCAGCCGTTGAACCTGTCCTATTTGGCCCAGCTCTCTCCAGAACTTTATGAACTGTATTGATTGATACATAAATATCTCTCTGCTGTGAAAAATGTGTGTTCTGTAGGACTCATAGCGAATGTTGACTGGCTGCACGCATCATTTCCTGCTCACATCCAGCTTTCTGCCACCTGAGATTAAGCTTGAGACACCCATGGCCTGGAATTAATTCCAGTTGGACATTTTTACAGGATGCGATGGCTGCTCTTGCTAACATAGACTGTGCCTGTTTTAACAATGCCCAGTTCTCGAAGTCATGACTTCAGTTCTGTTCTGAGAGTAAACTGGTTTAACTTGTTAACTGCCACCTCTGGTCCTAGAGATCTATCCAGCCTTTTTTCTTTTCACAAAGCTTACCCATTCAAAGTCTAGTGGAACTGCGAACTAGGTTTTGAGATGTACCAAATTTGGGTCAGAATTGAAAACCTATGGGTTGGTAGCTCTCAGGAAATGGGGTTGGTTATCTTTTTAACTAGTTAATTGATGTCTTGGTCTGTCTTCAGTTTACGGCTAACCTGGTGAAGGCCAACTACCCACGGGTCTGCATCCTTGATGGCGGCATCAACAAGATGAAGCCTACTGGTCTTCTTACCGTTCCTTCGCCACAGATCTGAGGTCAGCAGTTTGAGACAAATGCCCAGGATCTACAAATTGTCCCCTCATCACAGAACTGACCTGTGGTCAGAGATAAGCCAAGCCTTGAACCTTTTACAAGCTCATGCAATGTCTTCACCTTGTCTTAGAGTGGGAAAAACAGACTCTTACCTTGCTGGTCATCATTTCAAATAAGATGAACTGTATGAAGAATTGTTTACAGAACGTTACCATGTTCTGATGATGGCATTTTTAATTCTGAAATGTATCATCTCCTGTTGTCAAAAAAGGATTTTACTGTGAATTTATATAACTAATCATAGCTTTCATATCTGTCTGCTCTTCGACAGCCTTCTTCTGCATGGTCATTTCTATAACATCGATCACGTGTACCATGTCCCTCAACACCCTGACATTTACCCAGTCCTTTTTACTGAAATGTCAATTCACTGTTTTCTTGTGTGACGATGTTGTCATTGACTATGTCATGTGAGTTATTTCAGGGTATGTAATATATACCTAGCCGAAGTACAGTTTGGTTTACAGCACTGTGGTCCATAAGCAACTGTTTTGGTGTAATAAAGAATTGTTCCTGAAAATCATTTTTATTGACATATCATTTTAACATGAAAAAGGATTGATTGCACTGACCTGAGGGCACACAAAAGTGCTTATTTGTTTAATATGCATGCTGTATAATTTGGTGTCTGCTGTAAACTAAGATGGTGAAGGCATACATTCCATTTAATTTTTAAGTAGCTTTTCCAGATCTGCTGATGTTGCCATTTTTTTTTATTTAAAATTATTTCCCTTGTGTTTTTTTTCTGTGTAAAGCTACGTAATGCTACTATTTTACATTATAATTACATCCTTGAAATAAATTGATATGGTGACAAGTGATGGGGAACTGGTGTGTCTTTCATTCCCACTTGAAGCCCAGAACTCCTGGTCTTGCTCTGTATTAGTTTGAATGATCTGGTCTGATCATCTGTAAGTAGCCAAGAGCCTTAGTAAAAACAGTAGTGATAAACAGAAGTCCCAACAGAGTTTGTTTTAAATCCATTGCAGCATTGCAGTAGGTATATTTATGTGTGTTCTTTTCCGCGGTGCCACATCAATCTACTGTAAACGTAGTTTTTAAAGACTTTAAAACCATCAAAACAAAAACATTTGAAGTACTAAATAGATCTATCAGGCCAATAAACTGCTTAAGAAAGTTTCAAACACAATCTTTAAAAATGTACACGTCATATGCATTGTCGTATTGCTTTCCCGCCTTCAGTGCAATTTAAAAAGTCTTAAAAACCATGAAGATGAACACAAACGAGGTCCCAGATGAATTTGCCAAAACCCAGACGGTTAAAAAGTTGCAAAGACGACATTTAAAAAGTAAATAGTGAAATGTAGAAGGATTTATCAAGTTTAAAAAACACTCTGAGATGAGAGAGTAGCACCCAGTCCAGCACTCAGTGCTGTTCAGAATTGAGTCACATCACATACATATTCTCGCCAAAATCAACGAGGTCTCGCTGCATGAACTTGACCTATTTTGCCGTCAGAGTGGGATCTGAGGGAAACGCGTGAATTAATATGCCTGTGGTGTAAAGCATATTCATACAACTCAATGCTCCGGCCACACACTGTTAACCTCCTCTTTCCTCTTGCTTTCTGTTGTGTTGCGTTGCAAGTCAAATCAACTGACCTGACTGGAGTAAATCACGTGACATGCGTCCTGGCGATAACTTTCCAGTCGAAACGGCAGTATATTTAAACCCAGAAAAATGGACTCAATTAAATTTTACAAGTGTTTCCATGTCACTGCTTTTTATTTAATACAAGGAACCGAATACCAGGACAAAATGTTGTGTCATGTACACTTTAATACAACCATTGCTGTGGGATTTTTTTGTAAGCCTTTTCATTTGTAAAATGGGAACACACACCCACTGATGCATGCACAGATAAACACAGGATTTGGGTGATCTGGTTGTTTTGTATGTACATTCTCCCCATTTGTTTATAATAAAACTCTGCCAATGTTTGCGTACAGCTGGTCTGTGCATCTGCCTTCTGTGTAGCCACTAAATTGGCTTTTCGTACAGTATGCCGGCACCCAATATGAGACACACAGTTGGAGAGATAAGTAAAGAATATCACAGTTCTGTGATTAAATCATACTCTATGGTTCATCTGTTGTTACCTGCCAGATGTCGAAACACTTAAACAGCATCAAATATTTAAGCAACATCCAGATCAGTTCTGTGCCTAATATCAGAACATCAACACTTTCCTCATTGCTATTGTATGTATCTTATGCAGTGCTCTCCATATTTATTGGCACCCCTGGTTAAGATGTGTTCTTTAGCTTCTAATAAATTCAATTTTTTCTCTAAATAATAAAGGGCCACAATGGGGAAAAAAGAGGAAAATCCAACCTTTAATTCAATTGCATTTATTCAGTGGGAAAAAATCCCACATTAAGAAATAATTATTTTACATCAAATCATGTGTGCCACAATTATTAGCATCCCGGATGTTAATACTTTGTACAACCCCCTTTTGCCAACAAAATAGCACCTTATCTTCTCCTACAATGTTTCACAAGATGGGAAAGTACAGAAAGAGGGATCTTTGACCATTCCTCTTTGCACAATCTTTCTAAATCATCCAGCGACCTGGGTCCTCTCCTCTGCACTCTCCTCTTCAGCTCACTCCACAGATCTCAGTGGGTTGAGGTCTGGGGACTGAGATGGCCATGGGAGAAGCTTGATTCTGTGTCTAGTGAACCATTTCTGTGTAGATTTGGCCACATTTTTAGGGTCATTATCTTGTTGAAAGGCCCAGTGATGACCCATCTTCAGCTTTCGAGCAGAGGCCACCAGATTTTGATTTAAAATGTCCTGCTATTTCAAAGCTTTCATGATGCCATGTACCCTAAAAAGGTTCTCAGGGCCTCTGGAAGAGATAAAGTCCCACAGCATCACCGATCCTCCCCCATACTTCACAGTGGGCATGAGGTACTTTTCTGCATACTCATCTTTTGTGTTTCACCAGACCCACTTAGAGTGTTTGTTGTCAAAAAGCTCTATCTTGGTCTCATCTGACCAAAGCACACGGTCCCAGTTGAAGTCCCAGTACTGCTTAGCAAACCCCAGACATTTGCATTTATAATTGTGAGTGAGAAAAGGTTTTTTCCGAGCATGCCTCCCAAACAGCTTGTTGGCATGTAGATAGCGCCTGATGGCTGTTTTGGAGACTTTGTGACCCCAAGATGCTACATTTGTTGCAATTCTTTAACAGTGAGCTTTGGAGAACTATTTATTTCTCTTACCATCCTCCTCACTGTGCGTGCTGGCAAAATAACCTTGTGTCCTCGTCCAGGCTTTTTTACCACTGTTTCAGTTGTTTTAAACTTCTTAATGATTCCTCTGACAGTAGATATGGGCAGGTGCAGGCGAGTGGCTATTTTCTTGTAGCCATTGCCTGACTTGTGAAGGTCAACACACATCTGCCTTACTTGAATGGTGTGTTCCTTTGTCTTTCCCATGTTGAAGAGTGGATAAGAGAAATGGCCTCTATATCACGTCATATTTATACCCCAGGGAAACAGGAAGTGATGATTTACTAATTAAACGTTCCTCGATACTCGGATCAACTTTGCAAACTACTGTGAAAATGACAGAAATACTTCAATTACATTTAATTCCTAGGAATTGTTAGGGGTGCCAATAATTGTTGAACAGGTGATTTTATGAAAAATTATTATTTCTTAGTCAGATTTTTTTCCCCTTAAAATTCACTTGAGTTTAAGGTTACATTTTTCTACAATTTTCAGTGTGAGAGTGTGTTTCTGCAATAAAAATTGAATTTATTTTAAGGCTTTTAACGCATCTTAACCAGGGGTGCCAATAATTATGGAGGGCGCTGTAGCTCAATCCTGATGCACAGTCTCTAGAGTAAAGGGAAGGATTGAAAGGGTGTACACATTACTTTGTTTATTATGAAGTTCACAATCCCATACCCACGATGCAGTTAATGGCTCCCTAGTCGTTACACATCAGGTCAGGTAGGAGGAGAGTGCATGATTCAAACCATTTCACTGGTGGATGAGGTGACCAAAGTCAAACTTTTGACCTGAATGCTGAGGTGTAATACCTACTCTCTGCAGTTTGGTTTCAGCAGTCCAGACGACTGCTGCTTTAATATATTATCAGTCACAGCATCTCCTGCCGCTCCGTATTAGTACACTGACGCAGTGACTTCCTGTTTTTATTGAGGGCCTGACAAAAGACACTTGATTAATAGCGCCACAACCATAATTAACTGGGTACGCCCAAGTGGTCCACCATCTAAAAACAGCTTCAGCATACTAGTTGCGTGAGGATATTTGAGGTCGCAAGGAGCACTTTTCGCATGTCTAATATTCCTTCTTAATTTCTGCTGTGTACACGGAGTCTAGTTGGAGAATGACTGTGCAAAGTTGAATTTTTCATTTTTCAATAAAACATAAACATTTAATTCCACCTCAAAATTATGTGAAATGGACCACCAGAAATAGCATGTTGACAACTGCAAGTAAGCAAAAAAAAAAAAATCCTGAATCATGGGATTGGGGGCAGGAATTTAATGTTATTGAAGATGAATTGGATCCATTTTCATGCCAAGTTTTAGAAGTTCTACTGCAGCTAATTGCCTGAACTTTCCATTCAAGAGAGGTACGGAGACCACCAAATTTGTGCCACCAAATTTTTTCCACCTGGTATTTCTATTTTTGTATTTCCAAATCTGTAGTCTTTTATAGTACTTTTCTTTTTTTTTGGGTCCACATAGGTTGGCATGTTTCAAACTCTTATCGTCTGCCTAAAACAAATAATGGGCAGCATGAGTACCCCAGTGCACTTAACGACATTACTACACTCATTTTTTCGTGGCTTTCCTGTGCATTTCACTGTAGAGAAGACCATGGGAAATATGCTGCCTGGCTGCCGAAGCAATTTCCATAAAGCTGGGGGACCCTGAGGGAGAGGCCAAGTACGTGGCTCCATCTCCTTAAAAATGTGGTGGGACCTCACCCGAGGTGTCAGTGAGTGATGTTTATGTCAGGGGGAACGAGAAATTCTCCTCCCCGTCTGTAGTTCGCGGGCGGATGTACTCTATCTGTGTGAGACCACAGGGTGCTTGCTGTCAGCGCGTATAATATTCCTCGCTTTATCTGATCAGTGTCAGATTCAGTGCTGCACTTGTCCGCTGGCCCCATATTTCGCCGCAGACAAGTATGTACAAGGCAATGTGTCTTTGCCAAGTATCCCAGGATGTCTTACACAGATAAAACTGGTTGAGGGCCATGTTTTTTTTTTAAATCAAGTGGTCCTTCCATTTCTTTTTTTTCTTTTTTTTTTGAGATCCATCCGCTGCTTTTCTTAGACCTGAGAATTATGTGGAAAGGCTCTGCTATCCCGGGGATGCATGGAAACCAGCACAAAGCTACACAGACCCCCAGCGTGTGTTTGTGCATGAGTCCCACAAAATACGCTCCCCAAATGTCCCTGGGTGTGTGAGTGACCACACTTTGTGACGCATACCCCGTGGTGGCAGTTTGCCGTGTCATGGGGAAAAAGAGAAGATGGAAAAAGTATTTCATAAAAGTATATTATGAGTTGGGGCAATACAGCTATGACTGTTATGTCTGCACTGCCTGCACAGCAATGCTGTGAGTGAGTGAGTGACAGCTTCAGGATAAGTCAGGTTGCTAGGCGACATTGTATTACTGTATCCTGCGCTACTCTATCTGTTTGAAGAATTTTCTGAACAGCTAGGAATGAGCGACCATAATTGTGCTTATGGGAAATTAATAATCAACACAATACAGTGATCACTTGTATGTTGTTAATTAAAAAAATGCAAGAATACTGGGAGAGTGAACCTTTTTTTGGTGTTTTCGCTATAGGGACATTGGATTTGAAAAACAAACAAAACATTTTTTGTTTATTGGCATTTATTTTGGCTTCAATAGAAATTGCAGCACAGGTTCAGGGTGTAGCAACAGTTGCGTTAAAAAATAGCAGTGCAACATTAATAACCCGATGAACCACTGTTATTAGTTGTACTGATAGTTCTGCATGGCAAATAATTTATTTGTTGATGTACTCGTGTAATAAAAAAACAACATGCACTATTGATGATATATTTTTAAAGCAACAGCGTAGTGAGGGGCTTGGAGCAGCAGGCACATGGGAAATTGAAGGGGAAGAGCATTCATGATAACCTGAAATTTTTTTTATCTAAATTCAAGAAGCATAAAAAATAAATTTCCAAAACTTGAAGCAGTTATGATTAGTGAGGGCTATGACATAGTTGGGATTACAGAGACATGGCTTAGTGAAGAGGATGGAGATGAATATAATACAGAAGGTTGTAAGCTGTTTAGGAAGGATAGATGTAATAGGCGAGGAGGGGGTGTAGCTCTGTATGTGAACAAAAACATAAATGTGCAGGAAATTCCTGAAATTGAACATTCCTTGCCCTGTGAAGATATCTATATCAGGCTCATTGGCAAACACGAGACTGGTTTAAACACAGGAGTATGCTATTGACTTTGGACAGGATTGTCAATGAAATGCTGTTTAAGAGGATTACACAAGATTGTAGAGGAGGAGGGACTATTATGGGATACTTAAATTATCCTGGTATTGTTTGGGAAATGGTGAAAGGACAGGGTAGGGGGGAGGAAGAATTTCTACATGTTATAAATGATGATTTTTTTGGCGCAGTATGTTAATAAAAAGGCAATTTTAGACTTAGTGCTCTGTAATGACCCAAATAGAATCAGCAATGTTGAGGTACTGGAGCCACTTGGGACAAGTGATCACTCTACTGTTAATTTTGGCATTTCATGGGAAGTTAAAAAGGTGTCTTCAAAAAAAAAAATTTTTCAATTTTAGGCGAGCAAACTTTGACAGGATGCTCTCATATCTTAGTGAAAAAAAATGGGAGACACTCCTGGACTGTGAGTCTGTAAATGAGATGTGGGAAAGATTTAAGGGGGCTTTACTTGATTCACAATGCAAATTCATTCCAAAGGTGTCCAAAAGTAAGCTGAAAAAGCTTCCTCAGTGGATGACCACAGCTATTCATAGGAGTTTGAGGGAAAAGAGGAATCTTTATCAGATGTACATAAAGGATAACAATGAGATCACTAAGGCTGAATACTGTAAAATGTGGGCTGTGGTCAAAAAAGAGCTGAGGAATGTATGAAAGACAAATTGCAGAGGAGGTAAAAACTAACCCTAAGCGCTTCTTTCAGTTCTGTAGCAGAAAAAGAAAAGTCAAAAAGGAGGTTAAGTGCGTGAAGAATAAATATTGAACGCTGCCAATGATAACAAGGATATTGCGGATAGCTTAAATAGTTACTTTGTTGAGAATTTTACCTCAGTGCGGATTTTTATTTGGCCAGAGGGCATGTCCAATGCTCAAGATTATTTGGCGGAAATTGAGGTTAGGGATAACAAAGTATTAGACATGTTGCATAAAAAGGCAGATAAGGCAGCGGGTCCTGATAGCTTATATCCTAGAGTGCTCAGGGAAGTTGGTGAGTACATCATTAAGCCGCTATCCGCCATCTTCAGATGGTCTTTAGTAACTGGAGAAATACCAAATGATTGGATACAGGGCAATATAATACCAATATATAAGAATTGGGGACCATACTGAGCCAGGAAATTACAGGCCAGTCAGTTTACCTTTCATTGCGTGCAAAATACTGGAATCTATCATAAAAGATGAGCTGGACTTATTTCTTGAACGTAATAATATCTTGACGGATAGCCAACATGGTTTCCATAAGGGAAGGTCAGGCCTGACAAACCTGGAATTTTTTGAAGAGGCCACCAAGACTTATGACCAGAGCAGGGCTTATGACATCATATACTTGGATTTTCAGAAAGCATTTGATATAGTACCGCATAAGAGACTCATTTTTAAAATGAGCTCCATTGGAGTTACAGGAGGTATTCTGAAGTGGATTGAAAACTGGTTACAGGACAGAACACAAAGAGTGGTGGTCAGAGGTATCTCATCTGAGCTAGGTATGGTGGGGAGTGACGTCCCCCAGGGATCGGTATTGGGGCCCCTGCTGTTCCTCATCTACGTTAATGACCTTAATAGGAATATTGAAAGCAAATTAGTTTAATTTGCAGATGATACTAAATTGGGAGGTTTGGCAAATAGGTTAGAGTCCACTAAAGTGATTCAGGATGATTTGGATAGAATCCAGAATTGGGCAGAAATGTGGCAAATGAAATTTAATGTTGCGAAATGTAAAGTTGTACATGTAGGTAATAAAAACATCAGACAGGATTACTTCATGGGAGGTTTAAAACTGGAATGTTCTCCTCACGAAAAAGATCTGGGAGTGATTGTTGACTAAACCCTCACAGGTTCTAGCCATTGTGCCATAGCAGTTAAAAAAGCCAATTGGATGCTGGGATACATTGGCAAAAGTATTGAGTACAAATCCAAGGAGGTGATGCTTTTGTACAACAGATTCGTCAGACCACATCTGCAGCAGGGCTGTCACCTTCTAAAAAAAACAACTTCGAACAAATTTTGAATATGACAATGTGATGTTTGAATATATTGGTTCCTCCCCAACTAAGCCATCCCCCCCTCGCACCGCCACCCAACAGATGTAAAAAAAAAAAATAATATCCTCTTCATTAATATTTATCTGTTTATTAAGCCGCACTCAACACTAGTACAACACAACAGTATCTGCAGAGATTCCAAGTCTCACGCGTTATTCTATCAACGCGCACTGAAGAAATTCACTCGCAGAATTTAAGTCATTGTGCATTAAGTTATTCAGTTTCACCTGCACACCTGCATCATGGTGGATTTCCCTACTCGTGACACGAAAATTGATTATGACTCGGGAATTCTCACGCTTGTCTTTGCTGAGGGATAGAAAGCAATGGATTTGCAAAAAGACGTTTCAAATGGTCCTATTTCTTTTATTTTTCTTTTTTTAATTGTTTAAACAATTTAAACCATCATGATACACATGCATTGTTTCCAATCTCTGAGTAAAGAGAAGTCCACAGTCAAAATCGCTTTCCGTGTTACTTGCGGTGACCATCCACATTTACGCAAGTGAAACTGCAACTTCAGTGCACAAGGGTTTATCTCATTAATTAGCGTTCATTGAATAATTTAGAGTATGGTGAATAACAATACATGGCTCAAACATTGTTTGTTATTTTAACATCTACGCAGTAAAATCTAAAATACTTCCACACAGCGCTTCTAAGATGTTTTGGTGTTGTAATTGTCCCCTCTTTGCTTCGCTTGCTAAGGCTCTCCATTGTAAAATAGCAAATAGAGTGGAGGTCAAGAGGGTATACAACGGACAAGTTACTCTGAGGGCACCCTCTGCTGAGTCGAATGTCAAATTATTTTTGACTGCATGATGCACTGATCGAGGGTGTATTTTGACTGCAAATGTCTCATTTCAGTTTGAATATGAACTTTCACCCTCAGGTTCGAATGAATGTTCGAATTTCGATTAAAAAGTGATAGCCCTAATCTGGAGTATTGTGTACAGTTCTGGGGACCATACTGTAAGAAAGATATAGAGACTCTAGAAAAAGTTCAGGGAAGGGCCACTAAGCTAATTCCGGGTAGAAAAGATGAAAGCTATGAGAAGAGGCTGAAGATCCTTAATCTCTTTAGTCTTAGGAAAAGGAGGCTAAGGGGTGATCTGATTGAGGTCTTTAAATATATTATTGGGATTAACAAAGTGAATTATGTAGGATTTTTCGACCAAGTGTTGTTAGTAGAACTCAGGGTCACAAATGGAAGTTGACCAAAGGTAAATTTAGCACTGATATTCAGAAGTATTTCTTCACCTAAAGAGTAATTTCGATGTGGAATAGCTTGCCTGACCATATTGTTGAGGCAGAGACCTTGGGAGTTTTCAAGAGCAGGCTTAACTTAAAGCTAGATACCATTGAGTCACTGAGAATCTGAAGTGATGTATTCGCAATAGTATAAAAGAAAATGGCGAGCCTAGTTAGGCTGAATGGCCTGTTCTCATGTTATGTTATGTTATGTTATGTTATGTTATGTTATGTTATGTTATGTTATGTTATGTTATGTTAACAGACCCAACTGTAATGAAATGCATGCTGCTTGTTCTAAGAAAATGACTCATTCACTTTAAGGGGCATGTTCAATACAATAGCATTGTGGAGTTTAATTGGGGAATTTATCAATTCTGTGAAGAAACAGGTGTCATTAATTGTCAGGGAAAGCAAATGTTTCACACATTCTTAAAAAATATTTCCTCATGAATTGCAAAGTGAAATGAGCTGTTCCAAACATTTTTCGGACAAAGGATGGAATTTGACTAAAAAGTTAATTGGAGAAGGGAAAATGTATCAAGAAGTGCAGCAAATTATGGGATGCTCAGCTAAAATGATCTCAAATGCTTTAAAGTAGCAACAGAACCCTGAAACACGCTGAAGGAAACGAGCAACTACTGATTGAACGGGTCAAATAATAGTCAGAATGGAAAAGATTCAGCTCATCGTCACCTACAGAAAAATCAAAGATGATATAATATAAGTTGTACAGCTCTTTCAAGGGGTATATGGCATGATGTAGGCCTACCCTGCCTCTGAATCTATGTTCCCCAATGCTTCGCCTTGGGGAACATAGATTCAGAGGCAGGGTACATCACGCTATATACCCCCTTGAAAGAGCTGTACAACATTTTTATCTTACCATTTTTATCTTACCGTTTTTATCTTACGGTGGCAACCTATATACTGTTCTTAAATCCATGTAAAACTGACTCAGCGTCTCAGCCAAGTGAACGCTGTCGAAGCATTCGAAGTCCACATCTTCTCCTTTTTCTGTTAGGTATTCACGCAACATAGACGAAGATAAGGTATTTGACTTTTTTGTATTTCGGGGATCACTTTTGCGCGTTTTTCAAGAATGTCGTCGTCTGTGTGACTAGCGAAACGTCTCGATGCCATTTTGACAGCTGTCAAAAGCAGACGAAACGCGGTAAACAATTCAGATTTACGTTCCGTTACATCGGCAAACAAGCAGTTGAATCGAATTCAAGGAATTCAAAATCATACTCTCACGGGGTATATGATTATATACCTCGTGAGACTCACGGGGTACATGGAAAAGAATTAACCTCTGTCAGCCAATCAAAATAAAGGATTTTAACGTTAGGTAAGATAAAATTCCCTGTAAGTGCTGTTACAGTGAGAAGACATTTGATCGAAGCTAAACTATCAGCAAGGAGCCCCCGTAAAGCACCATTGTTGAAAAAAAACCATGTGCAGAATCGGTTAAAACACATTCATTGGCCCCAAGAGAAATGGTGTAACATTTTGCAGACTGATGAGAGTAAATTTGTTATTTTTGGGTCAAGTGGTCGTCAACAATATGTCGGACAACCGCCGGGTTCTGAATTCAAGCCACAGTACACAGTACAGTGTTAAGATAGTGTAGCACGTTGATGCAAAAATCATGGTTAGTGGATGTTTTTCATACTATGGTGTTGGGCCTATTTATCGTATACCAGGGATTATGGATCAGTTTGAATACATCAAAATGCTTAGAGATTATGTTGCCATATGCTGAAAAGGAAATGCACCTGGAATGGATGTTTCAACAAGACAATGACCTCAAACACAGGAGTAAGCACACAACATATTGGTTCCAGACAAACAAGATTGAGGTAATGGAGTGACCAGCTCAATTCCCTGACCTCAACCCCCATTGAAAACTTGTGGGCGGCCAGTAAAAATGCATTTTCTGAAGCAAAACCCTAAAACTCACAACAACTGTGGAATGTAGTTGTTCATCCTGGGCTGAAAAATCTGTTTCTAGGAGCCAGAAGTTGGTTGACTCGATGCAACACAGATGCACAGCAGTTATCAGAAACAATGGTTGTGCAACTAAATATTGGTTCAGTAATTTAGAGTGAAGTTAAATCTTGAGTTAAATTTGGTATGTGAGTTTGATGAGAAAATTGTTGACATTGCTATTTTTTTGAACACATTAATGTTCCTTTTCTTTACTACCTGTAAAAGAATACCACAGACAATCAAATTTATTAATGCTTTGATTTGGAATTGAATGTGTAATGAGCCACTACATTTGAAATATTGAGCTGAAGGCTATTTTTAAAAAAAATTTGCACTTTATTCACATTTTTTAGCGCACTGCAATTTTTTTAACACAACTGTAAGTGTCAGAGTTGATGCTACTCCAAATCCTGAAAATGTTGGCACAATTTGGAAAATTCTAAAAAAAATCAAATAGGATTGACTGTCCGTTTTACCCTCCAATCTGTTGACAACAGTGCTTCAACACATCATTTATTTCTTCAGTTCCGTTTACAATTTTAATTTTTGATCAAACATTTAAACTTCTTTGAAATATGATCACCAATGTGATATTTTTCAATTGTTTAACTTCAATTAAGGTAAGGTTTTTGTGAATATTTTGAATGAAAGTTTATGAGGATTAACAATAAAGACTTGTTTTGCGTCTCATATTGCTCAGTTTTACTGAAGGGTGCCAATAATTCTTAAGGGCATAATAATTTGTCCTTTTGTTTTCAATATAGTGGAGGGAGAGCAGGTTTTTCAAATCAGTCTTTTTTTTGACATTTGATATTTTTTGTATTTGCATTTTCCATGATGCGCCACCTTTTTTTTTTTTTTTGTTTTGTTTTTTTTTTTTTGGAATTGGCTTTTGTGCAAGCAATAATTTATTGATGGGCAGTCTTGCTCTGTTCTTGGAATTCTCTGCACGTCCATACAAGCATGTATGGAGTTGAATGCAGGGAGTGCTGCATTGACCTTCTCCCCTCAGGAACAGAGCAGAGCTGTGTAAAAATGACACGAATGTTAAGATATTGCTATAGGAGGACAAGAGAAGGTGGCCAGTTTCTTAAATGATGGGATGAAAACAAGCATTTACTGAATGAAGCGCAGTATGAAACTGCAGCGGAGCTGGGGTGATGGTGGAGTTGCAATTTGAAGCTGAAGCAGAATGATTAATGGTAGTTGGAGCTTAAATAGACCAATGAATCGATGGTCAGCAAATGGGCTCTCAGAATTCTTGCAGTCGTAGTTAACTGAGCACTCAGTTGAGTGTTCTACAACCTCATTTCCAGAAAAGTTGGGACGTTGTGTAGAATGTAAATGAAAAAAGAATGCAGTAATTGGTGAACCATTTAAACTCTATAGTAAATTGAAATTAGTACAAAGACAACATATCAAATGGTGAAACTGAGACATTTTGTTTAAAAAAAAATATCATTTAAAAAAGTTGGGACCAGACCATCTTTACCACTGTGTTAAATCATCTCTTCTTTTAACAAACACCCTGTACGTGATTTGAAATGGAGGACACCAATCACTATAGTTTTCAAACAAAGTGTTTTCTCATTCTTGCTTGGATTAAGATTTCATCCTCTCAACACTTTTGCAGACTCTTTTGTCACATTTGTTGTTTCATAATGCACCAAAATTTTCAATAAGTGATCTGGCTGGACTGCAGGCAGGCCAGTTTAGCACCTGGACTCTTTTATTACGGATCCATGACATTGTAACACATGCACAATGTGGTTTGGCATTCTCTTGCTGAAATAAGCAAAGTTTTACTTGAAAGAGATGTCTGGATAGCTGTATATGTTGCTCTAAAACCTGTATAAAACTGTATGTGCACTAATGCACCCCCATACTATCATGGATGTTGGCAGTTGAACTGTGGGCTGAGAAAAAGCTGGATGTTCCCTCTCCCTTGTGGCATCCTTGATTTCCAAAAAAATTTCAGATTTGGATTGGTCAGACCACAGGATTCCCTATTTCGTCTCACGCCGTCATAAACGAGCTGAGGCCCAGAGAAGGCAGCATTTCTGGATCTTGTTAAATCATGGGTTTTTTTTCTATACACAGTAAAGTTTTAACTTTGATTTGTGGCTCCAGTAAAAAATTAAGCTCACTGATATGGTTTTCTGAGGTTTCCCTGAGCCCATACATCGATTTCCACCACAGATCTCGATTTGTTTTTAATGCAGTGCCACCTGAGGGCTTAAAGATCATGCCCATTCAATATTGGTCTTTAGCCTTGTCCTTTGCAAATAGAGATTTCTTCAAATTCTCTGAATAATTTAATTATATTACATACCACAGGTGATTAAATCCCCAGTTTCTTTGCAATTTTGTTCTTATATTGTTGAACAATTTTTGCATGCAGTCTGTCACAGAGTGGTGAAGCCTTCACCATCCTCTAAAAGACTCAACCTCTCTGAGATGCCCTTTTCATACCCATTCATGCCACTGGCCTGTTGCCAAAGAATCTTATTAGCTGCAAGTTGTTCCACCACGTGCATTTGTTAGCATTATGAAACATTTCCAGTCATGTTGCCTTGTCCCAATGTTTTTGAAACTCATTGCTGGCATCAAATTCAAAATGAGCCAATATTTTTCCAAAAACTAATTTCTCAGTTTCAGCATTTGATATACTGTCTTTGAACCATTTTTGATCAAATATGGGGTTCAAATGATGTGCAAATCATTGCTTTCTGTTTCTATTTACATTTTACACAGCATCCCAACTTTTCTGGAAATGGGTTTGTAGTTGAATGATCAGCTGGGAGTCAGCGGCTTTGCACTTTTGACTGCATGTCCTGTCATAACTTTGCTTGCTGCGCTGGCTCCATTTTTGTAAAGAGACCTCTGCTCATCAGGCTTTCATGATACCTGTCCATCATCTTCTTCATGAGATATTTTAAGACACACATGCACTGTAATGACGAATATTCCATGAGTTCTCACTCTTTTGTTGTGTTTATACTAATTTTGTAATGGAATAAAAGGAGCCTCTTAAAAAGGCCTAGTCTGTCAAGAGTAACAATGGATTGAGGCTCGCCCATTTGCCAACAAATCTGTGAGCTTACGATCCATCACCGTGAGTGTTAACAGTGTTCCCCAAAGTTAAAAAACAGTATTCCCCAAAGATAAATTAATAAATTAGTAGGATTACAGGTGGCCTCACCTATGCTCCAACTGTTTCAATTGAAATGGGCCCTGCCCTCCTGGGGGCCCCTGACTGCCAGATAAGAATTAACATCCTCAACCTTGTCTGTATAAAAATATGCAGAGGTGCACTGTTAAGAGAAGTTTGAAATACATCCAAATTTTGCTGTGCCATCTTTCTCGTGATTATTTGGTCACATTTTAGATGAAGTGTTGCTCATAAAGGCTTTATACAGCATGTATAATGCCTTCATGCATGAGACATAATGTCTTCATAAATCATACTTAAGCAAATGTCATGCTTTGTAAAGTGTGAAATAATCCATCCTTATTCAGCATGTGATGCCAGATGTCATATAACCGACAATGTCACTCAGCCAGTGGCTTAATGCTGTAAAGGGTGGAATTGTCAGGTTAGTGACATTGTCATTATCACATCTGGCATCACATGCTGAATAAGGTTGTGTTATTTCACCCATTACAAAGCATGACATTTGCTTATGTATGATTTATGAAGACAGTACGTCTCATTTACAAAGGCATTATACAGTGGGTAAAATAAGTATTTGACCCCTCGCTGATTTTGCAGGTTTGCCCACTTAGAAGGAATGCAACGATCTACAATTTTAATCGTATATACATTCTAACAGTGAGAGACAGAATCACAAAGAAAATTCCCGAAAATCACATCATATGAATTTATAAAAATTGATAACCATCTGATGAGGAAAATTTAGTCACACTCCTCCCTTTCTCTCCCGTCCCGGCCTGTGACTTACGCCCAGGTAACTTAGTTAGCCTGCTATCTTCTGAGACTTATGTAGACCCACCACCAGCGATAAGTGTACAAAACTCCTTAGTAATCTTCACAAGCTTTGTTCCCTCACCTAGTATTGTTCTTGAACATCAACATATTATACATACACTGCAAGGTTTGAAATAAACGATATTGCATCACTTTTGCAATCTAAAAATGCCTACTTCCGCACCAAAACGAACAATACCGGACAAATGAATCGCAGCCGATGTGAGAGAAAATACTAACAATGTAGGTGGAATAACTTCAAATTCTAGCATAGAATCATACAACTATTGCATTATCAAGTAAGTTAATGAACGGTTACCAAGCTAGCTTGCCATTACAAACGTGTCTGGGGGGTTACAAATGAAAGCATGAATACGAAGTCTCCCCCGTTATCCTGCCGTGATTAGAACATTAAACACATTGTTTTTGCATTTCTGTTACGCACAAGCGAAAAAAAAAGTTGTTATTGTGTCAGTTTGTGTTATCTGGACTGCCCCTTATCTGTGTTTCCCTGTTAGCTGTCAACGGTGAAGTAAATTTTTTCTGAGCCATTGTTGCTATCGCTCAGTCTGCACTGCCGAGCCAGGAATGCGTTTCTATGGACTATGTACCAGTCATCACAATGTCTATATACATTCCTGAAATGTAGTGTCCGGAGATAATATGGATTTATGTCTCCACCGCCTCAGATCCTTTATGTTAGTGCAATAACTCAAGAAGTTTTTATGGCAATTAAACCATAGTTTTTGGATTCATTCCTGGTGCAAAGAGGATCAACACTATTTTATTGTGTAGCCCCCCATAGGGAAAAGAACCTTTATAAACATATAGGTTTTAATATAGGGCTACATATAGGTTTCGCATATATGCAACAAACATTAAATTGGCCGTTTTCATATATTATAGGTACATATATGTACCTACATGTACCTATAATACAATATATGAAAACAGCCGATTAAAGCTTTCACATTTTTTTAAATTTGGCATTTCCAATCCCGCCCAAATCTCTGATATCCAAGTAGGGTACTATGTACAAGTTCTTAGGCTTACTAGCATGTGCAGCCCCCTGTTGACAATTCAGGAGAGTGGAGTGCACACAGCCCGTGGCTGTTAGCAATTGCTTTATATACAGTTGCTGGGCAAAACTTCGCAAGCTCAGAACGAGGGCGGAGGATAGTAAGATGGAAAGTGAATCAGAATCTTATTTATGAGCGACTGTCTAGCATACAGGACGCGCCTAAGGAAATTCTAATCAACATTACCCTGCCAAGCAGGCACTTCGCAATTTGCAACCCTGTAGCACATTGGCCAATTGCGCGCTACTTCTGAAAAGAGCTGCCGACCACTGCTAGTTTATACAAGGCGGGGATAAAAACCTATATGTTTATATAGGTTTTCCGTGTGGGAATTTAAGAATCCTTGTTATTTCATCCCTGTAGGAAAAAGAGACCTTTAGTTGGTATACAAGCATCTCAGATAAAAGACAAGTGCCTGTTCATTAAATCTGTGAACAGAAATGTAGACTTTGTCCTCAAATTCATTAACCATAGTGAAATGCTCAAATAGATTTGGGGATGAAAATGACTTTTGAAAGGCATGTTTACTTGAATGTATGTTCTTCTTTGTGCTTTTATTTTGTTATTTTTGTTTTTAGACTAAGGACCTCTGAGCCATATTCATCTAGAAACTGCTTTACAGACAAGATAGAAAACATTGCATTTGATTGATGTAACAGTGTAGTAGTGTATTACCTTTCAGTGGATGTGTATGAGCTATAATGACGTGAATCCAATTTTATCTAATCTGGTGAATCTGACAGTGACTTAAAGTTGAAAAAATACTTAATTGATGAAATAAGCATAATAAAACCCTTTTGTTTTTATACATTTTCTTCTCTTCCACATTTCACAACTCAATCTTCATAGAATGGAAATAAGTATGGTCAAGAAAGAATTGATGACCTTGTTATTGTTAATGTTTCAGGAACAAAATGTAACAATTAGTATTAGATATCTGTGTTGATTTCATAGCTTTTTGTCTCCTCTCACTTGCCATAGTTAATAATGACTGGTTCACACATAACATGCCGTTGTCACATGTCAACATGTATTTAGGATCAAATTTGATGCCAATTTCAAGTGTTCACATGCGGTTAATAAGTTATTGCGTGAAATTCTTGTTATTTTTGTAAGGGATGTTCGACGAATATGCAGATATTACCTTGAGAATAAAAATATGAGCTAGGCATCATGTAAGACAGCTGGAAAAGTGAGATATCAGCTATAGAATAGACATGACAAACAGAACCTGCCTCTGGATATATGAGCTATATAGGAGACCTATACCTTGTATGTACATATAGGGCCTATATGTGAAAATAAAGAAACAATATAGGAGACCTATATGCCCTCTATAGGCACATATACGTACCTGAATTTGGCCTATATGCAGTGCCTTTATAGGTTGGGATTATTTATTTGTCTTATTGCCTAAAGATTACCCTTTGTTCACCTATGTGATTATGAAATGGTTCTGGTCTATTCCATTATCACTAATTACAATGGTACCTGCCCAATTCCTAGTTTGTTTATACTCCACCCCTTTCAAATGGTCTATGTAGTACACGGCAAAGACCTTTTTGCGGTCAAATCATTGTTATAGTTATAATGAAGCTGTTTTGGGAGCATTTAAAATAGTGTGCGGATACCTGAATTTGTTTTCCTTTTCGAATTGCTTTATCTGCACCTGTTGATTTTATTTTTGATGTGGGTGCAGTCTCTTTGTTTGTTTCAATGCATTCAAATCTGCCATCAATATTCTTGGTACGAAGATGTTTTTATGACTCTATTACTTTCACTGAAGCAACATAATTACATAAAACTACATTTCCAAATGTAATACGTTAAACTTTTTTAATGGGAATCAAATCAACTTTGCAATGGATGTCCTGGTTTCTTTAAGAGGAAATCAATTTTGCTGGCAACACTACGACCATTCTTGTAGCACCACCCAGTTCAAAAGTAATTTTTTTTAAAATGCATGAAGTCAAACAGTTCCTATGGGAATCAAATAATATTTGCTGCGAAAGTACCTGCTGAGTCCTTCCCCTGATGTTTGTGTGGGCCCGATTCCTTTCCTGTATGGCCACTACAAGGCTGAACTATGATTTTTACATATTGTGAGAATGTAACCATTTGGGCAGTATACTCAGCATTTGTCCAGTTTAAAAAAGCTTTAGTTAAATTCACCGTAGGACATCAAGTAATCATGTCATTGCTCTGTCTTAATTATACTTTGATGAAGGAGAAGGTGTTTCAGATTGACGGTAAAGCTGTCTGGTTTCTTCTTGGCAGGTGAGTGAATAAACATGGCAAGGATACCTGGATTTTCCTAGGGTAAATTTATTGCAGTCGTTATAGATATAAGTTGTGAAGATTAACACTCTAGCTCAGGGGTCCTCAGTCTAACCCATAAGGGCCGGTGTGGGTACAGCTTTCATTCCAACTAAGCAGTTACACACCTGACACTACTAATCACCCCTTAGTCTTCGCTATAGAGCTTGATTATTAGTATCAGGTGTTTTACTGCGTAGTTGGAATGAAAGCCTGCAGCCACACCAGCCCTTTCTGGATAAGATTGAGGATGCCTGTTCCAGCTAATCTGACAAAGAATTATGGTAACATTAAGTTAAGAATAGCGTGTCAGCTAACGCGAACATTTAGGCTGCTGCAGTAGTTCGAAAATTTTACCATAGCTAGCTACTGTGCTGTATTCTATTGCAGCTATTGTATATATTTCAATCAGCAATTAAATTTACATGTTAGAAAATAATGTGGTATTCTGTTTTCAAAATAGTTGAGGGGAAATGGACTTTTCAAATCAGTCCTTTGTGATTTTACTTGCATTTCCTTTGGTGTGCCATTTTTATTTTTATTTATTTATTTGGAAATTTATTTTTATTTGGAAATGGGTTTTACTATACCAAGTATTGTATTAGTATTGATTTAAAACTCTTGAGCATTAGTAAATACACTGCTTAAAAAAATAAAGGGAACACGTAAACAACATAATGTAACTCCAAATCAGTCACACTTCTGTGAAATTAAACTGTCCACTTAGGAAGCAACACTGACTGACAATCAATATCACATGCTGTTGTGCAAATGGAATAGACAACAGGTAGAAATTGTAGGCAATTAGCAAGACACCCCCAATAAAGGAGTGGTTCTGCAGGTGGTGACCACAGACACTTCTCAGTTCCTATGCTTTCTGGCTGATGTTTTCGTCACTTTCGAAAGCTGGCGGTGCTTTCACTCTTGTGGTAGCATGAGATGAACTCTACAACCCACACAAGGAGATCCCTCAGGAGATCATCCGCCACCTCATCAGGAGCATGCCCAGGCGTTGTAGGGAGGTCATACAGGCACGTGGAGGCCGCACACACTACTGAGCCTCATTTTGATTTGTTTTAAGGACATTACATCAAAGTTGGATCAGCCTTTAGTGTGTTTTTCCACTTTAATTTTGAGTGTGACTCCAAATCCAGACCTCCGTGGGTTAATAAATTTGATTTCCACTGATAATTTTTGTGTGATTCTGCTGTCAGCACATTCAACTATGTAAAGAACAAAGTATTTAATAAGAATATTTCATTCATTTAGATCTAGGATGTGTTATTTTTGTGTTCCCTTTATATTTTTTTAGAAGTGTATATGGAATGAATCTAGTTGGATGAGAGAAACCACATTGCAAGACAACTTCTTCCATACAGAGCCATATTTTAAGTTTCAGCAAATACCTTCACTTCTTGCATAGACCTTTAACAGTACTTCCAAAAATGGAAAGCTCTGAATTGGGTCAACACTGGAGCTTAAATTGGAAGTGTAATCTTTCTGTGTACAATAGAAAGTCTTAATTTGGATAATGTTGACTGGCACCAGGAGCCAGTGTTTTATACAGTTATCCATTACTGTTCAATGCAGGAATGTTGGACTGTAGCCACCTCTCAAAAGCAAGGCCAGTTAATCCCTTGCTGTTCTACTCATTCCTTAACCAAGGGCACTGTGAACGGGGATGATTCATCTGATGGATTTGAGCCAGCAGTGTCTTGTATGCCATATGCAGTTACTTGGTTTTACATTAAAAGACATATCTAAGCAAAATAAACACAGCCTTTCTTTTATCCTGGGGCATTGGCCTATTTGTTGAAGTCATTTTAGCTTATTTTAATTTTTTTTTGCACATTCTTCGTATTTAAAAGGTTGGATGCGGAAGAATTGGCACCTGATTGACTGTGACAGTGATTAATTAGTTCATTCTTAAAAATAAGTAATGCCCCAGGGAGCTCAGGAACACCAAAAGGCCTGGAAGACCATAGTCAGATAACAACTGTGGTGACAGAATTATGTTCCTGGTGAAGAAAAACCCCTTCTCGACTGCTGACCAGATGAAGAAATGGCTCCTGAAGGTACGCCTATCTGTGTCAATCTTATGTAACATCACAACATTTATTTCTCTCTTTAGTTTAATTTTTTGCCAAGATTTTTTATTGCAGACGGGTGAGTCAATCCACTCTGAAAGGCCCTCTCCAGCACATCAAAGACTTCCATTGGGTTAATAATGCATTGGACGCTTCTCAATATAATTCTAGCGATTTCTGCAATCTCCAATTTTTTTGGATGCTGGCTTTTTTTTTTCCCTACATTTCTTGTATTTGAAATGTTGGATGCGGGAGAAATGGCACCTGATTGAATGTGAGAGGGGCCAAATTGTAATGTAAGACAACTTGGTGAAAAAATGACCAAAGCAGCACAGCTCATGTGCCGTTCCGAATCAGCAGTGATAAGTACCTACTGACAGTGGTCTGAGGAGGGATAAACCAAAATCCTGCAACAGCACTCTAAAATCTGTCAGGCTTAACAGGTAATCTCATCTTACTATGAGAAAATTTTCTTATTTTTTTCTCTCTCAAGTGGAATATTTTGGTTTAAGTCACCACATGCTTGACAAATGAAATATTCCTACCACATTAATAAATCTAGAAACGAGTCATAATTTTTGCACATCTATGGCAGATTTATTGATTTAATGAGGGAAAAAAATGTTATAGAAATGTGTTTTAAAGTACAAGATTAAATACTTGGTAAGATTTTTTGTTAATGTATTTATTTATTGCAGTGTGGGAGTTTGGCACAAGAGGCTGATCGACTTGCAAGGGGAACAAAGGCTATGCTGTCTGCTTCAACTCAACAGAAGGGGTTACGCGACATATCACAGAAAATATTGAGAAATATTGCAGGAGGAACGTGTCGCAACACAAGGTACATCACACCCTGCTATATGTGGGGCTTTGTATCCGCTGTCTGATTGTGGACGGGGGAAGAATAAACAATTCAATCAAAAGCACCTACAATGGCCACACAAGTGTGGGAACCAGACCTTGAAGCCAGAAGCTAGAAGAATGTTGCCCGGTCCAATGGGTCATGTTTTCTTTAACATCACGTACATCGGCCAAGTACATGAGCGCCATGTACCTGGGAGAGAGATGGCACCAGGATGCACTGGAAGGAAGGGAGGAGTTTGATGCTGTGGGATATGCTCTGCTAGCAAAGCCTGGCCATTTCTCAATGTGCGTTCTTCTCTGTACTTCTGTTCTTGTGAACTTGAGAAACATCATCCCTCTGAGACCATATACTGTCTCAATTCAAAGGCCATTTCTCAATACTAAGAATGCTAAGGACGAACTTGCATTCTTGGGAGGAACGTTCTCGCTAGTCATTCTAGGAAGGGTGCACTTCCAAGGCTATAAGCACTCAGAACGCTGTCGGCGGTTTGAGACGATGCGTTCTCGTTGGTATTACACAATACAGCTGCCAGTGAGCCACAACTTCCACCGCCATCATCCTTTTTTTTTCCCCAGTAATGTAATCTGTGGGGTAAGAGGAGTCTGTGAGCGTGAGCTATTTGAAGTGCTTAGCTTAGCTACGTTCCGCTGGCTGTTTCTCTACTACAAAAACATTGGAGCATATTCGTCATAAGACATTGTAAAGCAGCCAATATTCCAAATGTGCTCAGATAATAGTTCTTCGTCTGAAAATTCGCAGAATTGTATTTAGCTAAGAAATAGCGAACGGATACCGACAGATTACATTCAAAGTCAATGCAAAGACGCAAATACACGCGTTTCGCGTGTATTCGCGTCTTTGTATTGAATTTGAATGTAAATCTGTTGTGTGAAAAATTTGTTGTGCGTCCGGCGTGAAAGCAGCTTTACCGATCCTGGAGTGCATTTCCCAAAATCACAGATGCTAACTTAGATAGTTGGACCCATTGATTGTGAATGGACGAACTATGTAAGTTGCTAATTTAGTTAGCTACTACGGTTTTGGGGGACGTAACCCTCGCCTTCTCTCTCAGGGGCGTCTCGCTCCCGCTTAGATGCCGAAAAGAATTCTGGGATATGCGTGCTGCCAAGTTCACACAAGTTACCATCCGATGCATCCTCAGAAAAATGGGCGTGTCAAGAACACTTCTGGGACTGGTAACAGTTCTCGTCGAGATGCGAACTTCGAAAAGAGGCAGTACATGGTCTCAGAGGGATGACGTTTCTCAAGTTCACAAGAACAGAAGTACAGAGACGAACGCATATTGAGAAACAGCCAAAGTTTGCATCTCGACGAGAACGGTTACCAGTCCCGGAAGTGTTCTCTTTAACAAGTTTGTGAGGATCAAGCTTCCAACCCTGAGTTGGGGCCAGAACTGGGACCAAATTCCTCTCAAGCGTCAAATCTCCTCTTTGTGGGCAGTCCAGTGCTGGCAAGTGCTTCAACATCTGGCAGCACACAGCCACTACCCAGTGACAGCAACCCAAGCATTGCCCATTAGTTCTTTGCTGAACTGTCTCTCCTCCTCTTTGGGGTTCTGTCCCCAGCTATCCGCTCCGAGGTTCCGTCATTACCAGTCACAAATTACCAGTTGTGTTGCAAGTTTGTTTATGTACTTGATGCCTGGCCTGGACCATAATAGAACCACATTAACCACTACAAGAATAGTCCAATCATACGCTCTTAGGAATTTGCTTATTTAAAGCCAAATGGCAGCTTTTCTGAACATGCAGTGTATTTATTGATGATGATAACTCTGACAAAAGCAGCAAGATGAAACCTGTGTATTGGGTGATACTATCCACTCAGATTTAGCCAAATGCTTCTCAACTCATTCCATAGTACTTCACACTGTAAATCAACAAACATTTGGAGCATGCAGAAAGGCAACCCAATTTTGTAAGGCCAGAAACGGAAATTTTCCTCAATAGCCAAGTCAATCAATCACCTCTCCTGAACTGAGCTGCTAACTCACTGAAGGGAAAACTGAGGGCAAAACCCACGAACAGGACAGGACTGAAGGCAGCTGCACTATGGGCCTGATAAAGCATTTTTGGAGAAGAAAGCTTGCATCTGGTGATGTCTGTGGGTTCCAGACTTCAGGCATTCATTAACTGCGTAGGATGTGCAACCAGGTATAAAGAATCCCATCTTTTATATGTTTTTTGATTTAGTCCAAAAACTTTTGATCCCCTAAAACTGGGGGACCTTTGAATAAAAATGGCTGTAATTCCTCCTGGAGGCAAACAGTTTTGGAAAAACCCTTTAAGTACAGCTGAAGATCTGCACATCAAGCACATCTTGATCAATTCTTGCCAAATCCATTGCGGGGGCAAACAGATAAAAATTAAATTTGTCCAAAAACTTGTGAACCTGTCTGTACATTTATGTATAGACTTTATAAATACACTACATATACGTGTACATATTATACTGACGATATAATGCTACTTTTATATGAAAAATGTTTTTGGAACTCCAGCAAGAAATGCCTCAAATCCCAACAACCAAACGCCTGGAATGGAGTGATAAAGTTTACATCCTATCTTGTGTGTAAAATAGAGTTGAGGGAGCACAATGCTTTACACAAGTATAACGGCTACAGGAGCCCAGATTAAACATGAACATTCATCTTTTTGGAGAATTGACATCTGTGAAAACTCTGAAACTGCCCATCTTGTGGGGAAGCTGCAGAAAGTTTCCAGAAAACATGAAAGGATGATGCTCTTTGACTATTTTGTGACAAAAAACTCACTCTCACTCTCTCTCTCTCTCTCTCTCTCTCTCTCTCTCTCTCTCATTCACATGGTAGAGAAATAACAGAACAGCAGGTGAACAATAACACTTTACTTAACATTTCTTCAAGGGAAAAAAAAAAAAATCAATACACTGTACAGTACCTATCAGGATAGTTCTCTTCAAAAGGACAAGGAATGGGCATATCTATGCTGAAACACGATGGCTGATGCAGCCAAATGAAGACAAGTTATAAGCACGCGAATACTACAGGGGTGAATTTAAATTCAAGAGCAGTGAAAACTGAGGCCACACTTAAAGGATAAGAAAAACTATAGTGAAGTTACATCGCCAAATTAAGTACATAATCTCTGCTATCCAAAATAAGCAATTTTTACTTTTTAGTGCAAACTGTATTTGTATGTAAAATGTGTAAGACAGCACAGGAAAGCTGCCATGTTATTTTGGGTGGATGCTTACCTCACCCAGGCTGGTAGCTCCTTTGTTTTAAAGGTAAAATGGCGAAAGGTCACATCAGTCAGGTTCGGATCGCCCATGTCGTTAGAATACCAACAACCCCGCATCTACTGCATTGTCGAGGAATAAATATAGATTTCCAGCAAACAATCGGTTATAATTCAAACAGCTGGTATCTCTCAAAACACTCATGATTATCAACGCAACTTTCAATACTGATACTGTGACTACGCACACTCAAGAGACACATCCAGCCCTCATGACGTCACGTACCGGTCTAGGCAGAGTATTTCCCATTGTCTGATTGATTATTATTTATGGCGGAGACAGCATTTTCTGAAGTTTGTAGGATTCTGCGATGTTTGAACACTGATAACCCTGTGTTAAAAATGTAAATAAAATAATGGGTTATCATTTTCGACAGCGGACATTATGTACTTTATTTGACAATGAAAGTTCACCATAGGTTTTCTTATTCTTTAAAATATATACTGAAGTGGTGAGCAATAATGTCCTTAGATGAATCTGGAACTTATGCTCCATCATACTGCTGGTAATAAGGAAGTATAATGTCCTGTAAGATACGCCCCAATTAGCTCAAGTTACCTTCTGTACATCCCTTCACATCTGAAAACAGGTTGAACTGAAGTTGCTCAGCTGGTTAAAAACACTGGGTTTCTGGACTCAACCAAATGGTATGCTGGTGGTTTTAGTGCTATTTTGCACACAATATTCAGAAATAATACGATCCAATTTATACATTTGTCTAACCAGGATATGCCAAAAATTAGCATCAATTAGTGTTTTAATTCCATATGATTTCAATTTTTGCATTAAAAATTGATATTTTGCAACAGGGATAGTTTCCAATTAAGTCGTATGACTTGACTTCACATAGCAGTTAACCTGCAATTCTTTCTACTGAAAAAAAAAATCTATGTACAAGTAGGACTACACTTACTATAATACACTGTAAATTAAAAAGTAATTCATGATCATTATCAATATAATAAGCAACATTAAATAAATCAAATTATGTTGGAATTCAGTCACTGTCAATGTTGAAATGGCAGTAATAGCACAGTACTGTTCCTGGCATTCTTTATAATACCAAATAACATACATTACACTTAAAGGGCTGCATAATACCCAGTAACTTGTCAGAGATTTCAATGTTTTATAAGTATATATAAATTCATCATAAAAGTTTACCAAACCAGTTAAGACACAACCCTTTGTATAATGTAATTATAGCACCATACACTTTCTACAGGTGTGAAACCTCATACACAACATACTGCAAGTGACACTGGCATCATATATTCGAGAATACAATTGAAATTATTGTTTTTGGTGCAAATTAAAGCAGAAAACAAACAGCTTTCTCAAGTGAATATCATAAAAAACATTCTCAGTTTACTTTTAAATAAATATGCATTTCAACAGACAGAATCGTTCCTTTACCAGGGTATTATGATGGATACTTTTAAATCAAGATCATAAAAGTGTAAACCCTCAGGAGGGCTTTAGAAAAGAATAACTGTCTTGATTATCCATTAAAATTTGTTTTCCCAAAACTCAATTCTATACTGATTTTACACAAATTATTTGTAGAGGGATTTGTGCACGATCCATAACTCCATTGAAGTAAGTAAATTCCTCAGTGACTGACATCAGACCTATACAAACCATGTTTTCGAAAGGTCTGTCTGTGATGTCACCCTGTATTTGTGCTCCTAATTACTTCATGGGGGAAGTTGGCTGTCAATATTACCGAAATGGAGGTTTTTGCGCACTGAAGAGGCAAAAATGTAAGGGGTTTGTACACCAACACACGCCCATACAGTGTCCATAGCGCATAGCAGCAGATCAAACAAAATATGCTTATTTTCGTAGTGATGATTCAATTTAAGCATTTTTTGGCTTGAGTGAATTTTGCTCTCTTTTATATCGAGCATGTGGCAGGAGCATGCACAGAGTAAATGCAGTATGCAAAAAACCAGGAAGAGGAAGCTACAAAGGAACCAATCGGGCGCTCATTTCTCCTGTTCAGTTCATTTTTCCTTTCAAATTTTCCTTTTCTTTTTTAGAGTAAAAAGGGCCCCGGTCCTTGATAACGGCCCCCCAGCCTTTGCTGTGTGAGCGGAGGAGGGCTCGAGAGGAGCGATGATGCCTCTACAGGGGTTGTTCTTTGTCCCTACGTCTCTCGCCGCCCCCCCCTTTAAAGTCTCCTCAGGTTGTGCTCCTCAGTGCACGCGCCTTTGCTCAGGCTGATGTCGTCCACCGCCATCTCCCCGCTCCGGCCCCTTCCACGTTCACCTTTCAGGATCACCTGAAAATCGCAGCACAGATCAGCCCCCCGCTAAAGGTTCTGCTAAGCATTAAACACGTATGAGGGGTAAAGGCTAGCGGTTATCATGAGCAAAACCATAGTATTTTGCAGCAATCGCCTACAGTTGAAGTAACATTTTTTGACACATTTATAAAAATATGAACTTCTGTCAACATTTTCATGATGACGGCACCAAATAGAAATTGTCTAAAATCACTTGTGCTGCAAAATTCCCTAGCTCCACTGGCTATGAAATCTGTCCATAAAACGTGTCCTGTGATAGTGCCTTTCCAGAGATACAAGGCTTTCTTACAATAGAGACAATTAGCTAATCAGCACAATGTGTCAGACAGGAGCTAAAGATAATTGGTTACATCCGCTCGCTGAGTACTTGGGTGTAAGAACAAAGGCGAGACTTTTACTTTAAGACCCCAGGACTTTCCATTCCTGGATGCAGCTATCATTAAAATCACTGAGTTTCTTTTGAATTCTGCCACTGCTGTTGTCCAGGTGAGCGTTCCCAAAATGCACTAGGAAATGAACCCAATTACCCAAAAAGCATTCTTTCAAAGAATGTTTTTTTGTTGGATATCATGAAAGTGCGTGGTTAGGGAGTAGTCTATACAACATAGCTGTGTCTCAAAGCCTTAACTAGCTTCAACTTAGAAGATCAAGATCCATGGTTTGGCCCCTGCACCCTCAGTTTAGGAAGATGGTGAAGCAGGTGGGGTTACTCACACTCTCCAAGCCTGTTCCCCACAGTGTGATCTGGGTGTGTCTCCAGCCGTGGCCGCCGGTGCGACCCCACACCGCGGGGCTGTACTGCCGGCCTTTCTTCACGAACACCTGCAGCACTCCCACGTGGTGCCCTGAGAGCTTGTGACGGAAGGACAAGCACAGGTTCCCCGAGTTCCAAGGTTGGGTCAACGGAAGCACCAATCTCGCACCCCGACCGGTCCGCTTATTCCCCACCTCTGGGATTGTCAGGTACCGTCCGCCTGAACGCAAAGGACAGGAAATATAGCGGATATGAAAAGCTGAAACAACCACATTGAAATTGCAGGGGTTTTTTTTGACTGCATGATGATATGATTAAGGTCTGACATAAGATTTCAGGAGTCTGACAATTACAATATAATTAAGTGTGGTATTCCAACAAAAGATACCAAATGGGAAAAGCAAATGATTATAATGACAGTTTGGAAACCAAAAATAATACTTGGAAGCACCTTCTGTGTTTGCTACAAATGGATGTCTTTATTAATTTATTTGTGCACTGCTCTCTTTGGATCACTACACAGGTTTTCAATGGGATTAGGACAACATTAGAGATGGGAAAAGTCTCGCATTAATGCTAAAAGAAATGGAATAATACATAAATTTTACCAAGCATTTTCATCTTGGATTAAAACACTAATTTTTACTAATTTCTAGACTTGCCCCTACAGAATAATAATAATAAAAAAATCACTTGTCAAGCACATGGTAATTTAAAACTAGCTAATATATTCTACATTAACCCTTTGAGCGCTTAAATAATTAAATTTATATTAAAAAAAAAAAATTCTTGCACTGTTGAGAACTTATCATGGCAACTTGCTTAAAAGAGCTCTCCTGCAGGAGACAGATGCCACATGATAGCTTTAAAGCAGGTTTGATTTCGATATCTTACATCATTGAGCAACAATAGCTGCATTTAGCGCTCTAAGGGTTAAAGATAAAAACAAGGAAGTTAAATCTCATAATAAGATTAAAATATTTGTTAAGACTGACATGTTTTACACTATACGCTGTAGTTATTCCTAGGTGGAGATTCAAACAACCTTGATGAAAAGGCTGCGCAGACTTTTTATCCACTATTGTAACAGGGTAACATACTGAACACTGAGAGCTAAAACTGCGGGACAGAATTAAACACAGTTAATTATTTAACAGCTATGAGGACATGCATTAAATTATAATGTTGAAATTCTGCTGTTGCATTTGTCAGTGTGTCAATGGTTGCAGACCCATATATGTCTGGCATATTGATTGACCCTCGGATCACACCATACCTCATTTAACATACTGATGAAAATGTTACAATTTAATCTTTTTAATTTGATAAATTATTTTTAAACTTGGATCTCCATGGCCTTGGTAAATTTACTGAGTAAAATAAACACAAAAACTGACATTTTCATTGAGCTCACACACTACAGCCCCGTCACATTTATGTCCAAAAGCTGCACAAAAACACCAGAGTTAATTATGCATTGCAACCCCATGTGCCCTTTAAGCTGGTAAAAGATTTTGCCCCTTTGTTGCCTTAACACATTGTAAGGGCTTTTAATCAACATTTGAGACAGGCTCATATTGAGTTTTTGCGTATTGATCGCTAACCAGTCCATTATTATTGCAGCAAATGGCCATTTCCTGCCTGGTTCTATAGCAGACATTGCCACTGACAAGTTTCTTAATTAAGAGGAAAAATCTTGCCTTTTGTAGCCTTTGTAGACTACGTGCCCATAGTTTCTGCGGAGCCGAGAAATGACAAAATGTACTGTAATAAGATGAAATATTTACCCAGGAGAACTCTGTGACCTGCGCAGTATTCAAATCAAGAATTCTGAAGGTTACAGTACAAAGCCTTTTTTTCGCTTTCTCCCTTCTCTTTTGATCCTTCATTCGTTATTGCTTCTCCAGCATATCGTTTACCAGCGGAAAATGTAACTGCCAGTCATTTACCAGCTGACACTAAGCAAAGGGGTGAGGGTTGGGGGGAGAGTAGCAAGTGGGACGAGCCCCCAATTTTAAGGAGGTCACTTGCGATTCACTGTTGGCGCGTCCCTGTCCATTTGGTCCCTCACATTTGAGAACAAGGACACAATGTGCTCTCCTTTGTGTGATTTTGCCCGCCTCTCCGCTCCTCATACATTCTGGCAGTGACCTCTTCCTGGACGGCAGTAAGACCAAAGTTTCTGTCTGACATGGGGGGGGGGGGGGGGGGGCGCATTTAATTGAGGTTCATTCCATTTAACGTACGACCTTTGTGACGGTATGAGATGTTTCAAATTCTTGGGGAAAGCTAGAAAAGCAATAGGAATCAGTGAAGATCATAGCTCACCATAAAACTGCATATTCTGCACGCGCTCAATTTATGGTTCTGAGAGACGTATATTGTTGAATAATGCATTTGTTTTATAATGCGGTGCAGTTTACGCTGTAAATAATAAGGACATTCGCTCTCAGCAGGATGGAAATGTGGGTAAAGAGGTGAAAGTGAATCTGTGCAGCGTGTTGATACCTGATGGATCTGCTGTGGTTTCCCAATGTAAGTCTCCCTCTCTGTCTCTGATCCAACCACAGAGGCCATTATCAAAAGAACAGCTGAGAAACCCAGCTCCTGGGAGAGGAAAAAGCAGAGCAGGTAGAGTGAGATTACTGAGCGTGAGCCAGTCGGTTGGCCCTGGTACAATGGAGCTGATGCTGGAGCTTCAGGGAAAAAAAAAAAAAATCCTCACCGAAAAGCACAGCCCATAGCACCAATCCTGGATGTAGCAGCCCAGATTAGTCCCCGGCTGGACTATATCTGAGTGTAATCTGGCCAAAGCCAAAATATATCCCGGGGTATTAAACGTGACTGAATGTGGGGGAGGGGGGGAGGTTAAAATCTGGCCTAGGAGGGGTTAGCCCAGCTCATACCCAGGATATGGGAGACGCGGTAGTGCAGTGGTCCAGTAGGGATCGTAAGGTCCTGAGTTCAAGCCCAGGCCACGGCGTGGTGTGTTCTTGGGCAAAACACTTTACTCCAACACTCCACCCAGGTGTATAAATGGGTACCAGCAAATAGGCAGGGAAACTTGTCTAAGAGCTGGGGGAGTACCTGCGATAGACTGGCATCCCATCCATCCATCCATCCATCCAGGGGGAGTAGTAATAATCCTAGTCGCTTCATGCCATGGAAACCGGGGTTAAGCACCGGCCCGATGGGCCATAGGCTCGTACAGGCTTACTTCTTCTTCTATACCCAGGATATAAAACAGGCTAGCCCACTTTAACCCTGGGTATACCCTCGACTGAGGTATACTTTGGCCTGTTACACCGGGCTTAATGCCACTCATAATTATAGTGGTGGTAGCATTGGGCTTCCATCAGGCAATGGTGAGGTTTAGAGGTAAGAACCTGATTTGGTCTGTGAGAACTCAGATGGATCAGTAGCCCCAGATGAGTAAACAAGGTATTGAAGCAATCAACCAATTTATTTTCACAGACGGAACATTTGTTGCGCAGCCACAGCACAAAAACAATCCACAAAGAAAAAAAAAATTTGAGAAAAATAAACAACAGGTGCTGTTTAACCTGAAGGGAAGAAAATCTCTCATTCCAACAGCAGATCCCACAAAATATACACTGTGCACCAGAATTTTCATTTGCGTCAGGGAGACTAGGGTCCAATGAGTCGTGGGGACCAATGAGCCATATCACATATTTGTAATGAATAGATGTCAGACCTGCTTAAAACAGGCAAAATAGTGATATCGCTCATTGGTCCCCATGGCTCATCATACCCCAGCCTCCCCTACTATACATTTTTACATTATACGTTTTACATTTCATTGGAAATACTGCCATCAATACCAGCTTTGTGAGGCCCTGTTTTTGTTGACACGGGTTCAGATATGGATTGATTCCATTCTGAGGTAATTGGAAGTGCTGTATTTTTGTGGTTATCAGCAACTCTCCTGCCACATGTTTGGGCACCAGCTAATTAGCCCCTTTGGAACTCTGATTGTAGCCTCATCTTATTTTTGTGACTTACCGAGCAAAGCCTCGCTCGTTAGCCCTTTAAAGTGATACGTGCTGCTAATTGGCAGTCAAATGAATAGGAATGACCAGCATAGATGCATTCATATTAAAGGTTTGGAGACAAAAGTTTGATTGTGTCCACCCCATGACATGTAAATCCTTTTTTTTTGCATTGTTCTGTCAGTGCATTGCCATCTTTTACCTGCTTGAGAGCAAAAGAAAAATGGCAGCATAGATTACGAGGCAGGGGACCCATTGCTCAGTCAGGGTTGATTTCCCCGGGGTATAGTGAGGCAATGCGCCAATGAACAAGACAGAAGCGCTGTGTGGTAACGTTGACAAACCCAGCCTTTGATTTACTCAATTAACACAGATAAATCTATCGGGAGGGGCAGAGTCATCAGTTACGAGGCAGTTCACAAACAATAAGGTACAACAAATCTATTATGGCGCAAGACAGACGATAATCAAATCTAAATAATAATGTGAATCTAAGAGAGGCAGCAAATGCATCGCGCCTGGCAATTTCGCTATCATCATCTGCAAAAAAAAAAAAACATGATTTATATTAATCTGCTCATGGCACTAGCAATTGAATTCTGCGTGGATCACCCATCCATCATTTCGCCCACAAATGGCTTTCTGATAAGCCATTTACATCTTGTTTTACAGCCAATTTAAACTTCTAGCCATTCCAACCCCACTGAGCTAATAAAGTACATTTTTGCGCCAAAATAAATCACAAGCGTAATGAAGCCATTAGGTGACATAATTACGTCCTCTAAAGAGTTGGATTGAGGTTATGCTTTCGCCCCCATTTGTTTGCTATGCTGTTGAGAAATTTCTGGACTGGTATTGATGAAACTTCAAGGGACGGTTGTATATGACAACTGTAAGTACTGAACAGATTTTCGCTTGTTAAGGTCAAAGGTTAACCCCTTGGTGCACAAATCTTTTCCTCTTTGTCTATTAAGAGAGATGGCTTGGTTTGGTTACAGTAGTAACCAATATACAACAAAGGGTTAAGGTCAACATTGCAGAAAAGAGCAAAAGCAATACTGCAGGCAGAGGCATACAGTCCACCAAGAGACTTTTTAGTCATGCCCTGTTTTAGCCGGTGCAAACCTGTTGGCTGACGGACTGATTTTGTAAAACAATCTCGCCCACCTTTTTTCCATATCCATCAAACAGCTCTTTTGTGCCAATAAACAGGAACTAATTGAAAATCTCAGCCTCTACTCAGAAAATCTGCAAGCAGGCTTTAAATGTTACTCAAGTCAATAAGAGAGGCAGGAAGTTTTAATCTCTATTTTTGGATGACAGGTAATGATATAGACAATGACAGTTTTTCCTCTTTATTCTTATATTAATGAAAAGCCAGTTTATCATTCCTCAGAGATTAATAACAAGCTCACTCAGTTAGTCAATGCTAACAATGCTATCCATTGCTTTAAAAATTGAGGCTTCTCACATATTTTCACGGCAGTTTTAAAACCCAGAGTCACTCCTACACTGTTCGATGAAATACAGGCCTAATATGAGCTTACAAAGACAGGCATTGTAAAATTTATACAATCATGTTGCTTCCAAATAAGCAAGATCAAAGGCTGAAGACTTCTGCAGTTTATGAAGACTGACAGTGCCCTGCTTGCTTGGCTGTATCTCCCTCATTTTCAAATAGCATACCTGCCATGCTAATTCTGCATTGATATTTATAGACCCTACCATTTGTTCAACTCATAATGCTTTCAGTGCACTCTGGCATAGAATAATAAACAGTGCGAGCTTACCGGAGTCGTCCTTTGCATCTTCGGCTGTGTTTCCAAGTTCAATGTCAAAATCGATCCCAAACACATTGTTCTGGCCTTGATTTCGAGGAACTAAAACAAAAATATATTGGCGACATATAAAGTCATTATCTTTTTTACTCTCCGGTTGTACATCCACTGTCATGCATCCTCAATATAGCATGGATTAAAATACACAAGTGTTTGCCACTAACTTGGCAATATCCCCCGCCGCCTCAATTTTATGTGCTTACGTACGTACGGATGGAGCCTAATGCTAATTGCGCGGCGGGGGATAAAAAGGCAATCTTTGTGCACACAAATGAACAAACCCTGCTCAGTCCGCCTGTATGCGTTGCCATCTTAACCATGACACAGCTTTAAGGTTAGCTCAGTGGAGTGCAATATCACTGGCAGGCTTAAAACTATTCACAACATTTGCAATATTGCCTTTTGTCAGAGGAAGATCAGTCTTTTACAGAGGTGATAAGTTGTTTATGAGAAGATATTTCATATACATTGGGAACACCGAGCAAAGATTTAGAACAGATGTTTCGTGTGATTCGGATCATAAATTCTAACTATTTTGTGTTTGGACACAAATCATATAATGTACGGAACTGGAACATTTGGGCATCGACAGGAGGTGGACAGAAATTTCAATTTCAAGAATACTGAGTCGACCGTCTGGTTCATTCCCAGGTAATATTCACAGCCCTAGAAATAAGCAGGGCCCCCAAGAAAATCAAAATGGCTGTGAGGTACTCTGCCACATACACGCTTCAAAAGGAAGGAGAAGAAATAATATTTGGGTTTACCGAGGGCTTTGTGAAATAGTTTCCTTTTGTCTGTCTCCGGCTGATACAGTTGTGTGTGTGTCCCTGTGTTTTCTTTCACGAGCTGAGGCTGAGGATGGTAAATGAGCCGCCTGCCAGGGGCCGCGCAAGGCTGCTACTGGGGGATTTCAGCAGTGCCTCAGCTGTCTCTGACGCAAGCCTGGTGCAAACAGCCTCGCCACCTACACATAAACCCCCCGCTACGCCGCGCCAACATAACCTGCACTGAAATAACCCACCAGTGTACAAGTACGTCCAAGATACAGTCAGGTCCGTATTTGGACAGCGACAAGCGTATAAAAATGGCTGCAATTCTTTCACGGTTTACGCAATACGGGTGGCGATAACCGCAAATAAAAGCTGGCAGCGTCTTACGTTGATCATTATTTTCCCTTGCACTGAAGTTTCGGAGCGCGGAGAAACCCTAAAATGGTATCAATGTGCAAATGCTTGCATTCCTCACCGTATATACTACTCCCAGTTTCAAGTTGCCGGCCACTCTAAAATTCATAAAGATCTGGAAACAAATGCAGCGTTTTGGGGTTTAGCATCTGACAGTTGAAAGTCCGCTGGCAATTATGAGGCTTTTGACTAATGAGTAGTTGTTCCACCGTAATGTCAAAAGGCAACAATGTTTGCTTGAGCAGAGAGGCAGAGTCCGCACCTGACGGCGACACGGCATGCAGCCGCGTGAGCAGTGGCGGTTCTAGGACTGGGAATTGGGGGGCGCAGACACATCCCTTTATGACAAGTTGTCCTGGCTAGTTCTCAATCATTTTCCTTTACTGACGCGTTTTCCAATTTTCGTAATTGGCAACTGGAGAAACGGTTTCTCTCCATATGAGATGGATCAGCGATGAAATCATGGGCTTAATTCAGCACAGAAAAATAATTTACTTATTAATAGGCCAGTGCTTCGCGTTGATTGATCAGGTCCGTGTTCCAATGAAATATCGCCTTTCACTCTCAGTATTGCGTGGGTTGATTAAAAGAAAAAAAGTGGCTGCTGGTAGTTAAATAGACAGCGTGCTGCTCAAGCTATATAAGAGACGACAGGTATGCAAATTTGAAAATAACGTTGATTTAAATACAGCAAATACGCGTCCAGATGAATGATTTTCCTCTTATCTAATCGGGGAGAACAAGCAGCACCTGTTCAGTGCGGAGCGCTCTCGGAGCGAACATTTTGTTAATCATGAAAATGACTGAGAACAGGTCAGGACTAATAACGGTTTTAAACGGATGTTTTGTCACAATTCTCAGTTCTGGTTCCGCCACTGTGCTGAATTAAGCCCATGATTTCATCGCTGTTCCATCGCATACGGAGAGAATTCGTGTCTTCAGTTGCCCATTACGATAATTGGAAAGCGCGTCAGTAAAGGAAAATGATTGAGAACTACCCAGGACTAATTGTCATAAAGGGACGTGTCTGCACCCCCCAATTCCCGGTTCTAGAACCACCACTGCGCGTGAGTGAAATGTGGAAGCGCTGACTGCATGGAAATACCCTGGTTAAGATCTCGGCATCTCAGCCACGCCAGGCATCTGACCAAGAAAGGAAGGGGGGCGGCGAGCGGGCCCCCCATCCCGAGTCAATTATCCGAGCAGCAGTTTAGTCCCTGAATTAAGCTCGAAGGTATCAGTGACACACTCCTCCCTGCCAAGATGTCGCGACAGATATCAGACTATCAATGAGCTTCCCCCCCCAAACAAGAAGACAACTCTGCCCGTAGCGGCCTGTGTTGTTTCTCTTATCTTTAAACGGCCAAATAAAGTGTGCCCTTGGAAGCAAATAGAAACACAATCAGCACATAGCACTGCGGCAACATTCAACATCATTCAACGGACGATGGCAAACCAGCCGCGATACTTATTAGCGGTTTTAAAATATTCATAAAGCAAAACAGCTGGATGCAGGCTTTCACAATGTGGATTGGAAATACGCTGTCAGTGACAGGCAAACAGCACTTAGTTGATCAGGAGGGAAACTGCAATGACAGAAGGATGAATGAGTTGAGTTTTCTCCTCTCTTTCTCTCATTGGAATTTCAGCCTAATTGAAGGACAATCATAATGACACTCCATTTACTTAATGTTACTGTATGGTGTTAGAAGCGCTAAGCCATTAAGGCTGGATTGATATTGAGTTTGAAAGTACTCAGTGAGAAATTTAAAGTGCAGTATCTTCAGTTTAGATTAAAGTGCCTATTTCAATGTGGACAATGCATTGTTGGGCAGAACAAACTGCCTGTCATAATTAAGGGTCCAGAAATAGGCGTTCATTGGTGCGGAAGGTGCGGTTCATCGGACCCATATTTTGAGCTACCCAGGCACAGAGAAAGTAAAGTGGCAGTGGCCAGAAATCTGTTTCAATTTTAAGCAGTTTCAGGCGCTCACAGACCTACCACTAGCTTGAAACATAATTTAAAGTCTCTTGAGACTGTAGTTTATTACAGAGTTCATGATAGTTGTTTGAATTCCAGGCAGGAGCTGTTTCAGCCCCACACAACGGCTGTTATTCACTCAGCAAGCTACCAAAGCTGACAAGCTCATACCCATTCGTGGAAACACAAAATATATCGAATGCACTGTGAGAAACCCTGGATGAAATGGTCTGCTGGATTATTTAAAGGCAATATTCAGAATTGAACGCTGTAATACTGATGAAACAAACATTATTCATAATTGAAAAACATTATCGCTGATTTGCGCATACAAAAAACACGCCTTTTAAAGACCAGTTCCACTAAGAGTAAACTCTAAATTTGTTTGACACATTCCCCACCATTGTATTTGTTGAAGTTGCCAGCCATAGGCAACATTTTTGATAATATTAACCAATTTTTGTCCGAAGATCTGTAACCACACCCCCACCACAAAACAGAGAAAACATTGATTGCAGGAAAATCTCGTCAATGGTGTGGGGGGGCTGTCTGTCAAAATTGACAGAAAATCTTGTCAATGGCAGGGAATGGGGTTAATTTGCTACCTTTTGCACCAGTGATGTCATAAGAGTGCGTACGTACTGTGAACGTCTCCCCTCTGCTTCTGAGTGACCTCCTTCTGGATGTTGTTATCAGGGAGGAGCGGCGCTTTGGTGGGGGGTCTCCGCGTGGGAGGAGGGCGAGTGGGGATAACCGGCCGGCGGGTGGGAATGATTGGTCTGTAAGGCGGGATAAATGGTTTTCGGGTGGGGACAGCCGGTTTCCGGGTGGGGGCTGGTGTGACCCTGCGCGGAGGTGCCGTGGCAGGGGTGGTGGAGGTGGTGGTTGTAGTGGTGGACGGGACTCTCTTGGGTGTTATTGGTGGGCGAGAGGTGGTGGTCCTCTTGCGGTCAGAATCTGGGATCTTGTTCCCTTTGGGCGTGTCTGGTGTTTCAATTCCTGGTATGGGAGGCTCAATAATCACTTTGGGGATGGCTGAAAAAGTAACATTAACATAATTAGCTCCTTAAAAAAAATTCCCCTCGATATGAAATTGTGGGCGATTCCTAGGCATTTTAACAAAATAACCCCCCCTTGGTGAGTCACTAAACCATCCCCCAAACAAGATTCTGATGTACTGCATTAAAAACTATTTTTCTCAATTTATGGGTATAATAGTGCACTGTTATATTTGGGAGGAAAAGCTCAATCTATTTCCCCTCCATTTCCATTTTGGGATCATTCTATTGTCTGTCATGGAGGGGACATTTGATTGATAATACCTTGTGTGTATCTAGCAATTTTGTTTAAAAAAACAGTGGGTTTAAATGAAGGAAGACATCCACAGTGGATCAGTGAATTTCTGGGGAGCACAAATGAAACACTGGCTGCTTTGGATAAAACAAAGAGAAATGTGTCTTGGGAAGAAGGAAGACATGACTTGATTAGAGAACAGGTGTGGAGGTGCCTATTATTTAAAATCAAAGCAAAACTCAATAAAAATGAAACACTGTCTTGGGTATTATTCCAGAAATTCTAAAAGAAAAAAAAAAAAAACATCAGATGGACTGCAAAATCTTTCATCTTTACTTACGGTGAATAAAAAGTGTTATTAACAAAATGCACTCCTGTCACTCGTATAAAAGCCAGAATGGTTTTACGTAATTGAGTAACTAAATGTAAGCCATTTCTGAATGGCGGGATTTTTTTCTTGAGCTCATTGCTTTTGGTTCGCAATTCCAGGCTATGCCTCAGGTGGAAGCCGTGGGCTATTTCTGTCAATAGTGTGATACCACATTAACTATACATTGCTGGATAGCACATGCACTTCACAGCTCTGACTTGTCATCCAGATGACCAAAGCAATGCTTGCCCTGTAGGAGTTAGAATGTGCTGCAGGTTTGAGGGGAAAAGTCCTTTAGCCTGTGAATTTCCATGTTTTTCAGTAGGTAGACTTTGATGCATAATTCACGAACCACACATTGTAATTCAGTCCCCACAACTTCTGCTATGGTCGAACTGGAAATTGGTAAGGATATTCCTGAATTCGTGAAAATTCAAACTTCATAAATTCACAGAAGTTCAGAAGTTAACCTCTGTCAAGTGCTTAAACAAAACCTCACTTGGAAATGAATGGTAATGATTCACTTTCCGCAGTCGAATGCCAAACAGGTTACTCTTAGAACTTTCACTCAGGACAAAACATGTAGGCGTTTGAGGTTCGCTAGATAATGTCAGCTGAAAAAGCCCAAAGGTAAAACGCAATGGAATCCGAAGGAGCCAAGGAACAAGCGCCTGACGCAGATAATGATGGCGATAATTCGCCAGTTTGAGAATAAAACGACAAGGTGCTTGGATGCTGATTTTTTCAGCCCTAGCAAAACAGTAAACCCCTGTTTTCTCTGATCTCACCTTGCGAGATGTTTTACTTTCATCTGTCCTTGAGGAAAAAATGCGAACAATAGGGAAGCACCCATGACCAAGAAACACACACACACACACACACACTCACACACACACACACACAAACACACACATACACACACACAAACGCACAATGAAGTGAACAGAAAAATTACAGAGGCGCGTGATACTTACGTTTACAGTCGTAGCCTACTCCACGGAAGCCATCTTTGCACTTGCACTTGTAGGAGCCCGGTGTGTTGTAGCAGACAGAGAAGCCGCCACATTGGTGCTGAGCTGAAGAGCACTCGTTTACATCTGAAAGGCCCCACAGCAAAGACTCAACAACAGCACACAGATCTGCTGTGCAGAGCACACTACAAAGTAGGAGTTCACAAACACGCATCCTTGCGTGCATACATACACACATTGAAAGACAGGCACTTGCACTGATACACTCACACGTGTACACGTTGTCACACGCACTTTCGTGTTCATACGAACACACGCAGAAGATGAGCGCACACACCTCTGCTATCTCAGTCGCCCTTCTCACAAACATACTCTCACAAACATACTTGGGAACGCTGAAATGCTAGCATTCTCAGCCCTACTCATGCAGTACTGAGCAAAATTTTAGGCACATTTGAAAGCATTCTATGATGCACAAATTCTTCCAGAAATCACCAAATGAAGGGTGTCTAAATATTGAAAATTGTAATATATCAATATGTGAACTGTTAAAAACTAAATCAAAGCAAACATTTGGACAAAGACCCTTTTGCCTAAAAATTTGGAACACTGTCTGGCAGTTTTATAGTTTAAGATAATTGGCTGTTTGGTTGTTCCAAACATTTTGAAGAACTTCCCACAGTTATGACGACTTACAGTTTCACTTGTGTCAGTCTCTCCAGTTAATCCCAGACAGCCTTGACTGTGCTGAGATCAGGGCTCTACAAAGGCTAAATTATCCATTCGTTGTATTTTTTTAATCAACAGAAACAATAATCTAGATTAAATTGTTTAACATTTAAGACAACATTTTAATTAAAAAAAAAAAATTGAGGGTGTCAAAAACTTTTACATAGTGCTGTACATACATACACATGCATCCTCACTCACCCTCAACTGCACACAATGCACACACAGAAATGCCAGCACTACTTACATACCTACGGATGAATATGTGCACCTACATATGCACACAGACATTGAAATTTGAGCACTCATACACCCACAGGCCACTGATTTGGGCTAATCGGACTCTAAAGTGGTCAAGAGTTGGAGCCCCATATCACTGTCTCCTTTCAGCACAAAGAAAAAATAATAACAGGGGGCACCCTGGTCTGAAGTAGCTATAGCACATGAATGCTCTCCTCGACAAGTGCCCTCCCAGTCATTTCAAGCTCCATTGATGAAGGAGATTAATCTGCTTTGCTATTTAACAGGGCAGGGAAGCCACAAATCAGACGACACGCAGATTATCAGCAATAGTCTTTAGCTCCCGAATTTCGATTTGCCTGACTGATGGCGTGAAATCCCAGATCGCACCGTGCTCTTCGGGGAGAGAGGATGCCATTTGTTTGAAAACAAGTAGTTGACATTCAGACAGGAGAGAAAAAAAAGAATCAGCACAATTTTCTGTTGGAACACGAAGATAAACGCTTCCCGCAGTGAAATAATACCGTCGTAATCGCACGGCAATAATAGATGATTATATTCATTTAGCGAACAGATGGCTCTTTTCCTCGGTTCCGCACTGCCGAAAGGAGCAAGGGAAGTAGATAAGGGGACCGCGGTTGATGGATGGACCCGCGAACACTCATCATCGGTTAATCAAAGACCTCATTACCTGTGCACTGGTATTTGCCGTTAATGTACTGGAGCTCGAATCCCTCGTGGCACTTGCAGATGTAGCTTCCGAAGGTGTTGATGCACTTCCGGAACCTGGGGCACACTGCTCGACCGGTTGCGCACTCGTCCACATCTGAAAGCACAGCTCAAGATGGTTGGCCTCTCAGCAGGGGTCTTTCATTAGAGCTGGTATACAGTACATTCATTTAAAATCCTGTATAGACAGGAGCCTAAGACTAGTGAGATTTGTTTTGACTTTTCCTGTCAAAAGGACAATCTTTAGAAGCTCCATAACCTTTTTGAAATTTTTATTTGAAGGTCCCGTATCATGTCTCCAGGTGCACAGCCAATTAGTCATTACAAGTCTTTTCAAAATTTCTCTCTTTCATGTGACTTTCCAGAAGCATGACTGATCAACTTCAGCCAACCATGAGGACCATTTCCCAAAAGCTTAGTTGCTACCTATGTTAGCAACTTACATACATACTTCTCTCTACCTGGTTCTGGTTCAAACAACTAGTTTGACATAGTGAGCAACTATGAGCAGGAAAAATGTCCCTGGTAAACAGTTCCTGAATTATTCTTTGCGATAAAATATCACAAAGGACAGATATGAAATGGCTAGTAATGTTAATTGGCTATACACCTGATGACAAGATAGAGGACCTATAAATCCATCTGCAATTCAACAGTAAAACTGATTAACCTGTGATTGCAATACTTATAAATGGACATTGTTGATCTATGTCTCTGTTTAAGGTGGCAGAGTAAGCTGGTGATGCTCTAGCTGACTGTGGAACGCTAAGCTGGCGATCAGCCGGACAGCAAGATGATACCAGGCAGAAGTGACAAAAATCTAACATCAGGATAAACATAAAAAGATGGAATCAGGAGAATATTTTCTAAGGCCTATGTGTGTTTTTAATATTGAAAGAAATTCAGTGCATTAAATCCACTAGTGAGTTGTAAGAGCAAACTTAAGAAAAAATGCAAGAGGAGCCGTGACTGACTCACTCTGTGCTCTGGTGAGAGTACTGCAGTATTGGCAGTGAGACTCCAGGGAGAGACAGCAGTTTGTGCTCATTCATCATTATGTCCTACACTTGTAACCTTTAATCCACTCCCCTTTCACAAAAGCGGCTTCCCTTTCACAAATATTCCCAACATCAACCCCCCCCCCACACAACTGAAGTTTTTCATCATTGGTAGATCTTAGAAATCACAATAAATGCTGCTTTTGAAGAATTTGTGATAAACAGCAAAGAACCAAGCCATGGTAATAAATCAAGAACTTTCAATTGTGTTAACCCTCAGAGCACTGAAATAAATTTTTAAGAAATATACATTTCATGATCTTGTGCGGTTGAGAACCTACAGTGTGGCGACTTGTTTAATTAAAGCTCTTTTAAACAAGTTGCCCCGATAGGTTTTCAACAGCTTGATTTGATATCTTACATCATTGTGCAGCAACAGCATGTAGTGCTCTCAGGGGTAAACTACTATATCGCTATGGCTATTGCTGCAAGATGAATAGAACAAGTTCTTTTTAAACAAGTTCACTTTTTTTTCTGTAATGCAGAGCAGCAGATGTTTGAAATTCCTTCACTTCGCAGAAAAAAGAGAACAACATCTTGTGGTTGCCAAGCATCACAATCATGAGCTGAAATGAAGATTCTTCCCTTTCAAATGACTTGAAATTCAGTTTCTTTTCAACATCCCCTCCTCCGTTTTGAAACTCCGAAATGAAAAACACCTGAGCCTCTAGTTTCGGCCGTGTTTGTGGTCGGAAATTTTGGAAGTCCTCGCTCAACCTTGAGGGCAGTACCACCAATCCAAGGTGACAATCAATGAATAACATTCTATTGCAGGGCCTGGAAACCACGCCTGGCCACAGAGCGAAACATGTATTTTAGAGGGATCAGGGTTAACAGCAGCAATTTGTCCTGCTCTGTTTGTGATTTATTGATCTGAACAACAACTGAAGCTGCATATCTGATAGGGCGAGGAAACATGGTTCTGATCAAACACTGGCACTATCATACATGTTCTTACAGAACCACGAACAGTCAGTATATCCATCATGAGAAAATCATTACAATAACATTGAGAGGAAGTCTTGCCAATAAAGGCAATTAGACAGATGGAGACTACAGTAACATATTGCATTTCTGTTATATAGTTTTTTTTTTGTTAAATAATATCTCGTGGGTTTCACTGAAATCTCTAGCATCTGTCTTTCTGGCATACATTTTCTGTACATTGCCCTGTACTTTCTTTTAATCATTGCCCAACATATCAAAAAAAAAAAAGAAAAGAAAAGAAAGTATTTCCTTTGTGAGAACAGATTGCATATGCTCAGCAGTCAATAACACAAATGCATATTGACACGCATGTAACTGCATACAAACAAACAAACAAACAAAAACACTCACACACACACACACTCACCGACGAGACACTTACCCACGCATGTTCGGCCATCAGGAGCTAGCTGTAACCCGGGCGACGGGCACTGGCACCGAACTTCACCTTTCATCACCTCGCAGCCGTACTGGCAGTTGGCCATTGCACATGTGCGGGCGTCTGGAGAGGACACAACAGGTAGTTCCACACACATATATGCTTGCATGCCTGCATATTACTGGGTCTTAGCACCTAATGTGTTGGTAGTAGAGGTGTGAAATCCTGAACTGGAAAGTCAGTATTCCCCCCAAGTGCTTCGCTCAAACCATCGGCATTTTGTCAGTCGTTCAATTCTTCAAACAGAAGGACAAGCTAATTGCAAAGATCAGCTGGCTAAGTTCACGGCGGGCGGATACCCATGGCAAGAATTCTGTACGCACTCACACACACCCGCACGTAGGCTACTGTATGCCTGCGACTGCATCACCCCTGATGCATGCTGTACGTGCTGAGAAATGTATAAAAACAAAATCATCAAACGTAATATTATTTTTCTAGCATATGTCGTGTCTTCGGCGCAAACCTCTCGATATCTCTGCGAGAGGTACAGGGAAAGAGGCCTGTGTTATTAGATTTCTCCTTCTCCTGCAGTGCACCTCTAATGTCGTACGTGCCTCCTCACTCTTACTCTTTGATTTATGTTTGCCGAGAGATCTCGGCGCGGCGGTCCTGCTCGCACCGAGAGACGCCCTCGCCGCAATCATTCAGGCTGCAGCGCTTCCACTGTTACACAAAATCACTTTGTAAAACTCCTTAAAAGACTTTCTTTCGGAGAACATATTTTATCGGTCTGGAAAACGTAACAAATCACCGAGATACGCAAAGCCCTGCGAGATTACAAGTAACTTCATTGACCGGGGAGCCGCGAATAACCACAGCTTTACCCTTCAATCATTTCAAGGGCACAAAAATGGTGTTTACAAGTTGGCCGGCGTTATTTGCTCATTCACTCATACCTATTGCGACGTTTTTTTCCCCTCTTTATTTCAGTCGCATGCCCTCTCTTCTTTTCTCTCTGTCAGTCTCTGCCTCTCTTTACCTTTTCAAAGCAAAACACTCTGGCAAGCTGGTTGGGCTGAATGGCCTGTTCTCGCCACTCATGTTATGTTATGTTATTCCACCAGCATTGCCCTGATGTACGGGTTACACAGCAAATCCAGTTATTCTGTAGTTTAGATGGAAAAAAAAAACACAAGCCCTCAAAGGTGTTTGATGGATTCCTGATGCAGGCACTGAATAATTAATGACAGGCCTTTCAGGCATGCTGGACCCAAAATCAGATTGCAGAAGCACTCTCATTCAGGAGAAAAAGCTCCATCCACATTCACACGTAGGCTATGTCATTACAGTCGATTCTGACACAGATTCACACTTCGCTGTGATAAGCTTGAGGATGAACCTGTGTTTGCGAAGGTCCGAGGGAAAAAAATCATTTATCTCTTAGGTAAATCTCCCACCTTTTGAACAGCAGTTACAGCGTGACAAGTCTAGACACTGCGGCAGCCCAGGGTACGAATACCTTAAGGCCAGCAATGAGCCCAGCACACCCCTCTAGGGGTGAAGTTCAGCTCTCCTACATATTTTTCATTTAAGTTGTCTTAAGTCACTCCACAGGAATACGCTCGTCTTGCCCTTCACCAGTCTTCAGTATTTATGGTCATTATTTTCGAACACTCCATCATAACTGTTTATGCCAAAAGAGTCGGGGCATAAATTCTATTTGCGGCCCCCGAGGAAAAGTTTTGCAAGGGGAACTTCGCTATACGTGTTCCTCAAACCAGCCCGAGAGGCCGTTAGTAGGATGGAGGGCCCCGACTGTTTAATGGAAAATGGGAACAGACAGACAAACAGACAGACGAACAGAAACGACTCACTTCCACAGGTCCCGTCCGGTAGCAGCATGTAGCCATTGAGGCAGTAGCATTTGTAGCTTCCGAAAGTGTTCATGCACCTGTGTTTACACGGACGAGGCTTCAGTCCGCACTCGTTCAGATCTGCAGGCAGAGAAGGCGGGGGTAGGGTCAAGGCTCTAGGACACAGGGATATTAGCATGGGTCAGAGGTCGGAGGTCAATCCCCAAAACCTCCCCCGTCCGTTTGAGGGAGGTGGGAGATCACTGGCTGTGTTACAACAAGCCCACTGCCAATCCCCTGCCTTGTTATCTTCCCTTATTCCTTTCACAGGAAATGGAGCAGCTCAAAGAAAGTGCTCATTACTTTCAAAGAGCAGAAATGCTTTTATTTATGCTTTCATACCAATGACACCATGTAACCCACCCATGATTTTACCCTGATAACATTTAGAGGGGCTAGATACAGATTTTTTTTTTTTTTACATTTTGTAGCTATAAAAGCCTGACTTCGCCTCCAAGCAGGGAAGAGAAATATTATTAGAAAATGATGGCGCTCTAATGGCAGTTATTTATGGGTGAAGTATAACGCAATCGGTGTGCAACTTATGACACGTGGTGCACTAGAATTAAACTCAGATCGCTAGCATTTCCTAAAACACTTACCCTGCAAATGAATTTTGGCCTGAGGTCTTAAAAAGAGCTCTAGCATACCGGAAAAACCGTGTCACTACTTCAACCTGCAGTTAATTTCAGTTTTATTGAAAGTTAAATTGCCATTATAGATTCCTCAGATAATTTCATTCAGAAAAGCAAAACAAAATTAAATCAAAATGCTAAGATAGAGCATTCTGCAGATGCAAAGCATGCTGACCAGCTATCCGACCTAAATATACTGAGACTTATGTCTTTGCTCAGGTTCAAACTCATAACTGCCTAAGTTCATGATTTACTGTTAAAAGATTATTTTTGAAGGGATATTCAACACATTTTTGACTCATTACACCTCAGTACCACCAGCATAGTGTAACAAATCACATCCAGTCAGTTTCAAATGTCTGGAATCTGAAAAGATTCTCGTATAAACCGAATATTTCTTGTTTAAATGTTGTTCTACAATAGAGAAAATGCCCTTGTTTATTTAGAGGAAAAAAAAAAAACTGAAAATGACATTATTCAACAACTGCCACCAAATCACCAAAAAAAAAAAAATATAATAACAGCCATATTCTACAAGCCAAGCCAAAGTACCTGCTGGTTATAAAAGAGTAGGTGCAGCCCAAACCTACACTAGAGGTATGTACTGCAGGAGTGCAGAGCCAAAAAAATTATCCAAAAGCAAATGCAATAAAATATGCTGTAACTGAGCATACTCTAGCCGTTTGAAACAGCCAAATTAAACTTTGCATGTCTAACCGCGAGGGTGGAAAACAGGAAACAAATGTGCAGACACTAAGTCCGTGTGCAATTCGATTAAGACCGCGAAAGTCAGCACAGCTGGTATGGAGAATATTCCACCGCAGCTTTTCAGTGGAGCGCTGTTCGCTAGCACCTAAAACTGACTCAATTCTACTCAGAGTAACATATCAGAATATATGTGAATTCTAATGAGATACACTAGTATAGAATGTGTGATACAATACTTAAAATAGCATGCATTCTAATTAGCAGCTTCTGTGAGTTTGTTCTGTGCATCTGGTGAATTATACAACCATTCTTAGCCCTTGCTGCCTATTCACCTAATACGCCTCAGAATCAGGGACAGTGGGCAGCGGGCTACTTTTTAAATTGTTCTTCCATTTCATTACTTGACTCATTTCAGAACTGACTTTTCGTTAAACCAAAAATGAAGATACGTAAAGATTAGATTCGGAAGTAAGTAAAATAGGCGGAGCTGCATAAGGTGAATACGTCCTCAGTGCAATATCTCTCTCTGATGTGTTCCAGATTAGGGTCCCAACAGGACTGCAAAAATCCTCAGCCAGTGACAACCACACCCCGGACAAACTGCAGATTGAAGGGTCAGGAGTGGTGAAGAGGTCTAATAATAAAATAACAACTTGTATATGTTACAGGGCCGTTTTTATTAGCTACGCACACCACGTGGTTTCGTGGTGTAATTGCGGCGTGTTAAAATAGCATACTCACTGTACAAGAGTGACAGCCTGACCCACTTCAGAGCGAATGGCACCGCTTATAACCCCGGGAAAATGTCCGGAATGCATTCCTCGGAGTTGCATGCTGCCCACGTTCGACAGATGATACAGTTTTAAATAGATGAATGGCTCTCGGACTTCACTCCATATTCCACACAGTTGATGTTAATTGGACGGTTCAGGCCCTGTGACCTCTGGAACGTCACGATTGTGGAGCGATGAGAATGGAATGATGAGTGAGGGTAAAGCCAGTGTTTGTTTTTTTTTTTTTTATTGTACATCTCAATTTCACTTATCTAGGTTGATTGTATAGAAGCTCAGACTCATTCGTTAAGCATGCTATTTTACTTAACATTTTTTGATATCCAAATCGCATATTTCATCGCAATAAAAATGAGACATGGTGGAAAGATACATTGTTCAGGCTCAGGGTAATTTGTGCCAGCTATGACGAGCAATAACTTCATATTTGGCCAGTGATCTTGCAAATTCCGTCGTAATGAAGTAAACCCACATTATGAGAATTTTTCGTGACTTTTTCGTGTTCAAGTTCCTGTTCTTTGAAATTGCTGGGTCTTTCAGGAAAACAGGACTGTTAAAACACACACACAGACACCTCAGCATGCTGGAATTGACCTTCACCTGCCAGCTCTCGTAACAGAATTCCCATCAAACACTGTCAACAGTGAGGGCAGCTGTGAACAGTGAGGAGAGACAACAGCATGTAAAGCACCGCAGCACTGCCAGGACCCCGATCTCCACCTGCACCAAGCTGGAAAAGCTGAAAGAGGGTCATTCAGCTCCGGGCAACAGCACATGCCAGACAAGTAAGCGAAGATATTCTTCCTAAGAAGGCGGGTAAGAGAAAAAGAGACAGCTGCCACTGTGGCTGACTTCCCCGGAGTGCACCATACCCGGGGACGAGTGGGATATTGTCTGGGATTCCACCAGAGATGAGCTGCTGAAATCACTTCAGCTCGTGCATTAGGGAGGAAAGATTTATTATCCATGTCTTCAATGCTATGGCATGTCCCCTCCATCAAAAGACACACACACACACACACACACTCACACACGCGCACACATACACACTCACACATACACACACACGAGCGCGCGCACACACACACACACACACACACGCACACACACACACACACACACACGCACACACACGCACACACGCACACACAATTGGAGGAGATTTCAGGATTTAAGGCATACGCAAGGAATTTGCTGGTATTTTTCAGTACTAGTATCAAATGTGCATACTGTTCTGAGGTGGGGAGGGGGGGGGTGTGAGAGTTTGGGCAGAACATGTAAAACCTTCTGGAATGAGGATGATTTCATTAAAACACAAAAAAGTGAGTATATTAGGAGATACAGATTTTACAAAACAAGCAACGCAAAAACAAATCAAATAGTGTGCTTGCTCCAATAGGTGGAAAAAAATTATAGCTTGCAGTTAAGTAAGGGTTACCATGGTTTCCTCAAGGGTTTAGTTTCTCCTGTGAAAATACACCCCACCGGCCAGTGATTGGAGGAATTCCTAAAACTTCAGGACAGAGTAATTATGCTTTTTGTCTCTGAAATTTGTTCTCCTAGCCAATTCTACATTAAACCAGCAGGACTGTTTTTCAAGCAGTTCAATATCATAGACAAGAGCCATTAGGTGCCCCTCACATTTGTAGAAGCAAAGAAAATAAATCTGCAGAATACTTTACTTACTGTGGCAGAAAAAATATGCTTCTGATAAGTAAAGGCACGGTTGAATAGTTGAGTCTTTCCAAACCTAAAACAGCGTTACCCTCATTTTGCCACGATACAACATACATGATTTCAGAGCTTCTGGACAGCAGCACACACATGCCAGTCAACTGGAAGATCTAAATGCTGCTACCTTCTATCCGGAAACAACAGGGACAAAAAACAAGATGTTCAAATGGGACAGAAAAATCCTGAAACAAAATGGACAGAGCAAACAAAGAACAGCCCAACAGCCTCTTTGAGCTACAATGAAGAGAAGAAGAGGAGAGGGTCAACAGGAAAGCAGGATTCAGAGATTCAGGTGGTGCCATTGCAGGGTGCAATGTCATGCTGGGTACAGACATGTCATTCTGGCTGCCTGGCAAAGCGCTGGCATCTGATACAGGAAGGAAGGCATCCAGTCTCACTCAGAGTGAGTCATGCGCATGGAGGGCAGGTGGGCAGCAGGAGTTGCCTTGTGATCGATGGAATAGCTCACCCTCAGGAGCGACACCTGCTGGTTGGAGGTCCGCGGGGACAAATATGGGAGGATGACTGTCCCACATTGGGGGGGTTAAATACTCCTCGTCTTCTCGAGAAGCCAGAAGGCGGAGGGGAAAAAAAAGACAGGTAGAGGAGTGAACGGAAACACCAGTGGATCGTACAGCTCTCACCAAACCACATTCCTAAGGGGAGAATAACATTCGGCAGGAAAGAGGGGGTGGTGGTTGGGTGCCTGAGTTCCTCAGCCTCTACCACTGTTAAGGCCTCTCAGGTCTCACCTTACTACTGAGTACAAAATGGCTGAAGAATAGAACTCTGAGTTTTACTGTATATTCTTATTACAATGTCTTCCTTTTCTATGCTAGTATTGAGTGTCTTAAGTGTATTTTCAACTGGGAAGCAATTTGGGTTGCAATTAATTTAATGAAACCGTAGTAGACGTTGGAAAAGTGACAGTGATCTTCAACACCTATGAGCTCTCGTACATTTTGTGACACCTTGTGTGAATGAAATAGCCTTATACTTGGCCATACATGCAAAGCAGGAAGAGTTCGGACGCTTCGTTGTTCCTAAAAAATGTCTTTGTAATTCCACAACCCGTATTCCAAACCCACACTGGTTGGATTCTGTGCCCCAAGCCAAATATTCCCAACAACCGCAGGACCAATGAGAAACAGCAACAAAGGTAACCTTGAGGATCGGTGCGATGGTAGAGTCCTCCGGAAAGATCAAATGCATTCTAATTGGACAATGCAGAGAGATTATGACTAATTATAAGATGACATGTATAGCACTGACTATAATCCCGGCACCAGCCTTTTACTTTCATCTTATAAATACCTTTCTGAAGATAGCTAGAGCCAAGGTTTGGGCATCCAGACTAAGGACGACAACAGACATCAGACACTGGGAACAGACAAAGGCACAGTCAGTTGACCAAACATACCGTAGAACTGCCTGAAAGCCGAGCACTTTTGAAGGCACTGAACTTTGAGGTTGATTCCATGCCTGTTTAGATCCAGCCGGAGCCCAATTCCACCGTTAAGGTTTCAGCTTTACGCTTATGGGAAAGGAATCGAAAGCTAATATAGGAGTGATGGCAATGGATGACTGGCACTGGAATTGAGGATGATGATGATTGAAAAGCTGATGTTCAGGGATATGAAGAGGTCTTTGGGAAAGGTAAAGAAACTACTGCGGAGGAAGACTTCAATTCTCTCTCAAAGACACTGCATCACTGTTCTCTAATAGAAGTCTAACAGCGTGTAACAGGGTCAGCACCTCAGCAGGTAGTCAGATATAAAGCAAAACAGAGAGAAATAACTTTATTTTTTCCTGAGGAAACTTCAGGACATTTGCAGTATATCGATTTGTCCCTACCCCTGAAAATAATCATTCCAAAAAACTGAGACTAAATTCCATAAGGGGAAAAAATGTAGATCCCATTTCACACCACTTCTAACCAAATTAGATTTTTAATTAGTTTACAAGTTCTGGGAAATGAGGACCATCTGCTTTTTCAAACATGCACATGGCAGAACGGTTCATATACAACTTCTGGTAGTTTACAATTTAGCCAGAAGTCACTTGAAATAGGTGTTAACTCATTAGAAAAAAAAGTTAATTAGCATTGCCTTTAAAAGACACTGCTTCCCCTACGTGCTGAATACCAAATTTCAGTCTGATAGCGGACTTAAATTTATGCTGTTCCTTTTTAGCATTAGCCCAATTTACTCAGATTTTCTCTTGAATTTCCCCTTAAGTAGGATCAAAGTTAGAAAAAGCATTTTTTTTTTTTCCCCCCCATATTGTAGGTCGCGGTCTCATAGATATAGTGCTGCACTGAAACTACATCTCACTTATACTGAGTGAAATTTTCAAACTAGGATGACATGTTTCATGGCAATAGCATTACATCAAATCGATAATATTAAGATCTTGAACATCATTTTGCACACATTCCCCCGAAATTCAGCGGGTCATGTTAGATTCTTGGGATTTTGGCTGAATGTAAAATACGCCTGAAGTTAAACAGGTTTGAATAAAGCAGCTGCATTTGATGAAACCCCCTATCGAGCTGCAGAGCTGAAGGTGTAAGCTAATTGGATAAAACATTTCATCCTCTGGTTTAGCTACAATTTGCAAAGCTCACCATTTTTATTTTTTTTTTTTTGCTCTTGTTCAGGAGCAGGATGCCTGAAACACACATTGTCAGGACGTTTTCTACATTGAGGAAAATGTTGAACCCTTCAAACTTAAGCCCCATTTGCAGACACTTTTATAAAGGATTTCTTGAGAGGACGATCATGCACATTTTTACTCATTCTCACTCATACTGGATGGCCAAATTAAACTGAAATCATGTAGAGCCTCTCAATCTCATTTCCAACTGAGTAACTGGGGCTTCTTACAGATGAGCACGAATTCGAAATTCACCGCATGTTCAGCTCTGTCGTCTCTTAACCAGAAATGAGAATCGAGATGAGTATTTCTACTTAATTGTCACATTTATATTAGTACTATTTTGTTAACACTGCGGTGATTTTTCTTTTGGGCCTATACAATGAATTCCCATTTGATAGCAGCTGTAATTGGCATTGAACTATATGAAATAGTGAATGACTGATTAGTTAGTCGATTGAATTATTGATTGAAAGATTTTACCAAATGTGCAAAAATTATTATTTGATCCAACGAGGACTTAAAGAAGTTGCCGCATAGTAGTTCACGTCCAGCACATTTTTAAAATCGCAGAACGTTTTGTTTGCTTCAGAGAGAGGATGTTATGAACACTCTCCGATGCCCTTGAAAGACTTGCCCCCCCTGTCTTTCAGCCTGCAATGGCGATGAGGCGTAACTAGCGCGAAGATGGCAGCACTGCTTAGATCTTATTTCAGCCCACCCTCACTCCTGCATGCACCCCCTTTCACTCCCTGTGGGTCCCTCCTCATGTTCCAACACACCAATCTACTGAAGCGTAAGCTTTTCATACTCTTATTAAAAGCGTGTCTCGGTCATGCGTCTGTCTTCACATTACAGCGACCGAGAGCACTTGCGGTTACGTGAGTTTGTTTAATAGCGGGTACGTCGAGTGTATACAAAGATGCATTTCTGGAGAGGTTCTTTTAATGGAAGACTAATTATAGATTTCAAGTCAGATGATGGCGGAAAAACACAAATAATGTGTCACCGATGTTTGGGAGCAAACAGTTTATGAGATTATAATGTAGCCATGGTTGGCAGACAAAAAGAATTGGTTTTTAAACTCCATAGTTTACACTCTATGTCATGCTGTTTTGAGTAAAATTATGGCATTATCCAAATTTATTCAAGCTTTTTTCCATTTTTTTTTTTTGTGAAAGCGAATTGCTGTTTTTCACTACAGAACAAGAAGTACATGTATAATATCACAGTGAAAACCCCCCTGTTCTGCCAATTGAATTATGGCCAACCGGTATTAAATTTTTATACTTCAGTTCAGTTTAAGTTTAAAATCAGCACTGTCCCAGATTCAAGACTAACAAATGATGGCCCAGGATTTGATGAGCCGTTTGCTTTTGAAAGCAGATTGTACATGGCAATTTTAATCAAATTTTCCTTGATAAAAAATGTCATTATATCGATGATGTTAACAGGTGTGTACTGTGGAAATCATTTTCCTTGTTGGAGAACCAATCATGTAGCACAGCTGTCAAAAGGCTGCACCCAAATTAGGTGGCACAAGCGCCCCTGAAAGAGAAAGATGAGAAGGCTGATTTCCACATTCCTCTGAGGATTTTAAGTCCCTTGTTTTTTAATTACACGGTATCCAATTGCTATCTCCAGGCAAAAATTTCTCAAACTATTTCATACGTCTGAGTCTATTTCTGCGCCAATAAATGAAACATATAATGGCTTAAATCAGCACTCATCCACGCCTTTCACTGCGCTCCAGCATTTCAACACTGCGGCTTAACTTTAAGCCTGCCAACACAGCCACCTTTTAGATTTTTCTGATATTTCAGGTCACTCCAACCTCAAAACACATCTTGCCATTCGTAGTAATCTTTTTTGAAAATGTTTCTAAAAATAAATCCCCAATCTTGCCCCAGAGAGCATCTGATACAAATGCTGCCAAGCGTGATAATCTAGCCAATGAAATTCAATATGTAAGTTTCACAGATAATGTGGTGTAGCACTAGAAAGTAATTTCTAAGTTATACGGAAGGATCCCATTCCAAACAGGTTGTACCCTAATAAATTCTTTTCCACTTTTCAGTACTGCAGTATATCAACTAAGTACCATAGTCGCAATGTCTGGAATGAAGCAGAGGTACGAATAGGATAAATTGTTTTAACAGAAATGTTTTAAATGCTTAAGTCTTTATTACTTGTAACCATATACCTGCATTACTAGCTACTAAACCGTGATATGAATGTTGACTGAACTCGATAGCCAGTAATTGTATGAACAGAAATATGAGTCTTGCAGAGACAAATATATAACTTGAGCTTCTCAAGTAATTAATCTCTTTTTCAGTGACTATATTTAGCATTCATTGGAAACTTTGTTCTCACACATTTTAATTGGAAATTTTGATATGAGAAAAGTGCAGGGAAATGTTTGTTCTATAGTCGGCTACCAGAAATGGTCCACCCGTCATAGTACGTTACATTTTCTCTTCTGCAAATATAATGAACATTTTTTTGGTCTTTCTGAAGTATTGATCATTTGCTAACGCAATTTATTGGTGTATAGAACTGTGTACCTATACACAATGTTGGCACAATGCAAATTTACCAAATAGCATAGTTAGCTACAGATGTCCTGGGGTAGTGTTTCATTGAACTACAGCCAACAATGACTGGCCAGCACAGCAACCGCTGTTGTCCACTGAACAGTACATACAGCAAGAAAGACAGCAGAGAGGGGGAAGAGGAATACTGTGGCAAAGAAGCTCCTTTCAAAAGAATCAAGCATCAATTGTACCTTCTGTTCCGCTGTACTCTCGTCCCTCGGATGTATTCTGGGCAGGAGATGTTTTCAAATAATAGAGTCAGGCAAACCACTCGAACCCAAAAGTGAATGGTAAGAACTGATACTGAGCCATTCTGTGATGAATTCACATTGTTTATTCTTCTTATCCTAAGAAACATTATTTATGTCGCATTTTAGAATCAACATCTGCGAGATTTAGAGTTGATAGTCAGATTTGAAGAGGCGGGCTGCTAAAAAGTAAACCTCAACAGCTCAATTCTAAACACCTTTGTGCACCAGAAATACAATAACTTGAGATAGCTTGTGGGATTTATTTTCCGCCCCCGGCCAAAGAAATCAGTGATCACTGCCAATCTGTACATCTTGTACAACAGTAATCAGGTGCTTTGCTGTTCTGTATCAATTTAAAAATGCAACTAACAGTGACACTGGCTGTGCTTTCTTTTTTGAAATAATAATAAATAAATGTAATATTTGAACTTATGCAGGCAATCATTTGCTGCACTGAATGAGGTTATCTGCTTCTCTGCGAGGCATAGTATTCTGTAAAACAGCATGAGTGCACTTTGATAACTCTAAAGCTAGGCACCATTTCATGGTGTAAAATCCCTACAGAATGAAAGATTCAGAAATAACATTCTCTTTTTCGACTAAGCTGAATCAATCCGGTTGAGAAAGAGAAGGTAGAGGACATGGGCAATAACATCACTCTCACTCGCTGTTGTACAGAGCTGACAGAATGACCTCTCATCTTCCCCGGCGGACTGCAGTAAGTCCCAATGCACTGAATGTATAATTATTTTTGAGTCCTGAGAACTGGCCTACCTTGATTGCAGGTCTTTCCAGTGTACCCAGGGAAGCACTTGCACTTGTTCGGCCCAACGCACTCTCCATGTTTACAGCCATGCTGACAGACAGCTGAAGGACAGCCAAAAAATAAGAGATAAGGGACGTTTAATGGCCCACAGTTGTACTGATATCAGCAGCATATAAAATCACTCCATCCATCATCATTATGATTGACATGTCTCTTTGCTGCATATCAGACATGCAGCAGTCAGGCTTCCACAAAAGCCTGTAGCAATGTGCTATTCAATACGTCCTTATTTAGATATATCAGATATAGGATCTTAATCTCAGGGTCAGGGGCCCATAACTGACTTCTAGAATGCTATAGTCGCACAGCGATTGAATGACAGATCCCCCAGTATTCCAAACTGAAGAATTGCTATGCCCCAGATTAAAATTAATGCTTAGGATCATTTTTGCAACTTTTCTGTCTCAACAGCATGCACATATTTAGTTCATAAATATTGCAGGAATAGTCCAAAAGCATTTGTGAGTCATCATCCACCAGAAAGCATACGTTTGTGGCAATATGTCAAAATGGACAAGATACACTAACATATGGAGTTTAAGGAGGTGGATGCTAAAGGTGAGTTAAGTAATAACACATCCACTAATTAAAACAGTAATTAACCATTAGCCATTTCCATGAGAGTCTGAAGAACTTCCTTCTCCTTCATGATTTCTATCTCTTCAAACAAGCAATACATTGCCCCCAACCTTTCAATATTTTTGTTTCACATGAGCCATTTCTACATGTCCAGATTATCTGAATTGTCTTGTAAGCCATATGTCATTATAAATGGCATTAAGAATAATTTTGAGTATTACTTCATTCATTAATGTATTTAATGTTCTTTTTTTTGCCAAACATTGCTACATGTTAGCTGGGGCATTACAGATCATTGAATGTACTAGACTTTAGTAATGTTGCCTGTTAACATTTCAGAACATGGTATTAACAATGACAAAGCTCACTTTCATACGCTAATTCTGCTACTTGGATGCCACAGTTAAGAAAAAAAAAATAGTGTGAGGAATAGCTGAGACTAAAGAACTTATTTTGAAATGATGACAGAATTAGAGGGGGACTTTGCATACCTCTGGATACTTAAGACCCAAAGTACGCATTTAAGTCTTAAGCGAATTACATACGTGCATGACTGGGCGCAAAAGCTTAATCAAGAATGATATAACCCAGTATTTAGGATATAGGCCCATTTGGAGTAAAAGACAAGTGACATGATGAATCAGTCAACAAGAAAAAAAAACAGAATTTGTTGGCAAAACAACCACTACTGACAGAAAACAGCTGGAAGCCACAGTATGACCAAGAGAGAAAGTGAATAAATAGAAATAAAACTTTGAATGCTACAAACCTTTCAACCATGAGGATCATATAACTTTATAGCACCTTTCCTGTTCATGGCCAAACGCCAGAGGCACTCTTCTTTATTTGACAGTGATGCTTTGAGAATGCTAAGCAGACCGGAGTGTGGGATGTATCCAAGCACTGCTAATTACTATTAAAGGCATCATTGAGTGTGTCATAATGTGGAGCAATTTGAGCAATTAATTATCACTGGCAGCTACTGCAGATAGAGACAACAATTTGTTAGCAGAAGGCAGGAGAACATTCTGCCTGATGGAAAACATGAATTACATGCTGGAAAAAAGTGCACCTGAGGCAGAAATAAACAGGATTAAATTCATATTTATTTAAATCATTGCCATAAAGACTTGTGAACCCATTAGCAGATTTTTTTCGGAATCCTCAATGCTTCCGAGTGTTTTAATCCAACAGAAACGAAGTTCAGCTGATGCTCCAATTTGTCACACTAACAGGCCAGGTGCTGACTTGCGGTGTTTAATGACATCATCACAACCCCTGCAGCGAGTTTGCGAGAACATCCTTTTGACCGAATACCCCGAGAGGAATGTTGTTTTCTTTTTTTGACTGCGCAGACACATTGCTCATTCTGTAAGAGCAGTGTGCATCTGTGTGTATGAGCGTAGGTATTGTGGGCTACAGCACTGCTCTAATGATGAGAAACATAAATAATTTTCAGCTCTGTTATTGATTGCTCTGGATGCTCAGTAGCGGATTCAAAAACAAGCCAAGCTTGAACCTCTATTTTTCACTGAGACATGATCTAAAAATCCTCTGGTCTAGTTAGAGACATTGTTCATTTCATGGCATTCTATGGTCTTGTCCTTTTTTCCCACTTAAGCACATAATCAAGTCCCTTCACTTCATTGGATTGTGTAATCTAATCAAAAGACCCTGTTAACCTACTTTAGAAAACCTATGTCATCAGATAGCCTGTTGAAGGCCTGGCTGCTAAAGCTTGTCACAAGATAAAGGTTCTGGTCAGCTAGACTTGCAAAGCACAAAGCAAAATGTAACACTTAATTTGGTCATATAATGTTTTTTTTACCATATATGGAAACTATATACATACAATTTCAAACTAAATTAGACAGAACTAATAATTACTCTGTACTAACGGAAATAATGTGCGACCGAGAACCAGGTTTTATTTAGATATTATGAGGGGCATTACAAAATCTTGCTCGAAAGAAGTAAAGCCACGGTTCTGGCAAAGAGAAGGGAAGCTTTTTTTAAGTGAAACCTGCTGGACAAATGCACTGCCTTCAGTTACCACACCAAAATACGTCTTCTTCTAATAATAGCCTCTCTGACTGCACAGACTTACATAAAGGAGAATTTGCACTTGTTCCCAACCTCAACACAGGTCATTACCCTCACTCATAAAACATCTCGCTCTTAAAGCCTTTGCCATTTTCCTCTTTATTGATTGATCTTATTGTCAACCCCACTCTTAATGCAATGCTGTCACATACTGCAATGCAAAGTCAGTGAATTTTTATATCGTGCACTGCAAACCCTGATAGCGTGGTGAACTCAAATGCTTTGTGGAAACCGATTGCCACAAAAAAAAAAATAAAAAACAGTGTAGGTCAACGTAATTGCATTGTATGGAGGGAACTTAAAAAAAAAAAAGGTAAAGTTATATTTTACATGTTTTATAGTGCCGTGAACAAAAGACCATGAAGTTGGCATACACAGTTTTTTGAGGTCATCAGTTTTCACCAAAAATTTCACCACCCTCGTCAGGGTTTACAGTGACATGACCATTATGTCAGATGGGGAAGGAGGACAGTCTCTGATAATGTCTTACTGAACTTTTATTCTTATTATATCTATTATGATTACATTCCCTTCTACCTGTATTTTACACTGTGTGGAAGGATGGAGTGGAAAGGCTGTCTCCTGAAATTCACCAGTCTTGTTAAGTTAGTAAATGAGATAGCAGGGAGCCAAATTAAATAGGCTTGAACACAAAATCAAAGCTCATTGACAGAATAAGGCTCAAATCTCACATAGGGAGACAGAAACAAGGTTAGAGAGAAATACAATGTATTTGCAAAAAATAAATAAACTAAGGGGGGGGGGGGGCACTTGGGGGTAGGAGGGAAATATTTGCTGCTGGAGGGGAGCTAAATATAATAAGTTAACCCAGGATTCAGTGGATGTGCCTCCAGGACACAACTTGCCAAGATTATTTAAAAAAAATATGTTGAGCTAACCTTGGGGCCGGCATCTTATCCCAGCTACCCTGTGCGTTAAGGCGAAGAGAGCTGGAAAACAAATGTCCAAAAAAAGAAATTCCAGGCCTTTCTCTTTTAAAAAGGAAAACAAGAAAGGAGGCTGTACTTGGTCCTTGGACAAGAAGTGAGCATTCCTAAAACCTTACAAACACAAACAGTCTCAAACAGACAGGCAGTACATGCAGACAGAAGTTCACGCTCCTTTTCGATTTATAAAAGTATATATAAAACATGCATGAGTACAAGTTAACGTACAGCGTATAACATGAATGTAGTTTATCTGCTAGCACGTAATAAGCCTTTTTATTAATATATTACACTTCATATGACAGCTCATTCAAAGAAAAATTACATTCAGCAATGAGGAAAGACAAAACCACCACATTTTAAGGGCACGGTACCTGTTCTCCATAGATCTAAATTCTTTATCTTTTTTTCAAAAACAGTTGTGGAATTATTATGTTCTTTAAGGGATTCTGTCCGAGGGGTGGAATTATCTTTTTATGTTACAAGTCATACCCAGACTCAATAAACGTGGGAGTTCTCGTTCTCACTTCAAGCGATGATCCACTGTGGAATGGTCCAAGAACCGCAGACGAATTATACATTCCAGCTGAGATCAAAGCCGGAGACTGGAGGAATTGATATGAGGCTTGAACTTTCAGTTTGAACCCAGATATTGACTTCAGCATAACCTTAATAGGATGTGTTCAACGATCTTCAGGTATTCTGTGACAGGGTTTCTATAATCTTTAGTTCCTTTAAATGGCCACTCCTTTCCTGAGAACTGCATCTCAAATTCACATATCTCAGGACCTCTCAGAGTCCCTACTTTCAGACCTGAGTTCCACAGTACACGTATATAACCAACTGAAAGTATTGTATTTATGTTTTTATTTGCTTGTTTGTATCCAGATACCGCTAATTTCATGCTCATCATAGCCAAGGATGACCAAATAAGTAAGGCAAAATTTGTATAATTGGTTGCTAAATTTCCATTTGGTCTATGCGTAATAAAAATACTGTTGATATATTCATTATGTTTTCCAAAAAACATTTAGCTGGTTAGCGAGGAAAAGCCAATGTGTACATAGCTTCCTGGGCTTTGCCAAAGCAAGTCTCTTCCCATTTAGGTGGTGAAATAAAATGTCAAGGTGCAACAATGGAATCACTCAGTAATCAAGCTCAAAGTCAAACCGCCTGGATTACGGAGGCTTGAAATTTGGCCGGACGATTCATTAGGTTCTTCATTCTTCCCGAGCATTCAACCCAATCAGACTGCTGAACTCAGTGTCGAGGACAGCCGTGACCCTATAGCGGTGATCCAATCATGCTGCCCAACTGACCGCAGCAGTGCGCGATGGCCACAGCCTTCCCTGAGGGCTCCACAACCTGAGGAAGTTAGCGACTGAGGTTTTCTTTGTTTTGTAGCGCATGGGTCGCTTTTGATAAGAGTGTTTTGGAAGCGCTGGGTGACAAACAGCGGTCTGAGCCTTCTTTCAGCAGCTAACGGGGTGTGAGGATGGGAGAAGATACTGTTACCTTAAACATGTGGTGGTTAAGGGAAGCCCATTATGGTAGAGGTTGTCGTCAGGTGAAATCATTCAACAGGCAGCAAAATGCATTTCGGCACAAGATTTATTAAAGCAATAGTCACAGATCCCATAAAAGTATTTAATTACCTGAAAAGGAAATAAGGTTTCTTTTCTCCGCTGTGCTGCGCTTTCATTGTTGGCGCAAGCATAGGTAAGGTAGCTCATAATTTTTTTAATGGCATTGAGCAGTATCAGGCGGCTAATTGAAAAAAGTCACATAAAAAGTAAAAAAATTATTGATAATTACAGGGCTGGCCTTTCAATTAAGAGCCACCACAAGCTTTCACTGGGAATGTGCTTTCCAGTGAAACATAGAGGTTAAGTAAAGACAGTAATGAAGGACAGGTGATCCATACACTTCGCATCTAAACCCAATGCCTTCGAAACAAATGGCAGCTTAAATGATGCCGATCTTCCTCAGCTCTACCTAAATCGCTCAACCCCATCGTGAGCGAACTTGACGAGTGGCCTCGCTCCGCTTCTCCCTCTAAAACACGGTTTAGCCGGGAATGTCGTTAGCACAACTTGTATTTCACCAATGGCAAAAGATTGTTGAGGAACAAGGTCAGCATGCCAGGAGTTATAGGATAACTTGACAGGCATGTGCCTAGTGACTCATGAGAGCAGAAGTCTGCCGAATGCCAAATGTGCACACTGCCGAAGAACGCATATTCACCAACAGGATCTAAGACCAGAGTAGAGCTGGGCCATATTATACAGGCATCTATTTTTGGAACAGTAGTTTTTGTTATCTTTTTTTTTTTTTTTTTACTAGATTTGTTCTAGACCATTTCCTTTTCAGAAAAATAAACACTTTTGACAGGAACGGTTGTGCAGACTAGGATTTCCCACAGTCCCAAAAATTCATGAAGCCAGAGAAAAAAAAACAGCATCGGTGACAAGATAATAAAAGCACATGACAAGAGAGATGGCAATTTGTATGCCAAGGCACTGACTTGTGAAGAGGACAAAATGTGAATGGTTGCAAAATGGTTGACAGAGTGTTAACAGTCACTAAGGGGATCAAGGCAGTTATGGCAGCATGCAGGTTCTTTGCTAAACGTACTTACAAGCCTCAATTTATCGCCCTTCTGGAGCAAGCAACGACTGATAACCATGCAGCAGCCATGCAGAGTGTCTCAAATGTGTCAGTCTGCCATGAGATTCCAATTCATGTTTCATTCCCAATATATTTGACTGAAGTACTCAACCCTAAAGACAATTTTTGAAGCTTTTGAGGGAACAAGGGAACAAGCGAAAGTAAAGCAACTACATAGGCTCAAAAAAGCCTTTAGTATTTTTCTCACAGCTAGTTTCTCCCTCAGCCAGTGAAAAACAAGCAAAACACAAAAGACAACTGATTTTCCTCCAGATTTCATTTGATCTCGAGTAAACATGTTGATAATAGAGCAAAATGAGTTTCAGCACAATGCCTGTGTGAAGTTTCACAGATCTAAATCACTCTCATTTCTTAGCAGCCTCGCAGTTACATTTTCCTGCGGCCTTGACAGCATTAGCCTACAGCTTTCGCGTCTCCGTAAAAGCCTCCTTGCGTGTAAGCAAGGCTTCAAGGGAGTGATCCGCAAAAAGAAATGAAACACGTAATTGCATTTTAAACCACATGCTGTGACACTCGCTTGACCTGACATTCAACAAAAAGCACCGCCGCGTCATATTCTAAATGGCGAGCAGACTTGACTGCATTACAACATGAGCCCTGCATGTCTGTTCATTCAATGACGGCTACATGCTAAAGGGAATCAATCTTTGCCTAAAGATCGTCCTTCTACATTGCAGCCCATAGGAAACCCCCTGTGTGTGTGCGCATTTTGTGTGCGTACCAGAGCCCCGGTTATTGCTTTTGAACTACGTTGATAGGGTTAAGGCGATTTACAATGGAAGAGAAGCCCCAGCTAAGGCCCCAGATTCGCCCCCAAAAGCAGCAGTACTCACGCTGACAGTGGCCCCAGGAGCGCCGGGTCCATCCCCAGCAGCAGTCGATTCTGGCGCCGTAACGGCAAAGCCCATTGGACGAGGCCATCTGCCTGGGCCACCTGTCAAAGAGGATATGTGTCAGGTCACAACCAATAAAACGCTCGCTAAAGCCCAGCTCCATCACCACGAGGACTTATCCATCCGAAACAGGCTCTTATCCTGCACTGTCACAAAGATGCCAGGAATTTTATTTCTTTACTTCGCACTGGCAGCTGAACTCCAGTGGTGCCGGCAGATTTATCATTTCACAGTAAATATATCAGCTGGATCAAGACCAAAAACTGGCAGATTTGAAGGTCCACAGAAATAACACGATCAGTTAAACAACAATGGACCCCATTAAGCGCTGTCTTCCTCACCCCTTTATCTAAGTCCCTTTGGATGACCCGCAAAAAACACACAATCAGCAAAAGCAGCACTTTTCTTCTTATTGTTTTCTTATTGAACTCAAATGAACTGATAAAGCAAGCAGACAATCCGGTCCCTGTCTCGAGAAATTATCGGAGGACTTTTCTCAGCCAAATTGCTTTCCGAGGTCAAGTCGAAATGGCGGCAGGTAATGCGTTTGATACAATCTGACAGGAACAGCGCGTGCCGCTTTCATCACTGGGTCAGTGTCACTTTTATCATGCTCTCAGGAGTTCCTGTCATCAAAGGAGGGGCACAGGAACACATTAAGGGGGGAAAAAGAGGGGTTGGGTAATGGGGCTCTAATCTCAGTGTCCACATTGTTACCCGTGAGTAGCAGCCTGTAGCAGAGCAACAGTGGGTGCTTTTTCTGGAGAGGGGAGCCTGAACATGACGTACTGAGAGTTACAGCCTTTGTTAAAAGATGTGTAAAAAGAGCCTGTACACAAATAAATCACGGTCAATGATTGCGTGATTTTCTTTAAATGATAAACTTAAGAAATGTAATATATTTTCTTGGACAAACCTGTCTAGAATCTATATAGTGAGGGGGATTAAGGCCATTATATGTTGATATTGTTACCCGTAGGACGAAAGTGCCAATTTTTTTTTTTGGAGATGCCCATGGGTGTTCTAGATAAAAAAAAATCCCATGCTCCAAAAAATTTGACCACAGTGAACATCCAAGATGGCAGCTTAAAATGCAATACAAGTCCCTACACACTAATACCACAGGCCATATTGGTGATAAAGATGTATGCAACCTGTCTGTTGGTTCATGTACTAACAAGTTAATTAAGCAAGTTTAAGACAAACTTAATCACCAAGTTTTTGAAACACTCAAGTAATTTGATCTTCGCTATATTTGCGAACGAAACTAGAACTGAGTTTTGTCAGGACGAACCTCGAGAATCTGCTTGCTAAAATGTTGACATTTAAGTTAAAAGCAATGTCTCTCTCTGTCTCTCTCTCTCACACACACACAAACACACACACTAGAGTGGCAGTCTGGCAGAGTGTAGGTAGTTAGTCTGTCTGTCTGTCTGTCTCACTCTCCCTCTCTCACACACACATACACAGGTATCATCTGACATTGTTTAAAGGACAAATGTCTATGCCGGCCTGTTTAATTGCTGACGCTGTATTTTTACCAGTGAGAAACACAGACAGATGTGTGTGTCTGTGTGTGTGTGTGTGTGTGTGTGTGTGTGTGTGTGTGTTCACATGTGCGTGAGTCTGACACAGCAGCTCCTCTATGTGTGTGCCTGTCTCTATGGAGACAGCAGCACCCCTGTGTGCTTGCTCTCTCACAGGTGCTGTGAGCCAGAAAGAAATTCAAAGAAATCATTAGTGACACTATCCAAACTACTGCCATTTTCTGCCAGACCGTTGGTCCTATGGTGAAAACAAAAACAGTGTTAGAGAGAGGAAACTCTGCTGAGAGTCCTCATATATTTGTGTGTGTTAGAAATTGTTAGAATGTTAGAAATTGTGGCTGGGCGAGCAATTTCAACATTTTTATAATAATAATTTTAATTATTGTTATAATATAATAATTGCAATGACTTTCATGTACTTCAAAACCTACAAATAGATGGGTCACACACCTATGTATCTTCAATATTAGCAAAGTTATCATTGTTCATGTACAAAAGTAGATTTTGTGCCAGGTTGGCCGCCATCTTCGATTTTTACCACAGAACACACTCTAATTTTTTGGAACATGGGATTTTTGTATTCACTTTGTTTAAAGGTACCTACAAAAAAAGTTTGGTACTTTCGTCCAGTGATCGTACCTCTAATACCCCTCACTAACACAACCTGAGTGTGGAGGTAAATTGAAGAACCAAGTGGTAAAAGTACTAAAGTCACATTTTTGCACACCATGAGGGAAGGAAGGGAAAACATATTTTTTTTCTCAAAATGGATTTCTTTTTTTGTGAATTTGGAGAGTTAGCATTTTGGAGGGAATTCAAGAAGCTTATAGTACCATTCGAATGTTTGGTATCACTAATCATTTTTTTGTTTTGTTTCTGAAAGTAATTAATATTTTCATTCACCAAGGGAGAGTGAAATTGATTTTTAAAAGGTTACCAAGGTATTGATAAAGTAACACATTATGACAGCTGTTTGAATTTTTGTTTTTTCATTCAGGCTTCACTTATGATTGTACAGCCACAATTTCTGCAGCCATTACTCCAGTGCACTAACAACTCATCCCATCCTTATGGATTAGAGCTAATGTGCGAAATTTTTGTTTTTATATGTTTTCATACATTTTATGCCGGAGAATCTGACCTTTATTTTTCTCGTTTGTTATACAATAGTGTGCGCCTGCATTTACAAAGTTCAATTTTGGTTTCAAAATGGCCTAACAGAAATAGCTCTCAGAAGAAAGTTGTCAAACATTTATAGTTTTGAGACATGAAAGCTATTTCATGCACAATATTTTATACATAAATGTTTAGATGTAGCAGGCAAGTGTAAAAGGGCAAGTACATCAGAGTCTCTAGTTAGAGAACCCGGGGGCCTCAGCAGGCAGCTTCATTGACTATCACCCAAACATTTGTACCTGCGAAACAACTAGGGGATGTTAGTCATATACACAAAGTTTATGAAGCTGGCTAAAAAAGAAAGTTCTTAAATGAGCACAAGAACACAAAAACTGAAACAGTACAAAACCCCTAAGGTTTGTGAGGGCAACATGCCAATCCTTGTTGTCAATGCTTATGTTTTGTACGTACTGTGCAGTAAAGTTGCTAGCTGGGACTCATACATACTTGCCTCCTCGAGCAACGGAGCGCCAGGACCATCCACTTCCACATCAGATCAATTTGACATATTTTACACACTTCTTTCAAGGTAGTAGAGCACAACTCTGAATGAAATCTTGATTTTCTAGGTCATCGCATGCATTAAGAAACTTCACAGCTCAGAATAACAACTGACTGTCAAGTTTCCAGAGAAAGCTGCCTTTTTTCCATTTTGAAACTGAAGCTGAACTTTACAAATGTCAGCGCAATAGACAGTGTAACAGTGAGCTCTCAGTAAACTTGTGCACTGGCTTTTAAAAAAAGGGGGACTGCAATCTAATGAAAAAAAAAAATTGAAATAAATACATTTTCAACCATAAAATTGGTCTGTAACATTCTCCCTTTCTTGGCTTTATTTTTTTAAGCAATGTAAGGCTATGTCGGCCAATTCCTTAAAAAAAAAAATCTGAATTCCATAGACTACGGCCACACACACACACATACACACACTCTCTCTCTCTCTCTCTCTCTCTCTCTCTCTCACACACACACACACACACACACACAGCCTTGCGCGTATACACACACACACGCACAAGCTTTAATTTTACTATACTCATTGGAATCAAAAAATCAGATTTCCCCATCTCCAAACCCTAAAGCCTCAATCTTCCTTTTCCCCAACATTTAACCCTAACTTTAAACTTCACTCTAAACACCTCTTTCACACCTTTCCTTAATCTAGTACAGCCATATTCTGATACCTTACATCAAACTGTAACAACAGCCTCAACTTAGACTTTTCCTTACAGAGACCCAAAAATTTTGAGCTCTGTTAGTCCTTGAGTACAGTTAATCAAGTACACACAGCCATACAGTTGTGCTCAAAAGTTTGTATGCCCCAGCTGAATTTGTGAAATGGTGCCTTTTTTTATATATATGACTCATCGTGCAAAAAAAACTTGTCTTTTATTTAAGGATAGTGATGATATGAAGTCACTTATCATCACATAGGTGTTTGGCTCCGTTTTAAAACATTAAGATAAATGAAATCACCCAAACGGTCCTCATCATAAGTTTACATATCCTTGGATGTTCAACCTTGTTATATAGACACAAGGTGACACACTCAGGTCTAAATGGCTATTAAGGGTTAATTTCCAACACCTGTAGCTTTCTAAACTGTGACTAGTGTCTGCGTGTAGTCATTGAGTTTGTTAGCTCCCGAGTAGATGCACTGATCTGGCAAGACACTGAGCCATGGGAAGCAGAAAAGAACTGTTTACAGACCGTCGTAACAAGGTAGAGCAACTTTTTAAAGATGGAAAAGGATACAAAAAGATGTCCAAAGACTTGAAAATGCCGGTCAGCTCTAGAGGTACTTAAACAACAATGAGCTGCATGGTTGAGTTGATAGAGGGAAGCCATTATTATGCTATTCCCACAAAAAAGCTCACCTAAAATACACCAGACAACACCTTGACACACCTTATAACTTCTGCAATACTGTCATTTGGAGTGACGGGACCAAAATAGAACTTTTTGGTCACAACCATAAGCGCTACATTTGGAGAGCAGTCAACATGGCCCATGGTGAAAAATATACCATTCCCACTGAAAAGTATGGCAGTGGCTCTCTGAAGTTTTTGGGGTGTGTGCACTCTAAAGGTACAGGGAATCTCATGAAAATTCATGGTAAGATGAATGCAGCATGCTATCAGAAAAATCTGGCAGACAATTCGCATTCTTCAGCACGAAAGCTGCAAATGGGCCGTACTTGGAGAGGCCATCGCAGTCTCCTGATCTCTATATCCTCTAGCCGCTTTGGAGAGATCTCAAACATGCAGTTCATGCAAGACGACCAAAGACTTTGCAGGAGCTGGACACATTTTGCAAGGAAGAATGGACAGCAATACCACCTGAGAGAATTAGACTACAAAGGTAACTGAACGTTACGAGGGCGTTTTATTTTATACCACATATAGAATGAAATATTTTGTCATTACTGTTGGTTAGTTTTCACTTACCGGTGCCTCTGACTCTGACTCCATAGAACCGTTTCACAAAAAATATATTGCGTGCGCCGTGAGGCGTGAGGAAGTGGGCAGCGCGAGTGAAACGGGTCAATGGAATCAGATTCAGAGGCACCGGTTAGTGAAAACTAACCAACAGTAATTACATAATATTCAATTCTACAAAACCCAAAACCAGTGAAGTTGGCACGTTATGTAAATCGTAGATAAAAACAGAATACAATGATTTGCAAATCCTTTTCAACTTATATTCAATTGAATACACTGCAAAGACAAAATGTTTAATGTTCAAACTGAGAAACTTTTTTTTTTGCAAATAATCATTAACTTACAATGTAAAGGCAGCAAAACATTGCAAAAAATTTGGCACAGGGGCCTTTTTAGCACTGTGTTACATCGCCTTTCCTTGTAACGACACTCAGTAAACGTTTGGGAACTGAGGAGACCAATTTTTGAAGCTTTTCAGGTGGAACTCTTTCCCATTCTTGCTTGATGTACAGCTTAAGTTGTTCAACAGTCCGGGGTCTCCGTTGTCGTATTTTACGCTTCATAATGCGCCACACAGTTTCAATAGGAGACAGGTCTGGACTACAGGCAGGCCAGTTTAGTACCCGCACTCTTTTACTTCGGAGCCATGCTGTTGTAACTCGTGCAGAATGTGGCTTGGTATTGTCTTGCTGAAATAAGCAGGGGCGTCCATGAAAAAGATGTTCGTGGATGGCAACATATGTTGCTCCAAAACCTGTATGTACCTTTCAGCATTAATGGTGCCTTTACATATGTTTAAGTTGCCCATGCCTTGGGCACTAATACACCCCCATACCATCACAGATGCTGGCTTTTGAACTTTGCGCCTATAACAGTCCGGATGGTTCTTTTCCTCTTTGGTCCGGAGGACACGACGTCCACAGTTTCCAAAAACAATTTGAAATGTGGACTCGTCAGACCACAGAACACTTTTCCACTTTGCATCAGTCCATCTTAGATGAGCTTGGGCCCAGCGAAGCCGGCGGCGTTTCTGGGTGCTGTTGATAAATGGCTTTCGCTTTGCAGTGTAGAGTTTTAACTTGCACTTGCAGATGTAGTGGCGAACTGTAGTTACTGACAGTGGTTTTCTGAAGTGTTCCTGAGCCCATGTGGTGATGTCCTTTACACACTGATGTCGGTTTTTGATGCAGTACCGCCTGAGGGATCGAAGGTCACGGGCATTTCATGTTGGTTTTTGGCCTTGTCGCTTACGTGCAGTGATTTCTCCAAATTCTCTGAACCTTTTGACGATATTACAGACCGTAGGTGATGAAATCCCTAAATTTCTTGCAATAGCTCGTACAGGAATTCTGTTTTTAAACTGTTCGACAATCAGCTCACGCATTTGTTCACTAAGTGGTGACCCTCGCCCCATCCTTGTTTGTGAATGACTAAGCATTTCAGGGAAGCTGCTTTTATACCCAATCATGGCACCCACCTGTTCCCAATTAGCCCATTCACCTGTGGGATGTTCCAAATAAGTGTTTGATGAGCATTCCTCAACTCTCTCTCTTTTTTGCCACTTGTGCCAGCTTTTTTGAAACATGTTGCAGGCATAAAATTCCAAATGAGCTAATATTTGCAAAAAATTACAAAATTTACCTGTTCGAACATTAAGTAACTTGTCTTTGCAGTGTATTTAATTGAATATAGGTTGAAAAGATTTGATTTGCAAATCATTGTATTCTGTTTTTATTTACGATTTACACAACGTGCCAACTTCACTGGTTTTGGGTTTGTATATGTAGTATAAAATAAAATGCCCTCGTAACATTTAGTTAGCTTTGTAGTCTGACAAACCACCATGTCAATTATATTTTCTTTTGTAGGAAAAGTCTGGCAATTGGGGGGAAGAGGGTGGGACTTTGGAGAGAGGCGGAGTTGTTCATGTTCAAGTTTTTATTGAGTGCTGTGCGACATCCCAGAAAGGTAAGAATTGCTTTAAATGAAGGCAGAGCATATTTGGCCGTGAAAAGGTTTGACTATTCTAAGGCTATTTTGCCGTGACTTCCGGTACACATGCGCAGTTATATTATTTTCAGACTTCGTCATATTGATATGGCACATTACTTTCATTTCTAAGTGAACGTCGTTATTTAGCTAGCTCCATTGGTTATGGAGAGGTACTGAGTGCGCACTCGCTAGGTAACTATCTAGCGAGTGCACACTCAATACCTCCCCAAAACCAATTTATTAATATAGTTCATTTGCAAATGAGCTACCATGAGTTAACTACTCAGTTTTCTGTGGATTTAAAATCCGCAAACATTCATTCAAACGCGAATGAGTGGTGGAGTCATGGAACTAGCACAATACTAAGATATAGCAAATGGGAATCTGCTACCACTAGGGCGCAAATGAAAATGTAATTTTTTTGGTTGTAAACAGAGTTGTTAAGAACAGTGCACCTCCCCCTAGCAAGTGTCTTTCTGTAAGTGGTGTGTAATCAAGCCTGAGCTTGAGAAGCATAGGCCTATATGCTTGAGTTCACAGTTGATAAGCCCAAGCCCAAAAGGCTGGCGGTCTTATTGCTTAAAGCTTATGCAGTGACTCTGCCACTCATTCGTTTTTGAATGAACGTTTACAGATTTTAAATTCACGCTAGCTAGCTAAATAGCATAAATTTTGCCAGCCACATGCTAACGCTCGCCATAAATATGCACTCCGATCTGCCTATGGTTATTTTTCACTGGGTACAATAATAGTCCAACTCCATTTCAAAGAAGTAAACTATGTTATCCCTTTAAAATCAGCCAAGTGTGCAAGGTTTGACTGAATTATTACGTGAAATAGTGTAACGTTGGCTAACATTACGTTCCTTGGAGCTTCTACTCTGGGAGATAAACTAATACGAAGCTACCTTCCGGCTGCTAATGTTCAAAATACATGGCTGCCTGAGGTGCCTCTTGGCACTTTTCAATGTGGTCATTGTAAGGAGTGTGATTCGAGTGTAGGGGTTAAATCTAGAGGTTTGAACGAGTCAAATGTCATTGTTCACATCACAAACAGCTCAATGTTTGTTATTACTGAAGTGCTTGGCACGTGCACGTGATGCGCATCAGGATTACAATACCAAGCACTTTTCTTTATTTCCTCTCATGCCTCACTGGAAAATCAATAAAAAATCAATCGATTCTTCAATTTGCCGCAAGTACAGTACATACCTCACCTGAGCCTTTTTAATGGCAGTGAGTATATAAAATATTTGCCTTACCTTATTTTGCATTCCTCAGATACCCTGTATAAATTCTTCCAAGAAGGATTCTTTAAAAACAAGCCATTTGCCACCCTAAGAACCCCTTTGGGAGACAAAAAGAAAAAGGGTGTTCTGGCAAATGGCAGAACCCCATATCTCTGAAGAACCCTACTGGAACCCTCTTTTCTGAGAGCGACATCAAAGCAATATACATAATGCATTAGCCCACCGCCGACGGAATATTACTGCTGTTTGCTTCAAATATAATAACTGGATAAATCAAATGAAAATTTGAAACCTTATCAAATGACACAGTAAACCAGTAGGTTAGCATCAATCTTGATTAATCATCACCCCTCACCAAAGAGTCGCCTATAGAAAACAAGAAATTGATCTGTATTATTTTGGCATTAGCGCTATCTACTGCAATCTCTTTTGCCCCGTCATTCAAATCTTAAGACAGAATTGAACGTGGTAATATAATTTGTTGACAACTGAAAGAATTATAAACTCAGATTTTCGTTTTGGTTTCAATGGTTCTTAGTCACTTACTGTATTTTAATTACACAGGCTACACATGAATCTCGTCATTGCTTTTGTCGATTCATTCGCTTGAATTGAAAAACTGACGGTACACTGAAACTGCAAACGAGATCCCAGGTTAATTTAGGAACAATTTAAAAAAAAGTTGCAAATCCAATGGATTGCCACGATAGCTCAGTGGGTTACCAGCCTAGGTACGTGAGTGACTAGCCGAGTCAGTCACCAATCCAATGGATTGCCACGCTAGGTCTGTGGGTTACCAGCCTAGGTGCGCTAGTGACCAGCCGAGTCAGTCACAAATCTAATGAGCAGCTACCGAGGAATGCTAGTGGCCAGCGGAGGAATGCCAGTAACCAGCCAATCCAGTAGCAAATCCAATGAGTGACAAGACTCGGCAAATTAATAGCCTGCTTCTCATTTACCACCGCCGGCCCCTCATTAACCAACGCTGGCTTCTCGGTCGCTAGATTGTTCGCCAGCTACGAACTGGACATAGCCGCCGCCGGCCTCTCAGTAGTCCGATTTTTGGCACTTATCCCGTGCCATATAAAGATAGATCTGTTTCATTTACAGCCTTGGGTATAGATCATATCCCTCTAACAGCCCGTTGAGGGGATAGAGAAAAAACACTGAATCAAAGAGATATTTACCCTGGGGGCTTTGACACCTCCAGATCTTAAGGATTCTATGAATATGGTATCTTTTTGTAATGGGAAGTTTGTTTTTGGTTCCCCCACAGTGTTCCTACACTTTTTCTGTTGAACAATCTATAGTCTCTACTCTGTGGTGGTTGATTTATGTATATTGTGATTTATTAATATTTTCCATTGGTACTAACGTCTGCAGGTTTTATTTTTATGCACATTTTCTTGTCTTCTCTTTTTTACATGTTATACTCCTTTTCCTATGTGGTTTCCTGAGCCTCATTAGTGCCACAGGTGTGGCCTATCTCTTTAACGATGCCTTTCCCTAATTATATGCTTTGTGATTGCTGTTTCTTCTGTTTGCTCTGATGAAGGCCGACGGAGGCTGAGACATATTGGCATTTTATTCTTTTAGTATGAAGTTAGTCTTATAAATAAATAAAGTTTTTTATTGACAGAGTGCCTTGGATTGTCTCCTTTTTTCTGTCTTAGTTGGCTAACATTACTACAATATTCTATTCGACAGATAACTTTTTAACTAACAAGCCAACCGTAGCTTGCCTCTCACGCGGCTCTTGAGCATTTGTTTGTGAAAGCTTCCCGTACCTTTAAACAATGCGCCTGTCTTGTCGACCTTACTTTCAAACCTGCGGCAAACTGCACAGAACATAATTGGAGTTTCACCCAACTCTGATACCACCCAGCTAAACTCTTTTTTCCACGACTCCTGAAACACTCGCTTACACTTTTGTTCATATTTCAGTTTTGGGTCCATCTTGTCTGAGACTTCTTCTTCATTGGTTTCGGCAGGTAAACGCTTCTGTGGCGTGTTGCTGCCTATTTCACTTTTACTATTTTTAGGCACTGGCCCAATCGGGCAAGTGAGTTGCTAGGTTTACATGCCCGAGGTAGCATTTTACTTGCCCTGGGCCATCGGGCAATCCTATTGTCGAGCCCTGACTGTGCATACACACACACACAAACACACACCCACACACAATCACTTACACACAACTAACAGGCACAGACTCACAAATGTTAACTGCTCTGGCTATGATGTTCAGTAAATTAATTTCTATTTAGAAAAAACAAGCACTGAATTCTGATGGATCTACTGACACCACCTGAGCCACAGTACTATGACTGAGCTGCCGCCACCAAACAGAATTAATACTGTGTGAATTCAGGCCGCATTCTGTGAGCCCTCCAAGCCTGAACATCTCCACTGCCAAGTGATGAAATGCTAATGTTTCTGTCCTGTCACTCAACTTCCTGGAACCTGACTTTAAAACGTGACTGGGAATATCACCCAGAATTTGCCTGCTGTCTTTTGTGAAGAAACCAAAACAGTCAACAAAGAAGCCTCAGAAAAGCAATGCAAGCCTTTGGCGCTCATATTATTGCCAGATGGCATTTATATGTCCCCACAGGCCACTCGTTCCCACCAATCAGAAACCTGGACGGGTATCCGCATGAGAATGTCATAGTGATTAAGCAAATGTGACTAAATCTGCCTGTTATGAAGTAAAATATTTCCAATCCCCCTACACAAACCATCAATGCAAGCAATGCTTTGGGCATGAACACTGCTACACTGGCTACAAGCAGTGCATTTAAAGGTATGAAAATGCTAGGTCATAATGTATGAATAATTAAAAACGTAATGGACGTTATTCAGCAATAATTCATCATGGCCCCATAAAATAAATAAGCACTCTGGTCTGATAGCAGTGCCAGCTTGCCAGCTGAGAGCTTATGGTTATGTATTTGCCCGAAGCATTTTTTTTTTTTTTTTTTTTTGGGTGTTAACTGCAAGACGATCTGGTGCTTGGGTGTCAGAACAAGACTTTTGAATCACATCATCTAAAAGCCAGGAGGGATTCATCATGTGCCAACAGAGCAGGCATCAACTTTCACAAGGCACCAAGGGAGGTATAAAGACTGGGACATGAGCTCACACCATGAAACCAACACACACACACACACACACACACTCAAACACATGCACACACAAACACACTCACTCACATGCATGCATAGACACTCACTCATATACATACACACACAAACACACACACGTACACGCACACTCACATACAAACATACACGCACATGCACATACATGCACACACACACACTCATATCCATAAACACGCTCGCACACACATACTCACACACATACACACAGACGGACACGCACACACTAAACCTATTAAAATAATTGCTTCATTTACTTCAGCAACTAAACTGTCCCAACAAATGTTATTTAATATAATTAAAGCATGAGAAGGAGCCACAGATCTCCAAACAATCTGATCAACCAGCTGTAAAAAGGAAATATTAGGCCACTAGCTTATTAAATACGACACTGGCAGTGGCGTATCTATATTCTTTCATATAACATATGAGTTCTTTTAACCATAAACTTTGTACTTGATCTTTACTTGTACTAGAAGGAGTTTGTTGTGGCTTTAAAGTCAATAACGCTGTAATTTTAGTTTTAGTAGTTGACCATCCAGTAACTGATGCGGCGCAGTTTGATTAAAGATTGTGGGCAGTTATAAAGCAATAGGTGTAGGCCAGAGTGTATTTTCCAAGCACTGGAACAGATACAGCGCAAAAATAACCCAATAGATTACATTTGTATGCCCTCAGAGAAAAGCCATTTATTTGTATCCTTTGGTACGATGCTAAGTCTTCTGGGGCCTTTGTAAGCTCTCATTAGCAGCAGCGCGTAAGGTACAGTCTGGCACAATCCCTAATGGGTCAAGCAAGCGGAAACGGAGAAAAAAAAATGCTGCAGAAAGACTACAAGTGTCTCTGAACAGAGGAAGAGAATGGCTTGACAAGATACAACTTCATTTTAACGGCAACAGGGTCTATAAACAGCAACTGTGTCAGGGAAAGAATGACCAGGCTCAAGAATGTTTTCTTCACCTGGCAGATGTGTTGAAAAGGAAGAGTTGCAAGAAAATGAGAAAAACTGAGAAAAGGAATGAATGTAAAAAGAAAATAAATGATATAAAACCCAAGGGATGGAGATAGAGAGTAGGTAAAAGAGTAGTGCAAGAGCAAGAAGGCTAGAGAGAAAAAAGAGAGAGATGGCAGATGGGAGATATCATGAAGCTCCCGATTAGAAAGGTTAAACACAAGGTTTTGGTACCAGGACTACATGAGCTCTCGAAAGAGATCTTTACTGAATTCATCCCCTTTCAACAAACTGTGCGCATGCATTATGAGCAAAGCAAAATGCTTAATGAAGTATCTGCATAGGAAAGCAGACTTTAATCGGGTTTGTACGTTCTCCTCGCAGTACTGTCACACGAATTCGAAGATTAGGAATCGGAGAACATGCAATTAAGGATGATGTGTAGTGACGGACATTTACAACCAAAACCTGAAAGGTAACCATTAACCAATTTCAATGTGAAAATAGACATTTTTCATCACATCAACAGGAAATGGACTTGCAGTTTTCTTTTTTAATACCTATCACTTACTGTCACTTGAGATCATACTGTGTTTATAAACCCAATTTCAGAACAATTTTCCACGAGATTATCGATATAAACCTGAATAAAGTGTAAATGCATGGTCGTAATAAGCTGAATCCAATATCGTTTTAAGTTATGATTGAACCTGTAAATTAAAAAAAAAAATTGATGGCTCATTACAGCCATAATGTTTTGATATGATTACTATGATAATTAATTACACCAGTGTTCCTGTACAGAGCTCGTGGTTCAGAATTCCTGACGAGCAATCCCTCAAGCCGAGCCTGTCCCATTAGATACCATTCTGCACAGCCGTATGAACCCTGTCGATAATAAATGGTTTTCACTCTCAGCACTCTCCGGGGATATTCTTTCTATGAATTTAGATTGAGGCGGTGAAGCAGGTTTATAACCAGGGAAATTGGCAAATAATGGCCCATGTGACAACCTCGCTCCATCAGTCCCACCATTAATAACTAATACCGCTGGTTTAATCTAAATGCTCATTATGGTCAGCCCTGCACTCGATGAGAAACCATTACACCTCAGCGGACCGTGAGTTTTCATGGAACAGAGCCAGTATGTCACTCAAAGAACCTACCTTAGCAAACAACAGGCTTCAAACAGGACATCTATTGACAAGTGATCGTTAATAAAGTGGCCCCAAAGAAATTGAACACTGCAAGCATTTGTCTTATACTGCCATGATAAAGTATTGCGAATATCAAAGTGCCAAAGGGACCTCTCCGCACCATCAGCCTTTCCTGGAAACCTGTCATACCGAACCAATTTTATATCCACCTGTCCACTTGAGAAGAGAAAGTATGAACAGCAACAAATCTATGACACCTGCAATTCCCTTTGCAAACATGTTTGTCCACTATAAATTGATTCAGCACAATATGTCAGGTATTTGTAGAATTTCAATTGCAAGAATAATGCCCAACATTGTATATTCATTAGACACTATGTAAACCAAAATTCACCTGCCCATAAAAAAACGAGTGATAGGCAGTGCAGGAAATATCTCATGGCATATGCACCTTGAATAGTCTACGCAACTACGCAACCTCCTATGTAACTGTGCAGCCAAATTTAGCCAGAATTGTGACCACTTATGGTGGGAGACTTACTAAAATAGAGACTAACTGAAATAATAGGAATATAGAAAGAAAGACAGAAAGAAAGAAAGAAAGAAAGAAAGAAAGAAAGAAAGAAAGAAAGAAAGAAAGCTTCTGCACCAAAAAAGGTACACATACAGGTGTACATATACCTTTGAATACATTACAGATGTGTGTGTGAGTGTGTGTGAGAGAGAGAGAAAGAGAGAGAGAATATCAATAGAGTGAACTGCTGCCATTAAATATTCCAACTTATAAATCACATAAACGGATCCCCACGCACATTTTATTTTTGATGGTTAAAAAAAAATTGAATCAAACAATCAACTTGGCGTTGTTTTGATAACGCAGCCGTTAAGCACATTCTTCAGCTCCGGCACAATTCCATCTTGCACTTCAAATACTTCGACTGATTCGTGTACGGACTTGAAACTCTAGCATAGAGAAGGCTGTCACTCGCATTTCTGGGAATGAGGGAAAAAGCTAAGAATTCCAGACACCAATATCATCAGTTATGCGCTGTCGTTTTACGTTAAACTGTGTCGACATGCGCATCAAAACAACCTGACTCACCGGACAGCTAATAAACCAGAATCTCCACGACTAAGTAAAAATATATGTCAACTTCCAGTATTTTTAAGTTAAAATGCATTGAAGACGCGTGTCACTTCACGTTTTCGTTGCATTGCTCGCACACATTGATCAAAATATATTTTTTATACACCACAGACCCCCACGACATGTCTAGCAGCTAGTTATGTCCTCCTCAACCTTTCCCCATTACCTTGAATGAGCGCGATTCCTCGGTTTTGACGTTGCCGTGAACGGCACTGTTAAAAAGTCTCATTATACATACGCAATTCAGACAGGCTTACCAGCAACGCCAAAACTAACAAATTAATAACTGCACAATACAGCAACGGTCAGTCCGTTGTCTTTCCCCTAAAACAGCTTTACATGAATACGAGCCACAAACAAACGGCCAATATCCACACAAAACGATAAACAGACGCATGCGTTATTTCTCTTAACCCATTTCGTAATGACAGGTAAAATCACTTCGGAGAATAATAGGCTAAGTTGGATCAGCTATAACCGCGTGTCAGTGAGCTACAGATGACACTTCTTACCTGCCGTCAAACTCTGCACTAGCACCGATACAGCAACTGCCCAACAACAATAACTTTATCCATAATTCCATGTTTGGGTACATCTTTCACGCAGCGTAGGTTCACCTCAAATCCAAATGCACTCTAAGAGAGTGGACCACAGCATTCAGATATTTAACGGAGAAGAGAGGGCTAAAGTGAGCCCCCGGGGTCGCCAAAACGCTACAACCAGAGCTGCATGAATGATTTTATGTTGTCCTTGAAGCAGATCATGTAGCTCTACAGTGATCCCGAGGTGCTGAAGAAAGTCCGCTGCCTTTAGGAATGACCCAATGTACGAGGAACGGAGTGCACTCTACTGGCGCTCAAGCGTCCCCGCAGTTTCCCCCTTCACTCTATCTCTCTACACCGAAATAAAACTGTTATACCGCGAGCAGCAAAACCAGACTGCTTTTTGATGACAACACGACTTAAAAAAAAAAAAACATTCGTGCGGCGCGCCACCGTTTAATACGAAAATGCAAAAAATGCCGCAATAAACTAACAACCTACGACAGGTCTCTCATTACGGTTCTTATGCTCGCTTGCATTGGCGCATCAGGTTGCGTAGAAGTTCCTGGTGGTGTCCACACATAGAACTGCTGAGCAAATTTCACAGTTGCCTCTCTTACGTTCGCTAGAAGTCCTTACATATTCCTGCAATTGAATTAATTTTGATTGGTCTTAACCATAGGTCGTTTTCGACTTGGTTGGCCACAAAAACGCACAATAGTACAATGATAAAATGAAAGTAACTGGCATGAGCCAGTGAAATGCCTTCTTTTTTCTTTTTCTTTCTTTTTTTTTTTGTATGTGTTTAATTACATTTTAATTTCAAACAAGGGGTGACAGCACTTTGCTTCTTCGTGCTAAATATGCCGATTACCCGCAACATCAAAATCACCTGCCAAATATTGTGTAGTTCTTCCCGTGCCACTACAACAGCTCTGACCTAAGGTATCCGGTGGCATCTGGCACCAACGTATTAGAACATGACAGTAAACTTATGACCTTGGATTGGATTGAGATCTTGGCTAAGGTCAAGCTGAGGGTGGGGGGTTCTGGGTTTGGGGCCAGGTTGGAGGGGCTAGGTGGCAACATATACCGTCTGGACAATGTCCGCTTCAGAGACATTACTGCATTTTGAGTTTTCCAGCAAGACAAAGCCAAACTACATTCTGCACAGACTAAAACTGCATAGCAGTGTAAGCAGAGGATGAGCGTGCCAAATTGGCTGGCCTGCAGTCCTGATCAGTCTCCGATTCCTCATTTATGGAGCATTGCAAAGCAAGGTATCCAGCAACAAAGAGCTTGCACATTTGTACGGCTGAATACCTGCATAATGGAGGAATGGGGAAAAGTTCTGCTTGCTGGACTTGACCAACCAACACTCAATGATCAAACGCATGGCGAGTGTGATTTAAAGACAAAGAGATATATACTGGAACAAACAGTCAACTGTGCCAACTTTTTTGGACTCTGTTGTAACCAAAACATTGTATGTACAATAACACATTTCATATCATACATCACTTAAATTCATGGTAGATCATCAGTTAATGCGTTGCACTGTTTTTAATTTAGTAATCAGTCTGAATGGACTTTTCAAATCAGTCCTTTTTGATTTCATTTCCATTTTCTGTGATGTGAAAATTTGAATCGGACTTGTATTTTAATTTAAATCAAATGATGATGCATTTGCCTACTTGTGAAGTTGTGGAAAAACTTTAAAATGTTCTGCAGAAAACTCATTTACCAATAGAAGGACTGATTTCATGGAATAAATAGCCAATGGGCGACCTAAGACATTGATGGGGACATGTCACAAGTGTACCAACTAAAACTATGGCTTTGCAACATAACACTTAAAAGTAAGTATCTGCCCTAAAGCAACACAGTGTCCTCTACTAATATGGGTACTGTGGGTAGATATTAGCCGATGAGGCCTTGAATAAATGGGGTTGCTGCAAATAATCTACCCAATGTTCCATTCAAGATATTAACAAAAATATTATCTTGAATTTATATAGAATGATAGAATGGGAAAAAGCTTATCTCTAAATATTTTCCCCAAAATGCATATAAATATGATATAGCATGCATGGCCAATTTTCCTTAGTCATCCTCCAACATGATTAAAACAAAAGATTAAAGCCATAATGTGTGACAAAGGGATATTGAGCATCATAAATGGTAAGAAAATATAGCCAAAAAAATTAAGAAACCCGGTTCGAACTGTCAGGGCCATAATTACACAGTTTGATGCATAATGGCCATGTTCAAAATCCAACAGAAAAGGAAATGTGCCAATTCTGAATTCGTGTGCTGTGAGGAGGATGGATAAAGTGGTAAAGGAAGCCCCAAGGATTACAGTTAAAGAATTACAGACATTATTTATGTCTCGGGTCAGAAAGTCTCCACAACGTTAATCATATGCCATGCTCACAACTATAAAATGTTTTGGAGGATTGCCAGAAAAAACCCAATTAATCATCAAAAAACAAACAGTCAGATGAGACTGTCAAAGAGCTCTCTGGCAATAAATACCAGAGGTGGGTTTGGCACAAAGAAAGCCATACTGTAAGAAACCCCATCCCCACTATGAAGGACAGTGGTGGATCTTCGATGTGTGGCTGGTTTTCTTCAGAAGGCACCATGCAACTTTTTATAACTCATAGTCTCATGGAGTTCATCATGCAGCAGAAGATATTAAATGAAAACCTGATTGCCTCTGACAGAAAGCTTAAGCTGGGCAGTGCTTTGATCATCCAACAGGGCGATGATTCAGAACATGCATGGAAATCAACACAAAAATGGTTTAGTAACCACAGAATCAAAGTTTTTCCATGACCTTCCTAATTCTCTGACCTAAGTTCAATAGAAAACCCCTGGGCCAAGCTGGAGAGTAGAGTTTGCAAAAGTGGACGTATGAATTTAATAATAAGGATTAAAGGATACAGAGAGATTCTGCATGGGGAAATGACCTTCGATCCCTAACCATATATTCACCAACTTCATTCTACATTATGGGAGATTTTGATTTGGAGAAGGGAGGCTAATTGGCCAGGTGGGACCTTCATAGATTGGATTTGTTTTTCCAGGACAACCCACAGATGCTCGATTAGCCTGAAATGTGAGGAATTTGAAAGCCAAATCAACACTTTGAATTCTTTGGCATATTTTTCAAACCATTCTTGAGCAATTTTTTCAGACTGGCAGAATGCATCATCCTGCTGAAAGAGGCCAATGCCATCAGAAAATATCGTCGCCACGAAGGGCTGTACTTGATGCACAATAATGTTGAGGTAGGAGGTACATATTAACCCTTTGAATGCCAAGGTTATATATGAAGAGTTTGGTTCCAAAATGCAATATATCCATTTTACACATTTTGAGTAAATTAGCTTTTTCTATGTTGGAATCCATTGCATTTTATAGAAAATAAGAAACTTTGGCTAAGAAGAAATACACCTTATTGTATGAATTCCTAAAAACAGATGACAGCACCATGTGCAAGAGCCGCAGGACTACCAGTCTATAGCATTATCTCAATTTTTGTAATTTTGGCACTTATTGCGTTTTGGAACCAAACTCTTCATATATATATATATATATATATATATATATATATATATATATGTCTTAAATTATGACCCTCAGATTCAAATGATGTGTAGATATGTCCTCTAAGAAGCTTTGTCCTCTTGTACTAGGTGATTCGTGGGTGTTAACTGTGGTCGTAAAATGACCTCGGAGGCATTTAAGAATCTGCTGACCTTGAATATGTTGCATTGTTGGCACAAAATAATATCTAGGAGGCTTTGGGTGGTTTTTTGGCAAATCCAAGATAATAGTGAGTTCACTTTGCGACAGCCGAGGACGTTTCAGAAGACGTTTTCGCAGATAGAGACAATGAATTAAGCGATGAAGGTGACGAGGAACTAAAAAGATTTCAGAATATAATGGAAGTAATTCTGGCTCTGAAGAATACTGTGAAAGCGGTGAAGTTGAAAGTTTCAAAGAAAATGACAGCCCGATCACAAGTGCTAGTGAGAACAGTGAAACATGAATACAACCGCTGTATGGGAGGTGTCAACCGAAATGATGAAATGATTGCCAATTACATCTCTGCTCAAAAGAGCATGAGGTGGACAAAGGCAGTTGCTTTCCACTTGATTGAACAGGCTGTTTTAAATGCTTATCTTTCAAACAAGAAATCTGACAACAAGGACCGTGACCTAAAGTTGAAGAAGGATGCAACCTCAGCACTTCTTGCTTCCGGTGGTGCATTCATTGCTGCCCCAACCTGTCCTGCAACCATGCTCAAATAGGTCGATTATTCTCGTTTACTCTGATTTACCACCCATAGGAGCGTTTCCTAAAATCGCGCCCCTACTGGCAGCAGGAAGGTACTGTTACAGCTCCAGTTTCAGCTCCAGATACAGTTTCAGTCATATTTACACTTAAAATAACGGTTTGGGTAAGGATTAGGGTTGGGGATAGGGTTAGTGTAAGGGTTAGAATTAGGATTAGGGTTAGGATTAGGTTTAGGTTAGAGATTTACTGATGGCGACACCAACAATGGAAACCAGATTGTAGTAATTTAAATGACTGCTAGAGTTCATTTAACTCCAAAATGTAACTTTAGGTTGTAATAAGCTGCTTGACAAATGACCTTTTCGGGCGTATTTTGTTGGAAGACAGATTGGGCGGCCCTTTGGGCTGCCCCCACTGCAACCGATTGCTTGTCAGGGCGCCATTTCCCAGAGGTGATACAGTACCTCCCACCCTTATGAAACAGACTCCTTAGAAGACGTGTGTGGTTTGAACAAGTAACCAAAAGGAGAAAGGAGTCCAGATATCGATAAATAAATTAATTAAATTAAATCAAATCAAATTAAATTAAATTAAAAAGACTGCCAAAGTAGTTTTGGCTGCCTTGCCATATCATTTGCATACTTCCTGTATTGACTTTTTTAGTGCAAGAATGGCAAATAAAGTGAGTCCTACAGAGCTAAAAGTGCTTTAATTGTGAAAAACAAATTTTTATGACAAAGCCGATATCGCCACCGGTTGCAGGACCTATACCTGGGCTGGCATTCAAAGGGTTAAAGTGATAGCCACAAGAATGCCAGGACCCAAGGTTTCCAAGCAGAACATTGCCCAGAGCATCACACAACCCCAATCTGCTTGCCTTTTTTCCCCACAGTGCATCCTGCCATCTCTTCCTTAGGTAAACAACTCACATGTACCCATTTGCATGGTGCCAAAGAAAACGTGATTCATCATGCCAAGCTGCCTTATACCTTTGCCCCCTGTGATCCAGGTCTGAAACTCACATGCCCATTGTAGGAGCTTTTGTTGGTGGACAGGGATCAGTGTAACCGTAACCGTTATGCAGCCATGCAGCCCTATACGCAACAAGATGTGATTCACTGTGTGTCCTGACCATAGACTGGATAAAAAGATGGACGCAGCGCCAAGGTCTGAAAAGTGAGGCCAATGTAGAAATCTCTAAAAATTGCATTCTATTTAATGGCCAGCAGATGGCGACGTCAGTGGTTGCAGATAAAAGTTCAATGCTATGGAAGTCTATGAGAAAATCACCCTTCCTGATTTATTATTTCAATAATGACTTTCCGCATTATTTTATGGTACCTATCGCAAGTTTCAAGTCTCCTTCAATATATCATGATGTTCATTTTTGTAAATTATGTGCCCAAATAGACTAGAATAAAGGATAAGGCCAGAATATGTTTTAGGGGCATGGCTATCCTCTAGTCCTCGTCAGATACGGTCAGATTCACGCATAGAACCACCCCTGGCTCCTCCCTGGATCTTCAATTCATGCTATCATCCAATAGGAATCATATCCAGTTTCAAAATGACAAAATGGCGCCGTTCAAATTGCCAAAATCCAGGCTTCCTAAATGGTATGCTGAAGCCAAAGGGTGACGTCGCGGTTTCTTCGTCCATCTTTTAATACAGTCTATGGTTCTGACACCTGTCCATCGTAGTGCCAGCATGAACTTTTTAGCAATTTGCTCCAAAGTAGCGTAGGCACTCATGGCCCTGTCGCCAGATCACTGGTTGTCCATCCTTGGACCACTTCTGGTAGGTACTAATCACTGCATACTGCGAGCACCTCACAAAACCAGGAGATGCTCTTACCCAGTCATCTGAGCATCACAATTTGCCTCTAATCAAAGGTGCCCAGATCCTCAACATGCCCATTCTTCCAGCGTCTGGCAAAAACTTCAAGGACTAACCGTTCATTTGTTGCCTAATATATTCCACCCCATTGACAGGTACACTTGTAGCAAGACACTCAATGTCATTCAATTATCAGTCAGTAGTTTAAACGTTATGGCTGATTAGTGTATGTCTTTGGACAAACACACTACAAGTATCAATGTTGCTTGTAGAACACCGTGACCTATTAACAGCATTTTAATTGGCTATATTATGTTACAGTGATGAGACCTCAGAGAGGATTTGCTGAGGCCTGGCTCCCATAAAATACCCTTAACATTTACATGGTGCTTCTACTGCATTATAACATCAAAACTGATTATGGACTCACCGTGGAAGCCAAAACTATCGCAGCAGGTCCTTCGTCAAACCGAAACAATAGGAGCAGTTTTTACGGGAATCGCGTGAAACTTTTTGTGTTCATTCCTGGTGCACAGAGGACAGACCCTGTTGCTTTGTGAGACCCTTCCGACTTTTCCTCTGCCGTCACTGCCAGGTTAAACTTAGCGCTTTCAAATGTGACAGCTCAAACTGTTTTAATGACTGCCATGTCACACTTTTTTAATTGTTTCTGGTGCAGAGACAAGGGCTGTGGTTGATGATGCTCACCCTGTGACCTTTGTTGTTGTGCTGCCACAAGGCCAAATTAAAAATTTTTAAAAATTGCGATAACTTGAAGAGCTTTAATGGAAATCGTCAAATTTATCCACATTTCTGGTGCATAGAGGAAGAGGTTATTGACTGTGGTGGCTCAGTAATGTTGTATGTCACGCAACAACCAGGTCAAACTTTACATTTTCAAATGCAGTAACTCAAACAGTTTTGATGGGAATCACACCACGGTTTTTGTAATCATTTCTGGTGTGTAGAGAGGGGCCGTTATTGATGTTGGTCATCTTGTGGCCAACCACCAGGCCTTCACTAGGCCCAAATGTTGATTTTTAAAAACTGCAATTATTTGAGCCACGTTCGTGGGAATTGTGTCAAATCTGCTTTCAGCATTCCCTGTGTCATAAAGCAAGAAGTGATTGATCATTGTGGCCCTGGAATGTTTCCTGTGGTGCGACCATGAGGCTAAATTTTAAATATGCAAATGCAATAACAAACAGTTTTGATGAGAATCATATCAAACCTTCTGTGATTGTTTCTAGGAGTACTGAGGTGATTATGCTGACCCCATGACCTTACCTGGAATACCAACACCAGGCTAAACTTTCATTTTCAAACATTCTGATGAGAATCCTGCCAATTCTGCTGCCAGCATTCATAGTATTGAGGGGGACCTATTTGATTTTTATGGTTTCATTTCTTTAACTGCAGCACCACCATTAGGTGAAACTCAGTGGTGTGCCGTCAGATGTCGGGAAGGCCGTCAGTTCAGTAACATTGCCCTTTCCTGTATAATTTCTCTCAAACGGTTTGCGATAAGGTTTGCCTGATTAACAATCAGTTTATTAACCGAACAGCCACCGCCAATGCATGACACGTAATAATTAACGAATGACAAAGCGATTACCTGTTGGCATGTTGATATAATTGATGTGACTCCGCAAGGATAACAATCTGCAAAAAATCTGGAACTTTCGCTGACTTTGCGGCAATTACTTTGGTTATTATCACTCAGCTGTGCGTCTAACAACGCACTTGAGCTGTCACTACATTCAGACGAAAGAACGGATTCTCTTGGCTTGTTGCTCAATTAACCTTCCAAACCAATTTACGCAAATCCAGAAATTATAAAGACGTAGGCGATTGATATTTTCCATCGTCATTGATGTGCGGAAGTCAACGCCATAAATATTCCTTGTGCAATGTATAACAGGGCTTTCAAAAATAAATTAGATTCTCGTCGATTCCACTAATCAGTCTGAGCAACTGTTTCTAATCGGGGAGGTAAACTGCGAGAGGTGTCAGTCATTAAGAAGTGAAAGGTGAGGTTATTGCAGGCCCTGTGTGTCTGCCGACGGACCGCCACAGGTGAAACTATATTTCCAAGTGCATTAAGTCAAACTGTTCAAATGGGAATCAGATTAACTTTGCAGTGAGCATCGTGGTGCATAAAAGAGCAATCCTATTGTTTTGGTGACACTAGGACTGCTCTTATAGCGCCACCTATAACATCCAACTTAACTTTCAAAAGGCCCTGAGTTCAAGCCCTTGCCGCAGCTTTCACCATGTGCTCCTGGGCAAAAACACTTCACTCCCACAGTGCCTCACTCCAGCCAAGTGTATAATTGGGTGCCAGCAAATTGTAAGGGAAACCTAACTAAGAGCTGGGGGGGAACCTGCAATGGACAAGCATCCTTTTCTGGGGATGGTAGCAATATTCCTAGTCGCTTGATACAACTGAAACTGAAGTTAAGCACCAGCCTAATGAGCCACACGGGCTCAGGCTAGACTTCGCCTTCACCATATCATGATTGTGCACACATTCAAGTACACATCAAAGCACATCATACATCAAATACAAAACAGTCATTTAAACTATTTATCCATCATCACTCATTGAATCTATAATCTGGTTGTCTTATTCCAAAGGATCAGATTAGCTTGAGTCAATTCTGGCATGGAAATACAAATTAGAAAGCTGTATACTAATCAAGTTTACAAAAATAACCAGTGTATTGATTAATATGTGTGAATTGTTCTGTACCCACACAGCAGAGAAAATCCACACATTTCTCAAATGACAGCAAAGCTGGAGATACTGTACAATGATTTTAGGCACATTCAAATGCATCATTAAGGTAAATATGCTTCCAAAAATCATGAAGTTTCTTCATATTAAAAGATTTACCATAGCAGCTACAAACTCTTTAAAACTACTTCAAATGGAGATTGTGTGTGACCACCCTTTGCCTAACAATTACGTACACTGCAGATCAATCATTTCATAAGATGATTGGCATTTTGCTTGTTCCAAGCACATCGAAGAACTTGCCACAACCACTCTTCAGACTAAATATCTTACTTGCTACCGTCTCTGAAAATAGTGCCAGACAGTCTTGATGATATTGACATCAAGGCTCTATCCAGGCAGCGTCATCTGGATCTACCACTTCTTGCACTGTAATGTATTCTGACTCTGAAAAGACAATTCGTCAAGTTAAAAGAGGGATCCCTGGCTTGCAACCTCAGCACTTCTGCTACTGTTTGATATATTGCTTTTCTCTCTCAAATGCCTTTCTTGGGTTTGAAATGTCTGAAATGCACCCTTTGATTAGACACAGATTTGAATGTCAAGAGTTTAGATCTTACCCTTACTTTATCATACCATGCTCTAGATTATCATCATGCAAAGATGTCCTTAACAACTGATATTTAGCTCTCAACAAGGCAAAGTTCACTTTTAATTGAAAATGGTCCAGCAGATCTGTAAATTGATTTTTCTCAGATTCTGCTGAAAGTGCCAACATGTAAATGGAAAGAAATGCAAATAAAGCTCAAAGCCAATTATATTCATCTTAAACAGTGCCATTCTTTTAAGCCACAATTCCCTATTCCTGGCACCAGTCCAACTGCAATCAGAGGCATATCCTCAGTGCTTGCAACTGTTGCAAATATGTAGCTAGTATCATCAAAACGCACAACTTGTGTTTAGCCCTCTGATGGGGGCCTCTTTTCACAGCAATGCCATAAGCAACTGATGCACCCTGGGATTGCCATCCAATCCACTTCCCTCACTGAATGTTCCTTCTGGCAAGATGGCGTGCATCCCAGTAACTTCCAGCTACTCCCTAATGCAAAGCTCATGCACAAAAAAAAATGTTTAGAAGCTTGTGCTTTTCCGAATAATTTTACAAGACAAGCCGTGCAACTGACCACCTGGATATTGCAGCCAGCATTAAGAATTACATTTTGGAAATAATTTGTTTTTCTGCCATGAGCAACCCCTCTTGCACCTTATGGTTTCACAAAGTTTACTAAGGTTTGAGAAGTCTTCATTCACTTTCAGGAGAAATGATCTTGAGTTACATTTACTGGACCTTAAATTGAGACAGTCAGCTTTACATACAGTTGATATTTCAGCTTTTAGCAGTAAGCAATGGCACTGTGTCAGTTAGTGAGAATGGAATTGTAGGGCAAAAATAGACCATATAAAAAGATGGACAAAGTTGGACGTCACCCCCTAGTTTCAGCATACCATTTGGGAAGCCTCAATTCTGGCAACTGGAAGAGCGCCATTTTGAAACCGGATGTAATTTCTATTGGACGAGAGTGTGAAATGAAGATCCAGGGAGGAGCAAGGGGTGGATCTACATGAGGATCTGACCGTATCAGACAAGGACCAGAGGATAGCCGTGCCCCATAAAGCATATCTGGCTTTATCCTCTATTCTAGTCTATTTGGGACCATAATTTATAAAAATTAACACCAAGATATATTGACTGAGACTTAAAACTTGCGATAGATACCATAAAATATTGTGGAAAATCATTATTGAAATAATAAATCAGGTGAGAAAGTAGGGTCATTTTCTCATAAACTTCTTTAGCATTGAACTTTTGTCTGTAACCTCTAAGCGTCGCCATCTGCGGGCGATTAAACAGAATGCAATTTTCAGAGATCTCTGCATGGGCTTTACTTTTCAGACCTCAGTGCTGCATCCATCTTTTTAAACAGTCTATGGCAAAACGGCATAATTTCTTATGTGGAAGTATGTTGCATATCGTTTTTGCTAAATATTTATGCATTTTAATGTTAATTACATGTGTTCAGATAATTGTTTCTGCATGTGATCATATGTGACGTTCAATTCTTGGTTGAATTACACAGATCTGCCCCATTAAAAACTCCTGCCTTAAACTGGGCAGGTTCCCTCGTGCTTCAACATCAATTCCCAGACCCAGGGCATCCGAGCAAAAACATTTCCCAGAGCATCACTCTCCCTCCAGCAGCTTGACTTCTTCCCCCAGTGCATCCTGGTGCCATCTCTTATCAGGCAAACAGTGGACACTTTCCTGGCTGATGCAAGTGATGTAAAAGAAAATGGGACAAACTGGACAAGGCTTCCGTCTACAATTGATGCACAGTCCAACTGAGAGGCTCAGGCTCTGAGAGGCAACGAGCCAATTGCAGACACTTTCAGCTGTGGAAGGGGGCTTGAATGGGCACACTAGCTGGGCTGCAGTGCTACATGCAGTATGCTGCTATGCACTCTGTGATGTGACACAATCCCGATGTGAGCATCATAACGTTTTAACTTGTGCCAGAGTAGCCCTTCTGTCAGTTTGGACCAGACGAGATAGACTTTGCTGCCCTAGTGCTTTGATGAGTCTTTAGTTCCCAGCACCCTGTTGCTGGTTCATGGCTTGTCCATCCTTGGCCCACTATCAGTAGGTAGACACCGCTGCTGACTGGGAGCACCGTAGAAGCATTGCAACTTTGGAAATAATCTGACCCATTACTCTGGCCATTATGATCTGGCCCTTGTGATGGTCGTTCAGGTCCAGTTTTTCCCACATCCAACACGCCGACTATGAAGACCAACTATTCGCTTACCGTCAAAGGTCTGTCTACAGACCTTGACATATGCCCTTGTTCCAGAATAATCAATGTTATTTGCTTCACTTGTGAGTAGATTATGTTTTGGCTCATCGGTGTACTTTATTGCAGCTCTTGTCTCTTGCTAATCTACGTTACCCTTCCCTCTTTCTTTTTTTGGTTCTTTTGTGGAATTTTGTTGCACAGAGTCAGCAGAAAACTTCCAATCAGAAGATCTAAGCAGAAAACATCTAATCCGAGGGAAGGAATGTTGAGTCAGTCTTTCAGCAAAAAAAAAAAAAAAAATTCTTAAATCTCCCGACACAATGGCTTTCTCATCAGCACTTTGAAGAATCATTACAAATTTCAGTTTTTAAATTGCAAATCTTTTTACTCACCAGATTCAGAGCTACAAATAATTAAAGTATCCATAGCCTTTAATTTTATTTTGCAAACCAGTACTGGAAATGAAAAATGGGATTACACTGATCTAATTAAGAACTTCCTCTTATATCTTCAGACGTGCCTGAAAAATAGAAATATACTTACTTTCTGGAGCACAGAAGATTTTGATTCAAGTTTTCTCTTGACTCCGAGTGATTTTGATCCTCTTTGTGACACCAAGGCCTAAATTAATTCCTGTCTGTGCTGAAGGTGATTCAGATCATCTATCTGCAGAAAATGGTGTTTATACACACGATGACAGTTTCTCTCGAAAGAGCAAAATTTGACATCATCACAAAGCAAAACCCGACAATACAATATATTTTCATTACATTTGTCGCACGTATTTCGCATTGTCGGCATAGCGTTTCTACATTCACTTAATTCCTGAATATTTAAAATAATTTAAACAATGCAAGAATCAATCAATAGTAAAGACCACCTGTGCCCAACATGACTGCCCCACAAGATTTATGAATGAAATTCAAAACTAATTAAAATTAAAATCATTTGGTGCACAAGCCCATGGAGTCCCGAACATTTTTCCTTTCAAGCAACACTGAATAATCGGCTGTGTTCTGTCTCATTTAAAAGCAATAATTTCCCTTTTTCTTCAGGCAAAGCTCCATCCCCTTTCATCTTGATATCCACAGCCACATATTGGACCCTGGGACCAGTACCTGTATATTTTCAGCTATAAATAGCTCTACTGTTCTCCGTTTATATGGAAAATAGTCATTGACATTCAGAGGAAATTCAAAGGACGTATTTCTGAGATAGCAGGACCCTGCAGAAGAGATGAAAATTTGAAGGCATTTTTGATTTTTGTTTTAATTTTTGGAAAAATTTGTTGATTGCAGGCACCGCGCAACATTTCCCAATTGAGAAACCCATATAAAGGCATGAGGTGTTCGTGAGGCATGTAATGCAGACTGTAGGGCATCTGTCTCTCAAGCCATCTATCACATCTCATCAAGGCTCTCTCAGCACTGTGATCTCATCTGAATCTGGAACTTTCTCCGCTTTCCCCTGTCAGAATAATCCTACAAACATGAAAGAGAGGCAAAAGTCTGCCTTTCATCTGTTCTTTCTAAGCAAAGGACATATATAATTTGTCTTACTGGTCTACCCAAAACATTTCATTTCAGCATTCTCTGATTGAGATCAATATTATGCTCACCAAAGTGGACTAAAAAGCCTCAGAAATGAGTTTTAATCAACCGTAATATAAAAGTGAAGAATTCTCTATTTTGAGTCTGAAATTGGGGTCTAGCGATGATGCAGGGGCATGCTCGGATAAAAAAAGGCACATTATAGAGAAGTACTACACCCATATCCTGAGCAAATAAAAAAATAACTGTTACTTCGCTAGGATATGGTTGTCAGTGCAAATAAACCCGTGACAGGGAAACATGAAACAATTCAGAGAAATTACAAATACAATAATTCTCTTCTACACTTGACGGCAGTCCTCCTCACAAGCACGAACACTATGTGCCGGGTGATTTAGTCTGGCAGATGGCAGTCTGCGTTTTGTTTCCTTTTTGATACAACAAAACAGCATCAGTTTATTCATCATTCATACACATAAAATCATATCTACAGTCTGAATCAACAAAACCTGCTTTGTGCTATAATAAGTTGGAGGGCTATTTGCCCTCTGCTTGCGCATGTGTTTGGTTTTTATTCCCCCCTGAGTCCCCAGGGTCAGGGCTGAACACCGAGGCAATGGGAGAATGGCTTTCCTTTGAAACTATTCCGGCTCTGGTATACGCCGTCCGTAGCCTTTCACCCGCTGACAGTCTGCCTGTGCTCCTAGAATTCCGATGAGACGGAAGGAAAACTTGCCCTGACTGCAGCAGCATCCATCTCCTTCCCCACATTCTAAGCAGGGAGGGCACAAATAGTCCGCAGGCAGAGGAAGGTTTGCTGAGCCACCCAAGCAGACATAAGTGAAATTAATGTTGAACATTTTGCAAGAGCCAATGATTTGTCACCTCCTTAAAACAGCGTCTCAAGCATAATTTTCCCAGACAAATTACCACAACAATCGAGAGCGTCCTAGCAAAAGTGCGAAGCCTTGCAATATCCACGCAACAGTACATTAACAACCTTTTTATTAAGAACGCAATTTTTGCTAAATCGTAACTTTGCAGATAGAAGGTTGAGGTTGTTTGCGCAGGTCACTGGTGGTATTCAGTGGTCGCCGTCAGAGAACCACCACCGCATATTTTGTATGTTGTCATCAGCTTTTATTTCTTTCAAATGAAAAATTATGAAAAACACTTCACAGCACCTGATTTAACTTGAATGAGGTGCTGGGGCCACAAATTAAAAGTGCAAAGACACTCAAATCTGTGCAATAATCTTTAAGATTCTTTTTTTTCTATAATCTCCTTGAAATGAAACATCTACTCCCGCTCTCCACAGATGAAACTCAGCTGGCCATTCAAGAAAGCAGAAATTCACACTAAATTCAATGTTACATAAATTTTCTTTATACAAAACCAAATGTGGATAAAGATCACACTTATTTGTGAAACCAACTCAATTCTATTTGATACAGATCAATTTTAAATGCCCAACCATGCAGAGTGCTCTTCAAAAAGAGAGATGCATTTTGACTTAACAATAAAACAAATTTCTAAAAACATTAGGAACACAAAACCGCATCAGTTACCTTCTCTTAAAGTTGTTAATTTCCAGAGTGGTGTTTGATTTGAAGCAACAGGAGTGCATTTCTTCCTTTTCATCCTCTTAATGGTCCAATGAAAAGATAAAAGGGTCAAATTCAATTATTTAGTAAGAGTTATTGAGGGCTAAATTAATTACTTTAAAAAGAAGAAAGCCAACTTTCAATGGCATCTCAGAAACAATTCATATTTGATGCATACAATAACGCTAAAACAGAATACACACACACACACACACGGCATAATCACCTTTAGCGTTCCATGAGTGATTAGACAGATGCAGTTGTCTTCATCATTGCTTAAAAAGTTAAGTCGTGCATGAAAACCCAGAAAAGTCGAACGGTGTCATCAGTGGGATACCAGGACTGGGAAAAAATCTGGGACTGTAGAACAAGGGTTGCACTAGCCTGAAATACGTGTTAGCCACTGTGGCTACATGACTCTCCAGTTCTTTAGCCACATCAGAGGTCTGTTAGCACTGTGGCTAATCAGGTCCAAAAACTGCTATATTTACTCTACATGGGGAAATCACAAAGTGTAATTGGAATGAGTCTAAAGGGGACCGATAGCTAAGCAAAATGCCAATTTTGGTTCAAAATTTTAGTTTTGAGGTAAGAACATGAAGTGGTCCTTCAAGTAGTCCGTAATATGGAGTCGTGTTCTGAAGGAAACATTCGTCACAAACACCGTCTTCAAGGCAGGAACAGCTATGAGTGTGGTCAGTTTCAATGATGGCCAATGAGGAATTGCCTCCATTCACACTCAATGAAAAGCTATCACAAAATGGACAGAAAATGTGTCTAACAGAGTAAAAAATGCACACTGGAACTTGAAAAAAGAAACAAATAGATATTCGACAAGCTCGTAAAACTAGTGAAAAATCAGATTGAAGAAGAGGGAGTTACTTATGAGGCTGGTGCCTTTTACGGAGGTAAAAAATCCTAAAAACCACTAAAAACAAAATACTAAATGTATTGCTCCTGAGAAAATTACAGTCAAACTTCACATTATTACTGCCAAACTAAAATCGAGTTTTTCTAAAAATACAGATTTTCAACAAGAAAATACAGATTTCTCAGCAACTGTACATCCAATTAACTTCACATTTGGCAGTTTACTTCATTTTGTGATGATCTACGTCTAAACGGAGTTCTTTTTGCATTATGTACCTCTGAATTTGAGTAAATCAAAATATGCATATTTAATTTGCTGTTTCCCGCCGTGGGGAGGGGGGGGGTATCAATACTAGAACATGGCGACCTGGAAAAAAAAGTTCTGTAATGACATTAGGAGAGTTTGTTCCTTCACATGACAGCTGAAATTATAACCAAACACTGTTTAGTTAACTCAATAAGTGTGTTTCTCCAAGTATCTATATATTCATTAAAACAGCTGTTGCTATGGCAGCCACTGATGTGATGCTACAGAAAGTCAGAGTTTTAAATTGCAATTTCTAATAGAATTATTATGATGATAATTCTTAGTTTAAAAAGTGAATATCTTGGAAAAAATGTTTGCTTAACTATAAATCCCCGTAATTCAATTGTGGTGGTTTCTCTTGAGATAATCTACAAAACTTAATTTTAATGGAAAATGAATTGGACATGCACCTTACTATACTGGTGCTGCCATCTAAATTTCTAGCTCCACAGGTTCCCCATTACCTTTAGAATAATATTTTGGATGAATTAAGGCAGACATATATAGGCACAACAATGTATAAAAAAGGCAGAAGCTATTTAATTTATTTGTTTTAATACATGGCATACAGTCAGTAGTGAGGCATTACTCAGTTTAGCCTTTTTTCATCCCCAAGTTAAAATAACACATTGGTATATTTTCGGAGACATATTGTACATAATCACATTCTATGAAGTAAGCCAGTCAGCTGTCTTTTGTTAAAAAAAAAGGGGGGGTCAATGATACCGATCCAGTTTTGTCCACGCAAATTCATTTAGGGAACTGCACAATATGGTGCGAATAGCGAAGTAAAACCTTGGGGACAAGATTGGACATTAAAATTATTAATGAATTTTCAATGCATCATTGTTACTGGCAAAATTAGATCTCTATTTTTTGTACTGGATATAGCAGACAATCGGTGTATATAATGCACTCCACAACATGTATAATATGAGTGGCCTGTCAGAGAATTCTGAAGAAATATCAATGAAAGACTCATTGTACTCTCACTGATGATTACGAATCTATTGGTGTTTTTCAAAATCATTATTTTTAAGGATCGTTGAGTGATCTTTCCAGTCAGCTAGCTTGTTTTTCTTGCCGGCCTCGCGGCACCATGAGCAATATAACCTCATCCTGTAACCAGGGAAAGTAACAAAACCAAAATTGTCGAAGGCAACTGCAATCACTTCTGTCCACTGGCGACACGTGAAGTAGCAGTAGGGGAAGTTTAAGCAACCCTTAATATTAATGATTGGTCATGACCTGTTTTCAATTATTCATTTAAATTACCATTACAGAAACTCCGAAAACTCGCAACACTATCAGATGTTGCTAGTTTTCATTTATCACGCATACAAGTATTTATCACGGTTATGACTCCGGACTTCTCACACTTTTCTTTACTCAGGAGTTGGAAGCAATGCATGTGTTTCATGATCACTTAAATGAAATTTAATTAGCAATTTCATTGCTTCCAACCCCAACATGCACAAGGACTTCAATTCCGCAGGAGAATCTCTAACATATGCGTTGATTGAATAATTGCTGACAACAGCAGAGGAACGTAAATATGTCACTTAAAGTCACACCAAATGCGTGAGAGTTGACAGGTATGCGTTATAAATGAAAACTGGCCACACCAGTGCTGAGAGTTTTTGGAATTTAAGAAATGGTAATTTAAATGAATGATTGAAAACAAGTTGTGACCAATCATTACTTTTAAGGGATTATTAGAGCTTCCCCTGTTGCCAGTTCACGGGCCGCCACTGCTTCTATCATACGGGCGGAGTTCAACAAGGTGTTTCAGCCCTTAGGAGGCCAGTATTCAAAATAATGCAGCACTCTCCTCTGGTTTGTGCGTGCGCAAGCCATTATCATGACAATATGAATGAGGTCAAAATTAATCTCCCCGATCGGGAATACTGCACAAAATGTCAGAGGCGATGTATGTACAGCGAGACGGCCCCGCAAAGGAAATTAAGTATGGTAATGAGCCAGCATTCAATCGGAGCCTCGAGGCAATGGTTACGGGAATAATTTCCCAACTTTTGTACTTCGCCGCGTACGACTAACATGTTCTAAAATCACTGAACTCACCACAGAATGATATCAACACTAGGAGAAAATATAGCCTTCGCCAATGTGGCAATGAGTAACAAAAATATTATCGCCACCCAAACTTTTTAATCGCATTGGCGAACGTGGCGAGCAACTAGCGCAATCCCTGCTGTAAATGCTTAGTGCACCATGGATACCAATAACTGCATTTTGATTGGTAAAAGGTGCACTGGCAATAATTCTATTAAATTTGAGATAAAGCATAATCAATATTATAAATAAAAAAACAAAAAAATTAACAATAAAAAAACAATTACAACTCTGTTAATAAAGCATTCAGCAGGTAGCAAAAACCTCCATAAAAAAAGTGACTTGTGAGAGCAAGAGGCATGACTATCTGAGTATCTCAGCATTTAACAGACAAATAAAAAAGTTTTAAGATAAAATGAAGCTAAATAAAAACTAAAATATTTGAATGCAATTTTTGGAATCTGATGCCATTTCAGATTCATGTTCACGTTGGAGAAGCTGGGATGATTCTTAACTGAACGCCAAGTCCTTCCACTTTCTTGACCAGAGACCACCTTGGAGAACCGTTATCAATCCTTTTTGCATAAAGTTTGATACACCCTCAGTGTATTACTGAGAACACAGTCGCCACAGCGAGTGCAGGATTTGGAGGATCAGTTGGAGTTGTGAATTGCAGGCCGGCCGACCAGCATGTTGTTCTTCGGGGAGCAGCTCTCTGGCTCCATGGTCATCACCTCAACAGTGTACCCGTGAGCCTCTGCTCTCCAGGATCGATCGAGGTCCACCAGTCCCATGCACTGTTTCCCTGATGGAGGGTTACAGCACAGATAGAGCAGAACGCAATTCAGTAACTTCCACATTTATTAGCAATAAATCGCTATTTTGTACCATCATGTTTCAGTAAATCCATTTTAAAATAGTCAGCAAGACTATTAAATTGTCAGCAAGTGGCAGTTTCAGTGTCATACACATTTAACCACAGCTCAGAAACAGTTGGGACAGTATGGAAAATGAGAATAAAAACAAAAAGCAGTGATTTCGAAATGTACTTTTACTTGCATTTCATTGCAAATATCATGCAGACATTTAATATTTTGTCTGGTAAAATTCATTTAATTTGTAAATATACATCCACTTCTGCCATTCGGGCCAGCAAACCAATCAATAAAAAGTTGGGACGGGGCAATTTAGGACTAGGATAGAAGCACAAAATCTGAATAACCATTTGAATAGGCTAATGTCAGCAGGTGATTTGATTTAGTACAAAAGCAGCATCCAGGAAAGGTCCAGTCCTTCAGGAGCAAAGATTGACAGAGGATCACCATTTGCCCAGAAATGCGCAAGAAAATCATTAAAAGGTTAGAAAACAATGCTCCTCAAAAAAAAAAGAAAAAAAAGAGGGGATTTGGATATACAACCCTCTACAGAGCACAACATAATTAAAAGATTCAAGGAATCTGGAGGTATTTTCATGCATAAAGGGCAAGGGCACAGGCTAAAGTTGAATATTTGTGATTTCAAATCACTCAGTAAGCACCGCATCTAGACCCATCATTTATCTACAAGTGATATAACCACATGGGCACAGGATTATTTTTGCAAACTTATGTCAAGTATTGTGTTATGTAGTTAATGCCACCAATGTCAGTTAAAACTTCACAATGTAAAAAGGAAGCCTTTTGTTAACAATGTTCAGAAACACTATCAACTTCTCAGGAGTCAAAAGGCATCTGCGATGGACAAATACACATTGTAAATGTGCACAGCAGTCAGAAAAATCTATATTTCAGGTCTTTTTTGGTAGAAATAGAGGTCGTGTGAAAGGAATAAAAGGGCCATCCAGGCAGTTACAAGCTACGAATCCAACAGCCATGCTTTATCATGGTATGGTGTTGTGTCAGTGCCTTTGGTAAGGGTGCACTTATGTGAAGACACCATTAATGCTGAGAAGCACACTAAGATTTTGGAACATTAAATGCTGGCTCCAGTCTCTTCCAGGAAGGTTTATGCGTTTTTCAACAAGATAACGCCAACCTTTCAAAATAGTGCCGTGCAGAAATTTTGGGCACATTTAAAACAATTCTGTGAGGCAAAAATGCTTTTAAAACATAGAAAGTTTCTGAATGTTGAAAAATGTACTGTGCTGATATGTGACCTGTTAAAAACTAAAAACTGTGGGGCACTCCAGTGGCACATCGGCTTAAGTATGTGTGCCACATAAGGCTGAGTCCTTCTTGCGGCGGCCTGGGTTCGATTCTGGCTTGGGCCATTTGCCGCATGTCATCCCCACTCTTACCCCACCTTTCCTGTCTCTCTCCACTAAAATACTATCTAATCAAGGGGAAATCCCCAAAAAATAATCTTAAAAAATAAATAAACAAATAAACTAAATACTATGTCAAATCAAACTATTGACACACTGCTTGACCAAAAAAAAAAAAAAATCACGCACTCAAATGTTTAGTTGGAACCCCTGTAGCTTTGATTACACAGAACAAGAAATTCATTGTCATTATTTTGAGACCCGTATGCAACCTCAGACCATTTATTTTTAATCAGAGTTGCCTTAATTTTTGTCTGCAGATCTCCTCATGACGAGATGGTTGATCCACTCTGTTGTCTCCTCAAACATGTCCTTATAACTTTTCATGCGGTTAAGGTCAGAAAGTTGCGGTGGCCAATTCATGAGAGAAAATGATTCCTCGCGCTTGATTTCCTTATTCATTGTTTTCTTTGCTTGCTGCCGGCCAATAATTTGCCCCTTCTGAAACACTGTAACATCTTTTCGCCACCAAGGGATAAGACTTCTGCCGTTATTTTCTGAGAAATTAGACTCGACGCACTTCATTAGTTAGGGTTAAAATACTGTAATTATTGCCAACTGAAACATATTCATTGCTGAAATAATTCAATAATAATCCAATCATGTATTTGTTTATTTATATCCAAACAGGTATTATTGGACGGGCAGTGTCTGTGTCTGATATATATATATATATATACATACACTGCCTGGCCAAAAAAAAAAAGTCGCGACCTGGATTTAACTAAGCAAATAGGTACGAGCCTCCTATTGGATAATTACCGCATGGGCGATTATCTTTCAGCTGGCAACAAGTTATTTAACCCCAACTGGTGCAATGAGTTGCTTCTCATTTCCTAAACAACCATGGCGAAAGACACATCCCGTGGTCGTGGAAAAGATGTTAGTCTGTTTGAGAAGGGTCAAATCATTGGCATGCATCAAGCAGAGAAAACATCTAAGGAGATTGCAGAAACTACTAAAATTGGGTTAAGAACTGTCCAACGCATTATTAAAAACTGGAAGGATAGTGGGGACTCATCGTCTTCGAGGAAGAAATGTGGCCAGAAAAAAATCCTGAATGATCGTGATCGGTGATCACTTAAACGTGTGGTGAGATCAAATCGAAGAAAAACAACAGTAGAACTCAGGGCTATGTTTAATAGTGAAAGAAAGAGCATTTCCACACACACAATGCGAAGGGAACTCAAGGGATTGGGACTGAACAGCTGTGTAGCCTTAAGAAAACCACTAATCAGTGAGGCTAACCGGAAAAAAAGGCTTCAATTTGCTAGGGAGCATAAAGATTGGACTCTGGAGCAATGGAAGAAGGTCATGTGGTCTGATGAGTCCAGATGTACCCTGTTCCAGAGAGACGGGCGCATCAGGGTAAGAAGAGAGGCAGGTGAAGTGACGCACCCATCATGCCTAGTGCCTACTGTACAAGCCTGTGGGGGCAGTGCTATGATCTGGGGTTGCTGCAGTTGGTCAGGTCTAGGTTCAGCAACAGTATGTGATCAAAGAATGAGGTCAGCTGACTACCTGAATATACTGAATGACCAGGTTATTCCATCAATGGATTTTTTCTTCCCTGATGGCACGGGCATATTCCAAGATGACAATGCTAGGATTCATCGGGCTCAAATTGTGAAAGACAGGTTCAGGGAGCATGAGACATCATTTTCACACATGGATTGGCCACCACAGAGTCCAGACCTTAACCCCATTGAGAATCTTTGGGATGTGCTGGAGAAGGCTTTGCGCAGCGGTCAGACTCTACCATCATCAATGCAAGATCTTGGTGAAAAATTAATGCAACACTGGATGGAAATATATCTTGTGACATTGCAGAAGCTTATCAAAACAATGCCACAGCGAATGCGTGCTGTAATCAAAGCTAAAGGCGGTCCAACAAAATATTAGAGTGTATGACCCATTTTTTTGGTGGCGACTTTTTTTTTGGCCAGGCAGTGTATTTATATATATATATATATATATATATATATATATACAGCGCCCTCCATAATTACTGGCACCTCTGGTTAAGATGTGTTCTTTTGCCTCTAATAAATTCATTTTTCTAAATAATGTAGGACCACAATTTAAAAAAAGAGGAAAATCCAACCTTTAATTCACGTGCATTTATTCAGTGGGAAAAAAATCCCACATTAAGAAATAATTCTTTTGATTCTTTTACATGAAATCATGTGTGCCATAATTATTGGCACCCCTGATGTTAATACTTTGTACAACCCCCCCATTTGCCGACAAAACGGCACATAATCTTCTCCTATAATGTTTCACAAGATGGGAGAATACAGAAAGAGGGATCTTCAACCGTTCCTCTTTGCACAATCTCTCTAAATCTTCCAGTGACCTGGGTCCTCTCCTCTGCACTCTCCTCTTCAGCACACTCTACAGGTTTTCAATGGGGTTGAGGTCTGGGGACTGAGATGGCCATGGGAGGAGCTTGATTCTGTGTCTGGTGAACCATTTCTGTGTAGATTTGACCATATGTTTAGGGTCATTATCTTGCTGAAAGACCCAGTGATGACCCACCTTCAGCTTTCGGGCAGAGGCCACCAGATTTTGATTTAAAATGTCCTGCTATTTCAAAGCGTTCATGATGCCACGCACCCTAACAAGGTTCCCAGGGCCTCTGGAAGAGAAACAGGCCCACAGCATCACCAATCCTCCCCCATACTTCACAGTGGGCATGAGGTGCTTTTCTGCATACTCATCTTTTGTGTTCCACCAGACCCACTTAGAGTGTTTGTTGCCAAAAAGCTCTATCTTGGTCTCATCTGACCAAAGCACACGGTCCCAGTTGAAGTCCCAGTACCGCTTAGCGAACTCCAGATGTTTGCGTTTATGATTGTGAGTAAGAAAAGGTTTTTTCCGTGCATGCCTCCCAAACAGCTTGTTGGCATGTAGATAGCGTCTGATGGTTGTTTTGGAGACTTTGTGACCCCAAGATGCTCAAATTTGTTGCAATTCTTTAACAGTGAGCTTTGGAGAACTTTTTATTTCCCTTACTATCCTCCTCACTGTGCGTGGTGGCGAAATAAACTTGCGTCCTCGTCCAGGCTTGCTTACCACTGTTCCAGTTATTTTAAACTTCTTAATGATTTCTCTGACCGTAGATATGGGCAGGTGCAGGCGAGTGGCTATTTTCTTGTAGCCATTGCCTGACTTGTGAAGGTCGACACACATCTGCCTTACTTGAATGGTGTGTTCCTTTGTCTTTCCCATGTTGAGGAGTGGATAAGAGAAATGGCCTCTGTGTCACATCATATTTACACTCGAGGGAAACAGGAAGTGATGATTTACTAATTTAATGTTCCTAGATAGTCTGATCAACTTTGTAAACTACTGTAGAAATGACAGAAATACTTCAATTACATTTAATTCCTAGGAATTGTTAGGGGTGCCAATAATTGTGGAACAGGTGATTTTATGAAAAAATAATAATTTCTTAGCCAGGGATTTTTTTTTCCCCCCTTAAAAATCACTTGAGTTGAAGGTTACATTTTTCTAAAATTTTCATTGTGAGAGTATGCTTCTGCAATTAAAATTTAGTTTATTTTAAGGCCTTTAACACATCTTAACCAAGGCCGCCAAAAATTATGGAGGGCACTGTGTATATATATAGTCTATATATATATATATATATATATACACACACACACACGTGCGCACGCACACACACACACGTTCTGTTCTGTATCACCTCCTCAGCTTTTGAGAATCACAAGCAGATTATGAGCTGAATTCTGCTATGCTGTACTACTGAATACAAATGAATGAATGCATTTGGTGCACCAGCCGTGATCAAAGCCAGTTAGCCTTTGACTGCTGAGGAGTTGAGAGTGGTACAGTATTTCACTGGTCGTGAGAAGGGAACGGGAGACAGTGTGACAGGCTCCGGGGATTTATGTGACAACGGCTCATATTGATGAGACTATTGGGAGATGGCAAGAAGGCAGAACGACTTCATTTGCAGCCAGCATTATTAACGCCAGTGGAGATTGGTGGGACTGCCATTCTTCCCAATATTCATGTTCCTTTCTTATTCTTGGAGACAAACTAATGAACGACTAAATGCGGGGACAATCGATCCAAGAAGCGAAGCTGGTTTCAGCCAGGTCGATGAGATGTACACATACAGTTCTAACTGCCGTGAAATGATCACGGGGAAAATGCGGCTCCCACCTATGAATCGTCGATCAGGAGGCAACTGGACGGCTGTCTGGTCGGCAAATCGGCAGAGAATCATGTGCTCCTAGGAGAAAGTGCAGGAGAGATTTTTACAATACGCAGCCGCACACGGAAATGCACGCGAGCCGGGGAAGAGATAGTGCAGTAGCTGCACTCTGCCTTATCCAACACAAACCAGAACTTTCTAAGGCTTTGTGTTTACAACACCTTAGTATACGGAATTAGTCAGTGAGCCCATGTCTTCGCTGAGAGGGGAAATAGGTCACACGTTGCGGCGTGAATTGAGGCTGATCGAGTTCTGCAATGTGTACACGCTCAGCAAAAAGAGCTTCAATCCAATACAGCGGTCTGCTGCATTGCCCGGCAGTAAAATAAACTCTGGAGAACGGCGGCCAATTAGGTCTATTAAATCTATAATGGACACCATTCGTCACTGTGAGGTCAGGAGTCAGCATCTGGGTAATGCACCACCAATCGGACTCGGAGGAACATATCAATACTTCAGCATTAATGATCTCCCACAGCCGTACAGCGTTTTCTGACCCTCTTGTTACTCTGATTGACTACAAGCACAAGAAAAAAAATGACCTGCTCTTCCCTTAATAAATGGGCACATTAAATTTCACTGAACTTCTTCCAGTATTGAGTCAAAAACACTTGATGTCACACTAATACTGCCTTTCTTTGTCAAATGGATTTTTGCAGGAACAAAAAAACCATCCTCAACAGTACCCAGCCATTTCAGGCAGATATTACTCACCTTCATAACAGTTATGTTAATTACAAAGGAAAATTTAACTAATACCATGAACTACAAAGGGACAGTCAAGCCACTGTTGTGCCATTTATTGCATCTTCATGTTTCATCATTGGCTTAATCGTATTGAACTGACTGCCATATAAATGAGTCCATTCCATAGATTTGTATTTAAAAGGGAAGTGCTCGGTAAAGACACAGTGAAGGATGTATGTAGATATATTTGAAAACACTGTCACGGAATACTCAGAAGGTGCCGTTTCTGCTGTGAATTTGTGATGCCGGGAAAAACTTGACTGCTTCGTGAAACTTTGAGTGCTACTGCATGTCAGTGGGATTTATTTTGTTTAATCTCAGGAAGTTGAACACAGTGTCAGTAAGGAGGATGACACTTGAGAACCTTGTGATTCCTAAGAAAGTTGGAATCCCTGGAGCTTAAAGGAAAAAAAACTCCATTTATGAAACAAAAACTTCTGTTTCAAAACTCCAGGAGGAAACGGGTTACGTGTGGCTAATAGAGGTCATCAGCCGCAGAGAAATGCCAGGGATTGAGCTCAACTCAAAAAATGTAATCAAAATGGAAGGCAATTATATAAATATTAAACGCTGAACAGATAAAAAGGGCACAGGTGTCTTAAATATTCTGGGACTGTATCTGAGTGCTAGTCACATATTTTATTAATAACAATTATATTAAAAAATTTTCTCTGGCCAGCACCCAGTGGTCATTGAAGACAGCGAGGCCGAGTCAAGTGTGAAGGTGGGCTGATTTGAATTCAAAATGTGGCTGTCAGACAGCAGTGTGGCTCAGCTGAGATTTCTGTCAAAGAGTTATTCGAAAGAGCAGGTTCAGTATCTACTCGAGAGATGGGCGTCAACATACCTTGTAACTCAGCGTGTCCAAAAACTTCTGGCTGCAATCAGAAAGCAGGAACTTAAGGGACATTTTAAACACATTAATCGCAGAAAAGAACAAAAAGATATGAAATAACATGAAACATGCATCATATGCAGCAAAATATCCAACACTCTAGTCATAAACCCACATGAACTCCGCAAGAGAAAATATGTGGACATTTTACTAGGCACTGTGTAAGGAAAGATGTTGCATCAACAGACGTATAATTTCAGAAAACTTGGAGAAGTACACTTATGTTCATTCATGCAAAATAAAACAAAAGAAAGACATTTGCTCTCCAAACATCTCCCCAATGTATTGGAGCCCATTTATAGCAAGGTCTTAATGCGTCATGGGAGATCAAATTAGTTTGTGGTATTAAGAAGTACAAATGGTGCAGGACCACTCCATCGCTGGAAGGGAACTAATAATCAACACAGCATGAAGGGCAAAAGTCCAAGCCGTCAGGCGGCAGGGAACTGATTCTAATGTTTAACCTGGCCAACAGTAATCCTGAAACAACAGCGAGGCTGCATGTGAAGGTATTTCTAAAATAAACATGGTGCACCAATGCAGCGTTAACGGTAACGCAGTAAGAATAAATCGGTTAATGATTACCACTGATTTACTGTACAACACAAAAATCACACAGTGGCATGTACAAATGTAAAGTACTGAACCATGCTTTTGTATCATAAAACTCTGTGTTGGAATGAATAACCACAGAAATGGTATCATTTCTTCAACAGAATCAAATGTTTATTATCAGGATGACGTATTATTAAGCTACTAAGCAATAGTATACTCCAAATACTAATCAGCAAAGTCCTTTAAACCAGTTCAATTCACATTCACTTCATCTTCCCGTAAAGCCCCGTGGATGTTCCCTCAAGCACAAATCAGCACTGTACAGACAGAAAAATGAATTTATCAGGATCTGGCAGAATGTCATTCCATTACACTGTGGTGCATACTATCAGCACTCTATGGGCAGTCTGTAGATGATCTACTCAGAAAGCTTTAGCAACGAGACTTATTAACCTCCAAACTTCTCCCCCATGAGGGATGCATTAGCCCCGGAGTTCAAGGGTTAAGAGGTGGACAGTTAACCTATAAAGGGCAAGCGTCAACCTCAGGAGATGAAGCCTCAGTGGTTCGAGTGGTCAGTATGACCGCTCCAGGTCCTGCCAGGAGAAGCTCATTTGAAGGGCTGTATGGAGAGCTCTCTCATATATTAGTAGAGGCTCGCAGTTTTGTGCTATGTGGTGAGCATCGAGGGCTAACCTCCTGGGGAAGGTGAACTTGAGCGTATTCTGGATGAAGCCGTAGCAGCAGGGGCTGACCACGAAAGCCGCGCCGGCGCGAACGCAGAGGTCCATAACCATGTCCGTCGCCACTCCGCATGCGTGCAGGGCAACCTGCAGAGAATAAAAGACATGCTGAGCAGGGTTCGTGTGGAGTAATCCTGCTCTATTTATATTCTATAGGACCGGACCCCAGTTTACACTTGATACATGGAGTAGAGGGCATTTCTTTTTTGTAATGGGGATGTGAAACAAACCCTAGGGTCCAGCAGCTAGCTAAAATGTGCATGTGAATATTTGACTCAACCGTTAATATCACAAAAAATTAATAGCATCAACTTTTGGTGGAGAAAAAAAAGGTGGTTTCGGGTTACTTTTGCATTGATTGTACCTGTCTTTCAACCTTGCTGTGGTCTCTTAATTGATGGAACTGGCTGAGTGGGTGTGTGTCAATTCCCATTGCTTTACTGAGCCAATTTAACACCCGCTAATTTACCACCTACATTTTTCCCCAGTTTTGTATGGAACTTGTTGTCTTTATAATGAGTGCTAGTTGTTGCCATGGGGAAGACCAGCATGCATCTTTTTAAGGACGAGGAGAACTTACAGCAACATAATGAAACTTGCATAATGAAAGAGCAAAATGCAGTGTTAATAAGGCAAACTCCTACATATTAAACAGGGACCAAAAACAGAACCTCTTTGCACTGCATTTGTTCAGAACTTACAGCATACACGTTTAGCTGAGAGGAACGCTCATGCACTCACATTTGGATTTTAAAATAAAAATGGAACAAGTCAAAATACGTAAACGTTAAAATAAATCCACGCTGCCAGCGGAAGCTCCCAGATATTCTCCAGAACAGAAGAATGTGCAACAAGGAGAACGGGCCATTCTGTCTGTTTCTGCCCATCACACTAGAGGCTGTCCATCGCTATTCAGCGCATGTAGCGCATCCCAGCGCTAGATTATGGACGTCCTGTGTTATAATGTGGAAATGGCTTCTTATTGCAACAAGAGGCAAAACCTTTAGGCTAAAGCTCAAGCTCAAAATATGCTACCATGAGTTTCATTTGTGTCAAACAATAGCATGAGCCATGAATTACTGTCGCAGGGTTACCAGTTTGTTTTATTTCCAAACACTTCAAAAGTTAATCTGTATGACATGAGGGACAATTCCACTGCTACGGCTAAGGCAGAATTCCCAACCAATCCTGATTTGGTCAAACAAACAAGGCCACTTTTGGTAAAACAGAAATAACTTTCAGCAGAGAGGAATTCACAAATCAAATGCAGACAAACCACGCACAGTCAGATATAAATGAAAACCAATTAATTTTACCCGAGCTGACCTATCTGAAATCTTCTCTGTTTCTTAGCAGGTAACTTTTTAAACACATTCACAGGTGATGTACTGTATGTAGTAAAACATCATTTAAAAAACAATCTAAAACCTAAAGATAACCAAAAAAAAAAAAAAAAACTGAAAAAAGACTAAATGGGCAGAAAACTAAAAGCAATTATGTTGGAGCATAACTTCGTGTTGATATACTGTCGCGCTGGTAACTACCAGCAGTGTATAATGCTCATCTGAAGCTGAATTATTCATTCTTGATCCGTCTGTTTATCGCAACCCCTGGCTGTGAAAGGGCTGCAGAGACAGGAGTAGATTATGCTGAAAGGCCCTGTTTTGCATAACTACTGGGACCTGAGAAGCTAAAGAGGAACAGACACGTTCTTTCTCTAAGAGAAAGTAAGGCTTACATCGATGGTTTCTGTTTGCATTTGCAACCCAAGTATTAGAGGTAGACGCAGACGAAGTCAACAGAGGGAATGCAAAATCAGGAGAGTCCGAGCACTTAGTGAACGCAGAAAAACTTTCTGTAATTTTCTCTTTATACTTGGATGGTAATGAACGGACACAAATGATTGAGGACTGAAGAAAATGGCAAAAAGAGCCGATCTTTTTGGATTTGTCAGTCTTTTGCAGTATATTCTACTCTTACAGAGGAGTTTGTGAGCATAGGAGTTTCCTGCAGCTCATAATTAACCAGAGAGCCCAAAACAGGCCTGGCCTCGAATATGAGTACCGGAACCAAATTGGAATTCATTACTCAGAGCGGCTGAACTCTGTGACGGACATTCATTTCCTGCACACAACGAAAGTACATCTCATATGTGCCCCTTTAGGGTCATATTTCCCGGAGATAACACATTGTGAACCTGGATGACCGTACAATGATACAGCACAAACAGTATGTTCTTGGTGATAAATCATTGGAGGCATGTAATCAGCTTTCTTCTACTTTTCAAGAGCAATATCAAACCATTATTTACAATTTAAGTGGCCAACATATCATCACCATTACAGCAAGAATTTCTACTAAAAGTAGCGCTATTCATCAAGGCTACCATAGCTGCCTTTTACAACTGATGGGTCCAATGTGAGTGTTGGAAGTAAATCATCAATGAGGCATTAGCCTTCCAGCCACAAGCTGGTCATTTATACTGAGTAACCCTCTGAAGAGTCCGAATACAGCGCTCGGCTAAGCTTGACCTCGTCTGGTGCAGTCAATAGTGTTACAGCATCCAGTCTGGTGATATAATAGAGGTGGTGAAGGATCGCTGCATCCTGTGATTACAACACAAGCATCATCTTACAGGACTCCCAGGACACACCAGCGAGCTGAGCCAGACCTGCGGACATTTTGTTGCATTGGTTTGACGAGCGTCCCAAGTCAGGAACGTTCTGCTGATGTGTACAGCTGTTTTCCCCAAACACGTTAAACATTTGTATAAAGTTCAAAGACTCTACCAGCCCAACAGCAACAATACGGGACGAGAGAGAATTCAGTGAGAGCTACGCAGTTGGTAATTTGTGGATTCACGAATTACTCTATTTGCAATACGTACCTGTATTAATCAACTTCATACAGTCGAAGTGAGGAATTAGGAGTATGCAGTCTCTGTCCGGGCCAAAATTCAAACTGTACGGAATATTACAAATTCTGGTTAAAGTAAAAATATTCATGGCACAAGGCAGAAACATTTGAGACCTATCAGCCGTCTGCATAGGGAATATCTGTGGCCTGTCTGCGCAGCAGACCGATTTGATGTGCACAACACAACTTTGCAAATTCGCCGGGAGTTGTGTGATTCCTTTTCACAAAGTGGAGCAGGTCTCAAAGGAATGTTTGCTGGAACAATGAGCCGCTCTAATTAAGGGAAATACAAAAATATACTCATTTGTCTCCGCCACCAAGCTGCGAAAACCCAAAGCCTTTCCCACAATTCCAAGCGCAGACTCCCAGATTATTGTCGTGGGCATCTCTTTTCCCCAAATAGGCATGGCACAAAAATAAGGAATAACGCACAGCTATACGCACACAACTGAACAAAGCTGAACTAAAATGCTGTAGTCTGCATATCACATTCAGATAGCAACCATGTATGTGGTTACGTATCCAAAACATTGAACAAAATACATCTAAAGATTTGAATCGCAGAAATTCAGCTCAATTCTATTAAATAGGAGGTGAAAATTTCTGCAACAAAGCTGAGTTTATTCAACTGTGACTAAATTCAGTTTTTTTTTATATATACATACGTGATTTAGAATGATCTGACCCTGTCTCTTCTGCAGGCACATGATTGTACATACATGAAAAGACCTCTGTAAATTAAGGTACTGCTTGACATAGAAAACAGCAAAAAATGCAACAAGGGTACTAGTGTTGCCTGAAATAACGATTATGTAAAAAAAATAATTAACTAATTACAAAATCTGGAGTATTTCGTGTGATCTAAATAGGTGCATGTCAGCCTCAGCCACCTGAAGCGCTCAAAATTCTCAAACAGTGAGCAAGACATGGAGGAGGGCAGTCACGGCGTTCCAGGCAATGACTCTGTCTGGCAGCATTCGCATAATGTCAATTTTTAGCCAGTCAGATCTTATCGATGTAAAAGATTACTTCAGCCTTTTTAGATATGCATAATATGGAGATTCTGGGCCAAAGTCATTAATATATATTTATCTGGCACTGCTCGCCAATGTTGTACTGGTATTTAACTGAGCGTAAATGGAAACTGCCGGCTCATTCATGGATGATGAGCACACAGATCAATTGAAAAGATAAAAATTAAAAAGTAACTTATTTTGAAGCACAAAGCATGAATCTAAAGAGCAAGTAAGTCCAAGAAAAGCTGTTTGCTGTTTGGCTGGAGAAAATAATTTATTAAGATCAAATAAATAATAAGAAAAATAGATTTGATGATTGTTACAATGCTACTTTTCAGAGGGAAGACAATATTTACTGCATTAACTGAATCACTTCTATTCTATGTATGCAACATAAAATCACTTTCAGTGCCAAGTACCAATTAGGTACAGTTTCCTCAACCATTAAGGGCACCCCCAGGATATATTAGCAAAAAAAGCTATAATGAATTTGTGGCTGATGGTCATCTGAACAATCTTTTCATTCAAAATATTAAGAAACATGTAATCCAAAATTTGAAAAAGACAACTGAAAGAAAAAATGTTCTTATTGTGAAATGAATATTCTCCCCAAGACCAAGTGTGCCACAATCATTGGCACCCTTGTAAAATCTAGTAAGAACGACAGCTGGACTCGCGAGAGCCCATACTTCTGCCAGCATAGCTGGATTTAAACTCTGGCTTATAGTGTATCTCAGCTGTATTTTGGCCTAGATATGCCAAAATTGAATCACTTGTTCCTCTTGTGCTACTTTAACCTCCTGCAAAGTTTGGTTAAAATCTATGCAACCATTTTTGAGATATCCTGATACCAGTCAGACAAAAAAATAAATAAATAAACAAAGGAAAGCAAAATCATAACCTACTTGGAGGAGGTAATAATCTAACTAAAGTAATATTCCAAATTCCCAATCATATTTTACTATTATTATATATTATATTTTTAAGCTAATCTAGTTAAACGATTAGAAAAACATAAAGGGTCACCCATGGCTTCCTGTTTCCCTGGGGTATAAATGTGAGATAAAACAGGTCAATCTCACTTAGTCATTCAACACCATGGATAAGACGATAGAATTACAGCAGTGATCTGTGACAGAAAGTTGCTGAGCATCACAAATGTAGAAATATCCATGAGAAAATTGATAAAAAGTTGAAAATACTCATTTTGACTATCAGGGCAATAATGAAGATGTTTTAGGGGTAGGGCAAAGGCAGAAATTAATTGCATAAAGAGAAAGAAGATACCCGCACACTGTAACTGTTGCTCCCACAGTGATTTATTCCACAACGTTTCGACCAGAATGGTCTTTGTCAGGTGTACCATTCGTCAGGTCAACACCTGACGAAGACCATTCTGGTCGAAACGTTGTGGAATAAATCACTGCGGGAGCAACAGTTACAGTGTGCGGGTATCTTCTTTCTCTTTATTCTTTTGGTACAGTTTTATCTAGCACCTGTATTCATTTGATGTGCGTGCACCACTGTATTTTTAGAAATTAAATGCAGACATTAATTAACAGCAGACAATCAAGAGAAGTCTCAGAATAGTTTGCTTTCCAAAGGGATGCTGCACAGGAGTACTACATTAAAAGGATAAAATAATTGTGCAACATCAGTTGTTGCAAAAAAAAATTTCTTTTTTAAATCGTAGTTTTTCAATTAAATGTTATATTTTTGCTAATATTTTCGTCTCTAAATTCGTAGACCTGGTGCAGGCGCGGCGAATGGGGGGAGTGCCGTGCCAACGGGGTGTATCCAGGTGTATTTTGCAATTTTGTGCCCGGTGCAGCCCGGCGCAAGTACTCCTCTGTCCCGCCTCTGTCCCTCCTGCAGGCGCAAGTGGCAAAGAGGGGGGGGAGAGAAGGCGTGAGTGTATTTAACACAGCCGAGTCAAATCTTCACCAATCAAATGAGCTCCTCTCCTCAACTTTAAAATTGGAATAAAGAAGCCTGTGTCCTATATCTGCATGATGCATTCATGTTGCATTTTACTTTGCAGCTTCAGGCATGTTTTCTGCTCCGCTTACATCTATATTAAGCATTATGATTATGAGTTAGCTGGCTAGCTAGGGCATTCGCGAATTATTACCATCCGCGAACTTGAATGGGATTTCTAAACGAAACTACGTCAGATCACTTAAACTTATGAAGTTAGAATGAAATACAATGGTTGCTCATTTATTTCTTCTGCTTGCATCATTGGGAAGAGAAACGATGGATAGCGTGTTCCTATTATTACACCCTGTTGCTGCTTAAAATTTTGGGATTAACATGCATGGACAACAATGCAAGATATGTTACATTTATTTTCAATATGTGATCTTAACTCAGTACAAGAATACACGCGTGTATTCACGTCTTTGCATTTACTTTGAATGTAATCAGTCATTCGTAATGTGCCTGTAATTCGTAAAGTAATTCGCGTCCGGTGTGAAAGCAGCTGAAGGACACATACCCACATAGCCTACACACATCCTCAGGCGCCCACATGCACACATCTCTCTCTCTTTCTTTGATCTGACATCAGGACAATCGATATAGATACTATAATTTATGTGCTGATTCAGATAGTTACATTAAATAGTGGTTGCTGTAATTATTTCTTGCATTGAAATGTGCCTGACATTCTGGAAACCTGCCTGTGAGGTTTCGGTGACGTGTTCGCACCGTGCGCTGGTCAGCCAAATTACCACTGCACAGAAATTAAACCAGGTTGGAGCTGGCGAGCTCTCTGCGCAACTGCGAAGACTTTTTAACTACGAAACTGTCACCACGTCATGATGAATATGTGACACCTCCCCCTACTATGCCGCCACACCCATCTCAGCGCATGTCCATCTACCAAATTGGCAAAGTGGCTGCGCACAGTGCTGCAATGGACAAAATTACCACTGCGCGGGCTGCACCAGACGAAATTACCACTACGTGGGCTACGCCACACTACGCCACCCAAAAAATTAGTGCCCTTTGTGTTAAATGAAAAGAGGACAAAATTGCCATACTCAGATCCCCCGCCATGCGATGGCTAATATCTGGCCCAGAAATGAAAGGTGGTGGACGGGCAGACAGATGGACTGGAGGACAAACAGAAGTATGAAAGGGCACATCTACACAACAAAATATATCCATACTAATCTGAAAAGAAAAGTTGAATGGCTCAGAAGTTCTGGCCCAGGAAAGAAGCATGACAGAGAGACAGATGGAACCCAGAGGGACTGAACTCATCCCTATATCCTCTTCCACTTCCTAGCTGGGGATAATGAACACCAAGCACATTCATTAATCCCCACTTTTGCTAATATGCACCATGGGGGTCAATATTAGTTGAGGGTACTCTAGTACAGGCCACTGCAAAACCATCCGTGATATTGTCAGGAACCCCTATAGCAGATCATTGTCTAGAAGGCAAATTAATATAAAAGTTCAAAAAGCCAGCAAAGTCCCTTTGTGGAAACTAGTCTGCTGCTGTTAAATACTCTGAATAGTGCAGGAGCCCTCCTGGCAAACAAGCTGCAATCTACTTTACTTTAATAATGTAGTTCAAGTGATTCCATAAATAAACTAGCTAGAGCGCACTTGCTGGTGCAACTGTTTATGACAAAGTCTTTAAAGAGAAAACTATTACTTCGTCACGATTAAAACGATGGCAGTTCAAAAAAAGTTACAATGATTGTGGATTTACATGCAGCAGAGCCTCCTATATGAAAGAACAAATTTCCAGTGCAATGTGTTTGCAAAAGACAATTAATCAAGATTCACCAGTACCACGTATGTCTGCAATGGCATTTGCAGATACTGCAAATTCTATGTTCTTCAACCCACATTTTAATTCAGATGCACAAAGGCACAACTTTTCACATTAAATCAGAAAACAACAGCAATATGCCTCCTGATTTACTCAAGCCACCAAATGAGCAGGCGGTATATTTATCAAAGGGGACAAAAACAACCCATTTCACTCATACTATAAATCTTTTTCAGGGTGCTACTTCGAAACAAATACCAAAAGAGATTGAAGAAAAGGGATTGGAAATATTCCCATTCTGATTTAAAACTTTTTAGAGAAAAAAAAGGACAGCAACACTAAGTGTGCTGGCATTTGCCCTCATTTATCATTAAATATTCATTGTATGAATCACATCTTCATGGATGAAAACTTTCATGTGAAGTTTGACCTTAAAATCACTGAAGGTCAAGTTAATGGCCACTAAATAAATCCTAAGCTCAGAAGTGATTTTGGAGATACAAGTTATTGGAAATTCAATATGTCAATTATACGCTTAAAAGGTTGCTGAAAGTCAAATTGAGGTCACCAAATGGACTTCAGATACAACTTTATACATGTCTATAATACAAACGTAGGCTCCATGTCTGACCGTTTTGGTGATACAAGTTCGGTAATTTTATGATCTCAAGTTTGACCTTTGAAGGTCTCTGAAAGTCAAGTTGAACGTTATCAAGCAAAACTTCCACTATAAACCTCAGCTCAATCTGTGACCATGTTGTGACACAAGTCATTGAAATGTCGCAAGGTCACGTTTGACCTACGGTGGTTAATATGAAGGTCACAAAGTGAAAGTTCATATATGACTTTCTAAAAGTGTGAAGTACACATCTAGGCTCAATCTGTGACCATTATGAAGATTTGAGTCATTGAAATTTCACTATGTCGAGTCAGGCCTTCGAAGGTCACCGAAGCTCAGGCTCAAAGACACTAAATGAAAGTTCATATTTGACTCTAACACAAACCTAAGTTCTATATGTAAGTTTTAGTGATACAAGTCATTGAAATATCACTACATCAAGTTCGGCCTTTGAAGGTCACTGAAGGTCAAGTTCAAGTTCATCAAATGAAACGTTATAAATGACTTCATGCAAGTGTTCAATACACATATATATACTTGACCTTCACCATTTTCAAGCCCAGAAGCCTTTGAAAATTTTCACATTTTGCTTGATTTCGAATTTGACCTTTCTAGGTCATCTGAGGTCAACTTTAATACTACCGATAATTCAAAATAAAGCTCTATCTGAAACAGATCTATCTGAATTTGGCCTCCAAATTTTGCATATTCTCCCAAAAACCCAATTTTAAAGTACAGCGCCCCCAATAGACCCATTTCTAGCAATTCAATCAAAATGGCACTTGCAGTGTATATTGAGAGCTCCGAGGTGAGTTGGTTGCCTGATTTAAAAAAATAAATAAATAAATAAATTGTGAGAAAGTTTTTGAAATTTAAAGCCCTATCATTTAACGTTGGGCCAAACTTTTAAATCTCCATAAAAAGGACAAAAACAATTCAATCATATATATAAAAAAAAACCCATACTTGTAGCATGGCTGCCAACTTTTTACGGAATCTCACACATATAGTGTAAGTACAGTTTCACTTGCGTTACGGTGGATTTACGGTGGAGTAACATGGAGGCGATTGCGACTCCAAACATTGCGCTTTTCCTCACTCAGGGGTTGGAAGCAATGTGAGTGTTTCATGATTGTTTAAATAGTTTAAACGAAATAAGACCATTTGAAACATGTTTATGCAATTCCTTTGCTTCCAATCCCTGTGAACAGACAAACGTGAGAATACCAGAGTCATAACTGATTTCCACGTCTCTAGTGGTGAAATCCACCATAATGCACGTGAAACTGGTTAACTTCAATACTCAAGGACTCAATTCCGCATGATGATCTCTTAAACATGCCTCAAATGAATAATTTCTGACTGCGGCATTGGAACGTGAATGCATGAGACTCACAGCGAATACGTGAGAGTTGGCAGCCCTGTTGTAGCGTTGACACATGGGCTACAAGTATGTTATGGCAAAAAAAGATAAACAAGAGTCATCAAAAGATGACATATCCCCCCGGCCCCTCATTATTTGCGAAAGTCATGCCAATCCTACTCCTTCAAAGAAATTCAAACAAGAATGTTGAGGTGATTTTCCTCTGGAATGATATGGAAGTATGTACTGGCAACACCTTGCAAAGACTACAGCACACGTTGGCAAAGGCAATTAAAAAATAAGGGTCATTAATGAACAGTGTTTTCGTTCTGCTCCGGAAACAAACCCAGCCCAGCGACTAAGTCCAAATCCATGTCGCTTCCATGGAAAGGGGGAAAAAAAATAATTTCAGGAATTTGAAAATATAAAAAGGCACCACTTCAGTAGTTGGGTAATGCAAATACAAAGTTTCAGAGAGATATGATGAAAGGTTTTTGAGTTCTGCTCCGGAAACAAACCTATCTCTGTACAGAGTCCGAAAAAATACCATCTTCAGAAATCTGAAAATATCAAAAAGCACCACTTCAGAATGTGGGTAATACACATGCAAAGTTTCAGAGAGATATATTGAGCGGTTTTGGAGTTGTGCTCCGGAAATGAACCTATCTCTGTACAGAGTCGAAATGCAACTGGTTTCCATGGAAACAAAAAAAAAGAAGATTTTCAGAAATCTGAAAATAACAAAAGGCACCACTTCAGAATGTGGGTAATACACATGCAAAATTTCAGTAAGATATATTGAATGATTTTTGAGTTATGCTCTGGAAATGAACCTCTCTGTACAGAGTCCAATTCCAACTTGTTTCCATGGAAACGAAAAAAAAAAAATTTCAGAAATCTGAAAATATCAAAAAGCACCACTTCAGAATGTGGGTAATACACATGCAAAGTTTCAGAGAGATATATTGAGCGGTTTTGGAGTTGTGCTCCGGAAATGAACCTATCTCTGTACAGAGTCGAAATGCAACTGGTTTCCATGGAAACAAAAAAAAAGAAGATTTTCAGAAATCTGAAAATAACAAAAGGCACCACTTCAGAATGTGGGTAATACACATGCAAAATTTCAGTAAGATATATTGAATGATTTTTGAGTTATGCTCTGGAAATGAACCTCTCTGTACAGAGTCCAATTCCAACTTGTTTCCATGGAAACGAAAAAAAAAAAATTTCAGAAATCTGAAAATATCAAAAGGCACCACTTCAGTATGTGGGTAATACACATGCAAAGTTTAAGAAAGATATATTGAACGGTTTTTGAGCTGTGCTCTGGGAATGAACTAGGCCTGATGTGCACTAAGTCCAGATTTGTTTTCATGGTAACAACAAAAATATGAATCCCAAAATTTCCAAAGTAGCAAAAGGCACATCTAGACTATACATAGAATACATGTACAGAGTTTGGTGCTGATATCTTGCATAATTTCCGAGTTCTGCTCCGGAAACAAAATGATTACGGACAGACGGACGGACAGGCGGCCAAGGCATTGCCTATATCCCTCCGCACTCTATGCCGGAGGGGATAAAAAAATGTTCTGGAAAACATACAAGAAAACCACGACAATAGCTTCTTGGCCCATAGAGCCAGTAAGCTAAAAGTGCAGCAACCCATGGCAATGATCATAAACGACATTAATTCAACAGTATAGATTAAAATTTTTCGTGTTTAAAGTATACTTTAAAGACAAGCAAAGGGGCTAAATGTTTGACTTTTTTCTTTCTTCCGGCAGAGTGAAATAGTGATACGTCATCACAGGTCAGAAAGTCTCAGAGGAGGACAGCATGAGAATTGACTGCCCACCAGAGAACAAACCTGTACTTTTCAGCACTTCAGAAACTTTTAACAGCATATTTTAAAAATAACTGTTCATTCACACAGTGTTAACAGCCAAGGGATAAGTATATCCCTTAAATTTTGAGTTAATGATTGGTCTAGGGATGGGGTATACCACTTAAATTTTGGCTAACGGTTAACACTGTTGGAATGTAGCAAACACATACTCCAGTCAAGGAGGCAAGGGAGGGTTAAACCTCTTAGAGAGAGAGTAGGCTTTTCTGAATTCTTGCATACCGGACCACTCCTAAGCAGGGGGGGCGAACAGGTTCACCTAATGAAAGTCTGCGTGCTCCTGAGCAATGAGCCCAGCAGATGCCCGTTTGGAGAGCAGCCTGATTACACTAGCGGGTATCTCCACTATCTGAGAACGGCTTGGCGTGGGAGCGCACGGGACCCCCCGACAGGGAGGCGAGCTTGACCCTCCGCGCCTCCCGGACTCATGCATCACTTTGACAGGAGTGGCAGCGCGAGCCCTCAGATCAGCACATGCTCAGTAACTCCCGCTCCTCAGCACGCACCACAGAAGCATGTTATGACAACATCCTCCTGACACCACTGACCTCCCGAGGGGAGACAGAGCATCTGAGACTGATTAAAGTCGCGGTGCGTAACCGTTTAAGAATGGCAATAAAATCTGACGCTGATTAAAGTTTCCGCATGTAGCAGGCTCCCACAGGTCAAAACAGGGCTCGGCTATTTTTCATCTCCTCACGGAAATAGCAACCTGATTCAGCAGCTGCAGTGCACCTGTTCCATAGGTGTGCGTCTTTGTGCGTTTAATATGCAATTTAACCAGGAACACCCTGAATTTATAACAAACAAATGGGACCTATGTTACGGTCGAAAATGCTGCAACGGTTGCTTTTCACTTGACCTCTGATGTTTGATTGCAGTTCGTTTTAATTCACTTCTGGCATGAAGCTACATTTTTAAAAAGAGAAATGATTCATGACTGTCTGTACTTGCCCTACGGTGGCAGGTGATCTTATTACACTCATAAAAAATCATGATTTAACATTTATAGACCCCTAATATGAATGCCCCTGATCTGACCTATGCTGTGTAGATGCACCAATGGCCTTCAGAGTGCACCAACTGTACACTGCTTTGAAAAACATTATCTGAAAAATAAATTTTACATGTACAGGCGGCCCTACTAAAAAAGGCACCCCCGAGCAATATTCTTTCAAAAGACTCAAAATTCCTAACATGGCCCCTGCGAATGCAAGCACTGCAGGTTCCAGGCACCACTGTACTCACGCCAGTCTGAAAAGACCCAGTGAAATAATCCAGGTTTGCCTGAATGAAGCCAATGTTTTTCAGGTCCAGTTCAGCACAACGTCTCTCAGCTCTCAGCAGAGACTCCTCTTTGTTTTCAATCAGAAGGACCTGGAGAAAATGTGATAGAAAGGGAAAGAAAGAAATTCGAAGGCATCTTTGAGAACTTAGCAAACCACCAGATGCAGTGACCTCTGTAACTGTCCATGACTTCAGTTGAGATTAAAATGTTTACAGTGTTTCAACTTGGCAGCTACATAGCAATATGATATTTGCAAACAGCAGCATTTTTGCTTCAAGGAGATTAGCTGGGCATGTTCCCAGACAAAGCATTGGAACCGATTGTGTTTTTAAAAAGGACACCCAGTGAGCGTTTGCTAATGTCTGCGGCTGCTGGCTACAGGATTGAAAAATGAGTGATTGTGGGTAGGAAAACTGCCACGCTGGTACCGGGCCCATTTTTTTTTGGTTCTGGTCACTTGCAGTCAGTGAGTGTGTAGGGCATGATTGAATACCTGCGACAGCCCTATCGAAATCATACCTGGCAGTCTGGCAGGGTGTGAGCAAGTGCAATTCCAACGTGCCCCTGCAAAGACACAGAAGTGAACATACACAGCAGTAGGGGAAAAAAAAAAAAACAGAAGACAACCATCAAAGAGGATATCAAAGCAGTTCTCCGGATCCAAACCAAGCTTTCTTTCGAAAATACTGACCCATTACCCCCCCACTCCTCAATGGAGGAGAGGTCTCACTTGAAAGACTTTTCTCAGGCTCTGCTTGTGTGCAGCATATCAAGAGCAGAAAAGCGATGACTGCAGTATAGGAGGAGGAGGAGCAGTGATCAGCCACTGGGGTTTAAGAGGGGGAGTCCCACTGGCTGACTTACCCCGCCACTGCAGAAGTCCACCACTGTGTCTCCGGATCGGGCCAGCCTCGTCACCATGGCAACCAAGTTGTTCAACTGTTGCCGCTTCCGCACCGCCCTGGCGTCTGACATTTTCCCTGCCGGCAGAAACGCACCATGGTGTCAGAGTGACCTGAGTTCAGGGGGACTGTGACATGTATAATCGACACTGTGCCTGGGGGGGGAAGACTTTTTGGGACCTTTCTTGGAGTGAACTTGTGAGTCCATCCTGTTTCAATATAGAGGTAACAATCTGATTGAATTACCAATTTGAAGAGGGAGAAAAATAGAGCAGTTGTGGGTTCCTCTGCAAAACAACTCTAAAACATTAGAAATTTCATACGTGTGCGCAAAGCAGGACAGCAGGACTGAAAAAAATAGCAATACACTAATTCCTAAAAAACGTAACACATTAAACGTAACACAGTGTATGATTATCCTACATCTCATTCCAAAATTCTGGGCATTCATAGTAGTTCCCTCCATTGCTGCAGTAACAATCACCACAGTTCTGAAAATTCTTTCCATCAGGTTCTGGAACACATCTGTCACGATTTTGTTTTGAAACAGACACAAGAACATTTGAGAGGCTGGGCACTAATGTAGGTCAGGTTTGCAGCTAATCAGGGATTTCAAAAGATCCCAAAGGTGCTTGATGGGGTTGCGGTTCAGGCTTGTAAAAGCTCTTCCAAACCAATCTCAACAAAACCATTTCTGCCAGGTCCTCATTTTGTGCAATGGGGCACTGTCATGCTGAAACATGAAAGAGCCTTCTCAAAACTGTAGCCTCAAATTTGGAAAAATTGAAGCGTCTATAAAGTCAGTGTATGCTGTCAATTTGCCTTTACTGTTCCTTAGAGGCCGAGCCAAAACCATGAAAAGCAGCATCAAACCAAGGGGTATCCGCAGACTTTTGATCATCTAGTGTGTTGGTGTTTGTTATTTTGGCTAATGAATCAACGGGTTTTTGGCGAATGAGTCAATAGGACTTCATTGCTTTCATTTTGTTTTGTTCTGACATCACATGGCCTCGACAAGACCAGCAAAACAGACTTGGCACTCTAAGAGTATTCCTCTTCCTCTTTCTGAGCATTATTCCCCCCCCCTACCCACACACACCATAGGAGCGAACACTCACAATGCATTATTCAGATATTCTCAGCCTGGACACCGAAAGAGATTTCTGCATTTGGAACTCCGGGCTTTGCGGTAAAATGTGCCGTTACGGCGATTTTTTCGCAGCGGAACGGGAGGGAAATTGAGATAATTCCCGTGACTTATGCGGCCTTCGGATCGCACCTTGTTTAAAAAAAAGAAACGAATGAAATGGAAAAAATCCCCAGCTGCTCCCCTCTACCAGCCATGTAGACTTCTCTCCCCCCCTCCCCCCACCTTAGGGACCATAAATCACTGGCGATGACGGTTTCAGTGGACCCCGTGTCACGCAATTATATCCCACTAGCTGGAGTATCAGCATCGCATTATCTATGCTCTTGGTCTTCCTTCGGTTTCCAGAGATTGATATATAGCGAAGTCTTGGAGGCAAAAAAAATATTCTCCCTTCAGTGGCACTGCTGCACCCTTTCTCCAGTTAGCCTTTGTTATCAAGGTTTCTACCGTGAAGACACTCAAAGTAAAGCAATGATGAATAGGGGAACGCATCGGCGACAGCCAACTTTTTTTTCTTTTTTTTTTGCCCGTGAACCTTATTTTGGTACATGCTTCTTGTTCATTGTCAGTTGCCATTCCTTGGAGGCAGACCGAGCGAAATATCAGAATAGTCTGCAAAAAACCAAAACAGAGTCTTTGTTCTGCCTCGCCATGTTTCGATGTTTATTCCTCTCGAATTCCTGCCAGCGCTCCCGCGCGGCCCCCATTCAATTACTCCTTACAAACAAAATGCATAAGTAAAATGAGCCAATACTAAAACGAGCGACAGTGAATGGGAAGACGAAGCGAGAGAAAAATATGGAGGTACCAGCCTCTTTACATACAAGGGTATACCCAAGAAACTTAATTCAAACCACAAAAAAAAAAATTCTCAGCAGAAAAAAAAAGAATCCCATCACCCATTAGTCATTGAATCTGCTTCCAGGAATGGAGGTTAAACTTGATATAACTAAAAGACCTCTGCTTTATCATCAGGGAGCAAATTACAGTCAGTTCCAGCCGGTAGTTCCTACGGCCAAAAGGCTTCCATCAGAAAGGTTAATCTGCGCTTCCTACTGATCAGTTGGAGAGGCCAAGGGGCAGCACGCAACACAGGGGCCTGACTCACCTTCCTGCCCCGCGAATCTAGCAGGTCAGGGCCCGTGAGATAAGGAGCACGCGCTCACAGGAAGAGCATGCAGGTGCTACGAGCGAGGCGGGAATTCTCCAGCCTTCGGCGGCAGCCCCCTGTAATTACAGATGCGAGCCACTGGCCTAACAAGCCCTTCGCCCTCCCACCCCTTCTGTTACGGAGTCATAGGTGCAAGTGAAAATATCTCCGCCGCCTGTGAGACATCAGTGTAGTTCGACTAGTCTTCCCGTAACCCTAACCCTACAATTTCAGATATTCGACACCTGCAATTTCCTAACCCAGCGCTCATAAACAAAGGAATTTGTTTCAAATAAAACCCCTCGAAAGCAGGACCCATGTTAGACGAAACACACATTTCGCAGGAATGTAGGAGTGGAGGAGCTACAACAATACAGTGGGTACTGGAGTCATGAAAAGTTGTGTTTCCCAATTCTGTGACATCTCAGTGGCAAGGGAATTCCCAATGACCATAAAGCAGCGGCATTTCCGATACACCTTGCACTTCGTTCTATATTTTCCTTCACAGATGCCAACCCGCTTTGATAAGGAGCCAAAAAAAAAAACCATTGACCCAGCTTAATGGGAGAAATTTCAGGGCTTCGCTTCAATGGCAGGAGGTGTGGGACATCTATAACCAGCAAAAGAAGCACCAGCAATACATTTTTCAGTATCATTAAAGACCTTACATGGATGGAACTTCACAAATGCCGCAGTTACTTCTAAAAATCTGCTCGGTGGCACAGGCCATCTCAAGCCAACTGTGCTTCCTTGCGCAGGCTAGTTTGGAGGGAACTTTTAACGCCTTAATGCCTCCTCGTTAAGTATGAGGCTCCTATACTGGCTGCTTGATCATTTTTATGCTGCTGGGGCGATTATATAATGGCATTCCTGTGCACGTACCCTTACCCTAAATCGCTAGGCTTTTACAGCCATTCCTGAATGCTGAGCTCTGCCAAGCAATTCCTTTATAACATGATTTACTCATGTGTAAATAAGCAAGAATTCGCTCTCGGGGTTCCTGGCGACAGTTCCACCAGAACAACGCTGAGTGTCGAAGCTGTAGCAGGACTGAAGCTGTTTTCTGGAACAGCTCTCCGAGTGTGAAAACCGCAGCCTATCTTTAGTATTCCGGACCGCAAGTGGCTTAATTCCTTTTGTTGGCGAAGGATTGTGGATGCGCCTGATCACACCTGAACAAAGCTAGCTGAGGTGAAGGCGGAATATAATTATCTCACGTAGTACCGGATAGTTTCACGCACACTGTCAGAAATGCCCGCAGCACCTACGCTGTAAGCGCAGGAATTTCCTGCATTTACAGTTCAGGCGGCCAACTTTGCCGATTCAGTGCACCCACTCATTTCAATGTGCGATCCATATACCTCTTTTAATAAGAGAATACCTTTTCATCTTAACTCAAAAGGTCACCCGTTCGTTCACAACCGACTGCTTGAGAAGTCATGATGCCTGTAACTGAAAGCAATCGGATTTGTTTCCCCTCACATCACGAGGTCATGAACGCCACACATATTAACAATCCTTTGATGAAATTGAGAATGGGGCAGTTTCTTTTCCCATGCAAGTGTGCCAAGTCCTATTCCTCGAAACAGATCCCCCTTCTCAGGAACACAACCAGACATTCTGCCGCTGCTTTGGCAAGAGCCACAAAGAATTTTGCGTCTGCTATTAAAGACGAGCCAAGTTTGAACACCCAGTTTGAATGTTAACCACAATAAACACATTTTTATTAGCCACCAAAGTCAAAGAAAGGCTAACGGCACTTGTTATACACGTCTGCAAATATTCTATGAGACACGCACACTGAACCTCTAATCTAGGGTCTGAAAATTACTTCAATCCCTGGCAAAGGTTTTATCCAAAACTACACAGAGATTAAAACAGTATTACACAAAATACAGGCTAGGGCTTCATTAATAAACTACTCAGGTGTACTGTAATGCTGTAAAAACAGTGCTTTACCATTGCTTTCATGTAAATGGGATTTCCCAGGTAAAATCCCAAAACAGACAACAGAGGAGGAATTCACCAAGAAGTTAAGGTTAACATCGCTTTGATTACAATGTAATATATCAGGCTGTGATCCCTTGGAGGTCACAGAAAAGCATAACATGAAAACCACGAACAGCAGAATACAGCTGAGGGCATTACACACCTCTGAACATAAAGAAAAAACAATGAAAAAAAAAGATCGCTGGTAGCCCAAGTGAACAGCATCAGTCTTGAAAAGATTAATGCCTCTCGATGTTTATATTGTACATCGGCTCCCATTAACCTCAGGTGGGTCATGTACGGCTGGTCAAGCCTTGACAATGAAATTCGATCAAGCAATACTGATGGGACACAGCCCAGCATAGGTGCAGAATATCTTTATCGCATAGTTGCCCAAGGATGTTAAAAAATGCAGCACACCGCAACACCACTGTCTCCATTCAGAATAACCACACACAATAAAAAAAGATAATACAAGCACCGCAGTTTTGCAAACAATGACATTTAAAAAGTTATACTACGTCAAGCCGGTGGCGAGGCAGCTCATCTGCCATCTGCTGAGGGCTCATTTAAAGCCACACACAGCCAGGGGTGATGAGTGAGCAGTGAAGAGCCGTCGTACAGCAACACACTTTTACTGGCAAAAATATGAAAACAGAGCCATAAGTACAGAAAGCAATGCAGGAACTGAAAACGACTAAGTATTTCAATATATATAAAACTTGAGCACCACGCATTTCCAATTTTTTCCCCACAGACAAACAAATACTGATAGAAAATCCAGTCCTTCAGTAAACTACTCGCCAAAGGGATCAATTGACAATCCAAGATTTGGTCACACAGGGATCAGTTCTCAAATTTGTTTTTCAGAATAAATTATGAGCTTTAAAAAGAATGACAGTAACTTGTTAAGCATAGCGTTACTTTATGCAGGCTTTCCTCAAAAATACTGATGCGAAGACTGGATTTTTCTGCATTTCATAATAATTAAAATGTTAAAAAGTATTGAGTATTGTGACGGACTATTTATCTGCAAATTCTATGTATTAGGAATCTGTTTCCCCTTGTATTTATATCACAACAACTCTTGTCAGATTTGCAACAGGCAGTGCAGACAATATAATACAGGAATGTCGCTCCTTGCTTATAGACTGCAAAATAAAAAAGCCCATGAATGCATTTTCAACTACACCGAGTGGACAGTGGGTTAGTGCGTGGCTGTGCGTGAGCATGAATAAGCCTAGGTTATTTCTGGTATGGCTGAGGATGTATGGGGGAGTGTGATTTTCCTTTTTGTAAAGAGCACGCCCTTCCCTCAAAAGATAAAAATTTCTGCTGGTGGTTAAAAAACATTAATAAAAGAAAAACATGGTTATAGAATTCCAGGAGTTTTCAGACCATTACGCACCCCCCAAACCTCCCACAAACACTGCAGGAGTCATGCAGCTCCTAATCTGGCCCCTATGAGAGAATGTAAACAGCACCAGGAGGTGTCTAGTATGAAGTATAGGCCACTCCCCCGCTGAGGAGCACTGTGGAGGGGCACCAATCGCCCATTGAGCTCGGTGCACTCCAGATCTACGGGCAAAATCTGAGCGAAATGAGACAAGAGCGCTGCCACAGAATGGGGTGACTGCACTGGGGTGTGTCTGAATACCCTGAGAAATTAATCACTTTTTGGGCACTTTTAATAAAAGAGCGGGAAGGAAATTAGAGTGGTTCATGAATTAGCAATATACAGAGTACCATAATTACACACATTCCCAGTAAAAAAATGGGCATAAAGCTTTTAATGGTCTAACGAATGGGCAATGAAATGAGAAAACTTTTCCCTTCGATGTCTTTAAATGTTTGAGCTTCGAAGGCAAACTAGCGGACAGCTTTTTACAGAAAGAAGAGTCAATATTGTTCTACTCAATGTTGATGGCTTTAAACAGTTGATAAGTAGTTGCAAAATGTGTCTTTGGTAAGTTGGTGTTTAATGTGAGATCAAATATTCTCCATAGGGCAGAAATCTGGACTCTGACCCGGCCAAAACACAAGCCTGATGGACTTCTTCTCAAACCACTTTTTCTGACGCAAATGGTGGCACAAAAGATCCAAAGAGAGCATATATATAATTCTTTAAAAATAAATAAATAAATAAATAAAATTTACAAAAAAAATTAATAAATCTTGCTGACCAATGATTTGTTGGTAAGACCATTAAAAGCTTAATATTTTGCCATTTTTTTTTTTGGCCCAGGGGTGTATTCTGTCCACAGCTTTAATTGAACCGAAACGAAAGATAGAGCCAGAGAGTCTGCATTCGATTTTCATTCGATTCAATTTCGACTTCTGCCAGAAAAAGATGTGCCCCCACTCTCTTAAAATCACATTGTTGCAGATACTGTGTTAGAGATGACATACTTCCTATGAGAAATGCAAGTTATACGATACATGTATTAGGTCAATCCATTTAAAATGTGTCTATTGTTAAACAGTCGGGGGTAGAGCAAATGCTTTATGTGCTGTAAAGATAGCAAACAGTTGGGCTCCACTTTTCAGACTCTTGCCTCAGATGACAACTCAAAGCCCAAGGACATTTGCTGTCGGCTATAAGGAATGCATTAATACAAAAAAATGTAAATATTTTACAACATTTCTTCTTTGGTTTTTTTTTTTATTCCCTATGAATTTTCTGACAACAGCAGAAGACAGACACAGACTTGTTTTAAAGTCACATGACCAAACAAGCACACTTCCACAGCTCAGCACATACGTGACAAGATGCTGGCAGACAGAGTGATTTCAAATGGAATTATATCTGGCCGGTGGAGCTTGATTACTCCTTTGGCAGTGCTGGCAGCAATTCCAAGAACTCTTCGCTGCAATTTAAGATTTTAAATGGCTTGTCGGGAGAGCACAGAATAACAAGTGCGAGAACAGCAATGCAACTCACCATATGATCTCTATTAGACATTCTAAGGACTGAGGGTAACGCTCACTTCGCATGCTTTGGTCTGTTATGAAACATTTCAGTGAATGGGGTAGCTGTCTTATTGCGTGTGAGAATCAAAGCTACACACACACACACACACACACACACACACACACACACATATAAGCTTGAGCAGCTATCCTTATTAGGACATTGTATTGATTTCTATTCATTGTGGACAACCTAACTCCAGCCTTAACCCAAACCAACACCAAATTGTGCCGGCCCCAAATCTCAACCAAACCTTACTCCACATCTGATCCCTAACCTTAACCATGACCTCAAAAAACATTTTGCCTCATTACGACTGGGCTTCAGTACCCAAGAGGACAACTGGTTCCAACGAGGTCAGTGTTTAAACCAGAAAATGTCCCCAGTCGGTAACAAAAGCAGGCCCCCACACACCTGCGCACACATGCGCACCAACACATACAAATGCAAAAACACGCTCGCATGCAGACACATAGACACACGCAAACATTCAGCGTAAATAAGCGGCCCCCAAAAAGAATTCACAGCTCACGTAAAACTAAGCGAAGAAAGCTGAATATAACAGTAGTTATATAGACAGTACCTAGGTCTAGGCTCTCTACTCAAGGAGAAGGAGCCTTTTTAGTGGTGGCTCCAAAGCTGTGGAAGAGCCTAGCTTATCAGATTAGAGCTGCACAGTTTCTTGAGCACTTTAAAACACTGCTGAAAATCTCTTCTCATTGGCGTTCAGTCCCAGCTAGACAAGTAACCTTGCCTTTTTTTACTCTCTTAGTTTTCTTATACTTTTTACTTCATTTAATTCTTTTACCATAATCTTATTGTTCCTTTTATTGTTTTTATTTATTTATTTTATATGTGTACGGGGATACTTTTGTATCTTAATTACTGTACAGCACTTTGGTCAAATGAGGTTCTTGTAAATGTGCTATAAAATAAACTTTGATTGACTGATTGATTGATTGATAACAGGCATTTCAGGTAATGGGCTATATGCACACGCATGGGCTCAGAGACTGGGGAATCAAATTACATTCTTTATGCTGATAAAATTGATTGGAGAAAATTGGAAAAGAAATTATGTTGAAATTATTAATACCATCGTTAAGAACCATGGAAAATTCTTCATTGATCACATATTCATGATAAAAGAACATTATTTTGCCAATTTTGACTGAGCCTAATTTTGCTCATAATCTGTGCATCATACCTAAAGCAAGATTTGCTCTTCTTTATCAAGAGTAAGATGGGTATTTCAGGGCAAGACAAACAAAAGTATACATAGGTATACTTCAGCAAACACTCAAATACACACAAACACCTAATATGGAGCTTGTTTACATAATATATCATGTCACTTGGAGGTCAACTTAATGGGTTGCCGAGGTCACAGACAAAAAACTGTTAAAACCTGCGTAAACATGACCCAAAAAATGGCAAGGCCACAGCTTAAAAAAAAAAAAAAAAAAAAAAAGAATCTCAACTGAAATTCATTCTCCAATGCCTGTGGATGTGTGATGTGTAAAGAAAATTAGTTCTGAACAATGACATCACTCTAGGAAACTCTAGCCAAATGTATCTTGACAGGTATTTCAGTTCATGTTTGACTTACTTTTAGGCATTAAACTAATTTGAGTTAAACAACTGGCAATATGGGAACGCTGCATTTGGGAAAGTTAATGCAATTTACACAGTAACTGTATTCTATACATGCTTATACAGTAAATGCCCATGTACTGCATACTGTGAGATAGGAATATATTTATTGAACTGTCCTCATGACCTCTCTTCACATTACTCCTCAATGAGAATTTGACTTGTTCACCTCTTCACCTGCCACCCTCCTACCTGGAAAAGCTATTAACCACCTGACATGCTTTTTGTTTGTTTTTTTTTTTTTGATTCACCCTACAGTGATCCCTTTGTTGTCTTTTTCTTTGCCGTCAAGTAATGTGCCGTGATGTTGTGGTCTTTATCAAAAGCGATGTCATCTCCTGCCTGCAGGCTCTGCAGAATCACGGCTGATAGCTCCGGCTCCATTCCTGATACGCACGGTCTCACATTCAGCCCCCCCCCAGCCCCTCTCCCCTTTCTCCCCAGGATTAGTCATTCCCTGGCAGTGCTCCAGATGCTGGCACCGTCTCACACGGGCCTCGTTCTCAAATCCAAACCCTTGCAGGGACTGACAAAGCACAGTTCTGTCTGCAGTCTCCAAAAATCCCGCTGCACCGGCAGATAAAGGAACTCTCGGCACACTCATCGCCCATTAAACTCCCCGGTAGGGATGCCGTAAAGTGCTGAGGCATTGGCGGCTGGAGACCAGGGTCCCGGATCTTGCTGCAATGTTTCCACCCCCACTCCACCTCACCCCTCCACCCCCCAGCACTGGGACCAATAGACCTTCAACGTTATCTGCAAAGCACATATTTCAAACTGGGGGAACAGTGTGCTATGTGCAAATTTAAAGCGAGTGACTTCTCTTTTGACACAATGCAGCTATCGTTCTAAAAGCAGCCCATCAAACTGCTAGTGTCCCATTGGGGAATATAGGCCTTCGAGAGAATTGGAGTTGAGCTAAAAGATGTCGACCGCCATTCCTTCGCAGACATGAGCCAACAGTCACTCCCACGCCCCCCTAATCTGTGCAACCAATTCTTCAGGCAACTAAAGCATAAATTGGAACCCATCTCACCACAATAAAAGAAACCATGTTTCAAGTCTCTAAAACGAACCAGAGATGGCACGCCAAATGCCGTTTCACACCTGTTAAGAGCCATGCAAATTCAGAGTCTACACACTCACAGCATGTGAGTTTTTGAATACACCCGAGTGGCACGCTTGAGTCTTTTGATTCCAAGACAATGCGGAGCGTGCCCTGAGTCTGTAGTTAACATCCACAGGGGCAGCGCTGCCCCATAAACTTAACGAGACTGGGCGTACAGGGAGTACTGCTGCTCACAAAAAAGGCACAAAATAGAAATGTATTAAAACACACAGTTAGTTTCTCACACAAGCTCCATGGGCCTGAATCTCATAGGTCTCACAGTCTGTATGGTTGGAATACTGCCTGATTGATTTTCTATAAAAGAAAAAAAAGGAATCTGGCAGAAGTTGAAAAATGGAATCCACTGCTCCTATATTAATGGAAATCTTCAGACATGGGCTGACCTTCAGCAGCCAAGCATTTATCCTAAAAGCAGGGATGTTTGCAGCATATCCAACCCCCTCATTCCAGCTATGAATCTCAAAGACCTGTCGGGTCATTAATGGAGCCGGCGCCGGCCTACCTAGAGGAAATTAACCCTGTTTACACTGTTTGTGAGTCACGAGATGTAAAGGCACATGGTACTGAATGAGTCATGGGCCAAGTGTATGGGGTGGGGCTGCACATAGAGGAGGTATAGAGGTCCATTCACCGCTTGTGAGGGAAATGGGTCAGCTCAGGTTCAACAATAACCAGCAGAGCAACAGACATCTAAACACAGCAAAATCCCATAGAGAAAACAGCTCCCAGCAATCACGTATCAGATTCCCAAAATAGTTCAAACGCTCATCCCAACAATCCAGACACTACCACACCCCACCAACAAAGACAAAAAGAGACATGTTTTTCAAAATAAACGCCAGCTATACTGAGCAACACCATTGCTAGTCGTTACCGGCTGAGTAATGGACGGGGGACTAGGAATACAAATCAACTAACAGCAGGGGGGGTTGAGGGAGAGTGATTGGTGATCCTATTGCGGCTGCTGGCAGCAGGCACTGCTGAATATTAAATTCATCCCTCAGAAAACACAGAAAACAATAGGTACTTCATTGCTAATGGCCAAAATACATTGTCTTTGGACTTATGCGCTCAGGAAGAAGCTGCGTTTTTGCCTTCCAACCACGTACTGCCACATAAAACGCAGTTCCAATCAATACATTGAGACACGGTTTAGCAGCCGGAGACGAGGAAATTCTTAACCCCTCCTACCAACCCCCCCCCCACCCACCCCCCTCCCATGACTGAGCCCAGCCTTTTTAATCCTCTTCCTGCTTTTTTCCTGTTGTTGCAATTTTCAAAGTAAATTCAGCAATAAGAAAAGCCTAATAAGTTTTGCCTACAGCATCCGCATGCTTTTTCGCTATTCATTATCAACACATAACGCGACTTATCTTTGCTGAAACCCTTTATCTTACACTTTTCAGTGCATAGTCAACAGAAAATTCCCCACTTAATGCTTATGGGGAGATACACAGGAATCCCTGCTGAATGCCTTTTCTGGTATGCTGATATACACGTGCACTTTACCATAAATGGAAATGGAAAGAGTAACAGCAACAGATCAATCATTTGCTAAAGATTTCAAGCCTTTAAATTTTGAGGTTACGAGATGATTAATTGCTCCGGTTGATAAGACGAATCTGTAGCTCAAAATGCTCTTGCACTGCGATTATCGGTATGGCGGAAAAGGCATTCAGTGGTAGCTCCAATTTACCTCTTCGCCATCCCGTCTGCCTCAATAACAATCAGTGAAGCTCCTGAATAGCTTCCCAAAGGGACCTTCACTGACCCTCAAGCCCAGAGGACTGTGAAAATGACCACATTTCATTAGAGTATAGGTGTGCCCAGAGTACAAAATTCCCCAGTTATAATCTCTTGGATAACTGTATGAGAGTAAATCTTCAATTCAGTAGATGTAATTAATTGCCAAAATTAGCAGGCAGAGTTTATGGGTAAAATACACTTAAGGGTCACACTTCTTCTTTATGACCCCAAGATTTTCCACCTTTGGTTGTAGTTACCCCAGTGCATTTCTATCAGGCATGAAGGGAATCATTACTATAGCTTCTCAACACACCAAAGGTGTCCACTGTTAACCCTGCCCACTTTCCATGGAGAGATTATTTGGTTCAAGAAGTCATATAAAAAATCGCAATCACTGAAGTATCACTGGACTCTAAGGATGTGGTTCTATGATGCAGTCGATTGATACTTATGACATCAAGGCAGAAAAAGTCACTGATTCCAGCTGTCAGAAAAACTGAAATCAAATACCACCCGAGGAGCAGCCTTCCACAAATAAACAGCAAATTCTCCAGGAAATGCACAGTATTTATGGATTCTGTACATTACGTTTACAGACCTCAGTGATGTGGGCCAACCCACATTGAAATCCTCTTTTCAGGCCTTAGAAGTGAAATGTTCCCATTACTACTTATCGACGGGAGACAAATTAACGTGAGAATAGACAACTTTCCCCCCTAGTGTTTCCAAGGGGTATTACTGTTTGTATTACGGCTATTGCAATCTAAACTGAATTGCTTTCCTCACAGTCGAGCCTTTTTGGGAATGGGACAGAGGAAATAAGCATGTTCACTAAAGATTCCAATTGATGTTGTCATAATTTTTTTTATTGAATTTGGGGACACGCAAAAACTATTGTAATGATTTGCATAACATAATGTTATGATCCTGTACATTTCTGCTGCCTCTGGTGGCAGGACGACTTATTTACGTGTCCTGTGTGTGCGTTAGATTGCAAGATTTGTGGCACCTGGCAGCACCCCACAAAGGAGTTTGGTGCAGTGCAAAAGGGGAACTCAACAGCCAGCTTGTTCTTCACCAACCACGCTATGTCCCAGCCCAGTTGGTTTGGAGCCAATTGTTTATTGAATAATGTGCTTCTTTGTAATGAAATAATTCATTTGTATAACCATGTTGCACTCAATATGTGGGCTGTTCATAACAAACTGGGCACTTGTCTGGGAAATACAATAGAGTTTGAGTGAAACCTTACACAATTTTGCTTCATTGCTCGGCTGTACATATGGTGAGTTCGTCCATTTGGACATTGTTTTGAGCACTATTTCCCCAGTTAGTGAGTCGTCAAGCAGATTTGTATTCCTACTCCCCCGTCCATTACTCAGCCAGTAATGACTTGCAGTGGTGTTGCTCCGTATAGCTGCCGTTTATTTTGAAAAACAGGTCTCTTTTAGTCTTTGTTGGTGGGGTGTGGCAGTGTCTGGATTTTTGGTATGAGTGTTTGGGACTATTGTGGGAATCCGATATGTGATTGCTGTGACTATAGTACTTGTCAATTTATTTTGCCTTTTTTGTTTTGGTGTAAATTCTGGGAGGGGGGGTTATGCTTCACAGCACAATTGGTTGACTTGTCAATTGGTTTTCTAACTGTGCTCATAAGTTCGGCGTTCAAAGTTGCCCAGAGCCCACAAGGGACACTTAAGACCGGCACAGGCCATGGTTAACTAGAGGGAATTATGCAGTTAGTTAGGATCTGGGGAAGCCTCTGTAATTGCTTGTTGGAAATTCTAGAGCGGTGTAATTACTTTATCACGTTTTGAAGTTTAAGCTGATTGAGGCGAAGTGAACTCTGGTTCATTGTTGCTGATTAGTATTTGGTATTTTCTTGGTAGTTACAAACATACCACAGCGAACAAAGGTACAGGATGTGTTTCAGTTCCAAGAATTGTGGGTTGCATTTTTGGTTTATGGACAGTTTTTTTTTTTTTTTTTTCCCCACTTAGTCCCCAGACTAATTGACAGTAGCTGTAGTTACCTGATGGAGGGGAGTGGCCTAGATTAATTGCTTGTGTCATGGGTGCATTTGAGCTTTGATGGTTCTTGTAACCTTGCCTTGAGCTTTTGTAGAACATTTAGATGATAAATTTTCAGAGTGCTTCTTCTAATGCAGGTTGTTAAACCGAGTGAAACTTTATCTGCCTGCGTTTGGAGTGATTTTTGGCTTATGATTTGGCTGCGTTTGTTTGGTTGAGCTGGCCGTGTGGTTTTCAGGAGCTTCGCCTTGAGTTATGGTGCTAGTCTCCTGACTTCTCTCGAGAGACCACCAGGATATGCTTGTGTGGTCTTCTGTGGCACAGTACACATGCCATGAGTCTCTGGTGTTGAACTCTGCCCGGAAGGGTGCTTTAAATTGTGTCCCTCTTTAATTTAGTTTTTTTTGCATGTGTTGTGTATGTTTGATTGCAGGACTGGTGGCACCTGGCAGTACCCTGCAGGAGGAGTTTGGTGCTGTGCAGGAGAACTCAACAGCCAGCATGTTTTTAAGCAACCACTCTATGCTCCAGCCTGCTCTCTTTGGATTGGGGCCATTTGTTTGTTGAATAACATGCTTTTTTTTTGTAATTAAATCATTTATTTTTAAAAAGATTTTGCAATGAGTCAGTGGGCTGGTCATAAAAAAATAGTTTGTATACTGTAATAACTCCACACCAACAAGTTACAACAGCAGGTTTAGGTGTGTGTGTGTGTGGGGGGGGGGGGACACATTTCCCTAAAGCGAAGTCGCCAAGCACGTTTGCGACTTGCATAGTTTGTTTATTCACAGTCACTACAGCAGGTTTAGGTGCAGGGCAGGGCTATTCAACAAGGGCCGGTGTGGATGCACTGGCTTCCATTCCCACCAGGCACTTATACAGCTGATACTACTAATCAAGCTCTTTAGCCAAGACTCTTGGGGTTGATTAGTGGTGTCAGGTGTGTAAGTGCTTGATTGTAATGAAAGCCTGCACCCACACCGGCCCTTGCAGGATAATGTTGAATAGCCCTGGTGTCGGGGGTTGCATTTCCCAAAAGCGTAGTTGCCAACCAATTTGGTGACTTACATAGGTTGTCTGTTCACAGTCAATGGGCCCCAACTATATAATTTAGCACCAGTGATTTCGGGAAACTCACCCCAGAATATCTCTGCACAGATTTACAGTGACCCTGCCACCTTTAAGGGGACCAGTGGACCCAAACCGTGCCAGGAAAATGAGGGGAAGCATCTGCGCTCGTCTGTGTCCACACATTTATTCACGTTTTTTCCCCTCTGTCACCCATCAATACATTTCAATGCAAATCAGGACATGAGAAAAATCCCAATTTTTTTGAACGCGACAGTGTTTGTGCATGAGCATCAATCACCATAGAGAACAGAAGTTATGCTCAACCAGAAAACCTTCTGTTCCTAAAGTTAACCCTATAATGCCCCCTGTATCATATATAATATGCCAAATTTGAAGGACCATGCCCACCTGGTAAGATGCAACACAACCACGACTGCTCACTGTATCATATCTGATACACAGTGCTGCCACCTGGAAGGAAGAAGTGAGATTACAGGAGTGTCTCTCCCCTAGTCACTCACTTCAAGGTAGTAGCTCCCATGTGAATGAGAATTCCTGAATTTCCTTGGACTTTGGCAGTGAAGTTCGGCATTCCAAGGTAAATATTACACAAAACTTATTCTTATACATGTTAAGAGATAGCTATCGATAGTAGAGAGAATATAAATAATTTGAAATTTCGAGTGTTGAGTTCTGGAGGGGTGCTGATTTTTGGCTGTATCAGATATGATACTCCTGGAATTAGAAGAAGTTCTGTTCAGCAATGTATATTTTGCTGTCAAAAAACATCTTGGAGGAGCGGCCGGATAATTTGCTTTCTCAAATCTGACAGGGCGGCCACGCCTCGCTAACATCAGCTGATAAGACACGTCACTCGTAACATCAGTGACTCTTCTGAAGAAGACGGGGTATCCCGTCGAAACATGTCAAGGTAGGATAAAACCTTTTCTGTCTTAAAATAAGAACGTCAACGCTAATGTCAAAAAACCTAATGATGAACAGTCTGAATACTACCCTTCAATACTTCAAAAATATTACTGAGTCTGGGCATTATAGGGTTAAACTATCACCTGAGCAGAATTAGAAATAAGAAAGAAGAATATATTTCTTTTGAAGATTAGTCAACAGTAACATTGAATAACTTGGTCATATCAGAAAAATCCTGAGGTCCATTGTTCACATCTACTGCTGTCACATTGAAAGTTGAATTTAATTAAAATTCAAAAGGCAATGCAACAGTTCAGAGATACTGTTCTGCTCTAGGGAGCCTCCCCACCATTCATTCAAGCACGGTCAGATCAACAGGCCATAGCCGCCATGAGGGCCACACACAAAACAGATCCAGGAGTTATGAATACAGTCAACTTCAAATTATGCAGGACAGAGGTCTTGATGTAGGATGAAACCCATGCTGGCATAGGGAGGATATGAAAAGTCAGCAGAGAAGGGCTCAAAGTAAGTTAACTCTTGAAACATTCTTGAATTAAGGTAACAGCGCAACCCACCACACTATTGTGTAGTCCATTATGGAAAAACTAATAAACACGAGAGAAGAGCTGAGGTGGTGGAGGAATCTCAGACCAGCAGACCGCAGCACTGAGGCACAAAGCTGATTTAGACTGACAGCGTGAAGCAAGCTTGCATGCGGGTGGAAGACGTCAAATGAGTTGGATGAGGCCATTTAAATTAACTGCCCCATTGAGTGAATGGACTGTAAAAGGTGCCTTACTAATGAGCAGACTGAGCCATCAGCAGATTCAGCAGGAGAAGCATCACTCTTGTGGCCTGCTTGTACTATACGCTAGTCCTCATAATGAAATTTACACTCCTCAGTCCATTTGCTGTGTGGTTAAACTTACTACCTTATTTATTTTTAATTTTCAATTTAAAAATGAGGATTAGAACATTTCTCACAAAAAACTTAATTCTATTTAAAAGTGCTATCTATACATCATTTGAAGTGGGTTTTCAGGAATACTGTATTTGTAAACATGTCTAACATATTGACGATGTAATTTTCTATCAAGGTTTATCTGTAACAATACGCCTCCTGTAGATTTAAGCACACGTTCTATTAAATTTAATGTCCTTAAATTACACCTGAGCAATATCGTCCAACATGACATCTGAGGTTTTCATCGCTTGATTTATTATTTCATTTGCCTCTCCTTTATAACGGCATGATAAATAACCTCCACCACTCCCCACTTGAGAATGAAAGAATGGAAAAACACACCCCTGCTCCCATACACAGGAAATGAACAGGCTGCCATTCTACTCCCCAGAGCTCAGAGGATTTCATCCAATCACTATTCTCCTGACTACTGACCTCCTGCTCTATTGACTGCCATGCCTCTTGTCGAGATTGCATTGAGAAGACCCCTTGATATGTAAGATCACAGTAATATGATTAAAATGCCCTACCATAACATATCACCGCTGATTTTTTACAATCATTATTGAACATGGGAAACAATGGGAGTTCTCGATCATGAACTAAAGGTGCATCTGATTTAGCGTCTTTGTAACGTGAGCTAGCGGATTTCAGATAAGCACATCTTTATCATTTTGTTTTGTTTGCTACTGAAATAAACATAGTTCTGCGTAGTTAGGCGGTGCTTGTGACTTAGTATTGCTGAATTGCCGTAATTTAAATTACTTACACTTGAGCTAATCCCTGTTGGCACCTGCTTACCATGAGGCAATCTGTATTTTTAGCCGTAGCAGAAGCAGCCAAGGAAAGTTCCACATCAATCTGCACCATGTGTTCATGTTAAGCCACAGCTTGCCCAAACAACTTTTAAATCACCCCTCCAATGTCATGTGGATGAAAATTAAGAAGCATTGCATTTAGCACTTTTCTCAGAGACTCAAGGTGCTTTAGTGATAAAGGGGAATATGACCTAAACCACCACCAATGTGTTACATCCATCTGGGTGATGCCAGGTGGCCATTCAGTACCAGAAGGCTCATTATGTTTCAGGTATTGCAGGCAGAAAGTGCCAGATTGGGAATTTAGCAAGGAAACCCTTAATTACAACTGTGAGTCCAGACATTAGCAAATGTCTCATCTGAAAGAGGGCATCTGCGAAAGGGCACTGCCACCATCGCTTCACTCAGCAACGGGGTTTTATTTGACCAGAGGCAAGACTGCTTAGATTGGCCAACCAAAATCAGTTCCATGTTTCTTACTTCTATTTCCTAGTGCTCTGCGCCTCGTTTAAGAGTGTCCAATCACTGCAGGCATATCCAGTCTTCTCTAGTCTAACCACTCCTGTCCTCACCCAAGGGTCTCTCAGTGGTGGGTGGACTATGGAACTGCTAGTCGGCAGTGCAGAAAGCAAAGTTCAGCAAAGCCGAGACCAAGATGAAGTCTCTTCTCTTCCGAGCCCTAAAAAAGACCAGGTTGAGTCCTGATATCGCTGCCACTCCTCCAGAGACCTGCTTACTTCTGAGCCCTCGAGATTCTGTCCGCACTTCAAATTCCCTGTCTACCACCAAATTTAATATAGTTACCGAATCGCACTCTGCCAAACTCCACATTGTTCACTGCCATCTTCCAGGTCCTCTCAGTTGCTTTCTGGATGAGTTTGACATGCTCCTGAGTTCCCTCCCAGAAAATGGTGAACCAATAATCCTACTGGGAGATGTCACCCTTCCATCAGCGAGCCCCTCGCTCCACTCTCCAGCCTCGGAGTTAAACCCAGCCTCCCACAATTTCTGTGATGGGTCATCCTTTGCATCCATCAGAGGAAACCTCCAAACTCTTCCCTATTCCTCGCTAACCTAAAACACTTCCTCCGCTGGCATTACTTTTCCATCTGTTTATGCTTCTGCTGTGCCATCTAGAATGTTGGCAACCTTAAATGAAAATGAGCAAAGACAGATGTGAAAAAAAATGTCTATTGTTTCTTCTCATGATCTTTCAATCAAAATATTTTAAAAAATCTAACCTTTAATTGAGGTAACAACTAATAACTTCAAATTCTTCTCTTAAAACAAACATATTTTCTGAAATACATGCATGCAAAAATTATTTAAACCCCTTAGTTTAATATTTTGTACAACCTTTACCAAGATAACAGCTCTGGGTCACCTCCTATAATGCATGATGAGGTTGGTGAACATCTGGCTTGTGATCTGAGGCCTTTCCTCCATACTGATCATTAAAGCTCCAGGGTTGGAGCTGCTGGATAGCTCATTCGGTTAAAGCACTGCATTGCGGAGCAGGAGTGACGATCACGGCGCACACAGTGGGTTTTAACCAAAAAACGGTCCGCAAAAATTCTATTGGCATGAAACCAATGATATGTACTCCAGAACATGGCGTAGAATACATATTTGAAAATGGGTAAAAAATCCGTTGGGAAATTTTTGAGAAAAACGTGTCACACAGTCAATGAGAGCATATCCCCCTGTCACGAGTCACATGCAGATCACACAGATGCCATATAGGCATCTGTAATAAATGGGAGACAGAGATTTTCTGTAAAAAAATGAAGAGAAATATCAGAGGATGGTCCAAGGCCAGCAAGGAGCGAACAGGAACACTGGTGGTCAGGCTTCGGCGGAGTAGAAAGGACTGGTCCGAGGTCACTTGCCGAGGTTAGCGTCAAGCCGGATGGATCAGCGTACACAAAGCCGATGTGCACTCCCAGACTGGGATGCAGAAGTAACTGGGGGATGTGCCACTTACTAGGACCACAGGCACAAGGAAGAGTATCCGCAATAAAAACACACTTGCCTTGTCAAGTTTAAACACCAAAGACAAAAGACAACAGTCTAGCAAAGGGCAGACAAAGACCAGGTACTTAAATACACAAGGAAGGCAGTCAACAAAGAGAAAAGGAATGTGCTAGCACAGGGAGGAAACACAAGGGAAGGGGCATAGCAGGTGACATTGATTAAATAATGTGTATGTGTAACGTTATTCATCATTACAGAACCGAAACTGCCACAGATGGCTGCGAGGATAAATAATAACAGAAACACTCAAGAAGTGACACTACCAGCATAGCTGAGATGCCATTGTGGATGGCTAGGGACTACCTAAACCTCAGCATGAATAGAACACAACAGCTCATTACATTCCACCAAACCTCCCCTCCACAAGAGCATGCCACTACCATTGATAGCACCACAGTGGCTGTTACTTGCTCCAAAAATAACCTGGCCACAGTGATCTCCCACCTAGATTCCTGAAAAACCCATTTTCAGGTCCGCCATTCTGCGCCATTCAATCCCTGCAGGTCATCCAAAATGAAGCTGCTCACCTCATCTTCGACCTTCCAAAGTTCTTGTATGGTATCCACTAATGAGATCTTCGCCCTGGCAGCCAGTTGCTGCTGAGATTAGATTGACTGGCCTGACACAGGCTTATGCTGCAGTAAACAGCAAATAATCATTCCATATGAATCTTCTCAGTCACTCCCCTCAGCTGCAGTAAGTCGACTAAATCATCCTCTCCACTGTTTGAAAAGCAGCTGCTCGTACCAACCACAAAGCTTCTCCACCCAGGTTCCACAGGGAGGAATGACCTGCCCATACCTATATGAATTGCACAGTCTATGCAAATCTCCCATTGCAGCCTCACTGCTTCTGGCAGCACCTGATTCAAACCTGAGGTCCTGCAATCTCTTGGTTTAAACACTCACGCCCCAAGACATTTTTCCATGTGGTATCAGAGCATTTGCAACAAGGATTGGAATCTGTCAAACCGTTCCTGAGATATCGCGTTCACAACAAACGGGACGTGACGAACGGACGGAGGGAGCTGAATACTATGTCCCCCGCCCCAAAACACCTTGATACCAAAGATGGTATTTGGAATTTGTAAGTGGTCAAATGGTCATAACAACCTTTAGAATAATGCCAAGGTCACGTAAATCGAATGGGCTGTGAGCACTCCCCGAATACACCTTGACACCAAAGATGAAAGGAATCGGTCATACTGTTCTTAAGATATCATGTTCACAAGCTATTTGTAAGTGGTCAAATGGTTGTAATGACCTTGAGGATAATGTTGAGGTCACGTAAATCGAGTGGGCTGTGAGCACTCCCCAATACACCTTGATACCAAAGATGAATGGAATCGGTCAAAACGTTCTTGAGATATAGCGTTCACAACAAACGGGACGTGACGGATGGATGGAAGGACGGAGGGAGGGAGCTAAATACAATGTCCCCCGCCCAAATACACCTTGACACCAAAGATGAATGGAATCGGTGAAACCATTCTTGAGATATCATGTTGACAAGGTATTTGTAAGAGGTCAAATGGTCGTAATGACCTTGACAATAATGCCAAGGTCACGTAAATCGAGTGCGCTGTGAGCAACCCCCAATACACCTTGACCTAAAGATGAATGGAATCGGTCGAACCGTTCTTGAGATATCATGTTCACAGCTATTTGTAAGTGGTCAAATGGTCGTAATGACCTTGAAAATAATGCCGAGGTCACGTAAATCGAGTGGGCTGTGACCACCCCCCAATACACCTTGATACCAAAGATGAATGGAATCGGTCAAAACGTTCTTGAGATATCGCGTTCACAACAAACGGGACGTGACGGACAGAGGGAGCTGAATACGATGTCCCCCGCCCAAATACACCTTGACACCAAAGATGAATGGAATCGGTCGAACCGTTCTTGAGATATCATGTTCACAAGCTATTTTTAGGTGGTCAAATTGTCGTAATGATCTAGAAAATAATGCCAAGGTCACATAAATCGAGTGGGCTGTGAGCACCCCCCAATACACCTTAACACCAAAGATGAATGGAATCGGTCGAATCGTTCTTGAGATATCATGTTGACGAGGTATTTGTAAGCAGTCAAATGGTCGTAATGACCTTGAGAATAATACCAAGGTCATGGAAATCAACTGGGGTCGGCGTATCACACCAATACACCTTGACACCTAAGATGAATAGAATTGGTCGAACCGTTCTTGAGATATCGCATTCAGAACAAACGGGATGTGATGAACAGCCGGACGGGGCTGAATACTATGTCCCCTGCTCCCTACCGCGGCGGCAAGGGACAGTAAGTCATTCTTTTTTTTTTTTATTGCTTTGCACCATGCAAACTGCGTGTAAATGTTGGGAATAAATCAGCACAAGAAAGCCACCATGTTCTTTTGGCAGGGAGAAGATGCCTACGTCATCTGGGCTGGTAGCTCTTTTGCATTAAAGGTAAAATGGTGAAAGATCACATCAGTCAGGTTCAGATCGCCTGTTTTGTTAGAACCCCCAACAGCCCCGCAATGCGGCATTGTCAAAGGTTAAATATAGATTTCCAGCAAACCATCGGTCCTAATTCAAAGAACTGGTATCTATCAAAACAGTCTTATTCATCAATGCAACAGTCAATACTTATACTGTGACTCTATACACTCGAAAGACAAGTCCAGTCCTCCTGATGTCACACATCGAATATTTCCATTCGCTTGATTGATAATTTTCTTCGGTGGCAATAGCAGAATCTTAACTTTCTAAAATTATACATTGTTTGAATGCAAATAAAACGGAGTAAAAAGATGCAGTTTTTTGCAGATCGGTGGTCTTCTACCCATCTTTACTTCTGAGAGACTCTGCCTCTCTAAAATGCTCTCATGTTACTGACCTGTAACCTAATTAGTTGCAAAATCCAGAAGTTTTTTTATTAGTACCACTTACTTTTCTAGCCTTTTTTTGTTTCCCCTATCCCAACTTTGTTGAGATTGTGCCATCAAATTCAAAATGAGCTAATATTTTTCATGAAATGGTAAATTGTCTCACTTTCAGATATAATCGGATATAATGTCCATGTTCTATTGTGCATAAAATGTGGGTTTATGAGATTTGCAAATCATTGTATTCTGTCTTTACTCGGGCCGGTAGGCCACAAGTCTAAGTTTCGGCTCCGGATTTTTTTTTTTTTTCGGGGTTGCGATTGGCTCAACACTACATTGCTGATAGGGCACGCTCAAGTGAAGCATCTGTACCAGGAGCGTACACATCGGGAAGTTAAATTCGCACGTACACTCCCATTCATTTTCGCCTACTGTAAAATTATATTTTCAAAAACACTTGCGTGCGACTCAGGGCGATTTTGGTATCACTGTGCAGAGTAACATTTTCTCTCCCTAAAGATGCCCTTTTTTAGAGGATGGGAAGCGGCACACTTACAGAAGAGAAGGCGGCACACTTCCTAAGGGAAGATCAAAATGTTACCCGGTGTCAATGTTCAAGTGTGAGCAGTAAAGTTCAGTAACGGTGACCGACGCTTTTAATGACCCTCTGGTAAGATAATTGCTTCAAAGTTTTCTCCGTTATAAGTAACGTTGATGAATGTCCGTATGCGATTTCAAATTACTCTCAGGTTTCCTCACTTCATTGTACCCTGATTGAGCATATTTGCCGTTGACCGAATTGTTCATGCTGAATCATATGGCTAATGCCAACGTTGCTATACGGAAGCGCTACTTAACTCTGGCTACTCCTTTACTAAGCCTCATCTTTGCCCCTGTCCCATTAGAACACTGCTCTCAAAAAATAACCACTGCACAGCACGGATAAACAGGATAGAGAAAGGTTTTGACTCCTGATTTCTAACAGCCAAGCCTTTCTCCCCTCCTTATCTTTTGGAACTCTCTATAAACAGACAAAGCGACTTTTCCATTGTTTTAAATATTATGCAAGTAAAAAATACTGTCCTTAATGTAAAATACAAGTGGCCAGCTTGTTAGCCACCTTCTTCATTTTATTGACTGTCAATGCAGTCCCCGCGACGGTAAGGGTACCGAGGTAGCTCGCTGGAGACCGTTATCGATAGCGTTTGCTTCAGTCAGCGGTCAATTTAAGTCAATGGGACGGCTACTTAACTAGCTAGCAAGCAAGCGAACACGAGTATTTTCTATTCAAGTCACAAATTTGCGTTTCAACATTAACTTACGCATGAAATGTTTTATTACAGCCCTTCAAATGACTATTGCTGCAAAAGGCAGCCGCACATCTCGGCATTTTAATGCTTATATTGACTTACTTGAAATTGGCCTCACAGGAAACCATTCATTTTCATGAAGACGTTGGGTGTATCGATATGGCAGCCGGGTGCCTCACTTTGGATTATGTAAATATGACATCATCAGTAATCTAGTGTTCTAAATAAATATATATACATACATATATATATATATATATATATATATATATATATATATATATATATATATGGATTGGCCCAGGTCAAGATTCGGCCCAAGTACAGGCTCTGACGAGCCTCTTGTTATTTCTATTTTACGCAGAATCCAAACTTTTTTTGAATTGGGGTACAACCTCACTTTAAAAATCCAAACTAACCCTTAAAGGCGCCAAATGGCCAAAGTGAATGCTTATTCATATTTGTATGCTTACTTTTTTGGAAAAAGTTGTGAACAATGATAGGGATAAACTGATTTGCTCACCTTGAGAAGAGTGGAAACATCTTTCTGATATTGGCAATCTTGGTGAGCAACATCGTAGCAACTACTGCCAAGTATAGAAAATGTGTTTATTTCATTCAGTTTCATCAGTAGCAGAGATAAAAAGATAAAATTAATGACCAAGGGAGGAACTTGCCTTCCGGGTGGAAAAAAAAAAAAAAACTATCATCATGTTGGTTTTTATCCTTCACAAAGGACTAAATAGCCCACATTAAAATTCTTTCCAGATCAGAGGGGAACCTGCACATTTTGTGGCCTTTCTCCAACCCACTGCTGCTAGTCATATTGACAAATTTTGAAGATTTATCCTCAAATTTATTAACTTGTTCACATATGAACTCACCCACTTTGAAACAGCACCCGATAACATGATGGAAACAAAATAGCTCTGTATGTCTCCTGATCAGATTTATCTGGGACCACAGAGTTGCAAATGTCAAGTTACTCCACGCTATATGTCACGTACGCCTGTCAAGTTATCCAAGCATTACCTGCTCATGTTTGAGATGATCGATGTTCTACATGAACTGTACTTTGTCTAATCTGCTGTGTAGTTGTTTCAATGACCTTTTTGTATGCACTTATTGAACGTCTCCCAGGAAAAAAAGTGACTGGCTAATGAGTGTTATGTAATGTAGAGAGGAAAAAGAACTGCTCCACTAAAGATGCAGGAAGTGTTGCGGTTCTCGCCTGGAATAGATGGAGGACAGTGGGTATGCGCCAATATGCATTCCTCAACGGCAGAGAGTGTTGGGTCAATAGAGTAGAGTGAAAGGGCTTCTCAGCAAACTTTCACTCTCCACCCTGTCCGCTCAAATTAGGCAACATACAATAAGCAATTAAATTCATTGCTCCCATCGCCAACTAGATCTCAAGTTATAGAAAATCTCCACTTTCCAAGGAGTTCTTGTATCCCACTGATGTTTTTGCATATAACATATTACAGTACAGAACTTGAAGAAGTTTCTAACAAGGCAGTAACATATAACCTGTTCCTGTTTCTAATGAGGTTGGGTGCACTTTAAAAATAGGAGAAAATAAAAGTGCAGTTGAGGCATAACCTCTCCAAGTACTGACATTCAGAGAGCATTAGCTGACTTCCCTCCACAGCGGTGCTCACCAGTTATGGTGGTGTTCACAGAATCTCAAATTTTGCGGTTCAAACCTGAGAACCATTGTACAAGCATGAAAATAAGTCTCCACAGGCTCGAGAGCTGTCTCAAGCCGTAAGTAAGCATTATGATAATAAGAAAACCCCGGAAAAAAACGGAATAAATAAAGCTGCACTACTCCATGAGAGAAAGAGCTCACATTTAGTCTGGTTGTTGTGCATTCAGATGAAGTACTCCCGATGGTTTCATAACCACTGAGATTTACTGTGATTCACTTGAGTGTCAATTGCGGTCAAATTAGTCTGCACTGACAGAATCGAGGAAAAAAGGCATAAGTAAAATGCAAAATAAAGTGGCAATTAACTGCTAATCAGAAGTTACAAACCTGGAAGCCTCTCCTGTTCTCCTCTGGCAGCATTTTTTTTTGCCCGGCAAGTTTTACTGGAATCTCTAAATCTTCCGATTAGAGAGTGTAATGAGTTCAGCCTGAATGAGGAACAGAACTCCCCGCTGACAAGGGATGGGGAAAGGGAGAATACATCCTCATCCCAGATAACAACCGCAGCAATTACCGTCGGCCATCTTTACATAAACAACACTGAGCAAACTCATGCCCATCTAAGAGGTCATGCTAAATGACGCATCAGACCATGCTGCCGGAAAATAAAATGTACATATCAACGGAAAAGTCAGATCCTGCAAGAGTGAGAAAAAAAAGGACACTAAACTGTGACATCAAAAAAATAAGTTCCTATAAGAAAGGATGAGGGAAATTAAAATTGGAAAGCATCGTGTGCATTTGCCCATAAGTTATTTACTCACAGACCACTGAATAAATTCAACTTTGCTACAAAAATTTCCTGGTCAGCACACCGGAGGATATCAGACTGAAATTATCGGATAACGCTCGTTGCCCATTGTCTCCGCTGTGCTAATGAGTTACCACAGCAGGCAGGTCATGAATGAGAGGCACAGCTCAAATGTAGGTGCATCTCCAGAGATGAATAGACTTTCCTTGCACCGATAAATCAATTTCTTCCCTGCGGATGTCCATAAATTTTGAAAAATACTAACCCAAATACTAAAAATCGTTTTGTGTCCAGTAAATCTACCCCCTTACCAAAGACAAATTTAGATTTTTATTCTTTGATTATGCGCATCAATTTACTGATTTCTTTATGGAATGAATGCGTGAACCTTTTATCGACCACAAAAGTTTTCCAGGATGTTGCGGTGAGTCGGCTATTTCTGCTACTATAAGTATGGTGTACACAATTTTGTATGCCGCAATGACTGTTATGTGAAAAGGACATTATGATACAAGTCGTCCGAATCCATCCGTATTCGAGATAATCGTTCTGCAATTGGCCATCCTCCCGCAAAGTAAGACTTTACCGACTGCTATTTTCATTACTTTATTACATAATTTATGTTATATTATTATAAATATTTCATATTTTAGGTTTACAACGTGATTTCTTATCATGCAGTGACTGTTTCATTTGTATGCGTTTCTAGTCCACCAGAAAGTTTCAGAATAACTTCAGAATAACTTTGTCCTCCAAGATATCACATCAATTAATTGGACAATTGAAGTTACCCATAAGCAGAGATGACGATTTCCAAAATTCAATACAAATTGGCATTTTCTTTCCCGTTTTGTGGTCGCACTTTTGTTACCCAGTATCGTGAAAAGACACATATGCATTCCCAAGGTCCTGCAATAGTCCTGAAAATGTAAGGTCATCCAAATAGGACTGTATAGGGTTGTTTTTGGTTCAAAACTTCAACTGCCACATTTCCTTTTGATGGTGCGCTAGTCTCAACTTAATTGCTCACTATTTTTGCGATGTCTTGTGATTGTCAGAGAAATACAGGTTGTATGAGACAAAGTCCTGAGTGCTTATAGTGTTAACAGGAAAACTAAGGGGTGTCAGAAAAGGCTTCTAAAATGACAACAGCATACATGCTGGTTGTTTTAAAAGAAGCTGCTGCACTAAATTTTAAGGCATAAATTTGATTCTGATTTCATGCATGAGATAACAATGGTGATCAAAACATTTCAACTTTTTGCCATAAAATGAGGGCAATGTGCCCTCCACGACTTGCAGGTGCAGTAATCAGGCACAATTGTGCAGTTTTTCATCCGTATTGGTGGATGTTTGTGTAAAAACCAAGTGCAGGGTCCTTCCTTCTGCAAACTAGTGATGTGGGGAAAGTGCTTTGTGGGCATTTTGGACCCCCCCCCCTCAAAGCCCACCCATTTGGGATTGAAAGCATGTAAAAAATGTCATGCCCTGAAAAAACTGAATCTTCTCAACATGGTGATTAGCGCTAACCAAACTCTCCCAGGTCTCCTCTACACCAAGCTTTGTCTGAGGGCAAACAAAACTAACTGCTGGGTGGGTATTATGGAAATGCTTCACAGGGTGATGTAGACAAGTTATGGAAAAAGAGTCAGGACCACAAACAAGGCGTTTCAGGCAGTTTAGGGAGCTGTGTTTGCTGTCAGAAGGAATAACTCCCTTTGGTGTGAACTTTGGGCTTAGTAACTTTGCAGACATAATACAAACCCAAAACCAGTGAAGTTGGCACGTTGTGTAAGTCGTAAATAAAAACAGAATACAATGATTTGCAAATCCTTTTCAACCTATATTCAATTGAATACACTGCAAAAACAAGTTACTTAATGTTCAAACAGGTAAACTTTGTAATTTTTTTGCAAATATTAGCTCATTTGGAATTTGATGCCAGCAACATGTTTCAAAAAAGCTGGCACAAGTGGCAAAAAAGACTGAGAGAGTTGAGGTATGCTCATCAAACACTTATTTGGAACATCCCACAGGTGAACGGGCAAATTGGGAACAGGTGGGTGCCATCTCTGGGTATAAAAGCAGCGTCCCTGAAATGCTCAGTCATTCACAAACAAGGATGGGGCGAGGGTCACCACTTAGTGAAAAAATGCGTGAGCTGATTGTCGAACAGTTTAAAAACAACATTCCTCAACAAGCTATTGCAAGAAATTTAGGGATTTCATCATCTACGGTCCGTAATATCGTCAAAAGGTAAACCAACATTGAATGCCCGTGACCTTCGATCCCTCAGGTGGTACTGCATCAAAAACCGACATCAGTGTGTAAAGGACATCACCACATGGGCTCAGGAACACTTCAGAAAACCACTGTCAGTAACTACAGTTCGTCGCTACATCTGCAAGTGCAAGTTAAAACTCTACAATGCAAAGCGAAAGCCATTTATCAACAGCACCCAGAAACGCCGCCGGCTTCGCTGGGCCCAAGCTCATCTAAGATGGACTGATGCAAAGTGGAAAAGTGTTCTGTGGTCTGACGAGTCCACATTTCAAATTGTTTTTGGAAACTGTGGACGTCGTGTCCTCAGGACCAAAGAGGAAAAGAACCATTGTTCTTACTATTATAGGCGCAAAGTTCAAAAGCCAGCATCTGTGATGGTATGGGGGTGTATTAGTGCCCAAGACATGGGCAACTTACACATATGTGAAGGCACCATTAATGCTGAAAGGTACATACAGGTTTTGGAGCAACATATGTTGCCATCCAAGAAACGTCTTTTTCATGGACGCCCCTGCTTATTTCAGCAAGACAATGCCAAGCGACATTCTGCACGTGTTACAACAGCATGGCTCCGTAGTAAAAGAGTGCGGGTACTAGACTGGCCTGCCTGAAGTCCAGACCTGTCTCCCATTGAAAATGTGTGGCGCATTATGAAGCATAAAATACGATAACGGAGACCCCGTTATACAACTAAAGCTGTACATCAAGCAAGAATGGGAAAGAGTTCCACCTGAAAAGATCCAAAAATTGGTCTCCTCAGTTCCCAAACGTTTACTGAGTGTCGTTAAAAGGAAAGGCGATGTAACACAGTGGTAAAAAGCCCCTGTGCCAACTTTTTAGCAATGTGTTGCTGCCTTTAAATTCTAAGTTAATGATTATTTGCAAAAAAAAAAAAGTTTCTCAGTTTGAACATTAAACATCTTGTCTTTGCAGAGTATTCAATTGAATATAAGTTGAAAAGGATTTGCAAATCATTGTATTCTGCTTTTATCTACGATTTACATAACGAGCCAACTTCACTGGTTTTGGGTTTTGTACAATAAAGGAAAGGGAAAATCCCAAAAAGCATAATATAATCTCTTTACCTGACTAAGCACAAGTATTAAATCAGTTAAAGGCTAATACACCCAATAATACTGTTGTCCTGTTATTAAGATGAGCATTCACTGATGTACTCATTGCAATATTAGTTGGATCGTACACGTTATACACTCAAATCATACAATACATTGCAATATACTGTATTCCATTTTCATACAGGATCCTGGATAGGCTCCTCATCGCACAACAGTGCTGTCTAAGAGGCTGATTTATATTCAAAGACCTGCTTACTCCTTCTTTAAATAGGTTGCTCTGACAGTGCGGTGACGCGTCTGTATTTCTATCTCGCAAACACATCGGAGCAACAGCATAATGCGCCCAAGGAGGGCTGCGCTGTGATGGCAAAGGCACGAGAACAAATTATGTGCTTCAGCTTTTCAGATATTAGTCATTTCCTCCAGAGAAGAGGTACCTTAACATGAACAGTTTCAAAAATTTTGCTAGTATTTTTTGAATAAGAATTTTTTTGAGGATGAAGAAACTGAAATTCAGCACAGAATGCATCCGTTGAAAATCCCATGGCAATACACCTTTCTGCAGATGGGATAGGCAAGCTGGTGCAATAACCTTCCTCATGTGTATACTCAATAGGAAATCAAGAAATCCCAAAAATTAAAGAGGACATAACTGCCAGATTAGCAGGACTGACAAATTCCAGTGCATGCCACGAGACGGCCGCGATTGCACCGGCGCCCCAATGGCGAAGCTAGAACTGGCAGTTAGGGTGGCACAGACACGTCCCTTTATGACAAGCTAGTCCTGGCTAGTTCTCAATCATTTTCCTTTATTAACGCGTTTTCCCATTTTCATAATTGGCAACTCAAGACATGGTTTCTCTTCATTTGTGATCTAAGAGCGATGAAATCATGGGTGTTACTTTCAGTACAGTGGTGGCGTCAGAACTGATAATTGGGGTGTGTGGTGGGAAAAATGTCCCAAACAGTTCTAAATTCAGAATAGTACTATAATCACATTTAAACAGAGAGAACTCAGCCAGCTTCTTGTGGCCCCTCAAAACTGTGGAGCTGAGAAGAAGCATAAACTCATAAATCTGCCAAACGCAAGATAACAGGACTGCAAACCGGCCGACCAAGGCTGGCTAGATGAGCTAATCTTCCAGAATGACCATATTGGTCAGCCTGGACCCACTACCGGAGCATGCGCAGCTAAGTGTTCTGGAACCATCCATAACCTAGATAAGTTACTGAACGTTTGCTGAACCCAAGGTTTGGGAGGCTCAAATGTGGTCTTCGTGCATCCCTGGAAGGCTTAAAATGAATTTACACTATGATGTAATGGTTAATTTGTTACTAAGGGTGGAGGGTTGCTATATGACAATGAACCAATCAGAATTAATAATTTTGTATAAAGTGGGACGAGCCACATTTAATCCCACCTAGAGGGACGTGCCAAAAGGGTAATAAATACAAGGTTTCGGACAGTCAGTGGTCAGTCTGTGTCGGGTGATTGAAGAAGAATGAATGCTATGTGGTTTGCGCAGACCAGCCTGGGTTTTGTACTTCACTTTGAGCGACTTGCAATAAACCTGATCACATCAGACTCTGGAGAATGTGTCCATTCCTTGAAGGTAGATTTATAAGGGTTGGGAGAACACTTGGTCCACAAGTGTTTTCACCCACAGGTGCACAAAACATCCGTTTAAAACAATTATTAGTCCTGACCTATTCTCATTCATTTTCATAATTAACAAAATGTTCACTCCGAGAGCACTCCACACTGAACAGGTGCTGCTTGTTCTCCCCGATTAGGCAAGACGACAATTATTCATCTGGACGCATATTTGCTGTATTTAAATGAACGTTATTCAAAATTGCAGACTTGTTGACTCTCACACAAATAGCTTGAGTCGCACGCTTTTGATAGCCTATTTAACAGCCGAGTGCTACTTTTTTTTTTTTTTTATAAATTTGGCATCTCCAATCCCACCCAAATCTGGAATGCCCAATTGGTGAACTACGTACAAAGCTTGCTCGTATGCGACCCCTTGCTGCCAACTCAGGATAGTGAAGACAGTTCACGACTCTCCTCCGAAGCACGTGCCCGTCAGCCACTGATTCTTATACACTCATTGGTTGAATCCTTGTAAGTTCAGAACGAGGGCGGAGGATACCCGGACATGAACAAACCCAGACTCTTCCTGACGAGCGCCCGTCTGGCCAGCAGGAGGCGCTGGAGCAACGAACAAAGCTACTATTTTATCCCCAAATCCGGCAGTCCCTTCCCAATTTGGAACCCTGTAGCGTGATGGCCAATTGTGCGCTACTCTGAAAAAGCTGCCGACCCCTGCCGGTGGGTACGCCGGGGCTCGAACCCGCGACCTGATAGTCACCTCTGCACTTCAGCACAGTGCCTGAACTGAGTGAGCTATCCGGCAGCTCGTGCCACTTTTTTTTTTTTTTAAATCAACCCATGCAATACCGAGACTGAAAGGCGATATTTCATTGGAAAGCAGACCAGTTCAATCAACCCAAAGCATTGGCCTATTAATAAGTAAATTAAAATTTTTCTGTACTGAATCTGAATGTACTGAATCGCTGTAAGATTACATATGGAGAGAAACCGTGTCTCCAGTTGCCAATTACGATAATTGGAAAACGCGTTAATAAAGGAAAATGATTGAGAACTAGACAGGACTGTATGACTGTTGTCTAAAGGGATGTGTCTGTACCACCCGAACCCAGTTCTAGTTCCGCCACTGGGGCGCCAGTGCGATCGCGCCCGTCTCTTGACATGCACTGAAATTCCTCTTTGGACATGGCAAATGCTTACAGTTGTGGACTGCAGGAGTTCCTAAGAGCTGTGAGCTATTAAACAAAAAAGCAGCCCTTGACAATGTCCCAAATGACCAGATGTACAGTACTGAACAGAAGTCTTGGACAAGTTAAAAGCAATTTTGTGGGGCAAATATGCTTGCAAAAATGATGGAATTGAGAGTTTATAATAACTAAGAAATGCACCATACAGAGCCGTAAACTGTTAAGAATTAGGCCAAACCTATCTTTGGTGTGACTAAGGTCTGTCTAAAAATTTGGCACACTGTCCCGTTGTGCAATAGTTTTATAAGATGATTGACTTTTTGCTTATTTCATGCAGTGTGGAAAACTTGCTACTGTTCTGCAGACTGATTGTCTCACTTGGGTCTGTCCCTCCAAGATGCTGCAGACAGCCATGATGATGTTGACATCAGGGCCCTATCAAGGCTATTATCTGTATTGACTGTTTTTTCAAGCATTTATTTATTAAACTTTTCTTTAAAGTAGCATTTGGAATTTCAAATTTACTGTTTATATTCAGCAACTCTAATGCAGAAAACAAAAAGTAAACATCTAATGCAGATTTAAGTTTTAAACAGTGTAGGGTGCCTAAGACTTTTGCACAGTGCTGTATTTTTCTGACAGTTGTGGTCTAACTGTGTCTGATCTCAGGTGCTGCTCGGGACGCCAATAAAGACCAAGCGGTGAGCATCAAAACCTATTCGGCATAAAGATGTTTTCCAAGTATTTGCCAGGGCGTCCACCCTTATGAAAAAGAAAGACAATCAGTTTTAAAATGATGCACAGAATGAAACTATTTTCTTGCCTCTCATGATCTCCAACCTTTGTAACAGAGGACCAGAACAGTCTCCCCTGAACACATGCATGAGTTGCTGTAACACTGGCAATACGCTGGTATACCGGTAATTAAAGGTTTCATTTTCTCAGCCACATTTTTTACAGGCACATCACTCAGAATTGGACAGGTGTGGGATAATTTTCAAATATTTCTATACATGCAAGTCGCTGCACGTCCCTGCAGTCTGCAGTGTTTGTTTTAATGAGTTGATTTGCATATCTGTGCGGTCAACAGTGCAAGAGTTAATGAATCCAGTGCCACGTGTGTGCAAGTCTATGCAGTGATGCGTTGAAGATTTCCGTCTGACAGCTTCTATCGATAACAGCGAAGGTGAAATGAAGAGATGATAAAACGCCGGGTAAATCAGCGGAGGTTTCATCAGTGTGCTGAAAACAGGAAAAGGAGAAGCGCATTCTGAACCGTGAGCACATCCATCTGTCTATTATCTAATGTGCTTATTACAGGGTCAGGGGGTCGTCGGGGCTGCAGCCTATCACAGCGCTCAATGGGCGAGATGAAGAAATGCACCCAGGACTATTTGCCAATCCATCACAGGGCGCAGAAAACATCCACAGATGTGGGCACACACACACCCGCGCTTACACACACACACACACACACACACACACTTGGACTTCTATCTTTGTGAGGGTACATTACATTACATTACATTGACTTCCATTCATTCTTTCTGTGTCTCTACAGCTTTTCCCTAATCTCAATATTAAGCAATGTATGCCTAACCCAAACCCTTACCCTAACCTTAACTGAGTAACAAATTGCCTTGTAGTTGTGATGTCCCCACTCTGTAGAGGAGAGAGAGGAAAGGAGAAAGAAAAAAAAATTTTTCATGTTCACAGATGTTTTAAGAAAATTGTTGGATGATTCAGATTCATTTATGCCAAACAAAATGTTGGAGACCATCTGCAGCACAATCACCGCCACAGTAATTACGGTCAATTCTTTAGAACCATAATCGACCGATCATTTTGCGAAAGCTACGGTGTCAACTTTCTATATCCATGACAACGACCAGTCCATCCAGCCACTGAAAATATAAGGAAGCCAATAACAATGTCGGCAACATTAAAGATATTGAACGGATACAGGATATCGTTGGTCCGCACTTTTTCCTCTCTCTGACATCATTGCGGTCATCAGACACTGCTCACAGACACGTCTAACAAGAATGAAACGGCCTTTTGATTCTCCAGTCTAAATGAATGTTCAAGGGACACGGGAAGTCACAGGGAAACTAGAGGAAACCCACGCGAACACAGGGAAAGTAATCTTCTTGCTGTGAGGCAACAGCAGTGAACACCGTGTAGCCGTGCCGCTCCCACATACAGGGTCGTTTTTGTCATATGGTCAGTCGAATGGCGCTTTTCGCCTCAGCCTGCTTGGAACGTCGAAGGAGACGATACTAAAAAAGAATCAGGTGCCAGGTACCATCCACAACTTTGGCTCAATGGAAAACTGAAAAAGGCAGGTAGAATTGAGTCGAGTCAAGTGGAGCCAATACCAAGGAAAAAGTGCCACAGAGGCAGGCCTTTAATTTGCAATCTGGAGTATGACTTCACTTATTCCTGCAGGCAGGATATGTTTTCTACATGGGTTAGGACTACTGTGTGATATAGTGCAGAAGAAAGAAGAAATCCTCCAAAATCCAAGAGAACAAATACAAAAGACAGGACTGCCTCGACACTCCTATAGCACTCTTATCCAGAACACTTAGCGACTGGCTTGCTCATCAGCACAATATCAGTATGAATATCTTCCGCGTCATCTCCAGTCTGGTCACAAAGAGCAGCCTTACAGTCACAGCTATGGATCCAGAACAATGATGGTAATACTTCTTTTTTATTTATTTTTTTAAACAGCTAGAATAAAATTTTCTAATGAGAATCCGTTAGAGGCATGACAGCTGTGTGCCTCAGCCCTCCACACAGCTTGTTAAAACCCCAAACTCCTCTTGGCTAACGGCGACACAATCTATATCCACTCAGAGCCGCTAGCAGCATTTCTGTCTCCACTCCACTGGATACCTGAAGAATGCACCCCGGTGCAATTAGCCGACTTCTTGCCCGTGGAACCCCAGACAAACAAGGCAGGCTTGGGAAGCGTCCCTGACCACTGTTGCAAGTGACACCATTCACAGTTAGCCTTGCTCGTTAGCGTCCCTCATTGAGGGGCGGGTAAGGTTGGAAGATAGCTGGAACAGCCTCTCTCCCAAAGAGTGCCCTACAAATGGGCTTTGCTTTCACCCCGCGCTCAGGCCGATTTCCCAAAGCCCCATAACGCTGAGAGACACCAAAACAGGAACTCGAGATTTGAAAGAGCCCCCTTCACTTGAGGCTCATTCCGCAAAGTCCAGCAAAATCCGCAAGCTTTCAATCCATCGTCGGACGAAGCAGGCTAAAAAAAATAAATAAATAAAATCTCGCTTGGCTACCTACCTTCTCCGTTCTGGAGTGTAATTGGAAAAAAAATGAAATGTGGCATGTCAGACACTTAAAATAACATAAACAGCACGAAAACCCGCTGGCCCTGTGCATGGTCTGGAAAGACCAGGGCTTAAAACCGGGCGATAATGAACATGTTTTCCCCTGTCAGAGACTCCCACTTTAATAGCCTAAGACGCTTCATCCCCTGGTGATGACATGCAGGACAGTTCTCCTCCCCTGGCCTGTGGACATACGACCTAAGACTGTCAGGGAAACATGCTACGGCTGTTAGTTTTACAATTGAGGGCACATTGTGTTCCCAAATAATCTAGGATTATTGTCTAGCTTTGGCTCTCAAGAGGACATAAACCATACGCGCTACCCAAAGCATAGCGTTCATTCCAGTGCATCTGTGCCAAGCGACATGTTTGCACCGGTATGCATCGAATTCACAGACCTAAGTCTGCACACACTGGAATCACATGGCAAATTGGTGTGGTCATTGTTAAACTGGCTACAAAATGGACACATTGAAATAATGCCCATTAATACTTAATATGGAAATGTCCATGCTAAGCTAACTGACTCCATTTTTTCTATGTTTTTCAGTTGTGTTGGGGTCTTCAATCTTATCCAGAAAGGGCCTGTGTGAGCAAAGGCTTTCATTCTAGCTGAGCAGTTACACACCTGATTTCTTCTATCAGGGTCTCCAGAAAAGAATTTAGAACATTTCTTTACCATTAATGGTAGATAACACTCTGCATCTGCTGGGTGCAGCACTTCAGTGGAGCTACATCACACTCATGTTGACAGAAATATTCAAACCCAGGGTGCAATATTTTCATGGCCAAAGCATTATATCAAATGAAAAATATGTACATCATTTTATGCACATTTTCATCTAATCCAACAGGACATATTTGGGATCATTAGAAACCTTGTGATTTCCACTAGAATTGAAAAAGGCCTCTGTTTTCAGGCCTCTAATGCAGCTGCATTAGATAAAACCACGTAGAGGTCCGTAGGTTTTCTGGGGTTAATAGGCTTCCCCTTTCATTAAAAAGCCTGAAGCATTTGGAGCATTATATCAACTCATTCGATTCCCCATTTAAAGCGTATTTATTTTCAGATTTAAGTAAAGTCTTTACAGTAGTTACAGAGGAAGAGTGACTTATACAGCAACTGTTTGCAGTAATAAACATGCATTATTTTGGAGTGCTTTGAACCAGATGGAGAACATTTTCTGAAGACGGCAAGGAGGGGTCATTGCTCTTCTTCAAAAGTGAAGTAAAGTTTTAAGACTTTGAGACATGAGGCGAAGAGGCGGAGGAGGACGCTGGTCAGTCCCTACCTTCCGTCGGATTGACCGCCGCTGGTAAGCTCTCCCAGTCAAGGGTCCAATTTGGGCAGGGATGAGAGGAGAAAACAGCAGTGATGCCACTCTCCTGGGACGCAAAAAACCGGGGAACCTGTTACCATAGGAACCTCATGGACTTCTGCATTTTCTTTTTTTTTTTTGTTTTTTTGTCAGAAATATATGTAATAAACAGGCCTCACAATACCTAAGTGGCCCTTAAGGAGCAATAACTGGGCCGAATAGTGGAAACATTATCATTATAGTCATAAGAGGAAAAGCCTTGTTTTTGTCTATCGTTGCTTATGTGTAAGTCACAGAATTTATGTATTTTTCCTTACGGCCCTACTGGTGAAACTGCTACTTTTTGGTACATATTTTGCTGCTCTTTTTCAGTATGGCACTACTCTGCCAGTTTTGAGTACTGTACACATTTTCCTGCAATGCCCTGTAGCATGTTATGCAGTGGCAGCCAGGTAAGCTGTCTGAATAAAAGAAACTTCTGAATACATAAATAACAAACAAGGGAGACGCAATAAATCTCTGTATGTGTCACTGAGAACCTCACCCGGTCTGTCCCCGTCCTAAATCTAACAGATATACTCGAGAGAGAAAAGACAAGATTAAAGCAAGTCAAAGAAGCTCAGAGTGTTAGTAATGCCATTCATCACCGACGGCCTCTCTCGCTCTCCGTCAGCACAGGTCTCTTTCACTGTCTTCAGGAAATAGAGTGCAAAGTAACTGTGTCCTGCGAGGCTCCAAAATACGAGGCCAGAGGCCTGGCTTTTGTGTACTTATAAAATATCAGGGCCAAATCCAGCCATGCATGACCAGTCAACTCCTCGTTTCACTGTTAGCGATTCACAGCTGTGACCTGCCTGGCAGTCTGTGGTCCGGGTATTTCGGGAGCTCGTTTGATCGAGCGACATTCGGTAGCTATCAAAGCGCAGGGCCTGAGGTACGAGTGAGGCCACTGAACGATGAGGAATGTGAGAACACTTCCAGACAGCGACCTTGGCAGCACCCTCGTGACTGACAGTTGCCAAAGGGATAGATTCTGTTCCTCTCAATCCATATCTAAAAACAGGAACAAAACACTGACTGTAGTAGAGTCCTTTGTCTGCTCCAGGGTACATATGGTAGGCATTCTATGAAAATGTATTCAGTAGTTGGAATGGGCCATGGCTGGATGAAAGTATGTTTAGGGGGGGAAGGGTTGGTGTGTCAGTGTTGGGTCTGCGGAGACTTCAGACAGTTCTAGCTCGAGCGGAGAGAGGACCCATTTGCCCCACTGAAAGCAGCTGGCGAAACAGCTGCAGTGAGGCGTGACGCGGAAGACTAACCGACGACCCATAATCCCTGGCGACAGACGAAGAGGGGGTGGAAAGAAAGTGATGGACGGTTGGGAGTTTGAGGTGACTCGCTCCGGATGCCGCAGCATCAATCGGGGCATTGGACTCGACTGCCTTCTACAGCCAGCTGGAAATGTCTGGGCACTGCAGTCTGTACCACAGTTCCCCTGCTGCATGTTTTTCTACCAGCCAAAATGACATTACAGTTATTTCTCTGATGTTTTTATACAGGTTGACTGGCTGTTGTTTACACTACCAGTCAAAAGGTATTTGCACACCCCAAGATCTTGTCAAGTCTTTATCATACATGTATGTTTACACCAAAGATATCGCTGGCACTCAATACTTGTTTATTACAAATAATAAATTTACAAGAAAAATCCACAAGGAATCCAGCACAGGTGATTGAAATGATCAGCTTGTTTTCTGCTGAAGCTGCTTGATAATGAGTAGATCGTTTGAATCCCCTGTGCTGGAGCAGGGAGAGATCTAACACATGCAGAACAGGTGGTACTCCAGGAGAGGTTTGGGAAGCATTGGATTAGACCATCGTTACTGGGCTGCTTAAATTTTGACAAAATGATTGATCCTGGTTTTGTTATATACATGGTTTATATATTTGGCTTCAGTTTGTCCTACCTTTCTGTTATACAAACAATATGAGACTATTATACAAGAACAAAATATAAAAAAAACTGTAACAACTACAGAAAGTATTGGGGTGTGCAAAAACTTTTGACTGGCAGTGTATACTGCCCTACAAAGGCTAAAGGCAGTATCTACGCAATAATTCAAAGAGTAAAAAATGGCTTCAGGGTTGGTTTGCTGTCCCAACAAATAGCCAGCACTTCTATGATAGATTATGATTAACTGACTCACCGTGGTATAATTTCTGTCCAAATAAATCCTGATCATATACTTTCAGGCCAAAAACTGTGTAACTCACGTTTTACCCAATATGTAGTTACTGCACTTAGGCTTTGTAGGGCAGTATAATAACCTGGGATAAATCCTGGTTTGTGTCCCCAAGTACCAAGGCATACTAGACTGAGTATGAGCCTCACAATAAAAACACACAAGTTACTGACCCTGGCCATTTTCCCTGTGAATCACCCTCTAAGTCAGGTCAATGTTCATCAAACCTGACATTCACTATACATGCTCTTAAAGGTGCAAAAACACACTGACTGCTTGAGCATTACAGAAATGTCTGATATCATTACAGGGGTCAAGGCCTGTTATTCATGTGCTGTAGGTCATACATAGAGTATGCTCATTAAAATATCAATGGAAATGCTTGACACAAAAGACTAGCACAGTCACAACATATCATCCTTGTTGTCTCATTCAGAAATGTTGCATAAGAGAGACCCAGTAGAAAAGCACAAAGCACAAAGCTCTACGGTCACCCCAGACGACCACTCTGTTGGAGGTGAGCAGTTATCTCGTGGACACTTTGATACAAAATTACTAACGGTAACTTATATCAACCAGGGGCATATTCCTCTCGATCAAAGTTAGCTTAAGGGCCTCGATCAGGAGCTCAAAAGCTGCAAAAAGCTTATTCCAGGCGAATGTAGGGCCTGTGAGCTGCCTTCTGAGTCACAGTTAAACACTGCAGTCATGAGTCTATATGTTGCCTCCATTATAGAGTTTATGAGTATTAAAGGATTGATTACACTGCAGGAGGGCCTAACAAGTCAGAAAAATCATAAACAGATGGAATGAGAGCAAAGTTAACACTGCACAGTTTCTAAACCCCTTCATCAGCCGTTAATATATCATTAACGCGCCTCATGTACACTGCAATGGCCCGAAAGCATCTGACTGCACATGGCCCAAAGATGGATAACCTGCCGAGTCATTTCCTTCACAGTGCCTCATATTCAGCTAGTAATTGGCAGGGAATTAGTCAAGTAAACAAAGCTCAGTCGGAGGACTTCTGTCATGGGGTTACGATGAAATTAAATGAGTTTTCTGTTCAGAAATGGAATCGAGAGAGAGAGCGGGAGCAAGTAGTAGATAATATGGACTGTGGCCAATTTTACAACCAACCGAAAAAGCATAAACCCTTTATCTGGGTAGCGCAGGGGGACGGAGGGCGGCAACCGTATAGGGACAAAAACAATCTCTGCGACTGCGCCTTGCGCTACAGGAGAGGGTAAATCTCACACTCCCAGGACTAATCGAGAACCAAATGTGGCCCCTGCAGCAACGACTGCCTCCAAACAGCTTGCGAGACTTCGCTATCAAAAACTGCAACTTGGAAAGAAAGCCTGAGGAATATTTCAATTACTTTCAATTTAGTCATGGTGGGCCTGGGGCCTCCGATGAAGGCCACCTGTGACATCTCCTCGCTCTGCTGTTCCGGCAGTGGCTCCAGCTCTGGCTCGGCTCCAGGACCCACTGGCGCCCCCTGCTGGACGTTGGTCTCTAGTGACTGGGAGCTGAGGAAAGTTAGCCCACAGTCCTTTGCAGCCCTGCGCACCCCGGGAACTTCCTGGACACGTTGGTACCAGCGGCACAGTAGAGGCAGCTGAGCCAGCCAACTGCGAGCACGCTGCTGAAGAGCCGTCTGCATGGAGAGAAAGCACACACACACACACAGATATACACCAGTAACCACAGACAAAAATGTACACATACACAGACAGACGCACGCAGACAAACAAACAGACACACAAAAGCACAAACATACAGACCGAGTACAAGCATGCACGCATGCACACGCACACACACACACACACACACACACACACACACACACACACACACACACACACACAATAATAGTGACAGTTGAGTACCCAGCCAGAGATTTGTCTCCAATTAACCATCATGCCACGTTCCACAAGAATGAGTCTCACACATTTCACCCCTGTGTTCTGAAGCCCAATGAGAGGGGGTAGCAGCTGAGAATCAGTGCATGACATCACTGCCAAACATTATACATCTATTAAATATCAAATACTCCCAAGTACCCAGACATGCTAGACTGAGTCTGATCTTCAGAACAAAAACGCAGAGTTAGTGACACTGGACACATTCCCAGTGAATCACCCACTCGGTCAGGTCAACAGTCATCACAGCCTGACAGTCATCATACAAGCCGGTGTAGGTGCAAAAGCACACTTGCTGTGCGAGTGCCACAGAAGTGCCTGATAAAATGAAAGGGTCAAAGCCTCTTATACGTGCACTGTAGGTCATACGCTCATTAAAATACCAGCGGAAACGCCCGTGACAAAAGACCAGCACAGTGTGCAGTCACAACTTATCGCCCTCATCGTCTCATTCAGAAAACTCGCATAGAGGAAACCCAACAAGACAGATTATTTTTGTGAAATATTACTGTTCATTGAGCTATAAATTTACAACACAGAATGTAAAGCTCCATAATCAACCCAAAAGACCACTGCGCCAGACAAAAAAAAGCCTCTCTTTGTCTCTTTGAAGATTTCAGGGCAAAAAAAAAAAAAAAATAGGTGCGCAATGCACGGAATACCCCTCAGCCCGATGTCGAAGTTTTTGGAGACGCCCGCCGGAATACCCCTCAGCCCGATGTCGAAATTTTTGGCCCGCCCGCCCGCCCGCCCGCCCAACCGCACGAAGGATAGCAATACCCCGTCAGCCTTGAGGGCTGAGGGGTAAAAATGACAAAAGAATTAAAAATGTTAGGATTATTTGTACATCATTCATAACGACAGGGTAATGTCATACTGAAATGCTAAAAGTACCCGAGTGTCATCATTTAAATGATTACAAACTGGCAGCCTGTATGTAAAAACATACATAATAGAATTTTAATTTATTTAATTCAAAAAATTGGGCAAAGAGGCAAAAATTTATGGAGAACCCTCAAGTAAATAAATCTGACAATCAGTGCCATCATAGTGAAATGTTTGCAGTACTATGCATTGAATACGTGTGAAATACATATTATGCACAGATCATCTCAGCAGAACATCCTGTACAGAAAATACATTTTTAAAATTCAGCTTGAGGAGGCCAGATGTTTCCTTAAATCCTGGTCTGCTCTGTGTTTATTTAAATGATTCACCTCACTGCAGCACAGAAAGCAGACAGTGGATACTGAAGTGAGACATGTGTGCACATAGAGTATATGCCTGCATTATCCTGCATGAATGTTCAGCTGAATGGAACACAGCCTCTTAAAAGGAATAGTTCTGATAGGTAGTACCACAGGGTGTAGCAATTTGAGATTTGGGTCATTAGCGCTGGACGCGCAAACCAGGTGTTTTGGGAATCAGGTGGAGATACCTTGGCGCGAGTGTTAGTCAGAATTTTCCTCTGAATTTCAATATATTCAGTATAAGTTTTATGTCATAAGAAATATATGTGATGAGATATTACTGCATTACAATAAAACAAGGTCACTGGACTTGCTCTTACCAAGTAACTGTGTAAACAGGGCAACAAGACCATATCCGTGAGGGTGAAGTATAATCCCTCAGCAAACACATGCTCCAAAGGGGGAAGCTCGGTGGTCTTCACTTTTCTGATGTCAGAAGGCCCCCTAGTGGATGAAGGCTGAACTTGCGACACAGACAACTTTGCCAATGCAACATTGCGCTCTAAACTATCGGAAACCTCAGGGGGCGGGGCCTCTGGTGCCAGAGTTTCCTTAGAGGACGAGTTCTTTCTCTGCTGCTGTAGCTTCTGCCGACGGATCTTGTCGTCATTGTGTACTTTAACGGGTTCGGCCAGCTTCCTCTCAAGGTGAATGATGGCATCAGGCACCGGGGCATCCTCATCAAAAGGCTGCCTTTGAAACTCTTCCACAGCAGCTGGGATACTGAGTTCACACAGTCTGGTCCATTGACTAACCTGCAGAGAGGAAAGGTAGACAGATATCCATTCAACTACTATCAAACCATTATTTCCTGGCGAGAGTCTCTTGGGAGCATTTACTATTCCTAGCATGCACTGGGCAAGCTGGAATAAACCTTTTTTCAGGTGGCCAAATCATTGCAGAGTAATGCAATACACTCACACCCTCACACTGAGGGGCAATTTAGATAGTCCAGATAACCCAACTTGGGTGTTTTTTAACTGTGAAAAGAAACTGGAGTACTCACTGGAAACATACTTGGACACAGAGAGAAAAAGTAAACTCCATTCAGAAAGGCAAACTCCAGGACCTTCATCCTACTACCCAAACAGCCAGACACCTGTTCAATACTGAACATAAATTAACAACTAGAAACCACCGATACCCCAGAAACATAACTACTTTCACAAGGTGCTACTATTATTAATTCTCGAACTTCATGATACTCAGCCAAGTTTTCCAATAACGGGCACGACAGGCTGACTGGACGATATCTACATATGCATGAGGGGTAAAAACTGACAGGGAGAATGGATTAAGCCATCCAGACGGCATTAAACCCAATGAATCGACAAGCGCACATGCCGGATTTGGCACTTTACCTCAGCGCAGGCCTTCAGGCAGGTCTTCTTAAACCCGAGCAGAGCAGCCACGTTCGTCAGACCAGGCTGTTGTTCGGAGGTCCGGCTGATGATGTGCCGCAAAACCACCGCCAAGCCAGCTCGACAAAACCTGCCAGCTCCATCCAGCACTGCAGGGAGGCGACAGCTCCTCACTAGTGCAGGCAAGTCTTGTACATGAATATCTGTGGCTTCAAGCCCCTCCGGTACTACAAGCCCCATCCTGGCCTGCCCGCTGCCAGCCTGAGCAGAAACCAGGAATACGCGAAAGGACCGACAACCACAGTATGATAACAGAAACAAAGTTATGGAGGTATGCAATGGAAACTGCTGCTCCTCGGGACTGTTAATTTCCAAGTAAAGACTCTCACGGCTCTCCTTTGGATCTGAGGACTTCATGATGTCTGGATCCTTATGATGAGGTCAGAGGTGGAGGCTGAGGGAAACCACACAAAAAATAATAAATAAATCTATAATATATTTGAGGTCGATGTCTGTCTGTCTGTCTGTCTGTGTGTGTGTGTGTGTGTGTGTGTGTGTGTGTGTGTGTATGTACACGTTTTTCTCCAACATTTCTCAACCGATTATCACCAAATTTGGTGTGAATATCCACTTGGACACCAGGAAGGACTTGACGTCGCCCGACTTTTGAAAAACGGTCATGCACGCAAAAAAAATGGCAATTTCACTCCGGGTAGCAGCTAGTATCTTATATTTTAATTTAAAAGCATTTCTCAGATAAAAAAAAAAAAAGCTTACTTTAAGCGCAGCTATTGCATCTTTATGTGTTCATAACAGAACCAGAGAATAGTGACAGGCATCCATCCATTTCGCTGCTGGTCTTGAAGTAGTCATGACAAAATATGGGTGGCAGGAGAACTAGTTACTATGTGCTTAAATTACCAGCTAAGTTAGTGTAAATGACCAGCTACGTAAATTCACAAGAAGTAAATTCATGGTTTCCCTGATTATTACGCGTTCGAAGTACTTATGGACGGCATAATCTAAGGCAGTTTAACCAGATTTTTGTACTTACTGTATATCTACACGATGAATTCTACTTCCCTTGAACAACTCACGTTGCGTTTCTAGTATTGCTGTCGATTGCACCCATCGATGTTGCACTGAATGAACTGTGCAACATTAACTAATGTCCGACTGGCAAATGTAGTTAAATATTCTCAGTGTATCCACGGCATTTAAAATCCGAGGCTACCAAAGCCTCGAAGAATAGAATTGCTATATAAAGGTATATATATCGTCGTGATTTTTTACCCTTTGTGAATAGAGAATGAAATTATTTATTGTGGCAATGTATGTGCATTAACACCGGATTTAAAGCAACCATAAAGTAACAGTTACATACGGAACGGTTCTAAGGTGGGACAATAGAGGAATTGCCGAAATTATGGCTGTATTGGATTAGCCGGCATTTTTTTCAGTCATTCCTTGGCGTGATTGTGTTATTTTTTTTCTCAATTGGCAACCCAGGCGGTTTCTGTTGACTTCGTTGACTCAGGTGAACACATTTAACGAAAGGAGTACAGATGAAGTTAATGCAGTTCAGTGTTATGTGCATTTTACCTAGCATCTTGCATTACCTCTACGCTCCTTGCTAGGCTAGTTAGAGCCATTGCTGACTGAGCAGCTCAGAGGACCATTTTTAGATAACGAGTTGTCTTTGTCTTTGTGGTGACTTACACCGATGAGCCAAATAATATTGACAACCTGCGTAACATGCAGCTGGTCCTCTGCGTGTCATCAAAACTGTTCTGCAAATGCCGTTCTCATAACTTAGTGTTTCCTGCGGGAACATTTCCGAGAATATTATCACACACCTTCCAGCAGCGTGTGTCTCCGCTTTCCATAGCCCATACTGGTGCCATCTCTTCCCCAGGTGTATGGTGCATTTTTACCTGGCCGATGTACATGATGTAGACCAGGCGACCTTCCTCTGTTGCGCTTTAGGCAGTGGTTAGGAGTTGGAATGGGCATTCCGTCCGGTTTGCGACCACAAAAAATTGTATGTGACGGGTCCCACTGGACTTGATGCTGTTACACATTCCTCCTGAAAATATCATAAACCCGTTTAATCCCAATAGTCACATTTGTGACCGGATTTTTTATTATTTTTTTAAATTATTTTTTATTTTGTTCTTTCTTTTTTACCTCAAGAAGCACTAAAAGTGCTGTTGTTGGCTTTGGGCAAACATGAAACTTTGATCTTGACCTAACCGTCATGAAATAAAAAATAAATACAATTAATGAGTCTGGGAGGTCTAGGGAGTAAAATGCGCGCACTTACCTAGCATGGAAAAATATAGGATTAATCGGGGTAATATTTATGCGATTTGCGCTTCTGTAGCCCTTCTGTCAGGTCTAACCTAACGGAGTGGAATTTGTTGTTCCCCCACACCAGCAGGCGCTCACCAGTTTGTGTGTGTATATATATATATATACATATTTTTTTTTTTTTTTTTTATCTAGCCACTTTTATTTGTTTAAATTCTAATTAGCTTTATGAATTGTATGTGCATTGTGTTTACAGGGCTTTAGATCAACTTCTGTAATGTTAAATGTGCTAGCTGTAGGAATTAAGTTTACTTAACTAGACTTCGCCCGACTTTACTTGTCTGTCCTTGGACCACTGTTGGTACGTCCTCACCAATCCTGCTGTACCCACTTTGGAGACACTCCGACCTAGTGTCTTGGCCATAAAGATTTCACCCTTGTCAAACTTGCTCAGGTTCTATTGTTCCTGCATCTAACATGTCAACTGCGCGGACAGACTGTTTGCATATTGTCTAAGGTCTGCTTTCTGACCTTGACGTGTGCCATAGTTTTTCACTCCATCTGTGAGTGGTAATAATGCTTAAGCTCATTAATGCATTATGGCTAATGTGTATGCATCGACAATGTGTCCTCGGCTCATAGCAATATACCAACTGATTTCTTATGTCAAAACTAGAGCGGCTGTGGATTATATTGAACTGTACTAGTACTACAAGCATGTTTGCTGAATCAAAGTACTTTCCATAAAGCTAGCTAGATTCTGTTGGAAGAACAATTTTGCTGATTCAAAGCCAATTTTAATAAATATAGTCAGAATGCCCAAGATTCAGATGAAAGAGCATTAACCACTGCTTTAAAGTGGATAAATGTATGGTTAGTGAGTTAACCAGCCATCATATTGCATATATCGTTACTTATTGAAGGTAGCCAGTTGAGATCATGAAATTGAATTGTGAAATTTGTCATTTGTGTGTGTGTCTGTGGCTTCAGAAGATGGGGATTTGGAGTCAAATTCAAAAAAAGTTTTATTAAGACTGAGCTAAGTTGACTTCAGTTGAATTAAAAATGATCTTACATTTGATGAGGCTCTTGCGCATTGCAGTATAGTGCAGAATTGACCCCAACACTTCTCTTGTCTCTCATTTCTGGAAATACATTTTGTCTTGAATGTTGCAGAGGTCATGGCTGCCGCTGTGAGCCTGGAGCTTGACCCAATCTTTCTCAAAGCATTGAGTTACCTTAATTCGAAAAGTAGAGATTCGGCTGACAAACTTAAGGCTCTCTTGGATGAATCCTTAGCAAGGGGAAGTGATTCCAGCTATCGGACTTCACCGAAGGTACTCTGTTCGGACTTCTTTCTGTTCTGTTTTATTTTTTATTATCTGGCATCAAATCGGTATTTGTTACTTTTTGTAGAAATGTTAATCGCTCATACTCCCCCCTTCAAACAGGAAGTGGAAGTTGCCAAGGTATCGGTCTCAAAAGTTACTGTGAGCAAACAAGATCCAAAGCAAAAAGGGAATTCCAGTTCTTCAGTGTCGAGCAGCAATAACGGCAAGTCCGGCAGCTTTGAGAAGAGCAAAAAGGAGAGTGAGAAGAGACCTCCAGAGAAGGTGTTTCCTCTATTTTGACTTTCTAGAGCAGAAGGCAGTTAGTTTTGTGTACTTTGTCTTGAGTCATAAATAAATGTTGCACTGTCATTACAATTGCTGGGCCTTCGGTTGCTGAGCCACTGACATGCAACAAATAATAGAGCTGTAAGATCTACGTTTCGGCAAGCACGTCTTCTCCAGTATTTCGTTCTAATCCCTTGGATTTGCTTGTTGTTACAATTATTCAGCCAGCCACTTGAACCAGATTAGCTGGGTGAAATTGTTGTTTGGAAGAAACATAAGGCAGAACTTCTAGTTGCTTATCCCTGGATTTTCCACTTCTGAGCAATGGTTATATTTCTCTATATTTGGTTTCTGAGCCTGAAAATCTTTGCAAAAGTGTATTTACATTTTCAGCCAATTGAACAAGGTGCAAATGTGTTGGCTTGTCTCACATACTTTCAGGTGAAGCCAGATCCAGGTGATGGGCTGGAGCCACCAAAGAAACCTCGACTGGAGAAACAAGAGAACCGCTCCTCTCCAGTCACGGTTCAGCCCACTAAAGACCTCAGCCTTCCTTACCTGTCCAGCTTTGATGAGACCAGTGCAGATGACTTTGCCATGGAGATGGGCCTGGCCTGCGTTGTTTGTCGGTGGGTTGTGTGCTACTGTATATTATATAAATGCGTGACGAAGTATGTGTCGCCATGTAATCTCTTTTGGATGCAAAACAGAAATGGATCTAACTTACAGCTGGCTCACTCACACAGACAGGCCAAAAGTTCTGTTCTAGGACAGGCTGTTGCCGCTGAGGTAGCTTAAATTCCGGTGTGCTACAAAAGTAGCGCTTTACATCAACCGCCATGCGTGCGCTTGTTTTCTACTGTAGGAATAGAATTTTCAGCTTTTTCTGGATTGAATAAAAATGAAAAGTTCCTTAACTTTCATGACAAATCAAACTTGCTCTTGGTTTGTCACTGTGACCCGTTTACACTTCATGATGGCTGCGTGCTCTTGTGTGATACCCTCAGTCAGATGACGGTGACTTCAGGAAACCAGCTTGTGGAGTGTCAAGAGTGTCACAACCTCTACCACCAGGACTGTCACAGGCCTCAGGTGACGGACAAGGACGTGAATGACCCACGGCTGGTGTGGTATTGCGCTCGTTGTACAAGAAAGATGAAGCGCTTGGTAGGTGACCGTGCCATTCCTCCATATTTACCAACATGTATAAGCCGTTTCTATAAAAATCCATTGTTTGAGTGTTTCTCTTCAGAACCTGAAGTTTGATTTACTTTGACCGTTAACATTGGTCATGATATTAGTTTCGCTGTACTGGAAGATGTTGGATTCACCACCCACTTTGGTGACTTATTCCCAGGTTGTGGAATGGTCAAGATTCCAAATTAAAATGATGGCAAACATAAGTGCTTAAGATGACCACACAGGATACCAAATCCCACTGCATCTCCCCAAACCATGTAAGGTATATGTGATCTCATTCCCCCAGACGCAGAAGCCCCCACTGAAACCAGCGCCAGTGCCCGTCTCGGCAGCCCCTGTTGTGAAGGATCCCCTGGTTAAAAAGCCTGAGCTCAAACCTAAACCAGACACAGCCAGCACCTTCCAGGCATTCAAGAGAACAGAGATCAAGGTAAGCGACTGCCGCCATCTGTAGCACCTCGTTAGCCTCTTAGCATAATTTCCATGTCATATTTTCGCCAAATTGAAATATCGGTTGCCTGCTCTTTCGTGTTGGCGAAGAAATGCGTTTTTTTCCTTTTTTCTCAAAACCTAACAATAAATATAAAAAGTTAATTCTTTTTAAAAAAAATAAAAATTAAAAAACCTTTAAAATGAGATGAGCAATTATGCTATAAGGCTAACGCTCTGATGAAACTGCCAACTATTATTGAGCGCCACCTTTTGGGACAGAATTGTATAACTTAACTTGACTTTCCCCAAATGAAAGGCTACGAACAGAGTAGTAGCCCAGATGTTATCGGTATGCATAATTGCTCATAACTTCGTATGGAAGATTAATGTACAGAATATTTACATGATTGAAACCCCTTTGAATTGTTAATTTTACTGTACCTTTTAGATAGGGTGGTGTTTTGTAGCAAATGATCCGGTTATCTACCATTCCTGCCTGTGTCCTTTTCATATGAAATTTGCCTAAGTGCACAGATCTACTGTTCATTTTGTTACCATTTTGAATGAATAATTTGTGTTCTGATTTTTAATCTCTGGAAGTGGTTGCATAGCAGCCTCCTTTAGTGTGCTCTGCTGCCTATTGTTCACTCCCTTCAGAGCGTGCCTGTTCGGCACCAGCCGATCGCTCGGCCTCTCGTGTTGCTCGTTGCAGCTTTTTCAAGGGCTGTCCTGCCAAACAACTTCACACTCAATATCACGCTTCTTCGGCTCCTCAGCAATTCACCAGCCAAGCGTGGCCTCGATCGGATAAACAGTTGGCGAGACTCCCTCCATTTTATGATTATGAGCTTGATATTGATGAACAATTTTTTGTTGCACTTATTTTATTTTAGTGCCCTTTTTGCACTTGACTTTGCACTTGACCTTGTTTCCATTTTGTTCAATTGACCTTGCCCTTTTGTTATTGGTTTAGATCTGTAACAATGGAAAGTGTTCAGTCACTTACTGTTAGCACTTGTACTTGTCTCCTAGGAGCTCTGAACTTTTGTACTGATCCTGTGCTCTTTTGTACATCGCTGTGGATAAGAGCGTCTGCTAACCTGTAATGTAATGTAATCAATGTGTATCTTGTTTCTAGCATCAAATACTGCATATTTTATCAATGGGATAGTCTATACTGGGCCTTTTTGAAGATGGATTGTGATATCTGCACTGCAACTGTAATGACACTGCATTCTCTGACTGTGCTGTGTACATGTCCTTTCTACAGCCTTCTACTGCAGTGTCATCGACTGCGTCCAGCAGTATCCCTTCCCTGCAGTCTGCCAGCGGGCTGACGGGGTGGGCAGCCTTTGGCGCAAAGACATCCACCCCCAGCGGTAAGCTGGGCTCCAGCAGTCAGAGTGGTGGGGGGAGGTCCAGTCCGGCCTCCTCTGGACAGAAGCCAGTGGCAGGGCTGTCCGCTCTGGCCGGGCCCAAGACTAGCCTGGGCACAAAGGCAACGGGGGGTGGGGGCGGCGGCTCTCCCAGCCAGATTCCGCTGAAGCCCCCGCCCCCCCTGACCCTGGGGAAGCCTGGCTTGAGCCGCTCTTCCAGCGGCGACGGGACCAACAAGGGGTCTACGTCCGGGGCCTCCGGGGGAAACGGCAACGGTGGCGGCGGTGCTAAGACTGGAGGCGAGGCCTCAAGCAGCAGCAAGAACCCCACTTCCCAGGAGTCTCAGCTCAATGCCATGAAGCGACTGCAGATGGTCAAAAAGAAGGCGGCACAGAAGAAGAGTGGGGCTGGGGGACTATACTGAAGGATACGGTGTCACTTTTTTTTCCTTCCTTTTATGGTCTGAATTAATGCAAACAAAGAATAAAATTGTGTGATTCATCCATGTGCCTTTTTTTATTCCCTTGAATAATGATGGCTATTGTGAAATGTAGTTTTCTGCAGAATTTTTTTTTGGAAAATAAAAGGAAGTTTGATAAGTAGCTCATTTTGTATCTGAAATTATTGGTGGTGCTCTCTGAATATCTATTGAGACATGCTTGTGAGTGAAGGGTTGATATATTTAAAGATGTCACTTGGCCTGGGGTGATACAAATGCTGTTAAGTTAAGGGTATCACAAATTCGAGAGCCTTTGACAATGGTGAAATGCTGGCATCTTGAAGGTCCCAACCGGAACATATAAGTAATTGTGACGCGATGAATGGCATCTTGTGACAGGCTGTTAAACAAATGCGAAATGCATCATGCTGTTTCACCATGAATAATACCATAATTTATTTTTCCCCAGTTCAATTATTTTTTATTCCTTCAGTGTTTTCAGACTCGCTGTACTGTTCGGATAGTTTTTGCTGCGTTGGCTTTGGAAGGATTACCTAGTTTTTACCCCTCACCCTTGACTTAGTCCGAGCAAGAGGACAAACTGTTCCACCACTGACCCATGGAAATCTATCTCCGAAAAATAGATCCATTCTCCAAAGTCTGATGTAATTGGGTTTATTGTAAATCCATCAAAAAGAAACGCAAAGAAACCCAGGCTGGTCGGCGCAAACCACACAGCATTCAACCTCCTCAGTCACCCCTCAGACTCCCCTCCGGCTGTCCGAACCCTCATATTTATTGGCCTTTTGGCATGTTCCTTTAGGTGGGATTAAACGTGACTCCTCCTACCGTATCCAATATTATTGACTCTTATTGATTCTTTATCCCATAGCAAACCCCCTCTCTTAGTAACAAGTTTGTCATTACATAACAGTGGACCTTCATTTTCGGCCGCCAGGGTCGCTCGAAGACCACACCTTGGGTTCACCTAAAGTTTAGTAAGTTATCTGAGGACATGGATGGTTACAGAATGCGCATGCTCAAGGTAGTGGGACCAGGCTGACCGATATGGTCATTCCGGAAGGTTAGCTCATTAGGCCTGGGTTGAGGGTTCTGCAGAGTTTTAGTTTTATCTAGGTTTAGTTTTTGCCTCTTTCTCAGCTCCAAACTCTCAGTATTTTTAAAGGGCCAAATGAACCTGGCTACATTCTGTTGAACTGTGATTTTAGTAATACATTGATTTTTACATTATTTAAGATTATTTTCCCACCACAAAGTATATGAAGTATCTTGAGCCAATGAGCTGTAATGCTATATAATACAACAGGCAGAACCTTATTCTGATTAAGTAATATCTTTATGTTAAATATGAATTACATTAGTTGACCAGAAACTTTTCTGTTTGAATCCCCCATAAACATTTTTGTAGGGGACTGTTTCAGCACCATAAAGGAGGCTGTCCGGACTTTTTGCCAGTGATTCTTAAAATCAAAGCAAGTAAGTATGAACCGAAGAACGCTTTTTTGTAATGTTAATGTAAATGTATCATTTAATTAAGTTTTTTTTTTTTTTTTTTTTTGCCCGTGGCTGCGTATATATCGTTCAGCCTGTTTTTAAAATATATCTGACATTGGTAAGTAAACTTTTGTAAGGAAACAAGTAAAATGTAAAACGAATGAATTTAATGTCATTTCATTTCAGTCATTTGTAGGCTAACCCAGTAGGCCTTTTTCCAGAGTTGGAAAACTGTGTTGCACCAACACCTGCACCAACTCGATCCTATCGGTTTTATATCATGACAGTTGGTAATTAAGCATGTTTTAAGAGTTTATTTTCATGAAAGCTAATTATATATTTTCCTATTTGTTTGGAGCTGCATATACAGTTTTTTTTTCTTTCAGATGCTTTTTATTACTGTATGCTATTGATATACTGTATGAATTATTTAATAAAGGTGATGTTTTTTTTAAGAGAATGTTGTTAACCGTTCCTCCATAATGCTCTCATCGGTCATTAATTTGAGTATAAGTATTGAGTATTAATTTGGAGTGCTGGAATGGGAACTTAAAAATAACATTTCTTCTCAGAACGAAACAAAATGAAAAACTTCATTGAAATCAAAATACTCGCACGACTTCTAGATGTAAGGATTAATGGGAAGTAGGGCAGGATACTGTCTGCTTGGGTCAGCATTGTTCATCACTCACCTCCTGCTGGTCATCCAGGCACTCGTCCGTTTCGTTTTGAGCTGGCACCTGACCGGGTTTCCTCTGCTCTCCTTCTGCGTATGGGAGCTTTGAATCTGTGTTTGGAAAGCAATGGCAGCCAATAGCCATGTGTTTCGGAGAACCGTGAACTGCATCGTTGTCTTGCATTGGCAGCATGAATCCCATATAAGCGTGATTGTTCATAGTTAGTTGATCGAACATTCCTGATTCGAATGGGATTGGAGCTAGGGTTGGGTATCGTTTGAATTTGAACGATTCCGATTCCAATTCAGATTCTTTGTTTCGATTCCGATTCCTAACGATTCTCGATTCCGATTCCTTTAGGAGGCAAGGTCAAAAAAAGTCTGATATTCTCCATCAATTTTAATTTTATTAACCTTACTATAATTTCTATACTATAATATTTCTCACAGGGCTGTTTTCAACTAGAATATAAATATCAAATCTATGAACTTGAATATAAATATTATAAATTATGAATACATTTTCACTTTCCTCAAGAGAGCTTTATTTTTGAAAACCTCATCAAAACACATTTACACATAAGTGTACGATGCTGCAGGTACTTAAACATGTTACCTTGCTCCCACTGATGGGCTAACCTGGTGCAGAAAATGTGATGTGATGGCGAAAAGCAGAAAAACCTAACTGGGCTTGTTAGATTGAAAGAATGCCAATAATTTGAATAATTAGAAAAAAAATCTTCCTCTGAATTACATCTCTCATTGTATCATTTTAGGACATTATTCAAGATGAATTTAGAACAAGTTTGTTAAGATCGCCCTGGATTCTAAAAAATACACAGGCTGGAAAAATTCTGAAAAGCAGATGAAACATGAATGTGAGATCGCTATGAATTATCACACTCGCACGAAATGGTGTGGCCATGGCAATTGTGTTTATGAAAATCTGTACCATTTAAATTTCTAAATGCAGCAATCAAACATGTCTTAATAAACAGCTCTACTCATTCAACTTACAGAGTAAACGAATCCACATTTGATCGCTAATCAAGCAAAGTAAACGGGTACAGGTTTACTTTTCTTCAAGTTGCCTAATTCGATAATAGGAGATGATTCTGTTTTCATTTGCTTGGCTCCTTTCAGCACGTAGCCGAAAAATACTGATGTCAGTCAAGTTTTTTCCGGAAGCATTTCTCACGCCCTTTGATGTTTGGCACTTTCGTTCAAGGCTGCGTCTGGTTTAATAAAGGAAGAGGGAAAGCTCGGATGTTCGCCCCACGGCAACAGGTGGTGGTACTACGCCTTAAAAAAATCGCGATTCAGAATCGTTGCACCCCTAATTGTTTTACTTACCTGATTCGGACTGCAGTGCAGTCACTGAGGTGCCAGGCTGGGCGCCGGAGGAGACAGAGGAGCCGCTGCTGGAGGAGCCAGAGGAAGAGGCAGCGGAGGACGGCTGGCGCAGCGCATCAAAGACGGGGCACGCATTTATTTGTATTCCATGAACTCCATTCCATGAATGGAATTTGTATTCCATGTTCGACGTGCACCCTCCCAAGGACGAAACAATCTTGTGACAACTGTTACATTTTGCCGAGGTTTCGTTGTTTTTAGAAAAGTAAAGCCACACTTTGGACCGCTGACGCACGCTATCCATGCTTGACTTACTCGCTCTGCGCGAGATGCTAACACTTCCGGTGGACGCTTCTTCGTTGGTGTTCAGTGGTGTTCTTCTGGTCGGTTGACTTCTTATTTTTTTCCAGTCGGCAGACTTGGTACCGAAACTAGGAATCGAAATTTAAACTTTTGAACGATTCCGGGAGAACCGGAAGGCTAGTCCCGGTTCCAATCGATACTCGGGAATCGATACCCAACCCTAATTGGAGCGGCCAATTTTTTGTAATGAAAACAAGCAAACTGTACCTTGGTCCAAAAAGCTTATGCATCCTTGAGCATACCGTAACAGATCTTCTCTTTTGAACTGTGTCAGTTACAGTCAGGGTGGTCCTTTTCCTCTTTGGCAATGAGAACATGACTCACATTATTTTAAGGAACATTTGAAATGTGGACTACAGCACTATTTCCCACTTTGTATCTGACCATTTCGGCCCAAAGAAGTTGGTCAAGTCTCCGAATGTTGTGGGTATTGGCTTCAGTTTTGTGCCGTAACTCGCATTTGCAGCCTGACACTGTATTTACTGTCAACAGATTTTTGATGTATTCACAAGTCCGAGTGGTTGTATTCAAAACAGAGGCATGTCAGTTTTTAAGCCAGCAGTGTCCGAGGGCTGAAGATCCAATCATGATGGCACAATCTGTTTTCAATTAACCTTTTTACGTGGCATGTTTCAAACGGGCGTTTTTCGTACATCCAAACTTCCCAGTGTTACATTGCCTATGGCCCAACTTTTTTGGAATGTGTTGTGGGATTCACCCACATAATGTGCTCTCCCACAACCCCATACTATGGCAGATGATGGCATTTGGACTGGCAGTGATTACAGCTTGATTTACCGTTGTAGTCTTTTCTCCAGGGGGTAAAATGGAAGTTTTTTTTTTTTTTTTCAAATAACCACAAAAAATGTTTACTTGTCAAAAAACAAAACATGCTTCCACAGTGCTCTGTCTATCTCAGACGTCATCGAAGCCACAGAAGTCAGCAGCGCTTTTGGACATTGCTGACATATTGCTTTGACTGTCGTGGTTTTGCCCTCGCCGGCTGAAGACACGAAGTAAAAAATATAAAAATCTTTACTTTGAAGATAAAAGCAAACAAGAGAGGAGCAGCGGCAAAAACACAAAGAGGGCTCAGGACGCAGAATGCAGCTGCACTGCCAAACTGGGGTACTGTGATGGTTCTGCCCTGCAGTCCCTCCCCCCTCCTGCTGTCTGCACCTCCACTTCTACCTGCCACACCTGTTGCTCGTTGAGGTGGAGGTGCAGTGAAGATTATTTAAGAGCTGCACTTCCAGTTTGGCAGTTTGAATGCAGCTGCATTCTGTGTCCTGAGCCCTGTTGATGTTTTTGCCGCTGCTCCTCTCCTGCTTGTTTTTATCTTGAAAATAAAGATTTTTATATTTTTTACTCAGCCTGTGCGTGTGGGTCCCTTCATTTGCTTTTGGGTACATGGTCCCAGTGCCCGCCGGCTTTGTGTCTTCAGCTGGCGGAGGCAAAACCATGACATTAACTTCGCGTAGTAGAGCTTTAGTCTGCACTTGTGGATGTAATGGCAAATGGTTTTAACTGACAGAGTTTGCCAAAGTATTTGTGAGCCGAAGTTGTGATAGTCATTACAGTCGTGTGTCCGTTCATCAGACAGTGAGGTTTTTGGGATCAGAAATCATGCACTTACAGGATTAGTATTAGCCCTTGCCATTCATGTACCAAGATTCGAGCAGATTACATCCAGCACTGAATAGCCTCATCTGGGTCTAGTAATTGTCCTTTCTGCTGGATAATAACAAATTCAGAGGTACGGTATGAAAAAAATACACGGGTACTGGCTTGTAATTTAGTTTTAATCTTGAGCATTTAACATGCCCTCTGGCCGAATAAAGTCCTCCTCTGATTTAAAATTCTCAACAAAGTAACTGATTAAGGCATCCCCAATATCCTTGTTATCATATAGCAGTGATCCATTTTTATTCACTGCTCTTTGACTTTCGTTTTTTTTCTGCTACAGTACTGAAAGAAGCGCTGAGGGTTAGTTTTTGCCCCCTCTGCGATTTGTCTTTCATACAGTCTTCTAGCACTACTCAGCTCTTTTTTGACCACAGCCCGCATTTTACAGTATTCAGCCTTAGTGATCTCATTGTTATTCTTTATGTACATCTTATAAAGATTCCTCTTTTCCCTCAAAATCCTACGAATACTTTTGGTCATCCACTGAGGATTCTGCTTTTTCAGCTTACTTTTGGACACCTTTTGGGATGAATCTGCATTGTGATTCAAGTAAAACCCCCTTTAATCTTTCCCACATCTCATTTACGGACTCACAGTCCAGGAGTCTCTCCCATTTTATTTCACTTAAATAGGAGCGCATCTTGTCAAAGTTTGCTTGCCTAAAATTGAACATTTTTGTTTTTGAATGCACCTTTTTAACGTCCCATGAAACATCAAAATTAACAGCAGAGTGATCACTTTCCCCAAGTGGCTCCAGTTCCTCAACATTGCTAATTCTATCTGGGTCATTACAGAGCACTAAGTCTAAAATTGCCTTCTCTCTAGTAGGTTTATTAACATACTGCACCAAAAAATTATCATTTATAACATCTTGAAATTCTTCCTCCCCCCTACCCTGTCCTTTCACCATTTCCCAATCGATACCAGGATGATTCAAGTCTGCCATAATAATAGACCCTCCACCTCTACAAGCTTGCGTAATCCTCTTAAAAAGCATTCATTGACTGTTCTGTCCAAAGCTGGTGGTCGATGGCATACTCCGATGTTTAAACCTGTCTCGTGTTTGCCAATGAGCCTGACCCAGATATCTTCACAGGGCAAGGAATGCTCAATTTCGGGAATTTCCTGTGCATTTATGTTTTCATTCATATAGATTGCTACGCCCCCTCCTCGCCTATTACATCTATCCTTCCTAAAGAGCTTAAAACCTTCTATATTATATTCATCTCCATCCTCTTCACTAAGCCATGTCTCTGTAACCCCAACTATGTCATAGCCCTCACTAATTATAACGGCCTCAAGCTCTGGAAATGTATTTTTTATGCCTCTTGCATTTAAATAAAAACATATCAGTTTATTACTAATGCTCTTCCCCTTTGATTTCCCATGCGGCCGCTGCTTCAAACCCCCACTATGCTTTGTTGCTTGAAAAGTATATCATCAATAGTGCATGTAACGCCGTCAGCCTCCATCGGGGCAGTCTGCATTTCCCTATTTGTAACACTCACTAACCTCCCTGTCCCCCAAGTCCCTAGTTTAAATAATCCTGTGCTACCTTCAACATACGCTGGCCCAGTGCAAAGGTACCCCAGTGGTTCAGGTGCAGCCCATTAGGCTTCAACAGGTCACCCCTGTCCCAGAAAAAGTTCCAGTGCCCCATTAACCTGTAATCTGTAATGCTCTGGCTATTAAAGTTCTCTTACCTTCTTGTAAGGAGCTGTCTTGGAACTTCTCCCCTTTCTAATTCTTTATTAGAAGTCAGTCTTGCAATAGCTTTGTTAGAGTATCAGTGAATCAAAAGTCCCAGGTTGGTTCTATAATTGTGTTACTTATCGCCTGTATCTTTGTGGCAACCATTTGTACATGGATGCTTTTGTTATGACAGCTGTTCTAAGTCGTGCAGAATCGCTTGGGTGTGTGAAAATGCCTTGTGTCATCATATATATATTTTTTTAATATTAGCATTGTATTTTTTCAAAAAATCCACTTTGGTTGCCTCAAAGATCATTTCTCATCTGTCATTTCCTGTGGCAACAGGATAAATCTTTATTGAACATTTTCATTGCATACATACTCATAGCCAAAAACTTTTTTCTGATTTATGACTGAATGTTAAATCTTCCAACAGTTTGGTAATATATTAATTATACTGATTTATATTATTTCAATTTTTTAAATGTCTTACATTTCTATTTGTCTTCATTTTGTAGATCCACCTCTGCTAAAATACATTTGGTAAACATACCCATATATGTTTGAGTGCATAAACAGTATACATGTATGTTTGATTAAAATATACTTCAATATAACAGACTTCAGTCAACATTCAACATTAATATACTGGTGTTTGAAACGTTCTGTATATATATATATATATATATATATATATATATATATATATTATAGCCAATGGCACAAGGGAGTTCATTTGAATATCTTTTGTTATCGTGGCTGTTCTAAGTGGTGCTGAATCCCCATTAAAAAACTAACGAACATAAAAATGCCGATCGACATCATAAAATTAGATTTATATTATTTCTTTAAAAATTTTAATTTGTTTGCTTCTACGATCACCTCTCATCTATCACCTCTTGTAACTATAGCTTATGAGTGTAATATATTTGGCCATTTATTTGCATATATTTACATTGCCAAGAACTGCCTTCTCATTTATGATAAAATATAAGATCTTCAGACAATAAGGAAATTTATAATTATAATTATATTGATTTATATTATTTCAGGTTTGTATTTCTTCAACTTCTGTTTGTCTTCATAGATCCATTTCTGTAAAAATACATTTGGTGAACATACCTATATCTGAATGTACATATATACAGTGTGCATGAATGTTTTCATAAAATATACTCCAATATAACAGGCTTCAAACAACATTCAACATTGATAATTTGTGCATAATACATAAACACTGCTGGTTGCAATACAAAGTGCCTTAAGTTCAAGGTCCCCCATTATGCACAAGGAACACAGCTAATAAGCCATTATGAACCAGTTCAAAGTCTTCCCTTCCTGGAAGGGGGGAATCACAGGGGGGAGTGACCACCCAGAATAATGAAATCTGATTGACTGCTTGGCTGAAGGTGATCAGTTCTTCTTGCCTCTGGTTGGCTACTTCCCCATGTGATGTCAAGAGGGAAAATATTTTGAAATGGCTTGTAATAACTAATTAGCTGTGCACCTGGTGACATAATACGGGACCTTTAAAGTGATAGTGCAAGATTAGGCTATCACATTTATATCTGAGTTGAATATGAAATGATTAGAACAACGGTCAAGTTCTGTCCAGTCCTTTTCTTGTTGGCAGCTAAGCATAGGACATCTTCCCGAGGTAGTTGGAGGGAACGTATCCCCTCTGTCCATTTGCCTCTGCTAGCCACCATTCCTTATTGCCGCTCAGATCAGAGAATTTGAGGATACGCACATGCTGGTACTCTTGTAGGGTCAACTCCTGTTCACAGCGTGCCTGGAAGGCGTAGACTGCGTAGAACTGAAATGCAGAGGGCAGGCCATTTCAGTCAGTCAACTTCCAACCAAATGATGTAGTATACAGGTCATCTGTGACTCAATAAATTCACTTAATCAGTCACCAAACAAATACTTATTAGCTAAAAAAAAAGTTAATCAGTCCCATATAGCACATTTTACTCTGACAACGCACTCTGAGCAGTGTTCGAGCCCCCTGCAGACAGCATAATGAAACTACATCATTCAGCATATGTAAGACTCCCAGAAGCAGACACCATGACAAAAAAAAAAACCTAATGATCACTGCAATATAAATGCAATTAAAACTGCTTTGCAGTGATATTAGGGCCAGGCAAATTTAGGTAATTCTGAGCAACAAGAGGCAAAAAATGGAGGGTAAAAAGGACGGTGGGATTACATCGTACATTTTGCATTAGTTGACATTTGAACTAAGGATCTCTGACACCAAATAGCCTAATATGCTTCGTCTCACTGAGGCAAGTAACTTTTAAGAGTTACATGCATTTCAAACTTCTAGCGCATTTTAGGACTAAAATAAGAAATAAAGCAGCGAGGATTTGTCAATAAATCAGTTATTTAAATGCATAATAGTTAATACCCAACTATTTTCATAATGGATTGATTATTTTAGGCATGAATATTCTCAGTTGAGGATATCCCTCTCTTTGACGTCAACATGACAGGAAGTTGCTTGCTGCAGACGTGCTGCAGCAACAAAAGGGCTCTCTAGTCTCATGCATTGGGCATTAGACACATGCTCACACACCACACATGACATGAGACACACACTCACACACCACACATGACATGAGACACACACTCACACACCACACATGACAACAGACACACGCTCACACACCACACATGACATTTCTCACTTTGAGATGTGATGTAACCTCAGAGGCCAAGACTTCTGCTTAGTCCATCCATACAGCTGTCTTGAATTAGCGAGCTATCAGCCAATCAGAAAATAATATTTCTTGTTGCAGGGTTTGAAGGTTTGTAGTGAGTTCAAGTTGACCAAAGTTTCTAAAGTATTGGGGCTACATTTTGGTGAAATTTCCAAAACTGTAGCATGTGTGGTTGGTTTGGTAGGAATTTTCAAAGTTTTAAATTTAAAAGCTCATTGAGGAAAACAATAAGTTACTAAAGAGGCAAATAACAAGAACATCAACATTATAATGTCCATTCCACAATAGCTGGGGCCTGAACTCACAATCTCTGACATCAAGAACCAATACCTAACTCATTGAGCTAATTGGCTGGAAGTGAGAACTGGAGTGTGGCTTCATTCATCAACTCAGGGAGTCACCAGCCAGGCAGCAGTTGTCAAGGAAGATTTCAAAAATTGTCAATATGTCAAAATTTCTGTTATCAAGACAAAAATCTGATAATACATAGATTTCAGCTTGACAGCATAGAAATGTTGGTGATTTGTCTTCAGCAATAAGTGTTTGACTTCATTAGAGAAAATCTAAAGTCATTCTAATCTAAAAATGCCATTCTTACATTGACTCCAATTGTTCCATGAGAGCAGAATTCAAAATGGTTTCAAAAATTCAGTTTTTGAGAAAAAAATTTGCATATTTGGCAAACATCATGGGCCATGACTCTAAAATATCATCAATTTTTTTCAAGAAGATTGAAAATATATTTATCAACAATTGGCTGGTATATGTTTACAGTACTGTTAACAGTCAAACGTTTTCATGCACTGAAGGCTCAATTTTTCAAATATCGAAACGCCGGGTATTTTTGGTATTTTTGTGTAGGACGATCTGAAGATTCAGTACAGCAAATTTAGTGACAACTGAGCAAAAATTGAAGCACCTATTACTAAAACCCCATAAGTCACACTTGACTTGACTTGTGGGGTTTTAGTAATCAGTGCTTCAATTGTGGGGCAAGAAAAGTTTTATAAATTTTACAGTTTTGGAAAAAAAAAAAACAGAGTGATAGACTTCATAATTTTGCTGTAGCGCCACCATCAGGACTATTGGCCCGTTTTTGCAGCTGAGGCAATCTGGTATGGGAGTGGACCTTTGTGCAAAGTTTGGTGATTTTTCATGTATGGGAAGTAAGATTTCCTAGAAAGAAGAAGAAGAAGAAGAAGAAGAATACTGGCGAAAACAATAGGTTCTCGGCAGATTTCGCTGCCTGGCCCCTAAAACCAATCACTGGTTGCAAATCTTATTCAACAGTGTTTTACACATTCAGTCAGTAGATGGCACTGTCTGAATGCATCTAAACCTAAACCAACTCGCACTGGATTTCAAAATTTCCAGGAAGTATTTCAAAATTGTAAGGGCATATATAAGATTCCCACAGGAGTATTCTAAATTTATTAATTGAGGAATGAATTATAACAGCTTTACATACTAAAATTATTATCTCCGCTAAAAGATTACAGAATCTCTCAACCCAATATTACAGCCTGACCTCATGGTGCAAAAGAAATCATGCACTCAGGAATGTCAGATACATTTTCATGATTTTTTTTTTTTTTAAGAATCATGCATTTTACACATGAATGTGGGCTACAAATGTGGACTGAAGATACAACCATACATCCATTTCTCTTACTAATATTACACATACAATGCTGTAAAAAAAAGTATTTGCCCCCTTCCTCTATTTCTTCCATTTTTGTTTGTTTGTCATATTCAAATGGTCCACATCATCCAACTATTTTCAATATTAGACAAAGACAACGTGATTAAATGCAAAATACATCTTCTAAATGATCATTTCATTTACTGAAGGTAATGGGTTAACAACCTATATTACCCATGTGACAAAATAATTACCCCCCTAAACGTGATAAGTGGTTTCACCACCATTGGCAGCATTAACTACAATCAAATGTTTGAAATACCTAATGACACTATTACATCGCTTTGGATGAATTTTGGCCCATGCACTCTTCTTTGAAGAACTTTTTTAATTTAGCCACATTGGAGAGTTTGTGAGCATAAACTGTGTTTACAGTCATGCCACTGCATCTCAATCGAATTCAAGTCAGGGCTTTGATTAGGCCACTCCTAAACCTTCATTTTGTTTCTTTTGAGCCATTCAGAGGTGGACTTTCTTGTGTGCTTCGGATCATTGCAGTATAACCCAAATCCTCTTGAGCAGTAAGTCACGAAGTGACGGCTGGAAATTCGCATTCTCGCTATGCATTGTTAGAGAAAATTTAGGGCTGTCATCTCGGCCATAGGAGGCTGCATGAAGAATTAGACACGTTTCTGAAAGAAATATACTGCTCACAATTTGAGCGTAATAAATCCTGGCATTGTCATCTTGATATATGCCTGTGCCATCAGGGAAGAAAAAATCCTTTGATGGAAAAACCTGGTCATTCAATATATTCGGGTTTTCAGCTAACCCCATTTTTTTGGGCACATATCATTGCTGAACCTAGACCTGACCAATTGAAGCAACCCCAGCCCCTTACACTGCCCCCAGAGGCTTGAACAGTAGGCGCTAGGCATGACGGGTGCTTCACTTCATTCACCTCTCTGTTTACTCCGATGCGCCCATCTCTCTGGAACAGGGTAAATCTGGACTGATCAGACCCCATGACCTTTTTCATTGCTCTAGTGTCCTCCTTTATGCTTCCAAGCAAAGTCTTTTTTCTATTTAGCCACACTGATTAGTGGTGTTCTTAAGGCTAAATAGCTGTTTAGTCCCAATCCCTTAAGTTTTCTTCACATTGTGCTTGTGGAAATGCTAAACTTTCACTATTAAACATAGCTTAGTCATAAACATGACTTCTACTGTTGATTTATTGTGCTTTGATTTCACTAACTGTTTAACCCTCCTGTTGTGTTCGGTCAAATCTGACTGATTTTCAAGTTTTCTCTCCAAAAAATTGCAGTTAATTTCATCTGTTTGTCATAAGGTTCCATGACTTTATTCACACATGGCATCTGAACGCATTAAATGAATTTGGATGATTTTGATTAAATTTAATTTTTGCAGGCATCAGCACCAACATCTACACCAATCACGGGAGGAGGACACAAAAGGAAGAGGCGTCAACTGTGTGCACCACAAGCTTAGTGTGCCACAACGCAGTGTATACATTTGCCAGGAACATGCAACAGCCACAAGCCATTGCCCAACATGTTCATGAGAAGACAAAATATGAGTGATGTAAGTGATTGACATATTGTGAAGATTTTGTTTTTGTTATCAGTAGTGTTATTGTTGATCTTCAAAAAGAATGAAAACAGTTGTACAGCTAAGGAGATGAGGAGTAAACATGAATTATGATGGACCACTGAGGAACACTGGAAAAACACTTTGGTGCTACCTGTTGTTTGTTTTAAGGGATGATGGGAAAATAGTTGTTAATGTGTACATTCAGTCTAAGGTTCAGACATTACTTTTATAACATGGTTAAGTTTTCCTGTGTAGATTTGGGCTTTTGTTTTACTAAATAAATCATACCGTGATTTACAGTTTCGACCTGGAACACAAAAGATGTTATTTTGTGCCACTATTTAGAAAATTGAAATGGTTTCAAAACAATGTCTTTGGTAAACATTGAAATGGAGTACTCTGTGATAAATATTACAATATGTTTCATCTAAGTATTTGGTACTTAGAAGTATTAGTCAAAATAATATCTATATAATGTTTTTTCCCTAAAAAACGAGTTGTATGACCTTAGGTCAGAGGTGGGCAGCGAGGGCCGTATCTGTCCCTGGTTTTCACACCAACGTCTGGTCTTTAATTAGTTGATTGTCTCAATTGGCCAAACCATTTATGACATCTGACGTTTCATGCGCATTTCTTTAAATTATCATGAAACTACAAAGACTAGTCTTGTCTCCCTTCATAAAACATAAAGCAACATTGCGAAAATCTATATTTGTGCATGCAATCAATTAACTCAATTAGTCAGGGTAATTAATAGGAATAAAAACCTGCATACACACCGGCCCTCCGGGTCCGTGATTGCCCACCCCTGCCTTACGTAAATTAGGCCCACAGCACATACATAGCAAATAGAAGTTCAAAACTTGTAATGTTCACAAGAGCTGAAGTTGATAAAAATATCTAATAACATTAGGTGATAATATATGCATCATTGTGGATTTATAATAAACTACAATGTTACCGGTCACATGTGACCGGGAACATAATGAGTGTTAGCCTAAACGAACAGAACAGGAGGGTTAAGTGATCTCCAATCATGATCTTTAAGGATTTTTTTCTGAATACACTTTATCCTCAAAGATGATGGTTCACCACTATCCTTCCAGGTTTTAATAATTGGTTCTTTACCAGTAGATTCAGTCATCTTCTTAGTTGTTTTCTTTGCTCGATGTAATTAAATCCTTTGACCCTTCTAAAACAGAGCAACATCTTTCACAACCTCAGGATATGTCTTTCGACATGGTTGTTTAACAAAATGGGAAGCAACTCGCTGCATCAGTTAGGGTTAAATAACTTGTTGCCAGCTGAAACATATTAATTATTGCTGTAATTTTCAAATAGAAGATGCCTACCTATTTGCTGAGTTAAACTCAGGGGGTGACTTCTGATCCCCCCGGCATGCAGAGGGATATAATCATCAGTGCATCTGTCATCTGTCTGTCTGCGGACATTTTGTTTCTGCCGCAGGACTCAAACACCGTTCAACCTTTTTTAACGTAACTTGCTGTGCGTATTAATCAGGTCCCAGGCTGCTGCATTTTGATATTTTGTGATTTCTAAGATTAGATTGCAGGGAGGGTGCCGAGGATGGCACAACCAGGTTTAGGGGGCAATTACTTTTTCACATAGGACCAGGTAGGTTTGGATAGCTTTTTTCCCTCAGTAAATGAAATCATAATTAAAAAATGCATTTTGGATTTACTCTGGTTATCTTTGTGCAATGCTAAAATTTGTTTGATGATCTAAAATATTTAAGTGTGACAAATATGTAAAAAATAAGAAATCAGGAAGGAGGAAAATACTTTTTCATGGCAGTATATGTAAACCATACAATGTTGCACATCGAGAAAATGTGTTTCTTTCCTACCCTAGGCAAAATAAAATGCATTGATGTTGTTCGTAAACATAGCATAAAATTCCCTGCCTCCCTTTTTATTTCAAAAAAATGTTTGGTACTTTAGATGAAATAATGTGGACAATATACAGGTCCCACGAATACTTGATGTATTCAGTCACATTGCTGCGTGAGATGTGTCGTCATTACATTAAAACCATAGAACATGGGTCACAGTTCATTTTGTGCCGTCACTTCATCTGCCAGAAAAGGTCCACTAATCATCTGCGCTATAAACTACCGCAATTTTTTTTTTTTATAATCCAACATCCTGCTTAATGAGCAAGCTCAGTTTACAATAAGAATTATTCCCACGGAATAACCCTGGTTTAACTATGTAATTGCAGGCAGGGCGCCTACTTGCTTGCGTCACTCTGTCCCTTGCGGTGACTTGCGTCACACAACCGTTGTGTATTTTAGTGCACGTGAGAGATTTGGAAAGGATCGCGGCTCACCTGCTGATCCTCTGGCTCTGGGTCCTCGGGGGACTCTGGCTCTCCCTGCAGGCCAGCCAGGGAACCACAGCTGCTGTCAGGAGTGTTGAGACTGAAGCTCTTAAGGCTACTGCTGCTGCTGCCCGAAACGAAAAGGCTGAGGTTGTCGAAGTCGTCGGGGGGCTGGGTCTGCACCCCGCTCAGCCTTCGGACGGGGTTATACTGCTTCAGAAAGGAGGAGTACACGTACCCCTGCGTTCCTGCACAAACAGTGGCATGAAAGTTGTGGGGTCAGAAAAGTTTTCCCATGGGATTCTTCTAGTTCTACCTTGTAGCTGAGGAGTTGGCTAACACAGGTGATTGGAACAAAACAATGGGGAGGACTTTCACCTCTCTGAGCAAAAGTACACAAAGAACAAAGAGAGGCCTGAGTGACAGTGGGAAGTGCAAGACCAAATTAGGCATGGGAAGAGAATAATATCTTTGTATGTCGCAGAAAGGCTGTGTGTGTATTATAGGTTGACTAGGGCATAATACAAAACCAATGAATGAAAGACAGGTATTTCAAAACAAATTATGTCCATCACAAGTTGTTCATTTACAGTTTGTTTAAACACGCTCTGATCTATTGCCAATTTACGAATGGATAGTAAATGCGCATTAAATGCAGTGTTTGTCATCTGGAACTAGAGCTATTTTCCTGCCTGATCTTCATAAGGTCCAACATACTGTCTCAAGTCACATAAATTTAAGAGTTCTTCAGCTCGCGACGCACCTCATTTTTATTTATTTATTTGTCTTTGTTTTTATCACAAATCAAATGCGCATACATTTCCCAGACAGTATTCTGAAAAAACTTCAACAGCGTTGAGGATAACTTTACGACCTACAATATTGCGTGCTGGGAAAAAAAAACAAAAAAAACAAAGAGCTTCACTTCACTACTCTAATGCCTCTGGGGTATAGTTTATGAGGCTCTGAATAATCTTAACTGCGTCAGCCTCGGAGCGAGCGCGAGACACAGCAGCGAGGCAGACATGGACTCTCTAGGCGAGATGGCCTTGTTATGATCCTGTAATCTCGGGAGAGTTTCGGTGAGGCTACTTTTTTCACGCACAGTAACGCAAGACCGCAGGGAATTCTCGCAATGCTGACTGCCATGCAAGTCCAGCGCATGCAAAGGAAGTGCGAATATACCTCACCAGTGAGCCACCTGCAGACGGCAATTACAGATAAATACTGATAGCCAAATCATGTGGGTTCCTGCCAAAAGAGCTACCGTTTAGTCAGGTTCTAAATACCCTTTTACCAATCTCTTTTATGACTGCACGCGTATTTAGCAATAGAGAGCGTTGAAAATGACTACCAGATGTACTAATCTTATCACTGCGAAAGCGCAAGCAAGCATAATTATAGGGAGAGGCCACTGGCTACAGTTGCTACTACAGCAGGTGAAATGTAAATGTTCTTCTCAGGCTTCTCTCTGTTTGCAAAACAGTATCTATAAAAGAGTCTTAAAAACTAGTCAGCTATGGGTTTATGCGCAGGACTAGTGACTTCTGAAGCAGGTTTCAGTGAGTTGCGCGAAGCAGATGGGCATAATTATGCGTATCCCACGTTCCCTGGGATCTATGGCTCAAATGCAGCCCGGAGGTAGCAGCAGGTCACGTTCTACTCACCTCCTGTGTCCACCAGCCACCGGCTACTGCTGCCAAAGGGATCCCAGTCCTCCACCAGCCCCACCAGCTCCCCCTCCAGCAGGCTGATGTCCTGGTCTTGCGTGGCGTTGCAGTTGCGTTTGAGCTGATACAGCCTGTCGGCCGCGTAGCTTGACAGCAGCGAGGCCCTCTGACCCTCAGTCTGGCGGGTGACCTCCGGCGGCTGGGAACAACACAACAGACTCATCAGGTCTCACCCCACGAGGAGGGCGGGGGGGGGGGGATGCTACCTGCTAATGAGGCTCCAGGGGTTTGTCAGCACTTGATCCAAATGAGCTCTTGTGTACCTGTCTGTCTGAAGGGAGCAGTGCTCGGCAAGGCTTTCATGTTGCCAGGCTTTACTTTAATCACGAGCAGAGGCACTAGCCACTGTCTACCACTTCAGATGAGATCCAACGCATTGTCCTTTCATTAAGTTTTAATTGGTTCAGCTCAAACAGATGGTTTGTATGTGGGAGAGAAACTGATACATCTACAGGAATTCCCACAATAATCAATCACCCATCCCACAATGCTAGAAAATCATTTGTTAAAATTCCACTCAATGCATTTAATGAACACTCATTATTTTGATGACTGGCAGAGGGTTTTATGAAATAACGCCATTTGTTTTACTTACCTGTATTTTCTTCGTTTTCTCGAAGCTCACTTTTCGCTCCATGAGCTTGGGCGCGTTGTCCTTGACGAAGGTCAGGTTATTCAGTTCATCCATGATGCTGTTTTGCACGTCGCTGATGTTCGACAGGGGAGCCTGAGGAGAGACCAGACGTCAAAAACGGGCACAGATGGCAGACAAATTACCCTGCAATAAAACCGGTCCACATCCGGGGTTCTAAACATCGGCTGACGCGCCAACACGCGAGTGCACAGACTGCAATTCAACACACCACCTGTTGCAGGGCTAGCACAGCTGGATTATTAGGGCTAATAAAGTGGGCATAAGACAGGAGAGATGTCATTTTTTTGCCATAGTTCACTCTCTAAAAAAAGCATGAAAGTTTATAGTGCCAACAATTATCATTGGTGTAGTACAATTAATATGGTGTCAAATGCTATGTGAGCATATATTTTTCTAAAAACAATAATTTTTATTAGTATCAATATGTTGTCTTTTCACAATTTTCCACTAAATGTAGAGCCTAAATGATTTGCAAATCATTGCCTTCTGTTTATATTTGCAGTTTACACAGAATGCCAACTTTGCTGGAAATGGGGATGTATATCCCAAGCGAGCAGTACATGATTTGATTGAATTTAGTTTAGTTTTCTATGTTATCAAAATTTGGGAAAGTTTTTACGGGGTTGTCATCTGATACTAAAAAAATCAGTGTTCAGCCACAGTCATTAAAAACTGGAAACGAAACTATCACTGATAAAGCAAAAATACTTAATGAATTAAATCAGCACTTTGTATCTTCTGGTCTCTTGTTCGAAAAGGATGTGCATTCACATCAAAATCTTGGAGAAAAGGGAGTTACAGAAGAAATGCCTTCTGCTCTTAATTTCAAGTTCAATCAGACTGAAGTGTGAGAAGTGAGCGATACTCTTAGAAAGTAAGATACCAAAAAATCAGCTGGTCCTGATGGTATTCGACCGCTCTTCTCAAAAATTGCTGCTGATGTAGTTGCAGAACCTCTATCTTATATTTTTAACTTGTCACTTCAAAATGGTCAGGTACCTGAGTGCTGGAAGACTGCTTATGTTACCTCGATACTAAAAAGTGGTGATCCCTCTTCCCAAATAACTACAGGCCTATTTCCAAATTGTCAGTACTTGCGAAGGCACTGGACGGGCTAGTAGATGACCAGCTAAAAGAGTTTTTATCCCAATATGACATTCTTGATTATCTGCAGTCTGGGTTTAGGAAAAAACACAGTACAGTCACCGCTACAATGAAGGTCTAAAATGACATCATAAATGCCATTGACTCCGGAGAACAATGTGTTGCTATATTTTTAGATTTATCTAAGCCCTTTGACACATTGGAACACTCTATTCTTCTGCAGAGACTTATTAATATTGGGTTCTCACTGAAAAATGTTCTGTGGTTTAAAAGCTGCCTGAGCAGTAGGAAGCAATGTGTCAGAGTGGATAGCTTGCCTTCCACCTTTTTGAATATAAAAAATGGGGTTCCACAAGGGTCCATATTGGGCCCTATTCTTTTTGTCATGTACATTAATAATTTATGTAAAAGAGTCAAAGAGGCAAAGTTCCATTTTTCTGCGGATGACACCATCCTTTACACCACAGGATCGTCTCAATTGAGTGCATTTAATCATCTGCAAGTGGCTTTTAATGTTGTCCAAAGAAATCTTTGTAAACTGAGGCTGGTTCTAAATGCCAGCAAAACTAAAGCAATGAACAACTCTAGATCTAAGAGGGCAGTGGAAGATAAATTTCAGGTTTTTACTCTAGCAAATGAGGGGATTGAGTGGGTCCATATTTTTGAATCCCTGGGTTTTATCCCGGATGAATGCCTTTCTTTCAGTCACCACATCCAGAGCCTAACAAAAAACCTGAAGGTGAAGCTGGGTTTCATTTCCAGACACAAAGGCTGTTTTTCATTTGTTGCTCGGAAAAAAACTAATTCAAGCAACCTTTTTATCTGTTCTTGATTACGGTGATACTCTCTATATGCATGCTACATCAGCCTCTTTGAAAATGCTGGACTCAGTTTACCATGCTGCACTGTGTTTTGTCTCAGGTTTAGGATTTCATACACATCACTGTGTCTTGTATGACAAAGTAGGTCTTCCCTGCATAACAGAAGAATGGAGCATTGGTAAATCTTTCTTTACAGGCAATATCGAATGATCTGCCTTCTTATTTATGCTTTTTACTGGCTCCTAAGGTTGTCACTTGCTGCAACCTTCAGTCAAACGGAAAGATTCTGTTTATGGTTCCTCGGACTCGCTCTGTCTTTGGTCAAAGTGCTTTTGGTGTTTTTGCTTCTTCATCTTAGTCTGAGCTGCAAGGGCACCTAAAACTGGATAATTATGTTAGTCTGGATTAAGGATTAAGGATCATCTGATGAGCCTGTGCACTTGCACCTGCCGAACGCTGCTAATTTATAAGTTAATGCTCTGTTTATTCGTTGCTGTCTAATGTTTCTGTCTTTTTGTGAAGGTCTTTTCTGTGAACCTTTTTGTGCTGAGCTGTCTTGGCCAGGACTCCCTTGTAAAAGAGATATTTGCATCTCAATGGGAATATTCCTGGTAAAATAAAGGTTAAATAAAATAAAATTTCAAATTTCAGGATATAATTCACAAGGTTTTCCCTAAAGAGCAAAAATTCATCTCCACTGAGAATGAAATGACATCTCCTCCAATCACTTTTGACATGACTTCATTTGTTGATACCATAATTATCCAGCTGCTTTATGGTTGATAACCATAAAGTGAAGAAACTGTGCCATCCAAATGGTATTTGTATTCTTGAACACCTGATGTTAAACTATGTACCGCTGTACTTACTGGTAGCTGCTGCATAGGTGGGGCTTTCTGCTTGGCCGAGGCCATCAGCCCCTGAAGCAGAGCAGCCATGCAGTACACGCAGTTGGTCAGGATCCTTTGGGCCGCGTGGTTGAACCTCTGCAGCTCGTCCACCAGCTGGGCGTTGAGAGCCTCGTAGTCACGGCGGGCCACGCCCTGCTCCTCCTGGGAGGAACGCTCCAGGTGGCTGCAGAAGTCCAGCAGCTTGTCGTAGCGCTTCTGGATGAGCTTCTGAGGGGCAAGGAACATGCCCTGCAGAGTGGATAGCGGCGAAAGCACCAACCGCTCCATTCTTTCCTTCTGGAGATACAGAAAGGTACCCAAAGCAGTAAATTAAAAGACACAGCTAAGCAAGCTGGTTACCAAAGTGTTCAGCCTGGTTCTTCCCGATGTTTCTGCCAATCTGTTCTCATCAGGAGTTTTTCCTGCTTCTGTCACTGTAAACGTAATTTTGAGGGGGTTCAAGCTAGGATTTAACTGTGTAGCGCATTGTTGCAAATGTTTGTGAGATGCACTATACAAATAAAGTTTTGACTGAGTGATTAATCGTTTGAAAGAATGAGATATGAAGTCTTATTACAAGGCATGACACCATTGTTGCCGATTTCAATCGGATTGACAATTTCAACAGTACAAAGTCACATGTACAAGATGTGAAGGTAATAGGCATAGAATAAATTAATGAATAAATATATTGCTTTAATAAAAAAAACTTTAAAATCAAGGAAAAGGAAAAAAGGAGTCACTTTGCAGACATTCGCTGTGTGTGTGTGTGTGTGTGTGTGCGTGTGTGTGTGTGTGTATATATGTTTGTGTGTGTGCGTATGTGTATATGCATGTGTGTATGCATGAGTGTGTGTGTGTGCGCATGACAGTATGTGCGTGTGTGTGTGTGTGTGTGTGTGCGTGTGTGTGTGTTTGAATGAGTGAGTGGGCCTGTGTGTGCATGTGTATATACGTGCATTTGTGTGTGCTTTCTGAAGGCTTCTCTTCAGAAATAATCAGCTCTGGGCAGCTTTGGCTAATGATGTTTCCGCTCAAGATTGCACAAAAGGAAATGTCATCAAATGAATGAGTGAATGAATGAATCCCAGAGAGAGATTTCATTCTGAGCCTACAGGTGCGCTCAAGATTGGGCAGCTGGACAATCTCTGCTCTATTAGAGCTTATTAATAGCACTGGTGCTCCTGGAGTGCACTGAGCAGTCATCGTCTGCATAAAGCGCAGCACACGTCCCATTCAGCAACCCATTATCACTGTGGGCTACAAATTAAAGGCTGAATGATGGCAGAGGGCAAAATCGAGAGAGACTGCAAAGAAGGGGGGGGGGGGGAGCTGGGTCTTTCAGATGAAATGGTGCTCAAATTCTCACTCTACTTTTCCAAAAATGGACTGTGAGACAGATCACGCATGCAGGATAAGAATAGTTCTGTCAGATGGCCAGTAACTTGACGCATACGGTGAGAAACATCCAGGTGCTCACAAAAAAGCCATTTCAGGGAGGGAAGAAGGAGGAAGGAGAGAGAGAGAGAGAGAGAGAACAACAACACAGGACTGCTGTTGTTCGTCAGTCTCCTCACAACCCAAGCGGTCTTTTGATTCACTTATATCACATTTGACATTTCAATATTTGTGTTAATATATGGTTGATCCAAAATAATTGTTAATTACCTCACCATTCAGCAAACCAATGATACACACACACACACACACACATACATATCAGGCATGGGGCGATTAACGAGTTGGATTAACTAAAGTTTTGTCAATTAAGTTAAGTTATGTCAATTTGGAAATTAACCAGTTAAGTTAATTTTGACAAGTTAACTAGTTAAGTTAAAACTTTACTTTGTTGTTTCTATGCCACTCTATTCTATCAATATTTTCAAATATGTTGATTGACTTAACAACTAGAGTTAAGATGAAGTCTTATTTCAACTGCATATAGTTTTGTCATTACACAAGTATATATACATTTGAAAACAAGTCATCATATTATCGGCAATGTATCATATTGTAATCATGATCTGTATGTACTTCATACATAGCATACAAAAGACTCATAGCATACATTTACCTACATTTGTGTATTTCATTCTATTAATGTTAACACAAAAGGTTACTGGCAATCTCCAGTGAATGTTAGACTTTCAATGTCGACTAGCCCTGTTAGAATTCAAGAACATAACACAGCTGATATAAAGAGTATACTGTATATACAAAGTGTGTGGAACAACATCATATGAGTGAAGATTCTTTGTCATTGTAAAACCATAATAATTATTATAGGGACAAAATCTCATCATTGCGGTAGATAGATGTTTAGAAAAAATGCATAAGTGGGCTGCATTATCAGGTCAACATTATAGCAAAAATGATGAAGTTAATCAAAACTTAATTGAAAATTAATGAAAAAAATTTACAAAAAGTCAGTTAATATCCCTTTTTAAAAGTTAACTATTGGGATTTTAACTCAACTTGATTAAGTTACCGATTAAGTTAATTAATTGCCCCATGCCTGATATAAAACGCGTATATATATATACTTAATATATATACTTCACATATGAACTTTATATATATATATATATAGTGCATGTGTGTTTAATTTACTCTTTTTTTTTGCTATTATATAATTGAATTCAAGCTGAATTGAGAGAGAGAGAAAGAGAGAGAGAGAGAGAGAAGGAGAGAGAGCAGTTGGATATGCCTGATGTAGGCCTGCATTTCATTACTAATTTTCCCTTTTAAAAATAGCATAAGTAGTTGCTTTTACTATAAACAATTCAAAACACTCAGCGACTTCCAGAACAAATTAATTTAGCACTGCAAAAAGCACAACAATGTTTTGATATCTGTGAATAGACCAATAGCAAACGAATAGCTTATACAGTTCTAATTGCATCAGCTATGACTGGCTTCTGAGCTTCAGAATTGCCTCATAAGAAGCTTCAGTACAGTGCATACCATCGTTTAAGTCCCTGCCCTACAAAGCTGGTATTATAAACAACAAACTCACAAAATGTTTGTATGGATCGCCACCGTTTTTCTTGTAGAGGGGGCCATTTGTGTCAATAAGATCTGGATCCTTTATAATATTCTCAAGGTCCTGAACGTTGTGCACTCCCACAGAAATCATTTCCTGTAAGACACAGATAAAGTACCGCACAAGAAAATCACTCAAACTTCAATGTTAATAGTTATTTTATAAGAATTATCCCATTTGAAAAAAAAAAAACAGGATTATTTTTGGTTGAAGTGAACCCATTTAAACATTTTTTTTAGACAGTATCTTAGTGCTTTCTATAATATTTATATGAATCCAGGAATGCAGTATGGCTATATCTACATGGCTATGCAAAAGGGATATCCCAACATGACGTTATAATTGGTCTTATGTAGCGCAAGTGAAAGGTAAATAATAAATGAGTAAAACTCTTATGCTCAATTTAAGATAACAAAACTTGGGGCAGCGCAATTTGAGCATTCAGGTTTACAGTGACTGCATTTGGGACTCTGCCTCTCTTATGGGAACAGAATGTACCTGAGCATGATGGAGATACCAGCACACGTTTTTAACCAGCTGTCTCACCGCCTTCTCAAGGCCCCGGAACAGCTTTTCCTCTTTGTCGAAGACTTCATCTTTGACCTAAAAGAGTCAGAATGTTCAATAGTGCTGCCACTGAGTGCTGCATATGGGCATTGCAGCTCACAGGCAAAACAGAACTTTAGGGCACTTCAGCTCACTTCAGGTCCTAATAAGGGCTTGAGGAATGCAAAGAGTTCCTGGAAACCAACTCAGTATTCCCAGTTAAACTGCAATAATGTGGGTTCAGGGCTTGAGCACATGATGGAGAACTATGGACTACATTTGGTCAAGCAGCATGAAAACGAAATTTACAGATGTGTTTTTGAAGTAGCCCAGAAAGAGGGCTAAAGGCTCTGGGTTATGTACCTGTATACAGCAGTAAGGATTAACAGAGGAGTCTTACCTGAGGCTCCGCTCCGGTAAGGATTTTCAGGTAGCCAGTCAGTCTGTCTGATTTCTTGCGTATGGAATGAATGTTTAACTTGTTTAGCTTGCCAATCAGGGTACCTTCTTCCTCATTTCTTTTGTACTTCATCACTGAGATAAACACAACAATGATGGCAGTGTGAGAACTTCATTCATGCTTATTTCCTCATTATAAATACAAAGCTAGCTTTAGGGCAGAGGTGAGTAGGGAATGTTGGGCTGTGCCAAAAATTTACAAGGCATGAATCAATAGAATTATAAACAACACAATGCAATACATTGCAATACAACATGATAATTCAGCTCAGTATGAAGCCATTTCAAAACTATCGGGACTTTCATGCAAAATAATGAAAATTTTGAAATTCAAAGAAGAATTTGTTGTAAAAATGGATGTGGATGAATAAAATCTTTCTGTAAAGTTTAGAAATTTTGTAAAAACTGAAATTTTTTGAATGGTTTGATGTTGACGCTGGGTTACTTTTTGTTTCATTCTTTAAAATGAGCTCTTTTTGCAGTATTATATTTTTACTTTGATTCATTTTCATTTTAGTGTTATTTCAGTTCAATTATATTTTGACAATTTCTGTTAGTGTCTATTTTTGGATACCTCCATCCTTATGTTATTATTCAATTTATTTTAAGATTTTATAAAGAAAGAAAGAAGCTATAAAAAGGCTGCTGTCTAAAATACTAGTGTATTTTAATCTCACAGTGGCATACCTGATTTAAAAATTTGAGATGTTTGGCCGATGCGTGACCCCAAGAGATGCAACAAGATCACTAGCATTTTTCATCAAGTTAAAGAGTGCATGGATGGCTGTCAGATAGGCTGACATAGACAGGCTGTTGATTAAATGTTAAATAAAAACAGATTTTTCTTTGTACAACCAATACAACCAATTTGTATTAAATTTTAGTTATGTTTATGTTTCTGTCCAGTTTTGTTTTTGTGTTTCACACTGGATTTTAGCTTCAAATTTATCTTAAAAACAAAATTCTTCTGTCATCCTTTTTTCTTTCAGTTTTCATTAAAAGATAGAAAGTACATATTTTTTTGATAAAATTGCATGTTTTTCTTCTCCAAAAAAAGGAGCTTGATTAGTTTAAGCCTGCAACAAAGGATTTTTGTACGTAGGCCTACAACTGCCAGCATATAAAGATCTCCCAAATTTAAAATAGTGAAGGCTGACTAGTCCCACACCAAAGAAACAATACCATCCCGCGCTGCCAATTACAGGAACTATGATGCTACGGCAACTCGGAGCCGGTGGATGTGTGGTGATGTGACAGTGAATTTACCCTTTTGTTGTAACACGTGTCGGAAGCTAGAAGCTATTGTCTCATAACAGGTTATCCTTCATCATTCTTATACAGTAGGTTCTACATTCCTTTCAGATGAAGAAGCCTTACTCATCCTGATGATCCAGTCGGTTGGCTCACATGACAAGCAGGAGTTCATGTCTGTGTCTGTTTTTAGGGTCATTCCCTGAGAGCTCGACGTGGGAAGTTAACGTTACTTGTGCCGCGTGCGGCGCACAGCTTCAGAATTAGCGCATAGGGCTAGTTTCGCAGACGCAGTCTGAGGCGAGACGGAGTCTAAATTTTATTTTGAATGAAATCCCTGAATGCAAAATTCATTTTAGCCCTGGGCTATGCTTAAACGATCTTAAAACTTTCAAGCAATCATTTTCATGATTGACTGATGTCAGTTCCTTGCAGTAAAGACATGAAAAACGCAAGTGTAAAGGATAGGTGGATTTTATAGCGGGGAGAATATAGAGCGAACTGTAAAGCGAACACGTGAACTTGACTGACAGGTTGCGAAACCGAAATGAAACTGATGCTAGCGTTATCAATGAAGAGTTGTTTAGGCTAGCTGGCGCTGAGACTTACCAATGTCTTTCCTCCTTTTGAACTCATTGATGTTGAGATTTATAATCTTTGCCGCGGTCAGAGCCTCCTTCATCGGTTGGCTGTCGGGGTGGTCCTCTGGCGTGGCCTGCCACAGCTCCCCCAGCAGGAGAGGGTACTTCATGACTCTCTGTACTGGTTTGATCAGCAGCGAGCCCATGTCCAGCAAGTTGGGCTTCCCTCTGACAAGAACAAATACGGAGCACAGGGGTCAACAACATTATAGCCTGACATTTTTTTGAAAGTTCATGCTCAAAAATACAGTTGCAGATAGTGATGTATAGCAAACATAGAGTTGGGAGATAAAAAAGATGTCAGATATAATTTATCATGCAATGTTTGTATTTCTGTTTTATTTTATGCCTGGAATATAGTGCAGTAGAGCAGAATATACTTACTCCCGATCATATATTTGTCTGTGAAGAGAAAGAAGATGAGGGAAAATTTATTATTGAGGCCATTTGAAATGCCTCAACAGATGTATGTGTATCTCTTATAACAAATAAAATCAGTTGGTTTTACACACTGGTTTCCCCACATTTTGATTGCAGGTGCTGTAATCTTTGCTGGATCATAAGTATATTATTCCAAGTTCATGGTTGTAAGAGTTATGAGAGAGCAGTGATGGGAGACTTACTTCAAGGATAATATGCAGGTTGTGAAATGCTGTTTAATGTCTTCATCTTTTTCATATGACTTCAGTAAAATGTTTGCTTCATCATGATGGTAGCAGTACACTTTATACACGTCTTCCAGGGCAGCCTTTGCCTGTATGAAAACCTCACCTACAGCACAAAAGGTACTAAGTCATTTTGACGGCATATGCTCTGATTTAAACACGCGCACACGCACACACGCACACACACACACACATATATAGATATGTATATATATATATATATATCTCTGTTGGTAAATATCATTTTAGTTTCACCTCGAACTGAATCACATCAGCATTTGCCAGGTTGGCCAGGTGAAACATTTTTCTTTTCCTTAATGAATATAGATTTTGTGTAAATTCAGTAATCATCGAGCAGAGTTACTAAATACAATCAATATCTAAATATCTAAATCAAAGTGAGGAGCAGATGTTAAACTAGGCTCAGTGTGTTGGTTCCTCCAGAAATATTCCCTACACTGAATAAATATAACACATCCTGTTGTCACTTCATCCCCCCACCCTCGCACACGTGTACACAAACGCACGTGCGTGACTCACCGATGACTTGTGTTTCAGGGTCAGGCTCGGCTGTGGCCTCCTGTAGCCTGTGCAGGAGTTCAGCTGACACCTCACAGACTGACTCCATGTTGGTGAACAGCCGGTCCACATCTACAACCTGTAGGGTAGCAGAAATGGTAGGAATTACATCTCTTTATCATTCTGCTGTTATGGAAAGATGAATTGCCAGTGATGACCATAATTACTGTGAATCATTCGATCACAGCCCCGCCTCCTCTCTCCACAAAATAATGAAAACAATTTAAAGGAGTCAAAAGAAAAGATGCAAAGAATATTACACTGCTGGAACACATATTCATTAGCAAACATGGGGCGTGTCACAGGAAACAATTCTGAGACATCACCTGCCCTTTCATGTCCTCTCTGTCAAAAATAATGAGTTTGTCTTTCAGAATGATCTCAAACTGTCGATACTATTTTGATTTTCCGGCAAGTGCGCCGACTGATGTTCCTCAGACTGGAATATCCATTAATGCACAGCAGTATGAAATCTCCTCTTCATGCATCAGCAAAATATCTTGTGAAAATCTATTTACTCTCATAAAATGGCAACCATTAACTTCCCAGTAACCTTACCTGGGCTTCCCTCAGTGGCTGGATTACCTCCCTGATACAAAGCTCTGTATCAGTCAGGTAGTCTCTTTCCGTCTGCACCAGCTCCTGGATGACCTTTGACCTTCTGACCATCTTCCTGTGTCTGACTTCCTCTGGTTCGAGGATTGGGGCAGCAAGAGGAGACAGTTCTTGTGGGGCCATTTTCTCTGAACAACAGGGACAGTGTACATTATTATAGTGTTAATTAAAAAGGATATCTCAGCATCTGCTTGCACATATGGCCAATGGAAATGTCCTTTGTGCTTGTGGTTATAATTTCATTCTAGTTATATATTCATCAGTCAAAATATGATTTTACTGCTAATTATAATGCGGCTAAATTTCTATTCGAATATGTTTGGAGTATAAAAAAAGAACAAAAAAGGAAAATAAACTTTGCCTCCAAACTAACATCATAATTTGGCAACATTTTCTTGTGTGGCTTGTTTGCAGTTGGTATTCATTTTATAAATGCCTTACTTGCATTTGAGCATGTGATAGTATTTGTGTCTATACGCGGGTGCCTGTGTGTCTCGCGTGCATTTTGACATGTGGTTGTGTGTATGCCTGCGTGCGTGAGAAACATACAGATTCATCCTCCCTTTGTGCAGCGCGCCCGATGATTTCCGACCGGCGGCGCATAGCAAATGCTAAGCTCGGCATTACAGTCGGGGTCTTATCACACTGTGCGCCTAATCTGCCTCCCGCCGCCAGAGCTTTGCGTTGGAAAAGCCACGACGACGGCAGGGTTTAGGAAGAGCGATGATTCCGCGCAGGGTAATTATCTGAACGTTCAACTTCCCCCTCAAGCCAGTGAGGCAGGAGCGACGAATCGGGTTACAGGGCTAATCACCTTGGTGATGCAATACCCGAGACTGCACAGGCATTCCATCTGTTCCGGCTGGGGAGGCATCTGACATGGCGTGTCCAGACCCTCATGCGCGTCTCTCCACACGCTCGGTCCCCCCCCCAGCCTCCATGTACCCCAACACCCGCCCCCTGGCCCTCCAGCCCAAATATTTTTAAGGAAGACATTTTATCTGAATACAACCTAAACTGATGCCCATTTGGCACTTCAGATTGAAAATACAAGATTTTTTTGAACTGGGGTATCAATCCAGTTTAATTTAGGGTCCACAGCAGATATTTTATGAACAATGTCACAAGATTACTGGCTACTTGCTGGATGTTGTAGAAGTGTTTATCCCAACTAAGCTGAAATTTAATTGCAGCAAATTCAAATTCCCCCAAGTGCTGGAAAGATTGGAGGTTAAAGAAAAAGAACATACCAATTTTATGAGACAATTCTAAGCTTTTGTTGAAGGACAACTGCCAACTGACCAAATGGTAGTGTTTCACTGTGATATTCACACGTTAATCGCATAAAATTGACAGCGACAATGTTCATATGACTGACGTATCTCAAAATCTCGCCAAAGAATGAATTACTTGACTATAGTTGTACTATTTATCAGTTCAAAATGTGATCAGAATAGGTGGTAGCATATCACTACATCATAATACATTCACATGATATCATCACGGTTCGGTTCTGTGTTAATGGCTGAAACAAAATTTGTCTCCTGAGGCTCCAATTTAGGAATGTAAGTGGGATTGCAGCAGACGCAAATAAAAACTCCCCCGTGAGAAAATTACCATGCGTTGGGTTTTGAGAGCTGTACTGCAGTTTCTTGATCCCAACCTCAGGTAAACGGCCTTCAAATGGAATACGCAGCAGAATACTAAAGTATTTGAGCAAAGACCAGTTGAAATGCAGATATGCAAACTATCGTATTCTGTAATATTATAGCTCACTGGGCAGTGTCATGCAAAAGGGAGCATTGTTCGGGCTGCAGCCATCATCATGCACTTGCTCTGTGGTTTAATTCCAAGAGTAAAAGTTCCCATGAAAGAGGATATAGGTCTTTCACTGGGGTCCCTATTGAAATACGTGAGCGAAAACCTGCCTCCCAGGCCGGGCCCATAAGATCACATGTCAGTGTGGTGGGAGGGGACAATGGAAGGACAAGCGTTCCGCTGCGGCCTTGCGACGAATAAATGTCTGGGGTCATTTTAGCTTCCTTTCTCCAGAATATTGGCCATATACTCTACTTATTGGCCATAGCATTTAAGACCAAGCCACCAGGTAATACTAAGCTGGCACCATTCCTCTCTCTATCGGCCTTTAATAGCCCCTCCTGGAACAGTGGCCATTAACATCTATTTGATGCAATAACAAGAAGTAAACACAATAGAAGGGCATTGTTTAAGCTTTAGACACACAGCCACCATAGGGGAAAACCTGCTTTGCAAGTGGACTGCGTGTTGAAAGGAAAACATTTTGTACTTCATAGATCTGTTTGTTTTAGTGAAATTTTTTTTGTTTTTCTGAGTGGAAGGAAGCGATCACTGCGCAAACACCGCAATAAAAAAGTACTGCACTGACGACAGCAAATATTTGCTGTACAGACTGAAATCAAAATGCCCCACTCGATCTGATCTGCGATCAGCCTTATCATTTTCAATTAATTTACCGTAGATGCCCCATTCACATATTCATATTGGGGAGGTATGACTGGTGCCATTCAAGTTGCTCAAGCTGGCATTTGTCCTGCTATCAAATGAATGCACGTAGCAGGTTTTAATTGTTTTACTCTCTGATCCTTATTGTCTTCAGCATGTAGCCAGACCAACCTGTTACACAGCTGTAAAGGAACTATGTTCAGGAACAATTTCCTTATTCAGCAATGTGCCATCATGTAAATATTTGATATACTGACACAAATATCCATCTGTGCTCAGGGAGGAACCAAGGTGATTCACCAGAAAGACTGAATTACTTGTCAGTAGTTTTCCTACTTGTGCAATTTGCTGCCTTTTTAATATCTCATGATGTAACTGTGCCATTGGTCCTAACAGTGAAAGATATGCAGCCGCCTGTAAACAATGGACCAGCCTGCTGATAAATCAAATGTAATTGCACTAATCAGCAAAGCACTGTCATGGTAAAAACAAACACACATTGAGAGGCAACCTCCTTTTGTTTAGGGTAAACACCAGAATAATAGTCCTGAAACATTATTTTAATACCTTTCAAGGGGCATTGGCTAATTTGTCATACCAATTTGTCTTGATTCAGGCTGTCAAATGCATCAAAAAATGCTTCCTGTGGCACATATTAAAATATTAAGTCATAAATCAAGTCTGCAATTAATTTATTTTCATATGAGTTCATATGTGCCTGCCATCACCAGAGTGGACCCAGTGGATTCTGTTACAATTTTGCAACCTTGTACCAAGTACATAGAGAGTGTTTTATAATTAATATTATTAAAGATGATAAAAAATATAATATGTAAATAGAATTTTACTCATTAACAGACTGATGCTCATGTGAAAAGAGGAATACAAGATCAATTTGATAGAATGTACTACGTGGGTGAAATGTTTATGGAACAGTATGCTTTATAAATCCCTGAAAATGATATTACTCCTTTAGCATGCTGTTCATTGGACAGGCAACACATTCGGCTTTGATCCATCTGCAAATTGCTGGGGTTCACATGAGAACACTGTCACGTCACTTTAAACCCTGGTAAGTGTGGTACACTTCATTGTTTTGGGGAAACTGATTACCTAAAAAAAAATTGTGTATGCCAACTTAATGATCTTGTGTTCAGCACTTAAAAACATGTAAAAATAACTTCAAATTATTTTCTTGAAGTTTGGGCACACAATGCAATTAAATTGGCCTGCACAATTTTTTGAGGTAATCGGTTTCCACAAAATATTTGAGTTCACCGTGCTATCAGGGTTTACTGTGATGCCTTTTTAAAAAAGCAGCTTAGCTTAAAAATACTTTCAATTTCTGACACCTCCATCTCCTTGAAATGATCCTTTTGGTAGGAGTTATTTTAAACCATTGACCATTGAGTCACATGTTATTTTTGCCACTTGTAACTTGTCCTCCAGTGTGTTCCCTTTGCTCAAGCAGAGTGTTTGCACTGAGGCTTTAATAGTTTGCATATGTGACATCATTCCTATGGGAATGGTTCCTGTTCCATCACATAACAACGCAACAGGTGTTAAGGGCAAAACAACTACAATGCTGGTACCCTCGTCACTTTCACCCACTATCATTTCAGGTTTCAAATGCACACCATCCCGAAGTGTTCCACAAATCAGATTTTAATTCAGTTCAAAGCAACATCATTGACACAGTTCTACTTAGACTGCGCAAGACAAATCCAGAAGCTTTGACAGCTCATGGCTTGTAAGAACATTGTGGCATCACAGGTCAGGTGGTTACCTTTGAGTTTAGTGCTGTATTCCGTTTTATCGGACTGGCTCCTTCTTACAAGTGTTCCGATGTAGATGTCACCCTTCTCGCTCTCATCGGCCACAATGGTGTCTGTCTTCCTCCTTTCTAAGTACCTCTGGAACAACCTCGTTCTCCGTTTTATTCCTTTATCTTTCTCCTTCTCCTTCTCAGAGCCATTGGCCTCCTTGGGATCCATAGCCAAGCCCTGCTCCGATACCCTGCCTCGGCAAGGGACGTAGTTTCAAGGGTGGCAGCCTACCTGAGAAGTGCAACAGGTGGCTCAGCACAGTGGACGCTGACTGCCAGCTCTTCAGAGGTGGTTCTTCCCCCTTTTTGCCGAGGCATACCTGTCACAGGAGAACCCTGTAGCTCCGCCTCCCCTCCCCCCCTCCTCCTCAAACCAAGCCTCACCTGTGACAGCAGAGGCCTATGGCCCCTCCCACTCCTGCAGTGGAATACCTATGAAAGAACTGGCCATGTAGTCCCTCCCTCTCGCTCCACAACCTGCCTGTCACAAGAGAAACCTGTTGCTGCGTAATGACAGCAGGGGAGGAGAGTAGGCGAGAGAAGCAGCAACACATTAGTCGTCACAGCAACCTGAACTCCCGATTTTTATGCCAAGTCGCTCCTTTTTTCAGATAGACCTGGCTGAATATAAAATGAGCTATATTAACTGAAACTTACTCCTGAGAGATGGTCAAAATGTGAAACTACTAAGCACATGTAATGTATGTCATTGTGAAGGCATTTGCATTAGGAGAATCCTCAGTAACTCAAATCCTTCCTGCAGTAAACATTTGTGGGAAGAGCGGACTGAAGGAATAACTACCCTTCTTTCTGTGCAAATTCCTAGCTTTTATGCGCTAGTAAGTTTGTGTTCACACTGTGAGACATCACGGTGCCTCATTGTAAGAGTGAAGACTAAAAACATTTAATCACATGTCCGCTCTATTAATTTGAAAAGCAAATTCTTCAGACTGAATGATTGAATACAAACAAATTAAAATGGGAAATAGTGACCATAAAGAAATAAAAAACAAAGTTATGTTTGAAAATGGAAGAAAAGATTAAAATATATTTTTACTTGAAAGAATCTTGTTACGACGCATTTATGTTTCATTGAATTTCTGCTAATTTCAGGATCAATTTTCCATCATTTTTAAGTAGAAAAATCAACATTAAAGCAAAGTGCATTATATGGAGTAATTCTTTAACTTTTAAAATGTTGGTTTCTGAGTCAGGAACTCCCTCATGTGAGTGCTCATATATGCACATGCACAGTCACGAGTGTACTGTATGAGAGCACAAACACAGACGAGCACGCAAGCACACACACACACACACACACACACACTCACAATGACCAATTATATGCAGCATTAATCAGCTCAATCACTAGCAATGCATAGACTTCATGGTTAGCATATATGCCAGCTATATTTAAGCAGAACAAAAAGACGACTGAATAAGCAAGCAGCTCAGATTACAAATAAAGGCAAATATTACAAAGCAAAAAAGTTTTTTTTTTTGGAGGGGGTGTGGAGTGGAGTGCTGGTGTTTGGGTGTGAAAGATCAAGACTTTGGTCAGGTCTTAGCTGAATATATAACTCGTTAGACCACGATGGAAGATCTGTAGAGACTGCAGTTTGTCAGGAGATGTGTAGGTTTTTCCACCACAGACAGACAGCTGGAAGTTTGGAACACGTTAACATCACCTGACCTCTTCCTTGGTGATGCTTTGCCAGGCCTTCCCTGCATATTACATATATTGTACATTAAAATCAATTTTTTTTAAATCAGATGTGTGTATCTTAACCGAAATACAGAAAGCACATACAATAATGTCATTGAAACAGTTAAATGGATCAGGTAAGGTAGAACTTATATTACTCATCAATCAGCTTAATTATGAACAATTCAGTATATCGTTGGCATACGTCAGCTGTATTCGAGAATTACACCACTCTTCACAGGTGGGGCAGCATCCACTGAATCATGAGCAGTTCTTACCCTTCTTCTTGCTTGTCTTTTCCAACAATTCTGTCGCAAGATGACCCTCATCTCATCTGTCTATACCATGTTATTCCAGAGCTCTGAGTTTTTTTTTGGCAAACTATATTCTGGACTTCCTTTCTTTGAGGCTTACGTACAGCACCAGTCAAAAGTTTGGACATACCCACATTTTTATTTCCATACATGTTAAATCAGGAAATAAGCACCCATTATTTTGCAAAAAAGATCTAATTCTGAAATCCATCAAACTAAGCAGTGTTTGTTGTCATATTTGCTGAGCACGCTCACATTTTCCCCCTCAAGGACAGTCATATGGCTGTAATGAGTTGGCAGCTGCACAGCTACCTAACTTCCCAAAGGTGTGCTGCACTTGTGGTGAGCGTTTCGTGGGCCTTTTTACCCAATAAGTCCCAAAACAGCTTGACTTTAATTCGGCTGTTGGAAAATGGAAGGAGCTTGTCTTTCTGAGTACTTTGCAAAATATGGCTTCTTTGAGAAATCCAAAATTTTGGACACTATTCAAACAAAGAAATTATTTTCTTCCAACTTCTCACTGTTTACCTCTCACAAGCCTCCATTTGAGATTATGTAGAGAAGTTAAGTCATTTAAATGTCTCTAAAAACAGAGAGCTGTGACATCAGCAAAGTATGTCCAAACTTTTGACTGGTACTGTACATTGCGTGCTAAACTCTCTGTATTTAATCTGAATAAGTCCTCTCTTGATTGTTAACTTAGTGGGTTTCAGTGCTTGTCATCCACCACAGTTGGTATCCATTGTCTTCCAGGACTTGTGGCATCCCTGAGGTCAGCAAAGCGTGATTTCTTTTTATAAATGTTGATTTGGTCACACCTGTCATTTTTACAATTTCTTTTATGGGATTGTTTTCATTTGTCAACCTTACTATGTCTTGTTTCACTAGCAGTAACAGCTCATTAGACATCATAATAAGAGTGAACAGTGACAGACTCCAAATGCCACACTTGCAATCAACAATTGCCTTTAATCTGCTTACCTCCAAATAAAACTGGACAAATGTTGTTGGTGGACAATGGCAAGGCATGTCCACAAAACTATAGCATTCTCCTGATAGTCAAACTTCATGGGTAGGTGATGGCGCTACAAAAAAGGGCGTTGGGTCTAGAAAAACAGAACAGGAACTACTCAAAGCTTCAGGGATGTTCACCACAAATTTTGCTTGATTCCCATAAGAACTGTTTGACACAGCATTTTTGAAAAAGTTAAGGCGAGACACGGCAGGCAAAAACATGGATTTTCCATGCAATGGTCAAATTTGAGATTTTGGGCTAGTTTACTCCTTGAATATGTATTCTTTCAAACTGCAATAAAGAAAACATAAAAATTATACATTTAGACGTTTATTTTATTACATTTTGTCTACTTGCGGCAGTGAGTTTCTTCCGAATTTACCAAAAAGTTAGCATTCCAACGCAACGAACAGTACTTCGCCTCTCCACTGAAGTCTGTCATGTCCGGTATCGTTGAAAAGCTCTGATTCTCATGCACAACGCTGTGTAATCCAAATAAGGGCAGTTTTTTTCTGTCAGTCACAAATTGTGAAAGTTCATATCGGGATTTAAAGCTAATGACAAAATCTCATTGGCTACTGCTGGTTTCTGCTAACGGGATTCGCTCAGATGCATCACGTGGTGCGCTCTGACACTTCCGTCTTTAGCTTGCCGCGGAACCATGGCTGCGGCCGAAAAGTTAAACAATCGCGTCCTATCGTCTAATTCCGAACCACTTCAAGGGGACTCTTTTACAACTTAGGGAGAGAACCGCGCTCATAAGAGAATCCGAATGCACTTACACTGGGCACAGTGATCACCCGCCTCCTGCGCGTCATGTTTGTTTGTTTGAGATTAGGTGGCATGCATGCGTTCCCATGCCGTGGTCAGCAATTAGTGAATCAACGCAATGCATGTGTTCCACGATCGTTCAGGTTGTTTAAATCAAATAGGACAATTTGAAACGTTTTTATGCAATTCCTTGCTTTCAACCCATGTGCGTGAAAAGTCTGGAGACATAATTATTTCCATGTCACTAGTGGTGAAATCCACCGAAACGCATGTGAAACTGATAAACCTCCGTGCACAAGTACTTCAGATCCGCTTGAGAGTCTCTTACAAACGTGCTGGTTGAATCGTTGCTGACATACGGAACGGGAACGTGAATGACAATTAAGCTGCGAATGCGTGAAAGTTGATAGCCTTTTGTCCTAATTATGCTGCGCCAGGTGAATAAACATTGATACAGAAAATCATGGGTTCTGCAGCAGTTTATTGCTCGAGTGCAGTAATTGCAAAAGGGACACTCGTGCAGACGAAGCGTCTTTACATCTACACCAGTGGTTTTCAACGTTGTTCCTGGAGACCCACTGTGTATGCTGGCTTTTGCTCTAACACAGCTGTAATCGCAGGATTTTAACGAGCTGTTCATTAGTCTTAATTAAGTGCATTTAATGCTTAGAGTAGTTATTTTCCCGCTTAATTCACAAGATAAGAGAAATATCCGTGTTCGCCATCCAGAATAAAAAAATGCCATCCCCACATTGCTATGCATTGGAAATAACAACATAAAATGAGAGAAAACAATGTAACTAATCAAATTAAAGATGTACTTGGCTCCTACTTTGTGAAAACTAGTTGGCACATCAAGATAAATTTATTCGACAAGCAAATGGTAAAGAGTCAAACCAGCTCTGTGTTAATCTAATTAATTCACCTGAAGTTTTTTGAAAGAACTTGAACTTGAAACAGTTGTGTCCCTCAGCCCAATTTGGGGTTTACTGAGTTCCTCAGTGTCTAATTTGATCAGTTTCAAATGTTACAATGCTGGAAATTTCTTACAGTATAGAAATAAATCCACAATCTTCAAGGATATTTTATTCTTCATAGTATGTATGGATGCTTCTATGAAGCATTTGGCTAAAAATAGTCAGTAACAACGCTAAATATGAAAAACAACTAATTAAGACATCAACAACTTGTTAAAATCTTGTGATAACAATTGTGGTTGGAACAAAAATCAGCATACACAGTGGGTCCCTAGGAGCCCCAAATTGGGCTGAGGGACACAACTGTTTCAAGTTCAAGTTCTTTCAAAAAACTTCAGGTGAATTAATTAGATTAACACAGAGCTGGTTTGACTCTTTACCATTTGAAGACCACTGATCTACATGATTGTAGAGTGAGAGTAGAAGTGTTGTTGCATTTGACGTGAGTTTTATCTGCAAGTTTGAGCAGTGTAGGCCAATATGTTTATTAGTTGAATAACTACAGGTGTAGGCCTTACATGCCTGTTATGTTATTAAATGATCAATTTTCATGAGCTTAAAATATACCACATTACTATTTTTAAGGGCCTGAACATTTATTCTGTTTGTGAGCAATTGTTTCCAACAGAAATGCATTAAATTCTCCTATGTAAATCTTTGAATGCCGTTTTCTCAAAACAAGTTTTTGTCATACTCCAAGTCTAACTTCTCTGCCTCTGTAGTACCTATGTATACCAAACTTTGCAGTTATACACTTAGCAATATTCTGAAGATATTTACAGAGGGATTTGTTAATATATCATCCCTAGCCTGATTTATGAGACATTTTATTCCCAAAAATATGGCGAAAATGGATAATTTGAGGCCATGGACAGCATATTTTGATTTTCGCAGTAATAAAAGCAGATATCTTTAAATCCCTCTGTAATTGTTTTTTCATCTTATATGTTAACAAAATGAAAAAAGAATTTTGCACCTGACTTTATCAGATGTTTAGATTTATCTTCCTAAAATATATGCAAATTAGCGCATATTTAATGAGATAATGCCTGATTTGCATATTTAAACATAAAAATTTCAAAAACTTGCAATACAATTTTTTTCATACTATTGCAAGTAATCAACTGAGGAAGTTTCATGATGATATCTATTATTTAAAATTTTTACCCTATTCACCTGCAGTGTCTCGCCTTAAGCTTAGCCTCAGAGTGGTGCCACAAGAACAGTCATAGTGCCATCCGAACAATAGGATTGCGCTTTTATGCACCAAGACGGCCATAGCAAAGCTGTTCTGATTCCCATCGGGGTAGTGTTACTTATAACATTTGGAAATGTGTGTTCATTACAACAAGGCACTATAGTAAATGTAATAGCGCCATCAATATCAGTAAGATTCTTCCTCTGTGTATATATTCCCCATCAAAACAGTTCGAGTCAATGCATTTGGAAATGTTAAATTCAAATTAAGATAATCTGCTGCAACAAACAGACTGTTATACAAACATACCAACAGAGGGTGCTAAATGATGAACAAAATTAACAATTAGCTGACCAGTAAGGCAGCACAAATAGTATCCAACAAATCTCCATTTACAAATGATCCACAGTGCTGTACACAAAATACTCATACATAACACAGTACAGTGCCATCACAAAAAAGGAACTTCCATTCCTATACACCAGGAATATTGGAAGTAGATTTGCCATAATTCCTGCCACAACCCCCGTGTGAATGTCTGGAATGTCATCCAGCAGCTTGCATAGTTATAAGAAGTATCGTCTCTTTTGATTGGTTTGTGTCTTGTGTGCCTCCCTATCACCGCCTGTGTCCCATTCATGGTCACCCCTCCACACGTGTGTGTTGATGCATTTATACGGCCAACTTTGAGTTTGGAAGGTGCTGGATTTTCACTTGCTATAAGTACTATAGCACCAGTCAGTATTTGCTGGCCTTTGACTTTTGAAATTAATTTGTAACGCTTAGTGATTGTAATGTACAGAAGTACTCTTCCAGGTTCAGTTAACTGGAACAAGCTTACAAGCCTTTCTCTCGATATCCAAGGTTGGGATCATTTTTCTGTTAATCTACTCTCAGTCTGTTCCTCCACCCAGTTTATTAGGAACAAGCACCGGTGCCGTGTATGGTCATCAGTATTGGGACTGTGTTACTGCTGAGCTTCTCCAGCCTCCCATCTGACACTTCAACTCTGGTGTGCACTCTTATCTGGCAGTCGGCTTTGCCTGTTACATCTGAAATGAGCTGTGCAATTCTCCTCTAAGCTCCATCCCACTGTCTACCTTATTAATATCAATCAACTCTGATATTGGATTGAACTCCACCTCCACATTTGATTCCTGGTCTGGGTCCTAACAGATTCCCATGAAAGCACTTTGAGTCATTACAATTTTTAGATATTAAAGGTTTGGCCTGGCCCAACAAAAAAAGGTCTCAGGGTGAACAACATCAATGACTGAAGTGTGACATGATTACTATTACAACTGTTTGAGTCAGGGCACCCCCGTGGCACATCGGTCTAAGCGCGCAAACCATAAAGGCTGCGTCCCTCTTGCGTCCTTCTTCGAGATTAAGGATCTTAAGGATGTTGTACAAACCCTATTCCAAAAAGGTTGCCATGCTGTGTTCGGGTTGTAATTTCAATTTCAATATACTGATTGGATGGCTAAAATAACAATTAACTTGTCAATATCCAAATATATATGGGCCCTCTTACATCTTTAAGATACTTCCCTGACCCATGTCACAAGTCATGTTATGGCCCAAATATTATAATTTTTTTCTTGACCTTGTTGCTTGAAGAAAATATGTAGTTAGTCTAATATGCGAAACAAACTAATAATTACTCATTGCCGTGTAAGAGCTATTTTTGGAACTCTTGGAAAAACTTCCAGAAATTCTCATGAAATATGCAAAAAGGCTGAAATTGGACCAATATCAATGTTACTGTTCACACCTAAACTATAATCTGTAAATAATACAGCTCAATAAGGCAGCTGCAATAACAAGGTCGGCATGCGCGACACATCATGTTAATTACCTGGCAAATTGTCAATGTTTCTTCATAGTTTGAGCACCACTTTTTGGTTTTCTGCTTCATGAAATGCGAGTGTGAGAGCCAAACTGCAGAACAGCTATCCAAGCCCAGATAATAAATTTCAAAATAGAAACACAAACATGACAAAATAACAACAAATATGAAATGATACTAACAATTTGATGATGATGATGATATTATTTAGAACCTTTCCTTATTTTCATGTTGTAAGCACACCATATTGCCACCTCTGGATTACTAACAAACACTGAAAGACTGATTATACATTATGATGTCCTTCTTCTCTTCGCCACTACTAGAGCTTTTCTGTAATCTAAATGCTGCAACAGAACTTGGACAAATCATTTGAACTGCAAGCAACTTCAGGGTAATGATCAATAAGTGGGGCATACGGCCTCTGGGCATGTTGCCTCTGTGGAAAATATTTTGAATTGCCCAGATATGATCCCTGTCTGTACTGGCCCCACAGTTTCAGGATAAACTTCCCAAAGCAGAATAATTGCTCACCTCTGTTGTGCCCATGTTGGTGGTGACTATCACTGACTGACAGAAGGAAGACCCACGTCTTGTGGCTACAACTTCTTTCCCCTCCCATCTGTCCCAATGAAACTAAATCTTTAATGATTTATGACCTCATGAATTTTTTGTTGAATTTTTTTTTTTTTACTAGTTCTTGGCAATCCTCAAACTTCAAACTCTAATCTAAGAATGTTGTTAGCCAGATTTGTTGTAGAAATTAAAGAGATGAGTGAAACCATGTTTCCCTAATATTTGAAGTAGCAAAGTCATCTAAATTCATAAGGATAGTGTTTGTAGGTGATGCAGTAAGAGACAAGGTATAATAAAAAAAGAAGCATGAGATGGTTAAGAATACAAAAGATTCAGTGAGGTATGAGCTACTTGATTGTCAAAAAGAATTTAGCATTTAGCATTCAGAAATGTAGTTTATCTGGTTTCCAATAGACCACTGCTGGCCTTTTTTGTATTGGACACACAAACATATGTGAACACATCATGTAAACATAACGCATTGCTGAATACCCCTCGGCCCGGACGCTAATTTTTTTTTCCCAAACGGTTCGTCCATAGAGATTTTTTCTCGTTTCTGATTGGTTGAAATATATGAATTCATTATCTTACCACGTGCTTCTGTTGACTGTCGCCCATGTGGTATTGTTGACAAAATAAAGCGTTGCTAATAGTGCGTCAGCACATTAGTGACTGTGCACCACAAAACAAGTCGTATGCACATTAGTGACTTTGCACCACAAAACAAGTCGTATGTCGCCCCCAGGTAACAATACTTGTAGTTTTGAGTACTGGTACTGGTACTACTAGTAGTGATAAATTGTTGATATTTTATGCGCTGTGTGTAGGGTAACCACGTCCATTGTAGTGAACACTAGCTAGTTGACAAGCTGGCTAGCAAATTAATGCACGATTCAACATATTTTCCTGGACACCGGCAAGTGTGGAGAACAAATGTCAATGGTTCCCTACTCTCGCTGCTGGTTGTAATGATTTGGCCAATCTGCGCAAGTTGCGAACAAGGGGAAACTCGAAAAGCGAACGAACATAATATTATTTAACGGGGTCAAGCTAGTTGACAAGCTGGCTAGCAAACTAATGCACAATTCAACATATTTTCCTGGACACCGGCAAGAGTGGAGGACAAAAGTCAATCGTTCCCTACTCTCGCTGCTGGTTGTAATGATTTGGCCGATCTGCGCAAATTGAGAACAAGGAAACTCTTAAACCGAAACTTATGAAATTATTTAACTGGGTCTTCGGGAGACTGAAGGAAGCATTCAAAATAGCCAGCTTTCATAGTATATCTACATTAGCGAGCCAAAATAGCCTGATGTGACATGACAATGGCGCTAGGTGAAAAAGCAATCTTAGCATCTGTGTTGCTGGCCAACCATTCTGTCCACTCTGTCTTGCTTGGTGGAAGAACAAATAGTTCTCAATTTTATTGGCGCTGCCATCTTGAATGATAAATGTATGACGTTGCAGAGCTCAACCAATCAGGAGACGAGAAAAAATCTCTATGGATGAACCGTTTGGGAAAAAAAAAAAAATTTTGCAGCCCGGACATGATTTCCTGCCTCAACGTCACAGCGTTAAGGTCAAAGGTCAAATCCAGCAAAAAAAGGTGACGTTGCACATCTATGTGTCACAGTGAGTTACCATACCACATTTGGTGAAGCAGCAATCAGTGGTTGCTGAGTACTGACCCATATAAGATTTTCTGCCTCAAGGTCACAGCGCAAAGGTCAAATGTGAAATCCAGCAAAAAAACATGAATTGCACATATGTCTGTGACAGTGAGTTACCATACCAAAATTGGTGAAGCTGCGAGAATTAGTTGCCGATTACTGACCCGGACAATATTTCCAGGGTCTTGGTCACAGAGCTAAGGTCAAAGGTCAAATCCAGCAAAATACCAGGCATTGCACATCTATGGGTCATAGTGGGTTACCATACCAAATTTGGTGAAGCTGCGAGAATTAGTTGCTGACTAATGACCTGGACAAGTTCAAGGTCACAGCGCCATGGTCAAAGTTCAAATCCAGCAAAAAACCTGACGTTGCACATCTATGGGATTCGGCCGAGGGGTAAAAATTGGACATTTCATGACACTTGGTAATTTTAAGACATTGGCCGTTAAAGTTGGGCACTTTTACTTGATCTGGGATAGCAGTTTAATTCTTACATGATTCCATTGAAATTAATTGGTGAAAAAAGTATAGCAAAAAGCCAAAAAAGTCCAAGTGTCATGAAATGTCATTTTTTTCTTGATGCATTCACATATGCATGCAGCAAACACCATCATTTATTGCACAGTGACACATTTGAGTTACTTTCGTTCTCTTCACCAAGTCAATGACTCAAGTCAATGGATTTGAAATCAGCTGAACATGCATTTCACCAGCTGAAGAACAAACTGAGGGCAAACAGTATCCAGAGCGAGCAGGAACGGAAGATGGCTGCTCAGCAGGTATGAGAGAACATCACCAAGGCAGATACCCTGTGTCTGGTGATATCTATGTGTCACAGACTTTGTTTCATGCAAGAGACATGTCAAACATTTCAGTAAAAACGATGACTTTATTCTACATTATATTAAACCATCTGATTTTTGTTTATGTACAAACGTATAAAGGTGCTGTCATTTCAAGAGGCTCTTCCAACATAAAAACACACTTGAAGCTGAAAGTCTTTTCAAGCTCATTGTCATCCTATTCATACAAACTCAAAGTGCAAAATGGGTCACAGTCCAATTAATTATGGTGCCATTTACGACTCTCTGTAAAGGATTGGCCTAGCAGTCCCTCCCCCTGTTGCATTCTTTCACCTCCACCTTAACAGGCAACAGGTGCAGCCCGTTGAGGTGGAGGTGATTGTGGAGTATAAAGGGCTGGTTATTCCCAGTCCCCAGACCCTCTGCATTCTTGTTTGTATCCTGGTGTAATGTTTGGTGCTGCACGCTGTGTTTTAAGTTCTGTTTTTCTTTCATTTTATTAATTAAGCTTTTCAGTTCTTTTTACCAGCCTGAGCATTTGGGTCATCTTCACTGCTTTTGGGCCCATGGTCCCAGTGCTCGCCGGACCGCAGTTTGTATCCGGTGGGAAAAATCTATGACACTCTCGTACTCACATTTAAACAAAGTGAACATTTTTTTTTTCTGGGTATTATTCATAAAGAAAAATAATTTTCAAAATGTACTTGATGTCATATTTTTTTTTAACGTTTACAAGCAAAATCAAGCATTCATGATTACTCTTGGGCAGCACGGTTGCACAGTGGGTAGCACTTTCGCCTCACAGCAAGAAGGTCATTGGTTCAAGTCTGTGTGGATTTTGCATGTCCTCCCCGTGTTCACGTGGGTTTCCTCCAGGTACACCAGTTTCCTCCCACTCCGCCCAAAAATATTCAGGCTTGGTTAATTGAAGACTCTAAATTGCCCGGTAGGTATGAGCATGTCAGTAAATGATATGACCTCTGTGAGGTGTTGGCCTGCAGTCCAGGGTGCTTTCCGGCCTTGAACTTGCAGCTGGCTGGACTAGGCTCCAGTTCATCCGTGATCCTGATATGGCAGAAGCAGTTTAGCTGGTGGATATCAATTACTGGATAATGTCATTCATAGACACAGTAATTACTGCACCGGGATTGTTCATACTATGCCATATGGAAAAATGTAAAGCAGTTAGTTATTTATTTTCTCATTTTTCATGATTCTGGAAGTGATTCGTGAACAAATGATCATTCAGCATCGGGCATGCTGCACTACATTGACAAAATAAAGCCTTTTTATTCAAAATTGAGTGTGGTCAAATGGGTGGGGGGGAAGGATCAGTGGGTATCTACGTGCACATGTGCACAATAGGTTCGTTAGTCCAAACGTGAACACGCTGAGTTTTGTGCAAATCATTTTTTCCTCAGTGGCCCATACACCCACCACACTTTTACTGCACCAAGCGCAGTATCTTTTGTTTAAACAAACAGTGGAATGCGACAATAAAATAAGGCAGAAATGGCGTATGTGGGCGTTTGTTTACCAGACACCAAGCAAGGACAGGAGATAAGGACTTAGTCTCTGAATCTGCGAGCCTAATTGTTCCCTCAAAGCTGTTTCAGTCTGTGATAAGGAAAAATCATGGAGGAACATGAGGTTTGTGTCCTGTGTCTCTTCTTTAACTCTGGTCGCTACTGATTTTGGGTTCATATCAAAGAAATATGTGATATTTATGCTCAACTGATCTTGGAAAAATACCTGATGAATTCTAATAGCAAATAATTATGTAAAAGAATAGCATTTTAAATTCATTGTGTTCAAAAGCTGTTTATGACATTGTAGCTCTCATGAGCTGACAAATAGAAGGTACAGTATATTTGTTTGTTTCAAAAATGAGATGTGAACATCATTGATCCTGCATTCCTAAATGTCCTTATACAGACATAGTGATATGGTTGCATCAATTCTGTGACTCATATGCCTGTAAAAAAAAAAAAACTGCATAGATTTTATCAATAAAATTCAGAGTACTGACTCCCTATTCATTTGTATACATGATTTGATTTGTGAACCTGAACGTGTCAATTTTAAGGAACTATTTTCAAGAGATATGATGACAGGGTGTATCTATAATGGCAGAGTGGAGGAAATTTATATCCTCCGTTAATGACGTAATTGGACGGACTTTGTCCAAAGACTGTTGTCATAGCCCGAAATCAGAACATCTGAATGTTTTAATACAATACCATCAGAAAGCATTAAAAGAATATTAACCCAACGTCTGCTCTGCATAAGTACAAATCAGAAGTTGAACACAATACATAATTCAAAGACCCATGAAATAACGACATATGACCAAAAGAGTATCCAGAAGGGCGCTCGATAGAGCACATACCTCCGCCACACCATATGTCAGTATTATTTTCTCAATCCACAGGAATATTATCCAGATTACTAACAACTGTAATCAATTCTACATTAGTGCAGATTTTATTTAACACTGAAATTTTATGCAAATCTGCTCATCGTATGTGACAGTCCACAGGAAAAGGGTGTATAATGGATATTTTGGTCAAATCGAGTTAAGTGCAACAAAGAAAAATCAGCTTTCTCTGAAATGTAAAAAAATCCCTTATACACCCCTTTCCTGTGGACTGTCACATATAGGGACAATCATTCTATTTGGGTATACCTTAACTCCTTGCAGATCTAGAATCTAGAATATGTTCCGGATCACTTCCAAAATTTAATCAATTCATCCTTAAATTACCAGCTACCATCCTACAAATTTCGGGCCAATCCGTTCATAACTTTTTGAGTTATCCTGCTAGCAAACAGACAAACAGACAACCAGATAAACATAGGCGAAAACCTAATCTCCTTGGCGGAGGTAATAAATCAAGCATGAGACTAGATTAAAGCAGACTGCAAAATATCAAACGCACAGATTGGTGAATCTGATTGCTAAGGTATGTTCAAATCCTTTTTTTATCTCTAAGGCCAGAGCAGTTCTATTTAGGATATTCTGCAGTACCAAGAGCAATATCATTTGTTTAAACGAGCGTGGTCACGTGACAATAAAGTAAAGCAATAACAACATATGTGGGTGTTTGTTTATCAGGCGCTGGACGCTGAGGAAAGATAAGGACTGTCAATGAATGCACCGACCCAATTACTCCCCCACTAGCCATTTACCATGTGATGAGGTTCAAATGAAAAAGTACAAAAAGACCAGGAAACAGATTGTCTGTCCCTATGGTGACCGTGACAAAGATTTCTAGACAACAGAGCAGCGTTTCACTTAAAGGGAAATTACATCACATTCAACAGCAGTGTTACCAGTATTAATGGCAAACCCTAAAATTCAGTAATCATGCAGACATGTTTGGTAGAAAATAAATGCATAAGGTGAAAAATTTGACTTTTGAAAGTGATATGTTTTGAAATGGTGTCTGGCATGGTGTTAATTAATTGATCTACAGAATTCACTGCCACTGTGTGAGACATGAAGTCAGTCGAGCATCATTTTCCATGCAGTCATATCATATTTTGTGTGGACTCAGACATTTAGAGCACAATGTGTGTGTGTGTGTGTGTGTGCGCGCGTGTGTGTGTGTGTGGTTTACCTCCCCATAAGTAATGCAATACCAGATTTCTTGATCCTTATGGGGACTTTTTCAGGTCCCCATGAAGAAATTGAGCTATTTCAGGGTTAGGGGTTAAGGTTAGGGTTGGGATATGGTCAGGGTTAGGTTAAGGTTAGGGCTAGGGTAAGGTATGTACTGTTGAGGTGTTGAGGACTAGCATCGCATACCAGGGGGAGTACCAATACTCCTAGTTGCTGCACGCTATGGAAATCAGGGATAAATGCAGGCCTGATGAGCCTCGTGGCTCAGGACTGACCACTGTTATTTAGAACAACACAAAACCTCCACACAACACCAGACACATAAAAGACAAGCATACAATCTTCAGTGTTCGCTCATGCTTGCAGACACAATAATAATACACAACAGCATTTTATAAATTACAATTGTTCAATCATCTTCAGGTATATAGTCCAAAGCACTCCAAGGCAGCACGCATACGTCTTGCCGACGTCAGCCTCAGATTGTGAATTGACATTCTACTCCTGACATCTGTAAATGCGCCTGAGATGCATCGGCCCATAGCAGGGGTATGGTTTACCGAGGGTGATGTCTCAGCGATGTATTCTCAATTAGAAAACGCTCTCCATATGACAGCCGTATGCATGCTGTCTGGGCTGTGTATTTTTGAAGTTTTATTCTCTATTTTTACACTATACTATTCTGTAATATACCTAAAATTATTTTGCTTCTTCAAAAAATAGAGGCATTTAAACAACAGGCATTACCGCGATTGTTATCCAATCTAGCTCTTCTTCTTCTTCTTTTTCTGAGCTTAAGGGCGCATCCAACCTACCAGTAATATGCTAATTGGGTATAGCTTCATTAGAAGAATAAATAAGTAAGTATATAAATGAGAACCACGAGTCCCTATCCCACAGTTTTCACCATATATCAAAACAAAATGTCCCAATTTCTCAGGCGTCAAGCTTCCTCCAGACTCTTACGCCAAACTCCCCAAATTTCATGCCCCGTCACATTCAAAATTACTAGAATTTTCTTTGTCGTGTCATTTAAAATTTTTTTATTAAATTTCGCTAACAGCACAGTTATCAATGAATGCCGAAAATTGCTTTCTATCCACATTCATTATTTCCTTCCTGTCTCTCAAACATTCCTTTTCTACTCATCCTGCTCTATCATGTCTTCCCCTTTCCTTTTCTGCTCCCGCTCTTTTTGTCACTTCTGAGATATTTTGCCTTGTCCTTATGTTTGTCGCACCTTCCTCTCCATCTTGCTTCTCTCACACAGAAATGCCTCATGCTTTTCCCCGCACTGAAAACAAATCATTAGCCTAGCCCGCCCTTTGGTTAGCTCAGTCTTCTTCACACAGCACCCATCCTTCCAGCCCCATCTACACCAGCACATCCTTTTCCTACACAATGTTACCCATATTCTGGACACCAAGAACACCATAGTGGAGCCCTTTCATATGCCCTCACCCAGTAGCAGACATAATGTGCATACACCCTTGGTAACAGTTACCTATCAGATTTCATTAATATTTAATTGACTTCTTACTATTCTCTGGTTCGATTTTAATTTGCCTTGCCCCCACAACAAACAGAATAGGCCAACTAGCGAGCAGCATGGGACTCAAGGTACGTATATATCTTAGCAGTTATATATCTCTACCAGAGTTGGACACAAGCCTATAACACATTATGTAACATCTGGAAATCTTCAATCTTGCAGACAAAAACCAAACTAAGGATATACAAGTTCAATGTTCACTCAATCCTACGCATCAGAGACGTGGAGAGCAAACAGATAGATCGAGAGCCGCCTGAGGGGCTTTGAAGGTAGACGTCACCGATGTATCCTGAAAATTCGCTGGGAACAACGAGTCACCATCAACGAAGTGAGTAGGCGAACAGGCATCACAAACATTGTAGAAGAGCTGAAATGTTGCAGATTAAAATGGTTGGGTCATGTACTTCGAATGAACTGAAGAAGACACCCACACACGGCCCTGAGGTGGCACCCACCAGGAAAACGAAACAGGGGCAGACCTCTTGGGACTTGGAGGAGAACCACAGAAGCAGAGATGAAGGCTGCAGGGAAAAACTGGCATGAGACCACCTGGATCGCACAGGACCGTGATGGCTGGAGGAAGTTAGTTGATGCCTTATGCTCCACCTGGAGCAAAGAGGATTAGAGAAGAGTGTCCCCACCTACTCCCGCTACACACACACACACACACACACACACAAACCATCTGCCATTATACATAGTAGAACCCCTCAAATAACCCTCTTCTCAGGAATTCTGTCCCTCATTAAACAACTGGTATCGTTTCATTTGTTTTTCATGCCTTGTCCCACTATTTTCTCAAGCAACACTCAAGCAACAATTGATTCTTACTTCCCTCAAACCCATATCTCAATTTTTATTACATTTTCCAACTGTTTGGGCATCAGAGAACACATGGTTGGACCATCTTCTTGAAGAATGTCAGCCATTTTCTTTTGGCCCATGTTGCTGTCTTCCATGTTCTTCTCGCAGAGAAACCTTCCTATGTTGACAAATAGGTGGCAGTATGAGATTGAGAGGGAGCTTTGAACACTGTAAGAGCGACGCGAGAGGAAATAGATGGACGGCAACAGGAACTTGCTAACATGCCCTTTGCTGTGCAGTCTAGTTTGAGGATTTCAACTGTCCTTTTGGGTGTTTTGGGTAAAACGAGACGTTCGCTTTTAACGCAGATATCCGCGTTTAATTTAAGAAAAATGATGCATTATCAAACAGAAGAGAGGGGACGACCAAACAGCACTGATTACAGGATTTATTTTAGTAAGTCCTGTCTATGAAGCAGTTTACGTTACAACAGCTGCCTCAATTTCGTTTGAAATTTCCTGCTTGACATCTAACTGAACTGTCATTGGTTCAAAGCCTTGTGATATCCTGCTGGCTAAAATATCGGGTGTCACGGAGATAATTCCGCGACGGTATCACATAACGTGATCTTATGTAAAATCCAGTTGGGCACCCGCAGCCAGCTAGAATTACCTTAGCCGGTGTTCTGTCAAATTTTGCTCCCTTGTCAATAAATGCTACCGTAATGCAAAGCGATCGTAAGGTCTTTCTTTTCGCCTTGATATTGCAATATGAATCAGTTTACAGTAGTAACTTCGTTATTTGTTTGCTTATTATAACAAAAGCAGATGTTATAATTAGTTGGATAAGTCTGTTTGAAGATATATGCCCATATACGCCATTATCATCTAATTTCTGCATTTTCAGGAAAACCCTGCACGTACATGCAAATATATGTACGCTTCTATTTTTATGATTTTTGAAGATACTTAAGATATGGGCGAGGAAACAGCCCGAGATTTCAGGTTTGCGCAAGCGCAGAACCGCGACGTAGCATATTTTAATAGGTAGCAAAATTAGTCAGAACACCTGTTTTCTTACCTGAATGAAGCTAGCGATTCATCGAGTGATGTCCTGACATTAAACATCGTATACGCCATAATGCGGTTTTTATCGCTTGACGTGTTTCTTTTCGAGGAATTATGTGTATCATAAGGAAAATACAAGGTGAACAATGATTGGTAACTTGCTCTCTAGTTAGCGAAATTAACTGGCTGTCTTGCTGTAGGTTACTTAGCCTACAGCGAATCGCTAATGTGCTGGAACAGCTAGCTAGTCTGTATGAATATTTTTGCGTTTTGTTCTTACATCGCCGCGTTTTCAATACACTGGAACGTTTTCTCCAGTGAAAAATGTTGTTTTCTGTTTTTTTGTTCAAGGATATTTCAGAGTGAGCTAATGGTGCTGACAGGAGTTTGCGGATAGGGCTAATCTGCCGAAAATTCTCTTACTGATTCATCTTTTTTCATCAGCTCAGCTAGATATTGATAGATATAAATCTTAACAATAACTGCTGAAAATTTCATCACAATATATTATGAAATAAAGACATTATGAAGGAAAGTATCGATGGCTGTAGTTTTTCCAGCTGATAAGCACTACCCAGTCATGCCTCTGTCCGGCAGTGGCATTGAAGTTTTAAGTAAACTTGCATTTGTGATCGCAAACTGCTGCAGAGGAACGACAGCAACGTCAAGCTATGTAGGCAACCGGTCCCGTGGGTTGCATAGCCTAAATGTTTAGGGGGACTCATTTATAAACGGTGCATAGGCACAAAAACGATACGTACGTCACTTTGTTTGCAGATTTCTGATTTATGTAAACAAATTTGACATTAAGAAAAAGGGAAATTATTAAGATTATTCGCAATGTCAATAATGTCAATGTAAATTCCAAGTTCATCCTGATTAAATAAATGACAATTCCATACATTTTATATTACCCATAGGTCTATAAATTAGGTTATTTTCCACAAAATGTCATTTTTATTTTTTTTTCGTGCGTACGTATTATTTAGGTATGAAATCCATGCTAATTTTTATAAAAAAGGCCCCTGGACCTCTGTCAGTGGAAAGGAAAATTTCATGCACATCATCTCAGAAAATGAATTAAATGAACATGAGTTGGAAGGATAAAATAAGGTTGACTTGCACTATGCCGTACTCTTAACCTATTTGCATCAAGGCTCTTCCACTCCAATTCTGTAAAAGACAGTTATTAGAGGATCCGTGATTTGTCTACTCTGCTCTTACCTCTTGTTAAAATGGAGTTTTCTGCAGAGCACTGCCATTCAGTAGATACTTTTCAACCATTTTCTGAATACTCTAGACTTTGTGTCTGGCAGCAACTAGCATGCAATAGGTGAAGTCACTCAGATCTTGTTTATTTGGCGTTTAGTCAGTCAAAAAGATGAAACCATTTTGTCTTGTCTCCATGCTTTGCATATTGGGTTTCAGTAGCCTTTGCAGTTCGGTGATATGGGATATTTTCATAAACATGAAAGGTGTACCTTATAGTGTGGCTGGTGATCTTATGCTGCTTTCACTTTTTGAACCAATAGACAGTTTTTTTTTAAGAGCTAGTAAAATTACATCTTTCGGGGTTTTTGATTTTTGAAATGTGTTCCAATATTTTGGTTTCTAGAATCATCTGATGGGAAATACATCTCACCCTTCCATGACATTCCACTTTTTGCTGAAAATGAACAGGTAAATGAAAGATTTTGTCAAATGCAGGGCTGTGTATTTCTGTGATTGTAGTAGTATTCTTGATTTGTGAAATCCATTTTTAAATTTGTACTGTTTGTTTGCAATCAGAAAATGAATGGTCCATGTCATAATTAAAACCATTTCTATACATTGCCCCCTAGCACCCCCCCCCCCAGCACTGAAAGGGCTCAAGAGAATTTGGACAACTTCACATAATCAAACATTAATTTTCCATTTTTCCTGCCTGTTGGTAAATACTTAGCAGTTAATTCTAGCCAGGATTTTTCCTCAGAGTGGTGCTACTCCAGTGTTGTAGCAGTCATGATTCATGAGCCCTGGTGGAGCGAAGCCATACCGCAGGGGAGGCCCCCCCCCAGGATATATAGATGAAATGGAAGTGATTGCGTTTTGATGGATCTTTAAAATAATTCTAATTCCAGACCAGATTGGCGCCACAACATGTGCATGTGGGCTGAGACTGACTTTACTATCCGATCATGCGACAGTGATGAGGTTTAAGTAGCGTTATAGTTATTTGTAGAGCAAGTGCATCCATCCTCATTCGTAGTACTGGGCCACCGGAGTTCTGCCATCAGAGTGGGCCAGCGTTCTGTGATGTCATAATGGCGTAACTCCACCATGCATTTTTAAGGTAGAGAGAAAGGGATGAGAAACAGGGATTGCAAAAGAAGGAAAAGGGACTATGTAACATTTTATACAAAGCCCAGAGAAGGGGTCTGAACGGATGTTTCGGCGTTTGAATCGTGTCACTTTGGGGAATACTCGGGCACTTGATACAGGTCAAAAAAGTGTGTGGAAATGGAAAAAGAATAAATAAATAAATTGACTTAAGAAGACCAATTTGTTGCTTTAGCACACAATAACTGCCGCGGGGGGGCGAGCAAATGAGCTCGCTCTTTTTGCTTTATGAATGATAACGAATGCGGTTCTGACTCTTGACCACACCACGGTCAAAAATCAAAGCCATATGAAGTGCTTCCTGACGCGATGTGCTTAACAAAGCAACGTCAAGGTTTGCAGAATTATCACTGTTTAACCAGCATTAGCTCTCACCTTGGTTCTATTTAGTTTGCTCAATTGGCAATCAAGCACTTGATTCGCATAATTGCAAATTTGAGTCGGAAGACGGTTTAATTTATTTTTATATTATTCTTGCATTCGCATTTTGAGATTCAAATGACCAGGACACTGCACAGATTTGCCTGTATGTGTTTGCTAGATTATTTCCATTGGCTTAGATTTGGCGGTTTGATGAGAATAAAAAATTAAATCATACCTCACGGTCAATACGCTTGATGAAGTACTTTCCACATTGCGTCAGCCTATATTTTTATATTTCTAAAAACCAGAGACATATTAAAATTAATTTATTTTTAATGATTATTGCCACTCTTTCAATCCAACACGGAAGCCTTGTTCAGTGCTTAATTTTTAGCTTGACAGTACTGAGGAGTAGATTATGCAGGCTAATTATGCCAAGGTGGTGGAAATTGTCCATCCTCACTTGTAATTAGCTGACTTCAAAGCACTGGAAGCATTTCAAATGGCCTCTGATGTCTGATAGCCATTGGCAGGAGTTATTAAAATTGAGCTATGATCACGATCAATTGATCGCACAACCCGGTCGACTACCTGCTTTGAATTCACTCAATCAACTTTATCCATGTTTACAGAAAGAGTCTCCGTAATCTGCTTCGAATCAAGGCATATTTCAATCTAAATATTCAGCTTACTTTAATTTTTTCAACTTCAGAGCGGGATTATCCGGCAAGATTTGCTGACCCATGAATGCTGCAGGAGCATAATGTCCATTCTTGGTGCGGATCAAGCATAAACAAAATGTAGATTATGAGAACAAAAAATTCAAACTCCGCCAATACCAGTGCAACTGGCACTGCTGAAAAATGCTTTAAAAACACTTTAAAATGACACCATGACCATTCATATTGGTTGAGTATAAATAAAATGTTACGGGTTATCATTAGATCGGTGATATCCATTATCGGCTTGTCAGACTGGAGCATGGACATTATCCCTGATGTTGGCGCTCCGACAGGTGTTGTGCCGTAGAATGTACCCCTGCTGTAGATTGCACCCCTTATGTAGTCCCCCCAGAAATCCGCGATTCCGCGATCACGGAATATACCGCAGATTTCAAAGCCCTCCACGGAAATCAAAGCAGTCCGCGGAATATAGGGCGAGATGCAGAATATTATATTTTACATGCATTTTTCATCCCGGCCGCTAGATTTTGCGGTCAGATAAACGGGATGTAAGACTCCCAGCTGGTGCTGCCGGTTACGGAAACTGATTTTTTTCTGCTGTATGCAGCATAAACAATATACAAACATGGACGCAGCACCCTGGTCTGAAAAAAGAAGCCCACGTGGAAGTACCGTAGAATGGCATTCTATTTAATGGCCAGCAGATGGCGACGTCAGTGGTTGCAGAAAGAAGTTCAATGCAATAGAAGTCTATGAGGAAACGACCCTACTTTCCCACCTGATTTTTTATTTAAATAATGATTTTTCACATCATTTTATGTTAGCTATAGCAAGTTTCAGGTCTCCTTCGATATATCATGACATTCAATTTCGTGAATTATGTTCCCATATAAACAAGAATAAAGTATAAAGCCAGAATATGCTTCTGGGGTGTGGCTATCCTCTGGTCCTCGTCCAATACGGTCAGATCCAGAGCCACGTTCCTCCCCGGATCATCGATTCACTTCTTCATCTGCGAACCAATGGGTGACATCACAGTAGCTTCATCCATTTCTTTATACAGTCTATGGTATGCAGTAAGGTTTACAATATCCAGAGGATACAGTGAATAGTTTACACTTTGTTTAAATCTTTACTTTAATCTTTGGCACTTGTTCTGTTACTAAGCCTCGTTCCCCCATAGATTGGTGAAATGTTTTGCACTTTATAAGTTATGCAAATAAATCTGCTCAAGAGGGACAAAATGAATATTGATGTTGATTATTTTATAACCACAATGTTTCGCCGTGTTTTGGTATTGCAAATAATTTCATAAGAGAATTCTTGCTTCATTATTACATAAATTTGCTTTATAACTGGTCATTTTAGTTTTTTTTTATGCCTGCGGAAAATCAACTTTCAAGCCGCGGAATCAAGAATTTATCTCCGCAGAATCAGGAATATTCTCCGCGGAATCAACATTTTTTCTCCGCAGATTCATGGGGGGACTACCCTATGTGGGAGTGCGCGCACGTCATTTCAATACAAAAGTGATCCAGGTCTCTCTTATTTCATATTCACAACCAATTAAGGAGAAAAACACTGTTTCATATGTACAATTCTTGCTAACGATTTACAGCACTCAGTTGAATAAAAAGCCTCCACTGGACATGAGCGTCTGGCATTCTTTGTAGTATTCTGCTTCAAACGGAACAGCTCACACATTTTATAATTGGAAATTAGACTTAAAATTTTGAACGGGAATGATTTATAATTTTGAGACCAAAATGTAACTTTTCCATGCAAAATGCGTTATTTCCTTATAAATGGATAATTATTTCGAGCACTTGCCCACTATGGGATAGATCTGTAAGTAATGAGGATAGAATAGTCTCGTAATTCTACAAAATTCTACAATAGTCTACGTAATTGCTACATTTACTGTCTTTGCTGTTTTACTGATAGGTTTGTTTTTGATTTTTTCAGTCTAATGATTGCTTGCTTCATCGGGAATAACAGGTCTTTGAACTTCCTATTGAGAGTTAACCGCTGCAGATTCAGACTCCAAATGCAAATCCTACCCTTTAAATTAATTCTAGGCCCTTTACAGTGGCATGCCGTTAGGTGTTATGAGGGCCTTCAGTAGCCGCACCCATTACTGCTTTTTTGCCCTCAAGCTGTTCTCTTAAGTTTGCCTGATGAACAGTCAAGCAATTTACCAACTGAACAACCAAGACCAATACATGACCTATAATAAGAAATGAGAATAAAAAAGTGAATTGCTTATGTGTATAAAATTGATATGGCAGTGGAAGGATGGCAGTCTAAATGCAAAAAATCAAAAACTTTCACTGACTTCACAGCATTTATTTTCGCCGTCCTTACAATTGTCACTCAGCTCTGCATCGTGCCTAACGACTCCCTTTAGCAGTGACTACATTTAGAATACGGAACGGGTTCTCGTGGCATATTGCTTAATGAGACTCGCAAACCAATTTACGCAAATTGGTTTTGCGTTTTCACGTTTCACGAGCTACATTAACGCAGAATTTATAAAGACATTGATACTTTAAGTTGCCATTTATGTGCAGAAGAAAACGGCAAATTTTGTTGTGCAATGTATTACAATGCTATCAAAAATAAATTTGACTGTCATTTAAGCAATTAGTCTGAGCAACTGTTGCAAATCCAAGAAAAGTAAAATGTGAGAGGTTCAGATTATTACGTATTGAAAGGTGAGGTTTCTGAAGGCCTTCGTTACTGCCGGTAAACCGCCTCTGGCCCTTTATCTGCCTACATGTGAATGAAGTTATGAGGGAATAACTCAACAGGCCAGGGAGCAGCTGCATAGGCATTTTTTCAATTACTTCTGGACTCTTAAAACATGAGGGTGAAGGGGTGCCTGATAGAAGTGCTGTAATCCTTGCTATGATCACCCAAGTTATGTTTATACCCTCAAATTAATTAATGTGAGTATGCACATTGAGCTTATATTCACTATTAATTTTCAGCTGCAATATGCTCTGGAAGAAATTGCAGTAACTTTTTATAAAATTTCCAAATATTTACCCATTAATGACCATAGTGGATATTTTGAATTTCCTTTACAGCACTGAAAGTACGAGCTGAGCATGGTACAAATCGGTTGGAATTTTTCAAATCGGTCAAAGTATGTGGCTACAGCACCCATTTTCTTTAAGCCCCAGCCTCTCTGATTTTGATATCTGAACATTAATATGCTTGGCGTCTGAGTTGTGCGTGGTGTATGTAAAAATGACTTAGCAGAGACTGTAGCAGAGGCTCTCCTGTTTCATTTGATGTATAATATGACTATATTGCTACTTAATTAGTGCGGCGTTGTAGGTATTTTGCTGCGGTGAGTCTCAGGGTCCCCCAATTGGGGGACCCTGGAGTTTAAGAGGTTCAAGTATTATTTTTAGTAGTTTATCAAATATGATAGCGTTTTTATTTATTTATTTTTTCAATTTTCATGAAAACACTTCTAGATGAACAGGTTAAGAATGTCAGATCATCACAAAACTTGACACACACTTTGCATTTTCTGAAGAAACAGACACCATATGTTACTTCCTCTTGGCTCAGTATTACATCTTCTGAGCCCTGATACACATTTTCCATTGTATTCCTATGGGAGTTTCAGTAGGAGTAAAAATGCAGTATCAAAAGGGAGTTAAACACTTTGTCTGCCTTCCCTCCCTTTCACTATCACCCTCCCCACACACACACACACACACGCACCCCCCCCCCCCCCCACACACACACACACACACACACACACACACACACTCTCTTCAGAGAGTATTAAAGAACCAATCAATTATACTTAATTAACACCTGAAGACTCATTAAAAAAATCTAAGTTGTGTGCAACAGCATCTAAAAATTACTAATGTAGAATGTAGTTTATACATGTAAGTATAACAGCATCTCAATATAGTCCTACATATTCAAGTTTTTAAAAGTTTTAAATTACGGCAATATTTAACGGCAATGCATAGAAATTGTACTCATATGCAATATTTATTTGGACAATTCATATTAGTACAAAAGTAATGATAAACACTTAGTAATGGTAGTTTTCAACCAGAACATGGCAATATTTTACTTTGTAACCCTTTCATGTGGCCCCCCTGTCCTTTAATAATATTAGTAATGTTAGTTGTTCTATTTATCACCAAAACAGTACATTGTTATGCTTTGCGGCACCTTCTCCTTTCACTCTCTGTGCATGTGTGTTAGAATACAAAGAGCAGGAGGTTTGTGTATGTGTGTGTGTGCTTGTACTTGCTATGTACTGAGGACCAGCACGAGTTTTTAACCAAAAAAGTTAAGTCTTTTTTTGGGAAGTGAGGACATTTTGACCGCTCCTCACAACTACAATGGCAATTTGTGACTTATTTGTTAAGGTTAGGGGTAAGGTTAGAATTAGGGATAGGTTAAGATTAGGGTTTGGGTTAGCTTATTTTTATAAGCTTTATTTTTATTTATAATTGCTTATTGTTATGATTAGGGAAAGGCTGTAGAGACACGGGAAGAATGAATGGAAGTCAATGTAATGTCCTCACAAAGATATAAGTACAAGGTTATGTGTGTGTGTTTTTGTGCGTGCGTGTGCGCGCGTGAAAGAGAGAGAGTAATGACCTCAATGCAATTTCAGACATTCATTTCATCTTCTCTCTCTGTCTGTGTTAGAGAGAGAGAGAGAGAGAGAGAGAGAGAGCATTAGTTCACTTGAATGGATTTGTTTGTAAACCTCAGTGAAATGCATTGAAATCAATGGTCATGGAGACATCTCTCCCATCATGCCACACCCCAGAACAGCAAATCAGACCTTTTCCCAATTGGCTTGGCTGTGGATGGAACAAAAATGCCTTAAATCTTGACCATGTCATAACCAGAACATATACAGGTGCTGGTCAACGAATTAGAATAATTTGAAATAGTGCAATCGTAAAATTTTTAAATGCATTTTTTGTGCAGAAAGCAAATCGGGTGTCCACCGCGCCTGTCCTACTTGTTAGAGTATTCACAGAACTCGCTACCTGTAAAAAATTTGCTCAGCTGAGCTTTCCAAAAGGCCCATTTAGGCCATTTAACTGTGACACTGTTGTTTTATTGAATTAGAATAATGGAGAAACCGTTTCACTGAATTAGAATAATTTTTATTATAATTAGAATCATCACTTTCTCAGTATTTTGTGGCTGCCCCCTTGGCTTGTATGACTACCTGAAGTCTCCGCGGCATCGATTTGACCAGCTTGTCGCAAGTTTCTGCACTCACTGCTTCCCAGGCTGTGGCGATTTTCTGCTTCAGTTGGTCCAGCGTAGTCGGCCTTCTGTCGCGAATTTTCCGCTTGACGATGGCCCAAAGGTTTTCAATGACATTGAGGTCAGGCTAGTTGGCCGGCCATGCCAAAACTTCAAGCTGTTTTTCGGCGAACCAATCTTTGGTCAACTTTGGCGCATGAGCCGGTGCAAGATCCTGTTGAAATATGAGGTCTTCTTTGCCGAACGGTTCCTCAACAATCGGAATCAGGCACGTTTCCAGAACATGTTGGTATACGGCAGCATTGACAGTCTTCTTGAGGAAGCAGTGTTTCCCTACACCCCGAGCGGACATGCATCCCCAGACCATAACGCTCTGGGGAAACTTGACAGATCTTTTCACGGCCTCGTGGTTGTAGGTTTCGCCACCACGACGCCAGACACAAGGACCTTGGTCACCGAAGGAGATGCAAAAGCGTAATTCGTCACTGAAGACCACTTTCTGTCAGTCTTCAGCAGTCCACTCGCCGTGCTCTTTGGCCCACTTCAGCCGTTTCTCCATTTGTTTCTTGTTTAGCATTGGTTTTACTGCTGGAACGCGAGATTTGAAGCCGAGTTCGCGCAGACGATGGTCAGTGGTTGATCTTGAGACGTTAGCGCCGGTCTGCTCGTTCCACAAGTCGCTGAGCTTGGAAGTGGACTTGACCCGGTTGCTGACTGCGATCTTTCTCAGCTGCTTGTTGTCGCAAGCAGAAGTTTTTCGGACGCCGGAACAGTTGGTGTGCTTGCTCCAGTCTTTCTTGAGAGCTTTGCAGACGGAAGACTGGCTGATGCCGAGCTGCTCAGCAGTTTTAGTTTGGGTCAAGCCTTGTTGGTGAAGGGTTGAATTTGAGCCACTATTCCCGTTGAGAGGTCGCACTGCTGACCCATGATTGATTTTACAACTTAGAAATTCTACTCAACCCTGACTTTATACTGCACAGTGAACACTCTTCACAGAAAACAAAAATTCAAGCACTTCTTCTAATTCAATGAAATGACCTATGAATTATTCTAATTCAATGAAACAATAGTGTCACAGTTAAATGGCCTAAATGGGCCTTTTGGAAAGCTCAGCTGAGCAAATTTTTTACAGGTAGCGAGTTCTGTGATTACTCTAACAAGTACGACTGGCGCGGTGAACACCTGATTTGCTTTCTGCACAAAAAATGCATTAAAAAAATGTAAAGATTGCACTATTTCAAATTATTCTAATTCGTTGACCAGCACCTGTATTTCGAAGGCATTTTATAGGAAATTTGAAAAAATCCGCTATCATATTTGACCAACAACTAAAAATAGTACCTTAATTTAAAGGGCTGTATCTCTCATATACAGTGCCCACCACTAATATTGGTTCCAATGACAATGAAAAAAAATGTGGTTGCTGCTAATCCTAGCAATCCCTTAGAAAAAAATGTGATGAAAGTTTACCTTCAGTTTAAAGAAAATGATTTTAAAAATGTCATGAAATCTTCTTGAAAATATTATCCACAATCATTGCCACCCAAGGAAAACTGAAGTATCTTTGCCTTTATATTTTTAAGCTCAACCTTGGCGATTAAGAAAACTGAAGTGGTCATCCATGATTTCCTGTTTCACTGGGGTATAGGCTGTATGCCTGGCCAGTTTCCCTTAGTCATCAGTTGAGATGGCGAAGACATGAAAACAGTACAATGATGTATGCTGGAAATTTAAGCTTCACAATTATGAACATGGCTGTAAGTAGATGTTTAAAAGGGGTAAAAAAAAACAAACTCATTTTGACTTGAGTTGTGCGATATTGGCAAAAAAATAAATCCTGATATTTCCTGGGATTTTCTCAATGACAATAATTAATGGGGGGTGGGGGGTGCAAAAGGGGAGATAATTGCAGACCCTGGAATTTGACTGATCTGAAGTCATTCTGCATGGAAGAATGGTCCCGGATCCCTTGAGTTGTCATCCTGAACTTATGGTTTTTAAGAAAAATATTTGTTTCTTGATTTTTTTTTTTTTTGGTAGTTATTGGAGGTTTTTGTCAATATTTTGAATGAAGTATCAACAGGATAAACAAAAAAAGAATCAATTCATACTACTTTTTATTTTTCAAGAAGGGTGTCTATATCAGAGATAGGTGCTGTAGATCATTATCTGCATTCATTCTTTGCAGTGGTATGTTCATTTCAGTCATTGGTGTCAGTAATTGTGCGCACCTTACGGTATATTTAATTGTTAAATATTGCACAATCATGATTAATAGGGAACACAAAGCCAGAACTTGCTGCGCAGGATAAATGTTTACAGACCAAGTATTCTTTAGGCCACAGTGTTACAGTCCCACAAGAGTTTGAAGTGTGACTCATGGTAGAAGATGCTTTCACCATCCAGCTTTCTTCTGTCCTTACTTTACCTGCTGCCAGTTTTCACATGAATGTAGAGATTGATTTTGTGAGCTGGTCATTCCATGTGTCAGATAAGGTTGTTGCAGCACCATCTCATGTTTTGTTCAGACCTTGTCAATATCATGAAGAGGGTCCAAAACCAAGACTTGGAAAATACTTCTATTCAAATCCTAGGTTCAATATTTTTTCATCCTTTAGTATAATTTCATTTTTAGAGCCTCAAGAATGCCTTATCTGGGTTACAATGTTTCAGCAGTAATATCTTGGCGAGTATTTTTCTTAGCCTCACAAAACTTTGTTGGGTGGTAGATATTCATGTTTCAGTATCATTTAATAATTAAAAGTTGTGCCTATTGTTTTTCTGTATGCCATCATGTTTGGAGTGCAGTTTGTAAATAAGAGCGATATTGAGGGTATCATACATTTTTTTTATTTATTTATTTTTTTGCTCCCATATAGTATCAATCATTAGTTTTTCTAATTTTTTCTGCAAATGCAATCTTGTACTTATATAATTCATGTCTCTACCACTAATGGATGCAAAGATATTTAGAATAAAACAAGGCGTGGGAGCTTTTTTTGATCATTTTCATTGGACCAAAATGGAAAGCTAGTAATTACATAAAATTGAAAGTTATATGATCTGACCCTAATGGTGAAGAATATAGCATGCCTTAATGACCCCTAGCAAAATGAGCGTACAGAAAACCTGTAGTTGTTTTCTCCAGTCAAGATTTCAGAAGTTTGAACACGCATAAGTAGACAATAATGGAAGACTCTGCTTCTCCATGATGGAAGGTGTTTTCCTGGAGGTAAAACAATGCCAACTATGCGTATATGCGCATGTTGAGAAATGTAAGGGGAATAAACAACTAAACCTGACCTTAAACGTTAGAACGATGCCCTTTTTTGCAGAGCCCTTGGCAGAATTCGTACAGTGGAGATGGATTCCCAACAACTGCCCTCCAAAACGCTTTGAATGGTTTCCATGGAAAGCAAGTGTTCATGGCATTACGCAGTTCATTGGCGTTCTTGCTGAGACTGACATGGGCAGTGGCTGCAATAAGAAACAGGCATGAGGATGAACTTGAGATTGGAAGATGATTTCTTCGTATGATGGCATTCACAGTTGTTGAGCTTTCTTACAGTGTCCTTTCAGTTTAGGCCTCCTCTGCTTTTGTATTTAGCTTTGGGATCTGCCCATCAGAGTATTTGGGGCCATCTAGTAATTTATGATTTGGTCTCCCTACAGGAAAATGATGTGCCGCTTAAGAAAGTAAAGAAGGCTGAAAATGAGGTATTTTCTTTATGATAACCCGTTGGTTGTTGCATAGCTAGATAGCCTACCCAAAATTTAAATTACTCAACCTTTGTGATATTTGGCAGCTAGTTCTGTTGCTTGTATGTACTATTTTGCAAATGAATGTTATAAGTTTTTAAAATCCAAAGTGGCCATTTTTAAAATTTCGAAATCAGGTACAGTTCACTGAAGGCCTAATGCAGTGTAACTTATTTTGACGCATTAAATAGGGTTCAGGCATGCCAAGTGAAGTCTATGAAAGAGCTGATTGTTTTTTTTTTTTTTTTTTTTGCTGCGCAGGTCATTTTCAATATGGTGGTGGAGGTGCCTCGATGGTCAAATGCAAAAATGGAGGCAAGTGATTTTTTTGTAACATTGTTTTTCTCAATTTTTCATAATAATAAATCCTCTTAATTTTTGTACTAAGCAAAGTGTGATTACGGGACCTCATAGTATTCTCAATGGGAGTAAATTCAGTTCCTGTTCCCATAACCAAACACTTAACTTCTCTGATGTTTACTTCATCATACATGACATAAATCTGCCTGTTCTCCTTTTAACCCTCTAGGGTTTATTTATACACTGTGGAGCCCATTTTCTTTTGTGAAATTGTTTTCTTGTTTATTTTTATATTTTTTCCTTTGTTATACTACTTTTTATATGCGTCTCAGTGCTCTCATAGTGCCACAGAATGTGGGAAAGTTGGAGATGGGGTTAGTCTGTGGAATTTGGAAACAACACATCCCTTTGTTGCATTGTGTTTGATGGGTTTCTCCTTTTTTCTTTTTGTCCTTTACTGAGTGCAATATGAGAGAGAGAGAGCACAACTCTGAGAGAAATCTGATCTTCAATGCTGCGAAACCTCTCTATTGCCATCATTTCTAATGCCCATTTTGCTTTATGTGTAATGCTTCATTTGTATCCTCTTGTATTTATATTCAACCACTCTTGGTACACTCTCAACAGAGAATGTCCTTCATCAAAGTCAAAATAAAGGGTTTTTTTTTTTTATTTTAATCTGCAGCCGTGCCTTGAAAATGAATAAAAATGAATAAATTAAATTCAGCTGCATGTATTTGTCCTTATTCCTCAACTTATCTGAAGTTTTTAAAACGCGGTTTTTGTCATGTAACTTTGTGGTGGTTGTCTTTGTTTGAATACAGTATTCAGTGTCCATAATCTGCTCCTTAGATTGCAACTAAAGAGCCTCTCAATCCGATTCGACAAGATACTAAGAAGGGAAAACTACGGTATGTGGCCAATGTATTTCCCCATAAAGGATACATCTGGAACTATGGGGCGCTCCCACAGGTAAGAAGTACAGATCTTGTTGGATGAATTCCACACCACACTCAGATCGAAATGCAACAGTATTGCATTGTGGATCATGAGAAAGGTTACTGGCTGAGAGAAAGGGGGATTTTTAAATAATTTTCCTTTTTCTTTTCCATGAATGTTTAACCACGCTCAATAGACATTTGACGTACACCTCCACTTTTAGCCTGGTATTAACATGGAACCCCATTTTTCAAAAAGTTGGGAGGATATGGAAAATGCAGAAAGATAGGATGGCAGTGGTTTGCAAATCATCCCTTGCATTGAATTGAGAAGAGTGTATATACAAGATATTTAATGTTTGTTCTGTATTGTATTTTTGTAGAGAAGGACTCATTCCAAATTGTATGCCTGTGGCGCATTCCAGGAGAATATGGACGGGATGTGTATACAGTTGTGTTCTATCACCTTTCCTTTTAAAACCCAAGTAATCTTGAGGACCTCAGTGGTTCCAGTTTTGCAAATGTTTTTTTTTCCCCATTTTCCCTTGATGTCTCCAGCTGCTCGGATGTCTGGGGTGGTCATTTAGCCATTTTGCTCCTCAGGAGACCGGTCTGGACTGCTGGTTGGCCAAAGCGTAACAGCCATTTTCTAATTAGGAAGCCGATCTGCTCTAACTTGCAGAATATGGCTTGCTGTTCTCATCTTTTAATAAGCAGTGGCATCCCCGAAAACATCCAGTTTTCAATGCAGCACCATCTGACGAACCAAAGATCAGGTGCACTCAGTATTAATTTATAGCCTCATCCTTTGTGCAGACTATTCTCCTGATTCCTTGTCTTTTAGTAATATTAACTTTTGGAGGTGTTATCAGAGGCAGAAAAAGCATTTTATCACACTGAACCTCACACTGCAACATACATTCTCTGTATCTGCTGGTTGCAGGGCTTCACTGAAGCTACATGAAATATATATGCAGAGAAAAATTCAAACCCAGGATGCCATGCTTTTATGGACACAGAGTTGCATCAGGTAGAAAATATATAGATCTTGGTCATAATTTTGTACATGTTACACTGTAATTAAGCAGGACATGTTTGGGATTGTCGGGAACTATTGGATTATTCAGCCACAATTTTTTGCAAGTGTCGAGCTTCAATCACTCCATGCTTGCAAAGAACTAAGTTTTTTGTAGATGCTTGTCTATATCAGAGTATGATAGTGTCACCTGTTCCACACTGGTACACATGTCTCTTAACATCCCAGAACTTTTTGAGCCTTATTGCCCCATCACAACTCTTTTGGAATGTGTTGAATGCATGAAATTCTATATGTGCATGAATTTCCAAACTAAAATTAACAAAGTTTACGAGGTAAAGTATGAAATATTTTGTGTTTTTCTGTTTGCCATGTAATACAGGTCTGAAGTGTTTTACAGATCACAGCTTTCTTTTTATTCTGCTTTGGCAACAACCGCAGCCAGAAGTATTATAATCTCAGGTTTTCTTTCATTTTTCCTAATTTTTTGAAAGCAATATCTCTGGAAGGCATGGAGGGTATTTTTAAGATTTCTAAGGGGATTTTTTTAATTCTATCACCAGAACTATTACAAATTGAGCTCAGGTTTGTATTGCGGGCATGTGAAGTTCGGTGACTTTGAAATTTGGTGACATTGAACTTGACCTTCAGTGACCTTGTATGCCCGAACTTCACAGTGAAATTTTATTAGCAAAATCGTTACAGATTGAGTGTAGGTTTGTATTGGAGACATTTAGGAAGTCATGTATGAACTTTCATTTTGTGACCTTTATATTGACCTTCGAAGGTCTAACTTGACCTAGAGAAATTCAATGACTTCTATCACTGAAAAGGTCACAGATGGAGCCTAGGTTTGTGTTACTGACCTAGGAATTCACATATGAGCTTTCATTTGGTGACATTCAGCTTGACGGTTCATGATATTTGAAGGTCAAACTTGACATAATACAATTACAATGACTTGTCCTGCCAAAACGGTCACAGATGGAGTCTAGGGCTGTTTCTCAATATGCGTTCTTCTCTGTACTTCTGTTCTTGTGAACTTGAGAAACATCATCCATCTGATACCACGTACTGTCTCAATTCAAAGTTCGCATCATGACGAGAACGGTTACCAGTCACGGAAGTGTTCTTGACACGCCCATTTTTCCGAGGATGCATCAGATGGTAGCTTATGTGAACTTGACAGCACGCATATCCCAGAATTCTTTACAGCATCCAAGCGGGACACCCCTAAGAACGACCAGTGAAGGCCAGAGTTGCATTTCCCAAAAGCGTAGTTGCTAACTAAATTAGCAACTTGCATAGTTTGTCCATTCACAGTCAATGGGTCCAACTATGTAAGTTTGCATCTGTGATTTTGGGAAATGCACCCCAGGATCGGTAAAGCTGCTTTCACACCGGACGCGAAACAAATTTTTCGCACGGCAGATTTATATTCAAAATTAATGCGTATCGCGTGTATTCACGTCTTTGCATTGACTTTGAATGCATACATGCCAACTCTCCCGTGGCAGTAGACTACCGCTTTCGGGGTGTTTTTTTCCGAATGAAACGCCCCGAAAGCGGTAGTTTACCGCCAAAAGCGGTAGAGTTGGCATTTATGTGAATGTAATCTGTCGTGCGAAAAATTTGTTTCGCATCCAGTTTGGAAGCAGCACAAGGCATTTGTTGTTACAATATTCGTTCGCTTATTTCTTGGCTACATACTCTTCTGGTAATTTTAAGGCTAGGCACTATTATTTGAGTACATTTGGAATATTGGCTGCTTTACAATGTTTTATGTCGAATATGCTCCAATGTTTCTGGAGTACAGAAACTCCGCAACAGCCGGCGGACTGTAGCTAAACTAAGCACCTTAACTAGCTTACGCTCACAGACCCCTCTTCCCCCGCAGATAACATTACTTGAGAAAAAAAAGGATGATATCGGAGGAAGTCGCGGCTCACTGGCTTCGTATCAAACCGTCAACAGCGTTCTGAGTGCTCGTAGCCTTGGAAGTGCACTCCTTCTAGAACGACTAGCGAGAACGTTCCTCCCAAGAATGCAAGTCCATTCTTAGTATTCTTGGTATTGAGAAACGGCCTAGGTTTATATTAGACACGAAGGACATTATGTATGAACTTTCATTTGGTGACCTTCGTATTGACCTTCAAAAGATGTCAATACTTACATCAAAATCAACAGCATTTTAACAGCATAGAATATTTTATTCATCAATGAAATGAAAAACATAAATGATCTACACTATATACAAATGTGTGTCTGCATTATGACTGTGAAAAATTAAATAAATCATGAAAGTGATTAAAAAATGATCTACTATTTAAAGAACCAGGTATGGAACTATCAGAATAAATCATCATTGAATATTTATACTCCATAAACTAGAATAATCTATACAGTAAAATTTGAACATTGGCATTCATGTTCCTGTGCGGTAGTCCGCAATTATTCTATTAACACATTAAGAAATTCACTTGCGGAACCTAAGTCGTTGTGCATTAAGTTTATCAGTTTCACGTGCATTATGGTGGATTTCCCCACTAGTGACACGGAAATTGATTATGACTCGGGAATTCTCACGCTTGTCTGTACTGAGGGATTGAAAGCAATGGAATTGCATAAAGATGTTTCAAATGGTCTTATTTCATTTACACAATTTAAAGGATCATGAAACATATGCATTGTTTCCAATCCCTGAGTAAAGAGGAGCACGAGAAGTCCTGAGTCATAATCAAACTGAAACTTCAATGTACAAGGATTTTAACTCCGCGTGAGAATCTTATTAATAAGTGTTCATTGAATAATTGTGGACAACGGTGAATAAACCTAAAAATGCGGGAGACCTACGCCGAATGCGTGAGACTTGGGAATATTTAGCCCAGCTTTGAGCAAGCCATCCACCATTTTTTTTGGCCGTCTTTTTCGAAAATTGACCGTCCAAATGACGGCTGGACGGCTCGCTACCTAAAACTATGGGCCAAAAGAATATGTATTCCGGGAGAGGAGAATGGGACCCAGAACTGAGCCTTGGGGGATTCTCGTAGCAAAGCAATGAGGTGCCATCCCAGCCAACCCTGAAAGAGCAAACTGAGAGATGGCACTTGATCCAGTCATAGGCTGTACTGCCGATGCCCGCTGTTGCCTAGGATGACAGGCGATGGTGCGGTTGATGGTTGTAAGGGTCGCAGACAGGTCAAAGAGGATCAAAAGGCAGGAAAGAGTGGCTACTCTTGTGACTTACTGACAGTTGAAAATGCAGTTTCTGTCAATTGGCTGAGTTTGAAGCCAGACTGATGTGGATCCAGTTAATTATTCAAGGACCGGAAAGGAAGACCATTGGCTGGATGCAGCTTTTTCAAGTGTTTTGGATAGAAAAGGTGAGCGAGAGAGAAAGGATGGTAATTTTGAATGGGATCCAGAATGGGCTTGAGAAGTGGGGTGATATGGGCCCACTTGAAAGAAGAAACACCCAGAGGATAAAGAGGAGTTGACAAGAGAGGTGAGAAAAGGAAGGTCAGGTGTGATGACTTGAAGGAGAAATGAAGCAATTTGGTCGAGGGCAGAGATAGTTTGGTGACAGAAGAGAACAAGGTGGGAGGGATTACAATAGAAAAACTGAGGGTGTCGGTAGATGGACCATAATTGTGCGGGCGGTTGGAGGAGGGGTAGTATGAAGGGGAATAATCCTGCTTTCTGCGCTTTGAAATTGATTCCTACATTTTTTTCACCATCTCCATATGCTATGGTAACATCTTTGCGCTGCTCTTTAAATTGTCTTGAAGTAAATGCTTCTATCTAGCAATGTGAATGAAGCGATATCATAGATAGTGCTGTGTCTCAGTAGCTACAGGAGAACAGAGCTTAATTCCCCTTTTATATTTCCTTTTTGATTATATTTAAATATCACTTATGTGCAAATTTGTTTTTGAGGTTCCCAGGTGGCTCATTCGACTATCGTTCATGAAAACAGTTCTGTGCCATAATGACTTTCTTTGAATCTTCACCATTCGGGTGAAAAGAATTAGAGTATTACTTGCCTAGATTAATTGTGCAATATGTTGCTTGGAAATGCCCCTCTGGATTCCATGCCTTTGTAGATATTTGCATGAAATTTGTGTTTTCTCTCGTGGTGGTTTTCATTGGGGAAGAATAGCCCCTTGGCAAGCTGAGCTAGTCTGGGGGGAATGGGGGCTATTAGTTGTTTGAAATGTAATGAAATATTTATCTAACTTGCAAATGACTTTCTTTTATGATCAATGATGTATTCTTTTGAAACATGCAGTTTTTTTTAAATACTGTGAATAGTCAAAAATTGAGGAATTAAACTGGATACTTACGATGGATGTCTCATTCTTATACCCATGCCAAAACACAAAGATGTTCTCTTCAATTCATTATTAAATTAAATATTAAATTTAAACACTGGTCCAACCAACTGTTGCAAACAAAGAATTTGACAGAAATGTACTGAGGGGATTTTCTTCTTTACAGCTCTTGGACAGCACATAAATTTGTTGTGTTCCAATGTTGCCTTAGGCGGTATGTGGTCACGTTGGCTTTGTGAAAGCCTAATACACTGCATTCCGTGTTTCTATGTTTTCAAAGTATTTGCAATTGAAGATTTGGCTTGAAAACATTGCTTTGTTCTGTCGAAACAGACCTGGGAGGATCCGAAACACACTGACAAAGACACTTGCTGTTGCGGAGACAATGATCCCATTGACGTGTGTGACATCGGATCAAAGGTTGGATAGCGTGATTGACTTTTCATACAATCATCCAAAATTTGAGAATGTTCAACCCGAATCATCAAAGTGCATTAAAAACTTATCAAGTTCTTTTTAAACAAGCACCTCGGTATGTTTGAAATGATTGAGTAACTCCTCAGTGGGTCGTCTAAAAAACCTGACCTAAGTCTGAATGCCGATTTCAATTATTCTCCCAGATCAACTTTGTCTCTGCCTTTCTAGGTGTGTTCTGTGGGACAGGTAATTCAGGTGAAGGTCCTTGGCATCCTGGCCTTGATTGATGAGGGAGAAACTGATTGGAAGATCATTGCTATCAATGTAGAGGACCCAGATGCTCCAGCTTTGAACGGTGATTGATTTAAACTGTATTATTGGGCACTTCTCGGCTGCGGATTGTGTACGTAATTCTGTCTTTTTTTTGCCTCATAGACCCATGTTTTCTAACTCGCAGGAATTGAGGATGTACGGAAGAAAAGACCTGGTCACTTGGAAGCTACTCTGGATTGGTTTAAAAATTACAAGGTCCCTGATGGGAAGCCCGAAAACCAGTTTGCTTTCAACGGACAGTTCAAAGACAGGGTATTGTTGAGAGCTGCTATATCCTTTTCTTGTTAGACACCTGGTATTTTTCAGCTAAATTATGCCTTTATCTGTCCGTCAACCAAACTGTGAAATACCTAAAGGTTAATTCTATGAAAATAAGGACAAAGACCTTCAGACCTCACTAAGTTCTATGAAAATAACTATTTTTATAGAGTGGAACATCATATAATTTAAGGAGAAATACTATATTCAGTATTTCCAGCTAAATTCTTTCAGAATCCTTCTTGTTACATCTTTAGAGTCAAAATGGCAAAATTACACTAATTTTGGGCTTCAAACACTACCTGGCTTCTGCATCATGTTTTTGGGTGCATTCTCGACAACTGTGTTGATTTCATATTTTAAAACCTTTTTGTCTCCCAAACTCCCCATCTGTTCCAGATTTTTCAATATTCTGCATTAAAATTGGGTCGTGATGATGATGTAATGCGAGTCACAAAAACTTATTTTTTTTACTTCCCTCGCAATAACCCCTCGGGGGCTGTAATTGTAAATTCTATTTTTCCTTGTGTTGTCCATACCTAACAAATTTGTTCTACCAATATGCATATCTAGTCCTCATATGCAGCTGAGTAGGACATTAAAGGTTGGTAAAGCGAGTCATGTGTATCGCGAGTCACACTCATTACATAATATACTCAGCCAAAATAAAAACTTCACACTCGTTTTGAGGTCGATAAGTTGAACATACAAGAAATGATGTTTTAAATTATGATTTTATTTAATTCTGTACTCATTAAAGATGGTGTATCATAGAAATATCATAAATCATAAAAAGCTCACGCTGAATGTTTGACAGCCATGGCATTGAACTTCAACAAATAATTAACTGTTAAAACTTGTTTTTCCGAGATGGCACTCTAACGTGCTAACGTGAGCTCGGTTGCACATCTCTGGTCACATGACTAGGAACACTCGCTTAAAGTATACTCGCACGTGCTACGTACCTGTGCACGTCAGAGTTGATGTGTGTCATGATGTCGTGGACAACGCATTTACCCCTAGTGATAATAAAAACTCTTTTATTAAAAGTTTCAAGAAAATATTTACAAATTTATGAGTGTGAAGTTTCTTTTTTGACTCTGTATATCTCTACTAACTGGTTGTAAAATTTTTATTCCTTTCAATACACTTTAAAACCACATTTAGTAGTATGAACCCAGAGTGTTGATTATTTTCTGTGTTGCATACTTTCAGGAGAAATTGCTACTGAAATCAATGTTTTTTGTGTTGTCCTTTTCATGGATGGCATGTCTGGCTATGATTAGTGTTAATTAACCAATTAAGACCTAGGGCACCTCACGATGCGCTTCATTCACATTTCTTAAAAATGATATATTAAACGCACTCATGTCCCTACCGTTTTAAAAGCGAGTGCGACGCAGACATCACATCAGGTCTTAATGGGTTAAAGTGTAATCAAATTGATATTTGTTCATTCCTTTTTATAGCTTTTACCAACACCTTCCAGCACACATGATGGAGTGCGAAAATTCATCATTATAAGATGCAGGCCAAAATATAAATTTTTAAATGAACTAGATTGTGATGCTAGTCACTGTGGAAATGCCCACAAGTATTAGCCTCCAGACTACTCATTCATGTGATGCAAAAACTGATCCAGTGATCTCTGATTCGGTCAGGCTCCCAGCACTGATGAATGACAAAAACAATACCTTCTTGCAGAATTTTGCCCTGGACGTCATAAAGTCAACTCATGAGTATTGGAGGGCACTGGTGCACAAAAAAGTTAATGGAGGAGAGATAAACTGGTGGGTATTTTAAAAAAAATGTTTTTTTTGTTGATTTGTGTGATTGTCTGGTTATTCTCTAAATGCTTAGTGCTATTTGCTTGCTGCCTTGGTATAGCTTCAAATTACAGTTGTGTGCAGTGATGATTATTCACCGCCACTTTCATCTAAAAGGGGTTCAAATATATTACTTCTCTATTTTTTGGTGATAGTGTATTGAAAAATACTATTGCAGGCAATGAGAACCAATTCTCAAGAGTATCTTGGGGTAGAAATACGGATAATGAACTAAAACACTGAAAACAGCTATTTTTTTATGGCAATTGAATGGAGTCACAATTTTTTTGACACTTGCATAGCATGAATGCATGTTTGATGGCTCATTCCAAGATTATAGATGCTAAAAAATTTGTTTAAACTAGTTTGAGGCAGCATTACTCTGCTAAATTACACCTGATGGTCAGTTATTTCAGTATATAAAGTGACATGAACTTTGAGCTGTATGACAGTGTTAAACGCGATGCCACGATGGAAGGAGCTCACTGAGATTGTTTGTAGCCACACTGTGGCCTTTTACGATGCTGGTTGGTCTCTGAGGATCTTGAAGACGTTAAATACTGCTATGGTACTGTAAGAAACGCCTTCAAGCGTTTCAAAGAGACATGTTCGCTGAAAACTAGTCGCAATAGAGGTGCAAAACAGAAGTTAAGTGCCACTGATGTTTGTTAATGGCAGTTGATTGCACGACAACTCCATGATGATATTTATTGTGCCAATAGTGAAGAGAGGAAAGTTTCAAGATCTACTATTTCCGGTCGCTTGTGTGAAAGTAGGCTGCTGCCAAAAAACTACCTCTTACAGCTGGCAACATCAAAAACAGACTTGAGTCTGCCATGATATTCAAGGATTGGACACCAATGGACTGGGAACAAGTCCTTTGAACCGATGAATCAAGACTATACATTTTCTCATCCAAACACAGAACTTATGTTCTCCGTTGAGTTGGAGAATGTTTCAAAGATGACTGTTTAACTCCTTCATTAAAAGATGGAGGTGGTAATATTATGGTTTCGGGTTCAGTCCACTCGAAAGGAGCTGATGATCTCATAAAAATTGTTTTGATCATGGATCAAAAGAAGTATCGCAGCATCCTTGTGAAGTACGCATTGCCATCTGGAAAGAGACTGATTGTTTGGGGATTTCATTTTCAACAAGATAATGACCCTAAACTCACTTCTAAATTGTGCAAGAATTACCTCAGTCGGAAAGAATCTTCTGGTGACATAAAAGTTATGACTTGGCCTGCTCAAAGTCCCGACCTTAATGATCTTGAGCAAATCTGGGATTTGCTTGATAACAAGATCAACATCGAAAAAATCTCTTTGGAAAGAACTTCAAATCATATGGAGTGGTTTAGCGAGTGAGGAAATAAAATGGGTGGCTACTCTAGATATTGACTTTTGCATTCAAAAAGACATTTTTAGATTTTTTTTTCCCCCCATGTATATTGTTATCTGTTTACATATTTTCATCTATATGATCCAATATTACATGTAATAAATACTTGAATAATACTTGGTTTCTTATTTATCTTTGTTTAGTTGAGCATGTAATCATCACTGCACACTACTATAGATTGTGAAATTATATACCTTTCACTGTCCTTGCAAGCATACTGGAAAGCTTCGGTGTAATGAATTTTAATGGACTTTGGTGGAGAGCGATTATGACTATTTTTGTATATTCTGGAGTGATAATTTTCTTAATTTACTCCTCAAGGTTTATGATCAAAAATAAGTGATTAGGCTGTTCATAGCTGAAATTTTTTATGCAGATGCACCGATTCTTGAGTTGGGTTATTTTGTAACGGTGGCTGAGAGTTTAGTTCACATTTGCCTGACGTACTTTTCACATTCTTTGCAGTAAAAATCTGTCTTTGAGCGAGAGCCCTTTTAGATCCTGCGAGGAGGAAGCCAAGGCTGTCGTTGAGTCGGTGAGGGACATTGTCTGCAGTTGACAATTGACTTGTCTCATAATTTTGTAAATGTAATGTCCAATCAAACTTCCATTAAACCATGGCTGGGGTATATGCATTCATGTGGTCAGCATTTATTCAAGCTCTGGAAATGAAAACTCGGTGGGTGCTTGATGCCTACTGACATTCTGCCTGACTCTTCGCCTTCTATTTTGTCGCTCATGTTCCCTTAGGCCCCTCTGAGTGGAAAAGCTGAATCACTACCTGATGACGGTATGTTTTCTCGCTCTCGCTCTCTGTATTTCCGTCTGTCAGAATATTCAGAAGCCCGGCCAGAAATGCGGAACTTTGTAACAACAACAGCTTTGTTCCACGCCAGTTAAAAATGAACACTTATATGGCTGCATGTAAATGGCTGCAGATTCTTTAATGTCTAGATAAAGTATCATTCAAAAATATGAAATCCTATATCCTGCAGTCTTCCCTTGGCCAGCTGAAGGGGTAGAACCACGCCCATGATTCATGTACTGTTGTGAATTTCTGTTGGTTAATTTTGCTGAAACGATTAGTTTTGTTTTAAAAAATTCAATACCTTGACAAAAAATTGCTGAAAGTGTATTTTCTTTACTGGCCTCTTTCATTCTGTAGTGGATAGATGGTACTTCCTGCCAAAGTAATCCCGGGACCTCCTCTGCCAGTGTTTTCTACAACCAAAGACTGTTACTTGGTAAATACTGAAGCACTTGAAGAAAAAATGAGGCGGATCTTGAGAAGTTGCGCGTCATAATTACTTTGCTCAAATTTATTTTTTAATTGTTTGATTTTATTCAATATGATTTTTCTTCCCTGTGGAAATGGACTTGGTTTTGCTTTTATAGATTTAATCCGATAACTTCTGACATTTTTACACATCTTTTGTGCTTTATATAAATCACTTAAAGCAGCTTCAAGGGGAAAAAAATTATGGCAACCTGATTTTTGTATTGATTTTTTTTGTTACTTACTGTGCTTCATGCCAATAATGTTTAAATGGAAAACATTTGTTTGTGGTGATCAAAGTCTATGAATGATGAATGTTTATAGAGGAACAAAACAAAACATTTTTGTTGCCAGGAATTACCTTTACATTTAAAGTATTTTGAGTGTGACCATCCCATTGATTAATAAATAAATGTAAAACATCTACGAAATACACCTTTGAAATAGTGGTATACTAGAATACATAATTTATGACATTATGTGTACAAAATTAAAATTGTTGACGGGAAAATGAAGAAAAAAAAGTCTGTTGATATGAATGTTTTGAAATTTATTGTTAATGACGTAATCAAGCTGGATGCTTAAAGGACTGAATGGAGGGGGTTTTTAGCTTACTGGCCCTATGTGGCGTCCGTTGTCTGGAACATTCTGGCCCCAATGTTAAAGATAGGACTGAGAAATTTTAAAAAATCATTTCTCAAAAACTGCGAGATAAATTTTTTTTCTAAATCAGGCAATCAGCTTACCTTGTTACTGTCAATGTACAGTGCGAGCACAATTTTTATTGACCTCACGGAAGTGGGCCTAGTGGCGGCGCTGTACTTTATGAATACACAAGATGGCCTGTGGAGGCCAAATGCTTGCAGATAGAGATGAAGTTTGTATTCTCGTCATATAGGAAGTCATTTATGACCTATATTTTGGCTAAGTTGAAGTTGACCTCTGATGACTTTGAAAGGTCAAACTTGAGGTCAAATTGTGAGTAAAATATTAACAATGTTAAAAGATAGGACTTGAAATTTCAAAAAATTATCTCTCAAAAACTGTCTGATAACTTTTTTGAGCAATCAGCTCACCTTGATACACTTCATGTACACCATGAGTGCCATTTTAATTGAATCGACAGAAGTGGGTCTAGTGGGGGCATTGTATTTAAACATTGGGTCTAATGGAGGATGGGCAAAATCGCCTATGGAAGCTAAATGGCTGCAGATAGGGATGAAGTTCGTATTATCGACATCGTATATAACCTATATATTGTGTTAAGGTTGACCGCAGATGACCTTGAAAGGTGAAACTCGTGTTCAAGCAAAATGTTACAATTTTCAAAGGTTTCTAGGCTTGAAACTATTGAAGATTGGGAACATTTTTGTATTGATGACTTACAGGAATTCATGTATAAACTCTCATTTGGTGGCCTTGAACTTGACCTTCACTGACCTTCAAAGGTCAAACTTCACATGGTGAAATGTCATTGACTTCTATCACTGAAACTATTACAGATAGAGCTTAGGTTGTATTGTGGGCATACAGGAAGTCATGCATGAAGTTTCATTTGGTGACCTTGAACCTGACCTTTAGTAACCTTCAACAGCCAAACTTTACATTGAAATTTCAATGACTTATATCAGGAAAATTGTTACAGATAGAGCGTAGGTTTTTACTTGAGATGTATAGGAAGTCATATGCGAACTTTAATTTGGTGACCTTCAAAGGTCAAACTTGACCTAGTGTAAATTCAATGACATCTATCACTAAGCAGGTCACAGATGGAGCCTAAGTTTGTATCACAATCATATTAGAACTCTCATTTGGTGACCTAACTATTGACCTTCAAAGGTCACGTGTATTCAATGACGTGTATTGCTGAAATGGTGGCAGATGGAGCCTAGGTTTGTGTTACGGACATCTAGGAAACCACATAGGAACTTTCATTTGGTGATATTCAACTTGACAGTCAGAGAGTCAAACTCGAGGGTGAAATTACAATGACTTATCACCAAAATGGTCATAGGTTGAGCTAAGATTTGCATAGAGACGTTTACAAAGCCCTATATGAAATCCATTTGCTGGCCTCAACTTGACCTTCTGTGACCTTTAAAGTTCACAATTGACATATTGAATTTTCTATTACTTGTATCACCCAAACTGCTTCTGAGCTTAGGATTGTATTGCAGGAGGTCTTATAAATCTATGTGAACTTTTATTAAGTGACCTTGAGATTGACATTGGCCTTCAATGATTCGAAGGTCAAACTTCAGATGAAATTTCCATAACTTAAATCATCGTCCTCCTCAGACCCGGTTATTAATTTTTGTCCTCTGTAGAGGATGTTAGGTTTTTGCTAATATCTCCTATACTATGCATGTCACTTTAATGAATTCTCCTGCTCCTGAGAGAGGACAACTGCGGCTAAACAGTGATGTGATATATTTGGGGTGTGTGGCCATTGCAACTTCTTTCTCCCCGCTCTTTTCAAAATGGCGGGAATCCAGTGCAGCACATTTTATGGAAAAAGGAGAGGCAAGCATGATTTTCCTAATTAAAATCTTTTTTCAATGTTATAATTTGATTGATTTAGTTAGAAAACATCTCAATTTTGATCTGGATGAATTTGCAGAACAGAGCTACCATATTTTAATATTGAAAAACAGCTGCTACATCAACGTCCTCTGTAGGGGACCTCAGGACTCAATACTTGTATTTGTTCCCAATTTCTTATAGTGGTCAGCTCTGTTACTGAAGCAGAGAGAAGTCTCATCGGAATCACTGAGGGAGACTCAGGGTTAGGAAAGTATGAACAGTGGAGGGAGGGTAAGGGTTAGGGTGTATGTGTGTGAGTGCTTGTGTGTTTGTGTGTGTGTGTGTGCGTTTGCATGTGTGTGTCCTGTCCCTATTTGAGATGTGTTATGTGCAAAATCTTTTTTTGCATCTCCCAAGAAGTCACAATGCTTCCTAAATTTTCACAAATAAAATTAATTAATGGGCACTCGTTTTACATGATTTAAGCCCCGATGTCCTCTACAGAGGACATTCTGTAAAATTCTAATCAAGTTGAATTTTGAAAAAAAAAAAAAAAATCTTTGAAATGTGTTCATTACCACCCCAGACCTTAAAAAATAATTTAAAAAATCAAAATAAAGAAACTTTTTGGTAAAACTACTGGACCCGTGGTCTTTTTTTTTTGCCTTTTTTTGTGTTGCGGGATGTTTGTTTTCTCTTAATCTATAGCCCTTTTTCAATCTTATAACTCTTTCTCCTGATGATCATTTTGAAATGACTTTCTTTCAGCTGATTTACTGAAGGAGTGTGCAATCCCACTTTCCTCTCATGGTGACCATAACTTGTAAGGACCCTGAAATACCTGTTATGTGTTTTTCTGTCCACCCACCAGCTGACCATTTTGGCTCAGGTTGTAATAAGAACTGACTTTCCTGTAGATTGCATTGTTTACCTTCCATTGTCCTTTTGAATTGGACTGGCCAGCACCCATAAAATTTTGTTTCATAATGGTTTGCTTAGGAATTGTTTGTACAAAAGCTTTGTGTGACTCATGCTTTCTTCAAAAGTGCATTGGAGGCATGTGATATCAGGCAGTGATGAAAAATTTGCAAGACAAAGAAAATGCTTTAAATAAATAGAAATTTTATTAAAAACACCCATATCTCAGCAATATCAGGAATGATATAATAAACAGCTTTCAAATAAACTGCATTCAGTACATTACAATACTTACAGTATTTAGAGCCATTCTTATCTCCATCTTATTTTTTTTTTTTTCATAAGCATACCAAATGAGGGAGGCAATAAAAATTAAAGACCAAATCAGGAAGTAACACAGAAATCTTATACCTTTAGTGTCTAACTGCTAAATATCAACATGTACATTAAATGCTAGCTTAATGTAAGAACTGTGGGCACCCCTGTGCGTTAGTCAAGCTCAAGTTCATTCAAGTAATGGAGACCACTCAAACACTCCCAAGCATCTTCAAGTATGGCTATGCTCGTTACCTGCTATGTCCTACTACAAACCCTTTCATAATCATGACCTGCTACTGAACCTGGGTCCTGTACAAAGAAAATTACATTGTTTTACAAAACCATAATCCTCACTAAACAGTATCACTAACTAACATGGCTAGCTGAGGCCCAGCACTGTAAAAAAGCATTTATTGTTTTGAGATTTGACATCGGCGTGTGGTCTCCCAGCCATTCCAAATTCAATGATGATTTACAGTCTGATTAATCCTTGGCAGATATTGGGGAGAAATGGCTGTATAGTTTTATTGGAAACATGAGCTCTGGGTATTGCTGTCTACAAAACTTCCACGTATCGACATTTTACAATAGCAGGGTTTCGAAATAGAACAACTCATACTTCTGTAATACAAATTCCTGGTATTTACATTGTGGCATAATTTATTTAAAAACATTTACAATATTATACTTGCCTTAATAAAAGATTTTTTTTTTCATTATTTTTATAATTTTATACTTCTCTGAAAAAATGAAGTGCTTTCAGAAAAGGATTATATAAATATTAGAGTGGGGTGGTTTGTCATAAACATTTACCCCATCAAATATCGCATTGAATCGATCAAAGGAGAAATAGATACGCATAATGTAATCGTTTAGTGGTTATAAATATTTTTTGCTGTCTCTATACACGGGCAAACAACATGCCTCAACCATCATAACTGACATTATTTTTTTTCCTTTTTGAGTAAAAGTAAACACAGCTATTCACAAAATCCACACTTGTCCCTTTAGTCAGCTCAGTGCATAACATACATCCAAATGACTTCTCAACATTAAGTACGACTAAACATAAGACTAAAATAATTGTCATTTCTTTAGGTAGGGTCTATATACAGCTAAGTAATGGGCATTTGGAACAGAGGAGCAGTATCCCTGAACAACATGAGACCATTAAATGAACACAGGCAATGTTGACTTAAAGATGAAAAATCCCTGATTTTGTTATAAAATCAAACCTTGAAGCTGAAGTTGCGCTTTCCTGACAGATCAAGCAAGGAAGAACTAAGCAAAAAAAAAAAGGCTTGTTCTACAGATTTGGTTATTGTAGTCATGGTTGCATGAAAGGGATGGTATAAATGACTGATGATGATGCCTCTCTAAAACATTCCTATTGCCAATCTAGTTCTGAGGTATATGACAAGTAGGCAAGCCATCCCTTAGCTTTCTATTTGCCAGAAGAAGTTTCTCACATTATCTTATTCCTATTGTAGCAGGTCGAGTAGCACCATTTGAAATAAAGATCCACTCAGTCCCAAAGAATTGACTTTCTTTTACAGTACTAAATCTAAAGTTTAATTCAAATTGTTTAAAAGTTACTGTACAAATCTCATTATTATACAATTAGGTTAGAATAATTTAAAGACCCCGCACAGCAAGCCAGCTGCCTTTGAAACTGAAACACACACATGTAAACAGCTAACCCTGTTTCATGCTCCCTTGCCCCGCGGAGGACATAGTTGTTGTCACAACAGTCCTAATTGCATGGATACCCAGATTTCAGATTTGTTCTATGAACCGGCCGTGAACTGTGCTGTGACATTCTATTGCTGCAGATGATAATTTCACTGTTACACAGAAATGAATGAAATCTCGGGGGGGAAAAAAACCCCAGCCATCAGTTAAATGGTATTGTTTCGAAAGGAAATGCACCTTTTTAGAATGGCTCAATAGTTATACTTAAAATGCATTAAAACACATAGGTTTCCAGCTGTGAATGAAGCACCAGAATAGATGTTTATAAAAGCCCTATTTCCATCCAGTGATATCCCAAAGTGTACTGGGATCAAATAGGTGTTTTTTTTTGTAATATACACAACCTATAACCCTTTCTCATGTATAAGGAAAAGCATGAGTATACATGTCTGCTACTACCTTGCAACTTGGAATTGACATGTAATTGTTTGATCCGAAGGTGAAAAAGTAAAAATTCATCTAAAACACTCAACATGCCTTAAAAATACTGGTTCTGTTACAAAATTATTTTGTTGATGAAATTCACCCCATGCTGATGACATAGTTCTACTTTTAAATCGTATAAAACATTATTGAAAGTAATCTCAGATCAACCTGAAAAAGTAATATACAGATGCTTCTAGATTATAAAGGCATTTGAATGAAATTCTGTATTAAAGACACTCTTTGCTTGTAGCACCATGAATCAAGCAATCTACTGCTGGATTTAATATCTGATTAAGATAAATGCATCTGGCATTTCCTTTTTTATATAATAAAGGTTAAAGCCTCCAAAAATGTATTTTGTTTCCAGTAATACAAGCCCTGATGTATAGGCAAAGAAGCACCACAGTTAGTACAGCATGTTTCGTGGAAAAGGGAAAATAAATTAAAAAGTTACCTTGGGGTCACACTGTTTAGTAAATATCAGTCTTCAAATGGTGGGCTAAAGGTGTACATTTTCCATAAATTCAACAGGGTTTCTTCATCCATTCACACATTTTTTTTTCCATAGGACCATGTCCCATGTTTCTCATACTACCACTCCAGTCTGTATTAAGAGCTTTATGCAATTTGTGGCTAATGGAGCTGAGGTCCTAATTCATAGTGCATCTGTTTGTAGGAATTCTTCTCCTGCGTTTAGTTACCATAAAACCTGAATAAGAACCTAAATGAAGCGGTTGTAAGGCCCCGTTACCTTCGTGAAGGCATAGGGAGATGTACTGACAAACGTATTTGTGGTACAAGACATGGACTTCTCCTTTAGCATTTGGATGAAGCGCTTGTAAGAGGGCTCAGGGTACTCCGATGCCTCAGAATGTTCCCGCTTGACCTTCTTGTTTTTGCTTGGTGTGCCCTCGGCACCATTCTTCTCTGAGTCCTCCTCTTTCTCTCGGGCCTTCTCTGCCATCTTGGCCTCCCACAGAGCCAGCCCATGCTTGGCCTCATTCATGTTCTTGTGCTGATAGAAGACCAGAGATATTCGGGTAGGATGGGTCCTGTTGGGGTTCTTGAGAGGGGTGGTGGCATGCATCTCCCGCTTGGCACACTCAATGAGGATGGAGCCATGGCTGGGGGCCACGGCCACCCCGCCAATGTCTGGGTCCAGGAAGTTGTGCTCATTGTCCGACCACACGTCCTCCTCCTCTTTGGGCTCTGGGGCCGGCATCCCGGGCTCTTGTTTGATCTCAGGTCCTGGTGGGATTCCGTTGGGCAGACCGAATCCCAGCTGTGTGGGAGTCGAGCACCTGGTACCCGGCGGCGGAAGCACCTGGCCGAACCCATTCATGGAGGAGTGCAAGTTCATCTCCTGCTTAATTTGCATACAGTGAGGGTCCTGGGCCGATTGGAACATATGGGCGTTCTGAGAAATGTAGGGGTTAGGGTACCGGTTAAACGGGCTGTTTTTGTTTACTGCTGCATAGTCCAGACTCGAGTGGGCTGAAGGTGGCCGAGAGATGGCCTCGGAGAAGTGCGGTCCGGGCCCAGCATTGCTGCTATAGGCTGAGTACGGACCCATGGGGTTCACCCCTGGGGGCATACTACAGTTGCTGTAGCCATTGACCTGTAGACTTTGTTCACCGTAGCGGCCAGGATAGTTGACTCCAAAGTGCTGATGGGGACTGTATTGCTGCGAAGGGTACAGCTGTGGCCTTTGTTGGTGGTACATTTCTAAATGCTTTGGATTGGAGCCATAATAAGGATGGTAGTTTTCCATCGATAAGCCTCCATTGCACTGGTACCCTGGGTAAAGGTTCCTGGGATTCAGAGACCCAGGAAATGACCCTACAGGATTAGACCCATTCAAATAGGGGTTGGAAACTTGCAATGTTGCAGAGTAAGGGCTTGCCGAGGCTGGCGATTGAGGGAAGTGCGGTTGGGAAGCGCTAGGGAATGGGTCCGTGTGATTGGGAAATCTCCGGTAGCTGGCTGAATTTGGGGAGCCTGTGTAAGTGTTCAACTGGCTCTGTAGCGGCCTTTGCTGCTGCTGCTGATGGGAGCTTGTTAAGTGGCTGAGCGGATGAGGCTGATGACCAGGCATTGGGACCCCCATGAGATTCTGGCTCTGAGGTTGAGGACCTGTTACAGAGAGAGTCACAAGCAAGTTGGTTCAGGAAAATGAGGTCCATTGAGCATCAATCAGTAAAATAAAATTCCTTGCAAAATTCAGCTGTAAAAAAATTAGTAAGGCACAGGAACAACAAAATAAAGGCTTAATTCATTTCTGAAGCAACTAGTTTTCAATCTCTTTGTTTTAGTCCTCCGTAACAAACACTTTCTGAAATGCTGTTCGTATTTCACAGGAAATGTTGCATCTGAAATGTGAGGCAGTACACTGCAGTCTCTCGTATTATACAGGAAGTTATAAATCACTTACCCGCCATTTGTGCACCTTGGTGTGGGTTCTCTACAGCATTTTGTTTCAGTTTAGCTGGAAGGACCTTCTCTCCCTTGGAGTTTGGGGTGTCTGGATTGGATAGCTTGTTGGTGGCCGCTTTTTTAGCATCCAGCTTCCTCTGTCGGCATGATTTGGCTGGCTCAGCAAGCATGCGCACTTGCCGACGGAACGTTGTTAGTACCTGGATGGCGCCTGATTTTATCTTCTCCTGCTGGCCCTCTAAACTTCCAAATTCGTCCGTCGAGGCGGCTTTATACAAGGGTAACACGTGAAGCTGTTCATCTTCTGGGATCTTCCCAATTTCGCGATTGTCTTCTCTAGTGAGAGTACATACCTGAACAATGTGGAGACGTGTACATTACCATTCAGCAGCTTGCATTCTAGCTCATAGCTGTAAATCCATGAAAATGCTCACTTTTCTCAAACAGTTCTGCTATTTACTGAATTTTTAAAGTAAGAAATACCAGATGGCATCAATCAGAAACATCCATCTATCCAATATTTAACCTGTTCTCTCCTAGTCACTGAGGGTGTCTACCCTAGCATGCCTCAGAAGGCAAGGGGCGGGATCCCACCCTGAACAGATATTCAGCACAGGGCAAACTAAGTGAAAACAGCAGAATTGTTAAAAAGTAATATACAGAAACACACCACAGTGCTACCGCTCGGCATGTTGTGCAGGTCCCTGTGTGCGTGTGCACAGAAGTCCATACAGGCAGTGACTCCGGAGAAGGGCCTTCCCTCCTTCAGTCCCAGACGACAGTCAGGTGCTCTGTGCTCATGCTCTACCTGCAAAACCAGCGCAGTCCCAACAGCTGTGCGTCACAGTTTACCATCCCTCAGGTTATCAAATATTTAACCATTTTTTTTCCCTCATCCTCAGTCAATTTTTTTCACTCTGAATACAAATCGATCAAGAAATGGGTGATTGGTGGAGTTTGTGCTATCGCAAATAAATGCATTTAGATTATACTTCATTCATAAAATACTGCAGTGAAATTAAAAATAAAAATAATGAGGTTTCTATGTAGCATAGTGCCATTAAGTTTTTCTTACCTGGTTCCCATAGGCATCAGGTGCCAATTGTTTGTAGGTTGGGGCCATTAAAGTAGCCAAATTCTGGAGGTTTTGTTCTAGTCTCTCCTCCTGTATAAAGAAAATGAGAATTTTTAATATTGTTTGATAATCATTAGTAATGAACAATACATTATAAAAGATATAGGCAATGAACTGTGTTGAAACCGCTAAAGAAATTTATTTTGTCACATGAGACCAATTCTGTAGCCAGAATGTTATGTTCCAATGTTAATACCCCTTAAGGTACTGGTGGTGGTTATTATGGGATGCCCAGTGTTGCCCGGGTGATGTGCGAAGCGCGCGCAAAAACAAGGAAGTACTGTATGTATGAGCTGTGAACAACGGAAGTAAACGGCAGTGTATGTTTGACATTGAAACCGTGTACGCGTCTGTCCTTTCACACAACATTTGGCGACGAGGATGGGATGGATTTAATCTTCCCCCGCCCGAAGTGTTTCTCGCGGTGCCCGGGGAACCCGCAGTGCCTTGGACACGGTGGCTAACAAGTTTTAATGCCTACATCGATGCACTGGGATTTTCGGATGACCAGCTTCCCGACAAACGTAAAACTGCTCTCCTCGTCCACTGTCTCGGTACCGAAGGCCAGCGCGTTCTTGGAGCGCTCGGATCGGCTACAACTTTTACGGACACAGTCAAGCTGCTGACGGACCATTTCTCCGGGAAACAACGCGTCCTGATACGTCGGTACAGACTCCGGAAACGCCGCCAACGGCCCGGCGAATCTATACAGACTTTCGTGGCTGATCTGCGCGAGCTGGCGCGAGCCTGTGAGTACGGCGCTTTGCATGATCAGATGATCAGAGACCAACTGATAGAAGGCACGTCATGTGACAAGACACGGGAAAAACTGCTAATGGAACCTGATGATTTGACTCTGGCCGATGCGATCAAAATGGCATTACAAGTGGAGTGTGCTCTGGAATGCTCTAGTCTTTTAGCCAGCCCGGCTAAACAACACACGAGCGAGACGACGGCTCTAGTGCAACAACTGCGGCACACAGATATGACGTCACACCCCCCGCCGTCTGACTTTGATGACAGCCTGCCCGTTCAACAAATGAGCAGACACCGCCCCCCCGTGGCCCCCAGACGCAATTGCGGCAACTGTGGTTCTAATTCCCATGCGACGAGAGCACCACAGTGCCCTGCTAGAGGGCAGGTTTGTAGAAATTGCTCTAAACTAAACCACTTTGCCAAAGTATGTCGCTCTGCTCCAACCACGGACATACAGCAGCACAGGCCTCCCCAACCCAGTTCTGCATACACTGAAATTAGCAATATCCATTCTACATGTGTATCATTCAGAACCTGTACAGTGCAACTGGGGGAGGTTAGCGTGTCACTTATCCTGGATACTGCAGCAGCAGCGTCGCTCCTCAACCTGACCACTTACAGAAAGTTTTTCTCCCACATGCCGCTAGGTCCCCCGTCCACAGATCTGCGGGGATATGCACTCTCTGCGATCGACACAGTGGGCACGCTCGACCTTCCTGTCAGTTATGGTACGACACATCTCCCCTCTTTTCCCTTCCATGTGGCACGGCGGGGAACCAACCTTCTCGGCCTGGATCTCTTTATTGAGCTTGGCTTCTCTTTGATGGACAATAGTGGAAAGGCCATAATGCAGATCTCCCCGACTATACATCAGCAGTGGCCAGCCCTGTTTGATGGCCTGGGCTGCTTGACAGCATTTACTCATCGACCCCTCGTCAACACTGATGTGAAACCAGTTATTCAGCCCCTCAGACGCCTGCCGCTCGCCTTCAGGGAAGGTGTCACCGCTGAGCTCACCTCCCTGCTGGAGAAGGGCATCATTGAGCCCATAAACGCAGCACCTTGGATCTCGAACCTGGTGGTCGCAGAGAAGAAAACAGGGGGTCTCCGGCCCTGTGTGGACCTGCGTCAGGTAAACAAAGCTGTCGTCCCTGACAAATACCCCCTGCCGACGGCCGAGGAGCTCACCACTCTCTTCCACGGCTCAACAGTCTTTTCAAAGTTGGATTTACGCCAGGGCTACCTGCAAGTTCCCCTCCACCCGGCCAGCCGGGACCTAACAGCATTTGTCACTCACGTTGGGGTTTTCAGGTACACGCGCATGCCGTTTGGTCTTAGCTCCGCTCCCAGCTGCTTCCAAAAGGTCATGTACACGATCCTCGCTGGGGTCCCGGGAGTGGCCTGCTACCTCGATGACATTGTCGTCCATGGCCCAGACCAAGCCACTCATGATGCCCGCCTACACAGAGTTTTTGAGGCTCTCACCAAACACCATCTGACCCTGAATGGTGAGAAGTGTCTCTTCTCAGTACCGTCTGTGGACTTCATTGGATTCCGCCTCTCAGCCAGCGGCATCACACCCCTCTCGTCCAACATTGAGGCGATACAGCGCATTCCAGAACCGACCTCCAGCACACAGGTTGCTTCGTTCCTGGGAATGACGGCTTATTACTTGCGCTTCCTGCCCAACTACTCGCAAACGACAGCACCCCTCCGCCAGCTCCTGAAAAAGGATGAGCCTTGGGACTGGTCACCGCAGTGCGCTGAGTCTTTTTCCAGGCTGAAAAAACAATTGACTTCACCTCCTGTCCTCGCCCATTTCGGCCTCTCCAGTCCAACCTTCATCACCTGCGACGCCTCAGCCGCTGCAGTTGGGCCTGTTCTGTCTCAGCTTCATAATGGCACGGAAAGACCGATCGCTTTCGCATCCCGGGCCCTGACAGAAACGGAGCAGCGCTACTCCGTGGGTGAACGTGAGGCATTGGCTTGTGTGTGGGCATGTGAACGATGGCACATGTACCTCTATGGCCGTCATTTCACCATTAGAACGGACCATCAGGCCCTCACCACTGTGCTTTCAACATCAGGCTCGGGACACAAACCTCTCCGTCTCCATCGTTGGGCAGAACGTCTCCGCCAGTACCACTACGACCTAGTCTTCACACCAGGCAGAGAGAACGTGGTGGCAGACCTCCTCTCTCGCTCCATCTCTGCCCCAACTCCTTCTGTGCCGTCTTGTGATAAAGAACCAGCTCTCATCCAGACGCTCTACACACCGCTACGGCCAGCAGTCACACTGGAGGAACTGGCCGCTGAATCTAAGAGAGACCCGATACTGTCCAAGCTGTGCACATACATCAGAAATGGCTGGCCGTCCCACATCCCAGAGGAGCTGAAACCGTTCGCTCGGGTGAAAGACGAGCTCTCCTGCTGGGCAGACTCATGCGTCTCAAGGGGGCTCTGCACTGTTGTCCCAAACTCTTTGCGCGCACGTGTTCTGTCAATGGCACATGAGGGTCACCTTGGGATCGTGAAACTTAAGCAGCGGTGCCGTGAGCTGGTATGGTGGCCAGCTATAGACCGCGATATAGAGCACCTAGTCCAGGACTGCTCAGCATGCCTCCTCAGTGGGAAAACTGGACCCCCGCCAACTTCTCCTCTACAACCACTCCCATGGCCTTCCCGTCCCTGGGAACATGTACAACTGGACATATGCGGGGAAATCCACGGCCGTGGTGTCCCCCACCACCAGCGCTTCCTGGTGGTCATCTACGACCTCCACTCAAAGTGGCCAGAGGTGGTACCAGTGGGGACGGTGACATCACAGGTCAAGATCCGGATTCTGGAAGGCCTCTTTTCCCGCTGGGGCCTGCCTCGGACCATAACCACAGATAATGGGCCACAGATGACATCTGCAGAGTTCTCAGACTTTCTCACCAGCAGGGGTGTCAAGCACATCCGGACGTCCTTCTACAACCCACAGGCCAATGGTGGTGTGGAACGCTTCAACGCCACTCTGAAGAATGGAATCCGTGCACACCTGGCCCAAGGTTCTACATTCGAAGGAGCACTCAACCAGACCTTACTCCACTACAGAGCGAGTCAACACTCCACCACTTTGGTCTCTCCTGCATTTCTGATGCTCGGACGTGAATTGGACTTACCTTTGCACAGGCTCCGAGCACCACATGGTAACTGTTCCAGACCCTCCCTGACCCAAATTCGAGAGACAGTTGCTGCCCGGCAGCAGGAGACAAAACAAAGGACCGACAAGAAGCGGAGGGCAAGGCCACCATCTCTTCAGGTCTCCGACTGGGTCAGGGCTCGACGGCCACAACGCCACAACAAGATGGCCTCGTTTTGGTCCTGGCCTATGCAGGTCAGGCGGATTCTTGGCCCGGCCACGTTTCAGCTCGACGACGGATCACGCTGGCACTCAAGCAGGCTGCGCAAAGTACCAGCACCGCTTTCCAGGAGCACGACAACTGTGCAGACTCCGTCACCGTTCCCCTACAACATGGCCGCTGATCCTGGGCCACCCCCGGCCCTGCTTGCGCCCCCGGCAGCCCCACGTCAGGAGGTGGTGGCGCCGGACCCAAAACCAGTGCGGGCCAGGACTCGGCCTGTTGCCTTGAAGGACTATGTCACGAGTTACCATACTTAGGTTGTGGTTCAATTGCAGACTTTTGCCCAACCCATTTGCCTTAGTGTTCATGCTGCCATACTTTCTTTTTTTCTCAGCTGTTTGGATTGTTTCTGTTGGGGTGGTTTGCTGTCACGTTTTTTTGAGGGGGGGAGAAATGTTATGTTCCAATGTTAATACCCCTTAAGGTACTGGTGGTGGTTATTATGGGATGCCCAGTGTTGCCCGGGTGATGTGCGAAGCGCGCGCAAAAACAAGGAAGTACTGTATGTATGAGCTGTGAACAACGGAAGTAAACGGCAGTGTATGTTTGACATTGAAACCGTGTACGCGTCTGTCCTTTCACACAACACAGAAGGCATCTAATCCTGCAAACTTATTATGCTACACAATATGTGGGGACACTACTCAAATCTCAATGATATAATATGAAAAATGATATTTTTAAAGTCTAAATATCAAACATTTGGGCTGATATGACAGACTGTCAGGTTTCATTCGCTGATGTTTTCATGTGACTCTGCTTCATGGCTTGGAAACTCTGGCTATTTCTGTACTTGCCCACCCCTCTCTGTAACAGAGGGGATAAAGGCCCATACGAAGTGCTACTAAATCCTTATGGTATAAAGTCTGTCCAAACATTCCATAGTGAAACATTATTTCCAAATTCAATTAGAATGTCAATTTTGTGTGTACACTTCCTGCCAAAAGTTTGGGGCCACCCTCGGATTTTTAAAGGTGCACCAAGAGCAATGTGACCCCTTGGTTTTGGGGAAGGCATTTATCATACCTGCAAACTAGCCACCTTTCGACGAAATTCGCCGTTTTGATCCCAAAATTGGTCACTTACGTGAATCATGATCCGAAGGGGGGTGTAGGCAGGCAGGCAGACAGACTACAGACGTTATTGTTAAGCAACATTTTATAATGTTGGTCTGCCTGTCGTTCCATGACTGCCAGTTATAAAGCTAGAACCTAGTCTCGCGCAGTAACGCGCGCCTCCTTTCCATCGGAGTTCTGGTTGCTTACGAATATTCCAGACTCAGACCGCAAACAAACCCCTGTCTCTTTCCGTCTCTGCGGCAAAGTCGCCTTTTGATCGACTTTGGAGTGCTGGGATGAAATACATAGGATTTTTCTGCAGTTATGTGTGCTGAGGTAAGTCTTGTATAGTGCCAGAAATATGTGCATAAATGATATTTTAACCTTATACGTGCTAATAATAATATGTCAGCTAGCTCCAGACGTCTGAAGATGATGGCCGACTCATCAGATATGAAAACGAACAGCTAATGAACTCAGTGGTGTGACTCTGAATTTCCCTTGTCACATTGAATGTTTTTCAAATCCAGAAAGCTCTCGATCAGGCCGTTTTTGAAAAACAAAGCATACAAGGTTTTTTTTTTTTTTTCTTTCTCTAAAATATGCACCTAGCGTCATTTCAAATCTCCATGACAATCGCTTTTTCTAGCAGTTTCCGGTTGTTGAGCACAAGCAGGCTATCGTGTCAAAAACGGTAACTACACTTTTAACTTAGCAGCGTCAACTAGCAACTAATTTTGTTCTTTATCATATCGAGGGCGAGTGATTAGCCCTTGTTTTTTGGCGAGAGTGACAACTACTGTTTGTGTTTTTATCTCCTTAACTGAGTGCGGTAGATTGTCATTTTTTCCTGTTGGAGGAATTTAACTATCTTCATGGTCAGCTATAAAAAAGTGGCCTGGTAAACCCGCCCTTCGTAATTCACTGGGGCGGGTTTACCAGGCTACAAATAAGCCCCTGACGTCGAGTGTTTTTTTTTTTCTTCTTGGTGCTGGCTAACTTTTATCAGCGTGAACTAGTAACTGTCATTATTGTTTACCATGACAAGGATGAGCGAATTAGCCTTTGTTTTTGCGTTAGAAGCCAACGAAGATGTATCGTCTCGGCGAAATGACGTCAATCTGTCAGTCGACTATAAAATCTCCTAGTTCTCTTCTGCAGCTCGTGGGTTGTCGGTAGTTGAGGTTTGTCAGTGCGGTTTGCGAGTTTGTCATTGCGTGCGATGGAGCCAGCGAGAGTTGTTACTCGTTCGGGAATACTTTGATTTGATTTCACCGAATAAGGTCGCTTAGTGAGGCTATTGGGCCAAATTGTTCGACTATTATGTGACGTCATATTTTGAAACCTTTTCAAATAATTTCCAATACATAATAAATTCCCTTAATTTGCTAGTTTTTCTTTTTTAATATTAGGGGAATCGCTCATTATTTTTGAACAAAAATTCAAGGCTCTTTGTTTCACATGCACATTCACTGGCCTCTGTCCTATCCCCGAAAGTATCTTTCAGTTTCGTTGTGACATAACATGAGGTCAAACTACTTCATTTTGTTTTGCATTTATTGATTCTGCCACTTTCGTGATGAAGGCTTATGCTTGACTACCTTTTCCTACGAAGCGCAATTCGTATGTGTTTTTATTGACCAATAGGGGTCTCCTGAGTGCATTCGAAACATCAAGAAATGAACCACACTTCAACACATCTGGCTGGAAAGCTTCAACGCTTCATGAAGCTTCATTTCACCAGCACTAGCAACGAACATTACCATTTGTGTCGTATTGATCTATCGGTTGCCATTTTTTTTTTCTAAAGATGAACTTCATTCTCGTCTTTCATTGGTCGGCTGTGAAAAAAAGCATCTGGAGAGGATGGGCCGAAAGAGGCACATGGCAAAACGGCGCAAACGTGCCCTTGAACGGCTTGTTCAGGCCAAAAGGTTTAAAAAATGACTTTCTTTCCAGCCAGTTCAGTGGATTTTATGTTTCAGATGTATATTGTGATCTCTTGGGCTACCAATCTAACTAAAAATTGCAAGAATAAAAATTTATAATTTAAGGAATAAAAACTTTGGGGGGGTCCACGATTAGTTTGTCACCTTTTTTAACCCTCATGAGTTTGCAGGTATGATTTATACAATGTGCCTTCTTGTTACATAAAATTGTTTACGTCCTAGTGACATAAAATCACGTAACACAAAGGCACTGGAACTCAAATATGAAACATTGTGGTCAGTGATCAATCAGTCTAGACAGCTTTAAAATGTGGTCTGAGGTCTGGAATTCACCCAAAACCTATACTCCTATATTTTATGCACTGAAGTCATTTTATGTGCAAAAAATAAGGAAAGAACAGTTGATGTGTGATTTTTTTTTTTTTTTTTTTAAATCTGAGGGTGGCCCCAAACTTCTGGCCCATGGAGTATGTCTGAGTGTTCAGTGAAGTTTGCACACATTTTTGGCTGTGCTGTGTATATGAATATTCCTCCTTCTGCCTGGTCAACAAAATATGAATCCTATGCATCCTTATATTCAGAAACAGGCCTGAGTATCAAACCAAACCAGGCTTAGTGCTCTTTGGGCTCCCTCTGTATAGAAAAGATTTGATAAGAGATGTCTGCAGGGAGAAAAATCAATGGACAAGATCTGCAAGGACTTGATTTTCTTTCATGGACACGAGTAGAGGTTGAGCAATTCTCACCCCCCTGCCGTAACAGGGTCAATTCATATAGGGGTTGTCATGGAGACTGCGCCTCTACTGTTGAAATTACGCCAATTTTTTTGGCTACGTATGTAATTTACCAGTCTGTCGACTTGCTGAGGATTGAGAGTTTCGGCTGATAAAGCGTGTTTGCGTCATTGTGTATCAAATGGAGTTGTCAGGCCTGGCTTCATGTAAATAAGTGCTATCCCTTGATGTCTTCAAAAAAACTAAATAAATAAGGAGTAATATGTAATTAGTCAAAAATTAATTGTAAAATGTCTGAGGGGCTCAAAAAGATAACAGTTACGTTTTCTGCATAAACAATGGTTGGTGGTGAGCTATTCTAAAATATTGAATGATTTCCAACAAATGGGTAAGGGACAGATCAGGTAGCAGATGTCAGGAATGAGGATTATTGCTTGAAAACTTATGTAAGCATGTTAAAACATTCCCCCCATTGGCGATATTTTCGGTCAGTCATGACTAAATGCTTCCCCCCACCATTGACGAGATATTCCTGCAATCAACATTTTCAATGTTAAATGGTGGTACTGTTACAAATCTTTGAAAATTAGGTATCAAAAGAACTTTAAACTTTAGGTATCGGTGAACTTTAAAAAATACACTGGCAGAGAAAGTGTTAAATAACATGCTGAATATGACAATGGATTTGTCCAAATTAGATTAAAAATACAGTAAAAAGTGGTAGTTATTCATCTTAAAGAAGTTCCAGGATACACAATGCTGTAAAGATATTATTGAGAGTAACATTGCTGTCCTCTGCATTGGTGGATGATTTTTCTTCCTGGATGTGTCTGTGTGTGGCGTTTAAGGCGGGGGAACAGCGTTATTTTGCTACATCTTACCTCCTTGGGGTCATCTCCGAGAAGCTTAAATTTCCTGGGAATTTTACTTCTAGCAAACTTGCACCCGTTATAGTACATGCTCCAGGAACAGCCAAAGGAGAAGGAGGCGCCACAGGCATCTGGGTCCAGACCTTGACAAGCACACGTTCTCCTGGTGAAGCCACACAGATTTAAGAGGTTACAACCTTTCACCATGTACGTAATATTTACCAATGCAATAACCCATAAATCATAGAGATTATCATCTTTATACTGTATGTCATCCTCATAATTACTGGCTGGAAGGTTTTAACTTTAGAGAAATACCTAAACAGTTTGTTTTTTTATTGTTGGCTAATGTTGAGTTGAAGTGTTTATTTTCACAATTTTAATATACGTTGTACAACACCAAATTAGAAAAAGTTGGGACGGTATGTTACATTAAAATTAAAACTGAGAGCAATACTTTGTACATTACCGTTGACCGGTATTGCATTGAAAATAGCCTTGATCACTGCGTCACAAATTATTGGCATGCAATGCAACAGTTTCTTGAAGTATGCTGCTGGCAGCGATTCCCATGCAGATTTCAAGTGTTCAAACAACTGTTTTTCGTTGCTTGGGTTTGAGCACCGGACCTGCCTATCTAGTTCATCCCATGCCAGTTCAATAGGAGAAAGGTCTGGAGACTGGTGGCCAAATCATGTTGCTGAAGACATTCTGCTCCTCTTTAGAATGAATGACTGCATTTACATGCACACCATATTCCGATTAAAGTCCATATTAGGGTTAAGGTAATATTCCGAATAAACTGTATACATCTGCAGAGCGATGGGAATATTCCCGTTTACATGTTTATTAGCATATCCACCACTGAAATAACAATTGTGGATAAGAGGAATTTCATTGTAGATATCTGAAATGCTGTTTTTGACTAGGAATAATTGAATTGCGGATATCTGCGGACACTGCACATATCCAGTGTAGCTATTAAATGTTAAAACGGCTTGCCATAGGCCACTGAGTCTGATCATTCGCCCAGTCTTTTAAAACGTATGAACAACAATCCAACCTAAGTATGTTTAAAATTTTAATACATCGATCCTTGTCAGCAGGCAATAGCGACTCAAAGTCCGTCATGACAACTTCTTAGCGTTAGCAAGACGAGTTTAAATTCCGCATTTTACAGTATGGCGGACGGGGGGAAAGGATTGTTTTCCCCCTTGGCTCTAACCAGATGTGACGTTTGTGGGCGTTCCCGTTGTTGCCAACCCTATCTATAGCTCTCTTGCAATAGGCGTGGCCTAGCTGTGGCGAATACAAGGTCAAGTTTTGTCCGCCATTGATGTGGCCAAACAAAGCCCTAGGCTATTGACACTACACACTGCACACAGAGAAAATGCTGATAAGTGTGCCATCATTGGCTGTTCCAACTGGTCTGACTGGGAGAGGGAGAAACGATTTTACCGTGTGCCTGATATTGTACAGAATCAGGGTGAAAAAACTTCGACAAAAGAATTCGACAAGCTAAATGGTTTTCAAGCATCTCCAGGGCCGACTTGGACATGCACAAGAAGGAAATCCGCATTTGTAGTGACTAATTCATCCGTGGTTATTTTTTTGTGATTATATACTTGAGACAGTATTGGATTATAGTTGCAAACTGATAACAATAGGCCTATTAGAAAACTGTTGTCATGACCGCTCAGTCACTACCGCATGTGTGTTCATGTGTTGCACTACTGGAAGCGCTCCTGGTTGATTTATTTGCAGTAATTCTGACTGGTATGCTTGTGTTACTTTGGTCAGCAATCAAGGTGGTAGTTTTGTCTTAATATTACCTGATCTGATCGTAGCCGCGACAGTTGAAGCTAAACGAGGAGGCGTTATATCTGTCTAATTTGGACTGATAAGGCTGGAATTAGTGAAACAATCGTTTTGCTTATCCGGGGTCAGCCGGGAACTTTGCCGTTGTGCGCCCTTACTAAATAATGCTATTTGATTAACCCCTGGATACCATTCATTTACCATTGAGAATATTCGTAAGGGTGGGCTACCTCTGATGCTAAAGCTGTGTCTGGTATAACAAATGATTTCTCTGCATTGCCGTGGCGGAATTTTATCTCCTTTAAAAAATGTTTTGCCGAATTACAAGCTGAAAAAGTGGATTCGGAATTTTTCCCGGTACGAGTTATCGATTCGCGAGCTCCACACAAGCAATGCTTTAGACAGTTTGCGTGTTTCTGCTATGAGCTCATTTAGTAACTTTCTGTCGGAATTGTTTTGTTTTGGAAGAAATGGTTATCAGGAGCTTGTAGCAAAGTTTCTTCCAGAAAAGTGGGTATATAACAGTACAGCTACAGCCGCATGCATGCACGGCGAGACAGTACAATACTGTGATTTAAGCTCAGCCAAACTGTGCCTCCATATCTGATGTGCTTGGCCACACTAATGGCGGCGCAGGCTGTTGCTACTAGTAACTGAGGCAGTCCAGTGTCAGGTCACGTGACTATTGCAAGTCACCCATACAGAAGCTCGTAAGAATAGCAAATTGGAGTAAGATTACGATTGGCGTTCAAAATAGCCACTGCCTCTATTTATTTATTTATTTTTTGCTTTGGTATATGCCGCCTTCACAGTTTTCCAGCGATGCATAACTTGGTTGGCAATTTAGACAAGACCAGCCTCTCTCCACTTTTCGCACACCTTAAAGATATCGTTGTTACGGTCCTTTCGCCCATCGATATATTCCAATATATTCATGTCTATCATTATCTGAATGCACACAGTCGTCTCCTCTTCGCTCCAAGAAGGCTAATTCCTCGCAAATTGAACAGGCGCAGACGTAGTTGAATATTCTGCTCGGGGGCATTTTCAGATTAAGGTGCATACATGAGCCAATATTCAGATTAAAACAGACATATGCCAGGGGTCTCGTTCGAAATATCTTGAATCGGAAAATTACCTTAGTCGAGTTATTGCACGCGTTTACATGACAGGTACGCAATCAGGAATACAGGAATAAGGTGTGTATGTAAACGCAGTCAGTGTCTTTTTTTAAAAATCTTAGGGTGGCCCCAAACTTTACGCCTGTAGTGTAGTTGCATCCTATAACTGTATATGGTCGAATTATGGGAAACGTATCCCTGCTATATTCAGATCAGTGCAACTGCGGCCCGCCACCGCCAGAAATAGACTTGGCGCGTATTCTCGGCGGAGCAGCGCGGAGAGCCACTTCTAGGACGCTGCCGAGACATGCTGTGGTGTGGCTGGTGGAATCACAACCATTGTCTAGAATGACCGCGATCAACTCCGGCAACCATGTCGCGGCAGTAACGCGGCCAAGATGCTCCAAGAGCAATCTAGGGGTAAGGCTTTCTTTTTTTCACAGTTGAGTTTTAACTGGCATTTATGGATGGAACTGCAGATTGTAGTACTTGACTAAGGTTTGCCAAAGTAATTCTGAGGCTATGTGGTCTTATACAGGTAGATTGAAATAGTAGATCTTAATACCTTCATCTCTTCACTTCTGGCACTATGAATATTGTCACAGAGTGGTCGTGCTGTCAACCACTGATTTTTTTTTTTTTTAATTAACTTTTAATACACGGATACCGAACATCAGAGGCACTTAATTTCCGTTTTGCACCTCTATTGCCACAAGTTTTCCGCTAAAGGTCTCCCAGAAAGCTTGATGGTGTTTCTTAAAATGCCATAGAAACATTTAATGTCTTCAGCATCATGTAAGGCCACATCTCAAAGAGCACCTTCTATCGTGGCATTGGGTTTAACGCTGTGACACCTCGCAAAGTTCATGTTTCCTTACATAGTGGAACAACTGACCATCAAAGGTAATTTTGCAGAATACTGTTGCTCAAACCAGTTTAAACAAACTTTCTAGCATGAAAAATTATGGACTGAGCCTTCAAGCATGCATTCAGGTGATGCAAGAGTCAAAAAAATTTGCGACACCATTCAATTGTTTGAAAAATCGATGTTTTCAGTGTGTTTGTTTATTACCCATGTTTTTACCTCAGTATACTTGTGGGAAATTTTTTTTAATCTCATTGCCTACAACAGTATTTTTTTGATACATTTTGACCAAAAAAATTATAGAGAAGTAGAATTTTAGGACCTCTCTCAAACAAAAGTGCGAGTGTATAATCATCACTGTACACTGCTGTAAATGACAGGTCTTGATGCAGTGCCGTCTGAGTTTAGTCATGAGAATACAGCTTAGGCTTGTGCCAGATTCTTAAGATTTTTTTATTATGTTATGCATCATGGAAGGTAAAATATCAAATTATTTCTATGATTTTCTCACACCATTGTGGGCAAATTGGTGATCCACAGCCCCATCTTTGCTCATGAAGGACTAAGACTCTCCTTAATGCTGCTTTTTTACTGAATCATAAATACAATCAGCCACTGACATTATTTAAATCACATTATTATTCTAATTTTTTTATCTCATGTCTCATCCTAAATTGTCCCCATTCCTACTTTTTTGGAATGCTTTGGAGGCCTGAATGGCAGGAGTGGATGTATATTTACAAATAACATGAAGTTGGCCAGTCAAAACATTGAATATCTTGTCTTCAAACTGTCTGCAATATAATGCAAGCCAAAGTAAATTCAGAAAATCACACCTTTCCTTTTTTATGTGCATTTTCCATTTCATCCTGCCTTTTCATGAATTAAGGTGTAATTAACATATAATGTATTTCTTAAATCAGATGCCCATAATATATTGCTGTCTTATTTCACGCACAACAATTTATACACTGATAAAAAATATAAATGCGCAAAACATTTTTTTTTTTCGAATTATTTTTTGTCAATCCGGAAATATTTCAACAAAAAGATTATTATTTTATTCTTGCCTTAATATTCAAGTAACAGAAACATGACTAACAATGTCCTGTACACAATTCATGAGTTATCACAGCCTGAATCCACCAGGGGTCTGCAGGCAGAGTTCATAGCACTAAGTAACAAGTGTGTCCACCATCGGTGTCATGTAAAGCATTACTTCTCCGGTGCATGGAGTTCACGAGATTGTCAATAGTTGCCTGTGGAATGTTGTCCAATTCCTCCTGCTCGGGTCTGGCGCACGTTTTCGGGAACCGGAACACGATGTCTGAGCCGCTGATCCAGAACATACCAAAGGCGTTCAACTGGCGACATATCGGGTGAATATGCGGTCCAATTGAGAACAGGGACATCCTCCTCATCAAGAAACTCTGAGCAGATCCGGGCAGTGTGTGGCCGGGCATTATCGTGCTGGAATGTCACGTGATGGAGTTACACGAATGGTATGACTATGGGCCTCGGGATTTCGTAGCGATACCGCTGCCCGTTTAAATTACCCTCAATGGAATGCACAAGGGTACGCTGTCCATGGCATGTGCCCGGCCATACCATTACTCTTGCACCACCATGTGCCACCCGACGCACGACATTGGTGTCAGTGTAACACTCGCCCACACATCGCCATATGTGTTGTCTGCCGTCAGCGCAGTACAGTTGGAATCGCGATTAATCTCTGAATAACACCGTCCTCCACCGTGCAAGTGCCCAGCGAAGGTGACTGTGGGCCCAGTTGAGTCTGTACCAGCAGGGGACGGTGGTCAGGTCGAGACCGAAGTGTGGTCAGCGGATTTGGAGGTCCGCCTACTTCAGACAGTTTCGCGCAGTCTGAGCTGATATCCACCTGTTGTGCAGTCCGACGGTCTTGTCAGATGTCCTGGTGGCTGGTCGGAGCCAAAGACAGAGGTGCTGGAGCCGTAGGTGCCAATCCTGTGCAGACGTGGTCATACTTGATAGTCAGGCGTGTGGACGATTCTCTGTGCTGCCAGTCTCTCTGAATCGACTTCTCAACCAGCTGATGGTGGAATGATGCACATTCAAGTGCGTTGACACCACTGTCACAGATATCCCAGCGTTCAGCATCTGAATGGCACACTCCCCCATGACTTGTGACATCTGTGGCAAAATTGCACATTTTGGGCTGGCCTTTTATTGACCCTGGTGCAAGTAGTGCCCCTGTATTGGTCACGCTGACTGACCAACTCAATGTTATGCTCTATGCAGCTCAGGGGTGGAATAACTCAGTGAGTGAGTAATCTCACAGGGAGTGGTCAATGAGAAGTGAGTCACCTGAATCAAAACAAATCATTCAGTACACCAATAAACATTATTTGTGGGCATATTTCATTATAGGTCAATTTAACTCAGCATTTTTGGTTCATGCGTTTATGTTTTTGTTCAGTGTATTTGAAATTCTAATGATTCTAATTGAAAACAGTCATTTCTGCCAGAAGAATATAATGAGGGGTCATTGGCCATTGTGTATGACAGCAGTGACTTTTTTTTCACATGGGGAAATAGCATTATCTTCTGACATTTTGAGCCAACAGAAAAGCTTAAGGCATCTTAAGTCCAGTTAGCCAAGGCAGCCTTGCCATATTGAACAACTCATCATGGCTCTAAGACCCATCCATTAATTAGGAATCAAGCCTAAAATGTCTTGAATTGTGAGTATTCTTAAGCAATCCCTGCAATAAAACAATGATGGAAAACTATGTTCCTTTTTAACAATACATGGAGTATTTTATTCCCCTACTGGAACAAAATATTACATCACTCTTTGTTCTATACCATCGGTTTTAGACTGACAAACACATCCTGCTCTGTGAAAATTCTTTGCACGATTGTTATCCCTTGGTAAAAGTGAGGAAAACACTGAAAATTTTATGATTACCCAACAAAAACATCTCCAATCCCACATAAACATTATATACCCTTTCTTCGTGCCATTTTCACAGTTACGAAGGTATGCTAATCTTGGAAGTTTTTATTTTTAACACCATGGAACACCCTTTCTACTTATTAATAATTCATTTCTCGATAATGCATTCCAGTTGGATATGAAAGCATAGCCCCCAGGAGACTGACAGAGTGAAGGAAGGGCTCCTTTGACATTTTCAGGACAACTGGGGCCTTTCATGTTCCGCGTTGCTGACCTAAAACCCAGCCATGTCATCCCTCCGTCACGGATTGCAATTATCAGACTCAGCTGCAACCCTATTGCGTTTAATTGTGAATTCTGTCCTTTTTTTCTAGTCTCGCCTGTCCTTTGCATGAAATTGTTCGCATCTCTCTGACATCCACAACTGTGGCTGATGTGCTATTGTCATGTTGTGTTCTCAACATAAAAATACTGACAATGCATTTTACCTTCAGGCTCCATAAACAGGAAGCAACAGAAGCTGTTACACACACACATATATATTTATTTATTTACTTAACCCTGTCAAGGCGTGATTTAGATGCCTTAAATGATCGTTGTAATACCAATGTTATTATTTTTGGAAATAACATTTTTTTGAGTCCTAGAATGTTCATTTTGAGGAAGCATTTCCAAAAAAAAAAATTAAAAAACCCTCTCCTGTTGAGGTTACTCATGCCCTCTCTCGAGTTATTTCTTTTTTGGAAGGTTCTCTACTGTAAAACTTTCTTGAGTTCTGCGTCGGGGAAATATCTTGTGTATGTAAGAAGAGAAGCATAGCGAGAGCCAGCAGTTTGCTGGAAGATGAGAGGCGGGTGGGTGGCGAGAGACGAGAGGGCCTTACTCTTCGTTGAGAGCGCATCTGCGGTTGGTCAGGGTGCCATATTTCACCAGGGTTCCGCTCAGCTCTGTGTACAGCTTGTCAGCAAGGCTGGTGGGTATGCCGTCCCAGATGAGGATGACCACCACAATGCAAGCTGTGCTGCAGGAGTGCCCTGTCCGCTCCCGCACTAGCACCAGCAGCTTCTCGTCCGCACTGCCCCGGCGAATCACCTACCACCACACGGGTGCATTTTGAGTGACAGGTTGAAAAAGCCATTTCAAATGAAGCCCATCAATTTATCAATTTTTAGTTTACTTATCATTTGGCATCAACAGCCATATGAGAGTATATGGAGTAAAATTAATCTGCTAACATCATTAAAAAGTATTTTGCCTAATTTCACTGTGATTGTGAAATGTTATCATCAGTAACTCAAATTTTCATTTTCATTTTCAGCTAATACCATATCTTGCATAAATTCTCGAAAAAATTCGAAAAAAAAAAAAAAATCAACTCTGTATACAATAGAAGAACAATTGCATGGAATTTGAAAGAGACCTCAGATTCACCAGACTGTATTATTTTCCCCGTGAAATAAGGAAAAGGTTTACTGTTTTCTCCATAGGGGGGCACTGCAGATCAGAAAAGCTACTTCAATAAAGTCTTATTTCGTGGCTTAATGGCTAATGGTTATGTCATGCATGATTGTGTTTTGAAAGTCATGCCGACTGTACAATTATTGTTGTTATCATTCACGGTACATTTCACTGAATTATAGTGTACTCATGAGTCTTACCCATTTTGCAATGGGACAGCCCTGCGTGCTCTTCCCTTCTTTCCCGGTATACACAACTTTTTCAATTCGAATAGCACTTCCAGTCTTTCCAAACCTAGCAAAACCAAAAACGGCGAAATGCACCATTTCAATAAATGTACAACAGTAATTATTCCCTGTCTATTCTAGCAGATACCATTACAGCAAAATGGCTAGAATAACACTGCTATGCTCCATTTACATTCACATTTTCCAAAATTTACATTAGCACGAGAGCTTGTTGACAGATAAAGCAAGACACCAGGCAAGAAAACATTCAGCACCTGCCTGAAGAGCACCTTACCTCTTTTCCATCAACTCCCTAATACCAGGTAAATTTGGCGCTGCTCCCAAGTGCGTATAGTAGGGGCCCTCATCTTTCTCACTGAGTTGCTCTGATTAAAACAAAGAATATCCAGCTCCATTCATGCAAATGGTAATATGTGCTGCACACTTAAATCCTGCCCTCACAGTTAATTTTATTCTTAAATTATGCATCAAATGAGTTTACCCATAGCTGAAGTGAACGTAAGCACAAAACTGCCATTGTTATGATGCTGTTAGGATTAAAATTTTGTCTCATTAACAAAAAAACATCATCTCCCAAGGCACCTTCACATCTAAGGAAATAACTATGCTAATTTAAAAATTCATTTATCTCGATCAACAAGATGTGTTCATACTGCAATGATGATTATTGAAGTGACTAAAACAACAACTGTGGAGATTAATTCTGGTCACTCCTATATTTTGTTTATGCATGTATAATTATAATTGATCTTCAGCCAATCAAGGGTAAGTTATGTATGAGAAAAATCATTTGACTATGTCTTTAAACATAGTTTCATTCGATGACACACATCTCACAATCTTGAAAGAAATTTAAATGACGAGGCACCTAATTTAAACAAGGCGCTTATTTTGGACTTTCACAAAACTTGTCCAATTAGAATGATACCAACAATGAAAGTGACATAAAATCAACTGACATCTAGGCTTGCATTGGATGTACTAACTGCACTCTTTGACCCTTGTTAGCTAGCTAATTGGTACAATATTAGATTGTTAAATCATAACTCTCCATGAGCAGTTCACTGCAGGCAATGGAACATTATGGAATGGCAGCCGAAAAGTCTATGCTTAAGAAATTTCACATCACTATAGTTACTGTCATTATGTCTGGTTATATTACTACAGAGTGAGTAAAAAAAAAAACTAAAGACCTTTTAAATGCCCAATTATCATATTCTGTAGCAATGTAAACAACATCTTTTTACATGTACATTTTAGCAACTCTTTCTGCTTCTTATGATACCAGTGTCCACCTTGTTAAGTTAAACCCATGACTGCTGTGGAACGATTTAAGGAGTTACAGTAAGTGAAATTTCACTTGTGCCAACTGGTCAGGCTCTGATACAAAGCAAACAAAACAGAATTCCCTCTGTGAAGTTTCAAGTCAACATAAAACATTAATGGCACGTTCATTTCACTCCCTGTGGTCAGTGATTTTAGTCCTCCACATGGCCACCATTTCTTTGAATACAAAGCTGGGCTCTGCACATTATTCCTGCAACATCACGGCGAATCATCTGCCTGTCTTGCCTGAGAATTTCCACCTCACGAATAATCCTCAGTTGAAGATCATCCAGATTTGCTAGTGGTGTTGTGAAGACGCGTGATTTCAAGTAGCCCCAAATGAAAAAATATTGGGGGCCACTCGATCGCATGATTCAAGGCAATCATTCTGTTTCCAAATTACTCCCTGAGGCGATCCGTGACGACCCCTCTTCTATGTGCGGGAGCACCGTCCTGTGCCCACCAGAGATACCTGCACTAGTCAATTTCATATCCTGCCCTGGTCAGTTGGAACAAGTTAGATTTCACTTGAGTCTCTTAATTGTCCTATGTGCAGTCATGAAACCAAATGGGGTGTAACTGGTACCAATATCAGCGGAAAGATCTGAGGCAAAAGTACGAAATATGTTGTATACATGTATATTGTTACATCATCACAAAATGACCTGTTAAAAAGTGTATAGTTTTTTTTTTTTTTTTACTCACTCCGTAGGTGTGAGGATACCTTTGCAGTAGCTTACGACAACATATTTATCAAGGACTATCATGAATTCTGAAAATCATATCAACAGCTGCTGTTTAGAGTGACGTGATGATTGAGGCTTACCGACACAATGACATGATGGAATCTCATACTGAGTTTTCACAGGAGTGTCCAGCAGATTTTTAATAGGAGTGTCCAGCAGTTTCAGTGGAGACTCAATGAAGCTGTTTAGGCCAGGCTCCATCTTTTTTGTTGGGGTGACAATAGAGGAAGGTTTTCCATGACCCACAGCAACGTCCTCCCTGCCCAGATCAGCATTAGTAGAGAGAATGGTAACAGGGCCAGATGTCTCGACTTTTACCTTGTTGGGAGACTTAATGACCAAAGATTTTCTGTCGAACAGTGCAGAGGGCTGATATTGCCTCAACTGTTGCTCCATGGTGGCGATGATGCTGCTCTTTTGCACCTGTTCACAGGTAAATTGTTGAGGCTCTTGCTTCACCACAGTCTGGGTCGCAGGGCTCACCATCCCTCTTTGCTGTGGTTGAGGCCTGGGGCAGTCGAACTGCGAGCCATTCTCGCTCTTGATTGCCTGCAGGATGTGCTTGAAGTCATTGAGATTTGGCGGGTGCCCTTGCTTCTCCTGCCTCTGCAGCAGGTGAATCCGCAGTGCATTGAGCCTCTGGGCATCCCTGTGGTTTTGGTTCTGGAGCAGCCCTTGCTGGGACTGCATACCGTGATCCTGTGGTTCCATCTTTGGGAATACTCGTCCTACTTTGTGACCCAATACCAGCTGATTCGGAGCACCTTGTTCATATTGAGGTTGTTGTTGCTGCTGTGTTGCTGGTGGATATTGGTGATTCATGTGGTGTGACATTGGATGATAGTGATGCTGCTGTATGTACAGCTTTGGATTCCCAGTGTTTGGAGAAGAGTCTGGGGGCATGGTGTTGCTGCACTTGTAGTTCTCCTGGTCGACAGCCTTGTCTGTACCACCCCGACTGGTGGGAAATGAGGCAGACAGTTTTTGGGGAGGTTGTCCATTGGAAGTTAATGATGGCTCAAAAAAGCTGGCCGCATTCCTGCCAGTCGGAGTAAGTCCTGCTGGACTAGATGGGCAGCTTGGTGGTTTCAGCTCTTTTTTCAGCCTGATGTACTCCTCCATCTCAGGCCTATTCACGAGTTGGCTGTCCAGCTGTCTCTGAGATGGCTCTTGGACCAGGGACATTTTCACAGTCTGTTCATTTTGGGACGGGTTTTGAAGGTTATGCACTTCCTCCTGCTTCCCCGACTGAGGATAGGGAGATTGTTTTTGCTGCTGCGGCAGAAAAGCAGATGGCAGAATTTGCTGTGCATCTTGGTTGTTCTCGCATAAGCGCTCTTGTTGTGGTTGAGTAGTAATATGGTTGTCTGTTTGCTGCTGAGATACAAGCTGCATTTCTCTTGGCTGCCTCTGAGTCTGAGTTTGCAGGCCAGCAGGAGCTGTGGAACTGGGCTGTGGCCAGTCAGTGACAGCCTTCTGCTGAGCTCCATTGTACTCTAGATCAGGTCCCTGTCTATTCAGTGCCAGTTCACCTTGCTCCAGAAAGCCAGGCTGGTTGAATCCCTGTATGGGAAATCCTTGCTCAGGGTCAGAACTTGGCATGTGCACCTGCTGCTTCACACCAGCCTGTTGCTCCTGATTTGGCTGGGCCTGCAAGTCCTTCCACAGTGACTGTGACGATGGAGTGGAATTCAGATCGATCCATTCCATCTGGCTAAAGCAGGGCGCTCTCCGTTGCATCTCTCCAGATTCTCTGTTAAACAGCATTTTGTTTTCTGAATCAGTGCCTTGCATCATAAGTGCCTGAGGCTGGTGCCTCACAGAAAGATTATGAGTGCCTGTAAGTGAATCTGGGGGGGCATGGAGCTCTGACGCAGCAGAACTTGGGGTTCCCTGTCGGCTGCTGCTTTCAGCCGGCCCTTGTCTGTTGAGTTGTTGCTGTGCCCTGTACTTGACCTCATGCTGGCTGCTCTGGGACTGGTGGCTCAGATCAGAATCCTTACTCCCCACTATCCCTTCTACTGCTGTGTTTGCAAAGGGGCTGAATCTGCCTACCTCTTCCATCTGACCTGGGGCTCTGGGCTCCATCACGAGTGGGAAGGAGTCTTGACTGAAGCTTTGTTGAGATTTCTGATACATATCTTTGCCCTCCAAAACATCAGAGAAAGGTCTGGCATAGTTTAGACCTTGTGAGGTGTTCCCAGGCATCATTGGTGAGCCGGTTCCGACAACATGATTTTCCCCCTGGACTGGTGTGCGCATCTCACTCTCATTGACAGGCATGTCCTGGAGAGGGTATGGCTGCTGCTGGTTATCTCCTTCAATTATGCCTGGGTATCCATTCATGACAAAAGGGGCATTATCATTGTTGTCATTGTTGTGTACTCCTGGGGCTGTCCCATCCGGCTCTGTTGAGGCAGTTCTTGGCGGTGAAATGAGCAAACCTGAGGTAAGTGATGGGGAATGAGTACCTAGTTCAGGAGAGTTTGTTGCACCGTCTGAAATCTTGATATCCTGTGATACATTGCTCTGTGGTGCTATAGACACCTTGTAAGGGTAATACTGAGACAGTGTTTTCTGTAGAAGGTCACCAGGTGTGTCCTCCATGGATGAGGCATTCACTGTAGCACCGTTGGGAATTGGAATTTGCCTGCTCCTCGAAAGGGAGAAGAAATCTCCGTTGGAAAAATTAGCGTTCTTCTTGTCATTCGCCAAAATGTCACAGTCAAAGTCAGCAGGCTTCATGAGCTCTGGGAAACCGTTCAGATCACTCTCAGAGCCCACGACCTCTTCTTTATCCCACACTGTTCCGTTGTTCCCCACCATTTTATTATAGTCACCATTCATCTCTGAATCCCCTCGGAATTTCTTTGCCTGGTGAGGACCTAATGATGACGTATCACTCAAGTCATGCTTCACATCTCCGTTTGTCACGTGCGAGGTATGACCAAATGGATCCTGCAATTCAGCTGGCTTAGGGCAGCCATCGTAATGCCGTTTCATTTGGTTAATTCCTGTGCTGGTTTTGAAATGGCTCCAGTCAGCATCCCCATTGACTTGATGAGGAGGCATTTCTGCCAATTGGTCCCCATTCTGTGGCTTGTTGATCAGGGGTTCTGTCTGGTGAACAGTGCTGAGCTGTGCTATGATCAGACTTTCTTCCGCATCATGACTGCCTTTTTCTGTTTCCATCTGGGCTGCTCTGGGTCCATCAACAAAGCTGCCCTCTCAGCGTCCTGGAAAACACCAAACACAGGGAGAGGGGGCTTTGTTATTGACACGAGAGCAATTAGGTCATGATTAAATATGAACACATTTTTTAATAATGGGTTTTAAATTTCAACATTTATAACATTATTTATTTAAGAATGAAAAATTCAGTCAATGGTTTGTTTTTCTCAACACTAACAATTTTTTTGATATATATGTACATATACAATGTATGTGTGTGTGTATATATATATATATATATATATATATATATTTTTATTTATTTATATATATATATATATATATATATATATATATATAATTTTTAAAATTATTATTATTTATTATTATTTTTTTAATTAATTTTTTTCAGGGGCAAAAACACCCCTGAAGTTGCCAATGGTAGTATATCCTACATACTCAATGTTTATTTGTGACAATGAACTTTGTCATCAAATGAGGTCACGTGTGAGATGTGTCTGAGTTCAGCCTTGAGCTTATTTCACTTAGCAGCATAGAGAGCAGCAGATTTATAATGATATCAGCCTCCTCACCCGTCAGATGGCAGGGAGATACGAGTAAAGGATGCTGGCATAGGTTATTTGAGGACAGCAAGCACTGGCACTTTGCAATGCATCACTAGCTCTCTCTCCCTTCCTGTCCACCTCTTTCTGTTTCCTCCCTCTCTTTTTCATATTCACTCACTCTCCATGGGAATGAATAGAGTTAACATGCTAAACTGAATATTTTTGTAAAAGATTAACAACTGTAGATTCCTTCATTAATTCATATCATTTATGGGATGAGCGTCTGTGAAGTTAGTAAGTCCACATGTCATTTGCTTTGAGTAACCTTCTAAGAGTTAATCGGAGCTTTATTCTTGAGGCACTCTGGAACCTTAAAGGAACGATTGTTCTTCGGGGTTATCAAAATACTTTCCAGGAATTCATTTGAAGTATGCTCTGTTGTCATTATTTATAGAGAACTTCAGACTGCAAATAGTAAAAATGAAAAATGTTGGACTACATATGGCAAAGCGGTTCACCTTGGGGCTTGCGCACAGTATGAAGATTGCTATGAATAATATGAATCCCACTATGATTGTTCAGAGGCAGAAAATTATATTATACAATTCATTCTTAAATTGGTGTTCATCATATACTGTATATTGGTTTTATATATGTCTTGATTTTTGCACGGTATAAACTTGCTTGCAACAGTAAAATAAGAAATAGCAATGATAGAGTGCCATGCAAAAGACTGCTTGGTTGGCTCACTCGGTAAAGGCACAAAGGCACAAGAATACCAGACCGAATCCAGGTGCGCCAGTGTTGATTGTGGCCAGCAGCCTTGAGAAGCTGCCCATGCCATAGGCACTAATGCAACCCCATACCATCAGAGGTGCAGGCTTTTGAACTGAGCGCTGATAACAAGCTGGATGGTCCCTCTCCTCTTTAGTCTGCACGACACGGCGTCCGTGTTTTCCAAAATGAAGTTCAGATTTTGATTCATCTGACCACAGAACATTTTTCCCTTTTGCCTCAGTCCATTTTAAATGAGCTTTGGCCCAGAGAAGATGGAGGCATTTCTGGATTTCACATATGGCTTCTTCTTTGTATGTTACAGCTTTTACTTGCATTTATGGAATGCACGGCAAACTATGCTCACAGACAATGATTTCAGGAAGTGTTCTTGAGCCCTTGCAGTGAATTCGAGAGCAGAATCATTTCTGTTTTTTAATGCGGTACTGCCTGAGGGCCCCAAGATCATGAGCATCCAATATTGACCTTGGGCTTTGTCCCTTGCGCATAAAGATTTCTTCAGACTCTGTCAATCATTTGATGATATCATGTACTGTAGATGGTGGGATGTTCAAGATCTTCGCAATTTTTCATTGAGGAACATTTTTCTGATATTGTTCCACAATTTTTAGACTCATTTTTTTTTTCAGATAAGTAAGTCTCTGCCCATCTTTACTTCCAAGAGACTCTGCCTTTTCAAAATGCTCTTTTTATCCCCAGTCATGTAACTGACCTGTTGCTAATTAACCTAATTAGTTGTAAAATGCTTCTCCAGCTGTTTCTTATCATACCTTTTACTTTTCCAGCCTTTTGTCGCCCCTGTCCCAACGTTTTTGAGATGTGTTGCTGCCATCAAATTCAAAATGAGCTATTATTTTTCATGAAAAAGTAAAACGTCTCATTTTCAACATCAGTTATGTTATTTATGTTCTATTGTGAATAAAATGTGGGTTTATGAGATTTGCAAAAAATTGCATCCTGTTTTTATTTACGTTTAGACAACGTCCCAACTTCATTGGAACTGGGGTTTGTATCATGCAAAGGTTTTAACAATGTTCAGTGCATAATCAAACTTAAGACATGATGTAGCATTGACCAGCTCTACTCAAGATAAAAACGTAGGCAATCTGTCTCCATTGTATTGCGTAGATTTATGGCTCTTGCTTGAATATATGAAAGCCGCAAGCTATTTAAACCGCACAGTAACTGTAACTCCGTCTGTAACTCTGTTATCTTGCACATATTAAAATCTCAGTAATCTTGCTCTCCTGCATGCAGTTAAAATAGCGATTCCAGCTGCAATGCTATTTTCATATATTTCATATATGAATGTCTCAAAGGCTAGACTGTGCTTAATGGTATATAAACTCCTCAATCATTGGCAAGGTCCATATAAAAAATACCATGCGGTGAATAGAGGTTTGAATTGTCCCAGCAATTAAGTTGCTTTCCTTTCATGTCTCTGTCTCACCATATCCCTGTGCTACACAGGGTGCCACCATGAATCATGTGGCTCAACAGGGTGCAAGTTGCTAATTTTCCATGGGCAACTCAATTGCCACGTTCATCATACTAGCCTGTATTGAGTCGTGGTAGCGCAATGCTGTAATAGACAAAAGGACAGGAATGCAGGCAACACCTACACACCCAAATAAGGCCTTTTTCTAGATAAAAGGCAAATATAATACTTCATTGAAAAAAAAAAAAAAAGCTTGCCATAAAAAAATGTGTGACAGTTGGTCCGACAGCAGTGTGATTTAATTCGACATCAGCTACTACTGATCTCTAAGAGATGCAGCGGTATAAAAAATTAAGCTCTTTAAAAAAGAAAAAAATGATTCTCATTGACCAGTTTTCTGTGAAGAATACCATCAATTAAATTGAATCCAACCGTCAACAAATATAGATAATACTAATAAGAATGCAAATGAGAATAAGAATATCTAATTCTGTTTTTTTTGGTGCATTTTACATGGAACGTTCTGCATTAAACAACACTTTTAGCATATAATTGATGTATGGAGTAGAATATAATTTTGGTATTTGGCATCTAGTTAGCCAGTGTTTTCCAAAAGCGGGGTCCCTGCGGGTGAGAAAAAACGTGATGCAGTATGGCTTCTGCCACAGAAAACGGCTCTCCCCAGGAGCAAATATGAATTGTGGCGATGGCATCAATTTTTCCCCCCGCTTTCTTCAACCATAAGCAATTATGAATGCGTGTCACATCTGCAGCATCTGCGGAACGATTATTGCACGCAGGGCAAACGCTGCAGTCTAATCCATCATAATTATGAGTCGCTTCTCAACAGACGCCGTAGCTGTGGGGCGCTTTAAGCGAAGAAGATTTCTGTGAAATATCACAGCATCTCAGGGTCCTCTGACTGGCGGAAATCTGCATGTTTGTTGACAGCACCATTATGCGACGAGAGTGTTGTCATCCATAGGTTTTCGTGAGATCATAGTAACCAGGGGAAGCACCAACAATTGACTGCATGAGAGAGATCCAGTTGTTTTTATTTCATTTTTTTTTTTTTACAAAATCATAAAAGGCAAAAGGCATACTCAAACAAATAGTGTGGCGTTGTTTGCTCGTGTTTTATCTGTTTACCTTATACATGAAAGCTGTTGCAATAATTCAGTATTATTTTCAAAAGAATGGGCCATCTTCTAAGGTATAGAACATTGTAGTCCGACACATTTCAATTTATTTAGCCTCACTTCTCATTTTTTATGTGCTGTTTTATGGCTTTCATGCAATTGCTAATGATTTCATGACAGGAGAATGGTAAAACTCCACATGTCTGGGCACTGATACAGACAGATTTTTAGAATTGAAACCAAAGCAGCAAACCTTGCAGAACCCAGCATCTATGCAAAACTGCTTTACATAATACTGTTCAACTCCAATATGTATCCTGTTTGATCACATGAAACAGAAGTATCAAAGATGGTTGACATAGTCTATGAAAGGGCAAAACAGCTGCCCATTCCTATTCCTGGAGATCTACCCTGCTATATGTCTTCACTTTAACCCTAATTTAGCCCGCTGCACTCTACCTGTTAAATGAGCTGTATATTGCGAGTTTTGGAGTGAAAACCTACAGGAAGGTAGATCTCCAAGACCAGGATTGGGCAGCCCTGGACTGTTAGATTCCTTAAGAGGGAGCTGGTGGGGTATACAGATGATGTATGAAAGAGATTCTGCCAGACTTCTCAATCCTCATACAAGGAAAAGCCCTCACCATATCACGTCCTCTAACCTCATTTGTTTATCGTCATATGTTTATCATAGATATGTCAAAGTTTCTGTGTCAGTCTAAACTGCCGCCTGACTTCTGTTCAGCAAAACTATTCAATATTCTTGTTCTCACTCCTCTTTTCACACTTCTGTGGGCTCACCGTGCATTAATTGCCCAGTCCAACAGTCCAAAATCATTTCCCAGGGGCCAGATATGGTTGCTCCAGTTTGTGTATCATTTGCCTGCCACCAACTGTTCTGTTTCAGTCAGTCATGATTGTCTGACCAGCTCATAGTACATCATCTATAAGAGACTGCCAGAGGAAAATGTGATATGAATCCAGTTCATGCATATGATTAATTATCCGTGGCAGATACATCAGTTCCATTCAAGCAGTGTTATGGTTCCCTCATGACTGGCCGATTTGTACTGACTGAAACACTACAGTTTGCTTCAATTCATCACTTAGAGGCGCTTGTCAGAATGTGCAACATGTGCAAAATTCTTGAGGGGCCTTCACTGAAATGTACTGGTTTACTGAAATTCGGAGTGACAGCATTTCCTTGATGATTCCATGGAAATTTTAATTCGAACTTATGGAATCTACACCTGGGGTTTTTAAGCACAGTTAATACCTGCGTATGAGGTTATCCATGGCAGTGTACATAACTTCATGGATTTTGCTAGTTCAGGTTATATCTTCAGTGTTTATGGTGGGTACTCCTGGGCGGGATCTTTGAACTAATCTGCTACTGTATAAAGCAATAACGTTATCATGTAAGAACTCTCCCTGAACTTTTCAGCATTATCACATTTATTAATAATCTAATACTACTTTCATTAAGCATGAACTAAAAAGCTGAAATGCTCAAATGGCCGGAATCTGGCCTCAAAACAAAACCTGGAGGAGGGATGGACAGACGAATAGAAGGACAGACAGAAGTATGAAAAGGCACAATCACACAACAAGATGCATCCATATATGAAATTTTGTCAAGAAATACTGAACGGTTTAGCAATTCTAGGTGAGAAAAGAAGTGTGACAGATGAATAGAGGGACAGAGATGAGGAAGGACAACACTCATTCCTAAATCTCCTTCCACTGTGGCAGGGGAAATTAACATTGCCCATTAATTAATAATAAATGCACTAATCAATATAGCTGTAAATTATAATTTCTATATTGGCAAATCATAGGATGAACTGAAACTTCAGTTAATGATGACAAATACCTGAAATTTGTGCTTTAATTCTCCATCAGTTGGCATAATGTATTGGAGTCATCAATATAAATCGATAATCTGCAGACCAAAATTTCAGAAGGAAGAAATTGCACCCACTTTAGTCAATGCCAATTCATGTATGGCCTAATTCTGAATGCTACAAGGTTATTTATAAAAGCGTCTGTAAAGTGGCAGCAATGTGTAAGTGACCAGTTATCTTTTGTATGTATCTAATGTAACATAAATGGTGTAAAATATTAGGATAAATTTCTTCAACTCCTGTGCTGGCATTGTATGTGGTATCAGCAATCTCATTAAAAGGGAAAAAGCCCACGTTGGTCTACAGGGAGACTTGTGCGCTCCCACATGTACTCCGCTCCAGAGTTTACCAAGTGCTCAGTTGTGCGGGTCAGGTCGAAGAAGCTTGTCACAGTTGGATACACCCACAGTGAGAGGGAAAAAAAAACTCTGAGCATAGAAGACAACAAAGCAAATGATCCCAGCTGAGCGCCGCACACAAGAGAGCTTGGGGGTCCATTGCGCCTGCTCCAGAACAACAGCAAAATTACCACCGTCCAGCGCACTCTGCATTGCCTGCCCCCTCAGCTTTTTAAGGAGATTAAATCATGATAGAGATACCAGCAAGTTTACCCCAGAAAAAGTCAATTTAGTGATTGTCTTTAATTTTTTGTAATCCTAAAGACCATTTTTTAAATGTTTCAATTAATCTTTGGGAGTGTTTAATTTAGCCATTGATTTGTCAAAAATAATTCTATTTTCTCAAGGAAATGAGCTATGCAAGGCGATCCAGAGAAAAATGCAACCAGTCTTCATTTGGGTTTTCCATTAAAATGTCACACTTGCCGTATCAGAGGGTGCACAATTATTGACACATTGTCAATGAATAAAATTATTTGTCATTCAGTGTTATTTACAGATCTGTGCTGTGATGATTGCACATTTAGCAAAATGAAGGTAAATCAGAACAAATACTTTTCAAGTATTTATTTCATGTAATATTGGATCATATAGATGAAAATAAAAAAACAGATAACAATATGGAGTAAAAATAAAAAGTCAATACCGGTATCTAGTGGGGCCACCACTTGTTTTGATTACAGTATTAATTTGTCAGGCATAGTGTTCTCATATTTTTTTTATTTTCTCACTCGCTAAACCATTCCATATGATTCAATGTTCATTCAAAAGACATTTTTTCAATGTTACAACAGATTTACTCCATTGGATTAAGGTCTGGACTTTCAGCTGGCCAAGTCATAACTTTTATGTCACCAGATGTATCTTTTCTTACTAAGATAATTCTTACACAACTTAGAAGTGTGTTTGGGGTCATTATCTTTTTGATAATAAAATCCCCGAACAATCAGTCTCTTTCCAAATGGCAATGCTTGTCTCACAAAGATGCTATGATACTTCTTTTGATCCATGATTCTGTCATTTTTATGAGATCATCAACTCCTTTCGAGGAGACTGAACCCCAAACCATGGTATTACCATCTGCATGTTTTACTGAAGGGGTTAAACAGTCATTTTTGAAACTTTCTCCAACTCTATGATGCACATAAGTTCTGCGTTTGGGAGAGAAAATTTCAAATTTTGATTCATCGGTCCATAGAACTTGCTCTCAGTCAATTGGTGTCCAATCCTTGCATTTCTTGGTAAACTCAAGTCTTTGATGTTGCTAGCTCTTGGCAGCAATACGATCAATCAGATCATTTTTACACAAGTGCCTGATATAGTAGATCTTGATACTTTCATCTCTTCACTTCTGGTGCTATGAAAATCATCAAGGAGTTGTTGTTCTGTTGACCGCCAATTTTTTTTTAATTTTTTTTTTTTTAATTTGTCGTGCTTGATGGCGTATCTTACAGTGCTATGGCTTCACTTAACATCTTCAGCATCATGTAAGGCCACAATACAGCTACGAACAATCTTAGAGAGTTCCCTCTCTCGTACTATCAACGCCAACACTGCTCAAAGTTCATGTCACCTTATATACTGGAACAACTGGTCATCAGAGGAAATTTTGCGGAACAATGTCGCCTAAAACCAATTAAAATTTTGTTAGTATCAAAATTATGGAAGGAGCCTTCAAACAAGCATTAAGGCTATACAAGAACCAAAAAAAATTTTGTGGCACCTTTCAATTTAATTAAAAAAAAAGATGTTTTCTTTGTTTTTGTTTATTACCAATATTTTTACCTCAGCATTTTTGTAGGAATGATTTTTTTTGTATAAGTATATTTGTATCAATATATTTGGACCCCTTTTTGGCGAAAGTGGTGTTGTATGATCATCATTGCACATTACTGTATATAATTAATTTAATATTGTATCTTTCATGTATTTTATTGAAAAATCATGGACACAAGTACACAGGAACTGAGGCAGATTCATATTTACCTCCTGCAGACTGGTGTCTGTGCTGTGTTCTATTTAGGAGCATGGGAAATGGGATCCACTAAGCTCTGTAGCAGCATCTGCAGTTATGACTTTCCTGGAATTTATAGCTGCAGAGCTGGTTTATAGTTTCTGAGCCTGCAGGCAGGGGTGGGAAGCATGCAAACTTTAGTTCTTTGGTGTCTGATAGTGTAGACCGTATGCCAGAGTGTCACGTGTGGACTAAAATGGAAGCAAACTGGGCAACGAGGGCAAGATCTGTCAGCCACTTTGAAAGCCATAAAGTCAATCATCAAATAATTTCAACAACACACAATGCCGGATGTACAACTCCATCTGTTTTCATAGATTTTTTAAATATGGTTTTATTTTTTTGATAATTTTCATAGCTTTTTGAAAAATGTGTTCACATCAAATCATCGAAATGTAAAACTACATTTTGCTGTGGCATGTATTGCAGCAGGAAGTGCTGCATTTTACAGTCAAAAATACTGAAGCGACTGTAAGTAGAGCTAGGTACTGTAGGTGATGTGAGACAGGAGTGCTCATGTAGTGCTGCCATAACACACTACAAAGCCCAATGAACTGGAAACAACAAGACAAAATGAAAGTGTGTGTGTCTATGTTGGTGGCATCCCCCGGTCTGAGGGCATGAATGACGAAACGGTGTGTGAAAGGGGCTAAATGGGGTGGTGGTAAACTTTTCAGGGCTGCGCCTGGTATGCTGATAGGGGCAACTGGCTCAAATCCTATTCATGTTCACCTTGTTCCAGCTAAGCAAGCACTACAGCACCCCTACACCAGCTGATATGGGAGGCTACATAAATCAGACGGGCACCAACACGCTTGCTTTAAGGAGAGGCCCGAGACAAGTCATTATTCTGAGTGTATACTTCCCTTGTTGAACTTAGCAGCCCCATTGATATATTCCTGTCTTAAATTAAAACAGAGCGCGTGCTTCCACTTTGAAAGCCACATAAGGCAGTGCATTTGAGTGAATGCAACCAAGTTTCAGTCACTTGTGCCACTCTGAGTGGGAGTGCTTGGTGTTCTGACACGCAATGGGAGCTCTTAGCATTAATCTCTGTTTTTGTTTTGAAACTTTTCAATACTCATTTGTGGGAATACAACCAAAAACCTCCTTTGAAAGTATGTGGGTTTGTCCTGTTTCGGAATAAAGATGTTACTCAGAATTACATGAGCCCCAATTCTCGTCAGGATTTTAACCACATTTTCTTCTAAATTGTGGGACTTTTTATTTGGCTATGTCACCAACATGTAAGAATTTCATAATTTTAATGGTTACGTAAACCTTACCATGAGGCTTCATGTGAAACTATATAGATCATTAAAGTGGCACCCGCATGTTTCCGGATATTTTTACAGTCATTTCATGCCAAATACACAAAAATCCATTCAGTGAGTTGGTTATTATAAGCTTTTTTATTCCATGTATTTTGCCTCCCGCAGATTGGTTTCATATTGCCCGAGGCCAAGTTCCACTTTGTACTCGCTGGCTTGCGTGACATCACATCAGTGTGTGCGTGCGTGTGTGTCCAGAATGTCAATCAAATAGCTTACTTTAACCTTGCCATTTAAAATTAGTGGCCCTATGCCTATAATAGGTAAGTAAATTGTGGGGTTCCTGGCCAATTAACACAATATCACAACATCAACAATTAACATTCTTGCTAGAATGTAAGAATAGTACCATGCTGGCTACCTATGGGTCATACTGTGATCTGTGGCTAGCTGGCTTGTCTCTGCTACTTTCGCATGAGCAAGGATAAAAGGATGTCTTGTACTGTAAATCTCGCGGGCATAGTTTAATGCATTTGGTCTCTAGATATCACGTCTCTGAAGCTTATAATGAATCATTTAGTAAACATCACTTAGTTGTGGTTGGCAACGTATAGTGGCTTTCGCATTTGTAGGCGAATAGCTGCATGGACCACAGCTCAAAGTAACTTGGTCACCCAATAATTGCTGCATGGTATAAGTAAATTGGTGTTTTATTGACTTATTGCTTAAACTGACATGGTTGGAACCATTTATCGGTATTGTACATGGCTAATTGCTTTTGCTGCAAAATAATTGATTGTATTACTGAGGTAGAATTCCGTGTCCAACTTCCACTTCTTCCGGCTTTTTTATTTGCCAGATCGAATTTAAAAGGGGCGCCAATATATTTTGGCGGGTTTTAATAGTGAGAAGGGGGTGTGGAATTTAATATTATTATTTAATATCTTTAATGCATATGCAGCGCACGCCCTCGCAACCCGGTGTGCCATCAGCATACACTGTATAAAAAGATGGACGCAGAGATGTCCGAAGTTACTAGCCCCCAAAACACAGTCTTTACTAGCCCCAAAAACACAGTCTGCTTCGTGACCACAGACTGTTCATAGACTGACCACTATCCTGATGGATTAGATAGGATGTGCTCTTGCACTCTAATATGAAGTTCCACATGAACATGATTATTCGCTCAGCATATCGTTCGCCTCATAGCATAATTGCCTAAGTCATTTTTTGGCTTACTGTTGCAATATAAAAAAAATTACCAAAGTGCTTGATAAAAATTGTGTTTTTTCTTGTTTTCCGAAAACGTTCAAATATGACTTGGGCAACTATGCTATTAGGCTAACGATATATGAAATCAGTGACTGGTTGGTCTGAGTGCAAGATGATTTATTTCCATAAGAGTATGATAAAGATGAGAAAAGCTATGGTTCTAAGATTTATAGCCTATTTTCTTTGGTGTTTCAATAATTAGCCAGTGGTCAGTTGAATAGTATTTTGTCGATTGCAGCAGATGTTCAAAATTCTGGTTCAGAAATAAACTGGTAACATCTAACCAATGTACTCCAATGAAGAGTATTTGCTTATCAGCTCAATGCCTCAAATAGGAGCCTGTCACTAACAGTCTACATTCACTAAGCAGACTGTGTTTTTGGGCTGATAACGTCAAACATAGCCCTCACTTTTTGTATCACAGAAGTTGCTTTCTGACCTGCAGTATCAGCCACCGAAGCCAAGGCCTAACAAATTTGTGCAATTTCACACCCTGATCAGTCGTATTAGAGCAACCAAAAGTGACGCCGATTATTCCCTTCCTTTTTTGCCAGTAGGAGCTAATCTGGGTGCCGTTATTTCAGCAGAAGATACCGAGCTAGTCGGAGTGTTTACATTTCCCGCCACTGCTACTCCAGAAAACTCAAACGAGAACCCACAAAATCAACAGCCACCGTGTACACGCAAATACACTGATGTGACGTCAGATGACTGCTCTATGCCAGGTGGCAAGAGCAGTGAGTTTTCAAGTGATGGAAATCTTGAGCGGGAAGTTTAAACAGTGATAAATGTATTAATATGTACAGTACATCAAAATATCAATGTGCACGAGTGTACTTATATTTCAGAGATTACACTTATCACCGATGGGTTGAAAAGTGTCACAGCTACTTTAATGGTATACTAATATGATTATACAAAAGTTAGGTCTGTTTTGGAATTCTGATGGAATAAGAAGCTTTGTAGAAGTGCTGATATATTTAGCATAACAACACTTTGTGGTTTTAGTTTGTGTATCACTCCACTTGTCTGCGTTCGCTACGTAAAATTCAGATTAACTGAAACGTTGTTCATTTGTGACATACCACCACCATTAATAGGCAACATCAAAGTAGACATGGAAAACGGTACATATTTCATTAATGTAACTTTTGAAAATATGTAAGCTCGTCAGATAAAAAGGAAAAGGAAGATGAGTTCAACAACACAAATTACCGGATGTGCATGCATCACATCGGCAAACTTATAGAATGCAGAGAAAAGCCAAAATAACTGATAAATGAAATAAAAAACCTCAGTCAACAAATTCATATTTCACCTGCACTACTAACAACAGGAATGTACAAATCATTGCCAGCCAGCCAGGAGGCACTCTAAAGTGAGTAACTAATTTGTCAGTCGGTCTCTGTTGAATAGTACAGTTTTTTTTTTGTCTTTGGGAACTATTTTCATTGGCATAGTAAAAAATTAGCTACATTTTTTGATCATATTGTTTCTTAAATTTCAGTTATTTGTCATTGTTTAATAAATGTATTCTCTTGTGAACTTTAGTACCATTGAATATCCAAAAAAGTTGGAATGCTGTGTAAAATGTAAATAAAAAGAGAATGCAATTATTTGCCAATCATTTAAACCCTATTGTCAATTCAAAATAGTTCAAAGATGACACTAAAAATGTTGAAACTGAGAAATTGTATCATTTCCTGAAAAATATATACTCATTTTGAATTTAATTCCAGCAACAAGTTTCAGAAAAGTTGAGACGGGGCAACACATCACTGAAAAAGTTATACAATGATAAAAAATGAATAAATAAATACACCAGGAGGAACGTCTCACAGCTGGTCAGTCACATGGTTTGGCGTAAAAAGAGCTTCCCAAACAGGCTGAAGCTTACAGAAGTAAAGATGGTGAGGGCTTCACCATTCCATGAAAGACTGCATGGCTAGATACCTGTATTTCAACTATTTAAGAATAATGTTTCTCAACGAAAAATTGAAAAGAATTTGGGGATTTCATCATATACAGTGCATAACATCATTGAAAGATTCTGAGAATCCAGAGTAATCTCTGTAAACAAGGGACAAGGCCAGAAATCATTATTTAATCACCAGTATCTTCAAAGCTATCAGGCAGCACAGCATTAAAAACAGACAGTATTCAGAACTGGAAATCACAGCATGGGATCAGGAACACTTCGGTGAACCATTGTCAGTGAACTCAGTTTGTCGCTGCATCCGTAAATACAACTTAGGACTCTACCATATAATGACTAAGCCATACATAAAAAAGATCAAAAAATACTGCAGACTTCTCTGGGCTCAAGCTCATTCAAGATTGACTGCGGCATTGTGTAAAACTGGTCAAACCAACAACAGTTAAACAATCAAAATATGTGATTGCTTTTGGAAATCACGGACACCATGTCTTCCAGGCTAAAGAGAAGGACTGTCTGGCTTGTTATCAGCAGGTCAAAAGCCAGAATCCCTGATAGTACGGGACTGCATTAGTGAACGTGGCATGGCTGACTTGCTCATCTGTGAAGACACCATTATTGCTGAATGATATATACAGGTTTTTGGAGCAACATATACTGCCACCCACACATTTTTTCCAGTTCTTTTTTCAAGAAGACAATGCCATATACCACATTAACTTCAGAGCCATGTTGTTGCAGTAAAGAGTCTTGGTGCTGAACTGGCCAGCCTGCAGTCCAGACCTGTCACCCACTGAAAATATTTGGCTCATTTTGAAACCAAAAATGTGAGAAAGGAGGTTGCAAAGTGTCTAGCAGCTGATATCCAACATCAAGCAAGAATGGGAAAACATTTTGCTGTCAAAACAACAGCAATGGTTTGCCTGAGTTCCAAAATAGATACAGTGTTGTTAGTGGAAGAGGTAATACAACAGAGTTGGAAACATGCCCCTGCTTCAACTTTTTTAAAATGTGTTGGTTACGTCAAATTTGAAAACATAATATAATTTCTCAGTTCCAAAATCAGACATGTTGTCTTTGTCCTATTTTCAATCAAACATGGTTTGAATAATTTGCAAATCATTTTATTCTGTTTTTATTAACATTTTCACAGCACATCAAATTCTTTGGAAAGGGGGTTGTATAATTGCAATATCGCAAATATGCAAGTGCAACCAGTTATTGAAATAGGTGCAGGCAGCCCACATACATTGAGGAATTTCCATTCATGTTGACAGGCAGAAAATGAGCTGACCTGTTGTCTAGCTTACTGGTGAAACCAACTGTGTAAAACTGTGATGGCTCTTGAGCTAACTAGTTATGTCCATAAAGTCCAAAACTACATCTGAGATGCCTGAAACTGCTTCAAGACATCAGATAATGTCTATTATGCCAAACTAACCGAACAAAACAAGATCATATTGCCAAAATATTTAGATTATTTACAAAGATTTTCCTAGCTGGCTATGTAATCTACCGATCATATGCAATCACATTTCAGTACATAGCAGTATCAGGGCACTCCCCACATAATGCAAGGAGGGAGGCCCGCCCAGCTTTCATTCAGGTCCACCCTACTTTCTCATGTCCGCCCTGCATAAAATTTCCTGGGATAGTCATTGATAAAATCAAACTACTGTCATTTAAAAAAGTTCTTAGCGAATGAGTTCCCCATACATGGAAACCTGGCAGTCAATTTAGATTGATTGAACGGCCCTCCAGCGTATCACAACCATATGGTCAACCGCCAGATCAGTGAAGAATAAATGGTTGAAAACTGTCTCTCACTGACTGTGATAACAAATTAAGAAATAATGGCTTTTTTGTTGTTGGTGATGTAGCTACAATTTTCTCATATAAATTTGTCTTGTTGAGTAATGTTGGCGAATTTAATGTTATCGAACATGAAATGTAATTTGTTTCAATCTCTCCAAATGCAAGCCGGCTGGCAGACAGACTTAATCTAAGTTAATGGTAGCTGGTATTATTTAAGTTCGCTTGCTAGCAACATGACATCTTTTCCACTAGTTAGCGAGCAAGTTAAAGTAAGAATTCCTGCCTCTTTTAGGATATCTCTTGTGCCCTCGGTTTACAATGCCTCTTGTCCGATCATATTAGTTTGCTAGCAGAATAAAGCAGACCAGTGTTCACCAGGTTGATAACTGATATTTTTCCAGTGAGTTCAGTATTGATTGCGTTTACATACAGAATATATTCCAGTTTTCACCGTTTTTCTGTAAAAGACAAAATTCTTACCAAGCTGTTTAACTTACATTGCTAATGAAAATGAATATTCCTCGAATATTCCCCTTTGCATGCATCCAAGCACTCGGCAATTAAAATAGGATTGCTCTAAGTTTTCCACCAGTGGCGGGCTTGTCTGACTGTGTGAACACAGCCTCCAGCTATAATTCATTTCTTGCCTTTGGCTCAACAATAATTCGTCGCACATTGTTACTGTGTTTTCAGGTCTTTCCCCAAGTGTTACATGACTGGAAATTTGGCCAGTGTCACATAGTATTTACACCCTCATGAAACAGGAAGACATGCTTGACAACTGAAGGGTTCTTTATCAAACTGGTGAACTTTTCAGTGTATAACGTGAATGATAGTATACTTCTCTTAGAATTTAATCATAGGATTTTTTATGGGTGCCAATAGTTGCAGAACACGTGTTTTGGAGAAAAATATGTATTAGATGTCAAAATTTCATTTCTTTCAATAATTTACTTCAATGAAAAGATAAGATTTTTAGCCTGGTTGGTCATAAGGCCCAAAGGGGCTTATGCTATGCTCGAGGTCTTTAGTGGTGGTCTGTCGTGCGTGCGTGCGTGCGTGCGTGCGTGCATAAAGTTTTGGCATGTCTGCACTCTAGTGTATTCAACAATGTAGGTCAGTTTTTCATCTGAGTACCATAGATGAAATTAGAATAAAAGAATTAAAGTCTTATTCTTTATATTTTATACATCCAAAAAAAAAAAAAATGTGGTAAAGTTTCCAATACAAGCCAAAATAACATCAATAATATATCAGTCAATGTACAGACATTGTACACATCAGCAGCTACATGATTGACCTATGCACGCGCGCACACACACACACACATACACACACACACACACACACACACACACAAATTCAGTGAACTGTTGTAAAAATCATAATTCCAGACTTGTAAACGTATGTAAATCTGCTGTAATCTTGTTTTGAATGGCACCAAAATGCATTTTAAAAAAACAGAATTTTCTTGGAGGAGATTCCCCAAAACCCCCTTGTGGGACGGGGACACCCCCTCCTCCTTGCAGTGAGTGCACTCTGACCTCACAAACATATCCAGCACTCTGCTTTTTAAAATTTCTGGGAAGCATCCTGAGTATACTGTAACTCACTATAGCAAGCATAGTATAATTAGCGAGCAAGCCATAAAGTAAGTCCACCGTTATCAACAGTCATATTTAATCTTTTGAAAGAAAAGCTGTCATTTTTGCAATGAAAGAGGACTGCACAATTCATTGTAGAGAGAAATCCCAAGCGAGATGACATGCAGTTAGTTCATTTGTTGAAACAAACTTCGTGGCTTTGCACACTCTTGCATCAAAATCAAGGAGTTTAAGAATAATGGAGTTTTATTGGCTGTGATTAAAAAAATCTGAGCAAACATGATACCATGCTATTTTACACCACTAACCACTAATTTTATAGTGACTGATGACATATCTATTTGTAATTAAAAATACTGAACAAAAAACATTCAGGAACACTTGATTTTCACCAGAGTAGACCTTTGTGAAATGTAAAAACTGAGCGTAAATACCAAAATATTTGATCAGATGACTTTATTACCGCAGAACAGGGTATCCAATGGAAGACCAGAATCACTCCAAGTCCTGGCCATAAAAATCAAAATGTCAGAAAATGTCCAAAGTCATTTCAGTGCCTTGAGAGACCATCACATGCTCTTACCAAAGCTTGATAGCATCTTGGGAAGCTCAGAACTAGAGAAAATAATAGAGATAAAACTCTGTACCTTTTTTATTGAGTATATATGTTCAATACATTTTAAATGGGACAGTGTAAAACACTTAATGCAGTTTATAATATATATATATATATATATAAGCTACGACACAAAAAGTTTGGAGTCTCTTTCCAATGTAAGGCTGCAGATTTTTAAGTGGATATGAGCAAAGAAACCTCTTATTGCATTGGCTGTTTAAGCATTTCTCTTCTGATTAGCTTCGTTCCTAAGTTTTTGGATCATGCGGAAGGTAAGCTATAGGCTAATTGTTGAAGGTTTAAAATCTCTGGCTATCATTTTATTTATATTTTGGAACATTTAGCAGTTAACATTAACAGCATACCAAAGCTTTTGGATATGGTTAGTGCTGAGGGAAACCAATCTTTTCAGAACATTTTGAACTGCTGGTTATCACTGAAGGTATATTTGCACTCGTTAAGCTGATATTCGCAAAGAAAATGCTTCATTATCTTTTAAAATACCTCCTGTCTAGCTGGCTACATTCTCCAGCTTTTAGGTGTGTTGAAAGCTGAAGGAAAGTTAAAATCATGGAGGGTTTTGAGTCCAGCTGTCATATTTAGCGCTGCAATGTACATAGGTTTTGTAAGCGTGGCCTGTTTTTCAGCGGATATCTTAATCTATTATTAATTTCACATGTACCAGTGACAATGCTTGATGTATACCATAATTGCGGAAGATAATCTCTTGACACTGTCTCATGATGTTGATCTCCCATAGACCTGTAACTTCTGCCTGATTTGTATCACACGTGTGAACTTGATGGCAGCGAGTGAGTTACTTGTTTGTTTGTTTTACCATTATTAATAACAATATTATGCATGTATATGCATTATAGCATCAGTCAGCTTCTCAAAACTGGTATTATTTTGATGCATATTCCATTTGGCCTCCATTTCCAGAGATGTAAGCTGCTTCATGTTGGCTAGATATGATTATGATGGGGTTGTGGTGGAGGGGACTCTTCTGGAGTCTGTTCACTCTCAGCGTCTCTCTCCGTCCCTAGTAGGCCTTGGTCAGTCCCTCCGCTGAGTAAAGCAGCCGGTTGTCCCCGGAAATGACGGTGTTAAAGACTCCCTTAGAGTTCTTGTCCACCACAGTATGTTCAACTCCAAGACCTTAGTTGCGCATAGACTTGCCAAGTTATTATTGAGGGCTTTTTAGTGAATAATTGCATTAAGAGTCGCCTCAAATATTTACTGTTAAATGGACAAATAATTTACTATCTGAATGTTTTGCTGGTCAAGTGTTTTAACTGTGCCTTAGGGTATTTTAAACTGTAATGCTTGGTCTTCTGCTGTTTTGATTTCACCTCTCTTGTATAGAATTGCATTTCTCCCTCTGTGGAGGTTTTTCAAGAAATGTATAAATAATACACAAAGTCAGAGCCCTGTTGTTAGTTTTTACATGGCATTGTTATCATTTTCCATTTTCAGTTCCATCTCTTCATTGTCTATAAGAAAAATGAATGAGGTCCCTGAAAGCCAGCAGAAATGAGGTTCATGAGTAAAACTTTCCCCCGGATGGCGTAGTTTTGTTAAATGGGACTGCTGATACCAAAAAAAACAATGACAACCATTAACTATCTCAAAGTGATAGCTTTTTTTGTATCTCTACCTCAAATTAGACCGCAAATACCAACCAAACCAATCTCTGTCAACTAACGGCTCTCTCAAAGCGGTGTAAAAAAATCCGGCACGTGTGCAAAGAATTGGGCATTGTCATAAAAGAGGTAAAATTTTGTGCATGCCCTGCCCCGACTTCCGTGCTTGTGCAGCAAAAATCGAGCAGTTGGCATGGATCAGGCACCAACCCATAGTCCTATTGCCAAACTGCCTCATACGTTAGGAGTACCCTCGTAGAAACTCTATCAGTGAAGTCATTGTATATGTCTCCAGTTTTCTTATAACCTCCTTGGTGCCTATGACTGAATTGCAGTTGTAAATAGATTTAGCGTAACAGCACTCCCTCTTGTGTAATATTGCATATTTAGAACATAAAGAACATACAATGTGACGCAATCTTTCATCAAACCTTGCCTATAACCCGAAACACGAGTATGTCCACAGTTTAAGTTCTCTGTTCCGCTCTACGTCGAGCCCTTCTCTTCTCATACTCCCGAACCCTCTTCAAATTGTATGCGTCGCAGACTACCATTGTGAGTCCCTTCCATTCGGCTCTGTTGCTCACGGTTGAAGACCATTGTTCCAAGACATGGCCGCACTTCAAAGCACTTTTGCAGGTGTCCTTGAAACGGAGCTTAGGCCGGCCTGCTGGTCGATAGCCGTGGGCCAACTCACAGTACAGGAGCTCTTTTACCGGCCTGTCTTCTTCCATTCAGCAAACATGTCCAAACCAGCGCAAGTGAGTCCGCACTAACTTCACCTCCATATCTTCAACATCCGCGCCGCAGTATCTCTTCATTGCTGATGTATGGCTGCTTGACGCATGGGCAGCGTCCCTTGGCGAGAAACCCCGTTTATTGACGACACAGCAGAGCTGAGATGGTCGCAGAGAAGCTTGTTGCATTTTGTCGGAAACTGAAGCTGAGTTGACAATCAGAACCATGAGTGTTAGCCATTGGCGCTCTAGCTTATCCGCCCGGGTGGGTGACATAGTCGCCATGCCATGACCCTGGCAAGGGAGGCAGAGGGTGTACTAGCACTTGCCAAAGGTGTGCACCCAAGGCTAGTGGAGAGAAAGAGGCACCCTACTGCTCCATTCTAGACCAGGTCCAGGCAAAGTCTAACCACAAACCCTCACAATATAGCTTGGGCGCATTCAACCACAGTCTGCCCTGGATCTTTATGGAAAGCTCAATAAATAGCGTGTCCTGCTCAGTTGTTATAAGGAAAACTTGCCTTTGGAAATCCCTGGATGTTTATTCAGGGACTCATTTTTTCATGTTCTGCATGTGTGATGCAGACGAAGCAGCACATGAAGTTTAGGCTCCTCTAAGTAACCATGACTGCTGAGTTACAAGGCCGGGAAGTTAGTTGCCTCCCAGATATTCTTTAACGCAAAAAAGACATCAACCTTCTGATTGTATCTGTGCTTACTGCAGGGTTGGCTCCAGAACTGAAAATTCGGGGTAAAAGATCCATCCCTTTATGACAACAATTAGTCCTTGCTAGTTCTCAGTCATTTTCCTTCATTAAGACGTTTTCCAATTATAGTAATAATCAAGTGGCGATTTCAGACATGACTTTTTTTTTTTATTTGTAGCGAGGGTGGGATTTCAGAACTCTTCATTGAATGAAGGTAATTTCAGTGACAAGTACGTGGTATTGTTAGTCTATGTTATCCAATTGGACAGCTGTCTATTTTTTTCTACAGCAAGTTGTGATGACCGTGCTGCAAAAACAGGTGTATGGACTTGTCACCAAAATTACCTTAATTCGCTGAAGAGTTCTGAAATGCCACTCGCTGGAAAAAAATTACCGTTGCTGAGTACCACTGCATAGACCTAACTGTAATTAAATTATTTTTCTGTACTGAGTGTTGCCCATTATTTTGTCGCTGTTAGACCGCATGGGGGAGAGAAGCCGTGTCTTCAATTGTTGCGACCCCATATCCAATACGGCACATTGCAAGGCGGACATGATCGCCGATAATGATGGGTCAAGGTTCAAAATGTTGAGGAGTGAACTTCTGCCCATACCCATGCGCGGTCGAACGCTAGCTAATATAGTTGTGATTAATAGCATTTAGTTCCAAGACTTGGACCCCAGCTTTGACTTGAATTTAGCGTTATTTGAATTCTGCTGCATTTTTCATGTTCATATCTGTTCATATCCTGTTCATTCATCTCGTCTCCTGATTTACAGCAGTTTTGCACTGAATCAGGTTGCTCCAATTGCCACTTGATTATTACTATAAGAAAAATGTGTGAATAAAGGAAATTGATTGAAAACAAGCTATGACTAATTGTTGTCATAAAGGTATGGATCTATGCCCCCAAACTGGCAGAGCTGGAGCTGGCCTTGGCTTACTGTTAGATTGAGAATTCACTCCACGTTAATGATGATGGGATTTTAAGACTTTAATATTTTGTACTTATGCGGGTAGGACCCTCTCTTACTACCAAAAAATGTCAGATAATATTAACTCACTTTATTGAAATGAAATTTAGATATTTAAACACTTGCAGTCAGCTATAATGTGACACAGTCAGTTATGACTAGGGATGCACAAATCCAATATTCTAATTGGATATCGGTCCAGCACTGACTGGGATAGCTGGATCGGGTATCAGTAGCAGAGTAGCTAATCCTGAGCCAATCAATTCGGTTTAATTCTATGCTTAAGTAGGCCTGGAAAAAAACAATAACAATTATATTACATTATTGTTGGTCAGCTAGCTCCTTGTTTGTCTGCATCCACAGCAGTGTATTGCTCTATTTTTCTGCCTGCAATCCACTCTGCTTCTTAAAGCTGGGAGCTTTTTGGATCAGTTCTCAGTATCGGCCAATACATAAAAAACCCAGGTATCAGTAGCTGTTTATTGGGACTAATGAAGTCAAATGACTGCATCCTTAATTGAGGACCCTCTTGCTGAAAGTGCTTAAATATGGCTACAAAATGTGGCTTTTTTGTAGAAAAAAAGAGGTCTGAATATATAAAGGAGCCTTGAAATCTGCTAATTGAAGACCCCAGTGCTGAATGTACTTAAGTCGCAAAATGTCCATTATGAGAAAACTGAGAAAATCAACTGAGGGAACATTTCAACATGTTTTCCCACCCTTGCCCCACGGTTTGTGAAATTGTGACTGCAGTACTTTAAGCACTAGGCTTTTTAATTATAACCATTTCTTTTAATGACCATTTTAACTTTTTGAAAACAATTATTTTACGCTGAGCGTAGTGGATCATTGCTATGCTTCATTAAGTGTCGCTAGATGCTTAACTACAGCATAAATTAATAGTTGGAAAATTCAAAATTAATCAAACAATTTTACTCTCACTGCTTGTTTAAGAAACATCACTGTACCCAACCAGATATGTCAGCAGATTTTTTCAGAGAAGTTGAATGTGCTGAGTACATTATTTCTGAAGAGTTATGTGAGCATGTGTGACTAAGATGACTGGAGTGCCGCACCGGTTTAATTCATCATGTATATGACATGCAGGGCTATGTTCATTTTGCCCAACGCCTCCTCACCAGGAGAGTGATTGAATTACTGCAAGGAACAAGTAGTGGGATTAAACTGTTCATTTCGCCCTAGTGGGTTGTGGACTGTTCCGTGTATTTCTGGTTGATTACCCATTCTTGTTGCTTTTGCAGTTATGATGGAACAGCGGAAAAGTAGCCACAAATTGCCCACTCTCAAAAAGCAGCTCTCTTGCTCTGGCATGTTTATTTGTTAGATTTACGTGTGCGTTCAGTTAAGCACAATACTCACGTTAATGTGATCATTCCAACACCATGTTGGCTTTTCAAGAGCAAGCTTTCATGTTCGAGGTAATGGAAGTTACTTATGTAGCTAAGTGACTTCCGTAATCACAGTGTTTTCCAGTCTCATAAAAAAGCTTTCAAAACAGAAATTGTTTCATAGCAGCTCATGGTCCAATGCCCGCGAAGCAGTGGCAACACTGTATTACAATGAAAGTCAAATTAGCAGTCAGAGAAAATCGAGCTTTCGTTATAAAACTGTGAGAGTACATTCTATGCTGAAAAACGCTTAGAAAGCCTGCACACTGGCCTTTTTATACTTAAAAACCATACTAAAAGTCATCAGCAATTTATTATCTCAAAGACATAGGGTTAGTGTGACCAAAATTGCATCACTATGTAGCTTGAGGGCATCAGATAAAATTAATTTGTAATCATATTTCGCAATCAGGACACAATACTATGCATGCAGTATCCAACTTTTATATACACTTTTGCCAATGTGTCTATTTCAAGACATTGTAGCGTTTTCCATGGTCAATAACACTGATAACTGATGACAGCGTAATGAAGGTAGGAAATTGCTGTTTTTCTAGTGGTAGGTTGCTTGACTGGTGACTACTGATTCGCTGGTTTGGGCCCCAGGTGGTACATGAAATTCTCACCAGCATATGAGGCGATAAAATGCGAATGACACTGCCATTGCAAACTTGTCCAAGGCGCTTTACTCCAAACTCCACTCCCAGGCCTTTACACCTGATTCTCTGTCATTCCCTACTTGCAACTGTTCTATCCGCATGTCTTCTGGAGTCCCTTTGAAAGTCCTCAGCAGAACTTCCTTGGTTAAATAAAGGTAAAAAAAAAAAGATAAAGCATTGTTAGATTTGTCATTGCTTTAATCAGTTAGAAGTGTTCTGTCTCTTGCAGCAATGATTGAGGATTGATAAAACTGATGCAACTTTGCATAAGTCTGAGATAAATAATGTCCGTAATCAAAGATCGAACAGTACCTTCAAGTGTCTTCCATGCTTTAGTACTTGGTTACTGTTTAGCTCGAACTTCAAACCTTTTTTGAGAGAAAAAAATACATATTTTTTTCAAGAAATAATTTCTTATGGTTTTGTTTTAAAGCCGTAAGCCTTGATTTTTTTATCTCTAAATGTGTGCAAGGTACTTGCTGAGCAGATAATGCACAAAGAAATAGTGAGCAGCATGATTCATTGGACAGTGATGCCTTTTTTATTTCGTCTCTGTACTCTGCCACTTAAGGTTTGAAAGGACACAATGATGATGAAGTTTAAATGCAGACAATCGCCCTTTTTTGAGGGCATTTCATCCGTATCACATGAGCCATTCAGAAATGACAGCTCTTATGGTACATGGCATGCTTCCCCTCCCATTTTTTGGCCGGATGAAAAAAATACTGCTTGAACTTAAGTAATTGCACCATCTAACACGATAAAGTAATCATTTTTAACAGTTGGTCGCAAATCCATTGTATGATTTCTTACTATCTGTGACACACAAACATAATCAGACATGGGGTATGGTCCTTGGTAATGCTCTGCCAGACCAGTATACCAGCTATCTTTAGTTCTTGCTTGTTTTGGTGACTTAAATCATCATTTCCCTATTCCATGAGTGAAATACATCTTCAAAGGGAATGCAATCAGGCAACTGAATTGGCCAACAGTAAAGAAAAATGTCTCAATGTGCAGTGAATTTTTTTGGTGACGGTATGTTTTATCTCCCAAATGAGGGATAGATGATGCACCTTAGATTCTCTGCTCTGCAATGATGGCATCTCTTAAAAAATGGTGATGGTAGCAGTAGTAGGAGTTGTAGCAGAAGTAGTAGTTGTAGCAGTAGTCATAGTATTAGTTATAAAATGCTGGATTGTGTCATAATAATGTGCATATTTACTTCTGTTACCAATTTAATACTAGAAGAAGCATTCAAAAGTGGGGCCAAAACACAATCTAATTTGTATTTGAAGTCTAATGGAGCGCAGATGTGTCTGGGATACAGATAGAATTTGAGCCTTTGTGCCTCTCACTGTATAACACCATGTTCATGAACATCACTCTGATTTACTTTAGTACCTGTGCTATGATTTGACATCTATTCATCTGTGATTAATTGTGGGTTTTCAAGAGAATCTGTTTCCACTTTTATTTCAAAGTACTAAAACTCCATAGAAAAATCTTCATTTTAAACATATGATTATGCGCTGGATATCTTCTCGTATATTTCTGTGATGTTTCCGGATAATAGCATGGGCATTTGGATTCAATATTGAGTGTGAATGAAATAAATGAGAATATCCAAAACCTGAAAAAAACCTAATCAAAATGATATTACTGTCATCAAATATAGCAGTATGTCTGCATATTTACAGAAAGAGATTAAAGTCTAGTTTTTTTTTTTAGTTTAAATATTTTTATGAGGGGTTAGATTTATGTTTTCACTTCTTTTTTGTTTGTTTTGTGAAACTGACGCAATGACTGCTCATCATTTTTTTAAATACTATCCGACCCAACGATCTATATTATCTGTGCAGTAAACAACAGCTTGACTTGAGCCGAGTGGAGTCAGATGGGGACCATTCACAAGCTGTTCTGCCTGACATCGCTAAATGTGCGTATATCCAACTGCACACTGCTACACCCAAGAGCCAACTGACCGTCGCCCTGTGGGGCTTCTGGCAGCAGTCAAATGGGTTAGTTATTTCCTAATTGCACATCAGGAACTTCAAATAGTACGTTGTTCTTTCAGCTTTGGGTAGTCATTGATCTCTGTTGCAACCTGCTTGATGCTTAGTGTCAGGGAGTGGAACATCCTTGTCTTGCAATGCCACTGCTCAAGTGGACTGCTGCATTATCCACGTTCAATCACTGACACATAGCTGCGAATGCATTATGTTTTAATGGCGCGTATCTAGAATGGCGTAACTTTGTATGCATTCTTACAAGATGCATTCTTATCATGAAAATCCCTGAGTACTCTTGACTTGTATGATTTCAGCCCAATGTCACTACCGCACGCTGAGTGTTGTAAGTTGTAAATCCACTCAGATTTAAGCACTGATTGACTGCCACATTCTGAACATCTTGTAATCAAAATTTGTGCTCAATAGGAAATTCATTCCGTTATGTTCCCTATTGCTATTTAGACCTTTATTTTTCTTGAACATTTATTCTTGGTTTTCCTTGCAATGCAATTTGCACAGTGCCGTCAGATATTCAGAGGACCATCAGTAACTTCACCCTTCACTGCATGATTGCTCTGAAGCTGTTCTCGCTTAGGTACGATTGATTATCAGTCAATACCAAGAGCAGTGCATGACCTGTAATGATTAAGAAATGATAATGGCAAAGTGATTGCCTTTTGGCAGCATTGATATAATTGATGTGACTTTTTCAGCAAGCAAAATCCAAAACTTTTGCTGACCTCCATCTCTCTCGGATTTTTTGCATTTATTTGGATTATTTCCATCCTTTCAACGTGACTTCACTGTGCATTATGCCTAACAACACCTTTTAGCCGTCACTATATTCAGAATATAAAATGGGTTCTTGTACCGTATTTCTTCATGAGTCATGTAAAATAATTTATTCAATTCAGGAGCTACATGAGTTCAGAATTTATTAGGACATTTTATATTGCCATTTATGAACAGAAGAAAACACCTCTTCACTTTGTAATGCAATATACTACAATGTTACCAAAAATAAATTTGACAGTCATTCTACCAATTAGTCTTAGCAAATGTTGCAGATCAGGCAAAGTAAATTGCAAGGGGAATGGGTAATTAAGGTTTGGAAGATGAGGTTACCGAAGGCTTTTGTTACCGCCGACAGACGGTATGTTTGATTGCATGGAATAAAAGATAGATCAGCAAGATATTGTCTTCACCACCTGGTGTGTAAATTGAGATTCTTGAATCACTACAGCAAAATGCTTCATACGTTCACTGCCTCAATTTATATTGAATCACTAGTTTCTAAATCTGCATTCAGAAACCATTGAATACTCCCTAAAAAAATCTGACTTCTGCTTTCGCAACTGATGCCACGAGAGGTCATTTGCGTGCGCTTGGGCCTTCCTGACTCCAGTAGGACAGACAGAGGTTGATCATTATCTAGGCCATAAATGCATTACCCCAGGTTTACCTCTCTGAACCAGTTGACCCTTCTGAAAATGAGGCCGCGCATGCAGTCTGACTCAGCTGCGGCATTAGCAGGTAAACCAATCAAACATCCCTGCCACCTCAGCCCCTGCCATCACACTGAGGCTCTAATTAAGGACAGGTCTCCCAACTCACGCTTAGCATTCCTCTTTTCTTTTTTTCTCTGTCTGCTTTGCTCCCTCTCTCACTCTCCCTTTGTTTCTCAGCGAGTCAATATAACTGATGGGACTGATGAACTGTGTGCTGTGCAAAGTTAATTTCTTTCAGACTGCGAGGTATCCATGGCGACCACCTTATTAAGGCACAAAAGCCATCTGCTCCAAACATTAACTCAAGAGAAGCGCAAATGTGGCTTCAGCAATCTCAAATGTCCTTTTGGGTTCAATTCAGGGAGGAAAAAAGAGACACAAAAATGTGTCTTAAGGATTAAAATATTGAAAAAATATCTCTAAAAAGAAAATTTACAGCAGAACATCTTGTGAGTAATTAATTGAGTATTTAATTCATAAAGTATTCCACTTTGCAGTCAGTTACATTTAAACTGCATAATCTCAGGTGTAATATGGTGAAATCTCTATTTTAGATGAAATTTACAAACCAGACCATTTATAGACCAAAGAACATTATTGCTACAAACATGCAGGGTTCGGTAAATTAGAGTACTAAAGTGATGATCACACTGGTGTCGAAAGTGAAATTTCCCATTTATTTTACTCATAGACTTTTTTTAAATATTCACTTTTGAATCACTTCCCATTATTTTCAAACCTCAATCTTTTTTGGGATTTTGTGTTATATTTCCGACTAAAAACAAATATTTTTTTTCTTGACTGGAATCAGCATAATTCAAATCATTTTAATTTTTTGTCACCATGCAAATCCTCTTTGTTATCTAAAAACTACACGTCCCATGACCCTCCTGATTCTCAGGCTGAAGGAGTTCAGAACGCGTTAGAAGTTCAGATGTCTCCTGTCTCGAATTTTCCTGCACCTTACCATAGCCATTTTTGCTGAATTAGTTAGCCACTTTACATTCTACTTGGTTACGCTTTCCTTGCTTGATATCAAGTTTTGCAAATAGCGCCAATTTACTTTAAAAGCCAGGCATCTTTGGCTAACGTTTGTTTGCTTAAAAACTTGGTTGTCAGCGAATGAGCTAATTAGCTAATCAGTGCATAACTGACAGCGAACTAGCTGTTAGCAGGCCGACTAAGTCAGCAAGCTAATTTACTCACTTCGGTAGTTGGATAACTTCATATTTGGTGCATTTTGTTAGATGCCAGCTTGTGAAATGCTTGCAACTATAAGTCCCCAAATAGTGGGTATTCACTGTTTTATTGTCTTAACTATCTCGCTAGCTAGCCATTTCACTAGTTTAGCTAGTTTTATTCACTGAATAATCATGCTAGCTAGCTTGGTAAATGACAGTCAGTGACGGTACACTGACCATTTACTGTTTCTATTGATTTAGCTATGTGCACAAGATGTAATGAGCTCACTAGCTGACTTGTTAGGTGGTTCGCTAGCATAGCTTAGTGCTAGCTAGCTGGATGGCGAAATAATTATTCATTGTGATCCATTCATTTCTAGACATGTAGCTAGCTAATAGTAACGGATGCATGGACATAAACAACGGCAATTTAGGGCACTGATTGGCTACTATTGTCGTATGTTGTGAACATTTGCTGAAAGTGAGGTACCTCATTGGCTGGGAACAAATCACAGGGTACTTGCCCACTTGTGTAGTGGATGTGTAGTTTGGAGAAGTGGACTGGACTACAAGCGCCAAAGCATATCATTTTTGACAATAAACTATGAATTTGATGTGATCTTCTGTAGCTGTATACCCTGTAGGCTAATCTTGGAGTGAGGCGGCTCTTAAAATTAATACAAGTTTGAGCAATGCTGGAAAGTGTCCAAACCCCATTATATATTCCCATAGGGATTTTACTTCCGACACCATAAGCTAAGTAGTGGTGACGTCATTACTTTAGTACTCTATAGTGCTACATACTTTCTTAAAGATTACAAATGGTCCGTGCAGGTATTCTATTAGAGTTGAATTAATGTTGACTATTTCACCGTGTACTTTCACCTTCATGAAATCCTGTTTTACTGGTTTTTTCTTTTTGTTTTTTTGTTTTTAAACTTTATTTTATTGATTGATGCGAAGATCAGAGGCAGGCTTATCTTCATGGTTTACGTGAGTTTGCCAGGTTCGTAATAGCTGAGTCTACCTGCAAGCTGAAGCAGTTGATCTGCCTTTGCTCTGTGCATTTTGTGTTTTTGTTTTTATACTCGCAGTTGAATCCAGCATGCCACAAAACAAAGGAAGGAAATGAGACATAAACACAGAGAGAGCAGTTATTTGGAAGGAATTATTACAATGTACATCAACCATTGAACTTAGGGATTCTGAAAAAGACCAGCTTGTGAACAGTTTCTCATCTTAGAGAATTAAAAAACCAAGTATGAGCTGTCATGAACCAAGGCCATGCCTGTGCCAGTTCAAGGATGTGTGCATGACTCAAAGTTTTAGCTAGCTAGACTTATGGGCCTTGGAGGAAAACAAAGAACAATAATAAGCCTTTTGTACCTCATCAAATTTTTCAGGTCTTCCAGAGTTTAGTCGCCTTTCTGCAAGAAAGTCTTTCAGTTTCTTGCTGCTGCTAGTGTGTGCATTGTTTTGCCAAAGGTCCAGTGATTTGCATAATTACTGATGCCACTTTTGTCAATCCAGTTGATTATGTCCCAAAGTAAACTTTGTGGTAAGTGAATTACATGACCATTTGAGCAAGATTTCCTCTACAGTGGAATGACCACGCCATAGTGAAGGTGCAAAACTTTTTTTCATTATTAAAGGCTTAATTCAGGCAGCGTAACCTGACGTATCTCAGTGTAGCGCACACAGTACACCTACTGTTTTGGTTGTGAAACTGGATAGAACCTCAATAACTGGCCTCAGAAGTATTTAAGCCTGTCACACAGAACCATCAGAACAATTACAATGTCAAATGACACAACCAGCTGAACCTCTTTTCAGAAACCAAAGAGTGAAATCTTGGTTTAACTCTCTCAGTGCTTAATTACCACACATCTGGAAGTAACTTGAGAAAAGGAAATATTTAAAAATCCTTACTTAGTTCTAGATTTGCTACTCTCGCCTGCAAAAAATATACATGCAACCAGGACTTTTAATGCCAGATTTAATTGGTTTTGTAAATGTGAATAATTGTTTCACGATAGCTATATTTAGCTATGGACTGATTACATCCTCTTTTTCCCAGATATCTCTTCTTTTTGGGATGAAAACTTTCTGTCCAGGTTGAATTTCCAAATTCATTAATGACCCAGAAATGCTGTCATCCTTGCTATATTAGCCAAATTTCAGCAAGTTTCTTATGTAGTGCTACCTAGTTGCTACATCCTGCATTGTAATATTTTTATCTTTCAAGTTCTGGAGTAAATGGAGTGAATTAGCCGACCTCATTTGTTTTTGGGTCCATTAGTGGTACGTGTGAAAGTCGGCACATGGCATTATCCTGCTGTCATGTCCAGAAGCTGTGCTTCAAGAGTGGTCTGACAGCTTGTGAAGGCTTAACTTGTGAATGCTAATGCTCCACACACTCTCACACCCAGGTGCTGGCCTCACACATCATGGCCCCACAATGCAGGTAAACAAAAACAACTTCAGGCCCCCACGGTCAGTATCTGTAATGCATGGTTGTTCGACATTTCTAGATTAAGCACATTCTAAGTCTCATATTCTTCATCACGATTTTACACCATGGCACCAGAAAATTATGGTTCCATTAAATCACATATTTTCATAGCAATATTTAGGCAGGATCATACAAAGTCTCTTCATGTACTTTTGTGTTGAGACATGCCGTACTTTAAAAAAAAAAAATCATGGTTTAGCTTAGAAATGCAGAAAGTGAAAGTGTCATAGTTGGCGCACATGATCACATTTTTAATTGCCTTTTATCGTTTATATGAGGCATTCAGGAATGAAATAAACAGCAGATTGTTTTTTTCCTGTTTCCTTTTGTCAGATATGACTGGGCGTCCATTTACAAAAATGTATGTGCATGTCTGTGTGTGCGTGTTTCCTGCTCCTGTTTTACAAACACAAGAAAAAGTTACTCAACTTTTTCTTTGAATTTACACTGCTGATGACTGTAAACCCAAAATATGGTAGAAACCACATTTACAAATGAATTTACACCTCTTCAAAGAAAATCTCCCCAAACAAATTTTTTCAGAAAACACGAAACAGACTCTTTGAGTGAAAAGGAGTTCTAGGAGGAGATCAGAGCAGGGCAAGTGTAGCGCATCATAGTTGTTATTTTCCATCTCCTCAGTCATCAAACTAAAAAATCCCCTCAGTGCCTTGAAAACACAGAGACTAAACTAAATCCCAATTCAATGAAATGGCTCTTTGACTTGCGTAATTTATTTATTTATATTTTTGGTCCTTGCACGTTACAAGAAATGTAATTCTCAACAATAAGATGGCAGTACTTGAAAAAAAATGCCTTTCTTAATACGTTTGTCAGCGTTTCATAGTCAAAACCTCAAATTATGAATGAACTTCTACCAACACAGGATATGTGCAAATACGGTGCACTCCCAATCGGGCTAAAAGATGCCCTCATGAGTTGACTTGCAGCGAGATTCTTGGACACGCCGTTCACATGCCGCTGTGTTTTGGAGGCTATCGCTTTGGCTGCTCCATGGAAATAAGCCCAGGCAGGAGATTTCGACAACAGTAGCGGAGCCGGTGGGGGGCGATATTCAAATATCAGTGGCTTGGGAGACACGGCACTCTTTGGGTCGTTACGTAAGTGCCCTCCGGAATGCTGGGACTGCTGTTTGTAAACAGATCGGCCATGTGCGCAGGTCCACGTGGAAGGCTTTTAGGCCCACCCTCCACACACTTGTGATCTCAACCCAGGAGCGAACTCCTGCTGACACCAATACTCATGCTGCAAACCGTGGATCGTTCCTGCTCGTTTCTCGAGCTCGACTTTTTCAGCGTTCTTCATTAATATGGCGAAGAAGTGCTGAAAATGGGCTGGGAGAGTGAGAAACCCTTTGTGCTTTGCTTGCTCAGCACTAGGCTGTCTTCTTTTGCCTAGCTCTCGGGATGATTGAGGCATAGCTTGCTTTGCGGTGAGTAACCAGTATGTGTGACTCAATGGCTGATAGTAATTGTGCAATTCGAGGCTATGAGTAACTGGGACAAGGCGTAGCACACTGTGGTTTTCCCCTTTTCAGAGGAGTAACATAAATGGAAGTGGTTGGGTCACTTTTCAAGGCTTGTCTTTTGAAACATGCTCTTTAAACACATGCTAATTTTGTGTATGGTAGATTGGCAGATAAAGTTCTTCATTATCACTGATCTTATAAAAGCTGAGTTTCTTCACTGGAAATGTCAAATTTAAATTTCTCAATGTCAATGTTTTTGCAAGGCTTAGTGACTAATTCAATTTTATTGTAACTGAAGTATGTACAAAATGTAACCTGATGACAACTTCTATACTTTAAGACTTGTCTTCATACTGTTCTTGAGGAAGAGATCAGTGTTCTCAAATAGTTAATTCAGCAACCAGGGCCACTGAAAGTTCTGGAAAAGCAACAAATAGTACTGAGGTTATGATTCTGGGTATAGACAAGTATATGATTTCACCTGGAAAGGGAACACCCTTATTGATGCCTGAAAGAAATTAAATCAATCCTTGAAAAATTGGTCAGAATGACCTCTCTGTTGTCTGGGTCTGGGAAACAAGATCTCCAGGATCACTGACAGGTTACTAGGCAATGCAGTTTCAAGGTGCTCCCAAGATATGACCTTTGTTTAGAGACACATGTCAGCAACACAAGCTGACTCTGCCAACCACCTCACTTTCAGCAAAGCCAGTTTGAAATATGATGCCTGAGCTTATTGTGTCAAGTCTGAGTCCAGGCCATTGTAAGAGGCAGAGTGTTTTGGAATACCGTGGAAACGAACATTCTTACCAATATTGATATTATACTTCCTGTTCAAATAAAACATTAAAAGACATTACACTACTGGTTGCAGACAGAGATTAGTAACTCAGTGAAATGGATAAGGTTGCCAATGCATCTGATTCAAACTCCTCCATTTTGTTTTAAGTGTCTTGCATGAGGACAGTGAGGATCTGTTGCACCTAAGGTCATCTCTTGTGTCACATCTCAGACAAATTGTGGACATTTGTTTTCTCAAAAATAATTGCCAGTTGCCACCAATTAATTCTGAAATTACAACTACATAGAGTTTTTTTTCCCCTGCAGCCTGTTTTCAGTCATGGAAAAATGATAGTGATTTGCCCAGGGTTATTCGTCGTAGACTTTTTTTTCAGGAGAATTAGCCATCAGACCTGTTCTGCTGAATTCATAATACCCTCGACTCACACGAGACCTGAGTTTGATATGGGACATTGACCAGAGGTTTAGCCTGCATTCAAAATTAAAAATTAACATTAGGTCACGCTGACTACTTTTAAGTACACTGAGTACTAACAGTTTTCGTGGGAATTATTAGGCCTTATTTGTTTCCAGGTGTATATATGTGCATACAATCAAATTAGGAATTGTTTGCATAGTTTTACGCAATACTTTTTCACATTATCTCATCAAAATATAGCGCATGCAGCAAACCCTGCCATGTCTTTTATGATGGTGTTGACACTGAGCCAATGGCCCAGTTTGCCAAACCAAAACAATACGTCACTGACCGGAAGATTCACTCAACACTGAGAACTGTCAAGAGTTGTAATGAGAAATTACTTTCTATGGGAAAATCTGCCCCCTCTTATGATAAATGTGTTTCTCATATGATTCAGCATTCCACCTCCTATCAAGTCAGCATTTGGCTATTTATAGCTAAAGAATTTGTGCCACACATTGCAAAGATTTCAGGCTGCTTTTCAAACATTAAACTGGTGTTCTGAAAGTCATGTCAATGAACATAAATCCTTTAGCTTTTTGCCCCAGAAACAAAGTGGGAGTCCCTTTCAATACATGGTTATAACTTTCAATGCAAGAATGAGATTTTCTACAAGATTTTGTGAGACAGCCAAATGCTAAAGAAGAGGTGGAAACTGAGGTAGATGCATTCCATCATGGTTTTTGATTTTATCCCTGTCCCATGTCCCCCCACCCTCCTCTTTACTGGTGCGTTTATTTACAACACTCCATTAGAGCCACTTGTAATGGTTTCATGACTTATTTTGCTTATCACACAAACACCTTTGTCGTGTTGTGAGGCTCTGCCACAAGCCCAATACACAAGCCGAATACACAGGCAAGTGAGGTCTTTATCTGTTATCTTCTCCGCTAGTAATTATGATGCAAATTCTAATGTGCCTGTTAGCAAATTCAATTTGCAATTCATTTGTTCAAGAGATAGAGGGGTGTCACAGGCAATAAAGACAATTTACAGTAGCTGATACCCTAACACTAAGCAAGGCAGCAAGCAAGTGTATTAACAAATACATTTACTATTGAATGTTCTCCTGTTTCCGGTCTCCTGAATTTCTACAGACCGAGCCACCAAATAAAACATAGCAACCCTATTTTTACAATGAATTTACCACACCTGAGTGATTTCACCTTGCATTTATCAAATACAACAGATTTCCCCAGCAGTCCAAGTTGCTGAATAATTTTATGCTGTTACAATGACAGAAACAGTCTATCCTTTTTGGGGAGCCTGACTGTCTTTATTTGTGATTTTTTTAATGAGAAAGTATTTCTCAAAATAATGTAATCTATACTTTGTACAACTGTGTCTTATATCTGTAGTAAACCATCACAGGCATGGGAAAATTCCCCAACTCACATGATAATCACACCACATACCACTGTGCACAACCGTAAAATTCAAGAAAAAAAAAATTGCTACACACTCAGAAGGTCATATGATGATCACGCCATTTTATTCACAAATGAAGCAACAATAATGTCAACGGAAAGCATTGCAGGGGACATTGCACTCCATAGATCAAACACTATGGACGCTGCACACGTTATAATGCCCTACACACATACACATATCTTGGACGTTAGTGTGTACACATCTACTTTCAGCGGGACAGCCATAAGATAGCCTCATGACTGTTGTTAGGGTTTTGTTGTCGCAAATCAGCGTCTGACAGAGACGCGTTCTTGAGAAGGAGCAGACTGTGCCTGTTCTTGAAAGACCCCAGCCTCTCTCAGAATCCCCTCACCCTGTTCTCTGTGGTAATGGTGGAACAGGATAGGGTTTCATTTCCTTTAAGGCTCCTGACCTTGTAGCTTTCAGCCACCACAATTTTTTTTTTCTGCTTTCAAGCCCCCCCACCCCCCACCCCACACACACACGCGCGCGCACACACACACACACATACACATACACACTCGCACACACCGACTGGCACGCATGCACACACACAAATGCACCACCCCTACTTCGACTGCGCTCGCCTTTGTGTTGGCTTGTCATTCACCGCTCAACGTAATGAAAGCTGATTCAGGAGATTCACAAAGCAAGAAGAGACCCTATACCCCCATTCACCACTCACTCCTCCTCGGTCTCTAATACTACTTTCTGTGGCTCCTAATCTTTCTCAAAGTTTACTCTGAGCCTTCCCTGTGACAATATAACCAAAATAAAGATCACTCAGACATTTTATGAAGGTCACTGGAGAAGGCTGAGCTTGAAAAAAAATGTACACATGGGTAAAAATAAAAATGGAGGGAGACTGAAAAAGTCAGGATAGAGATAAAAATTGAAACTATTCCCCTTTACAGTTTACTGAAAAGCAAACCATTTGACTCAGAAAACGAGTCAGTCATGAATAACAGACTGAACACACACTCAGCCAGAAACACCACACTACTTCATCAACAACATTTGTTGATAAAGCCTCGAGGAGAAAATGTGCTACACTGACAAAGGTCAACATTTTCTAAAACTGCTTAAAAAGTCTGTTCAAAGAGCGCAACCTTAAAGATAAAAACACCTGGCTTTTTTTTTTCCTATTAATGCCCCTAAACAAGAAAAGAAAAAAATGTCAGCCATGTTGGGGAAGCTTTATCTCATATTCCCTCCTCATGATAGCTGCTCTCGCTTTTAACAGGACACATTAGTCAGCCGAGCCTTCACAGGACAGGAAGAGAGGAGCAGAAAGGGGGAAAAAATACCAGAGAAACTCTCACCTCTTTCTCCGTCCCTCCACTTCGCTGAATTCCAGCGAACCGTCTGGGTCTCCTCTTTAACAAATCCTAAAGGGCAGCCATCTTGCTTTCTTCTGTTCTTCTATGAAACAGACTATCCTCCACATCAATATTCATGGGTCGGCGTGACGAGCGCTCTCGTCATCACTAGTAGAAACCTGGTACCGTTGTCAGACCCTTGCCGGTTGGTGCGTGCGAACGCTCTCTGGGGCTCAGTCATGCAGGAGTAGCGTTCTCTCTCTGCTATACTCGGGGAATTCTGTCTTGCTGGCCAACCAAAGTAATTGCAAAATCACTTTCCTGCTTAGTTCTTCCCACACAAAAGCTGAGGGTCTCTCTCTCTCTCTATCGCTCTCTCTCTCCCTCTCTCACTCGCTCTCTCTCCCTCTCCCACACCCTGCCCTTCTACTTCCCTCCCTCCCTCCCTTCTTTTTTTTTTTTCTTTCCAGCCGCACACAATAGTGAACACTGCGCGGGTTGTCTGCAAGCACAGGTCTGGATCTTCCCGCGAATGGCTCCAGCAGCTGCTCATTTCAGACTCTGCACACCCCCACAGCCTGCCCTCGGCAGACAGGAAGAAGTGTGACTCAGGACCGCTCTGCAACCGCCTCTGCTTCTCTGGGTTTTTTTTTTTTTTTTTTTTTGCTGTAATACCCACCATACGTGCACCCATGCATGCGCGCACTGGCGTACATGCACGTGAAATTATGCACGCACACAAACTCGTATCGGCACACACATAAACACACGCGCGCACACACACACACACACACACACACACACACACACTCACACATACTTATATCAGCATAGTTCAACTTCCTTCTTCGGCAGTCAGTTCCTCTCCTTCAAGTCAGGGAGTTCCCCTGTTCAGAGACTTTACTCTTTAAATGCACAGGATAGCCTTGCTCTCAGTTTAAGCGCAGCCATGGGCTATTCTGGCACCTAAGCCAGCAGCTTTTTCAGATCAGGAATAGTACCCGGCTGGAAATAACCCACTGAAATGCCTGGTAGAGTCAGCATGTTTCTCTCCCTGACTGTGCCAAGTCCCACCTCCTGTTTACATTGGCCACGTGGGCTAGAAATAGGCCCGGGCGTGTAGTGTGTCTGTGTGCATGTGTATGTCTGCATGTGCAAGTGTGTACATGCAAGTGTGTATGCAGTAGTTCAAAAGTCATATTCAGTGCAGTAGAAAGGTACGAGACAGGCTTTGGGTATCACTGCGTATTTCGTAAAAGCAGGCTTTTGCCGTAATTACACTTTTTTGCCCGTTCAGTAGTTCATTTTGCATATTATAGTCTTTATTTGTGAAGTCTTCGAACTTGCGAAGTCTTTCAACAACTACGTTACACTTAAATGTCAACACGGGAAATCATTTGCGGTACTTTCTCACCGTGTGTCTTTTTTCACTCTCTCAGTGCGTTGGGGAGAAGGTGTTCTCCTGTATTACGCAATTAACCGCTCAGATGCTGACCTTCTCTTAACAGGGCTTTCTCTATCTCTGTCTCGCAGGGTTTAATTTCCTCCTCTGTCCTTATGCCGATTTAACAGGTGGCTCTTGTCTGAAAATAATCTCCCTTCAGCATCAGTCCAGCTCCAAAGCGGACCCCCACCCCTTTTCCCGCCAGCTCTCCTCCCTAGCAGCGCTGACATTTGTTGACTCAATAGTTTCAGCCCGGGAGCAGAAAAAGGAGATTTGTTTTAAGCACTGCATGTGGGGGGAGGGGAGGAAAGCAGACCAACCACTTCTGCTCAGATAGCCAGAGCTTCCTTTCAGAGCAGAGCATTCAGTGAATGCTTTGGGTTCTTCAGCGCGGATGCCGAGGCTGCAAGAAGCGCCGCACCCCCGACCACCTTTTCGTCTTTTCTGTTCCATTTTAAATGTGCGGTGTTGCTGAAGAATGGCCCACCTCAGTACCTCTCAGGCCGCCACCGTCAGCCTCTCTGTCCTCCCACGCGTTTTTTTCACGACTATTCCAAAGAATGAACAGATTTTTTTTTTTCGTAGATAATGTGAGATGATTAAGATCCGTGTTTTCAGTCAGTTTCAGGACGTTCAAAAACTCAGGTTTCAATTCATTTGAAGTTAATTAAATCATAGGAAGTTCTATTTTTCGCGAGACAATTGCTGTTTTAATGGCAAATTATTTTGATGACACAGTATTACGTTGCACGATTAAAATACAACATCAGTGCTTGCCATGTCTTGAAATGCAAACAAGACACGGCTAATATTGGTAATGAACAATCCGACTGAGATCAGTTTTAAATTGCTGCGCGCTCTTCCGCGCAAAACGTAATCTGTAAAATTCTGTTTCAAAAATATGCAATGTGCTCAGTTAGTCTCTCTTATAGGAACTAACATTGAGGTACTTAGAGGAGTGCATATGGGACTACTCCTGGTTCAGACCAATCGCCTTTACGCATTTGTTTGCTCAAAGCTATGCAGTAAATGAGTCATATTCCCTCTGTTATGCAAATAATAGCCTCTCTCCAGTTATGAAAACCATTTATTGCCTCATTTTGGGTGGGGGCTGCCTGAATCGGGCAACCTCAGAATCGAAGCTGAGTTTGAGTTTGATCTAAAGCACTTGTACCATTGCATTTCTTTCTGCTACAATACTGTTCTCTCATTTCATTTTAGTAAATGTGAATCATGTGATGCTGTAAGAATCCAACACCTGATTCAATTGTTGATTCAAGTTAAAGTTAAAGAATCGTTGCTGTAGGACTTCAGTGCCTCCCTCCAACGCATGAAGAAATTTCAAATGTTCGAGGAAAAAAAAAACTTGCTTTGCACACAAATGGATGTGCTGTACAAATAATGTAATTCCTCAACATGCAAGCAATACATGCGAACATCACTTTGTGCCCATTTAATCTGTTTATCATTTTCACATCCTCATGGTGGTTCATGCTTCAGATTTGTACTCTTTGGAAAACATAAAGCTCTGCACAACTGTCTTTGAAAATCAGAAGCTGATTTCAAAATAATTGCCTTCTTCAAAAATATTGTTCTGAAACCTCAAAATAGTTGTAAATAAAGTACAGTCATTGCATTACTATATTATAATACATGATGTGTACTGTTGAAGAACCTTCTTTCATTCATTCAGTCAGCAGTAAAATGTTTAAATGCATTTGCTAAAGCAGAATTGAAGCCAATTAACATACATCATTTATGAATTTCAATCGAGTGGAAATGCACAAAACAATGTGTTGCAAATTATGTGAAAGTCACCCAGGTGGAAGAAGAAACAATAATCAGCATCATTATGATCATTACACTAATAATGCTGCATATCAGAATTTTACTGATCTAAGTGTTCACAATTATTGATACTGCTTCTCCATTCAATTCTGTACTTTTTTAAATCGATATTAACACTGCTGCTCCTTGCTCTGTTGAACATTTTTGTTTGGTCTCACTTCCCCTTTGTGCTTATTTTTACCTTTGCCTTTTAGCAGGGCAAAGTTATTGATCTTCCTCATGCACACCCACACACACACACACACACACACACACACACGCGCGCGCGCGCGGGCGCACGCTATAAAGCACATTGAAAGGAGCAATGGGGTCATAAAAGGCAGATCATCATTTTGTGAATAGCATCACCCCCCACCACCACCAACACCACCAAACTCTTCTTTCCCGCAGTTGGGTGCTTCTGAGCTTATCTGTGGAAAGAAGTAAAAAAAAGTGACCTCAGCAAGCGGAGGTAATCAAGATACTGACACACTCTGTCAGGGGAGTGAATTCACTCCTCAGACCTGGCTGCTGGCATTAGGAGGGATTAAAACTAACATTTTCTTAAAGTGCAAGGGTCAGCTTCAGGCCGCGGGGACCCTGCAGTTTTATTCAGCCGCCCAGCTAACGAAACAAAGGGGAGCAGAGGGGCCAGAGCCGAGGGCACAAGCTGAAAAATGTGCTCCTGCGCTGATGTCACAGTCGTCATCCCCATTTATATTCTCCTCCTCCACCTGCTGCGCAATCTAACAGAACTGCAGGTCATTATCAGGTCTGTAATCACTTTCATATTGTCCCTAATACTGGTTTTGACTCTTTAAGGCCTCGGATCAAAAATACGTGATTCAATTTTCCTAGCCGCGCGTGCTGGTGCTGATGTAACAAAAGTATGATGCACAGTGGAACTCAACAGCGCAAGCAATGAGGAAATAGAGATTATTTCAATGTTCGGGACTAAGTCATATTTTTACATTGGCATAGGCTTAAATTTCAATTTATTTTTATGAAATAATTCATGGCGTGCAATTTACTTAATTAATTTGCTTCCACAAATCGGGAAAAGTTCAGACTGTATAGAAAATGCATATAAAAACAGAAATCGGTGATTTTAACTTTGTTTCAGTGCAGACAGTATAAAGACAATATATTAATGTTTTGTATTTTTAACGTGGTTTTATTTGTGAATTCATATCCATTCCTGCCATTCTGGCCTGTTACATATTCCAAGAAACATTGTTAACATCTTATCTGATATCTGAAAGAATCACCAATTCATTATCACGTTATTTCCATGTTAATAAATCCATTGGATATAAGGCTAAATGAAGGCTGCATTTCTCGGCTGTATCCAAAGGTGCTCTCACAATATCACAATGGAAAAATCTGCGATGACACAGCAGACTAGTAATGTAGCCTACTTACTGCTGTACTCCTACTCCTACTGTAGGTTACACCCAAACAGCCATCATTTTATTCCCATTTTCTTCTTTTTTCTTAAAATTCTTTTGCCTAGGGTGTCTATGGAAGCTCATGGAACTGTTAGGTAAAAAGTTTTGAAATTTGGCACACTTTTCACCTGGATTTATATCTTTGCCTTGAGCTGGATAGAGTCTAAAATCGTTCCAAGTTGGTGGTGCAATTTATGCAACTGAAGCACCTATTACTAAAACCCCATAAGTCACACTTGACTTGACTTGTGGGGTTTTAGTAATCAGTGCTTCAACTTTTGAACCATATGAGCAATTTTCAAAACTGAGATACCTTTAGTTTCCCTAAATCAAGCAGAGTTTAATGCACTCTATGATGTTAATATCCAGCATATTTGATTTGCCTCAATATTAGATTTTTCTTTCAGAAAAGTTGGAAAAAATTTCACTGTCTACTAATTGTGTCTGATTTTCACCAACATTGACACAGATAGTCTTAAAACCAATCCTCACAAAATGTATCACATGGATTTTGGATGTTCAAAAGCTTTTGTTCATGGAAGCCAATCAAAATTGGTAGCGAAACTGCCAAACAGTGCCAAATAGAGGTAATATCTCAGCTTTTTTTTTTTAAAGTTTTTTAAACTTTTACGTTTTAAAACCAGTCTTGGAGATTGGGCTTAAGATCACATTTTGAAAAAGTACAAAGATTATTTGAACACTAAGGGGTTTTGCAAGTGCTCGTCTTAAAAAATATATATTTTTGTGTCTGCTTATACTGTTGATGATGCCAAGAGGGAACCTTGTCAAATTATAATGTCAACTAAATTGATACGGTGGGCTTATTAGATTTTTTTCTCAAGCTCTAATAAGTTTAAGATTTCTTTCCAAGACGACAAAATTTATTTTCACTCAATTTTCACCAAATATGCCACAGATAATCTTCAGACCAAGACTTATTAATCATCTACATAGATGTCTGAATTTAGAAAGCATTTGCCTGTCACAGCCAGTCAAAATCAGGGAAAGTCACTGAGCAGGAGGTTATTTCTAAGAAACGCCATGATTTATCAAAACCAAACATAGTGAAAGGACTCAGGACCCAATTTTTATGAGAAATAAACAAATTGCATTGTTGCAATGGTCAGAAATGTGTTGTGGCAAATAACTGTTGACATGTTTACTTTAAAAAAAAATTACTGCATCTGGTGGGAGGTCCTCAAGGTGGTGATATGGCAACTTGCCATGTCAACCTACTTGATACAGCCACTATTGGATTTTTTTAAAGAATTTTGTCCAATTTTCACCAAATTTAACCAAAGATGATCTTCAGACTAAGCCTCACAAAAGTTGACAGATGAATTTTGATATTCAAAATCGTTTACCCATTACAGCCTAAACAAACATAAACAACCCAAACAAGTCTTGAGGACATACCTCACAACCAAACATCTTGATTGTTATGGAAAAACCTAGCAAGTAACAAAAAGCAGATTTTGAGAAAAAGACAGAAAACTGTTTCCCTCTGGGGTTAAGATCTTGTCCGACAATGAAAATGACTTGGCAGTTCTTTAACAAGAAATATTTTGGGAGGACATTTTTCCTTTTTTTTTTTTGTGGCGTTTTTCACTGCTTTTTCTACCATCTGTTTCCCTCTTGAAGCCATGTTTCAGTCATTACTAGCAAGTGAGTTACGTAAATAATGAATTGTTCTGACCATGAGTGTCCTGCGCATCCAATGCTCTGCAAGGGACCTGACAGATCATGTAATAGGACTGCTGCTTCAGCACTGGCTAATTTTTACTTACTAGGGTTTTCATAACAAAAATAGAAAATTTAATGTGGAAAAACCCAGGAAGATCAGCTTGTCAAGTTTTTGCTTCACAAACTATTACATACTGATGACTTGCTTGGTTTTGCTGTAGCAAAACACAGGGAATCATGGATTAATTTTATGTATCTTATGGTATGTGATGGGGCAAAGCCATGTAAGTACATAAATTGTCTTTACCATATCACTATTGACCAAAATTACACTTATTGGGTTTTTCCATTATACTGAAGACATTCACGTAAAACTTTTCATAAATGCTTACAATTATGCTTTTATCATAATAATGTGAAGTTTCCTTGGTGATTCTGCCCTGCTGGACTGCTTCACCCCCTCATTACTGCTTGCAGCTATATTTGATGTTATTGTTTATTATCGTTTATCGTTTACTTGGTGGTATTGTCCCAAATAATTTGTTTGTAGGGGAGCGTTTCAAGGTTCCTATGGTGAATATATGGTGAAGTGTGGTACATTAGGATATTTATAGCTACATTCACAATTTAAATAAAATTCAAAGAGAAAAACAAAAGATTTAATTGAAATGGAAATGAAAAGTTGAGTGAACAAAAATTAGCATTTGGAAGTGCTAACACGTAGCTTAATTAGCAGACTTGCTAACTGGTCTTATAATAATAATAATCACCATCATTATAATAATAATAATAATAATAAAGTATTTATATTGCACCTTTTCAAGCAATACAGCACAAGGTGCTTCACAAACAGGTAAAAAATAAATGTACAGAAAAAGCAATAGTTCAAAGTTTTGTGAACAAGCCCTTTGTCCATCTACAGCAGGGAAAATAAGTATTGAACATGTCAACATTTTTCTCAGTAAATATATTTCTAATGGGGCTATTGACATTACATTTTCGGCAAATGTTGGAAACAAACCAAATGATCCACTCATACAACAAAATTAAAAAAAATAAGTCCATAAATTTGGTTATGAGTCCATAAAGCGCAATGACACAGGGAAACAGTATTGAACACGCTTACTGAAATGTATTAATATTGAGTATAAAAAAGCCTTTGTCGGTAATGACAGCTTCAAGATGCCTCCTGTATGGAGAAACTAGTCGCATGCATTGCTCAGATGTGATTTTGGCCCATTCTTCAATACAAACTGTCCTCAAATCTTGAAAGTTCCGGGGGCCTCTTCTACGAACTCTGATCTTCAGTTCTTTCCATAGATTTTCAATTGGATTCAAGTCAAGTGATTGACTGGGCCATTCTAGCAGCTTTGTTTTCTTTCTCTGAAAGCAGTTGAGTTTCCTTGGCTGTGTATTTGGGATCATTGTCTAGCTGAAATGTCCACCCTTGTTTCATCTTCAGCATCCTGCTAGATCAAGAATGTCTCGGTACATTTCTCCATTCATCCTTCCTTCAATTATATGAAGTTTGCCAGCATCATATGTTGAAAAACAGCCCCACACCATGATGTTTCTACCTCCAAACTTCACTGTTGGTATGGTATTTTGGGGTGATGTGCAGTGCCGTTTGTCCTCCAAACATGGTGTGCGCTATGACATCCAAAGAGTCCAATTTTGGTCTCATCTGAGCAGACTGTATTCTCCCAGTATTTCATAGGCTTGTCTGAATGTTGAGTTGCAAACATAAAACAAGCTTCAAAATGCTTTTTCTTCAGCAATGGAGTCTTGTGTGGTGAGTGCGCATAGAGGCCGTGGCAGTTGAGCGCATTAATTTTTGTTTTCTTTCAAACAACTGTACCTGCTAAGTCCAGGTCTGTCTGAAGCTCTCTGCAAGTGGTCCTTGGATCTAGTGCCACACTTAGCGGCAACAACTGCAGTCAAACATTTGCGATGATTGGCAATGAGTCTTCTATAGGTCCTATTTAAATAATGATTCCAGCTGGCCTCTCACAGAAATCGTGACTGATTATGTTTAGTGAAACTCAACCCCATGATCAATTGAATTTGTTAATCTGATTAATTTAGTGACTAAAACGGGATTTTTTTCACAAAGGGCCAGGTAAGGTTGGGTAGCTTTTCGTTAATAAAAGAAATCCTCATTCAAAAGCTTTATTTTTTGTTTACTTGGGTTTACTTTGTCTGGACCATTGGTCTGGACCATTTGTGGCCCAAATTATGCACTTTTACGGCCCAATTCTGGCCCACTTACATAATGACGTCCCTGTTGTGGCCCAGAACTGGTTTGCCAGAGCTGGCCCATCTATGGGCCAGCACAGGGCCAGCTCGCATACAACCAGCCCACGTGTGGCATGCCATCACAGAAACGGTGCCATCATCGCCAAACCTGGCCCACATCCGGTCAACATACCCCTTGCCATGCCAGCAGTCACCCAGTAGTGCCAGCTTGACGCCGGCTCCGGGCCAGGCTTGTCTGCTATGTGGGGGACTGTGACTATTCCAATGACCAAATTCTTTGCACTTAGTACATCAGTTTGGATGAAAGTGTCTTCCAAATATATGTTATATAACAAAACAATTTTCATCTTTTTGGGCCCCCAAAAAGCCCACTAAATTTGTAGAAAAAGAATAATAATAATAATTAAAGCCACAAGCGGCATTGTACGGGCCCTCGCACACCGATGCACCAACAAGAATGATCGATCGCTGACCCCTGCGCTCCCCGAGTAGAGGTCATGCTGCTCGAGTCTGTGGGTGGCATTGCATGTAGATGTTCTTCAGACCTATCACTGTCGCCTGTCACGAAAATATGTGGAAAATGGTTGCCTCGTCACGGCCACACCGTTAATTGACAACAAGAGATTTTAATAACTTTTCATGTCACAGGGCTCAAGAGTGTCCATACCTTTTTTCATGGCATTCAGGTGAAATCTGATGGAGAAGTTTGTAAAAGTATGACACATGCCCAATTTTGATCATTTCCTGTCGCCAGGAGGGGGCGCTGTCAGTATAGATAAATATGACCATGTGAATGGCTTTAGGGTGGGACCCTTATGATATAAAGTTTGGTGCATGTTGGACAATGTCCACTGAAGTAATAAGCATTTCAATTTCCATGGTGAATTGCATAAAATGGCAGCCGTTCCACGCTCACACCGTGACTCCCACGGGAAATTACTCACTTTTGATCTTCAAGTGGTCAAGACTACTCACAGCAATTTTCATGAAAATTTCGAAAAAATTCCTGGGAGGAGTTCGCAAAAGTATGCAATGAGCAAATCGCCAAAAATGGCTGTTCAATTAAAAATGGTCAACTTACTGTTGACTTTAGCCTATGGTGTCAGAGATTTTTTTGTAGACATGGGAGTGATACATATGTCCAGCCACCTTCATCAGCGTATGTGGAAGAAGGCCTCGTAGCTGCAGTTTAGAGGGCACTAGCGAGGTAGTTGACCCCGCCCATTTGTAAATCCAATACAATTAGTAATTTTCTCTGGAAACTGACCAGCTCATGAAGTTTGGTGTTTAATGAACAAAGTTTACCTGAATGTATTGGTAATCAATGTTCACGGCGAGATGCTCCAAATGGCCAACCCATCCCGCCCACAGGGTTAATCCGAACAAGAAGATTTTAATAACTTTTCATGGTACAGGTCTCAAGAGTGTCCACGCCCATTTTAGTGACATTCAGATTAATCTGTAGGAGGAGTTCGCAAAAGTATGACACATGCCCAATTTTGGTTATTTCCTGTCTCGAGGAGGGAAGCTGTTAGCATGGCTGAATATGACCATTCGACTGGTTTCAGGGCGGGACTCTTATAGTATGCCTGACGTTTGGTGCGGGTTGGACAAATAACGCTGAAGTTATAAGCATTTGAAATTTCATGGCAAAACGCTTAAAATGGCGGCCCTGCCATGCCCACACTGTGACTCCAACCGAGAAGATTTCAATAACTTTTGATCTTCAAGGGGTCAAGAGTAATCACAGTGATTTCCACAACAGATAGAATACGGTCGTCACATCGTGAGTGCTCGGGCCCGTAATAATAATCACTACAGATACAATACAGTCTTCGCACCATGGGCCGTATCTACTAAGATCCCAATTTGCGTGTACTAATTTGTGCGTGCAATCTAGAATTTTGCGTGTGGGGCTGAACCGCGGTTTGCAGGTAATTTACTGAGAGTGATTGCGCAAATGGCAACAGGTACAAACGTGTTGGACACACCCTATTTAAATGAGGGCTTTGCGTGTTTCATGGTTAGCAGCATGGAGAGTTTGGAGAGAAGAAAGCGCAAAATGAAATTCGACCCTATGGAATTAGAGGTGTTGGTAGATGAAGCCAATAAACACGTGAATAAGCTACAGCAAAGAAATCTGACTGTCGCACAAAGGAACGCCATATGGGCAGAAATCTGTAAAAAAGGAAATGCTGTGGGTAAAACGATGCGAACAGTGAATGAAGTGAAAAGACGATATCAAGATATCCGAAGACGAACAAAAAAAAATTGGCGTATAATAAAACATCTGCAAAGAAAACAGGTGGGGGCACAGTGGATGAGATGCCTCTGACTAGCATTGAGGAACAGGTGCAGTTAACGTTCTGCGAGACGAAAGTCACTGGAATTTCCGGGTATGACACACTGGACCAAACAGCAGAACAAGGTAGGCGCACAATAATACTGTATAAACACACTTTTTCTGAAAAGATATTTATTTAGTAAGTGAAAAATGAATGTGGTCACATTTTGCTGTCCTTTAACTCAAATCCCAAACAAAAAACATTTATTTTTTACATGTAGAATCTTCAGCAGAAGTCCAGCCATCCACCTTAAATCCCCCCAGAGCAGCCGCCACCCCTGCAGAGCCTCGAAAGGGTCCCGAGGACATTGATCTGGAGTTGCTGGAGGAACAAACGAAACAGTCTGCAGCCATTCAGACAATTGCACAGGAGATGCGAGCGGCGTCATCGTTGGCACAGGCGGCAAGGCGCGATACTCAGGCCATTGCCACGCATTGCAGACAGATGGTCAGCGCAGTATCTGCCCTGACGATGGCCATCAATTCTGTGGCAAGAGGGCTACGGGAAGGGATGCAGGCAATGACTGCCCTCAATCCAGGTGGAGAAGCGGGCCGACCGAGTCCCACAGCGACAGCTAGGCAGCTGGGCACCGGAGAGGGAGGAGAGGTGCGCATGACGGGCAAGTTCCACCAGCGTAAAAGGAAACACAAGTGATACATTCAACGGTCACGTTTAAGTTGTCCTCTATTGGCTGTGAATATATATTTTTTTTTGTATAAAATGGGTTATATGATGAAGAACTGCTTTTTTCTTTTTTTTTCCACCATAAATGTTAAGACTATAGCCTAATACATTTTCTGACTGAAACAATGTGTCTTTAATATGATTTTGCGGGACGTAAAATAATTAGACGTGAATGAGTATTTTGTGTGATAATGTTTGGAATTCAGAAAGTGATTTCAGTCTTTTTTTCAATAAATGTTGATTTGCTTAACTTTGCAATGTTCTGCAGTTTGTTGGGTCACACTAGCCGGTGGGAACGGCATTGTATTGCAATCTACAACGCATTATTGAATGAAAATAGAAAAATGCACATACCAAACAGCTCGCAAGAAGTGACTTCGAATGAGATTGCTGCGTGTCTGCATCCCTACAGCATTGGGTTGTTGCTCCATACAGGGGGGCAGGTCGGCGTTCTCCTCCGGCATGGCCTCATGCTCCAGCCCGTGTTGCTTGGCGATGTTATTTAGCATGCAGCAGGTCACTACAATCTGGGCCACTTTTTCTGGCCTGTACAGCAGTGCTCCACCAGTGCGATCCAAACAACGGAACCTGCTCTTCAGGATTCCGAAGGTGCGCTCCACAATATTCCGTGTACGGATATGGGCCTCGTTGTATCTTATTTCTCCGGCAGTGGTCGGGTTGAGAACAGGTGTCAGGAGGAAGGGGTGTAGGGGGTATGCACTGTCACCTTAAAAAGCATATGAATCAATGTGAAACATGCTCTTGTTTTTAATGAAATAAATTTAGCTAAGGATTTTACAAATTGACTCACCTACAAGCCAGGCATCTCCAAACTCGCCATCTCGCAACTTGGAAAACAGAGAACTGTTTCTCAGAATAAAAGAATCATTTTACTGACCCGGGATATTTTGCCACCTTTGGCATCACAAACGCACTGCACATTCAATGAATGCGTGTGTTTGCGATTTCTGTACACGTGCTCAGTGTCTGCGGAGGGCACAGGCTGCACATGGGTGCAGTCAATCGCCCCTATAACTCTAGGAAATCCAGCTACTGCAAAAAAACCTTGTTTGGTCTCATTCAATAAGTGCCGAGTGCGTGGAAACCTAATGAACTTGGCCATCCGGCGCGACATGGCATTTAGGACTTCAGACAGCACATCTGAAAAACGGGATTGGGAGATCCCAGCTGTAATAGCTACCGTACGCTGGAATGACCCAGATGCAAAAAAATGGAAACTTGCAAGGAGTTTTGTCATTGCAGGTATTGCGTGACTCCTTCTCGTGGCTGGCTCCAAATTCTCTCTGAGTTCCTCCAACAGCTCCAAAATGGCAGTGCTGGATAGGCGATATGTCTTAATGATTTATTCCTCGTTCGTTACAAAAACGTTCACACGAGGGTGAAAAATGCGTTCTCTGCGTCTCCTTTCATGATTTCGATGTCTCCTTCTTGCGACAATAACCGTAGCCATGTGTGCGCAATTACGCATACAAACCGTTTGCACCTCCTTTTGACACGTGTTAAAATATAGACGCAGATTTTATTAGCAAAATTTCTTTCAGGTTTGATAAATCAATATGCGCATGCTAAATTAATATATTTGCATTTTCTCCTCCCAACACACGCACAATTGCGTGTAAACGCCCCATATTGCATATTCATTGTGGCAGACGTACTAACTGGATGCAGACGTGCTATTTTGCACCTTTGAAAGAGGCAACCCTTACTGTGCACTGTTAGTAAATCAGTTTGTACATTTTTTTGCGTGTGCAATGAGTTTGCACACGTTTTTATACACGCAAAGCTTTTGTAGATCCGGCCCCATGAGTGCTCGGGCCCTATATTATAATATTATTGTAATAATAATAATAATAAACAGTATGATTTCAATAGGGTCCTCCGCTGACGACTTGCAGTCGGCTCAGGCCCTAATAATACTAATAAACAGCAGGATTTCAATAGGGTCCTCTGCGGACGACTTGCAGTCATCGCTTGGGCCCTAATGAAAGTGAAAAAATACATACAATACCAGTCAAAAGTCTGGCACATTTTCCTTGAGTTATGATTCTCCATTTTATTGAAATGCATGTTAAGAGGTAAACATCGGAAGAAAATAATAATTTAATTCACAGGATAGCCAAGCACCCATAATTTTGTAATTCATATCTAAAATGTATTTTTGCAAATATAAACAGATAAATGATTTCCATGTGCCATCAAGTCCATTAAATTGAAGCTGGTTTTGGACTGAAGTGAGAGGTCAAGGGGATGCAAAATGTAAATGGAGCTCATCTATGGAAACTTAAACTGCCTTACTGGTGTGAGCTTTCAGAACCATATCTCAGATTACACTGTAGAGCTGTTTAGAAAAAAATTGTACATACATATTGTCAGCTATTATTATTGTAAATTGTGGTCATTAATTTAAGATTTATGTTATCTTAAGAAAATGAGCTGTCGTGACTCAATCATTTTTAGTCATAATGTACAATGTACATTTATTCTATTTTCTTTTGCCGCGCTGGGAGGTCTACTCAAACTATAAATTGTTCCGCCAACGCAATTCTGTCATCAACATATCAACTGTCATAAGGAGTCATAATTGCATATTACAGCTTATAAAACGGGTGCTTCCCATCCTAAAATGTGATTGGCTGAGCCGCATTCCATGCTGGTATAAAATCACTGTAACCCACTGCATTCTGAGGCAGACCGCAGCACAAAATATCCCTGCGCACAACCAACTACTCGGCGCTGAACTGACTCGTTAGGTTATGTTTGTTTTAAGACTTTTAGCTTGTTATTTCAGTGTTAGTGAAGTTTAACCTTTTAACCCACTAAACAGTTGGCTATCTACATAGCTACCTACTGCATTACAGAGTTTGACATGATTTTAGCTTGCTAGCTACCTTGCTAACTAGCTCGCTATTTCAGCATTAGCAATAAATTGTTTTTTTTTTTTTGTATGTTAATTTAATTAATTTTATGGGCTATGTGTAGGGTAACCACATTCATTGTAGTGAATGCTAGCTAGTTTACAAGCTGGCCAGCAAACTTATACACAATTCAACATATTTTCCTGAACACCGGCAAATGTGGAGGGCAAAAGGCAATCTTGTTCCCTACTCTCGCTGCTGGTTGTAATGATATGGCCGATCGGCGCAAGTTGAGAACAAGGAAACTCGAAAACCGAAACAGAAACAAACGTAAAAATATTTAATGGGGCCCTCGGGAGATCGAAGGAGACATTCCTAATAGCCTGCTTTTATAGTATATCTACATTAACGAGCCCAAATGCTCTGATGTGACATAAAGGCGCTAGATGAAAAAACAATCTTAGCGTCTGTGTTGCTTAGTTGCCAACCATTCAGTCCACTGTATCTTGCTTGGTGGAAGAACAAATAGTTCTCAATTTTATTGTTGCATTATTACCAAGAAATCATTGATTTTTTTTTTCTTGTGTGTTTATTTAATGGGCAATATGTAGGGTAACTGTTTTATAAAAGCAATAAGCCCCCTGAAGCAATGGGTTACAGTGATTTTATAATGACGGAGGGGCACGAAGGCACTCTGCTGTGCATCGTGCCTTAGAACGCCCCTCCGCCGTTATAAAATCACTGTAACCCACAGCTTCTCGGGACTTATTCCTTTAATATATTATTTTAAAATTTTTTAAAAATGAAATAATTTATTATAACTGTAAGCGGTATGCTTTATGATGAAAACTGGGTTGTAAGCAGTAATAAGCTGCAATGACTGGTTATGAAAAGTAATGGTGACCTTTTGGTAAAGAGTAAATATAAAAAGGACAATGCTTTTGTTTATAGTATTGAATGTGGTTTAAAGAAAGCAGTTGTTTTTGCTTGACAAGGCTCACCACCATAGTAGCCACGGTGAATGAATCCGCGTTTGTCTCCCCACTGCTGCCAAATCTCACACTGCAATCAGTTTAAATCACACCTAGTGTTTACAGAGCCGTTTGCACACACGCCAGAGGCGTCACGCTGATACGCAGGGGGACAGCAGGGCCGCCCACTAACAAGGCATCAACTCTCCCCTCGTCTCCCCAGTTATTTTAAAGACAATAAAGGGAGAGCTATCTTTGCAGGGCCTAATTGCTTAGCTCACAGTAGGAGGTACCAGAAGCACAGGGGGGTCAGACTACAGCCAGGGATACTATTAGAATCAGAAAATCAGTGAGCATTAAGGTAGAGGGTAAATACTGTAGCGCCAGTCCCTTTCTTTCCACTGAACTGATTTTCTGGCTATTGCTCCCTCAGATGAGCAAATGAACGCTATCATTTATTTAAATTAATAGATTATTATCAGAATTAATTTTCCGTGTTTGTTTAAGCGTTCTACTGTCGCGCATCTCGGGTGCCTAATAAGTCACGCCTAGCAGGCTACAGGCTAATCAGGGCAGCCAGAAGAATAAGTTCCCGCGGCGATGAGGCGCGCCTCAGCAGGAGGCACCTGGTTTTGCGAGGCGGGTCCCGCCTCAAGACGGCAGGTGTCTTTATTTCTCCGCAGCGTTGAGGAGTCAATGCCTCCGGGAGGATGCTTTTATATAAGCCGCGGTTAAGGTCACACAGTCCTCCTTTGCAGTCATTATTTTAGCCTGTTACAGAGCTGAAAAAAAACAAACAAGATGAAAAGAAGAGCAACAATGAGCACCGGCTGTTAATCGTAGATTCCAAACAGCTTCTGACAGTTCAAGAAATGCAAAGTTTTATCAGTCATAGCAGGACAAAAAAAAATTTTACACGTTGAGGTGAGGCACATATATAGGTGCATTGTTTTCATGAAACAATGCGTCTGAGTTTGAAATCAAATCCTGAATCAAACGGTCTCTTCATTTGGTCTACAATCACCTTGTGTTGTTGCTTAAAATTTGTTCATGACCAGTATTCCACTGATGGAACATGGATCACTATCAACCTGTTAATGTCCAGCCTTTTCATTTATTTCCCTTGGTGAACATTCATATTGGCTGAATATTTTTCAGAGTATCCCATGCTTACTGGCAGTTCAGTGTGCCGATGTCCAAATAGTCTTTGTTTTTGACAAATATGCGTATTTACAGAGATGCGCCACTCAGTAATCCGAAACCAAAAAAGGACAAAACCACATATGGAATATATAAGTGAAACATATTGCCTGTAGATTTTTTCATCAGTCTATCTCAGGGGTGCGAGAATGCAACGGATATGTCACACTGTTTTCTTTTTCAAACATCACGTGTGTTTTTCTCTCGTCCTGTTGGTTACATACGGCTGCTTTCTCTCGATTGATGACGGGTTGCACCTGTGCTGGACCTAATTTCATTTTCTGTTTCCAGTGCCTGGCCCTTTCAAAAAGCTGGATTTAAAAATGCAGGCAGCTGGCTTCCTTTCTTCAGTCATCTTGCCAAAGTACTCTGCCAGCCGTGCGGCCTACCTTTCCTTTTTTGCGCATTTGGTGCTTTTACCAGCTTCTTTGTTATTGGCAATGCAAATTTGGGCGTTTATTTTTATATTTTTCACCTGTCCGTCCGTCTGTCTGTCTGTCCGCACTTTAAAATGGCTATAACTTTTGATCGGCTCATAATAGGACTGTGATACTTGGCATATGCATTGCTTGTGAGAAAGCATTTCAGATGGGGTCATGACTTTTGACCTTCTGACCTTGACCTTGGAGCATAATGTTTGGTGACAAAAACTTTCACATGGGCCTTAACTTTTTATTAGCTAGTAATAGGCATTTGATACCTGGCATATGTATTCCTTAGGATAAGCCCTTTCTGATGAGGTAATGAATGTTGACCTGGTGACCTTGACCTTTAACCTTTGATTGACTCATGATAGGCCTTTAATGGTTAGGGTGTGCATGTTATGTACGAGGGCATCAGTGTTTCACAAACACATCTTGTTTTTTTTCTGCTGTTCAAGTTTATTAGCTCAAACCAGGAGTACATTTCCTAAAAGCATACTTTTCTCTTCATGGACCTGGTTCAAACTATGTACATTGCTAAAATAGTTAGCAACTATGCTTTTGAGAAACAGACCCCAGAGTAGGTAAACTGCGTTGCATCCCAGAAGACTCACCCGCTTTTTAGGCTTGGAAGTCAGGAAATATGTTTTACAGAGAGGGTAGGTATAGTTTTCCAGGTATTGTTGATCCAGCTCTGGTCGGCTGCCCTGATTCATTTTGTCTAATGCAATCAGTGTGTTTTTTTTCTTTTTCTATTTTTTACGTTAATCCCCTTTTGTGTTTTGTTTTAATAGATCTGGTGGCCGCTTTTTCTTTCGCTCTGAGTACTCTTATGGTAAGTTGGTTGTAATAATTATTACTTAAGGCCGAAATTGGCTGTAATGCTGCCGAAACGCATCTCATCCCAAGCTAACCTGAAATATCTTCGATGTCAATAGAAGTTGACTCCCATTCATTTGGTTTTGTGAGTCACTTATCTGACTGTCTGCTGGAAATGTCTATGGGAATAATAGCTGTGAATTAATGTTTGGTTGCTTTCCTATGTGACTTAAGGGCAGCCAAGGAACAGCTGCCGTTTCTGTATCCATTCAATGGCAGCTGAGGCAGTCGCCCCAGATAGTTCTGGCATGAAATCATTGCATCACCTGCTAAGGTCCGAGTTTGAAAGGACACACTAAGCTTGCAGGCATTTTGTTTTAAAGCCTCCTGAGTCGCTATTTTGACTGCTTAGCTGAGAGGGCCTTAACCGGGTCTGGTGAAAGAACACTTGCAAGGGGAACGCCCAATAAAATGGTTGTAAGTTAAAATAGCACCTGTGAGTTCAGATCACTGTAACCGTGTCATGTATCCACAGTATGACTGCACTGTACGTCAATGCAGTGTTGCGCTGTGCTAGTCATTTGGGAAGGATTGAAGGAAACAAAAGAAAACTCTCACTCCTCTTTAGCTGCTTCAGATACGGTAGGAGACTCAGGGTACAGCATAGATTGTCCTTGGCCATGACCTCTTGCCGCCAGCTGAATCCGGTGGCCAGAGCTATGACGCTGATGATCAATTTTAGATGTGCGCTCCGTCAACTGAAGCAGATGAAATGCAGCTGGCATTGGTGGTTGTAGACACCTATACATACACTCGGGCATATGTTCACGCTCACAAAAGCATAAAGTTAGGTTCAAAATTATCTGGATGGCGAAACAAGGTTCATCATTTTGACTTGGTATGCCTCCACAATGCATTTGATCTGAATCAATCTAGATTTTCCTGAAGGGTAAACTTTCAGCTTTAATATATATTTGTTTTGCTAGAGGCATTGTATGAACTCCAGCAAACTGAAAAGTACAACTATTTATACAATTTTCCTTAAACATTTTTTGGGAAATGTCTTGATTTTGGGGCTTTTGAAAGATTTATATCTAATGGTAAACCCTCTGTGTTTGATCTGGTGAAGTCTCCTTACTTCTTACTTGCAGACAGTAACACAGATACACCTACCTTGTGGAGTCCATTCCTATCACTGACCACAACTGTTCTGCCGGGCCTTTGTGTTCTTGTGCTCATCAATGCCTTCTTTCTACATACAGTGCTGTGAAAAGGTTTGTCCCCTTCCTGATTTCTCTTTTTTTTTTTTGCATCTTTGTCACACTAAAATGTTTCAGATCAAACTAATTTTATTAGAAAATTTGTTTTATTTGGTATTAGAAAAACCTGAGTAAATACAAAATGCAGTTTTTAAATGATTTAAAGCGGCATCTAAAGTTGATTTCCATTGTTTTTGTTTATCGGCCAATCAGTGTGCCGCACCTGCGCAAACGAACCGAAATAGGATTATTTACGGGTGCATACAAAACATTGGTTGATGAATGAAATTGGTCATGTGACAATGCAAGATGTCAACAAAACCGAGCGATTTGTTTGTTCATTGGACATTTAACATCCCGTCTGAGAATCGACCATAGATGCCCTTTAATTTCTTGAGAGAAAAAAAAAGTAATCCAAACCTACTGGCCCAATGTGAAAAAGTAATTGCCACCCCTTGAGTGAGGTATCGTTCTGGAACCAAATGCGAGACCAGAGATTTTCAGCAAAAATGAGTTTTATTGAAGCTGGGGGTTGAACCCCCACAGGGCAGAAGGCAACAGTACAGAGTCCACAATCCAAAATCAGAATCCCAGGGACGTAATCCAAACTGTACACAGGGCAGCAAACACAAAACGGGCAAAATAGGATCGGTACACAGGCACAGGGATGTCAGAGAATCCAAAGCCAAGGTCTAGCAGATGTAGTCCGATTCGTTGTTAGGGCAGCAGAGACAGAACTCTGGGTCAGAGTCTGGGCAGAGAAGTATCAAAGAAAAAGCCAAAATCTGAATCGGGGACGTTCCAGTCAGAAGTATAACACTATGAATACAAGGCATCAACAATCGCAGCACAGAGAAACCATTCTGACAAGAGCTGTGAGTGAAATAACTGCTTAAATTCATGTAGGGGAAGTCGCATGCTATGATAGGGAACAGGTGAGCTGGATCAGACTAATTACAAAGGAATGAACAAGGGGAAGTTCCTAACTACATGAAATTGGCAAAAGCCAAATCTCAGGACAGGGATCTCAAAGACAACCTATAGACAAGCATACGGCTCCGGTTGGGGAGTTCTAACGTGCACACATAAGGAGGCAGAACAGAGTGTAACCAGCGCGTCGGTGCCGCTGAAACTGCAGCAAATAGATTGCGTAAAGCCAAAGGGGTGAAGACTAGAATAGGGCGAATTCTGAGAGCTCGTTAGTCAATTAGTTAGAGCAGCTATACAATCCCTTGTGCTCGTCAGTAAGTTAGTACTATAAACAGTGTTAGTTTGGGTTAGTATCTTTTACTAAAATAATAAACTGTTAGTCTGGTTAGTTATATAGAAAAGCAAGGTGAAGGACCTAATTAAGATTAGAAGGAATGATTGAAATCCCAGAAACCATGAAATCACCTGAAAGTGTGGCACACAATCCTGGGGCAGTGAGCGATCACATGACATAAGATCTGACAGGGGGAGACAAAGTGCAATGCATGGTGAGAAACAAAACAAGAACCGGAATAAAACTGAAAAGGTGGTATATGGAAAACCAACAGAGACGAGGCAAAAACAAAACATGGCATGGAATCCAAAACAATCAGAGCATGGTCAGGCAAATCATAACAAACATGGCCTTCAAGGCAGAATCATACCCAAAACATGGTCAGGCAGATCAGAATCATAACACCTTGTTAAATCATGAATTAACTGATATTAACCACATTTTTTGAATTCAATATAACTAGCGACCAGCGCCGCTGTCTAACTAGCCAATACCCGGGGATAAAATGGTCTCGCACTGCCCCCCAGACCATAACACTTGCATTGGGTAGGGGGTGGGGGGAGGGTGTAAATCTATTTTAACCACTATGTCATTTGTCAAGGAAAATTAGCAAAACAGAATATAAAAAGCTTTTATGCAACTGAGAAATACTAAGTTAAATCTTCACAGATATTTGTCATGATGAATTTTCCAGCAGATTATTTTAGAATCAGGGGGTCAGTTTCATGCCCCCCCTAGTCTGACCGCCGGGGGATAGCAGTCCCCTTTGACCCCCCCCCTGTCAGCGGCCTTGCTAGCAACACCCAGGCCTGATTACTGCCAGATGTCTTGAATCAAGAAATCACTGAAATATAATCTGTCTGACCAAGTGAAGTAGGCCAAAAGATCTCAAATAGCAACACATCATTTGGCGATCTAAAGAAATTCTGTAATAGATGAGAAACAAATTCATTCACATCTATCAGTCTGGAAAGGGTTGCAAAGCCATTTCTAAGGCTTTGGGACTCCAGCGAACCACAAAGAGAGCCACTATCCTCAAATGGAGGAAACTTGGAACAGTGGTGAGCCTTCCCAGGAGTGGCCAGCCTACCAAATTTACTCCAAGAGTGCATTGACAACTCATCCAGGAGGTCACAAAAGAACCCAGAACAACATCTAAAGAACTGCAGGCCTCACTTGCCTTGGTGAAAGTCAGAGTTCATGATTCAACAATAAGAAAGGCACTGGGCAAAAATGGCCTCCGTGGGAGAGTTCCGAGGCAAAAACCAATGTTGACCAAAAAGAACTGAAAGGCTCGGCTCTCATTTGCCAAGGAATTTGATTATCCCAAATACTTTTGGGAAAATATTCTGTGGACTGACAAGACAAAAGTTTAAGTTTTTGGAAGGTGTGCGTCCCGTTACATCTGGCGTAAAACTCACACAGCATTTCATAAAAAGAACATCATACCAACAGTCAAACATGGTGGTGGTAGTGTGGGGCTGCTTTGCTGCTTCAGGACCTGTGTGACTTGCTATAATTGATGGAACCATGAATTCTGCTCTCTACCAGAAAATCCTGAAGGAGAGCGTCCAACCACCAGTTCCTGACCTCAAGCTCACTTGGGTTATGCAGCAGGACAATAATCCACAAAAGACCAGCAAGTCCACCTCTGAATGTTTTAAAAAAAAAAAAAACAAAATGAAGATTTTGGAATGGCAAGTCAAAGTCTGGACTTAATTCCGATTGAGATGCTATGGCATTACCTTAGACAAGAGTTGGCCAAAATTCCTCCACAGCAATGTGAAAGTCTCATTGCCAGTTATCGCAAAATCTTGATTGCAGTTGTTGTTGCCGAAGGTGGTACAAACAGTTATTAGGTTTAGGGAGCAATTACTTTTTCATATAGGGCCAGGTAGGTTTGGAAATGTTTTTTACCTTTCATTTAAAAAACTGCATTTTGTCATTACACCTGTTATCTTTGTCTAGTATAAAAATTTGTTTGATGATCTGAAACATTTAAGTGTGACAAATATGCAAAAAATAAATAAATAAATAAATCAGGAAGGGGCAAATACATTTTTACAGCTCTGTAAGAACTAAGGTAGAGTCCATTGAAAAAGTTCATCTAAAGAACATTGCTTGTTCTCCATATGTTACAGTATTGCTGCTTGCAGCTTTCTCGAGATACCTTGGGAACCACGCAGCAAACAACTTCGCACTCAGCTATACACTTCCTTGGGTCCCGAGCTATATACCTACCCACGTGTCTTTTCAAATAGTTGGTTTAATCGCAGCTTATCTTTTTACAGTTCAACTGATTGTTTTGCTTTGATTTTTCTAATGATGGCTTGTTTCATTAGTAGAGACAATCTGTTGGCCTTCATATTAGGAATAAACAGCACAAACACCAGTGCCGCATTTGAAATCAACTCTAGACCTTTTGTCTGCTGACTTTTATTTGACAGCCACCTAGCACATCTCTTATATGGTCACGTGACTAGGAACACGAGAAAACATGGTTTTAGCTTTAAGTACGCTCACACGTGCTACGTACCTGCGCATGTCGGATTTGATGTGTGTCATAATATCTTTGACAACGCATTTACCCCTAGTGACAATAAAAACTCTTTTATTAAAAGTTTCAAAAAATATTTACAAATTTATGAGAGTGAAGTTTCTTTTTTGACTCAGTATATTACTTTTGGTCTGTAAAAATCTTCTCCACTTATATTCTCATACATATTCTTACATGTGCTGTTGCACTCACACATACTAATTAACATGAACATTTTAAATACACATAAGGAACTACACATCAGTGTATTGCCAGCAGAAATAATGCTCAGATCACAGAAATAAGTAAGAGGGAGAAATTTCCTAGTCTGAATAAAAGAGCAGTAAACAGTTGCTGTTTTTCTATGGTAAACTTGTGTAATAAGTCTTGTTAGATGAGTTGGGACCTATTTTATTCAGTTCATGTTGCCATGACGCACACACCTCAAAGCCCCTCTGTATTCTCTGCCTCTAATCACATCTGATAATGTGGCCTTCTTTCCCCAAAGGAAATCTCACTGCAACAAGCAGGAAGAGGAATTCATCTATTATTTATTGTCAGAGAATGATATTAATTGTGGCAAATTATCTTGCTCAGTCATCCATGACATGAGTTTTAGGAAATGTTTCTGTTTATGTATTATTTATTGCTTTGTAATTCTTTGTCCATTGCATGACAGTTTCAAAAATGTCCATACTTTCCAGAGAATGGCAGTTAAGTGTGGCAAATACATTTCTGATATGATACAAGTGGTAATAATGATATCTTAATGATATCTTAATTATGATATCAATTATATTCATATTCATAATTGCCAGAATTCAATGAAGAGAAATGCTTCGAATGGGGTCAGTAAATCCACGATTGCAGAGGTGTGTACAATTCTCACTGATGTGCTCATTGGTACCCTGGTCACAAAGAACAGAATAATGCTCAAAATTCAAGGTATGACCAATGATGCAACCACATGAAATCATTGTATCTGAGACGGTGAGTTTAGGCTCTGCTGAGTTAGCATCATTTGGTTGAGACAGCAGTTGAAACCCCAATTAAATTTCAATTGCATTTGTATCTTAATGGCTAGGTATGGTAATAAGCTATATGGCCAATTTCATTTCCAATTAAACTGAGAATTTGTGTGTGCCCGTATGCATGCATGTATGTATGTGTTTAGTATTGCTACAATATAGCCTATGCATACAATACTGCATAGAATCTTTCTGTTGCTTACACACTCTACCCAGATGGCCGCTAATGCAATTAGACATTATGAAAGAGACAGCCAAAGTATTTATTGGAGAATAAATAAACTTCATTCTGATTCTGTGGGCCTATGGTAATACTATTTCAGTACATGTCAAATATATGTAAGAAGATGGACTCATTTTGAGGGTGATATTACCTACACGGGTTCAGGAGCTTTGAGCAGTGCTTCTGCTTTATCTCCTCAAGCAGAACTGGTTAAAAACCTGCTTTGCTATATTAATCACCACTAGAGGGCCGTATTTCCAATGTATTAAGTTTAGTCATGAGCTGGATTTTATTTCACAACACACCTTCCCTGTCCGGTTTCAATCGAAGGGAAACCATCAGAAATGTTGCCATGCCATACATTGGGGGGAAATGAAATCTAAATACGTGATATGGGAACTATTTTTCACTGAAAAACATATTTTTATATTCATATGATGTCTGTCTTAAACCGAAGGCATGAACATTAATGGAAAAAAGAATAACATTGTCATTAATCAATCCAAAAACCTAGTATTGTGTTCAGTTTTCATACTGAAAAAAGCTACTGTGCCTTGAGGAATTATTGGCACCGTTTAGTTAAAAGGAGCAAATTAAGATGCAAATAAATAAATAAATAAAAATGTCATCTCTTTTTATCATCATTACCAGTCATGCAAAATATTCACAAAAATCTAATCTTTGATTGAAGTCATATTATTGACAAAAAAAATTCTTAACATGAAACATATATTCCTCTCATAAATATTTGAGCCACAATCACTGTCACCCCTTCATTTGATATTTTGTGCCACCAACCTTTGCCAAGATTATAGCTTTGATTCTTCCCCTATAATGCGTTATGAGGTTGGTGAACACGTGGCAGGGGCTATAAGATTGCAAAGAATCGAGGGACTGTGATTGCCTCACTAAATGGCCTGCAGTCGGTGAATCATGGTCATGATTTGAGGTGCGCTTTGGATTGTTGTCCTGCCTAAGAGTCCAACCCCGGCCTATTTTGACCTTCCTGGCAGAGGTTGTTTGGTTTTCATTTAATATCTGCTAGTATTTGATGGAGTCTATGATACCATGAATCCAAACAAGATGTCCAGACCCTTTGGAATGAAACGGCCCCACAACACCCACCACCCACCGTCACAATGGGTATAAGGTGATTGTCTGTACGGCAATCTTTCTGTTAGTGCCGCACCCACTTTTGATGTTTGTTGCAAAAAAGCTCTATTTTCATCTCATCTGACCATACAACCTGGTTGCATTGAAAGTCTCACCAACATTTAGCGAGAAGAAGGTGTTTTGAGTTAGTTGTTGATTGACAGCCAAGGCTTTTTGCTTTCCCAAACAACTTGTGGTGATGTACGTGGTGTCTGATGGCACTTTTGGAGACTTTTTGAGCCTAAGACTTAACTAATTATTGCCATGATGGAGATAATTTGTATTTTCAACTATATTTAATATCCTTTTTCTGATTTGCGCAGCTGAACAACTTTAAGTTACACATTGTCACTCTGTTTTTAGGGTTTTTCCCATAGCGATGAATGACAAACGGAATTTGGCCTGTGTCATCTCATAGTAATACCCCAGGGAAACAGGAAGTGCTGGCTAACCACTAAAGTGTTTCACATATAACAGGGTAAACTCAAACATTTAAAATATGACTGGAAATATACAATGCTGTGAAAAAGGTATTTGCCCCCTTCCTGATCTCGTCTATTTTTGCATACTTGTTACACTTAAATGTTTCAGATAGGGATGCACAATATTGGATTTTACGAATGCACACACCTTTAAATAACACTGAGCCTCTCCTATGGTAGAATTTACCAGTTACTCTTATTGGTACAGTTTATTTTTGTTTTGGAAATAGACATAAAAGAAGACAAACAAAATGTGATTCTGCTGCAAATGATAAATCTGTTCATTTTCAAATGTAAAAATTCAGCAAAGAAAAATGGGAAAAAAAGATGACTTTGCATGACATGTGCAGTATGTGCAGAATGTATTTTTTTAACAGTAGCTGTAAAACCAAGCTCCATATGTCTATGTGAGAGCTACCGACAGCACTGTGACAACCTGGAGACAGACAGTGAGCTCTGCAGAGCTCAGAATAAAAATTTGCCACTTTTTTTAAGTAGCACATACTTTCAAATTTAGATTAATTCTCTAAATTGAACAACAGGTTTGTAGGGTGGTTCCCTGAGATAATGCTTACAAAGTGCTTCTCAAGTGCAAAAAAAATTTAACTAGCTGTAGTGCAGACCTAAAACTTCAGTCCTCAGAACCCACTTCAAAGTAAAAGGAATGATGATTAAAAAGAAAAAAAATTAATTGAGGTAAGTCTGTTAGTTCTGCTTAAAACCATTAGAAAAGATGCTCAGAGGATACATTTTTCTCACAACCATACATGGTTGATATACAATCTATGAATTTTTCACCTTTAAATTATTGGTGCCTTTTACCTTGGTAACACCAAAAAGTTATATTTTTATTAAGCTAACGTGAACATCAGTGGGACCTTTCCCTTATTTGTGTTTTCAGCATTCGTTAAAAACCATCGTATTCAGCACAGCAGTGTGTAATCTGCATTAGGCCTGGGCAATAAATTTATTGTGAGAATTTTAAGCGCAATAAAAGTGCCACAGTGGGTGGAAGGACGAGTTTGCTTATTATTTTTCTATGACATACACCTGATGCGGAGCTGAACAAACATCAGAGGCCTTTGAAATGCTTCCAGGAAGAAGAATGGGAGCGTAAACGAAAGTTCACTCATGAGACGTAGGATCCTCAAGCAAGTACACTTACCTAATCGGCGTTCGGTCTTCTTTATATATATATATATATATATATATATATATATACTGAAGACGTGTTCCTGTCCGCAGTTGCAGAGATTCCGCATCGCAAAGCATCCAGCATGTTATGCTAGTATCAGACTATTTCTTCCCGATTTTAGCCCGATTTTAACTGGTCTTTTCTGATTTGTAACCCTGAATACCCAATTTGTTTAGAACAAGTAAGTTTTCTCTTACATAACTGCAGAATGGTGATTTGGGGTGGAATCAAAGGAGATATGAAATTTGATCAAATTTAAAATTTTCAGTCAACTGCCTTAATATCCCGCTAATTGATATCACTCAAGTTCCTAGTCTTTACGAGTCACCTATCTAGAGCAAAGTCTGTCCACTTGCAAATTGATGCTCACATAAACCTTTGATTGACGGAGAAAAATATGATAAATAACGCACTGTTTATTGTCATGTCCCGTACTACAGATTGACAGCAAAAAGTTCTCGCCTTTTTTTTTTTTTTTTTTGAGCTGGAACTTTTATTTCAAATCTCTAATTTTGATCCTAAAACCTCTAAAACCTTGAATCTAAAACCTCTAATTTTAGACTAAAGGTACTAAAATGCTACATTCTCCACAAAATTACATTAATTACTTCTCATATTATTATATATATTATATATAAAAAATATTGTCCCATACGACAGAATCTGTCGTACGGATCATTGCCACAGTCCTTTACAGAATTGAAATCTCAAGGCAGTTACTTCTCAGTTGGTTAGTTCTGCCTGAAAAACAATAGGTGCATCTTTAATTCCTTACCTCTGAAACAATAGGGGGCATTGGTGAATGGAAAATTCCACTGAGGGAAGATGGTTTCAGTAAGGGAAGGGCATGTCTGACAAACCTTCTGGAATTTTTTGAAGAGGCCACCAAGAATTATGATCAAAGAAGGGATTATGACATCCTATACTTGGATTTTCAGAAAGCATTTGATAAAGTACCGCATAAGAGACTAATTTTTAAAATGAGCTCCATTGGAGTTACCGGGGGTATTCTGGCGTGGATTCAAAACTGGTTACAGGACAGAACACAAAGAGTGGTGGTCATTGGAATGTCATCTCAGCTAGGTATGGTGGGGAGTGACGACCCTCAGGGATCAGTGTTGGGACCCCTGCTGTTCCTCATCTACATTATTGACCTTGATAGAGACATTGAGAGCAAATTAGTTAAATTCGCGAATGATACTAAATTGGGCGGTTTGGCAAATAGTTTAGACTCTATAAAAGTTATCCAGGAGGATTTGCGTAGAATCCAGATTTGGGCAGAAATGTGGCAAATGAAATTTAATTTAGCAAAATGTAAAGTTGTACATGTTGGTAATAAAACCATTAGACAGGATTACTTCATGGGAGGTTTAAAACTGGAATGTGCTCCACATGAAAAATATCAAGGAGTGATTGTTCACCAAACCCTCATGTCGTAGAAGTTAAAAAAGCCAATCAGATGCTGGGATACATCGCCAAAAGTATTGAGTACAAATCCACATCTTGAGTATTGTGTACAGTTCTGGACACCATACTTTAAGAAAGATATAGAGGTTCTAGAAAAAGTTCAGAGAAGAGCAACTAAGATGATTCCAGGTATAAAAGAATAAAGCTATGGAAGAGGCTGAATATCCTTAATCTCTTCAGTCTTAGGAAAAGGAGACTGAGGGGTGATCTGATTTAGGTATTTTAATATGTTACAGGGATTTACAAAGTGAATTATATAGCATTCCTTCAGCAAAGTTCTGTTAGTAGAACTCAGGGTCACAAATGGAAGTTGACCCAGGGTAAATTTAGCTCTGATATTCGGAAATATTTTTTCACCCAAAGAGTAATTTCGATGTGGAACAGCTTGCCTGTTGAGGCAGAAACCTTGGCAATTTTTAGGAGCAGACTTGACTTAAAGCTAGATATCATTGAGACATTGAGTATCTGAAGTGATATATTCATATTAGTTAAAAGAAACTGGCGAGCCTAGTTGAGCTGAACGGCCTGTTCTCGTCACTCTTGTTATGTTATGTTATGGTCTATGGGTGTCATTTGGGTATGATATGTTCGTCCTGCAAGTATTGTTGTAATGCTGACTGAAGGTGTTCTGTTGACAAAGAAAATATATTCTGTATTTTTGACATTCACTAGCTGTGGCAATGCTCACCTCGTGAGCTGCCTCAGTGGCCAGCCATCATGGATGCTGTGTGCGTGTCCACCTCACGGCCATTCGCAGTGGCGCAGCTCACTAGCGCTTTGCTATCGCTTCAGATTTGGGTGCACTTTCATGCAAACATTCACGAATACTGCACACATATCCACCTCATGGCCACTAGCAGTGGGGCAGCTCGCTAGTGCTTCAATTATGGGAGCACTTTGCCTTGCCGGCAAACATGCACAGATACTGCATGCGTATCCACCTCACGGACACTCGCAGCGGTGCATCTCACTAGCGCTCGGTTATGGATACACTTTGCCTCGCTGGCAAGCATTCATGGATACTACACGCATCCAGTTCACGGCCACACACATGGCAAGGTTGACAAGCTCGGCCATGGCTCCCGTGGTAAGCGTCTATATAAGTAATTATCTGCAAATACATGAAACTTACCCACTGCACGACTGCTAGCTGTGGTAATTTCATGGTGCTAAGCTGGCACCTCGGCGTAAGAGCACAACGCCTAATGGCGCTATCACATATACTTCGCTAGTGTCGACCTCTCATCAACTAGCAGTGCCATCACTCATCCCCACTTAGCTTGTGCAAATGCTTGTTTATATATTCTAATGCATATTTTTGTCTTCCAGAGCTATTCACTTTGAATGATAGAGATTTAACTTGCATTTGTGGATTGCATGGCAAACTGTGTTCACAGAAAATGATTTCTAGAACTGTTCTTGAACCCTTGCAGTGAATTCCAGTGCAGAATTATGCCTGTTTTAAATGCAGTGCCACTTGAGGGCCGAAAGATCACGAGCATCCAAAATTTACCTTCGGCCTTGTCCCTTGTGCAGAGATTTCTCTAGATTCTTTGAATCTTTTGATGATGTTATGTACTGTACAGTGCATATCAAAAAAAGGGTAATCCAACTTCAGCGAGTTAATATACCACGTTTATATTGTTTCACCATTTCTATGCAATTTGCCAACATCCTTAGCTCTTCATGGATATCACTGACTGCAACATTACTGTTGAGCGTGACTGATTGAATGACCTTTGAAAATGGGAGATGATAATTTAATTTTTCCAAGGTTTGGTGCATGAAAGACATTCAGAAATCCACACATTCCTTGATTTTCCTTTGGGGACATTTGAAAAACAAAGTGTCTGTGACTCCTCTCCGAGATCTTGACGAACTGGAAGAGCGCATTCATGATGAAGTTTAGGCTTTGCAGAATGATCCGACTATGGTGAGACGTGCAGTTGAGGACAAGCTTCGTCACTGTCAGCTTTGCGTCGAAAGGGGAGGTGGACATGTTGAAGGTCTCAGTGCATAGGCAGAAGGCGGTGCGTTGACTTTCACTAACTTTCATGGACTCTTTTTTTCTGACTTCCATTGTTAAAGAAAACTTGGAAAAAATGAAATTCGAATCTGCCATTTTCAAAGGTAATTTTATCAGTCATGTGAAAGAGTAATGTTGCAGTCAATGGTATCAGTAAAGAGCTAAGGACTGGCAAATTGCACAGAAATGGTAAAACAATATAAACGTGGTATATTAACTCGCTGAAGTTGGATTACCCTTTTTTTGATATGCACTGTAGATAGTGGGTTATTCACAATCTCTGCTATTTTACATTGAGGAACATTTTTCTGAAATACAGCTTCTGGGAAAGTTGTACAAAGGCTAGAACATGAGATTGTATAAATGGCAATTATCAAATAAACTAATTTGAAACAAAATCTAAACTTTATCTTAATATTATCTTCAGCAACATTTGAGGTTTGGTTCCAAAAAGCAGTAAGTGCCAATATTAGAAAATATGAGATAATATCATTGAGCGATAGCCCTGTGCTTCTTACACATAGTGCAAAAATCAGTTTTTAGAAATTCATGCAATAAGGTATTTTTTTTATGAACAGAGTTTGTGTTTTTCTGTAAAATGCCATAGGCGCCAGCTTCAAAAGATTTACGTTTTATGTCACCATTAATGTGGATCGAAAAATGCTTAATAACTACAGCAATGAAGAATAATGCAAGCTAAGGAGAAATGGACAGTAATTCTCCCAAGTTGATCCTCGCAACTGGACAAATCAGCACTTACTTGCTTATTAGGAAAGGTAAATGAAGCGGACAGAGAAATAGTGTGCTTTAAGGCAAGGTGAGTGCAGGGCTGTAATCCCTTTGATGGCAAGTCCTGGGTGGAACAGGTTGACCAAGAGGGAGAGAAAAAATGTGGCAAAGGGAGCTGTGAAACTCCTCTTATCACGGACTAGTTCATTTGTTTGGGCACGGTGGATTCTTGCAAATGGCATTGGGAGCACAGGGACGTGTTAAATGCACCTGATTTTCAACAAATTACATGTCTTATGTACAACCTCAAATCCCAAATAGTTGGGACAAAATGTAAATTATGAATAAAATCAAAATGCAATGACTTTCAAATCACACCTGCCAGTGTTTTATTAACAATAGAACAGGGATAACATAGCAAATGTTGAAACTGAGAAATTTTACAATTTTATCCACAAAATGAGCTCAATGCTCATTTTAATTTAATTATATTTAATGGCTGCTACAGGTCTCAAAAAAGTTGGGATAGAGGCCTTTTTACCATAGTGTAGCATCCCCTCTTCTTTTTAACACAGAGTGGAGGTGTCTGGGCATTTACGACACAACAGGCCACCAGCTGCTGGAGAGTTTTGGGTCTCCTTTGACGGACTTTATGTTTAATTATGCACCAAATGTTCTCAATCGGTAAAAGATCAGAAATGCAGGCAGGCCTGTTCAGCACATGGACTCTTCTACTACGAAGCCATGCAATTGTAATAGCTGCAGTATGTGGTTTTGCATTGTCCTACTGAAATACACAAGGCCTTCCCTGGAATAGATGTCATCTGGACGGGAGCATATGTTGCTCTAAAACCTTTATATACCTTTCAGCATTCATGGTGCTTTTTAAAACATGCAAGTGTCCCAAACCATATGCACTAATGCATCCCCATACCATCAGTGATGCTGGCTTTTGAACTGAACACTGATAACAGGAGGGGTGGTCTTTCTCCTCTTTAGCCCTGAGGACATGACGCCCATGATTTCCAACAAGAATGTCACATTTGGACTCGTCTGACAACAGGACACTTTGCCACTTTGCAACAGTCCATTTTAAATGAGCCTTGGCCCACAGAACACGGTGGCGCTTCTGGATCATGCTCAACAATGGCTCCCTTTTTTTATGATCGAGTTTTAGGTGGCATCTGTAGATGGCATGGCGGACTGTGTTTACAGACAGTGGTTTCTTGAAGTATTCCTGGGCCCATTTCATAATGTCAGTGACAGAATCATGCCTGTGAGTGATGCAGTGGCGTCTGAGGGCCCGAAGATCACGGGCATCCAGTGAAGGTCTTCCGCCTTGACATGAACGCACAGAGAATTTTCCAGTTCCTCTGAATCTTTTGATGATGTTATGCACTGTTGATGATGAGACCTTCAAAGCCTTTGCAATTTGACGTTCAAGAACATTGTTTTAAAAGTATTCCGTAATTTTTTTACTCAAGCCTTCACAGGTTGGAGAGCCTCCGGCCATCTTTACATCTGAGAGATTCAGCCTCTCTAAGACATCCCTTTTATAAGCAATCATATTATACACCTAATGCCAGTTAACTTTATTACTAGCTAAATGTTCTTTCAGCTGATTTTACTATATATTAATTGCTTTTTCAGCCCTTTTTACCGTTGTCCCAACTTTTTTGAGACCTGTTACATTCATAAAATCTGAAATTAGCTCATTTTCTGGATAAAAACGTAAAATGTCTCAGTTTCAATATTTGAAATTCTATTGTAAATAACATATTGGCTCATGTGATCTGAAAGTCATTGCATTTTGATTGATTTTATTCACAAATATAAGTGTCGGTATAGAGTGTTATTTTCATCAAATGTGAAAAAAGCTATTTTGATAAAAATTTGTTTGCTTGTTTGTTATTGTTGCCGCAAAAGATAAAACAACCACTCATTAGGTGAATGCAGGCAACTATTTTTCAAATGGTAAATATAGGTTTCAAATAACTCTAGCTTAAATAAACGAAAAAAAAAAGATAATTTAAATTCTGCATTTTTGTGCTCACTTTTGTTACTTAATATGTCTAATATTAAAATTAGTTTGATGATCTAAAACATTTAAGAGTGACAACTAAACAAAAATAGAAGCACTGTATTTCACAGCACTGCTTCATTTAGATTTCAGTCGGATTTTCTAGGCATGTCAATAATCGTGGCATATTTTGGAGAGAAATATTTATTGAATGTCAATATTTTTTCCCCCTTTCAAAAATTTTGCTTCAATATTGAGATAAGATTTTTGTGCATTTTGTTAGCAAAAGGTAAAGATTATATAAAGCAAAAAAAAAAAAAAAATTCACAGCATGTATTACTAAGGGTGCCCATAATCTTTGTGGGTACTGTTTGTTCCCTCCTTGAGAATACAAAGTGATATGACATAACAAAATAAAAATAAACAAGTTGCAAATAGCCAAGATAATACAAGTTGTACCTATTTTTGGAGAATGAGACCAAAGCTGTCAATTAGAAATAGGTGCTTTATTGTCTTTCAGTGTCAACATATCAAATGAGGAGCATTACCGTACAGAAAATCCATGCAGAATCCCAGCAACTGTTTTCTCCTATTTGGACATCAATCCTGTCCAAAGTTCTTTCTATTGCAATTAAGAACTTCTCTTCTGTTCAAAGCCTGCACTACCGATTCCTCTGCAATCCACTGAATGCATACTGTCCATGACAATGTAACCAAACTTAAAATGGCAAGAATAAATACATGAAATATTTAAATGTGGCCAATGTACATATAGCAGACAGTGTTAGCAGGGGCAAGATTATGGTGGACCGAAATTAACTATAGAAAATCTATGGAGCATATTTCTTAGCTGGAAATGCCACTGACCCACTCACTTTCACAGTAAATTAACTATCCATGTTGCTCTTTTTTATGAAGGGTAGAAAGTGGCAAAATCATTTCTTGGTTGGTCAACCAAGTAATTGTGTGTCTGCGTTGTTAACCAGTGAGGCAGTGCTTATGTGACACTGCTTGATGTTAAATGGATTTTGAATCGGTGCATACATTTTTGAAGTCTTATTTGGTGATGCAGTGACGTCATGTGTGCTTTTTTAACATACTTCATCAACAAGTTCTTTCTTTGCCGTAAATCTTAGGATAATATGAAATAAAGTTACTGATTTCAAATGATTTAAGTAACAGGATGTTTTAAAAAGCAATAATTCTGTTCGCAGTGCAGTTTTTACTGTGCAATTTGTCTTTCAACATTGAATGGTATGATTCTAAGAACACCAATTCTATGAATCAATTACGTCGCACAAAACATGACATTTTGAGACTTCCATATTAACTATAGTGTGTGTGGTTCGAGCCAAAATAATCAGTTTTTATGTTAGAAATAAATAAACATTTGAGTTTCTATGAAGTTCTATATTGAAATCCTTTCACGCTGTTCATTAAACTAATTGCTGCTAAATGGTTCTTTGACAACTTGCCAAAGTGAGACTGGGATACCTGAATCATTGTCATGTTCACCAAACTCTAGCTATTGGAAGGTTAAATGTATCATTTTGAATTTGACTATTCTAACTTCAGCCAGAAGTTGGTTGTGAATTGGATGAAATTAAAAATAGGTAATGTGAGACATTGGGTTTTTGCCCCATTTGTTACCATACTTAGAGGTACCATTTTATGCATTTTTGTCTCTTTTCTTTTCACCAAAATGTTATGATAACAAAGTCCCTTGTTACTCGGTGGGTTCTCTCAGTGAAAATAGATGCTTGATGAACATTTGTCTCTGTTTGGAGCTCAATACTTTGTTTATTAAATCTCTGTGACACACATAAGGTAAGGCAACACAATCAGCTGCTTCAGGGTTCATTCTTTCTTTCCTGAGCCTATACTCAGGAAGCTTCCAGGCTTGTAGGTGGTGCGTGACACACAGGCTCCTGCACGCTACAGCAGATATAAAGGGGAGAGTAAGTAGTCAACCGTCGTCAACCTGCTACACTCATGACAATTGCCTCTCCCGACTCCCCAACACAGCTCCTGAGCCACTCCTCCTATCTCTCCCACCTCCAGCTGAGCCCGGCACAAGCCCCACTCCCATATACCCCCACCCCTTTTTGAACCATCAGGGCAAACCAAATCCTCGTCTTCCCCCGACCCCCCCCCTCCCGAGAAGGGGAGAGGAAGTCTGTCACAGCCATCTGTACCCCCAGCCTATTGACCACTTTGAATTTGAAAGGTTGTAAAAAACTAGATACCACCGAGCATTGGTATCTCATGGGGTGAAGCCACTGGAGCGGAACATGGTCCGAACAGCGGGTAAATAGGCACGCCAGGAGGTAGTAGCGTGGGGTGTCGACTAATGTAAACTATGGGGCGCTCGACTCCCTGTACCTGCTGGGACAAAACAGCCCTCGAAGAATCAGTCTGGAGGATGAAAAGGAGAGAAATAGCTAATAATAGCAACCTGCAAGATACCATTAACACACGTGGTTGAAACTTCTAGGGGTATTTCCGGGCAAAATGGAAACAATGGCGCGTACGCCATTAGCCATTTCCACCTTTTGGTTCATGGAAATTTGGGTGCCACGCCCATTTTCCCCCTGCATTTAATTTGTAACCATATCGAGGGACTCATGACTTCTCTTTTATTTCAGCTACAAGGCAAAAAATTTTGGAAGCAGTCACTGATTGCTTCCTGACTTTGAAACAATGCTTACAAATGGGTAATATTTGTATATAGAATATTAACCTTTTAAAACCGGATTTGGTTTCATGCAACAATGGTTTTTGGATATCGGAGGGTCAAGGTAATTGAGATTTGTGTGTTTGAAGGTTTTTTGACAACCTTTTCATCAATTATGATGACATTACTGTAACTCAGATGATTTTCAGGGATACCAGATCATTAGTGGGGTTATGGGGGGTCCCAAAAATGGTCACAGGGCAAACTAACCCTTCAGAACCCTCATTTTAGGCAATGATTTCACCATGTCTCCACTTGAGAGAAAAAATTTGCTTTTAATATGACCGAATTACATACCTTATTCAACTTTAGGGGCAATAAAAGTTTGCTTATCCAGCTCCTTCTGCGTGAACTGAGTTTTTGAAAAATGGACCCTTTGTCCAACATTTCTTTAAAAAATGAAAAAACAAGTCCGGAGAGTAGGCCAACTCTGAAGAGTTCAGTACTGATGGTTTTGGTGGTTGAAATCACACTCTAATACCAAACAAGTGCACCGCCTATCGGCGAATGTCGTATTGCTGCGCAATACTAGTCCCCTACCGGTGTATGCATATCATATTTCCTCAAAAGCAAAGTGACCTGAATAGGGTACATGACACACCCTCTCCCCAAGATGCATCCACACACCAACTTTGATGTTCCTAGGTCATACGGTATTGAAGTTATGGAGCGGACACGAATGCAGACAGACGGACGGACTGACGGACGGACGGAGTACAATCCTATAGTCCCCTTCGTTTCCGGTAGGGGACTAATAATGATACCCAGTGTAACTAATTTATCATATCAAGGTGGAATTTCATCAAAATGATCATGATTTAGCTTGGTAACCATCTGTATATACTCTGGTGAAGTCTTCTCTTGATTGCTGACTTTGGCGCTGATATGCCTACCTCGTATAAAATGTTGTTATCTACCATGAAGGGGTTTTTCTGAACCAGGGAAAAAAAATCTTCTGTCACCCATCAAAGTTGTTATCTGAGGTCTTCCCGGCCTTTTTATATTCCCAAACTCAGCAGTGCTTTCCTTTATTTTAAGAATACACTGGAAAGTAGAGTTGGCCACGACTGATAGTTTCTCTTTTTTCTCTGATGTGTTTGTTTTGTTTTTTCAGCCTAATATTGGCTTGCTTTACCGGCACTGACAGTTCTTTGCATTTCATACTGAGAGTTAACAGCAAGATTCTAATTGAAAATTTAACTCTTGAAATCAACTGGAAACTTTTTATGTGTTCATTTCTAAATGAATTTATTTGTAAATAAAGCATGCCTGCCCATGGACCAACTGAGCATCTAATTGTCCAAATACTTTTGGTCCCTAAAAAGGAACGCAATCTTAAAAATGTAGTAATTCGTATACCGTTCACCCAATTTCTGAAGTGTAAACTCAAACAGAGACAGAATGTCCTCATTTTGAACTCAAAGTTATTATTTAATTTCGACTCAAAGTTATTTAATTTATTGTTGACAGCTACACTAATAACGTTGTCAATGTTCAAATTTTTATGGACACGAATGCATGTGTATGAGTGTGCATATATGTAAGCGAGCGAATGTAAGTGTTCATACAAATCTTTTCTCCAGCCTACTGCCTCAGCGATTTATACTGTATATGCTCATCTTTTGCATCCTCTTGGTCTGGTCAGAGACAATATTAGCTCCCAAGCATCGAAGTTAACCAATCACTCGGCATCCTGATCAGTTTTCATTTATGACTCATAGGGGTAGCACTGTCACAGGGCAGAGTGGGTAGATATACAGAACATGAAAGCACAAGCAGGCTCATCGGTGTGGCCAGAACTGAAAATTTGGCGGGGATGGGGAAGAGGACATCCCTTTAAAACAACTAGACAGACCGGTCGGCTGTGACCGCATGGGTGTTGCCCATATATATATATATATATATATATATATATATTTAGAACACTAGATTGCTGATGTCGTTATACTTACATTATCCAAAGTGAAGCACCTGGACGCCATACTGATACACCCAACTTCTTCATAAAAATGAATGGTTTCCTATGAGGCCAATTTCAAATAAGTCGATATAAAAGAGAAAATTCTGAGATGTGCGGCTGCCTTTTGCAGCAATATTTATTTGAAGAGCTGTAATAAAATGTGTCTAGCGTAAGTTAATGTATAAACACAAAGTTGTCACTTTAATAGAAAAAAATCGCGTTTCGTGCTATTTAGCTAAATAGCCGTCCCATTGACTTGAACAGACCACTGACTGAAAGCGAACGCTAAGGATTGGTAGCAGTCACCAGAAAGCTACCTTGGCTCCCTTACCATCGCGGGGACTGCATTGACTTAGTAGTAAATAAAATTAACAAGGTGGCTAACAAGCTAGCTAGCTACTTGTAATTGACATTCAATGACAATACTTCTTACCCACATAATATTTAAAACAGTGGACAAGTCACTCTGTCTGTTTTATACAGAGCTCCAAAAGACAAGGAGGGGAGAAAGGCTTCACTAGAACTTCCTTTTATGAACATTGGCATTAGCCATATGATTCAATATAAACAATTCGGTTGATGTCAAATAGTCAACCAGGGTACAATAAAGTGCGAAAACCAGAGTGTAATTTGATAACATATACGGGCATTCATCGACGTTTCTTCACAGCGATAACTTCCAAGCAATTACCTTATCAGAGGTGAAAGCCTCGGTCACGTTCACGTCACTTCTCTGCTGCACTTTAACGTTAACACCGAGTCACATTTTGATCTTCCCTTTAGTAAGTGTGCCGCTTTCCTTCCTTCAGAAAGCACATATTAAGGGAGACAATATGTTGCTCTGCAAAACGATACTAAACACCAACTCGCATGCAAGTCTTTTTGAAAGTATAATTTTAACGTAGGCAAAAATGAATGGGAGTCTACGTGAGAATTTTACTTCCAGGTGTATAAGCTCCCAGGATAAATGCTTCACTTGAGCGGTCCCTATCAGCAATCTAGTGTTTTATATATATTTATATATATATATATATATATATATATATATATATATATATGGTGTTGCCCCCGAAAGCCCGCTTCTCCCCTTTTTTACGCATTATTCGGCTCATACTGTCGCCATGGCAACCAAAATCGATAGGCGTTATAAGTGAAGTGTAACACATGTACATACCAAATATGAAAATAACACTAGGTAAAAACACTGGTTTTCCAGAGATATCCCCACGCGGATACGTCCGTATATTATCTGTATCCAGGGATATATGGATTGATGCGCTCCAGATACCGGTTTGTGCACGTCTCATATCCAGGGGTATCCCAACTCAGGATTGGGACTGTTCTGATACGTGTCGTATCCAGGCTCCGTACACGCACCTGGATACCAGACGTTTGAGGTATCCTGGGGAAAATATCTCCGGATACCCATCAGTATCTGTAGCATACACGAACTCCGGATACATCCCAGGAAATACCATCCATATCCGGGCTCATGACATCTCCGTATATTTTCTACCATCCGCATCTCGCCCGGGTTGGAGTTTATGCTTATGCCCATCATGCTCCATAATATTGAAATCACTTAAGATATAGACTTCGGTATGAGTACATCTCATTGTACACGACTTTTGATGCTAACAGGATGATTTTGAATTCGATGCAGGACGTAAGCCTTATAATTCACAAGTTTCGGAGTTAAACGCAGGCCATTTTGCACGTAACTTTTATTTGGAGTGAAACATTCATCTGAATAGGACAGATATCCGTGATAAACCAAACAAATACAATGCCAAATTTTGGTTAGTGATGAAAGTGAATGACACTTCAAATTCATGCTGGGGCACGGGCAGTGAAAAAGTGATGCCCCTGGAACAGACATTTGAAAAGTCGTAAATGGGTAAAACACTGGGAACATTTCTTCATGCAATTCTGCCCTGTTGCATTAAGGTCTTCACACTCCACGCGCCTTAAAAAGTGTTTCAGTATACGGTCGGATATGTGATAAACAAATCTTGACTGAAAGTCAAAACACGTCTAAAAAATCAGAAATCAGGATACTGCCAGATATCCCTGCTGAAAATTCCAGCTTTGACCAGCCTAGGCTGGTCAGGCTGGTTTAAGCTGTGTTTTGGATAGGTTTAGTTGGTCGACCAGCCCTTTGCCAGCTGACTCCAGCTTACAATACCAGCTTAACCAGCTTTGAACACCTTCATCAAGCTATTAGAGACCAGCTTTAAACATCTAGACCAGCTAATAACACAGCTCAGACCATCTTAAACCAGCTTAGAATTCTAGCAGCAATCCCACTCAATGAAAAATCTGGTATAATTGCTTTTATTTTGAAAGGCTCCAAATCAACTTCCAGTCCTCACAGTGGAGGAGACCTCCGAGCGCAGGTCTGCAATGGAAGGGTCCTGACAGTTGAGGTCTGCAGCCAGACCCCTCTCAATTGGTCCAAAATTGCAGCCTGTGCTGCATCCACAAGGAAATCTCTATGTTTTGCCAGTGATGTGTATATTATTTGGTCAAAACTGTTGCCATGGCAATCAAAATTGAAAGCTGTATAAGTATACCACATGTACATATCAAATATGAAAGTAATTAGTCAAAAATTACAGTCTGTTCTGCGTCCACAGTGAAGAGTGTATATTTCAGCACAAATTTGCATATTATTTGTCCAATACTGTTGTCACGGCATCAAAAATTGATAGGTGTCATAAGTGAAGTGTAACACATGTCCATACTAAATATGAAAGTAATCGGTCAAAAACTGCAGCCTGTACTGCGTCCACAAGGAAATCTCTGTTTTGCCACTGATTTGCATATTATGTAGCCAAAACTGTTGCCATGGCAACCAAAATCGATAGTTGTCATATGTGAAGTACGACACATGTCCATACCAAATATGAAAGTAATCGGTCAAAAATTGCAGCCTGTACTGAGAAGGCAAACATGCAAACCTTTTATAAAACAATACTAAACAAGTATTTTTCTGTTGTTCTCATAATTATTCTTCTGGGCCTATGACAGTCATGGTTTTGGCATACACTTTGGCTTGCAAACTTTCATGTATGTTTAACAGTGAAGAAAATCCTGAATTGAAAAGCACACTTATCTTTGAGTGGAAATGGCTAGGCAACATACAGTACAGGTTATGCCTTTCTTGACTTACACAGGTCTTTAAAATTTACATAGCTGCTATTTCTGCCAAGTGGGATTGATACTTTTTGTTGTTATGTTAAATTTCTTCAGGGCAAGATTCAGTTTTGCAGGCTGCAGTTTCCACGCGTTTGGTTTGTATTTGTGTTTGGACAAATCACTGCCCATATGTCTTCACCAACTCCAGTTATTGGCTAATCTCCAAAGTTATGAGATGAATTATGAATTTTAAGCATGGACTTTTTGCTTGCTTTTTTTCTCTTATTTTCCTCATGAAAACCAGCCAAGTGCAGTTTACCTGACTGAGCTTATTTTCTTAAATTAAATGAAAAAAATATATATAATAATAAACTGGGTACCAGTACCCATCTAAATGGTAGTTAAAATTCAAAGGCCAGCAAACTACATTATCTTTTCTAATGATGAGTGCAATTCTGGGAGTTCCACATAATCACAGATGGCTTTTGGATTAAATGAGGCTTGTCTTTTTCTTAGCCCTCCATTGTTTGATGAGTCAAACTGGAACAGCCTCACACTCAGATCGGGAATTTTAACAAAGCAGTGATTTTATGGTGTAGAGAAAGGGATCTTGATTTAATCCAGTTATAAATACAGAATACATATTTATTTTTTAAAAAAACGTTCTCTGGTGTTATTTGCGCCCTACTTCATAATTGTGCGCTACTCTGAAAAGGCTGCTGACCACTGCCGGTTGGTACAACCGGGGCTCGAACCCACAACATAATAGTCACTACCGTGCTGTAATGCACTGCCTTAACCAAGTGAGCTATCCAGCAGCTCCAATTTTCATTGAAAATTATGCAGTTTAATGTCTCATTGATAGACATGATACAACAAATCAACAATCAAAGTTTAATAAGAAATAATAGAATCAATTTATGAACCAAAATGTATTTTTAACTTTTGACTCAAAGTACCCACCTTTGGCAGATATAAAAGCTGAACACTAGTGGCAGTCTTTCTACAACCCCAATTCCGAAATAGTTGGGACAAAGTGTAAATTGTAAATAAAATCAAAATGCAATGACTTTCAAATCACACCAGCCAGTATTTTATTCACAACAGAACAGAGATAACAGCAAATGTTGAAACTGAGAAATTTTACAATTTTATTTAGAAGATGAGCTCATTTCAAATTTGATGGCTGCTACAGGTCTCAAAAAAGTTGGGACAGGGGCCTGTTTGCCATGGTGTAGCATACCCTCTTCTTTTTAACACGGAGTGGAGGCGTCTGGGCATTGAGGAGACAATTTTCTTTAGTTTAGCCATTGGAATTTGATCCCACTCTTGTTTAATACAGCCTTCCAGCTGCTGGAGAGTTTTGCGACTCCTTTGAAGGACTTTTCATTTAATTATGTGCCAAATGTTCTCAGTTGGTGAAAGATCAGGACTGCGGGCAGGCCAGTTCAGCACATGGACTCTTCTACTACGAAACCATGCTGTACTAATAGCTGCAGTATGTGGTTATGCATTGTCCTGCTGAAATACACAAGGCCTTCCCTGGAAGAGATGTCATCTGGAGGGGACCATATGTTGCTCTAAAACCTTTATATACCTTTCAGCAATCATGGTGCTTTTTAAAACGTGCAAATGTCACACACTATATGCACTAATGCATCCCCATACCATCAGAGATGCTGGCTTTTGAACTGAACGCTGATAACAGGTGGGGTGGTCTTTCTCCTCTGTAGCCCGGAGGACACAGCGCCCATGATTTCTAACAAGAATGTCAAATTCGGACTAATCTGACCTCAGGACACTTTTCCACTTTGCTACAGTCCATTTTAAATGAGCCTTGGTCCACAGAACACAGCGGCACTTCAAGATCATGCTCAACGATGGCTTCCTTTTTGCATGATAGAGTTTTAGGCAGTATCTGTGGATCTTTGGACTGTGCTTACAAACAGTGGTTTCTTGAAGTATTCCTGGGCCCATTTAGGAATGTCAGTGACAGAATCATGCCTGTGAGTGATGCAGTGGCATCTGAGGGCCCGAAGATCACAGGCATCCAGTAAAGGTTTTCGGCCTTGTCCCTTACACACAGAGAGTTTTCCAGTTTCTCTGAATCTTTTGATGATACTACGCACTTTCGATGATGAGACCTTCAAAGACTTTGCAATTTGACGTTGAAGAACATTGTTTTTAACTCATTCTTTACGGCAAGCCGCAGCCAATGGCGCCAATACCATTCCTTATGGTAAGCCGGTGCCAGCGGCGTGGATGACCATTCACAGTCTGATGAAAACACAAAATCAACAGATGATTGCGGCCATGGGCCACCTGCACTTCAATACTTTATATTGTGTAATTTTCGGGAAAAGTATTCCGTACAAACGTAACAAATTTATATTAAATTATTCCATAGGGGATTAGTTAAAGTATTCCACAATTGCTTTTTCAGCCCTCTTTTGCCTGTGTCTCAACTTTTTTAAGACCTGTTGCAGCCAGAAACTTTTAAATAAGCTCATTTTGTGGATAAAAATGTAAAATGCCTCAGTTTCAACATTTGTAATGTTGTCTATGTTCTATTGTAAACAACATATTGGCTCTTGTGATCTGAAAGTTGTTGCATTTTGATTTTATTCACAATTTACACTGTGTCCCAACTATTTTGGAATTCGGGTTGTACAATGGAAATCAAATATTCTTCAGAACATTCTTCCCAACTCTATTGCAGAAGTTCCCATACATGTGTGGCACTTGTAGGGTGCTTTGCTTTCACTCTCCTGTCCAGTTAATCCCAAACCAGCTCGATGGGGTTTCAGTCTGGAGACTGTGCTGGCTACTCCATGTTTTCAAGCTAACCATCTTGTGCTTTTTTCCTAAGGTAGTTCTGGCAGAGCTTGGACTTTTGGTTTGGGTCAATATCTTGTTGTAGGATGAACCCCTGACCAACTAGGCACATACCAGAGAGCACTGCAAGGCGCTGCAGAATGCTGTGGTAGCCGTTTTGGTTCAGGGTGCCTTTCACTCTGTAAGTCACTGACCCTGGATCCAGCAAAACAGCCCCAGACTAACGCGCTTCCTCCTCCATATTTGACTGTTGATGTTACACACTGAGGAACCATCCTTTCACCTGCTTGACGGCGTACAAAAAACCTGGGTAACCTTACCTTTTGCTTAAAACTTCTGACAGTTCACCTCTGTACCATTTCAAGCGATTCATTGGACCAGAACTGCATAATTTTCAGTAGGTTTGGATAGCTTTATGGATACTTTTGATGTCCATCCCTGCCTATGTTCATGGACTTATGCTAATTCCCACTTGAAAATCATTAATTAATATTGAGCTTCATGAGTCAAAACAGCTTGTTTTGTGGAAAAATAAAAGCTTATTCTATGATTTGACTGTGCACAATTTGCTCAGCCAGCTGGAAAACCATTTGGGGAGCCACTTGGAGTGCTATCTCTTTTGGCTCATAGAGAGTTGGTAATTTTCAATATCTCACTCAGATGTTGCACACTTGTGGTCAAATTGCCAGATTTGGCTTTTGCACAAGGTAGTTAACTTTGCTTCAAATCCTGCAATATTTAAAGTCTTATGAATTTGCTAGAAAAAAAGCTCTATGTATCTTAAAGTTGGTTACTTCCTGATTATGTTTTGAGAAATACATTTTAAAATAAACGGCACATTCATTTTTTCATTTCTATTTTTGTAAGCTGAAATCTAGCTTCTGCTCGAGCCCAGCGTAACTTCCACAATCTTCAGCTATCTTCGGCAGTGACGTATGCAATGGAAGTCAGGCTACCTGCGCTGATATACACAGTATAGCATTTGGAATACACATGACAATTGATCAAATTTGCTTTTGAAAAGACAACAGATATGCCAAACTGGTGCGTTGCAGGTGGGTGTAGTAACGCTGCCTGCAAAGAAAAAGGGATTAAGGTCCATGTTTTTCCCACTGACGAAAGAATTAGAGCCCAGTGGATTCGTTTCGTCGGCCTCAGATGGAAAAATTTCACCGCGTCGAAGACGTCTGTGCTGTGTTCGCAGCACCTTTCAAGAGATTGCTACAAGATCAAAAACGATCTTGAGGACGGACAAGACTGTGGAATCAGGATATCGAGAACAGATGTTAGTTATTATTTTGTGTGGTTTGTATGGACAGGGCTCTAATATTCTCAGTGAGAGTTAACAGAATGTTCTCCTGTCTCTCCATGGCATTCACCTGAAGGCGGACTCTTTCTGCCAGCTCTGCCTGTTGATTGTTTCCGCTAACAAGACCCTTGCCATAACCGGAGAGAGCAGCTTGTTAGTTAGCCGTAACTTTCTCTAAAACAGCCGTTGCTGACGACTCCATGCTGGCTAGAGCATTCTGTAATGGCTGGTAGTATATGGTAGCAAAGCGCAACGACCGAGGGAAAGAGAGTAGCACAAACACAGTACAAACACAGAGAATAATATAAACCAAATGCAAGTACTTGTGCTTCCAAAGGACGTACAATTGTTCGAACCACGGAAGCAAAGCGAGATAGAAAAAGGGAGAAGAAACTCCAACAATAAGAAGATATAAAGTCATACAAAACCTGACTACAGATACCTTTGGCTATAGTGCGAAGCTAAACACAGACACTCTAGCAAAGGAGGCGTGCCGTACATCCTGCCTATATAGATTCTGTGGAAGCGCCGCCCCAGCTCAATCAACCAGCTGGGTAAAGAATTCAATGGCCCAGGTATTCCATATCATCCCAGGACGAGCGCTTCAAAGAAAGGTTCAAACAACACGCACACCTTACAAACCAAGACATATGTCCAGCCAAATCTGGAATGCCCAATTTGAGAACAAGACTTGCTCATATGTGACCCCTTGTTGCCAGCTCAGAAGAAAGAGACAGTTCGTGGCTCTCCTCCAAAGCATGTACCTGTCACCCCAGCATCTTTACACTCATTGGTCGTAACTTTTGCAAGTTCAGAATGAGGGCAGAGGATACCAGAACATGAGAAAGCTCAGAATCTCACCGCCGAGCGCCTAGCTGGCCAACAGGAGACGATTAACTAACAAAGAAGTAACCATTTTTTAATATCCCTTCCTGGCAGTCCCTACCCAATTTGCATCCCTGCAGTGCTAAAGCCAGTTGTGCGCTGCTCTGAAAAAGCTGTCAACCACTGCTGGTTGGTACGACGGGGAATCACACCCATGCCATGGGAGACACTATTGCTCTGCAAATTCGTTGCATTAAACAAGTGAGCTAACCCGGCAGCTTCAATGCATTTATGTTCTGGGTGAATATCAGCAGGTCTGCGGCATGGCTCCGATGAAACTTTATCTGACTGTCTGTGGAAGGTAGCGAGAAGGTAGTTTGCCCATTTCTAAAAATCCAGGGCAAGTGCAACAAAAGATGCATCCTGTGCAATATGGAGAAAAGTGTTTGAATACATAGAAGTATGATTGCATTCTGATTTGTACCTCACTGCACCTAGATGCCATTTGTTCTTATTCACATATTTCACCATGTGTGCAGTATGAAGCCAAATATTCCTCGTAAATAGTTTTCACGCTTTTTTTTTCTTCATTTCCCATGCCTCCTAAAGTCGAACCCCTCATTCTTGTCAGAGAGGTGACAGCACACAGTTTCCTTGCAAGATAAATATTGTTACCTTCGCCAGCGACTTCGCTGACGAAGGTAATGTTTTGATCCCCGTGTATTTATTACCTTCGCCAGCGACTTCGCTGACGAAGGTAATGTTTTGATCCCCGTGTATTTATTTGTTTGCGTGTCTGTCTGTATGTGTATCGAATAACTCAAAAAGTACCAAACGGAATTTCATAAAATTTGGTGGGTTGATTTGGCATGACCTGAGGATCAATCGATTAGATTTTGGGAGTGATCGGGTCAAAGGTCAAGGTCAAGGCCACGAAAAGGTCAAAACCGACTTTCGGCCATATCTCGGTCAATTTTTATCCGATCGGCATGAAACCAACGCCAGTGGCGAGGGATTCAGTGGCGTCGGCGAAGGTATGCGCTCTACCGAGTGCCCGTTCTAGTTTGTTTGCGTGTCTGTCTGTGTGTATGTATGTGTATCGAATAACTCAAAAAGTACCAAACGGAATTTCATAAAATTTGGTGGGTTGATTTGGCATGACCTGAGGATCAATCGATTAGATTTTGGGAGTGATCGGGTCAAAGGTCAAGGTCAAGGCCACGAAAAGGTCAAAACCGACTTTCGGCCATATCTCGGTCAATTTTTATCCGATCGGCATGAAACCAACGCCAGTGGCGAGGGATTCAGTGGCGTCGGCGAAGGTATGCGCTCTACCGAGTGCCCGTTCTAGTTTATCTTATTTTTATCGTAAAATAAGCTATTCTTATGACTGTGTGTTGACTAATGGGACTCTGGTGAAAAATGGACAAATTTCAATGCGTTTTAATGGAGAAAAACCTTTTTTGAGGTTTGCATAGCTTTATGGATACTATTGATGTCCATCCCTGCCTATATTCATGGACTCATGCTAATTCCCACTTGAAAATCATTAATTAATATTGAGCTTCATGAGTCAAAACAGCTTGTTTTGTGGTAAAATAAAAGCTTATTCTATGATTTGACTGTGCACAATTTGCTCAGCCAGCTGGAAAACCATTTGGGGAGCCACTTGGAGTGCTTTCTCTTTTGGCTCATAGAGAGTTGGTAATTTTCAATATCTCACTCAGATGTCGCACACTTGTGGTCAAGGAGTTCATGATCCCAGAAATATATTGTTTAAATCCCAGCCATTTTCAATTCTCAGTATTTTTTTTTTTTACATTTTCAATGTTGAATTTGCATTAAGATTTTTTGTGTTCATGGCTGTTTTTATAGTTTATAAAATGAAATAAGATGGTGCTCTCAGTGCAATAAGTGTTTTGTTTCATTAAGGCTATTTTAGCTTTAATGAATTTAATTTTTTTTTTAGGCAGCAGAAGTTGTCAGATCACCGGCCCTCGACAGAGCAGTCCATGCTGTCAGTTAAGCCTAGAGCCTACAGTGGCCATCTTTCTCTCTGTGGAGCTCAAATCTTGACATATAAAGCCTTAAATTGGGAAATATATAAATTGCCAGATTTAGCTTTTGCACAAGGTAGTTAACTATGCTTCATATCCTGCGATATTTAGAGTCTTATGAATTTGCTAGAAAAAAAGCTCTGTGAATCTTAAAGTTGGGTACTTCCTGATTATGTTTTGAGAAATAAATTTTAAAATAAATGCCACATTCATTTTTTCATTTCTATTTTTGTAAGCTGAAATCTAGCTTCTGCTCGAACCCAGCGTAGCTTCCACAATCTTCAGCTATCTTCGGCAGTGACGTATGCGATGGAAGTCAGGCTACCTGCGCTCATATACACTGTATAGCATTTGGAATACACAAGACAATCGATCAAATTAGCTTTTGAAAAGACAACAGATATGACAAACTGGTGCGTTGCAAGTGGGTGTAGTAACGCTACCTGCAAAGAAAAAGGGATTAAGGTCCATGTTTTTCCCACTGACGAGAGAATTGGAGCCCAGTGGACTCGTTTCGTCGGCTTCAGATGGAAAAATTTCACCGCGTCGAAGACGTCCGTGTTGTGTTCACAACACTTTTCAAGAGATTGCAACAAGATCAAAAACGATCTTGAGGACAGACAAGACTGTGGAATCAGGATATCGAGAAGAGATGTTAGTTATCATATTGCGCAGTTGGCCTAGACATGGCCTATAGTTGGCCTATAGTATTCAGATATAAAACAACCATGTAAGCTAGACTCGGCTCCGGTCAGTCACTGTGCATTTTGCGTCGCCTATGTTGTTAGCCTATGGCATGACTTGGACCTAACTAGGCCCTACTATTCTATTGGCTATAGCTACAGAGGCAGGGCAGACGCTAGAAAATTCTGAAAATTCTGCAAATATCCATCCCTTTATTGACAACAATAAGTCCTGGTTAATTCTAGATGTTCTTTGCACTGGTACTCAGCAACAGTATTTTTCTTTTTTTTTCTATCGAGAGCGGTATTTCAGAACTCTTTTACAAATGAAGGTAATTTCAGCAACAAGTATGTAGCCTACTCCTGTTTTAGCAGCGCGGTCACTCAACTTGTTGTAAAAAATAGACAGCTGTCTGATTGGAAAATGTGAACGGACAAAACCACATACTATTCACCAATATTACCTTCATTCGCTGAAGAGTTCTGAAATGCCATCGCTGAGTGCCAGTGCATAGACCGAATTATAATTAAATGATTAAAAACAGGTGTACATATGTTTTGCCGAAATTACCTTAATTTGCAAGAGTTTTGAAATCCCTCTCTCACTGGAAAAAATTACTGTTGCTGAGTCCCAGTGCATAGACCTAATTATAATTGAATTATTTTTATGTACAGAATATAGCCCATTATTCTGTCGCTGTTAGATTGCATGGGGGAGAGAAGTCGTGTGTTCAACTGCCACTTGGTTATTCTTGAATTGGAAAACCTGTAAATAAAGGAAAACCATTCAGAATTAGCCAGGAGTAATTGTTGTCAATAAAGGGATGGATATTTTCCCCCAAATTTTCAGGTCTAGCACTGGTGTTCTGTCAACTTTTGCTACACATCAAAATATGCTACCTCGCGGTTCTGCGCTTCGGCAAACCTAAAATCCTGGGCTCTACTTCTTCGTTCATATCCCAAGTATCTTTAAATATAAATATACGTCTTTTTTCGAAGCGCCTTTCGACCTTTTAGCGTAGATATATTTGCATGTACACGCTGGGTTTTCCTTGAAACACATCCACTTCCTTGAGTGGATGATAATAGCATGCGGCATATATCTTAAAAATTAACTTATCCAACTCATCATAACATCGGCTTATGTCATGGTAAGATAAGAAACGACTAAATTACTACTGTACAGTAATTCATATCGCATTATTAAGTGGAAAACAAAGACTTTACGATCGCTTTGCATTACGGTAGCAGTTTTTGACAAGGCAGCACAAATAGTCAGAACACCGGCCCTGTACAGAGCAGTCCATGCTGTCAGTTCACCCCTATAGCCTACAGTCCTTCCTTCGCATACGTCACTCAGTTAATCTGCAAATGAACCGTTTTTTCAATATTTGTCGTGAGTCTTCGGATCGGCTAGCGAGATTGGTGGATTAAAGTGCTGTTTTTATTGTAATATTTGATCTAATTAGATGAATGGCGAGTGATTGTGAGTTATACTATAACCATAAGGGACCGTTAGAATCTTGGCGGTTAAATTTTCGATTTTCATCAGACTTTAATACAAGACTTTGTTCCGCATCGTTCCTTCTTATGTATTTTGCTTTGCGTTTTTTTTGTCATTGTCAAATTCATTGCTCTTTGCATTTGTTATTACCTGCACATTTCTTACTACCCCCCGCCACAAAGTGGATCGGGGATATTGGATTGGTGCTCGTCCGTCCATCCATCCGGGTTCAATGGGGACAGGTTCTCTCAGAAACTATTGCACCTAGGTGAATGAAATTTTGTACGTGGCCAGTACTGATGACCCTACTGGATGAGTTCGACAAGTGATTCTGAGATATTCATTTTTACAGAATTATGGCCCTTGACTCTGCTCGTGGACTTAAGTGTATAGCTGTTGCAATGGGGATAAGTTCTCTCGGCAACTATTGCACCTATGTGTATGAAATTCTGTGCGTGACCAGTACTAATGATCCTATTGAATGACTTCGACAGTTGATTCCAAGATTTTAATTTTTCCAGAGTTATGGTGCTTGTTTCTGTTCGTCAACTTGGTGTATGGGGACAAATTTTCTCGGCAACTATCGCACCTTCATGGGTGAAATTTTGTGTGTGTCTTCCTGATCATTGTGGTCTGATCTCAGCTTGTTAAATGACCGTATTTTCTTTGCCTGCATCGTCATGCTTAATATTCATGGAACTCAGAAGGTCAACCACTCACTAAATAGCCTGCATTTGCTACTTGTGGATCTGCTCATGGTCCCTGTTTTCTGATTGCCTGAAAGAATCAAATTTAAATGGAAACAGAAATCTGCATTCCATGTTTGCAAATTCCTCCTGGACACTTCAGTGAAAACCTGTTCAGAAATCTTCCGTTGTACTAACCCAAAAGTATTCAGTAACAAAATGATAAGTAAAAGCAAACATTAGTCGATTCACCTCTGCTGGAACCTCGTTGTTGAAAGCCAGAAAAATAGGTTTTTACTACAAGGAAGGGAGATTTGGGGAGGTCAAGGAAAGAGATCATGCAGAGATCAAGCAAGGCTACATTCACATTCTCGCATGGTATTTGCCTCATGACTTATGCTTATTCTTTTAATATTTAAAACTTATTTTGCATAAAAACTTCATTGGCAGTTGAAGGCAGCACCCATTTAATTTCCGCAGAGGCAACTTGACAGTGTAGCCCTAATCACCATGGCATCATTTCTGTGAATAGGAGAAGACAAGTGTTCGATGACACCACCTTACAATCGTTACCTTCAAATTTACAATTCCCCCCTTTTGTGTGGTGTGCAGCTTTGACAGTGTGTTTCCAAAACTCTAGTGTTTTCTTCTGCGGTTTGCCTTCTCGCCTCTGCGAATGAGCAGATGTCAGTGTTTGCTGAAATTAGCCTGAATAGTTTTTGCCCTACTCACATAGTTAACATCAGCCCCAGCAGGGTCAACTGACTGCTTGTTTGAGGTCAAACAACAGTAAGCCTCAAATTTCTGTCCCCTCTTGGTACATTGAGTTATATTGGAAATAAACAAAGATATAATGCTATCTGGATGACTTATTGCGGAAGAATTGTTGTATTACGGTCTTATTGTAGAAGCAGTGTATTTCTTAAAGACAGAATGTTTTGATTTATCAACAAATAAGTAGAGTTGTGTAAATTTGCTTCGTAAATGCTGAGAATGTTTCCCAAAACACCCCCAAGGGTACATTTTGCAAGGTAGGAGAACAAAACAAATCATTAATCTTAATTTTCACATCGAACCTCCATAATCAAATTTATATTTTCATTTTTATACAGTGGAGCCCCAGTTTGTACAGCCAAATTATGCTACTGATAATCATTATAGTGCTAAGCTCCGGTGTCATGGTTGCAACATCTGAGGGCCACCTGGGATTCGAAATTCTCGGCGTTCAGTCATAAATCGTAAAACTCCCAGCAGTCCCCACTGTGCTGCCTTTAAGCATGGATACACAGAGCACAGCCATATGCTGCCCTGATAAGGTTTAGGCCCCTCACTGAGGTGGTAGCACACGTGCATGAGCCCAGCGTTTGTTCCCACCTCACCAGACATACCCTGTCAGGCCTTGGAAATTCTCCATTCTGAAAGCGCATCAGTTTCCAAAACATGTACATCTTTGTAAAGCTTTGAGCACATGTAATGCGGTTGTTCCTTCTTCCCCGCTTACTGTTTGATTTTTCTTCTCGTAACTAAAGTAAATTAGGGACATTAAACATTCCATCATCCTATCCATTGCAGAATATTTTATGTCAAAGCTAGATCATTTCTTCACCCAAAGGGTTACTGTAATTACTTTATCTTTAGGCACTAAGTTAAATGCTCATCGTTAGCATGCCTGAAAATACAGGGTTTCTTTGGCAGTTCTATAATTCACGTACACATGTAATGCAATTTTAGAAATGGGAGTATGAAAGTTTGACACGTCACACAATTTACCTGGTGAAGGTTTTGAAGGTTTAACCTCACATTCATTGTAAAAACATTGGCAGTTCTTTGTTTATGATGGTGACTGCTGTAATTCCATAATAATACAAATTGTCCTCATTTGGCCACTGATTACTACCCAGCAGCAGAAGTATTGATTGAACTAGGCTGACATCACTACTCTACATTAAATTAGCATTGCATTGCTACAGCTCCATTGTGAAGTTCAAAAGACAAAAGTTTGCTACTGTAAATTCAACTGCAAAGTTATTTCACTAACTTTTATCCTATTCATACAGTGTTCAGGTTTCCAGCAGGCATTTTCATATCAGAGAAAAATATAAGGCAAATAGGGCACATGATATGTTTTTGCACGTCACCCAAAACGCGTCAAACAGAGAGACATTTTTGCCAAGGCAACTGATCAAAGAGTACCTTATAAGCCTGTTCCCATGACCATTCATCAGTTTGTTTCCAGTCCAATCTGGAGCCTTATAACTCATATAAACTAAGAGAAGTTATCAGCACATCAGTTAAAATGAGTTTAGAGTATAAATGAAGGGCAAACTTTTACTGAACTAAAATTATTCACATTCAATGGCTTCTTCATCAGGTATGCCTGTTTAGTTCCAGATGGGCCCCTGCTTTTGCCTCCAAAACAACCTGAATTCTTTGTGGTATGGAGTCAGCAAGGCTTTTGATGCATTTCTGTGGTATTTTTCCATGTCTTCTCAACAGCATCATAGATTTCTAGTATATACTCTTTTTCACAAATTCTAATCATTCATGCCATAACCCTACTATTCCATTTAATCTTAAGGATGATCCATTGGATTAAGAGTAAACTGAGCTGGAAGTGTCCACTAGAAAAAGGATACCCTGTGGCATAATGTTTTTGGTGCCCACCGTAGCCTAATCTTCCGGTCCTTTGCTGATGGGAGCAAAGCTTTGCTAAGTCCACTACTATTGTTGCCCATCTGCTTAAAGATTTATGTGTTAACTTTTCAGCAATGCCCTTTTGCATACCAGTGTCATACATAATTGTTATTCAAGCATTTATGGCCTCTCTGCTGGTGTGAAGAATTCAAAGATGCTGGATCCAACATGTCTGGCATCAACAAACAAACGTGAGGTCCAAGGTCAAAATCTCACAGATCACGTCTTGCCCATTGTAAGGTTATCTGTTGTTACGTGGTCATGATGATGATGATGATTATGATTGTGATAAGTCACAAAAGTTGTAGTAATATCATTCAAAGTCTCATCGCTGTAGAATACCATTGTTTTCATCATTCTCTGATATTCAGCACATTCGTGCACATGTGCAGTCGCAAAAAGATGCATGAGTGAGGTCCCTCAATTCGAGACACAACTTTAAAGGTAATCTTCATCTCTGAGGCTGAGTTATTTATGATCTGGTGCTTCGAAGCAATGTCAGTGTCAAATATTAGTCTTTTAAATAAATCATTGCTACTCAGGTAATAACATGAATGGCATTCGCAGCCTATATGCCTGAACATGGTGAAAGAATTGGATGCCACCGAGTACAAAACTACAACCTAAACCAACACAATATTTCACTGGAAATGACTCAACATAACACAATGTAACCAAGACACAGTCATTTCCCCTTTAAAATGAATCATTGATGTTACATGCTCCAACAGCTGGATGACCCCTAGCTACACTAATATGTAGCATTTCACCTTAATAATTGATCTAGGTCAAATAGACACATACAGGGCATGGCTACTGTATCAGACATGTTGAAACTACAATTAATTGCAAAAGCATCAACAGAGATCAATGCCATTCATTGTAAAACTAGGCTTATGCCGTTGGAGGCGACGGCTGGGGGTATATCCCCGAACGCCCCCAATCCTCCAATTCCCCAATCCTCGAATAGACCTTGAATAGACTTTCATTTGAACTTAATTTCAGGTCAATCGGTCAAATGGTTCTGAAGATATGGCCAAAATGGTAATTTTCCATCACAAAGCGCCACCTGGTGGCAAAATATTGAAACATACAGGTTTGATGTCATCATGTGACACGTTGTGAGGTCATGACCTTGCAGTTGCATATAGTTTCCTGTCAATTGGAGAAAAAGTTCCAAAGATATAGCAAAAATTGTGAATTTTATGTGGCAAAGCTCCACCTTGTGTCAAAATTTCGATCCAAACAGGTATAACGTCATCATGGGACGCATCCTCAGGTCATGACCTTTCATTTGCACAATCGGACAAATATTTCCAGAGATATGATAAAAACAGTGATTTTTTTCAGTGGTGGCCAATCTAGAAATTGTAAATTGTCCAAAATCGAATCAGTTCTTCCTCTTTATGATACTAACTTATATGCAAGACTTGGAATTTCTAATTGAAATATTACTGAAGTTATCACGGAACAGTAATTTTTTCAGTTTTTGGCCCCTGGAGGCCAATCTAGAAATTGTAAATTGTCCAGATCGAATCAGTTCTTCCTCTTTATGATACTTACTTATATGCAAAACTTGGAATTTCTAATTTAAATATTACTGCACTTATCACGTTAACACGTAGTGCGGCGGCGGCGGTCGGACCAAAAACATAATATCCACCGGACGTCATTCGGCGTTCGGGCATATAATTAATTAATGGCATGCGTCTGCTGAAGGGAGGTCAAACCAGAAACTTTTAGTTGAGAAAGTCTCCAAATAATATGAGAATTCATAATAAAGCTCCCAAGGGGACAAATGAAATTAAATAAAAAAAAGAAAAAATTGAAATCACTAATTAGCCTGCTGCATGTGTTTGGACAGTGGGAGGAAACCAGAATGCACAGCTATTGGGACAGCATGCAGACATGCCTGGGAATCTACCTGTGAGATGGAGCGCAATTTTTCATATTTCTGTTCATCCTGAACAATAATATACTGAATTAAGGTGTTCCAGGTGTTATGCTGAATTAAGCTGTTCTTTTTTAATATATTGAGCCTTGCACATTAGTTATACCATTTCACAGAATTCTGTGAAATGTTTCTGATAAATAAACTATTGGCCAAGGGAAGTACTATTACTTGCCAAAAGTTTAGAACATGTTTTTTTGAAACTTTGCAGAATGATATATGCTTTTATACGACACCATTCTTTCTAAACTGCGGTTTTATGCAACCCATGTAAAAAAGATAACGAAGAATGCCATCATTGAGCAGAAAATTTCTTATTTTAAAAATAAGCGCAGAAATACCAAAAATACCAGGTGTGGCACAGTCAAATTGGTACATTCATGCTGGTGAGCTCGGGTACGCCAAAGGGCTGGAGGACTATATATAACAACTGTGGTGCATGGCAGAACAATTCTTTTCCAGGTGAAAAGAAGAACCCTTCATGGCAGTTGGATAGATCAAGAACACTCTGCAAGCAACCCTAGACTTAATTAAGGTAAAAAAAAAAAAACTAGGATGTTCTACAATGGCCAAGTCAATCACCTGACCTGAATACAATTGAGTATGCATTTCACTTGCCGAATGCAAATCCTGAAGGCCAAATGCCCCAAGAACAAACAAAACCTGAAGACAGCATTAGCACGGCATCCCCAGTGATGAGACCCCGGCCTCGTCCACGCAGAGACGGAGATTTTCAAAAACCTTTTTCTTTTTTTGTAAAAAATCTCCCGTCCACTCTGTATCATTTCTAAAAATATCTGCATCCGTATGGAAACGCCTATAATGACTGAAGACTATATGAAATATTCCAGGCCTGTGTGTGTCGCTGTATGGCGCTGTAGCGTTTCTACGGAAATATACCATAAAACGGAGAAGGCTGCAGCGAGCATGTATATAAAGCTTGCGCTCTGTGTAGAGACTAGTGTTTTGGCGCACTTGGGCTATGGTTAGGTTGGGGGTGGGGGCTGTGATTGGGGCTATCATGTCATCGTTTTAAAAAAAAAACTTGTTTTAGTTGTACACACGAAAACGTTGGGGTGGAGTTTTCAGATTTTCTCATTCTGGAACCTGTTAATGTAAGCTGAAGCCTTCGAGCACTTATTGATTGATTTATCCACAGCAGTGGTGTACGGCGCCAAAATGATGAAATGTGTGTCACTGTCCAAAAAATTTTGGGCCTGACTATACATAGTTCATGGTGTACAACCAGTGAAATCAGCTAAGAAAATGTCTGTATACACTGGTGGAGACAAAAGTGGCTTTCTTTATCAACAAAGCTCTCTGGATTTATTGGCACCCTTTAGTAAAAAAGAGCAAAACAAGAAGCGAAAAAATGTCCAATTGAAAAAATATACCTAAAAATCTAACCGGTTTTCGAATTAACATAGTTCAAAGAAGCATTCAATTTTTATCATGAAACAAGGGTAAATGTGTGTCAATATTATTGGCACCCCTTCATTTAATATTTTATGCAGGCACCCTTTGTCAAGACAACAGCTCTGTGTGTTCTCTTATAACACATGACGAGGTCAATGGACAACTGGCATGGGATCTGAAACCATTCCACCATTCAGAATTTCCCCAGATCCATCAGATTCAGATTTTCTATAAGGTTTAAGTTAGGGGGACGTGGTGGCGCTGGGGTTAAGTGTGCTTGACTTGGGATCGAAAGGTCCTGAGTTCAAGTTCTTACCGTGGCCTTCACCACGTGCGCCTGGGAAAAAACATTTCACACCGACAGTTCCTCAGTCCACCCAGTTGTATATTAGGTACTGGAAAATTGTCAGGAAATGTGAGTAAGAGCTGGGGACTAAGAGCAATACTCCTAGTCTCTTCATGCTACAGAAACCAGAGTTAAGCACCAGCCTGATGAGCCACTTGCCACAGGACAGATTTAGCTGCGCAGTTAGGTTGGGAAATGGTGATGGCTTTGGCAAAATTTTTATTTGTGGTCGGTGAATCATTTTTGTATAGATATCTAGATGAGCTTTGGTTCATTGTAATGCTGGAAGGTCCAACCATGACCCATTTTAAGCTTCCTGGCAGAGGCTGTGAGGTATTCATTTAATATCTGCCAGTATTTGATGGAGTCCATGATTCCATGCATTCTAGCAAGATGTCTAGGGCCTGTGGAGGAACATAGTGCCCCAACATCAAAGATCCACCGCTATCCTTCACTTTGGAGGTGTGGTTCTTTACGGAATGACTATTTTTGTCTTTAAGACAATCCTATCTCTGAGCTAAAGACCTCTACGTTTTTCTGATCTTACCATAGAACCCAGTTCCTCTGGGAGTTCCAGGAACTGGCGAACTGTAGACACACGAGTTTGTTATTTTGATTTTTTTAGGCAACCCACCCCATCATCTTATAATAGCGTTGATGCCATCTCATCAAAGCATTGAACACTATCTAACTAATATCTACAATGCTCCAACTGCGATTGTTTCTTCCACTTGAACCATCCTCCTCACAGTGCATGTATTCATTATAGGCACTCAGTCTTCCAGGCAGATTTTTAACTTTTCCAAATTCTTTAAACTGATAGTCACAATGGGTATTTTCAACTTTATACGTATTTCCTTAAAACTGTTTCTCCGTTTCTGATTCTCAAAAACTTTCTGTCACATGTCATTGCCTGGCAATAAATGACAGAGAAACTGGCATGTGTGTCACCTCAAATTTTCACCCCATGGAAACAGGAAGTTGGAAATGCACCATTCAAGTTTTCTTGCCCAGTACATATGTTACAGTACTTAACCCCTTTGTGCAGAAGCCAAATTTGGCTATTTATGGGTTACCCACTTTAATGCTGTATAATTCAAGATTTAAGCTTCACAAAGAGGAAAAATGTGGCTCAATTCAGGAAAGACACTTACAGCATTTAGAATTACATTGTATTTCAGTTTATTTTCATGATTTTGGTAGAGAAAATGAGCAGCAAACATAAAAAATCTTCATGAGAATTCACCATTGAAATTGCAAAAAAATAATTCTGACGATTGAAAAACTGCTGGGGCTTAAAACTATACATTTATGGTATCATAAACTCCTTGAGCACAAGTAGAATTCATCTTCAACATTACATTCTAGATTACCTACATGCTATTAGCCAAATTATACAGCTACCCAAGTGTCTCCCCAAAGTCTCAAAATGATTTGCTGTCAAATCATTAAAAAAATCATGTATTTAACACAATTAAAGCTTTAAGGCATGAAATTTAATATGAACGAATGATTTTCTGGTTGAGTTTACCATGAATATATCAATACCAGTGCAGTTGAATACCAGTGGTCACCAGTAACCTCTCCAAATACGAACGTGCCTTTTCTCCATAATAAAGTTTAGAGTTTTGGCCATTTTTCTTCAAAGCCAGCACAAACACGCATTAAATAAACTGCTAATTAAACGGTCAGAACATTCACCTTGTAATGAAAGCTACCAGTCCCCTCTTCAAAGCTCACGAACCCATTTCAACACTTATAAGGAGCAAGTACACCTCACTAACACAGTAATATCTGAATTCTGAAATATACCTTATTTTAACTGAACAGACACTCCACTTTCAGGGAATATCAAATCCATTGCGTCTCCCGATTCAAAAGAAACGTGCAATGAACGTACCGGGGGTCCACACCAAAATGCACGGGCAGTTCGCGTTTTAAACAGGAAAAAAACCTCGACATTCGACTTTGTTGAGTACATATACATTCCGAAACAGAAAAAAAAAACAAACAAAAATAGCAGCCTGACCTTTTTCGTGAATCCCTCCTCCAGAGACATTGACTGTATAAAATAGAGACCGATGTACCCAGTAGCAAATACCCTCCGGTCCTGTTTCATTCGAAATAATTCCAATAGAGAATATCGTTCTCATTTAAATCCTGTAATGTAACTGAACACTTCAAGGCCAGTTTTGCGAACCGATTTTCTATAAATCCCGTCTATTTTAGCCGCGTAATGTGCATAACGTAGACAGGATACAACAGCGCATGCTGATACGCATTGGTTTGTATGCTCTGTGTTTGTCCAATCAATGTGTTTCACTTACTCTAAAATGTTTAAACACTCGGGAATTGGATAAGAAACGAGCCAATCAATACATTGTGATCAGGGAAACTTCACGAGGCCATGAAGTGTAACTCTACAATTACGCAGAAGAGCTTGAGTGTATGGTTGAGTGATTGGCTATCAACGCCAGTACTCGGGTGGATATAAGGAAGCGCTGGATTTGGCAATGAAGGAATCTACGCGTAAATCCACGGTAGGGAACTACAATTTTTTTTGTATGGGACAACTGTAATAGGCAATAGAATGTGAGAGAATCAATACCATGTCGATTTTTTTGCCTCAGAAAACTGATTTTTATGAACTACTAATTGGAATACGGTTAGCTCACTGTGGCTAAACAGGTTGCTACTAAGGATAACGATTTTTTCTGTGTCAAGATATCGTTTTTTCAAACTGCTGAATCGACACTATGGGCAAGGATACTGACCAGTTTGCACATCAGGCTTAGCTGAGGAGTTTAATTCATGCAGCTCTCAAAAAACAGGGAGTGGAGTGAACTTCACCGTATTCAGAACCGCGTTCGTGGTCTGCTTGCTTGTGAACATTCAATAACTGATCCGGGGGTGCTATCTAGTGATCGAGTACAGTAACAGCGCACTTCCAATTTGCAGGTCTATAGACGCGGGCATCTACATCTGCAGAAAGGGGTTAAAGAATAGCCAAATACTGTGTTGGATGTGCGAGGCACTTGGGGGCTAGTGAAAATTCTAAAAAGACTTGCGTGCAGCCAAGTTGCAACAAATTCATTTTAATGTGTACTAAAAAAGCTAAGCACTCGGGTGCATAGCAATGCATTTAAACCTTAGTCTTCATTAAGCAGTTCTTTACAAGTCACCAGTAGATAGAGAATATTAAACAATATGGAAAACAGAGGTGAGCTCAGGTACCCATGTGACACATCACCTGATGATAAATTTGGATGAAGAAAAAAAGAAAAACATCTACGATCAACATTTACAAATATTATTTAAAGTGCAATCAAGTAGCTCATCACCAATACTTAGCACAGGGTTTCAAGAAATAGAAGGTAAGACAAGAGACAATAAACTAATACTGTAGAACCTCTAAATTGGCATCACATGACATATTTGCAGATATAGGAAGCATAATGTACACTTCCTGGCCAATGGAAGTTGTACACTCAAATATTTTTTGGGACCCCTGTAATTTTGATTTCAATGCAGATTTTTTGTGTCTTTGTTTTGACAACCAAATGCAATGTCATTTGAACATTTATTTTCAATCAGAGTTGCATTAATTTAGATTTGAGATCTTGTCGTGACTACAAGATGGTTGAACCACTCTTTAATCTTCTTGAGCACATCCCATTAACTTCCTGTGTGGTTAAGTTCAGGACTTCATGGTGGCCAATTCGATGTGAAAATTTTTTCCACATGTTTGTTTTCCTCAACTGTTGTCTTTGCTACTTTCGTACATACAGGCCAATAAATCGCCCCATTTGAAATACTTTAATATGTTTTCTGCCATCAAGAGATATGTCTTCCAATATCATTTTTAAGAAATGAGAAGCTACGCACTTCAACAGTTAGGGTTAAAATAATTTCTGCCAGATGAAACATATTAATCGAAGCAACAAAGATCCGGTCATAATATTTGTTTATTTATATCCAAACAGATACTTTTTTTGGACAGGCTGTGTATAACAGAATATACAACCCCTATTCCGAAATAGTTGGGACAAAGTGTAAATTGTGATTAAAATCAAAATGCAATGACTTTCAGATCACATGAGCCAATATGTTGTTAGAATATAGATAACATGTCATCCACAAAATGAGCTTATTTCAAATTTTCTGGCTGCAACAGGTCTCAAAAATGTTGGGACACAGACAAATAAGGGCTGAAAAAGCAATTAATATATAAGAGAATCAGCTGAAATAACATTTAGCAAGTAGTTAAGTGAACTAGCATCAGGTGTGTAACATGATTGGCTATAAAAGGGATGTCTTAGAGAGGCTGAGTCTCTCAGAGGTAAAGATGGCCAGAAGCTCTCCAACCTGAGAAGGTTTCGTAAAAAAAATTGTGGAATTTCTTAAAAACAATGTTCCTCAACATCAAATTGCAAAGGCTTGGAAGGTGTCATCAGGGCCGGGGTGGGATCATTTTTCAGCCCGGGAATTTCATGCACAAACCGGCACACTTTTTTACGGTGGAGGCATTTTATTAGATGAAGCGTAATTGATCAACTTAACATTTTCTGTCCCTTTTTATTGGATTTTTGTTGACCACTTAATAGAATAACACTTCACTTAAACATTCTGTTGAATTTGTTAATTAACTAAAAAGTGCATAATGTAGCCTAGTGACCTATACAACATAAATCTTAGTGGGAAAGTTCAAACCGCAGTCCACATTTCCACCTGGAAACTGCCTAATACCAAACTCAGAAATGTACTAGTTGAAAAGAATAGTCTTTCATATAAGCAGTGAAATCAAATGTTACAAAATATTGAATAAATAATTTGAAATAAAAGAAAGCTATATTTGGGTTCCTTGCGGACTCTCTCTGTTTTTGGGTCATACAACAGGCCTATGCCAGTACCTGGTCAGACAGTACCTGATTCAAAGCATCAACAGCTGCAGTGTGGCATCTCAGTGGGTGCAGCTAAAGAAAGCCCCTCTGGAGGGTTATGTGGTTAGGATAGGAGGTGAGGAGACAGAGGCAGATGAGGAGGATGGTGGACTCACAGATGGAGTTTGAACTTCAAAGCAGGCCCTGTTCTTCTTGCAAAAACTGCCCCATCTGTGTCTACCTAATTCTCTCACAGTACAACCTCTTCACCGATGCCTACCATTTCATTGGTATGGCATACCAGTTTCTTTTGACACTTTCAAGCACACAGGTTGCCTGTGAAAGGAGTTTTTCTACCCTAAAATATGTTGAAAGTAGACTGCAAAGTTGTCCAGTTGCAGAACAAGAACAGAGAATTGGGTTGCAGAAAACTTCCATTTAGAACAATTATTAGTCCTGACCTGTTCCTGATCGGGGAGAACAAGCTGCACCTGTTAAATGTGGAGTGCTCTCGGAGCGAACCCTCTGTTAATTATGAAAATGACTGAGATCAGGTCAGGGCTAATAATTGTTTTAAACTGAAGTTTTTTGCGATCAAATTCTCTGTTCGTGTTCCACAACTGGACTGAATTTAGCCCATGATTTAATCGCTGTTAGATCGCATACGGAGAGAAACTGTGTCTTCGGTTGCCAATTACGATAATTGGAAAACGCGTCAATAAAAGAAAATGATTGAGAACTACTAATTGCAGTCAAAAAGGGACGTGTCTCAGCACCCCCGCTGGCTACGCCACTGAATTACGATTGTAGAAAACGGATTCTCGTGGCTTGTTGTGAAAGAAGCCTCGCAAGCTAATTAATAAAGACGTACTTGATAATTTGCGACCTCATTTGCTATCAAAAACAAATTTAACTGTCCCTCTACCAATTCGTATAAGCACCTGCTGATCAAGGAAAGTAAACTACGAAAGCTTTAAGTCATTATGCTTTGAAGGGCGAGGTTTTGGCTTCCCTTTCTTAAGGCCGACGAACCGTCACTGAAGGAGATTGAATTTTAGCCTAGGCTGCACTGTGCTTATAAGAACAGGTTTTACCTTTCCACACGTCTAGCCTATATCATATCTTATAGCTTTGCAAGCATTAGCCATATTTCTTTACCAGATGCAAATTGGCTCTGTCCTTGGGAAAATAGATCTGGCAGCTTCACACATTTGGAAGCATCTTCTTCTAGTGCCTTTCTTTTTTTAATCCTGGCCTTTGCTGCCCCTCCTGGCCTCTTCTTGCCCTCCATCCACAACGCACCTCTCAGGAGCAACTACGCATAACCCGAGAATCACTCCCGCGCACGCACAGAACACGCTTGCTGATCATGCACGTCGAGTGGCAGAAAGGCTATGATTGGACAATCCAGCTCCCATTCCCATCATTCCTTGTTCCACTGTAGCCTAACTTCTGAGAGCAAAACAAGCAAAATATATAGTAGGCCTATAGGCTGTGTTTTGATCGCTTTTTACATGCCCTAATAAACAATTTATTTTTGTAACAATTTATTAAAATGCATAGGACAATGTAGCTAGGCCTACCACGTCATGAATTAATACTTACATTGCATCTTGAGTCACTATGGGTGAGTATTTGACGATGTTTATTAGGTCTATATAAAAACATTGTATTCGTATTGTTTGAGAAGAAATATGTTTAGTATGGTAATAGGCCGTTGCAAACGCGGTCGCTGTGAAGAGGTATGACCGCCACAGCATAAGGGCTGGCAATCTAATATTTAATGTTAGTAGGCCAGCCCCAAAGTGAATAAAGTGCTGCCCGACCCACCGGGAAAACTCCCGGCTCTCCCAGCGGCCACCCCGGCATTGGGTGTCGTCATCGACAGTGCATAACATCATCAAAAGATTTAGAGAAACTGGAAAAACCTGAAGACCTTTACCGGATGTCCGTGATCTTTGGGCCCTCAGACGCCACTGCATCACTATCCGGCATGATTCTGTCATTGACATTACTAAATGAGCCCAGGAATACTTCAAGAAACCACTGTCTGTAAACACAGTCCGCCGTGCCATCTAAAACTCTATCATGGCATGATCCAGAAGCGGCACCGTGTTTTGTGGGCCAAGGCTCATTCAAAATGGACTGCAACAAAGTAGCAAAGTGTCCTGCGGTCAGACGAGTCCAAATTTGACATTCTTATTGGAAATCATGGGCGTTGTGTCCTCAGGGCTAAAGAGGAGAAAGACCACCCCTCCTGTTATCAGTGTTCAGTTCAAAAGCCAGCATCTCTGATGGTATGGGGATGCATTAGTGCATATGGTGTGGGACACTTGCATGTTTTAAAAAGCACCATGAATGCTGAAAGGTACATAAAGGTTTTAGAGCAAAATATGCTCCCCTCCAGATGACATCTATTCCAGGGAAGGCCTTGTGTATTTCAGCAAGACAATGCAAAACAACCGCATGGCTTTGTAGTAGAAGAGTCTGTGTGCTGAACTTGTGAGGGAGCAATCAGGAACCAGACGCGAGAACCAAGCAATGCAGTAGAACTTATTTTATTAATAAAGGGGGAGGACCCCCACAGGACAGAAGGCAAAAGTACAACGTCCACACTCCAAAAATCAGAATCCAGTTGGGCAAAAATAGAATCAAAAACCAGGGCAGCAATCACAGTAATCGTAGTCGGACAGAAATGGGTCTGGTTCACAGGAATAGGTATATCAGAGAAGCAAAACCAGAATCCAATGGGCGTAATCCAAACCGTAACCAGGGCAGCAATCATAGATCTCGTGGTCGGGCTGAAAAAAGGTCAAAACACAAAGATGCAACAATAATCCAAAATCGTAAAGGCAAAAATCGAAAAGTCGGGCGGTCCAGTCAGAAAGATATTCACTAAGGGGTCTATTCTCCCATGCGCTTAAGTGGAAAAAAGCGCGTAGCTACGCGCTTTTCAGCCTAGGCGTATTCTCCCCTCGACTTACGTCTGTGCATTACGCGCCTTGAAGGCAGTTACGCGCTTGGGGCGGAGCAAGGCCAAAATCGGGGCGTTTCCGGGTGTTTCTCATGCAAATAACACTTGCGCGTATTCTTCCCCTGGCTTACGCGCTTTTTCTGTTAAGCGCTTTTGAGGGCTGTATTAAGGTCAAGCGCCGACATTAGGCGAAATTGAATATTGCGTTTGATGTCGGTTATACGCCGAATTTTAACATTACTTTTATCTTATTTAACATGGTAAAGGTTGAGACATTTAATATTCGATTGTTCTTCCTTATTTCTAAACTACATTTCTCAAAGCCATGATAATTTATCAAACAAAATCATCACATGATATTACGCATCAGCCTCATCTCCAATCAGTTAAATTACAAACACAAAACAATTAATTAATACGAGTATACATAAGACCATCATTCTACCATGCTCTCAAAATCTAAAGCCAAAATGCCAGTCCTGCATTTGCTTGCACTCTTGCGTGATTGGGAAAGAGTTAGAGGAGCGCGCCGAGCTCGAAGACGAACACGCATATATATCGGCTTCGTTTGGACATCCTGCGACAAACAAACATCGAGTGCATCCAGCGCTTTCGCCTGGACCGTGCATGAGGCAATCATCTATCTTTGCCGACTTCTGGATGAACAGCTATCCAGCCGCAGCAATTATCCACAAAACATACCCGTGGTCATCAACGTCAGAACTGCACTGTCGCTCCTGGCATCTGGGTCGTTCCAGAGATTGGTTGGTGATGTCATTCACATCACAGGCGTCTGTGTCAAGGTGTCTGACGCAGTTCGTTGGCGCTTCAAGTTCTTCTCCATGCACTTCCACTGCAGAAAGAGTGGATGCCATCCCCTCCTCCTGTGCAGTGAAATGCACAGGGGATGATGGTTGCCCACCACCTGTTGCGTGTACACTTCTCCGGTGTGCAGAGAACCTGGCTTTTACAGCGCCCCGCAGGTCTCTCCATTTATGCTTTAAATCGGGGATACTGCGCTTACATCTCCCCACTGAAGCCAAATCCAGAACAATTCGCAGCTTAATTCCTCGGATCAGCCGTCATTGCTTGCTTGCCATACAACTCCAACATCTGTGAAATTTGGTTTTCGGCTTTGGCTCGACGTCGCCATCATTGTCTTCCATGTTCTATTAACAAATGCGACTGCCCTGTATGTTCGTGATAATCTAAAAAGTTGTGATATTCTCACGAGTGAGGGAATTGATTTTCTAATTGAGGATATCTGTATTACCTATAACTCAAGTCCTAGTAATTTTTTTACCATTGGTAATACTGTGTAATTTAATGTGTGAATAAAGATATTATTTAATAGGCTACTCTAGATTGAGCCCTACCCTGGCAAATACCAAAGCACTATCCATTTGTTAATCAATTTTAGCCTTTAAAGAATAGCTGACATGGGAAGAATCATTATCAGTAAATGGGGTAATTGATTATAATTAAGTATTAGGCACAAGTTCAAGTGAATGTGTCGCTCAAATCAAATAGGATGATAGGCTATGGATATAGAATTCCGTCATTACTGAGGCGGTTTCGGAGCAGGGAGATGACCGCGTGCGGGGTAAGAATCCTTGTTAAAGCGTTTCCATGTCCTTTAGTTGCGAACCTGACATCGGAGTAGTTTTCAAGTGCGCAGTTTCTAAATGAGATCATATAAACTGTCTTTGATTGTCTTTGTGTGACTAGAATGTTCCGTTTGTCTTCTTCCCTGTCTTCCACGGAACAAACAGGCTGGTTTAGGAGGGGCACATTTTCAATGATCTGATTGCGCTGATTGAGAAGCGCTAAATTCTCTATTTATTTTTTCATTATCGCGGCAATTTGTTTGTATGCATAGCTTTAATGCCATGGTGGCTAGAGTAAGAAATAACAAATTTTTGTCACCAACATATCCCCCGCCGCCGCAATTTTATGCGTCCGTACGGACGGAGCCCAATGATATATCCCCGCTTCGCGCTAATCGCACGGCGGGGGATAAATAAAGAGATGTCTAAATTACGTCTTGTAATTGGTACGGCCTACTATTACAGCGACATATAAAACCTTGTGTCTTCACAAAGACAAACTTCACAGGAAAATAAAAAATAAATATAAAATGAAATAATAATAATAATAATTATAATAATATAAATGGATAAATATAGTTTAAAATAAAAATGTTTAATTTTGCATGTAAGAATAGAGGACATATGAGTTTTCGTTTCTTATCAGTTTGGAGATACGAGGTTTTATCAGCAGGCCGACGATATTCAAATTTAAAGTCTGGTTTGCGTTTTCCATGGACCACAAACGCGTTTTCATGGTTAATCAGAAAATCTCTTTTCCATGTTTTCCTGATAGCCATAATCAATGAGCTTTGTACAGAGTCTGCCTCTCTTTTGGATCAGTCACACCTCTTTCATAAGGCCGCCTACATTCTGAAGTTAAGCGCTGTGGGCGTGATCGAAGCGAGTAGGGGAGAATACGCGTAACTCAAAAGCGCTTAACTCGAGGCGCGTAAAAAAAGACTTACGCGCTAATGGGAGAATAGACCCCTAAGTAATCAAGGCAAGAGAAGCGTGGCACAAGAAAACTGAGGAAACGATCTTACAGAGAATAACTGTGAAGAGACACCTAATATACACTTCCAGGGAGATCACATGGTGAGGAACACAGGTGCAAACAGTCAGACTGATTAAAAGGGAGCAACACATGAGGAAGAACCTAATCACATGAAATTTGGCGGAAGCCAAAACACGGACGGGGATCACGGGACAAACCTATATACAAACATACGGCTCCAGTCAAGGAGTTCTAATGCGCATAGATAATTAGAGAAGGACAGCGTGATCAGATGTGGAGTTTTCCACAGAAATGCAGCAAAGGAGATCAGGGAGAGACAAGAGGCGGAGACTAGAACAGGGCGAGTGTTGAGAGCTTGTTAATCAATTAGTAAGTGAAACTATACAATCCCTTGGTGCTTGTTAGTAAGTTAGTATTATATACAATGTTAGTTAGTGTTAGTAACCCCTAGCGAAAACAACAAGCTGTTAGTATGGTTAGTAAGATAGAAAAGTAAGGTGAAGTAAGCATGAGATATGGAAGGAAGACTGAAATCCAGAATCCAATAAATCACCCGAAGAGAGACACGCAGGACTGGGGCTGTGAGCAAAGACAAGACGAAAGACCAGACGGGGGAAACAAAGTGCAAAGCATAATGGAAAACATGGACCGGAGTAAGACTAGGGCGAAATGCAAAATATGGAAAAGTAAAAACTAAGACAGTACAATAACAAAACCAGGTAACCAAATCACAATACACATTCCAAGAATAGTCAGACATAGTAAATATCAAAAAACACAAAAGGCAGTCAGAATAAACATGGCAAGGCATGAAACATGAACAAGGCAAAAACAGAACATGAGCAGATGCCAGAATCACAACAGAACTGGCCTGCCTGCAGTCCTGATCTTTCACCGACTGAGGACATTTGGCGCATAATTAAATAAAAAGTCATCAAAGGAGACCAAAAACTCTCCAGCAGCTGGGAGCCTGTCTTAAACAAGAGTGGGATCAAAATCCAATGGCTAAACTCAAGAAACTTGTTTCCTCAATGCCCAGACGCCTCCACTCTGTGTTAAAAAGAAGAGGGGATGCTACACCATGGTAAACAGGACCCTGTCCCAACTTTTTTGAGACCTGTAGCAGCCATAAAATTTGAAATGAGCTCATTTTGTGTATACATTGTAAAATTTCTCAATTCAACATTTGCTATGTTATCTCTGTTCTATTGTGAATAAAATACTGGCTGGTGTGATTTGAAAGTCATTGCGTTTTGGCTTTATTCACAATTTACACTTTGTCCCGACTATTTCGGAATTGGGGTTGTACAAATAAAGGACAAATTTTAGAAAACATGCGACGTCCTACTCTGAGTTGAGTCCAGACAGGGTTAAACTATCAATAGATATATCCATTTCGCCTGCCTTTATTGAGAAATTCAGTCCAGATTTTCCCACCTATTTTTGGCATAATCCAGAACCTGGGATCATCTAGCTAGTGAAAATGTTTAATGCAGCGCTCAACAAGGGGAGAATTTAAATCCCATCTCTTTATGGAGCTTTACATTCTATTATCCAAGTGCGTTCTGTCAGTTTCATTTCACCTATGTAAAAGAGTTCACATGGACACTGAATAACACAGATAACCTCAGATATCGAGCATAAAATGTGAGTGTTGAGTTTCTGTAATTTATTGGTCTTCATGTCTTTAAATTCCTTTACGTGACAGTGGCCTTGCTGAGCACTGTGCACACAGCGCAGGGGCAAAGAATCCAGTTTTTGCGTGGTATGGTGGCCTTGTGTGAGCAGAGTGAACAACCCTATCTCAGGTGTTCTCATTGCGCTTAAATGCAAACTGTCGTTTTCTGTCAAAGAATGAGTATATCTCCAGGACTCGCCAATGTTGGAGAAAGGTGCGCTTAAAAACATAAAATATGAAGAGTATAGTTCAATCAGATTTTTCGTGTCATGTTTCCAAGGGGTTCCAATAATTGTGGCCCGCATTTAGGTGAATAAAATTTATTGTGAAAAATAAGAATAGTCTTTTTCTTTTAATCGTTTCCTAATTCAGGGTTAGATTTCTGTTTGTTTGGAGGTAGAGATTGGGAGTATTAACAACAGCCAAATATGTCCACAGTCTTACAAGGCAATATTTACCAAGGGCGCCACTACTATTTTAGGGCACTGTGTATTAATAACAGGCTACTGTGGCTATGTAAATTAAATCTAAAAAAAATCAACTTAGAATACACCTGCCCCAGGAATTAATTCTAAAACCTTGCATGAACACAGAGGTAAGCCAGTCCGCAAAGGCAGCAAACTCTACTCGGTAACAGGATAATACACAGAAACACGTGCAGATGAGTATGTACGCAAATGCGCAAGCCAACACGTCAGATGGACTTCGTCAACGTGCCCATACCGCTCAGCTGCTTTCGTATGGGCCTCATGACCTTACCCCCCCCCCCAAAGATCTTATTTCCATCATCAGATTGGCTTCACTTCCATCTGCCACAGTGGTAATTAATTACTCCTCAGAGTTCAGTTAAAATCCAGAGATGGTGGGGAAAAACAGCAGAGCTGAGGCAGGCAGACAGAAACAAAGGCAGTTGCGCGGGGCCACTTCTGGGCTCTTTCAGCTATGCGCACTCATGCAGCTCACCAAGGAGGTTAAAGACCACCAAGGCGGATTTCCCAGGAGGGCTGGATGCCCACAAGATAAAATGTTTTTCAGTCAGTGAAGCTTACCAAGATTCCCAATGTGCAAATGTGCAGTATTTGACACTGCAGGCAAAATGTTCATGGAAGGCAGCACAGCGCTAGCACATCCATCCCTCTTACCTGTGAATTAATTGATGTCAGAGCAAAGAAAAAATTGTTTTCCCACATCTCTCTCTCTCTCTCTCTCTGTGTCTCATCGTCCTTCTCCACAAATACACAACTGTTAATTCAGTAGGATGTCTGTGCATAATTCCTCAACAGGGTTAATACGTATATTAAAAAAAGAGAAAAAAAGTGTCTCATCACTGCTTGACTTTTTCCCATAAGTATACTAGTTCAGGGAAAGCAAAATAGTTTTAAAGGTGTAGGTCAACTGTTTTCACAGAATAAGCACATTTTGTAGTGCACACTGGAGTCTCAATCTGCTGCTTCCCACTGTTAGGGACTATGTTTTTCAGAACTCCAATACGCCTATTTTGAACTAACACTAGTGATGAAATTAACCCATTTACTATAACTGTGCAGTCACTGTGAAAACTGTACAACGATTAAGCAGTGGATCCTGACAATTTGAGAAGTTTAACACGCTCAAATGTCTGTTTCTAACTGAGGACGTGTTAAGGCCAGTGGCGGCCTGCAAGCTGAAAATTAAGGGGACACAGAACATTTCTTTAAACTGGTGACTGGTTTTGACCTGTTTTCAAAGTACATTTTTAATTAATAGGAAGATGAGAAACAAAAAATGTCATTTCAATGTGAAATTGCATTTCAATCAAGGTTATTCAAATGTGGATACTTCTTACTAATCCGCATTGTCTTTGTAGTTATTCAAACAATTGTGCAGTGCAAGTTAGATGTGCAGAAATGGTCGTTTATGTTTTTTCTAAAGTGAATAAAACATTTTTCGAGATTGAATTTATTCAATAGCAGCAACATTGCATTAAAAATGAAGATGTTTAACTGCCTGTGGATTTTTCTAATCATTAGAAAACTTGTTAATCAAGGAACATTACTGAAAACAAGTCAAGTCTACTTATTCGTTAATAGGGATTTTTTGTGCATCCTCTAATTTCAGCTGATCAGCCGTCACTGGTTGAGGCATCGCCATTCCCTCAACAAAGTGAGCAGATTAATAGAACTCTTGGTACTCGAACGCATATTCAATAAATGATCTAGTTTTCTTTCTATATTCCAAAATCTTAAAATTGGGTGTTTTAAGCCAATTGAGGACCAATACTTATTCTAAATGGGACTGTAGGCTTGTTATGAATCCTTTCCTGTCGTGTACAGATCGCTGCATAATGTTTTGGACTCAGTAGCTCAGGTGTTTTCATGCTTGTGGGATGAAAATGCGCTCTAAAAATGAAATTTTGCTATTCATATAGTCAATGCATATTATCGCATATGACCTTTAAAATGTTTTTGTTTCTATGAAGAGCTTATTGTTTCAAAAAAGTGAGACAGAAATATGTCCATGTGCTTATAGATCAAACGTGTATAGCCTACATTTCAGATATCCACCGACGAGCCAACAGTCATATTCCGGGCCATCGGCAAGGATTTATAATGATGATGAATCCCTGCGGTCGTGCACGCGAGTCTCTGTAATTATGGTAGTCTTTCCCCCGAAAAAAAAGAAAGAAAAAAAACGCACACCACCTTGGTTGGAGCGTTTTATCTTAATCACCACTTGCTTCCATTCTAATTAATTTGGCAGGGTTTTTTTCCCGTAAGCACCGCACGACCCCAGTTCGGAAACGTATGCTCAAATTGCCATGTCCGGCAAAACGCTTCGTATAGCGCTGGAAAAAAAGATAAACAAAAACATCGAGAGGCAAAAATGGTGAAAAAGGTTAAGACGCAGCTTCCTATTGCTATTTCCCATCAGAGAGCCCTAAGCCATCCCCCTCCCAAGTGCTCCTCATGTTTCTATAGTAATTTCCAGCCAATGATCAGTAGGTGTCCACATCCCAGCTTCCTCACCTCAGCACCAATCAGCCACACACAGCGACAGGAGACACGGACCGAGCTAACACTCGGCTGCGACACAATACACCCCGGACCAAGAGGATACACCTAACCTTCTGTTTTTCACCTCCGCTACCGAGGTACATCGCTAGCCGCTCTTTATCCCCTTTTCGATCCACTTCTCTTCTTCTCCTACTTTTCTTAACAGGGCAGTCGGTGAAAATGTGCCCTTTGTTTTGAACGCGAAGTGTGTGTTCTTCAATCTTGCGTTATTTTTCCACATCTCGCCGTGCAGTAATGCGCTGCTATATATTGGCAGACTGGTAGCGTCTGGAATCTCTTCTCATCAGGAACCGGGTAGGTGATGTGCTGGTCTTCTATTTTCCTTCCCGATATCATATTTGCATGCTTTCTATCAACACGGTTTTACCTTGGCTGCGCTGGAGCCTAAGTCGCTCGGGCGCGGAGGAATTAATTCCATGGTTTAATTGCGCCGCTCAGAACCCTTCTCGGATTTTCTATGCATGACCTTTGATCTGAGTGTCTCTGACAGACCAGACGGCGAGTAATTAATGGCACAGTACTGCAGCGGCAGTAAGGCTCGGAATCGGACGCACGTTACTTTCCCCCCTCTCACTAAGTATTGAGCTTTTCTGTCTCGCTGAACTTTGTTTACAGGTTGAAAATCAATAGCCGTGACTTGATTGCATTTGGCGTCAGTTTTCTGTTATTTATTTATTTTATTCTTATCCCAGGGACGAATTGATTTAGTGATCATGACTCTAAATGGATAATTTGTAAGATTTTTTTTTTAATCATCATCATTATTATTATTATTATTATAGGTCTTTATTTTAATTATCTGACGCAGAATATTTTTATTCATTTTTTTCGATATTTGAGAAATGCCTGAGTGAACTGTTAGTCACCTAGTTCTGAAATAACAAAGACTTAAAGTAAAGGATAGGCTATATTGTGTGCTGTCCTGCTTGGCAGCAGAATTTGAAAAATGCATAATTAATTTGCTGAGCTGCATGCTCAATTTGGGGCAGCTTACATTGGTTGCCTGACCTATTACCCAGCTATATCCTTGAATAATTAGGTTTAATGCCTGTCTCATAGGACTGGAAAATTGTGCACTCGCCGGGACTTGAACCTGAGACCATTTGGTTATTTGTCTAGCACCGTCAGAAGGAGCACTTGTAATTTTTAAACCGGACAAAGTCTCAGTGACCCATACTGCAACAGATAGTGGGACAAGCCGATGTTTTTTGTAAATACATTCATCGAAATGGTGCAAAGTAGTTGCTGATGGCATTACAGAAAGTGAGCCGTCACACTGGTTCTTTTACATTGAAGTATTTACAAGGTAGCTGAGGGAGACCAAATATAGTGTCTTTAGTACTTTTGTCTACAGTTGATATCCAAGGTTTAAAACATTTTTTTTCTATCAGTACATGCTGCAAGGTCTTCTCTTCTCTATATGATAGGGAATGTATTCATGTTCGTGAAACATTATCGGGTTGGGCAATTAAAAGACTGGCCCATAACAGGTAATGGAGTCAGAGATGTGTCTAATGGGCTTTTATCTGTGGAAACAAAATCCAGACGGACTTGAGAGAGGAAATGGAGTCCCCCAAGGCAGCTGACACTACAGCTGTTGGGTCTGTGGATTGGCTAGTTTGGAACTCACTAGTGGCTATCTTACTGTCACTGAGTAAATGTAATGAGCCTGGAAATGAAGGAGTACCAGGTGCTCTTAAAAAGCTCTTTTGAGGTGCATTGTGTGAAACTACTTGAGGAGGTTATGATTTACTGTAAAATATCCACCTTGCCCTTGCTAATGCACACAGGCACTGCACACTGTGTGTAGACATTACACTGGTGTCACGGAGCATTTTTAAATGGCTAAAATTGCAATAAATTCTTGAAAAAAATTGTAGCTTTAAAAATGGTGTGCTGTTAATTTTAGGCCTGTTGTTTTTGTTTTTTTTTTAAATAAAAGTATGCCTACTATGGACAATAGTCATGTGACAATACTTTTAGCAGTATTATAAGATATATAGCAATTGGAAGTATTTGTACGTCTGAATCACCTTTGATATTATTTGTTGCGGATAATGTGTTTTCTATCAAAATGTTGACTGTGGGACCTGATATAGACACAGCTGATCATTTCGTCATTTTCTTTCCCTTAAAATTCTGTTCCAACATTGCTACTGTCTGTTTTGTCAAGCATTTTAATGTTTGTTTCCCGTTATAATGACATGCTAGCGTGTCATACCGTTTATATAATTGTCACCAGACAGGAATCAGCTCAGTGAATATGAGATAAGTTTCATTAGAGAACTGTCAGCTTGTAATTGAAATGCTAGTGGATTTCTCAAATGCCGTGCTTTTATTTTTTTTAATCGTTGGTGGGGGGGGAGCTGATGTTTGTCCATTGTATTAGTAATTGTTGTTCTCTTGTTTTAGTGCTTGAGAAGATAAACCAGGATGGTAACATTCTATTTTTAACCAACTTGATCTTGACAAAGGCGATTCCACTCCCAGACTTTTTTTCGTGAAACTTCAACACGATTACAGCCATGTCTAATATAAACAATGCTCTTTGTATTGAGAATGGACAGAATGCTGACGTTTCTCTTTTGCAAAAGGATAATCTTCAGGAAAGTGGATTAAGTCAGCTTTTGGATTATAATGCAGAAATGGAAAGGTACAGGTCTTTCGCGAACTTCTACAAAACAAACGGGGCATTTCCACAGACTGCTAAAATCGCTCGCATAACGACGCCGATTTTTCCCAGCGCCAGAATCGGCGTGTCCCCTTGGAACTGCGATAACGCCATGCTCTGGGGAAGGAAATCAGCAGCAATGAACCCTAATAGGACCAGCATGCATAGAAATGAGTCCCAGCGGCCGGGAAAGCCTGGCGTGCCGCCAGAGACGTTGCAAATGGCAAATAATAATTTCCTCACTACCTTATCCCCCGAACACTGCAGACCTTTAGCGGGAGAATGCATGAACAAGCTGAAATGCGGCACTGCTGAAGCAGAGATAATGAATCTCCCAGAACGCGTTGGAACTTTTTCCGCTATTCCGGCTTTAGGGGGCATCTCATTACCTCCCGGGGTCATCGTCATGACAGCCCTTCACTCCCCCGCAGCCTCGGCAGCCGTTACAGACAGTGCGTTTCAAATTGCCAATCTGGCAGACTGCCCGCAGAATAATTCCTCGGCGTCCAGCGGAAACCCGGCGAAGAAGAAGAGGAAAAGGTGTGGAGTCTGTGCGCCCTGCAGGAGGCTAATCAACTGCGGGGTGTGCAGCAGTTGTCGGAACCGCAAAACCGGCCACCAGATCTGCAAATTTAGGAAATGCGAGGAGTTGAAGAAAAAGCCAGGCTCGTCACTCGAGGTGAGAATCCACCCCCCCTGCCCCACTCACATGCTTCCCTCTCCCCCCTCCCGTCCCCTCTGCATCTCCCTTTTTTATTATCATCTCTGCACTCCAAAGCATTAACCTTTTCATTTAGTCATGTTTAAGCCCTTGAAAATTGTTTCCATGCCCACCCATGCCTGAACATCCCCGGCTTCTCAAATCTGCCTACCCGCCTAGCCTAATTGGCAGTAATTAGGGGTGTTTGCGCGGAGCACAAGCTGAGCTTGGCTCAGACACCCCTAATTGCTGCCAGTCAGGCTGGGGCTGGAACACATCCGAACAACCCCAGGCTTGGCTGGGCTCCAAGCTGAGCTGGGAAAGGGTTTTCAGCGGCAAGCCGTGCTCCACTCTGCACTTGGTCATTTTAACCAATTATGTGGACCGGCTCTGGATGGCGAATCAATACCTCGCAAGTTCCAGGCACTGCTAGATTCAGAGTGATGCGGATGCATTTTCATAGGTAACTCCTCCAGTTATTGGCTGAAGGCAGTTGGCGTTTCTGTTGAGGATTTGGTTGTTAAGCTCTTAATTCGTCATCTTCTTCATCTTCTTCTTCTTCTTCTTATTATTATTATTATTATTATTATTATTATTAATAAACACCTTGTGATGTAATTCCCTTCCACTCTGGCAGACAATGATATCTTGACATTTAGGCCTCAAGAACTTGCTGATTCTTGTAGAATTTTTCTGCCAGCCTTGCAATGTTGCCTGGTGATTATAGACATTTGGTTGTAATGCAATGAAGAATTGAACAAGAGGGCCACTGACTTGATGCAATCATGCCTGAATGCCTTCATGGCTATACAAGGAATGGCACATGATAAATGTGGGGGGTTGGTGCAAGTTTTTAGTCAAGCAAAGGAACCCTGTGAGACATGTGAAATGTTTTTTTTTTTCATGTTATAATTGGGTGTGATGATTTCAAAGAGAAAACAGAGGCATGTTTATGTTTGTAACTTTTTTCCTTGAAGTGTCCACAGAGGGCTTACTTTATGGGTTTGTGCAAATGCTTTTTGAAACGACTGCAAACTGTTCATAGTATCATTGGATTGAGAAAGCTGTTCTGGTGACACCATGGTCTTTGCTGAGGAGGTTGCAGGACAATGTGGTTGAATTTTTTTGCGCCTATTGCATTTCTAAATATAATGCAAGCTGGTTTCGCTTTAGTTCATAGAATGTAAAAATTGTGCCAAGTGCCAGTACGCTTTCAACGGTAGGGCATGGAAAAGAAGAAAATGGACTGTTAATGTTTTTTTCTGGTCAAGCAGGCTCAGAAGATGTCATTAATTGCAATGAGATGATTATGGCAAAATGTATTCAATTTATACTGAGGAATTTGCTTTTAAAGTATCTGACCGTAAGTAACTTGAGCTACATGGATAATTGTCCTTTTCATTTATTGAAAAATACCTGTCCAATCAGCTTTAAAGAGTTTCTGTACTAAAGGGCAAACTTCATATCAGTATTTCCTGTGATTGAGACCCTGCTGTTTTCATCGTGGTGTTACTTCAGACATTCTCGTTAAAGAGCACATTCTATTATTAGAAAATATCCCATACCTGAAAGTGCGATAAGTAGGCTATGCCGAAATGGAATGTGACAGTGAGTGTGGCTTCCAAGGTAGTGCAAAGTATGTAGTTGAGACTGCCATGCAATTAAGCACTTGCTTTATTAATCTTGCATTCATTCAGTTAGTGCCAGTAGGGCACATTTTCAGGAATATTGATTTCATTTCTCTCTAACTGTTACTAAACACCTGTTCCGTTATGATGCATCCCCTCATTAAAAAAGTGAGCTTAGTTGAGTTAATCATTCATTGCCCTGTGACATAATTAGACAGGAGCCCAAGCTATTGTGGTTACTGTAGTCATTTCACCTGGTTTTAGGCCACCATTTCCCTGAATATTATTTTGCCATATGGGTTTTGATATGTTTCATTACTCTCTGGAGAGCTTAACAACCATTTTTATTTTGGTTTTTATTGACAAATTTAAAGTATTTTTCCATAGTGTTAGTAACCAAATTGAGCATTTTATCTGAGATGTCTGCATGAAGTCAAATTCTGGTCTTGGTTTTCAAGGAGCCAGACGTCTGGCTGGGTGATAAGTTTGTATTTATAAATATTTAAATCAATTTAGCATACATGGACAAATTTTCAGAATTTTTCGAAGTAATCAATGTATTTTGTGATTCTTATTTGAAATAAACAATAAAAACGGCTGATATAGAGTTATAAGAAATCGCAGTAAATTTCAAAGCAGTATATAATGTTGGATCTAAGTCACAATTGTGCTCACCATCGTAGAAATTACTGTTATGATAATTTCACTTCAAGGGTTGATTTGAAGCCCTGGACAAAAGTGCCGAGTTGCTACCTTTGGTGTATTGTTTTAATTTGACTTGTCAAACTGTTTCCTGTTAAGCTGAAGGCCATATTGTTCGAGATGCTTGTTTCAGGCTCAAGCTTTGAAATTTCGGAGGGTTGTGCAGTGTAAAAGCTACAGGTGGTGTGCTTCAGTTAATGGTACTCTTCCAAAGCGGATGGGGGAGGGGGCTACTGGAAAACTCATTTGTGCTCTCCCCTCCTCCCCAACCTGTGTGTCTGGTGTAAGCAGGTGTTTGAAGCAGGTGTCCAGGACGGGCCGGGCACTGTATTCTTAATTTTTCTCAAGCTCATTTTTGTAAAACACTAATCATCCAAGCTAGTTAAAATACCCAGAGAAAAACAAAACTGAAGCTACTTAAAAACCTAACTTGCTAAATCCCATAATTTATATTTTACAGGTCCCTCAGCCTTCAATTATTTTTCCCCTTTTGTGTTGAGGGATTCCTGCTTTTGTACTTTACCAAATAAAGGATAGCTTGGCAACATTGGTGCAAAGGAAGTCTTAATTCTAGTCACTCTTGTGTTGTATATGGGAAAACATCCATTTTGATTGAAGCTTGATTGTCTGTGACAAATATAGATGGTTTTGTCATGGGGTTATGAGATGATGTAATAAAAAAAAAAAAAAAGACCCACACAAATCCACCTGTGCTTTCCCAAGAGTGCCGTAAGAATGTAGCAGGCACCCACACATACTACGCATACTCATATAAACATACAAACACATGCACACACACGCACGCAAACACTCACAAACAAAAATTCAGTCATATACCTCAAGGAACGATAAGCCACAGTCAGCCAGTTGGATTTGGCTGTCGCTGTTTTCACATGGGAATCACCCTGAACTAATTATATCTTAAGCAACGGTTGAAAATGCAAATCAAAATTTTACTCACACCCCTGAAATCGGAGAGCCAATTTAATCTAATACCCCCTTTAAATTAGCGCGCTAATTCAGGACCCTAGAGGATTGGCCAATGTCATTGCCGCACTGAGTCTTTACCAGTCTCATTTCTCTCTCTTATTGACCCTGGAATGGATTAGTTGAGCAGAGGTTTCTTGTCAGCACTGACACTCCTAGAGCGGTGTTGTTTGCCTCTTTTGGCTCATATGGTTGTAGGTCAAATACCATTTAAAAAAAAATTGCCTCTGCCTGTAGATTTCTTGGCCATGTCTTGACCAAAGTACCCCGATGTTTAGCTTTTTGCATTATTTGCATGTATTGAATCAAGCTGCCTGTAAAGAACTATGCATTTACCCTTTGAGCGCTGATATAGATATTTTAAAAAATATGAATTTAATTGTCTTGGGCTGGTGAAAACCTATCATGTGGCGACTTGTTTAAACCCTTTTGCGCAGAATACAAAAAAAAAGAAGCCAATTTTTACTGTTATGCAGGAGCCTATTTAGGCTTTATAGGTATTTGTGTCACAGAGACTCTGGAAAATTATTCCGGTAAAGCAAGACATTTTGAAATTTAATTACAGAATTATTTATGAATTACATTTTGGATTTTGCGGATGCCGGCGGCTATATCTGCACAAAGAGGGAGCTCTTTTCAACAAGTCACAACACGATAGGTTTTGAACAGCTTTGATTTTGAAATCTTACATCATTGAGTAACACTAGTTGCATTTAGCACTGTAAGTCTGTACTAGGCCTTCTTACAGCCATTGTTCTTAATGTTTTCTCTTATATCAAGCATGTGAAATGCAATAAAAACATTTTCCCTCCTCTGTCTTAGTTGTGACATTACCAAGCATTAAGTTCAAGTATTGCAGTTTACTCCTCTTGAACCTACACAATTATTTGATGGGTTCTGTGGATATATGGTGGCGCCCATTGGAAAGTTCACGTCCTGCTAATAAATTCTGTGCCATTAATCATGAGGCTTTTTTTTACTGTCCTTTTTTCTTATTGGTGAAACTTGCTGAGGAACTTGAGTATATAATGCTGTGGGATGGGAATGATATTGCACTTGCTGCAGTTGCTCATTGTTCAGATTTTTTCTACTTAAAAATTTGCTGCAGGCCATTAATGTGGCAAACTTTATTCTCTCTCGTGCGGGAGATAATTCTCTGAGTAAAATATTTTATCGCGTATCTTTCATAACCGAAGAGCTCAGTATTTTTGTGTTAAGACCAATTAAATGACACAAAAGTGAATTGAAACACTGCAGTATGTAATTGTATGGCATTGGTAATAGTTGTCTGTTATCCAAAATCTGAGTTTAGTGGGTTCACAAAAGTGCAAAGGTTGTACCTTGAATTTAACATCCTGCCGCAGAAATCAGATGTTGGAAACACTTTCAAATTGATCATGTTTTATAGCTTCAGAGGTTTGTGTGGAATGCTATATTTTCAAAGCGGAAAACTTGCAATGGACGTTTTGCAGTCTACTGTTTCACCTGATGGCAAGTAAGCAACAGCAACTGCTCTCAAAGACTTTAAGTTAGCAATAAGCACAATTTGAGAGGGTTAGGAAATTAACAAGAGGTGTTTGCAGTGATAGGTGCTGCTCAGAGAAAATTACACAGCGCTTTGCTCGCAAGCCATTAGATAGAAGTGGTTTACTGGTTGAGGGATGCTTGATTGAGGTTGTATTGTAGATGAAATGCGCTAGATGAGGAAACACTGCTGCATTAATAGGCTTCGTAAAGACTGAGAAGTACAGAATTTTTGCACAGAGCTTGATAAGCTGCCATTATGAAGATTATATTTTTGACTGCGTTACGGTAGGTGGAAAAGAACCACGAAAATATATCCATGTAACAAAGGAAATGCGTCTCGCTATTAGCAGGGGTCATACTTGCTGTTTTGCGATTCTGAACAGACTGGGGAGAGGGTTTGGACTGTAATGAATCCATTGTTACCAGGTAGCAGTGTCTTAGGAATCCTGTTTTGCACTGTGAAGTACACATTAGCCACCATGGCCTCGCTGAAAATATAAGCGCATGTCCTTAATGAGAGTCAGGGAGCTAAGTAAGCGACAGGAGCCAGGTCTAATTTGTTTTAGGTGTGCTCGGAATAGATAAGAATGATTTGATGGCCTTTTTCTCCCCTCCCCCAACCTTTGCTTCCCCGGAGATAACACGGCAAAGAGCTCGCAGCCAATCTCCGTGCGGGCGAGGGTGGTGGTAGAGCGTGAGCGTGAGGATATGGTGGGGATTCAGGGGAATGGGGCGGGGAGGGGGGGCCTTAGCATGCGCGCAAAGCCTAAGGGACAGACTGCCTTTAGATCTGCAGATCTCTAGGTTACTGAATTTATTCAAGCTTTAAAACTGCAGATTAATTTGACTGGGTCTGGAAAAAAAAAGGCCTCGCCTGGCGGTGTATCTCAACCTAAAGGGCAACCTTAAGCTCCTGTCAAGACAATGGGATTTCGCCACCCGAGCTGCGCGCCGACCACTTAATTATGCACATCTCCCAGCGTGGAACCCCGGGCTACTTAGAAGAGCAGGTCCTGTTTTTTCCGCGGCGCACTGTGGATTTCCTGTCAGCTTCCATTTGCACAGAGAGTTGTATTCCTGGGGTCTGGGCTTAGGAGGGGCGGGGGAAACCAGGCCCGCTCCCAGGCACAGCAGCCCTGTTAAAGAATTTATGGTTTTTGCCACTGCCACCAATTACGAGCGAGGTGTAATCTGAGCCCCCCGGACCGCGCCCTTACACCGCCGAGCCGTCGCCTCCATTGCTCTGGTTTGATTGAACATCCTCCCTCTCGGAGGCGGAAGAGAGGCCATTGTTACGGCCCGTAACGCAGGAAGGTGGTGTCGGGGTTGGGGGTGCGAGGAATGAGGGTGCCCAGTGGAGGGTGGACGGTGTGAAAGTGCAGGTGCACAGGACGTTAATGTGTGGCGCTTTAAATTTTAAACAGAGTACTGTTAATAATTTATAACCGCTCTGGCTGAGAAGTTAAAAGGTATCTCTTCATTACGGTCAACCTGTAAAATGAGAAGTATCAGTGCAGGGCGATGGCTGCGGTTTTGTAATGTTCTGATTTTTATATTGGATTTTTAAGGCAGGAGACATGATGATTGAGTAATACTTGAAAAGACGATTTTTTAAAAGTAGTTTTTGGGCAGAACAGTTGATAGCATTCAGAGTAATTGTTTTGTCATCCTGATAATCCAGAATGTTATTTTTAGAGCCCATGTCTCTAATTTTAGGTTAATTGAGGATAATCATATAGGCCTACATACTATTTAATTAATTTAAAGTTGGGCTGCCTTTTATGTGCTTGAGATTATTCTCATTTTGTATTTTCACAAGTATCATCACTGTTCATTTTAGATAAGTTGTGAGCAAAATGGAGCTGGGTTTAGCATCTCATTGGCCTGATGTAAAAATGTACCTTAAACTTCCCTTTATGGGTTTCTCTCTGACATAGATTTTCAAGGCAAATGTCTGGTACTGTAGAAGCAGAAATATTATGTTGTTTTAATGGATGTGCTGCTAAAAGTTTTGCAAAAATTCAGACTAGATCAGGGGTCGTCAAGCCTGGCCCTGGAGAGCCGCAGTGTCTGCTGGTTTTTGACGTTACTCTGCACTTAATTGATGAATGAAAGCAGTTCATTACACCCTTAACTCATCTCACCTGGTGTCTTAGGTTTAAATAGGGTGGACAAAACCAAACTCAGCACACCCTGTGCTGTTAGTAATACTCCTGCACTGAGGGAATATTAAGCCAATCAATCAATTACCAGGAACTACCCACAAGACTCCTTGAGCCAATTAAACAGGCATGCAGGTTGTGACAGAAGTCGACGTGGAGACCAAGATTTGTCAATGTGTTTGGACATTTAGCATAGTTGTAATCCGGACAAAGTAGAGGTTCAAAGTAAAGATTAAAGTTTATAGGGCAGGGGTAGCAAGCCCTGGTCCTGGAGAGCCACAGGGTGTGTGAGTTTGGTTTTCTCCACCCTATTTAAATCTTATACACCAGGTGTGATGAGTTTGGCTTGTAATGAACTGCTTTCATTCATCAATTAAGTGCAGAGTAACGTCAAAAACCAGCAGACACTGCGGCTCTCCAGGACCAGGGTTGACGACCACTGGACTAGATGAATGACAATCACCATCTGGTTTAAGACAAAATGTCCAACTTTTTTTATATGATTCGGTTGACTGTTTTCAAAAATATCCTTCATATCAGGTTGTTTGATTAATTTGTATTGTTGCAGACCACAAGATATGTGTTTGCCCTTCCTATAGGACACTGGTAGCGTATCTGCTACTTTCCTCCCTTTCTGTAAGGTGAGCTATTTAAGCTCCTCTCCTGCTCTGTCTCTACTGCAAAAACATGCCTCTGCCTGCTACAGCGCTACACCACACTCTGCTGCTGTTGGTAGCATTGCTTGCTGCTGCGTCACTCCAGCATACTGCTAGTTAACATTCCACATCCACCTGTGGGCCCTTTTCCCCTCAGAGGGTAATGGGAATCCTGACACCCCCTTTTCTCTTCTCAAGATCAGTTGGCCGCAGGGTGTGTTACAGCCAGAGCATAGATGGCAAACTCTCATTTGTACAAAAGGTCTATTTGTTGATACTGCAATTAGCCATTGACATGTGAGTTTACTGACCGCCTGCTTGTCTGAACCTTGATTGTGAGTCAAATTCCGTATGAAAATATCTTAAAATTGAAAAAGGCAAAAATGATTGGCCTGCAAAGAAAGTGATCAGATTTGACAAAGAGTATTTCTAATTTTTTAACAGTTGCTGGAGGGGCTAAAAAAAAAAAGCAAGGGGCTGTCTGGTGAAATTATGCATCATGGCCTTTGTCATGCATTGCCCTGTTAATGGACATATACGGTATGCCTTTGATTTCAGCAATGTTTGCATAGTTTTGCACGTTATTCACTGTGTATGCATCACAAAGTCAAATTTGAGGAGCTTGTATCTGTTAGCCATGACTCATGACTGGCTATTTAGCTCGATTTGGGTTCACTAGGAATTCTTGTTATTTTGAACACATATGCATTTTTTATTCCTGCATTAATGTATGTATAGGCATATAATGTTACATACATTAGTGGTGTACATTAATTAAACAGGATCATGTGTCTTTGAACTGCAGTCCACATAATCAGCATGTCTGAGAATATATACAAGCTTCCCCAATGAAAGAAATGGGTTCAAATATTTATTCATGTTATGAAAATAATTAATATGAAATTACGAGACATTAACATCGCATTACATAAAATTGGCAAAAATTGCTGAAATTATACATGCTTCTTGCCAAGCATGACTTTTGATGCACTGCCAAAGTGTATACTTGCCAAATCGCACTGGGTTGCAAGGATGATAATATTTATTTTGCTTAACCCGTGTGTGAGTAAGTCGTGAATGGTTATGCTTATTTTATCTCTGATTTTCTAGATAGTTTCACCTCGTGTGTTTATTGAACTCCATCTACAAAGATTGCAGCCTCTGTTTCACATAGTTTGGTCTAATGGTTCTTTTAATTGTTTGTAAAAAGTTCTGAATTTGAAGAAACCCACCTGGAAATCATATACATATGTATTGGCACCCCTGGAATTTTTCCAGAAAATACAGCATTTCTACCAGAAATTGTTTCAGTTACAGATGTTTTTGGTTTTCACGTTTATTTCCTTTATGTGCACTAGAACAACACAAAAAAGCAAAAGAAAAAGGTCAAATTTTCAAATTTCACACAAAACTCCAGAAATGGACTGGACAAAATGATTGGCACCCTTTTAAAAATGTGGGCAAATCATTTTATTTCAAGCATGTGATGCTAGTCTAAACTCACCTGTGGCAAGTAACGGGTGCTGGCAAAAGAGAAATCACACTAGAAGCCAGTTAGAATGTATAACACTTGACTCAACCTTTGTGTTGTGTGCCTTTGTGTGTCACACGAAGCACGGAGAGGAGAAAGAAGAGCTGAGAATTGTCTGAGGAGCAAAATTGTGGAAAAATATGAACAATCTCAAGGTTACAAGACCATCTCCAGAGATCTTGAAGTTCCTTTGTCCACTGTGCGCAATATAATCAAGAAGTTAATAACCCATGGAACTTTGGCTACTCTCCGTGGACGTGGACGGAAGAGAAAAATTGACAAAAGAATGCAACGCAGGATAGTCTGAATTGTGGATAAACATCCTCAGTCAACTTCCACACGAATTCAGACTGTCCTGCAGACTCAGGGTGCAAAAGCATGTCATTCTACTGTTACAGAAAATGGAATGAGGCCCACAAAGAGAAGAACACAGTACCTACAGTCACACATGGTGAAGGATCAAAGATCTTTTGGGGTTGTTTTGCTGCCTCTGGTGCTGGGTGCTTTAACTGTGTGCAGGAATCATGAAATTTGGAGACGGTCAAAAGATTTTGGGCCGCAATGTAGGGCCTAGTGTCAGAAAGCTGGGTCTGCATCAGGGGTCATGGGTGTTCCTTCCAGCAGGACAGTGACCCAAAACATACCTCAAAAAGCACAAAGAAATGGTTGGAGACAAAGCGCTGGAGAGTTATGAAGTGGCCAGCAATGAGTCCAGATCTAAGTCCCATTGAACACCTATGGAGAGATCTCAAAATTGCTGCTGCAAGAAGGCACCCTTCAAATCTGAGAGACCTGAAGCAGTTTGCAAAATAAGAGTGGTCCAAAATTCCAGTTGAGAGGTGTAAGAAGCCTGTTGATGGTTACTGGAAGCAGTTGGTTTCAGTTATCTTTTCCAATGGGTGTGCAATCAAATATTAAGTAGAGGGTGCCAACAATTTTGTCTGGCCCATTTTTTAAAAGTTTTGTTCTTCTGTTTTTTTTGTGTTATTCCAATGCACATAAAAGAGATAAACACGTGTAAACAAAAACATTTGTAATTGCAATAATTTCTGGGAGAAATGGCATATTTTCTAGAAAAATTCCAGGGGTCTCAATACTTTCATCCATGACTGGACACACACATATATATAATATGTTCATTCATCATGCTAAAGATGTTGAACTGCTCTGTGAAAAATGTTGACTAAAATTTATAAAGGCAACCAGCAGTGAAACATTTTTGAGTTTGCTCAACTTCAAGTCCCAGTGGTTGCACAAACTAATTTTTGATAAAACTGAACTTGCACTTGAGCCGATTCAAAAATGGTTTGCAGCTGGTTGCCTTGCTTTTTTAAGTGGATTCAACTTTTTTCACTGTGAATATACTTTCTGTGAACATGCTTTATAGTGTGCTTCAGTGAGAATGCTACAAGAGGGAAGCTGTTTCTAACTACCACTGGCTTATTTTTATTGTTGGAAAACATGTAAATCGAGGAAAATGATGGTAAACAGATGAACACTTGTCAGTCCTCATCTTATGTTGTTAATAAGGAGAACTGGCTATGCCTGATGTGCCTGAGTTCATGTGGTGTCATTTTAAATAAATGATTGAAAACAAGTCAAAACCAATCATTATCTTCAACTGATGATGCGTCACAAATTTTCAGTTCGCCAGCTGCCACTAGTTTCTTCCAATATGTAATGACAAGAATGTCAGTGCTTTACATAGCAAAAAAAAGTAAATACATTTCCCTATTTTGCCCGATCATGGATAAACCAGTCTTGGTATGCTTGCTGTTTAGAACATTACATTGAACATTTATGTCTCCAAGGTTATATTTTTTTATTAAGTGCATATTACTCATTGGAGAAAGTTGCTTTCTTTCATGTTTGTCATGTTGCATACAAAATACAGTATTCTTTTTTAGTGCTCTGTGTACTAATGTCCGAGTATACTGTGTATTTATGGTGCGGAATCATTCATAATGAATACATGAGAAGAATGCAGGTTGTTCAAACCAGAGAAAACGAAACATTTAAAAACTAAAGTAGATGATGTATATTATTAGTAATGCATAGCTATATTCCATTGAGGATTTTATTGCATGATATTTTACGCAAATACCTTCATAAATTAATTGATATTTTCAGTGATTCACATCTTTGCCAGCTAGTTATTTGCTGCTCGGCTATTGCTCTTCTAATAGCAGTCAAAATTATTATTTAAAATTATTGTTACAGCTGGTCAGGGACGTGCAGTCAGGATAGGCAGTGACTTCTCCTTTTTTATCGCTAGATTTTTCAACCTGTCCTGTTTCCACTTACTATGCCTGATTGTCAATCAATCAATTTGATCTTTTTTCTGGTCAATTAAGCCTGTGATGATTAAGAGGTGATAGTGACAAAAAGATTAATTTACCTTGATGCTTTGATTCAAGACTGAAAGGAAGTAAATCTTAATAATTAATTAGGAAAAAATCTCAACTCTCTCGGTAATTCCGTATATTGTTTTGATCTTTTGTTTATCAGATTATGAAAGAAGACTGAAAATAAACTCCCTATTTTTTAAAAAATGGCATTAAAAAGTACGTGTTTAAGGGGGGAAATAGGCTATTATCATTTACATATTGACCACACATTGAACGCCGCATAAGAAAAGTTTTAATATTTATTAATGGTATTGCGTCAGCTTCCTCTAAGCAAATATGAACAAACTTGCTGTCTTGTGAGTATTTAACTTTGATGCACTGAGCAATAATGTTGTGGATGGAACTGGCACGCCATTCTGCCGTCTAGTCTTGTAAATGAGTTAATCAATCCTCATACTGCTAATCAAGCAAAGTAATAGAGTTATCGTTTGTTTAGCGTGAGGATTCTGCCTCCCCTAACTGACCTCCGACGGCACGTCACTGCAGCTGGTGCACGCAACCGGTTTAACATTGAGACTGGTTTGAAATGTCATGGATGCAGTAAGTTCTAAAATTGCTGTGTGAGTGAATCTGATTATATTTATCAGTTTCATGGATAAGTTTGGAATGACAATGAAGATTTTAAATTACTCTGGCCCTACTCTGATTTTAGGTATCAGTGAAATATTTCTATGAAATATATATCAGTGAGTGAAATTCTCAAGGAAAACAGGTTTTGAACCTCATTGCATCTCATGAAGCTGATTATTTTGTAGCGTTAAAATGTATACCTATTGAGCATACTGCGGCATTGTAATACGAAGCGGCCATTTTGTACCTGAGCAGCCAGTATACATAAGATAATGTTGAAGGGATAGGATATTTAACCCAATGAAAAGGGACACTGTGTAACTGAAATAATAGTAGGAGTCCGTTAGAGATATAATCCTTGCTCTTAGTGGCAAGTGCTAAGAGACCTTTGTTGTGATTCGTGACCTCAGTTTATCATTGAACTAAAAAGACAAAAGAGTCATGAAATCATGAAATCTATGGAAATACTAACATTTGAGGGATTTGGGGTAGTTCTTCTGACAGTAATCAAGTCTAGCCCTTCACTAAGGATTTCTATATAAAAGTCTGTTTTGTCTGGGACTAAGGATTATATCCAGGATTATGTGTTTGTGAAACCAACCCATGGCATGTAAAACATGGGATTTTTAGCAACATTTTGGGACTTGTATAGATTTTGCTGTATTTTATATTGGACAGTCCAAAAAAACTCATGTTAGCTTTTTTATTGCAATCAGCTGACAGATAAGCACTTTTGCCTCGCCAGAGGAAGATTCTGGGTTTGAGTTACAGCCGGCTGAATCCTCTCTGCATGGTAGTTGTGTGTTCTGCCTGTGTTTGTGTGGATGTCCCCTGGAGGCTCTGATTCCACCCGCAGTCACTCACTCAAGCTGGTTAGGTCCAGCAATTACTGAGTCGCTGACCTCAGAATTGTTGGTTCCTGGGCAACGCACTCTGGCTGCCTACTGTTGCTCCAAAATATCTGTGCTAAATGCAGGGGACAAATTAGCGCTCAGGGTTAATTTGAAACTTAACTTAATCCTTTAATTACCCCATGAAGGAAAAAACAATTGGACGACTCAAACTGTGCTTTACTAAATTTTCCAGCCGGCCATTAATGGGTTAATGCAGCAGACATTGTCAGTGGAATATCTTTCATTTAAAATGCAGCCTACTGCATGTGCTCCTGGAATTAAATGTTTTGTGTTGAAATAATGACATCAACACTGGAGATAGCAAACTGTATGTAAACAGGTGTGATTTGTGACACGTTTGTGACACATTTCCACCGCTTTTAAAACATATCATAACCCGCAGGCTTTAATTAATGTAAACGACAGCGATTAGAAATGACTCAAATGAGTAATTTTAGCAACCAATTGGACTGACAATGAAGAAAAGAGAAATAGAATAGGTTTACCTTGCTGCAAAGTTCAAACTGATGTATTATTAACAGTACACATTTAGTTCATGAATCGGATCTTAACGTGTCTGTTCGAATAAGTCATCACCCTATAAGAATATCTTTTTCCTGGAAGCAATATCCTGTGGAATTTTGTGTGTTGTGCATTAGGTGTAAAGTGCAGGGTCTTCTACTAGGAGATGAATGGGATGTTCACAGTTCACAGAAATACTGCATTACCTATTGAACATATGATAGATTTGTATGTCACATTCAGAAGTTCTAAAGACTAGTATAAAGAAACTGGCATATAAGTCCTAAGTCTCCCCTGGGGTCTGTCTTTAGTTGCTTGATAAATGATGACATCACAGGCCATAAGGCATCCAACCTTAGCTTTGCTGGTGTTTTGGGTCATTTTCATTGCTAACATGGTATATACATCCTGAACTGTGAATTTACTGGCTTTTCCCTTGTGGGTGAATGTTGGCCCCTGCTACTTATTCCATTCATCTGTTTGGTTCATCTTGCGAAAAGGGCGTTTGCCATCCCTACACAAAATTTTAGTGTGCAGTAATGGAAAAGAGTTTCTAATATCACAAGAGGAGAATAATTTACATTTGCAAGTGTCATTGAAATGGGGTTAAGTAAGCTGTCATGAAATCTACAGACTTTGCTCAATTCCATTGCAGAGAAAAGTATGCTATACTACTATAAGGCTATTGTTATTTTGCAATTGTCATTTCAGAGTCATTTTCTGCCTGAAGTACACTACCAATGAAGCAGGCTAAAGCTATTTTTTAATGTGGTAAAGGGTATCAGACTTCACATGCATTGTTTTTATGTTAATTGATTGTAATACTTGGTAGATCTGTGGCTTACGGAATTAATAATGCATTTTGTGACCAAAATATATTGAAGAATTATTACATTAGTACTTCCTAATGAATAGATCTCAGGAACTTCAGTTACTATTTGTCTGAGGCATAGCAGTTAGATTACCGGCTTATCAATTGCATATTAATGAAGAGCAATCAAGTTGTGAGCTTGTTTTAGATGTTTTAGAGGCATTATCGCAAAGGGACCGTTACCTTTTTCATAAAGGTTTGTGAGGTACAACACAAGAAGGATTAAATACATGTGTAAGAAGAAAACTGCATTGACAGATTGCTCTTATTCGTGAAAACAGTCCATATTATTAGTTTAACAGTCTATATTTGCGTGCAAGTCAAGTATCCTTCCCTGTTAATACTCAAAATTGTCTTGAAATGGTTAACAGATCACCCATGTTAATACTCTTCGCATTGGAATCTGCCTGTCATTCCAGTTTATTGTCTGCGAAACCAGAGAAGTCAGACTACAGAACAAAGAAGAGAAACTTTACGGAGTGTGAAATCGAGATGCTCGTTATGGAGGTAGAGGCCAGACGGGCCATATTGTTTGGAGAAAATAGTTGCGGTAAAACAAATAAAATAAAATTTGTGGAGTGGCAGCGCGTCATTGCAGTCTGACTATTTTGGAAATGGAAAAAGAGTTGTTGCATATTAAAGTGGATGTAGCTCACCAGTAAAGCACAAGTGCTGGTACCTGTGTCATTGCTTGACAATGTCCACCAAAATGGGTTTCTGTAACCTCTGTTTTCATTAGGTTATACTACCATAGACAGGAATTTATAATGATTGCTGTTGTGGCTGAAACTTTGTCCAAAATACTATATTATTTAATTGTATAACACTGTTTTTACTGGCAAAAACTGCTCATCCATCCACTGATGTCTAATTACGGGAACTCAAATCCACTTGGTCAGTTAATGCTGGGACAAAACCAATTGAATCTAATGCACTATACTATACGGGACTCTATACTGGTTCACTGATGGAAAAAGCTGAATCCCTCATGGGAGGTTTCAAGTGCAATGCTATCAAAGTTTGGACTGTAGGATGGTTAGCTATGAACTTCCCAGCTCACATAAATAAACTAATTCCTGTAGGCTAAAGTGACCGTTATATGTCAGTGAAACATTGTTTTTGTCGTACTTCTATTTCACCACTTCGCAACCGGAGTACCCGATTCCTCTCGTTTCTAAAACTCACTGTTTGCGTAAACATGCACATGGCAGGTTCTTTTTAATAAATCTCAAATCAACCAGGATAGTGGCAGATATCTATTTTTATTCACATGTGGCATTTCTGAAAGTTAACCCTGGACAAAGCACATTTGCAAGTGGGGAAAAAAGACAACCACATGCTCGATATGAAGAAATGTACAGCGCTGGAGTGGTGAACTTAAGGATTTGAATGGGTTGTAGGGTGAATGGGGGTTTTAAAAGGAATGGCAAAGAATCTGGTCTGGAGGCCTTCTCTCTGCCTTACTGCCTTTTATTTCTGGGGTTTGATCTTCAGAGGGCTGGAGGTAGACTGCCATATTTACCCTCCGCTGCAGTAGACCCATACGACTCCACATCTCACGGCCTCGGGCCTCCACTGCTTTTAAAATTCTGCGAGCGAGGGGGAGGGGAATTAGCCGAAGAATTTAACATGTCCACGCCAGCTCCCCCCGGCGATTGTGTGTGCGTGCCTTTGCGGTCTTTGCCTTTTTTTTTTTTTTTTTTTGCCGCGTCTGAGAGCTTCGGTAGCGAGATCTCTGTCCCCCCCATATATTATTCATTTCCATGTGGGAGAGTTGCCCCCCCAAACTGTGGCTTAGGGGCCGACAGCACCTGCCCCCTGGCATAGAGCCCACCTGGGTCTTTAAAGATGCAGCAGCAGACTCAACGCTATTTCCAAATGCGCCCTAACCTCATTCTTCGACAGATGTGTAAGCGCATGCAGTTAGACATAGTTTGCTACAGACTCACGTGCATTTCGTTGGTAATAGGATGAGAGTTTATTGGTAGGAAGGAAAGAATATGCTGTTTTACTTTCTGCAGTGCTGTTTCATGAGTCTGCCACAGCTTTATGAATTGATATGAGCAGTGAAGGTGATGCGGGCAGGTTACTGCTGGGTGACCAAAGGGGGGACAGTTCCCTGTCAATAGCAGAGGGTAACACTCATTTACTTTAGGCCAGGCTCTGTTACTAATAGCTGGTAGTGACTGTTCAACATGAAAATGGAGTCCTGCAGGGTTCAGATACTCCAAGCAATACGCCGGTTTCACTTTATTCAGGTACCTTTGCATATGCGCAGTGCTTCAGCTACTGCGTTTGACTTCTCCAGCGTAGGGCGCTGACAAAGTGTGCCACGGTGATTGCATTTTACAGAGAAAATGAATTTGTTTTGGACGGAAGATGCGATTTTAAAAGGCGATACGAGAGGTTTGGTATTCTCGTAAAAACAGAAAAGCAGCTAAGAGGTGCATGAACGTAGTCACTGAAGTCTCTGTTTTAGTGCACATTCATAAAATTCATTATAGTTGAGTGGGATTAAAATAACACTGGAACGGTTCTAATGTACATTTCTGCGATTTGTGGATTTCTCCGTGATTTGTGTCAGGAGGTTTTTCACGGATTGTGTTGTATGGAGGAAGTTATCATCGAATAGATCCGAGAACGCTCAATGAAATGTTTTGTGGAAAAACAACAATTCATACTAGCCCAGAGTGACAATTTGACTCTTTCTTTCATTATTTCTTTCTCAGTATCTGTCTGTCTACTACAAGTCTCTCTCTCTCTCTTTCTCTCTCATTACACTTAATTATGGTCAAAGAGCATTTTCGTAAAGTTTATTTTGCCCCTTACTTTCATGGATAAACTTGTTTGTGTTGTACCTTATAATTTCAGGTTCAAACTTCCTTTGTGGCGTGTCACAGGTAATTATGCCAGGATGACTGAGACACATCATTGCTCATTTCTAAACCGATTTTTTGCCTTAGCAGGGGAAAATGACCTCAGTGCCTGGTTAGTATTTCCCAGGATATTTTTCTCAGGTGGGTGCAAGTTTCACATCCTGGGGGAGTGCCATAAAATAATTACATTCGGCCCCTTTTTTAAACAAGACCTTTGGAGCCTTCTGATAACTAACTCTAAACCAACTCTACAATGTATTAGTTTCTGTTTTGTATCACTTGAGACTCTCTAAACTGATATATGAGTATAATGTTAGGGTACAGTAACTTGTATTATGCTGAGGCCAAGAGCTTTCTAGATGGTAATACCACCCTGCATGTTGAAAAACCAATTCTGCTGATTTCCTGAAAGGCTTTATGTTACATAATTTGAGGAGACTGAGCTAAAAAAATGCAAGTAAAAAGTTTCTATTTTGTACAGTTTTTTTTTTACAGGCACAAAATAAGAATGAAGACTTTATTATATCATATATACCTTATTATATCATATATATATATCGGCTTTCATGCACCAACCAAAACAGCAACGTATGCTATTTGGATGTCGTGAAACACCCACAGATGTAGCGGAAAACATCTGGATCATGTTTGCATTTTCCTCTGTCAGCTACTGTATTACTAAGCCTGAAATCAGGATTAGGCATAAAATAATGTCCTTAAAATCAATCATAAATGTGAAAATAAATAAGCTGAGAATTGAACAAATAGTTTACACTCGGCTCAGAGGAAGATGGAAGTCATGTCTTTGTGGCAGTTTTTCTGGTGATTAAGTGATGATACAAGACTTCTTAACCTTACAAGTGGTTCTCAAAAGTGACAATGCTATGAAATGCATATCATGCATTTTGAGAAAATGTGACACGCTAGAGCAAAACAGACTCAAATTTCGGAATCAGCGCCTCAAAATGAGCAAGAAAGAAGTTTTATTCAGCAAAAATGATGCATGGTGTTGTAATATACTAGTGAGTGTTTCAAATAAGATAGCTTCACTTTTACCGTCCCTCTCTCCTCTGTCTAATTTCACTTTTAACCACTCCTATTCCACAGTGTCTGCAGGAGCTTATCAACAGGAAATTATTCCTCTTTTCTCCAAGTCAGCAAGAATCGCAAATTCCTCATTACATGGGAGCAACTGCGGTGCACTTACCTTGATTTGTTCAGATACGCCTGGTATCCAGTGCACAGCGGGGAAAGTTTATTGTCAGAGAGCATGTTCACATGATGAAATTGGTATTTGCTAAGAGGAAGATGCGTATTTAGCATTTTGTTGCATGTTGCTCTATTGGTGTGTTGATTTTTGATGCAGTTGATAGCACTATGGGTGGTGTCAGTAAGTTGGTGTTTTTTGAGATGGAAAGGTTCATCCTGTAATGAAACAAAGTCGTTGCTCTGCCTGTTAGATTTCTCCATGTGTCACATTTGGATAAAATTCAGATAATAAGACTTTTTTCAACCCTAATTAATAATATGGCTTCAGTGCTCCTAGGGGATTGTCTTATTGACTGCCCCTACGGGGGATGATTATGTGGCTTGATTGAGAGAGGAATTTGGGTAATTTTACCATATTAATGGTTGAACTTGCACCTGCTGTTTCGGATGGCTGAGTCAGGATTTCTTTTTGAATTGTGTTTTGAACAAACAGCTGTGCGCTATCCAAGACGCACTATTAGATTTTGAATTTGATGAGTTGGGGTCAAAACAGTTCGCTAGAGCTACAGTATCTGTGATGGAGCTTGGATTTTCCACTTTGTCCATTAACGAACACAAAATCGTACAGACCCACAGTGCATAATGTGTATGCGCCCCACTAAACGTCCCAACTAAGCGTCCCTGCTAAATGTTTCTGAGTGAGTGTGAGTGAGTCGGTGAATGAGTGAGTGACTATAATGTGCAACACATAGACCACGACACCAGTTTGCATGCCATGGGAAAAAAGAGTGCCTCATGCTTGCCACCAACTACCTCCACCAATTATCTGATGTGCCAGTAAGGTGAATGGAGTCATTCATGCCTGACTCTCTCAGCTTCGTCCATATAACCCTTTTCTTCCTTTCACAAAGTTGCATGATGGCATGGCTGCAAGCAATTATACCACAAGAAAATCATAGTATTCCCTTGACTTGTTTATAAAGTTCATTAGCTCATAATTTGAATATTTTGCTTCAAATATTCTCCTGCCTTCACGGTATGGTATTGCTGGAATTATAAGATTTCCTGCTTCGGAACCATTTTCCCCCCATTTATTATGAGATGCAATTTCTCTGGGAAAATGGCCAATATCTTGCAGGCCAATTTGTAACTAGAAAGGCAGAAGTTAATTACACCATTAACTAACATTAACATTAACTACTCTGCTGTTAACATAAAACCTCATAAATACACAAAGCTTTGCTCAGAATTGTAGGTTTTTAATTGTTTTTCTTTGAAAACTTCTTGAAGTTGCATTATAGTGGGAAATTCTTTATGGGTCTGCTCCTGTTTTGTTGTCTAAGTGTTTTGCTGTGCTTTGGCAATGAAGTGAACACCCTAAAAACAAACTTCTCAGGAACAATTCATAACACCAGCATTATCATTTTCAGCTCCAACTCACAGAATATTCTCCAACTGAGAAATACCCGATTTAAGGTCAATATGGCCTTTTTGAGGTTTTTAAATCTGATCTTTTTATCAGGGTTACAGGTAGAAAGCTTGACCTTCCTTTGCAACGGAAAAATGGCCAAAAACACCCAAAAAATGCAAGAGGGCCTTATGAAGCACTCTTAACGCTTTAAACCAGGGGTCTCAAACCATCATGAAAGTTATCACTGCTACCAAAGCAAACCACACCTGCTTTCCCAGTTACAGATCTTGACGAGCTGCTAATGAGCTGAAGCCGGTGATTTGAATAAGGGTTGGAGTAGAAACCTACAGGATGGTAGCTCTCCAGGAACAGGGTTGGAGACCCCTGTTTTAAACTGTAACATTTTGCTCAAAGGAACTGTGTCACCATTACTGAACTTACATCCTATAGCGGTGAATCTCCTTGCCTGCAAATCATAATCTGATCCCATCCTTACCAATCTGTCTTGGTTTTGCATTGAATTTATATATTTTAGTTACTCAGGTGTTATACTTTTTATATTAAGGAGTTTTCTGTGGAAATTTGAGGATACAAAGCGCTATTTAGATCTTTAACTGAAGGATATGAAGAACGTAAACTGGTTTGCTTGCTGCCAATAATGTATAGAAGAAAGTACACTTCTTCTGTGATGTTTATTGGCGATGGAAAGCCAGCTTACATTGGCTTTGTCTCATTTACAAGGAAGCATCCTAAGTCGATGGCATTTTTGGGCAACAAGGCTGCTTAGGACTGTTTCAACTCACTAGAATGCATAGGAAACATTCTAGATAGATACCTCGTTTAGGCAAAATTTTAAGGAAGCATCAAGTGGTTCCTTATCAGCGAAGGAAATCCCAAAATGCCTTGTGACAAGCTGGGGGATTGATTGTATTGATCACAGACGTGGGACGGCAGCGGTCGATATTTGATCAAGTTCACGTATCGTTTCATCATAAAATTCGCTTCTGATCATTTTTAAGCGAGAAACTGACTGCGTAGATTTTGAAAATCGGCTCTTTCTTGGGAAAGGACGTTAAATTAAAAAAAAAAAACTCGCGCCGATGTTTTCTAAGTGCTGAAGCTTCGCGCTCTAGACTGACAGAAAGCTAACGTTTACCTTTCCCATGGCAACCGCTGAACTCGCGCTGCAGCGTAAACTGCGCTAGTCACATGATGCCTCGTAGTTAAAGTGTTTCTTCTCACGTAACCTTTTTACTGAATAGTTCCTAATGAGGCGGTGTCCTAACTAGGTACCAAGGTAATAGGACGCCTCCTCGCAAATAAAATTCAGCCTATGGTTCTATATCACTGAGCTTGAAAAAGAGAGTTGATTATATCTGCACTGTTGTTTTTTGCTTGTTTACTCGCAAATAATTGGAAAAGCTTTGCAGCGCCTAATTTTTCACTGATTTAGTTGCATTTGGTTTGGTTGCATGTCCCAGGCTGCATTTCTGGATGTTTTCTTGTGAAATTGGAAGTGAATGTCAAAGCAGATACTGTTAACAGAGTGTATTACTGTAATGCATAAAGTAAGCCTACTTTAAAATTTTGCTCAAGACCACTGGCATATTAGTGGATTTACAGATTTATGGTATAAAGTAATGTGCTTTCCAAAACTTTCAATCCGGACCAAAGCAATCACGCCTCGATGAACAGATGAGCATACTGTCCATGGCAACGGCCTTGAGCGGGTGCTTTGGTATGAAGCAGTGCTGGTGGCTAGAATATTGGCTGCAGGCGGGGAGATGAGATCTCCCCTTCACCGTGTCGGTGATAGATTGTTATACCTTCCAGGTTTGAGCTCGGCAACGCCCCAATATTCCTGCGGAATAAAGTGACAGGCAATATATAACACATCAGTTAAGGCTGGCTGCTTTCTGGAAACTTTTCAGGCTGGGAAATGACCCTGAGTCTCCCATTGCATGCATAGTTTAAGCTGCCTGCATACTTTAGGCCTCCATTTTATTTCATTTTAGGTATTTTCCTCACATTTCTGCCCTTATTTTGTCTGTCATAGAAAAAGATTCACTGGGGTTGGTAACATTGGACATACAACAGGCCACCTTAAACCTGAAGTCCATAGCATAGGGAAATAACTATTATCCTTTTTTTAAAAAAAGAATCCATCTTCCACGTTGTTCAAGGCTGTCTGGTGAGCATTCCGCTTAGGTATGCACTATGTGTCTTTACAAATAATATTTTAAAAATTGCTGCCCTTATCGGGTGCTTCAGTTTCGGCTAGGCACCGATCGGAGCGGTGTTTGAAATGTGTTTGCAATTACGGCGTCAGGCCAGCACAGGAGGAGAATGGGAGTCTTTGCGTCAGCGCGGGGATGATTATTTATTTATTTCCGAAGCTGTCAGAATCGCCTCCAAAGGACTGCCGCGGTGGAGCGAAGGTGGCCTGGTTCCCAGTCCATACGTTAATAAATAATGGGCATGTCAGGGTAACGTATGGGCCGTGCGTTATAATGAGCGTTCTGGAGCGCATCAGCGCAGTCCCAAGCCTGCTATTCATCCTCCCCCAGCGAGGAAGTGAAGGTCTGCCCACTGACAATGAGCCATTGTCTCTGAGAATCGCCTCTGCGTTCGCCCTGCGAGATGTTTTTTTCATGCGCAGGAAGCGCTCTATCTCTCGACGCTGATATGTTTGTGGGGATAGATGGTGCCGATTTTGTGATGATACCGATGATGCCAGTGATGATGAAGGTGATGATTATAATTATCACCATTATTATTATTATTATCATATTTTTTATTATTATTATCAGTATGCCAACTGTTCTTCACGCTGAAGTCCATGAGTGTTTCAGAATGGTTAGTGTAGAGCGGGGAAAATCAAACTGGGTTTCTGCCAAATGGTGGGCTTGATTGAAGCGAATTGCAGATTTGGGCTGAGGAGGGAAAGAATGGAGTGGAGGCGAAGCCAACAGAGAGCCAGACACCTCCCCAAGCACGCGAGCACATTTGCAATCACCCGAGGTTCAAAAGGGTAATTTATTCGCCGTCTGTGGTTAAAATAGTGCTGCTTTAAATGCAAGTGGGATTTCGCTCGGAAAAACGAGCCTCGCGAGCGGTTTCTCTTTTTTTTTCCTCCCCACATCCCCCTGCTCCCTCCCCCTCCTCCTCGCTCTCCCCTCTCCCCTCCTGAGCTCTCCGTGGCATCTTTAGCGGTCCTCGGCGAGCATATTTCACTTTTACGCTCATCCGCATCGACGCGCCCGCGCTGATTGAATTTGAGGCGCTGCAGCGGCGCCCATTATCGTCCTCGTCGTCTCGAGTGCTTTATCTCCGACCTGCCCTGGGGGGGCGCGGACACAGGGGTACGTCGATGTTGGGGGTGGGCGCGGGGGGGTGGGGGGGTGGTGGTTGGCCCTGCTCGTGTTGCGGGGAGGGGATTCGAGAGGGTGGTGGGCGCCGCTAACAGCTAGCAGGATTAGCATCTGATTATGAGTCAGCAAGCAGCCCCCCCCCCTTCCAGCTCCTTCTCCACGGAGGCTGAGCAGAGCCCCATCATTAAGCACACCTGACCTCTCATTTTGACGCGGGTGGCAATCAGGGCAGGGCTGCTTCCTCCCTCCTACGGGGCCCTCGGATAAAACATCATCCTCCGTGTCCTATCCTGAGCGGAGGCCCAGTTCTGAGCTCAAACGGCACACCGCCGAAGCCACACTCAAATGAGGGATTTTATCGAGTGAGCGATGCACGCTGTAGCCACATTCAGAAGCGCGCGTGTACAATTATACATGCAGCTTCACACGATCAGGAACGTACTCGCTGGAACACACTCGCGCGCACTTGCACACGCTTGCGCACGTGCATGCACTCTCACTCAGCGCCACGGGAATGGAGGGTGTTAGTAGGTCTGAGCCCAGGTCTCGGCGTGGGCTTAGCGGGATCTGTGGCACTGAGGCGTAAGGGTTAAAGTGAGGTTGAGAGGCTGTCACGCCGCGTCTTGATTGGAGATGAAGCCTGAGGGCTGCTCCTGTGTATCGGGTGCAGCTTACTCTTTTTTTTCCTCCCTCTCTCCCTTCCTCCCTCTCTTTCGATGGCCTCTCTCTCTCTGTCTGCATCTCTAACTCACTTTCCAGCTCCCCCTCTCCATTCCTCTCCCTCTCTCTCTTCTCTCTCAGTCAAAATCTTTGCTCTTTCAGTTCTTCCCTCAGTATTTCTCCTCCTCTATCCCTTGTTCTCTCCTTTTTTGTCTCTGTCCTGCCTGTATGTGTCCCTATCTCTCCCTTCTGCGATCACTCTCTCTGTCTCTCTGTCCCATTTTCTTGCCTCTCTCTGTCAATATCTCCTTCTCTCTTTCAGTTTCCCTCTCAATAGTTCTCCTCTCTGTTCCGTGTTCTCTCCCTCTCTTGTCTGTCTCTTGTCTGTATATCTCTCCACCATGGTCTCTCCCTCTCGTCTCTCTCACTCTCTCCTGTCCTCTCTCTGGTTGTTGACAGAGTGACTTTGATGGCAGGGCATGCGCGGAGCAGAAGAGCATAGCGGCGCAGCGCTAATTGAGCCTTCTTTGTGTCCCTGTGACTGCACCATGCCATTACCAAGGCCCAGCAGTGGCTCAGAACAGCACTCTGAATCCTCACCCGGCAGATCAATACGACAGGACTTAACAAAACGGAGACATTGGGACCACAGATCAGGATCATTACTGCGGCCAGTGAATCACACCAAGGCCGGTGCCAGGATATATAGATCAATATGGATGTTTTAATGGAGGTCTATTTTTTATTTTTTCTTTTCTCTCCTTGTATTCTCTTGTATTTTTTTTTTTTTTTGTTTGGCTGAGGAAAGGTGCTTTTGTTTCTGCAGTTATAATGGTTGGCAGTCTTCTTGACTCCTGGACTCAATGCGCCATCCTGGACCTCAGGATGCGGTGTCTCGGTTTTTTCCTTTAGCTTTGAGTCTAGAGAGGGTCTCTTTTCTTCTTGCACTTTATTACTGAGATGCCCAATTGTACTTTAGGCGTATGAAATTATTTTGACAAGTTTTGGTTTTCCTTGCCGGTGTTCCATTGCATTCTGTAATTGTTGATGGCGGGCTTTTTTTGGGTGATATTTCTTAAACGAGAAAATAAGCAAAGCACCAACTTTTTTAGTGAGTTGGGTGACTATTGTGTCATTTTCACTTTAATGCCCCCCAAATTATCAACTGAGAAAAAATATATTAAGATCATGACTAAAAGCCAGGACTATGGTTCTGCCTCTTAAAAAATAAATATCCATCCTTTTTTACACTGAAGCTATAATTAAAAAGCTGCATTTTATAAACGGAACTTTCGACTGAAGGAGTAGCTGATAATAAAAAAAAAAACAAACTTACAGAAAGCTATATACCATGACTCATGAAACTGAACCAAATACTATAAATAATTAATTTTTTTAAAATGAGAAATAAAAATAGATCTGTTTTTATAGTATTAGAACTTAGCTCTTTTTTAAGAACTTGTCTTTAAAAATGTTACAAGCATCGCCATGCAGAAGTATTTGAATTCCTGCTGTGAGCAAATTCCCAGTGTTCCTGTGGATTGTGATTGTGACTTTTGCTAGTCTGATGGGTACAGTTTGTGGGCTCAACTTCAGAGCGACGCAGTCTCATAATGCAGATCGGTGTGCAGTCATATTGATATTCTACCAATAATGGCATACTGCGCAAACCTTATTTATCCATTTCAGAACTGTCTGTCTCAGCTTCCATATATGTAATTGACCCTTTTTTTTCCCTTTTTACTTCAAAAATGCAAGATTTTCTCTGGGAGGTTAAGTAATATGGGATTGGAATGGGACTGAAATTCCAGGAAGAAGGCACAAAATCTGAGAGGGTATGATGGGTTTATTTCCGAATTAAGAAATTTGGAGAAATTGCAATTTGGAATTAGGATCTGATTTTTTATTTAATTCTGCCTTTCTATTTTCATTTTCATTAAAATTTTTGCAATTCTTTCATTCTAAAACCTTCAGAGAGCCATCAATAAGTCCAAGCTCCTTCCAAGAGAAGTACACGACGAGCCCGCATTAATCCAAAGGACATGTTGACAAAAGTACGAAATTAGGCCAGTTGTTTTGAAGGCAGCTGTTTTGGCAGGGCATGTGGCACTATCTAGAAGGTGACCAATGATACGCGAGTTCCCCAATGTTGGCAGGGACCTCCCTTTGCTATCACACCTTGTGAGCTGACTGACATTTTCTGACTGTCTCTGGTTTCTTTCTGTCTGATCTCCATTGAGAAAAAAACAGAAATGTTCAACACTTCCAGAGTGACCATTGGAGTTGTTTTAAGGCAGGTTGTCAAACTCAAGTCCTGGAGGGCCGCAGTGTCTGATGGTTCTTGCAGTGTTTCTGCGCTAGTAATTGATTTGATTCACTGAATGGCTAAAGTCCACACTCCTTATTCTGAAAGTCCTAATTAGCAGCTGATTGGAAGGAGACCACAAAAGCTTATAGATACTCTGACCCTCCAGGACTGATGTGTGACCCCCTTGATTAAGGGATAAAGCCGGTAGTGTGTTCCTGACTGAAATCCTCCTCACCAGTCAACAATATGGCAAAATGCATGGCTCAGGAGAACATCTGCCAACCAGTAACCCTGGTATAGTCAGTTGGTTTTAATATTTGATAAACTATTAAAAGAAGCAATGTTTTTAAATGGATTTACTGTCCAAGTGGCCCCATTTTCTTCAAGAGTCCACAATGTGCAACTACCTGCTTATTCGGCGCTGTGAAGACGTATACTCAGCAACAAAAGTTTCTGTGACACCATTTATGTGTATGTTATAAATGACACGCAAAGATCTCAATGCAATCAATATGTTTATTTAACAGGAGAAACACTGACTTTTCAGTGCCAACGTCACTCAAAACGAAAAATGTCATTTACATGCGTCATGAAGCACTTGTCTGACGTCTAACCAATTGTGACCTTCACACTTCAATACCGGGTGTGACTTCCTCGTGCCATTGGGCAAGCAACGCATCTCCGGCGCATGGACCGAATCAGATGTGCCAGAAATTGCTGTGGGATGTCATTCCAAATCTGACGTAGACGTTGTCGCAATTCCTGGAGTGTAGCTGGCGGGTTATCCAACCGCCGCAAACGTCGATCCATCTCGTCCGAAAGATGCTCGATTGGGGACATGTCTGGGGATCTGGCTGGCCATGGCAGGACATTGACATGTTGTTGCATCAGATACTGCTGTACAATCCTTGCAACGTGTGGTCTGGCGTTATCATGTTGCAGCGTTATTCCGGGACCATGTTGCATCAAAAACGGTACCACCAATGGCCGTAGCACTTCATCGCGATATCTTTGACCTGTCAGATTTCCATCAATAACAAGCAAATCTGTTCTGTTTCTAGCCGTGATCCCTCCCCAAATCATGACACTACCACCTCCAAAACGATCAAATTCCTGAACACAGTTGTTGGCATAACGTTCTCCACGTCGACGGTATACACGTAAACGACCATCACATCGGTTAAGCATGAATCTTGATTCATCAGTGAAGAGTACAAGATCCCACTGACGTTGGATCCACCGTCGATGTTGTTGTGCCCACTATAGACGCAGTCGTCGGTGTTGTACTGTGAGTATTGGACGTCTTGCTGGCCGACGTGGGACAATGCCAAAATGACGGAGACGGCGACGGATTGTCTGTGCAGACAGTCGCCTCAAACCAGGTATCGTTCTTGCAGTTATGGTTGCAGGTTGGAATCGATTTCGGAGATGGGTTGTTCGAATCCAGTTGTCCTGTCTGGGAGTGGTTACTCGTGGATAGCCGTTGCGAGGACGGTCTCTGACATGTCTTGTCTGCTGATGACGCTGCCATAAGTTCCAAATGGTGTTTCGGTGGACATTCAGGCGATGAGCAACTTCCCTCTGCGAGGTTCCGGATTCAATCATCCCAATGGCCCTCCACCGATCATTTTCAGACAGTCTTGGCATTTAGAGGGTAGAGTTCCTGATCCGAAATGGCTGTGTTTTCGATAAGTGATGCTTCCGTCGTTCATCAGGCACAATGTGAACATTCCAAAAATTCTCCTCTTTTATTGCCATCCACAAGCATGATTTACGCACATTTTCACGTGCAAAGTCATTTTCTCGCATTTTCATGATTTCCATTTCAATGTTGTGTTTACGTGTACTGTTTCAGTCTGATATCACCATGTATGACAATTTCATAATTGCGTTATGAAAAATAATTAACAATATTGGTGTCACAGAAACTTTTGTTGCTGAGTATATTATCCCCTCCCCAATTTCTTCTATTTTTCCGTCTTTGTCATGTTTAAATGTTCCTGATCATCCAGCTAATTTTAATATAAGACAATGACAACTTGAGTAAACATAACATGCAGCTTTTAAATTATCACCTCATTTCTTGAATGTAAGAAGTATTCCAAAACCTGTATCATTCATATAAAACTAATTGCCTCTAAACCTAATAACTGGTTGTGCTACCCTTGGCGGCAACAACTGCGATCAAACTTTTGCAATAATTGGCAATGAGTTTTTTATATCTTCGTGGCGGAAATTTGGCCCGTTCCTCTTTGCAGAATTGTTTTTATTCTGCCACTTAGAAGGTTTTTTTAGTGTGGACAGCCTGTTTAAGGTCATACCACAGGACTTAAAGTGCCCCTTCCAGACATATCCCGACATTTTGTGTTAATCCCCAATGCCCTGCCATCGTATTTATACCATTATTTGCGGGAAAAGTGCCTTGGATCGCTTATTTGATGACGTTCTAATCATCACTGAAAGGCAGTCTGAGAAGACAGGCGAGTTCCTTCTTGAATATCCAGCGTTTAAATGAGCTTCGCGCTGATTGGATAGTTCAGCTACATTCATGAATATTCAATATGTATACAGTTCCAACGCCCTACTGGCCCAGAGCCTAGCTATCTACAACCATAGACAGTGAAAGACGACAGATTTTACTTGTAGCAGAGTAAGACTTTCTGCGAAGCAATGGTTACGCAAAGTTCTATATATATATATATACATATTAGGGGTGTAACGATTCTGAATCGATTCTGTATCAATGTTTTTTAAGGCACAGGACCGCAATGGGGCGAACATCTGAGTTTAACCGTTTCCTTTATCAAACCTGACGCTGTCTTGAACGAGTGCCAAAGGGCATGAGAAAAGCTTCCGGAAAAAAAAAAAAACTTGACCGTTTCGGCACCGTGCTACACGGAACCAAGTAAAGGACTACAGAATCATCTCCTTTTAAGCAATTAGGTTACTCTAATCTTGTCCCTGTTTACTTTGCTCAATTAGCAATCAAACCAGTGATTATCTTTTTTACTTTCCTGAATGGGTAGGGCTGTTTAAGACGGCATTCTGAAAGTTAAATGGGCATAGATTTGCAAGAGCACGTATTTGGCCATTTTGTGTGATTGTGATCATTTATAGCTCACATTCACGTTTCATCTGCTTTAATGTTTTCCACCTTGTGTATATTTAGGCGCTTGAAATCCAGGGCGATTTGAAAATAAATCTCATTATTTCTATTTTATCATTATAGATCTCCTAAAAATACCACAATGAGAGATAAAATGCTGAGTTGGGATGTGGCGATGTTGAACGAGGATTTTTTATTAAGTGTGATGAGACAACTTGCCGTTATGGGGTGTGTAGGCAGTCGCGTGTAATTTCTTTAAACATACACTCCTGAAGTGGCTTAAAACAATTTAAAATGCTGTCGGGAAGAATCCTGAGTTTAGATTTCGCTAATTGCAGGTGCTCCACCCTTCCTTATGATCTGCTCCCATGTTCTTGGCCTAAATAACAATCAAAAAATTTAGCCAGTAGCCTATAAGGATTAAGATGTGATGGTGAAAAGCAGAAAAACTGAACTGGGTTACGGTTTTAGATTGAAAGAAAGCCAATTTGAATAATTAGAAAAAATCTTCCTCTGAATTAGATCTCTCATTACAGCATTTTAGGACATTATTCAAGATTAATTTAAAACCGATTTGTTATAAGATCGACCTGGAGTTTAAGCGTCTAAAAAATACACAAGGTGGAAAACATTCTGAAAAGCGGATGAAATGTGAATGTGAGATATAAATTATCACAGTCGCACGAAATGCTGTGGCAATGGCAATCGTGTTCAAGCAGTGCTGTTCTATGCTGCATTTTGAAATTTAAATGGGAAATGAAACATGTTGTCTTAATAATAAGCTCTACTTATTCAACATAAAGGGCGCTAAATTCGTAGACCAGGCGCAGGCCCGGCAAATGGGGGGTGTGCCGCGCTGACGGGTTGTGTCCAGGCGTATGTTGCAATTTCGTGCCCGGTGCAGCCTGGCGTACTCCTCTGTCCCGCCTCGGTCCCTCCTTCCGGCGCAAGTGCCAAAGAAGACGTGTTTGGGTATAACAGCCGAGTCAAATCTTCACCAATATAATGAGCTCCTCTCCTCACCTTTAATGTGTTGGAATATAGAAGCCTCTGTCCTATATCTGCATGATGCGTTAATGTCGCAATTTACTTTGCTGCTTCAGGCATGTTTTCTGCACTGCTTACGTCTATATTAAGCATTACGAATATGAATTAGCTGGCTAGCTAGGGCATTCTCGAATTATTACCATGAGCGAACTTGAATGGAATTTCAAAACGAAATTACGCCAGATCATTCAATCTTATGAAGTTGGAATGAAATACGACGGTCGCTCATTTAATTCTTCTGCCTGCATCATTGGGAAGAGAAACGATGGATAGCGTGTTCCTATTATTACACTGTTGCTGCTTAAAATTTTGGGATTAACATGCATGGACAACAATGCAAGATACGTTACACATTTATGTTCACTCTGTGATCTTAACTCAGTATGAGATCATAGCAATCAGGCTGTATTCCTTTCCCCCACTAAATACGATAAAACCTAAGTGACAATAATAGTAGCCAAGTTGTAAGCCGTTTGCACAGTGGACACAAAACAAATTTTTCACACGACAGATTGCGTTGAACGCAGTGTCTACGTGTCCAAAGGTCGGACAGGGTTTTGATATATCTCCGTGTCCGACTGTTGGATGGTTTCAATATAACTCTGCGTCAGATAGTCGATTTTTGTTTCTAATTTCTTCAGATCTACGGACTCTTTTAGATATTGTACGTGAATGTTTTGATAAGAGGGCTCAGTTCTTCAAGATGGGTACCAAGAATTTTAATCAATGTTTCTGTTTAAGCTCTCCTCAATAAAGTGAGTCGACATTGGCGCGGGACAATGTACAATGCCTGTCGGACATTAAATGCAAAATACTCCGTGTCTGACCGCCAAGAAAAAAAGAGGGTGGTGGGGGGACGATTAGAACAGACTGATAATTAAATAAAGGATAAAAAGAAACATTTTAACAACAAACAGAACATCCAATGAACACTAGATTTATTTATTTGTTAGCCATCTTTTCTGGATGTTCTGTTTGTCGGTTATATATTTCTATTCATTATAAATCTGTTCTCATATCAATACTTTTACTTTTTGCCGGCTGCTGGACATGGAGTATTTCACATTTCGCATCGGACAGTCTTGATCTTGCATGCGATGATTTAGTCACACTGTCAATGGTCATGGAATTGATTTGCTCAATGACTACAAGCACTATTTTATCTCTGATGTGGAAATAAAGCGTGAATCTGTTCGATCCATCTGACTAATTTTAAAAAGAGGGAATGAATAGAGACTGTTGTCTATCTTCAACGGAAGAAAACAGACAAATAAAGACCAAGAAAAGTCGACAGCTATCAATTTGCAATTTGTGAAGGTCGAACACAAACATGGCCAAGTTTGCATGTCTAATAATTCCTGGAATACTCAAAAAATTAGACCTTTTATTACTTTCGGACACGGAGATATATTTAAAACCCTCTTTGCCTTGACTTTGTAATGAGTCGTGCAAAAAATTTGTTCGGCGTCCAGTGTGCCAGCAGCTTTACTGAGCATAGAACGGAAGCATTATATATACGCACTGCTTGCCGAGGCAGGTAGTGGTTGGCTAAGAAAGATGTGAAGTTGTTAATTTGCATCACAGATTCAGCTGCATTGATTAAGCCAGGTTGAGTTTCCATTACGCGTGCCAACCGCCTTTGATCTGACATCAGGACAATCGATATTGAGTCTATAATTTATGTGCTGATTCAGATAGTTCCATTAAACAGTGGTTGCTTTAATTATTTATTGCATTGAAATGTGCCTGACATTCTGGAAACTTGCCTGTTAGATTTCGTTGACGTGTGCGCACTGTGGGCCGGTCAGCCAAATTACCTCTGTACAGAAAGTAAGGCTTGGAGCTGGCGAGCTTTCTGCGCAACTGCAGCAAAGACTTTTTCTACGAAATTGTCATTGCGTCTTGATGAATATGTGACACCTCCCCCTACTACGCTGCCACACCCATCTCGGCGCACGTTCATCTACCAAAGGCTGCACACGGTGGTGCACCTCAAAAAATTACCACTGGCCGGATGAAATTACCACTGCGTGGGCTGCGTCAAGCTACGCCACGCTGTGCCACCCTGCGCTGCGCCAAGAAATTAGAGCCCAAAGAGTATCCACCATTTGATTGCTAATCAGGCAAAGTAAACGGGAACAGGTATACATTTACTTTACTCAGGAATTGGAAGCAATGGAATGGCATAAAGACATTTCAAATGGTCTTATTTCATTCAAACAATCGAAACGATCATGAAACGCATTCATTGCTTTCAATCCCCAAGTAAAAAACATAAAGCGCAAGAGGTCTAGAGTCAAAATCGCTTTCCTTGTTACTAGTGATGAAATCCACCGCTACATTAGTAAAACTGAAACTGCCATGCACAAGGACTTCAATTAGGCGTAAGAATCTCATTAATATGCGTGCTAATTGAACAGTTGCTGACTTCGGTGAATATGTCTCGAAAATACTTGAGACCTACGCCGTATGCGTGAGAATGCGAAGAAATTTGGCACCCCTGCGATTATAATATTGATTTTTTTTAAACCATTCTGAAAGTGGCCTAGCTCTCGGAATAGGATACCCGGATGGGCTTTCGTGTTATGCATCGAGCCCCAATGCATCATCCAACCTTGCCAAAATGAAAACGCAACAAGACAGATGTCTCGTCATTTACGTCAGAATCGTTCACGGCAAAACTCCACACAGCCAGGAGATTCTGACACGCGCATTGATTGGCTGGCGCTCGAGAGGCCTGCCCGGTCTCTCAAGCGCCAGCCAATCAGCGCGCGTGTCACAATTTCATTGCTGTGCTGTGAATGATTCTGGGCAGGAAGTTAGATTTCAGGGGTGAAGTTTTGCCTTTTCCAGACTTATTCTTCGGAACGAGAGCGAATTACGATGAATGGTTGGTGCCAAACGAAACTTCAATATGTCGTTGTTACGCTGATACCAGACACAAAGTAAGACAAAAGAAAGTTTTGACGCTAGCAGCGGTAGAAGACAAGTGGCGTCTGGCGATTTCCATATTTGCAGGTTTTGTCAATGGCATGGCATGTGACTCCGCTGGGCCAGTTAATGTCAGAATGTTAAAACAAGCCCTCGGAGGCACATGAATGGGGCTAGCAATTGCCAATAGGTCACCCATATCCCTGTCTGTGATAACTCAGCTAAAGTCATTTTCTGGTGATGAACAGTTTTTTTTTTTTAACACAAGGTCATTCTACATCATGTAAGGAATATTCTGTGAAAAAATGTAACTGATATCTCTGGAATAACCTCAACTCAGTCAATATTGAAGTTTTGGCAGGCATGACATATCCTCAAACTAGGCTGGTTAGCTTCACAAGACGTTAATCTACGAATGCAAATGCTTCATTTCTGAAATTTCCGTGGTGATACAACGCAATCCAAGGAGAAATCCGCCCCCGGCTTAAATCGCAACTCTTTTGCCTTGACTGACCTGCTTTGTGATAGTGCGCATTATTGTCTCCATTCAACTTCAATGGTAGGAAAGAAGTTCGTAAATGGAATGACACCGAAACTATCATGCGTTCATTCACCGAAGGTTAACTTAAAGCCGAATGAGAACATAATAGACCAGGCTTGCGGAAAGCAACTTCTGCGTAAACGAAGTGTAAATAAATTAATTAATATGTATGATGTTAGAAATTAATTTTTGAACTTCATTTCGAAACCCCAATATGTAACCTATCGTTTACAGCCATAAACTCACATCTCATATTTTTGTCACTTTTCATCACAGGGACTACTTGACGGTCTTTATCTCAAAAATTAGGTCAGGCGCGTTTTGCCATGCTTTCACGGGCGGGGTCACTGATATTAAATGCTTTTTTCCAGTGTCACAGTATCACCCCGATCTCCAAAATAAGTGATATTTTGTTTGAAAGAAAACATTTAAATAGCCGTTATTAATTTTTTTCAAAGCTGCTGGGAGCCACTGTAGAAGGGCTGAAGAGCCACATGCGGCTCCACAGCCGCAGGTTGCCGACCCCAGCCGTAGACTGTGAATGACAGTTGGCACGTTGCTCGAATGTTTGTGTGGGCGGTTACACCCCAGAGTGGGCGAGAACCAGCGAGAATATGAATATTCAATTTGCGGTGTTTCGTAACACTGCAACACGTTTTTTACTGGCGTAAATTCTCTGCCTATTTCCTTTTATTTGCAAAAACCAATACTTCAAGTGGTGTTGGAGTTCAAGAACCACAACATGTCACAAACTGATCATGGACCTACCATATTCAAATACTAGCAGATAAGTCAAATTTCTCGCAGAAGGGGCACTTTATGTCAGAACTTTGACGAAGCCGCTCCGAAACTTTTTTTGAGCCTTTCAGAGGTGGACTTGCGTGTGTGCTTTGGAATTGTCCTGCTGTGTAATCCAACACCACCCAATGCTTTGGTTATAAGTTGATGAACTTTGTATCTCTCCGACGACAATAGTCAGGAGATACTATGGTTTAGTTCCAGGGCCGCTGCGCCCCGCAGATATTTTCTGTTCCGTGCTCTGGAAGCGACAATTATTATAGGAATTTTTCTAATTTTGCACAGGCAAAGATATTTATTTGACAATGCTCAACTTTGGACGTCCAATATGGCTGCCAGTGGCCATTTTCTCTGAAATTTGGGGATCTGGAAGATACATGACTCGGTCCCTGTGATGACCGAGTTATCCAGTCTTCTTCATGATTTTCTAGAGAGTAGAATTCATAGTTCCATCAATTACAACAAGTCACCAAGGTCCTAAAGCAGCAAAGCACCCATAGATCATCACAATGTCACCACTGTGTCTGACTGTCTGATTTTTTGGTATGATTTTTTTGTTGTGGAATGCTGTGTTAGTTTTACACCGGATGTCATGGGACCCAGGACTTTCAAAAAAGTGCCACATTTGACTCACAGTCCACAGAATATAATCTGAAAAGTCTTGAGGGGCATCAAGATTTTTTTTGGCAAATGTAAGATGAGCCTTTGGTTTCATTTTGGACTATAGTGGTTTTTGCCTCGCAGCTCTCCCATGGATTCCATTTTTGCCCAATCTCTTTCTTATCATTTAATCATGAAAATTGTCTTTAACTGACGCAAGTGAGGGTGGTTCTTGAGATATTTGTTTGGGTTCTTTTGTGACTTCTGGATGAGTTGTTGATGAGTTCTTGGAGAAATTTTGGCTGGCCAGCCACTCCTGGGAATGTTCGCCACTGTTTCATGTTTTTATCATAATGGCTCCAATTGTGGTTAGTTACATTAATTTTAGGTTTAACAGGGCTGGCAGTAATCAAACCTCAGTGTGTCACATGAAATTAATCCCAATTATGAATTAAATTTGGTTAATTATTTGGTTGATTTAGCAACAAAATCACAGGTCCAGGCAGGTTATGGATAGATTTTACCTTCAATAAATGAAACGAACATTTAACAACTGCAATTTGTGTTTACTTGGATCATCTTTGGCCAATACTAAAATTGGTTTAATGATCTGAAACATTTGAGTGTGGCAAATAGACAAACATTAAAAAATATATGAGAAGGGGCAAATTTTTCATGGCACTGTAAATGCTATTCTGGCTCTAGGCACCAGTTCATGGAGGGCAAAACATTTCCAGGTCTATATCCTCAGAAACTACTGAATCATTGTCTTTTTCTCTCTTAATAGACACTGTTTGGTGAAAGTTTGTTCTCTGTATTTCATGGAAAGTATAGCAAGCCTTTATTGGAGTATGAAAAGTCGGAGCACATTTTGTTTTTGCACTGCAAAGTGGATAGTAAATACTATTCTTGACTGTTTTATGCTGACTCATCCCTGCTAGCTACACTTATGTTGAGGCCACTGCTCATCTGTTTAAACTTCAACTAAATAATCTTCCCTTTCCCAATCCTCTCCACACTCTGGAGATAATTTAATTTGAGGGCAGGTAGTCCAGTCTACAAGCTGGAAAAGCCACAAGCGATTATTATGGGGTGGGAAGGTGGAGAGAGTATTGGATGCAAGTCAAACGGGAGAGCATCCACCCACAAAAAAAAAAAAAAAAATCAACTGAAAACAGAAACTGAATCCTCCTTTTTCATTTAGTGCTTTTAGAATCTCTAAATTACAATGCTTGCATATCCTCACTAGCCGTGTACAGTCTGTGATTCTCTGTTTTCCGAGCACACCACCAAACTGTAAAAGAGTACTTGTGTCAATTGCAGGAGTGGCGCAGTACAAGTTATCTCCTGAGGATTAACTACACTTCAATATGACAGAAATGTAACCCCCAACCAACAAGACTAGTTGGCTGTCAGTATCACCCACATGCCACAAAGCCTTAGCTACAGGATTCAGTCCACCCTCTTCTAGCCTCCAGCCTCTGAATCACTGCATTGAGTATTGTTTCATTTTTGATTGACCCGGTGTGGTGTAGACTTCACAGTTACTGTAAGCTGAAGAAAATGCAAGTTACAGGAATGCATGCAATGGTGTAAGTGTGACAGTTGAAGGTTCCTGTCACTGAAAATGTCTCCTAATAAGTACACGTCCTGGCTACCTTGCCAACGAGCCTGGCTCTTTGGTGATGTGGTCAGCGCGCGTGACTCTTACTCGGGAGTGTGGAGGTTCAAGTCAGGCCCGCCCGGGCCCTCCTTCGGCCTGCTAAATAAGAATGTTGGGACATGCCACCTTAAGCCTGAACTGTCTGTCATGGAATGGGGTGAATGGACAATATGACTGGTCAGATTAACCTTCATGTAGCAGATCCACTCCCTGGGAGAGATATATGCTCAATTTGAGAAGAGTCAAACTTTCCCATCCGGGTTGTCAGGAGGATCTGTTGTAGTGAATCGATAGTTTTATTTACTGTGCTTATTTGGGAGAGGAGGGGTTTCCAGCTGTGGTCCCAGAGAACTGCAGCATTTGCTTGATTCTGTCTTGGCTCAACCCCATCATCGATTAGTCAGCACAGCTGATGACATAGCTCACCGCGACTGGCATTTCTGAGTCTTGAATTGGTTATGTTAGGAAGAAAACAGAAACCAGCATATTTCCTGGCTCTGTAGGAGGCAGGTCGCTGACCCCTGAGAGTGGGCTGAGCTCATAAAAATTATGTGTCATAAGAGCAGCAGAGATAATGAGCCAGTGGGAAACCTGGGCAGAGGACAGGCAGAGTGGGAGATGCAGGGATGCTTCCCATCGCTTTACACTTTTTTCCTGACTGCTAAAACTGCCAGATGAGCAATAGGGAATCTGTTAAATCCAAAACCACAAATGCAGGGGGGGAGTACAAGACTGGATCTTCAGCCAAATCTGAGTCATGGGCAATTTCTCTGACTGTATTTGTTGCACTTGTAAGCTCAGGAGGCACCCTGGTAGATTTTAGGAAAATCATGAGCACTTGGCTACTAATGCTTGGTAATCTACATTTTTATGACTTATTTCAAGCAATCGCTCAGACTCAACAGGTTTATCATTCCATGTTTGCTATTTGTGTGTGAATTCTGTGAAATGGGTTGTTTAGTTATTTCAAACTCATCTGCTGCTTTAGCAATGAATTGTTTTAATATTGTGCGTTTAATTTATGAATTAGAACTTCTTCTTTCTGATTTGATTTATCTTGGCTTACAGCCATTAATTATTATTATTATTCAAAGCTACTAGTCATCTTTGTGGATTCTTCCTAAATTAATGTGACATCACGGTGCATGGGTAAACAAGCGCATGTGCATTTTTCTGCCCCTGGCCTTGAAAGAGTCAGTCAGGGGCATTATGTTGTGATTCTGATTGGGTGTCCATCCATCGGTCTGTTTGTCTGGCTGTGTCCAAGCATTGGTTCATAAACTTTTGGTTTCTGGCAATTTCAAAGGGAATGGCTAATCCAGTTGAATTCAAATTTGCTGTGTGCATTGATTTTGCTTGAGGATGGTTCCTTTTGAAAATAGGAATGCAGTGATTTTCAATATGGCCGCCACAGCTACCATCTTATATTTGGTTTTCTGCATTTTTGAAGAGAAGGGTTATATGATCAAATAGAAATTTGCTGTATGCATTGGAGTTGGGTGAAGAAAGGTTCCTTTTGAAAATGGGCATGCTCATTTTCATTACAGCCGCCTCGGAATTAAGCCTCCGTCACTTTCGAAGAGAACGGATAGTTTGATCAAATTCAAATTTGCCGTGTGCATTGGTGGTAGGTAGAGGGAGGTTCCTTTTGAAAAACGGGTGCACTGCAATTTTCATTATAGTTGTCATGGCCGAAATCTTGAATTTGTTTTTGTTAATTTCGGGGAGAATGGATGATCTGATCGAATTGTAATTTGTTTGGTCTGTTAGTGGTGGGTTGGTGGTTCCTTTCGAAAATAGGTGCTCTGCAATTTTAAATTATGGCCATCATGGCAGCTATCTTGAATTTCTTTTTTTTTTTTTTTGTCCGATTTCACGGCGAATGGATGATCTGATCAAATTTAAATTAGCTGTGTGTGCTTGCTGTAAGTTGAGGAAGGTTTTTTGAGCATGGGCTCATTACAATTTTCATTGTGGCCGTCACTGCAGCCATCTTGAATTTGGTTTTATTTTTGTCAGTTTTAAAGTGAAAGAATAATCTGATCAATTTCAAATTTGTTCTGTTTGTTGGGGGGAGAGGAGAAAGTGTCTTTTGAAAATAGATGCACTGCAATTTTTTTATCAAGTAAAGTATCTAACATCCATGTACAGTAGGATGTTGTCAATGCATCTCGCTGTGCCAATGTGAGAACTTACTCATTCAATCTCTGTGCAATTTCTTTACCTGCAGCATCGGGGGTATATGTCCCATCTTGCGTTGCTCTTGCTAGAGTTCTGCACAGTTTTTACCAAGAGTTATTCGTCCTTCTAGTATCAACTTTATGTGTCTTTCCACAATACTGGGTAACAAAAATGTGACAGAAACATGAAAATTTCAAAATCATTCAAGCAACAGAAAAGCAACTTTATTTAATTCTTTTCTGGTATAAGACTGGCATACGACAGCAAGAAGATAGTCTGTCCGCAGCAAGTATGAGAAAATGGCATCAGGCCTCTCCAAATTGGTGCCCGTGGGCACCAGGTAGCCCGCCAGGGAATTTTGAGGTGCCTGCGACAGATGTTCCAAAAATGATAGCCAGTTTTAATACAGCCTATGGTCAGAGACCTATGTTCAGAGTTCTATATCTGTTCTGAAGATATTATTTTTGTGTTTTCATGTTTTAATAATGCAAATACTCAAATGAAGCCTAATAAATACTATAATTTTCATAGATTGACATCCACTTATTTTAACGTTCACAAAACTGTTTGTGTTGAAAGGGACAACTTATATTACTGAGCCTTTGGCATTTCTAGACCTGTTTGTAACAGCTTGTTGAGGCCTATAATTGTTAACTGCAAGAATGTTGGATTAATATAATCATCATCATTATTCCTGGGGGTTATTTATAAATTAAACTATGACATCTGCGAGATGATAGGGCTATTGCCTTACAGTAGGCCTATTAATACATATATTGAGATTATAATTAAAACATTCAGGTTTCTACTCTCTACTCTCTACTCTACAAGTCTCTACTCCTTGATTGTTGTTAATTAGGCTAAAAACAAATAGTCTTATTTCAAAGAGGGGTAGCTCTCCATATAGTTTCTCATCCTTTTATATCCCTCAGAACAAGAAAGGTTTGAGACCCCTGGACTACAGCATACAGAATACAAACAAAATACAGGATCCTATCGAAGTATTCCAAAGGAAAATTCTTTGATATTTACAAAACAGTTTAAAAAGCAGGTTCATTTCAAAGCCCAAATTCGACTTTTTATACTGTGGTGTTATGGGCTACATTTTATTTGTATTACTGTTTTATACATAACACAATTGGTATGGAACCAGTGCAGGCTCATTCTGCTTACTGCGTCTGGGTATCAGTTAGTAAATATGAAAGAAATTGGTGCGTTTCGTGAAGTTAGCAGTGATGCTATATTTTCTTTTCATTTAAAAGTGTGCATTTTTAAATCAGTGTTTTTTAATGACATTTAATGGTTTGGACTTCTGCAGTAATGTAATCAGTGAGATTTGTTTCAATCTCCCGTGTGGTGATTAAGCTTGTATAGCAGATCATTTGTGTTTGACACTGTCTGTCCAAAAGTAGTTGCCGTTTGGATTCAAAATAATGGGCACTGGCGGTCCAGAAGCTCCCGCCATTAAGATTAACAAAATGTCGAAGTTTTTGTTGACGGATACACGCACACACTGAGCCCGATACCATAGCTCCCGTGCAACTCGGGCGGCAGGAGCTAAGTAGTAGCCTGTAAATGAAAAAGTTGATAAGATAAAGCAAAATGTTGAAGTTTTTGGTGATATTTTTAGGCCAGTGACCGAGAAAAAATAGGCCAAGGTCACCTTTAGTCACTTCCTTTGTAGGCCTTTATGTGATGCATGTCCACTAAAAATTAGCAGCCTGTAACTGAAATAGTTGATGAGAAAAAGCAAGATGTTGAAGTTTTTGTTATCGGACGTACGCACACACACATGCACGTATGGACGGAACCCAATACCTCGGCGGCGGGAGCTAATAATAATAATACTACGACCGGATCATTATTGCAGCAATTAAAAGCCTATGTTTCAGCTGGCAATTATTTTTTTAACCCTAATGGTAGCTTCTCATTTATTTAGAAAGTCATGTCGTTAGATTCAGAGGGGGCAAATTATAGGCCCTCACCGTCATTAATTATAAGTCATCATAAATGTTATGAATCAGACCAAAAAAGTCCACATAATGATGAGTCACGTACATTTTTTTAAGATAAGAAAATAATAAAACGATAAACAATCAAAACTGATTCAAACTGCTTGACGAGGAGCTGCTATTCATGGTCCAAAATATTAATGGATCGCCGAGCTTCTGCGCATCGCACGCGCAATCTCCAAACGTCCAATTAATACATGTGATATTTTAAAGGACAGTTTACAAAAATTATTTACTGAAGCGTAACGTTCAAGGTGGAGAAGAAATGGGTATGAATCAGAGACGTGCGGTCAGGGGAGGCAGTGACTTTCCCATTTTATTGCTATAATTTTCAAGCTTTTTTCAAGGGCTAAATCTGATTGAAAATCAATAAATTTTAACTTTTTTTACTGAACAATTAAGACCTAGCCTAGGCTATATGTAGCCTGTAATGATTAATGTTTGCGCTTTGATTAGAGACTGCAAGGATGGAAATCTCAATAATTAATCAGTAAAAATCTCAACTCTCTCAGTAATTCTGTGTATTGTTTTTTATTAAAGAAGACCGAAAATAAACTCAGTTTTTTTGAATGGCATTAAAAAGTGCTTATTTAAGGGGGAAAACATTTTTGTAAACATATTTACCACGCATTGAACACGGTATAAGTAAGGTTTTGATATTTGTTAATGGCATTGCAGGGTTGTACGCTTAACTTTTTCACTAGGAGCACAGATGCTCCGAAATGAAAAAAAATTCAGGAGCACAGAAAAAATTTAGGAGCACTATGAATTTTCTTAAATAACACAATTTTATTATTATCATTCAAACAATATACACACACATGTGCATTGTAATGCATCATTGGGCCTACTGCTTGGCTATTTAAACACAGAAAACATCCCTGTCCCACAGTTTTTTGTAGTCAAGTCGCCTGCCACGCTTGGCTGAGTTCATCCAGCGGTCTACAGCAGGACTTGGATCAAAGTCCTCAAGACTTGGCCCCGTGGATCTGAAAAAAGAAAGAAGGCTATAACTTCTAGTTTGATCCACTTTGTATGGATTTATTTTAGGAGCAAAATGCGAACAGAGATGCCAAGTCTCACGCATTCGGCGTAGGTCTCACGCATTTATTGGCTTTTTCACCGTGGTCCGCAGTTATTCATTGAATGCGTAATGAGATTCTCACGTGGAATTAAAGGAGACAGCACCCCGGCAAAATATATTTCAGCGAAAAGTAGAATTCTTGAAGTGTCTAAAATGCATTGTTTTCTACATTTTAATTTGGTAATGATCCACTGCAACACATTTTTAATTCGAAAAGTCTTCAAATTGGCGTCAATACCAGGAGGCAGACATTTTTACTTGGGGAATCTAAGGCTGCATTCAGAATGCACACTTGTCCACTCACTCACTCACTCTCTATATTGTTTTCAATGTAGAACATTCACGACACAGTGCCCTATATAGTGGGTGAGTGTGCATTTCGAACGCATTATCCAATCAAATGTCTGTGCCGCGGTGCTTGTGCGTCAGTTATTCTCTCTTCTCTTTCCTTTCATCCGGGCCTTGGAGTACTTCAAAGGGCCTTCAGTAACCTCTCCCTTCACGGCTTAGTTGCCCGCAAGCTGTTTATAATTAAGCTGGCCTGATTACCAATCAAACAATTTATCGACTGAGCAACCAAGACCAATACATGACCTATAATTAGAAATGGTAAATGATTGTGAATACCCATTACCTACATTTATATAGTTGATATGGCATTGTAAATCCAAAACTTTCGCTGACTTTGCAGCATTCATTTTCGCCGTCCTTGGGATTGTCACGCAGCAGTGCAACCTTACAGCGACTTTTAGCCATGAAAACATTCAAAATAAATAATGGATTCCCGCAGCCACGCAAACTAATTTCCGCAAATCTGTGCCACTTAACGAGCGCTGAAATTGTGAAGGCATATTGATATTTTACGTCGTCATTTATGCGCAGAAGACGCCACATAATTTTCTGGTGTTATGCATAACAATGCTATCACCAGTAAATTAGACTGTTGTCGGTTTTTAACAATTAATCTGAGCAGTTGTGGCTAAGCGGGATATGAAAACTGCAAGAGGTTAAGGTTATTAAGCATTTTTAAAGGTGAGGTTTCAGAAGATCAAATTCAAAATCAGAAGATTCCCCAACTAGAAATGTCTGCCCCCAGTATTGAAGCCAATTTGAAAACTCGCTAGTTTAAAAATGCGTTGCACAGGATCATTACCAAATTAAAATATGCATTTTAGACACTTCAAGTATTCTACTTTCCACTGAAATATACTTTGCCAAGGTGCTGTCTCCTCCTTTAAAATCCTTGTGCATTGAAGTTTCCGTTTCACTTGCATAAAGATACGCCTCATCACTATTAACATGGGAAGCGATTATGACTCCGGACTTCCCGTGCTTCTCTTTACTCAGGGATTGGAAACAATGCATGTGTTTCATGATTGTTTAAATTGTTTTAATCAAATAAGACCATTTGAAACGTTTTTATGCAATTCCATTGCTTTCAATCCCTCAGTAAAGACAAAGCCTGAGAGTCATAATTGATTTCCGTATCACTAGTGGGGAAATCCACCGTAATGCACATGGAACTGATTAACTTCATGCACAAGGACTTAAATTCCGCAAGTGAATTTCCTCAGTGCGCGTTTATTGAATAATTGCTGACTACAGTACAGGAACGTGAATGCCACTAAGAGGAGAGACTCACGCCTAAGGCGTGAAACTTGGCATCTCTGTGTAAATGAAAGGGTTGAAATTCTTACCCGCACGCCTGCTTCCTTGTCATTTCTTCCACTCGCACACTCTATTTTTAGGCGCATATACGAGTGAAATGCTCGCACTGTACAGCCATGCATTGCGTTATTTTCCTTTAAGCAAAAATGGCCAAATTTGCTGTCTGGTGAGCATTTTAAGTTCCATGCACTGAGCAATAATGTCGTGGAGGAAATTGTTATGCTATTCTGCTATTTAATCTTCAGTCCTCTGATTGCTAATTAAGCAAAGTAAAAGGGAGTGATCGTTTGTTTAACTGTGAGATTTCTGCCTCCCCAAACTGATCTCCAACAGCACATCACTGGTACGAATGAACCCCATCATTGCATGATAAGATATTATGTCCTAAAATTTGAAAGTAATTAAACAAATTATTTGTAAAAATAATGAAAATAGCAGTCAGAAATGTCTTACCTTGCAGATGGACGACCAGTTGCTGAGTGATGGTCAAGAATAAGGATGGGTTCGGGGCTGCCGAATAGCTCACTCGGTAAAGCATCGCCTTGCGAAGCAGAAGTGACTATCACATCGCTGGTTCGATTCCTGCTTTGTACCAGCCAGCAGGGGTCGGCAGCTTTTTCAGAGTAGCACACAATTGGCTATTGCGCTACAGGGTTGCAAATTGGGAAGGGACTGCCGGGAAGGGAAAATAATAGTTGCCTTGTTTGTTGCTCAAGCGTCTCCTTTTGGCCAGACAGGCGCTCGTCAGGAAGATTCCAAGCCTGTTCATGTCCGGGTATCCTCCGCCCTCGTTCTGAACTTGCGATTCAAACAATGAGTATATAAGAAGCTGTGGCTGACAGGTGTGTGCTTCGGAGGAGAGCCGCGAACTGTCTTCACTCTCCTGAGTTGGCAACAAGGGGTCGCATACGAGCAAGCCTTGTACATAGTTCAACAATTGGGTTTTCCAGATTCGGATGGGATTGGAGATGTCAAATTAAAAAAAGAATAAGGATGGATTCAGACCATTTTTATCATAATTCCCTTTTCAGTAACGGGCGTGGCTGAGTACAAGATTGTGGACACCATATATGCAGTGGAGTGACTCACAGCAACACGCTCGAAAACTTTCGTTGCCGATCAAAGGTGTTAACGAAGTCATTCCAGGAAACATGAAGATCAATAAATTGATGCGTATAATCGTAGGATACTAAACAAAATATGTCTTCGGTAACGGTTGTGATTTAATGGACACAAAATGATTTTTTTTCGTGTTCGAGTTGATTATTCTCAAAAATGATGGAAATTGGGGGGGGGGTATTTGTTCATCGGTATAAGGAGTATAAGAAAAATCAGTTCTTCTGCGGAGTAGCGCTACATTTCAGGGCCCCACACATTCAAGACCTGCCAGCCATGGTAACAGTCGTGAGCACAGCGGACACGTCTGGCAATGACCGTTACCTGATATTTTCAGTCTGATTTCATCTTATATTCTGACTAGAAATGTTTTGCAACAAATTGGAATTTATCCACTGGACTGTGAATGAATAACGATACAGTCTAATTTTAATTTCCCACATCTTTTTTTGTCACATTTTCATGTCTTATTTGAGCCAACAAAAAAAACATTTTAATGAACTTAATAAAAAAAACTACTTTGTGTCAAATGGTAGTTTTTTCCTCACTATATCTCTAACATGTGCTTAACAAAATAATCCTGAATTAAATGCATCAGTCATTACCTACAGATGATAAAGCAATGAACAATAACTGTCCCGAAAATCTCTCCAGTATTGTGAAAACACACTTATGCAACTAATTGCAGAGGTCTTTGTGGATTAATTCTAAAGGTTAATTTTAATGTTATCTATTATCGTGTGGTATATCATGCAAATATGAGTGGGGTTTGAAGCGTTGACAGACGGACATACAGTTAAAACCAATGGCATACACCGCTGAAATGGACTGGCAGAATATGGCTTATAATTGATCACACTACAATGTTACTTTCAAATGAATTTTATGATACCAAAAAAAAAAACCACTACATGTTAGTCATCTAAAATATCTTCTTTTTTTTTTTTTTTTGTTTCACTGAATTTTTGAGATAAATATTTGAAAAAACAAAGTGAAGACATCTGACATTCAAATTAATTGAGCCTCAATGCAGTTTGCTTCAGTTGAACCCAAGGGTACTTTATGCTTGACATCTGTTATTTTACTATTATGTTCAATTAATTGCCTCCCACTGTTCTATCCATATTACATACCTATCATGGGATATCACACAGCCTTACACATCTAAAGATAGCATAGTCTCTTGATCGTTTTTACTGATAATATGCGGGATGATGAGTGTATTTTGAGTTGATGTAAGCTCGTTTCATATTTCTTCAAGAATACTTCTACATTTGTGACTGATACTACTGCCATTGGCTGTCGTGAATGACTTTGATTTAGTGCTTGGTCAGCAACCGAAGACAAATAAAATCCTCAATTAGATAAAATGTTGGCAAAAGTTTATTGATGTAAAATTATATATACTGTATATTCAATCTGTCTTCATCTGGTTTGTGACACTTTGGCACATCACATTCTCTGCTGGAAATCAAGTAGTTCTAAATTGATAAGTTGTTGATAGTTTTTAATAGTGTGTTATGGAATGTGTATAGACATGCTGGGTGAAATGGCAATGTTGCTGTAAGATACTCTCTGTTGTCATAGGCCTAATTCTTGTCACTGTTCCATTTGCCCATCAAACAGTTTGTTTAGATTTTTTTTTATCAACATGCCTGCAATTCATGCATCAACTATTTGGCACTTTTTTAGCTCTTTGAAGTATCCTTGTCTTGTTTTGGAGATAATGTTACATTATGTGTAAGGTTTTTGCTATTCATATTTCATTTGAATAGTTATGAGGCTTATGTCTTCCCTCCAGTGGCTGGATAAGGGATATTGATAAATCATACAACATCGATATGCAGATTGACTCACTATGACTCTGCTCATGTTTTGTCTTGAAACGTTGCTTTTATTTGTTAGTTTGTTTTTTGACAATGCTTTTTCATCTGTGTGTGTGTGTGTGTGGGAGGGGGGTATAGTACATGTTATGAGTTCTTCTGTGACATTCCAACCCATCGTAATGAGATTTTTGCGTGAGAATAGTGAGATCAAATCAGGTTGGTGTGGCATGTCTGACACAGTTTAGAAAGAGTTGAACTTCACTGCAAAATATGACTGACTACCGTTGTCTCTTCTGAAGTTCAACCAACCTATTATTTGACCCATTTTTATTGCTTAAGTAATTGAATGGAGATTTTTTTTAATGGGAAATAAAACAATGGACGTGCGTATAGTAGAGAGCATTGCTTTAAGTTGAATATGAATCGTGCTGGTAAGGGTCCTTACTGCTCGCTGCTTTGTTTTTGGGCACAACCTTGTTGAAATAGTCCTTGAAACTGCTGCACCGATGCCCTTGTGGAGATTGTGAATTCAAAGCTCATTATTTAATATGGCTGAACCTGGAATGATTTACATCGCAAATATCAATGTTGATTGTTGGTTGCCTGCTCTCAGCCAAACTCCAATTCAAAAATGATTTTGCAGTTTTTCATTGTGGCGTATGTCATTGACTTATTCAAAATACTCAGTAGCAAAGTGTCCTCGAAACGAAGCATAGAAAGGTTGATTCAGCATGACATAGCAGCATAGTATTGCAAATGATTATCTAACTGTAGTTGTTTGCCAGAAATTCTGGTTTTCCTCTAAATTAGCTCTTGTTGTATGTGACTAGATTTGCAAAGGAGCTTTCTCATCAACGTTTGATTATTCCCTGAAATCTTTACATTTTCCAGAGATTTTGTAAATTTCCAGTGTCATGTCTACGGGGAGAGTTTGCCAAATATAAAATTAAAATATATTTATTCTCTATTTAAATGATTATTTGCCTAAGCTTGGAGAATGGCACCTGACTACTTCTTTGTTCTTTCACTCAGAGATTGCTTTCAAATGTTTAACCGTTCAGCCCCTTATGGAGTCGTATGGTGTTACTTTTCTTAATGATCTGATTCATCCATTGTCTAAAATTCATGTTTAAACACAGTTTTTTGGCCTCATTGAAATAAATTATCTCAGTGGCTAGTAGATTGAGGAGTGGAGTGAAAAACAATTTTTCAGACCCCATTGGAGTGAATTATTGCCGCCATTTGTAGAGTGGATCCATGCAGGCTCCTGCTCGTGTCATTCACATATACTGTCCCTGTGCCCCAGGGCAGTATTTGTGTTTATGCATTTCTGTCCACCCACTCCAGCATTCTCCATCACGCTTCCCCTGATGAACATCATGGTGGTCTTGAGAGGATCATCTTTTGGTTACCATGACTTTGAACAGTTTTCTGAGGAGCATTGGGAGAGGGCTCCTTGGATTTTGCAGAGGGTGATGAGTTGGGTCAGAATGGATCACAAAATAACTGCGCCGTCCTCAGAAATTGTTTTTCATTTATTCATACTATCTACGCAACATAAACTCTGTTCTCTTCAACTCCAGGAGCCAATTTCTTGTAGCAGTTTCAAAGTCTGTACCAGGCCACATTACTGCTCTCTTATTCTTGCTTACACTTAATTTGGTTTTTATACTATTCTCAACATTACTATTTCTATATTAAACCTTTAAAGTGCTGTCCTTTTTTGAGCAAATTTCCTCCCAAACTAAAATGTTTACTACTCTTGAACCTCTTTGACTTCAGGGATGATCATGGTCTTCTTGGAAAGGCGACATTCATTAGATTGGTCTCCAGTAGTCAGAATTGCTGAAAGTATTAACAAAATTTAGTAACTATTCTGGAAATATTAGTTTTTGTTTGACAGAAAAAGATTTCATGCCATCTTCTGCCTCTGTAGCGCTTTGACCAGGCCGCATTAGCCTGGAAAAATAATACAGCCATAACCAGATGCCTAAAGAACTTCAGGTTCAAATATTATGTTTCTGTTACCTAAAATGAATATTTGAAAGATTTTGTCTTTGTTATGTTTGTGCATATTCCAAGAAACAATTTTGGAGAGTTCTAATTTCCCTGCATTCCTAGCTACGGTCACATTTTGCTTTTACAATAGTTTAAGAAGTTCCTTATTTCAGGTCTTTTTGCCCATATGCTGCCAAATTTTCACTTCAATATACCCCCCAACTCTCTGCACTGACTTGCGATTGTATATGCGTAATAAAGTCGCTTCCAAAACTCCTTTGCTTCGTTGACATTGAAATCTCCCCCTGTCAGAAAACCATTGAAACAATTCATTCTCGTAAAAATGAATCCCATGGCTAACATTCATATTTGTCTTTTGGACATTTCAGACCAATGACGAATCTAAACTAATAGATTTACATTTTCCTGTTATATTGGAGTTAGGGCTGATAGGCTAAAACCCCCACTGCTCTGTCAGCTCTGCACATAGTCAGTGGGTGCACTTGTTTTGTTCGTAAAGGGTCACAATACAGTCTACAGCGCTGTATCATGGGATGAAATGCTAATTATAGTGAAATTCACAAAGACAAGCTGCTGTTAGCTTTATGGCAAAATCGATTGAGTAATGTTTGTCCAAACTTGCTTGTTTTGCGGATTGAAAACTACAACAAGTTTTTATCACTGGACCACTACAAATGTAAGAACATCGATTTCAACATATTTTGAGAAATCATACCAATGCTGTATGGCTGAACGTGCGGGACTGCATTGTCAGGCTGAGGGTTGTTATGACACAATTTTAAATACTATTTTTGCTAATATGTTTGCATCTGCTGTTAGAATGCAAAATCCTTAAACTTTTGAACGATGTATAGTTCTACAGCGTCACACAATATCTGACGGTTTATAAAAACAATTATGCTATGCCGCCTGCGCTTGGGCTGTTGCTTACGAAAGGGTTAAAATAATTTAAACTCGCACAAACATATGATTCCTTATTTCTTCATTTGATAATGTTATATTGGATATTTCTGGCATATGTTAACATTTTGAAAACATTTGCATAACTCATTTGCTGATCATAATTAGTTCATGGTTGGGGTGATATTGGGAGAGTGCAACAGAAATTTGTGCTTGCTGGAAAATCCACTGAATGGGGATTGGTGAGAGCTGCACAAGAGATATGACACAACCAGTTGAGTAATGTCATTCATGGTACTAATCGAATACATTTTTCTACAACAGGAGTGTCACTTTCTATGTCACTTTTAATTTTAACAGTAATTTTTTGGGCGTGTGTGTGTGTGTGTGTGTGTGTGTGTGTGTGTGTGTGTGTGTGATGCCTTGGTATTTTTGTTTGAATACTAAACTGTATGATATGAAGATAAATAGTTACGTTTTGAAATTTCTGGGATTCATTGGAATTCAACGCCCGCAAATTTAGTTTAAACGTTTAAATTTGCGGGCGTTGAATTCCAATGAATCCCAGGAAATTTCAGAAACGTAACTATTTATTGATATTGTAAACCACAAACTTCACAAACGTAACTATTTATCGATATTGTAAACCATAAGCGAGGTCCGTTTTCATGCTAACAGAGGTGTATAATCCAGGTTCAGAAAGTAAAAGTCCATCCCAGGATATTGTTCCTGCCACAAAAGACCTGGCAGCTGTCACTATTCTTCAGCTGGGTGGTAAAACTAACAAGTCAAATCTGCTGTCAGGAGTTTACGGTTGGAATGAAAACATGGTAGGATTTTTACTTTCTGACCCCTGGATTATTCACCTCTGCATGCTAATGTATTCATGAGCAGGTGAAAAGGTCTTGTCATTTCAGGGATGTCGAACACTATTCGACAAGGGTAATTAACCAATCAGATTGCGGAAAACACCTACTATTGGTTTACAATACAATGTAAAGTGCAGTGTATTAAACCTTGCCTATGTGGCATCTCTGAAGGTGCCACAGTACATTTTGGGAATGGAGAGTCGAGCAAGAAAAGTGTATATGAGTGTATATTTACTTACGGTAATTTCATATTTATAGAAAGGTAAAGGTATATAGTGAAAGGTTCAGTGCTACATGAAGCCTTGCAGAGCACATATGGTTCCACTAGTTCTCAAATGTACTCGTAAAATTATACAACAGACTTTCTACTGCATCTGGAATGATGACAAAGTGTATCCCGTGTTTTTTTTATTTTTATTTTTTATAATCATTTCCATTGAGACCTGTCAGGTGTTTGTTTTCCAAACTTATTTTAAAACTTAATCTTTACACTACTTGTTCATGAATACTTTGCTCTGATCTATTGCCACCATATCATACTTACCTTCATAAAAAGTAAGCACCGTAAGTCTTCCCTAAGACCTCATTATGGACCCAGTGGCGTTAACCAGTGGTTGTGTTTGAGTGTGCAGTATTTGACTCTTTTGCATGTGCGAAACAAAATATCTTATGTCATGGTTTGTGACAATTAATTTCCTTGTGTTGAGGAGGCTGACAGATATGTGCAATCTCTTGCTATCACCTTCAGAAAATTTGAGAGGCAGTGCCACCCTTTTAAACTGCAGCATGAACCTGGCCAGTTCTTGTTTAATGGAATGAGGAAGACCATCAATGGACGCTTGAAGAAGGGCCTTCCCATCTCTGTTTTTCGAGAGCCACTTTCCTGTGGTGTCCTGTGTTAACTGCAATGCTTATGAAGTAAACCTGTTTCAACAACTAGAAATTGCACCTGGCTGCTGATTAGTACGGTCAGGCTTTCCACATTGCGTTTGAGATGAAAACTAACGGTACTAAAGATCTCCGGTAACATAGTTGGAAGCACAAGTTTAAGGGAATCAGTGAAACCCCTATTTTGTTGTGGTCACGCTTCTCTTGCAATAACTTTTTGCCTGCGGCTGTTAAATGGGAAAATGGCTCCGAACTTTGCTGGAACTTGTCTTTTTGCTGCGTGGGCACCTACGTCTTACATTTGTCCCACAGGCAGTTTGACAAAACAGTCATTTTATGGGTGGTCCGGGACAAAAGTTAAGACCTTGGTTTTATGCACGTTCACTGGCATAATGTGAAAACAACTTGCCACCGAATTGTACCAACTACAGTGTAATATGTTAAAGCTGTTTTGCTGAGCTCTGTCCATACTTGAATGTAATGGAGTCAATTTAACCCTCCTGCAAAAACTGATATGCTACAATATTACTGTGGACCTGCGATTTTGAATAAACTGCCATTCCATTTTTTGAACCAGATTTCTGTTGAAAAGCTCAAAGACTATTTTCGCAGTTACTATCATCAGTTACCTGGAGGTAATTGCGTATGCTTACTTAAAAAACAACAAGGAGTATTTTAAGTTTATGTCTCTTTTTGCTAATTAAATGCTGTGATGTATGATCCATCATATCAAAATGGAAGTTTGGATTACTCCTTTATGGATATTAATCTCATTGTGCATCACTAGAAAAGCTGCAACTAACCCAGATTGGGTGTTTATGGATAGAGCCACATATGAAATTTAGTTATTGAAACGTTTAAAAATGTTTTACTCATTAATAAGTGAGATGAAGGAATAAAGTGACCTCCCTTCAACCTCCTTTTTGTAACCTTCACATTTTTTGTGTTCCGCAGAGAACGCCAGTCACGAGTGGCGAAGCATTTCGATGGTTCTTTTAGAGCACTGCCTCTAGACCCCTCAACCTGAAGTCAGGTGACATGCTGGCTCATCGTAGAAAGCACTTCTGGGGTTTATTGGGCCAAAACCCGGCTTTGGAGGAGACGGAGAGAAAAAACGAGAAGAAAAACATTATGGTGTTGGTTGAACTCTGTACTTTCCTTTCATGTGTAATAATGTACCTTTTGGCAGTATCATAATGTATATTTTTAGTGTCTATGAATGTGCTTCAGTGTCGTGACTGTACAAATAACAGTCATTCTTATGTAAAGGACTCAAAAGACAATCATATCAAATTAAATAAATAAAACGGCCACAAGGATTGATATATTATTGCAACACAATACACTTTTTAGATCTGGAGCAATAATCATTGAGGTGATTACTCTTCGCCCCGTTCATTTATATTAATTACTTTTTTTTTCCAACGTTTTATTCCATTTAGTTCATTTGCCTGTCATGGATGTGAGTGGCCCGCTCTTGAGAGTACTGCGGCCATCTTCTTTCATTAACGATGTGTTTGATGATTGACGCAGAGTGAGGATACAGCTATGGTGACTCGGTTTGTTTATTTTTCTAGCTTCTCGGCACGTTGCAGAACAGGGCACATTGTCTTGTGCAACGTGTTGCACTTTTGTAGAAGAAATGTAATTATTCCCTTTTCTTAGCACAAGCCTTCTAGTCTGGCAGAAAGACAGTCTATTGTTTTGTCTACATCTTGCTGTGAAATATTAAAAAAACGTGTTGTGTAAATTCACAAGGCATGTGCTCGGGGGAAAAGACTTCGGACAAAACGTTGCTGGTACATTTTAGGAGGTTTCAAAGAGTAAAAAAAAAAATGCAACAAGCATTTTTAATGACTGGTGGGCCTTCTTAGCATCTTTGGTTTAAATACAAAAATATTCATCATAAAGCAGTTGAAAGGAAAGATAGGAATACCAGAAAGGAAATTCTAGTTTACATTAAAGTATTCAAATTTAGCTTGCTGTGACAGTGCAGTACCGTACAGTATAAATATCTGACGAGTTACCCTGGGGGTAAAAAAAGGATCATATGTATCTTCTCACTGCAGAGATAAACTTGGCCAGCGGTCATGTGTTGAAGCAGATGTACACATTCCAAATAAATGATTCAATAATTTACTCATTGTCTTAAACCCTACTGTTGCATGTGTAAATGTGTTTTGGTTTTAAAGATGACTAAAAATTTGTATATTGTTGTTGTGAAGCTTTTACGTGTTCAAATAAAATAAGGAAAAAAAGCATACAAAAAAAACTGACAAATAATTTGATGTCAAAGAAATAATGGAAATTTTTATTCTCACATGTACAATTAAACATGAACTATGATCACCACGATAACTCCCCTCTTTGTTATCTGTCGCGTGAATCCGTTCACCCCTTGGAAAAAAAAAAAAGAAAATAAAGAATGAAATGGAGGCGGCTGCATCTACACGATTCTGCCTTCCTGTGAATACTAAAACACAGCAAGGAAGAAACGCAGCTCCCGGAGGCGTCAGGCTTTAAAGGCCCGATGAAATCCCAGGTGGTTCGTCCTGGTGGAATGTGTGGGGAGGTGGGGCTGGGTTTGAAGGGGGGGGAGGTGACCCACCTGCAACGCTTTCCGTCTGGGGGCCCACTGATTTGGGAGGCTTAAGGGGGCTGACAGACACACAGTAGGAGGGGATAGCAGCAGAGGTTGGGGAGCTGGGATTGGTGTGGGTGGGATGGGGTGGGGTGGGGTGGGGTGGGCTGGGCTGGGTTGGGGGGGCGCATTTGGCGGGCTGGACCTGCAGCACGTGGAGGTAGCGATCGACTGGGGCCGACTTTGCGTCAGATGAGTGCACATTTGTAACCCCGTGTGAGCGGCGGGGCTGGATAAGATTCGGGAACGACCGCGTCTGAGCCAAATCCCCCCCCCCCCCCCCGCGCCCCCCTCCGCCTCTGATGGGGGTGCGATAGCATGCATCTGAAACTCACTGGACAGTGAGATTAAATAACATCAGAAAAACCCTAATCCCTCTCCCCTGCTCTGTGCATTCCACAGCGCAGATTTACCAGAATAAGGCCCTGGAAATTCTTATTTCCTCACCAGCAAAAAAAAGAGGTAATCCTGATAAATGGAGCCCCTTAGCCGGAAGAGTCTTTTTTCTTTTTTTACATAAATCATAAATCATCAGTGACGCACATGCCTTAACTACCAAAACAATTATTTTATAAGCTTTGCAGAGACCATTAACTACAAAATTGATGGCTATCTATCTACTGATGGAAAAGAGGTCTTATTTTTATGCTTATGCTCAGATTAAACTGAGTAGTAGTAATTGACAAATACCTTTTGTTTTTTTTTTTTTTGGGGGGGGGGGGTGGAGAGGATACTCTCAGAAATGTTTATCTGCCCCTGTGCACCTGGCAGACATTAAATAACACCTAGAGACATCTAAATAAGCAGGATCCTCTGCCTCAGCACCTCCAGAGCAGTGATTTTTGAGAGCGCTCGTCCAGATTTCTGAGAAAAGGGATGCTTGCTTGTAGTCAGCCTTATTCCCACCCTGTAGTCTTGGAACAGGTGCTGTGAGGCGGGAGAAAGTGGCTCTTGAAGAAGGCTGGGCCGGAATGCTGAGCACGAACTGGAACCCGGCAAAAGAAGATTGAATCGCTGCTTCTGTGCACGCAGCCAGTGCGGCGGTATTGCATATGCTTCCTTCCACTCACGAGGTAAGTCGTTTGAAGAGTAAGCATGATTAACACAAGGGGGGTGGAGGGTGCGGGTGCGTGACTGTGGCAGTTTAGAAGCTGCATTCTGAAAACGCAGTAGTTTCTGTTTCATTAGTTTTTATGTTGTAGCAAATCTGGATTGGATTTCGGTGCAGTAGTCTCCCTTAATTGCATCATCACAAACTCTTGGCGAAGTATTCTTGGAATTATGTCTGGAATAATGTGCTTCTCCTACACACTCTGAGCATTCCCTGTCCTCAGCGAGCCCAGTTTTACCCAACTTGTCATGATATTTAGTGACATACCTGACCAAGCATCGATATATGACAAAAAAGGAGGCTTTTGGCATCCTTAACAGACGCCAATGTTGAAAAAAAAAACCTACCGCTTAATCCCTTACCCTTTACCCAAACCTTAAACATCAAATAAGGATGCCAAAAGCCTCTTTTTTTTGTCATATATTGACGCTTGGCCAAGTAGCGTGACTGTATGACAAATCGGGTTGAGACGGTGTTGCCTCGGCTGATGTCTTTTTTTTTTTTTTTTTTTAATTGCGTAAATTTGCTATTTGTTTTATTAAATCCTCCTCATTCCATGCATGCGTTTACCTGTCGTACAGCACAGAGCTGCTCTCAAGTCATGAAGGCGTAGATCTGACCCAATGGCACACGCTTTCTTCTTCCTCCCATTACTTATTTACCGTCCACAGTTTTTCCCGGCATGCATATTGATGTGGGAGACGGCTGGGTGTGAGCGCGTGTCAGAATCATTCGCTGATGAAGGAGACAAGGTGGAAGTAATCAGTTCAGTGCTGATTCAGTACGACAGCTGTAGCACGGCTGGCTCACATTTTACAGCAGGTAGGCAGGGAAAGAGCCGACCTCCGAAGCAGGTGAGGGGGATTACACGTGCAGCACTGCAGGAGACGGAGTCAGGAAAAACCTCCAAAATGGAATGAGTTGGAGGACAGTAAAATGAATGCTTAGGGTAGCCCTCCACTCTGCCATAAGGCGAAAATCAACAACAAGAAAACGAAACAGTCATTTACTCTTCTTAAAATTGGATAGAAAATGGCCGCTTGGAGTTCACCATGTCAAAACATTAATTTTCAACAAACACCTACCATTAGATTGAGCAAAAACAGCATTATCCAGTTTGCACAGCTGAAATTACACTAACTGATGTCCATTAGGTTCATAATGTACATGTACAGCTGGTCTGGCAAAATAAATGATAAAGACACATGATGCGTCAGGCATCCACATTCCATGCCCGGGCGAAAATATTTAAAAATTGAATAGAATTTCTAGTTATCAGCGTTAGCTTGTCAGAGCGTGACAGATTTCATGCCAAGTGTCATGGATTTTGGATCTGGTTTTTAGCAACACTATCATTAGGCCTGATCTGAGACTTTGAACATAGTAATGATTAAGCAAACTTACTAGCTCAACTATGCCTCAAGAAAGAGGAAACTTTACTACTTTATACCTTTAAACTCTACTACTATATATATCGCTGTTTGAAAAGAGACACACTCTTAAATTTTATAAGATGCCATGTTTATTTATTTGGGCTAGGTCATGCGGTAACGCGGCACGCGGCACAGTTACAAAATTGGTGTATTTTCTATCATAGCTCCAAAACCTAAGTAAGATAGACTGACAATTTAAATGGCCTTGTGTAGGCCTTCCCTAGTTCTTCAAACAACAAAATAGGCAATTTTGTTCATTTGATTTATTTTGGATGAAAACAACAAAAACTTAGTCGGAAACAAATTTATACAAATTTATAATCTGTTACTGACCAGTTTTTTGCCCTTTACACCCAAAACAAGTCAAATGAATGAAATTAGCTATTTTGTTGTTTGAAGTACAAGGGAAGAACTACACAAAGCCATTGTAACTCTATCTTACTTAGTTTTGGAGCTATGATACAAAATACACCAGTTTTAAGATTCCATTACCGTATGACCTGGCTCATTTGTTCGTTGGTTTGTATGGTTGCAGGTCTTTTGCTATAGCATACGAACGAGCCGTGTGAATGCTACACCGTGTTTGTACATTTGCTACATTAGCCATCAGCTCACATTGAAAAAAGGTGAACATGTCTGGTTCAGGTGGTCTCTTCATTCAGTAACTTAAGTTCAAAATAACAGTGCTGCTTTGCAGAAAACAAAATTTTTTATGTAATTCCATTGAAAATGCTTTGGCTACTTTGATTTATGTAATTGAAATCACCCCTTTTACTTCCCAAATTGTAACAATTAGTAAGTACTTTAACATGTATTACACCTTTTCAGTACAATATGGACGGTCTATCCTCATCCACGTTTGGCAATGTCAGAGCTGTTTCACTTCTTACTCTGATTCTGAAAATCGTGAAAAACAGGTACAGTTCATGTGACGGTGACTGTTCTAAATTTGGGACGGATTTGCACATACGGATGTGCCAACACATTGATTAAAGCGCAGCGGCTTTGGAACAGTCCTGTGTGGTCGGCTGAATGTGATTCTTGCGGCGTTCGTTTCGTCTGCCTGCGGCAGGCGTGCACCAAACCACCCCCCCCCCCCGGGGCTCCTGGTCTCCCGCAGGCAGGCAGGTTAGATTGATTAGTTATCCTGGAACCGTCGCCATGGCTTCCAGAGCGTTGCTCCGATCCCCCCTCTCCGTCCTCAGCCCAGTGCTGACAGGCTCAGGCTCTCTGGTAATTGATGAATGGAGAGATTTACACATTTAGGGTCCCATGTGCCCAAGGCACCAGAGGGGCATCAGCGCGGCCTGATTGATGGGTGCGTGCGTCTCCAGACGTGCTGCCGAAATTTTTGCACATTATTTAGTCCCTCTGTAGCAGACCAGGGTATTGAGAGGGGGGTAAAGGCACGCACCAGGCTCAGGCCTCATGACTTGTAGGAATGAGGGCATGCCTTTGTTAGAAACTATAAACTGTCTGAAAATCTTCATCCATATCTATTCACTTGGGCTGTTGGCTTTCACTGTGTCAGACGATCTCCTTCTCTCCAATCCCTGGTTTTTGTTTGCATAGAACTCTGATACTATGATATGATAGAACTATGATATGACCTGTGCATCATAGCATTTGTTTGTTTTTCTTGTAGCTACAACTCATACAAAAAGAAAGGAGATACGAAGTGGTGCCGACTACACACAATGGCTTATGTTTTAAAAGCAGTTGCGCCATGTTGTTTCAATGTTCCAAGGTTTCACTGAAGCAAATACATTTTGTCTGAACTACTAAGGTCATGACTTGACTAATAAAACTGAAGAAAACCTGAAGAAGTAAATAAGGTTTAGAGGTGATATAACATACATTAATGTGTTTCTGTGCTTCTCCACTGATGTTTGCTCATGCCTGGCTGAAAGGAAATGGCTGCCATTGGTGTTCAAGGGGTTGAGCAGTCAGGGTTAACTTAGCTGTTCTTATATGAGCTTACTAAAAATGTCATGTAACAAAATACAAAACTAAATTAGGAGAGGTCATCCTGAAAAAAATGACCCACACTTAAGGGTAAAAATAATGCTACACGAGTGTGCATTAATGGAACATATTATTAAAATGCTCAGAAATTTTACGTCAAAGCACAGTGGTAAGTGAATATTTTGTTATGGCATGAAACTAGCAACTATACCTTGTATTGTTTTTGATGTGAATAGGATTAACTTGCCAAGTTCAAATGTCCATTGTGAAGGCTATGGGGTCTGAATTGCCCAAAAATAGAGGTGAATTCTCAATAAAAGCTAATTACAATAGTTGACTTGAAAAGAACTTAGAAGCTTAAGAGTTCAATTAATTTTAAAAAATATAACATCCAGTAAGTGTCTTAGAGTATGTTGACACAAGGGGGCCAATTTGACAAGTTGGAATCAACAGTAAAATAAACAGAAATAAATATTGAATTGTGACAAACATCATGTGAAAAAAATAATTTCTTTCTCCTTCTGTGATTGAGGGCTTTTCAGCCCATCACCTTTGGGTTTTATTGGTATTACATGACCCACCAGATCTGCTTTTGACTACCTAATCTGACTTCTTTGGCACTCCAACATATGTATCCGGCCCGGGGCCTTTCTGTGCGGAGTTTGCATGTTCCCTCTGGGTTCTCCAGTTTCCTCCCACCGTCCAAAGACATGCACATCAGGCTGATTGAAGACGCTAAATTGCCCGTAGATATGAGGGTGTGAGTTAATGGTCTGTGAATGGTGTGTGCGCCCTGCGATGGATTGGCGAGCTGTCCGGGGTGGGTCCCTGGCTTTTGCTCGGAGTCAGCTGGGATAGGCTCCAGCTCCCCCTGCGACCCTAGTGAGGAAGAAGCAGGTGTAGAGAATGGATGGATGAATAATGTCAAACCTTGTACTGCCAAATCGTAGCAAGCCGACTAACAGTAACAAGAGACTGGAGACCGTCATACTGTACGTAATGTTACAACATCCCTTATCTGCGCTCAATGAAAGGACAGTGTTTTAATGTCACCGTCCACCTGCAGTAAAACAACCTATCAAAATTAAACATGCTCTGTGCTTTTTAGTGCCATAAAAGTACTTATATTCATTCATAAAATCCATTAATTCTTTTATTTCCCTACTGTAGGCCGCGTTCACTCATAGCTGACTATTCAAAATGAAAAATATTGGCGCCTAGATTTAATTAGATGATACATTTTTTTAAAGTTTAACTGGTCAGATTGAGACAGGTGATTGTTAACTGGGAAGGCTCCCATTGAATGCCATTTGGGTTGCATGATGCACATGGTAGATCTTGAAGGGTGTCAATGGCAGACAGCTTAAACAAAGGGCCGACCCAAAATGATTTGAGGCTGCTTTCAAACAGTATTGTGATTAATGCAAAGTTGTGGAATCACTCTGTCATTCGTGTAAATGATCTGCCACTCTTCTGCAGATTGACTGATGCATGTTATTACTTTAATCTAGACTGCCTCTCTGGAATTAACTGAACATGCCACTGTGACATTTTTGTTTTAAAAGCTCAAATTTTGCTTGGTATGGAATGATAGTGTGCATTAACGGACATTTGTCTTCAGCTACCCTGGTTGTCTCCAGGGATTAGAAAAGAAATTGAAGCACTGATAACTAAAACCCCACAAGTCAAGTCAAGTCAAGTGTGACTTATGGGGTTTTAGTGATAGGTGCTTCAATTGCAGATTATTGTATAGCATCAGTCCTAATTCTGGAGATACCTTATTCATAATCATCTTTGCGCAAAATTTAAGTCTTTAACTTTGGTATATAAACCAAAATTGTCCAAGATAAAATAAGTAAAAGTTGAAAAATAGTTATTCACTTATTAGTATTATTATTATTATTATTATTATTATTGGTAGTATAAATAGTATTTACCTTTTTTGCTAAAACACTTCAAATGGTCACTTCTGGTGAAATCTCTGGATTATTGAATTGAAAATTTCAACACTTTGACAATAAACTAAACAAAAGCGTGAACCTCTTCAGAGATAATTCCCATTTCATCACCACAATCAAAACAGGAATGGAGGTACCAGTAATTGTTTTACAAGTACTTAGAAACAGACTTTGTCTTATTTACAATAAGTCCACCAAACACTGCCATTTTTTCAGGGGGATTTACGCTGGCATTGGTACAGACAGATATGGCATGTGAACTGCTGATACATTCATTACTGTTGATACAACATTTTCTGTTAATTTTATGATTATTAATGGATGGAACGAGAATAACTTTACGTTCATTTTCAGTGACCCTTCAGTCTTTAAGGGGAGGAGTGGACCCAAGCCATACCAGGAAAATGAACAAAAGCTGTATTTGTAATGTATATGTGAACGCATCAAGTAAAAATTTACATTACATGACACGTTGCAATTTTTGGGTAAAGGCTGTTAAATGTGGGCACTTCTTATTTGATTTGCGAAGCTATTTACCTCATAAATGATTCCATTGAACCTAACAAGTGAGTCACTCTAATTTTTTGACATCAAATAGTTTATAGGTACATCCAACAAACTACAGCAAAAAGTAAAAAAAAAAATCAGAAAGTGTCCATTTTTATTTGATGCGTTCACATATGTTAATATACTGTATATACGTAGGCCGCTCACTATACCATGGGCAGATTCAATGTCCAGACCATGAATTGGATCAAAAAATGTGCCAGCAGATGAAGGTAATCCAGAGACCTAATGGTGCACTGCATGATTTTAGATCAGAAGCCACAAAAATGGCATCATTGTAAAATCATCGAGAAGTATAATTTGTTATCTTTTTCTAATTTTATAAAATTCTCTTTTTTGAAAGTCGTTTTTAAGTGTGTCAGCGGACTGGCCCCACAAGCAATATCACAGATTTTTATTAAATCAGACAACTGTGGGACAATGACAAGGAGCATGAGCAACCAAAACTGTAAAATTAGAAGATGCAGGACAACTTTTGGTCAGTCATCTCTCTCAGTGCTGGGTACACACCTATGGAATTCTTTACCACCAGAAATAAAATCTCAAACAAAATTAAGGATGTTTAGTGCCAAAGCTAAACACTGGCTTAAGCAGCAGCAGAAATGTGAACATTAACTCCTCTCAAGTAACTGTCAGTACAGTATTCTACTAATGTTTAATGTATTTAACTTGTGCAATTTTAATATACATTTTGTAGCTGTGTTCATTTGTTTATATCTGTTCACTGCATTATTCACTGTATTTGTATTATTGTATTTTGTATTCATCTTTTATCTTCCTTTAGCCTGACCAGGGACAAAGACTGCAAATTAGCTGAAGCTAGACGTCTTGTGTGCATCACATTTTTCATTCTTTATGACAATGTTGTATGTATCGTCCCTGTTCAATAAACATTAAAATAAAAAAAATGAATGAGGCCTAATTGAAATTGTATCTTTAACTACTCTTAACTGGAGTGTGTCTGCTCATTTTATTCGGCACTATTCCAAAATCAAAGGTAAACCTAACGTAAAAATGAGACTTTGAGGCAAGTTATACTTTTCCTAGAAAGTAGCTCTAATGCTATTAAAGTAATAGCGCACAGTGCAAATAAGAGGCGGAATTACTATGTAATTAAAAACTAGAAACACTTGTGGCTACTATGTGTATCGTCACATGCAAACCTAAAACCCAAGTCAGAGGCCATAGCACTGCCATATGGTTGACCGCTTGTTTTCAGTGAAGTAAGACTCTGTTGTTTCACTTTTCCAACTGCTCTTGACATGTCAAAAACATACCCACAACATGTTCTTGAATGGCACCTTACTCATCAACATGTATCACGTTCGTACACGGTTTTTCATGACAGCTTTTGTCTTAAGTCTCGCCAATCTCCCATGAGAAAAAGGAACCAGCCGCAATCTTCTGAGAGTTCTTACTGTTAATTTTGCTTGCGAAAGCAGGAAGTAAATCATTCTGGTTGTTTTTGACACCACTGTAAAAACAGCTTAACAACTTTAAATGCTCAGCCAACACATTGTCGTATTTAGAGTGGACCTGTTTTTATTTATTTCTTTTTCAATTTTTTTATCCATCTTAACAAGGATATTTTCAAAGTAACAAAAATGCCGTAAAGGGGTTATTTAGTGGTGTGTATGTAGACTCACTTGGAGTTGGTGATTCTCAATCAGAAATGTGAAAGGAAATTATATGTCGGTACTCAGTACCACTCAGTACCAGCCTTTTTATGCACTGCTCTAAGAAATACAAGTGAGAATACTGCGGGAGTTATGGTCTGCTTAAGACAAACCATAAGTTAAATTATTTCAAGTCTTTGAAATCCTGATTTTTCTTTCTTCATATCAATGGCTTGCAGATTGCTTTAATGGTAATCGCTGACTTGATTATACAGATGACAGTCACGTGGCCAATTTTTAGTCAAGACAAATGAACTGGAGCGATGGTGCTGATGTCGTACCGCATGCCTTGAATTTGTTTGGAAAGCGTTCCCCACAGTGCGAGTGTATCTTCACATCCTGAGAGAGCCCAGCTCTCCTGAGCTTCACATAGGTTCTCTGTAGCCTGGTTCTGTGGGAGCCGCACTGTTAATAATTAATATGCCGGCTGGAGGCAGAGAGAGGCTAAACTTCCCTAACAAGTGGTTGAGTGACAGGAGGGACTGGAGTTTCGTTTTACATTCTCGCGTTATTTCATCGTGTAACTGATGCTAGCTTCGATGGGAGAACACTTATATCTAACTATGTGCTCCAGAATTCAAATCTAACTTCTGCCACCTCTGGACCACCCCTATTTTTTTTTAATTGGTGCAGTAAATAGATATGTGGCACAAGCCATCCAATGATTGTTGAAACTGGAATGACAGTGTGCCAGTGCGGGATGTCTGCCGTTTGTCACATTAGACTAATTGAAAATGAGGAATAATGAATGTTTCAAAAGTAAGTTGGGCTGGCCCGCGTGGCAGTGGCCCGCATGTCTGATTAGACAGGAATAAATCGTTTGAGGGTGGGCTGTCTTGATGGGGAACAGTTAGCAAAGTACTGTAAGGAATTGTGGCTGTATAAGTCCTTCTTAAAACAAATTTATCTTAAAAATGGTTTGATGAGGTCTTAACAGCATGGTCTGCAGTGCCAACCAGAATCAATTTATTTTTAGCTCCACAATAAAGTTATGCATTTTTCTCTTACCATGATGACATTAGGCAAAATTAGGTTTTCAGAAAACCTCTTTACTATGGAGAAAAGCAAATGATCTTTTAAAGCTTCCACTGTTAGACAATGGACATGGACTAATATAATCAGAAAGCAAATGAAATCAGCTATATTCCTTGACCATGGACACCAGTAATGCGTGTGCAGCTGGCCTGAGAAAAGGATCCCTGTCACAAATTTCAGAGCTAAACCAAGCGCAGATCAGTTTTATTCACCGAAATTAGCCTTTATTGACAAAACTGGAGGAAACTCAAAAGGTTGTCAGAGCTGGAAAGTATGTAGATTCCGTCCGTGGTTAGGCAGTTTTTCATGGTGATAGAGAACACAAGAAAGTCTACAAAATGCCGTGGAACTGCGCCTTATAAAGGCAAAAAAAAGCCTCTAAACTTGGGTGTGTCAGCACAGAGAAACAGATGAAAAACCGGCAAGGGAAGTACTTGCACACCAAAAAATGGTGCATGTGGCAGTTTCTGCCCATTTTTTTTATTTTTTGGTGTGCGAATACGCCCCTTGACGGTTTTTCAATAGAAAACACAAGACAACAATCCAGCAGAGGAATGACAGAGAACAGGAACAAAAATACGCAAGATGACCATCAACAAAGCAAAAAAAAAGCTTGTGAAAACATGGGAAGTGAAACAAGGGTGTGGAATAAAATGAGCTGATAATTCAAAAATGACAATCAATGAACAAAACAAAACCAAAACAAATGAGGTCAGCTGGATTGCAGCAAAATACAATCAAGGAAACACTCAGGATGTAACAGATCTCAGGATGGTGAGCATTGAAAATATGTTCAATCTGGTATGGAAGACAAAGGTGAAGGCGGTTAGATTACAGGGATGGAATGGTCTTGCTTCAATTGGGCTGCTATAATAGATGCTCCGTTCTGCAGGTGGCTCATTAGATGGATCTTACCTTTGCTTTCCTGCAATACTGTAATTACATTATTTTAACGTTAATATGCAGGTGGTTTTTAGATATTAAGTGTAGCAACAATAACAATTCTAAGTCACACACCAGAAGATTTGTGGCTACAAAGAAAATTTCATACAAATGAGGAGCTTTTGTGTGGAAGGTTACCGCTTGTGCAGTTTTTTTCTCAACTCTTCCCTGAAAGTGTACATCTTATCATAATTTATAGGGCATTTTTTTTTACTCTTTTATTATGGTTGACAATAAAATATGAAACCATTTTAAATGCATAGGGCAGGGATGGGCAACGAGGGCCGTATCTGTCCCTGGTTTTCACACCAACCTCTGGCCTTTAATTAGTTAATTATCTAAATTAGCCAAACTATTCATGAAATCTGACATTTCATTAAATTATCATGAATTACCAATAAAGACTTTTCTTGTCTCCCTACATAAAATATGTTTCTTCGATCAAACCTTTGCAGAAATCTATATTTGTGTATGCAGCCAATTAACTCAATTAGTCAGGATAATTGATAGAAATAAAAACCTGCATACACACCGGCCCTCCAGGACTGGAGTTGCCCATCCCTGGCATAGGGGGTGGATAGTGACCAATCTGATGTTGTCAGATTACATCAATTTGAATCCTTAACAAGTTCGGGGACCTAGAGGACCACATCTGATTGAATGGTATCAAACAGAGCATAAATATTTTTTGGAAAATAGTAGTGAGTAGTAATATGGCCTCTCAATCAAACCACATGATACATTTTGGCAATCTATCCTTGCGTGAATGCAAAATAATGACCAAACAACTGTCCAGCAATTAACGGTGCTGTCAAGGCTGTAAAAATCTGATGCGCAAACGCTAATGTGAACCTGGCATGAACCAGCATCGTCCAAGCCTTGTGAGGGTACAGTGCGTGCTTTTCAGCAAATGTCCCATCTCACCTCATTCAATTACCAGCAGGAGGCAGGGGCCGCAGTTGTCCTCAGACCAATACTGCGCATCACGTTCTCTGTATCTACAAAATGGGTCTAGAGATATTCCTTTCTTTTATAGGGAGCCGATAAACTAATTGGAAAGTGTCGCAGGCCAAGGAGCTGGGGCCCCTCTCAAGACAGACAGAGGGCGTGCTGCAACAAAGCCTGACCTATCAAATCACATTACAGGGGGGCAAAGGGTTAATGCTGATGCCTTCAATGTCTGCCAAAAGGGATGAGAGGCGTAAATCATAGGTTAGGCACATACTCCATTCCTGCCTCTCTAAGTAATTACTCCTGAGCAAAAAAATAAAAGGCTTGGAAGCTATGCGGCTAACGGGCATTGGAGCACCTCCCTGAAATGAAAATTGGCCTTGCTTATCGACCGCAGGGGAAGAGGAGGCTGGCATCCAAAGGCTGGCAAAAGGCTTTGAGCTGTTTAGCATCTCCGCCAGCATCCACATTACTTAGGTGAGGTAGGGGGATGGGCTTGACAGAAACAACCATCAAAGAGAAAAGTGTTTCATGCAGTCGACAGAAGCTGTGGCAAGGCGTAGCTTTCATAGTTCACGCAAAGGCCTTATACCCTGGGGCCCTTCATGAGCGAGGCGACAGTTCTGACGTTCAGACCAACACTCCTGGAGATAATGCCACTCCTCGTGCTGTCAACTACAGTCAAAATTATTTAAAGAAAAAAAAGCTACAAATGCCATGTACAGTAACTGGCAGGGTCAGGTCAGTGAGGTTAATTAATTGTGTACCGATGGATGACAAATGATTTGAAAAATCAACACACACAGTCTTAGTCATGTTCTTCCAAGAGATATTCCTTCATTTAGTTTTTGGATTATGTGATGGAGAGTGCTGTCGTGTATAGTTGTTCCAAAATATTCAGATGATTTAAGATGGTTTGAGATCTGCTGACAGTAAAGGCAGTGGCATAAATTTAGGATTATTTCCATACTCATAAAAACATTCAGTGACCAGTTGTGCCCATTGGGGTTTGGGCCTCTGTGTCCTGGAAGAGTCCACTCCCATCGTGGCAGAAATGCTTCATCATAGGATAAAGGCGATTGCACAGAATAACTCCGCATTGCTTTGCGATGACCCTTCTGCCATCAAGGGGATGACTGGATCCGAACCACGCCAGAAAAATAAAAAGAAGCATCTGCACTTGCTCTGTTTGTCCATGCATTTACTAAGGGATTTTCCTTCCCTTTTCACCTGACTGTTTAAAGTAAAATAACCTTGCTAACATAATTGGTATTTCCATCATTTTTGATAATTGGCTCAGCAGGGATTTTGGATCAACATCACTATATGGTAACATCACAAGCTGTACATATGAGGTATTTGTTTTATTTCCAATAATTCTGCATTTGTGGTCATCATTACTGGAAGCTAATCAACAGTACTATGTAAACCTGAGGTCTCAATCTCCAGTCTTTGAGGGTCGCACAGTCTCCAGGTTTTTGGGATTACCATTCCATCAGCAGCTAAGTACAGCCACATGTACAAGGAGTGTAGACTCCTCAGCTAACCAGGGACTTTAATTAACCCTTCTACTGGTTGCTTTTCCTCGCGGCTATACTGTACCACTTGGTGAATTTTTTTTTATGAATTAACTCAACAAATTACGATAAGGTAACAACCATTCCTCTGGAAATCAAATAACACACATTTTTGTATTAACTGTTTATTAATCACTCTATCAGTAGGCAAACAGTGACAAAAATGTATTTTGGCCAGTAGGTGGGTTGAAAACTGAAGTGCTGGGACAAAAAACCTCAGCAAACACAATGGCCCTCCAGAATTTAAGTTTGAGTCCCCTGATAAACAGTCACATCCATCAGGATTAACTTGCCATGAAGGTGCTTTCTGTACAGCATGCTCATTGGTATGTCATTCCTGTAAAAACAGAATTTGAATACCTGAATGCTAACAAAAGTGGGCTTTTTTCAGTGGACTGTTTGATTGTGATTATGAGGCAGTAGGCTACAAGTCATACAAGGTTTAAATTCAGTGGAAATAATAGCTACTTCAAACTTAGGATGATGTTCGGCTTACACACATTCAAGTATGTTTGACATGTCTTGTCTTTATTTTTTTAAATTATTATTATATTATGAGCAGCACGGTGGTACAGTGGGTAGTGCTATTACCACACAACGAGGTTCTGGGTTTGAATCTCGCCTGGGGCCCTTACTGATAAGTTTGAATGTTCTCCGTAGATTTGTGTGGGTTTCCTCTAGGTACTCTGATTTCTTCCCACAGCCCACAATATGCATGCTAAGTTAACTGGAGACTCTACATTGCCCATAGGTAGGAGTTTGTGACTAAATTGTATGTGAGTCATGTGATGGATTGGTGAGCTGTCCAAGACGTGCTCTTGCCTGTCATGCATAGTTGGCTTGGATACGCCCCAGCTTCCATTCGAAGCTGATAAGGAGGAAGCGGTTTAGATAATGGGTAGATGGGTTATTTTATTATGCTGCCATTGTTTTGAGTGAAGGCTTTTTCAACACCAGAGCCAGACCATTTATTCCAGTTTTTAGAATTTCTTTCAGAAGTACAAATCTAATTTGTCGCAATGAAGCACTCAAAAAAATGACGGCTGGGTAGTGCAGTCTGTGACATATCCCAGGAAGTTTGCCTTTGACCAACTAAAGTTGTACACTGTACAGGATTGCTAACTCCACTCAGAATCCCTGGTAACTTGTTAACTCTGCATACTTCACAACTGCTTGGTCTCTGTCTTTGTGTCAGGGTCGGAATAGCGGGGATGCAGGGGATGCAGTTGCACCGGGGGGCTTGTTAGCAAGCAAACACGTGACTTTCTCAAAATTATCCTGTCAGTATTGAAAACAGTGACAATAGGCACAAAAATACTAATTTAAAAATTGAACCTTTTTTGTTAAATAAAGAGTACTAAAGTAAAACAAATCTCTGTCATGAAAACAAATTATTTAAAGTATTCAATCAGTCTATGTTTTATAATGAAGCAGATATTTTGTGGCATATATTGGACCTGGATAAGCACATTTTTACTTGAAACTGGCTGAATGTATTCTGCTTATATAATGAAAAATACTCCATTTACATTCCTGCTGGGGAGATTTATGGGAAATATGGTAACCAATCAAAGTAAGCAATGAAAGAATAGCAAGAATGGGAGCAAAAAAATGAAAGTAGTTCAGAAGAGGTGGAGAGGGTAAGTCTGCCTTGACTTTTTTGTCTTCTTGTATGCTGTGCAGAAAATAGACGAACAACAACAGGAAGCAAGCACCAGCGGGTTAGCTGACGTTAATTCATACAGCCACCGTGCGATCTAGTCAGCTAGCTAGCTAATTAAACCAATTCTTACCCTGTTCTCAGCTCAGTGTTGAATGCCGCTTGTTTATTATTTCCAGCCTGCCCATTCAGCCGACTCAAGACAGTCTGCAACTGTATGAAGATACTTTAAACTGATAGCAGTTTTTGTACAGAGTTCTTGTGGACTCTGAATTGGAGATTTTGGATTCAGAGAAATGCTTTGACTAATGAAAACAATATATAACTGACATCAATCTGAAAATGTCAAATCGGGGTACTTCTCTCTTTAAAAAAATTCTACCTAACATAACAAGTTAAAACAGTTGTCTATATGGACCTATGTGGGATATTAGGCTACACAGAAACAACCTAAATAGCTAGCGAGCTACAGGCATTTCTAGGTCTGATTAGTGTTGCAGTTATTGTGTGGCTGGCATCAAACCATTCCTTGATCATAGCTAGCTATGTAGTTATTTAATGAATGAATTACATTGATATTAACATTAAATTTAACTTATACAGCACACTATTGTGTGGTTAAATAATAAATTGTAAAATGATTTGTCAATTTTTTGACATTTTCAAGGATCATAATAATGTTTAAAGTGAATAGTATTATCAACAGTCATTAACGACTATTCTTTTTATTAGATGGCTGGGTTCCTATGTTAGATTTAGAAAAGCAATTTGACGTTGGGCTATTGAACTTACATGAGACAGGGTCACCAAATTCAAGAACATGCACTTTGTCCACCCTTCACATAAACTGATGTGATAATATTATATTTTACCAGTATATTGCAGTTAGAGGGAACATTAGTATGCATGAACTATCAAGTTTGGATCAGGCCTGAGTTTTCTGATTCGGAGGACCGGGGGGGGGGGGGGTGCAGGGTTTGCTAAATATTTATGGAAACCGGGCTGATCATCACACATTTCTGCCACTGCTTCATATCCATGGCCTTGCTCTCTCTCTCTCTCTCTCTCTCTCCCCCCCCCCCACCCCACTACTTTTTTCATGTTTGTCTACACCAAAGTTCTGGCTCAGTTTAATCCACATCCACTCATGTTAGCTCATCACTCTAAATTGGGCTTCTTTTTGACCAAGGACCTGGACAACGTTAGATTTGCTGAAATTGACTGCTCAATTCCAAGTTCCCATGAAGAAACTGCAAACCTGGAATCTCTAGAATTTTCAAATTCTGTAAATACTTAAAATGAATTCCAGGCGTCGTAAAATTTGCATGGGAATGGCAGGTCGCGTTTGGTAATGCATATCCTCAAAGTTTCATCCTCAAATTTGCTTACCCTGCTCACGGTACCTTTGCAAACCTCTGCATAGTATACAACAAAATTATAAGCTTGCATCACCAGACCAATGGGAAAATGCATATTAGTCAAGAACCTGTCCGTTTATTTTCAATTCCCAAAATGCGTTATCAATGGGCTCAGACCAAATATGACAGCGGATACAATGGACTCAGTCAGAAAAGATGGCATAACATCACGATCAGGGTACATTAAATATTCAAAATGGCAGACTGGGGTTGTTTATAATCACGTTCTCCTAGAACCCGACTTTAAAACTCTGAAGCAAGCTATGTAGCCAGCCATGGCAGCTATTGCAGCCAAGAGAAACCGGTGAAGCATAGAAGCCCTCTAATATCGGATTATGAAGCAGGGAAAGTGAGTGGTTCATTCAGCTTGGTTGTATTAATTACAGACTAATGTTAATCATGGGGCTTTTACCCTTCTCCAGTTTTTCTTGGTTGTCATAGCTATTTGTAGTTAGTTAGCAAGATAACTACTGCTACCATTTTTAGAAGGAATATGGAATCATGTTTAGTTATTTGGGTGACATTTAAGAGAGTGGCTTATTTGGGTAGGTTGTATTTATTAAAGAGTAATGTTAACTAGTGAGCTTCTTCACTCCTCTGATTTCTCTTGGTTGTTGTGAGTAAGCTGTTCAAGGCTTGAGCCCTGTTAGAGCATGTAATCTATATTAGTACATTAACATTCTGGTAAGCTTTGTGTAATTCTTCATTATTAACTGTTAAGTATTACTGTTTTACTATGTGTTAGACCTCTTGCGAAATGAGGCGTGGACTGCAAGTCCTGTAAGCTCCACATTTAAGGATGTGGTGATGAGGGCACTTGTGTGTGTTGTGCAGAGCAGCCTAAGATAATTTTAAATAATTACCAAAACATTGACATCAAGTGCATATCAATGGCAGTCTACATCTCTACATCTCTACATCTTTGTTAGCATTTGAGTACATGGTTACTTGTTGATTTCAGAATGGCTTTCTTGACTCGTTCTAGCACTTGCACCCATTTCCTCACCCCTCTGCTCTCAAATGCACTTCATGCTCCGGTACCTTCTGATTTACAAATTAAGCACTGACTACAAGGCTAAGTAGCTTGTTCCAAGATCCAATTCATATGGCTTCTAGTCAAACATATAATACATTCACATTTGGTGTGGCATGATTTCGTAGCCAACACTTCATGTTACCATTTGTACTGTATGTAACAGGAACAGCTGGCACTGGGTTTTCATTGTGGCTAATCTTTTTTCTTTGCCAGCAATAAGCTGGGCAAGTTGATGTGCTAAACTTTTTACCAAACTCAGTCAGAAGTAAGGCTAACACATCTTTCTTATCAACTAAAGCCTTCATTGCAGTTATTTGTTGTAGTCCTTTATTTAACAAAAATATCCTGTCCAGTTTATTTTAATATTGTCGCAATTGAAAATCACAAAAATATTTCAACACCATCATATTAAACCCACCCCATATTAGATGAATAATTGTCACTGGCCCAACCAGAACTTGGTGAGATTGAAATCTGTCTAAATGGGAGGGGGGGGCAGTCGTATCTGCCAGAAAAAAATAAAACATGAGCTCGCAGCAATGTTTGGTAGCTAACAAAATCAGTTTTGTATTAACCTTATTCAGCCATGCCCATTTTGAAAACTTCTTGTCTTCCGCAACTGTCTTGTAACTTCTGGTCAGCCAGCTACAGCTAGTTTGCTATGTTGAAAAACCCGGCGAATCAAGATGGAGAGGCTAACGTGGCAAGAGTCAAAATTAAATACTAAAAGGTTGAATGGTGGGATTGTACTTGTACACCCGAGGTTAATGAACTCCACCAAGTGGGTGGATGACATGCGGTGGTGGCCTCAGGTGTCATTTGGAGATATTTTTAATTATTTAGTGCTGTCGGTGGGCGTTGATGGGGCGGCCATGAAAAAGTGAGCTGGTGTTACGGTGGAAATATACTGAGCAACAAAAGAAACGCAAGTGAATTATAATTCGGTCTATGCGCTGGCACTCGGCGACGGCATTTCAGAACTCTTCAGCGAGTGAAGGTAATTTCAGTGACTAGTACATGGTTTGTCCGTTTACATTTTCCAATCGGATAGCTGTCTATTTTTTTTACAGCAAGTTGCGTGACTGTGCAGCAAAAGCAGGTGTACGTACTTGTTGCCGAAATTACCTTCATTCGCAAATGAGTTCTTAAATGCCGCTCTCACAGGGGAAAAAAATACCGTTGCTGAGTGCCAGTGCATAGACCTATATATAATTGAATTATTTTTCTGTACTGAATGTAGCCCATTATTTTGTCACTGTTAGATCGCATGGGGGAGAGAAGCCGTGTCTTCAATTGCCACCTGATATTTCTTGAATTGGAAAACGTGTTATAAAGGAAAACCATCAAGAATTAGCTAAGACTAGTTGTTGTCAATAAAGGGATGGATATTTTCCACTGAATTTTCAAGTCTAGCGCCAGCCCTAACCCGCCATTGCGAGTTATCTTGTAGTTTAATTAAAGACAAACCGGAAAATGAGTTTGCGCATAATTATAGAAAATCAAATTAATTACTAGCGTATGCACATTTCTACTTGTTTCATCAAACTTTTCTTTGTTTTGCGGTCACTTTGACTGAGTGACCATAACATTAACTAACTAGCTAACTTGCTTTTCTGTTGTTGCTCAGTATATTTTAGCCATTTTATTTCAATTGATGAATGGCCATAATATGTAGCAACTCCATTGCCACACTTCATTATGTTGTGCAGGAAAATGTACAGTAAGCTATGGCCGCTGTTGTGACATCCTAGAACCATGGACGCAGCCCACACTCACCTTACTTTTTCATATTAAAATTATATGGATATATCCATAAACTAAGTTGTAAATTTCCATTACTTTGAAAAGCATCAATTCACATTACTGTATTTTGATGTGTTATGCATATTGAGTCAGCTGAGTAGCATCTAACATATTGTCCATGAGTGCATTTTTCACACTCCATAAATTCAGTTCAAACTCTGCTTAGCAAACCATTTATTAACCATTCTTCATTCTTAATTAGTTTGCCTACAGACCGTCATACTTGGAGACAAAACTTTTCAGCAACTTGACAGAAGAGATCCAAAATGATAACTAGGCCTATTGTTTGTGCATGATCTGAACTTCCATGAAAAGCACTGAACACACATACACAATATTTGTGACAGAGCCTTTATTAGATTAAAGTTTTGGGTGGGTGGAAATGTCAAGAGTATGTGAAATCCGAGCAACTGTTTGTAAGCAGCATGTCAGATCAACAGCAGTGCTGCAGGACGACAGTGTGGCTAATTTTCATCGGATCGAAGATAATTCGAGTCCTAAAAGATAATGCAATAGTTGAGCATGAGACAGATAGATTAGATGTACATTTTAGACCAGAGATGGTGATTATGAGGTAATAGGGGAAGGACTGAAACAAGGAGCATTAAAAGAAAGGTAAAAAAAAAAACGCAGTACAATGTCCGTAACATTTCAGGGTAGACCCACATTTTACTATACTCCAGGGAATGGTTATGAGTCTAGCGCAAAGCTAAGTTAAGCTAGCTAAAAGTAAATCAGCTTGCCAGAATTGGCTTTAAAACATAACAGTTTATAAGGCATGTGCAGTGCGTAGTCTGTTCGATTTATCATCTTGAATCCAGAGAAGATAATGGAGTTCACCCGCAGACAAGCAAGAATCGTCTGACTCTATAAATGCAGTCACTAACTGAACAAACTTGTGAAAAAAGGTACTAATGTGATAATGCTGATCACACTCATTAGATGCTAGCTGGCTAACGGCTAGTGATATTGATGGCTGTTATCGCTGGCAAAATGTTATCTTACCTCACAAGCATCCGACAAGCCTTTTTTGCCGGCGGGGTAACGTATTCCAACCATTTCTCGGAGTGTGGGTGATGTTCTGATGGTCTGCCGTCCACAAAATGAAACAAACAGACGTAAGGCTTTTTAAGCGGATTCTTTAGGTGTAGCGCCTTTGGCCACATATGCCAGCCCTCATCGCGAGATGGCGGAGGATGTAGGTTGTAAGGTGCCCCACAACATTCTGGCCTGGTTTTCCCACGGACAACACAGGATTGTTCCAAGAACAGCCGTCTTTTCTTCCAGTTGTTATGGCAGCCCGTTACCGAACATGTAATGCTTGACATCTTGATTTGCTAATGTGCCTGCCAAAGAACTGCAATTGCAATGGACAGGGTAGCTCAAGCGGAAGTTCAAAGAAAAAACGGAACAATGTGGCGCCGCCCTTGTTGACACGCTGAATAAGGTGAATATTTAAAGACAGTTGCAAGTTTAACCCAATGAGTGTATGTAGAACTGGAGAGGCTATCGGAACAAAAAGTTGAAGAAACAATATGGCGTCCAGTGCACCGCACCTCTCAATTTCCCATTGAATATATTGGAAAAATTCTTGTCATTATTTTGTTATTTAATTATAATAATAATGCATCAGTTGTATATAGCGCTTTTCTGGGCACTCAAAGATGTTTCACATCTTTGTGGAGAAGTGGAAGATGTTCGAAATGTTGCTTTCTTGGGGAGAGACTTTTTGAAGAAATTAAAAACTAGAACCGATAATTTATTTTGGACGGATTGTTTTCATGCTCTTTTACAGTTTAGTGTAAAAGTTCAAGTTTCTTCATTTACTGATATTCTGTCAGAACTTATTTTCTTTAATCCATCTATTAGAATAGGTAAGAAATCTTTTTGTAAGTCGTGGTTTCCCAGAGTGTCTCAAGTCCATGACCTTTTACATAATAATGGTGAGTTTCTTTCCTTTGAAGATTTCAAATCTCGCTATGATATTAAATGTAGTTTTTCGGAATTCTATGGTATTATTGGTGCTGTTAAAAGTTACAAAAAGTCTCTCCGTTTAGAAGATTATTCCTGTAAAGATTTGACTGATTCAACTCCAGTTATGCAGAAAATAGAGTCTGTGAAAAAAGGCTCAAAAGCTTATTATTATATCCTTACACATTCTTCGACTATTCTCATATCTCAGTATAAGTGGAAAATTAATTTCACTTCAGAATTAAATTGGTCTATAATTTTCAGAAAGTATTTTAAAATTACTCAAGAAACAAAACTTTTTTGGTTTCAATTTAGATTAGTCCATAGAATATTAACCACAAACGTATATTTGTCCAAGTTGCATATAATAGACTCTGCAAATTGTAATTTTTGTGACAATTGTGGGGAAACTTTAATACATTTATTTTGGGATTGTAATATTGTACAGCGTTTTTGGGATGATCTTGTAAAATGGATATCTGAAAAGTGTGGTTATGTTTGTGGTCTCAATCTTTCACCTGAACTTGTTATATTTGGTGGTGACAATCTAACAAAGATTGATAGTGTGTTTGATCTGATATTGTTATTTGCTAAATTTTATATATATAAATGCAGGTGTGCAAAACGTGAACCAAATATAACAGCTTTTAAGAATGAACTTGGATTGAGATATACAATTGAGAAAAAAATGCACTTCTGTAACAAAACATTGGACAAGTTTCAATCCAAGTGGAGGCAGTATCATACTTTGTTTGAATAAGATCCATTCAGATAAATATGAAATATTCTTAGTATCTCTGCAACCATATGTTTTACAACTGAGATGTCTGCATTTTCTTTGTTATAGGAAGCCTGTGTGAAAGGGTGTGAATGAGTGTAAACATGTTTTTTGTGTTTGTCTATGAAAAAGTTTGTTTTTATTGTTTTGGAAATGTGAATTTTTTTCTGTTGTAAGAAATAAATAAATTAGAATTTTTAAAAAAAGATGCTTCACAATGGATACATTATTCATTCACTCACACATTCACGCTCTGATGGTGAAAAACTAAGTTTTTGTAGCCACAGCTGCCCTGGGGCAGACTGACTGAAGCATGGCTGCCAGTATATGCCAACGGCCCCTCCGACCACCACCAAACATTCACACACAGCCATTCAGGAGTGTTCCTATATTGCATGTTTTGTGGGTGGAACTGGAGCACCCAGAGGAAACCCAAGCGAACACGGGGAGAACATGCAAACTACACACAGAAAGGCCCCTGGCTGGATTCGCACCCACGACGACGAAGCAGTAGTGCAAACCACTGTGCCACCGTGCCGCCCATTTAAAGAGCGAACAATCGAATTTCCTTCTTAAGTAGTACTGGAATACATATTAAAAAATGAATCGAGGAGCTATTTTGGTTGACACTTTTTGAGAACGCAGTTCTAATGAGTTGTTTTTAATCAACGATTAAGGCACTGATTGGACAAAATATACCTCACATCGGACTCTGAATGGTCAAGCGTGTGGTACTGGTGAATAGCCTTAAAGGAACATGGCCGTAAAGCGGTTTTGTGCCCATGGGCATTGTACTAATCCTATCCAACGATACACTCATTGGGTCTCATTCATGAAACGTGAGCAGAACGAATTAGTGTGTAAACTGTTCGCAGACGGAAATTTACGTGCATCTCCGCATTCTTAAATATTTTAGTAGCTCCGATCTTTTCGTAGCTACAAACAAAATCTAAACATGCTACTGACCACGCATAGTGCTTGTGCAAATTTAAGAATGGACATAAATAGTGCATGTTACCATTGGAAATTGCAATTTTAATTCATATTGCGCTCTGTTATGTACACAATACGCTGATGTATTTGAAACACGTGATATAGCCTAAACGTGCCCAGATAGCAAGCACCTCTGCTCCAGATCTGGCCTGGCTCTGGGCCGGATCAGTTGGAGTACGTTGTGGAGCAGAAAAACAGGTTTCATCAGGAATGGCACTTGCGACCTTTTGTTATTCAAGGAAGGAGTTATGACTGTGAGCCTCCTCCTCCTGTTGCTGATGTATTTTTTGTGTGCGCTTATACGTTTCTTTGCCTCCAGTTTCATGTCAAACCATTTACGCTTCACCTCTGGAACATGGTTCTTTGGACTACAGACAGACTAACATTAACGGCATCTGTCTCTTCCCTCCAGGTCTTGGCTTTGCCTCTCCCTGTCACACCACTGCTAACTGATGAAAATACATTTTTTTTCTTGACTCCACTTCATCCAAAATTATTTCTATCTCCAATTTGGAACTAGAGCACTCGGCAACCAAGCACATGTATCCCCGAAGGCCCCCCAGTTGGGCCTAGATGGTCCCAGAGTACCCAAAATCAATAGGTGTCGTGAACTTACCATAATACATGTCCCTGCAAAATTTGAAAAGAATCAGTGCACTTATGTGGGCTGTAGAGCGTTCACAAGAAAATCTCTGCGGACGCGGAAGCGGTACGAGGCCAAATCCATAGTATCCTCGAACTTTGTTCAGGGGATACAATAATTCTTTTTACTTTATCTCCCTTTCTTTGTTTGCGCCATGACTGACAGGTCTACTGGATGTATCTACACCTCCTTATATGGTGGTTATTGGCAATTCATGGTCGGGGATTTATGCTTACAGGGAAAGCCTCTATACGTTTTTCCAATCGGTTGGAATGAGGATCGCAACAGGATTGCGGTCATGTCACACCACGAATTGGTTGTGAATCTAACCTTAACGTTCGCGAGATATTTATTCCTTTGTAACGTAGCGCATCAAACTGAATTCTAACCTTCAGTCTAGCTCTCTGGAGCTTGCCCGTACCCCTGCTGAAAAGCTGGCCAGCATTCCAACCCACTAGTTGTCACAGTCGGGTTTACATTTTCATAACGTGTCGTTCTCTCATATCAGCGAGGTGCATTGCTATCAACCAGCACTATGGTCTTGGAGTTCAGAAAATGCAAACATTACCTTTTATTTTCCGTTTGGTAGCTGGGCTTTATCCACAGATAACATTAATGCGTGAAAGCACTATTGCAACCTTGCATTGCAGGAATCATTTACAGTCTGTAAGTAAAAACTATGTAAGTTGCTGACATGGTTAACTGCGAGGCTTTGGAGAAACTTCCCCAAAGCTAGCTAGCTAAAGGTCACTGACACTGTGCAGTCCTGATTCCCAGTTTAAAACTGTAGCTTATGTACAGCTACCTTGTTCAGACCTCCTTCATGCCTTAGAATTCACAATGTTTACTGGTGGATTTCGATCTCTGCCCCTTGCCCCGTTTCCTTCCCTAAGAGAATTTCCATTTCAAATACTAAAGGGCTTGGATCTTTCAAGTTTCGAAGAATTATCACGTTTGCCGCATTATTTCACATGCTGCTCATGACGCAGGTGCATTAGTCACATCTCTGACTGCAGTTATTGTTAACTTCGAGGTGAAAGATACTGCCGCCTTTTCATTAGTGCATCGAACCAAATCTTACGCCCAGATGGTGTATCTGAGCACAGGCTTATGCCGATTTATTAAAGTTCACATTCATATTAAATATAAAAATGGGCAAATTATTGCACTACGGAATTTTTGCACATATTATGCTGATAATAATAATAAATGCTTAAGCTCATCGGTTTAGGCAACACAATGGCCCCGTTTCCAGCCAGGTTGGACCACCTTATCAAAATCAGTCCAATACATTTGCTCATTATCTCAATCTTCCTGCCACCTTCAAAAAAGACAATGGATTGAAAACATTGGGGACGGTGATAATATGCGCTAAGCGCAATGGCTGCACTGCGTTCACGCATTGGCCTGCTCATGTTTGCTAATTGAGGCCCCATAAAATTGGTGCTTCAGTAGAAATCAGATATCATACAGGGTACGTTATATAGCTCAACGCAAAGCGAACATAAACGTTAGCTGGCTGGCTACTCAGCCATGCTCGTTCAGCATCTAACCTTAATGCTCATTTACATTTTTGAGCGATCTATTGAAAATATTGATCAACGTTCTCATAACGTTAGCTAAGTGGCATGTGTGTCTTTCAAGCATTATTGGAGAGAGCAGTCTGATGCATTTTCATCGCGAACGATCAATGGCAAGTAGCAGGCAATGTTGGCAGCAGATCAGACTCATTCGGAAATAGGTATTGCTGTGGAGAGACGGGTTTTAGCTGTACGAGCTCGCAAGCTAATTTGGTGGGAGCGTTTGTAATCATGCTAGCTAATGGCCAACGCGTGGATTTAATACATTTTGATATAACCGTTTCAATGATTAACTGGCATGTTCAGCACGCGATGGCAAGCATAGCTGAGTAAATGATCACGAGCATGCCAGATGAAATTTCAAACAATTAACTTTAATGAAATCGATATTTATCCGCACAATACCCACAACAGAACACATTAACCAATGCCAGCTAGCTGGAGAACAGAACAGACACAATTCGTCATCCACATTCGGCCTGGAATATACTTGCTGCGCGAACGAACGGACGCGTACACAGTGTGCTTCCTGAGTGCACACATTTGCTGCAGCACAACGTGTCCTAAACGCATAGTACTGGAGGTCTCCACTAGAGGCAGACAGCAGCATATCGGACCCTGAAATCGCGAAAATGGCGGGAAGAATTGCCCGGAAGAATCTCTCTTGGAAGAATTCTCTGAGCCTGATAAAACAGATTCAAATTCCTGTTTGATTTTTAAACTTTTTAAACTCTACTTACCACCAACATGTTGTTTGGGGTCATCAACCGTTGAGAATTCTAAGCTGCAAGAGATGCATTTATATTCTACCCTTGTTGGATTCATTGAGCCAATGCCATTTTAAGATGGCGCGGTTTACATACATGTTGCTGCTGATTGGATAACACCCCTGGCACACCCACCAAACAGAGGAAAACATACCTCAGACGCCGTTGAGCACCGTTGCACACCGGGTGGATGAAACGGGTCGTTCAACCCGGAAAACGTAACAAAACGACGTGCTATGGTGTGACTTTGAACGCACCCCAGATGGGCGAGCTCTAAGCTCACGAACGTAGAATACAAGTGGCAGCCATGATGCGTAAGCGCTCACGTCGTGATCAGCAAGTATATTCCAGGCCTTACTTGTTGTTGCAAATGAAATCCGTGAATTAGTGTTAGCTACTCGTCGTCATTACTCAATACAACCAACTGGCCTCTCAACGTTGAGTGCGAGGAGTAAAACAACACCCCAATAACTTTATCCCCGTAAAGTGTCACGTAAAATAACCTATTGATTCTTATTCTTACATGCATTCAAGTTATGTGTTGAAAATAGGGCACTAGACCCCTTAATTTTAAAGAAAATGCCTCGGATTTCTCCATTATAGTCTATGGGAAATTGAGAAGGGCAGTGCACTTTACGCCATTTGGTTTCTTTAACTGCGCTTGCAGAAGAAAGCGGCGGCAGCCTCTCCAGCTCTATAACACTCATTGGTTTAACAAGAGGATTTTGCTGTATTAGCCCCTATCCTGTTGATTTAAGGGGTGAGGAACCGGTAGCTCTCTTCACCAGCCAATCAGAGCAGAAGGGGATACAAAGTCAAAACAGCTTGTTGTTCTGTTGGGATAGAGGAACAGGCAGTAAATGGCCAATAAATAATTAATTTGTATGGGCTTTTTTCTCAAAAATTTCAAGGGCTGTCTTTTAAACATCTAGAAATAGCGTATCTTGTCAAAAAAAAAAATATGAGAACTTCAAAACATTAGGTTTCTGCCTTCTTCACCATTAGCAACATCAGATGGCACATCACTGGCATCCAATACCTGCTCTTGATTTTTTTTTACCACCTCGCTGCTCTTTATACCTCCAAGATTAAGTGAATGATGGACCTCTAATTTGGCATCATATACAAGCGACATTAAAACTAACTCTTAATACAAAATTATAAAGAGGATACTGTATACTGTCCCGTTTTTATTTTCACCTCACCTGAATGAATAGTTTATAATCCCAACATTGCTTTGATAAGAGTATGAGTGACATTATAAGTGCGTATGAATATGTAACAAATTAAATAAATAATATTTCATTGAGATCAACTGAAATATAGCACCAAGCTGGTGCATGTTGACCCATTTCTGAATCTTTATTAATCCCAGAAATATATATTCCAGGGAAGGCCTGAAAAGACATTGCTAAATGGAGATGCAGATGGAATAGCCAAGTACCCAAACTACTTGTTGTCTGCAAATGTCCATGAAATATAGAATTCTTTGTTCACTTTAAAGGGGAAGACTTTCTTCATGGATGGTTTCCGCTCACTTCGTGTTGCTCGGTGAAGAATGTTGTTACCAGGCAACAGGCATAACAATGGCACAGGTGCTCTCTCTCTCTCTCTCTCTCTCTCTCTTCATCTTTCCCTCTCGCTCGTGGGAGGGCATTTGTCTGCATGTGTCTTGAAGGTTAATGGCAGCTATTTTTGTGAAACTTTTCTGAATGATGAAAAAGTACTCATTTTATGACATTTAGGACAAATGCCACGATGCATAGAATTTTTTTTAGGTAAAATGAGGTCCCCCACTGTTGGTATAATTGAAATATCTTAGTACAAAACGGAGCAAATAATTTACTTCCAGCCTTATGCAGCAAAGATGGAAGAAACATTGTTTGCTGAAAAAGGGAGGAGAATATTTATTTCTTACTACCGGCAGAACAGGAGATAATATCTTTTCACTTATTTAAGCCCATTCTTCCAAAATCCAAAAACAAACAGAAAATAACTTCTGAACAATAAAACTGTGGATATAGCGTGGCATAATTGTCCCCAGTAAAACTTGTCAGTCAGTCTGCAATGACAGAGCCCTCAGGTCTGTGTTAAATTGTCTGCTCCCTTCCCCTGCTTTAGCTACCACCCCCCCCCCCCCCCCCCGACTCCCCACCCCTAGCCCCCCACTCCCTCCTGGGCAGTCTTTCGCCCTTAATCAGAAAGCAGCACCCCCTTCCCCCGGCCCCCCACCAGCAGCCAGCTCGCTCCCTGGCCAATCCCCCAACGACACCCCTGCAGTTAGCGTCTGCCAAAGGCCGCTTCTGTTCATCAGTCAGCCATGCACTTAGCAACAAAAGATGTGCGGTAATTTCCGCGCCCGCCGTCCCCGGGGGGGCCGCACTGCGCTCACCTCCCCGCAGAGGCGACTGACCCTCGTGTCACGCGTGATCGAGGCGTGGAATCACGCGGCGCGCCTCAGCTTGAGTGGCAGGCTGGGAGTCGGGGAAGGGGGGGGGGGGGAGTTCAGAGATGCTGATGGCTGCCGCTCACCCCAGACGCCGACATCCTGCAGCAGTGCCAGGCTCCCCGGCCGCACCTGCTCCTCCCGCCAGGCTCTGATGGACAAAGACGTATGCACGAGCGTGAAAAAACATATTTGTATATGCATGGACCATGCACTCATGCATGTGTGCACATACACCCACATTAATGCATACGTATGTGCAAATAAACACGTACATGACCACACATGCATACAAGCAGGCACGTGCAGGACAACATTCTGACACAAATGTATGCATGTAGATATCAGCACACATAAGCATGCATGCGCACATTAGCATATAAATGGTTAATTCATGCAAACACATGAATACATGCGCGCATACATGCACGTGCGTACTTGGCTTGCTCATATAAGCACATACGAGCAAACAAACATCCAGATGAATGTATGCATGCATGAAAATTGGTATGCACATATGAGCGTGCAGAAATGCATGCATACACATGAGCTTGCACATATGTAAACATGCAACGCACATGATTAGTTACATGCTTACAAACAAAAATCTTCCCTAAAGGCACATCTTCTCATGAAAACACACACATGTGCATGAAAGCATTAACTTATGCATGCGTAAACATGTCTACGCATACATACACGCAGTAGAGCTTGAGCAAGATTGACTTTACTGAAATTCTCTCAGCTAAGCAAATCTAGGGAGTTAGGACACCTCCATCCAATTTGATCAATTGCAATATTAATCTCAACAGGTCAACTCCGCCGCCCCAGCATTTGATTAAACGAGAGAAGAAATATGACGTAACCAATAAATCTGTTTAACAAAATGTGAAAAGGGAAAGAAGCGTGCATGTGTGTGCGTATGCGTCTGTGTGTGTGTGTGTGTGTGTGTGCACGCATAATAGAGACAGAGTGAACGAATGAAAGAGAGAGAATGAGAGCACCCAACCCTGACATCCACAGTTGCCAGTTTGATCTGCGCATTACTGCAGTTAAACAGAATTTATGCCCACAAATCTCACCCCTTTTTGCACTTTAATACTAGGGCCAGGGTTTCTCGATCTTATGTGCTTCATACAGCTTTTTTACTTGTTCAGTGATGAACAACATACACCAGTTGACCCGTAAATCTAATGCAAAATGCCTGAGCTTGGTACAAGCAGATTCACCACAGTTCCAACCATATTACAATTATACGGCAGTCAGTAAGAAATAATTATTTAAGGAGGTTTTTGAGTGGTTTTAGCTGAATGATTTCACATTTCTATGTCACACTGAATAACAGTTATTGGATAATAGTTATGCAGCATAATACAAGTACTTACCACGAGTGTGCTGGGTAGTTACAGTCTGTAACTTGCAAAATGGATGAAAACCTGCATTATATTCCAGTTTAAATAACAACAGATAAGGGAAGCGTGTCATGCTTACCAGAATTAATGCGAGGAAAGCTTTTATGCATCAATTATTGAAACTTCTCACTTATTGAAAATATGCTTAATGGTGATGTGTCCTTTCTATATCCTTAGGGTCCATAATCATGGACTAGAAAACTTCAGGTCCATATGAGTTTTACAATCAGTTCAAAGAACATGGAGTATTAGTGAAAAAACAAAGAGGTGATACCTACCCTGAGTGATAAGACTGTAACCAGTGCTCCAGGAGAATAGAATATCATCCTCCTTTCTATTCATTCCTTGCACCATGTTATCTAAGGTGCTTCCGCTGAGCACATTGCAATGGAGCTGAGAGCAGTTAGTATTAGCGACGGGCTCAGTGTTGCTAATGTAAGCCATAACCTTGACTCACCAGTGTCCTGCTCCTATTTGCTCAGACGTGTCTCGGCTGGCGGCGTGGGCAGTGCGAACAATACCGGCGCTGAGCAGAACTGAAGCATGCATTACGAGGCAACACCATGTTGCTCGCCGCCGCAAAAATTAAATAAATAAACCAGCCCACACAAAGGGCCAAAGACCTTCAGTTTTCTTCGCTCTGAGAAATGCAAGTTTAATTGTAGCGTATTATAATAACACAAGGGTCATCAAGTTTCTTTCTTTCTTTTTTTGTGTTTTCAGGTTTCATAATTTTGTTCGGAGAAATTTGCAATGATTGACTTCAGAGGAGTGAGGAATAAGTGACACACCTATTCTAACCTTTCTCTCACTTTTCAGGGATCACAAAAGCACTTAAGGCTGAATGGAACATTATATCTGGACATCTGGACATTTTGTCCACAACCTACCCAGAACCAAAAAAAAAAAAAAAACAGTGCCCCAGCTAAAAGTGGATGCATATTACCATAGATTAAGATTAAATCTAAGCACAATGTTCTTCAGTGCTCTCAAGAACTATAGGTATGTTGTAATGTTTTGTACGACGTGCAGAGTGCAGATGCACGGAGGACAGGAAGTTGAGGACTGGACTCAAATGCAAGGATGGTTTTGGTTGTCTTCAATAACCAACTGCATGGCAGAAGGCACAAACGTTGAAATACAAAACAAGGAAATGAGCTTCCTACATACAAGCTGTTGTGATTTACGAAATGAACCAAGAGCGACAACCAGTAGAATGCAAAAAGGAGGCTTTATTTCTGAAGGGGGAAACCCCCCAACAGAGCTGGCAACGGTACAAAGTCCACAATCCAAAAACAGTATCCAATGGGCGTAATCCAGAATCGTAACCAGGGCACCAATAACAAAGTTCGTGGTCAGACAAAAAGGGTTCGGTACACAGGCGTAGGTTTGGAGGAGAAACAAACTCATAAGCCAAAGACAGTCCGAATCCAAAACCAGGGCAGTAATCACAAAATCAAGGTCGGGCAGAAAAAGGTCAAAACTCACAGATGCAACAATATCCAAAAAGGGCAAACCAAAATCAATAGTCGAGCAATCCAATCAGAAAGATAAACACTGAGCAATCAAGGCGAGAAACGTGGCACGAGAAAACTAGGGAGAACGATCTGACAAGAGTGTGAAGCAAACAGACATCTTATATACACATCCAGGAAAACACATGACCAGGGAGAACAGGTGCAATCAATGGTGACAATGATTAGGGAGAGACACATGAGGGATAAACTAATTACATGAATTTGGCTGTAGCAAAAACGCGGACAGGGATCACAAGACAAACCTAAGTACAAACAACAGCTCCGGTTAAGGAGTACTAAAAGTGCATAGTCTAAAGACAAGGAAAGCATGAGATATAAGTGGAAAACTGCAGCAGAGATAATTAGGGATAGGCAAGGAGGCGGAGACTAGAATTGGGCGACAGCTGAGAGATCATTAGTCAATTAGTAAGTGCAGCTATACAATCCCAAGTGCTTGTTAGTAAGTTAGTCCAAATATACAAGGTTAGTGTGGATTAGTATTTAGCAAAAACAATAAACTGTTAGTATGTGTTAGTAAGACAGTAAAAGAGAGAGGAAGGAAGAACACGAGATAATGAAAGAAGATTGAAACCCAGAAACCAATAAATGACCCGAATGAGTGGCACACAAGACAAGGGACCGTGAGCAAAGATACACACATGACAAGACAGGGGAGACAAAGTGTAAAGCATGGAAATGAAAACATGGCATGGAATCTGAAGCATGAAAAAATAATAAAACGTGAAATCTAAATTACCAAAAACACAATACATGATCCTAAGAATGGTCAGACAGAGCAGTGGTCACTAAACACAAAAATCATAAAGCATGGCAAAGCCAGGTACAGAACTTAAACATGAGATGCAGAATCCAGAATCCCAACACAAGCACTATGATTAATACAAAGTCTGGGCTACGCCAGGCTCGGCGCTAGAACAGGGAATTGGGGCGGCACAGACACGGCCCTTTATGACAATTAGGATAGTCCTTGCTAGTTCTCAATTATTTTCTTTTATTGACACGTTTTCCAATTATCGTAATTGGCAACTGAAGACACGGTTTCTCTCCATATGCGATCTTACAGCAATGATATCATGGGGTAAATTCAGTAGAACTGAGAATCGGGGTGGAAAAAACATCCGTTTTAAACAATTATTAGTCCTGACCTGTTCTCAGTCATTCTCATAATTAACAAAAGCTTCACTCCGAGAGCACTCCACACTTAACAGGTCTTGCTTATTCTCCCCTATTAGGTAAGAAGCAATCATTCATCTGGATGTGTATTTGCTTAATTTAAATCAACGTTATTCAAAATTACTCCCGGTATTGAGTGAAAAAAAGTGTCACTCGGCAGTGAAATAGGCTATAAAAAGCATGCGGCTTAAGCTATTTGCAGGTATGCAATTTTGAATAACGTTGATTTAAATTCAACAAATACGCGTCCAGATGAATGATAGTCCTCCTACCTAATACAGGAGTGTATTCAAGCCTTCGCATTGACTTTGAATGTAATCTGTCGTGCGAAAAATTTGTTTTGCGTCCAGTGTGCAAGCGGCTTGAGTCAGACGGCTCAAACATATAGGGCTGGACTGTGACCCTTGCGCCATTGCTGTAACCAACGCTCACGGAGCCAGTGAGATGTCATTCAAATCAAGGGAGTGGCCAGTCGTACCACGATGCGCCACGGCCACACTGTCTTGACAAATGGACTGAATAGCAAAATGAGCTGTTTTTGAACTAGGTTTTTCACTCAGATTTTTGTTGATGCTTAATGAGACACCCAATTTTGATATTGTACGTGAATTCTCACAATGTCAAGACAAGTTTCCAGAGGTTTTAATGTTTGGAAACGTTTCATAGTACTTGGAAGCATCTTCACCTCAAGGAATTGAAGCACTGATTACTAAAATCCCACAAGTCAAGTCAAGTCAAGTGTGACTTATGGGGTTTTAGTAAAAGGTGCTTCAATTGTGAGGTGCCTGAAACTTTAGCACAGCACTGCACATGCAGTTATGCTGTGCATATACAAAAAGTGGCGAAACCTACTTATTCCTTAAAATGTCTGGATTCTTATTTGAGTGAATTATAGAGTGTTAATGCTTTGAGAAGACACAATTAGATAGCCCCACAATGAAACAAAGAGGCCAGCAGATTCTTAGTCAGATTACCTTGGAAAAGTATGAAAAGCAGAGGAAGAAAGGAAAAAAGCCTATTTGACGCAATATGAATGTCTGTTCATCAATGTGAATGCCAGTTGTTCTGAAAATTCCGTTTCCTCAACTGTGCACCAATCCAGCCTGACTTCAATCTTTTTTTTTTTTGCACCACCTGAATTGTATTAACATTCTGGACTTAAGATGCAAAGAAAAAAGCCTGAAAGTGTCAGATTCAAGGTGTGGGAGGAGACCTTTGTAGCATTGAGTGTGTTACTGATTCTTAGTAGAGTTCTTGAGATAACAGGAGTTACAAGGCTCAATCTTATTGACCACCCAGCCATACATTTATAATCTATCTAAACCTCTTAAACCAGCTCAAGGTTGCGGAGGGAGGGTGGGTGGAGCAACAAGCAAAAGGCATCCGTACACTGTGGAAAGTTTGCCAGTTCGTTGCAGGGCACACAAACCATTCAAGCGCACCGATGGACAATTTGGAGTCACAAACTAGCCTAATATGCATGCTCATGACTGTGGGAGGGCACTGGCGCACTGAGAAGAAGCTCGTACTATTAGTACTAACATGCGGAGAGCATGTAAGCTCCACATAAGAAGGCCCTGGATGAACAGCCTTCTTCCTGCGAGAGTGGTACTCCCTACATCACCATGCCACCCATTTTCAATCATCTTGAAAATAATCTTGTGATCTCTTGCATAATTTACGTGTGCCGGAAACAACTGGGCCAAAGGATCTTCATGATCAGATTCCGGATATCATCAAAAAATATGGGTGCCGAACATTACAGATGTCTCTAAATAATGGACCATGATACCGCAGTCATGTAGATAGAGTGAAATATAGGACGAATTTCAATTAACTAGGTGAATAATCATGCCATAGTATTCACACTACTTCTATTTGATTAGTCCACCAAATATCTTCTTAGGGATCTCTCATATTTTACAGTCTTTTTAAATATGTTTCAATGGCGGCTCGAGAACTGGCAACTGGGGACGCTCAAAACAATCAGCTAAAATTAATGATTGGTTATGATCTGTTTTCAATCATTCATTTTAATCCCCATTACAGAAACTCTGAAAACTCTCAACACTATCAGGTGTGGCCAGTTTTCATTTATAACACATACCTGTCAACTCTCACGCATTCGGTGTGAGTTTGAAGTGCCCCTTCCGCGAGAAAATTGACTTATCTGTTACTATTTTAATATGGTAGGTCCATAATCCTTTTGTGACATGTTATGGTTCGTGAACTTCCAATACCACTTGAAGTATTGGTTTTTGCGAATAAAACGAAATAGGCGGAGAATTAACGCCAATAAGAAACGTGTTGCGGTGTTTCGTTACACCGCAAATTGAATATTCATGTTCTCACTGGTTCTCGCCCACTCTGGAGTGTAACCGCCCACACAAAGATTCGAGTGACGCGCAAACTGTCAGTGTCAACCACGGTCTATGGTGTCAACTCTGTGAATGTACTTGAATTCCAATTGATGGTATTTCATATGACCCCGAGTCTGAAGAGGAGGTTGATGCAATGCAGGAAATGCCACCTGCATGTCTAACAATGGATGTTTCAGAGTGATAATTTTACTAGTCTATCTAACAAATTAGATAAAATGTCTCACAGCCATCTCGATGACAGAGCTGCCAACTCACACGCATTCGGCACGAGTGTCACACCTCTTAGTGGCATTCACGTGCCTGTGCTATAGTCAGCAATTATTCACTTAATCCGAATTTATGAGATTTTCTTGCAGAATTGATGTCATTGTGCATGAAAGTTTGTTTCACATGCAATATGATTCATTTCCCCACTAGTGACATGGAAATCAATTATGACTCTGGAATTCTCACGCTTGTCTTTAATCAGGAAATTGGAAGCAATGGAATTGCATAAAGACATTTCAAATTGTCATATTACAGTTAAACAATCGAAACAATCATGAAACACATTCATTGCTTTCAATCCCCAAGTAAAAAAAAAAAGCACAAGAGGTCCAGAGTCAAAATCACTTTCTGTGTTACTAGTGGTGAAATCCACCGTTACGCAAGTGAAACTGACACTGCCAAGCACAAGGACTTACGCATGAGAATCTATAAGAATTAATATATGCGCTGATTGAACAATTGCTGACTTCCGTGAATATGCCAAAAAAATGTGTGAGACCTGCGCCGCATGCGTGAGAATGTGTAGAAGGCTGGCAGCCCTGCGCTTAGGCTATTGATTTTTTAAACCATTCTAAAAGTGGCCAAACTCTCGGAATAGCCTACCCGGATGGGCTTTCGTGTCAGTAGCCTATGCATTGCGCCCCAATGCATCACCTCACCTTGCCAAAATCAAAATGCAACGAGACAGATGTCTTGTCATTTGTAATTGGCAATAGGTCAACTGTATCTTAACCCAATTACGAAATAGTTGTAAATAGTTGTAAAGTGTAAATTGTGAATAAAATCAAAATCAATAGCTTTAAAATCACACCAGCCAGTATTTTATTCACAATAGAACAGAGATAACATGGAAAATATTGAAACTGAGAAATGTTACAATTTTATCCACAAAATTTCAAATTTTATGGCTGCTACAGGTCTCAAAAAAGTTGGGACAGGGGCCTGTTTACCATGTTGTAGCATCCCCTCTTCTTTTTAACACAGAGTGGAGGCGTCTGGGCATTGAGGAGACAAGTTTTTTTAGTTTAGCCATTGGAATTTGATCCCACTCTTGTTTAATACAGGCTTCCAGCTGCTGGAGAGTTTTGGGTCTCCTTTGACGGACTTTTCATTTAATTATGCGCCAAATGTTCTCAATCGGTGAAAGATAAGGACTGCGGGCAGGCCAGTTCAGCACACAGACTCTTCTACTACGAAACTATGCTGTTGTAATAGCTGCAGTGTGTGGTCTTACATTGTCTTGCTGAAATACACAAGGCCTTCCCTGGAATAGATGTCATCTGGAGGGGAGCATATGTTGCTCTAAAACCTTGATATACCTTTCAGCATTCATGGTGCTTTTTAGAACATGCAAGTGTCCCACACCATATGCACTAATGCATCCCCATACCATCAGAGATGCTGGCTTTTGAATTGAACTGATAACAGGAGGGGTGATCTTTCTCCTCTTTAGCCCAAGGGACACGACGCCCATGATTTACAACAAGAATGTCAAATTTGGACTCATCAGACCACAGGACACTTTGCCACTTTGCTACAGTCCATTTTAAATGAGCCTTGGCCCACAGAACACGACGGCGCTTCTGGATCATGCTCAACTATGGCTTCCTTTTTGCATGATAGAGTTTTAGGTGGCATCTGTGGATGACACGGCGGACTGTGTTTACAGACTGTGGTTTCTTTACTTATTCCTGGGCCCATTTAGTCATGTCCATGACAGAATCATGCTGGTGAGTGATGCAGTGGCGTTTGTGGGCCCAAAAATCACGGGCATCCAGTAAAGCCTTGTCCCTTACAAGAGATTTTTCCAGTTTCTCTGAATCTTTTGATGATGATATGTATTGACAATGATGAGACCTGCAATGCCTTTGCAATTTGACGTTGAGGAACATTGTTTTTAAAATATTCCACAATTTTTTTACGCAAGACTTCACAGGTTGGAGAGCCTCTGGCCATCTTTACTTCTGAGAGACTCAGCCCTTCTAAGACATTCCTTTTACAGCCAAACATAGTACACACCTGACACCATTTAACTTAATTACTTGCTACATATTCTTTCAGCAGATTCTCTTATATATTAATTACTTTTTCAGCCCTTTTTTGCCTGTGTCCCAACTTTTTTGAGAACTGTTGCGGCCATAAAATTTGAAATAAGCTAATTTTGTTGATAAAAATGTAAAATGTCTCAGTTTCAACATTTGAAATGTTATCTATGTTCTATTGTAAATGAGATATTGGCTCATGTGATCTGATAGTCATTGTATTTTGATTTTATTCACAATTTACACTTTGTCCCAACTATTTCGGAATTGGGGTTGTATATAAGACAATATTTGTGAACTTTTAGTAACCATTGCTTCGCTGAAGTCCAACTATGCTACCTGTAAAATCTGTTGTCTTTCACTGTCTATGGTTGTAGCCAACTAGGCTCTGGGCGAGTTGCGCATTTGGGCTGTTTACATATTGAATATTCATGAATGTAGCTGAACTGTCCAATCAGGGTGAGGCTCACTTAAATGCTGGATATTCATGAGGGGACTGACCTGTCTTTTCAGTGATGTTACAAAGGTCATCAAATAAGCGATCCAAGGTACTTTTCCCACAAATAATGGTATAAATATGATGGCAGGGCATTGGGGATTAACAAAAAATGTTAGTATATGTGTGGAATAGGCACTTTAGGATGCGTATTTACATTCCTCTGCTGTAGTCAGCATTATGTAATCAACGTGTAGGCTATGTATGAGATTCTTCCGTGGACTTGATGTCCTTGTGCATGGAAGGGTTGGAAGCATTGTAATTGCATAAAGACGTTTCAAATGATCTAATTTCATTTAAATGATTGCAAAACACATTGTTTCCGACCGCTGAGTAAAGACAAGCGCAAGAAGTCCTGAGTCGTAATTGGTATGCAATTTAAATTAAAACTGGCCACGCCTGATAATATTGAGAGTTTTCTGAGTTTCTGTAATGGTAATTTAAATGAATGGTTGAAAACAGGTTCTGACTAATCGTTAATTTTAAAGGATTGTTTTGAGACTCCCCAGTTGCCAGTTCGCAAGCCGCCACTGATCTGTTTATAGAAGCTGAATATTCAGCACTGAGCATTTTAAATAAAATGCAACAGGATGCAAATATTTCATTAAATAGTTTAATTTTGAAAATCTGAATCCTCCTTTCAAGAATTCACATTCATTTTGGCAATGTGGTTTAGTTTCAGGTTTAGTTTCATTTGATTCACGTTGTTTGGGCAAAAGAAATGGTAGACTGAGCCCCTGAAAAATTAAAGCAATTTACCAAAATAATTCTCTTGAAAGGGTAGTAGGACTGACAACTCAGGAATATGGGTCTCATTCCAGGTCCAAGAGAGCCACAAAGTCTGTGCTGATTGTCGCTGATGATTTCAGTCATGGCTTCTTAATTCAAACTCTGATTTTAAGTTGAATAAAATCAGACAGGAAATGCAGCACTCTTGATCACGGCTGTGGGCCACATGCTCTTAAGGAGGACATGGAAGTTCTTACTTTGTTCATGTACCAAGATTACAGTGCTCATTTCTGTTTGTTTATTTTGGTCTTGAAAAAGTCTGGATGCCTCCTTGCTCAAGGATTTCAGACCATGCAGTGAAATCAATCTGGTTATGTTATGGTGGCTAAAAAACACCTGATATTTTTGTACAGCTGAGGCAAAAATAAAGTGGCGTATTCAAATTGGGAGACAGTTACTTCTAGCTAATGCTTCACAGTAGAACTGCACCAGGTGGAGATCCATTCAAGCCTCCCAGCTGTGTGTACCAAAAATTTCTATGACAGAGACAAAATTGCCCTCTCCCTGCTGTGACATGGTCATTTAGATGCTGTGTAAATCCTTTGCTTGTGAGAAGGAAGAAAAAGGTCTTGGATTTCCAGGATCTGCTGCTCCTGTGACATTCCTCAGTGGCTTTGGGAGTCATGTGTAGGAGGGATGAGGATAGTAGAGGGAGAAAGGTAGAGCCAGGAGAAGAGGAATGAGGCCGCAAGGGTAGGGTCACATGACCCAGAACCTGTCTCACAGTAAGGCCAGGCAGACAAAGGATCTGTCTGTCTTGTACAACTACCCACCTCCCCCATCTCTCTGCTGGGCAGTATCTCTGCAAGATAAACATGACTGACAGGAAGTATGGATTAAACCATTTTTTTTTAGGTCAGGGGACACCTTGAAACATGAAGGCGTGAAACCACGTGAGATGCGAGAAATTCACTGTGGGGGTATCTGCAAAGCCTTTTAGGCCTTTAAGTCAAAATGTTGGTAGGGGGAGGTCAGAGGAAAGCAAGAGAGATGACTGAGGACTGACTGTGCGCAGTGTCTAATTCCTTCCTTGCATGCAGATAATGCGATCCTGCGGTAAAAGAAGACAGATTGAGGATTTCTCTAATTGGGCGCAGCGCTGAACCCCTAGGTCTGCAGAGATGGTCTCTTTATCCAAGGCAATTTAGCACTGGCTGTGCTTGAGTAATTAAGCAGATAATCTTCAATTAAACCTAACTCGACCTCACACCCTCTACCCTCTAGAGTACGCAAATCGGTCATGGAATGCACCCTTTACTTCAGCGAAATGAATGATTCGCTGCCGCACTCGCCTGACACCATTTTTAATTATTACTTCATCTGGAGAAGAATTATGAGAATCGGGGAAAAATTAACCGGGCCTTAACAGGACTAAAATACTAAAATGGAGAGGATGTTAATGTCTCAATAATGTAAATTTATTCCTCATTAACTGCTAAGACAAACAGTAAATAGTGGAAACGATGAATAGGTTTGAATAAGGATTAATAAGGATGCAAGTAATATGATAGCGTAGAAGAAGCTATACCGGTTGAAAAGATAAAGTGACTAGATGTAGTGGTTTATAATATTGACCATGGTCATTATTTATGAAAATAATATATTCAGTATTCATTGTGTTACTTTTACTCATTATCATAACGGAAGCTTTATGAATTATAATGACCTTGTAATTGTCGCTGACCTAACCATGGTTTTAAAAAAAAAATTTTGTGCATCTTTATTGATATTGTTTGATATTCTTACCATTCCATCACAAAATGGACAATTTCATTGATTAACACGCACACAGAATTGATTCTATTAATTATTTTTGGAAGGGGGTGGCCGTTTAATAGCACGTACATTGACAGGCTTCAAAAGTGTAAATCATTCTGTCTTATCTTGTCTCCATATGAGGGACTGGGCCAAATCACGGCCTTCCAGCTGGGTCACTGCCACAAATCACGCGTTCCATAATTGCTGTCGTTCGTAATAATGTCCTGTCTGCCATTTCATAGATGCTGCCTGAATCAATCGTCAGGTCGGCTCTCTCTGAGCGCGCGTTCTCCAGGCCAGGGGGAGAGAAAGATCGGTACCACATCCTGCTTACAGCAATCATAGATTTGCACCTCATTTTCTGTGCCTACCGCCAGGCCTGTAACCGGAGGAGTGTTTCGTCATTCAGTATGCAATAATAAAGCCATCAAGGCACGCAAGCATGCCTATCCCTGGTCTCCAAGGCGAGGAGGCAACCGGAGTCGCCTCACATGCTGTTCAAAACTGCTTGCGGTTAATCTTTAGAGAGAACATTCGCATCTGTGCTCACCCTGTGAAAGACGATTGACTGGCCCTCTCAGCATTGGGTGCTGCGTAATGCTGTAAGAAGCTCTCACTCCAACCCTGAACAACCAGTTAAACATTGTTAGCGCTCGACACTGGTGGAGCCATTCACAAAGTTCTTGCTGACTTGATTCAGTTCATAATTGCAAAGCTTATATTTACACATTTCTGCCTGTTCAGATGATACTAGAAAACACTGAACTTGTGAGAGAAAGACAAGGTTGTAAGTTCACACTGAATGCTAGATACCAATTGTTGTCATTGTTCTTACTGTGGAAACCACATGGGCTAATTGTTTTCCTGTTTTGCCTCAAAGGGAGTTTTTTATGTCCTGCACAAAGCTGTCACATTGAGTGCCAAAGAAAGCCACGAGACTCTTTTGTCCACCACAAACAATTGGCAAACAATTGTTAAAAGTTGTAACAAAGAACTGTATCTCATATTTAATGATTAAAATTGTTGGTTTTTCCATTGTAATGCTTACACAACTTGCAACAATAATCTTCACACACTAAAAAAGCCATACGACTAAAGACTTACTCTGAAATCAAATCAGTCTGGAAATCAACGACGAGTTGTAATTTCTGTCGGTCTGTCATGGTTTTGGAGCTTTGAGAGCTCCTTTTGTTACTTGTCTGGGACGATATCGTTTTGCTTGCCATTGGATTGCTGGGCCAGCTGGCATTAATTGGGGGCGTTACCCGGTCTCTATTTAAGCTCCCGTTCTACCTCGTTCGGGTTGCTAGAGTGTCGTTTTCTCCTTGGCGCTTTAGCCAGGAAGGTCTTTTGAGAGAGAGTATTTTCAGGATCTTAGCTGCATAACAGGATAAGTGTTAGTGAGTAAGGGTTTCTTTGGTTTATTTCCCTTTTCTTTTCTTTTCTTTTCTCGAGCTCGCCTGTTTTCTACCACAGACGGCGTCAGGTCCGTTGGTAGCGCGAGTCTAGTGATTTCTATCTGTTTTAGTCTCTCAGCACTCAGCTAGTTTTTTCCTTTTATTTCTGGCCACTGCTCTTGGCGTCCTACTACCAACGCCCATCACACGGTCTCTCGTTATCAGGCTGCATGGGGCTACTTGAAACAGTGATCTGGTAAAGACCACTGATTTTTGTAGGACTTTCTAAAAACCCTGAAGTGTACACCAGACATAACACTGAACCTGGCTGGGGAACCCAGGTTTAAACTGAGAAATTTTCTGGTGGGCTGAGAGCAAAGAATGTGAACAGGGCATAGATGTTGTTCCCAAAGCAAGAGTGGTTGTGCAGGAACAGAGCCGAAGCCAGCAGGCTACAGCCACACTAACTCCAATGGGGGAGACCCAAGGGAGGCATTGAGGCAACGCCTCCCCTGGCAGACTGGCTCATCGCATTTTACGCTTGTAGACAGGGCTCCAACTGTGGCCGTGCCTAAAAGTGAGCCCCCAGGACCAGCCATTTTGAAGCATTGCACATCTGAGAGCGGTGCCCTGATGTCCCCACTGTGATCTAGTGTTAAGCTGGCGTATTCACGCCAGTGCGGGCAAAAAAGGGTTTGGATAAAGTATCCACACATCAACTAACGCGCAGTCCTACATGCACACACGCATAATCACGTGCACACAAACACGCTTAGTGATTCGATATGGTGAGTTCAGTAAATGCATTGGAAATAGGAAGTTTATCCTCCAAATATTACTCACAAGGAGACTGAGCAAAAAAAAAAATTGACATGAAATAAGAGAAAGAGGCTTGGGGGAATGAGAAATTCTTTGTTCGAACCATCAGACCCTTTCTTCTGCTCTTTCTTCATATTTTCTGTTTCTTTGCCGTTTGGAGAGAGGATTGGTCTCTGCCGGCTTTGATCCGAAGCACAGATCCAATGCAGCGAAGGAATCTCTCCAATTTGATGTCTGCTGGAGCATTTGGACAGGCCGGATGACATGGGATCTTGTGAGCAGCTCCTATTGCTCATCGCCTTCATTGAATGTGACACAGGCAGGCCAAAACCTTTCCAGCTTCTGCCCTCGTTATCTTGCAGCTCACTATGATTAATGATGCAAAAATGTGGATATTTGAAGAGCAGATTATTTGGGGGAAGCGATTAAGGACTCATGCAATGTTAAATCATTCATCATCTGGAAAATGAAGATGTGATTGCGATTGCCTTTTTTTATTTCAAAAAAACTTGTAAAAATCAATTAATTTCCAATTGAATCATTGTCAATTCTATCCTTATTTTGATCTGTTTCTTAATTAATCAGGTATTGGAATGAATGGTTAAAAGAGATTGTATTGCAAATCCATATAAGGGCATCATTCGCACAGCTCATGTAAATACATAAACGAATAAAATACTGCTTAATTATTTTCAGGTTCAGAGCCTTTTCAAGTCACACCACTGCTCTCTCTCTCTCTCTCTCTCTCTCTGGCCACATTAAATTGATAAACAACTCACTTTCTCCCTCCCTGTCACTGATGCGCACTCTTTCCAGGGGAAGACTCTCAGCATAAAATGCCACTTCGATTATTAATTTTGGAAAGGGAGCTTCTATCTGAAACACATTTATACTACAATCCTGGGGGTGGATTGGCAAACTATTTTGGGTGTGTCCCTGGCCGTTACTTACTCATAGGCTACAGCCGCTTGCCCCCAACTCATGATTTGTGGGCTTACTCTGATACTGCAGTTTTTTATGGTAGACTTCTGTGATTTCATGGCAGCACAACATTCACCAAATGAGAGGCACTTAATTTGCTTTCTTCCAGTTCCTGCAATTTAGCCTCTTGATTACAATGTAAATTTTGTACACAATCGCTCTGGGTTATATCGAATACACACATATACCAGACTAGTGAGAGAGGTTGTTTCTCCTTATCAGGTTTCTATCTTTCAAATGTTAAATCTCCACACTTGCAAACTATGGTAACATCATCTTGTTTAACCCCTTTGTGCAGAAGCCAAATTTGGCTATTTATGGGTTACCCACTTTAATGCTGTATAATTCAAGATTTAAGCTTCACAAAGAGGAAAAATGTGGCTCAATTCAGGAAAGACACTTACAGCATTTAGAATTACATTGTATTTCAGTTTATTTTCATGATTTTGGTAGAGAAAATGAGCAGCAAACATAAAAAATCTTCATGAGAATTCACCATTGAAATTGCAAAAAAAATAATTCTGACGATTGAAAAACTGCTGGGGCTTAAAACTATACATTTATGGTATCATAAACTCCTTGAGCACAAGTAGAATTCATCTTCAAAATTACATTCTAGATTACCTACATGCTATTAGCCAAATTATACAGCTACCCAAGTGTCTCCCCAAAGTCTCAAAATGATTTGCTGTCAAATCATTAAAAAAATCATGTATTTAACACAATTAAAGCTTTAAGGCATGAAATTTAATATGAACGAATGATTTTCTGGTTGAGTTTAGTATGAATTTATCAATATCAGTGCAGTTGAATACCAATGGTCACCAGTAACCTCTCCAAATATGAACGTGCCTTTTCTCCATAATAAAGTTTAGACTTTTGGCCATTTTTCTTCAAAGCCAGCACAAACACGCATTAAATAAACTGCTAATTAAACGGTCAGAACATTCACCCTGTAATGAAAGCTACCAGTCCCCTCTTCAAAGCTCACGAACCCATTTCAACACTTATAAGGAGCAAGTACACCTCACTAACACAGTAATATCTGAATTCTGAAATATACCTTATATTAACTGAACAGACACTCCACTTTCAGGGAATATCAAATCCATTGCGTCTCCCGATTCAAAAGAAACGTGCAATGGACGTACCGGGGGTCCACACCAAAATGCACGGGCAGTTCGCGTTTTAAACAGGAAAAAAACCTCGACATTCGACTTAGTTGAGTACATATACATTCCGAAACAGAAAAAAAAAAACAAACAAAAATAGCAGCCTGACCTTTTTCGTGAATCCCTCCTCCAGAGACATTGACTGTATAAAATTGAGAGCGATGTATCCAGTAACAAGAACCCTCCGGTCCTGTTTCATTCGAAATAATTCCAATAGAGCATATCGTTCTCATTTAAATTCTGTAATGTAACTGAACACTTCAAGGCCAGTTTTGCGAACCGATTTTCTATAAATCCCGTCTATTTTAGCCGCGTAATGTGCATAACGTAGACAGGATACAACCGAGCCTGCTGATACGCATAGGTTTGTATGCTCTGTGTTTGTCCAATCAATGTGTTTCACTTACTCTAAAATGTTTAAACACTCGGGAATTGGATAAGAAACGAGCTATTCAATACATTGTTATCAGGGAAACTTCAGGAGGCCATGAAGTGTAACTCTACAATTACGCAGAAGAGCTTGAGTGTATGGTTGAGTGATTGGCTATCAACGCCAGTACTCGGGTGGATATAAGGAAGCGCTGGATTTGGCAATGAAGGAATCTACGCGTAAATCCACGGTAGGGAACTACAATTTTTTTTGTATGGGACAACTGTAATAGGCAATAGAATGTGAGAGAATCAATACCATGTCGATTTTTTTGCCTCAGAAAACTGATTTGTATGAACTACTAATTGGAATACTGTTAGCTCACTGTGGCTAAACTGGTTGCTACAAAGGATAACGATTTTTTCTGTGTCAAGATATCGTTTTTTCAAACTGCTGAATCGACACTATGGGCAAGGATACTGACCAGTTTGCACATCAGGCTTAGCTGAGGAGTTTAATTCATGCAGCTCTCGAAAAACAGGGAGTGGAGTGAACTTCACCGTATTCAGAACCGCGTTCGAGGTCTGCTTGCTTGTGAACATTCAATAACTGATCCGGGGGTGCTATCTAGTGATCGAGTACAGTAACAGCGTACTTCCAATTTGCAGGTCTATAGACGCGGGCATCTACATCTGCAGAAAGGGGTTAATCTCCTCAACCCCAGTGGCCCCGAACACTAAGCTTGGCGTCACAGGATTTTAAGAGGCGTGCTCTCAAGTCTCTCGCCTTTTAATGCATCATTGCTCTCAACCTGTTCCCGTTTAAGAGCGCCTGATTCATAGTCAAGCAGTTCAGTTATTGAATAATCAAGGCCAGTACAAAAGCCTGCAATGATTAAGCAATTATTAATAAATAAATGACAAAGAGAATGCCCATAGGCTACTTTGACAACCTACACAGTAAAAAATGGAGTGTCAATATTGCAGTGTAAACCTATTTTCCTCTGGATAGAGTAGTTATAGCACTATGCAGAGTGAAATCGTCTAAATGGAAGTGTCAAAAGTGAGGGTTAATTCCCACTTCCACACAAGGACAAAATCTACTCTGCAGGGTGACGATTCCCTATAGTGTTAAATATTTTTACACACCTCATTGTTAATTTTGAGACAAAATTGAGTAAAATTAACTCAAAAAATCTTACACTGGCTATAGAGTAAATTTTACACTGATTTTGAGTGGGACCAAATGTTATCTGGCAGAGAGTTAAATTCAACTCTTAAAGAGTAAAATTGACACTACGATTTTTACTGTGTGCTTGTAATTGACATGAAACTGTAATTATTATTCATATCAGGGAAATTACACTGCCTTGTATAAGTATTCACCCGTTGAACTTTTCCACATTTTGTCACATTACAACCATAAATTGAAATGTATTTTATTAGGGTCTTATGTAATAGACCAACACAACATGATGCATCATTTTGAAGTGGGGGTAAATTATGACATGGTTTTCAAAATTATTTACAAATAAAAATCTGTAAAGTATTGGGTGCGTTTGTATTCACCCCCCTGAGTCAATACTTGGTAGTTCTACCTTTTGCTGCAGTTACAGCTGCAAGTCTTTTGGGGAATGTCTCTGCAGCTTTGCACATTCTTCCTTTAAAAATTTGAATTTAGGTCTGGGCTTTGACTGGGCCATTCTAACACATTAATATGCTCTACACCATTCCAATGTAACTCTGGCTGCATGTTTAGGTGTTATGAATCTGGAGGGAATGCTCGGAACACACTGGGAACTCGGAAACACAAAGCTGGAAACAGGACTCGGAACTCTTGGAAACAACTAAACAAGGGGGAGAGACGCCATATGCAGGGAACCAAAACTAATTTATTTATAAAACTAAAAATCTCGGAAGGGAAAAAAAACGAGGCACTCAGGCCAACACAACCACCGTGCGACAGCACTGAAAAGGGGAAGAAACTCAGGAATCAAATTACACTCGGGAACACTAGGGGGCAGACTCGGAAGCAGACTGGGGCAACTCGGGAACAGACTGGGGCAAACTCGGGACATACAGGAGGCAACTCGGGAAAAGCCTGGAGGCAACTTGGGACATCAGGAGGCTCGGGTAGACAACTGGCGGTGGAGGGGGCAGACACAGGACACGGCGACGGGCACAGCTGGCAGGTGGCTGACTCGGAAGGTTCAGCTGGCAGGGAGCAGGCTTGGGAACACAGCAGGCAGGGGGGCAGACTCGGACAGGACTGGCTCGGGAACACATCAGGCAGGGTAGGCTCAGGAACACATCAGGCAGGGCAGGCTCGGGAACACATCAGCCAGGGCAGGCTCGGGAACACATCAGCCAGGGCTGGCTCGGGAACACATCAGCCAGGGCAGGCTCGGGAACACATCAGCCAGGGCAGGCTCGGGAACACATCAGCCAGGGCTGGCTCGGGAACACATTAGCCAGAGCTGGCTCGGGAACACATCAGCCAGGGCTGGCTCGGGAACACATCAGGCAGGGGGCAGACTCGGGGCATTGGTTGGCAAATCGCATGGAAAGAGAGAGGGCAAAGGGGAACAGAGGGAGCATGATGCGAAGTGAGGAGTGGCGAGTGAGGAGTGGCAAGTGCAGTCAGATCTGAACTGACTGCTGGGCAGGAAACATTTATAGGGCGGGGGCACGGACAACGCAGGTGCTGAAAATTAATATAATTAAAAAGGGGTGGAACATGAGGGAAACCTAATTACATGAAACAGAAAAACATTAACACACAGACGAGGATCACAAGACTCTCCCAAAGACGAGATAAATAAATTGAATAAGAGGCTCCTAAGTGCATAGATTGAGAAGCAGAACAGACGAGTTAAATGCAGAGAGTCTGCGGGAAACATAGCAAAGCCTGTTAAACGAAAGCGAAAGGCGGAGACTAGAACAGGGTGAATGCGGAGCGGCCGTTAGTCAAGTAGTAAGAGCGGCTGTACAATCCCAAGTGGTCGTAAGTACGTTAGTCTTATATACACATTGTTAGTTTGGTTAGTAAATTCTAGAAAACAACAAACTGTTAGTACGGGTTAGTAAGATAGCAAAAGCCAGGGGAAGCAAGCAAACGTGAACGGAATGAGGACTGAAACCTAGAATCCATTAAATCACCTGAAATAGTGTCACAATCTATTTCGACAGAAACGGCAACGAACTAATGATGCAACCGGGAAAAAAGCAAAGACCGTACATGGGCAAGACGTGGACTGGACTCACACGGGAGAGATACGAAATGTGAAACACTAACACATAAGACTACAAAACCGACATCACAAAAATAATAAAAACCTAAAATTGACCAACCAAATAGACAGAAACCCACAGAACACAACATTAGGATCGTTGTCCCGCTGGAAGGTGAACTTCTGTGCTGGTCTTAAGTCTCTTGCAGACTGTTACAGGTTCTCTTTGAGGACTGGCCTGTATTTGGCTCCATTTGTCTTCCCATCAACTGTACCTGCTGAAGAAAAGCATCCCTACATGCTGCCCCCACCATGTTTCACGGAGGGGATGGTTTGCTTGGGGTGATGTGCAGTGTTAGGTTTCAAGTTCACACTTCACACTTCAAGTTTTGCATTAAGTTCAAAAAGTTCCATTTTGGTCTCATCTGACCAGAGCACCTTCTTCCACGTTAGCCGTGTCTCGTACATGGCTTGTGGCAAACTGCAAACGGGACTTCTTATACCATGGCCATGGCCACGGGCCTCTTGGTTACTTCTTTGACCAATACTCTCCTTGCCCTGCATGTCAGTTTACGTGGACGGCCTTGTTTTGGTAGGTTTGCATCTGTGCCATACTCTTTCCATTTTTGGATGATGGATTTAATTGTGCTCTGTGCAATGTTCAAAGCTTGGGATATTTTTTTATAACCTGACCCTGCTTTATACTTCTGCACAACTTTATCCCTGACCTGTCTGATGAGCTCCTTGGTCTTCATGATGCTGTTTGTTCAGTAATGTTCTCTAATGCCTCTGAGGTGCATTAATATTGACATTAAATTGCACACATGTGGACTCTATTTACTAATTATGTGGCTTCTGAAGGCAATTGGTTGCACTGGATTTTACTTACTGGTTTCACAGTAAAAGGGGGTGAATCCATATGCACTCAACACTTTTCAGACTTCTATTTGGAAATAATTTTGAAAAACATGTAATACTTTCTCCACTCTTCAAAATGATGCACTACTTTGGATTGTTCTAATCTCATTAAAATAAACCTCAATGAAATGAATTTAAATTTGTGGTTGCAACATGACAAAATGAGGAAATGTTCAAGGGGGATGAATATTTATGTAATGAAATTTACGTTTCATCAATATTATGGAATCATCATCGCTGCTGGGTCCGCCACAGATCCTTCGCGGTAACGCGACAACTTAAAAAAAATTTTTTTAACCATTTCAAATTTCATGTCTTCGCATCTTATTAAGATGGAGAAATGAATAAAAATTTTGGGCATTGTATTAATAATAACACATTAATAAACTAATTCATTTCCTGGAACACCTGTTCAATCAAATTGCCAGGTATCTAAACAATATCAGTGTGAAAATTTGCCTTTTTCTGCATATTATATTGCATATTATACTGGGCAGCACGGTGGCACAGTAGTGAGCACTACTGCCTCACAGCAAGAAGGTTGTGGGTTTGAATCAGGCCTGGGGCGTTTCTGTGCGGAGTTTGCATGTTCTCCCCGTGTTCGCGTGGGTTTCCCCCACCCACAAAAACATGCAATATAGGAACACTCCTGCATGGCTGTGTGTGAATGTTTGGTGGTGGTCGGAGGGGCCGTAGGCGCATACTGGCAGCCACGCTTCTGTCAGTCTGCCCCAGGGCAGCTGTGGCTACAAAAATGTAGTTTACCACCATCAGAGCGTGAATGTGTGAGTGAATGAAAAATGTGTCCATTGTGAAGCATCTTTGAGTGCCCAGAAAAGCGCTATATAAAACTGATGCATTATTATTATAATGCAAAAGTTACTGTTAGTATGAGTTATATTTTTACTAGAGTGAACTCAATAAGCAGACATGAGTCAGCACAACCACATTTTTTAAAAAAATCTTCTATGGATAAGCAAATCCCTGTCAAATATTGGCATAAAACGGCATCACTTATAAGCCAAGCTAACAACTATGTGCCGTTTCATGAACTACAGTAATTCAGTACCTTTAAAAGACATTGATGTTTTATGTAATCATTACAGTGGATAGGAAAATGCGTGATAACTTTGATGGAATGAACAATAGTGCCAACTAAAAACAAAGTGAATGAACATTCTACCTATAAGCCTTTGCAACTGAGCAAGTTAATGTTTGGTGGCTAATTAGGAAAAGTACATTGGAATCAGTTTAGAGTAATCATGCATCATAAGGTAAGGTTACTGCACTGCTTTTATGTACACAATGGCATGTCACTGAAAATCCTGAGTGGAAGAATTTAAATGCACCTGAGCTCTGAGTCTGCGAAACATGAGCATAAAGCAGCGAACAGAATGGAGTTGCCTGTATTACATTAGTTTGGAAAGATCTGGCGATAGGTGTGTCATCTACGCTAAGAGAGGTAATATGAGGCAATCGCCACTGCACTTGTACAGTGCTTGATCATGTCTTGCATAGTATGTGAATAAAATAACACTTTTAGTGATAAAGTATAAACTAAATCTGCTATCACAAGTTGCTATATTATAGGAGGCTACATCTGTTGATGGTGCCATACAATGTAGCATAAGGGCTTTAAGAACAAGTATTATGGGAAATGTTGGATGGAGAAGGGAGTAAAAAAGAAATGGCAAAAACGAGATAAAATAAAATTGAGTGCTGAAATGCAAATATTTCATCTTGAAATGTTCATTTCATGGCATTAAAGCTACTCAGCCAAAAGTTGATTCATTTGAGCGGTTTTTAGTTACCAGCTGTACTGAGAATGGTACATTATTTTGTGGGGAGTTTATCCAAGTTGACTGTACCCAAGCAGCTAGCAGCTACATCCCAAAGCTTCCTAGACTCATAAGCAATGTTGTGGGAAAAAGAGAGAAAGTAACACTGGCCAGTGAAAGAACATAGCAAAGACAGTGTTACCTATGAAAATAGTCAAGCTTTCAGCTTCTCTGTGACAGTTGTTGCCCTACATCAATTTGGAAATGATATGTTCCACAGCCAGCTGCCTTTTTGGGCTCAATGGACCATTCTACCGCTCAACAGGCATTTAGTTTACCAGCACAGTGAAATTATACTTACTCTTGCTGAGGTCTTTTTTGATACCATAATTATAGTTAATAAACAGTTAATACAGAACATTTGTGTTATATGATTTTGAGAGGAATTGTTGTTACATTCTTGATTTTTTTTTTTTGTTCATTCATAAAAAATATCACCAAGTGGCACTGCATAGCTGGAAGAAATTTGACCAGTAAAAGGATAAATTACAACTACATGCAACATACTCTGACATATCCTGGGAGAATAGGACTTGACTGGCTCAAAACCCTCCACTCTATGCAGTGACAGCTGGTGGGGATATTCGGTGGGTGGGCTAATAAACACATCATATCCATTATGCTACAGCATCACATTCGAGATACCAGGTTACATTGAGGACACTGCATGCCTTGTCGTAGGAAGTGCTCTAAAACAACGCGACACAGAAGTACCAACAAGAATGACCTGTGTTACTGGTCTCTCTCTCTCAGACACATGCACCATTGGACAATTTTTTTCTGTACACATAAGCAAACGCCAATTTTATTAAAAACAAAATATGCAAGAATGATGAAAGAAATAATGAATGAAAGAAATATGCAAGGCCTATGTACATGATAGAATAGAATTCTCTATGTGGCCCAAAATGTCAGGAAACAGTCTACTCATGGGCCCAGCTATATGGGGATGCATTACAAAACATGTTACAACTATAATGACTGAAGATAGATACAAACCCGCATGTGCACCTGTACTCAGCACTGCAACTATTTTTAACTCCACCTTTTTGCAACACATTGAGTCGTACTTCCCAAATAAAACAATTTGGTCTTGATAATGATTGGCATGGTAAGGTTTAGCAGAAAGGCAAAGCAGTGCACAAAATGCCCTTGAGGGAAATGCTTATTTTAACCTGGACTGATGAAGCTTGATCACGCGTCGCTAATCACAGCTGCCCCATCACGTTTCAGATCAGTTTGTTTTCCAATCATGTGGCTGGAGCTTCTCGTCAGTTTTTTCAATCATGCACCAGTTAACATATGCCATATCAATTGTCGTGTCAGCTTGCACTGCCATGAATGATGCCCTTGATATTTCATCAGTTTTTGCTCATAAACAGCTAATATACAGTAAAGCAACTCATTTTGGCCACTCGGGTACTTAACAGTCTGCATGTTATGATACAACTCAACTGTTCAATCATGAGGCCAGTCAAATTTAGGATGTTTTTACTTTAACAAATATGATTTGATCTGATCTGAAATCTTAAAATTGAGCTGTTTGAGAGCATTCTGAGTATGAAGTTGTTGGTATGGTCTGTATAATTACTGTGGGGAAGCGGATGCGGCTTATTATGTGGCCAAGTCTTTTCCCTGGGCACAGTAATCAAGGAGGGTCACTATGCGCACTTTGGGGCTGTCATGTTGAGCAATTATATTTCCTGGGAACAGTTGCATAGAAGTAGACCTTGTCTTTGACTGTGCCAGTCTCGATGAGTGTGGTGCATCGTTTACTTACCACAGAACTCGACAATTTACAAAACCCAAAACCAGTGAAGTTTGCACGTTATGTAAATCGTAGATAAAAACAGAATACAATGATTTGCAAATCCTTTTCAACTTATATTCAATTGAATACACTGCAAAGACAAGATGTTTAATGTTCAAACTGAGAAACTTTTTTTTTTTTTGCAATTAATCATTAACTTAGAATTTAAAGGCAGCAACACATTGCAAAAAAGTTGGTACAGGGGCCTTTTTACCACTGTGTTACATTGCCTTTCCTTTTAACGACACTCAGTAAACGTTTGGGAACTGAGGAGACCAATTTTCGAAGCTTTTCAGGTGGAACTCTTTCCCATTCTTGCTGGATGTACAGCTTAAGTTGTTCAACAGTCCGGGGTCTCCGTTGTAGTATTTTACGCTTCATAATGCGCCACACATTTTCAAAGGGTGACAGGTCTGGACTACAGGCAGGCCAGTCTAGTACCCGCACTCTTTTACTACGGAGCCATGCTGTTGTAACACGTGCAGAATGTGGCTTGGCATTGTCTTGCTGAAATAAGCAGGGGCGTCCATGAAAAGACGTTGCTTGGATGGCAACATATGTTGCTCCAAAACCTGTATGTACCTTTCAGCATTAATGGTGCCTTCACATATGTGTAAGTTGCCCATGCCTTGGGCACTAATTACCCCCATACCATCACAGATGCTGGCTGTTGAACTTTGCACCTATTACAGTCCGGATGGTTCTTTTCCTCTTTGGTCCGGAGGACACGACGTCCACAGTTTCCAAAAACAATCTGAAATGTGGACTCGTCAGGCCACAGAACACTTTTCCACTTTGCATCAGTCCATTTTAGATGAGCTTGGGTCCAGCGAAGCCGGCGGCGTTTCTGGGTGCTGTTGAGAAATGGCTTTCGCTTTGCATTGTAGAGTTTTAACTTGCATTTGCAGATGTAGCGACAAACTGTAGTTACTGACAGTGGTTTTCTGAAGTGTTCCTGACCCCATGTGGTGACTCCTTTACACACTGATGTCGGTTTTTGATGCAGTACCGCCTGAGGGATCGAAGGTCACGGGCATTCTATGTTGGTTTTCGGCCTTGTCGCTTACATGCAGTGATTTGTCCAGATTCTCTGAACCTTTTGACGATACTACGGACCATAGATGATAAAATCCCTAAATTTATTGCAATAGCTCCTTGAGGAATGTTGTTTTTAGACTGTTCAGCTCACGCATTTGTTCACTAAGTGGTGACCCTCGCCCCAGCCTTGTTTGTGAATGACTGAGCATTTCAGGGAAGCTGCTTTTATACCCAATCATGGCACCCACCTGTTCCCAATTAGCCCGTTCACCTGTGGGATGTTCCAAATAAGTGTTTGATGAGCATTCCTCAACTCTCTCAGTCTTTTTTGCCACTTGTGCCAGCTTTTTTGAAACATGTTGCAGGCATCAAATTCCAAATGAGCTAATATTTGCAAAAAATTACAAAGTTTACCTGTTCGAACATTAAGTACCTTGTCTTTGCAGTGTATTCAATTGAATATCGGTTGAAAAGGATTTGCAAATCATTGTATTCTGTTTTTATTTACGATTTACACAACGTGCCAACTTCACTGGTTTTGGGTTTTGTAAGTTTAAACCATCTGCAAAGTTACATTAGCCTATACAGTGCTGGTAAAATAGCTGATGCTGCGGGACTTAAAGTGACTTTATTGAAACTGATGAAACTTCTCAAACAAAAAAATCTATTTGTCAGCCAATGTGATCATCAACTTTATGTTAGGCTATTTACCCGTAACCTGACCCGCCAGATTGTCCAGATCGTCGGTAGAAACTGTTTGGAAAAGGGCAGGGACTCAAAAAATACACTGCCCGGCCAAAAAAAAGTCACCATTTGGAAATTGATGAACTAATTCTATAATTGGATCATTATTGCTGTTATTAATATGTTTCAGCTGGCAATAATCATCTTTACCCTGACTGATGAAGCACGTCGCTACTCATTTCTTTAAAAATCATTTCGGAAGACACATCCCCTGATGGTGGAAAAATGTTACAGTATTTCAGAACGGGCAAGTTATGGGCCTGTATTTTTCCAAGAAAACCATGAATGACAAATAAAAGTATGAGGAATCATTTTCGCAAACAAATTAGCCACCACAAAGTCCTGACCTTAAACACATTAAAAGTTATTGGGATGTGCTCATGAAAGACCACCAGTGGTTCAACCATTATGTCGAGAAGACAAGAGCTCGGCCAAAAATTATGCCATTTCTGATCGAAAATAAATGTTCTGGCATTGCATATAGTTGTCAAAACAGTGACAAGATGAATATGGACTGTAATCAAAGCTACAGGGGTTCCAACTAAATATTTGAGCGTGTGACTTTTTTTTTGGCCGGGCAGTGTACTTGGCAGGTGATTCGAGGAACCATCTGTCAATCACAGGCCAATTTAAACCAATCAGATCTACCATAATAGTAGTAGTAGGAGAACGGCAAATAGGAAACACAACAAGCCACCATCTGAGAAACTTTGAAAGGTAGCTAGCAAGCAGGCAGAGTAGCGATCTATGTAGTTTGCATGCCGGTGGACAATTTATGTTGACTTTGTAAGGACAATTTGTGCATTGAAGGCATTTTCTCAAAAGCGAAAAAAGTATTTGATCCATAGTAGGTAGCAAAAAAGAAAAGTGAAAATGAACAAATGAGAGAATTAAGGCTAACAATGTCTTAAGCATAAGACAAAATCAGGTCGGAATTGCAGGTCGTGCCTTCCAACAATGAGTCTGAACAATAAAGATTAAGAACATGCTACATAGTAGTCATAGACTTGCCATCATAATGTGTCTAACTTGTCTAAAATTTAAGATATTACAGGATAATGTTACAGCAAGATAGTTAGCTGCTTATGATAGCTCATGTTTGTCAGCCAGCATATTACTTTGTATTTGTCGTTAGAGGACAACATACATAGATGTTTATTTAACATGCATAGACGTTTCATCATGACACTGTAACTGTACTAGTGAACAAGTAACTAGTGCAAGTTCTTATAATAGTGTTATGTATGAGTATTTTATGTAAAGCACTGTATGTCATTTGTAATGGAGATTTGTTACATGCTGTTTCTGCTGCCTTGCAGGTCAGCTATTTATTTTGTTCTTCAGCACCCTCTGGTGGTGTGTCTGTAGCAAAACATCTGATGTAATATCACTTCTTTGTAATAGAATAGTGTTTTCCAGAAGCTTCTGGCATCTTCTTGCCTGGAGGGGGCAGGATTACCCAGGAATCCTGTAGATCTTTCCAGAATGTTGCTAGTCTAAATGCTGTGATTTTGGTCACCAAGAGCAGAACAGAGCAGAGTTGTTGTTTTGGCAACAGAGTTACATAGTGGCATTACAGTGTTATCATAGGATTGAACAGTGGATTATTTGTTGAAGTTTTTTTTTCTAATTAGTGAAGAATAAATTTGTTTAAGTTGTCAATGCTGGTTTTCTTTGTTGTGACTTTGTTTGTGATTCTTTAACTATTTTCCAGTTCAAATACAATCTTTCAACATCACATGATGCAGCTACAGTATAATTTAATTTTCTATATGTGTGTAACATGTATATGCGTGTGACATGAACCACATCAATGACATTCTGCTCTGGATTTTCACAGTGCATTTCCGAATACAGCTCTCCACCATTCTTGTTGTACAACCATGATTCAGATTCCATGGAGGATAGTATTATCACCGAGCTCCATAGCCGTGAGATCAAGCTTCCCAGCCCCTCTGATCTTATCTTCCATGAAGGCAATTAATTGACACAGTGATCGTTATGGTGTTGTGTCCCAACTGGTTTCCAAGCCGACTGGTTCCCTTACGGTACAGCCCCACTGCACGCTCTACCGCTCAAAAATTTGGGATCACTGGGAAATTTCTTTGTTTTCCGAAGAATAATACATTTTCATGTATTTCACAAACATTTATCCATTTCAGAAACATTTTTATCCATTTCAAACGATTAAAATTAATCCAATGATTTTCAAAGAATGATCTACATTTTTGCATAGAGGCCTATTATCAGCAACTGCCAGTCCTCTGCATCAATCTCCGGGTATGGCTGCTAATCCAAGTTAAGCATTTTATAAGGCTAATTGATTATTAGTAAACCCTTCTGCAAATGTATTACACAGCTGAAAACCGTTGAACTAATAAGGGAGCGCAAAAGGGAGCATGGCATTCTTGAGGCTGGTTTAGTACCTGAAGCATCAGCAGTTGTTTGTTTTTTTACAGGCTCAAAATGGCCAGAAAGAAAGAACTTCCTTTAGAGACCCGTCAGTCTATTCTGCTAAGTTCTGCTTAGAAAAGAAGGCTATTCAATGCGAGAAATTGAAAACTTAAAATCTCTTACCATGCTGTCAACTACTCCCTTCAGAGAACAGCACAAACTGGCACTAACAAGGACAGAAAAAAGGAGTGGGAGGCCCCAATGCACAACTGTGCAAGAAGACAAATATCTGAGAGTGTGGTGTAGTTTAAGACAAAGACGCCTCACAGGTTGTCAACTAGCAGCTGCGCTAAATAGCTACCGTCAAACACCAGTTTCAGTATCAACAGTGAAGGTGGTTGTTTTTTGATAAAGGCAATGTTTGAAGTACATATTGATCATTTTCCATTAAAATCATAATTTCTAACTCAGACATTGTCAGCATGTTCTGTTCATTTGCTATATTTCCTATTCAGACTAATTTCATGTTTTCAATGGAAAACAAGAAAATTTCCAAGTGATCCCAAACTTTTGAGTGGCAGTATATATGAAAATACAAAAATGATTACAAGTCCTAATCAATGCCACTTTCAGCATTTTGAATGTCTTTACCAATGTCCTTAGCATCGCATGTTATTCTTCGTGTTCTGGAGCCTCTTAAACGGATAAGGGCAGATGGTAATAAAGCAAAGGAAGTCCTGGCCCTAATCTAGCCAATGATTTTCACATACTTTTCTCCTTTGTTACTTGCTATGAGTTTGGCTAATAGATAGTGATAGCATAAGCACTCATTACACATTCCGCCAGTTGATGTAAAAACAAGGGGTGTGAATGTTCTGTACTCTTCTTTAGCACAGGCGCTTTTTCTCATTCTCATCCATAGAATAGATCTGTTGTGGCTCTTGGTCCCTTTACGAATCAGTATTGGGGTGGTAAACCCTAACATCAAAGAACCGCTGACCGTCGGGGTTTCCAGAATCCACGTGCATGGATGTCCAGTCTCGCGTCTTGTGCTTTATTAGAGCCGCTGCTTAACTGTTCACCAGAGATTTCTAGCAGGACAGGTTCAATTTGAACATCACTGCATACCATATCGAGAAGTTCCGCCTCCAGATCTCTCAGCTCATTATCGCGTTGAGTAATGAAGCCTCCTCGTTCACAAATCATGGAGTGGTCTACAGCGAAGACTTCCCCACCCACACATGTGGAAGGAATATCGTTCATTGGCCAGTGATAATGCAGTTTAACAGCATCGCGCAACTCCCTCTTATTCAGGTTGAAGCCCATTTCTTGGAGAGGAAGTACTGCAACACAGTGCAGATCCTTTATCAGCCGCCAAGTCTAAAACTGGCCGAGTCTCCCACGGTGCCGTATCCTTAATACGCTCTACCCGGGTTTCATGTTCCTTTGCTCTTTCACTTCTTACTTCCCGCTGTGCTGCTTAAATAAGGGCATCATCTGGTAACTCGTAGGACTGAGCTATGATTTCATCAACGAGAGATGTTGTTACTTTAACCGATGCAGCATACTTGTGCTCTGCTTCATGGCATGGGCTCACCCCGGTGAACCGAGAGTGCTAAAATTTCCCGATCCAGCTGATATACACTTGCGCTCAATAATTGCAGCTATCAGCACTTGAGATGTTGCCCTCTCCAATGGCTCTAGCCATTGAATATCCGGTAAAGTTCTCAGAAAATAAGTCCAGCAATGCTTCAAGCCGAAGGTGTAGGCAGCCTAGCACGCCCGCGGTTCAGTTTGAGCAAACTCCACCAACTTCATGACTTTGCTAAGTCAATTTGTCGCCTTCTCACTAATATATTCCTCTAAATACTCATCAGAACCTATCACTGCCCCCAAATGCTTCTGCCCTTGCATTGTTATATTGATGGTTGTGTCCTTGAGAACTTCCTTCACACTTTCCTCCTTGTCTGGTTTGACTATAATCTAGCTCTGTTGTTCGGAAAATATCCAAAACATGGACTAAGGGTGTTCAGGGTATCCTACCAGAGAGCCGGCTTGCAGAGCCAGCTCTACTTGCATCATCCACAAATGTTGCTTTTCACTGGACGTTGCCTTGAGACTCGTAATCAAAGGCTGCATACTTAGAGCATATAGGCCCATAGCAAATTCCAATTTGAACAGTCAAGGCCCTTATATCCCTTTGCATCCCAAAGTTCTCTCATAATCCCAATATGGCCCTTCTTCCTCCCATTACCATCCAGCAGTGGTTGAACCATTTGTGCCATAGCCAGAGCTTCGCATTTTCAGCTTAAAACATCGGAATTCATTTGTTCCGTCCATTTGCGTCTTAATTTGGACGATTGTTTGGACAATTGCCTTCACTCCGCCATGCAATCAAGCAGGTTTGATGAAATTAAATTAAAGCTCGGAGATTAAAGCTTAGTTGGAACTGCAACTGCTACTTCTTGGCTTGGGCACTGGTGAGTGCAATTTCAGGACGGTAGTGTGAATGTTCCTCATTCACTTTGTGTTGGATACGATACACACGTAATGCAAAGGATCACAGGATGCCTTGGATGCTAATTTCATTTCATTTTAAAATGAGCACACAAGGCATCCACTCCTTTGTGCTTCTTGCGCTCAACGTCCGATACAAAACAACTGTAGCGCTTATGCAGTGCAGACAAATGATAGGAAAGTTGCGGGATCTAAAACTGCATATTGTGTAATGGTTATATATGGCAATGGGGCACCCTATTATGACGTATGCATTTGTGTCCTTGCAGTATCCAAAAATTCTACTTCAGGAAATTTCTCTTGAAAGTACAACGTTTAGCCTGGATATCTTCAGTATTTCCAAGCACCCCAACCAGTGCTACTGTGTCGGCATGTAATGATCCATCGTGCTTTTCTCGATGGATATTTGTTTGATGCTTATCGATGTATTTTGTGTTAAATTTGATAGAGTAGGCTGGCTTTTCAGATGTGTGGTAGTTTGAGAAATCAGGCTGTGGGCTTTTGAGTCCAAAGCAGGATGTTAGATTAGTATTGATGTCTTTGGCGCTTCCTCTGTTGTCTGTTGTGCTAATTAAAAGGTAGGTTTGCCAAATGAGAGTAGCATGGTGAACCTCTCCATGGTGACATAGCAATTGTCTGCTTGTGCGCGGGCACGAGTGTGCACTTGTGTTTGGGGCGGGGGTGAGGGGTGGTTTGGTGAGCCCAACAAAAATTTTTGCACCGCAGCTAATCACAATCATGTTACGCTACTGCCTCTAAGAATTGGAAACCAGTTATGATTCTGGACTTCTCATGCTTTTGTTAAAACAGGGGTTGGTAGCAATGCATGTGTTTCATTATCGTTTAAATTGTTTAAATAAAATAAGATCATTTGAAATATCTTGATGCAATTCCATTGCTTCTTATTTTATTTAAACAATTTAAACGATCATGAAATGCATGTATTGCTTCCAACCCCTGAGTTAATGAAAGCTTGAGAAGTCCGGAGTCGTAATCAGTTTCCAATTAGTAGAGGTGAAATCCACCATAACGCATGTAAAACTGATTAACCTCCATGCAAAAGGACTTCACTGCGCAAGAATCTCTGACATATGCGTTGATTGAATAATTGCTGACTACAACAAGGGAACGTAAATATGCCATTAAAACTCACACTGAAGTCATGAGAGTTGACAGGTAAGCGTTATTAATGAAAACTGACCACACCTGATAATGTTCAGTTTCTGTAAAGGGAGTTCCCGATAACGTAAGTAAATGAACAAGGCCACTCCCAATGCGCCTTCCTATTCGTCCTTACGCCTATGTATACCTTCTACATTCCCACAATCCCTGCTTGTCTCATTTCTACATCGTTCACTCGCTAACCAGACAGCCAGCTCACAGCAAGAGATCGCTTACTCGAAGATCCTATCGAGTCCCTCAGGCGCAGAATAATTCCAAGGCACTGATGCTCCAGAGGAATCTTCTCGATCCGTTCCGGCAACTCCGCTTCTCCTCCACGCACCCGCCCGCGCTCTGCCATCTTCGTATCACCACCACAAAGCATCACCCGCTCACCCCAACCGGGGTGCCCATATATCGGACCAAGCTCCCCCGTGATGAGGCCCGAAGCCATTTCCCTGTTTCGGGCTCCACGCCGCAGGAATTCCAGCTACGCTCCTGGTTAACTGCGGCGCCCAGGAGCGAGAGCCTGAGGCTCCGCAGCAAGGCTTACCACGGCTCACACTCGAAGCCCATCCGAGGCTCCACGTCGGACCGTCACCAGACTCCATCGGGCACTCAAGCAGAAGAAAATATCCTTCCACCGCCCCAACAACAATGCCAGACTACAAAACCCAAAACCAGTGAAGTTGGCACGTTGTGTAAATTGTAAATAAAAACAGAATACAATGATTTTCAAATCCTTTTCAACCTATATTCAATTTAATACACTGCAAAGACAAGGTACTTAATGTTCAAACAGGTAAACTTTGTAATTTTTTGCAAATATTAGCTCATTTGGAATTTGATACCTGCAATATGTTTCAAAAAAGCTGGCACAAGTGGCAAAAAAGACTGAGAGAGTTGAGGAATGCTCATCAAGCACTTATTTGGAACATCCCACAGGTGAACGGGCTAATTGGGAACAGGTGGGTGCCATGATTGGGTATAAAAGCAGCTTCCCTGAAATGCTCAGTCATTCGCAAACAAGGATGGGGTGAGGGTCACCTCTTAGTGAACAAATGCGTGAGCTGATTGTTGAACAGTTTAAAAACAACATTCCTCAATGAGCTATTGCAAGAAATTTAGGGATTTCATCATCTACGGTCCGTAATATCGTCAAAAGGTTCAGAGAATTTGGAGAAATCACTGCATGTAAGCGACAAGGCCGAAAACCAACATTGAATGCCCGCGACCTTTGATCCCTCAGGCAGTACTGCATCAAAAACTGACATCACCACATGGGCTCAGGAACACTTTAGAAAACCACTGTCAGTAACTACAGTTCGTCGCTACATCTGCAAGTGCGAGTTAAAACTCTACAATGCAAAGAGAAAGCCATTTATCAACAGCACCCAAAAACGCCGCCAAATTGTTTTTGGAAACTCTGGACGTCGTGTCCTCCGGACCAAAGAAGAAAAGAACCATCCGGACTGTTATAGGCGCAAAGTTCAAAAGCCAGCATCTGTGATGGCATGGGGGTGTATTAGTGCCCAAGGCATGGGCAACTTACACATATGTGAAGGCACCATTAATGCTGAAAGGTACATACAGGTTTTGGAGCAACATATGTTGTCATCCAAGCAACGTCTTTTTCCTGGACGCCCCCGCTTATTTCAGCAACATTCTGCACGTGTTAGAACAGCATGGCTCCGTAGTAAAAGAGTGCGGGTACTAGACTGGTCTGCCTGTAGTCCAGACCTGTCTCCCACTGAAAATGTGTGGCGCATTATGAAGCGTAAAATACGACCATGGAGACCCCGGACTGTTGAACAACTTAAGCTGTACATCAAGCAAGAATGGGAAAGTGTTCTACCTGAAAAGCTTCAAAAATTGGTCTCCTCAGTTCCCAAACGTTTACTGAGTGTCGTTAAAAGGAAAGGCGATGTAACACAGTGGTAAAAAGGCCCCTGTGCCAATTTATTTCCAATGTGTTGCTGCCTTTACATTCTAAGTTAATGATTATTTGCAAAAAAAAAATGAAGTTTCTCAGTTTGAACATTAAACATCTTGTCTTTGCAGTGTATTCAATTGAATATAGGTTGAAAAAGATTTGCAAATCATTGTATTCTGTTTTTATCTATGATTTACATAACGTGCCAACTTCACTGGTTTTGGGTTTTGTACTAAAATTATACACTGACTCTTTCAGCAATGTAGTTGATCCTACCCATGTGCAGACCAGGCATGTACAGACCACACAAGCACTTCCGGGTTTAGCGCTCAACGTCCCCAGCGCCAACGTCATCTTGCTCGGCAACGTCCTCGGCAGATTCGGCAGAAGTCGCTCCTGCAAACCAGCCTGTTTTTCTTTCTCCCCGCCCATGCCTGCTCCCTCTGTTTAGGACGTCTTTGGTCTCTTTTTGTCCCCGTGCTCGCAGGCTGCACCTTTGCCTCGTGCACATATGTCCCATTCCCCTCTCTGCATCACTTCCGCTGGACTAAACACGGCTTCTACGCTCCTGCTGCCCGCAACTGAATTCTCCAAGGCTCCAGCAGTTTCAATATTAACCCACCTACATCCAAAGAAGCACCCACTGATATCTCATCCGCTCATCTCTTCCCTCCCACATTATCTATCCCCGCCCCCCTCCCCTTCCCCGTTTCCCATGTCACTAATTCTGTGCTTCCTCCCACAGGTCCACCCCTCCCATCAACTACTTCGGCTCCTCGCAGTTTTCCCGTCACCTCAGTTTCAGCACACACTAGCCACCGCCTTACCTACCATTTAACCCTCGTAGCCTATTCCAAGCCCTTCCCCATTATCTCCCACACTTAGACAACAGATTTTAACAGGGATGCACGTCAACCTGGCTCAGCTCATTCAATCATCCAATTTCCGCATTAATATTTTAGTCATGAGAAAAAAAAAAAATCCAAACCGTCATTCACCTCGCACAGCTCAAACACCTCACACCCGCTCGTTGCAGAAAGTCTACGCGAGGTCCCCATTCCACTCAACTGACACAATCCACCAGTTTTTGCCTCACCAGAAGCAAGATCTGGATGAATTACCAAAAACTAGCTTTCGGTCTCGCTGTTCACTTTGGCAGTGCAAGAATTTACCATACTACATACGTTTTGCCCCTGTTCCTGCATTCATATTTTCGTAGTATATAATAAATATTAATAATTTTTCAAATTCCATGCCGTCGTCGACCCTGCTCAGCTCAAGCACCCGAACCCCGCTCATTCCGGGGAGCCCACACGAACCAAGTTTGCCATTCGCAGTCCCAATCTAGCGAGACACAATCCCCCCAGTCATTTCCTCATTGGGGTCAAGAAATGGACGATTACTTTACACTCGTTCTTGATCTCGCTTCATGCTTCGGCTGTACGGTATGCGACTGCCTGTTAGCCACATTGATATAACTGATGTGACTTCGCAAGGATGACAATCTGCAAACTCTCGCTGACTTTGCAGCAATTTTATTTGCCATCACTCAGCTGTGTATCGTACCTAACAACGCCATTTAGCTGCCACTTCATTCGGACTGTAGAACGGATTCTCATGGCTTACTGCTCTGAGCCTTGTCAACTTATTTCCACGAATCTGCGTTGTTTTCATGAACTTCACAAGCACAGAAGTTACAAAGACTTATCGATATTTTTCGTAGTTATCGATGTGCAGAAAAAAATGCCATGGTTTCTTAGCACAATGTATATCAAGGCTTTCGAAAAATAAACAAATAAAATAATAAATAAATAAATGAATTAGACTTTCGTCAGTTCTACCAATCAGTCCAAGCATCTCTTGCTCTATACGCGCATTGTGTTCTTAGCAAATTAAATGCCACACATTTGTGGTGCTGTTGAATGATTACAATGTTTACTCCAGAATTGTAAAATCATTACAAATGCTAATGTTCTTTGCCTGGCCGGCAAACATTTACAGATACTTTACATAACCACCTCACGGACACTCGCAAACATTCGCGGATACTGCAAGCGTATCCACCTTACAGCCACTAGCGGTGGCGCAGCTCGTTAGCGCCTCGGTTATTGGTGCTCTTTGCCTCGCCGGCAAACAATAACGGATACTACCTGCATCCACCTCATGGCCACTCGCATTGGCGCAGTCCACTAGTGCTTCGCTAGAGTTTCAGTTATTGGTATACTTCACCTCGCCAGCAAACATTCATGAAAATTACGTGTCCCCACCTCATGGCCACACAAAGTGGCAAGGTTCTCACTCTCGGCCGACTTTCCATCCTGTAATCCATCATTCCGTCTCGCCTGCACATCGTTCATTTGCCAGTGGTTAACCCTTTACTGACTGTCCTCTATCTCACCACTCTCATCCGCCTCGTCAGTCACGGCGCCTCATTGGCTAAAGCCGATATTGCAAATGCTTAGGGCCGTCCCACTCGACTCAAGCTTTTTTTGGGGGTTCCTTGGCGTTTCCAGGAAGGAGCGTTATTACTTCGCTGTTCGCCTCGCCGTATCCCATCATCGCTCCCTCCCTCATTCGTGGTTACGAACGGGCCGCCAAATGAATAACCATACATTATGACAACTGACCACAGTAGACACCATAAACAAAGGCCGTTCCTGCTCCCTCTCGTTCGTGCCATTCCTCAGGAAATTAACCCTTATTCCCGCAAAACACCAGTCCATGCTCAAAGCCACACATATTCCCGACCGTAAAATGCCATCGCTGATGCCCCTCCTCATTTTTCCTGGCAGAGTATCAGACGCTTAGCACCGCATGTGGACATTCCCCCCACTCCGTTTCCTCCGTTTTCCGTGACCATAGACCCCTGGCACCACAACCTGAGCCATTTGCTGCTTTATCTCAGGATACCATTCTAAACGGGTTTGCTCCACGCTTACTTTTCCCGTACCTCACAGGATGGAAGCAATTCAAGAAATTCCATTCAGCCCTTTGACTGCCATTCCCAGCACTCAACATCGTTTCCCTTACAAGCTTAATTTCGTACATTCACTCCATACATTCGTTCCACGTTCGACCAGGCCCAATACAAGTCATCCTAAGCAGCATCAACTTCTTCATTAAATTAGTCACTGTTTATCCATGCTCGTCTATTTCCCACTCTCATGTGTAAACACTCCTCCACCATTTCAGTCAAGTTTTATCCCATTTATGCCTAGCGTCCTCACATGAGGACTGTTAAGAAAAAGTGTCCTGTTTGAATGACTATTAGAGTGGTATTTTGAAGTATAATAACATAAAAAAGTAAAAAAAGAAAATTCAGGCATAAATGGGTTAATTCGGTCCAACATTCCACCCAAATACTCCTCTGGGCACTCTTTCCGAATCGGCGCTACCACCACAACATCCAAGCGAAGGATTGCCGGACCACCTAATTAAAATCCTCGGCCGCTGAAAATTGAACTCGTATGCAAGCTACAGTTGTATGCAAAAGTTTGGGCACCCCTGATCAAAATTTCTGTTACTGAGAATAGCTAAGCAAGTAGAAGATGAGCTGATCTCTGAATGGCATAAATTTAAAGATAAAACACTCTTTTGACATTTTAAGCAATATTATTGTATTGCTTTTGTTTTGCACAATTTTAGAACGAAAAAAAGGAAATGAGCACTGTGCAAAAGTTTGGGCCCCCCAGAAGATTTCAGCTCTCTGCAAACTTTGACTATGGTCTCAGACTGTATTCAGCTTGTTAGGGCTATGGTTTGTTCACAGTTATCATTAGGCCAGGTGATGCAAATTTCAAAGTTTAGAAATACCAAAACTCCTCTAACCTTGGTCCAACAATCAGAAGCCATAGGGTCCTCTAAGCAGCTGTCTAGCTCTCTGAAAGTGAAATTAATTAATGCCCACAAAGCAGGAGAAGGCTATAAGTTGATAGGAAATTGCAACCCAAAAACATTTTGCTCAGTTCATAATATAATTAAGACCATAGCCCTCATGGTCTCCTACCTCAACATCATTGAAAATCTGTGGAAGGACCTCAAAAGAGAAGTGCATGCAAGGCACCCAAATCTCATAGAACTGGAAGCCTTTGGAAAAGAATAATTGGCAAAATACCCAAAACCAGAATTTAAAAACTCTTAGCTGGCACCAAAAAGTATTTACAAGCTGTGATACTTGCCAAAGGGAGTGTTACTAAGAACTGACATGCAGGGTGCCCAAACTTTTTCTTCAGACCCTATTCATTTTTTGTCATATTGAAATAGTAAAAGGATAGAAATTAAAAAGTAATCTTGCTTAAAATATAGAGGAAATGTGTCCTCTTTAACTTTATTCCTTTTGGAAAGAAGTCATCTTTTACTCAATCAGCTATTCACAGAAACAGAAATTTTGATCTGGGGTGCTCAAACTTTTGCATACGACTGTACATTCGCAATAATGTTTAAGACATGCGTAGGGCCCATCGCTTCTTGATACATTAACACTTTTTGGGGCTTGGGAGCCGCACAGACACCAACAGGAGATGTGAGTCCCACCGTGAGTCTCGCCACCCGGGGGGCGCCCAACGTCCGCACAAACACAGTCCAACACCACACCCATCCTGATCTCCTGTCTGCCCGATAATTATCAATAATATGTTTTATGTTAAAAAAAATAGATTATGTTGCTTCTTGGAGGAATAGTTTTTTACTGAAAATAATTGAGGATTCTTTCATCGAATAAGTCATTATATGTGCAGTGCTCTATCCACTTTTGAAAATTTGTCAAGCCAATGTTTCATAAATGATCTTATACCTTAATAATTCATAATTATCTTACACATTATACATACAAGTACACTCCCCTCGTTATCTGACGCGATATGCCTGATTATCTCCCGCTACAAAGCTGATAGTGATGTAAGAATGAGTGTTGTCTTTCTGCGTGTCTGTCCTTCTGTCCACCCGTCCGTCATGCTTCTTCTCTGAGCCAGAATTCCTAAACCGTTCAATATTTAACATATTTGACAAAATTTCTCATATGGATACATCTTAGTACTTTCATCCGCATTCCTGTTCGTCTGTCCTTCCCTCAGCCATGTTTTGTTTCCAGGCCAGATATCAGCCATCTCATGGCAGAGGATCTGAGTATTTCATGCTTGTTGACTATAGAATCTGACATTGCTCTGCATATCTGTGACCATCTGTTTGCTTGCCACCTGCCTGTATACATCAGCCTGCCTAATTCTCTGTTTGTGTGTAAGTCCATGCATTTGTGTGTGTGTGTGTGTGTGTGTGTGTGTGTGCGTGTGTGTGTGTGGGTGAGTAACTGCATGAACTCCCGAACTTTGCTTTGCAGTATGGATGGATGAGATTGAGGTTGAAGTGCAAATTGTCAACTTTGAGCTGAGGGAATTTTTATCCATTTTGTATGAAGCATTTAAAAACTAGGCTTATGCCATCAGAGGCGACGGCTGGGGGTATATCCCCGAACGCCCCCAATCCTCCAATTCCCCAATCCTTGAATAGACCTTGAATAGACTTTCATTTGAACTTCATTTCAGGTCAATCAGTGAAATGGATCTGAAGATATGGACAAAATGGTAATTTTCCATCACAAAGTGCCACCTGGTGGCAAAACATACAGGTATGATGTCATCATGTGACACGTTGTGAGGTCATGACCTTGCAGTTGCACATAGTTTCATGTCAATTGGAGAAATAGTTCCAAAGATATGGCAAAAATGGTGAATTTTATGTGACAAAGCTCCACCTTGTGTCAAAATTTTGAACCAAACAGGTATAATGTCATCGTGGGACACATCCTCAGGTCATGACCTTTCATTTGCACTTGATTTGAGGTCAATCGGACAAATATTTCCAGAGATTAATAAAAACAGCGACTTTTTTCAGTTTTTGGCCCCTGGTGGCCAATCTAGAGATCGTGAATTGTTCAAAACGAATGAGTTCTTCCTCTTTATGATACTTACTTATGTGGAAAACTTGAAATTTGTAATTGACATATTACTGAAGTTATCACAGGGCAGTGATTTTTTTTCAGTTTTTGGCCACTGGCGGCCAATCTAGAAATAGTAAATTGTCCAAAATCGAATCAGTTCTTCCTCTTTATGATACTTACTTATGTGCTGTAATTGAAATATTACTGAAGTTATCGCGTTAACACGTAGTGCGGCAGCGGCGGCCGGACCAAAAACATAATATCCCCCGGAACGCCATTCGGCGTTCGGGGATATAATGATAGCGCTGTATTTGGACCACAAAACATTCTTCTAAAGTGCAACTGTACGACTCTAATGCCACCAAGCCCAGAGAAGTCGGCAGCACTTTTGCACCATTTGGATGTATGGCTTTGGCTTTAGTGAATTGTGTTGACAGATAAAAGTTTGATAAAGTACTATGATATTGCTGTCGCATGATACTTAAGGAAAGTGACGTCTGAGAAATTGGAGATCACATGCATTCAGAAGTTGTTTTCAACCTTGCCCTTTACCCACCAAAATTCAACATGATTCCCTCTATCTTTTAATTATATTATGCATTGAAGAAGGGGAAATTCCCTTAATTTGTCTTTGGGGAATATTGGTCTCATTATGATGGACTGTAAGGTATCACATGAAGTGGCAAATTGGTGAGCCTCGGCCCATCTTTGCTCCTGAGAGAATAGGCCTTTTTTATAGGCTCCTTTTATGTCATAATCTGTGTCACATCACTTTATTATTGCACCTAATCACATTATTATTATTATTAATGCTAAACTGGCGGCAATTTTTGGGAGTCTGTTCTAGCCATCAGATTAGAAATAAGTGCACATTTTTGATAAATAATTGAATTCACGGGTGAAAGCATCGAATGATGTGTTGATGTGGTGTTTTAAATACAGTACTGGGTGAATGGACTATTCAAATGATTCCTTTTTAATTTAATTTGCATTTTCAATAATCTATCAACTGAAAAAGCACAGGGGTTGTGGTCGCGTATCCTTTGCATGCAATTATTATTCAAAACCTGTGATGCATAAACAAACACTGGACGTCTTCATTGGTGATAGTCTACCATGGCTGTCTTGCAGCCATCTTCAGTTTGCGTCTGTGTGTGCATACTGTATGCGCGTACATGCCCTGTGTGTGTTTGCGTGTGTGTGTGTGTGTGTGTGTGTGCGCTTGTTAGGTGTTATATGTGCTGGACTCAGGGCACGTAGGTTCTGACCTTGCTGTTTATCTCTTTAGAATGAGACAAATGCATGTTGAGCGGCTGACTTGTATCCATCATCATTCATATTCAAAACGGTCAATTAGCTTCATAGATTGTATTCTGGTAAAGCAGGAACTCGGTGGAAAAACCTGGAAAATTAGAGATGAGGAGCTAGCTTCCAGAACTTTTTTGGGAAATACGTAGGCTATTTAGAGCTGAGAAATTTAAAAAAATGTTCCAAGAAATATGCCAGAATAATCAAGAAAAACTTCATCATTACATGATGCATTCATGTACAAGTTATTTATGGTTCTTTCATAACATTATTTACTCATTTCATTCAGCTAGATCCAGCTTCACTGATGCTCTGTCAAATCCATTGTCACAAATTATTCAGTCACTTTGTAGGAGACAGACAGCCAGGCAGATAGATAAACACAGCACTCAGATAGATAGATAGATATTAATACACAGTTCTCTGTGGAAATAATTGAGAAGTCCAATGAACTTCCTCATTTAAAGTCATCATGAATGAATTTCACTAATAAGGACATAAAAGTCAGAGGAGAAAGAAAAAAAGAAGAGGTGGAGGTGAGACACTTTAGAACAGAGGAATTACACATCCCAGTTAGTCGCACTGTGTAAAAAAGAACTCCCTGAAATTTACAGTGGAGAGGGAATGAGTGTGATTAGTTTATGTGGAGATGGTAAACACTGTGACGCGTTACTTTTGTCAAGTGGCAGCGTGTTGATATGATCCATGCTAATGACTACCTCAATAATACTTATACATTGATTTGTATAGAAATATAGACAATTACTTACAGTTCATGGAAGGTATCCTATCGCATTGTGATTCATTACAACATATGAATGATGTGTGTGTGTGTGTGTGTGTGTGTGTGTGTGTGTATACGCATTAATAAGTGTACGTACACAAATGTTTGCCAGTATTTGTGGTCAATGTGCAGCGTGCAGGGAGATAACCTTTGTCTCAGGGATGCTAAATATACCAGCGTAGCGAGAAGAGCGCATTATACACGGAGGTCCTCGGTATGAGGCGGAGGGGGAAAAAAAGCCCATGACTGTAGAATAATTTCAGCCTTTTCTGTCCCCTGGGATTGTGTGCTGTCTGAGCCTCCCCCCCCCCAACACCCCACCCCTCCTTCTCCCCCTCCTCCTCCCCCTTCCAATCCCCTAACTGCCTGCTGATGCCGGATGTCTTTTCTACTGTGAGTGGAGAGACGTGAGGGAGGCAGCCAGGCTCCAGCTCCTGTATTCTGCAGAAAATCTTACCCCCATTCCAAATGCGGGCAATTAGTGGCGCTGCACGGCCTCACAAACAACCGCGTGGCTCATGCGCATGAGCGAGCGCACAGGCACATGTACACGCATGCACACAGATGCACACACGCCAAATTCTTATTCTCTCAGGTATACTAGTTTTCAGAGGGCTGTGGAAGACATTAGAAAAAGGAAATAATGGGACCGAATATGATTGTGTTTGTGTGTGAGTGCACTTGTTGTGCCCGTGTATTTCTGTGCCTTTTCTTGGATTGTGAACATTTTTGTAAACGAAATTTGTGTTGGAGTTCCAATACAACTTTATGTTTTGTTGTGAACAGCAACTGAACTACCAGATTCTAATAGTTGCTTTGGGTGACATCACCATTTCAGTTGCGAACTAAGGTGATCGCGTGTTGAAAATACAAAATAACTGGTCAACCTTAGTCAATAAAAAATATGTAATAACTGAACATACTTCTGCTACTGCTAATAATAATATCACCATGATCAGCATTTTCATTAATATTCATAGCACCAGTATAATACCTTCACAGAATCGCCATCTAATCTGAATTCACTCATAGCAAGGAATAGAAATAATAACGACAGCAACTGCAGCAATTCAAAGACCGGCAGTTGGGGACATGAAGCTGAAGAAAGAGGACGAGAGCAGCGAATTGTCGTTCCACCTTAAGAAAGGTACCTTAAAAGATTATCTCGGTTATTTCACCGCCACTGAGCCGGCACTAATAGTCCAAGGCAGATATTGAAGAGCAGCGCAGGGCCGTGGAGATCTATTAGAAATTCCCATCTACGCGCCTCATACATATTGATTTCTGACACCAAGCAGCAATGAAAGCCCCACGGGAATAATATATTTAGCAGGGTTTGCAGTGGGGAGGTCAGAGAGTGCATAAAGATTAGCCGCAGAAGACCATGACAGGCCCGTGCGTGAGGGCCAAAATTCTGGACGCATATTTGTGTATTTTTATGCGTTTATTTGTCCATGCTATCCGTTTTATTCTCTGGGAAAGAAGTCGGCCTATCTTTGCTCCTCAATAAATCCCTGTGAAAAAAAGGCAACCGCTTCGAGCCCTGAATGTGCCTGCTTCCTCCCGCCTGTCACTTCGTACTTGATTGAAACGCGTGTGACGTTTTTTTAATACGCAAACGCTGAGTTTGTTTTATGGTGAAGGCACACTGAAGGCACAGAACTGGTAACATTTTAATGGTACTGGAGCGTAGAAGTCAAACTTACTCCATTGCTCACCAACACGACTTCAAAAAACATTAACCTTTGGCTACTGCAGAAACAACAACAATAATAATAACTAATAATAATAATACTCATAATAAAAATAATGATCATAATAATCACTGTCACTTGGTTCAGTAATCCATTTTTATACCAATAAAATGGGGGATTAAACATTGAAAAAAAAGAGCGAGATGTTGAATGCTCAGTGCGGCGGGGACTATCAGAAACCTGTTATTTTCCACGCATTTGTTGGGTGCGTCCGCTGTCAGCCAGAGCCCTTTTCCGCTCGCGTTTGGGCGGCTGGTTCTGATGAGCTCGTCCAGGTGAAAGGGTAATTGCTTCAAAGTGAATCCGACTGCCGGGAGCAGCACTCCGACCCACAGGGGGGCAGAGGATTTGGGTGAGGGTGGGGGGGCCGGAGGGGGGAGGCGGTCGACTCCTGGCGGAGAGCACTTAACACCGCCTTCCCCCTCACCTCGTTTCGCTCCCATCGCCTGCATACCCAATGACATCGGCGTGCTGCTTTTTTTCTTTGCCTTTTTTTTTTTTTTACAGACACTTCAAAGCTCCACTCGGCAGCCTCTCCAGAAATTACAACTGCTCCGGGTCTAGGCAATTTGACCAAATCCATTCCGCGAGCGAAGAGGGGGAGGAGCGGGGAGAGGTTTTGGGGGGCAAAGGGATGGGGGGATGAGGGGGTTGAGGTGAAATTACTGATGCATCGGTTCAGGCACGGCTGACAGAATCGAGGTTATCAGGGGAGTGGGGCGGGGGCTCAAAATCTCACTGTATAGAGGTGCTTTTCATGACAGGAGTCCAAGTTTTTATGGCCAGCACAGACATATAACATTCTAAAATTGTTTTTGATCCAAATACACTGGAAGAGCGAGACTCTTTTGCATGTAATCACAATGCATGTATTGGACTTGCTATATGAGGAAGGGGTCAACAGACAAATCGTTCAGTTTTCATGTATCATTTTGTTAGCCAAATAGCATAGTTGCCTAAGTCATATTTGAAGGTTTTTGGAAAACAAGAAAAAACAATTTTTAGCAAGCACATTGGTTTTTTTTTTTTGATATTGCAACAATAAGCCAAAAATGACTTAGGCAATTATGCTATGAGGCTAACGATATCGGTCTGCTTCATTTATTTATTTTTATTTCTGTTTTATTTCAACAGGGTAGCCATTTCAGTTTGGAAACTGCTCTTCCAAGGGGCCCTGCACAGTAAAATAAACAAAGAACATTAACAAAACCAATGAGTCACAAAGTATGGGACATATACACTCAACAAAAATATGAACGCAACACTTTTGTTTTTGCTCCCATTTGTCATGAGATGGACTCAAAGATCTAAAATTCATTCCAGATACACAAAATTACCATTTCTCTCAAGCATTGTTCACAAATCTGTCTAAATGTGTGATAGTGAGCAGTTTTGCTTTGCTGAGACAATCCATCCCACCTCACAGGTGTGCCACATCAAGATGCTCATCAGACACCATGATTAGCGCACAGGTGTACCTTATACTGTCCACAATAAAAGGCCACCCTAAAATATGTGCAGTTTTTGCTTTATTGGGGGTCTGGGGACTCCCAGTCAGTATCTGGTGTGACCACCATTTGCCTCATGCAGTGCAACACATCTTCTTCGCAAAGAGTTTATCAGATTATGCTATGAGGCTAACGATATCGGTCTGCTTAATTTATTTATTTTTATTTCTGTTTTATTTCAACAGGGTAGCCATTTCAGTTTGGAAACTGCTCTTCCAAGGGGCCCTGCACAGTAAAATAAACAAAGAACATTAACAAAACCAATGAGTGACAAAGTATGGGACATATACACTCAACAAAAATATGAACGCAACACTTTTGTTTTTGCTCCCATTTGTCATGAGATGGACTCAAAGATCTAAAATTCATTCCAGATACACAATATTACCATTTCTCTCAAACATTGTTCACAAATCTGTCTAAATGTGTGATAGTGAGCACTTTTGCTTTGCTGAGACAATCCATCCCACCTCACAGGTGTGCCACATCAAGATGCTCATCAGACACCATGATTAGCGCACAGGTGTACCTTAGACTGTCCACAATAAAAGGCCACCGTAAAATATGTGCAGTTTTTGCTTTATTGGGGGTCTGGGGACTCCCAGTCAGTATCTGGTGTGACCACCATTTGCCTCATGCAGTGCAACACATCTTCTTCGCAAAGAGTTTATCAGATTGTCAATTGTGGCCTGTGGAATGTTGGTCCACTCCTCTTCAATGGCTGTGCGAAGTTGCTGGATATTAGTGGGAACTGGTACGCGCTGTCGTATACACCGGTCAAGCACATCCCAAACATGCTCAATGGGTGACATTTCCGGTGAGTATACTGGCCATGCAAGAACTGGGACATTTTCAGCTTCCAAGAATTGCGTACAGATCCTTGCAACATGGGGCCGTGCATTATCTTGCTGAAACATGAGGTGATGTTCATGGATGTATGGCACAACAATGGGCCTCAGGATCTCATCACGGTATCTCTGTGCATTCAAAATGCCATCAATAAAATGCACCTGTGTTCTTCGTCCATAACAGATGCCTGCCCATACCATAACCCTACCACCACCACCATGGGCCACTCGATCCACAACATTGACATCAGCAAAGCGCTCACCCACACGACGCCACACACGCTGTCTGCCATCTGCCCTGAACAATGTAAACCGAGATTCATCCGTGAAGAGAACACCTCTCCAACGTGCCAGACGCCATCGAATGTGAGCACTTGCCCACTCAAGTCTGTTACGGCGACGATCTGGAGTCAGGTTAAGACCCCGATGAGGACGACGAGCATGCAGTTGAGCTTCCCTGAGACGGTTTCTGACAGTTTGTGCAGAAATTCTTTGGTTATGCAAACCAATTGTTTCAGCAGCTGTCTGAGTAGCTGCTCTCAGACGATCTTGGAGGTGAACCTGCTGGATGTGGAGGTCCTGGGCTGGTGTGGTTACACGAGGTCTGCGGTTGTGAGGCCGGTTGGATGTACTGCCATATTCTCTGAAACGCCTTTGGAGACGGCTTATGGTGGAGAAATGAACATTCAATGCCCTAGCAACAGATCTGATTGACATTCCTGCTGTCAGCATGCCAATTGCACGCTCCCTTAATGCTTGCGCCATCTGTGGCATTTTGCTGCAAGACAAAACTGCACATTTCAAAGTGGCCTTTTATTGTGGGCAGTATAAGGTACACCTGTGCACTAATCATGATGTCTGATGAGCATCTTGATGTGGCACACCTGTGAGGTGGGATGGATTGTCTCAGCAAAGCAAAAGTGCTCACTATCACACATTTAGATAGATTTGTGATCAATGTTTGAGAGAAATGGTAATATTGTGTATCTGGAATGAATTTTAGATCTTTGAGTCCATCTCATGACAAACGGGAGCAAAAGCAAAAGTGTTGCGTTTATATTTTTGTTGAGTGTATATGTCCCATACTTTGTCACTCATTGGTTTTGTTAATGTTCTTTGTTTATTTTACTGTGCAGGGCCCCTTGGAAGAGCAGTTTCCATATACATATGCATACATACATACACACACACACACACACACACACACATATATATATATATATATATATATACAAAATATATTTATGTGTATATACAATTATATATTTAAAAAAACGTATTAGACAAATACCGAGGTTTATCAGTGGTTAAAATAAGGTAAACTTAATTCAGGCTATGGATATAAGCCTACAATATTTCTTGAATGACTGTAGAGAAGTTATGGATCGAATATATTGAGGTAGATTGTTCCAGATTATTGACCCGCAGTACAATTCGCGCATATCTATTTTGTAATCTTTGCAGCCTAAGTATATTATTTTAGAGAACTTTTACCTCATACATACCCCATAATGAGGACGAGGTTTACATACAGAATAGTTGTACATTTTTGTCAGCACTGTGCATGTAGAAATGAAAAAAGCTTAAAAGAATACAGTCAGGTCTGTCAGTATTTAGAGCGACACAATATTCATTATTTGGCCACCACAACGTAAATAAACAATCAAGTTGTACTTGAAGTTCAAAAAAATTTAAAATTTTAAATTTTAAGTTAAAAAACTTAATTTATTGATTCTGTAAAGTAAATATTCCAAGAACTGTGTCGCAATCACAACTATTGTTTGAACAATATAGTCCCTCAATTTTAGCGTCTCAAAAGTACTTTTGTAATTGGATAAACTAACATAATCATAAATTAAACTGTCTTTTTTAAAGCTTTGTTGGAACTCATTTGCAGTCAATGACTGCCTGAAGTCTGAAGCCCATAATCTGGTAAAGCCGGATGATGCTCTGCCTGCTCCTCACTGTGGCGGTCTTCACTTCCTGCTTGTTCTTGGGGCATTTTGCCCTCAATGTTTCCTTCAGTGAATGAAATACGTGCTCAACTGGATCCAAGTAAGATGATTGAATTGTCCATGGTAAAATATTTCATTTCTTTCCTTAAAAAGGGGATTGGTTGTTTTCACTGTATGCTAAAGGTCATTGTCTATTCACTTGGTTAAGTGTCGTCCAGTGAGTTCTGAAGCATCATCTGAGCAGATAAAACAATCCAATACGATTCAGAATTCACCCTGCATTTTTCAGCTTTCGCATCATCAATTAGTTCAAGGGAACCAGTGACATTAAGAAAATTATAGACTAGGAACTCATTAATAAATAAAAAAATCATTAATTGTATACACCAGTCACTTCCTTCATTATTTGGCAACAAAATGGAAATACTGAAAATTGCAAATAAACCCTTTAATTCTGGTACCTCATCAGACTATTTTACTGACGCAAGAATTATTTGTCCATAGTAACCACTGAGAGTTCGTGGCAATTGTGGGAGAAAAAACTTGCAAGTGGACCAAGTGTTCCTCTCACACTTGTAAATCTATTCCCAAGGACTGGACACATTCTCCTGGGTCTGATGCTATTGGGTTTATTGTAAATAGCTCAAAGTACAATTGGGTGGCACAGTGGCACAGTGATTAGCACTACTGCCTCACAGCAAGGAGGCAGTGGGTTTGAATGCGGCCTGAGGCCTTTCTGTGTGGAGTTTGCATATTCTCCCCGTGTTTGTGTGGGTTTCCTCTGGGTACTCCGGTTTCCTCCCACCCACAAAACATGCAATATAGGAACACTCCTGTATGGCTGTGTGTGAATGTTTGGTGGTGGTCGGAGGGGCTGTAGGCACGTACTGGCAGCCACGCTTCCGTCAGTCTGCTCCAGGGCAGCTGTGGCTACAAAAACGTAGTTTACTACCATCAGAGCGTGAATGTGTGAGTGAATGAATAATGTATACATTGTGAAGCGTCTTTGAGTTCCCAGAAAAGAGCTATATAAAACTGATGCATTAGTATTATTATTATTACAAAAACCCAGGCTGGTCTGCGCAAACCAAGAAGCATTAATTCTTCAACAATCGCTCGACACAGACTGACCACCGACTGACGAAAGTCTCGTTTTATTGGGTTTTCTGACTCCTTAGGTATGGTTGAAAGTGACACTTTCTACCTTATCAAACATAATTTTTTTCTGATTGGTACATTGTCATATTGTAACTCTACATGCTTAGTTACAAGTTTGCTGGAATTGCGTTTTTATAGAATAGTATAAATTCATTTTTGGCCTCCAGGGACACTCAAGCACTGCACCAGTTCCTCCCAAACCTTGGGTTCACCTGAAGGTTAGTTTTGGTGCCCAAGTTGGTTGGATTCTTGGATTTTTCCAGAAGAAATCGGAGTACGCTGGCTCATATGCTGGGATACACTGCCAAAAGTATTGAGTACAAATCTAAGGAAGTGATGCTTGTTTTCTACAACACATTCGTCAGACCACATCTGGAGTATTGTGTACAGTTCTGGGGACCATACTTTAAGAAAGATATAGAGGCTCAAGAGAAAGTTCAGAGAAGATCCACTAAGATAATTCCAGGTATAAAAGATGAAAGCTATGAGAAGAGGCTGAAGATCCTTAATCTCTTTAGTCTTAGGAAAAGGAGACTAAGGGGTGATTTGATTGAGGTCTTTGAATATGTTAAAGCGATTAACAAAGTGAATTATGTAGGATTCCTTCGACCAAGTGTTGTTAATAGAACTCGGGGTCACAAATGGAAGTTGACCAAAGGTAAATTTAGCACTGATATTCGGAAATATTTCTTCACCCAAAGAGTAATTTTGATGTGGAATAGCTTGCCTGACCATATTGTTGAGGCAGAGACTTTGGGGGGTTTTCAAGAGCAGGCTTGACTTAAAGCTAGTTACCATTGAGTCACTGAGTATCTGAAGGGATATATTCACAATAGTATGAAGAAACTGGCGAGAGTAGTTGGGCTGAACGGCCTGTTCTCGCCATTCATGTTATATTATGTTATGTTATGTTATGTTATGTTATGTTGCCTCTCATTGGTTGACTACCAATACGGTCATTCCGGAAGACTTGCTTACACAACCAGCCATGTGCTACCAGCAGGAGTTTCTTTATCTGGTTTTGTAAACAGATTTATAAGTTTTTGCTTCTTCCCAGCTCCACACTCTCTCTCAGTAATTTTAAAGGGCCATATGAACGTGGCCGAGTTCTCTCTGTTGAACTGTGATTATGGTAAAACTTTGATTTTAGAGTATTTAAGAATATTTTACCACCACAAAATATTCAGCACTTTTTGGCCTACCTTTTGCCATGAACACTGCTTATTGTCTCCTTGGCATTCTGTCAACAAGTTTGATGCAAATATCCTGCACTTTTCAATTCCACATTCACTGGAACAATCTTGAGCTGTTTCTTGTTCAATGGCGTGGCATCCTCACACCGTCGCTCCATTTCATCTCAAAGGTGAATGAAATTGGGTTCAGGTCCGCACTTTGAGGTGGCCAGCACAGAATATCGATGCGTTTCTTCCTCATGAATCCTTGAATACAGTTGGCTGTGTGCTTCGGATCATTGTCCAGTTGGATTATATTACGATGCCCAAGCAGCCTGGATGCATTATTAGGCAAAATATTTCTTAATTCTTCAACTTTTCTTAGCGCGCAAATAATTGTTGGAGTTACTGTATATGCAGACTGAACCAAACTAATGTGAATGGTCGGGTTCCAAGAAAAAAGCCAGGAGAACAGGAGAGAGCATGTTAACAAGCCAAAGGAGTTCTGACATTCAGCACTGTGGTCAGATCAGAGCAAACTCTGCATATGAGGTACAGAAGAGTTTGGTTCCAAAACGCAATAAGTGCCAAAATTACAAAAATTGAGATAATGCCATAGACTGGTAGTCCTGTGGCTCTTGCACATGGTGCAGTCATCTGTTTTTAGGAATTCATACGATAAGGTGTATTTCTTCATAGCCAAAGTTTGTTATTTTCTGTAAAATGCAATGGATTCCAACATAGAAAAAGCTAATTTACTCAAAATGTGTAAAATGGATATATTGCATTTTGGAACCAAACTCGATGGTAGACTACGTGTGTGATGCACTGTGAGGGAGGCTTTCTGCCCAGCTGCTTGGAGGCAACAGTGAAGCATAGACATTGAAATGTCATGATTTGGAGCTGTATGGCAGCAGATAGGTGATCTCCTTTTCTACAATGACAATATAAATTTGGAGATGAAACAATACTATCGATGAAGGTGATGCCATCTGCATCCAGGCTTTTTGGGCGTAGTTATATATTCTAATAGGACAATTATCTGAAGCACGCAGCCAAGCGTATTCAAGGATTCATGAAGAAGAAATGCGTTGATTTTCTGGACTGGTCACCTCTAGCCCAGACCTAAAACAGATTGAACACCTTTGGGATGAAACTGAGCGACAGCGTGAGGATGCCACATCATTGAACAAGGTACAGCTCAAGGCTCCACTCTAGCCAGCGTGGAATGGAACCGCGCAAGATATTTGCCCCAAACCACACCAGACGGTATGCTAAGGAGACTATAAGCAGTGGTCACGACAAAAGCTGGGCCAACAATGTCATGAAAATTGCCACGAACTCTTAGTGCTTAATGTGCACGAATAATTATTGGGTCAGTGAAATAACCTAAGAAGATACCAGAACTAAAGGTATAATTTGTGTATTTCAATTTTGTAACCAAATAATGAAGGATGTGACTGATGTATATAATTAATGATTCTTTGCGTTCCAAGTCCATCATTTTCTTAATTCTTCAACCTTTTATGAATAATTTTTGGTGCGACTGTAGATGGGGTCATGGTCACTTGCATGATGGTGAAACATTTGTCAACAAAATGATGAATTTGAGCTCATGATCGCTAATCCCTTGTCCATTAATCGCAGGGTACATCTTGCGACAAATTACTGGGAAATTTTTGGGACAGTGACTGTATTTGTAAAGCACATTTCAGATGCTATTGTCACAACATGCCTTACAGGAAACTCAGTCCTAAATAACTGCCATTTGTGCCTGAGCATCTTTGTTAAGTTTGATTTCTGTTCACAAGGAAGCCGAGATCCACGACTCTTCGGTTATCCACAAAATAACGAGAATACTTCCCTTGCTTTGCTCTCAAACAGCAGAAAACACTTGACCCAGGTGAATATGATCATGGAAAAGTGCAGGCTGTGCTTCCATTGGTAAGATCAGTATAGGGAAGAAACACAGCACATGCTCTGCATTTGCTGTCATATCTTGTCATGTTCCAAACCTCGGTTCTCAGGTGACATATTCTGCATTCCAATCTAGATTTTTCCATAAAAGAATGTTGGTGGGGGGGGTTTAGTTGGAACTCTTCCCAGCATGCTCTCTCTCTCTCTCTCTCTCTCTCTCTCTCCGAGGGATAGTTTTCATGCTGCCCATATGGATGGCTTGATGTACTGAGCGTGAACTTGAGACAAGGAGGGCCCGCAGGAGAAAATTTCTTTGAAGGCCAATCCCCAAATGTTAGGGCATCTGCTAAAATATGAAAGCTTATCTCTGCTTGCCGAGTTCAGCCAAAACTATTGACTATGTGCCACAAGATTATTGAAAAGTTCATCGAGAGTATTTGCTTTTTATTAAAAACTGTGCTTTGAATAAAAACTTCATTTTCTGTCCACTTGATCATAATATTAATACTTCCCTCACCATACAGTTTTACTATAATACTGCTTATAAGCAAGGACTTTTTTTGATGCCAGATTTTGCCTGTCATCAGCCATGAAGAAAGGTGTTGATATGAGGAAACAGGAGACAGCACAGTAGGCCCCCTCCAAGAAACCCAGTCAACACCTGAAATCAACACCACTGTTTCAAATTGAATTGGATGAGTGAATGACGGCAGAGATAATACCAATTTACTGGCCTGCTTTATAGGTACAACTTGAGCAGAGACCAGAATTAAGAATGAAGAATTACAATTTAAAATTGAATTTTTGTCTTGAACTTGGATTATTCTATGTCAGCCATGAGTCACAACGTTTATTTACACAGTTGCCTCAAATACTGGTGATACTACTTCTGTCACAACTAATACCACTGCAGGACTACAATGCCTACTACCATGCCCAATAGGCAACCATGCACAACAGTACAGCAGTTAATATGATGACTATTAATATTATCACTGAGATTGCCCGTATAAGTAATAGTGACGCTAATGCAAACAATTGTCAGTGTTGTAATTTTTAAGTCTTTTTAGTTCATTTCTGATACTACTACGCATTTTGAAAGTTTATTTATTGTCCTGTTGAGTGAATTTAGTAATCTTTTCTTCCCTTTCTTTCATGTTTCTCTCTGTCTTCCACTCCCTGCTCTGTGCCCGATTGGCTCATTTGTGACCACGCCCAGCTTCGCTGCCTGCTCACCTGCTTCATTCTCCCGTCTCTTGGTTCCCAGTGCTTTGTCTTTATTCTGTGCTTATTTGAATTTATTATTCACTGTTTTGCTCATTTCATGTTGCTTTCCTCTTTCCGGTGCTGTTATTTTCCCTTGTTTCTCCTCATGTCCTGTCTCCCTCTGCTTCACTTCACTTTTTTGTTCTATCATGGCCTCGTTCTTCACTCCTTCTTCTCGTCTCACTCCCACTCGTCACCTGCTGGTCTTTAGTCCTGTTTATCTAAGTTTTGTCTTTGTGATTTGTCTTGATTGTCTTGCTTGATGTTAGCCACCTGTTTTCTACCAGCCACCTGTGAATGTTTCCTTTTTGTTCAGTTTTTTGTTTATTTTCAGTAAATTATTTGAAGTATTTTTCATTGGTATCTGCGGTTGGTTCCCCTCTGGAGTCCCACTGTCAACAAAGCAGAAGAATTATGTATCCCTGGCTGTGATTGAATATCTGGGCATTAATCTCTGGTTGACAATGTCGTACAAACGTAAACGTACAAATATTGTCAAAAATCAACTATAAAAGTCAACTCTCTCAAAAAAAAGGGCTCCAAAAATCTGTGATTTCATAGAAGACCAGTATACAGTTACAGCATATGGTCCTTGGTCTTGGTTCCTGGTTCCAGTAGTCTTGGGGTTTTCACATACTTCACGCCTATGATAGAGAGTTCCATAAAGAACTAAAAATAGTTCCCCTGGAGACAAGCCAAACAATCCCTTTTGTTGATACTCTCTATGAACCAAAACATAGAATGCACAAAATCTGCATTTTTTGTCTCTCAAGATATCTTAATAATACTTACATTATAAACACTGTTACAAGCATCTGTATGAACTTGAATGTAAAGGACCTTTCCGACCAGTCAATCAAGTGTTAGAATAACCACCAATCAGATTGCCTTATCTTACTAAGGTCCAGCCTACCCCGACAGCACCGCTATACTGTCCCACATTCAATGCAGTCATTAGCGGTGTCTAACAGGCAAGTTGTCTGACTTTATCATAAAGGGTTCTTAGATGCGCTTGGGGAACGTGTAATACTGACAAAAGATACCCTGCCTGGTAACAGGGAGCTCAATTAATCCTTTTTCCTAGGCCAGAAAAGCAGTATGAAAAGTGTTTGCGATAAATTTAGGTGTGTTTGCACAATGGTAAGCAAATAAAACATTTTTTCTACTTCGCCCTCACTCGTTAGTAACCAACAATCTCTGCATATGTTTTGCTGAGAAGACAAAATTACACCAACGGCATCATTGATGCATATGTTAACATAGTATTGTCTTTCCCCAGTGGACTTTTGCACGCAGTACCAAATGTAGCTACAAATCAGTAGCTACATGATTCCTTCATGCCATCCGGGACAGGCATTTGCAACAGTAGATACGAAATATTTAGCCAGATGATGAAGGATTTTTTTAATGGCATGATGTAATCTGCGTAGAAACATTAGTTGGCCTGGTAGCTTACCAGCAAACTAGCTACAATCAGATTCAGAATGTCAGTCAATTTGCCGAAAAAGGGTAAAGTTAGCTTGTCATCGAAACTGGTTTGTAGGAAAATGTCAATATAATGAACGTTAGACTAATAACTTGTTTATGTCTAATGTTGCTAGTTTAAGGGTTTGCTGCATTGTGGAATATGATTTATTGCAAAGTCTAGATAGCATACTGTCTGATTCATGGCCAACTGACGTTCAACAGCATACTGGATCCAGTGGTAGTTTTAGCTCAGTGATGACTACAAACGTATGAAAACTACTTACCCCGCCTTACACACACAGTGCGATTCCACTATTTTGTCCATTTCTGATCTCAATATGCCGTTTATGGGGTGTTTGGCTTTTCTGCATTGATTGCTAGCACTTTGCATTGAATCTCCACCCGTTCCATTAAAACTTTTTCATGGATATATCCTTGTGTAAAATAGTTCATGCCTCTCTGGACAATTTTGCCGGACAAGTTGGACACATTCGGTTGGAAACAAATCGCAATATTATCGGGAGTACGCGCAAGAAAGAGACACTCAAACTTCTGCCGTGCTGTTGTCAACGTGGAACTTAGCTGTGTTGCATGGGATCTGTAGCAACAGAAACTAAGAGGGGCAGAGCTGGTCGGAGCGAGTCGGAAAGGTCCATTATTACAGTGATTATAATATTTTTTAATCCTGGCACTGAGACATTACAGTCAAATACTGATACTGGCATCCTATTAAAAAATCGGACCTGAGTCCATGTGTTGAGTTCAAACAAATGGGAAATCAATATCCTTTAATTTCGCAACATATATTCTCTTTTTTTATAATGTCAAGCGATAATTAGGTTTTTTTTAATGAAAATCTTTAGTGTCAAAATTATTGGCACATCTGATGTAGGACTGTGCAGACAACCCTGGTTACGGTAACAGCTGAGAAATGATATTATGAGAACTAAAAAGTGAACCCACAAAAGCAAATTTTTATAGGATCTTGCACAGTGCAAACCACATACATGGCCTCTGTTTGAGTAATATTTCATGTTTTTTGAGCATAACTTCTGCTTGAAGCCCTACTGCAACTCACAAAAAAGAGGTGTCTCTCTCTTTCTCTCAGTCTGCATTGTGCAACAGACCTGAACCTTGCAGTACAGTAAATTAGCATTCGGAGCACGCAGCATATTTAGCACTTTGCGATTGAGTTCACCGGAGGCTTCGCCCAGCTGGTCCCTGAGGTATTTGCCGAGAACGACGCAGTGGCAAGTGGGCGGGGCCGCCTGTCAAAATGAGATAATAATGCACGGGGGCAGCGGCAGACGAATGCACACAAAAAGGCATCTATCCTGGAAACACACGATAAAGAAGATGCTGGGAGCTGACAGCGAGTGTAGGATATGTGTGTGACTCTCCACACACGCTCTGCATTCTCAAAAACATCTCACAGGAATTTATGAGTTTCCACTGCAAAAAAAAAAAAAGGAAAAACAAATTCAAAACTACACCAAACCTTTTTCGGGTCCGAGTAATAAGTTATCTGCTGAATTGGAAATAGCAGTTATTACAGTTTCTTTTTTTAACATCTGCATTAATAATTAAATGTTTTCAATGGTGTTTCTGCATCATTGTGTCTTTTTATGATGCATATCCATGTGTCGTGAGGATTTGATATCTTCCAGAAAAACAGATTGCAGATTAACTTTTGAAAGAAACTTTAAACAACTTTACGTGCCTTTATACACATTTCATGTAATACACCATCCTTATGAACACTATTCACTATCAGTATCTGGGCTTCACAATAGGGCATTCAGTGTCAGTGCTTATAGCATAGTCTTATCCATGTAACTTTAGAACATCTTTTCGTGAACATATGACCAACAGTGGGCAGTCAGAAAACTTAACATGGAAAAAAACAAACTGGCGGAAAAACATGATATTTCATGATATTCATGATATTTGGGCTCCTACAAAGTGAGTGTGAAGATGCAATGACAGTCTGCATCTTCATTTGTAATTGTGTCTTTTCTTTCATTATTTGATTGATTGATTAATTGATTGATTGATTGATTGATTGATTGATTGTGTTATTGTCTCGTAACCTTGTAAATTTCTCTTCTTCCCTCGCGCCTTTTCCTTCTCCTGTTTCTCAATGTTGTACTTGTCTCCTTGTATATCTGTTCCCCAGTTTTGCTGTTCTGTGCCAGATTGTCTTTCTGCCACCTCATGTCTATCCTTGCTCTCTTGCATTTAAATTCCTTGTACCTGGTTCCTGTTGTCCCTGCCCTGCTCTGTATTTGTTCCAGATTCCCTATCTCCTGTGGTGGGCTGCGGTGCTCCAGTGTTCACTATCACCCTCCTCACCAGCCTCAGCTCTCCTCAGACTGCCCTTATGGTTTTGGCCTTGACTCGCCTGTTCAATTTTTCCCTGCCTAATCTCCAGTACCTGGGCCCGGTTGTTCAATGCTTTGTTAACTTTAACCGGTGATTAAGTTTAAACCACAGTAACTACATCTCTGAACTATATCTCAGTAGGTTTCCCCTTGATTAGTTTAAGTAGTGAAGAGGATTCGTGAGAATCTTATCGAGAGAGTGGTCATAGTGTCAGGTGTTTAGCGCTAACCGGCCGTTAAATTAACTGAGCTTTGAACAACCGGGCCCTGGACTGCAATCCTCCAATCTTGGACCACACCCTAACCACAAACTGCCAAGCCCACACTGCCCTTTTTGCCATGTTCTGTGTTTGGATCGTCGACTCTGATATTACAAGCCTTGTTATTTCTGATCCCGCTTTTGACTTTTTCTGTTCTGATGCTCCTGACACATGGTTTGCCAGCCACAGGGAAAGAGATCATCCCTGAGCGACAGGGAGAGTCTAAACATGCATGAACCTGCTGGTATGAACTTCCTGCATTCTCCAGTATAACAGCCTCATACTCTCAATCAAAATAGTCTGACATTTACAAACAGGTTACAGACGTAACATTAATGACTTACATGATTAATAATGATAAAGGTAATTGCCTCCTCAAACCATAATGCAGGATTAGAAACCCATTACTTGGAACTGCAGTTCAGGCTAAAATGATATAGCATCTGAAGAGGCAGGGGCGTGATTGCATGTATGAATATATCTCTTTGATTGTAATGCACATTTTTGCTTCAGCATGGCCAATTTATTGTATGCACAGGACCATACCAAACTCATTCTTTATTTGCATTAACATTCCATAATATGCACTCCAGCTCCCTTTCACATTAATGGATATTGGGAAACATTTTGATAACTGGTTCAGACACTCAATGGTCATTTTATTTTGGCCCAACTGAACATCTGTTTGTTAACCCTTTGGAAGCTTTGGCCTGAGGGTGAGCTGCTCGGTATAATTGCATTTAATACTGTGAAATATTGCGCTTCATTGTAGAACAAAAGTATTAGGACTCAACATTCTAACTGGGTAAGCCATTTTATGATGCAAATATGATATGATAGCATTTAAAATCGAGTCATAACAACCCTCAGCCTGACTGTGCAGTCCTATAGGTTAAATTGTATAGCATTGTCCAGATTTGTCAAAAAATGTTGAAATCAATGTTCTTCACCTTGTTAGCGTTACAAAGTTATAAACCTATGATAGTTTTTAATCTGCAAAAACAAGCAAACTTGGAAATATGCCATTAAATTGACTTTGACATAGAGGTAGTAGCTGCGTGTCCTTGCGTATTTCACTATAATTAGCTTTTTTAATTCATGATGCAATACTGTAGATTGTACTGCAGCCCTTTGGGAACAAACTAAGTGCACCATTGAGCTATTGTGTTCTCATCTAACTAAACAGTGAGTGTTCAAGCCACCCTAATATAGCAGGAAAATTAATTTTTTTAACACAGACAGCCAGTGGTATGAAACTTCCAAAAGACAGATGCATATGGTAGCTAAAAGTTTCATTTTCACAAAGTTTTTCAGTGGTTTCTGACAATGGGGGATTTTGTGAATGAAGCAAACTAGTTTTGGATGTAATTTTATGGGATGGCATTGGGTCAAACACAGATGCAGGGAAATGGAAGGGAATACTGGAGTGAAAATTTAGCTATATAGTTTCAGGGCAGGTTAACTGGTGTATAGTAAGGCACATATTGTAAAGGGGTTGGATTTAATTGTTTAATAAATCATTTTTTGGGTGAAACATGAAATTAACCAATCAGAAAGTCAACTCCCATTGCCTTTAAAAGCCAGGTGGGCTATTACCGTGGTGAATAGCAATTATGAGGGCGAATTCTCTGAGTAGCGAGGAAAAAAACGAACTCTTCTCGGCAGAAGCATGAGGCCTGCTCGTGCACAAATTGAAAGCACGCAAGACAACCATTGCTTGAAGTATGGAAACCTGATCGCAATTCTCTCTGAAAGTGTAATAAAAAATATTTCTGAAATATTGTTCAAAATTATTTTAATCATTATTTTTTAACAAAAAATCATAACAGTGAATCCAAGGACCACATTTAAACTTTATTGTAACAGTTGTGTGGCGTGCACAGCTCAGATGCACGGAGGACAGGAAGTTCAGGACTGGACTCAGGTGCAAGGATGGACTTGGTTGTATATTTATTATGCCTACTGTAACGGACAACCTATTCCCTCTGGGAAGTATGGGTGTTCGTTTGAGTGCCACGACACTCTCCGACTCATAGGCTGGTAGATTGGGAGCACTACTATTATTATTAGTATTAAAATTTCATTAAGAATACACTCATCTAGAGATTTCCCTGGCTGTCGACTGATTGGGGTGAGGTGGGGTGTGACCATGTGGTGTTTTCACCTGCGTGAACTTTTTTTGCTGATGCGGCGGAAGTGCGAGGGAGAGACGCTTTTGAAACGCCAGCGGGAGCAAGGAGCAGGTGGAAGAGTGACCCTCGAAATGGCGTGTGTAACCTCCATTTGGGCCCTGTAACTAGACGCCAAGGAAATTTGAAGAAAAACCGAACTGGACTGAACTGAACTGAACTAAACTGACGACTGGGAGCTGTTCGTCCGGCGTCGGACTTCGCCTGCCGCTCCAGCCGTACGCTGACAGCCAGACGGGCAAGTGGTTCTCAACCAGCCACAGCCAGTGCTACCACCCGCGGAGCCTGTGGGGAGGTAAGGTCAAGCCTCCCAAGAGCCTCAGTCAGGACGACAGCCAGTTTACTGACCGGCCAGCTGGTCCTAGCTATTACCGCTGCTGTGAGGAAAGGAGCGCTTTTCATTTTCCCTAGACAATGAGTTTCAGTAAATTCCCCCACGTGGTTTCGGTAATACTACTGCACACAGAAGGCACAAACGTTGCAATACAGAACAAAATGGAAACGAGGTTCCTTAAACACTATACGTAATACAGACTCTGGGCTTTGGCTGTAGTAACAATGTATTGCAAATAGGAAAACAAAAAGGAAATGAGGTCCCTTTACATAAAGGGCTGGAATATACATAAAGAGGACTGAGCTTAAAGAGTTTAGACTTTAAATACACAAATATGGAGTACAAGTCTCAACAAGACTAGCAATGCTGCAAAGGTGTGGATTTACAAGACTTCACAATGAGACTGAGTGAAGCTCAGTCTTAAATACACACCACCCTGTGACAATGAGAAACAGGTACAAGCAATAATTAAATACTGAATGAAGTGCAGCGGGGTTTAAGTAGACCGGTGAGCTTGACGGCTGGTGGTGCGGCCTTAAACTTTATATTACATTGCATTACAAATTGTGCATAGAACAAGCAAACCAAAAAAATGGATTTAACTCGGGGTCGCCATGCGCTGGTGGGAAACAACCAAGAGAAATCTAAATGAGTGAGAAAAACGACCAGCAAGAAAGAAACAAAACTAAAGACACTACCGTAACCCCTTGAATAATATTCAACCGGTGTGAAAAGAACTTGGTTTTGTTTCACTGATGATTGAAAGTTGAGTCAGATATGTGGAAGAAATTCAGATTAATTATAGATGGTGACAACAATGTCATCCATTGCTTTTGCTGCTTAAAAGTGCAACTTTTTTTAGGGCTGCTTTGTCAACTGTAAATAATAATAGAGCCATTTCAAATTAAATGCAAGGTTTTGTATTTGATAATAGAAGTGGATAATTGTAGGTAGCAGGTCGACCGGTGCAGGACTTATCCAAACATCTGAAGCGCATTTTCGGCACTTTTAACATTCATTCAGGTACAGTTTATGTTTCAAGAGACAGAACGAAAATCCACTGACTATTTTAGTCATTATATGCCAAATACTTAATATTTTGGCTAGCCATTGCCCTCAAACAGCCACCCCTCCTGGGAATCCTCTGGAAGACAGCATGAATGACAGAATTTGCCAGTATTAAGGACTTGTATCTTTTCCCAGAATTATGTGCGAATACATATGTACATAACCTTACGTGTTGAATCGCATATTACCAGATGGAATAGGTTCCCTTGTGATTTAAAAAGCCTGCATCACAGCATGCTCTGATGTGGGGACGAAGATCGCACTAACCATTCTGACACGTTTGTTAAATATGTTGAAAATAATTTAAACATTTTAATCTTTTATTTTTAATTGTTTGCTTATGCGGGTACTGCTGTTTCTTCCTGTGCAGTATGTAACAAGCAGAGGGTACAAGTGTTGTGCACTTAACGTCAAAGGTGCATAATACTAGTATCTTGATAATCCACCCTAAAAAATGCCTGTTAAAAACTGACCGTTGACTTTAGATCAGGTTTTTGGTGGTCTGTTGCACAGACTATTTCCGATGCCTCAAGATAGCGAAGCACCATCAATGTGCCTGGCCACACCTCATTTCAAGATGAACGCAACTATGGGCACTCAGTTTGGTGCAATAACATTAGCTATTAATGGAAACTGGGCTCTGAATGGGATAACGACAACTCCACTGGTAGATAAACTAGCCACTTACGTCACGGTTTGCACCACTATATACATTTCTAGTGTTGTTACTCAATGTGGGTAACATTCTCAGCAATTCTGACCGTTTAAAACTAATCTACTGAGTGTAACCTTTCAAATGAGACCATGATTTTTTCTCAACTAAGGACTGAACTTTCAAGGGTGGAAGCCAGCATCTATGGTAATCTGCCACTTTTGTGAGAGCAATGCATAATAAAATGCATGAACATACACAGACAAGGTCAAGAGGGTCTGTGTTTGTTCAGAGCAAATAGAATGAGGAAGAGATAAGATCTAATTGACTTTGACTGTGGAATGATTGTTGGTGCCAAACACCAGGTAGTTCAGATGTCTCAGAATCTGTTGATTTCTTGGGATTTTCAACAACAACAACAGTCTCAAGAGTGTACAGAGAACAATGCAAAAACAAAAACAAAATCCAATGAGTGGAGGGTCAACCAGGCGGGTTCAAGCTGACAGGAATGCAGCAGCAACTCAAGACGAAATTGTCACCACTATCCCCCACCACCATGGAATCCTGTTTTCAAACTCAATCAAGGTCATGCCTTGTAGCGTAGACACACAAAATTTTGTTCACTTTGGAAAATAAGTTTCTGAGAAGATGTGTCCACACTTATCTGGATGGCTGGTTGAGCTCCATAGCAAAATCCCCCGCTCCACTTTGTGTACTGGCACATGATTTAAGCTGCAGTTGGTAACTTGAACATGTGATAGATTCTGATCATAAACACCACCGCCCCTTCGTCTCTGCTCCTTATCTCTCTCTCTCCTGTAGTCCTTCCCCCTATGAATGAATGGGAGTTCAGCTCAATATAGCAACATAGCCAACAGAAACAAATGAGGAGTTCCATTATGTCTTATTTCAATGTTAGACTACTGGTAATAACAAGAAGTAAACATTAAGCATTTACATGTTTCTCACAGGCACATATCACACCATCTCAGTCATTTTAATTTTGCTTTGTAATCTAAAGATGAGGGAAATGAGGCTGTATATCAGCCAAGCAAGTGACAAACTAATGTTATCTACAAAATATTAGCAGTAGTTACCGAAACTAGGACTAGCCTTGCCTACTACAAATACTACCTAGCGACGAATAACATAAAAAAACTTGTTTACATTAATAGACTGTACTGGATGAGACCCTTGGTTTTGGTGTTAACTAACTCGCACTCCAGGTAACACCACAGGACAAGGGAAGCTTATTTTGTGGAAGTAAAGTTTGCTTCCCAGCTGCTAGCTACATAGTTTCAGATCTAGTTTAACTTTGAAATTTTTTTTTATTGGCTTAACAGGCTCGGCTATGCAAAGCTGCAATGTTACACTAGACTATATTACAAATGCAGGCACCGGTTAGAAGAGCTAAGTTACAGTTTCTAAAAGGATGAGTTGCACGCCATGTACTATTCCAAGACAGGCAGATTGCTTCAACATTATTGCGATTGGAGCCCAGTCACTGTCAATGAATCTGGATACCAGTGTTATAGTGCTAATGTATATGCATGCTAACAAGCTAGTTACCGGCACAATTTTACTCTCAGACCTCTTTAATTACTGATGGCTGAAAGGGTATTATGATATTTTTACCAAATAAAATGCAAAAAATTATCAACTGTTGCTTTTTGCTCCTCCAGGAACCAGGCATAGACTAAGAGTTTAGACCAAGGAAGAGAGATTGCGCTGAGGAAGGTAGCTAAACAGCATGTGCACAAGAAGTGATTGACACTGCATTAGAAACCTCTTCTTGCTCTGATTGGTAGATTTTGGATGCAGTGGATTCTTACCAATACCATTAGAAGCAGTGCAAGGAGCCGAATTTACCCTTTTTTTTTTTTTTTTTTTACAGATTAATTGTCTCATGTGCTATTGTAAATATAGACTGGCAGTTTCAACAAATATAAAAAAGTTATAATTATTGAAGTTACCCCCTCCACCTTTAAAGGTCCCTTATTATGCTGATCCTTCTTTTAATACATACAAGTAATGTTATAATTTTGGATGTCCATACTCAACCTCTGCAAAGCTTCCACACATAAAATACAGGGGTTTTGCCATGATCCGAGAACGTGCTTTCCTGAACGAGATTTCGTCTCTGAACAGCTCGTCCCAAGATCTTCACGAGATCTGGGAAAAACCAGATGTCAGGTTGTTGCGTCCAATTAGGCTCTGGCCAGGTCTGTCCTATCGCGGCGCTGGACCTGCCCTCCCCCGAATTTATTCAAACACAAACAAGCCCAAATCAGTAAATGAGTAGATTTATCAGTGTATCTCCCAAAGCTGTTCGTGTTTTTTTTTTTTTTTTTGGATGCGAAAAAAAAGCAGGACTATGTTCTCTTCCAAACGATGATGCAAATAGAATGAAGTGGGAAGCTTTTTTGTTTGCTGGTGACAAACGGCCACACTCAAAGGGAAAATTTGCTGTTTATGCTCGATATTTCATCGAAGACAGCTTTGTCAATAATGGATAATTCGACCCTGGAGATGCATCTCAGCTGCTTTTCAAACCTGGAGCAGTTGCATCGATCAAGCACTCAGAGCCACAAGCTTTAAGTAATGATATAACAGCAAATAATGTCAGTGAAGCTGATGTGTTACAGTTGGCTAGCAGGATCGCTAACGATAGTTAGCTCTAACAACTGGCCTCAAACGCAGGCTTTGTAAGATATGACCGCAACTCACTGACGAGGAAGCGGTAAGTTTTACTATTTTCTGTTGGTTTTCTGCATAAGCCTACCTAACATGATAGCCTGTTGAATGTGGCTGTAACACTGCGGCTAACATTGCTAAGTTACTGTTGCTAACGTTTGTTGCTAACGAGTAATATCAGTGGACATTCAACAGAAGGTGTGTGAACATAAACCTCATTTGAAGCTAACTTTTTATAATTGTTTGTAATTTCGATGCTTGGTACAACTGTTCACGATAACGGAACTTTCTGTCTGTAAAACCTGTATTGCAGGGTAACATGTGTCTTTATCGTGATCATGACCGCTCGGTTCCTACCGTATGTTAGCTTGCATTCCATGCTAGTTAAAAATGCTCCTGGTTAATTTATATGCAGTAATTCAGATTGGTATGCTTGTGTTACTTGGTTAGCATCAAGGTGGTGGTTTCATCATAGTGTTACCTGATCGTATTATTATTATTATTATTATTATTATAACCTTTATGTAACCAGGTTTGTCCTATTGAGATCCAAGATCTCTTTTGCAAGAGAGACCTGGCCAAGAATGGCCGTATATAAAGTTTAAAACAACAGTTTTAACACATGGTCACAAACTTAGACATAAAAAATATGAATAATTAAATTTAGAACATTTACATTCAATTAAAACATTTGCACTCCTGAAGCCTGGTTATGATGGGATTGATCGTGGCCTTAAACGCATTCAAAGGTTCCAGACTTTGGAATTTGAGCTCTGACTGCAAAATGTTCCATGTAGTTGGAGCAGCAAATCTAAACTCTTTCTTTCCCATTTCTGTTCTGACCTTATGAACAGTGAAATATAGAAAGTCATGCGAGCGGAGACTGTAGGCACTATTATTCCAGATTAAAAGAGATGATAAATAAGATGGTATCATCTCAAGAATAGCCTTATAAATCATGACATATTAATGGTTGAGCCTGCGGACATTTTTGTATAAAGATGGCCAATTTACTTTAGAATATAAGACACAGTGATGAGTTAGAGCTCCACAGTTTGTGATAAACCTCAAAGCGCCATGATACACATTATCCAGGACATGGAGGCATTGAGCAGAGGCATTCATATACCTGTATAACACATCACCATAATCAATAATTGGAAGAAAAGTTGACTTCACCAGTTTCTGTTTCACTTTAGAAGAAAAGCAAGACTTATTTCGAAAATAAAATCCAAATAAAAGCTTCAGCATCTTTGCAGTATAATGAATATGTGCTTTAAAAGACAAGTGGTCATCGATTAAGAATCCCAGATATTTAAAAGTAGATACAAGTTCAATTTGTTGACCATTACTGGTGACAATGACAGACTGACTTGACCTAGCTGATTTTGAATAAGTGAAAAACAAGTTTTGTTTTATCAGCATTTAGAACAAGTTGCAGTTGGCAGAGTTGTTCTTGCACTCTTTTAAATGCATTCTGCAGGTGTGCAAACACGTCTGTAGGTGTGGGCGCAAAGCAATATATGACTGTGTCGTCAGCATAAAAATGAAAGGCTGCATTTGGGATATTCACTCCAATATTGTTTATATACAAGGTAAATAACTAAGGGCCTAGTACTGAACTAAGTAAGACAGCGTTATAATTTAAATGGTTTTGTGTAGGTCTTTCCTAGCACTTCAAAAAAACTAAATAGCCAACTTTGTTCATTTGATTTATTTTGGGTGAAAACGGCAAAAAAACTGGTCGGTAATGGAGTTACAAATTAACTCCATTATTGATCAGTTTTTTGCCATTTTCAGATTAATTGTAACAAACATTTAGATGAGGGATGCCCAAATTTTTGCACCCCACAACAACATGCAGATAGTATGGTCAGAATTTATCATAAACAAACTTCATGAATTCAAATATCCATCCAGCCTCATATTCAGGCTGTTGGTGGTGATGTAATGGTGTGGAGAATATTTTCTTGACTCACATTAGGGATCTTAATTGCAATTGAGCATCATTTAAATACGACATCCTACCTGAATGTTGTTAACAATGTGCATTTCGTTATGGGCAAAGTCCTCCCTTCCAATACCTTACATCAGCAGCATAGCATGCCACGTCACAAAGCACACATCATAGTGTGATGTCTCCCCTGTCATGTGATCTTAATCCAGTAAAGCGCCTTTGGTATGTGAGAGATTCAAGACAGTAATGTGCATCCTACATATCAGCGGCAACTGCATGATACTGTCATGTGAACATGGACAAGTCAGTCGGGCAAATGTTTTCAGTGCTTTGCTGAATCCATGTTATAAAGAATTCAGATTCTGCGAAGGTAAATGGGGCAGACATGGGGCTGGGGGTGATTGGTATGTCTTTGCCATTAGGAATAATTGCAAAATACACTTATTTTTCAGATTTTTTTTTGAGTGATGTTTTAATTAGCTAATAAATATTAAATTTGACTTTCAGAAATTGGTCAGAGCAGGTGTTCTGTACTATTATTTGCAGTGTCACCATCCACAATATCTTGTCTGCAGAAAGGCATGGGAGCAAAGAGCCCACTTAGTGTTTGAGATGCTCCTTGTTCCTATTAAGTCAGGAATGCGTGAAGATTTGGTAGCTTAGTATTGTTGAGAGTGATGCATACCACATGACGCTTATCGTGCATACACAAAATGAATCACACGAAACAGGCTTGGTTTCTATTTTACAACGGTGACTTACACGGAAACAGCAAGTGATTTTGCAGATTGGGCATTAGGCAAAGCAACACAGGGCAATTTGGTTGTATGTGACACAAGTCGCTCATTAATTGCTTGGTGTTACAGAGGTTTTGCGGGCCATGTTCGGTGCCACTCCGCCACATTGCACATTGCGCCGATTAATGGATTTTATAAGGTACTGTTAATGCTCCTGTAATTGCTTTCATTCCTCTCTGATAAAAGATTTCTGTTCTCTCAACCAGAGAAAAGGGGGTTTGAAAGATTTTTTTCTCATTGCTCATTTTTTACTCCAATTAACATGCAGGCCAGTGGTAAATATCTTTCATTGCCGGGAAGAGGAGCAGAAATGGGACAAAAGCAAATTGCGTCATTCCTGAGACGGAAAATGAGAGATATTAGTGCCGCGAATGCACGCATTTTATCTCGCCGGGTCGATGAGGTTCTGTTTAAATGCGGCGCAGAGTGCTTTCGGTTTAGAATGAAACCCAAGGCGAGTCATTTGTATTCCTCAGCTAGGCTTATCTTATCTGGAGGCCTATAACTGTCATAACGCAGTGCTTCAGACAGACACATGGCAGTGTAGAGCAGCGGCGCAATAGTGCATGGCACTGCATCAACACCACCATGTTATGGGCATTTCCTGGTTCCTCGCTTCACCCAGAGCTTAAGGAACAGAGAAGCAGGGTCCTACATAAGTCTGAGAATTTACATAACCGTAAACACAACTTTGTGATGCCCATTTTGCTATCTGAGGTGGAGAGTCCATGCTATGAAATGAGAAATCCTCCCCAGTATTGTATTCCAATTACCTAGATTGCTAATTAGCACCTTGAGCCAGGAGATAAAACCAATTAGTGAATCCAGTGAGCTGAATTCAAGGGTGGAGGAAACGCATGGGAGCTTTTGATTTTCTGAACCCGGGACTTTGCAGCTCTGCCATGTTTGACCAAACCTATAGCTAAATATTATACATATTGTATATAAATATAATTTTTTTGAGGAATGTGAAGTGCCTGAGATCCCACGATTGGCCCAAAACAAAGAATTGACTGGTTATGTCATTGGCTTTAGGTTTATGAAGGGTTTTACAAATGCTAAATGCCTTCGTAAATTAGATGAGTATTATTTAAAAGACCAGAATGCATTTCTTGGGGATTTCTCTTTTTTTTTTTGGGTGTATTAAAATACTGTTCTTGAATTTGTGCTCCAGTTCTATTCAGCGCTGTAACAGCAGCTATTAGCCCTAGTGAAAATGCTTCATTGATAGCGGAATGCTATTTTTGCCATCACTCACCAATAGTCCATCCAGAGATCATAACTTGACATTGAGAAGAGGCTGTTGTTGCTTCTGGGTCAGTGCTTTTGACTAGAGTCGATTAAAGCACTGTCCCAGGAGGTGGCTGTATGCTTTATTTTTGAGTCCGTCGTATCACCGAGATTATTAGGATTTTGGCTTATTGGGGCCCAGAAATATACAGAGCTGGGTTTTTAAAAATGGAGCCAATAACATTCCTTGGTAGAAAGGAAAATTGTCCGGATAAAGGAATTCACTTCCTATATCAAGAATACATGGCAATTCATGATTGACGGAAGGGCCAGAACAGGTCTTGCTTTTTCCAGTTAATCCCTTTAGGAGTAAGCTCACAATTACACAATTAGAATGACCTTAACTGAGAATTATAATGCTGGCATAGCAATCATTCCCAGTAATTAAAAGCAATGGAGTCCCAGAACACTGACTTAGAATGGGAGAAAACCCATTCCAAGAACATGCCCTCCCCAGGATAAATCTCCCAGGCAGATCCAGACAAAGAGGTGACACAGGTACTCAGAGGGAGAAGCATACTGTCTGTCGGATAGGGCAGTTATTGGAGCAAAGGGAGCGCATCATTAGCTTAATTGGCATTTAATTGAAAAAGAAACTCTCTTCCATTAATGAATAAAAATGCATCTCCCCAACTAATGAACCATTGGTGCTGAGTTTTGAGTACTCTGACCGCAGGCTGACATGAAACCCTCTTTTGTTTACGCAGTGCAACCCATCACTACCATTCCGCGAAATTGCTCAAACTTCGTCTGCATGTGAACAAGGAGAGAGGTGGGGGCAGCGCTGGAGGACGGGGAGGGGAAAGTGATGAGCGGAGCATTTTGCGTCTGCCAAGTGAAGACATTGGCGGAGCCGCAGCGTGAAAAATAATTCCATAATTTCTCAAGAGCAAGCAGGAAATGCGCCGTTACTTAGCAGATTTAAAACAGCCAACGCCCATTCGTCAATTTTGTTATGTCATTTCCTCCGAGTACCATGGGACCATTGCACTCCCTCTCGCGCCCCATAACTCATGGCTGGCCCATCCATCTTTCTGCAAAGTGCTTTACCTTGGTTTTTTTTTTGTGAAGCAGGGGGGTGAGGGGGTGGAGCAGTCAGTCTCCTTCTCCCTCTCTTATTGGCTAATGGAAGCAAGCTTTGCTCCAGTACTGGTCTGGATTGCTCTAGTTGAGAAGTTTCAGATGGATTTTTGTTTACAACACATTCAATCCTTTACATTCCAATATGGCTGCATTATTTCCATAGGTCTCGCTAAATTAAATTGTTAAACACTGTCACACATTTGGCAAGACAATAAAAAAAATTATTTACCATTCAGATTATCAATGACAAAAATGCACCAAAAGTGCTAAAATGCACAAAAATAAATAAATAAATAAAGGTGAAAAACAAAACCACAAGCATGTGCTTGTGACTGATGCACTTCTAGCATTGATGATGGTCTGATAGGGACCGAAACGTTTGGTTTTGTTTTTCACCTTTTTTTTTGGTTTTTATTTGTGCATTTTAGACTTTTTTTGCATTTTTGTCATTGCAATGTGAGCTGCCATAAATGTGCTTTTTTACAGGCCAGACTGATGTTTTTTTTTTTTCTCACAGTGTGCGGTCAGCATTTCTTTTTCCTACTATATTAGTTCGACGCACCTGTAGTACTCATCAGTTCAGAGTGTTTATCTGAGTGCAACAATCTTTTTTCATTTTTGAACCCCATTCAGATTATCCCCATGATATTTATATTTCTTATATAGAGGAAATATTACTGGTGTGCATTGGGGTTTATTTTTGATGCCATTGAAGGTTTAAAAAATAAATCGACACCTTTTACGTTGTAAAAACAAAATTCTTTTTCCACCTATGTAAAAAAAAAAAAACGTTTTGCCAGCAAAAGTAAGTGTCAAAATCAAATGAGTTGTAGTACTGAGCAGAGGGGGAGCCAATTGCAGGATTGATGATTAGCCACTTGCGCATGTAGGCTATATAATGAGGATGACAAGGAAAAATGGAGATCCTAGTAAGGACAACTTGCTGTAAATGATAATTTGCTCGCTAACCATCTCACTAATAATTTAGATATCAGGAGAGGACACCAAGGAGGAAATCTAGAATTTAGGAGAAGCGATGATCCAGGATATGGAATATGATGATCCAGCCCTGCATGACCCAAAATCAGGAAACTACATGTGCAGGGGTGCGTTTCCCAAAATCACAGATGCTAACTTACATAGTTGGGCCCATTGACTGTGAATGGACGAACCATGTAAGTTGCTAACTTAATTAACGACTACGCTTTTGGGAAATGTGCCCCAGGACAATCAGGGTGACTACAGCTGATTGCACTAAAGGAATAACGAGCCAATCAACCAATTACCAGGAACAACCTGTAAGATTTCTGGAACAGGGGAAGAACCAATTAAGCAGTCACACAGGTTGTGACAATTACAGCATAATGGCAGCCATAATTACTCCTGATTGATTCAGGAGCAGAGGAATGAGACAGTGGAGGACCAGTCAATAAAACCTCCAAAGCATTCATCTGCTTACCAAGAACCAGGAAACTGGTATTTGAATCTCTGAAGACACAAAGTTGGGGGCAGATTCAGTAGAGATAAAATAATATGGAATAAGGCAACATCTCTCCCTCCGGCTCCACTTCACAAACAAGGCAATAGAAAATTCTATCAGAGATCTCAACCCATACAACCAGCGTCCAGTGACCCAAACCAACCGATCAGCACATAAGGAACAGTAACTGAGTGACTGGGAAAGCATCAGATCCTATGCTCATATTACCTAGCATAGCTGTGCAACGAGAATTAATTAATGGTGAACTTTAATATCCGAGGCAAGGTGTGATGCTGTTGCTAACTGAGATGAATCAGTCCACGGCTTTGCAGCTCCGCAGAAAAAGATTTGTCCGAATGTTTATCATTTTGTGACATACCAGTCAATAAGGCCTTAATGAACAAAGCAGTTATACAAAGCCAATGAAGATGTGCTGATGAGCCGTGCTTGTCACAAAATGGAGGGAAAACATACAAACATACTGCGATTTGGAAAGGCAGAACTGAAGCTGTGAAGTCTAAGGGGGAAAAAAAGCAAATACTAAGGTGTATTCCCAGGCATTATAGCGATATACTCTGCTACTTTAATTTTTCACATCTACATTTCCTACAGTTATCAGCAATTAAACTAGATTAACACATTTTTGGTAATAGCAACAAACCATTAAAATGATGTATATTTTCTCGGCTTTTCAAGTAAAGCTTAAAATATTTTATATTAATCTTCATACAATAGTAGAAAGTATTGTTTTAAGAGCAGAGCTGATTTGAATGCCCTGGGACTGTATGGATTTTCTCCTATGGTAATACCTCTTTTTGTGTATATTACTGAACAGTGATCAATAAGGAGGCTGGGCAGATCAATGTCATAGCTTTGACATTTGACCAAGTGTTTCTGGTCAAATCTGGATTTTCTGCTAACCAGTTCAATCACCACTGCACCTGTGAAATACAGTTGGTTTACTCATGCATCCCTTGTGGTGTCGTCACTATGCAGTGACAACATGGCTTAGTATTATCATGTTAAATGCCAAAATGAAATGATGAATTTGTGACACTCATTCTTTTCAACAGTCCTTTTCTGGAAGTAAATTTCCAATTTATTGTCTCTCGAGACATTCAGAAAACCTGTAAGATAAAGACATTTTAAGAAATGGAAGTTGTGACACGACTAAATTGATGAAGAGCAAAAAAAAGGGGGGGGGGAAAGGTAAAAGTAGGCCTACTGAGCGGAGGAATGGATTACATATTGCAAATTGCATTAGGAATGATGTAATTTTATGTTTTCTGCCAACTCCACAGGTGAACTACAAATTAGCAATTGCATAGTTAACTAGTGGTGAATCAGTACGCATGGGCATTCCTACTAGGGGGAAAACAAGTAATTAATACTGCTAGTCATCAAAGGCAAGTCTTTCCATCAGCCTGAGCCTGATTTTTCATTTTTAAAAGAAAAGAAGTGAGTCGAGACAACTCTTCACTAATTTCTTCAAAATAAAAGTAAGTGCTAGTTCTGTTGTTCAACCTTTTGTAAATGTATACTGCTGTATTTAACTGACAGACTCTAAAAAATGTTGTTTCCAACAGGCATTATACAAGTCTTTGACTTAACTAACATTAGACAAAAAATTTGCAAGCTAAGGAACAGATGTAACCCTTTTGCCTATACGCTAAATCGAGTCAATCCTTGTCTATGTATGCTTCACTCCTAATCAAGTGTTTGAAATCCTTGATTGATTATCACAGAGGCTGTAACAAAATTACTTTCATTACCTAATGGGACACTTCTGTCCCTCCAGTATTTTTCAGTGGGACATATTTGTCTAACCACTATTTGTCAATGGGACATATGTCCCAACAATATTATATTGATTCCTGACAAGTCCAGTATGACAAATGATATTGATAAAATGATATTCAATATTCTAAGTATATGAATTCGATATTCTAATGACATATACACTCAACGGCCACTTCATTAGGTTCACTTTGCTAGCATTGGGTTGGACCCCCTTTTGCCTTAAAAATTCCCTTAATTCTTCTTGGCATAGATTCAACAAGGTGCTGGAAACATTCCTCTGAGATTTTGTTCTATATTGACATGATAGCATTATGCAGTTGCTGCAGATTTGTCAGCTGCACATGCTTGATGCGAATCTTCCATTCCAACTCCTCCCAAAGCTGTTCAATTTGATTGAGATCTGGTGACTGTGGAGGCCGTCAGAGTACAGTGAACTCACTGCCATGTTCAAGAAACTAGTTTAGGGGACACTCGGAACAGGCAGAGGGCAGGCAAAAGACGAGACAGTGGGCACAGATGGCTAACTGGGGAAGCGCAGCTGGCCGGGAGAAGGCGAAGGCGGCCGGCACACTGGGCGCTGGAGACGGCAAAGGGGACTGACACACTGGGCGCTGGAGACGGCGAAGGGGACTGGCACACTGGGCACGGGACAGATGGCACACAGGGCTCGGAAGATGGCAAAGGGGACTGGCACACTGGGAACAGGACAGGTGGCACACAGGGCTCTGGAGACGGCGAAGGGCACACTGGGCACAGGACAGGTGGCACACAGGGCTCTGGAGACGGCAAAGGGGACTGGCGCACTGGGCACAGGACAGGTGGCACACAGGGCTCTGGAGACGGCGAAGGGGACTGGTGCACCGGGCACAGGACAGGTGGCCCACAGGGCTCGGAAGACAGGGGGCACCAGGGGCTGAGGGCAGCAGGAAGGGAAGGCTGGGCTGGGAATGCGGCTGAAGAACACACAGAAGAGATGAGGGGACCAGAGGGAAAGTGCACAGGGCCGGGAGTGGTGTGAAGCAGGCGGGAGTGAAGTCAGATCTGGTACTGGCTTGCTGCAGGGGGACTGATATAGAGCAGGGGCATGGAAAGACAGGTGCAGGAACTTAATATAATTAACAAGGGGTGGAACACGAGGGAAACCTAATTACATGAAACAGATAAACATTGACACACAGACGAGGACCACAAGACAATCCCAAAGACGGGATAAATAAACTGGATATAAAGACTCCTAAGTGTACAGAATAAGAGCCAGAATAAATAATGAGAATGCAGAGGTTCCGCAAGAAAACTTAGCAAAGCCAATGAATAGAAAAGCAAGAGGCGGAGACTAGAACAGGGCGACTGCTGAGAGATCATTAGTCAATTAGTAAGTGCAGCTATACAATCCCAGGTGCTCGTTAGTAGGTTAGTATTATATACAATATTAGTTTGGTTAGTAATTTTAGAAAAACAACAAACTGTTAGTAATTGTTAGTACATATAGGAAAGCAAGGGGAAACTAGCAAACGAGAACGGAAGGAAGGATGAAACCCAAAATCCATTAAATCACCTGAAACGGTGTCACAATCAATTAAGACAGAAACTGCTACAAACAATGACGCGACCGGGGCCGAAAGCAAAGACAGTACATGGGTAAAACGTGGACTGGACTAACACGGGAGAGGAATGAAATGTGAAACACCAAGACATGGACTAAAAACCAACATCACAAAAATAATAAAAACCTAAAACTGACTAACCAACACACGGACCACGGAACACAACATGAGCATTGTGACGTGGCGCCTTATCCTGCTGGAATTGGCCATAAAAAGGTGGGAACACTGTGGCATAAAGGGATGGACATGGTCAGCAACGATAGTCAGGTAGGCTGTGGAGTTTAAACAATACTCAGTTGGTACTGAGGGGCTAAAAGTATGCTAAGAAAAATTGCCCCCACACCATTACAGCAGCACCACCAGCCTGAAACATTGATTCCAGGCAGGAAGGATCCATGCTTTCATGTTGTTTACACCAAATTCCAACACAACCATCTGAATTTCGCAACAGAAATCAAGACTTATCAGACCAGGGAATGTTTTTTCCAATGTTCTACGGTCCAATTTTGGTGAGCCGTGCAAATTTTAGCCTCAATTTCCTGTTCTAAGCTGACAGCAGTGGCACCCGGTGTGGTCTTCTGCTGATGTACGCCATCTACTTCATGGTTCAATAAGTTGTTCATTCAGAGCTGCTTTTCTTCATTCCTTGCTTGTATCCAGTTACTGTTGCTTGCTTGTATCTGAGTTACTGTTTCCTTTCTTTCAGCTTGAACCAGTCTGCCCATTCTCCTCTGACCTCTGGCATTAACAAGGCATTTTCTCCCAGAGAACTGCCACAATCTTTTTTTTTCCTTTTCAGCTGTTAGTAATAAACTCAGACCGGCCCATCTGACACCAACAACCATGCCACTTTAAGTGACACTTAAATCACCTTTCTTCCCCATTCTGATGCTTGTTTTGAAAAGCAGATCATCTTGACCATGTCTACATACCCACATGCATTGAGTTGCTGCCAAGTGATTGGCTGATTAGATATCTGTAATGAGCAGTGCGCCTAATGCGCCTAAAGCAGTGCGCCTAAAACTGGTGCGCCTAATGAAGTGGCCAGTGAGCATTTATCCAATGGGTAACTCTGATTCATATTACCAAATACAGTGTTGAAAGAGTAAATGATGCAAGATACTTCCAACTTATTTTTGTTCATTTCATAATTTTGGAACAAAAAAAAATTGCCTCAAATACAATGAAACTTTGACTGACAACAAAGAAATTAATCTCTTCTATTCTGCTAAACCCAGAGCATTGCAGCCAAATATGCTCAGCGAGTTGCAGAAAAGGCTTAAATTGAGAAGTTTGATTCATGCTTGTCCTACCCCACCAAATTAAAGAATCACCCAATTTTTTTAAAAACAACTGATTCCTGGTCATGAAAACTAACCATATAACCATTTACTAAGTTCGCAGATGATAAAGGTAAAACCTGTTTTCTTTCATGTAATTAAGTTCAAGCAAAAGTATTTTGAATGAAGTTCATACACTTGCATTCAGCAACCTAATTGGGAACATGCAGATCTTTGTCAGTGTCTAAATTGATCTGTTTAAAAATATTACCTGAAATTACTTGCTATATAGAAAAAAGCACAAACATGTTGAAGGGTCTTTTATTATTTGGGGCAGAATGCATGGATATTTCTTTCAAAAATGTGGCTTAGGAGCATATATAACTGATCTAAACAAGAAATGCACCAAATTATTGCAATTGTGGTTGGAACAGAAACCAGTATGAGCCCCCAGGACTGACATCAGGGAATATTGTTCTTGGGCACCACCTTTTCATGAATATTCAATATCAAGTTGTGTTCTCCAGGTAGGACAACAACTACTGTATCATTTTTGCTGGTCTTAGATACTTCTATCTAAGATTACTGCTTATCTGCAGAAAATATTTAAACGTGCTTGCAAGATGTGTGGTTTTCCAGTATGGACTGATGTTAATATGGCTTGTGGGAAAATTAGCTTGAAACCTGGAGATGAAAAAAAAATTTGCCTAGATTTCAAAATTATCCTTAGAGGGTGGAGCAGAAAGTTCCTTTTGTGATGGAACGAATGCGAGACAAGTTTAGCTCATGAATTGGTTTTTCAAGGTTATTTCAAGCATTAATCGGGTGGGCTTTACATCACTTCTGACGGTAATGCAGTGCCAACCAGCTCAACGTATGGTTAGCCTGCATAAAATCCATTCTTTGCAGTGTTTGAAAGTGATATGTGATATAAAGCAAAAAGTGCGGACAGCTTACTGAAACCTCATTGAGTAGGGTACAGAGAAAACTCACCTTTATAAATTCCAAAGATCTTACATTTCAATTAAATCTGTAATGAATTGGTCAGTGTGGGCGGACAAGACAGGCTTGCATTTGAAGGTATTTTTTAGACAATATTTTGTCATGATTTAGGAACTGTTGCCCTTTCGGTCCCCCCCTCCCCCTTCTCTCTTCTAAACTTGAACGTTTCATTGGAGTCTTCAGTAAGGGACGGGGTGAATGTGTAACAAAGAACGGTGATGGTAAAACAGATTTGAATTGCAGTACCTCACATGGAAGCACAATATCTGTTCTTTTCACCAATTAATTCCAAAGTTTGAATGGCAGGCTTTTAGAATTTAAAAATGCCCATTTCCTATCCATGTCAGTGAGATTTCAATAGGTCAGATGGGTCAGATGACACAATTTTAGCCCCAATTTCACAATCCCAAAAAGATTTTGAGACTGAGGCAAAAAAAGAAACCCAGATCGGAGACAAATCGCTGCTCATACCCGTCACTGAGATTCATTGTGTCTGAGCAGTTCAATGACGCGTCCTAGACATGTCTGGGAGCAGACTGAAGCTGCGAAAGTTTTCAAATATTTGAAAACTGTCACCACAAAACAAAGGTGCCCTTGTAGACTAGTCTAGACTGCATTCACACCAAATCAGGAAATTAAATGATTTCTGCAGGGTTGTGTGGCCGTGTGGCCGCGAGTCTCACTGCATCCTTCGTAATTGTTGCAGGATCAAAAATACTAACCAGAAATCCCAACTTGGAGAGCAAAACCAAGCCTAGCTGGTACACGGCGATTATCATCTTTGCACTCCTTCATGGCAGGGTTGCACAGCTCTGGAAAGGTAATCAATCTCTCCATCTTCAGAGTTGCTCGGTAGGCAGTGGAATGGAACAAAGCTACGTGGTAAACAAGATTCTTCTTCCCGTGGGCATCTTCCAGTCCGATTGTTGGCTCACGTGATTGGCCACCGCAGAATGATTTTGGGTTGCGTTTCCCAAAAAAATGATTGTGCTCCAACTTTTTTTTCACCGCAGGGCCACAGCTTTTTTTTTTTTTATAATCGACATCCCCTGTGGTCCTCACTGCCGCAGCTTAAATGCACCGACCCCATTCAAATGAATGGGAGCACTGGCATTTTCACTGCAGTGCCTGATTTGATATGAATGAAACCAATGACTAGGCCCTGGAGCAACATCGAACAACAGCCAATGCAAGTGCAAAAGGAGCTTTCCAAGTCCTACTCCAGCTATTCTCTCCACACACCACTGGAATGGTGTGACAGCTTATAATGTAGCTTATACATTCACAGGATGCAATAATTGTTAATAATTTAATAAAAATGTGTCAGAAACTTGTACCGCAATGGCCAACTTAAAATGTACAATATAAGAGAAATGTTTAGCGCATATTGTAATAATTTACAACAAGTTTTTACAACTGTCTATATGCACTATTGACATAGTTATATTCATGTAAAAAAACTCCTGTCATAAGTCAACAGAGTTTTGGAATCGGACTCACCTTGTTGGGATTCCTGACTGCTCCTGAAGTTAGAGTGCCATATCTACAAACAGATGTGTAGTTTGAGCACCCCCACAACAAAAAGACATACAGTACATTATCGTGAAAGACTGTCATGTAGTTTGAGTAGATCGGAGATTTTTGAGTGTAAGAAGTCATGTGGTCGGAGCCTGGCAGAAGTGTTCACACACTTTCAGCAGTATAGTGTACATTCTTCCTCTTCCTACATTTTACCATTTGCTATCGCTGCCTATTAACTCTCTCAGCAACAGCTAGACATAGCAACAGTAATCATGGTGGGGGGAGGTGCAGGGGTTGTAGTCCAGAGGAAAGGTCAGTGAGTGGGCTTATGGGGGTTGTAGTCCAGAGGAAAGTCAGTGAGTGGGCTTGTGGGGGTTGTAGTCCAGAGGAAAGGTCAGTGAGTGGGCTTATGGGGGTTGTAGTCCAGGAGAAAGGTCAGTGAGTGGGCTTCTGGGGGTTGTAGTCCAGAGGAAAGGTCAGTGAGTGGGCTGATGGAGGTTGTAGTCCAGAGGAAAGGTAAGTGAGTGGGCTTATGGTAGCATCCAGACATTGGTGCAGACAAAGTGGAAGGAGACACATGTACGTCCGGATATGTTTTCAATTACAAGGGTGGTTATATTCAACCAGATTACGCAGTATTGGCTGGTCAGTGATGCAAGTTCTTGATGCACAGATGCAGTCTGTAGCCACCTCTCCCATTAATCATTGGAATTCCCTTGGACCACCAAGCCAATCAGAATAAGGAAGATGCAAGAACTTGACTGTTCAGCTTCTTTGTGAAGTAAAAAAGTACACAGACATTGCATTTAAGACCCACTTGTCAAGTGATAAAAAGTTCAAGCAAAGCAACTGTTAACTGCCGTTAATTTAATGACAACAACCGTATTTTCACTGGATATACAGTAACTGTGGCAAATTTGGGCACACTTTACTCTGGTTTAGTGTTCCATCTTAAGTAAAATTTAGGTGGTTCCTCCATAGGAACCTAAACTGGCTCAAGGTGAGGTGCAAATTGTTGTGATCTGTGCATTCTGCATGTCATGTTTAAGTTCTGTGCCTGGCTATGCCATGTTGTTTGATTCTGTGCTTAGTGACCACTGCATATGTCTGACTATTCTTAGGATTGTGTTTTGTGTTTTGGTAATTTAGATTTCCTGTTTATTTTTCATGTTTAGATCATTTAGTTTCCATGCCATGTTTTCATTTCCATGCTTTGCACTTTGTCTCCCCTGTCTTGTCATGTGTGTATCTTTGCTCACGGTCCCTTGTCTTGTGTGCCACTCATTCGGGTGATTTATTGGTTTCTGGATTTCAATCTTCTTTGATTATCTCGTGTTCTTCCTTCCTCTCTCTTTTACTGTCTTACTAACACATACGAACAGTTTATTGTTTTTGCTAATTACTAACCACACTAATCTTGTATATTTTTACTAACTTTCTAACATGCACTCGGGATTGTATAGCTGCACATACTAATTGACAAACGATCTTTCAGCTGTCGCTCAATTCTAATCTCCGCCTCCTTGCCTATCCCTAATTATCTCTGCTGCAAGTTTCTGTGGATTTCCACTTATACTTTCTGCTTTCCTTTTCTTTTATCTTGGCACTTTAGTACTCCTTAACCGGAGCTATTGTTTTGTACTTAGGTTTGTCTTGTGATCCCTGTCTGCGTTTTGGCTACAGCCAAATTCATGTAATTAGTTTATTCCTCATGTGTCTCTCCCTGATCATTGTTACCATTGATTGCACCTGTTCTTCCTGGTCATGTGTTCACCCCGGATGTGTATATAAGATGTCTGTTTGGTTCACACTCTTGTCAGATCGTTCTCCCTAGTTTTCTTGTGCTACGTTTCTCACCTTGATTTCTCAGTGTTTATCTTTCTGACTGGATTGCCTGACTTTTGATTTTTGCCTCTGTGTTTTTGGATTACTGTTGCATCTGTGTGTTTTGACCATTTTTCTGCCCGACTACGATATCTGTTTGCTGCCCTGGTAACAATTCGGATTACGTCCTGTAGATTCTGGCTTGTCTCTCTGATAGTACTATTCCTGTGTGCCAGACCCATTTCTGTCCGACTACGATTACTGTGATTGCTGCCCTGGTTTTTGATACTTTTTTTTTTGCCCAACTGGATTTCGACTTTTGGATTGTGGACTTTGTACTGTTTTTCACCCTGCGGTGGTCACCCTCCTTTACCAATAAAACAAGCTCTACTGCATTTTCTGGTTCTCGCATCTGGTTCCTGATCGCAATACAACACAAATAGTATGAAGTTTTAGAAAATAACAATTAACCTCCACATGATATTCACCAAAAGTTTTGGGAGTGATAGAGTATCCATATTTTGGAAAAATAAGACTTGCTTCTCTTTCCATTTCCCTAAATATAAATTAAAATCAAACTACAACCCCAATGCCAAAATAGTTGGGACAAAGTGTAAATTGTGAATAAAATCAAAATGCAATAACTTGCAGATCATGAGCCAATATGTTATTTACAATAACATTTCAAATGTTAAAACTGAGAAATTTAACATTTTTATCCACCCAATGAGCTTATTTCAAATTTTCTAGCTGCGACAGGTCTCAAAGTTGGGATACAGGCAAAAAAGGGCTAAAAAAGCAAATGTATAAGGGAACCAGCTGAAAGAACATTTAGCAAGTAATGACGTTAACTGGCATTAGGTGTGTAACATGGTTGGCTATAAAAGGGATTTCTTAGAGGGGCTGAGTCTCTCAGAAGTAAAGATGGCCAGAGGCTCTCCAACCTGTGAAGGCTTGAGTAAAAAAATTGCGAAATACTTTAAAAACAATGTTCCTCAACATCAAATTGCAAAGGCTTTGAAGGTCTCATCAACAGTGCATAACCTCATCAAAAGATTCAAAGAAACTGGAAAACTCTGTGCGTAAAGGACAAGGTCGAAGACCTTTACTGGATGCCCGTGATCTTTGGGCCCTCAGACGCTACTGCATCACTCACCAGCATGATTCTGTCATTGACATTACTAAATGGGCCCAGTAATACTTCAAGAAGCCACTGTCTGTAAACAGTCCACCAAGCCATCCATGGATGCCACCTAAAACTCTATCATGCAAAAAAAGCCATTATTGACCATGATCCTGAAGCAATGCCATGTTCTGTGGGCCAAGGCTCATTGAAAATGGACTGTAGCAAAGTGGAAAAGTGTCCTGTGGTCAGATGAGTCCGAATTTAACATTCTTGTTGGAAATCATGGGCGTCGTACCCTCCGGACTAAAGAGGAGAAAGACCATCCCTCCTGTTATCAGCGCTCAGTTCAAAAGCCAGAATCTTTGATGGTAATGGGATGCATTAGTACATATGGTGTGGGGCACTTGCATGTTTTAAAAAGCACCATGAATGCTGAAAGGTACATAAAGGTTTTAGAGCAACATATGCTCCCCTCCAGACAGTATCTATTCCAGGGAGGGCCTTGTGTATTTCAGCAGGACAATGCAAAACCACATACTGCAGCTATTACAACAGCATTGCTTCGTAGTAGAAGAGTTCGTGTGCTGAAATGGCCTGCCTGCAGTCCTGATCTTTCACCGATTGAGAAAATTTGGCGAATAATTAAACGAAAAGTCCGTCAAAGGAGACCCAAAACTCTCCAGCAGCTGGAAGCCTGTATTAATCTAGAGTGGGATTAAATTCCAATGGCTAAACACAAGAAACTTGTCTCCTCAATGCACAGACGCCTCCACTCAGTGTTAAAAAGAAGAGGGGATGCTACACCATGGTAAACAGGCCCCTGTCCTAACTTTTTTGAGACCTGTAGTTGCCTTCCGATTTGAAATGAGCTCATTTTGTGGATAGAATTGTAAAATTTCTCAGTTTCAACATTTGCGTTGTTATCTCCTTTCTATTGTAAATAAAATACTGGCTGGTGTGATTTGAAAAGCACTGAATTTAGATTTTATTCAGAATTTACACTTTGTCCCAACTATTTCAAAATTGGGGTTGTACTTTTGTAATTTGGGAGTTGCTGGAAAGGTCAAGGAGAAGCAAACCGCCATTTACACCAATTTTGTAAAAAAAAAAAGTTAAAAAAAAAAGTTTTGATTGTAATCTATGCTGGTTTTAAAAGAGTGATTTTGTGGAAATTTTTTACTGGTACTGCACATTCATGCTGTGGAATTCCACTGTATCGTTTGGCTAGCCCTGAAGCACCCAAGTCTTTCCTGACGCACCAGCCAGACCTTAGGACTTCATGTATTTCATATTTTCGTGTAATTTATGAGCCAAGCAAATTGATTAAATGAGCCAATGGCTTGATTACTTGTACCTGCTCCTGAAAGTGTGTCAAATGCCTAAATCTGGCTGAGGATCCCCAAGGAGAAGTTTGGAAACCACGAGGATGGTGCTAGTATAAACCAAAAATGTTCTTTCACTCTCTGGAAAGGTGAAGTAGTTGGAACGGGATATTTGTGGTAATCTCTTATAAACTGATTTTGCTCTGCCAGGGAAATGCTATTGGTCGGTGGTTTTTACAAGCTGAATCACTGTCTCCAATTGCTGTATCACCAAAACAATTTGTAATTATTAAGAGGCAATTATCATAAGTTATCTGTTGGACATTGACCGTATGGTGTTGGAGACTATTCTGCTGATGTGAGTGGGCATTTAACAGGAAATCAAACATGTCGACCTTTCAGGTTAAAATGGACAATGTCGCGAAGATGTTTCGCTTTTTTCCCCTTTTCTCCTTCTAAATTTGCATTTAAAAATAAAAGATAGGGTCATCTGTCATTCAAATACTCCTTTATTTAGGCATCAGGAGCAAAAACATTCTGACTACAGATCAGATTCCGTCATCATCACAGACCAGGTTTTTTTTTTCTCCTTCTTTCTTTTGGAAGCGTTCGTGTGCGTGCGCGCTTTCAGAAACACAAAATAGGTAAACGCTTTTTTTGATAAAGAACTGTTTTGTTTGTTTTCTTTCCCTCCACACCTTTATTTGTGCGCTATGAAAGCAGTGTCAACGTTTGGCACATCGGGAGTGTTTCTTCTCATATTTGAAAGCAGACGTGCTGTCAGATGTAGGAGTTTGCCGAAAAGTCACCAGCATAAAAATGTTTCTCACAAGGATCAGAAGGTGGAGATGCCCCTGGGGTGTCAAATCCTGTGTTTGATTCATGTTTAAAGTTAATTTGGATTTGCAGTGTTTTAACCTTTGTAATATGGTTATCTTAGGAAAGTACAGTATATACGCTATAGATATTTGAAGAGCTAAAACAGATATTAGAAACAACTTCCGTCTGACAGTACAGTCATTTTTTTTCTTCTTTGCTCTTAATGGTTCTTGACCTATAGATATATAGTGGGCACCATAATTCTTTGGACCATGACATTTTTTTGTGTGTGTTACTTTGGTTGTGTTGGCTGAGTCAATCACCAGATCTGAATGTAACTGAGCATGCATTTTACATGCTGAAGAGCAGACTGAAGGCAGGAAGTCCCCGAAATACACAGGAAGTGAAGGTGGCTGCAGTACGGAACTGGCAAAGCATCACCAGGGAACAAGCCCAGCATCTAGGGACGTCTGCATGTCACAGACTTCAAGCAGTCATTGCAAAGGAAATGCAACCAAGTATAAGAAATACTTCAAGTCATTGCATGTAAATAATATGTGAAGAAATATTTAAGATTATGACTTTATTCTAAATTATGTCAATTTGTTGCATATTTTTCATGCTCTCAAAATTAGGGGTACCATACACAAATGGGTCCGTCACTTCATCCAAAATGGATGAAAATAAAACTCAAATTAGAGCTAAGAGTTTGCAATTCAACTGCAATGTCTTTGTATCCTTTCAAACCGTAAATGATAGCATATTGAAAAAAATGTACATCAGTGTCCAAAAAATTATCAATAAATTGTGATCCCAGTCAGCAGCAGTGACCGACCTATAGATAATAGTGCATTGGGAAGTGGCAAACCAAAAACCAACAACAGGGTATTAGGCACCCAAGGCTCATCAACGCGCAAGGGCAATGAAGGCTACCCCATTTGGTCCAAATTAATGGAAAGGCTACGCTGAAAAAAAATTAGACTTTGGATCAAAGTAAAAAAATTGTGTCGACTTGTTAAAGCAGATTTTTTTAGTTTTTCGCAATTAAAAAAAAATTACCTTGTAAAAATTTTTTCAATTGAGAAAAACTTAAAAAATTAGCCGTAACAAGTTGACGCAATTTTCTTACTTTGATCCAAAGTCTCAATTTTTTCAGTGTATCATAGCGCAGAAAATTTTCATCGTACGGGAGGAATTTGTCACAGCGCACAAATCGCACCCTGCTGGGTATGGAGCTTTGAAGCCACTGACCAGTCAGAGCGCCCCCTGTATAACCCCGGGTCATCGTCAAAAGTGTGTGCACTGAGCATGCGAGTGTTGGAACTGGACCTTGGAGCAATGTATGAAGGTCGTCTGGTCTGGTGACTCCCATTTTCTTTTCCATAATGTGCATCGGCCGGTTGCATGAGCGCCATTTACCTGAGGAAGAGATTGCACCTGGATGCACTGGGGGAAAACCAAATGAGACAAGCTGGTGTTGCAGTTGAGACGCCCTGTGAAATGTTCAACAGGGAAAATAACAATAATACTAATAATACTAGTAGTAATACTAATAATAATAATTGTTATTATTACTGTTGTTCTTCTTATTATTATTATTATTACTATCAAAATAATAATATATAATTAGAGGTGGAGTTGGAGATATGGTTAAAATGGAACAGTGATTCATCATTTAATTATGATTTGACAAATGCGTGCGCCTTCCCCGTTTTTAACATCCCCCTCCTTTTCAATTCTTCGCTCTGCCAAACTGTCACGCGCTCCCCCTGGGATTAATTCGAGCTGTCTGTCTTTGTGAGCCTGCCGGCGCTCCCGGGGCGGCGGGTGCACGACACTGTCAATGAACAGAGAGCCTGACACATCCAGGAGCAGCACGCTTCCACTCCCCTTGTTATTGTTTTCGCATTAACCCCTTCCTACCCGCACCTGTCTGCCTGCTCGCCCATCCACGCGCACAACGTTTTCTGCTCGGAAGAGAACAGACGGCAGAACACGCGACGGAAAAGAAAAATTAGCATAACTGATGATCCATGTAAACACCTTACAAAAGACAGTTAAAAAAATAGAACAACTGAGCACATAGGGCAAAAAAAAACAAGTTTTATGGATTTGCGAAGGCTTTAAACCCGTTTTTCTTCCATTGGGCGTTCTGTATTAACATTCAACAAATTCCATTCGTTTCAAAATATATTTGCTACAGTTTGGTCCTGTCCTTGTTTCTGGCAAGCAAAGGGTGCTACACAGATGGCCGCACAAATACAAGCAAAGACAGGGGAAAAGAGAAGAATTAGCTGTTGAATTCAGGTCGGGGACATTTGGTAGTAATTCTGGGTACGTATAGCAGTTTAAGACCAGTCATTATGTTTGGAGCTGGGTGTGGACATATGTCCAGGACTGATGCAAAAACAAATGTACAGCAGATCCTCTCAGGCAGAACGTGCGTGACCTGCTGTCGTTGGCATAGAAACTAATCCGTGTTCACGTTGCAGCACCTGACTTGGTTTTCCACAACAAAAGGGTGATGTGGAGCTCCCCCCTCCAACCCCATCCCCCTCAGACGCGCGAGTAACGCACTCCCCCACCCCTCCAATTAAGTGACCTTTTCGGAGAAAGGAGCACATACAGGAGGCACAGACATGAATCAGCCTCAGTTCTCAGCTGGTCTTTGCAAAATCCAAGTTCTTCAAAATCATGAAGAACCATTTACCTCTCTGCCTGTTAAAATCACACACAAAAGCTTTCTTTGCATACTTTTAATGACACTCACAGGATAGCAAAAGGAGAGCATGTTTTATTGAACAGACAAAGCCCACAAATGGGTCTCACTGGTCAATAGTCCCGCCGTTGCGGCTTGCTTGCATCATCAGGTGTGACTTGTCCACTTGGTTCCATTATAACCTGGAGGCAACAGATCACTCATTCAAGGCACTAACTTCTCAAGGAGAAAGTTATAATTAGATAGATCTGTTGTTTAATGAAAAGCTGTAATTAGTTTTTTTTTAAGTGCTAATTATAAAATTCTCATGTGCATGAGCTCATGATTGAGAAATGAACAAAATTAAATTAAACCACAGGATGATACATACTGTAAGTTTGTTTGCTCAAGGATAGTTACGTGAAAGACACATAGCAAAAAAATTAATGGTCAGAAAGATCTATCACCTTATCATGCGGAAATAGTCTGCTATGACTTGGGACACGGAAATGACCCGCTCATGTAAACTGCTCATTTGCTGCACATTGGTTTGAAAAGCCTTGAGATAATTTTGTGCCAGGATCATTTTCAGAATGGCCATAATTAGGCATGCACCCAAAATACAGCATAACGCAGCCTGACATGGGCAACTTTCCAGAAAAGGTAAATGACAATCGCTCCATAAGTGATTACAGAAATTTTTGCTGAAACGGCAAATGCTAATTCGAGCCACTGTTCTTGTCGACACCTGCAAATTAACTCGATTGACGCACACTTTACACGTAGAAAGGTCACCGGAGAAATGATGGCGCTTTGAAGGTGTTTATATTTTCTCCCGGACGACGGCTGACAGACATCACCCCCCCCCCCCCCACCCCCAGTGACATCAGTCTGGGAAATGGAAGGAAGGATGGGAAGGCTAGTCCTCCAACACTGCCCCTCAACCCCCCATTTCCAACCACCAGCCCCCCCCCCAACCCCACCATCTACTCCTCTCCACCTCCCCCCCACCTCCTTTACCGAAGCTCCCCCAGCTCTCACACTAACACAATGCCCTCTTAAGGCTATGGAGCGTGCCCCACATAAGAGGGAGGCTTTTTTTTTCAGCAGCCCGGCCTTCGGAGCACCACTTACCCATGAAAAGGGCACTCCTCGGCCGCGCCTCCGAGCTCCAAACTGCGCGCCGGTAATTAGAAATCCCAGCCCGAGCCTATTCAATTAGCAGAGGTGTGATTACCCCCAACCGCCACCTCCATCCCCGACACTGAGGCGGCTGCTAGAGCAGGAGATTACAGCTATTACTGAATCTGAATAATATAGATTATCTGTAAAAAATAAAAAAAGGATAAGTTCTGCAAATAAATGCAGAATACTGAGATTTATAAGTATTTGGACGGTGATACAATTTTAAAGTCCTGTAATTCCATATGGATTCAATGTGGATTTGTAATTCTGCATGGTTTTGACAGTTTACGGATGTACTGCGGACCTAGTTAGATTTAATTAAAGGGTATCTGGACCAGAACCCTTAAGGAATTTCAACCTTTAAAATTTGTATAACTTTCCTGATACTCACACAACTCATTGTACATCATGCTGCAAGTGACCTAACAATGAGCTGTGAAGAAAGGGTCCAAGTTAATTGTAATATTGCACAATAATATAATCCTTGAATCTCCTCAAGAAGCATTACTGTTTGATTTTGATGAAGTGTTAAATTAATAATGCAGGATGTCACATTTTTTGGTGCTAAATCATTGGGCTCCTTACTAGTCAGTAACCCTGAGTAAGAGTGTAATAATATTTATCTGAAAAATCAAAGCTCTACATACAGAAAGAGGGTAGCCATATTTGAGAGTCTAAACAAAATGTTCTCAAGTGATGCATGTGACATGTATCTCCAGTGTTAAATCATTCCATTATTCACACTTGACAACAGGAAATGAGGGATTTCACATATGAAGCATTTCCAGGGAGACTTGTATGAGAGTTCAGGAATAACGTCTTAATGAAGTGCCTCGCATTATCTCATGGTTTGAACCATAATGAAGACATTCCAATACATCATTTAACTAAAGAGCCTGGTGTCAATCAAAGATTCCTTGGTATAATAAACGGTATGTAACTTTGAGATAGGAAAAGTACATATCTACATCCGACAGTCTCAAATATTTCTAGTATATTGAGATGTATTTTTACAATTTGTTGCATGTGCATGATCACTGCGACATTCGCTCCCAGACAAACTCAGAAGGAAAAGTTGCAGGGTGTAATTATCTGAACTCTGTGTACCACCAGGAGGCCGCATCAAGTAATTACGAATTAAGGCTAATGATAACAATCACAGGTGTGCCATGCCCTTATGTGTTACTGTAAACATTATGATTGTGTGTACAAATTAAATATAACACCATATTTACTGAAACGCTAAGCCAGGCATAGATGGATAATGCTATAGCCTATGGCACATTAAAAAAAAGGGTTCCTATTGATTTCATGTAGTGCATGTTTGGTTGTTATAATTGTTCATTTTCATGCGTTAATCATGAGTAATGATTACTGAAGAGCCCGATGTACAATCTGACAAGCCCTGATTTTAGTGGTAGAGGCAGCATTCCACGCGGAGGGACAGTGAAAGAACAGGAAATGGACCGTCTTCTTGTGCTGTAAACCTTTTATTAAACAGGCATCTGAACGCAATAAGCCTGAATTTGATTAGTTAAAAAACATGTAGATCGCTTTACCTCACCGTTTATATCAACGGTGTGCGCTGCAGTCTTTAAAATATGTGCTGTACTGGTGAGGAAAGAAAGCTCACCTTCTCAGATGCGTTTTTCAATATTCAGCCTCTGCTCACGTCACGGCAGATCCTCCACATAGTGTTTGCCTGCCTGTGACAGTAATTGAGGGAAGCTGGCTGGAACAGTGTCAGTGTGGGGGAGGGGCGGGGGGAGGGAAAACCATTCATCTGAAACCCACGGCGGTGGAACGCCGCATTTACGGGCTAATGTGTAATTAGATAGATAGGGAGGAAGGTCAGTCCGTTCGCATTTCCATCTAGAGTTTGCCATCTAGTGGCTGACGCGGAGCTGCAAATGAATAATTAGGTGATGTTTTTTCAACGGCCTTCTCAGTGCACGTGGCAATTGAACGCCTGATTGTACAGTTAGGTCTGCACGTAGTTGGACAGTGACAGTATTTTAAAGAGCTGTAATTGCTATCTGGCTTACCCAGTATGTATTAACATACAGTCAGTCTGATTGTCTGAACTTAATTTGACAGTATTTACATCCATGAGGAGCATCTGAAATTGTGTTGCTGGTCGCACCTGACCCCACTGAATGTAATGTGACGTCAGATAGAATGCACAAAATACTGCGCAAACAAAATGGTAAACCGAACAGTTTATTAGAAATGTACTAACCTGTTCTGGAGGTGCAGTCACACAAATGACATTAGCTGCTTGCGATGAAATCTGCTTCAGGTCATGAACTGCATTATGATACAGTGGTGATAATAATGCATTAGGAATTAAAGCCATAGTGCGTAACTTCTGTCGCCCCCTAGAGGAATTTTGAGTTATTATAACAATACAGCCGGCACTTCCATATGACGTATGCCCAGGTGTGTAATGTCGCGGGAATGTCAACGGTCGACACGCAAACATCAGAGATTGTAAAATACAGTGAGATGTTAGAGGAGCCGATCGGCTTAATCAGCATTAGGCTTGGATGAAACGGACATTTACCAACATGTAAAAGTTACATGCTATAGTTTTTAGATTGCAATGTTTAATTCATATGTTGCATTTTAGGGTGGACAGGCAGGAATGTAACCTCCCGGCGACAGTTTTCTTTTGTGTGGTCTTTATCGTTCCCATAATTCATTGGACTCTTTCCAAAAACAGAAGACATGGCTCTTCTCAGCGAGCTTCACATTTTGGGGGACTCTGGCTGTGGTATGGGAGAGGAGTTTCAATGAGCGGGCAGACAAGCTGGTGTTTGGAGCTGAGGGAGCGGGGATTGACTCAGAGTGTCAGGGTCAGGCAGCAGCAGGCGGTGCTGGCAGGGGTGGCGACAGGGAGAGGGTTCGTGTCGCCATGCAACAGCAGCGTGATGCGTGGGCCGGGACCCGTGAGCGATGGCATAGGCAGACAAATGAGAGGTGAGTCTGAGGTGAGGAAGAGACAAGGAGAGGGCACCAACGCTAAGCGTTCTGGGAGAGGAGGCAGCAGCTAGAGCCTTTCCCTAAATGCACAGGCATTTAAGCGCTCAGTCACTGATGAATACATATACAGCCACATACATAAGAGAAAACCACACATAAAACATGCACACGCACGAATATAAGCACACACTGTGCAAACAGACACAGCATTTGACTAATAAAGGCATTTTACTCCATCTTTGGCTTAGTGCACGTGTGCCAGAAGTAGGTCTGGCGACTTTCTTTTTTCCATAGTTGTTTTAATTTAACTTCAATACAGCGGTGGCTGGACAACTGGAAGTTGATGAAGCACAGAACATCCCTTGAAAGTAATGATTGGTCTTGACCTGTTTTCAATAATTTACAGTATTTAAATTGATCTTATATATGTGAACTTTCAAGGGATGTTCCATGCTTTACCAAATTTCAGCTCACCAGCTACCACTGCTTCAAAAGCACCTTGCACTTACCCAGACAGTGCTATTTTGCAATGATGAGTACAGGGTATTTTTTGTGTTTTTTGGCTGTAGTATGTGCTCTACTGTTCTAACCACAGTAGACACACACAACATTCTGACCATTTCTAACACAGTCATAAGTCTATTTTTCAAAAGTAACCAACTCCCTTGCTCTGAAATGAAAACTACATATCCCTGAAAACTACATAATTATGCATTTAACAGCTTTAAAACTTTAAATTCTAACGCGGTGTAACCTATCCTGGTATAACCTAAAGAAGTAGTACACCTCTTTCTCTTAAATGTTCTTACTTTTTTTTAACTTTTTTAGTTGCAGAGTTGATAAAAATTTCTAGCTGGTCAGATTCTCTGCAGCGGCACGCATGCATCAGATTGGACTTAGTTGGCTAGTCTCTCAGTATGTGAATATCAGTTACGTATAAACGTCTTACTGTAAGCCGATGCTACTCCACTGGAGGCCTCTTGGCATGTCATTTCAGCTCTCGGCCCCATATAAGGAAAGTAGCTATAGGAACAATGACGCAGACTGTACATCTCTCACAATCAGTCTATGTCTACATATCTTCAAAGTACGAGCGTGTGAATACTCACGCACATGCGCTAGTCTGAATATGTGTGCGCACGCTGAGGTAAGGTCTTAAATTGTCCTTAGAATGGTAATAATCTGCAACCTGGCGTAAAAACAAAGTAATCCAACAATACCTGAAACTACCCACAATGCGGCAATGCCAAGCCTTAGTGTGTGCAAGTACGTGTCTATGTATTTGTGCGTGTTTGCGTGTGGGTGTGTGTGCGTGTGCATGTGCATGCGTGAGAATACTTGGCTGTATAAAGACAGAATACTACCCAGTGACCACTTCTCCTGTTCCACCTCTTGTCTGACCGGCTGTCTCATATGGTCTCCTGGGAGCGCAGACAGATGCTATCTATCTGCAGCGTGAAGCTCACCGCCCGCCCAGCCCCCCTCTCTCCCAAGCACATTGTTGATGTGCTCTTGCAAACATCGCATATGTAATTTTAGCACTAGATTAGCCGACATTACTGAGTGAATTATTTCAAGAATTGCTTTACGGTACATACAGCGGGTATCTTGCAAAGTGTGAATAGATAAATACGGTTTTTGTAAACAATACAGCAAATCCTTTTCACCGGAGGTTTTTTTAGACCAGGCCACACAAATCTTGAACTCCTTTTTTTTTTTTTTGCATTTCTGATCCTCTACAAGAAGAGTATTTTCTAAAGCCACTTGCTATGAGGATATTTAGAGCATGTTATGTTATGAAACCTGCGGTATTTTGCACTAAACATCTACATGAATTAAAATAAACATTTTTTTAATTAATGTGCTTTGGAAAGCATCTACTACACCAAATTAGGAAAAGTTGTGATGACGTGTTAAATGAAATTTTAATCCAAAAGCAGTGGTTTGTAAATTGTCTTACACCTGTGTTACATTAATACCAATACAATATGGCTGCTGAGTTGGCTCACTCAGTAAAGGCACTGTGATGGAGTGCAGTGGTGACCACCACGGCCAGGGTTTGAATTTGAGCCATGCCAGTACTGACAGTGGTCAGCAGCCTTTTAGGAACAGCACGTAATTGGCCCTTGCAGTGCTGAGAGATACAGTCAGTTCAGGGCAGCATTTTTTGTTGCATAAGCGCCTCCTAACGGCCAGCCAGACGCTCGTCAGTAAATTCTAAGCAAGAGCGTGCTCGAGTGCCCTCTGCCCTCATACTGAGTTTCAAGCTGAAGGCGTAAAGAAGCCACGGGTGACAGGCAGGTGTTTCGGAGAAAAATCACAAACTGTCTGCGCTCTTCCAAGAAGGCAGTATGAGTTACATACCAGCATGCTTGTACATAGTTCACTGATTGGACATTCCAGATTGGAGATGCCAAATAAAAAAAATTTTAAAAACGCACATACAATGCAACAGTGCATTTGATGTTTTAACACATTACTTTTATTGACTTTTTAAAATAGACACACCTCCATTTTATTTCTTGCAACATATTCAAAAAAATTGGGATAGTAAAATATTTACCATTTTGTAGTGTTGTAATTGTTTTTACATCAATGAATATTTAAGGACTCAAGACACCAAGTGATTGAGTATTTCAGGTGTAATTTTTTCCCGTTCTTCCACCAAACAAGTTGCATGGTGTGCAACTGTACAGGGTCTCTCTTATCGCGTAAATGCGCTCCGTGTTCTTCATTGTGGACAGATCAGGGCTGCAGGTAGGCCAGTCCTGCACCCACACCCTTTTGTTAAGTAGTCATGCTTTTGTAGTGCGTGCAGAATGTGTTTTTCCATTGTCTCTTTAAAAAATGCAAAGTGTCCCAGGTAAAAATGTCTCAAAGGCGACATATACCGCTGCAAATTTCAGGGTACTTGGTAGCATTAATGGTACCTTCAGAAAAGTGCAGGTTACCCTTCCAAGTCCACTGATACAAGCCAATACCATGACAGAGCATGGCTTTTTGACTTGTTTCTGGTAGCAGTCTGGATGGTCCTCTTATTCTATGGTCCAAAGCACACAGCATCCATTTTTTCCAAGAAGGACCGGAAGTATTGATTTTTCTGACCACAATACATATTTCCATTGTGTGACCAATTATAGATGCCTCCAAAGTCAAATAAGTGCGCGCCACTTCTGGACACTGTTAACATAAGGCTTCTTTTTTTGCAAAGTACAGTTTTAACTGGCACCTCTGGATGAAGTAACTTAGTATTGTTGCATTTAACAAAGGTTTTGCAAAGTAATCCTGAGCCCATGTGGTTATATTACTAATAAAAAAACAATTCGTAGGGATGCAGGGGCTTCTGAGTAATCAAAGGTTATGGGCATTTAGCTTATGCTTGCACCTTTACCATTTACACAGGGAAATTCCTATATATGATTGTAATCTTATAATTATGTCATGCCCGAGTAGAGGGTCAAATATCCAAATCCCTTCCAAGCTTTCTTTGTGGAACATAATTTTAATGTAAACCTTTCAATGAATGTCTGACACCTTTGTGGGTAAATTGGTGATCCTTGGCCAAATTTTACTACTGAAAGCCTAGGCCTGTCCTCAATGGTATTTTTGTGCCAAATCATGATTTCAATCATCAGCTCACAAGAGCTGTTTAAAATGATTGCATCATTATAACCTTCGTCATTATTAGATCCAAATTACCTCCATGCCAACTTTTTTGGAATCCCCTGCAGGCCTGAATGGCAGGAATGGATGTACTGTGCTGTGTACTGTGTAAATATACAGGTATTTACAAATAAAATGAAGTTAGCAGGACAAAATGTCTTAATATTTTGTATTGCAAACTTAAAATATCTTGCCAATTTTAAAATATCTTGTCCTCAATATTTTCTTGAATGAATTACGAGATTGATTATATTTTGAAATCATTATTCACTGTTATCTGTTTTAAGGTCATTTTCCATACAATCTAAACTTTTTCCAAGGTTGGGTTGTAAATAAAATTGTGGATTTTTTTTTTTTTTTGGCCATATGGCCCAAGTTTCTCCATTTTATTAATTAGTAAAGAAAAAATTGTGTTTTTCCGTGTGTATTATTTTCATACAGATCCAGCACACATGGCTGTTTTTTTATGCTTCCCAGATTCTCTTATGCCAAGTGAAAACGGCCTTCTTCTGCCACCTAGTGTTTAGATGCTGTAAAAGCATCTCAATCAGTGAAGCATTACTATCACCTCCCTCTCAGTTGACGCCAGAATACAGTGAACGGTGGCCCGAGGTCAAATGCTCATTTTTTTTACTTTCTTGAAACATATCAGTTCATTCAATTAATTATTTCAACTGGAGTTGAATGTGTGTGAAGTTAAAAAAAAAGAGTGCAAACACCACTGAGGCACGGACATAGGTGTGAGTACCTCACTGTATTTTTTTTTTTGTCCATTTATGACTGATATGATAAAATGCATAGAGACTATATGACACTATCTTTAGGCTAAATAATGTGATTATTGAATGCATTCAAGCTTATCTTTGCGCTTTCAAGTCCGTGAAAGCAATTTAAGTCAAAGGCACAAACACTATATGATTTTTCAGTGACTGTGAACGGAAATCAAGGTGTTTTATAAACACGGAATTTCCTGAATATACAGAGCACAGAATTTATACAGCATACAGGAAACACCTGCTGATATTTACATGATGATTTTTGTGATAACTGAACATGGTTGGTTGATTGTTTTCATTCAAGGGGCATATACACCTGCTCTGAGGGCCTGTAGAGAGTCATTGAAGCCTTTCAGAAAGATTTGCAGCTGCGACAGATCTGAACCTTTTAAACATTTACAGGGCAAAAAATAAAAATAGAAGTTATGCGTGTGTTTTCAGACATGCCAAGACACACGAATGTCAAATTTGCACCTTGGTTGTTAAGCAGAAGGTCATTGTTGACTCATATCACAGACTGCATTGTGGTCATACATATGCCACCATCTGTAGACACAACATAGTGCTTTTCAATGGTGTTCTTTGCTGTAAAAAAAAAAAAAAAACATTACTTTCATATGTTTTCGCAGATAATTAAACTCATTTCTATAAACACAGAATCGAATGGCATCAAAACAAAAAATTAAGGCGAAGTTTCTGGCTTTTTAATGAAATTCAATGTCCACATATATGGATGTAGATGCAGTGTATCACAGCTGAGAGTTGAGATGAAATATTCATCTTCCTATTTTTAAATTTTCTAACGAAGAACATTGTACACATAAGCAACTAAATATTAAATGCATTAGAACAAAGCAGAAATTAATAAAAGTAAAAAAAAAATGGGACTAGATTAACAATAACAAACTGAAGACAGGGAGCAAATTATTGTGTGTTCATTCAAGGAACGCATATGGTATTATTGGGCCAAGTACAACATCATAAACCTCTTATCAGTTTTGGATAAGTTAGCAGTAAGGTCAACTCTGGATATTTGGCGATGCTTTATGGCACTCTGCTTGTGACGCACGCATAGAATAAAAAGAAAAAAATATGTTGACTGATGGCTGAAATCCGATCATAAATGTAAAGTTTGGACATTTCACCCTGCAACTGGTATATGATGAGAAAAGTAAAACTAAATTTACCCACATGCAACCATGAGTTAAAGCCAGTGGTCGATGATTTTGTTTTCTCGCGTTTTCGCTCACACTCTATCCAGGTAGAATCTACAGCACAAAATTTTGTTGCATAAGAAGATTGCTAATGCAAGTCATTTCAAACTCTCCTTCAGTGGCTACTGAACTAACGTAAAGTTTCTTCTAAACCAACTGCACTCTGAGAGACTGCGCAAATGCATTTGTCCTGTCCGAGTTAGTTTTCCCTTGAATAGGATCATCAGAAGGTGGTAGCAATGAGGTGCTTATTATGGTAATTGAATGTACTGCATGTTTCTTATGGGTGAACATTTAAACCTGGACTGAGGCCTTATTGGCACAATAAAACAGTTCAGGCACACCTGCATTTCCTATAGATGTGAGTTTCATAACATTTACAAAAAGAAAAAAAAAAACAGCTTATGTGAGGTTTTTCAGACGCTGAAATGTCAGAAATGCTCCCTGGATATTTGGTGGAAGGCCACAGCGGATTCCACAGACAGCTTCTTAGCTAAAGGTCTTCATCTGTTCCATATGAAATCATGCCCTCGCTATGAGACAGAGCCTAATTGTTTACATTTCAAACATTTTGCAGGCATTGTTACCACAGAACCTTTGCATGCTAATGAATGCAGTTTTTGAGTTGAAGAGAGTCATATCAGAAGTCTGTAGCATTTTAGCGTAACATTGGTAAAAAGCCTCTCAGAGGCAACTGACTTAAAAAAATTTAGTATAATAACCATTGAGGGCCAGTCACCGAATGCACTGAAAATGATGGATCAGTTGTTTTTTTTTTTCTTTGTTTTTGTTGTACAATAGCCAGGAAGTACATTGCATCAGATGACCTGAGCAAAGGTAACAGAATGCAAACAGAAGCTGTTCGGTCTGGGTACAGTATCTCAGATTTTTCATCTGTTTGACTACAGTCATGAAGCGTCATGTGACGAAGAGCAGGTAAGGCAGACTGAGCTTTATGTTGAAGTTGTATTTGTTTTGTCGTCCCACGGTCTAAAAAACTGCAAAAAAAAATTAGTCAGCATTTTAAAAAAAAATTCAACAATATTGCCAGTGAAGTGGGACAGACTGACTCATTTTGCAATTTGAAGAAATTCTCTTGTCAAGCTCTGCTAACTAAAAACAAAGATTTTTTTTTTTACTTTCAAGGGAAATTACTATGTTTTAAGTCTTATTTCAAAATGAATCACATGGAAGAAGAGACATTATTTGTACCTAAGCTCTCAACACACAAACACCACATGCAGAAACACACACCCATCACAGCCCTCATTATCACACCCACCTTTCAGGATACGCCAAAAAACCGCATGTTCCGATGATTCACTCTTCCAGCGTTGAACTGCGCAGTCACAACCGGTCACAAAAAAAAACTTCCTTCCGCGGCAGGAAGCAAAAGTCTGATAAATGTTTGTGGCCAGTATTGCTGAAAAGGATATTAACTTCTTATGAACCCTTATGGAACACAGTACCCTTCAGTATGTATAACTGAGTGGCAGTTGCATTGAGAGCAGGTGCGGATCTGAAATCTAGTTAGGAAGTGTGGCTCACAGGACTACAGAATGTGAATGGCAGAGTGCCATATGATGTACTGAGTTACTTGAAGCTTTGTTTGGCAAAGCCAGTGGTACCGCAAGGTTTTTTTATTTTCCCAGTTTATCAAATGTTCAAAATGTTTTCCTTAGGGGCTAGATTCCTTTCCAAAAATGTTCAAAGTGGCCAAGCATTTTTCACATAAATACTATGTATTGTGCAAGACCTAGAATACAACCCCAATTCCGAAATAGTTGGAACAGAATAGTTGAAAGTGTAAATTGTGAATAAAACCAAAACGGAATGACTTTCAAATCACACCAGCCAGTATTTTTTTCACAATAGAACAGAGATAACATAGCAAATGTTTAAACTGAGAAATTATCAATTTTATCCACAAGATGAGCTCATTTCAAATTTGATGGCTGCTACATGTCTCAAAAAAGTTGGCACAGGGGCCAGTTTACCATGGTGGAGGCGTCTGGCAATTGAGGAGACAAGTTTCTTGAGTTTAGCCATTGGAATTTGATCCCACTCTTGTTTAATACAGGCTTTCAGCTGCTGGAGAGTTTTGGGTCTCCTTTGACAGACTTTTTATTTAATTATGCACCAAATGTTCTCAATCAGTGAAAGATCAGGACTGCAGGCAGGCCAGTTCAGCACAAGGACTCTTCTACTACGAAGCCATGCTGTTGTAATAGCTGCAGTATGTCGTTTTGCGTTGTCCTGCTGAAATACACCCTGGAATAGATGTCGTCTGGAGGGGAGCGTATGTTGCTCTAAAACCTTTATATACCTTTCAGCATTCATGGTGCTTTTTAAAACATGCAAGTGTCTCACACCATATGCACTAATGCATCCCATTACCATCAGAGATGCTGGCTTATGAACTGAACGCTGATAAAAGGAGGGGTGGTCTTTCTCCTCTTTAGCCCGGAGGACACAACGTCCATGATTTTCGACAAGAATGTCAAATTTGGACTCCTCAGACCACAGGACACTTTGCCACTTTGCTACAGTCCATTTTAAATGAGCCTTGGCCCACAGAACACGGCGGTGCTTCTGGATCATGCTCGGCAATGGCCTCCTTTCTGCATGATTGAGTTTTAGGTGGCATCTGTGGATGGCACGGTGGTCTGTGTTTACAGACAGTGGTTTCTTGAAGTATTCCTGGGCCCATTTAGCAATGTCAATGACAGAATCATGCCGATGAGTGATGCAGTGGCATCTGAGGGCCTGAAGATCTTGGGCATCCAGTAAAGGTCTTCGGCCTTGTCCTTTACACACAGAGATTTTTCCAGTTTCTCTGACTCTTGTGATGTTGTTATGCACTGTCGATGATGAGACCTTCAAAGCCTTTGCAATTTGACATTGAAGAACATTGTTTTTAAAGTATTCCACATTTTTTTTACGCAAGCCATCACTGGTTGGAGAGCCTCTGGCCATCTTTAATTCTGAGAGACTCAGCCTCTCTAAGACATCCCTTTTATCGCCAATCACGTTACAACCTGATTCCAGTTAACTTAATTACTTGCTAAATGTTCTTTCAGCTGATTCTCTTTTATATTAATTGCTTTTTCAGCCATTTTTTGCCTGTGTCTCAACTTTCTTGAGACCTGTTGCAAAAGTAACATATTGGCTCATGTGATCTGAAAGTCATTACATTTTGATTTTATTCACAATTTACACTTTGTCCCAACTATTTTGGAATTGGGGTTGTAGATGAAGGTGAATAGCCTCACTGTACTGGTATATGCAAATAGAGATAGTAGGACTGTACAAATATTGTAGCGCTGGTTTATTTCAAGAGATTTTAATGGGTCAATTCAACCTAAAATTGCAATTTACTCCACAGGGGAGTGGATCTGATGTTGTTGAAGTTGACATAACTTTTATGGACTTGAAAATGGGAAAAAAAAATACTGCAATTTTTTTTAAACAGTGTTTTAATTGCTCATGCATTTACTTTATATTAGTAATTGATTGCTACTGAATCCAGATTATAAGCAGTCATAATATAACATTAATTGTACTGTCTTGGTCAATTGTTATAATACTGTTTGGAATTACTAACAACTTCCACAGACATCCATGCGGGGGGGGGGTCTTTGTGTAAGGCAAGGCAACAACCAAGCACTTTCAGGATAGGAAATGTCAAAATATACAGAAGCCACCTTGATCACCTGATTACAGCCCATAGAGCTGTTGTGGGATCACCTGGATGATTAATTTGTGACGCATGCCCATCTTAAAAGACACGCCAATGGGAAATAATACAGTTTATGTGGAAATCCACTAAGAATGATGTCACAGAAAAATTGATGAGCAAAATGCCTAAAATTTTTCAAATCAGTGATTAAATCTCACGTTGAATGCTTTGATGAGAAATGACTTAAATAGGCAACCATTATCATTTGTACTGAAATGGGTTACTATAATCATTTGAAAACCTTTTCCCCAAACATAATGTATTTTTGTTTTGGTTTAAAAAATAATTTTCACAATACAAACACTTTCATTGAATAAAATGGCTATTACTTGGCTATTAAATGCCAAGTGGATGCAAACATTTGAGCTGTATTTCATGACACTTTCTCTACATATGCTCAATACAATGTATGCTGTCCAGGGGCAGAAAAAATACTGTACAGTTTTACTTTCTCTTGCTCTCTGTATTTCTTGTCTGTTACCTCTCACACTGTTCATAATTTTCCACTATTTTCCTTTTTTTATCCCCCATCACACATGCATGCATGAGGCTATCGGAATGACAGGTCCTTCCGTCACGCTTCTTTTCTAAACCGGAGCTCCTAAACCGTCCAATATTTCTCGAGAAGAATTAATGTATGGGTACATCTTATTGTTTAGACGTACCGTTTCATACATCCATCTGTCCTGCAGTCCACCCACCGTATTTTGTTTTTAGTCCAGATATCAGCCATCTCACTATGGGAATCTGAGAATTTCATCCTTGTTTCTTCAGTTAATTTTATTCACAACACAAAATAAAATGCAGATACAATCATGATTTCTAATATAAACAGATGTAAAACTGAACTCCTCCATAACCTATCCCAAGCTTGTAAGTGGGTTTCAGAGATTAAATGACGTACAAAATTACACATGATTTTCAACCTGCAATGTAGAACAAACCTACATTTTCCTGAAGACCCTAAAAGTACAGCGACGCTAATACAATACATGTGGGCAATGGCACATGGAGAATACAAGTATAAATTAAATTGAATATCTATTTCATGTAAAAAAGTAATTTTGACATTTTTTGGAATCCTCGGCCATACAGGATTTTAGGATTGCACATTGTTGCAGCTGTCGTTTAATACACTTTTTAAAGCCAGACAGAGATATTGATGTTTTTGTAGTGCTTTGAAGCTCATTCCAAATCCCAGCATGTCACAATAAAGCTTGCAAATTTGAGTTTGCGTTTCTTTCCCCTTAAAGTTGTGTTTTCCTCATGTTGTTTGAATATTCTTTTGCTTCATTATCTCATTATTTTTCTGTAGTACTCCCTTTCATTATTTTTTTTTCAGGACTTTAAGTAAGTTTCCCCCCTTCATACTGCTAACAGCTCAGCTTATTGTATGCCTCCTTGTCACAGGGGAAGAAACCTTGGTACTGATATTTTATATCTATATCCCAAACTGATATTCACTGGGATTCAATTAAAATAGCACTGCCTGAATGTAGACTAAATTAAAAGTATATTTATTTCCCTGCTTTTAATTTGTAACTGGAGTGCCAATAAAAACAGTAGTCACTAAGCATTGATTGCCAGGTGTCTTCTGCAAGAGTGATACGAATATTATTGGTTCCTTCCTGCACTTTGGGTTTTTGCCAACGGAATTACCCTTTCTCAACCTCAGTCATTGCTGGGCAACAGCGGAAGGAAGCAAGCCACCCACACACAGAACCGGAGCCAGATCTGGTCATCTGGAGATACTCAAATACAAGCATTGTAACAAGAATCACCCAGGCAGTTAATTATTTATTTTTTTACTGCATATATGGTGAGAATATAATTGTTAAGGGCGCATATACAGTGGGCTCCAAAATTATTGGGACCCCTGAATGAAAATGCACTGACAATAATATAAATGAATAATACAACCCATTTTCAAAAAGGTTGAGAGGCTGTGTCAAATGTAAATAAAAACAGAATGCATTGATAATCAAATCATTTGAACATAATTTCTTTTGCGCGTACTGCAAAGATGACATATCAGATTTTGAAACTGATATATTTTATTGTGTTTTGAAAAATAACTGCTAAGGCAAAAAGGCAAGATGCCTTTTTTAAGGAAAGGCCTTGCTCATTTCAGCATCACAATTCTCTGCATGTATTACAACAACATGACTCTGGAGTAAAAGTGTTTGTGTGCTCCAATGGTCTGCCTGCAGTCCAGACCTGTCACCCACTAACAGTGTTTTGGCATATGAAATGAAAAATATGACAAAGGAGGCTGCAAAGTATTGAGCAGCTGAAATCCTACATGAAGCAAGACTGGGAATACATTTTGCTTTCAAAACTACAGTAGTTGGTCTCCTTAGTTCCCAAACACTTACTGAGTGTTGACAGCAAAAGTTGTGACACAACACAGAGGTAAATATGCCCCTATGCCAACTTTTTTAAAATGTGTTGCAGGCTTCAAATTCAAAATGAGCACATATTTTCAAAAAAAAAAAATCTCTGTTTTAACATCTGATATATTGTCTTGCTTATATTTACAAATAAATATTGAGTTCAAATGATTTGAAAATCATTGCATTCTGTCAAAAAAGCATTTTACACACTGTCCCAACTTTTTTGGAAGAGGGGTTGTAACATTATGGAGATATTCTCATCACACCTCTATATGAGAATCAGTTATTTAATATTTGAAGAGTTTGGTTCCAAAACGCAATATATCCATTTTACACATTTTGAGTAAATGAGCTTTTTCTAAGTTGGAATCCATTGCATTTTATAGAAAATAACAAACTTTGGCTATGAAGAAATACACCTTATCGTATGAATTCCTAAAAACAGATGACTGCACCATGTGCAAGAGCCACAGGACTACCAGTCTATGGCATTATCTCAATTTTTGTCATTTTGGCACTTATTGCGTTTTGGAACCAAACTCTTCATTTCATCTTCCTCCAGATGAACATTTCACAATTTATGGAACCTCAGAAAAGTATTGTAAATAAACCTGGAATGGAATTCAGTTCAGGTTATAAGGAGTTATACTGTATCGCTGCAAAATCTCTTGGTCATCCAGCACCACCACAAAAGCAAACTAACTGCCAGTTGTAAAGAGACAAATGGCAGCAGCCATTATTAACCAGGAAATGGCAACAAGTAGATTTACAAAAGATTACAAATACCGCTGACAATCTAAATTGTTAAAATTATGGAACAGCTGAACACCGGGAAAGTAGAAGATGCAAATGTACTTTGCCCATATCATAGGAAGACAGCTGATGAGAGAAGTAAAATCCTTGAAAATCACCATGAAAGAATTGCGTGCCTTAGTGGCATCTTGCGGCCACCAGGTTTCAAAAACCACCATCAGACAGTAACTCTATTAACACAGGCTCTTTAGACGGGTTGCAGAAAGACAGCCCTTTCTGACCCTAAGAGACAGAAGCAAGCGCTTTCAGTTTGCTAATGATCATGAGCAACCATATTACCCTTCAACCTGATCTGGCCAAATGTCTGAAGCTAAGCAGGTGTGGGTTTGGTCAGTACTTGATTGGGAGACCATCGGGGAAAACAAAGTTGCAGCTGAAATGGCCTGAAGAGGGTGGTTCAGAAGGTCAAATAATCCCCAATACTTCAAAGCTGTGATGCAGACACTCCTGTAGGAGATGCTTTCTTTTGGATGAGAAGTTCAACCAAGGTCTTGACTTACTGGGGCCTCGAACGCTCCTATGACACTCTTTGACAAAAGTAGGAGGTTCCCTGGTGTTCTGGCTAAATTCTCTCCCTGGTTCTTTCAACTGCCACCAAGCTATTACCTGATTTAACTAGCTGATGTGTGGTGAGCATTCTGGCGAAAATGGCTGTTACAAATCATTCAAAGGTGTGCCACACATTGGTAGTGACAGAGATACGAGTCTTTCTATATCACTGTACAGCGTTTTTAGGGCCTGTTAGAAAAGAGCGAAATAAATGCAATATTCATTCATTCATTCATTCATTCATTCATATAAAATGTGATTAGGCAAAGGTGTTGTGTCAGATGAAACTAGAATTGAATGTTTGGTCAGATAAAGCATTGGAATGTTTGACAATATAATGATGCATACAAAGAAAGGCACGTCATACCCTAGGAAAAATATGCCCATGGATCAGTAATGTTTTGGGCTCTTTTAATTCTAAAAGACGCGGGGCACTGGTTAAGATCAATGGATTACTGGATTCCACCAACCAGGCAGTTTTGCTTGGCAATCTAGCAACCACAGCCTGAAGTCTGAGACTTGGCCATAGGTGGACTTCACTGTACGACATAGGCCCAAAGCACACTTCATAATCCACACAGACAGATATGGTCAATGTTCTGCAATGGGCGTCTAAGTCATCAGTCCTCAATCTGATTAAAAACCTGTGGGTTGAATAGCAGCGGGCTATTGATAAGCATACACTCAAAACTTTGACTGCTTGTGAAACAATCTGAAGAGGAATGGTCCGAAATCCCTCAAAATGTTTGTCTTTACCTTTTCATACTGGTGTAGAACAGATTCCATTTATTTATCCTTGCCAATGGTGATTGAACCAAGTACCAAACAAGAGGTGTCAAAAGTAATGAAAAGGTTTGGTGAATGTGTTTATTAATTAAAAAAAACATGAAACTAGTTGCTTTAATTGAAACATTAATACACAACAATATTTTTTCACATCTTAGTATTTTGAATCAATCTTTATGATGTTTTTCTTTATTTTTTAAATTGCATTTGCATTTGCTTTCCTGTCATGCAAGCCAAAAATTTTGGACCTCACTGTAGGTACTAAAATGATCAACAATACTCAAGAATATCTGAGCCAGCATTTGGAACTGTCATATTTGTACATCTATAAACTTTTATATTATAGGTTTAAAAATAATGATCCGTGTTACGATAGCCATATGACAACACAGTCTTAATACTGTGGTATAACAAGTGCTTGTTGTGCCACCTTATGCATTCATTTACAACACAAATAATTAGCAAAATCCCTATTTTTACTCTCCCTCGTTGCACTGTAAAATAAGCTCAGTTTGTGTCAATAGGTTCAAAGCCAGAACAAGGAAAGGTGATGAAGGACTTAAGGGTATCTGAATGCCACAGATTTTAAATGTAGCAAATTTGAACAACTGTCCTACATTCTTCTCAACACATGGACCTCCACAAGAGTTTCTGAACACGGTCACTGAGCATTTGCTCAAATACAATAGCAAATTCCACCATTTTCAAGAGTTGCAGAATATTCTGTCCGTGGTCCTCATACACTATCGTAAAAGCAATAATGGTCAGCTGTGAAAACAATTCAGGCAGTACCAGGAATACTTTGACAATGGAAGGGAGTTGCAATGTTTTCATCTTCATTGACTTCAGGCGCAACAAAGTTATCCTGCTGAAACTTTTGGACAGGGAATTAAAAAGATAAAAATATACAAAGCCCAATTCCTATGAAGTTGGGACGTTGTGTAAAACGTGAATAAAAACAAAATTCAACGATTTGCAAATCCTTTTTCGACATATATTCAATTGAGTACACAAAAATACGGGATATTTTAATGTTCAAACTGACATACTTTATTGTTTGTTTTTTAAATATTCACTCATTTTGAATTTGATGCCTGCGACACGTTCCAGAAAAGCTGGGACAGGGGCAACAAAAGACTGGGAAAGTTGAGGAATGCTCAAAAAACACCCGTTCGGAACATTCCACAGGTGAACAGGTTAATTGGAAACAGGTGAGTATCATGATTAGGGATAAAAGCAGCATCCCCGAAAGGCTCAGTTGTTCACAAGCAAGGATGGGGTGAGGTTCACCACTTTGTGAACAACTGCACAAGCAAATAGTCCAACAGTTTAAGAACGTTTCTCAATGTGCGATTGCCAGGAATTTAGCGACTTCATCATCTACAGTCCATAATCATCAAAAGATTCAGAGAATCCAGAAAAATCTCTATACGTAAGCGGCAAGGCTGAAAACCAATATTGAATGTCCGTGACTGTCAGTCCCTCAGGCGGCACTGCATTAAAAACCAACATCATTTGCTAAAGGATATTACCTTGTGGCCTCAGGAACACTTCGGAAAACCATTGTCAGTTAACATAGTTCGTTGCTACATCTACAAGTGCAAGTTAAAACTCGACCATGCAAAGTGAAAACCATATGTCAGCAACACCCAGAAACACTGCTGGCTTCTCTGGGCCCAAGCTCATCTGAAACGGACAGTCAGAAAGTAGAGAAGTGTGCTGTGGTCTGACAAGTCCAAATTTCAATTTGTTTTTGGAAAACATGGACGTCGTCAACTAAACAGGAAAAGGACAATCCAGATTGTTATCAGCGCAAAGTTCAAAAGCCAGCATCTGTATAAGGATGCATTAGTGCCCATGGCATGGGTAACTTGCACATCTGTGACGGCACCATTAATGCTGAAAGGTACGAACAGGTTTTGGAGCAACATGTGCTGCCATCCAAACAACATCTTTTTCAGGGACGTCCCTGCTTATTTCAGCAAGACAATGCCAAGCCACATTCTGCACGTGTTACAACAGCTTGGCTTTGCAGTAAAAGAGCGCGGGTAATAGACTGGCCTGCCTGCAATCCAGACCTGTCGCCCAATGAAAATGTTTGGCACATTATCAAGTGCAAAATTCGACAACGGAGACCCCGGACTGTTGAGCAACTGAAGTTGTACATCAAGCTAGAATGAAAAAGAATTCCACCTACAAAGAATCTAAAATTAATGTCCTCAGTTCCCAGATGCTTATTGAGTGTTGTTGAAAGGAAAGGTGATGTAACACAGCGGTAAACATGCCCCTGTCCCAGCTGTTTTTTGAATTTGTTGAAGGTATCAAATTCAAAATGAGTTAATATTTCGAAAAAAAAAAAAAAAAACAATAAAGTGTATCAGTTTGAACAATATATATTTTGTCTTCGTAGTGTATTCAATTGAATATAGGTCGAAAAGGATTTGCAAATCATTGCATTCTGTTTTTATTCACGTTTTACGCAATGTCTCAATTGGAATTGGGGTATGTAGGCTGGGGGATGGGGGTATTGTTTCAGCTGAGACTGTGGATATATTCGATTTTGTAGCAGTTTTTAGAGCTGTAGTTCGGTGTTTATCAGCAGCTTTGTCTTGTGGTCTAAATTCCGTCTTTGTGGCTGCTGTGTTTTGGAGTTCAGCAAATGTTGTCATACACAGTTCTCCTTGCCAACAAACAATATTTCGCTGTTTTTGTGATGATGCACCTATAATTCAGTCCCAGACAATTAAACCCTTCTGAAAATCTATGTGTCCTCATCTTCTTTGGATAATAGCAAATTGGGGCTGGTTATAATTCTTTCAAGCAGGCACTTGCCAAATTAGTGAGAATCACCAGTGAAGAAGCTTTTGTATGTGGTTTAGATATTTCAGTTAAAGCCATCTTCCAATATTTTGTCCATCCCGTATATATTAGGGATTCAACGTGGGCAAAAGCCTTCTCATTCTACAAAGTATAAAGACACCAAATGACAGGTGAGATATATTTTTTTTTTTACATTTCCAGGACATTTAACCAGCCCACTGAAAAAATTAAACACAATGTATAAATGAATTCATACCTGTAGGCTATGTAGAATCTGCAATAAGCCTGTCATGTATGTGAAGACCACAAAGGAAAAACGATCAGGGTCCAAATTTAGCATTTTTGCATATTTCATATATTATAAATTATAATATTTTATATTTTTGCATTTTTTTCAATGCTTTGTATCTAAGATCATTTTGAATTTTGAATTCATCATTTCTCCATAACGTGAAAATGTGACTCTGATCATTTTTCCATTGCGGTCTTCATGTCTTTTTAATGTGTAAGGAATCCGGAATATTTGGAGAAAGCCCACACAAAGACAGAAGGTAAACACAATTCCACGTTGCACATAAAAGTCCCCTTTAGTTTGGGAGAGGATAACAAGAAAAATGCACTAGAGCTTTGAGTTTCTGTCAATTACCAGTTGAATGACAGTATTATTAGCAATTGTTTTGTTGCAGCAAATTCAAGTAGTGGAAAAGCCATCATATAGCCCCCTCATTAGGCATATGTTAAAAGCTTATGTTGTTTGCATTGATGAAAAATAATTTTCCCAGCATGGTTTGGGCACATTCATCCCCTGAAAAGCAGAGGGTGTAAATGACCCAGAAAGGGGAAGGTTTCAAATTTAGTGAATTAAATGTGTAATGTTTGTTTTGAGGGTTTATGGATTTGTGTTTTCTTCCGGTGGGGTCATGGGCTTTTATTTTGAAGATTGGGGTTACCCTTGACTCCTTATTTTTACCGGATGCTAGAGGCTACACACCTGTTGGCATTGATTACCAAACTTTTCCCTGTGGTTTGTTTTTTTTTTTTTTAGCTCGGCTCCCTTTGTTTCAAGCCACATGTAAGCGTTTCGCTGATATGGAAACAAGGTATGTGAAATCTGATTGTAGGATTGTTTATTGTATGATCAAATGAAAATGCACAGTATTGCGATCTGCATTTGGTGTTTGACTGTGACGAGGTGTTCTGTTTATATTGTATGTCAATATATCGTCATATGTTTTGTTAATGTGCCAACATAATTTTACATAGTTATATGGTTTATATTTGTGGTATGGAAACGTGTTGAGGTTTGTTTTGTTGTTTAATTTAGCTCTTATGGTGTGCTCATGGAAAAGGTAAAACGGAACGGTGGCAAATAAAGAATTCATGAGCTATCAGTTCGAGAGTGGCCATTGATTCAGAGGAAGAAGACCCTACAGAGGGGTCACTGCAAATCAATGCAGGTTCATTCTGAGTGATCACCTCTGCATTTATAATGAAGCATTCCTACCATCATGGGAATGGTCTCTTCCAGCCCATGCACCACAGGGCACAAGGGGTCACTGAATGGTTTTATGAGTATGAAAATGATCCTCAGCATATGCCCTCACCTTCATAGTCACCAGATCTCAAACCAAGTGAACTCATGGGAAGTTTTGAAACAACGTGTTAGACAGCGCTCTCGGTCACCATCATCAAAACACCAAATGAGGAAATATCTTGCGGAGGAAAGGAATTGAAACACTCCAGCCTTTTCAATTGTAGAGTCTGTCCGAATTGTTAAAGCTCATCTGGCAGCTTTTGCAGGCTCAACACCTTAGAAATACTGTTTATGTTACTTTTTTTTTTTCCATTACCTTGTCACCAGCCTGTATGTCAACATTTTGGTTTAACCCCCTGCTGCAAAGGAACTGTAACCTTAGATGCAGGCATCTCAATGATGCAATAATTATAATAATGCTCAGGACACAACTGTATATAGAATATTCATGTGGTGCCCAATAGAACTTTTCAAACAATGGTGTTCTGAAAAACTGCACAGGAAATAGAAAAATGCACGGGATAAATTCCTGTGTTGTCGGTAAACTATCACAGTCTCTTATCTCCTAGACGGAACTCTGAGAGGGCATTACCTCTGTCATGTTGAAATAAATTGTTCGAGGAATTATCACTGAATGGGATTTCAAACAAGTCTGGACAGCGCCACTGTTAGTTGCATAAAAATTCTTTCCGTTCATCCCTATTGCAATTTGTTGGCAGAGGAATTATCGTTGCATGTGAGTTTTGACAGTGCCGTCTTAAGGCCGATGAAAATTTTTTCGGCTTGTGGATCGAAAATATGAGTTGAATCCTCACCAAAATGTAATCAATTCCTCCTTAACATAACATCTATCAACACACAAAACTTCAATGACATCCCTCCATCTCTTTCCGCAACATCCTATTTACTGATGAATGAATGGACAAATGAAAAATCATTCACAGAACTATGACTTGCCAAAATTCCACCGACTAATGTCGGATTGACATCATCGCGTCTCCAAACTGCTAGAACTGCATTGCGTTGATAGTTTCAAGTCTCTCGCTTAATTAGAAACAAAGTTTTGGATCAAAACGTGTTTTAGACCTTTTGCATGACTTTGACTTAGACCTTAGACATAGAAACTTTAAAAATATAGGTCTGCGGCAAGTAACCTATGCTAACATGTCACCAAATTTTAAGATTGCTGCAGGATAATTGGCAAAAGGGTGCCTAACTAACAAACTGACAGAAAAACAGACGTCTGATGTACACTGAACAAAAATATTAATGCCCCATGTCAAATTGTTGAGATTTTGTTAACATTAAGGTTATGCAATATATGAGGCAAATCAAAATTCATTTTTGTTTTTGACTAATTTTCAGATCACCGTCCATAACATCTTGATATTGGCATCTGCATAGGAGTGGCAATCCTTTGAACACGTTGGGGGTCAGGTTGAAGAAATTGAATGTTCAATATCTTGTGTGTCCACCATTTGCGTCTCTCAGAGCAACACATCTCCTTTGCATGGAGTTGATCAGGTTGTCTATCCTGGCCTGTGGAATGTTATTCCATTCTTTTTGGAGAGCCACACAGAGCTGGCGCACATTATTCGAAACTGGAACATGGTCGCGGACATGTCCATTCAGAACATCCCAAAGATGCTCTATGGGTGACATGTCCGGCGAATACGCAGGCCAGTCCAGAACTGGAATGTGCTCTGCTTCAAGGAACTGCATGCAGGCCGCAGATATTGCTGCTGTTAAAAAAAAACATCAGAGATCCGAAATCAACTGCAGAATCGGTGAGAATAATGCATTATTTACATCAGGACGAAATCTGCGTTGTGTAATGTGAATATAGGCCACTAGATGGCAGTATTTACCTTTTTTTTTGTTAAGCTCAGACTGGAGTCATGTTTAGACATGTCCTGGACATGTCTGGGGCAAGTCTCAGAAAAAAAAAAAAAGAGGTCTAAATGTGGGTGGGGTCTGCAAAAGAGTATATAAGGAAAAGAATTGAGACAGTAAAGTAGTAGGAGAAATTGCAAGAAGATGACCAGACCTGCCATTCTGTTCAAGATCTGTGACGTTTCTTTTGTGGATTTCTTTGCCTGTGTTTGAGCATTTTCATCATCCAGGACATCACCAAGCCACCCCCACGAAAAGGGATTGTAAATATTTATGTTTTGTACATAATTAATCTTGGTCAGTAGTGTAGGTTAGTGTTAGTCTTTGTCTGTGAATTAAATGTGTTTGAGTTTTTAGAACTGTGTCTGTCATCCCTTGCTGTTGCTGTTGCTGTTATGTTGTAAATGTAATAACAAATTGGGGCCATAACAAATTGGGGGCTCAAGGTCTGGGATAGACCATTTTGTGAGTAATTTACTGAAAATCTAACATTTCAAATTGTAAAATTGATTTTTTTTAATTGAATACATATATATTGACAACAGCAATGGATGATTTCTTGGCATCACCAACCGTAGGGGTTTTGAAGTCTTTTAAAAAGACAGAACTGCTAGAAATTTGCAGACATTTAGAGCTGACAGAGGTGAAACCAGCCATGCGAAAAGCAAGACTGGCTCGAGAGATAGTTGAATATTACATTGATGAAAATGTGTTTGCACCCGGAGATCTGGAACAGTTTCCAGTGGAAAATCCAAATATAGAAATGGAACTTAAATTAAAAATGCTAGAGATTGAAAGGGAGGAAAGAGAAAAAGAAAGGGAGGAAAAAAAAGCAAAGAGAATTTGAGAGGGAAGAAAGAGAGAAAGAAAGGCAGTTTGAGTTAGAAAAATTAGCAAGAGAAGAGAAAATAGAAAGGGAGGAAAAAGAAAAACAAAGAGAATTTGAGTTAGAAAAATTTGCAAGACAGAGAGATTTTGAATTAGAGAAATTCGATAGAGAAGAAAGACTCCAAATGGAGCAACTAAAAATTAAAATTGAAACTAAAAATAAATTTCGGGCTAGCCAGGAGGTAAAATTGGTGCCTCCATTTTCGGAAAAGGATGTTGACAACTATTTCCAGTGTTTTGAAAAGGTAGCAAAGAGTTGCCAGTGGCCAAAGGAACACTGGCCTCTGATGTTGCAAACTGTCCTCAAGGGTAAAGCTCAACAATCCTATTCGGCTTTGTCTGCAGATGATTCCTCTGATTATGAGGTTGTCAAAAAGGTTATTTTGAGAGCTTATGAGTTGGTTCCAGAGGCTTACCGACAGAAATTCAGAGGTCTGAAGAAATCTGAAAATCAGACTTATGTGGAATTTGCTAATGAGAAGAAGGTTTGCTTTGAGCGCTGGTGTACTTCTATGGAGGTCAAGGATGATTTCAACTCACTAAAAGAGATGGTGTTAGTTGAAGAATTCAAGAACTGTGTTAAGGATGATGTTAAGACCAACCTTAATGAGAAGCAAGCACTGAATTTGCAATCAGCTGCCAAATTTGCAGATGAATATGTTCTCACACATAAGTCCAAATTTCAGTCTAGCAGTAACAATAGATGGTCCCAATTTCAGAAAAAGGGTTACGGTGATACCCAAGATTCCTCACCCAAAGACAAAGACAAATCTGGTGATGGTGCTCAGAAATCCAATAACAGGTCTGATCAAAGTGTGAAAGCTGACAGTGACAAAAGTGGTCTAGTTTGCAGTTATTGCAAGAAATCTGGTCATGTTACAACTAACTGTTGGTTCCTTAAAGCTAAGAAAGAAAAAGAAAAGGATACCAAACCAAATGCCTTTGTGAAAACAAGGTTAGAAACCCCTGTAGTAGATAACCAATCTGCTAAATTGCCTGCTTCTTGTGGGGCTAAAATGCCTGATACAGCTGACTTCGTGAGGGAGGAATTTCTTCCATTTGTGTCAGAGGGATTTGTGGCTCTGAATGAGCATACTACTCCTGTCCCCATATATATCCTAAGGGATACCGGAGCTTCTCAGTCACTTTTGTTGATGGACTCCTTGGAGTTACGTGATGAGACCGCTTCAGGGGATTTCATACTTGTACAAGGTATTGAAGGGAGGACTGTATCTGTACCCCTGCGCTCTATATTCTTGAAGTCAGATTTAGTTACAGGACAGGTAAAGGTGGGACTTATGTCAAGTCTACCTATAAAGGGTGTTTCTCTGTTGCTAGGCAATGACCTGGCTGGGGGCAAAGTAGTTCCCCCTGTACATCTTACTTCACAGCCGAGCACTGAAGATGGGGATGAGGACCCATCTCTGTATCCTTTTTGCGCAGTGACTCGTGCTATGGCCAAGAAGGCTAAAGAAGAAGATGATGTGGTGCCGTCCAGTACATTGAATAGTCAGGACTCAGGTGGTTCGCCTCATGACTCTGATTGGCCTACTATGGTTTCTCCGTTTGAGGACTTATCAGATACTTTTATCAGTTCTCTATTCAGCCAGCCGGATGGGTCTGGTGATTCTGATGTGTCTGGAGACTTGTCTCTGTCCAGAAAGCGGTTGATTGAGGAGCAAACTAATGATCCTGAAATTTTTGTACTAAAGAGGAGAGCCCTTCCTGATAAAGAAATAGACGCAGTTCCAGTTGGGTATTATCTCAAGGATGGTGTGTTGATGCGGAAGTGGCGCCCTCCTGATATCCCTGCCAATGCAGATTGGGCAGTGGTCAGGCAAATTGTTGTTCCGAAGGTCTATAGGAATGAGATCTTAACAATGGCTCATAGTTTACCTTTAGGAGGTCATCTTGGTGTTAACAAGACTGTTGATAAGATCATGAAACACTTCTTTTGGCCTGGGCTTCGGAAAGACGTTTCCAACTTTTGCAAAACCTGTCACACTTGTCAGGTAGTTGGAAAACACCAGTTAGACCCACATGTAGCTCCATTGCAGCCTATCCCAGCATTTGGGGAGCCATTCTCTAGGGTCATTGTTGATTGCGTTGGTCCATTACCCAAGACTAGATCTGGAAATCAGTACTTGTTGACAGTCATGTGTGCATCTACCAGATTCCCCGAAGCCATACCTCTACGTAACATCAAGGCAACTGCAATCTCGAAGGCTTTGATAAAGTTCTTCACGTTGTTTGGCCTTCCCAGGGAAATTCAGTCGGACCAGGGTAGCAATTTCACTTCAGGATTGTTTCAGCAGGTTGTGTATGAACTAGGTGCAAAGCAGATTCTTTCTAGTGCCTATCATCCAGAAAGTCAGGGTGCCTTAGAGCGGTTTCATTCCACTCTCAAGACAATGATGAGGACTTATTGTTATGACTATGAGAAAGACTGGGATGAAGGGGTTCATTTGCTGTTGTTTGCAGCTAGAGAAGCAGTGCAGGAGTCTACTGGATTCAGTCCATTTGAGCTAGTGTTTGGTCATGAAGTGAGAGGACCTTTGCTATTATTGAGTGAACAATGGCAAGAGAAAGAGCCGCATATCAGTCTGTTAGACCATGTTAGCAAGTTCAAGGAAAGATTGCGTGCAGCTTGTGACCTTGCCAAAGAGAACTTGAAATCAAGTCAGGGAAAAATGAAAACTTGGTATGATCATAAGGCTAGAAGCCGTGAGTTTAAACCAGGAGAAAAGGTCCTTGTGTTGTTTCCCTTGCAGTCCAATCCATTGCAGGCTAGATGTCATGGTCCTTATGAAATTCTGACAAAACTCAATGATCTCAATTACGTTGTGAAGACTCCAGATAGGAGAAAACCAAAACAATTGTGTCATATTAACATGCTAAAGCCTTATCATGACAGAAATGCTAGGGTTGCAGCTGTCACTTCAGGTTCTCCTATGGTCAAACCGTGTGAAGATGAGGGGGAGTTTCAAGATGATGAACCAAGAATTAAAGCTGAAGTTCTTTCATGTAAATTGTCAAACACTGAAGTGTTGCAAAATCTTGATGTGAAACTCCAGCACTTAGAACCCTCACAGAGAGATTAGTTTAAGAGGTTGATCAAGAAATATGAGGATCTGTTCCCTGATGTTCCAAAAAGAGTTTCTATAGCCTCTCATGATGTAGATGTTGGTGATGCCAAACCAATAAAACAGCATCCGTACCGGATGAATCCTGAAAAGAGAAAGATTGCTGAGAGAGAGGTGGAGTACATGTTAAAACAGGATATTATCAGACCCTCCAACTCCGATTGGAGTTCACCCTGTGTGCTAGTTCCAAAACCTGATGGAAGTACTAGATTCTGTACAGATTATCGCAAAGTCAATGCTGTAACTAGAACTGATGTGTTTCCAATACCTAGGATTGATGATTGTATTGATAGAGTAGGGCAAGCAAAGTTTCTGACCAAGATTGATTTATTGAAGGGTTATTGGTGTGTGCCTTTAACTGAGAGGGCCAAGAGCATCTCTGCTTTTGCCACACCATCTGGATTGTACCAGTATGAAGTCCTACCCTTTGGCATGAAAAATGCCCCAGCCACGTTCCAAAGGATGAGACAGTCTACAATCGCCGGATTGCCACACACAGGTGCGTACATCGATGACCTGATCACATGGAGTGACTCCTGGGAAGAACATCTAAAAGATGTAGAGACGTTGTTCCAGCGCCTGACCCAGGCTAACCTGACTGCTAACCTGAGCAAGAGTGACTGTGGTTGTGCTACTGTCACCTATCTTGGCTACGTCATAGGCCAGGGTAAGGTGGCACCCAAAAATGCTAAAGTCCAAGCCATCATGGACTTTCCAGTTCCTGACAACAAAAAAGCTTTGCGCCGCTTCCTTGGAATGATCGGGTACTACCGCAAGTTCTGCAAGAACTTTGCTGAGATTGCTCTCAGTCTAACTAACCAACTGAAGAAAGGCGTAAAGTTCACCTGGGATGATGCATGCCAGAGAGCCTTCGATCGCCTGAAGTCTCTGCTGTGTCACTTCCCCGTGCTCAAATCTCCTGACTTCAACAAACCGTTCTCCATCGCGGTCGATGCTAGCGACCAAGCTTGTGGATCTGTGCTCCTACAGAGAAGTGACTCTGATGACATTGAGCATCCCGTGGCATACTTCTCCAGGAAGTTCAATCGCCACCAAAGGAACTATTCCACAATAGAGAAGGAACTGTTGGCTCTGGTCCTTTCTATACAACACTTTGAGGTTTATGTTTGTACAGGACAAAATCCAATGATTGTGTACACTGACCACAATCCGTTAATTTTTTTGAGTAAGATGAAAAACAAGAATCGGAGATTGTTGAATTGGAGTTTGATTTTACAGGAGTTTGACTTGGAAATTAAGCATGTGAAGGGTACAGACAATGTAATTGCTGATTGCTTATCCCGTGTTTGAATGTGTATATATATATCATGTGTTTGAATATTGTATGATATGTATATATAGACAAGTGTTCACTTAACCATTTTGTATTGAAAAGAAAAATTTTGCCTTTATGAGTCATGAGTCATTCTCTTTTGGAATGGAGGTGTAATGTGAATATAGGCCACTAGATGGCAGTATTTACCTTTTTTTTTGTTAAGCTCAGACTGGAGTCATGTTTAGACATGTCCTGGACATGTCTGGGGTAAGTCTCAGAAAAAAAAAAAAAAGAGGTCTAAATGTGGGTGGGGTCTGCAAAAGAGTATATAAGGAAAGTAATTGAGACAGTAAAGTAGTAGGAGAAATTGCAAGAAGATGACCAGACCTGCCATTCTGTTCAAGACCTGTGACGTTTCTTTTGTGGATTTCTTTGCCTGTGTTTGAGCATTTTCATCATCCAGGACATCACCAAGCCACCCCCACGAAAGGGGATTGTAAATATTTATGTTTTGTACATAATTAATCTTGGTCAGTAGTGTAGGTTAGTGTTAGTCTTTGTCTGTGAATTAAATGTGTTTGAGTTTTTAGAACTGTGTCTATCATCCCTTGCTGTTGCTGTTGCTGTTATGTTGTAAATGTAATAACAAATTGGGGCCATAACAGTTGACACGAAAACTGAACCATTAACCATACTTGCGCTAACCTCATACCGAGCTCGCTATCTAACTTTATAGCAACACAGTTTGGATCTATGTGTTTGGCTGTCTCAGACAGCAAATCCATTCATGGAAAATGACTATATTACACTGAGACAGCGAATTGGTCTTGTGAGATGAACAAAAACACGGCTTTTAAAAAGTTCGCTGCTAACTTAGTGTGAAATTCACAGGCAATGTAACACTAGAAGCTACAGGCTAGCTGAGGTGGTTCGGCTGTCTCTCACAGAGATTAACAGGGTGCCTATTTCATGATGGCTATTAAGTAGATATGCCCTCAGACACGCCCCCATTTAGTTGAGTCCAATTGCTGAGCACATACTTTGATGGCTGTTTAAATGATGATTCACCCATGCATTCTCTCTTCATTATACCCCGCCGCACGATTTGCACGAAGCGGGGGATATAGCATTAGGCTTCATCCGACCGTCCGGAGTCCGTCTGTAAGTCCGTATGGACACATAAAATTGAGGCAGCGGGGGATATTGCCATGTTAGTGGCAAACACTTGTTGAATACGCTTTTACTACAGCGTATGCAGTATGGTTTGGGCTCACTAATTTCCTCGAACATTTTGAATTACACAAGTATTATTGGCCCCACTTGAATTTTTTTGTCTTTTGTCCACCTAAAATGGCAATTCCTACATTAGTGCCAAAGAAATATCTACCTTTTTTCTTTTTTTTTTTCTTTTGCTTTAAGTAAAACATTATTACAGTGACATGCAATTGTTAGTCATCTGGAGTAACAGCAGTTCACCAAAATCTCACATTTCAATCTGCACAAAATGTCAACTATTTATTGAAAAAAGAAATAAATAAAAATCATTTTCAAACCAAATTATGGAAGTTGTTCATGATTTTTTCCTGAACAAAATACAAGCATTCTTTCATAGAATAAGCCTCGGCATTTCTTTGAACAAGCCAATTTTTGTGGCGCACAGTCTAGAATTAATAAAAGATACAGAATCATTAATCATTACAAGGGTGAGAAGTGTTAGAGTTAAGGCGACATGCAGGGAGGTGTGGTTACAAACAAGGGAATGAGCGAACCAATTAACACACAGAATGGGAGGGGCAAGTGTTGGAGTGAAAACAAAAAGCTTGTGGTGAGTGACAGGTGATGGAAACAACTGAACGAATGCAAGGAACTGCTAAAATCAGACAATGAAGCATGAAAAATAATAAAAACATGAGAAAATACACAGGAAACATAACAACAAATTCAAACACTGACAAAGTGATTTTAAAAAATAATATCTACAAGCATTTGACGCAAAATTTTGTAAAATGTGTCAAAACAGTTGCTTGGTAGTACAACATTGTATTATTCATAATTCAGACCAAAGCAATAAACTTTCCATTTTTACCTGTTTGGGCAAGTAGGCTTATACTGTATTAGGCTTCACAGGTAACACGGCCCTGCATTTTGAAACTTTTTCTCTGCTGATTTGGTAAAATGTGTTGATTTTACATAATTCGAAGGCGCTGATTTCAAATTTGCCCTAAACATTTGTGTATCACGTCAGGTTTTTTGACAAATCGCAAATTCTTTTCTTCATATTGATATATCTAAGAATACACAATGAAAGTAGAATGACACAGTTAGATTTTAAGCATTCTGCAGCATGTAATAAAACAAATGCTGCTTACCTAAGGATTAAATTTTCTTTTCTTTGATTCACGGGAATAAATTCATTCGGGGCAGTCTCTGGGGTAGGCACCAACAGTAATCAGCCATCATGCAACAGGCAAAAGGCGAAAAGGGGATTGCCATAGGCTACTTGGGGTGTGGTTATTTTCCATGATGATGTAATTCTTTGTGGTGGGGATTTGGGGTGTATAATTCATGAGACATAGCAAGGACTTCCTATGCTTGAACTGGATTCTCGTTATACCAAGGGCAGTGATTTGAGACAAAACCTGTCCTGATAGCCAAAAACTCATGTGATATTTGGATTCGGCGCCCCAAAATCGCAAAATCAGGAATCAGCTCTCACTCAGCAAATTTCATGCAGGGCGGTGTAATTACTAGTTCTGAGTATCGCCCACAGATGTGGCATACTTTTGGTCAATGAGTTTAATATCCAGGAAATGTATTGCTTTTTCTCCCTGCCATTTTCGGATTAACAGTATTTTATGTACTTTAATTATTTACATTTATTTACTAAAATGCTCTGAAGAACATATAATTAATAAGGAAACCATATAGTTAACATTTAACAGTTAACCATTTCAGATCTTCTTCTGTACTACAATAATAGTAGTCAAAATATAATAATTATAATAATAACAATAATAATAATTATTATTATTTGTCTCAACCATATGTTTCTGTTGTTAGGCTGAGCTAAATGTAAAAGATGTTGTTATTATTATAAGGTTATTGTGATCATATTATTTTGCAAAAACATGAAAATAGCCAAAAGATTATATGAATTACAGGGACAGAGGAATCTCAAGTGGAGTAGATTTCATTTTATTGGAGTTTATCCTGATTGTATTACGCACCATCCCAATGGTCAAGGTTAATAGTGAATCAAAACCTGCTTTTCACAGTAAAAGCTTTGAGCTGTGAATTTGACCATTCGGCCCTTGGACGAAGGTTGTGCGTTTGGTTGTTTGAGTAAGGAATTACAATGGGATTTTCTAAGGTCCTGAGGCAGTACCTGAAAATGGTGCACAAGAGGGGCTAAAGCACTATGTAACACAATGCTTTATTACCTTCGCCAGCGACTTCGCTGACGAAGGTAATGTTTTGATCCCCGTGTATTTATTTGTTTGTGTGTCTGTCTGTGTGTATGTGTATCGAATAACTCAAAAAGTACCAAACGGAATTTCATAAAATTTGGTGGGTTGATTTGGCATGACCTGAGGATCAATCGATTAGATTTTGGGAGTGATCGGGTCAAAGGTCAAGGTCAAGGCCACGAAAAGGTCAAAACCGACTTTTGGCCATATCTCGGTCAATTTTTATCCGATCGGCATGAAACCAACGCCAGTGGCGAGGGATTCAGTGGCGTCGGCGAAGGTATGCGCTCTACCGAGTGCCCGTTCTAGTTGTTAAATGAGCAAGAAATTGGACAGGAAAAATTCTAAATTGATGTCATTGGCTTGCATAATGGATGGCATAAAAATCACAGGGGAAGGCCAATTATAGTCACCCTGAGTGTCCATAAACCTTATTACTGTATTTATTTAAGCATGGGTTTAAGATGGAAGATGGATTTAGTGTGATAATATGGCAATTTGACTCTTAAATTTTATCAAATTGGGAAATTAGTGGTAAGATGTCCAAAACCAGAAAAAGTAAAATTTCCATTATATACTGGTAGTTTTGCCTTACCTTCAGTCCTTTTTCGTTCTTTTAAGAAAATGTGGAAAAATTTAGAAAAAAGAATAAATGAATAAATAAATAAATAAATAATTTGAGAGGTACAGTAACGCATACAGCCATTTTCAAAATCGTTATCAACCTAAATTAATCAGATTTCATATAAAATTAATGATTAAACTGGTTACAGGAACATATGATCTTTCAACATACTGACTGCTCTGCTTGAATTTATCATTGAAAAGTATGTTTATATAATATTTTAAATAATTGAACAACATCAGATGTCCCAGATTCTTAGTGCCATTGTGCTACAATTAAGCTTTGTCAATTTAGATTCTGATTTTGTTGAAGCATCCTGCAGTTATTCATTATATACGATCAACTTCCTACATAAAGTCTTGAGATTTTTCGTATGCAGCAGACAATTCAAACTAATTGTTTCCGCTGGTAAACCACTGCTGATTTTCCTCCATGCAGATGTCAAGTCAGGCTAACAACAGGAGGTCAATTATGGAGGAACTGTTTTGACATGGGAAGATGGAAGACTATATAAGGACAGATTTCCTGTAATTAGCACTATTAAAATCCAGAACATACAAAAACACTTGGTTTAATCTTGTACATAACTGGCAGAGAAAAATGCACACACCTCCTTAGTGACTTTATTTTCTTCCCTGCTGCAAATTGTGGCCTCCAAAATTAGTGTTGAAACTGTAGGCACGATATATCCAACTGCATTACTCCTTCTTGAAGAACAGTCTGTTGCACTAAACACTTTTGCTTCAAACTAATTTCTGGTGGACATTTCAAAATGCAACATTCTTTACAAGGGGTGACTTTCCTTACTTGTGGCAAAATTAAGTTTGGGCCTCTCATGGTTATTACTTCAGATAATGTTTAATTTACTGTCTCGTCAATAAGTTTTTCAAGTATGATGTATTATTTAAAATGAGAATATGAGCCCTTTGAAATGCATAAATGCATGAAATGTGTTTGGCTAAAACTCAGAAACCTTTGACAGAAGCAAGTAATATTACTTTGCTTACAGTAAATTTTGTCTTCAGTGAGATCTATCAATAGAACCACTCCAATCAACCATAATATTATGACCACTCGTATGTTAAGTAAATAACATTGATCTTCTTGTTACAATGGCATCTGTCAGTGAATGGGATATCTAGGGCAACAATTGCATATTTTTTCCTCAAAGTTGATGTGTTGGAGGCTGGAAAAATGGGGAGGCATAAGGATTTGAGCAACTTTGACAAGGGCTAAATTATAGTAGCTAGACAACTAGGTCAGAGCATCTCCAAAACTGTAGCAGTTGTGGGGCATTACCGGTCTGCAGTGGCTCTACCAACCAAAAATGGTTCAAGGAAGGACAATAGGTGAACTACTGACAAGTTAATGGGCGGTCAAGTCTCATTTATGCACGTGGGGAGTGAAGGCTGGCCCACGTGGTCTGATCTAACAGAAGAGCTACTGTAGCTCAAATTGCTAAATAGGTTTATGCTGTAGTTGTAGAGAGGTATAAGAACACATGGTGCATTGCAGCTTGTTGCATGTGGGGCGGTACAGCTGCAAACCAATAAGCATGCCCATGCTGACCCGTCCACCGCCGAAAGCACCTACAATGGTCACATGAGGATTGGCACTGGCCCACGGAGTAATGGAAGTAGGTGGTCTGGTCTGATAAGTCATGTTCTCTTTACATCATGTGGTGGCCGGGTACATAAGCATCATTTACCTGAGGAAGACATGCTACCAAAATGCACTATGGGAAGAAGGCAAGTCAGCGGAGGCAGTGTGATGATTTGCGCTATGTTGTTCTAAAAAACTTTAGGTTCAGCCATTCATGTGGATGTGACTTTAACATGTACCACCTATTTAAACATGGTTGCTGACCAAGTACACCTCTTTATGGAAACAGTATTCCTTAATGGCAGTGACCTTTTTCAGCAGGAAAATGCATCCAGCCACACTGTAAAAATGGTTCAGGAATGGTTTGAGGAACACAAAAACAAGGTGTTGACTTGGACTTCAAATTCCCAAGATCTCAATGCAATCGAGCACCTGTGGGATGTGCTGGATAGACGAGACGGACACCTCAGCACACCTTCAAAGGTATAGTCGAGTCTATGCCCCAACAAGTCAGGGATGTTTTGGCAGCAAAAGGGGGACCAACACAATATTAGGCGGGTGGTCATAATGTTCTGGCCTATAAGTGTATACAGCGGTATACACTTTGCTAGGTAAGTCTCCATTTACCAAAATGAGGATACTAATGCCGTGTGGCATGGGTGCCAAATAGTTGCCAATCAACACAGAACTGCAGCTCTGAAAATCACCACAGAATTGAACCAATCTGTACACAAACCAGTCCAAGCAAAATCCAAACGTCTTGATCTTCACGGAGCAAGAATTTACAGCAGTGTTTCTAATGATTTGGTTTATTTTCACATCCTAGTAATTTTTTTGTTGCACATGGACTTCCCTTTACTAACCTATGGGGGCAGCAACACCATGGTTAACGAGACAGGATTGGAGAGATATTTAAAAAATCGCGTTGTATGGCACTCGTTAACGCCACCATTTTGGCCTGAAACGATTCATTACCTTGGAATATTTTGTAATGTAATGTTTCCATATTTTACGCACCATTAGTATATGGGCTAGGAAAACGTATCCCATCACATGCTACATAACATAGACAATTCGCTATCTGGGTTTTCACCAAAAGTTTGCAGTATCGGATCCAGATATATAAAAACCAGAAAGCTCAAAGGGCAAAAATAATTCTGGATACAATTAACGCGATACGTGCAATGAAATATGAATCTGTGCGGAACAGGCCAGTCGTTTTCTTAACACATTCGCAGCCCAGTTTCATTTAGCTGTTTTCAAAACAAACCCTCGGCAGCCTTTCCTTCCTGGAATGGCTACTACGCGTGCGCACTCTGCAAAATCTCAAATGACGTTCGGCAAATTTGAAACAGACAAGTCCGAACATATCTTCCGTGCGGTCCCTGTGATCGCACTTAAAGGATATTCCTTTGCGCGATTCGGCGACAAGGACACGGTGGATTGCATATTTAAATGATCTATCATTTTTCAGCGAAAAAAAAAATGCGCCTATGACAACATTTTTAGATTTTTAAATGATGACTTTGCAACATTGACACTATCAACCTGTCAAGCGGAATAACAGCACAAGCTCTGTAATCTTCCAATTGTTGCTGGTGTCCACGATGACTCCAGAAGATGAGTTAGCATCAGCAGCAGCGACTGGAAACGTAGAACGTGTGGGAATTTTACTTCAAGATGGGGTTGATGTCAATGCAAAAAATGTGTTTGGACGAACACCTCTGCAGGTTGGTCTGCATTCACTTGTATTTGGATGTTGCTCAGTGATGAGAATTCGCAAGGCTATCTATCTGTTGGTACTATTACATTTAAAGGCTACAATGTTACCAGTTTGCAGTGCCGTAGTAGCCAAAAGCTGGATCAAAATAAACTAAAATAGCCCGGCAACAGAGAGATTCATAATGGGCTATTATGAATGGCAAAAAAGTGTCTAGTTGCTGAGAAGCAGATTCAGCCTACTTAGAAGCATCAATAAATTCAGCATCAGCTGTTAAAGCTTTATTTTATTTTATTATTTATCATGTGACCTGATTTGTCGATATCCAAAAGGCTTCTCTGTGATAAGGGGGAGCTCCCATTCGGGGTTGTCAATTCATTATTTTCTGTTTTGTCGTTGAAGTTTTCCACAATTTGAAAACTAAATAGACCATCTACATCAGTTGCCTACGTCTTGTCTGTCGTCTACTTCATGACATGTAGGCTGGGTTGCACTTTGCTTATCCTCATTTTTAAATGCAAGTCGAATATTAATTTTATGAGAAATGTCATTGAATGAATATTGACCGTTTGTAAGATGGCGAAACGACATATTTTTGTCTAAATGAAACCCATCTTGAACGCCTTTTTACCTTCGCGGATAACCCGCGGATGAGTCTTGTCATTAAATTCGTCAAAATAGTTAATGTCCTGATGAACCTCACAGCCTGATGACCTCATATCAAGAACATTAAACTGGTGAATGGTTTGAAAAAGTCATATTATTGAGAATAAAATAAAAATCGACTCATTAACCTGTCAATATTTTGGACTCAGATTCAATCCGTGTGTTCTGTAGGTGGCCAAGCAGCTTATAGCCTTAGTTCAAATGGGCTAGTCGCATATTCTTTGAGACAAATCAGAAAGTGTGACCCTTACATTGCTTATTTTTTATTGATAACTTAATTCAAGCATAAAACTGTCTCTGTGTATCATTCAATAAATGCGTCCAGTTAATCGAATTGACCGTGACTGATGAACTTTCGGATATTGGTATAGGCTACATTGCCCTTGGCTATGCGAAAGCGCTTAATGGGACAAACTAATTTTTAAAATTTGGCTTTCTTTCAAAGGTGATGATGATGGGATCCACAACTGTGGCACGGCTACTTCTGGAGCACGGTGCGAACCCCAATGTGTCTGACAGTAGCACCGGATCTACACCACTCCATGATGCAGCCAGAGAAGGTTTTCTGGACACGGTGGAGATATTAATCCAATTCAGTGCCGACAGAAGTGCCACGGACTTTAGAAACCGCAGACCTATTGATCTTGCTAGAGAGAAAGGGTACCGAGACGTGGTTTCTTATCTTGAAGCTCCGTAGATAAAATAGTCTGCATCTGGACAATATACTACCACGTTTTATTTATTTCTGATATGTTTTAAACAAAGATAACAAGGTTATTTTAATTTATTCCGGAAATATGTGCAAAGATCGATGTAGCCTATTTTCTCGCTTAAAATACTTTTGTCTCTAACTGTGAGAATCTAAGATTTTCGCAGCTTAACAGAATAACGGTTCATCTGCTTCCTAAAATAATTAGCAAAGGCTTATTTGCATAATATCCCGAAGATATCGTCGCACTTCTAAAGTTCAATATTCGCTCCGATGTGCGTAATTTAATGCTGATTTTGTGCCATGCTGGAGTGTTGTCGTATGCAAAAAAGATTGTGAACGCATACACTTACGGGTATGTGTATATATGTATGGGTGTGTCAGCGTGTTTGTTTATGTATGCCAAAAAATATGTTGCGAATGTCGTTTTCAAACGGAATTAAAGTGTTAAACGGAATGGCGCATTTGGCTCCTTGTGGTAAATCACTTGATTGTCGAAGAATTACGATTGCCTTTTTCGTATTAACATTTGTGAACGCACCTTTGAAACGTGATACTAACATAATAAGAGCAGCAACTCATGTATTATGCTTTGGTGGTGGTTTTATTTAATTTTTATGAACGTAATTTGGACAAAAGATGATGGGCAAAATGACCGTTATGTCAAATGACATCATCTTGCTTGAAGGGACAAATAATCATTAAGTTCCGAGATCTACTATAAATCGCTTTTTCTATCGTTTGACCTGCTCGAGCTTCCTAATATGACCCACTTTCTGAAATGCAATTTATTTGCTTCATATCGGAGTCTTACTCTCATAAGTGTTCACAGGGTGAGAGCACTTTCAGTTGACTTGGATGATGTGGTTGATGAACTCATATTTAAATACCCCAAGTCAAGAATGAACACTAAAATCAGTACTTTGTGGTCTTTGTGAGAATCCAGCACTTGCTATAATTGACAAGGTACATAACTGGCATATTACATGCTTTTTGGTAGTATGGATTGTTCACATTGAGGAACGCTTAATACTGTAAGGAAAAAGGAGAAAAAATAGTTACTATCACATAGTGGTAAGTAATACTTAAAAATTCATGCGTAAGCTCTCATAGTCTACGTGTTGAAAGTGACAGAGAATCTTGCGGAGTCATAAATGAATGTTTATTAGGCTATAGTTTGGCAATAGTGAAAATTAAGGAAGCCGTTGATTTAATTCATTATTACAAATCCAGCTTAATAGTATGCTCCTACATTATGAACAATTAATATATCATGTGCACAGCAACCAAATTATTTAAATTGTGAAAAAAAATATTTAATATGTATATATACACTACAAAGATTTTTCTTCTTGACCCCAAGTAGCCCAAGAAAATGAACCCAGTGTATAAAATATGATCAAGAGGTTTTTACAAGCTCTGAATTGAAATTGTGACATGTAACATGTCTTGCGTTGTTTTGTTTTCACTTAAAATGTTACAGAGGTATTTCGAGTGAAATTCCAAATTTCGATATGGAACAGAAGTGCTCAACAAGTGTGTTTATTTCTGTTTTAAGGGGCACGGATGCTTAATTTTTCACCGCAAAAATGAACCTGAATGAACTACTGAATTGGCCCAAATCGTAGATCAAGCTTATCAGCGGCACATAAAATCTAGGCCTATATTTATTTTAAAACAGATGTCTGTGCTATATTCCTGTCATAATCTGGTTGGACGTTGCACGTTGCTTATATTTTGATCCAAATTAATCATATTTGCTGCCTATGCGGTTTCATAATGATTCTGAAACAGCAGGATAATTTTTCTGGCTTCGTTTCCTTGGAAAGCGAAACCACGGAATGAAGGGTGTCAATACCCGCCTATTCTGGAACCTGCATGCCGATCAGTCTCGCAGTGCCATATCTTGGCAATATACATTGGATGCATTGAAATTACAAATCACAAATACAAGAAAAATCTGTCAGTTCAGTTCATTGACAGACAGGTAGATGAAGCCCTGAAATGTTTACATCACTTAGTCTATTTAGGACTATTTTGTTCTCATGGGAATGATTTGCAACTTTGATCATCATCATCATCATCATCATCATCATTTTTTATTATTAAAAATTATTATAATGTCGTGGCCCGTAGGAATAGGCTAAGTGACTAGCTATAGTAGCAGCCTTGTGGTCGTAGTACCAAAAGCTTAACGAGCACATTATGACGACCTAACAATTTATTTAGGCCTTTTTTTTTTGCAGTGAGGGCAAAAGGTTCGTGAAAATGCATTTTTTATGCGCAATAAGACTAAAATACACGTATTTTCCCAGTATTAGCAGACATTTAGTAATTAGCTTAAGTCCTGAGTTTTTCTGGCCTATCCGTTCATTTACATGTGGGCCTGTCGAGATCGACTATACTGTGGACTCCTTTAGAGGGATGCTCAGGGTCCTTATCTTGTATTTTCTAAAGTCAACAGTTCACAAGATTTATGAAAACGTCAAAGAAGCACTTCTAATATTTAAATCGTAGAGAGGCGGCGCAGTACAACGTAATTTGCGTACAGTCAAAAGTATTCGAAAATTCATAAACAAACTGATAAATGTGTACCGCCCATGCCGAGCCGCTTATCTGTAAGCACCAGACTAGCAAGCTGCCACAAATAACCATCCTAAGGTGCAGCGAAATGAAAGCTTGCTGAGGAGGAAACCGAACAACATTTAAAACGAGGAAGCCGCGGTCCCGTAACATGCAAACTTTCTGAATGCATTCCCTCGACGCATTTGTCGGTGCTTTGCCAACCAGGAATAATAACTCTATAGAACAGCATCATTTTCAATGACCGCAAAGCCTCATCAGGGCAGCATTACGAACCAAAATAATAGAATGTGGGCTACATGTATTCTCTGTATTAACCATAATGCGTGCGATCTCCTCGGAACTCAGACATGAAACAGAAACGGAACGCAAATCCATCCCAACTGAAGCGATTAAGAAAACACCCGACACAAATTGTAAAGGAAATTTTATTTGTTAATGAATTCATAAGATCAAACAGCTTTGAACAGAGACAAAATCAAGCGAGATTCGGTTTCTTCAGAAAAAAATACTGTTTTGGATATAGTGTCGGGAATGGGGGTTGTAAAATTCCAAATGCACTCGTAATTTTATTATTAAAGTTCATATCATTTAGCGATACATTTCCTCTTCAGATGATCCACTGAACAATTGTTTCATGCTTGCATCCTTCTAGCATTATTGCCTGCGTATTCTATCTGCCATTCTATTTCCCCATTCAGTTAACAAACGCTGTTTTCCCAAAGGAGAGCATGTCAAATGTATTGCTTGAAAGTAATTGTTAACAACAGAAAAACTGGCCTGAGGTTGTTTGATTTCAGAAGGGAAGTCCAGAAGAAGCTAGGGTGAACCGCACAGCAATAAAATTTTTATTTCAGTTCATGTAAGTTTATCACACAAAAAGCAGAAAAAACATCCTTATTCAAGCAATTGTAGATGTATAAACGCTAAAACAATTTTCCAAGAACGCAAAGTCATCAGCTTGCTGGCTGCATTAACAACACTGATACCGGCACATTGTTTTTTCATCATGGGAAACTTATGATCTGATCCAGGGAAAGGAAGTTATCAGGAGATGAATACTCTTTGTCAGGCTAATCTATAATCAGTAACCATGTTTGAAATGATCATGATATCCCTTGTCGTGGATAGTTAAATTTCCCTTTAAGGCTTCAAAGAACATTCAGAGACATAGAATAAACACTGTCACGTAACAAATGATTCATATCATTTCACAGGATATCAGTACAAGCACCAACATAACTTAAAATGAAGACTGTTTCCATTCAATACGAAAAAAAAAATCTAGTTTTTTATGTGAAATAATTATGATTTGTAATGTTGCACATAACAAAATAACAGTGCGAGGCTACTTAGTGCATTTGGGACGCCATCAAATAAAGACCTTTTTTGAGTACATCAATTTTAAATGATATCTAGGGCATGAATCTGATTATCTCAACATCAACTGTCAAATTAAAGGCTTTGTTTTAAGAGAATGTGTGATTCTGATTTTACCCCATACAGTAGGTTAATAATTTCTTTCTATTTTGAAATATGAGCCTACGAGAGGTTGCTGGCTATTTAACTTTTTGTGGATTATAGCAGGTATGTTGAAGAGACAGTGATTTTTGAAAGGATGAAAACTGTTATCTCATAAAAAGTTTCAGTTTCAATGCAGGTAAGCAAAAGCCAGCCATGTCACATTATGACAAACTTAAGCCTGATCAGGACCTGGTTTGAACCATGTAAAATTGTGTCAGGTGAACAAAATGGTCATTTTTATCCTCTATTGCACAATGCACATACATGGGACATAGGCTTGATAAAAGAAAAAAAAAAAAAAGATAATTTGCTTTTCTGTCCATAGTTTTTCTCATTTTTTGCTTTTCCAAATTTGGGTATTTGATATTATTCATTACTTAAGTTACTGATGTATTATCCCTTTTTAAGACATATTTTTCAGATACAATGGACTCTAAAATTACTGGTCGCCCTGACTGGCAATGCGCAAACAATACTTAAAAAACTCAGAAAAACATATTTATATTTATAGAGAAACTCTAACAACATGCGAGTAATGCTGTACGAAATAGATGTTCCAATGGAACAAACAAAGTCATTTAGCCTTCTGATTTAATTAGAAATCAATTTCCTCTAAATCAAGGTTTCACAATTAATGGCACCCTTAAAGCTATTCTTGCCTCCCTGGCATGCTGCACAGCACTTGGTAGAAATTTGAACATGAACAACTCCGCCTCCCTCCAAAGTCCCACCCTCTTCCCCCTGCCTGACCTCTGAGGCTCCCCTCCTCCCCTGACGCGTGTGGTGAGGAAGAGAGCAGCGCGAATGAAGCTGCTTTCACATCGGACGCTAAACGAACTTTTCGTAAGACAAATTACATTCAAAGCACATGTAAAGACGTGAATCTCCTGCGTATTCGCGTCTTTGCATTGACTTTGAATGTAATCTGTCGTACGAAAAATTTGTTTCGCGTCCGGTGTGAAAGCATCTTGAAACGGGGCAATGAAGTCAGATTCAGAGGCACCGGTTAGTGAAAACTAACCAATAGTAATTAGATAATATTCGATTCTATATGTGGCATAAAATAAAATGCTCTCGTAACGTCTTACGAACTGACTTTGCCATTAACGTTAGTAATTATAGCATTTCAGCGCCTGTTTGTTTACAGTCAGATGCTTCGTGTTTCGGCAGAATTCATACATATTTTCTTGCAAAACTGCTGTCATAATGTCTTACCTCACCAGAATTGTCAAGGTAACTTTAGTCATTAAATCAAGAGCAGTTGCAGCGGCTTTGTTTGCAGGCTAACTTTGTTGACTTCAGTGAGACCTGCTTTGTCTCTACCGCTAGGCTGCTCTGCCAGAGAGGCGCGGGACTCGCAACCAGTAACAGCGGTAGGCAAATGGTAGGGGCACGGCAATGGATGACAGACAGGAAGCTCGGCAAATCATTTTATTCGGACCGAAGAAAATGATTGGTCAGACTTTTATCAGAAATGAGTGATAATTGAATATCGATGAGTTTCAAGACCTGGTGGATTTCTTTTACATTTTAGTGTGCCATACGCTTATTAGGAGTGTTTTAAGATTGCAAAAGAAAGTGTAAAAATTCCAGAAAGGTAAGAATAGCTTTAAAGATGACAGTAAATCACATCTACCAAAGTTAAACCAAGCACTAAGTTCCTCTTATTTGAAATTTATCTCAGTGTTAAGGAACTATATTGAGCCATTACATCACTTCCTGTTTCACTAGGGAGTAAAAATGAGGGAACATGCAGCAATATCCCTTCTTCATTGGACATCACAAAGAAAACTGAACAACTGTCAGTTCAAAAGTGGCAGATGGTCATGGACGTTCATAAATCTGGTAATGGCTACAAGAAGATTCATAAAAAATGTAATATGCCACTAAGCACTGTCAGGGTAATTATTAAAGAATTTCAGATAAGTGGAACTGTTGAAAACCTCAAGGGTAGAGGATGCAACTGCATTTTGCCCCACAGGATACTGAGGATAATGATGAGGGAAGCAACAAAATCCCCAAGAATCACTGTGAGGGAAATTGCAGGCCTTGGTGGCATCTTGGGGTCACCAGGTTTTAAAAAGCATCAGCAGGCTCCACCACCATTAACAGTCTTTGGAAGGGCTGCCAGAAGAGAGCCTTTCCTGACCAGGAGACACAGAGGTGAGTGCTTGGAGTTTACCAAATGTCATTTATAGTATGACTGAAACAAGGTGCTTTGGTCAGATGAGACCAAAATTGCATGTTTTGGTCAGATACAGTATCGGCATACTTGGTGTCGAGACAGAGATACATACAAGGAGAAGCACCTCATACCCACGGTGAAATATGATGGTGGGTCAGTCATGTTTTGGGGCTGTTTTAATTCAAGAGTTCCAGGGACACTGGTTAGGATTGATGGCATAATGAATTCCAACAAGTATCAAGATATTTTGGTATATATCTGGTCGCCTCTGCCAGAAGGCTAGGATTTGCCGTAGGTGGACTTTCCGGCAAAACTATGACCCAAAGCATACCTCAAAATCGACACAGAGATGGTTCTGTGACAACAAAATCAACATTCTGCTAGGGTAACATTCTCAGTCACCAGACCTCAATCCAATTGAAAACCTACAAGCTGAGTTGAAGAGGGCAGTTGATAAAAGCAAACCCAAGAATACAAAGGATCTTGAAAGGCTTTGCCTCTAGGAATGGTCTAAAATCCCCTCGAATGTGGGCCTTAACCTTGTGAAAAAGTGCAAGAAAAGTCTCCATACTGTTCCCTCCCAGAGGTGGTTGCCCCAAGTACTAAATGAAGGATGCCAAGTGTTATGAAACCTTGTTTTTTGCTAAAATTTATTTTGTATTGAATGATTTTTATAAATTTGGTTGTTTCCATCAAAACATTAATAAAGTAAAGTATCTCAGATGTTGGTATATTTCGTTTCTCTATACATATATTTTTTAAATTGTTTCTGCATTGTCAGTCAGGGGTGCCAGTAATTTTGGAGCCCAATATATGTTAAAATTTCCAGGCTGGAGATATTAGAAAGGGATGAAATGTACTGTACAGGATCAAAATAAATTCAAAAGAAGTGTAAAAAGTGTTTGCAGTGGGATTTTCTTGTTAAAAAGCTGATTTTTCACTGATAACTCGTCGTATTGGAAGACTAGGCCTCAGCAGTGTTATCAGGTACTAGATTAGTAGAATCACATCCTCAGTGCTTGGGCAGCATTACCAATTGTGCTTTGCCATTGCCTGAAAAGCAACTGAAAACAAGTGGTGCCAGGCACAGCAAACCCCGCCCCTCGCACATACTTTCACCTACTTGTATGAAATTAATAGGGATCTATTCTGAGTCAGTGGCAATCCCTAAACCGAATTTGGGGTGAATCTGGACATTAGTTTTGTCGCTAGTGTCAACAAACAAACACAAACACAGAAACATACCAAACCGAAAACAATACCCCTTCCCTCTCTTCGGGTGGCGCGGGGTAACAACTGAACAAGTAAAAAAAAAAATAAAAAAAAAACTTCAAATACTGACGTAGTATTAGTTGTCACTCGAATGTTTGGAATCACTAGTCATTCAAGTACTTCTTGATATTTCATTAAAATAAAGAGCTTATACAATAGCAAACTAAGCCAACATGAATTTACAGTTTTAATATGTAATTTTTTGTATTTAAAATATTTGAGAGCAAAAAAAAAAAAAAAATGTTTTCAAACTATAAATTGCAGGTCTCTATTTCAGTGATTCCTTGGACTCCGCCGTGAGATTGAATTGCTGCTTTGCAATTTTTAAGCATTCTTGATATTCATTGAACTAAAGGGTCATTCTCTTCTCACTGATTACAGTATTTCCCAAAGCAGCGTCTCTGACTATGGGCACACTTCACAAGCTATCTGATCCAGGTCATCCGACACCAGCTCCAAGGGCTGGCCACTCCACATTTGTCATTTCCTTTCCTGAAAGTACCCACAGAGTGAAGGTTTATGTTTTAGGTCATTGTCATGCTATGGGACTGTGACAATGACTGCATGACCGTGGTATTACCATCATCAGTGCAATTAAAAAAAAATAAAAAATTTTCTTTTTTGTGGGGTAAATTTTACAAGATTGTCGTGCATATAGGTTTGTGATATGAAATTTAATAATAATCAGTGTATCATCATTGACTGTCTTCCATCCCATGTAAAAACTTCTGGAGAAAAAAAACATTTTCTCTTGCTGTTCACTTCAACTCCACCTGGGAGGGGGAGGGACAGTCCTTTAACCCTCTAAAACATATGGGCCCATATATGGTTCCGTCGAATGAAGCTGCTGTGTTCAAACCTGTAGAAACTCAAGCTTCTTTTAAATTCTAGTAAAGATTCCAAGGTTTCCAACAATGCTGAATATGTCCTACTAAATTACAGGAAAATGTGCATAAAATGCAAGGGATGTAGAAATTTTCCATATTATGTAATGTTGAGGCCATGAAAACATGACTTCCTGGGTTTGAATACTTCTCTCCATATAAGTGAGACGTAACTTCAGTGAAGCGCTGCTACTAACAGATACAGAATTTATATGTGACATTGTCCTACAATGTGAAAAAAAGCTTTTCTGACTGTGAACCTACTTAACACAGAACTTAAATGAAAGGGGTAAAACACATGGAATTTTTTTTAATGTATTTGTTACACGTCCGATTATTAATAATTGTGTCTCAGCTCGAGTAGGACTACTTGTGACATCTACCGATACTGTCCAAATGAATTTAAAATACACAGACATACGAGAAGCATGAAACTGTTGAAGTGAGATTGCTTATGGCAAACATATTTCTCTTGTGAAATAATATCCACACAGTTCACATTATTCAACTCAATGATGGCCAAAAATCTAGATCGCGAGCCGAATGTGTCACCTATTTGAACACAATCTGACCTCGAGGCAGACGAATAAGGACAGCCAGCGAATTGGGAGAAGGCAACATGCTACATTTTAAGGAAACAAGCAGGCCATCAGTCTACCACAACATCCTCTAAGACGGCAAAGTCACCAGCTTGGTGCTGCTTTAAGACCGAGACATACCAGCTCAATGTTGTTCAACAAGGTCAACTTATGATCCAATCCAGGCTAAGGAAGTAATCGTGATGAATACTTCCATCAACCAAATTTATGTTTTCTCTTAAAAGCTGTGGTTTCATTGTTGCTATTTAAACGGAACGTTGGTATTTATCCTTAAATACGTGTATATGTATAATTATCAGCACCCTTGATGGACATGAGAGGAAATAGGCTCAATATAAGAATTTAAAAAGCCTGAAAATGAACTTTTTTGTTCACCGCTTTTATCATTTCTTGCTTACCCAAAAGTTAATGCACAATATTATTCATTTCCTACATTACATATTTCGAATATTTTTCTGGTCATATTTATCAAGTGTGCCAATGTTTCTGCACTACCAAAATAAAATTTCACACAAGATATTGAGAAGGGATGAAATGTAATGGACAGCATCAAAAAAAATAGAGAGGTGTAAAAAGTGTTAGCCTTGGAATTTTTTTGTTTAAAAAAAAAAAAAAAAGTCTATCAGGCCAAATTCTGGCTGATAACTCCTGGTACGGTGAGCCCTGGCCTCTGTAGCATTACCATCAGTGAGGGAGAAGTGGAGCCACGTCCTCAGTGCTTGGGCAGCATCGCAGAGCTCTGTGCCATAGCCTGAAGGGCAAAGTGGAAACAGTTGCACAAGTTAAAATAGGATGAATGTGTTGTTCATAATCACCACAAAACATATGCTACCACTCAAAAGCTTAGAATCACTTGTCATTCAAGTGCTTCTTGATATTTCATTAAAATAAACTGTTAATAACAGTTTATATAATGGCAAACCATATGAAAAAAACAATTTTAAGAAGTAGAAATTAAAGTATTTGGAGAAAAAAAAAGTTTCCAAATAATAATCAACAGCTCTCTATTTTAGTGAGTCATGTTTTGGGGCTGTTTTAATTCAAGAGGTCCAGCGCTTAGAGGATCTAAATCAGGTGACTGAGCTGGCAACTCCACACTTGTCATTTCCTTTCCAGTGAGTTCCTGCAGGGTTTCGATTTATGTTTTGGGTAATTGTCTTGCGACTAACAACTGACACATTTAATCTACAGCGGGCTCCAGAATATCTGGCACCGCTCACTAGAAGTTTACCAAACTCCCTCTGCAAAAATCCGAGCACAAACAAAGCGGATGGAGGGACACGGTCTACATCAACAGCTGCCTGACTTACCCCTCTGGTAGCGAGGGGAAAAATAATAACAACACCACAATAAAGATTAATTCAAAATGCTGATATGCAAGAAATACCATACTTTAATATTATTTCAGTGCAACCAAACAGAATGACAATCTAAAATCAGTTCCATCCAAATCAAGGTTTTGTAATTAATAGCACCCCTAAGGATAATTGTGAATAAAATCTACCAAATTTATACCAGGACTGAAATTCAACTTTAGTTTATCCAAGTTAAGGTACTTTGCTCAACTACATTTCTCAGGGGCACATTAACATTTTCATAGGTTAAATTCAATGGGGGCTCACCATTTCCATGATATTATTCCTCCCAGTTAAAAAGAAATGTAAATCCGATGCACCCTGCTGATTTTTTTTTTTTTTTAATTTGAAGAACTTACTACAATGTCATTTCAAAACATTACAAAAAATAAAAGCTTTAAAAAATGTTGTGGTTTTTCAGATGTCATCTGTGACTAAATCATACACTTTCAGGTCAAATACAGCTTCTTTTTTTTTTTTTACTTTCACATACCAAAATAGATTTCATACCACACCAATGCTATTCTGATTTATGAGGACAATATCTAACTATAAAACTCTTTGGATATTAGGTTTTGGTCGGTTGTGCAAGTAAAGTAAGAAACCAGACAGAGGCTACAAAACAGGAACTCGAGGTTACACAGCTATGACTTGTAGGCTTGCATTTCTACAAATGACAAAATACATTCTACCACAGAAATGTATTAGTTGCAAATTAGATGCATGACCCCGCAGCCCCCCCCACCCCCATTCCCCTGATTTCAATTAACACTTGTCAGTCCACTCTAACTGATTAAAATACAATTTTCTTTATCACCTTTGCTGACAGTGCAATCTAGCAAACAAGTACTCACTCTACTTTTAAAGTGAGATGGGGGTCTACGAGGTCAGGCCACCAAAGATTTGATTTACAAGTCAAGTTAGCCAATGCTGTTTGATTAGTGTATAAAAATGAGGTAACACAAATCCTTGGTTTATTAGCACCACTAAGAAAACAAAAGAGATTGCAGTTCTAAAGAGGCAGATGGTCACGCACTTTCATAAATCTGGTAATGGCACAAAAGATCCTCCAAAGATGAGATGATACCACTGAGCACAGTCAGGGCAATTATTCAAAAATTAAAGTATGAAATAGTTGAAATGTGAAAGGTAGGGAATGCCAACACATTTTGACAGTCAGGATAGGACATAGGACAGTGACAGAAACAAAGATGATCCCCAAGAATTACCACAAAAGAATTTTGGCGTCAACAGGTTTCAAAAGCACCATTAGATGTCATCTCAATAACCACACGCTCCTTGGAAGGGTTGTAAGAAGAATGCCAGATTTGCAATTTACAAGAGGTCATTTAAATTATGACTGGATAATTCTGTTCCTCATTTCAGTAAATCAGGCTTAATGAAAACAAAACTGAGTCCTTCTCTAAAACCACATAAGAGACATTCTAAGAACTTGCTTTACAATGACATTTCAGGCATCAGGTGACATTTAGTTTTGTCTTTCCAATTAACAAGCTCTCTCCATTTCCCTGAGGTTTTTGTTTCAGCCCAGCACTAAAATACCTAATATAACTAATACCCCATCTCCAAAAAAGTAGGGATGTGTGTAAAATGTAAATAAAAACCTAATACAATGATTTTCAAATTATTTTAATTCTACTTTTAATTGAAAATAGTACAAGTACAACATATCTGATGTAGAAACTGAGACATTTTATTGTTTTCTGAAAATTATATTCTCATTTTGAAACTGATGCCACAACACCTTTCAAAAAAGTTGGAACAGGGGCATTTCACCACTGTGTAGCATCATCTCTTCTTTTAACAGCACTCTGCAAGCGTTCGGGAACTGAGGAGAGCAACTGCAGTAGTTTTGAAACCAAAATGTTTGCCATTCTTGCTTGATGTTGGATTTCAGGTGCTGAACTCTTTGCGGCATCCTTTGTTAATATTTTTCGTTTCATAATACTCCAAATATTTTCAGTGGGTGACGGGTTTGGACAGCAGGCAAGCCAGTTTAGCAACCAGACTTTCACTATGTAGCCATTTTGTTCACATACGTGCAAAGTGTGTTTGGCAATGTCTTGCTGAAAAAAGCTAGGCCTTCCCTGAAAAAGTTGTACAGATAGCAGTCTATGAAGAGTTTAATACCAAAGAGCGATAGCCCTGTACTTCTTACACATCGTGCAAAAATCTATTTTTAGAAATTCATACTACAAGGTCTATTTTTCCATGGTCAGTGTTTTCTTCCCCATAAAATGAATACGCACCAACATAGAAAAAGCTGATTTACTCAAAATGAGTAAAATGGATATATTGCGTTTTGGAGGCAAATTCTTAATATGTTGCTCCAAAAACTTTGAAAACTTTGACAGCTTTGATGGCGCCTTCATATGGAGCTAAAACACTGCCATGACGCAAAACTGAAAGAAAAAACTTTGCAAGTTTGAAACCCCGTGTTTGAAAGCATACGAAAGATTTGAAACTTTGGAACTAAGTTTTGAAGGTGTATATAGTGTTTTGAAAAAAAAATTTCAAATCTCTGAAAACATTATTCTGTATTTTGAATTTCCATTCCAAATCTCTACAGCCTTTTTTTTCTTTTTCTTCTTCATAACTACAGCACTGTTTTTACAGTGTTTCAACAACACATTTTCAGAGTTTCAAATTTGGTACTGTTCTCTCACAGTAAAATTTTGTTATCCAGTTTTGAAACCTTGTAAATGGAGATCTGACAACTGGTGTCAATATATTTAGAAAAAAGTGTTGAAATGTTGAAATGTGAGTTTCGAAAGGGCGAATCTCTGCTTTGAAAAATTTGAAGGTGTATATACAGTGTTTCAACAACACATTTTCAGTGTCAAATTTGGCACTGTTCTTCCACATTATTATTTTGTTATCAAGTTTTGAAACCTTGTAAATGGTGATCTGGAAAAAAAACCCTCTGAAAAAAAGATTTGAAACTGAAAGAAGTTTTAAAACTGAAAAAAAAACCCCTCATTGGTGGAGCAGTCTGTCAATTTCATGTGTAATGACAAGTCATTGGACTATAAGCTTACTTCAGCAACCAATAGGAGGATTTTCCTTCCAGATTTTTTACAAGGTTTCAAAACTGGATAACAAAATAATACTGCGTGAGAACAGTGCCAAATTTGAAACAGAAAATATGTTGTTGAAACACCGTAAAAACAGTGCTGTAGTTGTGAAAAATAAGAAAAAAACAAAGAAAAGTTGTAGAGATTTGGAATAAATTTTCAAATACAGAATAATGCTTTCAGAGATTTGAATTTTTTTTTTCCAGACTGCCAAAACACTATATACACCTTCAAATTTTTCAAAACAGAGATTCGCTCTTTCAAAACTCACATTTTAACATTGCAACACTTTTTTCTTAATGTATTCACACCACTTTTCAGATCTACATTTACAAGGTTTCAAAACTGCGTAACAAAATTTTACTGTGCGAGAACAGGGCCAAATTTGAAACTCTGAAAATGTCTTTTTGAAACACTGTAAAAACAGTGCTGTAGTTGTGAAGAAGAAAAAAAAAAGTTGTAGAGATTTGGAATGAAAATTCAAAAACAAAATAATGTTTTCAGAGATTTGAAAATTTTTTCAGCCAATCAAAACACTATATACACCTTCAAAACTTGGTTCCAAAGTTTCACATCTTCTGTACACTTTCAAAGTTTTTTCTTTCAGTTTCACGTCATGGCAGTGTTTTAGCTCCACACCTTCACATATGTGCAAGTTACTCAAGTCACGTGCACTACTGCACCCCCATACTATTATGGATGCTGGCTTTTGAAGAGTGCACTGGTAACAAGCCAGATGGTCTCTCTTTTCTTTTGCCCACAGGATGCGGCATCCATGATTTTCAAAAAACATTTCACCTTTCGATTAGTCAGACCACTTGACAGTTTTCAACTTCACGTCAGTCCATCTTAAATGAGCTCGGGCCAAGAGAAGGCAACAGGCTTTCTGGATCTCGTCTATGTATAGTTTTTATCTTTACATCGTAGTTTAATTAAACTTGAATTTGTGGATTCAACAACAGGCAGTGTTCACTGACAATGTATTAGAGAAGTGGTCTTCAACCCATGCAGTAATTTCAACTACAGACAGTCATTTAAACAACAAAATCCTGTCTATTTTTAATACAGTACTGACAGAGGGCCAGAAGTTCACAACCATTCAATATTAGTTTTCATTCTTGTCCCTTGCAGACATTTCTCTGGATTCTCAGAATCTTTTAATGATATTAAGTATTGTAAAAAGGGAAACCCCCCAATTCTTTTTATTAACATGTTGAAAAACCTTATTCTTAAGGTTTGAAGGTTTCGGTTAAGGTTGAACCATTTGCTCTAGCAGTCTTTTGCCAAAGCAGAGTGGTGAAGTGCTCCTCATCATCTTTACCTCAGAAAGACTTTTTATACCCAATTAAGCTGCTGACCGGTTGCCAATTAACATAACTAGCAGTGAGATGTTACCCCAGGTGCATTTTTTTTTTTTTTAAGTATCATACAACTTTCCCAGTCTTTTATTGCCCATTCCAACATGAACATGCTGCTGGCTTCAAATTCAAAATGAACAGATATTATTAAAAAAACAAAATTTCTCAGTTTCCAAGTTTGACAAGTTGTCTTTGTACTTTTTCGCCTAAATATCAGGATTAACTGATTGGCAAATCATTGCACTGTGATTTCGATTCACATTTTAAACAGCTTCCCAATTTTATTTTTTTAAAAAGGTGTCATAAATCGCTAATCCTGATCTTCAATCGAACTATGATGGGTACAATCAAGCGTATTTGTGTTAGGCAAAAACAAAAATGAGTGAGTGACAGCACTCTAGCACCAAACTGCTCTTTCAGATAAAGCAGGACGCTCCTGTTCATCAACTGACTGGGATGCTTTTTTTTTGGTTTGGTGAGCAAGCTAAGTATGTAGCTGAGTGAGTCACAGTGATTCAAGAGACACCAGAATTAGCTCTGAGGCAGGGCTGTGAATATGCTATAGGGAAGGCCTGGGCTCATGCAGGCAAAACCATACAGCTAAGCAAACACGACCAGTGAGTGATGGGGACAGACTGATGTACGCAGGACTCACTTTGAGGGCCTTTATTGTCTGGGTCCAGTCCATCTGACAGATCTGGGGTATTGCGGTGAGCAGGATGCTGCTGGCCTTGTTCGCGTTTTCCTTCATCGTCTTCAGCACGTTGTCAACGCAAACCTGTGACATTGCGCAAGCCATAACCACAGCTTCGAGTTAACAACTTCCTAATAATCTTTCAACAGGAAGTACATAGGCTTTTCAACCCTGCTCAAAGTGACTGCGTCATATATAATGCGCAACTCATTTAACAGCTATAGACAACTTGTTGAGATGCCAATTAGTAGAACTGGTTACACCACATGACAGTGTTGAAATGAATAAACTTAAGGGTCATGGATGGGTAATCATGTCTCACTGAAATATTCGATACACACATAGTATCATTGGAAGCACTACCATTCAGACCACCTTCATGATGCTCAAAGCATTTTTTGTTTTTTTTAAGACTGATCAATTCTAACAGCGATTATAAAATAGCAAATAATCCTACCAAGTGCATGTTGAGGCTAACAGCATCTATCCTACCAAGTTTATATTTGTCCCTGTTGGAGAGCTTTGACTTGTGGCTGCAGTTGTTTTTTGATGTTAGGATTATCTTGTCATGATTTTTGACTCCTGCAAAAACTATTCTGCACTTTTTGTGACCTGTGCACCTTGGGCACCAATTAGATGGCCCCACAGGCACTCCTGTTAGTGTCCCTTCCCTGACAAAATGCTGCTGCCTTTATACCTCCATTCAGCAGACATGCTGTTTCTTTGCGTTTAAATTCAACACGATTAATATGGAACAGATAATTTTGTAACTGTGGTTTAGAAACTTCAAAATCCATTTTTCAGGGCTGATATTTTGCCCACTGCCTGTACATCTGGATAACAGAGACGGAAGACAAATGGATAGCATTGAATTCTCATTAAAATCCTGTCTTTAGAGAAAAGGTATGCACAGAGCCAATCTTGATAAACACTGTGACAGTACATGTACATTCCTTATTAATTTTAAAACTTTTTCCAAGCAGCCAGCAAAAAAAATTTACAGCACAGTACATAATCTCTCTCAGCACAATATAGTTATACAAATGGATTCCAGTTTTGCATATTTAGATTTATGCTTTAGTTTTTCCTTTGAACAGTTATGATTTGTCTTTGATTTCATTTTTTTTCCCCAACAATGAGACTTAATCACATGATAAAGAAATCAGACTGTAGGTCCCAAGTCATATTAGTCACTACAGTTACGGGAATTTCCAATGGTCATGATTATAAATGATATCTGCACTCTACAGAAATGGGAAGGTAGTCATGTGTCCACTTCATTTTATAATTCACTTGCACAAACGTCTGTGGTAGACTAAACTGATGCATCGTCTAAATGCTACAGCTGTTCACATGACTATTATTCATTTGGTTGAAAATTTGGTGATTGCTATACAACTATAGATCAAAAAAATAGGTCTCATAGGCTAGAATTACATCAAATCTTCTGGGGTTCTTTTATGGATTCCCATCATTTTAACCACATCAGAAGGTGCTTCTGGAAACTGTGAGAACGAACTCTAACCACTAACCCACTCACTCAACGAAAGCCAGGTTCCAGAAAAATGAATGTGTCTGTTCACAATACTGGACAGATTTCAGGGATAGTTGTTGTTAATTGCTTTATCAGCAGATAAAGATTGACGCTTTTAATTCAAGTTCATTTGTTTAGCACACATAGGAGATACAGTGAGGATAAAACCCCCACTTAAACACAATGGGGTTTTTTTTTTTTTTAATTGAATTAAATAAAATGTTTTTTGGCTCAAATACAGAAACCTAAATCTCACTTCAAAAATAAGTTTTTATTAAGGTTGTAGGAAATTACAATCAATAAGCATCATGTGTATTTGCCCATAAGTTATTTACTAACAATACAGTGAATAAATTCCAGTTTGTCCATCGTGATGAAAGCTATGCTTCAGAATAACGTAGTCCTATAAAATATTGCATGAATTAATTGTACAGTTGACATTACCTGTAAGCAGCGATGACAACTTTCAAAATTCAACATGAATCGGCATTCTCTTGCATGTTTCAGGGTCATGCTTTTGCCCCCCAGTATCGTGAAAAGACACATATCATTATCCCAGCAGTAGCCATTCCCCGTTACTTGGGAGTGTGCTGCAATTCCATACCAATGTTGAAGCATTTTCTCTTCTCAAAAAGAAGCAAATTGCTGGTTAAGTGCACTCATTTAGGAAGAAGTCAAATGTACAGCACCATGAAAAAGTATTTACCGTCTTCCTGATCATGTCTTCCATTTTATTTGTCACACTTAGTTCGGATCTTCAAACAAAATTAAATATAAGACAGAGACAACAGGAGTTCATGCAAAATGCTGTTTTTAAAAGATTTCTTCACTTTCTCAGGGAAGAATTTTTAAGCCAAATATCCAGATTTTATTGATAACTGGATAAAATTGAGCCCCTTAAAACAAAAGTGATTTAACACGCTTTTTCTGTTTTTCATTTTGGACCACTTCTGCACTAAGCACTTAATGTGTTCTTTAATTGTGAATTATGACCCACTTACTGTATAGTCCTGGAACTACACCAAGATAATCCAAACACTAGACAGATTGACCACTTAGGAATCATTTTTATGCTCAAAACAAAAAGACAACTATGGAGTTTGACCACTTTTGTTCTCAGTGGCTCAATTTGACTAGTCTAAACCATGCTTTATTATTGACAACTCGGCTGAATCTAAACATTGTTTTCCAGTAATGTGAAGTGGGCTAAAAAGGTCTCAACAAGCTGCATAATTTGCTGCAATCAAACAAAGTTCTGAGAGAGTAGCTATGGCACTCTCTGACTGGGCAGATTTACAAAACCATTTCTTAGGTTCTGAGAATCCAGTGGACCACAGTGATTGCAACTGTCTCCAAATAGATAAAACTGAAACAAGGGTGAATTTCTCAGGGTGACCACCAGCCTACCCTACTTCTTCCAGGAAGGGCTCACCTGGGAGCTTCAAACAAACCAAGACAAAAATTTAAGGAACAACTGGCTTTACTCCACTCAGATAAGGTCAATGTATGTGATTATACCGTTATAAAGATGGTATCAAAGGGAGAGTTGCCAGGTGAAAACCACTGCTAATCAAGAAGAATAAAAAGGCCCATTCTCATATTCACCAAAAACACCTTCCTGATAAAGCCTCAAGCCTATTGAGATGACGTCTGGCAGAGTGATGAGTCAAAAGTGGAACCCTTTAGACAGGATGTAGTGAAATTGGCTCAGCACTCCACAATATGATCATCATATCAACAGTTTCACATGGTGATGGCAGTTTGATGGGGTGGGGATGCCTTGCTGCTTTAGGACCTGGGCTAATTGCCATAACTGACAGTTGCAGCCCTGAAGGAGAATATCTGGTCTTCAGTTAATGATTTGAAGCTCAAGCACAATTGGATTAAGCAGCAAGATGACAATAGGAAGTGCATAAACAAGTCTAACTCCGGCTCAAAATATTTAAAATAGAGAGGATGGGCAGGTAGTGTGCAATAATCCTCCAATATTGCCAAATTAAAGTAAATCTACAAAATGAGTCAGCCAAAATTCCTCCACAGCAAAGTGAAAGATATTATCCGGCTGAGTGCTTGGTGGCAATTGTTGTTGCTGAAGATGGTACAACCAGAAGAGTTCAGGGGTATGATTACTTTTCATGTGTAATGCCGAAGTTGGATAAATTTCTTCCTTGAACAAATAAAATCATCATTGAACATCTGTGTTTGGCGTTTCCTCCAGTTCTCACTTGTCTTACATTATATTTCGTACAAAGATCTGAAAATAGAGTGACAAATATACAAAAAAGAGGAACTTAGGAGGGGTCAAAAACTTCTTCACAGTATCTTTTTATGGTCTTAAGAATTTAACGTGACGTGAGGCGAACCACACTTAGCCGCTGGATTACGCAACCAGAGAGTAACACAGTGGTCTGCATTGTGAGGAACAATTAAAGTCGAGCTGAAATGGCATTTCGAGAGTATCTAACTTCCGTATCGTGACGTATTTCCGAGCGAAACAGCATAGAGAGGCGGGATATAACTTTAGGCGGAATTTGATTTGACCGTTGAAAAGTGGGTGTACACCGACGGGACAGCAGTATCTGTCAGGGAGAGAGAGGCGAAGCCCATCCTATGCTCCATGTAGTTGGTGAAGCAGTCCACACTGTAAAATGCCTTGTGCATAATCTGGAGCTGTCACAGATACCACTTTCCTCAAAGTGAATAAATTCGAGGCAGTGGGTCTGTAGTGACGAAAATCTGTTGTTTAGTTTCTTCTTTTACCGCTGATTTGACGATTCCAAAATGAGCTGTTTAATTCACTATTAATCCCGGTTGGAAATAATATGGAGCCAATGATAATGATGAGACATGTGAAGCACTTATTAAAAGTTCAGTTGCGATGGAAAACGGTTGTGCCCACGGGAGAGGTCAACATCACAGACAGAACAAAAACACACAAGCAGTATATATGATGTGAGGTAGCACCTAGCCAGACAGTCACCCCCACCTGCACCATCCCTATCTCTCTTTTCCCAGTATTCATAGGTAAGCCTAGTCAAGAAACTTCCCTGACAGGATGTCGAGACCCCTCACTCTCACTTAGCAATGCAATGGTGACTGTCCTCCGGAGCCAAACTGATTTACATGTTTATGGGGGAAGTAGATAGATGGTAATTAACATGTTGGCTGCAACAAATGATCTCCACAAAGAAATGCAAAGAAAACCCTGAAATCTTACAGTAGCCACGGTATTTTGGGGAAAAAAAAAACTAAGTTTGAGGTGGCGAACACCCAAAGACGCACCAATGTACCACGCTAGCTAGAAAATGGATGAATCTTAGCTCTGTGCAGCTAAAAATTTAAGATTGATAGACGGGTGGATGTCGTGATATTACTGGTTGATATTGGTTGGTACTAGCTTACGTAAGAACTAGGCATATTTTGTTTTACATGAAGAAAACATGATTAGATTTTGATATAAGAATACAAAGAAACTGATTTTTTGAAAAATTTTTTGTCATTTATGGTTAAATAGATACACAATATGACCGGGGATGTGATCTATTAGGGTTGAAAAGGCATTTTTCATTTCAGCTCGACTTACAAAAAAAAAAAAAAAACATGAACATTTCTTTTGAATTTGACACTTGATGTGCTGAAGTCTGTTTTGTGTCTCATCATTTGCACTCAATGCAGTACACAAGCCTTGAATTTGGAATCCCATATTTTGGGGCTCTGCCAGAGAACAGAAATGCGTCACCCCAGCACCTTACTTGCAATTTCAGCAAGGCAATATCAGCAAAAATTTCTGTTGTGGATTTGATGACAAAGTAGAATTTCACAATTTGTCCAGTAGGTTTAGGCCCATGCTTATGAATCAAGGTAAAAAGAGCAGCCAGACAAACTTAAAATGACTCAGACGGAATCTGGGATGGTGACAAAGTAAGGGAGGCGGGGGGTGGGGGGGGTGAATTTTGTTTATGCTATGAAAAACGACAGCAAACCATGAGCTGAGGGAACTGAAAGTGCCATTTGAGGACACAAATTGAATACAGTAATCCACCCCCACGCACTTAACAAGCTTTGAATGAATTCCGTTCGAATGAAGCCACCATGCTTGGCCTTCCAGTTTTTAGCTGTGGCTTAATGGCCACTACTTCCTGGTGCAAGATTGTATTAGAGATAGTACCCTGCAACTGGACGACAGGAGACAGCTGAAAAAGACCTCTTGTTTAAGGACAAGTAAATGACTATTTTATGTTAACTATAATCGATTGAAAAAAATCACATTCCAAAAATTAAAAGAATAAAACAAGCACTTATCTCAGAATGAATACGTTTTGATGCGCTGGGAGAGGAGCAAAATGTTCGGGTCAGAAATTCCACTTCCTCTATCGCAGACCAGCCATTGCTTTAGTTTCTGCAAGGCTATGATTATTCGGTTTTTATTGCTCCATTGTTCCTGATACTTCAGGAGCGGGGCAGATGCTGGTGGCAAGTAACGGCATTCAGCATTCAACAACACACTTCAAACGGGGCTGCCAATGCCAAGCACTGCAGCTAAGCTTCACCAACAATATCTAGAAGATGGGGATTTTCCTTGGCAACCAGAACAGCTTAGTATTCTCGCCTCGTCTTACTTCGGACTTTGGCCCGCACCGTTCAGCGATGGAGTGTCGCTGTGAGGTCACCTCCGAAGGCGATGAGTCAGAGTAGCAGCCAGCGCTCCAGAAAAAGAGCATTACGTCAGTGTTTGAGCCAGCTACCAGGGCACCCCGCCCTGTGAAATGACAGGGAGCTGTCCTCCCCCATAGACTTTGGCCTTTCATCCTCCCTCCATCTTAGTCTTGCCTTCTCAATCCTCCCCTCCTTGCTATAGGCTTCACTCATGTTGCGTTGCAGTGTCAGAGGCAATTTTGACCAAAGAGTGCCCTGAGGTCACTGACCACAGACTTTGGAAAATCAACAGTGAGTTTTGATCATTTTCCAATTCTAGAGTAGTATGCCCACAAAATAGAATCTCCGAAGTTGTAAAATGCCTGATGCCACATTTCATTAATAAGCACATGCAATATGGGAAAACTGGAGGGTGGAAATCATTTAAATCCTGGATGTGATATTTAGCACTACAATACATTGCCGAGGCAGAATACACTGGGAAAAAAAAAACAACAAAAAAAAAAACACACGAGCGAAAGCACCCGGAGCCACGGTGTGTAATGCACATGTATCCCACCCAATGTCCTTACCGAAGGTCTAAATCTGGGTGAACAAGTGAGTAAGTGACTGACTGACTGACAAACCACAACTGGCTACACATAGACCATGGTGACAATTAATTCTCAACCAGCATTTTAAAAGTATATTCCTTGTTAAATCTCCTGTTTTCTTATTAATGTTGTCAATAAGCAGAGAAAATTTGAATCATTCAACTTTGGAAATGCGTATATTAAAAAAATGTTACTTAGAAAACAACTGAAAATGAGCCAATTTATTTTCTAATTGGAAAAAAAAGAGCATTTTAAACATCGCCGCAAGACTAGAACACTTGATAAGATGGCATAATTAGCACATTATTGTCATGATTATTGCCAAATTATGTATTTATTTATTTATTTCTTATTATTATTATTGGCAGTAGTATAAAGCCGCTTTCACATTGGACGCAAAACGAATTTTTCGCACGACAGATTACGTTCAAAGTCATTGAACGTAATCTGCCGTGCGGAAAAAATGGTTTCGCGTCCGGTGTGAAAGCAGCTTAAGACAGCCAGATCCACAACTCCCCAGCCTCAGTGACGATGAATTCCAAGCACCAGGACGCTTTAATCCCCCCACGCCTGCTGCTTCCTGTGCACCCTCCTCCACTCACCGCCTCCACATGCTCCTTCCAGCAGTCGTAGTCTGTCGCCATGGCAATGCTGGCATAGCAGAGTCCTGCCTCCTTGGCCAGCACCACCTCAGGCACAGTGGTCATGTTGATGACATCAGCACCCCACTGCCGGAACATGAGGCTCTCGGCCCGGGAGGAGAAGCGAGGGCCCTCTATGGTCATCATGGTGCCGCGAACGTGACATTGCACCCCCAGGCTCCTCGCCACCTCCAGCAGTACCTATGCCAAAAGTGATAATGCTTAATGTGATGTCAAACCTGGAGCAAGCTGCCTTTAAAGTTCTCCCAGCTGTGCGCTTGTCACTGACATTCATACGATTTTCTTCCACCATTTAAAAAAAAAATAAAAAATTTAGTTGGTTAGCACGCACGCCCACCCCAGGAAAACCCTCTAGCTTACAATTTATTACTTCTTTTTTTAGCTTTTATTCTGAAAAAATGAAAAATATCAGTTAAAGTATCGCCGAAAAGACGAACTGCAGACAAACTGTTTGGCTGTCATTGCAGCACCTGTGGGTTAAAGCAATTTTTACTCTTTATGTTGGCTCATGTAACTGTGATTTGGATATGTTGCTCAATTTGAATCTCAAACTCTTACCATAATAAAGTTAAAAATAATAATTTAAAAAACCCGTTTCTCCCGTTCTGAGCTTCCCATAACCTTGTCAAGCTGTGGTGAAAGCATGTGGTGGTCACACAAGATACTGAAATGACTTTGGACACTTTAACATTTTGATTTAATGGTGTGGACTTGGTGTGATTCTGGTCTTCCATTGGATACGCCATTTTGGGGTAATCATCATCTGCTCAAATATTTTGATGCATTTTGTGTCTTGGATTAAAACCGATGGCGTAAACAACGCTTGAAATTTACATTCAGTTTTCACATTTCGCACACCTGGGTCGAGATTGAATGTTCCTTAACTTTTTCTATGAGTCTACATTGACATTGTATGAAAAGAACAGCAAGTCACAGATGGATCACATAGTATGAATGCAAATAGTTAAAGCTTTGCAAGTCAACTTCAACCTCAAATCCATCGTTTTTAAAATCCGATATGCAGGAGTACAGAACCAAAAAAACATCATCAGTCAAATACTTTCTAATGCAGCAGGCGTCTACATGTTGTATTCTATGGCATTCTGTTCCTCGGCTGAAAAGCCATCTCGCCCACCAATGCAAAGCGTGAACAAAATTTTCATCTGATTACAGACACTGCTGCAGTTATAAAATATAGTACAAGAAACACTCTGATCAGAGGGGTATTTCACAGTACAGGATTACAGGGTTTACCGCATAACTTGGTAAAATAAATTCTAGTAAATTCAGGTCCTCTCACATCAGTCTTTGTGCTGGATTCAGAAGGGATGTACGAAGCACAATAATCAAACCAACTCAGTAGTCCTGTTCTGTGACCCCAGTAAATTATATCTCAGAATAGCACTTTTACGCTAGTCAATGTTCGAGATATGTGAGGGCTCTGGGTGTTAGTGTGGTTTTCAAATGAACTCAGTAGATCTGCTTTGTGGGACAGGGCCTTTGCCAGATATATGAAGGCCCCCAGGCACGAGTGTGAGGGCATCACACCGATGTGTGAGGCGCAGAGGGCCCGGCAGCATTCACCTCTCTAGTCCTGTTGCAAAACGGCTCGGCCATGGGAATGTGACACACCCCCACGGGGCTGTTGGGACGTCCGTCATAGAATGTCTGCGCCCTCTTCGTAGTTCTGCAAGGGAAGAACGGGAGGGTAAGTGGGAGTTTGATTTGCCAGGCAGTCCGACATCGTTTTCTCCAAGCCAACCGTAAGCGGTAGCATAGGCCTCCAGCGCAGTAGTTCGGCAGCCTGGCTGGTGATTTGCGTTCTTGGAAAAAAAGAAAAGAGAAAAAAAAAAAGCAGAGGCTTGCCGCAGGAATCGAAGAACACCCACACTCACAGGCGTGTGCCCGTCTTGGAAGCCAGCCAACCGACAGCCACAGGCCTGGCTTATGTGCGCAGTGCTGTTCGAAAGTTTGGCATCGCACAAATATATTCAGATGAAATTGATAAATTCAGTGCTGCCTTGGCAAATAAAAGTATCAAAAACAATTTCACAGTAAGGATTGCTAAAAATTTAGCTTTGCAAATCATACGTATAAACCAAATCAAAAATTATTTCAAACAGAGAGCAGTAAAGTAGAATGCTTTTAGATTAGTTCAATGTTAGCTTGAAGAATTGAAGTATCGATTTCTTTCAAAACCTTTTCATTAACATTTATAAAGTGATTCCAAACCTTTACAGGGTACTGAATAAAGCCAGGAAGTAAGCTTGTGATTCATGCGGCCAAAGTTGCATTTCTGGTTTGATCTGAACGAGTTGCCATGCTTGTATTAACATTATGCTTCCAGCAATTCTGAATGTGGAAAGTCCTTCAACATGATGGTACACTTCAATGCAACTTATTTTACTATTTAAAATGACAAACTGCTGTGACAAGGATAACAGTCTCCATGCCACTGCTGAGTGAAACAATTGAAAAAATATTACACAGGAAACCTACTGCATGTCAAACACTAGTAACTCTACTGATGATAAAAATCCACATAAGCATTCGATTAAATAAGACTAGAAGTAAACCTGAGCAAGTGGTACATCCAAATTTAAATAAAACTGACAGAAGAAGCCAGTGAGGGTAAGAGTGGTACTGTGTGTATTCATTACAAATTAAAAATGAAAGGAGTACAAAAAACAGATTTTCTGCAGATCTTTCCTTCCCCGCTTAGAAATACACAGGCTAATAATTTACATGATAAAGAGATATTCTCCGTTAGGATAAATTTATAGTAACTGACAATACGAATTGAAGGTTTATGGGAGAAGAATAATGGTACACCGACTAATGGCATTCACCATTTATCTGCCATTTGTGAGTCAGGCTATCAGTATTTCTGGCTGAACACTAGTCTATTACAAATTCACCATTAGCTCTCCATAGGAAGCGGGGGGTGAAAGAGTGACTCATGTTCGGAAATATGGTCATGCAAAAAAATTCAGCCTACTGTCATTCAAAATTGTCTTCTGTCTACTGGGAAGAAGGTTTTTGGCGTCACATTTTCACGTATTTAGGCACACATCCAAGCAAAATAAACAAACCACGAGCATCAAGGTCATTATTTTTTCCTCCATAAATTTTGAGTGACTGACGTTATTACACGTACTCAAACAATAAATTCACGAAAAATGTAAAATCATGTGCACTGTCCTATTGATACAATGACTCATAAAGAACATGACACCCTTTCACCTGGAACAAAACCATGCAAGTGGTTACAAATGACATGTCAAAAATTTAATTGACAGGAATTACATTAACAGACTAATCTCAGAGTGCGGATCTCCCTTTTACTAGGTAATACAATGAATTAAGTTTGCTATCATTTTGCCATGTGCTCTCATCAAAAAAATTAATCTGTAAATCAATTTAATGTAATTACTTATTATATATGCTCTAATGCAGCAACTTACAGGGTTCAATCGGGCCAAACATGTGTAATACTAACCATATAAATTCATATTCAACTAGCGATCACACTTTCCCACATCGTGCACAAAACCAATAGAGGAAGTCAATGAGATTATGGGAAATATTGTGACTGAATTACATTACCCTGTGACTAACGATATGCAAGACTGACATTAGAGAATTCATGCCACGCCGTGTCAGCACGCGGACATCAACCGCAGGTTTATTTGGTGTGACTGAGTTACTGATGACCTCCAGTACAAGTGACACAATTCATAAAGACAGGTAGACCGTGAAGCAATCCTCACAACAAAAATTTATTCATATTTTTGTGTGACTGGCTTTACAAGCTTTGGAAAACTTTCATCAGAAAAAGAACAAGGAATTCTTGCGCAGAATTTATTAGCCTTGGGAATTAATCAATTTTCTGTAAATTATAATTTGCAAATTGGAAGCCGGTCTTTAAGTTGTCAGAGAAGTTTCAAATGCAAAGTTTTTTCTGTTGAAAATGAACAGTTCATAAACATCCAACTCACCAAGCAGCATAAAAAAATTAGGACTTATAAATAAGTCCTCAGAGTAAGAAATTACTCTTACCAGTAACTCTAAGGTATACATATGTCTCTCCGCCACTTAAATATTCTGTAAAGTAAAATTCATTAATATGTACATGTCCACCTATTCAGAGACCTGCCCTTAGAGTGATTTAGAAATCAACTGAGTGCATGCTATTCAATTAACCCTTAAATGCCTTGCCAATGAAATAATAATAATAACAAGGCAATCAGAGATAGCAGACCTGGCCCCAGCCACGGGCTGACAGACAGACTGACAGAAACACACACACACACACACACAGACATGATCATTGCTTAACCTGGCCCCCTAGGGGAGGGGCCAGGTAATAATAATAATAATAAAAAATCAAAAGCACAGATTTTTGGCTGTCATTCAAAGGGCCCTCCCCCCTACTTTTGGGAGACAAAAATTAATTGGAAAATTGACTGCATAGGAGATAGCTGGCCAGGTGTGTGGTTTGCCCCAGTTTCATTTAAAAAAAAAAAAAAAAAAAAAAACTAAATTGTGTGAAAACTCCTTAAATACAGCAGGTCGGATCAATAATACTCTGAAGGAGGACACTGAGGCTCACCTGTAAGAGAGGACTTCACCAGATTAAAGACAGAGGATAGGGCAGTTCACTACATGTAAACTATTGATAAGCCTAAAAAATAGAATGTTTGCCAAAAACATCTATAACAAGGCTGTACAGTTCTGGAATAAAATTCAAAGGACAGAAAGAAGATCAAATCCAAAATCTAAAGGAGCCTCCATTTCAATTGGTGAAGGCAAATCTAAATCTAAAATCTATAAACCATACAGCTGAAAGCCTCCTCTTTGAACACATTTTGATTCATTTCAAGCCCACTGTGGTGGCACACAGAGCCAAAATAAATGGTTTGACTACAGAGGGACCCAACTACTGAGTTACACATTAGATGTAAAAACCTTACGTGCACTAACAATAATACACTCACAATAAAATGTTATGCTAACAATAACACTGATTAAATTTCAATACCAGAATTTTGTTAAAAGCAACAGTTTAAGGAATAGCATGGAGTTGAGGGTTTATAGGAGCTGTGTCACAATTACTGCGAATGCTCAGAACTTGCATTTTAAGAAAGTGAATCTGCTTGAGTGCAAATCATAATCTAATCCCATCCTTTCCAATCCGTCTTCGTTTTGCATTGTATTTATATATTTTGGTCACTCTGACATCATGCTTCTTATATTTAGGAGCTTTCTATGGAAATTTGAGGATTCAAAGCGCTATTTTAAGCTTTAGCGAAGGGATACGAAGAATGTAAGCTGGTTGCCATTGGCAATATAAAAAGAAAAATTCCTTCTAGATTTTGACTTGCAGTTGAACAAATTTTCATCGTTAAAAGTTGTGAGCTTCCGCAGTAATCATGACATAGCGCTGATAAAAAAATAATCGTTACTGACAGAAAGTATACAAATGACTCATATCGCTAAGACCTGAGCTCTTTATTTAGGGGTTAAATGCCAAGGAGATCTAGAGAGCTACCAATGAAAAAAGCTATAGCATTTCAAGTAAAGCAGACAATCTACAGTCATATCAATCTAATTAGCCTTCTGACAATTTGTTTTGGTTCTCTTGCATAATGAAGCAAATACTCAGCTGCTAGAATGCCCTCCTGCCCACTGTCAGCGGTGAGTTTCACACACAGTCATGTTACTAAGGCGACCAGCTTTACTCCAGGTTCCTGGCTCTAACTTAGTCTTTCGCCTTGCTCATTGTGTATCTTCAATGATTTTTTTCCATCTCTGAACCTACTCCTATTTGACACGACATAGCACATCACTGCAAATGGGAGCTCCATTTCTCATGGACACAACAAATTAAGAAGGTTCACTCCCCCATGACTTCAACTTAGAGGTTTAAGGGGCAGTTCTACCAAAAATAAAGTACAGATGATTGTATAAAACTTATCAAACTGATGACCTGAAAAGTTTTCCTCAAATGTTTGTGGTGAGCTTTTTCAACAGTACTGGAGCACCACAAACACTGACACCAATGCGGTCTGTTGCATCAGAATGATCTGTAACTGATACCTAGACACCCAGCCTGGATGGCTAGACAGCACTCAGAGTGGCAACATTGTTGTTTTTTTTTTTTCCATTTTTTTAGTGAACTGCCCCTATAACCACTTTAAACAGAAGCACCGAGGAACCTCATGAACAGTCCTTAGGTCTGGTTTTGTAAGTATTGACAGCACTGCTGAATGTGTACTGCCATTAGCAAATATTTGCATTTGCATTCATTTCCATAAATGCAGTCTACCGTGTTCTGCTTCTTCTGTTACACTATGCATGTCAAACAATTACTTGCCAAGGGGCTACAGCTATAGATCCGCTTTTAGCCAACTGGATCACTTGCTCATTGGTTACAAATTTCAGTTCAAGCTTCAATATTTAAGCCACTTTGAGAAAAGTCCACATCTTCGTTGGAAAACGAATTGAACAGAAACATGGCTCCTCTTTTTGCCTATTTTTCTGTTTAACGTTCACATGCACACGCACACACACCCAGTCTAACTGCCAATACGGCATGCTTACGTGGATAAATGACTCGAGCTATAAAGTTTACAGTCAACCAAACTGGTTGAGTGTGATGCTATGGCAGGGGAAAACACTTCAGTACCTGCAGTGCAAGAATGGTGTTGAACTAGGATGCAGTGGGCATTCTGCCAGACCAAAGCTGAGCCGCTCCATACCGACGACATTCCCCAAGTTCATTAGAATGGGCACCGCAATATGCGATTGGTATCATCACAGACTCAATGCGAGTGAAAAGTTGCAAATCAAGACATGGGTGTGCCACCTTTTTTTTTTTGTTTTGAAACCATAACAATGAAGGGCAGTCCACTTAATGTGCAACCGTTAATAAACAAATGAGGTGTTGTTAGCTGAACCCTGCTTAGATGAGGAGGAAGAGTTAACCAACCTCACAGAAGACCTCATGTGGGCAACTATGAATGTATTCATGGTCAAACATGGTCAAACACTTAGATGTACAAGTGTAGACACACACATACACAGAACACAAACACAAATGCACACAAACGTGAGATGAAACATGAGCTGAGATATTTAGCAAACTAAATAAAACATATAAATAGGCTGTACCAAGTGGCCAGCTTTGAGCTCTGTTTTCAAGACTTCAGTTCCTCACCTTGAAAGACATTGCTCACCAGCACTACAGCGGTTTTCTCCAATAAATCATTCTCACCCCATTTCCAATGAAATTCAGCAGTAACTAACAAAAAAAAAAAAAAAAAATCAACTCATGAGCAGAGATGAGACAAAGCAAAGCAAAGACAAAGGTAATGTATACCGAGTGCACATTTCCTTTTGGGGAAACAGTGCACTAAATATGTGTATTAGCTTTTTTTTAATGCAGTATGGTCCACGAGGGGATTTTAACACGTAAAGGTGACAGGTTGGAATTTTGAAGCAACATTTGAAAATTGGTGACAGATTAAACTTTCACGGTGACAGGTTTGAAAAATCAGAAGCATGAAGTGACACAAGAAAAGAATTTAGCAGCTGAAATAAGAAATGACAAAAATAAAGAATTTAATAATTGACACACAAAATACTTGAGATAAAGGAACATAAATTTTCCTTCAAAAGTCATAAACTTAAAAGTTGTATGTGCTTTTTTTTTATAAACAGAGGAACGTATCAGACTAGCGCAGCTGACTAGCGAGCTGCATGCACAGTACATCAATTTGCAGAAGTGTGACATTAATAGACGCGCAAGGCGTACCTTTGCATTTATTGTAAACATACCAAGGCCTTATTTTTCAAAAGCATCTTTAGGCTAAGATGATCACAGAATGTCTGGCGAAGCTTTTCACATTTATGGAGTGTTTCCAAAAAGCATCGTAACTTAAGACATTCTCCGAAATAATCTTGCATTTACGAGTGGTTGCTAACACTCGTAGAAAGCTACGAGCATTTTATGAGTTGCTTAGCCTATGGGACCTGCAGGAGTGATCACAAACTATTTGGCTTTTTGCATGCGTTATTTTAATATTACCATACTTACTTTTGTAGTATTCCTACAAATGTCAACTCCAACTGCAGGGTAATAGACTTCATCTTATGTGGGTGAAAATTTGCTATGTCAGGGTCAGCAACTGGAGAATTCCCTCTCATTAATAGCCCATACCAAAAGATGGAAATAGGCTACCTGAGAGGTGAGAGAATGTGTGTCATCTTGTTACTGGATCGAGAGTAATTTAAAGCTAATTTAAAATATGGGACTCCATAATCCCCAATAAAACGTAATAACAATACTATGAAATACAAAGATAATAGTTTATTTTGATTTATTTTCAGAGAGTGGTCACTCACCGGCAGTTCTGGACACATTCATGCTCTGCTTATGCATTGTTTGACTTTCAAAATACCAGGAGGAAGGGTTCGTTATGCATTATTCACATGTCCAGCAGCGGTATTTCATAACGCAGGAAATCTCAAAAACCGTCACCGGACACAAACGACCCACTGCTATTTTCATAGTTAGAACCTCTGGAATCTAGTTTCTAATTGAACCCCTGAAAGTGCTCTGCAATGAATCCCGAAATTATCGAGTCTCCATTTGAACCAAACAGCCGAGCTCGATTGTATGGCGGGCTGTCAAATAAGCCTGTCAATTTTCAACCCTTGCGTGACATGAATCGCACAATCATTTCATTCGCTTAGAAATGGTGTACGCTCCAAAATAGTTGGGACAAAGTGTAAATTGTGAATAAAATCAAAACACAGTGACTTTCAAATAACACCTGCATTTTATTCATAATAATACAGAGATAACATAGCAAAAGTTGAAACTGAGAAATTTTACAATTTTATCCACAAAATGAGCCCGTTTCAAATTTGATGGCTGCTACAGTCTCAAAAAAGTTGGGCCGGGGGCCTGTTCACCATTGTGTGGCATCCCCTCTTCTTTTTAACACAGAGTGGAGGCGTTGGGGCATTGAGGAGACAAGTTTCTTGAGTTTAGCCATTGGAATTTGATCCCACTTTTGTTGAATACAGGCTTCCTGCTGCTGGAGAGTTTTGTGTCTCCTTTGAGGGACTTTTCATTTAATTATGCGCCAAATGTTCTCAATCGGTGAAAGATCAGGACTGCAGGCAGGCCAGTTCAGCACACAGACTCTTCTACTATGAAGCCATGCTGTTGTGATAGCTGCAGTATGTGGTTTTGCAATGTCCTGCTGAAATACACGAGGCCTTCCCTGGAATAGATGCCATCTGGAGGGGAGCATATGTTGCTCTAAAACCTTTATATACCTTTCAGCATTCATGGTGCTTTTTATAACATGCAAGTGTCCAACACCATATGCACTAATGCATCAATAGACCCTCAGCGATGCTGGCTTTTGAACTGTACACTGATAACAGGAGGGGTGGTCTTTCTCCTCTTTAGCTCGGAGGACACGACGCTTATGATTTCCAACAAGAATGTTAAATTCGGACTTGTTTGACCACAGGACACTTTGCCACTTTGCAACAGTCCATTTTAAATGAGCCTTGGCCCACAGAACACGGTGGGGCTTCTGGATCATGCTCAGCAATGGCTTCCTTTTTGCATGATAGAGTTTTAGGTGGCATCTGTGGATGACACAGCGGACTGTGTTTACAGACAGTGGTTTCTTGAATAATTCCTGTAATTTGACGTCGAAGAACATTGTTTTTAAAGTATTCCACAATTTTTTTTCGCAAGCCTTCACAGATTTGAGAGTCTCTGCCCACCTTTACTTCTGAGACTCAGTCTCTCTTACACTTCCCTTTTTATAGCCAATCATGTTACACACCTGGCGCCAGTTAACTTGCTAAACGTTCTTTCAGATGATTCTCAATATATTAATTGCTTTTTCAGCCCTTTTTTTCCTGTGTCCCAACATTTTTGAGACCTGTTGAAGCCAGAAAATTTGAAATAAGCTAATTCTATGGATAAAAATGTAAAATGTCTCAGTTTCAACATTTGAAATGTTATCCATGTTCCATTGTAAATAACATATTGGTTCAAGTGATCTGAAAGTCATTGCATTTTTATTTTATTCACAATTTACACTTCATCCCAACTATTTTGGAATTGGGGTGGTATACACTACTGCTCAAAAGTTTGGGATCACTTGGAAATTTTCTTGTTTTCCTTGGAAAAATACATGAAATTAGTCTGAAAAGGAAAAATAGCAAATGAACAGAACATGCTGACATTGTCTGAGTTAGAAATAATGATTTTAATGGAAAATGATGAATATGTTCTTCAAACTTTGCCTTCATCAAAAAAAAAACAAAAAAAAAAACTGGTGTTTACTATTTACTACTGGAGAACTATTTAGCGCAGCTGCTAGTTGACAACCTGTGAGGCGTCTTTGTCTTAAACTACACCACACTCTCAGATATTTGTCTTCTTGCACAGTTGTGCATCGGGGCCTCCCACTCCTTTTTTCTGTCCTTGTTAGTGCCAGTTTGTGCTGCTCTCTGGAGGGAGTAGTTGACAGCATAGTAAAAGATTTTAAGTTTACATTTTCTCGCACTGAATAGCATTTTCTAAGCACAAAAATAGATTGATGGGTCTCTAAAGGAAGTTCTTTCTTTCTGGTCATTTTGAGCCCGGAAACAAACAAACAAACAATTGCTGATGCTTCAGGCACTAAACCAATCTCAAGAATGCCATGCTCCCTTTTGCGCTCCCTTATTAGTTCAACGGTTTTCTGCTGTGCAACACATTTGCATAAGGGTTTTCAAATAATCAATTAGCCTTATAAAATGCTTAATTTGGATTAGCAGCCATACCAGGAGATTGATGCAGAGGACAGTTGCTAATAATAGGCCTCTATACAAAAATGTAGGTCATTCTTAGAAAATCATCTGATTAATTCTAATCATTTGTGAAATGGGTAAAATGTTTGTGAAATGGAAAAAAATGTTTGTGAAATACATGAAAATATTTATTTCTTTGGAAAACAAAGAAATTTGCAAGTGATCCCAAACTTTTGAGCGGTAGTGTATGTTAACCACTTGTTTCCCGTATATTTACATTACCGCAACTCACACCTGCCTGATCTCTTATCAGTTGGTTTATCGAACTTGCCCGGAAGCGCGTGTACTCATATTACTGCCGACCGGCTCGAGTTGAGTTTTGACTGTGATACAGAACTCCATTAACCAAAAAACAGCTTATCGGTGCACTCATTTGGAATATTTCATCAGCATTTGCTTGAGTCCTTGAGCCTACTCGTCAGGCTGAAGGCATTGCTTATTCATTTCTTATGCATATTTCTGGTTCCATAAGAGAGAAAGAGGTATTTTTTTGTTTTGAATTGGGATTTTAATAAGAGTTTCCATTGCTGTGTTCTTATACTTTGGCATCCAATAAAATGTTGTGTTTGAAAATTTAATTTATAAAGGATTCAATTTTGTATTGTATGAGTATGTGTTTCATTGTAAATTCTTATAAGTTGCTTCATCAGTAATTTAAAGCAGAATGCACTTAAGCATTGTCAACTAGTAGAGTACATGAGGTAACCTCTCGTCTATTACGTTAAATAATATCTGAATAGCAGCAGTAATATATTTTAGATTGCAATAATCATAAGCTGTGAGTATGATGTTAAGTTAGCTTAAAGAATACTTTGAAGTATACTTGCAAAAAAAAAAAAACAAAAAACTTTTAGCTCCCTGAAAGTTTAAAACTAAATTTGAACTATAGAGGGCTTGAAGTATACAACTATTGGATTTGTAGTCTACCTGTGAGTTTACTTGCAATATACTTCAAAGTGTATTTTCATGAACTATAAAGTTGGCTTGAAGTACATAACGAGTAAAGTTGTAGTCCATCTGAGTTTACTTTCAGTATACTTCAAAGAACACTTTTATAAATTAGATATTGTCCTAAGAAGTATATAATCAGTAAATTTATTGTTCATCTTTAAGTTTACTAGCAGTATACTTCACAGTATACTTTCATGAACTGAAAAATTTACCAGAAGTACATAACTAATAAACTAGCAGTATATCTGTAAGTTTATTAGCAGTATACCGCAAATTATACTTTTATAAACTAGAAATCATGCAAGAAGTATATAACTAGTGCACTAATAGTTTACTAGCAGTATACTTCACAGTATACTTTCATAAACTGAAAGGTTTACTAGAAGTATACAACTAATAAACTAGCAGTATATTTGTAAGTTAACTTGCAGCACACTTAAATGTATACTTTCCTAAACTAGTTAAGTCACGGTACACTTAAAAGTTCACTTGTAGTGTTGTTGCAGTAAAAAACAAGAAAAAAGCGAGCAAAGCTCACATACCCCCGCTTCCCATTTGTCGCTGAATAAATGTCAATAGAAAATACCGCTTATATAGAAATGTAATATGCAGTCATATTCAAATTAAGTACCATAAAGGTCCATTCAGTATACAACCCATTGATGCGTCCCAGCCAATTTTTGCACCAAGTTGAATTACGATTTAAGGGCAATAACTCCATATTAATATATCCACCATGTACATATCCACCTTTGGAGAGCACTGGGTCTATTTAATCGAGGCATCTCCGTTGTCTATAGGGTCATCACCTAAAAAAACAGGAAGCATGGCACATGTGGTACCACAGAAAAAGAAATCTCTTACAAAATACATGTGACTTTGGGTCAGTATAACTCCTTAAAAAATAAAGTTTGGGAACTGGGTTTCAAACTAATTCAAAAGTATCGTCAAGAGTACCTACAACCAAAATGCCATTCATCTAGGTGCAGTAATTTTCGAGAAAACTTTTCCCCACTGATGCGTCCCAGTCAATTTTTGCACCAAGTCGAATCAAAGAGTCAAGGGCAATAACTCCGTAAAAAATAAAGTTTCGGAATTGGGTTTCGAACTCGTACAAGAGTATCGTCAGGAGTACCTACAACCAAAATGTCATTCAACTAGGTGTAGTAGTTTTCAAGAAAACTTGTCCCCATTGACCACTATAGAATAAAGTACAAAATGTGACGTTTCCATGGAAACGTCAGAAAATTGTCATCCCAAAAAACTGAAAATGGACTGGACATGTAGTATTTTTTATTTTTTTTTTTTTAAATTTGGCATCTCCAATCCCACCCGAATTTGGAATGCCCAATTGGGGAACTATGTACAAAGCTTGCTCGTATGCGACCCCTTGCTGCCAACTCAGGATAGTGAAGACAGTTCACGGCTCTCCTCCGAAGCACGTGCCTGTCAGCCACTGATTCTTATACACTCGCTGGTTGAATCTTCGCAAGTTCAGAGCGAGGGCGGAGGATACCCGGACATGAACCAAGTCGGAGTCTTCCTGACGAGCGCCCGTCTGGCCAACAGGAGGCGCTGGAGCAACGAACAAAGCTGTGATCGAATACCCAAATCCAGCAGTCCCTTCCCAATTTAAAACCCTGTAGCGCGATAGCCAATTGTGCGCTACTCTGAAAAAGCTGCCTGGACATGTAGTATTTGACATGGTTCATGATTGTACAAAGTTTGGCTGAAATATTTTCGACGGTTTTTGAGATATGGCCTCGGACGGAAGGACGGGCGGACGGGCTTACTTTGTAGCGGGGGTATAATAAAACTTGCATGTAATCTAGATGGGTACTTTGAGTTTAAACTTGCTTAAACTTGAAGTATACTTTTTTTTGTACAAATATGTATCAAGTCTGTCAAAACTGCAATAATTGCCAAATTTGTTCTCAAAATCAGACAAATGTTCATCTATTTCTGTGTGGGTTAATAACACTGCATAAAAATCAAGTTCAGCTCCACCCATGTGCTATTTACTCTGCTATGCTGCCCCAAAGCTGACTTGTTACTGCAAACGTACATGTGGAAGTCCATGAGATAGTAAAAACTCAGTAAAAATATAGTGCAGTATACTTCAAAGAAGCCAATATGTATGGTAAAAATATTTTAATGTGCTTATTCGTTTGATAGTAGCCTATCAGCAAGCCAGTATACTTGAACATTGGGCATGAATATTTTAATACTTTGAGATATACTCAAGAAAAGTATGATAATCAAAAGTTTTGGTACAAGTATAAGTCAAATATACTTTTATACTTTTCAGTATAAGCTAAGTATACTTAAGTATTAGTTTGCTAAGTATATCACTGATAAGTACAAGCCCAATTCCGAAATAGTTGGGACAAAGTGTAAATTGTGAACAAAATCAAAATGCTATGACTTTCAAATTACGAGCCAATATGTTATTTACAATAGAACACAGATAACATTTCAAATGTTGAAACTGAGACATTTTACTTTTTTAATCCATAAAATGAGTTTATTGCAAATTTTCGGCCTGCAAAAGGTCTCAAAAAAGTTGGGACACATGCAAAAAAGGGCAGAAAAAGCAATTAATATATAAGATAATCAGCTGAAAGAACATTTAGCAAGTAATGAAGTTAACTGGCATCAGGTGTGTAACAAGATTGGCTATAAAAGGAATGTCTTAGAGAGGCTGAGTCTCTCAGATGTAAAGATGGCCAGAGGCTCTCCAACCAGTGAAGGCTTACATGAAAAATTGTGGAATACTTAAACAATGTTCCTCAATGTCAAATTGCAAAGGCTTTGAAGGTCTCATCATTGACAGAGCATTACATCATCAAAAGATTCAGTGAAACTGGGAAAATCTCTGCGCGTAACGGACAAGGCCGAAGACCTTTGCTGGATGCCCATGATCTTCGGGCCCTCAGACACCACTGCATCACTCACCGGCATGATTCTGTCATTGACATTACTAAATGGGCACAGGGATACTTCAAGAAACCACTGTCTGTAAACACAGTCCGCCGTGCCATCCACAGATGCCACCTAAAACTCTATCATGCAAAAAGGAAGCCATTGGTTAGCATGATCCAGAAGCCCTGCCGTGTTCTGTGGGCTCATTCACAATGGACAGTTGCAAAGTGGCAAAGTGTCCAGTGGTCAGACAAGTCCAAATTGACATTCTTGATGGTAATCATGGGTGTCGCGTCCTCCGGGCTGAAGAGGAGAAAGACCACCCCTCCTGTTATCAGCATTCAGTTCAAAAGCCAGCATCTCTGATGGTGTGGAGATGCATTAGTGCATATGGTGTTAGACACCTGAATGTTTTAAAAAGCACCATGAATGCTGAAAGGTATATTAAGGTTTTAGAGCAACATATGCACCACTCCAGATGACATCTATTCCAGGAAAGGTCTTGTGTATTTCAGCAGGACAATGCAAAACCATGTACTGCAGCTATTACAACAGACTGGCTTCATAGTAGAAGAGTCCGTGTGCTGAACTGACCTGCCTGCAGTCCTGATCTATCACCGATTTAGAACTTTTGGCTCATAATTAAACGAAAAGTCTGTCAAAGGAGACCCAAAACTCTCCAGCAGCTGGAAGCCTGCATTAAATGAGTGGGATCAAATTCCAATGGCTAAACTCAAGAAACTCCTGTCCTCAATGCACAGACGCCTCCACTCTGTGTTAAAAAGAAGAGGGGATGCTACACCATGGTAAACAGGCCCCTGTCCCAACTTTTTTGAGACCTGTAGCAGCCATAAAATTTGAAATGAGCTCATTTTGTGGATAAAATTGTAAAATCTCTCAGTTTCAACATTTGCTATGTTATCTCTGTTCTACTGTGAATAAAATACTGGCTGGTGTGATTTGTAAGTCATTGCGTTTTGATTTTATTCACAATTTTGTCACAAGTGTTTCGGAATTGGGGTTGTACATCGAAAGTACACTAAAAGTATACTCACTTATTTTTAAATTTCGAAGAAGGATACTAATGGCTCACTTGAATAAACTTCTTTTTCATAAGGGAGGTAACGTGCATACATTTCATTACTTTCAGTTTGTAAATTTTATTTCATTCATTTTTACCATGATCATACGGTGACAGCCAAACAAACTGATGCTGGCCTGCTGTGGCAGGACAAAAAGCTTGTGAAGATGCTGTCAACCCGCAGACCACATGTGCGAAACAGTGAAGAGGAATCGTCTGGGTGAGCAAATGTGAAACCGATAACAACTACGATATGAGCAGTGTTGATCGCAGTGATCAACTGACTAGTTCGCACCCCCCAACTGCGAAAAGGTTGAGACTGTGCGAATCTTGTGTAGTTTGCACAAAGAACGGTGTAAAAAAAAGAGACATGCTACACATGCGTGAGTTAGGAGATTCCACTGTGCATCGAACAGTGCTTCCGAAATTACCACACCGTGAAGAATTGTTGATCAAGTTTTTCATGTAAAGTCATTTTGTCATCTCAAAATCTGTTTCTGTGTAAATAAAAAATGCCAATTCTTATTCTTATTCGTCTTATCGTACGTCACATGAACTCAAGTCAGTGTTTGGTTTAGATGCTGAACAGAACAGCTCTTATTACCCATTACGCCAACGACCACAAGTGAAAATAATCCAGGTCAGCACGCACGGCAGCATTCACTGCTGACCTGTTTATACGACCCACGTGAGCTACCTTTCGTAGATGGATCCGGGACTCCAGCACGGTGGTTGTTTCCAAGTATACATGGCTCAGAGTGCTAAGGGGTTAAACAGATATGAGAAAAGGACACAACAATGTGCGACGCCCCAGCCGTTGTTAAACCCCTCAGCGTCACCGACCGAAGTCCTCACTGTTGACTGTTGGTCTTCCTGCAGCCTAGCCATCAGAGCAACCAAGTGTTCAGGAAAGCCCATCTCAATCGTGATGTTCCAGAACTTACTATGACTGACACAACCAAATGCTTTGGCATAATCGATGAAGCACGCATACAGCAGAATATCGATTTCACTAAATATTGATTTAATACTCGTATTAAAAGTTTCAAAGTTGGACAACTAAACTTTAGAAGATATTTATTCACAGGGGGTTAATCAAGGCAATCTGACTAGTTTCATTAACCAAGTTCTCGTATTCAACATAAGTCTCGGAGCTTGAGATCCAGTGGAATAATGCAGCGCAGAAATCTTTTTGATATCTTGTGCAAATGTGAACTTGTAATTAAAGCCATCATTTCTTGACACTGAACTGAAAAGATAATAATAATAAATAATAATGTATTATTCAGAACAAAACATATTCATTTCCAGTTGTCACACATCATGTCAATACCCTTTCCAACCAAGAGTAACATTATCAAGTGAATGAAAACTGAGCCAAGAGGCGACCGGATTTATGGAGCTCCCCACATCATATTATTACATTAGGGGCAAGTCCTCTCTGAGCATTAAAGAGGATCTGAAAATTTTCTTGTTGCTAATGGCCAAAACAAGGTCTGGTATACAACTTTAACATTTCAAAGTACCATTTACTGAAATGTACAACGATGATTGGTTTCATGAGCTAGTATTGGAAACAGAGAGCCTGCGAGGATGAGCTAAAGCTAATGAGAGACAACAATTTTCTGCACAACATTGTTGTAGCTCATTGTGTTGAACCGTGGCTGATGTTACAGACCCGGGTTCACTTGTGACTGATGTTACGTGACTGACGTTATGAAAAGCAGCAAATGAAGGTTAATGCTGAGCTACTCTAACTCGCGTGGATAATAGCTTGGAATATACAAAGATTTTTTTTACAGCACTATGAATATTTTACTTTTGTGACTAATGTTACAGCCATGAAACTCGTTTATTTGAGTGGAATTTTGAATCTAATGCTTTGTACAAGCCATTTTCTGCTGTTGTCACCATGACAGTATGGACACTGGTATTACAAAACTAAAGTATTGGATATGAAACAAGTTTACACACAAGATATAAAGTGAGGCTAATTCATGCATATCTTGATTGTGTAAAAACAAGAAAAAGCATGTTCTCTCCGATGCACCGTATAGCTACATTCATCAAACTAGGCTTATGTCGTCGGAGGTGACGGCTGGGGGTATATCCTCGAACGCCCCCAATCCTCCAATTCTCCAATCCTTGAATAGACCTTGAAAAGACTTTCATTTGAACTTAATTTCAGGTCAATCGGTCAAATGGTTCTGAAGATATGGCCAAAATGGTAATTTTCCATCACAAAATATTGAACCATACAGGTATGATGTCATGATGTGACACGTTGTGAGGTCATGACCTTGCAGTTGCACATACTTTCATGTCAATTGGAGAAATAGTTCCAAAGATATAACAAAAATGGTGAATTTTATGTGACAAAGCTCCACCTTGTGTCAAAATTTTGAACCAAACAGGTATAATGTCATCGTGGGACACATCCTCAGGTCATGACCTTTCATTTGCACTTGATATGAGGTCTATCTGGGCAAATATTTCCAGAGATATGATAAAAACAGTGATTTTTTTCCGTTTTTGGCCCCTGGTGGCCAATCTAAAAATTGTAAATTGTCCAAAATCGAATCAGTTCTTGCTCTTTATGATACTAACTTATATGCAAAACTTGGAATTTCTAATTGAAATATTATTGCAGTTATTGCGTTAACATGTAAATCAGTTTTTGGCCCCTGGTGGTCAATCTAGAGATAGTAAATTTTCCAAAATAAAATCAGTTTTTCCTCTTCATGATAGTTACTTATATGCAAAACTTGGAATTTCTAATTGAAATATTACTGCAGTTATCGCGTTAACACTGAAATCAGTTTTTGGCCCCTGGTGGCCAATCTAGACATCGTAAATTGTCCAAAATCAAATCAGTTCTTCCTCTTTATGATACTTACGTATGGAATTTGGAATTTGTAATTGAAATATTACTGAAGTTATCGTGTTAACACGTAGTGCGGCGGCGACGGCAGCCGGACCAAAAACATAATATTCCCCAGAACACCATTTGGCGTTAAGCCAATAGATTAATTTTGTTTAAAATTTCCTCTTTTACCACAATAAAAGACATGCAATTTGGCACAATATGAACATGGAACTGTTCAGGGCATGCAAAGCAATTTCTGACTCAATGTGGCTTACATGGGTAAAATATCCATAATTATAAACATGGAAACCAATTATACCACATTGAAATTCAGAGATTGCAATAGCAGCTGGATGAAAAACCAGCATACAAAGGGAGCCCCCAGAACCAACGTTAAGAATCGCCATTTTAGAACAAAACAAAAAATGAATTCTTCAAAGGGTTAAGCAAAATACAAGTAACAAAAAAATTGACTGTCCGTCTTGTTTTGCCAATCATGACAAGGTCTTGGAATGAGTTCAACTGACCGCTAGGGCAAGAGGAACTGTGGTTCGGAAGCTCTGCTGCAAAGCAAATGGTGTGCGGCACCCTTTGTAATATTACAGCCACACAAATAACGTGCCGAAAAAAGGGGTGTGGGTTTCAAACCAACGCACAGAGATAAGAGCATCTCAGCCTCAAATCACAAACACGGTCTCCATTTCAAAACAGTGTCTGACCTTTTGTTGACAAATTTTATCTTATCAGCTCAGTTTCAGTTTTCAGAAAATGTTACCAAATAGACAAGCCTTCAGGCATAACGATGTAACTAGGCAAAGACCGGAAAGATATAACAAGCTTCCACTTTAAAATCAGCTGTTCCAACATGCAGCTCAGATATCAGAAACTAGGGCATCACATAAGCAGGAAGGCTGACTAGTACACTTTTTTTTTTACAGCATGTAATCTTTTTTTGGCCCCACAGTCAAAACAGAATGTAAATCTACAAAAAAATGACGCCCAAATGTAATCACCATCAGCTAACCCTTCAGAAATATGCAGTCACATGCTGTGGGACCAGACTGAACAAGCCTAGACATGCTGCTCTCCACTCACTTGTACAAAAGCCCAGCCCTGCTTAAATAACAGCTTTGGCCAGGTCAATAGAAACAAGCCTAAAACATCGCCAATAAAAACCTTTTGAGTTTATATGAAAGCCTTGGTTGATTGTAAGCCTCTTTTTGACTGCAATTTAAATGTATGGCTGAACAAGTAGTTCCTGCAGGTACCCTGTGGCCAGTTTTGTAAAATGAATATATTTTGTCTGCATCTCACAATCTGTACTTACAACTGTATTTTCTGCTGTCACTGTATCCTTGCATCGTTTCCAGTAGGCACAGAAACATGGTTTCTAGTGGTAGTTCAAAGGGGAAAATGAACTAATAATTTGACAATGTGACTGCCTGTGCCAGGGGATGTCATCGAATACTACATGTGGCCGGCAGTTATTTATTTATTTAATTTTTGTACATACTTGAGAAACAACTATTGAAAGCATTTGGAATATACACCATAGCTCCAAGATTATGGCTGAAATAAAGTCAGTTTTTTTTTAATGCTTGTATATCTTCTCACTATGGCAGTTAACTGAACAGGCACTGCAAATGGCCAGACTACTCTCACAATGTAACACTCCTACCCTCAAGGACAACAGGCTTTCACATTTTGAAAGGACACCACAAAGATGAGCAACACGAGTCAAAGCATTGAAAAGGGGCATGGCGCAGCTAGTGGAATGTTGCTACAAGGTTGACAAAAAAAATCTGCTACTGCTGCCTGACAGTTCTTAAAACTGACTGCTGCTAAATTCGCTTATCACTTAATTCCATTCTCCAAACTGACAACATCATCTGATCTCCGGTAAACAGCTTCGGCTTACGCAGGTCGTCACTTTTTTCCCTAACCCCACCACTAAACCTGAACCTGACCCCTGACCCTAACCCTAGCCCTAAACCTAATTCCACACCATAAATGTCAGTTTGGCTGAAGGAAATAAGTGATGACCACTTAATTCAAGCCGCTGAACATCAAGATGAACCAAATTCTTACTTCCATCCAGTCCAGACCATTGTATTGTGTACCTTAGAGTGTAAAAAAAAAAAAAATCTTTTAATGTAAACATAAGTAAAAACTTCATCCCCAGAATGCAGAATGGAGGAAAACAGGTAGTGTTAACTTTGTAAAACAATTCCACATCTACAATTAGAATGAATGTAGTTATTCAGTAAAGTAAAACTGAAAAACTGAATGAGTGGAAGACGAGAACAAGGACAAATGAAGGTCAGGCTCCATTTATAGACATGTTTGTTCTGCTTAAGGGTAAATGCAATAAAATTTTGTGTATGTACAAGCCACTGCCCTTTGAATTACACTTCCAATCCATGAGTAGCAATTGATGACAGTGATTAAATGTTGATAGGTAGATATACAGAGGCATATATATGACCCAGCTGATAAGAGGTAATATGACAGGCAAAACAAGAAATGTCATTCCAGCTGCATTCCATTTGAATGATTACAGGTAATTTCCTTACATAAGGCAATGCGCGTAAGGGCACACTGGCCTCCGGATGGTTGCAGGTTTAGTTTCAATTTTCCATTGGCCTGCGCTCAAATTGCATGAACAGGCGAAAAACAAACAACTTTCAGCATTTTAAATATGTATCTCAACTATTTACACAAACTTTTTTTTGTACACAGGGGAAGGCCTGGGAATGGGGCTCGGCAGTCAAATGATGGGGTACAGGGAGAATGAAGGGATGAAGAGAAAGTCTGGTTTAAATGGGTCAGATGAATTAAACAAAACCCACAGGAGAGCAAATCATATAATATCAGCTGGTAAGGTTTGCCTGCCCCAATATTATCGCCAAACAAACATGAACGAAATAAAATGTAATCAACGTTGTGACTGTTCACTGCAGAAAAAACCAAAAACATGCTAGCTCTTTCTACAACAACATTAATTGCCTTAAAGTAGCCATGTATTGATTTGAAACTTTCTTATAAAAACTTAATTTGGTATCATCCGAAAGGGCATGCAATACTCTCTTGAACTATCAACATTTTCCACCCAGAGATAATAATAGAGTAATCATGCATGTAAAATGTATGAGGGGGCGTACAAGTCATCATTCACAGGCCATGTGAACACCAAGAGGTCCTTGTCTCCAAGCCCGTTCTTGTTAGTAGCACAGAGTGTGGAGCATACCATTTTTTTTCTAGCCATCTGCGGCGAATAACATCATAGCCAAAATGGTTAAGTGAGCAGGCTTATTGATACAGATGTTTTAATCTATTGTATTTTTTGAATGGCTTTGTTATGTAGCAACTCTGTAACATTACAGAATACATGGTAAGCAGAACGATGGCACTGAGGTTACCACTGCTGCCTTGCAATAAGGAGGTTCCGGATTCGAGCCCTAGCCGGCCAGGGCCTCTCTGCATGGAGATTGCATGCTCTTCCCGGGTTCATGCGGGTTTCCGCTGGATACCCCGGTTTACCCACCCAGAAAAACATGCTTTATAGAAACCCACTGGAGAAACCTACTGCCTACTGGAGATGGTCCCAGGGCGCTACTCTGTGGCTGCTAACTGCTCCTAACTATTGGATGGGTCAAATGCAGAAGACAAATTAACAGGGTGCACTAAAGTATATCTTCACTAGCTAAGGCTACTGTTGATTTACTAAAGTTAGTTAACTGGCATGTATTTGGTTACTATTGTAGGAGTCATTCTATATCCGTGTACGAAGCTAAGACTTCTTTCACTTTTTCATAATAAAATGTTACAGATGTAGCTAAACTGAGCTGAATATTTCCATTACTTTGAATATCTCACACCGATTCACAGTGCTGTGTTTTGCTGCTTCATGCATCATGTGCTAGCTATGCAGCTGGCAAAGTGGCATTGACTGAATCCATACGTGTGAATTTATAGCACAGTATATATTCAGTTCAAATACTGCATCGCTAATCAGTTATTTACCACAAGAGTGATGCAGCAGAGATTCGATGATGCGACCACTCCATTGGCACAGAGAAAATACTATCGTCAAAGAGATAGGAACGGATCAGCGCGAGATGAAGATCGAATGGATGTGCATATTATGACCAAGCTGCGGATTATGGCTGCTGACTGGGTTGCTGATAAATTACGAATTGAACTTGAATAAGGGGATGGACTCCAGCATGCGTTAACTTAAACAATGGGATGATAAAATGGATGTGTGTCCTGTGGCTCATATTTTAGTGACAGTAAAAACTACTGTTAAGTAGAAAACGTGGTGACACTGCATTTATGTGTTTGATACAAAAAAAAAAAGTTCTCATGAATGGTTAAACAATGTGTGTCCACCTTTTTGAATTTAATGTGATGTACACAGGCCTTTTGGATGACTTCTGGTCATGCTGGGGAAAAAACTGGGTTAGAAATGGCATTTTTATATTCCTTTTATGTTGGCTCTTATATTGATTTTGCAATTGCAGGAATTTTCTGTGAAAGAACTTACTTTGAGGTGTGATAGCTTATGTTAGCAAAAAATAATCTTGCTTGTCAGAATCTGCCAAATACTTTAATTAACGTCATCTACTTAAAAACATATCAGTCCATTAAGCACGGGCAGTGGCCTGCATGGTTGGATGATCGTCTTGAATCCAGTCAGGATAGTGGACTTTGCAAGCCAATAAGCCCGAAGCATCTCACTTTCAACAAATGAAGAGCTTAAATGCAAGACACTCTATCCATTTTTATTTTTTTGAGAAAATCAATATTTTTTAATTAGTTTTTTAATTGGAGTCCAACAAATCCAAATCCTTTGATATGGACAGGGTATGACAAAGACAGGGTATGAAAAATTGATGTGCAAATTAATGGAAATCTGACTTCATTAGAACTTTGAAAAAAATACAAACTTTAATCGATTTGTCTTCAAAACACTTTATACGCCCACTTTTCTGCAAAATTCTCCATATCCATGGCAGTATCTTTGGTCACAAAATGCGCTTAAGTTCAATAATTGCAGGACCGAGAGTTTCAATTCTCATTCTTAATAATCTCTAGAGTGTATTAGATCATTTCATACCAAAATTAGTCATCTCTATCACTTTCATCACTACCATTCACTGGCCCACCTTGGGCATTAGCCACTCTTTGGTAGAATGCCCTAACCAGAGCCATCACATGGGCTGTGCGAAGTGTGCGACCGCACAGGGCTTCGTGCCTTCAGGGGGCCTCGCAGTTTGTATGTGAATTTTTAATTTTTTTTTTCGAATAAACAAATAGATAATTTGCATCACTGCACTTGACTCATTATGCTCCTAAAATGACAATTCTCTGTGTCAGTTTCATTATTTACCATTCCGTCTTGATAAAAGCTCACCCTGATCTTTTTTTTTTTAATGTCGCCATACGTAATTTGCTCCGTCTTGCTGCTAACTTGCCTTTCCTAACTGTGAGATTGCGCTCAGGGTCTTACTTGACGATACCAATAATTGACATCGGAGTAGCAAAGCTTTTCAAAGTTAAAACAAATTTAAAAATATTTTCGGACCTCCATGTCGCAGGAGACACTATGTGGGCTCGCCCTTCCATCTATCGAGAAAGACGTTGCATCCAGACTGGATTATAAAGATTTAATTGCTGAGTTTGCGGCCCAAAAGGCAAGGAAAGTGACCATCACCTAATCAATGAATGGTGAGCGGGAATCTGATGTTTTGATGTTATACTGCAGCAGAGCGTTTGTAACTGACTAGTATTCGAAAATATACTGCATCTAAATGTTAAACTGTCAGCGGATTCCACGCCTTTGTTAATCTGAGATTCTTCCATAGAAATGAGTCAAAATAAGCGATTGTCACCAATAGACTATAGGATCAAGCTTGCCATCTGCTCTGGAAAGCAAATTTTGCTCTCCCTTTCTGGGGGGAGGATGATTTTTGCATGAAACTATTGTTTTTACATGCCTTATCAATAATATATCTTTTCCAAGGTCCAAAAGTTGCACTTTAATGGGTATTTAGGCATTTAATTTTTTTGACAGTTAAACAAGAAGTGCTTTAAAAAGGAATGTACCACAAAACAGATAAATACATAGTTTTATTTCAAAACATCCACTATGTCCACTTTAACCTTGGTAAATGTATTTGTATAATTCAAGAAGGGAGATGAGTCGACACTTTTGACCTTGAGAATTTAAATTTTACAGTTAAACAAGAAGTGCTTTTTAAAAAGGAATACCATAAAACAGGCATACACAGAGTTTTAGTTCAAAAAATGCACTATGTCCACTTCAGCCTTGGTAAATGTATTTTACAATTCAAGGGACATGTGTTGACTCTTTTGACCTTGGGAAAAAGTAACGTGCACTAAATGAAAAGTGTAGTTGATGCTCTTGTATACTTTTGTGCAATGTCTACCATAGGTTTTATTTGCGTCCATTATGAAATAAAATAGTAAAATGATACAAAAAGTGAAATGCATTAAATTACTTAATAACCATAAAAGTAGCACGCACTTCATGAAGATTAAAGTAACATATACTTGGTGAACTGTATAATTGGCGATTTTTTTCTTCTTCCATTTTTGTTTTTGTTTTTAATGATTTATGTTCAGTTACACCATGCTCGTGTATTGGTGCAACATTTAACCACTTCCCCAAAATTGGGTGCATTGACTATCATTAAATTTTCAATGAATAAGTTCCTGCTCCATTCAGTTATTACATGTATCACCCCGAACTTGTCTTGATTTCATGACACCCAAAATCAACTTGAAATTATATAATACTTTGAATTTATGCTTCCTAATTCTATTTGTTTCAGGTAATAGACAAATTCAACCCAAAGATCAAGACCTCTTCACCCAAGGCTGACCTCCCAAGATCAAGACCAATTGTCAAGATAGTAATTCAAGTTAAATCCAAAAGGATGCATGCAGACTGGAGCATCATGCAACACTTAATCTTAGTTTTCTTGTTTAGACCAAAGCGCAATCGTCGTGGTCATTTCGTCAAATGTTACAGAACTAGTATACCTAAATGCAGTGCTATTGAAGTTGTAAATTTTAGACAGTGTGGACAAAAAGAGACCTTACAATTTGGTGGATAACACAATAACACAGTAAGGTGGATATCACAGACATGGTGTGTTCAATCTATATACAAAGTCTTTAATGCAAAATGCTTCATTTCAATAACTGCAATTACAAATGGAAATTAACATACAATACTCAATCCAGTTACTAGATTAGTATCTCTAACAACAACAAACAGAACGAGACTTTAAATTTTGAAGAAAAACAAAAAACAATCGGGAATCTTTTTGTTAAATTTCAAAACATATTTTCTTTGTCTTTTGCTACATGTGTTGCTTAGAGAAACCAATCTAATAATAGTCATATACCAAAACCAAGTATCCAAGAGTAATTAGTTGAGAGATGTCACTTGGCTGAATGAGTAATAGTCCCAATAGAAATATGTGCAAAACAGTAAACAATAATCAATAAATGAGCACAAACACAATAAAACTGTCAAGCCAGAGATTCCAAAATTGGGCTGGACAGACTCATTTTCTTGTAATTGTACAGAAGAGCATAAACTCTATAGTATACGATTCCAGTTATTTAGGTAGAGTGGAATATTCTTCTGCCCCCGACCCCAGCACTGACTCTAGAAATCATTGGGATATTGAAGGGCGAATAGGAAATTATATAATTTGCCATTTCATGATTTTCTTCAATTAATACAAAAATGTGACTAATTTTGTCCAAGCCTGATAGAATTGGGGAAGAAAATCAGTCTTCTGAAAGAATATTCACCCCTGCCAGTGACATGTTTTTATGTTGTCAGATCCCTGTGATGAAAAAAAACCATAAATAATGGTTTAAATTAAATACCACAGCAAATAAAGTAAATATATACAACTATGAAAACATAAAAATAGCTACATTGTAAATTCATCGAATCGAAACATTGCAGCTATTCATGTTTATGAGATCGCGCATCGTAAAAATTATAGCTGCTCTATGCAGGATGGCTTGCTTCACCTTTGAACTTTTGATGGAAAAATATTTACCGACACAGCAGCTGTGAGGCTGCCGCATTTATCGCGCTGTATTTTTGGCGGCCACAAGTGAAAAATAATAAGCTGCTCTTTGAAATAATTTTGCTGGATCGTTCGGAAAAACTGCAAAATGCAACGGGTTTTTTAATTCAAATCTCTCATTAACGTGCAACTTTTACACGTGGGAAACGTCCAAATAGTGGTTTATGTATTTTTTACTTAATTTTCAAAAAAGTTTCATGTACCCCCCAGACGGGGAGAACGACGATCAACGCTAGCGACGATCGTCTTGCGGTCTACAATGAGTGTGAGCCATTAGGTATAAGTGTTTGTTGAGCTGTAATTAATAATTCGCACTGTAATACTTCAACATGCCAATATAAAGTGACAGCTGAGCTGATTTAATGATAAAAGCAAATCTTTTTTTTTTTTTAAAAGATTATCATATTCAAAAAATCATAGTTGAAATTATTGCCACAATAAAGCTGTTTTGGTCTAAAAATGCAAGTCATTTCACCAGGGAGTATAACTAGAACAGCTGTGTGCTTGCAGCCTGACATGAAAAAAGGGCATGCATGTGAGCAGGGCCTCGCGCTTCAAGTTGGCACAGGGCCTCGCACCCCCCCGCGACGGCCCTGGCCTTAACATTCTCTTTCACGGCCCTGGCCTTAACATTCTCTTTCACATCAATGCTATCGATCAGCTTAAGCACATTGGTTTTCTTTGCCTCTTTCACACAACTGACCATAGGAAGACGCCGGGCCTAAAGTTTGTCCAGTTCTTACCCTTTTTGAGCAAATTATGGTAACAAAATTCACCATAGCGTTGGATTCCACCTACACTTTTTACCTAATGGTGACAGTTCAACAGGTTTCTCCATCTTATCAAAGTCATTCATTTTCACAATTCAAAATTGACCAAAACAGATCGAAAAGCCAGATGCAGCCTTCAATCTATGGGCACAGCCATCTTGAAAAAAACTTGTAGAAAGCCTGGGATTGGTCGATTGGATATGGAGCATTCTGACAGCGAAAATGGTTGGCATATGGTGCATTTTGCATCAGAAAGCAATTTTGAACATGCCTAATGCAAGTCATAAGGAGCATTTTCACTAAAAGCCTGTGTCTACTTGTATTTCTATTACCACAAGCATGGGAATAGAGGTCATAACACAATTTTGACAAAATGGTGTATAGTATATAAGCGTTTAGTATATAAATGGCGTTTTGTATTTAAGCTCTTCAAATCCATTTAGCTTTGAATTGTGTGGAAAACATGAGATTGAACTATGTCATGTTAAAGAGCAGCAAGTCCACTGTTTTGCTGGCCTTTTTCAGAAGTAATAAATAGTGCCACTTCCCTGTTGAATGAAAATAGTTTATAAACATTTTATATTCCTTTCCAGTTTCAAAACTGTATTTCCGAACTATATTGAAGTCTTCACCAAGTGCTATGTTTGCCTATTCGGTACAGAGCCATAGTATGGGTTTCCCTACGATTTCACAGAGGTCCAAATTAAATGTCCAGAGAACATTGTTTGTTAACACATGCCCTGTGAAGGAGTGCCACAGGCGCTAGCCACTGCCATAGTAACCTCAGACACCGGCATGTTCATGAGCCCCGAATTACACATGTGTAAGAGAAAAGTCACACAGCGCATGTCCGCGTGGCTCTGGAAATAAGGCCACAGGTCGGCCTGCTGCACCAATGTACAATTTCCAGTAAAATGAATGGGCGGCCATTTTAGCATGTTGTATCCAGTTCTTATAATACATCCACGAGTCAGCCATGCAGTCTTTTTGTGAGCTGTTTTTTTGATAATCAGCGATAAGTAATGTAATTTTATTATGTTACTGGGACAGTGAACATGAGTGCACGTTTATTTGTTCTGCGCGTATTATGAAGCGCAGACACTTTTTTATACATTGGTCCCCACTTATGTTGACTAGTGATTTTGAACCCCTCATATCTTCACTGTATTTTTTTAAAATACAGGCTTTTGCCTTCTCCACAAAACTGATTTAAAGGCAGATGCATGAATGCACAATCGGTTAATAATGTCATTAATCTTGCCCATCTCAATGAAGCATTGTTGAGAATAACGCAGGAAAGCAATAATGCGCTTAAAGCTTTGTGCTTCACTCAGCTGAATGGTTTGTTAATTTACATCAATATGCCATACATGGAGTGAAAACATATTTTTTTCTGGCTAGTGAAACCATGACGTAATGCTGCCAAAGGAGGTTCGACCAGTTATTAAATCCTGAGTTCACCAACTTTTTCCAGCAGCACTGTGAACGTTTAAGGGCTGTGTTCAATACAGACACGAAATATAAATATTAGTGTGGGATTAGGTTAAGCACGTTTGTCAATACCTGTGACTTGGATTCAGATCAGATCACATTTAATTACCAATTCATGCAGAAGACTTGGAACACTGCAAAAAAAAAAATTAAAGATAAGATAAGAATACTAGGTAAGATGAATTTACTTATTTTAAGACTTAAAACAATTATTTCTATGACCATTTTTCTTAGCAAGACAAAAAAATGTCTTATTTTGAGGTAATTTTTATTAAAATGCGAATGGGGTAAGTAAATTTACCTTGTCAAGTCAAATAGTAACTTGTTTCAAGTAAAAGAAAACTTCAAACAAGTTACTATTTGACTTAACCCATTGGCAAGCTAGTAAAAATTACCACAAAGAAAATTTTTTTTGTCTTACTAAGTAAAATAGAAATAAGTGGTTTAAGTCTTGAAACAAACAAATTTATCTTACCTCGTATTTTTATCCTATTTTTTGCAGAGAAATTTAATTTGCCACTGTATCAGTAAATTCATTTCATGAATTCACAGATATGTTTTCATTTGCCTAATTTTTGGTGTATTTCCAGATTCTTATATTTTTTTTCTTGACTTTACAAACCTTATTTTCCTGTATTTCTGCAAGGTGTTTTATATTTTCAGATTACACATTTACTCACAGATTGATAATGTGCTCACACAACTAATATTGGGACAAATCTATCTCCATATAAGTGATACAGGACCGAAACAGTGCATAAATTGAAACACAGAGGGAGCAGACTTATTTTCCATTAATACTAACAAGCTATAAAGGCTTGAGAAGGTAAGGATCTATTACACGTAGATAGTAATCAGCCCTCAAATAAAAAGCACAGTTCAACATCTAAGGCAGGGCATGCAATTATCTGGAATAGAACAAAGAGCTCCGAACCCACTTCCACGTAACACCTTGATCTATAAAGACCCTCGCAGAAAGAACACAGAAACAGAACTCAGAGGGCCAACACTCTCGCAAAAAACTCAACCTAAACCCGAGTACAGAAAAAGAAGCAATCAGATGCCAAAACCATTTCACAATGCTTTATGAGAAGCCATTCAAAGTGAACTGCTGAATTTAAGAATGAATGTCGATGGGGTCACAGCAGAATCCGAGAATAAGCAGTAATCATATTTTTAACACAAGTTAGATAGAGAATGTGCCATTTTTACCCTCTACAATTTGACTATTATCATAGTAAAGTGAAGGATTTTTTATCTTGTCCCAGTCCAGAGTGAAATCATCTCAAAAACGCTCAGGTGACGCACAGATACTCCCAACATAATTCACAATACTCTGAGCCTGGGAGTCATGCTTCAAGCCAGGGCATCCAGCTAGCTTTGAGCCACACAAAATACACTGCACCAATGTGTGTACACTCAACCATCTGCAAGCAGGAACACAAGATTTTATTTCAATGAAAGGTGGCCCTTCCCAGTGTGAGATTAATCCCCAATATAATTCCCAGTTATAGTCAGCTGGATCATTAGATTTAGTCAAATGTAAATGGCTTTATCAGAGGGAATAACTAATTTGTAATGATTAAAACAGAGGCTGCATCGACACCTAGTGGATGTCAACTAAATTACAGGCTATAAAATCTAAACTAAATCAATCAAGTCATCTAACATGAATAGAAGACACACATGGTACTCCCAAGAGTTCTGCGCAGACCCGAATATATCCAGATTTAGCACTATGCTCAGAAAAATAGTGATAAACTGTAATGCAAGAATAAAACTACCGCGCATATACACTGCCCGTCAAAATAAATTTGCCATTTGGATTTATATAGTGAGATAATACTCATGTGAGATAATTTCTCGGTAAAGGCAGTTTATTATTAACAAAGAATTGCAGCTGGAGTAAATACATTTGGTGTGGGTGTGTGTGTGTGTGTGTGTGTGTTGGGGGGGGAGGGCAGACCAGGCTTTGCTAGTTTGGCATATTCCATATTATTAACAATCCGTTTCTTTAGTCTCGATTTTAGTCACTTGGTCGGGCAGATTCAAAACAGAAAATGTCTGACATTCATGTTCTTGTTATTTCTGGCTCACTTTCAAAAACCAGCCATTTCAAGAAGGGTGTGTTTAGAGTTTTTATATACACATTGTAACCACAGTATCAGTTGTAGCACATCAACACTCATTTTACTGTTACAAAATTATCCCAGCATGCTTTGTAGTTGAGTTCACTACTTCTTTATGAAGTTAATCTGATTAATTCAGACTCATTTGACTTCCAAAACCACGCCCATTTTATTGAAAGATTGGCTTTACTGTTAAATGACACAAACTGCAGTACTGCCATTGTGGTATTATCTGCAAACAATTAGTGGCAGAAGGTTTCTATAAAACATGGCACACAGCCATTTTATGCCTTTGAGGATTGCGGGCTGTGCCACCTTGTATCCCTTCGAATGAGGTGGAAATTCACACTTTCTATCAGGTGCAGTATCAGGTGCTTTAACTCTTCTCCCCATAATGACCACATATGACGCTTTAACTCTTCTCCCCATATTGACCACATAGGTTTGTCTTGCTGCTAGCTACTCGAGTGAGAGTCAGAAGCAGAGGCTGCGTTCGAATAGCGAGATGGTGCCATCTATTAACTGAAGCACAAAGACATCCTGAGAGGTAGAAAGAACAAATGTTAGCCCGTGAAAAACTAAATAATTAAAGCTGTTCAGCGCATAGACTGTATATAGCCTATTGGTTCAGAATAGCATAAGTCACTAAATTATGACAAACCATTGAGGGGAAGAAACAGCAATCACAGCAAACTCGAAATTGGCTTGCTAGCAAACTAACTTGCCCCCTATTTGGCAAACAAAACAAATGTGTCTTTTAGCATCATTTCACACACATACAAATTAACTCGCTCACAAAAATATGCAGTTCAGAATATGGGGACTCATCTGTAGCCTCTCTTTGTGCTCTCCTGAAATACGCCGTCTGAGCAGACTTAGTTCTGTACATACTTTATAGCCAGCTAGCCATATTCGATAAATCCTGTACAGAATTGAGTTGACTCATGAAGGCAATATGTTTCGTGGCTTTTTGGAGTTGTCAATGTTTTTTCAGGTCATCGGTGATGTCATTTGTTTCAGCCATTGGCATAGTAAATGTCTTCACAGTGAGCGAGATCTCACACCAACATTGATTGTGAGATTTTTGACAATGTTACTGTACAACCTCCAACTACAAAAGATCGAGGCACTCTAGGTTTGTTTACTAAAATGCATCAAAAACAAACCCAAAGGTAAAGCTTTAGCTTGGATATTTCACACAGAACATACATACTTATCCATTTCAAATCGAGAGCTGTAAACAAGTCTCAGAGTGACATTACATTCATAAATTAATATGTAATTAGCTAGCTGAGCTGGTTTTTGATCTTATTTTTTCAACACTAATAGAAAAATTGAGCTCGGCTACTAATGTACTCAGGGAAAGAGTAATATTAAGTGCCTATAATTGCCAAAACCACGAGAAAGTCAGGTATTTTTGAGTTCCTCTTCGAGCAAATACGAGCACAGCAATGGAGACTATTAACTCCATTCCCAGAAGCAGACAATGTGCTGTAAATATGAATGGAAGAATGAATCCATAACATTCTGACAGTACCTTTGATTTCCTCTGCAATCAGACATTTGAATGACTCCAGACTTGGCAAGTGCATTACTAAGGACCCAAGGGAGTACAGGGTCGAGCGTATGGTCATTTGGCTGAATAGTTTCAAGAAATTGAAAAAAGCTGCAAGTAACAATGCCAGGCCAAAGCCAAGCAATTGGCCCACAATAACATAGCACAAATTTTATAAAATGACAGAGGAAAAAAAAACAAGCCAAAAGCCTGACCTGTCGATAAATTGGTCAATGATGACAATGTCCCCAGGCTGGATCTCTTCTCTTAGGGAGCCACAGGCCGTGGTGACCAGTATGTGGGTGCAGCCCTCCTCTTTAAGAGCCCAAATGTTAGCCTGGTAGTTCACGTTGGTGGGCATAATTGTGTGCTGTCTACCATGCCTATGGGAGAAATTCTGGTTTTAGTTTTTTTCCCAAAAAAGGAACAAGTCTTTTGTCCAGTTCTTAAAAATAAGATGCAATATCAACTGTTATAGAACATCAGTGATTAAAGGGTTAAAATGATGAACTACACAAGGCGTTTCAGTTCTGTTTGCAGGACTAGGGCTTATAAATGGACTGCAATAGTTTACTGGGTCAAGTGGTAGAGGTAGAAACTCCTGAGGTTTTTAAGATTGTGCCTGACACAGTACTAGATACTGTCTGGTTCTCAAAGGAGAATTCTGGTGTGAAATTGACTTGGGGAGCATTGAAACATGATAACGACTACTAACCTTTGTCGAATACCCCACCTCCGTACGCACGCAACATTTCGAAATATATAACTTTTTAGCCGAAGCTCCCATCAGGCTTTCAATGGTAGTGAATCAGGCGTAGTGTTGCCATGCAAAGAAATCGCTATTTTTTTCATCATTAACAAGACTCAAAGTAGCTCCATACTTCATCGGTAGAATTCCGAGGGCCCCGACATTTAAAACGAGGCACTGAGAGCTTTGAAAATGCACAGGTAGTTTATTAAAAAAGACTATTTGTGCAAATAGTACCTTGAGCTAGTTTCCAGTCGACTCCATCTTGAAAGTCACGATAAGTCGATTGACGAGCACGAACAAATGGGAAGGATAGGGGAACAGATTGCAATCTATTCGTTTGTGCTCGTCAATCGACTTTTTGCGACTTTCAAGATGGAGGCGGCTGGAAACTAGCTCAAGGTACTGTTTGCATATACAGTCTTCTTTAATAAACTACCTGTGCATTTTCAAAGTTCTCAGTGCCTCGTTTTAAATGTCAGGGCCCTCGGAATTCTACCGATGAAGTGTGAAGCTACTTTGAGCCTTGTTAATGATGAAAAAAATAGCGATTTCTTAGCATGGCAAAGCTATGCCCGATTCACTACTATTGTAAGCCTGTTGGGGAGCTTCGGCTAAAAAGTTATATATATTGAAATGTTGCGTGCGTACAAAGGTGGGGTATTCAACAAAGGTTAGTACTCGTTATCATGTCTCAATACATCCCAAGTCAATTTTACACCAGAATTCTCCTTTAAGTTTCCTGTAAGGGGCTATTTACAATTGATCGTGCGTGTCTACGTGAACTGCGTGTTCTACGGGCGACCCGAATTCTACGGCCAAAACTGACCAGCAGACCGATCGTGGCGCACGCAGCCAATTTTTCTGGTCGTACAGGGTAAGTACTTGTTCAATACGTGCCACTTACATGAAGCTGGCGTGATCTGCGAAATCCGTGACGATCAGGGATCTTTTCACACGCACGTGGGACGTGATGCTCGCAAGTGGAGAGTACTTAACATGCACGTGCGATTCAAGTGGCAAGTAATGCAGACGTACGGGAGAGGTTCACGCACGTGTAACGTGATTGCCACTTGAGTGGCATGCACGTCGACGACAAGGCGCAAGTGAGTGTGGAGTACGTGTTCTACGTGGCCAGTGCGGGTTGGGGTACTATTTAAAAATGCTGATGTAACAGGACTCAGCATCATTTATCATCTTCATCCGTGCTGGTATCCATGGAAGTGGAGGCAATGGAAGCAGAAAGCTGACTGGAAGCTGGTGATTTCTTGGATCTCCTGGGTGGCATTTTCACAACTGTTCAAGAACTGGCAAATGACCGGGTTTAAATAACCCGCACGTGCAAGTACTTGCCACGTGTGTGCGCTGCGTGAGACGTACGTCCGACCTGCTTGCTCCGCCAGTGTCGTGCGTGGAAAGTAAGTCAGTTTTGCGCTACCCGGACGACAGAAGTGCTTACCACGTGCGTGGCACTTGCGTGGGTGTATATTCATATGCTTACAATATTAAAAATATTTTAAAATTCTTGATATATGATTCATTTTGAATTAATTTTAATGGAATTTTCCCCATAAAACCCTATATATATCTACAGCACACGCACTTGTGACGTACTTGCCATGTACTTGGCGTGGACTATTTTCGACTGATCGCTACGTGCACCGTGGAATTAATTTGCAGACCAATTCTTTGCTACGGGCGGTTCTACGTGCCCTGCGGCCAGCAAAACACGCACGTGTCACGTACTCGCCACGTCGAGCACGCAGTCATTTTTCCCAAATTTCGCACGTAAGTTGCACGTAGACGCCCGTACGTTCAAATGTAAATCCCCCTTAAGGTACATTTCAGAGTTAGTAACCCTGCAAGCCTAAATGGCCTCTACATGTCACACTATGCTCTGCCATGTTTTTTTTTACGAAATTGGCGGGCCAAATAGTTGTGATACGACAATGGTACTCAAACAGCCCTGGGGGACCATTGCTTATGCTGTATTTTTGTTCCATCCACAATTGCAATTCCAGAATTTTAAAAAGTAGTCAATATTTCTTTATAGGACTTTATAGGATGTTTATAGGATTTGCCCTTTAATGCCCAACTATGTCAGAAATAACTAGGCATGCCCCGTATAGTACAATATTGCAAATGACCTATTTGACTATTGACATTACCAACTTGCTTTTAATTCGTGACATTGTGAACTCTAAGTTAAACCTGTTTGGTGTTGTGTGTAAAGCTCTAGCTTTTAAAAATAACTAAAACACCTGGGTTCAGGAACCTAATTAGCAGCTTATTGATTCACCACAGTCTTGAATTTTTTCAGCAATGAAATCCAAATTTTGTTTTTAAATGGAAAAAAAAAAATCGCTAAATAAACACAATGGTAAGATTGGATTTTTACCTTTAACAGAATTCATTTATGTCCTAACTTTGGTTAAGAGGTAGTGAACAGCTCATCAAAATATGAAGGGCACCTAGATTAAGAAAAATCGACAGACATTTGGGGATTACAATTGTGGTTCGAACAAAAATAAATAAATAAATAAGTAAGAAATAACCTACAGATTGGTCTGAGGAGCGAGTTTGAAGACCATTTACTAACGCAAAATAACCACAGGAGGGAAACAGACAGCAAAATGGATCAGAGTGCTGTACTATGCAGGAGAATTGCATTGACCCACTATGTCTGAAAGAATTTACCTTGCAAGGAGAACACATTCAATGTTCTTAATCTTTCCCACAATGAGTGCATCAGAAGGCTGAAGGAGAGAGGGGGAGATTCACGATGTCTCAGCTTGTCTTCAAGCTACAATTGACTGTCATACAAACCCTGACAAAAATTACATCATCATCGCACTAAGATGTTTTTCCAGCTTTTGACTTCATAACAAATAAACAAATTGCAGACATGACACAAAATTTTTGTTCATTAGTTTCGCATTCAGGCCTCAAGAAATACCTCAAACTAATTGGATTAAATGATTTAATTAATGGCATATTTATTACATAATCAATAGAGGAAAAAATGATGTATCACTGAATGTTGAGGGGTGGCGCATGTGTGTATTCAGATTTTCGCAGGTATTTCTTTTAGAAATGCCACTTACAAGGTGATTCCATATTATTTTCCTCAATGCTGAGTGAGTCCATATTTTCTTCTACTTGATGATGAAAAAATATTCCATCAATTTTAACAATTTAATCTCATTTCTTCAAGGTGTGTTTCATGAATCCTGAATTTTAACCTAGTCAACAGAAATGAGATGATCCCTAAAAATACCATCACATACGCATCTACTAGAACACCTCAGTATTCCTAATGTATTTTTTTACAAACACAATTTACACATCATCATCTTCACAAAATTTCTTAGCCAAGAGCAAAACTTGGTAGTCTGCCCACCCGTCCCCTGCCAATCAAATGCAACAAACCTTGCCATATGGTGTGTCAACATATTTCTCAGCCCTTCCTTCCAAGATATCAGGATCATCAAGTCCAGACCCTCCAATAATACCGATCTGAAAAAATACAGTTTGGCACATGGGAAAGAAATAATAGTAATGCTCCATTTATTGTTGTCTATTCTTTAAAGAGGCTAAAGTCCAAATTAATCAAATTTTCTCAAAAAAAAAACTAATCTGGTACGTGTTTGACCAAACAGTTCGTGAACAGCATCCTGCTAATTAAATGGCCCATATTTGAACCAAATTTGCCAAGTAGCGGACCTAACGGGAGCTGTTCCAAACGCGGAGTTCGAGCTGAAAACAATAGGAAATAAAATGTTGTCAGAGTATTATTTCCATAAATTGATTAAAACAAATATTTTTCACATCACACTGAAAAAAGGAACGCGATAATCAGCCTGTAGAAATGGTGCACTGAAATTAGACACCATTTCCTGAGATATTTATCAGGCCATAATGAGGAAATTGTCCCAAAATAAGTAGCCTACATGCATGATGACAACACGCGACCTTCATTCCACAGTGCACACTCAACAACACTGCCCATGCAGGTCAAATGAGGCCCTGTTTTCACAGGTAGCTAGCATGCTGAAGCTTTTCACTATTATAGTATGAAGTTACACGTGTAACAGCTGTTGTAAAAACTTGAATTTATTAATTTAATGGCAAAAAGCTTCAGTATGCTAGCTTGCAAATTAGTTATCTGATTGTCTTAAGGGGACTTATAGTTAAGCAAACATTTTTTCAAGATATTCACTTTTTAAACTAAGAATTATTATCAAAATAATTCTATTAGAATTCCAACTTAAAACACTGAGTTTCTGTAGCGTCACATCAGTGGTTGCCATGGCAACGGCTGTATAAATGAATATGCAGATCTAAGAAACACAGTTATTGAGATAACTAAACAGTGTTTGGTAATAATTTCAGGTGTAATGTGGAGGAAAATACATTCCTAATGTCACTACAGGAATGTCTGATTTATGATTTACTCATATTAAGAGGTACATATTGCAAAAAGAGCTCCGTACGGACATATATCATCACAAAATGAAGAAAACTGCCAAATATGAAATTAATTGGATGTACAGTTGCTGAGAAATCTATTTTCTTGTTGAAAATCTGTATTTTTATAAAAACGTGATTTTAGTTCGGCAGTAATAATGTGATTGAAGTTTGACTACAATGTTCTCAGGAGGAATACATTTAGTATTTTGTTTTTAGTGGTTTTTAACATTTTTTTTCACCTCCTTAAAAGGCACCAGCCTCATAAGTAACTCCCCCTTCTTCAATCTGTTTCTTCCCTAGTTTTACGAGCTTGTCAAGCGTCTATTTGTTTCTTTTTTCAAGGTCAAGAGTGCGTTTTTCACTCTGTTTCACACGTTTTCTGTCCATTTCATGATAGTCTTTCATTGAGTGTGCCCCTGCCTTTATGCCAAGGTTTTTTATTTTTTTTTAAGTTTTTTTTGGGTATTTTTCCTTTATTTGACCGTTATAAAGTGTAGAGAGAAAGGAAAGTTGGGGAGAGACCAATTTTATTGAACCAAAATTGTGATTTGATTTTCTGCTTAGTCCCCTTGACCGAAGTATGTATAATCTGTGGTTCATATTGCAGCCTCATCCTCAGCAGCTAGAGCACACTGGCCCCTTAAACCCAATCCAATTTCCTGTCTCTAGTTTAGGAGTAACGTGCATCTAAAAATGCCGATGAGAAAATAAAATACCCAAAAATGCAATGAATGCATGATTTGGTCACGTGAACACAGCAGAAAAAAATCTGAGAAAATTTGTGGAGCAGTTTTTATATTTGGGCAATAAACAGTAGAAAATTCATCTTGTGTTTTCAACTCTTTCTAGAAAAATTCAGGCATTTTTATTTACTATGCTGTGTAATTAAGCATTCGTGAATGAATTGCAATTTTGGCATTTTTGTGATAATTTGGGTTTTATTTTATAATGCATATGTTAGCCATTTACAAGCAGGTTTACATGATTTCCTGAAAGATACAGGCTGATGGAAGCCACACAGCCTGGTGAGTAAATATGCCAGAATTTTTCAAGAATGAGTTGGAAACACAGGATCAATTTTCTACTGTTTATTGCCCTATATATATATATATATATATATATATATATATATATATATATATATAGGACAGGCTCACAAAGTGGGAACCAGTCACCCAAATTTATGTCTTTTGTCCAGGAGATTTTTAAGTTATATTTTAGAGCTTTAAGAACAGAATAAATAGAATGATCTCATCAAGAGCAACTCAGAACACTATCCTTTTGTATGTGTCAGATGAATATTTCTTGGTCAAATTCACCAGCGAAGTTCTCATGACCATTTTAAAAGTACAAATAAAAGTGAATGTATTAAATATATTTAAAACATTCCATTACCAAAAATGTGTTTCTGCTGTGATTATATATAGGTGTGGGGTGCCTGAAAAGGATATTATTAGATCTTTGGTCCTTTAGTGTATTCCAGGTGACCAAAAATAAAATACCCACAGAAAATATGTTTTTGGAGTTATCCGCATATGTTGTACTCCAAGGATGAAAAAATTTACATTTACTGTATATGATCAAAAATTGTCTCTCCATGCAGCAAAATAATTTTGAGTTATTCCATAGCTGATTTTACCTCAGAAGTACATGGGAACTACTCACAGGCCCAAGGTCTCATCAAGGTTCGTAGACAGCATTAAGCATGTTTTATCAGTTATCCGGGTTTCTAAAAAACCACTGAAGTTTAAACAAAATAACTTTTACACCATATAATATGGCTAATTTTGAATAAATATGGATCATCAGATCATTCCTAAAGTGTACGGTGTTGTCGATGTACAGTAAACCGGAGTTATCCGGTTTTTTGAGTTATATGCAGGCAAACACACATTGTAGCTCTATCCAAGTTTATGTCGGTGCATGCTTTGTCCATGGAAAGGTTAGAAATCAACTTCCAACTAACCAGAGAGCTAGACACATGCGAACGAGAGGGAAAGATCGACTTTTTCTTCGATTTTTACCGAACCAAGGTAGTTTTTGCATCATTCATTCTGAAATCTTGTAAAATATGATCCAGAGAATCTTGTAATCAAGATATTATGGGTGATTTTACTGAAAATACACGTATAATGTCGATTGAAACCCAGGAAAGTATTTGCCGTGGTTCGAAAATGGTGCCGGCAGTCCGAAAGGGGGATCAGCTGATACGATAATGTAAAAAACGATCGGATCACTCAAAAAACTAAAAGATGCTTCGTTATCCTTGCTACTTTGTGTTAAATCCCTAATTTATTTCTTAAATGACAGCTAAGGGCATGTCCTATCAAGTCATAACAGTGTTATTCATTAATATTGATATGTGTGGTCTGAGTGGCTGAAACTGGATAACTCAAAAAACCTGTATTTTCACCATGTCACCTTGCATTGCTTATTCTGTCATCATGACTTGGGGTTAGATCTTGGGGATCATTATATACTGAGACAACATCTGTTTACATTTTATTATGGTTTTTGACCTCATTTATCCGGTTTCATAGTGTTACTCGCTCTCTTAAGTGTCTCTGAAATGTAAGATGACTCAAAAAAAACAATCTGGGCTATAATGTAATGGCTTGTTCATTTTCAATGGAAATAAGCATTGATTTGCCAAACTCTATCATTCGTAAAAAGCATCATTATTCTTGGACTTTTTTGGTATGTTTGAAGTATTTGCATTCTTGTTAACCTATTTTACTATTTACCATCTACCATCTTCAGAGACTGGTACGTCAAAGATTGCTTACATTTATACATAATTCTAGCAAAATAAATAGTCATTGAGACATTATTAGGTCAGTTTTGGGTGCTGATTTGATCTTCATGTTTTTTGACTCATCCGCGTTTTTTTTTTGAGTAATCCGCAGTTTAAACTCATTTTTTCTACAAAACCCAAAACCAGTGAAGTTGGCACGTTATGTAAATCGTAGATAAAAACAGAATACAATGCAATGATTTGCAAATCCTTTTCAACTTATATTCAATTGAATACACTGCAAAGATGTTTAATGTTCAAACTGAGAAACTTTTTTTTTTTTTTGCAAATAATCATTAACTTATAATTTAAAGGCAGCAACACATTGCAAAAAAGTTGGAACAGGGGCCTTTTTACCACTGTGTTACATCGCCTTTCCTTTTACACGACACTCAGTAAACGTTTGGGAACTGAGGAGACCAATTTTTGAAGCTTTTCAGGTGGAACTCTTTCCCATTCTTGCTTGATGTACAGCTTAAGTGCTTCAACAGTCCGGGGTCTCCGTTGTCGTATTTTATGCTTTATAATGCGCCACACATTTTCAATGGGAGACAGGTCTGGACTACAGGCAGGCCAGTCTAGTACCCGCACTCTTTCACTACGGAGCCATGCTGTTGTAACACGTGCAGAATGTGGCTTGGCATTGTCTTGCTGAAATAAGCAGGGGCGTCCATGAAAAAGACGTTGCTTGGATGGCAACATATGTTGCTCCAAAACCTGTATGTACCTTTCAGTATTAAAGGTGCCCTCACATATGTGTAAGCTGCCCATGCCTTCGGCACTAATACACCCCCATACCATCACAGATGCTGGCTTTTGAACTTTGCGCCAATAACAGTCCGGATGGTTCTTTTTCTCTTTGGTCCGGAGGACACGACGTCCACAGTTTCCAAAAACAATTTGAAATGTGGACTCATCAGACCCCAGAACACTTTTCCACTTTGCATCAGTCCATCTTAGATGAGCTTGGGCCCAGCGAAGCCGGTGGCGTTTCTAGGTGCTGTTGATAAATGGCTTTCGCTTTGCATTGTAGAGTTTTAACTTGCACTTGCAGGTGTAGCGACGAACTGTAGTTTCTGACAGTGGTTTTCTGAAGTGTTCCTGAGCCCATGTGGTGATGTCCTTTACACACTGATGTCGGTTTTTGATGCAGTACCGCCAGAGGGATCGAAGGTCATGGGCATTCAATGTTGGTTTTCGGCCTTGTCGCTTACGTGCAGTGATTTCTCCAGATTCTCTGAACCTTTTGACGATAGTACGGACCGTAGATGATGAAATCCCTAAATTTCTTGCAATAGCTCGTTGAGGAATGTTGTTTTTAAACTGTTCGACAATCAGCTCACGCATTTGTTTTTTATTTGTTTGTGAATGACTGAACATTTCAGGGAAGCTGCTTTTTTACCCAATCATGGCACCCACCTGTTCCCAATTAGCCCATTCACCTGTGGGATGTTCCAAATAAGTGTTTGATGAGCATTCCTCAACTCTCTCAGTCTTTTTTGCCACTTGTGCGAGCTTTTTTGAAACATGTTGCAGGCATCAAATTCCAAATGAGCTAATATTTGCAAAAAATTACAAAGTTTACCTGTTCGAACAATAAGTAACTTGTCTTTGCAGTGTATTCAATTGAATATAGGTTGAAAAGGATTTGCAAATCATTATATTCTGTTTTTATTTACAATTTACATAACGTGCCAACTTCACTGGTTTTGGGGTTTGTACATTGCAATCTATTTATCACCCAAATCTGGCCCATAGTGTCTTAAGGACAATAGATTTAAGTTATTTAGAGGTGTATTGCAGTAGGTGAATGTTGTTTGTCAGGATCTGTTAGTGCTTTTCAAGATCCGGAAAGATTTCTGGTCATTGCCTGGAAGTCAAACAAGAAAACTTCAATCACATTTTTTACTTTTCAGGTGTAGGACACATGTATAACACTCTTCTATTAAAAACAATGTTTGATAACTTATTTCATTGATAGAATTGAAGTTAGGGCCATAAACCTGCAACCAGTGACAATAGACTTTTTATTTATTTTTTTTTTTTTTGAGTTTTTTGAGTTATGTGTTACATTCCCTACAGACAGAGTTTCTGTCTGTAGGGAAAGTTGTGTAACTCAGCAGGGATTCGAATTGGGGACACCAGATTGCGTATACACAAACTAGACATATAGCTTTATGACATAAAATAACCATTTGAGGCCGAGAGCAGGGCATTTTCATTTTACAAGAAATGACAAGGAACAGTTTTTATGAAAAGCACAATTTTTCGCTGTGGCCAAAAACTATACTAACTTCAGAAATGTGTTGTGACCACAGATTCACTCATCACAACAGATGTTTTGAATTTTTCAAGAGGTTTATAGTCCTACAATACATATCAGGCCATTGTAAGCAGTGTTAACTATATTTAAATTGATTAGGGCATGATTGAACACCACAAGTCACCGATAACTCAAAAAACAAACAGTTTTTGGAGAAGTGAGAGACACAAATTTGACCAGCTGTAGCGCAAAAACTATGCATAATCTCATGACACGGTTCTGCACATGATAATATAACCCCTCAACATTAGGAAACAAGCTAAAATTAAGGCCTTACTCCACTTATCTGAACCCCTTACAGGTTCCCATTTTGCGAGCCTGACTCATATATATATATACATATATATATATATTCCACATGAACCAATGATGCTTTGAATTTAGTAACTCCTAAACTAGAGACAGGATATTGGATAGGGTTTAAAGGGTCAGTGTGCTGTGGCTGCCAAGGATGAGGCTGCAAAATGAACCCCTGATTATGCATACTTCAGTCAAGGGGACCAACTGAAAATCAAATAAAAACTTAGGTTGCATAAAAATAGCCATTTTCAACAGCCTATTACAGTAAAATCAAATGAGATATGTCAAATCTGACAGCAGATTCATAAATTTCAAGTAATTTAACCAGTAAGCAACCACAAATCAATTTAGGAGCACTGAAAAGTGCATTTGTATCCCTTCAAATATACTTGCATATTGCATATTGTCCTTGCTACATTCACGAGTGACTAAACACCCCCTCCTTAAATTGGCAATTACTCCATGAAAAATTGGAGTTGGAACTTCAGATTGTCCATTTGAAATGATGGCAAACACCCATTTTTTCCCCCATTTTTTCTGAGACGGTGCGGTGCAGACCCTGATCCAGTTGGCTGATCCAGTAGAATCCTGCTTGGTGTTCTGCAGTAAACATCTTATTATTATTTTTTTATTTATTTATTTTTTGGTAGGTATCAGTAATGTAGTTCTCAGTTGCACTATCATATTAGCTGCAGTGTTTATGTGCTGCTACTAGGCTGTTTGAAGTATTTATTTGTCATCATGTGTACAGTCGCAATGTTGAGGTCACTGGGGCTGCAGCCTTGAGAAAAAGAGCTTAAAGGGGACCTATTTTGCGATATTTCCAAGGTTATATTTTGATCTTGGACTCCCCTAGAGTACACCAGATCATTCAGAGTCCGGCCTGAAACGCCTCATTAGGGTGGCTCTACCGCTATGGCCCCCACTCCCCGTGTTTCCACTTTCTTCTGACTGGCCAGCTCTGTGGGGGGTGGATCTAGGGGGGACGAGGGAGCAGAACGCAGTTTTCCGGGTCTGTCTCTTCAGAGTGAAACTGAGACGCGTCTCCTGAAGGAATCGACGGGCAAACCCCGCAATCAAATGTAGTGCGTGTATAGATCTAATTAAATCAACTTGTTCTAATAAACGCAACGGCGAAAGTGGAGGATGCAGTGCGGATGTCTGGCAACTCAACTTGAATTTGCTGTCTACCTACGCCAGCTACTATGGTGAGCACACCGGTGTTTCTACTCTATAGCTAGGATTGAGGGAAAGCTAGAATCCACCCCATATAGACACATTAGTAAAACGGGTGGACAAACCCAAGTGTAGAGCGGAGGCCATAGAAATCCGGTGGGTTTGAGTTTAGAGAGATACAGGGACAGTGAGGAGCAGCTAAAAGTGGACCAACAGCTTATAGACTGCTTCGGTGTGTACATAAGGAGCTGTTGGTTCGTGTGCATAGCTGTGGTGTGTTGTTAACGTGGAGTAACGAACAGGTTCTGCGCTGGTGTATGATGAATGGGCGAAAGCTCCAGGTTAAACGGCCTTTTCGGAAATTGCCCTTGGTAATGGTTACTTATTGCGTCGGAATGACCAGAGATTTCTCGCAAAAATGGGCGCGATAAGCTGCTTTCACACTGGACGCGAAACGAATTTTTCGCGCAATAGATCATATTCAAAGTCAATGCATTGTCTTTGCATCTACTTTGAATGTAATCTCTCATGCGAAAAATTCGTTTAACGTCCAGTGTGAAAGCTGCTTAACGGGCCCACAACGCGTGTATTTGCGTCTTTGCATTGACTTTGAGTATAGCTTATCAGTGACGCGAAGAATTAGTTTCGCGTCCGGTGTGAAAGCGGCTTGACATGCCCATAATGTGTGTATTCGAGTCTTTGCATTGACTTTGAATGTATCTGATTTGTTGCGCGAAAAATTCGTTTTGCGTCCGGTGTGAAAGCTGCTTAATGTGCCAATAATGCGTATATTCAAGTCTTTGCATTGACTTGAATGTAATCTATCCCTCAAAAAATTTGTTTCCAATTTGAAAGCAGCTTTATGGATAGTACACGACAGCTAGAGAGCTCAGTTATGTTATGAACATAATACAGGTTTTGCAGACCATAAGTTCTGTTAGCGCGGACAAGTTGCTTATGTGGGGCTAGCGAATCGATCACTTCTACAGGAAAGAATTACCTGTTTCATCTCCACCTTTTTCGGCTTTTTATTAACCACAATAATTTCTAAAGGGGGATGAAATTATGTTACGGTAGTACAGAGAAATCATTTGTTATACCAGACACGGTAGAGCTTCTGCCTTTTGAATTTCTTTCACGGTAGAATCAGAAAGCAAGTACAGATATTTGTGGCAGGGAACCGGCTGATCTCGGTCATGGATAAGTGAAGCGATCAAGAGCAGTCGCTTCAACTGTAGTGGCTACAGTCGGAAACTGCCACACTGATGCTTATCGAAGTAACAAGCATGCTGATCAGAATTACTGCCTATAAGTTAACCAGGAGCATTTTTAATTAGCACAGCGGCACGCAAACTAACATGCAGTAGCTGGTAACCGAGCGGTCATAACCACAGAGACAAACCCTTAGGTTTTACAGACCGCAAGTTCCGTAACCGTGGACAGTTGTACCAAGCATCCAAATTACAAACAAGTATAAAAAGTTAGCTTCAAATGAGGTTTATGTTCACACATCTTCTGTAGAATTTCCCCTGATATTACTCTTGCATATTTAGGACACAAACATTAGCAACAGTAACTTGGCTACGTTAGCCGCTGTGCAACAGCCACAATCAACTGGCTATCACGTTGGGTTAGCTTATGCAGTAAAAGTAACTTACAGCTTCTGTCTGTGAGTCACGGACAGTCGCGACCAATACAGGCTTTATCTTCAGATACTTCACAAAGCCTGAGTTTGAGGCCAGTTGTTAGTGCTAACTATCGCTAGCAGTCCTGCTAGCCACCCATAACATGTTAGCTTCACTTACATTATTTGCAGTTAAATCGTTACTTTCAGCTTGTGGCTCCGAGCGCTTGATCGATGCAGCTGCTTCAGATTTGAGAAGCAGCTGAAACGCTTATCCTGTGTCGAATTATCCTTTATTAACAAAGCTGTCTTTGGTGAAATGCTGAGCACAAACAGCTAACGTTCCCTTTGGCCGTGGCTGTTTGCTGCCGGCAAATAAAAAAAGCTACTCACTGATTTCTGGTGGCATCCTCTTTTGGAAGATAGATAGGTATTTTTCTTCATGTCCAAAAGTAAACGGACAAGCAGCTTTGGGAGAGATACTGACAAAACTGCGCCTCAAATGATCTGCGGTTCTTCTTTTGTATTTCCAAGCGTGTAGATGCTACTAAGGCATAGTATGATCTGCCGTTGTTAGTGCCTGCTAGAATAGTTTCCGGTGTGGGCTGGTCCACCGCCCTGATTGGCTCTGGCTAGGTCTGGACTAATTGGACGGCACAACCTGACGTCAGGTTTTGCCCAGATCTCGCGAAGATCTCGGGAGGAACTGAGGAAATCACGCGCACAAAATCACGTTCTTGGATTACAGCAAAACCTCTGTATCTTATGTTTAGAACTTTCTAGAGGTTGAGTATGGACAATTAACATTATAACATTATATGTATTAAAAGAAGGATCCGCATAATTGGTCCCCTTTAAGTAATACGTTTGAGTGTTTTCTAGAGAGAACGGTTTCTTTTTTTTTTTTTTTTTTTTTTTGACCTACTCAAAATAAAATGTTACCTGATGCTGACAAAATTAATACTACACCGGATTCACTCGCTGGTTTTGTCGCAATGGCGTAGAGGCAATAGCAACGCAGTAAGGATTTCATTTTGCTGAAGGGGGATCGAATCCAAACTGGCGCGATCTTTGAAACATGTTCTTAAATTTATTTTTTCATGTTTCGGTTAAAACACTTCTCATTGATACAGTCATATTTACTGTCGAAGATGTGAGCTGTGATTTAAAAATTGCCAGTAATATTTTTGTGAATGTTTTCTTTCGCTCTACGCTACTGGGAGCTGCTCTACGCCAGAAACGCTGTTTCGCTTTTGCTGCCATCCGACTTCATCAACATAAACGGCGCCAAAGACTAATTATTTTGGGCTCCAAAACATGATAATCTTGATAAATGCATGAAGGAAGAAAGCAAATGATTAAATCTTCATCTTCCGTAAAACTAATTATAAAGCTGTTTCTATCGTTTAAATGCATGCTTTTTTGATGACAGTTCTATAGCTTAATGTTGTAAGTTTTGAGGTGGAATTAATGCATAAAAGAAGGATGGCTAATTTCGCTAAAAGTATCACTTTTTAATATTTAACCGAATAAAGTGAATAAATTGGCAAGCTCCAATGGTGGATTTTTTAAGGACAGTTCTACCTTAGCTAACATTGTAGCTAACCTCTGAGGTACAATAAGCTGCATTATTTTAGTAAAGATATCACTTTTTTATATTTCACCGAATGACCAGAATAAATTGACAAGTGCCAGTCAAGAAAGCAAGACATTACAGAGGTAAAATAGCTAACGTCTGTATGCTGCCTCCCCAGATAGCAAGCTCCTCCGCTCCGGATCTGCCGCGGATCCGGAGTGGAGGAGCTTGCTATCTGGGTTTGTGCATTTGAATTTGATTAAAATTATTCCACTATTGGATCCTTTTCTAAGTGCTGGTTAACTTTTTACATTAAATAGCTCAAGAAATGAATTTATACAAATAAAAAAGGACATTAGGAAATCATTTGACAGTATACAAGGTTTACAAAATGTCGGAATCGCCTGCATAACGTGAAAGTAATAGTGAGAATATCTTGTAATGGTGAGAAGGTCCGCCCTCTGCCTTCAAAATTCTGAGTATGATTTTTGCGCTGTGCAAAGTGGGCAAGTGACCCAGTCTTAAAAGATAGTCTACAGATTTTAAGAACGAAAGAGGAGATCTGTCGGAATTCAGCACTCCAGAACTGTCCAAAGTTTCAACTAGATGATGCGCAGTCTATAGAGATGCTAACCCACACCTCTAACCACACATGCTAACCCACATGGACAAGGGAGTGAAATTTTGGCAGCATGAATTTTCCTTCCTGCCACTCTCCCAATCTTTTTAATGCTATGACTGGTGTACTCCAGATTGGCCGAATGAACAAATCCACAGGTGAAGATGGCAATAATGAAAGAAAGTGACTGCAGAGGCAGCGGTTCAGGAATGATGAGGGGACTGAAATTATGTCAGCATGAGTATTCAGGGCTTACCGGATCTGCGGAAAATGTCCCACCTGATACTAAGAAAACATTCCTAATGAAGTACAGTAACTATTGAGTAGATATTTTCAGAATCCTCATGCGAATTCCTTGCGTGTCTCCCCTGCCCTCAGCTACATCTCAGGGGAGAGTGGAATTATGGCAGGAAGGAAAATTCATGCTGCCAAAATTTCACTCCCTTGTCCATTTCCAATATGCTGCTTCTGCAGTCAGGTTATTTGGTAATTGTAGTCTACATGCTGTGAGGGGTAACTGCTGTTAACCAGGAGCCTTGCATTAAAAAGATGGGGGGTGAGTGGAATTTTGTTAAGGGGGAAAAATGGTGCTGCCAAAAAAATCACTCCCCTCTCCATTTCTGATCAGTTTCCTTCACAGTCAAGTTCTTCTGTGATTTTAGCCTTGCTGTTGGGACATGTAACAGCTGTGCGTCTGAAGTCCACCAGTGCTTGCATTAAAAATATCAGGGGGGAGTGGAATTTTGGCAAGAGTGAAAATTCATGTCCCCCATGTCCCCCCATTTCTGATCCTTTGCATCTACAGTCAAGTTCTTTTGTAGATTAGGTCTACATGTTGGGATATGTAACTGCAGCAAATATGGAGTCCAACAGAGCTTGAAATAAAAAGATCTGGGGGAGTAGCATTTTGGCAAGGGTGAAAATTCATGTTACCAGAATTTCACCCCCCTCCTCCATTTCTCATCCTTTGCGTCTACAGTCAAGTTATTTTGTAGTTTCAGTCTACATGTTGGGATATATAACTGCAAAAAAATGGAGTCCAACAGTGCTTGCAATACAAAGATCTGGGGTAGTTCATTTTTGGCAAGGGTGAAAATTTATATTGCCAAAATCCCCCCCCCCCATTTCTGATCCTTTGCATCTACAGTCAAGTTCTTTGCCATTATTTCGTAGTTTCAGTCTACATGTTGGGATATGTAACTGCAAAAAATATAGAGTCCATCAGTGCTTGCAATAAAAAGATCTGGGGGGAGTAGAATTCTGGCAAGGGTGAAAATCCATATTGCCAAAATGTTACCCCCTCCTCCATTTTTGATCCTTTGCATCTACAGTCAAGTTCTTTTCTAGTTTCAGTCAGCAGTTGGGATATGTAACTGTGTCTATTGCGTTAATAACATCTGGGGGGAGTGGAATTATGGGAAAATGAATGTTGCCACAATTTTATTATTTTAAATTTCGGCACTATTGTCTCCACAGTTTAGTGCAGCTGCAGTTTTTGTCATCTGGATTGGTTTAGGTCCCCTTATAATGTTTTATATTCCAACATGATAGTGCCTCCAAACACACAGCTAAAAACATTTTAAAAAGTTTTCTTACAACACATGGTTAAAGTCAAATTACCATGGCGAGTACAACTACCGAATCAAAACTCAACTGAAACTGTGGACAGTTCTGGAGCGCTGAATTCTGACGGATCTCCTCTTGCGTTCTTAAAATCTGGATACTATCCTTTGAGAATGGGTCACTTGCCCACTTTGCACAGCGCAGAAATCGTACTTAGAGTTTTGAAGGCAGAGAGCGGACCTTCTCACTTTACAGGACATCGCGTTAAGCAGGTGATTACGACATTTTGTACACCCCCGAATACAGTCGAATGATTTCCTAATGTCCTTTTTGACGGTATAAATTAATTTCGTGAGCTATTTAATGAAAAAGTTCACCCACAAAAGGATCCAATTTCGGAATTATTTTAATCAAATTCAAATGCACAGAGGCAGCACACAGACATTAGCTATTCTACCTATGTAATGTCTTGCTTCTGTGATTGGCGCTTGTCGATTTATTCTGGTCGAAAAATGGCACAACAAAGCAATGGAATTTTGTCTTCCCATGTTTATGTGAGTGGGAAACGCTTCCTTTATTAAGGTGTCGCTAACGCTCAGGCAAGGTAGCAAAATAATCGTTGGACATATCTATAAATCGTGGAATCAATGTAAATAGGAAATAAAGATAAATACATCTGTTAAAATTCACAGCTGACCTCACGTCAAATTACATTATGATCGCTGGGATCTGAGGTTTAATACCCAGTAAAAGGCTGCGTACGCTTTGCGAAGTACCCGGATGTAGAGCTGTGACGTAGTCACGTCAGTGCTCCATTCCAACTTCATGCTTGGGACAGATGAACGCGCGCATCCATCCGACCACTTAACGTGGCATTCATGTAAACCATTCATTCGGAATCAAGAATTTGTGTGATTTCATTAAGAATGAAAGACATGTGCGTGTAAATGCAGCTTGATTAACGTCTCCCAGTCGTACGCGACGAGTTAGCAAGCTCGCTAGCATGTTGAACACCAAATAGGCAAAGTAAGGGGCTAGTTAGATCAACTTAATGCATACATGCCAATTCTACCGCTTTTGGGGCGTTTTTTTTTCAGAATTAAACGCGCTAAAAGCGGTAGAGTTGGCAAGTAATGTATGCTTCAGTCTAACCAGCAAGTACTGGTGAATGTGGTTCTTAATGTCTCAGGTACGCTGCCAACGTGGGCTAGAAGAATTCATAAGACAAAATGATTTTGCTGTGCGTATTATTATTTCGTGCCACCGTCAACTGTCGCATGCTGTGCACATATTTTTGCGTGTCACGCATCAATAGACTTTTCTCGCTCGTTAGCTGTAAAGGAAAGTGAACTGGCGCGACCAAAGAGATCTTCCCCAGCGAACTCGGCCGATTGCTTCTTAGCGCGCCACTCCAGGTTATTTTTTTCCTCCTAGGTTGCATGAAATGGGTAGGCTACATAATGCAGTTAATAGGCAACAGTCAATCTAGCAATACCACATACACTTGCATGTGGTACAACAGCGCATTTTCCCGTAATATAACACAACCCATAAATAACCATTAGGTCTGCACGCGGTTCAAAGTGATATTACCTTAACTGGCCTATCTTCTGCCATGTCTTCAGCGCAGCAAACTGATGCTATTTCCCAAGCAAGATGACTACTTCCTGCTGCACCGGAGGGGCAAGTCTACAACGACGACCGTAAATTCCACCGTACAAATAATGAAATGTATGAAGCTGAGAGTGAATTTACCATGCATTCGTATTCGAGCATTGACTGGGGTATCGAAAGGTATTCGACCGCATCACTGCATAGCGTTGCATTTGCGGTGATGTAAGAATGCTTCGCATAAGGCACATAGAGCGTTGGAGTGTTCTGCTATCTGCGCTGATGTACAGAAGACACGCAGTATAATTATCTTATCATAGATTTGTACTTGCCCGTTTTAACCCACCTGTGCCACAGAACGGCTTAATGTGTTGAAAACGTGTAATTATGTGCAGCAGCGATCTTTAACAGGGATTATATGAGTAAGGTACTTTTTTTTTTTTTTAAACGCCACTCTACATTATGGACGCAGCTATTTAAGAAACGCAAAGTCGCAAAAATAAATTAAAATAAGGCTTTAAAGAACACTCTTGAATAGCCATTTTTGTCCAGCAGAAAAAGATTTTTAAGTATCATCTCAACTCCCAATTTCTTGAGTTCTTTTCTCAGTATTTGTTTGTCTTCATACTTCAGACAATGAAATAATTCGTGTTCAACTGATTCCTCAAGGTTGCACTTTTTACTAAGTCCTGTCGGATGCTTTTTTTCATCAAGTGGAGCGTCTGGTTTAAACCTGTATGTCCTACTATTACTCTAGAGAATACATTTTCTTCGTGTTCTTCCACTCTTCCTCATCGCTGTTCCTACTTCTTGTTGTATTGCACACAGGTGCCTTCCAGTATTTCCATTATCCCATTTTTGTTGCCATATTTTCATGATGTGACTTTTTACTAATGCTTTAGCCTTATTTTAACTGATGGAGATATTCATTTTATCAAGTTTCAGAGCCTGTATTGCAAGTGAATCAGCCATTTCATTGCCTTTAATCCCCCCATGAGCTGGTGTCCACATAAACCTTACAACAGTATTCACATTCTTAAATCTGTATTAAGTTTTGTAAATTTCACAGATAATGTCTTGTCTACACTCTGATTTAAATGACATCAATGCCTATAATTCTGAAGTTTATTCAGTACAAGTAGTAGCATTTTTAAATGACACACTTCTATTTTCTGCAGTGCTGTTAAAATTGCTAGCATCTCAGCTGTAAATACTGACAAGTGATTTATCGTCCTCCTTTTGACAGACCTCTTTAATCGGAATATATATGGCAAAGGTGGAACAACCAGTTTTGGGATCTTTAGAACCATCTGTATATACAGGGAATAAAGGGCTGATACACTGTTTGTAGTCTGTCCTTTGCTAATACAGAAATATCTTCAGTTCCTCTTTGAACCCTATCTGGGAAACTCATACCAATATCTACTCGAGGAAACAGCCACAGAGGTGTTGCTGTAAGTGTACCGGTTAGAGAAAAAGTGCACTGATTCATTTCCATTTCTCTTGCTGTTCTATCACTACTCCATGCAAAGCACTCACGTTTTGCGGTACCACTTCCGCTCTGAGCCACACTTCAGTCAATCAGATTGTTCCTAACTGGAATTGTACACCAATCAGATTATGCGTGGCTGGAATTTTTCTCCAACATGGTTATGAAAAATAATCGACTTTTGAAAATCATGGTGCAAAGGTGTTCACTTCCTTTGATGTCCCAGCCAGGTGGGATCACTTCACACTGGTGCTATGGCCAGTCACTTCACACCTGCATGACCGCTGCCATTACATTACCTACGCTCAGATAAGTAAACACAGCTAACCTTTTTGAAGAAAAAAAATGTGCGGATCATATGACCGTCCCGTTCACTAGGTTTCCTCCACTCTATATTTTTGTATAATTTAACAGACCAAAAAGGTTACATTAACCACTGTTGTGCCTTGGTCCATTTAAATTCTGTAGAAAACGGTGATATTTTTGAACACACATAATTACAGAAACCCTGGAATTTCCTTCTTTCAATTCAACTTTGTCATTGAACCAAGGAAAAAAAGAAAACATCTTTCTTTTTAGAGCTAGAAGGTAAAGAAATAACAGATTTCTGCCACAAATTTGAAGTCAAGTATAGTCAGTAGATTCAAATTAACTGCACCCAGAATATACCCTCAACAAAACAAATTGTTTATTTAATCACAATTATTTGGTATTCTTTAATATCACCATTTTGCATTCAATCATGACACACAGATCAATCTGGCATTAATCTATACTCCATTGCAAAAAAAAAAATTGCATATTCAAAAAAATAACATTTCAGAAGAATGCCAAGACAGCTCTTCACTGCACCCCAATGGAAGACAATTTTCCCAGGGAAATGGCATGGTTAGTTTGAAGTTTGATTCTACCCTTTTACACAGAGCTCAGCTGGAAATTGTGTGTGTGTGTGTGTGCACGTTTTTTCACGTATATGTCACAGTTCTGACAAAGTGGCGGCAAATATGCATTCAAATTTTTTTTATAAGCTTTCACTTACTGGAATGGCTTGATAATTATACTACTGCAGTTTGAGTAACATTTGGGCAATGCTACTGGCAACCATCTTGAAAAGCACCTTTCATTTCTAATGCACTTGCTATGACACACAGATATTTACACGTAGATGCTGCGTTCGTAGCTTCTGTCCGTTGGAACGATGGCTTTACGTGGGCGCCATCTTGTGTTGGTGGAAGTCATGCGTAACCTCTGCCATGGGGGCAGAGGTAAATCAATGATTTTTATCATCACAACTTGACATATTTTCAAACAATTTTAACACGTTGACTGCCGACTACGAGATACAGCGCCCTCCATAGTTATTGGCACCCCTGATTAAGATGTGTTCTTCAGCTTCTAATAAATTCAGTTTTTTTCTAAATAATATAGGACCACAATGGAAAAAATGAGGAAAATCCCACCTTTAATTCAAGGGCATTTATTCAGTGGGAAAAAAATCCCACATTAATAAATAATTCTTTTACATCAAATCATGTGTGCCACAATTATTAGCACCCCTGATGTTAATACTTTGTACAACCCCCTTTTGCCAACAAAACAGCACCTAATCTTCTCCTATAATGTTTCACAAGATGGGAGAATACATATAGATCTTTGACCATTCCTCTTTACACAATCTCTCTAAATCATCCAGCGACCTGGGTCCTCTCCTCTGCACTCTCCTCTTCAGCTCACTCCACAGGGTTTCAATGGGGTTGAGGTCTGGGGACTGAGATGGCCATGGGAGGAGCTTGATTCTGTGTCTGGTGAACCATTTCAGTGTAGATTTGGCCGTTTTGGGTCATTATCTTGCCGGAAGACCCAGTGACGACCCATCTTCAGCTTTCGGGCAGAGGCCACCAGATTTTGATTTAAAATGCACTGGTATTTCATAGCATTCATGATGCCATGCACCGTAACAAGGTTCCCAGGGCCTCTGGAAGAGAAACAAGCCCACAGCATTGCTGATCCTCCCCCATACTTTACAGTGGGCATGAGGTGTTTTTCTGCGTACTCATCTTTTGTGTTCCGCCAGACCCACTTAGAGCTTTTTGGCAACTAACACTATCTTGGTCTCATCTGACCAAAGCACACAGTCCCAGTACCGCTTAGTGAACTCCAGATGTTTGCGTTTATGATTGAGTTAGAAAATGTTTTTTCCGTGCATGCCTCCCTAAAAGGTTGTTGGCGTGTTGATAGGGCCTGATGGTTGTTTTGGAGACTTTGTGACCCCAAGATGCTACCATTTGTTGTAATTCTTTAACAGTGAGCTTTGGAGAACTTTTTATTTCTCTTACCATCCTCCTCACTGTGCGTAGTGGCAAAATAACCTTGCGTCCTCGTCCAGGCTTGTTTACCACTGTTCCAGTTGTTTTAAACTTCTTAATGATTCCTCTGACCGTTGATATGGGCAGGTGCAGGTGAGTGGCTATTTTCTTGTAGCCATTGCCTGACTTGCGAAGGTCGACACACACCTACCTTACCTGAATGGTGTGTACCTTTGTCTTTCCCATGTTGGAGTGGATAAGAGAAATGGCCTCTGTGTCATGTCATATTTATACCCCAGGGAAACAGGAAGTGATGATTTACTAATTTAATGTTCCTACATACTCCGATCAACTTTGTAAACTACTGTAGAAATGACAGAAATACTTCAACTATATTTAATTCCTAGGAATGGTTAGGGGTTCCAATAATTGAGGAACACGTGATTTTATGAAAAATAACTATTTCTTAGTCAAGGATTTTTTTCCTCCCTTAAAATTCACTTGAGTTGAAGGTTACATTTTTCTACAATTTTCAGAGTGACATTATGATTCCGCAATAAAAATTGAATTTATTTTAAGTCTTTTAACACATCTTAATCATGAGTGCCAATAATTATGGAGGGCACAGTAACTCGTAATGGTGGGTCAGGGCCCGCGCTAGGCCTGAAAATTCAGGGGCAAATATCCATTCCTTTTTTGACAGCAATTAGTCGTGGCTAATTCTAGATGGTTTTACACGTTTTCCAATTCAAGAATAATCAAGTGGCAATTGACGACACGGCTTCTCTCCCCCATGCGATCTAACAGCGACAAAATAATGGGCTACATTCAGTACAGAAAAATAATTATAAATTAGGTCCATGCAATGGCATTCGGTGACAGCATTTCAGAACTTTATAGCGAATTAAGGTAATTTTGGTAGTACGTGGTTTCGTCCGTTTACATTTTCCAATCGGACAGTTGTTTATTTTTTACAGCAAGTTGCTTTACCTTGCTGCAAAAACAGGTGTACATACTTGTTGCCAAAATTACCTTCAAGCTGCTTTCACACGGGGCGAGCAGCATCATTTGAAAATGAGTTCTGAAATGCCGCTCTCGCTGGAAAATAATTTCCGTAGCTGAGTGCCAGTGCATAGACCAATTTATATATTATTTTTCTGTACTGAATGTAGGCCGTTATTTGGTCGCTGTTAGATCACATGGGGGTTACTCGTTAAGCTGTATTATTTTATGTTCAAAATGTAAATATTAATAACTTATCAGTAAGCTAATTGACATTTAAGGTTTAAGGTGAAAATAAATAACTGGGGCTGCATTCAAAGACATTGAGTGAGTGGCCTGACCCCGCCTGAATCCCTGACACAAAATGGCGGCTGTGTTGACCCTTCTGACAATCCGGGAGGCGGCATCTACGTGTATATAAGTTTAAACTATAAACAGAAGTGACATTTTTATGTTTAAGTAATTAAAATTCTGATGTATTTTTTCAATTTATTGAAAGTACTATGGCCCAGTTCTTGGCTTATGCAATGTGTTCATGTGGTTTTCATTAATTTTACAAGTCTCCTTAAACTAGATGGTGTGGTAAATATGGAGCCAAAAAGATTGAGGCAGCTACACCCCAATCTTATCCCTGAGTACAGCACAACAAAATTAACATATTCCTCATAGTGAATAGTTAGCAAAATTCATTTGAAAATATTGAATAAGATCATTTGGCAGATTAGATATACAATGGCTGTTAAGAAAATAGAGTGTACAACAGAAACAAGTGTATGCTGATTAATGCATTTGAGATTCAGTCTGTGCTACCAAAACTGTAGTCCAAAACAGGTTTCACAAACAACTCAGGAAATGGCTTTCAGTGCTTATTTTGGGGGAGCAGGAAGTGTTCGTCTCATCTGTGGGAGATGAAGGAGTCCGTTCACCAACACTCACTGGAACATCAAGTTTTGCGTTATCAGCAGCATGTGCCACCCCATCTTTCACAATGTACACACTGCTGCTCAGACTGACTGGTCGAGTCGGCTTTTCCCAGGATTGGAAGAGCGAGTCAAACAGCTGCCCATATCCAGAATTAGCGGGAGCAGTAGACGCATCATCACTGCTCTCCGGACAGCAGAGATTGAGGGCGGCAGCCTCTGCACCCGCGCTGTGTTCGCCATCGCTGTGGATGCTGATGACGCTGGGCGAGCCTCGCTCAGCCCGCTCTCTGCTCTTCCTCTTCTTGCTCTTCTTCTTGTGCTTCTTACTCTTTTTGTGGCGTCTCCTGCTCTCTCCCATAGCACTGCCCTCATACACAATCTCCACGCTGGGGCTCCTCCTCTTTCCCTGTGACCTCCAGCGATGTCTCTTTGCTCGGGATGTGGAGGAAGAGGAGGACGAAACACGCTGCCCAGAGGAGCATTCTCGGGCTGAGTCCTCCAGATGCCGGGTCTTATACTTTCTTTTCCCTCCAGGCTTGTCGTGCCGACTGTTCCGGAGGGGGGAGCGAGAGCCTCTGGAGCTGGCGTTGGAGGGGCTGCGGGAACACCTCCAGTCTCTGCGGTGGGAGCCTTTAGGTGGGGTCCTACTCTGGGAGTGGGATGATCTCCAGCCATCATGGCTCCTGGAGTAGCCAGTGTATTGCAGCTTGCTCTGACTATAGAGAGAGTAGCCATCTTTATCTCTGTCCCAAGCATAGCGGCTGAAGGAATCCTGGTAATGCGAGTGTGAAGGTTTTTCACAACCACTGCCATCTCTGCTCCATCTTTCCTTTCGAACCAAGCCTCTCAAGGGTTGGCAGTCTCGGCTCCTCGACCTGGAGCGTCCCCGGCTCCTCGACCTAGAGCGGCCCCGGCTCCTCGACCTGGAGCGGCCCCTGTCTCTGGAAAGTGTACTGTCACTCTTTATAGATATTGTGGGGCTTCTGGACCGCTTCCTCGGGCGATCAAGCGGACGGCCAGCTCTACTCCTGGACCTCCTTCTTTTCCTGGACACGTCCCGTTTGCAGTGGCTTTTCTCATTGTCACGCCTCTCCTTGCGGCGGCGTTTGCTGCTTCTTGGATCCATCTTCCTGGAGGTTCTGTGTCGTTCTGGAGGTGGGGAACCCCAGGGAGAAGACAGGCGTCTACCCTCAGGCACTGTTGAGGTGCAGTCAGTGTCCCTCTCAAGGAACTTATTCCGGCCTTCTGTGGGGGACTTGGGTTTGGATCCCATGGAGCCAGTGGTGGAGGAGGGGCTCAGGCTGTGGAAGCGGATGTGCTGGGGCTGCAGGAAGGCTTCCGGCTTCACATCATGAACAGACTCCTCAGAGTCTGAGGACAACTGTACAAGCTCCGGCGTCCTTTCTTCCATGGGCTTGACATAGCCAATGATGACACAGTCATCCTCACTGGAGGAGTCAGCCCCGTCTTTGCCTTGCACCAGGTCCTTCTTTACCTGGGTGCACAGCTGGGGCGTAACAACAGGCCCCTCCACTTCCTCCCCACCACTCTCAGACTCTGAGTCGCTGACCTCCAAAGTCAAGTGCGCTGCCTGGTCTGTGGTTGAATATGAAGGCCCAGGGGTCTCGTCATCCCATGGTGCCTGACTGAGCACACCACCTGGAGTTGCAGGACCTCGCTGCAGGTCCAACTCATCCTCATCCTCCGAAATGGCGATGACTGAAGCATCGGAGCTGCTGTCCTCCAAAGAGGAGGGCGCGGGACAGTCGTAAACGGCGTGCTGGTCGTAGGCCTCCATGTAGAACGGGCAGCGGGCGAAGCAGATGAACTCATGCAGGAAATGGTCGGTCCTATCTAACAGGAAGGGCCGCAGCTCCTCCTGTATGGCCTGGTCCTCCAGATCATATCGGGTGATCGAGGACATGATAATGTGCTGCACTATGTTGACAAGAGTGCCGTGGGCACCGTACAGAACTGTAAGCTCTCGCCTCAACCAGGGAACCAGCCGGTGGAGGCATGCTGGGTTCCTTTGGTAAAATTCAGCAGAGGTGTCCCGGTAGCGCCCACCATCCCGCACATTCCGCACTCGTACCCCTGCACGATACAGCCCACGCCGGAATCTGATCATCTCCTGCTCCCTTAGAGCTCGAGGCGTCCGACCCTCGCTCTGAGCCCTCCTTCGTGCTGCCAGTCTGTTCATCATACTCCGAAACCTCCGGTTTGGCTGCGACGGGGCAGCCCCACCCAGACCTTCGAAGAGCACCCCGTTGTCGGGAGGTGAACTCGTTATTTGCTGAGCCTCCTGCCGTTCTCTCGTCAGAGTGGTGCGATATCTGAACCGTTGGCCCTCGGGGCTCGCAAAGGAGCCATTCTCCACTGGCCTCAAGACAAACTCCTTGAAGTCATCCTCGGCCTTTATAGTGTGAAATATGGAGTTGAAGCCCTGCTTGCAAAGGGGGCATTCGGCTTTATTCTTGGACCACTCATGGATGCACCGAAAGCAAAACTTGTGCAGACAGCGATCCACGCATGCCACATTGTTGAATCTGTCCAGGCAGATTGGGCACTTTGAGTCTGGGGATGCCTCTGCTGATGCTGCCTGCAACACTTTGTCTGACCCAGCCTTCTTTTGTGTCCCAAGTATCATCTTCGTTGGCTCCATCACCTGAAACAGAATTATTGTAATTTGTTATTTTCTCGCTTACTAACGCAAGCTATATTAGTATTGAAATGAATGAACTCATTTCAAGTTGTAACGATTCCAGAATGTTGCAAAATTCTCACCCAAAGCAACTTGCACTGCTTATTTTAACACAAACTAATACACCTGTCTATATTTCAACATTATAAGTTATTTGGTTCCTTGCTCTAAGACAGGGGTATCCAATGTCAGTCCTGGGGGCACACTGTGTATGCTGGTTTTTGCTTCAACCACTATTGTAAGTAGAATTTTCACTAACTGTTAATTTGCCTTTAACTTTGTTTCATGTTTACAGCAGGGTCTGGCCAAGCGAAAGTGAACATGTGATGAAAATTATATTTCTTTGTAACACATAGTGAATGGGCTGATCTTGTAGCTTAATCTGTCTAGTTCATGGAAATAACTTTGTTTTTTTTTCAACAAAAGATGTGAAAAAATTACAGCCATTTAAAGTGCATGAAGTTTGAAAATCTGTTTTTTTGTATAATTTTCATCTCAACAATAAAATATCTAAAACTACACAAAATTTACTTGTTTTAACATTTAATACCTTTTACTATTCACATTTTTCATCATCTGTGACTATTTTTGCCAAATTCAACTTAAAAATGAGTTTTTTTTTAGTGATGAGATTGTGTGATGAAATGACACTGGTGCCACAACTGACTTAATAATAATTTATATCTGTGATACAGAATGTTTCTTTTATAACAAAAATATGGTATGTTACCTATTTTAGTTATTTTCTTGAAATAAACCTTACTTTTTCTCATGAACATCTAGTTCTGTGCTGACATAACCAATACAGCTGGTAATTACGTAACCATATTCTTTTCCCTATTAAATCTAAGAAATTCCACATTTTGCTACAACTTTTGCTTAGAACATAGTTTAATAGGTTTATTGCAATATTGAAACCAGGTTGACTCCAATTTGTAATGAGCACAGCATGTTATGCATCTTTGCGTATACCTTCTCAAATCTGATGTCCTCTTTTGGTAGTACCGTAATTGAGCACATTTTTCGTAATTTAACATTCAAAAATAATTCGAACAATCCATTGAGTATATCATGTTAAAGTACTGGTAGAAACCTTTAGAAACATGTATTTCAAGTTTATATAAGTTTTCTGGTTAAAAGGTAATAGCCCAATGAACAGCAAAATTGTAGTGACGCGACTGCTTGGCCAGACCCAGCATTAATTCTCTTAAAGGGTAGGCAACTTTGGAGAAACAATCAAATAGGAAGCAGATTTTGCCCACGCTAACTGCTTAACAGTAGACAGATGAACAGAGAGAGGGACAGTCGTGCACAGAACATCATTAGTTTTCGTTGCAAACCTTAGCCAACCTCGTGATGCATGATTTGCATCAGAAAAAAAGTCACATTATAACATGTAAACTACATAACCTGAAACAATATGAACATAATGAACATAATGAACAGAAACAAGACACACTGCTGTAGTGCAAAATCACAGCTGTCATGCTAATGTGGTAACATTAGTATTGGCGAAGTTGATAGAAAATTTCGTTTTTAGCCAACAAGTGGGGCTCGGTGGGTGCAACTGTGTATTTTACATTTTAAAGTACTACACCCATAATGTGAAACAATCACTGCCATTTTCTTATAACCAAGTAAGTTTGCATCTTTAACAACATTATGTCTTCATAACCTGACACTCCAACCTATACAAAGACTGCACAAGCAGGGTGAGCTAGCGTAGTTAGGCATGGAGGTAGACAGGCAGATGGGCTGTTCAATAACTTAATTCCAGCCAAATGATAAGGTTGGACTGATTTATTATAGGCCCGTGACCACAAGAGATTCTGGATTTTCTTCCTTTTCAGGAAAATAATTTCATAACCAGCCATTAAAGCTACATGTTGACAGAAATGTCCATGAAGAATAAAAATTCCACATAAACTAATTGGGGAAAAACACTGCATTTTTTTAAAAAAAAAAGGAAAAACTGAACAAATCAAAGAATTAGCAGATTCCTAATTGGTGAACACTGACAGTCATGAAGGCAACCCATATAAGGGTCATTCCAAGAAAAAGGGAGCCAAAGTGTGACATTTGGTCTTTTTGATTTTTAAAACAGAGAATTTCCATCAAATTAAGTCAAGTGATTGGTCAAATCTGAAATACAATATTTTCATTGTCAGAGGATAACATCTCATCTCAGAAATGTGCAGAACAGCCTGATAAAGGTGATAGCAAGTGTAACAAGAGTCATCAGAAGATGACATATCCCACCGGTTCCACATAATTTGTGATTTTTGAGCTGTTTTTGGTTAAAAATCCAAAATTTTGGGCAGAATGGAGCTGAAACCCCAAAAAGGCACAACTACACCATAAGAGTAAGTTCCATAGCAAATTTGAAGTTTGTAAGTGGTATGGTTTTTGAGTTCTGCTCCGCAAATGAAAATGATTACGGACAGACGGACAGGGCGATGACTAAATCCCACGGTATTCCATGCCGGTGGGATAACAAAGACACTAAATCTGTAGTTTGGTGGTAAAATACTGTGGAAAAATAAAACAATTTTCATTTCATATATACTGACCAAAAAAAGAAACGCAATTATGTAATCTGTTGCCAAATTTAGACAAACCCATTGAAAAAGATGCTTTGGCTCGGAGTTATTTTTGGAGGTGAGTACTTCTACCCACACATTTTCACAGTCACAGCGCGTATTCTAGAGCTGCCATTCGTCCTGAACCAAACAATCGGCAGTGCTTGGGTTCGAGCACTACCATTGTCCTAACACTCCCATTTTTGTTTTGAGTTCCTCGTAGATACCGGGGCCTATAAAAGTCCGACCAAAAATTAGTAAATGCCATAACTAACGGAAGTTCAATGAGAATGCATGATTGGGATGCTACAGGCCAGAATTGGTGTAGATAGAGTTGCCCATCAATTCGGCGTGCATTCTGTGACAATCATTCGCCTCAGAACCAGGCTTAATGCTACTGGACACACAGCCGATCACCCCAGATCCGGTAGGCCATGTGTTACGACTCCAGCGTCTGACCGTCGTATCACGACCGACCATCTGCTACACACCGAACCAACCTTCATTTTGTTGAAGGAAACCTCAACGCTGTCTGTTACCGCAATGAAATTCCCTGTCCAGTCATCCTTCCATATGTCCAACGTCACCGACTGACTGTCCAACAGGACAACACTCGTCCGTACATGGCACATATCTGTATGGAGTTCCTTTGGGCGGAAAACATGCAAATCCTTCCCTGCCCAGCATTTTCTCTGGATCTTTCACTAATAGAACACTTGTGGGACATTCTGGATGGAGTGATCCGGAGACGTCAACCCCCGCCAGCTACAGTACGTCATCTAAGACAAGCACTTACTGAAGAGTGGAACAGCGTTCCACAAGCAACAATCAGACGTCTGGTGATGTCTATGAGACGCAGGTGTACCGCCGTGCGTGATGCTAGCGGGGGACATACGAGATACTGATAGTGTCATTTGTGTTTCGTAATGTCGATCTTCACCTTGTTAAATAAAAGCCAAAATGACGATATTCCAACCCGATTCCCTCTTTCATTTGATACCAATGAAGAGTTGATTAATAACAGTTACACTCGATAAAATCAAGAAATGGAAAATTGCGTTTCGTCTTTTAGTCAGTATATATTCTATTTTGGTCATGTGGCACAATGAGAGTGAATCTGGGCAGACTCTTTGACCGATGGGATTAGTATTCAAAAAAGCTTTTTGTAAGAGAGGACACCATTACACTTGAAACGACCTGTAAACATTTTCGGTACAGGTGATCCATGCATAGCAATTATTTCAGTACTTTATTTCTCCCTAGGTATCTGCACAACGAACAATGTGTCTACAGTATAGCCAATTCGATAGGAACCCCTACTTTCGCTGTGTGTGCCGGACCGTAACATGGGCCCGAAAGGCCATTTTTGGCACTTCCCAAACTGAATTATATGTTGCTTGAAAATAAAGTTCTAATGGCAGACAGATGCCAGCATTCGTGAATTTATGGCAACAGTGGGTTTTGTTGGTTTGCAATCATTTATAAATATCAGGTGGATCAGTACTCTGAATGTAATAAGCTTTGCGAATCTAACAAGTTGGACACGAAACTTCAATGTCCCCTAAAATGACAACTGCAGTCAATCCATTGAGTATATCATGTTAAAGTACTGGTAGAAACCTTTAGAAACATGTATTTCAAGTTTATATAAGTTTTCTGGTTAAAAGGTAATAGCCCAATGAACAGCAAAATTGTAGTGACGCGACTGCTTGGCCAGACCCAGCATTAATTCTCTTAAAGGGTAGGCAACTTTGGAGAAACAATCAAATAGGAAGCAGATTTTGCCCACGCTAACTGCTTAACAGTAGACAGATGAACAGAGAGAGGGACAGTCGTGCACAGAACATCATTAGTTTTCGTTGCAAACCTTAGCCAACCTCATGATGCATGATTTGCATCAGAAAAAAAGTCACATTATAACATGTAAACTACATAACCAGAAACAATATGAACATAATGAACATAATGAACAGAAACAAGACACACTGCTGTAGTGCAAAATCACAGCTGTCATGCTAATGTGGTAACATTAGTATTGGCGAAGTTGATAGAAAATTTAGTTTTTAGCCAACAAGTGGGGCTCGGTGGGTGCAACAGTGTATTTTACATTTTAAAGTACTACACCCATAATGTGAAACAATCACTGCCATTTTCTTATAACCAAGTAAGTTTGCATCTTTAACAACATTATGTCTTCATAACCTGACACTCCAACCTATACAAAGACTGCACAAGCAGGGTGAGCTAGCGTAGTTAGGCATGGAGGTAGACAGGCAGATGGGCTGTTCAATAACTTAATTCCAGCCAAATGATAAGGTTGGACTGATTTATTATAGGCCCGTGACCACAAGAGATTCTGGATTTTCTTCCTTTTCAGGAAAATAATTTCATAACCAGCCATTAAAGCTACATGTTGACAGAAATGTCCATGAAGAATAAAAATTCCACATAAACTAATTGGGGAAAAACACTGCATTTTTTTAAAAAAAAAAGGAAAAACTGAACAAATCAAAGAATTAGCAGATTCCTAATTGGTGAACACTGACAGTCATGAAGGCAACCCATATAAGGGTCATTCCAAGAAAAAGGGAGCCAAAGTGTGACATTTGGTCTTTTTGATTTTTAAAACAGAGAATTTCCATCAAATTAAGTCAAGTGATTGGTCAAATCTGAAATACAATATTTTCATTGTCAGAGGATAACATCTCATCTCAGAAATGTGCAGAACAGCCTGATAAAGGTGATAGCAAGTGTAACAAGAGTCATCAGAAGATGACATATCCCACCGGTTCCACATAATTTGTGATTTTTGAGCTGTTTTTGGTTAAAAATCCAAAATTTTGGGCAGAATGGAGCTGAAACCCCAAAAAGGCACAACTACACCATAAGAGTAAGTTCCATAGCAAATTTGAAGTTTGTAAGTGGTATGGTTTTTGAGTTCTGCTCCGCAAATGAAAATGATTACGGACAGACGGACAGGGCGATGACTAAATCCCACGGTATTCCATGCCGGTGGGATAACAAAGACACTAAATCTGTAGTTTGGTGGTAAAATACTGTGGAAAAATAAAACAATTTTCATTTCATATATACTGACCAAAAAAAGAAACGCAATTATGTAATCTGTTGCCAAATTTAGACAAACCCATTGAAAAAGATGCTTTGGCTCGGAGTTATTTTTGGAGGTGAGTACTTCTACCCACACATTTTCACAGTCACAGCGCGTATTCTAGAGCTGCCATTCGTCCTGAACCAAACAATCGGCAGTGCTTGGGTTCGAGCACTACCATTGTCCTAACACTCCCATTTTTGTTTTGAGTTCCTCGTAGATACCGGGGCCTATAAAAGTCCGACCAAAAATTAGTAAATGCCATAACTAACGGAAGTTCAATGAGAATGCATGATTGGGATGCTACAGGCCAGAATTGGTGTAGATAGAGTTGCCCATCAATTCGGCGTGCATTCTGTGACAATCATTCGCCTCAGAACCAGGCTTAATGCTACTGGACACACAGCCGATCACCCCAGATCCGGTAGGCCATGTGTTACGACTCCAGCGTCTGACCGTCGTATCACGACCGACCATCTGCTACACACCGAACCAACCTTCATTTTGTTGAAGGAAACCTCAACGCTGTCTGTTACCGCAATGAAATTCCCTGTCCAGTCATCCTTCCATATGTCCAACGTCACCGACTGACTGTCCAACAGGACAACACTCGTCCGTACATGGCACATATCTGTATGGAGTTCCTTTGGGCGGAAAACATGCAAATCCTTCCCTGCCCAGCATTTTCTCTGGATCTTTCACTAATAGAACACTTGTGGGACATTCTGGATGGAGTGATCCGGAGACGTCAACCCCCGCCAGCTACAGTACGTCATCTAAGACAAGCACTTACTGAAGAGTGGAACAGCGTTCCACAAGCAACAATCAGACGTCTGGTGATGTCTATGAGACGCAGGTGTACCGCCGTGCGTGATGCTAGCGGGGGACATACGAGATACTGATAGTGTCATTTGTGTTTCGTAATGTCGATCTTCACCTTGTTAAATAAAAGCCAAAATGACGATATTCCAACCCGATTCCCTCTTTCATTTGATACCAATGAAGAGTTGATTAATAACAGTTACACTCGATAAAATCAAGAAATGGAAAATTGCGTTTCGTCTTTTGGTCAGTATATATTCCATTTTGGTCATGTGGCACAATGAGAGTGAATCTGGGCAGACTCTTTGACCGATGGGATTAGTATTCAAAAAAGCTTTTTGTAAGAGAGGACACCATTACACTTGAAACGACCTGTAAACATTTTAGGTACAGGTGATCCATGCATAGCAATTATTTCAGTACTTTATTTCTCCCTAGGTATCTGCACAACGAACAATGTGTCTACAGTATAGCCAATTCGATAGGAACCCCTACTTTCGCTGTGTGTGCCGGACCGTAACATGGGCCCGAAAGGCCATTTTTGGCACTTCCCAAACTGAATTATATGTTGCTTGAAAATAAAGTTCTAATGGCAGACAGATGCCAGCATTCGTGAATTTATGGCAACAGTGGGTTTTGTTGGTTTGCAATCATTTATAAATATCAGGTGGATCAGTACTCTGAATGTAATAAGCTTTGCGAATCTAACAAGTTGGACACGAAACTTCAATGTCCCCTAAAATGACAACTGCAGTCATTTTTACCTGTGTCATTAATTCTTCACATAACTTAAGGCACTTCTTTGAATAATATTCAGATTAATTTTTCATTTAACCCTTGGATTTTATGCAAATTCTAAATTTGCTTTATGAATGTAACAATGGACACAAAAGAAATTTTTGCGATAAATTTTGATTTGCTTTTTTAAGACTTCATTGTTGATACTTAGGTAGATACTGGAATGTACTTAGACACTTAGGTACTTAGATGCACTTGGATACTGGAATGTGTTTGAAATAATCCACCTGTACATGATTTGGCATCAGTGAATATGTTTTCTGACACTTACCAGTCATTCGGCAGGGGTTGTTTGAATGTAACATCTGAGGACACTGACCGTTACATTCACAACACACACCATTGGGCTACCTTTCTAAATTTCAAAGCATACAACTCTACCAAGTATAGTACTGTATTAAATCACAGCCAACTTCCGTAATTAAACAACAGCAAAAATGCTAATCAATTGCTCCCCTCGGTGAATAATTTGAATAATTGTGTCTTGAAAAATGTTGATCTTAGATGTCACATTTTGCCCCTGCATTAAGACTTAATTTACAGTTGGACAGATCAGTAATATCTGCTTTTTTCAGGTATTTCTGATTATGTGGGCTTTAAGTTGCAAGACATAGCTAAAACAATGGATGCTGGTAACCAAGATTAAATCTAAAGGCTATCTCCTCTATTCTGTTCATCTCTAATTTATAATACGCCATTGGCTGCCTTTTTCATGGAATGACCCATAACCACTTACTACGCAACAAAATTGAGTAAAATCTGTTTAGAGCTGGATAATTACGTTCAACCGAAGGATTTTATGAGACCTTAACACATTTGTGTTCAGCCACCTAATTCGGAGCTTAATGACTTGATAATTATAAGTTCCTTGCAATATGGGGGGGGGGATGCTCAAAATGTTCACGGATGAGTTATTCTTTCTAGTATGCGTGCATATTAGTTAATAACAATTAATAACAATAACAAGCATTAATAACAATTCGGCAAACGAAATGCTCCGATTCCGAATTAGGGCAGTTGTGATCGCAAATGTGGTTGAAAGATAAACCAGCATAAGTTACTCAGTTGGCTCCCAGGACCGACGTTGGGGACCACGAGTCCAGGATGCAGCCTGTTATCAACCCAGTTGCCTAGGCCCGACTTAATAAATAATATAGGCCTGCGAAATGTAAAATGTACCCGCCCAACAAGTTATCTAACTAGCACGGTCTTACTTGGCTGACAGTCGCTTCAGCTGGCAAGCCGTCGCGTTGAAAATCCCAGAGAAGTTGGAAAGACCACAACGGAAATAAGACTTTTGCTATCCTCGTTATACCGAGTGGATTTGAGTCATGTTGAATTTCACTTATCATATATCGAATAAACTCAAATCAAGCCGTGTTATCGAACGCGACAAACCTTAGCAGCTGGGTGTGCCGTGACGTGTGCGCGGTAGCTATACAAACCTAGGAAACTAAATAATAATTTTGAAAAAATAACAGCAAGTTGGATCAATATTTATACGCTACATGCGGTGTGATTTAAGTGGAAATATGCATGAGACTCACCTGCTCTGAATAAGCAGAAAAGCAGATGTCCCCTGCGCTTTTAGCCCGCTAGCTAGCTAGCAGCGAAATAAAGAGCAAACTTTCGTTGTCAAACATTGGCCTCCGTCGCAAGCGAGCACGCTAGGCAACGGCTATAACATTTAACAACGCAGAAAACAGAACATGCTTCCAAAAGGCGTAGCAGCCATCCTGCTATCGATGCAACTGTTATAATCTACAGTTTATGTTGACACACGACTAGCACGCAAAGCTAGTTGAATGTGGCTACTTGGTAATGACAACATCAATACCATAAAGTTACAAAACAAGAGCCACTGTCATGGCGGTTCATTATAGAACCGAAACTATAGGGGCAGAAGATTACTCCTGCCCCACCTAGTGGCATGGATGACTTAAAGGTTTTCAGGGGATATTAAAATTCCGAGAGGATCCTTCAAAGATTTTCCTCACTTACAACTTAAAAATTCGTGGGATTTTTAGGTCGCGCTCTTTTTATAAAATTAGCAATGCGGCTGGCTTAGCCGGCTAGCTAAATAGCCGCAAATTGGTTATCGGGACACAGAAAGGAACATGATCCATTCTGCTAACAAACTGAAACACAGGACTGTTAAATTAGTAAATACTCGTTTAATTTTTTTATTGGTGGTATCCTCAGTTTTCTCACTGAGCGAGCCAGCACGCTCATGATGGGCTTACTTGGGACAGGAGGAGAGCAGTCGTGATTGTCTACCCGTTTTTATCTAACAATGCCAGATGGACAATTTGCAGAGACCTCAATAAAAGGTATGTTTATTTAAAAAAATGTTAATCACAGGGGCCCATGTTCAGGCGCCCATACAAATGTTAACCAAGAAGATACAGCCTTGAAATTAGTTGAGTCTCTGGATCTTTCAGGATATTTTAACATGCCAAAGGAAGTTTTATGGCACTCTGCCAATGTCTGTATATAAGGGGATGAATGCTCAAATATATATCAGTATAGGGGGCGCTGTTACCAATATGTCAGATCTGACAAAACTAGACATGTGCCATGCAGAAGTTTCTTGAAATAGAATGTGTGTCTTATGTACATCATGGAAACACTGATTTTGTTTCGCACTATGTTGGTTTAACTAGTTATGCCCACAGGAAGCGCCCCACTATACCACCTTATTCAGATCTTGTAAAACCAGACATGTGCCTCCAAGAAATCTTTTGAGATGAAATATGCGCAATTTACATAGCGAAAACACTGAATTTGCTTTGGCAATTGGCTGGTTTATTTACAATCCCAATTCCGAAATAGCTGGGACAAAGTGTAAATTGTGAATAAAATCAAAATGCAAAGACTTTCAAATCACACCAGCTGGTATTTTATTCACAATAAACAGAGATAACATAGCAAATACTGAAACTGAGAAATTTTACAATTTTATCCACAAATGAGCTCATTTCAAATTTGATGGCTGCTATAGGTCTCAAAAAAGTTGGGACAGGAGCCTGTTTTTCTTGGTGTGGCATCCCCTCCTCTTTTTAAGACAGAGTGGAGGCGTCTGGGCATTGATGAGACAAGTTTCTTGAGTTTATCCATTGGAATTTGATCCCACTCTTGTTTAATACAGGCTTCCAGCTGCTGGAGAGTTTTAGGTCTCCTTTAACAGACTTTTCGTTTAATTAACATAACATAACATGAGTGGCGAGAACAGGCCATTCAGCCCAAGTAGGCTCACCAGTTTAGGATAGGATTCGTTCATGCTCGTCAATCGACCTATCGTAACTTTCAAGATGGAGGCGACTGGAAACTACCTCAAGATAATGTTTGCATAAATACTCTTTTTTAATAAACTACCTGTGCATTTTCAAAGTTCTCAGTGCCTCGTTATAAATGTCAGGGCCCTGGAAATTCTACCAATGAAGTGTGGAGCTACTTTGAGCCTTGTTAATGATGAAAAAATAGCGATTTCTTTGCATGGCAACACTATGCCCGATTCGCAGCCATTGTAAGCCTGTTGGGAGCTCCGGCTAAAAAGCCATTTATTTTGAAATGTTGCGTGCATATGGAGGTGGGGTATTTGACAAAAGTTAGTACTCATCATCATGTTTCAATACACCCCAAGTCAATTTCACATTGGAATTCTCCTTTAATGTTGTTGAAGACCAGCAAGGGTCCCAACACTGATCCCTGAGGGACGCAACTCGCAAACAATACCCAGCTCAGATGAGATTCCACAGACCACCACTCTTTGTGTTCTGTCCTGTAACCAGTTGTGAATCCACTGCAGAATACCTCCTGTAATTCCAATGGAGCTCATTTAAAAAATTAGTCTCTTATGTGGTACTGTATCAAATGCTTTCTAAAAATCCAAGTATATAATGTCATAAACCCTGCTCTGATCATAAGTCTTGATGGCCTCTTCAAAGAATTCCAGGAGGTTTGTCAGGCATGACCTTCCCTTTCGGAAACAATGTTGGCTTTCCCTTAAGATATTATTACAAATAATTATTTTTAATTCCAGCTCATCTTTTATGATAGATTCCAATATTTTGCATGCAATGCAAGTTAAACTGACTGGCCTGTAATTTCCTGGCTCAGTACAGTCCCCTCTCTTATATGTTATTATATATTGCATTATTATATATTGCAGGGTATTATATTGCCCTCCTTCCAATCATTTGGTATTTCTCCAGTTTGTAAAGACCATAGCAGAGAGTGGTATAGAGATAATCTCACTAACTTCCCTGAGCACTCTAGGATATAAACCATCAGGACCGGCCACCTTATCTGTCTTGAGTTTATGCAACTTGTCAAATACTTAATTATACCTTACCTCAATTTCAGCTAAATAATCTTCAGCATTGGACATGCTCTCTGGCTGAATAAAAACCCACTCCAAGGTAAAACTCTCAACTGTTTAAAGGTGACATAGAATGGCTGAGCGGGGTATTTATCCTTGTTCTGTGATGTGACACAACAAAATTTTGGTTGGGTCTGTAATGCCTCAGAAGTTTCCTAAAGACCTCTCTCAAAAAGCTATACTGAGTCAAAAAAGAAACTTCACACTCATAAATTTGTAAATATTTCTTGAAACTTTTAATAAAATTATCACTAGGAGTAAATGCGTTGTCAAAGACATCATGACACACATCCACCCCGACGTGCACAGGTGCATAGCATGTGTGAGTGTACTTTAAGCTAAAGCCATGTTTTCTTGTGTTCCTTGTCACGTGACCATATGAGAGATGTGCAACTGAGCTCACGTTAGCACGTTAGAGTGACATCTCGGAAAAACAAGTTTTTACATTTAATTATTCATTGATTTTCAATGCCATGGCTGTCAAACATTCAGCGTGAACGTGCCATTGGAATGCTGAATACGGAAACCTCCGTCACTGAGGTTGCAAGGGTTATAGATACAGTCGACGGACTATCCACGATCTTCGGACACGTCTCCAACAAACTGGCACCACAGCTGACCGACCTCGTTCTGGTAGCCCACGTGTGACGTGAAAAGCAGAAAACCGACAAATTGTCTTACGTCATTTGCATAATCGATTTGTTACTGCAACGTCCACTAGGAATGAATCGTTTAGAGGTCGTGTGACTGCCCAAACCATACGTAATCAACTGCGCACTGCTCTTATTCAAGTTGTAACTTCCCATATTTACTCTTGGACATTTCCATCGCTTTTCCGGTGGAACTGGTTACATTATGGACATTATTTTTATGATACACCATCTTTAATGAGTACAGAATTAAATAAAATCATTATTTATAACCTCATTTCTTGTATGTTCAACTTATCGACCTCCAAACGAGTGAGAAGTTTTTATTTTGGCAGAGTATATGTTAGGGTGGGGGATTTAAAATGCGTTGTTTTGCACCTATTTGTCGACCTTTTGGGCTTAACTGGCAACCTCATTATGGGCACTGGACGCTGATTGGCTGGCTTTGCTGCCTAAAGCGAAGCAAATAATAATCGCTTTCCATGTTAATTGCAGTGAAATTCAACATTATTCAAGTTAAACTGAAACTTCAAGGCACAAGGGTTTTAATTCCGCGTGAAAATCTCATTAATAAGCGTACATTGAATAATTGCGGACTACGGCAAATAATCCTAAAAAATGCGCTAGACCGACGCCGTATGTGTGAGACTTGGCATCTCTGCATCTTCTGCAATTTGCCTTTCATACAGTCTTCCAGCATTCCACAGCTCTTTTTTGACCACAGCTCTCATTTTACAGTATTCAGCCTTAGTATTCTCATTGTTATCTTTTATGTACATCTTATAAAGATTCCTCAATTCCCTCAAACTCCTACGAATAGCTGTAGTCATCCACGGAGGATTCTGCTTTTTTCCTCTAGCTTTCGGACACCTTTGGAATGAACCTGCATTGTGAATCAAGGAAAACCCCCTGAAATCTTTCCCACATCTCATTTACAGTCTCACAGTCCATGAGTGTCTCCCGATTTTATTTTGCTTAGATATATGCCCATCCTGTTAAAGTTTGCTCGCCTAAAATTGAAAAGGCAGGGAGGGCGCGTAGAGTGTTTCGCCCCCCTCCTCATCTATTATATCCATCCTTCCTAAACCTTATAACCTTCTATGTTATATTCATCTCCATCCGCCTCGCTAAGCCATGTCTCTGTAATTCCAACTATGTCATAGCCCTCAGTAATCATAACAGCCTCAAGTTCTGGAAATTTACTTTTTATGCTTCTTGCATTTACCTTTTGTAAGTAAAAACATTTCAGGTTATTACGAATGCTCTTCCCCTTCGATCCCATGTGTCTGCTGCTCCAAACTGCCCACTACGCTTTTTTTGCTTTAAAAATATATTTTCAATTCCGCATGTAACCCTGTCAGCTTCCATCAGGGCAGTCTGCATTTCCCAATGAATAACATTCTCTAACCTCCCTGCCTCCCAAGTCCCTAGTTTAAATAATCCTGTGCTACCCTCAACATACGCTGACCCAGTGCAAAGGTACCTCTCTGGTTCAGGTGTAGCCCGTCCGGCTTGAACAGGTCACCCAGGTCATAATGCGCTAAATGTTCTCAATTGGTGAAAGATTAGGACGGCAGGTAGGCCAGTTCAGCACACGGACTCCTCTACTACGAAGCCACGCTGTTGTAATAGCTGCAGTATGTGGTTTTGCATTGTCCTGCTGAAATACACAAGGCCTTCCCTGGAAGAGATGTCATCTGGAGGGGAGCATTTGTTGCTCTAAAACCTTTGTATACCTTTCAACATTTTTAAAACAAATGTGCTTTTTAAAACATCCAAGTGTCTCTCAGCATATGTACTAATGCATCCCCATACCAGAGATGCTGGGTTTTGAACTGAACGCTGATAACTGGAGGGGTGATCTTTCTCCTCTTTAGCTCGGAGGACATGACGCCCATGATTTCCAACAAGAATGTTGTATTTGGACTCATCTGACCACAGGACACTTTGCCACTTTGCTACAGTCCATTTAAAATGAGCCTTGGCCCCACAGAACATTGTGATGCCTCTGGATCATGCTCAACAATGGCTTCCTTTTTACATGATAGAGTTTTAGGTGGCATCTGCGAATGGCACGACGGACTGTGTTTACTGACAGTGGTTTCTTGAAGTATTCTTGGGCCCATTTAGTAATGTCAATGACAGAATCATGACAGTGAGTGATGCAGTGGTGTCTGAGGGCCCGAAGATCACGGGCATCCAGTAAAAGTCTTGTCCCTTACGCAGAGAGATTCTTCCATTTTCTCTGAATCTCCCTCCTGCTGTTTGCACCTCCACATCAACAAGCCACAGCTGCTGCTCATTGAGGTGGAGGTGCTATTATGAAAGAGCTGCACTCCCAAACAGGGAGTGCAGCTGCATTCTGTTTTTACTCTTTGTGAATGGAGCCCTGTGTTTTGCAGCTGCTCTCCTTGTTTTTGTTTTAAATTAAATATTAATTTATATTTTTACTCAGCCTGTGCATTTGGGTCCCCTCTGTTTGGTTTGGGTACATGGTCCCAGTGCCCGCCGGCTTATTGCCTTCTGCCGGCGGGACCAAACCATGACAGTTATGCACTGTTCATGATGAGACCTTCAAAGCCTTTGCAACATGACGTTGAGGAATATCGTTTTTAAAGTATTCCACAATTTTCTTTATGCAAGCCTTCACATCTTGGACCATTTCTGAGAGATTCAGCCTCTCTAAGACATCGCTTTTCTGGCTAATCGTGTTACACACCTGATGTCAATTAACTTAACTAGGCTTATGCCGTCGGAGGTGACGGCTTGGGGTATATCCCCAAACAGCCCCAATTCTCCAATTCCCCAATCCTTGAATAGACCTTGAATAGACTTTCATTTGAACTTAATTTCAGGTCAATCAGACAAATGGTTCTGAAGGTATGGCCAAAATGGTCATTTTCCATCACAAAGTGGCACCTGGTGGCAAAATATTGAACCGTACAGGTATGACGTCATCATGTGACATATTGTGAGGTCATGACCTTGCAGTTGCACATAGTTTATTGTCAATTGGACAAATGGTTCCAAAGATATGGCAAAAATGGTGAATTTTATGTGACAAAGCTCCACTTTTTGTCAAAAGTTTGAACCAAACAGGTATGTCATCGGGGGACACATCCTCAGGTCATGACCTTTCATTTGCACTTGATTTGAGGTCAATCGGACAAATATTACCAGAGATATTATAAAAACAGTGATTTTTCACTTTTTGGCTGCTGGTGGCCAATCTAGAAATTGTAAATGGTCCAAAATCGAATCTGTTCTTCCTCTTGACGATACTTACTTATATGCAAAACATGAAATTTCTAATTGAAATATTACTGAAGTTATCGCGTTTACACGTAGGGCGGCGCGGCGGCGGTTGAACCAAAAACATAATATCCGGCGGCGGCGGTCGAACCAAAAACATAATATCCCCGGAGCGCCGTTCGGCGTTCGGGGATATAATTACTTGCTAAATGTTCTTTCAGCTGATTCTCTTACTAATTGCATTTGCAGCCTTTTTCTTTGCCTGTGTCCCAGCTTTTTTGAGACCTGTTGCAGCCAGAAAATTTTGCTCATTTTGTGGATAAAAATGTAAAATGTCTCAGTGTCAACATTTAAATGTGATCTATGTTCTATTGCAAATAACATATTGGCTCATGTGATCTGAAAGTAATTGCATTTTGATTTTAGTCGCAATTTACACTTCGTCCCTACTATTTCAGAATTAGGGTTGTAGTTACAAAGATAAGCGGTGCCCATAGAGGTACTGGTGCAAGATAAATTGAGCCCCTGAAGACAAGAGTGGTCTCACTCGGCTTTTCATAGTTTTGAGATAATCTTTGCCAAAGTTCAAGTCCTGAGAGTTTATGACCAGGTTTTTCAAGATAATACAGCTTTTTTCCGCAAAAGTAATGATTCAGAGGTTACTTTCTCAAAATCTTCTGAAAAAGGCCCTTTTAATAAGTTAGACCACTCTTGCACTGGCTGTCTTAACAAATGTAACAGACTTAAGACAAGTAAATTCATTAATAAACTCAATTTTAATAACTCAGTAATAGCTTTAATTTCTGGCATCCTTGGAATTCGAAAAACAATACAACACAGATCAAAAGTGAAACATTGTATCGCAAACTGCTGACCACTGAGGAAGTCATCCATCAGCTAATCTTGTTCCTCACAGCTGTCTTCGCTGCCATCATCTGGATGAAAGTTTGGGCCATCTTCATCGTCGATCAGACCCAGATAAAATGAGTGGTGGACAGGCAGGACAATGTTGAGATCACCTTTCAAATCCTTGACTTTTGAAGGGTTCAATGAGTTAAACCACTGTTGTACTCACACCTTTTGTCTTAATGAAAGTGAGGATAACTAAAAATCTCTGTATAGTAAGGTGCAGCACTGTGACATCTAGACCACTTATGCCCTGAATAGATTTTACCTTTAACTTGCGAAATATGGGTTTGACTGAAAAACAGGAAAATTAGGGTTAGACCACTATTACACTCAGTGACTCAATTTTAAGGTTTCAAACAGGGCTAAATAGGCAAATTGGAGATTTTGTCAAAATGTCTGCAGCCGCGGCCACAAGATGGCGCACAGCACCAAAGATGTTTCTGATGTCCGAGCGGTAAGTTAGATTTACTGCACCTCGACTATGTCTGAATTACTGACATCGAAACATTCATGACAAATGTCACAAACTCACTGTTCGGTACGGTAGCCTACCCCGTGGACATACATGATATAGAGGATCTTACGAGTAAGTGTATTCCATTAAAGTTATGAAACAAGTTGAGAAAATTTTGAAATTTTTAAACAATTCTACAAAGAAGAGCTGGCCAAAAGTCATCCACAGCAAATTAAAACATTCATTGCCAGTTATTGCAAATGTTTGCAGTTGTTGCTGACAAGGGTGGCACAACCAGTTATTAGGTTTAAGAGGGAAATAATTTTTTTTCACATTGATGATAGTTTTGATTAACTCTTCATTTTCAAAAGATGAAAAGATCATTTAAAAGCGATCCGATTACTCCAGTTGTCTTCGTCTGATGTTAAAATTAGTGAGATGATCTGAAACACTTAAGGGAAAAGGGCTACCGCATATGCACAGAAATGCAAAGAGCAGATGTTTCGCGTTCCAAAATTTGAAATTAAATTTGAATTTTGCCTCATTGTTTTTGAGAGGACCAGTATTTAAAAAATAGCATCAGTCCCACGACAAAACAGTGTGAACTACAAAACAGCATGAACTTAAATTGAGTTTGTGCTTCATGAATGACAGTAACACCAGTATGATGTAAGGGAGTATGCCAAAAAAAAGGAGGTTTTACAGGGTATAGGCACATTTGCCCACTGTCCCATTTGAACAATTTTCTGGTCATATGTACCTACTTGTGGGACTGTCCAGAAAATAGATTTGAAATGTGAAGTTTGCATGCAGGAAGTCAACTGTGACCTATTTAGTAATTTCAAGATTTTTGTGGGGCAAGGCCTCAAAAAGTCCATATTTAAACCCATAAACGATTGTTCTGAAAAACCAAATGATTTTTCATGGCTACACAACTGCCCCTGACACCAAACATAAGTATATATGTGAAAAACTGAAGAAGTGTCAGAAAACTCTCCATTGAAAAATGCATCCGTCCTGATGCAAAAAGTAAAAATCATCTTGATAAACAACCAAGTTCCTATGAAAATACCCCTTAGATATGTTCACAAAAGTTGGCTCATATAGTTGTGTGAATAAATTATGTGCGAGTTTCGTTAAATTGCGAGATCGGTAACATGAGGTATTCAAGCCATTTTTATTATACACTACATATTTCTCAGAAAACCCATTTAGACGTTTTCATAAACTGTTGTACATTGTATAGGTTGTATACAGGCCTTGTGGATTTTAGGATGTTATTACAGACTCTGAGAATTTTCGAGAAGCCATTGGTATTGTTAAGCATTGGTTATTGTATTGTTTACAAATGTAACACCTTCGATGTGATGATGTTCCATACATTAAATCAACAGTTGGACAGGATACATCGAGAGGATTTCCTGAAGAAACACATTCTCTGTTTCATCAATGTCATTGTTTGATGTAGTAACATCATCTGTTGTGTAATTGTTGGTGTCTGGTTTTGGTCGTTTTTTCACATATTTGAAATAACATTTGCTGCATATCTGGTCACCGACTTGTTTTGTCATCCCCTCACTCACCAACGAGTAGAGCCATTGATTTTGATGTCCATTTAGGTTATGAGCACCCTTACTACACTGTGTACGATCTTTGAACCTCAAAATGCAATTGTTTATCACAAATTTTTTTGGCATAATTGTCTTTTTGCAATCCAAATACACTGTATATATGATTTATAAAATGTATCACATAAAACAGCAGCAGTATGTAAAGCATGAGCTAACAACAGGGGTAGGGAACCTTCTAGAGAAAGAGCTACTGTGGGTGCAGGCTTTCATACCAAACAAGCTGCTACACACCTGATTCTACAAATCAACCTGTGGAATGTTATATGCTGATCCTTCTTTTAATACACATGAGTAAAGTTATAATGTTGATTGTCCATGCTCAACCTCTGAAAAGTTTCTAAACATAAGACACAGGGATTTTGCCGTAATCCTAGAACGTAATTTCATGAGTGTGATTTCCTCTCTGAACAGCTCCTCCCGAGATCTTTACGAGATCTGGGTAAAACCTGATGTCAGGTTGTGCCGTCCAATTAGTACAGAAATAGCCAGAGCCAACCTCTACGCAGGACCTGCCCCCCCCGGGCAGATCAACGGCAGATCATACTATGCCTTAGTCGCGTCTACACTTTTGGAAATACAAAAGAAGAACCGCAGATCATTTGAGGTGCAATTTTGTCAGTATCTCTCCCAAAGCTACTTGTATGTTTACTTTTGGACAGAAAAAAAGCAAATATTTCTCTTCCAAAAGACAATGCCACCAGAAATCAGTGGGTATCTTTTTTTGTTTGCTGGCAGCATTTCACCAAAGACAGCTTTGTCAATAAAGGATAATTCGACACAGGATAAGCGTTTCAGCTGCTTCTCAAACCTGAAGCAGTTGCATCGATCAAGGGCTCGGAGTCACAAGAGTGATATCAGGGGAAATTCTACAAAAGGAGTGTGAACATAAACCTCTTTTGAAGCTAACTTAATATTGGTTTGTAATTTGGATGCTTGGTAGAACTGTTCACAGTAACAGAACTTGCTGTCTGCAAAACCTGTATTTCAAGGGTTTGTCTCTGTGGTTATGACCGCTCACTTAACAGCTGCTGCATGTTAGTTTGCGTGTCGTGCTAATTTAAAATGCTCCTGGTTACCTTATATGCAGTAATTCAAATTGGTATGCTCGTGTTACTTCGGTAAGGATCAATGTGGCAGTTTCATCATTAAAGTTGCCCAATTGTAGCCACTACAGTTAGTGATCGTTTCACTTATCCATGACTGGGATCAGCCGGATACTTCACGAATGTCTGAGCAAGTTCTCTGGAGCTACCATGAAAGCAAGGCGAAACGCAGAAGCTCTACTGGTTTATAATGATTTCTCTGCACTACCTTGAAATAATTTCCTCCCCCTTTTAGAAATTGTTGTGGCTAATAAAAACCCGAAAAAGGCGGAGATTAAATAGGTAATTCTCTCCTGTAGAAGTGATCAATTCACTAGCACCACATAAGCAACTTGTCCGCGCTAACAGAACTTACAGTCTGCAAAACCTGTATTATGTTCATAACATAACCGAGCTCTCTCTAGCTGTCGCGTACTACTCATTAAGCTGCTTTCACATCTGACACGAAACAAATTTTTCACGCGAAAGATTAACTACATTCAAAGTCAATGCAAAGACGCGAATACAGGCGTTATTGGCGCGTTGCCTGATTTTAGCCACTACAGTTGAAGCTAAATGTAGAGGTGCTGTATGTGTCTGCCGAGTTGGGATGCAGTTGGACCAGACATAGATTTTACAGAGCTTGGGGTGCATTTTTGGGTGCTTATGAAATGATCGCTTTACTTATCCATGACCGGGCTTAGCCTGATACATCTCCAATGTCTGGGTAAGCTCACTGATACTACCGGCGAAAACAATAGGGAAGCTATAACGTGTCCGGTATAACAAATTCTGCATTGCCATCGATTGAATATTAAATGCTTTCCTGTAAAAGTGATCGATTCGCTAGCTCCACATAAGCAACGGTTCACGCAGACGGAACTTACGGTCTGTAAAACCTGTATTATGTTCATGACATATCGAGCTCTCTCTAGCTGTTGAGTACTATCCATAATGCGCCCATTTGCCGTGAGGAAAAGCTGGTCAATCCGAAGCAATAAGTCAACGATTAACCAGGGCAATTTCCGAAAAGGCCGTTTAGCTTGGAGCTTTTGCCCCTCCGTCATATACCAGCACGGAAGCGGTTTGTTTCTCCACGCTAACAACACACCACAGTAATGCACACGAACCAGCAGGTCCTAATACACACCGAAGCAGTCCATAAGCAGTTGGTCCACTTTTAGCTGCTCCTCACTGTCCATGTTTCCCTCTCAACTCAGACCCACCGGATTTCTACGGTCTCCGGTCTACACTTGGGCATGTTGACCCGTTCTGCAAATGTGTCTGTATGGGGTGGATTCTAGCTTTCCCTGCATACGAGCTACGGAGTAGTAAAACCGCGGTACTCACCAACTGTTGCCGTAGCAAATTGTACCCGATAGCATATTCGTGCTTCAGCTGCCGGACTTTCGCACTGCATCCTCCACTTTCGCCGTTGCGTTTATTACAACAAGTTAATTTCATTAGATCTATACACATGTACTGCGTTAGACTGCGGAATATGCCCGTTGATTCCTTCGGGGGTTTCCAGTCTCACTCTTCACCAGGAAAACTGCATTCTGCTGCCTCGTCCCGTCTAGATCCGCCCTCCACAAAGCTGGCCAGTCAGAAGAAAGTGGGCACACGGGGAGTGGGGGCCGTAGCAGAAGAGCCACTCAAATGAGACGTTTCAGGCAGAGACTAATATGGACTACAAATGGGGTTTTTTGAGGATGGCAGTATGAGCGAAGTAAATACCCTTTTTTTACTTTGCGTGATCAGGAGTACTTTAGGGGAGTCAAAGACCAAAATATAAACTTGGAAAAATAGCATATTAGGTCACCTTTAAGGGCCTTGATTAGTAGAATCGGGTGTGTAGCAGCTTGGTTGGTTTGAAAGCCTGCACCCACAGTAGCTCTTTCTGGAAAAGGTTCCCTACCCCTGGCATACAACAATGTTGAACGCTTTGTGGTTCACAAAATCATTGAAGCGTGACCACAAGCGCAGAATACGCTTTGCTCAGTGGAGTAAAAACAAGGCCTTGGAGATATAGAACCTATACAATGTACAACAGTTTATGAAAACATGTAAATGGCTTTTCTGAGAAATATGTAGTATATAATAAAATTAGCTTGAATACACCATGTTACCGGTCTCACAATTTAACAGCACTCGCACATTATTTAGCCAACTATATAAGGCAACTTTTGTGAAAATATCTTACGTGTGTTTTCATAGGAACCTGGTTGTTTTTCAAGAACTTTTACATCAAGACAGATGCATTCAATGGAAAATTGTCTGAAAGTTCTTCACTTTTTCACAAATATACTTACAAAACCCAAAACCAGTGAAGTTGGCACGTTATGTAAATTGTAGATAAAAACAGAATACAATGATTTGCAAATCCTTTTCAACTTATATTCAATTGAATACACTGCAAAGACAAGATGTTTAATGTTCAAACTGAGAAACTTTTTTTTTTTTTTGCAAATAATCATTAACTTAGAATTTAAAGGCAGCAAAACATTGCTAAAAAGTTGGCACAGGGGCCTTTTTACCACTGTGTTACATCGCCTTTCCTTTTAACGACACTCAGTAAACGTTTGGGAACTGAGGAGACCAATTTCTGAAGCTTTTCAGGTGGAACTCTTTCCCATTCTTGCTTGATGTACAGCTTAAGTTGTTTAACAGTCCGGGGTCTCCGTTGTCGTATTTTACGCTTCATAATGCGCCACACATTTTCAATGGGAGACAGGTCTGGACTACAGGCAGGCCAGTCTAGTACCCACACTCTTTTACTACGGAGCCATGCTGTTGTAACACGTGCAGAATGTGGCTTGGCATTGTCTTGCTGAAATAAGCAGGGGCGTTCATGAAAAAGACGTTGCTTGGATGGCAACATATGTTGCTCCAAAACCTGTATGTACCTTTCAGCATTAATGGTGCCTTCACATATGTGTAAGTTGCCCATGCCTTGGGCACTAATACACCCCCATACCATCACAGATGCTTGCTTTTGAACTTTGCGCCAATAACAGTCCGGATGATTCTTTTCCTCTTAGGTCCGGAGGACACGACGTCCACAGTTTCCAAAAACAATTTGAAATGTGGACTCGTCAGACCACAGAACACTTTTCCACTTTGCATCAATCCATCTTAGATGAGCTTGGGCCCAGCGAAGCCAGTGGCGTTTCTGGGAGCTGTTGATAAATGGCTTTCGCTTTGCATTGTAGAGATTTAACTTGCACTTGCAGATGTAGCGACGAACTGTAGTTACTGACAGTGGTTTTCTTAAGTGTTCCTGAGCCCATGTGGTGATGTCCTTTACACACTGATGTCTGTTTTTGATGCAGTACCGCCTGAGGGATCGAAGGTCACGAGCATTCAATGTTGGTTTTCGGCCTTGTCGTTTACGTGCAGTGATTTCTCCAGATTTCTCTCAAAATGCTGAATTATTAAGTAGCCCATTAGATCTTTCTTTGGCTATTAAACGGTGATAAGGAATAGCAGTGATAACTGACAATCATCATTCAGGTTCCTTGCAAAGATGAGCGCAACAGCTACCGCATAGCTACATGGCATATAACAATGTACTCAACAGTCTCCTGCATGGGAGCGCAAGGCAAAATAGTCTTCATGCACACTGCTGTAAATAGTCAAGATGGCTTTGTACACGCCACTTGCTTGCTATGGCTTTCGTGATCCTGAAATTATATTTTGGTCAGTTTCGAAAACCCAGGTCATACTCCATTGGAAAGAGTATGGTTACAACATTTGTTGCCTTTTTCTTAAGTATGACAAAAAAAGAAAATAAATAAATACTTTCACAGCAAGCACACTTCAACTGGTATTTGCAGTTGGTATTCTGTTGGGAAGTTCCTTCACCACAGCAAATGCAGAACATGAAACGACAGAGTGCCTCAGTGTGCACATAGCTTCTCATTGATGTTCAGCTAGCAACAATAGCATGGTGAATGCTACATCTCTAAAATGACAATGCGGTGGATGCTTTCAGGACTTATTTGCCTGACTGAAGTTAATATGGCCACGGATATATGGCAATGGATTTAGAAAGTTGACCCCACAGAGTCCTTTATCGCTAGCACTTCACATTTGTGTACATCTGGGATATTCAGATTTTTTTCAGTTTCTGCTTATTCAAAAAATGTAACTGCAATCTGGGATGACAGCCTATTTCTGGCCTGGGGGCTGGGGCATAAACCAGCATGAGGCTGATTTTTACTTCTGCTTTGAATGTACGCAGAGTTGCTGCCATAGCCTAAACAAGTGGCCTTTGCCATTGAAAGCATTTTTTATACTGACCAGCATTGAAAACGCACCACCCTAACTTCACGGCCTGAATACAAATTATGCACGTTTGTGATGTTTATTGTCAGCATGTGGCCTGCCGTCTCACCAATTTATTAGTTTATACCCTTTGAGAGAGAATACTCCATTTTACATAAGGGGGGGGTCCATTTATCATGTTCCATTTTATATATGCCAATATTTAAGGTAAAATAAAATTTTGGTCGCTTTTGAAAGACACAAAAGGAAAAAATCATAACCATAGTCCGTGAAACACTGTGTACGCACACAACAGATAAATGTATTTGTAAATTTCCATTTTAATGATAAATAAATGATTTTTACAACATCATACGTCTCGACTTTCATCCTCTTTTTCAATGGTGACTATGACCTTCTTCAGGGAGGGCAGGGATCACTTCTCCTGTTTCCAGAACTGTGTCACCCTGAGAATTAAACGCAACCAATTTGTGGGCATGAATCTGAACAAAAGCAAAGGAAAAACCAGAATACATAAGCTCAGTGAGCATGAATAAGTGTGTCACACCTCAAGAAATACTTACAGGATAGAGCTTGGGCTTCATCTCCACAATACCAAAGGGTCGTTTCTGCAACAAATAACCTCAATCTTTAAGTCATCAGTTTATGGGCAGCTTAATTTCCATTGCACAACAATGCAGCTACTGAACCATGATACATCAAGACATATTATTCAAGGCTGGAGTGGGATGTAAATGCAGGTAAATGCCATTTTTGTACCTTATAAAATACAAAATGGCTTTTACTTACCTTTTTTATGATGGTTTATGTACTTGTTATTGTGTAATTTTTTTAAGTTTGAGTAACATTCAATGGTGGGGTATGCAATTCTAATCCAATTAACTGTTCAGTAAAATTCAGCGAATATTTTCTCTCAGTTCCAAAGCTGTCAGTTCCATGTGTGAACACTGAAAAAAAGCCGATCTGAGAGTTGAAAGCCTGAAGAATGACATGGCAACATGGCGCTTGCTCAGCTTCTGCTTGACAGGTGGGTAACAAGTGTTGCTAAGTGTGCTGTTGCGATATCAGGTACAGCAGCTTGAGAATAGCTAGAGTCATTATCAGGAGCTGGTAAGTTAACTCTAGAAACCATCTCATCCTCTCTGCACTTTAGCTTTGCAGCAGCATCTGTAGTGACAGTTTGCTACCCACAACCTAGCTGACATTAATAAGCGAGCAACATTACTTGCTGTGTTGTAGCACAGTGGGATTATTTGGATTGATGCACAACTCAAAATGTTATGATAGCTTGCTAATTAATGTGTTCAGCTTTCTTGTTGGCTTACCTATAAACCTACAATCTGGTGTTCCGTCACCATTGCTAGTTTTTACTCTATTGTGTTTGCAGTCTTTATGTGCTTGCATTTCATTCATTTGATGACATTTTGTCTTTGGATTGGTCATGTAAATGTCTGAGATGTTTCCCTGGCAATGTGCTTGCATAAATTTAAAGGGACAGAGTAGCAAGTAGTTTTAACAAGTCTGTAACATTATGTGGAGAAATCAATAAATAAATTGATTATTAACTTTTCATTTCTTATCCTTAATTCTTTACACCCAAAACCAGTACCCCAAATAAGTAGTCCACACCAGTGCACCAAATACACAACTACTATGATAATAAGAAAATTCAATATTTATAGATGTAGGATTTAATTTCAGTTGTTCTGGTCTCATACACCTGACCGTGTACATAGGTGCCTGGAGTTTACAGTCTTTAATTACAATTGTTGTTGTTGTTATTAATTGGCATACATTATTTGGTTTTAGTTACTCAAGTCACACATCTTGTTTTTTATCTGGGCAACTTAAGTTTATAGTTTACCCACCTCTAATTTTACCACAACAGCCCTGTTATTATTGGACTCTAAATAGGCCTGTTGACTTAAAAGAATATGCGAATTCTTGGAAATGGCATCCTCATTGAAAAAAAAAAACTTTCCAGAAAGAAAGGCAAGTTCCCAAGTCAGTTTTCTCAACAGTGAGAGAACAGAACTTGCCATTCCTTTGCAATCACCGACAAATAGACTTTGAAAGAAGCAAGCAGTCAACATCAATTGCCCAATTGAGAGGAGTAAAATATGTTTTGAAACGAATAACAAGCTTATGACCTTATACACAATAATATAGTCGGCCAGTAACGGATTACCACCTACTCCTTACACATGCTTAGAGACAGAAACAAGTGCGCAGATCAGGAATAACTGTCTACACTGCTCAACCCACCCCAAAATATGATGTGCACCCTACAATGAAAATAGCTTAAAAGACTGACTTACAGCAACGTGGTACTTGACATAGTAGTGTACAATCCAAGCAGGTATTATCAGCCGTGTAAAGGTAAACACTCCAGCAGTGTACACCTTGTATGTCTGAAAAGAAAGTCAACAAAATAATAACATGCCATTGACGAAAAACTAAAACATACAAACTTGATGAACGGACTAAGGTGCAACAACTGTGTAAAGGTAAAGTTGCAAGCCACAAACACAAATAACTGGTAAACAACGACAGCATTCAAAGCTTCTAGTCTCAGCACATAGACGTCCAAATTCTTTCTTCGAGAAGATGAAATCGATTACCAGTTAAGCACTGATGCTCGATTTATCGAACAAGCGTTAGCAGCTAGCTTGCTTAGAAATAACTAACTGCAGAGCAACGATCAACTTTAACGTTTGATAATCAACCTATAATACAGGTCCCCTTGTGTTCAACGAGAAAAGACAGCCGCACACGCATAAGCACTCGTAGTGAAACTCCTGATAGCGATCTAGCTTTAACTCACGTAGAGTCTCCACAAGGTTTTCGGCTCCAGAAATCTTGCCCAAAATTTCTCCACAGCACCCGCGGGTTTAGGCTGAACAACGGGCTCTCGGGGGCTCAGTTCTTGATCCTTGAGCCACTGCCTTCGTAGCTTCGTAAGCTGATCAAGACGCAGCTTTTCGTCTGGAGTATACCCAGACATTTTGAGAGAAGGAAGATCAATAAAATAATATTCAACCTTCACAGTCTAAACACTAAACACGGAGGACATCTGTCAGAGTGAAGTCGCTTAGAAATGACGGCATCGGCATACACTTCAGTACCATGTTTGGTGGTTTCCAGATAACGACATCTAGTGTCTCGGAGTCGGAGAGGCAACTCTGTTATCAAATGGTACATAGCAAAGCATTCCATTATGGGTTAGGAATAAAGAAGCAACCCAGTTTTAATACACCAATAGCGGTAAACTACATGCTGATCAACAATAAGCTCACAGAATATTTAACTAGAAACACCTGCGTGCCTGCTTACTCATATTATTATCTTATCAGCCAATCATGTGGCGACAGTGCAATGCCTGCGATGCAAATATAACTGGGGAGCTTCAATAAATGTCCACATCAGAGTGAGGATACATTTTGATCTCAATAGCTTTGAATGTGGCACGGTTTTTGTTTGCAGAAAGGCTGGTTAATTTCTGAAAACTGCTGGTCTCACACACACAAGAGTCTCTAGAAGGTATCTTCGACTCTCAGTCCTCAAGGCTTGATAACAGCTGGTTGTGAGTATGAGTTGCCCATTTAAGGTCACTGCCACATCATCTCAATGAAATTCAAGCCAGGGCTTCGACTACACCTCTCCAAAACCTATTGTGCTGTGAAAAAGTATTTGTCCCCTTCCTGATTTCTTCTTTTTTTGCATACTTTTGTCATACTTAAATGTTCCAGATCATCAGACAAATTTTAATATCAGACAAAGAACCCGAGTAAATACAAAGTACAGTTTTTAAATAATGATTTCATTTATTAAGGGAAAAAAAGCTATCCAAACCTACCTGGCCCTATGGGAAAAAATAATTGTGCTTTTTTTTGTTGTTGTTGTTCAATTTCACCAGCCACACCCAGGCCTGATTACCACTAGACCTGTAAAATCAAGAAATCACTTAAATATAACCTGTATGACAAAGTAGGCAAAAAGATCTCAGAAGGCAACACATCATGCCAAAATCTAAAGAAATTCAAGAACAGATTAGAAACAAAGTCATTGACATCTATCAGTCTGGAAAGGGTTGCAAAGCCATTTCTAAAGCTTTGGGACTCCAGCAAACCAAAGTGAGAGCCATTATCCACAAATGTAGAAATCTTGAACAGTGGCAAACCTTCCCAGGAGTGGCCGGACTACCAAAACTACTCCAAGATCGCATCAATGACTCATCCAGGAGGTCACTAAAGAACCCAGAACAACATCTCAAGAACTGTAGGCCTCACTTGCCTCAGTTAAAGTCAGTGTTCATGATTCAACAATAAGAAAGAGACTGGGCAAAAATGGCATCCATGGGAGAGTTCCAAGGCAAAAACAAATGCTGACCAAAAAGAACACAAAGGCTCATCTCACATTTGCCAAAAAACATCTTGATGATCCCCAAGACTTTTGGGAATATAGTTTGTGGACTGACATGAAACTTTAACTTGAAAACTGACAAGAAAGTTTAACTTTTTGGAAGTTGTGCGTCCTGCTACATCTGGGGTAAAATTAACACAGCATTTCACAAAAAGAACATCATACGAACGGTCAAACATGGTGGTAGTAGTGTGATGGTCTGGGGCTGCTTTGCTGCTTCAGGACCTGGAGGACTTGCAATAGTTGATAGAGAGCAGAATCCATGGTTCATCAGAAAATCCTGAAGGAGAATGTCCAATCATTAGGTTGTGACATCAAGCTGAAGCGCACTTGGGTTATGCTGCAGGACAATAATCTGAAACACACCAGCAGGTCCACCTCTGAATGGCTTAAAAAAACAAAATGAAGGATTTGGAGTGGCCTAGTCAAAGTCTGGACTTAAATCTGATTGAGATGCTGTGGCATGACCTTAAACAGGCCGTTCATGCCCAAAAACCTTCCAATGTGTCTGAATTAAAACAATTCTGCAAAGAAGTGTGGGCCAAAATTCCTCCACAGCGAAAAAGAAAGACTCATTGCCAGTTATCGCAAACACTTGATGGCAGTTGTTGCTGAGGGTGGCACAATCAGTTAGCAGGTTTAAGGGGCAATTACTTTTTCACTTGGGGCCAGGTAGGTTTGAATAGCTTTTTCCCAAAATAAATGAAATCATCTAAAAACTGCATCTTTACTCAGGTTATCTATATCCAATATTAAAATTAGTTTAATGATCTGAAACATTTCCTCCTTGAATCGCCACCTTATCGTGGTGGAGGGGTTTGGGCACCTGGATGATCCTAGGAGCTATGTTGTCTGGGGCTTATTTGCCCCTGGTAGGGTCTCCCAGGGCAAACAGGTCCTAGGTGACAGGTCAGACAAAGAGCGATTCGAAAACCCCTTATGAATGTCAGAAAATCGAGGATGCGTACGTCGCCCGGATTGGCGTCACCGGGACCCCACCCTGGAGCCAGGCCTGGGGTTGGGGTTGGTAGGCGAGCGCCTGGTGGGCGGGCCTCCGCTCACGGGACCCGCCCGGGCATAGCCCGAATGAGCGACGTGGGCCCGCTTTCCCGTAGGCCCATCCCCCGCGGGAGGGTTCAGAAGGGGCCGATGCCTTGTGTTTTGGGTGGCAGTCGTGGGCGGGGGCCCCGGCGACCCAATCCCCGGACTCTGAATCTGGTTCTGGGGACATGGAATGTCACCTCACTGGGGGGGAAGGAGCCTGAGCTTGTGCGGGAGGTCGAGCGATACCGGCTAGAGATAGTCGGGCTCACCTCCACGCACAGTCTGGGCTCTGGAACCCAACTCCTTGAGAGAGGCTGGACTCTCTTCTACTCTGGAGTTGCCCGCGGTGAGAGGCGGCGGGCTGGTGTGGGTTTGCTTATAGCCCCCCAGCTTAGCCGTCAGGTGTTGGAGTTTTCCCCGGTGAACGAGAGGGTCGCTGCCCTGCGCCTTCGGGTTGGGGACAGGTGCCTCACAGTCATTTCGGCTTATGGGCCGAATGGCAGTGCAGAGTACCCGACCTTCTTGGAGTCCGTAGGAAGGGTACTCGAAAGTGCTCCGACTGGGGACTCCATCGTTCTACTGGGGGACTTCAACGCCCACGTGGGTAGCGACAGTGTTACCTGGAGGGGCGTGATTGGGAGGAACGGTCTCCCCGATCTGAACCCGAACGGTGCTCTGTTATTGGACTTCTGTGCTAGTCATGGTTTGTCCATAACGAACACCATGTTCAAGCATAAGGGTGTCCATCAGTGCACGTGGCACGAGGACACCCGAGGTCGGAGGTCAATGATCGACTTTGTGGTCGTGTCATCTGACCTTCGGCCGTATGTCTTGGACACTCGGGTGAAGAGAGGGGCTGAGCTGTCCACTGATCACCACCTGGTGGTGAGTTGGATCCGCTGGCGGAGGAGGAAGCTGGACAGACTTGGCAGGCCCAAACGTGTTGTGAGGGTTTGTTGGGAACGTCTAGCGGAACCCTCTGTCAGAGGGGTTTTCAACTCTCACCTCCGGGAGAGCTTTGACCAGATCCCAAGGGAGGCTGGAGACATTGAGTCTGAATGGACCATGTTCTCCACCTCCATTGTTGACGCGGCTGTTCGGAGCTGTGGCCGTAAGGTTTCCGGTGCCTGTCGTGGCGGCAATCCCCGAACCCGGTGGTGGACACCGGAAGTAAGGGATGCCGTCAAGCTGAAGAAGGAGTCTTATCGAGCTTGGCTAGCTCGCGGGACTCCTGAGGCAGCTGACCGGTACCGGCAGGCTAAGCGTGCTGCGGCCCGGGCGGTTGCGGAAGCAAAAACTTGGGTATGGGAAAAGTTCGGGGAGGCCATGGAGGAGGACTATCGGTCGGCCCCGAAGAAATTCTGGCAAACCGTCCGGCGCCTCAGGAGGGGAAAGCAGTACCCTGCCAACACTGTCAACAGTGGAGGTGGGGAGCTGTTGACTTCGACTGGGGATATTGTCGGCCGGTGGAAGGAATACTTCGAGGACCTCCTTAATCCCACTGTTACGCCTTCCATAGAGGAAGCAGAGGCTGGGGACTCAGAGGCTGACTCATCCATCACTCGGGCTGAAGTCACTGAGGTAGTTTGGCAGCTCCTCGGTGGCAAGGCACCGGGGGTGGATGAGATCCGCCCTGAGTACCTCAAGTCTCTGGATGTAGTAGGGCTGTCTTGGTTGACACGCCTCTGCAGCATCGCGTGGCAGTCGGGGACAGTGCCTCTGGATTGGCAGACCGGGGTGGTGGTTCCTCTATTTAAGAAGGGGGACCGGAGGGTGTGCTCCAACTATAGGGGGATCACACTTCTCAGCCTCCCGGGTAAAGTCTATTCCAGGGTGCTGGAGAGGAGAATCCGGCCGATAGTCGAACCTCGGATTCAGGAGGAACAATGCGGTTTTCGCCCTGGTCGTGGAACACTGGACCAGCTCTATACCCTCCGCAGGGTGCTTGAGGGTGCATGGGAGTCTGCCCAACCTGTTCACATGTGTTTTGTGGACTTGGAGAAGGCATTCGACCGTGTCCCTCGTGGCATTCTGTGGGAGGTGCTTCGGGAGTATGGAGTCCGGGGCCCTCTACTAAGGGCCGTGCGGTCTCTGTATGACCGGAGCAGGAGCTTGGTTCGCATTGCCGGCAGTAAGTCAGACCTGTTCCCGGTGCATGTTGGACTCCGGCAGGGCTGCCCTTTGTCACCGGTTCTGTTCATTATTTTTATGGACAGAATTTCTAGGCGCAGCCAGGGGGCGGAGGGAGTTCGGTTTGGGGACCACAGGATCTCATCTCTGCTTTTTGCGGATGATGTTGTCCTGTTGGCTCCCTCGAACCAGGACCTTCAGCATTCACTGGGGCGGTTTGCAGCCGAGTGTGAAGCGGCTGGGATGAGAATCAGCACCTCCAAGTCCGAGGCCATGGTTCTCGACCGGAAAAAGGTGATATGTCCCCTCTGGGTTGGAGGAGAGTTCTTGCCTCAAGTGGAGGAGTTTAAGTATCTTGGGGTCTTGTTCACGAGTGAGGGAAGGATGGAGCGTGAGATTGACAGACGGATCGGTGCAGCGGCAGCAGTAATGCGGTCATTGTACCAATCTGTCGTGGTGAAGAAGGAGCTGAGCCGAAAGGCAAAGCTCTCGATTTACCAGTCAATCTACGTTCCTACCCTCACCTATGGCCATGAACTCTGGGTCATGACCGAAAGAACGAGATCTCGGGTACAAGCAGCTGAAATGGGTTTCCTCCGCAGGGTGGTGGGCCGCTCCCTTAGAGATAGGGTGAGGAGCTCTGTCACCCGGGAGGAGCTCAGAGTAGAGCCGCTGCTCCTCCACGTCGAGAGGGGCCAGCTGGGGTGGCTCGGGCATCTTTATCGGATGCCCCCTGGACGCCTTCCTGGGAAGGTGTTCCGGGCATGCCCCACCGGGAGGAGGCCTCGGGGAAGACCCAGGACACGCTGGAGGGACTATGTCTCTCGGCTGGCCTGGGAACGCCTCGGGATACCCCCGGAAGAACTGGAGGAAGTGTCCGGGGAGAGGAAAGTCTGGGCATCCCTGCTTAGACTGCTGCCCCCGCGACCCGGCCCCGGATAAGCGGCAGATGATGGATGGATGGATGGATGGATCTGAAACATTTAAGTGCGAAAAATGTGCAAAAAAAAAAAAAAAAGAAATCAGGAGTGGTCAAATACATTTTCACAGCACAGTACATTTTGTTTCATAGGAGCCATAAGGGGTGGTCTTGCTTATGTGCTTCGATTCACCTTCATGCCACATAACCCAACTGCATTTACAGCCTATGATCACACACTGATGGCCAGGTATTCTCCTTCCGGATTTTCTGGTAGGGAGCAGAATTTGCGATTCCATCAATTATGGCATTTCACCGAAGTCCTGCAACAGCAAAGCAGCCTCAGACCATCACACTACTACAACTGTGTTTGACTATTGATGTGATGTTCTTATTGTGGAACGCTGTGTTAGCCTCACACCAGAGGTAATAGGACCCAAGTCTTCCAAATAGTTCCACTTTTATCTCATCAGTCCGCAGAATATTATCCCAAAAGTCTTAGGGATCATCAAGATGTTTATTAGCAAATGTGAAACAAGTATTTGTCTTCTTTTTGGTCAGCAGCAGTTTTTGTCACGCAGCTCTCCCATGGAAGCAATTTTTGCCCTGACTGGTTCTTATTGTGCAATTGTGATCACTGACTTTAACTGCGGCACGTGAGGCCCACAGTTCTTAAGATGATAGTCATTTTTGTAACCTCCTGGATGAGTCGTTGATGCGATCTTAGAGGCATTTTGGAGGCCAGCCTCAACAGAGAAGGTTCACCACCGTTCCAATTTTTCTAAATTTGTAGAGAATGGCTCTCACTGTGGTTCTCTGGAGTCCCAGAGCCATTAGATATGGCTTTGCAACCCTTTCCAGACTGATAGATGTCAACAACTTTGTTCTTTAATTGATTTAGATTGTGGCATCATGTGCTGCTTTTCGCCTATTTCACACTTCCAGGCAGGTTCTTTTTAAGAGATGTTAAGATTCATCACAGCTGGCAGTCATCATCCCTTGGTGTATCTAACTTAAATTGAACCCAACTATCAAATAAATCTGTTAGATTGATTTTGTGCTTAAGGGGGGGCAATGACTATTTCACCAAGGGCCAGGCAGGGTTGAATGGCTTTTTTTTTCTTCAATCAAATAACTCATCATTTTAAAACTGCATTTTGTGTTTAATCAGGGTACCTTTGTCTTAACGTAAAATTAATTTGATTATATGAAATATTTGACCGTGACAAATATGCAAAAATAGAAAAAAAAATCAGGAAGGGTGGCAAATACTTTTTACTCCCCTGTAGGCTCATAAAAAATTGGACAGTTTAAGACTAGAAACATGTAACCAGCACTAATGAATCTCAATTTCTGCTTCAACATCTAGACAGTGGAGTCTGAATTTCTCATCATCAGTATGAATCCATGAACCTGACCTGCCTTGTCTCAACAGTTCAGACTAGTGGCAGCAGTGTAGTGGCAAAGGGAATGTTTTCTTACCACATTTAGACCCAGTCCTGTCCTGTGGCCCTTGACCAAGTTTTCAAGCACCAAACAAGGTAGTGGCCGTTCAGAAAGTAGCTACAAGGGATGGGGGTTGAATTTTTTTACCTCGCAAAAGGGAAAACATTAAGCCATACCTTTGCATAGCATCTCACATCTTTGTCCTCCCCTGTCTGATCTCAGCAGAGCAGCACAGCGCACAAATTTCACTGCGAGACATTCATTTCTGCTTCCACATCATTAATAGGTATTTGAGTGAAATGCTTGTCATGAAAAAAAAGTACATATTTCATTGCATTTAACTTAATCAAAGGAATTCCAATTTTTTTTTACAATGTTTATATGGTAATTTGCAAAGATATACTTACATTTAAAAGCCCCCCCCATACTAGCACCCATATTTGTTCATTTTGCAAAGCTTTATGGGAAATTTCTACTACCTCTTTTGCCTCCTACCTTTAAAAAAATGCTCAGTTTGCAGGGCCATCTATAGGGCTAGATGACCACAACCCCTCAGTCTAAAAGAAATTTGGAAACTCTACCTCCATGTAAACAAACAAAATGTTGGAATACAGCAAAGTGGTAGGGCCACAGGTTGGGAACAGGATTTAGGCCTAATACCACTAAATGTCCCCTAAATACCAATCAATCACGGTTTTATTGGCATTGTCTAATTGAGTATTGATGTGGACCATGAACATCCCTTTATGGCCATAATTTCCTAATCTTCCAATTACTACTCCCAGAATGATGATGTCCCGTTACTTAGAGCAAAAAACATATCTACCTGATTTCATGAGTATATCAATAAGTCGAAAGTAATTCAGGGTCCTCCCCAGTCCCCAGGACTGAATTTAATAGAGCACATTTTGGATGTGAGAGGACTGGAGTTTTACTGCATGAATGTGCAGTTGAAAAATCAGCAAAATTTTTGAGCTGAAATCCAGTCAACATGGACCAGAACCTCAAAGAAATGTTTCCATCATCTTTGGAAATCCATGAGGCATCAAATCTGTTCTGAGTGCTAAAGAAGGCTCCAGCCATTTCTTGTGTTGTGTGCTTAAAAACGTAGTCTTTGAGTGTTAATTGTTTGTCCATGTACTTAAAATACGGAAAGTAAAGCATATAGTTTTGATCAACGGTCCATTGCATGTCTAAAAAGATCCAGCTCAGATGAGTCTTTGTGTAATATTCACTATTTTCATATTTTCTTTCTTCAATAAAACTATCTGTTTCTTTTTTTTTTTATACTATTCTTATTGGTGAGAAAACATCAAACATCAGTACAAAATTGGACTTGTCACTAGGTTTGCAATGTTAAACCCCAAACCACACTCTCTCTCACACACACACACACACACACACACACACACACACAGGAAAAATAAATAAAAATTAAACAATAATCTGGGTTAGGAAAAAAAAAAAAGAAAAAACCTATCAGTCTCATTTGAAAAAAAAAATGACTGAAGAGAAAAACAAAATTAGGAAAAAATTTGTTCTGGAAAAACTAGAGCAGAATGAAGGTGGATCAATGTAGAACATTATCAGGAGGAAAAGCCACATATCTCCTGACATTAACAATATTTATAGCATTATTAATGCTCGGATATTACTATTATTGGTTAAAGTTATTGCACAGTTGTCTTAAAAAATAGTTTCACATGAAATGCAAAGTAATCACAGTCTTAATGAGAAAATTAAATTCAGTTTTGTTCTTTTTATTGATTGCAGTCACTCTGTGGTTGCTTTGACAATGCAACCCCTAATCAGAAGAAAAAAATATTTGGGAAGGTAAAGCATATACCAATTCATGATGTCCTCATTCCTATTCGCAACACTTAATAAATGGTTAGGGACTGAAGACACCTAGGGATTCAGTTAAAGTGGAAACCTGGATCTGATAGCTAATCCAATTAGAGCTCCGTGGGACAGGTAAAGGTACCAGTGAAAACAATCTCAGGAAATCTTGTTTGATATCAGATGAAGAAAACAACCATGGAAAAAAACAAAGGCGTGCTGTCTTGAATGGAAAAAAATATGATGAGTTAATTCTTGGAGCATGTAGGGTAACAACACTGACCATTACCTGTTAAATCTTGGTCTTCATCATCACACCCCAGTAAAGACCTAAAAAAGAACTCCATAAACAATGAATGTTCCTAAAGAAAGACTGGGTGCATGACAAAAATGTCAAATTATCCATGTGTCTGCTCCATGCTTTAATGTGTTCATTAGTATCTTTCGACCCACTTGATCCGCCACATTTGAGCTGTCATTTAAAGATTGTCCCAGCAAACCATCAAGACCCCAGGCATATCCTGTGCCCATAAACTCAACTTCTTGAGCCTGGGTTTACCATGGGAGGAATTGCACACTCAGTGGCACTGCTGCAACCAAGCAACTCCTTGCAGGAAGTCTCAGAGGTCAGAGAGAATTCCAAGAAGGTGATGAGGGCGACGGGGGCCCACACTCCGGGAAAAAAAATAAATTAACCTCTGCCTGACCCCCAACACCGACACATTTGTGTACAAGAGGAGGCTCATTCATTCCATACTGACCACAGCAGAACCATTTCAATGCTCTGATGGAATCCATATTCAATTTTTTTATTCATGCTTTTTACATCAGTATCTGGCTGCATAAGGACACTGTCATAGTCCAAAGGTAGCAGACAAAAATTATTCTATGGACAGTGTTGGAAAAATATATTTGTCTGAATTACCAATCACAATGTGGTTCACATTCAATGTAGTTCAAATAAGGCAAAGCTACTTTATTAAGAAAAACAGCCTGCAAAACTGTAACTACTCAATGACACTGCAGTTGAAACAAATTTGTCAAAAAATTAAGATCCATATCATGTTCCCCAGACATAAGGCATATAAGCGCAATTCCCTCTGGTTGCAAAGGGGAAGACCGTTTTATATATATATACAAAAGTATATATATATAAATATCAGTGAGGAGAAACATGCGGCAGATGGCATCTATGGAGCAGAGTATGTATTACTAACTAGTATGAGGCTGAAGCTGAAAAGAAAAAAAAGCGGTAGCATGCGTTATGCAGCTTAAAGCTTTACATCAGAGAAGTCAATAAAATATATAAAATATATCCCCGCAGAGCTTTTTGGAAGGACGAGGGCTAATTTAAAAAACTCTTGAAAAACGATGTTTGCTGTAATAGGGTAGGCAACATAATCATCACGTCAAACTATTCACAGTGAATTCCTTGAGGGTATTTCAATGGCCTTGAAGGGCCACTAAGATGTTCCTGTGGTCTGCAGTATGTAATGTTTGTCAGTCAATTATTAAAATCTTCGGACTAATTTTTTTTGAACAGATGTCATACTATGTATTAGTTCAAACTAAATCTGGGTGGATTTTTTTAAAGGATTTTACTGTAAACCATGAGTCGTATTTGAGGTAGCGCATTTACTCAATTATTTACTGCTCTCTGCTATTTCAAGAAAATCGGTTCATAACGCCTAGGAATTCTCATGAAAGAATGTATCTAGTTGGTATATACTGGTGGCTTGATTAACAACTGTCTTTGACTGCAGAGGGAATATAGTTGTAGGCTTGTGGGCATTCAATCCTATAAGACGACCACCTTTCTCATTTCAGTCATCAGTTCAATGGAGTGGTTCTTTTGAGACCACCTCGGCCAAACTTTTGGTTGAATCAAGAAACAATATAAAAGGAATAACACCCATCCAGATATTTACATTGAGATAGTTTTATATGGCCTTCTGAACACGTCAACTCATTTTTAATTATGAATGATCTAATGGATCTGATAGAAGCATAATTAACCAGCTAATATTCACTGCATGCTTATGGCCAACATTTAGATAATTGGCTGCGGTATTTCATCTCAGTGTGCTATAAAGTGTTTACGCAGCGTCCTGCTGGCTTTTGCACTTCTCAGGTTTCCTGGCATTTACTTACCTGGAAGTGGGGCAGTTTCTATAAAAAACACCCTCAAACACACGATCCCTCATTATTTCCATGTGCACGTTGACATAAATCGTTGCCATCGTTGACATGCAATCGTTGCCGAGTGAGAAAACCAGAAAATTGCTCCTGAGAGGTCCTTTTTTTGGCTGACGTTTTTATTTCCTTGTCTCATGCTCTTGACCTCTCTTCCGGAAAGATGACAGTGAGGGGGGATGGTATTGACCCGCGCACAGGAATGGTGGTGGCATTTTGCAGCGTGTTCCTGGTCTTCGGTTTAATGTTCACTGTTTCTGGCATAAAAGGCGAGAGGCTGGGCCGGGTCCCGCTGCTGGCCTTAGGGCCGCTCATCTGCCTGCCAGGCGTGGCCGCTATCATCATAGCCAATAAGACACACGGTTGCACCAGGTGGCCCTTTTGGTGGCAGCGACTATGGAAATGGACAGTGAAGCAGCAGGGAGCTCCGGTGTTATCGGAGGACTCCGTTTCCACTGCCTCAGTGGGGGAAGCCAGCCGACTCATCCGCAATGTGGAGAAGGGTAAGCTGCTACGCTACGTGCGGGACTTTCCTCCTACCAGAGCCTTCGTGGTTGCCCAGGAGATTTCTGATTACTGCACACCGGACGAGCTCTGCATTGCGAGGGAGAGCTTGGTCTTTGCAGCAGCAGCCTCTGTCAGGGTAACGCATGTGCCCCGGGATAGTGTGGTGGTAATTTCCCCTCCAGACAGCACTCCCACTTCCTATGCCTCCTACTGCTGTCAAACCAATCCCACAGGCTTTTCAATGGGACAAGAGACTATAGTCTGACCCGAGGAACCTCAGAGAATAAGTGGACTCACCTGTGTTTGACTGGTCTACCTGTAATTTCCTGATTTGTTGTATTTAGCGTCATCCTGTGGTATCTTCCAATCACAAGGGTTCATTTTCTTTATCTTACCAATTCCGGTAGTGGTGTTGTATTCATCGACTGCTGGTAGAGGTTGTTTAAAGGAAATATTAAGGCATGATTGGTGTATGAAAAAAGTCATTATAAGTTTTGCCTCCAAACAACAAGAAACTCTGATGGCAAATAGGCTATAACATGCCTGAGGTAACACTACAAGCTACAGTAACAGGTGCAGAACCCTGAGCACCAATCCAAATTTTAACAGTTTTAATCCAGCTTCTAAATAAATACAACAGAATTTGAAGGAGAGACATCCGGGCCATGGTCATCTGAAATTATTAAATTAGATTCAAGTGAAAGATATAAGCATGAAAACGAATTGACACAGACTTTCACTTGACAAAGTGAAAGAACTCTTTTATTCATTCACCACAGTTGTTATCTGTGGTCTTCTGGACCTTTTGGTGTTCCTGAGCTCACAAACATGTTCTTTCTTTATGGAATGTACTAATTGCTGGATTTGGCCACACCTTATGTTTCTGTCACGTCCCTGGTGCATTTGTTATGAATTTTCAGCCAATTAATGGCTGACCACGCTAGTAGCGACAGTTCTTTGGACTTCATATTGTGTCTACAAGATTCCAGATGCAAATGCCATCTTTGAAAGCAACTCAAGACTTTTTATCTGCTTACTTGAAAAAATAAGAGATAATGTGGGAATGGTGTATACTTGGCTATGGAACAGCTAACAAACCAATAGTCTGATAAGTTTTGCACCCATAGTTGGGGGGGGGGGGGGTGACATAAAAAAAGTACTGTAATCCCAACACCATTCACCCAATTTGGTTGCCTTACCCTCAAATTAAAGCTGAAATTTAGCATTTTGCCTTATGCATGCTTGTCAGTAAGTCAACAACAAAATAAATGCAGTCATACGTTGATGTCTTATCTAACAATTTGGTCATCCATACTGTGTGTTTACGAGGAAACATCAATCAACTGAGTTTATTGGTTCAATAAATTTCACGGTTTTCCACTTTTCTTCTGAGTCAGATTAATTCACAAATTTTTCAGGGAATAATTTTGTACTGTGAGTGCGCCCCACAGAGCAATCTGAGAAAAGGGTGAGCAGTTCTTATGCTTCCACTTTACACTCCAGTCTCATCTGCATAAGCACCTGCTGACCGAAATGTTTACACATCCTCCATTGAAGGATTAGAGAGGGCATTCGCATCCAATGAGGAAAGTTTTCCATCTCAGTGACAGTGTTGTCCTGGATGAGAGGAGAGGCTGCAGAACATCTCCCATACTGTTCTTGTACTTCAGAGGAACCTTCCTACACAGGAATACCACTTACATTAAATGATGCCAGTGAGTCATTATTGCCAAATGCAACAAAAAAAAAATTAAAAATCACTGCTAAATGATCAACCAATTATTTTAATTTTTGTGGGTGGTGTGTTTGTGCATGTAGTCCAATACTGGGTCTTGTATGAAGATAAATTAAGAGAAAAAAAAAAAAATATGGGGTTAACTTCAGGATTTTTAGCCGGAGGATGAAAGGATCAATGGCTTCTTCATTGTACCGGGAGACTCCCATTTACTCCTTTTTTTCCCAGTTTCTAGTCCATGCCTCAACATTCCTCAGTACATAGCTAAATCTTTTTTTGCTTCATATAGCTACTAGTTATGTTTTGTTCCTTCTGAATTTTGCTCAAAGCCAAATAGAAACCTTTACCTTGCCACAAATCTATACCAAATGATTCAAATAACCCAAACGTCATCCGCGATAAGCCTGCACTGTGTTTTGAGTCTTATTATCCACCAGAGGTCACCATTGCATTATCTGAACACCTTTCTTACAAGTAAATCACAGAATATTCTTTTCCTTCAGATGTGACTTGCCTTTGCATTAAGGCTTCAGATGATAGGGCGAAATATCAGTGTTACTTCAAATTAATCTTATCAAAAACAATTGTGCAACAAAACACCAATATATTTTACTAGCCTCAACTTGAACTCCTACCCCACCCCTCTTTGGTTTGTCATGTGTCAGAACTCCCTCGTTCAGATGCATACAAACACTCGATAACTGCTTCCAAAGTGCGGGCGTTGAAATCACAGCGTGAAATTGATCTGCGGCTGGTCTCAAGTCAATAATTTTTTACTGGTTGGAATGTACGGAGGTTTTACCCATATCTACGATTAAGCTGCAATGTACCGATCAGGAACCAGTCGCGAGAACCAGGAAATGCAGCAGAGCTTGATTTATTGGTAAAGGGGGGAGAACCCCCGCAGGGCAGAAAGCAACAGTAGAGTCCACAATCCAAAAGTCAAAATCCAGTAGGGCAAAAATAGTATCAAAAACCAGGGCAGCAATCAAAGTAATCATAGTCGGACAGAAATGGGTCTGGTACACAGGAATAGTTCTATCAGAGAAGCAAGCCAGAGTCCACAGGAAGTAATCCGAATCGTTACTAGGGCAGCAAACAGATCGCGTAGTCGGGCAGAAAAATGGTCAAAACACACAGATGCAACAATAATCCAAAATCACAAAGGCGAAAGTCGGGCAATCCAGTCAGAAAGATAAACACCGAGACATCAAGGCGAGAAACGTGGCACGAGAAAACTAGGGAGAACGATCTGACACTGGAAGTACTTGAAAAGACATCTTAAATATACATCCGGGGTGAACACATGACAAGGGAGAATAGGTGCGATCAATGATACAATAATTAGGAGTGTCTCATGAGGAATAACCTAATTACATGAATTCGGCAAATGCCAAAATGCAGACAGGGATCACAAGACAATCCTATGAACAAAACAACAGCTCCGGTTAAGGAGTACTAAAGTGCATAGTTTAAAGAAAAGGAGAGCCTAAAGTGTAAGTGGAGATCCACAGAAGCTGCAGCAGAGATAATCAGGGATAGGCAAGGAGACGGAGATTAGAATTGAGCGATTGATGAGAGATCGTTAGTCAATTAGTATGTGCAGCTATACAATCCCGAGTGCATGTTAGAAAGTTAGTAAAAATATACAAGATTAGTGTGGTTAGTAATTATCAAAAACAATAAACTGTTAGTATGTGTTAGTAGATAGCAAAAGGAGAGAGGAAGGAAGAACACAAGATAATGAAAGAAGGTTGAAACCCAGAAACCAATATATCACCCGAATGTGTGGCACGCAAGACTAGGGACCGTGAGCAAAGACCTACACAAGACAAGACAGGTTACACGTAGTGCAATGCATGGAAATGAAAACATGGCATGATAACTAAGACATGAAAAAATTAATAAAACATGAAAACCAAATTACCAAAAACACAATACACAAACCAAAGAGTAGTCAGACGTTGCAGTGGTCACTAAACACAGAAATCAAAACATGGCATTGCCAGGCACAAAACTTAAACATGGCATGACAGAAATCACAGATCCCAACATAAGCAGTGGCTGTCTTCTATATATTGTTGGGTCATTTCACAGTAATGTGAGCATTTTGGGGATCTCTGAATCCAAATATATAGTTGCCAATTTTAGTTCCAAATATGATTTAAACCAAACCACGGGTCATGCTAAAGATGGTACATGCTATTGGCACGCACTTTCATTGACCGTAATAGATTTTTTTTTTTACGATTTCTCCTGGTTAGGAGTCATCTCTGTAACAGTGGGCCTAACTATTAGTAAAGGTAATGTATTGCTCTCCAGAAAAAGGAAACATACTAGGTTTGAACATACTAGTATGGTTAATATGGTATCCATCGATATAGAAATAAACTGCTTTGATTTTTGAGGAAAAAGATGCTTTGTGACGGAGATGACCTGTTGTTACGGAGAGGACCAGGTGTTACGGATATGACATTCTGTGCTTAATAGATGAATATCTGAATAGCAGACTTAGGAAAACAGTTTTATTCTGAATATAAAACCACACAAACATTGGCATAGAGTTGGCATAGAGAACCCATCATCTCCGTCACGCTGACATTGTTACGGAGGTGACCGTGATGGATATGACACCTACTTGATGTTTGTCTACATGGATGAATAGTACATCTATTTATACCTTCAAGTTGGGTAAATTTGGCAACAGTGCACCACTGCAAAACATTATATATACATATTTTTGGTTTGTGAGGCCAATTGGAAGGCGCCCATAGCGTATGGAGATGACACAGCATAAAGGTACTCACCTGCGACTGCTTTACGTGCATTTAATACTGTGCAAATACGGAAAATTTGAATGCATCAGTGGCCAAGATTTTCAAAAATGGCGCCTTGCAAAACTTCTGGACCATGTGACTCTTCGGTAGTGTGTATTCTGGTCAATAGGTGGCAGCTAAAACATGTTGTTACGGATATGACACAAAATCTGGGGACAGGTATAATTGGGCAAACATGGAATAAATGAAAAAAATACAATTGCACCACAAATATTTTAGTGTGTTAATGTTTATTTCCTTAGACTTAATAAATATAAACCAAGTTTGTAATAAATTCCCGAAAAAAATAGATACGCTGACAGTTTGAAGTCTAGGCCAACCCACCAGGGACAGTGCTTGTAATGGGGGTAAAGGGTATGGAATTTGATGAAAAATCTGAAAAGAAATTAGTGAGGAAATTAAAAAAAAATCGATCGCAATTTATTTTGACCTATTCTAACTTAAGACTCAAAAATTATCGAATTATATTCAATTTCCCTTCCATTTTAGCCGTTAGACTCTTGGGGACACTAAGTGATCACATTACTGTGAAATGACCCTGTTATCAAATACACTAGCTCTTGAAGCTCTTTCCATAATTTAGCGTACTTATCGGATAGAGTTTTTTTCCCTTGATTGACAAAAACAAATGGTCCTCGTCAACTGCGTGACAATTCGATCAGATCAGTTTATAAAATCAGAAACGCCCGCGTTTGAACACCCTCGGCCTGACGGTGCATACACAGACAGACAGACAGACGACGAACTGATGACAATACCCTTCGGCCTGAAGTCGGGCTGAGGGTAACCAGCTGTTGTCCAAGGGGGACACAAAAATACTCAGCTTGTGTCACGATTTTGCTAGAATCTACCTCCTTAAGTCTAATGCTTCTTTTGAACACTCCCAAAAAGTGAATACAGGTACTACCCGGAAAATTAGAATATTCTCAAAATGTTCATGTATTTCTGTAATTCAACTTAAAAGGTGAAACCTTCTTATTATATAGACAAATAACATGCAAATCAATATATTTCAAGCTTTTATTTGCTTTGATTTTGCTGATTAGGACTTACAGCTCAAGAAAACCTCAAATTCAAAAACTCAGAAAATTAGAATATCACATGAAATCAATTTAAAATAAATAAATAAATAAATAAAAAAGGATTTTAAATACAAAAATGTCTGGCCTCTGAAAGGAAAATCTTGCATCAGTAATTAGTACTTGGTTGGGACCCCTTTTGCACGAATGACTGCTTCAATCCAGCGTGGCATGAATGCTACCAGCCTGCGGCATTTCTCAGCTGTTATCGAAGACCAGCATGCTTCAATCACGGCCTTGAACTCTTCTTTATTGTTTGGTCTCTTTTCGTTCACCTTTCTCTTGACAATGCCCCATAGATTTTCTATGCCGTTCAGGTCAGGTGAGATTGCGAGCCAATCAAGCAAAGTAATCCCGTGGTTGTTGAACCAGGATTTGGTACTTTTGGCTGTGTGGGCAGGTGCCAAGTCCTGCTGGAAGATGAAGTCTGCATCCCCATAAAGCTGGTTCGTTGAAGCAAGCATGAAGTGCGCTAAAATGTTCTGGTAGACTGCTGCGTTTACTCTGAACTTGAGAAAGCACAGGGAACCAACACCAGCAGCTGACATGGCTCCCCAGTCATCAGAGACTGGGGAAACTTAACACTGGACTTCATGCATTTTCCATCATGCGCCTCTCCAGTCTTCCTCCAGACTCTTGGACCTTTGTTGCCAAATGAGATGCAAAATTTGCTCTCATTAGAAAAGAGGACTTTGGACCACTGGGAAACAGACCAGTTCTTCTTTTCTTTAGCCCAGAGAAGGTGCCTCTGGCGTTGCTTGCTGTTGAGGAGTGGCTTGAAAACAGGAATTCGACATTTAAAGCCCATGTCCAGCATCCGCCTGTGTGTTGTTTCTCACACAATATTGGTTATATTCACAATATTCTAATTTTCTGAGTTTTTGTATTTGAGGTTTTAATGAGCTTTAAATCATAATCATCAAAATTGCAACAAACAATTGCTTGAGATATCTCACTTTGCATGTAATGAGTCAATAAAATATATTAGTTTTACCTTTTATGTTGAATTGCCAAAATAAACTGACTTTTACACGATATTCTAATTTTCTGAGTAGTACCTGTATATGCATAATGGCTTTCCTCCGAGACATATAAGTTTGCTATTTACTTATCATAGCAGCATCGGGAAACCTTGCTTACAGAGCACAGCGGGAACGGAATTGAAATGAGTCTGACAGAAAGGGGAAGCAATAATACAATGATGTTTTTCTCCAAAAACGACTTTTTCTTCTTTAGGAATTAAATCCCATACGGGTAATACTCCTATCTAAATTTGATAGAAACTCTTTGGAGTGATCAAAACCTTTAACACAGTGACACATACAAAAATGAATTCCTCAGTTGGTAGTTAAAACCATTTTCTTATTAATACCATTTCAACCAATAATTTAGTTTTTGATTTGGTCCATCTCAATCATAGAATATGATTTGGTCATATAAATCAAATCAAATAAATCTTTCTTTCTCATAAATATTGGCTTGCGTTTGCATCGCAGACTCCTTGGTGCGGCCACTGGGCGTCACATGTTAAGAGTAAGTTCATCAGTCATACAAGGACGGTACACATAGCTGACACCGGCTAATGTGGAACCTACCGAGTTGCCTTTAGCAGGAATTACATGTCACTGTTTGGGTGAGTAGCGGAGTTTTCTCATGATCGTTACATTGGTTATCGCTATAAAAATTCCCAAAAGTTCATATTTCGGTGCGATTTTCTTTCGCTAGGGTGTTTGGCTTCCCAGATCATTCGATTTCCTTCACAAAAACGTTAGCTAGCTAGGTAAATCTAGCTGGCTAGCTTGCTAACTTTAGCTTAGGTCCCGCTGCACGTTGACAGCTGTTGCTCGACGTTATTTGAGCCTGTTTGGCTAGCTTACTAATGCTAAGGTGATTTCCGTGGGGTGTTGGATTTGGATTAAAAATCCCGGCGAATACATCTGTGTAACTTGGCTCGCATAAATGGCCAGCTATATTTTGCGATGCCACTGATGAATTCATCAATTAACCTGCTTAATTAAGCACGCCAGTGCAGCAAACGATATAATATAACAATGTAGCTCGCTAGGACCATCACCCATGGTAATAAAGGCTACAGTGAACGAATAGATCAATTGATGGCTGATGTTTACTCGCTTGGGGCTCCATCTGGAAAGCGACACAAGCCTATTTTTGCTAGCTAGCTAATCATTTGTTGCCCCACTAGCCACCTACTCTCGTTATCACCACGCCACGCTTAAAGTCCTCAGTTTTAAGTGATGTGCCGGAATTCCATATCCATAGCCTATCTTATTAACTGACGAGCTAGTCGGTAGGGTTAGCTTGCAAATCTTAGGAACGTTGATAAGTTGTTTTGGATTGCTAACGTTGAATTTCATGTTCTGAAACGAACCTGAAGTTTGCTCATTTAGGTGGCTAGCTGACTGAATGGAAATTTATGACCGAAAGCTAACCAACCATATTACGACTGATATCTGCGTCAGGTGCATGGCGTTGGGTCGTTGACGCTGCTTGACATTAGCTGGTCAGAAAAAGTGTGCAGTCGATCTGGTTTTTATCCCCCGCCAGGCGATTACTGCGAACTTGTGCAAAGCGGGGATATAGCATTGGGCCCCGTCCTTCCGTACGTACGTAACTTACGTCTATACGGACGCTTAAAGTTGAGGCGGCGGGGGATATTGCCATGTTGGTGGCAAACGCTTGTTAATCTTGCCTCTGTATTGCCTACTGCGCCTTAGATATGGCAGCATCACTCCGCAGGGATTGCAAGGTATCTTGATGAGTGAAAAATGTCAACACATCCCTGAATTAAACTCCTGTTCTCGGATAGATCATTTGGGCATGGCTATTAACTTGCAGGCATCACTTCTGTGTTGTTGGTAGCACAACAGCAACAGGTTGAATACGAATTTATGGGGTGCATTTCAGTTTGCTTATTTGTTGTGTCCTCCATCCTCTATTGAACCGGAAGTTGTTCCGTGTCTCCCTCGCTTGCGGCTCAGTGCGCTTTGGAGCTCTGCAGATGAGCAAGGATGCGTAAGAGCAGCCTTCCCGGACGCGAAATTTTCCCCCCCCCTCTCCGGTTCTGGGCTCAGAGAACCATATGACCAGTCAGCCCACCTCTTATTATTTATGTACTATACCAGGGCTGCCCAGCCCTGTTCCAGGAGAACTACCATCCTGAAGATTATCACTCCAACCAAAGCAAACCACACCTGGGCTGCGTCGGAATGGTTAAAAAATTACTTCCTATCGTCTAATTCCTTACCACTTTTCTTTGACCTTTGTGTAAAATGTCATGAGGTAAAGGAAAGGTGTAAAGGGGACTCTTATAGCTTAGGAAGAGACCCGCGCTAATAAGAGAATCCGAATGCACTTACACTAAGCACAGTGACCACCCGCCTCCTGTCAGTCATGTTTGTTTGTTTTCCTGATTAGCAGGATGGACGGTAATCTTGGAATTGCGGGATAGCATTTCCTCCTTTTTCAAGAAGGATGGTTCAGTGTACCCCATGCTAAAGGTGATAAATTAGGAAGCAACTCCTGTACATTTAAAGGGGACCTATTATGCTGATCCTTTTTTTAATACATAATAGTAATGTTATAATGTTGGTTGTCCATACTCAACCTCTGAAAAGTTTCTAAACATAAGATACAGAGGTTTTTGCGTAATCCAAAAACATGATTTCATGAACATGATTCCCACTCTGAACAGCTCCTCCCAAGATCTTTGCGAGATCTGGGCAAAACCTGACGTCAGGTTGTGGTCCAACCACTGACCTGCGGTCAGGTCCAATTAGTACAGCCCTAGCCAGAGCCAATCACGGCGCTGGACCTGCCCACACCGGAAACTATTCTAGCAGGCACTAACAACGGCAGATCATACTATGCCTTAGTAGCGTCTTCTCTTTTTGGAAGTACAAAAGAAGAACCGCAGATCATTTCAGGTGCAGTTTTGTCAGTATCTCTCCCAAAGCTGCCTGTCCGTTGACTTTTGGGTGCAAAGAAAAGCACATTTATCTTCCAAAAGAGGATGCCACCAGAAATCAGTGAGTAGCTTTTTTTGTTTGCTGGCAGCAAACAGTCACGGCCAAAGAGAACGTGAGCTGTTTGTGCTCAGCATTTCACCAAAGACAGCTTTGTTAATAAAGAAAAATTCGACACATGAAAGACACATGAAAAGCGTTTCAGCTTATCCTTATAGGTCCATGGTCCCATCAAGATAGAGTATTAACCCCAAGTGCGCATGCCCACCGGAAGTGCTGGCTAAATTGCGAAACGCAAATTTTGCCGCCAGACGGCAAAATATTTACTGTGATATTAAAAATGTATGGCTAATTTTATTATTTAAACGATAATGGTAAACACAAACACAGTGGGAAATATACTCCGTTCGGTTATTATAGAAATAAGGCCAAATCCTTCAACTGAAGTTGAATAGGTACGATTTAATTTCGCAACAGCAATGACGCTATTAACAGCTGCGACTAAACGAGCCAGGTAGTGTCCGAAACCGTTTCTTTCCTCTGCCAATGAGCTCACTACATAGTCACCTACATAGTGAGTCCTAATATAGTGAGCAGAGAATAGTGAATGAGTGAGTGATTTCAGATGCAGCCTTCGTTTCTGGGCCAGCACTTGGCCGCCATCTCATGTATCAGGACAGGCGTTCATAGGAAAATACAGTAGAACGCGCCTGAATCGTCCTTGTAAAAAAAGAAGCTCACTCATACCGGACAACAGCTGATGTCCCGATTTTTAGCTCCCCTGACGACGAAGTCTGATGAGCTTATGTCATGGCCTGTTTGTCCATCTTTCATCGTCGTCGTTCGTCGTCCATAAACATCTTCTCTTCCGAAACCAGTGGGCCTATGAACCTGAAACTTGACAGGTACCTTCCTACCCATGAGGACACCAAAATTTGTTCAAGGCGTTCTGATCTAATTTCAAACATGGCCGCCACGGTGGCCATATTGAAAATCACATAATTGGCCATCTAAAAGCTATTTATGCACATATTCAGCTGAAATTTGCTATGTAGTCAGTACATGGCAAGATACATTACATATCATACGGCTTATCCCATATTTCGAATTTTGACCTTGCTTAAACCTTCAACTTTATACAACCCCTATGAGTTACATTGAAATCTTTCGAAATCATCTTCTCCGAAACTACTGGGCAAATGAAGGTGAAACTTGTTAGGTACCTTCCTGCCTATGAGGACACTAAGTTTTGTTCAAGGCGTTCCGATCCGATTTCAAACATGGCCGCTATGGCGGCCATATTGAAATCACATAATTGGCCATCTGAAAGCTATTATTGCACATATTCAGCTGAAATTTGCTATGTAGGTAGTAAGTAGCAAGATACATCGCATATGATACGAGTTTTACTGTATTTTGAATTTTGACCTTGCTTTGACCTTCAACTTTGTACGACCCCTCTAAGTTACGCTGAAACCTTTAAAACTCTTCTTCTCTAACTACTTGACCAATGAAGCTGAAACTTGACAAGTATCTTCCCTCCCATTAGGACACTAAATTTGTTCAAGGCGTTTCCCTTGAGTGGTCAGGTGAGCTATAGGGCCCGTGGCACTATTTATTATTTTTTTTCCGTAATGTTTTTCCATGAAATAAACATCGAATATACCAGATTTAATATAACGGATTTTCGCTTACATCGGACAAAATGTCCAGTCCCGTCACAATGCATTTCCATTCAGAAGCACTCGTGTACACCGGGCAAGCTGGTTTGCACCATGCTTATAGGCTGTCACAACACAGCAACGAAATGAAGTCTAGTGTGAAAGCTGCTTAACGCGCCCATAACGCGTACATTCACGTCTTTGCTTTGACTTTGAATGTAGCTAATCTGTCGTGCAAAAAATTTGTTTTCGCGTCTGATGTGAATGCAGCTGTATGGATGTACGCGACCGCTAGAGAGAGCTCGGTTATGTTATGAACATAATACAGGTTTTGCAGACTGTAAGTTCTGTTAGCGTGGACAAGTTGGTCAAGTTGCTCATGTGGAGCTAGCGAATTGATCACTTCTACAGAAAAGAATTTCCTACTTAATCTCCGCCTTTATCAGCTTTTTATTACCCACAACAATTTCTAAAGGGGGATGAAATTATGTCACGGTAGTTCAGAGAAAGCCTTTGTTATACCAGACACAGAGCTTCTGCGTTCCACGATTGCTTTCACGATAGAATCAGAGAGCTAGCTCAGATATTTGTGATAGGGATCCAGCTGATCGCGGTCATGGATAAGTGAAGCGATCACAAGCAGCCGCTTCAACTGTAGTGTCTACAATCAGGCAGCGTTATGATGAAACTGCAACATTGATGCTTACCGAAGTAACAAGCATACTGATCAGAATTACTGCATATAAGTCAACCAGAAGCATTTTTAATTAGCATGGCGGCACGCAAACTAACTTGCAGTCGCTGGTATCCGAGCAATCATAACCACAGAGACAAACCCTTGCAATGCAGGTTTTACTGACAGTAAGTTCCGTTACCATGGACAGTTGTACCAAGCATCCAAATTGTGTTAAAAGTTAGCTTCAAATGAGGTTTATGTTCATGCACCTTCTTTAGAATTTCACCTGATATTACTCTTGCATATTTAGGACACAAACATTAGCAACAGTAACTTGGCTATGATAGCCGCCGTGCTACAGCCACAATCAACTGGCTATCACGTCGTGTTGGCTTATGCAGTAAAAGCAACTTACAGCTTCTGTGTCTGTGAGCCACGGACAGTCGCGACCGATACAGGCTTTATCTTCAGATATTTTACAAAGCCTTCGTTTGACGCCAGTTATTAGTGCTAACTATCGCCAGCAGTCCTGCTAGCCACCCATAGCACGTTTGCTTCACTTACATTATTTGCGGTTATATCGTTACTTACAGCTTTTGGCTACCAGCACTTGATCGATGCAACTGCTTCAGGTTTGAGAAGCAGCTGAAAGGCTTATCCTGTTTCGAATTATCCTTTATTGACAAAGCTGTCTTTGGTGAAATGCTGAGCACAAACGGCTAACGATCCCTTTGCCCGTGGCTGTTTGCTGCCAGCAAGCAAAAAAGCTATCCACTGATTTCTAGTGGCATCCTCTTTTGGAAGAGAAATAGATGTTTTTCTTCACGTCCAAAAGTAAACGGGCAACAGCTTTGGGAGAGATACTGACAAAACTGCACCTGAAATGATCTGCGGTTCTTCTTTTGTATTTCCAAAAGTGTAGACGCTACTGAGGCAACAATACAAAATAATACTTTTCCTGCCATGCAGGTACAATTAGCTGTCAGGACGTAGTTTTCTGTCTTTTTCTTTATTTTTTTAATCATAACCCATGCGTCATACACAGAGATGCCAAGTCTCACGCATTCGGCGTAGGTCTTACGCATTTTTTGTTGGCTTATTCACCGTAGTCTGTAATTATTCATTGAATGCTTAATGAGATTCTCATGTGGAATTAAAATCCTTGTGCATTGAAGTTTCCGTTTCACTTGCGTAAAGGTGCACCTCATCACAAGTAACGTGGAAAGTGATTATGACTCCGGACTTCCCGTGCTTCTCTTTACTCAGGGATTGGAAGCAATATATGTGTTTCATGATCATTTAAATTGTTTTAATGAAATGAGACCATTTGAAACATTTTTATGCAGGTCCATAGCTTTTAATCCCTCAGTAAAGACAAGCCTGAGAATTCCCGAGTCATAATCGATTTCATTGTCATGTGGGGAAATCCACCGTAATTTACGTGAAACTGATTATCTTGATGCACAATGACTTAAATTCCGCGAGTGAATTTCTTCAGTGCGCTTTGATTGAATAATTGCTGACTACGGCACTGAGACGTGAATGCCACTAAGAGGAGGAACCCACGCCTGAGACGTATGGCATCTCTGCATACACGGCGGTTTTTTGCCCTGTTTGACTAGGAAGGATCTCTGATTCGAGACACAAAACTCCAAGTCTGTCGTGGTATTTAACATTTTGCTTATGTCCGCAGATATCGCAGTCATAAGCATCCAGTGACTTGTATGCTCGTAGTTCCTCCCTAGTGAACACGGTAGGTTTCTCGATCAAATGGGTATAACGTACATATCAGACCACGGAATACTGGGCCACTAACTAACGTCATCTACCTACTCACTGATACGGATCTGGAAATTGGTCGTCATTTGTCGAAGTTAATTTGTTTAGGTTGAATTCGCGATCTTTGATGGGTAATGCTCTCGCGTAGCTTGAAAAGCTATTATGACTCGCCATACTACCATTGCCAATTTGCGTGCGCAGCCTGTTTTGTTTGCAAACAATAAATGGGTCTATAGCGAAATGCAAGCACAGCCGTCAGATGGCAAAATATCCACTGCAATTCAATATAGTTATCTATTTTTTGTCCTCTAACTCAGTGTTACCCCAACCTCTCCTGGAGGCCCACCTGCCCTGCTTGTTTTAGATCTCTCCCTGCTCCAGCACAGGTGATTCAAATGATCAGGCTGTCTTCAATCAGCTTTAGGGGGTGATTAACAAGCTGATCATTTGAATCACCCGTGCTGAAGCAGGGAGAAATATAAAGCATGCAGGACAGGTGGACCTCCAGGAGAGGGTTGGGGAACACTGCTCTAACTCATAATTATTTGTTTTAATGGCAGGCTACCTAAATGTCCTTTTTATATCCTGTGTAAAAAAGGGTCTCCTGCACTGCTTGGTTTCCAATAATAAAAAATAAAAAAACGCGCCTGAAGATAATAAGTCTCGTACCTGTTTTCAAACTCCGTTGATGCAGCTCTTTCGGAGCTTTTCGGTTTGTGTGCAGTGCATGATGGGATATATAGCTGGGTTAGTGACCATCGGATGTTCACTACATATCGCGGTGGATTGTAGGATGTAATGAGTTCACTATATAGGGGATAAAAATTCTGACAAACAATAGCGGCCTTGCCAGATGCAATACCCTCGATCGCCTGATGGCGGTAATTCTGTATCCCGGGCGGTTCAGACCTGCGTGGCAGATAGTTGTTTGTCCGGATCGCATTCTGAAACATAGAGGAACACTGTCGATGAGCGAACCCCCCAGGATTTCTTGAATTGTTTGTATGATTTCGAATGCACAGCATGGTAAGATCACCAAGTATACATTAGAAATAACAGCTGTCAATGTAAAGTGACTTAAAACTGAAGGATTCTTATCTTTATGTCCAGTTTTAATGCTGGAAGTTCCCACGTCCCCGCATGGCGACGTAATTTCTTTACACCCAAAACACCAATTCTCATTTGAGGCTATTAGAGAAGGATGCATGAGACGACCCCCAAACTACATGTTGCTTGTAGGCCAGCTGATGTGAGGCCTATGGCCATCGGCCGGGCACCACATGGCTTACGGCCGAATATCCTACTTTTCTAATTACATGTCAGACCACTAAAATCAGGGATGTCAAACTGACCCGTAAACGGGCCAAGAGGCTGCAGGTCTTCAATCCTACCAAGCAGAAGCTCACCTGAGAGCACTGATTTAATCAACTGATCTAGGCCTGCACAACTGATTAGTTGTATCAGGTGCGCTTCTGCATTGTTGGAGTGAAAACCTGCAGCCTCTTGGCCAGTTTACGGGTCAGTTTGACACCCCTGACTTAAATGAACCAAAAAAGCCAATCATGCATGCATGTTTGGCACAAGAGACATGTATCAGTCAGAAAAGATTTTTTTTTTCCTCACTAAGAAAGATGGTTGGAGCCCAAAAGCTGCTGTTAAATAATGTAAAGAAACCGGCGACTTGGCTGTTCTCCGCTATTCTGCCTTAGCATATTCGTTACTCGGGGGTTAGCCCACTTGTTGGCCACTTGGGGGGGAAAAAGTTTAGAACTTTTTAGGAAAGTGATGGCGCCTTCTGTATACAGCTGACTGCAAAAACATTGTCACTGCCCGATAGTTCTAACGTTCCTCTAGTAATTGGCTAACAAATTAAGACGATTAGCTGCTTAAGGGCCGATTCATAGTCGACGCGAGTCACGCAAGCGATACAAGTAATGCACTCCCTTTCATAGTGTACACAGTGTACGCTAGCGGCATGGGCGATACGTGAAATGCAATAACCCGCTCACACAATAGGGGGTAGCAGCGTCACTGGTGACATTTCGGCTGACATTCCGAGAGACATTCACTGATCTCTATAGAATGACTGGATAGCTGACTGACCCAGAGTCTATCTTTCCACCGCAGCTAACAATTAGCAAGTTATTTGGCAAGAGAATTCATTAACTGTCGTTGCGATGGCTATATCGTGAATTATAATAAGTGAACACTAAATGGCTATTATCAGTTTACCTTAACATGACACCTTAGCCAGCTATAATCAACTAGTCAAGGTGGTTGTCTCTAGAATATACCCCACTTCAAATTAGTGACCCTTTGCGTTAGCCTAATTTATACTCAAGATTTCACGACTGCATCTGACGTTATCAATGAGACCCATGTCATACGCCATAACTTTTTTTAAAGCTTGCATCATTGATACCCAACGCTGTTTTCTAATAGAATGGGTTTACAAATGCTGTAAAACAAAATTTGTTTAGATTTAGATTTGTTTAGGCTGTAGATGGGGTAATTGGATCATTTATGGAAAGCTAAACTTCCATGGAGGTGAGTGCTGAGGGTACGTGTACCACTGGACGTTCCTGACAATTTTCAAGCAAAAGGGAGAAAAAACAAGCTGAAAAAATAGCGACCTTACGCCATACATGGCTTGCATTTAGGTTAATACCAATACTTCGCCTGTTTTGCGTATGATCGTGAATATGTTGATGTTTAGAAAGCACGACCGGTCCACAGGCGAACAGATGCCCGAATGCTAGGCTAACATTAGGCAGTCACTGGTTAAATCATCAAGGCTAAATTTAAACAGCACAAACGAAGCGAACGCCATTGTATCGCCCAAATATTTGATTTGAATCTAATTTTGCTAGGTTTCCAGTGGATATGTATTACTGCTGAAGTGGCACTATCACTCATACCCAACAGTATCAGTTTTTCTTTTTTTTCCAGTACAGTCTTCTTCTATTATGTCGGTTAAAAAGTGGTTTGAGTATATTATATACATTACCGCCGCCGTTGGTGACGGATGGTATTACAAGCGTTGCTGCGTTGCGTATTGAAAAATCAGACTACACAATCGAACGCATCATGGCGGCCAAAGCATCGTGAAACATCGCGATGCGTTCGCGTTTGCGTGCCTTTAAGTCGACTGTGAATCGGCCTTTACTTGCGTCGCTCGCGTCCCTTGCTTGCGTGACTCGCGTCGACTGTGAATCGGCCCTTACTCGCTGAATAAATCCAGGTTTTCTCCACGAATCCAATAATCTTCTCAAACAGACAGTTTAAAACAAACTGGGCATGCGCGGTAGAAACATCTTCCCATTAAATTGCTCTCAAGAGGAAGAGCGCAAAATTAAGAAACTGAAAACAAATATATTTTTTTGTATCCCAATCGATAGACATATTTATTTCCAGATGTAGCTAATTGAAGGATAACAATCTGGAGTACCTGGAGAACAAGAATTTGTGGGAAGGTAGGGATGATTTATTTATTTTACAAGACGTTTTGGAAAGTATAAGCTTGATAAACCCATTACGATCCTGGGCTGCCATTGTATACAGTGAGCTAGGCTATCCGGGGGTGTTTTTCGGCGGAGAAATGCATTTAATACTCCAAAATGCCCATTTTCTGCCCAGAAGTTGATAGTTGGAGTCTTCATCCATACACCTCACTTACCAGATGTCTCTGTCACACGAACGGCGATAGAAAAGTCGATGGAAGCTAACAACAAAATTTCTCGCATTGATATGTAAGCGACAGTTCATACAAGCTGGACGGCCGACCGCCCCGGATATCGTGAAGGAAGGTGAGGACATCTAGCGGCAGAAAACTAAACCGCGCATCTGGCAAGGCCGCTATTCGGACAGCCCTACAAAATGGAGAACCTACTATATAGTGCACTTTATAGTGAGTAGGGAGTGATTTCGGACACCGCCGAAGACTTTGTCCACTCTAGTGTTGTTTTTAATATCTCTGTGGTCGCAACTCTGAGAATATCTATGGCTTTGGCAGGACCCAAGCTTGGCCCCGTCTCTGCCAGACTAATAATCAACATGGCTTCACCAGTGTAGTCGTTATTCATGTCTTATGGTAAATGTTTGGCCTATGAGTGTCTTTTGCTGCTGTTATTGTTATTTACAGCAAATGACCACAAATATTTGTGTGATATGACATGAAAAAAATAAATCAACATTTGAAGAGCCAAAACTTTTGTTTGCTGTTATAGATAGGCCTGAGCTAGTAAAATATCACTGCATCCTAGATTTGTTTTTCTCCTGGATGCACAAACTGCAGATTATTTGAAGATTATATTGAATATAAAAATATTAACTTTTCGGTTATTGGTATTAGCCACGAGAAGCAGAAAATGATCAGTTATCGATTGAAATTTTTCATATCGTGGATCACTAGTGAATTCAGCCTGATTTATATTCAGCAGACACAAATGAATGGAAAAAATGCCATAGAGCCTATGCTAGGATTTATATTGGGGGTGGTTTGGAAATGCCTGAACAGAAGGCACTTTTGGTGTCCTCATAGTTCCACAACCAATAAAGGTAAAGTAAAATGGACTACATTTTCTGATTAAGCAGTATCACATTATCTTAGATGCAAAGTTTCAAAGCTATGGGTGTAATAATAAAAAAAGTTATGCCATGTTAAATACAAAAAAAATGTCAATTGACAAAAAAACTGACGGACGGTACCCTTAGAAAATAATTCACCAAAAAATTCATTTTTGGTCCGAATGAGCTGAAATTTCGGATTTGTTCATCACTAATTCATATTTATCTCATTTCAAAATATGGAAGCAATCTATGATTACATGGTGACAGATGTTTTGAAAATCTGATTATTAGAACTGGAACGACCCATCTTTATTTACCATGCTGTATGGCTTATATCAGCCTATGGGTCATTCCATATGAAGTCAACCAGAGGTCCCCAGGTCACTAACTTAGATTTGGCTGAAATTTATTTTGGGAGTACTTGCAGGCTTTCATGATCTCTTGTCAAAATTGATCTCTCTTTTCATTTTCTAGATATCGGCCTCTAAAATATGAAACTTTTTATGAGTGGAAATCAGTCATTCAGTTTTCAAGGATCCCTTATGGAGGCCAGGTTGTGCTGGATTCCTTCTATTAGAGGACAGGTCTGTCTGCATAAGGAAGATTGACTGCACCCAAGGCATAATGGTGGAGATAGGAGACCCTGAAAAGGACTCCGGCTTGAAAAAAGTTGCTTTTCGGTCAATTTTGCATTGGCAAGTTCACTGTGTGGGCAGTTACCCATGGTAATGAAACTTGCTCTACATAATTGTATATGTCTTTGCTTTATTTGTTCAAAATTACAACTTGTTTTCTCATCTCCTTCACCATTTAATCATGTTATCAAATATAGGCCCTTTGGAGTGAAAACACCCATTATTATACCCTTTGTTCTGCAACTAGAAGTTTTCAATAGGCTGTGCCTACTCATAAACTCAAGTTCCATCATTTCCAAAGTTAATCTGAGCCAAATCTGAGTCGATGATCATGGAAGATTCTTGTACTTTGGTTAAGTTCAAATGGAATGACCCAGTCCATCTGAGTAGGAAATCGTACACTGAATAGCTGGGTTTTATTACCTCAGTATTTAATACAGTATATGGCACACATGTATAAGTGCACATGACACTAGTAAATTGTTCGCATTTGCACGCAGCGGCCATATGTAAAACTGGAAATAAACTAGCAAACGCATTCAGGCAAAAAAATTAGTGACTAATTTTTAAATTGAGCTCCATTGGAGTTACAGGAGGTATTCTGAAGTGGATTCAAAACCGGTTGCAGGACAGAACACAAAGAGTGGTGGTCAGTGGTATCTCATCTGAGCTAGGTATGGTGGGGAGTGGCGTCCCCCAGGGATCGTGTTGGGGCCCCTGCTGTTCCTCATCTACATTAATGACCTTGATAGTAATATTGAGAGCAGATTGGTTAAATTTGCAGATGATACTAAATTGGGGGGTTTGGCAAATAGTTTAGGGTCCACTAAAGTGATTCAGGATGATTTGGATAGAATTCAGAATTGGGCATAAATGTGGCAAATTAAATTTAATGTAGCAAAATGTAAAGTTGTACATGTAGGTAATAAAAACATTACCAAACCCTCACAGGCTCTAGCCATTATGCCGTAGCAGTTAAAAAAGCCAATCGGATGCTGGGATTCATTGCCAAAAGTATTGAGTACAAATCTAAGGAGGTGATGCTTCTTTTGTACAACACATTCGTCTGGCCACATCTGGAGTATTGTGTACAGTTCTGGGGACCATACTTTAAGAAACGTATAGAGGCTCTAGAGAAAGTTCAGAGAAGAGCCACTAATCTAATTCCAGGTATAAAAGATGAAAGCTATGAGAAGAGGCTGAAGATCCTTAATCTCTTTAGTCTTGGGAAAAGGAGGCTGAGGGGTGATTTGATTGAGGTCTTGAAATATGTTAAAGGGATTAACAATGTGAATTATGTGGGATTCCTTCGACCAAGTGTTGTTAGTAGAACTCGGGGTCACAAATGGAAGTTGACCAAAGGTAAATTAAGCACTGATATTCAAAATATTTCTTCACCCAATGAGTAATTTCAATGTGGAATAGCTTGCCTGACCATATTGTTTAGGCAGAGACCTTGGGGGTTTTCAAGAGCAGGCTTGACTTAAAGCGAGATACCATTGAGTCATTGAGTATCTGAAGGGATATATTCACAATAGTGTAAAGAAACTGGTGAGCATAGTTGGGCTAAAAGGCCTGTTCTTGCCATTCATATTATGTTATGTTATATTTTGGGGGCTGCCAAGCTGTCACGGAATTACAGTCCCACTACATTTTGGGTTGTAACTCTACAACTAAATAAGATTAAATCAAGTATGATGTGTCATATTGAAGGTATTAAGTTGTTCTTTAATATTATTTAGTGAAAATATATTTTTTGAGAAATTTTCATAGAAGAAACAAGCAACTACTAAACTTAACTACTACAAACTACTCCGTCACGGAATTACACAAAATTGACGTGGTTTTTTTATGTTGTGTTTAACTATTCAGAAAATGATGTTCCTGTCATAGTTAAGTTATGAAACTTCAATATGTTCATATTTAAGGTGTTTTTTGTTAATACTGTAAGTTATAGAAACAAAAATTGACTTTAACCTTGCTTTATGGGCAAGAAATTTCAAAAAGTCAATGTCACGGAATTGCAAGAGGCAAATTGTCACGCAATTGTATTAATTAGTTTCAATGTACTTATTTCAATATATTATACATATATACATAAGTATTTACATTTTTACAGTTAAGCAATATATTACAGTGAGTTTTCCACTTATAATGACCAATCATAATACATACTTCAATTTTTTTTTTATTCTCCATGTCAACATTTGCTTGGCGGCCCCCTTTTGTTAAATCTGTCATGTTTCATGGTCATTTAAATTTAAAAATGTGACAAACAAAAATGATATCTAAATGAATTGGACTGTCAACCAATTTAAGTTGTTGATTGAGCAAATCAACTGTTTGATTGCAAATTGAGCAAAGTAAATGGGAAGGGAGCGAGAGCAATTGTCAGGTAGAGGATGATGATTTTACAGACCTTATCTTTGCATTGTTCAGCGCGTAATTTGCCTGAATGTGTTTGCTAGATTATTTGTATAGCTCGTCGGCTAACAATGCAAATTCCCATGAAGAAGAGAGATTCTTCTCTATGATGTTTATTGGTGGTTCGTGAGCAAGCTTACCTTCCTCATAGCCTTCAACTGAATGGCTGGATTGGTGTTTTGAATCCTTGAATTTCCACAGAATACTCCTCAACATAGAAGGCACAATGCTTGAGTGACCAGAATTGCAATGCAGAATCGCAGACGGATTGGCAAGGGTAGAATCAGATCATGACTTGCAGTCAAGTGAAACCTCTGAGCATGAGCAGTAACTGTGATGCAGCTCCTTTAAGTGAACTTTCATTGTGTCTGCTGGTTTGTGTGCTTTAGGGAGTCATGTGACACGCTGCTTGACAGAGGCAACGAGAGAATCCAATTCCAGGTTTCCATCCTCCTGCCAAGGCATGATGGGGAAGTATTTTGTCAATGAGGTGGACCTGAAGAACACATGGGACCAAGTTTTCACTGCGTTCTGGAAGAGATACCCTAACCCATTCAGGTATTGTTGTCTCAATTTTAATTGTTGTTCAATTTGACACCCGATCACCTGATTCGTGAGGCGAAAGAGGTAAAAATTCCATAGTGGTTCACGTGATGTATATGGAGATGCCAATAAATTCAAACTCTCTACATTAAATATCAAATCCAATTTGCTGGAGCAAATATGTACAGTTTGCAAATTATAATTGTGTGCACAGTATTTTTCATTTTTGGCAAATGACTGTATTTCTGAAATTTGTCATCTGCAAAAATCTGTTTGTTAGCCTGTTAGTCTGTCTTTTTTTTTGCTGTATCGCTCATTCTGTTCTATTCAGCCAGTATTTAAAAATGCAGAATGAATATTTGGCGCCTAAGTGTTTGTCAGGGTGGTTAGGCCTTATCTGCTCGGAAGAGAATTTTCTGCCTTGCAGCTGAGTAAATTGGTGCCTTTGTTCACTGGGGCTCCATCAAGAACTGAGACTCACCAGTGGTGAAGTGAAACATATCTGAGGGAACTCAGGACTGGCTCCTTGTGCTGGCTCTGTTCTGTACTCTGTTCTCTTTTGTGTTGGGCTCAGTGCTGTGCTTGAGCTTTAAAAAATGGTCGATCATTTTAGGAGGAGGTTATTTCCTCTGTCTTTTTCACATCAATACCAGAGAAGCTGGGCTGGTCTGCAGCCAGTGCGTGCAAGTACACAATCTGTTTTTTCAAAATACACTCAACAAAAATATAAACGCAACACTTTTGTTTTTGCTCCCATTTGTCATGAGATGGACTCAAAGGTCTAAAATTCATTCCAGATACACAATGTTACCATTTTTTTGGTGGCCTTATATTGTGGGCAGTATAAGGTACACCTGTGCACTAATCATGGTGTCTGATGAGCATCTTGATGTGGCACACCTGTGAGGTGGGATGGATTGTCTCAGCAAAGCAAAAGTGCTCACTATCACACATTTAGACAGATTTGTGAACAATGTTTGAGAGAATTGGTAATATTGTGTATCTGGAATGAATTTTAGATCTTTGAGTCCATCTCATGACAAATGGGAGCAAAAACAAAAGTGTTGCGTTTATATTTTTGTTGAGTGTAAATACTGCCTCTTCAATGCATTATACCTTGGGTAGTGTTATTTACTTTCGTTAGCACTGCTGCCTCACAGCAAAAAGGTCATGGAGTTTTCATGTTCTCCCCGTGTTCGCATGGGGTTTTCTGGGTACTCCAGTTTTTCCCCACGGTCCAAAGACATACACATCAGGCTAATTGGAGATGCTAAACTGTCCATAGATATGAGTGTCTGAGTGTGTGCCCTGCGATGGATTGGCGAGCTGTCCAGGGAAAGTCCCTGCCTCTCGCCCGTAGTCAGTTGGGATAGGCTCCAGCTCCCCCCGCGACCGTGGTGAGGAAGAAGCAGGTATAAAGAATGGATGGACTTCACTCTACCTTGCTAGACCTTTCCACAGAGCTAAGCTTGTAGTCGCTAGCTTTGTCAATGGCAGTCAAAAAGAATGGTCTTCTCAGATATCCCAACTAGTAACTATAGTGATCAGAGTATGCGAATTGGAGATGTGCTTTGTCATTGTACGAGTATTTTGAGGGTATACTTCAAGAGACTGGAAATGGTCTCTGCGAATATTATTGAGACCACACAGTATTTTGAATGTTTCACGGAATCTTATGGGACTAAATGCAGTAGTTGCAAGATCATCATCCGGGATGCCTCCCGTAAAAGTGCAAAGGATATTGTGCTGCTTGGAAAAAGTATTTTAAACTAAAGAGACATATTGTGATGATATTAAAGAGACATGTTGTATTATATACAGCCTGTATAGTACATGAAATGCAGCACTTCCCATCATCTTCAGGAGAAATGTCTTATGATGTCTTGTGTGTACATTGCGTCAGGACGGTGTGCTGGTAACATTGTTTTCCATGATTGGATGAGTATTTGCCAATGCCACACTGAGGATACTACTTCCTGTTGAGCCATAATGGCTTCTCTGCCGGACTTGCAGCACCCATGTTCTCACGGAGGATGTGGTTTTCCGTGAGGTGACAGCTGACCAACGTCTCCTGACCCGCCGCCTCCTAACCAAAACCAACCGGCTGCCTCGCTGGGCCGAGAAGGTCTTCCCTGCCAACATGGCTCGCTCTGTCTACATTGTGGAGGACTCCATCGTGGACCCCAAAAACAAGAGCATGACAACATTCACCTGGAACCTGAACCACACCAGACTGATGGTGAGGCCGCACACTTGCTCTTGCAAGCAGCTCGCAGACACGCCCATACATGGACACAGACACACTCAAACATCAGCGGTCATAGATGAGCGAAAGCTGTAAGACCCTATTCATGGAGCCATTATTCTTGAGGGTTGTGAAGTGTGTACCACTGGTTTTCCACTCTGAGTTTATGTGGAAGTTGTGCATGGAGCCTGGTTAATCAGTTGCTCTGAATGCACATAAAAATACCTGGAAGGAAGGCAAACTTGGGTCGGATTTTCATTTGAGGATCTGTGCCATCAGTGGGGTTGCAATGGAATGGTGTTGCAGGACCATAGTTATAACAAAGTGAATCTTTCGGATGAAAGTATACAGAGCATTTCCCTCTTTGGCTCTCAGGATGTAGCTCAAAGCTGTTTTGTGAGGTCAGTATTACCACAGGGTTTTATTAATTCCTTCCAATCTAGACTGGTTTGAACTTGGAACAGATGTATTGCATCTTTGACCAATTAGTGACATAATTCCAACATTGAATTATTTTCTGTCTTGGGAATTTGGCGATACTTTAGGCCTCGATGTCCAGATTTTAGTATCTACGCCACTGTGTTTGGCCACATCAGATTTCCACATATGAACTGTGACGTGGCGACTTGTCAGCAGTTTAGAAGATTCTGCTGGCTGCCCAGTCATGCCATTGTTTCCATTTTTCTTCCTTGTGCCCTTTTGTCCTCGTTTTTATGAGCGCATTGAAACCTCAGGCACAGTCTTAAGATCCACCATCGCACTCGTCTCCATTTGCCCACTGTGGTCACTTGTCCGGGCGGTGACCCTGCTCGAGCCAGCCCTCAAAGACTGCGGCGTCCCGCTTGAAAACATCGGCAGAGCAGCAGGCATCCGCAGTCCCTCCCTCTCTCGCTTTTTGCACGGGGCACACCGGCTTGATTTCGTCCCCTTACCCTGACCCCAACCCTTCAGTATGGAGGCCCAGAAACCGCAGGCTTTGGTTGGGAATGCGTGGTTTCGTTCCCAGGCTCTTGTTGTTTGGGTTGCGCTGGACTGTATAATTTTGAGGAGAGTTTGTTAGGCGTCCTGCTGAGTCTTGCTCTCTGTAAGCTGGTCTGAGTTTGTGGAAGCGTGCCATCGAATTCCCTCTTCCAGTGCAGATATATTTTGTTTTCTCTATGCCTGAACCTAAACAAATGTTTTATGTGACATTCTCTCTTCATTTTTCTTCCTGTCTCTCTCTCAATGTAGATTTTTTTTTTTTTTTTTTTGGGGGGAGCTCCGCATGGCCTAGGTTTCACTGGAGTTTCACAGAATAGCTTTTATTCAGTGCACCTCGAAGTTTAATTCTCGTTCAAATGTTAATATTCCAAAAAACTGATGGGAAAAATATCTGTTGGATAACATGTGCAAAGCTTCAGGCTATGCATTCATTTCAACATTTATTTTGAGCCAAATAGCTGATCATTTCTTAAAAAAGTCTATAAACTATGCCAGTCAGGTCGGGGAAACGCGACACCCACTTGGTCGCTGATCCTTGACTCTTCTGAGATGTGAAAAAGTATTTGCTCCATTACTGATTTCCTCTGTTTTGGCATACTTGTCACTCTTAAATGTTTCCAATTCAATTCAATTTTAATATTAGATAAATATAGCCTGAGTAAGCACATAAGGCAGTTTTTTGAGGAACATTTCATTTGTTTAAGGAGAAAAGCTGTGAAGCCCTACCTGCCCCTATCTGGCCCTGTGTAGAAAAGTAATTTCCTCCTTATTTACCAAATCAACCAATCAAACCAATTTAATTATTCCCGCAGCGCGATTAGCGCGAAGCGGGGGATATAGCATTGGGCTCCATACATACGTCCGTTCGTTCGTACGGACACATAAAATTGAGGCGGCGGGGAATATTGCCATATTGGTGGCAAACACTTGTTGATATTCGGGTTCAATTTCACTAGAAGCGCCCAAGGATGATTACTGACAGGACTGCCAGCCCTTTTGAATCCTAACACCACTTAAATGGAACCTGTCTGGCAATGTGAAGTAGGCGTAAAGCAACACACGATGCCGTGATGGAAAGAAATTCTACAACTGATGAGAATTGAAGTTGTTGAAATGAATCCATCTGGTAAGAGTAATAATGCCATTTCTAAGGCTCTGCGACTCCAGCGAACCAAGGTAAGAGCCATTATGTACAAATGGAGACCACTTAGGACAGCGGTGCACCTTCCCAGGAGTGGCCGGCTTACCTTCTAAGAGCACATCACCGACTCATGCAGGTCGTCACAAAAGAACCCGATTGAACATCTAAATAATTTCTGGCCTACTCAGTTAAGGTCAATGTTTATGACTCCAGAATAAGAAAGAGTGGGTATCAGTGGCATCCATACGCGTGCTGCAAGACAATAACCACTGCTGGCCAAAAAGAACAAACCAGACTTATATTTGCTAGGAAACATCTTGATGACCCCCAGGACATTTGGGATAATATTCTTTGAACTGGTTAGTCAAAAATGAACTTTTTGGAAGACTCATCATTTTACATCTGGTTTAATTCGCAAATAGGAACATCATACCACCAGTCAAACACGGTGGTGGTAGTGCGATGCCACGGGGCAGCTTTACTGCTTCAAGACAGGGGGGTGAAACCACAAATTCTGTTCTCAAACTGAAATTCCTAAATGAGAATGTCTGGCCGTCAGTTTATGAACTGAACTTCAAGCACAGTTGGGTCATGTAGTGGGACAATGATCCAAAGCACCTCAGCTAGTCCATCTCTGAATGGCTCAGAAGAAACAAAATGAAGGTTTTGGAGAAGCTTGTTTACGCCCTGACTTGAATCTGATTGAGATACTGTGGCCTGACCTAAAACGGACAGTTCATGCAATGAACATGCAATGTTCATCCAATGTAGCTGAATTTACACAATTCTGCAAAGAAGAGAAGGCCGAAATTCCTCCACTACGATGTAAAAGACTCATTGCCAGTTATCACAAGCTTTTAGTTATTATCACAAAATTTTAGTTGTTGCTGCCAGGTGTTGTACAACCGGTTATAATGTGTAGGGGGTAATTATCTTTCTAACTTGGATGATGGCTGCTTTGAATAACTCTTCACCTTCAATAAATGAAATTATCATTTTAAAGCTACATTTTATGTTTCTTCACATCGTCTTTGTCTTAGATTAAAATTAGTTGGATGATCTGAAATGTTTAAATATGACAAATAAGTGAAAATACAAGAAACTGGACGGGATGGAGGGCAGAATGTGCCAAAACGTAGTGAGCAGCGGAATTCAGGTTGGCCAAGTGACCTCAGTTGTTGCTGTTATGGCCCGGCTCTGAGGCCACATCTAAAGAGGAAAGACACAGGCGGGATTAACGAAAGCGAAGGAATTTATGAAACAAATGGTAATTTTAAGTTAACAAGTGCAGTGAAATATTCCAGGTAATAAAGGAAACTGATAAGAAAAAGCATATTACTGGATAAACTGAGGATAAGGTTAATTAAGCTCATCAAGGATTAAAGAAACTGTATGCAAAATCAGGAAACTCTAAATCAGGACGTCCTAGTGCCAGGGGAAGTGGGAACTCTCGACTGCAGGAGGGGCGGATTTTTTAAAGGGATGAGCTGCATGCCAATCTAGGAGTTCACACTGAAACGCAGAGAAGACGCCACGCAGCATCACACAGCAACAACAATGAACTCTGACAAAGGCCCTGGGGCCGTAACATTGCCCTTGAATTTCTCCTGTAGAGTTGAGAAGGTCACCACGATATTGTGTATTATACTTCTGTTTCATTGATAATTGTATGTTATTTACACTGCGAGAAATTCCCAGCAGAGGTGCTCCACGCACCTAAACCTATTGTCTATTTTGAACCATGGTTGCAATTGCATGATTTGTTTACCAGCCTGTGACAAAAAGCCGGGGCAGAATTTGAGCAGGCTTCCACACTGCTCGCCATAAAATGCCAAATTTTGCCTGCATTGCGTTTTGAGAAACATTTGTAGTGCATTGTAATGGTGGCAAGCTGTAATTTTCCTGTAGGGGGCAGTGTCTCTTTTTGGACAGCAAAGTATGTTGCCTCTGTATTACATTTAACATGAGGGGCAGTACACCATCAGCTGGCATGTACCACTTTATAAGCGCACCCCTTCTGTGCAGCTGTGCTCCCATTTCACACACTACCCCCCACCCACACACTCACATACGCTCATGCACACACACACCACTCAGTGGCAAGTTAACATCAATCTCAAATTCTGTCTTTTTCATACTTGCTTGTCAAATGACTGATACTAGTTGCTGCTCATACTGAGGTGATGTTTTTCTGGGGGCAACAGAAATTTTTTTGCAAATGAAAATATTCCTGTGGTTGTTGAGGAAAGGCATGACTGAGGGCCTTGATTAGGATTAAGGGGTTCAAATTCTGTCAAAATGGGCTCCAAGGTAGAGCTGCTGTTATTATTTTCACTTGGCAAGTCTGCATGTGGGCTTGGCCTAACGCAGTTTGTAGGCTCCCAAGGAGAGGAAATGCGACTGCTTTTTCAACGAAAAGAGCTTATCTGTCCTTTTCCTGTGTCTTTCCTCCAGAACTTCTATTGTATTTCTACTCTCCTAAAAAGTGTGAACTTTATTAATGGTCGTCTTGAGTGAGCCGTTCTGCCTGCAAATACTTGTTAAATGGATTTTACGGCCCCAAAAGTCATGACCGTGAAAGTGTCAGATGAAATATTTCGGCCCTCCGATGCAATTGCGCCTGGAAATATGACCTGTTACGTCTGGTGTCCATGACAACTTAATAGAAGTACCGATTGTATTTCCTCACTAATGGTGCTGGCCAGCAGAAGCACTGAATACTAAGTGGCCCGGGGCCCCGAGTCAGCTGCCTAGCTAATTCTGCAACGTTCTGGGACAGGATGATGCCGTTTGATATAAGGACTCAGACCGTGGTCTGCATTTTCACTCCTTTGTCTGCTGAATTTATTTGGTACAGTCCCGTACTTCAGTGCACTGAGGAGCATTAATTCAGACTCAAGCAGAGGGAGACGACACCATTGTCTGCTCTTCAGGGGAATTGGGTTTTTTTCTTTTTTTTTGGAGAAGGGAGCTTGGCCTGCAGTGATATTTGGAGGCTCTTGCTGACAGCTGCAGTCTTATGATTTCTTCAGTAGAGAGGATTGGCTCCGCTTGATTTTTTGACCATATGGCTGTTATTAGAGGATGTTAACGTGTATCACTGAGGTTAACATTGCCAGCAGTACCCCTAGTTTATACTTGGAGTTCGGGGTGGCTATGTAAGCTGTGCAACCCCCTCATAGCTAAGCTGTTGGATGAACTTACATTTTTATCCCCCCTTATCCCCCCGGCATATAATGTGGGGAGATATAGTGATAGCCATGTCTGTCTGTCCGTATGTCTGTACGTCCGTCCGTCCGTAATCATTTTGTTTCCGGGGCAGAACTCAAAAACCGTTCAATATTTCTTCACGAAATTTGATGTGCAGATCTGATATATCATTTCGATGTGCCTTTTGCTATTTAGGAATTCCTAAAATTTTCATTTTTTGTGTTTCCATGGCAACAAGTTGGACTTAGTCTCTGGGAAGGGTATGGCTCGTTTCCGGAGCATAACTCAATAACCGTATTATACTTCTTCACGAAATTTGGTGTGTAGATCTGATATACCATGTAGATGTGCCTTTTTGATATTTAGGAATTTCTGATTTTTTCATTTTTTGTGTTTCCATGGCAACAACTTGGACTTGGTCTCCTTGGAGGGTATGGCTCGTTTCCGGAGCATAACTCAATACACGTTTAATGTTTCTTCACGAAATTTGGTGCATAGATCTCATATCATGGAGATGTGCCTTTTGCTATTTAGGAATTTCTAAAATTTTTATTTTTTGTGTTTCCAAGGCCACAAGTTGGACTTAGTCTCTGGGGAGGGTATGGTTCGTTACCGGAGTGCAACTCAATAACCTTTCAATATTTCTTCACCAAATTTGGTGTGAAGATTTGATACACAATGTAGATGTGCCTTTTGGTATTTAGAATTTAAGAATTTTTTATTTTTCTTGGTTTTTTTTCATGGCAAAAAGTTGAAGCGAGTGTCACTGGTTCCAGAGCAATACATGATAATTGTTCAATGTTTATCTTTGAAATTGCCATGTTGATCTAATGTACCCTGTAGATGCGCCTTTTCCTATTTAGGAATTGCTGAGATTTTGATTTTTTTTGTGTTTCTATTGCCACAAATTATTCTCAGTTTCTGGTTAGGGTGTAGCTCATTTCTGAGGCATAACTCGGTAACAAAACTTTCAACATACCTGTGAATTAAAAAGGGTGTCTTTTGCTATTTGGGCTTTTCAGCTTCATGAAAACAAATGGAACAGGCTCAGAAAGATGTGGAAAGTTACATTAACCGAGCAGAACTTGAAGGTATTTTCATGAAACTTTGAGAAGATATTTATTAGTACAAGGTACCTGAGGCCTCCCTGATTTTGCCGGAGCCGGGGGGGATATGCCATCTTCTGATGGCTCTTGTTTTACTCTGTTCAACTTGAACCTTAGGCCGTACTGTATGCTGTATTTTCAACACCTGGTAAAACCTCATTTACACCCCACTATTATGTTTATTGGGTGCATGCACACATTCCTCCATTGTGTTGCAAGAAGATTAGTCCATATCTGGAGACCCCCCCCCCCAAATCAGATACATCCCCGTTTGGCCTCTCAATAATGTGTGTGACAACTACTGGGGACTGGATCTTTACATATCAACCCCGCCAGCGTTGAAGCCATTGATGCCCTAACAATAAATGTGTAATTAGGTGACTGGATTCATTCTTTCAAGTAGGTCTGCCAAATAGGAACAGAGAGCTAGTGCCTGACAAGGCCACTCTCATTCGCTCATGACTGTCCTTTCATGAGATGAGAGGTTCATAATGACATCCTAATTCATAATTGATCACGCACTCTCAAGGTCGAGCTGTCGTTCCAGCTTACACCAGCGCCGAATAAAAGCGCATTCTTTGACTGTCAGGAGCGACATTTGCGATAAAGCGAATGTCTGAATTGTACAGTTTAGTTTGGAATGACCCACACTGTGTTGCATAAGAATGATTTAATACATTTTTTTCGAAGAGAATTAAATGATTTTCATTGCTTATACTTATTGACTCCCGGATTGAAGATGTACACAAGAAAAAAAACGGTGTCATCCGTCCAACAACACAGCAGAAAAAGTGGTGTCCTGATGTCAGCCAACGCATTGTGGAAGGCATATTTTGTTTCAAAATTTGGCAGCCAACCTCATGAAATACTCATGACATGTCTGTTGATACTTCGAAACAAAGTAAAATGAAATATTGCAGAGAAACACCCATAATAACGGTTTCAATTATCAGCACTAAATTACCGGGACTCGTCTGATCAGAAATGCGATTTGAAATGACCGTTATGGGCGTAACCAGTCGCGTCCTCACGAGTTACCTCCAGACCTGGGGGTTAATTTGCATAATGTATGAAAATAGCGTAAAGATGACCGCGGCAAACTAAGGTACTCACTTCCTGCATCAAAATTTCACAAGGTGTCAGACAATCATACATACCATGCTTTTAAAAATAATGATTGAAAAAAGAAAAATTTTCAGTGTCCTAATATCATGTTACTTCCATAACAACATCAAGAATTATGTGTCCTGCGTATAGACTGTTTAAAAAGATGGATGCAGCACCCGGATCTAAAACATGAGGCCGGTGCGGAAATCTCAAAAAATTTGCATTATATTTAATGGCCAGCAGGTGGCGACGTCGGTGGTTGCAGAAAGATGCTCAATGTTACTCAAGTCAATGAGAAAATGACCCTGCTTTGCCATCTGCTTTATTATTTCATTCTTATTTTTTGAAATGCCGCCTTGTGAATAAAATAATACATTCCTTTGGTGATTTAGAGCAACAGGTAACCAGTTGCAAAATGTTAACAATGCTTTGCACAGAAACCAGGTGAACGGAATACAAACATTGAGGACAATAGACACGAAAAACATCGACTGGCCGTAATTGTCCATAAATGTTGCTGATAGACTGAGGCATTTATCATACAAAAGAATTGACTTTGAAATGTATCTGATTTTCAGGAATTCAATATCTGTTTTGTGTCCTCGTTACACCCACAACGCCTGCCACCTTAGTACATTATGGGGTCACTGAAATGAAGTGATCACTTGGTTTATCTTCTTGCTTGCTTATTTGTGATGCCCATGGATGGGGTTTCACCACTGCAATGAAAAACTTTGGAAAAGGTGTATCACCACCATTGTGACACATTTGTACAGTTTAGTATGGAATGACCCCCTTACAGAATTAACACGTGGACCAGTGACTGTATTTGAGGGTAGAGGTTTCAAAAATGAATGTATTTTCACTTATTGACCCGTTTTGTTCGCGATTTGCTTTTCTCTGCTCTTCAAAACTCAGAACGTCAGACAGATTGGAGACCTTTCCGCAGGGGAAATGGTGCATGTGTCTTTCATAGCTGGACAGTTGCAGGGTTTTTGTTGTTGCACGTCTAAACTGTAGTCTTCTCACTCGTATAAAACATCTGGAAATTATGTGTGAAACTAGGTCACTTTGCACGGCACTCTTGGGGTGTGTGTTTTTTGGCTTTCTCTTTTTTTAACTGCTCACCTCAAGCAAACTTTGCTGACTGCGTCTTGGCTTGTCTGAACTGTAAAAAAACGCAACCACATCGGCTGCAGGAATTTGAAAATAATTGCATCTTGAAAACAAAAAATGACTTGTTCACCCTGAACTCTGTCATGCATTGGTGTGGTATTGGTTGCTTTTTTGGTTCCATAAAGCCAATGGTAAAAATAAAAAAAGCAAGTCATAAAGTCCTATATTCCGCCATTAAAGAGGAGAGTTGAGGTTAAATGAACGTTTGGCCTGCTGGAGTGGAAATGTCTGGCGGCTTTGAGCCTTTGCCACACTGGCAGTCACGTGCTGACGGGGCGGCATTAGTCAGGCAAAGGCCAACAGTCATTTTCAGTGCAATTCCCCGTCCAGTTGCTGATCAACTTCCTCATTTTTTGAGGACTGCTTCTAAACCATGAATGGTGTGAGGTCAAAAACATATTGGATTGGAATGTTCTAAACCAAACATTCTAATACTGATGTCGCAGTTCCCACTAGTAATTTAAAGCAATGGAGTTCTACAGCACTCTTGATGTTCAAGGAAAACATTCCCAAAATAACCTACTGTTCAAATCGTAATTTGTGAAATGTGTCGCTGCGGGCCTCTGCTGCAGACGGTGGAGGAACGCTGCGTGTACCGGGAGTCCCAGGACCGCCCGGCGTGGACCCAGCTGAGACGCGAGGCCTGGATCATCTCTGGAGTCTACGGATTTTCCAGGCCCATTCAGGTGCACTTCCAAGGGCTACACTGGGACAGGAGCCGTGCAACGGTGACCCTGAGTTACTGCAGTGATACACCAGTGTTTAATGGTGAACTAAAGAAACTGCGATATTTATTGCTGTTACTGTCCTATTAAATCTGTGAAATAAACATGTATAAAGGAATCTGCCCAGTTGGGATCATATGTGAAAAAGTGGGGCATCTGCTTTTAATTAATCAATTCATTGATTAATTGATTATTTTTTTTATTAGCCATGTCCGTTCAGCCTTTTGGACATTTTCAATTCACTACGGTTTTTTGGTCAAGTGATATTGCAGAACGTAACGCACAGAAAATGAACAGTGCATGGCAAAATGGGGCAACGGACATGTATCCATTGCAATAGAAAGCTGAGGTAGTATTAGCAGCCTGTTATTTTAGTTTGAATGTGATCCTTGCTAAGCTGCCAGTGCATCTGGTCACTTAACCCCTTCATCTCATCTGCCTGCAGGAGTTCGGCCTTGCCCGCTTCAAGAGCAACCAGACGAAGGCCCTTCGTGGCCTTGAACTAGCGCTGTCTAATATGCACGGTATGCACACCACCCCCCACCCCCCGCTTATTAAGAAGTGTCAAATTTAACTAGAGTTTATATACGTAATCAGAGACCGGAGGCCATCTCCATTGCCTGAACTGTTGCAGCGTTGTGCCAAAACAGCCCAGAGCGGACATCTGCTGTCCTCTTGCAGTTTGCCAGTGGTTGTGATGCAATCTGTCTGGAGGTGACTTTGGTCTTTCACATGGTACCACAGCCAAAACATATATGTTTGGTGATTATTTATAGCTCTATCTCATTACTGAAGCTCAAGTAGAACAGTCTTTGGCAAACTTTGGTCCTAGGGATCCCCTGTCTGTGTTGGTTTTTGTTCCAACTGCAACTGCAATCACATATTTAAACCACTGTTAATTTTTCTTAGTTTGGTTCTTTTCATGATTATAGCATTTGCCTACCAATTACCTGCTTGGTTATTAAATTAAAAGTTGACCCAAAAATGAAAATTTACTGGTGTGACAAAGAAAAATAGCTTTGAAGACAAATCCAAATCAACTGAGGTCAATAGTGACCACGCTTTCAAGCATGAAAAAAAAAACAACATTTAAAAAGCACAAAATACCTCCATGCTCCTCGTGTGGGGTAATCCAAGTCTCTGTTAGGCCCGACATTCAAATTGGACTAGTATAGACATCTTTTCACCATGTTTTTTTAATTTTTGGATTAACTTTCCCTATAATATCCCTCAAGTATCATTGGGCAGTGTTAGCTAGCGTTTAAACTAGGTAGCAAGCAAACTAGGTAGCCAACGCATTACTTACTTCAGGGGTGTCCAATCTTACTTCAGGCCATAATGACCAAGTGTCGCTGCTGGTTTTTGCAACAGCCCCACACTAATACTCCTGCTTTTAATTATCAAGGTTTTGATTGAACCCCCTGATCACTTAATTTTTGAATCAAGTGCTGTAGCCCTGGGCTGCAACAAAGACCTGCACACAAATTGGCCCTCCATGGTTAAGATTGGACACCCCTGACTTACTGAGCTAACAGTTTACCTAGCTAGATAAAAGATCACGCAAAGCTGTTCTTGCTGGTTTATGGAGCAAAATAATTGGTATTCACTTATGTCCATTCTTTTCTATACTCCACTTACTACATAGCTAACAAATGATACCCAGCTGTGAGCTAAACCAATTTAGGCTCTTACTGACTAAAAGAAGCCAACATTATTAGCTACTCAGTTGAGGTGTACCAGAACATTTCTGAGGTTGTATGACTAGATAGCTAGGCAGTTAACATTATGTTGCAACCCTGATTACACGCAGTTTGTTTTACTGCATTTTTGTGCTACTCAGACTATCAAACAGTAATGTTAGCCTGGAAGTGGTTGAATGCGTTTTTTAGCTCTCCGGCCCTATGGGCCGATAAGCTGTTGTCGTGGTGTGGCTTCTGTCCTCCTTCGTCCGGAACATTTTTATCCCCCGCCAACAGGAAGTGGGAGGGGGATATAGGTTTGACCTCCGTCCGTCCGTCCATCCGAGATAAAGGGGACAGCTTTACTCAGAAACTACTACAGATATAGTAACCAAATTTGGTGTGTTGCTTCAGACCATAAAGGCCTTGATCGAGTTTGAAAATAAGAGGCGCACGATTGGAGGGGGATGTTGTAGACCATGTCGACTTGTTTATTTATTTTTTGGCCTGATGAATTTTCGTGTAAATTTGCAATAACATATTACTAGACCATATCTCCAGTCGTTTTTCTCCGATTTTTGATTGATCATTTTTGTCTTGTTTTATGGGCCCTTGAAATTTTGGCTCCAATGTTAAAGATAGGACTGAGAAATTAAAAAAAAAAATTTCTCAAAATCTGCGTGATAAATTTTTTTCTAAATCAGGCAATCAACTTACCTTGGTGTCATCAATGTATCTGTGCGAGCGCTGTTTTGATTGAATCGACAGAAGTGGGTCTATTGGGGGTTCTGTACTTTATGAATATGCAAGATGCCCTTTGGAGGCCAAATTTTTGCAGATAGAGATTAAAGGAGGACTATCATCAAAAAATTTCTGCCCTCCTGTTATTTCAATTCGTTAATCTTTTGCTTGGTAAACTGCATTCATGTAGCTCAGTTGGCTAGTTGACGAAAAAATGGAATTTAATTGAGCCCAGTGGGCAGTGCCATTATTTTCCATAGCACCTGTTGCGTCTGATTCTCGGGCGCGAGATCATGACTTCAGCGCGGAGGTCTGGCGCTTCCAGGCGTCATGGCCAATGCATTGGATTTAATGAGATTTTCTCATCAGTGAACAGATCCGACATGGCTTTGAAAATACTGCATTGTCAAGCATACGATTGTGTCAACGACATTAAACAGAAGATGGCCAGTGTGACAATGCATGCGTTCCCAAAAGACAGGAATTTAATTTGCTGTTAGCTTATTAACTGGCAAAATGCATATCACTGTCCGGGGATGCTTTGTTTACACTCTCAGCTGTTGCATTCACGTCTCAAATCCGTGCTTTCACGGGCTGAAACTCTGTCTCACGTAGCTGGATTTCAAAACAATGGCGGCCTCCATTTTGGATTTTATCATGGAAATTACGGGTAATTAATTAACTTGGAAAGGACTAATTGTCTTGCGGAAATACTTGAAGCGGATGCTGTTGAACATCAATACAGTTAATACAAGTCGAAACAGGTAAGCATGATAATCCTCCTTTAAGTTTGTATTATCGACATATAGGAAGTCATATATGACCTACACATTGTCTATGTTAAAGTTGACCTCAGATGACTTTGAAGGTCAAACTAGAGGTCAGGGAATATATTAACAATGTCAAAAGGTATGACTTGAAATTTCAAAAAATTATTTCTCAGAAACTGTCTGATAACTTTTTTTTTCCCTAAATCTGGCAATCAACTCGCCTTGATGCACTAAATTATGTACAGTGCGAGTGCCATTTTGATTGAATCGAAATAAGTGGGTCTAGTGGGAGCGCTGTACTTTAACATTGGGTCTTATGGAGAATGGGCCAAATCGCCTTTGGAAGCTAAATGGTTGCAGATAGAAATTAAGTTTGTATTACTGAAATATAGGAAGTAATATATGACCTATATTTTGGCTGTGTTAAAGTTGACCTCAGATGACCTTGAAAGGTCAAACTTGAGATCAAGCAAAATGTTTCAATTTTCAAAGGTTTCTAGACTTGAAAATATTGAAAATTGGGAACAAATGTGCATTGAACTCTTATAGTCAGTCATGCACAAACTTTCATTTGGTGGCCTTGAACTTGACCTTCGGCGACCTTCAACGGTCAAACTTCACATAGTGAAATTTCAATGACTTCTATCACTAAAACTATTAAAGATAGAGCTTAGGTTTGTATTGCGGGTATATAGGGAGTCATGAATGAAGGGTCAGTTGGTGGCATTGAACTTGACCTTCATTGATTTGAATGCCCAAACTTCACAGTGAAAAAACTTCAATGACTTGCATCACTAAAACAGTCACAGATGGAGCCTTAATTTGTGTTACTGACATCTAGGAAGTCCCATTTGAACTTTCATTTGGTGACATTCAACTTGACTGTCAGTGGCCTTTGAGGGGCAAACTCCACAGTGAAATTACAATGATTGTATCACCAAATTGGTCACAGATTGAGCCAAGGTTTGTATAGAGACATTTAGAAAGTCATATATGAAGTCCTTTTGCTGACCACAACTTAATATTCTGTGACTTTTAAAGTTCAAAATTGACATATTGAATACATATTGACATATTTTAATGACTTGTATCACCAAAACTGCTTCCGAGCTTTGGATTGTATTACAGAAGGTCTTATAAATGTACAAAACCCAAAACCAGTGAAGTTGGCACGTTATATAAATCGTAGATAAAAACAGAATACAATGATTTGCAAATCCTTTTCAACTTATATTCAATTGAATACACTGCAAAGACAAGATGTTTAATGTTTAAACTGAGAAACTTAATTTTTTGCAAATGATCATTAACTTAGAATTTAAAGGCAGCAACACATTGCTTAAAAAGTTGGCACAGGGGCCTTTTTACCACTGTGTTACTTCGCCTTTCCTTTTAACGACACTCAGTAAACGTTTGGGAACTGAGGAGACCAATTTTTCAAGCTTTTCAGCTGGAACTCTTTCCCATTCTTGCTTGATGTACAGCTTAAGTTGTTCAACAGTCCGGGGTCTCCATGGTCGTATTTTACGCTTCATAATGCGCCACACATTTTCAATGGGAGACAGGTCTGGACTACAGGCAGGCCAGTCCAGTACCCGCACTCTTTTACTACAGAGCCATGCTGTTGTAACACGTGCAGAATGTGGCTTGGCATTGTCTTGCTGAAATAAGCAGGGGCGTCCATGAAAAAGACATTGCTTTGATGGCAACATATGTTGCTCCAAAACCTGTATGTACCTTTCAGCATTAATGGTGCCTTCACATATGTGTAAGTTGCCCATGCCTTGGGCACTAATACACCCCCATACCATCACAGATGCTGGCTTTTGAACTTTGCGCCTATAACAGTCCGGATGGTTCTTTTCCTCTTTGGTCCGGAGGACACGACGCCCACAGTTTCCAAAAACATTCTAAAATGTGGACTCGTCAGACCACAGAACACTTTTCCACTTTGCATCAGTCCATCTTAGCTGAGCTTGGGCCCGGCGAAGCCGGCGGCGTTTCTGAGTGCTGTTGATTAATGGCTTTCGCTTTGCATTGTAGAGTTTTAACTTGCACTTGCAGATGTAGTGACGAACTGTAGTTACTGACAGTGGTTTTCTGAAGTGTTCCTGAGCCCATGTGGTGATGTCCTTTACACACTGATGTCGGTTTTTGATGCAGTACCGCCTGAGGGATCGAAGGTCACGGGCATTCAATGCTGGTTTTCGGCATTGTCGCTTTCGTGCAGTGATTTCTCCAGATTCTCTGAACCTTTTGACGATATTACGGACTGTAGATGATGAAATCCCTAAATGTCTTGCAATAGCTCTTTGAGGAATGTTGTTTTTAAACTGTTCGACAATCAGCTCATGCATTTGTTCACCAAGTGGTGACCCTCGCCCCATCCTTGTTTGTGAATGACTGAGCATTTCAGGGAAGCTGCTGTTTTTATTTGCGATGTACACAACGTGCCAACTTCACTGGTTTTTGGGGTTTGTATGTGAACTTCATTTACTGACCTTGACATTGGTTTTCATTTATTCAAATGTCAAACTTCCAATGAAATTTTCATAACTTGTATCATTGCTGTAAGACTGCTTGCCGGTAAGCTACAGGACCCTTGGTCCTATTTTTTAATTGTTATCTGATGTCTAATGATGACTACTGGATTATTAATTCGAATGTTTTACTTTGAATTATGGCCCAGTGCCCTTCCGAATTTGTATAATTCATTGTCTTTTCAATTGGGAAGCTGTGAGATGAAAAAGATTTGTCAGATTCCCATGGTTTGTATGACTTACAATCTAAAACACTGCATTGCAACCTTTTTCTTATGGTTAAAGCATTTGGGCTTCCCACCCTGAGAACTGCGTCAGAGGAAAATGCTCGCCGAGTGAATGTGGTCGATTAATCATTTTTGCAACACTTGCAAAAGCATTGCTGATAATGCTGATCTTTTTCCCTTTTACACATTGCAGTTTTGTTATTATTTCTCTTGCCTTTCAATTTGTTCTTAAGTACCAAATTTCTATTTTCGTGAGCCCCCACTTTTACCAATTAGCCAGTAGATTTTTTTTTTTTTGTAATTTCATCATTTAAAATTTGATCCTCTTGGGCTATGAAGCACCATTGCTATATAACAAACTATGAATATGTTACTCTTTAGGGTGTGAAAAATCTACTCCTTGTTGAAATTCTGAGTTTGAATTGTGGTCAGCATAAAATTGGCATACACAGGGATGAGCGTTGAGCGAAGTTGAGTACTGCTGTACCAGCAGATGGAAAGAGCAAATGGCCGATTTCTTCCCTGTTTCAGCGCGATTACTACAGAGTAGAGGGTGGGTACGATGGTGCAGTGGTAGTGCACAGCAAGAAGGCTGAGGGTTCAAATCCAGCCTTTCTGTGTGGAGTTTGCTTATTCTTGCCCTGTTCATGTGGGTCTATTCTGGGTCTTCTGATTTCCTCCCGAGGTCCAAAGACTTGCATTTTAGGCTAGTAGGAGTCTCTAAATTGATCACTGATATGAGTACTTGAGTGAATAGTATGTGATTTGATTCTTGCACTTAATTAGAAGAGTACGATGGATGATATAGTATAACTGTAGAAGAATGTTCTGATAGTGTCCATAAATAAATAAACTGCAGCGTAGCTTGATGGACTTGGAAGTACACTCCATTTGGCACAGCCTGCAATCTCACAAGAACTGAGAGGGACTGCTGGATTGTGTTTATGAATGTTATAAGGAAACTTCTTTGTGTGTACTTTTGTTTGCTACTCTGGCACCGATGGGCAGAACTCTGCCTTGGCACACTGGTGAGTATGCCACATACTTGTACGCCTGGCTGAATCAAGCAATTTGCCTCGTGTCACGCATTCTAGAGTCTTGCTTCGTGATACAATAGTATAGGCAATAGCTGTGGTTCTATAGTCTTTGTAGCCCTGTTTTATTCCCGCTGCGCTCATGGGTAATGTAGTGTGAGGCAGCAGGTTGCATGTGTGCTTCCAGATTTCCCTTCTTCCTGTGTGGGTGAAATACTCCCATGCCATCATCTGACCTATTTTCAGGGGTCATAACCCAGACTTTCCTTTTTTGTGATCACAAGGCTATAATAAGGTGTCAGAAAGGTCAAGATTGTTGTATATTATTTAACCAATCAGTAATCAGGATTTAATCACGTTATGACAGAATCTGTTCCAGCATATTATAGACTTTGTTTTATGTAAAGTAGCATTGATTGGATGAGATCCTGAATTCAGGATTAAAGCAAAAGCCTTCTCTGGTGAGGCCACTCGACTGCTTTTCCCAGCATGCCATTTTCACATGCTAACGTACTACTATGACCCGCATCGCTAAACATTTCCTTTCCTAATCTGGGAGGGTAGTTGGCTGTTAAAAGAAAGAAAAGTTTTATGACACACTTGATGGAAAAATCTATATTTTATTATTGTTATTATGATGGGTCTTGTACGGCGATGAAGTTTTCTTGTAAATGCAACTAGTCCAAGAGATTTTTTTTGGATCGTTTCCAAATTAAGGTTGCATAATCTTATATCGGTGAAGGTGTGAATGTGTGCTTTTGTGAACTCTTTAATGTTTTTATTGCGTTATTCCCCTTTCCAAAGTCTACCTCATCCCTTGTAAACACTGCTCATCCTTGACTTTTTTGTGGGTTCTTTCCAAGTTAAAGTTGCGTCGCTCTCATTGGTAGAGACCTGCACGTGTATTTTTAACATAACTGGTCGTTGACCAGCTTGAGTTAAGATGGTTGAAACTCCATCGTCTATTGTTGTCTGTCGTCCGAAAACAATGCGACCTATAACCTCTAGTGGAAACGTATTGCTCAAATCTGACAAACTATGATGTGCAACATCTTTAACCATTAAAATACTTTGAGATTACACCACAGTCACTTGATGGTTTTTATTGACTCTGAGCCTGCTAGGTGATTTTGAGTTTACTGAGGCTCATTTTCCTGAATAACCTTGTGTAAACATTTTGAAAGTATGCATTCCATAAAAATAATGGAAATGTAATGTAAAGCCAATTCTGAAACAGTTTGGACAAACTGTAGGCAGGCCAGTTCAGCACACGGACTCTTCTACTACGAAGCCATGCTATTGTAATAGCTGCAGTATGTGGTTTTGCATTGTCCTGCTGAAATACACAAGGCCTTCCCTGGAATAGATGTTGTCTGGAGGGGAGCATATGTTGCTCTTAAACCTTTATATACCTTTCAGCATTCATGCTGCTTTTTAAAGCATGCAAGGGTCCCACACCATATGCACTAATGCATCCCCATACCATCAGAGATGTTGGCTTTTGAACTGAACGCTGATAACAGGAGGGGTGGGACATAGGACACTTTACTACAGTCCATTTTAAATGAGCCTCCGCTCACAGAACACGGCGGCGCTTCTGGTTTATGCTAAACAATGGCTTCCTTTTTGCATGGTAGAGTTTTAAGTGGCATCTTTGTATGGCACAGCAGATTGTGTTTACAGACGGTGTTTTCTTTGAAGTATGACTGGGCCCAATTAGTAATGTCACTGACAGAATCATGCCGTTGAGTGATGCAGTGGCATCTAAGGGCCCGAAGATCAAGGGCATCCAGTAAAGGTCTTCGGCCTTGTCCCTTACACACAGAGATCTTTCCAGTTTCTCTGAATCTTTTGATGATGTTATGCACTGTCGATTATGAGACCTTCAAAATCTTTGCAATTTGACTTGGAGGAACATTGTTTTTAAAGTATTCCGCAATTTTTTTAACGCAAGCCTTCACTTGTTGGAGAGCCTCTGGCCATCTTTACTTCAGAGAGACTCAGCCTCTCTAAGACATCCCTTTTATAGCCATTCATGTCAAACACCTGATGCCAGTTAATGGAATTACTTGCTATATGTTCTTTCAGCTGATTCGCTTGTATATTAATTGCTTTTTCAGCCATTTTTTGGCTTGTGTCCCAACTTTTTTGAGACCTGTTGCAGTCAGAAAATTTGAAATAAGCTCATTTTTTGGATAAAAATGTTAAATGTCTCAGTTTCAACATTTCAAATGTTATCTTTGTTCTATTGTAAATAACATTGGCTCATGTGTTCTGAAAGTCATTGCATTTTGATTTTATTTACAATTTGCACTTCGTCACTACTATTTCAGAATTGGGGCTGTATATGTGTCTGATTGTACACAGTATCATTACCTTTCACTTCCTGAAAATGAGTTTTACTTCCATTTTGACTTCATCAAGTATCAGCCGCCGTGGCGTGGAAATGTCTCGGTCAATTACCTGGTATTCTCTTAGCTACCTACTTTGTGTGTGTTCAAATCCATCACAGTCTGGAATGTGCCTCCAAATTTAACGTCAATCATCTGGACTCCCCTCCCTCTGAAATTATTGCGGGTAGGTCTGTCCTGGAATAGATCATCTCTGGAACCCCACTCTTCTCTGGCTTCCTCTTCAGTAAGCCTTGCAGTTCTGCAGGGTGTGGTGTTTGGGGTCTCTCTCACCGCAACGCTGCTCTAGTGAGGCTCTGTTCTGATCCACAAAGTAGGATTGTTGCTGTTCTGCCATACACTACCCGTGAAAAGTTTTTGCACATCCCGGCATTTTCTGTAATTGTTACAATTCTTAATACAAAACCCAAAACCAGTGAAGTTGGCACGTTGTGTAAATCGTAAATAAAAACAGAATGCAATGATTTGCAAATCCTTTTCAACCTATATTCAATTGAATACACTGCAAAGACAAGTTACTTAATGTTCGAACAGCTAAACTTTGTAATTTTTTTCCAAATATTAGCTCATTTGGAATTTGATGCCTGCAACATGTTTCAAAAAAGCTGGCACAAGTGGCAAAAAAGACTGAGAGAGTTGAGGAATGCTCATCAAACATTTATTTGGAACATCCCACAGGTGAACTGGCTAATTGGGAACAGGTGGGTGCCATGATTGGGTATAAAACCAGCTTCCCTGAAATGCTCAGTCATTCACAAACAAGGATGGGGCGAGGGTCACCACTTCATGAACAAATGCACGAGCTGATTGTCGAACAGTTTAAAAACAACATTCCACAAGAAATTTAGGGATTTCATCATCTATGGTCCTTAATATCGTCAAAAGGTTCAGAGAATCTGGAGAAATCGCTGCACGTAAGCGACAAGGCCGAAAATCAACATTGAATGCCCGTGACCTTCGATCCCTCAGGCGGTACTGCATCAAAAACTGACATCAGTGTGTAAAGGACATCACCATATGGGCTCAGGAACACTTCAGGAAACCACTGTCAGTAACTACAGTTCGTCGCTACATCTGCAAGTGCAAGGTAAAACTCTACAATGCAAAGCGAAAGCCATTTATCAACAGCACTCAGAAACGCCACCGGCTTCGTGGGCCCAAGCTCATCTAAAATGGACTGATGCAAAGTGGAAAAGTGTTCTGTGGTCTGACGAGTCCACATTTCAAATTGTTTTTGGAAACTGTGGACGTCGTGTCCTGCGAACCAAAGAGGAAAAGAACCATCCGGACTGTTATAGGCGCAAAGTTCAAAAGCCAGTATCTGTGATGGTATGGGGGTGTATTAGTGCCCAAGGCATGGGCAACTTACACATATGTGAAGGCACCCTTAAGTGCTGAAAGGTACATACAGGTTTTGGAGCAACATATGTTGCCATCCAAGCAACGTCTTTTTCATGGACGCCCCTGCTTATTTCAGCAAGACAATACCAAGCCACATTCTGCACGTGTTACAATAGCATGGCTCCGTAGTAAAAGAGTGCGGGTACTAGACTGGCCTGCCTGTAGTCCAGACCTGTCTCCCATTGAAAATGTGTGGCGCATTATGAAGCATAAAATACGACAACGGAGACCCCGGACTGTTGAACAATTTAAGCTGTACGTCAAGCAAGAATGGGTAAGAGTTCCACCTGAAAAGCTTGAAAAATTGGTTTCCTCAGTTCCCAAACGTTTACTGAGTGTCATTTAAAGGAAAGGCGATGTAACACAGTGGTAAAAAGGCCCCTGTGCCAACTTTTTTGCATTGTGTTGCTGCCTTTAAATTCTAAGTTAATGATTATTTGCAAAAAAAAAAATAAAGTTTCTCAGTTTGAACATGAAACATCTTGTCATTGCAGTGTATTCATATGAAAATAAGTTGAAAAGAATTTGCAAATCATTGTATTCTGTTTTTATCTACGATTTACATAACGTGCCAACTTCACTGGTCTTGGGTTTTGTATTTTGTTCTTTTGTAATCGTCTCATATTGTTTGTATAACAGACAGGTAGGAAAACTCAAGCCCAATGTATGAACCATGTTTATAACGAAACAAATGTAAAAAAAGAAGAAAAAAACAGGATCAGCTATTTTGTTAATATTTGAGCAGATTGGTAATGGTGGTCTAATCCAATGCTTCCCAAACCTCTCCGGGAGTACCACCTGTTCTGCATGTGTTAGATCTCTCCCTGCTCCAGCACAGGGGATTCAAATGATCTACTCATTATCAAGCAGCTTCAGTGGGTAGAAAACAAGCTGATCATTTCAATCACCTGTGCTGGGTTCCTTGTGGATTCTTCTTGTAAATGTATTATTTGTAATAAACAAGTATTCAGTTCCAGTGATTTCTTTGGTGTAAACATACATGTAAGATACTGACTTGACAAAATCTTAGGGTGTGCAAAAACTTGACTGGTAGTGTAACAGGAAAGATGGAGAGTACAAGGGGGATGCAAAAATGAGCAGAGGGATACTAAGGAACTGATGACAGCAGAACTGAGGAACAGTGAGTGGGGAAGGATGGAATGGAGTGGTTACAGCACTGGGCTGTTAGTGGAAATGTTTGACACCCTGGAGCTGTGCTTCTTCCTTATACTGGAGAAGGGGTCAGCCGAGGTCATCAGCCCTGCCTTACTCCCAGCCCTCTTGCTGTTTTCACTCTTTGGCTCTTTCGCATACCCAGGTCTCCTCTAGCTGTTTTGATCTTTGACTATTTCAGACTCCGGGCCCTTTTGGGGCTGTTTGGGTCTTTGGCTGTGTTACTAGGCTCCAGGCCTGTTTTACTCTTAGGTTTGGGGAGTTTTGTTTGAAAACGGCCCTATTAACACACTAAATTTTGTATTTACTGACCGTTGCTTCAACCATTACACGCCACTTCCTGTAGACAACACGCACAACTCCTTGAAAACACATTCTATCTCGCCCTCAAATCAGTCACGCCATTAAGACCTCGTAAACAACAGGTTGTTGTCTTGCAGTGCGTGCCCGACTGCAGAGGAAGAACAGGGGGGAGGGGCGTGGGACTCCTCCTCTTCCTCTACACTCATACTTGTCTCGACTTCTCCGGGCAGGATAACACCCTCTCTGCCTCACTCTGCTCAGGTCTGAGGTCTGGTGAGGACGCTTCACCTCCACCCCTCTGTCCCCGTTCCCAGAATTGCATGTCTTCTCTCCTTTCCTCTCTCCCTCCTCTCTTCTCTAAACCCTTCTCTCCCGTAAGGTTTTTGGCTGCCGCGGGGGCAGAGCACTGAACATGGACACCATAGCAACAAGCCCCGCCCACTGGCTCTTGGCCAGAATAGGTCGGCTGCAGGCTGGTGAAGCGCTGTGTATTTTTCCGAGCAACCCTGTGTGTGTGTGTGTGTGTGTGTGTCTGCGTGCTTGCAGATGCGCGCACTTTACTGTGTGTCTCCTTTTTTTGTGAACGAGCACCAGTGTGCCTCTGTGTGTACGTGGGTGCACACGTGCATGTGAGAGTGTGTGTGCGTGTGTGTGTGTCAGGTGTGCGAGTGCATGTTTGTGCTTGCGTGCGAGTATGCGTGTGTGTATGTGTGGGCATGCACTTTAATGTCTGTCTTCCCTTTTGTTGTGAACATGCATCAGTGTCTCTGTATGTGTCTTTAGTCTGCACTAGAGTTGCGTCCATTTTTCACTGATGGAACAGTTGGGGTCGGGGGCGGCTCGGGCTGTGGTCTTTTGTGTTTTGTTAATTTCTTGACTCTTTGAGGAAGGGAATACTCCACACAAATGCATAAATCTTGATATACAGATAATCTAGTGCGCTCCGGCAGTTGTAACTGTTTTCCTGCTATCTTGGTTACATGATATTTGCACATAACGGGGTGATGCCGGGTAAAGCTGTAAGGTGTGTATGACAGGGTTGGGTAGGGTTATGTGATGCTGTGTGCTTGATGTGTTTGGACTGAGTAAAGCAGTATGGTCTGTATGACAAGTTGGGCAGTGTAAAGTGGTATGGAGTATACAACAGGGTTAGACAGGGTTAAAGCCATATGGTTAATGTCAAAGGGCTGGGCAGAGTCAAGTATGGTGTGTGTCTGACAGTTAGACAGGGTTAAGCAGTTTAGTGTGTGTGATGGAGTTGTGTATATGTCACAGGGTTAGGCAGTGTAAAGCAGTGTGGTACACATCAGTGTTAGGCAGTTTAAAGCAATGTGGGATATGTCACAGGGTTGGGCTGTATAAAGCAGTATGGTATTATATCAGTGGGTTAGGCAGTGTAAAGCAGTATGGTATATGTCACAGGGTTAGGCAGTGTAAAGCAGTATGGTATATGTCACAGGGTTAGGCATTGTAAAGCAGTACATTATGTGTCACAGGGTTGGGCTGTGTAAAGCAGTATGGTATATGCCACAGGGTAGGGCTGTGTAAAGCAGTATGGTATATGTCACTGGGTTAGGTAATGTAAAGCAGTATGGTATATGTCACAGGGTTTGGCATTGTTAAGCAGTATGGTATATGTCACAGGGTTAGGGTGTGTAAAGCAGTATGGTATGTCACTGGGTTTGGCAATGTTAGGCAGTATGGTATATATCACAGTTTGAAGCAGTGTAATGCAGTGTGGTGTTTGTCACGGTTAGGCAGTGTAAAGCCATATGGTATGTGTCTCAGGATTAGGCTGTGTAAAGCAGTATGGTATATGTCACAGGGTTTGGCAGTGTAAAGCAGTATGGTATATGTCACAGGTTTAGGCAGTGTAAAGCAGTATGGTATATGTCACAGGGTTAGGCATTTTAAAGCAGTATGGTATATGTCACTGGGTTTGGGTGTGTAAAGCAGTATGGTATACGTCACAGGTTGAAGCAGTGTAAAGCAGTGTGGTGTATGCCACACAGTGTAAAGAAGTATGGTATAAATCACAGGGTTAGGCTTTGTAAAGCAGTATGGTATATGTCACTGGGTTAGTCAGTGTAAAGCAGTATGCTATATGTCACAGGTTTAGGCAGTGTAAAGCAGTATGGTCTATGTCAGAGGGTTAGGCAGTGTAAAGCAGTATTGTACAGTACCAGCGTGGATAAAAGTTCCATTTTAGCCAACGCTCCGTACGCCGTGTGTCAGCCGAAAGTCGATAGACATGCTCTGATCACTGAACCGAGAAATGGTGAGTGAGAAGGCTTGTTGGCTGGCCGTTTCACACACATTTGTGTAAATCCCCATCACAAAGAAGTCCAAATAAGTTCAGCATTGAAATTTTTTCGTTGGACAACATGACCTCCATTATAGTTGTAGTATCGTGTAAACGCCTGAAGTAATTTTTGCTCCAGATTTTTTTTTTTGTGCAGATGGCGATTTATTTATTTACAGGAAAGTTAATGTCTGCAAATTCAGGTGTTTTTGCCATAATATTTTTGCCGTAGTATTTGCTGATAAGAATCAAGAAATGAAACCTTTATTTTTTTCTCATATTTATGAGAAATGATCACTTATCTGACTTGGGTGTACTGTGTTAAACATTTATATTCAGATTTAATGGTATAGTTATCAATTTGTGAACTGTGTGCAGCCCAATGTCTTACATTATTAAGACCGATATTTCGCCACGGCAAATTATTGACATTTACAGTGATGCGAGCAAGATTTAAAATTTTTTGCATCCAACGAGAAATTATGAATGTATTAATAAATATTTTGTGACAATTAACGTGTAGGTTGTCATCCATAAGGAAAGCGTTTCCACTTCATGACTATTACTTCAAACTGCCTCTTATGGAATTAGATATTTTAAAACTCTAATAACAAAAACATTGATTGACTTGTAAAAAAGTCGGATCCAAAACATTTGCGGTAGTGTATTCTTGCCAAAATTCAAGGCCTGCAATGACATTGACACACCAGTCATACCCAAAATCCACTCCCCCCCTATTGACAGTCCTCCCCAAGTTCTGCCTGCCGGGACTACACTTACACCTGTTGTAATCCTACGCCACCCGTCAGGCCGATCAGAGAAAGTTGGACAAAAAACGTGAAGCCAACTTCTCGTTAACTTTAGCAGTACCTTTATCCACACCGATACTGTATATGTCACAGGGTTGGGCTATGTAAAGCAGTAAGGTAGATTCAAGAGGACTTGATATGGTAACAGCGGTGCAGTACGAATGAGAGGATTGAATTTGGTAAAAGCAATGCGGTACGAGTGTGAGGGTTGGATTTAACATGAGGTTTAAGACAAGGCTACAAACCTTGTGTTGGAAAGAGGGGTATAGGTTTATGGGGCAGTGGAACTACTTCTGGGACAGGGGTGACCTGTTCAAGCCGGATGGGCTACACCTGAACCGGAGCGGTACTTTTGCACTGGGTCAGCGTTTTTATCTAAATGCAAGAAGCATTAAAAATAAATTTCCAGAACTTGAGGCCGTTATGATTAGTGAAGGCTATGACATACATGGGATTACAGAGACATGGCTTAGTGAAGAGGATATAGATGAATATAATATAGAAGGCTATAAGCTCTTTAGGAAGGATAGATGCTATAGGTGAGGAAGGGGTGTAGCACTCTATGTGAACAAAAACATAAATGTGCAGGAAATTCCTGAAATTGAACATTCCTTGCTCTGTGAAGATATCTGGGTCAGGCTCTTTGGCAAACACAAGACAGGTTTAAACATTGTTGTATACTATCGACCACCAGTTTGGATAGTACAGTCAATGAAATGCTCTTTTAGAAGATTACGCAAGCTTGTAGAGGAGGAGGGACTGTTATTATGGGAGACTTAAATTATCCTGGTATCGATTGGGAAATGGTGAAAGGACAGGGTAGGGGGGAGGAAGAATTTCTAGATGCTATAAATGATAATTTTTTGGCGCAGTATGTTCATAAACCTACAACAGAGAAGGCAATTTTAGACTTGGTGCTCTGTAATGACCCAGATAGAATTACCAATGTTGAAGTACTGGAGCCACTTGGGACAAGTGATCACTCTGCTGTTAATTTTGAGGTTTCATGGGAAGTTAAAAGGGTGTCTTCAAAAACAAAAAATTTTCTATTTTAGGCGAGCAAACTTTGAGAGGATGCGCTCATATCTAGGTGAATAAAATAGGAGATGCTCCTGGACTGTGAGTCTGTAAATGAGATGTGGGAAAGATTTAAGAGGGTTTTACTTGAATCACAATGCAGATTTATTCCAAAGGTGTCCAAAAGTAAGCTGAAAAAGCAGAATCCTCAGTGGATGACCACAGCTATTCGTAGGAGTTTGAGGGAAGAGAGGAATCTTTACAAGATGTACATAAAGGATAACAATGAGATTACATAGGCTGAATACTGTAAAATGCGGGCTGTGGTCAAAAAGGAGCTGAGGAATGTTAGAAGGCTGTAGGAAAGACAAATTGCTGAGGGGGCAAAAACTAACCCTAAGCGCTTCTTTTAGTACTGTAGCAGAAAAAGAAAAGTCAAAGAGCAGGTTAAGTGCATAAAGAATAAAAATGGATCGCTGCTATATGATAACAAGGATATTGCGGTTACCTTAAACAGTTACTTTGAGAATTTTACCTCAGAGCGGGTCTTTATTCGGCCAGAGGGAATGTCCAATGCTCTGGATTACTTAGCGAAAATTGAGGTTAGGGATAACGAAGAATTAGACAAGTTGCATAAACTAAAGGCACATAAGGTGGCGGGTCCTAATGGCTTATATCCTAGAGTCCTTAGGGAAGTTCGTGAGATAATCTTTTAGCCGCTATCCGCCATCTTCAGAAGGTCTTTAGAAACTGGAGAAATACCTGATTAGAAACAGGGCAATATAATACCAATATATAAGAAAGGGGACCATACTGAGCCAGGAAATTATGGGGCGGTCAGTTTAACTTTTATTGCGTGCAAAATATTGGAATCTATCATAAAAGATGAGCTGGACTTATTTCTTGAACGTAACAATATCTTGAGGGATAACCAACATGGTTTCCGTAAGGGAAGGTCATGCCTGACAAACCCTCTGGAATTTTTTGAAATGGCCACCAGGACTTTATATTTTATATATATAAATATATATAAATGTATATATTTATGACATATACTTGGATTTTCAGAAAGAATTTGACACAGTGCCGCGTAAGAGACAAATTTTTAAAATGAGCTCCATTGGAGTAACAGGAGGTATTCTGAAGTGGATTCAAAACCGGTTGCAGGACAGAACACAAAGAGTGGTGGTCAGTGGTATCTCATCTGAGCTAGGTATGGTGGGAAGTGACGTTCCCCAGGGATCGGTAATTAGGGCCCCTGCTGTTCTTCATCAACATTAATGACCTTGATAGGAATATTGAGAGCAGATTAGTTAAATTTGCAGATGATACTAAATTGGGAGGTTTGGCAAATAGTTTAGAGTCCACTAAAGTGATTCAGGATGATTTGGATAGAATCCAGAATTGGGCATAAATGCAGCAAATGAAATTTAATGTTGCAAAATGTAAAGTTGTATATGTAGGTAATAAAAACACTTGACGGGATTACTTCATGGGAGGTTTTAAATTGGAATATGCTCCACATGAATAAGTTCTTGTTGACCAAACCCTCACAGGCTCTAGCCATTGTGCTGTAGCAGTTAAAAAAGCCAATCGGATGCTGGGATACATTGCCAAAAGTATTGAGTACAAATCCAAGGAGGTGATGCTTCTTATGTACAACACATTCGTCAGACCATCTCTAGAGTATTGTGTATAGTTTTGGGGACCATTTTTTAAGAAAGACATAGAGGCTCTAGAGAAAGTTCAGAGAAGAGCCACGAATCTAATTCCAGGTATAAAAGATGAAAGCTATGAGAAGAGGCTGAAGATCCCTCATCTCTTTAGTCTTGCGAAAAGGTGGCTTCGGGGTGATCTGATTGAGGTCTTTAAATATACTCAGCAACAAAAGTTTCTGTGACACCAATATTGTTAATTATTTTTCATAACGCAATTATGAAATTGTCATTCATGGTGATATCAGACTGAAACAGTACACGTAAACACAACATTGAAATGGAAATCATGAAAATGCGAGAAAATGACTCTGCACGTGAAAATGTGCGTAAATCATGCTTGTGGATGGCAATAAAAGAGGAGAATTTTTGGAATGTTCACATTGTGCCTGATGAACGACGGAAGCATCACTTATCGAAAACACAGCCATTTCGGATCAGGAACTCTACCCTCTAAATGCCAAGACTGTCTGAAAATGATCGGTGGAGGGCCATTGGGATGATTGAATCCGGAACCTCGCAGAGGGAAGTTGCTCATCGCCTGAATGTCCACCGAAACACCATTTGGAACTTATGGCAGCGTCATCAGCAGACAAGACATGTCAGAGACCGTCCTCGCAGCGGCCGTCCACGAGTAACCACTCCCAGACAGGACAACTGGATTCGAACAACCCATCTCCGAAATCGATTCCAACCTGCAACCATAACTGCAAGAACGATACCTGGTTTGAGGCGACTGTCTGCACAGACAATCCGTCGCCGTCTCCGTCATTTTGGCATTGTCCCACGTCGGCCAGCAAGACGTCCAATACTCACAGTACAACACCGACGACTGCGTCTACAGTGGGCACAACAACATCGACGGTGGATCCAACGTCAGTGGGATCTTGTACTCTTCACTGATGAATCAAGATTCATGCTTAACCGATGTGATGGTCGTTTACGTGTATACCGTCGACGTGGAGAACGTTATGCCAACAACTGTGTTCAGGAATTTGATCGTTTTGGAGGGGATAGTGTCATGATTTGGGGAGGGATCACGGCTAGAAACAGAACAGATTTGCTTGTTATTGATGGAAATCTGACAGGTCAAAGATATCGCGATGAAGTGCTACGGCCATTGGTGGTACCGTTTTTGATGCAACATGGTCCCGGAATAACGCTGCAACATGATAACGCCAGACCACACGTTGCAAGGATTGTACAGCAGTATCTGATGCAACAACATGTCAATGTCCTGCCATGGCCAGCCAGATCCCCAGACATGTCCCCAATCGAGCATCTTTGGGACGAGATGGATCGACGTTTGCGGCGGTTGGATAACCCGCCAGCTACACTCCAGGAATTGCGACAACGTCTACGTCAGATTTGGAATGACATCCCACAGCAATTTCTGGCACATCTGATTCGGTCCATGCGCCGGAGATGCGTTGCTTGCATCATGGCACGAGGAAGTCACACCCGGTATTGAAGTGTGAAGGTCACAATTGGTTAGACGTCAGACAAGTGCTTCATGACGCATGAAAATGACATTTTTCGTTTTGAGTGACGTTGGCACTGAAAAGTCAGTGTTTCTCCTGTTAAATAAACATATTGATTGCATTGAGATCTTTGCGTGTCATTTATAACATACACATAAATGGTGTCACAGAAACTTTTGTTGCTGAGTATATATTAAAGAGATTAATAAAAAATTATGTAGGATAATAACACTTCAACCAAGTGTTGTTCGTAGAACTCGAGGTCACAAATGGAAGCTGACCAAAGGTAAATTTAGCACTGATATTCGGAAATGTTTCTTCACCCAAAGAGTAATTTCGATGTGGAATAGCTTGCATGACCATATTGTTGAGGCAGAGACCTTGGGAGTTTTCAAGAGCTTGACTTAAAGCTAGATACCAGTGAGTCATAAAGTATCTCAAGTGATATATTCACAATAGTATAAAGAAACTGGTGAGCCTAGTTGGACTGAACGACCTGTTCTCGCCATTCATGTTATGGATATATGGATGTTGGGTATGGTTAAAGCAGTGTGGAATGAGTGAGGGTTGGATATGGTAAAAGCAGTGCGGTACGAGACTGAGGGTTGGATATGGTAAAGCAGTGCGATATAAGTGTGAGGGTTGGATATGGTAAAAGCAGTATAGTGTCTGTGATAGGGTTAGATAAGGTAAAGCAGTATGTTGTGTGTCATGGTTTTGCAGGTTAAAGGAAATGTGCACTTATTCACCTTGTACATCTGGTCCTTACTGGCAATGGTGTCATGTTCCTGGCCTGCTGCTCCTAGCACATGTGCCTGGCTGTTTTCTGAAATTGTACCCCTTTGACGAATAAAATGTTATTAGAATGTTTTTGACTGGACCCTCTTTTGCTGATGTAAACATCAGTTCATGTAATTGAAACTACGAAGAACATTCCAGAACATTCATGAAAAATGGGGGAAGCATTCCTGTGACCCACCTCTTGTCTTCTCCTTGCTGTCTTGTTGTGGGCTGTGGAATGCAGAATGTTACATGTCAACCCTTTTGCGCCCTTATACAAAAATTTCCATAGTCAATCTTCTGCCCGATTACGGATTTTTCAGCATTTTTCCGTATTTTTCAATTGCCTTGGGACCTCAATCTTATTCAGAAAGGGCTGGTGTGGGTGCAGGCCTTCATTCCAACTCAGCAGTTACACACCTGATTCAACTGATCCGCAGCAAAGATTCAAATTCAAACTGAACATATATCCCTGAATATTTGCTCTCGATATGTAAAATCTGCCACATTTTGCTGTTAATACATGCCTCTAATTTGTGCTGAAATATATAGGCAACATTTTATTTTCATGTTTCATACCATAAAATGCTATGGTTAACTGAGAATTTAATAAAAACAAACTTGGCCAGAGGGGTCATGTTTGGTTTTGTGATAGCTGGGTGTCAATATTATAAGTATAGGCTATACACATTGCATTGTGCAGCTAAACTGATTTTTCTACATTGTCCATTGTTGAGGAATGTTCTCTGAAATGATACCCAGTTCAGTAGTGTCCTTACCTACAAATGTTTCCACCAGCCTCCTAATGGTCAGTCTGTCACTTCTTGTAATGTTAACTGAGGTATTGGAGGTGTTCCTGCCTAGACTCTTCCGCCGCAAGGTTCATTTGGGGACAAGGCTTGCTTGTTGAAGTGAATTGTGTGGTTTTGGTATGCCGTGTGAGGTGAATAGATGTGTTCTTTTGTCTTATTGTGTGTGACTGGGTAAGTGAATATGATGTTTGTATGAGCGAGTACAGTGTGTAATGTCCGTCATGACCCTCCAGACTAACTTTTGGACCCAGGAGCGCATGCACTCCCAACCTGAAAAAGTTGGCCGCGCAGGCCAAAATTTAGGCCCACGGGCCAAAACTGTGGTAACGCAAAGTATCGTTATACTTTTCTGAATGTTTACAAGCCCAAGTTAAGATACCTGAACAGGCTATCAGTTGTTGCTGCATTTATTTAAGAAACATTTTCAGAAAGCACTTTGTGAACTGAAAAGCGGATATTGATTTTCACAAGAATGTTTGGAAAATGTATAAATGCAGTTATCATTTTAGAGAGTTATCATAGAAGTCTAAATGTATGTGTAAGTCTCCATTTCCCCAAGGGAAAACTTTTCATCAAACCCTCCCCTGTACATAAACTGAATCATTCATAGAACTAGAAATATTTGTATTCGCCAACGAAAACATACGGTATGCATCCCCTCAGAAGCCCATCCCCAGTTGAACTTAGAGACATCCTAGGCTAAAAAAATCAACAATAGAGATAGAGAGTGATAGTAAATATGTCACAGCCAATTATGCTGATGCTGTCATAAGGTGACCTCGAAAAAACAGGTCAAGGTCAAGGTCACCATACCCAACAAAATCCCCTGGGCCTGATCAGTATGGGTGGTCAATATGTATTGGCAACTCAAAACCCCCAAAATCCAAATTTAGACAATCTATCAAATGACCTTGAAAAAGTAGGTGAAGGTCACCCATGTTTGAACTTGTCTGAGCCCCTCCAGAGATACATCTGTGGTATCGATTTCAAGTGTGTCGCTCAAATCCCTCCAAAGTTAGAGTGCACAAACCCAGAATCCCATAATGCCAGATGACCTTGAAAAATCAAGCCAAGGTCAAGGTCACCATACCCAACAAAATTCCCCAGGCCTGGTCACTATCGGTGGTCAATATCTAATGGCTGCTGAAAATTCTCTTGGAGATATTGACAAAAACATTTGCGGCGGCGGCTTCATGCTACTGAATACATACATGCTCCCCCTGTCAGGGGATGCATAACTAGAAAAGCACTCAGAGAGCGCAGACCTCCGCCAGGTGGCAGCAAAACCCTAAAGCACGACGATTGAAACTCTGGCCCATTGCACAATTATAGTAGAATTTCCGAGTCGTCTATAGCTGTGTTTCCATCCACTTGTCAATCGAACTGTCTGAAGTTCGCCAAAAATATTAATGCGAAATAAGCAGGTGAAAATGCGTTTCCATCTAACGTCATTAAAGCGAATAAAAAGTTGTTCGTAATGACGTCACATGCCGTTATGCGGTCAAGTTGGTGTATTGAATGGATTTCTGACATTTTAAGCTGTGTCCATTCATTTTCGCACTGAATCGCAGAACCTTCAAGTGAACAAAAGTAGTGTGTCAGCCGACTAATTTAGCTAGTAAGCCAAAATGAATTGCGTCTACCATTCAAATTATAATTGCACAAGTTGTACGTGCTATGTGCCAGCTATTAGCAACATAGCAAACCATTATCAGAAGGCAACGTCGGCATCAAAACACCGTCACGATGCAGTAGCAGATTTATTCGGAAAATAATGTTTCCGTCAGCATTTATCGCATAAGCCTTTTACAAAAGAAAATCCTATCAGATCAACAGTGTAAACTTTGTGTCAATATTCAAATCAAGTCGAATGTCACCGTTTCCATAAGGCATTTTTAATACGATATGACTTCATTCGCATAAGACCGTGTGGATGGAAACGTGGCTTGTGGTGAGCAAGCATACGTCCGGTGAATTCTATCCGATGTGCTATACTAACTGGCAATGAGCACAAAATGAGGCTTAGTTAATTTTGAAATACACCGGCTCACTTTACTATTTTAAGTTTACTTCTGTCATTTATCAGTCAACGTCAGATGCTGAGCAGGTGACAGGAATATAATCCCGAAAATGTGATTTTAACTATTGCCGCTGTTCTCAAGATTTGGCTTAATTAACCGTGAATGATGTTCGCATAATTTTTCTCGATTAGCTGCTACTGTTTGTTAATTGGCACTGTTAATGAGACATTAGCTGCCCCATTGATAAAGAGGGTTTCCGACGCTTCTACCTACCATCATTTCCAGCCGTTTGCACTGGTGACTGTCATGAACTGGCTTTAAGCGACAAACATCCAGTGTTGCACGACCCAAATTACCTCATTAGATTAATATCAGGAGCTGGCTTTCATTTTTTCATCGAGCAGTAGCAAGGTTAAGTAGCTAGCAAGATTTTATATTGAATTTACTTTTACATCTTCTAAGGCAACTGGCTTGCTAGTGCTGCGATATTGTTATGGTTTTCTTAGATGTGCTCAGCTAACCATAGCTCCACATGAGATGGTCTTGAGTGGGAAGGGAAATCGACAATATTAAAATATGCATGGATTGAATGTAAGATTTATGAAACAGCATTTCAAAGTTCAAAGTGGATTAAAATGCGCATTAATTATCAGATATTTTCACGAATTTTATCTGTCGCTTAAAGCCAGTTCATCACTCATCAGTGAGAACGGCTGGAAAAGTGTTGCTGGTTAGAAATCCTCTCGTTTCTCGTTGGAGTGGTAAATGGCTCATTATCAGTGCCAATGAAGAAACATCAGTAACAGGTACTCGAGACAAAACATGCGAACATCATTCGTGGTTAATTAAGCCAAATCCTGGGAATATGGCTATAGCTAAAATCACATTTTTGGGACGATATAGCCTACCTGTCATCTGCTCATCATCAGAAGCAGTAGCAAACCGGAAATAGTAAAGATAAGCTTACCAACGTATTTCAGCAACTAGCCAATCTGAAAGACTTGAAATCTTGAACTTTGGCGTATATCTCACCTGTACTTTGGCCTAGATATGCCAAAACTGAATCACCTGACTTTATACTCACCTTCTCTGAAAATTTAATCAAAATCGGTGCATAACCTTTTTGAGTTATCTTGCTAACAAACAAACAGACAAACGCTGCCGGAAACATAGGCAAAAATCATTTCCAAGTTTTGATGAGCACCCCCCTAAAACCAACATATGGGGATAAATCGATGAATAACTCCCAATTATCACAGTGTTAGTTCTAAAATTTATAACTGTGATTGTCGCTGCCATCCCAAGGAACAATTTGACACCAAACATGGCTTTAATTGCCTTGAAAGTATGAGACCCAGGAGGAATTGAAAAGCATAATTTGGCTACATTTTTTCGTAACAAATTGAAAGTTTAACATAAAGTCCCAAAGTGATCCACCCCAAATATTTGGTTAAAAAGTAGGTTCAGTATGCCAATTTCGTTTACACAAAGTTTCAAGAAATTCTTTCACCTTTAACAATGTATTAGGACGGCTTATTATAATAATAATTATTATTATTATTATTTACCAGTTTGATTTATTTCGCTATTTAGATGTTGCACATTTCGAAGGGTAATTGAAACGCACAAAGAGAGTGAGGACGATGTCCGACGTTATTAGCCCCCAAAAACGGTCTGCTTCGTGACAGTACACTGTTCGTGATATAGACCCCTATTTGAGGCATCGCGCTAAGCCTATGGTCGTCGCTGGAGTACATTGGACGGGCGTCACCAGTTAGTTTTTGAGTCAGTTTTGAACATTTGCCGCAATCGACAAAATGGCCTACTATTCGTCTGACAGCTGGCCAATTATCGGAACAACAAGGAAAACGGACTATAAATCTATAAGAACCGCAGCTTTTCTCATCTTTATCGTACTCCAATGAAAATAAATAATCTTGCGCTCGGACCAGCCAGTCACCGATTTCATACATACTGCATGAACAATCATGTACATGCGGGACTTCAGATCAGAGTGGAAGTGCGCATCCAACCTAATCCATCAGGGTAGAAGGTTAGTGATTGATGTTGAAACGCTAAATAAAACCATTCGCCACTGGACGCAAGCACCCATAGCTTGCATCAACAAGACTCAAAACTGGGTCACGAAGCAGACTGTGTTTTTGGGCTGATAACGTCAGGCATCGTTCTCCCTCTCCTGGTGCGTTTCCATTACCCTCAGAAATGCGCAAAATCTAGATGGAGAAATAAAAAAACTGGTAATGAAAACACTTCCTGATATCATGAATTTTGCTCTCTGATCTGTCGTATCAGTCACCTAAGCAAAGGCCTAATATGTAGACTGTTGGACTTCTGCGTAGATACAGTAAACCGATTGTATTACTCTGTATGCGTGTGCACTTATAATAATGATGCCTGTGGTAACAGTGCACAATATTGATTACGATGTTTATGTATCTATAGTTAACAATGTGGTTATAGGACACATTATTGATTAGGTTGTAAGTGTGTGTGTTTTTAGTTATTAGTGTGGAAGAACTTTGCAGTATTGATTGTCCTTCACACTCTCTGGATGCATGTTTATAGTGTCGCCAATAGAGGCAGTACATGTTATTGATTTTGCTGTATGTGTGCGCACAGGAGACTCGTCCCAGAGGCCGCGCCGGGACACCGTGAAGGAGGCCTCAGAAAAAGCCAAGGAGGCGGCGTTGGCTGCCACAGAGAAGGCTAAGACCCTGGCCTCGGCCGCCTCCCCACAGAAGCCCAGGCAGTTTGTGTGACACAGACAAGCGCACAATACCGCGTCCACTCACACACTGGCTCGTGAAACCGACCTCTTCTGCAAAGCGCCCCCCTCCCCAGCCCTCCTAGGATCTGGTGGAGGGAGTCTGCCGGGGTCTTCAACGGCTGTGACATTTCTGCAGCAGCCCAAATGCTGTTCACTTACTGCTGGGGCTGGACTTATAACCTGTTCATAACCACCCTACCTGCTGCTTTGCTCTCCCTGGTTAATGTTCCTTGTGAATTTGCTTATTTGTGCAATTTTCTTTGGCCAGGAGGTAGATTGGCATGGCAGGACTTCTCGCTCTCTCGCCTCGGGACTCTTTGTCATCTGTTGCGAGGAATTCTCAGGTACTGTACTGATTACACGCAATCTTTATGCGTGGGTATAAACGTCTGTGTTCGGTGGCCCCCAGGTGTCCGTTTACACACCTTTTCAGCTATGGTAATCAATAACTTTCCTGAAGATCTACCATCTTGTTGGTTTTACTCCAGCCTTGACAAAACATACCTCACTTAACAGGTGTTGATCTCGTGCTGCAAATGATCAGAATTGGTGGGCCCAATCTTGGGTTGAGTTGAAATCCTTCTGGACAGTCGATCTCCAGGAATGGCGTTGGTCATTTCTGGCAAATTGTCAGATGCAAATTGTCTCTTTGCAATATGAATACGATCGAGGACAAAATACTTTAAGGCTGTGGTATGAAATGTTTACTTTATGAGTTTAGACTTGAGTCATGGTAAAGCTTTTTGATTTGTCTGGGTTTAATTTAAAGTTCTTGTACTTTCAGGGTTTTTGTGGGATTTGTTGGAAAAAATCTTAAGTCATTCCTTCTGATTATCAAAAGCAACACATTTCATTTTTTAAAAATAAGCTGTGGATGTTATTACCTTTTCTGTGAATTTATGTATTGTAGAATGAGTGCGAGAGTGAATGCTGCTTTAGCGTTAATTACCACCCCAACATAGACTGTATAGAAAATGCACATAAAATCTGAAAGCAGTGATTTCTAAATTTGATTTGATTTGTATCTCATTGCGCACAGTATGAAGATGATATTGAAGTGATATTTAATGTTTAGTCTGGTCAAGTTCGCATTATTTGTTGATGTATATCAATTCCTGCCATTTAGCCCTGCAATGCATTCCAAATATTGCTGGGATGGGAGAAATTTAGGACTAGTAATGATGTGAGATTTGAATAAGTATGATGTTTGAAATGGCTGATGTTAATGGGCGATTGTAATATTGTGATTTGGTAGAAAGGCATCGTCCAGGAAAGACCTTGCCCTTCAGGTGCAAAGATGGACTGAGGATCACAAATTTGTGCACAAATGCATGAGAAAATCATCGAAAGGTTTTAGCTAAGCAGATTAAGTCAAAAATTGGGAAGAATCGTGCACTTGGTGATGCAGGCATGAAACTTGGCAGGATTGTTGCTTGGGTAGCGCAGAGTACATAAAGCCTGCTAGCCACTTGAAAAAGTTAATATGGCGGCCATTTTTCAAGATGGCCACTGCCTGGTGGTCAAAATCTAAGTTTTTGACCTAAACTTGATGTATCTCATGGAATTTTGCAAACGAATAAAAATAGGTTTTCAGGCACACTAGAACCATTTATAACAAAATAAATGTGATGTAATGCTTGGTTTTTGACATAATGATAAAAATTCAACAAAAAAAATCTTATTTTGTAAGTTTCTTACTGTTAAGTCAAACTCAGTCCTCACATTTGCAACAGAACAGTGCAAGGAAGACCAAATCTGTAGCACTTGCATCTACCACTGCATTGGACCTTTCATCCGCACTTTGTAAGCTCTTTGCAGCTTTCTGAAATGGGTGGAAGAGTTGTCCAAATGACCTGCCTCAGATTGCCTTGTTTCCTCCACCCCCACTCACCAGGAGTGGCTCACTCGAGCTCCATTGTCATTGCTTGCCTCATTTCTGCCTTTGGCTCTTCTTGGTCACATAAGAAGCGTGTTTTTGCTTCAGTGCTGTTTCTTCATGCCTTTGACAGGTCTTCATCAGAGGAAGCCTGAGCATTTGCTCACCTTTTCCTGGCTCGTTGAAGTTTGGTATTATTGAACTTAAGTCACCAGCTTGGGTGGTATTTAGCATTTCTCTCTCTCAGGGTTTCTTCTTTACCAACCCCTTCATCCCCTAATCCCCTAATCTGGCAGGATCCAATATGACAGGAAGTTGGTTGATTGTATGGAAAAGAGAAATGTTGGTTGCGAGCATTGAATTGCCATCTTGCTCAGTTCTACCAGGTTTTGTTGATATCAAGTCCTTTCCTTTTGTGATGCTCTGACATAGAAAGCATTTATCTCCGTCAGTTTTTGTGTTGAACAACTTAGGCGTTGACATTTTGTAGGCTTCAGGCCGAGGGTTTGTCCTTTTACCATCTGTTGCCGTAAATCACTGAATATAGTGACACATTCAGGCATGGGATTCAACTAGGTTCAGGTACAAGCTCTCCTTACATCCAGCCCAACCGTTCATCCAGTACCATTTAAGTCTCGTGCGATCCATACACACTCCAGGTAACTTACCCTTGGCTCGGCTCTTGCGCGCTGGCACATCCTGTCAATTCAGGTGCGGCTGTTTAATGTAACAACTATGAGTTGTTTTAAGGGGCGCATTAAATAACATTTGGAATACTAAAATTTTGATGATAATCTAGCTAATACTGGACCTCGTGCTGAGTTTCGCAGTAGTGATGAAATTCACTCTATATATAGTCAATATGGCATGAGAACGCTGTTATTTGGTAGCACAAGGAGATACAAAAGAGAAAACATAAAATGGCATTTCATATTCATATTCGTAGGAAATATTAGTTTGGTGTAAAAAATAACGGTATTTTTTCGAAAATGTTGTTATACGGAATATAACTAGTATCACTTATTTTGCCATAGTTGGGTTTAACGTCCATCAAAACATATAATTTGACACATACATCGCAGGAATTGATTGATATAGATATAATTGAGACAGAAAACTAAATTTGGTTGTCTAGAAGGTGTCCATCTTGAAAATGGTAATTTTTTGAGTGGCTAGCAACTTTTATCAAAACAGTGGGCCATGATGAGTAGTCATGGCAATTTTGGTGCTTGCATTACTAAATGCATGATTTTTCCATAATCTGGCCAGCCATTTAAAAACATTGTTCCTCAAAGAAAGATGTGAAGGGAGTTGGATAGTGTTCCCCTCTACAGTGTGCCACCTAATTGAAGGATTCCTTCTGTGCATAAAGGGCAAGGGTGCAAGCCTAATCTGAATATCCATAATCTCCAATCACTAGGATGGCACTACATCAAGAACAGTAATTTATATACAGTACCAGCGTGGATAAAGGTACCGCTAAAGTTAATGAGAAGTTAGCTTCGCGTTTTTGCCCACCATTCTCAGATCGGTCTGGCTAGTGGTTTAGGATTACAACAGGTGTCGGTGTAGTCCCGGCAGGCAGAGCTTGGGCGGGGGCAGGGGGCTGTCGATAGGGGGGAGGGATTTTTGGCTATGACTGGTGTGTACCAGATGTTGTCGCTGGCCTTGAATTTTGGCAAGAATGAACTACCACAACTGTTTCGGATACGACTTATTTACAAGTCAATTGATGTTTTTATTACTATAGTTTTAAAATATCGAATTCTATAAGAGGCAGTTCGAAGTAATAGTCATGAAGTAGAAACGCTTCCCTTAAGGAAGTTAGTATCCTGAAATGCTGCCGACTTCTCTGGACTCTGAGGCTTAGGAGATGGACTATCACTTGGTGGAAACATGCATTTTGGTCAGAAGAATCTATATTCCAGGTGTGTTTTGGAAGAAGAAATGGATGCTGTGTGCTCCAGACCAAATAAATAAAAGGACCGCCTAGACCGCCATCAGCAACTAGTCCTAAAGCCATGCTCTGTTGTGGCATTGGATTGTGTCACTGCCCTTGGTAAGGGTAGCTTTCATTTCTCTGAAGGCACCATTATGCTGAAAAGTACCCTGAGGCCGTTTCTCAAAGGATAGGCTACATCCTTCGAAACTGTGTTTTTATAGGCTACTACGTCATCGCAGTCTGATCCATCGTGAATGCACTTTCGATTTTAATGGAGAAATACAGCCCTCCTCTTGTCTGATAGCAGCTTAAATTGTCAGCATGGAACTGGAGTGCAAATGTGAAAACAATTTTATCTGATACCTGGCTAGATAACGGCTGCATACCTCGGCTGTAAGTATTTGAAACCACATTTACAACAGTACTGCCTGCGATGACGTAGCACCTAAAAAATGGAGCCTTCGAAGGATGCAGTCTATGCTCTGAGAGACTGCAAGAGATTCTAGAGCAACAAATGCTACGGTCTAGACAATTTCTTTTACAGGGACTCCCGTGCATGCTTAAACAAAGCAATGCAAAACCACAATCTGCATGCATTACAAAAGCATTGCTGTGTAAGAAGAGGGTGTGAGTGCAGGACTGGCATGCCTGCAATCCTGAATCGTCTGCACTAGAGATTGTGTAACTTCAAATGTACTGTTATATTGTTTTGAATTTAACACATGTGAAAGTTAATTCATAAATCACTGCTTTCTTTTTTAATTTGAAATACTACGCAAGCTTTATTTGGTTTAGGTTTGTAATTTTAAGCAATGCATAAAGGTTATAATGCTTTTAATTTCACCATTTAAAAAAGGAGCCAAGTGTTGGAATGTGGTATCAACACCCAAGCTGTGCTTCTTTCATATGTTGGTTTTATAAAAGTCTACTGGAGGGGGAAACTGTCAAGTAGAAGTGCAAGTGAGATCTAAGACATTGTGGTTTCTGTCATTGAATTTACCTTCTGTCGGGGAATCCTTTTTAGAATTTTAACTGAGTGATGAACAATAAACTGGAGAAAGAACTGACAAGACTGTGCATTGTTAAACCTTTTTATGTATATGCCAAATCAAGAATATCCTTGAGTACTTGTGCATGATCTCTATTTAAGACTTGATCACTCGGGATTTGAGTGTCGCAGAGACCAAAGAAATTATTTTGGTGAAGCAAGAGACTCGTAGTAATTCAGATTAAAATTTATTCCCATTTATTGTCATAATTTTGGGACAACAAGTGCGGCAAATACTACGAAAATTCATGAAAATTTAACTTTGGAAGTTTTTTCGCAAGGAAATGCTGACTAACAAAAAACTGCTGGGTGGAAAAGCACTGCATTTCCTGGATGTGAAATTCATTGACCAGTAGTGTGCTTCATCTGAGGGTGATGATCAAAACTACTCATTATCAGTGGAGCCAAATATAATCTGCCCACCTACTTCCCCCAAGCAGCAAAAAAATGGAGAGATTTTTGCTTTGGTATGAATTATAAATAATAGAATATTTCACTACCAAGAACTTGGACAATTACAACTGCAGAGTGCAGTACAGGCTAGTCTGTTCTTTACACACTTGCACCTTCCACCACACTTCGTCTTGCATCCACACTTCGTCAGCTCGTGGCAGCTCTTAGAGATGGGCTCAAGTCCAGGCAACCTTCCAATTCTCACCTTCTTTCGGCCATCCTTAGATGGATGGACACCGCTACTCTGGCACTGTCCCCAAATATGTCCAGCTTGATGTGCAGCTCATTTTCCATGTTCCCACAGCGCACTTTGAGATGGCGGGATTAAGTCATATGGCCTCTGCCTCCAAGCAAAGAGATCAACTACTGGATTGGTATTACTCTGTATAAGGCTTAAATTACGCAGTTTTTGCTTCTCCTATAGGCCTAGAACCCGCCTTCTGCACCATATACCGCTTTGCAAAATGCTTTATTACCGCAAGAAATAAGTCTGGGTACTAAAAATGAGGTCAAAGAAGACAAATATGTTAATGATTTTACAAATAAATTCAAAAGAGCAAACACTTTTGATGCTTTATTGCTGTTTTTCGAGACACCGGCGGCCATATTGGAATTTTTGATGGCTTACACTTTTTTCTCAAAAACGGACATATAAAGAACATTCATACCAAATTTCATGCTTGTATAATCAAATGTATGATTCTGGCCCCAAATCACCTTTCGCTGCTCCACTATTACACATTATGAAAAAATATGGCAGAAAGTTAAGTGATTTAATCTCATTTGTTTGAGGTGTGTTTCATGAAGCCTGGATGTCAAGTTAATAAAAAAAAAATGTTTTGCGTCATATTTGCGATTTCTTTACTCGCTATGAAGTAAAAAGCCTGGATAAACATCCTCAAACTGGTTTTTTTTTTTATTGCGCCGGGGATTGTGTGAACTGGGAGATTTTTAAAGTTTACTGACAACACAGATTTATTTTTTTATATTTTGTTATTACCAAAGCAGGGTTTCACTACCGTATTCATGTTCGTTTGTGCATGTTAGGCTTTATGTTGTTGCTGTAAGGTAAGACTAATCATGGCCCCCGGACGAAGCCCAGCGCCTCATATGGATTCCTGCTTGTTGTCCTCGCTGCTGCTGCGTCTGTGTCCGTAGACACATCCTTGTGGACACTCTACAGACTGTAGGTGTTGACCAATTACTTTCATATTTGGCACGGTCCGGATATGTGATATACTTAAATGATGACACCTATCGATTTTGGTTGCCATGGTAACACTATTGCCCGAATAATGCGCAAAAAAAAGGGAGAAGCGTGCTTTTGGGGGCTGCGCCCGTACGGTTGCGGCCGACCGGACTGTCTCGTCTCCCACAATCAATATAGATCTGAAATATTCCCTGGTAGCTTTGGTAGCCAGATAAGCTGGGCGTATCGGCTGGTAGCAGATCGGGTTAAATGGGGAGATATGATTTCACATCTTAGAACTCTCCTTTTGAATTGTTCTTGGGCTCCACCTCCTCATGAATATTCAATATACAGTTATATGATCCCAGTGCAACTATAAGTTTGGCATCATTTAAACGCCTGCGTCTCAGTTTACAGCTCATCTGCGGACTGGATTTTACAAAACATTCTGATGCAACAATCACTTTCGGTAATTTATTATAACTATAACTGACTTCTGAAAAAAGGATCTCTAAATGTTTTTTGAAGAGGCTTTGCACTGTTACTAGTGACATGCACAGTGACGGGGCGGGTCTGACTGCTGCCTTGCAGCAAGAAGGTTGTGGGTTTGAATCTGGCCTGGGGCCTTTCTGTGTGGAGTTTGCATGTTCCCCCAGTGTTCGATTGGAGTCATGCCTGCTAGGCTAATTGAAAACTAAATTGTCCATTCCTATGAATGACTTGTATGTCCAGTATTGGTGTTGTCTTCAGTTCTGTTTGCAGGTCTGGTCCCAGGGAGCATTAGAGTCTGGCCTCTGTACACACCTTGAAAGAAACAACCAATTTAGACACAAAAAAGCCCATTACACTGCTAATGACATCATCAGCTGCTTGTATAGTTTATTTCAATGCTGAGGAAAGCAAAGAATGCAGCAGCTCTCCAGGACCAGGGCTGAGGATCTTAGTTTAGAGAGTGATGAAAATGCCGCTGCCCCGCCCCTCCAAACAGCAAAGGCACAACAATAGCTCAGACACGTGATGGGAGATGTCCTCGTATGCTCTCTCCGTACTGTTCCCTGGATGCTGCTAATATTGGGACAGCTGTGGTTTTACAAGCTAGCTGGCAGGAAGCTCACCACGTCCGCTCCATTTTGATGTTGCTACGATTTTGCAGGCTAGCCTCGAACCCATGCACTTCAGGACATGCCTCACCTGGAAAATGTAATGACGCATCAGCTTTTCTGCTGCATCCATCGCTGTTTGTTTCACTGCATGGCTTATCTGAATTCTAGGTGAATCATTTTATGATGCTCCACTGGCTGTGAGAGTGCATGTTCTGCTTAAGGCCAACAGATGGCATTGTGAGAGTCTACAAAACTGCCCTACTGTTAATATGGCCCTTAAAAACCAAATTTAAATCCTGAAAAGCAAACATTCAACCCACTTTCTTCTGGCATGTGCATATTTTAGGGGCAAGGCAGTATTACACATGTATTTGTTTTGCAGTGCACTTCAAGTGTGTACTGTCTGGTTGCTGGTTGTACAAACAATGCTTCAGCCAAGCAAGAATCAGGGCATGGAAAATCTTACGTATAAAACTTTTTTTTATTTATATTACAATGAAAGAATGATACAGCACAATACCTTCAAGTGTGGGCTAGAAAATGTAGCCAGCACCAGGTAAGTATGTGTACACAAAATGAACTTAGAATATTTTACATCTTGAAAATTCACAAACACTCCTTTGCTAAACGGTACGTATTCACAGGACACTCTGGCACAGAACCCCCCATTCCCTCGGCCACACAATCTCCCCAAATATGCCTGACTAGTACTCTGCTTTACTCCACCCCCAAACCCCCCCTCCCCCCAGCTTGAATTTGAAGCCAGCCAATCGCAGCTCTTCAAAAAAAAAAAAAAAAGCCACAGCACCCAGTCAAGATCTACCCCTTGTGATAGTGGACAACATCAATAGAACAACTAACTCCAAATTCAGGGAAAATATCCTTTGTATTGCCTCGCGGCGAACGTTACAGGCCTAAAGAAGAGCCGCACAAGACATCACGCCTATAAAAATATAATTAACGCTCAAAAGTGTGCAAAACTACATTTGAAATTTCGTGCAACTCTCCATTTTTACAAGCTGAAGGGGGCAGGGACAAAAACAACTGCTTAAAAAGCAGGAATCCAGTTCCACTAGTGATGCTGTACTGGTGCCAATATTGCACGGGAACTTGAAGAACAGACTCTTTTGTTGCCCCAAGTGACTCTGTGTCCTCTTTCGACTCTGCTCTCCCTCTCCCCTCTTCTAATCAGAAACGTTTTCTCTCCCTCCCTGCATTCATTTCTTATACAGGCAGTTCAGCTATGAGCCTCGTCCTTTTCCCACTGATCTTCGTTTCCAAAGTTACATATTCTGCGTATGTACAGAAGTAAAACTTGGGGTCAACTTCAGGGCAGCAATAGTTCGCAGTTGGGTGGTGTTGGTTTCATCCACTGTAATATTCTACTTTGTTTGAATTAGAGTAGTTTTTTTTTGTCAGGGGGTGGGGGTTAAATTTGTGGTGTCAGGATATTTCTGTAGGAACAGATTCTGTCTGCATACTTGAGCATTTCAATTTTACCGTCACGTGTGTGTGTGGTTTTTTTTCTTTAAGAAGTTTTAAAAATATAGCTTGTTTTTCAGTGGCATGGTTAAAGGGCCTCAATGCTCCAGTTTAACAAACACTTTGTGTTCAGTATTCAACCAGAACGAAACACGCCTAAAGGTGTCACTGTGGCAGCCTCCCCGAGTCTTTTAGCGCAATGGGCCCACCCTTTCCAGACCATTTTTATGTTCCTGTACCTCAAAGATTATAAATAGAAGTACATGCCTAAAATTACACCATCATCAACTATGGAATGTTCCAGACACAATCGCTTCCTTGCGTCACAGCTACCACAAGTTGCTACTGGAAGGTTCTGTGCACGAGTTTGTTATTATTATTATTTTTAACATTTAGTCACCAGTTGTTCATCTGACCAACAAACTGAAATATTACATTTTTTTAGCTATTAACAGTCATGTGTTGACTTGACATGAATGTAAACTTCACACAAAGAAATCCTTACATTTCTCTCCATTACTTCCAGAGAAACTGGACCAGTAAAATCGATATGAAAGAAACGGAGAGTTGGTCACAAAATTCACCAAAAAAAAAAAAAAAAAAAAAAGCTGAAATAGTCCTGTTTCTCGTTCACACAACCTGCCTGCCCACCCCCCCCCTCCCCAAAAAAAAAAACCCGCAATTCTTATATTGCTGTTTTTCCTCATGAAAACAGAGGCATTCCATGACCTTACAGCGCGATCATGGAGCTGACCTACTGGGGGCGGAGAGAAAACATGAAGCTGCCATTTTTGATTGGATTCTCACTCCACTCCCAGTCACCTGCTGTTCAGTTAATGATAAACACAAGAAATTCAAATAAAGATGAATTTAACAACAAAAACAACACCATGGGTTTTGCTGGTCGTCAGGCAGGAAATGTCTCACGCAGCCCGAACAGTAACCAGGATGTTTCGAGAAAGCTGCCATGGAGTTACAGATGTGGTCAGTGTGATGAGGGTCGACGGGATGGGGCCAGGGGGTCTGATTTAGGTGGAGGTACTCAGTGCGAGCTCTTTGCCCCATTTTTTCGGGGGGAGGGGAGGAGCACGGAGGGGAAATGATGTATCCTCGCGCCCAGGAGGAAAGGGGCAAGGGTGGGGTAGGCTGGGGGGGGTGAGGTCAAGCAGGGACAAGAAGTGAAAATGGGGGAGGGGTCTGGGGTGGTAGGCGGGGTATACACGACAATAGTCACCAGAACTCTCCAAGGCACGGGGTGAGACCGAAATCTTGTGGCTCCCTCTCCCCTCCACAAGCCTGGCCTCGAACAAACGTGAAAAACTCCAGCGTCAGAGAACTAAAGCCCTGCCGTGCGGATCTTCCTCTCATGAATTCAGCCAGCTGATTTTACTACTTAGTTCCACTTCCTGTCGGGGATTTTCCCTCATTAGCAAATCCAGGTGACTGGAACAAAGCAGGACTTCGACTCTCCGAACCTGGATTTTTCCATCTCTAGCCTATTGGCTCTTTCCTCACATTTCATACACACATATATACTCATTTTTTTCATATTTTCTTCTTTTAAGAGAACATTTAGGAAAATATAATAAAAAAATTTAATAGAGGAAATATAGACTACACTGGCTAAAAATCATTTTATAAGTGCCTCGTATGCAGGACTTTGTATTTTTTGTACATTTGTTTTTGTTTTTTTTTGTCATTTTTTTATGTTTTGTTTTCCTTTATGTTTTATTGTATTTTTTTTGCGAGACCATCCGTTACTGGCCGGTCCGTTTTAACACTAAAGGGCAGAGGAAACCCTGTCTGAGTCATAAAGAAAGGGACGACTCTGCTGTCTGTAAAGCACTCTTAGCGTGGCACTACATCCCAACCTCCAGCCTACTGGCAGAAATGAGAGGAGTTAGGCAGGGATGGACTGATGTTACATAAACGCATTACACTGCTCTGATCTCGCCAAGCCCAGATGCTCCCGAAAATTCCTTTCCTTTAACACGGATGAAAAATCTCTGATCCTCGATCCTTAAGAGCAGCCAACTCATTCCCCTTTCAGGTCCTGTGTAGTTCATCCAGCGTTGGCATGCCAAATTGAACCAAAGCGTGCACACACACACACACACACACACACACACACACATGCACACACACACACACACAGGGTTGCTCGGAAACACACACACACTCCAGGACATCTATGTATCTTGGAACTTAAAGGAGCTGTGCACAAGAAGTGCCATCATCCAGCTAAACTTTGAACTTCAAAGCTGAACAAAGAGGCCCTGTCTTCCCATCTACTGTCCTGTCCAGCCCTACACCCTGTGTCTGCCCAATCCAAAAAAACTTCAGATCTCCACCCCTTAGCCACACTTGAGCTGATAAACACTCAACGGAGGTGGAAGTTCCCCATCACCCAACTAATTCACTGTACTGACGAGAACGTGTAACAGACCAGGCCTTCCACGGCAGCCACCCAAATGCATTCTCATTCTAAAATGCGCAACTTTTGCAAGTTTGAAAACAAGTGTGGACTTGTTTTAGCATGGAAGGAGGTCAGTTTTGTTTTAAACTGCTCTTTCATAATGAAAACATATTAGCACCAATGGAGCTTTAGGTGGCTATACTTCAGAGCCGTTTTATTCGGTTAACTCTAATGACATTGCAAATTTATGAGTAGAATGTTCTTACGTGGACATTCTAATGATGATGTAATAATCACAACTGGCGAAATTAATGCAGCTTAAGAAAACTGACTGAGAAGTAGGAATAAGCAATACATTTATCAGTGATGTCATATCAGTCCTGACCAATTAAAATCAGATGTTGCCCTGCAACAGCACATCCACACCAATGCAGTGGGCAGGGTAGCAAACGACTGTGCTCGCCACATCAGTAATAGCCAAGACTGCTTCAGTGCATACTCAGTTATACCAGAAGGTACAGGCCGAAACGTGAGGTGAAAAAGCAAATGGCTACTTTTAGCCAAATATTGTTCATTACAAAGTATAGCACATATAAATCAATGTATTTTTCCTCTGACCAGGAAAATAATGCTTAGTACCTTCCCCTTTTAGAGGCCAGCTATGACGCATAGTGTACAAACTGCTGCTAATAAGCATAGCACAAAATCTATTTTGTGCATTAGTTTCCTGTGGAGCCAATACTGCACATATGCATGAGAGTGCATTCACACACTCCACAACATATACAGCAACACACACACACGCCCGCACACACACATTTATAAAATCTCGTGCAGTGCACAGTTCAGGTTCTCAGAGGCAAGCCAAAGCCGCGCACCGTGTAGCTCCTCCACTGCGATGGTAACCAGCCCTGCTCCTGGAGATCTACTGTGCCGTCAGTTTTCCGTCAAACTCCTGCCAAAGCACGTCAAGCACCTGTACGACAGATCCTCCTCAGCAACTAAGAAGTAGAGTCAGGTATGCCTGATTAATGTGGCAACAAAACCCTACAGGACGGTACAGCCCTAGGAATAGGGTCGGTTGGGGGACCAGTGCTCCACAGTAACCATGAATGCCCTAGCTATCCATTTCAGTGGGCTAAATGGAGAGAGGGCTCGGAGTGAGGGATGAGGTTGCGGGTTGGGTTGGAGGTAGGGAGGGAGAGGGCATGTCTCTGGGGGGGAGGAAGTGGCAAAGTCGCACATCCGCAGCCTGCTTCCTGGATAACAGGCAGCCCCGGCCCCATTGGGCAGGGGTGCGGCGGGTGGGGGGGCGGGGCCTAGCAGAGGAGGGGCTGTAGTCTGTGGGAGTGCACGTAGCTGGCGTCGCTGGAGCTGCTCTGCAGGCTGTAGTGGTCCTCACCGTCGCTAACGCTGCTAGCGCTGTCCGCCTCGCCCGGGGTGAACTCCATGCCCTCGATGTCCACCTCTGAACGGACAGAAAGACAGACAGATAGACGTCAGAGTCTGCCTCCGGGGACAAACGCCACAGGGATTCTCCTGGTGTTACCCCCTGACCGAGGCTCTCAGCCACAGAAGTGGAATTTCGAATGTCCCCCAGGTGACACTCTGTGCCTGCCCACATGGGCTCAAGGGAGAGGACAAATTACCCAACAGGGTTCACTTCAGTATAATTCCTCTTATCTTACACAACATCTATTCATTAAAGTGCACATTACATTACAACTGAAGACCACAATGGAAAAATTATTAGAGTCACATTTTCAAGTTGTGGAGAAATGATTAATTAAAAATTCAAAACAATCTTAGAAACAAAGCACTGAAAAAATATGCAGAAAATAAGTAAATAAAATGTAATAAAATATTATCATATATTATCATAAATATTATGAAAAAATATTAAACATACCAAAATATTGTACAGAATTTGGACTCTAATCATTTTTCCATTGTGGTCTTCTGCTATTCAACTGATGCTTTTAGCTGAAGCAACTTACATTTCATAGCGCTACATGGGGACCCTGGGGCAATGCTTGAGGACCCAAAGAAAGCACTGATCATATTGTGGTAACACTACAGCAGGGACTATCAACCTTTTCAGACTGAGCCGAGCACCTTTTCATACTACACCTAGCCTACATTCCCCAAAACCAGGTCCTCCGTCACATTCACACAGACATGGGTCTGAGAGGGATTACACCTTAGTGTGAAAACAACCCAGCTCCTGGAGATCAACTGCCCAGCAGTACTCAGCTTCAGAGCTAAAATAGCCTCCTGGGTCTAGTATCCAACAACTTCAAGCTCTCCACATGTGAGAGAGAGGTGAGCTTTCTTAAAGCTGAAGAGAAAACTAACAAAATGGTGGGTTACCTGGTTCAGGCTCAGGTCGACATAGTAGCAGAAAATGGGTACTGAAACGGACTCATTCGATTTCCAGGCACTGTTGTAATACCCTTGAGCATGATGCATGAACTAACCTGCCTGGTTATGTATCCAGCTGAAAAATGGATAATTATGTAATGAAATGTAAAATAGTGCAAATTGCTTTGGGTAAGAGCGTCTTCAGCATGTCGATAATCTAATGCAATATACACTTGGGGCAAGCAGTTGTGCCACTTTGACTAATAAATATGACAAATGCAAAAAGCTGCAAATAAGAGCCCTAATTGTGACTAACACCATTAGAGCAGAAAAATCCAAACCATTTGACTCCATATAGTCGCTTACAAATGAAAGCATATCCATCCAGCGTGCATCAAAAATGGATCTGAATAACCCTCTACAAAAGATTACAATTAATAATTATAGAGAGCACAACGACCAAGCTAAGTTCAAGTGAATAATTAATTCTTTAGGACCTGTCAGTTCCTCCAAGCTACATAACTTTTGCCAACACGCTGCTGCCATAACCACACCCCCAAGGGCACTGATGTGTGCGGCCATTTTACGATTTGATTCAGGATCGGTTAAGGTTAAAGTCAGGGTTCTGTTGTCCTCTGGCGCCTCTATCTGGAAGCACCCAATGAAATCGAACCTGAAATGTTGTCACAATTGAAGGGCGTGGTTAGTCTTCAACCGACTTGGGAATCAGGAAGATGTTTCCTCCACGTGGAAGAATTAGCTAAATGGTGGGAGCTAATAGAATGCACATGTATTGTTCATGCCACTTCTACCATATGCCGGAACAATCTGAAGTGCGTCTGTCAAAAACTGTCTTAAAGAACAAACGCTTGAAAAGTGCATGGCAACAATCGAATGTGACTTTCATCCACTGGAGAGTCATACAGTTTGAGCAGGCATTATACATTAAGGTCCCAGAGTACAGATTGGCAGCAAATTATGGAAAAAAAGGATGGAATAAATAATGGGACAAACATAATGTAGATGCTTCTGTATTCCTGACATGGTTTTGGTCCACTTATCCTCTAAAAGGTGGAAGGTTCATTCATAATCACTGCAGAGTTACCTATGATGAAGCATTCAGACCGTAATGGGAAGGGTCTAAAGGATGACAAAGGCCCGAGCCCCATCGGATACAAGGGGGTCATTGTACGGTTTTACGAGTATGACAATGACCCTAAGCATATGCCACCGCCTTCACAGTCTCCACATTGCAAACCAATTGAACTCAAATTGGTGATTTTGAAACACCATGTTAACCAGTGCACTCAACCAACATCATCAAATCATCAAATGAGGGAATATCTCAGGGAAGAAAGGCGCTCCATCCCTCCAGGAAACATTTGTAGACTCTACGCTTAGGTTGATAGCGCTAATCTGGTAGCTTGTGGAGGCCCAACACTTCACTAGGACTGTTTATGTAGAGTTTTCCATTAATCTGTCAACAGTCTGTATTTGGACAGTGGACCTTTACAAAGATGGCTGGAATGACTATATATCTCCCCCAAATAACAATTGAAATACCCCTAAAAGAAAAGCTGACAGTCTATACTGATGTAACACTCGTAATTGAGTTTTTCATATCTAACATACCGAGGTATGGCGACAAAAAGGTAATATTGTGCAACTATCCATGTACCCACAAACTTCAGTACATATCAAACCTCATCATCATTTCTCTCAGTAACGAGTTCGTGGATGCTTCCAGCTGACCCCAGATCAGTAGTGGAGCGGCTCGTGTTTTCGTCGTCTAACCGCTCACGCATGGCTTTCTCAGGCCCCGCCATGTGACCTTCTTAGAGAGGGCAGAACAGGCCTCCCCGAACCGCCGGCCTATTATTTTGGGCTCTGTCAGGCCATTGTCTGATCACATCAACACAGCACTCTTTGTACTGCCACTGCTAATCCCTCAAGTGGTAAACAGCCCTCCATGTTTTTAACCTGAGGGGGATTAGTGCGAAGCCCCTTCACCGCCACTTTCGCCCAGAAAGCACAAGTGCCTCACTTCAAGAACACCGGCCTTGCTGTGGGATTACGTGGAGAAGTAATGATGGGAACCTGCTGTGGAACCCGTTCCCTCCCCTGCCCTACAGGGGGCAGTATTCAGCGCCGTCGCCCTGGCCCTTCGCTTAGCACCATGCTAATTAGGGAGTTTCTTGCACTGCCCCATCATTGTTCTTGGCCTTCTCCTTAATATACAAGATTTGATTTACTTGTTCTAAACAAGCAGGTGGGCAAAGTATTGGACATCAGCCATTTATAGAGAAAGTTGACATTTATGTGAGTTAAGATCATATGTGGTTATGCTGTTCTTAAGTCGTCCTTCCAAATCAGATGTAATAAAAATCACTGGACCTAATGCCATGTTCACCTTATATGGGAAGGGTAGTGAAGTCAGAAAGATTCACACTGATATGACTTGTAAGTGTTCACATCATTTAGAAAGTTGAACAGGACGTCATTGCCTATAGGGGTATAGTGCACAGGATATGTAGCCTGTATACAGATGGGCCAGGGAGACATATTAAACCGTTGCACTGTTCAACCATTGATAAAACAAAAAAACAGTTTTCTGTCATGTGTCTGTATAGCAAATGACAGAAATGGCATTAAATTGGGGCAAATTTACCCTAATGGTGGAATGTGACTGAGGAGGAGGCCTTTTTTTTACCGTTTCCCCGTAATTCTCTTGCTAGTCGAATATATCAAAGATGTCATAAAAAAACAAAATTCCTTGTTGTGATTACGAGTTGGATGTTGACATATACATACGTCATTTAAAAGTAGAAAATTTGTACTTCCGGAAAATATTGTACGACATGAATGCAGCGCGACTGAAAGCAGTGGGGTTCATGAATTTTGGTAAACGCATTCCAAAAAACCAGCTCAAAGGATCATGAATAGATAGCTGGGAAGGGTAACTTTTGGACCCTTATAACCCATGACTCTTTGGAGATCAGTGTGCCACTGTCAGTATATTCTTCAATGCAGCTCTGCCTGTACGAAGACTTGGGTGATGCTGCCTCTACGGAGCTCCGAGTGATTGTAGCTGCTCTGAGATCAGTGCTGGGGAGATACCTTGCTCAGAGTCGGTGGAGATGGTGGAGCCCATGCTGTCGGTGCGGATGCGCTCCAGGCCTTGGACGGACAGCTGCTCCAGGCGCCGTTTGAGGTAGCGATGCTCGCGCTGCAACTGCTCCTTCATATTCAGAGCTTTACGGTCCTGTTCCTCCAACTTCTGTGGAGCGCAAACACACAAACACACACCCTAAGTGAACACAAAGGACCCATCGGGAGATAAAATACAACTATTTGATGCATTGGCCAATGGCATATCAAGTTCATTAAAATTTGCACAACAGTGACCCCGCCCATCGCCAACACACAAATATAGACACACTTCTAACCACAAATTGTGACTAATTACACATGAAAAAACAAGTAAAATGCATAAAAACTGTCAAATCAAAATGAAAATCCACACACAAGAGGGCCAAAAGAATGGACAATCACACCAGAAAGTGAAAAGGTGCTTGCAAAATAATGCAGTGGATAATAAATTAAATGTCCATATCAACACAGCTGGCTTCCACCGGAAACCAAGATAAACAGAAATGCAGCATAATCAGGAAGCAGAATTAAGTTCCGGGTTCTCAGTTGCCAGACTGTCTCACAAACCAGAATGCAACAACTGAACAGTACGTCATCCGCCCATCTTATCTGAAATGAAAGCAAAACAAAAACGAGGATCTAGGAGATGCTGACGTCTATTTGTCATTTTAGTTTGTTTTTTCAACAAGTTTATTAAAAAAAAAAACCAGTAGCCCTACCAATTGAACAATCTGCTCAAGTATAGCCTCTATAACATGGGGCAGACCTGTGCTTGCAGCAAAAACATACAGTACGTTCTCCTCAAATGTCCCAGAGCTAGCTGCCAAAATAAGAGGCGGCGTACAAGATTTTAATAAAGAAATAAAACCTGATCCCTAGCATACTTCGGTAGAAAAGGGAATCAGTGGCGTGGAACGTTTTGCTGAGGTTAGACAGGCTTGCTGAGGCTGCCGACATTCACCCGAGGAGACACCGTTTGAATACATTACCTTTCTTTCAAAACACAATAGCGAGTGAGTGCGGGTTTTTTGTGTGCACTAATAACCACATTAATGGCCATGCCACAGAGGAGAGGCCGAGCTACAATGCAACAAAAACGCAAAGCTCCTCACTAGATTATTCCTCTCCGAACAGCTATATTCAGGATTTGCTTCCTTCAGTAAATTTCTCCTCTGTAGGGAGGGCACTAGTTCTTTGGACTGACCATTTTTCGTCAAGGTCATCAAATGCGGGTAAAGAGCATATTGCATTTTGTGGTCCGTAAAAACAATTTTGCTAGGTCCATGGAACTAAAATCAGTTGGGATTTAGTTTTTTTTTTCTTTCCATACAACTCCTGATGCAGATTTCCCGTTTTAAAGACAATGGAAGTCGTATCAGTGCTGCTCTCTAATTTATCTTGTCGTGAGGGTAAAGATCTAATCAGCATTTCTGCTGAGGATGCTAACTGGGCGGATCATGAGAGCTGTTTATTTAGGGGCAGAGATAAGGCTGTCCATTTACTTTTAATTCTTTTGCAAGAAAAGCAAGCCCATGTGCACTTTAGATACAGTAAGTTAAAAGTTGAATCATTTAAAATAAAGGAGTCCCCTTCCTCTATTAAGAAATGTTCAGAATACATTTAGAAATGTATTCCTCTTCCTTTAGAAAAGTTTAACCGACAGCGTCCCTACTTATACCCGAGTACACAATTTGCCAGCCATCACTGTTTAGGATAGGCCTGTTCCATCTCCTAATGGCTCAACCAGGAGGAATGAACAGTAGTGTAAAATAGTGATGCAAACATGCATACTTGCCTTTCACCATAGGCCAAAAATCAAAGAGCCATCTGCACTTAGTGACTTCTAACTATCAATTACTTTATTGGTCAAACAGAAACCTGCCTTTTTGATAAATTTTTTTTTTTTTTGAAGGGTTACAAATAAATTTAGAAATGTGAATGCAATCATTTCACTTGTAGGTCCACCCACTATCGATGACGCTGTCTGTAAGCACCTATTTAGGTGCGCAGAAAACGCTTTGTAAAAGATGACCTGACGAAGAGCACTGGCTCGAAACGTTGTCTCCCATTAAATATTTGGAGCATTTGAGTGTGCAAGTTTCATTTTCTTTTTCATTGTCAAACAGAAGCCTATCCAATGACTCACAGGCATGCATCTTAACATCATATCTTTATGCTGTATTTGCATTCATATTTGCATTAGAATTTTTCTTCGTTCAAGCCTTCAGCAGAGGTTCCCTAGCCAGGTATCACACCTAATCTGGTTTAATTACAGGCCCATCTCTCAAACAACTTCAGTACTATGTTTGATGCTCTGATCAAACAGAGGCTTCTAACTACAGCAACTACAAGTTCAACCCACAGTTTGATGTTTATTGGCCACTGTGGTTGAGACTTCCGCCTTATTCCCACTTGGAGCAATTTCTGCCGTGCAGATAACTTCATACACAAACAGAAAAAACCCAGCAGGGCTCTTACATTTCCTCCCTGATGAAAAGGTGGAGCCAATCCCCAGCGTGTAGCAGGGAGTGCAAGGCCCCTGCGCTTTTGGGGCATCTTAGAAGCTTCGCTTGTCGAAGGAGGCGCCTTTGTCAGATCACACATGCCTGCATTTTACAAAACAGTCTGCTGCCTCCAGCTATTTCTCCAAGTGAGCAAATGAGGCAGTCAGATAGTAAAAGTCCTGAAATGGGTTTGTTCGACCAATGCTATCAGCCAGCTGCTATCACTACTTAGTCACTACTGGACTACAGAATAGTGCCAAATAGAAGATCAGGGGGATTGGAACCAAATTCTGGGGGTGATTTTCACACTTTGGACCAGGATTTTCCACTTCTGGTGAACTTAGCACACAAAGACCTTACCTGCCTCATGTAGAGGTCATCCGTGGACATGGATTCAATGGATAGAGATCCCGCTGCTAACCCTTTGACCCTTCTGTTCCTCCTGCTCAGTTCTCACGCTACAGCTGCTGCAAAGCCTCTGACCAGCTCAGCTAAATGACCATAGAGATGCTTCCTCTATTTCTGACTTAATCATACGAAGCCAACTCTGAGGTCAGGGCAGCTGAACCGAAGTGGTACTTGTTTGCTTCGCTGCAAACTCAAGCACAAGCTGAGCAGCACTTCCTTTCCAATGTTTCCCTGGCAGGTATTAAAAACATAACAGCCCTCATGTTTACAAGAGAGTTACACCCACGCCACTGCGGTAACCATCAAAGACATCTGCTCAGCATCACATACATGAATCTGCATGTACCATTCAGCGGGGATCACCCTTCGGTGAAAAGAGCATCTCAAAATGATAAAAGGGCTGCAGTATACTTTATGTAATGAAAGAGGAAGTGATAGCTTGTTGCCATAGCGATTGTGTTCAAACCATAATTTCCCTGAACTGCTGAGGTCTGATGACATAGCGAGAGCACATATATACGCCAAGCATTTAAATCCATTTCCTTTGCTGTACTAACGGCATTAGGAACAGCGGCAGAGTTTACGAGAACTCACATGACAGCTGAAAAAATAACCACACAAATGCACAAACACACATACACACACTCACTCAAGACGTACCCAAGCCCTCATGGATTGTCATTAGCAAGCATTCAGCTTATTGCAATTCCACATTGAAATAAACGGCTAAAGCCTGAAAAATCTTTGCATTTGCATTATCGTTGCATTTCTGCAGTAATTCTTCACTTCTCAGATAAACTCCTCCTGCTCCTGTCAATGAAGGCAGGTTAACTGAGTTGTTGGTCATGACAAAGTGAAGAGTCAAAAACTCAGTAATGGGCAAAGCGCAGAGGGACGTGGTCAATTACTGTCTTCAAACTAATCAAATGGTTTAACTCTCCATGGTAAGACACCATAAACTGCTTCCAGTCAACGAGTCAGTAGCTACGATTACACACGCACATTTTTTCATTGGGATTGAAATCATTCTAATTGATGCTTCCAAATGAATGGTTTACATGAGCACTATATAAAGAGATCAGATAGATATGCACGCTTTCATGTCCCAAACATACTTAGAGATTCTCTGGCATGCGCGTAATCCTACATCAAGCGTTCCCACATAGCCAACCTCAGTTAAGATGGACCTGTAGCATGAAGCCAACCTTTTCACAGTACAGTACTTTTCCTTTAAATTTTGCTCTGGAGAATTCAAAGATAAGTGGGGCAGCATCACTTTTATTTCACGCCATTGGTGTTAAAACATAGTGGGATTGTGTTTTAACCGCCACTTAGCTAATAAATGAAATAAAATGCTATTTATCTGCCTAGTGTTAAAATAAGAAACAAGGTTGCATTACCCCTGAGAATAGTTTAGCTAACGTCGTTATAGTATTCCCACAGTTGTTGGTTATGGGGAATTAAATAAAAAAAATTCCAGGCAGTTACACGAAATAAATTGTGCCATCTTAACTATTCTCTGTCATTACCTCTCTTGAGGGGAGAGAGTTGTCGTTTCCCAGAGAGAACCATGAGTTTACAGTCAGGCTGGGACTCCAAGAAAAATGATGATGGGGTGAATTGTTCAATTTAATCATTATTTGCTGCATTACTTGTAGAAAAATGATCACTTATTGTACTCCAACAATTTACCTGCATCATGCATCAGGGTGCATTCATACCAAATGAAACCTTCGCTTGAAATCATACTTCAAAAAAAGCTTCATAATTCAGACTGACATTCAGAAACATAGTTGAACTGAATTCTACACTCAAAGGTACTGGCTTGCGTAGCTGAACAATTCTTACTGGTAATGCGACCTCATTCCTAAGAAGGCCAGGAAGAAAAATGACATAAAAAATATATTTATATCTCGTAGCCACGAGATACCAGTCATTCCCACAACTTAGTTAACACATGGCCACGAGATATAATTCTTTCTCAAAACTTGAGCTACCAAAATCAGTTGAGGGAATGACTTACATTTTGGGGCCACAAAATATATTTTTTTTCTCTAGTCATTACACTTCCTGGGCTCTGTACATTCCTCACTTCATCACAGGTAATAAAATACTTTATTAGTCTGTGTGGTTTTAAAAATTCAACCTTGTTAAATTTTCAAAAGAGACAAAATACAAAGGGTTCAGCCCCAGCCAGCCTTTTTTTTTTTTAATAAAATTTAAAGGGGTCATACTATGCCCATTTCCCAGTTTAATATTTTCATTTTTGTAGTCTATTCACAAGCATTAGCATGGTTTTTATGGTCAGAAAGAGTCTAGATACCGCTGTATAGGCTGGGTGTGCAGCACCTCAAGGTTGCTCAACTTAAAACCAGCTATTTTGGCTCCTGTCTCATGAAGGCTCCTCCCTAAAAAGTCTACTCTGTTATGACTGGCTAACTGTCGTTCAGGAAGTGGTCCTCATTTAAATTAAAGGAACACAATCAAAGGTTGGGGCCAAAGCTGAGGATCCTCGATAAAAATCAATTTCAACCACTGATTTTTCATTTCTTCTGGAAGGCAATAGAAATGGATTATGGCTTCACACACAAGAAAACAGTGTGTTCTTAGCATAGTAATATGCACTAATCAAGTGCTTCCAGGCATCACCAGTGCATGCCACGAGACGGGAGCGATCGTGCCGGCGCCCGTAAACGTCCACCAAGTTGTCCTAACGGGCGCGATTTAACACGCCTGTCAGTCACTTCACGGGCGTGGCACTATTTTATCCAAGCGTTAGGCCATTTGACTTATCCTGGTAACGACCATGACGATGACGACAAATGTTATAATCAAAACTAGCAATCGCAACATTGTCTCAAATCAAGGCAACCAGTGCCAGCTGCGAGGAAGCATCTCACATTCAATTCAGCACATCCGACCCATCATCATAGACGTAACTAGCAATCTCGGACCTCAGTGAAAAATTCAGAAATAAAAAAAAAAATTCAACGTCTTTATTATTCAGGTTTTGTTCGAGGTATCTTAAGTGTAATCCGTGTGAACATGCAATGTTGCACTTCACCAAAAATCAATTTCTGTTTGCACATTATTATTCTTTTCCTCTTATATACGCATGTATTGTTTTGGGGAGTTTTCTTTCAGTAGTTCAGTAGAATTTTATATTAATGCTGTTAGATCTTTGACATTTTGGCAACGTAACTTCCTCCAGATTCCCTGTATTCTCCTCGGTATTCAGCTCTGCTGTGGAGAGGTAAGATGAAATAAGTACTCTTCAGTGGTTTTGTAAAGCGCAGTAAAATGCTACAAGGAGGCAAAGATACTTATTTGTAGAGGTCAAAGATTTTGTTCATTATTGGTCCGATGATTACTTTCCAGTTCAAACATTTTAATTTTCTCGAGAATGGCACTTTTGTGAAGCATGCTAATTTAGCTATCGTAAGTCCAGGCTAATAGGGCATTAGGTGGTTTCTCCTGCAGATCACCGTTTCTTCCGTCTCTAATTTAAAAGGTGCGCTTGCGGAAACGTGACATACAAAGTTGCTGCACTGACATTAATGTGTTGCATGCAGCTACGGAAGCTCCCTGTTTCAAAATTAACTCTGCCATCTAAGGTAAAAGGAGTAATGTTTTCAGTCCCGTTAATTGGAAAATGTTGATATGCTGTATAATCAGTAAGTATTAAGCTCTGCTGTGGAGAGCTGTGGATGTCGAACCGTGACATTTGGAGTTGCTCAACTGATGGGTTGCATGCAGAATAAAAATCTGTTGGCTGGCAAGAGAGGAGTGATCTTTGCCTTATTATTCATTACACGCAACACAACGCTGAACTAGAAGACCAGCTATATAAGCATATCATATCAATCTCTTCTAAAGAATGACATTAATAACATAGTAAATTTGAAAAGTAATGAGTTTTTCGGTTTGTACAAAGTTTTATTACCATAAAAAAAATTCAGAGCTCTCTTTACCTCTCATCTCAAGGTATCCAAACAAAATGGTTTTCTAGAGTCCTCTCTTGACATTTTGGCTATTTTAAATTTACTACTTTTTGGGATTGTGTCAGGATGAATGGATATTGGCTTGGAAGCAGTATTTAAAGCAAATCTGCCTTTTTAAGCTTGGTACTTGTACAGGTAACCATGGTAACTGATACAGTTGTGAGGTTATCAAAATACAATACATGTATGGACAATAGGCGATACTCTTTGTGACATACTAAAGGCAGTCTACAAGCCAAGGACTGGACAGGACACCAGGGCAGGTGAAGAATAGAGTAGGTGGCTTAGTGCTAGCAGATACCAGTGTTTCCCAAACACAGACCATTACATGGCAGCCGCCAGAGAATCAACTTGGACCGCCACAAATTGATTCCAACCCAATGGGATTTTCTATATTGCAGCGTCACGTCCGCCTTAGCAAAAAAAAAAAAAAAAACGGTAAAATTAAAAGTACTGGGAGATGCGGAATTTGTGCAATATTAGTGCCATCTACCCTGCTGAAGAAAAGGAAAAGGCAACCCCCCGCGCTCAACAAAATAGAAAGCAACTTCCCTCTCCCCCCGGGTCCAACAGCAACAATCACCATCAAAATAGTGCTCGCTGATGAGTTGGCGGGAGTGACTGATAGTGCCCGCGCAGTTTCCTTCTGGCACGCACTGCATCACACTACCTAGCTTTGTTTCTGGGCATAAAAAACTAGCCACTAGATGGGCATTTGCAAATGTGTTACATTGTGGAGTAGGCAATTTACAGTGGAAAATGCTAGGCTACAAACATGGTGTTTCGAGCAGTTCAGAGGCTGCGTTTACTGTCAGAGAAAATATCTCCCTTTGGTTTGGACTTTAGGCTTTGTAACTCTGCAGACGTTTTACATACGCAAAAAACAATACAGCACACAGAAGAAAAGGAAAAACCCAAAAAGCATAACATGACCCCATTAAAAGAAAATAATATGTGAAGGTTGGCTATCATACATGCAAAGTCTATCTTCATAGACGCTTCCTGTATGCAGGAATGTTAGATGCGGATTTATGCATATGTCAGAGGATCTATTCCAATTGTATGATTGACACATAGAAACGTGCACATTTATCTGATCACTTTACGTAGCGGTCATGTAAATTGTTCATACAGAATTGAAAGTCGGAAGTATTTCATGCTGAATAAGAAAAATTTGCGCATGAAAATATAGCTACCAATAGCATACGTAAGCATCTCCCATTTTGGGTGCAGAAAGCTTCTTTCATGGATGTAGAAAATGGCGGCCTCCATAACAACAGACAGACAGTCTGAGGTGAAGTCTGGCAGTACCTTAATGTGCATCTTGGCCCTCTTCAGCAGGCTCAGTGTGGTGTGTCTGGTGCTGTCAGGACCCAAAGGCACCAGCTGCTTCAGCTGCTCCAGGTACAGCCGTAGTTTGGCACGTCTGCAATAGAGAGACAGACGGACACAAAAGCCCATGAGCCAAAAGGAACCCAAAATAGAGAAGAGAACATTGATTCTAAGCACACGCACACACCCGCATACACACATTCACTACCAAAAAAATGGAAAATAAGTACATTTTACCAAGCATTTTAATCATGAACCAAGATTTAAAACACTTAATTCCGTTGCCTTTTTTCCTCAGACAAAATTTTGCCAATCAGATGAGCCAATTTTGACTGATTTCTGGATTTGCCAGTAGAACAAGAAAATTTCACTTGCTAAACAAGTGACACCATAAAGTAAGCCAATATTTTCAACTTAAGAAAGGAAAGTAAGGAAGATAAATCTCATAAGATTAAAAGACTTGTTAATACAATCACTGTTTGCAGTGTTTCAGCCTGCAAAAACTGGTATAATATGACTTCTTGTCCATGTTGGTGAATACATCATCAACTACAACACCCTTGAACAACCTTTGGATTTAAAAGACACTGCGTTGCTCCTTAAACACTGGTGAGCCAAGAAAAAGGTTGCACACTTTTATATATTATTGGATCGCCGTTACCTTTGATTACATTACACATTCATTGTGGCATTGTTTCAACAACATAAGCAATGTCATGTTAATTTCCTTCCAGAGTTACATCATTTTTCAGATGAGATTATCAATAGGACCAAACCACTCTGTTAAGTCTTCTTCTGCAGATACCAAAAGCTTTTGATGGGGTGAATGGTTAATAACATGTTGGATAGTTTTTAACACAATTTCATTATTTTCAGAGATCGCAAAGGTTTTTTTCTTCTTCTTTTTTGCTTGATGTTGGCCAATAATGTGTATCTTCTGATAAACAGTGACAGTTTTTCTGGGACCAAAGTTTCTGTCTTGTGACATTGTTGTTTAAGAAATGAGAATCACACGCTCCATCAGTCAGGGTTAAAAGAACTGTTGCCAGCTGCACCTGATTAATCACTGTAATAATGATCCAATCATGGGCGATAAAGCATCTGCTTATTTAAATTCAAACTCCACCACCACCACCACCCCCAAGGGAGGGGATATTGGCCCACAATGTTTGAGCATTGTTTTGCAAGGTGAATAGTTGGGAGCAGGATTCAACTGAACTTAGCTTTCAGCTAGAGAGAATAGGCCTCAAGTTATAACAGATGATTCAGTTGGAATTGCAAATAGTGTCCATCACTTAATCGAGGGCAAACAAGCTCATAAACCAGTTAACAGATCCTCAGATCTCTTCACCAAGCCTAATATCGGTAATCCAATTTCAGATCCTGGAGAGACGTTTGCAATTGCCACATTTTATTAATAGATTAAGCAGCTTCAAATTGCATTGAGTTGTGCTTTGCAGTGACTTCTTAACCCTGTTAGCTACACTTTGATCTAGGACACGTCATTCAAAAGTATAATTCCATAGACAATACTGAACTTCTGTCATGAGAACATGATTGCCAACAACAATTTTCAAACACAGTCAAAACATTAGGCTTGTCGATGAATTCCGGAGAGGGTCATCATGTCGAGGCCTACACATATAACTGAAACTGCTCATGCCAAGGAACATACTTTATATGAAATCATGCCATATCGTTCAGTAGTTTTTGATATCAACCTTTTTTAATTTTAGTTCACATTTCGAGTGATGTAAAGGCCATTTCAGGTATTCAGGCAGAGACTACAAAGTTGTATGTGATTTTACCAGTAGATTACTAAAACCATTTTTGGCTCAATACTAGTTGGCTTTGCTCGCTATGAAGCATGCAACAGGAGACAATGTGCCCCAAAGAAAAAGAATCTCCTTAGTATGCTATTACAATGTAAAATTTTCAAGTCACCTTGGAAACTCAGAATATATAGTCAAGCAGAAACTCTCTGCGCTAATAAAAGTGTACACCAAGTCCCTGATTTACAGTGACTGCAATATAATCCATGTTTGCTGTAAAACAGTACCTTGACCAATCACAGACTTTATCAGTTTTGCCCACACTTAAATTAAAAATATGTGCATGCAGGTCAGCCCCAGGAATTTCACTGTTCCAAAACTTCTAGAACATGACCTATTCCTTCAGTCACCTCTGTCGATATGCTGTACAGTAACATGGCATTGAGAAATACAATGAAAAGGGAGAAAATGGCATGCGTGTGTGTAGAACTCAGAGTGCCGTTTAACACTACTCTGCCCAGGGGCCTGTGAACCGAGCTGCAGTGGTACTGCAACCGAGGCATGCTGGGAACACCTTGGTCTTCAAGCTGGAATCAGATTCTCAGATTACAGGGAACCAGTGTCTTAGACCAGAAATGTAAAAGCTCTTCACTAGCGATTAAAAGTGAAGAAACTTCAGGCTGAGTCTACTTCTGTTTGAACTAAATCCTCTAGAAGCATTGCTATTGCTTTACACACATATACAGATTCAGGTAATCACAAGCACATGCACTAACACGCATGCAAACAATAATGAACACACAGGAGTGCAAACAAGTGTGCTCATGCACAGAAATTAATGCACATTTGCTTTTAAACATACACGCACAGCCATGCACACACACTGATGCACACACACACGCATACACACACACGGGCGCGCGCACGCAAGGTCTGCAGTTAATCCACGCGACAGTCTGCGGTCACACATAAATAAAAGGTTTAATGACCTGTACAGTGAGGCATAAAGGTTGAGCAAGAAAGCACGGCACATTGGACGGGTGCAGGGTGCTTTTCAGCATATTACGTAACAGGAGAAAAGAGGGCAACCCACTTGTTAGAGCAGGAAGGACAAACCTGGCAAAATGGACGTCCTCAGCAGACGACAGGTCTAATGGAAAACCAGACAACTAACAAGTTTGATATGCAGCCCTGAGCTCTGACAGAGATTGAGAAGGCTCATCAAACAGAGAGCAACTCAAAGGGAGACGCGGAGAGGTCTTCTGAGGGCATCTCGACCATTAATGACTATCCAAGAATGAACAAGCCGCAGGATACAGCAATAACATAATAAACACACTGTTTGCGGGGGACAGTAATTCAAACATGGCGCCATGTAAGAAAAGAGGGTTCAGGACATGTTAGCATGCTATCAGCAGCTGACACTTTTGAGTGATCTGGCTGATTTGCTGATGTTTCTTGCAGCGTGAGAACAATGCCATCAAGTCAAAGGATTAGTGTGATCGATCATTGTAGTTAACTATGGGTTATATGATTCATGACCTCTAGGTCATCTCTTTCACTCACAGATTTTCGTCCTTCCTCTCGGCTTTCGGTCGCACCCTACCCACCTCTGCATGGGGCCGACTCTACTCTGACACGGTAACCCTAATGTTACCATGTCACCCCCCCCTCCACTTTCGATGGGGTTGCCGAGACGGCCGTGCGGTTACTGTCAGTGCTGTCGCAAGGAAATGCGAACCATGTGTTTTTCTGAAAGGATGTAATGCGAGACGACCCCGGTGTGAGCTGCTTGTAAATCAAGAGTACAAGTCTGTGGCAGGCCATCGCTCAGTCCAAAAGCAGTCAGACCCTCAGAGGCTGCCCTGGAGCGGGTTGCACAATTTTGACACGGTTCTCAGTGCCTTAACGTCGAGGTGGAGGAGGCGTGGTTGAGGTCGGCGATTCACCAGCCCTTTCCCACGGGTACTCCAGGGAAGCAGGTCGCAGTAACTCTGCTTGAGGGGTGTGATGAACGCAGACACAACACTCCAAGTCACCCCGGTTCGATGCGCTGCAATACTACTACTCAAAAGCAAAATGCTTCATCAAAGATAAATACAAAATGGCTAATGTGGTCGGTTAAATGGTTTTAAGGTGCCTAAACCTCCATTTTACAGAAGCTAAAATGAAAAAGCCATCTTACTTTTCTAGCTGGTGCAGTTATTTTTTTAACCTTAAGGCATCCAACTATGAACAGCACAGCCTTGAGCAGGAGTAGAAAGCAACTGTATAGTTACCACCACAATTGTGCGCACTGAGCAGTGTCATAGTTCCACTACAACTTTCACAAATATTTGCAGGTCTATCCTGCGTTCCAACGTGCTCACTACTTTTCATCACAAGTACTGAGTAGCACAAGGATGTCGAGGCCTCCAGAGGATTGCTGACGCCGGCACAAAACCAAACCCTTCACCAGATTCCGTTTTCAATGTGCGTGAGACACACCCCAGAGCTACAAAGCTAGCGCAGAGCAGGGGAGACCCAGGGCAATGTAAAGGGTTGGTCTGTAGGCCGAGGGCCATGAGACTAAACAGAAACATCCCTTGTGTGTGAGCTCCCCAACAAAGCCTTTGAATTCAAAATTTGAAAATAAATAAGCATACTTCAACAGGATGAGCAGTCGAAACACACCCTGCTTGAGCGCTCTCCTAGCTTAGCTGCCTTATTTCTCTACACAGCTGACTTAACTGGCAGTCTTATCAACGCCACCATGAAGGGGAACCTTTGAATTCACACTTTGAGTGGATCTATAATAAGGTGGAAGCCAAATTCAAAAGCAGCCAAGTCAACATTTCTTCACATTTACAGGTGCAGAAAAACACAGCGTGCAAACCACAACCAACATCCCGCCTTCCATTCTCCCAGGGGAATGAAGCTCGGCTCACGATTCCCTGTCGTGGAACAAGTGCTGGTCTTCAGTGGAGAGGGTGGGGGCCTAACTCCAACTTGCCCCGCTCATAGCCACATGAAGAAGTTGGTCGGGGGCCAAGGGAAGCAAGACAGGAAGGGGGGTATGGAGGGGGGTCTGGCCGGGTGGAGATGTTTCTCTTTTGGTGAAAAGGGGCCATTGAGTGCAGTATGTTCAGCTGCAGATGGGCAGGGCTCTCCACATCATCCGAGGGTAACCTGAGCTGATGGGCATCTCCCCCTAACCATAACATGGCTGGATATTTTGTGGAACTTTTTTTGCTCTTTACCATTTCCACCTGCATAGCACTGCTCATCTAGGTGCAAAGACAAAGTACGCAAAACCATTACGGAGCATTCCATTTCGTTCAATGCGTAGCGCGTTTGTCAAAGTTCTCCAGCAGGAACACATTTTAGTCACGCTTTTAGACATTTTTATTTCAAGATGAAAAGACAGGATGCCAGCACTCTGGATGAAGAAACTGAGCAGCAGACTAGAACCAGAGAGCCAAAGTGATCGTTGAAGACCCAGGTGGCAGAGCGAAGGAAAAGGAAGTAAAGTCAGACGCACGTACTCATGCTTGGGTTAACTCTGTGGGAGGCACCATTCATGAAATGTGTCACAGGATGAGCCTGGCATCCTTTCGCTGCACACTGCGTGCATGAGACCGAGCAGCGACTCGGGACAGGGTGCGTCAACGGCACACTTTCCGCTCATGTTGCTCCATCACCTGGGCCTGTTTCTTCAGCCGTTTTTTACAGGCAGGTCATTTCAGTAAAAGAAAGTTTACTGCATTGATTGCCAGCCCTGCAAGATCAAGGCAAAGTAATGCAAGAAGAAGTTAAATGGTAAGATCACAATGTTCTTGACTCCCTGATACACAACGTACAACTATGAATTCCATTCTGGCTGAAAGCGTAGTGACCCTAGGATGTAAGCAGAACCCATCACTGGACATGCACATCCTCTGTATCAGGAGAGAACTCAGAGGCTAAGTCTGCTGTCGAGAGACCGTGAGAGAAGAATTGTTTCTCTTCCTAAGGGAGCATAGAATAACAATAGGCGGGAACTCTCTGGAGGCTAGCATGATTACCCAACACTTTCAGCGACATTATGTTGAGAGATGAATAGCAGTGCAGAGTAATGATGGCCTGACATACAAGGTCTTAAACCAGACCCCTAACTGCTGGTCATATCTGGACCTGGGGTGGAGGTTAAATCTCACGCACCCTTCCTCTTTTGTCCTGACAGGAAACATTAGTACAGCTGCTGACAGATCAAAACAACCAAACAGCTGACCTCAGAGCCATGCCTTGGTCAGGACAGTCTGTTTTGATTCAAATCAACCCCAATCTGATTAAATTAGCCAAATTAGCAGTAATCCTTGTGAAGAAAGGATACTTTCAGCAAACTCAACTGGGATAAGTGTAGGGACACATGATCAGCAAAGAAGCTGTCCCGAATCAATTCAGGCATTAACTGGTAGTTTAATTCATAACATCAGTCACGTGAGGCTCTATGCCAACATGCATTTCCAAGGAATATGTGTGCTCCTAAATTTTTTTTTCAGTTAAAACACATTATTTTTCAGAAGGAAATTTAATGGGTGAGCTGTAGAGGCTATTCATAAAGACAGCCCAGCTCGATACTATTTAATGGGAAAAGTGCCGTCCCGGGAAGTCGACACACTCAATGCATTTTAGGACTGTGGAGCAATGGGCCATGTCCAGGCAAAACTGCACAAACTCCGCACCCCCGCCCAAACCTCCGACTATACTCCATCCGCTTGTGAAGAAACTGCACAGCACAAAGAGACAGCCACGAAATGGCCCGCAAACAGATAACCCATCCAATCCTCTTAATTAGAGTCGTGCCATTTCAAGTTGAAGCACGGAGCAAGCTCGGTCTATAAGGGTCAAAGGTCCTTGAATCAGTGCAGCCACTTTACCTGAGCTCGATGGCCTAGCTAGTTTGGTAATGTGCGGTTGATTTTGCTCTTTAGTGAATTAACAGTAGTTAGCATTTGCTGAGAATTATGCACGGTATATTTATCATTGGTGCCCAGAAAAACATCCATCAGACCAAAATCCACAGACAAAATTCTTCAACTGAAATCCACACTCATGCCTGTTAGCATAAATTTAATCCTAAAAACCTCTAATCTCAACTGCAGCAGCAAGAGGCCAACAAGGCCATTCCTGGCACACAAGCAAGATCCATAGTACATCCAAGAATTATTTAGTAACAGAGAAATATGGCTGTACAGAGCATGTGGGATATGCTGACAGAGGTTCTGTTACCAGCAGATGTTTACACATGTGGTTGCAGTTGAAAAGATCTGTGGCTTAAGCGCATGTAATGCATGTTACTCATGAAGAAGGCAATGAGCCCAGCACTTGAGTGAAATTGCCTGAGAGGCCCCTGTACGCTCTACCCCACAATCCAACGGTCCACAGTTACTGAGAATTATCATCACACCTAGATGCCTACAGCTAGAGAGCAGAGCTGAGTAACTGCCGTTATTGTTGGCCGCGTGGGATGAGAGGGCCCACACACCGCATGAGAGACAATCTATTGGCAGATAAGAAATGTCACCGAGTTAGAAGCAGACAACCGAAACCGCATCATACCTACATGGTGTCCCTATCAGAAAAACACAGAGATCGGCCGAAGCCACATTCCCACGTCTACGCTCTTAACAGCTCGAAATGTCAAGCAGTTAGCAGGAGCGAGCAGGAGAGAGGCAATTATATCTAAATGACCCACCCATCCTTAAAACACGGTCGTTGCCGAGCAGACAACGTGTTCTGATGTTTTTAGTCTCAATGGCTCATCAGGCACTTAGGATTTTCGACTGTGTTCAAGTACAAGCCCGCAGATGACAATGTCAGCATGGTTAGGTTTCATTACCTTTCTACAAAATTATCGCTGTCAACAGAAATATCCTCGCATTACAAAGAAAAGCAGCTCTGATGAAGAACAGATGTTGAAAAAAAGCATGGAAGATAAAACAATAGGACAGCATGAAATGTAAGATTCTATTAAAAAAAAAACAGTTTTAGGCTCTTTACTTTCAAAAATAAAAAGTCATCACTTGCAAACCAACTGTAGTCGATCTTCAGGCTAGCAACAGCTAACCTGTGACAACTAAGCTTAAAATGCTGATTGAAGGTAAATCAGTGTCAAACCTACCTCTATGTTATGACTGCCAACACAGAGCAGAATTTTCATGGCTATTTTTAAGGTAGTGTTAAATATTTGGTTTTGCACTAATCATAGAGCAACAAACCTAACACACAAGAAAAAAACAGGTGTGAATACAAGTGAGGCCAGCTATTGACTAGTCAAGTGAGGTGGTGAATCCATACTGAGACAAGTCGGGTCTGTAGGGTAAAACTGAGACACGGTAGGCCCCAAGAGGAGTGACGAAATGCAAGCGCCTCAGGGTGATGCGGCCGACAGCAGTTCTCCCACAGCAGTCACGTTACACAATGCCACATTCCGCCATGTGAACCGGGGTGACCCAAATATTGTCTTCGCTCAGGAGAACTTCCCTGCCCCCATTGCACCACAGAATGGAAAAGGCTGTTCGTAAAAGTGGAGCACGGACGAACCCTCCACCCTCCACTGCGGCTAGGCTTTTAGCTCCGAGGTGTGATTTCAGGACTTGTTAAAATGTGGGTTAAGCAGTAAGTTTTACGAGCGCTTGTGTCAGCTGCTCTGCTGTGATGAAGACTGATTTACGGACAATGGCCCTCTTTTGTCAAACTAGCGTACACCAAAAAAATGGGTGAACACCAAATCTCCCGCAAGAATCGGCATTTATCAATCTGACCGTGAGCGAACGGTCCGCAAAAATCTCACGCCAGCTCTGACCAGGTGTACGCAAATTTGAAAACGGCGAACAACATGCAGGAACGAGTGCAGCTGTCAAAATGAGTGATAAACCATATGCAGCGATGCAGACGTCATGCTGTTGTTGTTCTTATTATTAAAGATAAATAGACTAAATAAATGAATGAAAAAATAAGTGAATAAAAGAAGGTTGTTTCCAAATATAAGTGTAATTAATTTCTCTACACAGATGTGACGAGTGGCTGCTCGTTTTGTGTGGCACCCAATAAAATGTTATGGAGTAACACGGATGAAAGTACAATGAAGAGTGATCTCAGCAGACTGTATTTTACCACTTACCCTCATGGTGCTCGATCGTGCTGCGATCGAGGCGGGGGGACTCATCCATGTCCCCAACGGCTCGTATTCCAACGATTGAGAGGGAGCCTATCAGTGCTGTGACAGCTGGAAGTTCGAGTCTAGTTGGCCTCCACCGGTTCGTGCGCTGTTGCAACCCGTTTTTTGGAGGCGATCTTAAAATCGGACCCCTTTTCTAACCTACATGTAAAGCATTTGGATTGTCAATTATGTAGGTAATATAACGTGAAATATCGTGGATCTATAAATTGAATTTATGAAGGCCGACGTTATTCGCACTTTTACGTGTGGCCAATGCTAAATTTTTTTTCTTGACCACACTAGTAAGTGCGTAAGTTGATGACCATTCCAGTGCCGCTTAGAAAGTACCGTTTAAAATAAGTTTGGCCAAGAAAAAAATTTAGCTTTGGACACACTTAAAATAAGTGTGGGCAATGGAGAAATGTGCGTCATGGCCACAATAATAAGTGCGTCTAACAAGAATTTTGGTCATTTAAGTGCGTCCAAGCACAAATATTAAGTGCAAATAGTCACTTCGATTTTTTTATGAATTAAACAAAACATCTGCAGCACTCCGGTTTTCCACCCCAACAGTGTTTACTACTGCAGGAGCAATACTTCTCCAAACTGCAGCCTACTGGGCTCCCTTTATGCCACTCTTAAGACTTCCAAATAAAATAATTTTGTTTTTCTCCATCAGTCGTCGGCCTGCTGATAAAACCTCGTATCTTCAAAATGATAAACTTTACAGGAGAGCAAAAAAAAAGTTTCATTTTGCATGTAAGAATGCAGTTGAGCTGTGTTCGGGTAGGATTTTCCTCCAAGAATGTATCCAATCAATGAAATTCTGTATTTTGCAATGTATATGCTATTATCGTGGACATACGAGTTTTTATTTCTCATAAAAATTGTAGATACGAGGTTTATCAGCAGGCCGGCGATATTTCCTCCTCAGTTAAGTTCTTTCTTCTTTGCCGTCTTTCGAGAGTCCATGTCGTAAAGTGGGCAGGACTATGCCTCTCGGAGCATGAATTTATAGGGACGTGTCATGTAAATTACAATGGTTTCTGCCGCCGGATTTATCACTGCCACGGCAGTTCTACACCGAAATCTGCGCCGTACACACTTTTAGTAAATCAGACGAGACACCTGGTGAACGATGATATTTACACTAGAATCTACACCAGATCCTATGCAAGTTTGATAAATGAGGGCCATTGACTGCCGATGCAGGGCGAGCACTGGGAAAAACCTGTGTCAGGGGGGAGCTGGTCTCTCCAAAGCATCCTCAGGCATGCAAACGGGATTAGTAGCTACATGCATGCAAGCACAGATAGACTTTCAGATTCACTCTTTAGAGGCACATTATTAGCCTACACTCAATACCGACCCTTTCATGTCCATCACCTAGTCGAGATGTGACCACAAAATTTCATCCAGAAATGCATGTATGTATGTGTAGACCAGTCTCGCCCTTGAAAAAGGAAATTCGGGAGGTACGAGCTACCAGCAAAAATTCTGCAGGACCCCTCCTTCAAAATATTCAACTAGGAGATCTTTACATATTTTGTAAATTCGCAAATGTTCGTCTGATTTTTACGAGCCAAAAGCACAACAGAAATTTATGAAATTCAACTTCTGCCTGTGAAGGAGATTATGGGGCTGTCTGAGGGCACACAGGAGCTGCTTGCCAAATCAGGAAGGCTCCCTTTCGGGGAGAGTAAGGATATCTGTAGTGCATTTGTCAAAGGACAGTGACAGGAAGAGTGGCTCCAATGAAGACTCCCTTCCAAGCATATTTATATGAGCCACAATGGGTGCATGCCATGGCAGCCACAGCCCAGGTCAGTACAGGATAGCTCTGTGAAGAACACTAAAAGCAAAGATGCTGAGCTGCTAGCATCATATGCCTGAGTCAATCAAAGCACTGGCTGTACACCCACCGCATGGCCAGCATTGCATTCCAGACCGGCAGTGGAGATTCTTTAAACACAGCTCACGCTAGGCATTGCGCTGTCTTGTGCATCATCAATTATAAAATTTTAGCCTGTAGCATATCCATTCATGGCCTGGTTATGAGCAGGAGAGGTGAATTCAGGAAAGAATCTTTTATAGTGATACTATCTTAGTCAACAAGTCGACATGGTCTACAACATCCCCCGCCAATCATGCACTTCTCATTTTCGAACTCAATCAAGGCCTTTATGGTCTGAAGCTACACACCAAATTTGGTTACTGTATCTGTAGTAGTTTCTGAGTAAAGCTGTCCCCTTTATCTCGGACGGACGGACGGACGCACACACGGACGGACAGAGGTCAAACCTATATCCCCCTCCCACTTCGTGTTGGCGGGGGATAATAATAAAGCCATCGGAGAGGCAGATACAGCAGAAGGCCAGCAAACCTTTAACAATAGCCTAAATTGTACCTTTTCACTCTGTTCCATTACAGCAGCAAAAAAACCAAGCCAGACCAGTCATTAGAGCCCAGTCAGGCTCCAACGTCTCAAGCTCGCACTTTGGTCAAAGAAAAAGAGGCAACAGAGCACATGCTAAGCTAAACACAGCCTTCAAACGAGTAGCAGGCTTCTCTTATCTGGCTGTCTCTCAGAAAGACAACTTGACATTCTCCAGAATGCAACTACAGAATCCAGACCACCGCCTGGCCGTATATTATCGAGCCCAACTGAAGCCCTTAGAGGATAGCATCCTACTAAAGCTCATTCTCTTCATGTGGAATCTCTTCCTTCAGAACATAGTCCAAGCGGGTGAACAGGGAGTTTTTTCTGGCTAGGGATGGGGGGGTGGGGGGGGGTGTTCGGGGGGGGTGCGGCGAGAGCAGACAGACAGAGAGACAGACAGGAAGAGCACAGGACTGTTTCAGTCACCACCGTCACATTAGCCCCAGGGTGTCCTCCTGACCTCTCAAGAGCTGCAGCCTTCAAAGTCGACAGGAGCAGCGCACAGGCAGACGCCACAAACCGTGGTCGCTCTTGCAACCCCAAACATTGCAGAGGAAAGAACAAGCACCCACCCCCACACCTGCACTGTCTGCTTTTGCTCTCTGCCCACGCATTGCTGGAGCCCAGAGCTAGTGCTCTCGCTAGCGCAAGCTTGACTCTTCATCCCTCTGTGCTTCTCTGAGTAAGGGCGACTCAAGTCGACTGCAGCGTTTCCCCTCCCTCACAAAAACCACCTTCAAAGGTGGTGGCTACGCCAAGTGAAAAAACTAAACCCCTGCAGAAACCACACCACACCACCACCCACCCACATCCAACCCAATGTGTTCCCAGAATATACAGTAGGCAAAAAAAAAGAAACCACTTGCTCAAAACTGATTTGTGCAAAGTGACCCATCACACTCCAAATTTTTTGGAGATTTAGCCATTATGACATTGCGAGGACAAAAACAGCACGAGACTGTGAATTGTAGACATGCCTTCAAGCGTGAAAGTAGAAACAAGTCAGGGCAACAGTCATGCAGCACCGCTAATGCAGACAAACAACTGGGCTTCTATTCATGATCTGCAGGCTGGAAATATCAGATAAGTGCCTTCTCAGGTAGACAGGCAAAGTCCAAGGAGATCCCCTGATCTCCTATGTTATGCTTTCTGACATATTCTCAAGAGTCCTGGATAAATATGCACCTGCTTCATTCACTCCCTTTAGTTCCTTAATTGACCTGTTGCCCATGTTCCCACGTAAGTTGGCAGAATTTGCAGGAGGCCAAAGCTGAAATGACTCACCACTACAACCCTTTAACAAAGCTTATGAGCACCTCTCTGCATAAGGATTTCACCCAGGAAATGAGCTTCCCAGGAAAACACATCAAAACCACATCTCAAGAAATGTAGCGATGGTAAAAAAAAAAAAAAATTTAGAATTGGAATATACAACCCCATTTCCAAAAAAGTTGAGACACTGTGTTAAATGTAAATAACACAGAATGCAGTGATTTGCAAATAAATTAAAAGCCTATATTAAATTGAAAACAGGAAAAAGACAATCTATCAAATGCTGAAGCTTATACATTTTATTGCTATTTGAAAAATATCAGCTCATTTTGAATTTGATGGTAGCAATAGATTTTTAAAAGATTGGGACAGTACATTAAAAAACTGGAAAAGATGCATGACGCTAAACAAGGCAACATCTCACAGCTAATTAGATTATTAATTAACAGGTCATAAGTAAATATGGTGAGGGCTTGACCACTCTGTGAAAGACTGCATGGGGAAATAGTTGAACAATTAAAGAATAACGTTTTCAACTTAAAATAGTAAAGAATTCAGAGATTTTATCCACCACGGTACATTAAAAGATTGCAAGAATCCAGAAAAATCTCGTCAAGCATGGGACCAGGCCAAAATCCAATTTTGAAAGGCTAAGATTTTCAGGTCCCCAGACGGCACTCCATTAAAAACAGACAGGATTCTGCAGAGGAAATCACTGCATGGACTCCGGAACACTTCTGTAAGCCATTGTCAGTAAACAAAGTTTGCCACTGCATACACAAATGCAAGTTAAAACTCTGCCATGTAGAGATTAAACCATAACAAGATCCAGAAACACAGCCGTCTTCTCTGGGCCCGAGCTCATTTAAAATGTACTGAGGCAAAGGGGAAAACTGCCCTGTGATTTGACTCCTCAAAATGTGAAATTCTTTTCGGAAATCATGTCGCCTGGGCTAAAGAGGTGAGGAACCATCCACATTTTTATCAGCAAACAATTAAAAAGAAAGCATCCATGATAGTATGCAGGTGCATTAGTACTCATGGCAAGAGTAACTTCTGCATCCATAATGACAACAGTAATGGTGAACGATATGTACAGGTTTTGGTGCAACATTTACTGCCATCCAGATGCCTTTTATAAGGGAAGGCCTTGCTCATTTCAGCAACAATATACCAAACACCATACTCTGCACGTATTACAACAACATGACTCTGTAGTATACAAGTCTGGATGCTAAGGTGGCACCAGGGCAAAGACGGACACAAAAAGTAGGGGTGGAATACAGACTCAACCGAAGAGGAGTGAGGGCTCAAGAGGAGGCAGCCTGCAGACACACCACATGGGAAAAGTGTCTGAACAGGCTGGAATGGAATCAAATGTTCTGAAGAAGAACAGCTCCCTTCCAAACCAAACTCTCTGGCTTCCTGTCTTCACGCTTTCCTTGAGGGTCGCTTCAGTTTCAAAGATCTCAAATAACAACCCCCAAAATGTTCCGTCTAAAGGTTGTAAGCAAATAAATGAAATTAATTAACATTATTTTGTTCAATAGAGTGAGCACAGGCCCCGTATACACTTAATCGGTCTTTCGGTTGACCCTTATGCAACTGTTTAAAGCCTTGTTCACCACAGCATGCCAGCAAAGGCAAGGAAAGGGCGGTTTCTCCTGAATGACCCAAGTGGCAAAAGCTGACAGGAAGAATGAAGGCCCTGAATTATGAATTATGAACGAGCTAGATGCCAACATCTATGGCAAAACACTGGCAACTCAGACGCTATCATGCTGGTTCTAAGAGGCATCTAGGCTTCAAATGATAGGAAGTGGGCAATAAAAAAGCAACTAACTACTGGGATCAAAACCACAGTCATCTAACAAGCGACCACAAGGAGTTCCAGTGCTGTCTTTAGGCAGGGAGGCGTGACGAGGGGCACCCTGTAAGGCCATGTGTCACACTGTCAGGACCAGAGCAGCGCAAACTCTGAGAACCGCCAAAACTTTCAGGGGAGTTCAACGAAAGTGTTCTCTCTGTTGCACAACATGCCTTGGAATAAATCGCAAAAGAATATACCGTCAGGTCTAAAATTGTAGGCAAAATAATTCTGTACCAGATTGAAATTCCAAGTGGACACTGACTGGCTACACTCAGTCACAATGGCACCAAACCGGTACCCGTTAAAAACTGTTTGGGATTAGGAATGCCAAAACCTGGAAAACAACCATTTTAATAGGTTTTAAGGAACCAGCAGGCTTGGTTAAACAAGAAGCCCTACTTATGCAGCTTGGTAGCTTATTCCCAGAACCCGTAAGTCATGTCAACTGCAGTTTTTTTGCCATTTAAAAAGGAGGGAGTACTTATAATGGAGGGAGGCACGTTTTTCCTATCTGATTAAGAGGAGAGAGGCACCAAATGAGGCTGATAACCATCAGGATACTCCTAAGAAAACAGCTCAATCAATCCACATGTTTTATCACAGTCCTGAGCCACGGCCCTGCACAGCTCTTTATCCCGCCGCTGCCCGAGTCCTCTGTCTTGCTTTCTTTTCTTTTGGCTTCGTGAGAGCGAAATGAGCAGGAAGAAAAAAAAAAAAAACAAGAACCGAGTCCAAGAAAGTGAGGGAGGGCAGCCAGAGTTGAGGGCACGGTAACTGGAGCTCCAGCCGAATGCGATTGGCCAGCTACTGCCCTCATTTACGAATGGGCCACGGTGAGCGAGGTGTGCCGGACCGTCGCTCTGGAGCCATTACTCAGCGCTTTCCTCCCTGTCCTCGGTAGGACCTTGTGGTCACCTCTCCTCTTCCTCCTCATCCCTCGCATCATTTTCCGCCCCCCTCCAGTAAAATTCCCATTTTTCTTGTCCTCCATAAGAGGTTCGAAACTGAGGATGCTTTAATATCTGGAATATTCCTGCATTTCTTTTTTTCAGCTGAGGAGGAGGAGAAAGGGGGAAAAGTCAACAAAACATCTCAATCCGAGGTGTTTCGCCACCCTTCTCAAAGGCCAGAATTTTGCACCGACTGGTAGATTTCCATGATCTCTGGGCTGTTTTCGAAAACCGATGACGCCATCCGCCGTCAGACCTGTGAGGTAACCTGTTTACCGCTGCTCCCACGTTCCAGAGGGGAACAGGAAATCCTGGGGGCAGGCGGTGGCACTTCTCTTTCTGTAATGAGCGGTGCAGTGGCAGTAATTACACGTCCTGCCACCTCGTGCACCGAAAGCACCCAGGCAGGAGCCTGTGGCGTGACATGGCTACTCTCAGACCTGAGGGACATGTTCTCACATGTCTCCCCTGGCGCCACAACCCTCTATTACTTTATTAGTCACCCGGCATGTGACTAGCAAATCAAACCCAGGGCGAGTGACCGTTTTTACACGTGCCCCTGCTCACATGCGCGTTTGCAGACACAAATACTGTGCATGCAGACAAGCACGGGGCTGTTCTCACTCACACCACAGTTTACACCGGCACACACACACACACACACAGAATACAGCAAATCTCACTACAGGTCATACTGCTGTTGGCCTACTAATCCCAATACAAGAGAATATGATTAATGGAGAGAAAGCTTTCAGCATGAATCCCCATACAGATTACTGCCACAGATTTAAAGTAATTTGTATGGACAATTATTCTTTCAATTTAATCTGCCGAACGGCAATAGCCCTTGGGTGAGACCATTCGAGGAAGAGGGATTAAGTCAGGCATTAGTCAATCGGCAGTATGCGACGGGTAAAGGTGAACGGAATCATGCTCCTTTTACCTACTGCAATCTGTCACACATACAGCTTCGTAATTCTGATTACTGCACATAAAAGTCGTACCAGTCTCAATTTCTAATCCCGGCCCAGACGTGACAGCTTTAGGAGAAATATCCTTCACCCACCATGAAATCAACCAGTACCTCCAAAGGGACCCTTTCCCTTTGGGAATCAGGGCAGCAAAGGGAGAGAAGAGTTTCACAATCTCCAAAAACGGGGTGGGTCCGTCGTCAGTAATTAGCAACTCAACGACTGGCGTGAAAAAGTCTACTGAGGTTGACACGAGACCGTGACTGACAGCACGTGTTGGCGTGCGCTCAGTTTCGAATTCCGAGAAGCCTTGCCCGACCCGTTGCCAGATCACCGAAGGGAGTCTCCTGAGATGACGCGCGTGTTGGGCTGAGCCAAGCTCCTCCCACACACTCAGGAGCCCATCGCTAAAAAGACCTGACAGTAACACCGAGCTTAGCCATACCTTTCCAACCTCCAGTGCCCAGCTGACTGGATTATCACATTAATGGTAGGGTTCCCCTGCCTTACAAGGCATGATGTTTCAAGTTCAAACCACAGGGGGGGGAGACATTGAATGAAGGAAAAAGTCCTTTGAAATGGGATTACAGAAAGGACCCGGTGAGGCACGTGGAAGAGTCGATAAGAACGTGACATTCCAGCAGCATGTTGCCATTACACCTCGGCCCTCAAGCCCAGAAAAACATCATCACGTTTTCACTCGCACACTTCAGAGTCCAGCGGCTGAAGTTAATGTTCTAGAAAGTAAGCAAAACTTTCGAACCCCAACAACCGTCACAAAGTTAGGCATGAAGTGAGCAAGTTTGGCCGCGAGACCGTCCACAGACAAAAGCTTTCTGCCTGCTTACCTGTGTTTCTCAAGCTCGTTGTGCGATGACCTGAAAGAGCAAACAGACAAAAACATTACTAAAATTTCTGGGCTCTTGAAAAGCAGGGCTGCAATTAGCATCTGAGAAGTCATCACAGGGACAGAGCAGAGGAAATAGTGCATGGAAAGTGTTAGGAGCATTTGTGAAACTGCTCAAAGGAGCCACAGCAAAGCATTCCCACACAGCTTAAGGTCTGTTTTCCCACTGTCGGAAAACAGAAGGAAAGAGAAGGGCTGGGGGGGAGGGGATGGGTGGGGTTGTGTATATATTTTGGCTTTTCAGCAAGTCTTCTGTCTAATGTGTAACAAGAAAAGGCTTTTCCTACTACAATAAACAAACAGATGATTTCTGCCTTGCTGTACCTCTCTCTCTCCCTTGTTTTGCTGCGTGACATGCAGTGGAAGCACGTGAGGCAGAGAAAAAGGTCTGCAAAGAAATAGTCCGCTAGACCGCACTGAAAATGCACAACCAGCCTGACCGACTTGCACAGTGTAAACAACCAATATGCAGCACGCAAATGCAGTCCTCATCTGATTCATTAAGTGGCCGAGTGTTCAAGTGTTCGGCTGCAGTGGGTTAAAACCTAATGTATAGTCGTCCAACTCCGTCAATGCGCAGACACGCAGTTGTATCGACGGAGATGTGGACCTTTCAGACTTCTCTGTTGCTTAACGGGTGTTGCAAACCAATTCACTGCTAGGACAATAGCGGGCGTAAATAGCGGCCGTAGCATTTTTTTCCGGAGACCCGCCTGCTATTTCATGACGTCTAAGCGGCACTCCGGGAATGATGTAGTTAGCTGACCAATCACAGGCTTGCGCTAACCGTGGGCTCTTCGTCGTTTTGACGGATAGTTAGAAAATTTGGGAGGTGTCCGTCACGCGTCCGAGAGCATGCGTCCGGAGAGGGTTTGCGACGTCGGAGAGGGGCTCTGCGTGTCTGTGCATTGACAGAGTCGGGCAACTATAAATTAGATTGAAGGAGTGAGGTTTGAGTGCTTATTTCCTCCCTACACTGAAGCTTCCAAAGGGGCCGGAAGGCAAAGCTCATGCCATGTGTTAAGGAGCCCAAACTCCTGCACAGCAATGCTGCAGGCTGTATATAAAATGGCCTGACAAGAGGGCTCATGCAACATCCAATTGTTTATATAACCCATATATGGAGGCCATGGAGGGAAGTGGGGGGGAAGTGTCCACAGTCCTGCAGTCTTGCTGCTCAGACAATGCAAATACACCCCACGCAGTTCCAATCCGTCAACCTCCAGAAGTGTGCAGGCCATGAGGGTCACACTCAACTAGGCTCGCCCATAAACTTGAACCATATGTACTGACAAATGCTCTTCTACCAGCGCTAGAATTAACATATAACAGCTGCGAACAGATGTACAAACCAGGACAACAGTGCGGCACCAGATACACATAGTGCAATCACATTCGAGATGCCAAATCCATCGAAATCGCGGTGTGCGGGTAAGAGCCAAAACACACAAAGCAGTCCAAAGGCTATGGCACATGCACTGTGACACACAGAGCTAATGTGCTAAGAGCCCACGCAGGCCCAAGCAAGTCATTTGTGAAATAACAGTAAAAAATCCCGTGCCAGGAGATTCAGCGGAAGGGAGACATTGCAGGGCCTTGAATTAAAAGTATCTCGCCCTCCTTTGCATGAAAGTCATATTTACAATCACAGTGGTGCTTATAAGTAGGGCGATTCCTGGGAGAGGTACAGTCGGCACCCCGTGACCGTGAATACTAGCTCTGGCGGCACTTTCATTGCCAGACGAAATCAGGATTATAAACAAGTTTATCTCCTGGGATCACTGGCAGTGGAAAGTGGCGATATTCGAATGTGTGAACACGGAGGATGGGCGACGACGACCACCTGGGAAATGAACAGCAAGGATGGACTTATAGTGACAAACTGCAAATTCACACAAAACTAGCAGCAGCCATTACGCTATGTGTTAGCAAAGAAATTCAAGCAGGCGCTTGATTACGTGATTGCTGACACAACAGGCGCCAAGGTGTAAAAGGACTCAGAACTACGAGCTAATATGTCCAGAAATTATGAGCAAATCCACTCTCTTTTTCAGCTATATGACCTAAGCTGTAGCCCCACCATTCAAATAAAACTATAAAAGGAAAATAATACTGAAACATATATTGAGAATACAGGGGGGACAATAGTGCAGACAGCAGCATGGGCACCACATAGTAGTAAGGTTGTGGGTGCAAATTTGGCCTGGGGCCTTTCCATGTCTTCCTCCCACAGTCGAGTGTGTGAGTGGCTGGCGTATGCGATCCCGGCGATGGTTAACTGCCTGCAGTGTGTTCCTGTCTCTGGCCCGCTGTGTGCTGCAAATCTCCAGCAGCCCCCCACCTCCAATTAGATGGGAAAATGGATATTAGGAAAATATATAGTGGTTAAATAATTGACATATTTTGGCCCTAAAGTTTCACTATCGTGATTATGCTCCGTCTACTGGCATGCTGAGTTGCAAAACTGTACACATATGTTTTTGTTTCTTCTTTGCATAAGACTGACAAGTGGCAAAATGGAAAATAACACATATGCCACAGAAAGAGTCAGATAGGCCTACGTGCTACGATACTTTCACGACTCAGACAATGTCGTTTTCCCTCATGTCGCCCCTTGAATCTGCATGGTGACCACAAACCAATTTCATATTCATATTCTGAGAGGTTGCTTGCGAGCGGAGAATTTGTCATGTTCAGTATAAAGTAAATGAACCAAGCCCAGAACCAAATCGAATAAAAACCACTCAACAGACTGCATAGATGACCCAATTTGACATGATATGAATAGTTTGCTCATACGTTTTAAGTTTATGCACCCATTTCAGAATACTGCAGGACCAAATGACGACAGGTTTCGTAGACGAATACCACTCATAAACCACTTGTTTCTGCGCACTGCAGATTATTTCCTCATGAGCTAACGAAGCCTGCGTGGTTCAGCGAACCAGGCAATCGAAGCCAAGGCTACACTGCACAGGCAGCCAAACCAAGGCAAAGATTGACCCACTAACGACAGACAGTGAGTGACTGACCATGCAGGACACGGGAGGATACGTGGGATTAAAACAGGACGCAGCGAGGCCGATTTATCGGAATGAATAGCGATTGCCGACAACGCAAAACACCACACGTCACTGTCAGGCTATTTTACAATATTTTAACCCTCCAGTTATGTTCGAGTTGATGAACCATTTTTGGTTTGAGGTCACTTTGGTCCACGCAATGAAAAACTGCTGAAGATGTTTGTAACTGGAACTGTTATCCAATCTAGTCTCAGTTTATTTATGCTTTATCAACTGACCATTTTAATGGTCAAGTAAATAAAAAAAAGACCCCCCCCCCCCCCCCATCCTCCCGCTACACGTCAAGCATCGATTTCACATGATTATAGCAGAATGAATATATGACCAAAAGTGAAATGAATGCGAAATTAATTTGAACATGCCCTCAGTCTACAAAAACCAGATCAATATTATGAATTTATGTAGTAATTGATCCTGGGGTGAAAATGACCCAAACAACACCGATGCCCATAACGTGTCGACAGAACATAATTTTTTTTTGTTGTTAAAGTCATGTTTTACATGTAAAAGTAGGGGAAAACATCTAGCTGAAAAAATATGTAAACCATGTTTTTGGAGACATTGAACATTGAGTTGGGTCAAATTGATCCGGAACACTTTTTTCAGCAATCAATCGAGTTTGGTAAGTAACTTCAACATTCTAACCCTAAACTGTAGCTGAACTTAGCGATCTACCTTCGAAGTCTTAGTGGCTTTAGCGTCCTAATTTCTATTTTTACTCACAGAATTACAGACAACATTATTAAAAGATTCAATGTTAGCCTATCAGGGATGAGCAAACATATGAAATGCTGCGGGAAAGGGCCAAGGGGTCAGCAAAGCTGGCTCGTTAAGATTTTTTTTTTTAGCAAAGCAGGCGATGGTGGAGAAGCGAAGAGAAGGAAAGTTGATGCTGTACGCGTGGCAGTGTTTATGCGAGATCAAAACTGAGAGCCAAGCCCAACAAGAAAAATGGCGTTTATGAGTGACAGAGAGTATAGGCGGACAGCAACGATTACCGTGCAAACAACAATCAGAATATTTACCTATTGTTCTGCGTTTTTCTTGAAAGTGGCGAAGCTTTCGTTTTCTTTCCGGAAAACTCATTATTGTACGGTAAAACCGATGCATAACCATGTTCTGCTTCTATTGACAAAGTAAACAAAATGATTGTTAATTTCTGTTCATCAACTGGGGAACATTTAATCAACCTAAATGTCGGACGCAGATTTATAGAAATTGTATTCAATGTGTCGATGACTTGAAATGACGTTGAGAGACCAACTCTGCGACTATAAAAACAATTTTGGGTAAAAAATAAGTGATGGCAACAGCCGTCAAAGGATATACAGGCTGTTTGCTTGTTGTTGGATGAAATTAATCGTAGTTTTTTTACATTAAAGGCACTGCTGATCTGCAAGATACGAGATTAGCTTGGTTTATTACCGTCAAGCTCTGCTCAGTACTGGCCTTGGTTAAATTTTACAAGAGGTTAGCCTGTTACCAAGAGGGCATAACCATTTGATGCCATGATTTGCTGAATAACAAACAAATTGACACATCAAGCGTGTGTCTAACTAGTATTAGTACACCCTGCTGTGAGCATAACAAAACTACACTAACCTGATAGCGTCAGCGAGAATTGTGTTTCTAACGACACTCCTCACCTCAACGTCAGTAACTGCTTAGTTCTTGAATACACTAGATAGTTAACCTACGTTAAATTATAATTACATTTATTTTATATCACCAGTGACATCATACTCGCAAGATACAACATTACTGTTTGGTAAGACATGTTCTTCAAATTGCACAGTAGTTGCATCCTACATGGCTAGCGAACACAATTTCCTTATTAAAAAAAGAAAAGAAAACGAAAGTAATAGTACCAGTAATGTTAACTTAATTGTTGCATGTAAGTTTTGCTGGGAAATACCTCTATCTCTTCTTTCCAAATATTCAGCAGCCTCCAGAAGAATAAGAAGAGAATTAAGTTCCATTATTATTGCCCTTCGTTTAAGAATAATATACTATGTACAAAAAATATAATATAGTTATATAAAAATTATTCTTCAAAATAATACACTGCACTCGGCTCCTTTCGCCTCGAACTGCCCTGTTCGGAATCTTGGAACTCTCAGCCAAATTCACATCAAGTGTACCTCAACTGAAATACACTTGCTGAGTGATGGTCTTGAGAGCCAATCAGAAGACAGACTTCTTCCTGCGAGTGCTCTTTAAACACTTTTTAAACCAATCACGAGTGGCTGCATTTTAGGGTTTACATGAGAATGTACGTAGAATGTTGATACATTTCGAAGTGAGTCCTGATTGGTCAGAGCTTGCTAGTAACAATTTAGAAGCAATACCCTAGCAACAGCACGTGTGACACACCCCTTAATCGTTCATTGGCCTGACGCATGTATTGCTTGTGGCTGATTGACCGAGGGGGTGAATGGGCGGTCCTCGTGTCGGCTGAAACATGGACTTGACGTTGCCACTGGGGCTGTCATTTGGGAGAGATCCACAGGTCGTGTGTGGGTACTGGCTGAACCCGTCGAGAATCGCTATCTACTGATCGCTTCTAAAACAAAGTTGAACGATTTGGCAAGAATGTTTGCAAGTTATTTCTTCATATATGTTCCCACCACGATGTATTAACTGCTGTTCTCCTTTAATCAATTAATGCAGGCATACAGTCAGACGTATTATTTGGAGTATTATGTTTTGGGGAAAAAATGTAATGAACGTGTTTCTGAGAGTGGAAGGGATTTACATTATAACTAGACATACAGACGACATCATTCACTGAATATTGATTTAATAATTCTTCGGCTTCAGATGAGGAGTCGTATTGGATTATACAAATTCCTGGACGTGATATTCACTGATAATAGCACCAGAATTGAGCTCTGCGGTAAGATGAACACCGGCAGCCTCAGCTAATGGCGTGAGGATGGACCTAGCGACCTGCAACGCTTAGTTTAACCCATAACTGAGCATAGGAAAAGAATCCACGGCACGAATAGTGGTGTTCGTACAAATTAATAAATTGAATAAGAATTAGCCACTATTTCAACAATGCTTACTTCGGAAGGTCATGATTAGCTTGCATTTAAAGTTGACATTTTAGGAGGAACAGTGGTGCATTACTGAATGGCATTGCACAGGACAGAGCATTTTTGCAACAGTGCCGGGAAAAAAGCAATATGGTTGCGAGACCTGCAATAATGTCTGGGAAATTACTTGCTGACGGATTCCATTTTCATTACAACCATGTCCTGAGCTGGTAATGGAAAGAACAGAAAAGTGATCAATGCGATTTGAAGTGTATTTCTCACTAATATTCTTTAGTAAGCTAATCATTAATCCCATTTGTGCTCACAGTATGTTCAGATAAGCACGTGAAGGTAATTGAATCTGTATGTAATAAAGAAGCTTATACCATTTTCAATCTTGTTACAGTGTAATCCATGGCAGAAATATCCCTGTTTGCCATCCAATGCGTACAGATTTGCAATGGTAATTAATGCCCCAACCCATTGCCCACTTAGGGGCTTTATCTTCACGGTTTTTTCATGAAGACTTGTCAAATATGACCAACATATGAGGCATATGAATAGCATTTTTCCGACAGTATTCAGAGTTAACTTCATTACATTTTTAAAAATCACATCCAGTTTGATTTATAACCTGTTTGGCATCATAACTGTTCAAGATTTTTGGCAATATTATGACATTTAAGCTGTGTCCAACACCATTTTGCTGGTTTAATGGGAAATAATCTTAGCTCAAAGTAAGGCACATGGTTCAAAAGGGTTGCACTTAGTTTTTTAATTAATCTTGGGTGTGTTTTGGGTGTTAGATGAAATAAAACAGTGTCATCTCCCTTGCCTTTTAAAAGCCAGGTGTGCTTGGATCTTGGCATAATGCTATTATAATGGTGGCCAAGTAGTAGGAAAGAACGCTTCTCTGCAGAGGAAATGGATAAGCCCCTGCACGAAGTGAAAGCATTCACACAGAGCATTACTGAAAGTATTGAAACCTGATCAATATTAATCTCCAAAATTGTTAAAGCAGAATATTTTATAAGTACTGATTGAAAATTGTTTATCATATCAACCCCAATTCCAAACAAAGTTGGGATGCGGTGTAAATTGTAAATGAAATCAGAATGGAATGATTTGCAAATCTAATAAACCTATATTTTATTCACAATAGAACATTGACATCATATCAGATGTTGAAAGTGAGACATTTTACCATTTCATAAAAAATATTTGCTCATTTTGAATTTGATGGCAGCAACAAATCTCAAGGGAGGGGCAACATGTGAGGTTTCACAAAATGAACCAAGTGCGACAGCCAGTAAAATACAAAAAGGAGGCTCTATTTCTGAAGGGGGAAACCCCCCAACAGAGCAGGCAACAGTACAAAGTCCACAATCCAAAATCAGAATCCAAGGGGTGAAATCCAGAACCGTAAGCAGGGCACCAATCACAAAAAGGCAAAGTACAGGGAGAAGGCAAAGCTCGAGGTCTAGGACGGTCCAGTCAGAAAAGATAATCACAATGATACAAGGCGAGAGAAGCGTGGCACAGGTAGCTAGGGAAGTAACGATCTGACAAGGAAGTGCTACAAACAGACATCTAATATACATTTCCGGGAGACCACATGACAAAGGAACACAGGTGCAATCAATGGGGATGATAACAATGGAGAAACACATTGGGAACAAACTAATTACTTGAAATTGGCCGTAGCCAAAACGCAGACAAGGATCACAAGACAAACCTATAGACAGACAAACAGCTCCAGTTATGGGGTACTAAAGTGCATAGGTAATGAGAGAGAAAAGATAGCAAGAAGCAGTTGTGGAAGACCCACAGAAAATGCAAGCAGAGATAATTAGGGAAAGGCAAGAGGCGGAGACTAGAACAGGGCGAATGCTGAGAGATCATTAGTCAGTTAGTAAGTGCAGCTATACAATTCCGAGTGCTCATTCGTAAGTTAGTCAAATATACAATGTTATTGTTGGTTAGTAATTATCAAAACTAACAAATGGTAAGTATGTGTTAGTAAGATAGCAAAAGTAAGAGGAAGGAAGAACACGAGATAATGAAAGAAGATTGAACCCCAGAAACCAATAAATCACCCGAAGGAGTGGCACGCTATACTAGGGACTGTGAGCAAAGACAACACTCATGACAAGACAGGGGGAGACGAAGTGCAATGCATGGAATAAACTGAACTAAAACATGGAAAATAATAAAACCTAAAATCTAAATACCAAAACACAATACACAATCCTAAGAATAGTCAGACGTATGCAGAAGTCCAGAAACACACAGGTCAGTCAAAACATGGCACAAGGCCAGGCACAAAACTTGATACATGGGCATGGCAGAAAACATGGTACATGGCATGGCAAATGCAGAATCACAACACAACAAAAGGCTGGAAAAGTAAGTGGTATCAATTAAAAACAGCTGGAGGAGCAGTTTGCAACTAAATAGGTCAATTGGCAACAGGTCAGCAACAAGACTGAGTATACAAAGAGTATTTTAGAGAGGCAGAGTCTCTCAGAAGTAAAGATGGGCAGAGATTCATCAATCTGCAAAAACTGCATCTAAAAATTGTGGAAAAATTTCAGAAAAATGTTTCTCATTGTGAAATTGCAAAGAATTTGAATCTGCACTACATAGCATCATCAAAAGATTCAAAGAATCTGGAGAAATCCCTGTGCGCAAGGGACAACTCGCAGGGTCAATATTGGATGCTCATGATCTTCGGGCCCTCAGGCAGCACTGCATTAAAAACAGGCATGATTCTGCACTGGAATTCACTGCATGGGCTCTGGAACACTTCCAGAAATATTGTCTGTGAAAACGATTTGCCGTGCAAACTACAAATGCTAAAGCTAAAGTTGGATCATGCAAAGAAGAAGCCATATGTGAACACAATCCAGAAACGCCTCCGTCTGCTCTGGGTCAAAGTTCATTTAAAATGCACTGAGGCAGGATGGAAAACTATTTTGTGGTCAGGTGAATCAAAATTTTAATTTTTTTTGGAAACCATGGATGCTGTGTCATGCAGTCTAAAGAGGAGAGTGATCATCCAGGTATATAGATATTTTACTACAACATATGCTCCCCTCCAGACAACGCATCTTTCAGGGAAGGCCTTGCATATGTCAGCAAGACAATGCCAAACCACATACTGCATCCATTACAACTGCATGGCTTCGTAGTCGAGGAGTCTGAATGTTGAGCTGGCCGACCTGCAGTCCAGATAATTTACCAATAGAAAACATTTTGCGCCTCTTAAAATGAAATATCAGGCAAAAAAGACCCAGGACCATTGAGCAGTTAGAATCCTACTTTTGTACATTTGACTAGAGTGGGATAACATACCTCTCCCAAAACTTCAGCAATTGGTTTCTTCACTTCCCAGATGTTTACAGACTGTTGTTAAAAGAAAAAGGGATACTCAACAATGGTAAAGATGGCCCTATCCCAACTGTTCTGAGATGTGTTGCTGCCATCAAATTCAAAATGAGCAAATATTTTTCATTAAAAATGGTAAAATGTCTCACTTTGAACATCCTACATGTTATCTATGCTCTATTGTGAATAAAATGTGGGTTTATGAAATTTGCAAATCAGTGCATTCTGTTTTTAGCCCACTTGGCCGACAGGCCCAAGGGGCTTATGCTGTACTTAGGGTCATTGGTGGTTGTCTGTTGTGCGTTCGTGCGTGTGCTACGTCGTTTCAGCCCGATACAGCTTTCAGTTTTCTACTGATCCTTTTCATATTTTTTTGCATGTATATGGGCCCAAGATCTAGCCCAATTTCAATTTTGGGCATGCTGCCATTCTTGGTTTGGCCAACAGCTGGCTTTTTCTGCAAAATTTCGAACAGCTCAAGCTCCCTTATTCTACAAGCTAAGATGCTAAAATTTTTACTGTAGGGTGTTCTGCCAAGGTTTCATCATACATGTCATGGGTTTTTGATTTGACCTAAGTTTGAAGGTCATATAGGTCAAAGGTCATAAAATGTGCCAATTTCATTTCAGCACCATAGCGCCCTCAATTCTCAACGGATCCTTTTCCTATTTTATTCGCATGTACATGGGCCAAAGATCTCACCCGTGTTCGATTTTGGTCATGCTGCGATTCTCGGTTTGGCCGTCAGGGGGCCTTTTCTGTAAAACTACAAACAGCTCCAGCTCCCTTATTGTATGAGCTAAGATGCTCTATTTTTTGCTTGCTTGGCCAAAAGCCCCAATGGGCTTATGCTGTGCTCGGGGTCTTTAGTGGTGGTATGTTGTGCATCCTTGCGTGCGTGCGTAAACCTTTGGCTTGTCTGCACTCTAGCGTCTCCAGTTTTTCACCAAATCCTTTTTATATTTCATATGTATAAAGAGCGTCTTAAGGTCCTGACCAAGTTCAATTTTCAGCTCAATCGGACCGATACTATGGCCAATAGGGGGCGTTCCATTTTGGCCACATTTGGCCAAGTGGGCACAGTGGCTTTGCCACTATTTTCATTTACATTTTACACTGCATCCCAACTTTTTTGGAATTAGGGTTGCACTAAAATACTGAGTCCCCTGGGATTGCATTTGGAAAAACATTTATAAAACGCAGTGTGATTTAAAATGTCCAAATAAATATATTATTCTCTGCTCGAAGTTTTGGCCATTTTTTTTTTCAGTCAAACTGTTCAGCTTGAGTTCTAAGCTACTGATGATGCTGTTCTTGTGCCAGCTGATCTCGCCTCACCCATGCTGCTGCTGGCATGTTTGGATTCATTGGCATTGGCACATGCTGTTCAGCATCATGCATTTTAACGTCCTGCAAATGTGTCGTCATTTATGTCCAAGAGACATTTATGACGCATGGCAATGTTATTCAACACACCCTGTACCATGAAAATGCTCCGACCTTCTTAGAGCTATATTGTAATGTTCCAGCAGACGTATCCAAACATCTGAAACACATTTTCAGCCCTTCAAAAATTATGATTTTTTTTTTTACAGTTTGTGTTTTATGTGTTTTTGACTGTACAAAAATTAATGCTGCACTTTATGCATAAAATATGGTGTAATCAGCCATGTCTTTATTGGATAGCCGTTGTCTCCTTACAGAAACCCCTCAAGGGGAAGGATAACCCTGGAAGACAACATGAATGCCACACTTGGCTCTTATAAAGGAGTCATGGCTTGATCCAGGATAATTTGAGAATACATTGCAAGTTGCATTGCAAATCACTGGATGTTCATGAATTGGGTTCCCAAATGGTTTGTATGTGCAGTGGGCTCCAAAATTACAGGCACCCTTGACTGGCAATGCACAAACTATACTTTAAAAGATTCAAAAAATATATATTTATAGAGAATCTCCAAATGACAACGTGATAAATACTGTATGATATTAATGTTCCAATGGAACCAACCAAAATTATTTACTGATTTAATAAAAACCAATTTCCTTCAAATCAAGGTTTCATAGTTAATGGCACCTTTAAAGATTATTGTAAATAACCACTTCCAAAAATCAGGCATTAAATTACACTTATTTAAGTTTTGTATAAGTGTTAAGAGAATATATTGAGCCATTACATCACTTACTATTTCACTAGGGTATAAAAATGGAGCAACTTACATGCAATATCCCTTTGTCATCCAATACCAAGAAGAAAAAACAACTGTCAGTTCTGAAGAGGCAGATGGCAATAGACCTTCATCAACATAGCATTGGCTACAAGAAGATTCACAAACATATGAATATGCAATTGAGTACTGTAGAGGCAATTAATAAAAAAAATTTCAAAGATTTGGCACTGTTGAAAACCTCAACAGAAAACCTCAGGACGCAACTGAATTTTGCCTCCCAGGATATTCAGGTGCATGGTGAGAGAAGCAACAAAATCCCCAAGAATCACTGAAGAAATTGCAGGCCTTGGTAGCATCTTAGGGTTACCAGGTTTCCAAAAGCACCATCAGGCACCAACTTTCCAGCCACAGGCTCTTAGGAAGGGTTGCCAGGAGAGAGCCTTTTCTGGCCAGAAGACACAGAAGCAAGCGCTTGGAGTTTGCCAGACATAGAAACAAGGTTCTTTTTAGTTAGATAAGATCAAAATTGCTCATTTTCTCAGATAAAGCATCAGCATGTTTGGCATTGAAACAGAGATGCATACAAGGAGAAGCACCTCATATCCATGGTGAAATATGATGGTGATTCAGTCATGTTTTGGGACATTTTTAATTCAAGAGGCCCAGGGGCACTGATTAAGATTAATGGCATAATGAATTCCACCACGTATCTGGATATTTTGGCTGATAATCTGGTTGTCTCCGCTTGAAGGCTGGGACTTAGCCATGAGTGGACTTTCCAACAAGACTATGACCCAAATCATACCTCAAGATCCACACAGATAATGGTTCTGTGACAAAAAAAAATCTACATTCTGCAATGGCCATCGCGTTCGCCAGACCTCACTCCAGTCGAATGCCTGTGGCTGAGTTGAAGAGGTCAGTTGATAAATGCAAACCCAAGAATGTGAAGGATCTTGAAAAGATCTGCTTAGAAGAATGGTCCAAAAATATCGCACTTATGATTGTGACAGCTATTTTTTATATCTTGATGCACACAATAATAATCTATCACATAGTGATCTTTTTATTTTTAATCATTGCATGTTACACACTCAGGAACGCTGCTTCTCCTTCCTGTGCATTTAAAAAGCAGTGTATACACGCTGTGCACGTGCCTATGTTGGTGCATATTACTATCATAACAAGTGTTGCCGGGCAAAACAAACCTTGCCTGCTCTCTGAAAATCCGCGACCTTGAGTTTGAACTTTCACGGTCACTCAAGGTCAAAAGTCATGGTGGCAACTGAAAGCCCATATGAAACTTCCTATATATTGGCTTTGGTAAATATCTATCTTTCATCATCTGTTTTCAACTTATAGTCCTTTTAAAATCTCAGACCTTGAATTAGACCTTTCACAGTCACTGAAGGTCAAAGGTCATGGTGCAAAATGAAAGCCCATATGGGACATCTTATATTTTGATGATAATAAATATCTGTCTACCATGACCCGCTTTCAAGTTACATACATTTCCTTTATATTTTAAATAAGATTGCCTTTTAATTTCCACCATTTTACAGTTTCAAAACGACAAAAAATGATAAGGGTCCAAAGCAAAAGTATGGGCACCCTGCACGGTCAGTTCTTAGTAGCATTCCCTTTGGCAAGTATCACAGCTTGTAAAAACTTTTTGGTGCCAGTTATTAAATTCTGTTTTGGGGGATTTTGCCCATTATTCTGTGCCAAAGGCTTCTAGTTCTGCGAGATTCTTTGGCTGGCTTGCATGCACTGCTCTTTTGAGGTCCATCCACAGATTTATACGATGTTGAGGTAAAAGGCCTTGAGGGCTATGGTGAAACCTTCAACTCGCACCTCTTGAAGTAGTCAGTTGTGGATTTTGAGGTGTGTTTAGGATCATTATCGAGTTGTGGAAGCCATCCTCTTTTCATCATCAGCTTTTTTGCAGATGGTGTGATGTTTGCTTTCAGAATTTGCTGGAATTTAATTGAATCCAATCTTCCTTCTACCAGTGACATGTTCCTCGTGCCACTGGCTGAAACACAAGCCTAAAGCATGATTGATCCCACCATGTGCTTTACAGTTGCAGAGGTGTTCTTTTCATGAAATTCTGAATCCTTTTTTCTCTAAACATACCTCTGCTCATTGCAGCCAATGAGTTCTATTTTAACTTTGTCAGTCCACAGGACTTGTTTCCTTAATGCTTCAGTCTTGTTCAGATGTTCCTAAGCAACCCTCTGATGCTGAATTTCATGTTGAGGATGCAGGAAAGGTTTCCTTCTCATGACTCTTCCATGAAGGTCATATTTGAGCAAGTGTCGCTGAACCGTACGGCAGTGCACCATGACTCCACGGTGTGCTAAATCTCGTTGAAGGTCTTTTGCTGCCAAACGGATGTTTTGATTCACCTTTCTCGCAATCCGATGAGCAGTTTTTGCAAAGTTTTCTTGGTACTCCAGTCCTCAACTTGACCTTCACTGTGTCTGTTGACTGCCTTTTCTGAATTATATTCTGAACTGAGGAAATAGCAACCTGAAAACATTTTGCAATCTTCTTATAGCCTTCTCCTGCTTTGGGGACATTATTTGTTTTCATTTTCAGACAGCTAGAGAGCTGCGTAGAGGATCCTATGGCTTCTGATTGTTGGGCCAAGTTTACAGGAGTCTAGGTATTTATAAACATTGAAATGTGCATCCCCTGGCCTTTCCTTACAGTGATTGTGAACAAGCCCTAACAACCAAAATATGGTCTGAGACCATAGTCAAAGTTACCTGAGAGCTCCAATGTTTGGGGTACCCAAACTTTTGCTCAATGCTCATTTCCTTTTTTTAGTTTAGAATAGCACAGAACAAAAATAATACACTAATACTGCTTAAAATGTCAAAATGAGTCTTTTATCTTTTAATTTATGCCATTCAGAGATCAGTTCATCTTCCACTTGCTTTTCTATTCTCAGGAACAGAAATTTTGATCAGGGAGCCCAAACTGTACAACTGTATCTGCAACCGTTTTTGAGTTAAAATGGAAAACATATTATTTTTACTAATGACCTTGACCCCCCTGACATTTAACCCCCAACCTCAATGGACCCAGCAAAAACTTTCACTTGTAAAACATCCGTTTTTTTTTTTCCATTTTCCGTTTTTTTAAGTGATGCAGTTGTGTCTAAGGGCCCGAAGATCACAGGCATCCAGTAAAGGCCTTCGGCCTTGTCCCTTTTGAACAGAGATTTTTCCAGTTTATGTTAATCTTTTGATGATGTTATGCACTATTGATGATGAGACCTTCAAAGCCTCTGCAATTTGACATTGAGGAACATTGTTTTTAAAGTATTCCACATTTTTTTTTTCACAAGCCTTCACAGGTTGTAGAGCCTCTAGCCATCTTTACTTCTGAGAGACTCAGCCTCTCTAAGACATTGCTTTCATAGCCAATCATGTTACACACCCGATGCCAGTTAACTTATGACTTGCTAAATGTTCTTTCAGCTGATTGTCTTATATATTCATTGCTTTTTCAGCCCTTTTTTGCCTGTGTCCCAACTTTTTTGAGACCTCTTGCAGCCGGTAAATTTGAAATAAGCTCATTTTGTGGATAAAAATGTAAAATGTCTCAGTTTCAACATTTGAAACGTTATCTATGTTCTATCGTAAATAACATATTGGCTCATATGATCTGAAAGTCATTGCATTTTGGTTTTATTTACAATTTACACTTTACCCCAACTATTTCAGAATTTGGGTTGTACTTCATTTCTCACTTTTTACAGGTTAACTACATATACCTTATGACACATGTAAAAAAAGAAAAAGAAACAGTTTCTCTCATGACTTCTTCGTGGAAGAAATGTGTAATGTTTACTGGGAACACTATCAGAGCTACCCCATCACACAGCATTTCAGAAAGGACACTCATGTCAGATTTAATCATTTGTTTGGAATAACATACATTCGGATTTGGCGGTGATTCTGCTCAAGTGATACTCTGGAACAATCTGAGCAAGCATGACACTGACATCCCAGGAGATCACAACCCCCCCCCCCCCTCCGGCAGAGCCTGGTTCCCCTTGTTTAAAATTTCAATTCATTAGATTTGTATTGCGCTTTTCACTGAGACTGTCACAAAGACGCTTTACAGTGAGAGTTTCAATAAATGACAGGGTAGTGCCCAGCCTATTCCCCCTACAGCAAATGAGGAAAAATCCTCAAACAGTGGTGAGAAAAAACTCCCCAGTGGGAAGAAATCTCAGGAGGAACCCGGCTATAGTGGGGAAGCCCATCCTCCGCGGGCTAGCTAAATAATAACAAGATAAAGTCAATAGAGTAAAATGGCAAAAGAGTTCCATTTAAGTCAATGTGAACAGCGGCAGCTGTAGCTCCAGGAAGTGGCATGCCGAGGATGGTGCAGAACTGGATCAGGACCGGATCAAGACAGCAGGACAGCAGAAGCCAACGCACAAAATGAAATGAAAGACAATACAGTTTACAAACTATGCCGATACCGTACAAAACAATGGCAATACCATATAAAGAAAAGAGTATAACAAGTACTGCCAAAGACTATGCCGTTGTAAAGAAGGAGGCTGGGGAGGTGGAGGGGATGTTTGTGTAGATCTGTAATGGGTCTTGGTGGGAATGGTAGAGCTTGGCTAGTTGAGATGGAGAGTGCCAGCTTATTTAAAAAGATGCACAAATTTGTCCAAGTCCAATACGATCGGACAAGGGATGGAGCCAAGACTGATTTTCGTGCCTGTCTGAACTAACACTGACGCTCCATATGGTTGGAAGCAGAATTGAAAGATGCACATTTTGATAGTTTGACATCAAAGTGATACAAGTGAAGAAAGTTATCGCAAAAAAACAAGTTTTCCCTTTGCATTGACCTTGACCCTGATCACCCCCAAAATTTAATCTGGTAATCTAACGACCATTGCCCACCAACTCTGAAAGTTTGAAGTCAATCAGCGCAACTGTGTAGATGCTAGATTAGTAACGGACACACTGACAAACAAACAAATGAATGAAAGGTCATTCATAGAATGACGACTTGCCGAAATCATGCACAGTTCTCTGAAACAGAATGAACCAATTGGAGTTGGTTTCAAGTCTCTAGTTGTAATAGTAGCAAAGTTATGAACCAAAATGTGGTTTTAATGTGCTTGGTGCCCTTGACCTTGACCTTTGACCTAGGGACTAAACAAAGCATAGACGTCTGGCGACTAACCTCCTATGTCACGGGGTGAAATTTCATGAACACAAACGATATTGAAAAGGTAAAAAAGCGTGTTTCTAACAAACAGACAGACAAACATACAAATGAAAATTATGGTCATTTTTGTAACATTCGATTTTGATGTCAGATAAACGTCAATTACGTCATAACTGTTTGACCGCTTGAGCTAAAATTTGGTATGTGAAGTACTTGATCCATGGTCAATCCGATAAATGTGAAAAAATCAACAAAATCAAAAAATCATTTTGAAGTACTTGCGATGACATCACTTGAAACTTGATGGCATACTACTAAAAGCACTTTCCATGACATACAAAATGGCATTAGTTTCAAGTCGCTAACTTAAATTAAACAAAAGATATGAGCCAAATGTGTTTTTTACCTTTTGCCTCACATTGACCTTGACCTTGAAGTTATTTTTATGAAAATCAATAGGCTTCTTACAAGGTCATAGGAGATTCAAAAGCTGCAAATGAGATTTCGATTAAGCCAAGAGTTTAAGAAAAAATCTCATTTTTAACAAACAGACAGACAGACAAACAAACAAACAAATGATGTCAAATGTGAAATTTGATGGCATACTGCTAAGGATAAAAAAAACCCGTCAATTACGTCATAACCGTTTGACTGATTGAGCTCAAAAGTGGTGTGTGTGGTACTTGAACAATGGGCTGTATGATGAAATAAAAAAAGAATTATTAAAATCAAACATTTTTAATTTTTGTCATTTTGACGTACTTTGATTGGAAGATCGTCTTTGGGACCCGTAACTGCTAAAATGGGCTCTGTATGTTAAACGAAATGGCGTTGGATTCAAGTTGTTATCTCAAGCAAAAACAAAGTTATCAACCAAAATGTGTTTTTGACATTTTGCATCAATAGGCTTCTTACAAGGTCGTAGGATATTCAAAAGCTAAAAAAGAGATTTCGATTGAGCCAAGAGTTTAAGAAGAAATCTCATTTGTATCAAATAAACCGCACCGATTACAATACCTTGCCCCCTGACTCCATCAGAGGTGAGATAATAATCCATCCTAAAATGGCAGAAACATACCTCGTACTTGACTTAAGACCAGGTTTTTGTTAGTCAGTTATGGATTTGCTTTCCACTGCCTCAAAATATGACTACACCAACAATGTGCTTTACCTTACCTCATTTCAAGGTCAACACCCCATGTGTGCTCAAATGGGGGCAAGCAGATTTGCTTTTGAAACAATGTGGGTGCTGGACTGGAAAATGACAACTGCGTTGGACTGAAACAAGCAAAGACACTTTTGTTGTGCCTTGAGCCATTTTTAGCTGAGTGTAAGATGGAGCCCGTACAGTCAATTACCAAAGCCAGTGCAAGACGAATGAAAATGTAAATGAAGGACCATCTTGCGATTTGATCACAAAAGCCGCTCTTTGCACCCCCTTACTTCCGATGCCCTTGCGCAGACTACACCCTCCTTCAAAGTTGGCCTTCATTTTGATCTCAACTACACAACTGTAAAGTTTTGTGACTGCATTTTATACAGTCGTGACACTATTGTGGTGACAAATCTATCCACAGACAGATGTACATATTAACACCTGGCAAAGTGCTCAAGTGCTTGCTTCTGTGGTAGTTGCTGCTACACTAAGTGTCTACCGAACCACATTTTGCCATGTTGACCCACATATGCACACACACATGTACAGACTCACAAGGTGAAAACATTACTAGCCACCGCTGTTGTAGCTGGTAAAAATTTACAGGACCAGAAGCTTTTTTTATATAAATACTGACTGGATACTTAGAAATATTTTCTGATAAATTTTACAATCAATAAATTAAATAGTAAATGCTCAAAATTGTGCACAATCATCACTCTTCACTAATTTGGATAATTAATTTTGAACTACTTCTCTTTATTTTCTGCCCAAGTTATTTTAGTCAATGATAACTGAGTGAATGTTCTTGAATCCTGAGTGGTGGTGAGCGAAGACTGAAAACACCAAACGGCTGTAATCAAGTGCAGTGTCCTCATTATGTAGGGCTCGTGTGTACTCTGTATTTAGATGTTTGTTTCCGCTTTTCTGTCACCGGAATCAGTAAACACCCAGTTAATGAAATTAAGCGTCCTTAACATCCAGTGAAACAGGTTCTACTCAAATGCCTGTCTTTTGAAAAAATACTTGGGTTTATTTTTCTGAATCAGTAAAAAAGCTATTTAATTCTTATAAGACATTGGAGTCTGAATGTGCTTGCATATGTGAGAGAGAGAATGAAAGAGAATGACATGTAGACCTATACCTGGGCTTGTGAAAGAGACTGCCATGTGAGACTATTGTTTACAGCTTTGAGTAAAAAAAAAGGGACTGTTCTGGCTTTTTGTCTCACCTTAAGGTGAACTCCAAAATCTAAACAGTAACACGGAGCATTTTTCCCAATTTGTAAAAACATTCATTTAAATGCAAAAGTGCAGGTCATCCACCCATCTTGAGTCCACGTGCGTCATTTCTAAAGATTAAGTTTGACAGTAAAATGTTTTGGAAACAAAAAGGAATAAAAGATGGCGAAATATGATGCTCTAAATATGATGGGTGCTTCAGTTTCATTTGACAAATTACTTTATGTCCCTAAAATGGGAAATTATGTACAACCCAAATTCCGAAATAGTTGGGATGAATTGTAAATTGTGAGTGACTTTCAGATCACATGAGCCAATATGTTATTTACAATAGAACATAAATAACATTTTAAATGTTGAATCTGAGACAGTTTACATTTTTATCCAAAAAATGAGTTTATTTCAAATTTTCTGGCTGCAACAGGTCTCAAAAAAGTTGGGACACAGTCAAAAAAAAGGGCTGAAAAAGCAATTAATATATAAAAGAATCAGCTCAAAGAACATTTAGCAAGTAATTAAGTAAACTGGCATAAGGTGTGAAACATGATTGGCTATAAAAGGAATGTCTTAGAGGGGCTGAGTCTCTCAGAAGTACAGATGGCCAGAGGCTCTCCAACCTGTGAAGGCTTGTGTAAAAAAATTGTGCAATACTTTAAAAACAACGTTCCTCAACGTCAAATTGCAAAGGCTTTGAAGGTCTTATCATCGACAGCACATAACATCATCAAAAGGTTAAAAGAAACTTGGAAAATCTCTGTGCGTAAGGGACAAGGCCAAAGACCTTTACTGGATGCCTGTGATCTTCGGGCCCTCAGATGCCACTGCATCACTCACTGGCATGATTCTGTCAGTGACATTACTAATTGGGCCCAGTAATACTTCAAGAAACCACTGTCTAGAAAGACAGTCTGCCGTGCCATCCACAGACGCCACCTAAAACTTTATCATGCAAAATTAAGCCATTGTTAATAATAATAATGCATCAATTTTATATAGCGCTTTTTTGGACACTCAAAGACGCTTTACAATGGAGGCATTATTCATTCACACTCTGATGGTGGTAAACTACATTTTTGTAGCCACAGCTGCCCTGGGGCAGACTGACGGAAGCGTGGCTGCCAGTATGCGCCTACGGCCCCTCCGACCACCACCAAACATTCACACACAGCCATACAGGAGGGAGGTGGGGAGTACCCGGAGGAAACCCACGCGAACACGGGGAGAACAGGCAAACTCCACACAGAAAGGCCCCAGGCCGGATTCGAACCCACGGCCTTCTTGCTGTGAGGCAGTAGTGCTAACCACTATGCCACCATGCCACTATGCCACCATGCCGCCCATTGTTGATTATGATCGAGAAGAGCCGTTGTGTTCTGTGGGCCAAGGCTCATTTAAAATGGACTGAAGCAAAGTGGCAAAGTGTCCCGTGGTCAGATGAGTCCAAATGCGACATTCTTGTTGGAAATCATGGGCGTCATGTCCTCCGGGCTAAAGAGGGGAAAGATCACCCCTCCTGTTATCAGCGTTCAGTTCAAAAGCCAGCATCTCTGATAGTATGGGGATGCATTAGTGCATATGGTGTGGGACACTTGCATGTTTAAAAAAGCACCATGAATGCTGATAAGTACATAAAGGTTTTAAAGCAACATATGCTCCCCTCCAGATAACATCTATTCCAGGGAGGGCCTTGTGTATTTCAGCAGGACAATGCAATACCACATACTGCAGCTATTACAACAGCATGGTTTCGTAGTAGACGAGTCCGTGTGCCGAACTGGCGTGCCTGCAATCCTGATCTTTCACCAATTGAGAACAATTGGCGCATAACTAAATTAAACAAAATGTCCGTCAAAGGAGACCCAAAACTCTCCAGCAGCTGGAAGCCTGTATTAAACAAGAGTGGGATCAAATTCCAATGGCTAAACTCAAGAAACTTGTCTCCTCAATGCCCAGATGCCTCCACTCTGTTTTAAAAAGAAGAGGGGATGCTACACCATGGTAAACAGGCCCCTGTCCCAACTTTTTTAAGACCTGTAGCAGCCATCAAATTTGAAATGAGCTCATTTTGTGCATACAATTGTAAAATTTCTAAGTTTTAACATTTGCTATGTTATCTCTTTTCTATTGTGAAAAAAATACTGGCTGTTGTGATTTGAAAGTCATTGCATTTTGATTTTATATACACTTTGTCCCAACTATTCCGGAATTTGGGTTGTATAAATTGGACGGGAATTCCTATGTGGATTAGCTGCTATGGATGTTTGTACCATCAAATTAAACATCAATCTCGGCACTGTGAACTCATTGTAATTTATATCAAATCTCAATGTGCTGAACAGCTGAGTCAAAGCAACAGTTATGCCCTTATCCTAAAAACTTGCCATTTAATTGTATGTCAGTGCACAGAAGGTTAGCCCGATGCAGTCTGAGTGATATGTTGTTCTACGTGACACTGCCTATGGGCAAGATGTGATGCAAACATGGTAATCGTCGTAGCTCGTCCCTGTGCTTCCTGTTAGTCACACACTATTGACTAATGGTCACAGCTTGCACAGTACAGATGGTTGCTTTATTCTAAAGCTTTAACTGTGTCTTCTCAGAACAGATTAGATGAAGTACACAGGCCTGATGAAATTCATACATTATTCAAATTGTACCTTGAAGCAACGTTTAATTTTTTAATATCGAGGGTTTGGAGCGCAATGGTTATATATCCATTTTAGAGGTTTTAAGAAAAATTTAAATTTAGGTTTCCATGTGTTCTATTAAATAAGGTATTTTATATCTTTTTTTTTTTTTTTTTAACCAGTCTCCCTTTTGTTGCATGGTTCAGAAGTATGTTGAACACCTAAGTTTTCATAGGAGTATAACTGCAACATCATGGTCAAAATTGCCAAAAATGGTCATGTCACCTCAGTGCTCCAACAATTCTAGCACATGATGTGACATAACACAATGGTGATTGGTTGAAGATAAGTTTGTTTGTAATGGAAGACAGACTATTCTGTATTAAAATTCAAGTTTATTCATCAAAATGTCAATGTTTAATTCATTTAAGCAGATTTTGTTGGATATATCACAAAATGAAAATGTGAATTCTGATGAAAAATGAATGCAGATGGACATATAGTTATTGTGCTCCAAGGATTAGCTGATAGAAAGCTTTGACAGGGGGTAAAAATTTCAAAACCACAAAATTTGGACATATAAGCATTGCGTTCCCAACCCTTGATATGCTACTGTAGGCTGGTCATAAAATTGTAGAGGTGGTGGGTAGGACCTGGGCAGTAGCAGGGCATGCATTGTTATGACACAGGAGAAAGTTATGAGGCAGATCGTATGGTTCGTACCCGCTCCTGCTTTCCAGTTGCATTTAAATACTTGAGTGATTTTTACATGTTCTGACAAACATTTAGGTCTGACATGTGCAACTGTTGCCATCTCCTTTGGGCAGATATTAATCTGGCTTTAATTTTCACCTTAAGCTTTAGCTCCCACCTGAAAACACCTCAACAAATTGACATTTGGCAGTGAAGCCAGACTTGAAGACTTGAAGCAGCTTTCCGATCCTCCTTGTAAGAAAGCAAGAAAGAGCAAGTTTTGTGATTTTGATCATTTTCATCCCGCGCAGAAGTTCAGTATTAATAACACGCATAACGTCAATGATAATTATAGTGTAGTTGCGGAAGTGATACGAGTTACACTCACACTAGCATACAGTCCTATTGTGTCTTTCCCCAAACAGGCTTCCCAAATGAGGTCGGCATCTGTCCCAAGAAAACAAAGGTTTCTACTTTCACGTAGAGAACAGACTTTGAGATCCAAATCTTTAAAAATTTTTTGTTTGTATTACATTGGGAAGAACTCAGACTTAATATCACTCTCAATGTGTTTGAAGCTATGACATTTCATTTCAGTTCACTACTTAGGATAAGGTTGAGTTGGTGCCTTCTACAAAGATTGAAAAGATTGGCTTTGAGGGACAGACAGGATGCAAGCCAAAGAAATGAGATATCGAGGATTCAGGCCCAGTGCCTCACAGCAAGAAGACTGTGGGTTCAAATCTCTAGCCTGGGGTCTTTCTGTATGGAGTTTGCATGTTCACCATGTGTCCAGGTGGGTTTCCTCTGGGTACTCTGCTCTCCTCCCACAGTCCAATGACATGCACATCAGGATAATTGGAGATATAAAATTGCCGATAGAGATGAGTGTAAGAGTGAATGGTCTGTGACTGGTGTGTGCACCCTGCAATTGATTGGTGAGCTGTTCAGAGTGGGTCCCTGATTTTCTCTCACACTCATCTGGAATAGGCTCCAGCTCTCCTGTGATCCTTATGAGTAAGAAGCGAAACGGAGAATGGATGGATGGAGTTATTGGGGCAGTCCTTGTCGTTAATCCAGATTTAAGTATGTTCCGAACTGAGGATTGTAATAAGGAAAACCCATTGTCTAAGAGGTTGAGGTCAGCTGCTATGCAAGGTTTTAGAGAGGCAGCAAAAGGATAGACTTTGGAAATGAATAAAATATAGATTTATTGTTCATGAATTGTGCAAAATGCTATGAGGTGGCGTTAGCTATATCAGTGTCATTATTGTATGTTTTTTTCATTGTTGTATGCTAGGAGTTTGTTTTCAAAACGCAAAATATCCATTTTACTAATTTTGTGTGATGGTTGCTGGAATTGGACGTCAAGAGCAGCGGCCGGAAATAAAAGGCAACACTCACAGCGTGTTGAGAGACTAAAAACAGATAAAAATAACGAGACTCACGCTACCAACGGACCTGACGCCGCCCGTGGTAGAAAACAGGCGAGCTCAACGAAAGACAAAAGAATAGGGAAATAAACCCAAGATTCCCTTGCTCACTAGCACTTTTCCTGTTACGCAACTAAGTTCCTGACAATAATCTTTCTAGAGACCTTACTGGCTAAAGCGCCAAAGAAGGACTGACACTCTAGCAACGGGAGCGAGGCGAAATAGGAGCTTAAATAGAGTCCGGGCCACGCCCCCAATCAATGCCAGCTGGTCCAGGAATCCGATAGGGAGCAAAACGATATCGTCCCAGACGAGAGCAACAAACAGCTCTCAAAGCTCCCAAACCATGACATTTTGATTAAATCAGCTTTTTCTACGTTGGTGTCTATTGCATTTTATAGAAGAACACAAACTTCGACCATGAAAAAATACACCTCAAAGTAAGAATGTCAAAAAATTTATGTTTTTGGCACCATGTGTATGAAGCACAGAGCTACCATTCTATAGTATTATCTCAATTTTCGTGATTTTGGCTTTTAGTGTGTGTTGTGTTCTGGGGTCCTGGCCTTCGGCCAGGACAGCATTTATGGTTTTAACAGTTTCATGTTCCATAGTTTCATAGTTCAGGACAGTTTCTTGTATCAGGTTCAAGCATTTCATTATTCATGTCCATGTCCATGTTTTTACTTTTCCATGTTTTTGTTTTCGCCAGGTCTGCCATGCCACTCCACTGCTTGTCTGCGTTCCCCCTCGTGCCTTCGTTGTTGCACATTTCTGAGCTCTGGTTGGCTTTGGTATTTCCCCCTCCTTCTGTGCTGTGCTGATTCAGGGCTCTCTAAGCTTAATTGACAATTAACTGTTTTTAAGTTACTAACATTTACTAACATTCACTGGGTGGTGTAATTCTTAGACAGGCACATTACTAATATTACTAATTTAGACAGGGAGTTTATTGTCATGATTCCTGCTTTGCTATTTCAAGATCTTGCTGTGCTTTTCTGTTCTGAATATTCATGCTTAATTCCAAACTGCATACTTAATTGGTACTTAAGCTGAGCACGCTCATTCTCTTAATGAGCAAGTCTTGTCATCCAATCTTGGTCCATGTGTCTTGATCTTGCCATGCCTCTTGTTTCTCCTTCTCCAGGTGTTACCCCTCATGTCATGATTTCCAAGCCTTTATCAGGATGCGGTGGAAGTTGGCTGGCAGACAGTGTCTCAAGTCTTGCTCCATGTCCATGTTCAAGTTCTTGTTTCCAAGTCTTGTTCCATGTGCAAGTTTTGTTCTCTAGTTCACGTTCATGTTCCCAAGCCTTCTCGTTCTCGTTTTTGTATATAGCCTTAGTATCGTTGATTATTTCTGTTCTTGCTTATCTCCCTGGAGTTTCCAGTGGTTTTTTGTTCTTGCCATTTTTGCTCTTTAGTTCTCAGCTCTGTGTAGCTTACCTTAGTTTGTCTTTTGCAACCCTTTGGTCCAAGTTTTTTGTTGGCCCTCGTGCCTGTTTTGTTTTTTGTTTTAAATAAATCCTCATTTCCCTTCACCCCGCTTCTGGTGTCTAACTGATTCCGTATCAGTGTGTTTTGGAAACAAACTCTCAATGTGGTTTATTAATGAGTAACTAGTATTCTCAACACAGAGCTTTATCAGTCAGCCTTTAGTTTGTGTTTTGACTGGGCTAGCAGGACAGCCCTATGGTCTGTGTGAAACCTGAAGTGAAACTAGACCAGCAGTCAGCAGTGACTTGACAGGAGGCTCCTCCCTGCTTTGAATTCGACACACGATGCTGAAGGCAAAACCAATTCTCCCTCCGCATTTCTCTTGAAATTATGATTGCTTGCTCATGCTGTGATGTCACACGTCAGTTACTTTCTCTGAGGGTTTACTATCAGCTGATCGATGGTCCTTATTTGCTTCTTCTTACCACATCAATTGTGCTGTTAGCACTATTTTTTTAATAAACTGTGAAACAGAGGAATCAGCCATCAGTTTTACATTAGGCAGTGGCTGTATTTACGATGCCATAAACAGTGATTCAGGGCTATATTTATGGCAAGTTGGAGTGGACATGCGTGGAGGTGTCACTGGGCAAATCCAAGATGACGGACTCACGTTTGACAGTTGTAGAGAGCGATTTTGATAATTTAGCCACTGAAATTCAGTCAAGAAAATTTCAAGTTTAATTTCTCGTGTTGCTACACGTGGTAATCTTACTGAGTGATATCACACCGGGTTGCTAGGGCACGCGCAGCATGCATTAGCGATATTCATACTCTAAAGCCCCTTCTCAATCATAAAATCCCCCTAAACATATTGGTGCCTCCCTTTAAAACCGTACTGGCAAATAAAAAGTTAGAAAAAAGAGGTGATTGGATACGAAATTCTTTCTACGCAAGAGTTAACTATTCCTTTCTGTATATTTCCCCATTTAAAACTACCTAAGTGTATACTGCAAAGCGCCGTTTTGAAATTTTGGCATATGTGTACTCGGGTATGGTACGATATTACTAGTGAGAAAGCTGACCAACGGGGAGAGGGGACAATCGCACTGGCATGATACCGAACAATCATACCTTGTGTGAAAGCAGTCTGAGAGTTTGTATTAAGAACAAACACTCCGCCTTAGACCACAGTTCAGCATACTGAGCCTGGAAGCTGCCAACACAAGTGAAGACACGGCAGTGCGCACGCGCGCCGTAAATATAGCCCTGAATCACCGTGTACGGCGCCGTAGATATAGCCACTTCCTTTACATTATGTTTCCTGTAACTCACGGGAATTAGAGTATAGGCTGATACATTACAAAGCACACTAAAGCCCATCGCTGAAGAGCAAGACTATGAGCCTTGCACCACACTGGACTGTGATACTCACTCAGTTTTATCAAGCGTTACACTTCTCAAAACTTCTTATGGCTTTACTCGCAGTGCTTTTTATGGGTTGTGTACTAATGAATTGACCCTTCTGGATATACTTGAGTTCATTCTTCATTAGAGCAGGTATTGAATCCACCACTCTGAAGGCAAAATTGGCTGTGTCTGATTGGTCCAGAAGAACAATGACATGTAAATTACCAACAGGTTCAGTTAGTGTGTTGCGGGAAGCTGTTTTGGCCTCTTTCTGTCTCAAGGGATTCCTTGCTTGCTTTGCCTTAACAAGCTTACTGGCTTGTAAAACTTTTTGTTTTCTTCTCCAACTTGTCTGAAGTTGGGGAGCTAATGCAATTACTGCCTTGGAGGGTCGCCAAAAACCTAAAAAGCTGGAACAGCAATTACACCATATCAGAGGTTATGTGACAATTTGTACAATCTCACAGAGTTCCACAGGTTTATACATACTCCAGTATAGCCTATTCCACATGTCATTTGCTCTTGTGTCTCAGAATTTAAATACTTGCGTGCCTTTTCTTTGCAACACCAACACCAACTCCGCTTGAAGACTGCGCTTAAATAATAATAATAAAAAAAACACACAAGTGACACATTTACAGAGGATAGAGTAGCGGGAAGAGTCTTCTCACTTCTGGTACTGTGATAACATGTCCAGCAAATCAATCATCCAGCACACAAACAACACATATCCCTGTCATGTGCTGCTGATCTTCCTGTAACAGCCAGTGTTTTCACAGGCTCCCTCTTCAAAACAAGGTGCCCAGTCTCTGTTTAGGAGTCTTACAAGTGAGACCTAATCTATATTGAGCTAGAACTGGACAAGCGAGAGCCCATACCTCCGCCAGCATTGCTGGACTTGCACTGATCACTCAGCTTATATCTCAGCTGTACTTTGGCCTAGATATGCCAAAATTTAATCACTTGTTCCTCCGCAGGGGTGTAAAGTTCGGATTCAGAAAGTAAAAATCCTCCCCAGAACTTTATTCTATCCTTCTGGATTTACTTTGGACAGGAGATCGCAATTTGAGTGATCAGCTCATTCTGTGGGAGGGAGAAAAACCTGGCAGGACTTTTACTTTCTGACCCCTGGATTTTACACCTCTGTCCTCTTATGCTACTTTAACGCCCTGCAAAGTTTGGCTGAAATCTATGCAACAGTTTTTGAGATATCCTGCAAAAAGACATAAAAAAATAAGTAAACAAATGGAAGCAAAAACATAACCTCCTTGGCAGCGGTAATGAATGCAGCAATGTGACTCAGTAAAATGGCTTGATTTATTTTTTATTTTTCATAAGGTAAGCAGGGTCACTGTTTGCAAATGAAGTTTTCCATTCAACTATGTTGGCTATTGGCGATGAAATATGTTCTTTTTATTCCCGTGATGGAATAAAGTTATGTTTGTTTAAGTTTTTAGCCCTGAGCTAAATCCTGATAAACATCTGGCCATTTTGTTTTTGATCAGTATTTCTGAGAATGTCTAGTTCTCAAATAGCTTTGGTATAGCAACATAAAAAATGACAATACTGCAAGAAAGACCCTACTACAAGAAATTAGCAAGCTATCATAAAGTTATTTTGAAATAGCTATTAAAGGAATTGGAGTGTCATGCCATTTTAACCACTCTGGGCCATGGACTTTCCAATGACATTTAAGCCTAAGCATTGAGCACCTGGGATACATTGTAAATGACAGAAAAATAATGTTGAAGACCTGTAAATCCTTGCCTTTCCTCTGCAGTCAAGTCCACTAAGGTGACATCACTCAGCCTTGAACTGCACAGGACATTGCTGTTTATTATGATTTTGTGGTCCAGATTGTTTTGTCTCATATGAAATTTGAATTATGGTCAATCCGTTGAGCCTGGTGCTCTTCCACATAGCAGTAAATTGAAAGAAAATCTGTTCACACAAATGCACCATCAAAAGAACTTAAACATGAATTTGACAAGATATGAAAAAAATGTCCAATGTAGGACATTAAACATTTTCAAAAGGGAGGCAATGTATATCACCACACAGCCTATGGTGAAGCTAAGAAGCACAGCTATGAGGCGGGTGGCATTTTACAACCTTTCAATGATTGTTCGATGACTTAAGACTAAATTTTCTGAGACAAACACGCAACCTTTTGGATAGCTGAAGGACAACTGATATGATATGCATAACTGATATGTGCTGCGCAGTGGTGTACCTCAGCATATGGTCCAACGAATGGCTTAGTCACCAAGTTGCCAAACTTCTCATTGCAAGAGATTTCAGCATATCCTGTCCTGGCATGTAACAATCGTCCTTCTCAGAAACTGTTGATTCATTTTACCAATGCTCCAGTGTCTTTCTGAGGGTAGTCTAGATCATGCTATGGTTATGAGAATGACATGATGTAAGAGGTAACATTTCTACACCCTTTCAAATGGTTAAAACATTTCTCTTTTCCCTTGGTTAAAAAAAGTCTGATTTCACCTAAAAATATTTTTGGCAAGGCACAATGTGGCATCAGTGGTGATGGGTCCAGGGTCTGAAAGAATAAGTCCTGCTATGAGTTCCTTCTACCCATGAACTCCAGTTGATTGCCAACTCATTCTACTTCTTGGATTTACAACGGGCCTTGTCAACAAATCAACTCGAATGGAACAAAACACTGGGCAGGACTGTCATTAACTCTTTAACCCTTTAAGGCTTTATGCAAAAATCCCAGCAGAGAATCATGCTGCCGTGTTTACCATAGTAACCTGTATGTGGGCTGAAGCACAGCTTCTCAGCTTTCTCGAACAGTTGGAATTTTTTTGATTTAGCAAAACTTACAGTAATTACGGTACTTTCAAAATTACGCGCATATCTGTGTCGGCGACGACATGTTCGGCGTAAAAGGGTTAAACCAGTATTTTCTATTCCAAATGACATAATTTTTGATAGATAGATGCAGTTGGCATCCGTCAGTCTCGGAAGACTATGGTGGGGTTGCACGTTGGGTGGCAAGTCTGGCACAGCGTCGGGTGCGACTGGTCAGGCCGAAACCCGCAAGCCTGGTCTCCTGCAGAGCAACAATATCCATCTGCAATCTGCTCAGCTCCATGTCGATGACTGCTGTCTTACAAGCATCGCTGAATTCTTGAAAGGTCTTCAGAGAAGCCTGGTGTCAATATTCTAACTTTCAAAGCAGAAGTTTTCTTTCTGTTTCCTTGGTTGCCTGGTGCCATGTTGACGAACCGCCTGTTGGTTTTCACACCAAAAGCCACACACCCAGTAAGATTAGCGGACCATGACGAGGCAGCACCTTATTGGCTGGGTGCTGCCCAGCTCGAGGCGGGCGGTAGCTGCCCAATGAGGCATGATAACCCCTCCCACCGTCAGAAGCAGTACTACACCAATTGAGCGATGACTAATAACTGGTAAACTGCTGCTTCCCGTGTTGTGTTGACACTGTGAAGCGAAGCTGGAGTGTCCTCTCCATTGCGTAAAAGCCTAGGTAGAAGTATATGGAGGACAAGCTGTGACCCATGCAGCAGGTCCCTCCTCTCCATGTCGTCGAAATGATCCAAGAGAAAGAAAACAGCCCATATGCTTGGTTACAGCGCCGTTGCAGGAGCTGCCAGAGCGAAGTTGAAGACAACAATGAACTGCCTCAGGGGCTCCGACTACGAATTTTTCCTCAGGGTTGACTCCCAAAGCCTCTCCCACGAATGGGTATGCCGCAAGGCAGCGGAGGTTTGAGATCAGGGTTTTCCTTCCCCGAGGTGGACTGCCTTGAAGAAGGCTGTCGAGCCTCACCTACCAGAAGCGTCTGGTTATTAAGGCCCCAGATATCTGCCTTTGCTCCTTCTCTCGTCAGTAAAAGCAGTTCCACCACGAGCAGGCCAGGAGTTGGACTTGGTTGTCAGAGGCTGTATTTTACGCAAGCCATATGGAAGCATTTTCTAAGTAGAGGTTGCTCAATTCCCACTACCACTTCCAGCTGTAACAACCTTGTAACTAGATAGATAGCAAGCTAGCTAACTAGCTAACTAGATAGATAGATAGATAGATATCTTATTTAGCATTTTCTTACATAATAGAAGTCTTGGTTCTTCATTCTTCATATAGTATGCAGTGAAACAAAAAATTCACTTCAGCTTCATCCACACCCAACACCCAGTTCACATGCAGGCCAAAGTCTCTCCTCCTCAACAGTATAACTGGCCCTGCCCGTCTCAACTGCCAGAGGGAGGGTCCCAGTCCTCAGCTGGGCACACAAAGGCCTTCTAGATTATTCCAAGGGTAAAGAACCATAAGGCTCTGGACAAGATATGTTTTTAATTCGACTATATGTTCTAGGTTTTGTTCTCAGCCAGATGTCAGTGGTCAATGTAATAACCTGTAGTTGACTGTGAACCCTACAACCTGCACCATTTATGAAAATAAATTATCGGAAGTCAGATTTAAAATCATACCTTTCTGTTGCAAGCAGTTATCCCGCGAGTTTCAACAACTGTTAAACCTGAACAATGGGTAAGTTATGTATTCGCAGACACAAATCCCTCCATAAGTCAGGGAAATTTAATTTTTCTTACTTAAGTGGCATTTATCTTTATCATTATTGCCAACAGTAATTGTTTGTGAGAGAAAAAGGATCTTTGGAACACATGCTGAAAATACACTGAAAATTATGAATGGCATTGCATGGGAAGCTTGAACTGAGGGCCCAATTACAGTATCCTAGTTATAACGTATTTATGGATTTATTTAGCCTATTTCTGCAACAGCTGCGTTTTTCATAAATGAAGACTAAAAAACACATTTACTCTTTCAGTATAAATAGGCTCTGCCCTTCACGAGACCATTTCGGCAATATTCTTTCGACTCGAGTAAGAAGTCTGAGTTTGGCAGAGGGCGAAGAAACTCGTCAATGCAAGCAGCAGCATTAGCATTCAAATCCTGGACCTGAGCCAGGCTGCAAAGTTCTTGTTTTGGCTTGTGTGCCTGTAATTACTGAATCCCTCCACCACGACCACCACCACCCCACACTCCGACCCCGTCTCATGCAAACTAGGCTTGCGTGAGGACGTCATGCTGTTGAACATATGTGGAGGAGGAGTCCTCAGGGATTCGTGAGAGAGAGAGAGCACTGTTGAATTTGCACTGGGTTTCTAGCCTGACACATTTTTGAAAATTCTGCATGCATGGAGTTGCACAGCATATCCACACCCTCTCAAGGCATGTTTGTTTTTGTTTAGCCCCCTGCCTCTTTTACTTGCTTGCATTCGCCCTCTATCACAATTCCCAGTCCCGCTCAGTTATTATATTTGAGGTGCAGTGTTCCATGGCACTTTGTATTTCTCAATAAGTCCTCTCATACACTGTTATAAACTGAAAGAATTTAACATTTCAATTGACACATTTTTCTCCTGGTTATTTTAACTGTAAGTGGAGTCCTGTGCACATTTCACTGTGGTTTACAGTCAACATAGTCTGAACTCTGTTGTAAACTTAAACTTAAACTTTCCTGTTAAAATAACTGGCAAAAAAGGTGCTAGTTAAATTAACTGGTAAAAAAATGGGCAAGTTTATGACAGTGTAGAGTCAGGTCCTGGGAAAGGTGAGGAATGACACTGCTATCCAGTAGAAATTTAAGGAATTGAATGTGGTCGAGGTCCAAAATAATAATGATAAAAAAAAACAGTGTCCATGGCAACTGCCAGCTTGAATAAGTCTGCAGTGGCAAACACCCACCCACTCCTTTTTCTTATAAAGATGCAAGCAAAGCTGTGCTTTCGGTGGGCAGTGCAGAGCGTGGGGGAGGCTAGGGGTTTACAGGGCAGGACCACCCACCATTATAGTCTTGTTTTGACAGAAACCTTGTTGTAAGATCCCTGTGAAGACAATGGAGAGTACATAAAGGGTCTCTTCATTTCTCAAGTGCCACTTTCCCAAAAAAAAAAAAAACCAACAACAACTCTGGGAACTTGGAGGTGCATTTCCATAAACTATCATACCCTTGTCTGAGGGATCAACAATCCTGGTTCTGGTGGCTGCAGCCTCTTGTAGCTTTTACTGTCACCTTAAAATCATTAAACTCAATTGACTTCACCATCAGCACTGGCTGCTGCTGTCCTGCTGTCCTGATCCGGTCCTGATCCAGTTCTGCTCCATTCTTACCATGACACTTCTGGAGCTACAGATGCCACAGCTTGGATGTTTTAATCAGCTTTAATGGACTTTAATGGAACTTTAATAAAATTTTATTTTTACTTAATTTTATTATTATTAGCTAACCAGCGGAGGAGGGGGTTCCCCACTATAGCTGGGTTCCACCTGAGATTTCTTCCCACCGGGGAGTCTTTTCTCACCACTAGATTTTTCTCCCTACTGGGAGTTTTTTCCCCCTCATCTGCTATAGTGGGGATTAGGCTGGACACTCCCCCTTTCATGTATTTATTTATTTTCTCACTGTAAAGCATCTTTTTGGCAATCTCTCTGTAAAAAGCGCTGTACAAATAAAATTGAATTGAATTGAATTGAATTGAAACCCTTCAAATTTCAATAAACTGTCTGCCTTCGAATTACGCCCAGATTTGGTGACAGAAACTGAGTGTCGAAAGAGGGACGGATTTCGCAGGTTAATCTTTGGCAAGTACACATTGTGTAAATCGGGCTCTGCATCTTGAGGACAATACCGTCACGCGTGCGTGTGCCTCGCCCACTCGTGCTTGTGCCCTCGGGCTCGCCTGTCTGCGCCATTTGTCCATCATGGCAGGGAAACCTGCCCTGCTCTTTGATCTCACTTTGAATGCTTGATCTAAGGGGAATAGCAGAGGTAATTGCCAACCAGAGCACAGCCCTGTAATTATTGGAGCTCCCGTGAGCAGCCAGGGCTGTGTGTTTTCGCATGTGAGCATTTGCTAGCAGGTTTGGGACAGCCCGTTTGCTAAACCTGTTGGGTATGTTGGATAGCTAGCTACCAGAGGTAGTAGTAGAGCACTTACGGCTCCCTCTGGTCATACTAGGATGGGAGAATAGTGAAGGTAGATGGGTGGAGGTGTACAGTCAATGCAGGTCATAAAGAGCGCGACACAGTCCCCTCCGCCCGTGTATCAGCCCCCCCTCCTTCAGCACTCCTCTAAATGAGCTCACCGCCGACAGTGGTGTCAGCAGGGAAGTGTCGATAGCAACCTAAAGCACAGGAAGCTCCAGCACTATATGACGCAATGATGCACCTACCGTCCCTCCCCCTGCTAATAGAGCGCACAGACAGGTGATGTCAGTGGCCTAGGTGACAAAGCAGACAGGTTATTGCCTCCAGGCGGTGAGGGCGGGCTAAACCAATCAGAAATGCTAAGCGTTCTAGCATCTCCTGGGGCCTGCGGTAACTTAACGCCGACCCGAAAGTATCAGCCAATTCGTCACTGTCAGGAATGGTGACATTGTACTCGATTATCCAGCAGCCGAGGGAGAAAAGAAAGCAAAAACGAAGCACGTGAGAATTTTAAATTGGAGTGCATTTTTGGAGCTGTGAGCCCCGAGCTCAAAAACAGATGTGATTTGGAAAACAGTGATCGTTGCAAAAAATAGTCGCCACTGGTATTTATAGAAGGGAACTAGAGGAGGAAGAAGGACAAAAACACAGAAAAGCAGAAGAAGAAAAACACAGTGTATCCATCTATAAACACAGCCCTGTCATACACAATGCTGGGAGGAGAGCTCGAGTGCTAAAACTGCGTCCCTGTCTGAGATTCTCCTGAGCGTGCAGGCATGGCACAAACAAAACAGGATGTTCAGGGAAAAAAAAAAAAAGCATGATCAGGAACTTCATGAAGCCAACATCTCAAATTTCAGGCCAGAGTGAGAGGGGTTAGAGTAGATAAGACACCCCCCACCCTCTTAAAAAAAAGAATAAAAATAAATTCTCTGGTTAAAGCCTTATCTCATCACAAGACTGCGAGCCACCCCCTTGCAGCAGGCCAAGCTTGCACAGCTGTTTCTGATCGGCCACTCCGGGCTGACGGCTGACCTACATTCAGCTGCACGGCTTCTGGCTCGCAGTGGCTTCGGAGAGGGTAGGGTTTGCCATGGCTCCCACTTCGATTTCCTCGGGGATAATTTGCGTCAGTCCCTCGAGGACCACGGCATCGACTCAAATGCCTTCCCTTCAACCTTCTGAACATAATTCATTTATTTGGTCATATACTTCATAGTTCTATTTTTCTTTTTTGCAACTGTTGCATTTTTTCCCCCCGCATTCCTTTAGTCTGTGAAGCGCCGCTGCCAAAACGAATGCACTGACGTCTTTTTCAACGTGGCTGGCGCGAATGCGAATAGCAGGAGAAGCGGTTGTAGTGAATATTCTTGCAATGACCTGCATCTCCATAACACCTGCAGCCTTCTTACGAAATTCTGTCTCTTTCCTGGTCACGGTTCATGGAGAAGCCAAAGACGACAGAGATGCTGCTGGCTTCATATGTGCAGAGATATGGAGAGGAAGGTTTCAAAGCTGGGTCACTGTGTCCCAGGCCTATCACCTAAAAAAGTAATAAAAGAAGAAGAAAAAAAGCCAAGTCACAAGCAAACATGTTTTACTAAACTACCCAGGAATTCAGCATGATGCAAGAGAGCCCTGCCAAAAAAACATTTGTGGCAGGGTGTGGCTCCAGTATACTGACGATCAGAATCTTGAGAGGCGAGACAAATTTCGCAAAACTAGTCGTAATGTTGCGTGCGCAGGTGCGACGCAGTGGATTATGCGGTGGACAGGTTTTACATGATTCACTTACCGGATACGGGCAGAGCCCTCATTGGCGACGCTTTGTGGTTTGAGGGGATTTGAGGACACGGTAATATTGAGCAAATGGAGTCACAGTCTGTCTTGTTGGCACTCTTGTTCGGGCCATAGGACGGAGGCTTAAGGCAGCTGAACAAATGGAATTGATTCTAGGCCATAAATCCACCCTCGGCATGCGAGCTGTACTTTTGTAGACATACGAGCTATAATGAGGCCCTTGTCCAGATGCAGCTCGCAGGTTCACTGGACGTTTGATGGATTGCGTCAGGGTGAATTGTGGCGATGTTCTTTTTTGCTTGTCAAGAGCAGTCAGGTGGACTCTGAGGTTTACCAGGTGCTCCCCTTGTTGAAATAAAAAATGTTTGCGCGTCAGCAATGTCGTTACCTTGGAAAGGTGGTTCTGAGGGTAGACCGGATAGCATGCATTCCCCCCTCCCCTGTTTTTATTTATTTTTGTTTGAGTTACTGCAACCGGTTGCCTGAACTTGGTTCCACTGTTAGCACAGGTCTCAATACAAGCTCAGAGGTCACGTTTAAACCCTTTGCACAGACATAGACACCGGCATCCATAAACTCCAAAATTGAATTCATAAATAATTCTGTTATTGAATTTCCAAATGTCTTGCTTCACTGGAATAAATTTCCAGAGTCTCTGTGACACAAATTCTGAGTTATAAAGCCTACATAGGCTCATGCATAACATGAAAAAATTGGCATTATTTATTTTCTGCGCAAAGCGGTTACGGAACAGGTCTCAGAAGAGTCCACAGCTCTGTTCCTTTATGGTGCTTCTGCCAAAATTATCCATTGTTTCATGAGCAAAATATAATTTTTTACCTTGCCCAAAGGGGACGGGTATTTTTGTCCATGTTATTTGTCCGTCTTTTTGTTTTTTTTTGTCTGTGCCTATGAACAGTATAATGCTAAAATGGCTCAAACTAATTACAAAAAATTTTCAGGAAAAAAGTGCAACGGTTGAAATATCACCCGATTTAATTTTAAATTTCAGGGTCGAGGTCACTGAAAAACTGGGCAGGGTATGTTGTGCCTGGCACCACTCATATGCTTTTCGAACAAAGGCTTAAATTCCTGAATACAACAAAAAGCCAAGCTCATTTTGCCATCAATGTAATGACTTTAAGTTTCTTCAGATAAGCAATTCTTGTTTTGCTCCACAGTATACAAGAGAGGATTCAAAGCCTACCAATGCCCTGGCTTGTAATGTTTTCCTAATATTGCAATAGGTGTCGGGGGAGCATGGTCAGAGGTGAAACCTGGGGGAGTGAGCATATTTCAGGGCATGATGAGGTAGCATAAGGAAGTAATTAAACCTCACATTTATTACAGAGCGCACGCGCATCTCAAACACCTGCGAGACAGCTGAGCGAATCGCAGTGCAGCGGGCTCTGCAGTCGTCAGATAGAGGGGGGCATGCCATGCATCCCTCTGTGTCACTGTATCGACTTGGCTTCATACCCTCCCTGTCACCTGAGCTCCATCTCCTTCAGCACCTGAGCCCCATTCAAAAACAGTCACCGCCTCCCATTTAATTTCCTCACTCCCATTGGGTCCTGAAAGACATTAGAAGTCTTGTTTGACTCTCTGTATTCATTGTCAGCCCTGTGCATCTCTCGCCTTGTTTATCCTGTGAGTGAATCCTAATTCTGCCTTCACCATTTGGATTCCCTTGTCAAAATAAAAGCTTCAGCTGGACTCGGACCTACGTCCATTCATGTAGGTATTGTTACAGGGAGCCGGCGCGAAATAGAGTATGGACAGTCAGCACCTATTTTTCATCACCCTAGTTGGGTTTGTGTTGGATTTTTATCCAAATGTAGCACAGTGCTATAAGACTGGTGAAAAAGCAACAGCCTGCATGAGAATTCCTCACATCCTGCCAGAACTTGTCACAAGGTCTGTGTTCGGCTTTGGGAGGCCAAGCTGTTTGTGTGCAGCACAGCTCAGGAGCAAGGGCTGTTGTTTCAGCCAAGTTACTCTGCAGGAAATGACTGCGGGGGAAGGGGGGAGTTGGATTCTGGACCTAATGTGACTCCTCCCAATGAAAACGTTTGTTTTGATCAGCCCTGTGTGTGCGAATTTGTATTGTGCTCGAGTCTGTAAGCATGTGCATTGCATGGGGCAGTACAATTGTTTGCATCTGAGAAGATGCTCCGTTTGCGTGTGCCAGCATGTGGTTGTGTGAGTGCACATGTGTATGTACTGTACCTACACTGCACATGCATGCATTCTGAGTCTGACAGAATGTAGACTTAAGTAAGAGAAGTAGCTTTGTGGATTGGATTTAAAGTGGGGTAGGACAGGAGTGCTTCTTACAAAATATTTAGTGCATACCACACATTCAGATGTTGATCAAGAAATTATGGTTGATTCAATTTCCTATATCTGCCTCACTGTGAACGCTGACAAGTGTAGTGAACTGAAATGTTTTGTGGAAACTGATCACCTCAAAAAAAAATGGACTTTGCCAGCTAAATGATCTTGTGTTCACAGTACTTAAAAACATGTTAAAAAAAAAAACAAAACAAAACTTTCTTATTTTCTTAAAGTTCCCTCCACACAATGCAATTACGTTAGCCTACACAATTTTTTTTGAGGTAATCAGTTCCCACAAAACATTTGAGTTCACTGCACTATCAGGGTTTCGAGTGGGAGAATGGCTTCAAATGCTTGAATTTCCCATTTTTGTCTCCTGAGTACAGCTCTTAGAAATACAATCGGCTTTAAATGATCACATAACCTTTTTTTTGCCATAGGGACACAAATATGAAATGAGTTTGAGGATCAACATGTTATCGTATTTCGACTTGTACCGCGCTAATACCTGGACAGAATTGCTGAAGGGCTTGAGCCTATCTGAGCACAAAACGGTAAGAGGCAGAAGCATGCCCTGGATCTTTTTCCAATCTGTGGCAAGGATCACACAGTATTAGCTCAGAGAGCCTCCAATTAGCCTGGTATGCATGTCTTTAGACTGGGCGAGGAGACCAGGTCACCTCAAAAAATTGCAGGTGAACACAGGGAGAACAAACAAACTCCACACATAATGGTCCTACGACCCATACATTTTACATTTTCCGGTATTACAAGTAATAATCTCCAATTATTCATAATGGTGAGAACTATATACTTTAATTGCATTTAATGCACCTAATTGTGCCAATTATTTCAGGTGCAAGTATGCTAAGAATGGACTCAGAGACAGACTTTCCATTGAAAAGAGCAATTCAATATCCAGTTGCAACTGTTTATTTCTGGTGGTCAATGCCCAAGCAGGAAAAGATATGGATGTTATTTGCAAATGGAGATAACCTTACCAGTCAGGAAATGGTGATTCTACAAGAGAAACAGCGGGCTCTGGCAGCAAAAGCTAGCAAATAATACAGGAAACATCATGAAGGGAGAAATATCTTTGTGCGTACTGTACTATGCTCAAACTAACATGGCAGGGCATTGCCATAGGTGTGATGGCTGGTGAGTTGAGACGCGGTCAGAATAAAAGAGGGAGCATGCAGATGAGAGAGAGAGACACTCGAATAAAATAAGAGGGCGAGACTTGCGCTTCCAACGGACCTAGATGTCCTCCGAGGCAAGGAAGCAAGGCGAGCTGGAAAGGCAGAAAAGAAAGGGAAGAAACAGAAAGGTTCCCTTGCTACCTAGAACTTCTCAAATATGCAGCTAAGCCCTAAACAACTCTCTTACTAGAGACCTTACAGGCTAAAGTGCAAACATAACACTGACACTCTAGCAACGGAAGTGAGGCGGAACTAGACCTTAAATAGAATCCGGGTGACGCCCCCAATTAATGCCAGCTGGCCCAGAAATCTGATTGAGAGCAAAATGATATCGTCCTGGACGACAGCAACAAAGAAAGCTCTCAAAGCCTCCAAACCATGACAATAGGGGCACTGCACAGGGAGAGGAGAAGACATGGTGGGATCTTACAGGTGATGGTGCAGTAGGTATTATGGGAGAATTATGTCGCCGATGAAGATCAACGATCCTCTATAATGTCAAGCATTATCAATAGCACTCTATGCCGAACCCCAACCCATCACACACCTGACCCACTATGGTAGCCTCTGGTGAGCTCAGAGACTTCAGCTTCAGTCTTCATGACCAAACCATGACCCCAAAACTGGGTAACATATATATTTTTTATCTGTCACACTATATTTTGCCATCTTGAATTATCGAAGGTCAAACAAGCAAGTTCTGATTCACGGGATATGACCAAAGTTGAAACGAACCTTGGAACTCCTGTGGCTTGATTATAGCTTGCTCAGAAACGCGCGTGTGTGTGTGTGTGTGTGTGTGTGTGTGTGTGTGTGTGTGTGTGTGTGTGTGTGTGTGTGTGTGTGTGTGTGTACACGTGTATGTGTGACCTTGCTTAAACATGCAGGCCTGTATTTGCTTGCAGCCAGCCTAAAATTGTCATAGTTATTATTTCAGCTCATGCATCAGACTCCTTATCTATAACCTATCAGACTGGTGACAGTTGCTTGCCAAAATTACTTACTGTACACTTCAAAGCAGTTATGGTCCAGACCAGGAATCAGATGGGGAGGCAGACTTTCAAAGCAACACGTAATTTATTGGCAGCAGTACAGTAATAGCAGGGATGGAACCCCAGAGGAGAAGAGACACAGTTCAGTAAACCTGTAATAGGCAATGATTGGGCTGCTGTAGCTGGCCAGTGGCTTCTGATGAGTTGCCAGATGTTGAAGGGCTTGCCAGTACTGGACTGCCTACGAAGAGGAGGGTTGATGCTTGAGAGGAATTTGGTCCGAGCCCTGGCTCCAGCTTAGGGTTGGTTGCTTGTTCCAGACAAACTTGATAAAGCAAGTACACTTGCAAGGGTCAACAAAAACACTGCCCAGATGCTCGTTCATAAAACTGAGTTGATGAACAGGATAAATTAAGTGAAATTGAACTCAGCCCCAATCCTGGATCCTGATTAAGATTGGAAGCTTGTTTGACTCAACTAACGACAATGAAGATTTACAAGAGACCCTGGCTGCCACCAAGGTACTGGTTGAGTTGAAGAACATATGACTCAGTGCGAATGCGACTTTACAATCGAGCAACAAGCACATGCACTGGAAGGGTTAAATACCTATAACTCGCTCGTGAGGAAACGAGTGAGTAACGAGACTTAGCCAATAGGGAGACACGCACAAGACGCACACCAATCACAACACATATGGGGCTGGTCAAGCGGTAACGGACAGACAGTTATACTACTTCTTCAGCTCTAATTGGAGAAATAATTACAGCAGAATAAAAACCTATACATCATATGAAAGGTATTAATGCGCCCGAAAACAATATCCAAAATAGAAATTTTGGAAAAAATATTTTCATGCTGATTTTTACCAAAAACCCCCCAGTAACGGACGGACACAAAATTAACGTAAATTTTTTTGTGTTTCGTACAGATATCCTAAATGCGCGGTTCCCATCTACCAAGCTTAACCAAATTTCTACAGGATATCCTAAATATTGCCTATTTTGATGTCCTAGAATATTATAGGGCTACAAGTAACCTAAGTTATATTTTATTGTCAGAGTTTTAAAAGTGGGAAGGTAACGGACGGACATTCAATATTTGGTAACGGACGAACAATAACAAGTTAAAGTATTTTTCATCTATTTATTCAGTGTAAATCATGCTAGATACATATATATTTACAATAAAATATGCTACAAGTAATTAACAATTAATACAATATACATATAAGCACTGTTGGTGACAGGTTTGGGTGATGATAGAATCACCTGAAAAAGTCGCGGACAAGTTACCAGACCAAGTCTCAGACAAGTTTCCAGTCTAACTTACTAAGCTTGAGGGATTGCACTCTGCTGGATGATGACAGCATAGGAGCTTCAACCTCACTGAGAACAGCATCCAGGAGGATAGTATCCTCTACATTTTGTATGTATAGCCATACAAATATCAATTAAAATACAAACAATATAAACAGAAATATTTTAAAATATTATTTAAAATGAAAATGTTGTTAATGAATGCAATTTTTATAGAAATGTATCTGATTTAAAGTCTAATCATAAACCTTACCTCAGGAGATGTCGATGGTAACAGACGGACAATATTTGATGATCAATATTTGCAAGAATAATAATGAATTACCAATAAAAATGATATTAAAATAGGTACAAATAAGCTTTTTTCATGAATTATCATGGTAATAGCGTCAATATTACATATAGGAACCACAAGCGAGCACCAGAGAGTAAGAGTAATAAGAAAGAAGGCTTTATTTTTGAAGGGGGAAACCCCCAAGAGAGGCAGCAGTACAAAGTCCACAATACAAAAATCAGATTCCAAAGGGCAAAATCCAGAACCGTTCAGGTTGCGTTCAGGAACCACACGCAAGAGGGGGAAATCCAAAAAACGCAAGCCTTTAATGAAGTCCGAGTCAAAGCCAAAGAAACACAAGAATTGCCAAGCAACAATACGAAATCCAAAAACAGTGTTGACTAGACAGGCAGGGGTCAGAACCAGGAAAACTGATGAAAGTTACATAGACGATAGGCAAAAAGTCGTAGTCGATGAACAAAGCCAAGGGTCATACACAGGGCATCCAAACACAGAAATCGTGGTCATACAAAAATGGGTCAAAATCCAAAAAGACAAAACAATACAAGGGCAATGGTATTAATCGAAGTCGGACAAACCGGTAGAAGAAAAACAATACTCAATGGCATATACGGCGCTCTGCACAAAGAAATATTGATCAACATTCTGTCAAGGAGCAGGCTGTGAAAAGACTGCTTAAATAGACGGGAGGAAAGTCACATGCCAGGGAACAGGTGAGCTGGATCAGACTAATTACATTGGGAGAATCACATGCGGGAAAACCTAACCACAAAAATTGGTGAAAACCAAGACACAGACTGGAATCACACAGACAGCCTATGACATTTAAACAGCTCCGGTCACAGATAACCGGATAAGTTCAGATAAGTTCTAAGTGCACAGATAACGAGTGCAGGAAAGTAATTAAGCACGTGCGAGAGATCTCGCAGAAACACAGGGGGAGACAGGTACAGCTGAGCAAGAGGCAGAGACTAGAACAGGGCGATTGCTGAGAGGGAATTAGTATGAATTAGCGGTGCAACTTTACAGATTTAACTAGGGTGGTCGTTAATAAGTTAGTAATCTATATACATGGATTAGTTGTGTAAGTAGACTATGATACAAAATACAAATGTTAGTTTTGTTAGTAATCAGAAGAGTACGACGAAGGAAGTAAACGAGAATCGAAGGAATATATTAAACACCGGAATTCATTCAAATCACCCGAAGCATGTGAGCACACAAACCGGGAAGACGGACTGAACCAACTAGATCGCAAGACAGGGGAGACAAGTGCAATTGAACTGAGAAATGGAATGAACTAAAAACCTGAGAATTACAATAACCAAAAAGAATAAATGAAAGACAAAATCATGAACACTGATCCTGAAAATAAACACGACAAAAAACCATAACCATGACACCCGGTCATGGATAAGTGAAGCGATCACTAACTGTAGTGGCTACAATCGGGCAATGTTATGATGAAACTGCCACATTGATGCTGTTGGTAAATTAATAAAAAACCAAGAACGCTGTCCCGATGAAGAAGCAGACTCTTCGATGTTCGTAGCAAAAGCAGGAAAAAGTGTATTACACAGCATTTTAGAAGGATCAGCATTTTAGGTCCCCTTTAACATAATAAAAAAATCAAAGATAACCATAATTCCCTCAATTCTTTTGACATAGGAAAGAAAATGCATCAAGTCAAAATCTTCTTACAAAAATTGCACATATTTTTTTAGCATCCCTTCCAATTAAGTCTTAATAATTTTTTATTTATTTTTTTTTTTGGGCACAGATGTGGCAAAAATAACACCAGTACTGGAAACTAGAGGTAATAACCTTTCTAAAAATATAAGGTATGAAGAGTTCATGAGAAATTTATTTTTCATGACAGATGATAACAGTCCCTTGACCAGGCCCATATACAGCTAATAAACATGCTTGCTGCTGAATTACAGATTGAAGAGACACACTTGGGATACACACCAGGATTGTGAAAAAGCATAAATACGGTAGCCTGGTTCTTCAGCAGCTTCATTAATTTGGGAGTGACGACTCTTCTACCCCATTGTCTCTAGATATACCTGTAGTTCGTTCCTATACTTGCTGATATCTTATCAAATCCAATGTGTCCAGGCTTATAGTAGATGAAATGGGCTACTGTCCATTCTAACACTGACGCGCAACTAAAACACAGCACTGGCTATTTTAAACGACCAAGTCCAGTCCAGTGCAAAATGAGTCATAGCCATACGGCTCTGCACCGGCTTAAGTTCAAACGAGGTGACTGCTGTGAAAATATGCTGCTGATCTCAATTCGGTATGTCAGATTTATTCGCATCTTAAAATTTTACTCCTACACCCATTTTCACACTTCATGTGACCATAGACCATCACCTCTAACAATTATTTTGTAATTTTGTTTTCGAAGTGACTATTCGCACTTATTTAACTGCGTCGAAGCACGAAAATTGATCGAAATTCGCGTTAGACGCACTTATAAGTGTGGCCAAGATTCACATTGCTCCATTGCCCCCACATTTTCAGTGTGTCCAAACCGAAAATCTTTTCTCGGCCAAACTTATTTTTTTAAGCTGTGGCCAAGGGAAAATTTCAGCATTGGCCACATGTATAGGTGGTGTGGCCAAGAAAAAAAAAAATCAGCATTGGCCACACACATAAGTGCGAATAACATCGGCCTTTTGTTTTTTTTTTTGCAAAATACGGTCAATTTTCGGTACATCACATGTGCTTTTCTGCCTGAAATCGACCCACACACACACACACACACACACACACATATATATATATATATATATATATATATATATATATATATGTGTGTATATATACTGTATATATATATATATATATATATATATAATTTTTTTTTTTCTAGCGTATGTTTTATACGTAGGCTATGCCATCAATGTCAGTACTTTGAGATTTGATTTCAAATTCTCAGCTGCATTCTCCGTGTTCCGCTGCGGACTGGAATGAGGGCTTTAAATTTTCCACAGTGCTATGGTGTTTTCACGGTATCGCGACGCTCTTTGCTCTATTACCCTTTGGTAAAGTCGCTGGAGAAGCGGACGTGCTGTTAGGTCACGTAGATAGGACGCGCATCTGTTTGCACTCCCGGTCGGGGTTAACATCTCAGGACACAAATGTGCTGCGCCGTGTTAATCAGCAGCTCGTACTGTATCCCCCAGACTCTCAACCCGGCGCAAGCAGGCAAACATGACGCGTGTCCATCTCAGCGCGCTGCACTCCAGGAAAACTGAGTTTGTGGCAAATGGCTTCAAAAACACCCATGGGAGTTGCACGGCGTTGCCCTTCAAAGATGGCTCGACGCGTGTTCTGTTACAATGCCATTTGTTTATTTATTTCTATATAGGCTACTGACGTGCCTTAAATCCCCTTTCCACCTCTCCCTTCTCATACATACTCAGCACTTCGTCGGGGAATGTGGTTGGGACTGACAAGTTGCGGTATACAGACTTTGATGGGCCTACTCGTCGGATGTTCAAGGCTCTGGAACAACAGTCACCATGTGAACCCCTACTGAGACGGAAACCGCAAAGACTCGCAGCCTACTAGCAGTGGTCGAATCAAAAGCGTGAATGAAGGCCACAATGACCCAACAACAACTGGCATACCGGCGACTTAGAGGTGGAACTGATACGCAACTTGCGATACAGTGTCGGGAGTGTGAGCAAGAATGGTTGCAGTGAGTGTACGGAAGGTGAAGTAAATCCGATAACAAGGGAGATTAGCAGCGAATCGCGACATGGCATACAATTCAGCAGCTACATTATTTTGCGAGGCTTCCCTGGCTGTCTTCGTTGGTGATGTTTGGGGATGTAAGCTTTTTACAAGCAATATTACGCGATTCCGATGGCACATTGCACAATTAGCCTATTACTTTAAGTGAATAGCTGCTAGGCCTATGGAAATCTTTTGCATTTTAGACTGTGCTTACCATGCACGTGCCTCCAGAAACAAGGCGAATTCAATTATGTACCGTATATTTTTGGTCACTTACGCTTCTCTACAACGTTCAATAGGTTCTTTAATTTGACCGTAGCTGCCCTCGGAGGGCCCTCCTCCGACGCCGGAGATTCGACATGCTTTTCTTACTGTCTGCTGACATCTAGCGTCCATTAATTACGTTGCAACCCCACCATCAATCGTATGGGCTGACTTGTCCAACCAATGGGTCCAACAAAGATAAGATGCTGATGGTACCGTGGGGAGGGTGATGCAGCAAGTGCTGTCATGTGAACCCCACAATATGATGAAGGGTTGATGGCAAATATTTGAGCCTAATAATTGCAGAAATGCATTATTTGCATATTGATTTTGTAGATTAAATATGTTGCGTGAAGTTAAACCCGTTTTAAACAGAAAAGAAATACAAATATTTTCTTTGTCATCAGTAACTTTACTGCATGAATGACAACCTTTGATTTGTCAGTACCAAGATTTTGCGTGGAATTTTTCGTATGAATTGATAACTTTCAAAACGAATGCCTTATGCCTAAATTGAATTCATGTACTGCAATGCTGACCATTTTTATTTAAGAAATTATTTCAATGAAAGTGATTTGGGATTTTCCATCGCAGAATATATGTATTCATATAAATGGCGCCATTTCACATGTTAAACTCTTATTTAAATATTTATTGTTTCGTATTCTTATTTCGCTCTGCCAGTGTGCTAAGAGATGGAGCAGCAGTTTGCTCTCACCATATTCAAATGAGGACAGTAAAGCTGCATAATGGCGACACTTCCGTCAAATTAAGAGCAGTTTTGTTTATTTGGCCCTTTTATCTTTTTTCTCCGGTTTCATAAAACATTGACGCTAATTTGTACAAAAAACTATTACCGACAGACCTCCGATGGAAACACTTTCAAACTAGCCAAAATAATCTCTGAATCACATTCCCTTAAGTAGACTAGGCCTATACCAAAACTTATTGAATCGGTTACCTTCATATACATTTCACTGATGAGTTCTATATTAACGTGCGTTCGATGTCAAGAGTGCCTAAAGCCTCGACCTCTGTCAACGGCATGACCTTGCTCGAGACTGTCCCTGTTCTCAGTCTCCAGGCCTTGTGGGTATTTTCGGGATAAAAAATCCTCTCATCAAATGATAAAAAGAACACAAATCCTAGCACACGTGAATAGTAGCTATCTTAGATTCCAATGAGTCTACATGAAATTGATTTTTTTAAACGTGTTTATAAATTGCACAGTTATCAATAAATCTTCGAAGCATCTTCTTTGCCATTTTTGCGACTGTTGCTAGGATGAGGCGCATCCAATCAGCAACGGGGCTTTCACTTCGCACCAGGTTAGGGGGCTGGAATGAATGACATCATTAATTCAACTCCCAACCCTCGGTGGGAAAAAAAAAGAGATTGCTTATATGTTAATAGGATAAGCACTCACAGTGAGAATGAAATGACTCAACTGAATTGGAATTGTTTTTTTCACAATCAATATAACCTTTGCCATTTCTGGATTGGCCACGGCACCCTCATCGGTGTGGGGATCGGGGAGGGGCGAACTGTGCTGACGGGAATGGCGGATGGGTTGGCTGGGCATCTGGGGCGAGGGAGAGATGGGGACTTAACAGAATATTAACGAATTATGACAATTACACTACAATAAGTGTTCTTGTTACCGTTATGGATTTAGAAAACACTTTGGCGTTTTGCTTGGGTCTAAAAGCGGAGGAGGTACGTAGGCTGCATTTTCCATTGACATGAACAGTAAATAAGGCAAATGAGTTACGGTAACATCCTAACAGCATTTTTCTATTTAGAATATGCCAACGCGAAACCACTTGAGATGTATGTTATGATGAGTTGGTTCATAATGTCTTTCATATTATTCCATACCTTGTTGACTTGTGTATCCCATATAGCCTCCGCTGTAGTTAAAAATGCTTAACCCTCGGTCAATGACAGAATGCCCGTAACTAATGTATTCTCAGACGGAGGTATGAAACATCTGTTGCAAGGCTTGCAACACTGATTTAAAATAGCTAAGTTTCACTTTGAAGTTGGCTTTGGCATACAGTACGTGAGAAGGAATGATGTATCATTATGTGATATGTGTGTGAAACCCTTTTTTTTTCTTTTTTGCAAATAAAAATGCGATGCATGCTATATTGCAGCCATTCAAATAAATTAGGGATGCAGATCTTGCTATGTAAGAATGCTGTTGCGTGATTGGGAAAGTTGCTGGCTTCTTCAGACAAGCTACTCGTTTTGGCAGTGGAATTGAACCAATGCAGCAAAGCCCCCACTGATAGTCAGACTCAGCAATGCCCGAGATGTGAACGTCCGCGCTTGAACTTTAGGAAGGAATTAATATAATTTTCGCTTACAACCGCGGAATAAAATGGAAACAGCATTTTTATTCCCCGTTGGAGTAAATCAATAGTGGGATGAATGTCACATTCAACGAGGCCACGAATCTATTTTGGAGTATTTACACGCGTACATATGCTGAATAACAATGAGGGGAAAGCGCCCAATTGTTTGGGACGTAAGGTTCGAAATGAAAACTTGTAAGAAGCAATATCCACTAGGAATAAATAGTATAGTAACAGAATTGTTTGTCAGGACACAATATAGGACGAGATCGTATTAGCAACAGTTTCTCGTTTAGAACTGTGTCCACCTTCATGCTGGACAAAACTATAAGCACGATTATCAGAAATGCAAAGGCAGGCACTCATGCATGTGTATGGACAATACATGTATGTGTATGGACATCATACCACATACACATACCTATCAACACATACACAAATTTGCATATGTACAATGCAAAGATCCAGACACACAGACACTCGCAAACAAATCAATTAGATTACGTGCAGTTTTGAATTGCATTCATGGTTTGAAATGGATTATGCTATTATGCAGTGCAACATACTAAATACAGAGTCCTTGTTGTGTTGCAAAGAACAAAACTGCATGAATGAGGGTATGGCTGTCTAGAAAATGCTTCATTCAAGCCTGACCTCTGTTACAACAGTCTGTTTCTTTGAGAGTAGTCGATTTTGATAGATCTTCTCACAACACATCATTTTACGAAATCAAATTATGACAACTGTGAAGTATTTTGCTGCAAATGCCCAAGAACTGGCCAGTCTAGTTGGGGATCCGTATAAGAAACAAGGGTATATCTTCCGTCTTTCTATATGACTAAGCAAGCATACACTGTATCTGCTCTGGCCATCAATACCTTCAAACTTCAGAAAACTATCACAGGTCTTCTCCCTGGGAATCTGTACAATGAGGACATATTGTGTGAGATCATTGGTGACAATACAGTGGAGACCAGTTCCACCTTTACAGTTCTGTAGACACCCAGAATGAATTGACGAGGCCTGACTACCTCCATGACTTAGTTATTATATATCTGTGTCTGGCATTGAAGTGGGCAAGTCCCATCAAAACCAGGGGATTCATCTGCAACTGGAGTATATACTTTTGAAACAGAGGAGTGTATAATATTTTATATCACAGATGCATTTAATCAAAGCAGTCTAAAAAGGCCACTTTTCTGCTGGCAGCGTTGTGCTTTACAGGGAATTTATTTAAGTGAAAGCAAGAGAAATCAGCCCTTTTTGCTGCTTTGTCCTTAAATTGTGGGAAAATACTGTTTATGAGTGAGGGGAATTAGCAGGGATGCCCCAGTGTTTCTAGCCACTTCGCGTACAGTCAGGCTCTCCTTTGACTGGGTGCTTGACAAATTGGGACTGTCAGACAGTGTCTCCTATTTTTCTTTCCAGACTTCACAGTGTTGCCCCATAATCAATAACTGCCCACGTGAACGGGCCCTGGTGTACTGCGGAGTTGGGCAGGATAGGGGCCCTGTGCCGGCCAACGAGGCGTCAGCCTATGAAATAAAGCCTGTTTGCTATGCTCAAGCAGTGGGATGAAAAAAAAAGACTTGGAATCATCTCCAGGCAAAGAAACAAAATGGCCCCTTTTTGCATCTGCAATATATTATTGTGTGGGATCTGACTCAGATTCATACTGGTACAGGGTAAAGGCATGGAGTGGGGGGGCAGAGGAGGATAGTTTGACTTACTGCCCATATCAGAATCTGTTGACTGACCCACTGTTGAGATTCTATCATCAGTCTGCTGGCTAAAGCATTTTCTCAGTGTAATTTAAGTGCTTGGGGCCGGTGATTGAAAAGCATGTAAGTGCCTCACAACTAATGAACCACTGTGAATTAAATAAGGAGCGTATTGAAGAGAGTAAAAACAACAACAACTTATTGCAAACAAAATGGTTAAAAAATACTTAAAGTAACAATAGCAAGATTAAAAAAGGTAAAGATATGGAGTAAAAAATCAGATAGATATTTTTTCTCGACTGTGGCCTTCTTTTCACTTGAACAGTCTTCTTTCTGTTTTTAACCGAGACAAAGACCACTGATTTTTTTTAGCATTTGAAACAAGCAAAGCACCAATGAGTGAAGAGACTGAGCAATGATTGACAGATGGGAGCGACTGAGTTTATAATTGCGCTCAGGCAGTTGTGAGAATGCGGGATGGAGGAGAGGGCTGTGCTCATCCCGCCCCCAGTCCCTGGTGAGTCTGGGTCTCTGACACTGTCTGTCTGGATACTGTGTATAAACACACTAAGCACCTTGATTCAAAAAGCCCCTCAAAGCAAGAATGCTGAACTCGGATCAGTTTCCTCTGCTTACCTCAGCACCTTGTCAGCCATGGACAGGGGAGGCAGAACTGATCCCAAATCAGCGCTCAGAGTGAGAGAAATGGTGTAAATCGGTGCCTTTCAGGTTTATCTGAGGGCAGTGCAGTAGAGATGCAGGAATCGAAACACTTTGACACCTGCTGAAAACAGAGATCCTCTGTGATGAAAGAGATTATGCTATCTGTAGATGTAAGTCCCAAAGCAGAGGATGTCGTGACTGTACACTGTGCTTTTTCTAAATTTCACTCAAAGCTAACATAATCAACTAGCCCATAGGGAAGAATGAGATAATATAAGTTATGTTTTCACTGTAAATGAGAAAAACAGAAATAAAAATAGACATATGATGTGTGATTTGGATGTACAAACTCACTTCAAGAAACGGGACACTGTGTAATATTCAAATAAAAACATCATGAAGTGATTTTTGAATTCCCTTACTGACATTTTATTGAAAAAGGCACATAGAAAAATATGTAGTTTCATCTTGTAGAATTTTGGTAGATATTGGCAAATTCCGAATTTGATGCCAACCACATGTTCCAATACGATTAAGATGGGAATGAAAAGATTGGACAAGTGGAATCTTCTGAAAAGCACTGCTTTGGAACATTCCACAGGTAAACAGGTGAATAGGTTACGTGATTCAGTTGTGAGTGGGTGTATAATGAGATGGCTTAAAATTTGTCACTTTGCTAAAAGCTGCATGAACAAACAGGCAAGCTGTTTAAGAATTTCACCACTGACTTTTGATAATATCGTGAAAAGATTCAGAGAATCTGGAAAAATAGAGGAATCTCTGCATGAAAAATGAGGCTAAATACCAGATGTACATGACCTTCGAGTCCACAGATGGCACTGCATTAACTATGAATATGCTTCTGTAATGGACATAACCACATGGGTTTGTAAATACTTCAGAAGGCCTGTGTTTGCGAACATAGTTTGTCACATTATCAACAAATGCATGTGAAGACCCTACTATGCAAAGAGGAATCCTTATCTCTGCACCATTCAATGGCACTGCTGTCTTCTCTGAGCTCAATCTTATATGAAATAGACTGAAGTGAGGAGTAAACCAGTGCTGTGATCTGACAAGTCCATCTTTCCGATCGGTTTTGGATATGATGGCCATTGTGTTATCAGGGCCAAAGATGAGATGGATCATCCAGACTGCTGCCAGAGTCATGTTCAAAAGCCAGCATCTGTTAGAAGCTGCATTAATGCACTCATGACAGGCAACTTGCACTTCTTTGTAGGCAGAAGGGTACTCATATATTTTGGAAGCACGTATACTGTCTTTCTGACGATGTCTTTTTTCAGGAACACCCCTGCTTGCTCTGACCAGATGACACAAAGCCATATACTTCTCATATTACAACAGCTTGGCTTTGTAGTCGCAGTGTGCAAATGCTGGATTGGCCTGAAGTGCAAAATACAACTAATAAGACCTGGAGCCTTCAACCATTCTTTATTAGTCCAGAATGAGAACAAATTCCTCTTTCTAAACTCTAACATCGAATGTTCTCAGTTCCAATAATGACTTCTGAGGGTTACTGAAAGTAGAGGTTGCAGAGTGGTATACGTGCACATGTTCCTTCTTCATTGGAAACATATGGCAGGGCATCACATTTTGAATTAACTATTACTTTCTTAAAACAAAAGTTGTTGAGTCAAAGAAATACTTATTTGGTCTCCGTGCTTTTTTCCAATTGAACCATGGTTGAAATTGATTTTGAAATTACAGCTGTTTTCATTTACATTCTACATCTTGTCCCAATTTTTCTGGACTTGAAGTTCTATTTATGTTGACATTATAATGAAAGGTTGAATGGAAAATCATTGCACTTCAGGATTTTCACATGTTTCACCCAACCCTGATGGAACTTTTATGAAGCGTTTTAAACTTTTAAGGTCTGCAGTCTAAAATATGTGGCAAATTAAATAAAATGAGTTCTAGGATGCTGATTTTGAATTTTGAAAACCATTCCAAAAAACCCCCACTTTTCCAGGGTTTATGTTGCAGGATTATAAGTATGCTATTAGAAAGTCTAGATTAAATGGACATTACTTAAGTATTTGTAACAGTCGGTACTGATTAAAGCATTTGAGTGCAAGAGCTATTACGTTGAATTTAGAAATAATAAACGTTCGAAAACATATTCTTCAAAAATGAAGTGAAAGATTGAAAGTACTGTCTGCAGCGGTTAACTATCTCTCCCTTCAGGTGACCATCACCCTGCAGCAGGAACCAGATGTCAGCACCGTGAAGGTAGGGAGGGGCTGCCCTGTTTGACCAAAACACTGCCTATCCTGGGTTGGGGTCAGGGCATCCCCATTGCACTTCCCCTTTTTAGAGAGTTAAAAAAAGTGAATATCTTTTCTCTGAAGCTCACCTATATGGGACTGTAAACTGCACACTTGAAATTGCCTACATGGACCGAACAAATAAATCGATTCTCCCCTACAGATGAGAGTGTTGGAGAAGGATCCGGACATGGATGGCATTAGCAAGGTGAACAATACATTTATTTTTATGTTGAATAAAAGCTTTTAGGTTCAAGGAGATGCTGGCTGACGTTATAGCCTGCGTGGTCACAATTTAGCATGGAGAAGTGAAAGGAGTGGTAGGAGAAGTTTGTCACCTGGAAAGGAATACTTCATAAGTATCATTAAATTAGGTTTTCACTCAAGAGAAGTACATTTTTGGATGACTTAAAGTCAATTTTTTGATGATTAAGGCAAAAATTTGGGGGTACGTGACATTCAGAGGAGACAGGGTTCGATACCTCGTCTCCACGGTGAAATCCTTTTCTGTTCCTTTTGGATCTGTCTTTGGGAAGCACAAGAAGTGCAAAAACATTTTTCTCCTAAAACTTAACTGTTGACCTTGATTTTGTTCCTCTATGGAGACATTGAGGAGCCTTTAAGAACCATTTCTGAGGACAGTGTTGTGAATAAACTTTTCTGTTTTTTTCAGTAGTCTGTCACACTTTCAGAATTAAGAGTCCTTTGGCTTCTCTCCTTTGGAGGAATGCTTTATGCTCTTTAAGCAATGCGTACCATAGGAGTCATGTGCAAATGCGCTCAGATTTACCCATTTTGCCCTATGAAAACCTTGAACCAGATAGGGTTCCTCTGTGTAAACAAGGAAGAGTTTTTTGGAACACCTATTTTTCTTGGGAGTGTAGAGGACATTGGCTGGACCTAATTGAGAGCAGATGCCCTGCAGTTCTGGAATCAGTAAGAGAGCACTGTCATACTTTTTCCTAGGGAGTGGAGTACCAGGGATCAGGCAGGCATCCTGCTGTGGCTAGCCCCAAGTACTGCCCTGGTGTAAACAACCAGGGGGGGTACCTGTGTGAGAGTGGCCACTGCTGTGGAGAGACTGGCTGCTGCACCTACTACTATGAACTGTGGTGTGAGTAGCCTTTGCTTCTTTGCGTACTTCCTCGAGCTGTGCTGTGAGTAGCCTACTTAACCTACCACAAGCTGCGCTGTAAATTTCATTAGTATGCCTGCAATAATGAACTGTGGTGTGAGTAGCTTTTACTACTAAACGTATTACTATGATCAGTGGCATTTCCTTTACTACTTTGAAATCAGCTGTAAGATGCGCTGAGGGTAACATTTTCTACCACACATACTACGGTAAACGGTGGTTTAAAAAACCTTCACTACTATGGCTACCTAAGTTCTTCTGTGAATAATGTTTTCATCTTATAAAAAATGTACCATGCTCTACCATGGTATTAATACCATGGTAAATGCACAACGGTATTTTGGGCCACGGTACACACTTCGTACCGTGGTCAGAACCATGGTAAATGTCCCAAGGTACGGTATGGCAAATGTACCATGGTACCGCATGGTACACATCCCAACCCAGCTGGCATTTTAACGTTTTTTCACTGTTGAATCAACATCATGGATCATAGTTGAATCACCGTTGAATTATGTTTTGATTTTGAAAGATGAATCAACATTGATTTTGCAACATTTTTGCAACCTTTGAGCATGAGTACCATACACAACCTCCAGTTTTTTGGGTTTTTTTCTGGCCAGAACGATTTTAAAAGGGGGCACAAATATTTTTTGGGGTTTTTATGAGTGATAAGGGGGTTCAGAATGATGGGACAAAAATTTTAAAAGGAAGGGGTAGATGCGGTTCGAGGAAAACATTTTTTGGCATAATTCCAGTTGCCACCACCGTGCTCTTCTCTCGTGACATGCAATCTGTGTACAATCTCTCCAACTTCTTCTGGTCTTATTTTCCCCCCCATCAATTGCTGAGGCTGTGAACAATGGTTTACATGTTAAGTTAGACATTACATTAGTGTCTGCAGCAGGATTTGAACCTGGGAACTTATGGACAAAGCAGTTTCAAACACACCATACACTGTGGTCTTAACCACTACACAATTGAGTTTGTTGCCAGCTCAGCGCATCAGTTTCCATTCATCGCGGTATGGCGGTACCATGGTTTAGTAGCAGATGGAGCACCAGACAGCCACAATGAAATTCTCGGAGGGAGGTTTCAAAATTTCCCTGCAATGTTCTTGGGCCCTAGGTGGTAAAAAGTGGTTGACAGCGCATGCTCTGCCGTGTTGTGTTGATAAATGAAGAACATTGGCGACCACTTGCCTAATGCTATGTATTATGACACATACTGTATGTAGAAGAGTTCACCTGTACCTGCCAATGGTACATGGTTTTCTGTGGGATTTCCAGGTTTCTCCACCCATAATACACATGGTTACCATTATATATAGTAAGTGAAAAATTCTGCAGTATGCTGTTAAGCAATCAATCAATCTTGCTACAAATTTTTTCTCTGTACATGACTTGCGTACATATTAAAGTCGCTTAAGGCGATGTCGTTTATGCAGGAATATTTGAGTCCAAGGTTTATTAAACTGAGCTCCGAAGGGAGTACCCACTACCATAGTAGCAAAAGGGAGTACCATGGTACCATAGAGGAACTGTGGTGCCAGTAGGGGGTACTTTGGTACCCGAGGGTGTATCGTGATATGGAGGTAGTATCGTACTGGCCGGGGTACCATGGTACCAACAGGGGGGACTGTGGTACTGACTGGAGGTACCGCGGTACCTGCTGGATGTACCATGGTAACGGCAGAGGGTACAATGGTAACAGCAGGGAGTACCGTGGTACCGAAAGGGTGTACCCTGGTAATGGCAGGGAGTACCGTGGTATCGTAAGGGTGTACCACGGTAATGGCCATAACAAAGTACCATGGTACCACTATGAAAAACCATGGAACCAATTAGAGTGTACCATGATACAATTTGTTATTACCATAGATATACCATGTGTACCATGACTTTACTGTGGTATTTTTGTACATGGTAAAGCATGGTACATTTTTATAAGGGACTCCTGTAAGCTGTGACGTGAGCAACATGTTCAAGTTCAGCTAATGAACCTTTAGAAGAACCTTTAGCACATGCAATACTTTGTGGTGTAAGTAACCTTAATCGCCTCATCAATGACTGTTATTGGTTGTGTGTGTAACCTTTTACGGCTAAACCTTCTACTACGAGCTGTGAGGTAATTAAGCTTTACAACTACAAACGGTGCTATGAGTCCATTTTCATACAACTGAAAACTTGTGTAAGCAGCACCAGTGAAACTGAATTACTTTACCCTGAATGCAGAGTTTGGCTGGCTGTGAGCTATACAGGTCTGTTCTGGTTCTCCAGGGTTCTGGCTCCTTTGGACTGTGCTAATCCTGTTCAGCTGCTGCTGCGCATACCGCCACCGCAGGGCCAAGCTCCGGATCCAGCAGCAGCAGAGACAGAGAGAGATCAACCTCATCGCCTACCACGGGGCCTGCAATTACCCCACCTCCATGCTCGATCTCAGTAAGGCACAACTTCTCCACCAGCTTAACCATTGTCTCCATGGATATATACAGGAGGTGCACAAAATATCAAAGTCACACCTGAAAATTATCTTCAGAGGTTATTACCCAGCCCGAATGGGGAAGTGTATTGTTTTTGGTTGCATTTGTCCACATGATTGTCTGTCAGCATTCAAGGGCAAAAACTGTTCATTCAGATTGCACAAAATTTTCACAAAAGTTATACGTTGGTTTGGGATTCACCTGATTAAATTTGAACCTAACTGGGTCCAGGTTAAGGTCACCGAAAAACTGGTTGAGTATGTTGCTTGGAATAACTTGTTTCATTCATTTTAATAATAATTAGCTGCACATGTCTGCTGAAAATAGGCGTGACCAGCTTGGTGATTTGCCAAAGTATGATGAGGATACAAGCAGTTACAAAAGTTGATGCCCAAATTGCAGGTGCATTGGTCACAAAAACACCAAAATTAAAGTGGCAAGGGAAACAGTGTAAAAAATTATGACAAAATATTCTTAACAGTGAGAACAGCAGCAACAGAGCTGTTCTCACTAGTCAGAACTCTCGTAGAGGGACAGATGCAGACTTGAGGGGATAGTTGCTAAACACTGCGGCACAACGGATTTAAAAAAAAATTGCATCAGAATTGAGACAGTCTATATCTGAACCAGTCTGAACAAAAATGGTACATTTTAAACTTCATAAGACTGGTAATTATGGCCGTTTTTCAGATGATTTGCCCACTCCCTGTATTGAAGGTAAAACACGTTTTACAGGTGCTACTGTATGTGCAACTTTTTTTGCATGTATTAATCTCTTTCTATTTCTGATGTGGTATCCAGGGTGTAACTTCAGAGGTGAAACCTTTCTGCAACTTTCTAGGTTGCCTAAAATTGCTTGTGGACTGAATTTTATTTGGAGGTATTGGGTCGGAGTTTCTGCAAAAATACTAAAGAAGTTTTATTCATGCCGAGTGCATTGCATGACTCTCCTCAGCTCCCCTCATAATTGCTAGCTGATGTTAGCGTAGAAATGGGGTCAGCTAACTTCTACAAATAGGTCTGTTCTTCAGAAGCTGTAACATTACTTTGTACATTTTATGAGCAGTATCTGCACATTACCCATTCAACTCCTATCATCTGCTTACAATGCTTACAACTGACAGTAGTTTAGGATTAAGTTAAAACTGTTTCAACCAGTGGCAGCTAGTGAACTGGCAATAGGGGAAGCTGAAATCATCCTTTAAAAATAATTATTGGTCATGACCTGTACTCAATCTTAATAAAATTGAAATCCTAAGGACCATCAGGTGTTACCAGTTCTTCTTGTTATGTTAAAATGAGCACGAATAGTCAAATTCTTGTCCTATTTTCAATTTTTCATTTAAATTACCATTACAATACTCAGAAAACTTTCAACATCATCAGGTGTGGTCAGTTTTCATTGATAACGCATACCTGTCAACTCTCACGCATTCGGCGTTATTTTCAGTGGCATATTTATGTTCTTCTGCTGTAGTCAGCAATTATTCAGTCAAAGCATATGTAAGAGACTCTTGCGCGGAATTGAAGTCCTTGTGCATTGAGATTTATCATTTTCACGTGCGTTACGGTGGATTTCACCACTGGTAATTGGAAAATCTTTTCTCAGGGGTTGGAAGCAATGCATGTGTTTCATGATTGTTTAAATTGTTTAAATGAAATGAGATCATTGGAAGCAGTGGCATTGCATAAAGACGTTTCAAATTATCTTATTTCATTTCAATAATTTAAACAATTATGAAACACAAGCATTGCTTCTGACCCCTGAATAAAGAAAAGCGTGAGAAGTTGGGAGTCATAATCAGTTTCCAATTACCAGTGGTGAAATCCACCGTAATGCACGTGAAAATGATAAACCTCCGTGCACAAGGACTTCAGTTCCACGTGAGAATCTTATATAACGCGTTGATTGAATAATTACTGAGTACGGCAGGGGAACGTACAGTGCCATGAAAATGTATTTTCCCTCTTCCTGATTTCTTACTTTTTTGGGTATTTTTCACACATAAATATTTCAAATCATCATTTAATTTTAATATTAGACAAAGATAACCCAACTAAATACAAAATGCAGTTTTCAAATGATGATTTCATTTTTTAAGGGGAAAAAGCTATCCAAACCTACCTGCCCCTATGTGAAAATGTAATAGCACCCCCCCCTTGTTAAATCATGAATTTACTGTGATTAACCACATTTTTTGAGTCCAATTTCACTAGCCGCACCCAGGCCTGATTGCTGCCAGACCTGTTGATTGAAGAAAACACTTCAATAGAACCTGTTTAAGAAAATGAAGTAGGCAAAAAGATCTCAACATGTCATGCTGCGAACTTAAAGGTCCCATATTTTGCTGTAATTTAGTAATTTAAAATATGTTCAATGGGTCTTTAAAATAATGTTAAGAATTCAGTTACCAAAAAACCACACACACCCTGGCCTACTGAGACATCTTCTCTCACTCTGTCCATGCTGGCCTGAAACACGAGCCGTTTTGAGTGGGTCAGGAGGCTATGCTTATGAGGCGCTGCTCTGATTGGCTGCCTGGCCGCTTCGATTCCGAGGGAGGGTGCACACCCGAAAAACCAGGAAACCAAGATGGCAGGTATTTCAGGACAGCTCTCTGCGGTATCTATTGCTGTAAGACCATACTTGTTTGATCTAGAATCGGACCCCGAATATGGAGTTAAATTACTGCCAAAACCTAGTATACAAACCGAACATGTTTTACAAATGCACAACGATTCACAAACAAATACAATGTGATTTGCAAATATAAAAATGATTCACGTGCAAACAAAGTGTGGTTTGCAAATATAAAAACGATTCACGTACAAACAAGGTGTGATTTGCAAATATAAAAAACGATTTGCAAACAAATACAGTGTGATTTGCAAATACAAAACACCATTAACAAACGAATGTATTCAGGTTTACATTTACAAAACGTACCGATTACAAGTATACGACGAGAACCATTTCCTACAAGTACAATTCACTTTTGGCAGTTTTCTACCGCTGACATGGCGTGAAGGATTTTCTCACAAATGTCCTCACTGTTATTGTCCCTGTTAAACAGCAGGTGGGGCTATGACTCAATATCCTAGATCTCTACACCGTGAAGTTGAACAGAATAGAGAACGGCCGCCAGCGACAACCGTGGACATGAGGATGATGGCTGAGGTTTAATAAAAACGCAGTATCTACGTGTTCGAAATAACTCCGTGTCCGACAGAGGGATGGTGTCAATATAACTCTGTGTCCAACAGTCGATTATTGTTTTTTATCTCTTGAAGTCTACTGAATCTTTTAGATAGCCTATTAAACGTGAATGTTTGATCAGATGACTCAGTTCTTCAAGATGGGTACCCAGAATTTCAATCAATATTTCTGTTTAAGCTCTGCTCAATAAAGTGTTCTGATTGTTAGTGATATATTTTTATTTTCCATTTCGTTATAAATCTGGGCCCGTATTCACATAGCATCTTATCGTAGCGCTAGGAGTACTAATCCTAAGTCGCGCTAAAACATTTATGTAGGGGTAAAATCTTATAATTCACAAAACCGCTGAGAGCAACTTTTAGTTAAGAAAACTGGTAACTCCTAGAATAGGGGTAGCTCTGAGATAGGCGGGAGTAATCTCCGTTGCTATGGCTATAATCATGCACAAGTCTTGGGACAATGAGCACAGTGATTGGTTGGTGGCAGGGCAGCCCATTGAAAAAAATATACAACCCATGGAGGAAAAAATGAGAAAATAGTCCAAGGGTCTAGTTTGTCCCATAAAATAATGGCAGTTGTTACGGGTACGGCAGTTTTCCAATGCATTTCAAAGTAGAGAGGTACGAAGATCCCCAATTTAAACGCTGCCCTAACTCTAAGCCTAACCTTATCCTTAACAGTGACATTTAAATAAACTTCTCCCCTCAAGGTGAATACAATGTAAGACCCAGATACTTTTAAGCAAGCAATTGTTGACATACAAATTATCGGCTTTTTTAGATTCGGCTTAAGATAATAACATATTGAGCACTTTTGAAAATTGCAATGCACGGTCCCCGCATATCACGCTCTAGGCAAATAAACGTAGGCCTACATAGGAAAGAGATAATTGTAAAAACATTAATCGCATTAAACGAGTTATTAATGAAACGCGTCACTTGCCGCAATAGCTACTTGTTACCCGATGAGAATGAGAATTTGTTGCGATCATTTAAATGTCGAGCCATTCAAGTTTGTTTGCCCTAAACTATCATGGATGCAAGTTAAAAAATGACGCGAAAGCCCAGCTGGAGCCAAGACCAGTTACTGCTGCTGGGCCAGTTGGTGCTGGAGCGAAAGCATGTAGCCTAATCAGAGGGAAAATTGGCAGCAAATCCAAGCGGTATGCGTGGGATAATATCAGCCTACAGATCGTTGCAGCGTTACCCTCGGTGTCTCGGATGGCTAAAAGTTGCTCTCAGCGGTTTTGTGAATTACTTTTAAGATTTTACTCCTACATAAAATGTTTTAGCGCGTCTTAGGAGTAGTACTCCTAGCGCTAAGATAAGATGCTGTGTGAATACGGGCCCAGATTTATAACGAAATGGAAAATAAAAATATATCACTAACAATCAGAACACTTTATTGAGCAGAGCTTAACAGAAACATTGATTGAAATTCTCGGTACCCATCTTGAAGAACTGAGTCATCTGATCAAACATTCACGTTTAATAGGCTATCTAAAAGATTCAGTAGACTTCAAGAGATTAAAAACAATAATCGACTGTCGGACACAGAGTTATATTGACACCATCCCACTGTCGGACACGGAGTTATTTCGAACACGTAGATACTGCGTTTTTATTAAGCCTCAGTCATCATCCTCATGACAACGTTTGTCGCTGGCGGCCGTTCTCTATTCTGTTCAACTTCACGGTGTAGAGATCTAGGATATTGAGTCATAGCCCCACCTGCTGTTTAACAGGGACAATAACAGTGAGGACATTTGTGAGAAAATCCTTTACGCCATGTCAGCGGTAGAAAACTGCCAAAAGTGATTTGTACTTGTAGGAAATGGTTCTCGTCGTATACTTGTAATCGGTACGTTTTGTGTTTGTAAAACTGAATACATTCGTTTGTTAATGGTGTTTTGTATTTCCGAACCACACTGTATTTGTTTGCAAATCGTTTTTTATATTTGCAAACCACACTGTATTTGTTTGCAAATCATTTTTATATTTGCAAACCACACATTGTTTGCACGTGAATCATTTTTATATTTGCAAATCACATTGTATTTGTTTGTGAATCGTTGTGCATTTGTAAAACATGTTCGGTTTGTATACTAGGTTTTGGCAGTAATTTAACTCCATACCCGAACAGGAGGAGGAAGCTATTCAAGTACAGAGTTTCCCGCAGCGCTTTATAGTTAGGACGGCCGCCTTGACAACAAATGTCCCCTGCCTTGACTACGTCCCTCTGAAAAAAGAAAAAAAATACTTCTGCATCCACGCATGCATAGACAGTAAAATAAGGCTGCATCACGATGAGGCCGAATAGCGGCCGGCATTTGGTTAAATATGTTACTGCGCCATCGATCACCTGTTGCTACGCCAACATTATTTTTTTGTATCAGGAAGGAGCTAATTATCCAGATATACAATAACCTGTAATTGTCGTGGGAAGGACATGTGGAAGTAAGATAATTATTCATCTAAACTTAAAATTTTGAATAGTGTCTCATATCAACTGCCTGCACACATATTCTGTTTCATTATGATAGGCTATATGCAATTCGTTTAGTTTCTGATCAAGGCTACCGATGTGTTTGCGCATGGCTTTCTGCTATGTTTGACAATTGCACGTGGTTTTCTCTAGTGTACAGTAAGCAGCAATGTTTACAGCAAGATATCAATGAGTGGCAAGTTAAAATTTTAGTGTTTTGCTTGTACTGTCTCGCCTTGCATGCATGTGATTGTAGCTGTACTGGCATGAAACTAACACAACGTTTCATAAAAGGAGCATGATACCAAAAGTCAAGCATGGTGGTGGTAGTGCGATGGTTTGGGGCTGCTTTGCTGCTTCAGAACCTAGATGACTTTTTGTGATTGGAACTATGAATTCTGCTCTCTACTAGAAAATCCTGATGGATAATGTCCAACCATCAGTTTGTGATCTCAAGCTCAAGCACACTTGGGTTATGCTGCAGGACAATGGTCCGAAAGACACCAGCAAGTCCACCTCTGAATGGCTTAAAAAAACAAAATGAATATTTAGGAGTGGCCTAGTCAAAGTCCGGATTTAAATCCAATTCAGATGCAGTGGCATGACCTTAAACAGGTCGTTCATGCTCAAAAACCACCCAATGTGGCTGAATTAAAACAATTCTGCAAGGAAGAGTGGGCTAAAATTCTTCCCCAGCGGTGTGAAAGACTCATTGCCAGTTATCGCAAATGTTTGATTGCAGTTGTTGTTGCCCAGGGTGGTTCAAGCAGTTATTTGGATTTAGGGGGCAATTTCTTTTCATATGGGGCCAGGTAGGTTTGGATAACTTTTTACCCTTAGTAAATGAAATCATCATTTAATAACTGCATTTTGTATTTACTCGGTTGTCTTCGTCAAATATTAAGATTAGTTTGATCAGGAAGGGGGCAAATACTTTTTCACGGCACTGTAAATATGCCATTAAAAATCATGCGGAATGCGTGAGAGTTGACACCTATGCGTTATAGATGAAAACTGATCACAGCTGATAATGTTGAGAGTTTTTGAGTTTTCGTGCTGGTAATTTAAATTAATGATTGAAAATAGGTCATGACAATATTTTTGGTATTTGGTTCTTTGTACGTGTAAAATGCATTCTGACATTAAAACCCTTTTCAAATTTACTTGAGCCCGTTTTTTGCATGCAAGTATACCTGTATTTTGACTGGAAATTAGTCGCAAGGATGCGCGTTACGTGATTTCCTCTTGTGAGGTCAGTTGATTTGACTCACAACAAAACATGGTGGAAAGCAAGAGGATGGCAGTGAAGAAAGGAGGCCGATATTGTGTGGCTGGAGTGCCTTACAACCTGAGCTATATGAATATATTTTGCACACTGGGCATAGCAATGCATGCTTTTCCTCCAGAACGCACTATGGGGGCAAAATGGGTCAAATTCATGCAGCCGCACTGCATTGATTTAGGCAGGTGAATGTAAGTGAAATGTCGCAAAATTGAACCATGCTGCGACTGCAATTAATTGCTCTGACATCACAAGGAGGCATTCTTGGACCTAGTCTCAGTAAAATTTTAGAGGGAAAATCAGAGCAATTTGGGCGGCAGAAAGTAGAAATGGAAAAACTCCCGCACACTGTCTTCTTTCTATTTTGCTGACCATTGGTCCTCTTCTACGCACCTGTTAACCTACTAGGTGTGCACAAGCCTTCTTACGGCGGCAGAAAGTAACAAAATAATTTCTAAAAAAAAGTTTTCAGCTCGTCTTTTTGAAATAAATGATTGTTATTGTATCAATAATATCAAACAACACCTTTAACCCTATCTACACCAGAGGGAGGTGCAGGCTTTTTATGCCTGCGCCAATTTTCACATTGTATAATTTCTGAACGGCTTGAGCTAGTTATCGATATTCTATTGCAAATCACATACTGGCTCATGTGATCTGAAAGTCAATGCATTTTGACTTTATTCCCAATTTACACTTCCTCCCAACTATTTCAGAATTGGGGTTGTATTTACAATATCTTTGTTAAGTAGAATTAATTTATGCTAATTTGATGATGTCATTGAATTTAAAGGGCCAAAATCCAAAATGGCGGACTATATCTTTGACTCAGGTATATTTTCCCTCTAATTTCATCAATTCCTTTTATTTTCTAATATACTAAACAGAAAGAAGTTGACAATTGGAACAGAGCCAATTTTGCTTACGCCAACATGTAACCCTTTAGAAGTTCACTTTCATTTCTTTCTGACCTGAACGTCCGAGAAAAACTTTCTGAGTAAATGAAAAACTATTTTCACGGAACATAGAATTTTGTGTATTTTATGGCCTCTCAGAGCTGGTGCATTATGGGATAAAATAAGCAAAGCATTCTGGGTAATAAAAATCAAAACATGATGTCATAATGACATTATAATAGGTAATAATACCAAAATGATTGTACTGATTTAGTTTTACGTGTACATCGTCCCTGCAAATTTGGTGGTCATATGCTATGTCGTTTAGGAGTAACAGTTGACTAACATGTTATGAGAAGTTCAAGCCATTTTGCCATATCTATGACATAATTTTATGACATCATTTTGACGTTGTTGCTATTGCCTTTGGCAGCAGAAACCCTTGTAGACATTGAGTTATAAGACACATTTTTTGTAAAAATTGTGATGCATACCCTAAATTTGCAAGAAATAGCAGTATTATGACAGTTTCGGGCAGCAAAATCAAAAATGACGTCATAATACAGTAGGTCATAATAATACCAAAATGATTGTAGTGATTTAATTTTATGTGTACATCATCCCCTGAAAATTTGGTGGTCATACGCCATGTTGTTTATGAGTTACCGGGGGGCCCCCGGCCCCAGGAAGCCCCAAAAAGCCCGTCCTTGATAGGGTTAATTGATGTCACTCCCTTCACCAGTCCGTGATTTTAAAATGACAGCTGATCAGAGCAGGACAAAACGTCAAACAGGACCGGCGTTACCTGTTTTACAAGCGTCTATAGCTTCCATCAAAATGATGGGCAGGATTTTTCTATAAAATTTTTTAAAAACAGCAAAATGGCGAAAAATCGGAGACCAGATTTCAAAAAATTTTATTTTTTTGATCTACAGTAATACCAAATGGGGTAAGATGAAGGTACAAAACCCAAAACCAGTGAAGTTGGCACGTTATGTAAATCGTAGAAAAAAACAGAATACAATGATTTGCAAATCCTTTTCAACTTATATTCAATTGAATACACTGCAAAGACAAGATGTTTAATGTTCAAACTGAGAAACTTTTATTTTTTTTTTGCAAATAATCATTAACTTCGAATTTAAAGGCAGCAACACATTGCAAAAAAGTTGGCACAGGGGCCTTTTTACCACTGTGTTACATCGCCTTTCCTTATAGCGACACTCAGTAAATGTTTGGGAACTGAGGAGACCAATTTTTGAAGCTTTTCAGGTGGAACTCTTTCCCATTCTTGCTTGATGTACAGCTTAACTTGTTCAACAGCCTGGGGTCTCCGTTGTCGTATTTTACGCTTCATAATGCGCCACACATTTTCAATGGGAGACAGGTCTGGACTACAGGCAGGCCAGTCTAGTACCCGCACTCTTTTACTACGGAGCCATGCTATTGTAACACGTGCTTGGCACGTGCTTGTGGCTTGGCATTGTCTTGCTGAAAAAAGCAGGGGCGTCCATGAAAAAGACGTTGCTTGGATGGCAACATATGTTGCTCCAAAACCTGTATGTACCTTTCTGCATTAATGGTGCCTTCACATATGTGTAAGTTGCCCATGCCTTGGGCACTAATACAGCTCCATACCATCACAGATGCTGGCTTTTGAACTTTGCGCCTATAACAGTCCGGATGGTTCTTTTCCTCTTTGGTCCGGAGGACACGACGTCCACAGTTTCCAAAAACAATCTAAAATGTGGACTCGTCAGACCACAGAACACTTTTCCACTTTGCATCAGTCCATCTTAGATGAGCTTGGGCCCAGCGAAGCCGGCGGCATTTCTGGGTGCTGTTGATAAATGGCTTTCGCTTTGCATTGTAGAGTTTTAACTTGCATATGTAGATGTAGCGACGAACTGTAGTTACTGACAGTGGTTTTCTGAAGTGTCCCTGAGCCCATGTGGTGATGTCCTTTACACACTGATGTCGGTTTTTGATGCAGTACCGCCTGAGGGATCGAAGGTCACGGGCATTCAATGTTGGTTTTCGGCCTTGTCGCTTACGTGCAGTGATTTCTCCAGATTCTCTGAACCTTTTGACGATATTACGGACCGTAGATGATGAAATCCCTAAATTTCTTGCAATAGCTCGTTCAGGAATGTTGTTTTTAAACTGTTCGACAATCAGCTCACACACTTGTTCACTAAGTGGTGACCCTCGCCCCATCCTTGTTTGTGAATGACTGAGCATTTCAGGGAAGCTGCTTTTATACCCAATCATGGCACCCACCTGTTCCCAATTAGCCCGTTCACCTGTGGGATGTTCCAAATAAGTGTTTGATGAGCATTCCTCAACTCTCTCAGTCTTTTTTGCCACTTGTGCCTGCTTTTTTGAAACATGTTGCAGGCATCAAATTCCACATGAGCTAATATTTGCAAAAAAATAACAAAGTTTACCTGTTCGAACATTAAGTAACTTTTCTTTGCAGTGTATTCAATTGAATATAGATTGAAAAGGATTTGCAAATCATTGTATTCTGTTTTTATTTATGATTTGCACAACGTGCCAACTTCCCTGGTTTTAGGTTTTGTAATACAAACCAGAAAACAAGTGTAATTTTGGAAGTATGTTAGCACTGAGCTCACATAGACAGCCCCTGACTCAGACATTGGTGTTTGAATTATCAACGGCATGTGAATGATGTTAACTGAGTAGCTTGCGAACATTTGTTCCCTGGTGAGAAACTAATGTTATGTAATGGTTTTGAAAAAGAACTGCGTGTATGCTCGTTAATTAACGTTAACCTAATTATATGAGAGGCACTCAGCTATCATGCAACAGCGCTGAGCCATACCGATTTAACATGACACTTGGTATTTAGTTTGACTAAATATTAACTCTGTGACATAATGCAGAGAGATTTTTTTCCCACGCTCTAAGATAATAAAATTTTCGCAGAATTGATATGTAACTAGGGTAATATCAACAATATGCCATGAGCTGGGATATGGGAAAAGTGCAACAGTTAAGTGATAAAAACAATTCTGAAATAATACTGCAACATTAAGGCAGCACAGAATGTCTTAATGGTTCACTTCCTATTTAACTGATAGTGGCCTGATAATTTGATCAGAGACACACGCTTAGGAATAAGGTTAGCCAAAGCAGCACAAATGTTTCATGTTATTGATTTGCAAAGTGAATTGAAAATGAAAATTTGCCCCAGCTTTGTTGATTGTGAGTTTCAGTCATCTACTAATAGAGTGCTTGATAGCTTACTAATTTACTTTATCAGTCTTATCAGTGTTTATGGCTATCATGGCTTTAGCAAGTAAGCTAGCTCTGACCTAGGGTGCGTTTCCCAAAAGCATAGTTGCTAACCAAGTCAGTAAGTTACATAGTTCATCCATACACAGTCAATGGTTCCAACTATGTGTGTTAGCATGTGGGATTTGGGGAAACACACCCCAGGCCAATTAGATGGCAGAACATTCAGATAATGGGAAACAGACCAGCTCACTTTTTGCCTGACTAATGTTCAAAAATCCTTGAAATTGACATGGTCTTGTTTGTCTGTGTGCACCATGAAAAAGTAAAGGGACTGAAGTATCTGATTCAGCCAAAGTCTCACGGAAGCCCCAAACCTCATTTCCAAAGTATTTTGGCCTTTTGCCAAATTGTGTTGAGCTGCATAGGGATTGCAGGTCTGCAAAATAGAGGCTCGCAGCTGTGCTGCGACTGGCTAGGCTAGTGTTCACAGTGGCAATGATTTGATTTTGAGGCGCACTATCATGTGCGGGGGCGATTTTCTTTTTAACTGTCGCCCCCGTGATCAGATTTTTGGGAACTGTTGTGGGACTTTCAGGAGTGAAATTCACCACCCCCATGTATTTTTTCCCATGCAACACAATATAGTGCAAGTTGCACAGCTTTACAAAGTCACTACCCTGCAGTCAGTGAGTGACAAACATGCGCCTTCTTCAGTGCAGTATTTTGCAAGAAGCCATGTAATCAGATTGAGCTGCAGTATATAGTGTTTGATGAAATGGAAATGTTTGATGGATTTCCGTGGGGAAAGGCATATTTTAATCAATCAATCTCAGGATTTATTACTTGATGTTGGGTCATTCAAATGAAGATTAAAAAAAATCTGATTTGAATTAACTCAGTTCTAGTTCTTCCTTGACACTAATTACGTCACTGTAGGTGTCAAATAACGGCGCTGGAGGGGGAAGTAGAACAGATTTTGCCGCTGATTCCCAGAGATATACAGAAAATGCGCAAAATCTATATGCGTTTTTTACAACCCCAACTCCGAAATAGTTGGGACAAAGTGTAAATTGTGAATAAAATCAAAACGCAATGACTTTCAAATCACACCAGCCAGTACTTTATTCACAATAGAACATAGATAACATAGCAAATGTGGAAACTGAGAAGTTTTAAAATTTTATCGTCAAAATGAGCTCATTTCAAATTTTATGGCTGCTACAGGTCTCAAAAAAGTTGGGACAGGGGCCTACCATGTTGTAGCATCCCCTCTTCTTTTTAACACAGAGTGGAGGCGTCTGGGCATTGAGGAGACAAGTTTCTTGTGTTTAGTCATTGGAATTTGATCCCACTCTTGTTTAATACAGGCTTCCAGCTGCTGGAGAGTTTTGGGTCTCCTTTGACTGACTTTTCATTTAATTATGCGGCAAATGTTCTCAATCGGTGAAAGATCAGGACTGCAGGCAGGCCAGTTCAGCACATGGACTCTTCCACTACGAAGCTATTCTGTTGTAATAGCAGCAGTATGTGGTTTTGCATTGTCCTGCTGAAATACACAAGACCTTCCTTGGAATGGATGTCATCTCAAGGGGAGCATATGTTGCTCTAAAACCTTTATATACCTTTCAGCATTCATGGGGCTTTTTAAAACATGCAAGTGTCCCACACTATATGCACAAATGCATCCCCATACCATCAGAGATGCTGGCTTTTGAACTGATCGCTGATAACAGGAGGGTGGTCTTTCTCCTCTTTAGCCCAGAGGACACAACGCCCACGATTTCCTACAAGAATGTCAAATTTGGACTCATCTGATCTCAGGACACTTTTCCACTTTGGTACAGTACATTTTAAATGAGCCTTGGCCCACAGAACACGGTGGCGCTTCTGGATCATGCTCAATAACGGCTTCCATTTTGCATGATAGAGTTTTAGGTGAGATCTGTGGATGGTACAACGGACTGTGTTTACTGACAGTGGTTTCTTGAAGTTTTACTGGGCCCATTTAATAATGTCAATGACAGAATCATGCTGGTGACTGATGCAGTGGCGTCTGAGGGCCCGAAGATCACGGGCATCCAGTAAAGGTCTTCATCCCTGTCCCCTACGCACTGAGATTCTCTGAATCTTTTGATGATGTTATGCACTGTCAATGATGAGACCTTCAAAGCCGTTGCAATTTGATGTTGAGGAACATTGTTTTTAAAGTATTCCACAATTTTTTTTACGCAAGCCTTCACAGGTTGGAGAGCCTCTGGCCATTTTCACTTCTTAGAGACTCAGCCTCTCGAAGACATCCCTTTTATAGCCAATCATGTTCACACCTGATGCCAGTTAACTTAATTACTTGCTAAATGTTCTTTCAGCTGATTCTCTTATATATTAAATGCTTTTCAGCCCTTTTTTGCCAGTGTCCAACTTTTTTCTGACATATTGCAGCCAGAAAATTTGAAATCAGCTCATTTTGTGTACAATAATGTAAAATGTCTCAGTTTCAACATTTGAAATGTTATCTATGTTCTATTGTTAATTACATATTGGCTCATGTGATGTAATAGTCATTGCATTTTGGTTTTGCTGACAATTTACACCTCGTCCCAACTATTTCGGAATTGGGGTTGTACATTATATCGCTAACTCGGATAGATGGAGATAAGTTAGGAGGTCAGTTAAGTGGTTCTGTCATATGGAATCAAATTAGGGTCAATAGATTTGTGCGTGTGTAAAAGAGTTTTGAGCTTGCCAAATAGTTTTGTGCATGTGTAAAAAAGTTTTGAGCTTGTGAAGTAATTTTGTGTGTGTGTAAAAAAGTTTTGAGCTTGTAAAATAGTTTTGTCCATGTGCAAAAATGTTTTGAGCTTGTAAAATATTTTTTCCTTGTGCAAAAAGGTTTTGAGCTTGTGAAATAGTTTTGTGCATTATTAAATACGTTTTGAGCTTGTGAAATAGTTTTGTGCCTGTGGAAAAAAGATTTGTAGTCGTAATAATATTTTGTGTGCATGTCATTAAATTTCCTACCTTCGCGTGCAACACTAAAGTTACAAGCACAAACCAGATTTACGTGTTTCAATTTATGAGCTTCGAGTCATGAATTATGACCCTATTTTTACTTCTGTGGGTAGACTAGGCAATCACCACGTTGCCCACTGAATAGCCAATCTGACTGTTACCCTCTGTCACAGTGAGTGAAACTCTTTCATCAGTGTCTCTCCTAGCTACTCTCCTGAAAGCTAGCAAATATTACAAAGAACCACTGTATAAAACTTGCTTCCAGTTTATTAAACTTGACTAGATTGCAATCAGTCACCAGAAACTACCAGTCAAGTATTTTTTACATGGTTCGTAACGGTTTTATTAACTTTGTGTTATATCGGAGTGGATCATAATAACGGACTGTTCCTTTTTTGCACAAAAAGTGCAAGGAACAATTTGGCGGTACAAGAAACGGGTAGCCATCGTGATCAAGTTGGTAAGGGCAAACTGGATGCTCAAAACTTCAGTTCAATAAAAACGAAAACTCAGCGCTGGATTTTGCAGGTCTTTTTATTCTAGATGCGTGATGCTAACAGTAGGATTTTTTTTTTTTTGCAAAAGCACAAAATTACTTCACAAGCACAACATGCACAAAATTGTTTTACAAGCTCAAAACTTTTGACCAGATTTTAGAAATACAAACCAGGGAAATTTCTAGTTCAGCGGTCCTTATCACATTAAAATTCCCAATATTAGACAAGGCCTGTGCTGTTGCCCCTGACAGCAAAGGATATATCAGCGTAACCCCCAGGCGAAAGCCTAGCCACAGTATTGCCTTAGACAGCCAAATGATATTATTACAACCTGAATTATTACAACCTTTTATAACGTATCGTTACGTAATGCAACATAACATAACATAACATAACATAACATAACATAACATAACATAACAGAGTTTCTGCCTCTATGATTTGGCCAGGCAAGCTATTCTATACTGAGTTCACTCTGAATGAAAAAAAATTTCTAAATATCAGTGCTAAATTTTCCCTATGCTAACTTCCATTTGTGACCCCGAGTTCTGCTAACAGAACTTGGCTTAAGTAATCCTGCATAGTTAACTTTGTAGTACCTTTAACATATATAAAGACCTCAATCAGACCGCCCAAAAGTCTCTGTTTACTAAGACTGAAGAGATTAAGAATCTTCATCCTGTCATCATATCTTTTATCTTTCACACCAGGAATTAAGTTTGTCGCTCTTCTTTGAACTTTCTCTGAAGCGTCAATGTCTTTCTTGAAATATGGTCCCTAGAACTGCTTCCAGTACTTTAAGTGTGGTCTGATGAATGTGTACAAGAGAAGTATAACCTCCTTAGATTTATACTCAGTACTTTTGGCGATATATACCAGCATACTGTTGGCCCTTTTAACTGCCACAGCTGAGTGGCTAGAACCTGTAAGGTTTTGGTCAACAATCACCCCCAGATCTCTTTCAAGTAGGACACATTCCAGTTTTAAAGTAGGCGCATATTGATTTGAATCTTTATAAAAATTTGTTGTATTTGGTTTTACAGACTTTTTACTTTCCATGAGGTAAAGTCAGGCAGAATTTAACGATCCAGGAAAGTTTTACACTTCTGCGCAATGCACAGAAAAAAATTTAAAACAAGATATTACAGGAATGTGCACTCTGTGTCATCAAAAATACCATACTTTTTGATGAGCATAAATCTAATCTGCTAGAAATATAAAACAAAACGAGACCAAGAAATGAACAAATTTCGACCAGCAGATGACGGTCGATGCATTCAACTTCCTTATCATGTGTCCCTCTCTCCCACGAATTTCGTCATACGAAAGGGTCTATTTTCGTTTGGTCTTCTCTGGGATGTGTGTGAGTTGAAAGGCTGTTCAAAATGCCTCCTCTATTCTCTTCCTATTAGAGTGAGTGTCCAGAAAGTGTTTTATTCATCATCTCTATGACATTAGCTTTCTGTAGAGTAATAATTTGCCCATTTTCTGATTTCTCAAGATATACTTTAATTCATCATTTTCATAATTTTTTCCTGATGGCCCATTGGCAATGAAGTCCATAAGTATTTTGCCAAAAAGTACAATATTTGCATTTTAGCTCTGTACTTCAGCTCATTGAAAAATGAACAAATGAATATCAGTTTAAAGCAGCTAGTGTCAGTAAGTGATAGCCCTTACATCATCGGATAGCTATACTATACCTTTTTTTATACGGTGATTTATTTGAAATGCTTACTTACCAACTGCAGGAGAAAATCTATTCACTACCCATGGTGAGCTGTGTGAATATGTATGAAAATTACACAAAGTTTATTTTTTCTTGATTCAGAATAATGCAGCTTTGGTTGGAATTTTTTTCAGAGATTCCCTCTTAAGAGTGGTAAAGACAATTTTATAAATAATTTTGGACTACCACCTGTGTTTTTAGTTTCAGAAATTTGTGAGCAGTTGTTGCTGATCTTAAACTTGTCTTCAAGCTCCATCCATTCCCTTAAAAATCCCCATGTGGTTAATCCAGATGTTGGACATTGCTTAGATCAGCATATTAGTCACAGTTAAATATCCTGGGAATTTCCTCCTGCGTGTATGTCCTTTTTTAAACATAGTGGAACACTCAGTGGTTTCTCACTGCATTCAAGGTTCTGTGTTGTGACAGATTTTGACAAAAAATAATTTGATGTAAAATTCTCAGATGATTAGATTATTATTGCTCTACATCTAAGATGTGATTTAGCTTGCATGCTAATGCTAACATTGTGGAGATAACTGTGAGCCCTAGATTCCCTGATGATTCATGTATTATATGTGGCTCCAAATCTGTGGTGACATGTAACGTGTGCACTAATGCTAACTCAATGAAGACAGGAACTTGATTTAATTTTGATGATAATAACATTATTTAATATCTAAATCCACGATGAGACACAATATGTTGTATGTTCATTCTCACAGTCTAAAGACAAATACACTGTCCGGCCAAAAAAAAGGTCACCGTTCGGAAGTTAATGAACAAATTCTAAAATTTGATCATTATTGAGGTTATTAATATGTTTCAGATGGCAATAATCATTTTAACCCTGACTGATGAAGTGCGTCGCTATTCATTTCTTACAAAATCATGTCGGAAAACACACACCCTGATGGTGGAAACGATGTTACAGTATTTCAGAATGGGCAAATTATTGGCCTGTATTTAGCAAAGGAAACCATGAATGACAAAACCAAGCTGGAGGAATCATTTTCACAAACAAATTTTCCACCTCAAAGTCCTGACCTTTAACATAATAAAAGTTATTGGGATGTACTCAATACCACCGAGTGGTTCAACCATTATGTTGAGAAGACAAGATCTTGGACAAAAATCATGGCATTTCTGATCGAAAAGAAATGTTCTGGCATTGCATATAGTTGTGAAAACCATGACAAGACGAATATGCACTGTAATCAAAGCTACTGGGGTTCCAACTAAATATTTGAGTGTGCGACTTTTTTTTTGGCCAGGCAGTGTAATAGCCATGAGTTCACAGTTTAGCTTCTCTGATAGGATTATTTAATTCATTACAGCTCTAAAACCATAGTGAGATGTAGCATATGTTCACATGCTAACAATGAGATGATGGTTAAGCCCAGGCTGCCTGCTTTTCAGGTTTCTTGGCCTCCCTCAAGCTCCCATCTTACGAAGAAGTTGCTGCCCGGCCAAACACACCTCCGCCCCCTTACAGCACCGTGTTTGCTCTTCAGGGGGGCAGTCAGTACTGCCACGCCGGCCCCAGCTGCTTAGCTTCCTCCCCGAGCTCAGACAACTACACCAGCTGCTCCTGCGAGTCCTGCTCAGCCACATCCCCTTGTAGCACCTCCTTCTCCGTCCAGATGACCGACGAGACTGACACAAGCAACGCCACCACGCCCAGCGAGGCCGGCGACTCCCGGCCCCTCAGTGCCTCCGACCCTCCCTTGAGCACCGCCTCCACGCTCACGCCTCCTCCTCCTCCTCCTCCTCCTCCTCCTCCCGCTCTTCCACCCCCTCCTGCTCCTGTAGCTGTTGTAACTTTCACAGACCCCCTGGGGGCGCTGGTGGAGCAGAAAGATTTGGAGTCCCCGAGCAGAGAGCCGACTGCAGACGGGGATGGGCCTCAGAAAAAACCAGCCCCTTCGCTTCCCAAGCAAACTATCTTTTCCTCAAATGTGGACTTCTTTGAGCCGGACGGTCACATGACTGGCGCCTCAGAAGGTGAGGAGGACTCGGAGGAGAACCACTTCCGCCACCGGCGGCTGACGGGCGACTCGGGCATCGAGGTCTGCCGCTGCCAGGTGGAAAGTGAAGAGGAAGAGGAGGAGGTGGGGGGTGAGGACGAGGTAACGGCGGTGGCGGTAGGGGAAGTTGGGCCGAGTAAAGAGCCTGGGGAGCGGGAGGAGGCAGAGGGGCAGGAGGAGGCAGGATTTCTCCACGATAGCATCGACTGTTCGGCTAGGGCCCAGGCCGCCCTGGCCCAATCGTCGCCTGAGGAGTGCACCAGCTTGTGTGGTTCCGCTCCCGTCCTGCAGAGGGGCGGGGAATCCAGCCTGTGTGGCTCCACCCCCATCTCACAGAGGGGTGGGGAATCGATAATCACCGTGGAGACCGTGTGAAGGTCCAGCAATGTCTTAATATGGGCTGTAGCTAAGTGCTGCCAATTGCTGCAAAACCTCTGAGCGTGTCCGACGGAACGCTGAAGGAGAATGATGGATTTTTGGCGCGGTGTTGCTCACATCCTGAGTGCAGCCTCAGAGTGAATGCGAAAAATGAAGGCCAGTGTGACACACCAGCGTGGGTCCATCAAGAAATGACTTGTCAAGAGTTTTCTATTTACTTTCTTAAGTTGCGAACAAATATGATAGAATAATCGAATGTGCATTTATTGTTCATTCCCTTTGTGCGTCAAACCGCTGTGGTTACGTAACCAAGAACAACTGGGAGCATTTTAATTTTCAAGAAGACAAAAGCAAATAGTGAAAATGGTGCGTACAGTTCTCTGGCTCTGTTGAGTCACACAACGAACATCAGCAGCTGACATGGGCTGGATGAGGTCATCTGTCAGTACTGCACAGCCCTCTTGTGTGCCCTATTCGCACTGCTGCTCACATGGCCACGTCAAACAAAAAGTGTGTGCACTAAAACCCTCATCTGTCTTGGCTCAGCTGATAAAGAGCGGCTGTTGTCATGGGGACAGTTTGAGACCTCTCTAACCAGCCTACCTTAAAAGGATCCCTCCCATGGACTCGATTTTGCGTTGCTCTGATTGGTCTTCTATGCTGCTCAGACTGCTTGATTCAAAGGCAATAATGATTATTATCACGATAATTATAGCAACTGTAGTAATAAAAATGTGTTTGAATGGTTCCTGAAAGGTGAAAACCTGGCAGAGGATTCAGTGGGTATGGGGTATCCCTTTAAAGATGAATGTTTATCATAGGACCAGTTACGTTGGTGGTCTTTCGGCTTGGACGCTGTTCGTCGTTCCTGGCATTGTTTACAAGTGGCTTCTGCACCCTGAGTTGGGGTACCCCTAATGGTAGTCAGGATTCAAGACTCTAAAGACGTTCGGCATTACCTGCAGCATTTACTGGTTTCAGTCCACTCCTCACCTCTCCAAGCTGGACGACACTGTTTTCATTAAAATAATGGCCCTCATGGATTTCCTGCTAGAATTTGGTCCTAAACCCTATCACCTCTTATTTGTAATGTAGTCTCCTCATACAGAAGAATTCACCTGGATACTACAAAAAATAGTCCCCTCATCACGTTAGAATATCCTGGAAGACTCTAGAATGGTGTGGAATGCTAATAATACCAGATAATTCCAAATGTTTCTCTGGGGCTGCTGTATGTGAATATATATGATGAACGCGGAGGTGTTTCGCTGTTTGACTTTCATGGTGATTTTGTGTAATTTTGCTCCACATGGATATGAGATTGTGCTAAATTTCCATGTGAATTTATAACTAATGGTACATCAGTCGATAGACACATGCACTCTGTGAGGGAAGACCAGAAGGAGCCATCATGTATTTAATTATTATTTCAAAATAGTACACACCTCCCTTAGATTCTGCACCAGTGCCCTTGAGAAACAGCTGAGCTGCTGTAAAGTGTATGAAAGCCAATCTTCTCTTGAGCATAAAAAAGCACTGTGATACTTAATGCCTTTCATAGTTTTAATCCCTTATAAAATGGCTGGCTGCTTTTAAAAATACTCCATGGAGCAGCAGTTGGAAAGAGTGATTATTCTGGATGATACTGTTTCGCAATATGGCAGAGGTGGTAGAAGTTCAAGTGCTTCACAGCACTGTGTTTCAATGAACAATTAAGGACATTTCTGCGACTGAGTGGCTTAATTAATTGGTGTAATCAGCTGACTGATTTAATTGATGGAAAAAACATGGCAGGATGTTTACTTTCTGATGCATCTTCGCATTCTAGTGTCAATTATCGAGCAGTCTTGGACCAAATTTTCTGCATTTTCTTTGAATTAGTGGCGGCTGCTGAGTTTTATTTTTTTGTCTGACCGTAATATGGAGAAATAGCAATGTTTGATATTGTTGAGTGCTTGCAGAGTTAACGCATTGTTAACAATGGAAAATCATAGGAAATGGGGAAAGACTAATCAGCAGTTAAAAGAGATTTGTTTTCAGCTTCCCTCATTTTCAGCTGAGCGTTTTCCATTGCTTTGAATATTAATTTGTAAATCTGTTTGATATAGCCAGCTCTTTAAATATTTAAACATTTACCAAGTTAACTGAGTGGTCAATGGCACCATATTGGAGTAAGTAATGAATATGAGCTCAAAGTCTAGCTTTCAGTAGTAATTTGAGGGCATTATATCCAACTCCAGGAAATGGTGTTGGAATTACAGCACTACTTTTACGTGGTTCTCTTTTTTAAGAGACCAAAAGTAAGTAAAAGGTCTGGAGCTGAATTGAAGTGTGGCATTTTCATTTGGAATTATTTCTATTGTGTGTCCTTATGAAGGACAAAAAGCCGTCACTGCCAGTGAAGCAATCCGCCATTCAGTTGAAAATACCCGCCACAAAAAGCAGAAACATTAGATGAGGCCAAATAAACTATTCGGTACATTCATAAAATCGAAGAATACACTGGTGAGCTCGGGAGCACCAATAGTCCAAGAGGAGCATGGATAACAACTAGATGACAGAAATATTCTTTTCATAGTGGCTAAAAACCTATTTACAATAGTTTGCCGGCTTAAGAACACGCTCCAGGAGGTTGGCATAACAATTAAGAGAGGACTTCACCGGAGTAAATAAAGAGGATTTATCTCAGGTGTAAAGGAATGGCAAATCTCAAAAACACAGAGACCAGATTAGAGTAGGTAGAAAAGCTCTGCACAGTTGAGGAACAACATCCTGTGGACAGACGAGATAAAGATCTGCTTCTACCATGATGGTGGAAGGATAAGTGGCGAAGCTGACTGCATGTTCGTGGTCAGCCGACCAGCTGTGAAGCTTCTCATGCAGGCATGCTAATTGTAAATGCCAAGGCCTGTTTCTAAGGTTACTAAATTTTTGTCATCAATGACATGCTACTCCTTGCTTTGAGAATCAGTAAACTCATACGTATCTACATACCCAGGTGGCTGATGTTCCTCTGTAGCTTCTGCAATAAGATGGAGCTGAACATTATCTTGTGTGCACAGTTCTTCATTGCTGACTGACTGAGCTTAATGTTTACCAGCATAATCAATTTGTTTCATTACACTCCTCTCATTTCCTTTTGTCAGTCTTTTTTCTTATTCCACTAAATAATTTTTCAAGGCTGCTGGCATATGGCTGAGTATGGCTTGGTTCCTTTGTATGGTCTGAGTTTAATAACATATTTACTAAATATTATACAAATATACCTAAAGTATGTGTTGTGCGTGATAAAATTCATATTAGGCAGCTTCTGTTACTGTATCGACTTTTGGAAGTTCCTTGTGAGGGTGTGATTTTATCTGGAAGCTTGTGCTCAGTATTTATTTAAAAGCAGACATGTTCTTGATAGTATTCATAATTCCAATGATATGAAAAATTGAAAAACTTTCAAATATAAATTAAAAAATATAACCAAAACATAGTTTTCTTTACAAAACTATGTTTATGTGAGGTATCCTATACTAGCATGAACATTTAGACTATAATTGTACATTTCTGAGCTGTAAAATTACTGTTTTCTCTTTTCCTGGTAATTCTTTTTTTTTTTTTTGGTCCCCCAGTTACATTTTGTACACAGTATTCATTTGATCCAAAGCTGCACAGCATCAAATCTGAGCTGCCACCAGAACTATAAACATTTCAGTAATAATTCATGAAATTTCATTCCAGTGGCGAAATTAGCTCTCTTATGTTATTTGGTTATCTTGCGTAATAGATTCTCCTTCAAACAGGTGCATTTACATGACATACACAAGCTGTAGAATTTTGCAGCATCATTAAAATGGAGAGAGACAAAATGTAACTTGTGGAAATTAAATTCTTTTGATTTGAGAGGTAAATGGAGCCGGCTGTAGACTGATGTAGAGCAACTAATCAGAAATGCAAGTTCACAACATGACCCTGGGTAAGCAGAATGTCCCAGCCTCTCTTATTTTGCAACCATACATAAAACTTTTCAACTGGTGCTCCATCCAGTGGGATAGTTGGTTCTCAATCCAGTTGGATTGATGCAGAGGCTACTGTTGAATGACCTCCTTAAGGGAGATATCCCTGCTGTTATATTTGCCTTCAACCATCTGAAAAAGAATGGTGATTTAGATTCAAAACGAGAAGGAAGTAATAATGCAAAACAGGTGTCCATTTGATTAATTTTTCTGTCTCCAACTCTGTCTTTCTGAAGCCGGTTAGTCCGTTTAATTTCAAAAGCCTGTTGCCAATGTTTTTATAAAAGCTAAAAGTTACTGTATTGTAAAAAATAAAAATAAAATAATGCATTGACTTCATTTATGATTTAAAAAACATAAAGGCACTGTTTTGTGCAATTGATTATAAGGTTGTGAAAGATACTCAACAATGAACTGAAGCAATTATTTTCGACTTTATCTTTACATGCCTCTACCAAGCATTTACTATGTGCCTCCAGTCATTTGTACACGGTGTAAGAGTATGATTGCTTTGGATAAATTAGACCTAAAAGGAGAAGAAGAAGAGTTTCAAAATCACTGGTGTTTCCTTGTTTTTGTACGTTTAAGCTGAGGATAGAATCTGCTGCTTATCACTTTTTGAAGCTTGGAACCTACAGACAGCATGGAAGTGTAAGAATAATCTCTCAGAGCCTCAATCTGTCTGTACTGACCTGGAGGTGAAACAATGATGGACTTATATGAAAATGGCACTATATATAAAAACATGTTTTGACTGATTGATACTGAGAATATGATAATGAAGAGTGGGGCTATTAGCTGAGCATTGGTTCTGAGAAACAAAAATCACAATGAAGAGATAATCTAACGGCTTTATGATGTTCGCATGCTTATAGCTAATAGGATGCTCACTCGGCAGGAGGCTTTGTAAGAGTCTCTTCCACTTTGCTATTACCGGGGCCCTCCTTTTGACTGTTATTTTACCATCAGTACTACAGCTTGTGACTAAAAGGTTTATTTGCTCCTCATTTATTTATCAAAATTAACAAATATGCGTTATTTTGCTACTTTCTGAAGCCTGAACAGTAAAAAAGAAAAAAAAAAAACTCAAGTAAATCATGTTTATATTAACAACATAAGAAACTAGGAGCAATTGATTCAGGATGTCTTAGACTGTTTAATTTCTCATTTAGACAAACCATAGTCAGCAAAGGCTTGTATGAGCTGCTGGAAGGTGAAAATCGTTAAATTCCCTAAAACACATTATTTGAATGTAGAAACATCTTTGTGCATCCCATGTACGTAGCCATACCAAGTGTGCCCTGTTATCTTGAATTTCCTAAAATAATGTACCACATACATGATTAGAGTGGCAGTGAAATTCTGTTGGTAATGTCATTCACAGATTCCTCTTCTTATTCCACCGTAATGAGTTCAGGATATCATATTATTATTGTACAGTGTACAATCTTAAAAATGAACTGCTAACTTTTCTGAGACAAAATAGCTACTCATTGATTATGCTGCAAGAAATGGTGGAAAAGAGATTTTTAAGCCCATCTGAGTGATGCGCTGTATGTTATTGCAATTGCAAAGCAATTATTTCTGTGAAGTACTGTTGTTACTGTGCTGCTTAATGTGAGCTGAATCACTGTTATTTTAACCCATGTCCTCATGCCATGCTGATATTATTTCTCTTGATCAAAGTTTTACGTTTAACTTTGAGGTGGACCGTTTCCTCGCCTCTGTCAGTGAGGGATTCGGTTTTTCTCATAAAGCCACAGCTCTGTTGACAAACAGTGTTTTTCATGAAACAAATTGTGAATTAGTGTGAAAATAAAAGTTACTCGTATTAAGATACTACTGCCTCATTTATTGCCATAACGTTGTTATGTTCGTGGTAAAGTAAGTGTTAATCAGTGTACACAGTTTGTGGTCATCGTCAATGTTTTGAAGAGGATGATTGCGAAACCAGGCTGCATTGCTCTTTCTTGAGAACACTGTTTCATCCCTCAGTACTCGTTGTGCGAATCACAAGCTTGGTCATCTGATTAGCTGGATGTGCCGCAGGAATGAGCATCGCGCAGACCACCTCAGATGCCATCTGCTCTTGTCAATCAGATTTTACTTGCCTCTTCTCATTCAAAATTAGACCACTGAGCGGTAACTTTCAGCTATCAAATAATCCACAGTAATCGGTTTTGATTTTATTCTGGTGTAGGTTGTGAAATACATGTCTGCATTTCAGATATATATTGTGAAATACTGTTGCAATGTGGGACCGTTTACATGAAATAATAAACAGCTTGAAAGCAACCTGAACAAATTATTAAGCGAATGACTCAGCAGATGGAAGTTAAGCTGAAACTGTCAATTTGGGAAGAGCTTTTTCTTGAAATTCATCTAATGCGAATTTGCAATGTTATTGAGTGACCTTGAGCACACGGCAGCTCTGCGGCGCGTTTGAGGGAGATGTATATCACTTTGGCACCATCTAGTGGGTAATATAGGCAATTAAAATTAATGTCTACCCGCCTCAGAGGGGAACTCAGATACGTATAAAAAAGGCCGAGCTTACAAGGCCTCATGGCGAAGTTAAATTATTGATTGATTACATGGCGAAGTACATCGCCAAGTATGTTTCTTCGTTCAATTTGTCATTCTGACATGCGATAGCCGTGGGCTATAGGTCTGGTCGAGACGGAGAAAAATTGCATGAGCTGAGAACCCGAACCACGGACCGCATCTGATATTGGGCGGAATCGGTCATTGGGAGCACGTCCTGGAATCTCAATAATTCCTATCTTTTAACATGGGCGAATTTTCATGTTTGTAAAAACTCATCCTCCTGACTTTTCCCACATGGAAAGAATCTATATGAACATATATGCGCATATATGTAACCTATATGCCGCATATATGCTGCATACATGCGCATATAGGCCACATTCGGGTACATAAATGTGCTTATAGAGGGCATATAGGTCTCTATATCGTTCCTTTATATCCACAATGTACTCTGTACATACAAGGTATATGTCTCCTATATAGCTAATATACCCAGCGGCAGGTTTTGTTTGTCATACCTATTGTATAGCACAGCCTAGTTGGGCTGAACGGCCTGCTCTCGCCATTCATGTTATGTTATGTTATGTTATCTCACGTTTGCAGCTGTCATACTTGATGCCTAGCTCATATTTTTATTCTCAAGGTAATATCTGCATATTAGTCCAAAGTCCCTTACAGAAATAACAAGAATTCCACGCAATAACTTATTAATCGCATGTGAACACGTGCAATTGGCATCACATTTGATCCTAAATACATGTTGACATGTGACAACAGCATGTTAGGTGTAAACCAGTCAGTAATAACTATGGCAAGTGAGAGGAGACAAAAATCTGTGGTATCAACACAAATATCTAATAGTATTTGTTACATTTTTTTTCCTGAAACATTAACAATAACAAGGTCATCAATTCTTTCTTGACCATTCTTATTTCCATTGTATGAAGATTGAGTAGTGAATTGTGGAAGAGAAGGAAATGTATAAAAACAAAATGGTTTGATTATGTTTATTTTATCAATTATGCATTTTATCAAGTTTAAGTCACTGCCAGATTCACCACATAGAAGAAAATTGGATTCCCATCATTACAGCTCATACACATCTACTGAAAGGTTATACACTGCTCTGTTACATCCACCAAATTCAATGTTTTCTATCTTGTCTGTAGTGCATTTTCTAGATGAATATGGCTCAGAGGTCTTTAGTCTAAATGTAGCAAAATAAAACAAAAATAACAAAATAAAAGTACACAGAAGAACATACATTCAAGTAAACATGCCTTTCAAAAGTCATTTTCATCCCCACATCTATTTGAGCATTTCACCGTCTTTAATGAATTTGAGGACAAAGTCTACATTTCTGTTCACAGTTTAAATGAACAGACACTTGTCTTTTATCTGAGATGCTTGTATAGCAACTAAAGGTCCCAGACTTACAGGGATGAAATAACAAGGATTCTTATATTCCCACACGGAAAGAACCAATATCAACATATAGGTTTTAAACCTCACCTCATATCAACCAGCAGTGGTTGGCTGCTCTTTTCAGAAGTAGCACACAATTGGCCAATGCACTGCAGGGATGCAAATTGCGAATGGCCTGCTGGGAAGGGTTATGTAGATTAGAGTTCCCCTTGGCATCTCCTTTTGGCCAGACAAACACTAATAAAGAAGATTCTAACTTTGTACAAAGCACTGTCTAAGTAGTCTCGATCTGGCAAATATTTGGAAAACTCATGAGAAGGGGTGTGGCCTGTGGAAATGATTCGTGAGCTGCGGTTATTCTCTTGGGATCTCAATGGGTGGCTTATTTTCTGTTAAAGCTTAAATACTTGTACATATACTGACCAAATGAAGAAATGCATTATGTAATCCGGTGTTAAATTTCAATAAATCTATAAAGAAACATGCTCTTGCTTTTGAGTTATTTTTGGAGTCGAGTACTTCTACCGTACAAATTTTTACAGTCACAGCGCATATTCTGGAGCCAACATTCGTTTGGAACCAAACAATCGGCAGTGCTTGGGTTTGAGTACTACCATTGTCCTAACACTCCCATTTTTGTTTTGAGTTCCTCGTTGACACCAGGGCCTATAAAAGTCAGACCAAAATTATTAAAAATCAGACGGGTTATAATGTCACGACTAAGGAAGGTCAAAGCGAATGCGTGATTGGGATGCTAGAGGCCGGAAGTTGGGTAGATAGGGTTGCCCGTCAATTCGGCGCACATTCTGCAACAATTAGTTGCCTCAAAACCAGGTTTAATGCCACTGGACACATGGCCGATCGCCCCAGATCCGGTAGGCCACGTGTTACAACTCCAGCGTCTGACCGTCATATCACGACCGACTGTCTGCTACACACCAAACCAACTTTCATTTTGTTGAAGGAAACCTCAACGCCATCCGTTACTGCAATAAAAATTCTCCATCCAGTCATCCTTTCATTTGTCTGACGTCACCAACTGACTATCCAACAGGATAACGCGCATCTGCATGAGGCACGTATCTGTATGGAGCCAGCATTTTCTCCAGATCTTTCACCTATAGAACACTTGTGGGGCATCCTGGATAGAGCGATTCCGAGATGTCAACCACCGCCAGCTACAGCCATCAGCCAAGACAAACACTGACCAAAGAGTGGAACACAGTTCCGCAAGCAAAAATCAGACATCTGGTGATGTCAATGAGACGCAGGTGACCGCCATGAGCAACATAATTGGGGGACATACGAGATACTGATAGTGTCATTTGTGTTTCTTAATGGCGATATTTCAACCCGATTTTCTGTCACATCTATTGTCTGAGAATCCCGCTTTCATTTGATATCAATGAAGTGCTGATTAATGGCAGTTACACTAGATAAAATCAGAAATAGAGAATTGCGTTTCTTTTTTTGGTCAGTATAGTTCCCTAATTGGATAGCCAAAAACGGCGGGGATTAGAAATGTCAAAGGAAAAGAACAAAAAAGTTTTAATATAGGGCCACATATAAGTTTCGCATATATGTGACATACATAATATTGGCCGTTTTCATAGATTATAGGTACATAAATGTATCTATATGTACCTATAATTTATGAAAACGGCCAATTTTATGTATGTCGCATATATCCGAAACCTATATTTGGCCCTATATTAAAAGCTATATGTTTATATAGGTTCTTTCTGTGTGGGTTAATTTGACAGACACATGTACATCAGTTGGGACTATGTCTACGACCTGACCAGGTATTGCGTGCTTCTGCCGCGGATTGTGGAAATGGCGGGCCCCTACTTTCAAAATGAGAATCCCCATTTACAACTCAGTTATTTTCTGTGCTGCCCTCCATCAATTTGGCTCCCTTATATGGAGTGGTAAATTAAGGTTACTGAATAATAATTTGAGAAGAAATGTCGAAATTCTGTCAAGTTGCCTCTCTTCACATTATTCATTTATTTCACGTTTTTTGAAAAAAGCTGAGCTTCTGCAGACACACGCAAAGGGAGACGCTTGAGCCCCAATTACCACCTCATTTACCCCAATTAAAGGAAAATTGCTTAATTTTATTATCGCTGATACCATTTGTTTTCATTCATTTATTTTGGAGATATTATCAACAGTGACATATTTTATTCTCTTTTGGTGTGCAGTTTTCTAACTCTGAGCATTTGCTGCTCAAGAAAAATTATTGGTTTAATTTCCATCCATCCATTTCTTCCGCTTATCCGGTGCCGGGTTGCGGGGGTAACAGACTGAGTAGAGAGGCTCAGGAACCCCCCTCCCCAGCCCCTTCCTCCAACTCTACCTGGGGGACCCCAAGCCATTCCCAGGCCAGCCGGGGGATTTAATCCCTCCAGCATGTCCTGGGTCTGCCTCGGGGCTAGTTGGACATGCCTGGAAAACCTCTAAAGGGAGGCGTGCAGACTGCATCCGGACTAGATGCCCGAACCACCTCAGCTGACTCCTCTCGACGCGGAGGAGCAGCGGTTCCACTCTGAGCCGCTCCCGGATGTCTGAGCTCCTCACCCTATCTCTAAAGGTCAACCCAGCCACCCTACGGAGAAAGCTCATTTCGGCTATTTGTATTCGCCATCTTATTCTTTCAATCACTACTCCGAGCTTATGACAGTTGGTGAGGGTTGGAACGTAGATCGACCAGTAAATCGAGAGCGTTGCTTTTATGCTCAGCTCCTTCTTCACCACAACGGACCGGTATAACGCCTGCTTCACTGCAGATGCTGCAGCGATCCGTCTGTCAATCTCATGCTCCGTCCTACCCCCACTCGTGAACAAGGCCCCGAGATACTTGAACTCCTCCACTTGGGGTAACAACTGACCCCCCACCAGAAAGGGGCAATCGACCTTTTTCAGGGAGAGAACCATGGTCTCAGATTTGGAGGTGCTGATCCTCATTCCGACCACTTCACACTCAGCTGCGAACCGCTCCAGTGTGCGTTGGAGATCACAACATGATGAAGCCAACAGGACCACATCATCTGCAAACAGCAGAGATGAAATCCTGAGGCTACCAACCTGGACACCCTCCAAACCATGGCTGTGCCTTGATATCCTGTCCATGAAAATCATGAACATTATAGGTGACAAGTCACACCCTCGGCAGAGTCCAACACCAGCTGTAAACAAACCGACTTAGTGCCGAGAATGCGGATACAACTCCAGCTTTGGTAGTACAGGGATCGAATAGCTTGAATTAATGACCCTAGTGCCTCATACACCTGCAGCACCCCCCACAGGATACCTCATGGGACACGGTCATAAGCCTTTTCCAAGTCCACAAAACACATGCAGACTGGATGGGCAAACTCCCATGACCTCTCCAGTATCCGTGCCAGGGTAAAAAGTTAGTCCTCTGTTCCATGGCTGGAATGGAACCCGCATTGCTCCTCCTATATCCGAGGTTCGACAATCAGGCAGAGCCTCCTTTCTAGCACCCTGGCATAGACATTTCTTTGGAGGCTGAGCTGTGTAATCCCCCTATAGTTGGAACTCACCCTCTGGTCCCCTTTTTTTAAAAATGGTAACTACCCCCCTAGTCTGCCAGTCCATGAATACTGTACCCGACATCCACGCAATGCTGAACAGACGTGTCAACCATGACACCCCACCAACATCCAGGGCCTTCAGCATCTCAGGACGAATCTCCTCCATCCCCGGTGACTTGCCACTGCGGAGCTTTTCAACAACCTCAGTGATTTTCACCAGGGAAATGGGCAGCGACTCGCCTGAGTCCTCCATCCCTGCCTCCTCAATGGAGGGCATGTCTGCCGGATTCAGGAGTCCCTCAAAGTGCTTCCTCCACCGCCAAACGATATCCTCATTGAGGTCATCTGTTCACCACCCCTGCTGAAAACAGCCTGGGTGAAGCCCTGTCTCCCCATTCTGCGTCGTCTGATGGTTTGCCAGAACCTCTGTGAGGTCACCCGAAAGTCCTTCTCCATAGTCTCTCCGAACTCCTCCCAAACCTGAGTTTTTACTTCAGCAACTACCTCTGCTGCAGTCCTTCTAGCCTGCAGTTACCGGTCTGCCGATTTGGGGGTCCTCTGGGCCAGCTAAGCCCGAAAGGCCACCTTCTTCAGCTTGACGACCTCCCTCACCGCTGGAGCCCACCAACGGGTTCTTGGGTTGCCATCACGACTGGCACTGACAACCTTCAGGCCACATCTTACAGCAGCCACTTTCACAATGGAGATTTTGAACAGAGTCCACTCAGACTCCATGTCCCCAGTCTCCCTTGGGATATAGGAAAAGCTTCCGGAGTTGAGAGTTGAAAATCGTCTGGACATAGTCCTCTACCAAACGTTCCCAGTCCACCCTCACAACACATTTAGGCTTCCCAGGTCTGTCTGGCAGTCTTCCCCGCCATCTGATCCAACTCACCACCAGGTGGTGATCAGTTAATATCTCAGCCCCTCTCTTCACCCAACTGTTCAAGACATATAGCCACAGATCTGATGACACGATTACAAAATCGATTGACCTTTGGCTAAGGTTGCTCTGGTACTAAGTACACTTATGAACACCCTTATGCTCGAACATGGTGTTTGTTATGGATAATCCATGTCTAGCACAGAAATCCAATAACAAAACAACACTTGGGTTCAGATCAGGGAGGCCGTTCCTCCCTATCATTCCCCTCCAAGTGTTTCCATCATTACCCACATGAGCGTTGAAGTCTCTCAGCAGAACTATGGAATCCCCAGTAGGAGCCTTCTCCAGGACCCTACCCAGGGACTCCAAGAAGAATGTGTACTCTGAACTGCTGTTTGGTGAATCAGCGCAAACAACAGCCAGAGAATTCCCCTCTGCAACCCGCAAACGAATTGCAGAGACCCTTTCGTTCACTAGGATGGAGTCCAACATGACGGCACTCAGTCGAGGGGACAATAGTATCCCCACACCTGCTCGCCGCCTCTCACCTTGGGCAACTCCTGAAAAGGACAGAGTCCAAACCCTATTAAAGATTAGGGACACCGGGGCCCTCTCCTAAAACCAGGCCTGGGAGGGGAGCTCGCAGGCAAGCACCTGGTGGCCGGGTTTTTCCCAGGACCCGGCCGGGCTTAGCACGATGAGGCGTCGAGGAGCTGCCTCCTCGTGAGCCCACCACCCGCGAGGGTAGGAGTAGGGGACGGGTGCACTGCAGATCGGGTGGCAGACGGGGGCGAGGGCCCTTGCATTCTGGGCCCCGGTCATGGAATCTGGCTCTCGGGACATGGAATGTCACCACACTGATGGGGAAGGAGCCAGAGCTTGTGCGGGAGGTTGAGCAGTACTGGCTAGATATAGTCGGACTCCCTTCTACACACATGCCTGGCTTTGGAACCAAGCTCCGGGCAAGGTTTGTATTTCCTTGAGGGAGCTCTTCATAGGACAGTAGGGAATCACTTTTCGTCTAACCCCTCACCTGGGACCAATTTGCCAAGGGAGATTCTACCAGCAGCTAAGCTTCAGACAACACTACTCCCAAGATCCCAGGGGCATGCAAATTGGTTTAATTTATGATCTGAAATTGAAGTTGAGGCGAACACCGTCAAAATGCTTACAAAATTGCACAAATGCCAGCAAAGAGGTTTCCAAACTGACCACAGCTCCAGGTCCCAAATGGAAAGGAATCTTTTATTCGTTCAAAAAATTTTAGAAGTTATGTTACACGTCATATCTGTAATCAGCGAAAAAAGCAACAGTTGCCAGCGAATCTTTTTTTTTTATGCAAGATGCCGTTACAAATATATTTTGTCTCTGTATAGTGTTATTGTTGCCTGGGTGCCGTTTCATTTTTTATTCAGTAACATTAAGTGATAAAATGCTATACCTCTAGTACGAGAGAAGGGAAATGTTTTTCCACTCAACTAACAACACGGGAATTGTGGATTTAGCCAGTTATAGTTTGGTTTGTTTTCCCAAGCAATTATTCCAATCACCCTCTGAAAAATGAGCAGTTTCTCAGCACGACCTCAGATACCCAAGTCTTATTGTAAGCAAATAAACAGCTGTGTGAATATCAGCATACGCCCACCACGGGCTGAAGAGGTGATTACAAAAGTGCTCTTGAAATCAAACACCCTTTTGTTCTTTCCCCTGCCATGGCACCCTTGATTTAACTTCTGGGCATATTGTGATCTGACAAAAATAAAACAGTCACTTTGAATATATTGACTTCGGGAAATAAAAATTCCTTTTTAAACCTCTTTAAAACACTGATCCACACAAGGCTGAAATCTCACACACACGAAACCAGTCATGATCCACAGTTGCTAAATGAACCCTAAACAGCTTTCGGACAAATCACAGCCCTGGAGCACGCACATTTACCACAAGACCAAAAAGTTGGACATGAATTTGATGTCAAATTTTCACAACATAAAAAAGTTGAATATTTCTGCCACATATGAGATGGTACACTTTCTGCATTGTAACTACAGGACTCATTGGACCAGGCGACTTTCTACAATTTGAGCAGTCGTCATTATACAAAAAAATTGCCAGATCTAGCTTTTTTTGCCAAAATTTCTCACACTTCCGATACTGCCACACTTCCAGTGCGCAGCCTGCTAGTGCCTGGGTCAGGGCTTCTCAAACCTTTCCTGGAGGGCCACCTGTCCGGCATGCTTCAGATCTCTCCCTGACCCAGTGCAGGTGATTTGAATGATCAACTCGTTACTAACCCCCTGAAGCTGATTGATAACATCCTGATTATTTAAATCTCCTGTGCTGAAGCAGGGAAGATCTAAAACAAGAAGGACAGGTGGTCCTCCAGGAGAGGTTAGAGAAACACTGGCCCAGGTCTATTGCATGCGCATAATAACATTGGACGATAGCAATCTTATCATCTACATCAGTACTTTTCAAATCTCTCTTGGAGTACCACTTCTCCTGCACATTTTAGAGCCCTGCCTGCTCCAGCACAGGTGAGCTAAATTATCATCTTGTTACTTCTGAGGATGCTTGATAATGAGCAAATCATTAGAATAATCCATGCTTGTGAGGAGAGATCCAAAACAGGACCACTGTTGGTAGGTAGGTACTCATCACTACAGACTGGGAGCCCCTCAGAAGCCTTGTCGCTCAGAGATGCTCTCCCCCACTTCTCTGGCCATAAAGATTTAGCCCTCGTCAAAGTCACTCAGGTCCCATTTTCCTGCATTAGACGTGTTGACTACAAGAACGGACTGCTGGCTTGCCGTCTATGGTCTGTTAGCAGACCATAACAGACACCGTTGTTACAAGATAATCAATGTTATTTGCTTCATCTGTAAATCTGCAAATGGTTTTAAGCTTTTGGCTATATGTGCACGCAAACACAAACACACGCACGTGCAGCAGGGCTTATACTACTTAAGGTGTATTTTTAATACTGAGAAAGCCATAGACGGAAAGCCTGATCTATCTTGACATACTCTCCTTTTCAGGTCTATGATCGCCAAGTGATTCGAATTCAGAGCCAATGCTTGTCACTGCTGTCAATCTACTTACAGGGACAATTAAATATAGGTCTGTCTTCCCACCAACAAAAAAAACTACTGAGGAGCATTCTCTGAAATTGTTAACATAAAAAATGGTACTCCCTGAGGATCAGTTATTAGTCCAGTTGTATTTAACATTATTATCAATGATATTTTTCATAATGTAGGGCGAGAATGTGGTCCGTCCCTTTTTACTGATGATGATGGTGGTCTCTGGAAGAGAGGTAGCAATTTTAAGCTCTTGTTTAAGAAAATTCAGAAGGGGTTAAATTAAGTTGAAGAGTGGGGATATAAGAAGGGCTTTAAAATTTCAGCCTCTAAAAGTAAGAACTTGCTTTTTGGTTTTTAAAGAAAGATTCCTAATATAGACCTGTCTGTGTATAGGGCTTCACTGGAGAGAGTTGAAGAATTTACATTTCTTAGAGTTTGGTTTGATGAAAAACTTAAAAACCCCAGTTTCAATGAAGTTCGGACGTTGTGTAAAACATGGAAAAAAAAACAGAAAGCAATGATTTGCAAATCTCATAAACCCACGTTTTATTCACAACAGGACAAAGACAACATATCAGATGCTGAAAGTAATACATTTTACCATTTCATGAAAAATTTTCGCTCATTTTGAAATTGATGGCAGCAACACATCTCAAAAACGTTGGGACAGGGCAACAAAAGGCTGGAAAAGTAAGTGGTACTAATAAAAAATAACCGGAGAAGCATTTTACAACTAATGGGGTAAATTGGCAACAGGTCAGTATCATGATTGGATGTAAAAAGAACATTTTGGACAGGCAGAGTCTCTCAGAAGTAAAGATAGGCAGAGGTTCACCAATCTGCAAAAAAACTGCATCTAGAAATTATGGAACAATTTCAGAAAAATGTTCCTTGATGTAAAATTGCGAAGACTTTGAATATCCCACCATCTAATGTATATAATATCATCAAAAGATTCAGAGAATCTGGAGAAATGTCTGCGCGAGGGACAAGGCCGAAGGTCAATAATGGATGCTTGTGATCTTCGGGCCGTCAGGCGGCACTGCATGAAAAACAGGCCTGATTCTGCACTGGAATTCTTTGCATGGGCTCAGGAACACTTCCAGAAATCATTGTGAACACAGTCTGACGTGCAATCCACAAATGCAAGTTAAAGCTGTATCATGCCAAGAAGAAGCCATATGTGAACATGATTCAGAAATGCTGCCGTCTTCTCTGGACCAAAGCTCATTTGAAATGGACTGAGGCAAAATTTAAACTGTTCTGCGGTCAGATGAATCAAAATTTTAAATTCTTTCTGAAAACCACGGATGCCATGTCATGTAGACTAAAGAGGAGAGACAACATCCAGCTTGTTATCAGCACTCTGTTCAAAAGCCTGCATCTCTGATGGTATGGGGTTGCATTAGTGCCGATGGTGTGGGCAGCTTACACATCTGGAAAGGCACCGTCAATGTTGAAAAGTATACAGAGGTTTTACAACAACATATGCTCCCATCTAGATAATGTCTCTTTCAGGGCAGGCCTTGCATATTGGCGCAAGATAATGTTAAACTACATACTGCATCCATCATAACGGCATAGCTTCGCAGTAAATAGTCCGGGTGCTGAACTAGCCTGCCTGCAGTCCAAACCTGTCACCAGGTGAAAACATTTGGCGCATCATAAAATGAAAAATCCAGCAAAAAAGACCCAGGACTGATGAACAACGAGAATCCTTTATCAGGACAAGAGTGGGACAACATTACTCTCCCAAAACTCCAGCATTTGGTCTCCTTACTTCCCAGACATTTACAGACTGTTATTAAAAGAAGAGGGGATGCTACTCAATGGTAAACATAGCCCTGTCCCACACCTGATGGCAGGTGTGTTGGTGCCATCAAATTCAAAATGAGCCAATATTTTTCATGAAATGGTAAAATTTCTCACTTTCAACATCTGATATGTTGTCCATGTTCTATTGTGAATAAAATATGGGTTCATGAGATTAACAAATCATTTTATTCTGTTTTTATGCACGTTTTCCACAACATCCCAACTTCATTGGAATTGGGGTTTGCACTTGGAAAGTCCATATTGAAGAAGTGGATAGTAAATGTGAAAACGTGAAATTTCCTGAGGAGTCTGGTTTGATGTGTCTGGCCAGAGCATGCTCTATATATAAAGCAATGATAAGATCAGTTAAATTGTGATTATTTTATTTTTGAATGTGCTGCTGAGTCTGTCAATATGGCAACTGTGCCATATTGGTTTCTCTCTGACCCTAATGTTGATATGACAAAATGAGACAGTCTGTAGCAGGAGGGTAACAGTAACTCAGGTCTTGAAGTTGAGCATTATACAAAGCAGTCATGGCGGGGATAAGTCCAAATTTTTACCGATGCTATCAAAGGATTTAAAAAGCGGAACAGTATGGCGTGGAGTGCACATGGTGGACCCACAAATCTTGCAAAGCTTACAAATTACTAGTGGTCTATGAGTCCTTCCACTGAACTACTGGCAATAATTAAGCTCTTATTTGCTCTGATTCATCTGCTGTCTTGTTGGCTTTGAGGAGTGGGCCATCTAGAGCTAGATATGATCTTGTTAATGGTACTTTTGATGCCTACACAGAGTGGAAAAATGGGATGTTAGGTTGTGTTTTAGTGGGTTCCTGAGCATTCAGAAGTTCAGGGAAATGAAATTATTGAGAAGATTACTGAAAACTCTCTTCATAAAGAGGATGTAGATGCCAAGGTGTCATTGGACAGACCAGAATATTACAGTACATTCAGAGAGGGCTTGAAAAGGATCGGCAAGAGGAATGGAACAACAAAATGAAGGAGAGGCTTTATTTTTCAGTTCAAGAATCCGCACAAAGGAAAAATATACATATATGGGGAGTAACAGAAGACATGCTGTCAAATTGACTCGGCTGAGGTTTAGATGCTGTGGTCTGGCTAGTTGCTCGAGAATAGTTGTCAAACTATTGTTGGTTATGTGAGTGCGGCAGCCAGGCCAGACTGTTCAGCATGTTATCCTTACATGTGGAACATACATAGCAGAGAGAGAACAACTATTTAAAGGAATAGCTGATTTGGGGATTTCTTTTAATTTTACATTTTTATTTTGTCTGTATAAGAACCATAAAGATCTTCCAGGAAGAATTAGTCTTTTCCTCATATGCCACCCTGTACACTCAGATACTGGTTTATAATGAACTGACCTTTTAACTTAACATTAGAGGACAGTATTATGCTTATGCATGAAAACTGCCAAAAACCTATTAATAAGAGGAAAGAACTGACAAAAGAATCAGGTGGTTTGTCTGATTTTTTGCCATTTATCCTGTAAATGGCAGGGTCCCTTATCAGAACAAATACTGTAGGGTAGCTATAAGGAGCCCCAGGGAACATTATGAACTGTGCATTGCAAGCAGTTTTAACAAGATTTGTCAAAACAAAACACTTGAGGATTTTGAGGCCCTTTATGCTTCTTTTATATCTGCAGACTTTATATTCCACCAAAAACACCCACGATTGGCCAGCTGTGTAAACAAGTTGCACAAGTTCAGCACCATAGCTTACTTAACTTCCACTCCATAAATGTCTCATGTACTCCCAACAACTGCATGGGGTGGAAGCAAATGCAAATTCTCAGTTTTCAATTTACTCATGAATACGCTGAATATGCTGAGTGTATAAGTAAGGTGTAAATCCACAAAGGACTCTGAAATGTAAACGACCAACTCAAACAAGGCGATACGCACGCGTTGTGCGTGTAGGAACATGCATGCCATACGGGTACACGATGTACCCTGCTGACGTTTCGAGAAAATGAATTTGAATACATATATAATAATTCAATAGTATAATTTCGGTGGTGAAATTAATTTAAATTTTTTGCTCTATGACAGTAACGCTCATCAATCCATCGGAAAAACGACCCCTTCAGTAATACACGATTATTTGAACAGCCAGTCCTCTCTTGAGATCTGATTGGCAGATCAGAGAAGTCCCTGCCCCCGTCTCAGCCACTCCCCTAGCGCGTTTTCGCCATGTGATTCACTGAGCGTCTCAAAGTTAAAAACATTTCTGTTTACGTTTCCACTTTGACGCCTGTGAGCAGAGTCTCGGGGTTGATCAATCATTTTTTTAAATCTCATCCAATTTATATTTGCAATTAGAAAATTTGGTTTCCCCTTTTTTAACTTTAGCTAGACCAAGGATATAATTGCAATTCGAGCTTGTTTCTGTCTTGCCATTTGTTGTAGCTAGCAGGCTGTTATCTGCTAAAAGCAGAAGCGAGCTAGCTGGCTTCGCTGGAGAAAGGTGAGAATACTCTGCAAGCAAAATTAATGGAAATCAATTATGCATGCATATTTTACAGTATTAACATGCAAGGATTTGCTGTGGTCATTCCATTCGCATTCAATACGGCTTTACTGACTGCACGACGTGCAACTGCGTTTTGTTTTCATGTCATGAAAAGGTCTTGCAATCAGAAATTTAGGAACTCTGGACGGGAGAATGGCGACTGAAGTGGAATCGCGGAACACACATGATGGTGAGTCTTGCTGTGGAGCAAATTCTTTACCTTTTCCTTATCACCAGATGAGCTTGTGCGCATTATCTGCTCTGCAAGTATCGAAAAAAATTGCATGTACACTCGACGCTCACTCTGAACTATTGTTTCCTGTATGGGTGTTTAGTTTTTCGCAGTGTCTAGAGTCACGGCAGTTTTTAATCGGCAGTCGATTTCAGTGGATTAGGATAAGGATTCGGGATTATGGTTAGGAGAAAGGTAAGGGTTAGGTTAGGGAAGGGCTTGAAATGGGGACTGCCGTACCTATCCACATTGAAATGCATTGGAAAAACTGCCGTACCCGTAACAACTGCCTTAGTGCTTGCCTCTGTCCACCATGTGCTTGCTCAGAGCAACACGGAACAACCGATCGAGTTCATTCGCCAGAGGCTCGATGTTATCGTGCATTATACGACAATTATGCATAAATTCTCTTGTTTTATTTGCGAGGGTCGAGCTGTGTTTTAACAGTTTCGGAACAAAGGTAGGATATGTTTATGTTGCGCGATCTCTTCAATTCTGTCACTTCTGCTTTTTTGCACGGGACTGTGCTGTGTTGCTCAACTCTAAGGCCTGGGGAACGACGGAGAAGAAAATGAATCGCAGTGCATTTCCTTACGTTTAACGCTACAACAGACTGCTACAGCTTTGTACCTCAGCCTCGATGCCATTTTGTTTTGATTTGTTTTCTATTAAGCTTACCGCAATCCTACGATTGCTACCGTTCTTTGTATGATTTATTTTATTAAATGGCGGCGTTGAATGTTCGAAATTTGGCTTCTCTGGCTCAGTTAAATGCCTTTGTCCACAGACATATCTGTGACGTGGACCCTAAATTTTCTTTTCTGCGGCCACGCCTCCTCAGTGCAGAGATGCTGTTGCACAGGAGATACGTAGCCACACAAGCTCAGCTCATATCAGAACAGAATTCGTGCATGTGATGATCTCTAGTTTCAGAATTTGAAAGCCATTCTACCTGCCAGTAACTTTCCATTCCGACCACATGCGTCCGTCGTCTTTGACCTGGGAACGCGCACTGTCGCCCTGTTGAGAGAATTTGTTTAAGCAGAACTTCTGTTTGAGTTCGGGTCAAATTATTGTTCAGTCCGCCTCGTTTTCTTTTGACATTGGCACTTGTAGCCACTGGCCAAGTAAGGTGTGTGCACACAGTAAGATTAATGGTGATCTCTTACGTAATCTATCGCGTTGTTGTGCTTGGTGTTACATAACTGATGTGCATATATCTTCTTGCGTATTCATCACAGTCTTGGACTAACATTAACCTAGCTTTTCAAGACAACGCTCTGTAGTGAAATCGCTGTATGCAATGTCCTTTATATGCTATATTTTTGCCGTCTGAAATAAAAAATATATAGACAGCGAGGTATGGGAGTGCCGTGGCTCACCCCACTCCTCATTTTCTTGCAGGTTTGACATGGGTGTGCAACAGTGTCAAGCGTCTGGTTCACCTTTGTGAATCATCCCCATCCCTGTTTTTATCTTTGAATTAATGGATGAAATTGTTTGACCACTGTAGTTGTGTGCAAATGTGAAGTCAGGCTGGGTTTGCATTGTCAAGAGTGGCCATCGGTGATCAGACTGCACCGTGTCTGAATGCACTAAACATGGAAGTAAAGGTGTTTTTGTGCGCGGGCGGCGGGGGGCGGGGCACTTACAGGAGCACGAATATTGGTTTTTGACCTTCAGCTGCATTGCCAAAATGAATTAACCCTCACATTGCCATCGATTTAATTATAAAAATGGCAATCAGCATAAAAATGAACTTGCTAGCTGATACTACTTTTTTTGTTTTTCCTGGAAAGCCAGTGATGATTACTGGGAAATAATGTATGGTTTAAGTGGTTGAAGCAGAATGCTGCTCTGCGGGAGTATCCCCTGCCATTGAACTGTACTTGCCCACTGCTGGGTCCTCTGGCCTTGGACACAAGTCTGTATTTCCTTTTCCAATTTCCTGCAGGAGTTGTTATTTATAATTTGGTTGTATCTCTGTTCAAATTAAGTCTGAACCTGAGCTATTTTTTGCGGTTTTAATTCCTTAGTTCATGTGTAGGTTCATTGATCCTAAATGTTTGATGCTGTGAAATTTTATCATAATCTCCTGTTATTAGTTCAGTTTGGTTCAGCGAGCTTGGTGACAACTCTGTGTTTTCCTGCAGTGTGAGCATATCCTCTTTCTAAATAGGCTTACCGCTCCCAATTGTCAGCATTTGTTGGCTGCAGTCAAATCAGTGTCTGGCTCTATTATTATGGTTATGATTCATTTACTGCTGCATGGTTACACTCATACTGTTGAGGAAATTCCTCCATCCTGTACGTCCTCTCATTTGTCCTTTGTTTAAATCATCTTCCCCGCCATGGTTACCGTCTTAAATGTTTAAGAGGAGTTAGGGGTAACCAGATTATACTCCTAAGTGTTGCAAGGTCAGCTGTGTGGGCGGTCGGTACTTTATGGACAGAACTGAAGGGATCGGTCACTAATGAGTCCTGTGACTAGGAAAGAAGCACTCGCTAAAAATTAAACATTTGGAACACTGCACTCCTATATGGGTTTTGTGTTTGTGACTTTTTGGAAATCTCTTGGGGATTTTGTATGCAGAGATTTCTGTCTCTCACTTGTTTTGGCTGGCACAAGAGAAGTATTCTTTTGGGTAAGGCCAGTATTTAGGTGATTGAGTGGTTCTGGAGGCATCTGTAGGTGGTGGGTGGGTCTGTGAGTTTTGTGTCAGGGGAGTAAATTATGTTGATTACAGATTTAGGCTGAAAATGGATTGCAGGACTGGGCTGGTGAGAGGTTGTGTGTGCTTGTCAAACAGGACCAGTTTTAGATTTTGATTGGAATGTTCGTTTCAGTATCTATGTACGTATTCACAAATGTTAAAATCTTCCTCTACAGCAAAATCAGCTGCATTTATGTCTTAGGAGCTCCGAAGTGTAAACAGTAGTGGAGGGTGGGGAGGCATGTGTTTGTTGAGTCAAACTATTGTTTGAGCTTCCTCCTAGGTCCCTGAGTCTGGAGGCCCTCTGTTGTTTTATTCTGTTATATCAAAACTATGTGCGCTTAGATGACAACGGCAAGACATTTTAATGGCAGGTGTTCTGTTTTTTTTTTTGTCGGTCATGTGAGATTCTGAATGTATTTTGACAGTTCTAGCTGGCTGGTATTCAAATGAAGGCATGATTAACAACTTATGTAAAACAAGAGCCATCTGGCAATGGCGGATCCCCCCGGCTGTAGGTTGTGTAACCTACAGGTTGTGTGGACAGACCGACGGACCGAAACCCCCAAAAGGCACAACTAGACCATAAGGAGAAGCTCCATACCAAATTTGGTGTTTGTAAGTGGTATAGTTTTCGAGTTCTGGTCCGGAAACAATTTTATTACTGACAGACGGCCACACTGATCGCTATATCCCCCCGCATTATATGCCGGGGGGATAATAATAAGCAAAGCTAAGAATTGAGGCGAACGGAACAGACCTAGGGATAGCTTGGTGCAATGTTTGCACAAGGGCACGATAATATCAAGTGATACAAAATGGAAGTTGCATTAATAAATTTTCAGGTGGGAATTGAAGATGAGTCTGACTCTGCTGTGCTGGTTACATGTTCACATCCAACATCCATATCTTAAAGTTACATGGAGTTCGATTTCCTTTGGTTGCAGTTTGTAAAAACAACTTTATAAGTTGGCCCCTCCTCTCCAGCTTAACAACTCAAGAAGTGGTACCATGCCGTGCAGTGAGGTGTTCAGCAGTAGTACCCTGCACACCGTTTTCGGCTGGGGGCTGCACACCCTCTGCTCAAAGGCTGACACTCGGAAGCTTCCTGAGCAAAGTAATATTGAAACATATCTGCAGACGGCAGAGTCTCTATAGATAAAGGCAGTGCCACATACTTCTAGTGGATCAGAAGTGATGATTGAGATGCATTGGTTTTGTGTGAGAGTATGCTTGGTTTTTTTAGGAAAATTGTACACAGTATACCTTTATGGTTCTGTTTGTTTCATTTAGTTTGGAAATGCTGATGTTGCCTGGAGTTTGCTTATTTCTCAAAAAAGGTCTCATTGTTATGAAGGCATCTAGCACAAAGTGTTTGTTAAAAAGACTGCTGTCTACATTCTTGAATTTGTAGCACTTCAGAATGAAGAAATGTATGATGGGGGGCAAAAATCAATTTTACTTCTTAAAGTTTTTACAATGACTTCAGTTCCCCAAACTTGGCTCTACGGGCTGTAACTTGTGACGCATTTTTTTTCCTCCCCAGTTATGCTATGTAGAAATTGCTAGTGATTCCAAACTAGCGGTGTATGTTGGGTAGCATTTTAATAAGCTGCGAGGCTCAGGATGGTACTGCACAAGGTTGGGGCCTTGTATTCCAAATTAATGTTCCTACTGTATGCCAGTGGGGGAGGGGGGGAGCCCTAGTTAAAAATGATTTTGAGCGCTGCATATCCATAGAGAAGAGCAGTTGTTTTAGGGTGTTATTCAAAAAGTATTACTTCCTATTTACCCTGTGCAATATTATCAGCCAGGTTGTCCTGATCTTAGTTCTGATCCTAAACTCAGTCCATGAATAAGATGTAGTATCGAAAACAGGTGCTTGGGGACAGGATGAGTGTTGACTGTGGTTGATGCAGTGGAGCATGGTTTGTCAAATGAACTAGTGTTTGGGAGATGTTTGGGCTGTAATTCCTTAGAACCAGAGGTGGAAGGGGATGTGTATTATGTCACTGGTAATTCCTGTTTGATAATCATAATAAATGAAATGCCATGCATAACATACTATTTATGAACTCGTCAACACACTAAAGGTGGCTATAGCTCATTCCCTACACTGGTATTTATAGTTTTCTATTTTTGACTTGCTCTTCTGTTTTGCCTTTCATCCCAAACTAAGGCATGGACCTTAAAGTATGCATCTATATCCACAGTTGCCCCTTTATTAGTTATGTTTTCCCACTGACTTGGTTCACTTGGATTGATTGAGCTATGGTACATTGTGAAATTTCAACGACGAGTGTCATTCAGTGACAATGTCAACCATCATTGTCACTGGACACTTTCTAATAGCCATCACTCTGTCAAAGTCCCTCAGAAATCTTCGTCTTGATGGACAGTCAAAATAATGGGCAACTGGACCTTTCCGCCATTTATATATGACCATGGACTAGCTGGGATTTAACCTCCGAGCAACTTGGGAGTCACCCAACTACTATGCATAATTTAATGTTGCATTAAGTTTTTGCTTGAGCAACTGTTGTATAGCCTTGTTAGTTGGTCCCGTGTCATTTGTAACTCTTACAGGGGGAACAATTCTGAACTGCTCCCCATCTTGCTTGCCCCTTACTTAAAATACCATTCTTGGTCCTTGTGGTAACGGATTTTAGTTTTGTTTCCCTTTATGACGGAAATTGTCATGTCCCCTGTGCAGATATGCTTATTTGGCTGTTGGCAACTCAGATGGGGATGTTTGTCTGAATCTTGAAACTTTTATTTAATAGATTTCCCTGTGGGGCCTCAGGTATGAAAAATATGATATTTTGATTTCCTCTCCGACAGTAGTCTTCCCGGGAGAAATTCATACAGTCTGTTGACAGACTGTATGACCGCTAAAACGTTTATCAAGTATTCAGTACATGTTGTGATTCGTTACCCCAAATGTCTTCAGAATTGATGCGTTTCTGGCTTGAACTCCAGGGGAAGACTGAGGGTAATCTGGTAAATTGAGTTCACTCCTCCCTATTATCAAGAGCTCATTAGTCCCAGTTCTTTTGTTTTGAAGATTAACAAGAGATGCAGATGTTATGACCATTAGTGAAGCAAGCAGCACCATGCTACAGAGGGTGTGCCCAGTCTGATGTGCGTGTTTGTGATGAGACGCTCAACACTATTGTTTTGGTTCAACTGAAGACAGCAAAGGAATGTTGTTTGCTCAGTGCATGAGCGACTGCAGTGTTCTTGCTCAGCGTTTTCATTCTAAAATCATAAAAATTGTGCTTCAACTTGGTTAATGTTCCATTATTGGTATTTTATTTGATCTCATTCTGATAATTGCTTTTGGCTATTATTAGCCCAATTTTACATCTACCTGAAGACTGGTGCACCACTCATGTCTAAACCAAAACCTGCTGGAAGGCCTCTAGCTACATTTGCAGCAACCAGATTTCGTTTTCCTTTCAGAATTTTAGCTATTATACTCAGTCTCTATGGAACTGCCCCTCATCATGATTGAATTGATCAGGTTTTGAAACCTTTCATTGCGGCTGGAAAAAAACGTATAAGTTTGACTATTCAAATTGTACTGCCTCAGCTTTTCATTTCTTTCTTTTTTTTTTTAAATTTTCTCTTCAAACCAGACAGCGTTTTGTATTTTCCACCTTATCTGAATTTAGGAAACCTAAGATGCTCTGTATGTCAGTTTGACTTCTGTAATCTTAACCTTGCATCTGGTAATAACAGCCTGAACAGGAATTATCACTGAGGACCAACTTACGACAGGCTAAAGGGTTACAAAGGAAAGGACTGTTCCCCCCCCCCCAGTCAGGGTAAACATTAATCACTTGATAATGAATTGAGGCAGTAAAAGGGTGTGTCCGAGATACAAGGAGTTCCACTTGTTCATTTCAGATAAGGGACCCACTGTTGTGGAGAAAAGAGTCGAGGTCAAAAGATGCCAACAGTAACTTCGCACACATGCCTTACATTTCATTGGGGTTTGATTGTGAGATGGTATATTACTAATTGGAACCTTAACAATGTCCTGTCATCACGCTGAAGCTTTTTTCTCATCTGAACTTTGGACAACGTCCAAAGAATCGGGTCTATACATTGTCTGGAGCTGTCCTTTGACACGTTGCGCACAACAGGAGATTGTCTGTCAGATGCGTTCTCACCTGAAGGAAGTGCCCTTTTTGGCTGAGATGAGGGGTGGCACCCGGTTAGACAGTGCAGGAGGCAGGACATGGTGCAAAAAGTTCATTGCCAATTTGAAATTTGGTTATTAAGAAACAAGTCTCTTTACCATCTTTAAACTTGTCTGAGGAATTCAGTGTCTGCCCTTACCAGCAGAAGTTCATGATCCTTGTGATCTCTCCAGTTAGTAAACATTTTCATTGAGATCTTCATGTGAATGACCTCTCTACACCATCAGATCTTTCTTTTCACCCAGATTTGTGCCATTCCATTGATTGAAACATTATCAGCCCACCCAATCGCTCGCTGTGAATTCTTGAACACTGTCCTTCACTGTTCACACAAGGGGTTCAGCATTTTTGTGCATGACTGAAGGGGACATCACAAATGCCAATGTAAAGCTTGCTGCCTCCTCAGGGATTTTCATTTCTGCATGTTGGATGAAACTGAGAATTTCTGAGAGTCGACATGAATGCCAGTTTGTTTGCATGTTGGCTTTGCGTTGACATGGCAGTGAAGGAAAGAGAACTTGAAAGGTCCGAATGAACACATTTCACTTTTCAACGAGAGCGCCTGTCATGTTTAGTGTTCTGAAGAGTGCTTGCGATGTGGTTACACTGAAATGTACTGTTCTGTCATTTACTGGATCTCCCTGGTTGGTCCCTGAGATCTCTCATTCTCTTTAAGCCATGGTCTGTCGTGGTGTGGGGTTGTGTCATTGCCCTTGTCAGGGCTAACTTGCACTTCTGTAAAAGCACCATTAATGCTGAAAAGTATACTGAGATTTCTGGGCAACATATGGTGCCTACAAGAAGACATCTTTTCCCATGCCATACATAAATATTTCAGCAAGACGATACAAAAGTGCATTTTGCAAGCATCATGAGGGCATGGCTGCATCAGAAGGGGGTGTGGGTGGTGGACGGGTCTGCCTGCAGTCCCAGTTCCCAGTGGAGACGTGTGGTTCATTTTCAGATGCAAAATGCGACAATGAAAATCCAAAACTGTTGCACACCTTATGAACTGTTTGAGGGAAGGATGGGATAAAATTACACCTTCAACTCTTATTCACTTGGTGTCCTCATTCCCTAAATGTTTATACAGTGTTGTGAACAGGAATTGCAATGTTATGATGTGGTAAATTCTTTACTGCTCCAATTTTTTTAAAATCTGTTGCAAAAATGAAAATTGAAATGAGCCCATTTTGAAAAATCTATAAAATTCAAGTGATGAGCTGCCGAACAGCTCACTCGGTTAAAGCACCGCATTACGAAGCAGAAGTGACTGTCACGACGCAGGTTTGAGTCCCAGTCGTGCCAACCGGCAGTGGTCGGCCGCTTTTTCAGAGTAGCGCACAATTGGCCATTGCACTAGAGCAGTGCTTCTCAAACCTCTCCTAGAGGACCACCTGTCCTGCATGTTTTAGATCTTTCCCTGTTTTAGCACAGGTGATTAAAATGATCAGCTCGTTATTGACCCTCTAAAGCTGATTGATAACATCCTGATTATTTGAATCACCTGTGCTGGGGCAGGGAAAGATCTAAAACGGGCAGGGCAGGTGGTCCTCCAGGAGAGGTTTGAGAAACACTGCACTAGAGGGATGCAAATTGGGAATGGACTGCCGGGAAGGGAAATATAAACATTTCGTGTTGCTGAATACCCCTCGGCCTGGACAAGATTTCCTGCCTCAAGGTCACAGCGCTAAGATCAAAGGTCAAATCCAGCAAAAAAGCTGACGTTGCATATCTATGTGTCACAGTGAGTTACCATACCAAATTTGGTGAAACTTAGTACTAAGCCACACAAGATTTCCTGCCTGAAGGTCACAGCGCAAAGGTCAAAGGTGAAATCCAGAAAAAAATCTGGCGTTGCACACACGTGTGACAGTAAGTTACCATACCAAGTTTGGTGAAGCTACGAGAATTAGTTACCGAGTACTGAACAGGACAAAATTTCCAGGGTCATGGGCACAGAGCTAAGGTCAAAGGTCAAATCCAACAAAAAACCTGACATTGCACATCTATGGGTCATAGTGAGTTACTATACCAAATATGGTGAAGCTGCGATAATTAGTTGCCCAGTACCGACCTGGACAAAATTTCCAGGCACAAGGTCACAGCGCTAAGGTCAAAGGTAAAATACAGCAAAAAAATGTGACGTTGCACATTCATGGGTCATAGTGAGTTACCATACCAAATTTGGTGAAGCTGCAATCATTAGTTGCCGGGTACTGGCCCGGACAAAATCATGGACGGACGACGGATGCCAGACACGCAGGTGACGACAATACCCCTCCAGGCTGGAGTTGGCCGAGGGGTAAAAAGTTTGGGATGATATGTCAAAATTAAACTCAGATTACAAGGAAATCCCACCCAAATCTGGAATGCTCAATTGGGGAACTATGTACAAAGCTTGCTCATATGCGACTGTTGCAAATTCAGGAGAGTGAAGACTGTTTGCTGCGCTCCTCCGAAGCATGAATGATCGCAGCTTCACCAAATGAGGAAAGATACCTCACTATGATCCATAGATGTGCATTGTCAGGTTTTTTGCTGGATTTGACCTTTGACCTTAGCTCTGTGACCTTGACTGTGGAAATCTTGTCTGGGTCAGTACTCGGCAACTAATTATCGCAGCTTCACAAAATTTGGTATGGTAACTCACTGTCACACACACATGTGCAGTGTCATGTTTTTTGCTGGATTTCACCTTTGACCTTTGCGCTGTGACCTGAAGGCAGGAAATCTTATATGGGTCAATACTCACCAACTACTGATTGCAGCTTCACCAAATTTGGTATGGTAACTCACTGTGACCCAGATGTGCAATGTCACCTTTTTTGCTGGATTTGACCTTTGACCTTAACACTGTGACGTTGAGGCAGGAAATCGTCTCCGGGCCGAGGGGTATTCAGCAACGTGTTATGTTTCTGATTTGGGGTTGTATGTAGAAAAGAGTAAAAACAAGTACATTTTCTTACTCTAGGCACTGGGGAAAGAAGTCATGGAATTTGATGATTACAGGCTAACTCTGGTCTTTAGGGCATCTGCATTATGCACATTAGCTATTATGGGAGGATGCTCATGAACGCCATTAAAATGTAAATTATTCAGGGACATGAATGGATTCCTACATATTACACTTCATGTTTATTTCCTTGAGATTGAAAAAGTCACTCATGATAGTGGTGTGGAATTCATGCAAGGGTAATGATTCCAGTGAGCGATTATTCATATACTTTGTACCAAATTACTGGCTGTCCTGATTCAAATCCCAATTTTGATCAAAGTGAATGGGTCTCTCAACCATTTTTAGTTCACCGGCTGATAGAGCTATTATGATCAGGCGGCGTCTGGCATTGTAATTGTTGTTATGGTTGCAATTGTGATCTTCGGCCTTTGGCAAAATCTTAATAAATTTTCTTCCCTGAAACTACTGGCCCAATTTATTGTAGCCCCCGGACAAAGTCAAGCGGTTACTATGGATTCATGCGTGTCATCTCTACTGCCGCCGCCACTTCCGGTGTCTGTAGGCACTTTATTTTGGAGGCTCTACGGGCTGTAATTTTTGATCGTTTACTTTCATATTTAGTATGGACATGTGTTGCACTTCACTTATGACACTTATTGATTTCTGTTGCTATTGCGACTGTATTGGCTGCATAATATGCAAATTAGTGGCAAAACAGAGATTTCCTTGTGGGCGCAGAACGAGCTGCAATTTTGGACCGATTACTTTTATAGTTGGTGTGGACATGTGTTACACTTCTCTTATGACACTTATCAGTTTTTGTTACCATGGCGACAGTATTGGCTGAATTATGTGCAGACGTGTGCTGAGACATTCACTCTTCCTTGTGGATGCAGTACAGGCTGCAAATATTCACCGATTACTTTCATATTTCTTATCATCGTTTCATAGCGTACGATTTTACCTCCTTCTCAAGAGAAATCGAAGCATGGTTTCTCAGAAACCAAATATGTGTACGCTAGTCCTGTCTTGTTGTCCATAGTTGCACTTGTATCTGGACAGACTAAATGTTTTATTGTTTGTGTATAAGGATGAATTGAATGTTATAATGTCCTTGTTTAATGATGAATTTGATGTTTTTACTTCTGGTTTTATTATCTTTAATGGGATTTATGATGACTGCACTTAAGGTGTGTGTGTTTATATGTGTGTGTATATATATATATATATATTCATTGTTTTGTTTTTTGTTTTTTTTTTTTGTTTTTTTTTTCTTCCTCCTGAACTTTAAAAATCTTTTCTGAATGGCAAGGATTTACTCCAAATTTGGTATGGAATCTCCTGGGGAAGCTTTTTTCAAAAATGCTGAGCAATGGGTTCAATTATTGGGCCAGTGAGCCACAGCTGCCATTGATCTAATTTTTAACCATGGCATGAATTATGCTATTTCTTTCTTTCAGGGGTGTTCCGTGTTGATGGTGGCAGTCATTTGGAGAATGGGGAAGTGGACGAGGCCTATGTGGATGACTGCGAGGCTCTTAGCGACACCGAGGTGAATGGGAACTGGACGCCCCAGGAGAAGGCTCTTCACGAGGCCCGGCTCAAAGCTAAGGCCAAGCGGCGGCTTCGCAGGACATCATCCCGCGACTCTGCCCGAGAGTCGCTCTCCGACACACCCGGTGAGCCCGGCTCCGACCCCCATAGCCCCAAGGGCAAGCTCAACACCAACGACCGCAAGTCCAGGATGGGAAAGGGCCGGGGTCTGCCCAAGAAAGGTATGACTTTTCCACAGTAACCGTCCCCCAAATGGAATTCTCCCTCATTTAATTGGAAATGGAAAAAACTTGACTTGGCGGGGGTTATGTTTTCGCCCCTGTCTGTTTGTCTGTTTATGAACAACATAACTCAAAAAGAAATGCATGGATTTGTCTGAAATTTTGTGGGTGAATTACCATTACATCAAGGATGGACCCTATTTATTTTCACCGCGATCACTGAACCAATATGCCCGCCTCGGCAGCCATGTTGAAAGTCTGAAATTTTGTGGGTGGATTGCTATTACATCAAGGATGGACCTTTTTGATTTTGATCATGATCAGTGAAACAATTTGGCCGCCACGGCAGCCATGTTGAAATTCTATCACACGCAATAACTCAAAATGTAATGCACAGATTTGTCTGAAATTTTGTGGGTGGATTCCTATTACAACAAGGATGGACTTCGTTGATGTTGATCACAATCAGTGAAACAATATGGCCGCCATGGCGGCCATCTAGAAATCCTATCAGACACGATAACTCAACTTTGCTCCCACTCATACACATTCGGATTGTGCTGCCTTGGTGGAGGTTTGCACTCTGAGTGCCTCTAGTTTATTTATGGACTCAAAAAGGTACGGCTTAGGAGTGCTTTTATTTTTTACTGACTGATATACCTTGGTAAAATGTGTATGTGCAATGGTTGTTTTTGGTGTGGATTATGTCTACTGTTGTGCTGCCCATGTTGCTCGAGCTGACAAGATGCACAAGATATTGTGAGGAAGAGCAAAAAAACATACTGCAGTGGTTGCCACATTCAGTTCAATTTCTGAAGTTGACTTCAGTGTAATGTTTATGTCTGCCTCATGTTTATATGAAGCTACAAAAATAATATACTATTGATTGTTGTCGTATCTCTACAGAATCTGGTGTTGCCCTTTAAATGAAAGGGATGGGGATACTTTGCTTGTTTCTTGATGAAGTTATCATAAATTATGGTGAATGTTTTTTTGCACAGCTGGGTTGCTTGCTAAAATGATATTTTGAACAGCTTATCTGATGGAATTGGATGCGGTAACCTTATATTTACCAATAGCAAGTGAGCTGAGCCTTCTTTACCAGTCAAGGTGAGGTTCTCCCTTGGAGTCTTCAGAAAATCAGCACCAAGATGGAGGCACTAATGTTGCTACGCTAATGTAACAAACATTTTACTTCAAGAACATTGTACCTGCTCAAGAATAAAACTATTCACAAAAACTGTATGTTATCCTATTCGATATTGAACTTGACCACTTTAATCTTTTTCTTTTTGTAAAACTCTTACCTTGGTTATTTGTTTTCCCTCCAGCATATAAAGCAAGGGGGATATAGTCCTCGGTATGCCTGTTCGTTCGTCTGTCTTTAATAATTTTGTTTCTGGAGCAGAACTCAAATACCATTCACTATTTTTTTAACAAAACTTGCTGTGTGTTATAATCAGGTCCTAGACTGGTGCCTTTTGATATTTTGGGAATTCTGAAATGTTTAGTTTTTCTATGTTTCCTTGGAAATGACTTCTGCACTCAATAACTTTTGGAATTTTTAAATGATGATGTCAACTGACTGGTTAAATTAAAAGATTGCGTGGGCTGGGGGGAATATGTCATCTTCTGATGACTCTTGTTACGGCTAGCTCAACAGCTTTCCCATTCGAGCAATGAAGGTTACGTAGCTAGCCAATGTAGCTGCCACAAGCAATGATGCTATTCAAAATACTACTGTTCTAGCACAGACTTTTTGCTCCAGTTCTATATTTTCAGTGCAATCCATATACAAATTTAATTCATCCTTTGGGACAGTCTGAAGCTGTATAGAAATGTGGTGGCTCTATCCATCAAACTATAAGAGTATGGGGGCTTTTGAAAATAAATGGAAGTCCGTAGACCTTAAAAAGAAGAGATGAGAAAGGAGGTATGGATGGGGGGGATCATCAAGAAAACTTGGAAAAAATGGCAAATCTTACGCAGCATGAAGCTGCGCAGCAAGTGTGATGTTTTTAGCAATGAAAATGTGAATATGAGCAGTTTTAATAAATGGTCCATTACAAGTTTATGCAGACCGAGAATGGTACAAATGTGAGATCACCATGACCTTTGACCTCTAAAGTCTAATCGGTTTCCACTGGTCATTGTGCTAAATTTGAAAATATTCTCTTCAGGTGTTCTGGAGAAATCGCGTTCAAAACATTGAAACAAACTGAGGTGACAGTGAGCTTGATATTTGACCACTGATGCCCAAAATATAATCAATACATCCCTGAGTCCAAGTGGACATTTGTGCCAAAGTTGAGGAAATTCACATTTGAAATTCACATTTGAGTTATCACATTTGCAAGAGATTGGGACGGAAGGACGGACAACCCAAAAACATCATGCCTCCAGCCACTGCTGTCGCTAGTGAGGAGACATGAAGCAATTGATGCCATTATAAAACACAGTCTCAAATTACATTCTACACTGGCCAAGTCTCGCAGTATTCAGCTAGAAATATTTTTGAAGTATACTATGATGTACAATGCAACATGCTTAAAGGTGATATTTGAACATAACCCAGGTGGTCTTAGCCTAGTGGCCATGTAACTGCTTCGTACAGAACATAATTATGAACAAACATTGACACTGTACTACTGTGGAAAGTTTTATTCTGTATGTATTGGTGAAGTATACATTGTATAGTAAACATAAGGTCAGTGCCATTAGAGCACAGCCAATGAATTGAATGACCTAGAGCCTGTGCAGCGTCCCATTGTTGACCATGGAATACCTTGCACGACACACTAGAATCCTACCTGTCCGCTGTGTGGAGCAAAGGTGATCTCTCACCTCACCTTGTGCTGTGAAAACGTATGTGCCCCTCCCTGATATCTTCTATTTTTGCATTTATGCCATATTGCTTAAGATTATTCAACTAATTTTAATGTAAGACAATGTGAGTGAACAGAGAATGCAGCTTTTAATCAAGTTTTGCCAGGCAGGACAAACCTCCCTGGTAATACAAAGTTTTGTGGCTTTTTATGGTAATTCACTCTGGTAGTTTGTCAATTGTAGATTGTTTGCTTATTATTGTATTGATTTTTATTTTAATAAATTAAATTTAAAAGGCTTAGAATTTTCAAGTAATTGAAGCGTTATGATATGGCTAACCATTTTCGAGTTATAACCCTCTGAAAATGAGTTTCCTTGAGTTTGACCTTTCAGGGTCACTCAAGGTTAAAGGTCATGGTTGCAGATGAAAGCCCATGTACAACTCCCAGTTTGTTTAGGCAAACATTGCTCTATCTGCTACCGTTTTTGAGTTATGATGGAAAATATGGAAGTTTAGGCAGTAACCTTGACCCCCCCCCCACCCCCCGACCTTTGACCCCCCAACCACTAAGAAAGCTATGAAAGATACTCCCATCATGTGGCACATGAGTGGAAGCAGAATTGAAAGACCCATATTCTGGATTTAGTTTGAAGTTCATAATTATAATCTTTTATTTTGAGACCCATTTGAGACCAATGCTCACCTATCCTGAAAATTTTCATGCAGAATCGTCTGGCCGAGAAACTGTAATGTTGCTAACAAATGAACAAAGAAACCCCGCCAAAAATGATATCTGGCCTGTATGTCCAGGCGAGGTAATGATAATCTCATTAATTGAAAGAAAGAGCCAGTCAAAACTCATATCATGCATGTGAAAAGATAATTGCTCCCCTAACCCTGATAACTGGTTATGCCTCTGCAATTAAACATTTGCGACAACTGGCAATGAGTCTTCTCTATCTCTTTGCAGGGTTCCCCCTGGGTTTTGAAAAATATTCTCTATTTTTTTCCATGAAAGATTGTCAAAAAAAAGTATTCTTCACTTTCCTTTAGTGCTTACTTTTTCTTAGTCACTCATGGGCTTTACATAACTTCAAAAAAGCCTTAAAAGCAGACTAAGTGCCAACAGCATGTACAAGGAAAAGGTCAAACCTCTAATATTTGTCCACAAACCGGCCTCTCCATTTATACATTCGATTGTATAAATAAATTAGGCTATTCCAGTCCAGCCTCTAATGATGGGCGCCTGTGCACCATTTAAACTAAATTTAACCTCTTTTGAGCTTTAATAATGGATTTTTTCCCCAAAAGAGTGGTGTTTGTAATCCAGTTAAGCTACAATACTGCTATTAAGCATGAAAATCTGTATTCCATCACTTGTATCAAATTGCTTTATTGATATGAGAAGCAAACATTCAAATTGGCGGGTATGGAGGTGATTTGCATAAATTATGCAAATTAGGTGTTCAAGATGGCTGCCGCAAAGGGGCATATCATGACAATTTCAAAACACCATACCTCAGTAACTAATAGACATCAACTTCTTATTTTGCACACAGCTTGCCTGATCCAGTACCTATGGGCTAAACCTCTTAATGTTTGATAAACAAAATGCAAACATTTTTTAAATTTTACTCTTTGCTAGAAAATTCTGTACTTCATTATGCATTCAGCATTAAGAGTACCAAAAAAGCCAAATTTTTTAGGCTCAGGATAACCAACATGCTGTAAACTATTTATGTTCCAAACTTCATTAAAATCGGACTAGCAGTTTTTATACGCCCGTCTCAAGAAGACAGGACGTATTATGTCATCACCCCCGTCCATCCGTCTGTCTGTTGTCTGTTAGCAATAATTTGTCCGGGGCATAACTCCTGCGCCGCTTGAGCTACATTCGTGATACTTCACATGCACGTGCACCATCACTAGGCGCTTTGTCGCGCACCATGATTTAGTTCACCCGGTCAAGGTCAAGGTCACTGGCAAAGGTCAAAGGTCACATGGGGCCCAGATGGGGCTTGTCCGGAGCATAACTTCTCAACCGCTTCAGATACATCCATGATATTTCACACACACGTGTACCATCACTGAGCGGAGTGTCGCGTACCATGTTTACGGCCCTCCCTCCAAGCTCAAGGTCACAGACAAAGGTCAAAGCTCACATGGGGCTGTTGTCTGTTGGATATTGGTATCATGTTGTCTGTCCACTTCCTGATCCATGTTCATGACGGGCGTATTATGCACCGTTGGCGGTGCTCTTCTTGTTGAGAAATGGCGCGTGAAAAATGTGGAATTGGTAATGGTATTTTTATAGCAGTAATCTACTTTAAACCTGGGGTCCCTAATCTTTCCCAGAAAGGGCCGGTGTGGGTGCAGGCTTTCATTGCTACCAAGCAATTACACACCTGATACTACTAATCAACCCCTGCTCTCTTTGCTAATAAGCTTGATTAGTAGCATCAGGTTTGTAGCTGCTTTGCTGCAATGAATGCCTGCACCCACATTGTCCCTTTCTGGGAAAGATTCAGCACCCCTGCTAAGTCCTAATTTTTCTCCACACAGTTTTATCAATATATCAATTTTGGCCATCCCATAATTATTAAGGGACAGACTCTTTGAGGGTATCAACTGTGTAATGAAGAGGCCTGATGTAAAATGCTAAATTAGACTTGGGGTGAGAAATTTTGTTCCGTTGGAATCAGAATTGATGGAATCTTGAGTGTTTACTCAAAATGTTGAACTTTTGAGATTTCCATTAACTCTGATTTTCAATTGAACTTTGGGTGAGCTCAATTTTGTGAGCACAAACATTATATTGGAATCAATATTAATGGAAATAACAAGTGCATAGGGCTTCAAACGCTAAAAATTTCAGATTTCTACTTATTCTGATTCTAGCAACTACCGAGTCTCCGTGTAATTTTGCTCAGTTTTACATCTAAATATGTGTACTGATTGATATTATTGGCGCTTTTCATCAGTGAAATCACTACTTTGAGAAATAAACTGAAATTTCGATCCAGTTTGTGTGTACTTCCTAACTTCCTAAGTACTTCCCCTTAAAGTTCACCTACCACGAATGTGAGTTTTTTGACCGTATACGTCTTCTCAGGATGGGAAGTTTACAGTCAGCTATTGAAAAAGTGTATCTAGATATAGATTTCTTTCTTTTTTGTAGAACATGGAAGGTAGCCATTTAATGCTTACTTGCTGTATAGATTATGGCCTGAAACTACCATGTCATTGCTGCATGCCATGCTTACACGTTTGTTTTGCATTGCTATGCATGCCATCTGCCTCTCATTGCCCAGTAGTCCACATGTAGTGGCTAAGGTAGATGCAGCTTTGCAAGTCAAAATATTCATCTTCACATGTCAGTCAGCAAGAATAAACAATATAAAATGTCAATTGTGTAACGTGGTGAATCTTGGCAAGCTGCGGCTAGCTGTGCCGCAGACATGGCTGTGGTCATACGAGTGTTGTACACCAGTGACAAAATTAATAAATACTGAATTATGAGAAATATATTATTCACAAAATGTGTAACAAGAGAGGCTTTATCACCAGGGGATGTCCGTTTTATGTACCTTGAAAGTAGTGCCTGGCATGTGCAGCCTCCCATTGGGGTGCGAGTCGCCACGGAGTTTGTTGGACTGAAGGCTTTAGCGAGGATTGTGTCTTGCTCTCAAACTGTTTGCTCTGTTATTAGCTGGGGGCTATACACCCACTGCCCAAAGGCTGACACCTAGAAATGTCCCGCACACAGTAAAATAAGAATATACAGGCAGATGGCAGGGTCTGTATACATACAGACACCTCCACACACTTCTACCGAGTCCTTAGTGAAGATTGAGAGGGATTAGTTCTGTATAAGTCGATACATCCTCTTTATAAAAATCCTACTTGGTATATATTTTGTTCATTCATTTGTTCTGGCATTGTTTCTGTACCTTGGAATCTTTTTCTTTTTTCCCCCAAGTTTGGTTAATGAGTTTTGCTCTTTTCTGTAAACATGCTGCACCAACAAGGAGATCAGCACAGCATTGATCTATGTTTATTTGACTCTTTTTCTGAGACGGCCTTTGGGAATAATTTGTTTGAGTCCATTCGAAAAAGAACTGCTTCTTCACGACTCAAAGTTGTGCGTATTCATGTACTCATGCAGGTGGAGCTGGCGGTAAAGGGGTGTGGGGGGCGGCTGGCATGGTTTATGAGATGGAGGAGCCGGACGCCAAGGACCCCAACTACGATGAGTCTGCTCAGGTGAGTCACTGCCCAGTGGGCACCACTGTGCTGAAAAGTACAAGTGATGTCATCAGAGCACTAGTCGATGTGGTATGACTGAAGCTTACTCGAAATTCAAAACAAACAGGGGCTGTGAATAACGGCCAACCCGGGCAAACACAAGGCAATGAAATGTACTCTGCACGTCCTGTATCGATTCACAATGTGCCACGTCAGCCACATTTGTTTTCCTGCGTTCAGTCCACTTTCAAAGCCGTCCTTGGTGATTTTCACGAGGTGTTGTGACGATTTGATTGTGCGAATTGGCGGCAGGGGTTGGTGGTTCTTGCCGTTGAGAGGAGATATTGTGTTGAAAGGGTTGTTTTTCTACTCTTGTGAAGACTGCTCAGCATGGTGAGAAAGGAAAATGGGGAAATGAGAGTAGTGAGTCAGGGTTTTTCTCATGGACAGAACTGCTCTTATTGTCTCCATTTCATCGTTTGAATAGCACCCTTCATTTGAAAAAGGTCAAAGCAATAGAGGTCCCACTTCTTCTCGTTTCCTGTGGTTGTTTTTGTCGTAGGCAGAGTTGGTTCAACGGTTTCTAATCGAAAGACCCCTGTTCCACACGCCTCGCGTTGTCGAGTCCTCCGTTGATGGATGCCTTCGTTTTCAGGCATATTACTTTATTCTCAAGGTGTTTTTTTTTTTTTTTTTTTTTTTGTTAAAATAATGCTTGTTTATTCACAAGAAAAAGTTGCTCCTGGGTATCTGAAGCTGTAATTAAAGTGAAAGAAAGCGTTGAATTCATCTGAAACGGAGGCCCTCCATGGCGTAGAAATGTTCCATTTCTGCAAGGGATTCTCTTGCAAAGGGATTCAAAAATCAAAGTGGAGGACGAGTTCAGCTGGAAGCTGGGAGTGATGATTGTGAACCTGAGAGGGTTGTGCCACCCTATTTACAGAGAGCAGAATGACTGTTTTTACCTGAATTAAACTGATGATATTAAAGTAAGATTGAGCCAGTTAAAACTAAGCTAAGCCCATCCATTCAACTGTCTTTTTTTATTTTTTTTTCCCTGAAATTTCTTGAAAAAATTATGTGTCTATTTGTACTAAAGGGAGACACGGTGTATGCCACTGTGGTGCCAGAGCTGGATGAGCGAGACTTAGAGAAGACTGTCAACCCTATTGTGCAGGAGTACTTCCAGCACGGCGACACCAGAGAAGTGCAGGTGTGTCCCCTCTTTCAAAATTGCGGGCAAAATCATTGCTTTCTGCTGATTTTGCTTAGTTTGCAAATTATCTGGCCTGTTTGCTGATGCGTGCTGGTTTCCTCAGTGACCATTTGTGTGTGCATGCATTTGTGCGTGTGCGTGTGCGTTTGTGTTTGTGCGTGTGTTTGTGTGTTTGTGCGTGCGTGCGTGTGTGTGTGTTTGCGTGTTTGTGGGTTGGCATGCCTGCATGTTTGTGTCTGCTCGTGTGCATGTGTTTGTGCCCTTGCTTTTGTGTGTATGGCTTCACACATTTCTGTGCTTGCGCGTATGTGCATTTGTTACCTCCGCGAAGAGGTGTTTTGATCACTTGCGTGCGTGCGTGTGTGCGTTTGCCAGCAGGATTACTCAAAAACTATTTAACAGATAATCGCAAACTTTTTTGAGAAGCTAGACTGTATGAATGGGAAGAGGTGATTAAATTTCTAGACTAATCTGGATAGAGATCCAGATTCTGCAACTGATTGTGAGTGCTAGTGGATCAAAATTTGTTGGCAGAGGTAAGTGTTCTTTGAGTGCCTGTCAGTGGTTTTTTTTTTTTTTTTTTTTGTAGAACAGTTTGTGTGTGTGTGTGCGCGTAAGCATTTATTTGCATGCGCATTTGTGTTTGCATTGTGTATTAGTGCACACTTGTGTATGGTTTTTGCCTTCTGTACAGTATGTCTTTGGGACTCTTCACAGATGCTTCTGAAGGAGCTGAACCTGGGATCCAACAAGTACGAGTTCTCCTCGCTGGCCGTGTCTCTAGCCCTGGAGGGCAAGGCCAGCCACCGGGAATTGACCTCCCGCCTCCTCTCGGATCTAATAGGCAAGGGGCTTTCTGAAAACGACATGGCTCGCGCCTTCGACAAAATGCTGCAGGACCTGCCTGACCTCATCCTGGACACGCCTGAAGCCCCTCAGGTAATGAGATGTACTGTATTTATGTGATACATCTTATTGTAATGGAGGGCCTATGCTGTATCTGTCAAAAGGCTGGATACACAGCTCTCATGTTAAGCTATTCAATTTCCCTTGAAGTTTTTGTTTTTCCTTTGTGAATAACCTCATTGGGCAAAAGGTAAGGAGTAAATGGTTTGAGGCGTAATTTATTTATCAGCTTGGTGTCCTAAACGATGAAATTCGCAGTAAGTGTTCTTTAGCAAAATGATCAGGACAATATATTTCCAGTCTCCTGCAGGTGAATTAAAATTGAGTTCATGTGAGAAATATTGGAGCTCCAGGTCAAGGAGACGTATGTGACAGGTGCAACACGTCTATGGGAACTTCTACAGCTGTGCTGGTGTGAACTCTGTAAACATTATGACTGTCCTTTTAAAAAAACACTTCTGTTTGCTTGCAAAAACTAGAAAACTTTGGACTGATACTCCAGGCTCAAAAATTTACCCCTGTGTTGGTCATCTTTCAACAGCTTGATTCCCCCAGTTGCAGAATGCTGTTCTATAGCTGCAATCTGTTTAGTTTAGTCAATATTATTTATTAGCTCTGTAGTGTGCACATCTGAATGAAGTCAACAGCTATTCACTTTTGAGATCGCTGTCCGCTACCCAATCTAGCCAAAAATGCTGTTCAGATTGTAAGCACGGAACTGGCCAGAGGGGTCACTATTGAGCTGCATCTTAAATTTTCCCATGCCTGAAAAAATCATTATGCTGTGGGATTCCCAGTCACAGCAACAGTGAAAAGTGTGATAACAGGCTGCATCATTTGGCATCTATAAATAATGTAACTGCTATGTGGTTAAATTAAACTTATGAAAAGAAAATGTTTCAAACACGGGATTCAAAGGCATTCTTAGGTGCTTGAGGTGAAAACATTATATGCTCGTGTGACTGAGTGGGGAGTTGTGCTCTTGTTAAGGGAAGTGGACTCTTTTACGGGGATTCCAGGTGAGCGGTTTGGTGCCAGGCCTGTTCTGCCATCATCCTGCATTCTGGGAGTTGGCTCTCTATCTGTGCGGGCATGCTGACAAAGTACTGTTAAACACACAAAACCTTCGTCAAACCGGCTTTTCAGTCAACAGTGAAGTGTCAGCTCTCAAGGTCTCTGATCCATTTATGTGCCCTGTAGCCAGAGGGCATTATCCTGACCAAATGGCATACAGTACAAGAGCCTAGTTTTGGTCTGCATCTCTCAAGCATTAAACGCTTTTTTCTGAAGAAACACAAATTCGCCTGGTGGTGAAACATGCTCTTGCATGGATTTTTTTAGTACACATCAAAGCTTTCTGTTTCCGTGTCAGTGAATTAAGGAAACAAGTTTGAAAAATATGGCAAGAAGCATTTTATTAGCATTTTGTGAGCTCAATTTCCACACAGAAAAAGATAATGCAAGTGCACTGGTACTGTTGTCTCAGGCGGAGACGGTGGGCGGGTTCAGGACTCCTGTCTCTCCTTGCTTTCGTCTCCACAGGGACTATGACTGAGTGACAGAGTGACATTTTTTCTGTCATGAAAGGTTACAAGGGGAGCTGCAACTAAAAGCTCGTGCTGTTGTTGCTCTGTAAGTCTCTTGTTGGTGGGATGGAAGATGAATTTTTCCATTCAGTGAGCAGGTATGCGGTGAGGCGGGCTCCTAACGTTATGCAATGATGAATTCCTCCGTGCTTTGGGCCTTGCACTGAGCAGGCTTCAACGTTATTATTAGATAATTAAATAATTGTTTCGTTTGTTTTCCTTTTTCCAGCCCTCCACTTAATCTGTAGCAGTGGTGCCATTGCCACACCCTTATGAACGTATCCTGCTGAGACATGTTGGTGATCTCATTTTCACATTAAATTTAGGCCTTCATACTTTAATTCATAGAGAGAAGCATATGATTTTATGATTTGTTATGTCTCTTGCCCCCCCCCCCCCCCCCAAAGGGAAGGGAGACATATCGTTTTTGTCCAGTGTCCTGCATGCGTGTGGTTCTGCGTTGGCGTTCCTTCCATTTCCGGACCATAACTCAGAAACCGTGTGATATTTTTCCATGAAAATTTGTAACCATTTGCATCAGGTTGTGCAGATGTGCCTTTTGCTATTTTGAGGTTATTTACTTTTCTAGTTTCTTCCTAAATGTCTGTGAACATGAATTAGGGGCGGCTGCTTTGGGACGCGGGGAGACTGTTTTTAGGGGGGGGAAAAAAATCACTTTTTTTTATTTTGCAGCGGTAATCTGCGCCCATTTAATTTTTTTTGTTCTGACTTCTTTTATTTTTGAGTGTGTTAGGCCTGGTCAAGTATGAAAACAGGAAGAGGTTGAGTCATAACCAAATGTCGGTCTTATGCACGTCTGCAGATGCTGGGGCAGTTTATTGCCAGGGCAGTTGCTGACCATGCCCTCCCGATGGAATTTCTGGATCGCTACAAAGGCCGAGTGGACTGTGACCACGCTCGGTGAGTTGCAGCATGTGTTCGAATGAATGTGAAAGCTAACATTTATAACCACATACAGTATTGCACAAAAGCTATAACACTGTGCCAGCAGCTGTCGCTAGGCGACTGCTGCTAAAGAAACAGTGGCTAGGAGTTGAGATTACGGAGTGTCTAAATAACTGAAGAACATGATGCATAAAATGATACTGATAAACAAAAAATAGTTAGGTGGTGAAATGATACATTTCCTTGATTAGAAACTCATTGACCAGAGGTGTGCTACATATTAGGGTGACGCTCACAATGAATGATTGTCTGTGAAGCGAGATATAAGCTGTCTTCCTACCTTCCCAAACTGCTAAAAATGGAGAGATTTTTGTTTTGGTTTAAATTATGAATAATGCAGTGTTTCACTGTAAACCAAATGTTTTGACACTTGATACCAAGTTTTGCATCAGATGCAAAAATTCAACCAAAAATAAATAGGTTCTGAACCCTCGCAGTTGTTTTCCCAAAATATAACAGGTACTTTGAGCGAACTGTGACGACCTTCGCCTCAGCATTGGTTTGTTGACATGGGTTAGCATTTTGAGAAAATGGGAAAACTTCACCATAATTCTAATAAACTTGCATTTGAATGTGTGTTGCTTTCAAAATACCATATTGTGTTATCTTTTAGCAGTTGGCTTGCCTAACCTCAGCTAGTATTTGGTGGTAGATATCAATCAATTATTTGACCTGAGAAGGTCAGCATTTTTATTGGTTGTTGTGTGAGAACTAGTTATACAAAGACAAGAGTTATTCAACCTTTGCCACTGGTATTAAGACAAGTTTCAAGTTTGTTGGTTTATCTTTTTCTACCAATTTTCAGTTGCGTGAAAGTTTCACCATAAGTTAGCTTTAAGATGGTTAGTTGTCATTCTACTTTACGTTTTAGCCAAGTTACACCTGAAAACATACGTAGCCATTGTCTTGCACGTTAAAGAAAAAGGACACATGTACATGCGTGCACCGGCTCATCCTTGCACACTTAGACTAATGTATTCGCGCTCATTCTTGTGTTCATTTCATTTATTCAACAAACTTCTTAAATGTATCTTTTTCCTTTTGACTGAGGTGATATGTCTTTTGATATATGACCTAGCATTATAGTACAGTAACACTGTGCCGCTATTATGGCAATCCTGTGCTTGCACATTTCTCTGACTTTTAACTGTGGTCCTTCTCAGGGCGGCGTTGAACCGAGCCGCTGTGCTGCTGTCCATGAAAAGGGAGATGGTGCGACTAGATAATGTGTGGGGTGTGGGCGGAGGTCAGAGACCAGTCAAGCATCTCATCAAAGAGGTAGGAATGGCAGCGGTATTGGTCTCCAAAGCGTTGACTAATTTATCAAATTGGGTCGATTCAGAATCGGCCCTCGGCAGAAAATTCTTACAAAATGCTTTTTCCCCCAGTTCTCTCTAATTTGTTGACATTATGGAGGTTTCCAGGGTGCAATGAGACATGGATCCATGTCCCTGTCCATGTCCAGTTTTCCCTCACACTAATGCCATTGCCAGTTATGCATCACTGAAGGACTGTTTGATTAGCCCTGCGTGAGTTCAGTTCTGGACAGTGGTGCCATCCACCATTTTCTGTTAATGAAAACCGGATCATTTACAGAATGAGCCACACAGAAGCCCCCATCTCCTAAAAGACTTAGTTTAAATTCTGCCATTTTTTTTCCCCATTCAGTGAGTACATTTCCTGCCTTTCTCAGGAGGCGAGTTCATGTTTACACCTTTAAGTGTGGTGTCTGTCCATGCGTAGATAAGTAGCTGTTTTGAAAATGAAACCGTCTGAATTGTTGCAGTACTATGACTGAAGCTGTCTCGAGCCATCCTCTGGGTCTATTCTGCTCTTATGAAATACAAGCATGAGAAGGTAGTGCATCACACGGGGAAGTGAACCAGGTGTCACCCTATTGCGACACAGCCGCTTTTGTTCTGCAGTGGCAACCTCCTGTTCCTGACCTCCAAGACACAGATCTCAAACTGTGAGGCCAAGAGCTTTCTGTTCTCATAAAATTAGCAGTGCAAGCAATCCCGTAGACCTGAAAGACCAGCCCTTCTACCCACAGCCTGATTCTTTGAGTAGCACTTGAATGCGTTTTGAGCTGCACCTGTATGCACACGCCAGTGTCTGGGTGTGGTTACTAGGGGTAGAACGGTTCACAAAATTCACGGTTCTGTTTGTATCACGGTTTTGGCGCCACGGTTTCCGGTTTGGTTTGGTATGTTTTTTTCGTACAGCATGAGGGGTGGCATTGTCAATTTCAACATGCCTGTTATTTATTCGGCAAAAAAAAGTTCACAACAATGAAAGTTCTGACTAAGAACAAAAGGAACATAAACACTTGACACATGACACTCATTGTCAAAAAACTTAAAAGAAAAGCTTTAAAGTGTTACTTGAACAAAAATCCAGCGTTACTGTCACCTGTTGGACATGTTGTGCCAATTTGGTGCACAAAGACTGAACTGAATTTGCGAATATTGCCTACAAAAGGCTTCACTGGACACTTATCCGTGCCAACTGTGAAGTTTTACTTTCATTTTTGCGGGTACCTTGAACCTAACAACACATAAATGCCCCGAATCGCAACTAGTGAAGTAAACAGTTTTTTTACGTGAACTGTTTCCATCCCTAGTGGTCACATGTATAGTACATGCTTGTAAATGTATGTGTGTTTGAGCTGACAAATGCGTAGAACTTTGTGCAGTGGGTCAGTTTTCATGATTTTGGGTTTGTGCGCCATTGCCTGCATAAAGCAGTGGACATGCTCTCCCTGACGTCACCTGAAGAGTTCTGAAACGCCACCATGAAGCTCAGTGGGTACTTCTAGCCATCACCATCTTGGCAGTGCCTGACTCCACCCAACTCCCAGCTAATCCAAAAATGGGCCAAGAGGTGGCGCATTGGCGGAGCCGAGATGGAAAGTGAAGCCTGGTTCCTGAAACGTGCCAGTTTAGCTTGATGCCGCCAAGATGGTTATGGCAAAGAAGCAACGCTATATCTGTTCCAGGGATGCAGCTAAGGGACGGAATCTTCTTGCAGCGTGTGGTGGGGGATTGACGCTGTATTTAACCAGCTTACTCTGTAGTGTTATTCTTTGACCGACCAATTGGGTGCTTGGCTGTCTGCCTTTTACTGTACCAAGCCAAGTCCATCATTAACGTCACATTAATGTTAGTATAGCTACTTTAATGTTAACATTGCATAACACTGGCTGACTAATGTGGTGGACTTTTTATTTCCTGTGCTGGCAACTTAACTAGTTAACCAGATCAGGTTGCCTACAGGCCAAGTGAGTGAGCTAATAAGTGCTAACGCCTGCCTCACATACCTAAGATGCAATGGAATATTGGTGCAGGATTCAATCACTTGTTAACACATGGAGCACAACTGATTCTTTCAAATGTTAACGTTATCTTTCTTCTCACCTTCAGAATTATAAACCTTGGCCTATAGATCTCAAAGCTCTCTTTTTTTTCTTCTTCTTTGTATTAGTTATCTCAGTTACTCCCCGTTTGTCTTTCAGGTTGTCTAATTAATGTTATTTCTTGACGTCGTCAATAAGTCTTTCCCCTAATTTTTTTTTGCTTTTGCTTTTGCTTTTTCATGTTATTGTGGCCTCTGCTTCTAGTCTAACATGCCTAGCTACACTGTTTTCCATTGCTGTTTAGAACATTAATTTGGTTTATGTGGCTAGCTAGCTGGCTTGTGGATGAAATATGGTGCTCAGCTATATCCAGTTCTGTCTGTATTCAAAAGTGTTCTTGTTGAGCATCCTAGAGCTGTTCAAACAGTTGTTTAGCAGTCAGACTGATGTGGACTTTACGAAGAAACACGTTTAGCAACAGCTAAATAATGTGTCATAGGTTTGATTATCATTCTAACTAGCCTATTAAATTACAAATATGCCTTTGAAATTGCACTGATGCCAGTTTAATCACAGTGGCAAGCGTATGCTCCTGTTGGCATTGTTAGAACAGCTTGGTATCTTGTGAATTCAGGGCTTAGTCATTAGGTGGCTCATTACCTAGTAGTTAACAAGCTAACACTGATACCTGCTAATTGTTGCCAACGTGAAAATATAGTGCTATAATTTCACTCGCCGAAAAAATTAGAGCACGGACTTTGGACAATCTGTTTGTATAGTTAACCACACAGCAAGCCATTATTTGCCCGATGTTTGCATGAAAAAATCCTCCAATTGGCACAAGCGAGGGTCATGCTCATCAACTCTGAGAAACCTAGCTGAGGTGAAGCCATGCTGAAAGTTAGAGGCTAGCAAGCTTTGATGGCATCCACTGATCACTCAAAGGGGCCAACCCTTAAATATGCATAACTTTAAGCCTTAAGAGCCAGATTCTGTAAGATGCACCCAATATATAGAAGGGGGTGATACATCACCATTCAGTTTGACTATGAAACTTTTTTGTGGGTAGATATATCCTACAAACTGACAAAAATCATGTTTTTTTTTTTATCCGAAAGACTCCTCCGGTTGAAAAATCCAGCCCTTTTTAGGGTAGAGGTCTGAAGGGCCTAAATGGGGCCAAAGTCAAAAATTGGACTTTGTCCTCTGAATATCTTCGTGCGCCCTCAAAAAGCCTCCTTCATCTTATGGTATTTTGATATAGGGGCAGAGTAGTTCCAAATAATGTTAGAATTTTCAAGGCTAATTGAGGTGATGCCAAGAAATCATCCATTGCTGTTGATCTGTCAATGTATATCTAGGAAAAAAAAAAAACGATTTCACAATTTGAAATTTTAGGTTTTCAATAAATGACTCACACAATGGTTTATCCCAACTAGCCCCCAATTTGTTATCAGACAGCAAGGGATAAAAGACAAAATTGTAAAACTTTAACAGATTTAATAAAACAAAAACTGATTGAAGATTGAAATATAAAAGAAAAAAGATTAGATGGTTACAGTCCCTTTGTGATTGAGATGGGGTTGCTGTGGTGCGATGTCCTGGGACAGGAAAATGCTCCAACACAGGCAAAAATCCACAAAAGGCTTCACAAGTCTTGAAAAGAGTGACAGGTCTGGTCAAATGTATCCTTCTCCTTGCAATTTCTCCTACTACTTTACTCTCTCAATTTTTCTCCTTATATACTCTTTTGCAGCCCCCTCCCACCTTTTAGACTTTTTTTCATTTCTCTGGGACTTCCCCTCTCAGACATGCCCACGACATGCCCAAAACCCTAGCTCCAGACTGTCAATACTGCCATCTATTGGCTTTTTTCTCAGATTACCCCTCAAATCCCAATTTTTGGCATTTTAGACCATGTTTGAGGCCCTCCCAGTTCCTGCATCCTCAAAAAGCCTTGCTGGTTTATGTTTATTTAGACATATAGGGGACTTCTAGTATTAAAAATAACATTAACAACGAGGATTAATGAGGGCGCTTGTGTATGGAGGGCGCTTTTTGCAGCATGGAACGCCATTTATGGCAATGTTTGTTGTGCCATACCTCTGCGCGCCCTCTATGGATTTTTTTGGAACTTCTTTTATTATTTTCCACTATATCTCTTTTATTCATGATGGAAACATCTACGAGGTTTTTTGCCTCATTGACTTTATATGGGCAAAGACATGCACACCAGATCATGACTCAATGAGCCATGATTGCTTCTTGTACGCACCAATAGGTGGCTAAAACCAAGGAGCAAAAAACAACAACCTGACAATCATTAAACCAAAACAATTTATTGCAAGTGAAATGTATCCAAACTTTAACAAAAACAAAATGATGAACAATGCACCCTGACCCTGAAAGTGCTAAAAAAATGCCTTGTTGGCTAGCAACTACATGTATAAGTTATGGACGGGCATGCCCAGAGTGGACATGATGGTCAAAGGTTTTGTCACTATGCCTTCATGTGTCGTTCCATAATAGCTCCATGGTAGTTAATTTACCAACCAGTAAATTCAGAAAACCACACAACAAGAATGAGCAGGATGCCATCTGGACATGTGTTTGCCGCAGTACTGCCATCTGCCAGCTCATGCAACAGAGATACCCTGGTTCTTTGAAGCGCCAGTAGATATCTGTCTCTTTAATAGCAATAAAGTGGCAATTGGGCGTGCATGTTTTTGCCCATATAGGGTTAATGAGGCAAAATGCCTACTAGATATTTATATTCTAGATAATAGAAGTATAGTGGAACATAATAAAACAAGTTTAATTAAATTCCATAGAGGGCGCACCGAGGTATGGCCTGACGAACATTGCCCTAAATGGTGTTCCATGCTGCAAAAAGCGCCCTCCATACACAAGCGCCCGCATGAAGCCTCGCTGTAAACGTTATTTTTTTAAAAAGTCCCCTATATGTCTAAATAAACATAAACCAGCAAGGTTAGCAAAAGTCCAACTTATGACTTCGGCCCCATTTAGACCCTTCGGACCGTATCCTAAAACGGGCTGGATTTTTCAACCGGAGGGGTCTTTCGGAAAAAAAAAAGATTTTTGTCAGTTTGCAGGATATATCTACCCACAAAAAAAGTTGCGTTGTTAAATTGAACGGTGATGTATCACCCCCTGGGTGAATCTTACAGAATCTGGCTCTTAATATTATTGATGCGGTCAGAGTATTTTTGACCCGGACCAGGAATATCCTCATAAGTGTCTATACTAAATCTTGAGGTCCATTTTTATTTGGGAAAAAAAGCCTGTCTGATATTAGTAAATGGATGATTAATCCTTAATTGATGTTTCAGAGAGCAAGGAGAGCAAATGTTTTCTCCATGGTGGAGAAAAATATACATGGCTGAGAGTAGGGTGGCGAGCTAGCTCCATTGTGTAGCTTCCATTAAGTGCTGTAGTTCAGTGATTTTTATCTCAGAAATTTTCCTTTTTGATTTGTCTCTTTTGTAATATTTAGGAAAATGGATTCAGACAAACATGTGCATGATCCCCCTGTTTGTAGTGCTATTCCCCCACCATAAAAAACATTGCAGAGATATAGTCGACTATAGACGTATAGTCGACTATCATTGCCACCAGTTGAGAGCTGGAGCTTGTTTGGCGGTCAATCAATACAGAGAAAGACTTGCTGATTTTTTTTTTTCCTGAATTCCATTTCCTTAAATGTTTAAAAAAACAGAAACGAATAAATACTTCCATCTTTGCTGATGGCACTAGGGATCTTTATTTTTTTTTATTCGCTAAAGTTGGGGGCTATACAAATGAGAATCGCTTAGGAAAATTGCCAGTCTTCAGCGAATAACAAGACCCTGAGGGGCTTTCGTCATCCACCATTATGGCTATCTGTCATCATCTAGGCATTCCTGTGTTCCTGAGCTCACCAGTCCATTAATTCTTTATTTGGACGGGTCTAATGTTTTTAGGGCACCATGGTGGAGTCTGCTAATAATGACAATATATATTTGTCAATGTCTAAATGTTTATGGATAGTAAATGTATTACTGTTTGAGTGATTTTAGAGGTTTGTGATGGTGTTTATGCTGGCATTTGCTAGAGGTCTTCTGTGTATATTTTTGGCGCACATAATTGAGTGTTTTTGAACTTGTAGATGTACCTGTATTGTTCATGCATATATTTGTGCACAGGGGTTTTAGCCGTGTATGGGTCATTCCATATCAAATCACCCAAAAAAAATCAAAATTGTCACCCCACCCCCTCAGATTTTGCTCATATTTAGTTTTTAGGGTGAGTTTTGCTGGCAAAGCTGAAATTCCAAATATTAGCTCAATCCAACCGGTGGTTCCTGAGTTATGGCCCACCCAATTTGGCAAAAATCGCCCAAAACAGGGTTACCGGCTGAAGTTTGACCACCAATATTTCAGCATCCAGTGGGGCTATCACAATAAAATTGGTGTCTCTAGACTGGAAATTCACCAAGGAATCCAAATCTGGCCTTAGATTTGATGTGGGGTAAAAATAAAATATAATGAACTTTTGACCTTTACTTTGACCTTGACCTTGTTGACCTCGCGACCTCGACACAAAACCCGCACAAAATTGTAGCCTCATATGTTCCCTATATTATATACAAAAACCAGAGGTGTATTTTCCCCTCAGTTTTCACAAATCCACACCATATATCCCTTGTCTCTGCAATTTTAGCTCGGTTTTTACACCAATGCCTGTAAAACAATGTAATGCTTCAACACTATTCACTACAAACTTTGTAAAGGTTTTTCTATAATGTTCTGAACTATTTTAATGATTGTTTTACTTGATTATCTAACATTCATTACTTATCCTTGAGCTGAGAACTTGCATTTCAGTTACAGCACGCATCTGAGTTCATCCAAATCGACTGATTTTCAAAGGGCCACATGCTACAATTCTTAGAAATATTCATTACATCATTTCTACTGATGCTGTGTCCTCGGGATGAAGAGGAACAGAGTGATGGGGCATCCACTACACAAACTATGTCCTTATGCCGCAACCATTATACTTCAGATCAATTTTTAAAATTTAAGTTTATTAGAAAAGTTATAATCAATCATAGTTGTCATGCAGAGCCAGGGGTGCACTGGGAATTAAGTATGGTACTTAAAAATTGAGGTAGACAGCACAGGACCTTTCAAAAGTAAATGTGTTGTTGATGATCACTGAGAATGATGAATGCATACTTACATCTTCAAATTCACTTCAAGCCAGTCAAAGTAAAGGTCAAAAGGTCATCATATTTTATTTTTTTCCTACATCAAATCTAAGGTCAGATTTGGATTCCCTGGTGAATGTCCAGTCGAAAGACACCAATTTTATTGTGATTGCCCCACCGGTTGCTGAGATATGGGTGGTCAAACATCAGCTAGTACCCCCATTTTGGGCGATTTTTGCCAAATTGGGTGGGCCATAACTCAGAAACCACTGGTCGAATTGAGCTAATATTTGGAATTTCAGCTTTGCCAGCAAAAATCACCCTAGAAACCAAATTTGAGCAAAATCTGAGGGGGTGGGGTGACATCCATTGGGTGATCTGACATGGAATGACCCGTATGTGTAAACATGAGTGTTTTTGCATTTTCGTTGGTAGGTCTATGTTTTCGAATATGCACATCCATGTTTTCTGCATATGCTTGCATGAGTGCTTCTAGTACGTGCGTGCGTTTGTTTGTGTCTAGTGTGTTCATGTATAGGAGTTCTTGAGTGCGCATGTGCACAAGTGCATGTGTACTCATGTACGAGCAGACCTTGGTTGGCAGCAAAAATTGCTACATAAAACCTTATTTGTCTGCTGCAGATGCCACGGCAGGGCAAATTTCCTGCCCAGATGACTGCTGCAGGAGAAAGTAGGGCATTCCTCCAAATCGGAGTTCTGGCATTGATTAAAGGGCCTTACCTTATGTGGGTTTCATGTCCTCCAATTTCCTCTCTTGGCATCAATGCTTTGGTGGGAACGTGGATGGGTTTCCTCTGAAAGGCAGTAAAGTAGCCCAGCAGCTGCTGGACATTTTTGTGTAGTTGCGATGTTCAGAAGATTTTTGCAGTCTGGGCTGTGAGAATGTCTGTTTTTTTCTATCCTCCCATTGCTGGGCCAAGATGTATGTCAGCTCATGGTTAGTTAGCAAAGACATTCTAAAGAGAGCAGACTAATGACCTGTTCTGATTGATGACATACAGCTTGAGTTACGGTATTATTGGACCTGCACTACAAAAGATAAGCCATCTCTGTCATAGCCTTTTTTGGGTTTTGTTTCAGGTGTAGGACTGGGCCAGGCCAGTTCTGACCTTGGTGTGTTAGTGCCATGCTGGAGGAAATGGCTTGTGACACCCCGTGACCCTGAGCAGTTTGGATGTTCTCTATATGTTCTTTATAATTTCTGACAATTTGTGGCAGAATTGCAACACAATCCAAGTTTTGTGGCTGCCACTGGCACTTTGTCCTCTACCACCTTCTAGAATTTTCAGCACTTCTGGTCCTTCTAGAATGCACTTTGTGTTGTGAGTCACTCTGGATAAGAGCATCTGCTAAATGCCTGTAATGTAAGGTAATATAATGTGTATAGACTAAACTTGATGTAAGCAGTCTGATCAGAACCTTGATGCAATTTTGCCATAGTTGCACATTGTGAACACATAATTATACGGTACTTTTTTGAAAATTGACAGCATATTAGAAAAAGCATAAAATGCCTGTGAAATGGGCTGGGTGCAAATTTTGTTTGTTGACCTATTTTCTTGTCTCTCCTTTGCTGGTGACTGGAAGAGAGACTTGTAAGAAAGTGATTTCCTGCTTTTTTCTCCCCACAAACTCTAATGATTTGCTGTTGAGCCTTTTGTCTTGCTGCTTAGGATGAGAGCATCTCCTCTGCATATTTGCATTGATCTCATTGGACTTGATATGTGACACCCTTGTGTGTGTATGCGTGTTTCAGATGAATCTTCTACTGAAGGAGTACCTTGTCTCAGGAGAGGTCTTTGAGGCAGAACGCTGCCTGCGTGAACTTGAGGTGCCTCACTTCCACCATGAGCTCGTATATGAGGTATGGGCTCCCCTCAGACTAAATAATAAAACGTAGTACATTTTTGACTCCGTCGCAGATGCTTTGGGTTCATCGTTGTATCAGATGTCAGCCATGTTCTGAACTTAATCTGATCTGTATTTATTTTTATTTAACCTTTATTTTACCAGGGAAGTCCCATTGAGATTGAAATCTCTTTTTCAAGGGAGCCCTGGGGGATTGAGATCGAGAGGGAGAGGACAAGTTGCGTAGCCAATTGAATAAGGGGATGATTAGCTGGCAGGTTGAAAGAGCCAGGTTGGGAACTTAGCCATGACACCGAGGAGCCCCTTATTCTTATCAAAGAGTGTCATAGGATCTTTAATGACTACCGGGAGTCAGGACCTCTGTTTAAGGTCTCATCCGAAAGACGTTGTGTGAGCGCAACTCTAAAAAATAGTGAGTGTCGTTCCTGTTCCTGAGGGAGGTCAAAAGTCCATCTTTGTTTGAGTATGGGCGTTACCAGACCTGCGTATGTTTGGCTTTGCTAAGGGTGTCCGTAAGAAATTGTATCTGTTGCACTAGACTTGATAGAGTCACTTTCAACTTCAGATGTAGCAGCTGGGGAGCAAATCAGTTTTTTATTTAATTGTTTTAGCCAGGCCTGGCATTTGTTTTGGTTGAGCTTATGGGTGAATTGACGCCATTTCTTTGTTCATAGGCTGTGATCATGGTTCTGGAGTCCAATGGAGAGACCGCTGTCCAAATGATGGTGAAGCTGCTCCAGGCCTTTGGGAAGTCTGGGCTCATCACCCTGGACCAGATGAACAGGGTTTGTGTGGCCTGTTTTGGGTTTATCTACTCTGTGCTACTGTCTTCTAGCGCGTCACTGTTAGTATGTGGGTCATTCCATGTCAGATCGTCAAATGGGTCTGTTATACCCGGACACCTCCGAACGATACACAAGAGTGGACAACACTGGGTTGGCACGTACATTACAATAGATACATTGCTCACATTTAACAGAGGATATGGTCTAGGGCAAAAAACGTAACAGTAATGCGACGCGGAGCCTGGGCCAACGGCCAGTCTTGCACAAAGAGGAAACCGTTCCCGCATGGGACTGTGTGCGTCCCTGCCAGCGCCGGTGAATGCCAACCTCAGGGTCCAGGAGGAGGGTTTTGTGGGCACGGCCGAGCCACCACAGGAGCTCTGCATTACCTGTAGTTTAAGGGGAAATTAAAAGACAGACCACTACCAGCAGAAGTAGCCAAAACCAACAATCACACCTTAGTATGGAGCCACAATAGGCTGAGGGACGTAACAGGGTCTCACCACCACCCTCTCAATTTTGATAATTTTTTGTATGCAGCTGTGTATATATATATATATATATATCACAGACAAATTCGAAATTTCAGCTCATTCGGACTAAAAATGAATTTATGGTGAATTATTTTCTAACCGTCGGTTTATTTGTCAATTGACATTTTTCTTGTATTTAACATGGCATAACTTTTTTATTCTTACACCTATAGCTTTGAAAAATTGCATCTAAGCTAATGTTATACTGCTTAATCGGAAAATGCAGTCAATTTTACTTCATCTTTCTCTGTTATGGAGCTATGAGGTCACCAAAAGTGCCTTATGTTCTGGCAGTTCCATGCTTAGGTTCCCCAAAGCACCCCCAATATAAACCCTTGCATAGGCTCTCTGGCATGAATTCATCACCAACTGCAATCAGTACCTTGCCAAATGTGAAAAAAAAAAAAAGCGCTAAAATGCCACCTGTTCAAACCCCCATATCTCCAGGTGCACACCTTGGATTTTCTTCTATTATTTTAACTGATTTCTCTGTTATGGTAGAAAGCCCTCTCCAAAGATTACTGATGTGTTTTGACCAATATAAATTTTGCCGGTGTCTGAACAGGGGTGGGGTAATCTTGAGAATCGCGTGGCACTTTAAGCCTCTTACACATTTTACAATGCAGAATTTTAAGTGTTTTCAATCATTAGGCACTCGCATTCTAAATTGTATTAATTTCTGTATTATAGCAAACATTACAAAACAAAAATTGTTGTTGTGACTTGAATTACATACATTTCTGAACTGTCTAAATAGGGGTCAGGCAATTTTTGAAAATCACACTTCTTTGCATCAATAAAATTTACTGACACCAATTCTTGTAAACTGACGGTCATATTAAAACTTTGTATTCCATGCTATGTTAACAGAGTTATCGCGTCCTAAATGCAGCAAAGAGCACAACAGTGTTGTCCGTCCCAATTTTGTCCACCTTATACTGCCGGGCTGTGCGTCCAGTGACATCCAGAGCTTGAACAGTTTGGAGAATGTTATTGAATGGCACCCAGCATTTTTCTGAAGAAGTCCATATTATCCATCGAAGTCCATTGACGTCAATTCTCATGCACGAGTCTTGGTTCAATGAGCACGGTAATTGGTTGTTTGGTGACAGGGCGGCCCATTGAAAAAAATATCCCACATACAACCCATGGAGGAAAAAATGAGGAAATAGTCCAAGCGGCTGGTTTGTCCCATGAAATAATAAAATGTTGAGCACTCCTGAAAATGCACTATGCACTGTCCCCACATATCACGCTTTAGGCAAATAAACATACATAGGAAGGAGATGGTTGTAAAAATGCCAATAGCATAAAATGATTCAATAATAAAATGCGTCATTTGTCAATAATTAGCAACGTATTACGCAATGAGAATATGTTCCGAACATTTAAATGTCGGGCTGTTCAAGTTTGTTTGCCCTAAACTGTCATGGATGAAAGTTAAAAAGGGACGCGAAAGCCTAACTGGAGCCGCGACCAGTTATTGCTGCTGGGCCAGTTGGTGCAGGAGCGAAATCATGTAGCCTAATCAAAGGGCAATTTGGCTCGGGGGTGAACAGCAAATCCAAGCGGGGTGCGTGGGATAATATCAGCCTACTGATCAATTTTGCATTCCCCGGTGTCTTGGACGGCGAGAGGCGGTGGTATGGGCTGCAATCGCAGATGAGGTCCGAGATTGCAGCCTATAAACGGGCTATCATTCAAACAGGAAAGCATACTAGGCTTGGTTTGTAATGTATAGCCTACAATGTAAATATGCATACGAAATATGACATAGGCTGGTATTATTATGATGATCTATTAAATGTAACCCTCACTCAATAGCCTAATAAAATAATTTATGCATAGCAGAAGAAGGTACAGCACCAAAGCCACTGTCCCCAAGCAAGTGGCATCCCACAAGTACATAATTCTTGTCAAATAATTGGCATGACATGCTTTCCATTTAAATGCAAGTCATGCGTGGACCCTGGCCATTTCGCAACAATGTCCAAAATATTTTATTCGGCGTCAAATACTATCTGGGTGTTTATGGAATGAAATTTTTTCTATTTACAAATACCCCTTCATCTTGGGTCGGAGAAATAATTTGAATATGGGTCTCGTCAAAAACACTGATGATACCGGGCATACCTGAGATGTGCATGAATTCAAGTTTAATTCTGTGTTGTTGGCGAATGTCCATTGGTTCACAGAGTGCATTGATTGTTTGTTGAATTGAGCGACTGACAGATGATTGTGAAATCCCTAATTGTCCGCGTTGCAAAGTTGCATTTTTTCCGGTGGCCAAGTAACGTTGTGTTGTCAAACATTTTACTTTGAGGCTTATTTGGTTATTTCTCATGGTTTGAGATGTAATTCTTTCCCTCACCAAGTCAACAACAAATTAAATCCCTTCATGGTCGATCCGATATCTTTTCAACGACTGCGCATCATTCAGAATTTTCAAGTCATTCCGTCTTTCAACAGCAGAAGCCATTTTCCGATTCTTTGTGAATAGATTTTAGTGAGTTAGGAGTCCTGTTGGCTACTTTTAAGCTATCCCAGACTTAGGAGCTACTTTTAGGCCTAAAATGCTTCGTGAATAACACTTAGCAAAAATAATTAGGAGTCCTAAATTTACGACTGACACGCCCATTTTTTTTTTCAGAGCTTCTCCTAAATCCGGCAGTTAGGACCTACTTTTAGCATTAAGATGCTTTGTGAATACGGGCCCTGATGATTTGAAATGGAATGACCCATGTTTGTTCCCATCATTGTGTCAGTGAACGTAACTGCCACTATATTTAACATATGCCCACACCTCAGGGTGGGCACGTATTGAGATCTGCCCCTGTCCATCTGTAGATCTGTCCAAAATGTATTCTCTACAGACTACTATTTTCATTGGATTTTTTTTTTTTCATTTTTCGTTTGTGGGTCAATGGTGATGTGAAGAGGATTCCCATTAATTTTGGTGATGATTGGAAAATGTTTGGTCAAATTTCATCATCGTCAAGGCTGCCTTGTGGGCGAATTACCATGCTTTGCGTGGCTATCTTAAACTGCATTTATCACTGTGCCCTGTGTTGTGTTGGTTTAATTTGTCATTTGCTGAATACAGCTTCAGTGTAAGATCATGAATATGCAGTTTTAAAGTTCTTAGCTGAGCTGCCTAATGCCAGTGTTACAATTTTCACTTAAACCTGAATATGATATCCTGGTACACTTACAATTTCGAGTGAGCATTCCAGAAAACCTATTCTTTAAATGATCAAACTTTTAAATGTTCTTTTCTGGGTCTAGATAATCACGTTATTTTGGTCAGGGGAAAGGCTACTGAAAAGTTTTTATGCTTTTAGTCTTTGATTTTCAGTCTTGTTGCTGGATAACCCGCAGGGCTTCCAGCGAGTGTACGCAGAACTGCCAGATATCACCCTAGATGTACCCCACGCCCACACCATCTTAGAGACATTTGTAGACCTGTGCTACCAACAGTCAGTCATCACCAAACAGCTGCGGGATGCATGTCCATCGAGGTCAGTCCACTGTCGGCACAAACAAAGATGCAACTGAACAAGGCCTATCTTTAGCTTTACAGGGCTTGAAGTGGTCTTTTTTCCGAAATTTTTCTTTTTTTAACATAAAAAAACATTGCATATCTTTCTACAGGGAGTGGCAGATTTCAGTTGAGTTTTTTTTTTTTTTTCGTCCTTGTAGCAACCATGGTATATCTGACCATGGGAGGACTTGTAAGCCTTGCATTGTTGTCATCAACTGTTGGCATGCATGCTGTACAAAACTTCTCATATGAGCAGGCTTTTTGTAGCTGTACATTCCTACTTAGTTGATTGCGGTGTTGTCCACCAGGGGGCGCAAGCGCTTTGTGAGCGAGGGCGATGGAGGCAAGATCAAGAACTAGAGGAGGACCCCCGCCCCACCAGCACTACAGGTGGTCAGCCTCCCCACCTGAAACTCCTCCTCCCATTGTCAACGCTCACATATCTACAGCTCTTCTATTTCTCTGGTAATGGGGGGGACTACTGAACTGGACGGGAAGTCAACAGTCTTGAACTTTGTTGGCTTTTGTTCTGGTTTACCTTTAGTTGTCTCAAAACTTTTATTTTCTGCAGTTCCAACCAGGGGGGTGTTTGTTCATAAATGGATAAGTGGGGGTAGAAAGTTATGGGAGGGATGGGGGAGTTCAGATGAGCAATAGAGGTTTTTTTTTGTTTGTTTGTTTGTTTTTTTTTTTGATCATGCTGCTTTCCTGCACCGGTGAATTTCTACGTGTATTTTCTGTGTTTTTTTTTTTTCTATTGTTTTGTATTTGCATGACCTCGCTTATTGAGAAGAGTTCTTTTGCAGAATGGAAAAAAAAAAAAAACTGCTAAGTTCATTGTTTTGACTCCAATCTTTTTCTGGAGATGTTGAAGTCGCCACGTTGAGCAATATCTAAGTGCTGGCTTGCTGCCGAGGGACCAGTTCACTTCTGTGCATCAAGATTTGTATAGGGCGCTTCTCTTGTGTTCTTTGCAATCTGTGTTCCTTGTTCTCGCTCCATCTCTGGGACCCTGCTGTCTTTGCTTCGCTTCAAACATCAGTGCTTCCAGCGTGACACAGGTAGGTGATATTTAGCCTCAGTAAAGCTGTTTATCGCCCCCAACTTTTAAAACTGCTGCACTGATGGTTGGCTGAGTATAAATGGCAGAAAATATTACAATGAGGTGCTGACTAAATGGTGCCGTCTTAAGGTAATTTTAAAGCATAGCATATAACTGCACAGTCAACCTGATTTTTATTTTGCAAGTTTCAGCCTTTCATTTCTTGATCACCATTTTGTTTGGGTGGAAAAATTAACCTTGTTTTAGGCTGCTGTTCTTGATCTTTTGTACTCCCTGCTTTTGCTAAGCATTCGTTTTAAAATAAAAAGCTAAAGAATATTACTGTGAAAAAAATCCTGCAGAGATGCCTTTATGAGTAAATCAGAAAGCTGATACTATTCACTCAAGAATTTTGCCACAGATCCAGTACCAAGTAAAAATAATAATTGCCAAAAACAAAAAAAAAAGAGTCTAATGTTGTAACTGAAATATACTGACAAATGCTTTTGGTTAATGTCAGTACTTGGCTCCTTGTCATTCAGTTCTGGAGCAAGAGCATTTACTGACCTCAATTGGAAACCAGGGTTTTCTTAAAGACTTCGGTTAAGTCAAATAATAAGCTGACATTTTTTTGATAATGGTTGTCACTGCTAAAGATTGTAGCCCGTGGCTTGTCACCAGATCAAAAGCAACAGAAGTGTGGAAATCTTCACACTGCTAGAGTTGGGTTATTGGATGATCGTTTTCCCCGTAGTCGAATTGGATAGTGTCCCACTGGTGGTGGAGATGGTTCACTGTGTGGCTGATTCTAAGTTCAATTTTCTACGGAATCGATCTGGTTTTGCGTTTTTATTCTTCCATTGATTTGCCTTCAATTTTTCAAACGCTATTTCTGTTGTGCCCCAGTGCCCATTATGTCATTAAAAAGTCAGCGATAATAATGGTTAGTCTGAACATTTTGTATCCATGCATAAACTAATAGATATGCCTGTCAGCCACATAGCTGTACCATTTTCAGTGATTAGACTCATTGTATAGAGTTATCTGTTCGTGATAACGCTTGTTGTGTCGGTTAATTTGGCTTTGTTCATCATTATAATTCAATTGGGACTTCCTGAAATCTTAATGTGGAATTGCAGGTTTTGCGTATTTGTGGCACATTTACGTGTGTCATTTTCAGTTTACTCTCTTCAATCTTGTTGAGATGCAGTATGTTATTGATGGCGTCTCATGTGGTAGCCAAATATCTCGTAAAACCCCTGAAAGCCATTGTCATAGCTCTCTAAATAGAATGGAAAAATAGCTTTATTTTGTTGTCATTTTTATATAACTGTTACCCACCTCCCACTGGCCCCCGCTATCATTGCAAATACAGAGTATTTGTACATTGTTTATTTCAATAAAAAGTTAATTCATCTTTGTTGTGGTATTCTCTTTCACTGGACTGTAAATGTCAGAGCAATGAATTATCTGATGAAAAGGGCACAATCTGTTATTTCTATGAAAGTTTGTTTTCTATTTATTTGAGCTATATTTGAAAATTACTCTGATTGCATGAAATTGTGCAGCTGATTTTGTCAAATTACATTTGGTAGTCGCCTCAAATGATCATCTGCAGTTGCAATCAAAACTAGAGCACTCTGAAACCGAGCACATGTATCCCCGAAGGCCCCCCAGTTAAGCCCAAATGGTCCCAGAGTACCCAAAATCTATAGGTGTTGTCAACTTACCATAATACATGTCCCTGCAAAATTTGAAAAGAATCGGTGCACTTATGTGGGCTGTAGAGCGTTCACAAGAAAATCTCTGCGAACGCGGCAGACGCGGACGCGTGAGGAGGCCAAATCCATGGTATCCTCCGACCTCTTTCGGGGGATACAATTATTCAACCCCCATTGCAAATTGGGTTTAGTGGCAAATTTTACAAACTTTCAGCTGTTTGTGATAAACAGATTGATAAGGAACATTTTTTAATAGCTCAACACAACTAATATTTCATGTGTTTTCTCCAAATTTAACACAAAATGCCTCTTCTAATGACCACTGCAGTCACAAAATTATTCAACCCCCCTGGATAGAATCCGTCACGAGCATATTTGCAAATCATGTGTTGTCTCAAGTACACCTAATGCAGCTAATCAAGAGCTTAATTAGTTACATCAGGTTTGCTTGAGAGAGAACACATGAAATACTGGCACTCCCTAGGGATTTGTTGACTGTGACTTTTGACGGCATATTAGAAATATGGCTGTCAAGAGAATTGTCCAAAAAGCTAATAGAGAAGATCATTGCCTGGCACAAAAAGGAAAAGGATACGAAAAGGTAGCATAGGCACTGACTGTTCGTAGAGATACAGTTGGAAGCATAGTTAGCAAGTTCAGATTTCAAGGAAGAATGGCTACTCTACCAGGATGTGGCAGAAAGAGGAAGCCATCAATATCTGTCACCAGATTCCTGAGGAGATTGGTGGTCAAAAACCCTTGAGTGACTGCAGGAGACCCGCAGCAAGACTTGGAGGCAGGAGGCACAGAGGTTTCACTCTGTGCAGTAGGGCGTATACTATACATGTATGGGACAAGGACCTAAGGTGCTTGTCAAGGTGCGTATCCTGATCAAAAATAACACCAAGATTTCTCAAGCTTGAGCGCACATTGGGCTTTAGGGAAACCAAACAATTAGCCACCATGGAAGCAGTATCATCAATGGCAATGATGAGAACCTCTGTTTTGTCATCATTCAGCTGGAGGGAATTATCTGCCATCCAATTGCTAATTGTAAACAGACAATCATGCAAGATGGTGAGTTTTTCAGCAGCCCTGTCAGGTTTAAAAAGAATGTACAGCTGAATATCGTCCGCATAGCAATGATATGAGACACCATTGAATTTATAGATAATGGCTCCCAGAGGAGGCATGTATGGGACAAACAAAATTGGACCCAGGACAGAGCCCTGGGGCACCCCACAGGATAAGAGAGGGCACTCAGATGTATGAGGACCAACAGCAACTGTGAAATTTCTGCCTTAGAGATGGGAAAGAAACCAGTCAAGAGAGCTCCCAGAAACACCTACCCAATCTCTGAGCCTTTCTATCAAAATTCGGTGATCAACAGTGTCAAACGCTGCCGTAAGTTCAAGCAACACCAAGACAGTGCATTCACCAGCATCAGAGGACATCATAATGTCATTTGAGACTCTGAGAAGAGCTGTCTCAGTAGAGTGTTTCTGACGAGAACCAGAATGAAACTTATCCAATATATCATGGTTTTTTAAGGTTACAGTAAGCTGAATTATTACCACTTTTTTTTAGGATTTTAGAAATAAAAGGCAACTTGGAAATAGGTTGGTAATGTTTGAAAAGTGAAGGGTCAAGGTTGGGGTTTTTTTTTTTTAAAGCAGGGAGTGAATGACTGCCTGTTTAAAATAAAAGGGAACATAACCAGTTTCCAGTGATCTGTTTATAGTAGAGACCAGACACGGGCCCACAGAACTCGGCACATCTTTTAGAAAGGATGATGGTAGGATGTCTTGGGGACAAGAAGAAATTTTCATGGAGCTCACCAGATCAGTTAGGTCTCGCAGGGTGATAGAAGAAAAATGGTTCAAAATTGGCGACGGGATGGGCAGATGGTTACCAGGGAGAATGAGGGGGTGAGGTTGGATATATATTGAGTGACCTTGTCCACAAGAAATGAAAGAAAATGACTGCAGTCCTTATTTTAGGAAATGGGCACAGTAGGAGGTGCAGAATTGACAATATTATTGATGGTATCAAATAGGACCTTGGGATTTTGCCTACTAGAGGAGATGAGTTAAGCGAAATAAGAAGCCCTTGCAGCCTTAACCATGCTATTAAATTCAGTTAACAATTCTTTAAGATGCAAACAGTGAACCTTAAGTTTTTTAGATTTCCACAGATGCTGCACTCTGACATTTTCTCCTAAAACAAGAATGTCATCATTAAACAAGGGGGTTGAGTTGACAACAGGGACAGTTTGTGCTTTTAAGGGAGCAACTACATCTAAAATGGTAGAACAATGAGTGTTAAAAGAGTGGACTAAACACTCAAAATCATCATCAGCAGTCAGCAGCTTTGCTGCTATCAAGAGGTGGAGAATTTCTGTGCTGAGAGATGATTAATGGAAACACGCTTCACTTTACCAGGTAAACATACAGAATTCAGAGATGGGTTTAAAAAGAACATACTCATGATCTGTAATAGGCAATTCCTCAGAGTAAACACTATCAGTGTTCAAACTTGAAGACTAGGTCCAGAGTGTTGCCTCTGAAGTATGTAGGGCCAGGCACGTTGGGTGAAGTTAAAAGATTCTGTGACATTTAAAAAAATAGCAGCAAAACTGTAGAGTCCTTTACATGAATGTTAAAATCACCGACCATCAAAACTCTCAAATTTGATTATAGAAGCTAAAAAGTCACTAAATTCAGGCAGAAAGGAGCCGTTTACATCAGGAGGACTGTAAAATAAAATACAATAAAATGGATTAAGAAGTCCGACTTTGCACATGAACAGTTCAAATAAAGAGAAGGTACTGGGACTTAGCATCCTAGTACTAAAACAGTTTTACACCGTAACTAAACCTCCTCCTCAACCCGAGGTCCTAGGGGTGCAGTTGTAATGGCAATCTGGAAGGCAAAGTTCATTCAAAAATGCATATTCCTTGTTCTTCTGACGAGTCTCTGTCAGGAACAGAAAGTCCAACTCTTTCATGATGAAAAAACTCATTCAATAAAAATGATTTATTGGCTATGGAACAGGCATTTAATCTAAAAAAGTACTGTACTTTGCTTCCAGATCACCCATCTGTTTATGTGCATTTGTGCACACTGCTTGCTGCTTTGCTTGTACACTGATCGGCCACAAGATTAAAACCACCTGCCTAGTGTAGTGCAGGGTCCCCCTTGTGCTGCCAAAACGGCTCCATCTAACCGACGTCACTTGGATTCCCAAACGCGGCATTTTCTAGCAGGACATTTCCCTAGGATCACACACCCTCCACCAGCTTATCTTTTCCCACTGTGCTTCCTGATATCCTCTCTTTCCAGGTATATGGTGCTCATTTACCCAGTGAAAGCACATGATGTAAAAGAAAATGGGACTCATTGAACCAGGCAACCTTGTTCAACTGCTCCGAGGTCCAGTTCTAAAGTTGCTTGTTGGGGTACTTTAAGAGGTGGACTGAGGTTAAAGTGGGCACTTTGACTGGTCTGCAAGCTAAATAGTGCAATAAACAACATGGTTTGATGCACTGTGGATTGTGACACATTACTCATGTAATTATGTCTCCCCCTTCTCGGGGGGGGGGGGACATATTGTTTTTGCCTGAATTCCCGTTGACGTCGGTGTCGGCGTTCCCATTTGTTTCCGGAGCATAACTCTGAAACTGTTTGACCGATTCTCACCAAATTTGATATACTGTCTCTCCAGAACATGTAGATGTGCCTTTTGAGGGTTTGAACAGCTTTTGAATTTTATTTTCTCTGTTTCCATGGCAACAATTTGGACTTAGGCATATTGAAGGGTGGGACTCGTTTCCGGACCATAACTCTAAAATGTGAAATGGGGGAAGGGGGAGACAACTGTTTTTACGTGTAAACACCATTCTAGTTATTATTGAAATTCTCAGCCACATGTGCCCAAGTTGCCCTTGTGTCAGTTTGGTCCAGATAGGATAGCCTTCATAGCCCTTGTGTACAGATGAGCTATGGGTGCCCAAAACCGTGTTACCAGTACTTAGTTTGTCCTGCCTTGAACCACTGTCAGTAGGTACTCACATTTGACAGGGAGCATGCTATAGGACTTGCCACTTCAATCCCAAATCCTAATAGCCTGTATCGTGTGTTAAACATCACTGGTCAAAGTTATTCACTTCCCATTTCTCTCATATCCAGCATGTTGAATGGCAGAGCCTACTATTTGCTTACTGTCGAAGACGGGGCTATTCAGTTGGCGGCCCATGGGTCAGTTCTGTTTATTGAATAACAAATCTGGGGAAATATCGGTGCTATTATCTGACATTTTTGACCAAATGAAACCAAATGCTCAAAACTTCCAATTAGAGACTTGAAGGCTCCAGCGACACTCTCTGTGCTAACAACCTAAGTGTGCGACTGATGGGACTGTCGCAATCAGATTTGGAACAGGAATTCCTTGTATCTGGATGGTCTGGTCTCAAATGAAACTGCCATTTACAGCTAAGAAGAAGCACATTTTCAGGCCATATATATGGTGTTCTATGTGGGTTTAATTAGTTATTTTACAAACTTTACATGAGCCACTATCACCCTGTGTAGCAACCGCTAAAAGTAAATGCTGACCTGGAATGATGGTCCGGTGGGCTTATGTCAAGTTAAAATCCAGCCATGGTGGTGGAGGAATGGGCTTTTGCGAGTCCAGCTCAAAGAAGGTCAGAAATGACACAAGGACCAATTGATTAGATTTTGGGAGTGATCCGGGTTAGGGGTTAGATAAGGGTAAGGGCCCTGGGCGGAGGTGCTGCGCTGAGTGCTCTTGTTGAAAATGCGGCCTCCAGAAAAATGTAATTGAATAGCCGTGGTCTCAGATCTGCATGTAGATCTTGACGCGCCGTTGTTATGCGAATTGACATTATTCACTGAACCTGTGAATGGTTGTAATGTTTTGGCTAATTGGTGAAGGAATTAATGGCCCTTCTCGAATTGTAGAATTAAAAAATGTTCTCCGCCCACCTGCACAGTGAGAGATTGTAAATGTTGGCAAGTCTGCCAGTCGAACGGGTTTTTCAGATCTAGACGGTGGTGATAGAACGGAGGAACCTCTCCCCCCAAGGATGAGCAAGTTGAGGAAACGGGCAAGTGCCGTAATCAAAGAACAAAAAGCGAAGAAATGGGATTGGTTTGCGCTGTTTGAGGTAATTCCAGATCACACATTATAGCGCATCATGAAATGTCAATCTATTTGGAAGGTCTTTTGAAGCAGCCCAATCATCTGACCGGAATACAGGTACTAGCTAGAGTATATTTTCCTTCCCATACTACCCACGATCCCGACCAAAAATTTCACACGAGGCTGAAATGACCCAACAACTTGGGTCGCAGGTTACCATTCATATGCCTCCGGAGTGTTTTCTGCTGCTTCACAAACTTCAAGCAGGTCACCCACCGGTGAGTGAAGTATTCACATTCGTGTGCTTTAGATAAATGTCGAATAATTCAGAAACATTTAGGCAGAACAATTCGTGAAAACAGCAGTCGAGTGTGGCTAATAAGAGTCAGGCCGGTCTTGGCAGAAGAAGAGCGAATGGCTCAGGCAGTATGGCTATCACGCGATTATAAATTGGTATCTTAAACTCCAATATGACCGCAGTCTGAATCAACTTATTTATTTATTTTTTGCAAAATGATAGGTTCTTATGCCAGAATCGGACATAACCCAAAGATGACATGAAACACTGCAACGAAAGCTCTTGAATCATGACGTAATATTTATGCGCCGTGTGTAGTTCGTACACGTCTATACAGATGGAAGCGAGGCGAGCAGGAAGTAGCGCAACTGATAATGCACACCTGGAATTTGATGCATTTTTAAGGTACATTTACTGAAAAAAAGATTGACTTTTGTCGATTAATTTCAAACTGAGCTCACAATTTAAAGACTGTCTTTCATGTCTAAATTTAACAGAATATGTTCCGGAATGCTTTCATTTTGATGTCACTTGGCTAGCTGGAACAAGTGATTGTTCCTTTTAGCAGCGTCCCATTTGGTTAGCTTGCTAGCTAGATGCCATTCATTACTGAGACCAAACGCAAGACTCGCTAAATTTGACCGCTCACATTATTTTTGCTCGGAAAGGCAGCCTCTCGTTTCAGACTTGCCCTCTTAATAATTTTAGCTTGGCTGCTTCTCGTTTAGAAGAAATATTAGCCCGTTCGCTTCCAGTTTTTATCTAATAAGTTAACGTTTGCTAGAAGTTCTGTTTGATTGTCAGTTAGCTGAATGGCCACAACGTTGATAAACACGCATAGGCAAATGGCCGTTCCATCCTTAGTAACGTTATGTGTTCAGAGGTTTTTGATCAATTCCAGAGCGCCAAACCTATAGCGAAGTCCGCTTGCTAAACACAAGATGGACTTTGGTTTTATTAGCCTCAGTTCAAGGAAGGTAACCGGCAGGTGTAGGGCATAACCTTATCTCTGAAGACTAGTACGCTGCTATGTTATTGTACGGCACAGTTGTTGGTCTTGTAATTTTACCGGGACAGTATGACTTCTGGCCATTCTGGAGATTAGAGATGAACGACCGTTTTCTTCTCAGGATGGGCAGGCAGAGGCATGGAAAGAGGGTGCTGCCGAGCGATCCCGTCCCGCACAGGAAGGAGGAGAGAAGCGCCGCTACCCATCGCAAGGACAAGGAGAAGAAAAAGAAACTTGACATCGGAAAGCTCTTCATTAATATATCTATCGCTCTCTGCATCTTCAGTGTCACCTGGTTTTTCTACGCCCTTTACATGCGAAATTCCCTGGCTAAGAGAGTGGTGACACCTCACTACTCGCCCCGGGTTTTGGACAACAACTGCACTAGTCCGGCCGTGTCCCCCGAACGGTTCTGGGGGTCATATCGTCCTCAGGTTTATTTCGGGATGAAAGCAAGGAGCCCCAGATCTGTCGTGACAGGTAGCAACTCCCTGCCGATGCTTGAGTGCAGACTTAGGATTTGGTATTTGCCACTTGCTATCCTTAGCTGGTGTTCATTCAACAATTGCCCCTCAAAATAATAATTCACTTCATCAGATGTGAAATATTCTTGCATTTTCAATGTATGGGAAGGTGATGCATCATCCGAAACTTTTGGGAGTCAGCAAAATCCTTAAATTTTCTTGTGTATGAACGAAACGTTCAGGGCTCTGAAAATATTTGCCCCCTTTCTGATTTATTTTGGCATATTCTTAAATGTTTCAGATCATCAAACTAATTTAAATATTGGACAAAGACAACCCGAGTAAACTCAAAAATAGTTTTAAGTGATGGTTTCGTTTATTCAAGGAAAAAAGCTATCCAACCCTACCTGGCCTCGTGCAAAAGTAGTTGCCCTTGTAGCTACTTTTTCAATCACTTAAATTTAATTGACTACTGGATTCAATTTTAACTGACGCATCCATGCCTGATTACTGCTGGGTTTGTTGATTCAAAACCTCTCTTTTTAATAGAATCTGTCTGAAAGTGTAATTCTGGCAAAATTATTGTATGATGCTGCAATATAAAATTCAAGAAGATGAGAAACAAAGTTGGTGACACATACCTGTTTCAAAAGGGTTACAAAGCCATTTCTAATACTTTATGATTCCAGCGATGCATGCCAAGGGCCATTTCCTACAAATGGACAAAAGCTGGGAACAGTAGTGCACCTTCCCAGAAGTGACCAGTTTACCAAAATTCCTCCGAGAGCTCATGGATAACTCATCCAGGAGATCATGGAATAATCCAGACTGACATACAAAGAACTGAAGGAGGCAGATTCTGTTCTAAAGTAGGCATCAGGCTGTCCATGTCCATCCTGGCAAAATACTAAATAGCCTGTATTGATTTCCAAGTATCCCTAGCCTGAAGTAATCCCATTATGGTATTGCACACCTGGTAAATGCTAAATATAAAGGCATAAATTTCAACTATTCTTATTTCGAACCCTTAAAATTCCAGGAAGTTGAAAACGAGGACGGACATTTTTCCTACTTTTTTCCCTAATACAAAATAATGAGCCGAACGTTATATTTTTGTCTGTCCTGATTTCTTATGTTCGCAACTCTAACCATAAATGTTCCCTCTGACGGTCCAAAGAACACTCCTACTTGATATGCAAATGTATGCTTGGATCATTAAATCTTGTCAACTTTTCTAACATTTGTTACGTGTTTATGTGCCTAAAATCATTATAAATTTTGCGACCGTGAGTCCGTCCAGAACCACTCAATAACGTTCGCAAATTTTTCTGATGCGCAAGCAGCGACGTGCTGCAGAAAGATGAGCGGCGAACGCTGGAATCACCCCTGTTGTGTATGTTTGGGATCTTCAAGGAGGGTGTTTTCCCGTAAATATTCACTTACACTCAACAAAAATATGAACGCAACAGTTTTGTTTTTGCTCCCATTTGTCATGAGATGGACTCAAAAATCTAAAATTCATTCCAGATACACAATATTACCATTTCTGTCAAATATTGTTCACAAATCTGTCTAAATGTGTGATAGTGAGCACTTTTGCTTTGCTGAGATAATCCATCCCACCTCACAGGTGTGCCACATCAAGATGCTCATCAGACACCATGATTAGTGCACAGGTGTACCTTATACTGTCCACAATAAAAGGCCACTCTGAAATGTGCAGTTTTGTCTCACAGCAAAATGCCGCAAGCATTGAGGGAACGTGCAATTGGCATACTGACAGCAGGAATGTCAACCAGGTCTGTTGCTCGGGCATTGAATGTTCATTTCTCCACCATAAGCAGTCTCCAAAAGTGTTTCAGAGAATATGGCAGTACATCCAACCGGCCTCACAACCGCAGACCACGTGTAACCACACCAGCCCAGGACCTCCACATTCAGCAGGTTCACCTCCAAGATCGTCTGAGACCAGCTACTCAGACAGCTGCTGAAACAATTGGTTTGCATAACCAAAGAATTTCTGCACAAACTGTCAGAAACTGTCTCAGGGAAGCTCAACTGCATGCTCGTCGTCCTCATCGGGGTCTTAACCTGACTCCAGATCGTCGCCGTAACAGACTTGAGTGGGCAAATGCTCACATTCGATGGCGTCTGGCACGTTGGAGAGGTGTTCTCTTCACGGTGGAATCTCGGTTTACATTGTTCAGGGCAGATGGCAGACAGCGTGTGTGGCGTCGTGTGGGTGAGCGCTTTGCTGATGTCAATGTTGTGGATTGAGTGGCCCATGGTGATGGTGGGGTTATGGTATGGGCAGGCATCTGTTATGGACGAAGAACACAGGTGCATTTTATTGATGGCATTTTGAATGCACAGAGATACCGTGATGAGATCCTAAGGCCCATTGTTGTGCCATACATCCATGAACATCACCTCATGTTTCAGCAAGATGATGCACGGCCCCATGTTGCAAGGATCTGTACACAATTCTTGGAAGCTGAAAATGTCCCAGTTCTTGCATGGCCAGCATACTCACCGGACCTGTCACCCATTGAGCATGTTTGGGATGTGCTTGACCGGCGTATACGACAGCGCGTACCAGTTCCCACTAATATCCAGCAACTTCGCACAGCCATTGAAGAGGAGTGGACCAACATTCCACAGGCCACAATTGACAATCTGATAAACTCTATGCGAAGAAGATGTGTTGCACTGCATGAGGCAAATGGTGGTCACACCAGATACTGACTGGTTCTGAGTCCCCAGACCCCCAATAAAGCAAAAACTGCACATTTCAGGGTGGCCTTCCATTGTGGACAGTCTAGGGTACACCTGTGCACTAATGGTGTCTGATGAGCATCTTGATGTGGCACACCTGTGAGGTGGGATGGATTGTTTCAGCAAAGCAAAAGTGCTCACTATCACACATTTAGACAGATTTGTGAACAATGTTTGAGAGAAATGGTAATATTGTGTATCTGGAATGAATTTTAGATCTTTGAGTCCATCTCATGACAAATGGGAGCAAAAACAAAAGTGTTGTGTTTATATTTTTGTTGAGTGTATTTGGTCCGTCCTTGAATCATACCGATCGCAATAAATAACGTTCACAGTACGAAGACGTTGTTTGTGGCAAAATTGATGTTTTCATCTTTAGTTTGAGGTTTATAAGCTCTGAAAACGGCAGGATTCGATGATTGTTGCCTGTCACCGAGTGCTTGGGTATACATTTTGGCGATATGCACGTTCGTTTATTGCCAGAGATGCCAAGTGTCACGCATTCAGCATAGATCATACGCATTTTTTAGGCTTATTCACCGTAGTCCGCAAGTATTCACTGAAGCTTATTGATGAGATTCTCACGTGGAATTAAAATCCTTGTGCACTGAAGTTAGTTTCACTTGAGTAAAGGTGGACCTCACCACAAGTAACATGGAAAGCGACTATGACTCCGGACTTCTCGTGCTTCTCTTTACTCAGGGATTGGAAACAATGCATGAGTTTCATGATCGTTAAAATTGTTTAAATGAAATAAGACCATTTGAAACGTCTTTATGCAATTCCAGTGCTTTCAATCCTTCAGTAAAGACAAGCGTGGGAATTCCTGAGTCATAATCGATTTCTGTGTTACTATTGGGGAAATCCACCATAATGCATGTGAAACTGATTAACTTGATGCACAATAACTTAAATTCCGTGTGTTAATTTCTTCAGTGCACATTGAATAATTGCTGATTACGGCACAGGAACGTGAATGCCACTAAGAGGAGAGACTTGGTATCACTGAATTGCGAACATCAGACCAGGACGGAAAGACTGCTTGTCTAACGTCATTTGTGGACGAACAGCACCGTGACAAAGTTTAACTTGCCCAACTGATGAACTTTAAAAATTATGAAATAAGACCTAATACATAAATAAACAAATCTTATCAGGATAATCCATCTCAACAAAGTTCAAAAGGGATAGTATTGTTAGATCCGTCCCTCTGAATAGTTGGAATGTCCATCCTTATGACATTAGCAAAACCCCAAAAATATTTCAACCTTTTTTTTTTATCCAACCTGGGGTAGAACTGCTCCCAAAATGGTTGCTGAAGTTATTCAATAGCATACTAATGGGATTTTAACAGCTATTGGGAAATTTGACAGATTTTGCACAATGATGCCATGTGGGAACATTCTGCACTGTTTAGAATAGAATCTGCCAGGCCTCACTGGCTTTAGTTAAAGTCAGTGTTCATGCTTCCCCAATAAGGAAGAGACTGGCCAAAAGTGGCATCCATTGGCGTGTGATGGAAAAAGAACACAAGGGTTCATCTCTTACTTGCCAAAAAAAAATGTATTACTCCAAAGATGTTTGGGATTATATTCTCGACTGATGAGTCAAAAAATTGAACTTTTTGGAAGACGTGGCTTCCATTATATCTGTCAAAGTTAGCTCTGCTTTCCACAATAAGAGCATCATACCAACAGTCAGGACTTCTGTGACTTGCCATAATTGATGGAACTGTGAACTCTGCTCTCTATTAACAAATCCTGTTGGAAAATGTCCAGCCATCAGTTTTTGACCTAAGGCTCAAGCAAAGTTTGGTTTTTGCTGCTGGAAAATGATCCAAAGCACAAACGTTAGTCCACCTCTGAATGACTCTCAAGAAAAGGTTTTGGAGTGATCTAGTCAAAGTTCTGCCTTGAATCTGATTGAGGTGCTGTGGCATGACCTCAGACAGGCAGTTCATGCTCAAAAACCTTCCAATATGGCTGAATTAAAACATTTCAGTAAAGTATGGACCAAATTCTTTCCACCGTGATGTAGAAGACTCATTACCAGCGAACGCAAATTTTTAATTGTAGTTGTTGCTGCAATGGGCAGCACAACCAGTTAAGTTTAGGTAGGCAATTATTTACTCAGCTGGGTGATATACAGCACAGGCCGAAAGTTTGGACACACCTTCTCATTCAATGGGTTTCCTTTATTTTCATGACTATTTACATTGTAGATTCTCACTGAAGGCATCAAAACTATGAATGAACACATGTGGAATTATGTACTTAACAAAAATGTGTGAAATACCTGTAAGTGAAAACATGTCTTATATGCTAATCTCTTCAAAGTTGCCACCCTCTGCTCTGATTACAGCTTTACACAAACTTTGCATTCTCTTGATGAGATTCAAGAGGTAGTCACCTGAAATAGTTTTCACTTCACAGGTGTGCCTTGTTGGGGTTAATTAGTGGAATTTCTTGCCTTATCAATGGGGTTGGGACCATCAGTTGTGTTGTGCAGAAGTCAGGTTGATGCACAGCCGACAGCCTTATTGGACAACTGTTAGATACATACATAATTCCACATGTGTTCATTCATAGTTTTGATGCCTTCAGTGAGAATCTGCAATGTAAATAGTTGTGAAAATAAAGGAAACGCATTGAATGAGAAGGTGTGTCCAAACTTTTGGCCTGTACTGTAGGTTTTGAAGAACTCTCTTCCTTTTAATGAATGAAATTATCATTCAAAACAGCTGCATTTTTGTTTACTTTTTTATATTAGTTTGTTGGGCGATCGAAACATTTGAATATGAGAAATAAGCAAATATAGAAGGAATTATGAGAGGGTAAATACTTTATCACTACACACCTAGCTAGTAGCCTTGGCTTTTCAGTTCTAATGAGATGCGCATCATGGCTCATGATTACAGGCCCATGGTTTTATGACCTAAGAGGAATTGCCCATAAGAGCCTTTGTCCTGAAGTGCTGCTAAACCATGAGGGCTCAGTCAAGGGGTAACGGATGCACAGAGCAACTGCTTATTTGCCCATAACTTAAGAAATAATTCCCCTTCAATCTTTTAGGTGTGAAAAATAGACAACATTAATGTCCGATTCACAAAATTTGGTTAAGTCAATGCCTCTAGAACCGCAAATTCTTTCCATTTGCATACAACATGAAAAACATGATGCTAATTTTGAATGCATCCATTACCAAGGTGTTTTTAGTAAAAATACGTGTCACAAAAAAATATTTAAGTGTTGATTTTCAAATATGTTTTAAAGGGGACTAATGCCCGTTGATGCATAGTTTAAAATTTTTTTGTTATTATTCCATAAGTTATGGGCAAATGAGTAGTGGCTCTGTGCATCCGTTATCCCTTGACCGAGCCCAGGTGTCATTTGGTTCTTGCTTTTCCATAGCAATGTATTTACTGTATTGGTGCACTGATTTAGTGACCTGCCAAGCATATGGACTTAATATGAATATTCCTGTGATTATAAACCACCAGATAACCACATGCTTTCAGACTTTCAGCATTCATGTTTACAGATTGCCTATTAAGCATCAGATGGATGATATTCATGATATTCACCTGTGCACACAATTGAAAAAGTATATGCATTGTTTGCACATTAAGTTTCATGAAGAATGAATATGAGGTTAAAGTAGACTCTTGGCTTAAATTTTGGGATTGTATGTGCATATCACTTTGGAACTGCAGCCATTTTTACAGTTTTGAAGTGATGACATGCTGAAGTAGAAAAGGCTAAATTTTCTGAGGAAAATTTGCGTTCTTGCTTCAGCGAGAAAAGTTAAAGAGGTTGACTTATAAAATGAAGATGGTTGGAAAATGAGAGGCAAAGGAAATTGCTGAAGAAATGTAGAAAAACTGCCGAAACGTAAACGCAAGACTTTAAAGTGCATGCTTCGAAATTGGCTTTATGACGGAGCAAACATGGCAGGACACACTGGCAGACTGCCCCAGCTGTTGTTGCTTATAGCTCATTGTCAGTGTCTCCCCTAGTCCCGAACTGTGCAATGCTCACCTGACCAAGTATTGAAATGCTACTATTTGCGGCTCTTTGTTCATTTCTGTGCACTGTGTTCCCTAGCTAAAAGGTTAATAATAGCCAGCTGCAAGATATCATTAACACATGTTGTGATATTATTTACAGCTCCCTTTTTATTTCTGTACTATTATTAGCTTGTTAGCTCGCAAGCACAGTGCACAGATTGTGTTCGAAATGGGTCGAACTTGAGCGTTGAAATTGCCATCTCTGCTGATGGCATGATCAATAGCTAGCTAAGGATCACAGCCATAAAACTACCTAATGAGTATGGAGAAGTTACTTCTGCTGGCTTAGCAAGGATGGCAGTTACAGTCATTTTGATACCAATATTTTTCCTGTTTTAGATATCTTAAATATATCTAGCTAGTGCAAACAGTTGGTTGTATATAATGGAATAGGAGCTCGAGCAATTCATTTCTGCTTTGCAATTTTTTTACTGTAACGTCTTCTCACGGACCCGCCCTGCAAAAAGACTGGTCTATGCTGCCCTAAATGTGCTCTCTTGGAGCTGGTTTGAGCGACTGTACACGCAACGATACCGAAAATTCTTTCACCGAGTTTGGCAAAGAAGAATGATATTTGTCTAACAGTCATATCAATCTTAATTCGAACAATGATAATGCTGAAGCCTGGAAAAAGTCCAGCAGAGGGCAGAATTGAACCACAATACCACAATGCCTCAATTTTGCTGAGTCACTCTGAGCCTTTGGGGTTAATGGTTAATGGTCCAACTGAGACTTTAGCTAAGGCATCTCTTACATACTACTGCCTCAAAGATAGTAAGTCCAATCTACAAAATGGAGGTACCATACTGAAGAGGAGAGTCTACTGAGCAAAGTGAGTCAAAATTGTGTGTGTAGTGACAAAACTGTGGGAACACGAGCAAGTTATAAAACTGTGTATTTTGGCTTCCCAACTGTAGTATTTTTGTCTCGTTTAATAGTCAATGGAGTTTTAGTCAGTGCTCCCGTCGCTTTTTGGCTCATACTGCTAGAACCCTCTGTCCAATTGCTTGCATAGCTAAATTTTCGTGACCATCACAAATTTTGCTACTACTTGCATATAAAAATATTTATGTACAGTGAAAACAGTGGGAGTTAGAGCAAGTTTAAGAGAAGACTACTTGATGATTTTACAGCTGTTCGCTACTCTGACAGTGACGTCACCACACTAAGTTCCCAGAATTTATTGTAACAGAAATTATTTTTAAAAATTTTAATTAAAAAATGAGACGTTATGAAAAATTTTAGCAGTGAAGAAATTATACAAGCCTAACTTAACATTTTGCAGTTTGACATTTCAAGCTAAAAGTATGAGAGTAAAAAAAATTGCAGAAAATAGCTGAATCTACTGAATCAGCAAAAAAATGGCTTGATTTAATAAGACCCCAAAAAATGACATTTAAAATTAAATATCTTAAAAACTAAAAAGAAAATCAAAAATTTGTACATGTGTAACGTAATTCAGAACAAGCTGAATTTTTTAGAGTTTGAACAGAATCAATAGCTTAAACGGTGTAAGAGGAGTTAGTCGGCCAAATTTAGGCGGATGAAGAAAAGGATAAGAAGTAGTCATCAGAGAATAGTCTGCACTGCTTCGCTGAAGCAAGCACAAACTATGCCTTGTGGTTCAGTAATCATTTTAGGAACAAGGTGGCGGCTGTGGAGTCTTTACAATTCACACAAAAATCAGCAGATCCTACAGCTCCCCACATGTTGGGTAGTGGAGCTCAAGGCTGTCATCACCCTGGGTTGCCTTCCTGGTTCTGTGTAGGGCTTATGTGGCTACGGCAGTTCTCCGACATGGACGTGAACCTTAGGCACACCTGCGAACAGGGCGACCGGCTGCAGAGTTACGGCTGGCTCATGCACGATGGCCTGAGTTTTGGCGTTCAGGAGATCCGAGACAGCGACTTCACCCTGACCACCGAGTTTGTCAAGAGGCCGGGTGGCAAGCACGGCGGGGACTGGACATGGAGGATCACTGCCAAGCAGCATGTGAGCAAAAAGCCCTGAATTGTCTTGTTCTATACAGAACTCAGCCCCCATTGTGCTCACTGCATGCCCATTTTCTGCCAGAGGTGTATTTCATATATTCACGTGGATTGCATCTCGCTAAAGCGCTAAACGTAGCTCCGATGACATGGGGTCAGGTCCTGTTGTCATGTGCTGGCTGTAAGTGCTGCCTGTTGCAAGTAGGGAAGAGAACATGACATAAATATACATACTTTGTATTTTGCTTTTTTGCAGTGATACATTAATTTCTAGTAAGCATATTTTATAAGAACAACAAAAACATGTCTTCTATCAATAGCAACCGTGGTTTTTTTAAATTTTTTTATTATTTGAAGAAACGAGTCAGACGCAGTCAGGCTGAAAATCCTTGTTGTGTATTGTTACTTTCACCTCTCTCTAATAATAACAGCCACGATATCGGTTGGATAAATCTACCACGGAGCAACTGGCATATAATGCTTCTATTAGTCCTCTGTGCAAATGGCCATGTTACTCAAGTCAATTTATCGTGTTAATTGTCGCAAGTGTATGAATTTGGTGCAGCACCTTTAACCTCCTGAGAGCATAATTGCACACGCATCACATGCCCTCCATTAACAAATTAATAGCAGTTGTCCAGGCACAAAGGTAACCAATTAAGTAAAATTGGTCAAGGGCACGCTCATTCTGTCTGTCCAGGTGTTCTATCCACCTTAGGCGTAGCTGTTACAAAAATGTAACTTTGGATTCTAATTAATGAGAAGGGTTAAAGCAAAAACTAGCCATTTTTGTGAAAAAGAAAAACCCAGTGATGATTCAGGGCAGTGCGAATTTTAATTATTAAATTTTTTTCAGATTATCATCAGCTGTATTTACCTCATGCTGCATGACTTGGGGCATGCCCTGTTAATCAGAGTGGAAATGGTATGAAATGTACTCTGCTAGTATCACTGAGCTGTTCTGATTTCTCATGAGTCATTAATTTGTTGAATCAGATGACTGCGTTCTTCGTGTGACCTGCTCTATGTGTCATTGCAGTGTGTGCCGGAACGTTCTGTGGTAGTTTTGTGTGCCTGCTGTTAGTCAGGATAGTTTCTCATGTGAATATGCTATGCGCTTGTACCCACCTTCCCGCCCATCATCCTGGCTCAGAGCTCCGCCCCGCTGCCACCAGTCATCTCGCTGATGTTCTACGTCGCCACAGACACCCAGGGCTCCCTGCAGGCTCACATCGAGGACAAGAGTCGGCTCAGTTCCGTTACGGGCTTCTCTGAGGAGCTAGGGAACTTCAAGATCACCTTTCACAAACCATCATCTGGTGAAGCTGTGAGCGCTAAGCATGCCAGGTACAGGTTAAGAGCACTGAAGTTCATTTCACCTCAATGAAACCACACTTAGACTGTTTCACACCAGGGATGGATCTCCATGGAAATTATTTGCACGGGAAAGTAAAGAAAATTATGTCATGTTTAATTGAGGAAGCTTGCAAGCCAGAGCAGATTTCTGTGCAGCAGGAAATACTATTCGCAAACACCTTGTTGCTGCTGTTGTCTGTATGCTGAAAAAAAAGCTGCTGGACCAATAGAATCCTGGAGACAGTTGAGGTTAAAACAGTTAAGACAGCTTGCCTTGGCTTTAGTGGATTCAGCAGGTGTTTGCTAAACTCATCCATTCACTCGCCTCCTACAAGTCAAACATTGCTTCTGCTTACATTGAACTGGTGGGTGGCTCTCTGCAGATACATGTGTATTTTGAAGCACCGTGAGTAGTATTTGATGATGAGACTTATATTAACGGTGATTAGCGTTAACATTGGTTTAGGTGTGACTTGCAAATTCTGTTTTAGGAGCATTGGCTACATTACAGTAACTGTTCCTTTTAACTGGAGTGATATTGACTGGTGACATAACTTGCTAGCTACCGTTGTAGCTTGCAACGGACTGCGCAAAATGGAGTAACATTTTCTGAGCACTGGGTGAAACAGGCTTTCTAGGTTAACTGTTATTTAATTAGCTACTTGGCTGTGCTCAAAAATATTTTACCTTCGGCTGTCTGCGTTGGCGGTCTCAAAGTGATGACCTAGCTTGCTCGCGGACATTGCTACTGTTTGTTGCAAACTCTGTCTCCAGTATGGTTGGTTATTTTTTATATCCGAGAGAAATCGAATGCAAAAATGCAACAGAAATTCACATCGCACCAGTTGTGGGTATTTTGCATGTGTGGATTTCGCGTGCAGATTTTTCTCATTTGTTCCCGAATTCCTGTATCGCGCAGGTGTGAAACAGCCTGTTCGCACACTTGAGTTTACTCACACAGGTGACACTCACTGAGGAAACATCTGTGCCTCAACCAAAAAAACCTATTCGGCCTATATTGTTATTGATTTCTGGGAAGTAAGTTTTCTTTGTCTCGCATTTCTCAAGGTCTCTTGTGGATGAATTAAAAAATTTTATCGTAACAGAGTTCTCAATCACAGGTTGAGCTGAAATCCTGGAAATTACTCAAGAAAAGTTCCTCTGCAGTAATTTTTTGGTGGGTTGTAATGTTAACTTTATCATTTCCAGCTACAATTACTTGAAGGCGGTGACCCAAGGTCTGGAGAAGCTGACGGATATTGTGAGGAACAGCCTGAGCCAGAGGTTTTTCTTCAGCCTGCCGTCTGGTGAGAAGAGGCCCTACATTGCAGTGGACAAAAACAGGCCTCCCCACCAGCAGCACGCGCAGAAACATAACGACGCTCTGAAGGAGAGTGACTTTGCGCTGCACCAGGTAACCCTTCAGACTCCCTTCCAGGTGGAGGTCATCTTTGAGTCTGGGAGCCTCCAGGACCGGCCTGGCCAGCTGATGGGCTCGGCAATGACTGAGGAGCTGGAGAAGAGGAAGGCTGCCTTTGACCTGAAGTTTGAAAGGACTTTTGGGCTCCAGGCGAAGGGCTATTCTCCAAGCGAGGTTAGGTTCAGCAAGGCTGCACTCAGTAACATGCTGGGGGGCGTGGGATACTTTTACGGCCAGTCAGTAGTGCAGTCGGCTTACAACGAGTACCCGCTGTTGTACCCGGAAGGAGCCCTGTTCACTGCCGTTCCGTCCCGCTCCTTCTTCCCCCGGGGGTTCCTGTGGGACGAGGGCTTCCACCAGCTGCTGCTTTCCAAATGGGACCCCCAAGTTACTCGAGAGGTCATAGGCCACTGGCTGGACCTTATAAACGTTGAGGGCTGGATCCCACGGGAGCAAATTCTGGGCGACGAGGCGAGGAGTAAGGTGCCTGCCGAATTTGTTGTGCAGAGGAACGAGAATGCCAACCCTCCCACTCTGTTCCTGGCCCTGCAGGAGCTGCTGGAGCAGTTGGAGGGGAGTCCTGAGACCTCTGCCGCTACAGTCCCCTTTCTCCGGAGGCTGTTCCCACGCCTCCAGACCTGGTTTGAGTGGTACAACACCACCCAAACGGGACCTCGAACCAACTCCTACCGCTGGCGAGGCCGAGATAAGGATACCAACCTCTTCCTCAACCCCAAGACGCTGACTTCTGGCCTGGACGACTACCCGCGGGCCTCGCACCCGTCTTCAGATGAGAGGCATGTGGACCTGTACTGCTGGATGGCCCTGGCGTCGGGGGTTATGGCACGCGTAGCGCGGCTCCTGGGCGAACCGCAAGAGGTGTACGAGCGGAGCTACCAGACGTTGAGTGACAATGCCCTACTGGATGAGCTCCATTGGTCTGACCGCCTCCTAGCCTTTGCAGACTTCGGGAACCACACCCAGGCAGTGTCTCTGCAGAAAGAGAAGGTGCACGTTCCCCCCGGACAACCCCGGCACCAGTTCCCTGTGGCCCGCCTGGTGCGTTCTGTCCGCCGGGCACCTAAATTGCAGTACGTCAATGCGCTAGGCTACGTTAGCCTCTTCCCTTTCCTGCTGCACGTGCTCAGCCCCGACTCACCCCGCCTCCAACACATCCTGCGTGACCTAAGGGACCCTGAAAAGCTGTGGACGCCCTTCGGCCTGCGCTCCCTCTCCAAGGCTGACCCCCTCTACATGAAGCGCAACACGGAGCACGATGCCCCTTACTGGCGAGGACCCATATGGATTAACATCAACTACCTGGCAGTCAGGGCCCTCCACCACTATGGCAATACTGAAGGGCCACACCAGGAGACTGCAGCAGCCCTATACCAAGAGCTTAGGACTAACATTGTGAGCAATGTTTACAGACAGTACACGGAAACGGGGTATATTTGGGAACAATACAATGACAACACAGGTAGGGGCCAAGGAAGCCACCCTTTTACTGGCTGGTCCGCTCTGACTGTATTAATGATGGCCGAACAGTTCTAAAGCCATGCCAGGTTGTCTGCATTGGTTTCTAAATTTTGCCTCTTGAAATGTGCCATTGCTAACCCACACCACCCCCGACTATCCATTCTCAAATCTTCAGTCTTGTTTGTAAAGCAAAAAAAAAAGTTCCTCCTTAAACTGTCCCCAGTGTGTTTTATACAGAAATGTTTTTAATGATGAACTTTGCAAACTCTGCCAAAGGTCAAGGAGGAGGGGAACAGGGGAATATTTTCTCAGTTTATATGCTCTCGAGTGATCAGCTGAGAATCAGTGTCTCAAACTGGTGTTGTACTTTTTCTTACCTCAGTGAATTAAAGTACACTTGACCCTGTTCTTTGCGTCAGAGGCTTGGTGTTTTGGAGTAATTTGTGTTATTTACAACATTATTAACAGTGAAGGTAATTCTGTCCTCTTAGGGATTGACAGAAAAGAAGCTAATTTTGCTTATCTGAAACAAAGAGGCTTAATTTTTGTCATTCTGCATTTTGGTTAAAAAGGTTAAGAATATTGGTATTTTAACAATGTGCATTCTCCCTTATTTGATTAGTGATTTGGCTTGATTAGAAGATGATTTTTGACTTTCATGACTTTCCAGTGCTAGTTGGAGAAGCCAAATTTTCCAATGGCTCAGTTTTATTTATTCTTAGCAGCTCTGCCTTCAGCAGGGCTATGAAATTATCAAGAAATGTTATGATATGGTAGGTAGGTATGTTATGAATGCTTCCACACAAAACCATAGACTGTATAAAAAGATGAACGTAGCTACCGTGACATCACCCATTGGTTTCAGCATACCATAAAGGAAGCCTTGATTTTGGCCATTTGAATTGCACCATGTTGTCATTTTGAAACCGGATGTGATTTCTATTGGACGAGAGCAAGAATAAAGATCCAGGGAGGGACGAGAGAGGTGGATCTGACCGTATCGGACGAGGACCAGAGTATAGCCACGCCCCTGAAGCATATTCTGGCTTTATCCTTTATTCTAGTCTACTTGGGACCGTAATTTACAAAAATGAACATCATGATATATCGGAGGAGACTTGAAACTTGCTATGGCTACCATAAAATAATGTGAAAAATCATCATTTTAAAGAAAAAATGAGGTGGGAAAGTAGGGTCATTTTTTCAGACTTCTATAGCATTGAACTTCTTTCTGCAACCACCGATGTCGCCATCTGCTGGCCATTAAATAGAATGCCATTTTATGGTACTTCCGCATGGACTTCATTTTTCTGACCAGGGTGCTGCGTCCATCTTTTTATACAGTCTATGGTTTTGTGTGGAAGCAGTCATAACATACCTACCTACCATATCATAACATTTCTTGATAATTTCATAGCCCTGCTGAAGGCAGTGCTGCTAAGAATACCTCTCCCAGTACTATTTTTGCAATTAGTATAATTCGATAGATGTAAAACTCTGAAGTCGTGTGTATAAGTTGCGTGTATTATGCAGTGTCTGCTGATGACTTCTAACAGTCTCCAGGCCTGGAATTGAGAGCTACTTTGGCCATCAGTGGGCTCATTTTTAAAGAAAAGCGCAGTAAAGTGCAAGAGTTGTGTATCAAAGCTGGAACAGAAGTATTGGGAATGGCATTATTCCTCTCCTGGATATGTTGTCTTTTGTAAATTTAATGTAAAATTTGATGATGAGAGTAGGCCATTCGGTCCATTTGAGCTCATTTTATTAGTTGTCTGGAGAGCAGCCAATGTGTCTTACTTGTTTATATTCACTACCGTGATCAAGGGTTAGGATCCATCCTTTAAATTTATTCCAGGTTAATAGTCAACAGTGTATCAGTGTAATTCAGCTATAGTTATTATTTCAATCTTTTGTCTAAACAAAAATATAATTTCAGTATTCCAGTTCACATGTTAATAGTTCATTGAAATATTTACAGATGAATACACTAGGTGCATCTCAAAGCGTAGGCTGCATCATTCAAAGGCAGCATTTTCAGGAATTGTCACTTACTTCCATCTGTCAAACTGACTATTAGGGTTAAAAGTAAGGTTAAATTTTGAGTACGGGTTAGGTTTGGGGCTAGGTTTAGGGTTGGGGTTACAATTAAGGTTGGGGTTTGGGAAACCAGAGACGACTCGCTTAAACCAAAGGTATTTAACAGAGATGAAATTATGTCCTGTCAGTTTGGCAGATGGAATTAAGTGAAGATTCCTAAAAATGCAACCTTCTCTTTGGGTGTATCTCAAAACCTAGGCTGCATCCTTCCAAGGCTGCATTTGTAGGGGTCATCACTTAGTTCTATCCATCAAACTAAAATTTAACGGTTGGTATAAGGTTAAATTTATGGTTCGGATCAGGTTTTGGGCCAGCTTTAAAGTTAAGGTTAAGGTTGGGGAAAACAGTGACAACTCGCTTAAATCAAAGCTGTTTAACGGCGATGAAATGACATTACATCAGTTTGGCAGATGGGATGAAATGGCAACCCCTAAAAATAAAGCCTTCGAAGGATGCAGCCTTAGCTTTGAGATGCACCCAGGATCTGAGCCTACACGCCCAACTATCATTGGGTGCATCTCAAAGCCTAGGCTGCACCCTTCGAAGGCTGCATTTTTAGGGGTCATCACTTAATTTCATTCACTAAATTGACACAATTTCAGCTCTGTTAAACGGTTTTAGTTTAACCGAGTTGTCACTGGTTTCCTAAGCCATAACCTTTACTCTAGCCCCTAACACTAATACCAAGCCCTATACCTAACCCCAAACTTCACCTTGTCTCTTACCCAAATGTCAGTTTGGCAGATGGAATTAAGTGACGACCCCTTAAAATTCTGCCTTCGAAGGCTGCAGCCTACGCTTTGAGATGCACCCCCTGACACACCCCTGCCTTCTACTGAGCATGAGATTAGGTGAACAGGGAATGTCAAGATTCCCCACTCTGGAAAATTCAGAGCCCACAATTGGATGCTGGGGTGAAGGTGGTATTTTAAGCAGCAGCAGGCACAAGTGCTGCAGCAGCAGGAAATTTTAATAGCAGCAGCAGAGAGTGATGCAGCACAGCGGCAGGAAAAGGCATGTTTTTGCAGCAGGAGCGGAGCAGAAGAGGAGCTCAAATGGCTCACCTTGCAGAGGGGTGGAGCAATAGTTTGTATGCATGGGAGTGTCTTTGAGAATGAGGGCATTTCTCTAGTTCCACAGGCTGCACCCCATTTATTAATTACCTTAAATCTTCCACTGATTACATTTTGCCCATCTTGAAGAGGATGCATATGACAAGTCTTTCATGGAATTATCTCTTACCTTTTGGTGAGCTGGTATATTATTTAGCCCGCTTGGCCTCTAGGCCAGGGGCTCCCAAACTCGGTCCTGGGGCCTCCCTGTTGTATGCTGGTTATAGTCCCAACCATAATTGCTAACAAAGTACTTTAACAAGCAGTTAATTTGTCCAAATTGGGTGCAATTTGTGTTAAAATATGTTATTTCCTGTTTTAAGCCAAATTTTAATAGAAATATCCATTAGTGCCATGAAGAATAAAAGACCCTTGCAAATAAAGTTTTTTTTTTTTTTTCCCTCTGTGTGGCAAGCAATTTCAGGTGATAACATTTTTAAACAGATCAAATCAGGTTCTGAAAAATTTGGTTACCTCATAATTAGGTTGCTGAAGACGGGTGATTAGAATTCTTTCAAAATTATTTGCTTGCACTGAATCACAAAAACATGACATGAAACAAGTTTGACTCTGTCATTTGCTTGATTCGTAATTAGTTTTTTTTTGACAACCATATGCCCACAGTTTCACCAATTAGGAACTCATTGATTTTTTTTTTCCTCTTTGATTGAGTACATTTTTCTCTTTTAATGCAGTTGTTACTCATATATTGCAACGTGGATGCGGAATTTATTCCTCACTGTTTGTATGCATATCTGTCAAAATGCTGTTTGTCAAGAGAGGATAAATTGCTGCTCTGAACAAAAATGCACCTAATTAAGTCAAATTAACAGTCAAATTAACAGCACCTTGATTGCAAACCAGGGTGGAGAAAAGCCAGCATACACAGGGAGGCCCGAGGACCGAGTTTGGGAACCCCTGCTCTAGGCCAATCACACTTATGCTAAGGTTAGAGCCTTAATGGTGGTCTGTCTTGCGTACGTAAACTTTTTGCCTCGTCAGCGCTCTAGCACCTTCGGTTTTTCACGGATCCTTTTCATATTTTGTATATATGCATGTATATAGGATGAAAATCTAGGCCAAGTTCGATTTTGGCCAAGCAGGTGCTGTGGCTTTGCCACTATTTTTATATTTTTGGAGGCCCAGATATGCAAATGGTTGTTCCAAAGGTGGCCTATCAGTTTGTTGTAAATTTGTAGTGTAACCTCAGTGCATACGTAGTGCATATAGATTCACTATACAGCAGAATTCAAAGGTATAGAATTACCATCAAGTTTTTGTTTTCTTTCCAGCAAGTGCTATTTTATTAATAAAGAGTACATTACATTAATAAAAAAATAAAGCCAAGACATAGAAAATGCTACAAATTATGATTAATTAACAAGGTGATGGATAGAGCAGTTTGACGTATGATCAGAAAGTCCCATTTTCTTGGGTGCTCGCCAAACATTAGTTTTTGTTACAGTGAAGGGTTGCTTTCGGGATTCTGACCAAATTGGCCTAATTGACTGTATCCAGGTCAAAAATTGTTCTTTTGCTGATCTTAACATTTTCTTTTGGAATTCTCTTTCTTCTAAGCTGAAGTTTCAAGAGCAAGCTTTTTTGATTTCCCTCTCTTTTTCCCTTTCCTGAACTCGGCCAAACTAGTTAGTCCTCCACTGCAACCTGCTTCCATTGACTCAGGAGGTGGAAGCTGTGATATTTAATTCCTACGACTCATGACGACTGGCCCTTGCCTGTTGTAATCCAACTGAGATATATATATATATATATTTTAAATTAATTATAATTTTTTTTACAACTTGAACCATTTTCCTGACAGAATATGTATTTAGTCTTGCTGAAAGTTTCAGTTCAGACTGTCAAACAGCTGGTGCATATGGTTGTTTGATGACAACTGAGGCTGTTTTCTGTCAATTTTTCTGTCAATGTTTTCTGATGGTAATTTTGGAGAGACTATCGCCCCAAAACATGATCTTTGGAGTTTCTTTTCCCTGTTGAATTGACCTCCTTGCAGCATTGCATTAAAATAGGCATACATCATCTTCCAGGTAGATTTTCATCATTGCCATATGCCTTAATCTTATTTCTTGCCTTGATGGTAACAATGGATATTTTTAACTTATTAGCTGTTTTCTTAAATCTGTTTCTTCAGCCATTTCTGAATCTCAGCAACTTTCTATCACATCACTGCTGTTTTTTTCTCTCTCTTTTGTCTTTTATCATGGTGATAACTAATGGAAACTGGGCTGTGTCATTTCAAGTGTATACCCTAGGGAACCAGGAAACCATGGGTGACCACTGAATTTTTCCTACTAGTTATGACAAATGTAAGATTTGAATGTACATACTCAGTGGGCTCCAAAATTACTGGCACCCCCGACTGGCAATGCACTAACAATACAAAAATAATAATAAAGGGGCTGGTGAAAATCATGTATGGGAGGTTTATTTGAATACAAATACATATGGCAGGGGCAGACAGTCGGTTCCAGATTATAATTTCACTTCAGGACAGTTGCATTTTTATCAAATTATAATTATTGGGAAACAGAATATATCAGCATGTGTGAAATACTTTACCTTATTAATGTTACGATGGAAACAACTAAAATCAGAACAATCATTCAATACAAAATAAATTTCAACAAAATTAGGTTTCATAATTATTGGCACCTTTCATTTAGTACTTCGTGCAACCACCTCTGGCGAGGATAACGGCAAGGATTGTTTTCCTGTCATTTTTGACAAGGTTAAGGCATACATTTAGGGGGATTTTGGACCATTCCTCTTAGCAGATCCTTTCACATTCTTGGATTTTGTTGATCGACTGCCATCTTTGATTCAGCCGACAGGCTTTCGATTGGATTGAGGTCCGGCGACTGAGATGACCATTGCAGAATGTTGATTTTATTGTCATGAAAGCATTTCTCTGTGGATCATGAGGCATGCTAAACAGATGCCTTGTTGGCATCACCTACGGCCAAGTCCCAGCCTTCTGGCAGAGGCAAACAGATTGTCAGCCAAAATATCCTGATACTTGGTGGAATTCATTATGCAATTATTCTTAATCAGTGTCCCTGGACCTCTTGAATTAAAACAGCCCCAAAACATGACCGACTCACCATCATATCTCACCGTGGGTATGAGATGCTTCTCCTTGAATACATCTCTGTTTTGACGCCAAACATGACGATGCCGTATCTGACCATAACGTGCAGCTTTGGTCTCATCTGACCAAAGCAATTTGTTCAAGTCATAATTTATATGATGTGTGCCAAACTCAAAGTACTTGCCTCTGTGTCTTCTGGTCAGGAAAGGCTTTCTTCTGGCAGCCCTTCCAAAGAGCCTGTGGTTGTGGAGGGCTTGATGGTGATTTTTTAAAACCTGGTGACCCCATGATGCCACTAAGGCTTGCAATTCCTTCACAGAGACAGAAATTTTGTGCTTCTCCATCATCCTCCTCAGTATCCCGGGGGGCAAAAGGCAGTTGCCTTCTCTACCCTTGAGGTTTTCAACTATTCCATATCTTTGAAATTTTAAATAATTGTCCTGACAACGTGCAGTGACATGTTCAGTCGTTGGTGAATCTTCTTGTAGCCATTACCATATTTATGAAGGTTTATAACCATCTGCCTCTTTTGAGCTGACAGTTGTTTTGTTTTCTTCATGACGTTGGATGACAAAGAGATATTGCATGTGTGTTACCTCATTTTTATACCCTAGTGAAACAGGAAGTGATGCAATGGCTCAATATTCTTCCTTAACACTTAGACAAAACTGACAAAATTGAAATAAGTGGAATTTAATACCTGGTTTAATTTTGATGGATTTTATTTTCAATAATCTTTATTGCCATTAATTGTGAAACCTTGATTTGAAGGAAATTGAGTTTTAATTAAATCAGTGAATGATTTTGGTTGGTTCCGGTGCAATAATGATATCATACAGTATTTCTCACATTGGTATTTAAAGTTTCTCTATAAGTGTATAGTTTGAGAATTTTTTACAGTATTACTTGTGCATTGCCAGTCAGGGGTGCCAGTAATGATTGGTTACATTTTTTGTTCATTTTTGTGTAAATACTAGTCTGTTTAGATTATAAGGTGCCAATATCAGTGACAGGCACTGTGTGGCAGCCCTGAACAATTGTGTAACTGTCTACATAGTACTAATGGATCTAACTGTTGGACCAGCAGGTTTTGCAAGTGTGTAACAGATATGAACTGCCACAAAGCACTTGGATGAAACTCCCTGGTGCTCGTTCCTGGACTCCCAGACTGTATTGGCGACTAGAAGGAGAGCTGAATCAGAGGTGTGGTGCACGAGATAGTCTGTGTGTCCGTGTCAGCCGGGGCTTTGTCATTTTCACGCTCGTGAAGGACGGCGCCTGACGTCAATCAGCTGGCGGCCCATTGTTTCTAACAGGCCTCGTTACCATGGCGAGATGTTGCGAGACCCCACTGTTAAATTAGACAAAAACTGCACATGGCCTTCCTCCCAAACCCCTCAAACACATACATATTCAAGCGCTGACAGGGTTTCACATCAATTTTTTTTTTTTCAGACGCCTGATGGCATTGATGGTTATGCGGTTTCCGTGTGGCCGGTAACAATGTGTTTTCTCACAGTTATGCTTTTGAAAACATGCCTTGTTCAAGGTGAAGCTTTACATGCTCAGGTAATGTGGCTAAAAATAGATGCATGTTCAAGAACCAAAGCTATAGTTGCACTGAAAAAATCTGGGCGAGTGGGCCTAAGCACTGCTTCAGCTGCTGTGGTGGTGGTGCATCTACTGTAAGCTTCTCATGCTAAAATCCTTTTTCAGAATGTAATGTTTTATTCTTTCTTTGCTGTTTTTTTATTTAAAGGAGTTTTAACTACTCTTTATATCGAATGTTTTGAGGAAATTCTGAGGCAATAATGAGCTCTGTTGACCATGTTGGAAGCTGCACATGGTCTCATTTGTTGAAGCAGTGCGGTGTGTGAGTACATGTTTAGTGGCACAGTGTCAGTTTAGTGTCAGTTTGTTGCTTTGGCCCTTTTTCACCAGGACTTTGGATGTAAGGATGTGTTTGATTTCAAAGTTCACACTGTTAAAAGTTCAACTTTAATTTTTAAATTTGTAGGTTTTGGCATCCTTGTGCAGTAATCCTTCAGGGAATTATACACTGCCTGTCCAAAAAAGTAGTTGCATACTCCAATATTTATTTGGAACCCCTGGAGCTTTGAGAACAATGCAAGTTCTTTGTGTCTTTGTTCTGACAACCGCATTCAATATCTGAACATGTATTTTCTATCAGAGTTTCATTCATTTTAGGCCGAGATCCTGTAATGCGGAGGATAGTTGAACCACCCTGTACTCTTCTTCAGCACATCAATGCGGTTAAGTTCAGGACATTGTGGTGGCCAATTGATGTGTGCAAATTATTTCTGATACTTGTTTTTCTCATTCCTTTTCTTTATTCAGGTCAATAATTTGCCCCTTTAGAAAAGCTGTAACATCTTTTCGGCCACCAAGGGATACATCACCTGACAATTTTTTAGGAAATGAAAAGCTGCGCACTTCATCAGTTGGGGTGAAAAAATAATTATTGCCAACTGAAACACATTGATTACCATGCAATAATGATTGAATCCAAGTATTTGTTGATTCAAATCCAATTAGCAACTTTTTTTTTGAACAGGCAGTGTATGGTGTTCCACATTAACCCCCCCCCCCCTTTTCAGGGCAGCAGAGCTAACTGGGCCTATCATAATTTGAACATGTTTGTCAGTAAAAATGCTCAGCAAATGCTTCTTTAAAAGAGTTGCTGTAAATTTTTAATGCATAATATCCTTGAATCCACATTCTTAATACTACTTTCAGACAAGCATCAGATAACAATTCTGACCATTCATCTGGGAAAATATCCAGCAATTCTTCACAGATGATGAACTCAAAGTTGCGTGTGAAAATTGTTGGTGCACTTCATAAGACTGAGGCTGTGCATTATATTTCACAGGGGTGTTACGTATGGCCTGCTTGGAAGCAGAAGTGCTATGTGACCACTAGAGGGCGAAGGGCCAGCATAGTTGTTTTCAAAGTTAACTTTCCCCTGCCCCCCATTTTCTAGCTTTAACCCTCACGGACGCCAATCTCTCTGACCTCACACTTTGAAAGTAAACACTGCTTTTCTTATACCTCCCTCTGTAAATTCCCTGAATTTCTTAATGTGTGATGTACCAGTGGAAATAATATGCTTCACTAATTTGAGTCCTCTTCCTGGACCTAAAATGTATCTCATAATCAGCATTCAGTCGAGTTTCAGACAAAGCATTTAAGTTGTTCAGCTGCACTAACTGATTGATGAATGATTTGCTGTGTGAGCTTGTCTGCCTTAGTAATGGGGAGTTGGCTCAGGCCCGTCACAATCTTGGACCTGCTGTATGTCCCTGCCCCTGCCGTATGTATGTATATTCAAACAAACCTCCCTTATATGATTTTCACTGGCCCCTACTGTTGGAGGTAATCCCCCCGCGTGGCAACCTTGATCCTGTGTAATGTATCATGTTGTATCTCTCTGCACTTGAAGTGAGCACTGTATTTGCTTTAGCTTGGAATTGTACCATGAAGTGCAAGCAACTACGCTATCCCGTTAACGCTCTGTGCCCACCTGAGGGACTGAAACAATACCTCGGGGCCAGGGGAACTGGGGTACCACCTTTGACCCTTTCATCTGCTCCCGGGGGGCAGGATGCCTTGCGGTGCCATCCAGTGCATGTGTAATTTGTGCTCATCTCCACCAACACACTACAATCTGTATTCCCTTCAGCCGCATGCTGTCATAACTGAGCTCATGGCTTTGAAGAGCGGAGTTGATCTTCGTGACTAAGTCACGGGCTTCCAAAATTCATCCCCTCTCAGAGACCCATTTTCTTCACGGCAAAACGGCATAATAGCCAAACAATATTACCGCTAACAGCAAGTGCATAAACGGATGAGTCAGGGGACATCCATTTGCGCATTTATGAAAAAGTCTAGGGAACATGCATTTCCTCTGGTCAAAGATGTAGGCTATGAGTGAGTCATGTACTACAGCCAATGATTCCCTCGTAAAACGTTGTCAGAGTCATACACTCACATTGTTTCAATTTCACGGCGGGGCGAAAAAACTCATGGTTAGATCTTTTGTATTTTTTGTTTTGTTAGAAAGAATAACATTCTAACAATTAATTTAAAACTAATCTCTCCTCAGTCCCCCTCTCATAAAAAGCCAAATCATACCGAGTAAGATTAAAAACATATTTTTCAAAATAACAGTTCTCCAGGGAAAATTGACAATAATGAGAAATTGAATAGATATGGAAGTGAGCACGAATGCTAATTTTTGTAATCCTAATGTACTTGGTGTTTTTAATTCATGAAGTCGCTTTACTTCTCTTTTCTCTTTCAATGTAAAATGATGTTCTTTTGAACTTGCTTCATGAGGGTGTGTGAGGAGCTGTCTTAATGGTGCTAAGTGCTCTACACAGCCTTAGGAGATGGCCAGAACCAATTGGTCAGTCCTCATCTTGTGTCTAACCGACATATTGGCAAAAGATAATGGGTGTTTTTCAGCTAATTTCAGCTAATTTCAAGGCTCTATATTCTTGGTTAACATTATTATGGACCCCTGAACATCTCTGCAAATAGGCGAATTTGGAAATTTTGTCAAAATATCTGTAGCCACTGCTCCAAGATGGAGCATAGTGCCAAAGATGTTTCTCATGTCCTTTGTTTAGCCCAAAGGAAGGTTCAAATTAATGGTCTACCCATCCCCACAGGTGTCTGGTTATTAATGTTAATCCACTGTACAAACAGGAGAAAATTAGCCCGCACCCAACTTTGTGGCAAATATAGTGAAAAACCAAGAAAGTGCCAGAATAAATTCCTCTAAATTTTTCTCACCTTTAATGTCTGAAAAAGAAACAGGTAAGATGAATTTGGCACTGGTCTAGTTTAATTTAAAAATTAAAATAAGCCTGTCAAAATATTTTTTTCCATTGTACACAGATTTCTTGTCATTGCCCGTATAACCAACAAGATCAGCAGGTAGCACTTTCACATTTTCAAAATTTGGGTTTACCAGCGTCAAATAGAGTCATAACTCCTTAGGCACATTGAAGCAGTTGTCCATATTATTCCTTCAAAAATGGGTGTCGCCATATCAATAAAAATTGTGAGCTCAAACTCCAGGATTTCCTATTACAGATGTATGGGCACCATTCTGACAAATTTCGTGCAATTCTGAGATGTCAACTCCACTGCCAGTGCCACTCTCTCTCTCAGAATGTGGCTCTTAAATGTTTCAGATCAACAAACAAATTTAAGTATTAGACAAAGATAACCTGAGTTAATACAAAATCCAGTTAAATGATGATTTCATTTATTGAGGAAAAAAGCTATCCACACCTACCTGGCCCTATGTGAAAAAGTAATTGCCCCCTAAACCGAAAAACTGGTTGTGCCACCTTCGGCGACAAGAACTGCAAATAAGCGACTGCGATAACTGGCATTGACTCTTTCGCATTGCTGCGGAGGAATTTAGGCCCACTCATGTTTGCAGAATTGTTTTAATTCAACCACATAGGAGGGTTTTCGAGCATGAACGGCCTGTTCAAGGTCATGCCGCAGCATCTCAATCAGATTCAAGTCCGGACTTTGACTAGCCCTCTCCAAAACCTTCATTTTGTTTTTTTTTTTAAAGCCATTCAGAGGTGGACTCGCTGGTGTGTTTCAGATCATTGTCCTGCTGCATAACCCAAGTGCGCTTGAGTTTGAGGTCACAAACTGATGGTTGGACATTCAATATTCAATACCTTCAGTATTTTCTGGTAGATAGCAGAATTCATGGTTGCATGAATTACGGCAAGTTGTTCAGGTCCTGAAGAAGCAAAGCAGCCCCAAACCATCACACTACCACCACCATGTTTGACTGCTGGTATGATATTCTTTTTATAAAATACTGTTAGTTTTACGCCATACGTAACGGGAAGCAACCCTTCCAAAAAGTTCAAATTTTGTCTCATCAGTCCACAGAATTTTTTCCCAAAAGTCTTGAGGATCATCAAGATGTTATTTGGCAAATATGAAGGTAGGCTTTGTGTTCTTTTTGGTTTACTGTGGTTTTTGCCTTGGAACTCTCCCATGGATGCCATTTTTGCCCAGTCTTTCTTTCTTTCTTTCTGTTGAATCATGAACACTGACTTTAAATGAGGCAAGTGAGGCCTGCACTTCTTCAGATGTTGTTCTGGGCTCTTTTCTGACCTCCTGGATGAGTTGTCAATGTGCTCTTGGAGTCATTTTGGTAGGCTGGCCACTCCTGGGAAGGTTCACCACTGTTCCAAGTTTCTTCCATTTAAGGATAATGGCTCTCTTCGTGGTCCGCTCGAGTCCCAAAGCCTTAGAAATGGCTTTACAACCCGTTCCAGACTGATGGATGTCAATTAATTTGTTTCTCATCCATACTTGAATTTCTTCAGATCGCGGCATGATGTTTTGCTTTTTGAGATGTTTTAGCCTACTTTACTTTGTCAGACATGTTCTTTTCAAATGCTTTCTTGATTCACCGGGCCTGGCTGTAATCAGGCCAGTGAAATTGAACCCAAAGAATGTAGTTAATCACAGTTAATTCTTGATTTAAGAGGGGGGGGGGGGCGGGGGGGGATTACTTATAGGGCCAGGTAGGTTTGGATAGCTCTTTTCCCTTAATGAATGAAATCATCATTTAAAAACTGCATTTTGTATTTATTCGGTTATCTTGGTCTCACAGTAAAATTTGTTTGTTGATCTGAAACATTTAAGAGTGACGAATATGCAAAAATATAAGAAATCAGGAAGGCGGAAAATACATTTTCAAAGCACTGTATGTTTTTCTTTATCTTTTTTAAGTTCACTGTTGTGACTGGGGAAGCTCTTACGGTTACTCATGGCATTCCGTTTGCCTGGGAGATGAATGTGAAGTGACACAATTTGGCAGTTTGCCTCAATTTCCCTCAAAAACCTCCAAAACCTTCCTGGTAGATATACACCACTGCTGACCAGGAGTGCACCACATACCTAACCATTTGAGATGCTCTGACCTTGTCACCGGGCCCTTCTAATCCAACCTTCATTAAAATTACTTAGGTCTTTATACCTGCCTATTTTTCCTGCATTCAACATATCAGCTAGACAAACCCTATAACGTATGCCAGATCTTGACATGCGCTGCTTTTATGAAATGAATGACAATTGTCTGAGGGTGACTGTACCATTATTGCTCATTGGTGTATATGTATGTGTATTTTTTTAATTCAATCTAGTTAGAATAGCTGTCGTGTAAATTAATTATGCATTAGCTAGTGTCTCAATTCTTCCATGGTTCACTTCACGTGGATGTAAATATTGTTTGTTTTGATTTTGAGCCAACTGACATCCATCTTGAGGGAGCCTTGTTTGAATTACCCTACATGGCCATTTTACATTTTGTCACTGTCCAACTACTCAGCTATTGTTGAGGATTATGTTTCAATATTTCTCATCATATTCATCAGTGGATCAATTTCCATGTTGAATAACCATAATCAATAGTCATAATCAATAACCGTATCATGTAAGCAGCAGTAACACACACACACCGCACACACATATAACATAACACATACAAGTAGTTCACATACGCGTAGGGAGGGGATGAGCAGTGCACACGTACGCATGCACATACACACACATGAAACACACACATTCGTACAAGCAGTTCACACACACATGAGCAGTGCACACAGACAAATGCGCGCTCACACACACACACGCAGCACACGTACACATGCACACACACACACACACACAGACACTCAGACATACAAGCAGTTCACACAGTCACACACATGCAAGCAATTCAATTCACACATGCATAAGCAGCTCACGCACACAAGCAGCAGCCTTCTGTAGCTTTGATTAGTATGCAGGCTTCTGTTTAGTTGATTTGAAAACATCAGGTGATGTCTTTGATTTCTGTAGCTTAATCGATATTTGTTCATTAAAATCTTAAGTTGTTACTGGAAACATAATCAATTGAATCCTTTATGTATCTACTTGTATCTTATTCATCTGTGTTTTTCCACTCTTAAACTGTAATTTTCCACACCTTTTAAGTGTATATTCTTTCATTTTTTGTGAAACTAAATTTTCTGTGCGCTACCAATATTTCTCAGAGAATCCAAGGCAAAGAAAAAAACTTGAGAGATAACCCAAGAATTGTGATTGGAGCAAAGTTGGTTAAAAAAATGTTTGAGATAAGATTGCTACAACCCATGTATTTTGATTGGAGCAAAGTTGGTTGAGTTTTTCCCAAAATATTGCTCTATAAAGAGTGTCGAGTTAGCACTTCTTGGCCGGGGACTGCTCACCGGGTTTGGATTATCGCACAATTCAAGGCTGGGAATAAAGATGGCTTCTGAAGACTTTGTCTCTCTCCAATTATTCACGAACAAGGGGACCTCAAAAATATGTAAACATCTGGTCGGGAAACCACAACACGATCTCACTGCTATTATGATCTACACTCACTGCGTACTTTATAAGGAATATATGTAAGCCTGCTTTTTCATGCAACTATTCAATGAGTATAAGATTTTGGAGATGTAGATCAGAAATTTCAGATCAAACATAAGAATGTGGGGAATAAAATGTAATCGTGATGACTTTGATCATTACTTGGTAGTTTGTGCTGTATGGGCCTGTCTGAGAAATTATTAATCCCCTGGGATTTGTACGCGCAAAAGTCTCTGAATTTTACATAGACACACGTGAAACACAAAAAACATCCGGTTAGCAGCAGTTCTATGAAAATGCATTATTGATGAAAGATGACTGGAAATGGCATGACTCGTTTGCGCTAACATAACTCTGATAACTACTCTACAACTATGGTATCTTAGAATATAGATCATGTTGAAACTTGATAAGCCACGGCAGTAGAAGTCCATGGTTGTGTCCACTCTTCTCTGCCAAGAGTAGGAATATGAGGCTGTAGTAGCCCCAGGTTCGCCAAAACTGGGCAGTTGAAGATTAGAAAAACATAGCCTGGTCAGATGAACCTTGATTTCTGCTGCGACATGCAGATGAAATCAAGGGCTGACTGCAACAAACAGTTCTGTCCAGATGTTACATACTGGATGTAACTGTTTATTGCAGTCAGCCTTTTGAAATATAGTTTGATGTTGACAGCATAAATTCATGGACCCAACCTGCCTGGTGTAAACAGTTCAGGCTGTTGGTGGCAGTGTAATGATGTGGGGAATGTTTTTCTTGGCACACTCTGCACCCATGAATACCAGTCAATTATTTTTTTGACTGCCGCAGCTGAGTATATTTTTTGACATTGTCTATCCTTTTATTGCCGCAACTTGTCCACATTTTCACAGCCACTTCTGACATGATAATGCACCTTGTCACAATGCCAAAGTCATCTCAAACTAGTCCCATGAACATAATGAGTTTGCAGTGCTTCAGTGGCCTCCCCCGGAATCAGTCGAGCTGATTTGGGATGTGGTTGAAGGGTAAATTCACAGCATACAGCTGCCGTGAAATTATTTTATTCATGTTAACATGGACAGGATCTTAAAAAGAATGTTTCCAACATTTTGTGGAATCCATGTCACGACAGCAAGATGCTGGCCTGGGACAACAAGAGACCCTATTTACTATAAGTATTTGTCCAGTATTAGTTGTTCCCAGTAAAGTGCCGATAAGTGTTTTTTATATGATTGGGTAGTTTAATAAAACACTCCGTATGGAGTCACATGAAACCCTGTGTATAGGAAAGATTACTAATCTGCAGTCAATAATGTTATTGCTTTTACATTGAAGTGAAAGACAACTTCTGCACAAAACCCACATTGAAAGAGTTACCCATATGTCCAGATATGATGACTTGGATTTTTTTGTGATTTTTCTGTAAAGTTGCACAGTGCCTCAAATAACTAAAAATCTGACCAAACAATTTAATAAAGGAGTGACCATCTTTCTATCCCTCAAGAAAGGTTTAGCCAATGAGAGGTCGAGGAGTGATTTAGCAGTCACATGACCATGACATTGACATAGTTAAACCAAAGTCTGTATAGGCTTAACTAATGTTGTGCTGTATTCCCATCCATTTTGAGCTGTTTTGTCTGCTTAAATTACTTAATGGATGAGCTAGTGTTCCCCCTTCCATTCTGTATTGGTTGTCTAGCAACAGGAGATTAGTTTATGATCCATTTTTTCCCTTTTTCTCGCATTATTAGTTTCTTCTCTAGAAAGTATTCGTAAGTGAAACTAGAGTTGTCTTTTGTATTCATAATATTGGGTGGATATTTACATTAGCACAGGTATTACTGTTTCTAGCTGTATGTCCTTTTATAGTTCTGGGATCGGGGAAGTTCGCCACAGATTTGATTATTACATGTAACTAGCATGTTTAGCAAATAATTCATACTTTTGCTTATGTGATTAGCCTAGCTGGCATCATTGTTAGATTACGATGCATGTGCAAAAGGTACCTGACACTACAATCACATTTGTTCGGTAATATAGCACAGGACTTGCTGTGTTAGAGTATACGATTCTTTATTAAATTGCTGGCTGTTAAATTGTTTGGCTGATGGGTGTCAGAACTGTCACAGGATAGCAGACAACTTGGGCCTGTGATGAGAGCTTTATTTTACCTCTTACTGGACATTTTGGACATTTTATGGCGCTGTTAAAGGGGGAAATTGCGGGTTCCATGGGTGTTTTGATTTTGATATTTCTGTATTTATTATTCAGTTCAGCTTTGCCTTAAATTTTCATAAAAATGTTTTGTAGCACATAAGGAGATATAACACCCAAGGAGCAGTTCTTTCCTTTGCAGTTCTCTTAAGATGATGGGTTGACTTTCACTTTAACAGTTAAAAATGAATAAAATATTAACCAGGAAGAAAATAGCTTGATCCTTGATTCTTTACAACATTTGTCACGCCTTATGTACTCGTTGACTTCTATGGAATCATTTGAATATTGAACAATTTATTTATTTCATGTTTTTTTAATCAACTGGCCCCTTCAAACTCCTTTCGTGCCGGTGTAATGTGTGAAATGAAGCCCACTACAGGTTTCAGTGTTTAGCACGCTCATCTTTCTCTGCATAGATTTATTTCCAGTGGAGGTCTATTCTGGTAACTGTGATCATTTGTTCAGAGCAATAATTCTCTTAAAAATCAGTACCATCACACTGTTGGGATTGACACTATGATTTAACCCTGAACTCAAAAGTTTTATGCTTACTTGGCCTCAAATAACTAAATGAACTGAATTGCTTTGAGCCTAAAGAATGCGTTTCAGCCCCCAGTCTCATTTGGATATTGAATACAAGCCGTCACATGTATGAAGTCAGAAGCAGTCCGGTCCAATAGCTGTTGAGTGCTTTTGCTCCACCAACCTCTGTGCAACCCTCGGCCCTTTGATCTTCGCTGATATTGCTCACTCCATCAACTGCAATTACCCCAAAGCAATGTGATGCAAGCATTAGAATGTTGACGCTCATTGGAACCCCTGGTGGATTGCGGCATCGTCATCAAACATCCCAAGGGAGCGTGGATTTTGACACACAGATTCTGCTTGAATATGGTTGTCGATTCATCATCCATTTTCAAGCATAAGGTTTTTTTTTTTCTGTCACAGGCATTCCTACACACCCTGGCTCCCCTCCTAAGCCACAATCCCTGTTTTTGCCCCGTGCTATTTGTCATTGTGTCATTACTGACCCCCTAAATTGCATCTCGATTTTACCTCCATGCTAAGTGCTTAGCTTTGTGGCCCAGCACCACAGCTATCGCTTGTTCACATTCCAGCACCCGGTTAGCATGTGCTTGCAGTGCCCTCTGTAGAAGTTATATAACTGCAGCACTATAAATAGGCTGGCTGGGGATCTTTTGTCTTTACCTGCTTGCTGTTATTCTAACAGTTATATTTCTGGAAAGCACTGGAAGCTATGCCATGTAGCCAACTGTTACCATAGCTACTTGTATTAGTGGAAGGTACCCAGGCCAAGACTGTTTCTTTTGCGATGCAGAAGATTGTTTTAATAGGTATACTGTATTTTTGTGACAAACAACATGAGAATCCTGCATACTCCAGAATATAAAAACTGATGGGCCTTTGAACAAAACTGGTCAGTCACATCTACTCGGAGTATTCAGCGTGAGAGATGATCAATTCTCTGTCGAAGTCCTTGTTTGAAAAAAAGGGTGTAATTATAGGGGCAATGCAAATGAATGTTGAGAGAGTAACAGTAATCGGAACATGTATATAATTTCCTGTTTAAGCATAAGCATGTTTAAAATAAGCTTATTGTATAGTAGAATCGAGTGGAATGTACTTTTGTGGAAAGTATTCAGGCTGTCAGCCAAAATGGATTTGACAGCTTTTGACTGTTGAATTGCATATTTTATGGAAAGTTTAACTGAAAAGAAATTCATACACCATTGACTGTGGTAAAAACTTCTATTTATGTTGGAAATATTTTCCTAATCTTTGCTATTCATCAAAATCAAGCAGTGCTGATGCAATTACAAAATAGGGACAACCTGAGAAATACCGTTAAAGAGTGTAATTATGAGTCAGTAGGTTTTGAGGCGATGCAGAGAAAATTGATATCTTAGCATGCATGGACAAAGATAAAATGGAAACAGCAACAGCTTGCATAAAGCAGAATCTAATAAGGGCAAGGGATTAATTGAGGGTTAGGACTAGTGTTTGCTGAGGAGACTCTGAAAGGAGCTCAAATTAACCTCGTCTTTCAATGTGAGGACTTGTACATCCTTGCTAAGTTCTTCTAGTGTCCTAATATTTCAGAATGGCACTTTTTTTTGTGAACGAAACACCGTATTTACGTCAAATACAAATATTGCCATGGGAAAATTGTCACATTTAAAGTCCAGCGACACCCAAAATCTCCAAAAATTGCTTTAATGCCTTTCTTCAGTACTTTTGCCATGTGAATTTGAATCTGACAGTGGTTTTTTCTTATTCTATTCATGAGAAGTGTAGAATGCAAATAAAAACCAGGTTTGGGAACGCCCCTTGAAAATTGCTAAATCCCTCTGTGCAATTAGGTAATCCATGAGACATCACCTCGAGAAGGACAATACTTTGAGCAGAATTGCAGGAAGTGAGTCTTGTCTGCAGTACCACGTACATTCGCCTAGACCAGAGGTGGGCAACGAGGGCTGTATCTGTCGCTGGTTTCTGGGCTTTAATTTGTTAATTACTTTAATTAGCTAAAGTATTTATGAAATCTGACGTTTCTGCTGCATCTCTTTAAATTCTCACAATTGACCAGCTAACACTGTACTTATCTCCCTAAATGTAACATTTCTCTTTGATCTATTGTATGAGCAAATCCATGTCTCAGAATATAACCAATTTGTTCAATTAGTCAATGTAATTGGAAGAAATAAAAACCTGCATACACACCGGCCCTCCAGGACCGGAATTGCCCACCCCTGGCCTAGACCTACAACTGAACATTTGCGTTTTTCACTCCCAAATTCAATACAAATCATAAGCAACACTTCCAACAACAGTAGTGAGGATGAGAGAGAAAATGCTTTGTTTTTGGCGTCAGCTGAAATATCCGATTTGTCTGAAGATCATGAAATTCAAGCTGGAATTTAGGCAGCTGGAATTGGTCGGTCATATTGTCGTGAGCCTGAGGTGGAAGTAGGTATAAGAAACTCAATGCATTATCAGTATGATATGAAATAAATAATTATAAAGGGCTTATATAACATTGGTGACTGGTGAACTGATAATTGGTGAGGCACAGACCATTCCTTGACAATAATAATTGGTCTTGACCTTTTTTTCAATTGTTTAATTAAACTGACTTTATATGAACTCCGAAAACAGTCAGGTGCAGCCAGCTCTGCTCAATAAGATAACACAAGCATTCATAAGCCTCAATCTCTTTTCACTAATTATCCTTGATGAACTCCTTCTCCAATAATAAAAATGATTCATCAGCGGTTGTATGAGTTAAAAGCACAGTTTCTTTCCTATTACAATTAAAGAGAAAATGTTTTATTCACTTTACAAAAAAAGATAAACTACGATGTGAACTTTTGTGTTTGCTGGAAGCACATCCTGCTCCATCAGATCTAAGCTTCATAATTGCATAATTACAATGGAAAGTGAAACTTAGCGACAAAAATCCCCAAATGAATAACGCTGATTCAAATGTTGAAATTACGCATTTTCTTTGAGATAAATTACTGAGGAAAACTCATTGAATCTTATAATGTTGAGTGCTACATAGTGTTGAGTGTTTACATAGTGTTGAAATAAATAAATGATTGAAAACAGTTTTAAGACCAATAATTATTTTCGAGGGATATTCAGGGCTTCACCAATTTTTATTTCACTATACGTCACTGGTGCACAGTACTCATATGACCATGGCTGTGTCTGTGGTGTAGCTAGCTGCAGCTTGCTTAGATTTACTAGCTTACATTATTTACATTTGACATTGTTTATTTTTGCTGACTGACATGTGATGGGGTATATTTTCACTTACAAAGCTGCATCAACCTTTGCCAGCACATGTAGACTGCTATGCATGCCAGTTACCTCTCACTGCCCAGTAATGTAAAACAAATGTTTATTTTTATAACAAAAGTACAGCGTGCAGCAATGAGATGGTAGTTTCAGGCCATAATATATGCAGCAAATAAGCATGAAATGGCTGCCTTTTATGCTCTACAAAAAAGAAAGAAATCAAAATTTAGATGCACTTTTTTGATACGCTGACTAAGCACCAGACTAAAGCAGACTAAACTTTCCTTTCGGAGATGATGTATATGGTCACAAAACCAATTTGAGGTGACTGAACTTTTTTAAGGGGCGGGGGTTAGGAAGTTATAAAGTACACACAAACGATAAAAATTTCAGTTTATTTCTCAGAGTAGTAATTTCACAGACAATACATGCAAAAATATCCAGCAGTATACGTATTTACATGTAAAAATGAGCAAAATTATCTCAATTACATGGGACCTCTAAGTCCAATTGCCCGATAGACTGCACAGCTGTTCCCTGGCCAGATGTGTGTCATTCTTTAATTGGTTCATTTACAAGTTCATTGTTACGACTCGGCTCAAAAGCTGTAACAAGGAGGGAGATGCACGCTGATGCATTTAAAAAGCAAGATTCAATTATTTCACAAACCTGAACTTAACAAAAAGACTATGCAAATATGGGGTGTGAAAGTCAGTATCATCAGTGATATAAGTGAGCGGATGTGTGCAAAGAGTAGTGATAAGTACTGTATGCAATCCAACAAAAAAAAAAAACAACGAAAGTCAACAGGGAGAGAGACCCCAACATGGGAAATGGGCTTTTTTATTTGCTCAGCAAACGAGCCACAGGTGCTCTCCATTGTACCAATGAGCCCTGGCTCCACCCACCAGGCACCTGCAAATGAGCCTCAAATGCAAGCAGAGTAGGGACCGTAAGGTCTGCAGATGGCCTGCAGTCCATATAAAGAGTGGCTTGCTTAACTGTCACTGCCAGTGAAGCAAGCCATCACTGTGTTGAAAAATCAAAACCTCGGCAAAATAGGAAAAACATTAGTTGTTGTCAAATCAAGTATTTGGTCACTACATTCAGTAAAAGAAAGAATTCACTAGTGAGCTCAGGAATACCAAAAGGCCTGGGATACCACAGATAACAAGCGTCATAATAGAACAAAATAGTTGGAGATGAGTATGGAGAAAGGAAGCATCTGCTCATGACCCGAAGCATACGACCCTATCTGTGAAGCATTGTCATTTGTTGGCATGTATGGCAGCTGTACAACCCCTAAACGTAACATTGCCGCAAAATGTAAAACTCCCCCTAAACATAATAAAAATTAACGCAAAACATAAAACTCCCCCTAAATGTAATAATTTCTAATGCTAAACATAATAATCGACCTTCCCCCTAAACGTGAAATTCCTAACGCTAAACGTAAATACTCAGCCTCCCCCTAAATGTAATAAAAACTGCCGCTAAACGAAATATCTTCGGCCTGCTGATAAAACCTCGTATCTTCAGAATGATTCAGGAAAATAATAATAAAATAATATAGCAATATGGAGTACTTCTTAGCAAGTACTCTCAGTAAGGCAACACTTGGTGAATAGTGTCCTCCGAAGTCGTTCAACTCCAATAACAGATTTCTGGAAATTACGTTTCATGGCAGTTCTATCACATACAGGGTAGGGGAGACCGTGTAGTGTTGTGACACTGGGTAAAATGTAACGCTGTCTTTTTGACCAATCAGAAATAGATGCAGTGATGTCATCAATATAGGACACTCTCTACTTCCTTTTTGAGCTCACAGGAGAAATGGCATATCTCTGTGTGCAACTTTGTGGATTTTATGACCAAAAACCTCATTTTCAGGTAAGAAAGTAAAATTTTTTATGAAGATTATTTTTTGGCTTGGGATCATTGTGTTGTAAATTCAATGATTTGATTTATTATACTTAAAACAGCAGTTTCTATAGTTTAATCAGGTACTTTGCATTAAACTTTGAACCCACATGTTTAAAAAGCTAGCTATGTAATGGCTGCATGGGGCGGGGATAGTTGTAACACTGTCTATTCTGAGCCCACAAAGCCTGCATCCTAGGGGCAGCCACGTACATTTGCCACAACTGCAACAGTGGCTGAAAAAACAGTCCTGGACACACATACACACACACACACCTAAATCAACATGGTCCTAAGGTGCACTTCCTTAAAAAAAGACAGGATTCTGTAGTGGAAATCATTGCGTGGACTCAGGAACACTTCTGTAAACTATTGTCAGTAAACACAGTTTGTCACTGCTTCCACAAATGCAAGATGAAACTCCATCTATCCATCTATAAATAAGACCCAAACACAATACCTTCCTCTCTGGGCTCGAGCTCAAAATGTACTGAGGCAAAGTGGAAAACTGCCCTGTGGTTTGACTAATCAAATTGTGAAATTCTTTTTGGAAGTCATGGATGCCGCATCCTCTGGGCTAAAGAGGAGAGGGGCCATTTGGCTTGTTATCAGGAAACAACCCAGATAGCAAGCTTCTCCGCTCCGGTCCTGCCCCGGCTCTGAGTCGGATCAGCTGGAGCCAGGGCAGATCCGGGGCAGATCCGGAACGGAAGTGCTTGCTATCTGGGAATTCAAAAACTAGCATCCATGATAGTATTGGAGGCATTAGTATTACATAGCATGGGTAACTTGTGCATCCATGGAGTCATCATTAACCCCTTTCTGCAGATGTAGACGCCTGCGTCGATAGACCTGCAAATTTAAGCACGCTGTTACTGTACTCGATCACTAGATGGCACCACCGGATCAGTTTTTGAATATTCACAAGCAAGCAGACCTCGAACGCGGTTTTGAATATGGGGAAGTTCACTCCACTCCCTGTTTTTCGAGAGTTGCATGAATTAAACTCCTCAGCTAAGCCTGATGTGCAAACTGGTCAATATCCTTGCCCATAGCATCGATCCAGCAGTTTTAAAAAATGATCTTTTGCGACAGAAAAAATCGTTTCCTATGTAGCAACCACTTTAGCAGCAGTGAGCCAACGGCATTCCAATTAGTGGTTCAGAAAAATCTGTTTTCTGAAGCAAAAAATTCGACATGGTATTGATTCTCTCACATTCTACTGTCAATTACAGTCATCAAATGCAAAAAATGCGTAGTTGCCTACCGTGCATTTTCGTGTACATTCCTTCATTGACAAATCCAGAGCTTCCTTATATCCACCCGACTACTGGCGTTGATAGCCAATCACTCAGTCATACATTCAAGCTCTGCTGCCTAACTGCACAGTTAGACTTCACGGTCTTGTGAAACTTCCGCGGTAACAATGTATCGATTGGCTCGTTTCTTATCCAATTCCCGAGTGTTTAAACGTTCTACAGCAAGTGAAACATATTGATTGGACAAACAAAGAGCATACAAGCCTATGCGTATCAGCATGCTCGGTTGTATCCTGTTTACATTGCACGCATTACGCGGCTGAAACAGACGCGATCTATCTATATATATATAGAAAAAAGACACGCAAAACTGGCCTTGAAGTGTTCAGTTATATTTAGAGGATTTAAATAAGAAAAATACACGGTCAATGGGAATTATTTCGAATGAAACAGGACCGGAGGGTTCCTTTACTGGATACATCGTCTCAGGAGGAGGGATTCGTGGAAAAAAGGAAGGCTGCTAGTTTTGTTTTGTGTTTTGGAATGTATACCGTACTCAACAAAGTCGAATGCCGACGTTTTTTCCTGTTTTAAAGTGAACTGCCCATGCATTTAGGTGGACCCCCTGGTACGGTCATTGCACCGTTCTGTTGATTCTAGGGAGGAATTTATATTTTGTGATGTTCCCAGAAAGTGGAATGTCTGTTCTGTTAAAATAAGGTCAATTTCAGAATTCAGATATTACTGAGTTAGTGAGTTGTACTCCTTTATAAGGGTTGAAATGAGGTCGGAGTTTGGGAACTGGTAACTTCCATTACAGGGTGAATGTTCTGACTGTTTAATCAGCAGTTTATAAAATGCAATGCGTGTTTGTGCTGGCTTGGGAGACTTAGAAGAAAAATGGACAAAACTCTAAACTTTATTATGGAGAAAAGGCATGTTTTGTGTTTGGAGAGGTTACTGGTGACCACTGATATTCAACTGCACTGAGATTGATAAATTCATACTAAACTCAACCAGAAAATCATTTGTTCATATTAAATTTCATGCCTTACAACTTTATTTGTGTTATATACATGATTTTACTATGATTTGACAGGAAATAATTTTGAGACTTTGGGGAGACACTTGGGTTGCTGTATAATTTGGCTAATAGCATGTAGGTAATCTAGAATGTAATGTTGAAGATGCATTCTACTTGTGGTCAAGGAGTTTATGATACCATAAATGTATAGTTTTAAGCCCCAGCAGTTTTTCAGTCCTCAAAATAATTTTTTTTGCAATTTCGGTGGTGAATTCTCATGAAGATTTTTCATGTTTGCAGCTCATTTTCTCGACCGAAATCAAATCAAAATCAAATCAATCAAATCAAAATAAACTGAAATACAATGTAATTCTAAATGCTGTAAGTGTCTGTAAAGAGCCACATTTTTCCTCTTTATGAAGCTTAAATCTTGAATTATACAGCATTAAAGTGGGTAACCCATAAATAGCCAAATTTGGCTTCTGCACAAAGGGGTGGACCTTAGGGATCAAACGATATCCAACCGCGCTTTTTTTACGGTGTAATAAGACCACCTGCTACCATGAGGCGAACATGTGAGCTTGCCCCAGTTCAATGAGTAGAGCGGTTTTTATTGAGATAGCGTGTTTCATTGCCGCATTTTTTAAATGGCCATTGAACAGTGCAGATTTGCACAATTAGGCCATTTCGTGCGATCGTGATAATTTACATCTCACATTCACTATTCATCCGCTTTTCAGAATGTTTTCCAACTTGTGTAGTTTTTGGATGCCTAAAATCTTTGGAGATCGTAAAGTGAATCGCTTTATTTTAATTAATCATTACTGATCTCCTAAAATGCTAAAAATGGGCAATGGTTCTAATCGTGTACAGTCATGTTGCTCCCTCCGGTGGAAATCAGGCTTAAAGCAAATGGAATGATCAACAATGGTAGAGACACCTGGCCAGACACCAAATCAGTGAGCATTTCACTTGCTAATGGCAGAACGTTGCAAAAATGCGCAGTAACTGAAGACAGCTGCAGGACATTACAAGTAATAAACCCAGTATTTTGTAATGTCAATCGGCTCAAGGCATCAGGCAGTCATTAACTGCTAAGGGCTGAGAGTACTAAATTTTTTTTTTTTTATGTGAAATTCTCGATTTACTTTTGAGCCCCTGAAATTGGGGGGCTATGTATAAAAAAGTTTGTGATTCCTGTGCAATTCATACAATATTTCTGGCAAAATGTTTAGCGTTTTACCGAGCAGTGGAAAGTTGAGTCTACCCTTAATGATATTTTGGAGAGACAAATCAGACAATGCGTCAATCACTAGCATAAAATCACCAAATGAGGGAATATCTCTTTGGAGAAACATGATCAATCCCTCCTGTAAAGTTTTGCACTTGTAGACTCTATAGGTGTGAACACCTTTCTAAGACTTTTTATCTTGATTTTTTCCTCCAATTTGTCAACTGTTAAATACAGGAGCCACAGCCTCTGCAATTCATCCTTTCATCAGGAAAAAGATGACTGATGCTGTAAAATGAATAATTATATTCTCATATTCTCATAATTAGCATAAAATATTTTGCCACAGTTTGTCCATTTTTAGTCGGAGGCAAGGCTATTTTAGAGTTCTGCTTGGTTCTGACCACGCAGAGTGCACTAAAATGAGCAGGCTAAAGCCCAAGTCATACGCACCAAAAGAGTGACATAAGGCATTTGAATCTGTATATGCCATGCTTGAGACAAAATGAAGAATCCTGCTAAAATGATGCAGAAGAGATGAGTATGTATGGCTGAGGACAGTGTTGGGCAAGCTGTTATTTTTAGTGCACGAGGGAAAGCCTGCCATCAACAACAGCCCGAGCAAACGGGCTTCCCTAATTCGCTCCTACACCTCCAAGGTAGAGGCAGCACCTCTAAGAGCTGTGCTTTCATTCCCTGACATGGCAATCAGCTGCGCATAACATTTGGTGCTCAAAATGTATGGCAAGCAGCATTTAATGTGAGTGGTATTATCCAGCTGTGGGAATTTGTATTGGTGCTCTCAATCCCAGTTTGAGTCTGAGCATTCTACATTGTTTTGTTGTGAACAGAGAGTTTGTTGTCTGCTAGTGTGGTTAAGGTCGCACACACTGGGAGGCGTAAACATTTGCGCTCCCTGTCACGCCGTGTTCATCGCATCGATTCAAAGCTGAGTAGTATTAGTGCCCTTAATAAGTCTCAGGGTTCACATGAGAAATCATAAACCTTGCAAACCTGTTGTCAAAACCCTTGTGTCAATGCTTTTTATGCCTTTTCCATATTCAGAAACTTGTGTGACTCTTAGGAGTATGACTCCTTTGATTGGTTTAGGTCTTTTGTGTTTGCCACTCCTTGACTACGTCTCATTTTATTGATATTTCCTAATGTGATGAGTATTTAAGCCCCCTGCTTTGTGCTGCAAATCGGTGGATCATAATTTGCCACTTGTGCTCCGAACCAGTCAGTATTCCTAGTAGAAACTCTTTGTGTTCAGTAAAGTAGAGATGTATTGATTTGAAACTTTATTTAAAAAAATTGTCATATTGGTATCATCCGAAAGGGTGTAAAATACTCTATTAACATTTTCCACCTGGAGATAATAATGGAATAGAGTAATCGTGGATGTAAAATGAGCCTCTCAGAACAATAGTGGTCTAACTCCATTTTTTATCATTTTGAGAAAACAGCTTCCAAAGTTTTGACGTTGTCAAATTCAGTATGCCAGTATTTAGACCTGTCTTGAAGTGACATTCTTTGAATCTTCCCTTTCATGGTCAGAAAGTATTTTGTTGTCAACACTAGTGATTTTTGTTATTATTGCGTGTTTCGCTTAAAAACTAAGAATTTTGGAGTTAGACCACTCTTGCACTACTATCTATATTTCAATGGTGGAACTAACAATCTTCTGGCCTATTATTGCATAAATAGATTTTACCATTAGCATTAAAAATATGGGTCTAACTTGGAAAATTAGAAAATTAGATTTAGACCACTATTGTTCTGAGGGGCTCAAATGTGCTTTCAGCAACCCCCAATATCATCCTTGAACAGCACTATATTCGGGCCAAGAGCTATGACGTCAATTGCGGAAGCAATTGTGACACACAGGCTTTTATGTGCGGTGGCGGCTGGTGAACTGGCGATAGGGAAGGTTTAAAACAATCCCTTAAAATTAATGATTGGTCATGACCTTTTTCAATCATTCATTTAAATTACCATTACAGAAACACCAAAAACTCTCAAAATTATCAGTTGTGGCCGGTTTTCATTTGAAATGCATGCCCGTCAACTCTCATGCATTCGGTGTGAGCTTAAGTGGCATATTTAAGTTCCTCTGCTGTAGTCAGCAGTTATTCAATCAACGCGTATGTAAGAGATTCTCTCACGGAATTGATGTCCTTGTGTACTGGAGGGGTTGAAGCAATGGAATTGCATAAAGACATTTCAGATGATCTTATTTCATTTAAATGATCATGAAACGCTTGCATTGCTTCCAATCCCTGAATAAAGAAAAGCGTGAGAAGTCTGTAATTGGTATGCATTATAAATTAAAACTGGCCACACCTGAAAATGTTGAGAGTTATTGGAGTTTCTGTAATGGTAATTGAAATGAATGATTGAAAACCGGTCTTGACCAATCATTTATTTTAAGGGATTCTTGAGCCGCCCATATCGCCGATTCACCAACCACCACTGATCGTGAGTGTATTTTACATTGCAAGACTTCAATTTCAACAAAAAATTCCTGAATTTTTTCACCCCCTGCTTGACTTGGATATTGAATATGCATGGCGATATTTTGAGCCAAATCCAAACAATTGTGATGAAAAATAGCCGCCCATCTGTTCCTCCGTCCAAGTTTGGGATTCCAATAAGGTACTCTGGAAATTGTCAATGTCCATAAAACTTCAGATATATGTTGATTTTTTTATATGAACTACCACTTTATTATAGGTTTTAAGACTTTTTAAGTTTCCTTGATGTAGAGTAAAGCAGACTTTTACAACCCAGAACTTTGTCATGAATAGTTTTACACTTCTGCTTGTTGCAGGAAAAAAAAATTTAAAACAAGATATTGCAGGGACATGTGCTCTGCGTTAACAATAACATACTTTTATGCACAACTTTATGCATAAATCTAATCTGCAAGAAATATAAAACAAAATGAGATGAAGAAATGAACTAATTATGACAGGCAGACAATGATCATTGCACTTGACTTCCTTACATAGTGTCCCTGCCTCCCACGGATTATTTCATCAGAATGGGGCTACTTTTGTTTGCACTTTTTGGGGATGTGCACGAGTTGAAAGGGTGTTCAAAATGCCTCTTTTATACTCTTCCTATTTGAGTGAGTGTCCATAAAGTGTTTTGTTAATCATCTCCATGACATTAGTTTTCTGTAGAGGTATAATCTGCCCATTCTCTGATTTCTCAGTACATGTCTTGTTTAAGTGTTGCATGTAATTAAATGGCAGCTTTTCACAGGAGCTTTCCTCTCTATTTAATGGATGCGAACAAGCTTCCAAATCTCCTTAGATACTGTGTTCAAGATCAAGTCAGTACATCTGTTCAGTTTTATAGGAACAAGCTTTCAAGTCTAATTCGGCCCCAGTATTGGGATTGCATTCTAGTTAAACCTTAGAAGTTTGTTCCTCTGTGCAGTTTGTCAGGAACAAGCACCCAATCCTTATAAGGTCATCAGGATTAGAACCAAGTTCCCTTCAAGCAACTCCATCCTCCTCTAGGACAGCTCGGCGAAGAGTGCACTCCACTTGGCTGTTATCCGGCAGGCCACAGTGATGCGAGATCAGGTAGAGCACCAGAAGCGAGGTGAAGGGGAATGAGGAGTTTAATAAAACAAAAGCAAACAGGCACGAGGGCCAACAAAAAACTCAGCCCAAAGGGTTGCAAAATACAAACTAAGGTGAGCTTCACAGAGCTAGAAACTAAAGATCAAGAACGACAAAAACAAACGCTACTGGAAACTCCAGGCAGAGAATTAATAAACAGAAAAGAACAAAGATGCTAGGAATGTAAAGGCTATGTACAAAATGACAAGGACTATGAAAGCAGACTAGAACAAGACTTGCAAACATGAGCTTGAACTTGAGCGAGACACTGTCTGCCAGCCAACTTCCACCGCATCCAGATAAAGGGTAAGAAATCAAGACATGAGGGGCAACACCTGGAGAAGGAGAAACAAGAGGCATGGCAAGATCATGACATGGACAGAGATTGGATGACAAGACTTGCTCATTAAGAGAATGAGCGTGCTCAGCTTAAGTACCAATGAAGTATGCAGTTTGAAAGCAGCATGAATGTTTAGAACAAAAAAGCACAGCAGACTTGAAATAGCAAAGCAGGAATCATGACAATAAACTCCCTGTCTAAATTAGTAGTATTAGTAATGTGCCTATCTAATGAATTACACCACCCAGTGAATGTTAGTAAATGTTAGTAACTTAACAGTTAATTGTCAATTAAGCTTAGACAGCCCCGAATCAGCACAGCACAGAAGGAAGAGGGAAATACCAAAGCCAACCAGAGCTCTGAAATGTGCAACAACGAAGGCACGAGGCGGAACGCAGACAAGCGGTGGAGTGGCTTGGCAGAGCTGGCGAAAACAAAAACATGGAAAAGTAAAAATATGGACAAGGAATGTGAACTATGAAATGCGTAATCCTAATACAAGAAACTGTTAAAACTGTAACATGAACTATGACTGTGGACTATGGAATCCTGATACATGAAACTGTTAAAACCATAAATGCTGTCCTGGCCAAAGGCCAGGACCCCAGAACACAACACACAGGCGATGACAGCTCAGCTTCGCTCACAGCATGTGTATTGAACTATGCTGTCCTTATCTGGGGTTCCGTCTCCACCTCTTCCTCTGGGGTTCCATACCCTAATTAGTGTATAAGCCCTCGATAAAATTACCTATTGGATTATACTCTGCTCTGCTTTGGATCCCAGGTCTGGATCATAAGATCTGTGGCCTTCTGGTCAAGTGTCTCTATCATCCTGGCCAAAACTGCTTCATGGCCAAAATGCAAACACACTAAGATTCAAACCTATGACCTGCTGGTGTGACATTTTCATAATTCCTTTCAGGTACCGGCTGACAGCCGGAAGGCAATCGCATTCAGATTTAAACCTATGGCCTTCTGGCGAAGTACCCCTGTCATCTGAATGTAGAGCTGCTTGACAGCCAGTTCTCTGCATTTGGTTCCATCAAAGAAAAATGTGCATAAATTGTGTGGGGTGATCTGTCAGTCATTTCTGGTGGCAGAAGCAGTTGCACGACTTGAACAATGAGCTTCCTGTGTTTTTGTTTTTTTACCGTAAAATCCTTCCAGTTTATGCCGGGGTGTATGTGATGGCTGTCAGACAGAAGGAGAGAAATAGTCTATGGTAAGCATTGCCGTGGCAACACTAATCATACCTTGACAAATTTAAAGTCTATCTAGTGGTGATATTTATTTCCTGTGTAGGACTCAAAACCTCTACCCCACCCACCACTCAAATAAGCTTAGGTAGCTGATCTTTAGAATCATTTAGTGGTCGCATATTTTTATGAATATTTTTCCTTTAAGGTTCAGGATAAGGTTTTTTTAGTCATGTATTTTTAATTAGGCCTATGATTTAAATATATTTAATGTTATTTATGTAAAAGTTTAAACACAATTCCACTTACTAATTTGAATATCTACCAGTCATATCACCACGCAAGGAATTCCAGAATGCTAGCAGATAAAATTAACATGGTCAAGATGCTCATCTTCTTGGGATCGAGGGATGAGGGACAATATTCAGCCAGAAAAGCTGGACTGTGACTGTAGTTCCATCAGTTCGCTGCTCGCAATGAATCATTTGCTTTTATTAATTGTTTGCATGATTTTAAATGGTAAAATTGGCAGGAAAATGTCTTCATCGTTTGTATAAGCGGCCATGAGGTTTAATGGTGTGAACAATCAGAGATTATCGCGTGCCAGAATTCCTTAGCTAAACAATGGTGAATATTGCACTTCGGCGCACGTGTGGGTTATGGTGACAGATCACTGAAAATAAACGCTACTGTAAATAGATGTTTCAAACTCCCTCGGAGAGGTTTCTCTCCAGAATCAGGCAAGCTGTACTCCCACAACTTCGTCTTATTGCCTTGTTTTAGTAGACTCTGCTGAATAAAGTCGCTAAGAACATGACAGATTTGCTGGTAGCAATAAAACCCAAATATAAAAGACGCCTCAGCCTGTTGGGCACCTGGAAGCAGCGATAATAATCCAGGAGTGTTATTCATCCTTAGCTGTTCTCATTCCATTTCATGTTTGCTGTAGTTTATCGTACATTTGCAACATACTTGTAACTTTAGAATAGAAGTTAAATAAAGACGTTTGTTGACGTATGTAGTAGACTATTTCATGTCAGTGTTTGAAAAGTCTTATTTTGCCCATTAGTTAACCTGCTGACGTGGATGTCGTAATATTCTTTCGAATTGAGAGAGGATGAGACGAATAGACTAGGTAAGTGCACGCTGCGCCAGTACCAAGGACAGCTCCGCAATCCGTGTTACTGTGGCGAATAGCGAACTGCCCTACAAAAATTATCCTGCAACCATTAGCTAGAAATGTGCCTGATATATCTCACAGCTACCCCATTTCACATGAAAAATGACGAGGTGCCCATGGCAGCAGGACATGTAACCTATGCATTATATATTCATGATGTTTGAACAAGAGTCGAACGTACAAAATAGCGCATAGTTTATTCTAAACTGCATGTTCATTAAATTTTCCGAATTTATTATGGTATAAACCTAAGCGCTGCCATCAGCTCCTATTAGTGAAATATTTATGCTTCCCTGTCGTCCGCATTCACACATTATTTATGTTGACCCTCGTTATATTTTGTCAAAAGCTCTATTGATACCGATAGGCTTTTGAAGAGTTGCACTTTGCCGTTTCACGAAGTGCGCCATAATGCTTATCTCCACGCTGTAGCAAAGCAGCCTCACATGTGTGCTCTTATGCGACTAAACTGTATTTTTGATCGAAATAGTTGTTTTGCTGAACAGTTTTTTTTTATTTAGAGTTTCTACCTTGATGTTACATAACATAAGAGCGAGAAAATGGCGTGAACAATGCGACAAAGAAGAAAAGCCCTTTATCAATAAAATGAAGATGTATGTTCTTCGACTTCATATTAGTTCATCGTTGATGCGAATGTTCCAACCCAATTCCCAAATAGTCCATAAAATGCATTTGCGTCCCTGTAAAATACGTGGTATTCCTCTTGGACTTCAGTGAACGTCTGCGTAATGCTATGGTATGGTTTAAACAGCAAATATTGAGGACCAGACGCTACGTTAATCGGCATTTCATCTCAAAGCGATGAAAAAAGATTCAAGTTTTCAGGTCTTTCAAAGGAATAAGTTGGATACGGCCGTGTCAGAACCTCATTTTTTCGCGTACAGATCTTAAGGAGAGTCGCGGCAACGTCACAGACGTAGGTCTCCTTTTTTGGGGAAACCCGTCACATCCTCTGTCCATGTATGGGCATTGAGTTGACACGCAGCGGGGAATCCTCTCAGTGGAGATGATGAATGGGGAGGAGGGCCGACCGAACAGCCCAAGTGTATATAAAGCGAGGGAAGGAAAGTCGCCGATGTGAATTCACAGCAACAGTCAGGACTCGCGCACCTTGATTTTGAGCATTCAGATTTCGCAATAAAGGGAATCCCGGATTATTTTCCAGAACTTTCTCCTCAACAACCTTCTTGGATATTATCTAAAGGACCTATTACCCTGAAATTTTGGGACATCTGACATTTTGTATTCAGTCGCATTTGGATTGACACAATTCGCTGAACTTGGTTTTTGGAAACATGCTCAATAACATGGATTTAAACTCTAAAGATTCGTTTTATTCAAATTTTGACAACTGTTGCAACTCTTCCCTTGGACTTGAGGCGATTAGATCAAAAGAAAACCCGGACATTTTAATGGAGGCTGAAAGACAAGCACCTGCTCAGTTGAATCAAGGTGAGCCGCTTTGCTTTTGCAACGTAGATGCAAAAATTCGCGTTTGCACATTAAATTTTAGTGGTAATGCATATAATCGCTCAGTCGTGCGTGGCGATTAATTGGCACAAACGAGTTTTTTTTAGTGCACCATAATGCGTATTGCCTTTTTCGCATGCTTACATAACAAATGCAGAATTTGCATGCATGCACTGTACGTGTATTAGTGATGTGATTCACTTATTTTTTATTTATTTTCTTCAGCGGGTGCAACCGTGCATCCTAAAGCGGAAGCATCCAACTCGGATTTCTTTTTTGACCCAAGCAACGTCTCAAAAGGCAGCGCCCCCACCTCTTTCGCCTACTCTGGCAGCTTCTACGTTGAGTCATCGCAAGGACCGGTGTGCAGCACGGAGACCCTGCTAAACATGATCACAGAAATCGTCGGTGTGTCCACGCTGCCCATCTCAGAGTTCCAACATGGGGACACTGGCACATCATCATACGCGCCCCCAACTTTGCTAGAAAACGGCAGGGGCAGCTTTTCAGATGCAGGATTTCAGAACCCGGGCGCTACTAGCACCGTGGCATGCGCATCTCCGCAAGTATACTCTCCAGAGCAGGTCTGCAACAGCTATCCCGGTGTTCAGACGAACCTCCGAGACCCTACAACAGCACAAGTAAACTTTCGTTCACCACCCGAGGTTCCAAGCCAGGGAAACCCAGAACCGCAACAGCCGCAGCCGGCCACGTTTCCAGTGGTTGTCAAAAATGAGTTCGAGAGTAGCTGTTACGAATGGGATCCATTCGGCAAACCTGATGCGTACTTGCCCTCAACTTTAGAACCCGATATATTCCCGTTATCTGGCGACAGTCCATCTGAGCAACAGGTGGACGTAAAAGATTTCCTTGACTCCTTGGCTACGTGTCCCGTTGCTGACACTGAATACAAACTAGAACGCGTCATCAAGCAAGAACAGTGTTTGATGGACAACTGCGCAGAAAATTTTACTGGTCCCCTTTACAATAACTACCCAGCGCCAGTGATGGACGTCTCAAATAACGTTTTGAAACCCAATCTGTTTTCCACTATCGGAGTTCAGCAACTGACGAGTCAGAGTGATTCAGCCTATACCCCCTCTAACATGTCCAGCACTATAGACTCTATTCTTTATTCATCTTTGCTGTCAAACACTTTTCCAAGAAATTGCGCTCGTATGGAAAAACCACCTCGTATCAGAAGAAGTCCGGCCTCCTCTAACGGACCGGCCAAAGAAAAACCTTTCTCTTGTCCCATGGAGAACTGCGACAGACGGTTTTCCAGATCAGACGAGCTCAATCGGCATATTCGTATTCATACAGGACACAAGCCTTTCCAGTGTCGCATTTGTTTACGGAGTTTTAGTCGTAGCGACCACCTGACCACGCACACTAGGACTCACACTGGGGAAAAGCCCTTCTCCTGCGACGTATGCGGAAAACGATTCGCCAGGAGCGACGAGAGAAAAAGGCATGGTCGCGTGCATCTCAAACAAAAAGAAAAAATGGACCTAAAGCCACAAGTGCTCAGTAGTTGGCCATTTCCTTTGCCCGAGGGAATTTGAACGCACATATGCGCTGCATACGGGCTATATGAGCATGAATTTTAAAATCTTTCCGCCTTGGAAGATTAAAGCTTTGTAAACAGTTGACCACTGATTACAAGTTAACATCTAAGCGTTTGCGGTGTATCATGCCAGTTCAGGTGGCTTCATTGACCGGCTTCCAGTGTAACTGTTTTTTGTCGGAAGAAGAGAAAATAAGTGGGTCCTCGTTTGAAATCACTACACCATAAGTCAAATGGGATCGAAACTGGGAAGGAGTCGTGCGTTTCAAATTTAATAAAGACTGCCAACATTCCAAGCAGGCTTCTACGCTATACATGCGTCCGAAAAGTCATTTTACTCACTGACAACTCGAGACGTCAGGTCTGATATGTGAGGCTGTCTCTCAAATCTTACTGAGGAGCAATTCAAAAACAGACTGAAAAAAAATCACGAAAACCTCTGAAATATTAATGCTTGGGCAAAAAGCGAAGTTCATTACCTCCACGTCTGAATAGTGACAACCTCAAAGCAAAAATGCTTATCTACTAAAAAGAAAACTTGACAAGATATTGGTTTGGGGGGAAAATACTCATCTCATAGACTTTGCAGTTGAGAGTCCGACGACGTGCTTTTTATGCTTTTTACATAACACTGCGACAAGCTAAACTGTGTTTTCTGAAGTTGCATGTTCTTGTTTATATTGGAATATTTCATTTAAAACTAAGGCAACGTTGTCCTCCGTGGGACAAAAAAAGACTGCGTTGTAAAATAACTCCGTACCACGGTTTTGTTGTCATAATACTGCTGATTTGTACTTGTGCTGTATTTTATCACTTATTGTATTTATTACTTGGATATATGAATGAATGTGAAGCTACACAATCTGTGGAAAAATAAATATATTTGTATAACTATTAATTATTTTTCTAGCCTTGTATGTAATTTAAAAAATAATGCTTTCTTGCATACTTTTAAATGGAAATGATTAATTTCCAGACTAACTCACAGTGTTATATTTGTGCCAGGAGAGTGTCCGAACACCTTAAATATTGCTTTTTATCACAGTAAAATTCTCAATTTTTATTTGCAGGCAAAGTGAGGATCACATGTCAATAAATTTGAGCAATTTAATGAACTGGTTATTTAGGCAATGTAATATATAGAATCAATTCTTCATTTTTAAAATATGGCAGAGTAAATTATTCCAATGAGAAAGCTTCTTGAGCTAAAAATAGTTTTGTTTATCAATATTTACTAATCTGATTGAATTTGAGGGGTTTCTGCAGTTTTTGGTTTAGCCAAGGAAGAATGAGCACAATGCAATAACATTGCTGTTGAGTAATTTTGTAGCACATATTGCTGCCACATTCAGTACTTTGATTGATTGATGATACTGTTAAAATCTTAAAATGCATTGTCTGATGGCAGTTCTTACTAAGTGCAAGTCTGGGTTTGAGGGAGGGATTAGATAGTTTTCCCAACTTGGATTGTGCAAAACAATGTGTAACTTGAACTTATTTTAAGTTATATTAACTGATATATTAACAAAGATACAAAATTGCGAGTGTGTACAGTTTCTAGGAATGACTCAACCGTGTTGTTATTTTTTCATACAAAGGTTTACAAATAAAACATTTTCTTTTTTGAAATGCTATTGCATGGGTTTGCAATGAATTTATATGATTTCCAGGCTATCTCCTCTTCAAAAGTGTGCAGGCCTGCAAACACACACATGCATATGTACATACACACACACACACACACACACACACACACACACACACACACACAGAGAGAGAGAGAGAGAGAGAGAGAGAGAGAGAGAGAGAGAGAGCCAGTGTTAAGTTTTTGGGTTTCAATCAGTTCTTCACAGCACTGGAAAGTGTTCAGACAGCACAGCATGGATCACTGGGTACTTTTTACCACACATAAATGCATAGGGAAGGGATGTTGAATATTTTCATTATTAAGGGTTCAGATACTGAAACTTGCAAACACACTGAAAAAAGTGATGTGTTCCATACACTTCATCATGCATATCACCTGGTTCCATACAACCTTTTTTAGTACGTCAAATTAAATTTTAAGATTTTCGGCCATTTTTGTTGATCAAATTTATTTTTACATGGCATAAATCAGTTGTGTGGAATCAGCTGATGACAGATTTTTCAGTAAACATTTTTTTTGACTGTAAAATGCAATTTGGACCCACAGTGAAATCATTGCACATATTGCATTCAACAAATGCTTCAAAGGAAGCATTATAAATCCAGATAAGACATGCACTTTTCTTTTAGTTCAGGTCCTGAGACTGAAAATGCTCTTGGCAATAATATGTGTGGAAACACACTTTAAATTCTCGCGTTTGTCAATGAAATGTCAGGTCAAATCAGGGACTCAAATGCAGACAGACATGGAAAATAAACCAAAATTGATTACATTTTGGGATAGTCAGACAGGCCAGGTGAAAAACCATAGAACAAGATGGAATTACAGAGACAGCAGGCATGGGCATGGTCAAAGATCAGACAAAGTTCAAAAAGCCAGGTGGGCAGAATACAGTAGGAAATCTCAGTCCTAACTCAGTCAAAAAATGAACAAGGTAAATTAGCAATTATCAATCAGGCACAAAGAACAAATCCAAAAAATCGAAGAACTCGAACAAACAGGGTCAAACGTTGAAACCAGATAGACTCAGAGGAAGGGCCTCAAGACACAAAACAAAAGCATCTGATACAGAGATGCAAGGGAAAATAAACGGAAACAGAACTGTTAGGGAAATGAGGAACCGCTGGAGACGCTGGCAGGAGGAATGCACAAATGGGCGGGATAACGAGCAAGACCATCATTAATTAAATCTAATGCTTACGCAGCGAGACGTGAATCATGGTGGGAGAGGAAAGCATGAACATATAGAAACAAGGTGAAACATAAAATGGAAACCAAAAAAAAAAAAAAATTGTGAACAACACGTATTACTTTTCAGTACTGCCTGTAGGCAGTCTAGCAGTGTTTTCCAGATGCTCCTGGTTAAAATGATTGATGAGTGAGGAGTCCAGGGTGGCAGCATTCCTCTAGCCCATACTAATGAACCACTTAATGGAAACCCTATCCCCAGCATCTTATGTCCAAAAGATGCCGGACCGTGAAGGTCTCCAAACTGTCTATGAGGTGGGGGGAAGATGGAGTCATGGGGGCAGGGGACAAAGGACTTTAGATAATTGGCTTGGTTAGGAAAACTTGGATCTTGGGATGGATACGACAGAAAGCATAAGGGAGTTGCAGCCTGATGGCTAAAAGGCTGATGACTTTGATAGCTGGGAAAGGTCCTATGAATTTCGGTTCCAGCGAGAGGGATTCAACCTTGTAGAAGAGGTTTCAGGTGGACGGCCATATACGTTGTCCTTGCACATCGTGAGGGGCTTGGGAGTGATGGCAGTCCATGACTTGCATCATGCTGCTGGAGGCATGCAGCAATGTAGAACGAGTGCACTTCAAGGTTGGCTGACAGCGTTGGATAAAGTCCACCATGGAGGGTACGCCTACTTCTTCTTAGGCTAAGAAGAGCCTTGACAGCACTTGTTAGCCTTGACAGCATTGGTGAAGAGACAGGCCTGTGGAGGCAGAGGGTTGGGAGTTGATGTTGCGCTCTACCCAGGCTAGTTTTTGGCTCCAGGAGCTGTGTTCTGAGGCATCAATGCAGTGTAGCAATGTCTCAATCAGCTGATTGGTCTTCCAAATCTGCTCAGCAAACTGGGGATGAAGCCCTGATGAGAGAATAATAGCAGTGTCAAGTAACTTGAGCATTCCAGAAGTGAGAGGCAAATTGGGGGGCCCAGTTGTAAACTATGTCTGTGGGTAGGCCATGAAGCTTAAAGATGTAGTTGATTAGCAGTTCCATGGACTCCTTAGCAGAGGGAAGTTTAGGTTGCATCAGAAGATTGATGGTCTTGGAGAACCATTCCACAATGGTAAGTACAGTGATATTCCCTTTTGTATGGAGGGAGGTCAGGGTGGTGGGTGTTGGAGGTGTTGTTCTGTGAATAGGTGGCATAGGCTGACACAAAGCTGCTTGTATCCTACTCCAAGAAGGGCCAACAGAAGCATTATTGGATGAGAGTCACAGTGCATCGTTCCGTGTGGGTTCCGGATGAGAATAGGCCCAACGTATCCTCTGCGTGTCGTAAAAGGCGACTAAAAGGGGTTGGCGTCAGTCAGGGCATCCGGCCACAAAACTCTTGCTTCAATTTCATGCTATGATCCGGAAAAGAATTGGGCAGGGTAAAGCCCGAAATACCCTGTGGGCGCCCCCACCTGCGTACGACAAAAGGAATGCTGGGGACACCGATGGAAGAGTAATGGGATATGACAGCTCATAAAGGCCCGATGTGCTACCTGGAAGTTGGAAAGGAAAGGAGGGATGGAAATTTGCTACATGGAATGTAGGATCTATGATGGGTAGTGGAAGAGAGCTGACAGATGAGATGAAGAAAAGGAACATTGAGGGAATGTGTATCCAGGAGACCAAGTCGGGAAGCAATGCTGCTAGAGAAATAGGAGGAGGATATAAACTGTACTATAGTGGAGAATCCAATAAAAGAAATGGAGTGGGGATTATACTGTCACAAAAGTGGGAAGAAAATGTACCAGAGGTGAAGAGGGTAAATGACAGATTGATGTCAATCAGACTGAAAGGTGGATTTGAGATGGTCACGGTAATATCAGCATATGGTCCACTGGCCGAATGTGGAGAGGAGGAGAAAGAAGTTTTCTTGATGGATCTGGAAGGTCTGATAGAGGAAGTAGCGGAAAATTAAAAGCTGGTAATTGGAGGTGATTTAAATGGACACGTGGGTAGGGAGAGCAATGGTTATGACAGTGCACAGAGGTCACGGCTATGGAGTGATAAATGAAGAAGGGGAGAAAATCTTAGACTTGGCGCAGAGGCAGGAGTTGTTAGTGTGTAACACTAGGTATAGAAAAAGAGATTACAACCTCATTAGATATAGTAGTGGGGGAAGATGTAGCCAGCCTGACTGTATCATGGTCAAGCAGAGGGAAGCAAAGAACTTGAAGGACTGTGAAGTTATCCCAGAGAGTGACATTGTGAGCCAAAACAGGCTAGTGGTGCTTGACATGGCAAGCAAAGAAAAACAAAAGCGAAATGTCAGGAAGATAGGTAGATTCAGAACGTGGAAACTGAAGAATGTGGAAACAAAGTGTGAGTTTAATAAAGCGGTAGAAAAGTTGAGTGCAGGGAGGGATAGAGACGGTGATGCCGAGGGTATGTGGCAAAAGTTGAAGGAGACTTTGAGAAAAGCAAGTGAAGAGACATTAGGAAGAACAAAGCCCGCAAGAAAGAAAAAGAGAGACTCGTGGTGGTATAATGAAGATGTGAGACAAGTTCTCAAAGAGAAGAAACTGGCTTTCAAAAAATGGCAGAAGTCAATGTTGGGAGATTGATAGGATGGAGTACAGGTAGAAAAGGAGAGAAGCCAAGACTAAGATAAAGTAGGAAAAATCTTATTTGAGGAGGAAAAGATTGGTGCCAGGTGGGCCAACTATTTTGAAGAATAAAATGAGAGGGAAGAGACAGGAGAATCGCTCAAAGTGGAAGGACCAGTAAAAGGGATAGAGGTGGAAGAGGTGAGAGAGACATTAGAATACATGAAGAACAACAAAGCACCAGGAAACGAAGCAAAGTGAATGCTGACATCTTGAAAGCAGGAGGTGAACAATGCCCGATATGGTTGACAGACATACTGAGAGTGGTATGGATGGAAGAGAACATCCCAGAGGATTGGAGGAAGAACTTCATAGTTCCCATTTTCAAGAAGAAGGGTGACATTCTGGAATGTGATAATTATCATGGAATTAAGTTATTGGAACATGGACTTAAACTATTGGAGAAAATATTAGACAACTGAATCCGTACAGTAGTAGAAATTGACCCAAAGCAGTTTGGCTTCATGCCAGACGCGATCTTTATCATCAGACAACTAGTAGAGGAAAGAATTGAAGGTAATCTGTCATTATTCTTTGGTTCTGTGGACCTTGAGAAGGCATATGATTGTGTTCCTAGGTAAGTAATGTACTGGTGCTTGCGAAGAAAAAGAATACCAGAGAAACTGATCAGACTGGTCATGGAAACATACAAGGAGTCTTGTGAGAACAGCCATTGTGGGAGCTGCTTTTTGCAGACGATCTGGTGATTATGGCAGACAGCGCAGGCCAACTGCAGGACTTGTGAGATGGCAGTAGAGTCTGGAAAGATACCAGTTGAAGTTGAATGTTAAAAAGCTGTAGGTGTTAGTGTGCAGAAAGAAAGGGGATGAGAATGTTACCATCAGAGACAGACATGGAGAGGAATTGAAGCAAGTTAATTGTTTCAAATATCTGGGATCGCTAGTCGCTGACAGAGGAGGGTGTGAAAAGGAGGTACAAGCAAGGGTGAGTGCCAGCTGGATGAAATGGAAGGAGGTTAAGCCAATTATAACTGACAAAAGGATACCAATTAGATTGAAAGCAAAGGTCTATACAACTGTAGTCAGGCCAGTGTTGACTTGTGGGTCAGAATGCTGGGGCCTAAAGAAGAAAGATCAGCAAAAGCTACTAGCAACAGAGATGAGCATGCTCCGAAAGATGCTGGGAGTGACACTGCGTGATAGCAAGCAAGGAAGTGAGAAGAAGAACAACAGTGATGGTAAGTGTAGTAACAGTAGGAGAGCAAAATAATTTCTGCTAGTACAATCATATTTTAAGGAAAAAGGAGGAGGTGGTAAAACAGGCATGGGAAGAACCAGTTAGGGTAAAGAGGAGCAGAGGTCACCAGTTGAAGAGATGGAAAGATGGCCTGAGTGAGAGACTGGAAGAACTAGGTTTGAATGAACAGGACGCCGGGGACGGGCAGAAATGGAGGAGAGAGATCATGGCCACTGGCCCCCAACCAGGGGAATAATAATGGTGCTGGCAAAGAAAGAAGAGGAGTCACAGTGCATCAAACTCCTGGGTGGAAGGCGAGGTGAGAGGAGTGACCCCACTGCGGTAGCTGTGGAAGGACAGGGTGGGGTCATAGAGGTGGACTAAGCGGCCATTCTTGGAGCCAGGACTGTAAGATAATATGAAGTTGAACTGGCGGAAAAACAGGGACCATCTGGCCTGGATGGAGACATTTGGCGGTTTTCAAATACTCCAGATTGTTGTAGTTAGTTCACACTGAGAACAGAGCATCCTTGCTCTCCAGTTAATGCTTCCATTCTATTAAGGCCAACTTGAAAGTTAGCAGCTCCCACGATGTAACAGTCCCTTTCCATCAAGGTCAGGCAGTGAGAAAAAAGGCACAGGGGAAGACCTTTTTGTCATTTGGGGACATCAGGGACAGAAGCACCCCTACCCCCATGTCAGAGGCATTCACCTGCACCATGGACTGTTGTGAGGGGTCATAGCAGATGAGGATTGGTGAAGCATGGCTTGAAGTTCTGGGAGGCTCACTCAGCTGCCAGGGACCAGGAGAATATATTGTTTGAGGAGGTGAGGGCTATTAGAGAGGTCGCCATTGAGTCGTAATTTTAGATGAAGCGGTGGTAGAAATTTGCTAAATTGAGGAATCACTGGAGTTCCGGTCTTAAATTGGGTGTGGGCCATTCTACTGCCACAATCTTCTGTTTGTCTGTCTGGATCCCCTCAGAAGAGACCATACACTGGAGGATGGAGACTGATTACCAATGGAATTCACATTTTGCAGCTTTTACAAAGAGTCTGTCCTCCAGAAGTTGTTTGAGGACCCGGTGAAGGAAGTGGGTATGTTCAGAGGGAGAATGAAAGCAGATGATGATGTATACATAGACAACCTTGCCCAGGACATCATGAAGATATCATTCAACAGGCTTTCGAAGACTGCTGGCAGTTGGGGAGCCCAAATGGCATCACCAGGTACTCATTGTGTGCCATAGAGTTTTTGAAGGCAGTCTTTCACTCATTGCCCTCTTGGATCCAAACCAGATAGTAAGAATTGTGGAGATCCAGTTTGGTGAATAGTTGGAACCCCTAGAGGGTCTCAAAAGCAGAAGACAAAGGGCAGTGGTAGTAGTTAATAGTAGTCAATGCATGAGTAAAGTTCCTTGTCTTTCTTTTCCACAGAGATGAATCTTGCTCTGGCAGAAAATGAGGATTAGTGGATAATGCCAGCTGCTGAAGACTCCTTGATGTACTTCTCTACTGCCTTCATCTTAAGCTGGGAAAGGGAGGAGAGGCTGCTCTGTAACATCCCTGCCAGCAGATTGATGGTGCAGTCATAAGGACAGAGCAATGGTTGTGAGGTGGCTTGAGATTTTCTGAACACATTCCAGAGGTCTCAGTATTTAGGTGGTATGTTGATCAGATATGGGGGTTTATTTGTAGACTCTGGGCTGGCTCTGGCAGGGCTTTGGGTGTCTTTAAAGCAGTGGTGGGAGCAGTAGGGACTCCATTCCAGCACGCAGTAGTTGGATCAGTTGACTGATGGGTTGTATATGATGAGCCATGGATGTCCCAGGACAAAGGGAGCAAGAGAGGACTTGATAACAAGGAAAGTGATGTTCTCACAATGGTTGCCCATGAACAGAACATTGACTGGGGTGGTGACATAATGTATTCAGACTAGAGGACCTTTGGTAATGGCAAAGGCATTTACAGGGTGCTAAAGAGGGTGGTTGGAGAGCTGTAGTTGGGTGACTAGTTCAGCATTAGTAAAGTTCACGTCCACCCCCTCAAGTTGATGAGGACTGAAACCAACTGCTGACAGATGGTGGTTTGGATGATGACAGGGAGAAGAAAATGGCTATCAGGGCAGTGGAAGTGTGAGTTATGCTCACCTGTGCTCCCCTAAGCATTGGTTCGCATTGGCTTTTACTGGGCATGTGGTGATGAAGTGCCCGGGTTCCTGAAGTAACGGCAGATTCAGGACAGCATTCTGTGCTGATGCTCAGCAGGGGTCAAACATGTGTGTTTGATCTGTAGGTGCTGGTGATTCCAGTGGCAAACAAGAAACTGGGGTTTCGGATTTAGTTGGTGAGGTTGAAGATTGGACCTTGTGCATTCTGCTCCAGTAGGCACAACCTCTTTCTTCGTGGTAGGTATTCAGCCAGTAATCGATTTGGATAGCTATTTCAATGAGTCTGTCAAAGTTGTTAGGAAAGTTGTAGGTCAGAGGCTCATCTCTGATCTCCATCATCAAACCATAGATGAAGGTGTATCGGGCTGCTTCACTCCACCTTGAAGTGGCGGGCAAGACCCAAAACTTGTTGGCATTGTCAGAGACTGACCAGCGTCTCTGGCAAATCCAGAGCATCTCACGAGCTGCCTTGTGACCGTTCATAGAATGGTCAAAAACCTTCCTTGCTGAAGGTAGTCAGAAGAGCTGACTGGAGATCTGGCATCCCAGATTCCAGTACCTCATTCACAGGAAAGTCTTGCTCGTTTGTGACCCCTTGTTGCCAATTCAGGAGACTGAAGACAGTTCACGGCTCTCCTCCGAAGCACGTGTCCGTGAGCCGCCGCTTCTTATACACTCATTGGTTGAATCTTCGCAAGTTCAGAATGAGGGCGGAGGATACGTGGACATGAACAGGTTTAGAATCTTCCTGACGAGCACCCGTCTGGCCAACAGGAGGCGCTGGAGCAATGAACAGAGCTATTTTTTTTCTATTTGACCTTTCCCGGCAGTCCCTTCCCAATTTGAAACCCTATAGGACAATAGCCAATTGTGCGCTACTCTGAAAAAGCTGCCGACCACTGTCGGTTGGTACGACCGGGGCTCAAACCCCTGACGTGATGGTCACTTCTGCACTGCAGCACATTGCCTTAACTGAGTGAGCTATCCGGTTGCTCTAAACTGAGGTCTATGAAACACAGGGATTGTCAGACAGGTCAGATCAAAAACCAGAAAGCAGTTTGAGGCACAGACGCAGCAGGTCTAGGCATGGCCAAAGATCAGGCAATGTAAAAAATTAAAAATTAAAAAAAAAACAGGTGGGCAGAATTCAGTACAAAATCTCAATTTAAGTACCTAGGCAAAAAAGAGCAAGGTCGTCACCGTAATTAATCAAATATGAAGGGCAAATCCAAAAAAAAAAAAAAAACACAGGGTCAAACAGAAAACAGGCAGACTCAGAGGAAAGCTTGTAAGACACAAAGCATCAGTGACTGAGATGAACTGGCACTGAAACGGAGACAGAAGGGAAAATAAATGTATGCAAAACTGATAGGGAAACAAGGAACAGCTGGGGAAAGAGGCGATAGGAATGTGCAAATGGGGAGGGTAACCATCAGCAATCATTAAATTAATCAAAAATTTGTGCTGGGAGACATGACACACAGGGAGAAAGGAAGGCTGAAACAAGGTGAAAAGACAGACTCAAAAGTGAGGTAACATGAAGTGGAAATAAAAATAAAAACATGGTGAAAAAAGACACATTATTTACCAATATTGACAAGAAATGCCACCACATGACCAAATAAAGGGAAAAGCAATAGTCATTTTTCAGTTGGAGTCATCTAGAGAGCTATTTGACTAAATTTTGACAAAACAGTGTGCAATAGAGCCATCTGGGTTGTCTTTGTTCTCATGATCTCTATAAAATACTTATGAATGAGCAAGTCTTTTCACTCAGCAGTATCAACATTTGCACAGCATTCTTTTATCCATTTTTTTCCAGTCAGCTGTTGCCTTTTATTGAAAGTGAAGCATGGATAGAGATCCCTGTTATAGACAAGTGAATTGGTTGCTATAACTGATTCAGAAACATTTATTTTTGAAAGATTGATGGTATGAAGAGCTTGTTCCACAACTCAGGTTTGCTCAAGGACAGTAATGTGGGTATGACTTTCTGTAGTAATGTAGAAAGCACTACTGCTTTCTAGTTGCAAGTTGTGGAATTAAAATAGCTGCTGATGTCCTGTTGCTTGTTCATCATTTGTGTTGAATGAAATATGGTACAGTGTCTAGATACGGGACACACAAAGCAGCATCAAGTACTTAAAGAAGTGGTTACTTCACATATTCAATACACTTTTGCATGAAGTTTAATGGGTCATTCTATACTAAATTATGTTCATGGTCCATAGTTTTTAATATGTTGTACAGCTTGTAATTTTGTAATTCACCCATAAAGGCTGAAAATTGGGAGAAATATCTTTCATACCAGTGATTAAAAATTTGATTCAATCCATTATTAATTTTCAAAACATAATTTAAGTCTTAAATAATCAATCAATTAAATATTGGAAAATACATTATCCAGGTCCTTAATTTGTACCTTTTTTTTTTGGCAACCCAGTTCCTGGCTGAGTTAAGATTATTTTTCTGAGTTACATCTATCTGTTATAGAAAGTAAGTGTAGTGAGTCGGTATTCCCTCCCTTCATTATTGATGTTCCAGCTGTTGCTAATGATTGCTTCCTTCTAACTAATGGCAGTGGCTGGGTGCGGCCTTAAAAGATTCGTCCTTACTTTCGGGAGAAAGGACTGATCTGGCGTAGTCGAGCTTTTGATCCCTTCCCGTTTCTTTGCAGAAGGATAAATGTTTGGTCGCTTTTTTACTCCTCTGGTTTTGAATCTTGATTTTCTGTCCCTTGTGTGTCTCCTGTGTGGACTGCATTCAGGGTAGATCGCCCAGCGCAGCTTTGGGGGTTTGCGATTTGCAAGACGCGTGAGTCTGTATTCCTGCTGGAAGAAGAAAAAACTGAGGGGACCGGACTTTCCCATTTGGACGCATTTGGGACTGCTGTTTTGCCTTGTTTCGAAGTGTGCGTGTGTGTTCGTGTCTGTGCGAATATACATTTATTTATTCTGAACTGCGTAGTTGGCCTTATATGGGTCTTCGCTTGTGTGAAGCCTTTGATAGTTGGGCCAACCCATGATATGTGTTTTGTGTAGTGTGTGTGGTTTTTTTTTTTTTTATTTTTTATTTTGATATTTTGAGTTGCAGTGGAAGCTTTAATATTTTTGTGGTCCGAGTGTTGTAATTGTATGCGTGTTCCTGATATTGGCACAATACTGCAAATGTGCTTTGTTTTAAATCAAGTTTGAAGTACTTCATGGGTACTCTGCCTTCAGAGCGTCTGCCTGTGAGGGGGGGTAGCCTTCTGTTGAATGGTGGGTGGGATTGTGTTGTACGTCAACTTGACGAATTTGCAGCTAAGTGAACTGTGTTGGGGTGGAGCTAGTCACCACGAGTGGACTTCCTGTGTGTTTTCACACTGCTTGGTGGTTGTGGCTTATTCACTGTAACCTTTCCTTCTGTGTGTGCATGTAAGGTAGGTGTGTGGGCCTTGGAACACGTGTCTGTTAGTCTGCTTCCCCTAAGGTAAGTCCATGACTGCAAAAATATTAGCTTAGTTGAGTCCCGTGTAAGATAAGGGTAGGTTGCAGTGTTTTTAAATGTGTGCTAATGTGGAGTAAAACCTAATCATTTTATCTATTGCTGTGATCAAGGTGACTACTTGTGCTTTAGTCCCCTGTGTCACTATGGTGCCCGGAATAAATTCATTGTCCGGCTATAGTTGGGCCTTTTGTAATAAAGTTTCTCTTATTGAATGGGAATTGCGTCTCGTGCCTCATGTATATGGATTTGTGTAATAAAATTTGAGAGCATTTTGGATTTGAATTTGTGTTTTCTTGTCTAGCTTTCTACCTTACCACTCTGTCACAATCGTACCAATTTTCATGTAGTATACACAGTTTAATGTCTACAATACAAACTCCATATATTGGAAAAGTGAAGAACCGGTGTGCTAGGTGCCAAAACATAATCTATTGCCTTGTGGCATCTTCCACAGTCATGTTCTGTTCCTTTCATAGAAATGAATAGCAGAACTAGCGTAATGAATTCAGCGCATCAGGTAATGTGCAGTGAACAAAAGTTGAGGCAAGAGAATCCAAGTGTGAAGAAAACAAAATACGTCTTAAGTGTCTGATGCAAGGCTTTAAACACGCATATAAAATATTAAACAGCAAGCAGGACTATTAATCCCAAAATACAAAGCGTTTTGCTAGGCTATACAGAAAGTCAGTGAAAATGCAAGTGCAAAGGTTTGGTGTAACGTCTACTGACAGGATACAGGAGACCAGAATGAGATTGGGCTTGTGCCCGCTCTATATAGGCTTAATTGGATTATAAGATAATTGATGACACTTGAGAATTGGTTGTGGTTCCGGCAGGGGAGCAGGCTGGAGCTAATACTCCGGTGATGCAGACCGTTGTGGGCGAGGCCTGACAACTATACAATACAGATTTTTTAAAAAAAATTCTGACTAAACTTGAGAAATGAACCATTTAAATGAACTCATTACCATGAAAAAAGTCTTAGCAAATGGAAAGTCTGACTTAGAAGTTTAATTCCGTTTAAGATGTTAAACTTGATCTTGAATAATAAGTCTCAAGAATGATTTCCAAGATATTTAAGCAAAAACATAGAACATCAAGTGTAAAAATAACATCCAGAGATTTCTTTTCACATACTTTATAACAGCATATCCAGAAAATTGAAAACAATACTTGAGAAATATATTTTTAAGACCTGAGAACTTTTTGAGGAAACTGTGTAACATCCTTTACTTAAAACAAGGAGTATTTTCCTTAATTGGTAAAAGTAAACTTGCCCTAGGCATATCGGTCATATTTGAAGGTAATGAAAACTCCAAGGGGGAGAAGTTATGATACCAGGCTTAATTTTAAGACACTGGTGCTAGCCAACCAGGGAGTCAACGGAACAGCTCCAGCATATATCCAGAGACTGTTCAGACCATACACGCCTGCCAGAGCACTCCGCTCTGCTACTTCTGGTCGCCTGGCTCCACCCCCTCTCTGGTCCTGCCTTTCCCACTCAAGGCTGCTGTCTGTCCTGGTTCCTCGTTGGTGGAATAGTCTACCTATCGAGGTCCGAACATCAGAGTTCTTGAGCTCCTTCAAGCGCAGCCTGAAAACCCACCTCTTCAGGCTCCACCATTCCCCTCCTCCACTGCCCTGAATCCTCTGACATTACATCCCACACTACTTTGTTGCCCTTTTACCTGTTTTGTTGCACTTGATTTTGTTGTCATGTTAATTGATTTTATTGCTCTTGATTTTGTGCCGTTAATTTTTGTTGCTCGCGATTATAATAATTGTTATGGCCCCAGTTTGTTATAACATATATGACAGCGAGGGATGACAGACAAAATTTTAAAACTTAAACAGGTTTAATTAAACAAACACTTTTAACTAATTTACTATCTACTCTACTGACTAAGATTGATATATACAAGAAAAAAAAAATTTTACAGTCTCTTGAGATGGGGTTGCTTGGTGATGTTCCGGGTGAGGAAAATGCTCCAACACAGGCAAAAATCCACAAAAAAAAAAAACTTCACAGGTCTTGAACAGAGTGACAGGTCTGGTCAAATGTATCCTTCTCCTTGCAATTTCTCCTACTACTTTACTCTCTCAATTTCTCTCCTTATATACTCTTTTGCAGCCCCCTCCCACATTTTAGACATTTTTTTTTTTTGGGACTTTCCATCTCAGACATGCCCAAAACATGCCCAAACCTAGCTCCAGACTGGGCTTAACAAAAAAAAGGTCAATACTGCCATCTAGTTGCGCTTTTTTGCATTACATAATAACAATAATAATAATAATAATAATACATTTGATTTATTTATATAGCGCTTTCTTGGACACTCAAAGACGCTTTACAAAATAAAGGACTAAACAATGACAACAAAAACAAAAACTGAGACAATAACATGAATGAAGACAACAAAATATACAATTAAAGAAAAGCCAGTTTGAACAGGTGGGTTTTGAGGAGAAATTTGAAGTTTTCTAGTGAGTCTGAGTTCCTCATGGGTTGTGGGAGTGAGTTCCAGAGGGTGGGGGCAGTGGTGGCGAAGGCGGGGTCTCGCAAGGTCTGGTGCTTTGTGCGGGTGATGGGCATGAGGAGGGTGGAGTCAGCAGAGCGCAGGGGGCAGGTGGGACAGTGATGTTGCAGGAGGTCAGAGAGATAGGGAGGTTATGGGCCAGGTTATGGAGGGACTTAAAGGTGAGGAGGAGGAGTTTGAACTGGATGCGGTGTTGGATAGGAAGCTGGTGGAGCTGTTAGAGGATGGGGGTGATGTGTTCTCTGGAGCAGGTGTGGGTGAGGAGGCGGGCAGCGGAGTTTTTGACAAATTGCAGTTTATGGAGATGATTGGGGGGAAGTCCAAAGAGGAGACTATTGCAGTAGTCAAGTCTGGAGGTGATAAAGGCATGAATGAGTATCTCAGCTGTGGTCTGGGAGAGGGAGGGAGGGACAGAGGCATGCAATGTTGCAGAGGTGGAAAAAGGATGTTATAATGATGTGGTTGGTATGAGAGGGTGGAGTCCATTATGATGCCAAGGTTGCAAACGGAGGGGGAGGGGGTGACATTGTGACCGTCGATGAGAGGGGAAAAGTTCTGTCTAGAGGGAAGGAGCGATGTGGGTCCGGTGATGAGGAGTTCTGTTTTATTGCTGTTTAGTTTTCGATCTAGGTTTTGATGTCAGAGAGGCAGTTGGTTATGGTGGAGAGGATGGCGGGGGTGATGGATTTGGTGGAGATGTACAGTTGTGTATCATCGGCGTAGCGCTGAAAATGGAGTCTATGGTGGCGAATGATTTGACCGAGGGGGAGCATGTAGATTGTGAACATGAGGTGGCCGAGCACCGAACTTTGGGGAACTCCATGGCTGACTGGGGAAGTGTGGGATTTGGAATTGTTGACAGAGACAAAGTGATGCCAGTCGGAGGTAGGAGATGAACCAGAGGAGTGCTGTGCCAGAGATGCCTATAGACTGTAGATGGTGGAGGAGGATGGTGTGATTTATGGTGTCAAATGCAGCTGAGAGTTCGAGGAGGAGGTGGATGGAAATGGAACCAGAGTCAGCAGTGAGGAGGAGATCATTAGAGACTTTGAGGAGAGCTGTTTCTGTGCTGTGGTGTGAACGGAATACGGACTGAAATGTCTCGTAAAGTTGGGTGGAGTGGAAATGGTGTTGGAGTTGAGTTATGACAGAGCGTTCCAGTATTTTTGAAAGTAACGGAAGATTGGAGATGGGTCTGAAGTTGTCCAGGTTGTCTAGGTTGAGGCCAGGTTTTTTCAGGAGGGGTGTGATGGTGGCAAGTTTGAGCGGAGATAGGACAGAACCAGTGGAAAGGGAGGTGTTAATGATGTTAGTGATGAGATGGATGAGAGTAGAGATGCATGGTTTTAGGAGAGGAGATGGAATGGGATCAAGGTGGCAGCTGGAGAATTTCATAGATGAAAGTTTAGTGGTGTCAGAGGGAGTCAGAGGAGAGAAGGATGAAAAGCTGAGAGATGTGGGTGGAGCAATGTCAGGTTCTGAGGGGATAGGAGTGGAAGTAGTGGATGCAAGTGAGCTGTGAATGGTTTGGATTTTGAAATGAAAGGATAAGAGAAAGTTATTGCATTTGTCTGTTGTGAATGTGGAGGTGATATTGTCCTTGGGTTTGGTCAGCTTTGCAAATGTGGAGAAAAGGGTGTGGGGGTTAGAAGAGTTGGAGTGGATGAGTTGTGAATAGAAATTGGAGCAGGCAGTTTTCAGAACCGAGTTGTATGTTGTAACAAAAAGTTTGTAGGCTTGGGCGTGAACTGTGAGACCAGTTTTTCTATGGAGTTGTTCATGCTGTCTGCATTATTTCTTGAGGTTGTGGAGATCCTGGGTGTACCATGGGGCAGAGGTAGAGAAAGAGACTGGCAGTTTTGAGAGGGGCCAACCGGTTGAGGCAGGAGGAGACTGTGTTGTTGTAGAAATTGACAAGATCAGAAGCAGTAGAATCTGTGGGAGGATGGAAGCTGGTGATGACATGAGATAGGGAAGAGAAGAGAGAGTTGGGAGGGAGGGATTTCAGGTTATGGAAGGTTATTGTTGGAGTTTGGTGGTGGGAGTGGGAGTAATGATGTCCAGAGTAATGGCCAGATGATAAGAAATGGTGAGGTCTGTCAATGACAGGTTATGGATGGTGAGAGAAGGAGCGGAGCAGACCAGGTCCAGGATGTGTCCGTGTGTGTGTGGGTGAAGTGACATGCTGGGTGAGGTTGAGGCAATTTAAAATTTCCAAGAAATTGGATGTGAATTTAGCTGTAGGGGAGTCTATGTGGAAGTTGAAATCTCCGAGGAGCAAGATAGATGAGGAGATAAAGGAGAGCTGAGTTACGAAGTCAATGAATTCAGAGAGAAATGATGAACAGTTTTTGGGAGGACGGTAGATGACGGCAACTGTGAGTGATTTGAAACTGGGAAGTCTAAAAGCTAGATGTTCAAATGAGGAAACAGGTGGGATGGAGATGGGGCGGAGGGTGGTGTCACTGTGGTGGATGACTGTGATGCCTCCGCCTCCTCTTTCCAGTCTGGTGTTGTCGATGTAGGTGTATTTGGGTGGGGTGGTCTGGTTGAGTGTGATGTAGTCCATGGGTTTGTGCTAGGTTTCAGTGAGACAGAGAAGATCCAGTTTATTGTCCATGATGAATTCACTAATGAGCAGGCTTTTATTGTTGAGTGATCTTGCGTTGAATAGTGCTGTCTTGAGGCTTTTTTTGTGAAATCCTTGTGGTGGACGTTGGAACAGGCAGGAGGTTGTATGGAGTCATGTGGCAGGCGCGCGAATGACGTGTGCAGATGTTGTTGTCGTGCCGGTATCCAGGAGGGTGAGAGCTGCGGTTTGTCCAGAGAGAAGGAATACTGTTTCCAGCAGTGAAGTTGTAAAAACGTTTGTGGCGGGAGCCCCGGTGAATGTAGGGGCGACGACGGAGGAGATAGAATTGTTTAAAGGTTGTAGTGATGTCCATTGAGGGAGGTGCGTGGTGGTTGAGTCTGAGGAGCTGCATGGACATGTACCAAAGAGCCATGGTCGGAGCCAGAGATGGCAACAGTCACGGAGATGCCAGCAGAGATGCCACGAACAGTAGCCACAACACTGGCAGAGTGCCCCAGAGTATAGGTCGGCCAGTAACCGGGTTGTAGTCCGCTGCTCGAGCAGAAAACAGCAAGATTAGGGTACGGCCGACCCCGGGAGCTAGCTGGATGGTGGTCACAGCCGATTGAACACCATGACAGGCGACAGGAGGGCGACCAGGAAAAGGTACAGTCCAGATCATGAGGCAGGATCAGAAACCACCGGATTCAGAAAAAAGTGAGGAAAGCGTTCAGTTCGAACTAGTTTTACCTTAATTGTTCGGAGTGAGAAGCGGCAGGCAAACGCGCCAGCGTCCTCTCACCAGATATACTCAAATCAAGTAACTGAGCAACCACACCCAAACAGTGAAACAAAGTCTCACTTTCAACAGCAGAACCAGCAGATTATTCAACAGCAGATTGTTATCCTTTTATTGATTTTATTGATTTTTGATTTTTAATTGGTTTTGTTGCTCTTGATTCTGTTTCCCTTAATTTTGTTGCTCTTGATTTTGTTGCTCTTGATTCTGTTGCCCTTAATTTTGTTGCTCTTGATTTTGTTGCCCTTTATCTTGTTGCTCTTGATTTTGTTGCCCTTAGTATATTAGTATATTTTAGTATATAACATCAGTATATTTAGTTTTTACCCAGTGGCTTGGACCTGTAACAACCAAATGTGATCTGTCACTTTTACTGTTAGCACTTGCACTTTTCTCCAAGGAGCTCTGCACTTTCGTCCCGATCTTTTGCACTTTTGTAAGTCGCTCCGGATAAGTGCATCTGCTAAGAACCTGTAATGTAATTTTACTTTTTTTTTTCGCTCTCCTACAAGAATTTGTAAAATGAATGGCTGGAAGGAGAGAATTTTTTTTGTTGTTGTCTGTGTTCTTGAAGGTGTTTACAATGAAAAAAATAACAGCATCGTTTCATTATAAGGACTTTTCCATCGTCACTTCAGTCAGCCTCAGTGGCACATACAGTAATTCAGTAGAATGAATTGAAGCTCTGGTACATGTAGATATTATTACATCACATAATTTCTGTAGATTTGTCAGCTGCAAATTCAGGCTGCAAATCTCCCTCTGTACCAGATCTCTAAGGAGATCTATCAGATTTTGATTATTTGAGAGGCCAGTGAAGAACACTGAACTCATTGTCATGTTCATAGAACCAGTTTGAAATGACTTCTATTTTGCAGTGTGTTGCATTGTCATACAGGCTGTAGCCATTACAAGGTGGGTAAAGATAAAAGGATGTATTTGGTTTTCAATAATACTCAGATAGGCTGTGGCATACAAGCTTTGATTCAAGAGCCCAAATTATGCCAAGAAATCATTAAATACACCATTGCATTACCACCAACAGCCTGTACTGTTGAGACAAGGCAGGTTGGTACATGAATTCAAGCAATAGTTTCTAAATTCTGAACCTACCATCTGCATGTTCCAGCAGTAATCAAAATTACACAGGCAAAGCTGTTTTTCAAAACTTCAACCGTCCAGTTTCAGTGAATCTGTACCCACTGCAGTCTCTGATTTCTGTTCTTGGCGGGCAGGAATGCTAAGTCCCTTTTTGCTCAGCACTATCGTAAAGGGTGGTTACTAGCCCACCGTACCTTTTCTGTCAGTTCGTACCAGTTTAGGCGTTCCTCTGACCACTCTCAACAACAAGGCATTTCTGGTGCAGGTGTTGTTTTTCTCACCATTTTGTGCAAATTTTAGAGACAGATGTGCCTGAAAATCCCAGGGCATCAGCGCGTCTGGAAATAATAAAACCAGCAGGTTTGACAAATAATCATGACACGTTCAAAGTGACCAAGATCATATTACTCCCTCATTCTGATATTTTATGTGAACACTATGTTACAATCACAGAAGGACACCAGTAGCAAGTCTTGAATCCAACCCACATGGAAAGCATCTATATGAACATATATGCGCATATATGCCACATATATACAGCATATATGCCGCATATAGGCCAAATTCAGGTACATATATGTGCATATACAGGGCATATACAGTAATAAGTATTTGTACACTACTTGAAAATTCGACTACATAACAGCTTTTGTATATTCGGCTAAATGCTTGCTATTGTGTGTAAAAGTGATTTAAATATTTGATAATCAATATGTTTTAAACAAATGTTTAATGTCAAAATGGCATATTTGGTCAGAAAGGCGATTATTTGACCAAATAAGTATCTGTACAGTTCCATTAGTGAGTCACAAAAACTTATAATACTCACCTAGAATTGACTCAAGATGTTTACAGGACATGGTTGACTCACTTGGTCTGATTTGGTCAAGCGTGACCATGCTGGACACTCCCTCTGTACACAGACTGGCCTATGTAAATGGCCTGACCATGCCCATAATGTATTCCTGTGATATATGGCTAAGACAGGCGAGATACCCCGTCGAATGCTGGAGCAAATCATTCAGCTACATAAAGAAGGCCAAAGCACCAGAAAAATTGGAACTCGGCTATCGTTACGCCACACGACCGTGCAGTACATCATCAAGAAGTACAAACAGTCTGAACGCATAGCCAATGCAGCCAGGAAAGGACGTCCCAGGAAGACCATCCAGCGCACTGACTGGTACATCTCCCTGCTGGTACAGAGAGAGACACAGTCCTCGGCCTCCAGTCTTGCCACCAAAGTGGAGGAAGCAACTGGAAGCCATGTTTGTGCTCAGGCCATCCGTAACCGGCTCCATGAAGTACAATAGTGTACAAATACTTATTGGAGCCACTGTAAATCCTTATTTTTTCAAGATTGGTATGAGAGGAATATATGGTCTATAGTTGACTTGATGGATACGAATGGCAATTTCTTAACTTATGAACAATTCTGTCTGAAATATACAGTGGCTCCAATAAGTATTTGTACACTACTGTACTTCATGGAGCCGGTTACGGATGGCGAATTTTCAAGTAGTGTACAAATACTTATTGGAGCCACTGTAGGTCTCCTATATCGTTTCTTTATATCCACATATAGGACCGAAAAAAATTGAAAAAAATTCACCGTTTGGAAAATAATGAACAAATTCTATAATTGGATCATTATTGCAGTTATTGATATGTTTCAGCAGGAAATAATCATTTTAACCCTGACTGATGAAGCACGTCGCTACTCATTTCTTAAAAAATCATGTCGGAAAACACATCCCCTGATGGTTAAAAAGATGTTACATTATTTCAGAACGGGCAAGTTATTAGCTTGTATTTAGCAAAGAAAACCATGAATGACAAAAACAAGTCTGAGGAATCATGTTCACAAACAAATTTGCCACCACAAAGTCTTGACCTTAAACACATTGAAAGTTATTGGGATGTGCTCAAGAAAGACTACCGAGTGGTTCAACCATTATGTCGAGAAGACAAGATCTCGGCCAAAAATTAAGGCATTTCTGATTGAAAATAAATGTTCTGGCATTGAATATTGCAATGACAAGACGAATGTGCACTGTAATCAAAGCTACTGGGGTTCCAACTAAATATTTGAGTGTGCGACTTTTTTTTTGGCCGGGCAGTGTATATGTCTCCTATATAGTTCATATTCCCAGTGGCAGGTTCTGTTTGTCATACCTATTGTGTAGCTCATATCTCACTTCTGCAACTGTCATACATGATGCTCGGCTCATATTTTAATTCTCAAAGTAATATCTGCATATTAGTCCAAAGTCCCTTACAGAAATTAATATTAATCGCAAGTGAACACGTGAAATTGGCATCACATTTGATCCTAAATACATGTTGACGTGTGACAACGGCATGTTATGTGTAAACCAGACATTATTAACTATGGCAAGTGAGAGGAGACAAAAGCTATGACATCAACTCCTAATACTATTTGTTACATTTTATTCCTGAAACATTAACAATAACAAGGTCATCAATTGAAGCACCTATTACTAAAACCCCATAAGTCACACTCGACTTGACTTGACTTGTGGGGTTTTAGTAATCAGTGCTTCAATTCTTTCTTGACCATACTTATTTTATTTCCTGTTGTGATTCTGCATTCTGCATGTCGTGTTAAGTTCTGTGCCTGGCCTAGCCATGTTTAGGATTTCTGTGTTAAGTGACCACTGCCTGCCCTTTGACCATTCTTAGGATCGTGTATTGTGTTTTGGTCATTTAGATTTCATGTTTTATTATTTTTTTATGCCTCAGTTTTCCATGCCATGTTTTCATTTCCATGCTTTGCACTTTGTCTCCCCTGTCTTGTTATGTGTGTATCTTTGCTCACGGTCCCTTGTCTTGCGTGCCACTCATTCGGGTGATTTATTGGTTTCTGGGTTTCAATCTTCTTTCATTATCTCGTGTTCTTCTTTCCTCTCTATTTTACTGTCTTACTAACACATACTAACAGTTTATTGTTTTTGCTAATTACTAACCACACTAATCTTGTATATTTTTACTAACTTTCTAACATGCACTCGGGATTGTATAGCTGCTCAAACTAATTGACTAACGATCTCTCAGCAGTCGCTCACTTCTAATCTCCGCCTCCTTGCCTATCCCTAATTATCTCTGCTGCAAGTTTCTGTGGATTTCCACTTATACTTTCTGCTTTCCTTTTCTTTTATCTTGGCACTTTAGTACTCCTTAACCGGAGCTGTTGTTTTGTACTTAGGTTTGTCTTGTGATCCCTGTCTGCGTTTTGGCTACAGCCAAATTCATGTAATTAGTTTATTCCTCATGTGTCTCTCCCTGATCATTGTTACCATTGATTGCACCTGTTCTCCCTGGTCATGTGTTTACCCCGGATGTGTATATAAGATGTTTGTTTGGTTCACTCTCTTGTCAGATCGTTCTCCCTAGGTTTCTTGTGCCACGTTACTTGCTGCGATTTCTCAGTGTTTATCTTTTCTGACTGGATTGCCCGATTTTTGCCTCTGTGTTTTTGGATTACTGTTGCATCTGTGTGTTTTGACCATTTTTCTGCCCGACTACGATATGTTTGCTGCCCTGGTAACGATTCGGATTACGTCCTGTGGATTCTGGCTTGTCTCTCTGATAGTACTATTCCTGTGTACCAGACCCATTTCTGTCCGACTACGATTACTGTGATTGCTGCCCTGGTTTTAATACGATTTTTGCCCAACTGGATTTCGACTTTTGGATTGTGGACTTTGTACTGTTGCCTTTTGCTCTGTGGGGGTCAACCCCCTTTAGCAATAAAACAAGCTCTACTGCACTTCCTGGTTCTCGCATCTGGTTCCTGATCGCAATTCAACATTCCCGTTCTATTAAGATTGAGTTGTGTATTGTGGAAGAGAAGGAAATGTATAAAAACAAATGGTTTGATTATTATATTTCATCAATTAAGCATTTTTTTTTCATGTTTAAGTCACTGCCAGATTCACCACATTTGATCAAATTGGATTCACGTCATTACAGCTCATACATATCCACTGAAAGGTAATAAACTACACTGTTACATCCACCAAATGCAATGTTTTTGATCTTGTCTGTAATATAGTTTCTAGATGAATATGGCTCAGAGGTCTTTAGTCCAAATGTGGCAAAATAAAACAAAAATAATGAAATAAAAGTACACGGAAGAACATGCATTCAAGTAAACATGCCTTTCAAAAGTCATTTTCATCCCCACATCTATTTGACTATTTCACTGTGGTTAATGAATTTGAAGACACAGTCTACATTTCTGTTCAGTTTTAATGAACAGACACTTGTCTTTTATCTGAGATGCTGGTATAACAACTAAAGGTCCCAGACTTTTTCCAACAGGGATGAAATAAGGATTCTTAAATTCCCACATGGAAAAAACCTACACTGAAAAAAGTGATTTTGACCCCTAGTAAATGTTCCATATATTAATTAAGCATATTTTAATAGAAATAAATGTGTTATTTAACTCCACTTAAAAAATATAAGTAATTTCAAAAAGTCAACATAATAAAAATATCTAGCTTCAGATAATATTTTGTGCAACCACTTACCTTAAAATTATGTTCATTCAGAAAACATTTTTTTCAGTGTATATGAACATATAGATTTTAATCCCTTGTATCAACCAGCAGTGGTCAGCATCGCTTTTCAGAAGAAGCGTAAAATTGGCCACTGCGATACAGGGATGCAAATTGAAAAGGGCCTAATGGGAAGGGTTATGTAGATTAGAGTTCCCTTAGGCATCTCCTTTTGGCCAGATGGGCCCTCAAAAGAAGATTCTCCCAACTTAATTTGGGATTAGTCTGTCTGTCTGAAAAAGTTTTGCCTGATGTATACAAAAAAAATTTGTGGCTGCTTGGCTACTCTCCCCTGAATTAGCAACAGGGGGCCACATGCGCAGCAAACTTGAAATCCATTTAAATGGTTCCCTAATGGGATGTCTAAGGGATTAGTTTGGGATAAGAGATGCCATATAAAAAAAAAAACAAATAGGATTTAATAGAGGGCCACATATAGCTTTCCATATATGTGACATGCATAAAATTGGCTGTTTTCATATCTTATAGGTATAAAGTATATACAGTGGTGCTTGAAAGTTTGTGAACCCTTTAGAATTTACTATATTTCTGCATAAATATGACCTAAAACATCATCGGATTTTCACATAAGTCCTGAAGGTAGATAAAGAGAACCCAGTTAAACAAAATTAACCCAGTTAAACAAAATATTATACTTGGTCATTTATTTATTGAGAAAAATGATCCAATATTACATATCTGTTAGGAGCAAAAGTAATGGACTGACTGCCAACTGGAATGCTTCCACAGAATACGAAGGTACATGGCTTGAACAAGGAATGAGGGACACCAGGGCAGACATGGAAGAAACAAGGCATGAATGTAAGCCATTGGACGAAGCTTAATGCCATAACGAACTCATCAAGAAAATGAGCGTGCTCAGCTAAGTACCAATAAAGTATGTAGATTGAAAGGAGAGGGAAAAAGTTATGCAGCAAAGCAAAGAGAGATCTGAAATATTAACACAGAAGGAAATCATGACAATTAATACCTAAGTTATTAGTAAAGTGCCTGTCTAAGAAAAACACCTCCCGTGAATGTTAGTAGCTGTTAGTTACAAAAAACAGTTAGTCGGCATTAAGATTAGAAAGCCCCAAAGCCAGAACGGCACTGAAGGAAAGTGGAAATACCGCAGCCAGCCAATAGCGAAGAGGCAGTGAGTGCTCAAGAGAAAACAAGACGCAGACATGAGGAGGATTCTACTGGCAGTGTGGGAACAAACACCTGGGACAGACAAGGCAGAGCAGAGCAAGAGCATGACACAGTAACTCAAGCTCTTGCCCTGCATCTGCAAATCTTATGCACAGCACTGCTGCCACATGATAGGCTAATTTGATAATTGCACGAATAAGCACATGTACTGGTGTTTCTAATACAATGCTCAGTGTGAGTACATTGAACACAAAACAAAGAGTAAGAGTGAACCTCTCATTGATTACAACATGTGTTATAAGGGCAATTGTTATTGGATTTTAGCTATTAGAAATGCAATGCACCACCAGAAGGGGGAAGTCTTTATTGAGTGCCATATTTGTTAAATGGTTCGGCATCGCAAAATCTATGTTCCAAACGTGTTGAATTTCAGAATTGTAATGTTGTCTCATATGTAACTCCTTGCATTTCAAGGTTGCCCAGGCCCAGCTCCTAAACTACCATGGTCGAGTGGTTTTTCTGTTCAACCAAAATGAGGCATATTTCTATGGCTACAGATCTCAGTGAGCTACTTATTAGTTGTGCTAAAACATGGTTGAAAATTGAAATTATAACCTAAAAGTTGATGTGTTTTCACATACTGAGCTAGGCAGACCTTTATTAGCTGGTCCACACTGTGGAATGAGAAGATGAAATAGTGGGTATGCAGTAATGCTTTTCTTGATTTTACATTTCCCAATTCCTTTTATGGGACCATGACTATGGACTCCATGTTCTTGAACACAATATACCAGTGGTCTTTAACGTTGTTCCTGGGGACCCACTTTGTATGCTGGATTTTGTTCCAACCACAATTGCAATCGGTTTGTCTCTTTACCATTTGCTTGTTGCAGAAATTTGTTGCGATGTGCCAATTAGTTTTAACTAATTAGGTGCCAACTACATCTTTAATTTGATTGGTTACATTGTTATCTCTCATTTTGTGCTGTTATTTCCAATACATCGCAAAGTGGATATGGTACTTTTCTACTCTTGATGGCAAACATTTACAGCTCATTAAAAACCTGCAATTATGATTGTGGTTGGAGCAAAAACCAGCATACACAGTGGGTCCCCAGGAATGACGCTGAAGACCACTGCAATAGAGTATGCCTCTTTTCATATGATCTTCTCCTCTGGTAATTCAGCTTTCTCCTGCACACGACATACAGCAGCCTAGTTTCCTAACAAAGGATCAGCTTACCCCGTGGAATATGTGCGATGTGCTATAGCCATAATCAGTACTGCCTTGCAGTCAACCCACCGTACAGTTCCCCACTAGTTCTTCTGAAATGACTTTGTCAAAAACTCTATAGGGTTCATTGAAAGAAAACAACTATTTTTTTTCTTTCTTCAATATGCCGTAACTGAGGTAGTTCTCAACTGAGATTAAGAATTACATAATTTTTTTTGGTCAGAGTCACACTTGGATCAGGTGCTGCTGTTTGGAGTTTAGGATATTATCCTCACATTCAGAAAAAATGCACTTTCAGCAAATTTGAATTGCCAATAGGTATGAATTACTGGAAATCGCGCCAATTTCCTTCACGTTTAGAAACATACTGCAGGTGACATGAACGTACTGAACCTGACATTGAACAAAATCAAAACAAGCAAAACAAAATCCCTGCAATGTAATCCAGCCAAGGGCTGAAATTGAAGCACTGATTACTAAAACCCCACAAGTCAAGTCAAGTCAAGTCAAGTGTGACTTATGGGGTTTTAGTAATAGATGCTTCAATTCCCTCTTTTTGTCCCTCTGCGAGTAATTATGGTCAAAAAATATTTGTTGAAACCTTTTTTCAGAATTATGTTTTGTAATATTTGATGCGATTGAAACTCTGAATCAATATGTTTCATATTTTCCTTTTCTTTTAATGAAAGCGGGAGGTTTTGAAAAGCTAAATGCCATTTGCCGACTGAAACATATTATTATTTTTGCATAATAATAGCTTGCTGTTTGAAAGCACAAATCTGAAGATGCAGGCACCTGAATTTAATTAGGTTGCATAAAACATACTTTCATCAAGTCAAAATCATTTCAACACTAATGAAACCACTTTAACATAGCTGTATTTCATGTCATTTTGGGCAACCAAAATATTTTTGCTGTCATTAATCTGAGCTGATTTAGAGATAGTATTTAAGCAAAATTTCCCTTCATTGGAAATGTAAAATAATGACAGTTGAACAATAGATGGTGAAAAAAGTAATGTATTTGATCAACTAGATGCATCTGAAGGAGTACTTGGTGCTAATATTTAGTTACTTGATTAGTATGCTCAGAGGGGTTAATATATTTTCCTCATGGGATTTAACACAAAGTCATGTCCCTTTTGTCGCTTCTCATTAAATGCTAAGCAGTCAGTTGTTGGCAAGACAGTTCACAGAGATGTGTGGCTCCGCATGAAGGCAAAACCACTTTAAAGCTCAGACAAAAGAATATGATGCATCTGAAACTTGTTTGCATTTAATCTCTGTGGGGCCCATCTCTTCTATACGGATTGAAAAGAAAATTGCAGGCATTATCTATAACATGCTCATGTGTTGTAAGCATCGCAATGATTTTCTGTACTTTTGCATTGTTAAAGTTAATTTTGGTCCACACCAATGGTACCCAAACTTGATCCTGGATACCCAATGCATGGGCTGGTTTTTGTTCCAACCAAAATAACAATCCCAGAATTTACAAGCTCTTATTTCTTCCTCTGTCGCTTTTCAGGCTTGAGACACCACTCACCACCCTAAATCTGAATGACAGAAATGTTTTTGCATTCCATGATGTTTAAAAGCCCAACATGAATACCGTATAGGCCTATGTTTTGCAGTACTCCATGAAAGCAAGTCAAGCCAATGTGCCAGTATTAGACAGGAGAATACTAGACTGCACGAATCAATATTGACATTTATATATGTTTTAATTGATTAAACTCAAGGCCTAGTCTATTTTCTTTTAACTGGGTTTTCCTCTGTCTTCAAAAAAAAAAAAAAAAACACTTTGTCCACATGAGGACACAAAAACAGAAATAAAGTGCTGTCAAGGGTATGTCAATCCAACAGGCAGCAATGATAAAATGTAATGCCTGCCAATCACAAGCAAATATTCACTGTGAAGTACACAGACTGTGATGTCACAAGCTAAAAACTGTTTTTTCTGGGCCACACATAAACAGTGAAAATGGAGTGTCCAACTTTCAATAAATTTTCACCACAGAGGGCATTTTCCAGAAGCTGCATTTCAATGTTCACTGGCTGAAAACGTGTGGGCTACGTGATGAAAGGGCCTTCAAGGAGCTGGGTCATCATTACTGCGTTTGCTCAGAACTTAATTGTTAGCTTAATTGTTAGCCTAATCTGCTCGACTGCACGTCAAAATCTGATTCCATTATCGCCAATCTGTCTTCACTTTGCATTGTATTATTGGTGGGGGCCGAACCCATTTACATTCTTCTTATCTTTCAGCTAAAGCACTGAAATAGCACGTGCGAACATCAATTTGGGAACCAACGGTCTACAACATTATTGACTAGGACTCTTTTTTTCAAACCCTGTTTATTTTGTCTAATTATCATGCATGTATTGAATATGTAATCTAATTTAGTGCACAGATCCAAAGATTTGTTCCCATCTTGTGTAAAATACATTAGGTGATAAGTTGTTTATTCAACTGAGGCAGCAATCATGTACTTAAACTTGGGAGTACGCTCCATTGCCAGGGCAGATTTGTTCATCAGTCCCTGTTCTTTGAGCTTCCCGTCGCATGTTTCTTTACATAATGGTGTCTAATAATAAGCCAGTGAGACAGAGCTAGTGATGAAGCAGGATAGATAATGGGCCATGTATATTTTTCAAACTCTTTTTTTTTGATGCAAATAATGATGCATGGTATTTAATTCAGCTGATTGTTCAGTGCTTATTTATATTTTTTAATACGCATTGTATCCGAGATTTCAGTTGGCTGGCAGAACCAATTGTATGTGCACTTCTTATCAGTGGAGAGCGCAGGTGCAATATTGCTCCACACTTAATCTAAAGGGCTAAAAAAAAACAAAACTTTTTTTTCATGAATAATGTGTCTTAGCAACAGGAGGCTCATCAGTGTACCTAATTTGCTCAAATCATTGGCGTGTAAACGTTCATTTCAGTGTTTTGGCCACTGCCAAAACTGTATGTAATTTATTCTGTTGATCAAAGGCCATGATTTAGCAGCACCGAGTTGCTGACCTCAAGTGCCTTCTAATGGTATGCACACTTAGTTAATGACAAGTACATGCAGCTACTTCAGACCGAGCCTGTGCCACAACACTCCTGATAGATCCACTCTAATGCAATCATTATGCTGCTTTATTTCTGCTTGGAGCATGCGGCTTTCGCAGCAAGACCCTCAGGTTGGCTCTGCAATCAAGGTGCATAATCGCCATGCGGCACCTGCAATCAAGTCTGGTGGATTAAGCCTTAGAAACACTCCAAGCTCAATTGAGCAGTGTCTGGCCCTAAAGAAGGGTGTAGGTGGTATGGAGAATTCCAGTGATTAGACACTGAATAAGTCAAAATAATGAAATTAAAGATTATGTATGAGGAAGAAATGGAAAGAAAGGGAGAGCATGAGAGAAATTCACCAATGTCTGCAAGAGACAATCACAATATAATCACCAGAATACAGGAATGTTAGGAAATACTTATGACAGAACACAGTATATCTAGAGTCCAGCTCTAACACTGTGAGTCATATTGCAAGCAATCAGCCTTTTGATATTATGCAGCCTTTTAAACCCAAGTAATGGTAACTCCTAAGGCAGGGTGGGCCTGAGCTCAAAAGGCATTCTCTGACAAATATATTGCTATTCAAATAAAAAAATACAAAGACATTTGATAGCCTGAGAAAAAAGTTAGCTCAAGATAATAAGGAATATGAATCATTCCATACTGAGACACAATCTCTTCATACAACACCATTTCCAAAAAAGTTGTGTGTTGTGTAAAATGTAAATAAAAACACAATGATTAATCCTTTAAATGCTGAATTTAATGAAAAATGGAACAAAGAACAAAGAGAACATAAGAGATATCGAAACAGAGGGATTGTGTATGTGTGTGTGTTTTTTTTTGTTTTTTTTTTTAAATATATGCTCATTTTGAATTTGACAGCAGCTACTTTTTCAAAAAAGTTGGGATAGGGGTGTGTTTAACACTGTTTTTCTATTTCATAATGTGCCAAAGGTTTTTACTGGATTACAGGTCTTGACTCCAGGCAAGGCAGTTAAGCACCTGAGCTCTGACCACAGAGCCATGTTGTTGTAATACGTGCAGACTGTGGCTTGGCATTGTCTAGCTGGAATGAGCAAGGCCTTCCCTGAAAAAGACATTCTCTGGATGGCAGGATATGTTGTTACAAAACCTGCATTTATTGTTTAGCATTAATGTTGTCTTCACATATGTGCAAGTAACCCATGCCATGTGCCCATGCCAAAGCACCCCATCCCATCATGGATACTCGCTTTTGAACAGTGCACTAATAACACACTGAATGGTCCTTCTCCTCTGTAGCCAGCAGATGCAGTGTCCATGAATCCCACAAAGAATTTGTTATTTATATTGTTTGGGTCACAGGACAGTTTTACACTTTGCCTCAGTCCATCATCAATGAGCTCGAGACCAGAGAAGGTGACAGCATTTCTGGATCTTCTTTATGTATGGTTTAATCTTTAAATGGTGGAGTTTTTCACTTGCAATGGTTGATGCAGCAATAGATGCAGCACTGTTTACTGACAGTGGTTTTCAAAAAGTGTTTCTAAATCCATGCCGAGATTTCAACTACAGAATCTTGTTTGTTTTTAACGCAGTGCCACTCGATGGCCTGATGATCGTGGCCATTCGCTATTGGTATGCGGCCTTATATTTTGAATGCAGTGATTTCTCTGGGCTCTTTTAATCTTTTAATGACATCATGTACTACAGATGATGAAATCCCTGAATTCTTTGCAGTTTTACTATGAGAGATATTATTCTTACACCACTGAAATACACTGCCTGGCCAAAAAAAGTCACAAACTCAAATATTTACTTGGAACCCCTGTAGCTTTGACTACAGTGCATGTTCGTCTTGTCATTGTTTTGACAACTATATGCAACTCCAGAACATTTATTTTCGATTCAGAAATGCCATAACTTTTGGCCGAGATCTTGTCTTCTCGACATAATGGTTGAACCACTCGGTAGTCTTTCTTGAGCACATCCCAGTAACTTTTAATGTGTTTAAGGTCAGGACTTTGTGGTGGCAAATTTGTGTGTGAAAATGATTCCTCAAACTTGTTTTTGTTATTCATGGTTTTCTTTGCTAAATACAGGTCAATAACTCGCCCGCTCTGAAATACTGTAATATCTTTTCCACCATCAGCATGTGTCTTCTAACATGATTTTTTAAGAAATGAGTAGCGACGCGCTTCATCAGTCAGGGTAATAATGATTATTGCCAGCTGAAACATATTAGTAACCGCAATAATGATCCAATGATAGAATTTGTTCATTAATTTCCAAACAGTGACGTTTTTTTTGGCAGGGCATTGTATTTGCTCATGCAGGCAGCCTTTCACAGGATGGTGAAGCACTCTCCACCTTTACCTCTGAAAGACTCAGCTCTCTTGGATGCTCTTACTGACCTGTTGCCATTTAACTTAATTTGGCGTAAGATTTTCCACAGGGTGTATTTTTTTTCTTTTTTGCATCATGTGAGATTTCCAGTATATTGTCACCTTTGCCCCAACTATTTTGAAATGAGTCACTGGCATAAATTAAAAATGAGCTGATATTTAAAACAAAAAAAAAAGCGACAACATTTCTCAGTTTCAACATTTCATTTGTTGTCTTTGTGCTATTCTCAATTAAATTTTGGGTTTAAGCGATTTGCAAATCATTGCATTGTTTTTATTCACATTTTACAATGCGCTTCATTGTTTCGGGATATGGGGTTGTAAATGCCTTTTTGTATGAGTTCATGAAATTAGCTCTTGGTGTATCACTGAAGTAAATAACAGAATGGCAGAATCATACTGAGCATCCAAATTCAATATATTGTATCATTATCCTTTGAATTCTTCCTCTTTTCAGGAGGATGCTGAAGTAGATATTAATACCTGCAAATGGAGCACAAACAAAACGGGGACAAAGGAAATCAAAAGAACAAAATCATTGTCATTCTAAAACCTCAAAAGTGACTTCTATTTGCTGGAGGTTTTTCCTGTTGTGAGACGGAAAGAATTGAACTAGTTTAATTGCTTGGGTGATCTGGTGAAAAATGTATTCCATATTCCTCATAAATTACTCCCGTCATTACCAGAACTGTGTGTAATCACTTAAGATTGATTGACTATACCTTTTTCTCTTCAATATATGCTATTGGATTTTCTTTTTTGTATTGTTACAGCAGCACAATTTATGTGTTGCTGCTTTTGTCCATTAAATGCGCTGATTTTATGTCAATCTACAGGAAAACAATAGAGTGATATATAATCAAGATTTAACAAATAACTTTAAGCTCTTGCAAAGAGAAATTTTGTCGAAGGATTTTTTGCTTTTTAAATTTAGTTTTTCCATTTTATTTAATGGAAGCATTTTTTGAGCAATTGCTTGATATGCAAATTGAACTTGCAAATAGCTGCTTCACATTAGAATGGTAGGCGAGCACAATTGGCTTACGCACAACTTTTAAGAGCATGGCAGTTGGTGTTATTGTACTTATTGACCTTAACTTACATTATGTATTTTACATGTTCTCATAGATGGCTATTTGGCAATTTTTGAACCTTTTTTTTTTCATCACCACATTTGGAAAGCCAAATTGAATTTGTATGCATGTCTCATCTCTGCAATATCCTCCAACAATTTATGTGAGCAAAAACTCAATCGCTTCTGCCAGCGGCCAGCTGTCACTTCTTTCAGTCCTTAGTTCAGTAGTCTGGCATCAAAGAAAGACACTTTATATCAGTTAGTGCAAGGAAAGTGGAGACACCTAACCAACCAGAGGAACTGCTGGAGGGTAAGGAGATTAGGGAAACAATCGTGCTGACTGAACTTGACCTATAGGGTGCATCTCATAGCGTAAGCCCCAGCCTTTGAAGGCTGCATTTTTAGGGGGTCGTCACTTACTCCATTCGCTAAACTGACATTTAGGGTTAGGGATAAGAGTAAATTTGGGGTGAGGGTAAGGTTTGGGGTGAGGTTTAGGGATTGGGGTAAGAGTTGAGGTTAAGGTCAGGGAAAACAGTGACGACTCGCTTAAACCAAAGCTTTTTAAAGGAGATGAAACAAGGTCTTGCCAGTTTGGCGGATGGAATTTAGACCCTTAGAAATGCAGCCTTCGAAGGCTGCTACCTACACGTTGAGATGCACCCCTAATTTTCAATGTTGTGGTTTTGACGCAATTAGAACGCTTCTACATAATTGAACCTTCTAAAGCAGTTGTAATAATCAATACTGGTGGTTTAAAACAACTAAGCTCTGGAGCTCTAATGTGTTGAAATTCTGAAAAAAATGTGTTCTCTTCAAAAGGTTATGTAAGTGATGCTTCATAGCCCCAAAGATTTAATGCTGTTTAAACGTTTATCATGAAAAAAAGCTCAAATATAAATACAAATAGCAGCAAGAGTCATTCTGCTGTTGCAATGGAACCTTTTTCCCCACTCAATACGTAATTCATCTCGATACAACCTTTACTCCCAGATCATGGGCCAAAAATTGAGCGAAGGTTCAGAAGTTGGAAGGATTTTAAATATCATTTACATTCATTTGGGAAGAAAATACAGAGAGCATGGAAATTCAAGTTTTAATATCTTAGTATAATACTGAGGAATCAATGCAATTGGACATGCCATATTGTACTGTACTAGTAAACTTAAATTTGATAGTAAACCATCATTCCTCAGTCTGATGTTCCATAGATCCACGTATTGCGGGAGGGTGTGGCTGGGTGGGTTATGGGGCTGCAGCTGGGTTAGATCTGGGTTGACTCTTTGACTTCATTCTAAATTTTGTGCCACATTTTACAATGTTGCTAAGATTTCTTTCTAACATCTGAGAAGAGCGGAATTCACACCAGTATTGTCTGTTCCAGATGAATTCAAACCAGTCTGTGTATTCATTACGAGCCAACTGGATTACTGCAGCACACTTTTCATTGGTCCGCTTGTAGCGACCAGACCATCGCTACACGCTAAAATGGTCAATTCTGAATCTAAAATCAGCTGCTGCCACCGCTGCCTATTAACCCTCAGAGCACAATCGGCAACTGTAGTTGCCTAGTGATGCAAGATATCATAATCAGATGCTGTTGAAAACCTATCATGTTGCAACTTGTTTAAGCTCTGTTAAACAAGTTGCCATATGATAGATTTTCAACAGCTCAGGATAAATATATTTTTAATTCCTTGAAAATTTATTCAGTGCTCTAAGGGTTAAAATGGACCGGGAGATGCTCTGATATCAGCCCTGTTCTAACTTCTTGGCATTGGCTCTGTGAGTCTTTTAGAATTGATTGAAGTTTCTATCTTATGGATTTAGAGTAATTAAGGGTCTAGCACCTGAATTAATGAATTTGACTGACTGTCCATCAGCCTTGGCCAGAACTTGACTTTACGAACACAACTCAAACAGTTATTTCAAATGTTTTTGCTTTAATAAATTCTTAGTCTTTGGATATGACCCATAACGATGATATGTCGTCCTTTGGCAATATATCTGAACTGAATAATTTCAGCAGGACCTATACTTTCTCTAACCACAGCACATGAGATACTGTCTGACTCTGAAGAAGACTTTGTGGCAAAACATCGGTCACCTGCACCACAATAAATTGCCTTTGATTACATATCCCCTTTCTTCTGAGAGGCACTCGTTTTTGCCCAAAGTTTGTCATCTGAGATGTAGATTTTGCCTTAGTCTTAAACATCATTTTAACAAATTCCTTTTAACCAACATGCTGGTCTTATGATGATACGTTGCTATTGAATTTAAATTTAATTAAATTATATTCATTGCTTCATTTAATTTATCAGTTATCTTTATAATATGCCACCTTTTATTTTATATGCTTACTCACATTTTTAATCCTTTATCATTTATCAACAGCATTTATTGGCTTGTTTCATGAGTAATTTCACTCCTAATGGCATTTAAGGACATATGCACCAAAATGCATAACAATGTTAAACAATCTGCTTTCATATTTAGATTGAAGCCAAAATAAGTTCTGCTGAAAATCCACAGCAAAGCTGTACTTGATATTACTGATGCTGATAATACTCTGTTACTATAGCAACATCCACAGATTAAGCCAAGACTGCAGAAGACACTACTTTTTACAGTTCCAATTTTATTGCAGTAGTAATATCTGCAATATTTTCTCAATTACTAAACAGAGCTTTCAATCATGTATTCAAATGAACGTGATGGCTATTAGATTTTTTTTTTCAATTTCTTTGAAAAGAAAGAAGAGTTTTTTGTTTATTGCAGTAAAACCAAAACCTGTCTTTCTTGAATGTCCAATGAATCGCTTTAGAATTGCAATGCTGTTATATCACAATGAATACGTGACCAGGGCAATAAACTTTAAATGCTCAATGACAGGACTGCTCAATAAGTAGGCTATAAAATTGGTAAGCGTGAAATGTGTTTGCTATTCTGAAACCTTTGGCCAAAATTTTATTAGTATTCATCCACTTCAAATTTCACAAGCACTTTCAGTATTAAATTGGCATGATTTGGCAACGGTTCTCCGACTCTATTTCTTTCTTTCTTTCTTTCTTTTTTTTGCTTGCAACTGTGCCCATGCCAAACAGTGAGTGAATTCATACAGATTTTCTTTCCAAACATTACCCTAAATAAACTATTTCAGATTCAATTCTGTGAAATAATTTGAAAATCATAAGCATCCATTAAAACGTCAATGTGAATTCAAATAATGCTTGCACTGTTAAATTTACTCTTTGCTGATAAGGTGTATGAACTTTTATTTTTATTATTGCATCAAGAAATGTCAACCTGGCTGCTGTGACTCATAAGAGCCCAGTGTCGACAAAAGTCAGACCACTCTTAAAAAGTTCTGAAATGCATTTCAATTCTATACTGTGAAAAGGCAGAGACCATTTAGTGTCTCTTGGGTGAGCATCGAAGGCTTTAACAGTCACTGATTTTCTAGTTTTATCTTTTTTAAAATTGCAAAATGGGTTAAATGCTTTATTAAATTCATTGAGAGCAGCAATGATGGTCAGAATCGTATTATAACTTGAATTAACTTTGAGGCATTGTAGTTCTTTGGCTTTAATCAAAAATAAACAAAAACAAAAAGTTAACCTTTTCCTCTCATCTGTTATATACCTTCATGCAGTACTTTGTTATTTTACATTTACATTTGTTACTTTCCTGATATCATTATTGAATTTTTTTGACATCTCCGCCTTTTATTATTTTCTGCAGTGGGTTTCAGAAATCCATTTTATACAATAAATCTATTTGGCTCCTGCTTGGTTGTTTAGACCAGACCATATAGCCTAATGTCAATGAATTAGCTTAATCTGCTAACCCCACGGCACATTAGCTAGCATTTAGTAGCTCTGGTGTGCTGCACACACACAACCAAACCCACACACATATTCAGATGGTTTCCCACACCACCACCGTGCTTGTCACCACACATATACCCACCATCACCACACTCCACACATCGTTCCCAACCCACATATGGGTACACATGTACACAACTACCAACACAAATGAACATAATGCAAAACACACACACACACAAACACACACACACACACACACACACAGAGTTACTGGGTTATCATACTAGCCCCTTCCTGTCTCCCAGCCCTTGCGCCCACTGCGTACCCCACTCTCTGCCGTGTACCCTGAGTGACAGAGGATTGCTCATGTTAAAATAGTGAGCCCTGAGGTTTTTTGGAAGGTGCTGACTCACCGAGGTTGAAGTCATCCAAGTGTGGAAATCTTTTGTTGCCATGGTATTGTGAGAGAATGCTAGATTTTGTGGAGCATTAATGGATACCAGAGTAAGCAATGATTGCCAGGGTTATCTTCTGAAGGAGTTTGCTACTTGCATTAAAAGTGAGTCTTCTACATATAGTGAGCAACATTTTGTTCCGAAAAAAGACATATTGAGCCTTTTTACAGAAGCTCTATCTCCCTTTTGTTGTAGTATAGTAATGCTTGGGGCATCCTGTATTGATGTTATTTCAATGAAAGCAGCACCGTTTTGTGCTTCTCCTCATATGCATATATTTGTGCATGCTATGGCTGCTTGAAATAGTAATTTATTAACATCACCTTTTTTAGAATATATTCTCTGGTATTATCGTACCAGGCATTTAATCAAGCCATTTTCAACTCTTGAGTTTCTCAGGGGTTAGTTGAGTCAGATTTTTTTTTTCTTAATTAAATGAAACACATTCTCTTGTCATAAGGTATATGACTTGGCTTGTGAAAAAATATTCCAGTTTTTAGCTTCACTAAATTTTTCTGTTGCATTAGTATGTCTTGAATCATCAGCTTGCTGTTGGATAAAGGTCTGTCCAGTGAAGGTGGATGATGAAATGTTGAACTAGAGCGGATGCACATACTCCAAGCTTTGTTCTTGTCATCACTCTCGTATGAGAGATTCTTGGCCTCATCCATCTACAGGTGATTTATCTAAAAGAGTTTTTGAACCTTCTTCAGTATCACTCATCAAAACTATTACCTGTAATGCTTGTGGACTACTCGGAAGCAATTCAGGCATATGATAAGTAATTGTATTCGCCTGTGTGTGTGTGTGTGTGTGTGTGTGTGTGTGTGTGTGTGTGTGTTTATGTGAAAAAGTGTTTGTGTGCATATGTGTGGCATTTTTGCATGCATTTACAGGCAACTTTGTATGCGTGAATGATCAGATGCTACTTTCCATAAAGTTCATAAAGCTGTAGAAAATTAATAAACTGTAATTTATCTCTGAAAGTATGCCAAATTCACAGGAGGATTGTTGTTGTTAGTCTGCTAACAATGCAGAGAACTAGGATTTTTGAGTCTGAATAATGAATTTTAGCCCACATTTCTGAGATCATTTACTCTCTTCTGCTGCCCTCTGTTGTAAAAATTGAGAAATTTTGTTTTTCCAATGATGTTCTCCAGTATCATGTAGGCTAGTAATCACAAAATCTAGCCCTCAAAACCAAATCCATCCCTGATTTTCTCCTCTCCTATTTAATTAACTAATTAACCTAACGATGAGTGTTTTTGGCCAGACTGTCTTTACACCAGACTTCACTCCAGATTGGAAAACCAATACTAAGCTGCCCTCAAAGCCCATGAGTAGATGATCCCTGTTATACGCTATGGCCACAAAATAGGTTTTGAAATTATGGATATTTGAAGAATGTTTAATTTTGAATCCTCTAAAATAAAATCTGAAAATTGGGAATAAATTAAAGATTGAATATTGTGCCAAAAATGTGCTGTGTGTATTTTTTTTTATTTTTTCCATTGGGAAAATATTGAATGTCAAAAAACATTTGTGCCACCATTGGCTTGCTCCTGGAGGGACATTATTCATATAGTGCTGAATTCTTTATTATAACCACAGATATGGTTAATAAAAATTGACACAAAAATGTGTCTTATTTGATTTTAGGAGGATTGTTGTTCCATTATTGTAATTTTTTAGTTTATTATTTCAAAAAAAAAAAAATCATCGAGTAGTACTGTATAGCTGGAGGAAAATCAGTGAGTAAGAGGACTAATAATATTTGGAAGATTTTAAGTTTTTTCATTGTTGAGTTGAAATCTCATGTGACTGCTTACATTGTGATTTTCTTATTAACAGGAAAATTTTACAATAGTTTAAAATGGGAAATATGCTTTGTTCAATAATAACATTCAATTTTAGATTCAATTGTTCTATTTGGGAGCGGACACGCTGAGCAAATTGTATTTATTTGCTTGTACAATTAGGATATACATGTTTAATGATGATATTACTAATGGAAGTGGACTATGATAACATTTGTCTAAGCAATTTGTTCAGTTAAGCTGTTCAAAAGCAATGACTCAGTAGGCCTGCTCAACTGGAATTCATAATCTGAACGTGTGAGGCGGGTAACTTTAGATGTTCAACGACAAAATGCAGTCAGGATCAAAACTCATTTAGTTGGCATGCATGCAGACAACCTGGATGCATCTAAATAAGAATTTATTCTTTGACCGCATTGTGCTCTCCAGTGTGCTCTTTCAAATAGATTGTTTCATATCAACTTCCATCGCATAGTGACACATATGAAAAATGCATAAATCATGAAAAAACTGCATATGATTGAGTCTCAGTGCAAAAACCATGAATCGCTATTTAATGTGTTCCACAGATACTCAGATTTCAGTGCTTATAAAAAGCCAAAGAGAAAGATGAGTAATATAAAATTAGAACTTGAATGTGTAAGCTTTTCGTGTCTTGTCACAACATATTGTCCCTGACATCCATATTGACTGTGTTCAACCTCATATTTTGCATGAGTAGCAATGTCATATCACATAATGTCATATCACATGAGGTGGCACTGTGGCAAAGTGAGGTGGAGCAGCCTCACAGCAAGAAGGTCATGGGTTCAAATACCGACTGGGAGCTTTCTGCATGGAGTTTGCATGTTCTCCCCATGTTCGTGCAGGTTTCCTCGGGGTACTCTGGTTTCCTCCACCCAGAAAAGCATGCAATATCAGCAATTATACTAAACCTCATATGGCATGAATTTCAGCAAGGCAATTACTAAGCTAACCCACTTTTGCCCACTCTGGATGCTGTAGTTCCGGCTCGCCAATAGATGGTGCCTTTGGTCAGAAACCAAAGTCGATGTACCCATCCTCATTTATTTGAGTCTCTCTCTCTCTCTCTCTCTCTCTCTCTCTCTCTCTTAAAAATACACACAAGCACGATCTGAAAATGTGCTATGTTTACCTTTCTGCGCTGCAAACATTTTCCAATTTCAGAACATGGCGTAAAAGAAATGTATTCCTCAGAATTTTGAATCCCTGAACAGAGAAAACATTCAAAATAATTAAGGATATAACACATATTAATGATATGACAATACAGTGCTGTGTCACAAGTAGTCTACAACAGTAAAATGGCGCTGCTTCATTTCTATTTTCACATTTACACAGAAATGGGTACTCCATACTGCAAGGGAGAATTATTCAGTGAAAAGGAAAACTAAAGTATTTCACCACTCCACTAAGTTGATATACTATTTCCTGAGTCAATGAAAATATTTCAGTTCAGTGCACCAATCATTGCTAAATCTTAAGACAGGAGGACAGTGCCAATGGAAACCATGCAAAATGACAGAGCCATTGTAGCATATTCCACAACTCACTGATTTTGAGGATTAAATGTGTTTCTGTTGAAAACTGAACCCTCATATTGGTTATCTGGTCAAAATATGACAGCTTATTGAGACGGTGTACATTGTGGAGTTCACACATATATCTTTCCCCAGGAGTCATTACCTTCACAGTTTATAGCCTACTGTATGACACTGCTAAGAAAACACCAACATCTCTATGAATCCCTTCTCTCTCTCTCTCTCTCTCTCTCTCTCTCTCTCTCTCTCTCTCTCTCTCACTCACACACACACACAGGCGAATACAATTACTTATCATATGCCTGTACACATGCACAAAAAGTAGTACTATTGTACCTCTCTCTATAAATAAGACATTGCACTCAATGGCCTCTGGAACTTTCCATTCTCTTGGTTTCAACACTTGCTCTGCGGTTGTGCTAGTAGATTTACCTCATCGGGTTTGAAGAAAAAGAATTTAAAAGACAAACAGCATGTAATGCATTGCTCTGGATGTGAATACAAAGTTTTCATGTAATTAAATGAAGCATATTGCAAACAGGAGCAACTGCAATTGCAACATGACAGACAGAATATTTTGCCTCCTTCGACTATTGGCCTAATTTGACGCACTTCTCCGAAAATAGAAATATCTGCGAAGATAAACGACAAAAATCATACAGGCGTCGAACCGGTTAACAAGGGGATGCCTTTCATGTTGCAGTTTCGCTAGGCAGAAATCGCGCAGCGGCAGCACACCCCTCTCCCATCGCGGATTCGGCGCGTGCTGTACTGTATTCTGCTGCAGAGTGGAACGCGTGACGTCAACGCTGGAGCAGTTGCCTGGTTCGGGAGGAAAATGGGGAGAAATTTGCGAGGTGAGAGGCTCTCTTTTTTCAAATTTTGCTCATTTTGGAGAGTGGTTGTGGAATGCCGTTATATGTATCTGTTTCATGGGCATCGGTTAACTTCCATCTTGTATCTAAACTGCTGAATAACATCGCTAAATTAAAAAAAATTCAAGACATATGGGTTTCGCTACCAGTATGCACCTAGGAAAATGGTGAAAGCAGTGCCGCTGGATACACTTTTTCATATTCGTCTTCATATTCGTTAGCATTCCCCGCATCCAGCGCGTCATGCAAATGAGTGCACGCCAGAAAGTGCCGTTGGAAAAAAATCTTTTATGACTAGAGGACGATTGCATTAACAGGGTACGGTAAGCAGCTATTGCGATTGGATTTGCAGCATTGCATTCGAAATAGAAAATTCAGAACAACGTATTCGCCGCCGACTGATCAGAAATCAGCACCATCTAGTAATACGGGTGCTTGGAATGGGAGTGAACGTGTCGCTTCATCGATCAGCTGCCAAACTGAGGTTTTAGCTGGTAGACCCTTGAGACTCACTTCGGTTAATGAACAGTGCCACCCGGCCTTAATTGCGTGGCGTTGGCAATCTTCGATTACATATACAACATTTGGGAGGGCGCATGCTGCAAAAACCAAGCTTCTGTTTATGCTGATCAGGATGCCTTGACTGGGTATGTGGATGAAGCCAGTTCATTCCTCAGAGAAGAAACCCTGACCCGAATCTATCCAGAATGTTTTATATAGTGTCATTTTCTATGAGAAAGACGGTTAGATCTTGTGCGTTGGAATTTTTTTGCTCAAAATTGCGACTCTCACCGCTGCGTTGGTACAAGGGATGATCTTATACATATTATGGTTATCCGACGGATTTTCACTTGTGAAAGGAAACCATTTTAGTTGCTAACTAAATCTTCTACTCATGACGGTACATATCATGGTGGGATCCAAAACACTGTGAAAGTAGAGTATTGTTCTCCCGTTTAAATCATGAATTTCCTCAATAAATGCCATCTTTATGATGACGGACATGGGAAGAACTTGAGGGAAAAGATTGTGCTGTGCCTTTGGATTGGGTACATTACAGAATACATACCATTAATTGAAGTTCAGGAGTGCCTTCTCAATGGTGCTTGCATTTCAGCAGATAAGTTTTGGGATTGACTGTGCCTTGGTGAGGCGGTGAGTCTATATCAAAGATTGTAAAACCACAGTCCTTGGTTTTCCACCCTCCCTTCATCTGGGAGTCAGGTGTCAATAGTCTGGCCAGTCAGAAGCAGAGAAGAAGACCAGAGGCCTCATTTATAAAGGTGAATAGGCACAAAAAAGATGCGTACGTCACTTTCTTTGCAGATTTCTGATCTATAAAAACAAACTTGGCATTAAAAAAAGGGAAATTGTTAAGGTTTCGCTCAATGTCAATAAATTCCAAGTCATTCCTGATTAAATAAATGAAAATCCCATGCAGTTTATTTTACCCATAGGTTTATAAGTTAGGTCATTTTTCACAAAATGTCTTTTTTTTGTGTGTGTACGTATTATTTAGATTGAAATCCATGCAAATTTTTATAAATTAGGCCCCAGGGCTGGGTTTGGATTTGAGGTCAAGATTTGATGACCCCTGGCCTACATTATTAACAAGCATAGCTGGTAAAAATATGGTTCATAATATTTCCTGTGGGTATCTATTTGTATATAGAGGTGATATGTTTTTGCGCATCATGTGCCATACATTTTATAGCATTACAACAAAACATTCTGTGAGAGATTCTTGGAGCCAACTCTGTACAGCGCATATTTCTAGGTGAAAGACTTCGTTGCGTGTATTTTTATAAGCAAAATGATTGTTGGCCAAATGCAGGGGTATAAAGTCCTAGTACAGAAAGTAAAAATCCTCCCCAGAACTTTATTCCAGCCACCTGGATTTACATCAGACAGGAGATAGAGCCAATATGAGTGATCAGCTCATTCTGTGGGAGGGAGAAAAACTTGGCAGGTCTTTTACTTTCTGACCCCTGGATTTTACACCTCTGGCCAAATTGGATTTGCATATAATGACAAGAATTAAATAAAGTCGACCAAAGTTGTGAGTGAAAGAACTGCATCCAGTCTGTGCTGCTCAGGGAATTGCTGTGGAACGCACAACTGATATTACAAGCATTCGATTTTTTCCCAGATGAGTCTTGCATGGAAAATGCCATTAAAGGTCATATTCTGCTTTTTGTCAAAGAATTACAAATAATGGACTTAGAAGGGACTCTAGAAGGACAATCCAATCTTCACCACACTTGTTAACCAAACCTTTATATCACTACACTGTAATTGCTAGACAACCAAGTGTTACCAGTTGCTAATATAGTCCTGAATATACTGAAATTCCTCAAAATCCCTCTATGGTAATCACTGCAAGATTCCGTAGCTGGTGTGGCTGACCAGTTAGACTAAGTAATGTACATACTGTCCAACTGTCTCAAGCGTCTACTTCAAAGCAGTTTTAAAAGGGCATTGTCTGTATGAACATTACTGTCTCACAAAGCAGTATTACATCCACCAAAGCTGTCATATTGCTGAGTAATATAATGAGTGTTTACATTTTGTTTCATCAGTAATAATCTAGCTTGGCTGTATGGGCCAAGAATGGCTATCAAGAGTAAACGTGAGGACGAAATGTGACTGTGCGTGAATGGGTTGTGATACTTGTCTGTCAATAGTCATATTTGCAATGGCAATAAATTCACCACTACTCAATTTTTATGTTTTCCACCTGGCTTCTCTGATACAAAACTTCCCTATCGTGTGTAGTAATTGTGCTCGTTCTGCAGACCTCCGCAGCCAAAGCAGCTGAGCGCAGATGAGCCTGTGTCCTCTGAAGCGATGTCACTGGTTGCTTTTTGTGTGACACTGCTCCCCTCAAGCTAAGCATGCAATGAATTGCCTCAAAGGAGGATGATTCACGTGCAGCTGTAGCAAGCATGATATGTCTCATGATCAACTGACAGGGGATGGTTGGGAGTGCCATGATATGGACCCTGGCCAAGGGAATGCTTCCCAACCCCTGCCAGTTTTGTGTTACCCTGTGGGGTTGCTAGTCACAGCTGGCAAGTGCGAGATCAGAATTAAATATTGGAACTGTGGGGCCCTAACTTCAACCCTCTGTTTTTAGTCATTAAAAATTCTTTTTGAATTTTTATAATTACAACAACAACCGAGAGTACGAGAGCACCTTTAATTATCCATTAGCCCAAAGGTATACTCTATGAAATTTTCATTTAAAGATTAGACAGCTCTTGGATGTGACACCAGTTTGGAAAAATGTTTGAAGGAAACCTCTGCAATGTAGAAAAATCTTACCTTTTGTACTTGTCAGACTATATATATGGACTTTGAAGCAAAGTCATCGCTGTCTGGCCTCACGTTTTTATTTCATTTACTGAGGAAGTGAGGCTGAACTGTTTGAATTACTTAGAGGCCACCATATTTGTAAGTTTGCAAAGATCTTGGGAGTGTCAAAGCAGCAGGATGTTTTGGAGGCTTTTCTCACTTTGGAGTGCTTCAGACATTGGGTGCATCTCAAAGTGTAGGGCGCATCCTGCGAAGGCTGCATTTTTAGGAATCGTCACTTAATTCCAACTGTATAACTGACATGACATCATTTCATCTCCGTTAAACAGCTTTGGTTTTAGTGAGTCGTCATTGATTTCCCTAACCCCATCCTTGACTCTAACCCCAAACCTAACCCTAACCCTAAATTTACCAAATCCCTTACCATAAATATTAGCTTGGTGGATGGAAGTAAGTGACGACCCCTAAAAATGCAGCCTTCGAAGGCTGCAGCCTAAGCTTTGAGATGCACCTAATGTGTGCTACAAGGTCAAGTGACCAGATGACATTACACTCCCAAGATGCTTTGCAAGCTTACAAATATGATGGCCCCTAGGAAATTCAAACAATGATACAACCTTACTTTTGCAGTTTATAAAATAAAAACTAAAAACTAGAAAGCAATGACTTTGCTTGAAAGTATTTATTTATAGTGCTATCACAATATACAGGGATTTAGCAGATACTTTTATCTGGACTGATTAACTACAGAGTGCATAAGTACTGTTGGTGCAAAACTTCTGAAAACTGAAGAGCAATGCAATGCTCATCAAATTAAGTGCCTCAAGTGGCTGCATAGACCTGGACCCTGTAGAGACAGATCAATCAATAAAAAAATTGGGGCAGATAATATAAAGATGATATAGGAATGACCATTATCCTGTGGTATAGCCAAATTCACTGCCTATTTGGACAAAATGTGCCCACCCCCTCTAAATTAATCTTTCCCTGTTCATTGCAGCTGGTGTGTGGAAGATATTTTGGAACAAAATGGTTTCCATTAATCACCATTTACAGTTCTAAGGTTTTAGAGGAGTGTATTCTTTCTTCTCATTGCTTTCTTTCTCTTTATCCTGACCCGGCAGTGCTCTGAATTTGCATGCTCACTGCCTGCTTGAAAGTAAAATTTGGCCTACTTTTATGAACACTTTGCTGCAGATGGATTACATCAATTGAAGCTATGTGGAGATACAGTGCATGGCAGCAGAACGTCCTACGCCCTGAAACCATAAACAAACCATGGCCTATGCCATTTTTAAGATTGGCCTGCGGGGAGATGTGGATGTGAGGAGAATGAAGAGCCAGTCGAGTCATGCCTGTTGGCCCTTCGTTCTGTGCCCTTCAGTTCTGTAGACGTGGCTGTTCAGCTGAGTATACTTCCCAACTGCTAAATCAGCTCTGCTTATTTAAACTTGGGGCATGTTTACTTGAATTATGATAGCAAAGCAAATAAGAATTAAAATTCCCTATTGTCAAAAAGTAATTTTCATTTTTTCTTGCTGCGCCAGACAAAGACGTAACATACATGTAAATGCCAACAAGAAGCGGTGCAAAATACAGCAAGCCCCACCCCTTGCACATATTTTAGTTGTCCAATGAGATGGGCCACTTTTCGGGTACACATGCTCTTGGGTTTGACCTTTCAAGGTCACTGAAGTTCAAAGATCATGATGTCATTTTACATGCAATCTGTGAGTTCCTACCTGTGATTAATAGTAACCAAGTGGCTATCTACAGTAGTTTTTGAGATACAGCCTTCTCCTCAGCTTCAGTTTGACCTATCGAGGTCATTGAAGGTCAAACATCATGGTATCAATGTAGTGTCCATTTATAATTTTTCATATCTGTTTTAAAGTATCCAAGTAGCTAACTACAGAACTTTTTTATATATAGTGTAAATTTGGTGATTCAGACTTGATCTCCTTGAATTTGACCCCAACTGATCTTTGAAATTATGCACTTTTCACTTAGCAACAGACAGGATTTTATTTTACAAACTGAGAAGGGAAACATTTGGCCTTTTCTTGAGGTGAATTGGGCCATTTTTGACAGTAATGGCCAAGAAATGATTTTGACCTTTTGAGTGACTGTGACCTTGACCCAATAGGGGAACTGCAAGTCTCACTGCGCGCACATGGAAGTGAAGTATGCGCAGTGCATAATGGGAAGAGTTGTATGTCTCTATCATGGCTTTGGTAAATACAATTATTGCGGAACTCGATGATTCTTGGCTTATTTTGAACCCAGAAGATGTACCTGGCACAGTTTTCGCTCGCTGTTCGAGGCAGCCATTGTCACAGAATTGAAGAGATTACTGTAATGTCGAAATGCAAATTTAAGTGGCGAGAGGGAGGACCTGGTACAGAGGTAAGGCAGCTACGTGGTAATAACAAGTAACGGAGGCAGCCTTGTTATTGATGACGCACCGGGTTGCTAGGACATGCTCTGCATATGCATTTGCGATATTAAACATCCTCCCCAAAATTTGTGTACACTTCTAAAATCCTTATGGCAAATAAAAAGCAGTGACACGTGGAGGTTGGATATGGAGCTCTTTCGCTCACATCCTTGGGGACATAATGCCGAACATTATTATTTGATTGAATTTGGATCTACTGAGTTATTGATCGATCTGCGTCGGCGTATTTTCCCTCTCCCCTCCCCAGTCATTGTCACGGTTGATATTCCCAATCAGATGACTAATATTCAGGCGGACGTGAAAGGGTATTTCATTCTTTGTTAATGATGTATGGTTTGCCCGGTCAGTGTTTTCCTATATGATGTGAAGTTTTGAAAAGCCCTTGCGATGATGGCGGGTGAAAAAGCTCAAGATCGGCTGTCATATAGTCCATTATGAAGTTATATCCTCAAAAAATGCTTTCTATCGGCAGCTTAACCGCAACATACATAATTTAATAAAATTTGAAACACTAAAAGTCGTTTTCTCAAAGCCTAAGAAATGCCTCTGCTAGCCAGTGACCAAATAGCTATGCATCGCTACTTCAAGGGGCAGTTCTACATGAGAGTGATGAGTGTCAAAATTAATGTTGTGGCACAGAAGAAAGTTGCTTGAAGACGAGCGTGGTATCAAAATGTAGATCAAAATGCTGGTATGACCCCTTGAAGTTTTCCGAACGTGCATTTTTCTGGTTCTCTCTGGTGAATGACTAGAAAACCCATGATACATCCATGGTTTCACAATTTGTCGTTCTTGCACTATATCATAGTTATACACTGCACACTTATACACTGCACACTTATAGGTACACTGCACACATGCTTGTTTATCAAAATATTAAATCAGCCAATCATCTGACAGCAACTCAATGCATAAAAGGTAAAAGCAGAGAGACATGGCTGTGAGCACTCCTGCCTCACAGCAAGAAAGTTGTGGGTTCAAACCCGGCCTGGGGCCTTTCTGCATGGAGTTTGCATGTTCTCCCCGTGTTTGCGTGGGTTTTTTCCGGGTACTCCAGTTTCCCCTACCCACAAAACATGCAATATATAGGAATGCTGTGTGTGAATGTTTGGTGGTGGTCGGAGGGGCCGTAGGCGCATACTGGCAGCCACGCTTCCGTCAGTCTGCCCCAGGGCAGCTGTGGCTACAAAAAATGTCATTTACGACCATCAGAGCGTGAATGTGTGAGTGAATGAATAGTGTGTCTTTGAGTGCCCAGTAAGCAGAAAAGCGCTATATAAAATTGATGCATTATTATTATAGGGGTGGTTTGAGTATCTCAGAAACTTCTGCTCTGGTGATTATTTTACCCACAACACTTTCTAGAGCTTACAGACATTGATGCGAATAACAAAAGCATCCAGTGACTGGCAGTCTTGTGGGCAAAAATGTCTTGTCAATGAGAGAGGTCAGAGGAGAATGACCTGACTGGTTCAAGCGGACAGAAAGGAGAAAGTGGCTAAAATTATTGTGCTTTACAGCAGTTCTAGATAGAAGAGCATCTTTGAGTGCTTATATGTAGAAATTGAAGTGGATGGGCTCTAGGGCTGTCTAATGCACATGCGTCTTAGGGCTGAAGCCCTGGGGCCTTGGATGACAAGCACCCCTGATTGGCCTGTTTTGAAAATAATTTAAAATATGAATTTATTGTGATTCCAAGTTAGACTACAGCTGTGTCTCGAATTCATGTACTTTGCCCCCGTCTGTCCATTCCTGTCAGGACTCAGGAGTACGTGCTCAAGCGCATAGAACTGCAATTGCATAGAAAGATTTGTTCACTGTCGAGTACTGAGGTGACTTAATCTTTGGATTACTTCCTGTTATTTTCAAACCTTCACCAATTTTGAGATTTTGCACCATACTTTAGAGTAACAACATATTCTTCTAGGCCATAGTCAACTATGATTATCTCCGCCAGGGAGGTTATGTTTTCACACGTTTGTTACATACTTAAATCGATGATGTCGGCATGTCTGTTTATTGGTTTGATTTGTCTGTTTGTCTGTCTGTTAGTTTGCAATTTCTAGCAAGAACAACTGGCCACATTTCATTCCGAGTTAGCTCATATTGCTGGCACTTGCATCGAGTTTAGGCCTATTGAAAATAACGACTCTAACTTTAAGGGCAAGGTCAAGATCACCAGTTATTGGCACCACGATTTTTGACCTTGAAGACTTCGGCATGTCTTCATTCTATGAGTGATTTTGTTTGTTTGTTTGTTTGTCTGTCTCTAAACAGGATAACTCAAAAAGTGATGAACAGTTTCCCACAACATTTGGTAGCATGGTAGGTGGTAGTCCAAGGATGAAATGATTCAATTTTGAAAGAAATCTGGAACATATTCTGGATTCTGGATCCAAAAAGAATGTCAATATACCTGTCTAATGCGGATCTGTGTGATATTTCTGAGCGGATAACTCAAAATGTTTTGAATGGTTTGGCCCGAAATTTTGCAGGATGTTTGATGGTGGTCCAAGGAAGTCTTGATTTAATTTTGGAAGAGATCTAAAATGTATTCTGTCACCAAAAGAACAGATATATGGCAAGGCAGAGATATGCGCACTACCTAGTTCCCTCTAGTGTAACTCATTTTTTGCTGACATGCTAATCTTCTTTATAGTTTAAAAACGACATGTCCCATGATCCTCCAGATTCCCGCGGAGCACAAGAGCAAATATGTGTAAGAAATGAGTCAGTACCTTGCCAACTTTGATAGCCAAGCCTGGTGAGACTATAGTAATTAGTCAGTTACTTTATAGTCAACTTCGCTGGCTTAGCTAGCTATGTTTCGTGGATATAAATGCTAGCTACCTAGCTAAATAGCAAAATAATTGCTATTTACTATTCTCAGTTGATTTCTAGCTCGTAAGCTAGCTAATAGTAAGCCTCAGTGTAATAACTTTGCTTGGTTACAAGTTTTCCGGGTGCCCTGAGAGAGTCAATGGGAATGTTACTGATTGGCTTTCAATTAGTTACATTGTAAACGTTTGTTAAAACTGATGTACCTGATTGGCCGGGAACAAATATTTGTATTTGTGTAGTGGATATGGAGTTTGCAAAAGTGGACTACAAATTGGACCACAAATGCAAAAGCATAACATTTTCGACAATAAACTATGAATTTGATGTGATCATTTGCATCCATATACCCCATATTAGCTAATCTCGAAGGGAACCGGCTCATAAAATTAATTCGAGTTTGAGTAATGCCGGTTGTTTTCCAAGCCCCATTGTCAGTTTGACAGTACTCTACAGGACATGCCTGCACTGTGTGGCGACACCCAACTCATAACCTTCAACCTTGGCAGTTTGTGAATTCTGATGGACAATAATGTTGCACCTCAGTAAATAAAAATCAGGAATATTGTGTTGTGGGCTGCAAGACACCAATTTCTGAATCATCCGAAAATGACAAAAGTAAAGGTAGCCTATACTGAACGGTCAAATTCTTCTTGCTAAAACATGTGCTCAGGGAATGTCAGTGGAAGCTATCAGCTTTGAGTGTTTTTTCCAGAAAATCAACCCCTAGTAAGTTCTTATTTTGCAGTCATGTCTATTTGCATTATTTTTGTGCTTTTTGATAGCTTGGTAGGCTACAAGTAGAAAATGAACACAAATGATGTTTGTTGGTGCAATTACAAGTGGATAAATTTGCCATTCAAAAGACAATAAATCCAAACACAGTTATGAAACAACTTTTAAACACTGTCTCTGTAAAAAAGGCATACAATATATTAACTTTATTTAGGCCTTTTTCAACATGATCTAGTAATGAGAGAGAAATTCGTGTGTGAATGATCTCACATCAAGGAAATATGAGCAATATAACGGTGAACAACTTAAAGTGTAATTTTTTGACTCTGCCAATTTCTCTGATTGATCGAAGCCTTTGAGTCATTATTTTTCACTTTGATCTGCGTAGGAAAGGTAAACTGGAACTCAATTTAAATGATTATTTTGACAAAACCTAATTTTTTCAGCAAATCATTTAAGTTTCTGCAAATAACACTGTTCAATCTGACTTCTCAAACCAGCAAGGAAATGCAGCAATTTCTCTCAACTCTGTTTCAGTAAATTTCTTCTTGGCAGCCAGTTTTTCTCTGAGGCCTGAGATCATGTGATGCGATCCCTCTAATATTAATGGTTAATTGCAGCTAGACCTACTTAAAACTTGGTGAAGCGGCAAATTTGAAAATAGACCCTTTTAATATTGACCTTTGACTTAAATCATTATGGTAGCTGCCAGATAGCTCACTTGGTGAAGCATCGAGTTGCGAAGCAGAAATGACTATCACGTCGCGGGTTCAATCCCCGCCTCGTACCAGCCAGCAGCACAACTGGCTATTGCGCTACAGGGTTGCAAGGAAGGGACTGCCGGGAAGGGAAAATAATAGTTGCCTTGTTCACTGCTCAAGCGCCTCCTGTTGGCCAGACGGGTGCTCGGCAGGAAGATTCTAACCCTGTTCATGTCCGGGTATCCTCCACCCTTGTTCTAAACTAAGAAGATTCTAGCATTCTAGTGTATAAGAAGCAGCAGACTGACAGACTACACTCTCCTGAATTGGCAGCAGAGGGTCGCATACGAGCAAGCCTCGGCATAGTTCACCAATTGGGCATTACAGATTCGGGTGGGATTGGGGATGCCAAATAAAAAATAAAAAAAAATCATTATGACAGAATATCTCAAATATTCTCAAAAGTGCTGATAGACCAAGTTAATTCTCAGCCGACGATATGTCTCCAATTCAGCAATGGATCACAGATACTAGTTTAATTGTTTCACAGATACCAACTTTACTCTCCTGTAGCTTGACATTTTCCCTTTTAAACCAATATAGCCATCTACTGGAAATGTAAGCAGTCCCTGCCCCCCATCCCCAAGCCATTCAAAGGAACGCGCATCGGTTTCCAAAAGAGGCAGAGGAGAGTAGCAACTCAGTTACAATAAAAATACAATATCAACATACACTCTCAGTGATTGCTGTGTGAAAGCCACACTGAAAACTTGGACCAATGACACATTACATCCATGCAGAAACTTTGGTATGAATGGCTTTTTGAAGGTATAAGCTAAAACTAGATAGCGTCCTATAGCCACACATGCTATCATTACACAGCTAAGCAAGCTGTGGTCGGCCATAAACAATGACAGTTCATTTATAACCTGAAATTAGCAAGATTAAAAACCACTAACGACTATCCGAGACTGATAAGACTTTGTGACTACAACAGAGTAAAACATAGCTTACCTGTCCAGTAGCAGCAAGGCTCGCTTCAGTTTTCCCCATTGAAAGCAGCACCAATATAAATACAGCTCTTGGCCATCTCGCTTTTTTCCTCCTTAATTCTTTGTTAATCTACCGTTATTTGGCACTTTGGCTGTTTAATTGTGTCTTAGTCTTCTTGTCTTGATTTTTCTGGCAGGTGACACACTAACAACACAGATTCCACTCTGCGGGTTCACAAGCAGAGAGAAACGCATCTTCATGGCGTTCTTTCACCTGGTTGGATAGAGGCAGTCGGTGGCTCCAGAATTTTATATGATGCTTTACTGCAAAAGACAGTGACTGAGAGACCTGTGTTATTGACCAGATACTCTAAATAAATGATCTCAGTTGGAATGTGGAGCTATTTAACACTTCTTTAAAAACAAAAACAAAAAAAAAAAAATCACTTACAGCAGCTTTAAGCAAGTTGATCTTAAAATACAGCACATTGACCTGTGGGACCACAGCAGGCGATTTCAAGAGGTACAGTGAAGTTGAATAATGCTAAATAATGCTTAAATTTATAGTTCTGGGATAATATGACAGAGCAATCAAGTGAAAAGCGATACATTTTTGTTTCAAGCTAATCAACTGTTATCCAATGCCACTGTCTTGCAATTGCTTGGTTTATTTGTGTTTTTCATTATTTCTGCTGCTTGTTCGTTGCAATTTCAGAGAACCTGCGCCCCGTTTTCTTATGTTTTTGCAGTTTAAATATGATTTTCATACATTTACAGTGTCATATGAAGGATAGCAGTTTTGCGCAAGAAGTTTATTTTGATACACACTGCTCAGTACGCATCCTCAATGGCTTTGCTTTTAGAATGCTGATTAGGGCAATAGCCACATTAGCTAATTTAGCTAACTAAAGTGATGTGTTCATTGTTGATATCATCTAGCTATTGTTGTCTGTGCTGCATGATTAAACACAGCACTTCTAGTGAACTCACTGTTAACCTATCCAACTACAATATTCCACATTAATTATTTCCCCCATAGACTCTCCACTCCCTTTCCCCATAATGACTACAAATGACGACCTTGGCCATATCAATTAATACGACATTTGATGCCTTGGGGATACCCCTTTTCAATCAATGGAGACGCTATGGAAAAGGTCCATTGATTACATATAGGTGTCGTATATAGTCATTAAGGAAAAAGGTAAGGCGTCTTATATAGTCATTATTGGAAAAAGAGTTGAGTTCTTTATAATGCTTTTTACCCCTCAGCCCACAAGGCTGACGGGGTATTGCTATCCTTCGTGCGGTTGGTCGGGCGGCGGGCAGTCGTCTCCAAAAACTTCGACATCGGGCTAAGGGGTATTCCTTGCATTGCACGCCTATTTATTTTTATTTTTTTTAGTTATTGAAATCACACAATTACAGTATATGCTATGCTGTTGCTGTAGTGAGTGTTTTGTGGATGTTTGTCAATAATAATTATGCATAGCTATAGAATCAAGTATGAATCAGAGCCTCTTACTGCAAACAGCTGCATGATAAAGTCCTCAGCAGTGCAGTCGCTGGGAAAATGGCTCATCTTTGAATGCAAGAAAATCTACATGTCCACGGTGGGAAACACTTGGAATCCTATTAGTTATTTAGTGTTGGTGTGTGGGTTTGTCCTGGGTGTATGCAGACATCTTTGCACTATCTTCAAAGAAAGTGATTTTCACAGGTGTTCGTGGGTAATATGCAAACTGTATTTATCAAAATCGTGAATTTGACTAAAAGTGTCACCGGTATATGCACTGTTAATAGGAGGATCTCTGATTTGAGAGAAAATGAGAGGAAGATGATTTCATAGCATCCTATCAGTACTACACATTTTACAGTTTCATTCATCCATCATTCAGTTAATTATTGCATGTTATGCTGTCCCTAAGTTTTATTTTTTAAAAATCTATGGCATTTGCACCTGCCAGTCTTTCCGCTCTGAAGAACTGACCGTATTGAGCTGTTGTATTCTCTATGATAATGATCTCTGATCAGACTGGTCAATGAATAGACTTAAATGTGAAAAAGATACGTTTGTGTTGTGAGGTGGGGTGGTTGAGCAAGGATGTGGCGGGGGAGAAGGACAGACAAACTAACCTGTTAGGTGGGATCTATGCTTATCAAGTCCTTTGGTGAAATAGGAAATGCAAATCTCGTTTTAAGATGCCAAAGTCGTCATGATACAGATAAGAAACCAAAAGCACATTCAAAGTACTGTCCACGAGGAAGTATTAACAGGGATAGTATTAATAGTAGAAGGAAAGGCTGTAGCCCAGAACAGAGGAAGGGCAGTCCAGCTAAGTTGGTAATGACTGAGAAGGATGGGGCATGTCTCAGCCCAGGCCAGTGGCTGTCCCAGGGCGGTGGCCAGGTGGTGAATCCCCCTTGCAGAAGAGGAACTGCCTGACAGTAGAACTGAACGGTTTAGCAGGCACAATGTCCCAATTCTGTTCAAAGACTTATGAAGGCTAGGGAGGTGTTCCTAATAAATTGAGTCAGAGAAACAATGGATTTACAAGAACGCAATCTCTATCCTGGAGATCGATAAAAGGGCTTGGAAGCTTGCTCCTGTTAATAAGACTCCGAAGAGTTATTACATCTGTCTTGAATATGAATTTACCAAAAACACATGGAAGTAGAGCTTAGCTCAACACTAAAAGACGCAAACTGACCGGAAGGCTTAGTAGCGTATTATGCATGATTATCCAGCAACCATGCTGAACTCACAATGAACATCTATTGAAAGGAAATTCACAAAAGGGGCGAGGCATACAAATGATAACACCTGGGAGCAAGGGAGAAGACGAGACAATAAATCAATTATAGGAGACTTTAACCACAAAATCACATGCAGACTGCTTGAACTGGGGAGGAACCAATTAAGGACACAAGAGGGTTGTGACAGAAGTGGTAATGGGGATGTTTAATGGCTGAACTGCAGGGTCCTCAAAGTCAGCCTTCCCTGGGCTGTTAGATACAGGCCACTATACAGGCGGACTGAACTGGTAAAAAGTACTGTCCACAATATGGGGTATTGTAAAATTTTTTAATTTCATAAATATTTAAGGCTGCGCAGGGGTTGTCTTTTTTACTTATGCGCATCATAAAAATGTCTTGTCTTTTTACTATGATATGCACATCAAAAAAATGTCAAACCTTCAAATTAATTCATTTTAAATGTTACAGAATGAATATGCTAAGAAAAAATTTGTTAGGTCCTTCCTGGTATTTATGTTTGTGAAAATGTTTTCATGCGCACAAAAACTGTTCATTGGGAGACATCAATTTTAAGCAATATTCTGATTTAGGATTATTTCTGAATAGCATTTTATTTATACCCAAGTTTATATAGTGCTGTTTATATGGTGATGCTTTTAATAATCGGTCCAAGATTACCCATTCTGGCAATTTGATCAAGTGTTAATCAAGGAGCATATCATTAATCCTGAAATGATTAATTTAGTAATTGCAGTGTTGATGCTCATACCTCTGTCCATGCAGCTGAAAGAAACGGTGAACACACAAAAAAAAAAAGTGGCAAAGGAGGAGTTACTGCAGATTTGATCTTATCTCAATTAAGGCATATAATTATGATGCCGGTATTTACATGACTTTCACAGTATTATTATTATAATATTCTTTGCACTGAGATGTAGGCTTGGTCCCACCTTGAAATTTAATAAGCTAACCTACTTGGTTCTGTCTGTAGGCAAATGTTATTGTAGCGGGGAGATGGCAAAAAAAACAAGGGAGAAAAAGGGGAAATGGCGTTAAACGCGTAAACTGTCACCTACATCGACAAAATCTGTAGTAAAAAACTCAGAACAGTTGACCACAAACAGAAATTCTTGGATTGCAAACATTTTATAATGAACGGAGTTAAGTTTAGTATGAATGGCGTTCAGTTTTAGATGAATGGATCAGGCCTTGGGCAGGCATCAGCAAAATGAATGCATCAGAAATTGAACAGAAGAGTGTTCATTATCGAACGCAGTGACCAGGTTTGCAGCCTCAAACGTATCCAAAAATGAACAGTCGTCTGTTCATAAATGAATGCGTTCATTGTTCAGAATATTGACAAGCTCCCGAACACTTGGAATTCAGTGTAAAGATTAACAGAAACTGGAGATACTAACCAAGCTTGAGCTAGAATCTCCTTGAAAATAAATCATGGCCACCACTTCTTTGTATCTTTCACAAAGCCTAATAGATCCCCTGTAATATAGCTTTTGTTGCCTGTCCTGTGTTGTGCTGACCCAGGTTAGTAGTGTAAAACAGTCTGACCGTAAGTAGATGATACAAACAGGTTTTTCCTCTCTGAAGCTGGGATGTTGCTGTAAAAAAGTGGTGGGCGGAGATTTTCAGAGGAGGGGTGGTGTAGTTCTCTTGGGTCTGTATGTGACGTAGGAAGTGGAGCCAAACCTGAATGGCATGCTGAATGCCATGTTTTATGAAAAAGGCAGCTCTAAAAAAAACTGACCGGGTTTTCTTTCTTCACAGTAAGTGGGTTGGAAGGCACTTCTGATAACAAAATGAATGTACACAAGCAATAAAAAAGTGAGTTTTTCATAAATTGTTTTGTGCCATTATAAGGAAAGACAATGAATTGAAAATAATTTCAGTCCCACAAGGAATGATCACAATGAATGGGTAAATGGTTCTAAAATGATTTTCATCATTATCTCTCGCTGGAACACAACATGAATAACATGAATAAGGGTGAACATGAGTAAAAATATTCCAATGGTAAGATCATTACTTACAGTGTTAAATGTTGTAGATTTGGATTATCTGAAGGATATCGAAGTGCGATGGTATAAGGGGGGTAGAAGGAGTTTGGGGGGAGATCGGTTCCCTAACTGTTTCTCAAAGCATGCTTTATGCAATGCATTTTGGGTAACTGGCGGGTGAGCGATTCAGTGAGATACTGAGGGCCCTATTGGTGCCTTTATCAGAACATCCTGCAGCTTTTATGATGAGGACCCATTTTGAGTATTCCCTCTACCTTCACTGCCCCAGCCAAGCAAACAGCCACACCAAGCCTCCATAAATCAAGTTAAGGAAACACAACGCCTGCTCTGTTTGACTATGGTAGTAAGGGCTGAGGGAAAGACCAGGCTAACATGGAAAGAATGTACCAAAATCCTGTTCTGCCATGCGCATGATATATACTTCTTGCTGTCGACCGTCTTGCTTTCCTGGGAGTGTCGTCATTTATGCAGTGCTTATTAAGTCTCAAAGGCTGTTGGTGGGGCAGGGTGTAGTTTTATTAACATTACAATGAAGGAATAGTTACATTACCAAGTGGCAAATGCTGAACTGTCTCAACTTTTTTTGAAATGCGTTTTACAGAGTCAAAATTAAAATAAGCGTTTATTTGGAAAAATCTATGTAAGTCATGAAGGGAAATGAGCTGTTGTATTGTTTTCAACTTCATTCTGGTCAAGAATAATGTGCAAATCACTGCTTTCAGTTTTTATTTTTATTAAACATACCGTCCCAACTTTTTCTGGGGTTGTACAAATTTAGGGTTTTTAGGGTTGTACAAATTTATCATCTATGATAGTGAGGTAGACTTGCTCTACACTGCTGAATTCATCCTTTTACAAGATGGATGACAAACACCTGGCATACTGACATTTATTCCTGGACAAATTTCTGCCAGATATCATCTCTCCAGCTGATTACATAATGCAATGCTTATCATTATATACTCAGCAACAAAAGTTTCTGTGACACCATTTATGTGTATGTTATAAATGACACGCAAAGATCTCAATGCAATCAATATGTTTATTTAACAGGAGAAACACTGACTTTTCAGTGCCAACGTCACTCAAAACGAAAAATGTCATTTTCATGCGTCATGAAGCACTTGTCTGACGTCTAACCAATTGTGACCTTCACACTTCAATACCGGGTGTGACTTCCTAGTGCCATGATGCAAGCAACGCATCTCCGGCGCATGGACCGAATCAGATGTGCCAGAAATTGCTGTGGGATGTCATTCCAAATCTGACGTAGACGTTGTTGCAATTCCTGGAGTGTAGCTGGCGGGTTATCCAACCGCCGCAAACGTCGATCCATCTCGTCCCAAAGATGCTCAATTGGGGACATGTCTGGGGATCTGGCTGGCCATGGCAGGACATTGACATGTTGTTGCATCAGATACTGCTGTACAATCCTTGCAACGTGTGGTCTGGCGTTATCATGTTGCAGCGTTATTCCGGGACCATGTTGCATCAAAAATGGTACCACCAATGGCCGTAGCACTTCATCGCGATATCTTTGACCTGTCAGATTTCCATCAATAACAAGCAAATCTGTTCTGTTTCTAGCCGTGATCCCTCCCCAAATCATGACACTACCACCTCCAAAACGATCAAATTCCTGAACACAATTGTTGGCATAACGTTCTTCACGTCGACGGTATACACGTAAACGACCATCACATCGGTTAAGCATGAATCTTGATTCATCAGTGAAGAGTACAAGATCCCACTGACGTTGGATCCACCGTCGATGTTGTTGTGCCCACTGTAGTCGTCGGTGTTGTACTGTGAGTATTGGACGTCTTGCTGGCCGACGTGGGACAATGCCAAAATGACGGAGACGGCGACGGATTGTCTGTGCAGACAGTCGCCTCAAACCAGGTATCGTTCTTGCAGTTATGGTTGCAGGTTGGAATCGATTTCGGAGATGGGTTGTTCGAATCCAGTTGTCCTGTCTGGGAGTGGTTACTCGTGGACGGCCGCTGCGAGGACGGTCTCTGACATGTCTTGTCTGCTGATGACGCTGCCATAAGTTCCAAATGGTGTTTCGGTGGACATTCAGGCGATGAGCAACTTCCCTCTGCGAGGTTCCGGATTCAATCATCCCAATGGCCCTCCACCGATCATTTTCAGACAGTCTTGGCATTTAGAGGGTAGAGTTCCTGATCCGAAATGGCTGTGTTTTCGATAAGTGATGCTTCTGTCGTTCATCAGGCACAATGTGAACATTCCAAAAATTCTCCTCTTTTATTGCCATCCACAAGCATGATTTACGCCCATTTTCACGTGCAAAGTCATTTTCTCGCATTTTCATGATTTCCATTTCAATGTTGTGTTTACGTGTACTGTTTCAGTCTGATATCACCATGTATGACAATTTCATAATTGCGTTATGAAAAATAATTAACAATATTGGTGTCACAGAAACTTTTGTTGCTGAGTATATTATCCTCGGGCTAGCCAGCTGATGCAACAATATGTAAAAAACAAAAAAACAAAACCTTTCTCATTATCCCCCTGGCATAAAATGCAGGGGGATATAGGCATCGCCTCGTCCGTCCGTCTGTCTGTCCGTCCATCCGTGATAATTTTCTTTCCGGAGCAGAACTCGGAAACTATGCGAGATATCAGCGCCAAACTTGTTAAATGTATTCTGTGTATAGTCTAGATGTGCCTTTTGCTACTTTGGAAATTTTGGGATCACTATTTTTGCCATTTTAATGGAAACGAATCTGGACTTAGTGCACATCAAGCCTAGTTTGTTTCCGGAGCAGAACTCAAAAACCATTCAATATATCTTACTGAAACTTTGCATGTGTATTACTCACATACTGAAGTGGTGCCTTTGGATATTTTCCGATTTCTGAAAATGTTATTTTAACCCCCTGGCAGCATTACTGTAGGGGGGATGCAGTCATCAGTGTGTCCGTCTGTCCGTCCGTCCGTCCAGGCATTCGTCTATAATCATATCTTGTCCGGGCCAAATCTTGGAAACTATACATCCGATCTTCACGCAACTTCACAGATATGTTGAGCAAGATGTCTAGATGTGCCTTTTGATACTTAGGAATTTCTGGAATTTCTTATTTTTGCGGTTTCCATGGAAACTTGTGTGAATTGGAACTTAGCTTGTCCGGGCCATATCTCAGAAACTATACATCGGACCTTCATGAAACATGACAGATTATTTGATCATGATGTCTACATGTGCCTTTTGATACTAAGGAATTTCTGGTATTTTTCGTTTTTGCACTTTCCATGGAAACTTGTATGAATTCTGAATTGGAACTTTGCTTGTCCGGACCATATCTCAGGAACTATTCATCCGACCTTCACCAAACTTCATAGATATGTTAAGCATTATGTCTACATGTGCCTTTTGATACTTAGGAATTTCTACAATTTTTAATTTTCGCACTTCACATGGAAACATAGGTGAATTTGGACTAAGCTCACTGATAATTTTGACCAAACTTGATTAACATGTTGAGCATGATTTCTATATGTGCCTTTGGACATTCAGGAGTTTCTGTAAAAAGATTTTTCTGCGTCTTTCATGCAAATCTGTGTGAAGGTGGACTTCGTTCGCTGATAATTTTGTTGGGCCGATATCTCTGAAGCCATCTCTGACTACACCAGTGTCAGTGAAACTTAGTTTAATTTGTTCAATTTGATTTATTGTCTTTTGAAATGTTTGTTATCCCCCTGGCATTATTTTTATATCAATAAAATGTGAACTAGGAAACTCCACTCGTGGCAGCCCACTTCCTCATAGTGAGTGCCAGTAACATGAACAGCAAGATGAACAAACAACCACAACTACTACAGGTAATGTCCTCAGACAGACAGTATAACACAGATTGACCATATCTACACCAACATACCTCGGCAGACAATTGATACAGGGACCTTGAACATGTATTGGTCTGACCACAACATTGTCTGGATTGCCATTTCATAGTCAGGCAAGTTTGTTTCCTTATTACAAACTTCAGATCCAGTCCTTTAATACTCTGGTATATTTACTCAAGTAAATTGAACAGTTAATCCATGAATTTGGGGGGCCGCGGGATATGCCATTGCCAGATGACTCTTGTTTTCATTTCTATGGAAACCAGTTGCATTTGGACTCTGTACAGAGATAGGTTTGTTTTACGGAGCACAACTCAAAAATCGTTCAATGTATCTTACTGAAACTTTGCATGTGTATTACCCACATGATGAAGTGGTACCTTTTGAAATTTTCAGATTTCTGCGAATCTTATTTCTTTTGTTTGCCTGGAAACCAGTTGCATTTCGACTCTGTACAGAGATAGGTTCCTTTCCTGAGCACAGCTCAAAAACCATACTGAAGTGATGCCTTTTTATATTTTCAGATTTATGAAAAAAAAATTTTTTTCCTTTCCATGGAAGCAACATGGACTTGGACTCAGTCGCAGCGCTGGGTTTGTTTCCGGAGCAGAACTAAAACACTGTTCATTAATGACTCTTGTTTTATTATTGCCTTTGTCAATTTGTAGTTCATAGTCTTTGGTAGGTGTTGCCAGTGCATACTTCCAGATTATTCCAGAGGAAAATTACCTCAACATTCTTGTTTGAATTTCTATGAAGGTATAGGATTGACATGACTTTCGCAAAAAATCAGGGGCCGGGGGGATATGTCATCTTCTTATGACTCTTGTTAAATAAGGTATTAATATACCTTGTGGTATATTGACTCTCAATTGTGTTGTTCCAAGGTAGAATCAATACCTTGCGTGTATTTCTCAGGGTGAAGTTCATTTCTAGTGGGCTGTGGCCCGCTGGGCTTTGTGTCTTTCAGTATTGAGTGATGAACATAGGCCAATGCGTTCTCTGCTGGAGTCGTGCACCCAAGAGTGTTGGTGGTAGAGAATTTTTCTCTTTCATTAGTCTTGAACAAGGCATTGCCAGCCAGTACCCCATTGCATCATATGCTGATCACGGTCATATTTTATTAACACGATTCGCAGCGTCATACATTTAATCAGCTGCTGGCTTCTCTCTGTAGTTCACCTATTCTGTGGTTGTGTTTGCATGTCTTTCTGCCTGTCCGTGTGTGAGTATAACTTCATTTTACCTGTGTGCCAGAGTGTGTACGTATGCGGGATGTGTGTGTTTATATGTGAAATTGCAAAATTATTGAGACAGAATTATAGGCAACCTAACTATACAGTCTCATGCATACAGTAAATAGCCTCCCCTTAGCACAGTCATGCCATATGTGTGTGTGTGCGTGTGTGTGGGTAGCCTGGGTATACATTTGTTTGTGCATGCAATATAAACAGGTTGAGTGCCCTTTAGAGATCAGAGAGAAACTAGATCACCATGAGAAATGAACTGCCTTTGATCTGCTGGCATATTAGCATATTTGGATTTAATATTTCTGCACCACTAACAGTAGCCTTTGTTGTGGAGAGGCACTGAGTTCAGGTGTGAATAAGCACTGCTGTTTGATGACTCGGAAGATCATGGCCACACTGAAACTTCAGTTGGGTCAGAGCTTCTACGGTGTGGCCCACGAGGTAAAAAATGGATGGCAGGAAGCGGAGGGAAAGGAGGGATGAAGAAAGTGTAGGCTTAAGAGGATTTAATCTTTTAGGACACTGTGTTCGAGAAGATTTGTTGCAAGATTATCGTCATGCTTATTTTCTTTCTTGGAAACCTCATAACAAAGTTAACTTTGCTGCGAGGCCACTGCAAACCTTTTAGCCTGCACCACCGATTTGGCATTGCCTTAAACAGGCTGTTAATGCTCGAAAACCCTCCAAAGTGACTGAATTAAAACAATTCTGCAAAGAAGATTGGGCCAAAATTCCTCTACAGCGATGTGTAAGACTTGTTGCCAGTTGTTGCAAACGCTTGATTACAGTTGTTGTCGCTGAGGGCAGCACAACCAGTTATTAGGTTTAGGAGGCAATTACTTTTTCACATAGGGCAGGGCTGTACTTTTTCTGCTCATAGCACTGGTGCTACAGAGCTTCATAGTCTTGTAGCTCAAGACAAAAACTTGTAGCACAGTAAAAGCATCTGTTACATCTCTAAAATCAACCACAAGTAGTGCAGTTCATCATTTAAAGACATATTTACTGCCCGGCCAAAAAAAAAGTCAGCGTTTGGAAATTAATGAACAAATTCTATAATTGGATCATAATTGCGGTTATTAATATGTTTCAGCTAGTAATAATCATTTTAAGCCTGACTGATGTAGCGCGTCGCTACTCATTTCTTAAAAAATCATGTCAGGAGACACGTCCTTTGATGATGGAAAGGATGTTACAGTATTTCAGAACGGGCAAGTTATTGGGCTGTATGCAGCAAAGAAAACCATGAACGACAAAAACAAGTATGAGGAATCATTTTCACAAACAAATTTGCCACCCCAAAGTCCTGACCTTTAACGCATTAAAAGTTATTGGGATGTGCTCAAGAAAGTCCACCAAGTGGTTCAACCATGATGTCAAGAAGAACAAGATCTCAGCAAAAAATTATGGCATTTCTGATCGAAAATAAATGTTCTGGTATTGCATATAGTTGTCCAAACAATGGCAAGAGGAATATGCACTGTAATCAAAGCTACAGGGGCTCCAACTAGGGGTGCAACGATTCATCGACATTGTCGACAAAATTCGATAACAAAGTTCGTTGTTGACTAATTTATTCATCGATAATTTGTCGTTACGTCATTGCAAACGTATTTCACGCATTGGAACTGGACTAAACGTCGTTTCACAGGACTTGGAGATAAAGGCAACTGCAGAGTGAGCTGAAGAACACACAGAGAGATGAGGGGACTAGAGGAAGGTGCACCGGGCAGGGAGTGGTGTGAACGGGAGCGAAGTCAGATCTGAAATGGCTTGCTGCAGGGAGACAGATAAAGGCAGGGGGCACAGGCAGACACAGGTGCAGGAACTAAATATAATTAAAGGGGGTGGAACATAAGGGAAACCTAATTACATGAAACAGATAAACATTAACACACAGACGAGGATCACAAGACAATCCCAAAGACGGGATAAATAAACTGAATAAAAAGACTCCTAAGTGTGCAGAATAAGAGCCAGAATAGATAATGAGAATGCAGAGGTTCTGCAAGAAAACTTAGCAAAGCCAGTGAATAGAAAAGCAAGAGGCGGAGACTAGAACAGGGTGACTGCTGAGAGATCATTAGTCAAATAGTAAGTGCAGCTATACAATGCCGGGTGCTCGTTAGTAGGTTGGTATTATATACAATATTAGTATGGTTAGTAATGTTAGAAAAACAACAAACTGTTAGTAATTGTTAGTACATATAGGAAAGCAAGGGGAAACTGGCAAACGAGAACGGAAGGAAGGATGAAGGGAAGGGAGAAAGCAAAGACAGTACATGGGTAAAACGTGGACTGGACTGACACGGGAGAGGAATAAAATGTGAACACTGAGACATGGACTAAAAACTGACATTACCAAAATAATAAAAACCTAAAATTGACTAACCAAACGCACAGACCACGGAACACAACAGTACTTTCAAGGTCTCGGAATTCTTTAAATTCATACAATTTTAAGTACTTTCCAGAACTTGTCAAGCAGTCTTGACACAAACAACGTACACTTCAAATGTAATGCCGGCACATAACTCATAGAAATATTAAGAACCTCTTATAAGAGACGTTACATCTCTTCAAAATTTGGTTTCCTAAAACATATGAATTAACGTTTTTTTCTAGAGCCTCCGTGCACCAATTACTGAGCAAAAAAACTGATCTCTCTCATTCTAAAGGAGCCTAGGAAAATCTTCTTTCCATTCCGGGTTGGACTTGTGTACTTTCCCTTTTGCTTCATGTTTACGTTACTTCCCACCAAGCAAGAATACGTCCAAACCACAGAGATATAAGAAAACTAGAGTGGACGCCGCGTGGGCTGGGCCAAAGCGCTGACGGCAGAATAGCTCGGCCATCTTGGGTATGTATAAATGTCCGATGAGACCCATGTAAACAGTAGGCTGAACGTGGGGGTAGACTTTTTTTTTCTCCTTTGAGGGGGGTGGAGACTTTTTTCCGTATTCTTTTTATATCTTTTCATACTTAAAAATGACACGAATAAGGAATTGAGATTGAACAACAATTTTTATGCTCCATTATTTGGCAAAGCTAAAGAATTATTGCCTTACCCTTTATATTCGCTCAGTTACCCACGTTTTCGCTTCGTTCAAAGAAAAAGGGTTCGGGTGATTCTCGCGTTACGTGAGTGACATTTGGAAGGTATTCTCGACATGAAAGAAAATAAAGTCATCTCTCGATATACCTCCCACCGTTATGCCATATTCGCTAAAAGCCAGCTGGACCACCTGCATAAGAATCCCCAATGCATTCGCTTCCGCCATGTGCCTCCCTTCGTACCGGTATCGTTAAACCGATATATTTACCAAACGCTGTACCGCCAGCTTATTCAAATAAAACTATGTAATGTTACCACCGTGTTTTCAATTGCGAAATATACTGTATATCCCAGGACAAATCGTAGATCTGGTGACTGGATGGCCTTCGTCTTCTACATACTGGCCGTATCATCTTCAGGTAATGCCAAAGCATCGAACGACTTTCAAAGGCTCCCAAGATAGCAAGCTCCTCCGCACTGGATCTGCCCTGGCTCTGAGCCGGATTAGCTGGAGCCGGGGCAGATCCGGAGCGGAGGTGCTTGCTAGCTGGGTCAGAGCATCGCACAATGCCTAACTTACTTAGAAAAGGAAGCCGAAAATGTTAAACTCTGGTGAGTTTGCAGTTATCGATATCGTAGAATGCCGTCATGTACATACTCTACACAAACCGTTGAAGCTAACGCCATTTTTGCTGAACCGCCAGCTGGACCTTGGTGCCGAAGTGGGCGGTATAACGACGACTTTAATTGAATTACAAAATTAGATACATGACAATGTGTAGTAGTAGTAGCAGAGGGAGTTGTACTGGTATATTTCGAACTGTACATGTACGTAATAATAAATACATGAGAAATACATCACACTTTTGTACAGTCAGAGGACACACCGTTTTAACTTTAAAAATGCCAATGGCTGCAATCTACACTCTCTTAAATCACCCGACTGTCTTAAGCCATTCTAAACAAAAGCAGTTCTATAATAAATACAAGTCCTACAAAGGACCTACTTCATCACATACCAGTAAAGCGAGCATGGTCACACCAACACTTATGCAAAAGACTGCTCCGATATACATACCCAAGATGGCCGCGGTATGCCGCCTCAGAAGTGACAGGTTTGTCCACTCTAGTTTTCTTATATCTCTGTGGTCCAAACAACGTCTTTTTGAGACCTTCCAGAAACGTCTAAATGACGTCACCTGAGGAGCCAGAATGAAAGTTTTTATAGCGTAATGACATCCTCAGGACATCCCGTATTAACGTCCACCAGACCTCTGCACAAGGTTAAAAATGAGTTCAAATGAGGTCGTTCTGGGAATCTTTTCAACGTCAACTGCAGACTTATTTTAAAGATTGTTGACGAAAACAAAATATATAGTTTCTCTCTCCACCTACCTTGCCATGCCTCCGACTCTTACCTGTTATCCTTGAACAATTGTTATGACAAGTTTAGCTTCTTTTTGCGTTAATGACGTGATTCGATCCTTCGAACTGTTAATCAGTGAGGTACATTCGCTGCCGACTGCGCCACGAAGTTAGTTAAAAGCCATCTGCATAGTTGAGATGTGTTTTCCAACAACTACTTCCCAGGGGTCATTAAACGAAGTCATTACAACTTGTATCCATAATATGAAAAATAATGTACTGGACTTATAGTATTAAAGTGTTGGGAAAATTAAACAATTAAGAAAATCATTAACATGAAATTTTGTGTTTTAATGTCATCATAGTCGTCTGTGGTCTGAGTTGTTCTCCTCTGGCTGCAGCAAAACGGATACGCCTCTGTGACGATGGAAATGGATCGTAATTGTTTTCCGTTTTGGATGACGCGTTTGACGTCTGTTAGTTAAATTTGATGAACATGAATTTTACTTTACTTGCTTTACTTCACCCCATAGATATTTTATTTGGAATAACAACGATATTCTCTTAAAAAAAATCACTTTTTTTCGAAGACTAGGTCAACCAAGGTTTCGATTTCATCCATCACAAACAAAGCAAAAGCCGCGACATTGGCCATGTTTCCTACGCTGCGGGAAAGTGTTCGACTTGACGGCAGACCTTTTATACTCCTCCCCTGAAGTCGGCGGCAGTTCTGGTTGGCTATGCAGTCAGCTACAGCCAGCCAGCATTTAAATCCGAACGAACCCATTGTTTCACGTCTCGCTCTCTTACACACACAACTTTGTCTCTCATCGCACCAGTGCTACAACAGTTCGTTCATTCATCGCACGGACCAATTTTCATGTCGCAGTGTACAGCCCTGTTGGGCCAGGATTGGTTTGGATAGCTTTTTCCCCCTTAATAAATGAAATCATCATTTACAAACTGAATTTTGTACAAAACCCAAAACCAGTGACGTTGGCACGTTATGTAAATCGTAGATAAAATCAGAATACAATGATTTGCAAATCCTTTTCAACTTATATTCAATTGAATACACTGCAAAGACAAGATGTTTAATGTTCAAACTGAGAAACTTTTTTTTTTTTGCAAATAATCATTAACTTAGAATTTAAAGGCAGCAACACATTGCAAAAAAGTTGGCACAGGGGCCTTTTTGCCACTGTGTTACATCGCCTTTCCTTTTAACGACATTCAGTAAACGTTTGGGAACTGAGGAGAGCAATTTTTGAAGCTTTTCAGGTGAAACTCTTTCCCATTCTTGCTTCATGTACAGCTTAAGTTGTTCTACAGTCCGGGGTCTCCGTTGTCGTATTTTAAGCTTCATAATGTGCCACACATTTTCAATGGGAGACAGTTCTGGACTACAGGCAGGCCAGTCTAGTACCCGCACTCTTTTACTACGGAGCCATGCTGTTGTAACACATGCAGAATGTGGCTTGGCATTGTCTTGCTGAAATAAGCAAGGGCGTCCATGAAAAAGACGTTGCTTGGATGGCAACATATGTTGCTCCAAAACCTGTATGTACCTTTCAGCATTAATGGTGCCTTCACATATGTGTAAGTTGCCCATGCCTTGGACACTAATACACCCCCATACCATCACAGATGCTGGCTTTTGAACTTTGCGCCTATAACAGTCCGGATGGTTCTTTTCCTCTTTGGTCCGGAGGACACGACGTCCACAGTTTCTAAAAACAATTTGAAATGTGGACTCGTCAGACCACAGAAAGCTTTTCCACTTTGCATCACTCCATCTTAGATGAGCTTGGGCCCAGCGAACGTTTCTGGGTGCTGTTGATAAATGGCTTTCGCTTTGCATTGTAGAGTTTTAAGTTGCTGACTGTGGTTTTCTGAAGTGTTCCTGAGCCCATGTGGTGATGTCCTTTACACACTGATGTCGGTTTTGATGCAGTACCGCCTGAGGGATCGAAGGTCACGGGCATTCAATGTTGGTTTTCGGCCTTGTCGCTTACGTGCAGTGATTTCTCCATTTTCTCTGAACCTTTTGACAATATTACGGACCGTAGATGATGAAATCCCTAAATTTCTTGCAATAGCTTGTTGAGGAATGTTGTTTTTGAACTGTTCGACAATCAGCTCACGCATTTGTTCACTAAGTGGTGACCCTCGCCCCATCCTTGTTTGTGAATGACTGAGCATTTCAGAGAAGCTGCTTTTATACCCAATCATGGCACCCACCTGTTCCCAATTAGCCCGTTCACCTGTGGGATGTTCCAAATAAGTGTTTGATGGGCTTTCCTCAACTCTATCAGTCTTTTTTGCCACTTGTGCCAGCTTTTTTGAAACATGTTGCAGGCATCAAAGTCCAAATGAGCTAATATTTGCAAAAAATTACAAAGTTTACCTGTTCGAACATTAAGTAACTTGTCTTTGCAGTGTATTAAATTGAATAAAGGTTGAAAAAGATTTGCAAATCATTGTATTCTGTTTTAATTTACGATTTACACAACGTGCCAACTTCACTGGTTTTGTGTTTTGTATTTACCTCGGTTATCTTTGTCTAATCTTAAAATTTGTTCGATGATCTGAAACATTTAAGTGAGACAAATTTGCAAAAAAAAAAAAAAGAAAAGAAATCAGGAAGGGGGCAAATACTTTTTTCACAGCACTGTACATAATCATCCTGATAAATTTCACATTTATCATTGACATTTAGGACTTCTATTTTAAATCTTTTCCTTTTGGTTATTTCCTTGAGATGCATAAATGTAATGTTGGTTTGTTATGTTTTGTATGCTAATTCCTGATCACTCTGTAATGCGAGTAGCAGGTTCACTGGCTCCCCTGAGGTCTCATTAAAATCAAGCATTCACATGGATTCTTGCAGTTTCAGTGAATCTGTGCGCCAGCAACTGTATACAAATGAACATGCATTGATTTATTTTGTTCTACAGGGAGAACCTGCTGCAAGTGGTTTCTGTGTGCGTGAGATATGGGGGTGGGAAGTCTTTATGACTAGAGCGGGACTGTGGTCATAGAGTGGCATTGTTCAATTTTGAGAGCCGTTAAATGGCCATCTTTCTTCATCCCATCTCAGGTTTTTTAAGGAGATGGTTTTGATTTGATGTTTTGTCACAGACAAGACCTGTCCATACTTGTTCCTTAGGATTCTCTGTCCTGTAGGTTTCTAAGCCAGCCGTAACAAAGCACACAGCTAGAGATCTACTAGAGCTGCCAGTTACTGGAATAGGAGGTTCTGGTTTCAGATGAACACCACTATATTATGCCTCCATCCCTAATGAGTAGACTGTAACCTCCTACTGTCTCTCCATTCTGCTGCTGACAGTGTCTTGCTATTTCTGCAATAGAAGTGGTTGAATCACCTGCCAAACTATGTGCAGTGAGCACCTTCACTCTGGTTTCTCTCTGTACAATCTGGGAGCCCTAAGACTTTCTTCACTGGGTGACCACCCCGACTTCTCTAACTTCCTTAGTGCGGATTTCTCCTCGCCTGAGCCATGTCACCACATCCTCACCATCAGCGCATCACTCCTTTAAGCCCAGCATCCCCTTAGTGCTGTTAATCTCCCTCCATTACGAATCGCTCCATTACAAATAGTTTCTTCTTCTCTTCTCTTCACTACCTGTAATTCACTGTTCCCGCACCTCCCACCCCTGCAGTCTGCCTCAGATAGGGAATCAGCTGGCAAGTTGTTCGCACACAGCTTCAAGTTGACAGCTGACGCTTGTGCGGGGCTGCGGGGCTGTGTTTGTGCAGTTGCCTCTCTCAGTTTGTCTTGACCCCGCCAGATAAATGAGCTGTTTAGTCTGAGCAGGTCGTTCGATGCTTGGTGATGCGTGTTTTTACCAATGTCTGCATTTTTGAACGATTCAAAACCTCTGAATTATTTCGAGACCTGGGTCATTTTGTCCTATCCACAATCCATTGTGTCACCTGTAACAATAAAATAGTTTCTCAAAAAAATAAAAATAAAAACAATCACCTGTCTTTGTGTTCTACAGTATATGTGAGTCGTTAACAGAGATCAAATAAGATAGCATTACAGAGGCCTTCCTTGTTAAGTGTATTTTTGCACAGGATAGTAATATATCTTGTCATAATTAAGAGACGCCATACAGTGATTGAATTCTTAATTGCTCTGTGCCTCATGGCACAGTTGACCTGATGGTAATAATTATTGGAGGAGGATGCATAAAACTGAAAGGACAGTTTTTATCTCTTCACTGATATACTCAGTTAAGCGAAATTTATTTCATTATAAGTTCAAATTGCCACACGGTGAGCTATGTTTTAGTGGTCAAACGGAGAGCCCATTATCAATCAGGGTTGTCAATGCAGTGGTGGTATTCACTAATGAGATATTGACACACTGAATAAGACTTCTTGTTTCGAGCTGGCTACATTGTTTAAAAACCAATGGGCAACAAAGTGGCTAATTGCTTTTATGCTTTTGAGTGTGTGTGTGTGTGTGTGTGTGTGTTGTCCAGCGATGAATTATTTTAATGTTGCTTTGTTATCTTTTATATGCTAATACGCGTGGTGTTTGTCACTTGTTTTGTCACCCCTTTGAGAAACCAAAAACAAAATAAGTTAATGTAACATAACATGAATGGCGAGAACAGGACGTTCAGTCCAACTAGGCTGGCCAGTTCATGCCCTCCATTCCTGCAAATTTGATTTTATGTATGTCAATCATTCATAATTTGGGCAATTGAAGTCAACATAAGATTCAGATTAGCTAAATAGCCTTTCTAGCATCAGGGCTTATCCGTTTGTTTACTCACTGCATGAATCATATTCTTGCAACTTCATGTGTTCTCAACATCAGTGCCCCTCTGCAGTGGCTCTGTGCTCCTGAATGTTCAAAAGTTCTACAGGCTCCCTTGAGGTCTTTAGCTATAAGTGTACTGAACATGTTCTCAGTCTATTCAAGATTAAGAGTGAGACTGTCTTCTGTCCTATCAGAGATCGTTGGGCACTCTCACAAGCTGGAACTCTGGTGTTGAAGGGCCCAGTGATCACATGCCATTCCTGAGAACCAAATACATTCCGATCAGCCACAAGATTAAAATCATCTCCCAAATATAATGAAGGCCCTCCTTGTGCCACCAAAACGGCTCCATCAGTCCGATATCACTTGAATTCTCAGACTCTGAGTTTTCCACCAGAACATCTCCCAGAGTATCACACTCCCTCTACAAGCCTTTCATATTTGCACAGTGCATCCTGATGCTTTATCTTTCCAGGTAAATGGTGCATATGTACCCAGCCAAAGCATATGATGCAAGAGAAAGTAGGACTCACTGGACCGGGCAACCTTCTTCAACTGCTCCAAGGTCCAGCTCTGAAGCTTAGGTGCCCACTCAGGAGGTTCTTTTATAGGTGGACCGGGGTTGGAGTGGGCGAGATTTGATGCACTGTGTGCTGTGACACATTCATTATGTAAATATTATTGACATTTTTAGTGACTTGTGACACTGCTGCCCTTTCTCTGCTTCAAGCAAGATGGGATAGCTTTCAGAGCCCTCCTGCTTCGATGAGCCTTGGGCACCCAAAACCCAGCCGTCGGTGCATGGTTTGTCCACATTTGGACCTCTGTCAGTTGGTTCTTCCATCTGCTGACTGGATGCACCATGGAAGTCATGCGACTTCAGAGAAGCACTTACACACTGGTCAGGCCATAATGATTTGGCCCTTGTCGGATCTCTTCGGCCCCCCCTTTCCTCCGCATTTGAGACATTGAATGTGAGAACTGAGTGTTCGCTTACTGTCTGAGATCTATATGCTGAGTTGCTGACCAGGACATGTGCCATTGTTATGGGATAATCAACATTATTCACTGCCTTTCTGAGTGGTTTTGGTGTTTTAGCTCATGGGTGTACATACCAAGATGAACTTAGCATTAGTGCTCATACATATCAGAGCTAACTGCCGACTAACTGCTGCATCTGTCACCATTGATTTTAGAGAGCGCAAACCCACATAAGCCCACTTGCAGCCACTTTTCTCACTGCACAGTTGGCAAGTTAGTCCCACACAGGCATGAGTCAGATTCACCATTTGCGATTGAACAGGTGGAATATCGGTTGGGGGGGGTGGAAAACCAGCAGTTCTCGGCCTTCTAGAACTGTGACTTGGGGAGCCCTGCTTTAAACCTAGCAAATTGAAATCCACCCATCCCAGGGCTATGCTAGAGCGAAGCAGTCAGCCACCGTTACCACAGGCATGGTCTTGATTTGATAAATCCTAGTCTGAGAACAGAATGATGAGAATGAGCCTTTGCACGATCCATCGAACAGTTAAAATCTGCCTGCTGTCTTTACTGAGTTTTGAGATGTTAGTTATACCACCTGGAAGTCAAGCCTTTACACTGGCAAACATTATTCACCAGGGACACTTGTCTTGACTCAGAGGCCATACTGTAGTGTATGTTAAGGAGAGGAATGATACTTTGTCCTTGGAAAGATATAGAGCTGACGGGAAAATATTTGGCTTTTCCAGGTACGGCATACTTTTCCTCCTATTCAATATTGTAGTATAAAGAAGATGTGTAACTTAAGGAATTTTTGCAATCTGAAGCAAGCTATCTGCACCAGAGTAATGTTTTTCTTGTTTGCGTGGTATACATAAATGGAAGATATGCAGAAGCCACTCAGGGTAAATACTTTAGCGACAAAATTGATGTCCAAAGTGGCAGTCATTTTGCTACTGTAGTTTTCAAAAACGAGGTTTGTGAATTCTAGAAACAAATCATTGCTTATTGGAGTCTTCAGTTTAATTTTGTGTTTAAGTTAATGTTGAGCCGTCCGCTTTATTGCCCTGGGAGAAGAAATGCTAACCACCAAAGTCAGTGTCAGGAAATGACACATACTGTTACTCTCGGGATGCCAAGTCTCTCAGCTGGCCAATTACATGGTCTCATGGCCTGTCTAGTGTAGGCTGTGCCCCCTTTGTCTGTGACTTAGATCTGGAACTGTCTTGTTTAAATGGTTGTTTATACTATGCCGGTATTTCTCAAACAGACGTAAATTAAGTGCTTATAAAAACATTCTCTTCCTGTACTCCCCGCCCCCTCCTCTCTCTCTGAATGTCTCAGAATTTCTCACGCATTCATTTGCTTAAAGGACCTCAAAAACATTAGTCTTGTGCATACACTAAACACATACTGGTAGCTTTATAGAGAGAAATTGGAGGTACTAGCCAGTGGTTGTGGGACACTGAAAACCATCATTAAGACTACAAATCTTCTTTTAGATACCCCATGTGATCTCTCAGACCCTAGTTCAACCGTAAAAAGCTGATCTAAGGACTTGGTGTCTGATGCTGAGCTACTTAGTGATGCATTGGGCTCTTCGGTTGTTCGTTGTTATAAGGGACTTGATGCTAAGACAGCCCAGGTGCTGACATCAGGAATGTGCACAATGCACATAATATGCTGGAGGCCCTCCAAAAACGAAACTTTCGTGCTGTCTGATGCCAGGGCCGGGATAATGGGCGATCAAGTCTGACCCTCGTTTACTCTGCAGTGATCCTTATTCACTGTGCCATTAATGGGCTCATGCTGCTGTGACACTTTGGGAACATCTATTTGAATGGGCATTCAAAGATCGAAGTATCTCCGTCTCAGTGTAATGTTGCAGTCAGTGGTCCTTGTTTGATCCTGATCATGCCGTCACCCAATATTATGGCCACCCCAGGATCATACTGTTTCCCAATATCGGGGACATCTAGGATATGTCATTGACTGCATCATCGAAGAGTGTAAGAGAGAAAAGTGCATTTTTCAGCAAGGTTTTTACTCTACAAAGTTTTAAACTCACGTTTTTTTGAAACTTGTCGTACTGCCAGCTCTAGCTGCGCATTAAGTTATATCTTTGACTTTGTGAATGTCCTTCTAACCTGCAGTTAATATTTGGTCTCACCTGAATTTTCAGAGGCCCTTGCAATGATGGGACAGGCCTAAATATAAAATGCACATGAGGAGGTAAAGAAGGGAAGTGAGCAAATGATCCTTGAACTTGACAGAGATTTGCTTGTTTATCCTGTCACTCCATGGTTATGAGAGAGGTACATGTATTATATATTAGTGTATGGTGAAACAAGAAATCCTGTGAAGAAGTATTTGCCCTTCCAGATTTCTTCTATTCTCGCTTATTTATTGTATTTAAATGTTTTAGATCATCCAGCTAATTTTAATGTAAGACAAAAATGTGAGTCAACACAAGATACTGCATTAAATGATCATTTCATTTATTGAAGGTAAGGAGTTATTCTAAACCTATATCTCCCCTGTGAAATAAAAACAATTTCCTCCGAGCCTAATAACTGGTTGTGCTAACCTTGGTGGTTTTGCAGTCAAATGTGTGCAATCATTGGCAATGAGTCTTTGTTGAGGAATTTTGAGCCTGCTCTTTGTTGCAGAATTGTTTTAATTCAGCCACATTGAAGGGTTTCTAATCATGGACTACTTGTGGTCATGGCACAGCATCTTGGTCAGATTCACGTTAGAATTTTTTTTTTGTTAGTTTTTTCAGGACTTTGACTTGGCCACTCCAAAATGTTCACTTTGTTTCTTCTGAGCTATTCAGATGTGGAATTGCTTTTATGCTGTGGATCATCCTCCTGTTGCATAACCTAAATGCCGTTGAGCTTTAGGTCACAAACTGATGGCTGGACATTGTTTTTTAGGATTTTCTGTTAGAGAGCAGAATTCATGGTTCCAACGCTTAGGGCAAGTCACCCAGGTCCTGCAGCAGAGTAGCTACAGAACAATCCTTTACCGCCACCATGTTTGACTGTTGGTATGATGTTCTTATTATGGAGTCCTGTGTAGCTTCATACGAGATATAACAGCATCCAAGTCTTCCAGAAAGTTCTGCATTTGACTCATCAGTCCACTGAATACTATCCCATAATTCTTGGCAGTGATCAAGATTTTTAGTGAATGTGAGCCCAGCCTTGGTTTTTGCCTTGCAGTTCTCCCAAGGGTGTAATTTCTGCTCAATCTCTTTCTTGCTGTGGAATTTTGAACTCTGACCTTAACTAAAGCAAGTGAAGCCTGCAGTTCTTAAATGTTTGTCTTGGTTATTTTATTACCTTCTTGATGAGTCATCAATGCGCTCTTGAAGGAACTTTGGTGGGCCGGCCACTCTTGGGAAGGTTCATCATTGTTCCAAGTTAACTCCATTTGTTATGGCTATCACTGTAGTACGCCGAGGTCCCAGAGCCTTAAATGGCTTTGTAACCTTTATCAGTTTGCTAGTTGTCAACCACTTTGATTCTCATGTGTTCTTGAATTTCTTTAGATCGTGGCATCATGTGCTTCATATTGCCTGACAGGTTCTATTTAAATGATGTTAAGATTCAGCGGGACTGTTAGTAACACCACCTGGGTGTGTTGAAATTGAACCCAGTTATCAATTGAATATGTTTAATTGGTTGATTTAGTTACTAAGGGGGAATTACTTTTTCTTCAAGGGCCGGGTAGGGTTGGATAGTTTGTCCTTCAATAAATGAAACAGTCATTTAAGAAGTGCAATTTGTGTTTACTCAGGTTATCGTTATTTAATATTAAAATTAATTTGCTGATCTGAAACATTCACAGGTGAAAATTATACAAAAATAGAAGAAATCCAGAAAGGGCAAATCATTTTTCACAGCACTGCACAATAATAGAACTGTGACTGTAAAAGCTGGTCATTGACTTGGCATTACAACAAACTCAAATCCTTTTCAAAACATACACTGATGGTTTACTGTGATTATGTTCCTCAAATTGTTAGGTTGAAAATTTCTTTCCTTGGTGAGAATTTTCCTACTTTTACCATTATCAAATAAATTGAAACGCCACATTGGGCGATTAATAGCTGTGATAAGATTTTGTAAACTCCAGTTTTCTCATAAGTATCCATTTCTGTTAAGGCACATTCCTCTGTGGTTGCTTTCACTCATTTTACCTCCCTCCAAAGCTGTGCTATATTTAACAGTACCAAATATAATGAAAAAGACACTGAAGTGCTGCCCAATTTCAGCTGTCAGTGTCATATCTGACATTACAAGGAATAATACGGAGAGGTCTGTTTTTGACACCAGGCGTCAGATTAATGAAATATAGCTGGCTGGCAGATAAGAGCAGAGGAATTTATATTAATCTGTGTGGAATGTCAATCTGTTCCTCTTTTTCAGAATGAAGCGGAGAGCTGCCGACAAAACACCTGCAGAGAGCAGTACCGAGTGACAGGAAGACCAGCCCCCTCCCCCTACCCCTGTGCATACTTCTCAGAGGGATTCTCAAAATCTAAGTCTGGAGTCCACCGCAAGGGCAGGTGGTGGCAGCTGGTCATGTGGACCACACCCTGTGTTGTGCTAGGCGTTTCCTAACAAACCGGCCCCATCCCTCGCTTTTGCCATGACGGGTACCTCCTGCAGCCCGTGGAGTGCCCTGACCCGCCAGCGCCGCGGTGGAGCGTGAGGCCCACCCCGGAGCCTGGCGGAATGGCCTCTCTGGACCTGCCCTATCGCTGTCCTCGCTGCGGGGAGCACAAGCGTTTCCGAAGCCTCTCCTCCCTCCGCGCCCACCTGGAGTACAACCACACCTACGAGACCCTGTACGTCCTGTCCAAGTCCAACAGCATCTGCGACGGCGCCCTAGTTCCCCTGGTGACCGACCGGCCCTTACTGACCTCGGCCGGCGGAAATCGCGACTCGTCAGAGCCTCGCCCCACCAGGGACCAGCGGTTCCACTTTGACCTGCCCTGCGCGGAAGACTTGGGGTTAACAGCTGCTGCGGCTCGCTGCATTCCCAATGTGGAGATCCCCCTGAGCGAGATCTTCATCAAGAAAGGCATGGCCTCCGGTAACACCCCCAACCCGAGCACCGCTGTGGCTGTGGCAGCAGCCAGCGCTGTAGAGGCCGCCTATGAAGAGGGCCTAGCCCGGCTCAAGGTGCGAGCCTTTGAGAAGCTGGAGCTGGACGAGCGGCTGGAGAAGCTGTCGGAGGAGGTGGAACAGAAAATTGCGGCGAGGGTCGGCCGCCTGCAGGTGGAGCTGGAGAGGAAGAGCACCGAGCTTGAGAAGGCCAAGCAGGAGAGCGTGCGGCTCAGCCAGGAGAAGCAGGACCTCGAGGACAAGGCCTCAGAGCTCTCCCGACAGGTGGACGTCTCCGTCGAAATGCTGGCCTCCCTAAAGCAGGACCTGGTCAACAAGGAGCAGGAGCTGACCCACAAGCAGCAGTGAGTACTGTGTGCTCCATGGATATGAAGGAAACCTCTTAATTTAGGTTACTTTTTCTCAATACAGCCCTTTAGGATTAAGGACAGTGGTTTTCAAACCTTTCCTGTAGTGCCCAAATACACAATATGTTCCACATCAAGCAAACCTCACGCAACTATACATTGGCTTGGAATAAGGTCGAGGAACATTAGTTCAGGTGGAAAACCCAGATCTGGATGAGGCTATTGGAGGAGTTTTGGGATCTCTGTCCTCAAACATTTTCCTGGGGAGCCCAGAGTGAGGTGTCAAAGATGGGCTCATGTATCTCATCTGATCTGTGGGAGGACTGAGCTGTATTGTGCAATTTTGAGCTTAAAGTGTCATCTGAAAGATTGCAAATCCAACATCATTATTAATAGTCCTGCACTAAGGACACAATCCGTGCTGTAGTGGTGGCATTTAATTTGTGCTTCCTGCTTTGTCTAGTTGCATTTTAGTTGCCACTCAATCAATTATTGTCTGCGGAAGCTCTTTGATTTGATTTAAAAATGACTGATTGCATTCTAAATTATATCTAGACAGAATTATTTTTGATGATTGATTTTGCAAAGTAAATGACCTTGTATGTGGTGCGTGCATGTTCACATTTAGTGTCTCAGAGTATGCGAGTGTGTCTCCAGTGTTACTGGGTCCGAGAGTGTCCATGAGGGTCTGTGTACTTGTGCTTGTGCATACTCGTGTGTGTGTGTGTGTGTGTGTGTGTGTGTGTGTGTGTATGCGTGCATATGCTTGTATATGCGCATGTGTTTGTGTTTATTTGTTTATATGTAAGTGTGTCTATCTATGCTTGCATAAACATACAGTACCAGCGTGGATAAAGGTTCCACTTTCGCCAATGCGCCGTTGGCCGTGTGTCAGCCGAAAGTCAGGTAGACATGCCTTGCTCACTGAACCGGGAAGTAGAGTGAGTGAGAAGGCATGTTGGCCGGCCTTTCTACACATATAGTGTAAATCCCTGTCGCAAAGAAGTCCAAATAAGTTCAGCGTTGAATTTTTTTTGCCGGGCAACATGACGTCCATTCTATTTGTAGTAGCTAGTCTATAGTGTAAACGCCTGAAGTAATTTTTGCTACAGATTTTCTTTTGCGTAATTGGCGATATATTTATTTCCAGGAAAGTTAATGACTATAAATCCATGTATTTTTGCCATAATATTTTTGCCGTAATATATATATACCGATAAGAATTGAAGCACCTATTACTAAAACCCATAAGTCACACTTGACTTGACTAGACTGGTGGGGTTTTAGTAATCAGTGCTTCAATTAAGAAACGAAACCTTTAGTTCTAAAGCGCCGTTGTCGAAGAAAGCAAAACAACAATATGTAGCCTATTGCCATCACTTTAATACACAAGAAATGTTTCGACTTTTGGAAATCCGGAGGTTCTAGTCCTCGTTGTGTATAAGCCAAATAACTCTCAGTCAAGATAGCGTTGACTTTTTCAGTCGGATCAAACGATTGAACGTAAAGTGTGCTAACTTTTGTTGCGTTTCACCCATAATTTGAGAGCTAATCTCAAGAATAAACTGTGGCTGTTACCGACAAATTAAGCCCTGGTCTTAAACTGCAAGTGTCATTGAGTAGCGCGGATTAAAAACAGTTCTCACAGCAGGACTGATTATGTTTTCACATTTGTGAGAAATGATCACTCATCCGCCTTAGGTAGAACTGTGCGCAAGCCTATGTCTTACATTATTAAGTCTGATAGCTATTTCACCACAGCAAATCGGCATTTACCGTGACACGAGCAAGATTTAAAATTTTGGGCATCCAACGAGAAATTATGAGTGTATTAATAAATATTTTTGACAATAAATGCGTAAGTTGTCATCCATAAGGAAAGCGTTTCTACTTCATGACTACTCCTACTTCTAATCGCCTCATAGAATCAGATATTTCAAAACTCTAATAACAAAAACATTGATTGACTTGTAAATAAGTCGTATCTAAAACAGTCTCGGTAGTTTATTCCTGCCAAAATTCAAGGCCTGCAATCACATCTGGTACACACCAGTCATAGCCAAAAACTGCTCCCCCCTATCAACAGTCCCCACCAAGCTCTGCCTGCCAGGACTACACCGACACCATTTGTAATCCTCCGCCACCCGCCAGGCCGATCAGAGAAAAGTGGACGAAAATGTGAAGCCAACTTCTCTTTAAATTTAGCGGTACCTTTATCCACGCTGGTACTGTATGTGTTTTTCTAACCTTATTCCATGTTGCATGTGACCTATAGTGAGCAAAAGGGCTGTCACTTTTTTGTAATCAGTCTTGTGGAAATCTATTTCACTACTCACTGTTCAAAAATGGCTTTATGTTGACATGCTCCAGCAAGAATACTCTGAAGTCTGAGGTGACTGAATTGCTGTCAAGTATATTATCAAGTCATTTTGATTGCTAAAAATTGTGGGAAAAATCTGAAAATGTTTGAATGTAGCTATGCGATTATGCAAAAATAATCAATAAGGCTTGCTCTGATTCGCTAAGACAGGATTGCAGCCAGTTGAAATACTCAACAAATGTTTTGACTGGTCTAAGCATGGCAACTAAGAGTGGCATTCTTACATGATGGCATTATGGGAGAGTACCATTTAGCATTCTTCAGAGGCAAGGGGTTAACCTACTCACGTGGCAAATATGCCTCTCTCTGCTGCTGTACTGCATTACTTTCTCATGCCGCATCTCTCTTGCTCACTGCTGTAGTGAACACTGCCTGCTGCTTGTTTATCTTTTTTCTCATATTTTTATCTGTGATGTTTTTATGTTGCTCTGTGAGGCACCTTGGGCTCCATGTTTGTATGAAAGGTGCTATATAAATAATGTTGGGTTTAGTTGAGTTTTTAATATTGCCTTTAGCTAGTTCACGCTGCCTACTGTTAGGAGTGTGGAGCACATTTTTTACTTCTTGGCAACTACCAGTCAAATATGGCCAATGTAAATTACACATACAAAACAATAGCCTATGTGTCACAATTGCTCCCACGAGTGACGTCACAGCTTTTGGCCCGATTCCCAGTGCTGTTCGAGGACGATACTAAGGGTTGCTAAAAGCCCGTTTCTTATCCATGATTACTCTATTCCATTATCATCTCTGGGTGGAAAATGTTGATAGTTAGAGAGAGCATTGTATGCCCTTTCGGATGATACCAAATACGTCAATTTTTCACGAAGTTCCATATCAATACCAGTCTACTTTAAGGGCCTTGCACGAGGGCCCAACCTTAAGAGTTTTTACCAATTTATTTGCTCCTGATACAGTCAAAATTCCAAGCTATGCCAGGAGCTTAAACCAGCAACTCTTTGGTTACCAGGCAAACGACCTACTAAACTTATCAAAAACATCTAAACAATTTGAAAGAATGACTCCACATGAAAAATTTCCTGCACTTGTTTGATTTTGTATATTTATGGAGCTATTGAGTGCGACTCACTGTACCATGATAACGTCCCTTTAACAGCAAAGAAAAGATTTATTCACGGTCATCATCTAAGCGTTTGCAATTAACATACGAAACATTGCAACTGTTTACGCTTCAGAATATTATCCTACCTCAGTGAATGACTTGCAGCCGCTCTGCTGCACCAAATTCATTTCACTTGCACAGCTTTTAATAAAATCAACAAACAATAATCAAATTAGCTAATAGGGACATGTGTAAGCCATAAATGCAGAAGCACATTTCAGTCTCTTTCTAAAACATTTTTCACTTTCCATTGTAGCTTAGTGTATAACATCATTAGTTGCTGTCATTACTATTAGCTAGTTATTAGTGTAGTGCAGCTTGAGTCATTGAAGCACTTTATTTTACATAAGGATGGAATGTTTTTTATAGGCTGACTGTACTTTATCTGATGTAAATTAGTGCAAGGTTGTGTTACATCAAATTTAATGAAGTGTGTTAAATTTTGAAAATTTCCTTTTTGAACCGCTGAAAATGCATTCATCCAACTCATGATTAGACATTTGCTGAGAACAAAATGTGCTGAAATCATGAAATAGTAAATTCGGCAAAAATTAAAGAATTAGGGGCAAAATTGAACGGAAACCGGAAAAAACCCAATAAAATTTTACAGAGCCCTCAAAAGTACTTATACATTAAGTAATTCAAATATTAAGGGATTTGTTTTCCTCTATTTCCTGCATTTTTGCTGACAGTAAGTCCAACAGATTACAATTTAGATTTCCTACTTGCAGGGGTGCTTTTCAGGCTCATTAATCAAACACTAACATTAGTTTGGTGAAAGGAGGTCATTCTCTCTCTGGTTTGGGTTTTTAACAATTGAAGTCCTGCCTGCCACGAAAAAACTTTTGCGAAGTACCATCATCTCATTGAAATGCAACTGGGGTCTGATAGGGGCATCTTGATTTCTGGCATGTGTCACACCAATGGTGGACAATAGGCTACCGCTGTGGGGAATTATAGGGCAATTGCTTAGCTCATGAAATGGACTCGTTGTAAGTCTTTCGAGGGCAGTTTTTGCAGCATCTGCAATTCTTAAGGAGCTTTACTCAGTGGTTAAATGTGCTTGACTTGGGACCGAAAGGTCCTGAGTTGGTGTCCTTGCCAGGGCTTTAGCAGTGTGTTCTTGGGAAAAAGACTTCACTCCTGCAGTGCCTCACTCCACACTGGTGTGTAATTGGGTACCGGCAAATTGTCAGAGAGACCTGACTAACAGCTTTGGGGGGGGGGTAGGTAACCTGCGATGGAGTAGCATTCCATCCAGGGGGAATAGCAATACTGCTAGTTGCTTTATGCTACTGAAACTGAGGATGAGCACTGGCCAAATGAACCGCTAATCTTAGAACAGACCTCTTATTCTTCATGTACAGTAGGAGCATTTTGCTCTGACTGACGATAACACACAACGTAATGTTAGCTTATTGTGTTGCCTGCTGCTTGCCTAATGATGTTGGAATGCTGGCAATTGCTGTGTCATCAGCTGCTACGCTCAGAGAATTGAGTGCTGCAACTTCCCATTTGTGAAATGCTAAAGGGTATGTCTTTATCATGCTAGAAAGAGGGTGATACAGCTCAGGTACTGGTGCAAGCTTGATTGTACTACACCTTGCATGGTAATAAAGTAATTAAATTATAAAATAAAATTGCTATTGTGAATTGATATCCTTGTTCATTTCCAGTGTTGTTAAATGTAGCATTTGTGTATGAGGGAGAGTATATTATTGGAAATAAAGGATGGAAAAAAGAGCGGCAGAATAATAGTCAATCAAGTTTATATATAAAAGGCGACTTCAAAAACAGAATGCTGGAATGCATATAGTTTCGGTTGAACTGGGCTATAAAGCCTCTTGGCCTCAAGGTGGTTCACTGAGTCCATTTAGTCATGTCTGCTTCCTTGTTGGTTGCCATGCTTTTTTTTTTTTGGGATGTTATACCGAGTTGACGATATCAGACATGAGCGGCTAACATATCTTAGTTGGAGGAAGCAACACTGAAGGAAAGAGTGACAAATGCTTGAAATTCTGTCAAGCTTGTTTGGTATTGTAAGCCTTGTTAGTGATCTGTAATCCATTTTGTCTGTGACCTGAAGGGCTACAGTTCATGAATCTGGTCCATAAATTTGACATTGCAGTTGTGCTGGTGGCTAACGAGACCAAAATCTGTTTTGGTATCTGGTATGACATGTTCCAGTTGAGTTGCATATATTTAATTAGCTGCATATTCCCAAAATGAAAAATGCTATCTGGTATATAATGTTACCTCCTGGCCTTGATGCGAACAGTGATGCGATCACTCTTCGCTGAAGACATTTGCGTGTCATTTTCACAATGGCTGCATGCCAGCTGCTTCCTAGTTATGAAAGATGGTTAATTGGAAGTCTGTAGGCTTGGTTTGTAGAGGTTTCAAGCAATACTGGGGCTTGGTATTGGAATTAGGTGAAGCAATTCTTTAAATTGAATGACGGTCACTGTTGCAGACCTTAAATCTGCTGTAAGTGATTTTTTTTTGTTTTCTAAAAAGTGGTAAATAGCTCCACATTCCGAGAGATCATTTATTTTGAGTATCTGGTCAATAACACAGGTCTCTTAGTCACAGTCCTCTGCAATAAAGCAGCAAATAAAAATCTGGAATCACCGACTGCCTCTATCCAATCAGGTGAGAGAACGCCATAAGGACGCGTTTCTCTCTGCGTGTGAATGGGCAGATAACAGAACAGATCTAATCCCAGCGCTATGGGAGACAGCATACACAATTAAACAGCCAAGGCGCCATAGAACGGTAGAGGAACAAATAGAACTAAGGAGGAAAAACACAAGATGACAATGGGGGAAAACTGAAGGAATCAAAGGGTTTAAAAAGTGATGCACTGCTAGCCTTGCTGTTGAAGTTATGCAGTTTTATCAGCCTCGGATAGTCCTGTTGGTGGTTTTTAATCCTGCTAATATCAGTTTATAAATGAACCGTCATCGTTTGTGGCCGACTACAGCTTCTTAGCTGTGTAAGGATAGCATGTGTGGCTCTAAGACAATAGCTAGTTTTAGTTAATACCTTCAAAAAGCCATTCATACCGAATACTGCGTGGATGTAATGTGTTGTTGGACCATGTTTTCAGTGAGGCATTCACACAACAATCACTGAGAGTGTCTGTTTATATTGTACTTATATCGTAACTGAGTCGCTACTCTCCTTTGCTTCTGTCGGAAAAGGATGCGGGTTCAAATGAGTGGCTTGGGGATGGAAGGCGTGGACTGCTTACATGGGCTTCAGACAAGAAGCTATCAAAACAGCCAAATCAGTTACAGCAGCTTTAAATTTCAACAGTAGCTTTCGTATCATCTTCGCTTTCATGGCAGTCGGCATATGCTAAAATGACAGGCGGAACGCCAGTTGTGGAGTAGGCTTTGCTAAACTAATGAGACACAACACCAGTCATGAAGTAAGCCTAATTGGTGCTGCTTAGATTTGTACCTTCCCAGCCATCTTTAATGCTCATACTGCAAGCATTGTCTTTCTACTATCAGTGGCTATATTGGCACAATATTAGACTCCAGAGGTGGTAGCATTCACCATAATGTCCTTATGAATGGAAGCAGCAAAACTGGAAAATATTTTATGGATTGCAAACAACCGTGCTGTGATTATAGGCTGGTGTTTATTTTGTTGCAAGGAATGTACTACTGGAATTCATACTAGCTACACGGCAATAGCAGCATTAAATAATACAGGCATCAGGGAATTGCTCTAAATATTCTGGTTGCCTTTATTGCATGAGGGTTTTCTACGTCTTAATTGGTTCAATTAGTTTTTGAGCACGGAGTGTTTTGAGCATGAACTGCCTGTTTAAGGTCATGCCACTGCATCTCAATCGGAATCAAAGTAGGACCATGACTAGGGCTTTCCAAAACTGTAATTGTGAGTGATTCCAAGGTGGACTAACTCGTGTGCTTTGGATCATTTTCCCTCTGATTAACCTTATTCGCTTGAGCTGTAGGTCACAAACTGTTGGCCAGACATTCTCCTCCAGGATTTTCCAGTTGAAAGCAGAATTCATGGTTCCATCCATTATGGCAAGTTGCCTAGGCCATCACACTACCACCACCATGTCCAGCTGTCAGCATGATTAGCTTTGTGGAATGCTGTGTTTGTTTTTTTTAACCGGATGTAAACAAACTCATATCTTTCGAAAAGTTCCATTTTTGTCTCATCGGTCCACTGAATACTGTCCCCAAAGTCTTTGGGGTCATCAAGATGATTTTTTTTTTGGCAAATGCAAGACATGCCTTAAGTGTGGTTTTTTTTTTTTTTCTCCAATGGATGCCATTTTTGCCCAGTGTCTCTCCTGTTGTAGAATTTTGAACAATGACCTTAATTAAGGCACGTGAGGCCTGCAGTTCTTGAGATGTTCGTCTGGGTTCTTTTGTGACCTCTCAGATGAGAGGTCAATATGCTCTTGGAGGAGTGTTGGTGGGCTGGCAAATTTTCACCAGCGTTCGAAATTTTTTCCATTTGCAGATAAAGGCTCTCACTGTGGTTCACTGGACTCTCAGAGCCTTATAAATGGCTTTGTAACCCTTCCAAGACTGATGGATGACTTTGTTTCTAAGTTGATCTTGAGTTTCTTTAGATAGTAGTATCATGTGCTGCTTTTTGCATACTTCACAATGTCAAACAGGTTCAATTTAAGTAATATTTAGATTCACCAGGGCTGGCAGTTTCATGCCTTGATAGGTGTAGTAAAATTGAACTCAAGGGGGCAGTTTCTTTTTCACATAGGGTCAGGTATGGTTGCATGGCTTTGTTCATTCTGTAAAAAAAAAAAAATTGTTTAAAACTGCTTGTGTTTTTTCATTCTATTTTTGTTATCCCCGCCGCGCGATTAGCGCAAAGCGGGGATATAGCATTGGGCTCTGTCCGTCGGTACGTACGTAAGTACGTCCGTACGGACGCACAAAATTGAGTTGGTGGGGGACATTGCCATGTTAGTGGCAAACACTTGTCTAAAATTAAAATCAATTCCATAAACTTCAACATTTTTGTGAGGATTACGAAAGGGACCACAAGCGAGAACCAGTAAAATACAAAAAGGAGGCTTTATTTCTGAAGGGGGGGAAAGCCTCAACAGAGCAGACAACAGTACAAAGTCCACAATACAAAATCAGAAACCAAAGGGCGAAATCCAAAATCGTAACCAGGGCACCAATGACAAAAATCAGAGTCGTACAAAAAAGGGTTTGGTAACAAGAAGGAGGCGAAATACAGGGAGCAGGCAAAAATCGATAATCAAGGACAGTCCAGTCAGAAAGATAATCACGATGGGAACTAGGCGAAAATGAACGTGGCACAAGGGAGAATGATCTAACGAGGAAGTGCTGTGAAGAGACACCTAATATACACTTCTGAGAGATCACATGATAACAGAACTCAGGTGCAGGCCGTCAGACTGATTACAAGGGAGCAACACATTAGGGAGAACCTGATCACATGAAATTAGCAGAAACAAAAACGCGGACAGGGATCGGGACAATCCTACAGACAATTACGCAGCTTCAGTCAAGGAGTTCTAATGTGCCTAGATACTAAGACAAAGGATAGCGTGAGCAAGTGTGGAGAACCCACAGGCAGTGGAGAAGATTAGGGAAGATTAGGGAAAGACAAGAGGCGGAGCCTAGAACAGGGCGAATGCTGAGAGGTTGTTTAACAATCAGTAAATGCAGCTATTCCCTAGTGCTCGTTAGTAAGTTAGTATTACATACAATGTTAGTCTTGGTTAGTAATTTAACAAAAACAACAAACTGTTAGTATTGGTGACAGAAAAAAGCAAGGGGAAGGAAGTAAATGAGATTGGAAGGTAGGTTGAAATCCAGAAACCATTAAATCACCTGAAGGAGTGGCACGCAGTACTGGGGCTGTGAGCAATGACAAGACCAAAGACCAGACAGGGGGAGACAAAGTGCAAGGCATGGTATAAACAAAAACATGGACCGGAGTAAAACTATGGTAAAAAGTAAAACATGGAAAAACAAAACTAAAACAATGTGTGAATAAATCTGAGTTACCAAATCACAATACACATTTCAAGAATAGTCAGACAGCAAAAATCTAAATATATACATGGCAATCAGATCAGGAACATGGCAAGGCACAGTCAGAATCACAACAATTTTTGTGTCCAATATGCAAAAATAGAATAAATTAGGTAGGACAAATACTTTTCAATGCACTTTATTGTACATCTAACTGGAGCATTTTTGTTAGGGATTCTGCCTTGAGGATTGCTCTTGGTGAGAGGAATAGCTATAAAATAGTAGGACATACAACATAATAAAGCCAGTATAATAAAACAGGAAACAAAAGACAATATAAAGAGCAAATACAAAGGAGAACAAGACTGCTAACATGTATAAGCTGTTGAGTATATACATGTTATATCTGAGATAATGAAATTATCAGCCAATACGATGCTTGAGTATAACTGCTATAATATGGTCAGGGAATTCGTAATAGTTAATCATTGACTCGTAGGCTTAAAATTGTTGAAAAAATTGATTTTGCTTTCTCAAGCTGTAACAGTCATCATTGCTAGGAAGCAGTGTTAAATCTCTGAAATTGCCTTTTTTTTGCCAGTTCATTAAATTTTCCTAATCCTGGACAGAAACTAAAAGATGAAATTGTCCTTCAGAACAATATTAATTTTACGCAGTATGGCCGTTGGCTTATATTAGAAATGGTGGCTTTTTTGTCTTTCTGCAAAGACTCGAAGCTTTTAAGCTAAGCAGTGCGCAGTCTTTTCTTTCCCAGTGTCACAAACAGTATTTTTTGTTCTTGTAGTCATTTTGAGTCATTTGATTTTTCTTCATTGTGGGTCACCAAGCCTTCTGTAGTCAAATATTTCAATGATTATGCAGTCTCAGATCGCAGACTTCAATACTACTAATATAGAGCTGGTAATATGGCCTGAATCACTTCTGATGCGGGGAAACAGACTTTTGGCTCATATGTTGTCTGTTGTCTGTGATTTACTGCACTTCAAAATCCAGCATCTTCCATTGAAATATGTAGAGCTCCCTGTTTTCACTGCATTTGCAGTCAGATATGTATGGATGGGCATTTTGGGTGCATACCAATACTCTAGAAATGCCTCCTCCATTTGTCCACTAGTCACCCTCCATACATCTTAAGGAGACTGATAGAGGAAAGAAAGTCTAATGTTTACCTGTCGTAACACCCGTGGGCTTGCGAGAACTACCGCAGAAGCAGTTCTGAGTACTTTGCTGTGTGTTCATATGCTGTCAGATGGTCTGTGGACAGATTTAAAGGGAACTGAATCTCTGGAAATTTTATTCTCGAGGACAGAGAACTATTTAAGTTTATGTATCGATCGATCATCAAATTTGGGGTTGTGAATGTGCAGCTAGAGCTTAATATCGAAAGGTACCAAAACTGTCAAACTGCTTGCATCAACATCTGCTCCACAAGGATGGGGCGATGTTCTAATGAGAACCGAAAAATGTGACCGAGCTCACGTAGAACTAGATTTTTGTTTACACACAATCTTCATGGTTTACTGTCAAGAGTTTAGCCAAGACAATAGGGTAAATACACTCCTGAACAAAATCTTAAGACCGGGGAAAAAATTACAAGAATTCACATTTTGCACTGGTGAATCATAACCAGGTTGTAAGTGGTGCTTCAAAGTGCAAAAAGAAGAAACTGGAGCAAGAGACAAAGAACGGAAAGTAGGCAATTTATTGAAAACTGTATTTAAACTGAAACAGGCTGTTCATGAGTTGATCAAAAGTTTTAGACCATGGCCCCAAAAAACAAAAAAAAAACTAAACTAAAAGAGCAAAAAAAGGATTCAGTAGTGAGTAGCCCCACCATTCTTGTTGATCACTTCAAAAATGAGTTAAGGGATGCTTGATGCAAGTGTTTCCAGGAGGCTGGTGGGAACATTGCTCCATGTGGTGAAGATGGCTTCACGAGTGCATCCATGATCTGGAACTGACGAACTGTTTTTGTAAACTTCCCTTGCCATCTATCCCCCAACATTCTCAATGGGATTTAGATCAGGGGAACAAGCAGGATGGTCTAAAAGAGAGATGTTACTCTCCTGGAGGAAGTTCTTCATCAGGCGGGCGTTGTGAACTGTAGAGTTGTCCTGTTGAAAGACCCAATCATTACCACACAGATTTGGGCCATCAGTCAAGAGGGATGCCCGCTGCAACATTTCCACTTAGCCAGCACCTGTTTGATGCCCCTGCACAACCTGAAGCTCCATTGTTCCACTCATGGAAAAAGCACCCCAGATCATAATGGAACCTCCTCCACTGTGCCGTGTAGAGAACATCTCCGGTGGGATCTCCTTGTCATGCCAGTAACGTTGTAATCCATCAGGACCATCCAGGTTAAATTTTTTCTCATCAGAGAATAAAACTTTCTTCCACCTCTCAATGTCCCATGTTTGGTGCTCCCTTGCAAAGTCCAGACGCGCAAGTTTGTGGCGCAGGAGGAGGTGTGGCCTGTGAATCTGTTTTTTGTTCTTAAAGCCCTTCTCTTGCAGATGCCGTCTTATGGTTATTGGGCTGCAGTCAGCATCAGTAAGGGCCTTAATCTGGGTCGAAGATTGGCCTGCGTCTTCACGGACAGTTCATAGGATCCTCCGGCTTAGCGCAGGTGAAATTTATTTGGGTCTACTGCTTGACTTTTTTGTCCCATAATCCTCAGGATCTTTTAAGAAATTTAAAATCACTGTTTTATTGCGTCTAACCTTGGCAGCGATGGCACGTTGCGAGAGGCCTTGTTTGTGCAGCTCAACAATCCTGCCATGTTCAAGGTCAGAAAGCTTTTTTGCCTTTGCCATCAGGAGGTCATGACAGTGCAAATGCATGAAAGAAAATGACATGGAGGCCAGATTTTTGTACAGATTTTGACTTTTTAAGGCCATGGTCTTTCGATCAGCTGATGAAAAGCTTGTTTCAGTTTAAATACAGTTTTCAATAAATTTCCTACTTTCTATTCTTTGTCTCCCGCTCCAGTTTATTCTTTTTGCGCTTGATGCACAACTTACAACCTGGTTATGATTCACCAGCGTAAAATGTGAATTCTTGTAATTTTTTCCCTGGTCTTAAGAATTTGTTCAGGAGTGTAATTAGTAAGCTTGCATGCTAATGCTTTTGGCCATTAAAGTAATGAGTTACATGTGTTACTGTTATGGTAGACACTTGACTTTATAAATTTAATGACGAAAATCGTTAGCATGCTAGATAGCAAAGTATTCATCCCATCTCATTTTGCTTGAAAAAAAAAAATTGAATTTTTTCTTTAATTTTTTGGTATTTCTTTGGTCATTAAAAAGTTTATAATGACCCAATTACCTTGTATTACTATGAAAATAAGTAATTCTGGTTACTAACTTACAACATTTGTCCTAAGATAGCATTGACTAATTAAATGCTAAAGAACGCATTTACGCACAATATGTCACAAAATCGGGGGAGCCTCACAATGATGGTGGCCTCTAGAATTATGACATGAAAATCACAATTTATATCTCTCTAGTGTATTTTGGTGGGGGTTACATTGATTTTTATAATCAGTGAAAATCCCTCTGTCAATTGAAATATATTTGTTTTTTGGGGTTCGGTTCCCTTTAAACACGGCAATATTGTAAAAAAAACAAGCGAGATGCTGTCAGTAAACAGTGTTTCCCAAAGAATTTTTGGAGAATATGGAGCACATGTGTGGTGGCAGACCGATGTCTGGGGGGGTCATTCTCATTTTGTTGAGCAGGGGGGAGGGAGAGTAGATGACTCTCATTTTGTTTAGCGGTGGGGGGGATATCACAAAGTCCACGTGTTCCAGTACCTTTACCTTTCCTATTTTTTCTTCTTTCAAACACGTGGCAATTCTGCATAATCACACTATGGTGGGAGTAAATCTGATTATGGCGCACCGCCATAATCTCATCCATGTATGGGAAACACTGGTAAACTTTACAGGTGTGTGGTCGAAATCAGAATGAAGGCCGAGGACAAAAGTGGGCGTGGTCTGAGTAAGAGCACTAGAAGTAGGGGGGATTAGATGAGCTGCTTATGTGATCCCATCACAAGAGAGTCTCTAAATTCCATGAATTCGTGCCCACTCTTTATCTAAAGGTAAGAACAGGTTAATGCAAATATTCATTAATATCCCATATGTTACAGTGGATATTTTAGCTGCATTAACCTTTTGAAGTGTGATAGTTCTAATACTGTTTTTAAAGGGTTAAGGCTTGTGGTCTGTATTTTCCAGGATTTTGGGGTGAAGGGAATTGATTGCATTGGCTGCCGGGTGTATAGAGAGGTTTTTTTTTTTGTCTTCTAGGTCATGAATATAAAACATAGCAATTTGACAGGAGGAGAGAAAGAGCACCATCAGGGGCTTGTTCAGCAGCCTACAGAACAGAGCCAACCGATGCTGTATGCTGGTGCTGCTGCGAGATTTATTCCATGGAGGATGAATCGAGAGTGGGGGAGGCTGTGGAACGGCGAGCAGGGACCATTATATTAACGCGTAATGAAAACTCCCCCCACCCTGTACACAGAGGACAGGATGGAAGGTTGTATTTCATCTTACAGCACTTCCCTATCTCAAGGCTCTCCTGGAGAAGGGAGTCAGGCAGCCATTACAAACACAGAGTCACGTTAAAGGGGCACAGTGACGACAAGCGCACGAGCAAACTTTAATTATGCAAACTCTGAGATTTACTGGGAGAATCTTGTGGATATTCTGAAACGATTTTTGATAGTGTTTTGCTGTTCAGCTTTCGCCAACTATAATAATAGTAATGACAGTGATACAGACTTATGATTAACTCATGGCAACGAATGAGAAGATGATTTCTGAGGGGACGACTCAGGTAAAGTTGTTTTCACTACTGAAAAATGGACTGTTTTGGCTCACTTCCTTGCAAAGCTAAAACTAGCAAAGATATTTTTACCTAAGGAAGCTCGTGATCTCTGGAAAGTGTGGGAGCACTTGCACTGGAAGACAATATGACAAACCAATCGGAGATGCCCGTGCAAAGGAAAAACAGCTTTGCTGTTGTCTTGCCTTGTCAAAACCGTGAAAAAATGAGAACTCAGAACAGCGGATTCTTGCTTGCAATAGCTACCCATCCAATAAGCGCTTCCAAGAGTGAAAAAATTTTTAAACAATTGGAGTTGACAAACACATTTGGACTCCGAAACAAACAATGACAGCTCAAAAATACAAAGCAGTAATCAATCTAAAGGACGTAACTGTTGTGATCCAGAGAAGGAACCAGATGCGGAGACAGAGTCGGGTTTATTGATAAGAATACAATAATGACATTGAGGGACGAAGCTCAGAGCAGAACTGATGCACAGGACTGATGGTTTTGGCGTAGGGCGTGTCCGCGCCCAGCCAGTGGCGTCCTGGGGCAGTAGCCAGATGGAGAGTAAAATGCTTGTGTGTTTGTTCAATGCTCTCGTAGGAGGCCTCAATGTTGGCAACACAAATGTGCAACAAATTAAAATTATATTGCTGGTAAGAACATAGAATTAACAACAGTAAACTCTCAGAAATAATGCACTTTGGCATATTTTTTATTCTACTGGCACAAATAAACTGCAATACATTTTTGACTCTGGATACAGACACAGAGAAAGCGGCTGGTGACGATACACAGTAAGGGTTTATGGGGGCTGCTTTGGTCGTACTGCTTTGTCCAGCCCCCAGGATTTCTGTGTTTTGGCTGATTTACTAGCCTTTGAAAACTCAGGGCTTCGGAGAGCATGAAGATAATGTCAGAAGCACAAATAGAAATAGTCCTCAGATGCTGGGGGGCTGGCTCCCTCAGTAACAGCATTGCTTGCAGTAAAAGACTGGTCATCAGTGCCACCTGTGGCCGGCATCATCCTAGGAGCAGCACGTAATTGGCTTCAGCGTTATGGGGAGGTGGCTTGGGGGCGTAGTGGGTAGCAGCGCCGGCTCACAGCAAGAAGGCTTTGGTTTTAATCGGGCCTTGGTTCTGTCTGTGCTGAGTTCACTTGTTCTCTCTGTGATTCATGTGGGTTTACTCCAGGTACTGAGGTCTCCTCCCACAGTCCAGAGACATGCATACAGGCAAAGTGGAGACGCTAAATTGCCATAAAGTTGGAATGCATGGTGCGCGCTGATTCCTGTGTGTTCTTTGAAGAGTGTAGCGGATGATATTAAGTAGCAGAAAAAATTCTAAAAATGTCAAACTATTGTGAAACAAATAAACAACTGGTTTGGGTAGTTGGCAGCACAGTGGTTGGCACTGCTGTCTCACCGCTGGAAGGTTGTGGGTTCGATTCAGGCCTGGGGCCTTTCTGTGTAGAGTTTGCATGTTCTCCTTGTGTTTGCGTGGGTTTCCTCCGGGTACTCCGGTTTCCTCCCACAGTCCAAAGACATGCACATCAGGCTAATTTGAGACCCTGAATTGCACATAGGTATGAGTGTGTGAGTGAATGACTGTATGTGCCTTGTGAGGGATTGGTGAGCTGTCCAGGGTGGGTCTCTGACTTTCGCCCATAGTCAGCTGGGATCGGCTCAAACTCCCCTGTGACCGCAGTGAGGAAGAAGCAGAATACAGAAAGAATGGATGGATGGATGGATGGATGGATGGTTTGGGTGGCATTGCTTGTTGCTCAAGCACCTCCTACTGGTTATCTATTAGCTCTCTGAACAAGTAAGGTTTGTTCCACCACCACCACCCCCACCCCCCCACCCCCCGTCCACACTTGGTGGGATTGTGACCCCGATGTGCAAAGAAGTGGCGGTCGACAGGCATGTTTCAGAGGAGAGCTAAAAACTGTTTGCATGGCAGGATGGGTCATGTAGGACCATGCTAGTACGTAATGCACATGTTTGCATGTCCCTCAGTTCGAATGGCTTTCATTCCAGAAGAGTTGTCATGTGCGTGGTACCACAGCTGTCTCGTGGGCATCCAGTCAAATGATTACGATGCGGGTCTGGAGAGGAGCTTAGCTGTAATTGGCCGAGAGTCAAATTGTCATGGAGCCAGCCTTCCTTTTTCGAGGGGGCTGTTGCTTAGATTTGCTGCTCGTTGCCACTTTTATCTGCTCTATTCATCTATCGAAGGGATGGTAGTTGTCGCCATGGAAACACTTATCCAGATACAATCGCATGCCTCTCTCGCTCCTCAACATCAAAATCGGTTGAACAATTCACTGCCCTATTAATATGCATACCTTATTCCACTGCCTTATTTAAAATGGAAAGGCTCAAAAGCAAACACTATCCCAGAGGCGCTGACACTGATCTCTGACTGATCCTGAACTTTGGCTCCCAAATAAATGGAAGCTTTACTTGTTTATTTGCAAGCAAAATTTGACACATTCGCCACAATGAATTTGACTAATTTTTCATTTGTTGGATGCAAGCTGTTTATGTTGTTAGGAGAGCGGTGAAATTACTACAGTGATTAGGGCAGTGACAGTTTGAAAGGTTTGCCTTCCCTTTGTCAAGACAGCCAGTAAAACCATAAACGATGCCAAACACTTTCTGCACTGTGGACCTACGTGTAATTTCATTTACAGCCTGATCATCCCATGAGAAGTGAGAGTGGTTGACCCTGAGGCTCAGTCTTCCATTTTTTAAGAACTGGTGTGGAAGCCCACAAATCCCATTGGCAATTCCTTTACCCACTGTTATCCAAATCAATCCATGCATCATTTTTAGCTTTCCAGTTCAAACAGAATGGTAATGAGTGTATTGTCTGTATACTGTATCTGTTGATGAATGGAGTTTATCGAAGCTTAAGAATATTTACTTAACATTGCAATATTAGTGCGTGCCTGACTTACCCAGTGTTAATTTAAGTACATCATTTTGTCTCCTTGTTGAGAAAAGTAAACGCGCTGCAGTCACATGTACCTCTGTTCATTTTTATATTTATGTTTTATAGGATTGTATCTGTCGATGCCGTGCACTGTAAGGGCTCAAATTTCTCTCGGTGGAAAAGTCTGTGATGAATATTAACCACAGAGTACAAATACACAATACTTTGGTGTTCTTAATTTATCGGTGCTTACATCAGTAAATCATGTATTTTACCATTAGAATTCTTGGAGAGTGGAAAATATGTTACCCACTGAAGCAAAAACAGGCAGAGCGGCGCATCTGATCATCTCAGATTAGGCCCAATAGGCCTATTAATAATAATAATAATAATAATACATTTGATTTATAGAGCACTTTTCCAGATGCTCAAAGACACATTACAGGCACAAATTAAAAGCACAGTCATGTAAAAAACACAGTTGGAGTCACAAAAACACAATTAGAGGAACGAAAGAAATACAGGAATAAAACACGAAATGACTAAAAGCAATCACGCATTAAAAGCAATTCTGAATAGGTGAGTTTTTGTGAGTTTTTTGAAGGTGGGCAGGTGAGTACAGTCACGGATGTGTTTTTTACAGAGAGTTCCAGAGGGTGGGAACAGCTACGGAAAACGCTCGGTCTTCCCAGGTCCGGTGCTTGGTTTGGGGTGGTAGGGAAAGGAGGTTGGCGTCGGAGGAGCGGAGTTTGCGGGAGGGGGTGTGGTAGTGGAGCAGGTCAGATAGGTAGGAAGGGGCCTGGTGGTGGAGGGCTTTGTGGGTCAGAAGGAGGACTTTGAAGTGGGTGCGTTGTTGGATGGGAAGCCAGTGCAGGTTCTGGAGGACAGGGGTGATGTGGTCTCATGAGCGGGTGTGGGTGAGCAGACGGGCAGCAGAGTTCTGGATGTATTGAAGTTAATTGAGGACTTTTTGAGATGAACCATACAGAAAGCTGTTGCAGTAATCGAGCTTGGATGTGATGAATGCGTGGACTAGTATTTCAGCTGTAAAAGAGGAGAGTGTTGGCCTGAGACGGGCAATGTTTTTAAGGTGGAAAAAGGCGGATTTGATTTTTCGGTTTGCATGCTGTTCAAAGGTGAGGTGGCAGTCGAAAATGAGTCGAAGGTTCCTGGTGTGTTGGGGAGGGGGTCAGAGAGGAATTGTGCAGGTTGAGGCAGACGTTGTGCGTGGTTTTGGTGAGGGATTTGGGACCAATTGTATGTATTATGTAATGCATAAATTCCAAAGATCAAACTGCTCTCAAATCAGCCATCAAACTGAAGCTGAGGACTGAAGAATACAAGTATGGGTTGATAACTACTCAGTTTTGCCTAGTTATGCTAGTCATTATGCCTAGTTTGCTGGAATGGGTCACAAATGGTGTCACATGATCATCATTTTCTCACTTTCTCTTAGTGCACTTTTGGGGGGGGGTGTCAGGTCAAAAGAGTACTCTTTGTACTCGTGAAAGTGATGAAACAAAATGAATGACTCCCAACTCTATAAATGTTTTCCCAAGAATGAAAGTAGCATTGCTCATTAGTGCTGTACAATATACTTCAGTTTTCTTCTGTGCCAAATGTCTGTGAGAAAAGAAAGAAGTTTTTGACGGGCGATGCTCAGGAAAAGGCTGAGTACATTTTTTTTTAATGTTTTCATGGGTTTTCTTTAATTTTCTGGTTATAACAGACTTGGGTTCAGATCAATAGGAGCAGGTCTGCCTGTCAAAAAATGTGCCCCCAGCCTCACTCCCCTTTGTGCCCCCAGCCTCACTCCCCTTTGTGCCCCCAGCCTCACGACCCTTTGTGCCCCCAGCCTCACTCCCCTTTGTGCCCCCAGCCTCACGACCCTTTGTGCCCCCAGCCTCACTCCCCTTTGTGCCCCCAGCCTCACTCCCCTTTGTGCCCCCAGCCTCACTCCCCTTTGTGCCCCCAGCCTCACTCCCCTTTGTGCCCCCAGCCTCACTCCCCTTTGTGCCCCCAGCCTCACTCCCCTTTGCTTTTTCTCTCATCTCATGTTCTGTGCTCCTGCTCCTGACTCTCACTCTTGTGCTCATTATACACGCGGCTCTCAAAGCACCTCAGACTCATTTCTTATCATAATTCTTCTTGTCTACTTGCTCTGTCAGATTCACAATCCACCTTAAAGATCCCTTTGCGTGCTGTTTTTTTTGTGAGAGTTTATGTTCTTGGATATCCAAAGTGGAGATTTATAAAGTTTTTAATAAGGAACCCCATCAAATTCTAGAATTTTGAGGCCATTTCCTTCCTGTCACCCTCTTCACACTGAAAAAAAAGTCAATTTTGACTGGGTGTTCCCTCTATGATAATGAGCCCAGCTCTTATTGGCTATCGATAGGAGGGAATTAAGTTGAAAGTCTCTCTGATGTCAAACCAATTATAGGTACTGGTAAGAAAACTGTCTTTCTTATAAATAAAATGGCTAGCCATAAGTAACAAGTATTACTCTTCTGTAAACTCCTCTGCTTCTGGTTATGGATGGTGCGGGGCTGACTGTACAGTATAGCCCAATGCATTTATGTTTTGAAGCTGTGTGTGTTCAAATATTTTTTTTCATGTCATTGTGTTTCCCGGGCTCTGTAGTCTAATAATAAGTATTAATGTTCCCTTCAATTATGTCACTTCAATTAAAGGTTAGATTTTTGTGAATATTTTAAATTTAAGATTGTGTGGATAAGCAATAAAGATGAGTTTTACGTCACGTTCTGCTAATTTTTGTTAAAGGGAGCCAATAATCCCGGAGCACATTAGGAATATGCTTCTCAGTTGGCCTTCTTAATGCAGTTTGCTTCACATGGTCTTCTGTTTTTAATTGGCAATGCCATATTTTTGGTCTGAAGGAGAAATGCACCTATTTCTATAGCGCTTTCACACCAGGTTAGTCCGGGGGACTTGGTTCGATTGAGTGGGGAATGCCGAAAAATTTTCATTTGGTTTGGTTCACTTTCACATTGCACTTTTGAAAGTGGTCCAAACCGTCTGGACAATGTCATGCACTTACCAAAGCTGCTCGGTTGGGGCAGTATTTCCTGAAACGAGCACTGACCAGGAAGAAAAAAAGCATGAGGAAGAAAACCCGGTTCATCGATTGGTCGGGACCAAACACGGAAATCCATCCCCTTCAGCCGTCTTGTTCACAACAAAAACAAACAATGGAGAAACATCAACTTTAAGCAGTCATCTGGTTACTGTTTTTTACTTTGGTGTTCAAACCTAATTGTTTTTTCACAAGAAGCTGCCCAGTATAAGCAGCAGGTGAGGCAGTGAGCTGTCTGGTTCAGTTCCTCTCTTTGGTTCACTGGATAGTGCATTTCTGTTTCCCACAGTAAGAGAACTGCTCTAGGGTTTACTTGCAAGCAAAACGAGACCCACGTTTTCAGGTGGCCAGAGTTTGCTTGTTTAGTCCGCACCAGAGTTCAGATGAGCTTTCACACCTGCCCAAACGAAGTGGACTATCCGAGGAAACAAACTCTGGACCGTTAAAAGCAGACCAAACAGCTCTGGTCTGAAAGCGCCCTTAGATATACAGTGCCTTCCATTATTATTGGCACCTCTGGTGAAGATGTGTTCTTTAGCGTCTAATAAATTCAGTTTTTTTCGAAATAATATAGGACCACAATGAAATGAAATGAAATAGGACCACAATGAAAAAAAGAGGAAAATCCAACCTTTAATTCAAGTGCATTTATTCAGTGGGAAAAAAATCCCACATTAAGAAATAATTCTTTTACATCAAATCATGTGTTCCACAAATAGCACCCCTGATGTTAATACTTTGTACAGCCCCCTTTTGAAAACAAAACTGCCCCTAATCTTCTCCTATAATGTTTCAGAAGATGGGAGAGTACAGAAATAGGGATCTTAGACCATTCCTCTTCGCAGAATCTCTCTAAATCATTCAGCGACCTGGGTCCTTTCCTCTGCACTCTCCTCTTCAGCTCACTCCGCAGTTTTTAATTGGGTTGAGGTCTGGGGACTGAGATGGCCATGGGAGGAGCTTGATTCTGTGTCTGGTGAACCATTTCTGTGTAGATTTGGCCACGTTTAGGGTAATTATCTCGCTGAAAGACCCAGTGACGACCCATCTTCAACTTTCAGGCAGAGGCCACCAGATTTTGATTTAAAGTCTCCTGGTATTTCAAAGCGTTCATGATGCCATACACTCTAACAAGGTTCCCAGGGCCTCAGGAAGAGAAACAGGCCCATATCATCACTGATCCTCCGCCATACTTCACAGTGGGCATGAGGTGCTTTTCTGCATACTCATCTTTTGTGTTCCGCCAGACCCACTTATAGTGTTTGTTGCCAAAAAGCTCTATCTTGGTCTCTTCTGACCAAAGCACACGGTCCCAGTTGAATTCCCAGTACCGCTTGGCGAACTCCAGACATTTGCGTTTATGATTGTGAGCGAGAAAAGGTTTTTTCCGTGCATGCCTCCCAAACAGCTTATTGGCATGCAGATAGCACCTGATGGTTGTTTTGGAGACTTTGTGACCCCAAGATGCGACCATTTGTTGTAATTCTTTGGCAGTGAGCTTTGGAGAACATTTTATTTCTCTTACCATCCTCCTCACTGTGCGTGGCAGCAAAATAACCTTGCGTCCTTGTCCAGGGTTGTTTACCACTGTTCCAGTTTTTTTTAAACTTAATGACTCCCCTGACACTAGATATGGGCAGGTGCAGGCGAGTGGCTATTTTCTTGTAGCCATTGCCTGACCTGAGAAGGTCGACACACATCTGCCTTACTTGAATGGTGTGTTCCTTTGTCTTTCCCATGTTGAAGAGTGGATAAGAGAAATGGCCTCTGTGTCACGTCATATTTATACCCAAGGGAAACAGGAAGTGATCATTTACTAATTAAATGTTCCTAGATACTCTGATAAACTTTGTAAACTACTGTAGAAATGACAGAAATACTTCAATTACATTTATTTCCTAGCAGTGGTTAGGGGTGCCAATAATTGTGGAACATATGATTTTATGAAAAATAATTATTTCTTAATCAGGGATTTTTTTTTTTCCCAAGTATGCAGAAGTATGCTTCTGCAAACAAAATTGAATTTATTTTAAGGCTTTTAACACATCTTAGCCAATAATTATGGAGGGCGCTGTATGAAAGACTTGAATATGTGGTTTTTGGATATGCGTAAATATTGCAACACCCAACTATGAGAGGGGAGTTTGTGTTTGCATGGTCAAGCAAGTTCTCCAGTAGTGGAATACTGAAAAATCCTGGTTTAATCGGAGAGTGTACAGCTGCATGTATGAGGAAATATTGGTGGAATATTAATTTTCATGAGCCAGATGAACAACTTGATAGTAAAATTGTCTTTTACGTTAAAATGGTAAAAAAAATGTTCTGCTTGTGAATATGATCAACTTCAAACTCACTTATGTTTAGCACCCAACTGTCAAGCTAGCCAACGTTCATCTGTCACCGACTGCTAGCCTACTGATTTGCTCAGACAAGAGAAATTGTAAAGCAGAATGCGATAGATTACCTTTAAAGAGGGTGGCATTCAGATGTTAACCTGCTAGCTAACTAGCTTTAAAAATGCCATCTTGCTAGCCAAATAATATCAGCACTACTCGCAACAAGCTAACTCAGGCATTTCAGTGATGATTTGCAAATCATTTAAACCCTATATTTAATTGAAAGTAGTGCAAAGTCAACTTATCAGATGCAACTGAGAAATGTTATTGATTTTTGGAAAATATTTGGGTCACACTTTAGATGAAGTGTTGCTCATAAAGACTTTATACAGTATGTAAAATGCCTTCATAAATGAGACATAATGTCTCAATCAATCATACATAAGCAAATGTCATGCGCTATGAAGGGTGAAATAACACATCCTTATTCAGCATGTGATGCCTGATGTCATATAAATGACAATGTCACTTAGCTAGTGGCTAAATACTGTAAAGGGTGACATTGTCTGCTAAGTGACATTGTCATTGTCACATCTGGCATCACAAATTTTATGACAGCAACATGTCTCAAGAAAGTTGGGACAGGGGCAGTGTTTATCGCTGTGTTGCATCGCGTTTTCTTTCAACAATACTCTAAAAGCATTTGGGAACTGAGGCGACACACTGCTAAAGTTTTGGAAGCAAAATTTTTCCTTTCCCTGTTTGATATAGGCTTTATGCTGATCAACACTTCACAGACTCCTCTATCATATTTTTTAATCATTGCGAGCCAGATTTTTCAGTGGGTGAAAGGTCTGGCCTTCACTATGGAGCCATGTTGTTGTAATACCTGCAGAATGTTGACTTTGGTGTTGTTTTTTTTTTCAGAAATTGGCAAGGCCTTCCCTGTCAAAAATGTCTGGATGGCATATGAAACTCCAAAAACTGTTGTTTAGCATTCAAGATTTCTTCACAGATGCGCCAGTTTCTCATGTCATGTGCAGTAATGCACCCCCATACTATAATGGCGGCAGGCGTTTGAACCATGCACTGACACAAGCTGGATTGTCCCTCTCCTCTTTCGCTCGGAGGGCGCGGCGTCCATAATTTCCCAAAATGATTTCACATTTTGAATTGGTCAGACCACCGGACGGTTTCCCAGTTCCCCTCAGTCCATCTTAAATGAGCATGGGCCCAGCGAAGGCTGTAGGATGTCTGGGTCTTGGTTTAATATTTGCATGTCAGAGTTTTAAATTTCATTTGTGGATGCAGTGAAAAATGGTGTTCAAGAACAATGATTTATAGAAGTGTTCCTGAGCCAATGCAGTGATTTCCACTACAGATTCTAGTCTGCTTTTAAAACAGTGCTGCCTGAGGGCCTGAAGATCATAGCCATTCAATATTGGTTCTCAGTCTTGTCCCTTGCGTACAGAGATTTCTCTTGATGCTCTGAATCTTTTGATAATATTACGTACAGTAGATGATGTATATGATGATGTAAATTCTTTGCAATTTTACATGGAGAAATGTTATTTTAAATTGTTGAACTTTTTGCCCACGTCTTCTTTGTTTCCCTGTGTGTTGAAGCCGATGCCATCTTTATGTCTGAAAGACCCAATCGTGTTACTGACCTGTTGCCAATTAACCCAATTAGCTGTGAGATTTTCCACCAGGTGATTTTTTATTTTTTTTTTGCATCAGTCAACTTTTCCAGTCTTCCGTAGTCATTTCTTTGAAATGTGTTGCTGGCTTCAAATTCAAACTGAGCAGATGTTTTTCAGAAAACAATAAAATTTCTCAGTTTCAACATTGATTTGCATCTTTGCACTATTTTCAATTAAATATATGGTTTAAATGATTTGCAAATCATTGCATTCTGTTTTTATTTATATTTTACGCACTGTCCCGACTTTTCTGTAAATAGGGTTGAACTATAATGTATATAACTCAGTCCAAAACATGAAAATATTTTGAGTGTTTAGTGTTATATTCAGAGGTGACAAATGATTGTTGTGTTCCCTTTTCACTAAAGATGTTCTCCAAATATATCAACCCCTGCAGGCTGGCAAGTGCACTAAAACATTTCAATGATGGTCACTGCATTCAACTGCAGAAGAAAATGATTTTGTATGTATTATATTTGAATTTAAAAATACAAAACAGGAAATAGTCATTCCCTTAAACAATGACCATGAGATAGCTAAACTAACATAAGTCTGCTAGAATAAGTGTAAAGAGATATACAGGTGATACACTATTCAATAGGCTTATGACACTTTGCACCAGGCTCATATAGGTTTAATCAGATAATTAGATGATGAGACATGATTGCAAACAGTTGAGTGGTGAGTGGAGGAGCAGGCTTTTTCCTCAGAACTCTGGTGATGCGGAGCGCTGGGGGTGTGGCATGACAGTAACACGCCCCCCGAGGCATAACTCCCAGCCTGTTTTGTCGATGGCCAGGAAGGCGATCCCCCCCGGTTGTGGAGTTGGCCAATCCGGATGGTTACGGTTGAACTCTATCAGGAGCTGGTCGTCCAAGAGGGGGGGGAGTTGTCTCCGCCAGCGACTACAGTCAGACAGCGAGGTGGGATGTGCAGGAAATGGTAATGTGTTCCTGCTGATAGCAGACGCTTAATGAACTGCATGTACACACACAAGAGATGATGAAACAGGGTGAACATGTACTGTGTGAGCATTGAGAAACGAGCTTAATCCTCTGTAACTTCCTCTCTTCTCGTGTCTTTCTCTAATTGGTTTTGTTTTAGTTTGATTTATTTACCGATAGGTTTTTTCCAATTACATAGGAGCTATCTAGGGAAATGGAATATTCTTACTGTTTTTTTTTTTTCTATTGCATGGCACCAAAAAAATGGATGTCTAATAAATACGCAAATATTGTGAGCAAATTGTTTAAATTAGTTCTGAAACAGATACATTTTTGCTTGTAATTTTATATATATATAAATTACTATTTGTAATATTTTGAAATATAACCCCAATTCTGAAGAGATTGGCACATTCTGGTAAATCCGGATGAAATCAAAAAAGTGTGATTTGAAAAGATCATTCATCCTCTACTATGCTGAAAATATGACAGCGATGCATCACTTGATGCTTCAACATCTGATTGTTGTCATTTGCTGATTGAAAATATACAAGTACTTATTTTGATTCTTATCCCTCCAAAATATGTTGTAGTTGGTGCGGGGACAATTTAGGATTAATAATTGTGGACATTCGCGATAATAAGGTGATCTGGACCAGGTGATTTTTAATGAGTGAGCTAATCTTGATACAGAATAAAAAGACCCTCCCACCAAGGCCTTGTCCTTCAAGAGCAAAGATGGCTTGAGGTTCACCAGTTTGCCAACAACTGCGTGAGCTAGTAATTCATCAAGACAAATGAGTAGGATGTTCAGAATTTCACCCTCTACGCTACACATTATACAACCCCATTTCCAAAAGAGTTGGGACAAAGTGTGAATTGTGAATAAAATCAAAATGCAATGACTTTCAGATCACATGAGCCAATATGTCATTTACAACAGAACATAGATAACATTTCAGATGTTGAAACTGAGATATTTTACATCTATCCACAAAATATGCTCATTTCAAATATTCTGGCTGCAACAGGTCTCAAAAAAATGGGAAACATGCAAAAAAGGGCTGAATAGGCAATTAATATACAAAAGTTATAAGAGAATCAGCTGAAAGATCATTTAGAAAGTAATTAAGTTAACTAGCATCAGGTGTGTAAGATGATTGGCTATAAAAGGCATGTCTTAGAGAGGCTGAGTCCTCAGAAGTAAAGATGGCCAGCGGCTCCCCAACCTGTGAAGGCTTGCGTAAAAAGAACTGTGGAATACTTTAAAAACAATGTTCCTCAACGTTAAATTGCAAAGGCTTTGAAGGTTTCATCATCGACTGTGCATAACATCATCAAAAGATTCAGAGAAACTGGAAAAATCTCTGTGCGAAAGGGACAAGGCCGAACACATTTACTGAATGCTCGTGATCTTCGGACCCTCAGACGCCACTGCATCACTAACTGGCATGATTCTGTCATTGACATTATTAAATGGGCCCAGGAATCCTTCAAGAAACCACTGTTTGTAAACACAGTCTTCCGTGCCATCCACAGATGCCACCTTAAACACTCTCATGCAAAAGGGAAGCCATTGTTGAGCATGATCCAGAAGCGCCGCCGTGTTCTGTGGGCCAAGGCTCATTTAAAATGGACTGTGGCAAAGTGTCCTTTGGTCAGACAGGTCCAAATTGAACATTCTTGATGGAAATCATAGGCGTCGTGTCCTCCGGACAAAAGGGGAGAATAACCACCCCTCCTGTAATCTGCGTTCAGTTCAAAAGCCAGCATCTCTGATGGTATGGGGATGCATTAGTGCATATGATGTGGGACACTTGCATGTTTTAAAAGGCACCATGAATGCTGAAAGGTATATTAAGGTTTTAGAGCAACATATGCTCTCCTCCAAATAACATCTATTCCAGGGAAGGCCTTGTGTATTTCAGCAGGACAATGCAAAACTACAGACTGCAGCTATTACAACAGCATGGCTTCGTAGTAGAAGAGTCCATGCGCTGAACTGGCCTGTCTGCTCTCCTGATCTTTCACCCATTGAGAGCATTTGGCGCATAATTAAATGAAAAGTCCATCAAAGGAGACCCAAAACTCTCCAGCAGCAGGAAGCCTGTATTAAACAAGAGAGGGAGCAAATTCTAGTGGCTAAACTCAGGAAACCTGTCTCCTCAATGCCCAGATGCCTCCACTCTGTGTTAAATAGAAGAGGGGATGCTACACCATGATAAACAGGCCCCCGTCCCAACTTTTTTGAGACCTGTAGCAGCCATCAAATTTGGAATGAGCTCATTTTATGGATAAAATTGTAAAATTTCTCGGTTTCAACATTTGCTTCGTTATCTCTGTTCTTTTGTGAATGAAACACTGGCTGGTGTGATTTGAAAGTCATTGCGTTTTGATTTTATTCACAATTTACACTTTGTCTCAACTATTTTGGAATTGGGGCTGTAAATATATCCCTGAAATACGAGTTTCGGGGATATCATGGTTTCACCCCACCCACCGCCGCATCTGCAAATTTTAGCCATTAGCGCGATAACTCACAAAATACTTTACATTGGCTTCTCATTTTTAGCATATGGGAAGAAATGGTAGAGAGGACGAACTGATTAGATTTTGGGCAAGTATGCACTCTTAGGTTTGCCACCAGGTGGCACTGTATATTGAAAAAATCAGTTTTTTAACCATATCTCTGGAAAAATTACTTACACAGACTTCAAATTAGCCTCATTGTAAGTCTAGTAAAGGGGAATCCAATAAAGGGTACTTCGAAGATTGGGGTATTCAGGGGATATACCCCTTGCTGCTGGCCGCAAACAGCGTAGGCCTAGTTAACCCCTTACCCCTAGTTAGCTCTACGCCCTGGTACCGGGAGCCGGTGGTTATGCACAATAAATACAGCAGGTTTTCAAATCGCAACATTGTCATGCGGCATATCCACATTTCGCGAAGAAACTAGGCAAAAAGCTCATATAGACCATTTTTACCTCAACCGAACACAATTCAAGCACTAAGCAAGTAAATTAGCATGCAGCTAAACATGGAATAAAATCATATCAACGCTGAATTTCTCCTGAATTTGTGCTGTGTATAAAAATGATACCTCAAATGAAAGAGGAAAGTCCACAGAATCCAACGATTTATGCCCTGTCTTTTTAAACCGACACCACACTCAAAGAACAGCAGACATACACTTTACAGTCTATAGAGATGAGCAAAGAAATTTATTACCTTTGATATTTTGTAATTTAAAAAAACCATTTGAGGGTAAATCCACGCTTGCTATTGTTAGCTCAATGTGCCCATGTTATAACTAAACTAGATATACGAGTCTCACACACAATATGTTTTTCTTCTCGAGCATTGCTTCAAAGATCTCAGCTCCTCAGCATTCAGCTTGCTTGCAATGTATTTTCCTCTCTGTGATCGCTTTGTGATGCTGTCAGTAAAAATTTGCCAGCAGCCATTCGATGCTATGGCTTTTGTCGTTTCCAACGAGCTCTAAAGCACCTTTATCACACAAAGCTAGACTGAGCCAGAGTCTTGCGTTCCCATTGCTTCAAACTGAGTCCATGGGCCATTCAGTGTGCTTAAATACCGCAACAATTTAAAAGCTTAACAGGTTTGTTTGTGGTATTTTCGGTGTAATTATCTGCTAAATATTCAACCGTCATTTTCAAAGTCGTTTTCTGACAGAAACGCTAAATGGTGTAGCCTAGTGGCTTTGCCTAGTGGTAGAAATAGTAATTTAAAAAATTATAAATTCTAAAAATTTAAAACCGGTTGTATTTGGGTGGAATGTATGCTTGAAGTGACCTATAAGTGAAATTAGATGAGTTTTACAGTTTAGTATCTGAGAAATCTGATTTGGCACACAAGGTAACTGAATTGCCAATTTGGAAAAGCCGCATAGACATTCCTCTCTAATTTTGTTCTGATCTAATTGATTAGAATCAACTTTGGCACAGATAATGGTGAGATTTTGTGTTGTAAGGTTTTAGAGGTTTCAGACTGCAAGTAATTAAGTTCACAAGGGACTGACATAAAACTTTGGTGCAAAATGAGGTCTTTGATTTATACTGTGTTCCATCTTCATTTACTCTGACTGTGACATATACACTGATTTTTACACCATGGCAGAAATCCCAACTGGTTTTTCCTTTATTATGATACCAAGATCATTCAAATGGACCAAACAGTTGCAGAGATATACTCATTACATTTTGGGCTTGCCATTTTCAAAAAAGAGGCTCAGGGCTTAGGGGCTTAAAACATGGTAGAAACTCTGAGTCCTGGGGCTCTAAATTCATAGACCAGGAGCAGTTGGGCGAATGAGGGGAGCGCCGCGCCAACAGGGTGTATCCAGGCGTATTTTGCAATTTCGTTCCCGGTGCAGCCCAGTGCAAGTACTCCTCTGTCCCGCCTCTGTCCCTCCTGCAGGCGCAAGTGGCAAAGAGGGGGGAGAGAAGGCATGAGTGGGTTTAACACTGCCGAGTCAAATCTTCACCAATCAAATGAGCTCCTCTCCTCACCTTTAAAATTGGAATAAAAAAGCCTCTGTCCACATGATGTGTGAATGTTGCATTTTACTTTGCTGCTTCAGGCATGTTTTCTGCTGTTGCACCGCACGAAATTACCACTGCGTGGGCTATGCCACGCTGCGCCACCCTGCGCTGCGCCTAGAAATTAGAGCCCTTGGTGTGACTGTAATGGATATTATGACGTGGGTCAGAAATACCTTGAAAAACCTTTGTCAGTCAACACCCTTTCCTGCTTCTTTCAGTCAAGGGTTTTCTCTGCAAAGCCGAAGCCGTTAATTGACACTGCTCAAATGCTCCTCCGTTTTATCTCGATGTCAGCTGAGATGGACAGCTGCACTGTGGAAGCCTGTTTTGTGATCTGACGAGTTAACCTTTTGAGTGTTTTTTTTTTTTTTTTTCTTTTTTTGGAAAAGCAGCTGCTTTTATGGGCCAAAGATCGCAAGTAAAACCCAAGCTGTTGGCCACGTCAGGTCCAAAATCCAGCATCTATTATGGTATGGGGGTTGGTCAGTGCACATGGCATAGGTGACATGCACGTTTACAAGGGCACCATTTATGCTGAAGCATAATATGTGTGATATGTATGAATATCGGGGCTACATTTGCTGCATCTAGATTTGCATCTAGATGTTTTTGCCAGGGGCATCCCTGCTTCTTTCAGCAAGACAAATATAAGCCAGATTCTGCATGGATATCAAGTGTATGGCTGTGTAGGTAGGGAGTGCAGGTGCTAGATTGGCCTGCCTGCAGTCCTGATCTGTGGCCCATTAAGAAAATATACTGTAATAAAGGCCCCGTACATTTATGCTGCTGAAGACCTGCATAATGGAAGAGTTGGAGATAATTCTGCCAGCTGGACTTGACCAGCTGGTGTCCTCAATGTCCGAATGCTAAATGAGCGTCATAGTAATGTTGCAAAGTGGTAAACAACAGTGTGGCGACTGTTTTTTATATTTTTAATTTTCAGTAAGCCAAGAAATTCATGTAGGAACACCAAATGATGTGTTACCCTATTTCCACCATGGAGGGAGAATACACTTTCCAAATCAGTCCTTTTAGATTTTATTTGCATTTGTCATCATGTGCTAACTTTTTCAGAGTTGGGATTGTCTATGTAGTATTCCTAATATTTTGATGTGTGCATGAACACTGAATATGGTGTGTCTTTATTAGTATATGTGTATGGTCTTGTGTCACCCCAGATGACTGAGCAACTCTCACTCTGCTGCTCTTATGTTATGGCAATTTTATAACTTTGAAAAAAAGGCATCAGTAACTTTGTGAGAATACGATCTGATGAACCAGAACATTATAACCACTCTCAGTTGAAACAAAGATAATCTTGATAATCTTGTAACAATGCAGAATTTGATGGTGGTAAGCAAGTGGTAAGCAAACAGTCAGCTCATGTCGTCGACTTGTTAATGTTTGAGAAATGGGACCTGATAGAATGTGACTTGGGGAATAAATTCATTGCCAGGATTTAAGTGGTTTAAATGCTATGCAATGCGTACCAGATACATGCTCCATCTGCCATTACGCAACTTTATTGAATTATGCCGATAGCAGAGGATGATGTTATTGAGCATCATTCCGAACTATAAATACCTGCACTACATTTATTCTTTTTGATGTTCATACTGTACTGTACTTGCAGGAATAAAAATTTATGCAAAATTTATGAGAACAAACTAAAGAATGTGCTGTTCGTAAATTGAAGGCCATTTCTTGTGTCTTAAAAGAGCTGTCTTGAGAATTATTTTTCTTTAAACCCTGACTGGCCCTTACAAGAATAGTTTTTTGACAGTACACAATTTTGACGTTCCGTTTCAGAAGTGCATACTTAAATCCTGTAGCCACTGTGTTTTATTTTATTTGTGGTTTCTGGAAGGCTGAAATAATGTGCCGCTGATTGTTCTACAACATCCTACTGCGGTTGAAGTGTTGCTGTAATCTGTAGTAAAGTAAAATGCTCTCTTATCAAGCCAATTTTGCAGTATCTAATTGTGCTCTGGGAACCTTCAGAGCCGGATCCTGTGGGAGAACTTTAGCAGAACTGACAGGTGCATGAGTCACATGGGCTTAATTTCAATGTGCAGCCACAGCATCAAGATATATGAGACTGTAGACAGCTCCCATTTTCCTGTTTCATGTGAGCTATTTTAAGTCGAAGAAAAGCCATTCTTGGGGACTTCCATGTTTGCCTATGGGCTCTAAGGTACCAGAACATGCACATCGGTGCATTCTTTGCTTTTCCATTATTTTATCTCCTTATTGCTGGTCTGGGTGGCGAGGGCAGGGTGGGGGCATCTATTGCCAATCCCAGCATTCAGTAATAGAGAGGCATGAACACTCCCTGGACAGTCCTCCTATCCATCGCAGGGGTCATACACCATTCACTCCCACACTCATATGGGCAGTTTTTTCTCCAATTAGTCATGCATGTCTTTTATGACAGAAAACCAGAGTACCCCAAGGATACTGTAATGAACATGTAAACATGTAAGCTCCCCACTGAAAGAACCTGACGATATTTGAACCGGTGATCACTTGCTGCAAGGCAACAGTGTAACCAGCTGTGCTATCGTTTTTAGCACCAGTGGCTTAAAATGTTGCACTATCTTAGAGAACCAGTAGAGTTAGCATTTTTCTTGGGTGAAATCAGACCCTGATCCCTTGAATTATCTTCACAGCTCACTGCGACATAAAGGCTATCATACTTTGCGAACAATGGTTTGATCAAAGATTAGCGTGCTTTTTGGGTGTACTGCTTATTTTGCCACAGCTTGCAAGTTTGGAAGTCAGATTTTCGGGAAGAGCTGAAGCGTTGTTTGTATAAACCAGGCATACAGGCTACAAGGACAGACATTAATCCTCTTATTGAAGTCCCATTGATATTGGCCCTGTCCCTTAATTCCAAAAATGCTCTAAGCTGGGGAATATAGCAGCGTAATTAGGCCGTGAATGGTCACTTCATACTGAGACGCTAACCACTTTGGTGTGCAATTATTCTTGCATCATGATTGGCGTTTAACTGGACATTTCGCTAATACAATAGTTGCCTCACTCTCATACTTCTCTGAAGACATAATTTTTCTGTTTTTATCCAAGATTATGCTTTTGTTCTTATTATTTCCATCTGCCTGTTTACCTTATACGGGATAAATACATTCAAAGCTGTTCTTGCTACATTTTAAGATAAGGTAAACTTTATTCAACCCTGTGGGGTAATTCATCCTATGCATTTGACCCATCCTTTAGGAGCAGTGGGTAGCCACAGGGCGGCACCCGGGGACCAACTCCAGTTCTAAAGCCAGTTCCTTGGTCAGGGGTACTGGCTGGAGTGCTCCTTTGAGGCATCTTTTTGTGGATGGGGGAAACTGGAGTACCCGGAGGAAACCCACGCAAACACGGGGAGAACATGCAAACTCCACACAGAGACAGCCCAGGCCGGATTCGAACCCACAACCTTCTTGCTGTGAGGCAGTAATGCTCACCACTGTGCAGAGTCATCATTTGTCACCACGCACGACAATGATGTGAGTTGGTATATCGGAAAGCTCATGCATGTTTTTTTTTTAGCCTTCACTTCCAGCGTTTGCAATTTTGTTACGTAAACTGATAGTTAAGGAATTCACACTATGACTTGATGTACTGTCAGATTTTTAGAACTACGCCTCCAAATCTGAAAAAGTTGGGATGGTATGTTAAATTAAAATTAATGCTGAAAACTGATTTATAAATCATCTTTGACGTGTAATATTCTGGCTACAACCATTTTATAATGTTGCCTTTCACTTCGACAGCACCGTACAGTTTTACTACGCTGGTGTGAATCCCGTTCTGTTCTCCATTGTGCTATCTGACTGTTAGGCTCTGGCTAAGTGTGCACGCCACGTGGCAACATTGGCAATGCCTACCCTGCTTCGCCCATAACATCTGAACTGAACTGCTGTTTTCTCTGGGCTCCGACCCACAATTACTGTAATGCTGTCAAGAAACCCTTCTATCAGGCATTTTCCTATCCACATTAATGATGGCATAAAAAGGAAATATGTCTTTCAAAAATCCTGAAGCCAATTTTCAAAAGGCCTAGGGTTTAATGAGCTGTGGAGAATGTTTCCCTTCTCAAATTTATTTATTTTTTTGGAAGATAGAAGAAAGACATACCAGATTTTGAGAATTACTGGCCTTGGTAAAATTACAAATGTGATAAAGGGCAGTAGCACTCTCATAGCTGCGATGTGATAATAACAAATTTACCAAATTATTCAATTGCAATCGCTTTGACATAAGAAGTGTTGGTAATTTAATTGATTTCTATTGCATCATGGCAAAGACTGAGCAACAGTGCTTCCCCGCAAATGAAATCTGTTCTTTTGATCACTGGAAACATTAAAGAGCAATCTTCAAATAAATTAGGCTAAAATGCTTGGAGAAAAAAAAGGGAAGATTCCGAGAAGTTTTGGATTAATTAATCATTTGTCTCGTCACATTCTTACAATATCACAAGTACATTGTCAGTGTAGCCCATCTGTGATCTCTTTGTCATTCCTTAATGATTTCTTAATCATTATAGGCCGATGTATTAATCTTGATTGTTCTGTAAATAAATTGTTTGGTTATTAATCAGGCGATTTTAAGCTGGAACAGGTTGAAAGCAATTATGAACTGAAACGTCTGAGGCTGTCAGCACGCCACTGAAAATCCTGTAGGGCCGGCGTAAAAGCTGGGGAGACGCGAGGGTTTAAGAGGTAAATAAATGTTTTGGGACTGAATACACCGTGTGATTAGTGCTTCAGGTGCAATTTTGTCCCATTTTCCCAGTAAACATGTCTTAATGTGTGTAACATCACATGTTCTTCATTGTCGCATTTTGCATTTTGTTAATTTGGGACGTTAGGACTGCTGGCAGGCCTGTCCAGAATTTGCATGCTGCCATGTCTTTGAAATGAATGCAGAATATGGTTTTGCATTGTTTTGTTGAAATATGAACAGGTTTCCTCGGAAAAGATGTCTTGATGACAGCATATGTTGTTCAAAAATCTCGCTCTACATTTCAGCAATAATAGTGCTTTCACATTTGTGCAAGTTGTGCAACTCGCCAAGGGCAGTGACACAGCCACAAATGTGGTGGATCATGGGTTTTTGACTTGTTGCTGGTAATACCAGGATGTCCCTTTTCTTCTTTGGTCTGGAGAGTGCCATCGCTTCCAAAAAATAAAAACCTAAAATAATTATTTTTCTGAAATTCACAGTAAATAAATTCTATTTATTTTTTTCTTTGCGGGCCTTTCACCGTTCAAATTATTTGCCTCATTACTAGTCTCAACTGGCCCCTGTCCCCACTATTTTTGGTATGTGTTGCAGGTCTGAATGGCAGGAATTGATTTATACTGACAAATAAAATAAAATGGACCAAACAAAACATCAAATATCTTGTTCATACTGTCTGCAATGAAATACAAGTGAAAATAAATGTAAAAACCGTTGCTTTCTGTTTATATGCTCATTTTCCATACCATGCCAACTTTTTATGAGTTGTGGTTGTACTTCATTGGTGTGTAGTTGAAAGAAAATAGTGCAAACCCTTAAAATGTCCTTCAACCAGTCACAACTGAGTCCTTGTGTAATATGTATGTATATTCGTAGTTTGTACGTGCCGAGGTTGCTAACATAATTTGGTACATATTAAGATGACTTTTTTTTAATTGTGGACAATTTTGGCTGGACTTCTACTCATGCCTTTAATGTGGATCTGGAATACCAATTTTAGCAGGAAAAGGAATAGAAAATGCCTTTCCAGAGACTGAAGAACCCTCAGTTGAAATCTGATCACTGTGTAATTAGGATAGAAATCATGCCTGAAAATCCTACCATGTTTTTCATGCTCTCACTGTCCAAAGCGCCTACACACAGACCATCCACAGACACACGGAGGCTCAGTGGAGCAGTGTAATGCCCTCCCCTCCACTGAAATGCTGGGTCAGGAGTGAATCTTGATAAAGTTCTGGCCATCTCTGTTACCTTGGGTAGACTGCACCGAGTACAATCTTTGTATGGCTTATCTTTGTCCCTGGGCTAAATAATGCTGGAAAAATTAAAGGGCTTTTTCCTCAGTACAGGTGTTCCATTTCTCTCCTTACTTTTCTCAGATTATTGACTTCATTCACACCTGACTACTGAAGTTCTGTGATCTTTCCATCGCCTGTTATTTTGTTCCTGTTGCAGGTTTATTTGGACTCATTAATCATTCGAATGTTGAGCACTTTCAACTATTTCTGCTCACTCAGGTAGGGGGTGTCCTGTGGGTGGGTACCATTGCGAAATATGGACCAATAAAGACTTCTTATGGTTTGATCTAGTGCCTACAGTATACCTCTGGCACTGTAACAGAGTATAATTAGTTACCTCATTTGTGGGTAAGTGTGCAGCTTCTTTTGGGCACTTTGTGATAATGATGGACCAGGTCTGAAAACAACAATAGAAAAAAAAAAAAACGAGCTCCTATTCTATTGGCTGTGGCTGAATGCAACAAATTCACTGAAATAGGGTTTTGTTAATCCATAAATGATTTTCATGGCACATTCACCTACAGTACTCGGTCATAAAGAACATATGGAGGTAGTGAAACTTGCAAATAAATACATACTTTCTGTGGACACGCGTGTGGTTCGGCTTTCATTTCACCTTGGATTTTTAGAACAAAACTGTGGTTCATATTCAGTTACTGTATAAAATGCACTGCTGCAGACATTCTTTTCAGCGAAAACAACTGATCATCTTTCTCAAATTTTATTTATTATTAATAATAATAATAATAATAATTGTGCACAGTTATTTATTTATATTTAATAAGTGGAAAAGGTAGTTTTTTGTGTTTATGACATACATGTTCCCTTGGTTTTAATTCTCTTTCCATGGGAAGAAAAATAGTTATATACAGTCTAGGCACATTGAAATCAAAGAGATGAATCAGCTTGAGTAGGTGTAATTGAGCCTTTGATGAATTCCAAACAAACAAGTGTTTTCAAGTAAAAAAGGCTACTGTATATCTGATATTAGACACTAAGATATGTGCCAAAAGCAAGTAAGAGTTGAAAATATTAAAGGGCAGATTCAATTATAAGAAGTCTATTTTGAGTCAAAGGCAGAGAAGAGGGGGAAAAAATCATATTAATGTTGGAGAAGTGAAGATGCACTCACCTCGTGATGCTGATACATTATGTGATATTTTATTCTGGCTTGGAGGTCTTGAGGTGCTATGAACCTGACTGGCATTTCTGCAAGTTCTGTGTAATAAGGCAGAACTGGGTACTACTCCATGTTCTGTGACCATAAATCAAAGAACAGGGAACTTGGTTCCTCTGAGTAGCACAATTTCATTCATAACAAATGAATGGAAGGAAGTGGATTTGTCCAAGCTGTAACCCAGGGGTTCGCAAACTCACTCCTGGGGACCCACAATGTATGCTTGATTTTGTTCCAGCCACAATTGAACACCCATAATTTTAATGAGTAGCTAATTTTTCTTAAAGCAATTCTTACCATTCTGGCATTTTTACACTTTACTTTTGTAATCTTAACATGCTCCTAATAAGCGTATGGCACACTAAAATGTAAAAGAAATCCACCAAGTGTTGAAACTCATCAATATTCAATTCCCATATATTTCTGATAAAAGTTTGACCAATCATTTTCTTCGGTCCGAATTAAATGATTTTCCGAGGTTCCTGTCTGTCATCTGTCACCGCGTCCCTTCCAGTTGCCTACCGCTGTCACCGCTTGCGAGTTGCCCACCTCTCTGGCAGAGCGGTAGAGACAAAGCAGGTACTCAACAAAGTTAGCCTGCAAATAAAACAGCTGCAACTGCTCCTAATTTAATGACTAATGTTACCGGGACAATTCAGGTGAGGTAAGACGTTATGACAGCAGTTTTGCCAGAAATTATGTATGAATTCTTCTGCCGAAAAACGACACATGACTGGAAACAAACATGCGCTGAAATGCTATAATTACTGTAATAATGTTAATGGTAGTTTTTCAGACGTTTCGAGGGCCTTTTATTTTATACCACGTATAGAATTGAATATTATGTAATTACTGTTGGTTAGTTTTCACTAACCTGTGCCTCCGAATCTGACCCCATTGCCCCGTTTCAAGATGCTTTCACACCGTACGCAAAACAAATTTTTCGTACGACAGATTACATTCAAAGTCAATGCAAAGACGCAAATACGGACAAGATTTGCGTCTTGCATTGACAGTGAATGTAATCTGTCGTGTGTAAAATTTGTTTCGCGTCTCGCGTGAAAGCAGCTTCATTCGCACTGCTCATTTTCTCACCACACGCGTCAGGGGAGGAGGGGAGCCTCAGAGGTCAGGCAGGGGGAAGAGGGTGGGACTTTGGAGGGAGGCGGAGTTGTTCATGTTCAAATTTTTACTAAGTGCATTTCAAAAACAAAGCAAGTTATGATGAATCAAACCTGTTTGATGTCATTGTGATTGGTTTTAGGAATGCTATTTGGAGAAAACTTGAATGCATGTGTTCAGAAGGCTAATTAGCAGCTTATTGATTCACCACATTGTAGATTTTGATCATTTAAAACTTATTACCTCCTTGACTTGGCTTCCTTCCAGAAATGTCACAAAATAAGCACAATGTAAACTTTGGTGTGACGGTGCGTTCAGGAACCACAAGCGAGAGAGGGAAATCCAAAAAATGTGTGCCTTTATTGATTGCCGGGTCAGGGCCAGTAGACAGAAGAATTGCCAAGCCACAAAACAAAATCCAAGAACAAAGTCGACCAGAAAGGCCGGGGTCAGAACCAGAAAAGCAGAGGTGCAACGGTACCTAGACAATAAGCAAAAAGTCATAGTTGAGTTTCAAAGCAGAGGGTCATACACAGGGCATCCAAACACAGAGGATGTGGTCATACAAAAATGGGTCAAAAATCCAGAAAGGCAAAACAAGACAAAAAGGGCTATGGCAAGAATCTTGGTCGGACGAAACAATCGAAGAGAAACAATACTCAATGGACTACACGAGACTCTGCACAAAGGAACATTGATCAACGTTGTGACAAAGTCAGAACAGCAGTGAGGACTCTAAATAGACAGACGGGAGGTCACATGCTATGCAGGGAACAGGAGAATGGGATGAGAGCTATTTACAAAGGAAGATACACATGGGGGAATCCTAAACCACAACAATTGGCGAAAGCCAAGACACGGACGGGATTCACACAGACAATCTATGACAGTTAAACAGCTCCGATCAGGGAGTTCTAAGTGCACAGACAATGAGTGCAGGAAAGCAATTAGGCACGTGTGAGAAATCTTGCAGAGGGAGACAGGCAAGGCCAAGCAAGAGATGGAGACTAGAAAGGGTCATTGATGAGACTGAATTGTAGTTCTAATTACTAGCAGTGCAACTTTACAGAGTAACTGAAGTGCTAGCTAGTGAGTTAGTAAAATATACATGGATTAGTTGGGTTAGTAGACTATGATACAGAATACAAATGTTAGTATTGTTAGTAATGAAGAACAGCAAGGCGAAGGAAGTAGAGAATTTAAGTAATAATATGAAACACCAGAAGCCTTTGAAATCACCCGAAGCAGGTAGGCACACAGTCTGGGGATGCGGACTGAACCAACTAGATCACGAGACAGGGGAGGCAAGTGCAATGAAACTGAAAATGGCAAGAACTGAAAACCGGGTAATACAATAACCAAAAAGAATAAAGAAAAGACATAACCATGAACATAAAACATGAACACAAAAACCAGAACCATGACACTTGGGCTTTTAAACATAATGGAATGCCATTTCTGTCAAAGCAGTTTACAAGAGTGGGACATCTCACTAGCCTGAAAAGCAAGTAAATTAAGAAATTAACAGCTTGTCAATTCTGGGATTGTATGTGTGGTTGGCACGAAAAGCAGCACATACAATGGGTCCCCGGGACCGAGTTAGGGAATCCCTGCAGTAACCAATGTCAGGCTCCCTGATGCAGCCCAAAGCGCAAATGGCAAGCATTAGACATGAGATTGCCTACTCAGGAGGGTTGCGGGGTGTGCTCGGTTTTTGTTTGCACTAAACAGCTGCGTTCACTGTGTAATCAACTGCTTTAATTGATCAATTAAAAGCCGAGTGACAACAAAATCCAGCAGATGCTGTGACTCTCCAGGATCAGGGTTGGCCACCACTGTGCTAGATTGTGTCTGTTGAAAATGTTGCTAGCACTGTATGCTGGCCTTTGAGCTGCTGTTTGATGGCTCTCTTAGTTGAAGCTGCTAGTTTCAAAAACTAGGGGAGCTATACTTAGTTTGGTATTTGTTATTCCTGGGAGTTTGTTCGTTTTCCTTCATCACTCAAATGCGTAGCTATTTCTTTAGAGCTTCAAGTACCACAGAGATGAGTATATAGAATTAGAATGAAAGTCGTAATAATATAATTTGCGTTTTGCTGTTCTCAAGAAAATATGCAACCCTGCTTTCATTTTGCTTCTTATTCAAAGCAACCGGTTCATCTTGGAGCATCCCACACACGTCTTTGCACAAATAGATTGGAATCCAGCTTGTAAAATGTAAAAAAAAATAAAAAATCTAAAAGAGGAACAGCAACGTGCTATTTTGCACTGAAGCAGGGAATCTGGGTGTGTATTTTGGTTGTCTTTTCCTGGGCGCAGCCTCCACCGTCTGAGCCTCGGCCAGGAGCACTCTGGAGGGGTGGCCGAGGAGGGATGGGAAGAAAGAGGACATTGTTGAAATTTTTTAATTTTTTTATTTCACGGTATTTATCATTAAATTTGAATCCTGAAATGATATTATTTTTAAGAATATAATACTGGCTTCATGAATATTTTGAAAAACAGGTAGAATTATCGGTTCATGTATAACCCAGAAAAAGATATTCGTTACGCCTCCCCTTTGCCCTGTTCCATCTTCTTAGCGGATGGGAACAAAGCTCCTCCCACTAATCATTTTCTAAGCTAATGTAAATTAATCTGCATCATGATGCTGGCTGGCAGGATATCTGAACAAAGAATTAGAAGAAGGTAGAGCGAGGGAAGAGAAAAGCTGACAGCATGCAAACCGGCAGGACAAAAAAGCCTGGTCAAAAAAACATTAAACAAGCAGATTAATGACAGGAAGTGGTCTGGGATGCCCAGCATTCTGATTGGCCCCATTTTGGCCCTAGGTATTTAATCCAGTTAAGAGAGTTTACATCCTGTTAAAGGTCGGATATAATAGCCCTTTTGAAGATGGAGAGGTGGAGTTGAAATATCCAGTTATTGGCTACATAATGGAATGATGGATAGAACAAATAATGTTGCTTTTGGAAGGGGGGGGAAGTAGCATAGAATTTGTGGAAAATGTATGTAAAATACAATACAGTTCCAAATGAAGACTAAGTCTGGGGTTTCTTGAAATATCTTGGAAAGCATGCTCTTGCGCCTGCCATAATTTGAATCTTTGTTTAGTAGAGTTTATGCAAATAGCACCAGTGTGTAATTTTAAGATAAGTGAATTGTTTACTGCATATTCACTAAGTAAGACCTTTTTACTGAAATCAAAATATGCAAGCCTTCCTCCCACTGACCTGGAAGAGCAAGCCGGGGTGTGAAGTATGAGTTTTGCCCAGCTTTGCATACATTTCCTGTCTCACTCCTACGGGGGAACGTGTGGGTAGCGGGACAGCGGTTTGTTCACTCAGTTATGAATGTGCACAGTGAGCTAATCTTTATGAAGAAGATAAGATCTGAATAAATATGGCTTTGATGTGAATCTTGCTGAGAGTCATTAGGTCCTATTTTAAGGCCTGTAATGCTGCTAATTGCGCTGAGCGGGCGATATTGATTCCTGAATAGTCCTAATTTTCTTGTCCAAAATAAGATAAAGAGGAAGGCAAAATTCCATTTTGGAAGACCATTGATATTTTTCTGTTGTCTCATCAGCCGTAGTTTTTTGGGAAAAAGAAGAAAGTGAGGGCTGTAGTTAAAATTAAGCTTGTCATTTTACCTCATTGCCCAAAAATGTCTAAAATTTTAAACTTTGGTCAGCACTTCAAGAACCACTGTTATGAATCAGAGGATAAGGTTGCAAACCTCTTCAGGGAGAAACTCGGTGTTCCTGACCGATGCCCACAGTCCCTTCAACATGGTTGATGGACGATTTCTGAAAAATTACCATTTTGTGACCTTTGACATTCCCTCAGCCTCAGACACCTATTTGAGCTATCCATGACGTCTATCAGTCACAAATATTGATCATATTTCATGAAGCTTTGCAATCTATATCTTTAAGAAATAAACTAGTTTGATGATATAATTTCAGCCTTGTGTACCACTCCCTAAAGGGTCTGGCATGGTGGCAGACCAGATGACCTTCCGGTTCACTTGAACCTCTAGTTTTGCAATAGGATTACCTGGAGATTCAATACCTACTGCAAACAAGAGGGTGTACGCTATCTAATTTCCAGTCTTTTGTTAAATCAACACTGTTGGAGATTCACTCTGAAATAGCCACTCTGTTGATGCTCTCAATGACTAACCCCAACTTTACGCATCGAAGCTGTGGCTATATTACGACCAGCTGGAGATATGCCACTTAACAAAGAATCTTCTCTACCCAAACAGCTCCTGAATGGGGAATTTACTAACTACCGACCTGATGTTTAGTTAATAGGTGTTCTGTGCAAAAGGAAGATTTGAACTTCGGCGCTCAATTATAATAGATGTCCAGATAGCAGCCTGTGTATCTGTGTGCGGGAAGGTTTTTGTGTGAGTGTACGTAAAGTCTGTGTTTCTGTATGCGAGAAGTATGTGTAGGGGTGTTGAAAATGCCTTTATCTGTGTGCAGGGAAATGCAGTGCTCCGACGAAGTTATTGCCTCCTTCCTGATTACTTCTATTTATGTATATGTGGTGCACTTAAATGTGTCATATCATCAAATCAATTTTAGTATTTGACAAAGGTAACCCAAGTAAACACAATTGCAGTTTTTAAATAATGGCTTCATTTATTGAAGGAAAAATGCAACCCAGCCCTGCTTGGCCCCTAAAGCAGTTTCTAAATCAATCAATTAAACATACTTGATCAATAGCTGGGTTGAATTTCACTAGACCAACTCAGGCGTGATTACTGCCAGTCCTACTGAATCGAAAGATCACTTAAATAGATCGTCAGGCAATGTGATGTAGGCAAAAAGCAGCGTGTTGCAGCAGTCTAAAGAAATTCCAGAACAGATGAGAGGCAAAGTTATTGGCATCTGGGTCATTCCATACTAAACTATGTTCACAATTCCAGAATTAGAAAGAGACTGGGCTAAAAGTGGTGTTCTCCAGAAAGCAGCAAAGCGAAGACCTCTGCTAAGAAGTGCACAAAAGCTCGTCTCACATTTGCCAAAAAAAATCTTGATTACCTTTAAGATTTTTGGAATAATAAGTCACATAAAATCTGCTCTCTACTGGAAAATCTTGATGGAAAATGTTTTGGCATCAGTTTGTGACTAAAAGCTCAAGCGAATTTGGGTTATGCAGCAGTACAATTATCTGAATGACACAGGCAAATCCACCTCTGAATGGCTCAAGAAATGAAACAAAATGAAGGTTTTGGAGTGGTCCAGTGAAAGAAAGTCTTGACTCAAATCTGGTTGAGGAGCTGCAGTGGCAGTTCATGGTAGAAAACCCACCAGTGTGGCTGAAGAGTGGGCCAAATTTCCTTTACAGAGATGTACGTAAATGACTCATTGCCAGTTATTGCAAATTTTTGATTTCAGCTGTTGTTGCCAAGGGTGGCTCAACCAGTTATTTGGCTTGGGGGGGGGCAATCATTTTTTTCATAGCCTTTAAATAACTCTTTACCTTCATTAAATGAAACAATGATTTAAAAGCTGATTTTTTTTTGTTTATTTACGTGTCTTTGTCATATTTTGAAATTGGTTTGACGAACTGAAATACTTGTACTTAAAAAATGGAAGAAATTGGGAACGGGCAGATACTTTTTCTCGCTCTGTATGTGAATGAGTGTTGATATCTGTGTTTTCTGAGTGCTGGTAGTTGTGTCTAAGAGTAGGGAACTGCCTTTGTTTTCAAGTGCAAAAAGGTGCATGTGTTTGAGTGCTTATAACTTCCTCTGTTTCTGCGTGCAAGGAGGTGTGTGTTTATGAGTATATCAATCTGCCTTTGCTTCTTCGTGTATGGAATTGAGTGTTTGATTGTAGATAACTCCCCGTGTTTCTATACGCAGGGAGGTGTGTGAGTCTATGTAACTGCCTGAGTTTCTGTGTACTGGTGTTCGTATATGAGTGTAGATAACTGACTTGTTTCTGTGTGCAGGGAGGTGGCACAGATAGACCAGTTCCTGCAGGAGACGGCAGCGCGGGAGGCCAATGCGAAGGTGCGATTGCAGCAGTTCATCGAGGAGCTGCTGGACCGGGCCGACCGGGCTGAGAAACAGCTGCAGATCATCAGCAGCTGTGGGACCACGCCGAACGGCAGCCTCGGGCGATGTAGCGTCCCTGGCTCCAAAGGCACCAGCCGACAGGTAAGGAGAGAGGCAGTCCTGTTCCACTGCAGTATAAATCTGAATTTTAAAAACTGAGGTTTGTACATTCATAAACTGCTCAAAAAAAAATTAAGGGAACACTTACATCACATATCAGATATTGAAGAAATAATCATTCAAGTTGAAAATCTTTACTCATGTACACTACAGGCCAGAAGTTTGGAAACAAGATCAAATTTCTACAAAAAAAAGATCAGTTTCATTGGCATACTTTGCAACAAAATAAAAATGATTATTATATAAAGAGTCACTCATCTAAATACATTTTTACTCAAATTATCAGGCCCATGTTACTAGGCCCGTGATCCTAGTGCCTGTTGGATTGCCGTTGGCATCCAGTGGGCTGTAAACCACGACAAAGTGAATAATGCAAACTATGATTTGTTTTTTACCTTTTCACTGAAGTTGTGACTCTTGCAAATCTTCTCAACCCAAAAACTTAGCCCTTTCTTTCTTTTGTTAACATTTATTCAGCAATGGTCTGGTAACATCAGTGTATATTGCACCTAAAGTTACATGGGGGAAATGGTGCATATCAATGAAAGAAGAGTCTAATCATGCAGTAAATACATCCCTAAATCCATAGATTTCATACTGGTTTTTGAGAAAGGCATTGTGAACTGAAACTTAAAGTTGCTTCCAAATTTTTGACCTGTACTGGCCTTGCTTCCAAACTACTGTCCTATACGGTGCATTGTATAATTTGTTAAGAGCAAATTCACGCAACAACGGTCAATGGAAACCAAAAATTATGGAGGGCTGGATTCAAAATCACTCTGAAAATGAAAGTAAAAAATTGAAATCACGGGCTTATCCAACTTGTGTAAATTTTATCACTGGAACTCATGATGTGACTCGTTTGTGTTTATGGCCACCATGTGCCTGTATGCTCCATCGACACCATCTGGGTATGCTCCTGATGGATTGGCGGATTGTGTCCTGGGAGATGCCCTCCTAGACTTGGATCAGGGTGAAGTGAGCTCCTGCAGCTTGCGACGGTACTTGGCGGCCTTGGATGTACCGACACATAACGTCCCATTGGTCCTCAGCTGGATTCAAGTCAGGAGAACAAGAGGGCCAATCAATGGCATCAATTCCTTGGTCATCCGGGAACTGCCTACTCACTCTGGCCACATGAGGCCAGGCATTGTCCTGCACCAGGAGGAACCCAGGACCCACTGTACTAGTCTAATAATCACTCAAAGGATTTCATCCAGGTACCTAACAGCAGTCAGAGTTCCGTTGACTATGACATGGAGGTCTGTGCAACCCTCCAAGGATATGCCTTCCCAGACCATCGCTGAACCACTACTAAAGTGATGTTATACGCAGCACAACATTCACCATGGCCTCCCCAGACTCTTTCTCACCTGTCACGTGTGTTCAGAGTGAACCTGCACTCAGGCTGTGCGCCTCCTATTCCTTCTCATACAAAGGAGCAGATACTGATCCTGCTGATGAGTTGATGCCCTTCTATGCCAGTGTCCAGCACTCCTCATGCAACGGCCAGTCTCTTTGCATCTCCTCCATGCTCTCGAGACAGTGCTGGGAGACGCAGCAAACAGTCGTGCATCTGCACATATAGATGTGCCATCCTGGAGGAGCTGTACTACCTGTGCAACCTGATTGGGCTGCAGGTACTGCTTCATGCAACTAGCTGTGACAAGGACACTAACAGAACACAACACTAGAGAATAATCTGTCAGGAAGGATAAGGAGAGAGTAAGTGTGTGTGGCCACCGCCTGCACATTCCTGTTCTGGGGGTTGTCTTGCTTTTGCCTCTCCATTGCACCTGTTGTCGTTTTCATTTGCACCAAAGCAGGTGACATTGATTCACAATCACTTGTGCTTCCTAATTGGATAGATTGATTTGATATCCCTGAAGTTTAACTGACTTGGTGTTGTACAATGATGAAGTGTTCCCTAATTTTTTTTGAGCAGTATATTCCATTAATTATGGAAGAATGAGGAGGACATTACATACACTCTCATTTACTCTTCATTTTTAACAGGTTGTGCTTTGTTGTACTGAACAAAATTCAAATAAAACCTTCATTTCAAAAGAATTGGGACAATGCATGGAAAATGCAATTATAGAGAGAATTAAGTTATTTGTTAACTGTCTTTTACCTGCATCTGTATTAACTGGAATGATAGGAAAGGCAACCAAGGAGATATATGTGCGCTTATTGGAGACACTATGATCAAAATGCCTAGAAGTCCTGTCAGCTTCTTTGGGCTCAGAGGCATCTCGTACAATGGAAATGTGTATTGTGGTCAGATGAATCGCAATTTGACGCACTCCAGACCTACAAAGTAGCGTATTTATTTGTACTTCTGGAAAAGCACCATGAGATGGCATCTCTTCAAGGGACTAACATGTTTATTACAACAAGACCATGCAAAACCATATGCGGCGCCTAATACGAAAGTGTGGTTGTATAAGATGTGGGTGCTGGACTGACCTACCTGCTGTCCTGACTTGTCCCCAATTGGGGGGGTGTAATGCATTTTAAAAGGTACAACTTGACTAGGAAGACCCTGTTTTGTTGCACACTTGTTTGCAGCAAAAAAAATAGAACAAAATTTCACTAAAATCACTTGATTTTTGAGTCTTTGAATGTATATTATGTGTTGTGAAAAGAAATGGTAACACGATAGAGAGGTAAATACTTTACTGTCCCAATATGTTGCAAGAGTAAAAATTGAATAATGTGTTTATTTTGAAAAATCGATAAAATTTATGTGGTGAAACATTAAAATAATGTATTTTCTTGATTGTTTTCAAATTAGTACAGGTCAAAGATAATTTACAAATCACTACTTTCAGTTTAAATTTCAATTTAATGTACCATCCCAACTTTTTCTTATTTAGTGTTGTATAAATTGGTCTCTCTTGATTATTCTGCAGATGAATTGTTAATTGTTAATCAGTCAAAGAATGTTGCATGAGGTTGAGAGTAAACTTTCATTAAAAGTTAGAAGTTGCTACCTGATCTGATGTCAGGTTTGTGAGTAGTATCAGCACAAGCAGTCTTGTTGCACACTATAGTGCATATACAATATAAAAATATGAGTGTAGAAAATTTGAACATTCAGCTTATTTACAATATAATCAGGCAGGGTGAAAATAATTGTCTCAGAGCGATGACTATTGGGTGGGCGCATTTAAGAATGGCTGCCCAAAGTGATTTGGCCTTTAATTCATCCAACTCAAATATTAAATATTTATTCAGATGGCTGGGGCTGCGCTGGGCTGTGAATAACAAAATCTCTGAGCATGTTGTCTTATGGTCATTTAATCAGTTTTTTCTCCTAAATTACAATCGTGAGGCTGTTTTATGGCATTTAACAAGCAATGGAATGTGACAGTCAGTTATACATTGCTCGTAAATTGGGTGGTTTTAACGTCATACATGTTTTCTTTGGTCCCTGTGTGCTCGTATTGTGTCGATGTAGACAAGCATCTCTGTGGTACCATGAGCTACACTGGCATTATAATGCTGTTTCCATGGATACCAGCAGCCGTATTTACCCAGGTTGCTGAGAGAGAGAGAATGTGTGCAAGAACGTGCTTGTAGGTTTGTGCTGTGTGCATGTCTGTGCTTGTATGAGTGTAGAATTTGTGTCCTAGCTTGTATATTTGCCTGTATGTTTGCACAGCTTCAATTTAATTCAGAACCTTGATTTTGAAGACCCTTTTCTCACTCACTGGTTTGGATTTGAGACACGTCTCAGCATTAACTGGATTTATTATGGTTTTTTATTAAGATGTTCTGATCTCTGATGTGCGTGGCCATCGTCCGTCGTTGCCATCTTCTGTCATGTCTGTCGTCTTCAAGCCATAACCTCTAGCAGTCAGAAATATTTATTAAATTTGACAGAAGTCAGTTTGCGACATCTTAAGCGCATACAGTAGACTGCTCTGGGATTGTATTTTAGCTCCAGACTCCTAAAAATGGGCTTGGCAGGGTGTTCATATTTATTAACTGAAGTAGGTCATATTATTAAACCGAAGTTGTCCATTTCAGGCCCTACTAATAGAGATAAACAGCTGAAACTTGCTATGTTAGTAATATGCGTCTCAGCATATAAGTGACAGTTTGTGGCCTTTTCTGAAAAATGGCTGCTTTGTGACCCTTGACATTCCCTCACCCTCAGGCAGCTATTTGAACGGCCCGTAATCTCAAGTGGTCACAAATATTGAGCTGATTTGATCAAACTTTGCTCACAGCATCTTTTGGTCATGAACTATTTTGATATTTCATTTCAGTTTTGCACCCCACTCCCTAATAGGCTTGCCAAGGTGGCGGAACAGTTGAGCTTCAGGTTTACTTGAACCTCTAATGTCCTGTTGAATTGGTAAGTAAAGCACTCTTGTGGGGAGTTGGTTGAGAGGAGTGTGGGAGGGAATGTAGGATTGACGAGACTCTCCCACCAACTCCCAAAATCAACCAACCGGAAAGCGCAGTTTAAATTGTACTGTAGGTAAGATCGGAAAACTTACCAGGACTTGTCAACTGTGGCTGTTCTTCCAGTGAGGTTATTTTTGCACCACTGCAACGCCTAGAAAATTAGTCAGACATGAGGTTACTGTTTTGTCAGTTACCTCTTTGGGCATGGAGCCCTCTGGTGCCAGAGTAAATTTATTTTAACTGTTACTGACTTTTTTTTTTATTTAAACTTTTTTCATTTCAAAAAAATTGCAGAAGTTTGACAATCTGTAGAGCTCCCTAACAGTACAGTAAAAGTGAAGACCATTGTGTCTTGTTGTGGCGAGATACTACCACATGGCTCTTATGTCCATGCTCTGGTTCTGAAATGTTTCCCTTCCTATCTGATGATCCCTGCGGAAGAGACAGGGTTTGCTATTGGCTATTTAACGTTGGTTTGCGGCCCAGCCTGCAGTGTTGACATTCCCTCAGGTCTGGTCCACATTACTCCATACCCGAGGCCTGACCGGAAGACATCCATCACACCTGCCCATGCTCTGGCCTGTCTCCTGGGAACGGAGCTGGGTTGGGTCAGGCAAAAGCCCACCATCTCCCTGTGAATCTCACCCTTCACTGCCTCATGCTGACCAGGGGATTTCTGATCCCTGCCTGTGCTGACTGGCCTTTTACAGAAGCGATCATTCAAACTGCATGGTCCTCTGTGGTTATCAACTTGCCTTCCTTTAACACTGAGCAGCTGAAATTCAATCCTGGAAATGCGGGTCTGTTGTCTCATATTTTGTCCTTTGTGCAATGAGGTACTCAAAAACATCAGCATAGAAAGCATCTGAATAATGGAATAATGATCACATTTGATGTAAAAATGATGTTTTTGGTTGTTTACTGAAGCATTGGCCGTACTGTACACCCCATGCTGGGAGACACACCAACTGAATTCTCCATCTTGTTTACTTTACTTGTTTTCTCCATCTTGTGCTGAAATATTGGTTTTAATCAAGTTTATCTAAGTTCTCATCTCTGTGGTTGTCTTTTGGTTTTCTGAATACTCACTGGCCCTCATTTATCAAATTTGCATCATACTGAGCAACAATAGAAATGCAAGTTAGCTAGTTAGTTAATGTACTCTTATGGTTACTCAGTCAAAGTGACCGCAAAATAAAGAAAAGTTTGATAAATGTGCACTCGCTAGTAATAAATTTGGTTTTCTAAAATAATTATGCGCCAACTTATTTTCCAGTCTGCCTTTAATTAACCCATTTAAACTGGGACAGCATGTGCGCATTTTAACCTTTAAAACCGGGGACGCTGTTACGCATTACTACCCTTCAGGCCGGGAAAGCGGATATGTCATTTTGTTGTTTTCATTACTTTTCCGTCCATTTCTGGGATCATAGGTGTTTTTTTACTGGAACTTTATACTAGGGCAGTTGCCATAGTAACACTTCAAGACACTTTATTTTTTATATTTTTATGTTTATTTTCGTTTTATTTGAACGGACAATTTATCATGCCTGCCACCCAGTAACGGAGCTACGGGGGGGGCAAAGACACGTCCCCTTTAAGTCCTGGCTAGATCTCAATCATTTTCCTTTTTTGACGTCTTTTTCAATTATCGTAATTGGCAACTGAAGACACGGTTTCTCACCATATGCGATGTAACAGCGATGAAATCATGGGCTAAATTCAGTGCCGAAAAATAATTTACTTATTACTTTTGTAATTGGCCAATGCTTCGCGAGATTGAACTGGTCCGTGTTCCAATGTAACAGACTTTCACTCTCGGTATTTCATGGGTTGATTTAAAAAAAAAAAACAAAAAAAAAAGTGGCACTCGGCAGTTAAATAGCCTAGATTATAACAAGCGTACGGCTCAAGCCATTTGCGTGAGAGTCAGCAGGTAGGCTCTGCAATTTTGAATAACGTAGATTTAAATACAGCAAATAAGCATCCAGAGGAATGATCGTTGTCTTACCTAATTGGGGAGAACAAGCAGCACCTGTTAACTGTGGAGTGCTCTCGGAGTGAGCCTTTTGTTAATCATGAAGATGACTGAGAACAGGTCAGGATTTATAATTGTTTGAAACAGCTGTTTTTTGCAACCCAACTCTCTGTTCCGCCTCTGTGCTGAATTTAACGCGATTTAATCGCTGTTAGATCGCATGTGGAGAGAAACCATGTCTTCAGTTGCCAATTACAATAATTGGAAAAGAAGTCAATAAAGTAAAATGATTGAGATCCAGCCAAGACTAAAAGGGACGTGTCTTCGCCCCCCCCCTGTAGCTCTGCCACTGTTGCCACCTGTTCCAGAAAAAGAAAAATGTTTGTCTCTCTAGTGCAGAGCTTATACTTTTATTTGTTAGTCCTCTTTATGCCATTTGAGATGTGCATGTTATGTGGATAGAGATTTGTTATTTATTTTATTGGTTTTATTATATTTTATAGTTTGTTATAGTTTGTTCAGTGTTTTAAATATTGTGATGAAGATTTGCACAAATAAAAAAAAAACATAGTATTCATGAAAGCCACAGGTGTAAGCTCTCAAGTACATTTTGAATTTTGTTTCTATCTGCTACAGAGGCTGAGATATCATCTTTTTACTAGACGTTGACACCTGGGTGCTGTTTTCCAGAAAACCTCAGGTTTCAGGGGTTCTTTTCAAAATCGCCCGTAGGTTTTCAAAGGCGTTTTTGAATAGGCCTCAGGCCTAAATGGGTTAACTTGCGTTTATTTTGTTGTACAGTATATATATGACTGGATGAGCATTTGACATACAACATTGCATATCTGCCAAGCCATGCATTGTGCTTAATCAAAATGATTGTAATTGTCAGCAGTCTGGTCTGACAAGCAGACGTGGACAATCCAGCCCCAGAAAGTAAAAGTCCGTGCCAGTGTTTTGCTGCAACTGCCTGGATCTAAGGACTGCAGCAACTCTTCAACCTAGAGGATGAACCTATTAGGAAAATCAGCTGCCTGAGCTCATGGCTGGAGGTAAAACATGGCCGGACTTTTACTTTCTGACCCCTGGAATCCACCTCTGCTGACAAGCAGGTTGTCTCAAAAGATAAGGCTAATTTCTCAACACAGGTGTCTTATTTATTAATTAATTAATTAATTTTTTATTCATTCATTTATTAATTTAGCCTATTTATTCATTTTATGCTAATAAGAGCAACAACAGCATGACGTTTGCATAGCTGCATAGGGTTTATAACTCATTTTGACAGCTGCACTCGTTCCTGCTTCTTGTTCGCTGGTTTCAAATCTGCATACACCTGGTCCGACCTGGCGTGAGTTTTTTGCAGACCGTTCGCTCACGTTCAGATTGATAAATGCCGATCCTCGCAGGAGTTTTGCAGTACACCCATTTTTTTGGTGTTGGCACGTTTGATGAATGAGGGCCACTGTGTTGATGGTGTGGAGTTAGTCATAGTTTTTTTTTTTTTTTTTTCTGTTCACATGCAGTGCTCCTGGTATAAGGATGTAATATTTGTTGTGATCTGTCATTTACCTGTCAACCCACTGTGCACCATGAAGTACTTCACGCTGCTCTTGTCACTCAGCTCAAGTGATTTCTTATTGTCAGTTATGACAAAACAATGTTTTGAAGCTCAAGATGAATGAAAAATATGAATTTAATGTAAATAGAGTGATTGACTTGCTATGTTGTACTTGTGGCTGTTTTATATCAAAATGAAATGATGTTGATGTAAGCATAGCAACAAAACACGGAGGTTTACTTAGTGTTGACAATAAACAACAGGAAATACCTATAATATATTTCACAGTTTCAGGAGTACTCTGACTTAAGTATTACTTGAGGTGGTATTCATTCTCTTATTCCAGTCTACTCTATTTTTGATTTTACCCGCTAGAGAAACTCCAGTCTATCTGGGACTTCCAGGGGAATGTACCAGGTGTCAGACCGCCACTCTTCTCCCAGTACGGGGTAAGTCCATCCCTCACACGTTTATTTGGGGCTCCCGCTCCTATTCCAGTACCAGCATCTATATGGATACACGCTCTGTTGCTTTGTCAGGATACTTATTAGCAGTTTGTTTAAACCTCATCTGTTGAAGTTATTTTGAACCAAATGATCTTATTTTCTATTGAGCACATTCTTACTAGACATTGACGTTAAGATTGTGGATTTAGCTATTTCATATCTTGTTGCAGTTTCCATGCTTTCTGAAAATACTGCTCTCGGCAGAGAGCTAACAGAGTCCTCTTTTGAGTCCCTTAGAGAGTTAGTATACTGTACTGTGCTAAGGAACTGTGCTAATGCAGACTGGGCCTCTACAACAGCCCTCTGAATGAAGCACAAAAAAAAGGCAGGAGACCACAGGCTCTGATGACCTCCTTCCAGAAGAACTGTAATGGGGAAGTGTCGGCACAGGGCTTCCTGATTGTTTTTAAATATGCCTCCTCCGAAATGTCTGCTCCACACAGCAGAATTTTCCTCTAAGGCCTACATATTGGAGCTTCCACCATACAAAATGAAATCTTCACATTATGAATATTATTTCATTTTAAAACATTTAAAATGCACAGTGGTGCACAAGTGAAGATAAATGGGCAAATTACATTGAGAAGAGAAACGAGTCCCTTTATGTGCTGCAAATTGTACAACCCTTACAAAAACGAAGTATACTTCAAATTCATTTTTCTAGTAAACTTAAAGTATATTTTCCAAGCATACTAGTAGAATATCTATATGTGTACCACTGCACAACTTCTTTGGACTAAACTGGCCGACTTTTAAGTTGAAAAAAGTAAGTTTTGAATGATACTTTAAATGGAAGTGTAATAACTATTGAGCACACTACTAGTCGACTTAATTTAAAAATTTCAGTCCATGAAAGGGTATTTTGCAGTATACTATAAGTATAGTACCAGTGCCCATTATTGTATGATTATACACCACCACTTTCATTTAACAAGGGTCCTAATATTTTACTTCTCGATAATTTTTTGGCTTAAATGTATTGAAAAATCACCATTTTAGGCAATGAGAACAAAAAAATCACTTCCGCAATTATATTTAAAGGTCCCCTATTACGCTGAATTTAGTTGTTTAAAATATGTCCTGTGGGTCTTTAAAATAATGTTAAGAATTCAGTTACAAAAAAAAAAAGAACCACACACATCCAGGCTTAGTGGCCATCCTGGCCTGAAACACAAGCTGTTTTGAGTGAGTGGGGAGGCTATGCTAATGAGGCGCTGCTCTGATTGATTGGCTGCCTGGCCGCTTTGATTCTGGGGGAGGGTGCAGACCCGAAAAATCAGGAAGCCAAGATGGCAGGTATTTCAGGACAGCTCTCCGTGACATCTATTGCTGACCTAATCAACCGTGACGTCTCAGCAAGGTGGCTTCGGGGCTCAGCAAAAGAGGGAGGGCAGGAGAACCGGAGTGCCAGATTTGAACGAGGGAGTGAGGTACACGGCAGCAGAAAAGGAGTTGCGGAACCAAGCCAGGGAAATGCCTATTTGGCCCAAACGATTCCTATCGGTCGATTTCTTTGTGTGCTTGCAGTCTTCAGAAGTAGTAAGCCTGTTTCGAGCCAATGGCCGATCGGCCTGGTGCTTAACCCCAGTTTCTGTGGCATGAAGCTACTAGGAGTATTATTACTCCCCCTGGACAGGATGCCAGTCCATCGCAGGGACTCCCCCCAGCTCTTAGTCAGGTTTCCCAGACTGTTTGCTGGTACCCATTAATACACCTGGGTGGAGTGAGGCATGGAGTGTGGGAGTGAAGTGTTTTGCCCAAGAACACACCGCGAAGGCCATGGCCAGGGCTTGAACAGGACCTTATGATCTCAAGTCAAGCCTACTTGACCACTGCTCTACCACATCTCCCTTGCAGTCTCCAGAGAGAGTGAATTTTTTTGGTTCCTTTTGCTGTGAGTAGTGTGTAGGAGATACTTTAGAGCAATAATCATCATCAAATTGAGGATAATGATTTTGACCTTGGGAAAAATCGTAGACTATAGCTTTAAATGGTAAATGGACTGCATTTATATAGCGCTTTTCTAGTCATACGACACAAAGTGCTTTACAATTCCGCCTCACATTCACCCTGACGGCTGGGGTTAAACACGATGGTATGACGGAAGGAACTCTCTGAGATTGTTCGTAGCTGCATTGTGGCCTGACATGATGCTGAAAACATTAAATGCTGCCATAGCACTGTAAGAAACACCGTCAAGCGTTTCAAAGTAACCGGTTCACCGTAAACTAGTGTCAACAGAGGTGCAAAACGAACGTTAAGTGCCTGTAACATTTCTTATCTGTGTATGACAAGTGGAAAAAATCAGTGGGCAAGAGGGTGACAACTCCATGATGATATTAATCGTGTCAAAAATGAAGAGATGAAAATATTAAGATCTACAATTTCCAGACGCCTGTGTGAAAATGATCTGATTAGTCGTGTCACTGCCAAGAGCTGGCAACATCAAAAGAAGACATCAGTTTGCCTAGAAATTCAAGAATGCGACACCAGTGGACTGGCAACAAATCCTTTTGACCAATTAATCATAATTTGAAAATTTCTCATCCAAACGCAGGACTTATGTAGGCCGTAGACTCAGAGAACATTTCAAAAATGACTGTTTAACCCCTTCAGTAAAAGATGGGGGAAGTTAAAATTATGGTTTGAGGGTTCAATCTGCTCAAATGGAGCAGGTGATCTCATAAAAATCAACAGAATCATGGATCAAAAGGAGTATCACAACATTCTTGTGAGACACACATTGCAATCTGGAAAGGGACTGATTAGTCTGGGATTTTATTTTCAACAAGATAATGACCCTAAACATGCTTCTAAGTTGTGCAAGAATCAACTCAGTCGGAAAGAGACATCTGGTGACATTAAAGTTATAACTTGTACTGCTCAAAGTCCAGGCCTTAATCGTATTGAGCAAATCTGTTGTAGCATTATCTCTTTAGAATGAGTGGATGGTTCTGTGAGTTAAGAAATAAAACTAGAGGCACTCTGATAGTTCAAACCTCTGCCAAGGCAGCAAGATGGCTGCTGTGGTGGCCATATTGTTTGACTGATTGCGCTCAAAATCAATAGGGTCCATTCCTGATGTAATAGCAACCCATCCACAACATTTCAGAGATATCCGTTCATTACTTTTTGAGTTATTTTGTACTGAAACAGACCGATAAACTGACAAACCAACGCCGGCAAATCCACAACTACCTTAGCGGAGGTAAAACGAAGTATGTGAAAACTGTGCCTGAGAGATTAAATTCTGTAATCAAAGCAAGAGGTGGCCACATGAGATATTGAATTTTTCTCTCAATAAAAATCCTTTCTTTTGTTTCTACTATATATTGTTATCAGTTTACTTACTTTCATATGTGATCCAATATTACATGGATGGTGTATATTCACTGCACTCTACTGTATATTACTAATATGCTTGGGAAATATACTTGAAGTTTACTAATAAAATGAATTTGAAGAGAACATTTTTTGTCTTGGAAACTAAATTTGGTGCGTCATAATAAAACAGTCACAGTAGCATACAGAATGAGACTATAGTACAGAGGTGGGCAGCGAGGGCCGTATCTGTCCCTGGTTTTCACACCAACGTCTGGTCTTTAATTAGTTGATTGTCTCAATTAGCCAAACCATTTATGAAATCTGACGTTTCAAGCGCATTTCTTTAAATTATCATGAAACTACAAAGACTAGTCTTGTCTCCCTTCATAAAACATTTTCCTTTGATCGAATCATTGCGAAAATCTATATTTGTGCATGCAATCAATTAACTCAATTAGTCAGGGTAATTGATAGGAATAAAAACCTGCATACACACCGGCCCTCCAGGACCGTGATTGCCCACCCCTGCTATAGTAGGATCAAGAGGGGGCTGTAATTTTTGAGTGGTACACCTAATATATGTATACATGCCAATTTTACGCACGAGCATCCATTTTGAGTGATTCCTGTCAGTAACGGCCCTGATTTGAATTGTCACCGGCCAAATATCTACAAGTCTGTGATGGTCTGGTGCTGAAGGGTGTTAATAGGGCACCAGGAGAGTAATGGGATATAGAAAGATCCAACTGCAGGAATGTGGATTTATTAAGTGAACGACATGACTAAATAACACAAATACAAAACTTCAAGGGAAATAACTAAAAGGGAGTACTCTCAGCTAATTAAGACAAATTAGACCAATTAACAAATTAAGGCTGCCACTGTGGGAGAAAACAAAGGTGTATATTAAAAGGGTATAATGTTCAGCTGAGGAAAACCAGGTGTGATAATTAGGAGGGAGAACAGAGGAGCTAATTGAATAATTAGATGAGGACAGGTAGCCATGAGTCCGGAATGCCAAAAGGGAGGGGCATTACAAGCACCTTTTCCGAAACAAGTTTCTAATCACAACCACTTGGTCATGAAGTGCACTTCGGTGGAAGTAATCTTTGCAGCTGAATCGAGTTCCCTTTGTAATGGGAAGGGTATAAATAAGGCAACCTGCTTTCGGACAAACGTCCCTACAGCGGGCGGTAAAGGAACTGACGTTCATTCAAAACATGAATAGGCCAATTACTTTGCTTAGTCTTGAACCCGGGCCAACAGCGCCAAATAGTAGCGACTTAACCTTTACACTACGTGAGACCATTACATTTTATTTGTTTCAAATTATAACTATGTTGTTGTACATGAAAATACATCACATTTATATGTTGTACACAGGAAAACGAGGACTACATTTTTTAACTTGTGCATGGCGGCTAGCCTATTCAATTCAAAAGCCTAAGCAGTAGGCTAATTAGAGGAGCAAAATACACACGTGTACAAACAGTTACTCGGAACTCACATTTGTAAGCACTGTCCTCCATGACGAGCAGTATTTTGTAGTGCACACCCTTGACAAGTCAGCATCGGTGTTGACTCGACGCTGAAGGGTTTTATAACCCATTTTCACCTGGGTTAATTGCTTTCGGATTGCACTTAATTTGACTCACCCTTCACAAGAACGCGCAAACGAAGGGGAAGTGTTTAGGGGGAGGGGCTAGGGGCTCATTTTGGAAAGGGCAAAGATGTCACTGTGTGTACTTCCAGAGCAGGGATACTAACTCTTTTCTAGAATGAGCCGTTGTGGTGCAAGCTTTCACTCCAACCATCCAGTCACACACCTGAATCTACTGATCAACCCCTAAAGCTTTTGCCATAGACCCTTGAAAAGTAGATTCAGGTGTGAAACTGCATGGTTAGAATGAAAGCCTGCACCCACACTGGCTCATTCTGGAAAAGAGTGAATATCCCTGTTCCAGAGTAATATCCATCACATTACGGTGTAGATTTTAAAAGCAGTGTTCAGATTTTACTTTTCTGATTTTTAAAAAAAATGTATTTAGCATGTCTGAAGTGAACCTTTCCTGTAGAAAACCATGTCTTATTTGAATTTTATTTCAATGGTCTAAAACACATTGTTGTAGCATAGATCTTAAAGCTCTTTCCATTCAGAGGAACCAGTGTGACTCCCTACATCTGCCACCGCCACTGTAACCTTGAAGCTGAGCAGTAGCCATTATACAAATAACACTCTATTGTATGCATTAGCTTCAATGATGATGTGCGCTGCATATTTCAGACTTGGGCCTTTATGTAATTAAGATAGCTTTGATGACTAGTCAATGAGACCCAATTTAAGAATTGTGCCTGTAGATAAACATTCAAGAAGTCAAAACTTTATCTTCGCTAACATTTCAGGAAAAAGGCTATTAATTCTATTGAGTCCTACAGATGTCCCCCCCCGGGCCTATAAATCTTCCTTACTTACTTACATGTCATCAGACTATAAATCTAATGACAGGAAGAAGCTGCCATCAGTGTCATTCAAAGTACTTTGATTCATATGAAGCTTGATTAGTTAGTATTTTTAATCACCGTTTTGACATTATTATGCTTACAGCCAGATTATAATAGTGAGCATTTTAGCTTTCCTTAGCTGTAATGCACGGGTTACAGTCAGTTTACTTGCACTATTAAATAAATTAATTATTAATATGCTGACAATCTGGAAATATTCTGAAGTTGTGCATCAGTGTTGATGTAGGATGGAATGACATTGGTGCATTAGCTTCAGTTCATAGACTGTATTCAGATCTATCTTTTGCTGCCTCTCATTTGACACTGAGTTCCATTTTTGAAGCAGCCCTGCAAGGTGCTTATTCTGGCTGAGCAAATTAGCGATTGAACCCAGCAGCCCCCCTTCTTCAGAGAAAAATAAGTCCTGAAGTGGCTGTTTGCACTGTTAACTACTGTGACAAAAGTGACTGAGATGCTATTTTTGATCCTGCTGATGGGAGGGAGATGGATGAAAAGAAAAAATGACTTTTGGGGATCGTGTAAGAATACTTGAGTTTGACAGGAGGAGGGACTATTTTGTGTTAGTGTCAACGAAACATGAACTGTAAGTGATTCTAGTGCAGTATATCTGGCTCTCTACAAAAGTGCTCCATGGCTCAGGGGACAGGTCTGTGTTTTACTGGGCCATGCACCTATCGGAGATAAATTTTATCATCCTACTGTATTTATGGAGCCATTTTAGGGATGGAGGCTGGGGTGGGGGAGATGGGCTGAGAAAAATACATGAGAAACTAGAGGCACTCCTAGAGTGCAAACCTCCGCCAAGGCAGCACAGTCCAAATCTTTGTGAGTGGGAGCAAAGTTCAGTTATTGTGTGTCATACGATTTCAAGATGGCTGCTGTTGCGGCCATAATGTTTCACTGATCGCGATGAAAATCAATAGGGTCCATCCTTGATGTAATAGCGACCCACCCAAAATTTTAGAGATATCCGTTCAGAACTTTTTGAGTTATCTTGTTCATAAACTCACAAACAAACAAACGGCACCGAAAACATAACCTCCTGCCAACTTCGCTTGGCGGAGGTAATTATCATGCAGCATCTGCTTTCTGGCACCTTTTTTCCCCCATTTTTGCATTTTGCAAACATGTAAGATGAGGCGCAGCAAAGGCAGAGCGTGCCCATTTTTGAGTAAATCCCAGGACATCCCCTTGTTTTTTAGCTTATCGGCTCTATGGGCCGATAAGCTATTGTCGTGGTGTGGCGTCCGGCGTCCGTCATCCGGAACAATTTTAATCTTTTTTCTGGCTCGATGAATTTTCATGTAAATTTGCAATAACATCCTACTAGACCATATCTCCCGACAGTTTTCTCGGATTTTTGATTGAATCATTTTTGTCCGTTTTATGGGCCCTTGAAATTTTGGCTCCAATGTTAAAGATAGGACTAAAAAAAATAATTTCTCAAAAACCGCGTAATAGATTTTTTCTCTAAATCAAGCGATCAACTTACCTTGGTACCATCAATGTACAGTGCGAGCGCCATTTTGATTGAATCGACAGAAGTGGGTCTATTGGGGGCGCTGTACTTTATGAATATGCAAGATGGCCTGTGGAGGCCAAATGGTTGCAGATAGAAATTAATTTTGTATTATCGACATATAGGAAGTTATATATGACCTATACATATACAAAACTATTACAGACAGAGCTTAGGTTTGTGTTGCGGTAATATAGGAAGTCATGCATGAAGTTTCATTTGGTGTCATTGAACTTGACCTTCAGTGACCTTGAATGCCCTAACTTCACAGTGAAATTTCAATGACCTATATCAGCAAAATGGTAACAGATAGTTTCAGTTTATATTGGAGATGTATAGGAAGTCATACATGAACTTTCATATGGTGACCTTGAACTTGACCTTCAGTAACCTTTGAAATTTCAATGGCTTCTATCACCAAAACTATTACAGATAGAGCTTAGGTTTGTATTGCGGCCATATAGGAAGTCTACCACAGTCTACATGAAGTTTTGTTGGGTGACCTTGATCTTGACCCTCAGTGACCTTGAACAGCCAAACTATACAGTGAAATTTCAGAAGTATTGGACGTCATGTATGAACTGATATTTGGTGACCTTCATATTGACCTTCGAAGGTCTAACTTGACATAGAGAAAATTCAATGGCTTCTATCACTGAAAAGGTCACATTTGGAGCCTAGGTTTGCGTTACTGACATAGGAAGTCACATATGAACTTTTATTTGGTGACGTTCAGCTGGGCTGTTGATGACATTTGAAGGTCAAATTTGACATCATACAATTACAATGACTTGTCTTGCCAAAATGGTCACAGATGGAGTTAGGTTTGTATTACAGACAATTAGGAAGTCACATATGAACTTTCATTTGGTGACCTTCATATTGACTTTCAAAAATCAGATGTGACCTTGCAAGAATTCAAAGACTTGTATCATTAAAACGGTCACAGATGGAGCCTAAGTTTGTGTTACTGACATCTAAAAAGTCACATATGAACTTTGATTTGGTGGCATTCAACTTGACTGTCAGTGACCTTTAAGGGTCAAACTCCACAGTGAAATTACAATGACTTGTATCACCAAAATGGTCTCAGATTGAGCCAAGGTTTGTATCGAGACACTTAGAAAGTCATATGAAGTCCATTTGCTGACCACAACTTCACATTCTGTGACCTTTAAAGTTCACAATTGACATATTGAATACATATTGACATATTTTAATAACTTGTATAACCAAAACTGCTTCAGAGCTTAGGATTGAATTACAGAAGGTCTCATAAATGTATATGCACTTTTATTTTGTGACCTTGACATTGATTTTCATTTATTCAAATGTCGACCTTCACATGAAATTTTCATAACTTGTGTCATCGCTGAAAGACTGCCTGCAGGAGGTAACATGTTTTCACTGGCATTTGTTTGTTGGTTATTCGTTCAGTTAGTCGTCTGTCTGTCCGTCAGTTTGCAGGATATCTCAAAAAGGGCTGCATAGATTTCAGCGAAACTTTGCAGGATGTTACAGTAGTACAAGAGGAACAAGTGATTAAATTTAGGCATATCTAGGCCAAAGTACAGCTGAGATATAGGCCAAAGTACAAATCCAGCTATGCTGGCGGAGATTTGAAGTCTCGAGTCAGACGCCAGACTATTTTGACAACCTTTGACAAAAGGTGGGAGTCATTTGTTTGTCTGTTTGTTCATTTGTTCATCAGTTTGTGAGATATCTCAAAAATTTATGGATGGATGTCAATGAAATTTTGTCTGTTGATAGATACTGTGCTAAGCAGAAAGTGATTCAGATTTGATGACAATTCGACTCATATTCTTGATCCAGGATTCAAAAGAATTTCTGTGCGCATAAAGATGGCGCTGTTAAGACTCATTTAACACTCACATTAAGTGCTGATGCGAAGGTGGAGGCAATGCGCTTTCCAAGTGCCATCTTGTTTATCTGTTCAATGTTACACTGCTAAATTTGGAAGGGCAGCATGGTGTTGATTGCTTTCATAGGCTTTTTATGGCTTAACTAGGAATGTTAATACTGTTTGGAAGCTCGTTAGGAGTATTTCTTCTCTGCGCCAAAGTTCAGATCAGTCTTTTTGCCATAGACAGGGTTGCAATAAATTTTTTGTGGGTGGAGATATACTGTATTCAGCATATATTCAGGAGGTAGATTAAAAGAATTGCTCTGATGTGCAAACTTTGAGGAGGTCTAAATCAAGAAGCTCTTGGGTTTGACAGTTCAAGAGGTATAAAATGAGATACGACCGCCAGCTCTGTAGTCACACAGTTATTATTCCTACAGCCTGGAAGCGCTTCTCAATATATCTGTGCTTCTGGATTTTGGCTGGGTCATTTATAGTTGTCTCAGCATTTTCCAGCGCTCTGTGCCTTGTTCTCCAGTGAATAGGCTACAAGCAGCAATATTTAAAGAAATATGGCCACGTATATTTTTACTGCTCCATTCGTATTTATGATTACACTTCAAAAGCCAGATGAAATCAACAACTGGCCTAAGTTCAGTTTTCCTCCGCATGTTAAATTGCAGCTGGGAGGCTATTAGTGTAAAGCAATGGAGGAGCTGAAAAAAGACACACATCATTGGGGCTTGATGATCAATCCGGTACTTCTTCTCCTGAGCTCTGTTAAGATATTGCTACTGCATAAGTTTAACCTGGCTGACAGTCAACAGAACAGCAGGGCTGCCCAACAGGGTTTTTTAGAGATGGATTGTTTGGTTTTCTTTCAAACCTTTACAAAGTACAGCTAATTTAACAGCCAGAGATTTTCTTGAGGCACTATGCAGTTGGATCAGGTGAACAAAATAAGGGTTTAAATGGAAACCGTCGGGGGGGCAAATTCTCAGGAATAAGGATGAGCTGAGTTATCTTCACTGACCCTTCCCACACTGGTCATACAGATTATCACAGTATGCATTAACAGCATGTCCGAGAGGCATGGATTTTCTCCTCTGTTACATTTTCTTCATTGAGGATGCTTCAGGATTCTCAATTTCCTAATATCAACACTGAATATAACTGGTATTCTAAAAAATATATAGTTAACTTCAGTACATACAGATCTACAAAGTATTGGCTTGACTTGCATTTAATTCAACCCACACTGCAACTCATATTAACCAGTACTGCGTGGCTTAAAAAAAATGGCTAAAAATACCTTTTGCATTATTTTTGTATAAATTAGCAGGAATGGGGACGCCCGGGCTCCCTGCCCTTAGGGCCAGCCATTACAGTCCCTCGGTTTATAATATTGAGTCAACTTTGACGAGTCTCTTGCTGCTCATTTGATTAAAATGCAGCCTCTACAGGGCTAAGCACGGATCCATATGATACAGCATGAAATCTCTCTGAAGGAATGCAGTTAAGAATTATTTTAATCTTCATGTATAACAGTAATCCTGTTATTTTAGTACCTCAATGGCAAGATCAAATGAGTTTCCAGGTTGAGGTTATTATATATGACTGAGTAGTTTCTCATTCTCGACCCTTGGGGACTACTCTGTATGCTGAATTTCACTTCAACCACAGTCACTATCCCAAAGTTCTATCAAGATGTTAATTTTTATTTTATTTACCCTTTATTTAACCAGGCAAACAACTGAGATAAAATATATTTTGCAATTGTGACCTAGCCAAGAAGGTAGTACAAAGCAGGTTACATATTCAGACAAAAAACAGGACAAAAACAATAACGTGACACTAAACACTATTGCAAAACAATACAAAACAATTTTACTACCAACCAATATTGTCGGATTGTCTGATGTCATTTGGATTTGAAGAGTTTGTTTCCAAAGTGCAATATATCCATTTTACTAATTTTTTTGGTAAATCAGGTTTTATTATGTTGGCGCCTATTGCATTTTATAGAAAAACATTAACTTTAACCATGAAAAAGTACACCTTATTGTATGAATTTCTAAAAACAGATTTTTGCACCATGTATAAGAAGCACAGGGCTATCGTTCTGTGGTGATATCTCAGTTTTTATAACTTTGATACTTATTACATTTTGGAAACAAACTCATCATTTCAAGCTCACTGGGGTTATTTACCCCATTAGACCACATTTTAAGAGAAGGGAGATTACACAGTAATGTAATCCTGAGTGTGAGAAAGAAAACTTATCTGCTCACCAAATAAATGTTTTCATGTACCCTTAGTTTCTGTACTTTGGGTGCAAATTTCATAGGACCACTGCATTAATGAAACTGCATGTTATTAACATTACAGTTTTGGATTAACACTGTAATGAAGCTTTTAAAAAAATGATGGAGCGCAGTTGTTTCACATCCATAATACTGATTTTTCCTCACAAGACAAAAAATGAAAATATGACTATTTTCAAAATTGACATTTTCATGTTTAGCCAGCCCTCCTACATTATGAACAGTGCATTTAGAAAGTATTCAGAGCCCTTCACTTTTTTTGTGAGATTTCAAGCTTATGTTTGAAATCATTTAAATATTTTTTTCCCCTCATCAGTCTACACTCAATACCCCACAGCGACCAAGAAAAAACAGATTAGAAATTTCTGCAAATTTATTAAAAAGGAAAAACCGAAATTTCACATTGACATAGGTATTCCGACCCTTTGCTATGACACTTAAATTTAGCACAGATGCCTTTCATTTCTCTTGATCATCTTTGAGATGTGCCTTGATTGGAGTTCACCAGTGGTAAATTTAACTGATTGGACATGATTTGGAGAGACACAAACCAGTCTATATAACTGTTTTGGCAGTCAATGTCAGAAAAAAAACAAAGCCATGAGGTCAAAAGAACTGCCTGCAGAGCTCAGAGACTCTGGTCTGATGAAACCAAGATTGAAGCATTAAACCTCAATTCTAAGTGTCATATCTGGACGAAACCAGGCACCGCTGATCACTTGCCCAATACCATCCCAGCGGTGAAGTGTGGTGGTGCAGCCTGATGCTATGGGGGTGTTTTTCGGTGGCAGGAACTGGTGGACTGGTTATTGTTGTGGAAAAGCTGAATTGTGCAGTACAGAGCTATCCGCAGTGAAATTCTGTCCCAGAGAGCCCCGAACCTCAGAGTGGACCGAAGGTTCACCTTCCAACAGGACTAGAAACCGAAGCACACAGCCAAGGCAATGCAAAAGAAGCCTGGGGACAGTTCTGTGAATGCTTTTGAGTGGCTCAGCCAGAGCCCTGACTTGAACTTCTCTGGAGATACCTGTAAATGGCTGTCTACTGACGTACCCCATACAACTTGGCAGAGCTTGAAAGGATCTGCAGAGAAGAATTGCAGAAAATGCCCAAATCCTGGTGTGCAATGCAAGTTGCATTATATCCAAGATGACTCGAGGCTGTAACTGCTGCCAAAGGTGCTCCAACTAAGTACTGAGTGAAAGATCGGAATAGTTCCTATGTTAATTTGATATTACAGTTTTTGCTTTTTCATAGATTTGCAAAAAATTCTAAAATCCTGTTTTCGCTTTGTCATTATGAAGTATTGACTGTAGATTGAAGAGAAAAAAAAATAATTTATAGGATTTTAAGTATAAGGCTGTAACATCACAAATGTGAAAAATGTGAAGGGGTTGGAATACTTTCTGAATGCTTTGTAGATATCAAACTGTCTCCATTAGACTCAAGTTTGCAGAATTCTTAAAGTGCGCTTATAATCAGACTTTTCACTGATTATTCTTGTATTCTTGTCCTCTACGGAAAAAAGATTAAAATGCATCATTGTTAGGAAAAACACTTGATTTTTCTCATGCTTGCCAATTCTGCTGTACCTGTCTGTGAAATGCTCTATTAAAAAACCTGCCCCCGCCCTCTCAAACCCCAGTGTGCTGTGATTGGTCAACTGGATCACTCACTTGTGATTGGTCCACCATTCATACCCCTTGCCAAGCCCCTTGCCATAATGGATTTCTGCTTTAGAAACAAATACTGATTAAAGGGACTATGTCAGTGCGTGTTACAAAGCATTTGGTAAACTATTTCAAGATCTTTTGAGATTTTGTGTAAGCGTTTAAATCTGTTTATATTGCATTCATCCTTGAGAAGTTTGAAATTTTTACGAAAAAATTTTATTGATCTTAGAGCCTGTTTGTGGTATCAGTTTGTCAGAGTTCAGGTTTTTGTAGTGTTATTACTGCTTTTAAGTTAGCCTACGGTGATTGTTATGTCGTCCCATGACGGCCGTCAAACTGGAAGTGCTCGCAAAAGGATCTATGACAGCTGCCTGTCAGACAAAGCATTGCAACAAACAGGTTTTGCTAACATTAAAGACAGTTGCTTGATAAAAAAATTTCCCCAAACTTCTCAAGGATGCACGTGATGCAAACAGATTGAAACTCTACCACAAATTCACTGGTTTAACTTACCTCACACTTTCAATGTGTTTTCACCCAAAGAAATATGGATGGATAGTATAAATTATTATTTGTGGGATTCATCAAAGATTAATGCAGTTACTCTAGCAACTCCACGTTTGCTGGCCATCTTCTGTACTTAAAACAGTGACGAAGGTACGCTTTACAGGTGTACTAATAAGCTCAGGGTTTATATTTCTGCTCCCTTGATATCACACTGCATGTATGAAAATGTTTAGCAACTGGACTCTACTACGCATGTGCCCCAGCTGACGTAGTCCATTTAAGCCGTGTGGGTGAAACCCACTTGAATCAAGGGCATGCCAAATTATCTGCTTGGTGCAAAAATTCAAATGGTGACATCACCAATTGATGAGAAAAATGAGCAGATGCGATTATGGTATTTCAGTCAGCTCTGGAGCAGAGAATTTTGCAGCAGAGAGAGCTTCTCCTGGAGGTGACGTTGAGTTGTTTGCCACCACAGACCTCTTAAATGCGCATAAAAATTATATGATTCAGAGTACGACATTAAGATAATGAAAAACCATAATAGGTGCACTTAGGTGCAAGTTTTCTTTAGAAAATGCCTGTCATTTTGTGTCATCCACTACACAGAGCACTTGACATTTTTTCTGACATGATTAGGTTTTTGTTGTTGTTGTCTCATCCAGGTGGTCGTGATGGGAACATGCATGTGTATGGCTTCTATCTTATCACAAGAGTAATTTTTCTAAGCCTGCCATTGCTCTGAAATCGCTATGCCTGCTAGGAAAATTTAAAGCCACATGTTCATTCTGTGATTACTGCTATAAAAAAAGTAATTACTCAAAGCCCTGAAAGGTGTTTTTTTTAGATTAATTGGCACAAAAAAATAACAAGGTGCAGGTTTGAGTCATTATTTTCTTTGATCATTACTTGGTTGATTTTAGTGATCATTTGGCCATACTTATGCTTATGTTGAGCCTCTTCATTTAAAAGTTGATTGATTGCATTTTTCATCATTCATTTCTCTCTATGCAGTTGTTTCCAAAGATACACTGTGAATATGGAACTTTAATTATTCAAGGCGCGCATATTTATTTTTGACAATGTTCTGCAGGGAACTTATGAAAAATTAACAGCACATTCAAATTCAAATTGCCAGTGCGGTTGGAACAAAAACAAGCATACTCAGTGGTTTTCCAGGTCAGGGATTGAGAATTACAGACATGAAAATATGAATACAGTAGGTCATTCATTTGGCATTTAGGGTTTTGGCAACTTTGCAATGTATCAAATCTATTGGATGAGTAGGTTCTAAAGAGCAGGAGCACTTTTCTCACAAAGGGAATCGTTCAAAACTAAAATGTTCCATTTTTGATTTCAGCTCCATTAGTTCCACTTCCTGAGGAATATTAATTAGGTGGTATTGTCGCAAGGAGGCATTTACATCACCGGAAGCCAACTGGGAGAATCCCAAAGTGGGAAAATCTGCATCCTTTCTCTGTAGCTCTTAGTGTAGAAGTCAGAATTGCTGCTTATTTGTTTTCTAAGAGTTCAGTTCGCTGTGAGAGGCAGTAAAAATAGACCTGATGCCTGTCTTTATCTGTAGTGTTTGATAACTGGACAGATCTGCTTTGCATTTAATATTAGGGCAGATCAAATGTTTTTTCTCGTTTTTTTGGGGGGGGTTTTTTGGTATGAAAATGGTAACCTAAGGTGATGACAGATAAGTGTGTACATTAAGCTTTTCCCCTGTAGGATCTGAGCACAATATGATCTCCTATTTCTGATTTAGCAATGTCAAAATGAATCTAAGGCTCTTGTTTTTCCATCATTTCTATTTCTCATTCAGTTCAATGCCTGGCGACTCTGTTTTGTGCTGTCATGCTGCTGTTCTTAAGTTGGTAAGGCTGTTTTAAGCCCATATCAATAGGAAATGGCTCGCTCTCAGCCATATGCTAGGGAAGACTTATTCGACGGATAAGCTCATTGAAGTGCTATGAATTATCTGTCTGTGGCAGGTTAAAAATGACATGAAAAGGTCAGCGCTAAATCAAGGAATGCTTCTTTTGATGAAAATGGTTCCATGAGCCAGTTTTTACTCAGATGAAAGGAAAGAGTGGAAATTCCATGGGATGTGGTTGTAAAAACAGAAGTTGTGCAGACTTTCTCTCTCTTTTAATTTCACAAGGTCCTCTCAGCTCATTTATTAAGCTATGTCTCAGTGTGTTTTGTGTATTTCATGAACACTGTGGTTGAAAATATCTGCAGTTACGTATTAATTACATGTTAGGCCTTCTAAAATGATGTTTAATTTTATGTGTATGTACGTTGTATTTATTGCTCGGATACCCTACCATACATTTCAAATGCTCCCTGAAGTCAAGTGTAAATATCACTGAATACATGGAGTTAATGAGAGCTGTCAGATGAAATCAGTTTCTGGAGCTAAACACACCTGCCTCATTTGAAAATACTGGCATATATGTCTTCAGTGCTCCTGAAGCTGCTCTGAGCCAACATTTATTTATGATAACGGTTGTCAGACTTAATGCTGTTGACTGTTAATTACGTTGGCAAACAATAATAAATATATGTAAGCGTGAAGCAGTGCATGTTACTTAACACGGGAGGTTATGTCTTTTAGAGGGAGGAGTAAGATGGTATCCCTTTATGCTGAATGAGAGCTAATTATAAATTAATAGCCAAATTGTGACTAATTGCCTGGAGCATATCCCTGGTAGAAATACTGTGCTACTGTGGAAGCCCTGGAGCATAGCACTTTACTGCCCACTGCCCACTGTTTAACTCAGTGCTGTGGGCCGTGAGAGAGGCTGCCATTGAAAAAAGATTAGCTATGTCAATCTGCTGAAACCCTGACAGAAACTGTGTATTGCAGTCCACTCACACCCAAGTCATCACTCTGGATATAACCAACCAAATGAAAGCATTGTTATTTCTCTTATGTTATAATTTCAGATGTATTCAGTGCACTTTGAAGAAAGCAGTAATAATGAGATCCATAAAAATTTGTACGGGGTTATAATTCCAGCATGGTTCATGCTTTTGGTTGTTCCTTATACTTTTGGCCATCATTGCTTACAGCTTTTAACATTGTCATTTAAAGGATTGAATGGCAACCAGTATCATCTCTTCAGAAAAGTTTTTCCAAGTAACTGTTCCCAGTTATTTGTGATGTTCCACCTAAAGCACTCTTGATCCAACTAGTCAAGGGCTTGATTTGTTGCGTCATGCGTTTCAGAGGGAAAATATCTGGATCTTGCTGGTGATGTTCATGAATAGGGCTAAGAACCACCGCTTAAGCAGAAAGTATTCAGTCTTGTGCAAATGAATTGGATAAAGCTGCTTGTCAGTTGAATGAGCTGAATGGAGTGCCAATAGCCGTGCCAAGAGATGGAGGTTTTACACCATCAACACAGTACTGTAGCTGTGTTGGACTGGCCAGGAAATTCATCTGACCTCAATCCCATTGAGAATCTCTTGTCCATCATCAAATAAAGGCTGCAGCTAAAGGACTGCAGCGTAAAAGCCAGAGTCATTGAAACAGTTGTCCAGGCGTGGCTTCACAACAAAATAATCAAGACAAACTGCAAAAACCTGGTCAGCTCCTTGCCAAAACAGGTGCAACAGAACCGAGGAGGACACAACTTGTACTTAATGCTGAATGTAGATGCTATTAAAGTAATATAAAGCCTGTAAACCTTTTGTTGTTTGGTTTTTCCCACTCCAGCCTACTTTATCCAATTAATTTGCTCAAGACTGTATGACAGAGTGATGACGTTGCATGTGTGTAAGAGGGTGGTGAAACAGCAGATGTATGACAGGCAGGTAGAGTCGGTATTGGTTTGGCCGTGAGCCTGACCGGGCTTCTCCCTGCCGTGTTTTAGGGCGTCGGGCCGAGCCAAGTCTGTGTCCCAGGGCTCGGGAGGCTACGACAGCGACAGCGTGGAGATGCACCCTCTGGAGGAGTGCGCCGAGGCCCAGTACTACCACGTGCAGTGCCGCATGGGCGAGGGCGGCTACGAGCGGGCAGCCATGTCCCGCAGCTGGGGCCTCCGAAAGCAAGCCATCCAGAACTGGCAGCGCCGGCCCTACCGGAACAGCACTGAGGGGGAGGAGGGCGATGTGTCCGACGTGGGCTCCCGCACCACCGAGTCAGAGGCAGAGATGTGGGAGCAGGAGCGACGAGCATCCGACTCACAACATGTCCCTCAGAACAGGGGGGGATACCGCCCAGGCACAGGTAATACACTGCACTACAGATCGTGCTGGTACAACCTAGGATGTTGAAAAAAGACTTTCTGATAATTTACTTATATATTTTTCAGAAAGTTATTATAACTTACATTCCCAAATTTATCTTTCATAAAATAATTTACAGCTTGAATGTGCATATGCATTTCACCAGAGGGGCAAAGAGTGGGCTGATTATTCTACCCTGTGTAAAATCTAACAGGATGCAAAGAACTGTTTTATAGGGCTATCAAGGCATGGAATTGTCTTCCAAGTGGTATACGTAACAAAAAGTATAGCAAGCTGCAAAAAGCTAATGACCATACAACTGAGCCAATGAAAATGAAAATTTAGAGTTAGGGCCGTAATGTGCAGCGGTGAACCGTCTACACCTTGGCAGGTAAAGTGGGTGTACACGCTTTGTCCTCCGAGATAGCTGGAAACTCCTACCCTAATCTGGGAAAAACCAAGTCACTCACTTTTTCATGAAGCTGAGAAAACAAAAGAACTGAAGTCCTTCAGGATAAACTTGCTGTAAAAAAAAAAAATCAATAAAAAAGAGCAAATTGGTGACTGGGCACTTTATTTGATGATTAGTAACTCAGTAATTTCAAAAATTGTTCTAACCTACTTTCTACCAAAATGAGTTACTAGGACTCGCACTCTGTTTTTCTTCACTTCGATAATCAAACGTTCAGTTTAATTGTCTTCCTCCTTTCGTCCCATTCTGCATGTAAATGAATGCGAACAGGGTTGTGTCTCAGAGTTTGACAGGATAATTAGCCACGTCTTTTTTTAAAAATCTGTCAGGCCTGCAAATCATCACGTGGGAGAGTTTCCTGAATTTCTATTGGCTGACTATGGAACACGCTTAACTGGACGCATCGCGTGATACGCTCAGAAAACCCTTGGAGGTTTCTGAAATTTCACGCGGCGGTGGCAGCGCGTTCTTTTTTTCCCGTCCCGCCGATGTGTAGACCCGATCATTATAAATCAATTACTACAATCAAAGCGTTTAAGCGCCGCACTTCACGCGGCCGTAACACGCGGCGTAATCCGCGAATGTGTAGCAAGGCCCTTATGCAATATTTTCTTGACCTTGGTGTGTGTTTTTATCATTTGTTTGTGTGGTAATGTTATGTTTTCTTAGATTGTGTGTCTCGATATGTTTTAATCTTGTTTTGCTGTAGGCCTAATGTTTTAATGTTGTTGGGCCCCAGGAAGAATAGCTGGCATCTTGGCATGAGCTAATGGGGATCCTTGCCAATAAATAAACACACCCACACGGGAAACACTGACAGACATACCTGAACATGCAAATCAGACACCTGCACAAGTCACACTGACACGCATGCTATGCCTGTGTTTGTAGCTTTGACACTTCTGTGCAGGTAAGACACACACTTGTACATGTAACTCTGACACACCAGCACAGATAGCACTGACCCACACATACACACACCTCACTTATACAGGTGACACTTTCAGACATATGCATACATGTAACTGACACACCTACATAGGTATCACTGTTGCACATACCTGTACATGTAACTGTGACGCATCTATGCAGGTTATACTGACACACATACATGTACACATAATTCTGACACACTTGTACAGGAAACACTGATGCTCATACTTGTTGGGGTAACACTGAAACGCACAATCTGTACAAATAAAATTTAAACTCATATTTTTGCGAAGGACACTTAAATACACTCAGCTTGTTCAGGTAGAACAAGCACACATACCTGTGGAGGTTACACTAGCATGCACAAAATATGCACAAGTGATATCAGCACACGTACTAAAGGAGGTAATGATAACACACACCTGTTGAGGTAATACTGATACATTTGTACAGGTAATACTGATAGATACATTTACAGGTAACACTAGCACATGTCCTGTGAATACTGCTGAATACAGTCCTGTCTTTGATTCTGGACTTTGAGTCTTGGGAAAGCACCATTAATCAAACCACAAAGACCAAGGTCTTTGACCTTGAAGTTGAACCCAGACAAACAGAATGACAATCTCTCTCACACTCACAAACACTAGCACATAGATAATGAGTCTGATTGTCCCCAGAGAGTGATGTTTGATGTGAAACATGTTTGACAGTTGACGTGCTCCTCTCGTCATTTGTATCTACCGAGCATCAGATAGGTCAGGAGCTGGGCTGGGTCTGCTATTTCGATTGACTCACTCACAGGATGAGTAATCACTGACTCTGTCTTGCACAAACACATACACACATTCATCACCCCTGAAAAGCTGTGCACAATGCGTGCAATAAAAGCTTGCGGGTCATCCAGCTTAGGTGCTTCAATACAGCCTTCACTGACATTACTTCATTTTATTTTATTATTACATGTATTATTTTCCTTTATTTGTATTTACAAGATTATCAGTGTTCACCTCAAATAAGTGTCCTTGGCAGGTCTCATCATTTTATAAAATCCCTCATTAGGGGAAAAAGGAAATACTAGGTGCGCTTCTAGGGTGTTTTTTTTTTTTAACCATTCATGCTCACTTGAAAAACGAGGTTACAAGGTTTATGAAAATAAAAATTCAAGGCACTTATGTGGTAGTGTTTGGAGGCCTTTATTTAATGGAATTATGTTCGAAAATACTGTGGTAAACTAACATGGTTTAGCTCAAGAGCCTCCATTAGGGGGCAAACTGGCTGCACAAGTTAGAATAGCTTTAGTCGATGAACTGACTAATGATTTTCTCTAATTGCAGGTAATAGCAAGCCAATTACAATACTGATGCAAATGCAACAAAGACAAAATCGAATTAGATTATATCACAAGTGCGCTGAATACTCCTTTGATTTGCTAAGAGTTTGCATAATTTTCCAATAAATGCACACATATGAAGTAGTTTCAAACATAAAAATCTTTTGTCATATTTTTATTGATTTACCATGTATTAATTCCAGGCTAAATTTAACTGTCACAAAATCACAATCATCAGACGTGAAGGCTAAAATAGACACATGCAACATTTCATTTTTTATCTTACCAGCCCTATGGGGTGAGCTAAAACCAGGCCGGTTGGTTAATGCAAAATTGAAGAGGGTAAAGAACAGGGCCCACCTGTCTTGACGTGGATTCAATCTTTTACCCTTCCGTAGGTATTCCGAGATTCGGTAATCAGTTAGCACGGTAAATGGATGGTGAGCCCCCTCAAGCTAGTGCCTCCACTCCTCAAGTGCCAACTTCGCGACCAGTAATTCCTGGCTTCCCACATCGTAGTTTGCTTCTGCAGGGGTGAGTCTGCAGGCGAAGAATGCATTTGGGCAAAGTTTCTCAGGTGTACCATGCCGCTGAGACAAGACAACCTCGACTCCAGCACTAGAGGCGTCCACTTCGACCACAAAGGGTTTCTCAGGGTCAGGTAGTTTTAGATTTGGGGCTGAAGTGAACAGCCGCTTCAGGGAGTCAAAGGTGTGTTGTGCCTCCAGATTCCATGCCAGTCCCTTTGGCTTCCCCTAGAAAAGTGCAGTGAGAGGTTGAGCAACCATGCTGAAGGTTTTTATGAACCAGCAGTAGAGGTTGGCAAATTCCAGGAAGCGCCGGAGCTCCTTAATGGTGCTCAGACTGACCAGTCTGCTACCTCCTCCACCTTTTTCTATTCCATAGCCACCCCGTCTGGTCCGATCACGTACCCCAGGAAGGATATAGTGGTACTAAAGAAGACACATTTTCTGCCTTGACGTAGAGCTTGTGTTCCTACAGTCACTGGAGCGCTTTCTTTAAATATTGGACATGTTCCAAGTATTTAGGAGAGTACACTAGAATATCATCAATATAGGCAATGATGAATCTTCTGACCATGTCCCGCAACACGTCATTGTTGAAGATCAAGAACGCTGATGGAGAGTTGACAAGCCCATAAGGCATCACGCAGCGCTCATAACAACCAATGGTATTGCTAAAGATGGGCTAGGTCCAAATAGTCTAACCATCATATAGGTTTCTTTCCGCGATTGGCCGGATGAGTGGTCGCCTATTCAAATATTTCTGTGTGTGCAGCTGTGGGATAGCATTCATTCCTTTCTTTTTGAAAAGGATGGTTCTGTATACCCTATGCTAAAGGAGGTAAATTAGGGAGCACTGAGACACCTTTCTGTAACATTTGATGAATTCAAATCCACTTATCATGGCTGCAATGTCATTACTTCCGGATCATTTTTTTGGAGTTAGGAACTTTCCAAAGCAGAAAAGACTATTCGGATGCAGCCACCATCTTCCACTCGTCTCCTTTCCGGATTTGAATCAGATTGTATGGGCTGCGGAGGTTGAGTTTAGTGAAGAACTTGGCACCTTGGAGCTGCTCCATCGCACTGGGGACCCGAGAGAGTGGGTAGTGGTACTTTACAGTGGCTTCATTCAGCCCCCCATCTTTCTTCTGAGCTAGGAAGAAGCTGGCTGACGCTGGTGAAGTGGAGGGCCGATTGAAGGCTTACAGGAGTGCCTCTTGGACTTACTGCTCCTTGGCTTGAGTTTCTGCCATGAATAGTGGGTATACATGGCTTCCTGGAGGGGTGAATCCAGATATTGCTCAGCTCTATGGCACAGTCCTACAGAGGATGAAGGGGGAGTTTGGTGGCGTTGGTCTTGTTGAGGACCTCCCAGCGGGGCCAGTACTCTCTGCGAATCTCAAGGTTGGTTGCAGTGTCAAGGCTTTCCACTGTAGTGATGGCGATGGAGAGGGGGCAACAGTGCTGCCAACTGTATCTGAACTGGAGCGAGATGTGGTGGTGAAACCAGGAGATGGTGTTCTTGATGAAGCAGTCCAAGGTAGCAGCGTGGTCCAGGCACGCCATATCCGCCTTCAGGTCTGGCTGCTACTTGTTACGGTAGATGTTGAGAAAGGTTGGCTCATTCTTAACCACTGGCTGCAGCCAGGGTCCTGAAGACAAGGACGTTGTCCGCCGCTAACTTTGACCCTTGTCTGAGCTCCAACAGTCGGTCTCCAGCCTTCTTTCCCGGGTGATCAAAAACTGCCTTGAACTGGGTTATGAAACTGTCGTGGGTTGTAAAGGCGGATTGATCCCAGACTGCGGTAGCTTATTCAAGGGCTCTTCCTATCAGATGGGTAATGACAGCTGCGATCTTCTCCGCATCACTGACGGTAAAATAATAGGTTGGGTAGAGGGAACACGGTTGGGGAGCCCTCATAACGGTCAGGTAGTCAAACCGGGGATTCATTTCGGGGAGAGGCCAGAAAGGACTGTGGAGGTGCGGGAGAGACAGGGGCAGTGGGTGGCGGGGGTTAATGGGAGATGTTTAGCTCACGGAAGCATCTGATGAGTTTGTATGGCTGGGAGCCACTATGGACAATCTCTCTCTGCCGCGCCGCCACAACATTGAAGAGGTCGAGGTGAGGAGAGTTTGCTGCATTGAACTCTCCTCCTTCTGGGAGTGGGATCTCTGCTGAATACATGGTAGGCAAAGTCTTTTGTAATGTCTTTTCAGTGCACGCTTGTAAGTGACGGTGACTGGATTCACCAATTAAGTTGTCAGTCAACATAGGCAACAAAAAAGAGTAAAAGCCTCATAAGGATCTACACGCTGGTGGAAAGTCCATTCCTTCACTGTAGTACATACTGTATCTCACAAAAGTGAGTACACCCCTCACATTTTGACAATGAATTTATTATATCCTTTCAAGGGACAATGTTACAGAAATGAAAATTGAATATATTCTAGAGTACTAGTCATTGTACAATATTTGTAGCAGTGTAGATTTACTGCACTGTCCAAATAACTGAACTAACAGTCATTATTTCCAAAGTGGGTGGCAACAAAAGTGAGTACACACCCCAATTGGTAATGGTCAACCAAGCAATGAAACGTGTCTTATTCATCATGTTCATGCTTTTGTCTGTTCGACTGGGCTATGTGTAATGTCTTGAAGGTTTAAATTGTAGTGCTTCGGGTGCAATGCTCTCATTCTGGTCACTGGATGGTCAACTTGGCACCTTATGGGGAAAAAACACTCTGAGGATCTGAAAAAGAGAATTGTTGCCCTCCGAAAAGATGGTCTAAGCCATAAGAAGATCTGTGAAACCATGAAACTGAGCTACAGCACAGTGGCCGAGGTTATTCAGCGGTTCTCATTGGAACAGGCCTCGTCAGGGTCGACCGAAGAAGTTGAGTCCTTGTGCTCTACGTCAGGTGCACAAGTTGGTGTCAGAAAACAAATGCAGGAGTGCTGGCAGCACTGCTAACGAGGTTGCAGCAGTGGGAGAACAGCCTGTCAGTGCTCAGACCATACGCCATGCACTGAACTAAGACGGTCTGCATGGCTGTCAGCCAAAATAGAAGCCTCTTCTGAACTTGTCCACAAGAAAGCCCGAAAACACTTTGCTGAAGACAACCAGTCTAAGAAAATGAACCACTGGAATCATATTCTGTTGTATGATTAGACCAAAATAAACTTGTTTGGCTCAGATGGTGTCCAGCATGTGTGGCGGCACCCTGGTGAGGAGTACCAAGACAAGACTGTACTGCCTTCAGTCAAACATGATGGTGGCAGCATCATGGTCTGGGGCTGCATGAGTATTTCATTGATGGAATAATGGATTCCTACATGCTCTGTGACATTCTGAAGCAGAACATGATGCTCTCCTTTCGGAAACAGCAGTTTTCCAACATGATTACGACCGGAAACACACCTCCAAGATGACAACTGCCTTCCTTTAGAAGCTGAAGCTGAAGGTGATGGTGTAGCCAAGTATGTCTCCAGACCTGAATCCCATTGAGCACCTGTGGGGCATCCTCAAGAGGAAGGTGGAGGAGCAGCAGGTGTCCAACATCCACCAGCTCTGTGATGTTGTCATGGAGGAGGATCCCAGCAACAACTTTTGCATCCCTGGTGAGCTCCATGCCTAGGAGATTCAAGGCAGTGCTACACAACAATGGTGGTCACACTTAATGTTGACACTATGGACACAATTTGGCATGTTGACGGTGAAGTGTACTCACTTTTGTTGCCACCCATTTTGGAAATAGTGACTGTTTGTTCAGTTATTTGGGCAGTGCAGTACATCTACACTGCTACATATATTGTACAACGACTGCTGTAGAATATATTCAAGTTTCATTTCTGTAATGTTGCCCCTTGAAAAGTTATAATAAACTAGGCTTATGCCGTCGGAGGCAACGGCTGGGGGTATATCCCCAAACGCCCCCAATCCTCCAATTCCCCAATCCTTGAATAGACCTTCAATAGACTTTCATTTATACTTAATTTCAGGTCAGTCGGACAAATGGTTCTGAAGATATGGCCAAAATGGTCATTTTTTCATCACAAAGCGCCACCTGGTGGCAAAATATTGAACCATACAGGTATGATGTCATCATGTGACACGTTGTGAGGTCATGACCTTGCAGTTGCACATAGTTTCATGTCAATTGGACAAATGATTCCAAAGATATGGCAAAAATGGTTAATTTTATGTGACAAAGCTCCACCTTGTGTCAAAATTTTGAACCAAGCAGGTATAATTCCATTGTGGGACACATCCTCAGGTCACGACCTTTCATTTGCATTATATTTGAGGTATTTTCCAGAGATATGATAAAAACAGTGATTTTTTTCCGTTTTTGGCCCCTGGTGGCCAATCTAGAAATTGTAAATCGTCCAAAATCGAATCAGTTCTTCCTCTTTATGATACTTACTTATATGCAAAACTTGAAATTTCTAATTGAAATATTTCTGAAGTTATCGCGTTAACACGTGCGGTGGCGGCGGTCGGACCAAAAACATAATATCCCTGGAACGCCATTTGGCATTCGGGGATATAATTATTTGTCAAAATGTGAGGGGTGTACTCACTATTTGTGAGATAATGTGGGTGCAAACTGCAATGCCTTATTCACAGTAGAGGGCAGGCAAAATGCAACAAAAGAGCCGGACTAAATTAGATGCATCTCCCAGATTAGTGACATATGGTAGGGAGAACGAGGCATATGGCAAAACAATGGATAGATTGAGAGATTGAGAGAGAGATGCTAGATGAAGGTCCAGAAGAGAATGCAGGGCACGAAGAACCTACAAAAAATCTATCCCTTCATTAACTCTGAGCAATGTTGTGTTACGAAGTTTATCCAGTATGTGTCACTCTGTAGTAAAAGTTTCAATCTGTTTCTACCCCAAACTGAATTAAGAATGGATTTACTACTAATCACTGGAAATAAGCTTCCATTACAGTGGTGTAGCCTCTTAATATTGTTTTGCTGTGGGATATTGCTAATTCAAAGTACGCATGGGGTACTTATGTTTGGCCACTCTCATTTTAAATTGAAGACCTGTGTGAAAAAAGTGCCTTAGTCACTAAATAACACTTTTGTGATTTTGGGGGTTAAAATTTACAAAACATGTTGCAGTGAATATAATAGAATTGTATATGATATAAAAGATGATATGGAATATATCTGCAACGTGTTCTGAAAACTTTGACCCCCAAAATCACAAAACTATTATTTAGTGACTTCTTACACACAGGTCTTCAATTTTCCTTTTGTCTTGACAAGATGAAAATGGCCGTTCACGTTCCAGCTTGTAAACAATACATGAAGAGCATTATAGATTTAATTTGCTACACCTTGGTTGCAAAAACATCAGAAAATGTGTTTGTCTTGACCATATTATTACAATGATTGCAGTTTGCCACAGCTATGTTCTTATCTCAGGAGCCTGGGGATAACTGCATACGTTTGTCCTTTATTGTTAGTGACATGTCTGTGACTGACAGGTGACATCTCCAGAAAAGCATCATGGAGAGCACAGTCACTATTCACAATATCCCAGGTGCATTTAATGGTTTGTTTTATGTGTGCTGCCTCTCGGCTATAAGTAGTCACAAAGTGAACGCAATTGTTTGACTGGCGTTGTCTTCCTTTTTTCCCCTTTAGTATTTACTGTCTGTTGATGGATTCAACTTTTTCAATGACTTTGTCAGTGTCTATTGATCATATCCTCTCTGAATGGGTCTTTTGTGCATATCATCCAATGAATTTCAAAATCCTATTGTAAGTCACAAATTTTGTATGGCTTTGAATTGGCAAAATGGTTTGTTTTCAATCAGCTGAGGAGGACGAAAGCTGTTGGCTCAGAGAGTGGTTTTAAAATCTGTCAGTTTTTTGAGTATTGAAGTATTCAGAACACTACTGTAAATTTTCGTACCAGGAAAATGAATCTCAGTCCATAGGTATTCTAAGGTAAGATTCGAGTTAGTGTTAATAGCATTCAGGACACTTGTGGAATTCACTTTCCACAGAACAACTCTTACATCATCAAGAAAAATAAAATGTTGGAATTTAGCAGATTTTCCAGAATAATTTGACAATAATAGTCTAATCTTAACAAGATGCACAATGTAACATGTCTCTGCTACAGAAGAGACAATATGAAAAGCGCAGTACCACCACAGAGTGATCAGACATTAACTGGAAGAAGGAGAACAAAGTTTGATATCAGATGAACATGCTCATTCATTGGAGCATATTGATAATTTAACTGAATAATATCTAGTTCCAGGATGGTTGTTGGAGAGTGCCGTCTTCATTCCAGTTGTTCTGAAATGCAATGCTGGAGGTACACTGTTTACACAAGACGAATTTTAACAATGCAATCCCTCTCTCAATCTTTGGTTTTTTATGCTGGAACATTTGTAAAGAGGTGTACCTAGTTGTGACTTCAGGCGCAATAGTCTATGAACTGGGTATTAATTCATATGTAGGTTGCATTAAACTGAATTAAAATTGCCTGATGTAGATGAACTTGCTTGGCATTAGATAGAAGGTCCTATCATTCATGGTATGGATATCCGTTTTGCTTTTATTATGGCTTAGTATAATCGGCAGTCTTGCTTGCAGCAGAACATAAACACTGCTCATGCATAATGAATGAAACTTTTATATTATTCAGTCATAAATTACATTTATATATTACCGCTCATCTGTTAAACAAGCTAAATGTCAGCATAAATTTTATTGAAGGGATAAGTAAGTTTGTAATGTGACTGAGCTCGGTTAGAGTGAGGAAAATCGTCCCCAGTGGCAAACCCTGTCATTTTGACACTACATGCTAAGGTAACCCAAATTATTTTATATATATATATATATATATATATATATATATATATATATATATATATATATATATATATATATACAAAACCAGTGAAGTTGGAACGTTATGTAAATCGTAGATAAAATCTGAATACAATGATTTGCAAATCTTTTTCAACTTATATTCAATTAAATACACTGCAAAGACAAGATGTTTAATGTTCAAACTGAGAAACTTTTTTTTTTTTTGCAAATAATCATTAACTTAGAATTTAAAGGCAGCACCACATTGCAAAAAAGTTGGCACAGGGGCCTTTTTACCACTGTGTTACATCGCCTTTCCTTTTAACGACACTCAGTAAACTGAGTGGGAACTGAGGAGACCAATTTTTGAAGCTTTTCAGGTAGAACTCTTTCCCATTCTTGCTTGATGTACAGCTTAAGTTGTTCAACAGTCCAGGGTCTCTGTTGTCGTATTTTACGCTTCATAATGCGCCACACATTATCAATGGGAGACAGGTCTGGACTACAGGCAGGCCAGTCTAGTGCCCATACTCTTTCACTACGGAGCCATGCTGTTGTAACACGTGCAGAATATGGCTTGGCATTGTCTCGCTGAAATAAGCAGGGGCGTCCATGAAAAAGACGTTGCTTGGATGGCAACATATGTTGCTCCAAAACCTGTATGTACCTTTCAGCATTAATGGTGCCTTCACATATGTGTAAGTTGCCCATGCCTTGGCACTAATACACCCCCATATCATCACAGATGATGGCTTTTGAACTTTGCGCCTATAACAGTCCGGACGGTTCTTTTCCTTTTTGGTCCGGAGGACACGACGTCCACAGTTTCCAAAAACAATTTGAAATGTGGACTCGTCAGACCACAGAACACTTTTCCACTTTGCATCAGTCCATCTTAGATGAGCTTGGGCCCAGCGAAGCCGGTGGCGTTTCTGGGTGCTGTTAATAAATGGCTTTCGCTTTGCATTGTAGAGTTTTAACTTGCACTTGCAGATGTAGCGACGAACTGTAGTTACTGACAGTGGTTTTCTGAAGTGTCCCTGAGCCCATGTGGTGATGTCCTTTACACACTGATGTCGGTTTTTGATGCAGTACCGCCTGAGGGATCGAAGGTCACGGGCATTCAATGTTGGTTTTCGACCTTGTCGCTTACGTGCAGTGATTTCTCCAGATTCTCTGAACCTTTTGATGATATTACGGACCGTAGATGATGAAATCCCTAAATTTCTTGCAATAGCTTGTTGAGGAATGTTGTTTTTAAACTGTTCGTCAATCAGCTCACGCATTTGTTCACGAAGTGGTGACCCTCGCCCCATCCTTGTTTGTGAATGACTGAGCATTTCAGGGAAGCTGCTTTTATACTCAATCATGGCATCCACCTGTTCCCAATTAGTCCGTTCACCTGTGGGATGTTCCAAATAAGTGTTTGATGAGCATTCCTCAACTCTCTCAGTCTTTTGTCCCACTTGTGCCAGCTTTTTTGAAACATGTTGCAGGCATCAAATTCCAAATGAGCTAATATTTGCAAAAAATTACAAAGTTTACCTGTTCGAACTTTAAGTAATTTGTCTTTGCAGTGTATTCAATTGAATATAGGTTGAAAAGGATTTGCAAACCATTGTAATCTGTTTTTATTTACAATTTACACCACGTGCCAACTTCACTGGTTTTGGGTTTGTATACATATATACATATACATATATATATATATATATATATATATATATATATACATGTATACAAACCCAAGACCAGTGAAGTTGGCACGTGGTGTAAATTGTAAATATATATATATATATATATATATATATATATATATGGGTGGCACGGTGGCACAGTGGTTAGCATTGCTGCCTCACAGCAAGAAGGTCGTGGGTTTCTGTGTGGAGTTTGGATGTTCTCCCCGTGTTGCGTGGGTTTTCGCCGGGTACTCCGGTTTCCTCCCACAGTCCAAAGACATGCATATCAGGCTAATTGGAGACACCAAATTGCCCATAGGTATGAGTGTGAGAGTGAATGGTGTGTGAATGGTGTGTGTGACCTGCGATGGATTGGCAAGCTGTTCAGGGTGGGTCCCTGCCTTTGCCCGTAGTCAGCTGGGATAGGCTCCTAGTGAGGAATAAGCGGGTATAGAAAATGGATGGATATATATATATATATATATATATATATTTTATTTTTTTTTTAATTAACCTGCTTGGCCAACAGGCCCAATCGGGCTGCTGTGCTTAGGGTCTTGGGGTCATTAGTGGTGGTCTGTCGTGCGTGCGTGGGGCCACAATTGTCGTTTCGGTGCGATACAGCTTTCAGTTTTCCATGGATCCTTTTCATATTTTTTATGCATGTATATGGGCCCAAGATCTAGCCCGAGTTTGAGTTTGGGCTCGACACGATTCTTGGTTTGGCCACCAGGCGGCTTTTTCTGCAAGACTTCAAACAGCTCTAACTCTCTTATTCTATGAGCTAAGATGCATACATTTTTACTGTTGGTTTTTCTGCCAAGGGTTCATAATATGTAGAATGGGTTTATGATTTGACCTATATTTGACCTAAATGCGCCGATTTCGTTTCAGCACCATTGCACAGTTAGTTCTCAACGGATCTTTTTCCTATTGTATATGCATGTATATGGGCCGAAGATGTAGCGCGAGTTCAATTTTGGTCATGCCGGATTCTTGGTTTGGCCACTGGGCGGCTTTTTCTGCAAAACTTCCAAAGATACTTTAAATTTTTACTTTAGGTTGTTCTGCCAAGGGTTCATCATATATGTAATGGGTTTTTGATTTGACCTAAATGTAAAGGTTATGTGGGTCAAAGGTCGTGAAATGCACAGATATTCTATGAGCTAAGATGCTCAAATTTTTTGGGCGCTTGGCCAAAAGGCCCAAGGGGCTTATGCTATGCTTGGGGTCTTTAGTGGTGGTCGGTTGTGCGTCCGTGCTTGCGTGGGTAAACTTTTGCCTTGTCTGCGCTCTAGCGTTTCACCAATCCTTTTCATACTTCATATATTTGAAATATTTCTTATTTCGTACATAGCGGCATGAGGTCTAGACCAAGTTAGATTTTGAGCCCAATCACAATGATATTTATACCAATAGGAGGTGTTCCATTTTGGCCTCGTTTGGCCAAGCAGACATAATGGCTTTGGCGCTATTTTTTCTCTACTTGTTTTTTTTGTTTTTTTCTCTTCTTGTGACGCCTGATTTTTTTCTATGAACATTCTGGACACAAACAGCAGATTTGGTGCACTTCCATACATGGTCCTAGATCGAATGTACATAGTACATGATTTGTGAGAACAGTCAGAACATACACTGTATGGCTAAATGAAACAACCCTATTTTGATTGACATAAGCAAATGCCTTTGATCCTATGATTGAGTCACTATTAGCAGTGCTTGATCCGTGTCAGCTGGTTATGCTTTTAACTCTTTTAACCCTTTGTCATATAACAGACTGTTACCCCGACCTGTGCCAAAACACAGCTTACTGTGATGGTGAAACCACCTGATTGTAAACAGGGTCACATGACAAACAAAAGTAATGTGATCAGACTTGTGTTTGGAGGCCGGTTTTCTTGCATTGAAGGTTATTGCACGTTCTCTATGCAAGGCAAGGCAAATTTCTTTGTATAGCACAAGTCATACTCACTGCAATTCAAAGTGCTTTACAGAGACATAAAAATACATCAAAATAAACAATTAAAAACAGAATGTAGTATAGATAGAACCAGCCAATAAATGAATACCAATAAAAATATAAAAATTGCATTTAATGTGACCGCTAAACCGTCTTGTAGGATTCAATCCTCATCCAGTGTGTAGCTTCTCATCTCTGACACAACCGTGTTGAAAGACCTATCCCATCGTTGTGTTGTTGTCTATCCCATTGTTGTGTTGTTTTGTATCCCATAGGTGTGTAAAAGATATTATAGTGCTTTAAGTGAGGCAAATTATTGGCCTGCATTAAGCAAAGAAAACAGCTGATCAGAAAGCTGAAATGATGGAAATTGGGTTGAGAACTAGCCAAAGCATTATTAAAACCTGGAAGGATGGTTATGAACGGTCAACTTTGCAGTAGAAATAGTTTGGAGGAAAAAAACCATGATTGATCGTGAGCGGAGTCTTACAACAATAGACAGTTGAACTCATGGCTATATTTATTGTGAAAGTGAATGCATTTCCACTCGTACAATGTAATGAAAACTTAAAGGATTGGGATGAAACAGCTGCGTCGCCACAAGAAAGCCTTTGTTTTTTTGAGGCTATGGGGCTAATTGAGAGAAAAAACCACAATTTACAAGAGAGCATAAATATTGAAGTGTGTAGCAATGGAAACAGGTCATGGGGTCCAAATTTTCCCTTTTCCAGAGTGATGAGCGTATCAGGGTAAGAAAGGAAGCCCATGAAGCGATTCACCAGTCATGCGCGGTGTTCACTGTACAAGACTCGGGGGTGTTGTATTATGATATGGGGCTACTTTAGTTTTTTCAGGTGCTCAGCAATATTATAGAACAATAAAATGAGCCCTTTAGAACTATACCAGGCCAACCCATGTTGGGGCACTCTTGAGAAAATGGGACTCAAAGTTGCCAGCCTCTTGTATCAACTAGAGTAACTGGCAACAAAAACACTGCATGCGTTACATACTCCAGATCTGTAAAATTATGTAGATGCCCTTCTGTTTCACTTAAAGTGAAACCTACTTGCTTCTGAAGAGGAACCACCATATTCTGATTCATTGAGGACAAACTCTTGGTGTCTGTCATCTTCCACTTCACCTTCATCATCCATCATAGCAAGCAATTCCTCATCAGCAAGATACGTGGCTGCCGTGTTTACAGTGAATTATGGGAAAGTTGTGGGATGGCCCACCATGGCTTAGGCAGTGCAGTGCGTGTGTACAGTAGCAGAGAAGGCGTTCGCATGCATTAACAATCTATGGGTTGCCCCATTTAGGAAATGTAGATTTCAGTTTTCTGCACGTGCTGATAAGCTAAACTCAATTTTGCCAAAGGTGCGGGATGATGACAGATATCAGATCTGAGCAAAAGATGGGTATTGAGTGTTTTCCGCTAAAATGTTAACATAGTCTTAACTGATCTCCAGCTTGTCCCTGCTGCGAGGGGCCTGGGGCTCAAGGCTGCAGTGGGAATCAAATCTCTGCTGTCATGCTGTGTGTGAGATACTCCTCTGTCCTGCTGCAGGAAAGCACACGCATTGATTTTCTTGGAGATCCTGGGCCAGGTTTCATTACAGTTATGTCATGTCCAAATCTCATTGGGCCACAGAGTACAGTGTGCTATTTTAAGATTTTTTTAAATCCTTGCATTTATTGATCTAGTCAGTGAGCTTCACAGATTAAAACTTACAGTTTGCCTTTTATTTATAAAATTAATTTTTTTAAGGTCCCCTATTATGCCACCAGGTGCATAGCTAATTAGCCATTATGAGCCAGTTCAAAATCTCCCCCTCCTGACATCACAAAGGGGAGTGACCACCCAGAATAATGAAATCTGATTGACATCTTGGCTGAAGGTTCCCTATGTGATGTCAAGTGGGAAAAGATTTTGAAATGGCTTGTAATAACTAATTCAGCTGTGCACCTGGTGACATAATAGGGGACCTTTAAAAAAATTGATTTTATAAATAAAAGGCAAACCTAGTTGAGAAGACTTTTTTACTGTGTTCTACAAAATTGTTGCCATCCCAGCAGTCTTGCATCTTGAGTTATTGAGCCGGATGCCTTTTGACACATTTATGAATGCTGTGGACAGTGACCTCTACCTTCCTCTGTACGGCACGTGGCTCAGTTGCAGGGTTTGGCAGCCATATTGTTCTTATCTTCCTCTGCTTATGGTTGAATTGAAGATGCTAAAAAAACTCCCTTTCCTCTTTGGCACCACTGTGTGGAGAGTGCTGAGACATTCGCTAATGTTTTTGTAGGCCCACTTATGTAGGACATCTTATATTGTATTTTTTCATAAGACTGAAACTTCGCAGCTCATTATTAATATCTTGCTTGTTTTCAGTGTACTGTTTAGACCCCGTAACATTAAGCCCATCAAATACTGTCCTCACTGTAAAAAAAAAAGAAAAAAAAACATTTTACAAATTAAAATTCAGCCAAGACAGTAAAGTTGTGGATGCATGTACATCATGTTTTCTGAAGATTAAGGTATACAGACAGAGTCATGGGTGCAGATTATTGTTATACATGTTATACATAAATGTGTTCATATTTATCATGTATTTTTTATTTTCATTTGGCGTTTTCATGTTTCCCTTCCCAGCGAGGTCAGCTAATTCTGCTACCGTTAATGAGCCATGCAGTGCAAATGTTGCCAGGTTGGTTTCTCATTACCCTCATAACCCTGTGTGACTCACCCCAGGCCGTTCCGAAGGTGGTTGCAAGCCCTGCCGTCATGACAAGGGCAGCCCGTCCAAGTCCAACGAGGTAATCAGCCCGGAGGTGCTGAAGATGCGGGCTGCCCTCTTCTGCATCTTCACCTACCTAGACACCAAGACTCTGCTGCGGGCCGCTGAGGTCTGCCGCGACTGGAAGTTTGTCGCTCGGCACCCAGCCGTGTGGACCCGGGTCCTGCTGGAGAATGCCCGTATCGCATCTAAGGTACTATACCTCCTGAAAGAGGCCCAGAGAGGCCTGGAATCAGCAGGTTTCCTCATGCTATTAAAAGCCGAAGTAATCAAGTCAGTTTTGTTGAAAGATCTGGCCGGCTATCAAGATCTGCTTTTCCTGTTGTGTTTTCCCTCTTGTCAAGAACTGTATTTTTAGGTGTTGCATCACCTCTGTCACCTGTTTGTCACACAGTTTTCCTCTTTCCTTAAATGACAGTTTGGTGCCACTTTCAGGAAAGGCTGCATTTTTATGTGGTTGCAAAAGAAGAGGGTGCGTTTCCTTCTTTATTATCCGAAGAAGCTGCCCGTGGTTGGGAAGCTGTGAAATGTTAGAGATGAGAAATTCCAAAGGGTAAAGGCAAAGCTGTATTTCCCTTATGTTAGTACAAGCTGTAAAGTGAAATCATTTCATTCTCTTTTTTGTGGGACCAAACATCAGCGTTGTCTGAGCCACACATTGGCCATTAGCAAACACCTCTTAAAGATTTCTGACTGCTTCTAATACCAGAAGTGGTGTTCATAGCAAAGTAATCATTAAATCCCAGCACTAGTTCCTTACATTTTCACCAAGTATATCTTGGTCACAAAATCCAATTTAACATGCAGACTTGAGAAAATGAATGTTCCACCTGTCCAGCTCCAGCAATCATTATCTCTATTCAGGTTTTTTTTTAAATTCAGTTTTTATTGGTTTTGTTTAGCACTTTTCAGGCTTTAGATTGACCCAAGACACTTTAGGGCAGGACCTTAATATAGGCAGAAATATGAGCCACTGGAAATTGAATTTGAATTATTGATAATTGAATTTGAATTGCTCAGTTTGAATTTGAAGTGCACTATATGAATTTCATCTCTCAGGTACCAAACTGTAAAACTCATTTAATTTCACTTATTTGTCACCACAGGCATACATTGCATGTAATTACAACCATTTTTTTAAATATTTTTTTTTTGTTGTTTCTTTTTTATGCAACCAGTCCTGTATACATTTTTCCATTCAAAGAAAATACATACAAAGGAAGTGAAGTTTGACTCCACTGGCACAGATTTATTTTCAATAAAACAAGCGAATAAACTAGGGCTGTCGTAATAATTAATCGCGATTAATTTAAGCGCAATAAAAGTAACCGCCACTATGAGGCAGACAGACGTGATTGCTTATTACCTTTTCTATGACACTTACCTAATGCGGTCATTTGAAATGCTTCCAGTAGGAAAACTGTGATTTGAAGTCCTCTAATTACCAGCGAGGTTGGACAGCTTCCATCGCCTTGGCATAATTAGCTGACCTTAAATCAATTCTCGTGTACTTTGCCTGACTTGCAACCAAAATGTGGCTTATAATGATTAAGAAGTGATAATGAGAAGCAGATAGACCTAACCAGGCTGCCGCGTTTCTTGAAAGATTTTCAAATTCGTTAACTATTTACATGTCATGTTCTACAAGCTTAAACAAAATGTTTTCCACCTTCACTGTTGGTTATTTAGATATTCGAAAGTAAATAAAATCAAGTGCTATAAGTTACATTATTTAAAATTTCTCTCGTTCAATTATCTAATAAAAAATGCCTCAAATTTGCGCCAAAGATTCGCCTGAACATTAATTGCCAAATCTTCGGTGCATTTGACTATTGCCTGCAATGCAAACGTATTCTCTCTCACATTCATGTTCGGTATGCTGTTTTCCACTTCATGTAGCCTATATTTTTAAGCTCTTAAAACCAGGGCCATCTTTGAATAACTTCTTTTTTTTATAAATATCTTTAATAATGCGTGCAAAATTCCTTGATGAAAGGTGTAATTCAGAGATCTGCTATTTATTCAGATTTTACACAGCAACAGCACAGCAACAGCAACCTGGTTAGGTCTGTCTGCTTCTCATTATCTCTTCTTAATCATTATAGGCCACATTTTGATTTTGATTAGTCAGTTGGCTGAACAAATGGCCTGATCGCAGGTTAGGCAAAGTACACGAGAATTGATTTAAGGTCAGCTAATTATGCCAAGGCGATGGAGGCTGACCAACCTCGCTGGTAATTAGCGGACTTCAAACCACAGTTTTCTTACCAGAAGCATTTCAAATGACCGCATTAGGTAAGTGTCATAGAAAAGGTAATAAGCAATCATGTCTGTCTGCCTCATAGTGGCGGTTGCTTTTATTGCGCTTAAATTAATCGCGATTAATTATTACAACAGCCCTAAAATAAACAGAACTTTAAATACAAAGGTAAATGTAAAGTAAAAATTGGTAAAAAGTAAAAATAACAATCACAACAAACACCCCAGCAACTATATTTGCAATTGTGTGCTGCTCAGAAGAGTGCTCTGACCAAAACCGATGATGGCACAACCCAGGGTCAAACATGAGACAACTGATACATAAGGCAGTGCCCTAACCTACTGAGCGAACTCAGCTTACTGCAACATGATTGGCCTCAATCGCCATTCGAAGAGTCAGCCGGCAAGCACTTAAAGCACCCCGGCTGCCGCAAAGTTGCCATGACTACTCCAAAAATGACTTTTGAATATTTAGGAGACAATAATGGCAAAAAAAATAAAAAACAAACCAGTTTAGCGACAATGGTATTGCATTCCCCAATGCGCTGCGTAATAGTGTCACAAAAGTCAATCAAATGCAGTGACATATACTGTATTGGGCTATGATTGTTCGATTTCAGTGGTTTAGGGGTTGTTCTAATTCTCAGAGCCAATAGAATCCAACAGTCACCCCCAAAATCAAATTGACACTATTACAAGCTAATCACAGGGAAGAAAATACATTGCGTGCAATCAGAAGGCTCGAGCATGACCAGATTTGAAGCAGTGCCCTGGAAACCAACATGAATGGGCACTGGTATATCTTGTTTCAATGTAACACAGTCCCATTCGACTAGCTATCACTAGCGCAGATTTACCCTTGGACATAGTTTTTTTTTTTATTTCTTTTATTACAAAATAGCACAGGTAATGTAAGGTGTTTGCATGTCTTTCGTTAGCTGTTGTCTGAGTGTGGTTTTGGTTTAAGATGAAAAGGCTTACATCGTTGGAATCTGTGGACTCTCCTCTTTCATTTGTTTTCCAGTATCATTTGTGCTCATAACACAAAATTAGCAGAACTCCCAGCGCCAAATATGCAATTGTGAACTGATTTTGTTTTATTTTATATTTTTTACATGCTAATTTAGTTGCTTGGTGCTTGAATGTGTTTTGTTTAGGTAAAGGTGGTCATCATGAGCTTTTAGCCAAGTTTCTTCTCTTTAAGTGGGTGTGCCTCATGACTTTTTGCTGTTAATAAATAAAAAAAACCTGTTACTCAAGATATTCTCAGCCTGCTCCCAGTATCTGGGGCGTACAGGCTTATGAGGTCTGCCTATCAAAGGCAATTGTAAAACTATGTGATCACCAATTTTGTGTTGCAGGCTGAATTATCCTGATGTTACCTCTGTGTTGCTGGGTAACTTCTATAGACTGACTCTGTTGTACAGTGACTGTTTTGAAAGGTTACCCTGGTGCAAAGAGTAGTTCTGTTGAAGGGTTTCCTGGTCTGGTTTAGTTATCGTGTCGGATGACTTTGTGTTGTCTCTGTCTAGTAGCACAACTGTTGTGGACTGACATAGTAGCTGTATTACCCTGTGCAGAGGAATAGCGGTATTGTTGCCTTACCTGATGTTGTAGAAATATTGGCCCTAATTTATCAAACTTGCGTAGGACCTGGTGTAGATTCTGGTGTAAATATCAGCGTTCGCCAGGTGTCATGTCTGATTTACTAAAAGTGTGTACGTTGCTGATTTTGGTGTACAACCGGTGTGGCGTTGATAAATCTGGCGGCTGAAACCATCGTAATTTACATGACGCGCCCTAATAAATTCAAGCTCCGGGAGGCATAGTCCCGCCCACTTTACGACATGGACTCTCGAAAGATGGCAAAGAAAGAAGAACTTAACTGAGGAGGAAATATAAATTATCACGTCCAAGGTGGAGAAAAACAAAATAATTTTATTTGGAAGCCTTAAGAGTGGCATAAAGGGAGCCCAGAAGGCTGCAGCTTGGAAAACTATTGCTGCTGCGGTAAGCACTTTTGGGGTGGAAAACCGGAGTGCAGCAGAGGTTTGCTTTAACTCATTAATAAATTCAATTTAAAGATCCATGATATTTCATGTTATATAGCCTACATAACTGACAATCCAAATGCTTTACATGTAGGTAAGAAAAAGTGGTCCGATTTTAAGATCTCTGCCAAAAAACGGGTTGCTGCGCTAGCAGCGCACGGACCGGTGGAGGCCAACCAGACTCGAACCTCCGTCTGTCACCATTCGAGGAGCGCGTGGCAGCAGGGCTCCCCCGTACATCTTGGGAATATGAGGCGGTGGGGACACGGACGAGTCCCTACCGCCTCGGTCGGAGCTGCATGAGGGTAATTGTTAAAATACAGTCTGCAGAGATCACTCTTCATTGTACTTTTATCAGAATTACTCCATGATATTTTATTGTGTGCCACATAAAATGAGGAGTCACTCGTAACCTTCCCCTTGGAGATCTCTGCGCCGAAAGTTCCTCTCATGTCGGACAGAATTGTATTCCTCTAACAATGGAAGGTCTGCCATTGTCAAAATGTGATAACGGTAGTTAGCTAGTTAGTTAATGTACTCTTATGGTTACTCAGCCAAAGAGACGGCAAAATAATGAAAAGTTTGATGAAATGAGTGTAAATCTGCACTCGCTAGTAATAAATTTGATTTTCTTAAGTAATTACGCAAACATATTTCCCAGTCTGCCTTTTTAATTAACTTGCGTTTCTTTTGTTGTTCAGTATATATCTGACTGGATGAGCATCTGACACACCACACTGCATATCTGTCAAGCCACGCATTGCACTTAATCAAATTGATTGTAATTGTCAGCCATCTGGCCAGACAAGCAGGTTGTTGTCTCAAAATATAAGTTAAATCAATTTCTCAACGCAGGTGTCGTATTTATTTACTAAGTCTATTTATTCATTTTACTAATACAAAAGTAAAAGCAACAACAGCATGACGTCCAAATCGCTGCATATTATTAATAATTTTGACAGGTGCCCTCGTTCCTGCATGTTGTTCGCTGGTTTCAAATCTGCTTACACCTGGTCGGACCTGGCGAGAGATCTTTGCTGACAGTTCGCTCACGTTCAGATTGATAAATGCCGATCCTTGCAGGAGATGTGGTGTACACCCATTTTTTTTGGTGCATGCACATTTGATAAATGAGGGCCAATGTGCTGTTGGACGACCTAGTGTTGTGTCTTTTTTGTACAGTAACTATAGTAGATGGGCCCTATGTTTTAGAGTGACTGTGTTGGAGGGTTAATCTTTGTTGAAGAGTAGCGGTGTTGTTACCTGACCCAGTGTTATAGGTTATCATGTTACCAGATGACCTGCTGTTATCTCTGCGTTTTAGGATAACTATAGTAAATTGACCCTGTGTTGTAGACTGACTATGTTATAGGGTTACCTTGGGTTGAAGAGTAGTGGTGCTGTAGGCTGACGTGGTGTTGTAGAGGCGTCGTGTTGTAGGATGATTTGGTGTTGTCTCTGTATTGTTGGGTAACTATTGTAGATTGACCCTGTGCTGTACAGCGGCTGTGTTGTTGGCTTGCCCCATGTTGAAGAATAGCAGTGGAGTCACCTGACCTTAGGTTGTCACGTAATCATTCTGCTGGGTGACGATAAGCCCTTCATATGTTATGGACTCACCGTATGCTGCCTCTGTTTTTCAGTTCTTATGCACGCTGTCTCAGTGGTGTACCCAGACCCACTCCCTCATTCTGCAGAACCTCAAACCCCGACAGAGGGGCAAGAAGGAGACCAAAGAGGAGTACCTGAAGAGCACACGGTGAGAGGCTAACGAGCGGCTTTCACAGCTCCTCTACATGTTACATTTATGGTGATTCACAGAGTGAGTATGCTTTTCAAGTAGTGGGGGGCAAAGTTTTCAAGAATCCAAGATTTAGTCTCACCAAAGATTTAATAGGGCTTTGCAAATTTTAGGGATATTGAATTGACTAGGGTATCATTCTCAATGGGTTTCAACATGGAATGTAATATTTCCCATAGATGTGTCTCTGAAGTGCGGCACAGCTCACAGGCTTCTTGACCCAGGCTATCCCACAGCAACTCTCTCAAGTTTAAATCGAGTGATTAAGATGGGCAATCCATACTTTGTTATTTCCTTTAGAAAAAGCCCCCGAAGATTTTGGACTTATGTTTTGGGTTTTTGTAATGCTGCAACACGAAGCTTCCTCCGTTTCCTTTGTCTGAAAATGGCTTGTGATTGTAACTTTAGAGCAGTAGTGCACATTCTGACCTGGACCTTTGGCTGCTTTTCTCAGTAAGTAGATTTATGTTCGTTCTGTGTTGAAATGGGCCAGGCAAGATTTGATTTGATCTGCAGAATGAGATCAATTAATCTGTAGTAGCAGAACTGGATATCTGTCGGATGCTCTGAGCAAAGCTTTAGGCTTTCTCACCCAAAGTAGCATCCTTGCTTGAATATCTGCTTCAATTTACCTGCCTTAGCCTCTGTTTCTCTGTGGTGCAGTCTTGTCACTGTCTAAGCTTTTGTTCTCTCTATATACCACTGTGTTATTTATGCCTGTATCAGTCTAGCTTCTGCTCTCTCTACTTCTGTCTTATCTGCAAGTTTCTACCATGTCCCTGTTTCTCAGCGTCTCTCCTGTATCTGTCTGCTTCATAACCCCCCCCCCCTATTTATGCTTCAGTCTAAAGTGTGTCCTGCTTAAGTCTTGTCCTGTTTGAAGTGAAAGAGATCCTTGGTCTGCAGTGAGCTGCAAATGAAAAAACTGCCTCTTGGGTACTACAAAATATATTTTCGTAATATTAAGACAAGGCTGAACAGAATGATGAGTACTTAAACATCCAGATTAAAACACTTAACAGCGATGTCCACTGTCCTATGGATGTCCTATGAGAAGAGGTTAAAATAATCTCTTGTTGAAGACCCAAATTGTCTGCTTTCCCATTAGTGTTCTTCCACCCAATAGCCAAGCAAACTGGCAATTTTATGGTCTGTGACAAATCCTATTAACCGATACTTCAAATGCTCTGCTATATCACCAAACAAACATGATTTTAGCATTATGTAACCTACTGCACATGCTGAGTAATCTAACAAAGATGCAAGCTAGGCTAACCACATTAGCTAAAACAGAAAGAAGTTTATTTAAAATGCTAGTATTGTGTAATAATCAAATGTGCTGTGAACTTCCCAGATCCCACAATATAAATGGAGAGACACATACTGTAGCTGGTAATGGTAATACCTGCATTAATGTAATGATCAATATAATGAATATAAAAGAGAACTCAAGTATCCCTCACGTATACTTTGTTGAAAAGAAACCAACCATAAGAGAATAAAGGAGCAGAAATGATTCTGTCATTGCAAGACAAGCAACACTGAAAGGGAGGAGGAGCGCTAACTTGTGCATAAATCAAAAAAGCTAAAAAAAAAAAAAAACTGCTCAAAACAAGTGGGAATTTTGTACAAAATTATCACAACCCTCATGTGAATGCCTTTCATTTCTACTCCTATTCAGCAAGTTACGTGCCTATTGGAAGTATGTTCCCTATGATTTATTTACCTCTTAAGTCTATTTCCCTCCCTGGCTGTATCTCCTTTCATGGTCACTTCCTAATGGTTCTGTGACGTGTATTTAAACTTCCAGCTTTGTGTTGCAGTTGCTGGATTGTAGTTTGCTATTTGTGCTTAGAGCCAGTCAGTATTCCTGGTAGAAACTCTTTGTCTTTATTAAGTGTAATGTAAAATTTCATGACAGCGATTCCCAAAAGCTTTCCTGTCAACTCACTTAAAACAAATAAGCTTCCAAGTCTACTTAGGATCCAGGATTGGGACCGCACTCAAGTTAACTCGGCTCAAGGCAGGTCGTCTGTCCAGTTTAATTGGTAGGAGCTGCCAAGCCTAATCTAGGCCCAGGATTGGGACCGCATTCTTGTTAACACTCCCAAGTATGTTCCTCTGTCCAGTTTTTTTTTTTTAGAACCAGTTCCCAATCTTATTACGGGCATCAGGATTGGAACAAGCTCCCCTCAAACTAGTCCATCTTCCTGTGGTATAGTTCGGCCCTGGCAAATATGTTATCCCAAAAGCCAGTGGCCAGTGATTGACTGCTCAGTTTTGCTTACAACATCTGTACTGAACTGTGCTATACTTATCTGGGATTTTGTCCCCACCTCTTCCTCAGGGGTTCCATCCCTAAATTACAGTATAAGCTGGCAATAAAATTAGCTATTGGATTGTACTCTGCCTCCACTCTTGATTTCTGGTTTGGAACATCACATAAAATGAGTCAAGGCCATACAGACTTTAAAAGCTTTTGTCTGTCAATGTCACTGTCACATGACAGCTAAGGCATTTCTCAGCCGATTATTAGCTAAACGTTTTCAAGGGATGAAAAAATAGTGACCTCCAGTTTTGTAATGGCTTCATCACTTTTTCAGTATTTGAATCTTTGTCCAGGCGTGCAGAAAAATAGCAAAAAATTCAAGTCATAATATCTTCATGTGGGGAATTCTTATTTTTAAACATCAAATGTACAGGTTTTAACCTCAGCAAAATTTTGATGCATTGTGCAAACTGAATATTAAGCATGAAATTTTGCTCTAATACATGCAGGTAAAGAAGTAATTTGGCATATTTTGCGTATTTTTCACAGCTCCGAAAGTTTAAACTTTTTCCTGGACCCACTCAGAAACTATTGCTGCCTGACATGACACGCATCAATCAACAGACTGAACAGAGCTTCTTACTCTCAGTCTTGCATCATATTTTTTGTTAACACAAAAAGCAATGGTTTTTAGCCGCATAATTAATTTAAAAAATGTACACTTTTAAAATCATCTTCTGCTTTTTTATTTTTTATTTATTTATTTATTTTATTTTATTATTTTATTTTTCCAAATTTTCGTTTAACGCAATGCTATAGGCTACCGCTTTTAAGACAGTCAAGCTTGTAAACACAAATCTGTGAGAATTTCACGAACGCAGTTATGGAAACTGAACAAATTGTCCGATCGTCTGTCTAATAACTCATTCAGTTAACTTTGAGTGCATGGGCTTTTAATGGTAGTAATAAAAATAATAATCCATCAACAATGGAAGTAATGGCTTCGGTTTCCATGTGATCTATCGGCGACTAAATGATTGGCTAAATTCAGATCAGAAAAATTATTTACTCAAAAATAAGCCTATGCTTAGACAAAAAAAGACAAAAACTGAAAGACAAACTTTTCTGAAACTTCTGCACCACCTTTTCCACACATCAGGTGATTAAACCTGTACTTCATGATCGTTTGAATTGCTTAAATGAAATAAAAGACCATTTCAAAGGTCTTTATTCGATTTTAAAGCTTCCAACCCCTTAGAAGGGAAAAACGAGAGAAAGTCCTGGATGATAATAATTGGTTTCCATGTCACCAGTGGTGAAATCGACTATGATATATGTGAAATTTAAAAACTTCCATGTGCAAAGACTTCAATTCCGCGTGAGAATCTCTGAAATACACGTGATTGAATAATGACTGATCCGTGTTCCAATGAAATATCGGCTTCACTTTTAATCTTCACTTTTATTTTTAAGTGTAAGATTTCTGACAACGGCATGAGAGCGTGATTATGCTACTAAAAATATGAGAATCGTGCCATATGCGTGAAAGTTCACAGGTATGCAATTTTGAACAACACAAATGTAAATCCACCAGATTACGCATCTAAATGAATGATTGTCATCTTACCTAAACGGGGAGAACTAGCAAGACCAGATAGTGTGCTCTCGGAGTTAATCTATTGTTTATTATGAAAATGATTGAGAACAAGCCAGGACTAATAATTGTTTTAAAGGGGTGATCTGTGCCCCACCAAATTTTCAGTTCTCACTATGCCACTGGTTGGTTGGATGACCTGAGATTGACAGTATTTTTCTTAACTGAAAATAAATTACTCCGATAAGCTGGGTCAAGGTCATGCAAGACTTTAAAAGTGAACGGTCAAATCTTAAAATTCTCGCAATACTTGCCAGGCATCCAATACACTGTAATAAGTCTGAGAGTAATATCAGTAATAAGCCAGGTGGATTTATGTTTTCCATACATCCACCTCATGTAGGTTTCCGTATATAACGGATTCACCCTACCAAGAGAAAGAGGTCACTGGGCGATTGCACTCTCATGGCATAGGGAAGATTTCTCTTCAGAGGAACTGGCTTGGCAAACATTTGATGCTAATGACCGCAGGAATGTAGCAAAACCCAAAATCAGGCAGAGATGGGAAAAGCCTGCTCATTGGATATTTTTTTTACCTCATTTTCCTTGATCCAAATCAGCGTCAGTGAAAAAACTTTTTTGGCAGTTTGATAGATGTGTATGCTTTCACCTGGAAGCATAATCTTTAAAAAGTCAGGAACCTGTCTTTTTGACCTTTGACGTTGGTTTTGTGCCCATCTTTAGTTCTCAGCCAATCATGTTGCATCATTCCTGTCTCTTTATACACTCTAGAACTATCTTTCCTATTGTACAGATGGGCCCTGTTCATTCCTATCATATTCCATCCCATAGCCACGTATTCAGGCTTTGCTGTCGACCATACAAAAAAATATCCTCTTTGTATTATTATGACCCATGTACACAGATGACAGTGATGGGTTAGCAAGTGTTGAGAACAGCTGACCTAAGGCATGACTGTATCTGTCCTTTGCTGGCTGTTCCCTGACCAGTGGATGTTTGGAGGAAGGGCTGGAGGCTCTTCTGAAGGCCGCCGGGGGAAACCTGCTGATACTGAAGGTGTCGCACTGTCCAAACCTCCTGACAGATCGTTCTCTCTGGCTGGCGAGCTGCTACTGCCGTGCCCTGCAGGCTGTCACTTACAGGTTAGCTCTACTCGTAATCCAGTAATCACTGATCCTGGATGGATTTTAGCTTTTTCACACGATAGGTTTGGTCTGTGGTGGTTTTCTCTGAGCTGATCCTGGATCTATCTCGACAGGGTGTATCAAGAAAGTCCCATTTGAAAAATTGCCCTAAAATTAATATTCTAGAATTTTTGAAAATCCTTTTACATTGATTGATAGACAATGGTTCAGCGCTTTTTTTGTGCAATTGCACATACTCAACATGTCACGCATGAGTGAGCACAGGCTAATTACGCAAATTGCGATATGATATGTTTTGTGCGAAAAAAGTGCTGTGATGAAAACAGGGTCTGAGACCATAGCAAAGTTAGGCATGCCCTTTTTTATCACAAATTGCCATAACTTTTGAATTAACCCTTTCAAACATTCTCAACATCTCCACCATTTCTTTCCTGGCAGATCTGGGCCCTCCTCAGCATATTGTACACTGCATGGCAGATCAAAGCTCTGTCCCTTCTGAGAACATTGACTTCTGCTGTTATGCTTTCCTAAAGGTCATCCAGGTCCCTAGGTGGAGTTACATACACTTTTGACTTAAGATGACCCCACAAGAAAAAGTCAAGAGGGGTTAAGTCCGGTGACTGTGGGGGCCATTCCACGTCGTGGTATAGGGCAATCACTCGTTCTCCGAACAGTTCTAAGTTGAACTAAAATGTGTCAAGAGATATGCTGAGATCAAGAAAGTGCAAACACCTGAAGCTGCACCGTTCTGGGGACATCCATTCTTTGATTACATAACATGTCATAACAGGACTGTTTGCCACCTGGAGAGCAAAGGGTTAAAGCAATTTCCTGAAAATGTTTAGGACACTTAAGGGCATACCTAACGTTGCTTCTCATGGTCTCAGATCCTGTTTTCATCCCAACACTTTTTTGCGCAAAACAGATATATCGCAATTTACGTAATTAGCCTGTGGTCACTCATGCTTGACATGTTGAGTATGTGCAATTGCACAAAAAAACACTGAACCATTGTCTATCAACCTATGTAAAAGGATTCTCAAAAATTAACATTAATTTTAGGGCAATTTCTCAAAGTGGGACATTTTTTTAATACACCCGGCATATTAACCATTTTAAGTGTCTGGCAATAGTCAGATGAGGTAACTACAGCTGAGGGACTGAATGTGCGTTGCAGGAGTGCCACTGACCCTGTTGGGCAAGAAGTAATCTGGGCCCTGGGTGCAGGCTGCAGGGACATAATCTCCCTGCAGGTGGCACCACTTCATCCCTGGTAAGTAACGAAGGAATGGCGAGGTCTTGGCAGCACAGAGAATTATAGGTTACACTTTATACTGAAGTTTGCTGGCCTCATTGTGTTAATAGTCCTTGCGCAGTCATTGGTTAACATATCTTCTTGTTCACAAATTTCTTACTATGTCATCTAGCCCGGAATAGGCTGTGCGATAGCAGCCCTGTCACTTTCCCTGTAATTCTCCAGTCAGCAGCCGGCTCGCTTCAGTAATCGATGCCTGCAGACCATTGGTCGATGCTGGCCACACCTCCGGGCCCTTGGAGTGGGCGGGGCAGGATGTGGAATTCAGGGGTTGGCTTCACTGGGTGAGTTGGACAGCTGGGTGTGGCTGGCAGTTAGTCACATTTTCGTATGCTGACAATACAACTTATTAAAGAAGAACAAGTTAAACACCCTGAAACTGCACCTGTTTCCTTGCTGGATCAGAATTCGAAAAACTTAATAAAGGAATACTTTGGGGTAAACCAGTATTCAGTTATTTCATTTGAAAACTGGTTTGTAACCTCTTCACTGGAAGGGAGGTGCTGTATGATAGATAGAAACATGAAAAATGACATTGTAAATCTCTCTAAATTGTTGCACACTCAGTAAAAAAAAAATGCATGGAATTGGAATTTAAATCCTTGCTGTGCGATCGTTTTGTGCAAATTTAGTATGGCGTCCTTCATTTCTAGGTAAACATACATTTTTTCAGTGAGTGATTATATATACACACACACGCACATACATATATATATATATATATATATATATATTTACTGGTTCCGTATGAATGGTGTGTGCGCCCTGCGATGGATTGGGGAGCTGTCCAGGGAGGCTTCCTGCCTTCCAGCTCCCCCTGTGACCCCAGTGAGGCAGAAGTGATATAGAGAATGGATGGGTGGATGGATTGATGGTTCTGTGTGAAAGAATGATGCATCAGACTTGCTGAGTGAAAGGCAGATTCTCAGACGTGATAATATATGTACACTGATGATGGTAAAGGATACATCACTATGTCCTTTCGCTTTTCATTATGGAGGCAGGTTGAAGGCAGCTTGTCCTTTCAGCGTCCATGACCAGCATTTTAATCATTGCCAGACCGTGTCGATAGCACATTACTTGGAAGTCAATCGCATTAAAATTTGCAACGTCGCTCCAGTCGCCTTGCGCTGGGTTGAGGTCAAATTCTCAGTGCCATCCGGCACAGACCGGATTTATCTGTAGTGCACCGAGTTTGTGCACTTCCATGGCCTCGTATGTAGATCATATCCTGGTGGCCACAAATTTGGCCCAATGAAAGAAAACCGGTAGAGCTTTAACAAAGCGATTGTCTCCCCTCTCACGCTCCGCTGTCTGTGAATGGGAAGACAGGAAATTGCATTTTCCTTCACGGGTGGTGTACCTGCAGGGTCTCAGGATAAATAATGTGTTTTTCCTGAGCACAGAGAGCGGATGGGGAATGAGCAGATGTGATAGGGCTCTGGAGAACCTGCCTGCTTCGTAAGAGCTGAGGAATTCCTGGTAATTGCATATGAACATTTCATGCCTTGGAACAGTTTATCATGAAATATTTCTTGATGTTCATGCAACTGGTATTCTTCACACATGCTAAGAGCGTGTGTGTGTGTTGCATTTTGTACAGGAACAAGAAGCTAAATTGAATCTCACTCGTGCTGTGCCTTTATTAAATGCTCAATGGACACAGAAACAGGTGAAAACCATTTAGTTCAGGTTTGTCTGGTGCTGTCTGTTATGTGTAAGACTGCCCCCTGTCTTTTGCAGCCAGGAACTGCATGCGCCTGCAGGTGTTAGAGCTGGACCACGTTAGCGAAGTCAACCAGGAGGTGGCAGCAGAGGTGTGCAGAGAAGGGCTGAAGGGCCTGGAGATGCTGGTGCTCACGTCCACCCCTGTCACTCCAAAGGCTCTACTTCATTTTAACAGTGAGTATATCACTACAAAGGCCCTGCTACTCTTTAGCAGTGAGTGTGCATTACTGCATTACTGTACATTACGGCTCTGCTTCACTTTAACAGTGGCAATATATTACTGCAAATACTCTGCTACACTTTAAGAGCCATATTCTGAGAGAGTGGCACTGGCAGTGGAGTTGACATCTCAGAATTGCATAAAATTTGGCTGAATGGTGCCCATACATCTGTAATAGGAAATCCTGGAGTTTGAGCTCACAATTTTTACCGATATGGCTACAGCGCTATCTAGAAGTGGAAAAGTCAGGTACCAAATTGAGCATTTTTGAGGAAAAATGCCCATTTTTGAAGGAATATTGTGGATAACTGCTTCAATGTGCCAAACAAGTTATGATGGTATTTGATACTGGGGTACCCAAATTTTTAAAATGTGAAAGTGCCACCTGGTGATCATGTTGATTATACATGCAATGACAAGTAATCTATGTACAATGGGACATTTTTTTTTTACAAATTCAGGCTTATTTTAAATTTTTAAACCAGACCAGTGCTAAATTCATCTTAACTTCTTCGTTTTCAGACATTAAAGGTGAGAAAAAATTTTGAAGTATTTAGTCTGGTGCTTTTTTGGTTTTTCAAGATATTTGCTTCCAAAGTTTGGTGCGGGCTAATTTTTTCCTGTTTGTACAGTGGATTAACATTAATAACCAGACACCTGTGGGGATGGTTATACCATTAATTTGAACCTTCCTTCGGGCTAAACAAAGGACACCAGAAAATCTTTGGCACTATGCTCCATCTTGGAGCAGCGGCTACAGACATTTTGACAAAATCTCCAATTTGCCTTTTTGCAGTGATGTTCAGGGGTCTATAATAATGTCAACCAAGAAGATAGAGCCTTGAAATTAGTCTCCAGCCCTTTCAGGATATTTTAGCATGACAGAGGAAATTTTATGGCACTCTTTGCTAATGTCTGGATGTAAGGAGACAAATGTTCAAAAATATATCTGTGTAGGGGGCGCTGTTACCAATATGTCAGATCTGACAAAACCAGAAGTGCCAGGGAGAGGTTTCTTGAAGTGGAATATGTGTCTGATGTACATCGGGAAAACACTGCTTTTGTTTTCGTGCGATGTTGATTTAAGTAGTAATCCCAATAGGTGGCACCCTGCCATACCACCTTATTTAGATCTTGAAAAGCCGGACATCTCACAGAAAAATCTCTTGAAATGAAATATGTACAATGTATACATAGCGAAAACACAGATTTTGCTTTGGCAGATGGCTGTTTTAACTAGTTACAGAGATAGGTGGTGCCATAGAGGTACTGGTGCATGATAAATTTTAAGGTTTCAAACTGAGGTAAGCAACATATTATTTTGGTACATTTGGATAGTATATTGGAACAGTAACTACAACAGAGAAATTCATGAGAGTTGAGTTTGTTGGTTGTGGTATATGTAAAAAAATCTGTCAGTTCTAGACACAATTAGCATTGTGCAGTCTCTGCCATCCAGGTGCCATCCCAGGTGGCTGGACTTAAGTTTTTTTTTTTTCAAATTGCACAACTGATAAGCACCCACCCCCTCTGTCCAATCAGGAATCACCCAAACCACGCCCTCCTCGTGCGCATGGAGCCAGAGACAGCGTTATAGTATAACAGCGTGCCGCGAGAGAAAAAAGTTTGGGAAACACTGCTCGAGGCATACAATAAGCAAACATTACCTACCCATTAGTAGGCTGCCACTACCGTTACTTGGCTAACACCAAAAGGAGCCTAGACATTTCTACTCAATGTGTTTAGTCTACACTTTCTGTCTATGTACGGCATTCAGACAGAAAGAAAGACAAGAAGCTAGCTTGCCAGTCTAAGAGAAACTCCGCTACCAGTGCATCGGTTTTGAAACCTTTCCGTTTTTTCAGATCTCTCCAGCGGTCGATTGCTTCTGTGCCAATGGATATTCGAGTTGCATTTGCAATTTTTACATACTGTTGTCTCTCTTGCATATTTTCGATGAAGGCTTTTGTTTTCTTAGCTGGTGGTTGACTGCTGGGTGCAGTTGGAAGTCGGACACATGATTGCTCGTTGGACTGCGCCATGACTCCGTCCGAATCCCGAGCTTGCTAGCTATTGGTGGCTATGTAGCTACAGCCAAAGTGTGTGCACATTGGAATGCACACGCAGAACAGCGTGCACGTTGATTTGGCAGTTTGACTGACAGACGGGCCATCCAATTAAAGTTGTCTGAAACTAATTTGATTGGTAGCCTAATTTTGGCCCCTGCTCCTAACACAGATGACCAAATTTCGTCATTGATATGTCAAATCGCTTATGTCATCGATTACTGTCTAATACTTAACAGATATATTCCGATTTTTATAATTTTTCTGAAAGATGAGCCGCCTGTGAGGACACCTTTAATACTTCTGAATACAAGCCTTTTCCCTGCTATCCCTTGAGGTTTCAACTTTTTACTTGTAGAAAGGTTTTGCTATGCTGTAGCATTGAGTATACAACTCCAAAGGGTTTGCTTCACTTAAAAAGTGAGTGTATAGTACTGCAAAGGCTCTGCTACACTTAAACAGTGAGTATGTAACTCCAAAGTTTCTGATTTACTGAAACAGCGAGTTTTTATTACTGCAAACTTTCTCATTCTCTTGAACAGTGCGTACATAACTCTAGAGGCCCTGCTACTCTTTATTAATGTATATTATTGTGAAGGCTGTGCTGCGTTTTAACAGTAAATATATAGCTCCAAAGGTTTTGCAACACTTTAAAAGTGAGTCTATATTACTGCAATATTTAAATAGTGAGTGCATATTACTGAAAAGGCTCTTCTACACTTTGTGGAGTAATTTGGCACTGTAAAGGCATCGCTACACTTACAATGAGTATATGACTGCAAAGGGTTCTGCTACAATTAAACAGTGAGTGTATATTACTGCAAAAGCTCTGTAGACTTTATATCTCCAAAGGTTTTGCTTCACTTGAACTGTGACTGCAAAGGCTCTGCCACAATTCCACACTGATGACATGTGTTGGTGAAGGCCCTGCTGCACTTTAACAATGATTATAGGACTGCAGATTCTGTGGTATACTTAAACAGTGAACATATGACTGCAAAGGCCTTGCTCTATTTCAAAACTGAGCGTATATTTTTGAAGGCCCTGAGTGAGTATATGACTGCAAAGGCGATGCTACACTTCCCATACAGTATAGCTATGAATTTTTTGTTTCACTTCCAGCAATGAGACAATACAATGAGTACATTGCTGCAAATAAGCGTGATATGAACTCACATGTATTTCAGCGTGTACTTAAAGGCTCTGTAACACTCGAACAGTGCTCACAAATACCATCCTCGGGATCACCTGGGTTCACACCTGCTGCGACAGCAATGCTGGTGTTGGTTTTAGTACAGCAGTCATCATTATGACACGTTCAATGAGAGAGCACTCAGGCCACATCTATCTTCGAACTCAGCCTTCCTTTTTACCTCAAGTACTCACCCGTAATGTTTTGTGACTGCTTCTTGAAAGGTTGCTATGCTGCCGCGTTCGCAGTAATTGTCCGCAAACAGACTCCTCCGCATACATATTAACACTGATCAACTGAAAACAATACCAGCATTGCTATCGTGGCTTGTAATTATGTGGCCCTGCTAAACTTTGGCATGTCCTTTCTATTTATTTTCATGCCAAATATGTCATTGATCATGTCCCCATTTGTCCACTTAATGAAATGGAATATACGGTATATTCACGACAAATCCATAATACATTCACTCACAGTTAGATGCCAATGAATAAATAATGCTTAAATTCATTGTTTAATATTTTATATAGGCTTCAGTTTGTCCTTCATGAATATTGATGAGTGAGAATAAAATGAAAAATAAAAAGGATTTATGGCCATTGTAATGATATGTCTGCAGTTGACCTTTGTCTAACACACCGCAAAAAGTGAACGGTACATCCACTCTCCGCCGCAGGTGTGTGCCGAAACCTTAAATCGATCGTGGTGCAGATTGGGATCGAGGACTACTTTGAGGACCCGAACAGCCCCGAAGCCAGGAAACTGTTTGACGAGATGGTGAACAAGCTACAGGTGACGGGGCGCCGCAATATGTTTTTCTGTTTGCAGCTACACACCATATGTTCAGCATAACACTTAACACACCTCCTGGAAAACTGTTTCCTTACCGCCACCCCAGACTATTTTCAGAGCACTTGTTTTCGTGCCTGCTGGTTTAAACATCCACATCACTATTTTCCACGCGGGTGTGGGGGAATAACTGACTTGATGATGAGTTATGAGGGCATTTGGATCCTTAAATATAGTCCGCTGGCACAAATATTTTTGAGAAGAGGTGCAAACAAGACGGGAGGTGCTGGTTCACAGCTACTGTAAGATGGAGAGTCATTGTGGGTATAAACCTCGCCTGTCTTCTGACTGTAAGTGAGTTGGCATATTTCTCATTTTTGCTAATCCGTATTGGATTGCGTTGAAACAGGGGAGGGGGGGGGGATAGTTACAGGATGGTTGTGGTTAAACATGTAATGTAATACTGGATTAGCCATGCGCTGTTTAATCCATTCTTAGAGTTTAAGCGACTAGCGTTGATTTATTTGATTCCAAACGTCTTCAATGTAAAATTGAATTGTTGTTTTATGTGTCCGGAGAGCCAAAAGGCTGAAATGTTTTTTCATTTTTTTCTTCGTTAGGCCCTGAAGAAAAGACCCGGGTTCTCCAAGATCCTGCATGTCAAGGCAGATGGTGTTTGCTAACCTCCACCACCCAAGCCCCCCCACCCCACCCTCAACATAGATTCTCCCACCCCATCTTAAAAAAAAAAAAAAACAAATAAAAAAGCTAAGGGTTTCAAAGTGGAGGTGCACAGACCTCCGAAACTGACTGAGTCTTCCGCCCTTTTCCAGGAAGAACTTCGACCAACAACTATCCACCGCAGATCCAGACGAGTGAAGTTGGAGCTGATGAAAGCGTAGGTTGCTGGCATTAAGCCGCCAGTCTCGCCGATCTGCTTCGAAAAAGATTTTCTTCGCACATGTTCAACAAAACACTGGCGTGACCGATACAGAGGCTGCTTCAGTGTGGCAGTCCCTCAGTAGTCTCGCAGTTTAACTGAGAGGCAGTTCTCACAGAAGCTCTCTATTAACAACTTCAGCTGTTTTTGTCCCTGCACGGTGTCGCTGGCTGCTCTTACTGAATGGACAGACGAACGTCTTTCCCCATAGCACAGAGTTGTCAGATATTCAGAGAAGGAATTAGAGGTGAAGCCACTTTTCCACATGGTTGGCTTTGTAGACCGTGTTTCAGTAGCTTTTTCAGGACGTGAACCCGCAGAGCACATTTTTGGAAACGCACATATTGGAGATGAGAGGAGTTGAAAGGCATTTAAGAACAATACCCACGGTTTTGTAGGAATCGCCTGTTCTTTAACCTGCCGTGCAGGAATTGCCCAACTGCTCTGAATGTCATGTCGATCACAACCTCTTTTGACTACAAAAGAGCTGCGGACAACAAACATAGCATCCTTCCTACAACTCTCCATATCCGTTTACGGTGTGTCTGGGATTAGCATGGCCGTACGTGTGTGTATCTGTGTGTGTGTATGTCTACATGCGTGAGAGTATGATAGTTTTTCCCATCTTAAGTTGAAAGCCCTGGTTGAAAAAGCTGTCTGCATATGAATTTGTCATACGTTCACGCCATGCAAGTTGTGTGGTTTGAAGAGCACTCAATGGATGTTGCTACTTCGTAATTAGCTACCTTTCTTGACAATAAGATGAATAGTGTTGTATTATTTTATTGCAAGCCAAGACAGAAAAAAATTGGAGTGAAGACATTGCGCTTTCGGAATCCATGTTTTCATTTCGCACTATTCGTGAGTTAGTCCAGTCAGCTACCGTGGAGGTGATTAGGCTAATGGTAAACGCACATATTCGCATGTGGTTTAGATGAGGCCATTCAGCCTGGTTATATATCATTGCATATTATTGTGCGTTTTGAGACATGCAAACTCACGCACATTTACACGCACATGTCACTGCAGAGAAAACACCAGCTGCCAACTTTCAGTGTCAATCATCACTCAAGAGCATTTTGCGAATTCTTTCATCTAAGACAAGAACCACAGTGGTTTGCTTTGTCTCCATTGGGCCACTTCACGTCACAGAGTCTTCAAGTTAATGGGAAGCACTGTGGATGCAACCCAGTGCTTCCTGCTTTCCTTGTCAGATCCATCTCCTCAACAGGATCATCAGCCGCTCCAACGCACATGTCATCCTCTCTTTTCCTCATTCTGCATCCCCACTGATAAACACTGTCTGCTCTTCGTTTTTATATCTTTTCAGGATCTGTTGCTCTCAGAAAGGGGTTGCAAATGATTGTTATTAATGCCTTATCTTGATAATGTGCCATTTATTTGTATTTTTACTGTCTGTAGTTGCATCTGTGCCATGGGAATACCTGTCATTCAGGTGAAAGTACTCTGTTTCAGTGCTGGTTGCGTCTCCGCTGGAAATTGAAAGGTTAGATGTTCCTCTATAGAAGCCACACGATTCCATTAATTGCTACAGTGCAAGATGGTTTCTAACATAGATTATCCTTGGTCAGCCTTTTGCATAATTGAGTCTGTAAGTGTAGTGTTGAAATTATATATTTTTGGACATGCTTTAATAATCTGTAATTTGCAATCCCTGTATGACTCAATAGATCAGCCTTTACTTGAGGGGAGGGGGGAGGGGGGTCCAGGCTCACATTGCCCAAAGCCTTCTGTGAAAGGTGCTGAAGGTGTATGATCTGGTTTGGTCTTCTGGTGGGCATTTCTACACCATCTCAGGTGACTAAATAACAGATGTCCGGCAGTGATATGTAATCAGTCATGTATCTTGTGATTTGTGCTTTTGACAAAGAGACATATTTCTACACCCCTCTATGGTCTCAGGAGAAAAGAGGCATTTCCTTGCTTGCATACTGTGTAAGTCCATGAGAGGTGCTTGAAATTTAAACACAATGTTTGGATACAATGGAAAACTACGGTTACATATTTATGAATATCATAAAAACATCGACTGTGTTTTACCACTAGAAGATGAAAATCAGATTGAATGCCTCTTTTCTTTAGTGTCTCCTGTTTGTGAACTGTGCAGTGATGGAAACAATTATCGCCACCTCTTCCCCCTTTTACACCACTTCAGACGGTAAAATGTTCACTGTCTAATAACCTCTCACAAACTGCATATGGTCACTATTGATCTCACATAGTTGTGTTCAAAAAATAGCAGTATAACATCAATAACCTGATGAATCACTGTTATTAGTAATAGTGATATTTCTGCATGGTAAATAATTTACTTGTAGATGTAGTAGTGTAATAGCAAAACAACAGACCCAGCTGTCATGACATGCACGCCACTTTTTTCGAGTAATTGGCTCATTTATTGAAAGGGGCGTGTTCAAAATAATAGCATTGCGGAGTTTAATTACAGAATTCATTCATTCTGTGAAGAAACAGTGTCATTAATTGTCCTTTATTAAAGAAGAGGGGAAGCAAATGTTTCACTCATTGTAATAAAATATATTTCCTTCTGAATTGCGAAATAAAAATGGGCTGTTCCAAACATTGTACGAAAGTGTAAGGGTTGGTGCCTTACAGCCCCTCCCCTGTGTCAAGCAGCCCAGAGACTGGCACCTGCCAGCCTTTTATACATTGCAATCACCTTCACCTTAACGAGCTGCACCTGTTGCCTGTTAAGGTGGAGGTGAAACAGTGAGACGGGAGGGGCTATAAGGCACCAACCCTTACAGAAAGAGCAACATAATCTGATTAAAAAGTTGATTGGAAAGGGGAAAACGTATGAAGAAGTGCAGCAAATAGTAAGATGCTCAGTTAAATTGATCTCAAATGTTTGAAAATGGTGACAAAAACCTGAAACACATGGAAGGAAACAAGCAACTACTGTTGAAACAGATAATACAGAAGAGATAGTACTATTGTTAAAGCAATTCTTACATTTCTGGCATTTTTACACTTTTCTTTTGTTATCTTAAAATGCTCCTAATAAGCGTATGGAACACTAAGATGTAAAAGAAATCCACCAGATGTTGAAACTGTTCATTATTCAATTCTCATATATTTTTGATAAAAGTCTGACCAATCATTTTCTTCCTGTCTGTAATCTGTCGCCGAGCCCCTTCCAGTTGTCCTCGCTCGCGAGTAGCGCGCCTCTCTGGCAGAGAAAAAAACGACGCATTTGACTGTAAACAAATGGGCGCTGAAATGATATAATTACGACAATAACGTTAATGGTAGTTCGTCAGACTACAAAGGTAACTAAACGTTACGAGGGCATTTTATTTGATACCGCATATAGCATTGAACATTATGTAATTACTGTTGGTTAGTTTTCACTTAGCAGCGCCTCTGAATCTGACTCCATTGACCCGTTTTACTCTCCTACAAAAAAAATATATATGGCGTGCGGCGCGAGGAAGTGAACAGCGCAAGTTAAAAGGGTGTAGTCTGAGGAACTACCATATATTAGCTATGCTTGTTTTTCGTAGGAGAAGTCTGGGAATTGGGGGGGAAGAGGGTGGGACTTTGGAGGGAAGTGTAGTCGTTCATGTTCAAATTGAACATGTGCTGTGCAACATGCCAGAAAGGTAAGCATTGCTTTAAAATGGAAAAATAGAATGGCAAAGATTCAGCCAATGATCACCTCCAGAAAAATCTATAAAATTGATATATGATATATGACATATGATATAAAATTACCTGTAAAACACCATTGTTGAAAAAAAAGCTTATGCAGAATCGGTTAAAATTTGCCAAGGAACACATGGATTGGCCTAAAGAGAAATGGTGAGACATTCTGTGGATGAATGAGAGTAAAATTGTTCTTTTCGGGTCTAGCGGTCGTCAACAGTATGTCAGACCTGGGTGCTGAATTCAAGCCAAAGTACACTGTGAAGACAGTGAAGCACGGTGGCACAACAATCATGGAGATGTTTTTCATACTATGGTGTTGGGCCTATATATCGCATACGAAGGATAATGAATCAGTTTGAATATGTCAAAATACTTGAAGAGATTATGTTGCCATATGCCGAAGAGGAAATGCCCCTGAAATGGGTGTTTCAACAAGAAAGTGACCCCAACCACACGAGTAAGCGAACAACATCTTAGTTCCAGTCAGACAAGATTGAGGTAGTGGAGTGGCCCGCTCAATCCTCTGACCTCACCCCCATTGAAAACTTGTAGGGTGAAATTAAAAATGCAGTTTCTGAAGCAAAACCCAAAAATTCACCAAAACTGTGGAATGTAGTTTGTTCATCCTGGGCTGAAATACCTATTTCGAGGTGCTAGGAGTTGGTTGACATGATGCAACGCAGATGCGCAACAGCTATCCAAAACAATGGTTATGTAACTGAAATAGTAGTTCAGTTATTGAAAGTGACATTAAATCTTGAGTTACTTATATCCCCCAAAGCCAAATGGCGTTCCGGGGATATTATGTTTTTGGTCCGACCGCCGCCGCCGCGCCACGTGTTAACGCGATAACTTCAGTGATATTTCAATTAGAAATTTCAAGTTTAGCATATAAGTAAGTATCATAAAGAGGAAGAACTGATTCGATTTTGGACAATTTACGATTTCTAGATTGGCCACCAGGGGCCAAAAACTGATTTAGGTGTTAACGCGATAACTTCAGTAATATTTCAATTAGAAATTCCAAGTTTTGCATATAGGTAAGTATCATAAAGAAGAAGAACTGATTCGATTTTGGACAATTTACGATGTCTAGATTGGCCACCAGGGGCCAAAAACTGAAAAAAATCACTGTTTTTATCATATCTCTGGAAATATTTGTCTGATTGACCTCAAATCAAGTGCAAATGAAAAATCATGACCTGAGGATGTGTCTCACGATGACATTATACATGTTTGGTTCAAAGTTTTGACACAAGGTGAAGCTTTGTCACATAAAATTCACCATTTTTGCTATATCTTTGGAACTATTTGTCCAATTGACATGAATCTATGTGCAACTGCATGGTCATACCTCATAACGTGTCACATGATGACATCATACCTGTATGGTTCAACATTTTGCCACCAGGTGGCGCTTTGTGATTGAAAATTACCATTTTGGCCATATCTTCAGAACCATTTGTCCAATTGACCTGAAATTAAATTCAAATGAAAGTCTATTCAAGGTCTATTCAAGGATTGGGGAATTGGAGGATTCGGGGGCGTTCGGGGATATACACCCAGCCGTCGCCTCCGACAGCATAAGCCTAGTTTAGTGTTTGAATTTGAAGAGAAAATTGTCGACACTGCTATTTTTGTAAACTAATTCATACTCCTGTTTTTTGCTTCCTGTAAAAGAATGACATAGACTTGATGAAATTCGTCAATGCTTTGATTTGGAAATGAATGTTTGATATTTCCACTACATTTGAAGTATGGAACTGGAGGCTATTAAAATATTTGCACATTTATTGGCATTTTTTAACAAACTGCTATTTCTTTGAACACAACTGTACTGTATGCTATTCAACTTCATCCTTGTCAGAGAACTTTTACCAGCACTGAAACTGAGATAGAGAAGTCTAACATCACATGAATCACCTCAGACTATGAATGTGTAACAAGCAACATTTTAAAGCACATTTGACTAGCTGTTTCTTGTTTTTTTGTGGGGAAAGGGAAGGGGTGCATCCTTCATCATTTATGCTGAAGGGTAGGGAAGAGGCTTCAGAAAGTGGATACATATGATCTGCTGTTGGGTTTGCTCAGCTTAAATAGGGCTCAGTATACCCCCGCCCTATCATCAAAAGTCTATCATCCAGCGGGCTACTGCAAAAATTACCAATGCAATAAGACATTGTTTCCACCACTGAGTCAGGCCACAGTACTGTATCTGTCATCAGTCTATTGCCGATGTTCCCCTAAAGATGAATTTATCATACCTGAGACGTGTGTTGAGCTCGACAGGAGCCAGCCAGTGACCCTTGACCGATGGAAGCAATGCTGCACTTCTTGTTGCCATGTTAGCATCTTCATAGGCAGAGATACAGTTTCAGGGTGGATCTATAATATGGACCTCAGTCTCATTCAGTTTTAAGATCTGATCTATTTAGTGATGAGATCTTAAAGAGTGACCATTCATGTGCTGTATACTTTGTAACATCTACAGCATGCTTCAGGGAAAATTATTTTCCTTGCCATGGTGCTTGCATACTTACATGTTAATTTGACATGTGTAACGCATATAGAAGATTTATGTAACCGTGTTTTTTTTTATTCAACGGGTTGGTCTCAGCCAAGCCATGGCCTAGCCATACTGAGGTACTGGGAGCTTAGAAGAGGAGCGACCTGGTTCACTTAGAATTAACATCACGGCAGCTTTTCAAAGTGGCCTTTGCTACTCTGCTACAAAGGCTACAGGGATGCATGGGCCTTTGCCAGACAGAAAGCCTTTCCAAAATTCACACAGTCATTGCTGTCACATGTAATCAGTCCCAGGGATTGTTGGCCTCTTGAGGTAAAATTTCCCCAAATTTAGGGAATTACTTGGTCATGGGCAGTTATCCCTAGTTTAACTGTGTCTTCTCCCTGTCACCAGCAGTTATTCCATGACTCATTGCACCATTACCGTGTGATAAGAATTTTAGTTATTTATTTATTTATTTTTTTTCAAATTGATCGTCATCTCCCCGTCACAGATAGTTTTTCCCTAAATTCGCGGCCGTTGTCCTGTCATTGGTAATTATCCCCTGGTTCACTGTCGTCACCTTGTCTCCAGCCCCAGGTTCAGGGCCTGTCCACACGAGAACGATTTTTTGAAAACGCTTAAAAATTTTATGATTTCGGCCTGGCGTTTACACGGAGATGACAAAAGCGCAGCCTGAAAAAGGCATTTTTCGAAAACCAGAGTGAGAAGTTCCACAGTGAGAAAATCTGAAAATGCCACCCCAGCGTTTTTGTGTGGACAACCAAAATGGGTTTTTTTTTTTAAACGTTGATGTGATAGCCCCCATCGCAGCCCTCATTCCCTCTAGTCTGTACACAGAGTGCAAGCTTTATACGCACGCTCACTGCCTTCTTCTCCGTTTTTCATCTATTTCAGTAGAAACGTTACAGCGCCATACAGCGCCACACCCAGGCCTGGAATATTTACTACAGCATTTTGGGTCGTTTTAGGCATCTCCGTGTGAATGCAGGTATTTTGAGAAACGATGCCGTGTGGAAGGGAGATTTTTTAGAAACGACCGAGAAATAAGATCAATTTTGAAAATCTCCGTCTCCGTGTGGACGAGGCCTCAGAGTCACTGCACTGCTACAGGCGGCTAATGCCTGAGGTATCGTCCTGTCACAGGCCCCTCATGCTGTCTGAAACACTCAGCTCCCCCTCTCCAGGTCCTCCTGGTTTGAAGAGCCTGTAGGATTATGCTGTTCCCAACTGAGGCATGGTTGGGGGGGAAAAAAAACATCATGCCAGCATCAACCTTTGCTGTACTTCTTCAGCAATGAATTTATTTGCATCAGTATTGTGGTTTACAGAGATCCAGTGCCCATGCTTTCTTTTGGAAAATGAGTTTGGAGGTGACACTTGAGGGCTCTCCTCTTTCCCACAAAGAGGAGACACATTCAGGCAGCTCAGATCGTGCGCTCAACAGTCGGCGCCAGATACGGAATGCCAGGTCATTGCTATGCAGCCGCACCGCTCTTGATTTCTCAGCTACTAGGACAAAGATGCTGTCATGAAGTGGTGACTGTAACAGCCGATAAATTCTTGTAACTATTCAATGGGCTCCTTCGTTGATTTCCAAGTTTTTGACAATCTGTCTCGTGAAGACCGTAAAAGCTGTATATAATGCTTATTTCTATGGAAGGGCACTGTTTGATGTTGCTGCATCTAGGTGGTTATGGAGAAGAAACTTCATTTAAAAAAAAAAAATTTAAAAGGACCCAGGTCCATAGATGTTATATTGTATTTGTATGTTAACTCCAAAGGTCAAGACTTGTGTATCATAGATACTTTATATTAAATGTGAAACAAAGTCCTATACAGATGGATATTATTTAATGAGAAGATTAAGATTTGAAATATTTATTTCTATAAAAAGAGATGTCTATACTGTTAGCATGTATGTTCAAACATTTATCATCATGTTGCCTTTTTAGCTGTACTGTAGTTGATAGAAAATTTGGTGTTCAGGACTGAATTGCTTGCCGCAGTGATCTGCATTTAACTTAATTTTTTTAGTCAACTGTTGCACTAGTGGAAAAAAAGGAATATGTTTTGTGCAGTGCTGCAATGCTCTTAGATGTAATTCCTTTAGAAGTAAGGTATTTCTTAGTATTTGTTATATATAAAGCACTTTAGAGTCTTTTTGCTAGGGCGCTTGTAGAGATCTGGACATTGCAGCAGATGACAGGCAAATCAAGCTTTCTTTTCATTTTGGGCAACGCAGTGCCTGCCTTTTCTTGGTTTTAGTTTGTAGTGCCAAACCCACACCACATGGTAAACTCACTCTTTCCAGTTGCATTCTTAACCAAGGAGAGAATGAAATATGAAGCACTTTTTTCAGTCTTACTGGGCCAAATTTTGTCTCCTGTCCAGTGTAGGATATGATGAAAGGCCATTAAGGGTGTGTGCTTGTCAGAGAAGTTACAGACCTTCTGGCCTGAGGCGGATGTTGGAGGATAGTTTACATGCGTTTAAATGTTGTGGCCTTGATTTGGGTGTGTGTATCTTTGCTGCTGCCGCATTGACAGCCTCAGCTGAATAATGTGTAACTTCGTTCTGACCGTCAGCATAAATTTGCTACTTACCTGAATAGTGTTTTTCGCGTGAAAAAGCTCAGTACCTGATATCACGTGTGCAGTATGTATGAGGCTCACTGTCATTCAAGTGCATTAGTCGGTGAACACCAACATGACCTTATGAGAACAGACATAAGTAAAAATGTTGTTGATGTCAGCTGTGATCTTCATGTTTTTTTAATGTGAAATATAGAAAAAGATAAGGCTGTTGATAGTCTGGGTGTAGAGACAGTTCTCTATATGAGAGGATGTAAAGTTGGATGTCTTGAATTAATGTTGAGGTAGTTGTTAGAAGATGAAGCATGTTTACATGAAAATGAGTAAGTGTCTGCGCTCATTATACTGGGCATAACTGAATATACTGTGTCAGCTTAACCTCATTTACTACACTTAGACTTCCATTATTCCAAGGTATCATTTCAATGGTTTTGTTTTGTGTGCTCCAACCATCCTAACAGAGTTGTTAAACTTTGTCATGGTAGTTGTATGATTCAGGATTAAACTACGAGGAAACTGGATGATTTCAGTTTTTTCCAGCAAAACATCGGAAAAATTCTCAATTTCATAAATTTATCGTCTATAAAGTTTACAGTTGCATGATACCTTATTTCAGTGAAGTAAAATAGGAGGGATTCATTGCTTATAATTAATATTGGCTCTTTGTTTTGGGCCTTTTGCACAAGAGGTTCTATTGCTCTTTCAAGAGGCATGCAAAGACCTGTGGAAATAATTTATGAATTGGCTACTCTCAAACTCAAGTATTGTTTATCCAAGGCAGTTATTCCATGTATGGGTTTTCATATCTCCATTTATGCCAAGATTGTAGTGGAACCACCGCACTATCATTGCACAGAACTTGTCAAAATTATATTGAGGGTTTTTGATTGCATTATTGCCAATGATCTTCCAGTATTCTATAAGGTCTCTCATGGGCTTAAGACACTGGTACATTTATCCTACCAAGGGGCATCCTTGTTTTGCCTCTGGTCGCTGTATCTGAAATACCGCTGCCGTGATGTCACTGCTTTGACTCGATGAGTAAGCGAAGTAATGTGACTTTCCAGCAAATGCATACTTGCACACTAGAAGAATAATGTCGCAGGTCTCAGTTGGTGAAATCAATTTTTATGCATTTACAAAAGAGTGACCTTGAACAGTCAGGGCATCTGAAAGGATCTTTATTGTTTCAAACTCTCTAATTTGTATTTGCATCACGCTGACGTAGAAAAAATAAATAAAAACACAGGTCATTTTTGGAGCTTTACAAAGTAATGTGTATTGCTAACCAAGGCATTTCAGTACATTAAAAACTGCACTGGAAATGTCACTCATTGTAAGACAAGAAGTCTTGTAAATTTGTACAGCAGTTTTTAAAGAAGTGCAGGTTTTTAATGTTTGACTTGAGCAATGAGACACTTAGTGGACAAAGGGATGGGTTTTGTTTTGAAGTGGTATGATTTGTCTGTCCATGGGCGATGGAATGTTTTATAGAGACAGGCAAAGCTACTACTATGCTTTACTGGTACTTTAATTCAGTGCATTTTCTAATTTAGCTCATGCTGTGCAATATGTGCTTGTTTTCCTCAAAGTGTAATTTAGCTGTACTGACTGCAGTCTGTGACTCTTCAAAGGTGTGGGCTGCAGTCTAGTTTCAACAGTAGTTCATGTGCCTATATATAGATACCTGTTCACCATTAAAGGACCAGGTACATTGTTGCCAGTTAAATGTTTGAATCTGCGTTTGTGTGCATAGTGATATAGCATTACTGGAAATACGCGAATGTTCTTGCATTTGGATATACTTCCATGGATATAATTTTTCATGAAAAATAGCCATTTTGCATCACCACAAGTGATTGCTGTTGTTCATTTCAACTTCAGTGTTACATTGAATGCTTATTGTATGAATGTGTGGCCACGGATATCATCTGATAACTTTAATCGAAAATTATGTGAAGTGGGACATATTTTGTCATTCAGTTTCACAGATCTCACAGACGTTGGGAGAATGCATCGATGTTGCAAAGAGAAATGACCATTTGCTTCAACCAAAATGTTTTTGAACAATCAGTTAACTGTGAAATAGCATGTATTTTATTGAGCATATTAAAGTCACATTTTTTGTCTTTTATTTTTGCTAGTGAATCTCCCAGATCTCTATAAGTTTGAAAATTTGAAAGAGGAAGGACAAGTAACAGTGTTTTGTGTGAAGAAGATATTTTGGTGTGTGAATACAAGGTCTTGTTTCTGCTTTAGGTGAAAATCACAGTAGAAAAGGTGGAGTGCATCTTCAGTGAAATTCTTATGGGTGCTTTTGGAGGGAAGGACACAGTCCCTTATCTTAGAGATAATAATACAAGATTTTAAGCCAAGAACAAGAGGGGAAAATAGCATGGATGCCATGTGATGTTTGCTCCAGTGCGTGATTTAGTTCCAGTTTGACATTTTGCAAGGCAGGCTGGATGGGCACTGAACAAGTATACCAGGCACCAAGTGGCACAACAGAAAGGTTTGTGCCAGCCTTCTGCCTCTACAACAGCAATGATGAAACCACCTGGCTCTTATTGCAACCTACCAACAGCCACGCACATGAAGGGCAGTGTATCACATAGGCTACTAGTTCTTGGACAAATATAATTGGCTGCATGCTGCGTAGGAGTGCCCTTGGGGTAAGTACTCTCTGTTGTGGGTTTGAATTAAATAAAGCAAGCAATTACAGAGATTGAATAGTTTAATGGCTTCTTTCCTTAATTTATTTAAGTCAGAGTTACATGCCCGCTGTGTGCTGTGGGATTGTTACTCTGATACTGAGAAAAGTAAGAACAAGATCAGTCCCACTTTCAGTGTAGGACAGGAAAAGGTCATCTTCACTCATTACCCCATGTAACATGGGTTCATCAGTGAGGTGTCACTGCCCCATCAGAATCACTGAAGATACTACTGCCTCCTTCCTGTGTATTAAGCCATGCAGAATGCAAGCACAATGGTTTTGACATAAGTGAATCACTGACTCTTTGTAGGTACATGTTTAATAAAGATTGTGAAGCAAGCGGGCCCAGTTGATGTCTTTTTTTTTTTGTAGAAACATTCTTCCTCTTTTCTGACTGGATATGCACTAGCTGGATTTTGCTAAAATAAGAGAAGCAACTGCTGAAATCAGTGGATCCAGTTCCTGTATTTCTGTAAAAAATAAAATTAGTCAATTTCACAGAAATGATGTGAAGACGCATCAGTCAGAGTACAGAGTTGTCATGAGATTCTTGCCACTGCTTTTATGGTGACATATTGAAAGCTGAAGAACGGGTTCCTGTTCCTATGACAACGAGCTGGCCAATACCTGTGCGGCACGGGGAGCCTTCGATGAGGTGTGGCAGGAGACGTGGGTTAGGTAGCAGCAGCTGAAGCACAAAGCTTTCTATAGAAATCTGACAGGCTGTCTACCAGGGCTGAGACTGAGGAGAAATTGCTGTTTTTTACACATCAGCGGGAAGCACGGCTGACTCGGATCATCAGACCTGCAACAGCTCCATTTTTACGCAGCCATGAAGTACTCAGCAGTCAATTTTCTTGTCTAAGATCCTGCTGGAAGGAAACAGCGTTACTGACTGCAAAACCCTTCCACCCTATAGCTGGAAAACTAATGAATGGATGTCACTTGTATTGAGAGTTTGCGATGATGGTGGTGCTATGCGTTGCATGCAATTATGCTAAGACTAATTATTCTGAGTAGTCATTTTACATCTTAAAACATACAGTTCGATCAGCAGGCAAATAGGTCACATTAACCAATCATGACAATGATCAGTATATACTCATTTCAGAAAACAATGCAGATTTAGGAAGGATTGATGCATTTTCACTTGCACTTAATAATTTTCTGGAGGTGTAATGGTAATGAATAATGTAAGTGTGCACTGGATAGCTTTGGCCACACAGTGGCAGTGCTGCCCAATAAAGTGGTTGGAAAAAATAATATCTGCAGCTTAAAGATGCTTTTGTAGCTGATGCTATCCACATTGCCAAAATAAGTTTAATTTCATGTTCATTCCCGGATAAATAGGAATGTAATGAACCAAAACCTGGATTGCTCCACAAACTTCCTGGCTCCACAGTCCTCGCAAAATGAATTAATTTCATCCTGTTATATGTCCTCTAAAAGTGATATACAATGAAGTTAAAACAAAAACATTTGCAAAATGTGTCAACTTGATTTAAAAGGCAGAAATGCTATATGAGTGACAGGAAATTAGATATGGAAATCTGCTAACAACTTTTGACCTCTCATTCCTTACACATCTGCTACCATTCTTTGTAGAACTGGCTGGTCTGAGGGGAGGTTTAACTTATTTGTATTGAACGGCAACAGGTTGACTTCCCCGTCAGCTTCACAAGCACTGGCAGACTATTACATCTCTGTAAATAAAGCCATTGGCAATAAATATAAGGTGGGACAGAGTGCAAGTGGTAAAAACAGTATTGTCAGAGAAAAGATACACCAATGGCCAACATCAGAGCAACTTTTTTAATAAAAATGATCAAGCAGCTCATGTATGTTCAAAAACAGATTCCAGTTTAGTACCATAGTGACAAGAGTGTAATTTATTAGCAGGATGGTTTCATCTATTGACTTTTCCGTGTTACTTCAAGTGCAAAAACCATCACCGGTATTGACTTATAAATAGTCACCATGGTGAAGCTTTTCTATGTAGAGAGCAATAGAAGGCTCAAGTGGCAATGCATACAATACAGAGAGATGAAGGTCCAATTTCTCTCGGTAACCAGTTTTGTGAAAACTTGCCAACATTGAGGACTCTGTTCCTCAAACAGGATATTTTCTTCTAAGGTCGCACAACAGCAAGGCATTTTAAATGTGACCAGCGGGCTTCAGTCTTGGGTTATTGCACCAACAATTGGAAATGATTTATCTCTCCATAAATCATAAGTCCAGCTCACATTTAGTTCTCATCTAAATCTAAATATAAACAAAACCCAGAGTAAGCTGTAGGATCACCCAAGTTATTGCTAGGAATGGCGCTCCATGTACTCAGGGTATTCCTATTGCGGACATATAGCTGCTCACGTGGCTTCAGAGAGGGGGCTGTTTTTTAGACATCAGGTTCAGAGCCTACTTTAAGGCTCCCTTTCTGCCCCTATTCTGCCACATACCCCACCTCATGACTGCTCTGGCATACTGACACATTCACCTGTGAACCACTGTGGTTGAGGCTCAAGGCGTTTGTAGCTTAGGTTCGCAGGAAGTTAAAGGTTTAGTTGAGACACAGTGTGTAAGTATTTGAACGGGGTTGCATGTTTTGTTGTTTGAGCCCTACTTCAGCAATATGGATTTGAAATGACTATGAGTTAGACAATTTTACGGCAGTTAAATACAAGCCAGGCAAACTATGCAATAATTAGAATGGTTTTCCTTCTATTGTTATTTCTATTGTTATTCTTAATATTATTATATCCATCCTATATCTACGGCGCTTCTTCCTCAGTAAGGCTGTGGAGCAGCTAGAGCCAATCCCAGCTGACAGAGGCCACAAGGCTGAGACTCACCCAAGACAGCTGGGCAATCCCTCACAGAACACACACACCATTAACACACTTCTTCCTATGGGTAGTTTAGCATCTCCAGTTAGCCTGACATGCAAGAATTTGGACTGTGAGAGGAAGCCGGTGTGCCTGAAGGAAACCCACTTGAATAAGGGAAAAAAATACCAATTCAACACAAGATTCAAGCTCTCAACCTTCTTGCTTGAGGTGGTGGCGTTACTCACTGTGCTAGTGTGCCACTCGATTATTAACTATAATATTCCTCTCCGCCATTTCCTTGCATTTTTCAAAAATTAATGCGGCCTAAATGCACACAAAAGGGATCAAAACGCGCGGCTCGATCTGGACATCTATCCTATGACTTTTGTTATCCGTAACCGTGATTGTTTCTGTGATATTTCCATTTTTCCGACAAAATTTTCCCATAGAAATCAATGGATATTGCCTGAAAAAATTGGTCTTCTTTTCAAACATGCTAAATACCTCAAAGGGAAACCCCCCAAAATACTCTAAATTCCTTGATAGAACCTCTTTGGAGTGAGGTTATTTTTCCCCGAACAGCACTGTATTGTCTCTGTATCTCTGCACTGTGATTCTTTTGTGAGCTCACATTCCCATTAATTTTGTTCAGAGGGAAAACCATCTCTCCTCGTTCCTTTTTTCCCAAATGACCACACCAGGGGGTTTGTGAAATACCATAAACATAGTGCAGCAGATTTAATCTGCCTATCAAAACACACTCACACTGTGCATTAAACTGAACATACTGATCTGGTCATTACTTTGGAAATGAATGTTACATAAAGTACTCCGTGAACAATAGCTGGCTGTGCAGATCACATTGAAGGAGCTTGTGGACTCGGCTTTATGGCAAATGGTGAGTCATGTCTGAATCAAAATGGTGAGCAGCTCATTTCAAGCGGGACTCACTGCATGCTTTGAACCAATCCCGTATTTTTACAAATTATTTAAATAATTGAATAATTATTCAGCAGTCATAAGCAAAGATTTTCAACCAATTTGAAGTGCAAAGTAAGCATTGTTAAACATGTTGGAGAGGAAGAAATAGTGGAACTACAAGACGAGCACATATTACTTTTGTTTGACAAAATGTTCAGAGCAGAATCCACAACAGAATGAAATGCATCACCACGATCTGAATGGCATTACATAACCTACACATTTTACTTGCATTCAGCAAATAGTTTGCAAAGCTCTCTGTCATGTCTTCCCCATCGTACATGATGTTCCTTGGTGCGAGGTCACACAATCGTGAAAAGGACAAGAAATCCTCTCCCACTAATTAATACCCTGACAGCAGGTTATACCGGCAGTCAGCTGTGTTGGGAACGCGCTTATGAAAGAGAAATAGTGATCCCCCACTGCTCTGCGCCAGCATCTGCACTGTGACTGGGAGCGGCTCAGAAATGCTGTTCTTTCAGCTCCACTTCAAATTTCTTGACCCTGAAGTTCTATTAAACCGTATGTGAATGATAAGATACATTTCTGGTCCTTGCCAGGGCTTGATGAATCCCAAATGCCATCAATAAACTGACTTGATTTCCAGAAGAGCAAGGACCCAGTGAAAATTCTAGAACTGGGCTCCATAAATCTGGTCCTTCAATCCAGATCTAAATCCAAATCCAGTACCACTTTTCTGTCCTTTCAGGCTATTAAGTGAAAAGTTATTGCTACTGATTGGCCAGACAATCATAACACCTGACTACCACGCAAAGGTAGGGTGGAAAACATGCATTTCTCGGCCCTTATGGACTGTGTCATGTGGAGCCATTTTTGAGAATAAACCATAAATTATTTATCAATGTTGCCATTCGCCAGAAAAGCATCTTTTCACCAACCGTCTCCGGTGAGCGCTTACGTTTTCAGCAGGTGACCGATCACACGAAAGAGAGCTTGACTTGTATTTCTGTTGGTCCACTATCATAAACAGTATTACTGAAAACGTCATAGTATTAATGCTTTCCAAATGGCACTGCTAAACCCCTGTCAGATAAGACCAGCAAAAAAGGTTTCAAACTTACCGACGATCTATTTCTTCCATATTACAGATTATCTTGTGTTATAAATCAAAAGAAAGCTGAGAATCTGCTCTTCTTGATTAGGCTTTTACCCAAATATGAAAATGAGCGGCTACCATCAAAATATTTTGGCTCCTCGAAGCACATGATGTCATTTTACCAAAAATATCCTTCATTTACAATCACTCACAATAGGTGAACGATGTGCATGTACTGCAACCTGTTTTTTCCTGCGCATCATCACTAAAAAAACATAAATCAAAATGATGGAAAGTGACACCAAAATGGTATCTGTTGGATTCTGAGGGGGGAGTTGGACCTAAATAGTAGACCAGAAATTCTTGAAAATTCTTCAGAATGCAGTGATATTTGGTCAGAGGTTGAGCAGCATATGACATCAAAAATTGATATTTCAATTATTTATTTGTGTGGCAGTGTTTTTCCATAGCTGGAGCCCAGCTGGGAAAGAGCTGAACATAATCAGCAGAGCTGTCATCTGTTGTCATAGCAACGTTTCAAAGCTTGTCCTTTTCCCCTCACATGCATTGTCACGTCTCGCGTATTCCACACGAAAGCACATGTGTGCATGGCGTATTCCACACGTCTGCACATCTCCTGTGTGCATGGCACCTGAGCAGCTTGAGTTGATTTAAGCTGTTTTCAAGACATCTGGCTGGTCAAACAAGCTATTCGGCAGCTGGTAACCTCATAGTCAACTAGACCTTCCATTCGGCTTCTATGCAGAATCACAGCATTCCACAACCGCGATTCCGAAATTGTTGGGACAAAGTGTAAATTGTGAATAAAATCATAACGCAATGACTATCAAATCACACCAGCCAGTATTTTATTCACAATAGAACAGAGATAACATAGCAAATGTTGAAAATGAGAAATTTTACAATTTTATCCACAAAATGAGCTCATTTCAAATTTGATGGCTGCTACAGGTCTCAAAAAAGTTGGGACAGGGGCCTGTTTACCATGGTGTAGCATCCCTTCTTCTTTTTAACACAGAGTGGAGGCGTCTGGGCATTGAGGAGACAAGTTTCTTGAGTTTAGCCATTGGAATTTGATCCCACTCTTGTTTATTACAGGCTTCCAGCTGCAGGAGAGTTTTGGGTCTCCTTTGACGGACTTTTCATTTAATTATGAGCCAAATGTTCTCAATCTGTGAAAGATCAGGACTGCAGGCAGACCAGTTCACCACACGAACTCATACTACGAAGCCATGCTGTTGTAATAGCTGCAGTATGTGGTTTTGCCTTGTCCTGCTGAAATACACAAGGCCATCCCAGGAATAGATGTCGTCTGGAGGGGAGCATATGTCGCTCTAAAACCTTTATATACCTTTCAGCATTTATGGTGCTTTTTAAAACATGCAAGCGTCCCACACTGTATGCACTAATGCATCCTTATACCATCAGAGATGCTGGCTTTTGAACTGAACGCTGATAACAGGAGGGGTGGTCTTTTTCCTCTTTAGCCCGGAAGACATGACGCCCATAATTTCCAACAAGAATATTAAAATTGGACTTGTCTGACCACAGGGCACTTTACCACTTTGCTACAGTCCATTTTAAATGAGCCTTGGCCCACAGAACACGGCAGTGCTTCTGGATCATGCTCAGCAATGGCTTCCTTTTTGCATGATAGAGTTTTAGGTGGCATCCGTGGATAGCACGGTGGACTGTGTTTACAAACAGTGGTTTCTTGAAGTATTCCTGGGCCCATTTAGTAAGTGATGCAGTGGCATCTGAGGGCCCTAAGATCACGGGCATCCAGTAAAGGTCATCGGCCTTGTCCCATACACACAGAGATTTTTCCAGTTTCTCTGAATCTTCTGATGATGTTATGCACTGTTGATGATGAGACCTTCAAAGCCTTTGCAATTTGACATTCAGGTTTTTAAAGTATTCCACGATTTTTTTACGCAAGCCTTCACGGGTTGGAGAACCTCTGACCATCTTTGATTCTGAGAGACTCAGCCTCTCTGAGACATCCCTTTTATAGCCAATCATGTTACACACCTAATGCCAGTTAGCGTAATTACTTGCTAAATGTTCTTTCAGCTGATTCTCTTATACAATATTAATTGCTATTCCAGCCCTTTTTTGCCTGTGTCCCAACATTTTTGAGACCTGTTGCAGCCAGAAAATTTGAAATAAGCTCATTTTGTGGATAAAAATTTCAAAAGTTTCAACATTTGAAATATTATCTATGTTCTGTTGTAAATAACATATTGGCTCATGTGATCAGAAGGCCATTGCATTTTGATTTTATTCACAATTTACACTTCGTCCCAACTATTTCAGAATTGGGGTTGTTTTTTGAATTCTGCTTTTCAGGTGAAAAAATTACATGGACTTGCTTTGGGCGTTTGTTCAATGTTGCATGAAAATGTTTGCAAAGCTAACCATTTTAAAGTGCTTTCTGTGCTCAACAGTCAAACCACATTTGTCCTTCAGTTAAATGAACATAGCGTGCGATCTGAGGAAACAAGGCCAGTTGTAAGCTCAAAGCTAAAAACTACAGTATTTGTCTACCATCTCCTGCTTTTCTTTTAAATCTTCATAATTTTCAATGGGAGCATCTTAGAGCCTCTGTGTGAACATTATGCCGTATAAACGGAATAGCAGCTGTCAATTCAGACAAAAATATGAAGTTGTGTTATCATGATGTTGTCACCATCCCCCCCTTAAATGCACTCAAAACTTGGGTGGTAAATAGATGACAAATAAAAGGAACTAGAGTGTTCAGGTGAACACGTGTCGCCTGCGAAGCTTATGTGAAAGTGTGACTACCAACTGAAAGTGTGACTACCGGACAGACAGACAGACGAACGGACAGACACACGCCGGACAAAGTGATCCCTATGTGCCGCTATGCTTCGCAGGCGACACAAAAAACTGAAAGAAAGGAGAATGTAAAGGCAGATACTTACATATGCATGTGCGGCGTGATACATTTAAAAACCAGTTTGAACCCCATCATGCTCAGAGGCAAATGTAAAAATCCTGCACTGACTCAGCTGACCTTGATTTTGGATCAGAATATCAAGGGGAAATGATCCCCTCATTCCAAGATGACATTTGTCAGGTTCTCCTGAACCATTTAGGATCTCGAAGGATCTTTTTGATTATGAGACTCACAGAATCGACAAGTAATTTAGAAACCAGTGACTCTTGTCATGGTACGGGTAAGATCTAAAGCAGTTTAAAGGGCCATTCACAATTTTCAACATCACGGAGGTGGGGTTGTCTGTGTACACTTCGTACATTTGAAAAAGAGGAAATATTGAGGTAAAACAATATTTTTACAGTATATTTTTGGGGGGAGGAGGGTCTGAAAAAATGTACTCTTTGTACACTTGATAAAATGTTGAGAATTGTGAACGACCCCTATAAGGGGTTTAAATTTAGAAGAAAATTGAAGAAAATGACTCAACATATTTTTAATGAAGGTATACTAGTTCCATAATGAAATTTGTTTTGGTGGCAGTGCATATCAAGAGCTTTCCAAAAAGATTTCATTACATTTAAAGATACACACATCCTGAAAAAAATGGAGTGAAAAAGGATCAGTATTACCAGTGGTTAAAGTGGGATTTGATAGGTGGGGGAACCATAAAATTCAGTATTGTGGCGCAAAGGGGGAAAATAACACAAATTATTGCAAATAACTGTATTCGCTTTATGTTTGGTCCATTGGGACTATGACATTGAATTTTCGTATTCACATAATCAGGAAGTGGGCATAAGAGAAATGCAGTGATGGATTTGGCTGAAAACTTGCAGGATATAGGAAAGTATGACAGTGAAGATATTCCCCTGTTACAGTATTTTTCATTTCATAAAAGAGTAAATCAAAACTATTACATAATTAGCTAAATGAATAAGTAACAGAAATCTATGAATCTTTTTTGTGATTTCAAGACACCGTCCTTACACTGCACACATAAACCATATTCTACTTCCAAAATGTCCGGATTTCCAATGAAAAGATGTATGACAAGATGTATCTCTTATAATTTTATGTTCTAATGCAGTTAGTGACTATGTTTTGGGGAAACGCATACCTGGATAGTACAGGATGCTGCAATGCTGCCAGCATAATATAGCTTGCTTGCCAGCTACATAAAAATGTGCTGCTCAAGGCAATGATTTTCAAGTAGCTCTGCCGCTAAATAGCTGGCAACTAAAGATGTCAAAGAAAGATATACACGAGTAACGTTACTGCTGAGCCAGAAACACAAACCAACATTGCTAGCATAACTATTGGAGCAATTGATTCATCGTCAGACATTGGCTGAATCGCTAATAATTTTATTAATGCACTAGCTAGCTGGTATGCAGCCTGGTTAGAGTTTCGCACATAGCCTAAAGCAGCTAACGTTAACGTCAGCTAACGTTTTAAAATTTAAATTCTTTTAGTCGGCCTTTCTGAATATTACAAAAATTCACCATCGACTTCAACTTAAGTTATATATACATTTAATTTGTCTATAAACGCCGTTCCAAACATTGACTATTCCTCGCAGGCTGGAACATGACCGGTGCACTCATTCAAATGAAATACAGCGTCATACAGCAATGTTTTATTGAAGGCAGGGCGAGCAGAGACTGATGTTACGCTCTGATTTGTTAAGCATCTTGGTGTTTTTGAGAGAGCGGCTGTCAGGATTACAAATAGGAACCACCAGCGAGTGCCAGAGAGTAAACAAAAAAAAAAAAGAAGGCTTTATTTCTGAAGGGGGGGGGGGATCCCGACAGAGCAGGCAACGGTACAATGTCCAAAATCCAAAATCAGAATCCTAAGGGCGAAATCCAGAACCGTAAACAGGGCATCAATCACAGTACTCGTGGTCGGGCAAAAATAGGTTCGGTACCCAGGCACAGGACTGCCAGAGAAGCAAAAGCCAAAATCCAGTGGGTGTAATCCAAACCGTTGACAGGGCAGCAAACACAAAACTCAGGCAAAAAGGGTTCGTAAACAGATGCAGACAATAGTACCAAAAAGCAGAGCCAAAATCATAAGTCGGACAGTCCAGTCTGAAGAGTAACACTATAAGTACAAGGCCAAGACGATAGCAGCACAGGTAAACAAGAGAAACGTTCTGACAAGGAAGAGCTGTGAAAAGACTCCTAATATACTCTCACGGGAAGTCACATGCTTAACACAACACAGGTGGAGGAAGTCAGACTGATTACAAAGGAGGGAACATGAGGGAGAACCGAATCACATGAAATTGGCAAAAGCCAAAACGCGGACGGGGATCACAAGACAGCCTATAGACAGAACAAACAGATCCGGTTAGGGATTTCTAAGTGCACAGAGTGAGTAGCAGAACAGTGATTAAACAGGTGCAGAGAATCTGCTAGAAGCACAGCAAAGTAAATTAAGTGAAGGCAAGAGGCGAAGACTAGAACAGGGCGAATGCTGCGATATCGTTAGTCAATTAGTAGTGTGCAGCTATACAATCCTTAGTGCTTGTTAGTAAGTTAGTACTATGTACAATGTTAGACTTGATTAGTAATTTAACAAAACAAAAAACTGTTAGTATTGGTTAGTAAAAAGCAAGGCAAAGGAAGTAAACGAGATTGGAAGGAATAGTTGACATCCAGAAACCATTAAATCACCCGAAACAGTGGCACGCGATACCGGGGCTCTGAGCAATGGCAAGACAAGAGACCAGACAGGGGGAGGCAAAGTGCAATGCATGGCAAAATAAAAACATGTACCAGAATATGACTGTAGGAATGGAATATGGTAAAATACAAAACATGGCAAAACTAAACTAGACAAAACATGAACATAATCAGGTAACCAAATCACAATACACGATTCAAGGCGTGGTCAGGCAATACAGAGATAGAATAGAGGCAATAGAGAGACAGAACATGAAACATGGCAACCAGAGCAGAATCATAACAGTGGCAGGCAGGCTGTAATTGAAAGCAACAAACGAAAATGATCTGTAGTCCGCGGCGCTACTGTTAAGGAGCTTTTACACCGGACGCGAAACAAATTCTTCACACGGCAGATTGCATTAAAAGTCAACGCAAAGAAGCGATTGCATTGACTTTGATTGGAATCTGTTGTGCGGAAAATTTGTTCCGCCTCCGGTGTGAAAGCAGCTTTAGTCAAATAAATATTTCAATTCAAACTATGGTGGCCGGAACGCAGTTCCAGACCGTTCTAGCCCACTTTGACCCTTGAGTATTACCAAAGAACTATAAATGCTACAGAATATTAATTGGGGGCAATAGAATGCTCTTGACCATAACTAATAGCTGATGTTACCACAAATCCACATGTCATGGAAGGGAAAATGGTATCCTAAAATGTGTGTTTTGATACCGGTTTGTAAAAGTAGCATTTCGGAGAGCCTATAAAACCACAATAAAATGGTTAAAACTACTTTGATTGGCAATAAAGGGAAGTGCAGTGCCTAGAGAACAAGTCCTGAAAAAATCATGGGGTTAGTTCAATTACCACCAGAGTTGCAGCCTGTTAAAAATGGAAAAAATGCAAATTTCACCAACTGGGGAACCAAACCTACTTTTTTAACCCCACAGAAAATCAAGATTAGTGGGCCAATTGGGCTAAAGCTTTGTATGTCTTCATTTGTCACCCAAAGCAACATTCCATCAGTTTGAAGAAAATCTATGACTCTGCCCATGGGAGCTCTAGTTGACTTCATGTTCAGACAAGCTTTCGACCATATATAGCCAAACTCACTGTATTTCCCTGCCTTCTATGTTTTCTCTGAGCTGTTTTTATTGTCTGACTGCATACTTCATGTATTTTTTACAAAAGTATGTATTTTTTTTAATTTTACCTCTGTGAAGCACTCATGCTGGGAAGAGTGCAATACAAATAAAGTTTTACTTACTTATGAGGAGTCATAAAATAGTCGGTGAAGTACGTTGAGGACGTTAATGATATCCCATCGAGATTGTGACTGAGTTACTGGACAGTGCCCTCCACCACTACCATAAAAACACCAAATGACATGGCCTCTGAGCAGCTCACAGTTAAGACATCGTCTGGCACTCCTGTGGTCAGATGTTTGAATCCCAGCCAGGCCCATGTGACTGTATGTGAACATCGCACACTGACTACGCTATGCTCCAATAGCGTAAACAGTGTATCATTAATGGTAAAGGGTACACAAATTTGGTCTTGGATATGGGATGTTTTCCATTTGATTTCTTCAAATGCTTAAGTCTTCTGGATTAACTTGAAGCTGGCTTTTTATCCGTGCCATAGCATGACTAGAACAGAAAAAGTGCAGCACTTGAAGGGAGCGTGGTTTGTAGGCTTGCATCGGTATTGACTCTCTGTGGTAGGTTTTATAACCCACTTCCACACCACGCTAACCCTCCGCACATATGTGCAAACAGAGGGAGACTGGAAAAGGCGAGAAAATAGAGGCTGGTTTGGGATTGGGCCAAAGAGTCAATGCGGTTGCACTCCATACTGATGGTTTCAAAAGGTTGATGAGTAGTAGTCAGTTTGTGCTCTTCTGAATAGCACTTGAATCTGGACTCCGACGGGGCCAAAACATGAGCCAGGTCGACTTGCTCTCAAGCAGATGGTGATCTCAATTTTTTTTTTTTTTATTCTTGCTCATTTCTGACCAAGAGTTTGCTGGTGAGCCCAAAGTAGGCTTAATATTTAACCATTTTGGGTTTGGCCCATTTTCTTTTTTAACCCAGGAATGTAGGCTCCACCCAAGGAGCAGTGAAGCTGCTCTGGCTGCTCATGGTAACCAAGCTCCTCATCATGTTTATTTTCCCTTTGTCACCCACCTGTATGTTGAAGGTTGAGAGCACAAACAAGCAGGCTGAGTATGAAGCATTTACATCTAAATGGCTGGGTTACTTGCACAGCACTTAGGGGGCCTTCCCAGGGTCATTTGATTTACCTTGTTACAGCACCGATAAAGGTATAATAACACTTCTCTTTAAAGTTCAGCACAAAAATGTACCTTTCCATTGGGTTTTATTTACACTGTTATCACAGAATTGACATTAATAAGCAAAACCACAGCTCGTATTGTGGCAAGGCTTACTCCCTAACCATCCAACCAAATGACTGAATTCTTTTTTCCCCGTCAGATGTGTCATATCCATGCAATCATTAGATGATTTTCCTATATATTGTGTATTTATTTTTTTCCAGTGGTTTTTCTAAAGAAAATTCCTTAAATGGGTCAGTTGGATGACAAACACACCTTTGCGCCTATCAGAAAAAGCCAACGTGGTTGCATGCAGAAATAACCAACAAGTCTACAGTCAAAATTTGTGGCAGTTTGGTAGAAGTTAAAGTTATCAGCACCATAAGTGTTGAAAGTCACCAGATTCTAGCTGACTTATAAAATTATTTGAGGTGGTAGAGCTTAAAAAAGTCATTTCTTAACAAAAATTGATGAAATTAATGACGAAATGTTTTGATTTTCTTGAAGTACACATCTTGGTGAACCTTACAAGGAAAAAGGGAAAAATTGAAAAAAAAAATTTTTTTTTTGAACATAATACCTATTAATACCTATTGAGAAGAGGAATTACTGATGGGCAACCAGTTTCAACTGGCTGACTCCAGCTGACATGAGTATCCACCCACTAAGAATGGCAACACCGCAGATTCAAAGTACTCCAGTTGGTTTTCAGAGCTTGATAATGCAGCAGGGGGTGGGGTATGTCTGAGGTAATTCAAGCAGTTTGCCAAGTTCAAGGCTGGTCTAAGCTGGTTAGAGCTGGGTTACTGTCAGGAAGTAAATCATGTCACAGCAGATCCCCATGACTGATATGGGTCAACTTATAATTTTTCAACTCTTACATGATCATATGACTAAAAACCTTTTCACACTCTCTCTCCCTCTCTCGCTCGCGCACGCACACACACACACACACCAGAGAAGACTTTATAAAATACCTGTACATTATTCGAAATTATCAAAAAAAGGGAAACCATGACATCTCTCTTACTTCCAAAACTGGGTTTTTTTTATTTACATTTCAAGTCAATCACATGCAAGTTTATTTAAAATGAATAAAACAAGAAATTAGCAAAAAAGTGCATCTCATTTTCCAAGATAGCAATTAAATATACAAAAATAGAGCATACAAATACTGTACAGCGAGTCTCCAAAAATATTCTGCTGCAGAATTTTTAGTTTACAAACATGTCTGAGCTCGACATGCATTATCAGTGTTAGCACTAGGGTAAATAGGGAGGAACAGTACGCTCTCTGCTCAGGACAGTGAATGTGTGAGGGTGTGTGTGTGCCCGTGTTTCACTTAGATGACTGACAGTGAAAACTTGCAGAGAAAATTTGCATGAAAAAAAATGGCCCAGTAACCCGAGGCCTGAAAAACTAGAACTCTGATGCTTAACCGGAGCCCACGGCTGCAAAAGTTCCGTTGCAGATATTACATAACCAAAGCAGACGCTTACATCACAGCTATGCCTCCTGGTCTGGGTTGCAACAGGAGCTGTGACCCAGCACTAATGGGCCACCAGTCGGCATGCGGGGCAGGAAGACCTACTCCCCCCATCTGCAACTGTGGGCTCAACTTGCGATCACCATTTGCGATTCTGGGTCACCACATGATTGGGAGTTTTGGGGAGGGTGAGTAGGGGTTGGGGATAGGGGGAGTTGGGAAATGTCAATTCCATCATTGTATATTTTTTCAATAAAATAAATCTTAGTATGAATACTATTAAATGCGCAATGTTGTTCTCCTTGGTAGAAATTCAATTTCAATCAGTAAAATACTAATACATCAGGTGCCAAACTAACCAAAGTTCTGGAAACTCATTATGCAGTGCAACCTTCCTCACTGGCATCATCTCCATTGATATAAAATGATATAGTCCTGTAGCTTTACAGAGTGCTGGAAAAACTGTCTGCAGCCAAACAGAGATCAGGACTCTTCCGTGACTTGGCACATCACTGTCGCCAAAATACAGGAAATAACTGATTACTGAAGCAAGGAAGCAGTTTGGTGCTGGACGTGTGAGTGGAGCACAACAACTGAACACAGATGTACAGGTGTATTTAACCAGTACAATAAACTTTTCAAGACAGAATTAAGGGTTTGCAATCCGCAGGATTCTGGTGCAACAATGAAGTTGTGGGAAAAAGAAACAAAACATTGAGGCAGAGGAAAAAACAAACAACACTAAGACTGAGAGGAAAATTTGAATGATTGGTTTTCCTTTGTTCAGGCGAGGGTGATACAGGCGACAGAGGAAGAGTACAGTACAAGAGTACTACAGTAGTGTCGCCCAGCCTCCATGTATTTAGTGAATTCCCAGGTAGTAATACTGAGAAACGTACACTATGGATTTTACACACATACACCAGTAACACAGATGGTGAAACATCACAGCTTCACATCATGGCATTAATCTCATGCTTTTCTGATGAAAAACTTCACACTTTCTCAGACACAAGTGATGTATTACTGTAACAAGCATCTCCGCAGCTACTGTAGACCACTGTATCTCATTTTAGAATGATGGAAGAGGCTGTGACTGCTTGAGCAGCATTTCTGGAAGAGAAGACACAAGCCTTCTAACACAGGATTGGTCTGAGTAAGCTTTGGATTTTGGTTATTGGTACATAATCTTGGCCTGACGAAGCTTCAGAAACTTACACAAATACCAGTTACACCGGTATACCCTCAAGGACGCATACGTGACAACTTCACAAGAAGCTGACCACCAACTAATACGCTTAAATTACAAATTACTGTGAGCCTATGATGCAAGAAATGGGCTTCAAAACAAAGCCCACTCCTGTTAGCAAATGACCCGAAGGAAAAAATGATAAGCCAGTGCTAATCAGACAAATACTGCGAAACCTTTCACCATCACAACAGAGACCTTTTATTGTGAGATGCTAGCATTGCAAAAAGGGTACTTTAGTAATGTGTGCCAGCCACAGAATCAGAGATTAACCCTCTATTAACCACCGTAGCATATCTGCTACATAAAGTGAGGGGGTTAACAGCCTGGACACCCTGCTGGTTTTGTTTCTTAATGCCAAATGAACATTTGAGAATAACTTGAATAGTCCGTCACTTTAATTTTTCCATTCGCATTATTACCCAATGTACCACAACTGCTACACTTTGGAAGGGTGGGCCAAAGGGTCAAATTTTTATTTATTTTTTTTACCATTTTTATTGGCCCATAATCAACATATTTGCCAAGGGAAATGATTTTAACACAGTTGGAAAGGTACTTGGTTAACAGAGGGTTAATGACCAGATCTATACAAAAAAAAAAAAAAAACACTTGCAAAAATCAGCAATCTTCTCACCATCTTGCAGAAGATAACAGACTCTCTGTAGCTCAGGCAGCTAAAAACTTGTTAACTGACCCTCCCAGCGAAGTATTTCTGTGGACGTGGAAAGAACTGCCAGACACATGTAACCACTACCACAGGGCCTGCAAGAACCCTGCTCCACATCAAGCTTTTCTTTCAGTAAGCGCAGAACGGCTAAAACCCGCTCAGTCCTCTCCTGTTCCTCCACAGCAGGGACGACACCACCGCCTCCATGTTCCATCACACGATAATCCCCTCTCCATATCTCCCTAACACGTACATTTCACAGGTTCCAAACCCATTGCGCAGCTCTTTCCGCGTGCCGCGACAAAGGAGAGTGAACAAAGGGCTAGAAAACCCACCGCGCCCAGTCCGCCAGGAAAGAGCCAGAATGAAGTCAGAAAAAAAAAAAAAAAAGCTTACCTTCCTAAACAGCCCAAGGCAACCTGCTGACACTGGCCATATTTTTCTCTTAGGCAAGCTATATGTTAGCATACTGGGGCCAATGAACCAAATCATGCTTCAGATATGCTGATACCTGTGCATTGGTGGAGGGCGGATGCAGGGTCTAGCGTGCATGACATTGAATATGCCACACTGTATTGGAATGTCAGGTCAAAGCAAGAGCTTTAAAACCCATTTGACTGATCTTCAAACCGTATTGAGGAATTTAAAAGAACTGCAGCTGTGATGCAGGTGACTCTGACAAAAAATGGATTGGCCTTATGGAGAAAAAAAGCTATGCTGCAATGTGCCCAATTCTGACAAGATATGGGATACTACATAAGTAGACCACAAACATAAAATTTGTAGATATTTGTTGCTTTGCATAGTGTAATAACTTAACCAGGCCTGAGAGACAAGTCAGGCAGTTGTCATTTGCAGGTCTCAACCACAGTTTTTTGCAGGAAGATCACCAAGAAAATAAAAAAAGCAGACCTTTCATTAACAGATCTCAGAAAGTACGGAGGAAAATTTTCTTGATAAAATGCAACATTGTTCTGAGAGTTTGCAGTTTTTGACCGAGTAGTCACAAACCACAATTTTATTTTACTGAGTGATTCCCTCAAATTCCTCTCCTTAATCCTTGAAAGCTACTTCCATGTGAGCCAAATTTGCAAAATGTGGGTTTGCCAAGAGTTTGCCCTTGTGTATTTTGGCAGCCACTTTTCCTCGAAATGAACGACACCCAGAAGGTTCTGAAGGGCCTTTCACAGAGCTATGCAAACAGACAGAGGGCTCCTAATTGGCTGGCGCTCAATCAGCGCCAGGGGACTGAGCTCTTATGGTGTCAGGTTCCAACGAACTTCCTGTCAGAGCCTGAACAGGAAGCGTCGGGCTGCAGAAGACGAGGTAGTCTAAACATTCACTCTGATCTGCATGAGCAATGGAGCAGATCAGAGTAGGCCCCGCAGCTCAGGCAGTAAACTCTCAGGGAGTGCACATGTACACATGATGCATCATATACCATTTCGTGAATGCCTCCAGTAAAAGTTGACATTTCATGACACTTGGTGATTTTGAGATAAGGGCTGTTCAAGTTGGGCACTGTTCACTTGATCTGCGATAGCGGTTTGCTTCTTAAATGATTCCATCAAATCTAATAGGTGATTCACCCTAATTTTTTGACGTCAAATACTTGATAGGTACATACAATAAACTAAAGCAAAAAGTCAAATAAAGTCCAAGTGTCACGAAAAGCAAATTGTTACTTGATGCGTTCACAAATGTGTGAAGTGCATTTAGTAGATATTATATATTGAGAAGGGTAGAGGACGACCAAGGTTGGTGTGAATTAGCAGCTGTAAAGCTCAGTAAAGTGAAAATGTGAAGCGGCACATTGGCTCTGCCACGGCATAGTTTCAGTTTTTGTCAGACAATCACAAATTTCCCAGTTATGAGTTCACAGCAGATGCAGTGATAAAGAGAGAGAGAGAGAGAGAGAGAGGGAGAGAATATCCAATGAGGCTAAACATCTCCCCGCATCACACATGTTCACACTGGTGGGATAACGAACTCCTGGTCTGCTCGCCCCATCTTGGGCTGCAAGCCATAAAACCAAGGCCCTTCCACTCCACTGATGAACAAGCGCACCATAATCTGTTCCATCCTTGAAAAGCTGCTGTCCCTTTAACGCCATTTTAGATGTCTTTTGCTGTTAATATGTGGCTCTATACACAAGAAAACAAAAAATAAAGTTGATAAATGATAAAATACAAAATATGACCTTGCTACTAACTTCATAAGCAGTTAGATTTAAGAGTCCTTGTAAAGTGCTGGTTAAAAAAAAAAGTTTTTGTTACATAAAAAAAAAGAAAATGCAGCCGTTGATGTTCAAAGGTTTTGTTGCTAGTTAGCATTTTATTTGTAGTTTTGCCTTCTTTTTTTCCTCTCGTGCTGGTGACCCCAGGGGGGAAAAAAAAAAGTGCTTTGGTTGTGAAACTCACATTCAGGTCCAGTTCAGCCTGATAAAGAGAGTCCTCTTCACTGTCCCAGGCAAAAAGAAAAGCCATCTGAATTCACCAAGGCAGAAAAAGGTTGAAGATGCAGATGAACATGTGGTTGGTCTCTGCATAGTAACACCAGTCCTCCTGTCCTCTGCCATTTTCAGGTGAATTTGTACAGGGGCTAGAGGTAAGGCAGTCCACCTGCGGGAGGGGGCAGGGCCGCTAGACCAGGTTGTCCACCCCAAGCCCGGGAAGGGGCTGCTGTGTGGGCCCCTGGACCTCTGTGCTGCCCTGCTGCTGGGCCAACTGCAGGACTGGCATGTTACAGAGCGGGCACACCTTCCGCACTTCCAGCCACTTGATGAGACACCTTCACAGAGAAAAGAGGAGGAGAGGAGGGGTAAAGAGGGGTAAGGGGTGAGGAAAAGGTGGGGGGGGGGCAAAGAGAGGGAGATTGAGAGACTGAGGTTAGCAAAGCTGCACAACCAGGATATCTTAATTTCTGACAATTGCCATAAGCACCCTAACACCTGAAATCAGTGCCTTGCAGCATTTCAGTTAAAAGTGTGCAGGGATGGGCAACACAAAACTTCATTCCATCAATACCTACTCCTAAATCCCCTTAGCTACCTTTTCTGATTTATTTTTTTTTTTAAATGTGGAATCCCCAATCCGAACTAATCTGGAGAACCAAATCCATGAACTATGTACAAGCATGCTTGTTTGCAACTCATGCTGTGATCTCGGAAACGTGCAGTTAGTTTGCGTTTCTGCGCTGAAACACACGCCTCTCAACCGCTGCTTCTTTTCACTCATGCTCACAGTCCTAGTACGCGCAACAAACCCGAACATGAGTTTGCGCAATAAGCAGAGGTGCGTGAGCCACAAACAATGTCTACCAAAACCGACTGTATCCCTCCCATTTCCCTGATCGGAGAGAAGCTAATGATGCGCTGCCCACGTGAGTCCGCTGGACTCTGTTGGTGTTGGCCTGACTGGATTTGATCCGTGACCGCAATAGCTTACCTTGTTCTGCTAGCAGTGTCTTTACCGAATGAGGTGACTCGGCACGCACTCCCTATTGAATTTGAGTCCACACACAATGAGAGGCCTGAACTTTACTGGAATGTTTTCTCAACATCGCAACACTTCCCCCTACACGGCAGCAGTGCTGAGAAAAGATTCTGAATTCCTGGAGTGTCAACAGGAAACGCAGGGAGAATCCACAGGCAAACCACCAGAAGCTTGGAAATCTGAGCTCATTTCCTGTGACGTTTAAGTTAAGGCCCAGCAAGTAGTCTGCAGGTGTGCCTGCCTGGGCCTGCCTGCCTAATGCGTGTTTTGAGCAGCTGAATAGTTAATAGTGAGCTGAGGCTATTTTTGGCTCTGAGGGCCTGAAAGAAGGACTGAAGTAGAGTGACGTCACCATGCTGCCGAGCATCATACTGCCTTCCGAAATTCTGACTGCTACTTGCAATCATTTGGTTCCACCTCAACTGGGAACAATAGCAAAAATAAGTCCAAAGTTATTTTTTTCAATTCTATTAACCAAAGCATTGACACTGCACTATCAACAAGATCAATCCGAGATTTCAGATCTCCACCAAGGTATGACGTGGATAGTAAAACAAAATCTCTTTCTCAAGGGCGTAGCAATTTCAAAAATGTCATTTAAGTTCCATCTGCCACGATTTACCTTTGGCCAAAATTTCATCAAGACTCGCCATGTAGTTTTCGAGATATCTCACTTTGATTTCCTGATCCAGATCCGGATCCAGATTCCTGGTCCTACTCTGGATCACCACCAAAATCAGATAAAGTGATCTTTGTGCTACGATTTACCTCTGGACAAATTTTCATCAAGATCCGCAAAGTAGTTCTCAAGATATCTGCCTCAGAATTCCGGATCTGGATCTAGATCCAGATTCTTGATTTTGATCTGGATCATCACCAAAATCAGAAAAGGTGATCTTTGTGCCATGATCTACCTCTGGTTAAAAATTCATGAAGATCTGTCCAGTCTTTTCTGAGAGAAGCCACTTATTGTTCTTGATCCGGAATTTCATCCGATCCAGAATCCAGGTGTGGATCCGGATCATCACCAAAATTTAACGAAGTTGTTCCCAGATCATCATCTGCAACTGGTAAAAATTTCATGAAGATCTGTTATGTTGTTTCCGAGAAATTCCACTTAATAGCTCTGATCTGGATCTGGATCCAGAATCCAGATCTGGATCCTGATCACCACCTAAATTTAATGGGGTCGTCCTCGGCCCAAGATCTATCTGTGGTAAAAATTTCATAAAGATCCATCCAGTAGTTTCCGAGAAATCTTGTCCACAGACAGACAAACAAACAGACAAATAAATAAATAAAATAACGGACCCGATCGCATTATCTCCTTGGCGGAGATAATAAAATTTATCAGGGAGCACAGAATCATTTGACAGAGGCTTGGAGCAAATTCTGAGGTAAATCTCCTAAGACAATACTAGAGGTTCAAGTGAACCGGAGACTCAATCGGACTGCCATCCCTGCCACCACATTTGCAAATGGGTACAAGTCTGAAATGAAAAACCAAACTAGTTGATGTCCTAAAGAAGTTATATGCAAGGCTTTGTCAATTTTTAATCAATATTTGCGACTGTGGGCGGTAAGAAGCAATTAAAGTAGATGTCTATGGGTGAAGGACGGTCAAATGTCGCAAATCAGCCATTTTTCAGAAACCGGTAAAACCCGCCATTAAAATGTCAAGATGTACTGCATACTACTGACATCCGGAGTTTCAGCTGTTTATCTACATTGGAAAGGTCTAAATGGACAAAGTCATTTTTTCAGTATGATCACACAGCCAAACCAACTTTTGGGAGTATGAGGCTGAAATGCAATCACAAAGTAGTTTATGTGCGAAATATTTTGCATACCAAGAGCTGTCAAATTCAATCAATATTTGTGACTGCTAGAGGTGACAGACCAAATTGGTTACACGCGACAGATGGGCAGCAGAATGTACACCATGTTAATTCAGCTGGTCAAAGAACACTTGAATAAATAAAAATTAACTCATGTTGCAACAGCTGAAGTTACAAATTGTTAGGCGATGCAAATTCAAATGTTCTGGAGAGCTCAAATTCTGCACTGGACAGTAATACAACTGCAGGCATGCAGCTGGTGCACATTCTATTTTAATTACAAGACCCAAGTACTGCGCTGTGGGAGGGCGTGATACTTACTTCCTGTGAAAGGCGTGTTTGCATGGACATATCCCCAACTCATCTTTCTGTTTGAACTCCTCCAAGCACACCGCACAAATCTGAAGGAGAGAACAATGTTTCATTCAGAGAGCCAGCACACAGTCGGACATGGCAGAGGTATTCTCAGTGACTTAAGTGTTCAACCTCAGCAGAGTCAAATTATCAATCCAACAACCAATCAGCCATCAACTATGCTTATTCCTGTGCTTATTCCGTGTTTGCAAGGTGGAGAGCGTTGGGGGAAGCTTAAGACCATCACAGCATCCAATGAGATAAGTATCAGCAATACCCTTAGGACAGTTTTTCAATCCATCACAAGACACACACCATTCACTCAAACACTAAAACTTATACGACTAAAAAGTCAGAAAAAATTCTAAAGGCATGACACCAATGATATGTACTCCAGAACATGGCATAGAATGCATTTATGAAAATGGGAGAAAAATCCGTTGGGGAAATTTTTGAGAAAAACATGTTTTTCAGAAATTGCAATTTTTGAACTTTGAGAAATTCAAGAAAGTGTTAAAATCCCCAGAAATGAGACATCGAAGGGTCATTCGTGGGCGTAGTCTCTTCGCTATTGATTCCACAACGGTTGTGTCACATTTAATGGGCCATAGGTCATTGCACAATAAGCCTTACTATGACTGGGGATGGGTAACATTTATTATATCATCATTGATTACATCAGACTTGCCTACATTCACAAAGCTAGGCCCTCCTTATATTGTGCATCGTCTCTGAATTCTGTCCTTTTCCCTGAGACATGCAAAGGGCTGACAGCAAATATGGACCACTGCACAGCCAGCACGAAAGTTTGTATTCTCTGTTTCCGAAAAGGAAGGTATTCCATTGTAAACAAGCACCACTTCATCTCTGCCATTCGTGATCCGATATCAGAGTATGATGTTGATTACAGACGCCTCCCTACAGCTCTCTGCGGTCCCTGTACCACTGCCATCTATGCCATGCAACGAGGAAAGGAGGGGGTAAAATTCAGGTGCCTTTGCTAGCTTGAGAATGTTGTCTGTAATCAAAGATGGATCTGCTTGGGTTGCTAAATCAAATGGAAGCAAACCAAAGCAGATCCAAGCTGCTATTAAACGCGGACGACCTAAATCTGGCTAAAGCACCTGAATTTTACCCCCGCCTTTCCTCGTTGCATGGCATAGATGGCAGTGGTACAGGGACCGCAGAGAGCTGTAGGGAGGCGTCTGTCATCAACATCATACTCAGATATAGGCAAGTCTGATGTAATCAATGATGATATAATAAATGTTACCCATCCCCAGTCATAATAAGGCTCATTGTCCAATTGTGCAATGACCTACGGCCCATGAAATGTGACAACCATTGTGGAATCAATAGCGAAGAGACTACGCCCACGAATGACCCTTCAATGTCTCATTTTTCGGGATTTTAACACTTTTTTGAATTTCTCAATTCAAAAAATGCAATTTCTGAAAAACACGTTTTTCTAAAAATTTCCCAACAGATTTTTTTCCCCCGGTTTTAATATATACTCAGTCCATATGAAAACGCACCACTCACGAAATCTGGAATAGCTCCACGGATTAATATGTGAAGTATATACGTATGATGCGAAGACATGTAAACATCATTCAATTTCATTCACGATAATGTTAATGCGCGCGAGAGGTTTAACTGGTGTAGGGGTCAAACAGGAAAGTCAATAACGGGTGTGACCGCCATTTGCATTGACACATGCGGTGCATGGTCGTCGCATGGAGTTGATCAGTCTCTGGATAGTGTTCTGAGGGATAGCATTCCTCTCCTGAACAAGGGCAACCTCAAGTTCTCTCATGTTGTCCATCTGGCGTCGACATGAAAGACGTCGTTCAATTTCATCCCATAAGTGCTCGATAGGGGAGAGGTCGGGTGACAGAGCTGGCCACTGAAGCACGGGGATGTTCTGCTGTGCAAAGTACTGCATGGACACCCTTGCAGTGTGCGCCCTAGCGCTGTCCTGTTGGAACGTGTGGACATCGTGGTGTTGGTTGAAGAACGGCACAACATGGTTCTGCAGCACCTGGTCCCGGTAGTAGACGCCGTTCACCCTTCCTCTGCAGATATGGAGAGGGGTTCTGTGACGGAAGCTTATTCCACCCCACACTATAACGCTGCCACCACCCCAACAGTCCGTTTGAACGACACAATCGGGACAAACACCGCCAAACACGTATACAGCCATCTGTGTTCCTTAAGTGAAATCGTGACTCGTCAGAAAAGATGACACCGTGCCATTGTCGTAGTCGCCAATTCTGGTGGCTGTTTGTCCACTGTAGACGCTGGTTTCGGTGACGATCCGTCAATATGGGGCTGAAATAAGGACGTCGTGCATGCAGGCCCGCAGCTCGCAGACGGTTCCGTATGGTGTTGGGGTGAATGAATCCATGTCTTCCTTGGACTTGAGCAGCCGTTCTTGTCGCTGGTAGTGTTCGGTCTCAGACATGATCCCGTACGATCTGACGGTCCTGACATGCCATTGTCACACGCTGTTGACCCGGTCGAGGACGGTCCCGAGTGCTCCCCGTTTGCAGAAACCTTTGATGGAGTCTTGCGATCGTTGTGTGCGCGCAGTGTAGTCGTCTGGCAATATCCCTGGTGCTGGCGCCAATTTGAAGCATGCCTATGGCATGTTCCCGTTCAGGGGCTGTAAGTCGTGGCATAGTGTCGACGTTTCACAAGTGTCAGTGAAGAAGTGAAATTTTATTCGGATTCACATGCTTTTAAAGGCAATGTGTGCACAAGGTGAAATTCATTTTTCCCGTGGTGTGCATGCAAGATGTTGCGTTTTTGCAAAAAATTGCCTTGCGTTACAGTTAACTTGATTTCTTGCACCTGGCATGTCGGGTGACGTCACTGTAGTGTTGTTGTTGTAGAAAAATTATACTGAAGTTCATTGACTTCTTTTCAAGTGGTGCGTTTTCATTTGTACTCAGTATATGTATTCTACGCCATGTTCTGAAGTACATATCATTGGTTTCATGCCATTAGAATTTCTGACTTTCTTATGGTTAAAACCCACTGTGGATATTCACATTTGGCCATTCAGACTCATATGCTGGTCTATGGACAGTGGGAGGCAACCGGAGAAGCCAGAGGAAAGTTATGCAAACATGAGGGGACCATGTAAAGAAATGTTTTGCAAGTGAATCCTGAGAACAATCTAAAATCAAAGAAATATATGTGTGAATGGAATGTCCAAGTTCTGGCCCAGGGGCTGAAAACACTGGAGGACCGAACCAGAACGGCTACACATAGCAAGTCTTTGCACTAGTAATTATTTGTGATCAGTGGTATTAACGCCAATCCATTAATCAGTAATTACTTGGCTATATTCAGCATACAACCACTGGATGGGTGAGACCTGCTTCTTTGTTCCAGGTGGGGATCAGTACAGTATCCCTACACTGGAACTTGAGGGTCGGGAAAGCCAACACTGCACGGCAGGAAGCCCTTTGAGTCTACTAATGATACATTAGAGTCTAAAACACAATTTTCTCAATGCAGATGAGTCCAAGAATCATCAAGACCTGAAACTCTTGAATACGAATAACTCTTGTACGAACTCTACTACAGGTGAAATTCAGTGGTCTGGTATTTATTCAGACTAACAAGGCAGCCTGGTTAGGTCTGTCTGCTTCTCATCATCTTTTCTTTATCATTATAGGCTAGATTTTGGTTTTCATAAGTCAGTTGGCTGAATAAATGGCTTGATTGCAAGCAAGGCAAAGTAGACGGGATTTAAGGTAAGCCAATTATGCCAAGGCGATGGAGGCGGTCCAACCTCGCTTCAAATCACAGTTTTCTTCCCAGAAGCAGTTTTAAATGACTTAATGAGGTATGTGTCATAGAAAAGGTAATAAGCAAGCTCGTCTGTTAGCCTCACAGTGGCAGTTATTTTTATTGCACTTAAAATAATCGAGATTAATCAATCAGGACAGCCTTAATGGAGAAGGTTAAAACAATCATCTTCTGTTACATTGCTTTTTATGGGCGGGTATTGTAATGTGGGGAAAAAAAAGAAGCCACAAGATGGCAGTATTGACTTTTTTTTGTTAAGCCAGTCTGGAGCTAGGTTTTGGGCATGTCCTGGGCATACCTGAGAGGGAAAGTCCCAGAGAATTGAAATAAGTCTAAAAGGTGGGAGGAGGCTGGAAAAGAGTACATAAAAAAACTGAGAGTAAAGTAGTAGGAGAAATTGCAAGGAGAAAGATACATTTGACCAGACCTGTCACTCTTTTCAAGACCTGTGAAGCTTTTTGTGGATTTTTGCCTGTGTTGGAGCATTTTCCTGTCCCAGAACATGGCACAAAGCAACCCCATCTCTGTAACCATCTAATTTTTTTTAATATTATCAATCTTGGTCAGTGCATTATTTTATTAAATCTGTTCAAGTTTTAAAATTGTCTGTCATCCCTAGCTGTCCGATTTGCCGTAATAAATTGGGGCCATAACAATATCTTCTCCTTGCTGGCAGCTGATTATCTGAGCTTCTTTGTCTGAAGGCTAATTTGTGGCAAGGAGCAATCAAATATTTTAATATCATTGAATTGTAGGACTGCAAGCTCCACCCCATAGTTCCTCGTACCTTTGACACATACTTCTCCAGAGGTGAAGAGAAATGCATTCTGAGAAATACACGCAACACTCTTCTGCATCCAGAACCAGCCATCTCAATTTCACAGAAGGGTATGGTACAATGGAAAAGGTCCTTGATGTAAACCATCGACCCACACAAAACCCTTGCATTTTCAGCATCCAAATAATCTCCTTTCCTCTTCTGCATCTCAGACAGTTAAACCTTTCCCTTCGACTCCATGTCCCCCATTCCGATAGGAAAGCACATTCCTCTTCACAGCTCTGGTTTAGAGCTGCAGACTCGCCCAAATTCCACCCAGCAGTGTCTAAAACAAATGAAAGGGAAAAACCGCCCATTCTCAAGGGGCCAATGCATCAGCTGAGAGGACATGCCTACACAGCAGCATGACAGTGGGACAGATAAAGAGGGATTGACATGTCTAATAAAGGAACTCAGCCATTCCTCGGATTGTGTGCCACTGAAAGATGCAACACCAAGAACATTCCAGTGATGGGGGAGTGAAGAGTCATCTAAAGGTGAATTATATAACAGCTGCCATCTTTGGCATATCTCCCTTTCCTGCCACTCCACTCATCCGCACCTCCGCCCCCCCCGTCCCGAATTCTAAGAACCACAACACTCCTCCACCTACCTCAGCGCTACAGTTTTGCACCATGGCAAACATCTTAAAGCCGCAAAACCTCAGTCCAAGTAAACAGGACACAGCACAGAAGCAGGGGAGCGTCACTTTGCCTCAGCTTGCCACTGCCCTTGATCGGAAACCCAACGTCGGCCTCATTTTCCTGAGAATTTCCATGCTCTCCCTTCCAGTATGGGCAGTGGCCCATGAAATAAGCCAAAAGCGAAAGCTGCCGCAGCACGTCCAGTGCATGAGCTGTCCACGCTCAGATGACTTGTTTTCCGGTTTCTACCCATGACATAAACAGATGCTGCACCTTCCTTCAAAAATTCGCTGCAAAACTCTCACTGTGAGCCCAATCTAAAGTAAGTATGATAGGTATTACACTGCGATGCCCCCCCCATGCTTGTAAGGTGACCCTTATGATGTTGGCCACCCTGTCGCAATTAGAACAGTCTAGGATACCACTGATACACATAAGCTGCAGTAACAGCTTTAAAAAGGGAGACAATAGTGAGTCATTCTAGACTTAGCCAACTACTTCATGCCTTTTAAATGAGTAAGGCCAACAGAAAAAAAAATGGCAGGGCTGTACTTACAATCAGGACAGAAGCCCGGCCGCATGCCCACAGAGGCCTGCCAGAGACTGGCTTTGTACCCGGGCTCAGAGATATGTGTGTGCACTCAATACACACTAACAGCAGCTACCAGTAACAGACAGCAACAATTCTGCCAGGCCCATAAAGTCATTAGGTGTCATTAACCTGAAGTTAAAATGTCAGCCAGTCGCTGACCGCTGCCAATGAGACATGTACGGGCATGTATTCACCACCACCCACCCACTGGATGTCTCTGAACTGTTGACAAAAGCAAGCTGTTGGCCACTGGTTGTTCTGTAGGCCTTGGGGCATTACAATGGCAGCGTTGGAGCCAGCCTGTCTTCATTAAGCCTTCTCAACATGATCATCTCTCAGCACCAGTGACAATAAAGCGAGTGTCATCGAAATGAGCTCCAGTGCCACCAGTGTGTGAACGCTGGGTCGAAAAGGGTGGCCGGATGCAGCAATCAATTGTTTCTGGCATGGGCTGCTATAACACAGAGGCATAGGACATTGCTATTGCATGAGCTTCTTATGCCATCATATCACACTCAAACAGACAGCCTGCAATCTTCAATTGGTAGATCAACTCCAAGAGGCGACAGGTCAGTCACTGACAGGCTAAAATTCCCCAACAGGGGAAGTATGTGACGATACAACATTGTTTTCGAGGTCAACTCCATGACAGGCAGAAATTGCCCCGCAGAATAATTCCCCAAGGAGGGACCAACCACCCAACAGGTTAGCCCACAGATGGGCTGAAATTCCCCAGTAGGCATTCTTGAGAACGAGGTATTGTGAGCTGAAGGAGATTTGGTTTAAGGGTTTGGAAAAAGGCAGCAGTTTCCTCAGTGTTACTGGGAGATGCTGACTTCAAACGTTTCACCTGCAAATCGTGCTTTTGTGGAATAAAAGAACCTGTACATTTTGCACATGCATCTCTCGTTTTCACAGCATGCAAGAAACCACTTCACATATGTTTTGCATATTCTCCCAGTACTTCTGGTGAACAAGAAAATCAAAGAAAAATTCAGAGGTTGTTTGAGACCGTGTCCTCAAAATCCCCAATGTCCTCATACGACGCACTTCACATTCAGGTAAATGGAAGCAGCACAGAAATACCGTAAAAACTAGTCCACAATTCATTTTATTTATTTTTTAAAGTCATCTCTCCCACATGATAAAACAGAATTAAACACATACAAAAAGACAAATGCAAAGAGATGGAAAGTTCCCAATTTTAAAACGGAACTCAAACATACCCAACTTTTTCACGGTTTTGGCAGTTTTACGTACTTTATATAACTCTTTCCCAGAATACATTTGTTACAGAGTTCAATCATCCTATTTGTGTTGAAAAAAGAAGATCAAAAACCAGCTCAGCTGCAATACGATTTCCCCGATTTCCGAAAAGCTAATTACGTATTAATTTATGCATGTGACGTTATTCTGAGACTTATTGCAGCTCTTGATCTGATGTGGACATACAAGTGAATATGTTCCGTGTGAAATATCCAAGCTAAACCTTTGCCTTTGGGTTCGATTTTAATATACTTTATTCGACAAATATAGAGTGCCTCAATCTTGCGTAGTTGGAGGCTGTACAAGGAATATTGCAAAAAATAAATAAAATTTGACTATCAATATGACCAGCAGAAACATCAACAACTCCAAAAGGCCATGAAGCACATATTGCATTCGTGAGCCAATGCTGCAGAGCCCTGGTCCTGAAATCAATATCCTCCAGGTCCGAAACCTGCTGATTTTCCACCCTCCCTTTACCTGGAGGTCAGGTGTACAGACAGTCTAGCCAATCAAGGGCGCTAAATGTTCATTTACTTACCTCAGACTGAGTTTGAATCTGAGGTCTAGATTTGAAGATCCCTACAGTAGTGAATTTATCGAATATGGCTAACTGGCTGTAAAACCGGAGAATTGACGAGTTACAGAACTAATTGTATGTATAACAAGTATTTGCCACTAACTTGTCTTAGTCCCCCGCCAGGAAATGGCAAATCGCGTCAAAATGAACAATGTCTCGGTGTAACCTTGAGAGTGACGTGAAGGTCAGCAAAATCGACTGGCGCCGGGGCACCACCCTAATGCATGTTGACATGAAATTTGAAGGAAATCCGTCGATTCTTTCTTGAGATATCTCGCTGACAAGGATTCGGGACGTACGTACGTACGAACGGACGGTCGTGAATACCATGTCCTGCCGCTTCGCGCATTCGATCGGCGGGGGACAATTAAATCTGTTCAAACGCCGTATTTCGGCAGGGCACAAACAGAGGCTACTGGGGTGTCCCCATATTCTAAACAGCATATTTTCATGAACGAGTTAATTTGCATGAGCGTGAAATACTACTTAAAAAAACTTGTTTGTTTTGTTTGCCAAATAGGGGGCAAGTTAGCTAGCTAGCAAGCCAATTCTCATTTGTGGTGATTGCCATTTCTTCCCCTCAATAGTCTGTCATCATTTAAGGACTTATGCCATTCTGAACCATTAGTCTATGCTCTGAACAGCTTCAATCAGGCTAATCAGGCTAAAATTATTGTGTTCTCTCTTTGTGCTTGTGTAAACAGATAGCACACTATCTCGCAATTCGAACGTAGCCTCTACTTCTGACTTGAGTAGCTACAGCGGCAACACAAACCCTATTTTGCATTAGAAAAAAGATGTATTTTCCAGCTTTTGTTGCCAGTAATTTTTTGTGAAGACAAGGCAAAGACATAACATGAACAATCTGATGGCGGGTCGATTTAAGCCAACAATTTTGTGACTGTATGTAACACCAAGGCTTGCTTCTACACTGTAAAGCTACTGCACACAGTGCAACTGAGTCTCAGAATGATGTCAGGTGTTTAAAGCTCGCACTTTCCAGATTTCTGACAATGTAGGTGCAGAAACAAAGTGCCTTAAAAACATGTTTCCCACCCAAATCTCTTGTCCCCCCCCCCCCCAAGATCATCAAAATCACTTTGTGCAAGTTTTCTCAAAGGTAACAAATGCCACAGTCATGAACCAAAGTCTAAATTGTTTAAGATGTTCCACATTTTCGTATAGAATTACCATTTTGCATTTTTGCGTGATTAGTGATTAGCCAGAATTGGGGTCCTTTCCTTCACTTTTGGTCCCATTTTCTCAAAAATTAAAAATCGGCGTTTATACCGTTATGGCCCCAATTTGTTGACATTTACGACAGCAGGGGATGACAGAAAAAATTTTAAAACTCAAACAGATTTAATTAAACAAAGACCAACACTGACCTACAATTTACACTACTGACCAAGATTGATAATATACAAGAAAATAAATATTTACAGTCCCTTGAGATGGGGTCGCTTGGTGATGTTCCGGGTGAGGAAAATGCTCCAACACAGGCAAAAATCCACAAAAAGCTTCACAGGTCTTGAAAAGAGTGACAGGTCTGGTCAACTGTATCCTTCTCCTTGCAATTTCTCCTACCGCTTTACTCTCTCACTTTTTCTCCTTATATACTCTTTTGCAGCCCCCTCCAACATTTAGACTTTTTTTCCCCCTCTGGGACTTTCCCCGCTCAGACATGCCCAGGACATACCCAAACCTAGCTCTAGACTGGGCTGAACCAAAAAAAAAAAGTCAATACTGCCATCTGGTGGCTTCTTTCCACATTACAATACGAACATGCATCACAATAACGTCAAAACAGACACGCTTTAAAAATACAGAAATTATGTTATTTGGAATGAGAACCTGCAGGAGAATTTCAAAGCAAATAGTGAAAGTATTTTTCTTACACTCCGTTCTGCCGCAATCGGGTTTATTTGCGATCTAATAAATTTACTTGCATGACGTGTTCATCGACCAGAGAAAATCATTGAGTTTCACAAGCAAACCTGGGTAATCAATCAAAAAAAAAATGCCAGGATGGAAATGAAATATTCTTGAACACTGTATAATGCAGTAAAATGACAGGTGGACGTCGACCATAAATTGAAAAAGTTGTGTGTTTATATTGAAATCATATTACATTCATGTTATTTCATTCATTATTCTGATTGACATTGATACTATTATTACAACAATTTGAAGCGAGGCAGCGCGAAAATTCAACCGGCGTTATAAGAAAAACGGTGCCCTTTAAATTCCATCGAACAGCGTACTAAGTTACCACGTGCATTGAGAGTACAAGCCCATGTGCGTCAAAAGGTAAACAAAAGCATGTGCTCGACTCTTACTGGCGGTCAGCTAAAGAGATAAAGTTGGTATTAAGAAGTCCGATAGGAAAAAAATTTTGCGGCCCGCCAACGTTTCCAGGAATTTCATGACCGCAGGAACCCTGTAATACAGCGGTCGGAGGGAGAAACAGACTTCTGCACCCGTTTTTCAGGCTATAAAAAAAAATCTAGCCCGTAAGAAGGCCAATCACGGGTCATTTCAGAAAGAGGGCTTTCCCATTGGCTGTCCTACAAATGCAGAGTTGTAGTATACAAGTCCCTTCAGACAGTGAAAGTTTGATTCAATGGGGAAAACCCTAGAAAAAAGTTGCAACTCCACCACTGGCATTAACTGCAAACACTGAAATGCACCCCCCAAAAAAAGACCAAAAAAGCAGGTCAGAGACTACATAAGACCCCTGTCAAAGAAGGTCACAGGCCAAAGGAACACTCAAAAGGCAAAACTGTGGGAAAAGGCCAAATTACAGAAGCAATTTTGAAAGGACACTGTACAGTTAGCCTCTGTGAAGAGGTCTTATGTTGTTCAGCTCCCGCACATACCAGCGCCTGCGCACTGAGCTGGGTTTTGTATTAAAGCCATCAGAGAGAAGCTTGGACATTTTGAAGCGATAGCCGCGTGCTGTTGTGGGAGGTAAGCGAAGCATATAAGACTTCTGCAACAGAGGCTTACCAACACCAAAATGTGTTCGAAAGGTTGAATTTCCCCCAGCTTCTTCGGTGTGGACGTTTCTTTAGAGGAAGAGTTCTTTAGCTGCAGAGCAGCGCACTTCGGTCACCAATTTGGTAGTTGGACAGTTGACGCGAGGCCTAAAATCGCTTGATTTCCTTTACGTTCTCAACGCCCATATCTTTTTATTCTTGAGAACTTTAACAATAATCCAGTCCTCAAAAAGTCCATTTTGTAGTAATAAGCCATAATGCGAATCTTCCGACTTCGTCATTTGCGACGAGTTTTGCGGCCAAAACAGTGTTGTAGTGCTACTTTAAGAAGTGGGGGAGCGCACTTGCAAAGGTAAATTTACCATGGAATTGCCAATGAGTGTCTGTGTAATAAGCTGCTGATAATTTTGCCTTCGGCTAACTGTTGCCAAACCATGAGTATTCAAGATGCCCGTGGAACTGAGAAAACTCTCAATTCCCACTCTGGAAAAGTGCTCATTAATGCCTCTTTGCTGAAAAAACAGATACCTCCCAAGCCTAAGCACCAGCATTCTGAAGGGGTTCAGCCGTGAAGGGTATCGAGTCCTGTCGTCAAAGTTTTTCAGCACAGGGATGGGGGAGGCCCAGTGGGCGATGAAAAAAAGGCACTATGGTGAGTTTGTGCCACAGTCAGCTAAAGCTCAAGGGCATGACTGCCCACTCCTTTAAAATCAGGGAAATGTTGCCCTCCATCTCTTGCACATATCACACACACAACACACACAGTTACTGTCCTTCAGGTCATTTTAAAAATAAAAAAACCAATATATTCCATTGGGAACATTTGTGCTTTTTTTGCTGTAGGGACTGATTAATTAGACAGGTTCCTGATTATCACAGGAACACAGATGGCTGGCATTAGCTTTGTACTGTAAACACTTCACTACGCACCTCACCTGCCAACGTACCAAAAATGTAAATCGCATGAAGCCTCCTGGATGTGCTTAAATTACTGATTCATGCGAACAAACACCACAAAACAAAATAAATAATTTTACTGTTGGCAACATCATCCGATTTGCAAAAGTATAAAGGGGGTTGTGGGGTGGTGGGGGGTGAAACATTAATTTAGTTTTACATTAAGAAAACACTTAAGACTCATTTCCTGGCACAGGAAATGTCATTGTAATGTGTCATGTATTTCTTTGCAATTAATGCGCATTTTAGGGTCCGTAGTCTTTCAGCAATCTTTAAAACATTAATTCATACATTGCCCTGAACTACCTGGTTCAATATTTACCCAGAAATGCAAATACGTTGGAGTAAAGCAATTGAACCCAAGAGATCTCTCGTAAAAACTAAACTTTAAAAAACCCTCTCACACTACACGCAGATAGAATTGTTGGACTGTTGTCCTGCCGGAGAAACAATCAGGCACAGCGCATATTTCTGTTTTTGTGGATCGTAGGCATCTTCAGACAGTAAAACCAGCACACCAGGTGGCTGAAAAAATTCACTTTATTCACCTTTATGCCACGTGCCAAGCAATCTGGTTAACTGAGTACAGAGTGTTTGTTTACTCAGAGCCGACCCTGCGGAGTTCCATGGGGCCAAGTATTACAGTTCAGTTGGAATGGTCGCTCCGACATTCAACTAGAGTTTTGTGTGCTGTGTGAATGCTTCATTAGAGGGAACACGTTAAAACACGCCCAAAGGCCAATGCCAAGTTATGCAGTCTCCCTGAGGGAAGTCAGGGTCCTGTCCAAAAGCAACAAAAATGCAAAATCACGCAGGGCGCTAAATGTGTATCTGAGCATACAAACAGGCAACACCTTCCGCAATAAACAAACAGGCTCCTTTTTCGTGGTTACTGCTCTACTACCATGGTTTCCCATTTGGGAAAAAAGAGGGGCAGAGGGGGAAGGGATCCAAGTTGAGGAGAACTTCAATCTGCGCTGCCTCAGTGAGAAAAATCACACCAGGGCATCTGATTAAATAGGATTTGTGATACTGGCGAGACTGGCGGAAGATCACACAGGTATCATCAGAATAGAATAAAAATAAATACATAAATAAATTCACACATTCAAAGATTCGCAGTTTCCGAGAATGAACTCCTCTGTCTCAGAGTTAGACGCGGTCACGCAATAGCCTCCATCGGCCCACCACCCGCTGGCAGCGGCTCAGGATTCCCGCCTTTTCCTAACAATCCCATTCCCAACGAAATACCAACTTGCCCCGTCATCAGGAAGCACAGAGCCCCTTCCCTGCTATCAAACACAAAGGCATGTCCTGAGATGCTGACTGTTACAACAACCACAAATAATGCCCATATAGTTACCTCAAAAGGATGGACAGAACGCAAAGCCAATAGGGCAATACCAGCACCACACAGACTCTGGAGCTCTGGGCGGCCATCTTCAGCCCCATCGGCTGGATCATGTCACTGTGCTCTCAAAATACCTCAGTTGCTTTCATCGTTTCACAGGGAAGAAACAACTCGGCTGATTAAATTAATAGGGAATGCGAGCAGTGACCTCCGTGGCACAGGCAGGCCTTCTGAAGGAAAAACACCACTGCAAGGATCGAATGCGGACAGGACCGCAACAAATCAACAACGAAACATTTACTGCATATTGAAACACGATTCCCCAGGTTCACCCCAAGAGCAAAAGAAGAGTAATGCTCTCTTACTCAGAGGACGGTACACAGTTTCCTTACCTCATGCAGATTTAACTCTTTGACCTTTTCTTTCTGTATAACCTACGGAAAAAAGGACAACAAAACATGAGTAGACACAACAAAAATGGAGTTTTGAAACATTTCCTCATGATTTTTCTTCCAACTTTCAGAGGTCAGTCCAGGGTCAATATATTGAGACGGATTTTGGCAAAAGTTTATTTTGTCGTAATTCATGCCACGCTGTTACAAAAGAATAAAAGTGCACATCAAGCTGCCATGAATAGCAACTCCGTGAAATAATACGCTATTAAAAAATCAAAAACACTGGTCTTACGCTGAAAATTAATCACATTAATCAATTTAAAATAATACGCTCTGAACTGCGTCCAGAAACTGGACCAGCCACACATCAGGAGCATGTCTGGCAGACAGACCCACAGCAGACTGTAAATAAGCCTGTCAACACTTTGGGGTGCAGATTGATGGAGGCCCTTTAAGAGTTTAACCCACGATACGCAGCATCTGGAAAGGTCTACCAGAGAGCTTACACAACAGCACAAGAAGGGGGGGGGACCAGTCCCTTTACTGCCTCCCTAATCAGCTCCTGGGGGGTGGAAACTGGCAGCAGGTCCCCAAGCTATTTCACGTGTGATAAGCCTTCCAATGTCTCCTTATTAAAAAACAGTGCTATGAAACTACCAGCATATTATGCAAGCCAGGAGCAAAACAAAAAAAACAGAACAGTCTTAGGCCAGTCAAGATGAGCGTAGTATGGGCAGAAAGAATACTGAACATTGGTCTCCATCAGATAGCCAAAAACGTTTATAGACATAAACATACCTGTTTGTAGGCGTAGAGCTCTTTGTGTGCCTGGTGCCGTAACCTTAAGAGCAACCAAAAAAGAAGAGGCTATTTTAGCACAAGGACACCACAAACCAAAAAAAAAAAAAACAAAACCTGAAACAAGAAATTAAGAGAAATGACCTGTACCATTTGTAAATAAATAAAAAGTACTCTAATTGAATTAAAAGCACAAACTAGTCAGGCAAGAGGGCAAACACTGCACAGTGTTGAGAAAAGCCAGTTAGTACTTAAGCAAAATTGTCAGATTTGCATTTTGTGATTGTATAAGACAGACAATAGCCATTTTCAGACTTGGCTGGTCTTGGCCGTCAAACTGCTTTCAATGCGGTTTTCAAGGTGTTACAGCTGTACCACTCTATGGAGGGATAGCTCCGAGGGAAAAGCAGTTTCACTGCATGAAAACCAGCCCCTTTGGAATCTATGTGAAGCAATCTTTCTGTGCTGCATGTGCCATCTTTTTTCTATATACGAGCGCAGTATAAACATGAAAAATATGCATGATGATTAACCTCAAAATCCCAACCTTGCCAAATGACTTGAGTTGGCTGCCTTCAACTAGAGCACAATGTATATTAATGAGTATGAACTTCTGGCCATCTCCCTCTCTTTTGATATTATACTTCATTTATAATAAATAGATTTAATTCATCTGGTGCAGTCATGACCGACCCTGTACCTTGAGATCTCCTATCCTCAACATTTTCTAATCCAAGGCTAAATTTGGCACTCCTGATTCCATCTATAAGCGGCTCAGCCAGAACTCTGCCTGTTGGATGAGATGTTAGGGTTGGCTGAGAACCACAAGAACAAGGTTGGCGACAACGAATTTAGCGCCTCGTTCTGCCACTACCGAGCTGCACAAAAAGAAAATAGTAGTATTTTCTGGAGGTGATCTCCCTCCCACCCTCTCCACTGATACAAGACTTCTTGCTTGGTAAGCAAAGTCATTTCATAGCTGCCGTTCCCTCTGCTCACCTATCCATAGCCGTGACAGCCTGCGGACCCCAATTCTGCTGATGGAGTCAAATGTGCCGCAAGACTCACGGGCGAAGAAAGAATCAACTCCCACAAAAAAGGGAGGGGGGTGGGGGGGGATTATGAGGACCTTTTCAAGTACGTCGCACAAATAACACAACACCCTCACACGCAGAGATTAATGGTCATCCCAGTTAAAGGCAGCCAAGCATCATCAGGTAACAGCACCTCTGGGCCCTATCAATTCAATGTGTGGTAAGAGTGTGCCTGCGGGAGAGGAAGGGTTCACACCAGCACCTCTGTTGTGGAAACCAACTAAAATCTTTAGCTACACTGCCAAGCTGAGCTGACACAAACAAGAATCCAGTTGGTAAATACCAAGGGAACTTACGGAGGGAGCTAGCATCTTCAAACTGTGCACGTGTGCAAGTGTGTGTGTCTCTGTGTGTGTGTGCGTGTGCGTGTGCGTGTGCGCGTGTGTGTGAGTGCACATGCTCTTATTTTTGTACACCTGCCTGCAGTACTGCTTAAGACAACCCTGAACCTTAAACAAGCAGACTTACAAACTACATTTGAAATCAGTCAACATCAGTCAATACCCAATTTCAGCAAAATGTGATAACAGGCAAAGCCGCAAAGCAGTTAATTAGTAAACCCTTTCATAAGCACAGCTAGTCGTCAATATAACATTAAGCCAAGTGGTAGAACTCTGTTCTTTTTGGAAAGACAGGCAAACCTCAGTAAACATAAATTATTTGGGGTAGTCAGAAAATAAAATAATTATAAAATAATGAAAAAGTCTACATAAAATGAACAACAGAATACCAAGCATTTCTGAAGGTATCACTACAAGAGAAATATCAATAAGGCCGAAATTTGACATGTGCAGTGCGGTTGATTTCTGCAAAAGACCAAGCTTTTTGTGGAAATCAACGCACAAAAATTTCTACAGATAAAAATGAGAGAGAAAGAGAGTGAGAAACATGGCTTAAGATTTACCTCCATAACAAGTACACTTAACCTCTCGCAGCAGAGAGGGTGGGATCTGTAAAACAGGCAGCACAGTCTAGGAGAGACACTGACATTCTGAAAAAGACCAGCAGGTAAAGGTGCAGAAACTCCCTTGTCATGGCATGTAGGGCAATGGGTGGCCATTCCAGTGTACTAAGGGGGTTGTCAGCCATGGGGAAAATTTTCCAATCAGTTTCGCCCCTACCCGTCAAAAACATTCAGGCGTGGAGAGTGTCCACAATTAATTCTTGGTAGAGGGACCTCTGACTAAGAAGCTTCTTGAAAATGAATAGAAGCACACTTTTGTTTTAAATATAAAATAAAGCAATTTTTTGGAAACGCACAGATGTGAATACAGACTTTACATCGAGACTCGACGAGACAAATGACGTCCTCTCTTGGAATGTGCCGGCATGCCCTGAGAGTACTTCGTGAGCAAGTGTAAGGTCTGAGGGCAAACTTGGCAGAGAGTCTCAAGATGAGGTGTCGAGCTGCGTGTCAGCTCTTCCTGCCAATCTTTACTCAAGGTAAACGAGAAAACTGTTTCACGGGTCTGCTATAGCGCACGACTCCCTCGTCCCGTACGTGCCCAAACTGCCCACTGACATCACTTAAAGCAGCTCACCACTAATGTCTGCCCAATTTGTGCCAACTGGTCACACATTGCCAAATTTACTTTCAGGACTTTGCATCAGTGCATCAAGGCTCGCAATTAATGAGTTTGTCCCATCTTACGAGGAGCCAAGTTCATCCAATAATTAGTTTCAGGGGTCTGTGCGAAATATGAGATCCTTCCAGAGTCCAAGACTACTGAAAGCTAAACATTTCTACTCATGCGTGGCTTGAATACTAAATGACTGACGCTGACCCAGGTAAGTACGTGGCAGATAAACAAAAATTCAGGAATGGCTGCAGAAACTGCATTGGCCATATCTTAGTGAGGTTGGTTGGTTAACAATGCATTAGTTGGCCAATGTAGCAGGAGGGAGACTGCATCTTTAAAAGCTTCTCAGAGTTCAGCTCAATAATGATCTTTGTACACCAGTGACTTGGTAATCTGACCACCTTTGTATAGTAAGACACAGCGCTCCTTTCATACAATTTGTCGGACTGGGCAGCAAGCCCAAAACAGGTCAGATTTTGAATAAATCGGAAATGGACTTACCAACTCCCCTGCTGGATAGCTTGGGTTTGATTGACAGCAGCTGGTTCTCACTGTCATTGGTAAGAGATGCTACAATAGCATGTTATTTCTATGGAAAGCCTGTGCAAAGGCTCGCTGTTTGGCAACACTAGGCAGAGCAAGGAACTGAAAAGCCAAGTTTTAACAGGAAAAGATAGCTTACACCAGGGGCAGCTGCCATTGGGCCAACAGGTCAATCATGACTCCTTGCATTGCACTGAAGTGCTCCAACTTTTAAAAACACCAGTGGTTGTATATCAAGAGAAAAAATATAAATCTCTTGCCATTTGATTCTCAAAATATTCAGTTAAATCCCCAAATACTGAGTGAACATGTAGCGTTTGGTTGAAGGAATTGGTTAATTTCACCTAACCACGGAACTAAACATTTCCCTCCTGGCATACACAAAGTGACAGAACTCTTTCAGCGTCATGGACAGATCCATTATTGGCTTTTAGGCTGCTTCGGGCCATGTTACTTAAGGAAGCTCTGCCCCTTTTCTAAGACCAAAGTTACCCTTCCAGTAAGTTTATTGTTTTAACACAAGAAGCAGAAACTGAAAAATTTCCAAGCTCCGCAACACTAAGCAGAAAAATAGCAAGTCGCTCCATGATACAGCTGATAAACAAGCCATCAAGACAATTTATTTCACCAACTTGCCATTTTGCATTGAGTAAAAACCAAAACCATTGAAAGATCATTATTAGGGTTTCCATTGAGCATCAATCTGCATAAAACTTTACATTTAAAACTTAAAAAAAAAAAAAATTTAAGAAACCAGCATTGTTTTTCTAGCTCAATATTCAAATGCAATATTTTAACATATATTTATTAACTTCAGCTTTGTAGAAGATTATGGACCAAAATTTTATAATCGTAATCATTTCAACCAAGCGATACATAAATAGCTTTGTGAACATTCTTCAGAGAACAACCCCAGGTGCCTCTAAAACAAGGAAGAAAGATTTTTGATTGAGAGAGGGGGAGTAGGAAATTCGCCAATCAAGCTTGGTAGTTTGCCAGAATCTAAGACGGGCATGCTCTCTCAGACGCTGAACAGCAGCATTACTGATGGAAGACCACATAAGTTACCACAAGGCCGCTGGGCCTGAGCATTCCCCATGTTCATGTGCAAGTGAATTACAGCGCGAACAGCAGTCCAGACAGACTTATCCTTAGCGAATGTTATGGTATACAACATTGTGCAGCTGCTTACAGGTAGATTATTTTTACAGGAAATGCAACTCGACTGTGGGGATGAAGGACTATTTTTGAAGTGTGGAAAAATGGCTCACTGGCTTTACAAGTCATTTGCAGCTGACGTGTCTGCGAATTCTGTGCTGCTAGATGGCTTTCGAAAGGTGGATTTCTCAGATTATCAAGTCAGTAAAGGTATTACCTTCTCCAAACTGTGCTGTTGAAACCTTTTACCCTCTGTGGAAAACCTTTGTTAATGGTCAACACACAGCAACACCACAACAAATGAAAACAAAATTGCTGCAGAGCAAAATAAAAGGCATTAAAATAATCCACACATGTAGATTATGCAAGTTGATTGCTAGAGATATTCAGATACTGACATCTTATATTTATATTTATATATATATATATATATATATATATATATATATATATATATATATATATATATACATATAAATAAATATAAAGATAAACACACAAACTTTTATTTTTTTAAACAATTGTTTTTTTTTAATTAATTAATTTATTTTTTTAAAACGAGGTAAAAAAAAAAAAAATTAACCCCACTGAAAACTTCAAAAAACCAGCAGGAACATTTATAGCTGGCCATAGGTATGGCTGGTCAAAGCTAGTCAAGACAGTGTTAACTGGAGGGTGACCAGATATAACTGTTGAAAACACAGAATAAACCAGTGCGACCAGTTTAGTCCAGCATAAACTGGAATTTTCAGAAGGGTAATAACCACCCTTGTGGTGACAGCTAAACCAAACGGCTGTATATCCAGTACTGAACTACATAATAAACATAACTCACGTCAGATGGCTAACCCTTTTCATTAATAAGCAGATAAGCCAGGTACAAAACTGGCTTGACACACCTGTAAAACTTCATTGCAGAGGAGGATAGAATGGCATTACCGAATGAACAAACTTGAACAAGCAACCATTAAATTAAACCATTGAAGAACAGCAATACGTAGAGGTGGTATCCAGAAAAATGGCACAAGAAAGGCGCGTAAATGTATTTCGTAATCCCAATGTGGTAAGCAGAAGATATTTCAATACACAGTCACCCTATCCTGAGAAATACTACACTGCCAGTGCAAGACCACACTCCACCTGTGGCACACTACACATACAAGGCGGCGAAACGTTGGCCAACTTTTCTCCAGCAAGCTGATTTGGGCTCTTTGAGTGAGAAAAAAATTAACCAGGGCAATTTTAAGGGAACATTCCAGCTATAACCAAGGGCAGTGTCACTTTCATGTCTGCACTCTGGTGTTAATCAGTCCTAGAGGGACTGATTTTCACTTCAGCTCATGACTGAATGTCCTGGGGAGGTAATTCTATTTTCTCATCAGTGAACTTGTGTAATATATGACAATTCTGCAGTAACCTCATCAAAAGTCATAGTGCGCCCGTAGGATGTCATAAATTTTGGATATCATCCCACCAGGATATTATCCCCCGCCGCGCGATTAGCGCGAAGGGGGGGGATATAGCATTGGGCTCCATCTGTCCTTCCGTACGTACGTCCGTCCGTACGTATGGACACATAAAATTGAGGCGGCTAGGGATACTGCCATGTTAGTGGCAAACACTTGTATCTACTTGCACTATCCATGGATACAGACATTGCTGTAACCAACCTACAGTCATCAGAAGCACCTAGAATAGAAGACCCATAGACCCATACAGTAGACATTTCAACTGCAACAGCTATTGTCTGACTTCATTTTCAGCAAAAAAAAGGCAGCGACAACCATGGACAGGCTACGTCCATGCCATGGGGGAAAGACAATGTTCACGTCTATGTCAGCAGCCTCCGTGCTGAACTTCCAAGCACCACAGCAGACAGCCAATGTCCGAGTGCCCTCAAAAAAAACGTCACGATTTTACAAGCACCAAAATGGAACAACTTCTTTTGAGCAGTATAAGAAAGTGCAGGCATTCTCCAAACTGGTACACACACTTAGTTAATGAAATTGCAGGCAGCCATCTGAAGTGAGTTTCTGAATTCTATTATGTAGAAGTCCTAAGATGCAAGTCTACAGTAAGCCCCATTAAAGGTGCACTATGCAAGTTTGTTTACTTTCTGCGCAATTATATTTTTCTCTCAATTCGCTGACATCTCTCCGTCCGCTAGCTGTCTGACCCTAAATTTACAGTAAAAAAAAAAAAAAAAAAAACCTAGGCTCTGGAGACCACACATATGCCCCATAACATAACAAACCGTCCCAGCCAATCACCGACAAGAGTTGACAGTTATGGATGCACGGGAAGGAGGGAACTATGGGAGGGAGGGGCGGGCTACCTCTGTTTTGTCTGAGAACAGAAGTGGAAAGTAAACAAACTTGCATAGGGCACCTTTAATACCTGGACAGTGAGAAAACTTAACAAGGCCAGAAATCTGAGTGAATATAATTATAAGGATGAAAATGTCCAACATCAAATTAAAATGCAAGCCAAAGGCTCCAATTGGAGGGAATTCACATCCATGTCAAGTCAACTGAGTGGGACTTATAGCCCTTTAAAAATTGGCTTGCAGTAAAAATAATTATGGATCTCACTGAATGATAAACTTGCATTAGGTGGATGCGTGTTACATTAAAAATGTGGCGGGGGGGTCACTCAGAGAGTCCATCGTAGACTGGCTTTGGGGCTCTTACCTTATGAGGTAGCAGCAGAAGAGGAGGCTCAGGATGAAGACGAATACGGCTGTCCCGAACACCACGATGTAGATATTGAGGGGCAGGTTCTGAAAACCTATATTCGGCATTCTGAAACTATAGTGCTGGAAATCTGAGCTCATGGATATGCTGCAGGAGGCAAAGATTGGAGAGGAAGTATTGCGAAAGAGTAAGAGAGGGATGAAGAGGAAGGAATAGGGGTAGAAAGGGAGAGAGAGAAACGAGAGATTAGCAATAGTGAGCCAATCAATGCACATAGGTGCAGCTCTTCCAGTAAATCTTTCCTCATCTGCTTGATGGCTCGTAATATCTATAATGGCTCACATGCCTTTAAGTACAAATGCATTCATTTTCCAAAATTCATTCATTCAAGTTACCCATCAATAAGCAGCAATGTTCGCAAGCTCAAATGACCACATCCACTCAAACACCACAGAACATACCAAGCTTTACTGACAATATACAAAAATGAATCAAGCTAATGCTGAGTACATTTCACAACATGAACAACTGAAAATTTTCCTGACATGGCAAAAACACTGCTCTTATACGAGCAGCCACGCCACATTAGATGGTATGGCAAGCCGTTTAAGCTTTAATTCATTTTTGGAGGATATCACAAATTAAATTACAACTAGTTAGAATTCAAATTCCTGATATCACTAATTTTATTCTAACTAGTTGTAATTTTTATTTCTGATAACAGGAATTCAATTTTAACATGTTAAATTGGCAATTTCTGATATCAAGAATTCAATTTTAACATGTTACAGTTACAATTTCTGATATCAGAAATTAAATTTCAACATGTTAAAATTACGATTTCTGATATCAGGAATTCAATTCTAACTAGTTAGATTAACAGCGTTTCTCTCATTCATTTCAATGGGAGCTGGAATATCTGATATCAGAAATTCAATTCTAACTAGTTTGAATTCGAATTATTGATATCAGGAATTCAATTTTAACAAGTTAAAATAACCATTTCTGATATCAGAAATTCAATTTTAACTAGTTATAATGCGTATTTCTAATATCAGAAATCCAATTCTGACTAGTTTAAATTACTATTTCTGATATCAGGAATTAAATTTTAACATGTTAAAATAACAATTTCTGATATCAGGAATTCAATTGTGGATATCAAAAATTTCAGTTAAATTCTTGATATCCAAAATTGAATTCCTGATATCACAAATTGTTATTTTAACATGTAAAAATTTAATTCCTGATATCAGGAATTGTTATTTCAACTAGCTAGAATTGAATTTCTGATATCAGAAATACACATTATAACTAGTTAAAATTGAATTTCTGATATCAGAAATCGTTATTTTAACTAGTTAAAATTAAATTCCTGATATCAATAATTCGAATTCAAACTAGTTAGAATTGAATTTCTGATATCAGATATTCCAGCTCCCATTGAAATGAATGAGAAAAGCGTTGTTTATCTAACTAGTTAGAATTGAATTCCTGATATCAGAAATTGTTATTTTAACATGTTAAAATTGAATTTCTGATATCAGAAATTGTAATTTTAACATGTTAAAATTGAATTTTTGATATCAGAAATTGTAATTTTAACATGTTAAAATTGAATTTTTGATATCAGAAATTGCCATTTTAACATGTTAAAATTGAATTCCTGTTATCAGAAATAAAAATAACAACTAGTTAGAATAAAATTAGTGATATCAGGAATTTGAATTCTAACTAGTTGTAATTTAATTTGTGATATCCTCCAAAAATGAATTAAAGCTTAAACGGCTTACCATAAGATGGTCACTTCTTGCACATCTTGTAAGCATGTTAGCTTGCATCTACACTAGTTCCAATTCTCCAAGACAATGTGTTCCTTTAAAGAAAAAAAATAAAAAACAGCCAATCACATAATCTGTTAGGACCATTCTGAATCTGCCTTGCACCTTTTCCCACAGATCTGCACTTCTCATGAAAGCACAGAAACAGCAAACGCACTTTCAGGCGCCACATTTCCGCCCAGCCTGAAATGAACAAGCATCTTGAGCCCTTACTTTACCATGGAATTCATGCCTGTTAATTTTTACCCAAATAAAAAAGCACTTGGAATAAGAATGTTTCCCACAGCAACCTGTGGGTACAAAGTGACCAGTTATCTGTGCCATCATGCCAGCCTCTTCCCTTGTCTATTCATTACAAGACCGCTTCGGATGTCCGTTACCGGCTATCCGGCAAATTCCACACACCCCCGGCCGGACATTCAGCCCCCTGCCGCCCACTCACACCTCCAAAGGAAGAACTATTGACATAAGACAAGACAAAGGGGGACACAGGGCTTCTGGTAGACCTTATACTCCAGGGGTATTTTTCTGGGCAGTGTTTCCCAGGGGTGAAGACATTTCAAAGCACTATTTTATGAAGGGTGAACCATCAAGACGGTGAGAGAAGGATCTCGATATTGCTACAGTAATAGTTTTAAAGAAAAAAAAAAATTGGAATACCGCATGATATACCGTACACCCCATGATCTGTGATGGGTTGAAGTGTGACACAGTTTCAACACTACATTATAATCAGTTGTCAAATCACCTGACCCTTCACAGCCATTATCAGGCCAGATTAGTGACAGCAACTTGGTGAAAAAAAATAAAAATAAAAGAAGGTGACAACAGTGAAATACATCAAATTTTGACAGCCTGAGCTAGACATTAGGACAAAAAATGAAATCAAGTATAATCATTTTATTATTTTGCAATTTTAACTGCAAAAAAAAAAAAGCTTTTATTTATTTGTACGTACATGCATACATACACACAGCCAAGTTGAGCATTTGTGACAGTCAGGCCTTCAGATTGCACACCCTACATAAAGACTGGGATCTGCCACTTGCAAGCTAAATTGTATGATGACCATTTAAAAGTAACATACTGAAGATAAAGATGGTGAGATTCGGAATGTTTTACTCCCATGTAGTGTGTCTGGGGAGAATTGCAGTCGAGAACTAATTGCCGTCTGGCTATGGGTTGCGATTACCAAGGAATATATTGTACAATTACTGTGCCTGTGCCAAGAGGTAAAGAATTCACTGGCATTTGTTGGGCTGTGCATTTTCTCGACAGAATATGTTGGAACATTTTGAATGGGTGTCAGTGAAATTCTGTGTGTTGATTGATAGTTTTAAGGAGGAAGTGATTACATTTTGGAGAAAATCGACTCATACTGTTGATCCAAGAACCCAAAGAATCTATGCGTGTAAAGACAGCATCGGCATTACACACTCTCGCTCAACGATAATACGATGATGGAGGAAATACACTCTCCAAGTGCGTTAACCTTACTTATTGGCTTCACATATTGGATGTCACAGGCTATGCCGTTGGAAATGGACATAAGCATGCGCAAGCAATTAATAACACGTATCCTGTCAGGACATTTCAAGCCTAGACTTATTCCACAGTATCTTACGTGCAAATCGACTTTCCAATAGTTAAGAAAGCTTTGCGCCGCGAAAACCACAAGGAAAATATCTTGGTGCCCTCTATAGAGATGTACAGCAACAGGGCTGAGCATGACTATTTGGCATTGATTCAGTGAAATGAAGGAACGTAAACTAATCATTACAACAATGTTAACTCAGTATTGGTGATTTGCGTCCAGTGGTCATCTGCCAGGTGATGTTGGAATAATTCTACGCAAACTGTTTTTTTTTGTCCAAGAATTCACATGCATAAATTAAGCGCCTGTCAAACTTTTGAAGCGCATTTTACCCGAGCTCTCGAGTTAATGGTAGCTCAGGGGACAAAGACATTACTTATGGGTCAGAAATGGGAGGTAAGGGCAGTTCTTATGGGTCACAGATATCATTAGGTGAGCAGGCACCCCCTATAGGGGGGAGGAGGAGTCTGGACTCATCTTGCATCACTACCCAACACCTTTGCCCTTAAGTCCCAATCCCAACACCTGCAGACCAACTGGGCAGGACTGGCCAGTTTCTCAGATTACCGAAGTTCAGAGGCAAAACTTTAAATAGCCGTTTAAAAACTGCCATCTCATATTCTTTCTGAGAATAACTTTTCTTAGAATTTGCGGACAGAGAAAAGATGCAAGCCTGCTCAAAAGAGTAGAACAGGCTTCCTGCAGTCGCAGAAAATTAAATAACTGGCGGCTATGTTCCATGCTTTGGCAAGTTATGCTGACTTTACTGGGAGATCAATTCCAAAATGTGGTGCTATTCACTCTGCAGCTACTTTCAGATCATCTGCTTTTGCTCATTTCAAATCACTTGACTTTCATTTGCAATTCAAAGAAGGCTTCTTCTGAGTGTTTCATATGCAGGGATTAGCAATTTACAAAACAGCATTGTGGAAAGGGAACTGCGCTGAACATCACATTTTTACAAAATAGGACCAAGGATCCTGTATTTTACCGGCAAGCAATCTTCTCGTGATGATACTTGTTATGACAATTTCATGTGAAGTTTGACCTTCGAATTATTGAAGGTCAATGTCAAGGTCACTAAATAAAAGTTCACATACATTCATAAGACCCACTGAAACACCCAATCCTAAACTCTGAAGCAGTTTTGGTGATACAAGTCATTGAAAATAAAATATGTCAAGTGTGAACTTTAAAGGTCACAGAGAATGAAGTTGAGGTCAGCAAGCAGACTCCATATATGACTTTCTAAATGTCTCTAAACAGAGCTTGGCTCCATCTGTGACCATTTTCGTGATACAAGTCAGGGAATTTTAATGCCGTGTTTGAACCTCAAAGGTCTCCGACAGTCAATTTGAATGCCACCAAATGAAAGTTCATATGTGATTTCCTAGATGCCTGTAACACAAAACTAGGCCCCATCAGTGACCATTTTAGTGATACAAATCATTGAATTTTCATTATGTCACAATTGACCGTTTTGGCAACACAAGTCATTGTAATTGTATTAGGTCAAGTTGAATGTTCATTTGTGACTTCCTTTAAGTCTGCGATACACACTTAGGTTCCATCTGTCACCTTTTTGGTGATAGAAGTCAATGAATTTTTACTAAATCAAGTTTGACTTTCAAACGTCAATATGAAGCTCACCAAATGAAAGTTCATTGAATGACTCATTTCATTTAATAAAAGACTTCCTATGTCTCCAATACCAACCTACGCCCTATCTGTAACAATTTGGCTAATATGTCATTTAAATTTCACTGTTAAGCTAGGCTGCTGAAGGTCAATGAAGGTCAAGTTCAAGGTCACCAAAAGAAACTTCATACATGGCTTCCAAAATCTATCGGTAATAGTTTTGGAGATAGAAGTCATTGAAATTTCATAATGCTAAGTTTGACCTTCGAAGGTCACCAAAGGTCAAGTTCAAGGGCACGAAATGAAAATTCATATGGGACTTCTTATAAATGGTCAATACACACCTATCTTCAATATTTTCGAGCCTCAAAGCCTTTGAAAACAGTAACATTTTACTTGACCTCAAGTTTCAAGGGCATCTGAGGTCAACTTGAACAGATCCAAAATATAAGTCATATGACTTCCTGTATGTTGATAATACAAACTTAATCTCTATCTGCAACCATTTACCTTCCGCAGGCGATTTTGCCCATTCTCCATAAGAGCCAGTGTTTGTACAGCGCCTCCACTAAACCCACTTCCATCAATTCAATTAAAATGGCACTCACACTGAACCGAAAGAGCATCAAGGTGAGTTGATTGCCTGATTTAGAAAAAAAAGTTATCAAACAGTTTGAGAAATAATTTTTTGAAATTTCAAGTCCTATCTTTTAACATTGTAAATATTTTCCATGACCACAAGTTTGACCTTTCAAAGTCATCTGAGGTCAACTTTAACACTTCCAAAATAAAAATCATATATGACTTCCTATTTGCTAATAATACAAACTTAATCTCTATCTGTAACCATTTGGCCTCTGCAGGCCATATCCATAAAGTACAGCGCCCCCAGTTGACCCACTTCCGTCGATTCAATCAAAACGGTGCTTGCACTGTACATTGACAGTACCAAGTTAAGTAGATGGCCTGATTTACAAAAAATTTTATAAAGCAGTTTTTGAGATTTTTTTTTATTTCTCAGTCCTATCTTTAACATTGGGGCCAAAATTTCAAGGGCCCATAAAACGGACAAAAATGATCCAATCAAAAATCTGAAAAAATTAAAACTTCTGGAGATATGGTCCAGTAGTATGCAATAGCAAATTTATACAAAAATTCATTAGGCCAAAAAAAGAAAACAAAAAAAAAAGATAAAAAAATGTTCCAGATGACGGCCGACAATAGCCATGCATCAGAGAAATCCATGACGTTAAACTCATTAACAGGCGCAAATAAAAACATATCCCCCTCCAACGTCACTGGAAATGCTGACTTTCAGTTAAATATGGGCAAGTCAGTTTTCATATGCTTTCATCTTAAGCCTTTATTTTCTTCAATATTCAAGGACTTATGTTTACCTATAGAAGATGTTTGTGTGGAGGTAACAGGTTAGATTTGCCATAAAAATCCAAAGGAAATGCCTTTTAGGTGCAGTCTCTACTGCCTTACCTGCCTGTCTTCACTCCCATTTTGAATGGAGTCCACTAACCTTAAAGAACGACCGGTGACAGTAACACTGAAACAATAGTCAGCTGTGCTACACAAAGGTAAACCACTATGATAGTCTAAGTACTCATCATTTAATGCATGTTACAGGAAGATGTCAAATACGTTTGTTCCTTAGAACCTGCTACGTTAACTCTGCAGCTACATTTTAGGAGCGTCCTCTCCAGTTTAGCATTACTCATCCCACTCGAATTATCTGTTTATAACTGACATTAGTTTAGGATTAAGTTACTATTGTCTCAACCCTCTGCCAAACCCACAATACAGACAATACAGAAGACATAGTCCATCATGCTGCAATATTACTGCATCCACTCAAAATTCGAGTCATGGTGGAAACCATTATGTCAATATTGCCGTGATGTAACACATTTATAATAATCAGTCTACTTCGCTAATCGTAAGTGCCATCATCCAGAAAATTTAGCAATGCTGACACTGCTGAGGCTCTCAGTAAAAGCTAGACAAACAGCAAGCCTATAAACGCCCACTCCAAATATCGTATAAATGCAGTCAATGACTATGTCTGCATACACAAAATATTCCAGTTTTTGCCCTTCTTTTGAAAAAGACCATATTCCTATTAAGCCATTTACCTGGCAAATGAGAATGAGTATTCCACAAATATATTGTATTTGTTTACATGCAGCCATGCAAATTCCAATGAAACCAAAATTTTTTCTATGTTTTCCACCCATGGCAGACTTGTTTGATCATGAGAACACTGTCACCCTCTTTCATTAGTTCTATCACCTTCTTGGTCAGGTCAGGTCAGCATAATTTTTGCACAAATCCGAAAACCTGTTGAAACGTCTTTCATAATTTTAACCATAGGCGCGTTCTAACCAGAAATGTTTTTTTTTTTTTTGTTCCGTTTGTATATGCGTCTCTACCCCAAACTCACAAACTGTTGGCTAGTTTGTAAAAATGCAGAATTGATCGTACAGGCAAAAAGCTGTGTGTAGCAAACTGCATGGAAAACACTCCAATTGAGATGCACATTGTGAATATATTGTGGCCCCAAGGTGACTGCTTCTAAACCTCAAATAATTCAAAATAACTACATCTTAATCAGAATATGCCACACTTGAAATAAAGGCCTAATTTCCAAACTAAATTTTCCATCAACATGACGTGTAAAAAAATTCTGAATATAGTCATATTCTGAGTAATACAAAATTAGCGTGCATCTGTTGTAACCAAAGTCAATGTTTCATTCTAAGGTAACAACTCTCCAAAAATTGATTACTTCAACATAACTAATCATGTCCGCTAACAATAGTACACTATATAAATCAAATAAAAAAAGAAAGTATGCCAATAATAAAAGCGTGACTTACCTAGGTATTACATCACGTTCAGTCTTGTATACAAACACTAGTCACAGAGAGCAGACTACAGTTCTCTGCCTGCCAAACCTTTTGGTAGGGCACATTCTGAGTCACTATGGGGTCTATTCTCCCATTAGCGCGTAAGTCTTTTTTTACGCGCTTCGAGTTAAGCGCATTTGAGTTACGCGTATTCTCCCCTACTCGCTTCGATCACGCCCACAGCGCTTAACTTCAGAATGTAGGTGGCCTTATGAAAGAGGTGTGACTGATCCAAAAGAGAGGCAGACTCTGTACAAAGCTCATTGATTATGGCTATCAGGAAAACATGGAAAAAGGATTTTCTGATTAACCATGAAAACGCATTTGTGGTCCATGGAAAACACAAACCAGACTTTAAATTTGAATATCGTCGACCTGCTGATAAAACCTCGTATCTCCAAACTGATAAGAAACGAAAACTCGTATGTCCACTATTCTTACATGCAAAATTAAACATTTATTATTTAAAACTATATTTATCCATTTGTATAATAATAATAATTATTATTATTTTATTTTATATTTATTTTTTATTTTCCTGTGAAGTTTGTCATTGTGAAGATACGAGGTTTTTTTTATGCCGCTGTAATAGTAGGCCGTACCAATTACAAGACGTAATTCAGACATCTCTTTATTTATCCCCCGCCGCGCGATTAGCGCGAAGCGGGGGATAACGTTATAGCATTGGGCTCCGTCCGTACGGACACATAAAATTGCGGCGGCGGGGGATATGTTAGTGACAAACTCTTGTTATTTCTTACTCTAGCCACCATGGCATTAAAGCTATGCATACAAACAAATTGGCGCGATAATGAAATAATAAATAAAGAATTTAGCGCTTCTCAATCAGCGCAATCAGATCATTGAAAATGTGCCCCTCCTACACCAGCCTGTTTGTTCCGTGGAAGACAGGGAAGAAGACAAAGGGAACATTCTAGTCACACAAAGACAATCAAAGACAGTTTATATGATCTCATTTAGAAATTGCGCACTTGAAAACTACTCCGATGTCAGGTTTGCACCTAAAGGACATGGAAACGCTTCAACAAGGATTCTTACCCCGCACGCGGTCATCTCCCCTCCCCGACACCGCCTCAGTAATGACGGAATTCCATATCCATAGCCTATTATCCTATTTGATTTGAGCGACACATTCACTTGAACTTGACACTAATTTTTTTATTGTAATCAATTATCCCATTCACTGATAACGATTCTTTCATGTCGGCTATTCTTTAAAGGCTAAAATTGATTAACAAATGGATAGTGCTCTGGTATTTGCCAGGGTAGGGCTCAATCCAGAGTAGCCTATTTAATAATATCTTTATTCACACATTAAATTACACAGTATTACCAATGGTAAAAAATTACTAGGACTCGAGTTAGTTAATTTAGATATACTCAATTAGAAAATCAATCCCCTCACTCGTGAGAATATCACAAATTTTTAGATTATCACGAGCATATAGGGCAGTCGCATTTGTTAATAGAACATGGAAGACAATGATGGCGACGTCGAGCCAAAGCCGAAAACCAAATTTCACAGATGTTGGTGTTGTATGGCAAGCCAGCAATAAAGGCTGATCCGAGGAATTAAGCTGCGAATGGTTCTGGATGTGGCTTCGGTGGTGAGATGTAAGCGCAGTATCCCCGATTTAAAGCATAAATGGAGAGATCTGCGGGGCGCTGTAAAAGCCAGGTTCTCTGGAGAACTGTACACGCAACAGTGGGCAACCATCATCCCCTGTGCATTTCTCTGCACAGGAGGAGGGGATGTCATCTACTCTTTCTCCATTGGAAGTGCATGGAGAAGAACTTGAAGCGCCAACGACCTGCGTCAGACACCTTGACACAGACGCCTGTGATGTGAATTACATCACCAGCCACTCTCTGAAACGACCCAGATGCCAGAAGCGACAGCGCAGTTCTGACGTTGATGACCACGGGTATGATTTGTTGATAATTGCTGCGGCTGGATAGCTGTTCATCCAGTAGCCGGCAAAGATAGATGATTGCCTCATGCACGGTCCAGGCGAAAGCGCTGGATGCACTCGATGTTTGTTTGTCCCAGGATGTCCAAACGAAGCCGATATATGCGTGTTCGTCTTCGAGCTCGGCGCGCTCCTCTTACTCTTTCCCAATCACGCAAGAGTGCAAGCAAATGCAGGACTGGCATTTTGGCTTTAGATTTTGAGGGCATGGCAGAATGATGGTCTTATGTATACTCGTATTAATTAATTGTTTTGCGTTTGTAATTTAACTGATTGGAGAAGAGGCTGATGCGTAATATCATGTGATGTTTTCGTTTGATAAATTATCATGGCTTTGTGAAATGTAGTTTAGAAATAAGGAAGAACAATCGAATATTAAATGTCTCAACCTTTTCCATGTTAAATAAAATAAAAGTAATGTTAAAATTCGGCCTATAACCGACATCAAACGCAATATTCAATTTCGCCTAAGGTTGGCGCTTGACCTTAATACAGCCCTCAAAAGCGCTTAACAGAAAAGGCGCGTAAGCCAGGGGGAGAATACGCGTAAGTGTTATTTGCATGAGAAACGCCCGGAAACGCCCCGATTTTGGCCTTGCTCCGCCCCAAGCGCGTAAGTGCTTTCAAGGCGCCTAATGCACAGACTTAAGTCGAGGGGAGAATACGCGTAGGCTGAAAAGCGCGTAGCTACGCGCTTTTTTCGACTTAAGCGCATGGGAGAATAGACCCCTATCTGATTGGCGGGTGCGTTGAACTTAACTAAATCTGATTGAGCCATCTCAAACACTCATTCAAGGGATTTCATGCTGAAAATATCCGATCAGTTAAGTTCAACACCTTTCGGTTAGATACAGTGACTCAAAATCTACCAAAAGGCTGAGCAGGCAGCTGCAGGGTTAACATCTACTGGTGTCAGCAATGACAAGGAATTTCGAAAGTAGCACACAGCCCCTCTAAGACTGCTTATAATCATCTTATCTTGAGGCTAAGCTCCATCTGGGTGAGAAAGGTTTGGCAAGGCTGTATGACAAGCAGTTATTTATGAGAACTGAATGGGTCACTTGCATTGCACCAGTCTGGACATGTTAAATCCTCTCGAGTAAAAGACATGTCTCACAACAGGAGTGAGATGAAGCACTTCAGATCTTCAATGCTGTCATTACCTGAATTGTATTATACATTCCCTTTAACCATTTACAGACCAAATCCACAAAGGACCATGACTTATTTAGCCATCAAGGTTTTATTTTACGACGTACATTAAAAAAATTAATTTCTCAGCCTCTGTAGCAGATGAAGACTTAATAAAAGGCATTTGAGAACTTTCAAGTGTGGCTTAAATCAGAAGTGGTTATCTTCCACAAAAAGTACATGTACAAATACTGTATTCGTAATTTAATACAAGACTGCTCTAAGAGCACTATATCCCCCGCCTGAATTGCAACTGCGGCAGTGATGTTGCTAGGTACGTGTCCTGCGTCGGAGGCATTAAAATCTGAAAGGACGCAGTAAACTCACTATCCATGCGTCCCAGGGACGCACCTCATTTTTCCCTATGAGAAACAATACATTGTGAACAACAACTCGTGTTTAAAATCAGAGTAACTAGTAGGGCTGTCATGAATATTCCATAGTCGAATAGGCCTAATTAACGATTTTCTATCAATAAAACGAACCACCGAACGGGAAAACTAATAATCGAATATTTGAAAAAAGTCACCTCAAGATAATTAACCCACTGTCAGTGTGTGCAGTGTATTGATGGGCTTGCAACGTCATCACAGATATGCGCGCGCAGCCCGGGGACAGAAAGCAGGACATTTTTCATTGTTTTCAAGTGGAGTCAAGCAGCCAAAAGAAGATGACATGGATGGTTGTGCTGTCATCTACACAAACCTGCAAAAGGATGGATGGAAACTTCAATATCCTGAGGGGATTCTCATCCTTTTACCAAAAAAACAAAGAAGATTATACTAGGTATATTTTGAGGTATTGGTGTGTGATGGACTTGAGGCAACCGTCAGGTGTCACTTTGGTCGGCTGAAGTTAATGTTTTTCAGCTTTTGTGGCTAAACTTTTTTTTTTTCGGGACATGTCCTTCCAACAATTTGGTTGGGACGTGCAGGCGACCTCACCCTCGGTGCGTCTGCGCCCTGACAGTTCAACTTGGCACATGATGGCTGCAGCATGACTGAAACACCAAGCGAGACTGGTGCGATGCAAAGATCTATTAGCAAACGTAAGTGAAATCATGAGCTCACAATATCTGCTGTGAGACTTACCCTGCTTTGCATAAGCAGTTAGCGGTTAGGAGGTACCCAACATCCCTGTCCACGTACACACAGGCATAAGGTTTTTTCTTTAGTCCCCGTCTCTGGCTGGGCAGGACACCTGGGGGACCAGCTTCTCAGGGACCAGCTCAAATCACCACCTGTGGGTCCTGGGGACTAACCAAACTGAAAACCTAGCAACATCACTGCAGCAATATGCTTATCAACAGTCTATCTGCAGTATGTGCGCAAAGTTTCAGGGATAGCAATTAAAAACTGCAAGAGGAGTTGATTTCACCAGCCAAGTGTCTTCCGATACGGAGAGACGGACTGTGCCACGACATAATCCCACTTATGAACTTGTGCCCAGCAGGGGATAAAAATCCTAATATTTTTCAGAAATCATATCATGCCTGGCATGGTTACAATGAAAGAACTTAATTTCAGCACATTGTAAGTCAAATGCTAAGTGTGCAAAACAGTGTACATAGTGATCTCTCTGAGGAACAAAGACTGCACTCGCCAAAGCACACATTCATATAACAAAAGTACTCAGGAAAAAGATTACTTCCTTCCTCACAATGCAGTTCATCTTGTCTGATGCGTTTTAAAACATTTCTGGTTATCACAATGTGTCCAAACATGCATTTGCATTAAAAGGCAGTCATGTGATCGAATGCTAAATAGATGTTGCATCTGTCCTTAAAAGCTGCACGTGTACATTGCATCCATCCATATTGGGACAAAAAGCCTTCCTATAGACCTTGGAAAAGGTCAAGGTCTGTGGTCAGCGCATAATGTGAAGCCGAAAGGCTCGTTCCAGAGTTTCTGTGGTGACCAACGAGACGTTTACTCGTATCAAGACAGTCTGTAACATGCAGGTGATGTGGGTTGAGTGATGACAGATCATGAAAATATTTTCATTATTTCACATGAACCGTCTGTGCATTCGCCACAGAGGAGACAGCATGATGACCATGACTGATAAGGGTCGAAAAGTACATCAGCAACACGTCACACCACCCTACATCAAGTTGAAGACCAAGACTGGATATCTTCCTCAAAGCTAGGGTGGGAAATTGAGAAGAACAAAGGCAAAAATGCACTCTTGACTCACCAAAACCCCTGAAAACAAAAGGGAAGGTGCAGGAAAAGGTCCCTTGTTTTTGAAAAAAGAATTTTTGTTTTTATCTTTTTTTCACAGCTCTTAAGAAAAGAACATACTGTACTGAGCTGAAAGTAAGGTCCACTTCAAATATACTATGGACAGTGGACTCTCATTGCATATTTTTACTTCCTTACTTTGTACGCAGTTGAAATGTTATAGGGTAATTGGCTTTCAGTCATTGTGAGAAGCCCCTGAATTCTAGCCAGAGGTGGCAAAGAAAAATGCTTGCAAGGAGAGGTATACATGTTGGAACAAACAAAACGCCACAAGAAACGTGCCACGATATGAATTTAGCGATGCTGCAAGAGGAAAAGATTTTGATGTGTTCATTTGAGCAGCAGTGTAAAAAAAATTGCCGATTAAAATTTCTGGAAATTTCAGATTTCCAACAGTTGCAAAGAAATTCTTTTTCAGGCCATTTTACCGCTTTGTCACTTGCCAAATGAAGCTAGAACGAAATCCCCAATTGTTCGCCACCTGCTTTATTAAAATCATGCTCTATTGAAACAAAGAATAAAAAGCACATAACATTATATATTGCAATCATCCAAAATGTTTAATAAAATTTACACAAAATTAGACCATGGTTACATTGCCCCAAATGAAAAATTTGGGCTTTATATAGCTGGCACCAAATGGTGTGGTGTTCTTTTTCACCACAAACTGCGCATGCAAACAGAAGGCAATGAGAGCTGCTTGAGGAAGAGGGAGACCAATACCTGGACCTCAATATCCAAAATTTGAACTTCCATTCAACTTTGACCTGTTCCAGATTAACTGTCAAGGCCAGAGTAATGAGAAGGCCCCCCATAAAAACAAACGAACAAAAAAAAAAACAAATCAATCAATCTAGTTGTCAGCTGAGCATCCTCCATTCAGTAATCCTTAAACTAGCTTGTCAGCGGTGAGACACAATGCAAATTCAGGTATCTGCGGTATTCCGCAACTGTGCTCAGAGAGATCGGTGGATTTGTAATGCCTCCGGACGTCATTAACCATTTGGAATCATACTTCCAAAGGTCCCTGTATAACAAAGATGACATTACGCAGCTCTTTTTAAAAGGTATAAATCGCACGGTCAGCATTGAGGATTCAGCATAAACTCTACCTGCCCCCTTCATTCAACATGAAATGAGAACATGTATGCTATTTATTGACTTAGCATGGCAGAAACGGCAAAAAATATCAACGTCTGGCAGCAACAGGAAGAAATATAGCTTTAGAGTTGTAGTCATTGAAGCCACTGACATGACGCTAAGAATTACAACAATATGTACAGCCAGCAGATGCCAGTATGCAGAATTCAATTTCTCCTTTCCTGTGATGTACCTTTATTGTCCTTAAAAACACAACTCAAAAACTCGCTGAGTACAATAACCTTGTGGGTTACTGAATTTTGTGTTATGAGGATCACATTATGGAAAAAAAGCACTGCAATGGGGACAAGAAATTGGGCAGAGGGGCGAAAATAGATTAACCCCTTTGCGCAGATACTGCGCAGATAGATTATGTAATTGAATTTCCAAATGTCTTGCTTCACTGGAATAATTTTCCGGAGTCTCTGTGACACAAATACTGAATTATAAAGCCTAAATAGGCTCGTGCATAACAGGAAAAATTGGAATTATTTTGTCTTCTGAGCAAAGGGGTTAAATGATATCAAAGCATCACTTCTAAGTGAGGAAGAACAAGCTGTCATTGGCAGTAGCAGCCCCCCCTGCGTCGCCCCTCGTTCAGCATCAGGATTCGCTGAGTAGGAGCAGCTGTGGAACACCAGGTCATTACAGTAACTGTATCTCCCGACGGTAAACAACCGGGGGTTTGAGGGTCTTCACCGGCTTCGCCTTTCAAAGCAGAGCCAAGAACACCCCTCCCCCTCCCACCTCAGCCCATGCTCCCGCCCCCCCTTAAGTGCGCAGAGAGAAATCTGTGGTGCGCCTTTGTCGGGATAAATCCAAGGGGGGAGGGGGAGGGGAATAAAGCGCGCAAGCGAACAAGCCATTTTTCCCTGCTGAATAGCGCTAAGGCAGTCCATTCAGCTGCGAGGCAGAGAGCGATTCAACCTGATCTGGGGGCTTTCGGCAGCCTGAGGACAGTCTCCTGCTCTTTGCTTCTAGAAGGTTCTGAGGGAAGGCTTACCTCTTGCTGGGATATTGTGCTGGGGAGACTGCTAAGCTTATAGCTGCGCTATGAAAAGCCCCCACACTGGCTGCGACGGGCATTGGAGTCCCCTGGCAGCTCAGCCACAGGCCGGCAGATATCTCTCGAGCCTTTTATGATGCGATGAAAAACGCTGTTGTGACAGGAAGAAAGTGACACCGGGAGCAGTGAGGACGTCTGCTTTTCCCACAGCCTGAATGGGCTGAATGGCCTTTTTCTGACATCAAGCATTCTCAAATGCTCCTCTATTCTGTGTATCCACTCATTTGATGGTTCAATGAAGAGCATTCGCTTGTTTAGCTCCGGCAAAAAAGATACACAGAGCAGGAGAATGCTAAAAACCTGAGAAACCAAATAAATGGCTGGCCCCAAACCGGACAGAGCCAAGCCACCATGGAAAGGGCTGACGTCACCACTGATGTCAGCTGCCTGACCATTTCAACAAGAGTGACTGCTCCCCTGACAATCCACAGGGAGCCTGCTCTCAGTAACAGAACAGGACGGTCACTCATATAGTAGTGCCAACCGAAGTAAATAGATCACAATGAGCTGAACCAAATCCTATAGAACACTGGCTTCCAAGCCTTTTTCATAGGAGGCTGCATGTCCTGCAAGTTTTCACTCAAACCTGAATAAAGAACTTTATTCAACAGCGGCTGAGGACCTCGTGAGCCTAAAAATTGGCTATTTAAAATTATAAGAGTCAGATGGGTCAAATTACAATTCAAACCAGGTGAACAGCCAGTATTGGGCCTATCTGCCACTGGCCCATACTGTGCACTGCCCCACCCATCCATGAAAATGCGTATTAATTTCAAAATGATCAATTGATGAATTGATTGACAGACTTAATAATGAATTAAATACACAATGAATGCACAATGTATTTTAGAGTGAGTCCCATTTTAATTAGAGTCCAAGATTACTGGAACGTTCAAAATAAGTCGAGGGGAAAGTATATGGAATGAAACTGGTTCCGTCTCTGGCAGCTGCTGAGCCAATAATGGACGATGCAAACAGCATCCCTTTGATGTGAACATTCGTTGCACTATTTTCAATCATTTTTCTTGTTGAATATCACATGAACGCGTATTTGAGGCCAGCTATCCTCGTGAAGGGACTACGACAAATAAAACAATTCATTTGGGTGCGAAACTGCACACATTTCAATAAATGTTAACTCAAAATTATGGATACACAGTGCTAATCGTTTTATTTGCGGTTGTTAAAGCAACCATCAACAGCAGGTTAGACAGCCTGCATTGCAGGATGTGCTAAAAGCAAACCCGGAAGTGGTTTATGTTTTTCATAAAGTGTACCTGGTGAATAAAACAATTTTTTCATAACTGAATTTACCATTTAGCCGTAACCCTGCATTACTGCCGATGGATTACTAATGAGTGCTAAATTTTTTTTTTTTTTTTTTTTTTAATCAAAATCTCTTTATTCATTTTTTACAATAATAGTGCATGGATTTCAGTTTAAGAAAGACAAAATAAAATGAAATATAGGACTGTGATCCAGCACACGGAAAAAAAAAAAAAAAGCAAACAAAAATAAAATAAACCGTAAAATTAATCCCCGTCACTGCCAGTGAGCTTCATGACCATTAAATATTCAGTTTTAATAATGATTAGGATTATAAATGTCAATACAATAAACAAAATGAAAGAGATGCCAAATTGTGGAATGTCAACGGCCTATAAGGACTGACACATGCTTAAAAAAGGTCCCCAGGCACGCAGGAATCTCCCATTAGAATAATGGAGAGAGTACCTGATCTTTTCAATTTTCAAACATGTCATTAAGGCCGTCAGCCAATCGGTGTGTGTGGGAGGGAGGGGGTCCCTCCACCTGAGGAGGACAGACCTCCGAGCCAGGAGGGAGGCAAACGCTAGAGTGCGGCGCTGTTCAGATGATAGTCCAACGTCCCCTGTGACTCCAAATAAACCAATAAAGGGGTTCGGCTCCACCCTCACTGTCAAAATCTGGGAGAGGGAATGAAAAACCTCTGTCCAGAATCTGCTAAGTTTAGGACAAGTCCAAAACATATGAAAGAGTGAGCCGTCTGAGATATTGCATTTGGTGCAGAGAGGGCTGATGTCAGGATAAAAAGTGGCCAGTTTGGTTTTGGAGATGTGAACTCTGTGAACCACTTTGAACTGGATTAAATTATGACAAGCACACAGAGATGAGGAATTGACTTGTTTTAAGACGGATGACCATGTTTCCTCAGAAAAGGGGGTACCCAGGTCCTCCTCCCATGCCGCCCTGATCCTATCCACAGATGCCGCCTTCAGAGCCAACATCATGTTGCAAAGAATAGAGACAGGCCTCCTCTGGTATGGATTTGAGGAGAGAACTATGTCAACAATATTCCTGTCAGAACTTAGTGTGGTGGGCAGTTTAGAAAGTATAAAATGTCGAATTTGTAGATAACGGAAGAAATTTGACTGTAAAAGTGTAAATTTGTTACGTAATTGTTGAAATGATGCCAAATTATTATCAATAAATAAATCTTTGAAGTGTGTTATGCCCCTCTGACTCCACTCTTTGAAGGCGGGGTCATTGAGTGAAGGTTTGAAAAAATGATTGCGTAATATTGGGCTAAATGGTGAAAAGTCATGTAATTTGAAAAACTTTCGGAACTGAGACCAGATCCTCACTGAGTGTTTAACCACTGGATTTTTTAAAGATCTGGTTAAGAGTGGAAGAGAGGAGCCGATCAATGCAGCCAGGGATATGTCGTCCTCTGATCTCAGCTCCATTGCCACCCAGTCAGGAGGATCCGGACGGTTATGAAAGTGAGACCAGAATGTGAGACACCGCAGGTTGGCAGCCCAATAATAAAAACGGAGATTAGGCAGAGCCAGACCACCGGCGGCCTTCGTCTTTTGTAGATGAGTTTTATTAAGACGAGCCCTTTTCCCTTTCCAAATATAAGAAGAGATAGTCGAATCAAGATGATCGAAAAAGGTTTTGGGGATAAAAATTGGTAAAGCCTGAAATAGGTACAAAAATTTTGGTAAAATGGTCATTTTAATAGAATTTATTCGCCCGATTAGGGACATGGAGAATGGTGACCATTGTGTGAGTGTTTGTTTGATTTGAGTTAATAAAGTTAAAAAGTTCTCTTTAAAAAGGTCTTTGTGCTTCCGGGTAATCGTGACGCCTAGATAAGAAATTTTGTAATTTACTATTTTAAATGGAAAATTGGTGAAGTCTGAAGCAGATGTAATATTGCCAATTGGAAACAGTTCACTTTTTTCAAAGTTTATTTTATACCCAGATAGTTGACTGAAGCTATTGAGTAGTGATAGAGCGGAATGGAGAGAAGTGGTCGGGTTTGAGATAAGGAGCATAAGGTCGTCCGCATAGATCGAGGCCTTATGTTCAATGCCGCCTCTCCATATACCCGTAATGTCATCCCGGCTACGGATGGCGATGGCGAGAGGTTCAATAACCAGGTCAAATAGCATGGGGCTGAGAGGACACCCCTGGCGGGTTCCGCGATGCAGGCTGAATGGATTAGACACCTGGGAGTTGGTTCGGATCAAGGCTGTAGGATGAGAGTACAGCAGTTTAATCCACGCAATGAAGTTTGGCCCAAAACCAAATTTCTCCAGCACTGCCCACAGGTAGACCCACTCCACGCGATCGAATGCCTTTTCAGCATCAATGGAGACTATACACTCAGGGGTGTCATCAGGAGTGGAATAGATAATGTTTAATAATCGACGTATATTGAAGAAGGAGTGCCTACCCTTTATAAAACCGGTTTGATCCTCAGATATGATAGTTGGAAGGATGTTTTCTAGTCTGCGAGCGAGAACTTTGGCCAGAATTTTTGCATCAGTGTTGATAAGAGAAATGGGCCTATAGGAGGCGCAATGTGTGGGATCTTTGCCTTTTTTGGCGATAAGGGTAATACAGGCTTCCGAAAATGATTTAGGAAGGGAGCCTTGCCTAAACGATTCACAAAGCACAGAGCAAAGTTGTGAAGACAAAAGTAAAGAGAACTTTTTAAAAAACTCAGCTGGGAACCCGTCAGGGCCTGGACTCCTGCCTGACTGCATTGAAGAAATAGCTAAGGCTATTTCAGCCTGTGTTATAGGCTCATCCAGTCTCTTACCATGGTCTGGTTGGAGTTTGGGAACATTGAGGCTGTTTAGAAAGTTGCGTATGTCATTAGGATCGGGTGGAGATTCTGAGGAATAGAGATTTGAATAAAAGTCCCTGAAAGCATCATTGATTTGAGTATGGTCTGTGGTAATTTCCCCATTATGTGTATGAATTTTAATTATGTTTTGTTTCGCAGAAAAGCCTTTCAGCTGGTTTGCAAGCAGTTTGTCGGCCTTGTCTCCATGGGCATAAAATGTGGCTTTATTTTTCAGGAGCAAATATTCGACTGAGTGGGTGGTAAGTAGGTCAAATTTAGTTTGGAGCTCTAATCGTTTTTTATAAAGAGTTTGATTTTTAGTTAGCGCATATTGTTTGTCAATTTCCCCAATTTGATGAGCCAGATCTGAACGCTCTTTGTTAGCTTCACTTTTCATTTGAGCTGTGTAAGATATAATTTGTCCCCTGAGGTAGGCCTTAAGGGCATCCCATACAATCAGACTGGAGACCTCAGGGGATATGTTAGTGGAGAAAAAGAAAGTTATTTCATTTTTTATGAACTCAACAAATTTGTCATCCGACAGCAGAGTAGAGTTGAAACGCCACTGTCTGCTCCTCCGGGGGAGATTTGGGAGGGAGATGGCCATGGAGACAGGCGCGTGGTCCGAGATGACAATACCATGGTAATCACAGGAGCGGACAAGGGGCAAGAGTCCATGGTCAAGGAGAACATAATCTATGCGTGAATATGTATGATGGACATGTGAAAAAAAGGAGTATTCCCTTTCCTGGGGATGTAAAGAACGCCACACATCACAAACACCATACTGCATGAGGAAGGCCTGAATGAGACCAGCTGATTTACTTGGCGTGCCAAGGTTGGTAGAAGACCGGTCTAAAAGTGGATCCAGCCAGCAGTTCAAATCACCTCCAAAGATGAGAGAGTGTGTATTTAGGTCTGGGAGTAATGAAAATAGGCGCTCAAAAAAGGTTGGTTCATCCACATTGGGGGCATAAACATTAACAAGGACCACCATTGTGTTGTATAATTTCCCAGTCGCAATAATATATCGGCCAAATTTATCAGAAGTAACATTATGAGGCTCAAAGGTAATATTTGGAGAGATTAAGATTGAAACTCCTCTGGCCTTAGCCTGAAAGGAGGAGTGGAACGCCCCTCCCCCCCAACCCGTCAGCAGACGGCCATTGTCTGAGCTGCGAATGTGGGTTTCTTGCAGGAAAACGATATCTGCTTTAAGCTGTTTTAAATGTGAAAAAATCTTTCTCCTCTTTACTGGGTGGTTCAAGCCCCTGACATTCCAACTGACAAAATTCACACAACTATCCACAAGTGATAGAAAAAAGTGAAAAGTGTGAGATTGGCTAAAGGACAGGTCAAAAGAAAAATGTGTGTGTGTACATTAGATTCCCCAGCTATTGGCAGTGACTTCCCCCCCATCCCTCCCAAGAAAGCTGCTAAAAGGAAAAGCAGCAAGCTCTTAAACCCAAACATCTAACTTTAAATCTTCCTGTCTCAACTAAACTACTCCTCCGTTATCAAACATTAGAATAGTAAAAATAGAACACCCCTATAAACAACATTGGAACATTGAACAGTCCTGAAAGATTCATCAGACTCCGATTAAATTAAGCTAAATTAAATTGAATTACATTAAATTAAATACGGACCGAGTACTGAGAAGAACAACTGAGTATAAGACAGTGCACACTGACATGGCTGCAGTCTTAAAGTTGTAAATGTGCTAGCTCTACTATAGCTGTCACTCAGACTGCGAACATATAAAGCAGAAAACAGATGTGTGTCGCACACACACACACAATGGTAAAGAACCGCCGGTAGATTATTTGAGTTCTCTCGTATTAGAACAGTTACAGTAAGCGCATCCCAGGCGTGTTCTAAATGGCTCAGCCGCGCTGCTGTAATAAAGTAATTACGGTACACATGTAAACAAACCAGCATGTCAGTGCTCCGTGGCCGTCTAGAACTAAGGCAGAGTTACCTCTCATCCAATCAGGTTAAATGAGGTGTTTATGAAGCCTGAAATGATTTGGGAAGGCCGTCGATATACTTTTGCGCCTCCTCCACTGAGCTGATCCATTTCCTGGCTCCCCCGGACAGCGTAAGCCGCAGCCGGGCTGGGTACAGCAGCGCGGGTTTCAGACCCCGCTTGTATAGCTCCGCCATAACGTCCCGGTACTCCGCGCGCTGGCTGGCCACCTCGGGGCTGTAATCCTCCACCACTCGGATCTTGTAGCCGCGGTAGTCGAGCATCCCCCTCCGGCGCGACTCCTTGATGAGCAGATCCTTAGTCTGGTAGCGGTGGAGGCGGACGATCACCGGCCGCGGCCGCTGTCCGAGAGCCGGTTTGGCCGCCAGGGTTCGGTGGGCTCTGTCGATGTCCGGCTTGGAAGGCAGCGTCTCGGAGCCGAAAACCTCCAGCAGCAGGTCCGCGAAGAAATCGGAGGGTCGACCGCTCTCGATGGACTCAGGGAGCCCCAGGATGCGGATGTTCTGCCGGCGGCTTCGTCCCTCCAGGTCAGTCACTTTGGCTTTCAACTTGGCGTTGTCGCTGCTCAGCGCGGCGCAGATGTTCTCCAGGTCGCTAACTCGCTGGCTCAGGTCGTCCGCGGCGAGTTCCAGTGAAGAGACTCGCTGGTCGTGGTCGTCAACAGTCTGCTTCAGCGTGTCCAACTTTGAGTCCAGTTGATTGAAAGAGCTTTTGAACTCGGCCGCGAGCTCCTCGCGGTGTCTCTCAAGTAGCGTCGAGATAGCGTCCAATGTTAAGCTAGGGTTAGCTTCTTCCTTCTTGCTCGACTTACTGCCTCTGGAAGCCATTAGGAAAGTTAATTTTGCCGTTTAGAGCGTTGTCAAGCAAATAGACGAGTGACTTAAGTTCAAATGAACAGAATCGAGGGCGATGTTGTTGTGAGAAAGGTAGATTAACCGGAGAGCACGCACCGCACAGCTACTCCATCTATCTCCGGACTTGAGTGCTAAATTTTTTAACTGAGGAAAGGATTGATAACAGATTGAGGTTTTTATTGTAGGCCAACAGAAAGCATTATGTATTTTTCATTCTGTGAACTAGAGGCCAGAATTTGCAGGGAGGGGGGGGGGGGAAATCAGCCCCTCCACAGTCATTCAGGCCAACCCAAATGACAATTTCCACCAATACGACTAGTTCAGACTGCTGCTAGGACACCAGAAATTCACGATTAGATAGACCCGGAGCCACAGAGTAAAGTCAGGGCGCCACAATCCTCGCTCAAGAATAAGGACATTGAATTTAAATATAAATGCTATTCAGATATATGAACCATTAGTTGTTACTATAAAACACTTCAGGATTCAGTTTACCTTAAAAATCACAGCTCTCCTCTTCAGGCCAAGTAGTAAATGAAAAACCTTGATGAAACCTGGATAAGTGACAGCAGCATTTGAGAGATAAGACAGGACTTACTGCAGGACACTGAAGATCTAGACACTATATAAAAATCCAAGTCACACAACGCCAAATGCGTGACCACACACAACTTATTGTGAAGCTCAGTAAGCCAATCTAATCGCGCCACACGTTTGTTATGACAAACCATAACGTCACTGGCTCTGTTTACGCCAAACATGTTAGCAACACTTCACCCTCAAGGCTGAAGACAGGACTGATATTTTCTAGGATCACATAGTTGTCCTGATAATCTTCAGCATGCACCTTTCACAGTACTTCAGATAAAAGAGTAAATGCAATAGACTGCAAAGCGATCAACCACCTTAGCCACTACTGGGCAATTCCACATGAGTTGCTGAACAGTGTTTCCCATACATTTACAAGACTATGTTGGCGCGCCATAGTCAAATTTACCCCTCCATAGTCTAAATATGGGCAATTGATCATATTGATCAATATGTTGATCATATTTGCAGACGTTTATAAAAATAAATTAAAAAAAGGAGGAAAAGTAGGAAAAGTACTGGAAGACGTGGAATTTGGCAATCCCATCCCAACACAGTGCTGGCTGTGTTGCTGTAATTCTGATACCGACTTCATTACTCACAATATTTACCCATTGAATGATGCTGGAAAACTATTACAAAGTAAAAACAAATGTTTCAGGATCCAGTCAGTGAAAACATTTTTCATGCATGTGACCTCTCATATTCATTATATGCTCACATTTTGGTTCAGAAATGAGTTTCAATATCATGCATTGCCTTCCTTTTGCCCAGACTTGTTGATCAAAATTTTGGTTCTGCAGGAGGTCACAAACATCACTTATGATACTAATTTTCAGTTGCTTTGTTCTTTTGAGTATAATAAATTTAGTAGATTATCAGAAAATGTAATTCCGTGACCATTTTGTAATTCTGTTACCGCTGCTTCATTTTCATAAATGGCTTCCTACAAAATATCTGTGAACATACCAGTTAATATGAACTTACTATGGCCTGGTCAACATCCGAGGCCACCAACTTAAGCTTAAACCTACCGCCTATCATTGCCAGATTTCAGAGAAATGTCTGTATAAGTAAAGGCAAAAAAATGGCATTTTTTTCTGCCATAATTCCATTACCGACACTTTCACCTTTGTATAGCCATCTACAAAATATATTACCCCAAACTTTGTGTTATACAGCTCAGTAGGCATGCCAGTGGAATGGATAAAAGTGCAGGCAAGTGGCTACTGCATTAGAGTAATAGATGACAGGTAAAAATGACAAGAAAATTACTCTTAATTGTAATTCCGTTACCGTGGATTTGCCCTCCTGCGATACGTGCGGCTGAAATTTGACTCCAAGTCATCACATCTAAGCAAGTAAGCCTCAAGTCTGCCAGCGATTTCAAATGAAATCAGGATAATTGGAATGAAATTCAATACCAAGATGAAGTCTGCACCTCTCTGCACTCCTGTCATTGGGGGGGGTGATGAAAATTTTGCAGCCACAACAGGCCACTGGCTCACTTATGGCTACTGCTATGACCTCGTGCCACAAAAAAAATTCAGTGGGACAGTTCAAGTGGGAAGCACATGGCAGAACTGAGCAAGCGCAACTCGTCCAGATGCGTACCGGTAACAACTTCAGCTTGGCTTTACCAAAGATGGCGTGGCCATCATCGAACATGTAGAAGAGTATTCTGGATAATTTTCTGACATTCAGCACAAGTTAGCAGCATTGGTTTTGCCTTGTTTCGGTGCTGATGCGTAGAAAAGAAGTCAGTGGTGTGTGCTGCATGAGCAGAGGTGTTTATACAGCCAGCCCCGATGAGGAGGTGGAGCAGAACCGCTCAATGTTCATGGACAGATGCATGCACTAATGTACAAGCACACAGGCAAGTGTAGAAATACGTAGATGGCTAGCATAAACACACACAATACCAGACGTGCTAAATACGCAGCAATATAAAAATGAAGGCTGCAGAGGGCACAGTCTTATGGGCACATTCCATACATTTCTATTACCTATATGGAAAGCTACAGCCTAGGGCTGTAGTCAACCAAAGAAAATCTTGGTCGACAAAAGTCCTGAAATTTCAACCAAAAGTCAACCAATAGGGGAGCGGCGGGCATACAAAAAAAAAAAAAAAGATACTATTTTTAGATTAATTAACTGGGCAGTAGCCTACCTGGTAGCCTTGTTCGCCTAAATGAATTATAAATAAACATAAACAACTAGTATTTGCAGTATAAATTCTTTTTGACCAAATTCTTTGGCACTGAATGACATACTCGAGTTGGTCGGCTCTGACAGCGTTGCATCACGTGCACCTACGCAATATCATAGCCTATGATTTCCGAAAATAGCACTACGTCAACTAGTGACATCAGCACAAGAACTGTTGAGGTATATACAACATCATTTAGACAATTGTTTTGTCATGTCTTATAATAATTGACAAGACTTTCCACTATTATTCCAGCCTGCACTGTGCATGTCCTCACACAGAGCAAGGCTGAACATCGGAGCTCATAATCATAAAATGCCATAATGATAGTTCAGTAATGACTCTAGAAAATGTCAAAAGTGGGCCAACTCCTCCTCCCTCCTCCCCCCGCGTTGAGCATCGCGTAGACTTGCAATTTTACCTACATATCTTTTCATTCATTCAAACAAGTTCGGAGCCATGTATCGTTTTTTTAAAACCTATTAGCAAGCCTTGTGCTGTTTCAACCTCAAGCGATGCCGTAGCTATCACACCAGAAGCTGTGACTATGGCTCCTGCTCCAGTGCCCTCCACAAGCGTTTCCCCAAACCAGTTCCCTCTCTCTGCTGCCTCAGCCCTACCTCACACGGTTAGTGACTTGAATGGCGATGCTTCATCCCAGCCAATATTAGCTAGCTACCCAAAGCGTGCATTCGGTGCTTTATGGCGATCATTCAATCCAGCCTGGTACCGTACACGACCATAGTTGCAGTACTCAGATCAGCGGGATGCATGCTTTTGCTTTCCCTGCAGGAAATATGGTACTGCAGGTGAGAGGGATGCTGTTTTTACCTCGCATGGTTTTACCAACTGGAAAGCAGCACGAGTGTGACAGGGGGTTACAAAAACATGCATCCAGCCACAGTCATATACAGGCATATTCAGAAGTCTCTTACTGCTGAGATTTTGACAACAATCTATGCAGTAGCTTTATAAATTTGTTGAATAAATGCATGGAAGTTTGTTATAGACTGTTTTCATATCAATCTATGCACTAGAACAAAGGATTCGCGCCAAATAATATGTAATGCGTAGTTGCTGGTGCAATGAAATCTTCGTTTAGCACCAGGTCTGTCAAACTTGCGGGATCCCGCAAATTACGCGTCGTAGAATCATCACTGTGGTTCATGTCAATACCTTTATTATTAGTCCACTAGTCATTCTCCATTCAGCTACACAACACCGGAGATGAGCACTCCTCGGGGGATGACCGTTAACTGCAGAAACCTGGGACTGCAACCTGCTCGGCAGTGAGAAGCCAGGAACACTAACAATTTCTTGCCAGTATTTAAACAGGGTTACCAGTGGCTGAATGCTGTTCACTAACACAGTACAGCTGCATCCCCGAGGTGTGCATGCGGTGAAGTTTGTGGTACTCCGCAGGTTCAGGGAGCGGGGAATGGCGGTAAAGGTTTGAAGGTGAATTGCCCCGACAAGCCTGCCCAACCCCATTATTGGAGATACAACTTGTACAGGCATTTATTTCTAGTTTTAAAGCCTATAAAAGGACATAAGGGCTGTTTCACAATCAAGGGTAAATTCTAAAATATTGAATAAATTTAGCTTTTTTTCTAAAATTATTAGCATCAAGGTGACATCAATCATTTTAAGTTCTGCTATCACTGACTAACCTACAGAAGCCATTTGATGAAAAAAATGTTGAATGTTTGGTGTCTAGTTTTCTTTTAGATACATTTGTATTCCTCACCAGTAAAATACCACTGCACTCAGTAGCTTGTACAATCATTATTTTAAAAATGGGAAGGTTTATTAAACTACAAATAATATTTGGGGAGTCAGAAACGCATGATGAAAACTTTACTTTCTGTCCATCAAAAAATGTCTTCTCGCAAATGTTTTTTTTTTTTACCTCATTCATATTTCAGCAGAGGAGGGGGGTAAGTTAGGATGTACTGTGTGATTTTGACTCCACATATTCATATGATTGCGCATGAGGAATACTGTCAGTACATGCACTGGTCGTTACACTGTGTACCGTTGTATGAGTGTGTGTTCTTTGTCCATCAAAAACATGTCTTCTCCGGAACTGGTTAAAAAGGTGGAAATAGGCCAGACACATATTGTTTACATCGACAGAATTACATTAAATCACTCAAAAGCATAATATTTTCAGAAAAAAATAAAAGTGTGTACAAATATAATTTAGATGTCCCAAATTATCACTATATGTTCCAATTTCAAAATATGTCTTCCCCAGAAAATAGCTTTGATGCTATTTACAAATGGTCATGAAGCAGGCATAATATTTTTGCACAATTTTAGTGTTTCTGTGAGCTATACATATGAAATTAAATACACCATAAAATTTCTATGATGTCATGCGACACGAATGTTACAACAAATCAGATCTAACATCAAAGGGTAAACTTACTTCAAAACTCAAAAACTCTTTCTTTGTCATCATTAATTAACAAGCAAACAGTGGAACGTATACAACTTAATAATATTCTGGACACATAATTTAATCTGAGGATGGGTTCCATCGAAATTTATAATGTAATGAGGAAATTTTGCGGAGAAGACACTTTTTGACATTCACTGTTCATGCAATAAAAGCTATCACGGTAGTGCTGTAATGTTATTTTTGCAGATTTCTATACTGGTGGTGGCTGGTGTTGGAAGCCTTGGAGAGACCAAATAATCCCCATATTTTAAGTTGGGGTTCATTGGAAAAATTGAAACTGACTCTTTGTCATTTGTATGGATTTCAGGAGAACCCGTGAACCCAACGCTCCAAACTTTTTTGGCAGGTTTCCTCAACAACATATGAAAACAAATAAGCATCAATTTGATTCTATATTCCACATTTGATTTTTGGGGGTTATTGAGACCATCTTTGGTCCCTGATTGTGAAACAGATTGTGAATTGTGATTCAACAAAATATCATATCCAGTCAACGGTCAAACATTAGGTTCTGCTATGCTTATCTGCAAACTTCCTGTCAACACTGCTGCGTACACATGAAACCTACTCACAGAAGGGGGGAGAAGGTGTATAATGGCACTCCTATGTATCCATTTCAGAACATACTGCATCTCTACACAGCATACTGTATCCCAGCCCATAGAAGGTTATAAACAGAAGAAGAAAGTGTGGAAGAGGGCTCTAGATCACTTCCAGTAATCCACCATCAAGCCATGCAGCGCGAGCCAAGAATACAGTCCTAATCATCTCCACCCTACAAAATGATATTAGTTGTCATGTCCCCCCACACACCCCAAATGGATAAAAGAAAAGGAATTTCCCACTTGACCATCTCAGATTTGGCAGAAAAAAAATTCCACCGGGTGCATTCACCTCCTAACAGGATGAATAAAAATTTTACCTCTCGACTCCTAATAGTTCGGTCATAAAAAAATATTTTTGTTCCGGCCCTTTATGAACAGCATTTTTCTGAGGAACCACTTTCACATGGCTATTTCTAGAAAGGTATTTCAGCTAAATCCTTTAAATTTTCAGGGGTGAAAATCTGCTACTCCAACTTGAGGAATATGGACTTATAAAGGTGTCCCTTTAGTTCATCATATATTTTTGGGGGCTTAATTTTAAAGGTGCTCAAAAATTTTACTCTGCGGTAGCATATTTGAAGGACTGTAAAAAGCCGAATTTCAAAGACAGGGATTTGGGTTATAATGCAAGTGTAAGTTAACATTTATGAAATAAAGCATTTTGTTGAGTTTGAGCTTTCTATCATTAACTATGCATTTTATAATATAATTTTTGAATATGCCTTCAATGCCATTAAATGCTGTGTGTCCACAAAAAAAACATTTTCAAAAATTTATTTTGAGAAAATAATGCAGAACACCATTAAAAATTTTGTATTTGTTAATAACAGGCATCTAACCTTTCAAAAACAGTCAATTTGATATTGGTGGATGATGTCTTTTTTTTGGTAGGCCCATAAAATGCTAAAAATAGCACAATCCCCCCCCCCCCCAATTTTCAAGCCTAAATATTTTCTAGATTATTCATAAGAGAGGGGCAGAATTAGAATACAAAATACACAACATATATGGGAAGCTGTATGTGCAATACCAGATCCCTGTCTTTGAAATTAGTCTTCTTACAGTCCTTCAAATATGCTATCACAGAGCGCAGAGTAAAATTTGAGCAATTTCAAGCACCCAGAAATATATGATAAACTAAACGGACACCTCTAGAAGTCAATATTCCTCAAGTTATAGTTGCAGATTTTCACCCCTGAAAATTTGAAGGACTCAGCTGAAATACTTTTCTAGATATAGCCATTTGAAAGTGGCTCTTCAGAAATTTCTGTTCAAAATGGACTGGAATTTAGTTGCAAAATTTTTTTTTTATGACAGAACTATTTGAGTTTGAGAACTAAAATTTTGGTTCTCTCCTATTGCGAAGTGAATGCACCTGCTGAAATTTTTTCGGCCAAATCTGAGTGAGAGCCATTCGGACTTTTGACATGGAATGACCCAGTTGTTATTGCAACAATTTACAATATCATCTTTTCCTTACAAATAAAAACTGTGGGAGAAGTAGCAAACTCCTTACAGATATGAGTCTGTAAAAACACTCAAACAAACATGGAGGCTTAATGAAGCACCTTATAGGCATGAGGCAGTAAAATATACCCCTATAATTGTAAGCCTGAAACACTTCTAACAGGCATGCCGTAAAATATGCCTGTATTATCATCAGCCTGAAAAAAAAAAATCTCATCGAGGAGGCTGTGTCTGTTTCTAATACAGACATTTTTTCTTTGACATAGCCTAGTTTTCAGTTAATCTGAGTAGTACGCCGCAATTTCGCTCATGTGTTTCATGCGCGTTTACCTGGCAACGATTTGCGCAAACCGCGCATGCTCGGCCTGTGAAGGATAAACAAACCTTTCTTTGTTCTCGGAAATGACACAGCATTTTTTTAAGACGCAAAGCAATACTCGTCCGCATTTTAAAGGGACTACCAAACACTCAGAAAACATTAACAACCTTGTATTTATCATTCAATTTTTAGTGTCTTTGTTTTTAAATCGATCTTCAAATCCAATAATTTTGTGTCAGTCCACCAAAACGGGACATCGCATAGCTGCGGCAGCCAAACGGTAGAGGAAACGCTGCAGTGTTGAAGATCTCCCTTATCTTTCATCACCAGAAGTGATTTCTTGTTCATCAGTGTAAGAATCACAAAACTAAATCACTAAAACGGAGCTTGACGGTGAATCACACTGCAGACCCAAAAATTCCCCAGCTACCTCTCTCAGCTGCAACCAGCATGACAAGAAATAATCATTCAAAAATGCATTATGACTACAAGTCCTATGACTGGACAATACACCCAATACGCCCACACTTCCGTAACAGAACCCAGGGACTCTGTGGAGTTTCCATGGAAAGTAACTAGACAACAATAAGAGAGATTTGGATTGATGACAACTGCAAAGGGAGAACTGTGCTGCAACCTGCTGTTTATTAAACATTTGTAGAGCACATTAGAAAATTACTCCCACAACGAGTTTCTGATCGGTCTACTCCACCTTTAAATGCACAATAATATCATACTATCAACCAGCCCTGAATAATGATCTCAAAACTACTCCTGCAGTCGTTCCTGCCAAAACCAAAGAATTCCCTGCCCCTCCCCATTTCCTACACTCGTTCCTTGACAATGTGAAACCAGAGCAGTCCGTAACGGTTCAAAAAAGATAAAAAGAATTTGATTTGATGTGAGGTAGCTGAAGCGTGTTCTTTTCAGCGACACATTTCTGCCCTATCGCCAAATTACTGACTGTTACGGTCTTTTGCAACGGCAGCCAAAGCCAATTTACAGAGACTTGTGGCAAACCTCACGCGCGCAAACCAAAACAAAGGCGGAACTCTGGAGTGGAAATTTCCACCATCAGAGCAGCCAGCGCTCCGAGCAGCGCATTCGAAACGTAACATGCCAAAGCACAAGGCCATGCTGGTGTGTATTACACCCAGCGAGCTTCAGACGGCTTCAAATAGCACAACAGATATGACAGCTGCTTATTAGGCATTAATTCACACAAGTATTGAATGATGACAAACAGTGCAACTGCCAAAGAGCGGCAAGAAACAGAACTTCAGAGGCCTCTGTCTATTTGATGAATTGGTGTTCCAATGAGTTTTGAGGATTTTATAATCACAGAAAAGTGTGTTTCAATGAGCCAGCAAGATATGACTACGTTGGTCACTAGAGACTCCAAAAAGGTCATCCAAATTCTCTCTGTAGCAATACTAAGACTACCTGTATCATGCATCTGTATACGCATGGACCAGCAGATATGACACACGTGCCTGTTTGGGCTAACTGCACATTTAAATGAAGCATGTTTGTGCTAACTGCACATTTAAATAAAGCATGTTTGTGCTAACTGCACATTTAAATGAAGCGAAGGCATACACAAAGGGAGAGTCTATTAAGAGCACTGAAAAGCCTAGAAGTCTTGACCAGACTGGATCGCCATCCTCTGAACTTGTTCACCTCGATACTTCTACTGTCCTCACCCACCGATACGCAGTCCTTTACGTGAGAGAATCGCAAACATTCCCACCTGGCTATGTTAGCTTTAGCCTGCAGGTGCTGAGAGGATGGGCATTTTTCCCAAAACACTCAAAGGTTATCAGGAGCCTTCACTGGCGCACACTTAGGCAACCAACGGTAGCAGCATAGCATATTTACATAGCAGTCAAGCTAAGAGCCAGGAAGGAAAATATTTATTTTAAGCAAATATTAATTTAAAACATTAAATATTGAAAGCAGGTCAAAGGACGTGCAGCTCCTGGTTGGAAGGTGAAAAACCATGATGAATTTCAAGGTGATAACTAGACAGAGAGGTGAGCAAAAGCTGCCTGGAAACATCCACTCTCAGCAGGTAAACTGCAGGATGAATGCCCCGCTAATGCAGGGGCAATGGTGTAGCACTCGCGGCTAATTAATCCACTTTGCAGGGCTAATCTGGAGCCCTGGGATCAGGCCGAGGTCGGCAGGAGCATCAGCCTTTAGTTCAGCCTGCCTGCGTTCACCACCCAGAAGGATGCAGCGCAGTTCTGCACAGACTGTCGCAGAGCCCGATGACCTTCAAGACCTTTACCCTTAAACCCTACCTGCCCACACGCCATACCCTGCCACCGAGAGCATCCCCGCCAACACACCCTTGATGGCCGTCAAATTCTATGTTGGCCTCCTCCCCCTTCTTAAATGATCTGAGAAACACAAGCTGGTACAAAACAAGCAGGTGACTGACACAGCCCTGGTGTCCCCACCCGAATACGCATATCCCGCAAGCTTCAGGGTTTAAACTCTTAAATGCTCCACATACAACCTGGCCGTGACACCATTTTTACGCAGCCCTACTTTTGCATGTACTGTGCAACATAACTCCAGTATTGGGGCACACAGTACTGCAGTATTAACAAGCTGACATTAATGAGGATTTATCCCAATGGCTCAATCTGAATGAAACCTGAAGATGTAATCACCCATAGAGCAGAAATACAACCATTAAACAGCATCCCTTGGGTTTGAAATCCAGATACTCAAATTGTAGGGCCTTATTAGCTACTTGATTGAGCTAAAAACAAATTTGGGAGAAGTAATTTTGCATCATTCTTTGACCATATACAGCAAGAACAAGTTGCTTGAAGCTCTGGAGGACGCAGGGTTATTAGCTCTCCGCAACAAATTGAGGTCAGCCCATACGAGATTGGCAGGACCGTCTCATAATATTAACAGTAAAATCAAGGACTGCTTCAACTCGGATGTAGCCATCCAAAATGTAAACACTTAGCTTCGAGTTAGAGTTGTGTTCTAGAATTATTTCATACCACTGTAATAAAAACTAGGGTTGTCCCTGACTAAGGCAAAATCATGGTCAGTCAACAGTCTGTTTTTTCCTACTGATCGAAATTTTTAAACTCCGCTCAGAGCCTCCCCTTCATGTTACCCTTGTACTTGCGAAATTGACGTATAGTCAACACAAATAACAGCCTGAAACGTTTATTTCACCAATAACACATCCTAGTGCGTAGGAAATGTTTTATTCAATACACCTTGTTGGTCTCATTGAAGATTTAAAATCTCTTCAGCAAAAATATTCTTTTATCGCAGGCTATAACAGTCTAGGCATCCAAAATTCTCATGTACTCTGTGTCTCACAAATAGACGCAAAGTGGAAATAACATTAAAGAAAGAATAGGGCCGATTCAACATGATGCTTTTATTTCCATTTAGGCTATGAATTGTTTTTCTGTATTTTGTTGTGTTTGAATTTGTACTTACATAAAACAGATGACACTACAGACCATTCCAACAAACAACCGTAACGGATGCCTTGTTTCTCCACATTAATTGAAAGCACGATACCAATTGAACCAGTAGAGGTTTGCCTCGAGTCGAACAATATAAAGTTGATATTATAAAAGAAATGACTACTCAAAGAAATTATTAAAGAAATAAATAGGATAAAACTAATTTGCAGATCATACCTCAAACCCAAATTCATAAATTGCAATGCTGAGTGAACTTAAAGGAGCGATATGTAAGAAATGTACGTTGATTAATCATGAAATGGCCCAGATATATCACCCGACATTAAGGAATGATGTTAATTTCAAATACTTATATCACTGACAACAGTAGTCCAGCCAGAATATTTTCATTACAAAACCGAAGTTTCAGCCCACAACTAATGTTTATGTTTTCATTTTGTGTTTTGGCCGGTGGTGCCATCCTCCAATTATTTCCCAATCAAGAAGTCAGTAGCGTTTTGACATCCAGGTTGCCAGTTACCACTGAGCTGCAGCAACCAGCGTTTCGGAGCGCAAATGTCTGACGTTACTAAACCTAAAAGGTTTTTTAACCTAAAAGCACTAAGAACATGTTTATGCACAGAAAGAAGCATTCCAATTTACCATTTTCAAGTGAAGACTCTCCGGAGGCATTAAGCATGCGCAATTGGTTTTCGATTTTGTAGTGCCGGTTATTTGAAAAAGGTAAACATCAGACCAACTTTTGTGACAGCTTGGCCGTTTTCTTAGGTAGGCCTGAAGTGATTGCCTAGATCATATCTGTTGTTGAACTGAGGTGCCGTTAAAGCGAACGTTGCTAGCAAATTCATTCCAGTTTTTCAATAGTCAGAGACTTAAACAAAATGCTGCCATACCGCATATTTTTTCTTTTAAATGATGTTCAAATTATGCTTTACTGAAATGAAGATTTATCAAAAATTTGTCATTTATCAAAAAGTTTGTTTATTGCATATTTAAAACAAGTATTTGACACTAACGTGTCTTTGTCCCCCGCCACAAAATGTGAAATCGTGTCAAAATGAACAATTTCTCGGTGTGACCTTGAGAATGCCACGAAGGTCACCGAAATGGACTGGCGCTGGGGTATCACCCTAATACATGTTTACATAAGATTTGAAGTCATTCCGTCGATTCGTTCTTGAGATATCTCGCTGACAACTCTATCAGTGTGAAAATCCACAATCTCTCGGTGTGACCTTGAGAATGCCGCGAAGGTCACCGAAATCGACTGGCGCCGGGGTATCACAGTAATACGTGTTGACATAAGATTTAAAGTAAATACATCGATTTGTTCTTGAGATATGTCGCTGACAAGGCTATCAGTGTGAAAATCCACAATCTCTCGGTGTGACCTTGAGAATGCCGCGAAGGTCACCGAAATCGACTGGCGCCGGGGTATCACAGTAATACGCGTTGACATAAGATTTAAAGTGAATACATCGATTTGTTCTTGAGATATGTCGCTGACAAGGCTATCAGTGTGAAAATCCACAATCTCTCGGTGTGACCTTGAGAATGGCGCGAAGGTCACCGAAATCAACTGGCGCCGGGGTATCACAGTAATACGCGTTGACATAAGATTTAAAGTGAATACATCGATTTGTTCTTGAGATATGTCGCTGACAAGGCTATCAGTGTGAAAATCCACAATCTGTCGGTGTGACCTTGAGAATGGCGCGAAGGTCACCGAAATCGACTGGCGCCGGGGTATCAGACTAATACATGTTGACATCAAATTTGAAGAAAGTCAATTCGTTCTTGAGATATGTCGCTGACAAGGATTTGGGACGGACGGACGGTCATGAATACTATGTCCCGTCGCTTCGTGGGTTCCGCGCAGCGGAGGACAACAAACAAATAATGGAAATTATGTCAAAAACACTTTAAATTAACGTAATTTTGCAGAGACCTTCAGAGGTAAAACCTAAAATTAAGAAAACCCCCAAAACTTCAGACAGTGGCGGGCAAATTAATGCAATTACCATCTTTGCCAAGTCTGCAGACGTTATTCTTTCCATATTCAATTTGTTCTTTAATTGCAAACCTAGCAAGCAACTTATTCAATCATCAGTATTCAGACACTTCCCACTAGCCAGGGGATTATTACATAGTTGCTCTCCACTGAAACACGAGGCTGGCAGCTCTGTGCACTGGCCAGTCAGAATGGAGTGGAGTCAAAATCAGGCAAGGTGTGAAATGGCAATTCTTTGAAACCATCACATGATAAATCATTCCCTATTTGAGTAAATCAGTAAATTCTGTTTGGAGGCCTAAATTTAAATATTCAAGAGACAGAACAGAAAGGTAGTGCACCATCAATGAAGTCTTGAATGAAGGAAAGAAAATTAAAACTCAAGGGCCACTTATTTCAGTGCTTGGAAAATGGCACAATCCTCAGGTAGCCATATACTTGGCTGGATATTTTTAACAATTAAGTCCAAATTGCAATTTTAAATGGGTTTCAAAGCTATTGAGCCACACAGAAAACACAGCACCTATGGCTCATAATAAAAAAAAAAAAAAAAAAACCTCTCCTCAAAAGTTTCCCTTGCGCGAGTTAGTTCTTCCGTGAAACAGAGTGATGGCCGACGGTTTCCCCCCCCAACATCAGTGACAGCTCCATAATGGATTCATGGTTGTGTGTTCATTCGAATATACTAAGGTTAGTGAGTCTTGTCTCTGCTCATCAGTAGACAATCTTTTTTAGAATCGAAGTCCAGAAAAAGTCCACTCCAATCCGTCAAAAAATAACATACATAATTTATGATGCTTAAAAGACAACAATAAGGAGGCTCAGAGACATCTGCATTTCCAGCGAATCTCCCCATATATGGCTTGCTGTCTGCGTCATCGTTTTTTGCGGAAGGAGGCAGTAGTGGCGACTAAGCTTAGGCCAATTTCCGGTTTAATCAGTTCGATCCGGTTTACTTGATTGAACTGTTTCATTTTATATGGACCGTCGGAACCGGTCCGTCATTACGGAAAAAAAAACAATAATTCTTTTGCAGTGTCCAAAAAATGTCCAAAATGTGAAAATTTAGCTCACAAAAACTTGTCACGTGTATTTGCTGACGGTATTACATCCATCTGTATTATATTTATTGTCTTGTGTATAAACTGAATTTGTCTGAGCCGAGCGCAACAACAAAGAGCAGGAGATCAGGTTTCAAGTGAATGTGGGGTCGGGGGCGAAAGTTTTTTCCTATGAAGTTTTTGTCCTCATTTGCATACACGCACGCCCACTCTAGTGAGTTCTTGAATGATATCAAAATATTGCCACGTGAGTCGCCCACTCACAATTGCGTGCTTGTATGCTTTGAAGCGTACCTCTGAACAAATTCTAAACCCACCCAACTATACACTGAAAAATGTTTACCAAACCGTCGGCTCTTTATCAGTTTATTTGTTTTAGCTCATCATATTAATCTTCAGCAGTTAACCCTGTGTAAGCCCAAGATCGTCAGTAAATGCACTCGCTATTTTCGAGCATTTCTTCGGCGTAGTAAATAATGCTAACGATAGTTACGATTGAGTCGCTGTCTCCAAATCAGTATGTGTGAATGTATTTAGCTGGCGAGCCTACACGTTTAAGCTTGTGGGCTTCAAGTGTAACGTCAAATAGAGTCAAAATCAAAATAATTAGATAGAGCTGTTCAGAATTTAAACTTTAACTTCATTTGGCTTAATGGTTCAGAATACCTGGAGTCACAAAAATGATGACATACGCGCAAGGAGAATTACTAATATTAAACGCTCCAGGTTCATTTATAGCTGGCTAGCCAAATCCGAAAAATTATCTACAGCATTCACTGGCACACGAAATGCAATGTAAATTTGGTGGCTCCTTGGAATTCAGTACTGGTCATTGGCAATGTCACTAGTAAGGTCTCTGGCAGCGTCTTTACAATGAGCGAGCGATGTCCGAGATGTGTGTTTTTTATTTCAGCATATTGCTTCAGGGTTTTAAGAACGGCGCTAGAAAAAGATTATCTAGCTGCCAGAGACTGAACTAGTGACATTGCCGACGATCAGTAGAAAGTATTGAATACCGAGGAGCCACTGAATTTCACCGAAAAAGTTCTGAACAGCTCAATCTAATTATTTTGACGGAATATAACGTTACACTTGAGGCAGACATAGGAAAAATAAAATGGAAAAAAGACGCAAGGTTCACCCCAAGTGGTCAAAACCGGTATTACGGTTAGATTCGGTTTTTATGCCCTCTAAAGACGAAAGGGGGCATTATGTCGACAACATGTCCGTCCGTCGTCCGTTAACTTTTCATATCCGTGGGATAACTATAGAATCCCTCTTCGGATTGATGCCATTTCTTAATGGCGTATTGGAAGTGGCTAGAGGAAGGTTCCTTTCGAAAACCAGCGTCGTGCGATATCAAATATTGCCGCCACAGCAGCCATCTCAATATTCCCTTGATCTACATACAGGCGGGGGCATATGCCACGCTCTGCGTTGCTCTTGTTAATTCAATATCGAACTGGTTTAATTTTTTTTTCATATCAGCACATGCTTAGTGGCGGCAGGTAAGCTTTATTGATTGTCTGTCAAAATTACTAACATACGAATGATGTGAGGTGTGTCAGCAGCAACTCGATAAAATGAATTAAGTGCAGTGACTTCTTAGAAATAGAAAGCGAGTTGAAAGAGGTTAAACAAACACCAAAAACAAGTAACCCCCGGGAGCTCAGTACAGATCAGATTCTCGTGATTCTGACAGACTGTGATTTGCATGTTATACTTTGACGGATTCTTATGTGCATTGTAATTATGACTCTGGTGTTCTAAAGTTACTTTTTTTTTAAACTGGCTAAATTGCTATTTTTTTTAACCAAATTAACTCTGTTCAGTAGTTCAGCTTTTATAAAACAGTCAGAAAATAAATGATTGAAGAAGTCTATATTTTGACATTAATGTGACAATTTGTGACACCTTAGCTGACTGTAGCTCCGCTCATTAGATACCTGGGACACCCACTCAGAACAGCTCGTTTCTTAGAGGGTGCCTGACAGCCTAGATGCCTTAAATTTTTATTCCTTTAGTTACAGTAATAGTACTGTTCAAGGGTGCCAAGAATTTTGCGACATATGTTTGTGACAGAATAAACTATACTAAAGATTATACAAAACTTTTGCAGAATACATGGTTAACAACTGCTCCAAAACTTGAGCAAAATTTGAATTATTATGCGTATTCTCTATAATATAGAATTGTTTTGGCTTGCTGTCTCGAGCGGCACCAGTATATCTGCAGCTGACCATATCGTTTACAATAAGACAGAAAAACAAAGCACCACAGTTTATTACATAAGCTCCATGCAGCCTCATAGGTGAGGCCATCAACAGTGACAGGCTTCAGACGAAACACGGAATTAAGCATGGAATCATTATGGATGCTTTGCACAACTGAGGCAGCTGTGCCTGTGACCTACATCTGGGAACATGCATACCAAACGCACTAATTTTGGCTGTACTCCGGTGGTGTGAATGATTTAGTGCAGTGGTTCCCAAACTTTTTCTGCTGGGCCCCCCTTTGGTACATAAAAAGATTTTTGCGCCCCCCCAAAGAAAATAGGTAATACATACGCGCATTTTGTTTTCAGAGACCATTGCAGTTTATTTCACTCATTGTAATTTATATAAACCTCAACCTTTTTGGAAAAAATGTAAGTCAACAGTCATAAACTGTAGATTGTCATAAACTAAAACTAGGCTACTTTTAGAATTGGAAATAGCAAAATAACAAACAACCACGGTGTAATTATTTTAAGTGTAACTGTTTTCAAGCACCTTAACTGTGTAATTATGTTCAGGGTAACAGGTTTATTTTTTTTAATATACAACAACATTGCTATTTATGCATTTTCCGGACGCCAACAGAAACTTACTTGCATACAGCCAATCAGCGACCTTGTGCGGACCGCTGAAGGAGTGTCTCGAGACAGTTACATTTTCCTCTCTTCACTGGCCTCGCACTTTTAAGTTAAAATACGTTAACCGAGATCGCGTCAGCTTATTATAGAGAATATTAATGCTCTGAACGGATGATTTTTGTCCAGCCTAGCTGGGAACATTAAAAATGATTGGCACGTTTGGAAACGGCCACAGTTATTTTCCAATTAAGGACACGAAAATTTAATAATGCAAAATCTCTTTTAAAGTATAAAATCATTAGGCTGTATCACACTCCTCTGCCTGAGTATAGCCGTCTACTTAAAATTATGTTTCTATGATGCAGAAAGACAGCGAAGTACGAAAAAAAATTCATGAACACCGCTTGCCGAACCTGCCGATATGTTTGTAACGTTCAGTTGGTGGGCTAACGTTAGATAAAAATAATCTGTCGGCATACAGAGCATTCATAGTATCGAGAATAAGATGACGCAATCTCGGTTATTTCTGCTTTGTATTCATCGGATTTTGTTCGGTGTCACTTACCATTTTATTATCAATATGCCAGATCAGCGCAGGGTAAAAAGCGGCGAGTTGGGTATCGCGAGACTACATTACCGGCTTCAAATATTTGAACAACTACATTCATAAATTATTTATGAAAATGGCAGGCTAGATGAATGATTTGGCGAACAGTAATGTTGAGAGTAAGGCGGGCATTTACGATGTAATCGCAGAATTCTGGGCAGCGAATGGACTGTATGCAAATGATTTTCTGTTGGTGTCCGGAAATCCCGCACCCCGCGCCCCCCCGCAATTGCTCTGCGCCCCCCCTAGGGGGCGCGCCCCCCACTTTGGGAACCACGGATTTAGTGAAAGAATGTAGGCCGAAGCAACAAGAGGCTGTGTTAACATCCAGCAAGCACTTAGGGTGCTGAAACACCTCAAACTCTTGATTCCAAATGACATGATAAGAACGGTTATGCATTTTTAGCTGGCGACTTCCTAAAGTGAGAACTACTGTACAATTTGAAAAGGTTTGTCTGCAAGCCACTGATTGGGAGACATGACATACTGGATGCATGGCACCTTCCTATGAGTGCGCCAGCACCAAATCATGCTGGATTATCGAGAGAAAATAGGCGTCCTTAAAAAGTGAGGGATTGTAACTGCCATACACTGCAGCGTCCAGAATGCATAATCTACGGATTTGGATTATTTGCAATTGCTCGACTAAAAAAAAAAAATCCTGGTCAACCAACGGCCCATTAACCGAACAATTGAGGAGCTGACTAAATGGGGTCAGCGCTGCTGCTGATAATCCAGTCCCCACACACACACACACACACACACACATTTGCATTTTGCTTAAGAAAGCATGTGTGCATGCTCTCTCCCAAACACAAAGATTTACACAAGTACGTTAATATGCACACATGCCGATCAGTGTGGAACTGTGCAGAAATGTACACCAAAACAAAGCACATACTACACGCTTCCACTGAATAGGAAGATGTTAAATTTCATATCTGCTTCCTTCAACCCGTACAAGCAGATTATGGTACCCTGACTGATGAGACAATAAGTAGCACGAGAGACGGGCAACGGCAACAACTGCAAAATGCAGTATGCTGTTCCTGTACAACAGAAGGATGAGAAAGTTCCCCTGTGGGCAAATTCTCCATAAAAACCTTAACTGTGCCCACTTCCTATTGAGCAATGTGGTTGAGTGCCAATTCCCGTTCTCAGCTGTCAAGACTCAACAACATAGCTTGCATCACACTTTTACTTTTCATTCAGTTACCAAAACCACAGTGTTCAAGGAGAAGCATTGCTGTGCAATAAGTTGGACTATTCTGAACAGCACTCACTGACACAGCAGCACACTTTATACCAAAAGCATATTTACCCAGCAAATTCTCCTCATGGTTTATGCCGTTTTACCGAGTCTACTCCAGCCCTAAAACAAAGTGCAACTACCTTAGATATGGTACAACCTAAATCTAGTATAGATCACAATTCTGTTCCAACTGTGCATTTTCCTTCCTTACTAGAATTGAAACCATGCAACAACAAAAAAAATCAGGGCTTGGGAGAAAAATGTAATGCAACATTGAACCAAAAACAATGAAAAGCTGAAGCAAGTTTCACAGTGACGTGTTGGTCTACTTCCTGATAAAATTCAGATGAAGACGGACACATTTACTTGATACCATGTTGCCAAGTTCTGTACAGAACAAGAATCATTGCAACGTACGCGGTTTGTGTATGAAGCAGGCGTTAACATGTTCAAGTTACTCTAATCACTCATCATAAAACTAAACAGCCATTTATTTCCGATGCTCGCATGCTGTATGAGGCGGTGATTTCCACAAATCTTGTGCAATCTACAGGTCATACGTTGCCAGCCTTAACTTGAATGGATTTTTCCCTTAAAACTGCCTAAGCCCAAAGCTCATTACAATGAGAACTGTTTTAACATAAACTAAAGAATCAGCTGCAGTACGTGGATAATACCAGCTGCACAATTTGATAAGAATCTAGAGCCCTTCTAACAAAGGCACAACCATTAAACACTTCAGGAAGACTGACCAGGGCAGAGGCCAAGTTCTGTAACTTGACTCCCGTTTTAGAGGTCCTGCATTTTCACACTCCTATTCAGTGCGGTAGATCCAGGGGACCCGTTTCCCGCAAACAAGAGTTCACTGAGGAGAACTGATTTGGAGATTAGTCATTTCAGATTGACCTACTCCTGATATCGAGAATTACGCGTTTGAACTGCAGTACAAGTAATCAAACACCAGTCTTTCACCAGTATGAATATTAACAGCGCTATGGCACTGTTCAGCTGACATAAGAGTCTGGAGATGAATAGGAAAATGTTCGCCCCACCAGAAGATGGGAGGACATCAAAATCTCAGTTCATCTTAGAAAAAAAATGTAAATGCCGTTTACTTTATTCCAACAATCGTCCCATAAAAAAGTTAATACCCAACTTTAGGTAGCAAAAACCTCATAGCTAGAGCCAGCGTCGAACGATTTAGGGCGAATATTCACAATCTTATTGAAATCTAACCTGACATTAAGACCCAGTTAACTAGTTAATCGGCTGCAAGTAACTGTTAGCCTGCAAAAGTATGTGGCGTCAGCTTCCCTGAATACTCAGTGTGTAGGTTAGATGATGTAGCAAGCTAGTATTGAACTGTAACGTTCAAACAATAGCTTGCGAACCAGCTTCATTGACACGTCTGACCGAGCCAGCTACCTACCTACTACTACTATGGATGAGCTCACTGCATTAGGTAGGTAGCAACCTAGTCCGCTGGCCAGCTAACCATATACCAGGCGCAAACAGCAGCTCAGTTTACCCTGTGGACGGGCAAATGCTCTCATCAACGATAATGGCTTAAAGCTGCTTTCACACCGGACGCGAAACGATTTTTTTGCGCGACAGATTACATTCAAAGTCAACGCAAAGACGCGAATACAAACGCGCGTATTCCCGTCTTTGCATTGACTGTGTATGTAACCTGCCGTGCGAAAAATTCGTTTCGCGTCCGGTGTGAAAGCGGCTTTACGAAAAAAAAATAACATCAGCGAGCGATACAACAGCTCGCCACACACGCGTGCTTTATGCGCGAATTTTCCACTTCTTCCTGCAGTTGGCTTGCTGATCTCTGCTAATAATCACACACCAGCTATTGAAATAACGTTACGCTTATTGACCACCCAATAAACACAGTAAAATGAAGACAAATTAAAAATTTCAAAAGATGTGATGTTAGACGAAGGGTTACTACCGTTACGTTCTTAACTACGTTAGCCTGTTCAATATCACATTCACTTACCAGTGTTCTGGCTTTCACGCGGTTTTCCCGAATATCGCCGCAGGGTGTCTGGCTTATATGGTCATCGATGCTGGGTGAAACTCGTGAGGAAATGATAACGTCAGTCTATGCAGGGACCACTGCATGAATAGCCCGCTAGCCAGGCTAAGTAACTTGGCTGGCTAGCTAGCTAGCTACTCTATTTTAACTAGCTAAATCAAAACCTTGAGTTAACCGTAACTGAAAGACGGGGTGGGTGTTCTCGAATCAAATAGGCTCGTCAAAGCTAACGTTACTTGAACGTCCAGTCAGCCGAACGATGCTCCTGACCACGCAGCAATTAGTAAGATAATCGACGATCGAGATCAGGTTTTCTTCGGATTTCGGTCAGCATCACTGATCTGAGATGGTGGGTGGTCGGAAGAGTATTCAGGAACGGCTGGTCTCGACTGAGGCAAGTTTGCACGTAGCGCCACGACCAGCTTCGTCACTTCTCCTCCCCGTGTCGACACAGAGTAGAGTGAAAGACACAGTGTTGGATTGACTGGATGTCACGGGAGTGGGCGGGGGCGATGGGGAGGCAGGCTCGGAACGTACGCGAACTAATTTAGCTAGCAATGCAGCAAGTACATCACTCTTCTGAAGCATTTGGTTGCACTTGTATTTATTTATTTATAGATGTCCAAGCACTGTAGGTGCATAAACCCTGTCATTCAGAAGGCGCATGCCATCAAAGTGGGCAACGATTATTCTTATTAGTTGCCCTGATTATTATAATTATTATTATTAGCATTATTATTATTATTCAGCCTTCCGCAGTTATCCCGAAAAATAGTCATGATAACTGACAAATATTGGTAACTTTTTGGCAGACACGTCAAGGACCCCACTCCATACCTTCACAACGATTTGGACGCAAAAACTCCAGAAGGGGGCGCTATAGCAAGAAGTTGAACTTTTTAACTTTGAGAAGCCATTACTGATTACTTCTGAACCGTTTATCACTAAGACACCAAATAAACCCCGGCAGATCCACTTCCTCAGGACGAACAAAAAGATACATATGTCGTAATATATTTCGAAAATTGAGGGGAAAATAAATCTTTAAAAATTCATACCGTTCGTCTGAACAACGTGAAACTTTGTAAGAGACAGCTACATACCAAACCTGAACTGGTCCGGCGCTAGAACAGGGAATGGGGAGGGATCACAGACACGTCCCTTTATGTTAAGAATTAGTCCTGGCAAGTTCTCAATCATTTTCCTTTATTGACGCGTTTTCCAATCATCGTAATTGGCATCTGAAGACATGGTTTCTCTCCATATGCAATCTAACAGTGATGAAATCATGGGCTAAATTCAGTACAGCGGCGGAACCAGAAATGGATATTGGGGTGCACAAAACATCCGTTTAAAACAATTATTAGTCCTGACCTATTCTCAGTCATTTTTATGATGAACAAAAGGTTCACTCTGAGAGCACTCCACACTTAACAGGTGCTGCTTGTTCTCCCTGATTAGGTTAGATGACAATCATTCATTAGGACGCGTATTTGCTGTATTTAATTCAGTGTTATTCAAAATTGCATACCTGCGCAAGTAGCTTGCGCCCTATGCTTTTTATAGCCTATTTAACTGCTGAGTGCCACTTTTTTTATATATCAACCCACGCAAAACTGGAAGTGAAAGGCGATATTTCATTGGAATGCAGTTCAAGCAACGCAAAGCATTATCCTATTAATAAGTCAATTATTTTTCTGTACTGAATTTAGCTTATGATGTCATCGCTATTAGATTGCAAATGGAGAGAACCCAGGTCTTCAGTTGCTAATTACGATAATTGGAAAACGTGTCAATAAAGGAAAATGATTGAGAACTTGCCGGGACTAATTCTTGTCATAAAGGGATGTGTCTGTGCCCCCCACCCCCAATTCCCTGTTCTAGTGCCGGCCCTGAACCTGAACAAGTTTCTGGATGAAAAGTCCCCGGGTCAAAATATTAATCAGAGTCAGTACCATGCTGAATATTTGCAAACATGGCTATTTCGGCCATTTTAAGCCAATGAAAATAAAACCTGGTGTCACTCAAGACAATTCTTTCTGTATAGACATGTACCAAATTTGAAGAGGATCAGATAAATAATATGGCCCCCACAAACAATTCAATATTCTGCCTTTTTGAATGATAAAAAAAACTTTATAATGTTCTGCTCATGAAGTGCAAGCCAGATCAACACAGATTTACTTCTATTGAATGCAAGCATTGGTCCCCACAAAGTCTTATATGGTGGACTACCTACATTAATAAGCTACTCCGGTACATGCTATACCATGTGTCATGAACAGTGGGACAGAACAAAATGCAGATCAATGATGGCATAAAATTTGGCCTGTATTCACAAAACTGAATAGAAACTGAAAGGGCTTTCAAATTGCAGAGTGAAAAGTGGATGGTTTATGGTTAGGCAGGTGCACACAGGAGGATGTATGCAAAGGCTAGGCTTCGTCGAAGGTCAGTCCCTCAGATGGCAACCCAAATTAACCAAGGCACACGGGACTGATGCATACCTTCAAACAGGAAAGAAGAAGCTTCTCGACAGGACTGCTGATTGTGAGAAGAATCCCCCAAATAAACAGATGCTTGGATTTTAGTTACACATTCACTGAAGACGAAAGACACTAAAACAGACACAATATAACAATCCAGCAAAGGGGAGATGGAGACCGAGACCTCAAGTACACAAGATGATAATCAGAAAAGTGGAAAATGCATAAACACGTGGAGTGAAACAAGGAGAGAGGGGACTGGAATAAGACAATAAATAATTAATAAGAATCAATAAATGAAACCAAAACTACTGAGGACACCTGGATTATGGGGAAAGCTAAATAAGAAAACACTTAGGATGTAACACCATGTTCAGGATTTTCAGCATTTGGTCGAAATGGCAAGTGCCACAAAAAGTTTGTGGTAAGTACAGATAAATGAACATTTTGATATGCACCACATAACATTGCACCTGAAATATGCTTGTGCATGTCTTTTCTGGAAAGCCAAGAGGAAGAGAAAGCTAGCTGTCAAAAGCATTTTGTGTTGGATGAAATACTATATATATATATACACGCACACTGCCCTCCACAATTATTGGCACCCCTGGTTCATTAGCTTTATTAGCTTCTAATAAATGTAGTTTTTTTCTAAATAATATAGGACCACATTGAAAAAAAGAGGAAAATCCAACCTTTAATTCAAGTGCATTTATTCAGTGGGAAAGAAATCCCACATTAAGAAATAATTCTTTTACATCAAATCATGTGTGCCACAATTATTAGCACCCCTGATGTTATTACTTTGTACAACCCCCTAATGTTTCACAAGATGGGAGAATACAGAAAGAGGGATCTTCGATCATTCCTCTTTGCACAATTTCTCTAAATCATCCAGCAACCTGGGTCCTCTCGTCTGCACTCTCCTCTTCAGCTCACTCCACAAGTTTTCAATGGGGTTGAGGTCTGGGGACTGAGATGGCCATGGGAGGAGCTTGATTCTGTGTCTGATGAACGATTTCTGTGTAGATTTGGCCACATGTTTAGAGTCATTGTCTTGCTGAAAGACCCAGTGACAACCCATCTTCAGCTTTCGGGCAGAGGTCACCAGATTTTGATTTAAAATGTCCTGGTATTTCAAATCGTTCATGATACCATGCACCATAACAAGGTTCCCAGGGCCTCTGGAAGAGAAACAGGCCCACAGCATCACCGATCCTCTCCCATACTTCACAGTGGGTATGAGGTGCTCTTCTGCATACTCATCTTTTGTGTTCTTCCAGACCCACTTAGAGCGTTTGTTGCCAAAAAGTTCTATTTTGGTCTCATCTGACCAAAGCACACGGTCCCAGTTGAAGTCCCAGTACTGCTTAGCGAACTCCAGACGTTTGCGTTTATGATTGTGAGTGAGAAAAAGTTTTTTCCGTGCATGCCTCCCAAACAGCTTGTGGGCATGTAGATAGCACCTCATGGTTGTTTTGGAGACTTTATGACCCCATGATGCTACCATTTGTTGCAATTCTTCAACAGTGAGCTTTGGAGAACTTTTTATTTCTCTTACCATCCTCCTCACTGTGCGTGCTGGCAAAATAACCTTGCGTCCTCGTCCAGGCTTGTTTACCACTGTTCCAGTTGTTTTAAACTTCTTAATGATTCCTCTGCCAGTAGATATGGGCAGGTGCAGGCGAGTGGCTATTTTCTTGTATCCATTGCCTGACTTGTGAAGGTCAACACACACCTGCCTTACTTGAATGGTGTGTTCCTTTGCCTTTCTCATGTTGAAGAGTGGATAAGAGAAATGGCCTATGTGGCACGTCATATTTATATCCCAGAGAAACAGGAAGTGATGAATTACTAATTAAATGTTCCTAGATACTCTGATCAACTTTGTAAACTACTGTAGAAATGACAAAAATACTTCAATTACATTTAATAGCTAGGAATTGTTAGGGGTGCCAATAATTGTGGAACAGGTGATTTTATGAAAAAAAAAATTTTCTGAGTCAGGGATTTTTTTTCCCCCTTAAAATTCACTTGAGTTGAAGGTTACATTTTTCTACAATTTTCAGAGTGAGAGTATGCTTCTGCAATAAAAATTGAATTTATTTTAAGGCTAAGACTTATTTCTTAATGTGGGGTTTTTTTTCCACTGAATAAATGCACCTGAATTAAAGGTTGGATTTTCCTCTTTTTTCATAGTGGTCCTATATTATTTAGAAAAAAAACTGAATTTATTAGAAGCTAAAGAACACATCTTAACCAGGGGTGCCAATAATTATTGAGGGCGCTGTAAAGCTGTGCTGATTTGTCATGTGATTTTGTTCCCTTGTCTCACAGTTTGGCCAAAAATAGCCGTTATTTGACCAATCTCATGATACTTTAACTAGCTAAGTACTGCTAGTTAATTAGTAGCCAATTATTCTGCAAACTGTATCCCAAATGCTTCCATTATTAGAACAGCTGTGACTTAAAAATGCCTAGCAAGTCATGGAAATTTGGCAAAAAGTTACAGAGAAAAATATGGATATGTTTTGGTATTTTTTTGGTCAAAGAAGATTGGGGACCCTGTCTAGAGGCATCAGCATTAAATTTTGGGATTGCCTTCCTTTTATAGTCTCCTTTTGTCCCCTAATTTTCCATTTACTTGCTGTAGTTGTTATTCATGCCATTTCAATTGTTACCATTGATACCTGCAGGCAGCCTGCTTATGTCCAGCCAGTAAGTGAGGAAGTATGTTCCCCTGGACTGTTAATAAAAAGCATTCAAATAAAATCAAGTCAAACTTAATTCTTTGACAATACCACAACATACAGTAATTCTCAGTTGTCAAAGTATGGTCAAAGTACTGTGGCAGCTGGAATAGGTGCGGGGTGCAGCTTCACATGCAGTATGAATAACTTCAGGCTTGCACATGTGCAAATGTGCATGACCCCCCCACCGCATCATCAATGATAGTGACAGTTCTGGGAAGCTCCTGTATATGAGTCACTTCTATTGAAAAAATATGTGGATATACATTTTGTTTGTTTCATTTTGGGCCTTGTGTGATATAAAACCACCACCATCAGTACTAAGTTGTATTCAAAACTCATTCCAAAAAAGAACATATCACATATTGCAGGGGTGACGCAATCAAACCTTTAATAAATTGAAAACAATTTATTATAGATTATAGTTAACCAGCATGTTGCATAACCAGCATAACCAAAAAAAAATCGGTGATGGTATGGGAATGTGTTCGTGCCCATGGCATGGGTAACTTGCACATCTGTGAAGGTACCATTAATGCTCAAAGTACATAAGGTTTTGGAGCAATAAATGCTGCCATCCAAGTGATGTCTTTTTCAGGGACGTCCCAGCTTGTATCAGCAAGATAATGCCAAACTACATTCTGCATATGTTACAACAGCATGGCTTTGTAGTAAAAGAGTGTGGATAATAGACTGGCTTGCCTGCGGTCCAGACCTGTCTCCCATAATAATCTGCGAGATTATTCCAGATTTTAGGGGCAGTGACTGAAAAGCACGGTCACCCCTTGTCTTGAGCCATGAGTTTGGGACAGAAAGAAGATGTCCGGAAGCAGATCTGAGTGACTGGGATGAGGAGTAAGGGGTTAGCAAATCAGAAATGTGGGGTTTAAGTTTTAACTTGAGTTAAAACTGCTTTTAGCTTTTAGATGTTGTGGGCATCAAATTCAAAATGAGTGAATATTTCTAATAAAACAAAGTTTATCTGTTTGAGCATTAAATATCTTGTCTTTGTAGTGTACTCAATTGAATATACATCATTGTATTCTGTTTTTATTTACGATTTACACAATGTGCCAACTTCACTGGTTGTGTAAATCGTAAAAAAAAACAATACAATGATTTGCAAATCCTTTTCAACCTATATTCAATTGAATACACTGCAAAGACAAGTTACTTAATGTTCGAACAGGTAAACTTTGTAATTTTTTGCAAATATTAGCTCATTTGGAATTTGATGCCTGCAACATGCTTCAAAAAAGCTGGCACAAGTGGCACAAAAGACTGAGAGAGTTGAGGAATGCTCATCAAACACTTATTTGGAACATCCCACAGGTGAACAGGCTAATTGGGAACAGGTGGGTGGTATGATTGGGTATAAAAGTAGCTTCCCTGAAATGCTCAGTCATTCACAAACAAGGATGGGGCGAGGGTCACCACTTAGTGAACAAATGCGTGAGCTGATTGTCGAACAGTTTAAAAACAACATTCCTCAACTAGCTATTGCAAGAAATTAAGGGTTTTCATCATCTACGTTCCGTAATATCGTCAAAAGGTTCAGAGAATCTGGAGAAATCACTGCACGTAAGCGACAAGGCCGAAAACCAACATTGAATACCCGTGACCTTCGATCCCTCAGGCGGTACGGCATCAAAAACCGACATCAGTGTGTAAAGGACATCACCACATGGGCTCAGGAACACTTCAGAAAACCACTGTCAGTAACTACAGTTTGTCGCTACATCTGCAAGTGCAAGTTAAAACTCTGCAATGCAAAGCGAAAGCCATTTATCAACAGCACCCAGAAACGCCGCGGGCTTCGCTGGGCCCAAGCTCATCTAAGATGAACTGATGCAAAGTGGAAAAGTGTTCTGTGGTCTGACGAGTCCACATTTCTAATTGTTTTTGGAAACTGTGGACATTGTGTCCTCCGGACCAAAGAGGAAAAGAACCATACGGACTGTTATAGGCGCAAAGTTCAAAAGCCAGCATCTGTGATGGTATGGGGGTGTATTAGTGCCCACGGCATGGGCAACTTACACATATGTGAAGGCACCATTAATGCTGAAAGGTACATACAGGTTTTGGAGCAACATATGTTGCCATCCAAGCAACATCTTTTTCATGGACGCCCCTGCTTATTTCAGCAAGACAATGCCAAGCCACATTCTGCACGTGTTACAACAGCATGGCTCCGTAGTAAAAGAGTGACTAGACTGGCCTGCCTGTAGTCCAGACCTGTCTCCCATTGAAAATGTGTGGCGCATAATGAAGCGTAAAATATGACAACGGAGACCCCGGAATGTTGAACAACTTAAGCTGTACATCAAGCAAGAATGGGAAAGAGTTCCACCTGAAAAGCTTCAAAAATTGGTCTCCTCAGTTCCCAAACGTTTACTGAGTGTTGTTAAAAGGAAAGGCAATGTAACACAGTGGTAAAAAGGCCCCTGTGCCAACTTTTTTGCAATGTGTTGCTGCCTTTAAATTCTAAGTTAATGATTATTTGCAAAAAAAAAATAAAGTTTCTCAGTTTGAACATTAAACATCTTGTCTTTGCACCGTATTCAATTGAATATAAGTTGAAAACGATTTGCAAATCATTGTATTCTGTTTGTATCTATGATTTACATAATGTGCCAACTTCACTGGTTTTGGGTTTTGTATAATTACACTCCCATATCATCATGTATGGGAGTGTAAGCTACAGTGGGGAACAAAAATTTGAGCACCTCTAATTTAAATGTCTGTTTCAATTTATCTCCAAGTGATTGAAAGCAAACCTGTACTCTAAATGTGACTAAATGTTGAACATGACACTTTTCTGCAAATCTAAAAGCAAGGTTTCTTTTTATCTTAATTTTTCTGAGTTTATTAATGATAATTAAGGAAAAATTAAGGGCCCTATGCAAAAGTTTGGGACCCCTTTTGGATTATTCTTTGTTACTGTTTAAGAAGATAATTAATAGTGCCCAGACCCAGGTGATTTACTCGTTAGGGCTTCAGTGAGTCAGGTGAATATAATTCCAGGGTTGAACTACATATATATTCAGAAGTAACTCCATGCCTTCTAAAGTATTCAACTGTGGTGGCTGTTGTGTCTGGTGTTAAAAACCATGTGTTCCTCTAAACACTTGTCCAAGAATGTCTAAATCAAGATAATTCACTTCCACCAACAAGGAGAGGGCTACAGAGAACTCTCGCAACGTTTTAAACTACCCATTTCTACTGTCAGAAACATTGTAAGAAAAGGGAAAATAAATGGAACAATTAAAGTCAAGGCAAGATCTGGAAGATCAAGATAGATAGAATGGCCCGAGACCTGGTGAGAAATGTTCAGATCAACCCACACATCACAGCAAAAGAGCCACAAAAATGAGTAGCAGACACAGGTCTAGTTGTTCACAGGACAACAATACAGCGTACCTTAAACAACAAAGACCTACATGGCAGAGTTGCAAGAAAGAAGCCTTTCCTACGACCTCAACACAAAATTAAGCGTCTGAAGTATGCAAAAGAAAACCTTGGGAAACCTCAAGCCAATTGGAACAATGTGCTTTGGACTGATGAAACCAAAACTGAACTTTTTGGCCACAACCAACGAAGGTATGTTTGGCGAAAAAAGTGTGAAGCATTTGTAGAGAAGAACATGTTGCCAACTGTTAAGCATGGAGGTGGCTCCATTATGCTTTGGGTTGTGTGGCAGCTGGGGGCACAGGCAATACTACGCAGGTGGAAGGAAAAATGGATTCCACCAAATATCAAGACATTCTAGAGGCTAATGTTCAAAGCTCAGTCCAGAAATTGATGTTACAGAGACGTTGGGCATTCCATCAAGACAATGACCCGAAGCAAACCTCAAAATCCACCATGAAGTACCTCCAGGAAAGACGGATGAAGGTTTTGGAATGGCCATCACAGTCCCGAGACTTGAATGTCATTGAAAATCTGTGGAGAGACTTAAAACATGCCGTGCATGCAAGAAGGCCGAAGAATATTTCTGAGCTAGAGGTGTTCTGTCAGGAAGAAACTTTTTCACATCTATGATTTTTCAGAGTACTTATTGAGAGCAATATCTGCTTAATTTTCCACATATGTAATTTGTACAGCCTGCACTAAAGAGTTGATTGTTCTTCCATTGTTACAGGCTGAGCCTTCAGCTGCAACAGGACTCGATCACCCTGAAAAAGGCTGTCCACGCTTTTGAGACTCGTCTTCTCAGTCTCACTGCTTTAAGGACTGAATCTGGAGAGCAACTGTAAACCTACCTGGCAGACAGCTCAACTGGTACTTACTGAGGCATTGAACTTAACAACTTCAACAATGGGACAACTGATGCATTTAACTGGTTTTGTATTCACGTACGTCATATGATTTTTTGATGTTGTACAATTTTAGCGGGTCCACAACAGAAGGGACTGAGGTTTGGGAGAGGATTTGAAGATTGCGTAGTTACGGTCACATAACAATATGTGTCGTACTACCTTTGAAGAAAAATATGTGAAAATTTTTGATACAGCCGCACGACTGAAGTAGAATGCAATTGTTTTCATTCAATGAACTCATGACAGTCGCTGAAAGGACGTTCAATGGTGGAACATTCGTGCATCTGTCGAGGGTTTACCTCACATTTCTGTCATAGACCTGTTGTATACCCTTCGTACAACGTATGTGAAAGCCCCTTAAGCCATATGCATTTATACCTTTTCTCCCCAGCCTTTAAGAGTCTTGAAGGGGTCTTCAGGAAACAGCACTGAATGGCCAAGCACAGGCCTTATCGCATCCAGTTTAGGTGATGCTGTATTTTGAAGTTGAAATGATATAAGTGAGGAAAATTTTCCATGAAAAGTTATTGAAAGTACCCTACTTTCTTAATCTCAGAGATGTTTGCCTGGATGGCAAGAAAAATGGCTGGGATTCGCCATTTCCACCCTCCTACTGCGGACAGTGATAGTTTCCTGTGGCCCTCGCAAAAGTAAGCTTTCGTGACCAAACTGTGCATGCCCAGCAGGTGACTTTGCACCTTACTTGAGTACCAATTGCTAAATCTGTCTAATTAGTTGATAGTTTAACATATTTAATGCTCTAGCCAGAAAATGCTTCCAAATATGAGCGAACCTTTGCATGTTTGCTTATTGTGCACTCAGAACATGGGCTGAGGCATGTCCTGCAAGACCAGGCCCATCCGAGAGAAATAAGTTTTTAGTGCATAGGTTGCATTTCTAGACTCGGGAATCAGTGCTCAAGGCTGTCCACTAATCAGGTCAGTAGTAGCTACTTCTCCATGCAAAAGCAAGCATGGGGAAGGGATGATGAGAGGTGCAGCAGAAGAGCTAAGTGTCGGCCCAGAACATGAATAAAAAACGAAGGCAGGCAACAATAGCAGGTCGGCGATAAACTGTATGGTGGAAAAAAGCCTTAAAATGATGACTCACGTTGCAAAGGGCCATTTTACTGAGAAAAAAAAAGCAATATATCTTAGGATTGCTTGAATGAACTACCATTCTTGGGAATCAAGATTATACAGTGCTTGTGAAAAATGAAGGGGAAAAATTTCCCATCGGAGCCAGATTTGTGTGAGTAGCTTTCTCCATGAGCAGAAAGGGCGCTCTGTGGGGTAATACTTAATTCCAGTATTTTACTGTAATATACACAAGTACTGTCTGCACAGATTTATCCGTTACTTTACCAAACATTAGTTTACGCCTACAACCGTCCCGCTGGACAGAAAGCAGCACATTTTACGCTTATATTCAGTTCATGACCCTACAAAACCTTTATTTTCCTAGTTGAATGCATTGACATCTTGCTTTCACACATTTTTCCTCATGTGTTACTGTGAAATCAGTATCTCAGCTATAAAAATAAAGGTTTTGGATTTGAAAGCTTTGAAGGACCTTGAGGGGTGCTGAAGAGCAGAATTCACATTCAGTGAGACCAACAAGGGTGCCAAGATGCCCTGTTGTGAGACAGCCTAGTGAATTTCCACAGCAACAGCTTGGCAAACAAAATGAACATTAGCACAGGGGTTGGGCGGATCTGTGTAGGGAAATAACATGCTAGTTTCTCCTCTGAGAATACTCTCTTCACAATGTATTACCCTTTAACTCCATCTAGAGGTTAAACTTAGCATGCCACACATGAGATTTAAGTTGTGACCTTAAACATTGCTGAGTTGAATCGCGTTTTTTTTTTTTTTTTGGTCATCTCCAGCATTAGAAGACAAACATTTATTTGGAAAAACATTCCATTTCATAATTTAAAAAAGCATTAAAACAAGATACATAGAGATTATAACCCCAGAATGGGCAGTAAAAATGTGCGTACAATACATTTGACCAAAGAAGAATAAATGGTTTCACCTGGGTGTACCTGGAAGAGTCCCTAGTCTGCAAAAATGTTTCAGTTGGTAGCACTTTTCACATTGATGTCCACCTGAATGCATGGGCCCATGAAAACATTGTCCAGAGCATGACGCTCCAACCATCAGCTAATCTTCTTCCCTGAGTGCATCCCACAATGCCTCCATTCATTCTTAATTTCCGACTCTTGCGTGCCCATCATAGGCTCTTTTAAAAATGAACAAGTGATAAAATGGGAACTCTGACCGGTCTGCAGCTACTCAGCCCCATACACAGTAGGGAGCAATGATCCTCCGTTTTCGTTGATAAAAATTGCTGCAACTTTTGCCATAGTAGCCCTCCTGTTGCTTTGGACCAAATGGAATGGCCTTTGTTGCTGTCGTGCATTTAAGAAGCCTGGAAGCCCAGTGCCCAGTTACCTGTTTATGGTTTGTCCCTATGTGGACTGCTGTCAGTGGGTACTAACCACAGCCATTGCAGATGCTCTGACTCCATTGCTGGGCCATAATTATTTGGCCCTTGTCAGAGTCATTCAATTCTTAATTGTGGCCCATTTTTTCCACTTACAAAAAAAAAAAAAGTAAAAAAAGTATAAAAGTAGTAGTGATATTTCTGCATGGCAAATAAGTTACTTGTAGATGTAGTAGTATAACAGAAAAACAACAGACCCAACTGTCATGACATGCACACTGCTTGTCCTGAGTAATTTACTCATTCATTGAACACTGCATTACGCTTTGTAACAAATGCACATTCATGCACTCACTGTTGTATTTTATAATCTTGAGGATGGTCTTCTTCATACATGAGGAGAAAATTCACATTGTTATTTATTGACAGGACATTGTTATGTGATTGCCAACTCATATCTCCAGTCTATCTATCATAGGAGCAACACTTAATCTATTCAGCGGATTCTTTTCAATGTCCCCAGTGTGCAATATGAGCTTGGAAAACCTGCTTTGTCCTTTTATGCACACTGGGCATAGAAAGAGCTGCAAAATACTACTGCCTTATGCACTGGTTTCTTTACATTCTTTCAAGAGTCATGAACTAACTGCCCTGTAGGAAAGATGGTGTGTTGCAACTGCTATTGTAATAACAGTGTCTATTGTAATATTATTACAACAGTAGGTGCGAATGCATGGTAACCACAACCACTATTTTAATAAATTCTTTTGTCTTGAAATATTACAGTAGCAGGTGCAAATGCACAGTAAACTCAACCACTACTGAAATAAATTTTTTTGTCTTGAAACTATCCTAAAAGAATAAAATATGACACACACTAGTATTTAATTTACAACCCCAATTCTGAAATAGTTGGGACAAAGAGTAAATTGTTAATAAATGTGATGGTTCTACCCTGCAGTCCCTCCCCCTCCTGCTGTCTTCGCCTCCACTTCGACGAGCCACACTGGTTGCTCGTTGAAATGGAGGTGAAGCTTAGCGTATTTAAGAGCTGCTGCATTCTGGCGTTTTTAGCTCTGTGTGTGTTGCTGCTGCTCCCCTGTCTGTTTTTGTCTATTTTTAAGTATATTTGTCAAACATCTTTTAGCTTTTACCAGCCTGTGCGAGTGGGTCCCTTCACCCAACCATGACAATAAAATCAAAATGCAATGACTTTCAGATCACATGAGCCAATAAGTAATTTACAATAGAACATAGATAGCATTTCAAATGCTGAAACCGAGACATTTTTCATTTTTATCCACAAAATGAGCTTATTTCAAATTTTCTGGCTGCACCAGCTCTCAAAAAAGTTGGGACGCAGGCAAAAAAGGGCTGAAAAAGCAATTAATAAGAAAATCAGCTGAAAGAACATTTAGCAAGTAATTAAGTTAACGGGCATCAGGTGTGTAACATGATTGGCTATAAAAGGGATGTCTTAGAGAGGCTGAATGTCTCAGAAGGAAAGATGGCCAGAGGCTCTCCAACATGTGAAGGCTTGCGTAAAAAAATTGTGGAATACTTTAAAAACAATGTTCCTAAACGTCAAATTGCAAAGGCTTTGAAGGTCTCATCATTGACAGTGCATAACATCATCAAAAGATTCAGAGAAACTGGAAAAATCTCTGTGCGTAAGGGACAAGCCCGAAGACCTTGACTTCATGCCTGTGATCTTTGGGCCCTCAGATGCCACTGCATCACTCGCCGGCATGATTCTGTCATTGACATTACTAAATGGGCCAAAAAATACTTCAAGAAACCACTGTCTGGAGCTGCTGGATAGCTCACTCGGTTCAGGCACTGCGTTGCAGTGCAGAAGTGACTATCACGTCGCGGGTTCGAGCCCTGGTCGTACTAACTGGCAGTGGTCGGCGGCTTTTTCAGAGCAGCGCACAATTAGCATCGCGCTACAGGGTTTCAAATTGGGAAGGGACTGCCGGGAATGGGAAATAAATAGCTTTGTTCGTTGCTCAAGCGCCTCCAGTTGGCCAGATGGGCGCTCATCAGTAAGATTCTAAGTCTGTTCATGTCCAGGTACCCTCCGCCCTCGTATCGAACTTGCGAAGATTAAACCAATGAGTGTATAAGAGACAGTGGCTGACAGGCACGTGCTTCGGAGAGCCGTGAACTGTCTTCATCCTCCTAAATTGTAATCTCCTGAATCAGGAGTCGCAAACGTGCAAGCCTTGTATATAGTTCACCGATTGGGCATTCCAGATTGGAGATGCTAAATTTATGAAGAAAAAAAAAGAAACCACTGTCTGTAAACACAGCCCGCCATGCCATCCAGAGATGCCACCTAGAACTCCAGAAGCGCCGCCGTGTTCTGTGGGCCAAGGCTCATTTAAAATGGACTGTGCTGTGGTCAGACGAGGCCAAATTTGACACTCTTGTTGAAATTCATGAGAGTCGTGTCCTCCCGGCCAAAGAGGAGAAAGACCACCCCTCCTGTTATCAGCGTTCAGTTCAAAAGCCAGCATCTCTGATGGTATGGGGATGCATTAATGCAAATGGTGTGGGACACTTGCATGTTTTAAAAAGCACCATGAATGATGAAAGGTATATAAAGGTTTTAGAGCAACATATGCTCCCCTCCAGACAACATCTATTCCAGGAAAGGTCTTGGGTCTTTCAGCAGGACCATGCAAAACGACATACTGCAGCTATTACAACAGCATGGCTTTGTAGTAGAAGAGTCTGTGTGCTGAACTGGCCTACCTGCAGTCCTGATCTTTCCCCAATTGAGAACATTTGGCGCAAAATTAAACGAAAGGTCCGTCAAAGGAGACCCAAAACTCTCCAGCAGCTAGAAGCCTGTATTAGACAAGAGTGGGATCAAATTCCAAAGGCTAAACTCAAGAAATTTATCTCCTTAATGCCCAAACGCCTCCACTCTGTGTTAAAAGGAAGAGGGAATGCTACACTATGGTAAACAGGCCCCTATCCCAACTTTTTTGAGACCCGTAGCAGCCATCAAATTTGAAATGAGCTCATTTTGTTTCCACATTTGCTCTGTTATCTCTGTTCTATTGTGAATAAAATACTGGCTGGTGTGATTTGAAAGTCATTCCGTTTTGATTATTCACAATTTACCTGTCCACACTGGGAACTATTCTAGCAGGCACTGTGTTGGGAAAAATATCCCAAAAGGTTCTAAATTCAGAATATTACTAAAATCACATTTTAACAGAGAGAATTCAGCCAGCTTCTTGTGATCCCTCAAAACTGCTACAAGACTGTGGAGCAGAGAAGAAGCATAAACTCATAAATCTGCCAAACAGCAAGATAACAGGATGCAAACCGGCCAACCAAGGCTGGCTAGATGAGCTAATCTTCCGAAATGACCATATCGGTCAGCCTGGACCCACTACCTGAGCATGCGCAGCTAAGTGTTCTGTAACCATCCATGACCCAGATAAGTTACTGAACTTTTGCTGAACCCAAGGTTTGGGAGGCTCATATGTGGTCTTCTTGCGTCCCTGTCGGCTTAAATTGAATTTACACTATGATGTAATGGTAAACTAAGGGTGGAGGGTTGCTATATGACAATGAACCAATCAGATTTAATACTTTTGGATAAAGTGGGATGAGCCACATTTAATCCCACCTAGAGGGACATGCCAAAAGGGTAATAAATAAGAGGGTTCGGACAGTCAGTGGTCAGTCTGTGTCGGGTGATTGAAGAAGAATGAATGCTATATGGTTTGCACAGACCAGTCTGGGTTTTGTACTTCACTTTGAGCGACTTGCAATAAACCTGATCGCATCAGACTCTGGAGAATGTGTCCATTCCTTGAAGGTAGATTTACAGGAGTTGGGAGAACACTTAGTCCACAAGCTGTAAGTCAAGATATAGCAGCAAATCATTGAAGTGAATGTGTTGCAGGTGGCTAGCAGGACCGCAAGCGATAGTTAGCACTAACAACCGGCCTCAAGAGCAGGCTTTGTAAAATATCTGAAGATAAATCCTGTATTGGTCGCCACTGTCCATGACTCACAGACACAGAAGCTCTAAGTTGCTTTTACTGCATAAGCCAACCTGACGTGATAGCCAGTTGATTGTGGCTGTAGCACAGCAGCTAACATAGCCAAGTTACTGTTGCTAATGTTTGTGTCCTAAATATGCAAGAGTAAAATCAGGGGAAATTCTACCGGAGGTGTGTGAACATAAACCTCATTTGAAGCTAACTTTTAACACTTGTTTGTAATTTGGATGCTTGGTACAACTGTCCACGGTAATGGAACTTAACGGTAATGGAACTGTCTGTAAAACCTGTATTGCAAGGGTTTGTTTCTGGTTGTTATGAATGCTCGATTACCAGCTACTGCATGTTAGTTTGTGTGCCGAGCTAATTAAAAATGTTCCTGGTTAACTAATATGCAGTAATTCTGATCGGTATGCTTGTGTTACTTCGATAAGCATCAATGTGGGAGTTTCATCATAACCTTGCCCAATTGTAGCCACTACAGTTGGTGATCGCTTCACTTATCCATGACCAGGATCAGCCGAATACTTCACAAATGTCTGGGCCACTGGGCAAGCTCTCTGGTGCTACCTGAAAGCAATGCAAAACGCAGAGGCTCTACTGTCTCTGGTATAACAAATGATTTCTCTGCACTACCTTGACACAATTTTATTCCCGTTTAGAAATTGTTGTCGCTAATAAAAAGCCTAAAAAGGTGGAGATTAATAAGGAAATTCTTTCCTGTAGAAGTGATCGATTCACTAGCTCCACATAAGCAACTTGTCCACGCTAACGGAATTTACAGTCTGCAAAACCTGTATTATGTTCACAACATAACCAAGTTCTCTATAGCTATCGCGAACTATCCATAAAGCTGCTTTCACATCGGACAGATTAGCCTACATTCAAAGTGAATGCAAAGACCTGAATACAAGCGTTATGGGTGCGTTAAGCAGCTTTCACATTGGATACGAAACTAATATTTCGCGGGACAGGTTACATTGAAAGTCAATGCAATGACGCCAATACACGCGTTATGGGCGCGTTAAGCAGCTTTCGCACCGGACGCTAAACAAATTTTTCACGCAATGTAGGTTTTGCAAAGCTTGGGGTGCGTTTTAGGGTGCTTTCCGGTGTACACAATTAAACAGCCAAAGCGCAAAAGAACAGAAGAGGAACAAATAAAATTAAGGAGGAAAAATACATGATGGCAAGGAGCTGTATTTATATTAGTGCCGCTTTCAATGGGAAAAAACTGAAGGAATCAAAGGGTTGAAAAAGCGATGCACAGCTAGCCTTGCTGCTACTGGACAGGTAAGCTATGATTTACTCTACTGCAGTTAGGCAGTTTTATCAGTCTCAGATAGTCCTGTTGATGGTTTTTAATCCTGCTAATGTCAGTTTATAAATGAGCCGTCATCGTTTGTGGCCAACTACAGCTTCTTAGCTGTGTAATGATAGCATGAGTGGCTATAGGACACTAACTAGTTATAGCTAATACCTTCAGAAAGCCATTCAAGTTTCTGCGTGGATGTATTGTACCTTAGTCCGTGTTTTCAGTGAGGCTTTTACAAGACAATCACTGAGAGTGTCTGTTTATATTGTACTTGTATTGTAACTCTGTCGCTATTCTTCCGCCTCTGTCGGAAACCGATGCGCGTTTTTGTGCCCGGCTTAGGGATGGGGGGCAGGGACTGCTTACATGGGCCTCGGACAAGAAGCTACAACAACACCAAATCAGTTATCAGCAGCTTTAATATAGAATGTGAATCACCTCATTAGTTTTCATCTTATAAACTGTTGAATAAATAGCTTAATTCAGTAGAAACATGTTTATTGTATGAGATCATGACTTACCTTTGAACAAATATACAGTATTTATTGCAAGTTATTTTCTCAATGTTCAGTTGGTAATCGGGACAGTTAGGACGCTTGATCTATCTTTTACACTTCTTCAAGTTTGTTTTTCGTGTTGGCAAGGGCACGAGGAACAATGCACGTCCTGTTTCAGTAAATAATCTGTTTGGCTACCTTGAATTTGAATTACAAAGTCCACACCTACAGATTTTCACCAAGGTGGACAACCAAAATAAGCAAATAAAACTAGAAATCAATTCAAATCCACAAAATTTTCCAACAGACAGAAACAACAACTGGAGGAACACTGCTTCACTTGCGTGACTTGGACAAGTGATCGCGTGGGTGTGATCTTCTGAGGCCAGTGGAGACTTTTGATGTCACTGAATGATTTAGCAATTTTATCAGTCAAAAACAATTGACTGAGTGGGGTTTAAATCATTTATTGATAGGTGAATTACCCCCTTAATTTAAAAAAAATCAACTAATTAATCAGATTTAATCGATAATTGGGTTCAATTTCCCTGACACACCCAGGGTTAATTAGTGCCAGCTGTTTTGAAACATCACTAAATATCACTCATTTAGAGGCCTTGGACTCTTTGTTCCTGGACATTTCATCCCCAAGGAATTTTTGTCCCTGGACTGTTCGTCCCCATGGACCTTTCTTCCCCGGACTCATCATCCCTGGTTGTTCATCCCCAATAATCCTTTGCCCTCTTCCTGCATTTCAACTGCAACCCTTATATCACAGTGATCTCTCCATTTTCTGTCCGTCCATCCATATGTGAACATATGTTTGCCATCATTCGGGGAGGAAAAATCTGAGGACGAAAACTCCTTAGGGATGAAGAGTCTGAGGACAAAAGTCCATCGGGAAGAAAGTCCAGGGTTGAAAATTCTGGGACGAAAAATCCATTGACAAAAAATCTGGGGACAGAAAGTCCTGAAACCTTATATTATAACTTTATAAAGTCATTATTTGTAGAACCTGCTTGGCAATGTGAAGTGGGCAAAAGCATTACATGATGGTGCAATCTAAATAAACTGAAGAACAGATAAGAAACAAAGTTGTTGACATCTATTGGTCTGGAAAGGGTTGCAAAGTTATTTCCAAGGCTCTGGCATTCCAGAGAACCACAGTGAGAGTCATTACCTGCAAATGGAGAAAACTTGGATCAGTGGTGAACCTCCCCAGGAGTGGCCGGGCCACCCAAAATTCTTCCAAGAGCACATCCAAGAGCTCACAAAAGATACTTACATCTAAAGAACAGCAGGCCTGACTTACCTCAGTTAAGATCAGTGTTCATGTTTCCTCAATAAAAAAGAGACTTGTCAAAAATGGCCTCCACGGGAGAGTTTCAGGGCGAAAACACACTGCTGACCAAAGCAACAAATCTCTCACATTTGCTTAAAAAAAACATCTGAAAGACACCTTTAGACTTTAGGGAAAATATTCTTTGCACAGGTGAGTCAAAAGTGAAAAGTGAAAAGGTCCTGTTACATCTGAGCTAAAGCTAACACAACAATCCACAATAAGAACCTCATACCAAAAGTCAAACATGGTGTTTGAAGTCTGATGGTCTGGAGCAGCTTTGCTGCTTCAGGACCTGGATGACTTATCAGAATTGATGGACCTATAAATTTTGCTCTCTTCCAGACAATTCCATGGGTGTGTTGTGTTCCGTGGTCTGTGTGCCTGGTTAGTTAATTTTAGGTTTTTATTATTTTGGTATGTCAGTTTTTAGTCCATGTCGTGTTCATGTTCGTGTTCGAGGAATGAAATGTTCACATTTCATTCCTCTCCCGTGTTAGTCCAGTCCACGTTTTACCCATGTACTGTCTTTGCTTTCTCCCCGGTCGCGTCATTGTTTGTAGAAGTTTCTGTCTTAATTGATTGTGGCACTGTTTCGGGTGATTTAATGGATTCTGGGTTTCATCCTTCCTTCCCTTCTCGTTTACTAGTTTCCCCTTGCTTTCCTATATCTACTAACAATTACTAACAGTTTGTTGTTTTCTCTAAAATTACTAACTACTACTAACATTGTATATAATACTAATCTACTAACGAGCATCCGGGATTGTATAGCTGCACATACTAATTGACTAATTATCTCTCAGCGGTCGCCCTGTTCTTGTCTCCGCCCCTTGCTTTTCTATTCACTGGCTTTGCTAAATTTTCTGCAGACCCTCTGCATTCTTATTATCTATTCTGGCTCTTATTCTGTACACTTAGGAGTCTTTTTACCCAGTTTATTTATCCCGTCTTTGGGATTGTCTTGTGATCCTCGTCTGTGTGTTAATGTTTATCTGTTTCATGTAATTAGGTTTCCCTTTTGTTCCACCTCTTGTTAATTATATTCAGTTCCTGCACCTGTGTCTGTCCATGCCCTATACTTTATGTCTGTCAGCCTCTGCAGCAAGCCTCCAGATCTGACTTCGCTCCCACTCCCATCACTACTCCCGGCCCTGTGCACTATCCTCTGGTCCCCACACTTCTCTGTGCTCCAGTCAGCCGCTTACCCAGCCCAGCCTACCCTTCCTGCTGCTCAGCCCCTGGTGCCCTTGTCCTCCAAAGCCCAGTGTGCCTGTCCCCCTCCGCCGTCTCCAGAGCCCGGTGTGCCTGTCCCCCCTCCGCCGTCTCCAGAGCCCGGTGTGCCTGTCCCCCCTCCGCCGTCTCCAGAGCCCAGTGTGCCTGTCCCCCTCCGCCATCTCCAGAGCCCGGTGTGCCTGTCCCCCCTCCGCCGTCTCCAGAGCCCGGTGTGCCTGTCCCCCCTCCGCCGTCTCCAGAGCCCGGTGTGCCTGTCCCCCTCCGCCGGCTTCCCAGCCAACGTTCCTGCCGTCTTGTCTGCCCCCCTCCTAATGTTCTCTTTCCCTTCTCCCGGCCAGCTGTGCTATCCGAGTTAGCCATCTGCCAGCTGTGCCCACTGTCTTGTCTTGTGCCTGCCCGAGACCCTGCTTCCCAGTGTCCCCTAGCTCCAGTTCCCTAGTGTCCCCTTTCCGAGTCTGCCCCTTCTGAGTGTTTCCCTAGCTCCCCCTCCTGAGTTGTCCCTAGTCTGCCCATTGCGGTTCAGTTTTTGGATTCCTTAGTTCTCCCCTTTCAGTGTAGTTCATGGTGGTTATGTTGGCCTGAGTGGCCCGTTTTCCCCCCTTCCCTGGTTTTCTGTTTATTTAATAAATTATTTTTGGATCCCCACTCCTGGCTTCTCTCCCCTTTTTGTCTCTCCCAGTTCCGAGTGTTCCGAGTTCACTTTCGAGTCTTGTTTCCGAGTTTTCCAAGTTCCCAGTGCTCCTAGTGTGTTTCCCTCCCCAGATTCCTTAACAGGGTGAATCTCTGGCCATCAGTTTTGATCTAAAGCACAAGCGCAGGTAGGTTAAGCAGGCTAAAAATGATCTGAAGCAAGCATGAAAGACCACCCCTGAATGGCTTAAAACAAAATAAAAGTTCTGGAGAGCCAAGTCAAAGTCCTGACTTGGATCCCATTAAATAGCTGTGGCATGATCTTCAAGCATTTGTCAAATAAAATGTAAGTAAATGCTCTTGGTGCTTGCTGAGCATCGCATATATAACATGAAAACAAAGTTTGCTCTTTAAATCCACAAAATAAATTATTTTACAGGGGTTAAAAATAAGTCTTGCAAAACATAGCCATGCCAGTTCCGAAAGTTAATGAGCTATGCGATCACGTGACCCAGTGGCGTCATACCAGCGAAAACAAAGCGGGATATGCAACTGTTATAAGATCTTCAGTAGTGCCGAGAGCTATCAGCTGTCGTCTTATGTCTATTGCAGCACTATGGAAGAAGACAGCCCGATGAGCACTGACGGAACTCCTATTGGTCATCTAAATGAAGAAAAAAATTACAAATGATCGGAATGGTAAATTCATAGTATGAAGACGTGTAGCGCGCTGCTTAATGACCGGCATTCGCATAGTTTTGCCATCTCTTGTAAAGACAAAACTCCAGGTAATGATTAAAAATGATACTTAGTAAAAAGTAATCAGTTTACTTTAGCACCATTGAATTGACGGAAAACATTATATCATTTATATTTGAATTTTAAGAGAAATCCCAATAGAATGTTAGCAAAAAAGTGACCCACTCGGTAAAGAGTTCCATCAACTGCAGCCTGGCACTCAAGTATCCCCAATATGCCTTTATATCAGGATGAGAAGCATATTGTACTTGGAAGAAATGGCGAGAGCACAATTTGCTGTGAGATGAAGGGGAGAAATGTTCCCGGCAAGAAAAGTGAGTCCAGGCATTTCTTCTCCCTTTTGCTGTTGGAAAGGCATGGAAATACAATCCCCTGACTTGCAATGAGTTGAAATTGCAACCAAAGGTGGCACAGTGCGGCATATTCTCAATATAGATTATCAATAATTCGTCTGTGACGATAATAGCTTATACCCCCTTCACCCCCTTGGAGGTGCCACTGCGGATTTTTGTCAAAATCGCCATCACCGCAGTGACAACGCCAGTAGTGTTTTCATAGTTTTCCCCTACCCGTCAAACATGTGTTTTTCTTCGCTGAGCTACTGGGAAACCAGGGCGGAATTACGGTGGGGTCACTGAGGACATGGCGATGCCATTAAGTTGCCACTACGATTTGATGGTGATGCCACGGCGATTAATAGCGGCAGTATTGCGGTGTTGGCGGCAGCGTTGAGGGGCCAGTGAGGTGCTACTGTGGTGATGGCGATATAACTGAGGTGCTACGGCGGTCGTGCTGCGGCAGCAGGGAGGCTACGTGTCAGCTATAAATGAGAGGTGGTTTTCGTTTGAAATTCGTTGTAATATTTTGTCTGCTGATGATTCATTCCTATGGTGATGCTACCAAAACGTGGTACAAGAGTTAAAAATGACTTCGCAGTAGCACCCCCATACCCGCAGTGCTCCTGTGGTAGCTCCGTCTTAAGATCGCCTTAACCACCATGGGATAGCTGTAGGGTCGCCAGTCTACTTTTTTGGCGATTGCACGGCGGTTGTACTTCGGAGGCACGACGGTGATGGAGGTGCTACTGAGGTCCTTGTACGGCTCCACGGCGGTCATGGCGGTGCCACGGCGATTGGTCCAACCTGCGGTGGCACTGCAGAAGTTTTGAACATGTTCAAAACATGTTTTCCGTGCCACCGTGAGGGTCTGCGATTTTGAAAGTTTTCTGCGGTGCTACGACAATCAATTGCGGAACTACTGAGGAACCATGGAGATCATAGCTGTGCCACTGCGGCTCATGGGCTTATGCCGTACAAGCTCCGCATTGGCACCTCCAATCCGGTGTGACGGGGGCTTTATACAAACTAGAAAAGCGCTCGGAGAGCGCAGACCTCCGCCAAGCACAACATTTCCCTCCATATTGCGACTTCCACCATAGATATTAGTCTTACATTTATTTCATCTTCATTTTTAGATTCCTTGACCATGAAAACATGGCAATTTGATTCATAATGCTATATCAATATTAGTTCCACAGCGTCTTGGCTGTTTAAAGATGTCTGTTGCATGTTTCTAGCTACTGTAATATATTGTTATAGCGCGTGACAACTACATTATGTAGCGGGTGGCTCGGCACTTGGATTAATGAACAAGGCAGAGAGGTCTACAAGACGCTTGATTGGGCAGATGGTGACAAAGAAGATCCTATGAAGGTACTGGACAAATTTGCCTGCCACATCAGACCAAGGAAAAATAAGAGAATTGCTCGTCATCGCTTTAAGCAGAGGAAACAAGGCGCAAGTGAGGCATTCGATCACTTTGTGAAAGATCTAAAACTGCTGTTAATGGACTGTGAGTATGCTGACTCTGATGACATGCTTGTGGATGCTATCATAGCAGGTGTATATGAGAAAAAAGTGCAAGAGAGGCTGCTAGACAGAGGGGAGGACCTGACGTTGGCCAAAGCCCTAGAGATACCACAGCAATATGAGATATCACAGAAACAAATGAAAATAGTCAGGGATGATGTTGCCTGTCCTCAAATGTCTCCGCTATCAGCTAAACCCAAAAAATGTTGCCAAAAACCAAAGACTTTTCCAGATCTTTCAAAGCTAACCCAGCAGAAACTTACAGCTAACTGCACAAGCTGCGGAAAACAAGCAGACCACAGGTGGAATAATGGCAAGTATCCGGCTAAAGGCTCAACATGCTCCTATTGTCACAAGCCAAATCATTGGGTGGCTGTATGCCGTAGACGTATGATGAACATACTATGCTTGGAGCATTCTGATGATGACCAGGCGGATGGAGAAATACTAGCCATCAACATGAACAGAGCTGTGATTCCTGTAAGCTCACTGACAGAAGATGAGAAATGGACGGCATGTGTCACTATACTGTCACAGGAGGTCAGATTCATAATTGATACAGGTGCGAAATGTAACACCCTAACACTCAATAGTTATCAACAACTGATGCACACTGGTGAACTGAGACGCTCCAAAACAGTGTTGCGCTCATACTCCAATCACGAGATCAAGCCTGTTGCTGTAGCAGATCTGACAGTCCAGTACAAGAACCGAGCCACTACTGCAGAGTAGCCAACATAGTACAAGAGAGTGCACTCAGTGGAAAAACAGCAGAAGCATTAGGTCTGATTGTCAGGCTAGACTCTTTACAGAAGATGACCAAAATGCAAAGAACCAATACAGACATTGACAACACTTTGCAAGAGAGTGTTCCAGAAGGTCTATCGGATGTTCCGGAACTGACAGGTGCTACAGGGACTTTGCCAGGTAAATACACCATTAAAATAGAGGGAAATGCCAAAGGTGTTGTATATCCAGTACGCAGACAACCAGCTGCTCTAAAGAAAAAGATTGTCCAGAAACTTCTTGAAATGGAAAAAGATAGCCACATAACTAAAGTTGAGCAGCCCACAGAGTGGGTCAGCTCCATGGTGGTAGTCTCACGGGAAGGTAAACTGAGGATTTGCATAGATCCTAGCGATCTTAATAAGGTCATCAAGAGAGAACACTACCCCATGCACACCATTGAAGAAGTGGTGTCTGCCATTCCCGGTGCCAAAGTGTTTTCTGTTTTGGATGCAAAATCAGGTTTTCTCCAAATAGAGCTTGAGGAGGAATCTTCATTTCTAACAACATTCAACACACCAATTGGCAGATACAGATGGCTCAGACTACCTTTCGGAATAAAGTGTGCACCAGAGATTTTCCAGCGCATCATGGATGGCATGCTAGATGGTGTAGAAGGTGCAGTGGCTATTATGGATGACATCCTGATTGCAGCGCCTGACAGGAAAACACATGATGACATCCTGCACAGAGTCATTGAGAGAGCCACAAGCTACAACCTGAGACTCAACTTTAAAAAGTGTCACATTCGACAAAGCCAGGTGCCATACGTGGGGCACTTGCTGACAGCAGATGGGCTAAAGCCAGACCCAGCAAAAGTAGAAGCGGTCCAGGCCATGGCTGCACCGACAGACAAGGAGGGAGTGCGACGCTTTCTGGGGTTTGTCACATATCTGTCCAAGTTCATTCCTAACCTCAGTGAGGAAGATGCACCCCTTCGCCAGCTTCTCAAAAGCAATGCAGAGTTTTCATGGCAGCCAGCGCAGGAAAAAGCATTTGACAGACTCAAAGACTTGTGCTCACAACCGCCTGTACTTCAGTACTATGATCCAGCTGAGCCTGTAGAAATATTCTGTGATGCAAGCAGCAGCGGATTGGGAGCTGTGCTCCTTCAGAACAACCGTCCAGTCGCATTTTCCTCCAGGTCCCTGACTGATGCTGAAACACGCTATGCACAAATAGAAAAGGAAATGCTCTCAATCGTCCATGCATGCGTAAAGTTTCATCATTACATCTTTGGAAAACAGGTTACAGTATACAATGATCACAAGCCCCTTGAGGACATTTATAAGAAACCGCTGCTCTCAACTCCCATGCGCATACAGAGAATGCGCCTACGCCTACAGTGGTACGATATTACTGTCAAATACAGAAGAGGGAAAGACATGGAGCTGCCTGACACACTGTCAAGAGCGCAGCTGACTTACAACACACCAGAGCTGCATGGTTTAGAGTGCGTGTCGATGCTTAACCATATAGCAGTAAGTAAGGACAAATATTCAGAGCTGGAAGAATGCACAAAAAAAGAACTCAGCCCACTGCAGCACATAATCCGTCAGGGATGGCCAGAGCACAGAAGAGATGTTCCTTTTACCATTCAGCCATACTGGGATTCCAGGAGCCAGTTAACAGAAACCGATGGAATAATGTACAAAGGACTACGTATCGTAGTGCCCCCCACCTTGCGAAAACCCATGCTCGGGCTCATACACCAGTCCCATCTCGGAATTGTGAAATGCAAGCAGAGAGCACGGGAAGTGCTTTATTGGCCAGGCATGAGTGCTGAGATTGAAGACATGGTGAGGAACTGCACTAAGTGTGCCGAGTTCCAAAACAGACTGCCAGACTGCCAGACTGCCAGACTGCCCCTCAATCCAACGGCCACTCCTGAGCTCCCCTTTGAGCAGGTCGCCTCAGATATATTCGAGTGGCACGGGAAACATTACATAGTGTTAGTGGACTACTATTCAAAGTTCATTGAAGTAGATGAGCTTAAAGACCAGCGAAGTCGCACTGTGATTGAAACACTAAAAATTCAGTTCAGCAGACACGGAATCCCCACTGTCTTACGCACTGACAACGGCCCACAGTATGCTGCAGAAGAGTTCAGAGACTTTTGTGAAAACTACGGCATTTCCCATCGCACATCATCACCTCACACTCCTCATTCCAACGGTGAAGCAGAGCGAGCTGTACAAACAGTCAAAAGACTGTGGCATAAAGCTTCGGATAAATATCTTGCACTGCTTGACTACAGAACCACCCCACTGGAGTCTGTGGGTCTCTCCCCTGCACAGCTGTTAATGAGAAGGAGACCCAGAAACAAACTCCCCTCAGCTCAGCAACTGCTCGTGCCAAGAGCTTACAACCCCAGCAAAGTAAAACAGCAGCTGGACAGGTGTAAAGCTTCCCAGAAGTTCTACTATGACAACAGCAGGGCATCTAAGCATCATATTCCACTTACACCAGGTGAAGAGGTCAGAATGCAACCATATCCTGGTAACTCAAACTGGACCCCGGCAGTTGTGGTTCAGAAACACCCTGCACCCTGGTCCTATATCGTAGAGAGTGGTGGAACTAAGTTTCGCCGCAACAGCCAGCATCTTCGCAGAAGCACATCAGTGGCAAATCAGTCCCATCACTTTCTAAGTGGCGAGCCTTGGGCTGAGCCGGATGAGGCTGCACCTAATCAGGAGACTCCTCGCCCCTCCACAGGCAATGTCATGGTCACATTTCCAGAGATACCCCCCGATTCGGGCCAAGTGCTGCCATATACCACAAGGAGTGGCCGAGTAGTGAATCCCCCTCAAAGACTGGATTTGTGACTTTTAACTAAAGGTTAAATAAGAGTATAAGAGCAAGATTTACTTGCTAGATCCTGATTTGTGCATAAGATGGTTTTTCTAATTCCCTTTTGTGTGTGTTCATTTTCATAGATAAAATGTTTAGTTTGTAAAGACTTTGTAGTTTATAATAAGCACTGAAACTAAAGAAAGTTGATATAATTTGAAAGTTTTATATGTTCATATTGGTTGCATTTGCAGATAGTTTTACATGTTCATATTGGTTGCATTTGCAGAATCTCTAGTTCAAGAAAGGGAGATGTAATATATTGTTATAGCGCGTGGCAACTACATTATGTAGCGCGGCTTGGCGCTGTGTCCCTCCTCAGCTACAGAACCTGTCAGTTGTTGCTATGGTGACGCGGAGTCGAAAAGCAGAATAAAGTTGCACAGTAACAATTCAACATTGTCTCATTCCTGCGCTACCATACTTTACAGCAACATTTGTTTTTTTTTTTCTTATGATGCAACATTTCCCCTCATGTTGTGATTTACACATAAATATTAGTCCTACATGTATGTCATCAATTTTTTCAGATTCCCTGACCAAGAAAACATACCATTTGCAACTGAATTCATAATGATATCAATATTAGTTCAGTAGTTATTCACGAAAATCAAATTTTCCGCAATGGTGGTTTTCTTCTGGATCTAGTTCCCTGGCTTTTGAAGATACAGTAAATCCGGTGACACCTTCCTAATTCTGCAAAATCTTGGCTATATAATGGTGTTTGTCGCATGTTTGTAGCTTCATTTGTTCTCTTCCTATAATGAAAGTTCCAAAGGTCCCCTACTTTCGTATTCTGGATCATAGTATCATAGTATCCGGAATTATTCCATTTTCAGGATCAGTCTTTGATATATTGTAGAACATGTTCGAAATTTGTCCTGTATTTTTTTTCCAAGTGCCCTGACCATTTTTGGTGGAGTTATATGCATAAATGTCAAAAATTGCCCTATCTCCCAATGTTAAAGAATCCTTTAAAAAATTCCTGGATCCAGATGGAGATCAGGATCACCAAAATCTAATCATTTCTTCCTTTAACCAATCTGTACAATCCCTGAAAATTTCATCAAAATCTGTCCATAACTTTTTGAGTTATTTTGGAAACCAACATACAAACAAACAAAGAAACAAACTAGAAATGCACTTAGAGAGCGCAGATCTCCGCCAGGGGGCAGCAAAAGCTAAAAGCACGGCGATTGGAACTCCGGTCCATTGGAAAGACTAGAAATCTTAAGCTTTGGCGTATATTTCAGCAGTACTTTGGCCAAGATATGCCAAAATTTTATCACCTGTTCCTTGACTTAATACCCACCTTCATTTTTTCACATGATTGATTCAAGGTTTGAATGACTCTTTACCTTGAAAAAATGGAATGATAACTGAAAAGCTGCATTTTGTGTTTACTGACATTTGTCATATTAAAATTGTTTGGATGATCCTTAACATAAAATTGTGACAAGTAAGCAAAAATAGAAGAAATCAGCAAGGGGAAATACTTGTTCACAGCACAGTTAGTGATCTCTCATGTATTTCACCCAATTAACCAGGAATTGAGATTAGCCAGTTTCCCTCAAAGTTGTGTTGAAGGGTGAGGAGAGGAGTTCTTGATGTTCTCTGGGGAGTCCAATGTTTCCACTGCCCACCGACTGTGTTCTGAGGCAGACAACTGCCTGCTGTCATTTTGATATACAGCACGGTATGTTTTGTTACATGATAGGCCCAAACCCATGTAACTCTGCCTGACTTGACTGGACTTTGTGACACCCAGTTACTCAAGTTGCTCCAGACGCCTCAGATGACAAACAAATACGAATATGGCCAAGGCAATGGTGTATGCTCTTACACTTATATATGCCTATTCATATTTATAGAAAGAGATTCTGATGCAGGGATAGGTCAAACAGCAAAAGAAGGACAGGCAGTGATAATGCTGTACACACTTTTACATTTTTGGTGTTCAGCTGTCATTCTTATACTCCTCATCCATGGTTTTTATCTTTCAAAGATAGAAAGCAACAGTAACAGCTACCTATCAGCTTGACATTTTGATATTAACTTATGGCATTCATCTCATCTGCCTCTATTTTAACACAACATTTCCATGGAAAGGGCAGGTTGAAAATAAAATCAAACTTGACTAAGTGTTATTTGTGAAAAGTTGTAATACAAAGTCCTTGGGTTGAAATAAACAACACAGTAAAGATCATGAAAGCGACAAGATATTACACATGAAATTCTAATCCCCCATAGTTCTTGGTCATCAGGCAAGGACAAGTGCCAGAGGACTTGAGTGATCTTGAGGGAACATACGTTAAAAGTATATCTAACAGTATTGGGGCACTAGTCCATTGAGTGATATGAAGACTAACAAAAAGGATTTTAACCCTTTAACACGCTGGTAAAATTTGCCTACAATGCCTATCCAAGGCGTACCCAAAGTAAACTGAAAGCTGTTCTTGAACCGCTTGGAGTTTTGGTCTCTTTTGAAAGGAATCACTCTGAAGTTTTTCCCCCAACTAAAAGAATCACTGTAAGTGCTACAGTCATTGAGTAATCTAAGTTGGAACACACTGAAGTAGAAGGTTTTTATTCTTGCCTGAATTTTTTTTTTTTTTTGCAAACAGATGCCTGCAGATGAGTGTAGCTGGGACTTATTAGCTGAAAAAACACAAAGGGACCACAGCATGAGGCTGTGACACAGGAGTTGATTTAAGCTGCTGTGATGATTTTATTTTGAAATGGTTGAATCACAAGAATCTTAGCTTTCCGAAGATATGTGGCATGAGTATCTCACATTACATACAAGCTGTGTAAATGACGTAGTTTGTTTTTCACTATGTGGACGGGCCGTCGGAGTGACAAGGGGTTAAAATCTTACTTACTTATTTTAAAACTCATGGGTAACCAAGGAAGGGATTTTAAGACTGGTGATATGCATGTTCACCCTCAGGTCTGGGACAGTATGCATGCTGCTACATTTTGGATCAGCTGTAGCTTATTTCCAGCTTTCAAAGGTAGATCGGAAAGGAGAGCATTGCCATCATAAAGCCTGCTGGCGATTAAGGCATGCAAAAATCTCTTATGATCTTGCTGGGAGATAAGTGGTTATACTTAAAGGGTTTTTGAACAATTAATTTAACTTAATATGTTTTTAAAAGGTATATTTTGTATATATAACCTCATTAAAATCAATAAAAATATAAAGATAGGCAGTTTATCTTAAATAAACAAAACAATGTCTGTGTTTGCACAGCCACAGAGTTAATTAGGTGCCCGTGACGTCACCCGATGACGTTATAGAGGTCTTCATCTTGCCTAGCCGCTATCAAGGTCTATAGACGAGGTGGTGTTATAGCGTCTCTGATCATCGCCGTGTGCAGAAAATATGGGTGAATACGATGGCTATCTTGGTAATAAATTTTAAAGGCATGAGAAAGCAGTAAGTTCTGCTAGGTAATTTTGTCCACAGGCACAGGTCAAATAAATCAGAGAGAGATTTTCCCCACAGACACACGTCAAATGTCCTGAGAGAGAGAGAGAGAGATGGTCACCGAAATAAAAAAAATCAACTTGACCTACATGTAGCCTACAGACAACGAGAGAGCTCAAGTCGAGAACCTAGTTACAGCATGGCATTCCGCAACACTCGGTGAACTCAATACACTACAGTAAAGAGACTGCTCTGCTTGAATCAGCAACCTATCAGTCAATCAGAAAATAGTATTTCTTGTTGCTAGGTGAAACAGCAGTGCCAAATCACGTTCTTTACTCGCGCACTCCGTGTAGTGTATTTTGGCTGAAAACAAACCCTGCTTCGATCCGGTGTCACAGATGGTACCGCAACATCTCTTGTTTGTGCCAGACAAAACATTTCCCACTGAAATTAAAAAAAGGTAAAGGTATGGCTAAACATTTTCTTGTTCAAAATCTATCAAATAACGTTACTCCACGGGGAAACGCTAGCAAGTTGAAATCAAATTTTTAAGCTCATGTCAAATAGCATTCGCGAATGCCGTATAGCTGGCCAGCTAATTCATATTCGTGACGCTAAGCACAGCTGTAAATGCTTGATGTTGCAAAGTAAAAGGAAATATACATGCAACCTGCAGATATAAGATAGATAGTTGTATATGGCAACGTTTAATTGCTCACCTACTTGAGCTACCACTTCTGACAACAAGATGCGACGGATAACGCGGTCAGCATTCATTCTGCAAATAGCGTACAACACGTACTAAACTTCCGCGACCGATCCTGGTGTGCCATCTAGGGATAAAATATTGTAACTGCGCGCATAAATTTGCAGCTCCACGTCCACTTGTCCACATCTGCACAAAGATACACCTTTGTTCTTCGCGAACGCGCAAAATCAGGATAATCCGTAAATGATGAATTCAATTAATATTTTAATTTGAAACAAGTAACTAAGCTGCCAGTGTCGACGTAACAAAGTGAAAATACACTTTTTATCATTTAAATGTAGTAGAGTAAAAGTCTCTGTTAAAAAAAAGTAATGTACAAATCCTCAAAAAAAAAAAAAAAAAAAAAAAACAGAAGTGCTGTAACGAAGTACATGCACTTAAATTGCACCTTTGGAAAGGGGATTATCAACCCCCCCACCAAACAGCCACACTCAAAGGGAACGTTAGCTGTTTGTGGTCAGCAGTTCTCCAAAGACAGCTTTGTCAATGAAGGATAATTTGACACAGGATAAGCATTTCAACTGCTTCTCAAACCTGGAGCAGTTGCATCGATCAAGCGCTCGGAGCCACAAGCTGTAAGGATATAACAGCAAAAATGGAAGCGAAGATAACGTGATACGGGTGGCTAGCAGGACCGCTAACAACTGCCCTCAAACGCAGGCTTTGTAAAATATCTGAAGATCAATCCTGTATTGGTCGCGACTGTCCGTGACTCACAGACACTGAAGCTGTAAGTTGCTTTTCCTGCATAAACCTACCTAGTGTGATAGCCAGTTATTGTGGCTGTAGCACTGCGGCTAACGTAGCCAAGTCACTGTTGCTAATGTTTGTGTCCTAATTATGCAAGAGTAATATCTGGGGAAATTCTACAGAAGGTGTGTGAACATAAACCTCATTTGAAGCTAATACTTGTTCGTAATTTGGATGCTTGGTACAACTGTCCACGGTAACGGAACTTGCTGTCTGTAAGACCTGTAATGCAAGGGTGTGTCTCTCCGGTTGTTATGAATGCTCGGTTACCAGCTACTGCATGTTACGACCCCTATTCTGAAATAGTTGGGACAAAGTGTAAATTGTGAATAAAATCAAAAAGCATTGACTTTCAAATCACACCAGCCAGTATTTTATTCAGAATAGAACATAGATAACATAGCAAATGTTGAGACTCAGAAATTTTACAATTTTTTCCACAAAATGAGCTAATTTCAAATTTGATGGCTGCTACAGGTCTCAAAAAAAATGGGACAGTGGCCTGTTTACCATGGTGTCGCGTCCCCTCTTTTTTAACACAGACTAAAGGCGTCTGGGCATTAAGTAGACAAGTTTCTTGAGTTTAGCCATTGGAATTTGATCCCTCTCCTGTTTAATAAAGGCGTCCAGCTGCTGAAGAGTTTTGGGTCTCCTTTGACAGACTTTTCATTTAATCATGCGCCAAATGTTCTCAATTGGTGAAAGATCAGGACTGCAGGTAGGCCAGTTCAGCACATGGACTCTTCTACTACGAAGCCATGCTGTTATAATAGCTGCAGTATGTGATTATGCATTGTCCTGCTGAAATACTAAAGGCCTTCCCTGGGATAGATGTCATCTGGAGGGGAGCATATGTTTCTCTAAAACCTTAATATACCTTTCAGCATTCATGGTGCTTTTTAAAACATGTAAGTGTCCCACATCATATGTACTAATGCATCCCCATACCATCAGAGATGCTGGCTTTTGAACTGAACGCTGATAACATGAGGGGTGGTCTTTCTGCTCTTTAGCTTGGAGGATACACGCCCATCTCCAACAAGAATGTCAAATTTGGACTTGTCTGATCACAGGACACTTTGCAACTTTGCTACAGTCCATTTTAAATGAGCCATGGTCCACAGAACACTGCGGCACTTCTGGATCATGCTCAACAATGGCTTCCTTTTTGCATGATAGTTTTAGGTTGCATCTGTGGACTTTGTTTACCGACAGTGGTTTCTTGAAGTATTCCTGGGGCCATTTAGTAATGACAGAATCATGCCAGTGAGTGATGCAGTGGCGTCTGAGGGCCCGAAGATCACGGGCATCCAATAAAGGTCTTCGGCCTTGTCCCTTACGCACAGAGATTTTTCCAGTTTCTCTGAATCTTTTGATGATGTTATGCGCTATTGATGAGACCTTCAAAACCTTAGCAATTAGCAACTTTGAGGAACTATGTTTTAAAAGTATTCCACAATTTTTTTTCGCAAACCTTCACAGGTTGGAGAGCCTCTGGCCATCTTAACTTCTTAGAGACTCAGCCTCTCTGAGACATCACTTTTATAGCCAATCATGTTACACCCCTGATGCCAGTTAACTTATTTACTTGCTAAATATTCTTTCGGATGATTCTCTTATATATTAATTTCTTTTTCAGCCCTTTTTTTTTGCCTGTTTCCCAACTTTTTTGAGACCTGTTGCTGGCAGAAAATTAGAAATAAGCTCATTTGAAATAAGCAATTTTTAACTGAAAATTAAATGTTGTCTGCAACTCCCCCCTTTTTCTAAAGTGCATAATCTGAGTCTGTCCATTCTCCATTTACTTGTATTAAACCAACCATGGGTAATATTCAACAAACTCAGGAGATCATGTTCAGTTTCCACAAAGAGGACTATATCATCTGCATAACAAAGAATACAGACTGCAAGCGGCCACTGGAGCTGTAGCAAGTGAGGTCTGGGGTACTATTCTGGTTCCGGGTTGTTGCCTTCCCCGGAACATGTATAAAAGATGTATGTCGTCACACGAGGTGGATTGCATGGGGGGTTTGCAGGTTTGCATCCTTGGTAGGCTGGCATTGGAAGCAATTATGGTGTATTGTTTTCTTCTCCTTCTTTGGTTTCTTCGCATGCCTTTTGATTTGCTGTTCTCAATTGTTTGTAATTTAATGTTTTTCAGGTTTTGATTCGTGCTTGATTAAAAACTTATCCAACTGGCTTTAATGGTTTGATAAGACTGCAATTTATTTTAGAAGTGTTTGAATTTGTTGTGAATCTTTGATATGTAAAAGGTTTAATGTTTTGCGATATGTTGTTTTAGTTTCACGATGCTTGCTGGGAAGGGACAAAGTTTTGCACCAGTCGAGCTTGTTGCCATTTCTTTGATGCCGAGGACTGCAACAGTGAAAGTCACCTCTGGATTAGAGTCATCTTCTTTCGAATATCACCACCTTGCAATAGCGGCCTTGCCAGATGTGCGGTTCAGCTTTCTGCCGCTAGATGTCCTCACCTTCCTTCACGATATCCGGGGCGGTCGGCAGTCCCGCTTGTACGGACTGCCATTACATATATCAATGGTAGAAATTTTGTTTTTAGCTTCATCGACTTCTGTATCGTCGTTCATGTGACAGAGACTTGGCATTTTGGAGTACTAAATGCATTTCTTCACCGATAAACACCCCCGGGTAGCCCAGTTGCTCTTCCTCTCGACCAAAATCACACCTGCGCATGCGTTAATTAATAGAGAGGAAAGATTCAAGAAACTTCATTGATCCTCGAGGGACTATTTTCAAGGCAAGCAGAGCAATTTAATGCGAAGATGAGTCTACTGCGCATGCCCAGTTTGTTTGAGAAGATTATTGGATTCGTGGAAAAAAACTGAATTTATTCAGTGAGTAAACCAGCTCATCGTTTTAATTTGTTAGCTAAGTACTAGAGGAACAGTAGAACTATTGGGCGGAAACAACGTTTTTTCAGTCAGCAGTATACAGAAGGCGCTATCACTGTCCTAAAAAGTTATAAGCTTTTTTTTACCCACATCATTCGTAGACTGTCATAATACGCGTCCAGATGAATGATTGCCGTCTTACCTAATCAGGGAGAACAACCAGCACCTGTTAAGTGCGGAGTGCTCTCGGCATGAACCTTTTGTTAACCATGAAAATGACTGAGAACAGGTCAGGACTAATAATTGTTTAAAATGGATGTTTTGTCCACACCATTTCTCAGTTCCACGGAATTTACCCCATGATTTCATTGCTGTTAGATCATATAGGGAGAGAAACCATGTCTTCACTTACCAATTACGATCATAGGAAAACGAGTCAATAAAGGAAAATGATTGAGAACTAGCTAGGACTAATTGCTGTTATAAAGGGACGTGTTTTGGCACACCCGCTGGCTACGCCACTGCTATAGTTAATATTTATTGCAAACAAAGCAATCATATTTTCTGTCCAGGGCGGGACGCACTAAAAATCGGCGTGTTGAAAGTATTGTTTGGGCGGAGATGATCGCAAAATTGCGCTATCTCTGATGTATACTTGGTGATCTTACCATGCTGTGGATTTGAAATTATACTAAGAATCCAAGAAATCCCAGGGGGTTCGCAACTAGACAGTGTTCCTCTATGTATCTGAATGGGATCCAGACAAACAATGATCTGCCGCACGAGTCTGAACCGCCCCAGATGCAGAATTACAGCCATCTGGCGATCGAGGGTATTGCATCTGGCGAGGCCGCTATTACTGGGGACTTTTGAGTTTTTAGCAAACTGCAAGCTTCAAACGACTTTGTGAATCTTTAGATATTATGGATATTATGGCGCCTTTAGATTCTTGTAAATATTATGTGTTATGACTTGGAAAAATCACAACAAAAAAACTGGCAAGTACAACTAAAACAAATTTATTCTTTACAAAAAAAAAGTTTAACAAAAGAATATCCACTATTTAAATTCGCTAATAACACTCTGCCACTATTTAACTGTTGCCAAAACAAAACTCTGGTCTGCTCTCTTCTGCTGTCTGCTCTCTTTGTTGTCTGATCTCTTTGTTGTCTGTAACTCTCGTGCTTAAAATCACAGCCTTTATATAGTCTAGCAACCTTCCAGAAAGATCCACAGGACTCTAGGGAAATCCCGCCCCCTCCAAGCAGGAAAGTGCCAGAAGCTTCTAGAAATTACTAGACTTTTCTTATTGATTTTACAAATACGCCACCAGATGGTGCCAATGAACAAAATAAATATAGCTAACCAGCAAGGCAGCAAAACAGCATGTAACAAACTTAATTTACAAATGGAATATAATGCTGTACAAAATTATCATACATAACACCTCCCCTCTTTAAGAAAAGAAAGGTTTGCTAAAAGCTTTCTTTTGTTAAAATTAACACAGTTTTATAATCAGAATAATATTGAACTTTACACAAACGTATTATTGATCATGATAACAATCATATACATAACAAACAGTGTAAGTCTCACAATCAAATAGAAAAGTAAAATTACGTTTTTCACAATCACGAAAAGAAATAAAATTACATGCGTGAAAGTGTATCTGGGATTACATTATCTTTTCCCCTGATGTGAGAAATGTCCAAATCATACTCTTGCAAAAGTAAACTCCATCTCAGTAATCTTTGATTCTTGTTTTTGATCTTGTGCAAGAATGTGAGGGGATTGTGATCACTGAAGAACTTGATGGAAGTAGCTGAACAAGTCAAATAGACTTCAAAATGTTGTAAAGCCAAAACAAGTGCCAAACATTCTTTTTCAATTGTTGAGTAGTTTTTCTGATGTTTATTACACCTTTTTGAAAAGTAACAAACAGGATGATCTACTCCGTCAGTGTCTTCTTGCAGTAAAACTGCACCTGCACCAATGTCACTGGCATCGACTGCCAACTTGAACTCCTTTTTGAAATTGGGAGATAAGAGAACTGGTGCATTTTTGAGAATAGCTTTTAGCTGGTCAAACGAATTTTGACATTTTTCTTCCCAAACAAATTTTGCATTTTTCTTCAGTAAATTTGTCAAAGGTTCAGAGATGATCGAGAAATTTTTACAGAATTTTCTGTAGTAGCCAGCCATCCCTAGAAATCTCATGAGCTGTCTTTTAGTTGTTGGCTCAGGAAATTCAGTGATAACTTTGACTTTTGCATCAACTGGTTTGACTTGACCCTGTCCTACAACATGACCTAAGTAAACAACTGAAGCTTTACAAAAGTCACTTTTAACAAGGTTGATAGTCAGCTTGGCATCACTCACTCTCTGAAAGAAGTTTCTGATGTAGGTGAGGTGCTCTTGGAAGCTGTCACTGGTGATGATAATATCATCGATATAGGCCTCACATCCTGGCAGTCCAGCAATCACTCTGTTTACCAGACGTTGGAAGGTGGCTGGAGAATTTTTCATTCCAAATGGCATGACCTTGTATTGGCAAAATCCATCTGGCGTGACGAAGGCAGAGATCTCCTTTGCTCTATCTGTTAGAGGGATCTGCCAGAAGCCCTTGAGGAGATCAAATTTTGTGACATACTTTGACTGTCCAACTTTGTCAATGCAGTCATCAATCCTGGGAATAGGATATGAGTCCGTTTTTGATAGAGCATTCGCTTTTCTGTAGTCTGTCACCATTCTATATGTTCCATTGGGTTTGGGAACTAGGATGCATGGAGAACTCTAGTCACTGTAACTTGGTTCAACAAAGTCATTTTCAAGCAGATATTTGACTTCTTGTTTAAGATATTTCTGCTTCTCTGGATTCATTCTGTAGGGATGCTGTTTCACAGGCTTGGCATCATCTTGTAGGATGACATCATGGTAAACCAAATCAGTCCTTGATGGAACGTCAGGGAAAATGTGACTATATTCAAATATGAGCTGCTTTAGCTGCTGTTGTTGAAAAGGGTCCAGGTGGGACAACTTGCTGTCAATATTTTGAAGAATGTCTGAATTTTCAAGTTTGACTTGACCAGGTTCATTTTCTAAGGGGCAGTCACAATCTTCGGAATTTTCCAGTTCAACTGTATTTACCACATTGACTGGCTTTTGCTGAGTGCCTCTATCAATGTTTTCTTTCAGCATGTTGATGTGACACATTTGTTTTTGTTTCTTCCTTCCAGGAGTTGAAATTATGTAATTTAGATCACTGACCTTTCTGAGGACAGTGTAAGGGCCGAAATATCGGGCTCTTAGAGGGTTTCCAGGAACTGGCAAAAGTGCAAGAACTTTGTCACCAGTTTTAAAACTTCTATCTTTTGAATGAAGGTCATATCTGGCTTTCATTTTGCCCTGAGCTTCTTTGAAATTAGACTTAGCAAAGTCACAGGCTTTAGAGAGACGATTACGGAAGTCAGAGACATACTGAAGCAAGTTCATTGGGACATCATCTTCAGCGAGCAACTTTTCCTTCAGTAGCTTCAGAGGTCCACGGACTGTATGCCCAAAAACGAGCTCAAAAGGACTGAACCCAAGAGACTCCTGAACAGCTTCACGGGCAGCAAACAGAAGAAGATGGACACCTTCATCCCAATCTTTCTCTGTGTCAAGGCAGTAGGTCCTTATCATGTTCTTCAGGGTTTGATGGAACCTCTCCAAAGCACCTTGACTCTCAGGATGGTAAGCTGATGACCTGTATTGTTTTATACCAAGCTCATGCATAACTTGTTGAAATATGCCTGACATGAAATTTGATCCTTGATCAGACTGAATAGACTTAGGAAGACCAACAAAGCAGAAAAACTTGGTAAGAGCCTTGATGATAGTCTTCGCCTTGATATTACGAAGTGGAATTGCCTCAGGAAACCGGGTGGAAGCACACATGATAGTCAGTAAGTACTCACAACCAGACCTAGTCTTTGGCAATGGTCCAACACAGTCAATGATGATCCGACTGAAAGGTTCTTCAAAAGCGGGAATGGGCTTAAGTCGAGCCTTTGGAATATTTTGGTTCGGCTTCCCTACCATTTGACAAGTATGACAGGATTTGCAGTACTCCTGTACATCAGACCTCATGGAAGGCCAGAAGAAGTGGTGTCTGACACGTTGAAGGGTCTTCTTGATACCAAAATGACCTGACATAGGATTGTTATGGGCCAGACTAAGAGTTTCTTGACGGTACGGCTTTGGAAGAACAATTTGATGGGTGATCATCCACTCTTCATCTGCAGGAACATCGGGTGGACGCCACTTTCTCATAAGCACACCATTTTTGTAGTAAAAACAGACAGGAACTTGAGTAGCCTCTTGTTCACTTGCAGCCTGTGGTAGAAGATGCGCTAGATCACGAGCTTGTTGTTGCTCATGAATAAGTTGTTGACGAGACAAAATGTCATTAGAATGACCTGACAAGGACAAGTCTGAAGATTTCCCAGACATCTCAGGACTGGAAGGTTCCTGATGAAAAGACTGCCCAATGAAGGTGTCAGCCAGGTTAAAGTCCAGGTCAGCAACATCCTGAATAGGCTTTTTGGCCATAGAACAAGTAACTGCACATGAAGGATAGAGGTCTGGAATTTCCTCCTCTATAGAGTCAGATTCTTGATGAATCAAAGGAGTGTCAGTTACAATAGGGTAGGGCACAACCTTATCCCCAGCAAGATCATTACCAAGAAGCAAATGAATGCCTTTGAAAGGAAGAGAAGACCTAACACCAACAGTAACAGGCCCAGAGACTAAGTCTGATTTGAGATGAACATTATGGAGAGGTACACTTGTAAAACCACATTCTACTCCTTGAATAAGGACATTAGCCTGAGTAGACGATTTGTCCGAGAAAGGCAGAATATCTGCAAGAATAAGAGATTGGGAAGACCCAGTATCCCTTAGAATTCGAACAGGAGCAGATGAGGAAAAATCATGTGAAAGTGAGACAGAACCATCGGTGATGAATGGCTCAAAACCCTCCATAACCGGATCAGACACAGAAGGTGGAAGATCAGGTGAACTGACCATTGATACAAGAGATTCTCTCTTTGTCAAAGCAGTTGGCTTGGTTTCTTCTCGTTGTTGTTTTTTCTTGAGAGCATAACACTCAGAAAGAAGGTGACCTTGCTTTTTGCAGTATTGGCAAGACACAGAGGGTAAAGAATCAGAGGATTGCTTCTCACTGGAAGGTTTCCTTTCAGAAGTGGCCTTAGAATCATTAGAAGTGTTATTAGAAGAAGTCTTGGACTGAAACTTGCTTTGAAATTTAGAAAAAGTGGATTTTTGCACAAAAGAAGACTTGTGAGTCAATGCATAACTATCAGCTAGGGTAGAAACATCTTGCAAAGTATTGGCTTGTTTTTCTTCAAGGAAAATCTTAATATCAGGCTGGACACACCTTTTGAATTCCTCAACCAGAATAAGTTGCCTCATTCTATCAAAATCTTTTTCAACTTTCATGGAATTACACCACTGATCAAACAACTGTTCCTTTAACCTGCCAAATTCAACATGAGTTTGACTGGCTTCCTTGCAAGAATTCCTAAATTTTTGCCTGTAAGCCTCAGGGACTAATTCATAACCCTTCAGAATGGCAGATTTGACAAAATCATAATCACCACACTGTTGGACAGATAACTGGTTATAGATTTTTCTAGCTTTACCAGTAAGAACACTTTGTAACATCATTGTCCAATGCTCTTTTGGCCATTTCAAATTTTCAGCAATTTTTTCAAAATGGGTAAAGTATTAGTCAACATCATTTTCTAAGAAAGGAGGAACAAGTCTGATATGTTTAACCACATCAAAATGATCAGAAAGTCCAAATGATTTTGGAACAGTACCTGCTTCTATTCTCTTCATTTCCAATTCGTACTGCATTCTTTTTTCTTCTAGTTCTTTCTCCAATCTTCTTTCTTCTAGTTCTCTCTCCCTTTCCGACCTTCTTTCTTCCAGCTCTTTCAGGCGTAGCTGAAATTCAAGTCTTTGCAGCTCTGTTGCAGGCACTTCCACAGCTTTAATTAATTCTGCTGCTTCTTCCCCAAAGATATCTTCATCGATGAAGTGTTGCACCAAAATGTTGAATATTTCTTGTTTCTTCATTGATGACCTCACATCAGATAATCCAAGGGTTGAGGCTATTTGGAGCAAGTCCTTCTTCTTTGCCAACAAAATTAATTCCTGGGTTGGAGTTTTCAAAAAACTTTTCACATCAAATGTCATGATTGCTGGTTTTTAACCTAGTCAAAAGATTTAAAATAATACTCTTCGGTGAATCCAATCTCGGTGGAACCTCCAATTTGTTATGACTTGGAAAAATCACAACAAAAAAACTGGCAAGTACAACTAAAACAAATTTATTCTTTACAAAAAAAAAGTTTAACAAAAGAATATCCACTATTTAAATTCGCTAATAACACTCTGCCACTATTTAACTGTTGCCAAAACAAAACTCTGGTCTGCTCTCTTCTGCTGTCTGCTCTCTTTGTTGTCTGATCTTTTTGTTGTCTGTAACTCTCGTGCTTAAAATCACAGCCTTTATATAGTCTAGCAACCTTCCAGAAAGATCCACAGGACTCTAGGGAAATCCTGCCCCCTCCAAGCAGGAAAGTGCCAGAATCTTCTAGAAATTACTAGACTTTTCTTAATGATTTTACAAATACGCCACCAGATGGTGCCAATGAACAAAATAAATATAGCTGACCAGCAAGGCAGCAAAACAGCATGTAACAAACTTCATTTACAAATGGAATATAATGCTGTACAAAATTATCATACATAACATATGTCATTTGTCTTCTGCAAAGCCTTTGTTCTTGTTTTACCGCTTAAAGCATTGCTGTATGGTAACTGGACCCGTATGGAAGCGTATAGTTAACAAAATTAAAATGAAGATGCAATGTCAGAAATGCATTTTCATTTTCAGGATACGAGCGCATTATTTGTATCATAATGAAAATGCAAATGTAATCCTCCTCTTTGCATTTCCATTTTCAAGTCCATGTATGCAATTTTCTTAACGAAGGGAGAATTAAAATACATTCCTCATTTGCATTTGCATTTTCGAGAAGTGCCCTGCAATATCACTAACAAAACGAAAACGTTAATCGTATAACGCAAATACATTCTTGGACATGGTTTTTCATTTTCGAGAAGCATACGCTCATACGCTTTTTGTGTATCATCACAAAAATGCTAAAGTAATCCTCCACTTCCCGTTTGCATTTTCAAGTCCATGTACGCACTGTTTTCATTTGCAAGAAGTGCCCCGCAATATCACTAACAAAAAGAAATCTAAAATGCTAATCTCGTAAAGCAAATACATTCTCAGAAATGCCTTTTCTTTTTCAAGACGCAGACGCGATATCTGTCTCATAATTAAGTGCCGAACTGCGTTAACAATTTTTCTTTTTCATATTCATGACAGACTGCTCCGCCTGGCCTGCATTTTCGATTAAAATTAAATTAAAAAGAAAATACCCTCCCTAGTTGAGTGCAGCCTGTCGATGAGAAGGCGGGACTTCCCCCACAATTTGGTACGGATTGGATATTAACAAATACAAGCAATTTCATTCAGAGGAAAACTCCTGCTGCACAAAGTTTATGCCAAAGCACAAATGTCAACTTACTTAGCTGGAGCCACTGACTGAGCATGGATGACCCCCCTAGACATTGCGGAGTTTGATTGAGAATAAAGCTTAAGTTTTCCCCCGAAAGGCACTGCTCTCGCTATTAATTACCCCTCTGTGCGCTTGGATTTGCACTGCTTCTACTGAAACGGTGTGCTTACACTCAGATCTGTCGATCTTCAGACGGGTTATCTGCGCATCATCTGTATAGTCGTTCAATCGGTTACAAAGCAAGTTCATACGCTCCTGCCCTTGGGCTACATGTACTTCCATTGCTTTCATCACGAATTTGGAGTGAAAGGACAGTTCATAATAATACACCAGTGCCTATACGTTTCTTTACCTTAATAGCTGGCTATATGCAATGGTGGCCGTGTAACACGTTGACCTCCAGTTCTCTATATGCGAGTCTGGATGAATCGCTGAGGTAGACTGAGCTAAGAAAGGGACAGATTCATCCTGTTCCCTTGCATCCTGCTGCTGCAGAAGAAAGGCTTGCGAAATCCATAGATCTATGATGGGTATGGCAATTGTCACTAGGGGCACCACCGCGGCATCACTGGCGTTTTCGGCTGTGTTTATGAAGTACGCTCAACCCAGGCAGGGTTTTACCTGATTGCGCATTGCACATGCATAGTAAAATTTTCCGTTACACAAGTTTCGGTTTTGAAAACTTTTAAATATGTGACAAACTTTTGATGCATTTTTTGCCGAAATTTTACGGATTTAACCTTCATTACACACTAAATGAACATTTCAAACTTGGGATAAGAAAGCAGGAGTCCTTAAACACTTTTTGATGTGATAAATCAAGTTTTTGGGCCTCTTCATGTAAGAATGATGACATCTTCCAGCTAGCTCCTCGCGGGAATTTCGAATTGACTTCCAAAAAAGGTAGTCGAGCCAGTCTGGGCCACATGTGTGGACGAGGTTTGTGGGTAATGTCGGGGGTGGCATCCATGACTGTTTTCATTTATTGTTGGATGCTTGGTACAATTTAGCTTGGAATAAAGAACAAGTAGTGTATTAAATTATATCATTATCATATCAAAAATAGTAGTGGGCTGTTGTGAATTCCTTTTCATTTTATTATCAACTTATCAGCCGTAATCCTTTTTGAAAAATGGCAAAAAAGAACACATTTTGAGTTTGAAAATATTTTTCGTCCTTTTCTTTCAGCGACACTGGCACCTTGAATATTTTTCAGGCAACAAAGGAAGTAAAAAAGCTAGTTTGAAAACTATTAGTCTTACAGTAATTTTGATAGCAGCATGTTAAAGAAAAATACCCCTAGGTTGCAAATTTCATCTTAATATCTCCAAGAATAAAAAAAGTTATGGCGATTTTTCATAGTTTCCAGGAGTAAGGCGTGTCTTCATTACTTCACATCTCCGTTTAATTTTAGAGCCCTGAAAACGAATCTTAAAATTGCTATAACTCTGGTTCTAGATGAGATATTGCGATAATTCAAACTGTTCTGAGTTCTGCGTTCATCCAGCTATTCAGCTATCAATGCTGTTGGGTGAATTTGAAATTTTTATTTGCCGTATCTATCTATGATTTCTGATTATTCGGAAAAGTTGCTTGTAATAATATGTTGTCGCTGGCCATAGCCAGATGTCGACACAGTGATATGTTTCCGCCAATCAATGTGTTTTTCATGAACGGTCACATCGTTAGACTAAAATTGCAGTGATTCTGCTCTCACACTCCACTAGCCCCTGTGTGCACTTGGATTAGACCTGCTTCCACTCAAACCGTGTGCCTACACTCAATCAATGTCTGGACGGATTGTCGGCATGCTGTCTTTTACAAACATGTTCATACGTTCCTGTCCACTGGGGCTGCATAAGTAGTTACTTTCTCTGGCTTTCTTCATGACTTTGGAATAAAAGGATTGCTCATATATTAATTCATCGGTGTTCATACTTTAATTCTACCTTAGTTGCTGCTACATATAAGAGTTGCTGAGTAACAAACATATCGGCTTCCAGTTGGTGTGCCTCACTGCAATTTTATGGATGAATGGCAGGGGTGCACTGAGCCACGGGAGAGAGACGCATCCTGCTGCAAGCATAGTGTTACCACATAAAACAGATGCGCAAAACTGATCGCAATCTGATCAAGTTAAATGGACCAGAAGCAAGTTTTATGCTATAGTTGTTCGTAATGTTCGTCATCTTGCAGGAAAGTAGTTAGCTAGCTAATTAACATCGCGTTAGTCTAACGGTGTGACTTCAAGAAAAACACATTGATTGGCCGAAACATATCACTGTGTCTACATCTGGCTATGGCCAGCGACAACATATTATTAAAAGCAACTTAACGGTAGTATAATAAGAGAAGTCATCATCAGATCTATGGATTTCGCAAGCCTTTCTTCTGCAGCAGCAGGATGCTAGCAAACAGGACAAATCTATCCCTTTCTTAGCTCAGTCTACCTCTGCGATTCATCCACAGACTCGCATAATAGAGAACTGGAGGTCGATGTGTTACACGGCTACCATGGTATGTAGCTAGCCATTACGGTAAGGAGACGTATAGGCACTGGTGTATTACAAAACCCAAAACCAGTGAAGTTGGCACATTGTGTAAATCGTAAATAAAAACAGAAGACAATGATTTGCTAATCCTTTTCAACCTGTATTCAATTGAATACACTGCAAAGACAAGTTACTTAATGTTCGAACAGGTAAACTTTGTAATTTTTTGCAAATATTAGCTCATTTGGAATTTGATGCCTGCAACATGTTTCAAAAAAGCTGGCACAAGTGGCAAAAAAGACTTAGAGAGTTGAGGACTGCTCATCAGACACTTATTTGGAACATCCCACAGGTGAACGGGCTGATTGGGAACAGGTGGGTGCCATGATTGTGTATAAAAGCAGCTTCCCTGAAATGCTCAGTCATTCACAAACAAGGATGGGGCGAGGGTCACCACTTAGTGAACAAATGCGTGAGCTGATTGTCAAACAGTTTAAAAACAACATTCCTCCACAATTTATTGCAAGAAATTTAGGGATTTCATCAACTACAGTCCGTAATATCGTCAAAAGGAGTTCCACCTGAAAAGCTTCAAAAATTGGTCCCCTCATTTCCCAAATGTTTACTGAGTGTCGTTAAAAGGAAAGGCGATGTAACACAGTGGTAAAAAGGCCCCTGTGCCAACTTTTTTTGCAACGTGTTGCTGCTTTAAAGGAACAGTCCACCGTATTTTCATAATGAAATATGTTTTTCTATGAAATGAGACGAGATGATACGTACCTCTCCGAGCTTTGAGCGACCACCCAGTCAGCCAGACGGGCTGCCACTCCTGTTAGCATTTGTAGCTAGACTCATTGTGGTCAACGGTATTTTTCGGGGCTGTAGTTAGATGCGACCAAAGTCTTCCACGTTTTTCCTGTTTACATAGGTTTATATGACCAGTGACATGAGTTCGGGAACGCAAATCCAAAAGTGGCTTTTTCTATGCTGTGGGAAGTGCGTACTATAATGACAGGCGTAGTAACACCTTCTGCGCGCTTCGACAGCGCATTGATGCCTTCACTTCTGATTTCTTTTCTCTCCCACGACCCCCCCTACTTCCGCAAATACAACCAACGTGACTGCACTGCACTACTTGGTACACAGTCAGGAAGCCAGAGCTTGCTGAAAATTATAAGGAAGGGATAATTATCGAGAAGGTGTGCATTCCACGGTTTTAATGCATGACGCGGAGTTCGCGTCGGGTGGTTGCCTCCGCGAAGAGCATTAAAACCGTGGAATGCTCACCTTCGAGTTGATTATCCCGCTTATACCATGGTCATTTGCCAGCAATATCAAATCGCAGCATTAATCTGAAACGGAGATTATGCATAACCCAACATTATGCGCGATTATGCGGACTGTAGCTTACTTGCTACCTACAATTACAATGAACTTATCACGGTTTCCGCAGTCAGCGAGGTGAAATCAGTCTGCTGGCATAGCACGTAGCTAGCGAACTGTCAGCAGTCGCTGATACATGAAGTGGACACGTTAGCTTCATTTGTAACCGTACAGTTACTATCGTTTAATGGATAAAGCCTGATTACTTCGCTGCTACAATATTTACGGTCATTATCGCTTGAGTACCCATTGTTGACCGCCCCGCAGGACGCACTTATATGACGCCGCTAAATTTAGTGGAAATAAATGAGCTGCTAGGTTTCTGTTGTACCCAGTCAAATATCAGCTCTAACATTGCTATGGTTACAAGTTGGGTTGTGGATGAATTTCGAATGGTGAAACGACCGTAGCCGAACTACCTGTGCGGTTCCACGGTTTTAATACATACCTGCCAGCCAATTAGAAAAAATTTGAAAAAAGCATTCACCCAGACCATGGTATAAAAGAAAATAATCAAGTGTGCTACTATGGAGCATTTTCAAATGGAGGACATAGATGCAGACGACTGGCTTGTGGCGGAGCCGGAGCTATATCTATTTGAACCGGAATATACCGAGGAGGAGCTAGCCGAAATGGACCGTGAGAGGGAAGAAGAAACGGACGAAGATGAATCGTATGTGAAGAAGTGAAGTGAAGGTTCGCAAGCTACGTGCTTTGCCAGCAGACTGATTTCACCTCGCTGACTCGTACTCAAGCGATAATGATCGTAAATATTGTAGCAGCGAAGCAATCAGGCTTTATCCATTAAACGATTGTAACTGTGTGCGGTTACAAATGAAGCTAACGTGTCCACTTCATGTATCAGCAACTGCTGACAGTTCGCTAGCTACCTGCTATGCCAGCAGACTGATTTCACCTCGCTGACTCGTACTCAAGCGATAACGCCTGTAAATATTATAGCAGCGAAAAAATCAGGCTTATCCATTAAAAGATTGTAATTGAGTACTGTTACAAATGAAGCTAACGTGTCCACTTCATGTATCAGCGACTGCTGACAGTTTGCTAGCTACGTGCTATGCCAGCAGACTGATTTCAGCTCGCTGACTGCCGAAACCGTCATAAGTTCATTGTAATTGTGGGTAGCAAGTAAGCTACAGTCCGCATAATCGCGCATAATGTTGGGTTATGCATAATCTCCGTTTCAGATTAATGCTGCGATTTGATATTGCTGGCAAATGACCATGGTATAAGCGGGATAATCAACTCGAAGGTGAGCATTCCACGGTTTTAATGCTCTTCGCGGAGGCAACCACCTGACGCGAACTCCGCGTCGTGCATTAAAACCGTGGAATGCACACCTTCTCGTTAATTATCCCTTACTTATAATTTTCTGCAAGCTCTGGCTTCCTGACTGTGTACCTAGTAGTGCAGTGCAGTCACGTTGGTTGTATTTACGGAAGTAGAGGGGGTCGTGGGTTTTGCGTCCCCGAACCCGAACTCATGTCACTGGTCATATAAAGCTTTGTAAACAGGAAAAACGTGGAAGACTTTGGTCGCATCTAACTACAGCCCCGAAAAATACCGTTGACCACAATGAGTCTAGCTACAAATGCTAACAGGAGTGGCAGCCCGTCTGGCTGACTGGGTGGTCGCTCAAAGCTCGGAGAGGTACGTATCATCTCGTCTCATTTCATAGAAAAACATATTTCATTATGAAATTACCGTGGACTGTTCCTTTAAATTCTAAGTTAATGATTATTTGCAAAAAAAAAACATTAAGTTTCTCAGTTTGAACATTAAACACCTTGTCTTTGCAGTGTATTCAATTGAATATAAGTTGAAAAGGATTTGCAAATCATTGTATTCTGTTTTTATCTACGATTTACATAACGTGCCAACTTCACTGGTTTTGGGAACACAATGGAAGTACATGAAGCCTAAGAGGGCAGGAGCGTATGAACTTGTTTTGTAACAACAAAACAGATGATGCGCAGATAACCCGTCAGAAGATCAACAGATCTGAGTGTGAACATACAGTTTCAGTGGAAGCAGCGCTAATCCAAACGCATACTGGGCACAACATTCAAACATTACCCCTTAACTGTCACTGGGACCTAATTAGGGCCGGGCCCAAATGTGAGAAAATGCAGGGGACAGTTAAGGGGTTAAAGTGCTTGAAAGTCTGAAAAAAGGATACTGAAACAAGACCTCTGTCATTTTGTAGGACTAAGTGAGCAGATAAAGAGAATACAAAAATAAAAAAAAAAATCTGTGGGGAATTTTTGGAGAAAATCCAATTTTTCAACGGCACCCAACTTGAAATCTACTAATTGTCGTTATAGGGTTAAAAAAATTCTGCGCTTTGGTGATTCATTTTTGAAAGTCTCCTCTGCAGGGTTGTTGATCAAAAGAATGTGAAAAATAGTAATAGTGGTCCATCTCCTTTCTTTAACCCTCACGTGACAAAAATGTTCCATCTAGCTAAATGTAATGCTTGGACATGTGCGCTATTGAACTCTTTGACGGCTTGCTTTAAGTGCAAACTAAATAGTTTGTTGCAGTTGGAAGTGTTGGAATTGCAAGAGCAGTGCCTTTTGGCGGAAAACTTAAGCTATATTCTCAATCAAACTCCGCAATGTCCTGGGGGGTCATCCGTGCACAGTCAGTGGCTTTAGCCAAGTAAGTTGGCATTTGTGCTTTGACATAAAACTTCGTGCAGCAGAAGTTTACCTCTGATTGTTAACCGATGAGATCGCTTGTATTTGTTAATATCCAATCCGTACCAAATTGTGGGGGAAGTCCCGCCTTCTCACCGACAGGCCGCATCCAACTAGGAAGGGGATTTTCTTTTTAATTTTGTTAGGAAAAGCGTGTGACCTTGAAATCGAAAATGCAAAGCCAGACAGGGCAGCCTGTCATGAAAATGAAAAAGAAAAGTGAACTGCGTAAACAATTTAATTATGAGACAGATATCGCATCTGCTTCTTGAAAAAGAAAAAGCATTTCTGAGAATGTATTTGCTTAATGAGATTAGTGTTTTCGATTTCGTTTTTGTTAGTGATATTGCGGGGCACTTCTTGCAAATGAAAACAGTGCTTACATGGACTTGAAAATGCAAACGCAAAGTGAAGGATTACTTTAGCATTTTCGTGATGATACCAATAACTTGTGTGCTTCTCAAACGAAAACGCATTTCTGAGAATGTATTGCTTTATATGATTGGCGTTTTCGTTTTCGTCTTATTTGTGATATTGCAGGGCACTTCTCGAAAATGCCAATGAGGAATGTATTTTAATTTTCCATTTGTTATGAAAATTGCATACATGGACTTGAAAATGAAAATGCAAAGTGGAGGATTACATTTGCATTTGCATTTTCATTATGATACACATAATGGGCTTGAATCTTGAAAATGAAAATGCATTTCTGACATTGCATTTTCAGTTTGTTAACTATATGCTTCCTTAGACCCGACAACTAAAAACTGAGCTTTATAATCTCTGTATAAAACTGAGAGTAGATCCGAATCTGAGAACAAGGTTCATTTTTTGAGCAGCAGAGGGCGTCGGTGCATTTGCAGTCATAAATGGAATATTTACTCTGACTCGTTCAATTTGTGGATTCTGGTTTTTATTCCAAGGACCGCATTATTCGTTTTATTTTGTATTTTGGGTGGCCCATACAGTTCTGTACTGTTATGGAAATAGGTAATGATGCAAGTCCAGTTTGCCTCATTTGTTGAGTCCGGTCAAATGTAAACTTTTTGCTTGTCGGGGAAATAAAACCTGCGCAGTATATGACATTCTCTGATCTTAGAAAACAAGGCAATCGGAGATAGCAGACCTGGCCCCAGCCACGGGCTGACAGACAGACTGACAGACAAACACACACACAGACATGATCATTGCTTAACCTGGCCCCCTAGGGGAGGGGCCAGGTAAAAAAAAGGGAGAAAAAAAAAAATCAGAGGTGTGCATAAGGTTAATCTTATTTTGAAATCTATAGTACTGTTTATCAAATTTGATGTGTCTAATGGTGTAAATGTCCGATATGAGCGGTGGTTTAAAGCATAAAAAAATGAACCACTCCAATTAAATTTGGGTTTCTATAAAATGCTCTAAGCCAATTTGCTATAAACAGTCATAAAAGAGTAAATTGTTTGCACCTTCTGAAGGAATGAAGAATTTTCCCAAAACTCAAACGGTACGGTCCAGCTCTCGCAAGCGAACTTGAACAGAAAAGGGCCAGGAGCTGCAAAGGCAGGAAGTAAAGAAAAGGGAGAAATAAGAGCCAAACTAAAGACTTTAGATTCTCTCAGGAGATCCAAAGAAATATTGAAGCTACACGTGACAAAGTGTGCCAGCATTACGAGCAAATTAGACACAATCACACCAGTGCTCCAGATGTTGTTAAGAAAATGGATGCATGCAGTGTTTGATCGTCTGAGATTTATGACCTTGTTAATAAAAGAATGGGTGATATTGATAAGACTTTTAATGACTGCCTTGAAAAGGAGAGAGTAAGGATGTCGTTAAATAAACAGGAATATGGGTCTATTTTTGGGAGGACCAACACAGAAACCGTGGTTTCAGTCCCTTGAAGAGTCTGATGATCAAGAAAGCAGCATCTCCCAGTCCTCCAGTAAATGAGCTGATGCAGAAGCAGAACTTGCTCCTAGGGTGGAGCAAGCAAAAGCTGTACAAATGCTACATGCCCAGCAAGCAAAACTGGAAAAACTGGAGACTGAATGGAAGCTGCAAGAAATGCAAATGCTGGCAGAGATTGAACAAAAGGAGGTTGAAATTAAATTAAAGCTGGAGGAGGAAAAGTCAAAGTTGCAGCAGCTGCAAACAGACGGTGAAGTGAAGATTGCAGAGGCCCATGTGAGAGCATACAGCAATTTTGAGGCATCTGGAGGTTGTGATGAAGAGAAAGATCAGGCTCTTCTGGACAGCCCAGACACTGAATACAACCCTTTTCTAAATCTGCAGGCAACCCTCTTTGAGCCTAGACATGCGACACTTCAAAAAAAAAAAAAAAAAAAAACTCAGGAGGATGCCAGTCTCTCTCAGGAAGCCGTTTTTACGCAAGCAATAGCGAATTCATTCACCCTTAGTCGCTTACCTTTCCCACAGCCAACAACCTTTACGGGAGATCCTTTAAGGTTTATGCATTGGATGATAGCCTTTATAGCCTCGATTGACCAGAAGCCCCTGCCAGTAAGTGAGAAAATGTTTTACTTGAAGAATTATCTAACAGGAGAGGCATGTAAGGCCGAGGAAGGTTTCTTCTACCGCAGCTCAGAGGATGCATATCGTGGTGCCTGGGATGTTTTAGAAGACTGGTATGGCAGCACCTTTATTGTCCAAAGAGCCTTCAAGGAGAGACTCATGAAATGGTCTAAGATAGCTGATGACCCAGGAATATTGAGAGAGTTCGCAGATTTACTCCAAGGTTGTGCTGAAGCTATGCCAAACTGTTACAACCCTCACAGGCCTAAGGGTGCTGGGGGGGTAGGTAACTGGATGTTTAAAATTAGTAAGAACCAGGGAGATGTTTAGGATGTAGTGATTCAGTACAAATAATACAAGGGGACAAAGTAGCAACTCAGTGCACAAAGGTTTACTGTGGTGTAAAACAGACGTAAGAAAAAAGGAACAAACAAGGCAATACAGACTCTCACAACTAAGGTCAAGGGACGCTGGATGTTGCCAAAAGAACAGCAAAAACAAACTAGCTAAGAGAGACCGATCTAACCTAGTGGACCAAGTACACAAAACAAAAGCCTACCTACTCTAACTAGCATTATAAATACAGTGGTTGGCAACCACCCCTAAAGGCTAGTGGGTCTATACATTCCAAATCCTACAAGCATATGTACAGGAGCCCCCAGTCTTACCTGTCCCCGGACCTGGAGGTGAACACAAAGCAAACAAAATACACAGTCAAATGAATAAGGGGTAACAAAGACAAGATTAAGATACGGGCAGTTCGCACTAACACAACAAAATCAAAACAAGGCAAAACTCCAGAATAGCAAACAATTCAGGATTTTAAACACTGTGGTAGATCCAGGTTGGTTGACTGTTGGATGACATGGAAGCTTTGGATTGGTTGAAGTGGAACTGGGAAGGCTGTGTTTGGTAGAGGCGGGACTTAGATGATGAAGATTGACAGGTGGCACACAAATGAAGATGGTGGCAGATAAGGGCAAGCAAGTCAGACAATCATAGCACGTAACACCCGCGTTAAAGGCCTGTCTATCCTCAGTGACTGTGAAGAAAATTACAAACTTCTTCAGAAACTGCCTGTGTGGTTGGTGTGCCGATGGAGTCGGATTGTTGTAGAAGAGCTGGATGGATCTGGTGATTATCCAAGCTTTCAACATTTCGCAGAGTTCATGCAAAGGGAAGCCAGAATTGCCTGTCATCCCATTGCCTCCCCTTTTTGATAAATATGAAAACAGCAGATGAAAGGTTACCAAAGAGAGCTAAAACATTCAACGCGGACACTCAAATTGAAGGTTCCAACTTGATGACATCAGACGGCTCAAGGCCAAAGCCACTTTATTTAAGTATGCAGAAATGAGACGCATGGTGTTGCTAAATGCCCAGTCTTCACAACAAAAACTGTGGTTGAGAAAAGAGCCTTTATTTATGAATTTCACTTCTGCTTTGGATGCTTAAGAAAGGGGCACACCGCTAAAGAATGCAAAGGGCGACATTATGGAGCATTATTGGGTCTGCCAATCCTCATTTGGATGGACAGGGAAGCCATATTTTCATGCACTATGTCACAGTTAAGGAGTTGCCTGGGTCTGGTGTTTCTGATGTGTTAAGGACTTTGGAGTCAGACTTCAATGAAAGGAGCCATGAGGATAAGTATGTGTCTCAGGAGGAAGTTTGCTTCATACATTTTCTGAGTGACAATATGAAACAAGAAGAAGATGGACACTATCAGATACCCCTCCCTTTTTAAAGCAATAGCCAACCATCTCTGCCAAACAACAAAAGGCTAGCCACTGTTCGGCTGCAACACTTGAAAAGGAAGTTATCTGCCAGCAAACAATATATTGACTAATATATAGCCTTCATGGAGGAAATAATTATTAAAGGTGACGCAGAACCAGCCCCTGCAGCTTCTGAGGGAGAAACCGTCTGGTATATCCCTCACCATGGAGTGTACCAGCCAAGGAAGCCAAATAAGCTAAGAGTTATTTTTGATTGCTCGGCAAAGTTTAATGGCATCTCATTAAATGACACCTTACTTACTGGCCCTGATTTAACCAATTCATTGATAGGAGTTCTGTGTTGTTTCAGAAGAGAGGAGGTTGCTGTAATCTGTGACATCGACAAAATGTTCCATCAGTTCCGTGTGTCTTCAGAAGCTCGTGACTATCTGAGGTACCAAAAGTGCGGTAACCTGGAAAAGGCACCACAAGAATATCGGATGACAGTTCATCTCTTCGGTGCCGTCTCCTCACCTGGATGTGCTAATTTTGGTTTGAAGTATCTTGCACAGCAATACAAACCCAGCTATCCTGCAGCATCAGCCTGTATTGAAAAGAATTTCTTTGTTGATGATGGGTTAACCAATGTTCCAACAGGGGAAAGAACTGATCGTTGAGACGCAGGAGCTGTGTAACCGCGCGGGCCTAAGACTACACAAATTCAACTCAAATCACGAGGAGGTCCTCTGCTGTGTTGACCCCTCAGAAAGAGCAGAAACAACAGATCCTCTCAAACTGAATCCAGAGGCAACATCAGGACACGTTCTTGGTGTCCAGTGGTCAGTGGTGAGTGACTCCTTTAGCTTTAACATCAATGCAAAGGACCATGCTCCAACTTGTGCTCTCCTGTCTGTCGTAGCGTCCTTCTATGATCCACTTGGGTTTATCTTTCACCCTGAGTGGAAAGTGAATCCTACAGGAGCTCTGTCATATGAGTATTGGATGGGATGATCCAATCCCGGAGCACTTGAGGTCACGGTGGGAGGAGTGGAAAAAGGGCCTAAAAACACTCAAGGGTATCACTATACCAAAAACGTTACCATCCTCGAAACTTTGGTAACATTATAAGCACTAAAATTACATCATTTTTCAGATGCCAGTAATATAAGACATAGTTCATGCTCCTACCTGAGACAGAAAAATGACAGGAATGAGGTCTATTGTAGTCTGGTCATGGCTAAGGCAAGGGTTGCACCCTTAAGAGTTACAAGCATCCCAAGATTAGAACTCTCAGCAGCAGTAACTTCAGCCAGGATGAGTGCCATGCTGAAGGAGGAGCTTCAGGTGAAAATAGATAAAGGATGCTTTTGGGCTGACTCTCAAATTGTGTTGGCATACATAAATAATGAAGCACAAAGGTTCCACGAGTTTGTTGCAAATAGAGTTCAGCTTATTAGAGAAAAAACGGATCCAAGTAACTGTTTTTATGTTGACAAAACACAAAATCATGCTGACCTTGCTTCCAGGGGTCTCCATGCTGCAGATATTCCTTCAACTGGCTGGTTGTCAGGTCCTAAGTTTCTGTGGGAACAAGAGACGCTCCCAACATCTAAACCCTCCACTGAGCTTCTGACTGGTGACCCTGAGGTGAAATCAGTACACGTGTCTGCAACCGAAGTGAATAAATTGGCGGACATTGTGAGTCGACTGCAGAGATTCTCTACCTGGACAACACTTATTAATGTGGTTGCAAGAATAAAGAGATTGGGATCAAAGCTAAAGCATGCTGATTTTGGGGACAGTGTTGGAACATAAGAGAGCTGCTGAAAGTTTTCTGAAGCAATTGCAGCAGCAAGCCTTTCCTACTGAGCTAAAGGTTCTTCAAAGAAATCCCCAGGGAGCTAGCCTTCCAAAGTCAAAAGTGCTTTTTAGTCTCAACCCTATTCTGGAGGAAGGGCTTCTTTGTGTGGGCAGAAGACTTGAAGGATCAACCCTAAGCAAGGAGCAAATGTGTCCTATTATTCTTCCTAAAAACAACCATATCACCAAGCTGATTCTGTGCCACTTCCACAGTAAGATTTGTCACCAAGGCTGAAATTAAACTTTGATGGAGCTCAGAGCCAATGGGGTTTGCGTAATTGGTGGGAGTAGAATTATTACAAGGTTGATATACTTTTGTACAAATGTGTACAGTGCCGTAAGCGAAGAAGGCCAGCTGAAGAACAAAATATGGCCAATCTCCTAAAGGAACAATGTAAATGAAGCTGAAATTTCACATTCTGTGTAATGGATTGTTTTGGTCCCTTCATTGTTAAGAATGGTTGTAAGGAGAACAAGAGATGCTGTTTAATCATCATATGTTTGTCTTCTCGAGCAGTCCATATTGAAATGCTTGATGACCTGTCCACTGATGCCTTTATTAATGCCTTTAGGTGCTTTATTAGTCTGAGAGGAGCAGTTTCTCAACTTCACTGTGATCAAGGCACAAAGTTTGTTGGGGCCAGCAATGAGTTCAAAAAGGCTCTCAAGCAATGTGATGTCAAGGCACTTGAGGCCTCTCTGGCAGACAAACAGTGTGAGTTTGTGTTTAACGCTCCTTCAGCAAGTCATGAGGGTGGCACCTGGGAGTGGGAAATAGGCACCATTTGCAGTGTTTTAAATATGACTATTGCTCAGTGTCCAGGAAGACTTCATGATGTATCTCTCAAAACCCTGTTCTATGAAGCAATGGCCATTGTAAACAGCCGTCCTCTCAATGTTGATGGAATCAATGACCCAAAGTCACTCGAGCCCTTAACTCCAAACCATCTTATCTTGATGAAGTCCAAGGTTGCTTCACCACTTTCCGGAAACTTTGTAAAGGACGATTTGTATGCTACAAAAAGATGGTGTCGAGTACAGTACCTAATGGAACAGTTCTGGAGCAGATGGAAAAGGGAGTATCTCCTGAACCTCTCCTGAAGACAATAATGGCATGTTCCTCGGCGCAAATTGAAGGTGGATGACATTGTCATTATCAAGGAGGACACTCTTCCAAGAAATGAAGAGCAGCCGCAAGCAGTCTTTAAACATGTTTTAGCCATTGTGTACAGTGGAAAGTACTTTTTGGTATTCTCTGGGTGCTTCCCCCCCCCTTTATTACCCTGACTACATATAGCATAGGCTTTTCTGTGGCCCAGGCATTATCAATGTTACTATCACATGTATGAGATTAATAAACAACTTATTTGATTATAGCTTTGTCATCTTATCCAAAATGCAACGAGATGACCCAGACCAATGTGAGCCAACAAGAGCGTGCACTAAGCACAGTGTTTGTGATGCAAAAGGAAAGGCATTGCCCACAGATGTCCTATGGTGAGAGGGGGAGAGAGGAGTAGATTTGTTTATTTACAAATACATTTGGTATTTTTTGAACTATCTAGGGGCCAGAAACCTGTTAGTGTAGCTTTAAGAGCTGTATTTTTCTCCAATTTCCATTGGTCAATAAAAGAAGAGTACAAACTGTAAGACTGAATTTATTTGCATTTTCACAACCGTGGTGACAGGAAGTACACAGCTGTGCGGTTCATTTGACAATATGGGTGTCTCTAAGACTATGGTTGGCCTTAGTATTGATTTACTGCTCATTAAATAAATGTAATGGAGTCATGCGGGCCCAGTGAGGCCATGGACCTCTGCCAAAGTTGCCCCCAAGTAGTGACGCACCAATGTGACGCACTCCTATGCATTTCATGTTAGTGTCAGAACCTGTTTCCCTAATCCCCGCCCCCCCCACAATCCAGCTGTCTTTGTCAGTTGCAGTCTTGTTTAATTTATTGTTTTTTATTATTTGTCTCGTTCTACTCCCCTTCCTCCTTATTTCACTCCCCATATGTGACATAAGCATTTCCACATATCTGTACTACCATTTTAGTTCAACTATTCAGTTACTTTGAACTTAACTCTGACTCGCATAACTGAGATGCACTCATATATACATTTTTGTAATGTGACCTTGACAAGAAAAATAGGAATTTCATTTTTGAAGCATATCATGTTAAGAACATTGAGAAAAAATGTTCATGTTCATATTCGTATATCAAAAAGAACTGCAGGATTACAGGCCAGGCACAAGGCTGTAGTGCCATGAGGGCTTGTGCAGTCGCACACTTCACACAGCCCATGCAATGGTTCCGCTTACAAGTATAGACCTAACCGCAAGCCCAATTCATCGTCATTGGATTAGATCAAAGCCTTGCTGCAACTGTGAGTTTTGGTGACCTTAAGGGACAACATTCCTCTGAGTGCCTGGTGGGGAAGTATGTGCATTTATTGAATGACTTCAAGGTATTACGACACTTTAATAAAGTCTGCGTGAGAAAAAGCACCGTTTGTTTGCAGAATGGCAGTTGCATGGGCCTTGACGCTGAACGGAATGACCACAGGAGTACCAGGCTCATCCCTTTCCGCTACAAGCTTCTATAATTAAATCTCGCACTGAGATCGACCCACCAGGACAGGAGCCATCTCCCCTTCCAGCCAAATCTCTGTCGTCAGAACCCAAAGAGGCTTGGATTGTTTTAGACACTAACTCCTGACGTTTCCCCTTCCACTACACCATCAGGAAACGGGGCTGTTGTTTCAGTTCCACCCTTTGGGGTTAAGAACCGGAGCTTCAGTTTCCTCACAAGTAGCTGAAAAGGCTATTTTTGGTCATGGATAAACTGTGATCAGTCGATCAAGCCAAGATGGTCCACTTGCACTCTGTGTGGAAAACGGTATGACTTCAAATTTTGTGGATAAAATTAGCGCTGCTCAGAACAAAGCTTAGAACAAAGTGTCTGGCGAGCGTCTGATCTCTTTGAATGGATAAGAGTTGAAGATGCCAGTTTGCTGGGCATAGAATAATATTACATATTGTTCATCCAGTTCGTAGTTTTGTAGTCTTGTTACTTCATCCTGGAGGATGCTTTCATACACAGTTTCCCCTGATGTTATTTAAAAATTTTTTTTTGTAGTACAGCATTTCTTTGTCTACCACACGATCATTTGACTAACAGCTTGACTAAGAAGCTTTCCATTTCCGTCTTTTATAGAATTGTTTTTAAACTTTTAGTGTTTGTTTTAAAAGCTCTTAACGGCCTCGCCCCATCCTATTTATCTGAGCTTTTAACTGTTCGTGATCCTTGTAGAGCTCTGAGGTCAACCAGTCAGCTGTTGCTGGAAGTGCCCCGGACAAAGCACAAATACTGGGGTGACCGAGCCTTTTCTGTTACTGCTCCTAGGGTCTGGAACATGCTCCCTGCCGAAATGCGTCTAATTTCTGACCTGGGTTTCTTCAAATCTAGTCTTAAAACCTATTTACGGTGGCTTTTAATGTCCATTAGCGTGGTGACACTTATCTATTGTTTTTATTTATTCCTTTTTATTGTCTGTTGTAAAGCACTTTGGTTCGCCGAAAGGATTGTTGTAAAGGGCTGTGTAAGTAAAGTACATTTACATTCATGAAATCATCCAATTATATATTTTCATTTGGTTTAAGTCAATTTTTCCATGATTACCAAAATTAAACCATAAACCTTACTTTTTACCGACCTATAGCTGTACCCATAGATGCAGGAACCTGTAAACAAGGAAGAATTTTTGAGGATGTTTCTCAGAATCTGTCAAGGATTCATCAACCGGCTGGATGCCAAGCAGCAAGCCGGCGGGAACTGGGACCATTGGCCTAAAGATAAAAACAAATCTCAAATACCAGGCTGGTAAAAAGACAAAAGATTTAATAATATAAACTCTTAAACAAAGCTGCTAAAACAACAAGCATATAATCAGGTAAAAGCAAAATGCAGAGGCACTAGGGACTGGCAATAACCAGCCATATATACTCACCTCCAATCACCTCCACCATAACGGGCTGCACCTGCTGCCCGTTTAGGTGGAGGTGAAAAAATGCAAAAGGGGGAGGGACTGCAAGGCAAAACTCTTACAGAATCAGTACAACAGATATAAACTCATTCATGTTGAACAATTGCACCCAATTGCCCTCATTTATCAAATGTGCGTACACCAAAAAAAATGTGTGTACACTGAATCTCCCGCAAGGATCGTGTTAAAGGAATTTTGATTTTACATTCCTGGTATTACCTTCGCAAAAAGAAACTCAGACGACCCAGAGAAAAAATCAGTCGGAGACAGAGAAGTTAATATCCAAGCCAAAGTCTGTTTACTTTTTTGCAAAAAAGGATCCCCATGCAAAGTCAAGTCAGCAAAATGGAGGAATTAGAAAGTTCTCTGGTATTTGTAAGAATACTCCATGGCGTTCTCCTCCCCCAGTGCTGATTTACACATCACGCAAGCCTTTGCCGTCGCACGCAACTGCTTCAAGGGTTCAAGAATTCTTTATTGTCCCCACAGGGCAAATCGCTCTACAGCCAGCAGTAACAAAAACAATCAACAACAATCACAGAGTAACAACACATAACAACACAAAACAATAATAAATAAAAACAAACAGGTTAATCAGTCACTTGTTCAGCAGACCTATGGCAGCAGGGACAAAAGAATATTTTACTCTATTTGTCCTGCATCTTGGCAGGATATACCTGCGGCCTGACGGGAGCAACACAAACTCACCAACCAAGGGGTGGCTCTGCTCAGTGAGGAGTGAGCGGGCCTTACTTAGGGTTCTGAGCTTGTACACGTCAGAAAGATCATTTAAGTTAATGCCTGCAATTTTGCTGCACACTCTCACTATACCCTGCAAATTGCATTAAGTTGGTACGTAACCACGTCAAGCTGTCTTGGGATACACACACATCTTGCCAGGGAGGAGAGCACCTGCCTTCTCTCTCAGCTCTGGCTCCAGCTTCTCTTGTGATGGGTTCCGGAGCTTTCTATAAACACATAAACTCAGAGAAAGAAAAACATCTTGTCCTTGGTACAGATATTCAAGTTGTCATGACTTTAGATAGGCTACATGTCATGACACACTAGTACAGTTATGCAGGCCCCTGCTAAATCAGAAATATGTAAGCACACACACACACACTCTAGGCCTATGAAGTTGTGAACTAAAACAGAATATGAGCAAGCAAGGATAAGCAATTAATAATAATTAAATGAATCAATAAAAAATGTTTCCACAATCGGCATTTATCAATATGAACGTGAGCGAACGGTCCGCAAAAATCTCACGCCAGCTCTGACCAGGTGAAACCAGCGAACAACATGCAGGAACGAGTGCAGCTGTCAAAATGAGTAATATGCCGCGATGCGGACGTCATGTAGTTAATTAACAAAAAATCTGGTGGATGAAAATCTGGAAAATTAACAAATAGGCTAAATGAATGAATAAATAAATAAGACACCTGTGTTGAGAAATTAATTAAACTTATTTTTTGAGACAACCTGCTTGTCAGGCCAGACGGCTGACAATTACAATCATTTTGATTAAGCGCACTGCGTGGCTTGGCAGATATGCAGGGTGGAATGTCAGATGCTCATCCAGTCAGATATACACTGAAGAATAAAAGAAATGCAAGTTTCTCTTGTTGTTCAGTATATATAGGCCTATGGTCACTTTGACCATGATCGCATTTTAAGAATAAGCTTCTGTCCAACGTGAGAGGAACTGTCTGCATGGAGAAAATCGCCGGAAAAGTGACAAGTGGCTGCTCGTTTTGTGTGGCACCCAATAAAATGTCACGGAGTAATACTAATAAAAGTACAATGAAGAGTAACCTCTGCAGACTGTATTTTAACAATTACCCTCATGCAGCTCCGATCGAGGCAGTGGGGACTCATCCATGTCCACACTGCCTCGTATTCCCACGCGCTCCTCGAATGGTGACAGCTGGAGGTTTGTGTCTGGTTGGCCTCCATTGGTCCGTGCGCTGCTGCGCCTGAGTGCCACAACACATTCTTTGTTGGCAATCTTAAAATCGGACCACTTTTTCTTACCTACATGTAAAGCATTTGGATTGTCTATTATGTAGGCTATATAACATGAAATATCATGGATCTATAAATTGAATTTATTAAGGCCGATGTTCTTCGCACTTATACGTGTGGCCAATGCTGAAATTTTTTCTTGGCCACACTTATAAGTGCGCCAGTTGATGACCATTCCAGTGCTGCTTATAGAAAGTACCGCTTAAAATAAGTTTGGCCAAGAAAGATTTTTTAGCTTCGGACACACTTAACATACGTGAGTGTGAGCAATGGAGAAACGTGCATCTTGGCCTCACTTATAAGTGTCTGATGCGAATTTCGATCAATTTTTGTGCTTGGACGCAGTTAAATAAGTGCGAAGAGTCGCTTCGATTTATCAAAGAATTAAATCAAACGTGTGCTGCACTCCGGTTTTCCACCCCAATGGTGTTTACTGCAGCAGCAATAGTTCTCCAAACTGCAGCCTTCTGGGCTCCCTTTATGCCACTCATAAGGCTTCCAAATAAAATTATTCTGTTTTTCTCCACCTCGGATGTGATGATTTATATTTCCTCAGTGAAGTTCTTTCTTCTTTGCCGTCTTTTGAGAGTCCATGTCGTAAAGTGGGCGGGACTATGCCTCCAGAAGCATGAATTTATAGGGCCGTGTCATTTCTGCCGCCAGATTTATCAACGCCACGCCTGTTCCACACCGAAATCAGCGATGTACACACTTTTAGTAAATCAGATGTGTCGCCTGGCAAACGCTGATATTTACACCAGAATCTACACCAGATCCTATGGAAGTTTGATAAATGAGGACCAACGTGATGGACACAACATGGCTCCTTATGTCATGTGACCTGATTTTTCAGGAGCCCTCATGTCGTAATTACATCTTTAAAACAGGCTCTTGTGACAAGAGCAGCAATGAGCACCACATGTGAAGATGCTGACAAAACTTATTCCGGAATAAGATCACATATATTTTCAGGAATGTGCTAGACGAAAAATTATATTTAGGCATAATGTCCAGCTGCATTTCCTAATGCAGGAGATAATTGACCAGTGCAGAATGATATCCTTCATAAATTCTCATTTTTAAAGATTTATTTTCAGTTAGTGGTTTGTTTTATCCTGCCAAAAAAGTAGATGGGGATATAGGAACGAGGGTTTTCCATCCATGCGTCAGTCCATCAGGCTTATTTTCCAAGCCAGAACTTCTAAACGGCCCAATATTGTGACATGTAATATATGGCTACATTTTACATTGAAGATGTGCCTTTACATACTTCCAGTCGTCCTGTCTGTCTGCCCATCCCCCCACCATGCTTTGTTTCCATGCCATCCCAGGGCAAGGATCAGATTATTTCATACTTGTTGACTTCATTTGTTTATTTCATTCACTTGCCCTTTATTCATCGCACATTCATTGGTTAAAAGCTGTTGAGTAAAATGTTTCCAACATCAATCAGGGTTCATTTTGTAGCATCATATTGAAAACCTTAGCATGTAAGTGGCAGGCTACTGAAGTCAGTCTCAGGATACTCCCAAAAGGTCATCAGATCCCACACCTGTACAAATTCTTTCTGCTCTGCTTTCAATGAACTAGTGCTGCGTCCTTGAGGTCAAATGGCCTTCCTACAAAGGTCATAACATTAACACCTGCAGAGACATTAACACCTGCAAGCGCAAGCTGAAGATTTAATTGCACAGGTTGCACTTCCAACTACCCTTTCTTGGCTCTGTAATTTCTGCTTAGTTCAGTAAGTTGATTGTTGGACTTTGTGCGTTTATCAGACTTATGTTGTTGCTTGCTTCATACTATACGTTAAGATTGATTTACATTGTATTAATATTTTTGTTCCAACTAGTAGAACAACAGGTATAACAGGTTATTATGTAGGTGGCTCTTGGATTTGACCTTGAATGTTCCGTCTTGAGTTTTCAGCACTTATTGCAGGGTCATTCCATGTCAATTCACAGTGATTCCAGAAACTTAATACATTTTTAGTCGCGTAGCTCATATGAAAGAGAAGTTATTGGTCCCTCGATATGGTTACAAATTGAGTGTAGGAGTGTAAATGGGCGTGGCATCCAAATTTCCTAGGGCCATTATGCCAAAATGACTAAAGGTGTGAAGCTGAAATTTGGGATTCCTTCATTAGAGGTCAAAAACTAATTCTGGAATTTTTTTTTAGTCAAATCTGAGAGATGTCACTAGGGAGGGTGTGAACTGACATGGAATAACCCATGAGTATTTAAGCATTTTATTTATATTGCTCTGGGTGAGAGCGTCTGCTAAATGCCGATAATGTAATATTATACACTGATACACCACACTTTTGGTTACAAGATTTGCTACTTTGTCACTTTCTAGTACATGTGTTTAGGCCATGTCCTCATAAATATAGATATTTTTCTGAAGTGTTATTTTTCTCCTTGAGTTTTTTTTTTCCCAATCTGTCTGCATGGCCTCGCTTAAAAAAATTGAGATTTGAAAGAAATTCTGATAGGCCACAGAGTGAAGCTTGCTTAATGTAGGAGGTGCTACCATATGGAGAGTCACCTGAGTGAATTTGACTTTGACTCATCTGACTTTGCATCATACAATTGCTTAGCCGGTAGTATGTTGGGCTTATTTAAGTTTGCCCTCTGAGTAGCTGTTCTTCGGCACGCAAGCTCAGCAGCCCTCCTCCACCCCAGCTCCACCTGTCTTTCATGCCATGCATTGATCATGTCTTGTGACTAAATTACCATTCAAAAAACAATGTCTTTCCCTTTTTAGGTCATGGTTGCTGTAGGCTCTGTTCCATGGAGGGGAGGTTGGTAGCAGTCTTCGGTTCCACGCTTGGACGGGCAGGGATCTCTCAGGACGGAGCCATGTCGCCAAACCCAATGTATGCATGTATGCTTTCGATAAATTTTCTCTTTTTGACAAAGTGGTCCTGTCAAAATAAATGTCCATGCATGACAGAATGCAAAAGCTAAGGCAACCATTCAATTCAAGCATGCCGTGCAATTAGGTGGCCATGAAGTCTCTAATACCAGAAAAGAACTTTGCACAAAGCAACAGTGGGCACTCCGTTTACATGTCCACACGGAGAGACATAAACCAGAATTTTAAAAAACCTTCACTTAAGCAGGCATTAAAGAAAAAACTCTTTCAAAAAGCTATTATTTTTCAAAAATACCCGACAAAATATGGACAAGGACTCAGTGGCCACATTGACGTCTGTGCGCCTGTTCATTAATTCAAATATCTAATCAGTGGGTCATGTAACAACTCAATGCATGATGGCATGCAGACTTGTTTAAGAAAATAATTTGTTAATGACAATAAACATCGGAATGGAGAAGAAGCTTGATCCAACTGATTTGACCTTGGAATGATAGTTGGAGCCAGGCAGTGTGGTTTGAGTATCCCTGAAACTGCTGATCTCTTGGAATTTTCAGGAGCGGCAATCTTCAGAGTTTGAAGTGATTACTGCAACTCAAAAGCATAGAGTGAGTGGCAGGTTAGTGGGTGGAAATGCTATGTTGATGAGAGAGATCTGTGATGGTTCTGCCCTGCAGTCCCTCCCCCCTCCTGCTGTCTTCGCCTCCACTTCATGAGCCACACCTGTTGCTTGTTGAAGTGGAGGTGAAGTTTATGGTATTTAAGAGCTGCACTGCTGCATTCTGATGCCTGAGTTGTTGTGCTGCTGCTCTCCTGAGCTTTGTAGCGGTTTTATTAAATATCTCTATTTTTGTACTCAGCCTGTGCGTGTGGGTCCCTTATCCACTTTTTGGGTACATGGTCCCAGTGCCTGCCGGTTTGCTGTTTTCTGCCGGCAGCGGGGCAAAACCATAACAAGAGCAGAGCAGACTGGCCAGACTGGTTCAAGCTGGCACGAAGGCAACAGTAATTCAAATAACCCCATGTGCTCTGAAGGCTGGGTTCCAAGCCTCTCAGCTAAGAACAGGAAATTGAAGCAACAAGAGTGTGAAGGCTCACCAAAGCTGGGCAGTAGAAGATCAGAAAAAACATAGCCAGGTCTGACAAATCTTCATTTGTATAGTGTAATGCAGACATTGGGGCCAGTATTCGGCATAAGTAACCTAAATCCATGGACCTGTACTGCCTTGTATGAACAGTTCCTTCTAGGGGTGGTGGTATAATAAAGCGGAGAGCATTTTCTTGGTGCATGTTTAACCCCTTAATATTAGCTGAGGTGCAGTTATATAAATGTCATGGCTTATTGAAATGTCGTCGCTGACTATGTCCGAGCCTGAATGGCTGGAGTTTTTTCATCTTCAAATGGCTAGTAATAGCAGGATAGCCCACCATGTCACAACACACTCATCGTCTCAAGCTGGTTTCACAAACATGACAGTGGGTTCAGTTTTCTTGAAAGGCGTCTACAGTCACCAGACGTCAATCAATTCGAGCACCTTTGGGCTGTGGTGGATGGGATATTCACAACATGAATGCAGCTGATTGATCTACTGCAAGAGCATGATCTTACCATAACAGCATAGACTGAAATCTCTGAGGAATGTCACCCTGTTGAATCCATGTTACAAATAATTCAGGGTGTTCTGGGAGCAAAGATGGGGAAGGGGTGAAGGTTGTCCAACCCAGTGTGGGAGAAGTGTACCATAATAAATTGACAACTGAGAGTGCCCAATTCTATTCCTCTCTTGGCCCGAACACTTCATCTTATCCCTGCATTTTGTGCATTCCAGTGGAGAGTAGGTTGTCTTGTTTCTCTTTGGGATTGAAGCGAAGTGATCATCAAGTCTTAAAAGATGGAGCAGGGGTCGTCAACCCTGGCCCTGGAGAGCCGCAGTGTCTGCTGGTTTTTGACGTTACTCTGCACTTAATTGATGAATGAAAGCAGTTCATTTCACACTTAACTCATCTCACCTGGCGTCTTAGGCTTAAACAGGGTGGAGAAAACCAAACTCAGCACACCCTGTGCTGTTAGCAATACTCCTGCACTGAGGGAATAATAAGCCAATCAATCAATTACCTGGAACTACCCACAAGACTCCTAGAGCCAATTAAACAGATATGCAGGTTGTGACAGAAGTCTATGTGGAAACCAAGATTTGTCAATGTGGACATTTAGCATAGTTGTAATCCGGACAAAGTGTATAGGCAGGGGTAGCAAGCGCCGGTCCTGTAGAGCCACAGAGTGTGCTGAGTTTGGTTTTCTCCACCCTATTTAAACCTAAGACACCAGGTGGGGTGAGTTAAGTGTGTAATGAACTGCTTTCGTTCATCATTTAAGTGCAAAGTAACGTCAAAAACCAGCAGACACTGCGGCTCTCCAGGACCAGGCTTGACGACCCCTGGGGTGGAGGAAATTTCACAGAAAGCATTGTGAACTAAAGAAATATGGCTGCTGGTGCGGGGAATGAAGCCCAAAAATGTAAGTAAATCTTTGCAAATAACCTTTTGAAAATGGTAATAATCCATTGAAATATTTTAATGCAGATGCAATGAAATATGTAATCGTTTCTTTATGACAAGCATTTCACAAAAATTACTGTTCACGATGTCAACAGAACTTTATTTAAATAGTGATTTGTGTATGATCCAGTACAGTTAATTTCCATGCCCTGCTTTTGAAGAGTCTAAAATCCAGCAGTGAATTTTGAGCCCTTCCCCAGTCCTCTGATCAGTGCAGGGCTGAGTCTAAGTTGCAATGGTAACAAATGGTAAAGTGTCTTCCCATTTCCGAGGTAAAGATTTTTACCCTCACCTCTTGTTGCTGCATTCTGAAGGACTACTATGTTCTCAAGGGCACACCAAAACTCAGGGTTGGGCCAAGAAAAGGGATTAAGCACAAGGCCAGAGTGCTTCATCAGGGGCCTATTGCACAAAAGTCAGATCCTGAGATCCTGGATCAACGCCAAAGCGAGGATTACCATATCCCAAACAGCGTGTCGCTGGCTTAATTGATTGCACAAAGCCAACAGTGGATGGAAGAGAAGTGGCTAAGTCAGGGGTTTCAAAATGATCCGTAAACGGGCTAAGAGGCTGCAGGTTTTCACTCCAACAATGCAGAAGCGCACCTGATACAACTAATCAGTTGTGCAGGCCTAGATCAGATCACCTGTGATGGAGGCATACTCAAATAAAAGTAGAATGTTAGCGTCAGAAAACTACGTCATGGAGCCTCCTAAAAATGTTTGATTCCAGTATCGCGAAGCAAGCGACATTGCACTCATGTCCAGCGCTAAGGCAACGACTCTGCCTTACCCGTCGCAGTCTGAATAAAGATGGAGTGAAGTAGCAGCAGTGCTGTAAGCAGGGAGTTACCACAGCGATTTAAGACCGAGCTGAAACACCATAGCCTACTTCATCCAGCAGTGCTCATCTTCTACTCTGATGGAAGTCTCAACTTGTGGAATAAGGACAAATCTGATAATGACGTAATCTAAATATGGTCAAAATGTAACATGGAAGGGGGACTGATTGACCTGTGATGATCATTGTCTATCACATGTATACTTGAATATAATGATCGACTATTGGCTATTTTACTGACATCAATGGTCACGAGTTTCAAAAATAATTACTCTGGGCCTATTATAATTGAGATCGTAGTGTGTAGTGGACATACTGGCTAGCTCCAGACTTTGTTTCCATAGTAACTAGTGCCATGGCTTAGCTCACACGTTTTGCGCAACCGAAATGGGGCTTGAGATCAGGCTAATCCTGTGCTGATTACAGGCTAATCCCTTATCCTGCCTTTGTGCAATAGGCCCCTGGTGTCATCCAGGGTAGCTAGTATGGCGAGAGAAACCTGACTGTGCTATGAAGCTGGTAAGTGGTGTATTTTCACTAAATGCACCTGCACGCACACACACACACACACACACACACACGTTTGTTTTCATGTTTTTTTTGGAACATTCCATGTACTTCCATTCAGTCCGTAACTCCTTTCCCTGATCTTAACCCTAAATAGTATATAACTAACCCTCACCTTGACCCCTAACCCAAAAATTGCAAAATTTTTTTTGTGGGGACCTGACAGTGTCCCCACAAGTGCAAAGAAATGCGAAATTCCATGTCTTATGAGGACATTTGGTCCCCATAAGGGTATGGTGAACGAACAAACAAACAAACAAACAAACAAACAGAGCACTACCTAATTGTAAACATGAGGGTCAGAAGTACAGCACTCAGTTTGAACTCAAGTAAGGGCATATGCAAAATTATGGCACCGATGTACATGATGGTATATCATGACGGAGATATAACTGAAATAATAAAATGCATGGCTGAATAGTGTCCTTGAAAGAGTCCAGGCATGATTAGGTGGAAGTGAATTGAGTGATTGGCTGATCATGTAGTTCATTGCAGATATATTGGTGAGAACATCCCTGCCATCTCATTATATACAGACTGGAATGAAAGAAAGTAAATTTAGTCTCGTACAGTGTAAACCTTGATAGTGTGGTGAACTCACATTAGTGATCTTGTGTTCACAGCACTTAAAAAACGAGCTAAGCATAACTTTTACCTTATGTTTTTAAATTGGTGATCCATAAGATTTGAATTGGTTTGTTTATATTGACATCTTTGGCAGCTGTAACTGCAGTTGCGCTTCTGGACCTCATTTCCCATAACTCTTATCAAAACCCAACAGTGTCGTCTGTATGACGTCAGTAAATTGACGGCTCTTACCAGTTCTACGCCTTCTCAATTCTCATACAGAATGGAAAGATGCTCTTTGACACGGCAATTGAACTCAATAAAAGTAAAAATTATGTGAGGTTAGTCATCCATTAGCATCATCCATTCCAGTAACATGTTAGGCTATTATGATGAATTGATTAACTTAAAGGGCAGCCAATTCTCGCACATTCGCCGGGAGAATTTGTGCTTCACTCGCGTTCCTGTGCTAGTCAGTAATTATTCAATCAACGAAATGCGTGTGTTTCATGATCGTTCAAATTGTTTAAATAAAATAAGACCATTTGAAACATTTTTATGCAATGCCACTGCTTCCAACTCCTGAGTGAAGAAAAGTGTGAGAATTCCGAAATCATAATTGCTCTCTCATTACTAGAAGCGAAATCCACCGTAACACATGTGAAACTGATAAACCTTAATGCATTAGGACTTCAATTCCACATGAGAATCTCTACAAACAGTCTGATAGAATAATTTCTGACTACAGTATGGGAATGTGAATATGTCATTTATATGTGACAGTTGAGAGCCCTGTGTAAATAATGAAAACAGTGGGTGGTTAACAGGTAACGTTATAACTTTGTTTTTTTAAATAAAAAAAATTTGTTGAGGCGGTTAACGTAGCTTTTTCCCCATTTGCTTCCTGAAATTACTTTATAATTTTAGTTTCAGTAGTAGCCTCAGCAGAGACTCAGCTAATATTCGTTTCTGCTGTGCACATTATAAATGTACAATATGGTACTTGCCATTGCCATTGGGTAGACGTCAGAAGGGATCCAGTTGCGGTACTTTCCGCTTTATGGACGGCTGCATTTTTAACGGTCCTCCCTTAATTCCATCCATAAAACCGATATAAAGTGAAAGGGACGAGTTAGATTTTTGGTTAGGGGATAGAGCCAAGGTCCAGGTTAGGGAAAATGCCACTACCGGATCCCTTCTGACGTCTACCTCGCCATTGGTTTTCCCGGGTTCCTTACTTCCTGAGAGGGCCAAGATGGCGCTGCTGTGAACAGATTTGTTGAGCTCACGCTCCTCTGAACCGAGTGATTTGCAATTATTTGTATTGATATAACAACTTCTAGTACAATGTCGAAATAACAGTTGTTGTTTGAAAATCGTAGACTCAATCGATCCCATTAGCAACTAGAAATAAATAAATAAATAAAAGGTTGAGCATGGCTGAGCAGATGCTAATAGCCACAGACGACAGTGATGAAGTTGGCCAACAATCCGAGGAACCAAGCTGCAATTTGAAAGACTGCCTTTGCGGAACCTTTGCAGACTACCCCAAGTGAAAGCGCTCCCTCCAACTACAAAGCCATTGGGGGTGAGTCCGTAAATCCGTACTTTCTTAATGCAATATTTGAGAAACTTCCAACCAATGAAAAAAAACACAGATGCAACTGCCAAATCAGTGGAGTCTCTTACATCCACTGTACAACAACTACTTAATCAGGTTTTGGCACATAGCGAAAAAATCACATCGTCGAGGCTGAATTAAAGAACTGAAACAACAATAGTCAGTTGCAACGTAACTTAGCTGAAGCTCAGCGATATTGTCAGAGATGGAACCTGAAGCTGTTCGGTGTGCAAGAAAAAGAAGGTGAGGGATGGCGATTGATATTTTCAGCAAAATGGCACCTACAGTTCGAGACAAATTGCCAATGGCGGTGGATGTTGTGCATCGGCTGGGTAAGAAAAGGCAAGATGGATCTCCACGAACAACAATTGTGAGGTTTACAATGTGTTTCTACCGGGACATAATTTGGAAAGCTGCCAAGGACTCCAAATTTCTAGTGGGCAACAAACATCAAAGAAGCACTTTCACTGGAGGATGTCGCTGCGTGGCAAAAACTCTGGCCGTTTGTCAAAAAAGCTAGAGAGGAAGGTAAAAAGGCGTCATTCAGTGGGCCATTTGCCTTTATTGATGGGAAAAAGATTGACTGTCAAGATGTCAAATGACTGTGTGGTGATTTAAACCTATAGTACTGTCACTGCTGTTGTTGCATGTTGTTGCATATTGTAAGTGAAGAATGGGAAAGGATAACAACGAGGAAGAGGATTTTCTGGCTTTTCCATTATATAATTCAGCTGTCGATTAATAATGGGACTTAAGTTGCGAGTACCGTGTTTGCAAATATCTCAGTTCGGGTTGCTACTACAATCTTCTGTCTAAGCTTAGGGTCGATATAACAGGCTTGTTAGTTTAGATAATTACTTAGTTTTGTCACTACAGATTTTTATTTTCTTTTTTTAAAATGATTCAGACTTTTGATTTTAATGCATTCAGTATTGTATTTTTAAATGTTAGGGGTCTTTGAAACATTACTAAAAGAAAAGCTGTATTTTTGTTCTGTAAACATACAGAAGCAGATTTTATTCTTCTGCGAGAAACTCGTTCATGAGAATCCGACTCTAAATTTTGGAAATATCAATGGGGAGATTTGGCATACTTTAGCCATGGATCTAACAATTCTGCTGGTACTGCAATTTTATTTCATAAATTTAAAGGTGATATAATGGAATCACATGTCTCTAAAGATGGAAGATGGATCATTTTAATTTCCAAATTAGATAATGCATATTTCATAGTTTGTAATGTTTATGGCTACAACTCACATACTTCAAATAAGACTTAATTTTCAGACCTTGCCAATAAGCTCATGATATTAAAAAAAAGAATTTCAAATACTTTGTTTATTATAGCCGGAGACTTTAACGAGAAACCAGATAATTATTTAGATCGTTTCCCTTCAAAATTGGTTAAAAATAATCAAGAAAACAACATCAACACATTGTGTAATAAGTTATCTGTAATTGATGCATAGCCTTTTTTTTAATACAAACCTACAGGAATACACCTGGCGTAATAACTCAATGTATGTTAAATCTAGATCTTTTTCTAGTTTCTCCACCGCTTTTACAGTATGTGAAAAAAGTGAATCACCAACATGCTCCCTTGACTGATCACCAACTGATCTTGTTAAAATTAGGGGGCTCTGAGACTTCTAGTAACATTAGTGGATATTTTCCAATATCAATATTTTAATTTTTTTCCCAAATGTAATATTTTAATGTTGAATTTTGTATCATTTAAAATTCTACAATAAAATATTATATTTAATTAAGGAGTAATTTCCAGAAGATGACACTGTAAGTTAGGGGAATTGGGAATTACTGTATTTAATTGGGAATAGGGGAATTGGGAATTACTGTATTTAAATTCAAGGTAAGATCCATTGCTATTCCACGATGTAAAGAAATAAAAAAAGACAGGTGTTCTGAGGAAAATGAACTGTAATGATCCTGATCTGCCTGACCATGTTTTAATAATGAATTCTGCCTTGTCTGACTATGCTCTGTATTTTGTGTTCTGTTTTGCGATTCCATGCCATGTTTTGTTTTTGCCTTGTCTTTGTCTGTTTGCCATTTTCCACCATTGCAGTCATATTCTGGTCCTTGTTTGGTGTCATACCATGCATTGCACTTTGTCTCCCCCTGCATGGTCTTTTGTCATGTGATCGCTCACTGCCCCAGTATTGCGTGCCACACTTTCGGGTGATTTCATGGTTTCTGGGATTTCATCCATTCCTTCCAATCTCATTTACTTCCTTCACCTTGCTTTTCTATATTACTAGTATAACTAATACTAACAGTTGGTTGTTTTGAGTAAACTTACTAATCAAGACTAACATTGTTTATAGTACTAACTTACTAACAAGCACTAGGGATTGTATAGCTGCACATTACTAATTGACTAACAAGCTCTCAGCACTCGCTCTGCTCTAGTCTCCACCCCTTGCCATCACTCAATTTACTTTGCTGCGCATCAAGCAGATCTTCTGCACCTTGTTAATCACTGTTCTGCCTCTCACTCTGTGCACGGTAGAACTCCCTAACCGGAGCCGTATGTTTGTCAGTAGGCTGTCTCTGTGATCCCTGTCCACATTTTGGCTTTTGCTAATTTCTTGTAATCAGGAACCTCCTCATGTTCATTCCTTTGTAATTAGTCTGATCCATATCACCTGCCTTTTAATTCTCTGACAAACCCGTGCCTGTGTACCGAACCTATTTTGCCCGAGTACTGTGATTGGTGCCCTGGTTACGACTCGGATTTCGCCCTCTGGATTTTGAATGGATTGTGGACTCTGTACTGTTGCCTCCTGCTCTACGGGGGTTCTCCCCCATCCTGAATAAAATCCAGTTTTACTGCACTGCTTGGTTCTCGTGACGATACCTTACATGAACTCTTGGACAAGTTGAAAATACTAATTAATAAAGACACCCTATTTATAGAAGAAAAAGCAAGTTTAAATATTTTTCAATTAGAAGTGGACCAGTTGTATTCTGATTTAGTTAAAGGAGCATATATTAGATCTCGGGCCAAGTGGTTAGAAGACGGTGAAAAACACTCCAGTTACTTTTTTGTCTAGTTTTCTTTTTTATAAGAGAATCTTCATCTGCTTTAAATATTAATAGTAATGTATGTAAGGATGTTAATTTCTGAATATGTAAATAATTTTTATGATAATCTTTATTAATCCAATTTTAATTAAATCGAATGCAAAACCTTTATGCAATATATGGATCAAATCACTGAGACTTCTAATGATTTCAGAAATGTATGTAAAGCTGACCTTTCTTAAGCAGAGTTAAGAAAAGCTGTAAAATCATTGAAAGGCGCCTGGTATTGATGGTATATCTAATGAATTTTATTTACATTTTTGGGAACAACTAGAGGAACCAATGTTTAACATGCTTAAAAAATGCCTTACAGAAGGCAAGATGAGTGCTACAATGAAACAAGGAGTCGTTTCCCTTATCCCTAAATCAGATAAGAATCCTCTTTTAATAGAAAATTTGTGACCAATTACTTTATTAAATACAGATTATAAAGATTATGGCACTGATTTTCGCGAACAGGATCAAAACCGGCTTGAACGACATAAATAATGAAACCCAAACTGGATTTTTGAAAGACCGCCACATTAGTAGTAATATTAGATTGGTGTTGGATCTAATTGATTATGCTGATTCAATTGACTCTGAGGCAATTATACATTTCCTTGATTTTTGTAAGGCTTACGACACAACCGAGCAAAAGTTCCTGTTCCAGTCTTTAAAAACCTTTGGTTTTGGCATTAAGCTTATTTCTACCATTGAGATGTTTTATAAAGATATTAGCAGCTCTGTAATGATTAATCACAATACAACTAAAAGATTTAATTTTCATAGAGGTGTTCGTGAAGGCTGTCCGATATCTGCATTTCTTTTCATCTTGGTGGTAGAATTACTAGTTGAATTACTCGTATTTTAAATAAATCTGCTTGGAAAGGTATCAACATTTTTGAAAAAGAAATTAAAATATCTCAACTTGCAGATGGTAGAACATTATTTCTCAAAGATAAAAACCAGGTGGCTGCTGCTTTAAAATATATTGGATCATTTTCCTCAGCATCTGGTTTAAAACTTAATTTAAATAAATGTGAGATTTTAGGTCTTCACGACTCAAGTGATAAATTTATTCATAATATTCCTGTTAAGGACAGTGTTTGGGGATCCATATATCAAAAAAACCTATTTGTCTGTCAACATCTTAATTTTTTTCCCAAAGTTAAAAAAAAACAAACCATTCTAAACAACTGGCTTCAACGAAACCTATCAATTATAGGAAGAGTGTTACTATCCAAAGCGGAAGGGAAATCTTGTTTTGTTTAACCTACCTTAGCCGTATTTTTAGACGATAAAACAAGCAATGAAATAAACAAAATATTTCTTAACTTTAAAGGGAAGAATAAACTGCATAAACATAAAAGAAATATCATAATTAATAAAAGAGTTGAAGGAAGGCTTGAAGTTATTGATTTTTTTCGATATTAATAACACATTTAAAGTCAACTGGCTGAAAAGATCTATACTTAATATAGAATCCATTTGGTATTTCATTCCTAATTATTTATTTTTTTAAATAGAAGGTCAACATTTTGTCATGAAATGTAACTATTCTCCTGCAAGACTACCTGTTACACAGGTTTTATTGGCATGGAAATTATGTCCACAATTTTTCCCCTCAAATAACCATTTTGTGGAACAACAGGGATTACAATTAGAAAGAAATACTAATTTTTTTCAAAATGGGTTGAAAAGGATATAACTAATGGGACTGATTTATTTGTTACAAATGGTAAGATACTTAAGTGTAAAAATTTCATGGAAAAATATAATTTCCCATTTTGTATATCAAATAAAGTTAAAGAAACTCATTTTAAAATTTTGCCTCAAATATTTCCTTGTTCTTTGATGTTGGCAAAATTTATGGAGATTGATGATAATTGTAATTTTTGTAAAAAAGAATAGGAATCTATCATACGCTTATTTTTGAATGTGAATGCGTAAAAGAATTTTGGAGTGAGTTAAGTTCTTATTTTTTCAATTTAACTAACAGGATACATGCTTTTACACTGCAAAACATAATATGTTATTCTGAAGATAAGGTAAAAATGTATGAGTTTGTAGCCAATTTCTTTATTTTATCTGGAAAATTTTTTTTATTCACAAGAACAAATATTTTAAATCTGCGCCTAAATCTTCTAAGCTGAATTGGATTACTTTATAAGGATTTAAGATAAAAAGAATGACATTTTTTTTTTTACAGTATTATGAGAAAATGTTTGATGTATAACCCCTAGCAAGACATTAGAAACAAATGGATTTTGCAATATTTTATTTCTCTTTTCTTTTTCTTGTGTTTTTGCTACCTTGTGTAAATTCTTTTAGCCTGGTTCAAAGTGGAATTGAATGTTGAATTTTTGCAATTAAAAAATAAGAGAACAAAAAAAGGTTCCTTACTTCCTTCAAGCTAGCTTGCGGCTCCTCGTACCTTCTGGACAGACCAAACGCAGCTTACTGACGTAAAAAGCGTCACTAGATGTGCACCTGTATTTGAATATAGCGCGGGAATGTCGCCACAGACACACTGACACAGTGGCGCAAAAAGTGGGTATGCATTATACGCGGCGCATAGGGGCACCATGCTAGAGGGGGCGCCAAAGTGATGGGTGAAAAATTATTTTGAGTCGGCATTTTCTGTATTTAACAGCTGTTTATGCGCGTTTAAATAATATGATCAATAACAGAGGGGCATGTCACTGATTAGGCGCCCCTCCGCTCCCCTCCTCTCGCCCACTCCCACACACACTATAGGCGTTCCAGTGTGCGCTCCCTCGAGCACGCGCTGGAGCGGTTTTTTTTATTTTTATTTGCTTCGTGTTGTCACATCAAATGACAGGGAACTCAAGATGGAGAGGCAGAAAAGAAAGCTCTCGGGGGCACAAAGTTGAAAACGGAAGAGTGAGAAGGAGAAAACTTTTTAGAGGTGAAGATGAGGGAGAGGAACAGAGAGGTGCAGATGATGGTGAAGAGGAACTGGAACAGAGAGGTGAGGAACAGAGAGGTGCAGATGATGGTGAAGAGGAACTGGAACAGAGAGGTGAGGAACAGAGAGGTGCAGATGAAGGTGAAGAGGAACTGGAACAGAGAGGTGAAGATGAGGGAGAGGAACAGAGAGGTGCAGATGATGGTGAAGAGGAACTGGAACAGAGAGGTGAAGATGAGGGTGAAGAACAGAGAGGTGCAGATGATGGTGAAGAGGAACGGGATCAGAGAGGTGAAGATGAGGGAGAAGAACAGAGAGGTGCAGATGATGATGAAGAGGAACAGGATCAGAGAGGTGAAGATGAGGGAGGAGAACAGAGAGGTGCAGATGATGGTGAAGAGGAACTGGAACAGAGAGGTGAAGATGAGGGAGAGGAACAGAGAGGTGCAGATGATGGTGAAGAGGAACTGGAACAGAGAGGTGAAGATGAGGGAGAGGAACAGAGAGGTGCAGAGGAGAGGGCTGGGGCAAGGCCGTACTCAGAAGATCCATCTGAATGGCCTTCACCACACGAAATTGGGGACTCATTGAGGCAGTACATGGTTGAGAATGGCCCACAGAAATGTCCTGATGGGCCATATCTAAGATCAGACTAGAGTAAAAGGTGTTTTTCCAAAGCATACTGTTTTCGTGTACTGTCCAATGGAGAGAAAGTGGAGCGGGATTGGTTGCTGTACTCCAAAAGTACAAACAGAGTCTATTGTTTTGCATGTAAGCTTTTTGGTGAAGCTAGAATTGCTGACACACACCTTGTGGTGGGGTATAATAACTGGCAGTGTCTTTCAAAAACACTGAAGCACCATGAAACCAGTGATTATCACATAAATGCTTATCTGATGTGGAAAGAATTAGCATCCCACTTACTCCTAGGTAAAACTATTGATAGCGAGTTGCAGAGAGCCATGGCCGCTGAAAAGCCACACTGGAGAGGTGTGTTGACTCGAGTGATCGACTGCATACTCTTCCTTGCAGAAAGAAACCTGCCACTCAGGGGAAAAAATTCACAGTTGGGAAATCCTAAAAATGGAAATTTTCTGGGTATCCTTGAGGTCATAGCATGGTATGATGTCACACTGGCAGAGCATCTTAGAAAGGCTGCCTTAAAAAAAAAACACCGGATATTGCCCTGGTGCACGCAAAACAAATTTTTACATTCAATATCAGAATGTGTTTTAGGTAAAATTTTGTGCCCAGATCAAAGTCTCCAAGTACTTTGCAGTGGAATTGGACTGCACACCCAATATTTCAAAGCAAGAGCAGGCCTCAGTTATCATATGTTCATACAGATGAGAAGAAGAAGGTCACTATTACTGAATCTTTTGTGGGGTTCACAGCTGTGAAGGACAAAACTGGGAAAGGCCTCACAGATACACTGACATGGGTGCTGGATAGTCTGGGGTTGGAGATTGCTAATTGTGGGGGGCAAAGTTACGACAATGGCTCTAATATGAGGGGAATACACAAGGGTGTCCAAGCTTTAATACAACAGAGATGTCCAGAGGCTCTGTTCATCCACTGCTGTAGCCACAGCCTGAACCTTTTGCTATGCGATGCAGCCTCATCCAACAGATAGTGTCAAACCTTCTTTGGCACTCTTCAAAGATTGTACACCATCTTTTCGTCTTCTGTGAAGAGGTGGGATATTCTCACAGAATTTGTTGACATCACACTGAAGCCTCTGAGTGACACCTGGTGGGAAGCAAAGCTAGACTCTGTCAAAGCTGTTCGTTTCCAGTCTGATGAGATTGTAAATATGGAGTTCCTTGTGTGCCTCTTGGTTTGGTATGACTTATTGTCAGAGATAAACTTTGCAAGCAAGGCACAAAAACCAGCAGATGTGTCAATGGACACAGACATTAGATTTTTCGATTCCCTGAAAGAGTTTTTGCTCAAGTATAGAGAGGAGGGCCTTCAGAAGTCACTTAACATTGCCCGCAGGATAGCCATTGAAATAGATGCTTCTCCAGAATTTAAAGAGAGATGTTTTAGGAAGGAAAAGAGGTTCTAAGATGACAATTCCAGCACTGCTCATCATGAAAAGGAACTAGAGAGGCACTTTAGGTGCATGGTTTTCAATGTTATTGTCGACACAGTCCTGCAAGAGTTGTCTGACAGGTTTTCCAATCTTCAGCTTGTGTGTGAGAAATTTAAATTCATCACTAAAATGAAGCACATGATTAAAGCTGAGCAGGAGGAGATTACCAGATATGCCCTGACTACCTGTGATGTTTCCAGGGATATCATTCAGGAAATATACCCAGCAAGCCGTCTACTAAAGGGTTACAAGGCTCTTTAGAAGTTGAATGTCCTCATACAGGAGAATCTTGATTTGGTGTTCCCAAATTTGACAGTAGTCCTTAGTGTATTCCTGACCATGCCTCTGACGGTTGCATCTGCTGAAAGATCCTTCAGTAAGCTGAAGCTTATTAAAACGTACCTTCGTTCGAGTATGAGCAATGATCGCCTGACCCAGTTAGCAGTGATCTCTATTGAAAACAGTGTGGCACGGTCTATTTCATTTGATGCCATTCTTGACAAATGGGCGAGTGCAAGGGCACGACATGTAACAATTTAGTGGTAGCACTGTTACATAGGGTACAAACTGCACTGAATGTATTGAGCACTGGGTGCCACTGTTGTTACATGTCATTACATTATTGTACATTATTTTTTATTTTTGATTGAGCTGATCGCCTGTAATATGTTTCTTATATAAAATAAAAGCCTGTAATAAAAGTCTTATGTTTTATAAGTCTATGAATAAATAAGATTTATACACGTAAGCAGTGAAGAAAAGGAAAACAAAGGGGGGGGGGGGGGCTGTAATGTGTCTGCATACCCCTCGGAAAGTAGGTAGTTGCGCCCCTGCACTGACACACTCTCCTTAACAGAGTGGTTTCCGTAAGGGTCGGAATACGATGGATTCTGTAGTGTGCTTAGAATCAGACATCAGGAAAGCACAGACCAACAAAGTAGTAGTCATAGCGGTCTTTTTTGATGTTGAAAAGGCATATGACATGCTCTGGAAAGAAGGACTACTAATTAAACTAAAGAAATTAGGAATTGGAGGAAGAATATACAATTGGGTGTTAATTTTATTTTATTTTTGAGAGAAAAATTCAGGTTAAAGTTGGTGTTGAATACTCTAGTGTACATACGGTGGAGAATGGTACTCCACAAGGTAGTGTATGCAGCCCTTTGATATTCAACATAATGATTAACAATGTATTTTCACAGGTTGAACAAAGTCTAGGGAAATCTCTGTAAGCGGATGATGGTGTCTTGTGGATAAGAAACCACAATGTATCATATGCCAATAAGAAAATGCAAGGGGCAGTATTGGTCATGGAAAAATGGGCAACTAGCTGGGGATTCAAGTTATCTATTGCAAAAACACAAGTGATTTGTTTGTCAAAACGACTTAAAATCATTCATATTTCTTTAAAATTATATGAAAAACCTCTTAAGCAAGTAAAAGCTATTAGATTCCTTGGGGTATGGTTTGATGAAAAGCTCACATTGAATGTTCATTTGAACAAAGTCCAGAGAAAATGCAAAAAGGTAATTAATGTTCTTCAGTGTTTGTCAGGGCAGGAGTGGGGAGCAAGCAGAGCATCCTTGCAAAACATACTGGGCACTCATGAGATCTGTCTTGGACTATGGTTGCGTAGCCTGCATGTCGGCAGCAGAAACAAACCTTAAAAAGCTAGAAGTATTGCAGGCTCAGGCCCTGTGGATTTGTCGTGGATCCTTTAAAACATCACCTATGTCAGCCATGCAGGTTGAAATGGGGAGAAATGCCTTTAAGGATCAGAAGGATTAAGTTAATGCTGGCATACTGGGTTACTCTCCAGGGGCAATATGCTACACATCCTGTCAATAGTGTATTAGAAGACCTTTGGGAATGTAACAAGTCCAATTTTATGAGTTTTGGCTGGATTGGTGATGCAAAGGCAGAGAACACAGGCCTGAGACAACAACAGTACAGCCCTACAATTTAAATCTCTCCCATTCCTTCCAGGTTATTCCCTTTGCTTATTATAGACCTGAATATACAACAAGAATTGAAGGAGAAATCAGAGCATAGTCCGGTTTGGTATATAGTCCAGAAATATTTTGACCAACATTTTCCAGAAGCAGTTTTTATATTTACAGAGGCTCCAAGGATCCAGTTACAGGGTGTGCAGGTGCAGCAGTATATATCCCGGTGGGTGAAACATGCATCAAGAAAAGGTTATCAGACCATATATCGGTTTATACTGCTGAACTAGTGGCAATATTATTGGTTTTACAGTGTATAGAGGAGAAGGAAATTAATTACACGGTTATTGCTTCTGACATTTTTTCTGCACTTAAGAGCATACAATATGGCAAATCACTGATAAGACCAGAAATAATCAATGAAATATTCAATGTAATGTATAGTATGGAAAGCAAGGGTGTATCAACACGCATCCTCTGGGTCCCTGCTCATGTTGGTGTGGAGGGTAATGAGCAGGTGGACATTCTTGCGAAACAAACACTTTGAAGAAAGCAGATAGATGTGCAAGTCCCATTAAGTAAATCTGAAGCCAAAGCCTTTATCAAGAAGTATACGCTATCCGTAAGGCAGGAGTCGTCATTGTGCCTTAGCAGTTAAAAAAGCCAATCAGATGCTGGGATACATTGCCAGTATTGAGTACAAATCTAAGGTGATGCTTCTTTTGTACGACACATTCGTCAGACCACATCTGGAATATTCTGTACAGTTCTGGGGACCATACTTTAAGAAAGATATAGAGGCTCTAGAGAAAGTTCCGAGAAGAGCCACTAAGCTAATTCCAGGTATAAAAGATGAAAGCTATGAGAAGAGGCTGAAGATCCTTAATCTATTTAGTCTTAGGAAAAGGAGACTAAGGGGTGATTTGATTGAGATCTTTAAATATGTTAAAGGGATTAACAAAGTGAATTATGTAGGATTCCTTCAACCAAGTGTTGTGAGTAGAACTTGGGGTCACAAATGGAGGTTGTCCAAAGGTAAATTTAGCACTGATATTCGGAAATATTTGAAGAGTTCATTTGCAAAAACAGATAACTCCGTTTTTATAAATTTTCAGAAAAATGGTTTTTTCATTATTTGCTTCAGGTGATCTGAGTCAAACCAAAGTTGAGTGGCTTTGACTAAGGAGGAATGACATAACAAAATAGAGGTATTTAAAAAAAATAAAACTTTAATAAAAAAGCTTTTTTTTCCATTCACACTTAAGTTTTTTGGGCAAAAGCAGATAACTCCAACATTTGTTTTTCTACAAAAACAGTTAACTCCACAAATCATGTGTTACCATTGAATTAAAATGAGTCTGTGCTTATTATTATGGCAATATTAAATACATTCATCATAAAACAAGCAAGGAAAGTGCTAAAGAACAAACAAATAAACTCATGTACAACATGAAGCTCATACTAATTTCTTAAACACACAAGAACTTTGATAAGCCATCAACATTTGGCTATTTTTTCAATATTTCACATTCAATGGTCAGTGTCATATTCACAGTATTCAGCGTTTCAGTGCTTATCATAAAACAAACAGATGAGGTATTTTCAATTTATGTTACAGAAATCCAGGAGGAAAACCCTTAAAAACGGGTAACTATTAAATAAGCTGTCAAAACATAGCCATTTCGCAGTACTTTACATTAATGTGCTATTCAAATGTTACTAATTTAAATAAATAATTTAAATACACATTAAATAAATAAATAATTCAAGTAAGTATTAAATAATTCAAATACAAATTGAATGAATAATAATAAGTAGCTGTCTAAACATAGCCATTTTGCTGTATTTTACATGAATGTGTCAGTGTTGCTAATCAAATTTTACCAATTAATTTTTTTAACACATTAAATAAATATTTCAAATAAATATCAAATAAATACTTCAAATAAATAAATAATTCAAATAAATAATAATAAATAAATCACATAGCTCCTTGCAGTGCATTCAAAAATTCATTTGTCAATGCTGTTTTAAGTGCTGCTCATTGTTTAGTGTTTCACTAACACAATCCAGTAGTGCTCAATATGCAATGCAATCTGCTGCATAACTTGGGCCACCTTATTCCTCCTCAGCACTGCTTTCCTCAAGGTCCTGTCTGCCAACATCATGTCCTGCGTCAGCCAAGGCATCCTCATAAAATGTGCGGACTGTTTTGCTGACCCCAAGCTCACCTAGCAGTTTCAGGACATCATCTTTTTTTTCCTTTTTCACACAGTTTACTGCTTGAGCAAGTGCTGGTTTGAAGGATTCCCATGTCTTACCACGCTTCAAAACAGAATGGTAGCAGAAGCTACTGCCGTAGAGCTGCTTAAAACCTAACCTGTCACCATTGATTTCAAGTACCTTGGCAGCACTGATTTTGAATGAGCGTGAGGAGGAACAGTGTTTAGCTGCTGCAGCTTTGAAGTCATGGCATTGCCAGTGTTGTCCATAAACATGGACATTTGCATGTTTCTGCATAATGTCCACATATTCAGATGGTAGCAGTACAGTGTCCTTTTTTTTTATGTCTTGCTCCAAACGACCAAAGACACGGTCAGGGGGCATGAAACTATGGCTACGGACAGGAAAGGTGTACTCCATTCTTAAGTCCTTGAACTTGCGCTTTCTCAGGGCAAAAAGCATTGCCAGTACACTAACATTTTTGTTTTGCCCATAGCAAGAATCTGAGAACAGTCTTAGCTCTTTATACTCAGAGAGTTCATCACAAACAACACTACCTAAATAATGTTGCAAAGCAGATGCCACCATGTTGCTGTCTTTCTTGTTCTCGTTCTCCAACCATGTGTAGAGATGAACATCCTCTTTTCTTTGACTCTGACCACGACCACGATAGCGAACAATACCAAAGACATACTGGTAGAGCTGTCTTGAATAGTAAGCCTGCCCAATGGGTGACTTAGGCAGCACCATGTTTTGCATCATGTCAAATGATATTGTGAAAGATTCACCCACAGCATTCAGAAGGTCATAAAATCTGCGTCCTTTGCGCCTATGTAACATAAATAGGACAGATTCCTTGCGTTTTTCCTCGTCTGAGATTTCTGGGTCTTTCAGTCTCAGCCGGAACTTGATGCAGGTGCTGCACACATCTTTTGATGGATGTCCAAAACCCAGGTTAAAGTCATACATGAAGATGCTATAATATAAAGCATAGGAGATCTGCTCCTCGTTCTGACAGCGGAATAGTTCATGCATCTTTTTAACATTTAAATCTACAGGAAGGTACTTCCTGCCAGGTGCACCACGGCGAGCATAATGGCTGGCTCTGCAGGTGAATGTTTTTATGTGGTCTCTCACAGCCTCCCTCTTAGCTGTCCTTTCCTCAGATTTCCGTGCACCACCACGATGTTCTGGCATTGGCACCCCATTCTTTCTCCAGTACTTTGCGATGTTGCAGAGGCGATCCTTCTTGACACCTACAATCATAGAATAAATTTGATCAACCATTGTTTGCAAAACTGGTCAGATAAAAATGATTGACATTATAAAATTAGGTAACTGTTATGTTGTTTTGAACTAGTACATTCAGCGTTCCCACATGGCTTGGAAAACCTGGAAAATGATTGACCAATTTTCCAGTCATGGAAAACACATGGAAAATGAGGGGGAAAAGTAAAATGTCCTGGAAAAGCTTGAGTTGTCCTGGAAAATTATTTTTCCTCTCTCTGCCTTTTGGGTGAACGCAAACGGATTAAACATTTTACTGTAGCATGACTCGTACTGTAGCAGCTGAAAAAGTCCTGAAAATGTCCTGGAAAATAATTTAAAGAAAAGAGTGGGAACCCTGACATTCCTATCAAAAAGTAAATAAATGAAACAAAATGAAATAAAGGGATCTTGATTTACCTAGTCACGACAGCTAAAAATAAATAAATAAAAAAATACTGGCCTAATACGCTGAAATGCGCTGGCGAGAACCCTGGACACCATGAATTTAATACAGCTTACTGTAAAACAAAAACAAAAAAAACCGAACTATCCCTTACTTAGCCTACTACTACTATTCTGACTTTGTCTCATTATGACTGACTATGTCTCATCATAGCCTACTTTATATCATAAGAAATAATAATGACAGGTATTAAGTAAAATGAATACTCACAAAACAGACTCATAAACGAGGCTTTGCAGACTGGGATTCTCTCTTGTTTCTGGTTCAGGACGGAGTATTTTATGGACAGGTCTCTAGTCTTCTGGAGTGCAGGATCTTCCACTTTTGGTCTTCTGCGTTTAACGGATGTTGTGTCTTTTCCTCTTTCGTCCATGTGATGGAAATTCAACTGCTTCTTCCGTTTCATCAAACATATCCATTGATATATCGAAAAAAGAACCGTGTTTTTCCAGGGAAATAAACATTTCCGAACTTAGGAAGCCGGCTCTGACATTTTGCTGTCACGTGATCTAAATGCGCTGTGAAACGGATGTGGCGTTTAACTGTTTTTGCTTCAAAAATCAACTTTGACTGAGTTTGCAACAGGAGATGTCGGGTATTGCACTATAACGGATTTGGGCTTTGAAAACAGAGCTATGCAAAGAATAAATTACAAGCCTTAGCTCATTTTTTTCCAAAATGGCGTTCTTCTGTTTTTGCAAATGAACTCTTCATTTTTTCACCCAAAGGGTAATTTCAATGTGGAAAGCTTGCCTGACCATATTGTTGAGGCTGAGACCTTGGGGGTTTTTAAGAGCAGGCTTGACTTAAAGCTAGTTACCATTGAGTCATTGAGTATCTGAAGGGATATAATAAAGAAACTGGCGAGCGTAGTTGGGCTGAATGGCCGGTTCTCGTCATTCATGTTATGTTCTGAGTATTGGGCCGATTGTGATACTGTTGTGATTCTGCTATTTGCTCACGTTCTGTTCTGCATTGACCATGTTCATGCCTTGCATTTTCTGACTGACCTGTGTTTCTGAATTATTGCTCTTGTCTGACTATTCTTTGTATCATGTATTGTGAATTGGTTACTTTGATTTGTCATGTTTTATCTTAGATTACTTTTCCATGTTTAACATTTTGCCATATCACATTCTGGTTCATGTTTTCCATTTTGCTTTACACTTTGTCTCCCCTGTCTGGTCTCATGTCTTGTCATTGCATTCTGCCCCAGTCTTGTGTTTCACTCTTCGGGTGATTTATTAGATTCTGGTTTTCAATCTTCCTTCCGATCTCGTTTACTGGCCTCACTCTTCTTTTCTATCTACTAACAATACTAGCAGTTTATTATTTTCTCGTGAGATTATTAACAGCAACTAACCTTGTATAATAATAACTTACTAACGAGCACCAAGGATTTGTATAGTTGCACTTACTAATTGATTAACAAGCTCTCAGCACTCGCGCTGTTCTAGTCTCCGCCTCTTTGCTCTCCCTTATTACCTTTGCTGCATTTTCTGTGAAAGCTCACACCTGATCGCGCTGTCCTGATTCTCATTAATCTATGCACATTAGAAACTCCGTGACTGGAGTTTATAGGAATGTCTCATGTTCCCTGTCGGCGTTTTGGCTTTGACCAATTTTATGTGATAAGGCTTTTCCTCATGTGCCTTCTCCTTATAATCAGTCTTTCTGCACCTATGGTTCTCCCCATGTGATATTCCCAGAAGTGATATTCCCACTCTCCGTCAGATTGTTTTCCTCAGTCTTCTCCTGCTACGTTTCATTTCGCCTTGATTACTCAGTCTTTATCTTTTTGACTGGACCGCCCAACTTTTGATTTTTGCCTTTGTGATTTTTGGATTATTTTTACATCTGTGTGTTTTGACCTTTTTCTGCCCGACTACGAGATCTATGTTTGCTGCCCTGGTTTTTGATCCTATTTTTGCCCAACTGGATTTTGATTTTTGGATTGTGGACTTTGTACTTTTACCTTCTGCCCTGAGGGGGTGCTCCCCCTTAATTAAAAAAGCAAGTTCTACTGCATTGCCTGGTTCTCGCGACTGGTTCCTGATCGCACCATTACAGATACTGGAAGGCATCTGTGTAACACCCAAAGACAAGTTGGTGCTGGTAGGATGGTGGGCTGGAAAAGAAGGGAGGAAAACATTATAACTCATATGAGAATTGACCACACAGGGCTTAACCTAAATTTGAATAAAATAGGAAAGCTACCATCCGGAGAATGTATTCACTGCGGACAGTCAGAAAGGGTCGAACATGAGCTTCTTCAGTATAGGAAATACAGTCATGAAAGAAATCACCTGTTTCAGTCACTAAGGAAGACAGAACATCATGATTTTTCTCTAATCGGTCTATTGGGCGAAAACAGCAGGCAAAGAGGTACTCAGACATCATTATATTTCTTAAAGAAACAGGTTTGTTTAAGAGAATCTAAGTGTGTGTGTTTTTTTTGTTTTTTTTTCTTTCTTTCTGCATAATCTCTGGATCCACACTCCAGTTCAGATGGTGGCGGTAATGCACCTTAAGCTGGTTTTTCAACTGCCAAATAAAACATAGAAAGAAAAGACAGACACACTGATTGCTTTACCTGGCAAAGAATTAAATACAAGAGTTTTCATTAGTGGGTCACTGGCCAAATCACCATTGTTTTATCACCCCTCTCTGATAGACACTGACTTAACAGACAGTAACGAGAAGGAAATCTTATGGATTACCACTTTAAAATACCATCCTCAAAATGCAATTTCAGTCAGGACACTTGCGACAGATTTAAGCATTTATCGCAGGACGACCTGCATTTCTGTTAGGCGGCGACTCTGCCCGAGTGATGCGCTGGAACAATCTGAGCAAGCATGACACAGATGAACAATGATAATCATAAAAGAAGGAGGCTGGGGAGGTGGAGGGAGATTAAAAACATTTCTTAGTTGTTGTGAATCACTGATTTATTTGTTTGTTTTTAGTATGTTTTAGTAATTTTAGTTGCTATAATTTATTTATCATATTTATTAGTTTAGAGTATGTATGTTTCTGTACGATTGCGAAGTCCTTGGTCTTGAACGTTTTCCTTCCATTTCCGTCTTAGAATATCTTTTCAGTTTTCACAATCTCTTCCCTGTTATTCGGTTAGTTTAATTCCCCTGCCTTCGCTCTGACTGTTCTCATTGGCTATCCGCACCGAAGAATAGTTAGCGAGGTACGGGTGATTAGTTAGATCAGAGTTAGGATTCCACCTACTTCCTTCTTGCTTTCCTATCACCGTCCTTGCTTTTCTAGTTCCGCCTTCCTCTAACAGCTGTTCTGAATTCTAGCTGGGATTACGCTGATAGGTTTGTGTTTAAAAGACGCATTTTTACAGCAGCCTCTTGTCGACTCGTTTCTTCCCATTGCTCGCTTTGGTTAAGTCTCGTTTCTGCGCTTTCTTGGTTTCTATTGTTGATTGCTTGTTTTTTTGTCATATCTCCCGTAAGTCTTGGTATTGATTGTTTGTATTACGTTGTTTGATTGCCGGTTGATTGCTTAGTACTTCGTTCTCCCTAATTCCCATTTTGAACAGTACCCAACTGTTTAGTTTCTCCTTTGTTCTCTCTTATCCCACCCAACTCCCTTTTTCCTTCCCCTTCCATTCTCTTAGCTCAGCCCCTTTGTTACTGTCTTTGTGCAGATTGATTTATTGGCTACCGAATATTCTGCCTGTCCCCTGACTCTGATTCTGACTATTCTGTATTACTCTGTTTGCCAGGCTATCGATCTGTTTTTGTTTGACCATGAGCTTTGGTAATCCCAATGAACGCCTTGCCGATGCTGAACTGCACTTGGAGTCTAAGCCCGTTCCTTTCATTAGTAAGTTAATTATGAGCGATGTAGAGGGCACGGCGCCCGAAAGACGAAGGAACACTGACTTGGTTATAAAAAACTTGCCAATTAGTTGGGTGGAGTGTTAAGAATGTATGAGCAGAAACAGGCTTGTGACCAGCCTGACTACCGTACCTGACTGAATTAATGCCCTAAAGCTGAAAAGTTGACCTTTTAGAGATATGCGGTTCACACAGGAGAGTGGAACTACAAACATATAATGATCTTATAGAATATGATGCAAAGCTGTAGATTAAACTATGAAAATTACGCATTATAAAGGAGCTCAGATTGGTTAAACCTTTACTGTATAACATATAACATACACAATTATGCACCAGAAATTTTAACCCAGAAACATTGTACATATTATGAAAACACCGACTGGGACCATTTTACTGCACAAGGAGTACTTTTACCTTTGATACTTTCAGTACTTTCAGATACTTTCATGGCGATTTTCTAAATACACCAACTCTATAAAGTATATTTTTACTTAAGTCAGGTTTTGAATGTAGGACTAAGTGGAGTGTAGTGGAGTATTTTCATCGTGTGTTATTCTTACTTTTACGTCAGTGATGGACCTGAATACTTCTTTCAGCAGTGAATCCACGTTTTCTCAGCCTGGGGCCTGAGGGGCCCAAAAATAGATACAACCCCAATTCCAAAGAAGTTGGGATGTTGTGTAAAATGTGAAATAAAAACAGAATGCAATGATTTGCAAATCTCATAAAGGACTTGAAGATCATAAGCATCCAATATTGACCTTCGAACATGTCCCTTGCACAGAGATGTTTCCAGATTCTCGGAAACTTTTGAAGATACAACGCACTAGATTGAAAGTCTTTGCAATTTTATGTTGAGGAACATTTTTCTGAAATTGTTCCACAATTTTTAGATGCAGTTTTTTGCAGATTGGTGAATCTCTGTCCATATTTTCTTCTGAGAGACTCTGCCTCTCTAAAATGCTGTTTTTTATACCCAGTCATGCTACTGACCTGTGGCCAAGTAACCTGATTAGTCACAAAATGCTCCTCCAGCTGTTTTTTTATTTGTACTTTTCCAGCCTTTAGTTGCCTCTAAATTGGAATTGGGATGCAAAACAATGGTAAACATGACCCTATCCCATCCTTGAGATGCGTCGCTGCCATCAAATTCAAAATGAAAAAATGTTTTTCAGGAAATGGTAAAATTTCTCACTTTCAACATCTGATATGTTGTCTGTGTTCATTGGGAATCAAATGTGGGTTTATGGGATTTCCAAATGATTGCATTCTGTTTTTATTTACAATTTAAACAGCATTCCAACTTTTTTGGAATTGGGTGGTAATTAGGTACATAGGCAGAGATTTGAGTAGGGATGGTTGGGACATGTCCTGACCAACTTTCGAACATGGAGAGAATATCCCGACCAACTGTCGAAACAGTGGGGAAAACGGAAGGCACACAATATTGGTAATGCCACATGCCCCAGTCCAATGTAATATTAGTGCGTCTGTGGTTAGTGATTTAATCTAAAGTGTACATCTCCGCTGTAGTCACGTTATGAACATTGTTTCAAGGAAACGGTACAGCACACAGAATGGCAACACTGCAAACTGGCTAGCTAGCTAACGTAGCTTTATCTATGCAGTTAACTGAATAATTTTTTGTACAACTCCAATTCCGAAATAGTTGGGACAAAGTGTACATTGTGAAGAAAATCAAAATGCAACACCTTTCAGATCACGAGAGCCAATTTGTTGTTTACAGTAGAACATAGAAAACATTTCAAATGTTGAAACACACATTTTACTTTTTTATCCACAAAAGGAGCTTATTTAAAATTTTCTAGCTGCAACAGGTCTCAAAAAAGTTGGGACACAGGCAAAGAAAGGCTGAAAAAGCAATTAATATATAAGAGAATTGAGTTAACTGGCATCAGGTGTGTAACAAGATTGGCAATAAAAGGGATGTCTTAGAGAGGCTGAGTCTCTCAGAAGTAAAGATGGCGAGAGGCTCTCCAACCTGTGAAGGCTTGGGTAAAAAAATTGTGGTATACTTTAAAAACAATGTTCCTCAATGTCAAATTGCAGAAGCTTTGAAGGTCTCATCATCGAAAGTGCATAACATCCTCAAAAGATTCAGAGAAACTGGAAAAATCTTTGTGCATAGGGGACAAGGTCGAGACCTTTAATGGACGATCGTGATCTTCAGGCCCTCAGATGCCACTGCATCACTCACCTGCATGATTCGGTCATTGACATCACTAAATGGGCCCAGGAATACTTCAAGAAAGCACTGTCTGTAAACACAGTCCACTGTGCCTTCCACCGATGCCACCTAAACTCTATCGTGCTCAAAGGAAGCCATTGTTGAGCATGATCCTGAAGCGCCGCCGTGTTCGGTTGGCCGAGGCTAATTTAAAATGGACTGTGGCGAAGTGGCAAAGTGTCCTGTGGTCAGATGTGTCCAAATTTGACATTCTTGTAGGAAATCATGGGCGTCGTGTCCTCCGGGCTAAAGAGAAGAAAGACCACCCCTCCTGTAATCAGCGTTCAGTTCAAAAGCCAGCATCTCTGATGGTATGGGTATGCTTTATTGCATATGGTATGGGACACTTGCATGTTTTAGAAAGCACCATGAATGCTGAAAGGTATATAAAGGTTTTAGAGCAACATATGCTCCCCTCCAGATGACATCTATTCCAGGGAGGGCCTTGTGTATTTCAGAAGGACAATGCCAAACCACATACTGCAGCTATTACAACAGCATGGCTTCGTAGTAGAAGAGTCCGTGTGCTGAACCGGCCTGTCTGCAGTCATGATCTTTCATCGATTGAGAACATTTGGTGCATAATTGAAGGAAAAGTCCGTCGAAGGAGACCTAAAACTTTCCAGCAAATGGAAGCTTGTATTAAATAAGAGTGGGATCAAATTCCAATGGCTAAACTCAAGAAACTTGTCTCATCAATGCCCAGACGCCTCCACTCTGTGTTAAAAAGAAGAGGGGATGCTACACTATGGTAAACAGGCCACCGTCCCAATTTTTTTGAGACCTGTAGCAGCTGTTACATTTGAAATGAGCTCATTTTGTGGAGAAAATAATAAAATTTCTTAGTTTCAACATTTGCCTTGATATCTCTGTTCTGTTGTGAATAAAATACTGGCTGGTGTGATTTGAAAGTCATTGCATTTTGATTTTATTCACAATTCACACTTTGTCCCAACTATTCCAGAATTGGGGTTGTACTAAAAATGACAAAAAGCCAAGCAAATCTCAGTCATGGGAAGTAATATTCTTTAAATGTTAATCTAGCAATGTTTAATAATCATGTAAATACGTTATCTAGGCCTCCGTTAGTGTTGTGGTTCTGCCTCGTGTGTTGTCTTTGTGTTTATTTGTGCTTGTGCTTTACTTTTGTTTTATTTTTCAGCTTTCATTCCTGCCATCTGATGTTCGATTCCCTCTCTGCCCAAACTCCAGTGATGTCATGTGACAGCCTTCAGCAGCCCTGCATCTCGTTGTCCAATCACGTTTCCTCTTACGGTTTCAGCTGTGGTATTTCATTCATTGCTTCCACCTGTGCTTAATTCTGGGTCTCGCGAAACTCTGAGTGAATGCATCCTCTGATAGGATAATTACTAACCCGTACTAACCAGCACTTATTTGAGGGTGACTGTATATATTTCGTCACGTAGTATGAACCTAATTAACGCTTTAGCGAGTGCAAGCGTTTCTATATGCACTTCCTTCCTAAGCTTTCCCTGATTAACTGCGTTTAAAGCTGTGCTTTCCTTTTCTTCTCTCGTGGTGCTTTTTACTCGTCACGTTTAGATTACCTTAATCTAAACTGTCTAGTTTGACTGTCTCAGCATCTTGTCTCGAGTCATTATTGTATACCCGGTTCTCGTGTTATTGTTTTATTAATGTTTCCTTTCGGGATTGCATTCCGAGTCCCTGCCTCCTCTCGTGGCTGTATCTGTGGCAAAGTGAGAAGCGACATCAGACGGAACTTTGTATTGGCTTTGCTGTACACTGTGAAATCTCTGCTCCTGTGCCTTCCCGAGTATTTCCTTTGTATGATTCCCAAACTTTTTCTTTTGCTGTGTCCACGTCTTGCCTGCCCTGTGTCTAAGTCTCCCAGTGTGTCCATCAGTTTATTTAGGTTCAGTTTTTGTTTTTCTAGTTTATCCACTCTTGGAGTGAGTATTTCTGTTTCCCCCTGCCTTGGGCAGTGTACCTTTTGTTTCTCCCATTTGTTCAGTGCTTGTGGACAGTGTTTTGTTTCTGGCCTGTGTGCCTATTTTCTCCTTAGTGTTTTGTGTTTCAATAAACACTTTGGATCCTGCATCTGGTGTCCCCCTGGCCTTTTATAACAGTTAGACCTACGCTATATTATTTTTTAAAAAAATTTATTGTAATTGGTGGTTAGGCTGTATACTTTCTCTTGATGCGATGGAAAATATTTTGCTTTCTTTTTGTGAAGATTCATGGGAAAAATTATGACCAATCAAATGTCGAGTAGCGGTGGCAGGCTTTCTAAGCCTTCCAACATTACTCTGATGAAAATGCAATCAAAGAAAAATCACAGAAAAAGGAGAAAAAGTAGAGAGGAAGATAAAGAGGGTAAAACTATCAGTAGGACTATTTTTGTCTCATTTTGTGATGTGCAGCATGATTACTTTTTTGGGCAACATGCCTCTGATTTATTGCTTTCAGCTCGATCATTTCACCAACACAAGGCAGTTGGCAACTGGATGTGAGTACCTAGCGAGCAACCAGCTTTTGTTTGAAGATAGAGTGGACTGTGACTCAGAGATTTTAAATTTAGAAGATAGTATTCAATGATAACATAACAAAACATAACATGAATGGCAAGAACAGGCCTTTCAGCCCAACTACTCTCGCCAGTTTCTTTATACTATTGTGAATATATCCCTTCAGATATTCAGTGACTCAATGGTATCTAGCTTTAAGTCAAGCCTGCTCTTGAAAACCCCCAACGTCTCTGCCTCAACAATATGGTCAGGCAAACTATTCCACATTGAAATTACTCTTTGGGTGAAGAAATATTTCCGAATATCAGTGCTAAATTTACCTTTGGTCAACTTTCCATTTTTTATTCTTTATGCTCTTAACCTGCTCTTTAACTTTCCTTTGTCTGCTACAGTACTAAAAGAAGCGCTTAGGGTTAGTTTTTGCCCTCTCTGCGATTTGTCTTTCATACAGTCTTCTAGCATTCCTCAGCTCTTTTTTGACCACAGCCCGCATTTTACAGTATTCAGCCTTAGTATTCTCATTGTTATCCTTTATGTAAATCTTATAAAGATTCCGCTTTTCCCTCAAAATCCTACGAATACTTCTGGTCATCCACTGAGGATTCTGCTTTTTCAGCGTACTTTTGGACACCTTTGGAATGAATCTGCATTGTGATTAATGTAAAACCCCCTTAAATCTTTCTCACATCTCATTTACGGACTCACAGTCCAGGAGTGTCTCCCATTTTATCTCACTTAGATATGAGCTCATCCTGTCAAAGTTTGCTTGCCTAAAATTGAAAATTTTTGTTTTTGAATACACCTTTTTAACTTCCCATGAAACATGAAAATTAACAGCAGTGATCACTTGTCCCAAGTGGCTCCAGTACCTCAACATTGCTAATTCTATCTGGGTCATTACAGAGCACTAAGTCTAAAATTGCGTTCTCTCTGGTAGGTTTATTAACATACTGCACCAAGAAATTATAATTTATTACATCTAGAAATTCTTCCTCCCCCCTACCCTGTCCTTTCACCATTTCCCAATCGATACCAGGACAATTTAAGTCTCCCATAATAATAGTCCCTCCAATAATGGAAGAACTGAGTGTTGCTGTGCTATAAATTTGGAAGGGGTCCGAAAACAATTCTTCAAAAATTCTCAGTGTTAACTGTTGTCACACTTATGTGGAAACTTGGTGGGTTGGGCTTCATTAAAACTGAGCAAGGCATTTCCAAGTCTGACTTGTACAGCCATTAATTGTTTGACTGGCGTCAGACTATAAAGTTAGCTTGATCACTACTGAGCGAATTATCAAGCAAGCTAATAAATCACTGTATAATGATTGCAACAGTCCCGAATAATTACATGATATTATGTTGTATTTAGTTATAAATTTAAAAGTTTTAGGAATTTTTCAGCATTGTTGAGCTTCATAAATGTTTGAAGCATAAATAACTGTTGTTACGTCGTATTCAGAAACCGAATCAAAAGCATTTAGATACAAAATAGAAAAAAATAAGTTCAGCAGGGTTTGAAATTCGCAGTAGTCTGCTAGTGCACACACAAGTAAAAGTTACGGCGAACTAGTAAACTTGTCTTCGAACTCGTCTGAGCGTCTAGTGAAGCATTGTCAACGAAAAGAATTCCATCTCCAACCTCCTCTTTTTCATCTTTTTATTTGCCAGAACGATTTTAAAAATATATTTTGGGTGGTTTTATTAGTGAGAAGGGGGATCATAATTCAATGCTGTGCATGCCCTAACAACCCACTGTGTAATCAGTAACACGGCACCCGCCGTTTTATGCTATTACAGCATGCAATCTTCCCATTTTTGGCCACTAGCCAGTCGGGCTTGTGACTTGTCGGTAGAGGTTCACCAGTGCATGGAAAAAAAGCAGTGCTTCTTAACCACCAACACTGCTGGTATTTTGAAAGCTCATACACCAAAAACACTGCATTGCTCTGAAATGCAGTGCTGCTATTTCAGCTCCCTGGACAGCACTGCTTGTGTTGACTCAAAAAAAAAAAAAAACCGGTAACAGCCATGCGAGCTAACTTGCTAAAAAGTTTATAACTTCACCGTTGCGTGAAGTAGCTTTCTTATTGTTAGTCAAAAATGCAGGTTTGAAGATTGATATCAGAACATGACTTTTTAAGAAAGAAAAAAACACCTCTGCCCCAGCAGCAGCAAAGATATTGCCGAGTCCAAACCGAATCAGCTTGCTCCACCAGCTGCAGATGATGTTACCCTGGCGGGTCACAACAAGCTCAGCCAGAAAGGGCTTACTGTCCATCCTAGCTCCCACTGCTCAAGTCAATCTTGGGACAGAGGAGCCAGACCAGGTGCACCTATGATGCTGTAGGTAGTTATTTTGTTGTATTTAGCAGTCATCCCTCGGTGGTTAGATTCTTTTGCATCTTGTAGGCTTACGTTCCAATTCCTCCGATTCCTTAAATGATGTGAGGAGACTCAGGTTTATAACTGGCTTCATCACTGTAGTGAAATAAATGTATTATTTGATTTTGAAACAGTAGTTGTTGTTTTGAAGTCTTTCAGATGCTTTTCCATGGTTGAATCAATTAATTTAAGCAAACCTGCGACCAGAACAATTTTAAGTGGTGATCGGAAAATACGCACCAAATATTTCTTTTTCAAGTTATTGCCATTATACGCCAACACATGGAAAAGTTGGGGAATCGTTCACATAGTCAAAGTGCCACTATGTCACCACCCGCCGGCAGTGAGGAAAGCAAAGACTGTATAAAAAGATGGACGCAGCACCTGGGTCTGAAAAGTGAGGCCAATGCGGAAATCTCTGAAACTTGCATTCTATTTTACATTGGTGGTTGCAGAAAGGACTTAAATGCTCTAGATGTCTATTAGAAAATGAGCCTACTTTCCCACCTGATTTATGATTTCAATAATGATTTTCCACATTATTTTTATGGTATCTATCACAAGTTTCAGGTCTCTTTCGATATATCATGCTCATTTTTGTAAATTAAGGTCCCAAAAAAATTAGAATAATGGATAAAGCTAGATTATGCATTAGGAGCTTGCCTATCCTCTGGTCCTTGTCAGATATGGTCACATCCACCCGTAGATCCACCCCTCGCTCCTCCCTGGATCTTCAATTCAATTCAATTTTGTATAATTATGTTCTGAATTTGAAAAAAAATAATTAATAAAGTTGTGGGGAAAAGGCAGGGGTGTTGATTCGCAAGAGACCATGAAAATGTAAGACACAAGAGTTGTGACCAGCTAGTTTATTGCATTGTGGGTTTTCATATACTTTTCTTATACTTATACTATACTTTGCTTTGGCTTGATAATGCATAACAACTTTGCGTGAGAGAAAAAACTGTCAAGTACCATGGAATACACACACAAATTGCATTGCCTAAACAATAATGGAAGGTGTTGCGTCTGGTTTTTGCTCTGCAGAAATGTACTAAATATTGCAAGGGAACATATGAAAGTCAAATATTAGCCAGTTGACTAACTTCACTAAAAGCCGCTCTTTTTCAGGTAGCAACGATCATACATGAATTGAGCAACTTCTTTTTAGCATTCATTGTCCGGCATCATGTTCGAGGGAAGGACCTTTTGCCTCCACACTTAGCTTTAGGTTTTCCAGGAATGTTTTTGTAATCATAACTTATTCGCTAAGCAGGTGATTGGTCCACATAGTTTTACGAGAGCCCCGTTAGCAAATGCATTTCCAGGTAAATCCAGACAGGCCTTCATGGTTACCGTATTGGCCTGGGTGGCACTTTGCCATACTTTCGCCATACTTTGCCCTGCCTGGCACTTTACCTGTTTCCACCTCTTACGGTTCGGAAGAGGTTTGGATTTTTAAGAGGCAATAAAAAAAAGAAGTAAAATCCAACTTTGTACACCAGAGTTGCATAACACTTAACATCAGAGGTAAATCAGGAACAAAGAACTCCCTGGGCAGAGAAACACAAACCAAAAAAAAAAACTGCAAACTGCCCAGGTGGAACAATGTGGACATGGCAGCCATCAATGCTCTCTGCCACCCGCTGGGGAACCAGACAGCTGCTGGAACCCGGCTCCAATCTCATCCAGCTCTTCGGGAGTGGGGAAGCGGATGAGCCTCCTGAAAACCCCCTGGATTCCCTTACTGACCGGGTGGATCATGTCATGGCATGTGGTGCCGGGAATGTCAAAGGCCTCTGTCACGACCCAGTAGGACATTCCACAGGCCAGCCAGTACACAAACACCAGCACCTCTATTAACTCCCCCCATCCATAGTCGTTCTCTCCCAGGAGACGGATGTGTTGAGATTCTGCTTGTCTGCCTGCTCATGCCTTGTTTAAGTTCTGTACCTGGCCGAGCCATGTTTATTGATTTTTGTGCCTAGTGACCTCTGCCTGTGTTTTGACCATTCTTAGTATTGTGTATTGTGTTTTGGTATTTTATATTTCCTGGTTGCCTTGTTTATTTTTGCCATGCATTGTTTTGCACTTCGTCTACCCTGTCTTGTCTTATGTAGGTCTTTGCCCACGGTCCCTAGTCTTGCGTGCCACTCATTCAGGGGGATTTATTGGTTTCTGGGTTTCAACCTTCTTTCACTATCTCGTGTTCTATCACGAGATCTACTAACTACTATCTACTAACCCATACTAGCAGCTTGTTGTTTTCACTTAATTACTAACCCATATTAACATTGTATATTTTTACTAACTTACTAACATGCACTTGGGATTGTATAGCTTCACATACTTATTGACTAGCGATCTCTCAGCAGTCGCCCAATTCTAGTCTCCGCCTCCTTGCCTATCCCTAATTATCTCTTCTGCAGTTTTCTATGGATCTCCACTAATACTTTATGCTTTCCTTTTCTTTAATCTATACACTTTAGTACTCCTTGACCGGAGCTGTTGTTTTGTACATAGGTTTGTCTTGTAATCCCTGTCTGCGTTTTTGGCTTTTGCCAGATTCATGTAATTAGATTATTCCTCCTGTGTCACTCCTGATCATTGTATTATTGATTGCACCTGCTTCTCCCTGGTCATGTGTTCACCCCGGATGCGTATTTAAGATGTCTGTTCATGCACTTCCTTTGTCAGATCGTTCTTCCTTGTCTCCTGTGCAACGTTTTTCTCGCCTTGATTCATTGTGATTTATCTTCCTGACTGGACCGTCCTTGATATCGAGCTTTGCCTATTCCCTGTACTTTTGCCGCATTCTTGTTTTTTGACCTCTTTTGTCTGACTATGATTTTTGTGATTGGTGCCCTGTGTATGACTCTGGATTTTGCCCCTTGGACTTGGATTTTGGATTGCGGACTTTGTACTGTTGCCAGCTCTGTTGGGGGGTTTCCCCCTTCAGAAATAAAGCCTCCTTTTTGCATTTTACTGGTGTTTGCTCTTGGTTCATTTCGTAAAGCCTCACATTATGAGGCTCTTCAGCAATGGCCTTGATAGGCGGAAGTCCTTCCGCAGGTCACCTCCCTCAAAATAGAGGCGCAGCAGGGGACCCTGGGGATTCACTCTGCAGTATGGCCCTCTCGAACCCAACTATAAAGGACAATATTTTCAGTTATTTATTGGGCTATGCATTGAATGTTTTAGCTGTTAATAACAATGCATATGAAATTATTTTACTATTTCATGCAATTATTTATTGAACTTTTCTTTAAAGTGACTGAAGTATTTTATGAAATTTCTCATTGGAATATTTCTATGAAATTATTGCATAATGACTGTTTTTTAAAGGTTAAATTCACATTCGCCATCTTATTACTATTATTATTATTATTATTATTATTGTTGTTTCAATATATCTGTGAGCTCAAACGTTTCCCTTCTTGCATAACACAAATAAAGCTAAATTTTTTCCTGTTGTGCAAGGGCTTATTGAATGCTTCATCACTCAGTATTTGTATCGCAGATACTGGCCAAAATTGCTCCATTGAAGTAAAACATTAGAAAATTCAATTACAGAATTAATTTAGCCATTACATTTCGGTATTCATGGATGCAGGTGTCTATACCTGCACAAAAGGTTAATATGAATTGTGAATATAGGCTACTTTTTCCCTCCAATTTCATTTGTAGAGCATTTGGCGAGGTCTGCTCCATACCCATAGCTGTTTGGGTTTAAGTTATGCTTCAAGTAGAAAAAAGATGATAAAAAATTATGCAAAAGAATTAACATTAGATGATAATTTAAAGAATACTTTCTCATGGTCATTCCGTATTCTGATACTGACAATTGTTCTTTAGTTGAAGCCGAACTAACATTTCACTCTCATCTGTTCACATCATCCACTTGGAGTAAGTTAGCTGAGTGAAAGTAGAAACTTGTTTAAAATGGTATCTTACCTCTGAGTAAAATTAAAAATTCATAAGCGTAAAGATGAGACGCAGACGGCAGGCCAATTGTCTCTGTCGTCTCCTTGCTGACCGCATCTTCACCAGGCAAGGCAGAACGGCGAAATGCCAGTCAGGGGGTCGAAAACAACTATTTCAGGTTGACTAAAGTGAGGCAATAGGTTAACATCCTGTTTCAATCCCTTCAAAACAAATGCGCAGTTTTTCCCTTTTTGGTCTTCTGCGTGTTGTAAGGTTAAGGGGGTTTTATTTTGTTGAAAACATTCAGAAATATTCATTTCTCAAACGGGTTCGTTCGTAAATCATTATTTTATACTGCACAGAGGGTGGCAGTAAAACACAAATTGTTGTGTCTGTTGCCATGAAACTCACAAGAAGAAAAAGAAAGGGTTTGTTTGTAGTGAGTAGTGTGTAGTGTGACAAGTGTGTTGTGAGAATAGTGTATATGTAGACCGTAGAGCGCGGTTTTAAAATGGCCAGGGTCTCCAACCACCATCTTTTCTGCCCACAAAAAAAATCCTGCTCCGGCAGGAGACGTGGAGGGCCGAATAAATCCATTAGGCAGAGGCTCCTGAAAGTATTCTCGCATAGCCTTCCTTTCAGGCCTTGACAGCAAGTGTAATGAATCCCTGGGGGGAGTGGTACTCGGGTGGAAATTGATTTCGCGATTGAACGTGCGATGAGGAGGTAAAGTTGAGGCCTGTTGCTTTCTAAAAACCTCTGCAAGATCAGCATAATCTTCAGGAACATTAGGAGGCAGGCAAAAGTTCAGAGCAGCCCCCAAATTCTCACCCTGTTCGGAACCTGCTCCCTCTAAGTCAGATTCCCAGTCAGAGAAATCCTCCGAATAGCAATCCTCCTCTGGCTGCTGCCAGTCATATTGAGGATCCCACTCTAACCCCTCCTCCGCCCCTTCTGTAGATTAGGAGGGTTGAGTGAGGCAAACTCCTCAGAATCACTCCAGGTGTCAGCCTCCCTCATAAGTCGATGCCCGGGATGACACGCCAAACTATTCCTACACTACACCTACACTCAGTCCCCCACTGGACGATCGGATTATCTTGACTTCCCCAAATGATATGAAGCCTATGTTCCCGTAGCCAAAAGTGTCCTAAAATGACAGGGAAAACGGGAGTACTGATAACAAAAAACCAGACCTCCTCAGAATGGCCACCAAAAGAGATGAACATAGTCAACTTCGGTTATAAATCCAGTTCCCAGCGGGCGACCGTCCAAAGATCTAACAGAGCGTGAATGTAAAAGTGGGCAGATGTGAATGGAATGTCTCCTAGCCCACTCTGCATCCATAAAACAATCCACGGCACCAGAGTCCACAAAAGCTTCGATAAATATTCTCTGTCTCCCCACAGTCAATTAAAGGGATTAAAGTTCAGAAGGGAAATTGGGTCTGTCCCTCTAGCGCAGTGGTTCTCAAATTCGGTCCTGGTGCCCCCCTGTGTATGCTGGTTTTTGTTCCAGCCGAAACTGCAATTCTAGGATTTTTTCAAGCTGTTGATTTGTTTTAATTAGGTGCATTTATGCAAATATCCACAGGTTCCTCATTGGTGAAACTCTTAACACATGGAGGTAAAACCCGACAATTTACTTGACAAACAATGGAGTCACACCTGTTGTGTTTTCTGTTGATTTTATTTGATTCAGGCAGGTTATTTGGGAAAAACTCAAAACACCTGCATTCAGAAACCTAATTTGGAGCTTATTGATTTTCTCAGAGTCTAATTTGATCTGTTTAAAAAAGTTGTCACCTGAAAATCCCAGCAATATTGAAAATTAAGCACAAGATGTTCAAGGGTTTTTATTCTCCATAGCAGAATTGATGTGTCCATCCAAATGTGACTTAAGATGGTAAATAACTACTCTGAAAATGGAATGCTGCTAATTAAGACAAAGTAACAGCTTATTAAGATCTTAGAATTGCAGTTGTGGCTGGAACAAAAACCAGCATACACAGGGGGGCGCCATGACCGAATTTGAGAACCACTGCTCTAGCGCCCCCCCATACCGCTAGAGGGACTTCCCATTTCCCTGAGGCTCGGCCCAGCTTACACACGACAAACTGGTGACATAACTATTCGTGCTCTTTTGGTAAGTTAGTGACCGACCATGTGAAAACGGTCTGACAAAGTTGTCAGTTGGTAATTCAGTTACTTTACTTGATGACTTTTTCAATACATAGTGATCAAGTTCCTTTTTGGTTATTTGGTTACGTCGCCTATTGGTAATTAAGATACGAATACTAGCAAACTTGATGACCTTTTCAATACGTCGTGGACACATCACTTGTTGGTAATTAAGCTACGAATGTTGGCAAGTTGAGGTTAATCAGTTTATCAATCATGGAGCAGCAGCGTCGGGAAGTTCACTCTTGAGGAGAGTGATTCCAGAACGTATTTTTTTCGCACCCGTTAAGGACCTTCAACATTACAGTCAGCTAAAGGTAAGTTTCCTTCATCATATTTATCGATATTAACCATTTTGTTGGATATAAACAGTACAACAGCTAAAATAACTAATAATTTAGACATCTCTATTTTTTTTCTCTGTTACATGCTGTAAATATAAGGTAAATTTGGGGAAAAAACTTGGATAGCTAATGTTAGCTTGTAGCTAACGCTGGCAAACGATTGAAACTTCCATAAGTTGTTGCCCAGGAGAAACGTGGTTAATTATCATTATTCTAATCACTGATCGTTTTTGAAAATCAAGTTTTACGACACTCTGTACAAATTAAGTACAAAACCCAAAACCAGTGAAGTTGGCACATTATGTAAATCGTAGATAAAAACAGAAACAATGATTTGCAAATCCTTTTCAACTTATATTCAATTGAATACACTGCAAAGACAAGATGTTTAATGTTCAAACTGAGAAACTTTTTTTTTTCTTTTTGCAAGTAATCATTAACTTAGAATTTAAAGGCAGCAACACATTGCAAAAAAGTTGGCACAGGGGCCTTTTTACCACTGTGTTACACCGCCTTTCCTTTAAACAACACTCAGTAAATGTTTGGGAACTGAGGAGACCAATTTTTGAAGCTTTTCAGGTGGAACTCTTTCCCATTCTTGCTTGATGTACAGCTTAAGTTGTTCAACAGTCCGTGGTCTCCGTTGTTGTATTTTACGCTTCATAATGCGCCACACATTTTCAGTGGGAGACAGGTCTGGACTACAGGCAGGCCAGTCTAGTACCCGCACTCTTTTACTACGGAGCCATGCTGTTGTAACACATGCAGAATGTGGCTTGGCATTGTCTTGCTGAAATAAGCAGGAGCGTCCATTAAAAAGACGTTGCTTGGATGTTGCTCCAAAACCTGTATGTACCTTTCAGCATTAATGGTGCCTTCACATCATATCATACTTCATACTATAATTTGAGGAACGTTTGTCTGTCTGTTTGTTCCCCTACTCCTCCGAGGTCCTCTGGCGGATCTTCACCAAACTTGGTGGGTCTATGTAGGTTGTCCCTGGAATTGTCCTTGAGGGTTAGTTTTTTGAAAGGTCAAGGTGACTGGGGTCAAAGGTAAATTTTTCGCATCTCCCATCTCCCTGGACAGATTTTCATGAAAGTTGGTACGTGGACGTAGGTCGTCACAAGAAATGACCGCAAGAGGTCCGTTCCGTCAAAGGTCAAGGTCACCAGGGTCAAAGGTCACCGTATTCATGAAAGTTGGTATGTGGACGTAGGTCGTCACAAGAAATTATTCTCGCCACGGGTAATTCACTAGTATGTGTAAGTTGCCCATGCCTTGGGCACTAATACACCCCCATACCATCACAGATGCTGGCTTTTGAACTTTGTGCCTATAACAGTCCGGATGGTTCTTTTCCTCTTTGGTTCGGAGGACACGACATCCACAGTTTCCAAAAACAATTTGAAATGTGGACTCGTCAGACCACAGAACACTTTTCCACTTTGCATCAGTCCATCTTAGATTCTGGGTGCTGTTGATAAATGGCTTCGCTTTGCATTTTAGAGTTTTAACTTGCATTTGCAGACGTAGCGAAAAACTGTAGTTACTGACAGTGGTTTTCTGAAGTGTTCCTGAGCCCGTGTGGTGATGTCCTATACGCACTGATGTTGGTTTTTGATGCAGTACTGCCTGAGGGATCGAAGGTCATGGGCATTCAATATTGGTTTTTGGCCAAGTCGCTTACGTGCAGTGATTTCTCCAGATTCTCTGAACCTTTTGACGATATTACAGACCGTAGATGATGAAATCCCCAAATTTCTTACAATAGCTCATTGAGGAATGTTGTTTTTAAACTGTTCGACAATCAGCTCACGCATTTTTTCACTAAGTGGTGACCCTCGCCCCATCCTTGTTTGTGAATGACTGAGCATTTCAGGGAAGCTGCTTTTATACCCAATCATGGCACCCACCTGTTCCCAGTTAGCCCGCTCACCTGTGGGATGTTGCAAATACGTTTTTGATGAGCATTCCTCAACTCTCTCAGTCTTTTTTGCCACTTGTGCCAGCTTTTTTGAAACATGTTGCAGCCATCAAATTCCAAATGAGCTAATATTTGCAAAAAATTACAAAGTTTACCTGTTCGAACATTAAGTAACTTGTCTTTGCAGTGTATTCAGTTGAATATAGGTTGGAAAGGATTTGCAAATCATTGTATTCTGTTTTTATTTACGATTTACACAACATGCCAACTTCACTGGTTTTGGGTTTTGTAAGAAAGCTAGCATTAGCTATACTCGCTCAACCTTAAGTCGAATATGAATTGCGAAACTCAGTCGCACAAACAACACTGATTAACACTGCGCTATGATTCCAGTTGTTGTCAGATGTGGCTAACGTTTGAGTGTAGTCCTTATGGGAGTGACGTTATGGCGTTATTTCATGTCACAGTTATGGCTAGTTTGCTGTGCCTTTTATAATTAAAAATTTACGGTAAACAATGTGAATTAGGCTCTATACTGACATATCATCTGCGAAAAGCCAATATAAGTGGCCACCTGAAATGAAGTTGAAACTCTAATTTTATTGAAACTCATTGATGACACTGAGGACACAAGGGACCTGACTCATTAAGACCTTCTGGATAGAATTTCCCTTGCAAAACCAGTAACATTGGCTAGTTAAATGTATACGTTATTTTAGTACATGGCTGTGTTGCATTGCTTTATCTTTATTGATTTCAAATAAAACTATTGTTGAGATATCTCTCTTATGCATTGCACAGACTGTCTTGAGATGCAAGCAAGGTCTGGCAGAGAAAGATGTGAGGAGCCTGATCAGTGAAATGCTCCACAGTGATGTTTAGAAAGGAGGCGACTGAGAACCTGGTACAGTATTTGTATTCTTTTTGTCCAACACTAATGGTTCTGTGATGATTATGTACACAGAAGTCCTGAATTTTGTATGACAAAGGTTATACAAATCTTTCTTGGGCCTAGTAATTAATTGGATCAGATGTCACCTGAAACAGAACTAACAGGGCAGGGGCTTTGAGGTCAGTGTTGAATCATTGTTTTAACTGGTATAATGGAAGTATTCAATGGGAGCATGTTATTGTATACAGGCAGGTGAAGCTCTATCCAGGCTTCTAGTTGGTAGATAAACCCTACACCTCTCTCTGGGGATTAATGTTTTGAGGAGAAATTTTGAAATTGGTGTCGCAAGGTCACTGAAGAGGGCCTTGAAGTAGCCTGAAGCTGCACCCCAAACTGCAGACTCAGACTCCACTGCTTAAAAAAATTGAGGAAAAAGTAAAATTATTTCCTGTACTCATCTCTTTTGCTGTGTTTGTGTTGTTCCTTGCAGAAGACCCAATGCACAGCATGCTCAGTGAAAGAAGAGGAGGACAACTTGTAAATGTGTAAAAAAAATAATGAAATGAAGAAAACTGAATGAGGAAATGGTGATTTTAGACTTTTATAGTGATGCTCAAGTACCCCTAAATTTCATCACAGCACCCCAGGATAATATTAATAATTATAATGAATAATGAATGAATTATTAATAATTATTTTCCAAACTCATTTAAGTCCTCTTACATTTTGAGAACTTGAGAGAGATCACAAACAATTTCTGGTTCTAAGTAGTTTATTTCAATAATTAGAAAAAAACAGCAATATGAAACCTGCTTTGAAGTTAAGTCGGCTTGGGGAACCCCCTGGCAAAAATTATGGAAAACCGTCACAGATGATGTACATTCTATTTTACTATTCTACTCGATAGCAAATAAGGGCCAGACAGATTCTTCTCTGTTTTTATGTTCTGCTGTTGTCCTTGTCACAACTGGTAGCATGAGGTGGTACCTGCAGCCCAGTCTGATTGCCCAGGTAGCCCAGATTTCCCAGGACAGCACTTCCATACGTCCAGTTGTTAAGGTTTGCTGTGTCTCCCAGCGCAGCCTCAAGAGCATGGAGGAGATACCAGGACACCAGCCGTTTCACAAGGAGAGCTGGACGGGGCTCAACCCGGCAGTAGGACTGTTTCTGCTCCTTTGTGCAAAAAGGAATAGAAGAGCACTGCCAGAGCCCAACAAAATGACCTCGAGCAGGCTACTTGTGCGCATGTTTCTGACCAAACTGTCAGAAACAGACTGTGAGGGCGGCATGAGTTCTCAATGTCTTCTAGTGGGACCTGAACTCAGAGCCAGCACCATGCAGCTAAATTGCCAATTCTAGTGTTCTCTAGCGAATGCCAGATTCGGCATTAGTGCCCCGTTCTCTTCAGAGATGAAAGCAGGTTCACATTGAGCACATACAGCACCCTCCATAATTATTGGCACCCCCGGTTAAGATGTGTTAAAAGCCTTAAAATAAATTCACTTTTTACTGCAGAAGCATACGCTCACACTGAAAATTTCAGAAAAATGTGACTTTTAACTCAAGTGAATTTTAAGGGGAAAAAAAAAAATCCCTGACTAAGAAATAATTATTTTTCATAAAATCACCTGTGACACAATTATTGGCACCCCTACCAAGTCCGAGGAAATAAATGTCATTGAAGTATTTCTGTCATTTCTACAGTAGTTTACAAAGTTGATCAGAGTATCTAGGAACATTTAGTTAGTAATTCATCACTCCCTGTTTCCCTGGGGTATAAATATGATGTGACACAGAGGCCATTTCTCTTATCCACTCTTCAACATGGGAAAGACAAGGGAACACACCAATTAAGTAAGGCAGATGTGTGTCGACCTTCACAAGTTAGGTGCCAATAATTATTGAGGGCGCTGTATAATGGGCGTGAAACTGTCTGGAGACACTTTGGTGAATGTTCTGCTGCCTGAAACATCATCAAGCTTTACTGATTTGGCAGTGGATCAGTAATTGTCTGGGGAAGCATATCCTTAGGGGGTTGCACAGCCCTCCATGTCATTGAGAACGTTACCCTGACTGCTGTTAGACGCTGGTGTGAAATCGTTAGAGCGATTGTGTGACCTTACGCTGAGGCAGTGGATCATGGGTTTCTCCTGGTGCAGGGCAATGCCTGGCCACATGTGGTCACGGCATGTAGGCAGTTTCTGGATGATAAAAGCATTGATGCAATAGATTGGCCATCTCATTCCTTTGACTGAAACCCAATTGAGCTCCTGTGAGATGGTATTTATCAGTGCATCCAACGCTGATAAGTACCATCACAAACTGTGCAGAAGCTCACTGATGCCATGATCCCGGTTTGGGAGGAGATCCCTCTGGACACCATCACTGACTCATCAGAAGGATGCCCAGATGTTGTCGGGAGTGTTTTTATTAGTGAAGTCCATGCGTCCAAGAATTTAAGCCATAAGAAAAGCCTGGGGTGGAGCAACAAAGTATTAATTCTGGATTTTTGGTGATTCCATAATTCATTCCTCAAATTATAGTGATGTGATATATTTCCTCTACTTGCTTATGAAAAAATATGCTATTTATTAATATCCAATTTCTGTGTCATGTCTGCAGTTTGTTGATTTGCTATGAAGAAAACTATGAAACTGGTGAATTCAATTGAAATCTGTGATAGCTCATTCTGAACCTTTATTATGTATTATACACTGCAATAAACCACCAAACTAATCAGGTTCCCTCTGAATGTAAGATTGTATACCTAACTGAACTGATGTTTGCCTTAGTGAAAAGAGATAGTGTTGGATACTTCTGCAGACAATATTCCATTTGTAATGAATCGGGGAAATGGGAGCGCGTCTAGGGTAGAAAATCTAAATCAGAGTACCAGGTGCTCTTAGGCAAAGGGCAAAGAATGTAACAAAAATACGAAAAAAGAGTCTAAGATACTCTGGTAGTGAAAAAAGTAAAAAGCCTTTATTGAATGGCTGATGCATCGGCAAGATTAAAAAGCGCACCTACGCCTTACGGCCATACAGGCCTTCATCAGGGTGACTGTCTCTCTCTTAAAAAAATCATGACGTGCACTCACACAATGCCCTGGATGCGAATGGTAGGTTTAATTTAAAATTCATTATAACAGATCTATGCACACAAATGACAAAAGCACACATTTTTCAATTAATGAAACTTATGTACATGAACTGTAGTAAATGACATTTTAGAAGTCTCCATCAAATAAAAAACCCATAAAAGGACAAGCAAGATCTGTCCTGTAATGCCAGAAAAGGATGTGTGGTGTCCAAGTCATCCAATGTTTATACCTGTGAGCAAGGCATATGGATCATTTTCCGCATTTGTTGCACAATGAACCCAATAATGTCACTGGTGGCTGCCTCTTTAAATTCAAAGGTTGTAAATATTTGGGAGGCAAGTTGTTTTATTGTCAGGCAAAAACTTACACTGGCTCCATATCTGCCCTGCATGCAAAGTGTTAAATTAAATCAAACAGTAAAGGTATCAAGGTATCTTTATTATACCCCAAAGGGGGGGCAGTTTGTTATACAGCCAACAGACAAACAAACTCAATCAATCATCAGTAGAAGTATAATGTGGACAGTGAATAAAACATTTGAAATAAGGCGAGACTTTTTTATTGTTTGGTTTATGGATCTGCCGACGAAAAAATTGGCATTCTTGGAAAAAAATAAATTTTTATTTTTTGAATATTCGCGGATCCGCCAAACTATATTTCACCAAAATTAGGAAAAAATATTTTTTTAATTTTTATTTTATCGCCCACGCCCGAAGAAAGTGGATTTGCGCAGAGTCCATTTATGATCAGTTTCTCACTTGACTGATTGGAGTTGAGGGCCCAATGCATTTGCCATAGCACCTACTCAGTTTATAAATGTTCTAGTATTGACATTCAATGTATTGGAAAACTGTAATATTTTGTAAAAAAAAAAAATTACTTTATTCTGTCTTCCGATCTTACTGATATCTTGACATATTCCGTGAATATCGGGAAAATAAATATTTATTTTAATTTGAATTCCCCCCCTCCCCAAAATATTTTGCCTGAAAAAATCCATGAACCAAACAATAAAAAAAAGTCTCACTTAAAATAAATAAACAAAGTAAAACATAATATAGTAATAATAAAAATAGGTAAAAACTGAAATAAGTGAATACTCAATTGAGGGCGTTTCAGAAGGCAATCACAGCAAGTACAAATTATTTCTTGCATCTGTTAGTTCTGCACCTCCTTGAAACAAATCTACAGTCTGACAGGAGCAAAAAAAACTCTACAAACAGGGTGGCAAGGGTCACCAGTAAATATGACAGTAAGTCAGTAAATATGACTACATATCAAAAGTAACACAGCACAATGAACACTAGAAATCACAATGACATGACCACATGGCCAAATTATGAACTAGCGGTACCCAGCTTGGTTAGCAAAGTGCATCTGAGATTCATGTTAAGGGGCATCCTTGGGATGCTAATTTTGGCTGGCAAAATACATGCTTTAAACAAAGGCTGCCCAATCCTATTCTGGGAGAGCTACCATCTTGAAGGTTATCACTCCAAGCAAAGCAAACCACACCTGCTTTCCCAGTTACAGATCCTGATGAGCTGCTGAATCAGGTGTGTTGAATTAGAGTTGGAGCAGAAACCTACAGGATGGTAGCTCTCCAGGAACGGGGTTGGGTAGCCCTGCTTTAAACAAAATAAAGCCACTTGCTGGAAAAATTGAGCAGCTAAATCTTTATAGTGTCTCTTAGCCATGCCCAAAAGCATACCTTGCTTTATCCTCCATTTTACTCTAAATGGGGCCATGATTTACAAAAGTGAACAATTTGCTCCATTGAATCAGTCTTTGAACTAGCGACTAAAGCCATAAAATGATGAGGAAATTGTTTGCTGAAGTAATAAATCAAGTGAGAAATAGGAGTATTTTCATTTAATCTCATTTATTAGTTTGTCAGGGACCATGTACAGAAACATTAAACACAAGAGATGCTCTGTACCAGATTATAACGTTCTCGCTAATTTCCATCAGCAGTCCCTGTAGCAGGCAGAAAACATTTTATTTTATTTAAAGAAAAAAATATCACACTTAAACAGGGTCACATTTCCAAAACATATAGAATACAGTTAAAATGAGGGGTCAATGCTGACAGGCTTGGTTGAAGCCACATATCAGGTGGGGCACATATGGGGCCAGTCTATCTTGACGAAGCCAGCACTGCCATCACCGATCATCAGGGGGTGGAAAACGATTGACAATGGCAGAATCACTATTCACTGGACTGAACTAGGAGCCATAGCAGAACAATGCCAAGCACTTCAAAAGTGCAAATGCAAATCTGAGAGTAAAGGACATTACACATGCAAGAAGTCAGCCCTTCTTAGTTCTTCAAATTGTACCTGTCCATGCATTTGCTTTCTGCTGGTCTGGGAAGTTAAAATACTATCTGAAATTAAATTTGAGTACATGAAAATTGGCTGATAATACATACATCAGTATATGTTTCACATTTGATATATTTTAGATACTTTTGCCATATTTAAACTAAGTTCATGGTTATCGTAATAATTAATTAATAACATATCTTAAAGAACATGTTTTATATTATAAGTGCGGCAGACTGCATTTTTTTTTACCTTCTAAACTATTTTTCTAAAACCTTCACTAAAAGGGTAAATTTTACCCGTGGTTGTTTTTTTCCAAGTCTCAATGTTTTAATAAAATTTTTAAAGTTATAGTCTTTATAGTCCAGTTATAGTCTTCTCTAAAAATTGCTTTGTATTGCTCTCAGTCAAGATAAATCGAGATAAAAAACATGGGCATTGAGGCTATACCTTTAACTAGGTTACAGGACTCTTCCTCCCCAGATTTTTCATCCCCGAATTCTTCGTCCCCAGACTTTTCATCCCTGGATTTTTCATCCCCCAATGATAAAAAAAAACTGCCACCATTGTTGACAGACAGATGGACAAATGGGCAACGGACAGCTCACCATGACATAAGGGTTAGGGTTAGAGTTAAGGTTAAAGATAGTCTTATTATGCAGGAAGAGGGCAAAGCATTATTTTGGATGAACCATCCAGGGACGAAGAGTCCATGGATGAAAAGTTCATGAAGATGAAAAGTCTCGGGACAAAAAATTTGGGGACCAAAAATCCAGGGACAAAAATTTGGGGAGTAAAAGTCCGGGAAAGAAGAGTCCTAGAGCCCTTTAACCGCCATTTAAAATTTGCCCCTTTATAAAAATGCTTTTTTTTGGTATGGCATCCATGAATCTCTGCCTCTTTCCATTGCAAACTGTCAGGAATAACTTATGAGTGGCATTCAAGAATCTCTGTCTTTGTTATCTCAGCTGTTTGATAAGTTCCTCCATCAATCGAGTCATTGCACAAAATGAGAGAAATGAAAGGAGAAAACTGTCAAAATCATTCTTTTCTTAAAAGATCAGAAATTGGCTAATGTGGTAAAAAAGCATTAAATTGCTTTTGCTGTGTTGATGGCATCATATTCAAAATGAGCAGATACTTTTCAAAAAGGAAATATTTTCTCAGTTTCCACATCTGATCTGTTGTATTCATACTATGTTCAGTTAAATATAGAGTTCAAATTATTTGCAAATCATTACATTTTTTTTATTGACATTTTACACGTTGTCCCAACTTTTTTGGAAAATGGTTGTATTTTTATAACACTGATAACACTGATATAGATAAGTATTCTGGGGTTGAAATAAGGGTACGATGGACAGTAGAATTGCTTCTGCTGTTTCTCCAGGACTGGACGTACTTTAGAATATCCCTGTGGCATTTATAGTGGTGGAGAACCATATTGGTCTTAGCCACACCTGTGGATGGGGAATGCCCATCCACTGGGTTGCGTTACTTGATCTAGGACTCATTTCCCGAAAGCCTCTAAAGGCAACGATGATCGTAGATTCCCTCTTACGATGCATTTTACGTTTGTGGAGTGTCGCCCACGACACTGAGAAATCGTGGTAGATCGATGAGTGCTGAAGACTCCTCGTAGAAAGCAAAGTGCGTTTTCAGACCTGCAAGAGTCAGAGTGTGTCTGCTCTTTTAATATTATCAAATTTAATCATGACTACTGATGCTGTTCGTGAATGAAAATGGTAATTGATGGAAATCGAATAGGGATTTTTTATTAATACAAACTAACATTCACCAAATACGAACAGCAATTATAAACATGATACCAATAATAATAATTACACTAACAAATAAAGATAAGAATAAATTATACGTTAGAACAAAAAGATATTACCAATATACACATTTCAGCAAAATTTTATACCAGAAGAACCATGAAAAGGAAAATGAAGAAAACGCAAATCAACGTGTCGCTTTGGTGGTTGATGCAACTAGACTGCTGATCACAAGAGGGGAAATAGGGGCGTATTCTAAAATTGTCCAATAACTTGTTGACGTGCCCAGAAACCAGAAATTTGCGTCCCTTAGTTAATTCACGCCTGCCAATGTGTTACCACCCTCCTTTTCCTCCAATCTCAATTGATTGCCGCAGCTAGCTGAAGAGATTTGTTCGGAAATCTGTTGTGGATTTTGACCAGGCAGATCCACAACAGACTTGATATTTTGTGTTTGGCAGCTGATGGAGAAGTCTTGTGAACAACAGCAACCTCTTCATGTTGCCTTTATTGATCTGACTAAGGTGTTTGATCTGGTTGACAGAGCATTTTTGTTGACTGTATTGAAGAAATCTGGCTGTCCTCCAACGTTACTCATCCTTGTTAAGTCCTTCTACTAAGGAATGAAAGGCAACATACAGTATGATGGGGACTCAAAACCCAAAACCAGTAAAGTTGGCACGTTGTGTAAATCGTAAATAAAAACAGAATACAATGATTTGCAAATCTTTTTCAACCTATATTCAGTTGAAAACACTGCAAAGACAAGTTACTTAATGTTCAAACGTGTTAGAATGTTTGCAAATATTAGCTCATTTGGAATTTGATGCCTGCAACATGTTTCAAAAAAGCTGGCACAAGTGGCAAAAAAGACTGAGAGAGTTGAGGAATGCTCATCAAACACTTATTTGGAACATTCCACAGGTGAATGGGCTAATTGGGAACAGGAGGGTGCAATGATTGGGTATAAAAGCAGCTTCCCTGAAATGCTCAGTCATTCACAAACAAGGATGGGGCAAGGGTCACCACTTAGAGAACAAATGCGCGAGCTGATTGTCGAACAGTTTAAAAACAACATTCCTCAACGAGCTATTGCAAGAAAATTAGGGATTTCATCATCTACGGTACGTAATATCGTCAAAAGGTTCAGAGAATCTGAAGAAATCACTGCACGTAAGCGACAAGGCCGAAAACCAACATTGAATGCCCGTGAACTTCGATCCCTCAGGCAGTACTGCATCAAAAACCGACATCAGTGTGTAAAGGACATCACCACATGAGCTAAGGAACACTTCAGAAAACCACTGTCAGTAACTACAGTTTGTTGCTACATCTGCAAGTGCAAGTTAAAACTCTACAATGCAAAGCGAAAGCCATTTATCAACAGCATCCAAAAATGCCACCGGCTTCGCTGGGCCCAAGCTCATCTAAGATGGACTGATGCAAAGTGGAAAAGTGTTCTGTGGTCTGACGAGTCTACATTTCAAATTGTTTTTGGAAACTGTGGACGTCGTGTCCTCCGGACCAAAGAGGAAAAGAACCATCCGGACTGTTATAGGCGCAAAGTTCAAAAGCCAGTATCTGTGATGGGAGTGTATTAGTGCCCAAGGCATGGGCAACTTACACATATGTGTAGGCACCATTAATGCTGAAAGGTACAACGTCTTTTTCATGGACGCCCCTGCTTATTTCAGCAAGACAATGCCAAGCCACATTCTGCACGTGTTACAACAGCATGGCTCTGTAGTAAAAGAGTGCGGGTACTAGACTGGCCTGCCTGTAGTCCAGACCTGTCTCCCATTGAAAATGTGTGGCACATTATGACGCATAAAATACGACAACGGAGACCCCGGACTGTTGAACAACTTAAGCTGTACATCAAGCAAGAATGGGAAAGAGTTCCACCTGAAAAGCTTCAAAAATTGGTCTCCTAAGTTCCCAAACGTTTACTGAGTGTCGTTAAAAGGAAAGGCGATGTAACACAGTGGTTAAAAGGCCCCTGTGCCAACTTTTTTGCAATGTGTTGCTGCCTTTAAATTTTAAGTTAATTATTATTTGCAAAAAAATAAATAAAGTTTCTCAGTTTGAACATTAAACATCTTGTCTTTGCAGTGTATTCAATTAAATATAAGTTGAAAAGGATTTGCAAATCATTGTATTCTGTTTTTATCTAAAATTTACAGAATGTGCCAACTTCACTGGTTTTGGGTTTTGTACATCCAATTCTTATCCCATCAACAAAGGAGTTAAACAGGGCTGTGTTTTAGCCCCTACTCTTTTTGGTATTTATTTTGCCTACATATTCAGAACTGCTTACCAGAGCATTCCTTACCATGTAGGTGTTTCTCTGCTCACTTGCGATGATGGCAACTTTTTCTCTTTAGCTACTGTAGATTCAAAGCCAAAACAAAAGTCCTGTAACTTGTTCGTGAGTCATTCTATGCAGACGATGCTGCTTTATGTGCATCCTCAACCCTCCAGCTACAAGAGCTTTTGGACGGGTTTTCCTCAGAATGCCAGAAGTTTGGCCTTACGATCAGTCTTAAGATGATGGTGGTATTATCTCTAAATGGTGGCCAGAGTTTCTTCATCATCAACATTACACACGACAATGTTGACTCTTACGTATTTAGGATCTACCATAACCTCTAATCTCTGTCTTGACAAAAAAAAAAAATACCGTGCTAATCGCACTTAAGACCCCTCGGCTGGGTATGTAAGTTGAATCGGGTGTTAATTGGATTGTGATTGCAGAAATAATATGTGTAATGAAGCCAAGCACTTATATAAACAACCTTGGCGTAGCCATTTTTCTTTTTTATATGCCCCCTGGTGGGCAAATAAGAGTCAAAATTGGCTGGAATTCAATAAATAAGAGAAGGATCCATAGACGTACCACCCACCTAAGAGAAACCTAGAAGCAAACCTGAAGGCGCTACAGTGGTAACGTTGTTGAATTTAGATTGGCAGCATTTACGCTGTTCGACCTAGAAAATGGTAAAAAAAAAAAAAAAGGTTAAATCAAAAATGCATATGATATGTGATGAAGGATGATCCCACGTACCTTCAGTAAAAATTTGAGCATCCTAGCTGAAATAATAAGGAAGTTATGGCAATTTTTCACTTTTCACAATAAAGCTCCCTGGTGGCTAAATTAAGAGTGGAAATTGGCCAGAATTCAATAGGTTGGTGAAGTATCCGTAGATGTACCACCCACCCAAAAACAAGAAAGCTACAAGCAAACCTGAAGGCACTAGAGTGGTAACGTTATTGATGGAGAGACAGACGGACGCCGCAGGGGACAACAATACACCTTGGTCGACCGACGGTCGAGGGTAAAAACTGTCTACTAGACTAGGCAAGGCTTCCACTGTTTTAGGGAAACTGGAGAAACGTGTTTGGAGAAGTAAGTACCTTCCTTGATAGCAAGCACCTCCGCTCCTGATCTGCCCCGGCACTGTGCCGGCTCCAGCTCATCCGGCTCAGAGCTGGGGCAGATCCGAAGCGGAGGTGCTTGCTATCTGGGTTACCATCAAGAAAAAAGTAAGAGTATATGATGCCTATGTTTTGAGCATACTTTTGTATGGCTCATCCTCCTGGACAACCTATCGCCACCAAGAAGAGCGACTCAGTGCTTTTCGCAGAAGGTCACTAAGAGCTATGCTTAGTATCTCCCGGCATTAAGAAAATGACCAATGAAGAACTTTTCTGGATCACAGACTCTGGACCTTAGTCATTCGTACTGAAATTCACTCGACTCAGATGGGCTGGACATGTCCCTAGAACATAGGCGTCAGTTTAGGGGGGGACAGTGGGGACGTATCCCTACCACTTTTTGTCAGAGGTCATTTAGTCCCCACCACTTTATCTCCCATGGTTTTTTATTATTCAATGGAAAAAATCGCCATACATATAATTTTATAGGAGAGACCGCAAACGACTAGCAAATGTGCCTGCATCGAAACAGGACTGGCTGCGTGCATATCGCAACATTGTAACAACTTCACCCAGAATAACACAGTTGCATAGACCCGGATAGACTTAAGACGTCAGACTAGAATTTCAGCAACAAAGTAAGTGCGAGGAGGAGGACAAGAAAGAGCTGAGTCGCTAGGGCAGGGGATCCCCCCCAAATTAATAGGCATGTTCTCATCAGACCGAAGTTTTAAGCTAGCGCACTATTTTGTGGTTTTGAAATTAGCTCGATGTCAAAATAGCCAGCTACTCTTGCTGTTTGAAGACACGAATAGCACGCTCTTTGATTGGGAAAATTTCCCCCAAAATCTTGGCCTAGTTCAGAAGTAGTCAATTAGCCAGCTAACCTATTTGTGTTCCATCTTCATCAGAACAAACATTTCTCAATACCGTTAATGCTCTATGATTAGTGTTGGAGAAATGTGAGCAAAACTAAACATGTCAGAATGTACGTAAGTACGGTGCCGTCATCAGTTTTGTGCTAGGTTATAAACCACTCCGCCCTTCCATACATGGCAAAAGTTAAGCATGAAAACAGGGCTTTTCTCGCACATATGTGCCATTTAGTGCAAGATTTAAGTTTGTTTTTGTTCTATTTCTACAAAATAGACTTTGCTTGTAACTTGTAGGATCAGAGGCTGAGCCATTTCTGGGTGGATGACAAATTTTAGTAAACAGGCACCCCAGTTTGATTTTGGTTGAGCAGCCATCCTCCAGGTGTCAGCAGCTCCTGGTCAACCCTTAATTACTAGAGATCTAATGACTCAACCCCTGTTAATTAATAAATATAATTTGTAGGTACTATTTGGGACCATCTCAAAAGAGAATATGAATTTGTAAGGTTTTAAATATTGGCTAATTAAAATCATATAGTGGGGCTAAATGGGCTTTTAAATTGTGGTTTGCATCCTGTTCAAGTCATTTTTCATGTGCCATACAACCAAGCATACTCACATAGGGGAGACCAGGGTTACTTCGGTCACGGGGTTCGGTTTGTCACCCCAGTTTTTTTCATTGCAAATGCACTGACAGGAAAACGGAAATGTACAAATTATGTGACATCACAGCGACGTCATCTCTCGGAAAGAAGAAGGACTTGTTGTGTCATGTAAGTGTTTTCAGCCTAAATAACTGAAATTTGACCCAAATTCCAAACTTTATGTTTCTGAAAGAAATGCGTCTAGCTTCTGTGAAGACAAAAATTTCCACAATGTTTTTTACTGTTTCAAAACATATGTAACTAGAGTTATTAACAACACAGAAGATAAAGGCCTGCTGCGATCATGAGATGAGATATGCGGCCTGATTTCCAAAATGGGAGCACGGGCCTACACTGGCCAAGCAGCATGGGTTGAGTTTGTTAGGATGCTGAGGTTTCACCACTTGTAGCTCCTGTGTTTGGCCTGTATTGAAATATTCCAAAGTCAAATATAGGAGCCGATTTATTGTTTTTCAGACACCTATAGTGTCTTAATAATTCTAATATTTGCATTTATTTTATGTTTATGATAAAGGACCTATTAGGGCCTTTGTTTGGAGGACACAAGTATGGGTTTGTAAGGGTTTGCTCCTTGCAACCCCTCCCCTTTCTCATTCTTTCACCTCCACCCATTTGGGCCACAGGTGGGGCCCATTAAAGTGGAGGAGTTGGCAGAGTATTTGGGGTTGGCAGGTGCCAGCCCTGGGACCTCTGCATTTCATTCCATTCCTTTTTCAGTGGGAATGTTTGCTGCTCTTCTTTAGTGCCTTGGTCCTTACTCATCATCCAAAGGTGGAGACCAGTGGGTCCAATGCTTCTCATGCAAAGGGTGGGCAAATGAGGACTGTGCAAAATGTCAGTGTGCTTGCCTACATATGTCATAACTGCTACTCTGATGGCGATTTTGCTTAAATCACAGCTTATTTTGGTTTGTTGTAAAAATAACACCGTTCTCACCATTTCTGTTCCGAGAATTTTGGACTTGGTCTTTTTCAGCTTCAGCTGATTGACAACTATGACAATTTTACCCCACCCATCTGAAAAATTAACCCCGGGTATGGGGTTACTTCGGCATGTTTGTGACATATCAAAAATTGAATATTGTGACAAAAATATACGTTATATCGAGATTGTATCAATACAACTTTTGTAGGTGACATTCTGCACTACACATAGACCATAAAGGTATTTCTCTAAGTTTTAGCAACAAAGAGTTATGAAGCCAAATACAAAATCATGACGAGGTAATCCCGGTGTCCCATATTAATTGCGTAAGTTGTACTACACAAGCAGGATTTCATTTTCAAAATAGAAGCGCATTAATTTGTATCATAATGAAAATGCAAATGTAATTCTCCTCTTTACATTTTCATTTTCACGTCCATGTATGCAATTTTCATGACAAATGGAAAATTAAAATACTTTCCTCTTTTGCATTTGCATTTTCGAGAAGTGCCCTGCAATATCACAAACAATACAAAAACGAGAACGCTAATCGTATAAAGCAAATATATTCTCGGAAATGCTTTTTCGTTTTCTTGAAGCACATGCGTTATTTGTATCATCGTGAAAAATGCTAAAGTTATCCTTCACTTTGAGTTTGCATTTTCAAGTCCATGTTGGCACTGTTTTCATTTGCAAGAAGTGCCCCGCAATATCACTAACAAAACAAAATATAAAACGCTAATCTCATAAAGCTAATACATTCTCAGAAATGATTTTTCTTTTTCAAGAAGCAGACGCTTCTTCATAATTAATGTCTCATAATTAAGCGGCGAACTGCGTTAGCGATTTTTCTTTTTCATTTTCGTGATAGACTGCCCTTACTGGCTTTGCATTTTCGATGTCGAGGTCCCATGCCCTTTTCCTAACAAAATTAAAAAGAAAATACCCTCCCTAACTGAGTGTGTCCTGTCGTTGAGAAGGCGGGACATTCGGAGAATGTATTTGCTTTATGAGATTAGCGTTTTCGATTTGGTTTTGTTAGTGATATTGCAGGGCACTAGTTGCAAATGAAAAAAGTGCCTACACGGAATTGAAAATGCAAACGCATTTGGAGGATTCCTTTAGCATTTTTGAGATGATGCAAATAACGCACGTGCTTTTCGAAAATGATAAAGCATTTCCGAGAATGCATTTGCTGCATCAGGTTAGCGTTTTCTTTTTCTTTGTTAGTGATATTGCAGGGCACTTCTCAAAAAAGCAAATGCAAATGAGGAATGTATTTTAATTTTTCATTTGTGATAAAAATTGCATACAAGGACTTTAAAATGAAAAGGCATTTCTGACATTGTGTTTTCATTTTTATTTTGTTAACTATATGCTTCCATAAGGGTTACTCACAACACTGGGTCGAAGGAATCCTACATAATTCACTTTGTTAATCCCTTTAACATATTTAAAGACCTCAATCAAATCACCCCTGAGTCTCCTTTTCCTAAGACTAAGGAGATTAAGGATCTTCAGCCTATTCTCGTAGCTTTCATCTTTTATACCTGGAATAAGCTTCGTGCCTCTTCTCTGAACTTTCTCTAGAGCCTCTATATTCTACTTAAAGTATGGTCCCCAGAACTGTACACAGTACTCCAGATGTGATCTAACGAACGTGTTGTACAAAAGAAGCATCACCTCCTTAGATTTGTACTCAATACTTTTGGCAATGTATCCCAGCATCCGATTAGCTTTTTTAACTGCTAGAACCTGTGAGGGTTTGGTCAACAGTCACTCCCAGATCTTTCTTGTGTGCAGCACATTCCAGTTTTAAACCTCCCATGAAGTAATCCCGTCTAATGTTTTCATTACATACATGTACAACTTTATATTTTGCTAGATTAAATTTCATTTGCCACATTTCTGCCCAATTCTGTATTCTATCCAAATCGTCCTGAATCACTTTAGTGGACCCTAAACTATTGGCCAAACCCCCCAATGTAGTATCATCTTCAAATTTAACCAATCTTCTCTCAATATTCCTATCAAGGTCATTAATGTAGATGAGGAACAGCAGGGGTCCCAACACCGATCCCTGGGGGAGGCCACTCCCCACCACACCTAGCTCAGGTGAGATACCACTGACCACCACTCTTTGTGTCCTATCCTGCAACCGGTTTTGAATCCACTTCAGAATACCTCCTGTAACTCCAATGGAGCTCATTTAAAAAATTAGTCTCTTATGCTGTACTGTATTGAATGCTTTTTGAAAATCCAAGTATATGATGTCATAAGCCCTGCTCTGGTCATAAGTCCTGGTGGCCTCTTCAAAAAATTCCAGAAGGTTTGTCAGCCATGACCTTCCCTTCCAAAAACCATGTTGGCTATCCCTTAAAATACTGTTCCGTTCAAGAAATAAGTCCAGCTCATCTTTTATGATAGATTCCAATATTTTGCACGCAATGCAAGTTAAACTGACTGGCCTGTAGTTTCCTGGCTCGGTACAGTCCCCTGTCTTATATATTGGTATTACATTGCCCCGTTTCCAATCATTTGGTATTTCTCCAGTTTCTAAAGACCGCCTGAAGATGGCGGATAGCGGCCTTAAGATGATCTCACCAAGTTCCCTGAGCACTCTAGGATATAAGCCATCAGGACCCGCCGCCTTATCTGCCTTTAGTTTATGCAACTTGTCTAATACTTCGTTATCCTGATCCTCAATTTCCGCAAAATAATCTTGAGCATTTGACATGCCCTCAGGCCAAATAAAGACCCCCTCTGAGGTAAAATTCTCAACAAAGTAACTGTTTAAGGTATCCGCAATATCCTTGTTATCATATAGCAGCAATCCGTTTTTATTCTTTGTGCACTTAACCTGCTCTTTAACTTTCCCTTTTCTGCTACAGTACTGAAGGAAGCGCTTAGGGTTAGTTTTTGCCCCCTCTGCACTTTGTCTTTCATACAGTCTTCTAGCATTCCTCAGCTCTTTTTTGGCCACAGCCCGCATTTTACAGTATTCAGCCCTAGTGTTCTCATTGTTATCCTTTATGTACATCTTACAAAGATTCCTCTTTTCCCTCAAAATCCTACAAATACTTTTGGTCATCTACTGAGGATTCTACTTTTTCAGCTTACCTTTGGACACCTTTGGAATGAATCTGCATTGTGATTCAAGTAAAACCCTCTTAAATCTTTCCCGCATCTCATTTACGGACTCACAGTCCAGGAGTGTGTCCCATTTTATTTCACCAAGATAGGAGCGCATCCTGTCAAAGTTTGCTTGCCTAAAATTGAACATTTTTCTTTTTGATTACACCTTTTTAACTTCCCATGAAACATGAAAATTAACAGCAGAGTGATCACTTATCCCAAGTGGCTCCAGTACCTCAACATTGCTAATTCTATCTGGGTCCTTACAGAGCACTAAGTCTAAAATTGCCTTCTCTCTGATAATGTTTTGGTGCAGTATGTTAATAAACTTACCATTTATAACATCTAGAAATTCTTCCTCCCCCCTACCCTGTCCTTTCACCATTTCCCAATTGATACCAGAACAGTTTAAGTCTCCCATGATAATAGTTTTACCACCTCTACAAGCTTGCGTAATTGTCCTAAAAAGCATGTCATTGATTGTACTGTCCAAAGCTGGTGGTCGATAGCATACTCATATGTTTAAACCTGTCTCTTGTTTGCCAATGAGCCTGACCCAGATATCTTCACAGGACAAGGAATGTTCAATTTTGTGAATTTCCTGTACATTTATGTTTTTGTTCACATAGAGTGCTACACCCCCTCCTCGCCTATTACATCTTTCCTAAAGAGCTTATAAACTTCTGTATTATATTCATCTCCATCCTCTTCACTAAGCCATGTCTCTGTAATCCCAACTATGTCATAGCCTTCACTGATCATAACGGCCTCAAGTTCTAGAAATTTATTTTTAATGCTTCTTGCATTTATATAAAAACATTTCAGGTTATCACAAACACTCTTCCCATTCGATTTCCCATGTGCCAGCTGCTTCAAGCCCCTCACTATGCTTTGTTGCTTGAAAAATATATCATCGATAGTGCATGTAAGGCTGTCAGCTTCCATCAGGGCAGTCTGCATTTCCCTATGCTTAGCACTCACTAACTTCCCTGCCCCCCAAGTCCCTAGTATAAATAACTCTGTGCTACCCTCAACATACGCTGACCCAGTGCGAAGGTACCCCCCTCAGGTTCAGCTGTAGCCCATCCGGCTTGAACAGGTCACCCTTGTCCAAGAAGTAGTTCCAGTGCCCCAAAAACCTGTACCCCTCTTTCCTACACCAGCAGTCACAATAGAAAGCATGGGGAAACTATGTAAATGGATAATAAGCCTTTTTTAACAGGGGCTTAGTTTCAGTTAACAGAAATGAAATACTAATTTGTTCATATATGTAATAAGCACTCCTAATAAGCTGACTTGAGTTTATCTAATCCTAGTACAATTTACATACTAACCTAAAAATATCACAGGGCTTAGCTGAGAACCCAGATAAAACAGACTGGATACAACGCCCAGGAGAAACTGGAGGAGGGAGGAGGCGGAGCAGTCCGGTAAACCTTTCCGTTTTGCCACAAATACAACCAAGGGTAACCGAGAAAAGAGTAAAGCCCCAGTTCCCTTTAATTAAAACGAACCGAATAAATAAATTGCTTTCTTGAGCAATTAGTTCGTGAGCGAACTAAACATGGTATCTCCCCCAACAAGCTGTCGCTAAGCACTCAAACAAGCAGTTAAACTTTAATCAGCTGATCAAGGCACCGCAACCGGAGGAAAATACAAAGATAACGTAATTTGCAATGTGTTTAATCAGAAGAGCCCTTCCATAACAATAAAATGCGAAAAAGACAAAAACCCTGGTTCGCGTTAATATTCAAGCTCGGCAATGCGTTTATGCGGTAATGCAGTAGAGAACGAAGAATAGAGAGCAGAGGGGACTAAAAAACCCTGGTGAACGTCAATATTTATTGGCTAGAAGATTGTATGAAAGGCAAGCAACCAAGTATGAAACCAAGCCGGGTTAAAGTTAGATATCCAGGTAATTGGATAATGTTCTTGGCGTTGAGAGCTTGCTGAGGTTCGTTAGCTAAATCAGCTACAGAAAAACCAGGCGACACTATATTACCTCAGTCCTTGAAAACAACTCTGTTTTACTTTGTATATCACACAATTCACTTAGTTAGACAATTATTAAGCATTTAAATTTACTCTTTAAATTAGCGTTTAAATTAGTTTACTTAACCATACTTTGCTCCCGGGAGACTGAAACCCCACGAAAAAACCCCCAAAAAAAACTTCATCACCTTTGTTTGACCAGATTAGCGACATAATTTGGCTGTTTGCTCACTGAGTTGTTGTTATGATTCTTATCTGTCTGGTCATGTTTTATGGTTCTGGTTTTGTGTTCATGATTATTGTCTTTTATTTATTCTTTTTGGTTTTTGTAACATTCAGGTTCTTGGTTCATTCCACGTTTCAGTTCCATTGCACTTGTCTCCCCTGTCTTGTGATCTAGTTGGTTCAGTCCGTCTTCCCTGGCTGCATGCTCACTGACTTCGGGTGATTTAAACGAAGTCTGGTGTTTAAAACATTCCTTCGTATCTCGTTTTCTGCCTTCACTCTTCTGTTCTGATTACTAACAAGACTAACATTTGTATTATAGTATACTAACACAACAAACCATGTGCATAAATAGATTCGATTACTAAATTACTAATAAGCACTCTAGTTTAAGTTGTAAAACCGCACCGCTACTAATAGACTAATTCCCTCTTCGCAATCGCCCTGTTCTATATCTCCGCCCCTTTGCTTTCCGCCGTCCTCTCCCTATGTTCAGCGAGAATCTCTCGCACGTGCTTAATTACTTTCCTGCTCTTGTTATCTGTGCACGTAGAACTCCTGGAGTGGAGCTGTTTAAATGTCATAGGCTATTTGTGTGATTCCTGTCCGTATTTCGTATCTCGCCAATTTCCGTGGTTAGGGTTTCCCTCATGTGATTCTCCCGATGTAATTAGTCTCATTCCCCACAGCTGATCTCTGTATAGCATGTGACCCTTCCTGTGTGTATATTAGGATTCTTTTCACTCACAGCTCTTGTCAGAACGTTGATCAATATTTCTTTGTGCAGAGCTCCTCGTATGCCATTGATCATTGCTTTACTTCTCCTGGATAGTCTGACCTTGATTCTTGCCATTGCCCTTTTTGTACTGTTTTTGTCTTTCTGGATTTTGACCTATTTTTGTATGACCATGAGCTTTGTGTTTGGATGCCCTGTGTATGACCATTGGCTTTGCCCATCGACTACGAATTTTCCCTATCGTTTTTGTACCTCTGCCCATCTGTCTTCCTGGTTCTGACCCCGGCCTGTCTAGTGGATATTGTTTTTGGATTTCGTATTGTGGCTTGGCAATTTCTGTGTTTTTTGGCTTTGACCCGGACTCCAATGAAGGCATGCGTTTTTTGGATTTCTGTCTCTCGTGAGTGGTTCCTGAACGGTACCTCAGTTGTTACTGGGGGGAGGAGGAATATTCTCCCTGCCCCTAATGCGACAAAGGTTATACCTCGGGAGCAAATCGTCTAATCTATATTAATGTTAGAGCTTTCACACATTATTTTCAGAAAACTCCGTTTGCTCAATAGTACATCTTCAGCTTCAATCGCTCCACACGTCTTTCTGTCTCAACCCAAGCAAAATGAACACCAATGAACAGCGCTACAGCACAGCCAAGAGGTCAGCAACAGCAGCCAGGCCAGGATCCTAAATTGTGTTGGATTCCCTGAAAAGGGTCCCGGTTTAAAAAAGTCACTTTTTTCCAGTTTTGGATTGGCAAGTTTTCCATGGGCGCAAGTACCCATTGTGATGAAACTTTATCATTATATATGCCCCCGCCTCGAATGAGCTGTCCCGAATGAAGTTCCGAATAAACATGGGGAAAGCATACCAATGTTGGAGAGAATTCCGGGAGTTGAATGGTTTTAATTCTGATGCCCAGGTCACCTTGTTACTAATTGAGGTGAGTAGAGCCGGTACTAACTCGGTTGGATGTGAGTTGTAAATTGTCATCTCAAGCAAAATTGAGGGCAGCTCATGTATTGTTTTTATAAGGCTATCTTGCATAGATCATGCTGGTCAGAATGAATCAAACGGTAGAGATATCGATATTTCACCTTTGCTAACTCTCGGTTGGCAAGGTAGTGAGTTTGCTAATTCTGCCTGATCAAACCAGATTTTGTGATAAATGTTTTTACACTTTCTCTGGTAAGTACTAGTTAGTCAGTTGAAATTCGTCGATGAATGTATCACCGTGTGATAAGTTTAGCTAAAAGTGGTGATGTATGTGACGTTAATACTCATTTTGTTTTGCCGAGCAAAGATGCTTGTCAGATACCTTGTAGCACTAATGGTGTAAATTTATCGTCTGGCAATGGTCGTCATTGTTACTACTGGGTGTTTATCACAACGCACTGTACTCGGCCATTTACCCAGCTGAGTGAGCCACGCGCGTCTTTGCATTGACTTTGAAAGTATTCTGTTGCGCGAAAAATTTGTTTCGCATCCGATGTAAAAGCAGTTCTACTCAGAGTTTCACTAAGAAAAGGGCGTTCATGTTCCAAGCTCCTGAAGGGGAGGGGCGAGGTGTGTTTAGAGAATGTTTCAACTGTCAACAATAGTGACGTCATATCGCTGACATAGTTCATGTGTGACTTCTCTTAAAGGCTATCATTTGGAGATAGCTTGATTGTTGGGGACCATTGAAGATCAAACTTGACATAGTACAATTATAATTACTTGTTTTGCCAAAACGGTCACAGATGGAGCCTAGGTTTGTCTTAGACACAGATAGGGAGTCATATATGAACTTTCATCTGGTGACCTTCGTACTGACTTTCGAAGGTCAAATGTGACCGAGTGAGAATTCGATGACTTGTATCACCAAATTGTCACATTTGGAGCCATGGTGTGTATAAAGACATCTAGCAAGTCATATACGAAGTTCATTTGCTGACCTAGACTTGACGTTCTGTGACCTTTAAACTTCACAATTGACACATTGAATTTTCAATTATTTGTATCCCCAAAGCTTCTTCAGAGCTCAGGATTGTATTACAGGAGGTCTTATAAATGTATGTAAACCTTTATTTACTGACCTTCAATGGAAAGGTCAAACTTCATATAAAATTTTCATAACTTGTGTCTTCACTATAAGATTGCCTGCCAGTAAGCTAGGCTACTGGGCCCTTGGTCCTATTTTTTCATTTGATTTATAAAGGGACTTATTGCCAAAACGTATAATGCGGCGCTCAAAGGGCATTCTTGTTTCACGCCTTTTTGAATCTTAAAACACTTGGCTAATACACCATTTACATTTACTTGCACAGTCGATTTTGCATACAGGAGCTGAATCATGCAAATGAAATCCTCAGGGAACCCATAAGGCCTCAATTTGCACCAGAAATATTCTCTTGATGTGTAGCAAGCCTTCTTTTGATCTAAACCCAAACCATAAAACTCACGATCCTGTGAACATGTATGTCTTTTAGTACATTTAAATTATCCCACATACGGTAAATCTACCTTTAATGCCACGTTTGTTCTTTTTCAATTAAAATTTCAAGAAGCATTCCGTTCATGATAATTTTGGCAAAGATCTTGTAATCCACATCTCCCCAGCTCACTAGCAGATTTGCCATCGGGATAAAGAGGTACAGTGGGGATAATAAGTATTTGACCCCTCGCTGATTTTGCAGGTTTGCCCACTTAAAAAGAATGCAACGATCTACAATTTTAATCGTATATACATTCTAACAGTGAGAGACAGAATCACAAAGAAAATTCCCGAAAATCACATCATATGAATTTATAAAAATTGATAACCATCTGATGAGGAAAAATAAATATTTGACCCCCTGGACAAACAGCATGTTAATATTTTGTAGAAAAGCCATTATTGGCCAGCATAGATGTCTAACAATTTCTATAGTTGTTGACAAGGTTTGTGCACCTTTTGGCAGGGATGTTGGCCCACTCCTCCCTGCAGACAGCCTCCAAATCATTCAGGTCCTGAGGCTGTCGCCTTGCAACCCAAATTTTAAGCTCCCTCTAAAGATTTTCAATTGGATTCAGGTCTGGAGACTAGCTAAGCCACTCCAGACCCTTGATGTACTTCTTCTTCAACCACTCTTTTGTTGCTTTGGCGGTGTGCTTAGGGTAGTTGTCGTGTTGAAACACCCATCCTCGACCCATGTTCAGCTCTCTCACTGAGGGAAGGAGCTGTTGGTCCAGAATTCCACGGTATATGGCCCCGTCCATCCTCCCTTCAATGCAATGGAGTTGTGCCGTCCCCTGGGCTGAAACAGCACCACTGTGACGGTGGGGATGGTGTTCTTTGGGTTGTACTCTGTGTTCTTTGCCCTCCAAACACGACGAGTTGAGTTGAGCACAAAAAGTTCTATTTTGGTCTCATCTGACCACATCGCCTTCTTCCAGGCCTCTTCTGAGTCATCCAGGTGGTCAATGGCGAACTTCAGGCGGGCCTGTACATGTTCCTTCTTGAGCAGGGGGACCTTGCATGTGCAGCAGGATTTCAATCCATGACCGCGTAGTGTGTTACCAACTGTTTCTTTTTTAACTGTGGTCCCAGCTGCCTTCAGTACATTAACCAGTTCCCCCCTTGTGATTCCTCACCGTTCGCGTGATCAGCGACATCTCACGAGGAGAGAACTTGCATGGAGGCCCAGACCGAGGGAGGTTGGCGGCAGTGTGGTACTTCTTCCATTTCCTGATAATTGCACTGACAGTTGATCTTTTCTCTCAAAGTTGCTTTCACATTCTCTTGTAGCCCTTACCAGCCTTGTGTAGGTCAACAATCTTGTCCCTGATGTCCTTAGACAGCTCCTTGGTCTTGCCCATGGTGGAGATGTTGGAATCTGGTTGTTTGGGAGTGGGAAGGTGTCTTTTATACATGTAATGAGGTGAGGCAGGTGTATTTGATGTAAATAATTAGTTGGGATTGGGGGTACGTCTTAAAGAAAGACTAACTGGCTTGTGGGATCCAGAATACTTGCTGTTTGGTAGGGGGTCAAATACTTATTTTTCCTCATCAGATGGTTATCAATTTTTATAAATTCATATGATGTGATTTTCGGGAATTTTCTTTGTGATTCTCTCTCTCACTGTTAGAATGTATATACGATTAAAATTGTAGATCGTTGCATTCTTTCTAAGTGGGCAAACCTGCAAAATTAGCGAGGGGTCAAATACTTATTTTCCCCACTGTATGGCCAAAATGGAAGCCCACTGTCCACAAGGAAACGCCAGCGAACAAGGTTTCTCGCTGTGTCTTGACCATCACATTTCACACCCCTTGTTGCGGTAATTTTCTTTGCTTTGTCTTCCCAAATGATGGCTTTATTTTTATTAGTAAGGCTACCTTTCAATCTGTTGAATACGGTGACTTTGTTTGCCTCTATTTCATTCAAAATTATGCAAATTTCTTCCAGGCGGAGTCAACTTTGTGGGCTGTTTTGTATCCAAATTGTTCAGAATGTTTTCTCGGTTTCCCTAAATTTCTGATTCTTATTGGAGACCTTTATATACAGGTGATAATTTGATTACAGAGTGACAATACATGAATGTGTCGCCATTGTTTCCAGAGACACGAGAAGAATCCTGCAAGATTTGCTTCTAATTTTCAACTTGAAGGCAACAAAAAAATCAAAGCACAGTGAACTCTGGTGGTTTGAGGATGAGAACCTACCTTCAAACAAATGACTGGTCTTGACGTGCAAACAATCGTTTATTTAAATTAAAACTGTGTGAAATCGAAAATATGATTCAGTAACATCAGCCGTGGCCACTTATCCTCGTTAAGTTTAGACAAAAAAAAAATAATATCGAGGCTAAGTTGAATTTCAATCATTGGATTGTGAATTCTTGTTGCAAATCTCTGTTTTCTGTTTAAATGATCATGAAGCGCAAAAGCAAGTGGGGTTGTTCAGAGAGTCATACATCTTTTTCGTAAACTGTTAAAAACATTTTTTTTTCTTACTGGCCACAGCATTGTTTTCAGATGGAAGCCGTGCATTTGACTGCATATAGAATAATATTATTATTGGAAAAATTTTCTATCAAGGAAAATGATTGGAAAGAGGTCGAGACCACTCATTACTTTCAAGGATTTATTTTCTTTTGTCCCTTAATTCCCACCGAGCAGCTCTCACTGGCACGTCACCATTACTTTATTTTGTGTAGCCTCCTATGGTTCTACTGTGCAATATGTTTCATTTATTCTTACTAATTTAAGTGCATTTTGTTTCATTTTGACTTTATGACATAGCTTACTCAAGCATACATTTTTATTGGTGACTGTGGCCAAAAATCAATTAATCAAACATCTCAGCACCACTAAAGTGGACAGCGCAAAGCGATGTTATGAACTACTTAACTTCCGTGCGCGCTTTCCTGTGGAAGAGCTGCCTCAGGAAACGCACGTTAAGGGTGATGAACTTTTGTAAGATCTCGCGTAGCACATCTCTTAGAGCTCTACAATTAATCGTTATTGGGAAACAAGGCCCTGCTCAGTTAACTCTTCATTTTTACGCATTCCAAGGTCAATCTTAATCTCCACCAGATAAAAGCCAAGATCTCACAACCTGTTTATTTTAAACTGATTGAATTGAGATCCAAAATATAACAGCAATAATTAAAAAATAACATACAGGTGATGTAACAAAGGAAAAGGCACCAGATTCTCATTGTCTCTACTCTACAAGAAGGATGAAGCACCAATCTCCCAAAACAAATTCTCTCATTTTCTTATTTGGTATTTCAAAATGGCGGCACGATGGCGCAGTGGATAGCACTTCCGCCTGCCAGTAAGAACATGACTTTGAATACAGGCTTAGGTCATTTTCACATGTTTGTATAGGTTTCCTCCAGGTACTCCAGTTTCTTTACTCAATTCAAAGACATGCATGTCAGGCTATTCAGAGACACTAAATGGCCCGCAAGGTGTCTGAATGGTGTGCGCCCGGGCAAGCTGTCCAGGTGGTGACTGTGCTGCAACAATAAACAGAAATATGTGATAATGGTTTTGTTTCTCCACTCATTTATTTTATTTTTTCTTTATCCTCTTACTTTTCTGTCCATTTCCATACAAGTTAGAGTTTCAACCCAGGTTCCATTGGTCAAGTAATCAGAGTATCCATCTCCTCCGTCCTTGGAGTCCAGAGGTTAAGAAAATCATCTGTTGTCCAGATTACGCCATACACTTCATAGAACTTTGGTCACATTACCACAGGGACAGCACAATGGTGCAGTGACTTCTGGCCAAGTAGTTACCTAACTGCCCGTGTGACTGAGAGAAAAAAATTGCTTCAATTGCAGAGTGTTCGGGGGAGGGGGAAGTGGGAGTAAACAAAAGACTTAAGAAAAGTTTGGTCTCCTGGCTGGCAATCCTTCCTTGGCAAGTCTAAGTCATGCTTCCTTTTCTTTTTTTGTTCATCATCATCATCATCACTGCTTGGACGTGGAACAGGACAGAATATTTTGTCATGAGAAGTTCCCAGACTGAATTAATTTTATGTTTTCTCCACCACGAATGAATGCTGCTGAAACAAAGTCAAGGCAAAGTATTGACCTATTGAATCGAAAGTAACATTAAGGAAAGTTCACTGTGATCTAGATTATCCACAGGAAGAATTATTGCATGGGCCAGACATAAACTAAAAAGCTTCACATGCAGAAGTATGTATTATAAAATGCAATGCATTTTATGGGGCCAAAGTCGCAAGACTTATATTCAATCAAAATATCAGAATAAAGTAAATTAAATATAAATAATGAAATTGCTGAGGTTGAGTGAGGACAGATTTGCATGCAACTCCGGCGTTTTTAGCATGTTTACTGCATTTCAAAGACAATTCACGTCCAAGCATTGACTGCCTATATGATACACATGTTCGATGACATACAGAGAGTGTCATAGTTCACTGGACTGTGGTACTCTTTTATTTTGGTTCTGAACTTTTTGGTCATTTTGGTCTTGAATTTTTACCTCTGGTACTCAGGTTTCCTTCCACAGTCCAAAGACATGCCTTTCAGGCTCATTGGAGACTAAAATGCCCTTTGGTATAAGTGCCTGAGTGAATGTTGTGTGAATGATGTATGCACTAAAAGAGGGGTTGGTGAGCTGTCTAACGTGTCCTTGCCTTTCGCCCATATTTAGCGGGGATAAGCTCCAGCTCCTCCGCGAATGTCGTGAGGAAGAAGCAGTTTGGAAAATGGATGGATGGGATCTTAGCATTTTGAGTTTAAAAGGATGAAATGACAATGATAGTGAAGTGCCGACTGTCAGATTTATTGTTATGGCGTTTACATTGGATTATCCGTGTAGAAATGCCAGCACCTTTAGCAAATCTTCTCATTTTCAGGCATATAACAAATACTGGACAATTTAACATAAAGTTGAATAAAGTAATCTTTTTGAATATTAAGTCACATATCCTTTGGATGTTGTGGCTGCTTGAAGTTTGAGACGCATAGCTATCACACCATACACAAGACTTGACTAAAATAACAAAATTGTTTGACTGTGCAGTAAAGTGTGGTGCTGACAGTGCATCAATAAACAATGAAAATTATTGTTTTACTTCAGGGATACTCACTCTTTTCCAGAATGAGCCGCAGTGGGTGCAGGCTTTCATTCTAACCATGCAGTTACACACCTGATTCTACTTATCAAGGGTCTATGGCAAAAGCTTTAAGGGTTCATTAGTAGAATCAGGTGTGGGACAGGTTGGATAGAGCGAAAGCCAGCACCCACTGTGGCTCATTCTGGAAAAGAATGAGTATCCCTGTTTTACTTCATAAGGGGGATTTCTGACAATAATTGTGAGTGTTCCCTTGAACAACTGTGAAAAACTATGTATCACATTTTGATTCCATGGTGAAAAGAGAGTTTTAATTATTATCCTGACCCCTCCTGGTAAAGGGTTTTGGAAGGAAAACTTTTTTTTAAACCCACACATGAAGAGATCCAAATTTATGTGATAGATGTTATATAACAACAGGCTGTCATCAAATGCCATGGGGCTTGCTCGTTGCCCAATACTGAGTGAGCACAGGAATTCTTTAATGGGCTAATAAAAGGCAGTTGTAGCCAGCTGACAAGTTTGTTTCTCTCCAGTTCCTGTGCCTGTTTTCCTAGCCAATGAAAAGATGCTCTCTCTCCCCTTCCTTTGTTTGTGATACTGCATTGCCTTCTATCTGGAGAGAGGGGGTGGATAGAGGGCCCAGAACAGGCCAAGTGCACAATGTTTGGTCTAAAAGCCCCATTCAGTAATGAAACAGAGAAGCCATTCTGCTCTTTCCCTAGCCTGGCCTGGCCCACAACTGCATAACTATTCTGCCTATTCAGCAGTTCATGCGTGATCCCGTTCCAAAGAGGTTCCTCTCCTTAATTTGGTGTTTTCTTCTTCAGTGACAGAACAGGAATTACAGACCGTGCACAGAAATGAGAACATGAAGCCGTGTAATTACGTGGCAGAGGGAGAGAGTGAAATGGAGTATGAGTAGCCAATGTTGGAGTGAGTAGAACTGCTTAGACTGTTGCTCTAGGGAAGCATCATGCTCTAGGGATTTACTTCAATTTACTTCAAGTTAAACTATACGGCCAATCAAAGAGAACTGGCATTGCAACATTGGTGTACCCCAGGGCTCAGAACTGGGCCCGCACTTGGTTCATTCTCATTAGTGGCCAGCACTTTTTTCCATCAACTCATTTAATATCCTGAAGCCCAACATCCCCCTAGTGGTAATGCCAGCGTTATAGGATTTTCAATGGTGTGCCGTGAGCCTCTGACCCTCAAACGCAAAATTGCTTTCAAACTGGTCCTGTTTTAGATTGCTTGATTAACAATCATTTGATTTATGTACTGAATAATCAAGACCAATGTATAAGGCCGTAATCATTAAGACATTATTAAGAAATGACAGATTACTGATGGGCTACATTGACAATGGCAAAATAGAGATATTGTACAGATGGAAAAAAACAAATAAAGAATTGTTTGTTAATCCAATACTTTCTCTAAGTTCCATCTCCGGTTTTAGCATTTTTTTCAGCAGTGTGACGAAATTCATTTAAGATTACTCTCAAAGGGGACCTATTATGCTGATCCTTCGCAGATCATTTGAGGTGCAGTTTTGTCAGGTACAGGTATCTCCCCCAAAGCTGCTTGTCCGTTTACTTTTGCACGCGAAGAAAAACACTCATTTCTCTTCCAAAAGAGGATGCCACCAAAAATCAGTGGGTAGTTTTTCTTGTTTGCTGGCAGCAAACAGCCAAGGGAACGTTAGCAGCTTGTGGTCAGCATTTCACCAAAGACAGCTTTGTAAATAAAGGATAATTTGACAAATGATAAGCGTTTCAGCTGCTTCTCAAACCTGAAGCAGCTGCATCGATCAAGCGCTCGGAGCCACAAGCTGTAAGTAACGATATAAAAGCAAATAATGTAAGTGAAGTTAACGTGTTATGGGTGGCTACTGGTAAGCAGGGCCACTAACGATAGTTAGCACTAACAACTGGCCTCAAGAGCAGGCTTTGGAAAATATCTGAAGATAAATCCTGGATCGGTCGCGACTGTCTGTGACTCACAGACACAGAAGCTGCAAGTTGCTTTTACTGCATAAGCCAACCTGACATGATAGCCAGTTGATTGTTCCCGTAGCACTGCGGCTAACGTAGCCAAGTTACTGTTGCTAATGTTTGTGTCCTAAATATGCAGAAGTGATATCAAGGGAAATTCAACAGAAGGTGTGTGAACATAAACCTCATTTGAAGCAAACTTTTTATACTTGTTTGTTATTTGGATGCTTAGCACAACGGTCCACGGTAACGGAACTTGCTGTCTGTAAAACCTGTATTGCAAGGGTTTGTCCCTGTGGTTGTTATGACTGCTCGGTTACCAGCTACTGCAAGTTAGATCGCGTGCCGAGCTAATGAAAAATTCTCCTGGTTAACTTATATGCAATAATTCTGATCGGTATGCTTGTGTTACTTCGGTAAGCATCAATGTGACAGTTTCATCATAACGTTGCCCGGTTCTAGCCACTACAGTTGAAGCTGATTAGAGAGGTGCAGTTAGACCAGACGTAGGTTTTACAGAGCTTGGGATACGTGTTTGGGCTTGTTTACGGCTGCTGGCGATCGCTTCACTTATCCATGCCCGGGATCAGCCGAATACTTCACAAATGTCTGGGCAAGCTCTCTGGTGCTTCCGAGAAAGCAATGCAAAACACAGAAGCTCTACCGTGTCTGGTATGACAAATTATTTCTTTGCACTACCATGACATAATTTCATCCCCTTTTAGAAGTAGTTGTGTCTAGTAAAAAGCCAAAAAAGGCAGAGATTAAATAGGAAATTCTTTCCAGTAGAAGTGATCAATTTGCTAGCTCCACATAAGCAACTTACCCACTCTAAAGGAACTTAGGGTCTGTAAAACCTGTATTATGTTCATAATATAACAGAGCTCTCTCTTGCTGTCGCATACGATCCATAAAGCTGCTTTCACATCGGACGTGAAGCAAATTATTCGCGGGACAGATTAGCCTATATTCAAAGTTAGTGCAAAGACGCGAATACACACGTTATGCGCACGTTAAGCAGCTTTCACACCGGACGCAAAACTAATTTTTCACGCAACAGATTACATTCAAAGTCAATGCAAAGATGCGAATACGGGCACGTCAAGCCGCTTTCACACCAGACGCGAAACAAATTTTTCGCGCGACAGATCACATTCAAAGTCATGACCGCTTATCAGCTACTGCATGGTAGTTCCGTGCTCTGCTAATTAAAAATGCTTCTGGTTAACTTATATGCAGTAATTCTGATTGGTATGCTTGTGTTATGCATCGGTATGCATCAATGTGACAGTTTCATCATGACGTTGCCTGATTGTAGCCACTACAGTTGAAGCTAACCGGAGAGGTGCAGTTTGACCAGACGTAGGTTTTGCAAAGCTTGGGGTGCGTTTTTGGGTGCTTGTGAAACAATCGCTTTACTTATCTATGACCAAGGTCTGCCCGATACTTCTCCAATATCTGGGTAAGCTCTCTGATGCTACCGGTGAAAGCAATAGGGAAACGCACAGGCTGTAACGTGTCTGGTATCACAAACAATTTCTCTGCATTGCTGTCAATTGAATATTAAATTGGCAATTGAATATTCAATTCATTCCTGTAAAAGTGATCGATTCGCTAGCTCCACATAAGCAATGGTTCACACAAACGGAACTTACGGCCTATAAAACCTGTATTATGCTCATAACATAACCGGAGCGCTATCTAGCTCTCGTGCACTATTTATAATGCGCCCATCTTCGCTAGGAAACGGTGGTCATTCCGACGCAATAAGTATTTCCAAAAAGGACGTTAAGCCTGGAGCTTTCGCCTCTCCGTCATATACCATTCATTTTGGATAATCTACAGGCTGTTATTTTTGTCCAATTACTTTCATATTTGGAATGGACATGTGTTATACTTCACTTCAGATATCTATCAATTTTGGTTGCCATGGTGACAGTATTGGCTGAATAATATGCAAATTAGTGACAAAACATTGAGATTTCCTTGTGGCCGCAGTACAGGCAGCAATTTATGACCAATTACTTTCATATTTGGTATGGATATATGTTACAATTCAGGTATGACGCCTATCGATTTTGGTTGCCGTGGCTATACTATTAGCCAAATAATGCGCAAATTAGTGCTGAAACATACACACTTCCTTGTGGATGCTGTACAAGCTGTAATTTTTGACCGATTACTTTCATATGTGGTATCGACGTGTGTTATTCTTCATTTATGACACCTATCGATTTTGGTTGCCATGGCAACAGTATTAGCTGAATATTGTGCAAATTTGTGCTAAAACATACACACTTCTTTTTGGACGCTGTACAGGCTGTAATTTTTCATTGATTATTTTCATATTTGGTTTGGACATGTGTTACACTTAACTTATGACACCAATGGATTTTGGTTACCATCGCGAAAGTATTAGCCCAGTAATACGCAAATTAGTGGCAAAACATAGAGATTTCCTTGTGGACGCTGTACAGGCCGCAATTTATGACCAATTGCTTTCATATTTGGTTGGGATATGTGTTACACTTCAGATATGACACCTATCAATTTTGGTTGCCATGGCCACAGTATTTGCTGAATAATATGCACATTTCTGCTGAAACATACAGGTACACACTTTCTTGTGGATTCTGTACAGGCTGTAATTTTTGACCGATTACTTTCATATTTGGTAATGACATGTATTATACTTCACTTATGACACCTATCGGTTTTGGTTGTGAGGGCGGCAGTATTGGCTGAATAATATGCAAAAAAGGGGAGAAGCGGGCTTTCGGGGGCTACATCCATGAGGTCGTGCCCGACTGGACTGTGTAGTTTAATGTTAAATTGCACATGGCAACCAAAGTTATAATAACATTACAAGGTTACTCTTCTCGTACAAATGAATGTAATATTTGCCAAATGTGGATATGTGTGGAGTTAGGTATTGAGATTACTTTAGCAATTAGGGAAGCCAAGTTTGTTAGCAGAAAATTCACAAGGCATACTCAGGAGCCTGGTGCAGTCATGGTTGCGGTATTGATGAGCATGCACAGTGTGATTGAATTCTCATTCAGATCCACCCCTCACTCCTCTCCAACTCCACCCTCTCATCCAAATATAGTTATTTCTGGCTGTTGAGAAATACCACAATGTGAATGGCCGATCCGAAATTGGAGGCTTCCTCGCAGTGGTCCAGAAAACTATAGGTAATATCACAATGGCTACGTACACTTCGTTTCTTCAGTCTATGGTGATAACCAGTAGTTCTATCGGTGCAATTTTTTATGACATGATTCTGATTCTCAAGACCATTGGTCATAGATGTCATTATGTCATGTTCAGTGGCTTGATTCCACAGGAGCCCTCAAAAAATATTGAACTTAATATTTTCGGGGCTAGGGGCAGTATTACGCCACTGATGATGCATTGCTGTCATTCACAAAATTTCAGTTTTGCACTTTTTAATTTGGCTGTTTGCATGATGTTGTTGTGAACAGTTTGTATTCAAGCTGCACTACATTACCAGACAACAGTTTTTGCACACCGCAATATTTTATGTAATTGTTACAAATTCTTATATTTTGTTCTACTGTAACAGTCTCATATTGGTTTTATAACAGAAACTGAAGCCCAATGTATAAACCATGCATATGACAAAAAAAAAAAATTAAGAAAACCCAGGATCAGTCATTTTGTCAAGATTTGAGCAGTTTGGAAATGAAGGTCTAATCCAGTGCTTCTCAAACCTCTCCTGGAGTACCACCTGTCCTGAATGTTTTAGATCGCTCTCTCCTTCAGCGCAGGTGATTCAAATGATTTACTCATTATCAAGCAGCTTCAGGGAGATGATCTGATCTGAGCTGATCAGATAATTTCAATCACATGTGCTGGATTTCTTGTGGATTTTTCTTGTAAATTTATTATTTGTATTCAACAAGCATTGGGTTCCAGCGATTTCTCTGTTGTAAACATAAATGTAAGATAAAGACTTCGGGTGTGCAAAAACTTTTGACTAGTAGTGTATGTCCCGAAAAATACTGAAAATGTATTTAAGATAGAATCAGAACATTAAAAAGTCGGATTAATGTAAAGGTGCATGCTTTTACAGTATGTGCATTGAACACTTAGAGGAAGTCATGTATGAAGTTTCATTTGGTGGCCTTAAACTTGACCTTCGGCGACCTTCGAAGGTCATACTTCTATCGCCAAAACTATAACAGATAGAGCTTAGGTTTGTATTGCGGGCATATAGAAAGTCATGTATGAAGTTTCATTTGGTGACATTGAACTTGACCTTCAGTGACCTTGAATGCCCAAACTTCAGAGTGAAATTTCAATGACTTATATCAGCAAAATGGTTACAGATCGTTTTGTTTTGTATTGGCAATGTATAGGAAGTCATACATGAACTTTCATTTGGTGGCCTTGAACTTGACCTTCGGTGACCTTCGAAGGTCAAACTTCACATAGTGAATTTTCAATAACTTCTACCACTGGAACTATTACAAATAGAGCTTAGGTTTGTATTGTGTCCATATAGGAAGTCATGTATGAAGTTTCCATGGGTGAACTTGAACTTGACCTTCAGCAACCTTGCCAAACTACACAGTGAAATTTCAATGACTTTTATCAGCAGAATTGTTACAGATTGAGTGTAGGTTTGTATTGGAGAAGTATAGGAAGTCATGTATGAACTTTCATTTGGTGACCTTCATATTGACTTTTGAAGGTCTAACTTGACCTAGAGAAAATTCAATGACTTCTTTCACTAAAAAAGTCACAGATGGAGCCTAGGTTTGTGTTACTGACTTAGAGAGTCACATATGAACTTTCATTTGGTGACATTCAGCTTGACTGTTGATGACATTTTTTCAAGTCAAACTTGACATAATACAATGGCGGCTCTACCAGATGCGCGGTTCAGCTTTCTGCCACTAGGTGTCCACACCTTCCTTCACGATATCCAGGGCGGTCAGCCATCCTGCTTGTATGAACAGCCATTACATATCACAGCATGAAATTTTGTTGTTAGCTTTCATCGGCTTTTCTTTCCATCTGCTAAGTGAGATATACTTGGATAAAGACTCCCAACTATCAACTTCTGGGCAGAAAAATCTGTATTTTGGAGTATTAAATTTTTTAGTTTTTTTTTTATTAAACAAGTTGAATAGTGGATAAGAGAAATGGCCTCTGTGTCACGTCATATTTATACCCCAGGAAACAGGAAGTGATGAATTACTAATTAAATAATTGTGGAACAGGTGATTTTATGAAAAATAATTATTTCTTAATCAGGGATTTTTTTCCCCCTTAAAATTCACTTAATTTGAAGGTTACATTTTTCTACAATTTTCAGTGTGAGCGCATGCTTCTGCAATAAAAATTTTAATTTAAAAAAAAATATTTTAAGGCTTTTTACATATCTTAACCAGGGGTGCCAATAATTATGGAGGGCGCTGTACATCTGTGAGTGCAGTGTAAATGAAGCACATCAACAGTACTCCACGCTACAAGTACTAATAGTGAGCCGTCTGTGTCTCAGATGGAGAATTGAATTTTAAACCAACACTTATTAAAATTAAGATTATTCTGCATTTACAATCATTTGTAAGAAAGACAAGCACTCATGGCAGAATAAAAGACGACAAAAAAAAAAAATTAAACAAGAGCACTCAGACAGTGCGTACCTCCGCCAAGGCCCAACAGTCCCCCTCATGTTCAGGACACTGTCACAACCCTTGCCTGAATGCCTTTTGTGTCTTGTCCTATTCAGCAACTTGCGTGTCTGTTAAAAATACAATTTGATTGGTTTACGTCTTGCATTTTTGTTGCGGCTGGGTCTTGTTTCATGTTTATTTTGAAATGCCCATGTCACCAATACAGCTTTGCGTTGCAAGTTGCTAAATTGTAATTCGCCTTTTGTGATTAGAACCAGTCAGCATTCCTAGTAGAAACTCTTTGTCTTTGTTAAGTGCAACGAGTACTTTAATGACAGCTATTTACGGGAGCTTTCCTCTTCACTAAGTTAACTCAAACAAGCTTCCAAGCCTAATCGAGGTCTGAGATTGGGACTGCGTTCAAGTTAACTACCTCAAGTCAGTTGCCAGTACAGTTTAACAGGAACAAGCTTCAAAGGATAATCAGGACTCAGAATTGGGACTGTGATCTTGTTAACCCTTCCAAGTCTGTTCCTTCGTCCTGTTTCTTAGGGACAAGCTTCCAGTCCTTCTACGGTTATCAGTATTGGATCCCAGTGCTCTTCAAGCTACTCCACCCTTCTGTGAGACAGTTCATTGGTGATGAATTGTGCACTCCACCTGGCTGCTGTCCCGGAAGCCACTGGCCATCAATTTGCCCACAACATCTGTACTGAACTATGCTATCCAACTCCAGAATTCTGTCCTCAGTCCCTCCTCTGGGGTATTGTCCCCAAATTATTATACAAGTTGTCAATAAACTACCTTTTGGACAGTACTTTGCCTCCACACTTTATTCCTGGTCTGGATGGTCACAGGATACAATGGTGAAGAATCCTTCAAAAACTCCCAGGATGCAGAGTTTGATCTGGATCACTCCCAAAATGAAATCACTTCTGTGTTGGCCCAAGACACACCTCCAGTAAAAATTTCTTAAAAATCTCTCCATAACTTTTTCTGCAATGTTGCTAACAAACAAACACAGTTTCCCACAAACCAAAAGTAAAACATAACCTCCTTGGCAAAGTAATTATATTACAGCAACACATCTGCAAAGGTAATTTCCAAGTCCATTAGAGAACAAAGTATGGCTTCCCGCACACTTTGGAAAGCATCTTAATCCTCTATTTTGTCATATTAATATAGTCTAAATACCCATGGTCTAACTGGACTTTTAGAAACTGACAACATGCCTCTGTCCTCTATTCATTTTTTCTTTCTTACTCAAACAAACTGCCATCTTTGCTTGACCAAAGAGAAGATTCAATAGTCGGCTCCTTTTCTTTTTTCTTCCATGAGAAAACCTGAATATAAACATCTGTTCAATGAATCACTCCTTGAAAGACCTTAAGAAAATACTAACTGTTCCAAATAAGAGCATTAATCTTGAGCATTGTTCAAAACAGTGAAAAGTGGTCTCTCTTACTGAGTGAAGGGACAAGCATCTGAAACTACAGGAGCCATTACTGATACAAAAGAGAAAGAGAGCAAGAGAGGGGGCTCCAGCTTTTAATTTAATTTTAATTAATTTCTGTATAGCTTGGAGGTCAGAAAATGATGGCTTTAAATTTTTGATTGTTCGCCTTGGAAACAGCAAATTAAGATTTTTTTTTCTTCAGTGAGTTATTTTTCTTCCGCCTAAATGAAGCGATAAAATCAATACATTGAACACTGTCCTTCAATCAGCCAAGAAATTGGTCCAAGATTTAGGTGACTGAAAGAAATTTAACTGCATTGATCTTTTACAAAGATATGATAATAGCCGTGTTAACAACAATTTACAGAATTTGCTGTGACATTAAACTTGCTTAGAAAAAATTCATTTTTTTCCAGTGCATCCAGCATACAAAACAAGGGCAAGGAGGATGATAATTTGCGCAAAGAACTCGTGAATTTTTTTACCGATTCTTGGGCAGATGTTGATAACATTTCTAATAGCAGACCCGGTTGATAAAATTATCTCATTTTCTTGTTTGTATATTTAGTCTTGCTAAAGACTGAACTTCCTTTTTTTTTAATTTTTTTTTAAATTTGGCATCTCCAATCCCACCCGAATCTGGAATGCCCAATTGGTGAACTATGTACAAAGCTTGCTCGTATGCGACCCCTTGCTGCCAACTCAGGATAGTGAAAACAGTTCACGACTCTCCTCCGAAGCACGTGCCTGTCAGCCACTGATTCTTATACACTCATTGGTTGAATCCTCGTAAGTTCAGAACGAGGGCGGAGGATACCCGGACATGAACAAACCCAGAGTCTTCCTGACGAGGGCCCGTCTGGCCAGCAGGAGGCGCTGGAGCAACAAACAAAGCTACTATTTTATCCCCAAATCCGGCAGTCCCTTCCCAATTTGGAACACTGTAGCCCGATGGCCAATTGTGCGCTACTCTGAAAAAGCTGCCGACCCCTGCCGGTGGGTACGAAAGACTGAACTTCTATTAAATGTAGTCATTGTTATGTTCTTATTCGGTCTCGCCTGGTGTCTGGTTCTAGGTCCTGTCCCACACTGCCAAATGGAATCCTCCTGATGTCTGTGTTCTGGTCCACATTTTTTCTCTTCTCTTTGCATGCACTGCTTCTTTGCTATTGGCTGGCTGCGGTATTACCATTTTCCTTCAGCGCTCTTCTGGTTTCGGGCCTCTCTAAGCTAATGTCATTTAACTGCTTTTAATTACTAACATCTGCTGACACTCACGGGAGGTGTTTTTCTTAGCAGGCACTTTACTAATACCAACAATTTAGGTAGGGTGTTAATTGTCATGATTTCCCGCTTCAATATTATGTAAGATCTTGCTTTACTTTGCTGCATAACTTTTTCACGCTTCCTTCAATCGTCATACTTCATTGGTACTTAGCTAAGCACGCCCATTTTCTTAATGGGCTTGTTATGTCATTGAAGGTGCACTATGCAAGTTTGTTTACTTTCACTTCTGTTGACGTTCGAACTCAACAAAACAGAGGTAGCCCGCCCCTCCCTCCCATAGTTCCCTCCCTCCCATGCTTCCATAACTGTCAACTCTTGTCGGTGATTGGCCGGGACAGTTTGTTATGTTATGGAGCACAGCCTGTGCCTGGGTTTTTTTTTTTTTTTTTTTTTTTACAGTGAATTCATGGGCAGTTAGCGGATCGTGTGGAGATGTCGGCGAATTGAGATAAAAAGGTAATCACAAAAAAAACAAACAAACTTGCATAGTGCACATTTCAGCCTTGTCCAATGTCTCATGTTCATGCTTTGTACCCTCCCTGTTCTGCCCAGGTGCTCTTGGTTCTCTGATCAGCCCTGTTCCTTCTGTGGAGGCAGGAGGTCCGCTGTTTCCATGCCTGTTCTCATGCCACTTGTGTCATGCGCTGCCATTTTTCTTGATCGTATCATTGCGTTCCTACAACCCTGTTGTTTCAGCTCTTTGAGTGGAGTTTTTTGTTGGCCTTGTGCCCCCCTTAATCCTGTAGTTTCTTCAGCTTCGATCTTTTCTGCTTTTTAAGTGGAGTTTTTGTCGGGCTTGTGCCCTCCTTTTCCCCAGCATTATTTCTGTTCATTTGTTGAGTTTTTGTTGGCCCACGTGCCTTGTTTGTTTGAAATCTTTCTGTTAAATAAAATCTCATTCTTCGGATTCGCAACTCACTACTGGTGTCTTTCCGTGAGCATAACAGTCATACCTGACTCCGGTCAAACTGGCAAAGATCGTGGAAATAAAAAAAAATCAGTAAAATAAAAAAAATTTTCAGTGGTATAACACCAACTGGCCATCAACCAGTCTATTACAGATGCCTCCAAGTGCAGAAAAGTCAACAGTGCTACTGGTAACTAAAGGCTTCCTTTTTGCTTAGTACAGCTTTAATTGGCATTTGTGGATGTAACTATTCATGTTAGTACTTAACAAAGGTTTGCCATAATGAGGTTATATCACTTAGGAATGATTTGCCTCAGCTCAATGGTTATATCACAAATGAATAAACAAAGGTTCCGTTCATTAGTGCTGTCAGAGTAAAGGGAGATTATAGATATTTAGCTTGGTCTGGAGCATTTGCCCTTTATGCACAGAAATTCCTCCAGATTGCTTGAGTCTTTTAATTAAATGTTCAAATCCAATCCCATCTTTTTTGAGGAACATCTGATTTTCTCATTTAAAGCTGCACTATACAAGTTTGTTTACTTACAGTCAAAAAAGTTTGTTTACTTACAGTCAAAAAAGAAACTTCACACTCATAAATTTGTAAATATTTTCTTAAAACTTTTAATAAAAGAGTTTTTATGATCACTAGGGGTAAATGCGTTGTCAAAGACATCATGACACACATGTAGCACGTGCGAGCATACTTTAAGCTAAAACCATGTTTTCTCGTGTTGCTAGTCACGTGCCCATATGAGAGATGTGCAACTGAGCTCATGTTAGCACGTTAGAGTGACATCTCGGAAAAACAAGTTTTTACAGTAAATTTTTAGTGGATTTTCAATGCCATGGCTGTCAAACATTCAGCGTGAACGTGCCATTGGCATACTGAATATGGAAACGTCCGTCACTGACATTGCAAGGGTTATGGGATGCAGTCGACGGACTATCCATGATCTTCGGACACGTCTCCAACAACCTGGCAACACAGCTGACCGACCTCGTTCTGGTAGCCCACGTGTGACGTCCAAAGCAGAAGACTGACAAATTGTCTTTCGTCATTTGCATAATCGATTTGTCACTGCAACGTCCACTAGGAATGAATTGTTTAGAGGTTGTGAGACTGCCCAAACCATTCGTAATCGCCTGTGCCCTGCTCTTATTCAAGTTGTAACTTACCATTTTTACTCTTGGACATTTCCGTAGCATTATCGGTGGAACTGGTTACATTATGGACATTATTTTTATGATACACCATGTGTAATGAATACAGAATTAAATAAAATCAATATTTAAAACCTCATCTCTTGTATGTTCAACTTATCGACCTCCAAACGAGTGTGAAGTTTTTACTTTGGCTGAGTATATTTTTGTCTCAATTCGCCGACATTTCTCCACGATCTGCTGGCTGCCTGCCCTTAAATTCACTGTAAAAAAAAAAAAAAGCAGGCTCTGGAGACCCCACAGGCATTACAAACTGCAAATAAACACAAGGGGCACAGGCTGTGTAGCCTGATAAAACCAGACTCTGCTACTTCGCTGTGCTTCGTACACAGAGTGTGGCCAGTGGTCACTGACAAGTGTTGACTTACTGGTGGGTGGGCACTTGTCTAAAGTTTAAAATCATTGGTGTACCTGTAAACTAATCTCTAATGTTTGGCGATGACGTATGTTATGCGCTGGCTCAGCCGCCTAGTACTTCTGCTGTAAACACAATCCTTCTTACCAGGAATGCAGCGAAAACAAACTGATCTGTACAATAAAGTTAATACTGTACCCATACATATGCCCATCCACCAAATTTTTGCCTTCACTCATTCACCTAAAAGAACCAAAGGTGCTCTTTCTGTTCTCCTTAGAAGAAACAAACTGTGGAGCTTTCGTTTTTCCTGCAGATACTGCTGCTGTTACTTTTTTTTTTTAAGAAACTCAAAACCAACGGCAGAATCGGCGAGAAAAACGCAATATTTACATCAAGACGAAATCGGCGTTGACACGAAAACTGAACCGTTAACCATACTTGCGCTAACATCATACCGAGCTCGCTATCTAACTTTATAGCGACACAGTTTCGCTCTAAGCAGCCATTTCATTTGTGGATAATGTCAACATAACACTGAGACAGCGAATTGGTCTTGTGACAGGAACAAAAACACGGCTTTCAAAAAGTTTGCTGCTAACTTATATACTGTTAAATTCACGGGCAATGTAACACTAGAAGCTACAAGCTAGCCTAGGTGGTTCAGCTGTCTCTCACAGAGATGAACAGGGTGCCTATTTCATGATGGCTATTAAGTAGATATGACTATCTGTTGGGAGTAGCGCTACAACATCATTTCCATTCAAAAAACTAAAGAAACATTCATCTCGTTTAGGCTATAAGTTGTTGATACCCGGGATTTTCTCCACGACAGCGTGAATGGCCTCCCATATATCTATGTCAGTAGCTATTGTTGATTTCAGAGACTACAATTTCAAACTCGGTGTAGCTGCTACATCATAGCTCTCTGCCACGCCTTTGTTCGCTGGTTGGTCCGGCGTACTTTCTGCCGAGGTAAACGAGGCAGAGCTCCGAGTGACCAGACTGAGCAGTGAAGCAAAAGGAAATTAAGCGGAAGTACAAAGGCTGGCGGTGCCAGGCTACAGGCTGTGCCCCATAACATAACAAACCGTCCCGGTCAATCACTGACAAGAGTTGACAAATATGGAAGCATGGGAAGGAGGGCACTATGGGAGGGAGGGGCAGACCACCTCTGTTTTGTATGAGTTAGAATTTCAACAGAAGTGAAAATAAACTAACTTGCATTGTGCATCTTTAACTGTGGGTAAATTGGTGATCCCCAGCCCATCTTTGCTTTTATTCATTTTTTTAACTTTATAACTTGTCCTAAATGTTCTAACTTTTTTTTCCTTTTTTTTGAATGCTTTGCTGGCCTGAATGGCAGGAATGAATGTAGGCCTATATTCACAAATGAAACAAAGGAGAAATGATAAAACATTGAATATCTTGTCTCCATACAGTCTGCCATTAAGTACAAGTCAAAGTTAAGGTAGAAGTCACAGCTTTCCTTTTTTTCTGTGCATTTTCAACACCACTCGCGTTTTCTGCGTTGAGGTAGTAGGCTTATTGTGCGCCCAAACGGGCGAACCGAAATCGTCATCACAAGTAGTTGTGTGGCTGCAGAAGAATACCGAAGACTTTCCCGCATGTGTTGCTAACAGCACAGCGGCCGGCGGCTCAGTAGGCTGCACCTCAATGGGAACGTCACCGCTCCTCATATTTATTCAGCGAGTAGGCAGCGACAACAGAGAACTGGCTTCTTCTGGTTCCACGGTACTCATAAATAGGCTACAAAGCGAAGCTCAGAGCGGAGGGAAGCACAAAGGAAAAGAGCGACACAGACGCTTCATGTTGAAGACGACCGAAGTGAGGTAACAATGGGCAACGTTGTACTACAGCTTGCTACACTTTGATGACGCCGTCGCATTTACATTTATTCGTAGTGCACTCGGATTCTATCAGCTGAAACTGTAAACATCAAATAAGTAAACATTACAGCCGACTTGTGACAACTGGTGCGGAACGGCATTAACTATTGTCAGATCTACTGGACGACTTGTCCTGTCATATCGTCTACGGGTCGACTGTTATTGTCCGCTGTAATATTTACTGGGCTGTTATATTTCATAACGGGTATTGCAGCACTGGAATCGTACAGGGTGTGAAATAATAGGCAAAGGATTTTTTTCCGTTTTCCGGAGGCTTCACTTTTTTATTTTCATTAATGTATGCTATGGTAAATATCCTCTGACAGGACCCGTTCTTGCTTGTTTTCCATCCATTTGAACAATAGCTTATATTATAGCTGCAGCCTAATAAAGATGTCATTGCCAAACTGTTTTCTTCCGACGAATTATGATGTGAATGGATGCGCTCCGGTTCAGTTCATGTTTTGCTTACACATCATACGCCGTCAGAAGCTGCTGCCACATCGTTGCTCTCACTTTACGTGGCACTGATCGAACTGCTGTGTGCCTCTCAAACTCCGCGGACGGGAGCCCGCAGACTTCCATTGACGCGATGTGTGAAGGATGAAACTTAGCCTGAGTGAAGTTCAATTCATAATGAGTTTGTCTGTGTCAAAAGGGAAACGATCCCATTTATTGTGAGAATGTTACTGTCTATTCTTAAATGATTTTAAAGCGATTTAATTGGGTTAAAAATGGCTTGGAAAGATTAATTAAATCGCGCTAATTTTATTTACCTATATGTTGTGGTCACTTTATTGATGTTGCACATGTCGTTTTGTGAAGTTTAACATCTGCTCGAAAGATTCCAGCCCCTGAATATTTTTTTAGGGTACATGCAAAGAAAGACCAAACTTTTAGCTTCCCGCATTTGTTAAAACCAATATGACTGACTTAAATCGCGACCATCATTTTAAGTACTTGCGGCTAGAGACAGGGCGCCATCCTTGTGAGACATTCAAGTGCAAACAGATGTGACTCTGACCGACTGACAACCTAACTGTAAGGGATGAAGCCCTGTCTCTCGCCGCAAGTATCAAAATTGAGTGCCCTAAAGTACCCTAATAGGGTTGGTTCACAGTGCAGTAAAGTTCCGTGAGACGAGTTCTGCTCGAGTAAATTTGCACAAACCCGCGCATGGTTGTCGAATCCGCTGCCCGCCGCCTGTGCCAGTAATGATTGGCTCACGTAAATTTACTTACACTATGTATGTTAGTCGAATCCATTGTGCTCCATAAGTTCCAGTGGAGATCCGCAGACAAGGCAATGGATATGCGGTCACGTAAATATACAGGAACCCCCATATTCCGCTATGGAGGACTTATTTTTGATCATGCACGAAAAATTAGTTTAAAATGTTGCATTATTTAGCTGGAGGGGAGTCTGTTTTTTTTTTAAATATTGATATGCGTTTCATAGATATTGACTCACTGCCAGCAGATTACGGCATGCTGCACATTCTTATGGTGGATTAGCACTGGCGCGGCCCATCAGCTGATGCCTACGCCTTCCATTAATTATATGTGGAGAGCAGGGAGGGCTTCCAAACCAGTGGCGCAATACATTATGGGAGTGGCGCTGGACGCGACCGAGGGCGTTTTCTGGCCCAAACCACCAATTTCAAAAATAATTTTCAGCATTGATGAACAATGGTGTGCATTGACATTTTGGGGGGCAGGTGCTCAGTGAAAAATAAGGGCACTTCAGTGTTTCCCACAAACGATGTAGCATGAAGCAATGTGTACGGGGGGGGATATACATTGTCTTATTTTATGCTTTTAATTGACAAAATTGGACTGATGATTAAGTCAACAAATTGTGCTAAAGAATATATATATATATATATCTTTGACAAGGACACTTGCTTGGTCCAGAGGGCAAAGGGCAGGTGTTATCAGTGGTGTGCACGCCTACATTGATAAATCATCCCCTGGGGTTCATGAATCCACCAGAGAAACCTGCAGTATCAATTTTCTTTGACAAAAAAATGATGTTTTTAACATGTTATTATCCCCCGCCAACACGAAGTGGGAGGGGGATATAGGGTTGACCTCCGTCCGTCTGTCCGTCCTTCTGTCCGTCCGTCCGAGATAAAGGGGACAGCTTTACTCAGAAACTACTAGAGATGCAGTAACCAAATTTGGTGTGTAGATTCAGACCATAAAGGCCTTGATTGAGTTCGAAAATAAGAAGCGCACGATTGGCGGGGGATGCTGTAAACCATGTCGACTTGTTTTTACAATTTTTAGTTGGGTGGTTGGGCCACCCATTCTGGGTCCCCACAAAATGTCGCCAATGATTATAATCATGCGCTTATCATTGTATAATTTAGCTGCTATATTTTCCTAATGAATGAAAAAAGATTTTGTTGAAATTGATGTCATACTGCCGAGGTAGGAAGATATTTGTTCAAAAAATATGTTCTGAAATGGAGATTTCCCACAGCCATGTGTGTAAACGACGGTTTTGGCCAGAAAACGCCGTTAATGGGACTCCAACTTTGGTGCTTGCGGCACGTCGAAGAAGCTGGGGAGCTCAGGTTTATGGTAAAGAATCTGGCAAACCTGAAGTGAATATCCAATCAAGGGATAGCAAACGGTGTGTACGTTGTCTTCCAGGCCACGGAGCCTACGAAATTGATTCAGCTTCTCGCAAGTTCCCTGTAAAGATATAAAAGAGAAACTGTTTATGGTAGTTTTGTCTTTTCTGAATTTAATTGGAGGGCTCCCTGCCAAATTACGGGGACAATGACAAAAGAAACAGCATGAGGAGGAAGGTGGCAGAGATTGTTGGTGTCTCTGGTAAGTTTATTATTTTAGCTAAAAATTAAATGAATTCTGTAATACACAGCTCAATGCTGCCAGGGGAGAGCCGCATATTTGGTGAGATATGGGCTGCATAGAAAGACTTCACATCATTAGCTTTAAATCATTCTAATGGCATTTGCTTTTAGTCATAATTGTAGTCCCACCCAAAATCAAAATCTAGGCGGGAAAAAATAATAGTTGGTTGAATTAATATCATTATAGGTATTAATTTGCTTTCCCCAACGTATTGGCAGCAGATTACTGCATGCTGCATATTTGAACATAAAGATGCGTCATGCTGTGTGGGTGACTTTTTTTTTCAACATGCTGAAAAACTTTTGGGGTGCCTATTTTCAATCGCTAAGTTATGCAGGACCCTCAATTTGACACTATCTTACGCAGACTTACGGTAGATTTACACTGGCGCGGCGCGTCTACGCCTGCAGACGCTTCGTTCCTCTTGGTTTGGCCGCATATGGACGGTTCATCACTCCCAGCGACGTCACTGTCTGTGAAATGCTACCATGAGTTTAAGTACTAGCCAGTGTAAGTTGGTCAACGTAAACTTTTATCAATAACAATATTAATTCAATCAGTTATCATTATTTCGTGCCTGGATTGTGACTTTGGGAGGGACTGCAGTTGTGTATAAAAGCAAATTCAGTTAGAATTTTGAGTTTTTATACTTCCGAACGATATGTCTTCCTAAACAGCGTGTATCTCACCACGTGTAAACGCAATTATGCGGCCCTGCCCTGGCAGCATAGAGCAGGATATTACAGGATTTTTAAAAATTTTTAGATAAAACGGTAAACTTACCAGAGACACAATCTCTGCCACCTTCCTCCTTGCCCAGTTTTGTTTTGTCATTGTCTCCGTAATTCAGCAGGGAATCCTCTAATATAATCGTAAACTACAAAACAACTACATTCAGGTCTTCATTTGCATCTTTACGGGGAACTTGCGAGAAACGAAACCAATTTCTTAGGCTCTGTGGCCTGGAAGACAACGTACACGCCATCTGCAATCCCTTGATTGGATATTCGCTTCAGGTTTGCCGTATTGATTACGGTAAACTGGAGCTACCCCAGCTTCTTATTAACGCACCACAAGCAGCACATTTGAGGCACCGCGCCTATCATCCCTGCTGAAAATTCCAGCTTTGACCAGGCTAGGCTGGTCAGGCTAGTTTAAGCTGTTTTTTGGACAGTTTTTGTCGGTCAACCAGCCTTTCATCAGCTGACTCCAGCTGAAAATACCGGCTTAACCAGCTTTGACCGCCTTCATCAAGCTATAGAGACCAGCTAAACCAGCTATGACCAGCTAAGAACACAACTCAGACCATCTTAATTTTTATCTTTTGATATAAACTGAAACATCAATGACTCGTGGCTTCCCAGTTTGTAAACATGCATTAAGCCGCAGATGTAAAAAACAGATTGATGCTATCACGCTTTTCTACAACAAAACACAGGATAAATTTCCCAGCCAGAATTTTGAAGTTGATCTTGGTCCTGCCCATTTTTTTGTTTGCTGTTCGATGCTTCACTGTCCTTGGTATTGGAGGCTACAATGATTTCGAATCTATCACAGTTTATACCAAATTCATCAAAATTCTCAAAAAATGTCTTGAGAAAAGACCTCACTCTAGCCATTAGAGTCTCCTGAACATTAGCCATTGTCTGACATGATTTTCTGGTACTGTAATCATAATCAAGGAAAATTTGTAAAAAAAAAAAAAAAGGTAGAGGAAGAATTCTGGCAAAAATGCATGAAAAGCTTGTAAAGAGAGTGTGATGGTCTTTTGAGTTGACGCTATGATGTATTTTTTTGGTCGAACCGCACAAAAAATTACCTTACAGTGCTCTCAAACTGATGTAGTTCCTGAAAAAAATTAGTTCATTTTTTTGCCTAAGTTTTCCTTTAAAAGTCCAAATGAGATGCATATTTCAGGTTTTATGTGGTTAAAGCATGCTAATCATGCTGAAGCATATTTCTAATGCCCTGTGTTTAGTATGCTCCAGCGTGATTGGCATGCTTTAACCTCATAAAACCCGAATGCAGTTGCTGTATTCAAATCTGTGGAATTCAGCAGCCTGTCTCATGCATAGACTGTATAAAAAGATGGAGGCAGCACTCTGGTTTGAATAAAGAAGCCCACGTGGAAGTACGGTAAAATGGCATTCTATCTAATGGCCAGCAGAAGGCGACGTCGGTGGTTGCAGAAAAAGTTCAATGCTGTAGAAGTCTGAGAAAATCACCCTACTTTCCTACCTGATTTTTCATTTAAATGATAATTTTTCACATTATCTAATGGTAGCTATAGCAAGTTTCAAGTCTCCTTCGATATATTATGATGTTCATTTTCGTAAATTATGGTTCCGAGTAGACTAGAATAAAGGATAAAGCCAGAATATGCTTCAGGGGCGTGGCTATCTGGTCCTCGTCTGATACGGTCAGATCCACTTCTCACGTCCCTCCCGGATCTTGATTCTCGGTCTCATCCAATAGAAATCACATCCGGTTTCAAAATAACAACATGGCGCAATTCAAATTGCCAAAATTGAGGCTTCCTTTATGGTATGCTGAAGCCAATGGGTGATGTCACGGTTGCTTCGTCCGTCTTTTTATACAGTCTATGGTCTCACGAAGCTGGATTTTGGTTTAGCGAGGTAACTTTTGGATTAACCCTGAGTTTTCTGTATCACGAAGCTGGTTTACTTCTTAGCGCGGCATGTTTATCGCGGTAACTTATGCTGAACACCTAACCTGCTCTCGAGCAGGTCAAGTTCAGGATAAGATCTCAGCGGCTATATAAAACCACCCATTGGCCAATCCTTGTCTCAGAAAAATGGCCTGCCCATTTCTTGAGAATCCCGTGGAGGAAGCCGCACAGATAGTTAGAGGCGCGCTCCAGAGAGCGCATGTTCCTTGACCGGCAGGACCAGTTTGATTTCCCCGAGGAGGTCCTGTACGTGCGGTACTGATTTTCTGAGTGGCCTACATGAGAAGTGGCAAAAGTTTTTTTTCTCTAATGTATGGTCAGCAGCAGCAGATTGCTTGTAAATGTATATGACAGTTTGAATTTACTGTTACCTCTACCAAGGACGGCATTTGTGTGGGTGGAGGTAGCAGCGTTAAAGTGAGGGTCCCTCTATCCACTGTGCAAAAATAAATACATAAATAACCACACACACACACACACACACACACACACACACACACATTACTAATGCTACTTTCACAATAAAAGGATAATTGTTTTAAAAGCAGCCCAGTGTTTTAACATTTGGCGCACTGAAACATACCATGTACATATGCTGTGCTTTGTGAGCTGCTACCTCCACCAGGGTCTGATGAGACTCCCCCTTCGTTATGGGGCGACCCTCACTATAAGATAAGGCCAGCTCCCCTGCAGGAGTGTACGGTTGTGTAGGAGGACCCCCTCCCGTCTTTCTATTGTCACATTTTTTCCTATGAGCTGCACACAATATCAAATCAGTTCCATTGTGATCATTCTATAACAAAGAGACGGCGTAAATAAGTAAAGCTTTGTGCATGTTGTAGTGTCGACTATTGTGGACTATGTATGTATATTGGTCACATCATGTGTAGCCTGGGAGATATTATAATAAACTTACTGACCGCTTTGAACTATGTCGAAAGTCGAAACAGGCGCATACATTTGAGAGACACACAGTGGTGATTTAATATTACAATCCCAGTAACTTACACATTGACCGAGTCGGCGATTTTTTTTGCCAAGATTCCTTGCGGCTTCTGCCAGCTGCAACAGTGTTGCTTTTTGCCTGAATGGTGTCTTTATATTCTTCATACATCCTTAGAATTATTGTTTGCTCCTCCGTCGAGTAATAAGTTGCTCTCTGCGGTTTCTCCGTGGTGTGCAATTGGTCAATTGAGTTAACGCTGCCCCTTTTATGTGCAGAAGCACAGGATTAGATTAGAAACTCCTGGGTTCACTTAACGAGTTGATTACCGGCTTCGTGAGACCGATAATCAAGACCGTGGGTGTCTGGTTAAGTGCAGCTGGGTAACTGAGGGAAACCCCAGGCATGTTAATCCAGCTTTGTGAGACTGGGCCCTGGTCAATTTTAAATCTTAGTGGAAATCCCAAGTTTTCCAACGACCGCAAATGTGTCCTGCTGAATTTCATGGGAATTGCATGTAAAATTATGGAATAGTTTCAATTTAATGTAATGCCTCGGCCATTAACCTCTTAAACTCCAGGGTCCCCCAGTTGGGGAACCCTGAGACTCACCGCAGCAAAATACCTACAACGCCGCGCTAATTAAGTAGCAATGTAGTCATATTACACATCAAATGAAACAGGAGAGCCTCTGCTACAAGCACATATAAGTCATTTTTACATACACCAAGCACAACTCAAACGCCAAGCATATTAATGCTCAAATATCAAAATCCGAGTAGCGTCAGAAAATCAACCCTCTCTCCACATTTCCATGTCTCCCTCTCTGATACTTCATGCTACACAAACAGAGATATACTCTATTCATTTTGGGTATGTCATATTCAAACAGAAACCTAAAAAAGAGGCTGGGGCTTAAGAGGTTAAAACCTGGATTTGAATATTTCTGTGTATAAGTGTGATCAAGAATCAGTGAATGTTCCATATCTGCTACCACCATCTGTGGAACATGAAGGTGATTGTGTCCCACAATAATAAATCTTTTTCTGACATTTAACCTACTTTCGGAAAAATGTAAGTGAAAAGTTAGAGTTAAAGACGGTACTAAAAAATGTGTAAAATGCGAAAAAAAAACGCATGAAGTACTTCTGTATGTTTATAGAAAGAAACATTAAATTTTTCTCATGAGACAAATATATTTCTTTATTCTATTTTTGATGTCATAATTATTGGCACCCTATCATCCTTTTCCTGATGCGCACTGCTCATGAACTTTTCATCTTCGTTGTTGCTGTATTTTCAGGTCTTTCCCACAATGATGAGTTGCTTAGGGAATTCGACCTGTCTCCTCATATTTATACCTCAGTGAAACGGACTTCATGGTTGACCACTTACTAATCAATTTTTTGTCGTTTGTAAAAAATCTCCCGTCCGCATCGCATCGTTTCTAAAAACGATGCGTCCACACAGAGATGCCTAAAACAACCCAAAATGCTGTAGTAAGTATTCCAGGCCTGTGTGTGACGCTGTATGGCGTTGTCGCATTTCTACGGAAATTGACCAAAACCGGAGAAGGCAGCGAAGAGCTTGCAACGTGAACACAAGCATGTTATCCGCCTATGTTTTTGTTGTCTGGTGCGTTTGGGCTTATGGTTAGGGTGGGATGGGCGCTGTGATGGGGGCTATCACATAATCGTTTGAAAAAAAAAAAACCCGTTTTGGTTGTCGACACAAAAATGTCAGGATGGTGTTTTCAAATTTTCTCACCCTGAGACCTGTTTTCAAAAATACTGTTTATGTGCTGTGTTTTCCCCGTCTTCGGACGCAAGGCCGAAACGATGAAATATTTATGCGTTTTCAAAAAAATCGTTCTCGTGTGGACGGGCCCTCAGTGTCAGATTTTTATTTCTTTCAATAATTTACTTAAAAGGTAAGATTCTTCTAAATATTATGAAAGAAAAACCAAGGGGATAAACGGCAAAGACATGTAAATCACTGCCTGTTCTGCTGATATTCAGTAAGGGTGTCAGTTGTTTCTGAGGTCTCTGTGTATGTCCGAAGAATGCTCCTAAAGCCCAAATAATAGCAGCATATCCCAAATCTTACTCTGAAAATTCTACTTTAGCAATAAGGCCTAATTCTGAGGGTCCAAACGGGATATGCGGTTTAGATGACTCATATCAAATTTTTAATGTTGCTTTATTCTGAATTATGGTGGACAGTTTTTGCGCATTTAAAGCATATTGCTCTTTTTGTCATGCAAGATACAAGGAAATGCTCTGAAGTCAAAAGCCAAAGAAGATAGACTCTTCTTCCAAGTCAAATAGTCTTTTAAATAGAGTTATAGTGACGTGGGCTTGCTGGGTCTTTGCTTTGGAGAGAAACGGATAAGCAAGCTTGCTGTTCACTGGTTTTGTGAAGTGGGTACGGGTGAGTTGGGATATACAGCTCAGTTTTTGACTTGTTTGTTTTGGTAAAAATAGAAAAAAGATAATTGAAGTAAATTATTTAAACTTTATGGCCAAAAATGGACTCTAAAACGGTTGAATATACTGAATGCTGGTGAATATACTGTCTTGGAGATTAAAGGAGTGTTCCTACAATGTACATCTTGAATTCAGTCTTATTTGCATAAGATGGAGAAGAAATTGTAGGAATTAATGGAAATGGCATTCATTTCACTTTGGCATGGTTTGGAAACTGGAGTGGGGGCTGAAGGCAGCGGTTTGCAGTGCTCACATCCCACCCCTAGAACACCCACTCTTTTAAAATTCCCGCTCCACCCTTGGCAACAGATACTCTTTGCTAGCAAGGCAGTGCCAGGTTAGTATACCACACACAGCCAGTGCATGCCACGAGACTGGCGCGATCGCACCGGCGCCTGTATACGCCCATCAAGTCCTCCTTGCAGCTGTGATTTGACACACCTGCCAGTCACCTCAGGGGCGAGTATCGCCCGTTCTTACTGAAACAAGGGTGCGATCACCGTTTCAAAACCACTTCTCCCAAGTGAAAAATGACAGGTGTCCTAAACTGACTAGTGTATAATGAGGTTGTAAATAAAAGCAGTTTGGCATGCACTCAGATCGGGTCCGTCTCCCGAATTAGCATACCTCCCGTAACATACATCGCCGTAATATCAATCAGCAGACACCGCAGTTCCAAAAAAACTAACAATGCCTCCAACTGTGGGAGTGACATATTTGAATACGCTGATTCCAGTCAAGAAACCAGTGACAGTTTTTTAACGAAGGTTTACATGCATTTCCCTTTCTTACTACACCGAGCCAGCAAGCCAGGTAGCTTTTGACCCATGCTGTGCATCAGAGGGTAAATGTGAGCTTTACTAACATGTCTGAAGTCAAATTGAAGTCAAATGTGCAACTTCCATGTGGCTTTAGTTAGTCACGTTTAACTGTGAACACTGGCAAAAGTAGCCAATGCAACACTTTTTTAGCTGACCATACACCAGAGCTGAATAGTGTTTTTGATTAGTTTGTTGGCATTGCCGCAATTATATGTAATCCTTCCTAGAAAACTGAATTTAAAAAATGCAAGGGGGGAAAAAATCCTGACACTGTGGGAAAATCACTGAAATTCTTTCACTGGGAAAATAGGGCAATGTATGAATTATTATTATTATCTCCGGGCTTCCGAAAAAGCGAGGAGATCTTGTAATGCAGTTCGGCGTCTGCCTGTCCGTCTGTCCGTCCGTCCAAAACAGTAATTCCTCCTAGGCTGTTGGACCAATCAACCTGAAACTTTGGTGTGTGTAAGGTAGTGACCCAGAGGGGAGCACAACACATTTAGAATTTCAATTCATTTCCTCTCCTGGCCACCAGGGGCCTTTAGGTGAAAATTGAAAAATGGCCATAAGTTCCTTATGCATTGAGCTAGGACGCTCAAATTTTTGTGGGAGGTGCACGGGATGACCTATCATCACGATCAGATGGGTTTTTGATTTGACCTCATTTTGACTGTTTTCTAGGTCAAATGGCGTCAGGTGTCCCAATCTTTGAAAAGGATGGCACGTTTTGTGATTACTCTACACAGAAGGCTGCTAATTAGTATGGATATGTATCTTGGTGATAGCAACCTGCATGCCAAAATTTGCCATCCTGCGATGTATATTTTAGCCACTATGGGGCTTTTTGTGAAAAAAGAAAAATGGCTATATCTACCTTATGCATTGAGCTAGGACGCTCAATTTTTTATGGGGGGTGCATGGGATGACCTTTCATCACATATCAGAGGGGTCTTTGATTTGATCTAATTTTCACCATTTTCAAGGTCAAATGGCAACTGGTGTGCCAATTGCTGTACCGTACGTCCTTTCCTGTCATAATACTCACCTTTCAAAATAGAGTAATTTATGCCCTCAACAGACACCCAAAAAGTACTCTATCCAACTAACCAACTACATCGCTTTGCTATAACTCTGATCAGTATCAGTGCTTTGTCACTGCAACAATAGATTATCATTTGTACAGCAGAATGCCAGTTCAGTGAATTGCCCTCTGACACATTACTACTACTCCCATAACATTTGTTGTGGAGCGCGGAGATTTCCCATGGCGCGCCATCGACACGCATCTAGTTTCAAATTAGTCTCACGACAAGTATGCAAAAAAATTCTACATCTTTCTTTAACTTATGCTTAATACATGAATGACATGATAAACATACTTCCAAAATCATTACATTTTTAATGATCTGTCTAACAACTCCATGTATAATATTGTGAATTGTGAAATAACAGTCCATCAGGTTTCATGCGTATGTGAAAAATAGAAATGTGTGCATAATGCTTTTGTACATGGGCGTACACTCAAAAATATAAGGTACGCGCCAATATTACTGTACGCAGTACCCTTTAGATATTGGACAATTTTCTTGGTAAGAAAAATGCCTAGATCTATTAGCAAACCAAGCATGCCGATTTCTTCTGGCAGATTTGTGTTTACTGAACATGAAGGCTGCCTAAACCGTTGCCTTTGTCCGTTACAGCTGACATGGCAATTTACCGCCATTCTAAATGAGAATTCTGTTGTAAAAATCTACTTAGATTGTATTAATGAGTACTAACTTTTGTTGAATATTCCACCTCCGTACGCATGCAACTTTTCGAAATAAATTGATTTTTAGCCGAAGCTCCCAACAGGCTTACAATGGTAGTGAATTGGGTGTAGTGTTGCCATGCAAAGAAATCGCTATTTTTTCATCATTAACAAGGCTCAAAGTAGCTCCACACTTCATCGGTAGAATTCCGAGGGCCCTGACATTTAAAATGAGGCACAAAAAATAAATGAAATGGGGTGCATATACATGTGCAATTAAGGCTGCAGTGTGAAGGGAGCTGGTAAGTGAAAAACATGCCTGCCCAACATATGGCAGGAGTGAAAAAAATTGTGCCTGTAGGAGAATTGACAGGAGTCACAGATAGTGCCCAGGCAGTTTTTTCCTGGCATGCACTGCGCAGCTATGGTATAAGCTTTGCGTGAACATATACAATGGTGTCTAACTGTTCGAAAACAGAAACTTTCTTTCATTGCCTGTAGCATGAGCATGCAAAGGGAAAATCTGTTTTGTGCGCTGAAAGCAGTGACTGTATACAGTTTATGGCTGAAACTGGAAGTTGAGCATGCCTGAAGCCCCAAGACCACAACGGTCGGTTTGCCAACACAGAAATACTGACCATAGACAATTTGTACCCCGCATTAATGTATGACATGAAAGTGAATAAAGACTTTTGAATCCATTGTTAGTTGCAAATAAGTTGGATCAAACGCACCAGCTACCAGCAAAAGTAAATTCTAATTCAGTATATGTAGCTAAGTGTCTGTATTATTCTGCTCATGGTGTTGTTGGCATTAGTGCAAGCTATTCAATAACTAATGAGCAAAACAGCAGCCAGTAATGTCCTGTAATGGAGAACATAATGAAATGCTTAATGGCAGTCTGACACCATACTATGACACATCATATCATTCACTTGTATGCAAAGGGCTATCCCGCTAATTCCATCACAGTGAATGAAAAACAGTGGAAATACATTTTACATTTTGACAGTTATTGAGATTACCAAAAATCTGCTACTACATATTTTGAGGCTCTGAATTACACTCATCTTATGCGCCACCAGTCAGACAAACCTATAATGAACAATGCTCATTAGTTCTGTTTGTCACCAATACAATCAACAAAAACTCAGTAGAAACTCCAACTTGCCTTCACAACCCAAATGTTCTGGAGAGGACATATCTTTGCAGTGGTGGGGAGCCAAAAATGGTCTGGTGTGAGCGGATGCATGGGCTTTCACTGAGGAACGACATGGGCTTTTTCGCTCTAAGATTTCTTTTAAGTTCATCGAAGTTGCAAATGCCTGAACTTGAATGTCTGCTTAACTACCAAGGTTATCAACTACCAGCTGTATTTTTTTGGGGAGCACATCTTCTCTTCTGGTGCGTCTTAATGCTAACTTTAAAGTTTGCGTTACCTTAAAGTGAAAAATCAAAAGCAATCCTCCATCATGGAAGAAACAATGATAGAAATGGAAACGGAAACTTTAAGAGAAAAGAGTAAATTTGACTCAATCTTGCAAATCCAACAAAGGTGATTCTTTCCCCAACACCGGCCAAGAAGGGATAGGCTCAGACAAAGAAATTTTAAATGAATCCTTATTATGAGTGATCTCTGAGTGAAGTATAGGGTGATGGTATTTGTGTCCTCATACAACCAAAACTGAAGAAATCAATAAGCTGAAATCCACGGTGAACAAAAACAACGTGATTGTTGAGGATCTAAAAGTTTAATTGAACACTTCTTACCTGAGGTATGAGATCTAAACCAAGAAAATGGCACACTGGCATTCTTAAAAGTAAGCAAGATACCCTTGTGATCAATCAAGAAGTCTATGTAACTGACTGATACCGCAGAAGATGGAATATGAGGCTAGAGGGCATCACAGAGAAAATGAATGAGAACAGTTATTCAGAGCTGCACTTCCTGTGGCACAGAAAAATAATGTGCGTGCTGTCATGGATGTTCACTGAATTTAGTGTCATAGGGAGCCAAAATACAAAATACAACACGACGCCAGGTGATACGGCATTTCAACTCCACATCAGTGAGGAGCATCATGTGGAACAAAAAACACCTTACTGAACAGTAACCACCTTGGCTTTAAAGAAGATCTGCCAGCCTCCAACAAGGCCACTCGGAGCCATCTATGCATGACTGAAGATAAACCTAGAAAAAGCTTTTTTTTATTTTTATTCAAGGAGAATAGGGTAGGACACATGAACAGGGGGGTCTTTGTTTTTGTCTGTTTTTTTTTTTTTTTTTAAGTTAAAAAAAAATCTTACAGTGGTATATTATTTGCTTAATTGTTTTTGTTTCACAATATTTGAAACAACCTCCTAAATTACATGAACTCTTTTGAAAACGTTGATTGCTACACAAATAATTGTTTTGTTAACAACAAAACCTTTCCTATAACTTCTTCTTCAATGCCGGAGGATTGACGATGAAAGAAGATGGATTATTTTGATTGTGGACATTTCACAGATATAGATTATCCTTACAAATTCATACGCTACTTAGAATAATTAATGCAATAATGCCTTATTTTTCTATCTTGACATAAAAGGCAGCTAAGTTAAAATTCTCTTTTGGTAAAGTTATTTTGGGAGGAGGCTTGGATACCATTTTTCACTTGAAGGCACTCTAAGAGCAAATTGATTGGTGGAAGAAGTCAGAATCGGATTTATCCTAGCATTTATACTAAAAAGTAATCTAACAGCTGACGTGAATGTTAGTATCATGTGACGCTGGAACTCAAAAGTGCTGACTCTACTTTTGGATTATGATTGATTGATTCTATAATGACACTTTCAGCTATCTCATGTCAACATACAATTGTGCAGTTTAGAGTCTCCAAGTAGCCATGCATGCATGTCTTTGGACTGTGGGAGGAAACCTGGAGGAATCTCGCACAAACACAAGGAGAACATGCAAACTCCACACAGAATGGCCCCCGGCCGGATTTTAACACACTATCTTTTTGCTGTGAGGTGGCAGTGCTAACCACTGCACTGTCAATTTATTCAGCATCCATTCAGAACTTTTTGAGATATTCTGTTTACTGACGAACAAACATACGTTGGTAAAAACCTATTACCTTCTGGTGGATGTATGATAAAACTGTTGACAGTTGGCCACCAAAAACGAATGATCTCGCTAATGAACTACATCGTGCGTGCTTACATTTAGAGCTGATGATATTTTGGGGCACAAAAGCCCAAACAAAAGAATATTTAACTGGAGCAACAAAGATCTTTTAGAGCAGTCCAGAATTGATTTCTGGCTCATCAAGAGTAACATTACTAACAAGGAAGTCTCGATCAATCCAATAATGTGAACTGAACTTAAAGCCATTTCAATTAAGATAGATATTATTGGTCTTTGTACTAAAACAATATACACAAATTTCTGGAAACCCAATAAATCATGACTAGAAAAGGCCTTACATGATTTTCAGGGATGAGCTGTCGGAGTTGAAAAAGCCCTTCAGTAACTTCACCTTAAAACACATAATTAGTCCAAACTGGTTCCCATTTCTTTCTTTTAATTAGCGCCTAAGATGGAAAAGAAAAGGAACATACACCGGGGTTGAAGAGGTGCTGACCACAGAGAAAATACAAATGTGAAGAAGGACTGTCGGCCAGAAAGCGACGATACATAATTTATTAAATTACCAATGTTTCGACATTAATGATTCAATACCCTACAGAAGACTAATTATTATTGCATTGTGGTTACGAGTGCGCAACTTCCTGTCTATATATCTCATTAGGAATCAATTCACTCACTTGCAAAATCAAATTGGTAGAATGATTAACCAGTTTTTTTAATGTGGAATTATTGTTCTTTGCGTCACAAAGTTATCAGGCTCTTTACTATCTTCAATAATCATTGGCACAAAACATTCTGAATTCATGTAGGTCCTAAAATGGCAAATATTTGTCATTGATACATTTTCCACCAATGGTTTCTTACACCAAAGATGTTGTTTCCCTCTTTAATTGTTGACCTTTTGCATTTTTTCAGCAGTAAAAAAAAGAAAAGGGGGGAGATGTATTTAAAGAAAGTTTTGCATTGATTAATTATTTGGATTATTGCCATCCTTACCGTGTGTCAAATGTAGGCTGTTATAGAACATTCTAAATGTGGCTTTTGATTTGATTTATTTTTTTTATTCCAAACATGTTGAAATAAAATACAACAAAATATATAAGAAGAAAACAATACAATTGCAGGGTCAATAGGAAACCTAATGTGTATTTCATGCTCGGAAAGGGTGTAGGAAGAGGTTGAAAAACTTCGAGTCCTACCCTTTTATAAATAAATTGTGTAAACCCTTCCAAACAGAGTAAAAAAAAAAAGACCTTTTCCACATAAACAGTTGCAATAATCAAAACAATACAGATCAAGCAAGGTACACATTCATCCCATGCTTTTGGTCATATATCCGATATCTGTTCAGTATGCTATGTTTAAAGATTTGTTTGAGCTAAGTCAGTGATGAACATATCTTTATTTTATGGTTACATCCGTCAGTGATGGATAGATTTATTTTTTTTTTTAACCTTTGTCCTCACCAACTGTCTTTTGAACATGCATTCACTTCCCTCTATAGTCAAACTTACTTTCCCTCCCCTGGAACATCTTATGGATACTGGTTGGTAACTGCCGATTTTTTTTGCTTCGTACATAATCTGAATAATTTTGAGGTCAACCAATTCCGATATTGCTTTCAATCTGGTGAAGAGTGGATTTGTTGGTTCTCTGGAATTGACTTTGTTTACGGTCCTTATGTGATTTCTTAATAATTTCTGAATTATTATTGGGTTCAGTATTGATCTTCATTATTCAGTAAATAAATTGTTTGATTTTTAATCAGACCCTCTTAAACAGGAACAGGTTGAGCGCAGTCGTGCATTAAAAGATGTAATCACTGGCTTCTCTGGACGCCACTGAAAATCCTGAAATTCTAGCACTACGACGTTTGCCAAGAATCTGATAAAATCATGAAGAAACATTTGAGGCAAATGATTGTACACAACAATGTGGAATTGTGCTTGGAATTAATGAAATTTTAAATTAGAATTTGGCCAATTGTTGTGAAACAAAGATGCAAAAATCAAGCAAACAAAAATTAATTACAAAAATCCCAGATTTTTCTGAAAAGCTAGAGCTGTCATCAAATTCGGTATTAGAATTATCCAAACTACGATTACAACTAGACAATCTCTATTTAGAAAAATTAAGAGGAGCTTTTAATTCGGTGAAGACTTAAATGGATGGAACATGGTGAAAAAAACTGGAAAAGTATTTTTTCATTCGGAAAAGAGAAAAGAAATGTCCTCAGAGGAAATATTATTAATAATGTAACCAATGGGAATCGTGACAAAACTACAGATGTTTCAACTAAAGTCTGCTTCAGGTACTGAAGGATGATTCAATACCCTAAAGAGGTATGGAAACCTAGGTAATTTAATTAATTTATTTTCTTTGCATTGTGGCTAAGAGCATGTGACTGCCCCTCTTCAGACTTGGGAGTAAAAATGCATTGTCAGTTACTGAAAAGCTGTATACCTCTGACAGCAGTAACTGAAATTTTCATAATGAAGAGCATGCATTGAGTTTGGCGGTATGGCTCTGTTCGAGAGATCCCTGCCCATCCAGCGTGGAACCGAAGGCAGGGAGCTGCTATTAACCCCCCTTCCCTAGAGCAGAGCCAACAGCAACAATGATCTCAAACCGAAGAGACATTGTTATTGAATGACTGCTTAGTCATGAAAGACAAGATTATAGAATGCCAAAAATGATGGGAGGAGTTGAGGAGGAGGAGGGATGTTTAGCGTACATGCTGCAGAGGCTCTGCTCAGAATGCGAGCTTAAGTAAACTAGCATATCAAACAAGCAATCATGTGACAGCAAATCAGATGACATCCATGAGCACTCAGGTGATTCTCAAGCTCGAGAAGCGGCTTCTATAGTCAGCAAGCTTGACTCCGTGCCTATCAGAATTTACGACAAGCACCATATGTTCACAAAAAAAGACCATTAGCTTGGACCTTGGCCCATTAGCACTATTGCTCTCCACACAGATATTATGCATGGAGCAACAAAGATGTTCAGTTTAAAGAAATCTCTATTCATCTAAAAATAATTCTAAAACAATAACACTCAAGTTCAGCAACTTTTGAATTAAGATGAGCTGTCATTGTCTTATAATGAATTTATAAAAAAAGGTTGCACGTTACACTGAAAGAATATGTATTGGTGTTTTATGCTATTCCACGAGGTGTTCCACAGATTCTGAAAAACTCCAAGGATGCTACAACTGACTCTTCTGATTGAAGAACAAATCTCCTGATTTTTGATTCAGATGCCATAAATAAAAAATGTAGTGACAAACAAATCTGAAATAACTTTGTGGGGAATAATATTCCCCCAATGCAAATGTTTTGATTTTCTATTCATGGTGACTTGGGTGAAGGCATGGAGAATATCAGACAAACGTATTAACAATAAAATGAAAGAGATGACATTTAAAATTTTACGAAGGATGTATCATTTAAATCATGTTCAGGAAAATTTTAATATGAAAATGTATTATTCTTGTGATTACTATGGTCTAAACAGAGGAAAGATTCCCCTAATATTTTTTGTAATGTATATATTCAAAAATATTTTTGATTGATATACATAACTTTCTGTCAAAAAAAAAAACAGGTCAAATTGTCATTCTTTCTGGCAGTGATATTTTAATTTATTTTAAAAATGACTTAATGGCCAAAAACGCTAGCTTTCATTCCAACTGTTTGTCATTTTTGGTACATTTCTCATTAGGAAATGAAATAGACCATAGATAACCAAACTTTACGTTATGTCTAATGGATATTAACTTGTATTACAATTTTCTAGCCAAGCTGGAAAATGGAAAACCAACAAACAGTATTTGAAACATGAAATTATCGACTTATGTTACTCGAATTAAGGAGCATAGATGAAAAATTATCTTATTTATTTTCTTTTGCCTATTTATTTGTTTATTCATTTATTTATTTGCTTTGATTGAATGGAAAGCATTTCTTGCACAATCCCTTTACCATTTGTTTTTTTTCATTACATTTTTTATATGTTGTTACTGAATCCCTTGATGTTTTGTTTCTGCTTTCTGCTGTTTAATCGTAATTTTATTTTGACCCCTGTACTTATACATTTGTAAAAATATTTATAGAAATTATAAATAAAAGGTATAAATACATGTAAATGGAGGTGAATTAATGAAAATATGTAAAATCTGTATGTAAATAAATGAATAGATACATGTTAAAAAGGTGCTCCGGAGAGGTATCAAGTTCCTATCAAGCAGAACGTGAAGAATTGTGCTGAATAATGATTTGATGCAGGTCTTTTCCTTTCAATGTATGATAATTTGGCCTAAGGACATATGGTTTATGCTGCAAGAATTGCAATTTTATGGTCATTTTTGTCTTTTTTTTTTTTTTTTACCCTAAAAACTTCAGTCGTTTTGGCGAAGACTTCTACAGGGTTGTGCTAGCATCCACCGAGTGTGTTATATGGACGAACAAACATCAGCCATCGAACAGCTTGAACGGGGATGAGCTGATAATGACAGAATTTTCATTTTTTGGTCAACTGTTCTGTTAAACTTTGGTCTCTCTTGTGATTGCCTGCCACAAGTGAACTATCGGGCAAAAAGCTTCTATATCCGAAGTGGCTACTTTTCAGGAAATCAAAAATACCCTGTATTTTTAAAACAATTGAACACTGCACTATCAAAATTGGTATTTTGTCTTTGAGTGTGGTCAAATACATATGTGTCATTGTATTATTAATATTTTAGCAAAATTAAGCTCATATGGAGATAAAAAAATGTTTTTTTTTTACCATTGAATGTCGCAATACCTGTTTTTTATGTCATTTGTTAGAACAGCCGCATCGGAAACAGGGAGCACACTGCATCTGACTTTCATCTACCTAGAGGTTACCAAGTATATTGTACCTACATTGGCTACATTTTGCCAAAATCTCATTGTAGAAGATTAAGTGGTATGAGTGGGCCAATGAGGACCGTATTGGCAAATGCTAAACCAAACTGCACTCAAACCAACTGTGAATTGCCTGCACTCCTCCCCTCTGTCGTGTCTCAGGCCTCAAAAATAGCCTACATAAAACATTACCCTTTAGGGACCTCTTGTTTCTTGTGTAAAGAAGACACTTTACTTAGCCTTGCATTGCAAACAACCAGAGATTTGTCTCCAAACAACGGCATACTACCACTGCGTACACTCCTCCACAGTTGAGTCAAGTAGCTACCGACATCAGGGAGAGTTGGACAGGCGCCCTCGCAACCCTGCTCTGTTCTTTTTGGGACTAGTTACAATTTGTAACTTTTGTCCCACTCTATCACAGCTGAAGGTTCGTAATGTGAATGGAAAGACTGTGGGTGTATACTATTCAACACTACGCAGTAGATTATCCCAGTTAATTAATTGACCGTCTCACAAACGTGAGAACTCTGGTTTGGCTGGAGCCACTGTGTCATATTCTTTCTCTAAATGAGTCTAGTGTAGTCATATTGAAAATGTATTTGATTCTTTTCCTTGTAGTGTAAGACAGGTTTGTGTGTGTGAATGCTTTTATGCTGGTGTCACTGTGGGGCATAGATTACATCCAACTTTGCCCTTCATCTCAATCGCGACAGCCTTAAATTGGAAGAGAAACATTTTGACATTTATGCCTGTTGCAACAATTAGGCAGTAAAATAATTACGTTTTGGTGTTTCTATCATCCTTCTTGATTGGTATAAGAAGAATGAGCTTTTCAAAATACCTACCACTGCAAGCTGTGGTCTGCCATTGGCTTCCTGGAGCGATAGTTCATGTATGTTATGTAACTGGTTGGAGCCTGCGCTTGTAGTGAATGGAAACCTGTGATTTCTGTGAAATGTGTCCTTGTCCGGAGCCATTTTCAGTTTGTTCCATCGTAAAATAACTCACACATTGTCGTAAACTGAGTAGTTTATTCAGGCCCAACTCTAGTTGGCTCATACGTCCACTAAGTTGTAGGTAGTGGTGGCTGATGAACTGGCAATAGAGGAAGCACAAACCATCCCTTAAAAATAATGATTGGTCATGGCCTGTTTTCAACCTTCATGAAACTTCACTTGAATCCAAAAATCCTAAGGATCATCAGGTGTCTCCAGATCTCCTATTATAGTTAAAATGAGCACGAATAGCCTAATTCCTAACCTGTTCTCAATCATTCAATTTAATTAGCATCACAGAAACTCCGAAAACTCTCTACATTATCAGGTGTGGCCAGTTTTCATTAATAAGGCATACCTGTCAACTCTCACTCATTTGGCGTGAGTTTTAGTCACATATTTATGTTCCCCTGCTGTAGTCGGCAATTATTCAATCAACCTGTATGTAAGAGATTCTTGTGCAGAATTTTAGTCCTTGTGCATGGAGGTTTACCAATTTCACATGCGCTATGGTGGATTTTACCTCTAGTTATAAGGAAACCGATTATGACTCTGGACTTGCAATGCATGTATTTCATAATTGTTTCAATTGTTTAAATGAAATAAGATAATTTGAAACATCTTTATGCTATTCCATTGCTTCCAACTAGGGAGCCAATGGCAGATCACAGCTTGCAGTTGCGGGTATTTTTACCAATGAAGGCTGATAGGAACACCAAAACTTAATTGTTTTACAATAAATTTTACAATTTTACATAAATCTCAAAATGTTTCTCTTCCCCTTGAAAGGGAAAAGCTTGTACGAAGTACATTGTGGAACGTTGGTTATGTTTTGTAAGCCTAGATTCTACAAGTATACAAGATTCTATAAGCGTAGCCCTTTAGGTTTCTACTCCATGTGCTCCGCAATCGTCACTTCGTCAGCTGAAGAAAAAGCTGTTTGTCTGGGAGCCGAACTCAGGTCACATGAATGTAATATGCAAAGGATGCGGACCTGATTGGGACCGTCCCGCAGGACAGTAGCGGAAAGAAAATCTTCAGAGCTGCTCATGCGCAGAGAGATAAACCTGTATACCTCAGTTTGATTGGAGTCAGACGAAAAAATATTGCTGCAACTGCTGCTGCTCCAGTTGTCGTCTGCACCTGTGCGTGTTCACTCTAGGGGGCGGGGGGATGATCCAATGGAGTGACAAGTAGTAACTAGTAGTAACGAGAAGTAGTGTTTAGTGACAAGCTTTTTTATATATATTCAGCGCCATTAAAAACGCCACGGTGAGGTATGTACTGAATTTGCGGCACATTGAAGAATCAATTGATTTTTATTGCTTTTCCCGTGAGGCACGAGAGGAAATAAAAAAAAAAGAGGGGGTGGTATTGTAATCCTGACTCGCACCACATGCACGCACCAAGCACTTCAGTAATAACAAACATTGAGCTGTTTGTGATGTGCACAGTGACACTTGATTTGATTTTTTGTTTTTTTTGGTGTGGTCAATAGCCTACATAAAGACACATGAGAGAGAAAAAGAGCCTTTGGCATGTTTCGGGCAGATCTCAGCCGCAGAGAGGTGGTGCGTCATTTGCAGTGTCACCATTCAACGATCAGTCAACTGTCTATCCGAGAATGGAAAACAGGCACTGTCACTGACCGACCCCACTTAGGGCAGCCACGAGTGACAATGGCAGCTCAAGAGCGCCACATCTGGTTGACATGACAGATTCCGGACAGCAACCAAAAACTGATCATGAGATGAGACGTCCGAGACGATTGAGGGTGGGCGCAAGTACCGTTTTTAATGGCGCTGAGTATAGTTTTCAATAGTTTGTCATTGGTAAAACCCCACAGACAGACGTGAAGAGTGACAAATGACATTGATTAACAAACAAAAAAAATTACTTTAAATAGTGATATGAGGTTTCTGCCTGACAGCAACAATATAAATGCTGTATGTGACACTTTTTGATGCCTAAGGTCACTATGCACTCATTGGACTCACTATAAAACTTTCACTGTTGAAATACTAATTTATTGCTGGGAAGCTACTCTTTCAAGCATACCAAAGGCTTTTTGAAAAGGCTTTTTTTCTACATACAGATACCAAAGGCTTCTGAGGTTGCCAGAAGTAATCAGGTTGAGTAAGAGGAGGAAATTCTGGAAAGAAAGATGGAGGTTTCTGCCACTCCTAGCCAAAAAGAGTGTATTACTGTTTTTGTAAGAGTGTTGAGTTGAAGTGCCACATAGATCTGATATACTTCTAAATTGATAACCGGAACATTTCTATTATTTCAGAGTGAGAATAAATAAAATCAAAAACCTTTTTTTTTTTTTTATTTTACAACTGTTTAGCACCCATATTAGCAGAAGCACCACTTGCTAGGACCACAGGCACTGGGGATCTCTAATGAAAAGATCCTGGGAGCCAGAATTTAAACACTGAAGACAGAACACAGCAGTCTAGCAAAGGGGGAACAAAACCCAGGAACTTAAATACACAAGACAACAATTAACAAAGTGGAAAGGATGTGCAAAGTATGGGGAGGTGTAATGAACAAAACAATGATTGAAAAACCAGAGACAATTCACAAAACAAAACTGAAACTGGCACAGAGAGTTAGACTGCGGGGAAAACAATTAACACAACATTCAGGACATGACATAAAACTGCAAAATTGTTGCTCTTCTCTTGCAAAATAATTTTCCATGCAACTTCATTTGGAGATAGAGCACCTGCAATTGTATTATTCTGTATAAGTCCAAGCCTTTGTTTAAACTTGAGTGCATCTGTTGCATCAAACCGAGAATTATTTCAGTGACTGGCCTTCAAATCTTGTAAACCTTACTGCAGCACTACATCTTAACTGCTTTGAATCACCGGAGGGCACTTAAACCCAGACCTGCTGATCTCCTGTTTACATGTTTAATTAACTGGTTGAGAACAACTTCGTGAAGGAAGAGAATTTTTGTATCAAGCTGCATCTGTGTCATCTTCTGATGTAAAGATATTTTGGAAGTTAGATGTCTTCTGTTTAACGCATGGGAAATCAAGCGTATTTACATGAGGGTGGTTATGGTGTAAAAACCTTTGCCAATGGCTCCTCAGACTTTTTGCGATCTTTCAAGGCCCCGAAGATGCACCTGCCTCTCACCAAGTGAAGACAAAAGCAGGCTGAAAAGTTTCATTGTCTGATATAGGCATTGCCCCCCATCAAATGAGGGCCATTGCTAGGAATTCCCCTGCTCTAGGACTGCCTATTTATGTTCCCCTGCAGTGGGCCTCAGCAGTTATGGCCCTGTGTTTAAGACATTTATACAAACTAACATGTTCTTTGTTAAATCTGCTCTTACGGAGCCAAAATAACTCCTATATTGTCCATTTGAGGCTACTCAAGCGAGATAAAATAGATTCTGTAAGAGTTGACTGAACTCCCTCTGTGTAGGAGAAGTGTTTTGAAGTGGCCAGCGCTGTATGCACTGCAATCAAATCAAATAGGAGGGGTTGGCCCATGTCCACAGATAGCTTACATATTTGGCAGACATCAAATCCTTCCTTAGATTCTTTCCTAAACACCAAAATATGATTCTGTTCTTGTTTGAATGCTAGAGAATATGATTATGCCTCGATGTCTCTTAAAAACTTTTCAATTTTGTTTTACATTAAATTGTGGTCTTGCGTAATAAAACTCTCCTCTCATACCTTTTAAAACCATTTTGTATTTAACTCTTTCTTGTTCAGAAAAAGTTGACTCATTCAAATATGGGTCCAAAGTGGATTGAAGTGTCATAAATTTGAAAAACAACTTGCTAAATTATCCCAAATCATCCATCCCCGTATGTCACACCTGAAATACTGATTCAAAATGCAGTTTTACTGAAAAATTGAAGTTTCAACGTTAGAAAATGTAAAAAAAAAAAGTCTAAAAGGAGTTGAAACTAGAAATGCCCAGGTGTCAAGTGTTACCCACTGTAAAGTCAGCTGGTGATATGACACGTGTTCATTATGTCTGTATCATAACACATTCCTGAGGACCTAGATAATGTACATAGATTTCCTTTGCATCATCTTTTTTTAATTGATTTGCATATTTCAAACATTACACTTGTGCTCAGGTGCACTTTTACCTTGACTGACTTTGTAAACAAATCTCACACTTCAGAGTAATTTCACTCAGTGCTTTTAATTCCCTGCTCTGAACTTGAACCTGTGACATCTTGGTCCACCTCAATATGCTAATGCTGCCAGGCTGGAACAAAGATACATTGTAATACTGATGTTATTTAGATTGCAGGAATGTTGCAGGACTATGTTATTTTAGTTACTGGTGTTATTGCCTCATAATTGCTGCCAACAAGGGCTTTTGTGTGTCCATTGCCTGGAAAAAAAAGAACATGATTAGCGGGTAGAGATTATACAGTTATATGGTTAAGTGAAATGCTGGTGGACGCTTTGGCCTAAGGAACGTGGCCTAAGGCTCTCAGTTGTCTCTCCAGGCATAATTCAGGGTGCATTATTCAATTAATTCAAGTTTTGAAATGAGAAAAATAGTGATTCTCACTTTGGTAAACAACCATACATACCATGTTGCCTTCAATTCTAAGTTCATAATAATGTTTCATAATGTTTTCAGAAAGCAACGTGAAAATTCAGAATTTAAAAAATGGCAAAAAAGGAATATGACTTCGAGCTTGATTCAGCCATGGCTTATATTAACTCTGGTTAGAGGCTGTGGCTTTCATTATGATGGGACCCAAGTTGGGGAGCATTGATAGGATTTTAAGAGCACTCTCGTTGCAGAATGAGATTGATTTCAGGTCAGGTCAGATGAGCAGTTACTGACAGGATTTGTGAATTTAGGGAACATGCTTGTGGAGGTTTTTTGCTATATTCAGGTAGTATTGAAACTATAAAAAACACTTTGCTTTAATGAAATATTGTGCCACTGCCCCATACCCCACTGAGACAGGGGAGTACTGTTGCTATTGTGACTTGTTCCAATAACCATATGCCACCTGCTTGCTCGCTGGCTCCTGATCATTGCTCTGTAATCCACAGAGCAATGTCGCTAAAGCTGCTATGCTGTCAACAGTGAATTCTACACCTCTTTTATGCAATTCATTATTGAAATCTGGGGCAATGCAGTCAGTTCTGTGGGCATAAGTGTATATGTCTTTGTACATGATTGAGTGTGTGTGTGTGTGTGTGTGTGTGTGTGTGTGTGGACATGTATTCCTACTCCTTTGCAGGGACCATTTGTCCCCACAAATGGAATACCAATTTTCTTCTTCTTTATGGGAACATTTTCTGGTCCCCACAAGATAACAAAGCTATTTTTGCGTTTGGGGTGAAGTTTAGGGTTAGGATTAGGCATGGCCATGTTCAGGTTACAGTTAGGGTTGGTTTAATGTTAGGGTAAAGGGTTTGGGAATGAATGTAATGCTATGGGATGTCCGTATAAAACATGACGGGCTCTAATTTCCTGGCACAACGCAGGGTGGTGCAGCGTGGCGCGGCCCATGCAATGGTAATTTTGTCTGGTGCAGCCGGCGCAGTGGTAATTTTGTGTGGTGCAACATCGTGCACTGCCACTTTGGCAATTTGGTAGACAGACATGCGCCGAGATGGGTGTGGTGGCATAGTAGGGGGAGGTGTCACATATTCATCATGACGCAGTGGCAATTTCGTGGAAAAAGGTTCCGCCGAAAGTGCGCAGAGAGCTCGCCAGCTCTAACCTGGTTTACTTTCTGTGCAGTGGTAATTTGGCTGACCAGCGCACAGTGCGCACACGTCACCAAAACCTCACAGGCTGGTTTCCAGAATGTCAGGCACATTTCAATGCAATAAATAATTACAGCAACCACTATTTAATGTAACTATCTGAATCAGCACATAAATTATAGTATCTATATTGATTGTCCCGATGTCAGATCAGAGAGAGAGATGTGTGCATGTGGGCGCGTGAGTGCAAGTGTAGGCTATGTGGGTATGTGTCCTTCTGCTGCTTTCACACCGGATGCAAAACAAGTTTTTCGCAGGACTGATTACATTCAAAGTCAATGCAAAGATGCGAATTCACCCATGTATTCACGTCTTTGCATTGGCTTTGAATGTAATCTGTCGCACGAAAAATTTGTGTGTGTCCAGTGTGCAAGCGGCTTAATACTATTATTGTCACTTAGGTTTTATTGTTTTTAGTGGGGGAAAGGAATACAGCCTGATTGCTATGATCTCGTCCTGAGTTAAGATCACATATTGAAAATATGTGTAACGTATCTTGCATTGTTGTCAATGCATGTTAATCCCGAAATTTTTAGCAGCAACAGGGTGTAATAGGAACATGCTATCCATCGTTTCTCTTCCCAATGATGCAGGCAGAAGAAATAAATGGGCAACCATTGTATTTCTTTCCAACTTCATAAGTTTGAATGATCTGACGTAGTTTCGTTTTGAAATTCCATTCAAGTTCGCTAATGGTAATAATTTGCGAATGCCCTAGCTAGCCAGCTAACTCATACTCGTAATGCTTAATATAGACGTAAGCGGAGCAGAAAACATGCCTGAAGCAGCAAAGTAAAATGCAACATTAATGCATCATGCAGATATAGGACAGAGGCTTCTTTATTCCAACATATTAAAGGTGAGGAGAGGAGCTCATTTGATTGGTGAAGATTTGACTCGGCTGTGTTAAACCCACTCCCGCCTTCTCTCCTCCCTCTTTACCACTTGCGCCGGCAGGAGGGACAGAGGCAGGTCAGAGGAGTACTTGCACCGGGCACGAAATTGCAAAATATGCCTGGATACACCCTGTTGACGTGGCGCTCCCTCCATTCTCCGCGCCTGGTCAACGAATTTAGGGCCCCAAAACTCAACATTTTTGTGTGTGTGTGTGTCTGTGCGTGTGTGCGTGTGTGTGTGTGCGCGACAGGCTTTTGGAATGCAACATACTTTTAAGTGGCTTCTAAGCCTTGGCTCAGATTAGCAGCCTGGTCAGAACAATGCAGGCACAGAGTAACACTCTGGATTGTGCGGATCCTGGTCTAATTTACCCTGATTTGCATTTTCATGGCTGTTGAGTTAAAGATTGCCTGATTTGTGCTTTGTGCGCCTCAGAGTGAATAGAAATGTATGAGGCCAAGTGTTTAGTGTTGCTAGGTGGTGTGCATGAGGTTTTGGGAGTATGAAGATTTGTGACATCAGGAAAAGGTTCAGCACGTGTCACTTCCTTTCAAAGGAAGCCTCTCAGGTTCTGTTTAGTCTGTTCACAAACGAAAGCGAGTTTCTTATGATCTTTACATACTGTGCCAATGTCTGCTTCTCCTCATAGCCTTGCACCCTAAACCTATTGGTTTGTTTCACTTTTTTAAATCATTTTTGAATCTTGCTGTCCACTGAAGTGCTTTTAGTTTGGTTGAAAAAACAGTAGAAAAAAGTAAACTGTCACCAGGATATGAAGCCTAGTGAGAACATTCAGTTTTCAATCCAGTGCACCATATTATTTGATGTAGCACATTTTATCTGTTTGGCAGACGTACCCTCGCACGGGGTGACTTCTGAGGATGACGATTTCTGTGTTTTCACAGCTGGGCGTTCACAGAAGAAGGGCTAAGCATGATCGAGAGAACAATGGCATGTGCTATATTCTGTCACTGCAGTCCCACAGTGCGGTCGTGTAAACAATCATTTACTGGCTTCCAGGCTGTGTTTACCCATTGCTTTAATTAGATATACGAACAGGCATAATGGGATTGTAGGGATGTGATTTTAATATATCCACCCACATTTACTGTACCCAGGCAAAGTTGGACTGAGATCACTGAGCAGGGCATTTGTAGTCTTGCCCATAGCTGAGCCCATTGCATCAGACTTGTCCTTGTTGACCGTTGACCACATACTCAGCTTGTAGCTGATATAGCAATGCCTGTTCATCTTTGATCTGACACACTTGGGATTCTGATGAGGGAATCATCCTGTGTCTTAAATCAGCATTTCCCATGTTTCTCTGACTGCAGGAAACTCACACGCCACATGTTGACAGATGTTACGGCTACTATTGTTCCTCCCTATGGCAGTATAATAATATGGTAGTTGAATGAAGTATTGTGGACAACATGTACTATTAAAGTTTTGATTTAATATTGCAGATTTTTCAGTGTGTGTTGTTAAATGGCAAATATTAGTCGTAGAACACGTGGTTATACAGATAGGCTTATGGTTGCTTAAGGGGTAAAATTCTAATTCAAAAATCAAACAACTGTCTTGTGAGGAGAAATGGCCCCAGAAACTGGATAAATATTGAAAAAGTGTGGCACAGAAAAAGGCCAAAGCAGTCAGTCTCTAGGTGATGAATGGATCACTGAGTTTCTAAACTGTATAAACTGGTTTGCACTGGGCAAAAAAAAGATAACCAATTTCTGACAAAACAAAGTGTTCTTTGGGGGAATCATCAGTGAAAACTGGGCAGATTGATGTTGCTAAGATGTGACTGGGTTATTGTAAGTGGGAAGTCCGACTGTAATTTAGTGCCTACCTTGTGTCCTGTCTCGCAGGTCTTTTAAAGAAAGAGCTTTGGCGGAATGCAAAGTTGTGAAATATCTTCAGACACCACTGATGACCCGCTCTATCGTGGCCCACGTGGACATCGACAACCTCGAATAGTAGTCATCGGTGCAGGCTTGGCCGGCCTTGCAGCAGCTAAGACCCTCCTCGAGAACGGCTTCACAGATGTAACAGTCCTCGAGGCGTCAGATCGCATCGGAGGCAGAGTTAAAAGTGTTCAGCAAGGTGAGAGCTCTGCCGTGCTCCCCCAAGCCAGTGCAGTCTGGTTCCAAACTGCATTGTGCTTCAATTTCTGAGAATAAAGAACAACACTCATGTTTTTTTAAAAAAAAAGGCAAAGGTGATATGCTAGTGCTTCATACCAAACTGATTAATTTTGCTCTTTGAAAAAATTAGTGCATAAATTAGAGAGAGGGTGTTTTTATGCCCCCGTAAACGAAGTTTCGGGGGCATATAGTTTCTCACCTGTCCGTCCGTCTGTCCGCACTTTGCCATGGCTATAACTTTTGATCGGCTCATGATAGGACTTTGATACTTGGCATATGCATTGCTTGTGAGAAGGCATTTCAGATGGGGTCATGACTTTTGACCTTGTGACCTTGACCTTGGAGCATGACGTTTGGTGACAAAAACTTTAACATGGGCCATAACTTTTCATTAGCTAGAAATAGGCATTTGATACCTGGCATATGTGTTCCTTAGGATAAGGCCTTTCTGATGAGGTAATGCATGTTGACCTTGTGACCTTGATCTTTAACCTTTGATTAACTCATGATAGGCCTTTAATGGTTAGCATGTGCATGTTATGCATGGGAGCATCAGTGTTTCACAAACACATCTTGTTTTTATTTATGTTTCATTGAATATTTGAATGGAAAAAATGAAATCAGGGTTTGCGTCTACAGATCATTGCTGCTAAACTGCTTTTCAGTACTGTCAAGCAATCAGTAGCAATGTATTTGTAACAATATCTGAGGCCGATATGTGGACTTATGATCGAGAATAAATGTGCCCTGTCTGGGAGGAACTGTACTTAAAATTGATAAACACAATAACCTAAGGATTAAGAAGGTGTGACTGAATCGTAATTATGCATGTGCATACACGAAAATAAACATAGAAACTGCTTGGAGAGCCAGATGCTATCGCCATGTGATCAGTAATTCCTCATGTTTTGCGCAATACAGTGAGCAACAGGTGTGTGTTCACGCGTTAATTATAGTTTTGTGCTTTATAAGAACACCAAGGCACACTGGCCTGCATCACACATTTTCCATTGTCCTTTTTTCATGGCATTTGTGAAACAAGCAATGTCGCCACTGTCTTTGTCTGTTCAGGGAAAACAACTTTGGAACTCGGAGCAACCTGGATCCACGGTGCCCATGGCAACCCGATCTTCCATTTGGCGGAGGATAATGGGCTGCTTGAACACACCAGAGATGATGAGCGAAGCGTGGGCCGCATCAGCCTCTACGCCAAAAATGGCGTGGCCATCTACCAGACCAGCAATGGCAAGAGGATCGCTAAGGACCTGGTCGAGGAGTTCACTGACCTGTACAATGAGGTGAATCATATTCCTTCAAAAAATAATATTCTATTATGTCACTCAAATAGAATCTTGCAATTAGAAAGGGACAGTGTAAGTGGACATAAAAAAGATTGTATCATCTGCCCAAGCCATTGACTGCAAGATGGACAACCTAACAACTCTCCAAAACTGAGGCCAAAACATTTTGATCGCCCCCCTATTGGCTAGCTGCAGTACATGTTATTAGCCTGCCCCCTCAATGTTAGCGGATGGGACATGGACCTCACTAGAAATTGAAGTACTTGTTAAATATCTCTTTTCCGAAGATAGTTTTTGTCAATTCAAGCAGTTATTACTGTGCGGATTTGATACTGTAAGCATGTGAGTGGCTGTAATATCATGATTTAAAGCTCTGATTGACAGCAACTCTGAAGGAAGTAGTTGCCTGCAGATTTATATCTTGGAATTGCATGGAACTTGATTTTTGACCTTTGAAAGAGAGTAAAATTGCGTAAGTTGCTAGGTCCCCTTACAACTAGGGATGTAAACAATTAACTGATTGCCGATTAATTGTCGAAAAACAGTTTACTTGTTTAATTTAAACTATTTGTCAGTTCATTGAACAATTTATGGTCCTACACCCCGAGAGCTTTTTTTTTTTCTGAAATGTAGTGGCGTCGCCAGTTGAGAGCGCCCTTGCCGAATCTAGACCACGCTTGACATACCTGACGCAATGCATGCGCGACAACACACGAGCGTGAAGCTGTGATGGCTGGTGAGTTGAGACGCCAACCGCAGCGGCCAGAACAAAAGGAGTACACGCAGATGAGAGAAAAACAAACAAATAAAATAAGAGAGCGAGACTCGCGCTTCCAATGGACCTAGATGTCGTCCGAGGCAAGGAAGCAAGGTGAGCTCGACAGGAAGAATAGAAAAGGAAAAGAAAAACAGAAAGAATCCCTTACTATCTAGAACTTTTCCTCAAACATGCAGCTAGACCTCAACAACTCTCTTACTAGAGACCTTACTGGCTGAAGTGCAAGCATAACACTGACACTCTAGCAAGGGAAGTGAGGAGGAACTAGGGCTTAAATAGTATCCGGGCGACGCCCCCAATTAATGCCAGCTGGCCCAGGAATCCAATTGAGAGCAAAACGATATCGTCCCGGACGAGAGCAACAAAGAAAGCGCTCAAAGCCTCCAAACCATGACAAAAGCGATCAAAACCGAGTGCGGCGTGGGACCACTTTAAACTAAGAAATGACTAGGGAATGCGTGCTCGGATTCGTAGCGAAAGATCAGCTTGGCTTAGCCTGCGAGCCGGCTCTCTTGTTTGCGATGGGGGAGAGGAAAGGAAGAGAGCCTGCACGAAAGCCAGGGGTTTTTGAATTCCGCCCCTAAGCTGCCAGCGTGGTCAGACTAACTAGGTCTATGCATTGGCACTCAGGTACGTCAATTTTTTTTTTTCCCAGCGAGAGCATTTCAGAACTCTTTTGCGAATTAAGGTCATTTCGGCGACAAGTACTTACGCCTGTTTTTGCAGCACGGTCACGCAACTTGCTGAAAAAAATTGACAGCTGTCCGATTGGAAAAAATAAACGGACGTAACCACATACTAGTCACCAAAATTACCTTCATTCGCTGAAGAGTTTTGAAATGAGTGCCAGTACATAGACGTAATTATAATTAAATTATTTTTCTTTACTGAATGTAGCCTATTATTTTGTCTCTTTTAGATCGCATGGGGGAGAGAAGCTGCTGACAGAGAGAGACAGACACATCACTGAATAGTTGTATTGATGAACCAAAATATGTGGGTCTAGGATCTATGTTATGAGGTGTCTATTTAAAACCTAATTGGAAAGGGAAGTTTTTGTTTCAGGGAAGGCAGCCAATGTTTTACTTTTATTGTTCCAAGGTAGGCCCTCCAATTTTACTGTCTTTTTTCTCAGGGATTTTTAAGTTTTCAGTCAGCCTGTAATTTTAAGTTTCCAGACAAAGTTATTTTGCTGTTGATTTTCTTAATTCAAGAGGGCTTATGAGTTCTACTTATGTTTCACATGTCTTTCAAAATAAGTACCCTACTAGGTTAATATTTTGTATTTTATAAACTATTTTATGTAGGCATAGCCTGCATTATAATTTATTTTATGTTTGGAATTATGTTCTGCTAATGTTTCACATGCGACAGATGGGCCAGTGTGCAATTTATTTTCATGTGAAAGTAGCCTATATTTTATTTTTTATGCCGAGTTCATTTTCTTAATGTAAATGCTATTGTCTGGGATGGATCCCAAATGGTACAATAAATCATTGATAAATTAATATAACATTCATTTTTTATTCAGTGTATCATAAGCAATGTTTAGCTTTTTATGTTGTAGAATATATTGATACCAAGGGAGATTTCGGTTCTCTGGAGAATTGCCGCTTATCAATTAATTGTTAATCGATTGATAAGGTGAACCAACTAATTATTAATGAATTAATCAATAGTTTGTGAATATAGCCCATATTCATTTTTAAAGTCAAACTAAAATTGACAGTTGAAAGGTGTTTGCTCTGAACACTGTTAGCAGCGGTGCCATTGCTGAAAAGTAAAACCAATTAGATAGCAAGATTCTATTACAGGTCACTGTTTGCATCTGAAATCAATGCAGAAAATCTCTTTTCTCTGAACATAGTATGATGCAGTATTAGCAGCGATACTATGGAATAAAAATAACTTTTTACTATCAATATTCGTTGTTAATTATAGTCACCTTTTACCAAATCTTGTAATTCAGCTACATTTATCTAGCCCGCTAACAAGTTAATGGAGTTTCATTAACAGGTCGCCCAGTGAGTTAGCTTGCTAGCTAGCTGGGTAGTTTGAACTAATGTTGAAAGGCATCATAGTTGTCAGTCTATTTACCCACAGACTTTATTAAGCCACTTTAGTTTGAAGTGCTTACTCAGATTTGTTTTAAAGAAGGGTTGCATGATTATTATTATGGCATGATTTGCTAGCTAGGTAGCTGATAGCAGTAGGCATATATTTATAGAGGCTGGCAGGAGCACAGGACGTGGGCTCGGGAGCAAAACAGTTTACTGCTCAGGACAAGGATAGCAGCAAATATATTTTAGTGTCTTACAACTCGGAAAAGGTCCGAACTAGCGAACCCTTTAATTAGCTTTCAATCGTGGTAGAACCAGTCTCTAATCTGTGTACTTTAAGCGGTTTTAACCACGATAATGCAGAAGCAGCTAGCTGGGCTGCATAAAAATTTCAGAGGACGGCTTGCGACTGAGTAGGACAGTTGTATGGGCGGGCCCTTACTACCCTGGCTTAAGCCCCCTGATCACTATTGCATAAACTCTGGCTCCAAATGTGTGTCGGTATTAAAGATATTTTGGCTCCATTTTTTTTTCAGTATTAGGAAGTGGAGATCCTTCATTCTTGCGCGCAATGGAGAAGTGCATATGTGATATAAGGAACTGGCTGATTGATGGGAAGTTGTTTCTGAATGATGATAAAACTGAGTTTCTTCTCATTGGAACTCGTCAACAGCTCAGTAAACTTAGCTCCTTTAGTCTACAAGTTGGTGATTATAATATTGATCCTTCTTTACACTTTAAGAACCTGGGGGCTATTATTGATAACTCATTAAGCATGAATAATCATATTAACCAACTGTGTAAAGTTTCATTCTATTACATTCACAGTATTCATCGTATTTCTAGATATTTATCTAAGATGTGCCTTCAGAAATTAGTCCATGCTTTTGTAATCTCACGACTGGACTATTGTAATAGTCGACTTTATGGCCTGCCTAAATATCAGATTTCTAAACTACAGCGAGTCCAGAACGCTGCTGCTAGATTAATAATGAATATGAAGAAGTTTCATCACATTACTCCAGTATTGATTATCACTTTCAAGGCCATTCATGGCATGTCACCTAGATATATCAGTAAGTTAGTCAGCACTAGGTCTTGTTCAACATATTCACTAAGATCATGTTCTTCTATTTTTTTGGAACGCCCCAAGGGGTAGATGCTAACAACTTTAGGCGCTCGATCGTTTTATGCTGCAGTGTAATAGCCTGCCTGCACATATTTGTGAAATTGAATCATTTTCCACTTTCAAGAAATATATCAAGACACATCTTTTTAGATTTGCTTTTAATTAGTTCTTTGAGGAATTTTAATTCAATAGTTTTTCTCTCTCCTTCTTTCTCCCTCCATGTATAGTAGCCTAGGAATCTTATGTAAGGTTTCTATCAATAGAAGATTTATTTTTGATATTTTACCTTGACTGTAAAGCGCTTTTGATCATTTACTAGTTAAAAGGCACCACATTAAGTCAATAAATTAAATTAAATTCATCTTTTTTCAGTCCATGGCCCAAACAGTGCAAGTTGTGTAAGATTTAATCGGATGAAAATTACACCAAAATTGTGCCAGAACAAAGTTGTGTAGATGCTGTGCAAGTTCATGTTTCTGCAAGATTTTTGCCGTATTAACTAATTATTTGAACATTTTTAACAGCAGATTGCTTGCTTTCAACTGTATTTGCAAACATTTATTATACTGTTTAAAGTGGATGAAAGCAAAAATTTGATAATACGCTGTACATTCCCATTCCCTTTTAAATAGCCACTAATGATCTGATTCATTATTCACTCCTTGTTGCTGAATTGCTTTTGTTTGGTTGATATCTGAAGGGTCATTTGAATAAGGGACTACTGAGCATGGCTAAGGGAAACAAGGTCTTCTCTGTTGAGAGAGTTGCTTTGCATCCCCAGGGTCCCATAAAACATGGTAATCAGTAAGACAAGATGGTTTCTAGTTGCATGTCAAGCCTGGAATGACCTTAACTTAATGTGTTTTTTGACAGGATTAAGCTAGATCTACTGAGGCTGTGTTCCTGCTTCACATTGCTCATTTACTGTTAAATACAAGCCACTTTGAGGGCTATACTCAAAAACGCAAATACTAAAATCCGTGCCTGTCAAAAACAGACCCACCTTACCTATCTCACTGCACTCAAATGCCACCTTGAGATTGAATTGCTGTCTTGTGCCTGTTACACAAACATTACACCCTCTAGGAAAACAGAATTTTCATTTCATGCATTGGATATCCACTTGCAAAGCCCTATAATTTGATTTTGCCAAAGACCGTATAGCAAAGTATACAGTTGTATCTACTTAGTTGCATCTACTTATTTGTGCTCTGATACTGAATTTGAAAATGCTGTCAGATCCTGTTTAATGTTCTTTATCAATGTCATCTTAGACTGTTTCCTGAATATACCTTCCTGGGTTCTGCTAGAGGATTTACAAGTGGTCATTCCCCCATTCTGGTGACCTACATTCATCCTTGAAGGCCAATGAGGCGATTACCCGTGCATTTCAATGCTCATCATTGTGCGAGAGACATGCTACATAAAAGGCTCTTAATACTCCCATCCCCTTTGTGTGTTAAGCCTGATTGTCTTGTTGAGACCCACATTGTAATTTCATTAATGGCTTGTCAAAATAATCCTTAAAGGGACACCTGATGTCATTTCCCATTCATGCTAGTAATTTGGACTGAATTTGTTGAGACATCACAATCCGCTTTACTTATTCATATTATGAATGATTAACCATGTTAAATGGCGGTAATGCTGAAGATCCAGAAATGCTAGAGCAGGTCTTTACCCCATGAAACCTACAGACCTTTATACGGGTTCGTCAGTTGGTGCTGCTGCATTTAAGCATGTGGACCTTCAGGTCTATTTTCAATTTCCCACAATCCTAAATTTGTCCTGCTGGATTACAGGGAAATGCATTAAAGATGGTGCACAAGATGGAGATATTTTCCTTTTGATGTAATGGCGTGACCATAAAATCATGGCATGCTGGATTTGAATGTTGTTTCTCAATATACAAGTAAGTGAGATGTGGCTTCACTGAAGCGCCACAACCACATACAGAATATGTGTGTGACATTGTCCTACAATATGAAGATAATGCTTCATCTGACCTTGAACCTACTGAAGGGAAAACTTAAAGGAGGTGTGTCACAATTACTGGTCCTACTCGAAACTTTCATCCCAAGAGAGTGAATCTGCATGACTGCAAGTCAGAATCTGATTCCATCCTTGTCAATCCGTCTTCGTTTTCCATTGTATTTTTTGTGTTTTAGTCACTTCAGCATTATACTGTTTACATTAAAGAAGAGACCGCACCTCAGCAAAGCATATTTCAGTGGAAAGTCGAATTCTTGAAGTGTCTAAAACGCATAGTTTTATAAATTTTTGTTTGGTAATGATCCAGTGCAACGCATTTTAAAACAGGCGAGTCTTCGAATCGGTAAACCAGCTTACAGTCTTTGGGCCCTATTTTAATGATCTAAGCACTCGGTCTGAAACATGTGGCACAAATGCATTGAGGGCGTGTCCAAAATGCATTTTTGCTTGATAAACGGCAGGTCATCTGGGCTCATAATTAGGTGCTAAGTGCAAAGGGGTTGGATTTAATCTCTTAGTGTTTTTGGGCAAAACATGGAACAAACCAATAAGTGTCATATCCCATTCCCTTTAAAAGAGAGGGGGACTTGGACCTTGGTGAATAGATAATGTATGGGTAGATTTTCTGAGTAGCAGAAAAAAAAAAAACTCTTCACTGCATCAGAATGAGGGCTGCTTATGCACGAAATGAAAGCATGCGAGCAAACTACTGATCTCCAAAAATGTAGTAAAGATATTTTTGAATTATTGATAAAAATTATTTAAATCATACCCACATGTTAAAACTCATAACAGGGAATCCCCAGGGCTGCAGTTGAACTTTATATTATATTACAACTTAACAAAACATAAAAAAAAAACAAAAAAGGTATTAATTCAGGGTCGCCTGTAAAAGTAAATAAATTATTAAATACGCGCTGATGGGGAACGACCAAAAGAATTTAAAATGAGTGAGAAAAACAGCTAGCAAGAAAGAATAAAAACTCATGTTATTTTGATTACGTACAGTAACCCCTTGAATTATATCAAACAGGAGTGAAAAGAACTTGTTTCCACTTGTCTTATGATTGAATGTCCAGTCGAATATATGATGGAAATTTGAATTAATAATAGACGGCGAGTACTGTGTCATTCATTGCTTTTTCTGGTACTAAAAAATGCTACTTTTTAAGGGCTACTTTGTCTGCCAAATTGTAAATAATAAATCAATTTCCAAATGAAATGACGGATTTTGCACTTGATAATGGAAACAGGACAGCAGGCACTGTATCAATGGATCAGGTTGGATCAGATGGATCAGATGCAGTTCATCTCTGAGTAGTGTCTAACAAGCAGAGGGTACGCGCGTTATGCACTGCCAACAAAAGCCCATGATACTATCATGATAAAGCGCCCTTAAAATTGCTGGTAAAAACTGACTGTTGACCTGGTTTTTCTTAGTCAATTGCACAAGAGCTTTGCACTACTTCAGGATAGCATCAGGCCAGCATTGCACCTGACGACACCTCATTTTAAGACCAACACACCCATGGGTGCTCAATTTAGCACAAATGAATTGGCTATTTATGCAGTGAGGACGCTGGACAGGATACTGGTATTCTCAATTCTCGTAAACTAGCAGAGACACTTGCGCTAGGTTTTTTGCCCCACTGTGCTGGGTGCAAGATGGAGGCCTTTGTATCCTTCAGCTATAGTAAAAAAAAAATTGTGCTTTGAATCCTTTCCATATAAGACACCTTAATATCAGCACATTGCCTGAGTAACCAAAATAGACAAATGCAATGCAGAACAATGATGAATTTGCACGAATGGGCGAAATTATGACTTGCAATAGGTGTAGTGATAAGCATGCACAGTAATCCTGACACAGCTCCTTTAATTGAAAAGGTAGAGTTTAAGGGTTCAAACATGTGACAAATAAAAGTACAGTTTGTCACATATATGTTTTTGTCTGAAGAAACTATACCCTCCCCAAAAAAATTGTGAGAAAGGTTAAGAAAAGATTACATGAGGTTATTTGGAATCAGTGTTTCCTTATCTGTTGATTTCTATGGGGTAGAGTACACTGGAGATTCCAGTCAATAAACCTTAGACCTATGGGGAAATATTTATTGCCTGTGCTCCCCTTTTAACCTGTGGACCATGCAGATTGAGAAAGAGCAAAAGAATCCAGAGCTTCAAGACCCCTAAATGAAAGGTGTGCAAACAGAAAACTAGGTTCTGTATTGCTCAGGCCCACACCACAAGTAAAAGAAAAAAAAAACGCATTGGGGTGATTCTCTCCTTTCGTGTGTGGCATTTGGAAGGTATTCTTGACATTTTTTAATGCAGTATACTTTAATTGGGTTGCAGATGGGGATCAATATGGGACAACCACAAGATACCCAGACTTAACTATCAATGTGGCACATCAACTTGGTATTTGCCTAACACACTGGAAGTACAGGACGAGAAAGAGGCTGAGTTACGTGTGTGACACAGAAAATGGGTCAATCACTACATGTAATTCACATTCCAAAAGTTCTGTGATTTGAAGGAAGATTATGACATTTTGGAGTCATCAACTTTAGCAAGTTATTCCTGTTTGCGTGAATTAAAATACCAAGCTCATCTGCATAGTACAACCTCATTTGCATGCGTTACGTGTGTGTGATGCGTGCAAATCCTGCAATGCTTAAGTCCTATTCATTTACAAAACCCAAAACCAGTGAAGTTGGCACGTTATGTAAATCGTAGAGAAAAACAGAATACAATGATTTGCAAATCCTTTTCAACTTATATTCAGTTGAATACACTGCAAAGACAAGAAGTTTAATGTTCAAACTGAGAAACTTTACTTTTTTTTTGCAAATAATCATTAACTTAGAATTTAAAGGCAGCAACACATTGCAAAAAAGTTGGCACAGGGGCCTTTTTACCACTGTGTTACATTGCCTTTCCTTTTAACGACACTCAGTAAATGTTTGGGAACTGAGGAGACCAATTTTTGAAGCTTTTCAGGTAGAACTCTTTCCTATTTTTGCTTGATGTACAGCTTAAGTTGTTCAACAGTCTGGGGTCTCCATTGTCGTATTTTACGCTTCATAATGCGCCACACATTTTCAATGGGAGACAGGTCTGGACTACAGGCAGGCCAGTCTAGTACCCGCACTCATTTACTACGGAGCCATGCTGTTGTAACACGAGCAGAATGTGGCTTGGCATTGTCTTGCTGAAATAAGCAGGGGCGTCCATGAAAAAGACCTTGCTTGGATGGCAACATATGTTGCTCCAAAACCTGCATGTACCTTTCAGCATTAATGGTGCCTTCACATATGTGTAAGTTGCCCATGCCTTGGGCACTAATACACCCCCATACCATCACAGATGCTTGCTTTTTGAACTGCGCCTATAACAGTCCGGATGGTTCTTTTCCTCTTTGGTCCGGAGGACACGACATCCACAGTTTCCAAAAACAATTTGAAATGTGGACTCGTCAGACCACAGAACACTTTTCCACTTTGCATCAGTCCATCTTAGATGAGCTTGGGCCCAGCGAAGCCGGCGGCATTTCTGGTAGCTGTTGATAAATGGCTTTCGCTTTGCATTGTAGAGTTTTAACTTGCACTTGCAGACGTAGCGACGAACTGAAGTTACTGACAGTGGTTTTCTGAAGTGTTCCTGAGCCCATGTGGTGATGTCCGTTACACACTGATGTCGGTTTTCGATGCAGTATCGCCTGAGGGATCGAAGGTCACGGGCATTCAATGTTGGTTATTGGCCTTGTCGCTTACGTGCAGTGATTTCTCCAGATTCTCTGAACCTTTTGACGATATTACGGACCGTAGATGATGAAATCCCTAAATTTCTTGCAACAGCTCTTTGAGGAATGTTGTTTTTAAACTGTTCGACAATCAGCTCACGCATTTGTTCACAAAGTGGTGACCCTCGCCCCATCCTTGTTTGTGAATGACTGAGCATTTCAGGAAGCTGCTTTTATACCCAATCATGGCACCTACCTCTTCCCAATTAGCCCGTTCACCTGTGGGATGTTCCAAATAAGTGTTTGATGAGCATTCCTCAACTTTATGTCTTTTTTGCCAGCTTGTGCCAGCTTGAAACCTGTTGCAGGCGTCAAATTCCAAATGAGCTAATATTTGCAAAAAATTACAAAGTTTACCTGTTCGAACGTTAAGTAACTTGTCTTTGCAGTGTATTCAATTGAATATAGGTGGAAAAGGATTTGCAAATCATTGTATTCTGTTTTTATTTATGATTTACACAACGTGCCAACTTCACTGGTCTTGGGTTTTGTAAATAAAATCATATCTGTGGCTATTGTAGGTCCTGGTAAGTAAGCATGGAGGTGTTTAACATACATCCTTTGTACTAGGTAATGTTCATGATAAGAAGATTGGGTTTGGCAGTATTAACATGGTGGACAGAAGTGAACAACATTAACATTTCACAGGTTAGTTTTAGTCTCTATCAAATTGGAATTGGAAACCGCAAGGTTTCCGTCTGAGTGAACGTTCTGACTGTAAAATAAGCAGTTCCTTCAATGATTAAGTGTGCTTGCTGATGTGGCTTTGTAGAAAAATGGATGAAACTCTGAACTTTATCATGGGGAAAAGGCATGTTTTTGGTTTGGAGAGGGTACTGGTGACCATTGATGTCCAGCTGCGCCTATATTGATAAATTAAACCAGAAAATCATTAATTTGCATTGAATTTCATGCATCAAAAGTTGATTTTTGTTAAGAATATGATTATTTTATTTTGACCGTGCGCCATTTTGAGGGCTGTGTGTGTTTATGGAACGACCTGGACAGCTGTCTCATTTGGCTTCCTCTTCGAAGCCAAATAAGATTTAATGCTCAGATGAAGAATACTTGTGGTCTCAGAGTTAAAGATCCCAAAAATGTATTGTTTTAACCCCCAGCCATTTTTCAATCCTCTGTATTTTTAAAAAAATCATTTCAATGCAGAATTTTCATGAAGGTTTTTTATGTTAGCAGCCCCGTTTCTCTACCACAGTGTTTCCCAAACCTCTCCTGGCGTAACCCCTTGTCCTGCAGGCTTTAGATCACTCCCTGCTCCAGCACAGGTGATTCAAATGATCAGGTCCTAATTAACCCAAGAAACTGCTTGATAATAAGAGAATCATTTGAATCACCTGGGCTGAAGCAGGAAGCAATCTAAAGCATGTGTTTGGGAAACACTGCTCTACCAAAATCATGAAAATAAACTGAAACACAATGGGTTACTGAATGCTGCAAGTGTATTATCTCAGTTGAGCCATATTCCCCCTCTCTATGAAGTTTAAATCTTGAATTATAAAGCATGAAATAAGGTAACACATAAATAGAAGCGTATTTGGCTTCTGCGCAAAGTGGTTAATTTAATCCAACTAACAGCATTTTCACATTACTTTCTGGACATTACATATTCCACGATATCACATCTAAATTCTTTCCTGCTTTGTACATGGGGTTACACGTTATAGTTGCAAAAATCTGGCAAAATTTTCAGGTCAAAATTTTGGCTATAAAACAGATTCTATTTGTTGGACTGAGGAAGTCAGGTATGGTATTAATTTATAATCTCAGGATTTTCACATTTTCCCTTGGATTTGTTAGTTTTATATAACTTTTGTTCCTATGTGTTATGTGTGTGACGTCATTCTCCACCATATATTTTGACCCCCTTAAAGAGGGAAAGAGGGAAAGTCTGCAGGGACTTTTGCTGCAAAAAACAACAACCTCAACAATAAATTATTTCTGCTGCTGAGTTTGACACTCATCTAAATCTAAATCTAAATTACCTTAATTTCAAGAATGACCCATATCTCAAAAAATTGTGAGAAACCAAAGGACTTTAAAGTGGGGAAATTTTGCCCCAAAATGCAATTTTTCTGAAATTGGCATTTGCCATCCTAAACTAGAATAATAATACAAAACCCAAAACCAGTGAAGTTGGCACGTTGTGTAAATCATAAATAAAAACAGAATACAATGATTTGCAAACCCTTTTCAACCTATATTCAATTGAATACACTGCAAAGACAAGTTACTTAATGTTCGAACAGGTATACTTTGTAATTATTTGCTAATATTAGCTCATTTGGAATTTGATGCCTGCAACATGTTTCAAACTAGAACGGGCACTCGGTAGAGCGCATACCTTCGCCGACGCCACTGAATCCCTCGCCACATAACTCTGAGGACCAATTTTTTTTTTTTAAATGATCGATGAATGACAAGAGTACGATATATTTTTTTTTACATCAATACGCCTTTAAGTTCGAAAGGTAATGACCCCCCTGACCTTTGACCCCCAACCGCTAAGAAAGGTATTGACCCCATTGTACCGTGTTTCACATCACAGGATCGGGTATATAATTCTGCACATTTTGGCGTTGGTTTCATGCCGATCGGATAAAAATTGACCGAGATATGGCCGAAAGTCGGTTTTGACCTTTTCGTGGCCTTGACCCTGACCTTTGACCCGATCACTCCCAAAATCTAATCGATTGATCCTCAGGTCATGCCAAATCAACCCACCAAATTTTATGAAATTCCATTTAGTACTTGTTGAGTTATTCGATACACATACATACACACAGACAGACAGACACACAAACAAATAAATACACGGGGATGAAAACATTACCTTCGTCAGCGAAGTCGCTGGCGAAGGTAAAAAGCTGGCACAAGTGGCAAAAAACACTGAGAGAGTTGAGGAATGAATGCTCATCAAACACTTATTTGGAACGTCCCACAGGTGAACGGGCTAATTGGGAACAGGTGGGTGCCATAATTGGGTATGAAAGCAGCTTCCCTGAAATGCTCAGTCATTCACAAACAAGGATGGGGCGAGGGTCACCACTTAGTGAACAAATGCGTGAGCTGATTGTCGAACAGTTTAAAAACAACATTCCTCAACGAGCTATTGCAAGAAATTAAGGGATTTCATCATCTATGGTCCGTAATATCGTCAAAAGGTTCAGAGAATCTGGAGAAATCACTGCATGTAAGCGACAAGGCCGAAAACCAACACTGAATGCCCGTGACCTTCGATCCCTCAGGCGGTACTGCATCAAAAACTGACATCAGTGTGTAAAGGAAATCACCACATGGGCTCAGGAACACTTCAGAAAACCACTGTCAGTAACTACAGTTCGTCGCTACATCTGCAAGTGCAAGTTAAAACTCCACAATGGAAAGCGAAAGCCATTTATCAACAGCACCCAGAATTGCCGCCGGCTTCGCTGGGCCCGAGCTCATCTAAGATGGACTGATGAAAAGTGGAAAAGTGTTCTGTGGTCTGACGAGTCCACATTTCAAATTGGTTTTGGAAACTGTGGATGTTGTGTCTTCCAGACCAAAGAGGAAAAGAACCATTCGGACTTTACTAGGCGCAAAAAGCCAGCATCTGTGATGGTATGGGGGTGTATTAGTGCTCAAGGCATGGGCAACTTACACATATGTGAAGGCACCATTAATGCTGAAAGGTACATACAGGTTTTGGAGCAACATATGTTGCCATCCAAGCAACATCTTTTTCATGGACGCCCCTGCTAATTTCTGCAAGACAATGCCAAGCCACAATCTGCACGTGTTACAACAGCATGGCTCCGTAGTAAAAGAGTGCGGGTACTAGACTGTCCTGCCTGTTGTCCAGACCTGTCTCCCATTGAAAATTTGTGGCGCATTATGAAGTGTAAAATACGACAACGGAGACCCCGGACTGTTGAACAACTTAAGCTGTACATCAAGCAAGAAAGGGAAAGAGTTCCACCTGAAAAGCTTCAAAAATTGGTCTCCTCAGTGCCCAAACGTTTACTGAGTGTCGTTAAAGGGAAAGGCGATGTAACACAGTGGTAAAAAGGCCCCTGTGCCAACTTTTTTGCAATGTGTTGCTGCCTTTAAATTCTAAGTTAATGATTATTTGCAAAAAAAAAAAAGTTTCTCAGTTTGAACATTAAACATCTTGTCTTTGCATAGTATTCAATTGAAAATAAGTTGAAAAGGATTTGCAAATCATTGCATTCTGTTTTTATCTACGTTTTGCATAACGTGCCAACTTCGCTGGTTCTGGGTTTTGTCTTAGAAACACATGCACTAGTTATTTGATGGAGCTTATTTGCCCTGCCAGGCTCATATTTCAGAGAACGGGCCATTAACACTTCAGTGAATACACAAAACTGCTTGTGTTTGTTTATGGTTTTGATGCTGGCAAAGAATACGAAGTGTAAACTGTACATTTTGTTTACATTACATTTGACCTCACAGGCATTCAGCAGATGCTCCTGTGCAGGGCAACACAAATGGCTTTTGTATTTTCGTGTAGTACACAGTTAGGCAGTTAGACACTGAAAAAATTTAGGCTCAACTCGTGTCAAAAAATCCAAACTATCACTTTCAGTGGTTAAATATATTCCTGACTGCATGAAGAATAGTGAATTGTATTTTTCATAACTAATCAGTATAGACAGTCTGCAGCAGCATAAGCCCTGTTACTTTTTTCTCAGCCACAAGAGGGAGCTGACATTTCCTCTGGCTGTGCTTGGCAGGTGTATGACCTGACCCAGGAGTTCTTCCAGAACGGGAAGCCAGTCAGGGCGGAGAGCCAGAACAGCGTGGGAATCTTCACACGTGATGCCATCCGCAAGAAGATCATGCAGGAGCCGGATGACTCGGAGAGCACCAAGAGGCTCAAACTGGCCATGCTGCAGCAATACCTCAAGGTGAACAAAATGGCGCCCCCATAACCAATGCTTTCATGGGCCTTAATGCTGTATGTGTATATTTTTTTCACCCGTATTTACCAAAGTACATACAGTGTGCACTACATCAATAGTATTGTAGACAAGAAAGCATGCCCACTAGAAAATTCTATGGGTGCACGTAGGTGGATTGTTAATTTATCCCAGATAATTACTTTATTCCCCTGTAGGTGACATGAGTCTTTGGTCTTTTTCAGAAAGCATGCTGTATGATACAAAACCTGTACTACGCGGGACATTGGATCAAAATTTATGTAAATTTTCAAAACATGTACTGTATTTGCAAATTGTTAGCGTAATCAATGACACTTTTTTTTATGGTGTCTGAAACATAAATATTTCACAACTCATAGAAAAAAAAATGAAGGTTTGTATGACTATATGCCACATTTTAAAATCTGTACAAATGTATTTTATTTGCTCATGTGGCAGGTAAGATATTAGATGGCTTCTATCAGGTGCCAATTTTTTGCCAGCTATTGGCACTAGCTATGAGGTGGTGATTCATTCAAAAGTCAGTCGAGAAAATCGCAGCGTCTGTCGATTATTTAATCATACAGTAGATTCAGAATAGCTGGCACAGCCTGTCAAGGTGGTTGCCCCGCCTGCCTAGGAGCGCCAGGCCAGTGTTTATTCATGTAGTGGATTGAAGATAGCTGATGCAGCCTGTCAAAGTTTCATGTTAGGGGCCAGTCAGGTGTCAATTTCGCGCATCCTGGGAGGAGTTTCATGCAAGGTGCATGTCGAGTGTCAAACTCCTTTTGCCTGTGAGGACTTTTGTGGGAGGGACAGTCCAGTATTAACTTATGCAGCCTGGCAAGGGGTTTCACGCGAGGGGCCTGTTGAGTGTTTTACATCTTTTTTTTTTTTTTTTAATTTGGCATCTCCAGTCCCACTGGAATCTGGAATGCCTGATTGGGGAACTATGTACAAGACTTGCTTCCTATACACTCATTGGTTGAATCATCGCACATTGAGAGCGAGGGCGGAGGATACCCGGACATGAACAAGCTTAGAATCTCCCTGACGTGCCTGTCTTGGCCAACAGGAGGTGCCTAAGCAACAAACAACGGAACCATGTTATATTACCCTTCCCGGCAGACCAATTTGCATCCCTTTAGCGCAGAATCCAATTATTTGCTCCGCTGAAAAAGCTGTTGATCACTGCCGGTTGGTACGACAGGGGCTCGAACCAGCGTTGCGATAGTCACTTCTGCTTCGCAGTGCGATGCTTTAACCGAGTGAGCTATCTAGCAGCTCAAGTGTTTAACATCAAGTGTTTGAGTTCACAAAGGGGCTCAAGAAGTGACGTATTTTGTTAACTTACCAAGCATAAATTACAAACAAACGAGGAACATCCTCCAAATCCAACTCACCATATTGAAAAATTATTAAGTGCTTATTCTTAACAATAGTGACAGTTCTGCAGTTTTCTTTATTCAAAATTAAAAGACCAGTGTTGGTAACAAAAGGAAAAGTAGAATCACTCCCAGCTGCCTCAACCTGCTGCTCCAGTAATCCCTGATCTATTGCATGAGTTTAACATCGGACAGGCCCTTTGCTTGCAACTTCTCAATTGGCTGTGTGAGTTTAACACCGGACAGGCCCATCGCACGAAACTCCTTGACAGGCTGCGTTGGCTGATAGTGATGCACTAAGCGAGAGAACACTCGATAGGCGCTACACTGTTCTCAACAAACTTCATAATGTCTTTGCGCCTTAAAACAAGTTTTTGCTCCATGCTTCAAGAATGAAGCAAAAATCAGCCCAGGTCGGGTATCAATGCATGCACTCAAAACCGTTTATTTGATTTTGGCTTGTGCCGTGAACACTTGGGGGCCAAATATAAAGGGTAACGAGGTTATATTGTTATTATACTGTGAAAGCACAGTTAATCTTCGCTTCACTCTATTGGTTCATTTTTTTTTTGTTATTTAGATTCGATCAGTGGTTCTCAAACTCGGTCCTGGCGCCCCACTGTGTATGCTGGTTTTTGTTCCAACCATAATTGCAATTTTAGGATTTTAAAAAGCTGTTACTTTGTCTTAATTAGAAGCATTCCATGGTTGGAGTAGTTATTTACCATCTTAAGTCACATTTGGATGGACATATCCATTCTCCTATGAAGAATAAAAACCCTTGAACATATTGTGCTTAATTTTCAATATTGTTAGGATTTTCAGGTGAAAACATTTTTAAACGATCAAATTAGACTCAGAAATCAGTAAGCTCCAAATTAGGTTTCTGAACACAGGTGTTTTGAGTTTTCCCCAAATAACCTGCCTGAACCAAATTAAATCAACACCAAACACAACCGGTATGACTCCATTGTTTACCAAGTAAATTGTTTGGTTTTACCTCCATGTGTCAAGAGTTTCACCGATGAGGAACCTTTTGATTATTTATGTTGATTAAATATTTGATTAATATTTTTCCCTTTGCCGATATTTACAATATACCTCAATGAGGATATTAGCATTAATGCACCTAATTAAAACAAATCAACAGCTTGTTAAAATCCTAAGATTGCAACTGTGGTCGGAACAAAAGCCAGCATACACAGGGGGGCACCAGGACCGAGTTTGAGAACCACTGGATTAGAGTGATTGCATGACTACATACAACAATACATTTTTTATATGTAACAACAATTTGTGGCAAAAATAGCTATATGAATTATAGTATTGTACAGGTGTAGAAATGGTTTTGGAAACGATTAATATGGTCATGAAGAGCCCATTTTTCGCTCTGTCTCCTCTTGTGTAGGTGGAGAGCTGTGAAAGCAGTTCAGCTAACATGGACGAAGTGTCACTTAGTGAGTTTGGGGAGTGGACGGAAATCCCAGGGGCCCACCACGTCATCCCCGGAGGCTTTGTCCAAGTGGTGCAGCTTCTATCGCAGGACATTCCATCCAGGGTTGTGCGTCTGAATCGGCCCGTGAGCCAGATCTACTGGAACCAGTCTCAGCGTGACGAATCCGCCACCGAAAACAACGGCGGGGACCACAACCATGACCAGCGAGCGGCGCCCCTGTCCTTCCCCATTCAGGTGGAGTGCGAGGACGGCGAACTCCTCCACGCCGATCATGTGATCTTTACTGCTTCCCTGGGCGTCCTGAAAGAGAAGCACAAGAGTCTTTTCTCCCCGAACCTGCCCGATGACAAGGTGCAGTCCATCGAAAAGCTGGGCATCAGCACTACAGATAAAATCTTCCTGGAGTTTGCTGAGCCTTTTTGGAGCCCGGATTGCAACGGCATTGTGTTCGTGTGGGAGGACGACGCCGAGCTGGAGCAGCTAGCGTACCCGGAAAAGCTGTGGTACCGGAAGATCTGCAAATTTGACGTACTCTACCCGGCTAAGCGCTACGGCCACATGCTGTGCGGCTGGATCTGCGGTGATGAGGCCTTGCACATGGAGCGCTGTGATGACGAGACGGTGGCCGAGGTCTGCACGGAGATGCTACGACAATTTACAGGTGTGTCCTTGCTTGCCACTACCGAGGTATTGGGACTCTCAAGCTTCAGGCTCTGAGCTGTGAACAAGGGGTGGGTTTCTGTATTTCATACAGGAAATAACTCCATCACGTCCAAGGAGTATTTTTCTGCACAGGCTAAAACAGGCACTCTTTTGGGATTAGGCCATATTGAAAAAAGGTTGGTGACCACCCTTTTGGGCAAAAAAAGTGAGGGGGGGGGGTTAAGACTGAAACTGGTGGAAAAGCGTTTTAACTGAAGACTGTTTAGATAACTGGCAGAGTACCAAATTTAATCACGTTTTAACTGAAGTTTTAAAAGACATATTTCTTGAACTTCACTGGTCGTTTTGTTCTCTCCCTACTGCAGTCGTCTTGACATCTGAAGGAATTTATCACTGAAGAGTCGAAAAATGCGGCCTGCGGACATTTTCTCAAGTGCTGAGCAATGCGCATCCGTGGCGTGGTTCAACAAACACTCGCTAGAGGGCCGGTCAGTCATACCATAAATGAAAATACCGCAAAGTTAGAATCACCGACGCAAAGATTTTCCACGTTTTTACACGATTCTGTTCATTTTTCCGAATTAAAAAAAAAAAACTTGGGGATGATCACCAATTTATTTTTTTATATGGCCTAATCTTTGCAGAGCTTGGCCATTGGCTGGATATAACATCTAGGAATGGGGCGATTTTTGATCAAATCGCATATCGGCGATCGAAGGGATGATCGTGATTGGTTTTTTTCATAAAGAAATATTTTTAACGTGACATGCAGACACCCCTGAACTCGCCGCGTTTCATGTCTCTGCGCTTTACCTTCTTTATGATGGTGCGCGTTGATATTTCGGTCTACATTCAATTTCAATGGTAGGAAAGACCGTCCTAAACCATAACAACCAAACTATCGGGTGTTTATCCGGCAAAGGTAAACTAGAAGCCAGTTGAAACGAGTCTTGTTGCAGAAACGAATTTCTCTGTGGCATTTCTCTGTGGAAAATAGAAACATTGTCTATTTTATAACATTGTAGAAACATTAATTTCACCATGATGTTATAAATTACTTTTTGAACACTATATTTCGAAACCTCAATATGTAACCAATCATTTACACCAATTAACTCACATGGGTCAACTTGGCAGTCTTTATATCAAAATGAGATTGCGCGGCTTCAGTCGGGTTTTCACCGGCGGGATCACGTTACCTGAAATGTAGGCAAGCTTGTAGTGCCTACTGTCCTCTTTTTTTTAATATTACGACTGCACATGAGCTGCCGCTGCATATCGACTGAGGTCACTCAAGTCTAATTTCACCATCTATCTGAGGCATTTTTAATTTGATATTACTTAATTCGTATAAGGACATGTGGATGGAAACATGGCTATAGATACGGAAGCAGTTGCTTCACAGCATAAGCCTACCCAACTGATGGCCTGTTGAATGTGGCTGGAGCACTGTGGCTAACATAGCCTAGTTACTGTTGCTAATGTTTGTGTCCTAAATAAGCAAGAGTAATATCAGGGGAAATTCCACAGATGGTGTGTGAACATAAACCTCACTTGAAGCGAACTTTTTATACTTGTATTATTTGGATGCTTGGTACAACTGCCCCCCCGGTAACGGAATGTCTGTAAAACCTGTATTGCAGGGTAACATTTGTCTCTGTAGTTGTTATGACCGCTTGGTGATCAGCTACTGCATGTTTGTTCCCGTGCCGTGCAAATTGAAATGCTCCTGGTAACTTATAGGCAGTAATTCTGATCGGTATGCTTATGTTACTTCGGTAAGCATTAATGTGGCAGTTCCTACATAACGTTGCCTGATTGTAGCCACTACAGTTGAAGTTAACCATTTAAGTGTTTTATGTGGCTGCGAACGCTGCAGTTAGACTAGACATAGGTTTTGCAGAGCTTGCAGTGCGTTTTTGTGTGCTTGTGAAACGATCGCTTTACTTATCCGTGAGCGGGTCAGCCTGATACTTCTCCAGCACCTGGGCAAGCTCTCTGATTCTACCAGTTTAAGTGATAGGGAAGCACACAGGCTATAACGTTTCCGGTATAACAAACGATTTCTCTGCATTGCCGTTGATTGAATATTAAATCAGCGATTGAATATTAAATTCTTTCCTGCAAAAGTTATTGATTCACTAGCTCCACATAAGCAACGGTTCAAGCAAACGGAACTTATGCTCATAACATAACCGAAGCTCTATCTAGCTCTCGCGCACTATCCATAACGTGCCCATTTTCCGCGAGGAAATGCTTGTCATTCCAACGCTATAATGAAACCATTACCACTGGCAATTTCCAAAAAGGCCGTTTAATGCGGTGCGGTGAATGAATAAATGATCGTTGCATTGATTTAGAGCTTTCGCTGTGGGAAGCGAAAGCTTTTCACTTTATAGTGCGAAAGCTTTTCACTTTATAGTGATATGGGGTTGTCTCCTCAACCACCACCAATGTTTAACACCAGGCTGGGAGAGCCAAAGGGACAGTACAGTTTTTGTAACCTATTAAATCAGGCAATGATTCATCTGCAGTTGAACCTTAGTTGACGTTATATCTCCTCCAAAAGCTGGCTACAACTACAGCGCTGTTGTTGGCATTCCCTTTGGGCATTGAGGCTTATTTGATCAGAGGGAAGAATGCCCCCTGCTGGCCCGCCGACATGAAGATGGTATAAAGACGAGACAGACCACAGTTCCGTTTGCGTGGACAGTTGCTTATGTGGAGCTAGCGAATCTATCACTTCTACAGGAAAAAATTTCCTATTCAATCTCCGCCTTTTTGGCTTTTTATGAGCCACAACAATTTCTAAAGGGGGATGAAATTATGTCATGGTAGTGCAGAGAAATCGTTTGTTATACCGGACACATTAGAGCTTGTGCATTTTGCATTGCTTTCACGGTAGCATCAGGGAGCTAGCACAGATATTGGTGAAGTATCCGCCTGACCCCAGTCATGATAAGTGAAGCGATTACAAGCAGCCTTTAACAAACCCAAATACGTATCCCAAGCTCTGCAAAACCTAAGTTTAGTCTGAGTGCAGCCTTTTCAGCCCAACTCTGCGGACACATACAGCACCTCTCTGGTTTGCTTCAACTGTACATGCAGTTGCTGGTAACCAAGCATTCATAACAACCACACAGTCAAACCCTTGCAATACAGGTCTTGTGGAAAGCAAGTTCCGATACTGTGGACAGTTTTACCAAGCATCCGAATTACAAACAGGTATAGAAAGTTAGCTTCAAATGAGGTTTATGTTCAGACCTTCTGTCGAATTTCCCCTGACATTACTCTTGGATATTTAGGATAGAAACATTAGCGACAGTAACTTGGCTACGTTAGCCACAGTGCTACAGCCACAATCAACTGGCTATCACACTTAGTAGGCTTATGCAGTAAAAGCAACTTACAGCTTCAGCAACTGTTAGTCACGGACGGTTGCAACCGATCCAGGCTTTATCTTCAGATATTTTACAAAGCCTGCGTTTGAGGCCGGTTGTTCGTGCTAACGATCATTAGCGGTCTTGCTAGCCTCCCGTAACACGTTAGCTTCACTTCCATTATTTGCTGTTATATCGTTACTTACAGTTTGTGGCTTCGAGTGCTTGATCAATGCAAGTGCTTCAGGTTTGAGAAGCAGCTGAAACACTTATCCTGTGTCGAATTATCCTTTACTGACAAAGCTGTCTTTGGAGAAATGCTGAGCACAAACAGCTAAAATTCCCTTTGAGTGTGGCTGTTTGCAGCCAGAAAACAAAAAAAGCTACCCACTGATTTCTGGTGGCATCGTCTTTTGGAAGACAAATAGGTGCCTATAAAAAGTAAATGGACAAGCAGCTTTGGGAGAGATACTGACAAAACTGCACCTCAAATGATCTGGTTCTTCTTTTGTATTTCCAGAAGTGTAGACACTACTAAGGCATAGTATGATCTGCGGTAGTCAATGCCGGCGAGAATAGTTTCCGGTGTGGGCAGGTCCAGCAGCTGGTTGGCTGTGGCTAGGTCTGTATTAATTGGACGGCACAGCAGGTGTTGTCCGGTTTTGTCCACATCTCGTGAAGATCTCGGGACGAGCTGTTCAGAGAGGAAATCATGTTCACGAAATCACATTCTTGCATTACGGCAAAACCCCTGTATCTTATGTTTAGAAACTTTTCAGAGGTTGAGTATGGACATCCAACAATATAATATTACCTATATATACTAAAAGAAGGATCAGCATAATAGGTCCCCTTAAAGATAATTTAGAATGCTTTCCTTTTGATAGCATCATTGGAGCCCTTAATATTCCAGGTACAAAACTTAATATTCAAAACAATGTAAAATTATATCGTGCTGCGTTGTCTCGTTTACGATATAAAATAATTTGGATATGCTTTTAATCTGAAATCCTGCCTGGAGAAGAAACAAAACGCACATAAGCAAAACTAAAGCTTGGACAAGACCTACCTAATGTGGCTAAAAGCCAGAGAAAGCAAAAAAAATAAATAAAACCCTAAACATACTCTAGCTATATCAATACAGCTAATGGGGAAAAAGACAGAGTAAAAGAAGAAAAAAAATATGTCAGGTCTCTCCATATGGATTATGTCCTAACCATAATGCCAGCGTGTCAACAACTACGTAAATACAGTATTCATTGTAAACAGTAAATTAAACTGAGAAATACCCATGTATAAATACCTTTAAATTTAAGATGAACAAATTACTATTATGGTGTATGGTATCTACTATCCATTATGCAAGTCTTTCTTCCTTTGTATAATGGAGACATTTGAGGGAGATGATACTGTTTACCTGAATGCCGGTGGGTTGATACAGTCACTGGGTAGTCGGGAGTGTCTTCACGTAGTCGGTGATTTCCTTCATTGTGGAAAGGGAGATCGGTTTTCCATTCGGAGGGAGAACCTCAATCATAGCTGGATACACAAAAGCATATTTGATCCCCACTTCCCGTAGCCTTCTGCGTGCGTCTGCAGATTCTTGCCTTCGCTTCACAACCTCCGCAGAAAAGTCCTGGTAAAAAGACACAACTTGACCATCCATCGTAACTGCTCTTGTTTCTTGCTGAGTGGAGCCTCAGCAGGACCGCACAGGGGCTCTGTCTGCCGGTGGATCCCACTGGAGGTCCTGCACGGTGGACTCGTTCTATCTTCAGCCGCTCCCTGCGCATGTCCATGTTCAAGACTTCGGGAATCCACTTTTCAAAAAACGCAAGTGGATTTTTGCCTTCAGTGCCTTCTTACAGTCCAATAATTCTAACGTTTTGCTGTCGACTTTGGTTCTCATAATTCTCAAATTTTTCCATTGCTTTTTTCAGCGCTGACTCCACCAAGTCAAGCCACGGTGCATTAGCCGTTGCTTTATTCTCGAAATCGGACACTTGTTGTTTCACCGTACTCAATCTGCTCACTCGCTACTCTTGCTTTTCTGACATCTCTGTGACTGGTTACAGGATATTGGCAAGTTTAGTGTCCCGCAGCTCAGTACAAGATTCTAGCTTTTCTTCATTAGCTAGCTCTAGCTCTGCTTCGCCGTCTTGGTTAGCTAGCACTTCGCTAGCCACTAATTTGTTGCCCTTTTTCCGAGTTTCTCTCAGGCATGCTGAAAAAGTTTTCTAATGACATGTCCAAATTCTATGTAGGTTTAGTGATAGTTTAGCCAAAATTTTAGCAATGGATAAACCAGGAAATATTATTTTAATTAAGTCTAGTGAGGAGACTGACAGCGGTACGTCTATCCTCCACTGTGCATCACGTGACCCCTCCCCCCCGGTCACCGAACTTTTTAACTGGATTTTATTAGATTTGACTGGTAATTCTACACATGCAGTTCTGATCTCCCAGTTACCATTGAAAGTAAAGTTATGGCTCTCTCCCTATTCATAAAGATAGGGGGTTGTTTGAATAAACATGGCAGACCGTCCAAACCAGCGACGGACTTCCCCCAATTGGACCGTCGTCCTCCGATTGGGTTGGACTGTCCAACTCTCTGGAACCACTCAAGAGTTGTCCTAAACCCCGGTCGGACAAAAAATGTACGGCGTTACTGTTTCATGTTGCCTGGAGGCAAAGACAGCCAAAAACATTTTGAGAAATGAAGGACAGTATAACCAATGCCCGCGAAACCGATGTATACCTAGAAGCGGGGCTCTGTTAAATCCGTGAATGGATTTTTCTAACAACCACAGATAACTTACTTACTACATATGAATATTTCACTTTGAAATCATTAGTGCTTCTATCCTGAATTGCAACAAAAAGGTGTATTTATTTTCAGACTATGTGAAAACTAATGGGACATTGCCTTGAGAGCGGTCTCCATATGGTTCTCTGTGGTTATAAATCATCGTATTCATGGTGCTTGTGTGCAACTGAGAGTGGAGCTCTTTTTACCGCCTGACAAGACTGATGTGATGACATACGTAAATCTTTTAATGTCTTTTGTGGGATGAATAGCTTTGTTATGCGGCAACTCAATCCTTTCAATACAGAATTCACAGTAAGCAAAGGCTGCTTTTGATTAGCTGGCTAGCTTGTATTCGGTTAATACTGAAATTGTATGTGACAGCCTATAGCGATGTGTGCCGTTAGTTTATTTCTTAATAGTAGTTGGAGATCTACCTAATCAGAGTTATTTTTTCAATTAACGTTAATGTATTTTGAACATGTGAACGCCAAATAGCGAAGCTGTGCATCCCTGGGGTCTGTAAATTATGATGCAGCTTTGAACGGACAGTGATGAACTGTCCATCCTCGTCAGACTATGGTCAGCAATCCTACTTTTGATTTGTTGAAACACGTGAAGGACGTGGTCTGTCGAAGGTCCTACTTTTCACTCTACGGATGGTCTGACTCGGTCAGACAAGTTAATTTTATTGAACTAGCCCCCTGGTCTTGTCCTGAAAAAACTGCCGAGGGGCATTGCCAGGATGGCTGCTGCGTGGCATGATAAGATACAAACTTTGATGGACACCACTTCCAGCAGCAAATTTAGTTTTCCATGGTGGCCTTCAATCCAAGCACCAAAAGATTCCCCACCTACGTCACTTCAGCCCATTTGACTAATAAGGGACGAATAGTACTAAACAGCAGCCAACAGGAAATTTAGTCATCAAACCTGAAGTGCCATTTCTCTTCATTGGGTAGCTTTAAGCACATGAGTCATGAGGCATTCACTGGGCTAATCTAGCAATTCCTTCCACTTCATGGTGTACTTCCAAATTATGATGTCATGACTGATGTCATTTTCAGCTTCCCGAAACCCAATTGTAACCCACCCTGTGCCTGGGTTGTTCCTCCCAACATGTACCTTTTTATTGTAACCCAAATTTAGCACTCCTGACTCAACTAATTAGGCATGCAGCAAAGATCTCTGGCTGTAGAAGGAGCTGAGCTTTGCTTGGGTTGGAGTGAAAACCTGCATTTCTTTATTGTGTTGATCGATTTCCCATTTTCCAAAATCAAACTCCTATCGCTGCGGAAATGGCCAAAGACGTGCGCTATCTCAAGTGCCCCACAAACCTGCTGTAAGAACACTGCAAAAATATATTCACCCAATTTATTTAGCAGCCTGATTTTCCCTGCAATGGGTACTTTCACATTAGTCAGCTACTTCAAGGAAATTAAGTTGATCGTACTTTTATGCAATTTTAGATTTTAACAGCAGGATTTTTACTTGTAATAGAGTATTCTCACATTGTGGTATTGATAGTGTTATGGCCCCAATTTGTTATGACATTAACAAAAACAGCAAAGGATGACAGACAAAAATTAAAACCCATTTAATTAAACAAAGACAACTAACAACAAACTACTCTACTCTACAGACCAAGATTGATTATATACAAAAACAGAAATATTTACAGTCCCTTTGGTGGGTTGCTTGGTGATGTCCTGGGTGAGGAAAATGCTCTAACACAGGCAAAAATCCACAAAAAGCTTCACAGGTCTTGAACAGAATGACAGGTCTGGTCACATGTATCCATCTCCTTGCAATTTCTCCGACTACTTCACTGTCTCAATTCTCCACCTTATAAACTCTTTTGCAGACCCCTCCCACCTTTTAGGCTTTTTTTTATTTTTCTCTGGGACTTGTCCCAGGCATGCCTAAAACATGCCAAAACCTATCTCCAGTCTGGGCTTAACAAAAAAAGCCTCTATTCGCATTACAATAGCGGTATTTAAGTAAATGAGTACTTCCTGCAACACTGCAGTTGACAGAATCTGACAGGTCACCAAATGTGGTGTAAATCCTGTAATCTAGAGTGGTAAGCTTTTCATTTAACCTTTTCATTGATGAATTATGAAAGACAAAAAAAGATGGTAAAAATTAGTTTTAAGTAAGTTTTCATGCCAGGCATTTGCTCTTGTAGTGTCTGACAGTATTTTATATGAAAGTTCATTGTGTTCAAGGTTTATCTCATGTTTGCTATATATTTTGGTTTATTTCTATGTACAAAACTTCCCAATTCCCAGAATTATAATCGCAATAAGGTTTAATGGCTGTACAGGTGAAAATTATGGAGGTGAAAGTTGCTTTTCTCTCTATTATTCATAGTCCCAATTTAAAACATTCTGGAGTAAAATGGGCTCTGCATATGATGGTCAGCAACTTTTCTGAAGGTGTATGGAAATTTAAAAGAAATCTTGGCTTGAGCAAAAGGCACCCAAAAGGAAGATAGAGGGCCTAATATTTGGGGAATTCAGGCACTTTGTGACCCGCATAACTGAAGTTTTCACAAAACTGATGGAAGCATTTCTGCAGCATGAACTGACGACTGAGATGAAAACAACTAAAGACGCTTTTATACATTGCTAGAGGGTGAGGTTGGGAAATTGGAACGTGGGAAGTCTTTGTGGAAGGGGAAGGGTGGTGTGTGAGGAACTGAGGAAGAGGGAGGTGGATGTGTGCAAACATCAATTTGGTTTTATGCCAGGAAAAGGGACGATAGATGCAGTGTTCATCCGAAGGAGATTTCAAAAGGAATAGAGAGATAAGGAGAAGGAGTTGTACATGTGCTTCGTTGATCCGGAAAAAAAAAATTGATAGGGTTCCGAGGAAGGTGATTGAGCGGGCTTTGAGGAAGAGAGGTGTACCAGAGGTAATGTTGAGGGCAGTGATGAGTTTGCATGAGGGGGCAAAGACAAGAGTTAGAGTTGGATCAGAGTTGTTGGAGGAGTTTGGGGTGAAAGTTCTCGTACATCAAGGATATGTGTTGTCACCGTCGGTGTTTGCAAAAGTGGTTGATGTGGTGACAGAGAGTGCAAGAGAGGGATTGATAATGGAGATATTGTATGCGGATGATCTGGTTCTGATGAGCGAGACGATGGAGGGATTGAGGGAGAAGTTTTGGAAATAGAGGCGTTTGAGAGCAAGGGGCTGAAGGTAAACCTCAGGAAGACAAAAGTGATGAAGAGCAGGTGGGAAGGAGAAGTGTCCGTGAGTAATGTGGATCCATGTGGTGTGTGCGGGAAGAGGGTAACGGCTAATTTGGTGTTGTGTGTGAAATGTGGGAAATGGATTCATGGCAGATGTATGAAAATGAAGAAGGTGACCTCAAGACTGGCAAGAGATTTTACTTGTGGAAGATGTGAGAAGAGAGTTAGTGAGCTGGAGGAACCGATGGAAACGTTATGTGACGAGATGGAAGTGGTGGGAGGGTTTTGTTATTTGGGGGATCGAGTGAATGCGAGTGGCGGATGTGAAGCAGCTGTGACAGCAAGAACAAGACTTGGCTGGGTGAAGTTCAGGGAATGTGGAGTGTTATTACATGGGAAAAGGTTCTCCTTGAAGAAGGAAGGAGGGGTTTATCGGAGCTGTGTGAGATCTGCAGTGTTGTATGGGAGTGAGACATGGTGTTTGAGGGAAAGCGAAATGGCGATTTTGAGAAGGACTGAGAGAGCAATGGTGAGAACGATGTGTGGTGTGAAAATAATGGATAAAAAGAAGAGCGAGGACCTGATGGAGATGCTTGGATTGGAGGAATCAGTGAAACAGCTGGCAAGGGCGAATGGAGTGCGGTGGTATGTGTTGGGGAAGGGTGATGGTCATGTTCTGCTGAAAGTGCTGGAGTTTAAAGTGAATGAACCACGAAAGCGAGGACGACCGAAGAAGACGTGGAAGAGACAGGTGGAGGAGGAGCTTGGGATGGTTGGCTTGAGAAAGGAGGACGCCCAAAATCGGGCGAGATGGTGAAATGGTGTGAAAGCGATTGCTGTAAGAGTGAGGTAAATCTGGCCACCCCCGTTATCGGGGACAAATCCAGATTAAAACAGGATGATGATGAGAGATATCATAAAAAAACTTCATAAAGGTAGTCAGCTTTTGGCAGACTACAATAAAAGTTATTATACCCCCGCTACGACGTAGTCAGGGGTATATAGCGGTCCATGCGTCCGTCCGTCTGTCCGTGTGTCTGTGCGTCCGGATTCGTTCGAACATAAAGCGGGGGTATGTGAGCTCTGCTCGCTTCTACACTTGTTAAACCTGCACTTCCTTATTGAGTAAATTAAAACTGCGAAAACAAAGATGAACTACTGTACATGAATTAACAGTTTTGAATAGTAATTTAATTACAAGTGAAAAGATTTGTTTTTGTAACACCCAAATGAGTAGAACCTGGAAGTATTGAGCATATTTGTATTTAACAAATTGTTAATCCAAGAAAATAAATGAAAACAGAACAAGACCAATAATAAATTTAAAGATGTCTCTCGCCTCCATCCTCCACTCCGCAGCTGCCCTTGGTACAGAGAAAATTATTTATATATAGTAAATCCATCAAACTAAGCAGTTTTTAAAGAATTACACCCCATGATTTTACAGGTACCACATTTATTATCTCAACGCTGCTGGCTGAAGAGACAAAGCGTAAGCATTATTTTTACCCAAAACCAGGTGACAGAAAGCCCATCTTTATCTGCCCAAATGTCTCATCAGCCTTTCAGCACAAAACATCTATTGAGAAAGACTCAGACATCACAGTGACATAAGACCATGAGGTCACTACCTGCTGTAGGCGTGCTCTGCCTGAGCTTTGCTGCAGACACCAACCGGAATTAATTCGCCTCCTAAAATTAGATTTGGATCAATTCTTGCCCAGTGCACCTTATTCTTATGCGGACCGGTGAAAGGGATCATATAGTGACAATTGAACTGATACTGAATGATTGTTTTTTTTGTGCCAATTAAGCCGATTCTAACCAACTTTTAATCAGAACCAATATTTTCTCAATAATTAATTTATCATTTATTTTTATTTACTTATAATAAGTGATAATTGTCTCTGTTATTTGATTAATTTCAGATCTGGCTCTTGGGCATTAAAAAAAAAAGCCAAAAACAAAGGTGTAGAATTCATGTTCAGAAGCCAAAAGTTCTCCCCATGCATTTTCGTTCCATCCACCTTTAATCAGCAATACCTGGAGGAAAAACCAATCGGTGGAAGCAGTTGCTACTGAATATAATCCCCATCACTATTAAATTAAGACAATGAAAGAGTGGGAATCTGCTATTTCTTTGAATGTTTATCTGAACCCTTGTTCATGATGGATGAGGACATGGATGAAATTGCTTGAGCTGGAAGTTATGTGCGGCTGTGGTGTGCACAAAGTGAATGGATTCCTGCTTCCTCATCCCTCCTCTCATCTTACCAATTCATGCAAACTGCTGATTTGTACCTGCGTGCCTCTGATGTGTCCACTTACCAATCTACTGGAGAATATAGCTAAATTACATTTACCTCCAGGCACCCAGCATCAGATCAGCACAACTGCAGGTTGTAGTCTTTACCCAATGCGTGCTGAGATGGCACTGCGCTGCGGCTCTGAGAAAAAGCAGCTTAAATAACGGATGTAGGGATGGATTACCTTACGGCCCCTTTTTATCTGGAACATTATTAAATGAATGAATAAATTCATGGTAGTGATTGGTAACATAAAATATTTTTGTCTTCCTCCGTATTGTTTCAGGGAACCCCAACATTCCAAAACCTCGGCGGATCCTCCGCTCCTCTTGGGGCAGTGACCCCTACATCCGCGGCTCTTACTCCTTCACTCGGGTGGGGTCCAGCGGAGGGGACTTAGAGCAGCTGGCCATGCCCCTGCCTTACGCCGAAAACACCAAGGCACCGGTGAGATACCGTAACCCCCTCTGCCCGTTCTTTACATCCGTAACTGGCTCTTGTACCACCAGACCACAAATGTCACCACTGACCAATTGGGAAACAGCCATGTGTCAATGAATGGTGTCGCTTATAAGAGCACAGATGTGCTACATACAGTGCAGCCCCGTAATTATTTGGACTGAGACACTACATGAATAGGGCGAGGATTTCTGCTTGGTTTATGAAGTATGGAAGTGAATTCTAAAAATTTGAAGTTGACAGTTTGCGTTTCAGTCCAGTCATATTCACGTCTGAAACACATTTTTGAATATTAAAAAGTTTCATCACAAAAAACAAAAACATCACAATGCAGGACACTGTCAAGATAATTAGAAAGTGTACTTATTTCAAAATGAGAGCTTACTTATAATTGCACTGCGGAAAATTATTAGACCTCCTATTGTGCTCCGGGTCAATTTGACTCAGCTCAAAGTTCAATGTCTCTGAAAACATGGTTAACATACTTTTTTCAGCTAGATTTTTCCCCCTTACTTTACAGGTGACATGAAGTTAACTAAAAAAAAAATATCTTATGTTTTGTACACTTGTTATTACCATCGGTGTTGTTTTGGTCTTTTTTTTTACCCCAGTATCACGTATTGCATAAGACCATCATTTTGATCTAGTTTTAGTAGTTTTGCCAAAGACTGAGGTTGTGTTCAAATTAATTACTTATTCATTTCACATTTGGTCTCATTCATTTTGCTATAATCATGTAAAGTCGATGCTTGATGTGTAAGGGAAGGATGGAGGGGCTCGTATTTTGTTTACTTGGCTGTTAAAATGGTCAGTAGAAAGATATAAATGAGCTGAGAAGAGATTGGATAACACCTTCAGTCACAAACATCTAATATAGCTTTACATTTTGGGGATCGAACTGACCTCAAACCAAAAAAGGCTTATTAATATGAAAATAATAGGGGGGTTAAGTAAGTTAAACATTACATAAATATGCTTATACAACGTTATATATTTTACAGCAATATTTATGTAAATATTATGCTACCATATCTTAGTTTTATGTCCATTTTACTTTACATTTTACACAATATAACATTGACTGCAATTGATTTATGTAAAGTTCCTTTTTTTAGATTTCAAACGAGTGAGGCAGCCATTTGTCAACACTTCGTGTAAATATTTTAGTTCCATGGGCGAGGAATGGTGAGGAGTTTTTACCAAAATCAGACTATTGCTTTCACTGTTTTTTAAGCCGGAAGTGCACTTCTAAAATATGCAGCACTTACTTGGAGGAAAAAAAATCAAATTGGCTTTTACTGGCAGTGGAAATTTAATTTCCGCTCTGGTGACCTAAGGCTGTGGCCCCAATTACTGCACCATTAATTGTATGAATCAGCGCAATATACCATGACACCTTTATGACGGCATGCAGTTTCCATCTTTTCTTAGGAATCACCCAGAAGTCCTTGACAGAACAGAATAACCTTGCGAAAAAAGCACTGCTTTTGGATACATACAGGAATTACCATAATGCCTGAAAATTACCAGTGGTGTCAGCACAAAAAGGGCACCTGTAATATTCTGGGTCATTGTGACTTTGACGACTTTGAGTCTTTTGTTGCCATTCATTTTCCCACAGCCTCTGCAGGTGCTGTTTGCTGGAGAGGCCACCCATAGAAAATTTTATTCCACTACCCATGGTGCTTTGCTCTCAGGCCAGAGAGAGGCCACTCGGCTGATTGACATGTACCTGGACTTGAACAATGCAGATGCCACAAAGCCTAACATGCAAAAATGAACCAGTGACTAGTGAAAACAACCGGTTCTTTTTTCTTTTTTTAAATTTCTTTTTTAAATATTTTATGAAAAAGGGTATTAAAATAAAATAATAAGGCAAACGTTTACTGTATTTAGACCTAGAGTTCCATTGATTTTCTTTTCATCCGGATGTACTGTATGAGGTGACAGAGTACTGTCATCTGGTCCTTATTCTGTGTTTTTTTTTAATTGATGAATGCATTTGTTCTTAACACGTCTGTAATTTAATTTGTTTTGTAAGTGCCTTCTGTATGTAATGTTACGTTATTGTATAATGAATATGTAAATGAGTAAATTGAATATTAATATTTGCATTATGCTTCAGAGTCTTTCTCTTTTCCATGAAACATTCATAAACTGGGAGATTATAACCCCGTAAAACCCACTGACTCATAAATGGGGCCATGAAATGCAGCTGCTGTATTCAAACCTGTGGAACTTCAGGCCCATTTAAAATTTTAGAGGAGACCCCAAAGTTTCCAACTATCCCAAACATGTCCTGCTGAATTACAGGGAAATGTGTATAAAGTGATGCACAAGATCTAGCTATTTTCCTTCTGTTGTAATGCTATGGCAATAAAAACATGACATCCTGGGTTTGAATAATTCTCCCAGTATAAGTGAGATGAAGCCTCTGTGAAGCGTTGCAACCAGCAGATACAGACTATGTGACATTGTGCTCCAATATGAAAAGAAATGTTTTTTTTTCTGATTTAAAACCTATTTAAGGGAAAAGGAAGGGCTTGATGTTAGGCAGATGGCAATATGCAGACCGAGTGACATTATTTATATGAGATTGGGATGATGGCGTGGTCTCGAGAATGACACCCAGGGCTCTAATTTCTTGATGCAGCGCAGGTGGCGAAGCGTGGCACAGCCTACGCAGTGGTAATTTCGTCTGGCGCAGCGCAGTGGTAATTTTGTGAGGTGCAACACCGTTCGCAGACAAACGTGTGCCAAGATGGGTGTGGCAGCGTAGAAGGGGGAGGTGTCACTTATTCATCAAGACGCAGTGACAATTTCGTAGAAAAGTCTTCGCTGCAGTTGCGCAGAAAGCTCGCCAGCTCCAACCTGGTTCACTTTCTGTGCAGTGGTAATTTGGCTGACCGGCACACAGTGCACACACGTTACCGAAACCTCACAGGCAGGTTTCCAGAATGTCAGGCACATTTCAATACAGTAAATAATTACAGCAACCACTGTTTAATGTAACTATCTGAATCAGCACATAAATTGTAGTATCTATGTCAATTGTGCTCATGTCAGATCAAAGGCGGTTGGCGCGCGTGATGGAAACTCAACCTGACTTCATCAACGCAACTGAATCAATGATGCAAATTAACGACTTCACATCTTTCTCAGCCAACCACAAACTGCCTCAGCATCAGGCTGTGCGTATATAATGCCTGCGTTCTATGCTCGGTAAAGCCTCTTGCACACTGGACGCGAAACAAATTTTTCGCACGACTGATTACAGCCAAAGTCAATGCAAAGAGCTATCGACTTTTCTTGGTTGTTTTATTCGTCTGTTTTCTTCCTTTAAAGATAGACAACAGTCTTTATTCGGTCTTTCTTTTGAAAATTAATCAGATCGATAGAAAAGATTCACGCTTTATTTCCACAGCAGAGATAAAATAGTGCTTGCAATCAGAGAGAAAATCAATTCTATGACCATTGAGAGTGTGAATAAATTATTGCATGCACGATCAAGACTGTCCGACGCAAAATGCTAAATACTCCATGTCCAGCAGCCAGCAAAAAATAAAAGTATTGATAGGAGAACAGATTTATAACGGAATAAAGAATAAAAATACATATACATCACCAACCAACAGAACATCCAAAAAAGATGACCCGCAAACAAATTAATCGCAGTGTTCGTTGGATGTTCTGTTGTTAAGATATTTCTTTTTATTCTTTATTTCTTTATCAATCTGTTCTAATTGTCCTCTTTTTTTTTTTTGGCTGTCAGACACGGAGGCATTGTGCATTGTCTCGCGCCAATGTCGACTCGCTTTATTGAGCAGAGCTTAAACAGAAACATTGATTGAAATTCTCGGTACTCATCTTGAAGAACTGAGCCCTCTTATCAAAACATTCACGTTTAATATCTAAAAGAGTCAGTAGATTCGAAGAAATTTAAAAAAAAAATAGACTGTCGGACTCGGAGATGTATTAAAACCCTGTCAGACTTTCGGACACAAGACACTGCTTTCAATGCAATCTGTCGAGCGAAAAATTTGTTTTGCGTCCAGTGTGCAAGCGGCTTAATACTAGGCTACTATTATTGTCACTTAGGTTTTATCGTTTTTAGTGGGGGAAAGGAATACTGCCTGATTGCTATGATCTCATACTGAGTTAAGATCACATATTGAAAATAAATGTGTAACGTATCCTGCATTGTTGTCCATGCATGTTAATCCCAAAATTTTAAGCAGCAACAGGCTGTAATAATAGGAACACGCTATCCATCGTTTCTCCTGCCAATGAGCAATATTTGACTCGGCTGTGTTATACCCAAACACGCCTTCTTTGCCAACTTGCGCTGGAAGGAGGGACAGAGGAGTACTTGCGCCAGGCTACGTCAGGCACGAAATTGCAACATACGCCTGGACACACCCCGTTGGCGCGGCGCACCCCCCATTCGCCGCGTCTGCGCCTGGTCTACGAAATTAGAGGGGACAGAGAAGTGCTGAATGAAAAACTGCCAAGTTTTGTCAAGGTGGATTTGGTGCCAATGAGGAGAGCCTCGGTTTTGTCACTATAGTTTGAGGAAGTTATAAGAGAACCAGGATTTTATTTCCTGAAGGCAATCATAGAGAGAGGTGGGTGGGAGGGTGGAGGTAGGTTTGGTGGACAGATAATGCTGGGTTTCATCTGCGTAGGAGTGGAATTGGATGTTAAATTTATGGAACATGGAGCCAGGAGGGAGTGGATAGATGATAAAAAGCAGGGGCCTAAGGACAGAACCCTGGGGAACACCATGGGGAACACCATAAGTAACCGGAAATGGCGAAGAGTTGAAACTTTTCAGTTGGATGCCAACTTTTCATCACCTCAGTTACCCCACTTGCTAACTTTAACTATAACATTCCTTCACCATGGTATTCTGTGTTGAAATCATTGATCTTAGTTGAAAACATTATAGCAGATCTGTATGAAAGTGCATCAAAGTGGGACACAGTTATAGCGAGATTTGGGTTTATGCTCCACCATGGCTTTCACTGTCTGTCTTGTTGGCAGCATATTTCTTTAAAGTAAAGCAATTTGCATTGATAAAATGAAAAGCTGTTGCTGGCAGCTCCAGAATAATTCCTAGCATGGTTCCCTAATTTGTATGGGCTTAATTTTACAAATCAGGGTCAAATAAACAGACACATTTTTGATTTCTTTGTGACTACAAGCAATTGCTGTCAACGTTTCTGAATCATCCAAATTATTTTCAGATACGTTCCCTCTCCTCTTCAGTCATGAAAAATCTTTTTTTTCAAATCACTGCTGCGTAAGCCTTCTATCTGTGAAGCAATATAAGGCCAGGTGACAAATTAATGGAAAAATCAATATAAACAATGGAAAAAGATTGGTCACATTTTCATGATGTGGAGAAATGATGATTTAAAAATTCAAAATGATCTTAGAAACAAAGCACTGAAAAAATATGCAAAAAATATATATTAAATATTATAATGATATTATATATTATAATAATATATAAAATATTTCAAAATGCAATGCATTTGGACTCCTATCTTTTTTCCTTTGTGGTCGTTAGTTATGTTAAGGTCTTGGGCCTTCATAAGCTGACCTGATGATTAAAGTCCACAAAAGTAATAAATAATTAACTAAGGGCTGGGAGCTCCTTTCTTAAAAGGCACTCCATCACTACAGTTGCTAATTTGGTGTTAAGATGATGGTGGGTCATTCCATATAAAATCAACAAGCGTCTTCCACCTCCTGACCTCCTCAGAATCAGCTGATTTGTCCTCTGCAATAACTTCAGTATATGTAATGAATCCTTGCCAAATTTTACTTCGAGCTTGAGAATACTGTTTGAGTTACAGGCTCTATAATAACGTGGGGGGTAGGTAGAAAATTTCTCGCAGCATTTTTTTGAGCATTTTTGATCCCTCATAACTTCATGTGTATTAGAGATAGCTGAATGAAATTTTCAGAGCTGAAAGACATATAGGAGCACCATTAAAACAGCAATGAAATCATTTGTATGTTTTTTCACGTTGTCATAATCTTGATCCAAAATCTGGATTTTTTTCAACAACATTTGCTCTAAGTAAAGTTCTTCAAGCTTCAATATAATGGGAACTATGGAAATTTGAGTTGCAACACTGCACCTATTCATTAACTATAGTGTAGTAAAAACAAGTACTGGAACCATGAATATGTCGTATATTTTCTTGTAATTTACCAGAGAAGACTTGAAAAAGTGCATGTTAGGAACTCTTCAAGGGGTCATATCACCAAGTGGGATAGGCTGATGATCAAATCACGTTGGCAATATGACATATATATTTTGGTTTACATTTTGATACCAAGCTCATCTTCTAGCCATGATTCTTTCTGTGCCAAATAATTTTCACAATCCTCAATTTAGCTCCATCATCATCCTGGAAGAGACCCCCCCCATCATGGCAGGATAAAAAGTTGATCTCACAGAATAACTCAGTGATTAACAGTGATCCTTCTCTCTTCAAGGAGATGAGTGGACCCCAACCTTACCAGGGAAATTACCAGAAGCATCTGTAGTCCTTTAGGATTTTTACTTCGTCATTGATCTGTGTTAGCTCTGTCATATGGTAATGCATATCCTTGGTTGAAGTGCAAATCTGCAAAGGAAAATAATTTCCATTTTGTACCTGTGGATCTTGGAAACTTAACTTCAACGGTTTTTTTTCTCCATGTAATTAAATTTTCCAACCAAAATCGTCTTTCCCAAAATTCCATTCAATTCCACACCAATCCTTTGCTGCCATCTACTGATGATAAAATGGAAAACTCCAAAATAATGCAAACCAGTCTTATCCAAGCAAATCTGGAAAGGAAATATGAGTTATTGAACACAAAACACTATCAACGGCAAAACTAACGTTAATATTAATTTTACTGATGCCTTTTTTTTTTTTTGCAATGTCTTTGCACTAAGCGCAATTGCGCAATTGATAGAAATGCTGACAAAAAAGGTACCAGACCAATTCAAGCATAATCTATTTTCTGTGCCAAAATTTTCCTTGACTTACAAGAAGTGTTCAATCTGAACAATTAAACGTGACCTCAAGTAGCACCTCTTGGCTGCACTAACATTAGCAATTTGATAAATACCATATTTCATCTCCCTTATTCTGTTTAGGCTCCATCTGTGGGCTGAGAATAGACACCTTACATTATTATTAGACCCCTGTTGTATTCTGCATATTCATGTGCAGTCTGGAACAGAGTAATTGGCACCTGCGGTAAAAATTAGGAAACATGCTGCACTGAATAAACAACACAGTTATGTTTGATAAAAAGGAAAACTATATACTTTTATTTCCATAAACATATTCTAATAGTTAAATGCTTTTATTTAGTCATTCTCAATCTGTAAAATGAAAACAGTCAAGGGCATTTCTAGGACTAAAAATCTCCCTTTGCTGCTAAGACCTGTGGCTTGTTGTGGCAGCTTGTCGGGGCCCAATGCCTTAGTAACACTTTGTGCGTGTTGATTTTTCAATGAATTTGTTGCCTGCCTGCTCACTGAAATCCCACTTGAAATAGGATTTCTACAGCAGAGTCCCTAATCTGCCCCTCTGGCGGAGGTTTGCACTGTACTGAGTACATTTAATGATTTGTAACTGCAGTATGAATGGAAAATGCAATAGTCTGATGAGACCAAAACTGAATTATACGATATTATAAATACAGTATAAAAATATTTGGATTAAAAAACTACTGTTCTTTATACAAGGTTATTTTTCTTCAAAAGAAACATTTTTTGACTTGTGAAGTGCCCATCCCCTAACATTAAATTTTTTATTGAGTAATGACGGCAATGTAAAGTATGAAACGAAAACTGGTGTCGTGGATCGCAGTTATGATGTCACAGACGAGGGTGTCATTCGCACAGTACAAGCAGAGATGAAAGACATGCTGACTTACAGTAAACTTACTTCTCTTATACATGGGCATTCCAATAGTGGGCCGTTGGCTAAATCAGTCACTTCTGTAAACAAAATATGGTTTCAGAGATATCCTGGGCTGAGGATTAACTGGGCCTATCTACACTTTTGGTAAAAAATTATGTTTCACATTAAAAATCATTTCAATGCTTATTGGTTCCATGACTAGATGTCAATTTTGAATAACACAGAGCAGTTAAGAGAAACACCAAGAAAATATGCTGCACTTGACTGAAATTTTCTGTCCACCTCACCTCAAGAGGTTCTATGTCCACTGTGTCTACTCGGAAAGGTGGATCCAGCCTACGTGATCAGATGAAAAGATGGTTGAAGAGGAGAGAACAGGAACTGACCTCTCAAAGCAAAATCCCATAAAACACTGAGAACGTTGTCAGATGATGAAATCTTGGATCTTGGATTAGATAAGTATGGTCAAGATAGAACCTACAGCAGGGAAAATACACTACCGCTCAAAAGTTTGGGATTACTTGCAAATTTCTTTGTTTTCCAAAGAAAAATACATTTTCATGCATTTCACAAACATTTCTTTTTTCCATTTCACAAACATTTTTATCCATTTCACAAACGATTAAAATAAATCAGTTGATTTTCAAGGAATGATCTACATTTTTGCATAGAGGCGTGTTATCAGCAACTGCCGGTCCTCTGCATCAATCGCCTGGTATGGCTGCTAATCCAATTTAAGCATTTTATAAGGCAAATTGAATATTGGAAAACCCTTCTGCAAATGTGTTGCACAGCTGAAAACCGTTGAACTAATAACGGGCTGCAAAAGGAAGCATGGCATTCTTGAGGTTGGTTTAGTGCCTGAAGCATCAGCAGTTGTTTGTTTGTTTACAGGCTCAAAATGGCCAAGAGGAAAGAACCTCCTTTAGAGACCCGTCAGTCTATTGTTGTACTTAGAATAGTAGGCTATTCAATGCGACGAATTCAAAACTTAAAATTTATTACCATACCGTAACTACTCCCTTCAGATAGCAGCACAAACTGGCACTAACAAGGACAGAAAAAAGGAGTGGGAGGCCCCGATGCACAACTGTGCAAGAAGACAAATATCTGTGAGTGTGGTGTAGTTTAAGACAAAGACGCCTCACAGGTTGTCAACTAGCAGCTGTGCTAAATAGTTCCCATCAAACACCAGTTTCAGTATCAACAGTGAAGGTGGTTTTTTTGATGAAGGCAAAGTTTGAAGTACATATTCATCATTTTACATTAAAATCATTATTTCTAACTCAGACGATGTCAGCATGTTCTGTTCATTTGCTATATTTCTTATTCAGACTAATTTCATGTGTGTTTCCATGGAAACCAAGAAAATTTCAAAGAGATCCCAAACGTTTGAGCGGTAGTGTAGGTATTGAATGTGTCAACATTTTTTTCTGTAAATATATACTCAGCAACAAAAGTTTCTGTGACACCATTTATGTGTATGTTATAAATGACACGCAAAGATCTCAATGCAATCAATATGTTTATTTAACAGGAGAAACACTGACTTTTCAGTGCCAACGTCACTCAAAACGAAAAATGTCATTTTCATGCGTCATGAAGCACTTGTCTGACGTCTAACCAATTGTGACCTTCACACTTCAATACCGGGTGTGACTTCCTCGTGCCATGATGCAAGCAACGCATCTCCGGCGCATGGACCGAATCAGATGTGCCAGAAATTGCTGTGGGATGTCATTCCAAATCTGACGTAGACGTTGTCGCAATATCTGGAGTGTAGCTGGCGGGTTATCCAACCGCCGCAAACGTCGATCCATCTCGTCCCAAAGATGGTCGATTGGGGACATGTCTGGGGATCTGGCTGGCCATGGCAGGACATTGACATGTTGTTGCATCAGATACTGCTGTACAATCCTTGCAACGTGTGGTCTGGCGTTATCATGTTGCAGCGTTATTCCGGGACCATGTTGCATCAAAAACGGTACCACCAATGGCCGTAGCACTTCATCGCGATATCTTTGACCTGTCAGATTTCCATCAATAACAAGCAAATCTGTTCTGTTTCTAGCCGTGATCCCTCCCCAAATCATGACACTACCACCTCCAAAACGATCAAATTCCTGAACACAGTTGTTGGCATAACGTTCTCCACGTCGACGGTATACACGTAAACGACCATCACATCGGTTAAGCATGAATCTTGATTCATCAGTGAAGAGTACAAGATCCCACTGACGTTGGATCCACCGTCGATGTTGTTATGCCCACTGTAGACGCAGTCGTCGGTGTTGTACTGTGAGTATTGGACGTCTTGCTGGCCGACGTGGGACAATGCCAAAATGACGAATACGGCGACGGATTGTCTGTGCAGACAGTCGCCTCATACCAGGTATCGTTCTTGCAGTTATGGTTGCAGGTTGGAATCGATTTCGGAGATGGGTTGTTCGAATCCAGTTGTCCTGTCTGGGAGTGGTTACTCGTGGACGGCCGCTGCGAGGACGGTCTCTGACATGTCTTGTCTGCTGATGACGCTGCCATAAGTTCCAAATGGTGTTTCGGTGGACATTCAGACGATGAGCAACTTCCCTCTGCGAGGTTCCGGATTCAATCATCCCAATGGCCCTCCACCGATCATTTTCAGACAGTCTTGGCATTTAGAGGGTAGAGTTCCTGATCCGAAATGGCTGTGTTTTCGATAAGTGATGCTTCCGTCGTTCATCAGGCACAATGTGAACATTCCAAAAATTCTCCTCTTTTATTGCCATCCACAAGCATGATTTACGCACATTTTCACGTGCAAAGTCATTTTCTCGCATTTTCATGATTTCCATTTCAATGTTGTGTTTACGTGTACTGTTTCAGTCTGATATCACCATGTATGACAATTTCATAATTGCGTTATGAAAAATAATTAACAATATTGGTGTCACAGAAACTTTTGTTGCTGAGTATATTTCACCTAAGTAATCCAAAGAAATCAAAACAAATAAGTCCATAAATTAAGTGGTCAAATCCACCATCATGCACGTGAAACAGATAAACCTCCCTGCACAAGGACTTATGCGTTATTAATTAAAACTGATCACATCTTATAATGCTGAGAGTTTTCGAAGTGTCTGTTGTGGTAATTTAAATGAATGATTGAAAACAGGTCATGACCAATCATTATTTTTATGCCCCCGGAATCGAAGGTTTGGGGGCATATAGTTTTTCACCTGTCCGTCTGTCCATCCGTCCGTCCGTCCATCTGTCTTTTTGTCTGCAGTGGAAAAAGACTTTATCCTGCAATACCTTAACCTGCCGCCGGGGGCATAAGTGTTCCACGAACACAGCTTGTTAAAGGATGAGTTTGAGCTTCCCCAATCGCCAGTTCACCAGCTGCCAATGGTATAATCATACACTTCTGTAGAAAGCACATTTCCTGCCTCAATGAAATAATAACTGCTCTGTGTTGATCTGTAGTTTAACAGTGATCTGACAAAAAGTCTTTCTGTGACAAATTATGTACTTTTTTGCTGGAGGACAAGGACAGGCATTTTTGGAATATTTACAAACAGTAAGTTTAAATAATCTGTGAGAACAAAGCACTTAGTAAAATACCAGTCTAAACTGAGTAATAATGTTTAATTTAATGCTTCTGATGGTCTGGAATATTCCCATAAATCTTCGTGTGTGTTTACACTCTCATGTCAGTAAGCTAAACAGCATTTTCTAGGACGTCCCAAATGGATGCGTCACAAGCAAACCCAGTCTACCGTAAGAGCTGAGTCTTAGAATCATGAGTGGAAGAATGACTTCTAGCGACCAGCAAGCACCAAACCTGGTATGACTTCTTTTTAGTATTCTAACGCATCCTTAATTTAATTTTTAATTTATGTACTTCATTTTAAAAAGTTTTTTATGAACTTCTTATGTCTAGTGGGTCATTTTACTTTTATAAAAAGGGAAGGACGACTTGCATTCAGCATATGTAAGCGTTACTGAATGATTTTGAATGCTTATTCATTCTAAATATGAGTATTCATTTGGGTTTTGTTAATATACATGAATTACCATTTTTGTACCATTATATCAATTGTAAAAATGAGCATTAATCCTGTGTCACACAGTTTGTGGTTACCTACAGAAATATTGATGAGATGCACAAAATTGATGGACCAAAGTTTCAAAAACTGAAACAGCCACTGAGGAATTTATAAATCCAACCCAATTCAAGACAACATTGAGCGAGGCAGGTATGTAGCTCATATTTTGATCTTTTCCTCATTTCTGCATCATGGTATTTTACAAATACAATTACAATTCTTTAACCTCTTCAAATTAATTCTTCATATTTAGTCTGCAATTAGAATTGCTTTCAACCTTAACTTAGACTTCAGAACACATTTAAGGCTTTGAAAACAAGACAAGAAAACCACATTTTTTTATATGAAATGAATGGATTCTTTTATGACAAGCTACCTTAAGGTGGTCATTTAACCCATTTAATCCCACTGGTCACATTTGTAACCAATTTTTATTTATTTATTTATTTTTATTTCTAGAAGCTCTAAAAATGTTATTGTTGGCTTTGGGCAAAAAAATGCTATTTTGAATTTAACCATCATGAAACCAAAAATACTCACAGTTTATGTGTTTGGGGGTCAGGGGAGTAAAATAATGCACTTACATTGCAAAGAGTACTTTGGGATTGAAAGGGTTAAGTCAGAGAAAAGGCTCAGGCAATGCTCAGCATCTAATGACGTTACTTTAACTCAATATTTTTTATGTGTTACAGGGAGGGAGAAGAACAAATTAATGTTTCTTAAAGGCAGAATTCTTTTGCATTGGCTCATTGCTCTTAAATGCAATAAAAAATAGTTAAAGCTAAAGCCAGAAAGATTTTTATTTCAGGAATAAAATACAGTAAAACAGAGCTCAGATCAATTTCATACCACTGACACTGAACAGTCAACAGTTTGACTTCCAATCCAAAATAATGCACTATTTGAGGAGTCAACTTGTAAAACCTGCTTAGTCAAGTCTTGAAAATAAATGAGTTATCTCCTTTAGCCTCTCATTCAGGCACCTGCGCATGTCCCACTGGTAGCTCCACTTTCAAAACCTACTAAATCATGTTAAAATTGTAACGGAAAAAGCTAAAATCAGCCAAAACCTTGCAAGTCAAGGAGGAAAACTGTCAAATTCTGCTAAGTCATCAGCCAATGTGAAAATGTAATTCTGTTTACATTCGCTAGAAAGAACCAATCATAGTTGAGCTTTGGTAGCCTGTTCAGCTTTTGTTTTCTCTAACTCAAGATGGGGAAGCAGACTCAAGTTTCATTTTGATTGCAGAAAATGCAAACAAATCTAGTGATACCATAAAAGGGGGATTTGAACCCATGGACCCATGTTCATATCATCATTGTCATAGCAGCTATTCAACTATTGTGCTGTTTGTAGCATTGACTTGCATGTAGAGTGGATCCTGAGTTAAATAACTTCACCTATTGAGCAACAGGGCTTGTTTAAACACTGTCAAAACCTGCTAAATGTCCACTCCACTTTCAAAACCTGCAAAGTGAAAGCTTTGTGTTGCAAAATCAAAGTAATTTCAAAAAAAAAAAAAAATGAAATTGCCTCATGGATTCTGTCTGCAAGGCTAATAGTTTCAGTATAGTGGAAATAGGTATCTGTGGAAGAGCATTTCTGTCTGCTGAAAAATCAGATTTTTCTAAATAAAAATGGACCAACTTGACTTAGAAGGCTTTGCAAGTGGAATTCTCATTTATTGTATGACCAAGATAAGATTAATCCATTTTGTTTTGCATTGTAAGCTGAAACAGGAGCCCAAACCGGGTTTTCCGAGATGAACAAGTGAGGCAGAAAAGACCAGCAAGATCACTCTCCTGTACACCACATATAAACAATTGATTTCACTTCTTCTATTCTTTGTTTACTGTTTATGTCATAGTTTGATGCTACCCTTTCTGTTTCCAGTGCAGCCCTGAAGAAAATGAGAAATAGCCTTTTCACAGCTCTGTGGCTGGAAGTCCTCCTGAGTTCTGCACCCCTGGGTAGGTGTACAACTTTCACCGTATTGCTTTCCATGCCCAGCAACACCTCCATACCATACAATGTGGGAAGAATTGGACCAGGAGCTTTGATTGCCATCGACGAGGTCAACAGAAGTCCAGACCTACTCCAAGGTCAGTTATGCAAAAATCCCCTAGCATCAATTGCTCTGACCTGAATGTTTTGCAACTCGAGTAACCGCATTGAATTTAAACTTTTTTTTTTTTTAAATATTCAATCAGGCTAAATACTGAATTAGGCTAAACAACTACAAGAAATGTGTAACTCTGTGCTTGGTAGTTCTGAGTTTTGATTATTATCAAGCAACCTTAAAAACACAGGTTATTCCTCTTCCACATATAACACATCCACATACATATCAGGCCTAGCGACACAAAGAAGTGACTGAGGTGGCTGTTAAAAATTGTGTGGGGATAATTTTTTCATGAAGTAAAATTCATCAAATGGGCCATGCAATAGCCTCAGAAAGGTAACATAACATTAACATAAGGCTACCGTGACTAAATAGAAAAATAAATGTATTAATCAGAGCATAGGCACCAATCTTTTTTCCTGTTGGTAGGTACTCAAAAGTGTCAAAAAGGCTAACCTCATAACCAACACTGAAATCACAGAACACTGTTGTAGACTTTTCAGTGGCAGTTTTAAAACATTTTGCATTGCCCAGAATTAATTTTTTCACTGCTTCAGATCTGAATGTGTTTAAATGTATACACCAGTTGAAACGGTTGTGCTCCGCACACTGGTGATGTGCAGGGAGGACAGGAAGTTGAGGACTGGACTCAGGTGCAAGGATGGACATGGTTTCATTTATTATGCCTTCTGTGCAGCCGGGAGGCACACACGAAGCAATAGAGAACCAATGGGAAATTATGTTCCTTAATAATATTATTTGAAATACAGTACAAACACTGGGCTTTAGCTACAATAAAAATGTATTACTAAAATAGGAAAAGGAAATAGGAAATGAGGTTCCTTCATAAGTAAGTTCAAGAGTTTGAATATATACACGCGATACGCAAAGTATAAGTCTACACAAGACTAGAAATACAACACAGGCATGTTGCTTATGAGACTTCATAAAGACTAAGTGTGAAGTTCGCTCTTGAAAAGCACAACACTAATTAACAATTAAATTGGTTTTCTCTATATTAATGCTTATTGCATTTTATAGAAAAACACTAACTTAGACCATGAAAAAATACAACTTAGAGTATGAATTTCTAAAAACAGATTTTTGCACCATTTGTAAGAAGCGCAGGGCTAATTGCCCTATGGTATTTTCTCATTTTTTGTAATTTTGGCACATATTGCATTTTGGAAACAAATAAATGATGAATTTGACAAATATCATAGTTTGTTTTGTTGGCTGGCAATGTTTGCTAATAAATGACTGGCCAGCAGAAGCAGCTTTGCACTTTCGTAGTATAACTGATAAGCAATACTTTCAATTGTGCTTTGTCTCCAATTGAATGTCTCCAAAGTCATTCATTTTTAATTTATTCACAATTTACACTTCATCCCAACTATTCTAGAATTGGGGTTGTAAAATGGAGGGGGCTAAAAACTCTCATACATTATCAACGCAAAAGTTTTGAACCGATTCCATACTACAGGACATGGAGCACATGCAGTGGGCTCCAAAATTACTGGCACCTTTGACTGGCAATGCACAAAAAATACAAACAATATTATTATATAGATATAGAACCTCGTTTCCAGAAAAGTTGGGATGTTGTGTGAAATGTAAGAAAAAAAAAACAGACTGCTACAATTTGCTAATCATAAATTATGTAATGTAATAATATTATGTAATAACATGTAAAATCTGTAATAAATTGAAAATAGTACAGGGACAACATTTCAAATGATGTAAACTGAGAAATGTATTGCTTTTAAAAAAAAAAAACTGCTCATTTTGAATTTGATGCTAGCAATACGTTTCAAAAAAGTTGGGACAGGGCCATGTTTACCACTGTGTTAAGTGATCTCTTCTTTTGTGTTTTGGAACTGTTTAAATGCAATAAGATCATTTGAAACGTCTTTATGCAATTTCATTGCTTCCAATGATCTTATTTCATTGAAAAAATTTAAACGATCATGAAAGACATGCATTGCTTACCACCCCTGAGTAAAAGTAAGACTGAGAACCTGGAGTCATAACCAGTTTCCAATTACTTGTCATGGAATCCACCATAACACATGTGAAACTGATAAACACAAGGACAAGGACTTAAATTCCACGTGAAAATCTCTTAACCATGCGTTGATTGAATAATTGCCGACGACAACAGGGGAATGTAAATATGTCACTAAAACTCAGGCCAAATGCGTGAGAGTTGACAGATATGCATTATAAATGAAAACTGACCGCACCTGATAATGTTGAGAGTTTTTAGAGTTTCTGTAATGGTAATTTAAATGAATGATTGAAAACAGGTCATGACCAATCATTATTTTTAAGGGATGGGATATTTGAGCGTCCCCTAACTCCAGTTCACCATACGCCACTGGCCTTGTATAGCTTATATGCAGAAACTTACAACTGTTGAATCCGAGAGATGGAAAACTTCACAGAATGTGACCAAAGACTAACAAAAAAGAATGGATAAAATGGGTTGTTTTTAATGCCGCACAGGTCACCGGCTGGAACACGAGTACATGGATGATGAGTGCAGTGCTGTCAGGGGCTCTGGAAAGGTTGTTAGCCTGCAGCATCAGCGCAACTACAGTGCGTTCATTGGGCCATGCTGCTCTAAGGTATCGAGTCTCAGTAATAATAACGATAATTATGATAATAATCATAATGACTTCCCTCCCCACTCCCCTCTCAATACTGCAGTACCACTGACTTGAATGTATATAATTATCATTTAACATTTCATATTAATTTTTACTATTCCATATTGAAGTCTTCCAACCAGTATTTTTTTTTCCTGAGGTGTGTTCCCAAATTGCAAGACTTGCAGCCTACTGGAACATTGCAGTGGTTAGCCCTATTTGTGCAGACCAGGAGTTTCTGAACAAGAAGGTATGACTTGTACTACAGATAATACACAGTTCATTGACAGAGTGCATAAAGTGACATTGTACATCATTCACTTAAGAGCACAAATCTGCTGTAGATTAATCAAAGAAAAGAATATGCCCAGGAAAAGTGCATAATTATACTGAGGGATGTGTTTAAAAGGGAAGGACTGGGTCCTGGCCTCATTACAAAGGACTGTCAAGAGAAGTGTCAGAGTGAGATGTGTTAATTAACAGTTCATTTAATCAGGCAAGCAAGCAAAAATGAAATATGAGATATGTCAATGTATGGTCCTGTCCCGAGAATTACATTTTTTTTGTCTGTTAGCAACTAAAATAATGCCTTGACTGTGCTACACTGAGTGCATTTTAAATTCTTCATGTATTGCATAATTGACTTACCACAGAGTTGCTTTGAGAGGCCTAAACAATTACATAAACCTCAATCCACTTGTGTGATTATATTGACTGCACAATTGAAATTGGATGAAACAGACAGGGCTCATATGCAAAATGATTGGCCTACTTGCGCAGCTATCTCCACGAAAACTCAAATGTAGTGCTTTAAATAATAGGCACTGCTGTTATATTGTGAGAATCCTTGATGCTGCCCAAGTTCTCATTTCTCCTTAAAGGTGCCCTGTGTAAGAACTGGTCAAAATATCCAAAAAATGAGCAAGACACAACAAAAGAATTAAAAGAAATAAGGGCAATGATGTCATAAAAAACATGACAAGGTATAGTGCTGCAAAGATATTAACCTGTATTAGCAAGCTAAATCACTAGCTGCGCACCGTCCAGTGTCATAATACCAGTTTCTGCCATGGGTGGTAGTATGCAGGCAACATAACAACCAGCCAAACTGCAGTGCACAAATAAATCGCACGACTTGAGGGCGTACTTGAACCTGATGTCAATTATGTGGAAGGTACATTAGCTGAGAAGCTTGAAATGGCTTTGATGATAATAAACCCTAAATGAACACACAAAACGTTAATGGAAAACTTTGCATAATGTAATGAAACATGAAAGAATATTTAGTTGTGACTAATGATACTTAATGACTAGAAGAGATCTTGATAATGAAGACTGCATATCAGGCAAACTGGTTGCATACATTGAAACTAGGCTTATGCCATCGGAGAAGACGGCTGGGGGTATATCCCCGAACACCCCCAATCCTCCAATTCCCCAATCCTTGAATAGACCTTGTTATGGCCCCAATTTGTTATTACATTTATAACACAACAGCAACGGCAAGGGATGACAGACACAGTTTTAAAAACCTCAACACATTTAATTAACAAACACCATAACAACTAACTAACCTAAAGACCAAGATTGAATTATGTAAAAAACATAAATATTTACAATCCCTTTTCGTGGGGGTGGCTTGGTGATGTCCTGGATGATGAAAATGCTCAAACACAGGCAAAGAAATCCACAAAAGAAACGTCACAGGTCTTGAACAGAATGGCAGGTCTGGTCATCTTCTTGCAATTTCTCCTACTCAAATTCCCTTTGTTTTTCTTTTTCCTCCCTTTCTATTTTCTCTTCTCTTGCTAATTTTTCTAACTCAAACTGCCTTTGTTTTTCTTTTTCTTCCCTTTCTTTCTCTCTTTCTTCCCTCTCAAATTCTCTTTGCTTTTCTTTTTCCTCCCTTTCTTTTTCTGTTTCCTCCCTTTCAATCTCTAGCATTTTTAATTTAAGTTCCATTTCTATATTTGGATTTTCCACTGGAAACTGTTCCAGATCTCCGGGTGCAAACACATTTTCATCAATGTAATATTCAACTATCTCTCGAGCCAGTCTTGCTTTTCGCATGGCTGGTTTCACCTCTGTCAGCTCTAAATGTCTGCAAATTTCCAACAGTTCGGTCTTTTTAAAAAACTTCAAAACCCCTACTGTTGGTGATGCCAAGAAATCATCCATTGCTGTTGTCAATTTATTTATATAGGAAAATTCACAAAAACAATTTTACAATCTGAAATGTTAGATTTTTAATAAATGACTCACAAAATGGTCTATCCCGGACCTTGAGCCCCCCAATTGCTGGGATAGGCTGCAATGGAGCTACAGGTGGGTCTAACTGGTGTTTTCCAACTACCTGACAAGTGTGACAGGTTTTGCAAAAGTTGGAAACGTCTTTCCGAAGCCCAGGCTTTGTTTCATGAGTCTTGTTAACACTTGTTAAGTGTTATCAACAGTCTTGTTAACACCAAGATGACCTCCTAAAGGTAAACTATGAGCCATTGTTAAGATCTCATTCCTGTAGACCTTCGGAACAACAATTTGCCTGACCAGTGCCCAATCTGCATTAGCAGGGATATCAGGAGGGCGCCACTTCCGCATCAACACACCATCCCTGAGATAATACCCAACTGGAACTGCGTCTATTTCTTTATCAGGAAGGGCCCTCCTCTTTAGTACACAAATTTCAGGATCATTAGTTTGCTCCTCAATCAACCGCTTTCTGGACAGAGACAAGTCTCCAGACACATCAGAATCACCAGACCCTTTCGGCTGGCTGAATAGAGAACTGATAAAAGTATCTGATAAGTCCTCAAACGGAGAAACCATAGTAGGCCAATCAGAGTCATGAGGCGAACCACCTGAGTCCTGACAATTCAATGTGCTGGACGGCACCACAACATCTTCTTCTTGAGCCTTCTTGGCCATAGCACGAGTCACTGCGCAAGAAGGATACAGAGATGGGTCCTCATCCCCATCTTCAGTGCTCGGCTGTGAAGTAAGATGTACAGGGGGAATTACTTTGCCCCCAGCCAGGTCATTGCCCAGCAACAGAGAAACACCCTTTATAGGTAGACTTGACATAAGTCCCACCTTTACCTGTCCTGTAACTAAATCTGACTTCAAGAATATAGAGCGCAGGGGTACAGATACAGTTCTCCCTTCAATACCTTGTACAAGTATGAAATCCCCTGAAGCGGTCTCATCACGTAACTCCAAAGAGTCCATCAACAAAAGTGACTGAGAAGCTCCGGTATCCCTTATTTTCTTATTAGGTATGAATTGTAAAATATGCTAATTAATATCTGTCTCTTCCTTAATAAGGGTGGATTCACTGAATGCTGATTGGTTAATATGTGCCTCCCTTTCTTTTAAAATGGGGTCACTGTAGTACCCATGTAAATCAACCTGATGAAGGTCACATGACCGAAACGTTGTTCTCAATAAAGTCTTTTTCTTTGCAGAGAAGACAGTGTGAGGGGGTTTTTCCATTTTGCACAAGAAGAACTGACATCCTTTGGTTTGCCTTTTACACCCAGTTTTTATACCTTCATTACAGGAAAAATCTTCCAAATATGGTCTTTCCACCTTCTCACTCTCACACTACAAGGACAGGCAAACCAAAACACTGCCAACTTCCCTTGGGAACTTCAGCCAAAACATAAGCATGCGCATCACTAAAAAGGACAAGAAAATTACAGTCAAGAGAGGAAAAATACAGCGAGATGAACAGGATACAAGTAGATACATAAATGATTCAATTCATTATGTTTTTAGTAACAAATTACAATTTTACTGAACAAATATTGATTAAAGCTACAGAAAACAAATACATCATCTGATTAGGTTTTTGAATCAACAAAACAGAAGCCTGCTTACTAATCAAAGCTACAGAAGCCTCCTGTAAGTGTGAGCTGGTCATGCGTGTGTGAATTGAATTGCTTGCATGTGTGTGTGACTGTGTGTGAACTGCTTGTAAGTGTGTGTCTATGTGCATGTGTGTGTGCATGTGTACGTGTGCTGCGTGTGTATGTGTGTGTGCATGTGTCTCTGTGCACTGCTCATGTGTGTGCAAACCGCTTGTATGTGTATAAGTGTGTGTGTGCGCGCTGCTTGTATATATGTGTGTGTCTGTGTGTATGTGTGTGTGCATGTGTCTGTGTGCACTGCTCTTGTGTGTGGAAACCGCTTGTATGTGTATAAGTGTGTGTGTGTGTGCGCACTGCTTGTATGTATGTGTGTGTCTGCGTGTATGTGTGTGTGTGTATGTGTTAGTGCTGCATACATAATATGGATACTGATTATGATTATTGATTATGGTTATTCAACATAGCAATTGATCTACTGATGAATATGATGAGAAATATTCAAATATAATCCTTAACACGAGAAACAATTTTTTTTGCGCAAGAGATACAATTCCCTATTCAATCTCCACCTTTTTGGCTTTTTATTACCTAGAATAATTTCTAAAGGGGAATAAAATTATGCCACGGCAATGCAGAGAAATCATTTGTTATGCCAGCCACATTAGAGCTTGTTTCGCATTGCTTTCACAGCGGTAGCATCAGAGAGCTAGCCCAGATATTGGTGAAGTATCCGGCTGATCCCGGGCATTGATAAGTGACACAATCACAACCAGCCATAAACAAACCCAAACATGTCTTCCAAGCTCTGCAAAACCTACGTCTGGTTTCACTGCAGCCTTTTCAGCCCAACTTTGCAGACAATACAACACCTCTCTGGTTAGCTTCAACTGTAGTGGCTACAATCAGGCAACGCTATGATGAAATTGCCACATTGATGCTTACTGAAGTAACACAAGCATACCAATCAGAATTACTGCATATAAGTTAACTAGGAACCTTTTTAAGTAGCACAGCAGGCAAACTAACATGCAGTAGCCGGTAACCGAGCATTCATAACAAGCACAGAGACAAAGCCTTGCAATACAGGTCTTACAGACAGCAAGTTCTTTTACAGTGGACAGCTGTGCCAAGCACCCAAATTACAAACAAGTATAAAAAGTTAGCTTCAAATAAGGTTTATGTTCACACGCCTTCTGTTGAATTTCTCCTGATGTTACTCTTGCATATTTAGGACACAAACGTGAGCAACAGTAACCTGGCTATGTTAGCCGCAGAGCTACAGCTGCAATCAACTGGCTATCACATTAGGTAGGCTTATGCCATAAAAGCAACTTGCAGCTTCCGCTTCTGTTAGTCACCGACAGTCGCGACCAATACAGGCTTTATATTCAGATATTTTACAGAGCCTGCTTTTGGGGCCAGTTGTTAGTGCTTACTATCATTAGCCGTCCTGCTAGCCTGCTAACACGTTAGCTTCACTCAGATTAACATTTGATTATGATGCAGTATATTTTCTCATACTAGTCAGTCACAAACGCTCTGCTGCAGTAGAGCTTTAAAACATCAGATTTCTGCTCACCATTCATTGATTAGATGATGGTCACTTTCCTTGCATTCTGGGCGCAAACTCAGCAATTAAATCCTTATAAACCAGCCTGGATGCAATATTTTTTTTCGGTAGACAGAAGGGCGAGCCCGCATAGTCTCTCCTGCAACATCGAGGTCCGAAAATAGTTTTAAATAACTTTGAAAAGCTTTGCTATCCCGATGCCAATTATTGATGTCATCAATAAGACCCTGAGAGCAATCTCACAGTTAGGAAAGGCGAATGAGCAGCGAGACAGAGCACATTACGTATGACGACATACAAAGATTTTTTTTTTAATGCTTTTATCGAGATGAAATGGTAAATAATGAAACTGACACCGAGAATTGTTATTTAAGGACCATGATGAGTCAAGTGCAGTGATGTAAAATATGTAGGCTATTAATTTATTTTAAAAAAATAATAAATCACCAGCCGCGAGGCCCCCTAAAGGCGCGAGGCCCTGTGGGGTCGCACACTTCGCACGGCACTTACGACGGCTCTGGCTTCACTTACATTATTTGCTGTTATATCGTTACTTACAGCTTGTGGCTCCGAGCGCTTGATTGATGCAACTGCTTTAGGTTGGAGAAGCAGCTGCAACACCTATCCAGTGTCGAACTCTTCTTTATTGACAAATTTGTCTTTGGTGAAATGCTGAGCACAAACAGCTAATGTCCCCTTTGGCCGTGGCTGTTTGCTGCCAGCAAACAAAAAAGCTACCCTCTGATTTCTGGTGTTATTGTCTTTTGGAAGAGAAATAGGTGCTTTTCTTCACGTCCAAAAATAAACGGACAAGCAGCTTTGGGAGAGATACTGACAAAACTGCACCTCAAATGATCTGCAGTTCTTCTTTTGTATTTTCAAAAATGTAGACGCTACTAAGGCATACTATGATTCGCAGTTGTTTGGGCCTGCTAGAATAGTTTCCGGTGTGGGCAGGTCCAGCGCCGTGATTAGCTCTGGCTAGGTCTGTATCAATTGGAAGGCTACCTGATGTCAGGTTTTGCCCAGATCTTGTGAGGATCTCGGGAGGAGCTGTTCTGAGAGGAAATCACATTCAAGAAATCACATTCTTGGATTACTGCAAAACCCCTGCATTTTATGTTTAGAAACTTTTCAGAATTTGAGTATGGACATCCAACATTATAACATTACTATGTATTAAAAGAAGGGTGACCATAATAGGTCCCCTTTAAACTACAAGTTGTATGTCAAGGGTTTATTTTCAGCTCAGGAGACGGGTGAGATTGCAGAGGTAAATCTGGATTTGAGTATAATGTGCTGATGCATCTACTACATTGATCTTTCAGTCTTAGGTATCATATAAAATTCACAATTTACAGATGTAGTCTGGGTATTCAGATGAGTCATGTGTCCTTTTTATTTTCATGCCACTGCAACTACAAGTACATGCTCAAGAGAGTGTGTGTATGAGTGAGGTTTTACCCAGAGTGTAAGGTTTATATGCACTGAATTCACAGACAAATTTATTTGGGACAGTAGAATTATGTATTACCATATTGTAGAAGTCAGCTGTAGGTCTGTTGAGATGACTAACTGACATACCAATTCAATAAAGTCATGAAGCACACTGTGAAAATTAATGAACTGGTGCTGCAGTATCCCTTGAGGAGACCTATAACCAGGTAATAACTTCAGCTCCCTCAGTCTAGTCATCTTGCTCACCTGCATCTCTCTCTGTCCCCCTTATTGGATAATTTCGTGATTTGGTATGGAATAGATTATCCTGAATCACAATGGTTTACACGAGTCACTCAAACCAGTGAAAGTTTTTATCTGTTGTCTTTTCACAATACTGGAAGGATTTCAGGGATAGTTTTTGATCATTGTTTTTTTATCAGCAGATAATGATTGATGCATTTAATTCAAGTTCATTTTGCTTAGCACTCTGTAAGAGATATGGTGAGGATTTAAGCTCCACCTGAACCCAAATCGGTCTTTTTTATTCAACTAATTGAAATGATTTTTGGCTCAAATAAAAACACAGAAATGTGATATCATAAATACGTTGTTATCAAAAAGGATGTGGAAAATTAAAATTAGTATGTGCATTTGCTCTGAAGTTATTCACTCACAGTCCAGTGAATAAATTCTACTTTGTTACAAAACGTTTCTGGTCAAAGCATAGGACAATATCAGACTGAAATGATTGGGTTATGTTTGTTGCCCGATGTGTCCACTGTGCCAAGGACTGTTACCGCAGCAGGCGGGTGTTGAGTGAGGGGCACTGCTCAAATGCACTTCTACACCACAGAGGAACTGACTTTCTTTGTGCCAATAAACCATCTTCTTGACCGCTAATTTCCTTGATTTTGAAAAACATTAAATACTAAAAATCAGGTCGTGTCCAGTAAATCACGACCATCACCAAAAACAATTTTCGATTTTAATTCTTTGATTATATGCATAAATTCATTGATTTTTCATGTCCAATGGAACGACTCTGTGTCCACATTTTATCGGTAATGAAAGTTTCCCAGTGTGCTGCTGTGAGTCAGCTGACTTCAGCGACCATGTCCACAATTTTCATTAAGAATTGGTGTTTTATTGCTTGTTTCACAGTCATGCTTTTGTTAACCAGTATCGTGAAAAGACATATATACTAAGTGTATTCAATCACCAAAGTTACGCTCTTCATCATCATCATCATCATCATCACCATCATCTCCTTTTTTTCTTTCCCTCCACTCCATTATAACAGGACTTCCCAACTCTTACCAGGGTGTTTGGCCCTTTTACCAAGATGGGTGCCTTCTTTGTAGAGATATGCAGGAAGTTTGGCTGGAAGCGTATCGCCATCATCTACAACAGCCAGCCCACTTGGACCATGCCTGCAGAGGGAATCAGGTGTGGAACCTCAGCATTGTGAGGTGCTGAATCATAGATCATTCACGTATGGAAGAATTTACTTGCCTTAACTGAGTGAAAATATTTTGAAAATGTCTGTATTGATGTATGTTTGTTTATAATGCATACTGTCCTGGTTGCATATGGATATTTTCACACATTACATTTGGTCTGATTATTTAGCCGATTTTTTGGTTAATTTTTTTCTTCTGAGACATCATACATGCCTCAAGATATATGGAAATGTGAGCTAAAACTTAGTTTTTCGTTGACATTGCTTGCCTAATTGGAGCTATTTTCGGGCATCCATGTTTGAACATAGTAGTTACAGTTAGGAGCTCTTACAACATGGACAATTCATTTGTAGCTGCTTCATCATCATAGCCACATTACTAATGAGTGTTTGTCAGAAAACTTGTGAATATTTGGTGAAAGCAACTTTGCCATCCCAATATTGCCAAAAAATGGAGATGGAGGCATTCAGCCAAAAATTTTGTGATATTTGATGAGGTCCACAACACCCGGTCCAATTCTGACAGCCTCCTTTTATCTGTCGAAGGTACACAGCGAGAGATAATAACATAACTGTGGCCGAATATCTGGTGTTCCATGACCTGGACGACCAAGAAAATGCCTCTCTCCCAGCTGCCAAGATCCTGAGGAAGGTTACAGCAGTAGCACGCAGTGTGTACTCCTTCCACTACAGATTTTCAGTCACTGTATGGCTGCATATGCGAGCATGCCAAACAACTGTGGAGGCCTGAATTAAGCTTTGGTGCAGGGGTTTTCAGTAGGCCTACTACTCTCAGAGAGGCACAACTTATCCTTGCTTCTTTTGTATTTCATGTACAACATTTAGAGGTCACTATTTCCTCTATTTTTTCATATTTGGCACTCAAAACGGTTGCAGAGCTTCATGCAAAATTTCACAAAAGACTAGGACAACATGAGAAAACACAAAATATTCTCAAAGGATTTTTTCCATTTATTGTAGGAAAAAAAGACGCAAAACCTTTATTGCATGTGAAAAAAGCATAGCCCCCACAACGTTAAAACTGACTGTGCCACTTTTATTGGCCATACTTAAAACCATGTGCTACGATCTGTGTCATTGCTGTAAAGGAATTTTGGCCAGTCTTCTTTAGAAAAGTGTTCTAATTTAATTTGGTCATATACAGTAGAAGGGTTTTCAAGCGTGAATTTCCCATTTAGGTAATGCCATGGCATTTCATTGTAGTTCAAGTCAGGACTTTTACTAGGCCCCTCCAAATCGTAATTATATTCCTTATGTGCTTTTCAAAATTGAACTTGCTCATTTGCTTGGGATCATCTTGTTACGTACAAAAGTAATTTTGTCGTACTGGAGCTTCTTGTCATGACTTCATGACCAAACATTGTTCTTCACGATTTTCTGGTACAGAGCTGAATTAATAGTTATGTCAGTTAAGACAAGTCAGCCAGGCCAAGAATCAGTAAAGCATCCGCTGACTATCACACTCCTACCACCATGTTTATCCGCTGGCATGATGTTCTTATTACCTCCCCCAAGGAGGTTATCTTTTAGGTGGCGTTTGTTTGTTGGTTTGTTTGTGTACAACATAACTCAAAAAGTAATGGACAGATTTTCATGAAATTTTCAGAGAAGGTGGGTATTAAGTCAAGGAACAGGTGATTAAGTTTTGGCATATCTAGGCCAAAGTTCTGCTGAGATATACGCCAAAGTTCAAGATTTCAAGTCTTTCTAATGGGCCGGAGTTCCAATCGCCGTGCTTCTGGGTTTTGCTGCCCCCTGGCGGAGGTCTGCGCTCTCTGAGTGCTTTTCTAGTTTGGAATGATGTTTTAGCAACAAGAAAGATGTAATGGGCCCCGTGTCTTCCAAAAAGCTCCACTTTTGACTCATTAGTCTCAAAATGCTTGGGGATTCTCCCAAAAAATCTGATTGAATAAATATATGAATGAATTAATGTATCAACATTGAATTTATATGGCGTCCTGTCATAGATAATCAAAGCGTTTTAGAGTCATATGGGGTAATCACATTTGACTGCCTGCAGTGTAAAGCACCCACTTGGGTTATGTGATGACAGAACCAGAAGGCTTACCACACATCAGCAGAGGTGAAGAGGTACAGAACAATTTTCACAGCCAAAAAAAAATCTGGGAACGGTTAAGTTGGGGTTTATCAAGGTGTCTCAGATCAGCCATTATGTATGTCTAGGGTAGCAGAGGTCTTTGTCCTGGAACTCTCCTATGGGTATTATTTTTGCCCAGTATCATTGTTATGGTGGAATCATGAGCACTGACTTTATCTGAGGTGAGTAGTCTGGGTTCTCTTAGGATGAGTCCTTGATGTGCTATTGGAGGAATTTTGGTGGGGTAGCCACTCCTGGGAATATTAATCACTTTGGAAGGCCATCCACGTCTGGGAAAATTCATCGCTTTCACAAGTTTCCACTTTCCCATGTTTCCATTCCGTTTGGAAATTATGGCTCTGACAGTGGGCCTCTTGATGGTAACAGGACTCTTCATTCCTGGATTTTTTGTTCCTGATCTTTCCGTCCCTGGATTTTCCGCCCCCTAATGATAAACAAACATGCCACCATTGCTGACAGACGGATGGATGGGCAGATCACCATGATATAAGGGTTGAGATTAGGGTAAGGTATAGGGTTATAATTGATTTTCATTGTGAATTTTTCAATAATCTTCTTCCCTGTCACCCTCAGTCAGAATGACTTCATATTTGTATCTGGTAGGGTTTAATTATGTGACAAAGGTTGTGTCCTACTGGTCTGAGATTCATTTCAGGCACCTTGGAAGAATCATTACCAATTTCATGCCCTTTGTCAAAATTAGCCCATCAGAAAGGTGGGGTCTGATCCAGTGCCATTGAAATAAGGTATGATCAGCCCTGATACCCACTGTCCTATGGTCAATTAAAGGTAAGCCTTAAAGTCCCAGTTCAGCCATTTTTTCAAAAAGCCACAGATGGCTTGAAACCTTAGGGAGCGTGTCACTGACATGCTCAATGCAGGAATTGTTAGGAAGTAGACAGGTGAACACCAGATGCAGGAACTGAAGTCTTTATTGAAACAGATTAAGGAAATCTAAATGTGACGAGTAAAAAGCACCACGAGAGAAGCGAAGGAAAGCACAGCTTTTAAACGCAGTTAATCAGGGAAAGCTTAGGAAGGAATATTAAAGCTAGGATCACACACACTCGCTAATGAGTTAATTAAAGTTAATACTACGTGACAAAATATTTACAATCACCCTCAAACAAGTGCTGGTTAGTAAAGGTTAGTAATTATCCTATCAGAGAACGCATTCACTCAGTGTTATGCGAGATCCAGAATTAAACACAGGTGGAAGCAATGAATGAAATACCAGAGCCGAAACTGAAAGAGGAAATGTGATTGGACAATGAGACGCAGGCATGTTGAAAGCTGTCAGGCGACATCACTGGAGTTAGGCAGAGAGGGAGTCGATCATCACAAGCACAAATAAGCACAAAACAACACACGAGGCAGAATCATAACAGGAATGTTTCTCAGGGCTGTCACAAGGGCCCTTATTGTCCACGTTTCAACAATAAGTCACCTTAGACACTGTTTTAAACAATTAGGCATGACAGGAGACCAACCACATACGCAAAGACCATGTGACAACCCCCATCAAAACCGTCATATCCAGACTTTCCATCTTCGCACTCGCCTGAAACCAACAATGGTTGGTCTTCACAATGGCCTTATTCCTGCCCAAACGTGAGAATCTGTGTCAAGGATGTCCATCTCTGCGTGCAACGTCGTCTTTGTGGATTAGACCTCACCCCTGCTCGACAAAGAAATCGGCTTGGCTGAGTGAACAGACATGTCCGAAGACCGATGGCACAATGGAGGACTGTTCTCCTACTGACAAGTCATGTTTCCAGCTTCACAGAGCAGACGGATGGGAGTGTGTCTGGCGCTGCACAGGGGAATGTTATGCTGATGTCAGCGCGGTGCCCCGTATGGAAGATGGTGATGTAGGAGTGCTGGTTTGGGCGGATATATCCCATAGACCTTGCATTTCATTAACGGTTACTTGAATGCAGTGTGATACCAATATGAGATGCTGCAGCCTATTGTCCTGCCATTCATCCATCAAAACAACGCCACTTTCCAGTATGACAATGCCAGACCCTACGTCACCTATGTTAGCACAGAGTTTTTTTAGACTGAAATTATCCCTCTGCTTGAATAGCCAGTTTATTTCCTGGATGCGTCCCCCATTGAGCATCTTTTGGGTGTCCTTCTCTGACAAGTTCATCATAGGATCCCACTTTCAGCCAGTATCCACCGACTCTGTGCAGCGCTAGAAGAAAGGTGGGAACACATCTTCCAAGTCACCATTGACCATTTGGTACAGTCCATATGGTGGACATGTGTAGCCGTGCAGCAGGCCGATGGCGGTCATACCAGAGTTTGATTTGTGCAATTTGGACAATGGACGCCATCCGCTTTATCGCTGCTGTGAGATTCTTTTGTGTCTGTTTCAATCACTGATTGAAATATATTGCAATATGATAATGCAATCTGTCCACACTCAATGAAAGTGCAGTGAGTTTTTGAACATGGTCATATTTCTCACAATAAGAATTGTTGTATTTATATTTTTGTGCAGTGTAAATATTAAGCAATTGTCCGTGACTGAATAGGCAGGAATGTGGGAAATGGTTCAGCAGAAAATTCAATGATGTCCCCAACTGGGCAGAGATTAGGTGGTGTGACCACAGGAGCCCTGAAGTGGGAAATGAAATGCGTCCCTGTACATTACAAAGCACTTCAATGTTCCCTATAGCAGTTCCTAATCCACCATCCTCCATCCAAGCAAATTCATTAAAAACGATAATCCTCTTTTACCCTGTAGATCAGTAATGCTGTCACACTTTCAAATTAATACCGTCAGGAATGTTTCTATTTTGACTCAATTAACTTCAAAGCATGTGTGTGCATTTGATCATAATGTATATAGATGGAAACAGGGCGAGTCAAGCATTAACAACCAGTTCTACACAATCTGACCAGATGTGAAGACCAAAGCCTTGAAGTCATGGACAATCCACAATACAATCATTGCTTACAAGACACACCTCAAAAAGCACGCCATCTTGAGTTTTTCATGGTAAAAAAGCTCCCCTTTCACAAATGACCATGTTTCATCACTGAGAATAGAACACCTTTTGAAGAACTTTTTGTAAAGTCTTTATTTCTGTGTTTATGCAAGATTCTCAATCAGCAACTGTGGTGCTGTGTTCCAGTTCTGTGAATGTCTGTTTTGTTGCAGAGCATCAAGAGTGTATTTTTAAATACGCAGTTGAGTTTGTATGTGGAAAATGCACTCCACTTGAGTCTGGGCAGAAATAGATGAGAATCAGGGCTTTTCATAAGACACTTAATTCTTCAGTAATAATACCCATAATTTTTGGTCTGGTTTTAGAATCCATTTAACCTCATACAACCCTCTGTTGGAGCTTTATCAGCTCTGGAGACAATTTGGTGGGAGACCTCACTGGTTGCCGCTTTTTACCCACAATAATTGTAGGCATGGGAGAGTGCAGCATATAAATGCATGAGTGCTACCAATAATTGTCCTGAAAATTGACATAAGGATGCTGAGGCATCTGTGGGTATTAGAGAGTCATGCTGTACTGCTGCTGTAATATAGTTACCGTGTGCCCACATTGTAGCCATGGAGAACATTCTCCCTTTGCTGACATCTTTGTTTCTCTCCAGTTATTGTTATCTCAGCTAGAGGCGAGATGGTTCGGACTTTCATGATCGAAGCTTACAAAGAAGGGTGGATCAACGGGGACCTCGTCTTCTTCTGCCTTGAACTCTTTGAGCAGAGGGACATGTTTGGAGACTTCAGCTGGAAGAAAAGTTCGTAAAGCTTCTTAAATTCAAGTTTCTGGGCGGCAATGCGTTCAGTTAATTACATTTACAGCGCTGATTCATGTCACCCACATATAAATATTAGTACAATATTTTATTTTAGGTATGCATTAAAAGCTTGTATGTTTAAGTAATTTCCAAAATGCTGCTACGAGGATGGACAAAACACTGAGAGCACCCCTGAAAATGGGCTAGCTTCGAGGTATCTAAACCAAAATTTTAAAAGCATATAAGCAGGTCATGTTTTTGCTTTTCAATGATAATTTTCAGCGTGTGTCTGGTTGAAAGAGGTCACGCCAGCTGTAGTTTGCAAAGTAAGTCTCTCTAGCAGAGTTCCAATGGGGCCAAACTGTTGCAGGTTAATTTCAAGTCAGTCGTATACAAAATTATTACAGCTGGTTTGAGGAACTTTGAGGAAAAACTCTGACATCTGCCAGACACCAAGAGGATCAAAAAAAGAACAGAAGACCTAAGCCATTGCTCTCTGACAGGGACAGACTGATACTTGGTAGGACAGCAGCTTAAACTTACAGAACTGGAGCTCTAAAAACATTGCAGAATTTAATCTATCCATACCTCAAGTTTCAACAAAAAAGGTGCGAGAACAAAAAAAAAGCATGTCTCTGTAAAATTTTAACAACAGATTTGAGTGGTCCCGAGAAAAAAAAAGAAAAAAAAAGTCAACAAAAGCCAGTAGCATTGAAGATAAAGAAGGTTCTCGCATGTGAGGCTTAGTTTGACGACTTTTATATTTACATATTCCAGGTGATGCATATGACTACATGGCCCAGAAAGCTTACACAGCTCTCTTTCGCCTCTCCCTGTACAAACCTGATGATGAACGCTACCAGAATTTCTCCATCGATGTCATCCGAAGGGCAAGAGAAGACTTCGGTTATGTGTTCACACCTGATGAGAAGGTAGCCTTCCTTTAAAATTATCCTTGAATGTCTGCTCATATATTGGTTAGCCATCTTATTCCTGAGCAGCATGATAGGGAGCTTGTGTCTATCGTAGCACTCAATCAGCGAAAGGCATGAATACACATCGGACAGTTCAAAGCTCCATTCCAGAGAAGCCACAAATTCACTTTCACACTCAGACCCACTGGAAATTTCAGTCTCCACCTCAACGAACCCGCATGTCTGCAGGCAGGTGGAGGAGACTGGAGAACTTGGGAAGCAGGCTTTGACATATGGAGCGCATGCAAGCTCTCTGCTAGACAGTGTTTCTCACTGTGCCATTATGTCACAATATCCTTGACTGTATTTAAGGCTGTTGCTGCAGATACTTGTTAGAAAGGATATATTTCTGGATATATACTGTTGTAGCTTTAATTTTACATTATCTTCCTGTTACCTGCTTCCTATGATTATTGCTCAGCACTAGCTTTTCCGTACTTCTTGAGAATAAGACAAGTGTTAATCTGTCTTGTCCTTTTAGCCATTTAAATCATGCTGGATAGCAGAATCTGCCAAACATCTAATTATATTTACAATAACCTCATCAAGAGGAACTGTCTTTACTGAACAAAACACTGGGGGTTTTCAGTGTAGGTGGGTACACTACATTTGCAATTGCCTTGATTGCCACTGCTATATGTAGCATAAGCATCCGCACAACCCCAACATTAATCAGGTTTCATTGCAATTCAGCCATTACCAGAGCAGCCAAGCATGTATTTTCTTTGCTGAGAGGATATTACATTATGCAAGCTATATTACAAAGCATACTATTGTCTCAGATACGAACACTTGACACGTTTGCACTGAATATATGCAGGAAGATATTGTTACCATTCATATTTTTGAGGACTTGGCTTTTAAATTCCCATTGAACACCATCTTTATAATTGATGTTAAACCTCAAAACTGACTTTCTATGAAGTATCCATCAAACTTTGAATGGAAAAATTGAGCATACCTGTGATAAAATGAGTAACAAAAATAGCTTTCATGCAGGCTGTATGTGGTGGCCGTAGTGAGCGTTTTAGTGATTTATATTAACTCAATGATTGGTTCAGCTCCTAGTCAATAAAATTAGGTTAATTACTTGATTACAATGCAGCATCGCATTGTGATGAAAAGGTTCTCATCCAATGTATATGTTGTATTAAGCCACTGGGAGCGGAAAGTCTTTAGATTTGGAAATGTAATAAGGGAAAAGGAGTCATCCTCACATATGCCTCACATACTTCTTGTGCGTTTACTGTATACCACCAAGGCCCAAAAAAAGATGCATAAAAGAGAATTGATGATTTGAGGTCCAAGGGACTTTAAACCCATCCACCACCTTGGACAGGAGTTTTTGCCAATTATGACAGAATGCTTCAATCACCATTGACGAGATATTCCGCCAATCACTTTTCACTGTTGAATGGTGGAGAGAGGATTTGGCTTCAGATCTTCCAACAAAAATCGGTATTGAAAGATCAATAAATATTGTCAAAAACGCTGAAAAGAGCTGGCAACTTAAAAAAATACGCTGGCGAGGAAAGAGTAAAGTTCATAGGTTCAAATGTCTCTTTGTTGCAAATGTATCTCCAAGTAGGTAACCTTTTTTTCCCGTATTTATTTCATCCTTTTTATGAATAGGTGTCTGTTCTAGCTGCTCTTGCTCATGATTCCGTGTGGCTGTATGCTCAGGCACTGCACGAAACACTGTCCGAAAATGCCAATCCCTACGACGGCTTTTTCATCACCCAGAAAATGTGGAACAAAACAATCACAGGTTAGGCACTTGGAGATCGATGACTAGGAGTTGAAAAGGAAATCAGACAGCAGGAAATGAGCTTTTAAAAATATAAGCTAGGCTCTCTGTTAATATGGTGGTCCTGCCTTAAAATGAATCTATCTTAAATTCAAGGCATTCAAGGTGATGTGACAATCGATGATAATGGAGATAGGGAGTCAGCCTACATGATGCACCACTTCCAGGAGAGTAATGGGGAGTTTGAGGTGAAGTATTTCAATTTTTCTACAATTACTTTTTCAGCAGCCATTATCAGAACATAAACATCCATCTGTCCAGTATCAGCCTCACGAAAGCGTGAGCTGGGTAGTGGCGATGCTGTAGCTTATCACAGTTTTCGTTGGACAAGGAGTAGGAATATATACCTTGTTATCCGCCCATCAGTGACTGAGCACATACACACAGGCACTGTCTCATTCTCTACTATACCTGGTTGCAATGCAAGCTTTCCAATAACCTGAAGTTCATGTACTTGGACTGTGCTGTGCTGTGGAATCCCACATGTACACAGGGAGAACATGCATATTTAGATAGATATTCAAATTGGGGTTCAAACCTGGGACCTTCCTGAGGCAACAGTGCAACCCTCAGCACCACTGTGCCAGTCATATTCCAAACAGTCAAACTTCATTCCCAAAATTAAAAGTGAGCTTTTGAGTGAAAAGTATAATGAACAGTTGTACTACATCGGCTTGCATGCAGTTTGTTATTGAATGTTTAGCTTATCCCATTCGTATTCTGGTTCATGAGCACCACCTGCTGGAAACTAACGTTATTGACGGCACTAGCAATCATCAAAGAGCAAATGGAAAATTCTATTCTGTTTCTTCGTTAGCTATGACATCAATAAAGGTGAAAGTTTTCCTCTCTGTAGGTTATTGCCAGTTACTTTGGGACAAACAAAACATTTGAACGAGTGGAGAGGGTTGTAATCAGATGGCCTGGAGGCAGAACCAGCCCCCCTCCTGACACCCCTGAGTGTGGATTCCAAGGAGAACGATGCCCTCGCGCTGGTACCCTGCCTCTCAAAATCCTCCAAATTCACTCTTCCAAGAGCCCTCATAAGTCTAGACTGCAAGTAGTTTCTGCCCTTGTTTAGTCCAAGTCAGTGCAGTGGTAGGTTGCTTGTCTGGTAACCAAGTTGGGGCTTAGGATTCTGACTTGCCTCTGGAATGATGATAAAGTGAATAACTCTGCCCCAGGGCTCTTGATCAAGGCACTTAACCCCAAAATTTCCCCTGGGGGTTACCCCTGATTCTCTCTATCCCTCCTTACTCGCAACTGTTCTATCTGGTATTTCTCCCAGCGTGCCCTTGAAAAAGAGAATCGTGTTCTCAGTAGATCTTCCTTGGTTGAATACAAGAATTAAAAAGATGATGAGATTATATGGAGGAGAACAGAGAATCAACCATGAGTAAGACCTCAGAACTAACCCTTTCGGTGTAGATGATGGATGTTTTCCCTTGGAAGTTAAAATGGCTGCAGTGAGGTATCTTGACAGCAGGTGTCACTAGAGCTCTTTCTCAGTGGCCACTAAATATCCTGGGTCACCATTTCACAGCGCTGTTCGTCTTTGTTGTGATATTCTGCCTGCTGAGACCTCAAATAAGGACGCCAAGCTCATTTTTTTCTGGGCTTGGTCCTTGCTTGCCCAAGGTGATAGAAATTCGGAGTAAATTATTTACAGCTGCCTCCCAGGCTGGAACAGCCATTTCTTTCTCTCCTGAAATATGTATCTTCTGTAATAATATTGTGATATTGGCTTATTAAACTTCCCCCATCGAGTGCAAAGTTTTATTTTAAAACAAGTAGGTTTGGGCAAACTTCTGTGACACTTCCTAAAATAGGTATTGGTTGTTTTTTGTTTTTTTCAAAATTTTACAAAACACTAAATGTAGAAATTATTAAGATGTAAGTAACACTGTCAGTATTTGTTAACTGTCAGCTGATCCCTTATTACTTATTCTTGCTGAACCTGCTCAGCCTTAGTAAACAATAACACTTATTGAAATAAAGTCAAGCAAAAACAAAAAATGCACAGCAAATATAGTGATTATGGGCAATGTGAGGTAAAGGGACCATGTGGAGGCATATGAAATTACCATATTTACCCGGAAAGTCCTGAAGTCAGAGTGCAATTGTCCTGCCACCCATGTTTTCCATCCATCATCTCAGGCTAATCAAAATTACGCTTATGAAGAAATCCAGGCATTTGCATCAGGATAAACAGAATGGTCTTGACTGGCTTTTGCCTCTCTGGAAATGACTTAACTAAATTTCTTGTGTCCTGCAGATAGGAGTCTGAAGATTGCTATTGGGCTCATAATCAGCTTGTTGGCTGCAGGGACACTGGGCATAAGTCTCCTTTACAGGTAGCTGCACTGTGCTGTTTATGGGCTATATTACCCAGCTCTGAATTACCCAGGATTCAACAGCTAAATATTTTACATTTTACTGTATACTGACAGTGGTGCGATTAAATTTGCCAAAGTAAACACCCCTCACCGCCCATCCTATACTTCTCAATGACTGTTCTACTGGGTTTTAATAACCTTTCTTTCACTCTCTTTGGTCAACACACACCCTTCAGCTTAGTGAGTGGGAAATGGTTTACAATTTTACAGGCAAAACTGAAGGGAGAAAGAATATCAAGGAAAGAGAGAATTCCTCCGTGGTATCATAAAACACAATGTATGTCTGAATTTATACAGCTATTTCTTTACTCAGGAAGTACAAAATTCAGGAGAAGGCTTCAATGATGTCATGGAAGATCAGCTACAATGAGGTCACTAGAATGACTGAGCCAGGGACGACCACGTCTGCATGCCAGGTGAAAGGGCTGGCTTTTCAAATATCATCTTTTATATCACTGGAGACAAGCAGACTGCTCAGCCTGGCTAAAGTATCAGGTTAAAAGGTGACACTACACTAAATGACCTCGTATCATTTTTTAGTATGAGTATAATAATACAATATTTCAAAATGGCGAATTTATGGTGTTAGGGAACTATTGTAAACCAAATCTACAATACAAAGTAATCCAAAAAAAAAAAAAAAAATCTTGGAAAAAGTACTGTGCTGTATAAAAATGACCATAACAATGAAAGAGATTATAGTCACAATTGCATGTTTCTTTAGAGCGTGGTGATTAGGCATCAGTTTTTGAGCCCGCAGTTGTCTTTTCAACAAGGTGGCTTTCTCTGCTGACCAATCAATGCGCTCCTCTTGGAGAGCAGTGGATGGAAACTCAGATGGCCAGCTTCCATGCCACAGGACTGTGGGGTATAAAGTAAGCCGCCAAAATAGTCTCCTATTGCCGTTCTTGAGTGCCAGAGTTGTGCTATATATGTTTGTGCGTGCGTGTGTATGTGTGTGTGTGCACGCACGCAACGGAGAGATGGAAAGAGAGAGAGAGAGACAGAAAGAGAGAGAAAAAGAGAGGGGACATGAATTCTGCACAGCTATAATTAGTATTATTCATTGTTTCTGATTAGCCACTAATCTGCAGGCGCTCTATTGATCAGTCATTTTGATATATTGATCCTCTCATAATGTTTCTCCCTCCACAATGATGACAAGCACAAATATCAGTAGATTACTGTGTTGGATGCGAGTTATTAGAAGCTAAGATGCAAAGTGTCTCGACTGCATTAATTACCACCTCCAGCACTGCGAATTCCATCCATTTAAGGGTGCCATTTTCTTGCTCTGAGACAAAACACAAGTAATAGTTTGCAAATTGTGATTTTTTAATTTAATCTGTGCAAGACAGTCCTTTTTTTTTTTTGCTTGAGAACTGAATGATTTTAACAATGCACATGCAGTTCATCCTCACTCTCTGCTCTTTCTTTTTTGCCCTCAAAGGAGAATATTTGCTCTGTTCGCTTCTTGCCGCTAAAAAGTGTCAGCCTGAGCCACGAGTTAATCACAGAGTTGAAGCAGGTACGCTCCAGCATCATTCAGTGTGAATGACGCAGAAGAATAATTATAGAGGTGATGCTTTGTACAATGCAGTATTACACCTATTTGTGTTTCCTCACTACAGTGCAAAGAACTAATCCACCCAAACATCTGCTGCTTCATTGGGGCCTGCTTAGAACCTCCTTATTTTTTCCTGCTCACTGAGTTTTGTCCGAAAGGAAGCCTGCAGGTACTTCCAACTGTTCATTTCATATATTTATGGAAATGCTTTTTTCTGTAAATAAACCACGGGGAATATAATCGTTTGGATGTACCAAAAGCCTATTAATTGGCCTCATCATACTGGGTTAATGAGGGCTGCTTCACAGAGGCTTTGTTCAACTAAACACTTTGCCTGGGGTTTACCAAATGCTGTTTTACTTACTCCAGAAACCACAATATTGATTTCAAATACCAACAACGTCATGGGCTTTATTTTCTTGAGGTGGTAACATTATGCACAGTTTCATCCCTAACCCGACCGGCTTATTTATCTCCTTCACCCGCTTGAGTAGCTTGATACCCTGACATGAAAATCGCTTGCGATGAAGTGGATTGACCCATGCACAATCTTAGTTTTGACTTGTCATGTTGGCCTACCCCATAAGTTATGCAAACAAAACTGCGGTGGGATGTTTTTCAACTCATTAGTGAGCACAGGATAATAGTTTTCAAAAGGCATAGCTGAGACAAAATAACATTATCTCATCATCCATTCCCCTCTTACTAAACGAGCTGGAAGGTACATTTCTCATTTTCATTGAATTTTAACACTTACATCTCAAGCAATCATAAAGCCTGGATAAGCTGCATCAGACTGAGAAAAATGGTTCTCCTGCGCTCGTGGCTTTTGCCTAAATAGTCTATTTCCCCTAGTATCTAACATAACCACGGGATGCACTGATATTCCCAGAGAAATAGCGTGAACACATGTTATGTCCGATATTAGCACTTATTTCAGCATGGATTGCTTGGAAATAGCAATATTTGTAAAAATTAATGCGACTAGTGGAATTATGCTTTGCTTAATAGTATTGTGTAATGTACAACTGAGAATGACATTGTCAGTATGGATTGTGAACATGGTAATTGTGAGTGTAAGTTTGCATTTCTTTTCATTATAAAACGGGTGCTTCCCATCCTTAAATGTGATTGGCGGAGCCGCGTTCCATGCCGGGATTAAATCACTGTAACCCACTGTATTCTGAGGCAGACTGCAGCACAAAATATCCCTGCGCACAACCACCCACCCAGCGCTGAACTGACTTGTTAGGTTATGTCTGTTTCAAGACTTAGCTCGCTATTTCGATGATAGCGAAGTTTAGCCTTTTAACCCGCTAACCAGTTGGCTATCTAGTTAGCAAGCTATTGGATTACAGAGTTTGATACGATTTTAGCTTGCTAGCTACACTGCTAAATAGCTCACTGTTTCAATATTAGCAATAAATTGATGATTTTTTTTTTGTTGTGTGTTTATTTTATGAGCGATGTGTAGGGTAACCACATCCATTGTAGTGAACGCTAGCTAGTTGACAAGCTGGCAAGTAAACTAATGCACTATTCAACATATTTTCATGGACACCGGCAAGTGTGGAGGACAAAAATCAATCTTGTTCCCTACTCTCACTGTTGGTTGTAATGATTTGGCCGATCGGCGCGAGTGAGAACAAGGAAACTTGAAAACCGAAACGAACGTAAAATTATTTAACGGGGCCTTCGGGAGATCGAAGGGGACATTACAAATGGCCTGCTTTCATAGTATATCTAGATTAACGAGCCCAAATAGCCGGATATGACATAATGGCGCTAGATGAAAAAGCAATCTTAGTGTCTGTGTTGCCTGCCGACCATTCTGTCCACTTGGTGGAAGAACGAATAGTTCTCAATTTTACTGTTGAATTATTACAAATAAATTTATTATTATCATTATTATTATACGCCCGTCTTAAGACGGGACGTATTATGTCATCACCCCCGTCCGTCCGTCTGTCTGTTGTCTGTTAGCAATTTCTTGTCCGGGGCATAACTCCTGAGCCGCTTGAGCTACATTCGTGACACTTCACATACACGTGCACCATCACTAGGCGCTGTGTCGCGCACCATGATTTTGTTCACCCGGTCAAGGTCAAGGTCACTAGCAATGGTCAAAGGTCACATGGGGCCCAGATGGGGCTTGTCCGGAGCACAACTTCTCAACCGCTTCAGATAAATCCGTGATATTTCATACACACGTGTACCATCAGTGAGCGGAGTGTTGCGTACCATGTTTACGGCCCTCCCTCCAAGGTCAAGGTCACGGACAAAGGTCAAAGCTCACATGGGGCTGTTGTCTGTTGGATATTGCTATCATGTTGTCTGTCCACTTCCTGATCCATGCTCATGACGGGCGTATTATCCACCGTTGGCGGTGCTCTTCTTGTTTTTCTTGTGTGGTCATTTAATGGGCTATATGTGGGGTAACTATTTTATAAAAGCTATAAGCCCCTCGAAGCAGTGGGTTACAGTGATTTTATAACTGCGAAGGGGCACTAAGAACGCTCATCCGCCATTATACAAAACCCAAAACCAGTGAAGTTGGCACGTTATGTAAATCGTAGATAAAAACAGAATACAATGATTTGCAAATTCTTTTCAACTTATATTCAATCGAATACACTGCAAAGACAAAATGTTTAATGTTCAAACTGAGAAACTTTATTTTTTTTATGCAAATAATCATTAAATTAGAATTTAAAGGCAGCAACACATTGCAAAAAAGTTGCCACAGGGGCCTTTTTACCACTGTGTTACATTGCCTTTCCTTTTAACAACACTCAGTAAATGTTTGAAAACTGAGGAGACCAATTTTTGAAGCTTTTCAGGTGGAACTCTTTCCCATTCTTGCTTGATGTACAGCTTAAGTTGTTCAACAGTCCGGGGTCTCCGTTGTCGTATTTTACGCTTCATAATGCGCCACACGTTTTCAATGGGAGACAGGTCTGGACTACAGGCAGGCCAGTCTAGTACCAGCACTCTTTTACTACGGAGCCATGCTGTTGTAACACGTGCAGAATGTGGCTTGGCATTGTCTCGCTGAAATAAGCAGGGGCGTCCATGAAAAAGACGTGGCTTGGATGGCAACATATGTCGCTCCAAAACCTGTATGTACCTTTCAGCATTAATGGTGCCTTGACATATGTGTAAGTTGCCCATGCCTTGGGCACTAATACACCCCCATACCATCACAGATGCTGGCTTTTGAACTTTGCGCCTATAACAGTCCGGATGGTCCTTTTCCTCTTTGGTCCGGAGGACACGACGTCCACAGTTTCCAAAAACAATTTGAAATGTGGACTCGTCAGACCACAAAACACTTTTCCACTTTGCATCAGTCCATCTTAGATGAGCTTGGGCCCAGCGAAGCCCGCGGCGTTTCTGGGTGCTGTTGATAAATGGCTTTCGCTTTGCATTGTAGAGTTTTAACTTGCACTTGCAGATGTAGCGACGAACTGAAGTTACTGACAGTGGTTTTCTGAAGCGTTCCTGAGCCCATGTGGTGATGTCCTTTACACACTGATGTCGGTTTTTGATGCCGTACTGCCTGAGGGATCGAAGGTCACGGGCATTCAATGTTGGTTTTCGGCCTTGTCGCTTTCGTGTGACCTTTTGAACCTTTTGACGATATTACGGACCGTAGATGATGAAATCCCTAAATTTCTTGCAATAGCTCGTTGAGGAATGTTGTTTTTAAACTGTTCGACAATCAGCTCACGCATTTGTTCACTAAGTAGTGACCCTCGCCCCATCCTTGTTTATGAATGACTGAGCATTTCAGGGAAGCTGCTTTTATACCCAATCAGGGCACCCACCTGTTCCCAATTAGCCCGTTCACCTGTCAGATGTTCCAAATAAGTGTTTGATGAGCATTCCTCAACTCTCTCGGTCTTTTTTGCCACTTGTGCCAGCTTTTTTGAAACATGTTGCAGGCATCAAATTCCAAATGAGCTAATATTTGCAAAAAATTACCAAGTTTACCTGTTCGAACATTAAGTAACTTGTCTTTGCAATGTATTCAATTGAATATAGGTTGAAAAGTATTTGGAAATCATTGTATTCTGTTTTTATTTACAATTTACACAACGTGCCAACTTCACTGGTTTTGGGTTTTGTAAAATCACTGTAACCCACTGCTTCTCGGGACTTATTCCTTTATTCTGGGGACCAGGTTGCATCACACTGGAGGACTGTATCAAGTTTTTATTGTCGTGAAACTTTCAGTTTGTTCTCGGTTTAGTTTGGTTAGGTATTATATGAGGCCCCCTCATTTTGACTATCAAAAACAATAAAAAACAATGATATTCACTTGCATTTGATGCAAAAGTTTGTACCATGTGTGAAGAGAATTGGTTGGTAGTATAAGAGTACATCATTTATAATTCAAACCACACAAAAATCTCTCCATTTTTAGCTGATTGGAGAAGTAGGGGCCAGCTTGTATTTTGCTTGACAGATTATTATTTGCACTGAGTAACACTTTCAGATTTAGCTGACTTCTGGTCAATGAGTTTATGATCCAGGAAATGGATTGTTTTGCCTCTAAAGCTCTTTCCTTGTGTTTGTGGAACATTTTGTTCCAAAATTTAAAAAAATGTGGACATAAATTTTATTTCTGAATGGTTCTAGTGTCTTGCTTCATTGAAATCAATTTTTCAGTCTCAGTGATGCTCACATCCTGAGTTATAAAGCCTTAAACAGGGGTCATGCACAATTGGCAAGGATGGGCTTGATTTGGCATCTGCGCAAAGGGGTTAAATAGCCCTCATCCAAAATGTGTAACCAGATGAACCGACCCCTGTCCATCATCGATTGGGATTTTATGGGTCCTTGGGGTCTCAGGCACGCATCCATGCAGAAAGCCAGACAGTCATTGGAAAGCCATTGATTCCATGAGATTCTTCATATAAGCACATGCAAGGCATCCTCCTATATATGACGCGTTTTATGGCTAAAGGATAAGGCTGGAAATGGTTTTATTAGCAAGTATTGCTTGCAAACAGTGAATATGGACAAAATTCCAGTAGGAAATCAGTAGCCCAAAACAATCAAATATATCTTTGGTCCACAGTAAGGCAAGAAACACTGAACTGTGCTGTTGTATTAAACTGTCACCGAAATATGTCAAGAAAATTAAACCTAGATCCATTACAGATGAATTCTTAAAGCGCTCAGCTGCAAGAAGAAACACTGCCCTCCTATAAAAATACCTTCTGATTTAATAAGTGAAAAATAAATTTTTTTCATATTTCATAGCTGTGATGATTGATTGACTGTATTTTATTCCATACCCTTCTATGTGTTCCTTGTATGTGTGATTGATTTTAAAGCAAGAGCTGCACTGTCTCTCAAACACTATCGTGTCATATTGGATCCTTTGCTTGTGATTATTCATGTTCATGCAAAAACTTTTGCTAAATGCTTTCCATAAGCATTGATTACTACCTGTACATGTTCTGGTGTGTACCATCCGCTGAATATTTGGCCTCCACACTTCAAAGTCCAAATTATTATAATCATTATTGTTTTTATCTATTTTTTTTTAAATAAATAATTTTTTAATTAATTCTATTTCTTATTATTTTCTGGAGCTGAAATGACGGCGGTAGTAAACCCCATCATGCTCTGCTTTGTGGAGGCAGCTATTTCCTCCACTGGTGTGCTTGTTCTTCACCTGAAAAAATTACAAGTTCACTTTGACAATAATGCAGTGATTTTGAAGGGACTGACTGTGGCTGATCTGATTGGCCTTACTGGAGCCAAACCCCCAGCATCCTCTCAGGTACTTGATTCAACTTTATCCAGCCCTTTTGACAACAGCGCCTCAGTTGCTCTTTTACTCTATCATGTCACAAAATGACCAATATGGAGTTAGACCTTCTGGGTTGATTTCTCGTTACCAGTCAAAACCTGATCTAAGTAAGTCCATGGTTTAAACCAGGTTTAAACACTGTTGAAAGCGTGGTCTAACTTATTGGATTTTTTGTGCCTAGTTTTTCATAAAACCTGGTCTTAAGCATAGTCTAACTCAAAACCAGGAAGGGGGGTATTCTAAGGTCTTACTCGCTTCTGTGACATGACTGTTTGACCAGTGGCAGTAGATCTATGCTACATGTACTGCCAGGTAAATGGCTCTGAATGACCCTGTTATTGGATTTTTGGGTATGGAAGCCCTGAAGTGAGAACGTACCTAGACGCATCTCGTCAAGGTTATGTCCACCGCATACTACAGCGTCGCCATTTCAGCACGCAGTCGTTAAAATAAAGCTTACCTGGACAGCTCTCCCAAACTGCATACACTCCTATTTAGCGTAGTGTTTGGGTTCCTGGTACAGTGATGTAATGTATGGGGTCTAATCGTACAGGAATGTAAACATGTTTAACTAAATTTCACAGAACAGTGCTATCGTCCTGCCATTTTGGTTGGGAGAGGGAGAGGGAGGTGAACAATAATATCGACTAGATGAGGTAACTTTTTTGTCAGTGACAAATATCTTATAGTTTTCTTGTCAATCCGATGTCAACCAATTAAGAGGTATCTCAGATCTAAAGTGACATCTAGGTTTGGGCTTCTGGGCTACCGTGTATATATATATGACGCCACAAGCCCCAACAAGGTATGAATGCACTCTTGCTCAGTGGCACATAAACCTGGTTTGCCCCGTGGCTTTTTGTGGACTGATGAGACCTAATTTATTCAATCCACAAGAAATTGCTTCATAGACCAAATGTGACCCAAATCCGAGTATTTTGCCCATATGTGACCTGTGTCCGATCTCTTATAGACAGTTTTAACAGCACAAATCCAATTTTTTTTAAATCCGACCCAGGCCACTTTCATATGTGGTCCTAAATCCGATGCATATCTGATATTTTGTAATGTGACTGCTGTCTGAACGGCCAGGTCGCATTTATCCAATCTTTTCGTCATTGAAATGCCGAGACGAGACGCCCCCATATTTACTTCCGTCAACAAACAGTGCGTGCCTGCGGGGTCACGTATTACCTCAGGACCTCTTTTGCACATGCGGGTCACTTCAGAGTCGCATTCAGTTCATACTCAAAACTGATAGAAGTCGCATATAATGTATAATATAAAATATAAAAAAATCGGATTTCTCCAAAAAATCCGAGCTGTGCATCGCAACCTGCTGTCTGAACGTAGCCCAAGACCAGCGACAAGAAATCTGCTTGCTGAGTTTTGATCCGCAATATCGTTAGCACTTGCATTTGCACTGCATTAGCAGTTAGCACTGCATTTAGGTTGTCAAAATAGGGCCCCATGTTTGGAAATGATAAGGAGGGAAAGTTCTCATCATTTTTACAAACAAGTATACATAATTTGCCCTGAAAAAGATATTTTCAAGCTGGATGCTGGTTTAATTTCATGGCATGATTCTCATTTCAGGACATCTTGAGAAATAGCTCCATCAAACTTGACTGGACCTTTAAATCTTCCTTGATTCTGGACATCGTAAAGGTAGGCTTACTTGCATACTTATTGCTCACTGAGACATTAATGCTCCAAATTTGGACCACACATTTTTCTTGTCTCCCACATTGTGCGGTACAAGAGAAAAATTTTTACTTCAAATATTGCAGGTGAGTACATAGGGGCTGTGGTGTGAGGTCCACGTTCTCATTCCAGGGTATGGACTTCCTGCATCGCAGTCCGCTGCGCTCCCATGGTCACCTGTCCTCCTCTAACTGTGTGGTGGATAGCAGGTTTGTGCTGAAGATCACCGACTTTGCTCTCGACCACCTGAGATGGCAGGCCAGGGGAGAGATGGTTAACCACCATTGTGACTGGCAGAGTGAGTGACTCACACAAACAATGGTCTCGTCTCAAGCCTGGAAGAAATGGCCTTTTTGCTTACCAGCCAGGGTACTGCTGACATTTTACAAATCGCTCGCACTCCATAAACACAGTTGTTTTACAGCACAAGGTGCAGAGTACCTGAAATAATATATCCACTGCGAATTTTAGGGGTTTTTTTTTTTTACCTGCAGTTATAACCTGTAGCCACCTCCTTTGAAAAACATGAATGCATGTCCACAATTCATGATCACTGCCCAGCTTCCAGGCGAGACTAATCACTCTATATGATGAGCGACAATAATTAGCGAGTTAGCATGTGACTAAATGCATTAGCATGGAAGCTGTCTTAGCTTCACAGCCCCTGTCATTTACACAATGATTATCACTACGATATTCATGATTACTGTGATTAAAGATAATGTTTTAACGGGTCATTTAGGTCCACAGCGGCTGTTTTATAAACCCCACAGGCTTGCTGTGGAGAGCACCAGAGCTTCTGCGGCAAAGGGGTTCTCCCAAGGGCACCCAGAAGGGTGATGTTTATAGCTTTGGCATCATCGTCCAGGAAATTGTGTACCGTCGCGGTCCCTTCTTCATCCCTAACTGCACCCTGAAGTCCAGTGGTATCATCATATAGGCCGCACTGTTAACCCAGATAGTGTGGCAAACTCCAATGTTTTGTGGAAACCTGATACCTCAAAAAAAATATGTATGCCACCTTAATTGCATTGTGTGGACGTTAATTAAAGAATATAAAGTAAAAGTTATTCTTACCACGTTTTTAACACAAGATCACTAAGTTGGCTTGTACTATTTTTTGAGGTCATCAGTTTCCACAAAACAATTGAGTGCACCACACTATCTGGGTTTACAGAGCAGACATGATACGTTATATCTTACATATTCTGTCATGCATGTAATATTTCACGTCATATTAATTATGGGATCTCTCACAAGCTGGGGGGAGTCCAGGGGGCATATTGTAGATGGATCAGAGAACTGGCCTTTTTGCAAAGCATCCAATGTCATTTATGTCAGCCTCTGAAAAAGCAAATCCACCATATCGCACAGGCCTGCACAGATGGGACTCATCCATGAGCCAACCTGAATTCGAAGGTCCCGACTATCACATGTTCATAGTGCTAGATAATGTTGTCACAATTGAGAACTGGGCAAGTATCGTGCCGTCTAACTGACCATTAGCAGCTCCAGGTCAGTAACCTCAGTCTATCATCCTTTGGAAACAATAATAGGGCTTTCCATTCCTGCATAACTCTGAAGTGGCAGTTTTCAATGATATTTAAAATTGTTGTGTGATACGAGAGTGTTTCACGGCGGTGCCAAGGAGTCACTTGCTTGCCAGAGGTGCCGAGCAGCTATGGTCGGGGTGTGTTTCAGAGATAGCGGAGAGAGTGGCAGCGGGGGGCTGCAGCCCTTTTAGACCCCACGTGGACCCAGCGGAGTGCCCAGAGAACGCAGAGGCGCTCATGAGGAACTGCTGGAGGGAAAGCGCTGCGGAGAGACCTGACTTCTCTGCCCTGAAAGCTGTTGTGAAACGGCTGTGTCCCAGCGGGTGAGCCTCGTTTGCCATTTTGTCTTCCTGTTTAGATCACCCACACCAAACCCCTACTACCACACCTACCCCTCCCAATAATAGCTCTCCCCACACACATAATATACAAACCCCAATTCCAGCGAAGTCAGGACGTTGTGTAAAACATGAATAAAAACAGAATGCACTGATTTACAAGTCCTTTTTGACCTAATTGAGCTCACTACAAACAGAACATATTTAATGTTCCAACTGATAACCTTTATTGCTTTTTTGGATATATCGCTCATTTTGAATTTGATGCCTGCAACACGTTCCAAAAAAACTGGAACAGGGGCATGTTTACCACTGTGTTACATCACCTTTCCTTTTAACATCATTCAGTACGCATTTAGGAACTGAGGACGCTAATTGTAGAAGCTTTGTAGGATACAGCAGACCAGCTCAAGGAATTATGTTGACACCTGTTTTGACAGTCAGCAAGTCCACTGACTGACATTGGTGTTAAGTTACCCTAAAACTTTTTGAATGAATTGGAAAACACCCGTCGGTGCTCAGTGAAGGAGCGCGAGGCAGAGTCCCATTAATAGTGGTTAGCGCTGACAGCTCCTTAGCAAGGTAAACAAACACTCCACATGACAGCTTCGCTCCAGAAGACTAGGTGACATCCAGCTTCCCACAGGAGAGCCCTGCTGTCAGGCAGCGTTAAAATGCCCACCGATCTCACACTGAGCGATTGCTGACGTTTAAAGCTTACACTGTGCATAGCGTCATGCTTCCCTGAATATTTAGGCAATTATAAACTAACACTATCTGCACGAGCAAATAAACTCAAAACACTGAAATTAAAAGGTGAAAAACAGTAACAAAAAAGTGTTAGAGGCGTTTGTGAGAATCGTGATTTAAAGTAATCTGACATTCCCTGCATTATGCAGCATGAGTGTTCAATCATTTGCTATGGTCTGAAAATCAAATGAGAAATTAATGCTAGATTTTGAAATGACAAAAATACTACCTGCTTTTATAATGTAAAAATGCAACCGGCCCGGCATTGACTCTTCTCGAAGGACTGCGCTTGCTGAAAGGGAGCATTGTAGTCATATAAATGAATGAGCTTTATTGCCACAGCATTTGATCCCCGCGATGAATTGAGAAACTGTCCAGAGCGTTTTCTTGTCCCTTGAACATTTTTCCATTGTATGCTGCGACACACTCGGAGACCTAAATCAGGAATAAGCAGTTTAGATAACAAACGGATGGATTAATATAATGTGGAAAAAGTTTGCTTGCAACTGTTTAGTCTACATCAATTGACCTGCCTAGTCTGTTTGATTAAAAAAAAGAACAATCTCCCCTTGTTGTGGAACATCATGTTAGGGGGAGTGACAACATTTTGGATGACCTTCTGTCTCGTATGGAGCACTACGCCAATAATCTGGAGGAGATTGTGAACGAACGCACAGCCCAGCTCCTGGAGGAGAAGAGAAAAGCTGAGAGCCTCCTCACGCAGATGTTGCCACGGTAACGGCTAGGGGCACATAACATCATCACCCCCCCCCCGACCGCCTGAATGCATTATCCCGGCATTTCTTCGCCGATGCTCGCACTTGTTCACCTCAGAAAGGGCACACTGTACCTCAGTCTGCCTGTGACTGCACTGTCATGTGAGTTCTGTTTTCTCAACAACATCTCCCTGTTTGATCACAGCCAAAGCCCCATCCCTTTGCACAGACAACCCAAACCACCTCTGCCAGGCACTGATCCACACGTCAAAAGTGCAGCTGTTTTTATCCAGACGACTCGTCGGCCATATGTCTGCCTTTCACCGCTGTGTCTCCCTTTCAAGTACAGATCTGTTGCCATCCAGCTGATAGCAGGGAAGCCAGCGCGGGCCGAGACCTATGACTGCGTCACCATCTATTTCAGCGACATCGAAGGATTCACGGCCATGTCTGCCAGAATCACTCCCATGCAGGTTAGACGCCATTTATGAGCACATCTCTAATTTGCGTGGAAAGCTACTAAACCCCAGACCTGGAGGTGACTCAAGGGAAAGCCGCGAGCCTTTTAGATCCTCGCAATTTACCGTGAATCATGAGCTCTCCCTAAACGCGAAAGCTTTTAGCCCAAGGTGTTCCAGGCAGACGTCAGTCTCGGCACGAAATGGCAGAACGCAACAGTCTCCACTGAAGGCAACAGCGGTATTTTAACAAAATTGTTCTCAGTGAAACATTAAAAATCCAGCCAAATGCCAGTGCGCACACAACATTTACTCCTGCTGTGTCCTGGGTGTCCTTTTCAGGCGAGGCTAATGTAGCCTGCTCAGAATGCCAGATGCTTAGTGAATCCTGGGGCAATGCTCCCAGGTTTGAATGACCTTTGTTGGGTCAAGCTCACCTCACCACGGCTTTAAAGCTTGGCAGTGGTGACAAAGGTCAGGGGTTTATATGCCAGCCTGGGTGTTGCTCTGAATCAAAGCATTTTTGCCTCTAGTGAAATCCAGCTGTACACTGCACCTGGGATGCACTATGTCTTTGATGTTATACTTGTCAGACTGATTTCAGATTAAGCCTAGTTCCAGATGAAATTAAAATTTGAGCGATGATTGTCCATAGTGCAGGAGAAACCTTAATCTGTGTCCATAAAATTGATCTGTCATGTATTAGTTTTAATAATGTGTTGACTGTTTCATTAGTCCAAATTGTACTGCAAAAATGCCAAGTGAATTTTTTTTCTTCAGGTGGTCAATGTGCTGAATGACCTGTATACATTCTTTGACAACATCATTGACAGCCATGATGTGTATAAGGTAATGTTACATAAACAATGACATTCAAAAATTAGTGAATGCAGTGTAAATATAAATATTCAATAAAAAATTCCTATATTAGTTTATTATAAAATATACTCCAGATAATGTACAGCAGGGGCGTGCTGGGGATCCAATTCAGGCCGGGAGACTACCAAGCAAGCAGGCCATTTAAGTGTTGCAGTGGACGCAAAGCGCGCGCGGCGAAAAATTTGTGGGGATTTTTCTTCAAAAAAAGACGACTTTAAGCAGCATTTAGAGTTGTCATAGCAACTACAACAACACTATTAGACTGACAGCCACAGAACAACACTCTATTAAACACAACCATGACGACAGCTCCACACAGTCCTCCATACCGTACCAGTTTTGTCTTCTCTAATCTCTTCTCTACATCCTACTGTGTCCTTTTGTTCTATATTATTTATATAGTGTGCAGAATTACACAAAAACATGCTTGTATTATTTTGTCAGCAAATCGTTTAGATGTCATGCCAGCTTACAACAGCTAAAAAGAATATTGAATATATTACTATTGTATTGGCTGTCCTAAAAGTCGATAGATGACGTCATTACCTAATTTGCATAATACACCTTGTGCATGTGTTTTGGAGTTGCCATGTGTTTTTTTATATCGCTAAGTTTGGCATAGAAATCAGCTTTGCAATATATGCAGTATGCCCGAGTATCATCCCCAATAAACTGCTTCAACCTGCCTTTGAATTCAGGGTTTGATTCCCACTTCTTTCTGTACTTCTGACTGTACAGTTTAGACTGAGCCACATTAAGCTAGAGGTTTAGCTTGTGTCACGGAGAAATGCAAACACACACGGAACTGTCTGGACGAGGCGAGTATCTTTATTAATACAGTTCAGGCATGCAAACTGGTCATGGGTGAAAAAGGTGAGAGGGGCGCACAGACACGGCGCGAACGGAAACGTAAATTTCATAGTCTGCGTTATAGAAACATGCATCACCAGAGGCATCTTGAATAAAATACTGTACAAGATGACTTACCATATACATCTCTTTTTTATTGAGATGACAATTCAAACAACTATAACTTATGCACAGGTCCTTTTTCTTTCTTTTTGGCCTGGGCAATGATCACATGCTCTTTTTACCATGAATACCTAAATCTAAATCAACAAGTTATACACATGTCATTTTTTGTTTTGGCCTGGACAAAGATCACATGCCCTGTCAGTGACAACAGGTAGGCTACAGTATAGGCTACACTCACTCTCCGATCATGTGCTTGATACAACACAATGTATCTCACCACATGTAGGCTAGCTCTTCAAAAGCAGTAAACGGTAACATAGAAAGTCGCTTTTTTAAAGGCACACCTTATGCATTTTTTCATGCCTTTATCAACCTACATTAAACTTAACTAAGTTCCATACTTCTCCAATTTCATTGATCATACTGGTTAAAACATTTGCACAATTGTTTTAAAATAACCTCAAAAAGCTATAGCTATTGATAATTTATTATTTTAATTCAAGAAAACGAGATGTGCTTGACTCATCAGGGCGAGGTCTAAGCAATACCACCCATCGCCACATGGCGGAGAATCGTGACTAATTCTAAAATAATTAATAATAAAATGACTGAGACGGTAGGCCTATTTAGCCTTTTATCTGTTCTCAAAAACGAGTCTCCCTCGAAATTATAAATGAGAGGGAGAAGGCCTGCGACCTATTTAGCTTTAAGCTACTCTTAAAAAAGTTGTTGAAGAGACAGGCTTGCTCGTCTGGCTAAAACTTTCTCAAACATCACGTCGGTAGACCTACTGTGCAGTTCATTTGATAGGCCAGGATAACGTTATGCGAGGCGGTCAAATATCGAGGAATAAATTAAATTTTACAGATTAGTTAATTTACCCTCATGGCAACGTTCTGTTTCACTTTAACAGCAGCCTGTTGTAGGCTATACAATGGTCTGTTATCAAGAAATGTCACATTAAAATGTTGGGAAGTGAATGGAGCATTCTACCGGATTATAAAGAGCCGTGAAGCCTATTAATGGCAGAATGAATTACGAACAGCACAGTAGGCACGAACGAAACCAGCGCAAATTTTCAAGTGCAGGAATTAATCTAACGACAACATTGACGTCTGATTTATTAAGCTGTTCATAGGCTATCACTTTAAGAAATGTGTAACTGTATCGTTTATGCCTTACCTTGCCGCAGGTTCTAATTTCCACAATGGAGGCCTTGAGCTGATTTCTTTCGTGGGTAAATTGCTTCAGGCTGGCACCATTAGAAAAAAATTAGGAAGAAGGGGGCGCCTTGTAAATTGGTGTAAATTTCCGCTTCAATTAGAGCATCTCGTCAGTCATTTGCTCTCACGAGACGAGTGTAATGTAGGTCTATGTAGTTTTCTGCGGTCCACTGTTCTGCTAACCCCGCTCCTCGGAGCTGCGCGATTCGCGTACATGGCCCATTTCGAACTCAGAACGGCGAATTTCGCCGAAAGGTGAGGAGTTTGCATGCCTGACAGTTATTTATTTAGACAAAAAAATCACATTTAACCCGCCGTGACTGTAAACCAACACAGAGAAAAGGCGGCGGGTTCGCATGTACGATTCATTTGCAGTTTGGACACGGAGGGGTGAACTTCTCCTGCTCCGACTCCAGCTAAGAGCGGCGGCGGCGAGAGGTAGTGATGTTACCGCTGACTCCAAGGCTCCGGAGCGCGCTTCAAACTCGGCAGGGTATTTTTCTGAAGCACTGTGCCGGAGCTTGCCTCACATCGGGAAAAACCACGTGACTGATGACGTTTGAACCACTTCGCCGCTTCATTCAGACTGAATCAGCTGACCGGTTTGATTCGATAGGCGGAGCTTTGAAACATTGGCGCAATTCAGATGTATTTAAGATGGATGAAACAGCGCTGTTAGACATTTTTATTCAAAAATGATAATGCCAAAGTCGCTCAAGCACACCCACTGAACACCAAGCACAATAAAAAAACATAATACAATATATTTTTTGGACAGAGCAAATATTTACCGGATTCAATGAGGCTGTGGATGTAATTAATGTTATAATATAATATGAATTATTAAGGTAAGGAAGAAAAACAACAGACACATGTAAGACAAAGTTAGATTTCAGCTTTATTTAAATATTTTTCGCAATACAACATACTCAAAGTGCACGCACAAGGTCCGTCAGCGTCACCTTTGCAAGGCTGTGTACAATCTCCGGCCAGCAGATGTCACCCACGTGCTTAATGAATGAAGCTTCGAGTAGCGAACCCATTTTCAATACAAAGGTCCAATCGTGTCCGAAGCTTCACAAAGCCTCGTTTGGCCATCACTAGCGAGAGGACTGGGCCGCCTGTGAGTGCTCTGTGACGGGGGACAGGCCGACGGAAGTACCCGCTGCATGTCGAGAGTAGTAACGATTAAAGTCGCTCAGTTGGCAACACTGGACGCGTCTCTCTCACTCATCCCCCCTCCTCTCGCAGACTGCTTCATGTGCTTCTCTACATTTCCAGTCTTTGGGCTGTGTAGAGGCGGGCCATAAAGCAACTGACCAGTCACAACACGAGTCCTCTAAAAGAAAAACGGTAATCGCTGTAATTTCGATCAATCCTACCCTCTGATCACAGAGTTCATGTTGGCTACGTGTGCACTATGCAGTGAGGGGGCGTGTTCTCTGTCAACATACTGCTGCCAGCGCTGCTGCTGTTGCAACAAGTGTGTGTTGTTCGCATGGAAACAGCGGGCCAGTGGCTGCATTTTATTTATTGGCAGCCAGGCAGGCCAATAAGGACCAGGCCACCGGGAAAAGTCCAGAGCGTCCAGATGGGCCTGCACGCGCCTGATGTACAGTAATACGTATGTATAACTGAGTACAAATGAAAACGCACCACTTGAAAAAAGTCAATATTTAAGTTCAGATGAACTTCAATGTAATTTTTATACAACAACACTACAGTGACGTCACCCGACATGCCAGGTGCAAGAAATGCGAGAATTTCAAGTTAACTGTAACGCTAGGCAATTTTTTGCAAAAACTCAACATCTTGCACGCACACCACGGGAAAAATGAATTTCACTCTGAATTTGTGCACACATTGCCTTTAAAAGCATGTGAATCCGAATAAAATTTGACTTCTTCACTGACACTTGTGAAACGTCGACACTATGCCACGACTTACAGCCCCTGAACGGGAACGTGCCATAGACATGCTTCAAATTGGTGCCAGCACCAGGGAAATTGCCAGACGACTACACTGCGCGCACACAACGATCGCAAGACTCCATCAAAGGTTTCTGCAAACGGGGAGCACTCGGGACTGTCCTCGACCGGGTCAACAACATGTGACAATGGCACGTCAGAACCGTCAGATCGTACAGGATCATGTCCGAGACCGAACACTACCAGCCACAAGAACGGCTGCTCAAGTCCAAGGACGACGTGGATTCATTCACCCCAACACCGTACGGGAGGCTTGCGTGCACAACGTCCTTATTTCGGCCCCATATTGACGGATCGTCACCGAAAACCAGCGTCTACAGTGGGCAAACAGGCACCAAAATTGGCGACTACGACAATGGCACGGTGTCATCTTTTCTGACGAGTCACGATTTCACTTAAGGAATGCAGATGGCCGTGTTGGGCGGAGACGTGGTGAACGTTATAACGCCGATTGTGTCGTTCAAAGGGACCGTTGGGGTGGTGGCAGCGTTATGGTATGGGGTGGAATAAGCTACCGTCACAGAACCCCTCTCCATATCTGCAGAGGAAGGGTGAACGGCGTCTACTACCGAGACCAGGTGCTGCAGAACCATGTTGTGCCGTTCTTCAACCAACACCACAATGTCCACACGTTCCAACAGGACAATGCTAGGGCACACACTGCAATGGTGTCCATGCAGTACCTTGCACAGCAGAACACCCCCGTGCTTCAGTGGCCAGCTCTGTCACCCGACCTCTCCCCTATCGAGCACTTACGGGATGAAATTGGACAACATCTTTCACGTCGACGCCAGATGGACAACATCCGAGAACTTGAGGTTGCCCTTGTTCAGGAGTGGAATACTATCCCTCAGAACACTATCCAGAGACTGATCAACTCCATGCGACGACGATGCACCGCATGTGTCAATGCAAATGGCGGTCACACCCGTTATTGACTTTCCTGTTTGACCCCTACACCAGTTAAACCTCTCTCGCGCATTAACATAATCGTGAATGAAATTGAATGATGTTTACATGTCTTCTTAAATCATTCATTATCTCAAATGCATCATACGTATATACTTCACATATCAATCCGTGGAGCTATTCCAGATTTCGTGAGTGGTGCGTTTTCATTTGTACTCAGTATAAAAGCTAGTCTTAAATTCAGTCATTATTTCAATTCTTAAAGAAAATACAAGATGTTTATTGTTATTATTTATATCCTTCAAGTTCTAATATTTAAAAAATGTATTTCTCTATAAATGCCTCAGGCCATTTATATGCCTTAAATGCCACTACCGTGACAATAAATAAATTTGCTACTCAAACTCAATTTTCCACATTTCTTTGCAGACTTCTAATTAGTCGAATTGGTTCTCAGATATCCACAGCTTTCATATTCTTTGGTAAATGAATCCTAATGAAAATAATTATATTTTCACTGGCAAAGACGATGCTGAAGTTGTTACTGCTGAAATTAATTCACTGAAACTAAATCACCTCTGGAATGAATTTGGTGAGTCGAAATATAACAAGTAAATAGTAATCTGCAAAATCCGTATGTCTGTGTCAGCATAAATGTCTGGGCCTTCAGCTCAATTTTAAGAATTTTTAGTCCAGCAAAGATCAGTTGATGCAAATAACACACATTGTGGTCCGTAAACTTTAATGGAAGTACTTGGTGTGATTCCTTGCACAGGTACTGTCCCATTTGGTGCTCCATTTATGAAACTTGCAGAGGATAAAGTGGTTTTGAACCCTGTGATGTTTTGGCATTGGCAGTTGTAATCCAGAGAGCGCACAGTACTTTTTTTCAAATTCAATTTTATGTAGGTGGAAACCATTGGTGATGCCTACATGGTCGTGTCTGGCCTTCCTATTAGAAATGGTGATGACCACGCAAAAGAAATAGCCAGGATGTCCTTGGCAATTGTACATGCCATGAAGCAGTTCAAAAGTGAACATCTACCAAACCAACATTTGAGGGTTCGCATTGGGCTTCATTCAGGTATGTTACTTCAAGAGTTAGTTTCAACCATTCTGTCATCTTCAACCATGGTAAGTCTGAGCTTATAAACCATGGGAAGACAGCTTATAAATGAACTATTTTTATTATATACCTGCCCGTGTTTAAATGTCTTGCTATGATAAAATAAGAATAATAGCCTATATAGTTCCATTACATGCTTCTAGCAGACGCCGGTACGCAGAACAGCTTAACAGAGCACATTAGTGATTTTAATGGTTTAAGGAGAGTAACAATAAAACCTGTGGAGGATAATTAACAGTCTTAGGAGTCAGATGGCTGGAGGGTAAATGGATAACATGTTTTATAATTGCTTTAGGTCCCTGTGTGGCAGGAGTGGTGGGACTGAAAATGCCACGCTATTGTTTATTTGGAGACACTGTGAACACCGCTTCAAGAATTGAGTCCCACGGGTCACGTAAGCCAATGCAGCATTTCAACGTGTCTGTCTATTTAGACCCACATCAAGAGACTATCTGTGTAAATCTGCTCCTCTGGACTATGGGAAGAAAGGCCTCCTCATTTTTATTTTTTGGCTGAGGTTCCTAACCTCTCTAGGCTTAAGACAAAGGTTACCCCCCCACCCCCGTCCCTGTCTCCCTACTAAGCATTACTAGGGGGGCGGTTAGAACACATCAGTTCAGCGGAACGAAAGCTCCGACCAATGGGGTATTTGCAGCTCACTTAGTATTGACTCACTGTAAATATAGTATACTGTATGGTTATGTTATAATTGGCCCCATGTAAGAACTCCTTGAAAATCTTCAGTGTTACATCTATTCTTCCAGTGCATATGGCCACTGATTTACTTAATTGGAGCTTACTCAACACTGAACATTTTACGGTGTTCATATGAAATGTGACTGTTTATATTTACATCTGCGTGTACCACAACTATGGTACTACAGTATATGGTACCTACACACCTGAGAAGCTTAGCGTTAGGTCTGTATTTCACTGTCCCTTACTGTCTTTTAGCCCTCAAGATCCATGTCAGCTGTGCCACCAAGGACCTCCTTGATAAATTTGGAGTATTTCATTTGGAGCTGAGGGGGGATATTCACATGAAGGTATTGTGTTTTCACTGTCATGATGCCGTTGTGATATTTTAACTGCACTGCCAACATTGTTGAAATCTACGAGACTACTGCCGCTATGAAACGATTCAGATATCTTGCCATATAATCTGGGTGATATATGGCTCGTCTGTCCCACACAAGGAAGCTGTTAAATAAAATATACTTACTATTACTGTAAGTACGAGCTATGAGTCAGACCTCTATTCAGTTCTGCAGAGGAATGAAGCTTGTCTCTCTTTTATGAGTAAAACTGGCCTAAAATAGTAAATGTGGTGACTAATAACAAATTTGGTCTTAATTAAAATGCATGCATACGAGATAGAGGGGGAAAGTCATGACTTTGACAATATATCATTCATATTAATGTAAGAACCCCTGACATTATCTCTTCTCTGCAGGGGAAGGGCCTAATGAGGACATTTTGGCTTTTGAGCGAAGAACCATGAAAATGTCATGCATATGGCCTTAGATATTTTTACACAAGATTTTAGGAAAATCCACTTTACACAAGTTGTAAGTGTGCTTTTATCACTTTTTTTGTTCAGAATTGTGTTATTTCTCGTCCTATAAATGCTTTTATCAACAGAATACATGCACTGCCAACTCATTAATCCCAAATTATATGTCCCTTTTGGCCATTTAGAGCTCCAAGCCATCTATTGACTTCACTTGTATCACTTGTAACCTGAAGATGCCTGTTTTGGTTCGTAAAACCAATACCATGTGCGCTTTCAAAATTATTCAGCTTAATGAATAAATATACAGTATATTACCGAATGTAACACGATGGTTGCTGTGTTTTATTGGGCATGGGCTGAATATCATATTTAAAGTACAGATTAGGTTATTTCTGAAAGTATCTTTTCCGCTCAAATCAAAGCTTGCACTCTGTTCTTAGTTCCACATCCAGGGAAGGCCAATTCACTCTAGTACCTATCTGGCTCAACCCTCTTCTGACTTATAACAAGACATTGTCAAAACCTTGTATTTGGCTGTACCGCATTCATGTCTGTTTTTAAAGAGTAACAGCCAATGTAGAAACTCCAACACTCAACTGAGTCATCGCTCAGTCACAAATGTTGGCATTTGTAGAGCTGCCCCTGCTTTGTTGAAATCCAAACAAATGCATGAATGCTGCAAACACCCATTATTTACCTGGCAAATCTGGCCGCCATCTTTGATTTATAATGTTGCTATGTTTCGGACCAGTGGTTTCTTTAATGCATTCAGCTTGCTTAGCGAGATCACAGTAACATAAGTCTCATGCTGTTCGGTGTATTCAGATGCATGCATTGGTCCAAACCAAAAGCTCTTGCTTTCATAACTTAGTCAACTCATACAATTGTACATTAGTTATCTCATGTACACATATTATTACATTAGTAATTAGTACATTAGTTATATCATTGTATACATAATCCCACTCATTTAGCTGGCTTTATAGAAAACTGATTTTAACAAAGTAGTTGTGACTTTGTTAGCTAGCAAACCCATACGGAAAGAAAATACATTTGAAATACCTTTAGAATATTCATTTCTAAGTGCATTTTGAAATAAATTTCAAATATGTAATGTATGTAACTTCATACATTTTAATTAATTTATTTTAAAAATATTATCAATTCATTTGAAATATATTTCTAAAATATTTTCCCATAGGGATGAAAATATATTTGAGATATATGTAGAATATATTAAAAAATGCATTGTGAAATGCGTTTCAAACGTAGATCTTTCAATAAATGAATAGCATTTATACAGCGCTTTGCTGGTCACATAACAAAAAGCACTTTAAAATTATGCCTCAAATTCACCCTAATGGCAGAGGCTGCCATGCAAGGCGCCAACCTACGCATCAGGAGCTGTGCGGAGTTGAATGTCTCGCTCACTTTTCTGTGAAGGACCTAGGGATTGAACCAGGAACTTTCTGATTCCTAGACCACCTGTCTACCTCCTGAGCCAAACCACCCCAAATTTTTTGTCTATGGACGAAACAGTGGCCATGATGTGTTCAGTGCTGCAGACAAAAAGTTATGCCCAAAGAAGTAGGTTATTACACTACTCTCAACATCCACTCAGCTCTCTGGCAAACCTGTCGTGATCAAGTCCGTTCATCACTTTCAGACAGCCACAACTGTCCTCCTACCTAGATCCTTGCCACAGCCCAGCTTTTTTACCCCGCAGCCCTAAAGGCTGAAGGGGTATTGCTATGCTTCGTGCGGTTGGGCGGGCGGGCGGCGGGCGGGCGAGCGTCTCCAAAAACTTCAATATCGGTCTGAGGGGTATTCTGTGCATTGCACGCCTATTTTATTTGTTTTCTAAATGGCACCCAATAACTGGTAGAATTGCCAAGCATTATTTTTGTGCATGCATATACCCAGCTATGAAACAACTGGTTTACAGCCAGGCTATGCATTGAAACGTATTTCTGTGGTAACTCTCGCAATATTCAATCACTCATTGGGCATATTTGTTTAAATATAAAAATGCACCTGCAGGTATCCTGATTAAAAATTTTAATTAACAATACCTCTGTTGTACACATTACCTCGAGGTTTATTTCTGAACCCCAACCAGTTTAGTTTAATCTTTACCCATGTCGATAACATAACAGTTATGCCAGCTAGCTAGATAACGGTATCTGTCAGCAAGCTACCTTTTTTCCAGTGATGATTTAAGCTGCTGTTGTTCTAAATAACTGATCTGATCGTGGACAATCTGCGAAAATGCAAGCCAGCCAAAATGCAAGCCTCGATTGCTTGGTGTTGAAGATAAGAACCATTTAATTTGGTGGGTAAACTAAGAAAACAGGCTAACTTGAACAAGAAAAGTATTCAAACAACAAAATGATAGCCAACTAGCTAGGTGAAAAATAAGGCTGTCTCAAAACCTAGTGAGCTGCCTTGGTGTTTACTCTTTACATAGGCAGCTGTCTACAAAGGCAATGTTTTAACCATATTGGAACATAATAAAACTGGGTTGAGACAATCTACATAGATAGCAGGAGATTGCAGCAGGAATCGTTCCAGCTTCCATGCAACCTGTCATAACTCAACCAGGCTGAAAGGCACACTATCAAAACGCTGGTCAAAACGTTTACCATAGAGTGGACATGGCAGAATTTCTCTTCCCTGAGGAGTAGTGAGCCAGCTCTTCTACTTGAAGTATGAGGGTCAGCTCCCATCCCTGAGTCTTTTTTTTATTAAGTATTGCAAAACAGAATAATAAGATTGTCTTTTTTAAGTCACAGGCATGACATGCACCGACAGACAAGCCCTTCAAGGTGGCCAAGCCCAGGCAAATAGATTTAGGCAAGACAACACATGGATGGCGCCAGCATGCACTGACCAATCACGTGTGATCACAGGCAAAGATCATTCCATCAGGTTAAAAGTTGAGGGAGGGCTGATGGTCTAAAACGGTTTGATGCTGCCGTGTTGCATATTTTAATTTACCTTTTCTTTGTTATATACCACATCATGTTCCGTTCAGAGTGTGATTTGTTTGGAAAGGTTTGTGTTTTGGATAGTTTTTTTTTTTTTTATTTCATTTTATTTGATATGGACATCAAAGTAAAACTAGAATTGTAGCTAACATGCATTTATGCACAAAGACTTCATGAACTGTGTTTCTAGCAAACCGCTAATTTCCACCAACCGCTAACCTATGCCTTGGTTGACTGTGATGAATTTGTTATGGAGAGTGTAATATCTGATGATCATGCACTTATGTATGAAATATATTGAAGGAATTCATAAAACCCGGAGTAAGCATAACACATCTCCTATTTTTCACTGGTTGCCAACACACACATAAAGAACTGATATGTGAAATTTCAAAGCTGTGTGATTTATACCCCTGGAGATGTTCAAAACCCAAAAGTTGGCACATTGTGTAAATCATAGATAAAAACAGAATACAATGATTTGCAAATCCTTTTCAACCTATATTCAATTGAATACAGTGCGAAGACTAGTTACTTAATGTTTGAACAGGTAAACTTTGTAATTTTTTGCAAATATTAGCTCATTTGGAATTTGATGCCTGCAACATGTTTCAAAAAAGCTGGCACAAGTGGCAAAAAAGACTGAGAGAGTCTTATTTGGGACTTATTTGGAACATCCCATACGTGAACGGGCTAATTGGGAACAGGTGGGTGCCATGATTGGATATAAAAGCAGCTTCCCTGAAATGCTCAGTCATTCACAAACAAGGATGGGGCAAGGGTCACCACTTAGTGAACAAATGCGTGAGTTGATTGTCGAACAGTTTGAAAACAACATTCCTCAACGAGCTATTGCAAGAAATTTAGGGATTTCATCATCTATGGTCCTTAATATCGTCAAAAGGTTCAGAGAATCTGGAGAAATCACTGCACGTAAGCGACAAGGCCGAAAACCAACATTGAATGCCCGTGACCTTCGATCCCTCAGGCGGTACTGCATCAAAAACCGACATCAGTGTGTAAAGGACATCACCACATGGGCTCAGGAACACTTCAGAAAACCACTGTCAGTAACTACAGTTCGTTGCTACATCTGCAAGTGCAAGTTAAAACTCTACAATGCAAAGCGAAAGCCATTAATCAACAGCACCCAGAAACGCCGCCGGCTTCGCTGGGCCCAAGCTCACCTAAGACGGACTGATGCAAAGTGGAAAAGTGTTCTGTAGTCTGACGAGTCCACATTTCAAATTGTTTTTGGAAACTGTGGACGTCGTGTCTTCCGGACTAAAGAGGAAAAGAACCATCCGGACTGTTATATGCGCAAAGTTCAAAAGCTAGCATCTGTGATGGTATGGGGGTGTATTAGTGCCCAAGGCATGAGCAACTTACACATATGTGACGGCACAATTAATGCTGAAAGGTACATACAGGTTTTGGAGCAACATATGTTGTCATCCAAGCAACGTCTTTTTCATGGACGCCCCTGCTTATTTCAGCAAGACAATGCCAAGACACATCATGCACGTGTTACAACAGCATGGCTCCGTAACAAAAGAGTGCAGGTACTAGACTGGCCTGCCTGTAGTCCAGACCTGTCTCCGATTGAAAATGTGTGGCGCATTATGAAGCATAAAATACGACAACGGAGACCCCGGACTGTTGAACAACTTAAGCTGTACATCAAGCAAGAATGGGAAAGAGTTTTACCTGAAAAGCTTCAAAAATTGGTCTCTTCAGTTCCCAAACATTTACTGAGTGTCGTTAAAAGGAAAGGCGATGTGACACAGTGGTAAAAAGGCCCCTGTGCCAACTTTTTTGCAATGTTTTGCTGCCATTAAATTCTAAGTTAACGATTTTTTGCAAAAAAAAAAAAAAGTTTCTCAGTTTGAACATTAAACATCTTGTCTTTGCAGTGTATTCAAATGAATATAGGTTGAAAAGGATTTGCAAATCATTGTATTCTGTTTTTATCTACGATTTACATAACGTGCCAACTTCACTGGTTTTGGGTTTTGTAAAAGTTTTCATGTACAATCAGGGTTTCCGCTACATGTAATTGATAGAGGCGAACCTCCAAGGCAAAATAGCCGCCATGCCTATGTAAAATGACTTTACCTAAACTCCAAAAATCCTAAGGACGATCAGGTGTCGCCAGTGCTCTTTTAAAGTTCAAGTTAAAATGAGCGCTGATAATTCTTGACCTGTTGTCAATCATTTTGCTTGATGAACATGTTTTCCAATGAATAAAAATTAGCCATCGACAGTAAAACGTGCTGCTTTCTTCTTAATGCAATGTGTGCAATGATTAGAGAAAAAATATTTTGTTCGCTCTGTAAAATGATAAACTGCGATGTTAACTTCTGTGTTTGCTATGAGCAGATCCTGCTCTACCTAACTGTATCTTCATGATTATTTAATTCCAATTTCAGATTCCAGAGTCATAATTGGTTTTCATATTATATGTGAAATCCACCGTCACACACGTGAAACTGATAAACCTCCATGCACATAGACTTCAATTATTATATCGCCTACGTGCTGATTAATGAATACTGGCCATACCTGATAATGCTGAGTTTTGACCCGAAGCTGAAGCCCTCCGCCATAATATCAAAAAGTCCTGGAGGAAACCCTGTACAAGCATAAATATTATTGACAGTTTTGCTTTAGAGGTATGATACCATTTCTGCTCCTGATTTTTCACTAAAAAGGATGTAAAATGGATTCCTCAGGGTCCAATTAGTCTAATTTTCAAGTTTCAGAGGTATAGGATACATATTAATGATTTTAATATGAGTGCTGAAAATTGCATTTGAATATATCATGGCGCAAAAATGCCAGAAATTGCATTCAGAAGTTCAGAAACGTCTGAAACTTTAATCCTCTGTCAAAACCCAAATAATTGACTAATAAAGCTGGAATTTTCAGGATACACTAGTTATCATGCATATTTTTTTTCTCTCTCTCTCTCCCTCTCTCTCTCTCTCACTCACTCTCACACACACACACACACACACACACACACACACACACATTTTGCCAATTCTGAGATGTGTGGTGGAAGCCATTTGTTGATCTGACATGGAATGATCCTAGTATCATAATAAAGGTGACACCTTGGGGATTTCTGTTGTGGTGTAAAGATCAAAATATATTTCACAAAATCAAAGTAAATGAAGATGGAACTCTGCATAAATGAAAGATTCAGCCTAATTTTTTTTATCCCTTTTGAAATTACTTAGTTGCCACCTGAAACCTCTAAAAATTATGGCACAGAACTTCACCATTATCCGTGTCAAAGTTTATTTTAAGCAAGTAAATCAGAGCAAAATTAGGGAGGCTTTAGTTCAGGAATGTCTAGATGGCATCTCTAAATTGGCATATTTGTGGGCACTATGTGCCATTTGAGATCTCTCAGGTACCTGTAAAAATCATTTAATTTGACTTCTCATTTCTAACTGGAAGAGATACATTGACGATGTGTTTTTTGTCTGGAACAGCTCTGTATTACAACTAAAAGATTTTCATGATTTCATTAACTCTAACAATAGTAACTTAAAATTCACTATGGATTACGACAAAAATAAGATGAATTTTTTAGACAACCTTGTGTCCAGAAACTCAAATAGACTTGCATCCAACCTGTATAGTCTTCATTTCATCCTATTTCACTGTTGAAGAGTCTGCCTTTATCACAATTTAGCCGCATCCAACGGATCTGTAGCTCTGAGGTTGATTTTAAAGCTCAGGCTGATGACCTTGAGAAACGCTTCCTACAGAGACAATATAAACGTGAGTGGGTCACACATGCACGCAATAGATTTACTCATGTAACTCCGACTGTGTGTCTCCAGCGCATTGGAGCCAAGACGGCTGACACTAGAGTGAACTGTATAATCCAGTACTCACCTCTGGGCAAAGAATTTGAGGCCATCATCCGCAAACACTGGCACATTGTGGAGTCTGAACCTACACTTAAATGCTATACCTCTCCCCCTTGGGTTGTCTACAGGAGACCACCAAATCTGAGAGACATGCTGGTGAGGGCCCACGTCCCATCACTTGTACACCCCCACTTTTAACAGACTGTTCCGAATGGCAATTAGATGTGGCGAATGTACAAAATGTAACTTCACACACAGAACACAGACTTTTAACCATCTGAGCACTGGCAGGCCCTTTAACATCAGTGGCGTAATCACCTGTAATACAAAGAATGTTGTCTATTTGTTAAAATGCCCATGTGGCCTGGCTTATGTTGGCAAGACCACTAGACCGTTCAAGGCAAGAATATCAGAACACAGATCCAGCATTCGCAACCATGACACTAAGAGCCCAGTGGCAGTACATTTCACTAAGACCTCACACAATGTGTCCTCTCTCAAATACCTAGGTATTGAAGCTGTAAAACCACCTAGTCGTGGGGGTGATATGAACTCCCTATTATTGAGATGTGAGGCCGTTTGGATCTTTACTCTAGGGACCCTTGCTCCTAAAGGACTAAATGAAGAGTTTGATTTAAGGCCCTTTTTATGACTTTTGCAATGTGACTTTAAAATTGGTTCAGGACTCTTTTTATGTAAATCGGCCATGTTATTATGATTTCTCAATCCTGTGGCTGTATGTTAGTGTGTGAGTGTGTAAGGACCACACTGCTCTAGCTGATTTTTTTCCATGTTTTAATACTGCTTTTCTCAATTTTGCTGTGGATAATATATAACATATCTACATCACGACAATTTAGAGTAGCAGAGGTGCCTTTAAATGTAGACTGTTTTTGTCTTGATTTTTACATTTCATCATGAAGGTTTTTGCCTTATGTTTGTCATGTAATCATCAAGTGTTTTGATATACTTCTATTTTTTATGCCTCGGTATCACCTTTTTTGTTTTTCACTTTTTCTTTTTGAGAATCGACTCACATGACCTGTCAGGTGATCACACTGATTGATTTAAGAAGGTGCATAACTCTGTGTGTTCATGTCTGACGAAGGGCTATTTGCCCGAAACGTTACAGCTTTTACTGGTGATAATTAAACATATTGGGAGCTACACCTCGTATGCGGACTTATTTTTATTCTTTTGGTGTTCATTTGTCATTTCAATCAGGAAAGACTAGAAAACAATGAGATGTGATATTTAACAAAGTACAAAAGTATTTATTTATGAACATAAGCATGAACTTTGGCGGTTAGATTCCGGCATTGAACAAATAAACCATTTATAGAATCTGAGTATTAGATGCTTCGTAGAGATGAATTTCCCCCCGGGGTCTAAACACTGGTGGTGGTGGTGAGAGGCTGCTGCTGGGATGAGTCCTGGGACCAGAGCGATCAAAGAGCTGAAGAGGAGTCTTGGCCGACTTCAGAGGATGGTGGTGGGGAGGAGGAGGGTTTCAGAGCATATCAAGCGTTTGACAGCTGGTTAACTGCAGGGAGAGAGAGTACTTTTAAAATTTTACAGCTAGCGAATGATTGGTCCAGAGACTCGGAGTAGGATTCGGATTGGTTCATAAGTTAGGCAGAGTAATTTTTAAAGGGCAAGCAGAAACTATACAAAGGCATAATGGGCTTGCGCGAAGAGAAAGTCTTCCTGCCTGAATTTCTGCTAAGCTTCATTTAGTCCAGCACCTAGATTTAGGTTTGGATGTGCATAACTTTGAACTATTTTGTTTACCTACAAAGTCTTGACAGCATCACAAGCCAATCACATAGGGGAAAATATATTGCGTGCAAGCAGAATGCTCAGGACCCGAGCTCCTTGAAGCAGTGCCCCAGAATAAAATACGCATGGTAACTGGAAGATCTGGTTTCAATGTAAAATGGACACATTGGGCTAACAAAAACCAGCGCTGACGTACCTTCAAACAGTTTTTATCACAAAATATCAAAGGTTAGCAGACATGTTTGCTCATCGATGTAGAAAATAATGTGTATATCTGCTGTTCTTTGAGTGCGGTGTCGGGTTAAAATGACATGTCTTATATCGTTGCATTCTGTGGAATTTCCTCCTTCATTTGCTGTATCGTTTGTATGCATAGAACAAATTCATCAGAAACGGAAGCGATCAAGCTCTGATATTATTTTATCTTATGTTTTGTAACATGCTTATTTACTTACTTAGTGCTTGAATTGTGTTCGGTTGAGGTAAAAATGGTCATCATGAGCTTTTTGTCGGGTTTCTGCCCTTTAAGTGGATATGCTGCATGAAGATGTTGCTATTTGGAAACATATTTGGAAGCTTTATTTATTATGTTTCTTGATTGCCTCCTGTACCAGGTGCATTCAGATTTAAGAGGTAAACTTGGAACAAACTAGCTTGCTCTAACTCCTAACTAGTTATCCTGTCATTTGAAACAATAGTCTGAGTCAACAGAGCTAATGTTACCTAGCATGTTAATATAAACCGACCAGCCATATGGTTAAAGGCACCTGCCTAATACAATAAAGATCCCCCTTGTGCTGCCAAAACAGCTCCATCAAACTGATGTCACTTCTACTCCCAAACTTAGGGTTTACCAGCAGACCATTTCCCAGAGTATCACCCTCCACCAGCTTGTCTGCTTCCCACAATGCATCCTAATGCATCTCTTCTCAGGTAAATCGTGCGCACGTACCCACCAGAGGCACATGATGTAAAATAAAATACGACTGGGCCAGGCAACCTTTTTCAGTTACTCCAAGATCCAGTTCTGCAACTCAGATGCTCATTGGGGCACTTTCAGAGGTGGACTGGGATCAGAACAGACACTTTTACTGGTCTGCAAGCATAAAAAGTGCAATACACAGCAGGATATAAGATACTGTGTGTTGTGACCCACTCCTTATGTAAAAATTCTTAAAATTTTCTGCAAGCTGTGCCACAATTGCCCTCATAGCCTTCATGCATCACTGAGCCTAGAGCACCCAAAACACTGGCATCGGTTCATGGTTTGTCTCTCCTTGTGTCACTTCCGTGCCTGTTCGCCTGGTGGCTATGCCCTCTTCATCCAATTACTCTCCACTTCCTCATTCAAACCCCTTGGAGTACTAATCACCTGCCTCGATCCCTATTTAAATTCCAAGCCTTCCTCAGATGGTCGCCGGGCATCGTCGAGGTCAGATCTATGTTTCCCCGCTCCGGAGCATCTGGTTTGTGCTTCTATTTTTGCCCGTCTGTTTTGGGCTTTGGATGGTTTTACCTTTTTTGTTGGTGTTTCATGTTTTTGTGGTTTTGGCTTTTCTTGTATTCTCCCTTGTTCTTTCTAAAATTAAGTACTGCATTTTTGCACATTATGCTGTGCTTTGAGTTTTGTTTAGTTTTATTCGTATTTACCTTTGTGAGTATCTTCTGAGCATTTTTGCTTTTCCTTTTGGTTTCCATTATTGATCTTCTGAGCGTTATTGTATTTAGTTTATCTCTGGCTCCACTCTGAATTTATCGACCTGACCCTTGAATATGTTCTCCTGTTTATGATTATTGTCTTGGTCCTTGGTACTTCTGGTCTTTTATTAAAGAACATGGTCCAAGCACTGTTTGTGTTCCCTAAGTGTACCCTTACTCCACTGTAAGTGGGTACTCTCATCTGCTGATAGGGAGCACCCCAAAAGTCTTGCCACTTCAGAGATGCTCTAACCTCCCTGTCCAGCCACAATGATTTGGCCCTTGTCAAAGTTGTTCAATTCTCATTTCTTCCACATCCAATGCATTGAATACGAGAATTGACTGTTGGCTTACCATCTAAGATCTGTCTGCAGACCTGGCCATGTGCTGTTGTTATGAGATAATCAACATTCTTCATTGCATCTGTGCATGGTTTTAAATCTTGTCTTATCAGTGTATGAATACTGTCAATATATGAAAACTATAACACGATGAGCAATATGACTGAAATGAAAATTATAACACGATGACCAATATAACTGAAATCATGAATAAAATGACTTTTCAAATTTTTTTTTACAAAAAGTAAAATTCAACCAAGCTATTAAAGGAAGTGTGTCAAGATCGCTGCGCATGCTCACAATTTCAAACAAAGTATCTCCGCTAAACTGCAAGTCAAAATCAAAGGGAAAGTTTTCTTCTTTTATGATTATTGGCGATGGCAACCAGCTTACATTCTTTGTATCCCTTGGCTAAAGCTTAAAGTTGTGCTCTGAATCCTCAAATTTCCATAGAAAGCTCCTTAATATAAAAAGCACAATGCCGGAGTACAGTTAGTAAAATATATAAATACAATGCAAGACAAAGACGGATTGGTAAGGATCAAATTATGATCGGCAGTCAAGCAGGTTGACTTCCTCAGAATGGAAATTCTGAGCATGTGCAGTAATTGTGACACAGCTCCTTTAAATAACCAAAAATTTGCAGATTACTTCTGTGGCCACATTCATTCTCATGTTTACGGTCTTGAAAAAGATTTTTTGGCCAAAGCGTATTTGGTTTTGTGCTGCATTATGGGATTGCCTAATTGATTAAGAATACATAGACAAGGATATATAAGGCAAGACCTTGTCAGGTCATCACACCTTCTTGATGAAACAATTGATGACTGTTCACAGCTATTCATTTTGAAAAAGCAATAGCCAATTGACTGATCCCAAGCCCTGCCCACTTCTGGCTATGTCACATTGGGGCAAGCAGGGGTCTGACCAAACCTCGGACAACTTTTACCTCAGACAGCTGTCAAACCAGGCATTTTGGGTTTCTGACGATGGTAAAATGATGTAACATGTAACAGACACTCAATATGCCGACCAAGTTAAAGGTGTGTTTTTATTCCATTTCCAAAACCATAATAAGCTTTTTAATGTATTCCTAAACTAATTAAAAAAAAAAGATCTGAAACAGTTGTGAAAATAGTGTATTTTTCATTGGTGATAAATCTCACAAGATAATTACATTTTGCGATACAAGAATATTACAAAAGGCACTTTTATCAAACAAACCTACGCAGTGGTATTCTCATGCTTTTTGCAGCAATATTCATTTGAAAGGCTGTAATAAAACATTTCATGCTAGCTAGCTAATTAGCCGTCCCATTGACTTGATTAGACGGCGGACTAACACATCCTTATTCAACATGTGATGCCAGTGTGACGATGACAATGTCACTTAGCTGACAATGTCAGCCTTTATCGCAATTAGCCACTAGCTAAGTGACAGCATCAGTTACATCACTTCTGGCATCACATGCTGAAGAAGGATGTTATTTCACCCTTTACAAAGCATGATGTTTGCTTATGTATGATTTATGAAGATATTATATCTCATTTATGAAGGCATTATACATGCTCTATAAAAGCTTTATGAGCAGCACTTCAAATAAAGTGTGACCAAATTAGGTGTGTTTCAGAATTCAGATATTACTGAGTTAGTGACCCCTTATAAGGTGTAAGGTTATGAGCTCGGATGTGAGAGCGGTTAGCTTTTCATTGCAGCGTGAATGTTATAGCTGTTTAATCAGCACTTTAATGCTCGGGGGACTTCGAAGAAAAATGGACAATATTTTTAACTTTATTATGGAGAAAAGGCATGTTTTGTGTTTGGAGAGGTCACTGGTGACCAATGATGTTCAACTGCGCAGATATTGATAAATTCATGCTAAACTCAACCAGAAAATCATTAGTTCATGCTGTATTTCATGCCCCAAAAGTTAATTTGTGTTAAATATATGATCAATGTATAATTTGACAGTGAACCATTTTGATGGATCTAAGACTTTGGGGAGACACCTGGATAGCTGTCTAATTTGGCTCATGGCAAGCGGGTAATCTAGAATGTAATGTTCAAGATGAATTGTACTTGTGATCAAGAAGTTTATGATCCCAGAGATGTATAGATTCAAGCCCCAGCAGTTTTTCATTTGTCAGTATTATTTTTTTTGCTATTGCAATGGTGAATTCTCATGAAGATTTTTTATGTTTGCAGCCCCTTTTCTCCACCAAAACCATAAAAATAAACTGAAATACGATGGGAGTCTAAATGCTTCAAGTGTCAAGACTCAATTGAGCCAAAGTTTTTCTGTCTGTGAAGCTGCAATCTTGAATTATAAAGCCTTAATTCAGGTAACACCTAAAAAGCCAGATTTGGCTTCCGCACAAAGAGGTTAAAAGCCTCAGTCATGTTAATTTAACTTTTCTGCCCTGTTATGGCCCCAATTTGTTATGACATTTACGACAGCAAGGGATGACAGACAAAATTTTAACACTAAAACAGGTTTAATTAAACAAAGACCAACAATAACCACCAATTTATACTGCTGACCAAGATTGATAATATACAAGAAAAAAATATTTACAATCCCTTGAGATGGGGTCGCTTGGTGATGTTCCAGGAGAGGAAAATGCTCCAACATAGGCAAAAATCCACAAAAAGCTTCACAGGTCTTGAAAAGACTGACAGGTCTGGTCAAATGTATCCTTCTCCTTGCAATTTCTCCTACTACTTTACTCTCTCAATTTTTTCTCCTTATATACTCTTTTGCAGCCCCCTCCCACATTTAGACTTTTTTTTTCCCTCTGGGACATTCCCCTCTCAGACATGCCAAACCTAGCTCCAGACTGGGCTTAACAAAAAAAAGTCAAAACTGCCATCACATTACAGCTCGCACTTAAACGTTGACATCAAGTCACATTTCGATCTTCCCATTAGTGAGTGTGCCGCTTTTCATCCTCCAAAGAGCACATATATAGGGAGACAAAATGTTGATGACAAAGTAAGACCAACTCGCATGCAACACATCAGTGAAAGGAACCGGCGCCACTATGCTTGTTGTTTTGAACTCAGGCAAGGCTGAAGTTTCCTGGTTAGTTGTCTGACCTAGCAACAGTAACAATGGGAGGCGGGGCTTGGGATCAGTCAATTTGGAGACTCCAACACTTGACTGACTAAGACTGTAACTTCATCACTCTCTCACTCACTCCCTCACTCACTCACAGCCTTTTGTGTTGATGGGGAGGGCCCCCCTCTTTTCTGCAGTCTATAAAAGAATATCATGCCTGAGATGTTGCTAAAAATTAAGAGAACAGTTACTAACTTAAAAAAGTAATCTTTTTCCTTGAAAGTTTTGATAGAAGCTCTTATCTCAACCAGCGCATGAAGCAAGCTGGAAATGTTACCCACTCATCGAACAGTCTGGAAGTAGCAAGAGAGAATATAAATCTTTCAGCTCGACCTTTAAAAACCAAGAAGATTCTGTGCCTGCTCATATCCCTCCCGCCACTTCATGAAAACACAGTTGTTTAAAATGTCTTTTTGACCTCTGCGAACTTGTCAGAGGTCTTTACAATGGGATCCACTTTTGAGGATTCAGAACAAAGCTATTTTAACTCCACCCTTGTAATTCACATTTCAAGGAGCCACTTCCTGGAATTACATATTGCCCTCTATCATTGCCCTTGTGTTCAGCTTTCCATCTGGTAAATCAAAGACTTGCCAGTCTGTTGTTTGCATTTCATATTTAATCTTCTCAAGTTAATTCGTCCTCAGTATCATCTCATTACTCATTTGAATTCCATGAATGAACTGTAAAGCCTGCCAGCTTTTTTTTGTAAAATCATCATCTAAATAAAGACCTGTGTTGGAACAAACATACTAGTTCAGTATACTTTATTGGGAGGGGGGAAGATAGTATAGACCAGTGGGGAAACTGGAGAGAAAAAAAAATGATGAAAGCTGCAGACAGGTAAATACAATGAAAGGATGCAAACATGTTTAGGCTTTTCTAAGTTACTCTTTGAGGGCAGTATTTAGGTGCATTCCTGTATGTTTTGCAGTTCAGTATAATATTCTTCACATGTCACAAGTTGGTGAGTGGAAAGGAAAATGTCGAAGCTTCCCAAAATCCTCTGAACCCTGTTTGGTAGAAAGAATAAAAACCAGGAAATATGCTGCATTTTTCTTCTTTGACATTTTATTTTCTTTCTTGTCACCATTTTGATCTTTTATTAAAGTTTAAGCATCACAATAGGCCTACGTGATAATGGCCCCACGATCTATTTCAACTGAGAGTGACTTTTAATCATCCCCAGTGTGATAAATTATTCAGTGAGCACAATAATTCATTGAACAGTTGATGTGTTTTATTTTGGTTCTGTTCTCTAGCAGTGGTTTTCAGAATATAGTGACAATGAGGTTTAAGCAGTCTGCCAGCTTTATTTTTAGGGTTTTTTCATTCATCGTGGATAATTACCCCAGGTCCAGGAGAACTAAGAATTGAGGACACAAATTTTTGAAAATCTGAAAGCACAATTTTTCCCATCTTTGCCTCATATTAGACTTCAGCAGTTGGTCAACAGTAATGGGTCATACCTTTCCACACATTTTCAGTGGTGGACAGGTCCAGGCAGCTGGCAGGGCAGTCTAGAGTGTGGCTTGGCATTATCTTGTTGGTATAAGCCAATATCTGGAAGATAGCATATGTTCCAAAATGTGCTTGTATTGTTCTGCATCAATTTTGCATTCACAGATATCCAACTTTCCCATGCCATGAGCACTAATGTAACCCCAGGCTAAGACGAACATTGGCTTTTGAACATGTCGCTGATAACATTCGGGATGGTACTTCTCCTTTTTGGCTCTGAGAATTATTTCCAAAAACAACCTGGAAGATGGACTAGTTTTAGTTTTAGTTTCTTTTATTTACATGTCTTGCACTAAACGTGCCCAACCCTCATGGGTTTATAAGACACCAAAACAGATAGTTGCAGCATACGCATTGTGGATTAATCATCACAATTCAATTCATTCCCTAGTAACAGAAAAAAAAAGAGACAAACATACTATAACGGCTCTTTCCTGAATGAAATATTCTGTCTTCTCTCAAGTCTGCAACAGAAAACGTTCCTTTCCTGAAGCACAATTTCAATTTTTCATAATCATCCAACTCAAAGAAATAAACATAACTAGAGGACATTCTACGAAATAATACCTCCCTCTCAACATCGTAAGCAGGACAATAAAACAAAAAATGAATTTCATTCTCAATTTCTCTTAAGTCACACAATACGCAAAGTCGGTCTTCTGGACAGTTACTAAACCTACTCGTCTCTAAGGCTAAAGGGAATGTTCCAGAACGTAGTTGTGCACAAAGAGATCTTTGTCTATTGTTTAAATTATATTTCACATAATATTCTGTATTGTAGCCATTTTTTATGAGACAGTAAGTTTGTAACTTTGCTTTGTACCATATATCAACCGACCATTTTTCTTCATACAACAAGAACATTTTACTCTTAATCTCCTGAATATCACAGGTTAACCTATTCTGAAAGATAAATGAACTATCATTCAAATAAAATATAGATTCCAACTCTTTAACCCAAGGATGACTGTGTGAGATGCACCAATTAAAAATGTTTTTAGTGAGTCTTTGATCAGACTTCTCCACAAATCTATTCCAAAGCCGAATTATCTAACATCTATGTCTGATGTTTGGAGGCACCCATCCAATATCTCCACAAATAGCCATAAGTGAAGTGAATTTATGAACTTCAAGAAAGGATTGAATAGCTCTGTGATGCATGATATTACAGTTTTTGTATTCAAGGAACCCCCAAACGCCAGAAGCATAGTCTGACACAGGACACACGCATGAATTATAGAGCTGTGTGTAAGTCTGGAATCCAAAACCACCGCAGTGCTTAACTTGGTTGTGTACGGATCCCAGTGCTCAACCAGCAGACTGAGCTAAGACACTGACTGCTTCTTTAAATGACATATGCTCATGCAATGTCAAGCCAGGATATTTGTATTGATCACCATATGGCACCATTACCGAACCAAGAGTAAAAACAGCTGAGCTTTTCTCCACTTATTTTTGTCTAAAATGTACTATTTGAGTTTTCCCTTGATTTACCACAAACCTCCATTTTAAGCACCAATCAGCAACAATGTTCAACATAATCTGAAGATCACTTTCCTGTTCTGCAAGCAAGACCACGTCGTCCGCATATAATAATATGCCCACAATCTGATCGTCTATTCTGACTCCCAATTCTGACGCTCTAATTTGAAAAGCTAAATCATTTATATAAATGGAAAACAGTGTTGGAGATAAAACATCTCATAGTTTCGCACCAAATTGTTGGGGAAACCATCCAGTTGTGTACTCATTCACCTGAACACAGGCGCCTGGTGCTTGATGGAGTGACTTAATGGCATAAGAAAACATATGGTGTTAACGGAAAGTTAGCAGCCTATATTGAAGAAGTTCCGGATTGACCCAATCGAACGCCTTCTTAAAATCAATAAAGCAAACAAAAGTGGACTTATTCTCCTTGATTCTTGCTCGTGTGATAAAAGTAACAACATATACATGGTCAATATATTCTCTATCTTTTCTAAATCCATTTTGTTCATCTACAAGCAAACCAGTCCTCTCAAGGTGCTCTACGAGTCTTTAATTCAAAAGTGAAGAGTACAATTTAAACACATCTAATGACACTAATACCCCTATAGCTGAGTGGTAACCTGGGATCATTTTTTGAAGATTTAGGAATAGGTTTAATAACACTCTTGTTCCACTGGGAAGGAATAATGCCACTATCAAAGCAAGACTGAAAAACTCAAATAATACATTAAACATCCTTGATGACTTCAACACCTCATAGGAAATTTCATCAATACTTGTATCTTTTTTCAGTTTACATTTATATATGACATTTTTGACCTCTTCAACGGAAAAATTCGCATTCAGAAACACATTACAATTATTTCCTTTATCATTCATTTAAATTTCCATAGTTTCTATCAAAGTGATTTCCTTCAGTAAGACACGTTAAATGAATTGTCGCAGGTTGAAAACAAATTTTCAAAATCTTTTTCCCATTTTTGTAAAACAACACCCAAAGCAGAGCTACATACACCATTTTCTAATTTTACTTCTGTGATGAGGGGAAAGAAAGCCACTAGATCGCAGTATTGACTTTTTTTTTTTTGTTAAGCCAGTCTGGAGCTAGGTTTTGGGTATTTCCTGGGCATGTCTCAGAGGGGAAAGTCCCACAGAATTGAAAAAAAAAGTCTGGAAGGTGGGAGGGGGCTGGAAAAGAGTATATAAAGAGAAAAATTGAGAGAGTAAAGTAGTAGCAGAAATTACAAGGAGAAATTGTGGAAGGATACATTTGACTCCTTTCAAGACCTGTGAAGCTTTTTGTGGATTTTTGCCTGTGTTGCAGCATTCTCCCGTCCCAGGACATCACAACATAGCAACCCCATCTCAATTACCAAGGGACTGTAACAATCTCATTTTTTAATTTTATTATCAATCTTGGTCAGTTTTTCTTTGTTTAATTAAATTTGTTGAAGTTCTAAAATTTTGTCTGTCATCTCTTGCTGTCCAATATTTCATAACAAATTGGGGCCAAAACACTTCCATGGGTATTTCCCTTGATTTTTTGGGACCTACTCTATTAATTTCATTCCAAAACTGTTGAGGGTTATGAGTTTGTACATAATCAATATGCAATGAAAGACCTCTGTTAAATTTACTTTTCACAGTTCATAACTTTTTATCAAATTCAATTTGCCGTTTCTGAAATTCTTTCTTCAGTTCTTTCTTCAAATTATTATTTTTACATCTTAGAAATATTTTCTCTGCTGTTCTTACACTGTCCCACAGAGCCAGCAGCTCCTGATTCCAGTAGGGCTTATTATATTTTCTAAAGCCTTTGTGGTCCTTGCGTATTTCTCTCATGACCACTTCATTTAATTCTGTATAAATGCAACCACATAGCCTATCATACCAAATATCCAATTACCTTTGACCATTTTCAATACGACTCACTTGGTCCTGGAGATCCAGCAATATGGTGCTACATTGACTAAAGGACAGAAATGAATCAGGGAGTCATCTTGGTCGGGAAAAAATTCTAGAATGCTTTAGATATGAGTCTTCTTCAACAAAATAAGGCCTTACTTAAATATTTAACAGAATGATCAGGTAACTTGCATCTATTGCCAAGCAAAGAAAAGCCCTCTTTTCCTAACCTCTCCATTGACTCATTCACTACCATTCACTACACAACATTTGGTTACACTTTACTTGAAGGTACCGTCATAAGACTGACATGAAACTGTCATAACTGTTACATGTGTCATGTAACAGTTATGACAGTGTCATGTCATTCTTATGACGAAGTTGTCATAAGACAACCCAAACAATGTCAACTTGTCATCTCAAAAACCGAATGACACTTAATGACAACGTTTATGATATTTACATAATGTTTATGGCACGTTCATGACTGTATCATGTCACTCTTATGACGATACCTTCAAGTAAATTGTTACCCAACCATTTTGTAGCTCTCAAAAATTTGATCAAAATTTCCCCATAATTATTTACAGTACTATCTAAGATAATTCTGGCTGGAATATTATCCACATCATTTATACACTTCGTTAAGAAGTCGTCACCACATAAATAAACAGCATCCACTTCAGTCATACTAAATATGTGCGTCGTTAGAGATCCAAAAAAGGAATGAGAGTTAATTGATCTTGTAGGAACCTCGGGGGGAAAATAACAAGTAAAAATAACAAAACAGAACCCAGAGAACTTATTCTTAAATTGCAATGACAGAATCCCCTCAAGTGATTTGTCCTTAATTTCGTACTACTCAAACAATTTGTTCTTAACTAAAAATCCAACTCCACCAGATCCTTTAACTGCCTTGATGTGCATAGTTTGGTTGTGCCCAAACCAAGTATAGGCTTGCAAATCAATAACTTCATTATGTTTTAAATGTGTTTCATTCAGAGAAATAATATCAATGTTATGGTCAAGCAGTATTCTTTTCCTGAGTTCACAATTCCAGTCAGTCCAACCGTTTATATTCCAGTGTATTAATGCGAGACTTTCAACCTTAACAGGTTGAGCAGTTACCTCTCAGTCCTCCGTTTCCTCAAACCTACGGCTCCCTGTGTTGCGTCTAGCAGTGGTCACAGTCTCTGGTCGCTCCAGCTGATCACATCTCATCAGTCTCCCACTGCCAGTCAGGAAATACTCCTTTCCGAATGGGAGCTCAGTGAGAAGAGTTTTAAAGTTCACATTGCAACTTCACATTCAGAGAGGCTGATCAGAGTGAATATAAACGCAAATAAATCGTTCATTTGCCCTCAAACTCCGCTTACATCGAAGCACAGCCAGTTTATCCAGCCGGGATAGGAATTCCACCTTAATTACACCTGGACCCCGTCCTCTTGGCTTCATCTGCTCCATATTAAGGATCTCAGGCATAGGATCACAGAGTAACCCCTCTGATAATCAGTTGTTCACTCTCTCTACCGGGGTTTCTCCTTCAGCAAACGGGAGGCCCACAATAATAAAAGACACATCGGACTGAAATTTTCACTGCCAGGCGCTTTACTTCCTCCAATTTTATCTCCATTGTGTCCAATCTAGCTATTAGATGATAGTTAGATGATAGCACAGTACTTTCTTCGTCAATTCAGTCCACTTCAGATGAGCACCATCCAATGCCTCTGGAAGGTGTTGCTATATGGCTTTCTCAGCATAACACAGTCTTAGGGGCTGTTCACACGGGAGATGAGTCCATTTTTCAGCGCATCATTTTTAAATTATTTACCAGTGGTAACAGGTACCTTTTTAACCCCTTTGTGCAGTTGTAGACACCTGCGGACATGGAGCTGCTCTATTTATGCACACAGTTACAATATTCTATCACAGCTTATCATCATGGATCACTTATTGAATATGCACTAGCAAGCTGAGCTTGAACATGATTGGACGAGTTATTTTTCATCCCTGTTTCCCAGGAGTTGCATGAATTAAACTCCTCAGCTGAGCTCGATGTGCAAAATGCTCAAAATATGTGCCCAGAGTATCTATCCAGCAGTTTTTAAAAAATGATCTCTTGCAACAGAAAAATCATTGTCCTCTGTAACAACTACTTCAGCTATAGTGAGCCAATGGTATCCCTATTAAATAGTTTAAAAATCAGTTTTCTGAAGCAAATATTTGCCATGGTATTGCTATTTTGTCATTCAATTATCAATTATAGTCATCGGATATTAAAAACACGTATTTCCTATCGTGGATTTACGCTTAGTCTCTGTAAAAATTCAGCTGTCTTTTAGAGCCTCATACAAGCTCTCACAGAAATACAATCAGTTTGATGGTGATTCAATGGTATCTGTGCAACAGCAAAGCTATAGTACACACCCATGTGAAACTCTCCCGGTAATTACCTATTGATTGATATGATTTTATTCCAATTCCAGGCAGTGTGAGCTTTCTTCGATATTTTAAAGATATTGATTGGACCCTCAGAAACGTATTTAAAACTTGCGTAATAGATCTTAGGTTGTATTCTCTCAACTTTGCACAGAAGTTAATGTCATGATTGCATGGAAAAAAAGACTTCCAGAAACAAGCCTGGAGTGCTGACCTTATATTTAAGGGATGGAAATGTGATTCTGAGATGTAAAATGGCAGTTATTCTGAATGGAAGTTTTTTTCCCCCCGAATCATTGGTTTACATTTTGTCACTCAAAAGGTTTCTGAGTATTATTGATACATTTCATGGAAAGCTGTGCCTTGTGTTGTGAGTTTTATGTACTCCAAGAGATGTAGACCAATCCCTTTGTTTTCCAAAGTGTGTGACCTTCCTTCATGTCTGAGCTTGAATGGTACATGTTGGTCTTTTTTTTTAATTTGATTAGCAAAAGTTTTGTATTTGCTGCAACATATTACATATTTAATTTTATTTTCATTATGGCTTATTAAATTTCAGAGTTTCTGGTTGAGTGCAGTGTACTATTCTAATCTGACACCTTTTAGCCTTGTTGAGACGCATTGGCAATTGTTTTCTCTTCATGCAGTTGTATTGCTATTCTGAAGCATTTCCCACATGAGTGTATACAATATCTGTACTTTTGTCCAGGCTATATCACTTTTTTGTTGCTTTACAGTGGCTGATATCTAAGACCAGCTGGACCAAGATGATGGGAATTGTAACCATGGATTTAATGGTGAATGTAAAAACGGTAATTCTTCTGCCCTAAGCGAGATTGAGGCCTCTCTTTCTGATGAAGGGGTGTATGATCCGCGGTTTGAAGGGGACTTTACAGTGTTTTTGTAGAGTAATTATCTTCCTTTAGATGTAATTCATTGTGCGGTACCAAGTAATAATCCAGTGCATGGAAGCACAGATATTTAAAGATTCCGTTGGGATGTTCAGTGTGTGAAGTTAAGCTAGAACCACCGAGCTTGAGTACTCACTTATCATTTTAATTCGGTGCATTTCCAAAAGAACAATCCATACTTTTGTTATTTACTTGGAAAGAAATATGAATATGCGGAGCTGCTTTCATTTTTGTCCAGTTGTGGGTTTGTTGGTTTAGGTTTGCCTGCAAGTGCGAGATCAATCAATGTCATCCAATCGACGAATCTTAAGAATTGAATCATTTTTATAAATTAGCATTTCATGGAGAAGATAGATGATAAACCATAAGATAACACATAAGTGTTTGAAAATCCGCTGAATTTCTACACAGTAAAAAATGGAGTGTCAATATTCCAGAGTAAACCCATTTTCCTCTGGATAGAGTACTTATAGCACTATGCAGAGTGAAATCGTCTAAATGGAAGTGTCAAAAGTGAGAGTCAATTCCCACTTCCACACAAGGACGAAATCTACTCTGCAGGGTGATGATTCCCTATAGTGTCAAATATTTTTACACACCTCATTGTTAATTTTGACACAAAATAGAGTAAAATCAACTATAAAAATCTTACACTGGCTGTAGAGTAAAATTTACACTGATTTTGAGTGGGACCAAATGTTATCTGACAGAGAGTTAAATTCAACTCTTAAAGAGTAAAATTGACACTATGATTTTTACTGTGTATGCGGGGAATTTTGCTCATACTCGTGTTCTTATTTGGTAGGTCTTTATTTATGCACGTTGAGGTTTCATTTGGATTACAAAGGTGTTTCGACCTGTAGGTTTGGAAAGCGTATTCGCAGTATTAGAAATGAAATCAGTAGCAATGCGGAAAATTAGGGTTGATGAAGGGTCATTTCATGTCAATTCAACAAATGCCTCCCACCTGACCATCTCAGATTTGTCCAAAAAATTATCACGGAAAGGTAATATACTTATGTGGGGATGTGTGCCCAATTTCAGTTAAATACGTCCATTAATTTTGGCAGAAAAAAATTATAAAGATGGTAGTGTTGTGCAAATTTTCACACTCGTTTTTGCAACATCAAATAAAAGGGAGTTTTTAGTGGGCAATATCTCCTTTTATTCTTAAGCCATTGCCTCAAAATCGTCCACAGTGTAGCATCTAGGCCCAGTAAACTGGGCAAGCACATTTTCAATGGCTTTTCTCTTTTTCTTAGGGAGCTACGGCAGTTTGAAACTGTTAATTGATTTGACGAAATTGTATGTGACACCAACTTTGAAGGCCATTTATGACCAAAGTTATGCAGGTGGAGAGCTGATTTTTTTCTGGGCAAGCTCTCCTCACATAGTGCCATTGGTACAATAAACAGCAAGCATGACAATTTCAAGAATATAGAATCTGAAGGGTTGAAGATACCAAGTCAGGTAGTCGGCTTGCACAGGAGCCTCTAAGAAGCGTGATTTTATCAATCGCTGCTGTATCACATCAGGGAACAATTCTACAACCTGAATGCAAGTGGCCGTTAAAATTTTTATTTTAAAGTACAAACATTGGTGAAACTACATACAAGAGACTAAATGTTGGTCACAATTGACTGTTTAGTGATAAAGGTACACTTCTCTAGTTTTAAAAAAGCTATGAACCATATTCTTAGCCCTCATAGTGTTTGAGATACGGGCGTTTCTATTATACTTGATCTTAAAAAACAGGCAAAAATTGGCTCTTTTCCATGTTTTTACAAAACTGCTGTAAAATTAGAATAGTTGGGGATTTCATAATTTTTTCCAGAAAATTTTTAAAGCCTGTATTTGCCCCAAAGTGGTGCAAGTGATTCTATATCTGCTTTTTCTCATCAACAAAAAATACAAAAAATAAATTTTGAGATACAGGGTTTTTTTTTAAGATACAGGGCTTTGTACACACTTAAACACAGTTGTCAAAAAAGGCGTAATTTCACCAGTTTACCCATGGGCTGGAGGAGGTTTTTACACAATTTTTTTCAGTTTTTATCTGCATTTTACACACTGTCCCAATTCCTGTGGAATGCAGATTGTTGAAATTACAGTAACATTTGCAAAAAATTAGTTCCAGGCACAACAAACCCTGCCCCTCGCACATACTTTGACCTACTTTTCCGAAATTCAATCGGTATCTATTCTGGGCCAGTGGCAACCCCTAAACCGAATTGGAGGTGAATCTCGTCATTAGTTTTGCTGCTAAAGTGGTTAACAAACAAACAAACAAACAAACAGAGACAAACGCACAAACACAGACAAACACAGAAACAAACTGAACCAAAAACAATACCCCTTGCCTTCACCCTTCAGGTGGGTCGGAGTACTAATTTCCCCAATTTTTTAGAAGCTTCAAAAATGTTCAACATCATAATGCGGAATAAACTTATGATTTTCAATACTTAGTTGTGTATCTTTTGTAGGCAATCACTGCTTGAAGTCTGTGATGCACTGAAATCAACATTTGCTGGGTATCTTCACTGATGATGCTCTGCTCGGCCTGTAATGCAGCTGTCTTCAGTTCCGGCTTGTTTAGGGATTTTTTTTGCCTTCATTTTCCTCTTAGCATATAAAATGCATGTTCAATTGGATTCAGACCCAGTGACTGACTCGGCCAACATAACAAAAGACAGCCAAATAACAAAAAAATGTGGCACTGAACATTGAATTCTGGTTCTCAGAGTAGGTTACTGAAATTATTGCTCCAAACCTATTAGTCATTCATCACCTTAGAATCCCTCAGACTACAGGCTAGCTGGTCTATATTGTGGGAATATAATGGATGCATACATAAGCATAAAAGCTGGAGTGAGTGAGTGTGAATGTTCCATGTTTCAGTAGAAGACTGATTCACATCAGTTGTATCCTAGTAAATAAAGCTGTAACAGCTCTGAATTTTGGATGCACAATTACAGTTGCAAATAGAAAAAAAGACTTGGGCTTATTGCTCATTCATTTTACAAAGAATTGCATGCAATTTAAAAATCTTTTGACAATTTTAAAAATGGCTCAGTAGTCGTCTGTTAACCCTTCGGTAGGATAATGAACTGAAATTCAATACAATACTGAATACAGGGTAGTGTTGCTTGAAATCCCAAAATATGAATCTGAGCAGGTTTTGGCTGATTTGAAACAGACTGGTCCTCAAGCAATTTAACTTCATGTTGTGATTCTGCATTTCACCCATGCCTTTTGTCTAGCCCCATGTTTAAGTTCTGTGCCTGGCTTGCCATGTATGCCTTTTGTGTTTTAGTGACCACTGCCTGCCTCTGACCATCCCTAGGATTATGTATTGTGTTTTGGTTGTTTGATTTCATGTTTTATTATTTTTCTTGTTTTGTTATTATTTACGTCTTTGCCATGTTTCATAGCCTTGCCATGTTTCATAGTCTTGTTTTTGGTTCTTGTCCTGCACTTCGTTTTCCCCTGTCTTGTCTGGTGTAGGTCTTTGCCCACGGTCCCTTGTCTGACGTGCCACTCATTCGGGTGATTTCCTGGTTTCTGGGATTTCAATCTTTCTTCATATCTCGTTTTCTTCCTTCCTCTCTCTTTATGCTATCTACTAACCCTACTAACAGTTTATTGTTTTCGATAATTACTAACCCCGATTAACATTGTATATTCATACTAACTGACTAACTTGCACTCGGGATTGTATAGCTGCACATACTAATAGACTAACGATCTCTCAGCATTCGCCCAATCTGTATCTCCGCCCTCCTTGCCTATCACTAATTATCTCTACTGCAGTTTCCATTTATATCTCAGGCTTTCTCTTTTCTTTAGACTATACACTTTAGTACTCCTTAACCGGAGCTGTTATTCGTTCATAGGAATGTCTCGTTATCCCTGTCTGCGTTTCGGCATTCGCCAAATTCATGTAATTAGTTTTCCTCATGTGTCACTCCCATGTCATTGATTACACCTGTTTACCCTAGTCATGTGTTCACCCCGGATGTGTATATAAGGTGTCTGCACTTTTAGTTCCTTGTCAGATCGTCTTTACTCCTTTGTCTTGTGCTACGTTCCTCGCCTTGCTCATCGTGATATTTTCTTTCTGACTGGATTGCCCGACACTTGTTTTTTGGTTTGCCCTTTTGGATCTGATTGCCTTCGTGTGTTTTGACCTATTTTTGCCCGACCACGTCTATTGTCTTTGCTGCCCTGGTATTTGGATTCGGACTGTTTACGGCTTATGAGTTTGTCTCTCCACCAAACCCACGCCTGTGTACCGAACCATTTTTGCCTGACCTTGAGTTTTGTTATTGGTGCCCTGGTTACAGTTTTGGACTTTGCCCTTTGGATTCTGTTTGTGGATTGTGGACATTGTACTGTTGCCAGCTCTGTTGGGGGGTTTCCCCCTTCAGAAATAAAGCCTCCATTTTGCATTTATCTGGTTTTCGCTCTTGGCTCATTTCGTAAAACCTCACATTACGATCTGACCATGACGGAGCCAGCGTCAGACCAGTCTCTGCAGGAGGCAGTGCACCAGCAGGGCACTCAGTTGGAGTTTCAGGAACGTCAGCTCCGTGCTCTGATGCAGCACATGCAAACCATGAGCCTCCAGATGGCGGACCTCACTCGCTCAGTACAGGAGGCGCAGCAACTACAGTCACCCCAGCCTACCGCCTATACTCCTCCTGCTCCCGCTTCCGCTCCGCCCCTACCCAGCTGCGAGCCACGTCTACCACCGCCGGAGAGGTACGACGGGAACCCGGGAGCATGTCGGGCGTTTCTCACCCAGTGCGAGCTCATCTTCAGCCTGCAGCCTTCGTCCTTCCCCACCGAAAGAGCGCGAGTTGCTTTCATTATCACGCAACTGACGGGAAGAGCTAAGCAGTGGGCTACAGCGGCTTGGGAAGCTGATCTCCCCTGTGTACAGACTTTTCGTCTACTGGGTGAAGAGATGAGGCGGATCTTTGATCGCACCAAGTTGGGTCACGAGGCAGGACGAGAGATCCTGCACATGCGACAAGGTGGGCGTCCCGTAGCCGACTACGCCATTGATTTTCAGACGTTGGCCACCAACAGCAGATGGGGACAGAGAGCTCTGTACGATGCCTTCTTCGACGGATTATCGGAAGCACTTAAGGATGAGCTAGTGTCGCGGGATTTACCGGAGAACTTGGACGACCTTGTCGACCTGGCTATTCGCGTGGATTCGCGATTGGAGGAGCGCCGACGCCTCGCTTCCCGCAGACGACCATATCCAGCTCCCCAGAGTGCTCCGCCTCGATCACCCCCTACTGGCAGCCGCTCCCCTGAGCCTGAACCCATGCAATTGGGACGTACGCGCATTCCTGTGGAGGAGAGGGATCGCCGCCGCCGTGATGGGGCCTGCTTTTACTGTGGCAAGGGAGGACACCTTATCGCTCAGTGCCCTAACAGGGAAAAGAAAAAGAAGAGAAGAGGTCCTCCTGGTGCCCGCATAGCGACAGTAATAGGGGTGACGCCGGGACAGGAAACTAACAATCGCACATGTGTTCCTGTAACTTTGGAATGGGGGGGCGAGAGCAGATCCACCGAGGCTCTCGTGGACACCGGAGCGGAGGAAAACTTAATTGATGTGGAGCTGGCCCGGAAATGGGGCGTTCCCACAGAGAAGATCTTCCCTGATCGAGTGGCCAATTCGCTCAGCGGCCAGAGGATCGCTCAAATAACCCATACGACCAGCCCCGTCAAACTCAAGGTGTCAGGAAACCACCACGAAACCATTCAGTTCCTCCTGTTACACTCTCCCCATGCTCCTATCGTCCTGGGCCATCCATGGATGGCCAAACACCTACCAGAGATCGACTGGCGCAAGAATGAAATTAAGGGATGGAGCCCCAACTGCTCCCTGACATGCCTCCGCAACGCCCTCGACCCTCTACACAACCCATCTCCACCGGAGATTCCAGACCTGGAAAAGGTTCCTCTTGAATTCCATGACCTCAAGGAGGTTTTCTCAAAGTCTCGGGCCACCAGCTTACCACCTCACCGACCCTATGACTGCACCATAAACCTGAAGCCAGGTACTATGCCCCCTAGAGGCCGACTCTACTCACTCTCCAGACCAGAAAACCAAGCTATGGAGAAGTATCTCTCAGAGTCTCTCGCTGCTGGCCTTATACGCCCGTCATCATCCCCTGCTGGTGCGGGTTTTTTCTTCGTAGCCAAGAAGGATGGATCATTAAGACCCTGTATTGATTACCGGGGCCTCAACGAGATAACTATTAAGAACCGCTACCCACTTCCCCTCATGAACACCGCTTTTGATCTCCTGCAAGGAGCCAAGATCTTCACTAAGCTCGACCTCCGGAATGCATACCACTTAGTGCGAATCAGAGAGGGGGACGAATGGAAGACCGCCTTTAACACTCCCACGGGGCACTGGGAATATTTGGTTCTTCCTTTCGGGCTTACCAACGCTCCAGCAGTGTTTCAAAACCTCGTCAATGACGTCTTAAGAGACATGTTAAACAAGTTTGTTTTTGTCTATCTTGACGATATTCTGATTTTTTCTGAATCCCAGGAGGACCATGTTAAGCATGTTCGCCAAGTGCTCCGTCGCCTCTTGGAGAACCGCCTTTTCGTAAAGGCCGAGAAGTGTGAGTTTTTTGTTGAAACCACCACCTTTTTGGGTTACATTATTTCTCCTGGCACCATTCGCATGGACCCAGTAAAGGTGGAGGCAGTTACCAAGTGGCCCCGACCAGAGGACCGTAAGTCACTCCAACGTTTCCTAGGATTTGCCAACTTCTACCGGCGGTTCATCAGGAACTATAGTTCTGTTGCGGCTCCTCTTACTGCTCTCACCTCCTCCAAATTCAAGTTTCGTTGGTCGGAGAAAGCAGAGGACGCCTTTAAAGAATTAAAGACCAGATTCACATCTGCACCCATCCTCACTATTCCCAACCCAGAGCTCCAGTTCATCGTCGAGGTGGACGCCTACAATATTGGAGCTGGAGCCATTCTGTCTCAGAGGTCCACGGAGGATGGGAAAATCCATCCATGCCATGTGCCTTCTTCTCTCGCCGCCTCAGCTCAGCGGAGAGAAATTACGACATCGGCAACCGGGAGCTGTTGGCGGTGAAGTTGGCCTTGGAAGAATGGAGGCAATGGCTGGAAGGATCCAAGGTTCCCTTTATTGTCTGGACTGACCACAAGAATTTGGAGTACCTGCAGACAGCCAAAAGACTCAATCCGCGGCAAGCCAGGTGGGCGCTATTCTTCTCCCGCTTTAACTTCCACATTGCCTACCGGCCTGGAAGTAAGAATGTGAAGCCTGATGCCCTATCCCGATGTTTTGAGATCCAGGAGGAGGAACTTAACAAGGATACTATCCTCCCTAAGGAAGCGTTTTTCAATGCCATATGTTTTGACATAGAGAGAGAGGTTAAGAATGCCCAGACCAATGCTGCTACCCCTAGTGCGTGTCCCACTAACTGCTTATTTGTTCCAGCTGCCCTGCGCCCCAAGGTCCTGGAATGGGGACACGTATCTAGACTGTCCTGCCACCCTGGGATTCGCCGCACTAAGAGCTTCATTCTCCAGAGGTTTTGGTGGCCAGAACTTAGCCAAGATGTCCAGGGTTTCGTTACAGCTTGCTCGGTCTGTGCCCAGGCTAAGTCCTCTCACCAACCACCACAAGGTTTACTCCAGCCCCTTCCGACACCACATCGTCCCTGGTCCCACATTGCACTAGACTTCATCACAGGTCTTCCCCCATCCAACCACCACACCACCATTCTCACTATTGTTGACAGATTTTCCAAAGCCGTTCACTTAGTTCCCCTCACTAAACTTCCCTCCGCTCAAGACACCACCAATCTGGTCATTCAACATGTCATTAGGCTTCATGGCATACCCACCGACATCACTTCCGATCGTGGTCCCCAGTTCACAGCACTTTTTTGGAAAGCGTTTTTTAAAGCCCTAGGCACGTCAGTCAGTTTATCCTCAGGTTTCCATCCCCAGACCAATGGCCAGACCGAGCGAGCTAACCAATGTGTGGAAAGTGTTCTGCGTTGTCTCTGCATTAGGAACCCCTCCTCCTGGAGTTATCAGTTGCCATGGGTAGAGTACGCCTTGAACAGCCACACCTCTGCTGCCTCCGGCGTCTCCCCCTTCAAGGCCTGCCTGGGCTACCAGCCTCCGTTGTTCCCGTCCCAGGAGGAGGAGGTAGCTGTTCCATCTGCCAGCGAGTTCGTCCGTAGGTGCAGACGCACCTGGGTCACCACCCGCCAGGTCCTGCTCAGATCGGTCGCCCGGATGAAGGAACTGGCCGACAAGAAACGCACAGCGGCTCCGGCGTACCGACCTGGGCAACGGGTCTGGCTGTCTTCTAGGGACATCCCCCTCAGAGGTAACGGGGGTAAGCTTTTCCCCAAATACCTGGGCCCTTTCACTATCGAGAGGGTCCTTAGTCCCACTGCCATTCGCCTCCGTCTCCCCCTATCCATGCGACGTATACACCCAACTTTCCATGTGTCACAAGTAAAACCTGCTGTAACCCACCACCTGTCCTCTGGACCTGATCCCCCTCCACCCGCCCGGATCATCGACGGAGGCGAAGCCTACACGGTCCGTGCCCTCCTGGACTCTCGTCGACGAGGCAGAGGTCTACAGTACCTCGTCGACTGGGAGGGTTACGGACCAGAACACCGCAGTTGGGTTCCTGCCCGACACATTCTGGATAAGACTTTAATAAGAGACTATCATGCTGCATCACGCTCTTCGAATTGAACGCCAGGAGGCGTTCGTTGGGGGGGGGGTTCTGTTGTGATTCTGCATTTCACCCATGCCTTTTGTCTAGCCCCATGTTTAAGTTCTGTGCCTGGCTTGCCATGTATGCCTTTTGTGTTTTAGTGACCACTGCCTGCCTCTGACCATCCCTAGGATTATGTATTGTGTTTTGGTTGTTTGATTTCATGTTTTATTATTTTTCTTGTTTTGTTATTATTTACGTCTTTGCCATGTTTCATAGCCTTGCCATGTTTCATAGTCTTGTTTTTGGTTCTTGTCCTGCACTTCGTTTTCCCCTGTCTTGTCTGGTGTAGGTCTTTGCCCACGGTCCCTTGTCTGACGTGCCACTCATTCGGGTGATTTCCTGGTTTCTGGGATTTCAATCTTTCTTCATATCTCGTTTTCTTCCTTCCTCTCTCTTTATGCTATCTACTAACCCTACTAACAGTTTATTGTTTTCGATAATTACTAACCCCGATTAACATTGTATATTCATACTAACTGACTAACTTGCACTCGGGATTGTATAGCTGCACATACTAATAGACTAACGATCTCTCAGCATTCGCCCAATCTGTATCTCCGCCCTCCTTGCCTATCACTAATTATCTCTACTGCAGTTTCCATTTATATCTCAGGCTTTCTCTTTTCTTTAGACTATACACTTTAGTACTCCTTAACCGGAGCTGTTATTCGTTCATAGGAATGTCTCGTTATCCCTGTCTGCGTTTCGGCATTCGCCAAATTCATGTAATTAGTTTTCCTCATGTGTCACTCCCATGTCATTGATTACACCTGTTTACCCTAGTCATGTGTTCACCCCGGATGTGTATATAAGGTGTCTGCACTTTTAGTTCCTTGTCAGATCGTCTTTACTCCTTTGTCTTGTGCTACGTTCCTCGCCTTGCTCATCGTGATATTTTCTTTCTGACTGGATTGCCCGACACTTGTTTTTTGGTTTGCCCTTTTGGATCTGATTGCCTTCGTGTGTTTTGACCTATTTTTGCCCGACCACGTCTATTGTCTTTGCTGCCCTGGTATTTGGATTCGGACTGTTTACGGCTTATGAGTTTGTCTCTCCACCAAACCCACGCCTGTGTACCGAACCATTTTTGCCTGACCTTGAGTTTTGTTATTGGTGCCCTGGTTACAGTTTTGGACTTTGCCCTTTGGATTCTGTTTGTGGATTGTGGACATTGTACTGTTGCCAGCTCTGTTGGGGGGTTTCCCCCTTCAGAAATAAAGCCTCCATTTTGCATTTATCTGGTTTTCGCTCTTGGCTCATTTCGTAAAACCTCACACTTCAATGCTTTGAACCTGATTGCTATTTTTATACTGCTTCAAATTCACAGATCTGAATGGCAATGGTGGCTGTATCTAAAATTCACTTTCTTCCCTTCTACAGCGTGACAAAAAAAAACCATGCATCAGCCATGCATGGGAACGGTGAAAGCAGCGACAGCTTATCATGAATCTCTGTGCTCATTATCAAATTGACCCCCATTTAGAGGTGACCATCAGTCACTCTTGATGGGCTCATCCAGACAAGCTGTGAAATTTATGGTTTAAAGTGGAGCCAGGTGAGGAGACAGGAAACCAAATGGCCTGTTTCAAGAGGATTTGCAGAAAAGCTTGGGCCATTAATGACATAAAGAAGACCAAATAAAATGTTGTCATGGTTTGGTCATTTCATGTATACTCAACAAGGAACTGTTGGATTTATTAAAGGAATATGTCAATTGTGTTAAGCATGCTATAAAATCTTAAAATCAGAAACCAAATTAATCAGAATGTATAGAGGTTACTTAAAGCGACCGCGTGGAACGAGTAACCAAATAAAAAATAAATAAATGTTGAAAAATAAAGTGAATACAATGTTTTGCTTTCTTTGAGTGAAGGATTTATACTCTTTGCAATAGGAGAAGCTCTGAAAACTAGAGGCAGATTTTATTTTTTTTTACATTCAGATCCAGTTACTGTAGCCCTCTTTTTAAATGACGAGAAACAGGAATTAAAATGGACATTGAGCCAAAGATGGTTGAGCGATGTCCACTGAATGAGCCTTCTAATTATAATTGAGCTTTCTTGTTCCGATTTGGAATTAGCTCAATGGAACATTTCAACTGCTGGGATATAAGAGATCTGAGGGCATTTAAGTACGCCTATTAGTGCCTTTCATCTGAGACTCAAAGCCCCCATCAGGGCATTTCTCCAGGTTGTAATCTGGGCCAGAGAAACCGAGAGAAATAGAACATATTTAATTTACCAAAAATGCAAGGGGATAGTTTTATATTTATGTTATTTATGTAAAAAAAAAACCTTCAGTAAGATGTAGAAGTGATACACATTCAACCCTGATTTTTATGAATATTTCAATTGTGCCACAAGCACATCACAACAGCCGCATTCATATTTTATTGTACACTAAAGTGACACAAATGATGCCAATAATGTAGCACCTGCTAACCTCATTTTTTTTATGGCATGCAGCTCAGCCTGTCGTTGACTGAAGCTTTTCAAATTAGGCATCTTGCTTAAAGGTATAACAGCTGTCCCTCACTGCAGAGCCAAACTTTCAACCTTGGAGTCACATACCATAGGCTGCTTTGGGAGTCAGAAATAGTTTGTCGTATCCTGTTCAGCCATGCTGTCTCTCTTGGATCATCAGTTCAGCGGATGAGAAGTACACCTGACCTTTCTGATAAGAGAAGTAGATGTTTTTACTGGGTGTTGTCTCATTTTAAAATAGAAAGGGCGCAGAATGGATGGTCTGCATTGATGATGCCTGGGCAATGCATTAGTTGACCCTGTGCAAGAATCACCAAAACAGGAATACATGGCCATTTACATCTCAGCCTTCAACATTTAAATGGCCTCATGACCTTTTTTGTTGCATACCATGTTATGCGACTGCATAGTGTTTTCAGTTGGGCATAACATTAATTAATTTATTTATTCATTTATTTTTTAATTAAAACATAGCTGCCTTCAAACCAATGCTTTTGTTCACAATTTCTGGAATTTCAGATATTCGAAATACTTTTGCAAAAAGCTTCAAAGCTTGTATCTGTTAAAGCCTGTTTAGTTTTTTGACATAGTTGTACATTTTTGACATTCTCCAGGATGCTACAGATAATGAACAGTTCTGAAATTCAGGTCTGTGTCACAAATGGTCAGTGAGTACTTTCAAGAATTATTTTTTTGAGGAAAAATTTATTTGAAAAAAAAAAATGAATATCATAGGTGGCCAATAATTGGGCTCAATAGACATTCCATTAGGTCAGGAAAAGACAGCAGTTACGTAGTAAAGTATTACTCTCCGCCTGTTCCCATGCACTTTGCTGATTAAAAAAACAAACCATTACTTTACTAACTACTCAAAGCCAAAGTGTCTATTATCATGTCCTCGATCCAGCTGTACTGTTTGTAAACAAACCGTTGTGCACTGAAAGCACCCTTGACCTCATTTTTAGTGTGCTTCTCTAAAGTACTTATTGTTGCTTGGTTCCAAAAACCATCCTCAAGTACTTTTGCGTTCTATTGCTGAGAAAGTCAAGTCTCATTTATTTTGGACAGGTTAGCGAAAACAATGGAAATAGATTGTATCTACTAATTAGATTTTCTTCTTAATTATGTTTTTATTGTATGTCATTTCCCCGTCCTGCTTTATGTTGTGTATTCTTCTATGTATTTTTTTTCCCTATGGACTTTGAGTCTGTTAAACAAATAAAATTCAATAATCAAGAACAATACATGGCCAATAATGATTAAGGAATTATGAATTAAGAGAGGTTGCCTACATTTACATATAATTCATGATTTTGTAAGAATGGCAATAATCTGAAAGATCAATGTGACAAAAAATTTAAATGTTGTAAAAATTCCTTCCTCCATTTTAGCATTTTTTCCAGCTATGCAATTACATCTAAGATGGCTCTGAACAATTTAAGATGGCACTGAACTGAATCAACGAGTTTCCAGTGTTAAAGAACATAGGTGAAATACAACTTTGCAAATGATACGCCAAGCCGACAATTAACAAAACTGTGCTGTTTCATGTGCTACTTTCACAGGCGTAGGAAGCAAATTCATATTGGCCTGGCAGACGGCGCCGGGAGGATGGTATGGAACCAGAGTGACCCCCCTTCCATCATTAGAAAATTTTTTGAAACTGGGGATTGAATTGGTTAGCTGTGGTTGCATTGACATTGATCTTTCACCTCAACAGTTTGAACTTTTGGGTGGTGTTTCAACACGTTCACAACAGAAGATTAGTTCAGTCTGCACTCTATAGTATGCACTTTCCAGCATTAGCAGTTTGAAGCATTTCATCCATGAACTTGATCTAAACCTCTGAGACAGTGTTCAGTTGGAGGCTTATAGAATACCTTATAAATTAAAATATATAAAAGAAGGTAACGTCCAGAGTAATGGTGTCAGGGTTATCCACCCATAGGATCTGACAGTCAGTTTCCCAATGTTCTTTTTGTCCCTTGCTTTTTTACATTTACTGATTTATCTGATTTACCTTATTTATTTCATTCCACATCATGCAATTAGGCCACCTATCTAAGAAAAAAAATAAAACACTGGTACATGATTATCAAGAACGGGTAAATCCCATCATAGGCTAATTCAGATATTATATGCGGACATGCAATACGCATGCACGTAACTAACCCCTCTCTATAGAAATATGAGGTCAAAACACAAGCAGGACACAAGTTGCATTAATATTGTGCCAATTGAAATCTTACCGGGAATGTTGGGGCACAAACCAGGGCGTGCACCTGAAGATAACTGTCTGAACTCGGAAGGTGGATACCCACAAACACAGTACAGACTTTTTAAAACGTGTCAGCAACAATTAGCTTTTAACCTAGTTAATGAAAAGAGAGAGGATTTCGTAAGCTTTCTTCGACGCACTTAGAATACACTGCTTCTGCACAGAAGCCCCATCTCACTCGCACCCTCCACCAATCTTGGGGTCGCGTAAAAAAAAATATTATTTCGGACACGTGGCCCTTCTAAAAGCACGGCGCGCCTCCAAAGCATTCAGTTTTCTGTGCGGGCCCGTGATTGCCACAGATGCCAGTCAGCGTTTGGTGGAGGATTTGTCATTAAAAAAATCTATTAAAATAAAAAAAATTGAAATGGAGCTCTTCGTACAAAGCAGTGCATCCAGATCAAATGAGAGAATGAGAGATATGACTGATAGCTCTGAGATACAGCCATGGTATGAATTGAAATACAAGAGGGGAGCAGTATCCCACATAGAATTTCAGTGCAGGGTCCAAAAGCATATTATAGTGAAATTTATAATCTCAATGTACAGCATTATAATTTGTTGAAAACGATATTAACAGTGATCAGAACCATGATGATCCTTTCAACGAGTGATATTTTTACAAAAAGGCAGCCACAGGCCTCTGTAATAACAAATGATTCAGCTTTCTCAATTGTTTGATTGCTTATCAAGGAAAGCAAATGGGAACATGTTTTGATTAATAGTGCTAAGAGGTGAGGATTCTGCCTACCCGAACAAAGGTAGCTCCAAAGCCACTACTTCGTTAATATTAATAGGATCATTCATCAGCTCATTAGTTAAAACAGGTACCATACATACAAATATTGTATCTGCATACAGTATGTGGATAATGATTCCACTTCGGCACATTGTAGATAAATGCTGTCCAAACATGTAAATTTTCACTTATCAGCACAGATGGTCTGAGAAGATGGGATATAAATTATAGGGAAAATGAGAGAGATGCTTAAATTAAAATTCCTGATATTTCACCCACTCACTTTTAAAATTGCTCACTCCAGTTCTCAGTTTAGTTGCAAATCCAATAAAATCAACCATTCGACTAAGTGTTCAAAGCAATAATTTCATACGATAAATTATTCCTATTTAAATCAGGAATCTGATATTTTTTGAGAGGATGAACAAGTTCAGTGATCATGGGAGGTATTCTCTAAATTGCCATAATGTGACCGCCATATGTTTTTGCATTCTTATTAGTTTAGCAGGTGCGCATATGGAGCTCTTGGTAAAACAATGTTGATTTGTTTTCTCTTTACAGCATTTCTGTTTACTCTTGCAGCCACCTCTTGTTCATAATCATATGTTTAATTGTATGCCTATTTAAGCAGGGCTCTTATTGTCTTGCGTAAATGTAAAAAATCATACCAATCACAATCAGACCTCTCTTTCCAGCCCTCCTTCCCCAACCCCTCTGCTTTCTATTGCACAGATGTGCCTCTTTTTCTCCAATGCGACACTCACATTATACATATGAATGACAGGTTTAGAAAAGCTCTTGGAAAGCAGAGTGGATGCGCCTTTTATTCATTGCTAATTAAGATTCCCCCACCCCCTGAGTTTAATTAGAAAAGCGTTCGGCACACTTGAGGGGCAGCCCTCAATGTGAAGCCCCAGGTATTTCAAGCAGGCTGTGCGTGGTTCGGTGGCAATGACCCAATGGAGATAAACACGAATGGACACGAAGGAACACAACTTTACACCACTGAGGGAGATTCAGAGTGTCAGTCCTTACTCATAAGACAAACCCACCGGGAATGATTCTGTTATTGCATTTGACAATGGGGCAAATATAATTGTTGCGGATCCCGACTTCAGAGACTGAGGAATCTGCCAAGTTCAAGGTACTGTGTGCAATTATTATCTTAGCAGAATTTCCCGCTGGAAAATAATTTTAAAAAGTGTTTGTTTTCATCATGCATTCATAAATGTCAATGACTATGGTTTTGGCTGACATTAGTATCTAGTGCATTAGTGATCAGTTTGCAAACTGATTGCTTCAAATTGACATACATTGCATGGACAGCACTGCAAAAGATGACATTTAGAAAATGAAAAATGTCTCTCATTTTCTCCCCACTATGGAGCTCCATTACATACTTTGATGACATGTAAAGTGAGCTATACAGCCCGAGAAATCCATTGGAGATTGTGCAAAAGGGGCCGGATTAGCAGCAGAATAATGCTGTTCCCATTCCCTCTGACTATCTGATGAAGAAGATTGTTCTTGCTGCTATTAACACAGCATTCACTCATCTCCTCTACACATACCATTTTGAACCACATTGAGTGAGTGAGGGGGAGGGGTGGAAAAGCCTGACCTGGGACATCAGTATGGGACCCTGAGGGCGGGGTACTAACCCTGTACAGCCGTGAGTATCCTGCTTTCTTTCCCTTTAATACGTGCATGTGTGTGTGTGTGTGTGTGTGTGTGTATGCATATCTGTTTATGTATGTGTGCAAGAGAAAAAGAGAGATAATACAATTTATCAGTCCAATGTTTACTTTGTGTATAACCTGTGCTTTTCTGAATAATTGTATAATGATAGTAGAATGGGAGAAATTGTCAGTTGGCAAGGGGCTCATAAGTTTAGCAGTGAGCATTTTCAGCGTTGCTTCCACCTGTGCCTCACTAATAATAATTCAACCCCATTTCCAAAAAAAGTTGGGTAGCTGTGTAAAATGTTAATAAAAACAGAATTCTCTGAACAAAAATATAAACGCAACACTTCTTATTCTGAGAAATATGACCATGTTCAGAAGCCCAGTCTGGAGCTAGGTTTGGGCATGTCCTGGGCATGTCTGAGAGGGGAAAGTCCCAGAGAATAAAAAAAAGTCTAAAAGGTGGGAGGGGGCTGCAAAAGAGTATATAAGGAGATAAATGACAGAGTAGAGTAGTAGGAGAAATTGCAAGGAGAGGGATACATTTGACCAGACCTGTCACTCTTTTCAAGACCTGTGAGGCTTCTTGTGGATTTTTGCCTGTGTTGGAGCATTTTCCTCAACCGGAACATCACCAAGAAACCCCATCTCAAGGGACTGTAAATATTCTTTTTTTCTTGTATATTATCAATCTCGGTCAGTAGTATAAATTGTAGGTTAGTGTTGGTCTTTGTTTAATTAAACCTGTTTTAGTTTTAAAATTTTGTCTGTCATCCCTTGCTGTCATAAATGTCATAACAAATTGGGGCCATTACAACAGATTGCATGACTATATTGCAATACATTTCGATCAATGATTTAAAAAGACAAACAAGAATCTTGTGATGGCGTGATGATAAAGGGAATAGGGTCTATTGTCCAAATTTCAATCAAATCATTATTGGGTATGTCTGCCTTTGGCCTGCGGTATTGCTACATCTCTGCTGTGTGGACTGTGACAAATGGTCAATGGTGACTTGGTGTACATGTTGCCACTTCTTTTGAAGAGCTGAGTGGAGTTGGTGGCTATTAGCTGAAAATGGGAACCAATGACAAACTTGTTGCTTGTGGACATCCCAAAGATGCTGGAAGGGGGACAAATCCGAGGAATAAGCCAGCCATTCAAGCACACAAATGTTTTCAGGCTCAAGGAATTCTGTGTATACACGTGTGACTTGGGTCTGGCATGGTCATGCTGGATGGTAATTGTTTTGATGGATGAATGGTAGGACGATAGGCAGCAGCATCTCATTGTGAAATCACACTGCATTCAAGTTGCTGTTCATGAACTGCAGTTTGGAGCAATGTCCTTGGAAAATTCCCACCCAAACCGGCACTCCACCACTATATGCCACCTTGCACACCACAATGATGTCAGCATAACAATCCTCCGTCTAGCCACTCTGTGAAGTTGGAAATGTGATTTGTCTGTAAAGAAAACAGTCCTCCATTGTGCTATTAGCCATAAACATGTCTATTCACTCAGTAGAGCCAATTTTTTCATCGAGCTGAGGAGAGGTCCAATCCGCAAAGGGCAAAAGATGTAAAGATATGGACTTTATAGAGATCATTTTTCACAGTTTCAGCAAAAATAAGGTGATGGTGGGGACCAGCTGTCTCATAAGCAGTGGGAGGTACTGGTCTCAGACGATAAAGAGTCAGAGATAAAGAGTCCAGATGTGGTGGTCTTGGGTGGGGGTTGTCACACTGGTCGTCATGCATGTGGGTGGTCTGCTGTCTTGCCTCATTCCTCAGAAAGGTGTTTTATGCATCTTATTGTTGAAACATGGACATTAAGACCCCTTTCAACATCCCTGAGAAACATTCCTGCATTGAGCATACCAATGGCAGGCTCCCTGATGGCTCGAGTCATTTATGGCATTTTGAACACTGGCAGAACTGGAACTATTGGGGTGGCTTTTTATTGACCAGAGTACAGGATGTGCCTGGGCTGACTGTACCTGATTTCATTAGCTCTGGATCATGCCCCACCTGTCTGACAGGCCAATTTTGTCAGAGGGCATGAACTTGACAATGATATGGAGAAGGTGACTGAAATGCACACAGACCAGTGGCACACAACCTTAGTCACATAAATAAACCCTCCTAAGTCAACCTCAGAAATAATTATGCATAGTATTGAAATGACTAAACTGTTGTGTTTATATTTTTGGTCAGTATACATTGATTTACAATTAAACTCTAAATTCAATTGAAAACTGAACAAAGACAACATATTACATGTCAAAACTGAGAAATGTGATTGTATTTTGAAAAGTGTATGCTGTTTTTGAATTTGATACCAGGAACATATTTCAAAAAAGTTGGAACAGGGGCATGTACACCACTTTATTGCATCACCTATTCTTGACCACTGTGTAACCATTTGGGAACTGAGGAGACTAACTTTTGTAGTTTTGCAAACAAAATGTTTGCCCATTCTGGATTTGATTTTTCAGGTGCTCAACACTTCACAGCTGCCATTTTAATATTTTTTGTTTCATCAAGTGCCAAATAATTTCAGTGAGTGACAGGCCTGGACTATAGACTGGCCAGTTCAGCTCCCAGATTCGTGTTCTACTGAGCTATGTTGTTCGGGTATGTGCTATCAGGGATGCAGGCTTTTAAAGTGCGTGCTGATGACAGTTTGGGCGATCTCATTCCTCTTTGGCCTGGAGGACGTGGCAAAGAGGAATGAGACTTCTACTTCTAAAATTGGTGAATTTCTACCTGTTTTGACAACTGTTAATGAGGCTCTATATCTCAGAAACTAAATGCCACATATAAGGTTCAAAACTTTTTTAAAACTGGAGAACTGCACCTTTACGATGAATAAGTCATTATCCATATATTTCTAATATGAAGTTTCATCCATATATGAAAAGAAAACATCTAAAAATCTAAAATCAAATTCAGATTTTGGGTTTTTTGTTTTGTTTGATGATCAACAGCAGGTATGGAGGAAATGACACCAATCTGGGGTGCATACAATCCTCAAAATGTTGTAGAGAAAAACCATTTTGAAAACTTCAACCTTTCAAATTTGAGAGCAGTTTATCAAAACCACAGAATGGAACACGTATGGGTCAGTGTTTTTTTTTTTAACTACTTATACACACCTTTTGATCAAAACAGTTAATAATGACCAGAGTTCAGCATCTGATAATTCGCTTTAACAATGTAAGTGCATGTAACCTAAAAAATATTGAAAACAGCTGCTTGCTATCAGTGTGTAAAATTTTTCCCTGATGTGGTACAACAATTATAGAAAATGATAACATTTCTTTGGGGTTCCTGTATATGATGGCCACTCATAAAAAAATATTGATATTTACAATATAAACTAAGAGATTGGGTATTCTTCTCCTTTATAGGCAAGCCCCATTTGTTTGGTTACCAAAGAGCAGTGGCGTATTTAGATATGGGCGACATGGGCAGTCACCCAGGGCGGCATCTTGACGAGGGCGCCGGCGAGAGCGCAAAAAAAAAAACAAAAAACAAACAAAAAAACACTCATTTTCTGCTGTCACTTGATTAGATAACTCCAGTCAGTGGATTTAAAATATCCACTCTAGTCAACTCGGCAGGCTGCTGGCTGCCTACATTCTGGCAAATATACCCCCCTCTGGAGAGAGAGGGGAAGAGTCAAGTCGTACATATAAGTATACGCTGCACTAGCAGCTTCGTTTGGCTAATTGCTCTGACACGTTAGAGCGTCACCCATATCAGGGAGTGCTGGGTCTGCAGGAAAACAAATGCAAGTAAGCGGGGGAGATTTTCTCAATCTATAACGTTTGCACTTCCCAACCGATTTCAACAAGCCAAATATATAGGGTTTATATCTACATGGAGTATGACGAAAACGTTTTTATCTTCAGTAACTTTGAATCCCAGTCAGTTAGTTAAGCTATGATTGCTGTTAGATGCTCAAGAGAGGGTGATGGTATATCATTAGAGTCATTAAATTAAAGGAGCAGTGTGGAGAATTTAGATTGATATTTTGGCAGAAATGGAATATAACATTCATAACTACTTTTTTAGTAGTGTATAATCACATGAAAACAATAATCTTTGAGTTTCATTTCGCTTAGAATAAGCCCTTTAAACCTACATGGTAGCTGGTACACCTCAGTGAAAACCGCTATGTTGTGCTGCCATTTTTTCTACAGTAGCCCAGAACAGGAAAAAAGTAAATGAATAAAGCACTGACACGAGAGCGCCTTTCACGTTTTCACAAGGTTGGACACCACCGTAGGTTTTCTGAGAAAAGGAATGGTCAGTTGGTTGCAATCTATAATCTGACCACGAGATGGCTTTAAATCTAACACACTGATCCTTTAAAAGTGACCTATTACGCTATTTTTCCAAGTCTATATTTTGGTCTATGACTCCCCTAGAGTACTCCTGATCGCACAAAGTAAAAAAAGCGTACTTATTTCACTCATACTGCGATCCTCAAAAAACCCCATTTGTAGTCCATAGTAGTCTCTGCCTGAAACGCCTCATTGGGTTGGCTTTTCCGCTATGGCCCCCAATCCATGCGTGCCCACTTTTTCTGACTGGTCAGCTCTGTGGAGGGTGGATCTATGTAGGACAAGGCAGCCGAACGCAGTTTTCCGGGGTCCGACTACACAGAGTGAACCTGACGCGTCTCCCGAAGGAATCGATAGGCACATTCTGCTATCAAACGCAGTACATGTGTATAGATCTAATGAGATTAACTTGTTCTAATAAACGCAACGGCAAAAGTGGAGGATGCAGTGTGAAAGTCTGGTAAGACAAGATCGAATTTGCTGTCAACCTACGGCTACTATGGTGAGTACACCGGTGTTTCTACTCTGGCTAGAATTAAGGGAAAGCTAGAATCCACCCCATGTAGGATTTGTAGAATTGGTCGACAAACCCAAGTGTAGACCAGAGACCGTAGAAATCAGGTGGGTCTGAGTTTAGAGGGAAACACGGACAATGAGGAGCAGCTGAAAGTGGACCAACAACTTAGGGACTGCTTCGGTGTGTATAAGGACCTACTGGTTCGTGTGCATAGCTGCGGTGTGCCGTTAGTGTGGACTAACGAACAGCTTCTGTGCTGGTGTATGACGAAGGGGCGAAAGCTCCAGGCTAAACGGCCTTTTCGGAAATTGCCCGTGGTAATGGTTTACTTATTACTTCGGAATGACCAGCCTGGAGAACATGGGCGCGATAAGCTGCTTTCACACCAGACGCGAAATGAATTTTTCGCGCAACAGATTACATTCAAAGTCGATGCATTGTCTTTGTATTTACTTTGAATGTAACCTCTCGTGCGAAAATTTCATTTCGCATCCAGTGTGAAAGCTGCTTAACGTGTCCATTACACATGTATTTGCATCTTTGCATTGACTTTGGATGTAGCAAATATGTCGCGCGATAGTTTCGCGTCCGGTGTGAAAGCTGCTTAACGCGCCCATAAGGCGTGTATTAGCGTCTTTGCATTGACTTTGAATGTAGCTAATCTGTCGCACGAAAGAAAAATTCCTTTCGCGTCCGGTGCCCATAACTCATGTATTTGAGTCTTTGCATTGACTCTGAATGCATTCTGTTAGTTTCGCGTCCGGTGTGAAAGCTGCTGAACACGCCCATAACGCATGTATTCAAGTCTTTGCATTGACTTTGAATGTAATCTGTCCCGCAAAAAATTTGTTTCACGTAAGATGTGAAAGCAGCTTTATGGATAGTAAAAAATGACAGCTAGAGAGAGCTTGGTTATGTTATGAACGTTAATACAGGTTTTACAGACCGTACGTTCTGTTAGCGTGTATAAGTTGCTTATGTGGAGCCAGCAAATCGATCACTTCTACAGGAAAGAAATACCTATTTAATCTTCACCTTTTTTCATTTCCCACAACAATTTCTAAAGGGGGATGAAATTATGTCACGGTAGTGCAGAGAAATCCTTTGTTATACCAGACACATTAGATCTTTTGCGTTTTGCGATTACTTTCATGGTAGAATCAGAGAGTTAACCCAGATATTTGTGATAGGGATCAGGCTGATCCCGGTCATGGATAAGTGAAGTGATCACAAGCAGCCGCTTCAACTGTAGTGGCTACAATCGGGCAACGTTATGATGAAACTGCCACATTGATGCTTACCGAAGTAACAAGCATACCGATCGGAATTACTGCATATAAGTTAACCAGGAGCATTTTTAATTAGCATGGCGGCAGGCAAACCAACATGCAGTAGCTGGTAACCGAGCGGTCATAACCACAGAGGCAAACCCTTACAATGCAGGTTTTACAGAAAGCAAGATCCGTTACCGTGGACAGTTGTACCAAGCATCCAAATTACAAACAAATGTTAAAAGTTAGCTTCAAATGAGGTTTATGTTCACACACCTTCTGTAGAATTTCCCAATATTACTTTTGCATATTTAGGACTAAAACATTTGCAACAGTAACTTGGCTACATTAGCCGCAGTGCTACAGCCACAATCAACTGGCTATCACGTCACGTTGGCTTACGCAGTAAAAGCAACTTACAGCTTCTTTGTCTTGGAGTCACGGACAGTCGCGACCAATTCAGGCTTTATCTTCAGATAATTTACAAAGCCTGCGTTTGAGGCCAGTTGTTAGTGCTAACTATCGCTAGCGGTCCTGCTAGTCTCCCTAACACGTTATAACTTACAGCTTGTGGCTCCGAGCGCTTGATCGATGCAGCTGCTTCAGGTTTGAGAGGCAGCTGAAATACTTATCCTGTGTCGAAATATCATTTATTTATAAAGCTGTCTTTGGCGAAATGCTGAGCACAAACAGCTAACGCTCCCTTTGGCTGTGGCTGTTTGCTCCCAGCAAACAAAAAAAGCTAGCCACTGATTTCTGGTGGCATCCCCTCTTGGAAGAGAAATAAGTGTTTATCTTTGCATCCAAAAGTAAACAGACAAGCAGCTTTGGGAGAGATGGTGACAAAACTGCACCTCAAATGATCTGTGGTTCTTCTTTTGTATTTCCAAAAGTGTTGACGCTACTAAGGCATAGTATGATCTGCTGTTGTTAGTGCCTGCGAGAATAGTTTCTGTTGTGGGCAGGTCCAGCACAGTGATTGGCTCTGGCTAGGTCTGTACTAATTGGACGGCACAACGTGACGTCAGGTTTTTCGAAGATCTCGCGAAGATCTTGAGAGGAGCTGTTCAGAGAGGAAATCCTGTTCACGAAATCACCTTCTTGGATTACGGCAAAACCCCTGTATCTTATGTTTAGAAACTTTTCAGAGGTTGATTTATGGACAACTAACATTATAACATTACTAATGTGTATTAAAAGAAGCATTAGGATTATAAGTCCCCTTTAACTGAATTTGTTACGTGGTGGAAGATCATTCTCTGTTGTAATGAATTGTAAAAACTTGTTCAAGCTTTTATCTACCGTCTGTCTTCTGAAGGCGGGAGAGCGCAAAAAAAAAACAAACGAACTAATAACATTACCCCAGACCAATACCTGCAAATGGCCATTTTAATGCCTTTAAAAGCCTAAGATTTTGCAATAATTATTTATCTATGTTTCATGCTTTCTTGACCTCCTTAAAATTCTGACGTTATTGATGACATTAGCCTAGCAATGAACGGGGAAAGAATTTTGTATCGAACCACCACTTTTCGGGTTTTCATTTTAACGATTTGAAGGGAGGGCGCCAACATAATTCAGGGGGTTTTAGTAGCGAGAAGGGGGTTTAGAATTCAATATTAATATTTATTATCGCGTACGCACATGCTGTGCATGCCCTAGCAACTCAGTGTATCATCAGTATCATGGCTGCCGATGTTATATGCCACTACTACGTCTAGCAGCACAACACTAGAAATTCAACTCTAAATTCTCTTGACTGGATGTACACTTGACGTTTTTACTCACCAAATGCTTCTCTGGGTACACAGAGTAATGTAGAATGTAATGTAGTAATGTGGTGCATGAGCAGGCATTGAAGTTTAAATAATGAATTCTCTTACATAACCCCAGGACTGTCCACCTGACTGGCACGAACAGACACTTGGTTCAGTGATCTGTATTTTCAATTGGTATTTCTCTGCTCGTAACCTGTCACCAATATTTTTGATTGCTGAAATTAATTTCTTGGCATTCCTATGTTTTTGGTCAGTCTTTTGGCTTGCACTCCACACAGGTATTCATATCTGGATCCAAACAGGATGGAAAAATAACTAATTTCTGACCCTTTGAAACACTTCACTTCCACCTTCAGATTTGTGAGTGATAGTGCTAGTTTAATTGGAGCATAAAAATCCTGTAGGTGATGAGCCTCATTATTGAACGTCTGTTGGCTGGAGATGGGGTTTGGGTTTGGATTTTCACCATTTTCACAGTGGACATACGTACATAGACACTATATGTACTGCGGGATACCTTATAACCATTACCATGAAATTTTCCATATTTCTTCTTTTGAAGCTGTCAAAAGCGGGAGCCTGGGGAACCCCTAGTTTCTTCCGTCATCACACTCTGCAACCTGTCCACCTGTCTGGAACTGGTAACAACAGGGGAAATCCACGCTTAAAATCCTGTCGTTGCACCGGCATCAACGTCTCCCACGGCGTTAATTAAAAATTATTTTTGCTGCATTCCCAGCTCATTTGCACTTGCTTTTCTTGGGTTTTGTCTCAAAAGCTCTTCCAGCGGCAGCCTGCGTCACAAGCGGTTGAGCGCGGATACCGCTTGCTCGGGCGGTATGCTGCTGCATGCTGGCGATCCCTCTGACTCATAACAGCCTTACTTGTCCCAGGTGTACAGCCATTGCCACTTTCCAACCAGTAATTGGCACCATTCCTCCGAGAGGCCATATGCTCTTCACAAGTTGATTGCCTAGCAAGATGGAGCACTACAGTTTCGGTGACTGGCATTTCAGTCCCTGCACAAAACCACTCACTTACTGCTTTTCCAGCACATAGGTTCTTGGGGAGGCAGCATAGGCGGGAAGAGGTTATTTCCTTTTCACACAGCGTACCAGCTGCTCAGAAGTCCTGCTGTTTTGAGATGCCAGGGGTGTCTAGCCCAGAATCAAGACTATTCACTAAAAGAAGACTGGGTGCAAGAACATTTTCCAAGAAATGAGCTGACACTACTGCCATAAAGTAGAGTGTCATGTGTATCATCTAAAGCCAAAAAATTCCAAATATAAGTACTCAAGTCCTCAATACTGATATACGGCCTTCCCTGAATCTAATGAATTTTGTGCAAGAAATACTCAAGTCTTTGCAGAAGTACTCAATTCCTTGACGTCAAAAGGAACAAGTGCCTAAGTCCATGACTGTCCAATCAGCTGCTAGTATGTGTCATGTGACAAGTGTAGAAAAAATTACTGTTTGGCAATCAGAAAATGATTGAAATGGCATTTATGTGGTAAAAAAAAACCAGTCCATGCATTTTATGGTAATAAGAACCGAAGTCCAGGTATTTTATGGTAAGAAGTACCAAAGTCTGAAACAGATTTTTTTGTTTTTTTTTCAAATAAAGCATTATTTTTCCACAAAAGCTTGTCTGTCTATTTTGCATAACCCCTGGGACTAGCAGCAAGCGCCACTGAATGTTATCTTTTTAAGAAAGTATCTGCAGGATGTTTTCAAAACTTTGACCTTTAATATCTCAAAAGTGTACTTTGTGACTAAAGTACTTCTTGCACCCAGGTCTTCAAAATCTCTGCTGTCCAGGCGGCAACGGAATCCCTATTTCATCAGAAACACAAGCAAAGCTACTTGTCCCAAACATTATGATCCCCAAAGTATATGGGGCCAATGTATGCAGAGTTATAGTTATGGTTAGCCTACTGAATAGAAAAATACTTCTTCAAAAAGAGGTGGGAAACTCAATTTTGTGCACATGCACAATGATTAGTTAAATCCGCAATTCTTTTTAAATAAAAAACAGAGGAATACAGAGCCAAATCAAAATGTTATATCATTTTCCAAAACCGTATGCTGCAAATAGCATCTTGGGATGTGAGAATGGTCCTTTTTAGAACAAAATAAATGAATTATGAGAAAAAAATCAAAAGTTTCATGATATGCAGGTCAACAAATTAGTTTGATAAGTGGACTTGTAAATACTGAAGGTTTATTTGGATAAATGACTTGTAAATATTAAAGATCTACATCTCCAAACTTCTTTAGCTATAACCATATAATTACAGCTGCTAATTAAATTTGGCAAATCAGAAATTTCCTGAACGGGCTTAGCTTGGAGAAGTTACAGAGAACTATGAGCCTGAAGCAAGTGGCTTCAATAAGGCTTTGGGTCCAATCATTTCCAATCATTTGTAATACATGCAAAGACCACTGCAGTCTCCTCCACAGTATGTTAATGGGAATGGTTCTGTGCGATTCTAAACAACTTCAGGCATTATGCAATAGGCCAACGTGGGAGTGATAAAAAGAGTGAAAATCCGAAGAGGCTGGGTCAAATTCCATATCCTCACTGTCACCCAATATTGGGCCCTCTGGGGTACAGAAAAGAGAAAGATGCACAATTTATAGGCCTTTTTATTTTTGTTTAGACACTCATGTTTTTGTGGGCATTAATTCTTCACAGATGAGCATTAACCTCAGATGCAGGCATCCAAGCGACAAAGTAATTGAATGTACCTGGAATAGATAGCTGTGTAGAATATTTTCATGAAGAGGTGCCCTTGAACTATTCAAAAGAGGTAAAGTCAGTCAAGATGGTAAGGAAGTAGAATGAATAAAATCTCCCCAGTCAAAGCTGACCTGCAACCAGACAGACATACCTGGCAACAGCATCCACTGGGGTATATTTCATAATTTATTTTGATCATGAAAAATTTGACCTCACAGCAACAACACAATGCCATATATATCTCAAATGAATACCAAAACTGTTGTGAAAAGCTGCGTAGGGAATAGCAATATGAACTCCTGTGTTGTGAGTCAACTATCAAAATCTCCTATTTCATATTAATGTAAATACACAATTTGCATAACATTTAAATATTTAAAATCATCCAACTAAGTTGAATATAAGACAAAGATAATATGAGTAAAAATTTGAATGAACGTTTGAATGATCATTTCATTTATTGAAGCTAGAGTGTTATTCAAGACCCACTTGCAAAAAAATTGTCCCTCTGAAACTAATAACTTGTTATTATGCATTTGCATTAACTGGCAAGAATCTTTGACATCGTTTTGGAGGAATTTTGGCAGATTCCTCTTTGCAAAATTGTTCGTATTATGCCACAATGGAGGGTTTTCAAGCATCAACTGCTTGTTTAAAGTCATGCTACACCATCTCAAACAGATTGAAGTTAGGACTTTGACTTGACCATTCCAAAACTTTCATTTTTTTCTTTTGAGCCATTCAGACAGGGATTTGCTTGTGTGCTTTGGATCTTTGTCCTGCTCCATAACACAACTGCACTTGAGGTTCAAGTCACACACTGATGGCTGGACATTATTCTTCAGGATGTCCTGGTAGAGTGCAGAATTCATGTATTAATCAATCATAGAAAGGCGCCCATGTCTCCAAGAAGCGAAGCACCCTCAAAACATCACAGTTCCATCACTGTGTTTGACCTTTGGTATGATGCTCTTACTATGAAAAGCTATGTCAGATGTAACAGAACCCATGTCTTCCAAAAAGTTTGAGTTGACAAATCAATCAGTCTGTAGAATATTGTCCCAAAAGTCTTGGGGGTCATGAATACAGTATACTGGATGTTTTTTTGGCAGATGTGAGATGAGCCTTTTTTAAAATTTTTTGATCAGCAGTGCTTATTGTCTTTACACTCTCCAATGGATGCCATTTTGCCCAGTCTGGATGAGCACTGATCATAACTGAAGCGAGGCCTGCAGTTCTTTGGATATTAGTCCGGTTCTTCTGTGACCCCCTGGTTGAGACTTTAATATAACCTTGGTGGGCCGGCCACTCCTGGCAAGGTTCACCACTGTTCCAAGTTTTTTCCATGTATAAATAAAGGCTCTCACTGTGGTTGACTGGAGTCCCAGAGTTGTATAAATGTTTTTGTAACCCCTTCATTGACAAATATATTTCAACGACTTTGTTTTTATCAGTTCTTGAATGTTTTTAGATTGCAGTAACAGATGGTGCTTTTTACCTGTTTCAAATTGCCAGATATGTTTTATTTAAGCAATGTTTACATTACAATGTTTACTGGCAGTAATGTCTGAGTGTGTCTGTTGAAATTGAACCTAATCATCAATAAAATAATTTGATTGATGTTTCATAAACTGCAACTGGGAGACTCATTATGAAGTCATACCCTATGTACTTGGAAATCAATGTATATTGATTGCATTTTGCTTGCTAGGTCAAGTTAGCATACTTAGACGCCGTGTGAGCAACATGTGTGCACACGTCCCATGGAGAAAATAAATCTTTTAATGTTTTATGCACAAATGGATTTTCTTATTTTTTAAAATAAATTCAATTTTTATTGCAGGAGCATACTCTCACACTGAGAATTGTAGAAATATGTAACCTTCAACTCAAATGAATTTTAAGGGGAAAAAAATCCCAGACTAAGAAATAATCATTTTTCATAAAATCACCTGTTCCACAATTATTGGCACCCCTAGCAATTCCTTGGAAATAAATATAATTTAAGTATTTCTGTCATTTCTACAGTAGTTTAGAAAGTTGATCAGAGTATCTAGAAATATTTAATTTGTAATTTCTCACTTTCTGTTTCCCTGGGGTATAAATATGATGCGATACAGAGGCCATTTCTCTTATCCAACACTCAACACGGGAGAGACAAAGGAACACACCATTCATGTAAGGCAAATGTGCGTCCACCTCCACAAGTCAGGCAATGGCTACAAGAAAATAGCCCCTCGCCTGCACCTGCCCATGTCTGCTGTCAGAGGAATGATTAAGAAGTTTAAAACAACTGGAACAATGGTAAACAAGCCTGGACGAGGACGCAAGGTTATTTTGCCACCACGCACAGTGAGGAGGATGGTGAGAGAAAGTTCTCCAAAGCTCACTGTTAAAGAATTGCAACAAATGGTAGCATCTTGGGGTCACAAAGTCTCCAAAACAACCATCAGGCGATATCTACATGCCAACAGGCTGTTTGGGAGGCATGCATGGAAAAAACTTTTGTCCCTCACAATCATAAACGCAAACGTCTGGTGTTCGCTAAGCGGTACTGGGACTTCAACTGGGACTCTGTGCTTTGGTCAGATGAGACCAAGATAGAGCTTTTTGGCAACTAACACTCCAAGTGGGTCTTGCGGAACACCAAAGATGAGTATGCAGAAAAGCACCTTATGTCCACTGTGAATTATGTGGGAGGATTGGTGATGCTGTGGGCCTGTTTCTCTTCCAGAGGCCCTGGGAACCTTGTTAGGGTGCATGACATCATGAACGCTTTGAAATACCAGGACATTTTAAATCAAAATCTGGTGGCCTCTGCCCGAAAGCTGAAGATGGCCAAATCTACTTAGAAATGGTTCACCAGACACAGAATCAAGCTCCTCCCATGGCCATCTCAGTCCCCAGACCTCAACCCCATTGAAAACCTGTGGAGTGAGCTGAAGAGGAGAGTGCAGAGGAGAGGACCCAGGTTGCTGGATGATTTAGAGACATTGTGCAAAGAGGAATAGTCAAAGACCCCTCGTTCTGTATTCTCCCATCTTGTGAAACATTATAGGAGAAGATTAGGTGCTGTTTTGTTCACAAAAGGGGCTTGTACAAAGTATTAACATCAGGGGTGCTAATAATTGTGGCACACATGATTTGATGTAATAGAATTATTTTCTAATGTGAGATTTTTTTCCCCACTGAATAAATGCACTTGAATTAAAGGTCGAATTTTCCTCTTTTTTTCATTGTGGTGCTACATTATTTTGAAAAAAACTGAATTTATTAGAAGCTAAAGAACACGTCTTAACCAAGGGTGCCAATAATTATGGTGGGTGCTGTAGACAATGTCAAATGGTACCTGCACTTGCTCGCAGACATCTCAGTCCCCTTGTTTCATGATCATTTTGGGTTGCTGTCTGGAATCTGTCACGTACACGCTGTAACCGAATGCGGCACTCTTGAGCGACAGTAGTCACTCCTGGCTGCCCTAAGCAGGAACGGTCAGCGACGGTGCCTGTTTTCCATTTTCGGACAGACAGCTGACTGATTGTTGACCGGTGACAGTGCAGATAATGCGTCATCTCGCGGTGGCAAAGACCTGCCCGTAACATGCCAATGGCTCTTTGTCTCCTATGTTATAAGCTGTTCTATTTTCTTGATGCTGTAGCATTTTTCATTTTTTCAGTTGACTTTATGTAGGCTATTGACCACACCCAAACGAACAAGTCAAGCATTAATGTACTCATCTCAAAGAACTCAATAATTGTTACTACTGAGGTGCTTGGCGCGTCCACACGGCGCGTCGGTATAACAAAACCACACGCTTTTTTATTTCCACTCGTTATCTCACTGGAAAAGCAATAAAAACTGATCGATTCTTCAATTTGCGACAATTACAATACATACTTCACCTGTGTATTTTTAATGGTGCAAAGTGTATATTCGGTATGCAATAACAACATTACACTATTGAGAAACATTGATTGATTCCTTTGCCTGGTACATGGAAGTGGATTAAGCTCCGTAGTGTTATTTTCAAATTGTTGTTATGTGGGTTGATTTTATTCACTTCTATAGAAATTGTCAGTTTTTTTTTTTTTTTTTACATTAAAAAAAAAAAATCTGGCCCTGTTTATGCCTGTAAGTTGTTACATAATACATTCCAGTGTTACGTAGGGATACACTCTCTTTTTTTCTGTCCAGGAGCCGATAAATTTGTGGTCACACCTTTGCAAAACTAATGAACTGTCCTGATTCCTGTGTCCCGCCCCATAAAATTCTGGATGTGAAAATGAAGGCTGCTGGTATTCTTTTCTGTCTCCTTCATCTGATGCGCACCGGGAGCCGCACAGCTCACCTGTTAGTGAGCCTTACGTACTGGCTTGCTTTTCTTTTTATTTTTAATGTGGACTTTTGTTGACAGTGAGTGATTCTTATATATTTGTGCACCTTACGTTTTTTTTTTTTTTTTTTGCCAGCAAGCTTTCTGAAAGACGCACATGCTTTTCTTTTGAATTGATGGTCAGGGAAGATCTTTTAGAAAATTTTAATTTTTTAAGATTTTTTAAAGATTTTTTTATAAGATTATTTATCTTTTTTGGAGGGACTCTCTGCTCTCTCTCTTTCTATCTTCCATTTCTGTGTTGAACTCTGCTTTGGTTTGTTTATTTGTTAATTCTTTTGTCTTAATCCTGTTTAAGGCTTTGGGCAGGCTTTGGTTGTAACAACAAGGTACAATATATTAATTCATACCTTTGATTATGTGGCACATTATTTCATTTCTCAAAGGAGGCATAGCTGCTAACCTTTTCTGGCACTACCTACTGATAGGAGATGTGACAGGTGGCATATCACTCCAGATGTGGTTCTCACAAGTCATACATGGACGACCTGATGTTCTGGGAAAATACCAAATATCCCCTTGCGTTTCTCATTTAAATAACATTCCCATTACTGCTTAATTAGTATTACACCCTGGAGATTCAACTCTTCCCAATTGTGTGTACTGCTGGCAGGAAATTACAAGTTTGTCCTTGCAGCTGGTGAGTAATTGGAATTGACGCAGCAATCTGTCTGCGCAGTTTGTGAGTGCATGCATAAAAATCGGTCTGTGTCTCATTGAAGCACATTTTAACGTCACCCTGAGAGATGTTTCTCACTTGCTTCCATGTCACTGGCTCCAACAGTCATAAGTCAAAAGTTACCTATCCTCCATTCAAGCAAACTTTAATGTACGAATATAACTCAATAATTTTTTTTCCAGCAAATAAATGTGTATTCTGTGTATTTTGATCTGCCTACTTGTCTTCATGTGTGCTGATTTGTTAATCCACTGTGACAATAGACAATAGCTTGTGAACCCATTAGGGGAAGGTTACTGCATTAAATCAAGTATGCACACATTTTAGACATTATTACTCGAGCCGGTAGGCCACGAGTCTAAATTTTGGCTCCGTCCTTTTCTTTTTTTTTTTCAGGGTCGCGGTTGTCCTGCTCATGCGCGTGCGTCGTTTCGCGATTGGCCCATACATATATATATAGAACACTACATTGCTGATAGGGTATGCTCAAGTGAAGCATCTGCTCCATGACCGTGTACATCAGGAAGTTAAATTTGCATGTACATTCCTATTCATTTTCACCTACTGAAAAAATTATATTTTCAAAAACACTTGGGTGCGAGTCAGAGTCATTTTGGTCTCGCTGTGCAGAGCAAGATTTGTCCTCCCGAGTGCTTTTTTGGAAGATGGATAGTGGCGCACTTACTAAAGGGAAGATCGAAATGTGACTCTGTGCCAATGTTCAAGTGCTAGCAGAAAAGTTCACTTTAGATGACCGGGGCTTTTAATGACCCTCTGATAAGATATTGCTTTGAAGTTTTCACCATTATAAGCAACATCGATGAATGTCCGTATACATTATCAAATTACTCTCATTGTACCCTGATTGAGCATATTTGCCGTTGACCGAATTGTTCATACTGAATCATAAGGCTAATGCCAACGTTGTTAAAAGGAAGCGCTAGTTAACTCTGGCTACTCCTTTACTAAGCGTCATCTTTGCCCCAGTCCCATTAGAACACTGCTCTCAAAAAATAATCACTGCACAGCATGGATCGAGAGGATAGAGAAAGGTTTTTTTCTCCCGATTTGTAACAGCCAAGCCTTTCTCCCCTCCTTGTCTTTTGGAACTCTGTATAAACAGACAAAGCAACTTCCTCATTGTTTTAACTAGGCTTATGCCGTTGGAGGAGACGGCTTGGGGTATATCCCCAAACGCCCCCAATCCTCGTATTCCCCAATCCTTCAATAGACCCAATACAATATAAAGCCCCTCAGGTCATGACCTTTCATTAGAACTTAATTTCAGGTCAATTGGACAAATGGTTCTGAAGATATGGCCAAAATGGTAATTTTCCATATCTATGGATTGGCCCAGGCTTAGACCCAGCCTGAGTACAGGCTCTGAGGAGCCTCTTGTTGCACACAGGTTGTTGAAAAGAAGTGTTAGTACCTGGAGTTTGATTAATAGTGACTGTTTGGTCTGAAAGCTGCAGTTCTCTAGTTTAAAATAAAGCTTTGAACCACAGTTCTGGTCATTAAAGTTTTTGAGATGCATGGCTTTTTGTCACAGTTCTCAATACAGGTGGACACACCTGTTACTCAAGTATTGTTCGTTCATTACCCCTCCCCTTGTGTTTCCTCCCTGTACTCTGCACACTTGCTCCCACTTTAATTGTTAGTCTTACACATTTAAGTCACTGGTTTTCATCTTTCCTTTGCTAGACTATTGTTATCCATCTTTGGTTTTTAAACTCTGTTCCCACTGCCTGCAGTTCTGGGAAGTGTCACTTTTCCCCGTACTTTCTTTTTCCATGTCCAAGAATATGCATTTTCTCTGTGTGCCCTGATCCCTTTGGCAGTCACCCCAGCTACCGATCTCAGATCAGTCCTTTCTACTGTGCTAAGTCTGACCTTCAGTGTTCTCATTCACCCCCTCTTGATCTTGGACCGTCTTCGGACAATCATCTTTTTGACTAAAATAACTCCAGTCCTCTATTTAGTTCAGACATTCTTGCAGCTGTGTCTGTGTGCTGCATGTTTCCTGAGGTCTGATGTATATACACAAAATAATAGTTAAAAGTTCATCAGTATTTAAAAATTCATCAGTGATGCCTCTGTTTGTGTGAAAGTATCACAAGAGTCCAGCCAAGTTTTTGGCTAAAAAAAGCTGGTCCAGCTTCTATTCTTTAATTAGGTCACTAACCAGTGCAGCACTTCTAGTTATAGATCTCACTTTTAATAAAGCAAGTTTTCAAATGTTCTCATTCATCCCAGTAGTTGGGACTGCAGTCTCCGAGAGAGTTATTGATATGAGTCAGATTTTGATGGTTAGTTAACTGTGTACAGTTTTCTGTGTAATAAAATCGCCTACCTTCAATAACCTGCATAATCATGATCAGATGGGTTAAGGAAAGAATTTGAGTGGGAGATATTACTGCCGCAACCTACCCTCCCAGTCCCATCACAGGGATTGCAAATGGACGACAACTTTTTTGACGAGCAGTCTTAGGCATCTGTGGTTTGGATTAAGGTTATTTCTCTCGAAACTAGCACTATCGCAACTTTGGTCGCACTCCCAGCAGCTGTCCGCAGTCCTGAAGTGCAGTCTCAGCAGCGTGAGTGAGCCCAAGCAGGTATCTCCTGAGGAACGCAACCTGGCCACACCCCTTGAATAGAGTCCTAATTAAAGGGTGTATTCTCCCAGTGCAGGCTCTTCACTTTGCTTGTACGATGCAACAACACTTCTGTCTCCCAGTGAGACCATTTGCTAGTTAACCTGTTCAAACTCAGCACCCCCTAGCAGTAAAGCAGGCATAATACTGGGTCCCATCCCATTTTATTAATTTTTGTCAATAATTTATGCAAAAAAAAAGTTGCTGTTGCAAAGCTCCATTTTTATGCTGATGGTACAGTTATGTGCTACTTCATCTTTAGTGAGTGCAATACATGACCCGCAAGGTGCTTTAAAACATGTGACGTACAGTTCAGGAACCACACGCAAGAGACAGAAATCTCTGTAAAAAAATGTATGCCTTTAATGGAGTCTGAGTCAAAGCCAAAAAACACAGGAATTGCCAAGCCACAATACGAAATCCAAAAACAGTGTCGACTAGACAGGCAGGGGTCAGAACCAGTAAGACAGATGGGTAGAGGTACCAAAACGATAGGCAAAAAGTTGTACTCGATGGGCAAAGCCAATGGTCATACACAGGGCATCCAAACACAGAACTCGTGGTCATACAAAAATAGGTCAAAATTCAGAAAGACAAAAACAGTACTAAAAGGGCTATGGCCAGAATCAAGGTTGGACTATCCAGTAGAAGCGAAACAATAATCAATGGCATATGAGGCACTCTGCACAAGGAAATATTGATCTACGTTCTGACAAGAGCTGTGAGAGAAAAGACTCCTAATACACACACAGGAATGGTCACATGCTATACAGAGATCAGCTGTGGGGAATGAGGCTAATTACATCGGGAGAATCACATGAGGGAAACCTTAACCATGAAAACTGCGAGAGACAAAATACGAACGGGAATCACACAAACAGCCAATGACATTTAAACAGCTCGGGTCCAGGAGTTTTACGTGCACAGATAACAAGCGCAGGAGAGTGATTAAGCACGTGCAAGAGATTCTCTGAAGCTCAGGGAGAGGAAAGCGATAGACAAGAGGCGGAGAATAGAACAGGGCGATTGCAGAGAGGTAATTAGTCTATTTGTAGCGATGCAACTTTACAAATTAAACTAGAGTGCTCATTAGTAAGTTAGTAATCTTATATATACATGGATTATTAGTGTTAGTAGACTATAATACAAAATACAAATGTTAGTCTTGTTAGTTATCAGAACAGAAGGGCGAAGAAAGAAAACAATATTCGAAGGAATATATTAAACACCGGAATACATTTAAATCACCCGAAGTCAGTGAGCACCCAGACAGGGAAGACGGGCTGAACCAACTAGATCACAAGACGGGGGAGCCAAGTGCAATGGAGACATGGAATGAACCAAAACCTGAGCCTACAATAACCAAAAAGAATAAATAAAAGACAATAATGAACACAAAACCAGAACATAAACATGACCAAAAACCAAAACCATGACAAAACATTGTTCAGCAAAATCTGTGTAGATGAAGACTTTAACTCAATGTGAACAAGACTCAATGTGTATCAAAGTATAAATACTTGGGTTTTAGTTTGTACCTTAGAAGGAAATCAGTCTTTTCCTCATCATATCGTGAAACTAACAAAAAATTGAGGGTAAAATTAGGATTATTTTATAGAAACAAATTCTGTTTTTCTTTTGTTGGAAGGAACTCATTCAAGCAACCTTATTTTTTCAGTAATTGACTGCAGGGATGTTCTTTATATACACGCAACCTCGTCATCACTGAAAATGTTGAACTCGGTGTACCATGCTGCATTGCAACTTGTTTCTGGTTAGGGTTTCGGCACACATCATTGTGTTTGGTGTGAGAAAGTTGGCTGATCTTCCTTATGCAACAGAAGAATGGAGCATTGGTATATCTTTCTGTATAACAGGGCTGCCCAAGCCTGTTCCTGGAGACCTACCATCCTGTAGGTTTCTGCCCCAACCCTAATTCAACACACCTGATTCAGCTCATTAGCAGCTCATCAAGATCTGTAACTGGGAAAGCAGGTGTGGTTTGCTTTGGTTGGAGTGATAACCTTCAGGATGGTAGCTCTCCAGGAACAGGGTTGGGCAGCCCTCCTGTATAAGGTCATCCAACATAAACTGCCTTCTTATCTTTGTTCTCTGCAGACTCGTAAAACTGTCAGTAGTTGTAATCTTCTGCCTCATGGACACATCATATTTGTCGTTCCTCAAACTCCTTCTGTCTTTGCACATAGTTGTTTTCGTTTTTGCTCCCTTATGTGGGTCTGGGCTACATAGTCACCTTAAACTGGATCATCTCATTAGTTTGGATGTTTTTAAAAAACACAATTAAGGCTAATATAACCAGTTTGGGGGATGCGGTGGTACAGTGGTTAGGTGTGCTTGACTTGGGATCAAAAGGTCCTGAGCTTAAGTCCTTCCCAAAGCTTTTGCGGTGTATTCTTGGGAAAAAACACTTCACTCCCACAGTGCCTCACTCCACCCAGGTGTATAATTTGGAACCAGCACATTATCAGGGAAACCTGCAATAGACTGGCATCCAATCCAGGGGGAGAAGCAATACTGCAAGTTAAGCACCGGCTTGATGAGCCTCATAGGCTCTGGACAGACTTTGGCTTTGCCTAACCAGTGTGTACTCCTTTTACGGGTAAACCCTGCTAATGTCTTATTCTTCTATTTTTGGCTTACCATAGTTTGTTGTTCTGTGTGAAACTGTTATGTGGCTGTCTTGTGTAGGACTCCATTGAAAAAGAGATTTTGTATCTCAATGGAATGAATACCTAGTAAAAGGTTACATTTTTTTTTTAAAAAGTCAATGAATCTAATAAACCAATAATATTTATTGTGAGCTTCAGTGAAGTAGCACACTTTACACTCTTACATACCTCATTATTATTATTTAATTTCTGACAAAAAAAAAAAATTTGCCCTCAAACTTTCCTCACTGTTAAAGTTTTGAGACCATTCCAACTTTGCTCTGGTTGCATCTGAAAGGATTTAAGCCTCCTGTTCTTTTTCAAAGGTCATTTTTTGGCCCTAATTTTTTGTGGCCCAGCCGTATTCAGGGATTCACTAGATTCCCACTGATTTTTGAACATGTTCAACTCTTTCATGCTTAGAAACTTCATTGAACTTTTACATTGTTTGTCTTTTTTTTGTTAAGCTTTAAAATATACACACTATCACCATCCGCATTCATATTTGAAGATGCTACAAATTATCTAATTACCAACAAACAGAAAAGCTGGCAGTTCAAGACACAAAAAGTCTTAACATCTTCCACCCTGGACTTGCCATGGAAGGGATTATAGCCCTGCTCTCACGTCACCTTAAAGTGCATTACTTCGTCAAACCCATTCCCATTTACATTTAGAAAATCTGCCAATTAGAAAATTGAGCAAATTGGTGTTCATTTCTTCAATTGTGAAGATCAATCCGTAGAATTAGTGTCAATATGCATTTTTGTTCATTGCAATAGCTATCAAGCATTTTCTTAGCCCCATTAATAGTGCCATAAAATGTCAATGTCTTTCGAAACTTCTCAATTCTAGTAGCTCACAAAACAGTGTGTGTATATATATATGTATATATACTCAGCAACAAAAGTTTCTGTGACACCAATATTGTTAATTATTTTTCATAACGCAATTATGAAATTGTCATACATGGTGATATCAGACTGAAACAGTACACGTAAACACAACATTGAAATGGAAATCATGAAAATGCGAGAAAATGACTTTGCACGTGAAAATGTGCGTAAATCATGCTTGTGGATGGCAATAAAAGAGGAGAATTTTTGGAATGTTCACATTGTGCCTGATGAACGATGGAAGCATCACTTATCGAAAACACAGCCATTTCGGATCAGGAACTCTACCCTCTAAATGCCAAGACTGTCTGAAAATGATCGGTGGAGGGCCATTGGGATGATTGAATCCGGAACCTCGCAGAGGGAAGTTGCTCATCGCCTGAATGTCCACCGAAACACCATTTGGAACTTATGGCAGCGTCATCAGCAGACAAGACATGTCAGAGACCGTCCTCGCAGCGGCCGTCCACGAGTAACCACTCCCAGACAGGACAACTGGATTCGAACAACCCATCTCCGAAATCGATTCCAACCTGCAACCATAACTGCAAGAACGATACCTGGTTTGAGGCGACTGTCTGCACAGACAATCCGTCGCCGTCTCCGTCATTTTGGCATTGTCCCACGTCGGCCAGCAAGACGTCCAATACTCACAGTACAACACCGACGACTGCGTCTACAGTGGGCACAACAACATCGACGGTGGATCCAACGTCAGTGGGATCTTGTACTCTTTACTGATGAATCAAGATTCATGCTTAACCGATGTGATGGTCGTTTACGTGTATACCGTCGACGTGGAGAACGTTATGCCAACAACTGTGTTCAGGAATTTGATCGTTTTGGAGGTGGTAGTGTCATGATTTGGGGAGGGATCACGGCTAGAAACAGAACGGATTTGCTTGTTATTGATGGAAATCTGACAGGTCAAAGATATCGCGATGAAGTGCTACGGCCATTGGTGGTACCGTTTTTGATGCAACATGGTCCCGGAATAACGCTGCAACATGATAACGCCAGACCACACGTTGCAAGGATTGTACAGCAGTATCTGATGCAACAACATGTCAATGTCCTGCCATGGCCAGCCAGATCCCCAGACATGTCCCCAATCGAGAATCTTTGGGACGAGATGGATCGACGTTTGCGGCGGTTGGATAACCCGCCAGCTACACTCCAGGAATTGCGACAACGTCTACGTCAGATTTGGAATGACATCCCACAGCAATTTCTGGCACATCTGATTCGGTCCATGCGCCGGAGATGCGTTGCTTGCATCATGGCACGAGGAAGTCACACCCGGTATTGAAGTGTGAAGGTCACAATTGGTTAGACGTCAGACAAGTGCTTCATGATGCATGAAAATGACATTTTTCGTTTTGAGTGACGTTGGCACTGAATAGTCAGTGTTTCTCCTGTTAAATAAACATATTGATTGCATTGAGATCTTTGCGTGTCATTTATAACATACACATAAATGGTGTCACAGAAACTTTTGTTGCATATATACTTACTTAACTCTGTTTCAACGAGGATGCCATTGCAATTTTATCCCTTTCAAAAGCTTTGTAATCCAGCCTTAAACTAGAATGTCTTTTTAGAGACGTTATTCAACAAGAGCGCTCAGAGAGCGCAGCACCTCCGCCACACCAAGGCAACTCTTTGCATTAGTTATTTTCATTGGCTAATGTAGGGTATTGCTGCATTCCACTGCCAGGTGACAGCAAAACCTAAAAGCACGCCATTTGGAAAGACTTCAAATCTGTGCCAGCATAGCTGGACTTGAACTTTGGCCTATATCTCAGCTGTACTTTGACCTAGATGTGCCAAAATGTAATCACTTGTTCCTCTTGTGCTACTCCAACATCCCGCAAAGTTTGGTTAAAATCTCACTGGCTGTTTCTGAGATACCCTGCTAACAGACAGACAAACAAACCAACCAATGCTGGCAAGAACATACACCTCCCTTGGCGGAGGTGAATAAATAAATCTATAATGATAAATCCAACATCGAACATATTATTTTATTAGGTAACCAATTTCCCATGTTGAAAACGGGTACTGTCATCCATTAACAATCCAATAATCCCTTGAATGAGCTTGTCCCTACTTCTTCCAGATTTATAACACGGAAGGAAAGTGCTCAAAATAATAGTCAAGATAATGTAAATGTGGATTCTTCTTTGCAGAATTGGGTAAGGCGTGCCCTATGAGTTGCCCATGGACATATGGCTAGTTGTGATTCTGTCTTTTCACTTTTTTTTTTTTTTGCTTCTTGACATGAAAATAGACTTAAGGTGATATCAGATGTCAGACTTTCATTTTTGGCAAATTTGAATTTCATTTGTTTATTTGTTGTTTAGTGGTTGGGGGGCTCCAATGCCTCCAGGCAAGCTGTTAAATACACCAAACAATCAGAGTGGAGATTGGGGCTAAATACAGAATGTGTACAATAGGCTTGCACTTCAGGTCTTGGAGATGGAGGCACAGCTAACTGGAGAAAAAACAAAGGAAAAAATGAAAAGACATCTTGGACACAAGCGCATGCTGGTATGCATGTCTGCCCCTGTTTGCTAGTATTTCATAGTATAGTATGAAGGAGATGAGAAAACAAGTTGTAAATTTGATCAAATAAAGCCAAGATATATACATTCATGTCGAACAGGTTTCATTACCGTGGGTAACTGCTCACACGGTGAATTTGCCGATCCAAAACTGGCAAAAAGTGACCTTTTCAGCTAGGACCTGTTTCAGTGTCTCCTAACTCTACTATTATGCTTTGGATGAAGTCAATTTTTCTTGTACATACAGACCTAACCTCAAATAGAAGGAATCCAGCGCAATTTAGACTCTGTAAGGGATCTTGGCATCATGGGGGGCCCTTGCAAACTGAATTTTTGATTTCCATCCATAAAAATGTTCATATTTGAGAGGCCAATATTTTGAAAATGAAAAGAGTGAGATAAATTTTGACAAGAAAGCCTGCACACAAAATACCCTAGATAGCAGGAGAGCATTTTTATCTATTTATTTCTAGTTTTGCCCTGTCTTTTTTATTAATTTAATTCTGCTTTTTTACTTTTGCTTCTTAATATGGTTTTATGTATTTAGCCATTGTTGTAAGGTCATGCCTCCAGCCGTCAAGATCACCAGTCTTTTCAGATTAGGACCGCATTCTCAGCTCTATAATCATTACCGACACCTGTTTGTCATTTCCTCTAGGCGGTAGTGTTGTGCTATTTAAGACCAAGATTTGCACATAGACTTTGGAAAGTCTCATCACAACACAAGCGTGTGGCATCTCTGGTCTTGTATAGACAATTTCCCCGTGTATCGCATGTAAATTCTAATTCTCTAACTTTGTGCTGTTTATTGTTAATATCAGCGGTTAATGATTAAGGAACCTCGTTTCCTCTCTCTTTTTTCTAATTTAGTAATACATTGTTGCTGTAACTAAAGCCCTGTGTTTGCATTACTAATAGCTTTATTAAGCAACCTCGTTTCCTCTTTGTTTTGTTTCGTATGTGCCGCTCTGCTCAGCATTAGGCACAGTAAAAACAACCAAGTCCATTCTTGCACCTGAGTCCAGCCCTCAACTTCCTTTCCTCTGTGTACACCACCAGTCTGCGAAGCACAACCCTTACTATAGACCCTTTCGGTTTCAGGGCGTGAAAAAGCGAGATTTGGAGCGTGCATGCTCTTTGAAGACCATGTAAGTACTTTTGTAAGAAGAGGTAAGAGGAACACCAGTTGCAGGCTTCAGAAGTGTTTATTAAACACCAAACACAAAGAGAAACTTGGCAGACGTGCCAGAAATAAAACACCGTGCACAAGCAATGAACAAATAGGAGAACTGAAGTACACACTCCTAGAGTGGATAAACTAAGAAAACAAAACTGAACCTAACTAAACGGACGAACACACTGGGAGACTTAAACACGGGGCAGACAAAACGAGGGCGCAGCAAAAAAACAAGACTCGGGAATCATACGCAGGAGAAACTCGGAAGGCACGAGGAGCTGAGATTTCACCAGGTAGAACAGAGTCAGTACGAGGATCTGTCTGATTTTCCCCTCCTAGATCTGCCACATAAATAGTCACGAGAGGAGGCGGGGACTCGAAATGCAATCTCGGAAGGAAAAAGAAACTCATGGGATTAATAAACAATTACACGAGAACCGGGTTAACAATAATGACTCGAGCTGCTGGATAGCTCACTCGGTTAAGGCACTGCGCTGCAGTGCAGAGGTGACTATCACGTCGCGGGTTCAAGCCCCGGCGTACCCACCGGCAGGGGTCGGCAGCTTTTTCAGAGTAGTGCACAATTGGCCATCGCGCTACAGGGTTCCAAATTGGGTAGAGACTGCCAGATTTGGGGACTCAATAGTAGCTCTGTTTGTTGCTCCAGCGCCTCCTGCTGGCCAGACGGGCGCTCGTCAGGAAGACTCTGGGTTTGTTCATGTCCGGGTATCCTCCGCCCTCGTTCTGAACTTACGAGGATTCAACCGATGAGTGTATAAGAATCAGTGGATGACAGGCATGTGCTTCGGAGGAGAGCCGTGAACTGTCTTCACTATCCTGAGTTGGCAGCAAGGGGTCGCATACGAGCAAGCTTTGCACATAGTTCACCAGTTGGGCATTCCAGATTCGGGTGGGATTGGAGATGCCAAATTTAAAAAAAAAAAACAAAAAACAATAATGACTTGAGACAAGACACTGAGACCATCAATCAAGCGAGACAGTTTAGATTAAGGCAATCTAAACGTGACAAGTAAAAAGCACCACAAGAAAAGCGAAGGAAAGCATAGTTTTAAACGCAGTTATTCAGAGACAGCTCAGGCCAAATGCACGAAAGCTAGGAAATGCAATCACTCGCTAATGAGTTAATAACAGGTTAATATTAAGTGACGAGATATTTACAATCACCCTCAAATACGTAAGTGCTGGTTAGTATGGGTTAGCAATTATCCTATCAGACAACGCATTCACTCAGAGTTTTGCGAGACCCAGAATTAAACACTGCTAGAAGCAATGAATGAAATACCAGAGCCGATACCGAAAGAGGAAACGTGATTGGACGACGAGACGCAGGCATGCTGAAGGCAGTCACGCGACATCACTGAAAGCAGAGAGGGAGTGGATAATCTGACAGCTGAACTGCAAGCTGAAATATAAAACGAAAGTAAGGCACAAGCACAAATAAGCACGAGACCACACGAAAGGCAGAATCATAACAATGTAGGGCAAAAGATGCACAAATCGCATTGAAAAAGAGGGGAATTATAAGTTATTTCGCTTTCCTTGTGGTTAAAGGCAGAATGAGAGTTTTTAAAGGATGTGTAAACACGTCGAGCATATGTCCAGTCAAGGAAATTGAGAGTTTAGTTTCAAGTACCGCTATTCGTGTTAGTAGCATATTGTAATGGTGGCTGCCATGTTACTCATGACACACCGGGTTACCAGAGCAGGCGCGACACATGCATTCATGATTTTAAATATTAATATAAAATTCTCAACCCCCTTCTCACTGATAAAAAAACCCCCTAATATATATTGGCGCCCCCTTTTAAAATCGTTCTGGAAAATAAAAAGCCGGAAAAAAGTGGAGGTTGGATACAAAATTCTTTCCTCTTGACAATATAGTTGAAAAACTAATGTAGCTTAGTCTACCACTGAAACTGAAAGCATCGACTCCTTCAGCATAACATAGACTTTAAAGACTATATGGGCTAAATGCTGGCAAGGTAAGTCCTCAACGTTATTTTCAGCACAAATGAACATCTGAAATCAAATGTGTAGCCTTCAGTCAAACAGTAATGATATGGCCTTGTATTTTACATGTGTACCTGCACACTTATCCATGTTGAGAGGAGATTAGGATCATGCGTGCTTGCTGGCTGTTTTGAGCAATGCAAATTTGTCCCAAGAACACGGTAGCTATTAGCTGACTTCTGGCGGGGGACTTTACTGGCAAGCAAATTCAACTTTGTTGGCAATGTATTGCAAATAATTATGAAATTGAAATCACAAGGAAACCAAATGATTATTGCCAGTAGCGAAATGAAAACCACACCTACTGTTGTGATTCTGCTTTTTGCCATGCCATGTACCATGTTCATGCCACGTATCATGGATCAAGTTTCTGCCTAGCCATGTGCTATGTTTCTGACTGACCTCTGTGATTTTGATTCATTGCTCATGTCTGACCATTCTTAGGATCTTGTATTGTGTTTTTGTAATTAGACTCCATGTTTTATTATTTTCCATGTTTTATTTCAGCTTAGACCATGCCAAGTTTTCAGTTCTATCCATTGCACTTAGTTTCCCCCCATCTTGTCATGAGTGTTGTCTTTGCCCACAGTCCTTTGTATAGCGTGCCACTCCTTCTGGTGATTTATTGGTTTCTGGGTTTCAATCTTCCTTAATTATCTCATGTTCTTCCTTCCTCTTGCTTTTGCTATTTTACTAACACATACTAACCGTTTGTTATTTTGGATAATTACTAACCAACACTAACATTGTATATTTGCCTTACTTACTAATGAGTACTCGGGATTGTATAGCTGCACTTACTAATTGACTAACGATCTCTCAGCATTCGCTCTATTCTTGTCTTTCCCTAATTATCTCTGCTGCGTTTCTGTGGGTTTTCCACAACTGCTCTGTGCTGTCTTTTCTCTCTCATTACCTGTGCACTTTAGAACTCCGTGACTGGAGCTGTTTATCTGTCTATAGTTTTGTCCTGTGATCCTTGTCCACGTTTTTGGCTACGGCCAATTTCATGTAATTAGTTTCCACCCAATGTTTTTCTCCCTTGTTATCATTCCCATTGATTGCACCTGTATTTCATTGCCATGTGACTTCCTGGAAATGTATATTAGATGTCTGTTTGCAGCACTTCCTTGTCAGATCGTTCTCCATTGCTTACTTGTGCCACACTTCTCTCGCCTTGTATCATTGTGATTATCTTTCTGACCGGACCGTCCTAGACCACCAGCTTTGCATTCTCCCTGTACTTCGCCGCTTTCTTGTGTGTCGGCCCATTTTTGTCTGACTTCGATTTTTGTGATTGGTGCCCTGTTTACAACCCTGGATTACGCCCTTTGGACTCTGACTTTGGATTGTGGACTTTGTACTGTCGCCCGCTCTGTTGGGGGGTTTCCTCCTCCAGAAATAAAGCCTCCTTTTTGTATGTTACTGGTTGTAGCCATTGGCTCATTTCATAAAACCTCACACCTACACTTAGCTCTGAAGGTCTGAAGCCCCACAGAGCTGGCCAAGACTGTAAACATCATATGGCACCAACATGCCCCCTTTGGCTTGATATTTGTTTGCGTTGAGTAAAACATCTACTTAACGTCGTATATAGCCTGTTGGATCGAACAAAACCAGTCCCTTTTCAAAATGTGGACACAAAAACTTGACACTGCAACAACAATAACAGCTTGGAACAACAAAAGATAAAATAATTCTAAGGCCCGTATTCAGAAACGACACTCACACTCACCCTCCACTCACATTTCAGTCGGTCTCACTATATGGTAACAGGAGTGTGAGAAAGTCATCGACGTACCACTAACCGGGAGAGCGGTCCCACTCCTCGCCAGTCGATATTCACAAACGCCACTCGAGCATAACTGACAGTAGTGGGCACTGGGTACCACAGGCGGCACATCGGCTGCTGCAAAGGGACAGTCAATCCTCACCCTTCAGTGCTGAATAATCTAAACCTGAGGAAGTTTACTTTTCTTGATTAGAAAGTTTCTCAGACTAATTGGTAAAACGACAATCAAATTTCTTTTTATAGCGTTGTCATACATAGCTTCGCAAAATTGAGGCGTTTCTTTCGCACATAAATGACGACGTGAAATATCAGCATGTCTTCATAAATTCTGCGGTCGAGTGGCTCGCGAAAGGCGTAGGACAGCCCGCGAGGCTCCCGAAGCCACAAGCTGTGAAACGTGCCCGAAATTTCCTTCTACATTCAGCAATTGAGAATGTAGAAAAGACTGGAGTCTCGTGACTTACAGCTACATGAGCCCAATCTGCATGCGCCCCACGAGCCGCTGAGCGCAGAATTTTCCAACCCGTGAGTAAAGAAAAGTGCGAGAAATCCGGATGTGTGAGAGTTGACAGATATGCGTCATTCATGAAAACTGGCCAAACCAAACCTGATAATGATGAGGGTTTTTGCAATGGTAATTTAAATGTATTGAAAACAGGGCGATAGCCTAATTATCAATGCTCATTATAACTTAACTAGTAGAACTGGCGACACATGATAATCCTTTGGATTTTTGTAGTTCAAGTAAATAAAATTTTATTAAATGACTGGATATGACCTTTTTTCAATCATTATCTTTAAGGGATGGTTTTTAGCTTCCCCTATCGTCAGTTCACCAGTAGCTACTGGTGGGTACACAAATGCTAACCTCGTGCTCACCACAGTGCAGTTCGTAAACACTGAAGCCAGGTGGTCAGTTAGTAAGTTACCGGCATCGTTATCACCATTAGAGTTCAAATTTGCCTAGTTGTGATTGCGTCGAGCACGTGACTGTAAATGATCCAGAGTTTCTAATGTTTGTAACCACCTGAAAGTCATGACAAAGAAATACCGGCGCAAGTTAGTGCGGCTCAAGGGAGGTGTTCCCCGCACTCAACCTTCACTCAGAAAGAGACACTATTTTTAGTGTAAGTGAGGTCTCTGAAAGCAAATGAGTGTTAAGGCAACCTCTGACTCATTTAGTATAACCTGACACTAACTAAGTTTTAGTACTCACTCGCACTCAATTAGTATGAGTGTCGTTTCTGAATACGGGCCTTAGTCAACTACTAAGCCAAGTTACAACCCCAATTCTGAAATAGTAGGGAAGAAGTGTAAATTTTGAATAAAATCAAAATGCAATGACTTTCAGATCATGAGCCAATATGTTATTTACAATAGAACATGGATAACATTTTAAATGTTGAAACTGAGAAATTTTACATTTTTATCCACAAAATAAGCTTATTTCAAATTTTATGGCAGCAACAGGTCTCAAAAAAGTTGGGACACAGGCATAATATGAGAATCAGCTGAAAGAACATTTAGCAAGTAATTAAGTTAACTGGCATCAGGTATGTAACATGATTGGCTATAAAAGGGATGTCTTAGAGAGGCTGAGTCCCTCAGAAGTAAAGATGGCCAGAGGCTCTCCAACCTCTGTTGACTTGGAGAGTCAAAAAATTGTGGAATACTTTAAAAACAATATTTCTTAACATTGAATTGCAAAGGTTTTGAAGGTCTCATCATCGACAGTGCAAAACATCATCAAAAGATTCAGAGAAACTGGAAAAATCTCTGTGCGTAAGGGGCAAGGCCAAAGACCTTTACTGGATGCCCGTGATCTTAAGAACCTCAGACGCCACTGCATTACTCACCAGCATGATTCTGTCATTGACATTACTAAATGGGCCCAGGAATACTTTAAGAAACCACTGTCTGTCAACACAATTCTCCGTGCCATCCACAGATGCCACTTAAAACTCTATCATGCAAAAAGGAAGCCATTGTTGAGCATGATCTAGAAGCGCCGCTGTGTTCTTTGGGCCAAGGCTAATTAAAAATGGACTGTAGCAAAGTGGTAAAGTGTCCTGCGGTCAGACGAGTCCAAATTTGACATTGTTGTTGGAAATCATGGGCGTTGTGTCCTCCGGGCTAAAAAGGAGAAGGACCACCCCTCCTGTTCAGTTCAGTTCAAAAGCCAGCATCTCTGATGGTATGGGGAAGAATTAGTGCATATGGTGTGGGACACTTGCATGTTTTAAAAAGCACCATGAATGCTGAAAGGTATATAAATATTTTAGAGCAATATATACTCCTCTCCAGACAATATCTATTCCAGGGAAGGCCTTGTGTATTTCAGCAGGAAAATGCAAAACCACATACTGCAGCTATGACAACAGCATGGCTTCGTAGTAGAAGTGTGTGGTGTGTGTGCTGAACTGGCCTGCCTGCAGTCCTGATCTTTCACCGATTGAGAACGTTTGGCGTGTAATTAAGCAAAAAGTTTGTCAAAGGAGACCCAAAACTCTCCAGCAGCTGGAAGCAAGAGTGGGATCAAATTCCAATGGCCTAACTAAAGAAACTGATCTCCTCAATGCCCAGACACCTCCACTCTGTGTTAAAAAGAAGAGGGGATGCTACACCATGGTAAACAGGCCCCTGTCCCAAGTTTTTTGAGACCTGTTACAGCCATCAAATTTGAAATGAGCTCATTTTGTGGATAAAATTGTAAAATTTCTCAGTTTCAACATTTGTTCTGTTATCTCTGTTCTATTTTGAATAGATTATTGGCTGGTGTGATTAGAAAGTCTTTGCGTTTTGATTTTAATGTACACTTTGTCCCAACTATTTCAGAATTGGGGTTGTAAATAATTCAATATCAACCAGCACCTTAACCGTATTTCTCCAATCAGATCGCTTTTTCCTTTTAGCTTGTGTCGGTGTGAGATATTTTCATTTATAGGGAAACACAGACGGAGCGAAGTCAACATCATTTGTGTCAAAAAAGTCGGGTCAGCCGCTGACAAAATGACTTCTGCAGACTCTAATGTGATCATTTGGGACAAAGTCCTTCTGATTTATAGCTCGAATCCACTCCTGTCATTGTCCCTTGCCGCAGGGAATATGAAAAACCCTTATGTTCCGGTCTTTACGATACCGGTTTGTGCACTCCATCATGCAACAGTTAGCCACCAGATTTCTTTTGTCTCACATCAGGACTTCCGGCCTTAAACCAAACTCATCTATTGTCTTATTTTGCTTTTATATCTTTGCCTTTTGTATTTCTTATGTATCTGCCTCTTTTGTAAAGCATTTTACAAATGTCTGTTGTTTTTAAATTTGCTATATAAATAAACGTGACTTCACTTAACTTGGAAAAAAATTGTCAATACCTTTTTATGAGTTATTTATGATGTTTTTTTTTCTCCTGATTTTCAGCACTTGAAAGAACAATTTTTCAGAATCAAAGTAATGTTTGTTCATTATGATTCTATGTGTAATTTGGATAAAATTCTGCAAGATTAAATTTCTGTTTTGTTTTTTCTTTTATATTCACAGTAATGTGAATATTTACACATGAATGCAACATCACTGCCACATACATATTGTGATAGCCCTGGTTGTTCATGATAGCTTGATTGTAGATGAAAAGGTTGAGGTCTCACAAGCATTATTACTCAAGGATACGAGGCAAACCAAAAACAGAAAAAATGGTTTGGACCCCAGAGGGTTAAAGAGAAGATGTATGTGTATTCTTTTTTTCTCCATCTCTGACTTCTTCTAATGCATGGGTGTTCAAAAATTTTTGACCAGTATTAGAGTGCCAACCAAATCAAGTATCCAATATTAACAAATCAGACACATATTATAAAAAACAAAACAACAGGCAATTACAAAAAGCAAATCTGTCAGTGATTTTTTTTAGTCTGTGTCTGTGCAGTGTGTTTTATTTATTTATTTTTTTATTTTTTTATTATTTTACAGAGTCCAAGAAGCCATGACAAACACATCTGGATGGTTTCCCCCTCCCAATATCTCTATGGATGCTGTTGGTGAGTCCCCCCCTTGCATTCCTTGGAGAAGTCAGGGCTCCCGGGCAGCTCTGTACGCTTTCATCATGGCTGGGATAGCCTGTACCGTGGTGGGCAACTTCCTGGTTGTGCTCGCCATTTCCTATTTCAGACGACTGCAGTCACCCACTAACTCCTTTGTCATGTCCCTGGCCGTGGCTGACTTCCTGGTGGGCCTCATCGTCATGCCCTACAGCATGGTCCGCACGGTGGAGGGGTGCTGGTACTTTGGGCCTACGTTCTGTGAAGTCCACTCCAGCCTGGATGTCATGCTCTGCACCGCCTCCATCTTTCATCTCAGCTGCATTGCCCTCGACCGCTATTATGCCGTCTGCAACCCACTGGTATACTCCTTCAAAATGTCAAGGGCCAGAGTCAGCCTCCTCATCATAGTCTGCTGGGTAGTACCTTTACTGATCTCTTTTGGACCCATAATGTTGGGACTTCACAAGTGGGGCATCGATGTCCAGCTCCCTGAAGGCATTTGTGCCTTCCTGGTCAACCGAGTATATGCCATCATGGCCTCTTTGGTGGCCTTCTACTTGCCCATGGTCATCATGCTGGTGGCCTACTGGAAGATCTACAAGGCAGCCAAGCGGCAGGCCATGCAGATCAGTGCAATGGAGCACCAGATGACCGTGCAAGCCCTGGACTCTGTGGGCAGTAAGCAGAAGCAGAGGCAGAACTCAATGAGGAGGGAGAGGAAGGCAGCCAAGACGCTGGGCATCATCATGGGAGTCTTCCTTTTGTTCTGGCTACCCTTCTTCACTACCAATGTGGTTGACCCCTTCATTGAGTACCGAACAGCTGCAGTGATCTGGGATGTGTTCCTCTGGCTCGGATACGCAAATTCCTCCCTCAACCCTTTCCTGTACGCCTTCTTCAACCGCTCGTTCCGAAAAGCTTTTTTTATGATTATGGGGTGCAGGATTTGTTTGCCACGCTCTTCTCCAAGTATTGATCTTTCTCTCACCAAGAAGGATGCTGAGGACAGAATTGAAAACGAATAGTTCTTCCCGTGTTTCTCCTTGTTTTGTTCTTTAGTTATTGCACCTTAACCGTCTCAAATTGTAGATGTCAGGATTAAATTTCTGTACACTTAAATAGGAAATTGTATGGGAATTAGGATACCACTGACTGTAATGGCCAAAAAAAAAATTTCAGCGTTTTCCAGGTCCCACCCCCTCTTTTTGTTCCTCTTATGAAGCATAATAACTACTACAAATTTCATACAAATATACTGAGTACAAATGAAAACGCACCACTCACAAAATCTGGAATAGCTCCACGGATTGATATGTGAAGTATATACGTATGATGCATTTGAGATAATGAATGATTTAAGAAGACATGTAAACATCATTCAATTTCCTTCACGATAATGTTAATGCGCGAGAGAGGTTTAACTGGTGTAGGGGTCAAACAGGAAAGTCAATAACGGGTGTGACCGCCATTTGCATTGACACATGCGGTGCATCGTCGTCGAATGGAGTTGAACAGTCTCTGGATAGTGTTCTGAGGGATAGCATTCCACTCCTGAACAAGGGCAACCTCAAGTTCTCGGATGTTGTCCATCTGGCGTCGACGTGAAAGACGTCGTCCGATTTCATTCCATAGGTGCTCGATAGGGGAGAGGTCGGGTGACAGAGCTGGCCACCGAAGCACGGGGATGTTCTGCTGTGCAAGGTACTGCATGGACACCCTTGCAGTGTGTGCCCTAGCGTTGTCCTGTTGGAACGTGTGGACATCGAGGTGTTGGTTGAAGAACGGCACAACATGGTTCTGCAGCACCTGGTCCCGGTAGTAGACGCCGTTCACCCTTCCTCTGCAGATATGGAGAGGGGTTCTGTGACGGTAGCTTATTCTACCCCACACCATAACGCTGCCACCACCCCAACGGTCCGTTTGAACGACACAATCGGCGTTATAACGTTCACCACGTCTCCGCCAAACACGTATACGGCCATCTGCGTTCCTTAAGTGAAATCGTGACTCGTCAGAAAAGATGACACCGTGCCATTGTTGTAGTCGGCAATTCTGGTGCCTGTTTGCCCACTGTAGACGCTGGTGTCGGTGACAATCCGTCAATATGGGGCTGAAATAAGGACGTCGTGCACGCAGGCCTGCAGCTCGCAGACGGTTCCGTACGGTGCTGGGGTGAATGAATCCACGTCGTCCTTGGACTTGGGCAGCCGTTCTTGTCGCTGGTAGTGTTCGGTCTCGGACATGATCCCGTACGATCTGACGGTCCTGACGTGCCGTTGTCACACGTTGTTGACCCAGTCGAGGACGGTCCCGAGTGCTCCCCGTTTGCAGAAACCTTTGATGGAGTCTTGCGATCGTTGTGTGTGCGCAGCCGTTCAGGGGCTGGAAGTCGCGGCATAGTGTCGACGTTTCACAAGTGTCAGTGAAGAAGTTAAATTTTATTCGGATTCACGTGCTTTTAAAGACAATGTGTGCACAAATTCAGAGTGAAATTCATTTTTCCCGTGGTGTGCGTGCAAGATTTTGCGTTTTTGCAAAAAATTGCCTAGCGTTACAGTTTACTTGAAATTCTCGCATTTCTTGCACCTGGCATGTCGGGTGACGTCACTGACGTTCATTTGAACTTAAATATTGACTTTTTTCAAGTGGTGCTTTTTCATTTGTACTCAGTATATATGGATATTTTCTGGTTGCTCAGTGGGCTGGAATATTTTCATTGAGTAGCTATTCAGTTGTTGTTGCATGCGTGTATTAACATTTTAACACTGTGTTATATATATAAAAAACCTTATTTAATTTAATTGTCTCTTCATCAGGGTTTCCGCTACATGTAATTAATCGTGGCGCACCACCACGGCTAAATAAAAGCCACCACGCGGCACCCCTGTGTAAAATGACTTTGAATAAACTCCAAAAATCCTAAGGACAATCAGGTGTCGCCAGTTCTCCTTGTTAAGTTAAAATGAGCGCTAACAATTCTTGACTTGTTTTGATCATTTTGCTTGATGAACACATTTTCCAATGAATAAAAATTAGCCAACGGAAAGTGAGAAGTCTGAAAGTCGTCAATGATGCAGCTGAGTGAGGGGTCGTCTTGATTTAAGCAGTCCTGACCAATCAAGAAGAACAGAAACAGTTGGGTCATTCCATGAAAAAGAGAGCCAAAGTATGACGTGACTGTTTAAATTTGAAACAAAGATTTTGCAAGAAGTACTGGTTCACTTTTGTTGGCATTCCCATGAGTCAAAATGTGACACAAGTTAAATGGCAAGATCTACTGTGGGATGTAAGAGGCAAGGTGTTGAACATTCAGCATTGCCGATGTAACAAGGACACAAAACTAACACAAAAGTATGCAATAAAAATTTTATTTCAAAATATGACAAAGTCTTAACTTGTTCAATTAGTATAACGGAGAACAAACTTAAAACCAGTTTGGCAATGCCCAGCTGTGCTCTAATAAGGTCTGAACATGTTTGGCAGGGCTTTGATAAGTCGCTCATTAGTCATGTTCATCTGAGGACGGAACAAATGCAATATTCTGTACGAAATATGAATGAGAACGCAGTCCATGTAAGTACACATCAGCTCTGATAATATTTTAGAGTAGATGAGTTGCTAGATGCAAAATTTATCATCTGGATTGTACCTCGTGATAAATGCTGCGAATGTAACATGGACATGAAAAATGCTCGATTTAGCAAATGCATCACCTGTTTTCGCCCTACGCTCTTTTTGATATTGGAAACCACTAATTATTCAATTTACAATGGTACAACTAATGGTCAACCGGATGAAGTTGTTGATTTCAGTTCCTAAGCAGGAGCATGCAGTTAAACACTCAACACAATTCTGTGCTGAAATACAGGAACTTCTCACAAAGTAACCCTACATTTGCTGTACAACATTTATTTAAAAAAAACAGTAAATGTGAAAAAATTATTTTTATTTTGAAAAATTTATCCTTTCTTTTGCCAAAGTGTATTGAACGTAACATGGACACAATAACAGCAGTGACTGGCCATGTCCCAGTTAGGTTTGCCACAACCCCCACAGAAATACACCTAACTGTCGAGTAGCGGTTTCATTGAGAAAATATATGGATGAGAGGTGCTGGTAGACATGTAAACAATAGTGGTCGCACACAATTAAATAAATCAATCGAATTAATTGGAGGCTTTGAAATTAATTAATCTAGATTAATCACGTCTTTATCAAATACCATTTTTTGCCACAATAAGCAAAGTTTTTCGATTCAAGTAAATTTTGGTCGAAGACTGAATCAATGAATCGACTTATGTCATCTTAAACAACAAAAATGTTTATTTTTCATCTATATTAATCAGTGAATTTTTCATGTTTGTACTACATTCACTGATCAATGCAAACTCCCAAGTCCAATTATCGCCTTTTTATTCCTAAATTTTAAGACTTAAGGTGCATTACCGCTACCTACCGGGCAAAAGTGTGTACATCAGTGTTACCGGTGTGTCAGAAATGAGGGAACTGAGAAAGGTGCGATAATAATAATAATAAATGCCCTATTTTTAGCACGCTATTTTTCCTGTAATTAATTCATCCAAATTAACGCGTTAAAGTCCCAGGCCTAGTAAACAATCAGCAAACCACTGAAAGCTGTTGTTTCAGCAATGGCTTTGACGAACATAACAAGACACAAAACCACTTCCGTGTCCAAATTGTAAACAAATCGCGAAGGCCGAAGCATCCGCCGACCAAAAAAGATGCACCGCTCCTTCAAACACGTGAAATGGCAGGCCAAATTATGAATCCCAATAGAAAACATACCTGTGTTGAAAATCGGTGATTTACCAAAAGATTTATTGAACGTCACTGCATTTAAACGCAACTTTCTGGGACACAATACTTAAATTTCTGTGACCACTGTGATACTGGAGATCGGGGATCGAGCCCGGCTCGTGTTGAACGTAACTTAGAAAAACATGACACGAAAAATTTTGTTCCACAAAAAGAAGAATTTTGTAAAAATGAGTATGTTTTCTGAGATAATATTTTGGACGGTTATGAAACAGATTAATCAATACACGTTGGTACAAAAATCTAGATAATATATTCTGTTTCATGGGTTTTCTCAGCACTGTTTCAACGTAACTTTTCAGGACTCCATGAGTTATCTGGATTTCCAAGTTAATTGCCGTTGTGTGTAAGAACAAAAGCCATTTCACCCGGACTTTTATTTAAAAATTCTGAGAATTTAACATTCAAAGTCTGAAGGTAATGAATGTCACAATTTTGGACACTTTTTATGCACAAGTTTTTGAAAGACATGCAGTTTTTATTTATATTTTTCAGAAGACCAATTATATTGCCTTTGTTAGCTTTTTTATATACTCTGGCCTTCATGCATGGCATTTTCTATTGGTGGCATCCAATTTTGTGAATGATATAGTCCTGTAAAAAATGCAGGTTTCTGGCTCTCTGTTTCATGGAATGACCAAGTTCTAGTTGCAAGTTGTAGAGAAACACTGCCGTGACTTTACAAACAGTGAGAAATCCACCTTGACTGCACTCACTGTAGCTGCTGTTGACAACTAATTTGCGGACAACTAATTTACACTGTGACATTTTTGGTCACTGTTTGTGTTAATCTGTTTATGTTCAAAAATGATTTGTTGACTTCTGAAGTGACGAAAGTCTTTGATTTTGATGATCTCTGCAATATTCTGAATTTTATGTTAAATTTAACATTATATGATTATATCAGAATTTTTTTGAACATTGCACATTATTTTATAACTTTGGAACGGTTGAGCTACCAGTAAATATTATTATAATACATCCAAATTTTGTCATGTTTTTTCTTTTCAAATTATGATCACATTTAGGGGGTGGGACAATGTAAATGAGAAACTTCATTTTTGAGTGGCACCCGAATGGGAATGGAGCCTTAACAGCCAAAATGACTATTGGATTATTGAAGAAAACAACATCTGCAACCAATTTTACTGTTGTTGGTGAATTGAATGGGCATTATCTGTTATGATGCACACCAGAAATAAAGTGCGGAGGCAAAATACAATCCAATAATAGTTTATTGATAGTAATATGGTAACAGTGGGATGGAGACCAGAACAGGATTGCACAGATCAGTTCAGATATTGTGTTCGAAGCAATGTTGGCAATGTCAATCTCTGCCAAGTGTGTTTCCAGGATGACTGCCAGGTTGAGAGCTCACTTCGTTGGAGCCAAACTGTCCAATGGCAAAAAAAGAGTAGCTCAGGAGAAACGCGGTTCCAATCCTGATGACTGCAGTAGGATAGGGAGTTGGTTCCTAAAAAACTGGACAGAGGAGCAGAATAGGACTGGATTAACAGGAACGCAGTACCAATCCTGGAGACCGTGAGGGAGGCTTGGGAGCTTGTCGACTGAATAAGGAAAGAAGCTTCTGTAAATAGCTATCATTAAAGGTTAGGTTTTACTTTCAGAAGACGAGGAGTTTTATTCGTCAACACTGACTGGTTCAAACCACACATGGTGAATTACAATCCGACTACTTTCTTCTCAAAGGAGGGGGTATATACACTGCCCGGCCAAAAAAAAAGTCACCGTTTGGAAGTTAATGAACAAATTCTAAAATTGGATCATTATTGCGGTAATTAATATGTTTCAGATGGCAATAATCATTTCAACCCTGACTGATGAAGTGCGTCGCTATTCATTTCTTACAAAATCATGTCGGAAAACACATTCCCTGATGGTGGAAACGATGTTACAGTATTTCAGAACGGGCAAGTTATTGGCCTGTATTTAGCAAAGAAAACCATGAATGACAAAACCAAGCAGGAGGAATCATTTTCACAAACAAATTTTCCACCACAAAGTCCTGACCTTTAACATAATAAAAGTTATTGGGATGTACTCAAGACCACCGAGTGGTTCAACCATTATGTCGAGAAGACAAGATCTTGGACAAAAATCATGGCATTTCTGATCGAAAAGAAATGTTCTGGCATTGCATATAGTTGTCAAATCAATGACAAGACGAATATGCACTGTAATCAAAGCTACAGGGGTTCCAACTAAATATTTGAGTGTGCAACTTTTTTTTTGGCCAGGCAGTGTATACGGCACCAATACAAAGAATGAAGCAACTATGAAACAAGACGTAGGCGGGGTTAAGGGAGCATGCAAAACGCAAACCAACCAAAGGAGACATTACTTCTGATAGACATGCAAGTTGCCGAATGAGAGGAGAAACAGAAGACATTCATACGTGGGCTCTGACAATTATCATCTGTCATTCGCACCATAGGAGCGGGATAGAAAGGCCCTTCTGTACCTACCAGTTGTTATCACCTTTCAATAATGTTGACAATGAATTTTTAATATTTCAGAAGTCCTGAAGCAGGTGTAGTTATTATGACTGCAGTAAATGTGTGTAAAGAGGAGGTTGGGGTGGTTGGTGAGGTAACAGAGGAGGGGACATTGCTACAGGAGACTCATTTCCCCCAGTTTAAAATGTGCAAGTGCAAGTCAAGACAGTCTTTTCAAAACCACAATCATTGCACTGACCTTTACCAGACCCGTAACCCTAAACAGTCCTGTGTTCCTGTTGGTAAGAATAGGACTGTATGATTGCGCATCTATGACTGTGATGGCAGATAAATAAGGGCCATTCAATTGTCTACTAACACGTTGCATAACAACTGCCTCTAAAAATTTATGTCATTTTAAATAAAATGTAATTGTTCTGACATGGATGCAGAAATGACATCAATTTACTATATGTATAGTAAGAGTCACCTTGAAAAAATGTGTCTTTCGGTGAAAATATACGCTCCATGTTCTCTTGATATTGAGTGCACAAGAAACTGTAAACTCATGACAAAACAGTCTAGGTAATAAAATGTCATTATGTGGGCCATTTGTTTCCCTCAACACAGGACTGACAAACTTGGCTAAAGGCAAATTCTGACATTCTATTATTTTTGTGCAAAGTACTGTAAAATTATTTTAATCTTGAAAGGAATAGATTTGTTAAGTTCTGGCAGCACCGTCATAATAGCCTCAGCCAGGTAGGGTAATGGGTTACAGAGTTGTTCTGGGAAGTTTGATTAAAATTTTACTTGAAAATTAAAGAAGGAAAATGTTGAAGAAACGTAGAAAAAAAAAAGCATGATTGAAAATTAAATGAGTCCGAACAAATGTGAAGTCTCAGTGTTGAATATGTTTTTCACTGAATAAGATTTGGAGACGGAGCTTCTTATTTTATCATGTTAAGTCTTAAACTGCCATAGGTTTCAAAGAAGTTTTTATTTTTTCATTACTGACTTTTTGTAATGTTGAGAAATGGCTTGTAAATCCTGAGTAAGCTGTTTGACAAAAAGGTGTACAAAAGGGACATTGGGCTATCCAATGTTCATTTTAGAAGCAATTTATTTTGTTTAATTCATTAAGGGATTCAATGTGAGAAGCAATAAAAAAGGCAATGGTGTTCTGCAGCACTGTAGTATCACAATGCAAAGCAGAGCAGTGTTCAATGTGAGCTATTGCAGTCTTCTCTCATTAGAATGAAGACAACTTTACTATTGAAGGAAATCCCAAAAAAGCTTATTCTATTGCAGTAATTAATAAATATGAAAATCAAATTCTGAATGGCACCTCTGCATAAAATTTATAATTTCAATTATCATCAATTTATGTTCATGCGCCCCAAACCTTAACTAAGCTGGCTAGCTAGGGCATTTGCGAATTATTACCGTTAGCGAACTTGAATGGAATTTAAAAATGAAACTAAGTCAGATCATTCAAACTCATGAAGTTGGAATGAAATACGACGGTTGCTCATTTATTTCTTCTGCATGTATCATTTGGAAGAGAAACGATGGATAGCGTGTTCCTATTATTACATCCTGTTGCTGCTTAAAATTTTGGGATTAACATGCAAGGACAACAAAGCAAGAAATGTTACACATTTATTTTCGATAAGTGATCTTAACTCAGTACGAGATCATAGCAATCAGGCTGTATTCCTTTCCCCCACTAAAAATGATAAAACCTAAGTGACAATAATAGTATTAAGCCACTTACACACTGGAAGCGAAACAAATTTTTCACACGACAGATTAAATTCAAAGTCAATCCAAAGACACGAATACAATCAGTCGTGCGAAAAATTTGTTTCACGTCCGGTTTGAAAGCAGCTAAAGGACACATACCCATATAGCCTACACACGCACTCACTCGCCCACATGCACACACATCTTTCTCTCTCTCTCAGACAGGGGTATTTGCAGTCAAAGACATGACATTCTGGAAACCTGCCTGTGAGGTTTCAGTGACGTGTTCGCACTGTACGGCGGTCAGCCAAATTACCACTGCACAGAAAGTAAACCAGGTTGGAGCTGGCGAGCTCTCTGCGCACTTTCGGCGGAGCCTTTTGCCACTAAATTGTTACTGCGTCATGATGAATATGTGACACCTCCCCCTACTACGCCGCCACACCCATCTCGGCGCACATCCGTCTTCCTAATTGCCAAAGTGGCTGCGCATGGTGTTGCACAAAATTACCACTGAGCGGGCTGCACCAGATGAAATTACCACTGCGTGGGCTGCGCCAGATGAAATTACCACTGCGTGGGCTGCGCCAGATGAAATTACCACTGCGTGGGCTGCGCCAGATGAAATTACCACTGCGTGGGCTGCGCCAAGCTACGCCGCCCTTTGCTGCGCTAAGAAATTAGAGCCCTACATCTTAACTTGGCCCATTCACTTTTGGATTAATGTTGATCATCCATTTATGTTACTAATATGTAATTAATATAAGGAAAAGAACTGCACTAGTTCGTAAATCAGATTCAGCAGTCAATACAGTTGATTTAAATTAAACAAAATCCTGGAGGCAGAGGTTTTTATTTAAAAAAGCCCCATGAATCAATGTGAAATCAGCCTTGAAGGAATGTTTGCACTTGGTAGGTCCCAGTATAAATTTTCTAATGATTAATTTTCAGATATGTAGTGAATGTTCCTGGTCATTTTAACCTCTCGGTAACTTTAAAAAATGTATAGGTGCAATTATTGACCGAGTACTTTCGGTACCCTTCGAAAGATTGCTGTTGGGCCATGACATTCCTGCTTTTACGGCTGAGAGGAGCAGGAGAAATCACAGTGGTATTACTTAAATCTTCCATTCTTCCATTTATTGTCAAAAAACCCATTTCCTCTCCAGCCATAGAGATGTTCTGAAGAGAATGTTTTACAATATCCATCCATCCATTCATTATCCTTGGTTGGGTCAGAGGGATGTCTGGTGCTTATCCAATTATCCAATGAGTGAGAGGCAGAATTGAAATATACCTTGGGCAGACATACTGTTCACTCACATACTTACGTCTACGGGTAATTTTGAGTATCTCTTGAGCCCAAAATACATGTCCTTGGACTGTGGGTGGAAACTGGAGGTGCCATAGGAATCCCTTGTGAATGTGCATTCATCACAGAAAAGCCTGGTTAAATTCTAATTCTCAACCTTTTTTCTGTGAGGTTGGTATAGAAACAACCTGCTGCCCACTTCTGTATTACACAAGAGAGTGAAAAATCTAGTTTTGTGGAATAAAGAAAGTGTTCTCTGTTAGTTTCCTGTAATGGTACAAAACATTAGAAAGCATTGGCCTGTCAGAACTCAGTTTGTAATGTGCAAATAAGTCAAACTATCACAACAGTCTGCAGACTTCATCTCTTAATCATTACATTTATTTAACCCATTTTGAAACTGGATACACCACCTTTACAAATGAGTTATGCATGTGTACCATGGCTGTGCAGCTGCAATTGTTATTTGCAAGCAGAAAATGCGAAACACTTTCATTTGAAAAGTAACTGACACACAACAGTAATGACACAGATTCCATTCAGCCCATTCACTGTCTATGGGGATGTTAGTCAATGGCCCATGAAGCAAATATTAAACATCTAAATGCAAAGCCGTTTTGTAAACATAAATAGGTTTGTAAATTCATTTGAAAGCATAAAAACAAGTACAATTTCACGGGTGCTTTTTCTGTAATTGTCCCAGAAAGAGAAGCAGCTTGTAATTTGTAAATCTGGTTGGTGGTGTACGTTTGTAATACTGATCTGGATTTCGCTTTGGTTGTGGCTTGTGGCTTGTGTCTGTTCGCTTGCTCTTTCAGTGATGCCATTCCTATGAAGAGGTCAATTCTGTCCTGCTGATTCACTTGTTGTGGTTCCTTCTCTGCAGTGGAGATGGATCGGGTTGCAGAACTGCAGCAACTAAGACTGAGAACGGGGCCGTACAGGATATTGGCTATCTCCTGGAGAGGCTTAGCATTTGGGAAAAAGCAAGCAGTGATGATTGCAATTGCATCTTCAACCATAAAGAGGCCAGCAGGGATGACCATAATGTTTTCTGAAGAAAACAATCTTTATGGCTAGTATACTGCTCCTCATTTTTTGTGTAATGAGGAAAAAATACCCAAGTGACTTTTTTTTTTAAATTTCATTTCAAAAAGTGGTGTAACCAAACAAATGTAAACAGTTGACCTTATCAGGGACTGATGCTGTCATTGCTGTTAATGGTCACCCCTTTTTTGAGCAGTCAATTATTAAGGAACCAATAACAAAATGTTAAAATTGGTCCATTATCACCCAGAAAATGCATATTTCCATTATATTCACTAGTATTTGGGCAGTGAAAAATTTTGGGTTTTTGCTTCTGTTCACCCCAGTGGATGTGAAATTAAGCCAGTGAGACGAGGTGAAGACTTACATCTAATTTAAAGACTTTGACAAAAATATCAAATTGACCATTTATAAATCAAAGCAATTTTTATAAATTGTATGTCCATTTTCAGAGTGATTGGAAAAACATAGTCACAAGCATGCGGATTAATTTCGCAACTTGGATGAAAATCCTCTGCTGTCAATCACTGTCCTGTGTCTAGAACCCGTGAACATCGCCAAATGCCAAGTCACCTCCCCTGAGATGCTATGCCATGCCTTTGCTGCTGCCGCCTTCAGTTGCTGCTTGTTTGTGGGTTTTCTGCCCTCATTTTTGTTTTCAGTATATTAAATGCATACTGAATGGGGTTGAGGTCAGGTGCCTGAAGAATATTTCATTTCATTGCCTTGAAAAGCACTTGCTTTGCTTTTGCAGTATGTTTTTGGTCTTTATCCATCGGTACTGAGGCAGGGCATCAAATCAGCTTGCAGCATTGAGCTGAATCTGAGCTGATACTATTGTGCTATACACCTCAGAATGAATCGTACAACTTCTATCAGCAGCTACAAACACCACTAATGTTCCACTGTCAGTCATATATGCTCAAGCCAAAAAATTGCCTGTTTGACAGAGGATGTGCTGTGCTTTCAATTGTGACTCATTCTGTCCCCTCTCCATCTCCTCTCTTCCTTCAGGTACAAGTTAATGTTGAAATTGTCCGTCCAAAGAGTCTTATTCCAGAATCAGGCAGGCTTTTCTTTAGATGCTTTCAAGAAAAATCAACTCTGGTCTTTCTCTTCTTGAATGATATCAGTGGTTTGCTCCTTGTGGCAAACCCTCTGTTTTTCCTAATAAAGTCGTCTCTTGATATTAGACTTTGACAAAGACATACCTACCCCCTCAATAGTGTTCTTGACATAGCTAGATGTTGTGAAGGGGTTTTTCCACATCAAGGAAAGAATTCTGCGATCAGTTGTCGTGAGGGCTCTATGGTGTCGCTGACCTTATCTCTGCATTCCTTCTTTTAAAGACTGAACCAGAATTTGTCAGTTAGCCACTCCTTAAGTTCCTGCTATCTCTCTGAAGGGTTTGTTTAGTTTTACAGCCTAATGATGCTCTCCTTCATTTGCATCGACAACACTTTGGACCTCAAATTGAGAGTTCTCAGGTGCTGATACCAAATACAAGTTAAACATTTCAAACAACCTCCAGACCTTTTTCCTCCTTCATTTGTGATTAAATAACAGCGAGCAGGCCATACCTAGTCATAACACAGATTTTCAGTCAGTTGTCCATTTACCTGTGAACCCCTGAAAATGGAGGCACTATGTGTGAAAATGATTGTGATTCCAAATCAGTTCATGTAATATTTTTTCATCCCCTTGAATTAAAGCTAAAGGTCTACACTGAAATCACATCTTGGTGCCTCATTTCAAATCCATTTTGGTGGTTTGAAGAGGCAAAATTGCATCAATTTGCCAGAGTCCATATACTTCTGGACCTGATCATGTGTAACATACTCGAAAATGTGCTATTTTCAATTATCACAACATTTCCACCTCTCAATTCTGAACTCAGTGGATCTGAGGAAGCAACCGTCCTCTGATCCCATTACTCATGATATTAATAATGTCTCTAAAAGCTCTCTAAATGGTCCTGAGCACCTGCGCTTTGATTGAAAATGACTAATAAGCTTAATAAGACAAATTAAGCTTTTTGAATGAGTCACAGCATCTTGCTAATTTCCTATGATTCGCTAGGTAATGGACACTCATTCCCAGCAAGAATTACTAAATTCTCTGAGGACCAACATCAAGAAGGATTCTGTAAGCACCCAGATAATACACCGCAAATGCAGTTGATATTCCAACAAACTTTTTAGTGTATTTTCCTTGAACTAAAAAAACCCGAAATACTGGTTTGACACACATGTGCTTAAAAACCATACTACTTAGAACAAACTTTTAGCAAAAAAACCAAACAAAGACAATATTCAGATATGTATGTTTTAAATCATCCCACATCAACATGTTCAATGTGTGCTTTAACAAAAGCATCACTTCCAAAGAAAAAGTGCCATTACACAAAATATTTCTTAAAATCTGTGACAGGCTTTCTGCTCGAGTCCATTCCACAAATTAAGATCCAAAAAAAAATTGTCATGTCACGGGTCAAAGGACCTGACCAGAGATTAGTCTCGGCTGCCCTAAATGTCAGTCTCCTTCAGGCTATAGCATTCCGACAGATCATACACTTGGTAGTCGTTGTGGTCCACGTAGTCATTGCAGATTCCCATAGATATGGTATCGATATCAGGCCCGCGAAGTGGGGGCGGGGATCCCTTGCCACTTTTGATCCGGTTGGAGAAACTGTTCATCTTCTCCTTGAGCTGGAGGGAGGATTTCTGCAGCGGGCGAAGAATACTCCACCTCTTCAGCCCCAGACCCTGTCCAGTATTACCCCTGCAGATGAAAGAGGTGGGGCAGGACTCAAGGGAGAAACTGGGGCTGTAGTCGTTGTGGGCCTCTCGCCCTGGGCCCCTTACCGCTGCCCTCCACCGCTGGCTGTAAAAACGTCGGAGCGTCCTTCTCCGGCGTTGGCACTGGCACTTGAGGAGCCGAGTGAAAGCCCTCTGGAACTCCTGGCTGGAACAGGGGTAGATGACTGGGTTGATGCAGCTGTTGAAGTAGCCTAGCCAGAAGATCACTTTGAACACCATGTCAGAGGGCTTAAGCTCTGGGAAAAATGACCCTGGAGAGAAGCAGAAAGTGTACTCCATTAAGATTTGCACAAAGATCACAAAAATTGCACCAGTGGACAATACAACATCCCCATTTTGAATCTATCTGCGTTGATCACAAGATTTGAAAGACACATACTACCTGCAGTACAATTCATTCTCAGGACAGAAATTCAATTGCAACATAGCTCTTCTCCCCACTCCCCTGTTATGACGTCCTAGCCATGGCAGTATGGCAGTGTTTTGATCTTTCCTGTGCTCCACCATACACCCCACCAGAGGGTAGAAAAGAAAAGCTAAACTATATATAAGCAATAAAACAACAAGTTGCCTCAGATGGCATTAACAGTGGGTGAAGTGCAAATAAAATTACAATTTGCTGCCAAAATGTGTGGAAAAGATACTTATTGAGAGATCCAGTGAATAGATAACTTAGTCAGTATGTTTGCACAGCATCCAGAGGTTTCAGGGAGTGTATTGCCTTGACCTGATGTAATTCACTTACTTTTTCTTTTCAGTCGCAGCATATACTGCTCTACAGATCACAATTGGAATGGTTAAAATTAGTCAACATGTAATTAATCCTATTTTTTAATACAAATTGAATCCTTAAATATGCATATTTTTGAATCCCTTAAAACCCCCGACCGTGCAAATATAGCATATGATCTATAAATAGTGAGACCCTAGGTCACATTTGGAGGTCTCTGTACTCCCCCTAACGCCACCCGCTGTTGTCTCCTTTCTGCGTACAGCAGCCAAATATTTACAGCTCCACGCCAAAATCAAAGGGAACCTTACAAATTATAAATAGAAGGGAGAGAGTGCTCTAGAGGAAAGCAGCTCTCAGTCAGATTCATTTTGAGCACATCTGGGGGAGACACTCAGCTTTTTGCCAAAGCAAGCATAATTGGACAGGATTGAGGTCAACAATGAAAGCACTGTGGCAGGAAGGGGCTCATTATTTGTTAAGTGCATCACTGCTCACCAGAGAATTTTTGCTACAGTAGAGGAAAAATTCATACACTATAGGCATAAAATATTATATTTGGTCTCTAACAGGTTAAGAGAATTTTCCCTTGCATTCTTTGTTTGAAGATGTCAAAATTATGTGCTATGTAAAGTAGAAAGGTACAATATGTGCATTACGCAGTTCCTTAAATCATGGCTTTTATATCCAGTTTGTTCCCCAGAAATTAGATTATTTCTAATTCTTGCTCCATTTAGCTAAACCACAGTCTATGTCTTCTCAACAAGCCTCACCCTTGATAGGTCTAATTCTGCTAGCTTGGTAATATTAACTATGATGGCATATTTGTAAATACAGTACAATGGACTCTAACACTACTAAAAAAAAATTGTGGTAGAGCTAATATGTTACTTGTCAGCACTATTCACTGCTAAATAGAAATACTTAAAGGTGCTTACAATAAGAAACTACATTTCTCCAGGAGGTACCCTCTTTTTTCCCCATCCTGAACATAACCAAAATTTTTAGTGGGCTACGACAACCTCCATCCCCACAAGACAACCAGCCCTTGCTCTTTCTATATGATCAGACGAGCCTTGCGCTCATAGCTCTTTATAGTTATCTCAGTCGATTTTCTCAAAATGGACATTCTGAAACTTAAGTACTTTTTGCACTGGGGTTTTCAATAATGAGATTTTTTTTGGATCCTTATATATACTCTGACCCTTTTATTCTGAAAAAGGACATTTTGTGACTGTAGTACTTTAAGTACTTTTGGCACCTTCGCTTCACTATGCAGTCACACTGCCAAGCACATCGTGCCCACCTGTCAAAAGATAATGCAGTCAGCATAGAATTTGCTCATACAACTACACGCGCCAAACTGCCCATAGTGGCCGCTAGAGAGCGAATTTCATCCCTATTATCCCCGGAAAGGCTGAGCCTGTTGACTAGTTACCTCCGGCGATAGCAAGTAATGGCACGGCTGGGATTGGAACATCTGAGCTCAGGGCTCTCAGATGATCATCTTCATAGTGTGACACTCAGAGGCACCCCACTACTTCTCCCATGGTGCCACTGATTCATCCATACAGCACTGTTGCAACAATACAAAATATGAACTCTAACATGGGTAAAGCCGCTTTCACACCGGACGCAAAACAAATTTTTCGCACGACAGACTACATTCAAAGTCAATGCAAAGACATGGGGTCTTTGCATTGACTTTGAATACAATCTGTCGCACGAAAAATTTGTTTCGCGTCAGGTGTGAAAGCAGCTTAAGAAAGTCAAAGGAAAGAGGAGTAGTCAAAACGGCCTTTGTATTGCTTTGTGTGTGTGTGTGTGTGTGTTTTCGTGTGCATGTGTCTGTCAGGAAATCTGTCACTCTTTTACGCGACCTTTACTGGCCTAAAATTTAGGATTAACTTTCACAGCAGGGTAAACCTCACAGGAGCACCAAACTGTAATGAGGCTTTTGATGAGCTAAAATGATGCCACTTTTAACCCCAGAATTGTGGGGAGAAAAATAATCACCCGAGCTAAGGCGCACTATTCTGATACACTTTCTGATCTGTCTCAGTGAAAACTTAGCCATTCCCACTCTCATAATTCTTATGCTGCCCATGCGGCAATGAGTCATCACTTATACCGCATACGCGGCTTGTGTGCTAACCACAGTGAAAGCAGCAGTGCTCTCGGATGCAATAAATTTTATTCTAAAAGCTGAGTGAGTGAATAAATTTGACTCTAAACTGAGATGCAATAATTTTTACTCTAATCGAAAACATTTTTTATTATTTCACAGTCGATTTTTTTAAACCAGATTTAAATGAGACCTGTGTGCGCTTCACAAAAGGGACAGAAAAAAGTATGCTATGAAGACTTTGTCCAATTTCCGTTTCTCAGTATCTGAATGCAATTACGTTTGAATTGTTTTACCATTTCCAGTCTCCTTTCATCACCTTTGGGTTTTTTTTTAACAAGATGTCTCTACCATACTGCTATGGAGAGAATACAATACAATTTTAAAATGTAAAACAAGAACTGAGACTGTTTGTCTTTGAGTTATGAAGCCTGACAGTTGCTGTATTCATATCAATCCTGTGTCCAGTCATTTAGCTATGGTGAAAAGCACTATCTCATGTTAATGAATATCTGTGCTTAAAACATGTTTTTTCCATTCCCTCTATCCATTATTGCAGTAAAAAATTGCTATTACCCAGCAATAACAGACCTATCAATGTTTTCAATGAGAGGATTTTTGACAGAGGCAGGAGGTGACAGAAAACCAGTGGGTCCAGACAGATAGGATGGTGTGATGTCAAACTGAGCTTGACCCTGAGAGGTCAAGGGCACACTAAGTACTCAGCATGGCAGACTGAGTTTGTTTATATGTGGTACTAAATCTGACATTGACAGAAAACAATGTTTTTTAAAGAAGAGATGGGTTGACACAGCCGCACAATTGGCATTTTTAAGAAGAGATCATACAAACATTCTGAAGGAGTGAAGTTTGACCACATGAAACATGTACTAGAGCTGCTTAAACAACCTGGTAAAAGAAGACTTTACCAGTATCGATATGTACCCGGGGTTCTAGCCTCAACCAGCAACGGCAACCAAGAGAAATCAGAGGAGTGAAGAAGCTCTCCAGAAAACATTACTCTTTAATAAATATAGCCTCCCCAAATTAGCCACTCAGTTAAATGATACCGTAATCAGTAAAAAAGAGATCCCATATCTCTATTCAACAAAGGTAGAGGTAGCTGTCCAACTACATCAACGACTCACTTCCCTTATTTCATTATCCCGTATTAGAGGGCTTTGATGCCTCTCTTGGCTGCAATAGCTGCCTTGGCTGGCAAGCTAGTTGGCTTCCACTAAAGTTTTAAATTCAGGTTCTGGGAATGATAAGGCAGGGGAAGTGGGTCGTTCAACGGCTTGGATTCTGGTGGGTCAGTATGGGGAGATGAATGGACTCTGATGGGTCAGTATGAGGAGATGGATGGACTCTGGTGGGTCAGTATGAGGTGATGGATGGACTCTGGTGGGTCAGTATGAGGTGATGGATGGACTCTGGTGGGTCAGTATGAGGTGATGGATGGACTCTGGTGGGTCAGTATGAGGAGATGAATGGACTCTGGTGGGTCAGTATGAGGAGATGAATGGACTCTGGTGGGTCAGTATGAGGAAATGGATGGACTCTGATGGGTCAGTATGAAGTGATGAATGGACTCTGGTGGGTCAGTATGAGGAGATGGATGGACCTGGTGGGTCAGTATGAGGAGATATATGGACTCTGATGGGTCAGTATGAGGAGATGGATGGACTCTGGTGGGTCAGTATGAGGAGATGGATGGACTCTAATGGGTCAATATGAGGATATGCATGGACTCAGGTGGGTCAGTATGAGGTGATGGATGGACTCTGGTGGGTCAGTATGAGGAGATGAATAGACTCTGGTGGGTCAGTATGAGGTGATGAATAGACTCTGGTGGGTCAGTATGAGGTGATGAATGGACATTAACAAAATTTGTTGCATTAATTATAGATTCATGTTAACCAGGGGACTCTTACCCTTATCCGATTTCTCTTGGTTGTCGTAGTTGTTCGTTGTTAGCGTAGTAAGTTAACTACCGCTACCATTTTTGAGTAGGATTATGGCGATCTCTTGTTTAGTGATTTGGGGAGCATTTAAGTGAGTGCCTAACACTGGCAGGTTGTATTTATTAAAGAGTAATGTTAACTAGAGAGTTTCTTCACTCCTCTGATTTCTCTTGATTGCCGCAGCTGTTCGAGGCTAGAACCCTGGGTACATACCTACACTAGCACTGTCTTCTTTTTCCAATCTGCTTTCAGCCGCTCTGGTCCGTTTCACAAAGTAAAACTTCACTCCTTCAGAATGTTTGTGCAATCTCTTGTTACTAATGCCAATTGCACAGATGTAACAACCCATTTCTTCGTAAATAAAATCGATTTTGGTCAGTGTCCATATAAACAAAGTTAGTCCGCCATTTTGAATGCATAATGTGTCAAGCTGAGTGTGACGTCATTGCCATCTTTTCTGACTGACCCATTGCCTGGGTTGATGATGATCATCAGCCTTCATAAAAACGTATTTACTTTCAAGAAAACTGACAACCTCTCAAAAGACCTTGCATTATTTCAACTTGAAATCATATTTAAGTGAATGGTCTGTGAATGGTGTGTGTGCCCTGCGATGGATTGGCAACCTGTCCAGGGTGGGTCCCTGCCTTTGCCCGTAGTCAGCTGGGATAGGCTCCAGCTCGCCCCGCAACCCTAGTGAGGAATAAGTGGGTATAGAAAATGGATGGATGGATGGAAAATCATATTTATAAATTAGCATTAGTACTCCTTGTGCTGTTCCAAGTTCTCTCATGGCGGTAATTAAAATAAAAAAAACTAGTCTTATGTTGCAGTGTAAACTTAGCACTAAAGTATCATCATAATTGTGCTTTTACACTCATTTGTTATTATTATGAATTTTTCACTGTAGCTTTAAACCCAGCAGACGAGACAATAACCTTCTCGTTGTAGTTTTAAACCAAGTTCTAGGGCCTAAGACCTTATCCTGGTCATTGTTATCTTATTTCATCAGATAAGGAGCTTTTCATTTCATGATAAAAATGGTTTTTTCCACTCTTTTGAGAAGCTTGGCAGTATTGATCCAGCTGCACTGCAACCTTCATGCTAGCATTTAATATCCCCGCATTTGTCTGTCTGCCGGTTGATAAAATCAATAAAAGTACCAAAAATAAACTAAAAGGTTATGGGATTCAGACCAGCTATGGTCACTTTCAGGTGGCAATTCATAAAAGGACAGACATGCAAAGACATCCACAGTTTGTTTGCTAGATTCTTCCTTTAATTCTCTCCATCTGACAAAGCATCCGCATCTTCCCCTCCGTCTGCCAGACCCTATTCAGATTTCACCTCCGCAGATATAACTTCGCTTTTTACTTTTTTTTTTGCATTAGGCATCTGCTTCTCATTAAGCACCACTATCTGGACTTAAAGAGAACTCACATAAATAAATGGCAAATCTGCAACAGTGGTGATCCATAGGCACTTCCTGCTTGACAGTGACACCCATGTTCTGGAAGGATAAGCCAAAATTTCAGGAATACACAATTATGCAAAAAATGGAAGTAGGTGGAGCTGAGTAGTTTAAATGAGATTATTTTACCCTGAAATAGACTACAACTGATAAACTAAAGACATTTTGGTAAAATTGTCTCCATTTTTCTCAACACAGAAAACTGGGCCCACATTTTTGCTTTATTCCTTGAGGTAAAATGGAAAAATGATCTATGTGTTCCTGGCCTAGTTCATGAGTTCAGGTTATTAAACTGAGCACTGCCACTGTGGAACTGTGATGATGGAGCTTTTGGTTTTGGCAATGAGGGAAAAGAAAACATCTGGGCTCATTCCAATTTGTCTTTTTTCAGTCATTTCTTTCCTTTCTTGTCTGTGACCTGAAAATTAGTCAAGGTGCACAATCACTGAGGCGATTCAAATCCATCAAATGAGTGAGGAAAAAGCAGTTTCTCCAAGGTAAGTTAATTTAAAGATTGTCAAGATCATTCTTTGCGGAGGTATTTCTTCAGGATGCCTCACTCCTAATTGATTATACCAGGGGCCTCATTTATAAATGGAGCGTAGGCACAAAAAAGATACGTGCGTCACTTTCTTTGCACATTTCTGATTTATAAAAACAAACTTGACATTAAAAAAGGGAAATTATAAAGATTATGCACAATGTCAATAAATTCCAAGTCCATCCTGATTAAATAAAGCTAGTATCTCACTGAGCGGCGAATGCTTACGAATGTAGCGAATTTTGATTTGGCAATTTTTCTGAAGAAAGTTGGTGAAAATCAGGATAACCTAGGTGTCATTAGCAACATTTGGCAACGTTTAGCATCAGTTAGCAGCATTTGCGTAACTGTTTGTGAAAAAATGGGAAATGGCTTTCTAGAATATGAAAATTAACTCTTTGCGACCCTAAAAACCATTTACAAACTCTTTTGCAATCTTGACGAAACCTTCATGGTATCCTCAGGAAACCCAATTTTCGTCTACATTCGTAGCTCTGTTGTATAGTGGTCAATACTTCGCGAACCAAAAAGAACTTTAGTGACACGTGTTACAGCCGTTTTCAAACGCTTACAAGTCTTTTACAAATGTCTGAAACTGTCTGTGAGAAAATAAATCGGCAAAGAAATTTTAACCATGCTCAAAATTTCTTTGCGACAAGAAAAACTGTTTGCGATCCTAAAAACTTTTACCAAACATAAATGTCAGTGTTGTATTATTTGGAAAATGTAAAAAATACCGTTAACATAACATTAGCTTCTGGTTGGCAGTCTATTCAAGTGAATGGGATAAATTATTTGCTAGCTAGCATGATAACGCTTTTTGCCATTAATTTAATAATTTTAAGTGTCTAAGACAACAGTTACATGTCTGGCTTATTACTTTAGTGGCCAAAACCATTAGCATGTTCGCTAACGAGTTATTCATCCCATTTACTTGAACAAACTGTCCACTAGACGCAGACACCAGTGATGGTGAAAAGTAACCAGCAGAATTGGCAAAGTTACCTTTGTGAACATATTAGTTCATGTTTGTCAATGAACAGAATCTGACCAATCGTAACATGAGAAAGCTGTGTCACACGTGTGTGATACCAAACCTCTATCTCATGGGTTGTATCACACCGATTTTGAATCATTATACATATAGAATGAAAATATAATTCTATGCATTCTATGATCTGTTATTTCTGAAAAGCAGATTATGCATGTATGTTATGTACAACAGGCCATTGATACGGGTGTGAAGCAGTTCTAATCTGATCAAGAATCTAACAAGCTCTTTTTAGCAGATACAAAAAAATCCATTTTGAATTTTAAAAAATCATTTTTTAATCAATACTTTATGTCAAATTGTTGATTTCTTTTGTAAGAATCCATGTATGGAGGCTAATATACAACAAGCCAGTCATTTTGGCAAAATAAACCCCAAGAATGTGATATTGGACCCCAGCACAAAGTGGCTCACTGTGAATTATCCCTTACTTCAATGACTTATCTGTTAATCTATCTCTCCCCATCTGCCATGCATCTACTAGGCCTGTAACAGTCTGTAACTGATGTACAGGTGAAGGAGTAAGTATGTTGTATACAGTAATTCACAATTTTTGCATCCCCCCATCATTTACTCCTCTGCTTACTTTGCTTTCCTCTCTGGCCAGTGGATGGACCGAAGAGCAAGAATATTGAGTCAGAAAAGATAGGAAGGCTGCGAAAATCTAAGGTTTGCAATGAGCCATACAAGGCTGAAAATCTTGGGTTGGTCATTTTTGTTCAATATGATACAGTTCCCTGGTTTAACAACACAAAATGGTGCAAACTACCGTCACAACTCAGCATTTATATATAAGCTTGACTGTTTCCATTTATGAAAGGTGCACGTGAGTATCTCTGATAATGAAAATTTCATAAAATCCCAAGGTCATTCCTGCAGTGGCACTATACATCCAGTAACTATTCACAAGCAGTCGCTGAAATGCTTAAAAATGCATGTGTGCACATTAGCTGGTCACAGATTAGCACATTTTTCATACAGCAATATTGCTGGCATTTACACATGCTACAACTCAACCAAAGCAACATGTTCCCACTCTGCACGTAATAAAGTGTGCTGGCACGCCAACAAGCTCAATGCCAGGCTTCCTCTCTAAGTATAGATCACTCTCCCACAGCCCCCCGGTGTCCCACGCTTGGAGGTTGTGCTGATTCCAATCAGTCAGGCAAAAAAGAGGTTGAAAAAAGACTTAGGGCTCTAAATTCGTAGGCCAGGCGCAGGCGCGGCGAGTAGGGAGAGCGCCGCACCAACGAGGTGTGTCCAGGTGTATGTTGCAATTTCTTGCCTAGCGTAGCCTGGCGCAAGTACTCCTTTGTCCTGCCTCTGTCCCTCCTGCCGGCGCAAGAGGTAAAAAGGGAGGAGAAAAGGCTTGGGTGGGTTTAACACAGCCGATTCAACTCTTCACCAATAAAATGAGCTCCTTTCCTCACCTTTATAGTGTTGAAATAAAGAAGCCTCTGTCCTATATCTGCACGATACGTTAATGTTGCATTTTACTTTGCATGATACTTTGCTTCAGGCATGTTTTCTGCACCGCTTACGTGTATATAAAGCATTATGAATATGAGGCATTCTCAAATTATTACCATTAGCGAACTTGAATGAAATTTCAAAACGAAACTACATCAGATCATTCAAACTTATGAAGTTACGACGGTTGCTCATTTATTTCCTCTGCCTGCATCATTGGGAAGGGAAACGATGGATAGCGTGTTCCTATTATTACACCCTGTTGCTGCTTAAAATTTTGGTATTAACATGCATGGACAACAATGCAAGATACGTTACACATTTATTTTCAATATGTGATCTTAACGCAGTACGAGATCATAGCAGTCAGGCTGTATTCCTTTCCCCCATTAAAAACAATGAAACCAAAGTGACAACAATAGAAGCATTAAGCCGCTTGCACACTGGACGAGAAACGAATTTTTCGCATGACAGATTGCGTTGCTGAGTTGAACACAGTATCTACGTGTCCGAAAGTCGGGCAGGGTTTTAATATATCTCCGTGTCCGACAGTCGAATGGTTTCAATGTAACACAGTGTTCGGCAGTCAAATATTGTTTGCAATTTCTTCAAATCTACTGAATCTTTTAGATATTAAACGTGAATGTTTTGATAAGAGGGCTCAATTCTTCAGGATGAGTAACGAGAATTTCAATCAATGTTTCTGTTTAAGCTCTGCTCAATAAAGTGAGTCGACATTGGCGCGGGACAATGTGCAATTCCTGTCGAACATTAAATGCAAAATACTTCGTGTCTGACAGCCAAAAAAAAGAGGACGATAAGAACAGATGGATAACGAAATAAAGAATAAAAAGAAACATTTTAAAAACAAACAACATCCAATGAACACTGTGATTTATTTATTCGCGGGCCATCTTTTTTGGATGTTCTGTATGTTGATGATATATTTTTTTTGTTTATTTTGTTAAAAATCTGTTCCCATATCAATAATTTTATTTTTTGCTGGCTGCCGGACATGGAGTGTATTGTATTTCGCGTCGGACAGTCTTGATCGTGCACGCGATATTTAATTCACAATGTCAATGGTCATGGAATTGATTTGGTCACTGACTTCAAGCGCTATTTTGTCTCTGGTGTGGAAATAAAGCATGAATCTGTTCGATCCATCTGACTAATTTTCAAAAGAGAGACCGAATAAAGACTGTTGTCTGTCTTCAACGGAAGAAAACAGACGAATAAACAGAAGGGTGTATTCGCGCCTTTGCATTGACTTTGACTGTAATCAGTCGTGTGAAAAATTTGTTTCGTGTCCAGTGTGCAAGTGGCTTTACTGAGCATAGAACGCAAGCATTATATATATATATATATATATATATGGCAGTTTGTGGTTGGCTGAGAAAGATGTGAAGTCATTAGTTTGCATCACAGATTCAGCTGCGTTGATTAAGCCAGGTTGAATTTCCATCACGCATGCCAACCACCTTTAATCTGACATCAGGACAATCAAAAAAGATACTATAATTTATGTCCTGATTCAGATAATTACATTAAATAGTGCTTGCTGTAATAATTTATTGCATTGAAATGTGCCTGACATTCTGGAAACCTGCCTGTGAGGTTTTGGTGACGTGTGCGCACTGTGTGCCGGTCAGCCAAATTACCACTGCACAGAAAGTAAACCAGGTTGGAGCTGGCAAGCTTTCTGGGTAACTTCAGCTGAGACTTTTTCTACGAACTTGTCACTGCGTCTTGATGAATATGTGACACCTCCCCCTACTACGCCGCCACACCCATCTTGGCACACGTCTGTCTACCAAATTGAAAAAAGTGGCTGTGCACGGTGTTGCACCGCACAAAATTACCACTGTGCGGGTTGCACCAGAGAAATTACCACTGCGTGGGCTGTGCCACGCTACGCCACCCTGCGCTGTGCCAAGAAAGTAGAGCCTATAGAATGAGATTTTAAATATAGTTTTTGAAGACAATCTAAGAAGAGCCAAGTTAGCAGTGAACATACAAGCTATAGACGTGGTAATGTTTCCAAGTCACGTACTGTGGATAAATTAACATACTGTATATCACAGGCCAAAACCATGTAATATTAAGAGATATACTTTATTGAACCCTGTGGGGTAATTCGTCCTCTGATTTGACCCATCCTATAGTTAGGAGCAGTGGGCAGCCACAGAGCAGTGCCCGGGGACCAACTCTAGTTCTAAAGCCAGTTCCTTGGTCAGGGGTACTGGCTGGAATGTTCCTATGATGCATGTTTTTGTGGGTGGGGGAAACTGGAGTACCTGAAGGAAACCCACGCGAACACGGGGAGAACATGCAAACTCTACACAGAAAGGCCCTTCTTGCTGTGAGGCAGTAGTGCCAACCACTGTGCCACCGTGCCGCCCCGAAGTAAATATCAATTAAGACCTTTTTTATACCAGTGACTTTAAATAAATACAAAAAAGACTTTAATACCCTGAGGTCAAGATATTCATGAAACCTCCGGCAAGTAACGCTTTCAGGAATTTTTCCGTGTTATCCCACCTGATACAGGACCAATACGGAATAGTTTTTTTATGACAGCCATTTTAAATCTTCACTAACAAACTCCAAATTAATAGGCCAGAAGACATAAAATTATTTATATCCCATAATATCCAACAGATAATGGGCCAGAGTAAATCTAGAGTAAATTTCAGATACCACAGCGTTTCCCAGAATCTATGAAGGTTACATTTTTTAGCAATTAAAAATTGAAGATAACATCAGATTTGTTTCTCCCATACTAATTGCTTCCCTTGGCAAAACTTCCCTGCTATCTTCGTCATGGAAGAGGGGGATACTCTTAGTCGCTTGGGAAAGTGAATATAAACATAGTCTTACAGTGCAAGAGAGTCCAATGAGAGACACACCGATGAGAGAATTCAAATACAGCCAACTGCATAACAAGCAATTAAACAGCGAGGACACTGTTACAATGAAATTCAACAGACCACGACAACCTCCCAGGCTGATAAATATGCAACGAAACTAACAGACCACAGTAGCATCTCTGCATGTTAACAGCATGCAAGCTGTTGAGCAGTGAACTGAACACATTTTTTAAAAACAATGCTGGCATTTTCCAGTAGAGTTTATTTTACCTGCGCCCAATTCAAATACCCTGTAAGCATATTAGCCATACTTACAGCTGTTATTTGTCACTTGACATGGGTTATTTTGAGGTATAGTGCAAATAATGTTTTCGCATTTTACATGCGCAGCTTTTCAATTAACAATCCAAACAGGACAATAGCTTTCCTCATTACTGTAATAAGAACAAGCATTTGTATGTTGGTCACGGCACGACCTTGTGGTTTATGGTTATTAGCTTCAATGGGCCAGTTTCACAGACACAATATAAGACTATTAGTAGACAAAATTATTTTAAGAATAGAGAGTCTCCATACAAAAGTCAGTCATGCTGAGACTGAATCTGTGTCTTTCCAGCCAAATTCTACTTTGTCATTGCTCTCATCATTTGCATCGTAAGGCTTTGGTGGTCCATTGGCTAATCAATCAATTTATAATTTTATTTATCGACAAATATTAGAGCATTGTTGAAAGCATAATGATATAAATGTTGCTACATGTATAACTTCAACCTGGGTGCAAGCTTATAGCATCTCTGATGAGAAATTTGCACTGAAAAAAATGCATTAGAGTATTCATCAATAACTAGATACACAGAAATGTAATGGTCCTTATTTGTCCTGACTGCTGTGAGAGAAGGAATAAAAGGAACAGATTTTCTGCCTGCTTTTAGCATATTGCTTCAAGGCACATTTTAAAAACTGTGACGATGTCAGATAGGAATCACAGGCATTTGGTGGATTTTGAGAGACTCAGACATTTACCAGACTCTTAGATGATAATTATAAAGGCCTTTTCGAGATAATTTATTTTACGAACTCATAAATTAAACTAACCATTAAACAATTGGTATAATGGTATAACTTGATACAATAATAATTGGTATAATTTTATCAGCACACTAGAAAAGTTACCTCGAAATTGTTTGCTGGGGGATTTACAAAATATTGAACTTTGAGAAGTACTACAAACATAAAATCATTTAGACAGGCAAAAAACAGATTATTGAAAAAACAACTATTTAATTGGTCCAATGAGTGACAGAAAAAAAAAAATTCATCTAATATGAAATCAACAGTTATCTCACGGTATCAATTTTCTTTGCGACAGGCGTTGAAACTTAGTAATTAATCTAAGTATCTTGTGTTCAGGGATTGAACCCAAAACCAATTGTGAAAAAAGCTTGCGATAAAATATCAGAGGAAACAGACAGACTGGCCAAACCAGACTCTCATTGGGATAATTTATTCTGATGAAAGAACGCAAGAATGAAATGTCAATGATAAACTAGACAGCAATATGCTGGGTCTCATCAGATGACCATTAACATGTTACAAAACATATTGCTATGAAATAGTGACTCATTCATACATCAACTGTGAACTCAGTGGGGTCAAATCAGGGCTGCATAAATGTCTGAGCTTATGTTTCGGTTTCAATTTTATCAATACTTTTCACACAGCAATCATTATGAATTAAAGTGTCAAAATTCCCTACCGTAATTCATTGCTTCATAAGCATTTTATCCGGAAGAATTTCATAAAAATGCAGGGGAACTTATGAAACGGGTGAGCCTGGATAACATTAGCTGGTGCGGACGCAGAGTGTAAATAAACAGACCATCCCGGATGAATACAAGACTCTAATGAGCACAAACAACAACAGAGCTCACATTCCAAGGAAAACAGGAGCATTCCAAGCACAAGTCCACTCAGAGGCTAAATAAAGAGCAAAGGGATGAACCCTCTGGACAGATGGAATCCTTCAAAACAGCAAGATCCATGTTCAATTTACTCCCATATAGTGCCACAGGGAACTCAAAACTGGCTAAAAAGGCAGGATTTTTATTAGAGCATTGTGGAATTTAGCTTCAGAATAACATATTATATAAGATTACTTATTAATTTGTATGCAAATTCAAGTGCACCAGACCGACCGCATTTAAATGTGATCTTTAATATGTACACGAAAAGTATTTCATGTAATGAAACCCTAAAACATGCAAAGCTTAAAATGTTTATATTGCATACTGAATGAGTGCTTCTAACTCAGTCAAGCCCACGGGTCCATTTACTTTGAAGTGCATTTATTTTGTTTTTAGCTTTGGGGCATAACAGTAAAGACACAAGGCAGTACACTATGTTGCACAGTGCAGTAGGTGTGGAAGCTCTCCCAGCTCATCTCCCAGTGCACAGCAAACTGGGTCATTAAGCTTCAGAAACTGTGCTCAATTAGCAGCGTCATTAAAGGCAGTGGACCATCATACTCTTGGGGTCAGAATGTCCCCAAAAAGCCTGGTGGAGGTGGTCCAGATATATCAGGCTAATGTTTTCTTGCCTGAAGATATTATCTGTTCTTGGCTCTCAGTGGACTTCCTCCGTAATTAACTTAAGAAGCTGGAAAATTAGAAGGGTGTGTTAATTACACAAGTGCTGTTTGTCCTGGACATTAAAAGCCTTCTCACTTAGCTTTGCCAGGGTAAAAAAATACACAGGGCTATATCACTGTATACCTGGCTCTGAAATTTTGGCTGGATGAACACAGACCTACAGCATGCCAATAACACTTTGCTGAACTTTTCTGCTGGGGCTTTTTAAAACAATTAGCAACAAATTGTCACCATGTGCCATACCACTGCCATTTCAAAATAAATGTTTCCTGGCCACGCCCCGCCACCATTGCATTTCAGAAAAGAAAGCTACAAAATGCGGTGTGACATTCTTTTAGTGCAGCTCCATTGACAATAGTTTGTTGAACGCGTGTTAGAACCACTTTCCCCAATGCACTATAAGCAGATAATGTTGAAGGGCAACCAGTCCCATTCAAATCAATTACATATCAAACTGTGAAGCTTACAATGTGTTTTTCTCTCTGCCATTCACAGTTTTCAATATATACCCCCATTATAACTAAAAATGCGATTATTAGGTTTTCATACCACATTTATCCCTATCCTCTTGTTAGACCTGCATATCTGATTTTGCTGTGAAAATAGTACGTCCAGACTCAGTAACAACTAGTTGAATCCTTTCGATTTAATGCGGTAATTTGTAAAGTATGCATGATACAATGAAAAGTGAGAAAGTAACTTGATGTCAAAATGATGTCGAAAAAATGATACTGCATCTCACTACATTCCATTTTCAGTCCCACATGAAGTGCACTGAGAACAAGTCACTCCCTTGATAGAATCTCTAAGAGCAATGCCCAGCTCAGCTTTTTGTTTTGTATTGCGCATTTGTAGTCGATCACCACCATCCAGACTGATATACAACGATTCACAATGGAGCATGTTATGTTAATTTTGGATTTATTTCCCAAAAGCATAGTTGCAAATTTAGCAACTCGCATAGTTTGTCCATTCACACAGTCATTGGTTCCAACTATGTAAGTTAGCATCTATGCTCTCGGAAACACGTCCCTGGTCATTGATCACTTCCATTCCAATTAACATTTTTCAAATTACTCAAAAACAAATGCAGTGGAATTAGTCAGATTTTTAGCTGTTATATCTTGGTTTGTAGAGCTAAACAAGGCAGCAAAATGGTTAGAGACTTGTAAAAGACCCATTAATACGCTGATCTGCGTCTTTCCTTGAAGCACATACAGTATTAATGTCATTCGATTTTCTTCAGACATCACATACCTCCTTTTAATGCATTTAATCAATTCCTCTCCACAATTTTAAGGCTATAATTTTAACTTAATGCACGATAAAGCAAAATGTTAAGAGAGTGAGTTTTGTTGTGACCAACAGTGTGATACAAGACCAAGCAAAATGTCACAGGAAGAGAGAGAGGGAGAAGAATCGTAATTTTAGTCATTATCCACAATAGCCCTAACAGACCATTTCATTTGAACTAATGCTTTCAGTGAGGCCCATTTGTGGCGGTAATTAATGGCAGGAAAGGCATTAGTTTAGCCATATTCCCTCTGTCTGCCTGACTTCATTTCTACGGTTCAATACAGTCAGGTCTTTCCAAGCACAGAGAACTGTTGAAGCGAAGTCAGGGTGTCACTTAGCTCACTAAGTGAAGAATCTGTCAGTTTTTTTTTTTTTTTTTAATAGATTTAATCAAGTTTGGCCCACGGCTTTTGCAACAATGACTGGTATGAGGATATAAGAGACAGTTTGGAGTCATTTTTGTGGCAGAGTTTCATTATGAGAATTTATGAACTATACCTGTCTTGACTGCAGTTGATCTAAGCTTCCACTGTTTACCCAAGCCATTTGCAATCCTGAGTGATTTCATACATGCCTCCATGTCCATCAATGACAGGTTTCAAATTTCATTCTTGCTTTTCTCATCAAGTCAATGAGGGGGCACTGCATTAATGCCACTGAATACTCAGTGGTTTCAAAAATGAATCTGGGCTGTATCTGTGCTAGTTGTGGTTGATATTGGCTCAGCCTTGATCTAGAGTTGCTTGCCCTCAAGCTAAGTTATAAAATTGCAGTCAGTCCCAATTCCCCCAAACCTACTATCAGGACTCAGGCTCATTTGGTCATTTTCTGCGAGTGTAATTTCTACTCTCCATGAATAACAGTCTGATTACAAAAAATATAAAATGGACATATACAAATGCAGTTTATTGCGCGAGTGGGTATAACCCCTCAATGAAAGTCAATATTTAGCTGAGTTGATATAGGCAACATTAGTCGCTGAAAATAGCATATTTCTTATTGAGCAATGTGCAAATTCATAATTGGCCCAGTGGAAACCATACAGGATGCTAGACATTTGGTTTATCCCTTTAGTCTCACGGCAAAAATACATTTTCTTTGTTTCCATGCCTCTTGCTCATCCCTGAATTGTCTAGGCAAAATACAGTTTCCTTGTTTCCACCCACCTTTGTTCTTTACTTCAGCGGTAGTCAACCATATTGTACTGCACATAGTTGCAATTGTTTTATGCCGTGTAATAGCTGGCCTGTAATTTTTTTGCCTTCTGCACTATTTCAGACAGCAAATGAATCAGTGATTTTTCACTTTTCACACCCAAGGGGTAAGGGTTGTAAGAGTATTTGTCCCTTTTTGAGCCAGAGACTGACTAATTTGCCTCCTTAAAACATGCATGTGTAGTAAAACCGTATATATATGGGTCAATCCAAGAAATGATGTTTGTGCCTATTTTCGGGTCGTTTTGACTGCAGAGAGCTATAGTAAAAAAAAAATGATGCATCATTCTTCCTGTTTCTAACTCATTTGAAAGAAAACATCCAGGGCTTCAAAAGCAGCGTAAATTTGCATATGTCGGCCCAAAATTTAGCGAGTTTTTGAACCCCAAAGTTAAAAAATTTCCCAAAATTGCCATTTTTGGGCCATTTTCACCTCATTCCAAACCATGTATAGTCAAGCCAAATAGTGCTAGACCACCATAAACGTATTTTTTCCTTAGTGGGGGGTCATATCTAACATTTCCTCGTGGTTTAGCCATTTCATGACCTACATTTTTTTTCCCTTTACCTTTCAATTGGAATTTCAACTCGTTGAAACGCAAATTAATGAAACTTTCCGACCATCAACTAGCATACTAAGAGGGTAGTCCCAATGGTCATATTACATCCAGCCAAGAGGGTCCCTATCAGGGTTATGTCCATAGAAATATTTTTTACATACATTGACCTGAGCCTGTGCCAGCTTGAAAAAGCAATTTTTCAATACCGGCCTCATCACTCACGTTTCAGTGACATTTACCCATATATAGAGCAAACTACAGCAAATTTCTTTACTTCCTGCCATCCAAACAAATTTATAGGGTATATGTAGCAACCCAAAATGTAAAATAATGAAGAAAATTAATTCTGGTTGGCTCTATGAGGCGTTGTGAGTGAAACGCGAGTGATCATCCGGCGCCAAAAATGTTGCGAGAAGAGGTAAGCGACTGCCTGTCAATCGGCGAAAATAAACTACGTCCAAGGTCCTTCCTAAACAACTCAGAGGATCTCAAGCTTCGATTGAAGCAAGTTTACGGCAGATTTTATGGCAAAATACAAGAGAAATTCTTCAGAAAGGTTAGGAATTTGGATGAAATTCTAACAAAATATTGTTGAGGGGATGTCTGGGTGTATGCAGATGTCTCAATTTGTACCAAAACAATGTATTTTGGGTTGTGTGGGTTAAAACAGATCGGCGAGTGGAATTTCCAAGCCGGTACGGCCATTGCATCGCGTGAACGGAGCCTTTTGCCGTGCTTGGCATGGGTTTGGGGAAAAATGATTTGTGAGTGACCAGCCAGCCACCTTGCCGAAAATGGCCTCAGTGGATTGAATTCCTCTATCCTTGGCTGTAAGTCGATGTTAATTCTGTAGAATGAGGTGGGTGCCCCACGTGTGTTACTACCTTTTTAGGTCATCTTTGGACATTTTGAGTCAACTCCCCACCCCAAAGAAGGGCGGAAGGGCGAAATTTAGTCAGAACTTTCACTTTTTGGCACCCCAAACGACCTAATTTCGCGAGATTACAGGCTTTTTCCATGTTATATTCCTTACCACACCTATACTATGCAAAATTTTGGTGATTACGTGGATCGCTGTCCGCCATTATTAAATGGGTGGACTCATCCTTGGTATCGGTGCCAAGATGCCAAAATATTGCTTAGCATATGGCTGTTCTAACCACTACAGCAAAGCAAATGGCATAGTCTTTCACAAGTCAGTACATGTAATATTATAATGACAATGTCTAGAGCTAAAATAAAAAACTTTAGTTAAAATTAAAGTCAAGTGGACAAGTCAGGAGGTGCGAATCATCGCACTTATAGCCCGAAATGTTTTGTTCAGATCAGCCGGTTAATGATAATTAATTAATCGGTGATGTTAATTAGAGATGGCGGAGCGGCTGAACAATACGACCTGTATAGCGTAACTACACTGAACAAAAATATTAACGCCCCGTGTGAAATTTTTGAGTTTTTATTAACAAAAAACTGGAACCGGGATTCATCTGTGAATAGCACTCTTCTCCAGCGTGCCAAGGGCCATAGAACGTTTGTGCGTTTGTGCCCATGCGAGTCGGTTCTGACGCCGAACAGTGGTGAGATCCAGACCACGGTGAGGACGCCGAGCATGCAAGTTAGCTTCTTGCAGGCGGTTTTGGACTGTCTGTGGTGTGATGCGTCTGTTGTGCAGACCAACGGTCTTATGCGCTGTGCGCGTCGCTGGTCTGAGCCGATCTCGCAGGTGGACGACCCGGATGTAGCGATCTTGTGCTGGTGCAGTCACATGTAGTCGACGTGGATGAGGTCGATTTGCTGTACTGCCCGTCTGGCGGAAACAAACTCTCAAACGGCATATCGTCCACTAACCTATAGGAAGTTTCATAATAACCTAACTTACTCAAGAGAAATTTGGGTAAAAGAATTGGACACAACACCGGCGCTTCTAATTTCACTACGAGCAGGGTCACAGAGAGAAACGCATTTGATCAATGCAGCAGCTTCGGTGAACGAACGAAACCTTGATGAGGGGAGTTGGACTCTACCAACTGATTCTCGCATCGGGAACGAATTAACACCAAATTGCTAATTAGGAAACGTAAATGGGAGCAGGTCTGGAGAAGTGTGCTTCAATGGCAAGTGCATGGTGCGAGAGTTACGTCTGTCAGCTGTTCTCTATCACTTCATAATAATTATCAGCAACAGGCTAAATTGCTTGATTGTCATTTAGGCTCAGTATACGGGAGGCGATTTAGGGTTGGCCAATTGAGCCTTAAAAGGTAGTGGAAGCTGCCCAACCTTGCTGACAATTAGTGGGGTTCTAATCTGAGTTATCTTCTCGAATGCATTTCAAATGACTGTATGTGTCAAAAAAAATGGGACGAGATGGTGTACACACCCAGTAGCGGCAAGTTGTCTCATTTCACTTTACGATCATCGCGATTCCATATTGTTGCATCCCTACTTATAATAGCAAGAAAAAAATGATTTGCACCAATTCTGACATTTGTCTTAAATTTACTTATTACAAACAATACAATTGAATGATAATCTTTTCCATTTCCATTAAGAACTTGGTGAAAATTCAAACGGAAAAGTTCTGCTTCACAGCCTAGAAACTGCACAGCGTTGATCGGTACATCCGGAGACGTCACCCGGTTAGTAATGGCGGACCTCGCTCCGTGCGCTCTCAGAGCAACTGCATGGGGCGTACTGCGAGTCCACATTCTAGTTGTTATATGTATATCTCTAAGAGTAAGACAGAAAAATTTGCTACTATATGGTTGATTGGCCTGAGAATGTTATCATGTAAAATATAAAGGGTGATTGTAATCTTGTGTTACTATTAAAATCTCAAGAAGTGGAGCTTTGGTCAGATTTTTTTTTTTTGCGGCCCTAACTCAAGAATCTTTTGAACTGAATGCAAAACAATGGATGTGAATGTGAGACTTTTTAACCTCTGCTAGTGAGGCTACACAGAAGTTATGGTTCTACCGGCCATTAATTTGTTCGTTCATTTGTCCATTTGTGAGTAGGATTATGGAGAAAGTTCACCAATTTTGATGAAACTTTGAGGGAACATCTAAAGAGTAAGAGGCGATTAGATTTTCACAAATCAAGGTCAAAGGTCAAGGTAAACTTTGCAGAGGTCAAAAAGGACGGTGCAGACGGACGTCCTCTACCGTGTGTTCTAGCTCAGTGGTTCTCAAACTCAGTCCAGGGAAACCCCTGTGTATGCTGTTTTTCATTCCAACCACAATTGCAATTCCAGGATTTTAACAAGCTGTTAGTTATTCTTAATTTGGTGCTTTTGATCTTCAGAGAGGTAATTTACCATCTTAATCTACAGAATGCCCAAAATAGCTTTGCAATGCCCCAAAGATGACCAATTTTACATTGCGCTCATTGCACTATGTAAAATTTTGCACCTCTTAAAAAATTTAAGCGGTAACAGGCCAATCAGATATATTTCCCGATTTAATGACACAACAGGTAACTTGGTTAATTGCTGTATATGCAATTATTGGCTATTTTTTCCTGATACTTCACAAAAACCAGCATACACAGGGGTCCCCAGGACCGAGTTTGAGAATCACTGTTCTAGTTTGCAAATTAAATAGCTGGGTCTTAATTCAATCCATACCGCGGCTACCTGCGCCCTTTATTTCTAACAGGCTGGATCGGTGCATCTTGGAAGAAATTAGTGCACATAGCAATAGTTGTGTGCTGGTAGCCCTTACGTTTTTCTATTTGAACCAGCTGATCGGCGAGAATATGCTGTAACGTTCGTTAAAACAAGTTTTGTTTCCATCAAAACATTCTTCGTAGGCTAGAAATTATACAATAGAGGAGGAAATACCGACGACAAAGGGTAACCCATTTTTTTCAATATTTCACGCATAAATAAGTGAATAAAAATAAAAACAATAATAAATAAATAAATAAATAAATAAATAAATAAATAAATAAGCACGTACCTAGTGGCAAAACAAAGAAGAACGGCAGCCAGCAGACTATGAACACCCCGACGACAATAGCCAGAGTTTTCGCAGCTTTTTTCTCCCGGGAGAATTTCATCAAACGCAGGGAGAGGGAACTTCGGAAGGGATGCGTTTTACTCTTTGTACTTGCCGCGGGGTCCTCCAATACACTTCTGCAGTGAATCCGCAGCACTACTTCCATTGATTTGTTTCTCTCCCGTTTGACTCCGGCTTCTAGGCTCTTAGTGGTCCTTCGAGCTTCGACATAGACTCTGAAATACATTACTAATATGACCATGAGCGGGAGGTAGAATGAGAAAAGGGAAGAGAAGAGGGCATAGCCTGGTTCCTCTGTTATACTGCAGATACTTTCGTCCACAGGTGGTGGTTCTTTCCATCCTAACAGTGGTCCTATTGAAATCACCATTGAGGACAACCAGACCACTACGAGGATCACCCCGGCTTTTTTTTCTGTCATGATTGTGGGGTATTTCAAACAGTATTTCACTCCAATGTATCTGTCTATCGAGATTATACACAGGCTCATGATAGAGGCAGTGCAGCACAGCACGTCCACCGCTGCCCAGATGTTGCAGAAAACCCTGCCAAAAACCCAGCATCCTAGGACTTCTAACGACGCCGAGAAGGGCAGCACAATAATGCTAAGGAGCAAGTCGGCAATAGCCAGATTAATTATAAAGAAATTTGTAACGGTCTGTAAGTGTCGGTTGCAAAGCACAGAAAGAATAACCAAGATGTTTCCGACGATGGCCACCAATATGAAAACGGACAAAAAGACACCGACCCCAATGACTTGAGAATCCAAAGAGAGGTTGGTACAAGTGGTGTTACTAATATTTGTTAATAGTCGGTCCACAGACACGTTGAATCCATTGCTGGAGTAGATTCCGCCATAGCTCTCGTTCATTAAGTTAGTGTAGGTCATTTTCAAACTCCATAAAGAAAACTTAATCAAAAGTTGGTTTCAAGAAGAAACCGCGCGAAGCAGTTGTATCGTAGATTTGCATTAGAAATCAAAATGCTCGCACAGGGGATGCGTCTCACCGCGAGTACCATACTGATATATATATAAATCGTGTTTAAAAATGGGACGCGACCAGGTCCCTCCACTTTCGCCCGCTTCAAAGATTCATAATAATTCCTCGACAATGCAAAAAATAACAAAACATCGTCTCTTTACAGAAAAGGACAGAAGTTCTTCTTTCACAGTCAGTTCTCTATATATTTCCAACTTCTTGAAAACAATTTTCCAGTCCTGAGAGGGCAGCATGTTTTCTGTTTTTTCCCCCAAAATACTCCGCTTTTCGTGAAAAGTCTCTCCCTCTGACGCAACCGCTAAATTTATTGTTATTCAAACGCTGGCATCCTATAAGAACACCTCAAACCTCGCAAGTGAAGCACAATTCCTTGAACCTCACGTACTGATGATCTCCTCCTCTTTGTGAATGGAGGAGAATGTGTATCAATGACACGTCTAAAAGTGCCTGTCTTCGAATTTCCACAAGGGGGCAATGTAGTCTTGATGTCAATACTTGTCTGTGGCAGCCGAAGGCACCTGTTAGGCTGAAACGAGCATCCCGAAATTGCCACGTTTTTTCACACTTCTCAAATCAACATTACATTTCATCGCACAAGACCTACCCAATGATTGAAATCAAAACTAATTTGAAATTCAAATACTGAAATGTTTCAGTATAATGAACCTCAATACTAGAATTCTGTTGATTTTACATATCAAATCATGAGATATTTGATTATTGAATGCTTGGGGAGACTGGGTATGGTTAAAACGCTTTTTGCTTCAGCCCCTGTAACTCACAGAATTTTTGAGCAAGAGTTTTCAATCATTTATAGAATATACCCAAAACCTTCTGCAAGAATATCATGACCAGAATATCATGGCCAGCTGATGGTAAATGCAGGATGCCCCTTTTTTACAACCTGCCCCACTACTAAGGTAGGTTGAAACACATACAACACATATGTTTTAGTGACTGTCCGTGTTACACTTCATCTTTGTCTGTGCTGATGATTGATTGAATTTGTTTGTTTGTTGGCTGAACAACAAATTTCCCCCTTGGGGGATAATACAGATTCCTTGACCTTGAGGTAAGATACAGCATTTTAACAAACAAAGCAAAAACAGCAGCACACCATGCAATATACTTTGAAAAGAGATTGATGCAAGACTTACCATACAGTGCTTTCCGCAATTATTGCCACTGTTAGTGAATATAAGCAAAACAGCCCATGAAAAATTGTATATGCTCATTATCCTCTTGGTCTTATTCTCAGAATATGCACTAATATCTCACCTTTTTATTGAAATAAAAATTATTGGAAGAAAAACTGTAGACATAATAGAAGATTTACTCAGGAACATGGTGGCAACAATTATTGGCACCACAAAGTATCCTATGATTAAAATAAAACAAGTATATTTCTTGTCATATTTTACATTTTAAGTTCATATCTTTGATTGGGAACACAATCATGATTTTTCTTTCACTGGAGCATCAATATGAAGTGACGCAGGCCAAAATCCTAAGTCATTGATCATTGTCAAAAAGACCTGAGGAAGCAGTGACAATGCGTGACCGAAAGTTATTGAGGACAGTTAGGACTTTTCTGCATAAACAGCTCTGAACAGTTGAAAATACCAATTTCCACAATCAGGACAATAATAAGAGGTTCAACCTTGTGACACCATTTGTATCATATTTGATACACAACTTTCTGTAACCTCTGTGTCATCGCCATGATCACTACTTTCTGCAAAAACCTGTTGTATGCACCTGCGCTTTGGTTAACTATCTATGCACTGCAGGCAGTAAAGGTCCAAAGGATACAAAATTAATGGCTGCACAGAAATTTTCACTAATTTTGACAAAGTTAAAGTTACTGATACTTCAATATGAATATCTACTGGATTGAAGCAATCTATAAATACACAATATTTTGTTGCTTATTTTATAGTGGGATCAAGTTGAAAATTTATGTATTGAAATTGATACTGCAGGTTTATTTTATTTAAATTTTTTTTAATTTGGCATCTCCAATCCCACCCGAGTCTGGAATGCCCAATTGGTGAACTATGCACAAGGTTGCTCGTATGCGACCCCTTGCTGCCAATTCTGGAGAGTGTTGACAGTTCGCGGCTCTCCTCCGAAGCATGCGCCTGTCAGCCTGCTGCTTCTTACACACTCATTGGTTGAATCTTCACAAGTTCAGAATGAGGGCGGAGGACACCCGGACATCAACAGGCTTAGAATCTTCCTGACGAGCGCCTGTCTGGCCAACAGGAGGCGTTTGAGCGACGAACAAGGCAACTATTATTTCTCTTCCTGGCAGTCCCTTCCCAATTTGCAAACCTGTAGCGCAATAGCCATTTGTCCGCTACTCTGAAAAAGCTGCCGACCACAGCCGGCTGGTACGAGGTGGGGAATCAAACCCGTGACGCGATAGTCACTTCTGCATCAACGCAATGCTTTAACAAGTGAGCTATCCAGCAATACTGCAGGTATTCAACCCAAGATATTTCCAGGAGTGCCGGCAATCTCCACAGACTTTACTGCATGTATGTGTCATGGTTTAGCCCATGCCGGCAGAAGGATTGAAGCCGGCGGGCACAGGGACCATATACCCAAAAGCAGGATCAGGGACCAAAACGCACAGGCTGAGTAGAAATATAAAAATCTTTTAATTTAAATTATATTAAAACCCCAGAGGGGAGTAGCAGCACAAATAACCACAAACATAGGGCTCCTGGAACAGAACCAGAATACTGCTGCCATGAATAGGAGTGCAGCCAACCCTTAAATAGGGAACCTTCACCTCCACCTGAACGAGCCACTCCTGTTGCCCGTTAAGGTGGAGGCAAAGAATGTAGCGGGGGGAAGGGCCTGCAGGCCAACACCATGACAGTATGAGGCTCATTTTTAAGTTTGCGCAAAGTTAGTAGTATCCTGTAAGGCTAGAGGATGTAAGTCACCCATTGTTAGCACATATATGCCAACATATATGGACATGGGCCAAGTAGTGCTCCAAAATTGAGCTAAATTTTATTGAGAGAAAAATTGCTATGGACAATTTCATAGAACATTTTTTTAACCTCTGACCACAAGATATCAAAATGAAAATTGGTTACTTACTCCTATGAGTCCCCATCACAGTCATACTCTTTTTACAATGATTCCATGCAGTTCTGAGCAAAAACCTGCAGTTTTTTACATTCAGTATCCATGTGTTATTTTGGCCTATTGTGTCTGAATGGTTAAAATTTGCTTGAGCTTACAAAAGGACCCCACTGATGGACCAGTTGTTCATAGCCTACTATTTGATGCTTATTGATTCGTTTTTCGGTACCAAATAAAATTTGTCTTGGAATACCGGAAGACTTCCCAAATTTTCCATTCCAAACCCAGTCTTGACGTTCAGAATCATCCGTCATTAAACTCGTAGCTAGCGAGTACTGCGGTTCTGAAGCTAGTGAGCTATTCTATGCCCTTTCGAGTCTGTAAGATATGTAACATTATTTTTAAAAGGGTATGTATGAGTCAATTCAAATAGTTCAATGGACTTATTGAAAAATTCTAAATGGCCCCAAAGTCACAATTCTTTTTCACATTCATTCATGTAAATATAATAATTCCGTGACAAAAAATAGTTTATGTTGACAAAGTTATGTTTTAATATAGGACAGCATCATTGTATTAAATTTATATCAGGACATCTGGAGGATAAATAGGATCTTTTATATAAATAGTTTGTTTTTGGACATTACCCACCCAACCACTGCCTCCAGATTAGTAAATTCACTCAAATGTGCTGAAATTCAACTTAATGGTGACTCAGCAGTGGCGCAGCCAGCGGGGGGGCCAAGACAGGTCCCTTTATGACTGCAATTAGTAGTTCATTATCCTTTATTGACTCGTTTTCCAATGATCATAACTGGCAACCGAAGACACGGTTTCTCTCCTTTGTGATCTAACTGCGATTAAATCATGGGCTAAATTTATTACAGTTGCCGAACAAGAACAGAGAATTAGGTTGCACAAAACTTCGGTTTAAAACCATTATTAGTCCTGACCTGTTCTCAGTCATTTTCATAATTCACAAAAGGTTCATTCCAAGAGCGCTTCACACTTAACAGGTGCTGCTTGTTCTCCACGATTAGGTAAGACAACAATCATTGTCGTCTTACCTAATTGGGGGAACATGCAGCACCGGTTACCTGTGGAGTGCTCTCGGCCCAATTCTCTGTTCATGTTCCGCAACAGTACTGAAATTAGCCCATGATTTAATCGCTGTTAGATCACATATGGAGAGAAACCGTGTCTTCGGTTGCCAGTTACGATCATTGGAAAACGCGTCAATAAAGGAAAATGATTGAGAACTACTAATTGCAGTCATAAAGGGACGTGTCTTGGCCCCCCCGCAGGCTACGCCACTGCTCAGATTATGTGTATGACAACACTTCCTACTCTCACAACACTTGGGAGTGTTTTGGAAATATTAAAGCCTCATCTTTTAGAACCATTTTGAAAAAAAGCAATCACAGCATTGTAATAACCTTTTACAAGCTGTTGAAGGTGGTATCTTTTACTAAACCTGGTTTAGGGACTTGGGGGGGACGGGGAATTTGGTGATCTGTTAACATCTGCTAAAATCACAGATGCATTTATCCACTGGGTTTCCATGTTAGATATACACCAAAATTATTTTGGAGGAGGCCATTTGGTGTTATATAAAATCAAAAACTAAGATCAATGTTTTGTGGGAAGTATGGTCAAACCCTTTCACTGCTAGTGGTGATTTTGTCAACATTTCTGAAACATCAAAACCTTTGAAAATCGCTTGAACCATAGCACATTGGTATTCACTGGAAAGCTCTCATCAAGGACTTCCCAATGAATACCAACACTGTAGGGTTTAGCTGATTTCGAAAGATTTTCTCCTCTTTAACATTTTGACCAAGTCACCAACAGCAGTGAAAGGGTTAAGGTTAAAAACTTTGACAGTAAAGTGAAGGTCTTAAGTAAAAGTTCAAGTTGTCAGTTAATGTAAAACTGTGTTATAACGGTGCTTTGAAAGTTTTTTTTAGCTTAATTTTTGGAGCCTTGTGAGGAAAATCATTGAACAGAGAGGCCAGATTTTCTCCCAAGATACCAAGAAAATGTGTTTTCAGCACATTCATTTTTGAAATTTTTCTGGGGGAGGGCCCCCAGACCTCCTCCTTGCTGTGCCAATTCCTGGATCCGCTCCATCTGCTTATGGAGTAAATGAAAAATGGGCTGGAATGAGCCCCTGCAAGAGCTCCGCATGGAGAAGCAGATTGGCCATGGACTAGGCTCTCAGGGAACAGTAACATGCATACACAACACTATACTTGACTGTGCACTCAAGACACTGGCAGTCGAAAAGGTATGGGTCACGGAACAGATGGTCTGATACTAAATTGGGAAATGATATGGTCCATCTTTGGCAGTACATCTAAAAATCTTGCCCATCAACTAATAAATTTCAAGACAATTCGCAGGGCATATACCACACCTGTTAAATGCTTTAAAATGAAACTACTTCCAAGTCCTAATTGTACTCACTGTCAGGATCAAGCATTTGGTACAAAATGCATATATTCTGGGTGCGCCCGCTGATTATTGATTTTTGGACCCGTGTTCTGTTGACGATTTCAGCGTTACCAGGAGACTCAATAGTACCTAACCCCTGTCTTTGTCTGCTTAATGATGACTCATTTCGCTCTCTTACTGCAAATCGGCATTGATCACTTTTAGCAGGCCTTACTACAGCAAAGAAAACCATACAGTCAATGCGGTTTCACCCCAATCTTTCCATGTTCACATGCTGGTTGCATTTTATCAGAGTATAGTCTCTCTTGAATGTACAACAGCGCAACTTAACAGGGCCAAGGCAGCCACTATACAAGCAACCTCCACACTCCTCCACACCTGGTGATACTAGACCTGAATCATTCCAGCTGTGGAATATGTGAGTTCTCAGTCTATAAAATTGCATTTTGCTTAAGTATCTCTGCCTCTTGCTTTTAGTTTTCATTGCCACAATTTTTTTTTGATTGTGTGCCTCTCTATTATTGTCATCTGTTGGTTTGTATTGACTTGTCTAAAAATAAAAAATGTTGATCACAAAAAGAAATGGAGAGAGACTGAAAAATTTGTGTATCTGCTGAAGAAGATATACTTTGGAGGGGACAGTATTCTAATACGTAGCATGTATGTCATTCTTTTGAAAATAAGTTAATTATTTGAACTTTCACATATTCTACATGCATCTCTATTAGATAGCATGCGGTTTTTGAAGCTATTTAATTTATGCTGAAGAAGTTGAAATATTTATAACAAAGTCAAGAGAATGGGATCGATGACCAGTTAAATTATTTTAAAGTGTTTAAACTTTTAGCTCTGCACTGTCAAGTGGTTAACATTGTATTTCAGAGCTGTATTGACTTGAACATTCTTTGCTGTGCTTTCCTGCTCCAAGCCTCTGAATCAGCCTGGAATAAGGGCTTGAATGACACTTCAAAACAAGGCATAACATTTAGTGATAAAGGGCCTGTTGCAGCCAGGCTCAATCATCCTTTATAACATTCCTATACAAAAGCCTGTAGCAGTGCCCATAAACTCAAGTCAGTCTGAAATGGAACTCTATTTATTCTTTCTTTATTATTTTTTTTTTCCAGCAACAGGCTGTCAGCACTCTGTTACCTTCCCAAGAAACTGCAGTTAAGGACATCATTGCTCCTGCTTACCTTGTTGTTCCATAAAGACCTCTAGTTTTCATTTTTACAGCTTTAATTGCCAGTTGAACCACTTTGAAGTTGTTAGCTTGCCCAGCCAGGACCAGAGTAAGAATGTATTCATGCCAATTTATGCAGAGGGGAATAATACCTGTTACCACTTATTGTATTGCGTTCATAATTGTATCCCCCGAACGAGTTCGAAGGATACTATGGATTTGGCCTCGTCATGCGTCTACGTCCGCGTCCGAAGAGATTTTCTCGTGAACGCTCTACAGCCCACATAAGTGCACCGATTCTTTTCAAATTTTGCAGGGACATGTATTATGGTAATTTCACGACACCTATTGACTTCGGGTACTCTGGGACCATCTGGGCCCAACTGGGGGGCCTTCGGGGGATGCATGTACTCTGTTGCCAAGTGCTCTAGTTTCCGCTTAGAGGTCTGGGATTGGTCTTGGTCTCTCAGAGTAAAGTTTGCAAGTTCTCCCCATTTTTGCATGGGTTTTGACGGGGTGCACCAGTTTCCTCTTTACAGTCCGAAGACATGCATTTTTGGCTAATAGCATAGTCTAAATTGGCCTTGTTAGTGAATGGCGTGTTTCCCCCAGGATAAACAAGCAAATTTTGGATTGGCTGACCTGACCATGAATAAGCGGGTTAGATAACGGATAGATGTACAATTGGATCATAATTTCTAAAGAGAGATAGAGAAAGAGGAATCACAACACATGTGTGAATTTCTGTTGTGTCTCCTCCCATCCAGCAGCTTGTGTGTCTATTGGAAGTATTGTCTCTTTTGATTGGTTAACGTCCTGTGTGCCTGCCTTCACCATTTCATTTTTTTCATTTCACCTTTATTTATTTAGGGAAGGCCAATTGAGAGCAAGCTCTCTTTTCCAATGACACCCTGATTACAACAGTCAATGCAATGCAATCAATAATAACATAAAATTAATATGCACAACAATAATATAAAATAATAAATACAAAGGGAATTACTCATAGACTACATACACATTCAGACTGCATATAATCATTAATGATACGCTTAAAATGATTAAAAGGAGTCAAGGCATTCAGTTTAAGCTCTGTCTGCAGATTATTCCATTTATACGGAGTATAGTAACTAAGCATGCATATAAATGACATCTCCATAATCGAACACTGATAAAAATCACCGTCAGTGTCCTGTTCATGTCTCACCCCTGCTCGTGTGTGTTGACGTATTTACACCCCCTACTTTGAGTTTGCAAGTTGCTGAAGTGTCACTTGCCGTATGTCCTTTGGCAATCAGTCAGTATTTGCTACTAAAGCTCTTCCGTATCTTTAATTAAAACGTAGCCTTTAATGATAGTTATTTCCAAAGTCTTCTACCTAGTTCAGTTAATAGGATGAAGCACTCAAGCCTCACTTTCGGTCTCCAGGATTGTGGCCGTCATCCTATTAATCAATTCTTGGTCTGTTCCTCAGGACAGTTTATTAGGAACTAGCTCCCAAGCCTTCTACGGTCATCAGAATAGGGAACACTGTTCCTGCTGTACTGCTCCATTCTGCTATCTGACAGTGTGCATTCCATCTGGCAGCTGTCCCAGAGAGCCACTGGCCGGGGGGAGGATATGCCCACACCACCTCACCTTTACATCTGAACTGAACTTTGTGATTCCCTTGTAAGCTCCAATCCTCTGTCTTTCCACTATTACTATCAATGAACCCTACTACTGGATTGTACTCTGCCTCCACATTAGACTGTGGTCTGGATCATAACAATTCCAATGGAATTGGGATTTTTTTTGCATCATCCTTGCATAAAGCTGGTCTGTTCTAACATTATTTAGAACCATCTTTGGTTCTCACAGCGAAATGAATGGTAGTGCAACCTGAATAATGGTCTTTTGGATAGCATTCTTTTGTCAGATGAAGTGATGAAAATGCTCAAACATACGGTCATGTGAACTCTGAAAACAGTCATCAAAACAGTAAGTCTGTGTTTCAGGAGTCGTTGATTGGCTCACAGGATATTCACATGAAGCACGTTCCTTATTCCATCTCTCTGCTCGGTCAGAGCTCGTTACAGATTTATTAATTGATAAATGCAAATACTTGGAATAGCAGTACATTAACAGTGCATTAAACTGCAAATGAAGAAGCAAGCCAGCTGTGATACGATCTCAGTGTGTTTCCATGAGTGTTTAAAAAAATGTGTTTGCATCAGGTTTTTCTTGCTGCCGCATGTTCCCACCTCTCAGCAATGTGATTTATGGCTTTCCATAAAAATAAACTAATTGTACCATAGATACGTTTTTTTTTGTAAGTTCAAGTATCGTGATGTGTTTATTTACATGTAAATGAATAGCAAATTTATAGCATAATTTGCAACATGCTATTCCCCTGATTTGTGATCCTGTATCACTGCCTGGAATGCATTCCTAGTGATCGATGATATGCTGCTACTTGGCAGTGATCCAAAGATATTTCATAAACAGTTTATGCTGTAAAATTTTGAGAAAAAATTCTATGACCCACTATCAGTATGTGATTCTGTTGAGTTTGTATGCATAAATAAAGGGCTTCTGGGGGTTGCAACCTTGAAAGGACACAAGGGAAAAAGTAAGCAAATATTTGACAATGTTCAAGCATGTGTTGATATTGGATGGGTCTCGGAACATGAATGCATTTTCTTAAAGAAAGTGGTCTCCGAAGGCATGGGAACCACTGCTACGTCAAAACCACACAGTCGGAGTGCTGATCAAGAACAAGCCGTCTTTTGTCTGCATACAAAATTTATGAGGAGTTAAACAGCAATTTAAACACCAGATCTGCACTTGTTCTTTGGTGTGCTATACAAATGCGGGCCCTCTCCCTAGATATACACATTGTTATAAACTGACCGAGTTTGACAGTTAAATTAACGCATTGTTTCCTGGTTATTTTAACTGCAAGTGAAGTCCTTCGGCATTTAACACTTAAACATACACGGAAACTCTGTTGTAAACCTATTGTAAAATTACCGTTAAAATAACTGGCGAAAAAGGTGCCAGTTAAATTAACTGTCAAAAAGAGGTGCAAGTTTATAACAGTGCATTCAGGGACCACTTTTCTTGAGCAGATGCGTGCACCGGCCCATTAGTGAGCCAATCATGCGGCTGCAATTCAATGGATTAAAACATACATACATGGTGAAAGGGTTCAGTTATTGCTTAAGCTAAATATCACAAAGGGTAAGAAATGAGAACTAAGTGACATTGACTGTAGAATGATTGTTGGTGACAGACAGGGTGGTTTGAGCATCTCAGGCTGCTGATCTCCTGATATTTCCCAGCAAAAAAGAATTTAAAGAAAATGTTGCTGAAAACATCTCGAAATTTGCAGCTCTGTTGGCAAAAACCGCTTGATAATAAGAAAGATCAGAGGGGAATGGCCAGACTGGTTCAAGTTGACAGGAAGGTGACAGCGATCCAAATAACCACATATTACGACAGTCCTATGCAGAAGCACATTGCTGAACACTTCAAACCTCAAAGTAGATGGAATCTTGCAGCAGAAAACCACACTGGGCTGCAGTCCTACCCACGAAGAACAGGAAACTAAGTGAAAAGTTTGTCAAAACTGGACAGTAAAAGATTTTAACAAGAGCCATCTGGCAATGGCGGATCCCCCCCGACAGTAGGCTGTGTAACCTACAGGTTGTGTGGACAGACGGACGGACCGAAACCCCCAAAGGGCACAACCAGACCATAAGGAGAAGCTCCATACCAAATTTGGTGTTTGTAAGTGGTATAGTTTTCGAGTTCTGGTTCGGAAACGATTTATTACAGACGGACGGACAGATGGACGGACGGATGGACGGACACACTGATCGCTATATCCCCCCGCATTATATGTCGGGGAGATAGAAATGTCTCCCGGTCTGTTCAATCTCAACTTCAGCTGCAGCGAGCAGATCGTAGGGTCAGCAATATCAATCCAGGCATCCATTTTGCCTTGTGTGAACAGTGCAGTCTGGTAGTAGTGGTGTAATGCCTAGGGGAATATTTCACATGCACGCACACCCTGAATACCAGTTGTGCACAGTTAAATTGCAAGAGCCAGATGAGTTTTGTTGCCGACCACGTGCATACATTTATGCCACATTTTACTCATCTTATAATGGCTACTTCCAGCAGGAAACTGTTTCATTTCTCAAAGCTCACTTCAACTCAAACTGGTTCCACAGACATGACAATGAGTTCTGTATTGGCCACATAGCCACCCCAGATAGCAAGCTCCTCCACTCCGGATCTGCCCCGGCTCTGAGCCGGATCAGCTGGAGTCGGCACAGAGCCGGGGCAGATCCGGAGCGGAGGTGCTTGCTATCTGGGACCCAATCACCACCAAATAGAGCACCTTTAGGATGTGGAGGAATGGGAGATTTGCAGCATGAATGTGCAGCCGACATGTCTGCAGCAACTCTGTGTTGCCATCACATCAATATGGACCAAAATGTCCAAAGAACCTTTTCACTACCTAATATACCTAATAAATTGTCCACTGAGTGTAAAACCTAAAGTCCATCCGTTGGTGTCCAAACTGAGCTAGTTTAAAGGATGATGATAGCCTGAGTAAGAACTGATTTTCGGTTTGTTTGCATACTGTCATCTAGATTATGGTATTTTTTTCCTCTGGTGATCTTTGAACAAACTGGCCTTTCTTCATGAGGGTCACGATGGGGCTGGAACATCCGATGGACAGGGACACTGTCAGGGACTAGAAGCAGGGACACTGTCTGGACAGTGCAACAATTCATCACATGTCACACACCAATCATTCACTCACACCGATGGGTAATTTACAGCGTCGAATCAATGTAACATTCATGCCTTTGAACTGTGGAAGGATACCCACGTGAGCATGGGGAAACCAAGTGACCTCCACACAGAATGACCCCAGGCTGGATTTGAGCTCACAACCTTGGGCTACCCACTACACTGCTGATCTGCAAAAGCAAGCAGAGAGGCAGTCCTTTAATATCTCCTGTTTATACAGTGTACACTGTTCCTTACCTGTAGCAAATCATACATAGTCCCTCATCAAAAGTACATAGTAAGCGCCATTGCAGAGAACTTAAAAGTCAACTTGCATCATGATCTTGTTAATAGATATTTATACATGTTTCTGAATACTGGCTGTATTTATAATGGCTAGTATATGGGACATTCTTGAGGTTTGTGGTTCACAGTGAATTAAAACTATTCAAGTGACGCAAGTGGCTTGCGCAGCAAGATTATGATTTTAATGCTTGTACATGTATACATCTATATATATCTTGAATATTATTTTCATAACCATTTCCATGGAACATGTAATGTGAGTGCCCTGCTGGCTATGAATTTTAGCACTGGAAGGATTTCAAAATGGATACTAATGTTTATAATTGTGAATTCATGGAATTGACTGCGCTGTGTCAGCCCCTGCAGGCATTACTTCACTGTAGAAAATACATTGGAGATATTTTACGAGTGTTTTCTTGGTTTGCATCGCAAACCCACAAAGTACCTCGTGAATTCAGCAGGTAATTGGAAACTTAAATAAGCATTTAAAATATCCCTCATCACACACAAATCTGTCTGGGCCAAAGGTGAAATCATCTGAACACCCCAGGAAATCTATTACAGAGGGCAGTCATATTGTACACACTGCCATAAACATCAGCTTTGTGAAGCTCATGACCTAGTGCCTGGTGGGGATCAGTCAAAATATGGATTGATTCAATTAATCCATTTCAAGAGCTGCAGATCTGTGGTTATAAGCACCTGGAAGCGATGATTGCTCAGCTGAAGTCAGAAGGGGCACAAAAAAAAAAAAAATCTAAAAAAGATAAAGTGGTCCTGACATGTTTTCAGTCATATTCCTTGGTTTATAAGTTTTACATCGATTAAAATAATCCATGAGCAGTAAAATACACTGCTTCCCTCCTGATGCAATGTCGCACCAATTACGTGGTGAATTCAATTCACAAAAAATATTTTATTCACTTTACAAAAAAGATTAACTACTCAGTTAACCTCTGTGTTTGCTTTTAACTTCTGTGTTTGCTTTTAGCACATACTGCAATGCAGGCTATCCAGCCTCTGTTTCATGATTGTATACTTTTCGAGGAAAAAAAATTGTAACAAGTGTATGTACTGCTATGAATAATGTTTAATGAGTTGCCATTTTGCATGGAAATGAGGTGTTTTATTTCTCATCTAACCTTAACTGCCCTCACCAGATAGTGTAGAGTGTTTGTGGACTTTTAAATTTTAATTAAAAAAAAACAATTGAAAACAGGTTGACTGATTAAGGTTTAAACGGATGTTCTGTGCCTCCTCTGTTCACCAGCCGGCACTGGCTCCTATCCCACCAAGTGGCTGTCTGTCACTTGAAATTAACTTTGGGCCACAGTACTTTCTGCCTGTTTTGTTTGTTTTGGATAGCCTATTTGTTGTCATGATTTTTGACAGTCTCAGACAGTTTTTCCAGTCTCCCCTGCCATCTGAAATAATTTTTCCCTTTTTGTGACCAATGCATTTTGTGACCGATTTGACATTCGGGCACCAGCTATTTATTCCAAAAGGAACTCTGACTGCATTCTCATCTTGCTTGGAGACTTACTAACAAAGAGCTCCTAGTTAAACCTCTGGGAAAAACAGGAACACTTGTGCTAATTTGCTTTCAAATTAAAAGGAATCACTTGTGCACGTTTTTGCAATTCTGGTTAAAATTCCTCAAGGTTAAAGGCATTTATCAGGGCTGCGTCCAATATTTGGTCCACCCCTGTACATATTACGCAAGTTTACAGTGGAAAATCAATCATGATTGAATCATTATTTATAATTTCACCTTGTAGTAGCTTGGGTTTTTTCACAAGCTTGGGTTTTCATTTGAGCAGTTAGATGAAGGTATCTTATTCATCCAGGGTGGATCACAGAACTGTACTTTGCTTGTAAGTGATGTCCACTTTAACGAGAAAAAAAATTATATGTATATATATATATATAAAACCTGCACAATGTGTAGTCTCAAAAAAGCATTTGCCCTCCTGGCTGGCTTGAGAAAGTTGTTTCATCATCAATGAAATTCAAGTTTACCCAAATGAGCCAGGGCTAAAACAGGCAGCTGTATAATTACCCTGCAGCCCTTAATGGGCTGATGGGGTATTGCTATTTTTACTTGTTATACCAAACTAAAAAGAGCATAAGTTACTCAACTGAATGACCTGCTGAGTTTTTGCAAACGGTAACCTCCCACCACTTGCCCCTGGGCTATCTCTCCCTCTCAACGCATTCATTGCCCAGACTCATCTGCCTTTGAGTGATTCCTCGTGCTTGATGGGCGCAGGCAAAACAGTGTCATATGGACTGTGATGTCATTGGGGGTGTCACTTCCTGTGTTTCTCTGAGGCACAGCTGTGTCTCAGAAGGGGCGCCTCGGGAGGTCCACAGGACACCATAGTCCATAGGGTCACACTTTTCACAGATCAGACCCAGTGACTGACATCCACAGAGAGGAAGACACTTCCCAGAGAACTGGGTCAAACCAAGCAATTAATCCCACCAACTATTACAAACATTTATAGAGAGACATAGAGGTACGTAATGCTTATGTACACATCCATACACAAACACATTTAAAGTCCGTTCCATAAATATTTAAACATTGACAAAGTTCTTATATTTTTCTTTCACAAATTAAAAAATCAATATGAGTTGAAAGTGCTGATTTTAAGGTTTAATTTGAGGGCATTTACATCCAAACACACTTTAAATACATGGTTTTTCCATTGACAAGAAGTAATTGGCTACTCAGTAATGGCCTGGTGTATGTTAGTACCTCAAAATATCATTTAAGTAAGAAGACTTAAGGTCGTGAGTTGATTTCAAGCGCTGAATTTGCATTCAGAATCTGTTGCTGTTTACCCTCAATAAGAATTCTAAAGAGCCGTCTCTGCTGCTAAAGCAAGCCATCATTTGGCTAAAAACAAACCCATCAGAGAAATAGTGAAAACATTAAGGTTTGCCATATTAACTAATTTTTTCATTTGTTTGAATAAAGACAGCACTGTGAGTTCAGAGACATCAAAAGGTTCAGAAGACCATGAAGTCTTCCCTTGGTAAACAATTTCACAGCAGGGTCCAGAACATTCTCCAGGAAATAGGTAGATTTGTGTCAATGTCAACAATCAAGAAAAGACCTCATCTCAGTAAATACAGACAGTTTTCCCCACAATGTAAACCATTGGGAAGCCTCAAAAGCAGGAAGTTTTTCTAAAAACACACCTACAAAATCCGGTACAATTTTGAACAACATCATATGGACAGTCTGACGGGAAAGGAGTTATGAAAAATAGCCAGTCATTCCACCACAGGGGAGCTAAGGTGGTGGAGAAGCTCCATGGTTGGGATGAGGAGTAACCATTTAAAGTGAGAGGACGGATGATAAAATTGACCTGCTGCAGCAAAGTGACGAGCGGGCCTGGCGTGCACAGGCAAGCGCCGCCGTTCATACACCAGTTACTGCTCAAGAGTCTTTCAACCCATGGTGATGGGCCAGCATTGGAAGTGCTCACCCTACAGCTCCTCCTCATGTGACCCTCGTGAGTGAGCAGCCCTAGGCTGAGCCACTAAAACCGCACCCCCCCCCTAGCCGCCATCATTATTGCTTAGCCATTTCCCCATTTGGGTGTCAGCGGAAGCCTTCCCGACTACCATAGCACCTACAAAATGGCAACCAAAACACAGTGGCTTTTGATGAGTGTTCTAGGCAAACTGGCCAATCATCTGCTGAAGTGAGTGTTTCTACATGGAATGGGTACAAAGAGAATGGTGGTGCTAAGGGCCCGCTCTCTCTTGACTTCCACTTCATGAGTACACCAGCCACGCTTCTCGCCATCCGCCAACAGGAATACGTCTCATTTCTGTCCACATGCATGCTACACGGGCTAGTCCGTCAATGTTCGTTTTCTCCTCATCGAGTATGCAGACCTAAGTGAGAAGCAGGAGCTTCACATAGTTCCGGCAGGAATTTTTCCCAGCCACCTATCAGCTTCTCGCCAGAGGACAAAGTGAGGGATGTGATGGCATCTTTGCTGACTTTAGCCATTTCAGAGCCTGTTCTTCTAGGGCTCCACCCCCCGCGTGCTGTCTCTCCTGATGCGAAGATCAGGTGGGATAGGGCCGTACTACCTCTCCTCGCTGAACCCATTATCCTGCAACTCACGGGCCGTTACCTGACACGGGAGTGGGATTGCGGCCCTCTCTCAGCTTGTCTAGACAGGACCCTGCGGAGGGGCTGTGCATTATAATTAGGCTGCCAACCCCCTTCGTTCTATGGCTTACCTCAGAACTCTCTTTTTAACCCTGCTGAGAGGGTTGAATTCGAGGAGGAAACAGCCAAGGTCCTCGGAAAAATTTACATATTGGCTATTCCCCACTCAAAAGAGTGAGTTGGCATTTTTACCTCGTATTTCTTTTTGCCTGTAAGGAACCAAACAGGCAGGCAGGAGAACTGATTACAATGGGAAGACTTCAGGATATTTGGTGCCGTAGCTTTTAATTACTTACATATAGCAGTTTCGTGATTAGTTTCATTTTCCATCGGGCCACCAATGTCCGTAGCCTTAAAACTGACAGTAGGCCAACATAATTGCATGAGAAGAAGCATTATGCACATCTGGTGCAGATACTAGACTTCAGACACATGATGAAACAGAAAGAGCTACTGGAAAGTGATGAGGCACTTGATGACTGGGATGACTCTTCTGCTTCCTGCAGCAGTCAGTCAATCATTTGCTTATCGCAGGTCTTGTGCGTGTGGTCAGGATTCGTTTCAAACTGGTGGAGCAACTTTTTCACAGACTCAACAAAATGAGTGATCCGGCACTGCGGCTTTGATCCGACTCAAAAAATCACAATAAATTATTGCCATTTCTAAGGAGCTTATACCACTGCAGTCATTGTATTTGCACTCAAACTGAAAGAGAAAATATGTCGTAGTCAAAGCTTGCTTGCTTTATATGTGATTCTGAAGGACAGTTTTTAGTTTCTGTATTAAATTACTATCCGAATTTTCCCTCATGTAAGACTGACATAATAGATTTGAGCACTCTTTCAATCGGATATGAGAACAAATGGTGAAGTCTGAAATGTGAATCATGAAAATATACCTGAACCAGAAAAAAACAAAACAAATCACTAGAAAACAATAGACGGCCATAATGGATATTAAATCTTGATTTCAAAAATTAATTTTTATAACAATAGTATCCTTGGCTTTCTCATCCCAAAAAAAATGATGATAACTCATCTTTTGATTGTTTTAAATATTTCACATTCACCGTCATTTGTCATTGCACGTATGAAAAAGCAATAAAGACATACCAGAGTATGAGTCTGAACCCATCAGCACGAATTTGAAAATCTCAATTATTACTGATAAGCTGATAAAAAATTCAAGCTGTAGCAGATTTAATATCCGGCTTTGCGCAGAGTGGAATTGATAAAAAAGGACATTAAAAAATCTAATTCAATTAATCAGTGCTTTACATCTTCACATAAATAACTTCTGTTGTGTTTGTACCTTCATTTTGAAGCTTGGCAGGATCTGAAGATTAAACGAAAGTACATATTACTCTGAGATCAAAAAATTTAAGGGTCAGCCCTATTTTCCAGACTTCAACAAAGTATGAGAAAACTGTGAGTTTAAATACTAGATATCATCAAATATAAAATCTGGATGAGAGGATTAGACATCATAGCTGTTGCTCAAGCCTTCTGTCACAAGAAATCATCTGTGGAGGGAGCAAATTGGCTTCATTTCTACAGGGGCAGGCTGCAATATTATTAGACTGGATTCTGCTGCAAAATGGAGTAATGGTTCCTCACAAAAAAGCAAACCAGGCTGAACATTTTAGGAAATCATAAATACCCTTTTAGTAAAATGTGAGACAGCACTTTAGTGCATTGTTTCAGGAAAGTACACTGAAAAAAATGTTTTGTTGAATGAACATAATTTTTTTAAGGTAAGTGGTTGGACAAAATATTTTTATCTGAAGCTAGATATTTTTATTATGTTGACTATTTGAAATTACTTATATTTTTTAAGTGGAGTTAAATAACACACTTATTTTTATTAAAATATGCTTCATTAATATATGGAACATTTACTAGGGGTCAAAATCACTTTTTTCAGTGTAGCCAAATGAAAAAAAAAAAAAAGAATACAGCTTTGCCCTTACGTTCTCCGCCTGTTGACCAGGGTTTCCTCCGGGTACTTCGGTTTCCTCCCGCAGTCCAAAGACATGCAAATCCGGCTAATTGGAGACATTAAATTGCCCAGAGGTATGAGTGTGTGAGTGAAAGGTGTGTGAATGGTGTGTGCGCCCTGTGACGGATTGGCGAGCTGTCCTGCGTGGGTCCTTGCCTTTTGCCCATAATCAGCTGGGATAGGCTCCGGCTCCCCTGCGCCCCTGGTGAGGAAGAAGCAGAACAAAGAATGGATGGATGCATAGATGTGTGATCAAGTGTGCACTGAGTTGGGCATGTTTGAATATGAATGCATATAAACTGTAGTGAACCCTGGTTGTGCTTCAGTCTTTTCATTATTGGTGACTTGTTATGTTCATTGCCCCTCCCTTCTCCTTCAAGGGTGACAAATCAGAAAAAGATGTGTTGCGGGGGGCTTATACAAAGTGCTCGTAATAGTGCTCAGGTGAACCACATGGATATTTCTGAGCAAACTGGGCATGAAGAAATAATTGAAATTGTCTCAAAAAGTGCCAGAGCCATGTAATGCAGAAGAACTTCAAAATATATACCATAAATACAAAATACCCTGTGATTTCAAACATATACTATATTTACTAGTTCATGTATTTGCACAAAAACTTGCGATGATACAGACTCAACACTTGCAGTACTCCGTCTCTGGGCTGAAAGGACCGCCCATTGTCAAGTGTGATACCTCGGTTTTTGGCAGTATGAAGTCAGTTGGGACAATCAAGAGTAAAAAAAGTACACCAAAACTGCGTGAGAAAGGACTTTTGGGAAATTCGAGCTTTCACATCCAAATATTTTGTGAGTAAGTCAGAAATACACTATCTTGATTGAAAAAACAAGATAAAACAATCTCAAACTAATGTGATTACCCAGGGCTTTTATCAGCTCACAAATCAGTGCATTATATCACAAACAGTGCATGACCTGTGCTGAGCTGACAGAGGATTTTATATGCCCACAATGATTCATTAAAACAGAAAAAGTAAACACTGGAACAATGGGAATAATTGAGCTTCTACATTTCCTCCAGGTCAAATTATGCACTCAGTAAACCAACAGCACTGTTTGCATAATTTAATACTCTTTTTAAAATATCACATAGTGTGCACAGCTGAAACTCAATTGAAGTTGAAAATCATTTTGGTCAAGTATTAAAACTTTGTGCCAGCCTTTGTAACTGTTACCGAGAAAAGCACATTCTCACTGAATCATAATAGGCGGACAGTAAGTTGACTCACGTTGGCGAATGAACAGTAGGGAAGAGACTTCTGTAATCTGGAGGCATCAGTGGCAGCTGCAGGTCATATGAAAATGCTAAGCAGCACGATGTGGATCAAGAACATCTTGGGAGTCATGGAAAATGCTCCCCGAGGGATTTTTACATTTTTTTTTTACAAAAACACTTCAAACAGTCACCTATGGTGACTTTTTCTGAACCAATAAATTGAAAATTTTTGCACTTAAATGATGAATTAAACAGAGGCCTTTACCTCATTACAGATAAAGTTATTCCTATTTTCCAAATTTTACTCTCTATGTGTCCATAAGTTCCAAAAAGACAATTGCGTGTTTCATCATTGAAAGCGCCTTGTAAGTGGATTTACATACAATAGATACCATTTTCACATTCATGAAATAACTTTTTAAATGGAACATTATCTGCCCCTTTTTTTAAAGCCATCATTACAATCACTACACAGGAAATAATCAAACGACCATGCAATGGCATATCTACTGGGCATTACCAATGCTCTCCAGGCTGCAGATGGTGACTAGAAGAACAAAAATAATACAATGGAGGAGCAGCAAGATAAGGAATTTGAAATTGAAATACTAGCCCCACCATTTACTTACGCCTTCATACCAACATAGTTTTTTGGGGTATTCAGTTTCACTTCCTTTTTTATTCACTCCCTCCACCAGCTCACACTCCATTTTTAAAGTCAATGCATCTGTGATAAAAATTCAAAAAACCATGCAAGGAGCGTAAAACCAGTTCATCAAATTCAAATTTTGTGCTCTCCCAGTGATCTCAGCAGTCTCTTCCAGGTCATCTCCCTAAATCCTGGCTAACACTGCCCGCCAAGTTTGACCTCTCTGCAACCCTTGTGTGGTTCTTGATTGCAGCTAACTACTAAAAACAGGGATAAATAGTGAAACAAAGCAGTTAACTAATGTCGCTATACTCTATAGCATTCCCTGATCTTTGGAAGAGTGGACATGACCAGCAGAGCAACCCAATTGCGGACTCAAGTTTTACCTTGCTATGCTTGAATAAAAGCCGAATTAACAACATCTCTACTTTGGTTCAACCAGACATCGGGTTTTAATCGGCCACCAGCTTAAATTTGTGGCGAACTCCTTGAAACTACAAGACTTAAATTAAGTTTCAAAAACTTTGTCCCCCACATTTTGCTTTTGCGTCATTGAAATGCGAGCGTGTTATGTAGCTACCAGGTGATCCGGCTAGCTAGTAATATGCAAAATAAAATGAACCAATTTTAAATTAAGGCCGACACTAATTCAATCTTCACTAGCAACCATATAGACCTACACTACAACATGTTATTAACGATATTCCCCCAATAATACATATAACCGCAGATTACAAGCAAGTGTGAAGGTGACAGACAAGCGTGAAGGCTGAACTATGGACCATGTGTACATTCTATGTACTGTATTGCATTGGTCATATTTTCTGTCCATCGTCTTGCGCAGAAACGCACGCAATTGGCTAAGCATTGTTAAGTTGAGCATCACATGTTAGTGAATTACAATATTCATTTCAAAGGCTTTACATGTAAGTGAATTGCGCAATTCATGTCATCAATCGCCACCATTTATGCAGCGTGAAGCTCTGCATAATGTCATTATTAAATTAGACAGTTTAGGCAGCTCCATCCAAAAAATTGCCTTAATTGTGTGACGGCCCTGTGGGTTGGCCTTTTTGGGGAGTAGTCGCTGCTCTGATTGCTGGGCTGGTAATTGCTGGGCGGAGCTGTAGCCTGCTCTCATGCAGCACACCTGAGCCAGCTGGGTACATGAGGCTTTATGAGGGCCCTGTAGACTGGCCTGTGTCTCTCTTCCCCCGGCCATCTTGATTGCTGCTAGACTCCCTGTTGGGAGCATTGCAGACACACTGACTGACAGATTGACATGGATCATACTTTTCCTTTTAATAAAATGGGTAAAATATCTGGAAAATGTGTGGTCTCCCTACTTTGTCATATTCAGTGAGCCGGTTTGTGACAAAATGGGGGGTCATCCGGGAGGCAATACCAATATGCTTCTGACAAAATAATGTTGCGATTGATTCTGATTCCAGGGTTCCCGCCACCGCTCGTCACTCTCGTCACTCAGGAAAACTGAAGTGATAGTGACGAAGCTAAAAGACAACCCCCTTGTCACTTTGGTGGCAAAAAAAATGATGGTGACGATTTTTTAAGGCCAGACTTTTTTTATTCCTTGGTCCTCGGGCCCGCCGCCATGGAAATTGCCCGAAACAGAGAAAAATAAAATTTAATTTTTTTCATGCCCTCAGGCCCACTGCTGAGAAACATCCTAAACATGCAATTAAAAAAAAAAAAAGTTTTATTTTCATTCCGCCCGCCGCCTCCTGGAAGCCTACTGATCTTTAATTTTTTTTATCTGTCCTCCGCTCTTAACGTTCTGAAAGAAAAAGAATTGAGCCGTCCGATATAGTTATCCACTTCAGGCAGTTTACTAGTTACTGAATGTCCGTAAAAAGGGGCAGCACTTTCGTATTGTTTTATCTTCAATGAACAGAGCCAAGAAAGACCGATCAGAGAGGGGTTTTACCGGAAAATACGTCCAAATGCTGTCTTATTGGCTGACAGGTCTCCTTGGAGTTGAAAAGGCAAATGATATGATGAGGCGGTCAGTCGTGTGAGCGAGAGAATATGCACGGATTTTTGTTTTACCTGTAAAACCGTGGACGCTGAAGCACAACCATCCCCTCATAATGAACTAGGAAAACAAGGTGTGTAAATTTTCTATGAGTCCCTAGTTACGTAAACGTGACTTGATATGAGCGCATCTTTACACGGCATATATTAGTTTGATTTGTCTTTGACTTAACAATCGCTCGATGCGTACAACCGTCACCTGTTGCCATGTTTTCTACAGCAGTAAGACTGGCGATTTCAGAGCTAACATTAAGCAAAACATGGTACATCAAAGTTAGCTTTAAAGGCTCAAGACGGTGCCGTACAATATCTGATTAATCATCAATAATGATCAAAATTTCGTATTGACACCAAACCGTTCCTACTCGGCTGGGTTGCTTGTCTGTGATCAGATAGCTGTTTAGTATGTTCAGGCCAGTGCGATAGTTGGCCACCAAGGTAGTTGGCTGAAGCCTAACTCAACGGTTCTCAAACTCGGTCCTGGGCTGAACGCTGAAATGGTTGTTTTTTTTTTCCAGCGAAAATCAGGCAAGCGCGGCGAGTAAGCCATGGTTCTTCACGAAAATCTTCAGTCACATCTGACGTCCTTTCTAGTGTGAAAGTGTAAATTAAGTTGCAGGTTGTGGTGTACTGGATTTATACAGCGCTGAAAGTAAATGCGCAATCTTTGGGGCAATTTAACTTGCGTTCGCCAGGTGCCTTGGGAAAATAATAAATGAACGGTGAAGAAAAAAAAAATCCAGACGGTTTTTCTTCAAGCCCTATTGCTTAAAGATTTTTAAAAACCTTGTCTCGTGGATTATGATCCTTGACCATTTACCATAACGTGTTTTACCATAACAGCCAAATATTAGCGAATGAACACCACTCTTGAAATGTCTCTATATTGGCGTATAATCTGATTTTTTGGCAGGAACAGCTACTTGGTTATCAAAAATGGATGTCTCTAAAGGATACTGAATGGTATTATTGATGTTTTGCCTATTATATATTAGTGTTTGACTGAATTATGTAAATCACCTGGCGCTTGCTACCGCTGGGGGGCTTTGGGTTCACCAGCTTAGCATCACATGGTGGTTTCGGACAGTACAGTAACCAGAAAGCACTCCCTAGAGAGAAGTGGATGAGGGTGCCAGTACTGAGACTTCTTTGTTGCTGGCGTCAGAATTAGTGATTATCTGAGATGTTTAACATTTGTAACCCTAAACATTTAATTTACATTAAGGATTCCAATAAATTGTGCACAAAACATTCAGCTCACCGAAAGTTCAATTTGGAATCAGTTAATGGAAATCTTTAAAGTTAAACATTTTAAATGTACATTTGACAATTCCTCTAATTCTGAATCTGACAGCACAAAATTTTGAGCTCACCCCAAGTCCAATTTAGCATTTTTGTCAGGCCTCTCTATTGCCATTAAAGGGTGTGTCCCTTTTAATTTTGGTATGCCAAAAATGGCTGCATTGATAAAAATTTTAAGGAACAAAATAAAGAAATTGAGGGTCTACAGGGATTTCTATTGCCAGTCTATTGAATAAATTCCATGCTAAATGCTCAAGAGGTTTTAAATTAGCTGTTATGGTGCACAGGGTCCCCATTATTAAAGGTTGAATTTGAATGGACCCAATATTATATCGAGGGCTGACTGCAATAAACAGTTATGTCCAGATGTTATATATTGGACATAACTGCTTATTGCAGTCAACCCTCAATATATACGATCCAAAGTATTATAATGGAGAGACCTGTTATAATGCGAATGTTTTAGGTTTGACTTTGTTCATGCTGCATGCACTTTGTCCGCTTCGAAGGCTCTTCAAAGTTTTATAAAGTCCATGAGTGACTGATAATAAGTGAAGCCTATGAAAAAGGGAAGAATATTTTTTTGGCTTTGTTTCTCGATGGAGTAAGTGAAGAATTTGTCAGAACCCAGGGGGAACCCAGTAAGTTATTTTTCAGTCTATTTTTTATTACACTATGCATAATCTGCATGAATAGAAGCTCTCGGAGGCACCCACGCTTTAGGGGGCCAGTGCCATGATCATTAAAAAACAGACCATGTAACTGAGGCGCTTGTCATGCTGCAGGGAAGAAGATTGTCATGATTTGGGAGCTCTGTTAGCTCCTTTTGTTACTCTCGTCCGGGACGATATCGGTTTGCTCACCATCGGATTCCTTAGCCAGCTGGCATTGATTGGGGGCGTTGCCTGGACTCTATTTAAGCTCCTGTCCTTCCTCGTTCGTGTTGCTGGAGTGCCATTCTGCTTTTGACGCTTGAGCCGGTAAGGTATTTGAGAAGTGAGAGTATTGGCAGGATCTTAGCTACATTAAGTGTTAGTGTGAGTGAGTAAGGGATTTATCAGGGTTATTTCCCTTTTCTTTTGGTTTATTGTTTGAGCTCGCCTTTGAGCTACCACGGACGACGTTAGGTCCGTAGGTAGCACAAGCTTTGTTATTCCCATTTGTTTTAGATCAGCACGTTGCTGGATTTTTCTTTTATTTCGAGCCACTGCTCCTGGTGTCCAAACACCTACTCCATCACAGTACACTCCAGCCATAATGGAGACGTCAGCGGAGGCTGAAATTAAGAGAGCTATTGCCAGTCAACAAGAGATGTTGACAGGATTTGCTAATTCACTTTCTGTTCTGGTTAATCAGTGCTCTGAACTGGCTGATAGGCTACATGTGCAGGAGACTGCTCTGCAGAATCAGCAGAGCGTCCTGTTAGAATTGTCGGAGAGTATTAAACCTCTAACGTTACAGACTTCACAAACACCACCCATTCATTTTCCCCGAGAACCTAAGTTACAACTCCCCCAAAGATACAGTGGCGAGGCTGGAAAGTGTAGGGATTTTATCGCCCAGTGTGAGATATTTTTTAAGGTTCAGTCGTCACGTTTTGTGAATGAGGATTCTCGGGTTGCCTTTATATTATCCCTGTTGGCTGGCACAGCGCTCAATTAGGTAGGCCCACTAATTAGATCTAACTCACCGGTTGTTACTTCGGTAGAGGCTCTTGTTAGGGACATGGTTTCTGTTTTTGATCAGGACATTTGTGGAAGATGCAGCTACGCATTTAATGCACTTAAGACAGGGAAAAGAAAGCGCAGCTGAGTTTTCTATTGCATTTTGTTCTCTGGCCACAGAAACAGGCTGGCCAAAGGCTCCTCTGATGACAGTTTTTAGCCATGCACTACGGGAGAGATTAATGTGCTGGCTACGTTAGAACCCTTCTCAACCTTAGATTCCTTAGTTCGTACTGCTGTGCGAATTGACAATCGCATACGCAAACGCAGTCGGGAGAGACTAAATAAATCTCCGCTGGCTGACAATGGGATTAAAATTGCTAATGGCGATTGTGCATCTCCTAGTTCACCCATTAAAGATTCTACTTCGGTTGAGCCCAAGTTGATGGTTCGTTTAACCGTTAGTCTAAAATACCCATTAGCAGAAGAATAATGTGCTTTTATTGTAATAAGCCGGGTCATATCCGTCCACAGTGTCCTAAACTACGGGGAAAAGGAAAGCCCCTCTAGCGATTCAGGGGACGCTAGAGGGGCAGACCCAACTTCCCTTCCGAACACTAATCCCTGTAGAACTTACTGTGGGGAGTAAAAGATTTACCATTGAAGCGTTCGTAGATTCGGGCGCAGTGGACTGTATCATAAAGTGGGCTAGGAGGCACTCCGTTCCTACTGTTGCACTTTCACAATCACGTTCTGTCAGAACTTTGGATGGTCGCCCGCTGGGAATGGGAGTTATACCCAAAGTTTCTGAACCATTAGAGATGTTCATCTCTTTTGGTAGCCACTCTGAAAAGGTCTATTTTTTATTATCAAGTCTCCCACTTTCCCTATAGTTTTGGGTCATTCATGGTTACGGGAACATGAGCCTTGTATCAGCTGGAGGAAACAGATTAATCCTATCGTCCAATGGGGTCCCAAGTGTAGCACACATTGTAAAACTAATGATAATGGTTCTTTCGGACGTGAAGCTATGGGTCAGGCTGACGCCGAGAGCGAGTTTGAGGAGGTTATTACTTCGTATCCTCCTAGACTGAAAGAAGGGGCAGGGGAGGGGTTAGAATGGGATCCTCGATTTGACTGGCGAGAGCCAGAGGATAACTTTTTGGAGAATTTCAGCGATTCGGAATCAGTCACTGATTCATTAGACTCTGATCAGGGTAAAGAATTTGGGGCTACCCTGAACTTTGACTTGCTTCCTAATGTTCCCAGGGATTACGCCAATTTGGCGGAGGTATTCAGCGAACAACGAGCCTCTACATTACCCCCGCATCGTCTGTACGACTGCGAGATTAATCTCTATGCTGGGACAACTCCGCCTAGGGGTTCGCTATATTCGCTGTCAGGACCTGAGCGTAAGTCTATGCGAGAGTATATTCAGGAGGCTCTCGCCAATGGTTTTCTTCGGCCGTCCACGTCCCCTGGGGACGGGATTCTTTCTCGTTGGGAAAAAGGATGGCGGGCGAAGACCCTGTATTGATTACAGGGGTTTAAATAAGATCATTATGAAAAACCGATACCCCGTTCCATAAATGAATTCCGCGTTTGAACGTCTACAGGAGGCGTCATTTTTTACGAAGGTAGATCTTCGTAATGCTTATAATTTGATTCGCATTCGGGAGGGGGACGAATGGAAAACGGCTTTTAATACGCATGACGGGCACTACGAATATCAGGTCTTACCTTTCGGGCTGGTTAACGCCTCCTCAGTGTTCCGGGCATTTGTTAATGATGTGCTCAGAGAGATGTTGGAGAAATTTGTCTTTGTTTATCTCGACGATATTTTGATCTTTTCTTCAACACTGCCTGAACACAAACAACACGTCAGACGTGTACTGGCTGCCCTGCTCCGTGCCAAACTTTTCGTTAAAGCCAAGAAATGTGTTTTCCACGCCCAGACTGTCTCCTTTTTGGGCTTCATTGTGTCTCAGAGTTCGGTGCGGATGGACCCAGACAAGGTGGCTGCGGTCAGGAATTACCCTGCGCTGCAGAGTGTTAAAGATGTCCAACGCTTTCTGGGTTTTGCAAACTTTTATAGGAGGTATATTCGTAATTTCAGCGCGGTTGCTGCCCCCATTATTGCGCTCACTAAAAAGAATACCTCATCAGCATTTTCTTGGTCCCCTGCAGCTGATGCTGCTTTTCAAGAATTAAAGAAACGTTTTAGCTCGGAGCCTATTTTGGTTTTGCTCGATCCCTCCCTCCCTCCCTCCCTCCCTCCCATTTGTCATGGAGGTAGATGCTTCCGAGGTGGGCGTGGGTGCCATTCTGTCCCAGCACCCACGTTGGGATAATAAGCTTCACCCATGTGCGTATTTCTCCCGGTCTTTGTCTGCCGCCGAACGCAATTATAGTATTGGTGACCGGGAGTTATTAGCGGTCAAGCTGGCGCTCGAGGAGTGGCGCCACTGGTTGGAGGGAGCTGAGCACTCCTTTGTGGTTTGGACCGACCACAAAAACCTCCAATATATTCAGCAGACCAAACGGCGTAATTCCCGGCAGGCGCGATGGTCATTGTTTTTAACCGGTTTGATTTTACGCTCACGTACCGCCCAGGCTCTAAAAATACTAAGCCTGACGCGCTGTCACGTATGTTCGATCGCACTGATAGCGATCCTTCCCCAGAGCCTGTTATTCCTTCGGCCCAGATCGTAGCATCTATTCAGTGGGAGGTTGAGGCGGTTATTCAGGAGGCGTTGAGGTCTGATCCCGGTCCTGGGGGGAGTCTCCTGGTTGTTTATTTGTCCCACATGGCGTTAGGTCACAGGTTCTTCAGTGGGGACACTCTTCCCGCCTGGCGGGGCACCCAGGGGCCCATCGGACCAAGCAGTTCCTGGCCCAACGGTTTTGGTGGCCGGAGATGATGAGGGACATTCGGGAGTTTGTTGCTGCCTGTGGCGTCTGTTCTAGGAATAAGACTTCCCATCTCCCTCCCGCTGGTTTGCTGCGACCGTTGCCCGTTCCCATACGCCCTTGGTCGCATATTGCTTTAGATTTTGTTACGGGGCTGCCTGTTTCTGACGGCAACACGGTCATTCTGGTAGTGGCTGACCGTTTTTCTAAAGCGGCTCATTTTGTCGCGCTACCCAAGCTGCCTTCAGCACAGGAGATGGCGCATCTTATGGTCAACAATGTGTTCCGGTTGCATGGGCTTCCGCAGGATGTTGTTTCTGACCGAGGCCCGCAGTTTACAGCCAGATTTTAGCAGGCGTTTTGTAAACAGTTGGGGGCCACTGTTAGCCTCTCTTTAGGGTTTCACCTGGAAATCAACGGGCAGACGGAACGTACTAATCAGTCTCTCGAGAACACTCTCCGATGTTTGGCGGCAGATAATCCCTCATCTTGGAGTCAATTTTTAGCTTGGGCCGAGTATTCTCACAACTTGTTATGAAATTCCTCCACGGGGCTTTCCCCGTTTGAAGCTCAAGTGGGTTATCAACCTCCACTTTCCCCAGAGACTGAGAACGATTCCGAGATTCCCTCAGATAACCACTTCATTCGGCGCTGTCGGTCGGTTTGGACTAAGGTCCGTTCTGCACTGTTGCGCTCGGGGCGCAAACAAAAATCCTTCGCTGAAAGAAGGCATCGTTTGGCCCCGTCTTATTGGGTTGGGCAGAGAGTTTGGCTGTCCACCCGGGATCTCCCGTTGAAGGTGGAATCCCGTAAACTGGCGCCTCGCTATATTGGTCCGGTCAAAATTGTACGGAAGATATATATCCAGTTACGGTCCAGTTGAAGCTCCCGAGATCTCTGCCCATACATTCGGCGTTCCACGTCTCGCGGATTAAGCCGGTTAGCACTAGCGTCCTGGCGCCCGCCGACACGCCTCTGCCGCCACCGCGCATGGTTGAGGGTGGGCCGGTTTATACCGTGCACCGCATTTTGGCCTAGAGGCGCATAGGTCGTGGGGTCCAGTTCTTAGTTGATTGGGAGGGATATGGTCCCGAGGAGCGGTGGTGGGTCCCTTCGCGGGATATTCTGGATCCCTCACTTATTTCTGATTTTCGTGCCCGGGGTTCCTTGGGGACTGCTGGAGCTGTCCCTTAGAGGGGGGGGTCCTGTCATGGTTTGGGAGCTCTGTTAGCTCCTTTTGTTACTCTCGTCCGGGACGATATCGGTTTGCTCACCATCGGATTCCTTAGCCAGCTGACATTGATTGGGGGCGTTGCCCGGACTCTATTTAATCTTCGTCCCTTCCTCCTTAGTGTTGCTGGAGTGTCATTCTGCTATTGACGCCTGAGCCGGTAAGGTATTTGAGAAGTGAGAGTATGGGGAGGATCTTAGCTGCATTCAGTATTAGTGTGAGTGAGTAAGGGATTGATCAGGGTTATTTCCCTTTTCTTTTGGTTTATTGTTTCAGCTCGCCTTTGTTATTTCCATCTGTTTTAGATCAGCACGTTGCTGGATTTGTCTTTTATTTTCGAGCCACTGCTCCTGGCGTCCAAACACATACGCCATCACAAAGATAAGGGCTGTGTCTGAAATCACTCACTCATTCACTATTCCCTATTCACTATCAACGGACTTGGAATGTAGGTGACTATATAGTGAGCTCACTGGCAGAGGGTAGAAACGCTTTCAGACACTACCTGGCTCATTTTGTCGCAGGTGTTAATAGCGTCATTGCTGTCTCAAAATTAAATCGTACCTGTTCAACCTCAGTTAAAGGATTTGGATGTATTTTTCTAATAACAGAACTGAGTATATTTCCCACCGTGTTTGTGTTTATCATTATCGTTTAAATGATAAAATTTGCCTTAAATTTTTAATAATACCATCTATTTTTTTGTCCTCTGACTCATCATTATTCATTTTCATTATACCTAAATATCTGTTTATTTCCTGTGTAAATAAACAGGTCTCCTGGGGTGCTAGGTTTCCAATTAAGAAGAAAAAAAAACATTTTTGCACCAGAAGCTAATAAATGTCTTGTGCCTGTTTTTCAACTCTGTTTACTAAAGGCGGCCTTTTCAGAGCTTTTCGGTCTGTGTACAGTGCATGATGGGACGTGTAGCTGGGTTAGTGACCATCGGATGCCCACTACATTTCCCGGTGGGTTGTGAGATGTAATGAGTTCACTATATAGGGGATAAAAATTCTTACAAACAATTCGGACAGCCCTACACAATGGCGAACCCACTATATAGTGCACTATACAGTGAGTAGTGAGTGATTTCGGACACTGCTAAGGACTATTGAGTGCTGCTGCCTGATAAAGCTGCAATAGAATAAACAATGAAATGCATTCCAGTTTATTGCATGGAAGTGGTTTAGATTGGCAGCTGAATAAAGAATAATGCCCATCTAAGGACGTTTTTGGTCATCACCGAGCCTTAGATCCAGAACAATCCCAGCCTACACTCTCTTTCTCATCACCTCTAGCCAATACGAAATACCGGACAGCAGTTTGTGTGTGTGTCCCCCTGATGGCCCAATATCAAACCACCGAACTCCTCCTCCTCATCCTGCAATCTTGCATTGACCCTTTCATTATGATTCCTCTCCCTTTTCTGTCAGTCTAAGACTCGCTTTCTCTCTGTGTCCTTCCTTGACTTGTTGTCTTTGACCCAGTCAACATTCTCTCTTCGGCACAGTCTCCACTCAACTCCTCTCCTCTCCTTATCAGACATTCTGTCCCGCTTTTTGCTTCCGCCAGGATATGCCATATGAACTCCAAAGCAATAAGCACTTTTCACAGTGAAAGCACTTGCTTTCGGGTTCCACCGGAATATTTCATTAGACATGCCGCCTATTTAAAGCTGAGAGCTCTATTTAAAGGGTGCAGTCAACACAGCGGGCAATGATAAGCAATGATGAAAATTCTGAGGAACCAATACCCTTGAATATATCTGCACAGTTTAATAGCACAACCATATACAGCACCCTGCACATTTATATCTTATTCTGTCTCAATCTGTATGGTGTCATATGGTGATAAGTCAGCTAATTAAAGTTATAATAAGTGTTTTGTCGAGGAAAATGTATGAAAAAAATATGGATGCACCAATCCAATATTCAGCATCAGCGCTACTGCAATGAAGGCCAAAAACACTGGATTGGATAACTAAAAAAAATAAAGGCTATAAACCAATACGAACTGGCAAATCTAGCCTGAATGTCCTGGTTCTTTTTGCATTCTGCAAATGTTTGTGAAGTGTCTTTGAGCTAGAGGACTGCACAGAGGAGATTTTTCAATCCCACGGCCTACTACTCCAGCAAGGATCTATCCCACTCCCACGTAAATACAGGCTACAATATTTTTTTCTGCTCCCACCCGCATGAATATTATGGTGTTTTTTTTGTTCTTTTTTTTATCCACATCCCATCAAAAAAAGTGTGATTAGCAAATCATATGCTTTCTTAATGCTGTCTTTATTTGACGCCTTCTTGCAAATGGAAATGGAGGATTATTTGTTGTACAATTACTAGCCAGTAATGAACTGTGTCCCCATGACAGTCAGTTGCAATGGGGAGGGACTCAGATATCCGCTTTATTTACACCCTTTCATATTCACACTTCTTCAACAAATCATAATTTTATCTGTTACATTCTTTACCTGCCTAGTTTATTTAAAACCATGTACTTATGAGACAAACTTTTGTGTTCAACAAAATGCTCACAAATTGCTGAGGATTGCTCTGGCGCAATGATCACAGCATTGCATGCCCTGTGGCAGGTGGACTGTGAATTGCTTTGGTCAACTCGCTTGGGCTTATAAATTTGAGCAGTGAACAGAACCAATTTATTCTGTATTGCTCATGTCCCACCTATTTATTAATCCTGGATTGTCTTAAAAACCAGACATGACGATAAGTCTATAAATCTCTAGCATTAGCTGACATTGAAGGGGACATACTATGAAAAACTATTTTTTTCAGTGCTTGTGCACATACATTTTGGTATCAGAAGTGCCTACTAACTGGCAAACTGTGAAATTTTCTAGACTGTCTCTGTCATAAGAGATAGCATTCGGCATGCCATTCAGACTTTTCAACATCACATCTACCCCTTATCTGAATATGTACACCCACAGCTTGTTTTTATGGCAACATTCCAGCTTCAATCGAATAGCCAAGGGCGTGTGTGCCATCCACCTTTTATCTGACTGTTAGTAAGCCTCTAGAAGACATGGTTAACATTGTGAAAGTGTTAAAAGTGTTCACATTGTGAACCGTGATCATTTCTGACATCAAACTAAAATGTTTTGGTGTCTAAACTTAAAGAGGTGGTTTTGTCGCCTAAACCTAACTAACCAAAATAGTTTTGTCGCCTAAAGTTAACCAATCTGCGACTGAGAAGTGAAAATTATAAATAAAATAGAAAATAATGTTGACTAAGTCCATAAGGTGTCAGTAAATAAATAGATAATTTCACGTGGGATCAAACCCTGTTCATCTGCATGAGAGTCAACTTGGCGCATATACCGTCAACAAGTTTGGTGCAAATATCCTGCTCTTTTCCATTCTACATTCGCTGGAACAGAGTGTTTAACTGTTTCTTTTTCAATGGTGGGGCATCCTCACGCTGTCGCTCCATTTCATGCCAAGGAGACTACTAGCAGCGATCGCGGCAAAAGGCAGGCCAATGAAGTATTGTGAGGATTTATTAAATGGACCACACGCGAGAACCAGTAAAATGCAAAAAGGAGGCTTCATTTCTGAAGGGGGAAACCCCCCAACAGAGCAGGCAACAGCACAGAGTCCACAATCCGAAATCAGAATCCAAAGGGCGAAACCCAGAATCGTAACCAGGGCACCAATCACAAAAATCACGGTCAGACAAAAAAGATTCAAAACGCAAGAAGGCGGTGACGTACAGAGAGTTGGCAAAAATGGACGGTCCAGTCAGAAAGATAATCACGATGGCGACATGAACGTGGCACAAGTAAGCATGAGAGAACGATCTGACAAACGATCGAACGATCTGGCAGTGCTGTGAAGAGACATTTAATATACGTTTCAGGGAGGTCACATGATAACAGAACACAGGTCGAAGCAGTGAGACTGATTACAAGGGAGCAACACTTTAGGGAGAACCTAATCACATGAAATTGGCAGAAGCCAAAACGTGGACAGGGATCACGAGACAAACCTACAGACAATGATAAAGCTCCGGTCAAAGAGTTCTACCGTGCACAGAATACTAAGAGAAAGGAAAGCATAAGAAGGCGTGGAGATTTCCACTGAAATGCAGCAGCGAAGATTAGGGACAGAAAAGAGGCGGAGATTAGAATAGGGCGAGTGCTGAGAGCTTTTTAATCAATTAGTAAGTGCAGCTATACAATCCCGACTGATCGTTAGTAAGTTAGTCTTATATACATTGTTAGTCTTGGTTAGTAAATTAGCAAAAACAACAAACTGTTAGTATGTGTTAGTAATATAGAAAAAGCAAGGGGAAGGAAGTAAATGAGAAGGCGAAGGAAGATTGAAACCAGAAACCATTAAATCACCCAAAGGAGTGGCACGCAGTACTGGGGCTGAGAGCAAAGACAAGACAGGGGGAGACAAAGTGCAATGCATGGAAAATCAAAAGATGGACTGGAATAAAACTAGCTATAAGTAAAACATGGAAAAATCAAAACTAAGGCAATGCATGAAATGAAAAGCAACCAAATACACAATACATAATTCTAAGGAATAGTCAGACATGGCAAGGAATCAAAATACACATATGGCAGTCAGAACATTGGAAGGTAAGGCAAGGCAAAACCAGAATCACAACAAGCATTGAAAATTGCCACAAACTCTTGAGGCCCTATTTTCACAATATAAGCGCATGATTTGAAGCACCTGGCGCAAGTATATTTAAGACATGTCCAAATCCATTTTAGCTAGTTAAATGACGAGTTATCAGGGCACAAATTAAGGCGCAAGGTACAAAGGGGTCAGACTTAATTTCTTAATTAATCATAGCTGTGTTTTGGGTACAACATTAAGTAAACTAATCAGGGTGTCATCTTTCATGTCCTTTAACAGCCAGATGCCCTGGCACCTAGGCAAATTGCTATTTTAAGAGATCCAAATAGTAGCAAAAACACTTCTCTGCAGAGACGGGTTAATTCTTTAATTCTTCAAAGTGAAGGTGCGATAGCAAACCACTGCAGAAATTTGGGCCCCTATTCACAAAACATCTTATCTTACCGCTAGGAGTACTCCTAAGATGCGCAAAAAAATGTTATGTAGGAGAAAAATCTTAGAAGTTAATTACAAACCCGCTGAGAGCAACTTTTAGTTAAGAAAACTGATAACACCTAGACTAGGAGTAGCTCTGGGATAGGTCTGAGTAAATCTCCATTGCTATGGATGATGTCAATTCTCATGCATGAGTCTTGGGACAATGTGCAGGATGATTGGTTGTTTGGTGACAGAGCGACCCATTGAAAATAATATCCCCCTAATAGTATGTGCAGCTATACAATCCCGAGTGCATGTTAGTAAAAATATACAATGTTAATATGGGTTAATTCAGTGAAAATAAACTGTGAGTATGGGTTAGTAGATAGCAAAAGAGAGAGGAAGGAAGAACACGAGATAATGGAAGAAGGTTGAAACCCAGAAATCAATAAATCACCCGAATGAGTGGCACGCAAGACTAGGGACCGTGAGCAAAGACCTACATGAGACAAGACTGAGTATACGAAGTGCAAAGCAAGGCATGGCAAAAATAAATAAGGCAAAGACTATGAATAATACAAGACATGAAAATAATAAACCAGGAATACTAAAATTAACGAAAAACAATACATGATCTAAAGCAGAGGTGGGCAGCGAGGGCCGTATCTGTCCCTGGTTTTCACACCAACGTCTGGTCTTTAATTAGTTGATTGTCTCAATTAGCCAAACCATTTATGAAATCTGACGTTTCATGCGCATTTCTTTAAATTATCATGAAACTACAAAGACTAGTCTTGTCTCCCTTCATAAAACAGTTTCCTTTGATCGAATCATTGCGAAAATCTATATTCGTGCATGCAATCAATTAACTCAATTAGTCAGGGTAATTGATAGGAATAAAAACCTGCATACACACCGGCCCTCCAGGACGGTGATTGCCCACCCCTGATCTAAAGAATGGTCAGAAAACAGAGCAGTGGTCACTATACACATAATTCAATAAACATGGCAAGGCCAGGCACAGAACTAAACAAGGCATGAACAGAATCACAGAATCCCAACCCCATGTCTTCGTTTTCGCACATTTCAGAGCTCTGGTTGGCTTTTGGCATTTCCCCCTTCCTTCTGTGCTGTGCTGGATTCAGGGCTGTCTAAGCTTAATTGGCAATTAACTGTTTTTAAGTTACTAACATTTACTAACAGTCACAGGAGGTGTGATTCTTAGACAGGCACATTACTAATACTACTAATTTAGGTAGGGAGTTTATTGTCATGATTCCTGCTTTGCTATTTCAAGTCTTGCTGTGCTTTTCTGTTCTTAACATTCATGCTTCCTTCCAATTTGCATGCTTCATTGGTACTTAAGCTGAGCACGCTCATTTTCTTAATGAGCAAGTCATGTCGACCAATCTTTGTCCATGTCTCATTGCCTTGCCCATTTGTTTCTCCTCCAGGTGTTGCCCCTCGTGTGTCCCGATTTCTCTCCCTTTATCTGGAGGCGGTGGAAGTTGGCTGGCAGATAGTCTTGATTTTCACGTCCTTAAGATTCTTAGTATTTAGAGCAGTATTTTCACCTTTCTCATAGCCAAGCCAAGTCTTGTTGTTCTTTTCTGTTCATGGTTTTTCTCCCTAGAGGTTCCAGTGTTTTTTTGTTGTTTTGGATTTTTAGTTTACAGCTTTGGGAAGCTTTTCTTAGTTGGATTTTTGCAACCCATTGGGCCATGTTTTTTGTTGGCCCTTGTGCCTGTTTTCTTTAATTTTAATAAATTCCCTGTTCCCTTGCATCTCGCATCTGGTGACTCAAATCACCGATCTCGAATCACCAAGTAACAAAGTGCTGTCAAACATTTTATTTTGGAGCTTATTTGGTTGTTTTTCATGGTTGGAGACTTAATTACCCCCTTCACCAAGTCAACAACAAATGAAAAGATATCAGATCGAACTTGAAGGGATTTCAACAACTGCGCATCATTCAGAATTTCCAAGTCATTCCGTCTTTCTACAGCGGCAGACATTTTCCGATTCTTTGTGAATAGGTTTTAGCGAGTTAGGAGTCCTCTTGATTACTTTCAAGCTCTCCCAGACTTAGGAGCTACTTTTAAAAATTGTTTGTGAATAACACTTACTAAAAATAATTAGAAGCCCTAAATTTACAACTGACACGCCCATTTTTTAGGAGTTTCACCTAAATCCGGCAGTTAGGACCTACTTTTAGTGCTAAGATGCTTTGTGATTATGTGCCGTGATCTCTGTAATGCCCAAAAAATGTTAGCTAATAAGAAATGTATTTTCAAACATTGATAAATATTTAAGGTCTCGAGTAAAAACATAATTATTTTTTCAAACATATACAACCAACTATTTTATATGAAAACAGTAGCCTAGTTATATTTAATGTATTTTGTGTTGCACCAAAAGCAATCAGACATTTTAACAAGGAAAATGGTGGTTTGACTGTAATACAGCATACTGTGATATTGACAAAAATTTGTCCATCCCAAATCTCTGATGCCCAACCCCACATCAGAGCAGTCTACAACCGGACCTGCCTGCTGTGAGGCGCTATGTAAAAATAACCCCCAGCAAAAGTAGTTCAAATTCTTGTGAAATACTGTGTCACTTATTTGACGAGTAAAAGCATTATATTAGTCTTATATGGTCCCTAAAACTTAATCCTGGCCTACAAAAGGGCTTAATAGACTTTTTTTAATCTGTGCCCTCCAAGGCTTGCAGGTCAATGTTGAGGCCCGATCATGCTGTTTTCTATCCATACTTAGGAGTGTTGTTACAGAGATCAAGAACAGGGTGCTTCCTACTGCACGGAAGAGATTTGGGGAAAATGACTGGTGGACCTTTAAAATGATTTTGAAGGTGGTATGTGCAACTTTTAGAAGTTCCTTGTCATTGCTAAACAGCCAGCAGAGTAAGTAATCTACAGGCAGCATCCTGTTATTCGTATTCGCACACAAGACAGAGATGATGAAGAAATGTAACAGCATCTATAGTCACAATGATCTTCAATGCTGAAACCAACAGTAGCCACATTTATTGTTACTTGTTTCGGTATCCTTGACACCAAATGCAAATAAACGGAATAACATTCTGTAAATTTGAATGTCATAACTTTTAAAAATAAAATTTTGAAAGCAATCAATTATTTTGTCAAATAAAGCCTCCTACCATATCAAACTTTTCTGCTAAGGGTTAAAATGGAGAGGTGATGATAGAGATAATGATCACTTAGCCCTAATGTAAAGTCAATTAAAAAATAATAGGAGTGCAATGAGCAACGTTAGACTGGGGATAGTGCACATGAAAGATAACTACGAGGTGAAGTAAGAGGTTAGAAAGAACAGATCAGATATTTTTGGCTTCATCCTGGAACATATGTATTCGTCATTTCATGTAATACTGTACTTTACCTTGCTGTATAATCACAGCTGACCATTGTTTATTTGAATGTCACTGCCACTGGTTATATGTTATATTTCCAAGCTTAAGATGCAGGCAAGGCACTCAAGATCGTGCATGAAAAACAATGCGTTTGGATTTTTATGGAAAATCCTACCCGACACCTCCACTTATCAATCAGTCGACAAGGTGTTGTGGGCAGAAAAGGTCAAACTTTTTCAAGCCCCTGGAAACCCAAATCCACAATACCATTTTACCTATGTAATTTAGTGTCTTATGTACAAAAAAGTAAGCATCTAAGAAGTATAAGATATTAGTGTGAACCCAAATTTGAAATATTGACATTTAAATTTTGTTAACTTGTCCGGAAACTGGGTTTGACTTGGGCGTGGTTGTGTTCAAGATTTATAATGTGATAACATCCGCTAACAAATCATAACAAATTTATGTAAGTTTTTTTTCCCCCAAGATAGGTGCAACAAAATGTCTCTGCTCCCACTAAATATGAATATTTGAGTCTGAACTAACTTGTGTTTGCATAGCCTCTTCCAATTAGCTTGATAACAAATTAACATCTATACTTGATCTCTCTGACTCACCCTATGGTCTCACCCGGCTGTTTGCTCCATCATGCCTGTTTATGCTGTCCCTGGAACCACATTCCCCAGTAAAGATGACAAGATTCCATTCTTTTTTTACTCCAAACTCAATTGCAGTAGGTTTGGAAAAACTGCAAACCTTGTTTTTGGGGAGATGTGGTAAAACTGTCAAGAAAAATGGCCCCATTTGTAGCACTAATTTTCCCCAGAGCTAGATCACCAATTTTATCCAGTGGGTTTTTCCAAACGACTATGTCTTGGGGTTATAGCTGAGCCCCCTCTCCCACCACTTCAGGTTCCTCATCTCCAGACATCACATGTGCCGAACATGGAGACTGACTAAGTTTCTGATGTGGGGTATCGCTGTCTCTCTTCGCACATTAGCAGATATATTTGAGCTAATGAAAGTTTGGTTCACCCTGTTAAGTTGCCTCACATTTTGTTGATTGCGATCATGCGCTGCATCCTACAAAGTAGGGCACTCTATTACTGCATGTTGCTTCTATCTGCTTCTGTGTTGATTAAGCTACTTTGCGCTTTAAAATCAATAGCGATTCAATATAAGCCTTATAACACCATGGTTTACAATGCCATGGTTATCCTGCAGCTCCGTACATGGCTAGCTGGCTACAGCAGATGTGAAATCAAGGTATGGTATGCACAAGTATCATTGGTGGAGTACACTTCAGCTGAGCCAGAAACACAAAAAGACCTCACTAGCATAACTGGAGATGAAATCAAGTCCTTAAAAGACTTTGACTGAATCGCTAATAATTTTAACACAGTAGCTGGAGCCCATCTCATCTGGAACAATAAGATCCCACTTCCATCTCAAAATGTTGAGTGCGTACATCATCGTGCAATGGGCTAATTAGCAGAACAGTTTTGAACTGCTTTTTCAATTCTGATTGGTTTAGATTTATCGCAAACTGTCACCTAAAAAACTACCCACTAATAGGGAAGACACTCACAAACATTCATTGGGCTTTTGCATGGAGCTTTGCACAGAGCCCTGCTGAGGAAAACCTAGGACCGCAAAACAGCCGAACCAGCAAACAAGAGGAAAAGCCATGAGAGCAATCAATGACATTACGCCAGTCATTGGGGGACAACTTCATTTCTATTTATTTAAAATTGAAAACGTGTTAACAAAGAGCGACAATGTCAAATCCCTGGCTACAGCCAAATCTTCAGTTACAGAAGACAGAATAACATTGACTATGGAATGGTAATGTCTGCAGGCTAAACATGGATAGTTGTTGCATTCATAAAATAGTGAGACATGCAGTCACAGTAAAAGTTATACTGAATTCCATGTGAAGTTAATCATGTTAAGAATGCTCAGTGGCCCGCAGTTTATCTGATCTTATTGATGTTTCTCGTACACTCTGGCTGAAGTATCCACAGTTTTTAAATTCACCATCAACTTACTGGCTAGGTGGCTAATAAGCTATGCAATGATTATGGGAAGGTAATGCATGCAGGCTAATGTTAGCTACCTAAGTAGTTTTGAAAGTGTCACTTAGCTTAGTATACCGAGAGGCATAAAAAAACGCAAAGTGGTTTTTATTGTCTAATTTGAAAACTGATCATTTTTCCTTTTGCTGATTGACATTATGACCATCAGGTATGGTAAGCATTTCAAAATGTTAAGTGTCTGGGTTTGAATCCTTTCTTGGTTTAACACCTCATTATGATTATGTAAATGCAGCACAGTTCCCTGGATCAAGGTTGTGAATCACACAGGGAGAAATCATTTTGCATATGAAAAGCCGAAGAAAAAAAAAAAACATAAACAAAGCACATCATTCCCACTACAAATACCACAATGGTTTGTCACTAAAGTGACTATATCCCCCGCCGTTAGGTCACCAAAACCGACTGGTGTCTGCGCATTCCCAGTGAGAAGGTTGGTACCAAAAAGAATTGAAATAGGTTGACTCCTTCTGGAGATATCACGCTGACAATGTTCGGGACGGACGGACGTACGCGGTGGGGGATAACAAACTAATGAATCTCAGAAGAATCTAACATTTTGAATGTTGAATGATGGCCAGTCTCAAAGAAAAGATTCTGGAGGCATTAATGTCCATTAAATGACTTTATCCAGACTGCAGGGATGACTCAGAATGACCAGATGTGTCAGCTGTCGTCCCTGACATCATCTGTGATGCTACAAAAACACATTCCATAAAATATCTTCTGCCATGTCAGATAATGCATAAGAACTGCTGAATTGACTGGCAATGTAACGATAACAGTGAGGGCAAGTCTCACGACCAAAATAACAGTTTTCTGAGACCGTGTTTTGCAACTACGAAAGAAACCATTAATCGCTACTTTAAAAAGTAAATTTCATTATTCGTTTTTAATGCCTCTCAGTATAGCTGCAGTGACACATGCCATACAAACTAAACATTACACTTTGAATTCCTTCAAAATATTAACTGAAATTGGAAACACTTACCTAGCAAGCTACAGATTCTCCCTGAAAATAAATTGAAGCCACCACTTCTTTGTATCTCCACAGAACAAAATAGGTCTCCTTTAATGTAAATTTTGTTGCTCATCCTGCTCTTTACTGACCGAGGTTAGTAATATGAAGATGTCAGAGTAAAAGTGGATAGCACACACATACAGGTTTTCGCCGGCTGGAGCTGTTGACATCAAACAAAGATGCTGTACAGTCCTCGGATGTTGCTCTTCTGTCCTCAGGCAGGGAGTTGATATAGCTGGTCTTCACAACCAACACGTAGCAAGCAGAGCACTTTCGTTGCTTTGCTCCTTGCTGGGGCAATTTTTATCAACTCTTGGATGAATGGTATTGGCAAATACCTCAGACTGTTCCCAGATCAGGAGCTTTTTTCATACTGCTTCCTCATGATTGTTCAATATTCATTTCGCGTCTGCCCAATATTTTTGGGGTATTGTACGAGTGCATTGGTTGAGCAGTTCCGTGGACAGTACCCAGATAGCATACGGATTTGTTATTACTTGTTATGGCCCCAATTTGTTATGACATTTATGACAGCAAGGGATGACAGACACAATTTTAAAACATTTAATTGAACAAAGACAACTAACTACTCTACCGACCAAGATTGATATATACAACAAAAAAAATATTTACAGTCCCATTGGTTGGGTTGCTTAGTGATGTTGCCGGTGAGGAAAATGCTCCAACACAGGCAAAAATCCACAAAAAGCTACACAGGTCTTGAAAAGAGTGACAGGTCCGGTCAAATGTATCCCTCTGCTTGCAATTTCTCCTACTACTTTACTCTCTCAATTTTCCTCTTTATATACTCTTTTGCAGACCCCTCCCACATTTAGACCTCTTTTTTTTTATTCTCTGTGACTTGTCCCAGACATGCCCAAGACATGCCCAAACCTAACTCCAGTCTGGGCTTAACATAAGAAAGGTCAATACTGCCATCTAGTGGCTTCTATTTGCATTACATACTGAAGTGATTGGCGCGTGCATGTGGTGCACGTCAGGATTACATACCACGCACTTTTCTTTATTTCCTCTCGTGCCTCACTGGAAAAGCAATAAAAATCAATCGATTCTTCAATTTGCTGCTAATAACCAAAAGAAAAGGATCAGTGTGTGCACAGCTCTGCTCTGGGATCTTACCCTTACACCTGGAGACAGGTCGTTACCGGGTAGTCCAGAAGAGGAGCGTATTTGTATTTACTGTGATGCAAATGATATTGAAAATGAGTTCCATTTTGTTTTTTACTGTCCTTTTTATTATACGCCCGTCTTAAGACGGGACGTATTATGTCATCACCCCCGTCCGTCCGTCCGTCTGTTGTCTGTTAGCAATTTCTTGTCCGGGGCATAACTCCTGAGCCGCTTGAGCTACATTCGTGATACTTCACATACACGTGCACCATCACTAGGCGCTGTGTCACGCACCATGATTTTGTTTACCCGGTCAAGGTCAAGGTCACTGGCAAAGGTCAAAGGTCACACGGGGCCCAGATGGGGCTTGTCCGGAGTATAACTTCTCAACCGCTTCAGATACATCCATGATATTTCACACACACGTGTACCATCACTGAGCGGAGCGGAGTACCATGTTTACGGCCCTCCCTCCAAGGTCAAGGTCACAGACAAAGGTCAAAGCTCACATGGGGCTGTTGTCTGTTGGATATTGGTATCATGTTGTCTGTCCACTTCCTGAACCATGTTCATGACGGGCGTATTATGTACCGTTGGCGGTGCTCTTCTTGTTACTATGAGTTGCGGAAGAAATTATTTAAGAGGTGTAAGATTTGATGTGGATAAGCCATGCAGAAAGACTGAAATGGATTTTTGATAATAAAATATTTGCACTTGCTGAATATTTGGAGAAAGCGTGGGATAAACGAACAAAAATAACATACCTATGATTATATATATTTTATTTTAGGTGTTAAGTGTGTAGCTTCTGATTAAAGGAATCCACTCGACCCATTTTTTTCTACCCTAAACAATTGCTAAACATCTGAATAACAACATAAATCAACCTGGATGTAGTGATTTTAGTACATCGCGAAAAAAATGCAATTATCGGAAAGGTGCGAGCGAAACAAGTATGCCTTCGTGGAAATGTTGCGACGTCACACGAGGTCAACAGCCGACTAACAACATGGCAGTCTCTAATGCGGCATCGCAATCCGGTCGCGAATTCATTGTAAGATTCCATAATCTAAAATCAGAAAATGTGTGCAAATACTACTGTTCATTCAAGATGCACAAGGGGAGCTTAGGAGCACATTTATTGCTTTGATACTCACCCTGGAAAGCTCACGTTTCTTGGCGGCAGTACGGGGTCTTTTGGTTTGGCTTGGTGAAGGACCAGTTGTAATTGCGGCTGTAGGATTAGGTGTTTGCCGACGTAGCTAATGTCCCACAAGTACCTTCCTTTATCAACACGTTTTCCATTTCAAGAATAATCGAATGGCAATTGAAGACACGGCTTCTCTCCCCCATGCGATCTAACAGCGAAAAAATAATGGGCTGCATTCAGTACCAAAGACTTGTTCAGTAAAGAAAAATAATTTAATTGTAATTAGGTCTATGCGCCGGGACTCGGCGACGCATTTCAAAACTCTTGAGCGAACAAAGGTAAATTAGGTGACTAGTACTTTGGTTTCGTCCGTTTACATTTTCCGATCAGACAGCTGTCTATTTTTCACAGGGAGTTGCGTGACCGTGCTGCAAAACCAGGTGTACATACTTGACGCCGAAATTACCTTAATTCGCCGAAGAGTTCTGAAATGCCGTCGTCCAGTGCCAGTGCATAGACCTAATTGTAATTAAATTATTTTTCTCTGCTGAATGTAACCCATTATTTTTTCGCTGTTAGATTGCATGGGGGAGAGAAGCCATGTCTTCAATTGCCACTCGATTATTCTTGAAATGGAAAACGTGTTGATAAAGGAAACACATCTAGAATTAGCCAGGACTAATTGTTAATAAAGGGAGGGATATTAGCCCAGGTCTAACGCCACCGCTGACCATTATTACACCCAATCACTCGTGAAATGAATAATATGGCTCAATTTGGTAGCTCTTTTATCCACGGCACTTCACAGCACAATGGCGTCTAGCTGAACAGCACTGCGGAAGTGCGGCCTCGCGACAGTGTAAACACCTCGTGTGACGTCACACGCCTTCGGCTCTCTGGGCCCGAAGCGTCTTGTAGTTCAGTGGGGAAGGTACAGTTTCGACGGGGACTATGTCAAAACTACTGGACAGACCGGGATTTAAGGTTGCTAGTATGTTTTAGGTAATTACAGAGAGTAAGTTTGAGCTAGTATACTGGACAGGACCGTTTAGTCTGGTGGAACACTTTAAGCGAAGGATTGTGTGATATTATACACTGATGATTTTGGTGTCTTATGATCCCGTAAGGGATGGGTCTTTAAGTCATGACACAGAGTAAAAAAATTAATTTAAAAAATTCATTTATTCATTCATTCATACAGTACATACCTCACCTGTGCGTTTTTAATGGCGCTGAGTATAGATTGGGCAATATCATCTCAGATTAGCAAGACATTAAACCACAAAGGGTCTGGGTAACTTTGGGCCAGAATCGGTACAGAAATGCTGCTTGCTACCCAGAATGTATAATAATGATGATACTAACAAAGCAGATATTCACCAAGGCCTGAGAGGTGGCATATTTTTCTCACCATCAAAACGGTGCAAACCCAAAAAATGTACAACCCCAATTCCAAAATAGAATCAGAATCAGAATCAGACGACTTAATTTGTCCTAAAAAAGGCAATTCAGTTTCTCCAGTCTACCGGGGAAGGTAGACTGCAGCGGGTAGCACACTGAGAAGCGCCCCGGTTGGGACAAAGTGTAAACTATGAATAAAATCAAAATGCAATGACCTCCAAATCACACCAGCCAGTATTTTATTCACAATAGAACAGAGAAGATGCACTTTATTGAACCCCGTGGGACTGTCAGGAGCAATAGGCAGCCACAGACCAGCACCCAGGGACCAACTCCAGTTTCTTGGTCAGGGCAGGAGTGTTCCTACACTCAACAAAAATATAAATGCAACACTTTTGTTTTTGCTCCCATTTGTCATGAGATGGACTCAAAGATCTAAAATTCATTCCAGATACACAATATTACCATTTCTCTCAAACATTGTTCACAAATCTGTCTAAATGTGTGATAGTGAGCACTTTTGCTTTGCTGAGACAATCCATCCCACCTCACAGGTGTGCCACAATCAGGTTGATTACCTGACTAATCAGGTTTCTGTTTAGTTTTCTGTTACTAATCAACCTGATGAAGGTCACAGGACCGAAACGTTGTCCTGAGTTCTGAATAAAGTTTTTTTCTTTGCAGAGAAGAGAGTGTGTGGGAGTTTTTCCATTTTGCCTTTTAAAACATGCAAGTGTCCCACACTATATGCACTAATGCATTCACATACCATCAGACTTGCTGGCTTTTGAACTGAACGCTGATAACAGGAGGGGTGGTCTTTCTCCTCTTTAGCTCAGAGGACACGATGCCTATGATTTTGAACAAGAATGTCAAATTTGAACTCGTCTGACCACAGGACACTTTTCCACTTTGCAACAATCCATTTTAAATGAGCCTTGGACCATAGAACACGGCGGCGCTTCTGGATCATGCTCAGCAATGGCTTCCTTTTTGCATGTTAGTTTTGGGTGGCATCTGTGGATGGCACAGCGGACTGTGTTAACTGACAGTAGTTTCTTAAGTATTCCTATTTAGTAATGTCAATGACAGAATCATGCTGATGAGTGATGCAGCGGCGTCTGAGGGCCCGAAGATCACGGGCATCCAGTAAAGGTCTTCGGGTTGGAGAGCCTCTGGTCATCTTTACTTCTGAGAAACTCAACCTCTCTTAGACATCCCTTTTATAGCCAATCATGTTACACACCTGATGCCAGTTAATGTAATTACTTGCTAAATGTTCTTTTATCTGATTCTCTTATATATTAATTGCTTTTTCAGCCTTTTTGCCTGTGTCCCAACTTTTTTGAGACCTGTTGCAGCCAGAAAATTTGAAATGAGCTCATTTTGTGCATTAAAATGTAAAAATGTCTCAGGTTCAACATTTAAAATACTATCTATGCTCTATTGTAAATAACATATTGGCTCATGTGATCTGAAATTCATTGCATTTTGATTTTATTCACAATTTACACTTCGTCCCAACTATTTCGGAATTGGGGTTGTAATTTCAAAAAATATGCAGGAGCAACACAGGGGTTACCGCTGTTGCCTCACAGCAAGAAGGTCTTGGATTCAAATTGAATCCTTGAGTTTCCAAAGCGCCAAACTCCAAGGAACACTCTTTTTCAAGAAAGGGAAATTTTTTTTTTTTTTTTTGCCCATATGTTATGACCCATATATGACCCATACATTTTTATTTTATTTCTTTACAAGAAACAGTTTTTTTTTTTAGAAACTCATTTTTTAAGATATGCAGACCTCTAATTCATTGGAGTTGGACTCTTCGGAAACTCAATGATTCAATTTGGCCTGGGGCCTTTCTGAGCGCATATCCTCCCCATGTTCATGTGGGTTCCATCCAGGTACTCAGATGATCCAAAGACATGCATGTTAGGCAAATTAGAGACTATACATTGCCCACAGGTATGAGTAAATGGTGTGTGTTTTTTGCCATGTATAGGTGCGCAGTCCAGGTTGTGTCCCCTACCTTTAACTCAGAGTTAGCTAGGATAGACTCCAGCTCCCTCATGAGGAAGAAGCAAATGGAGGACAGAAAAATATGTAAATATGTTAAAATCGCCAGTTTATATTCAAGGTTCCTTTGGTAGCCGGTTTAACACCTAGTGGGCAAAGCATGAAAGCAAGAAATCTGAACCAGGAGTGAAATTAAACTAAACTGGGATCACATCTATGGTTTATATGCGTTTTGACTGAATATTCACAGTAGCATTATAAAACAGGGAAGTGCTAATGAAATTTCATGAATTACCACATCACTCAGTCATATTTCCACTCTCTTCCCACCTCTCACTTATGTCTCTGCCTACCCCTACTCGAGTGATCCATCCAATGACATAGCTTTTTCAAAATAAAGGTCACAATATCAATTCAGTATCTTGCATTGTTACTCAGTGCTACTTAATATTTGTAGCACTTTCAGTACAAATCATTTGCACACATAATTCAAGAGGCAAACTTGGGAGGCAAACTCAGGTAAACTGAAGAATTGAAGGGTACAGCTCAGACAAATGTTTGTGATTTTAGACAATGGGGTATCCATCAATTTTTCTGTACCCTGAATCCATCCTGCAATGAGTGATGCTGCCATTTTGTGTTTATAGAGTGGACTTCAAATTCAATAAAAACCTGAATAGAGTGATATACTTCAGGAATGCAGTGTGAATGGCAGTAAGGTTCATTTTCCCTCATCTCCTTCACAGCTACCCAGACCTCACCTTCTGGTTTTCACACAGATAATATTTCCCATTTTTAGAAAACCAATTAGCTGCTGAATCTAATCTATTACAACCACAGCACAAAGGATACACTCTCAAAAATTGGATCATATAAGCCTCACTGCCATTCTATAGAAGTACCCCGTCTAGTACAAGTTCGAAATTTGTTTCTGGGCAAAGATTTCTGGGCTTTATCTGTCCTGTAACTCTTTTTATTAGTATGATAGAGGGTTTTATGAGGTTCTAAACAGCGTTGTTTTCCTTAACGATGAGGATGATGAAATAATTTCATTAACGCACCTATTTTTCATGACTAAAACGGGACGTTGACGAGCTAAACATAGCTCTTTGATGATGAAAATATGACAAGACATATCTGGTGTTTTCGTCGACGAGAGGAGACGAGACGAAAATGTTAGTGGGCTGGCTTGCTGGCCTGTGAACGTCCGGGCAACAGGAAAAGCTTTAACGACCTTGATTGGCTTGAAAATGATGTTCCTCATTTGCATACCAACCAATCAGCTTCTGGGAGTGTGTGCATGCATTAGAGAGGCTGTCTGCCAGAAAGTTTCTGGTAAGTCATGGATGGCTAGACGTCTCAGCGAGCCGTCGTGTATCAAATTGCTCGTTGCTCTTTGGATACAGCCACCCTGTATGCTAGTAAGCTAACAAACGTTGACAAAGGAAAATCTTTGTGAGTGATCATCATTTTACGCTGATATGATATGTTTCTTGCCCCAACTGTACTAACTTGGATGCGCAGGGCGCGATCATTGTTGTTTACACTGCTCTAGGCATTGATGGTTTGAGGTGTAAAATTAGCCTCAAATATCTTTTTTTTTCTTTCGTCAAGACAACTATTTATCATGACGTGGGCTGATGCTATTTTGTTTACCGGGTGATTAACAATTAGCCAATTAGCTGGCTAGCTCTCAGCTGTACTGGCCGTAATGTTGAAGTTAGCTGGTTGATGTTCACACGGTGGACGGTGCTGTGTTGTTATATTGTTAGTTAGGGAAATTGATTGTGTTGATAGAATTTGCAAGCTAACTTGGTGTTGATTTCATAGGTGTTGATTAACCTAATGTCAGGTCATGTAGATGGCTGGCTAGATGGCTTAATTGTAATGGTAATACAGCTAGCTAACTCAAAGTGTTTTGCACTTTTTATCGAAGCGTTTTCACACAGAAGTGAATTTTTGAACAATGAGGCAGGTATGACAGGAATTTTGATCGCTCTGATCGTCAGTATTATGCAGTTTTCTACCAAAGTTTGAAAATCTTAGTACTGCAAACGATAAATCAGGATACATAGATCTCAAGTATAGGACTATTCTTGATGTTTTTAATGCCAAAGTGATAATATCATGGACTACAAAGTTGACTCTGGTGAACATGGTAACTAACGACGCCAGGCGACCACAGAAAGTCTAGGTCATTATCAAATGTAAACAAACATGGTGTCAGGTAAAAACTAACTTGTACCTCGCTATTATCCTCATTCTGCTGGCTGGTGATTCTCATCCTAACCCAAGCCTGATCAAGTTCCCCTACAGTGACTGAGGCAAACCAGTGCGTACAAACCAGAGAGCTATACATTGCAATGTCTGTGATCTGTGGGTACATTGTCGGTGCATCAGCATCAAACTACCCACCTCTGACATGCTATCAGAGAGTGACGACCCTCACCTTGTGTAAAATCTCATCTGACTTCAAGGTTGCTAAAATCACCACTATCTTTAAAAAAACAGAGCAAAACTGAAGCTGGTAACAATCAACCTGTCTCGATACTCAGCAATGTTAGCAAAGTGATTAAGAAGGCTGTTTATGAGCAACTCAATCACTACCTCACAGGTCAAACTCTTTTATGAGCACCAGTCAGGTTTCAGGTCCTCTACTCCTGTTACAGAGAGAAAATACGTGACAAACTGCCAAACACAGTGCTTTTATAACTCCCAAATTTTTGAAGTTTATAAATCTCATTTTCAGTGCATTTAAAATATAAATCATATTTGTGTACTTTCATTCTCATTTTATTGAAGAATATTTACAGCTGCTTGCATTTAACTGACAAAGGCACATTCACACAGAAATGCAGGGATAGGGAGTAGCTCATTCCTGATATTTTGGACTGCATTTTTGACCATATACGGAGACTTATGATCATTTTGTGAGGAGTTGAACGACAGGAAGTATAAGTCTGCCAAAATTATGTGACAAGTTGGCTGTGGAGATGGAACATGTATTGACAACTTTTCAAATTGCACACTCGCTCTCTATGTCTCTGACAGACCACAAACTCTTCTAGCAACAATCTATTACAGCAAGCTGGTGGAAATATTAAGCAGCAAAATGTAATTCAATTTATCTATAAAACATTCTGTCCATCCTGTGACCTCCTGGAAAAGATGCACTTCAATTTTGTGAATATTAAATGTCTCGAAGGGAAAAAATATGCTTCAGTCAAAATATTTTGAAACTTTTTATCAGTTCAATCTTCATTGAATGCTCCTAATGATACTTGCTGATATTAGAATATACAGTATGCTTTATAAGCTGAAAACTGGATTTTCAAGGGAAGAAAATTAACAGATGGGTTCTGAGGATTTGGGGACTTACTAGCAGCATGAGTGTCAAATTTGTTTTCAATACCATTGTTGAACATTGCATTACGACAGAACGAAGCATTTTCTTCTGCAAATAAATGATGATGTAAAATAACAATATGTATTGTAATGGACTCAAGTAGCTCATGAAACAGTAGACATTTGCATTAATTTGATTGCAAGACTCTTTTGGGCTCCAAAATTACTGGCACTATTGACTGGTAAAGCACAAAAAAATTAAAAAATCCCTTAAAAAATTTCAAAAACTCAAAAATACATTTATTGAGAAACTTTAAATTGCAACATGAGAGAAATGTTGTACAATATTAATATTCCAAGGGAACGAAACAAAATCATTTGCTGATTTAATGAAAAATCACAGTGGGTTTAAAGTGCTTGAAAGTCTGAAAAAAAGACTGAAACAAGACCTGTGTCATTTTGTAGGTCTTAGTGAGCAGATAAAGAAAATGCAAAAATAAAAAAAAAATCTGTTGGGATTTTTTTGCAGAAAATCCACTTTTTCATCGGCACCCAACTTGAAATTTTCAAATTGATGTTAAGGGTTAAAAAACTTCTGCGCTTTGGTGATTTATTTCTGAAAGTCTCCTCTGCAGGGTTTTCGATCAAAATAATGTGAAAATGAGTTGGCTTCCCAAGATCTAATTGTTGGGGGAGACTTTAACTGCCACCTAAACCCCACTATTGATAACTTTCCTGCTGGTATCTCCCCTACTACTAAACAAGCAAAGATGCTTAAACTTTTATGTCAAGATTATGGATACTTGGATGTGTGGAGGGCTCTCCATCCTAATAAGTTAGGGTTTACTTTTTTTTCTCCCCCCCACAATAGTTATAGCAGAATTGATTATTTTTTTATTCCCTCCTCCAAGTTATTTTTGACCTCGTGTGTCCTGGGTAATATTAAATTATCAGACCACGCCCCTCTCTACATGATGTATTCTTTGTCAGAAGAAAGGGCACTGTCTAGGTCTTGGAGATTTAAACCATCTCTTCTTAAAGACGATAAATTTGTTTCCTATTTTACCTTTGAATTCAAGATATTTTACTCAATTAATTCACCTTCAATGAACAATTCCTCTATGTTATGGGAAACTTGCAAGGCTTTTTGTCGAGGTCTAGTGATGTCCTATGAGGCTGCCAAGAGACGTAAAAAGAATGATCGTAGCTAATTCCTCGAGATTAAATTAACTGATTTGGAGAATCAATACATTCTATCCTCTTCTGCAAATTTACTTCGACAAGTTACAGCTACTAGAGCTGCATTAAATACGTTACTGATCCAAGACTCGGAACATTCGTTAAAGTACGCTAGACAGGAAACTTACGAATTTGGTGATAAACCTGGAAAATATCTTGCCAATCTTGCCAAAAAGAGGGCTAATTCACAAACTATTGTTTCTATTTTAGATGACAATGGGATCAGATCATTTGAATCCAAAACTATTAACAGGGAGTTTGCATTGTTTTATTCTAACCTTTATAAATCTGAACAATCTGAGAATGCTACTGTTCTGATGTATACGTTTTTTTTCTGAGTTAAAACTCCCACAAATTACTGATGTCCAGAAATTTCAGCTTAATGCTCCAATAACAAGAGAGGAGGCACTTACTGCCTTGAAAGCTATGCCTTCTGGAAAGGCTGCAGGGCCGGACGGTTTTGGCTCTGAGTTTTTTAAGGAGTTTAACCACATCCTTCTTGATCCATTGTTAGCCATGCAAAATCATTCCTTTGAAGTAGGAATCTTGCCACAGTCTTTGAGAGAGGCAAATATTTCTCTCATTTTAAAAAAAGATAAATGTCCTGAGAAGTGCGCCTCATACAGACCAATAGCTTTATTAAATTCAGATCAGAAATTACTTTCTAAAATTTTAGCTTTGCGCCTGGAAAAAGTCTTACCGTATATTATCAACAAAGACCAGACTGGCGTCATTAAGGGACGAAATTCTAGTGATAACACAAGAAGGCTTTTCAACATTATCCAATTTTGTCGAGATTTTAAACATCCAGCTATGGTCCTTTCTCTTGATGCCGAAAAGCATTTGACAGAGTTGAATGGCCTTATTTGTTTTTTGCTTTGGAAGCATTTGGTTTGGGAGATTTTTTCATCAATTGGATTAAGGTTCTGTATAACTCCCCCGTGGCAGCAGTTCTGACTAACGGGTTGAGATCTAATAATTTTTCTTTGCAACGGGGAAATCGTCAGGGTGATCCTCTCAGCCCATTACTTTTCAATCTTGCGGTCGAACCTTTAGCTCAGGCCATAAGGCAGTCAACTCTAATATCCGGGACTCGAGCTGAAGATGTGGAACATAAGATCACATTGTATGCTGATGATGTGCTAATAATTTCTTTCTCAACCTCAATTGTCAATTCCTCATCTAGTACAGGTTATTTCTGCATTTGGCGCTTTCTCTGGATATAAAATCAATTTTACTAAGTCAGAGGCTATGCCTCTAGGGTCTCTCATATCTATTCCAGATTTAACTGAGCCCTTTCCTTTCCAGTGGTCCCCAGACGGTTTTCGGTATTTGGGTGTGTTTATTACACCAACATATGATCAGCTCTATAAAAATAATTTTCCGACCCTCTTAAATGCGATTAAAGCTGATCTAGATCGCTGGGCTCCCTTACCTCTCTCTTGGTTAGGCAGGATTTCCCTTATAAAAATGAATATTCTTCCTAGACTTTTATATCCTCTACAAATGATTCCCTTCCTATTATCTAATAAGGTCATTAAGGTGCTTGAAGGATGGCTAAGCTCCTTTATATGGAGTAAGAGGAAACCTAGATTAAAATTAGCTAAACTTCAAACGCCTGGTTCTGACGGGGGTTTGGATCTACTCGATATAAGACTTTTTCAACTAGCTGTGCATCTTCGTGTGATAGCAAACTGGTTTAAAAATGATCAGATATCAATTTGGTTTGACATCGAGAATCTGCAGTCAAAATGTCCATTACGGAATCTCTTATTTATCAAAGACCGCAAACATCTGAAAAAATTGTGTCTTAATCCAGTTACACTAAGTACAGTTAAAGCTTGGAGTCTTATTCGTAAGTTAGAAGGTCGTGCTGAGTTAACATCTCCTCTTACTCCAATCTTAAATAATCCAGATTTTGTGCCTGGCTATTTAGACAGGAACTTCAGGAGGTTGTGCGTACGGGGTCTGACAACATTAGGTGACATGTTTGATGGGCAGACTATATTATCCTTTCCTCAGTTACAGTATCGGCTTGATATCAGGAAATCTGATGAGTATAAATACTTACAAATTTTACATTTTATTATTAAAGATACCACACTTACAACTGATTGCTCACTTTCACGGATTGAAAGAATTCTATCGTCACAAATTTCAGAACGTATTAGTATTTTTTATAAAGCTCTCATTTCTAATTTACCTTCAACTTCCCTGGCCTTAAAAATGGCATGGGAAAGAGATCTTGGGGTTACCATTGGAGATGATGAGTGGCAGCAGGTTTGGATTTATGCTAAAGATATATCTGTTTGCAATCGTTTTAAATCTACTTAGTTTAAAATTCTTCATCGTATCTATATCACCCCTGCCCTTAAAAATAAAATGGATCCCAATGCTTCTCCATTTTGTTGTAAATGCAAAATTGTGATTGGTGATCTTATTCACTATTTTTGGTTGTGTCCTAGGATTCAGAGATATTGGTCAAGTGTAGTAGATGAATTATCTTTTATTTTTCATGTACCTGTGGAGCTGGACCCTGTTTGTTTGCTTCTTGGTTTTCCTGATTCTCATATTACAAGACGTAGTTATAAGAGGCTATTTAATCTCCTCACATTTGCTGCAAGGAAGAACATTTTAACTTACTGGACAAAAGATTCCTCTCCTTCTAAGAATTCTTGGCATAACATTATCATGGACTGTATTCCTAATGAATATATTACATCAATGTTACATTCTAGAATGGATAATTTTTATAAAATGTGGGATCCATACCTGGAATTTGTTAAACCTAGATTGTCCATTTCAATATTTCAAGGTCTGTTTCACTGTACCTAGGGGGATTTGATGTTCTCCGTCAAACCAGCGTTTGTTTGAGAATGTCTGTCTTTGTGTCCACCAAGCTTTGGCGTTGGTCACACAGATGAACTTATATAATGTCTGTATATTTATTGGTACATGTGTACATATGTATATGCCTTTTTGTATGTATTGGTATGTATGTATATATATATGTACTAATGTATGTATGTATGTGTGTATGCATATGTTTATATATGCATGGATATTTTTGCCCCACCTATTTTATATCAGGCCTGAGAGAGGGTTCTCCTTTTCTCTTTTTTTTTTTTTTATATATTGCGTGTTCTTCTTTCTGTCTTACTGTTTTGTGTTTATTTGTGAAATAATATAAATATTAAAAAAAAAAAAAAAGAATGTGAAAAATAGTAATAGTGGTCCATCTCCTTTCTTTAACCCTCACGGCTTCTATCTAGCTAACTGTAATGCTTAGACATGTGCGCTATTGTACTCTTTGACGGATTGCTTTAAAGCTATTCTTACCTTATTTATACAAGTATAAATATTTATACAAATATTTAATTATACAAGTATTTTCTATATGTTTTTATATATTTTTGTATTGTTTGGGCAGTGCCCGTCAGGGGTGACATTAATTTTTTAGCCCACTGCAGCTCATGAAACGGCACGAATATGCATAAATTTGTTTGAAAGGCTCATTAATGAAAAAGATATACGAGAGTCGGTCATGTATTCTGAATATATTCGCAGAAAAAGGGCATTGTTAGGCACAACGCGTAGCAGAGCGACATTGTAAGGATGACGGTAATTCAAATGAATGCATAAAATCCAAGAGGGATGGAAATTAGCAAATGTTTTGGATCTCTTCCCTTTTTTTCAGATTATTGCCATCTTTCAAATGTCACATCAATTACATTAATGTACCCAACTGACAATCATTTTGTAATTACAGTATCATTTCTTAATGATTGCAGGTCATGTGTCATGTGCTGGTCTTGGTTTTTCAGCAGTGAATTGTTTGATTGTTAATCAGGCAAACTTAAAGAGCTTGAGAGCAATCAGGAGGTAAAGGGTGAGGTTACTGAAGGCCCTCTTACTGAACATCTGATGACATGCCACTGCACTCTGTATTTTAAATCTACAGCACGAACGAAACGGGTGCTCATATGTGGTGATTTCTTGGCCCATATCAGAGTTAATCTGCCAAAATTATGCCGGTAACTATACAAACTGTAATGACCAGTATCATTTCCACAGATATTCCAGTTGCACCTAAGTTGTGAGCAAACAAATCACAGTGTAATATGCACAGTGAACAATTATCTCATTAGATACAGTATGTTCTCACTGGCAAATAATTTTGTTCGGCTTTTGGAAATTTAAGGTGTTCAGCACCTTGTTTATATTACTAATGTCCCAGGCTGGATTAAATGTATGCCAACTGTGTTACTGCTACCCATTTAACCCCAAAAAAAGACAATAAGGCTCCTAACTCATAGCCTGTTTGAAAAATCTGCTTTGGCAGTCAGGTAAAAGCCTTTTTCTGAAACTTCTTTTTGCTTTGGTAGATTGATAGGTATCTAATTATATTAACCGTCCATTCTGTGCTGACTTTACACTTTACGGTGAAGGATGGATGGTATCCATAGTATATGTTAGTTACATGTGAGATATCTGCCTGTTGGAGTGTTTTTTGTTGTCACTGTTTTGTTACTGTATTTTCCCCCTCTACTTAATGCCCAGTGCAATGCTGGCTTTCATTTTTGTTTTTTTGTTTTTTTGACAACATTGTGTAGACCGGTTTGCTTTTTGCACAACTTTACAAACTCTGTTGGGCATCTTTGCCACAATTCTAAACAAAAGTGCTGTGTAAGAAAAGACATGATTTGATAAAACATTCTAAGCAACAATATGTGAAATTGAAATTCTTTCTAATATCACTGCATACAGCCCCATTGCAGAAAAAGTTAGGACAGTATGGACAATGGACATACAGTAAAGCAGTGAATTTATTTCATTGCTGACAGTATGAAGAATTTTGACGTTTTGTCAGGTAAACTTCATTTTACAGTATTTGTAAATACACACCCACTCCTGCCATTCGGTCCTGCGAGGCATTTCGAAAAGCACTGGGATGGGGCACTTTAAGACCAGTAAAGAGATCAGAAATTTGAATAGTGATGTAATTGAAACAGCCGGTATCAACTGGTGATCGTAATCATGATTTGGTGCAAAAGCAGTATCCAGGAAAAGTCACGTCCTTCAGGAGAAAAGATGGGCCGAGGATCGCCAATTTGGCCACGAATTCTAGATAAAATCATTGAAAGGCTTCGGAACGATCTTCCGAAAAGAAAAACAAGGAGGAATAGGACATTTCACCCTCTATGATGCAGCACACACTTAAAAGATTCAAGGAATCTGGAGGAATTTCTATGCATAAAGGGCAAGGGCACAAGCTTGAGTTGAATACCTGTCATTTCCAATCACTCAAATGGCACTGCCTCAGTGATATCACCAAATGGACTCAGGATTAATTATGAAAACCTTTTTCAAGGACTCTCATATGTAGTTGCATTCAAAAATGCCAGTTAAAACCTCACCGTGCAAAGAAAGAAGCCTTATGTTAACACTGTCCAGAAGCACCATCAACTTTCCTGTGATCAGAAGTATCTGCGATGGACCATCATAAAGTAGAAACTGGTATTGAGGTCAAATCCATTAATATTTCAGGTTTGTAATTATTGTGGCCCCAACTGCTCTATGCAATTGCTTCAGGTGTTCTGCAAGAGAGCAGTGCAATTCAGCAGAAGCAAAATATAGTTCAGTCTTCATTAAGGTCACCTTAGAGTATTTGCAGGGACAGGAAAATGTATCATGCAAAAAAAAAAAATTTAGCCTGGAACATGAATAAAGAAACAGAACTAAATAAAAGTGCGGAAATGAGCAGCGCAAGTCTCGTTAATCTGAAGGGAAAATTATGTTCCGCTGTGGTCATAAATTGATAGATATTCGCGTTGAAATATAAATTTTCTGCTTAAGACCTGGTGAATTCTGATTTCCTTACTTTTTCTCATATCAAAGGCATTGCAACTGGGGCAGGAAAAAGGAAAAACAAATGTTTTTTGCTTGTTCGGACTAATGGCTGCCATAATTCAGCGATTTCCGTGTTGTATGGGTCGGTGGATACTCTGACCGCACTACTCTGAAGTGTTGCCAAATTTGGCAATATATCAGTCTGGCTAAGTTTATGGAGGGCCAAACAGACTGCATTTGAATGCAGATGTACGTAGGGCGGCAAAATACTGTCCTCCATTCCTTAAAAATAACTGGTGGACCAAGCAGAGACTAAAAATGTGTATTCAGACTTTGAGCAGTGGTATTTATTTTTCTCAAAACTATTCGAAAATACAGGAAGAAAATGGACGTGAAGATAATCCTAAAGGCAGCTAGAGTAAGCATATTCCGGTCAGTCAAGTCACATTGGCATGTTTGTGACAACTGTGGAACATTGTTAGAGTTTGGTGTGTAGACTCCAATCTCATCGCTCGCTCCAGATAAGTTTACTTGAAGCAGGGCTCTCAAGTCTCACGCATTGAGCGTGAGACACAGGCAATCCAATAAGTTCACACGCCACACATTACATTTCTCACGCTGAGAGGTGATAAAACTCACCACACATTAGTAACATAGATTTTATATAAAAGAGATAAGTAATCTGAATGGATGAAGGGAAGGGAGACTGCTCTAATGTTCTGGTGAAAAGATACAGTATTCAAAAACAAACTGGCAGTCTCGCCCTCTCGCCTAAATATACTTCTTCTTCTTTGAGTTTACTGACAGTTGTGCATATTCAATAACTGATTAATAATATTATATTATTATATTCAATAAATTTGCAGCTCCACGTCCACTGGCGGACACATCTGCACAAAGATACACCGTTGTTCTTCTCGAACACGCCAAATCCAGATAATCCGTGAATGATGAATTAAATTCATATTTTAATTTGAAAAAAGTGCCAGTGTCAAAGTTACGAAGTGAAAGTATACTTTTACTTTTACTGTGCTACATTTAAAAGATAAAAGTCCCGGTTTAAATAAATCTTAAGTACAAATCCTCAAAAAACTACTTATGTACTGTATCGAAGTACATTTACTTCGTAACTATGCATCTTTGAAAACGGGAGTATCATGCCCCCCCCCGGCGAAAATCTCACTCTACCCAGCATTCAAAACTTGCTAACGAGCGGGAAGCCATACTGGCGCAAAGCTTCAATGCAAAGACATGCAAAGGGTGAGCTGGGAGATTTTACTTTGCTCGATGACACTAATGGCAAACTTCTTGAAGTTTCAGCGATGCTTACCTACTCTTAGTTTGGGCCATTACCACGAATGCTTAGCAATAGCAGGGGCCGTGCCAATCCTCGGCTGTCATGGAAAAAGTACAGTGAATCAGATATGCAGCAAATCCAAGGGGAATCTTGTGAATCTGCTACGTGTGGGGCTGGCAACTGCTACCATGGCCATTCCCCCAAGATCTCCTCCGCCACTAGGGAAAGATTCTACCAAGAGAAGGTGCAATCTGTGGGCTGGCGACTGCTGCCATCTTTCATGAGTTCCTGGGCTACAACCTCAATAGTCTGTCTACAGCTGATCCTAGTAAGCTTGATGACAGATGTTAAGATGGGAGCATACTCTTAACCCAACAAGCCACCTGATATGCAAAAATAGGATTCGACATCGAAGCAATGAATATGTATTATACAAATGCCTCCAATATTGGTTAACCATGGCCCAGCCAGGTTTGTCTGACCAGTTAGCAGTGTGTCAATGTTCAGAGCTCCAGACTTAAGGATTTAACAGCGACTGTGCATTTATGTTGCTGACCGAGGAGGTTTTGAAGGGATTTTTCTTCAGCAGGGTAATAATTCTTCTGTCATCTGCCACTTAGTGGATCTTCCACAAGTGGGTGTGTCATACGAAAGTTATTTAATGAGTGCGTAAATTTTCCATTTGTTGCAAGCTTGAGTGAGCAAAATATTCAAAATGAAAATCTAAAATCAACTCTACATATTTTATCTACTTCCTTGGAAGTAAAAAAAAAGAAAAAAAAATGCATTCCCAGTGGCATACAGTGGCACTAAGCGCTGTATATCCTACATCATCCTTTTACCTATTTTGGAGGTAGATACCCCAAAATGAAAGCTGGAAGAATTTGCACTTTGAGCTCATATTCATTATTCAGTTCCATCTCCAATATGGAGTGGTAGACTGCTAAAGTAGCAAGAATGTTGTCAATATCCATCTATATTAATGCAGAATTAATGCAACTTAACCAACTTCATTCTACCTTGCATGTGATATATGTTGAATGTGCCTAAAGTATTGTATTGTGAAAATCTGTGAAATAGTACCTTAGTGACCTGGGTTCGATTCCGGCTCAGGCTATTTGCTGCAAGTCTTCTCCCCTGCCTTCCTGCCTCTCTACACTGTGCAACTATCAAATAAAGGAAAAAATCTTTTTTTAAAAAAGATACATTATGGAAAAAGTTGACATTTCCATTTGAGTTTCATTAAAAATAATGATTGCTCATGTCAAATCATAATAAAATTTTATGTCCTGTTTGAAGTTTCAAATGAATCCAAATGACACAGATAATATTCTAGATAACCTTTCTAAAACAATTTTCTTTCTGTTGTTCTTCTGTGTGAATGTGCCTTCGTTTAATCTTTTTCTCATTTGAAACGGCCGTGCAGAATAAGCCCACGTACGCTCAAAAATACAACACAGTATCCAGATGAAAATACCACAGAAGGGTGAAAGCAAATACAGAATACCCACGCACACAAAGGCACTAAGGACACACACAAACTTAGCAATTACCAGTATGCGTGCATGCGCAAAGAACACACATAAACATAGCCGTTTGCTGACACTGTGCAACCCCTACCCCCCCCCTTTTTTTTTTTTTTTGCAAAGCATGGACATGATTAAAAGACAGAGCTATCTCCAGGGACTGGCTGAGTACGCTGTCCTCCCCAGGGATCTGTTGCAGTGGTGAGGCTGTTCTCACGCTGCATGTGGCTGAGTTGAAAGAACAGGGTACTGCTGTTGGAACCGAAAATAAGTGTGTGGCCAAGCACTCTCATAACCGCCTCCCCCGCCAATGTCCCCAATCCCTACAAAATGGATGTCACTTCTTATAAGTGTGTAATAATTTCCTCTGTGCTTGGAATGGTCTTGCTTGGAAAAACAGAGGAAGTGGCTCATCTTCAGGGTCACTGTCAAGTGTTGCCTTGGGGGGCGCTGCATCTGGCTAATGCGTTAGCTGTTTGAGCACTGGTCAAATCCTTGCTGTGACCTGACTATCTACATTGCAAAGCAAAAATCAGAGGAAATAACTGCTCTTATTTTCAACGAAAAATTAAAGACGGACGATAAAAGTATGTCTTAACTTCTGCAAACTTCATGCATTGTATGCATATATTAATGATGCATCCACGTGTTTTGAGCTCCTGAGAACATCACAGTAAGGTTTTGTGCTTGTTCATGGATGGGCCTCAAACTCGAGGCAGGTACTGAGGATGGCTGCCTTGGCTTAAGAAAGTTCACCCAGCTCGAGCATCACCAAAAAATGGGAGAGATTTGTTTGTTGGTGATAACTGAATCCCATTTGTTAATATTCCAATGGTGTCTGCAGAACTTTAGCAGTTGAGTTGTGAATGAATTGTTCTGTGTGTGACTCGTGTCTCTGTGAATTTGCTGCGTGAAATTCACTGTCATGAGAAGCTGCCCAAGTTTTGTGTGGAAAAAATAAGAGTTTGTGCTCATCTGAGCACCCTGGAGAGATACCACTATGTAGGTTAATCAGTCCACATAAATATATTGGGTAAAAAGAAAGAATATGTCCATTTGAAGTCTAGAGACCCATCAGGCTGGTGCTTAACCCCAGTTTCCAGTGGCATGAAGGGACTACGAATATTGAGACTCTCCCTAGATGGGATGCCAGTCCATTGTAGGTTACTCCCCCAGCTCTTTTTGAGGTTTCCCTGGCAATTTGCTGGCACTCATTTATACACCTGGGTGTAGTGAGGCACTGAGTGAGTGAAGTGCTTTGCCCGGGAACGCACTATGAAAACCGTGGCGAGGACTTGAACTCGGGACCTTTCAGTTCCAAGTCAAGCACACCTAACCACTGCGTCGGTCAATAAATTCACAAAGTTGAGTGCTGGGTGATTGGCTTCCGCATGCTGATATCTTTCACTGATTATTTATCAGCTTCATAATTCAATGACCAGGCATTTTGCCAGCAGCCTGAAATTGTCTGGGTGGGCTGATTAACTGAGAACACTAAAGATTAGGATTGAAACAAGAGTTTAATCACAGGAATGAACAAAAGATATATGTTTAAAGACAGCGACATAGGCTGAAAATAGGCTGGAATAGCAAAGAAACTTCTTAAAAAGCATATTATAGAATACAAAGATTTCTGCTAATCACAAAGCCACGGGGATAAGTGATCTAGTGGGCTGAATGGAAAACGTGGAATGGAATTTGGATCCGGAGAACATGGAAATCCAGTCCAGATGCGACAGAACTCTGGTGGTGCAGGGGGTGCAGAACACCCTCAACACCGTCAGGGACAGAATCAGGGCAGCAGGATGCCCTCAGGGACAGAAGCCATGCAGCAAAGCACCCTAAGAGCCAGAAGCAGGGCAGCAAAACGCCCTCAGGGACAGAAGCAGGGCAGTGGAACGCCCTCAGGGACAGAGGGAGGGCGGTGAGGCGCCCTCAGGGACAGAAGTAGGGCAGCAGAACGCCCTTAAGGACAGAAGCAGGGTCGTGGAACGCCCTCAGGGGCAGAAGCAGGGCAGCGGAACGCGCTCACGGACAGAGGCAGGGCAGTGGAACGCCCTCAGGGGCAGAAGCAGGGCAGCAAAGCACCCTTAGGGACTGAAGCATGGCAGCAGAACACCCTCAGGGACAGAAGTAGGGCAGCGGAATGCCCTCAGGGACAGAAGCAGGGCAGCAGAACGCCCTCAGGGACAGAAGTAGGGCAGCAGAACGCCCTCAGGGACAGAAGCAGGGCAGTGGAGCATCCTCGAGGAGAGAGGCAGGGCAGTGAAGCGCCCTCAGGGACAGAGGCAGGGCAGTGAAGCGCCCTTAGGGACAGAAGCAGGGCAGCAGAACGCCCTCAGGGACAGAAGCAGGGCAGTGGAGCACCCTCAGGGAGAGAGGCAGGGCAGTGAAGCGCCCTCAGGGACAGAAGCAGGGCAGTGGAACGCCCTTGGGGACAGAGGCAGGGCAGTGGAACGCCCTTGGGGACAGAAGCAGGGCAGCAGAACGCCCTCAGGGACAGAAGCAGGGCAGTGGAGCACCCTCAGGGAGAGAGGCAGGGCAGTGAAGCGCCCTCAGGGACAGAAGCAAGGCAATGGAATGCCCTCAGGGACAGACGCAGGGCAGCAGAACACCCTCAGGGACAGAAGCAGGGCAGCGGAATGCCCTCAGGGACAGAAGTAGGGCAGCAGAACACCCTCAGGGACAGAAGTAGGGCAGCAGAACGCCCTCAGGGTCAGAAGCAGGGCAACAGAATGCCCTCAGGGACAGACGCAGGGCAGCAGAACACCCTCAGGGACAGAAGCAGTGCAGTGGAACGCCCTCAGGGACAGGAGCAGGGCAGTGGAACGCCCTCAGGGACAGAGGCAGGGCAGTGGAACGCCCTCAGGGACAGAAGCAGGGCGGCCGAACGCCCTCAGGGACAGAGGCAGGACAGTGTAACGCCCGCAGGGACAGAAGCAGGGCGGCGGAACGCCCTCAGGGACAGAAGCAGGGCAGTGGAACGCCCTCAGGGACAGAAGCAGTGCAGCAAAGCACCCTCAGGGCCAGAAGTAGGGCAGCAGAGCACCCTCAGGGCCAGAAGTAGGGCAGCAGAGCACCCTCAGGGCCAGAAGTAGGGCAGCAGAACGCCCTCAGGGACAGAAGCAGGGCAGTGGAACGCCCTAAGGGACAGAGGCAGGGCGGTGAAGCACCCTCAGGGACAGAAGTAGGGCAGCAGAACACCCTCAGGGAAAGAAGCAGAGCAGCAGAACGCCCTCAGGGGCAGAAGCAGGGCAGCGGAACGCCCATAGGGACAGAAGCAGTGCAGCAAAGCACCCTCGGGGCAGAAGTAGGGCAGCAGAATGCCCTCAGGGACAGAAGCAGGGCAGCAAAGCTCCCTCAGGGGCAGAAGTAGGGCAGCAGAACGCCGTCAGGGAAAGAAGCTGAGCAGTGGAACGCCCTCAGGGGCAGAAGCAGGGCAGCGGAATGCCCACAGGGACAGAAGCAGTGCAGCAAAGCACCCTCGGGGCAGAAGTAGGGCAGCAGAATGCCCTCAGGGACAGAAGCAGGGCAGCAAAGCTCCCTCAGGGGCAGACGTAGGGCAGCAGAACGCCCTCAGGGGCAGAAGCAGGGCAGCAGAATGCCCTCAGGGGCAGAAGCAGGGCAGTGGAACGCCCTCAGGGACAGAGGCAGGACAGTGAAGCGCCCTCAGGGCTGGATGGAAAACGAGGAATGGAATTTGGATCCGGAGAACATGGAAATCCAGTCCAGATGCGACAGAACTCTGGTGGTGCAGGGGGTGCAGAACACCCTCAACACCGTCAGGGACAGAAGCAGGGCAGCAGGATGCCCTCAGGGGCAGAAGCCATGCAGCAAAGCACCCTCAGAGCCAGAAGCAGGGCAGCAAAACGCCCTCAGGGACAGAAGCAGGGCAGTGGAACGCCCTCAGGGACAGAGGGAGGGCGGTGAGGCGCCCTCAGGGACAGAAGTAGGGCAGCAGAACGCCCTCAGGGACAGAAGCAGGGCAGTGGAACGCCTTCAGGGGCAGAAGCAGGGCAGCGGAACGCGCTCACGGACAGAGGCAGGGCAGTGGAACGCCCTCAGGGGCAGAAGCAGGGCAGCAAAGCACCCTTAGGGACAGAAGTAGGGCAGCAGAGCACCCTCAGGGGCAGAAGGAGGGCAGCAAAGCTCCCTCAGGGGCAGAAGCAGGGCAGCAGAACGCCCTCAGGGACAGAAGCAGGGCAGTGGAACGCCCTAAGGGACAGAGGCAGGGCGGTGAAGCACCCTCAGGGACAGAAGTAGGGCAACAGAACACCCTCAGGGAAAGAAGCAGAGCAGTGGAACGCCCTCAGGGGCAGAAGTAGGGCAGCAGAACGCCGTCAGGGAAAGAAGCTGAGCAGTGGAACGCCCTCAGGGGCAGAAGCAGGGCAGCGGAATGCCCACAGGGACAGAAGCAGTGCAGCAAAGCACCCTCGGGGCAGAAGTAGGGCAGCAGAATGCCCTCAGGGACAGAAGCAGGGCAGCAAAGCTCCCTCAGGGGCAGAAGTAGGGCAGCAGAACGCCCTCAGGGGCAGAAGCAGGGCAGCAGAATGCCCTCAGGGGCAGAAGCAGGGCAGTGGAACGCCCTCAGGGACAGAGGCAGGACAGTGAAGCGCCCTCAGGGCTGGATGGAAAACGAGGAATGGAATTTGGATCCGGAGAACATGGAAATCCAGTCCAGATGCGACAGAACTCTGGTGGTGCAGGGGGTGCAGAACACCCTCAACACCGTCAGGGACAGAAGCAGGGCAGCAGGATGCCCTCAGGGGCAGAAGCCATGCAGCAAAGCACCCTCAGAGCCAGAAGCAGGGCAGCAAAACGCCCTCAGGGACAGAAGCAGGGCAGTGGAACGCCCTCAGGGACAGAGGGAGGGCGGTGAGGCGCCCTCAGGGACAGAAGTAGGGCAGCAGAACGCCCTCAAGGTCAGAAGCAGGGCAGTGGAACGCCTTCAGGGGCAGAAGCAGGGCAGCGGAACGCGCTCACGGACAGAGGCAGGGCAGTGGAACGCCCTCAGGGGCAGAAGCAGGGCAGCAAAGCACCCTTAGGGACAGAAGCATGGCAGCTGAACACCCTCAGGGACAGAAGTAGGGCAGCGGAATGCCCTCAGGGACAGAAGTAGGGCAGTGGAACGCCCTCAGGGACAGAAGTAGGGCAGCAGAACGCCCTCAGGGACAGAAGCAGGGCAGTGGAGCATCCTCAGGGAGAGAGGCAGGGCAGTAGGCGCCCTCAGGGACAGAAGCAGGGCAGTGAAGCGCCCTTGGGGACAGAGGCAGGGCAGTGAAGCGCCCTTAGGGACAGAAGCAGGGCAGCAGAACGCCCTCAGGGACAGAAGCAGGGCAGTGGAGCACCCTCAGGGAGAGAGGCTGGGCAGGGAAGCGCCCTCAGGGACAGAAGCAAGGCAATGGAATGCCCTCAGGGACAGACGCAGGGCAGCAGAACACCCTCAGGGACAGAAGCAGGGCAGCGGAACGCCCTCAGGGACAGAAGTAGGGCAGCAGAACACCCTCAGTGACAGAAGTAGGGCAGCAGAACGCCCTCAGGGTCAGAAGCAGGGCAACAAGTGCCCTCAGGGACAGACGCAGGGCAGCAGAACACCCTCAGGGACAGAAGCAGTGCAGTGGAACGCCCTCAGGGACAGGAGCAGGGCAGTGGAACGCCCTCAGGGACAGAGGCAGGGCAGTGGAACGCCCTCAGGGACAGAAGCAGGGCGGCGGAACGCCCTCAGGGACAGAGGCAGGACAGTGGAACGCCCTCAGGGACAGAAGCAGGGCGGCGGAACGCCCTCAGGGACAGAAGCAGGGCGGCGGAACGCCCTCAGGGACAGAAGCAGTGCAGCAAAGCACCCTCAGGGCCAGAAGTAGGGCAGCAGAGCACCCTCAGGGGCAGAAGCAGGGCAGCAAAGCTCCCTCAGGGGCAGAAGCAGGGCAGTGGAACGCCCTAAGGGACAGAGGCAGGGCGGTGAAGCACCCTCAGGGACAGAAGTAGGGCAGCAGAACGCCCTCAGGGAAAGAAGCTGAGCAGTGGAACGCCCTCAGGGGCAGAAGCAGGGCAGCGGAACGCCCACAGGGACAGAAGCAGTGCAGCAAAGCACCCTCGGGGCAGAAGTAGGGCAGCAGAATGCCCTCAGGGACAGAAGCAGGGCAGCAAAGCTCCCTCAGGGGCAGAAGTAGGGCAGCAGAACGCCCTCAGGGGCAGAAGCAGGGCAGCAGAATGCCCTCAGGGGCAGAAGCAGGGCAGCGGAGCGCCCTCAAGGACAGAAGCAGGGCAGTGGAACGCCCTCAGGGACAGAGGCAGGACAGTGAAGCGCCCTCAGGGGCAGAAGCAGGGCAGCAGAACGCCCTCAGGGACAGAAGCAGGGCAGTGGAGCACCCTCAGGGAGAGAGGCAGGGCAATGGAATGCCCTCAGGGACAGAAGCAGGGCAATGGAATGCCCTCAGGGACAGATCCAGGGCAGCAGAACACCCTCTGGGACAGGAGCAGTGCAGTGGAACGCACTCAGGGACAGAAGCAGGGCAGTGTAACGCCTTCAGGGACAGAGGCAGGGCAGTGGAACGTCCTCAGGGACAAAAGCAGAGGCGGAACGCCCTCAGGGACAGAGGCAGGGCAGTGGAACGCCCTCAGGGACAGAAGCAGGGCAGTGGAACACTCTCAGGGGCAGAAGCAGGGCAGCGGAACGACCTCACGGACAGAGGCAGGGCAGCAAAGCACCCTTAGGGACCGAAGCAGGGCAGCAAAAATACCCTCAGGGACAGAAGTAGGGCAGTGGAACGCCCTCAGGGACAGAAGTAGGGCATTCGGAATGCCCTCAGGGACAGAAGCAGGGCAGCAGAACGCCCACAGGGACAGAAGTAGGGCAGGGGAACGCCCTCAGGGACAGAAGCAGTGCAGCAAAGCACCCTCAGGGCAAGAAGTAGGGCAGCGGAATGCCCTCAGGGGCAGAAGCAGGGATGCAAAGCTCCCTCAGGGGCAGAAGTAGGGCAGCAGAACGCCCTCAGGGACAGAAGCAGGGCAGTGGAACGCCCTCAGGGGCAGAAGCAGGGCAGCAAATTACCCTTAGAACAGAAGCAGGGCAGCAGAACACCCTCAGGGACAGAAGTAGGGCAGCGGAACGCCCTCAGGGACAGGAGTAGGGCAGCGGAACGCCCTCAGGGACAGAAGCAGGGCAGTGGAACGCCCTCAGGGACAGAAGTAGGGCTGCAGAACGCCCTCAGGGACAGAATCAGTGCAGCAAAGCACCCTAGGGGCAGAAGTAGGGGAGTAGAATGCCTTCAGGGACAGAAGCAAGGCAGCAAAGCTCCCTCAGGGGCAGAAGTAGGGCAGCAGAACACCCTTAGGGACAGAAGCAGAGCAGTGAAACACCCTCAGGTACAGAGGCAGGGCGGTGAAGCACCCTCAGGGACAGAAGTAGGGTAGCAGAACGCCCTCAGGGACAGAAGCAGAGCAGTGGAACGCCCTCAGGGGCAGAAGCAGGGCAGCAGAACGCCCTCAAGGGCAGAAGCAGGGCAGCAGAATGCCGTCAGGGGCAGAAGCAGGGCAGCGGAATGCCCTCAGGGACAGAAGCAGGGCAGTGGAACGGCCTCAGGGACAGAGGCAGGGCAGCAAAGCACCCTGAGGGACAGAAGCATGGCAGCGGAACACCCTCAGGGACAGAAGTAGGGCAGCGGAATGCCCTCAGGGACAGAAGTAGGGCAGTGGAACGCCCTCAGGGACAGAAGTAGGGCAGCAGAACGCCCTCAGGGACAGAAGCAGGGCAGTGGAGCATCCTCAGGGAGAGAGGCAGGGCAGTGAAGTGCCCTCAGGGACAGAAGCAGGGCAGTGAAACGCCCTTGGGGAAAGAGGCAGGGCAGTGAAGCGCCCTTAGGGACAGAAGCAGGGCAGCAGAACGCCCTCAGGGACAGGAGCAGGGCAGTGGAGCACCCTCAGGGAGAGAGGCAGGGCAGTGAATCGCCCTCAGGGACAGAAGCAAGGCAATGGAATGCCCTCAGGGACAGACGCAGGGCAGCAGAACACCCTCAGGGACAGAAGCAGGGCAGCGGAACGCCCTCAGGGACAGAAGTAGGGCAGCAGAACGCCCTCAGGGACAGAAGTAGGGCAGCAGAACGCCCTCAGGGACAGAAGCAGGGCAGCACAACGGCCTCAGGGGCAGAAGCAGGGCAGCAGAACACCCTCAGGGACAGAAGCAGTGCAGTGGAATGCCCTCAGGGACAGGAGCAGGGCAGTGGAATGCCCTCAGGGACAGAGGCAGTGCAGTGGAACACCCTCAGGGACAGAAGCAGGGCAGCACAACGCCCTCAGGGACAGAAGCAGGGCAGTGGAACGCCCTCAGGGGCAGAAGCAGGGCAGCAGAACGCCCTTAGGGACAGAAGCAGGGCAGCAAAGCACCCTCAGGGCCAGAAGTAGGGCAACAGAGCAACCTCAGGGGCAGAAGCAGGGCAGCAAAGCTCCCTCAGGGGCAGAAGCAGGGCAGCAGAACGCCCTCAGGGACAGAAGCAGGGCAGTGGAACGCCCTAAAGGACAGAGGCAGGGCGGTGAAGCACCCTCAGGGACAGAAGTAGGGCAGCAGAACGCCCTCAGGGAAAGAAGCAGAGCAGTGGAACGCCCTCAGGGGCAGAAGCAGGGCAGCGGAACGCCCACAGGGACAGAAGCAGTGCAGCAAAGCACCCTCGGGGCAGAAGTAGGGCAGCAGAATGCCCTCAGGGACAGAAGCAGGGCAGCAAAGCTCCCTCAGGGGCAGAAGTAGGGCAGCAGAACGCCCTCAGGGGCAGAAGCAGGGCAGCAGAATGCCCACAGGGGCAGAAGCAGGGCAGCGGAGCGCCCTCAGGGAAAGAAGCAGGGCAGTGGAACGCCCTCAGGGACAAAGGCAGGACAGTGAAGCGCCCTCAGGGGCAGAAGCAGGGCAGCAGAACGCCCTCAGGGACAGAAGCAGGGCAGTGGAGCACCCTCAGGGAGAGAGGCAGGGCAATGGAATGCCCTCAGGGACAGACCCAGGGCAGAAGAACACCCTCAGGGACAGAGGCAGGGCAGTGGAACGCCCTCAGGGACAGAAGCAGGGCAGTGGAACGCTCTCAGGGGCAGAAGCAGGGCAGCGGAACGACCTCACGGACAGAGGCAGGGCGGTGAAAGGCCCTTAGGGGCAGAAGCAGGGCAGCCGATCACCCTCAGGGACAGAAGCAGGGCAGCAAAGCACCCTTAGGGACAGAAGCAGGGCAGCAAAACACCCTCAGGGACAGAAGTAGGGCAGTGGAACGCCCTCAGGGACAGAAGTAGGGCATTCGGAATGCCCTCAGGGACAGAAGCAGGGCAGCAGAACGCCCACAGGGACAGAAGTAGGGCAGCCGAACGCCCTCAGGGACAGAAGCAGGGATGCAAAGCTCCCTTAGGGGCAGAAGTAGGGCAGCAGAACGCCCTTTGGGACAGAAGCAGGGCAGCAGAACGCCCTCAGGGACAGAAGCAGGGCAGTGGAGCACCCTCAGGGAGAGAGGCAGGGCAGTGAAGCGCCCTCAGGGACAGAAGCAAGGCAATGAAACGCCCTTGGGGACAGAGGCAGGGCAGCAAAGCTCCCTCAGGGGCAGAAGTAGGGCAGCAGAACGCCCTCAGGGAAAGAAGCAGAGCAGTGGAACGCCCTCAGGGGCAGAAGCAGGGCAGCGGAACGCCCACAGGGACAGAAGCTGTGCAGCAAAGCACCCTCGGGGCAGAAGTAGGGCAGCAGAATGCCCTCAGGGACAGAAGCAGGGCAGTAAAGCTCCCTCAGGGGCAGAAGTAGGGCAGCAGAACGCCCTCAGGGGCAGAAGCAGGGCAGCAGAATGCCCTCAGGGGCAGAAGCAAGGCAGCGGAGCGCCCTCAGGGACAGAAGCAGGGCAGTGGAACGCCCTCAGGGACAGAGGCAGGACAGTGAAGCGCCCTCAGGGGCAGAAGCAGGGCAGCAGAACGCCCTCAGGGACAGAAGCAGGGCAGTGGAGCACCCTCAGGGAGAGAGGCAGGGCAATGGAATGCCCTCAGGGACAGACCCAGGGCAGCAGAACACCCTCAGGGACAGAAGCAGTGCAGTGGAACGCCCTCAGGGACAGAAGCAGGGCAGTGTAACGCCTTCAGGGACAGAGGCAGGGCAGTGGAACGTCCTCAGGGACAAAAGCAGAGGCGGAACGCCCTCAGGGACAGAGGCTGGGCAGTGGAACGCCCTCAGGGACAGAGGCAGGACAGTGGAACGCCCTCAGGGACAGAAGCAGGGCGGCGGAACGACCTCAGGGACAGAAGCAGGGCGGCGGAACGCCCTCAGGGAAAGAAGCAGTGCAGCAAAGCACCCTCAGGGCCAGAAGCAGGGCTGCAGAGCACCCTCAGGGGCAGAAGCAGGGCAGCAAAGCTCCCTCAGGGGCAGAAGCAGGGCAGCAGAACGCCCTCAGGGACAGAAGCAGGGCAGTGGAACGCCCTAAGGGACAGAGGCAGGGCGGTGAAGCACCCTCAGGGACAGAAGTAGGGCAGCAGAACACCCTCAGGGAAAGAAGCAGAGCAGTGGAACGCCCTCAGGGGCAGAAGCAGGGCAGCGGAACGCCCACAGGGACAGAAGCAGTGCAGCAAAGCACCCTCGGGGCAGAAGTAGGGCAGCAGAATGCCCTCAGGGATAGAAGCAGGGCAGCAAAGCTCCCTCAGGGGCAGAAGTAGGGCAGCAGAACGCCCTCAGGGAAAGAAGCAGAGCAGTGGAACGCCCTCAGGGGCAGAAGCAGGGCAGCGGAACGCCCACAGGGACAGAAGCAGTGCAGCAAAGCACCCTCGGGGCAGAAGTAGGGCAGCAGAATGCCCTCAGGGACAGAAGCAGGGCAGCAAAGCTCCCTCAGGGGCAGAAGTAGGGCAGCAGAACGCCCTCAGGGGCAGAAGCAGGGCAGCAGAATGCCCACAGGGGCAGAACCAGGGCAGCGGAGCGCCCTCAGGGACAGAAGCAGGGCAGTGGAACGCCCTCAGGGACAGAGGCAGGACAGTGAAGCGCCCTCAGGGGCAGAAGCAGGGCAGCAGAACGCCTTCAGGGACAGAAGCAGGGCAGTGGAGCACACTCAGGGAGAGAGGCAGGGCAATGGAATGCCCTCAGGGACAGACCCAGGGCAGCAGAACACCCTCAGGGACAGAAGCAGTGCAGTGGAACGCCCTCAGAACAGAAGCAGGGCAGTGTAACGCCTTCAGGGACAGAGGCAGGGCAGTGGAACGTCCTCAGGGACAAAAGCAGGGATGCAAAGCTCCCTCAGGGACAGAAGTAGGGCAGCGGAACGCCCTCAGGGACAGAATCAGTGCAGCAAAGCACCCTAGGGGCAGAAGTAGGGGAGTAGAATGCCTTCAGGGACAGAAGCAGGGCAGCAAAGCTCTCTCAGGGGCAGAAGTAGGGCAGCAAAGCTCCCTCAGGGACAGAAGCAGAGCAGTGGAACACCCTCAGGGACAGAGGCAGGGCGGTGAAGCACCCTCAGGGACAGAAGTAGGGTAGCAGAACGCCCTCAGGGACAGAAGCAGAGCAGTGGAACGCCCTCAGGGGCAGAAGCAGGGCAGCAGAACGCCCTCAGGGGCAGAAGCAGGGCAGCAGAATGCCGTCAGGGGCAGAAGCAGGGCAGCGGAATGCCCTCAGGGACAGAAGCAGGGCAGTGGAACGGCCTCAGGGACAGAGGCATGGATGCAAAGCTCCCTCAGGGGCAGAAGCAGGGCAGCAGAACGCCCTCGGGGACAGAAGCAGGGCGGCGGAACGTCCTCAGGGACAGAGGCAGGGCAGCAAAGCTTCCTCAGGGGCAGAAGCAGGGCAGCAGAACGCCTTCAGGGACAGAAGCAGGGCAGTGGAACGCCCTCAGGGACAGAGGCAGGGCGGTGAAGCACCCTCAGGGACAGAAGTAAAGCAGCAGAACGCCCTCAGGGACAGAAGCAGAGCAGTTGAACGCCCTCAGGGGCAGAAGCAGGGCAGCGGAACGCCCTCAGGGACAGAAGCAGGGCAGTAAAGCTCCCTCAGGGGCAGAAGTAGGGCAGCAGAACGCCCTCAGGGACAGAAGCAGGGCAGTGGAACGCCTTCAGGGGCAGAAGCAGGGCAGCAGAACGCCCTCAGGGGCAGAAGCAGGGCAGCAGAATGCCGTCAGGGGCAGAAGCAGGGCAGCGGAAGTCCCTCAGGGACAGAAGCAGGGCAGTGGAACGGCCTCAGGGACAGAGGCAGGGCAGTGAAGCGCCCTCAGGGACAGAAGCAGGGCAGCAGAACGCCCTCAGGGACAGAAGCAGGGCAGTGGAGCACCCTTAGGGACAGAGGCAGGGCAGTGAAGCGCCCTCAGGGACAGAAGCAGGGCAGCAGTACACCCTCAGGGACAGAAGCAGTTTAGTGGAACGCCCTCAGGGACAGAGGCAGGGCAGTGGACCGCCCTCAGGGACAGAGGCAGGGCAGTGGAACGCCCTCAGGGACAGTAGTAGGGCAGCGAAGCACCCTCACGTACAGGAGCCAGGCAGTGGCATGCCCTTAGGGACAGGAGCAAGCCTTGAAATTGGACTTGTGGCTGTGATGAGAATCAAACTGGAGGCCTGCTTCATTAGCAGTCTTAGTCTGACTTTCTGTCACAGTGGGCTCAGGAACAACGAACATGGAAAATAAGGATCGAAACGCGTTGTATCACAGGAATGAACAAGGAACAAAACCAAAGATATATATTTCAATTTGGAGACAGATTGGAAACAGTGGCTGGAATAACAAGTAAACAAATAAAGGAATAATTGTAATTTAGGACAGTGGTTCTCAACTGGTCTGGCTTCAGGACCCACCATCACCCCTTAAAGATAAGCCGTGACCCAAATAAAAAAAAAGTCAACTTTTCAAATTGATTTAACATAACATTCAGTCACACTTCAGTACCTGTACTCTTAAAGTTTTTTCAGTCACTTATTTTGGCAAAAAAATTTAATTAAAAATAAAATAAAAAGTGCAAATATGACAACAGTGCACTCTGGAATAAATTCAGTTTCTTCAGTTTTTATCCACAAACTCAAAATAAATTAAACAAAAAGTGCAATTCTAAAAGATTCAAGTATACAAAATTAACTTTTCTTCTTATTGGCTTATCAGTTGGTAAATACTGAAAAACATTGTGCTTTGAAGAATATTAAGCAGCAGTAACTTCAGCCTTACTGACATCATAGATCTGTGTCTGGAGGACTCAATGGGAGAGCTGGGGATGTTTTTTGGTCCCCACAAGAGTCTCAAAGTCTGGAGTTATGGTGGACAAAGCAACTCTGAGGTCATGTTCAATGTCCAGTCTGTTTCTGTGTTTCGCCTTCAGCTGAACCAGAGCGGAGAAGCCACACCCACAGAGATGGGTAGTGCTGAATGGCAGGAGGACTCTTACTGCTCGAGTGGCAAGGGCAGGGTTCTCGCTCATCACACTGCTGCACCAGAACTGGGAGGGGCTTACCTCCGTCAACTGGCGCAGCCCGCGCAGTGGGAATTTCGTTCGGCGCAGCCCGCGCAGTGGTAATTTCGTGAGGTACAACACCGTGCGCAGACGAATGTGCGCCGAGATGGGTGTGGCGGCGTAGTAGGGGGAGGTGTCACTTATTCAGCAAGACGCAGTGACAATTTCGTAGAAAAGTCTTTGCTGCAGTTGCGCTGAAAGCTCGTCAGCTCCAACCTGGTTCACTTTCTGTGCAGTGGTAATTTGGCTGACCGGCACACAGTGCGCACACGTCACCGAAACCTCACAGGCAGGTTTCCAGAATGTCAGGCACATTTCAATACAGTAAATAATTACAGCAACCACTGTTTAATGTAACTATCTGAATCAGCACATAAATTATAGTATCTATATCGATTTCTATATCGATTTGATCATGTCAGATCAAAGGCGGTTGGCACGCGTGATGGAAACTCGACCTGACTTAATCAACGCCACTGAATCAATGATGCAAATTAACGACTTCACATCTTTCTCAGCCAACCACAAACTGCCTTGGCATCTGGCAGTGCGTATATTATGCTTGCGATCGATGCTCGGTAATGCCGCTTGCACACTGGACGCGAAACAAATTTTTCGCAGGACTAATTACAGTCAAAGTCAATGCAAAGAGCTATCGACTTTTCTTGGTCTTTTTATTTGTCTGTTTTCTTCCTTTGAAGATAGACAACAGTATTTATTCGGTCTTTCTTTTGAAAATTAGTCTGATGGATCGAGCAGATTCACGCTTTATTTCCACAGCAGAGATAAAATAGTGCTTGCAATCAGAGACCAAATCAATTCCATGACCATTGACCGTGTGAATAAATTATCGCATGCACGATCAAGACTGTCCGATGCGAAATGCAAGATACTGCATATCCGGCACCCAGCAAAAATAAAAGTAGCCTATTGATATGAGAACAGATTTATAACGGAATAAATCATAAAAATACATATACATCACCAACCAACAGAACATCCAAAAAAGACGACCCGCAAATAAATTAATCGCAGTTTTCGTTGAATGTTCTGTTGTTAAAATGTTTCTTTTCATTCTTTATTTCGTTATCAATCTGTTCTAATCGTCCTCTTTTTTTTTTGGCTGTCAGACACGGAGACATTGTACATTGTCTCGCGCCAATGTTGACTCGCTCTATTGAGCAGCTTTAACAGAAACATTGATTAAAATTCTCGGTACTCATCTTGAAGAACTGAGCCCTCTTATCAAACACATTCCCGTTTAATATCTAAAAGAGTCAGTAGATTTTAATAAATTAAAAACAATAATAGACTGTCGGACATGGAGATATATTAAAACCCTGTCAGACTTTCGGACACAAGACACTGCTTTCAACGCAATCTGTCGAGCGAAAAATTCGTTTCGCATCCAGTTTCCAAGCGGCTTAATACTAGGCTACTATTATTGCCACTTAGGTTTTATCGTTTTTAGTGGGGGAAAGGAATACAGCCTGATGGCTTTGATCTCATACTGAGTGAAGATCACATATTGAAAATAAATGTGTAACGAATCTTGCATTGTTGTCCATGCATGTTAATCCCAAAATTTTAAGCAGCATCGGGCTGTAATAATAGGAACACGCTATACATCGTTTCTCTTGCCAATGAGCAATATTTGACTCGGCTGCGTTACACCCAAACACGCCTTCTTTGCCAACTTGCGCTGGAAGGAGGGGCAGAGGCGGGACAGAGGAGTACTTGCGCCAGGCTACGCCGGGCACGAAATTGCAACATACGCCTGGACACACACCGTTGGCGCGGCGCACCCCCCATTCGCCGCGCTTGCGCCTGGTCTACAGAATTCGAGCCCCATGAAGTTAAGTTTTCCATAGACCCTTGGCTCTCCTGTAGAGCTGAAACATTTCTAATCATTCTTCTGTACTCTCAAAGTTGATACCCGCTAAATGGATTTGGCTTCAGTGCATCTTGCTCTACTGTGCCATACTCCTCCGCGTTCAACGACAAATACATTTATGAATTAACTGTTTTGAAACCTTGAACAAATTCATAGCTGCACTTGAAATAAAGGCTCATGCACTAAAACCAAATGTTTCAGTTCAAAACACCTTTTCAAAAAACCCTTTGAACATGTCAGAGTGCTTAGATTCAGTTTTAAAGTGTATTCGAATCTGAAAAACCTCGATTGCAACATTCAATAAACATCAATGTTTTGAATGAGAACAGCTACAAACAAAAATAATCACCAGGCATTTAGTTTTTCCTCACTGGTGTTTTAATCATAAATATATCACATGTTCCACAGTTTTACAGAGTAGACTGAGCTTATCAATAAAATTAATGTAAGAGGAATCCAGCTAATTTGGCTGCAAAATCAATTAATGTATGAAGTAACAGTGAATTAATATCACTTAACTTATGATCCATTAAGTGCAAACTTATTACAAAAAGACATAGTGACTTCATCATTTGTTAATGATGAGCATCAGGAATTCATGATACATCCTGCATTAATTCATGCATTAAGTCATGATGAGTCATGCATCAATTCAGCATTACTTAAGCATATTATTTGTACATAACTTGTGAAGTTTTTGCCAGGAATCCAGCTAATTGGGCTCCATCTTAATATATGAAGTAATGAAATATTAACATTCCTTACTTAATGATTTATTGAGTGTGAACTAATCACACAGTTGTGGTGACTTCATCGTTTGCGAAGGGTCAGCAACAGGAATTGATGATGCATCCTGCATTAATTCATGCAGTATATCATCATGAGTCATGCATTAGTTCAGCATTACTAATGCATACATGATGTACCCTTATTGTAAAGTATGACCATTTTTTTGAGCCGTATTTCTATACCCCCTCCTTTGAATTGCAAGCTGCTGGATTGATATTTGCTGTGTGTGCTTAGAGCCATTCCGTGTAGTGAAACTCTTTGTCTTAATAAAGTAAAATATAATCTTTAATGATCGTAATTTTTGGAAGTTCCCTTCCTTTTTCAGTTAACTGGAGTAAGCTCCCGAGCTGTCCTCATGGTCTCCAGGATTGGGATCAAATTCCTGTTAATCCTTTCCCAGTCTGTTCCTCTGTCCAGTCCAACAGGAACAAGCTTTCAATTCCTCTATGATCATTAAGATTGGAACCGGGTCTCTCTTCAGCTGCTCCATCCTACCTTCGGACGGTTCAGCTCTGGCGAAGTGTGCAGTCAATTTGGCGGTCATCCAGGAAAGCCACTAGCCAGGGATTGGAAACGCCTAGCCTATTGCGGCCGTAATATCTGAACTGAACTCTGTTTTATCCTCTTCTGGCCTCCGTCTTACTGTAGCCATATTGCAATAATTAATGCTACCATCGAATTTTACCCAGCCACCACACCTTATTGTTGGTCTGATAGCAACAGGATACACCATAACTGCAACAAGGCTCACATAGGCGCTATCGTCTCATGGAGGTCAGACTTCTAAATAGTTGTTTTAGATCTAAAATGAGTCAAGATTCAGCAACTGCGTTGCATATGTCTCGCATGAAATACATTCAGAATCAGATTTCAGAGGACTGTTTTGGTGAAATGAGATAAGTTACAAAAATCCACCATGTTTTTTCTTGGTTAGAAACAAACTCCTTCCGTGATTGAAAATGGCTTGGTCACACCAACTGGCAGCAGATAATTGGCAGCAAGCATGGCTGCGCATAAAATGAAGTGAAGTCAGGCGTGCTGTTGTGTTCCGGGGTTCTGGCCTTTGGCCAGAACAGTATTATTCATGGTTTTAACAGTTTCATGTATCAAGATTCCATAGTTCATAGTTTCATAGTTCATAGTTCATGTCACAGTTTTTGCATTTCATGTTTCACATTCCATGTTTTTACTTTTCCATGTTTTTGTTTTTGCCAGGTCTGCCATGCCACTCCACCGCTTGTCTGCGTTCCGCCTCGTGCCTTCGTTGTTGCACATTTCTGAGCTCTGGTTGGCTTTGGTATTTCCCCTTCCTTCCATGCTGTGCTGGATTCGGGCCTCTCTAAGCTTAATTGGCAATTTACTGTTTTTAAGTTACTAACATTTACTAACACTCACTGGGTTGGTGTAATTCTTAGATAGGCACATTACTAATACTACTAATTTAGACAGGGAGTTTATTGTCATGATTCCTGCTTTGCTATTTCAAGATCTTGCTGTGCTTTTCTGTTCTTAACATTCATGCTTGCTTCCAAACTGCATACTTAATTGGTACTTAAGCTGAGCACGCTCATTCTCTTAATGAGCAGGTCATGTCATCCTATCTCTGTCCATGTCTTGATCTTGCCATGCCTCTTGTTTCTCTCTCTCTCTCTCCAGGTGTTACCCCTCATGTCATGATTTCCAAGCCTTTACCTGGATGTGGTGGAAGTTGGCTACCAGACAGTGTCTTGCTGCATGTGCAAGTTTAGCCAAGCTCCTGTTGTCATAGTTCCCTAGCATTTTTAGTTTCAAGTCTTGTCCTAGCCTCTTGCTTTTCGAATATATATTTAGTCTGGTTATTTGTTTTTCTTGAGCATCTTGCCTGGAGTTTCCAGTGCCTTTTTGTTTTTTGCCTTTTTGCATTCATTGTTTATAGCTCTGTGTAGCTTACCTTAGTTTGTTTTTTGCAACCCTTTGGGCCAAGTTTTTTGTTGGCCCTCGTGCCTGTTTTGTTTTGGTTTATAATAAAATCCTCATTCCCTTTTCCCGCATCTGGTGTCAACTGATTCCATATCACGTGCAATGGGGCCCTACACTGTATGAACACGACATGCATAGAAGCTGCGGCAATTCAGAGACAGCAATGCGATGCTGGCCTTGCTGCCCAGTTGTAAATATTTGCATCCAAAAAAATAAAGTTGATAGTTTATTTCTTAATATATCTTGTCTTTATCTGTTTTCCACTTCTTACAGGCCAAAGAATTACTAATAACTGCTTTCTTTTTCTACTGGTATTTTCCATATCATCCAAATTTCTTCAGAAAAAAGTTAAGTCAATATGATATTAATTCATTGAAATACATTTTTTTTTTAGCATCATCAGGAATTTATGGTAATTAATAAGCCAGTAAAAAGTATAAAACCCGCACAGCTGTACCAAGTCGTCGGACACAGCAGGAGGTGAAGGTTCAGCGCGTTCTTCCTTGTCTGGTATGAATCAAAACAAAACATTGATCAATTTCTCTGTTCACGAGAACAGGGCACCCACAACTTTTAACTTGTTTTCACTGCTTGTAGGAACAGGGCTTATCTGACTCCATATAATTTTGAGAATATATAATTTAGCTGTAATTCTGTTGAGTTATAGTAATACCAGACTGCCTTTTGCCAACCTTACATCATTATGTTTCTGGACCAGCACAATCCCAAAATCTCAGTTCAGGGAGCCCTACATTGGATAGACAGCAACCACCATAATGCATGAGTACCTTTCCCTCGTGACAGTTACGGATCCGGGCCAGCTTGTATCTATCGGGCTCCTTAAGGAAAATTTTACTGCGAAATCCGCCCATGGGTCCCATTAAGCCAAACCTCCAGAGCCAATACCTCACCAATCCTGTTAGTGGTCAAACGTGGCCCCATTCTAACTTACTAGAACTCCCCAAAAACTTTCGTTGCAACTAACCTCTGATCAGCAGGTTTCAGTTTGTGGATTGTTTTCCTTGAGTATTTTAGACGTAATTTTGGCAAAAAAAGAATCAAGGCGGGTTTAAAATCATAAAAACCACACAAATTACAACAAGAAAATGTATTAATATGAAAGAAAAAAATTATTCAACAAGTAGGTAGGTCCACATCATAAATTTCATTAGTCTGTGACATAATTTAAAATTTGTGTATAATAATTTAGTAACATAATAGCATCTTACCCAACCTGGTTCGGCTACGTGCACGAGGAATACCCCCTTGGAAGCTGAAAACAGTCTTCCAAAACTATATTGGCTACACACAGCGTAGAGATGCAAGTGTGGGAAGTTGTTTGCAATCTTCCCTGAATCGATTATCACTTTTTACTTTAAACCAAATCACATCTTTGATCCTGGCAGCATGGCCAAAAAGTACCTGGAAGGTCGTCAAATCTAGATTTTGGGTTTCCACCATTTGCAGGAGGTAATAAAATAATTTAGCAGAGAGAGGAAAAAACCAAATGATTACCCTAGATGATATTCTACTTTGACCAAAATTTTGGGAGTTTCTAATTGTGATTAAACCATAATTTCAGTGGGTATGAAACATACTCCATCCAACTCTTTGGTTTTTCTGAGATCATCAATACCAAACTCGATATGAATTCGATATGAAAGGATATGTATTAATATGATGCATTTGTCATGAAAAACTCTTAAACTGAATTATTGTAAAAGTGATTTTGGGTATGTGTATAAGTCATTTCACAGTAGTATGCTGAACACACGAGAAGGTTCCTGGGTTTCAGAATATTTTAACAGATTAGTTAATATCCAGTTTCATAAAAGGTGTCACCAGGGCAGGGGAAGATGTTCACTGGGTGAGAACTGTGCCAGTCACCCCCTCACTTCACCGGAGTTCTGCTTATTGTCCCCTGCCATCATGAACTCCCCCAGTCTTCCACAAACACAACCATAAACACCCCATTTCCCTTCACACCACTCAGCAAACATCCTGGGGAGTCAACGGCCCAATCATCCTGAGGAAGGCCAAACAGCTTATTGTTATATTGCAGGCCACATGAGTCCTTTGAAGTTTAGGATGAGCTTCGGTTCCTGGGCTCTTCCAGTTCGTCCAACCTGTCTTCCAACCATATGCTCAAATAGGTTGATTATTCTCATTTACTCTGATTTACGACCCATTAGAGGGTTTCCTAAAATCACGCCCCTACAGGCAGCAGTAAGGTACTGTTAGAGTCTCAGTTTGAGTTCCAGATACAGTTTCAGTCATATTTAGGCTTAAAATAACAGTTTGGGTAAGGATTAGGGTTGGGGTTAGGGTTACGGTTAGAATTAGGATTAGGTTTAGGTCATAGATTTACTGATGGCGACGCTGACAATGGAAACCAGATTGTAGTTATTTAAATGACCGCTAGGGGTCACTTAACTCTTAAATGTAACTTTTGGTCGTAATAAGCTGGACAAATGACCTTTCAGGGCGTATTTTGTTGGAGGACAGGCTCAATTCGTCAGCCTTTTGCTGCATCCAAGCTTGACCCCCCTTCTTAAAAAAGTGAGAGATTATATAGTAAACCCTGGAGCTGATGCACATGCATTCAGTTTTTTAGTCCTGTAAGTTTTGGCATATTCTAATGTCATGAATTTACAAACCTGGCACATCTGAAGAAGCAAAATCTATTCAGTGAAAATCACCAAGAGCAGCTTGCCTGATAGGAGTTGAGGGCTATTAATTGGTGAATATGAAAGAATCAGAGACGTTGCCTGTAGAACACCGCTATTCTGGCCTCATTACTTCAGGTTCAAGAGGTCGTGATGAGCTATCGCGATGACAGCATTTAGCGTGGCCAATTAGAGAGGACGCTCAGTAAGAATACAAAATCTGAGTTTATCAAATCGAATGAATGAAGTGTAACCTTTACAGAACGGAAGCATGCATTGTAGAGAATAATGAATCAGGCTGTTCTACTGCTCATTGCAAGTTCATTATTACCACCTAAGAAAATGAAAATTGGAAATCTGTATACTTGGAAATTACATTAAGACAGTTAACACAGATAAGCATATGTCATATTAATTGATTATAAATACTGAGACAGCCAAAAATCTAGTAGGCTAGCGAGTACATTTTTTATCAAACAGTGATTCAACCCCAGCTTTGAACAAATGATTGTGTAATGGAAGGCTGTGTTGCTTGTTTCAGTCATGAAAATGGTAAAACATTTTTTAAAAGGGGGCTGAGGGTGGGTGTTGACCATGGAATAAATAAACTGGATGAGAAAATGTTCAAAATGAATCTCGATGGATGTGGAAGGTGTACAGATTTAGTAGAATGTACTTGAGGACTGAAACAGGAGGAAGAAAATTTCAGCAGTTGGGAAGTGGATTATTCACACAGCTGATGAGCTAATGAAACGACATCAAAATCTATTGAATTAACAGGACAATAACCAACAGCTCGCAAAGATTCAGGATTTCTGAGAAGGTGCACAGGGCAGGGAGGCTGTCGTGCAAATGAAAAAAGAGGTATACTCTTACAGAACAACCAGGTTAGAAAGAGAGGTTGATGGAGGGCAGGACATTAGTTTTGGAGGTCTGAGCTGCTAAAATAAGGTTGTCATGGGGCTTTCTTTCTTCTTGGTTTTAATGGGAGTCAGTGTGAGAAGAGGAGAATTAATGGGAGTATTGATTAAACAGGAAATGAGAGACAGGAGGTGAAGCCTGCTAGTCTCAGTGTGCTGCTTTAGAAGTGACTACCCCGGCAGCTCTCACAATGAGGGGCGATTCTAGCATCAGACCTTCAAGGCGAATGTTGCATGCAGACGGTGCCTCACGAAAGTGTTCAAACCTCCAAATGAAAAACAGAATATGCTGTCTGCAAAAGTATTGAACCACTTTCTCTTTGGCAAACCAAAATTCAATTTGGCACAAAACGTATCTTTTCGATGCAACCTAATGAGTTGGGTAGTGAATTTTGCTGTCATATCTGTGAAAAATCAGAATAAAATACACCAGTCTTATAGTGGACCCTCAGTCACTTAATGATACCTGCAGGGCTTCCCCTGGCGCTCGCCAAATTCGCCAATAGCGAAATTAAAAAATGTTTGGCCACCAAGGAAAATATTTCGCAAATTTTTTGGCGAATCTAAAAAATTTAAAAAAAGGAAATGCCTTAAAAAGTCATCTACAACAAGGTGTTCAGACGATGTTTTCACTTCCTTACTGCGCGCAGAGTCAGTCAGATATCCCATACTGTCTTATAGGAGTTTGTTACCAACAACGGTTAAAATCATATCATTTGATTTATTCATTGATAATACTCATCTTCTCCAATAACATGCATAAATACAATATTAATTCAATAACAATATTTGGAAAGCAGTACACTAAAAGTCAATCTCCGATTGGTTTTTAATTAGCTCGCTCAGTTACCCTCAGTTTCTAGTTATCCCATTCAAACTAATGAACTAGAAGCTAACAGTGCCAACACTCGCCAGTGGATGCCAGCGAAATAGTTCACTCACTGGAGTTCAAATTATACAGAAACATGAGGGTCTTCTAGCTTCAGAAAAGGGGTGAAAAAAGATGTAGAATGGAAAGAGAAGATGATTCGATAAAAAGGGCTTTGAAGAGAAAAGTGATTTTTAAGTTTTACGAGTATTTGTACAGGACAGAGATGAATAGCGTTCATTCAAGTGATTTCAAGTGAAGTCTAAAAAAAAACAACCCTCTCACCTCGGAGATGACTATACATCAAAATAGAAGTCTTTGAGAGTATCGACCAAATCGAGAAGATGATGAAAAAATATATATATAATCATGTAAACTCAGCTTCTTGTTATTTCTATTTATTCATATTTGTATATTTATCCATTTATTGGACACTGACCATTACTAAATTTATAATCCAAGTAATCAAACTTTAAGGTGGGTTACATTTGTTTTTTGAAAAAACTTGAAATAGACATTTGTTTTGCCATTGCTAACTTTGTTGGCCATCAGGCTACGCTGAAAACGTGTAAAGCTTACTTGGGATGCGATTTTTTTCTTTTGTTTTTTTTTTTTTCCGTTGGAGAAGTCTGGGAATCTCATTGAGGAGCCGTGGTCCTGATTGGCCAGTGACACCTTTGTAGGAGTAATCATCATGATTGAATCCGTCGTTTACACGAAACTAGAGTAAACTATCTTTTAGAAGGTGCCAGGGATGCAATCGGATGACGGCTCCTTATGAATATTCATAAGATTCCCAGACTTCTCCTAAAAAAATATAGCACTCGGGATTGCTAGCAAAGCAGCAAGACATTTGCCGCACAGTAGTAGACTTCCGTTACCATTGGAATACCATCAGCCAATCACAGTGTACACTATTTGATTGGATGGGCCCAGATTTTTAGTTTATTAAAAAAAAAGACTGTTTATGCAAACCGTACCTAGTGGTAGTTTCTAGTTGCCTTCATCTTGAAAGTCACAATAAGTCGATTGACGAGCACAAACGAATAGATTGCAATCTGTTCCCCTATCCCTCCTATTCGTTCGTGCTCGTCAATCGACTTATCGTGACTTTCAAGATAGAGGTGACTGGAAACTACCTCCATGTACGGTTTGGATAAACAGACTTTTTTAAACCACCTGTGCATTTTCAAAGTTCTCAGTGCCTCATTTTAAATGCCAGGGCCCTAAGAATTCTAGCAATGAAGAGTGGAGCTACTTTGAGCCTTGTTAATGATGAAAAAAATAGCGATTTCTTTGCATGGCAACGCTATGCCCGATTCACTATCATTGTAAGCTTGTTGGGAGCTTTGGCTAAAAAGCCATGTGTTTCGAAATGTTGTGTGCGTACGGAGGTGGAGTATTTGACAAAAGTTAGTACTTGTTATCATGTTTCAATGCACCCCAAGTCAATTTCACACTGCAATTCTCCTTTAATGAAATAGGCCGTGGGCGGTTGGCTTTTATTGTTTGTTTTATATTGCCACACTCTGGGAATACATAGTTTTTTCACAATTGATAGATAACTTTCTCAGAAGCACTGTAAACAAATGTTTTGGGTTCGACTCGTGGACGTTAATGAACGGGAACAATCTAAACTTTACCTTTTAAAGCAGGCAAATGCTTTGGACTACTTACAGGATTTCCATGACAACATGGAAGTTTACAATGGAAAAGGCTGACTTACCGGCTTTAAAGTGACTTCAAATGAGCATATTGATGTTTTCTCCAAAAACGTGCTTAAAGGTATAATGTAACCTTCTAAATAATCAATCCCTAACGTTGCAGGGCTACTTTAAAGTTTCGAAAATGCACACTATTATTCATCCACGTAAAGTGCACAATCTCGTATTTTTTCCACTCCAGTGAAGATTGTAGCCTATTCTTACGTTCTTTCATTACATGAAACAGAAATATTGATTGAAATTCTCGGTACTCATCTCGAAGAACCGAGCCCTCTTATCAAAACATTCATGTTTAATATCTAAAAGATTCAGTAGATTTGAAGAAATTAAAAACAATATTCGACTGTCGGACATGGAGTTATATTGAAACCATCCGGCTGTCGGACATGGAGATATATTAAAACCCTGTCCGACTTTTGGACACGTAGACACTGCATTTAAATAAAATTTGGATTGTTGTTCACACCGTCTGTGTCTCATTTATACCACATTAACCATAGTATAATAGTTGCTAAATGACGAGGAATTGATTACCTTGGAGTTTGACTTGGACGACTTATCTTGATGGTTGTCCTTTTGATAGTCAATTGCATGGAACATACAGCGTAAACTGCGTTAAGTTTTTCATCACAAGCTGTTAGTAATACAACCAATCTATACACCTAAATGATTTATATAGAACTGGAACAAATAGCCAACTGTAACTCATCTCATAATACCACAAACTCACAATATACTTAGTAATACTGCAGCAAGGGACTCATGGACGCCGGAGCCAACGTGTTGTGGATCAGCTCTCTGAAGGGGTGCAAACTGATTGGCTACTGTTTAATGGTATAACAATATGGAGCTATTTTTTCTCTGAACTATTAGCTCCTGCTACACTTTGCAGCATGCTGTAGAACTATGCAAACTCTAGATTTTTAGGATTATATTGTGCCATCATCAACACGGCTCATTCTCAGTCTGCATCCATTTTCATAAGAATACGTAAAATAATCAAAATCATTAGAAGAATACAAAGATTTGCTTTACCGATCCTTCGCTCTGTCGCTGCTCTCCTCCTCGTGTTGCGTTTACCAGCATAGACATAATAAAGATTTATTTATTATGTCTCTTTATTATGTCTGTTTACCAGAGGTGCAGGCTTTAGAATGTCCGGTTCCCTTCGGTACGAAGAACATGATTGGCTGACTGAATCCACGTGTCATTCTATGGGCGCTTTGATTGGTTGGAACATTTAGACTGGTTTTGTTCACTTGTTTTAATTTTATATTTAAAACGGCCAACTTTTGCACCCCAAACATTTGATATTGTGTTTTATAAATAATTAATCTACATAAATGCAAAATATTACCTACTCTCTCCATGAGGAAATACTAAATGAAAAACTAAAGCAGCTAGCTTCGCTTGGCCCACTGCCTAAAAGCATTTCCTCTCATATGACTACTCTTCAATTATGTGACTAGAAAGACACCAGCAAATCTGGGAAACAAATGATGATAAGACTCAAAGCCATCACTTGGTTCACAAAAGTAATGCTATTATGCAAAATTAGTTTGGAGCCAATGCAAGGCACTAAAATATCTTTCGTAGCTACCATTGCTAATAGGTATATTCATGGCAAGGTACCATATTTAGTGAAGGGAACATAGAGACCAATAGGTTAAACAATGAGCATGTCTTGAATAGCACCAGCCTTTATCTTGCGCATCAGATAGATTTTGGCAACCATCTCTCCCTCTGCCTAATGGTGAATATCAAAATGCAATGCCAGTTCTGGCCAATTTAGCTCAGACAAGAAGGGGTCTGAAGTTGGATTGCAGGCTTGAATTCCATTAAGCAGTTCTTAATAAACTTGAGAAAAGTGCTTCTCAAGCTCTGACATCATTCTGTCCGAACAAAAATATCAATTTCCTTTTGAGTTTTTCTGACTCAAATGAAAGAACTGACTGACTTCTCAACCTACCCCGCAACTTGACTCAACAACAACTCCATCTTTTTGTCTTCCCCCTCTGTCCAGAAGATGGCTGTAGGACTTCTATGTGGTTTGCGTCACAAAAGGCCTTTGTTCTGGCATCAAGATTTGCCACAGTGACATCACTGCATTTCTCCTTCAGGGAGCCCATCACTGCAACTTTGTATATCACTGCTTGGACAAGATAAATGGTCCTCTTCTGTAGATATCTGTCAACACGCTGTTGCAGACAGGAGAGCCAAAAAATAAACAGCAAGTACACGCTTGAGAATTTATTAGTGTTTGTTTTAATTCCCACAACCACAGCAGGGTTGGTCGTGGGGAGGCATTCAGTGATAGTGGGGAAATTTTCAAGCACTGCTAACTGATGCTGGGATGCCCGATGTGTGTTTGAGAACTCCGCATGTTACCTTGCTGCAATCCTGAGTGTTCACAAACAGGTTGGTTCACTAGCAAGATGCTTAAAAATGGACTCTTTCCAGCATGTTTAAAAAAAAAAAAAAAAGACTCTGCAGCCTCTGAAACCACTCAATGTGTGTGTGTGCCATAAGACAAGATTAAACTTGTGCATGACAATGGTCATATATTACTTCACGGTGTTGCTTTTGAGAATGACTGCTGTCCCCTCGTAAGTCTGTGCCACACATTTCAACTGATAAATTCCTTTCTGTACCTGTTTGTTGATGCTCAATTGCTGGGTTTATTTACGAAGCATCAAAATTTGTTCTCTCTGTTAGGGCCAAGACCCATTCTTTCCTTTTTATAAGTGCTTTATTAAAGATTGAGGATTGAGGCGTAACATCACCATGTTACAAAATCAAACCAAAGAGAAGGAGTACATTCAAAAATGCATTTCATTAAAACTTCCACAAAATCAAGGGTATCCATGAAAATGTTTTGTTACAGGTCAAGTCCAAAGATCAAAGTCTTCTTAAGTTCATTATTTGTTTTATCACCACATCACTACTAATTGCTGTCTGGCTAAAGATCATTTTACATCTTGTTTTCCATATTTTAAAATATTTGCTATACAAATAATAAATTAATAAAATTGCTTTTTCTTTTGTGGGAAGATTTCTTTATAAGCAACACTCATAATCATTTTCATACACACATCAAATTTCAGACCAGTGTGAAAAATACTGTTCCATATTTCTCTTGTTCTTTTGCAGTTATCAAAAGATAACTCAAAGCTGATCAGTGAACAAGTTTTCATGGCTACCAGACTCCATTTCACAGTTACATGTACTGGCAATCTTCCAGCAGATAGAAGTTAAGTTCTGTCCCTCAAGTTTTCAGAACAGCCTTTTGCTTTCTAGAGAGTTGAAAGTTTTATAATTTACTATGACACCAAATAAATGATCATTTGGCATTTTTAAACCACACCGTCAATTTTAAGGTTCTTAAACTTAGAAACAAAATCTCCATAAATTAGTTTAAAAAAGGGTACCTCTTCTCAGACTCTACTTCCCTTTTTAGTCAAAGTTGAGATATGCAAAGTTATTGAGCAACTCTCTTTTTTGAGCCCTATATCAACTTTATGCACATTTTATTCAATCTGGTTATGCATTTATCAGACGGAGGAAAAGTAACAGATAGGAAAATAACTTTTGAGACTAAGAATTTTTTACGATATTAATGTGACTGCTATAAATTGCAATTTTATTGCTCCACTTTTCAGCTTCTTTTTAAATTTCTTTTTCCTTCAACTTCCAATTTCACTCCCAACACTTCCCGTCTGTTATATGCAAAATTTTCATTGCATCCTGCACATCTATATTTATTTGAGGTGGTCATCCATGACCTATCCAGACACCCTCAGTTTTTTCTTTATTTAACTTTACACCAGAAACTTTTTCATACATTTGAAAATTATTTTTTACAATATCTAATTCATTTTGATCTCTGACAAGAACTGTAATATTATCAGCATACACAGATATCACCATTCTTGTTTCATTTTTTTATTCTGTTTATAAGTGGACCGATTGCCAAAACTTATAACACTGCAATCAGAGGGCACCCTTATTTCACTCCCCGCTGAACCTTGAAACAGTCAATTAACAGACAATTTGTATCCCACATATCTCACACTGAAGGCCATGAGTTCTGCGTTTCCATCTCTGGCCTCATCAGCCGTAATGGCATACTTGTTTGAATCCCTCATCTCAGTGGCAATAGTTGCAGGTTCTTTTTGTGAACTGCACTCTATCATGTCATTCTGACTGGCAGACGAGATGTATATGCTGTTTGATGCGGGTGAGTGACCATGCAAGAAATGATCAAACTTCCTAAAAAATAAGTTGTAGCATGCTCTCATGGAAATTGTCTTCATTGCCTTTTGTCTGCTTTGAGATTCGTTGTATTTTTTTGCTTCCCCGACAGACAGGTCACTGCCACAACAGGCTGCAGGCACTCCTTACTTTGAAAAATTTCAATAGAGCTCCCTGTCTCCATTTGCTGTGCAGCACTGCCTTGAGATAGGCTTTATTTATAGCAGTTCCAGCAAACTGCATAGTCTGAATGTGTGGTTTCATTTTTTGAAACATGCTCAGTGGTTTACTCAAATTCTTGACTCCACCATTCACAAATAACTCCTTTCTGAGACTATTATGAAATACCTTGCAAGCGTAGCAGAAAGTAGCATTTTTACTCAAGGAGAATTCAAGCCATTTAAAATTTTGGAGCCAGTTTTGGTGGAAGACTCTTTACTGCATGCTAACCTCATCATGTGGGTATTGACAGCAGTTGCTATTTACGACATGTGGCCATATCCACTAAATCAAGTATCGCACGTCTCAAAGAATAAACAAGGGTGTCAAAGACACAAAGAACTGAAGGAAACAAAGAAAGCCCCTGGTACAACGGGTATCGAATAAAAGAACACTGCCCCTACTATAGACCCCTTTCATATTTGTAAACAGCGATGACGGATTTTGTGGGCGGAGCTTAACTGGTGGCACAAAGTGATAGCCCAGGACTGGTGTCAGGAGCACCAAAAACAAACATGGATGATACAGACGTCTTTTCCGATTATTTTAAGATTTTGCCGACAAGCCAGATATAATATTGTGATTCATTTTATAACTGCTATTAAACTCTGGCATAAATACTGAGTAGGGGAGAGCAGGGGCAAACGGATCATTTTTTCATATTTCCCTCTCTGCACAGAGAGACATTTTTTTAAGGTAACCATTTTTTTTGTGAACAACATGCATAAGTCCTCTACAAATCCCAACCAAGTCTGCTAAGATTTGATGAATGAGTACGACGTAATCAGACAGGAAAATGCAGCTGCGCTTTGATCCGTTCGCCTCTGTCTGTGGGGACGAACGGATCAAGTGACTGGGAACGGATCAGCTGTATAAATCGACTACAAAACAACTAAGTTCTTAATATTATCTGCATATAATGCTCATTTATGCTTCAGTTGAATCCTTTGAGCAATTGAAGATGCTGAATTTATATCATACCAGTTTAGCTATCATGTTACTAGGCTACATTCTGCATTTTGCTTGCCTTCACTGGCACTTGCCGCACGTCCCTCCTTCAATTAACAGCCAGACAAGGCAAGTCATCCAGCTTCCTTAGTTGAGGTAAGTTGTTTCAGATAATGTTTTTCAGTTCTTATCAGCGCTTTCCACAAGATATTTTCTCTTGTCATTAAGGGGAAATGACAAAATATTCATAAATAAATGGTTATGTAAACATGGGAATAGAACAGTTTGGTAACCCATTTATGATGGCCATCTACAAGCTTTATGCACAGCTCCACTACTTCCTGAACTTAAACCAGCTCCTTTATTCTTTTGTCCTTCATTATTGGACAATGATCCGTTTGACCCGGACTGCAGTGATCCATTTGCCCCGCTACAGTCTCCCTTCATATTTTGCCGGCAAGCATCTTACATAGGCTAGCATGAAAAATGTAACATAGTTAAGGAAATTTAGAATTTAGTTTCAAGTGCTGCTATGTTACTGATGACACATAGGCAGGTTGCTAGGGCAGGTGCAGCATATGCGTTCACAATATTAAATAGTAATATTAAATTTTAAACCCTCTTTTCACTGATAAAAAAAGCCCTAAAATATTGGCGCCCCCCTTTTAAAATCGTAACGTAAAAATTGAAAGACTATTTCGGCAAGATACTGTCAAGGTAAGTCCTCGACGTTATTTTTAGCGCAAATGAAAATCTGAAATCAAATGTTTAGCATTCAGTCAAACAGTAATGACATGGCCTTGTATTTCGCATGTGTACCTGCGCACTCATCCATGTTGAGAGGAGATCAGGATCATGTTTGCTGGTTGTTTTGAGCAATGTGAATTAGCTGACTTATGGTGTGGGGCCCAATCATAGTGGTGTTAATGACATTATTTCATGCTATCAAAACTAACTGGCAAGCAAATTCAACTTTTTTGGCTATATATAGCATCCATCCATCCATTTTCTATACCCGCTTATTCCTCACTAGGGTCACGGGGCGAGCTGGAGCCTATCCCAGCTGACTACGGGCAAAGGCAGGGACTCACCCTGAACAGCTTGCCAATCCATCGCAGGGCGCACACACCAGTCACACACCATTCACTCTCACACTCATACCTATGGGCAATTTGGTGTCTCCAATTAGCCTGATATGCATGTCTTTGGACTGTGGGAGGAAACCGGAGCACCCGGCGAAAACCCACGCAACACGGGGAGAACATGCAAACTCCACACAGAAAGGCCCCAGGCCGGATTCGAACCCACGACCTTCTTGCTGTGAGGCAGCAATGCTAACCACTGTGCCACCGTGCTGCCCCTATATATAGCAATTATATAGTAATTATGAATACAAAATCACAAAGAAACCAAATGATTATTGCAAGCAGTGAAATGAAAACCACACCTACACTTAGTTCTGAAGGGCTAAGTTCTATAATGTAAGCCCCTCAGAGCTGACCAAGACTGTAAATGTCATATGGCACTAACATTCCCCCTTTGGCTTGATATTTGTTTGCGTAGAGTTTAACTTTTACTTAACGTCGTATAGAGCCTATAGGATTGAACAAAGCCAGTCCCTTTCCAAAATGTGGTTAGAAAAACTGGACACTGCAACAACAATAACAGCTTGAAACAATAACAGATGAAATAATTCTAAGTCAATTAGTGGGCCGACTGAAATAATTTAATTTTAACCGGTACCTTAACTATATTTCTCCAATCAGATCACTCTTTCCTTTTAGCTTGTGTCGGTGTGAATTCTTTTTGTTTGTAGGAAACATAAACAGAATGTTCATCATCATCATCATTTGGGTCAACAAAGTCGGGCCAGCCACTGACAAAATCAGTATTGCAGACTCTAGTGTGATCATTTGGGCCAAAGTCCATCCAATTTATAGCTCGAATCCATGCCTGTCCTTGTGTTATGCCACAGGGAACTCGAAAAGAATTCCCAGAGCGGAGAATCTGTCGCGTTCATAGAGAATTACATTATAAACTTGCACCTTTTTGCCTGTCAGTTTAACTGGATGGCACTTTTTTGCCAGTTATTTAAACTGTAATTTCACAAAAAGTTTGCAACAGAGTTCTGTGTATGTTAAGTCTAAAAACCACAGTTAAATGCGCACAGGACTCAACTTACAGTTAAAATAACCACGTAAACTGTTAAATTCAGTTAGTTTTAACAGTGTATCAGTCTCTGAAGACTCTCTCCCTCTGAAGAGAATAGCGTACAATTCGGCTGCCGAGATCCAGAGGATTATCTAAGAAAGGTGATGCCATCTTCACAGGAGGTGCTTAGTGACAAGTCAGCACATTTATAGCCGACCGCGTTAAGTTTGCAGCGTATGCTACCATGGTGATCTAGCCACGTTAAGAGAGAGCCACCTTCATGACATTGAAAAGCCTGGCTTTTGGCTCAACACACCTCGCTAACCCATTAATTATACTTCGCAGTGTACCCCCGGATATGAAATGAGCGCCGCAAAGTCAAGAATTTTGGATAATTTCAGTGAAGTGAAGGTGGCTTTTTTAACATTTCTATTCTGACATCCTAAGGCACAACAAGACATGTTTCTTATTGTTTTTCCTGGCAGACTAATTTGTGGACACATCAGCTGATTTCTTGGTGTCCATTCACATCATAACATCCTGGACATTTCCACAAGTACAGTGGGGTGCAAAAATTTGGGCACCCCTGGTTTAACCTTCATCCTACCAACATATTTTACATACAAATCCTACCAACTGGGGTCCGTTTGGACCCCCCAAATATTTTTGTTTTTGTAACAAAGAAAAATGAATCACAAAAGACCTTTGCTTGTTTAACTGTGAAATTGGTTACATACGAGTGATAATAGCACAAATATACCAGAATATTAATCAATGCAGTCCTTGATGAGTCAGTTGTCAGGAAATATCACCTAAATTTAGCTCATTGTTTAGCTAATATTGGCATATTATGTGTATCTGAAATAAACAATAACATAATACTTTACCAAACTATAACCTGAGATACCTTCAACAAAATAAATTGATTTTATATCATCATGCTCTGCAGAAACAAATCTTTTGACTTGACTAGTGTGCCACGTTTGGATTTATAGGCATTGTTCGCAAACAACTTGTTGGGTGCTGTGATCAGATTGTAATATTATCCTAAGAGCCTGAGCAGCTGTGTATCGTGCTGGTCTACCTCTGTTGGCCATCATTCACTGCAAATATAGTAAGAACAGGATGTTACACATCTTAAACACATTGCGAAATTACCAATTTTTGCTGGGGTCCGTTTGGACCCCAGCATAAAAATCAATCTTACCACCTAATACTCTGCTAGCATCTGAAAGTGTCACATGGCCTGAAGCAGGCTAGGGTAGACCAACAAACTCCTAAAACCTGGACACCAAAGTGCAGGTGGTAAAAATTTGACATGCAAAAAATACCATGCGGGGTCCGATCGGACCCCAGCTGGTAGGATGAAGGTTAAATGTCTGTTACAATTCATCTCTAAGTGATAAAAAGCAAACCTGAACACTAAATGCTACAAAGATGAACATGACACATTTCATCACATTTTAAAGCAAGAATAATTTTTATTTTTAACTTTTTACAGTTATTATTTATCAAAATAATAAAACAAGGAAAAAGACCTTGCGCAAAAGTTTAGGAACCCTGTCAGCTAGTACTTTGTAATTCCTCCTCTGGCAGCTATCACAGCTTGCAAACGCTTACTGTTGCCAACTAAGAGTCTTTCAATTCTTGTCTTTGGAATTTTTCCCCATTCTTCCTGACAGAACACCTCTAGCTCAGAAATATTCTTTGGCCTTCTTGCATGCACGGCCTGTTTGAGGTCTCTCCACAGATTTTCAATAACATTCAGGGGACTGTGATGGCCATTCCAAAACCTTCATCCGTCTTTCCTGGAGATAATTAATGGTGGATTTTGAGGTATGCTTCGGGTCATTGTCTTGCTGGAATACCCAATGTCTCTTCAACTTCATTTTCTGGACTGAGCTTTGAACATTAGCCTCTAGAATGTCTTGATATTTGGTGGAATCCATTCTTCCTTCCACCCGCAGAATATTGCCTGTGGCCCCAGCTGCTACACAACCCCAAAGCATAATGGATCCACCTCCAAGCTTAACAGTTGGTAACATGTTCTACTCTACAAATGCTTCACCCTTTTTTTCCAAACATACCTTCTTTGGTTGTGGCAAAAAATGTCAATTTTGGTGTTGTCATTCCAAAGCACATTGTTCCAATAGGCTTCAGGTTTCTCAAGGTTCTCTTTTGCATACTTCAGACTCTTCTTTTTGTGTTGAGGTCATCGGAAAGGCTTCTTTCTTACAACTCTGCCATTTAGGTCTTTGTTGCTTAAGGTATGCTGTGTTGTTGTCCTGTGAGCAACTAGACCTGTGTCTGCAACATTTTTTTTGCAGTGATGTGTGGGTTCTTCTGAGCATTTCTCACCAGATCTCGGGCCATTCTATCTTAAATTTTTTCTTGCTCTTCCAGATTTTGCCTTGACTTTAATTGTTCCATTTATTTTACATTTTCTTACAATGTTTCTGACAGTAGAAATGGGTCATTTGAAATGTTGCAGGAGTTTTTTGTAGCCCTCTCCTTGTTGGCGGAAGTGAATTATCTTGATTTTGACATCTTTGGACAACTGTTTAGAGGAACACATGGTTTATAACACCAGACACAACTGCCACTACAGTCGGATACTTTAGAAGGCATGGAGTTACTTCAGAATTTATAGTTCAACCCTGGAATTATATTCACCTGACTCATTGAAGCCCTAACGAGTAAATCACCTGAGTCTGGGCTTTATAAATGACCTTCTGAAAAGATAACAAAGAATAATCCAAAAGGGGTCCCAAACTTTGGCATCGGGCCCTTTTTCCTTTCTTCTCATTTATAAACTCAGAAAAATTAAAATAAAAAGAAACCTTGCTTTTAAATTTGCTGAAATGTGTCATGTTTAACTTCCTAGCATTTAGTGTGCAGGTTTGCTTTCAATCATTTGGAGATTACTTGTAACAGACCTTTAAACCAGGGGTACCCAAATTTTTGCACCCCACTGTAATTTTTGATTGACTAGAATGGAATGGCAGCATTCATGAACTTGTGCTAATGAGTTTTATTTCAGAGGTTCTCAAAGCCGAGAAATTTGCAAAAAAAATTTTTGGAACGAGAAGAACATGTACTTTCACTGGGTAATACCTGAAACACATGTTTTCTTCTCCCCTAATGTATGTAGTTGTGAAAAGGTCAGTTCAAGTGGTAAAAGAAGTTCCAAACATCACAGTTGGAGAATTGCATATTAATTACAAATCTGGGTCAGAAAGTCTTCAAAACTATGATCAGATGCCATCGACACAACCATGAAATGTTCAAGAGGATCGCCAGAAAAAAAAGCTTTAATTGCTATCAAATAACTAACTTGTGACCCAACAGTTTGCCACAACGGCACTAGAATTTCCAATGGAACCTGATTCTGTACATAGATGAGTCCAAAACCGAGCTTGCGTCAAAATTTATTTGACAAAAATATATGATTATTTTATGATTTAACAGTGCGCCATTTTTGAGGGATCTGAAATGTATAGTTTTAACCCCAATCAATCTTTTCAATACTCAGTATTTTTTTTTTACAATAACAACACTGCATTTTCATGAAGATTTTTTTGTTTGTAAGCCTTTTTTTTGCCGAAATCATGGAAATAAACTGAAATATGATGTAATTCTAAATGCTACAAGTGTCTTGAGCCATTCCCTTCCTCTCTGTGAAGCTGCAATGTTGAATTATAAAGCCATAGTGTGATGGCCCTGCAAGCCCTCCCCCGTCCTGCTGTCTGCACCTCCACCTCAAAAAGCCACAGTTGCTGCTCGTTGAGGTGAAGGTGCTGTTAAGAGTATAAAAGAACAGCGTAAAAGACTCCCAAACTGGGAGTGCAGCTGCATTCTGTGTCTTTTACGCTGTTTGGTTTGGAGCCCTGTTTTTAGCCGCTGCTCTCCTCTATGTTTTTTAAATTAAATATTTATATTTTACTCAGCCTGTGTGTTTGAGTCCCTTATCTTGTTGTTGGATACATGGTCCCAGTGCCTGCCAGCCTACTGCCGGTGGGGGCAAAACCATGACAAAATGCAGCTGCCAGCATGGGACCCAGCCAGGCTGAGTGAGGGGAGCAGCACAGCAGTTTTTACCCCTCAGCCCTCAAGGCTGACGGGGTATTGCTATCCTTCGTGCGGTTGGGTGGGCGGGCGGCGGGCAAAGGGGCGTCTCCAAAAACTTCAACATCGGGCTGAGGGGTATTCCGTGCATTGCACGCCAATTTTTTACCCCTCAGCTCTCAAGGCTGACGGGGTATTGCTATCCTTTATGTGATTGGGCGGGCGGGCGGGCGGGCGTCTCCAAAAACTTTGACATCGGGCTGAGGGGTATTCCGTGCATTGCGCGCCTATTTTTTTTTTTCATTGTCCAGGGCTCCAGCAGGGGGGAGCAGTTCCAGGGTGGCGCCCAGTAGCCCGGAGGTCACGGCCCAGTAGCCTAGAGGTTTCCGCCCAGTAGCCCGGAGGTGTGTTCCGGAAGGGGGCGTGTGTCCGGAGGTCGGGCGCCCCAGTGTGTACAGGAGATTGGGCGCCCCAGTGTGTTCCGGAGGTTGGGCTCTTGGCACGCCAGGAGGTGTGCCTTGGGGGGAGGGTCCTGTGATGGTCCTGGCATGCAGGCCCTCCTCCCTCCTGCTGTTTGCACCTCCACTTCAATGAGCCACAGCTGCTGCTCATTGAGGTGGAGGTGCTATTAAGAGTATAAAAGAGCTGCACTCTCAGCTGCATTCTGTTTTTATTCTGATTTAACTTTTTGTGAATGGAGCCCTGTTTTTGCCGCTGCTCTCCTCGTTTTTGTGTTAAATTAAATATTAATTCATATTTTTACTCAGTCTGTGCATTTGGGTCCCTTCTGTTTGGTTAAGGTTCATGTTCCCAGTGCCCGCTGGCTTATTGCCTTCTGCCGGCGGGACCAAACCATGACACTAAGATAGCTAGATTTTGCTTCTGCGCTAGCGGTTGAATTAAGGTTTAAAAAAACTCTTTAAAGAACCCCATCTCCTCTGTGAAGATGGTGGTTCTTTAATGTTGCTGGGCTGTTTTTCTTTTATAGGCCCATGATGACTGATTAGTAACAGCAATTATTAAATTAAAGCCTGTTTGTCTCTGCCAGAAAGCTAGGGTGTGGTTGGTTTTCCAACAGGACAACGAAAGCACTCATCAAAATCAACCGAAAAATGGTTCACCAACCACAGAATCAAGGATTGCCTTGCCCCTCCTAGTCTTTGGACCGAAAGCAAATACTAAAGGTGTGAGAGGCTGAAGGGGAGAGAAAATAAACGCAGACTTAGAATTTTAAAGATCTGGAGAGATTCTATGCAGAGAAATTATCTTTCGATACTTTCTTTTGTTTCTTCTTCAACCTAATTGTACACAATAGAAAATTACTTGCTTTTACCTTGGCAGAGGGAAGCTGTACTCTGTATAAATGGAATGGAATTCAATAATTGTTGAATGATTATGAGAAAAAAATTGTTTCTTCATTATATTTAATTTTTTTCTTTCAATAAATGTATTTGAATTAAAGGTTTTATTTCTTTTAATATCTTGACTGAAATATCAAATGGATAAACGATAAAGGGATTTTCGAAGTGCCACCCTGCTTCAAAAATCTTGGAATCGCCCTTGCTTTGAAAATGGATATGTGGCAATTTTTCATCAAGCGAAGTGTCTGTCAACCAAGTACATAAAGACATAAGGACATTGCCAATGCATCTTGCAAAGCCCACTTGGGAAATTATGTTGCAGTCTCTTTACACACTCTTCAACTGCCACGTTAGGGGCATCAGACTACTACCCATTGCTCTTGCATGGAGATGTGATGTGGGAATTATTTCCCTCTCAACTATCAACTTTATCCTCATGGATTCCTTCCAAATTTGGGTTAATTCCACCCTTTATTGCATGATTCTTTTCCATTTTGCTTATTAAGGGTTGTGGGTGGGTTAGATTATTTTAGTAACCGGCATGCAACAAAGGGTTAATGTTGCAATCACGTGGTACACCATGCAAACATCTGTTGAGCTTTAAGTGTTGACAGACGGACAAGCAGTTGAAAGCAGTGGCATACACTGCTGAAATGAGGTGGCAGACTGCTGCTTAAAATTGATTTTCTGTTACAGAGATAAACGCTTAACAACATAGTAATCATCACAAATATCTGTTTTTTTTTTTTTTTTTGCTTTAACAAATTCTCTCAATTAATCTGAGAAAATAAAAAGTGAAGACTTCTAACATTCAGGTTAAATGAGACTTAATGCCATTTTATTTTGTTGTTACTAGGTATACTTTTTTCTTTTAAAATCTGTGATTTTATCACATTATTGTGTTCAATTAATTGCCTTTCACCATACTTTCCATATTACAAACTGAACATGGGAAATCATTTTTTTTCAGCCTTACATTCTAAAGATACCACAGTCGCTTAATTGTTTTTACTGACACTGTGCCTGATAATTGCCGAATTTTGAGTTTACATGAGCTCTTGTTCTTACGTTGATTGCGTATCCTATTCCGACATTGCTCTTTAGAAGTCTGTAAAGTATATTGAATGTAATTTACATTATATCTCTGCATGTCTCAATGAACAGAACAGAACTTCATGGCACCACTTTAATATGGAAAATAAGCAGAACTCTTAGTTTTGCAAAAGGGATTTCTTATCTGCACATCATTGTTTTACCAGCTGGTTTTCAAAATGCTTTAAAATGTTATTGGAATAAAACATTTGGGGGAAAAAAAACATAATTATTACTAGTTATTCATTAAATGTGACATGCCCTTTTAAGATTTCAATGCAATACAACAGCAGCCATGCACACTGACCGACTAAAATTTAACAATGCTTTTTTGTTCAGCAGAGCAGATTTTGCACCCAGTGCAATTACTGAAATTATTTCCACCTCCACATCACTGGAACACAGTTTTTCCAGCTTCAAGCCCACGGCTGCAGCCGCGCATTAGTCCTTGCATAACCTCTGATAAGACAGTAAGTATTTGCACTCAGTCAGACATGGCTTTTACAAAATCACAGTAAGACTTTGGATGAAATTGGACTGTGCAGGCCCATCAGTCAGTCTACTGTTGATTGATGCAATTTGAAAGCTCTCGTTCACTGGAATTGAGAATTGATGAGGTTTTTTTATTTTTTTTTTTGTGAAGTAACCAATTTGCCTTCAAGTTATGTCAGCTTTACCAGTGGGACAATTTGAAATTGCTATTCTGATCACAGCCATGGTCTTTGTACATTAAAAGATAACTCATTCATCAAAGTTATCTCAATGAATTTAGAGACGGGTCAATTTATTGAAACCTTTGTCTGAGAAGAAAAAAGTGAAAGTTAAAGTTCAGTAGAGTGAGATAGAATCTGGCTTGATGCATTTAGGGTGCCATCTATCATCAAACTTTTTGTTCTGACAAGCAGGCTGATTGAAATATCACCTTCAGATGTTGGTGCTATGTTGTAACAGAGAGCTGAATGGGTGGTCTACACATGTATGTTTCCACAAACCTGCTGTCATTGTAAGCAGTGACAGCATATTTTATTGCAGAATCACTCTCAAACAATTCCCATGTATGACATACTGCAACAAAAAACTCAAACAATTCATTGATTATTCAATACCAATATGTGGCCTATGACTAAAAATTATAGTGACAAGATAGCTTTTCTAAATGTAATTCTCTCTGTCTTTCACCAGTCATTGTAAAATTTTTAATTTAGCATCAGAGATTACGTAAGGTTAATACAAAATTATGAGTTTTATTATTTCAACATGACACTTTGCTTTAGTTTCAAGCATAAAAACTTGTACCATTAAAGTAACATTTTGCAACTATTTTGTCTTAAAATACTACTTTCAAAATCATTCTTATGGTACACTGGTACATGCCCCAAACGTTATGTAATGGGTACAGTCACCCGCAAAAAGTGCGTAAAGCTTTACGGCACTAGCTACAGTATGTAATACCTCCAACTATCGGTCTTCAGCTTGCAATAAGATGAACATAGCCCAGTGTTCTTGGTATGGACATCATGGCAGAGGAAAAGAGACCAAAGAGCATGTTTACAGTGGAAGGTAAGGATAGAAAAAGAGAGAGGGACTAAGCAAGATGTCAGACAAGAATACATCTTGGACTGGTTTTTAAGGACTAGCCAGTATGTAATGTTAATTAGCTTGATATGCCTTGTGTTGTTACACATGGTTGATGTTTAGCTAATTTGCAATTTTTTTATTAGTAGCAAAGTCAGTCCTTTTCAACAGAGGTTTATTTCCTAGCTAAATCTCTGTCCAACATCAGTATTGGTAATGATTGCTCTTGTCGAACTTGCTATGGTAGCCTGTGACTATGCTTTGCTTTAGATTTTCATATCTCTTTTTTCCAACTGTTGATAAATTCTCAAATTGACCAACGTTCTATAACCATGGGCTGGTCCAGCATTGGAACATTGGCTTGCTAGCAGCAGCATGCTAGTTACCCATCCATATCCGGTCACATTGAACACATTGAAGTTCCTGCAAGGCAAAAGTTATACGTCTTTAATTTAATGGGAAAATTAATATGAATATGCTTATTCAATCTACTAGCCAGCATGAAACATTAGCCAGCATGAAACAAATAGGAGCTAGCTGTGCTGGTAGTTAGCAGACTACCTCAGCCAGCAGTAGTTAGCTGACTGACTGATCAACCAGATGGTAATCCTCCTCTAATGTTCTGTTTTACTCGCTTACAGATTGATAAGTCATCTGATTAGTGCATAGTTTCACTATCTGCTAGCTAGGAAACACTTTGAGATTTGAACAGAGTCATCCACGAGTTCCTTTGCGGTGCACTGAAAGCATGGGCTAAGATGTGCTATGTCCTGCAAAACCACACCTATCCAGGTGAAATAAGTTTTTATTGCAGCCCATGCAAGAGAGCTGCAGATTGGTCACGTGAGGGGCAGAGGAGGAGCTTATTGTCTGGCAGGCAAAAATAAAACAGGCAACAGTAACAGGTTGACAGCAAACTGTAAGCTGGAAAGAGACCAACAAATTATTTCTCTTACATTGCAAGGAGTCATATTACTGAAAAAAATTCACATAATTTTGCTTAGTGTAGCTTTAAGCAGCCTGGGCGCTGGACGAGAAAACGACAACTGAGTCGGTAATAAACTAGCAAAGATGCTTGCTTCATGCTTGGCACTGCTTTGCCCTGGGTGTAAGACAGAGCCCTCTGAATAGAATCTTCAGTGCATCTGAGATTCCTTAACCAAGCCATACAGCTTGGTCTTGCCCTCAATGTTAGTAAGACTCATGTCCTTTACAAGCCACCACCCTACATTAAACATGTCAGCTTTACCTCAAGCCATCTCTGTTGACATGAGATTTGCGCTCCCTTATATTACCTGTCTGCTCTTTTCTAAAGCTGATGTAGATGCTGAGATACAGCACAACTCCAGCAGGGCCATGTCAAGACTGACTGAAACAATCTTCAAAAATCACAACCTCCAGGCCAGAGCAGGCCAGAAAATAGTCTACAAAGCAGTAGTACCACCCTCTTTGCTGTATAGTTCAGAAATGTGGACCATATTCAGTGGTACCCAAAGGCACTGGAGGCTTATTAAAACAGGTGCCTCAGAAAAATCTTGAAGATTAGCATGCCAATTCTATTGTCCACATGAAGGCTAACAATGCCACTATCACTGTTGTCAGTCAACAACACCAGCTCAGGTGGACTGGACATGTTATCTGCATGCCTGACTGTCGCCTCCCAAAGCAGGTCCTTTACTCCTAACTTCAATCAGGATAGCGTGTCGCTTGAGGTCAAACTAAAGCTCCTGACCTATATCTGCATGATCATGTGCATTCTACTGCTGCTACATGATTGGCTGACTGGATAATTGCATGAATAAGCAGGTACTCAGGATTTCCTAATTTGCTTTATGAATGTGTATAAATATGCGTATAAAAATGCAGGTGAATTCAAATTATTTTTAAACAATTAATGAAGTTGAGATATTTTATCAAAACACAATAGATCTGAAGGTTTTGCGCTGCCTAACTTTCTGGCATGGCATGACATGGCATGGCTCAGCAAGATGACTCTCAACTCCATGGCTTGGAAAATGGCACCCATAGTGGTAATATTAATTTTCACTAAGAACGCCTCTGCCCTCAAGGCGGAATCATAAAGCATACAAAAAACTTATGGCAAACAAAGAACTTAATTCCAGTTCTAATCTCTTAACATGCCCTTAGGGTTACCAAACAAACACACTATTCATATTCACCATGTGTTTGTCCTCAAATGTCCATTTTAATGGCTTCATATAGACCTGTTACAAATCAAACGTACCCTATTTATTTCTGTTAATGTGGACAATCAAGGTATCAGTGCAATGCACGTTGTTACGGATACACGGGGGAAAAACACAAGGGAACTCGGAAAACTCGGAATAGCTCGGAATACCTTTATGGAAACAGGAGGGAGACACAAAAGGGGAGTGAGTTGCCAGAAGCGGGGATCCAAAAAGATATTTATTAAAATAAACACAGAAATAAACCTGGGGGAAAAAGGGGGCACTCCGGCTAACAAAAACACCGTGCCTCGCACTGAAAAAGGAGAACTCAGAATCCAAAACATAAACAAAAACCAAGGGGCAGACTCAGAACAAACACCAGGGGGCAGACTCGGAACAAACAGCAGGGGGCAAACTCGGGAAAAGGAACAGACGCGGAACCGGGACTCGGGAAGCTCGGGAATTCTCACAGGACAAGACATTCAGCACAGCTGGCAGATGGCTAACTCGGGTAGCACAGCTGGCCAGGAAAAGGGTAAGGGAGAACATCAGGAGGGGGACAGACAGGACACAGGGCTAAGGGCAGGCAGGAACGCTGGGGCTCGGGACAATGACAGGAACGCTGGGGCTCGGGACAATGGCAGGAACGCTGGGGCTCGGGACAATGGCAGGAACGCTGGGGCTCGGGACAATGGCAGGGCAGCTGGTGCTCGGGACGGGCAGGGCAGCTGGTGCTCGGGACGGGCTGGGCAGCTGGTGCTCGGGACGGGCAGGGCAGCTGGTGCTCGGGACAGGCAGGGCAGCTGGTGCTCGGGACAGGCAGGGCAGCTGGTGCTCGGGACAGGGAGTGGGGGAGAGGAAGGAAGAGGAGATGTGGGTGTGCGTGAGTGAATGGTTGAGGAGTGAAGTCAGATCTGCAAGCGTGCAGAAATTGCTCGGATTAATAGGGCAGGGGCACACACAGACACAGGTGTTGAAACTTAATCTAATTAACAAAGGGTGGAACATGAGGGAAACCAATGACATGAAAACAGATAAACATTAACACGCAGACAAGGATCACAAGACAATCCCAAAGATGGGATAAATAAACTGGATAAAAAAGACTCCTAAGTGTACAGAAAGAGCCAGAATAGATTAAAAGAATGCAGAGATTCTGCAGGAAACTTTAGCAAAGTCAATGAATAGTTAAGCGAGGGGCGGAGACTAGAACAGAGCGACTGCTGAGAGATAATTAGTCAATTAGTAAGTGCAGCTATACAATCCCGGGTGCTCGTTAGTAGATTAGTATTATATACAAGGTTAGTTTGGTTAGTAATTTTAGAAAACAACAAACTGTTAGTAATGTTAGTATGAAATAGAAAAGCAAGGGGAAACTAGTAAACGAGAACAGAAGGAAGGATGAAACCCAGAATCCATTAAATCACCCGAAATAGTGTCACAATCAATTAAGACAGAAACTGCTACAAACAATGACGTGACCGGGGAGAAAGCAAAGACAGTACATGGGTAAAACGTGGACTGGACTACACGGGAGAGGAATGAAATGTGAACACTAAGACATGTACTAAAAAACTGACATACCAAAATAATAGAAACCTAAAATTGACTAACCAGACACTCAGACCACGGAACACAACACACGTGTGCAGAAATACAGGTACGCACACATACACATACGATCTATCATCATGGTCTTTATCATCAGAGGTCAATTGAGTATGGCTGTCCTCCTTTTTGCTTCTGATGCAATGTCAGATGGGTGAAAAGACCAATATGCTGGAACAAATTTTGGGTCAGTGGGCAGATATGATTTGGGCCCTTTTTTGAAGCTTTTTAATGTCTCTCATCTTTGCGAGGTCAGAGGAGAATGGCCAGAGGGGATTCAGCTGACACAAAGGCTACGGTAACTCGTGAATCTTTTCAACTAGGGTGAGCAGAACAGCATCTAAATATACAGGTACTACTCGGAAAATTAGAATATTGTGTAAAAGTCGGTTTATTTTGGCAATTCAACATAAAAGGTAAAACTAATATATTTTATAGACTCATTACATGCAAAGTGAGATATCTCAAGCAATTGTTTGTCGTAATTTTGCTGATTATGATTTACAGCTCATTAAAACCTCAAATACAAAAACTCAGAAAATTAGAATATTGTGAATATAACCAATATTGTGTGCGAAACAACACACAGGCGGATGCTGGACATGGGCTTTAAATGTTGAATTTCTTCGTCAAGCCACTCCTCAACAGCAAGCAACGCCAGAGGCACCTTCGCTGGGCTAAAGAAAAGAAGAACTGGTCTGTTTCCCAGTGGTCCAAAGTCCTCTTTTCTAATGAGAGCAAATTTTGCATCTCATTTGGCAACAAAGGTCCAAGAGTCTGGAGGAAGACTGGAGAGGCGCATGATGGAAAATGCATGAAGTCCAGTGTTAAGTTTCCCCAGACTCTGATGACTGGGGAGCCATGTCAGCTGCTGGTGTTGGTTCCCTGTGCTTTCTCAAGTTCAGAGTAAACGCAGCAGTCTACCAGAACATTTTAGAGCACTTCACCCAGGTGAAAAAATACTATACTTGAATTATACTTTTACAGACTGTACTAAGTATAGTGTATGCTTTTTTCGCCCCCTTTATGTGTAATTAAGTGTGCGCAAGCAGTCATTGAGTACTACTTGTGTACCACTTCAGTACACTTAAAGTGTAAATAGTATGTTAAATTGGAACAACTTTTTACTAACTTTAAGTGTACTAAAGTATACCTCCGCAAGTACACCGTCACCTGATTTGAAATACACTTGCAGTACAATTGTATTAGACCACCAGTATGTTCAAAATATACTTAAAAGGCCTTACAATTAAATTGATAGTTGGCTAGGATTGTATTTTTAATGCACTTATTATTAAACTTATCATACTTCAAGTTTAGATCAAGTGCACTCTCTGACTATTTGTATTACTTTTCAAGTGCACTACTATGTTAATAAAAATGCATTTATAGTGAAGTAATATCACAAATAAAGCATCAAAAGGTTTGTTCTTCAAGTATAATATCATTGTACTATGACGTATGGTTTAGAAGTGTATTTGAAGTGCAGTAGGTGGTGCAGGTATTAGTACTGTATAGTGCACTGTGTTAGTGGTACAGAAGTATACTTAATGTAACCACATTCACTTCAGTCTACTTAATTTATGGTACCACTAGTACACTAAAAGTGTGCTAATCAGTTCAATGAAAGAAATCCACTTCAATTTATTGAAAAAACAAAATGAAATTTATTTATTAAAACATAAAACCTCTAAAAAGAGGTATACAGGCAATTAAACAATGTTCCAGTAGCATTTGTAAGTTTGTGAGAAAATAAAACAAAAACAGCCATAAATTTACTATAAAAATAATCACTGATTAACTTTGACATAGCCCTTGTAATTCCATTTCCTTCTTAGCAATGCTCGAATGTCGCCGACCTCTATGTTTGGAAATTGCATGGATGTATGAGGTTGCAGCTATTGCGAATTTGCGCTTGTTATAACATTAACACTAGAAAGTTTTTTTTTTTTACTGTTTTAACTGTGTCATATTTCTATATGAGTCAAGGGAGAAGGCCTCCCAATTCCTCTGTAAATGAATTAGACTAAGAATCTGTTGCAATGTAATACTGATGAAATACATATTTGTCAGGATTAAGAAGAAGATATGTTCTACCAAGCAATATTGAACAAAAAATCCCTGCTCAGATTGACTATAACGTGCTGTAACAATGTGTTTCCATAGGCTAAATAAACTTATATCTTTCTGTCAATCAAGTATTTGTGCATTTTAACATAACTGGGAATGAAATGAAAACAAATGTACAAAAGTACTACCACATACATGTAATATGTAGAAAGTGTATTGCTAAATAATTACCCCTTTCATAAGTACACTAAATTACCACTGTTAGAACTATGAAGAAGTACAGCTTAAAACAAATTCTACTTCATTTGCACTTTTTTTAAGTGTAGCTAAATACACCTCCAAATAAGTAAAATGAAACTGCACTTTAAAGAAGTACTAACAGTATATTACAAATGACTCAAATAAGGATACTTTTCTTAAGAATACTATTTGACTAATGTAAGCACTTTGAAATAAAGTATACTTTTTTTCAAAAGTATACTTTTGAACAATTTAAAATAGATTTACAATAAATTGCACTTTTAAATAAGTACATAAATGCACTTCCAATTAAGTGAAGTTAAAGTGCACTTTCATAAGGTATACCCACTATATATTACAAATAAATATACTTTTAATAAAAATACTAATCTACTAATCTAAGTGCTTTGAAATAAATATAACTTTTTGAAAGTATATTTTAAAACAATTTAAAATAGACTTACAGTGAAGTACATTTTTAATAAGTGTATCTAAGTTCACTTCCAAAGAAGTGCAAATTAAGTGCACTTTAATAAAGTATATTAACCATATATTACAAATGACTCAAAAAAGTACACTTTTAATAAAAATACTAATCTACTACTAGAAGTGCTTTGAAATAAAGTATACTTTTTAAAAGTATACTTTAGAACAATTTACAATGGACTTACAATAAGGTACACTTCCAATAAGTAAGCTAAAGTACAACTTTAATTATTGCATAATTAGTATGTTTAATTTTAGTATATTGAAAATGAAATTAATCACATATACTTTTAGAAAGTGTACTTTAAAATATATGTTAAATATATTCCAAATTAAGCACAAAAAGTAAAAGTATATTTGTAATAACTTTTGTATGCAACAAATATATTTTCAATATAATTAAGTGTAATACTTTTTCACCTGGGCATGCTTGCTTCAACGAACCAGCTTTATGGGGATGCAGACTTCATCTTCCAGCAGGACTTGGCACCTGCCCACACTGCCAAAAGTACCAAATCCTGGTTCAACAACCACGGGATTACTGTGCTTGATTGGCCTGCAATCTCACCTGACCTGAACCGCATAGAAAATCTATGGGGTATTGTCAAGAGAAAGGTGAAAGAAAAGAGACCAAACAATAAAGAAGAGTTCAAGGCCTTGACTGAAGCATGCTGGTCTTCGATAACAGCTGAGAAATGCCACAGGCTGGTAGCATTCATGCCACGCCGGATTGAAGCAGTCATTCGTGCAAAAGGGGCCCCAACCAAGTACTAATTACAGATGCAAGATTTTCCTTTCAGAGGCCAGACATTTTTGTATTTAAAATCCTTGTTTTTTTTTGTTTTTTTTAAATCGATTTCATGTGATATTCTAATTTACTGAGTTTTTGAATTTGAGGTTTTCTTGAGCTGTAAGCCCTAATCAGCAAAATAAAAACAAATAAAAGCTTGACATATATTGATTTGCATGTTATTTGTCTATATAATATGTAGGTTTCATCTTTTAAGTTGAATTACAGAAATACATGAACTTTTTGAGAATATTCTAATTTTCTGGGTAGTACCTTTATGTAACACATCAAACTTTGATGTAGATGCAACAGAACAGCGCACTACCTCATTTACACTTCGATTTGCCAAGATCTGAAGTCTCTCACAGCAGTAGGCAAAGTCTCACCAAAGCTGAACCGTTTAAGACCGGAAAAGCAGCCTGATCTGCTGAATTTCTGCTGCAACATGCAGATTGTAGCGTCAAAACTGGGTGTCAGCAGCATGAGTCTGTGGACCTAACCTGTGCTTTTTTTAACAGCTCAGGCTGCTGCTGCTGGTGTGATATTGTGTGGCGAAAGTTTTCTTTTCACTGTTTAGGCCCCTTAATACCAACCACTTACTGTTTTCAATGCATCACACAGCTGAGAACTGCTGCTGATCATATGAATCTCTATATGGCCACAATCTATGCATATTTTTAATGGCTACAGCCAGCATGATGACGCATCATCCCACAAGGCAAATTTACTCTGTTTTCATGGGCTTGACAAGAGATTGGGAGATTCTCAGCAGAGGCGGATCCAGGGTAGTTTACGTAGTTTCCGGAACCACTCAAACACCTCATTGATTGGCTGGAAACACTTGCTTTGTGTTGGAACTCACTCAAACGTCATTTCGATCGGCTATTCATCTCTCAAACTACTCACGGAAACTACTCCCATCAAAACCTGGATCCACCCCCGCTCAGCATGGGTGCGCAGCGAACTAATTTTCAGGATTGATGAAATGCAAGCATGCACATACAAACGGACCAGAATCTCTAATCAATGGTTTCCAACACTTCATGGGGTCCATGCCACAAAGAAGGGATACTCATGGGAATAAAGAGCAGCCCTATCCACTATTAGTATGGTGTTCATAATAAGGAACTTAATAACTGTATATTCAAATGACTCTCCTTTGTCCGTGATGCTTATCTCAAAGACTATATGGATGCTCAGTATGTTTATTAGAACATCTGAGGCATCTTACTGTGTAAGCCCCAAATGAACTCCTACAAACCGTGCTGTTAGGTTCTGTTATTTATGCAAGCATCACATGCTTTTCCTATCGTTGTTTGCGCACATACTGCCAAGGCACTGTAGATGGAAATTACAGTCACACTTTAGATGGTGTTACCCATAAAAGCTTTATACAGCATGTATAATGCTTTCATAAATGAGACATAATGTCTTCATAAATCATACATAAGCAAATATTGTGCTTTGTAAGGGGTGAAATAACACATCCTTATTCAGCGTGTGATGACAGATCTGACAATGGCAATGTCACTTAGCTGACAATGTCACCCTTTACAGTATTTAGGCACTGGCAAAGTGACATTGTCAGTTATATGACATCTGGCATCACATGCTGAGTAAGAATGTGTTATTTCACCCTTTACAAGACATGACTTTTGCTTATGTATGATTTATGAAGACATTATGTCTCATTTATGAAATCATTATGCATGCTGTATAAAGCCTTTATGTGCAACACCTCATCTAAAGTGTGACTGAAATTACCTTTGTTGCTAAATCTGGCAATGCACGGATGCAATAGCTGATATTGATTACTGCGCAGAGGCCCTTTCAGCTAGATGGAAATAATAAAAACATTATGACCTTTCTTCTAGTCTGTGGTTTCTTTACCCGTAAATCAGTTATTTAGGAAAGATTTTGCCGATATGAATAGGGAGTGATTCGTGACAGTTATAGCGAATACTGTAATCTAGACAATTTTAGCTACTTCAGGGCATGCGTGCAATATAAAATGAAAAATATCAACTTCACAAAAGATTTAACTTCGTCAAAGCAGACGTGACAAATGGGGACAATCTATTCTATTAAGCTGGATGTGTTGATGATGTTACCTTGATGTACAAATTGGCTGTCATTTTTACAAAATGTTATTCTATCCTAAGAATTTAAAGACTTGATAGAGGAGAGAAATTTATTTTAATTTATATTTTAGCAAGAATGTAATTGATAAACACCCCCTTACTCAAAAATTAGCAAAGCCTTTTTCACTGTGGTGTCCTTCTATGGGGACAAACCCGTCAATCTTGTCAAAGGGCACCAAAGCCCCACGTCTGGATCTGATGGGCAAAGCACAATAAATTGCAAGGAATATGCAAATCCCATAAAAATGGACACATTTTGCACAGAGAGAATGATTGAAGATGATCAGCATTAAAATGAAATTCATCTCATGCCTGTCTGCACTTCCGCACGTGTTCCGCTCGTTCAGCAGTGTTGCCGGTTTCCTGATTGCAGACCAATTATTCTATCAGCGCATCCACCTGCCATCATTCCCCGTACCCTTTTATACTACCGCTGGCAATCTGCCGATCATTTTTTGTCCACATTCTGTTCTTTTTCTCCAATGCAAAATGCAGTTTTTTAAACCCTGTGCAAGAATTTGTCTCTGAGCACCGATGATCAAGGATTGTGGACTGGACTCAGGTGCGAAGATGGATCTGGTATTTATTAAGCCTCTGCGGCACAGCAGGAAGGCACAGCAAGACACAATCCAAAGAACACAGAATCGACCCTCCGGTATAATTAGTGATATAGGCGAATGCAGGAATGTGGTCTAAACAAGACTAGAAAGTAAACACTGGTTTGTGAGGCTTATGCAGTTTACGAGACTTTGCCCCGAATGAGTGCATCTTAAATAGGGAACAATATTGCATGCACACATTAGGGAGCTGTAGGTAATGAGTGTGGACCAAGGAATGCGGTCCGGGTCTTAATAAGTGGCTGTTTAAAGACGCCGAGGGTGAGGCGTTATAACCTGTCATAAGTTATTTTGTGTCTGCTACTTTCGAGCATGCCATCCAGTACCAATACTCCCTGGATTCCTTGTGGTTGTGAGTTTGGAAATATAGTATCCTGAAAGACAGTTACTGTGTTGCAATGGATTAACCATTACACACCAAACAACCATACAATTAAAGCCACCTGCCTAATACAGTGAAGGTTCAGCTCGTGTTGCCAAAACAGCTCCATAAAACTGAGGTCATCTCAAATCTCAAACTCAGGGTTTCCCAGCAGAACATTCCCTAAAGTAAAACTCCATCTCTACCAGTTTGTCTACTTCCCACTGTGCATCCTGATGCCATCTCCTCCCAGGAAAATGGTGCCCACATACCCAGCCGAGGCACATGATGTAAAAGAAAATGGGACCAACTGCTCCAGGCTTCAGTTCTGAAGTTAAAGCGCTCGTTGGGGGCCGCTATTAGATGTGGATTGGGTTTAGAGTGGGTGCTTTGTGTGATCTGCAAAGTAAAATTGCAATACACAGCAGGGTATGATGGACTGTGTGTTGTGACGCAGTCCGTATTTATATATTATTGAAATTCTCAGCAACTGTGCTGCAGTCCCCCATCAATCGGTTTGGACCAGACAGGGTAGCCACCATAGCTCTCGTTCATTGATGAACTTTGGGAATCCAAAACCCTATGATCGATTCATGGTTTTTCCCTCCTTGGGCCACATGTTGTGATTCTGCATTTTCTGTCTTTGCCTTGCCCATGCTCATGTCTAGTTTAAGTTCTGTGCCTGGCCTTGTGCCATGATGGATTCTTGTGGTTAGTGTCCACTGCTTCGACTGACTATTCTTGGACTATATATTGTGTATTTGGTTATTAGGATTTCTTGTTTATTATTTTCATGTATTAGTTTATCTAGTCTCCATGCCATGTTTTGTTTTCTTAGCTATGTTTATTTTTCCTTGCCATGCTTTGCACTTTTTCTCCCGTCTTGTCAGGTGTATATCTTTGCTCACGGTCCCTTGTCTTGCGTGCCAGTCATTCGGGTGATTTATTGGTTTCTGGGTTTCAATCTTCTTTCATTATCTCCTTTTCTTCCTTCTTCTCTCTTTTACTGTCTTACTAACACATACTAACAGTTTGTTGTTTTTGCTAATTACTAACTTACACTAACATTGTATATTTTGACTAACTTTCTAACAAGCACTCGGGATTGTATAGCTGCACTTACTAATTGACTAACTATCTCTCAGTCGCCCTATTCTAGTTTCCGCCTCCTTGCCTTTCCCTAATTATCTCTGCTGCGATTTTCTGTGGTTCTCCACAAATACTTTGTGCTTTCCTTTCTCTAAACTATGCACTTCAGTACTCCTTGACCGGAGCTGTTGTTCTGTTCATAGGTTTGTCTTGTTATCCCTGTCTGCGTTTTTGCTACAGCCAAATTCATGTAATTAGTTTATTCCTAATGTGCTACTCCTTGATTATTGTTCCATTGATTGCACTTGTGTTTCCTGATCATGTGTTCTCTCGGATGTGTAAGATGTCTGTTTGATTCACTTCCTTGTCAGATCGTTCTTCCTTGTTTCCTGTGCTACGCTTCTCTCGCCTTGATTCATAGTGATTTATCTTTCTGACTGGACCGCCCTAGACACTAAGTTTTGCCGATTCCCTGTACTTTTGCCGCATTCTTGTTTTTCAATCTCTTTTTGTCTGACTACAATTTTTGTGATTGGTGCCCTGTGTATGACTCTGGATTTTGCCAATTGGACTCTGATTTTGGATTGCGGACATTGTACTGTTGCCAGCTCTGTTGGGGGGTTTCCCCCTTCAGAAATAAAGCCTCCTTTTTGTATTCTACTGGTTTTCGCGATTGGTACATTTCGTGAAACCCAACACCACACCCAGTCGGTAGTCACACCTGCTGACAGTAAGTACCCCGGCAATGTTCAGAGATGTTCTAACCCACTCATAAAGCCATAGTGATTTTGCCCTTGTCAAAGTCGTTCATCCAACATGTTAGACAAGAGAACCGACTGCTCGCTTACTGTGTAAGATCTGACTGCAGCCCTGGACTTGTTCCATTGTTATGAAATAGAAAACACTACTTGCTGCATCTGTGAGTGATTTTAATTTTTTGGCTCAGTGATGCAGTTCTGTAAAATAGCATCTTGATTTCAGTTCTTATTTATCAACTGAGTTCCTTTTTAGTTCTCTGGAATGTTATGAATCTCATTTCACTATACAATATATTCGGCCGGTGAATGTTGGGTAATTTTCTATTCTCTATGGATTTTGTGCTTCTTGTGGGTAGTTGTCATCTCAAGGGGATGCCTTGAACAAAATTACGTGCATTTAAAAAAATGTGTCTCATCAGTCCTGTGCATCTAACAGGATATCACTTTTATAAAATGGTCAAAACACATAATATTGTTGATTGGAAGAAAGACTGACTGGATAAATTTCAGTATGGTCCATTTTGCATGTCCAACACACATTTTTGCAGATTCTAGCTGACCTGAAAACCATAATTTGATATGGAGTCGAAATTTTTCCTGTTTATATGGGATTTCCCATCTGTCAATGATCAGCGACATGTCAGAGGCCCCCCAGAGTGGTACCATCTCATGTCCACTGTCCCCAGAAAAATGCACCTAGCAGCCTATTGCCACAAGTATGTGCACGTTTGTTGTGGTGGATGTTTGTACAAAATTGACAACGAGATGAAGAGGACATTTCCATCTGGGTCTCAAGAAGGATTAAAAAACAAGAGGAGGAAAAATACGCAAGAGCAGTTGGTGGTGCAGATAATAGTGGAATGTCAGAGGAAAAACTCAAAACTAACAACAAAAAGTATAGCACAACCTTTTATTTTGGTCATATTTTGCAGTTTAAATTTGTGACTACGTGTCTTCTCACACAATGAAAACTCTGAAGCTTGATTCCAAATACTAATCAGAAGATCAAACTAGAGTTGGGTTGACTTGTGCTGGCAAGTGCCCTCTTCAGTGTAAAGCAACAATGCAACCACTCCATATTGAAACATAAATTGTACAACAAAAAAAAAAACTGCAAATGCTGTTTGCTAATGTATTGCATTTCTACCCCTGTTACCTTTACCTGTAAAACCCATTCTGTATGTGTCACATAATTTGCTTAGTTACTCAGATGCCAGTTGTGGGGGCCTAATAGTCGTAGATGTCAGAACTAGCCGCTTAGTCTATTTAAGGTCATCCTAAAAAGACATCACTATGAATAGGTGGAATAATATTTACAGCAAGACCTCCTGACAGGAACTGTCTGCATTATAAAATGTGCCAAGCACCATTTTCTATAGCACATGTAGATGTGTTTGTGCAATATAGCAGCATGCTGCAGGAGAGAGGACTGCTGTTCAAATTAGAGAGATGATGTACCCAGGCTCCATTTTTCTTAGAAAGATAACATAATGCTTACAAATGACATATTCATAAGTTACACAAAGCCAAAATCATGATAATGAAAAAAAGAGCGCTCTAAGAGCACAACATCCCCCGCCAGAGTCGTGACTGTGATATGCATGTCATCAGTCTATTTGCAGCGTGTGTGCAAAATTTCAGGGATGGTCTGTGAATACTGTAGGGGAAGTTGACTTCACCAGCCACATACCTTCCGATAGGCAGACAGACCGATGGAGGGATGGATGGACAAATGAACTGCACCATAATCCCCCTTTTGGGCTGTCATCTAGTGGGATATAAAAATATACGGTGCTGTGCAAAAGTCTTACGGACATTTACGGCAATTTCAACAAGAGCAACACAGAGCGTGGCATATGCCCCCGCCTGTATGTTGATCAAGGGCACATTGAGATGGCTGCTGTGGCGGCCATATTAGATATCGCACAACGCTGGTTTTCGAAAGGGACCTTCCTCTAGCCACTCCCAAAACGCCATGAAGAAATGGCATCAATCCGACGAGGGATTCTATAGTTATCCCACGGAAACAAAAAGTTAACGGACGACGGACAGACATGGTGTCGACATAATGCCCCCTTTCTTCTTTGGAGGGCGGGGGCATAAAAAGCAAATTTGCTTGCAAAAATGATGAGAAGTTTCTAAAAACTGAGAAATGTACAAAACAGAGCTGTCCTGGTGTGCTATAGTTAATAAGATGATCGGCTTTTTGCTTGTTCCAAGCAGAGCGGAAAACTTGCCTTCTTCTGTGGACTGCCTGTCTCATTTGTGTCTATCACTCCAAGCAACTGCAGACAGCCATGATGATGTTGACATCAGGGCTCAATCTTATCTGTATTGTTTTTTTTTTTTAATGAAATACAAACATTTATTTAAAAAAAACTTTTCTTTAAATTGGCATTTGGAATTTTTTATATACTTTCAATCTTCAGCAACTCTAATGTGGAAAACAAAAAGTAAACAGTATATTTCAACATAATTTGGTTTATGACAGTAGGACAATGGACAATTGGGCATTCAGTATAGGCCTAATATGCAGTTACAGAATATTTGATAATAAAGGTCCCTCTAGAATTATTGGCACCCTTAGTGAATACAAGCTGTGAAAATTTGTATTTGCTGTTTTTCCATTAAATTCATACAAATCCCCTAGATCCCTTTTAATCCCATGATTGCAATAAATGAAGTTTATTTCCAGTCATATTTTAAATTTTTTCATTCGCCCGTTTGATTAGGAACTCTTCAGGGGTCAACCATGACTTCCTCTTTCACTGGGGTATGACTATGAGGTGACAGAGGCCACATTCCTTTAGTCAGTCATCATTATGGGAAAAGCCCAAGAACGCAGTAATGAAGTGGAACAAAATGTTGTTTGGCTCCACAAATCAAGAAATGGATATAAGAATGTCTGTGAACAGTTTAAAATAACCAATTACACAATCTGGGTCATAATTAACAGCTTCAAATTGACAGTAGATGTTAAGAATCAGCCTGGAAGAAGATGTGTAGGACCACTGACCCCTCCAATGTAAGGAGCGTGGTTCGACTATTAAAACACCTTCCAATGATCACAGCTGGAGCGTTGCAGAGGTTAGCTGAGTGTTGAGGCAGTAAGCTTCTAAAAACTACAGCGCCCTCAATAATTATTGCCACCTCTGGATAAGATGTGTTAAAAGCCTTAAAATAAATTCAATTTTTATTGCAGAAGCATACTCTCATGCTGAAAATTGTAGAAAAATGTAACCTTCAACTCAAGTGAATTTTAAGGGGAAAAAAATCCCTGACTAAGAAATAATTATTTTTCATAAAATCACCCGTTCCATAATTATTAGCTGTATTTCTGTCATTTCTACAGTAGTTTACAAAGTTAATCAGAGTATCTGGGAACATTTAATTAGCAAATCATCACCTTCTGTTTCCCTGGGGTATAAATATGACGTGACACAGAGGCCATTTCTCTTATTCACTCTTCAACATGGGAAAGACAAAGGAACACACCATTCAAGTAAGGCAGATGTGTATCGACCTTCACAAGTCAGGCAATGGCTACAATAGCCACTCACCTGCACCTGCCCATATCTACTGTCAGAGGAATCATTAAGAAGTTTAAAACAACTGGAACAGTGGTAAACAAGCCTGGACGAGGACGCAAGGTTATTTTGCCACCACGCACAGTAAGGAGGATATTAAGAGAAATAAAAAGTTCTCCAAAGTTCACTGTTAAAGAATTGCAATAAATGGTAGCATCATTGGGTCACTATCTACATGCCAACAAGCTGTTTTGGAGGCATGCACGGAAAAAAACTTCTCACTCGCAATCTTAAACGCAAACATCTGGAGTTCACTAAGCGGTACTGGGACTTCAACTCAGACCGTGTGCTTTGGTCAGATGAGAGCAAGATAGAGCTTTTTGGCAACAAACACTCTAAGTGGGTCTGGCGGAACACAAAAGATGAGTATGCAGAAAAGCACCTCATGCCCACTGTGAAGTATGGGGGAGGATCGGTGATGCTGTGGGCCTGTTTCTCTTCCAGAGGCCCTGGGAACCTTGTTAGAGTGCATGGCATAATGAATGCTTTGAAATACCAAGACATTTTAAATCAAAATCTAATGGCCTCTGCCCGAAAGCTGAAGATGGGTCGTGACTGGGTCTTTCAGCAAGATAATGACCCTAAATATGCAGCCAAATCTACACAGAAATGGTTCACCTGACACAGAATCAAGCTCCTCCCATGGCTATCTCAGTCCCTAGACCTTAACCCCATTGAAAACCTGTGGAGTGAGCTGAAGAAGAGAGTGCAGAGGAGAGGACCCAGGTCGCTGGATGATTTAGAGAGATTGTGCAAAGAGGAATGGCCGAAGACCCCTCTTTCTGTATTCTCCCATCTTGTGAAACATTATAGGACAAGAATTAGTGCTGTTTTGATGGCAAAAGGGGGTTGTACAAAGTATTAACATCAGGGGTGCTAATAATTGTGGCACACATGATTTGATGTAAAAGAAGTATTTCTTAATGTGAGATTTTTTTTCCACTGAATAAATGCACTTGAATTAAAGGTTGTATTTTCCTCTTTTTTCATTGTGGTACTTTATTATTTAGAAAAAAAACTGAATTTATTAGAAGCTAAAGAACTAACTAGGCCAATAATGCCAATAGTGCCAATAATTATGGAGGGCGCTGTAGGTAGCCAGTCAAGGCAGCCATTACAGCCAAGAGAAACTGGTGAAGCGTAAAAGCCTTCTAAAATGGGATTGTGAAGTCGTGGAAGTGAGTTGTTCATTCGCTTTAGATGTATACTGATGGACTTGAAAAACCTATGGGGAAACTTTAATTAGATGATTGCATAATTGATATGCAGTGTCTTTGAGTAATAAGAAACAGTACGTGAGGTCATGACCTTGTTTGTGTCTGTGGAGCAGGATTTGAGGAATTACTGATGTAACCTCATCAGGCTTCACTGATCACAGTTGCAATGCTGTAAAATGGCTTAAAACAATCCTTGAGGTCATTAAGGCCAGAACCCAAGAGCATTTGTTCAAATACATTGCGTGCGCCATGCCTCGCCTTTCCAGACCCCAACGTGATCAAGCCATTAGGCTGTGGATGGCTGGAACATCCCAAAATCGCATCGCCCAGCATTTTGGGGTAAGCCAACCCACAATCTCTAACCTTGTGGCTCGTTACCAGGAGACTGGAAGCGACAAGGATCGACCCCGACCTGGTCAGCCAAGGGTCACGACCCCAGGCCAGGACAATCAGATCCGCCTCGTCCACCTGAGAAATTGGTTTCTAACCTGCAATAGGACGGCTCAGAAGACCCCTGGAATTCATAGAGCAAGGATGAGCAGAACAGTAAGTCGCCGACTTGCAGAGCAAGGGATCAGAGCCCACAGGGCATGTGTTGAAATGCAGCTTGATGCATGGCGCAGAGCCACCAGGCTTCACTGGGCTGAAAAATGTAGTCAGAGATGAGTCCCCAACTGATTCTGGAGGAATGTTGTCTTCAGTGATGATTCCAGATTTTGTCGATATGGACATGATGGAAGACAGAGGGTCAACAGATGACGTGGTGAGAGATATGTGGCCCCCTGCATTGCAGGGACAGATCGCTTTGCAGGAGGCTCGGTCTGGGGTGCCATTCGATATGGCTGGAGGTCCAACCTGGTCATAATCAAAAATTCGACATGGTGTGGATACTATCAATTATAGTCATCACATATCAAAAATGCACAGTTTCCTACCGTGGATTTACGCATTGATTCCTCCATCGATGAATTCAGCGCTCTCTTGCATCCTTCTATATACTCATGTTGATAGCCAGTCACTCAATTATTTACTGAGGCTCATCTGCGTAACTGCATACTTATAGTTCATACTTATAGTGATGTAGTGATTGACTCGTTTCTTATCCAATACCAGAGAGTTTAAACTTTCCATAGTAACTGAAGGACGTTTCTTGGACAAACAGAAGAGTATATAAACATCTGAGTAAGAGCAAGGTAAGTTGTATTGTCTTTATGTTGAGCAGGATTGCGCAGCTGAAAACAACTTGATCTCATAGAAAAAAAAGGCTTCCAAAATCAGCCTGAAGTGTTCAGTTATATTAACAGGATTTAAATGAGGTATGGATATAGTCAATGGGAATTATTCTGAATGAAACAGAGCTGGAGAGTTCCTTCTACCCAATACAGTTGGGTCCCTAAAGGAGAGAAAGTTTTTGTTCACCTTGGGTAAGTGCAATTTTATATATATTTTTTAACTGTGGGTAGCTGGCCAGCTGTTTATTCTCGATTTACCATAGCCATGATGATCACAGAGCTTGTATGCCTCTTTGGTTAGTAAAGGTAACCGTAAGTCTTTGCTCATAATAGCTACTGTATGTTGGGCCATTTTTAGTTTTTTTCTGGTTGTAGAATGTATATTCTGTTAAAATATAAAGTATATTTCAGATTGTACTGAGTTGGTGAGTTATACTTGTTCCTGATAAAGTGCGGAAAGTGTTTATATAAGGTTGTGAGCTGGGAACTGTGGAAAGAGAGAACTGTTAGCTTTCATTGCAGGGTGAATGTTCTGACTGTTAAATAAGCAGTTCCTTTAATGAGTATGTGTTCTGGCTTGTGGTACTAATGGACAAAATTTATCATGGAGAAAAAGGATTTTGTGTTTTGTGTTTGGAGAGATTACTGGTGACCATTGGTATCCAACTCATGCTAAATTCAACCAGATAGTCATTAATTAGGGCCCGAGCACCGACCGGTGCCAGGGCCCGGAACGGGTCCTGGCACCGAAGGTGCGAGGAACCTATTGTTTTTGATGGGATTTTTATTATTCTTCTTCTTCTTCTTCTTTTTCTTCTTCTTCTTTTTATTCTGCTCCGAGAACGCATTTTTGAGGGCTTTGCCATGCACGATAACTCACGAAAATTTGCCGACACGTCAGTCGTGGCGAAAATTGCAAACTATTATTTATTTTGTGCTTGGACATGCCCCAGTGGCTCTATAGCGCCACCAAACACGAGGCCATTTTGGAACGCACTTGCTCGGATTCTAATGAAATTTTATAGGGTCATAGTAGTCATCATAAATTTTTTTGTCAATTTTTTAAAAATTTTTTTGCCACACAGGAAGTGAGCTAGCCATTTCCTGCGTTTTTTCAGATTTTACGAACACATTTTTGAGGGCCTTATCATACTCGAAAACACACCAAACTTGGCTTATTGACTAAAAGTATTAAGTCCTTTGATTCAATATCTCATTTGGCAGTGAGTGAGACATGGTGGCTCTACAGCGCCCCCTAATACATAATTACATTTTTGAGGGCATCAACATGCTCGAAAACTCACAAAACTTTGCAAACATATTAAGCTGGTCATACTCTTTACTAGGATATAGAGTTTAAAGATAGATGTGGCAAAATTGCATTACAGCGCCACCTAGAAAATTTCAATGAAGCAGCCCTCGCAGCCTATTTAACCTACATGAACAAAATTCGGTGGACATGTGTACTATACCAAGACCTAAAAAAAAGTCTCTTGGTGCCATGACCTAGACTCAACAGGAAGTCCGCCATTTTTAATTGAATTTGCAACTTTTTTTTAATTTTTTGCCATTCACAGGCGTCGTACTTTAACAAACTCCTCCTAGAGATTTTATCCGATCAACTTAAAATTTGAAACAGGCCATCCAAAGACCTTCTCCATGTTAAATTGCGAAGCTTTTTTGGATTTATCGAAATTTGTGTCCGTGGCGTTGCGGCGAATTTCGATGTTCTGCCATGAAACTGGAGGTTGCTTTTATGAGCATATGCTTTGTGAGATTTTCCTGAAACTTTAGAGGCTTAATTATAGTCTATTTCCAAATATACCTATATGTTGATATTGGATTGGGTGTGGTCAGGTGGCTCCACAGCGCCCTCTTGACAGAGCCTTGTTGATATAAAAGTGCTTGAATGTTCATGAAATTTGGTCTGATCATTGCATTTCTTTTTCTGGGCTGTGCTGATTTTTTTTTTATTTTTCGGCCAAACAGGAAGTGAGCTATGAGCCATTTCCTGCGTTATTCCAAATTTTATGAACACACATTTGAAGGCCTTAGCATACTCGAAAAACTTGCAAAACTTTGCCAAAATTTTATTTGTCACATTGTCTTCAATTTGAGACAAAAATTGGCAGTAAATGAGGCATCGTGGCTCTATAGCGCCCCCAATACAATTTTTAAAGGAATTACCATTTTGAGCGTTTCAGCATGCTCCAAAACTCACAAAATTTTGTACGATTTTGAAGACCATCATTCCTATTACACTGATAAAAAATTTACAAATAGGCGTGGCAAAAATAGCATTTTAGCGCCCCCTGGAAAATTTCAAATAAGCAGCCCTCGCAGCCCGGTTTACCTACATGTATGAAATTCGGTAGACATGTGGAATATGCCGAGACCTACAAAAAAGTCATTTGGTGCCATGACCTAGACTCAACAGGAAGGCTGCCATTTTTAATTGAATTTGCAACTTTTTTTTATTTTTTTTGCCATTCACAGGTGTCGTACTTTCACGAACTCCTCCTAGAGATTTAATCCGATCAACTCAAAATTTGGCAAATCATATCAAAAGACCTTGCTGATGTTAAATTGCGAAGCTTTTTTGGATTCATTGAACGATGTATCCGTGGCATCGCGGCGAATTTCGGTGTCCTGCCACGAAACAGGAAGTTGGTTTTACTCCCAAATACTTGGTGGGATTAGCTTGAAACTTTCCAAGCTTATTAAAATTGTCCTCCCAAGTATAAATATATGCTACGATTAGATAAGGAGTGGCCATGTTGCTCCACGGCGCCCTCTAGATACGACCATGATAAGATAAAAGTGCTTGAATATTCATGAAATTTGGTGTGATCATTGCATTAGTCATTCCAGGCAATGCTTAATTTTTTTTAAATTTTTTGGCCAAACAGGAAGTGAGCTATGAGCTATTTCCTGCGTTTTTCCGAATTTTACTAACACACGTTAGAATGGTCCAAAAGTGTTAAATGTGGCAAAAATTATCATTGTCTTAATGTCTTGAATTTAATTCTTTAACTGGGACTAAATGTGACATAATGGCTCTATAGCGTCCCCAGTCAGATTTATAAAAGAATTGCCCTTTTGAAGGTCTAAACATGCTGGAAAATTTACAAAAATCAACACACTCATGGAGCTCGGTATTACGATTACTATGTTGTAGATTTTGCGCACAGGCATGTCAAAATTCTATCATAGCGCCCTCAAGAAAATTTTTGCACTCCCCTCAGGAAACAACATTGTACACAGTCTAGCAGTGTCCAATGGCTCTTAATGGACACCTGCACCCATCAAGATCTTGCTGCCACCCCACTGTGCAAGAGGGGAGCGAGGGCCCTTTCAACGCTGCTTGCAGCTTTAATTCATATTGAATTTCATGCTTCAAAAGTTGATTTGTGTTAAATATATGATTATGATTTGGCAGTGCACCATTTTCAGGGATCTTAGAGTTTGGGAAGCCACCTGAAGAGGTATCTCATTTGGTGCCTAGAGAGTAGGTTATTCAGAATTTAATGTTCAGAGGAATTCTACTTGTGGTCAAGGAGTTTGTGATCCCAAAAATGTATTGAATTCTCCGTATTATTTTTTATGTTTGCAGCCCTTTTTCTCTACCAAAATAATGAAAATAAGCTGAAATACGATGTAATTCTGAACGGTTCAAGTGTCTTGACTCAGTGGAGCTGCAATCTTGAATTATAAAGCTTTAAATAACGTAACACATAAATAGCCAGATTTGGCTTAGAAAGAAGAAGAAACAATTAATAATAAACAATTAAGAAACAATTAATAATAAGCAAAACTATATATATCAGTGTCGGCTCGTGAACACCTGATAATATTAAGAGTTTTCAGAGTTTCTGTAATGGTAATTTAAATGAATGATTGAAAACAGGTTGTGACCAATCATTAATTTTAAGGGATTTTTTGCAGCATTCCCAGTTGCCAGTTCATGAGCCATCACTGACATATTTTTTAATTTATTTATTTATTTTTTAAGGGGCCCTCTTTAATGCTTGGATGCTTGGGGCCCTAGGCAATTGCCTACTTTGCCCATTGGCAAAGTCCGCCTCTGAGCACAAAAACTGGGTGTTGGACATCGGCTACCAGAGAGTCCCTTCTGATTGAAGCCAACTATTAATTTTGCCGATCTAGCTAAGTCCTATGAAATGGAATAAAACTGTAGTTCGGAATTTCTCTGACAACTTTTGTAACAGCCAACTGCAGAACATACCTTGGACATATTGGATTTATTTTAGTTCAGTATTTTGTACATCTTCTTGTCTTTTCTGAGTGGGGGGGCACTTTTACCTGATCGGGCAGGCCCCCTCCGGCCCGCCCATGGCGCCGACACTGAATGCCACCCTCATGGAGTCAGTTTCTGACAGTTTGATCAGAATCAGGCACACTAGCAGCCTGCTGGAGGTCATTTTGTAGTGATCTGGCAGTGCTCCTTCTATTCCTTCTCCTGCAGAGGACAAAATACCAGTCCTGCTGCTGGGTGAATGCCCTTCTATGGCCTTCTCCAGCTCTCCTCATGTAATGGCCGATCTCCTGGTATCCCTTCCAGGCTCTTGAGACTATGCTGGGAGACGCAGAAAACCTTGTAGTGACTACACACATGGATGCACCACCCTGGAGGAGCTGGACCACCTGTGCAACCGGATTGGGCTGCAGGTGCTACCTCATGCTATGAGTTGTGACAATGACACTAGCAGAGCACAAAGCTAGAGAATAATCTGTCAGGAAGGATAATGAGAGAGTAATTGTCTGTGGCTACCACATGCACAAAAAATCCCTTTTTGGGAGTTGACTTGTTATTGCCTCTCCATTGCAGTTGTTGTCAATTTCATTATCACCAAAGCAGGTGAAATTGATTCACAATCACTTGTTCTTCCTTGGACAGATTGATATCCTTGAAGTTTAAGACACTATGATAATTACTGTTTATTTTGTGCAGATTATATTCTTTGACTGTGTGACAATAAAAACGTGAGATTAAAAAAAGCCAAATAAAGCAGAAGTTTGGCCAAATATCAAATCAGTATTGCATTGGCCATTTCACTGGGTCTCTCATCGCAGACATAACCCACTGAAGAGGTTTTATCATCTGCCATTCAGTGTGCCACGTTCTCATTCATTCGTTGGCTTGTCTCCATATAAGAGCCCTGTATTGTTCTTTGTTTAACCCCTTATCATCAGTGTAATTTTTGTGTTCTGGCCTTTGGCCAGGACAGCATTTATGGTTTTAACAGTTTCATGATTCAGGATTTTACATTTCATGTTTCACATTCATTGTCCACGTTTTTACTTTTCCATGTTTTTGCTTTCGCCAGGTCTGCCATGCCACTCCACCGCTTTTCTGCGTTCCGCCCCGTGCCTTCGTTGTTGCACATTTCAGAGCTCTGGTTGGCTTTGTGGTTTCCCCCTTCCTTCTGTGCTGTGCTGATTAGGGGCTCTCTAAGCTTAATTGGCAATTAACTGTTTTTAAGTTACTAACATTTACTAACACTCACTGGGTGGTGTAATTCTTAGATAGGCACATTACTAATATTAATAATTTAGACAGGGAGTTTATTGTCATGATTCCTGCTTTGCTATTTCAAGATCTTGCTGTGCTTTTCTGTTCTGAACATTCATGCTGCTTTCAAACTGCATACTTAATTGGTACTTAAGCTGAGCACGCTCATTCTCTTAATGAGCAAGTCTTGTCATCCAATCTCTGTCCATGTCATGATCTTGCCCTGCCTCTTGTTTCTCCTTCTCCAGGTGTTGCCCCTCATGTGTCCTTGATTTCCTAGCCTTTATCTGGATGCGGTGGAAGTTGGCTGGCAGACAGTGTCTCGCTCATGTTTCTAGTTCTTTTTCCCAAGTCTTGCTCACGTTCATAGTCATTTTTTATTTAACCTTCTGCATTCTTAGTCTTGTTATTCATTTCTGTTCTTGTTCATCTCCCTGGAGTTTCCAGTGGCTTTTGTTTTTTGTCGTTTTCTGATCTTAGTTCTCAGCTCTGTGAAGCTTACCTTAGTTTGTATTTTGCAACCCTTTGGGCTGAGTTTTTTGTTGGCGCTCGTGCCAGTTTTGTTTGTTTTCATTAAATCCCCTTTTCCCTTCCACCTCGCATTTGGTGTCTTCCTGATCTCGCATCAGTAATGAGTGTGATAGTGCATCACTTTGCTTGATAAAGAATCCCTCAATAAGACAGGGTTCTTCTTGGAATTACAGAGGTCCATTTTTTGGAACCATTTTTCCTCAAGAGAGCAGGAGTGGGCAAAGAGGTTGATGGCAGCCCTGCCAATCATGAAATGCCATCAGTACTGTGGACAGCAGCAGACTTATGCAAAGGAGACCGCTGATCAGCCTAGGTGTCGCAAAATTAATTAATTTAGTCATAACACAAATTGTGGCCAAAAGCTTTAGAGGATAATATGGAAACAAAAGTATTGTAGCTGCGGGAAAACATTTTGTCATTCAAAGATTTGTGAATGGGTACATTTTTTTCGATCAAATTCATTCTATTGCAGTGGCAGATTGTGAACTGGCAATAGGGGAAGCTCAAACAATCCCTTAAAATTAATCTTTGGTCATGACCTATTCTCCATAATTCACTTGACAGCACCACAACCTGTTCTTGGATATCATGTTAAAGATTAACCTTAAACAGGGTTTTACTGTTTTTCAGTTTCACTTTTTTGTGCAACAGGGAAGGCAATTTTTAGATTTAGTGCTCTGTTACAACCATGATAGAATTCGCAATGTCAAATAATGAAGGCACATGGGTCTAGTGATCATTATACCCCCGACGACGAAATTTCCGGGGTATGTAGATATATACCAAGAATTCTGTCCGTCATTCCGTCCGAAGACATTATTTGTCTGATCAAAATCTTGAATATTATTCATTGGATTCTTTAAAATTTGGCACACATATCCTCTACCACAGGGAGAGGTGCAGTGCAAAGTGTTGGCCATCTGAAATGATTTTTCCCAAAAATATTGCCGTTTTCCTGTTTTTGGACTTAGAAATTTTCAAGTGAGTTCAATGTCAATTTGTCTGATATCTCAAATATTATTCAATGGATTCTTTTCAAATTTGCCACACACAGTTGCTCACATATGGAGAGGTGCAGTGCTAAGTGTCTTAGATGTGTTGTTATTTTTGCCAAAATTGATTTTCGGAGTGTGTAATTTCGATTATCACCAACGGAAAAAGCATGATTGGGGACGTTGGGGGTATTAGTAAGCTCTGCTTACTTTTTCACTTGTTCTACTGTTAGTTTTGACGTTTCATGGCAAGTTAAAAAGCTATCTTCAAAAACCAAAATTTTCAGTTTGATTCAAGGAAAGTTCATTAGGATGTACTTGAATCTTATCTTAAAAGTAAGTTTAAAAGGCCAAATCTCCACTGAATGACGACAGCTATTGAGAATAGTTTGAGGGAAAAGAGTAGTCTTTACAAGATATACATAAAGGACAGCAATGGAAACACTAAGGCTGAATACTGTAAAATGTGGGCTGAATGTGGGCTGTAAAATATGGGTCAAAAAAGAACTGAGGAATGCTAGATGACTGCATGAAAGTTTTTGCTCCTTCCACAATTTGCCTAAGATTTTTTTTTCCAGACCTGTAGTAGAAAAAGGAAAGTCAAAGAGGAGGTTAAGAGTATAAAAAATAAAGATCGACCCGTGCTGTGTGAGAATAAGGATATTGCTGATGCCTTTAATGGTTACTATATTGAGAATTTTACCACAGAGTAGATTTTTATTTGGCCAGAGGGAATTTCCAGTGCTCAGAATTTTTCAGCGGACATGGAGATTGGGGAAGTATTAGACAAATTGCATAAACTAAAGAGACATGAGGTTGCAGGCCCTGATGACTTATATATCCAAGAGTTCTCATGTCAGTGGTTTAGGCAGTGTTTAGAAACTGAAGAAATACCAAATGATTTGTAGCAGGGCAGTATAATGCCTATATATTAGAAAAGGGACCGTACTGAGCCAGGAAACTACAGGCCAGTCAATTTAACTTGCATTGCATGAAAAATACTGAAAAATATCATAAAAGACAAGCTGGAATGATTTCTTGAACATAATAATAATATCTTGAAGAATAACCAACATGGTTTCTGTAAGGGAAGGTCATTTCTGACAAACCTTTTGGAATTCTTTGAAGAGGCCACAAAGACTGATCAGAGCAGGGCCTATGACATCATATATTTGGATTTTCAGGAAGCACTTGATACAATATTGAATGAGAGACTAAGTTTTAAAATGAGGACCACTGGAATTATAGGAGATATTCAGGAATGCATTCAGAACTATAGGAGAATGCATTCAGAATTCAGAACTCAGGGCTTAAGGTTACATCAGTACCTAAGTTGCCTGATTTTATGATTCTGTTTCCACGTAACACTATTTAGCTTCAACTCTTATTATTTAATTATTTCCAAGAGGCAGAGTGTTCAAATAACCGTGAAGTGTTTTGTTTTGCATAGTTATGCAGTGAAATTGCCTGCAACTGAAATGTTATGAACAGGAAGCATTTTGCATGGGAACGTTGATTTCTGTGTGATAAATCAATCTTTCACAAACACCCATTCCTTGTTTTGGCTCTAAGCAATGTTAAACCAAAGCCGTTTGTTTTCTCCTTTCTATTCCTCTTCAGGATATATATTGCACTTCATTTTTAAAGGACTCATGAAACTGGCAATAGCAATGCATTAGACAATGAACAGACATGTTAAACATAGTCAAAGTCATGTATTTTATTTTACAAGTGAACTGTGTAGCAGAGCAGAAATAATAAATCAAAGTGGAAATTGCTAGTCAGATTTAGTTCTGTTATAATGAGGAATGCTGGCAACTTTTTTTTTTTTGAGGAGCCAGCCTATTCAAAACTTACAATAAGAAATACAGATGATGAGGATATGCTGGCGCAATAGGAACTGAGTGAAACAAACCAGGCTTCACTGTTAGTCTGCTAAAGCTCCCAAGTCATGCTCCTCCTGAAATGATTAATGATTTAACTTTTTTATTGCACACTGTCAATGAAGACAAATGACTCCTCCCATACATTCTGCAGATGAACAAAGAATTTACATGTGGAACTTGAAGTACATGAAGTCAATAGCTTCAGCTAATATATAACCCCATTTCCGAAATAGTTGTAGCAAAGTGTAAATTGTGAATAAAATCAAAACACAATGACTCAAATCACACCAGCAAGTATTTTATTCACAATAGAACAGAGGTAACATAGCAAAATGTTGAAACTGAGAAATTCTGTAATTTTATTCACAAAATGAGCTCATTTCAAATTTGATGGCTGCTACAGATCTCAAAAAAGGTGGGACAGGGGCCTGTTTACCATGGTGTAGCATGAGTGGAGGCATCTGGACATTGAGGAGACAAGTTTCTTGAGTTTAGTCATTGGTATTTTAACCCACTCTTGTTTAATCCAGGCTTCCAGCTGCTGCAGAGTTTTGGGTCTCCTTTGATGGACTTTTCGTTTAATTATGCACCAAATGTTCTCAATCACTGAAAGATCAGAACTGTGAGCAGGCCCTTTCTGCACTCGGACTCTTCTACTATGAAGCCATGCTGTTGTAATAGCTGCAGTATGTAGTTTTGCATTTTTCTGCTGAAATACGCACGGCCTTCCCTGGAATAGATGTTGTCTGCTCTAAAACCTTTGAATACCTTTCAATATTCATGGTTTTTTAAAAACATGCAAGTGTCCCACACCTTATGCTCTAATGCATCCCCATACCATTGGAGATGCTGGCTTTTGAACTGAATGCTGTTAACAGGGGGAGGGGGGGGTTTGGTCTTTCTCCTCTTTAGCCTGGTGGACATGAAGCCCATGATTTTCAACAAGAATGCGAAATTTCGACTCCCCTGACCACAGGACGAGTTTGCCACTTTGCTACAGTCCATTTTAAATGAGCATTAGCCCACAGAACATGGTGGTGCTTCTGGATCATGCACAACAATGGCTGCCTTTTTGCATGATAGAGTTCTAGGTGGCATCTGCAGATGGCACGGCGGACTGTGTTTACCGACAGTGGTTTAGTATTGTCAATGGCAGAGTCATGCCAGTGAGTGATGCAGTGGTGGCTGAGGGCCTGAAGATAACAGGCATCCAGTAAAGGTCTTCGGCCTTGTCCCTTACACACAGAGATTTTTCCAGTTTTTCTGAATCTTTTGATAATATTTTGCACTGTCAGTGATGAGATATTCAAAGCCTTTGCAATTTGACGTTGAGGAACATTGTTTTTAATGTATTCTACATTTTTTTTACGCAAGCCTTCACAGGTTGGAGAGCCTCTGGCCATCTTTACTTCTGAGGGACTCAGCCTCTCTATGACATCTTTTATAGCCAACCATGTTATACACCTAATGCCAGTTAACTTAATTATTTGCTAAATGTTCTTTCAGCTGATTCCATTATGTAATAATTGCTTTTTCAGCCCTTTTTTGTCTGTGTCCCAACTTTTTTGAGACCTGATGCAGCCAGAAAATTTGAAATAAGCTGATTTTGTGGATAACAATGTAAAACATCTCAGTTTCAACATCTGAAATGTTATCTGTGTTCTATTGTAAATAAAATATTGGCTCATATGATCAGAAAGTCATTGCATTTTGATTTTACTCACAATTTACACTTCATCCCAACTATTTTGGAATTGGCATTGTAAAATAATGCTGGACGATCCTTGCAGTTGATATGCCTCATTTTGTGTAAGATATCACACCTTAGCAGGAGACTTTCAAAGTATTTAATGTACTCATTTGCCTCGAAAACAAATCTCTCCTGAATTGATTCTAAATACCTGAACAAGAAAATAACCCCTTTGCCACTAGGAATCAGGAGGCCACAATGAACCTGCTTGCAATAATCTTGGCAGGTTTCTTTTTGAGAATAGATGAAGCAGGATGATGAAAAGTATGCCAATTCATGCCTGAGGTCCTTGAGTTAGTGAGAATAGAATGGAAATTATTAGGCCATTACAGCAAAGTGCTCATAGAGCACATTGTATTGTTGACAGGAAGAGCTTGTTCACAGGGTTTACAATTAATCATGGGAGCATTTTAGAATTTTTTATCAGGTGCTGTTTGTGTATGCAAGAGGTGAACAGAGCATTTAGCCTCAACATTGAGCATTTTACAATACACTATTATCATAATTTATCAGAGACACGTTTAAAATGGAGATGGTAATAAAAAGTGGCAGATGCATTATAGATGGATTGCTTTTCGATGTTTGGTATGAAAGGTAATAATTACAGTCGCATAAATTTGTTTCTAATCAACGCTTCTTGGAAAAGTTCCAATTCAGAAGTATTGGCTTTCCAAAGCCTTTCCCAAAGAGATGGTGAGCAGAGTTTTTGTTATATTATGTTTGTTTTCCAACACGTATTCACAGCTTTCAACTGTTCCTTTTTATTTAATATCAGGGTTAGTTCATGGAAGGTCCTACTTCACTGGAGATGCACATAGTGAATTATGGCCTTCAGCAGCAAGAAACTGACATGAAATACCCTCTTAACCCAGCCACCCAGTGAGTAATCATCACTTTACATTACCTTGCTTCATCTAAATTTGTAATTCAAATAATAATTGTGCACACCTGTATGCTATACAAAGCATCTGGAAACTTGTCTTAACATTTTGAAAGTTCATGTATAAAATCAAAGTTGAGTGTCTCATAAAGCATCTACAAAAAACTGAGTGAAAATTAACATTCAAAACTATTTGAAAACCTAGTTCAAAAATGGCTCATTTTGCTATTCAGTCCATTTCTCTAGACAGTGTGGGCGTGGCGTATTGCGATGTGACTGGCCACTCCCTCGATTTGAATGACATCTCACTGGCTCCATGAGCATTAGTCACAGCAATGGCGCAAGGGTCACAGTCCAGCTCTGTATGCTTAAGCAGTCTGACTCAAGCCGCTTGCACACTAGACGCAAAACAAATTTTTTGCACGACAGATTACGCATTGACCTTGACTTTGAATGTAACCTGTTGCGCGAAAAATTTGTTTCGCATCCAGTGTGCAAGCAGCTTCAGAATCAGACGAAGCAGAACCTCTGCCATGGGGAAACACCATCCAGCCAGTTATGGATTGGTATTTTGTAAAATCCTTTGCTGTTTTTATTATTACCGAGTTGGCGCATCTTCACAAAAATTCAGCGTTGGCAGGGATGCACCCAATGGCGGCCTGATGGTACTGTATCATTAGCTAGTACTGAAAAATAACATTGCACCGTAATTAGCTTGCCACTTAACCGGTAGCAAAAAAAGGCACACATGGAGAGCGTTCCTTTGCTGCCAGTCTGTCACGGGCGAAATCATGGGCGATGATTAAGGTATCAAAATATTATGTTAACTTCCCAATGACAAAACGAAAGAAACATTGTGATATGGAAATACAACAAACTCTGGGAAATAAAGGTTAATAATAAGTTGCTCCTTTTAATATTTAATAAAGCAAACATGAAAATAAACATACTTTTCTGTTAAGTTCACAATGTGTTCGTCTGGCCTCATTTTGCTCATGAGTGGTGAAGATTGATCCGCTGAATTAACCACCAGTTCACCGCTTATGATCACAGGTTGTCAGGTGATTTGAGCTCAAGTCACCGCTTGTGTTCTGATAAACACCATTTTCACAAGCTGGTTTGAACACAGCATAAGACATTCGAGCCAGAGTGGGAGTACCACTCCATTAGCGCACATCCCATTGAGAAAATCATTATCTCCGCCAAGGAGATTATGCGATCGAGTCGGTTTATTTATTTATTTATTCATTTGTCTGTCTGTGGACAGGATTTCTCGGAAACTACTGGTCGGATCTTCATGAAATTTTCACCAAAGATAGATCATGGTCCAGGGACGACTTCATTAAATTTTGGTGATGATCCGGATCCAGATCTGGATTCTGGATCCGGATCCGGATCTACAAATTTAGTGACATTTCTCGGAAACTACTTAACGGATCTTCCTGAAATTTTCACCAGAGATAGATCTTGGTCCAGGGATGACTCCATTACATTTTGGTGATGATCCGGATCCGGATCTGGATTCTGGATCCGGTCCTAAAATCTTCCCAAGAGACAGATCTTGCATTTGTGTCAATGTCATCCTTTGGCGGAGATCAGAAATCTCAGATTGCTTTTGTTTATTGGTGCGTTTTGAATGGAGCTAATACAAACATTCATGATATGGATAATAACGGGGGACAGACAAATATGCGGAATGACTGACGGACAGATAGATAAATGGAATCAAAATGTCGATGGCTAATCAATCGCAATACTGGCTACTTCGAGACGATGTTTCTCGGGCACAGGCCAACTGGTGGGAGCAGAGAGCTTTTAAAATTTCAGTTAGGGCTGGGAAAAATGACTGAGTTTTTTTAATTGGTTTGGCTTATTACGTAATAACCCACCAAAAAAACCACGCCCAATTCAACCGCAGTAGGAGGATAGGTGCTAAACATTTAATGACAAAATGTCGGATTTGAATTGAATATAATTTCTAATATTTGTGTATGCTTTCTATTATGCACATACAACCCTAAATAACGTACAGTAAGTAAGTAATTAAAAAGATTTTTGTGGACTTGGGTTTACAGAGGCTTTAAGGAGTGGCGCTCATTACTGTCAACATGAGTGCATTTGGACATATTGGACACTTTTTGAAAAGTCTGCCTGTAGCTTGAATCAGACATCAATTAATGTAACCCAGAGAGTAAGAGACTCTAGGTTGGGCCTGCACAAGTTGTGACTGACTTCAAACCAGAATTGGGCCTGACTGGGTCCTTGCTATTTGTGTTGGATTTAAGTAATTGCATTATTCAAGCTGCTCCAGCCGCATGGCTGAAGCTAAGGAGGTGTGGGCTTGGTTAGTACTTGAATGGGAGACCACCTGGGAAAACCAAGTTGCTATGGAAGAGGAGTTGGTGGGCCAGTAGGTTGCAATCTTCCCTCTGGTGGAATAATTCCCAATGTCTCAGTGCAGTGACAGGGACACTGTACTGAGGGAGACGCCGTCTTTCCGATGAGACGTTAAACCGAGGTCCTTACTCACTTGGGTCATTAAAGATTCCTATAATATTCATCAATTAAAGTAGGGGGTTCCCTGGTGCCAAGGCTAAAGTCCCAACCTGGCTCTTTCGACCTGCCACCTAATCATCCCCCTGATGATTGGCTGTGCAACTTGTTCTCTCCCTCAACCCACAGGTCTCTCTTGAAAAAGAGATTTCAATCTCAGTTGGACTCCCCTGGTTAAATAAGGCTTAAATAGATGAAATTAAAAATAAGAACAATAGGGACACAATTGTGGCAGGCATGCTTAGGGGTGAATCTGTCTATTGACAGGTACCGGTCAAGAGATACTGCATCATGCTGTTCTCTGTGGACCAGCTCAATTTATACATTTTTCCTGGGTGTTCTTCCAACAGTGGCGTTGAATGGCAGCTTTGCTGTATCATGCATGGGTCTACATGAATATACTGGGCAAATCCTTAAATTACAAACAGTTCACTAACTCTCATAGACTATTATTTTTACCAACAAAATGTAACAAAGGTCTGCTTCGTAGCTGTCCATGATTGATTCCTTTGACCTTGTACTTACCAATGGAGCACGTAGGTACATGGCATGAGCTGGTTGCCAAATTTTAACAGAAAAATGCACAGTATACTTTTTACACTGCCCTGAGTTGTTATATTATATGCTTTTATCTTCCGGTATGATAAGTCCCTTTGTGTATCTGCGTCTTGTGTTTCTGAATGGCCCTGTCTTGCCCTTCCAGTCACAGCCAAAGCTGTTGCCTCAAAAAACAACAATACAGTTGTGTGAGGCTAAACTTTTGGACAAGCTTTTGTGGACACAACTGAAGATAACAAAACCATGGGCAACTTCAGTGAAATGAAAGCATATGCACATACCAGAATGAACTGCAAAACACAGTATAGACACTGCGGACGCAGAGGGCAGGCCTAGTTTCCTTAAACTTGTTACATGGTTTATTAAAGTTCAATCAATCTTTTGTAACAGTCATAATGGTTCATGGTTTATTAAAGTTCAATCAATCTTTCGCAACAGTCATAATGGTTAACTCCCATACCATAGGATTCCTTTCAGTGTTCAAGGCCCTACAGGATTGAATGCCAAAGATAAAGCATGAGATTCATAAATGCACCGGACAGCAAATAAGACAGTCTTGACAGCAGCCATCTGCCAGGAATGTTAGTCCACTGAAAGCATGGGATCTAAAAGTGTATCCAGAATCATAGATGAGACCGTGAACCTAAGATCATTCTCAGAGTATTTGTTTCTATTTCTGCAACTACCCACTTACAATTGTGGACACAAGTATTGAGATTTTAGATTACAGTGATCATTGAGAGAGAAAGATCGGACTCCTCAAAGCAAACGTTTTAGTTTTCGAAATGCTTTCACAGTGCATACTGGGTAAAAGAACAGGGAGTAACAAAACATTTTTTGCCAATGTTCAGGACAGATATACTCACTGTCTGTTATTTTGAAACCTGTTTTTAACGTTATGTAATACAACCCTAATGTAACACCTGGCTTTTTGGGCGTGTTATAAAACAAAGGGAAACTTTGCAATGGACTTGCAAGAATCTGCCATGAATGATGATGCAAGAATGGGTACATCAGGTTGCCACCTGTTCTCTTTTTATGGAATTGTACCGTAATTGAAAAGGATATGTTGCGTACCTTCACAAATCAATAAGAGATACCATCTGTTTTGCATTTCAATACAACCTATGTGAGTAGTCTGATTAATTACAAAACAATCAACAACGCAATTCAAACTTATTTCCTCAATAAATAATTTGATGAGAATGATAGTTAATTTTCCAAATCAAATTTTGGGCAAATGACTTCTCCCTGTCTACTTTCCGCTGGTGTGCTCAGAGGCGTATCTGACGGATAAGCTAGAAAGTTACCAGAGGCCCAAATTTTAGGGGACCACCAGAGGATGATCAGCTGAGCCCAGGGAAATGTTAAACATAAAATGCAGACCCCCCTAATACCCTCAATTAACAATGAACAGCAACACATTGAAGACCACCCTAGAAAGGCACCATTTTGTCTATTGCTGGAGCTTTGTGCTAGTTTGGAGTGATGGATGTCTGCACTCAATTGACTGGATGAAGATAATATCCATCTGGAGCACAAAAGAGGAAATTTGGGGCGTTTAATTTGCAGAATACTGTTCATGAATTGTTTGGACAATCATATACCATATTAGTTTTTGTTTGAGAAAATTTGTGAATTTGAATTTTAACAACTTGAAGGTAATAGGTTGCTAAGGCATGCAACCCACACTGTGCTTAACAAGTTTTCGGTACAGCCAGTGTGCTCAGGTGAGACCATTTCTTGGAAGCTGTTATGCTGCTGGTAAGCTGGGCTTAAAATAATATATTAATTTATTGGTTTCAATGCAAAAAGAAATGAATATACAGTTAAATCTGTTAAACATAAATTATATTAAGCTATCTGCAAGGAGGAACAGGCCTCTGTTTAGTTTATGAGCAAAAATGTTCAATGTAATAATCCTGAAAAGCCACCAGCAGGGACTGTTTTAACCGCTTCGGGGGAAAAAAATAAGAGTAAGAAAAAATTCTCCTTATAAGAAAGCCCCTGACTTCCTAGATGTCCTATGTCAACACGACTCAGCATAATACTGTCAAATAGCCACCAGCCACCATTGATAAATAGTCATACTGATAATCAATAATAACCGTTAACTTTTGGCTCTTGGTTGTGTTAAGTTACTTACTGAGGAGTAGGTGTCTCACCGTTCTGCTCGATCTGGGGTGGGCGGGACCATTTCCTGGCTTCGCAAATGGGCTTCACAGGCTAGAGATGTCAGAACAGTGCTCACAGGCTATTTTGTATCGGACGAGGGGTTGGTACCATAGCAGGAAAACATCTGAAAGAATACTATATGCACAAAATATTGTTATTGTCGTTAAAATGTTCTTATTTTCTAAAATCTGGTCTTACAGAGTGCACACACAGACTGCAAGACTTCAGCGCTGGTTCAAGTATATGTATAGGAAATTTTTTTCTAATTTGTCCCTAATGTAGACAGGTCAAATGTGCAGTTCACCAAGATACAGCACTTATTCTGTTTGCGCTGGAGAGGAAGGGGTGGTGGTGAGTTTATTGTCCATGGCATGCATCTGATGTAGAAGTGGCACATTTACAGTAGATAGGTAAATATTGTACCGTCAACATAAACATGATTGCGAAATGGAGAAAATATTATTTCGGTAGATATTTGACTGCATAGTCAGTGATAATTATTATTGCGGGATTAAATTTGTTATGTGAATGAGTACTTGTCTTTCTTAATAAAGATTTTCTTCACAGTTGAGTCGTTTCCAGATGTTATGTTAATAGAGGATTTTCATACGGTACATACTAGGTTGGAAGATGAGGGGCTTTTCTTGACTTGTCTGCTAAAAAACTCTTGGTTGTTGAGCAGCCACAATTGTAGGGGGGATGATGGTGGGTTTTATTTGCATACCACTGCTGCTCCTGGGTACTTGCTTGGCCCTCCCATACTGGGTGTACAAAGAAAACATATGTTTGGATATCTCTGACACTGCAAAAACCAGAGGCTGAATGGTGGGCTACAAACAGTCCTATATTAGGCGAACATGTATTACAATATTGATGTGAAAGAGATCAAATGGAGCAGCATTTATCTTTCGATATTTCTCTCTCCCTTTTTAGAGTAGTGACACAATATAAAAAGATACATCCTCATTTTACATAAAGGACTTTGCTATAACTTATACTCTGCTATTGTAAATTTGGTTTTAATTGAAGATAACCAAGGTGTCATTTATTGGAAGTCGAAGTCCTTTCCAAACATCGCGACAGCCATGTTATACTATCAAAGTTTCATGAAGTTACAAAAGCTTTGCTTTAACCGCTAACATCCGAGAGTCTTATCATGTCAATTTTCTTGATTACTAGTCAATTGATTTATTCACCAGGACAATCTTTGGTAAATCTGATATCCTTAAAGGTGTGATTCATTGGTAAATTGTCAACACTACTTGGAGAGGACCGAATCAGTGCAAATGTGACTGATTTTCAGGCACAATAGATAGTGTTGTCAGATTCAAGCCGACTCGGCCTGATTAGAACCAGCTACACTAGAAATTCTGCACTGTCTTTTATACCCCATGAAATACGTATACGGCTTGAAGCGATTTCTGAGTCGGCTAGAGTCCAGTTGGGTCAAATCGTGGCTAAATGCCTGATGAAGCCCAGGCTTTACTCTAGATAAGGGTTCAATTTTTGTGAATATTTTGAAAAATCATGAGGATAAACAATAAAGACTATTTTTTTGCATCTTGTTTTGCTCGTTTTAACAAAAGAATGCCAATAAATCTGGCGGGCTCTGTAGATTCAGTGGGATTGTTATTCAAGACTATAATTTCAAATCTGTCTTCAGTAAACCATTTCTCTTGGCCACTATTACGACCCGGACTAAGAAAAGTCATGAAAAGAAAACATAAGAAAAAGGAAATGGGTTGTGTGAATTGGCAGGAAACTCTGCTCCATATACAGTACACAACAAAAAACTGCAGTGTATAAAGCCTAATACATCTGGCCCTCAAAGATTTTCTGGGTTTGGAGTGAATTTAAGGACAATTAACCAGCATGCCATCATATAAACTGTACACTTAGGATGTGCAGAGTATGCTCCTTTATCCCATTGCTGAATGCAGTAAAAGAAAAAAGAATTGTCAAAGCCATTTCACGGACATTTTTAGTTCCATTTTGCACTCTGTTCTGCTTCTCTCCAGAGGACAGATTTGGAACAGGAGCATAGCAATTTCGAACAGCTTGACAATGTAAAAATGAGACTCATAATTCCTGGAACTGATGGAAAGACAGCCTTCTGCTTATCCCCTCAATACCCATTTCTGCACTTGCATGAATGAAAAAAAGACTACTGTTTAAGATGATGTGATGCTCTCTGGGAAAGGATAGCAGTACTCCCCCAGAGGATTGGTTTCCTCTGTCAGGCAAAGTACGTGCAGAGGCTCAGTCCGAACACACCTATTAACTTATGACTACATGTTAATATGAAAATGAATTCTCACACATGAACTAATGATCTCTAGGGTACAGTAAGCTGCTGAAGCATATTTTCTTCGGACTCTAATAGAACGAATAAACGTGAATTCCCTGGTTTGCTGATTTTAACATGGTTTATATAGGCTAATTGAATATTATGACTGTGTTACTAACTATATGAGGCAATAAAAGTATATTGAAATATTGCCCAGGTGCCACACCTATTGCTCGTTAAGGTGGAAGTGAAGTTTAGTATTTAAGAGGTGGCTGCACCTTTTTAGGTGCAGCAGTATTGTGTTTGTTCCTGAGCCCTGCTGTAGTCTGCTGTGCTGCTCGCCTCTGGGACTGTTTTTAATCGTTATTTATATTAAAGAACTTTTGTTTTTACTCAGCCTGTGCGTTTGGGTCCCTTTACCTGTTTGGGAACATGGTCCCACCGCCTGCCGGCTTTGCCTCTTGCCGGCGGGCCGAATTCCATGACAGAAGGAACCAAAAACGGGCCCATTGGACATCATTAGTTTGAGGTAAAGCAACCTACAGCGTTATGGTGTGGAATGGACACAATCTTATGACAGTTCAGTGAAATAAGGTAAATGTTTGATCCTTTTTCAAGTACAATATTCTTTCTTGCATCTATGGCAGTTAGAACAAGTTGACATGGTCAACAACATCCCCCGCTAATCGTGTGCTTCTTATTTTCGAACTCCATCAAGGCCTTTATGGTCTGAAGCTACACACCAAATTTGGTTGTCCTATCTGTAATAGTTGTTGAGAAAAGTTGTCCCCTTTCTCTCGGACGGATGGACGCAAACACACACGCACGCTCGCTCGCACACACGCATGGACGGACGGACGGAGGTCAAACCTATATCCCCCTCACACTTCGTATTGGTGGGGGATAATAATCCCAGAATTACTTCTTTTAGGTTACCAAGTTAGTGATCATGGGGCTGGAAATCTCTGTTACCCATGTCTGCTCATGCAGCAAGAAAAATTTGTCTTACGTTGTATTTTCACCTGACTGAACATTGTAGTTCACACACCAGTTTGTATACTTGAAAAATGAAATTACTTTTCCACAGTTCAGGTGACATGTACTCTCAGGTTTTGAAATATTGAAACCCTTCATAAGAATGGGAAAAAGCTATTTATAACATGCAATATTGTTCACATGAGTATATTCTATTCACTCCAAGCATCCAGAATGTAATATTCTACATTCAACTACATTTTTTAACTTTTCATTCTCATGTTTCACTCCTTCACATTAATCTCTTAAGCCCTGAGCCTCTGGCTCGAAAATGACATGCCCAAAATGAAATGAGCATATCTCCACAGCTTCAAGGTCCATCTGAATAATCTTGTTATCATAACAAAGGTAACACCTTGGGGATTTTTCTAGTGTAAAAATCTGTTTAAATGTCACTGAATCAGCGTAAATGAAGATGGAACACAGCATAAATGAATGATCTCATTTCCACCAAACTAAATTTTACTTTTATCCCTCTTGAAATTATTTAGTTGCAGTCTGAAACCTCCAAAACATTACAGCACAGAATCTCACTATTATCTGCGCCAAAGTTTGTTCTACTCAATTAAGCTCCTCAAGCTCAGCGTCCCCCTAGCGGTAATGCCGGCTTTACAAGATATTCAAATGACTTGCCGTGAGGCTCTGACCTTTAAACACACAATTGCTTTCAAGCTGTGGCTGTTCAATATCGCTTGAGTATCAATCACTTAATTTATTTATCGAACATTGAAGACTAATATATTGCGGGTTTGGAGCACAATGGTTATATGTCCAAAATTTCAAATTTGACATTTACTGTATATACTAAAACAAGTGGTTTCTGATGCTTTTCCTTGGAGCACAAATGTGATATGTCCAGCTGGCTCAGTTCTAGGAGATTTGGCAATTTAAAATAGTATTACTTCCATCAATGCAGAAACCTTTGGAGCACAAAAGTGCTATGTCCGGACATGTAACATTTGTGCTCCAACTGCACTGAACTGTGGGAGCACAAATGTGACATGTCCAGACATACAACTTCTGTGCTCCCAGGTATCCTGTGTAGAAGTTGACATATCACAGGGTTTCCGCTACATGTAATTGATTGTGGCCATGGCAAAATTAAAGCCGCCACGCCTTTGTAAAATGACTTTACATTAACTCCAAAAATCCTATGGACAAACTGTGATAGCTGCTGGAAGAGGAGGCCAAGCGCAGCGGCCAAATATAAAAGGCAAATCTCACAGCGTGTAGGGAGACAAAAAACAGATAGAAACAAGAGCAATCCGAGATTTCTGATCTCCGCCAAAGGATGACATTGATACAAATGCAAGATCTGTCTCTCGGGAAGATTTTAGGACCGGATCCAGAATCCAGATCCGGATCATCACCAAAATGTAATGGAGTCATCCCTGGACCAAGATCTATCTCTGGTGAAAATTTCATGAAGATCCGTATAGTTGTTTCAGAGAAATGCCACTAAATTTGTACAAAACCCAAAACCAGTGAAGTTGGCACGTTATGTAAATCGTAAATAAAAACAGAATACAATGATTTGCAAATCTTTTTCAACTTATATTCAATTGAATAAACTGCAAAGACAAGATGCTTAATGTTCACACTGAGAAACTTTTTTTTTTGCAAATAATCATTAACTTATAATTTAAAGGCAGCAACACATTGCAAAAAAGTTGGCACAGGGGCCTTTTTACCACTGTGTTACATCGCCTTTCCTTTTAACGACACTCAGTAAACGTTTGGGAACTGAGGAGACCAATTTTTGAAGCTTTTCAGGTGGAACTCTTTCCCATTCTTGCTTGATGTACAGCTTAAGTTGTTCAACAGTCCGGGGTCTCCGTTGTCGTATTTTACGCTTCATAATACGCCACACATTTTCAATGGGAGACTGGTCTGGACTACAGGCAGGCCAGTTTAGTACCTGCACTCTTTTACTACGGAGCCATGCTGTTGTAGCACGTGCAGAATGTGGCTTGGCATTGTCTTGCTGAAATGAGCAGGGGCGTCCATGAAAAAGACTTGCTTGGATGGCAACATATGTTGCTCCAAAACCTGTATGAACCTTTCAGCATTCATGGTGCCTTCACATATGTGTAAATTGCCCATGCCTTGGGCACTAATACACCCCCATACCATCACAGATGCTGGCTTTTGAACTTTGCACCTATAACAGTCCGGATGGTTCTTTTCCTCTTTGGTCTGGATGACACGACGTCCACAGTTTCCAAAAACAATTTGAAATGTGGACTCATCAGACCACAGAACACTTTTCCACTTTGCATCAGTCCATCTTAGATGAGCTTGGGCCCAGCGAAGCCGGGGGCGTTTCTGGGTGCTGTTGAGAAATGGCTTTCGCTTTGCATTGTAGAGTTTTAACTTGCACTTGCAGATGTAGCGACGAACTGTAGTTACTGACAGTGGTTTTCTGAAGTGTTTTTTGAGCCCATGTGGTGATGTCCTTTACACGCTGATGTCGGTTTTTGATGCAGTACCACCTGAGGGAACGAAGGTCACGGGCATTCAATATTTGTTTTCGGCCTTGTCGCTTACGTGCAGTGATTTCTCCAGATTCTCTGAACCTTTTGACAATATTACAGACCGTAGATGATGAAATCCCTACATTTCTTGCAATAGCTCGTTGAGGAATGTTTTTTTAACTGTTCGACAATCAGCTCACGCATTTGTTCACTAAGTGGTGACCCTCGCCCCATCCTTGTCCAGATCTGGATCATCACCAAAATTTAATGGAGTCCTCCCTGGACCAAGATCTATCTCTGGTGAAAATTTCATGAACATCGTCCTGTAATTTCCGAGAAATCCTGTCCACAGACAGACAAGCAAATAAATAAATAAATAAACCGACTTGGTCGCATAATCTCCTTGGCGGAGATAATAACGAGACTCACGCTACCAATGGACCAGACGCCGTCCGTGGTAGAAAACAGGCGAGCTCGAGGAAAACAAAAGAAAACGGAAATAAATCAAAGATTCCCTTACTCATTAACATTGATCCTGTATGCAGCTAAGTCCCTGACAATAATCTCTCAAGTGACCATACTGGCGAAAGCGCCAAAGAAGCACTGACACTCTAGCAAGGAATGCGAGGCGAAACTGGAGCTTTAAGTCCGGGCAATGCCCCCAATTACTGCCAGCTGGCTCAGGAATCCGATAGGGAGCAAAACGATATCATCCCGGCAAGAGCAACAGACAGACCTCTCAAAGCTCCCAAACCATGACAAGACCCCCCCCCTCTAAGGGACAGCTCCAGAAGTCCCCAAGGAACCCCGCGCACGAAACTCCGAAATTAGCGAGGGATCCGGAATACCCCGCAAAGGGACCCAGCACCGCTCCTCGTGACCATATTCCTCCCAGTCTTCGAGGAACTGGACCCTACGACCTACAAGCCTCTCGGCCAGAATGCGGCGCACGGTATAAACCGGGCCCCCCTCAACCATTCGTGGCGGCGGCGGGGGTGTGTCGGCGGGTGCCAGGACGCTAGTGCTACCCGGCTTAATCCGAGAGACGTGGAATGACGGATGTATGCGAAAAGATCTCGAGAGCTTCAACTGGACCGTAACTGGATTGATCTTCCGCACTATTTTGAACGGCCCAATATAGCGGGGCGCCAGTTCTTGGGATTCTACCTTCAAAGGGAGGACCCAGGTCGACAGCCAAACTCTCTGCCCAACAGGATAACACGGGGCCAAACGACACCTCTATCAGCGAAGGATTTTTGTATGCGCCCCGAGCGCAACAGCAAAGAACGGACCTTAGTCCAATCCGACCGACAGCACTGAATGAACTGGTTGACTGAGGGTATCTCGGAATCGTTCTCAGTCTCCGGAAATAGTGGGGGTTGGTAACCCACTTGGGCCTCAAACGAGGAAAGCCCCGTGAAGGAATTACACAACGAGTTATAGGAATACTCGGCCCAAGCTAAAAATCAACTCCACGATGAGGGACTATCCGCCGCCAAACATCGGAGAGTGTTTTCTTGAGACTGATTAGTCCGTTCCATCTGCCCGGTGGTCTCCGAGTGAAACCCAGAGGAGAGACTCACTGTGGCCCCCAACTGCTTACAAGACACCTGCCAGAATCTGGCCGTAAACTGAGGGCCTCGGTCAGACACGACATGCTGCGGAAGCCCATGCACCTGGAACACATTGTTGACCACAAGATGCGCTGTTTCCCATGCCGAAGGCAGCTTGGGTTGCGCGACAAAAGAAGCCGCTTTAGAAAAATGGTCAACTACAACCAAAATGACCGTGTTTCCATCAGATACAGGCAGCCCTGTAACAAAATCTAAGGCGATATGCGACTAAGGGTGCCTGGGAACAGGCAAAGGTCGCAGCAAACCAGCGGGAGGGAAATGGGAAGTCTTATTCCTGGAACAGACGCCATAGGCAGCAACAAACTCCCGAATGTCCCTCATCATATCCGGCCACCAAAAACGTTGGGCCAGGAACTGCTTGGTCCGGTGGGCCCTCAGGTGCCCCGCCAAGCGGGAAGAGTGTCCCCACTGGAGGACCTGTGGCTTAACTCTGCGCGGGACAAACAAACAGCTAAGAGCCTCCCCCCCAGGACCAGGATCAGACTTCAACGCCTCCTGAACCACCGCCTCAACCTCCCACTGAATTGGTGCCACGATCTGCGCAGTAGATATAACAGGCTCCAGAGTAGGATCGCGATCAGTGCGATCACACATTTGTGACAGGGCGTCAGGCTTCTGATTTTTAGAGCCCGGGTGATAGGTGAGCGTGAAATCAAAGTGGTTATAAATAATGACTATCGCGCCTGCCAAGAAATACGCCACTTGGTTTGCTGAATATATTGGAGGTTTTTATGGTCAGTTCATACCACAATAGGGTGCTCAGCTCCCTCCAACCAGTGGCGCCACTCTTCCGAGGGCCAGCTTGACCGCTTAAAACTCCCGGTCAGCAATACTATAATAGCGCTCCGCGGCGGACAAAGACCAGGAGAAGTACGCTCATGGAAGAAGCTTATTATCCAAACGAGGGCGCTGGGACAGAATAGCACCCACGCCCACCTCCAAAGCATCTACCTCAACAACAAATGGGAGGGAGGGGTGAGGCAAAACCAAAATAGGCTCTGAGCTAAAAGGTTTTTTTAATTCCTGAAAGGCAGCATCAGCTGCAGGAGACCAAAAAAACGCTGAGGAGGTATTCTTTTTAGTGAGCTCAATAATGGGGGCAGCAACCGCGCTAACATTATGAATAAACCTCCTATAAAAATTTGCAAAGCCCAGAAAGCGTTGAACCTCTTTAACACTCAGCGGTGCAGGCCGATTCCGGACTGCACCCACCTTGTCCGAGTCCATCCGCACCGACCCCTTAGAAACAATAAAGCCCAAGAACAAGACAGTTTGGGCATGGAAAACACATTTTTCGGCTTTAACAAAAAGTTTGGCATCGAGCATGGCTTCCAGTACATGTCTGATGTGTTGTTTGTGCTCCGACTGTGTTTAAGAAAAAATCAAAATGTCGTCAAGATAAACAAAGACAAATTTCTCCCAACATCTCTCGGAGCACGTCATTGACGAATGCCTGAAACACCGAGGGGGCGTTAACAAGCTCGAACGGTAAGAGCCGATATTCGTAGTACCCGTCATGAGTGTTAAAAGCTGTTTTCCATTCATGCCCCTCCCGAATGCGAATCAAATTACACGCATTACGAAGATCTAGCTTTGTAAAAAATCACGCCTCCTGCAGACGTTTAAACGCAGAATTCATTAACAGAGAGGGGTATTGGTTTTTAATGGTGATTTTATTCACACCCCTGTAATCAATACAGGGTCTCAAACCACCATCCTTTTTCCCCACGAAAAAGAATCCCGCTCCGGCAGGGGATGTGGATGGTCGAATAAAACCATTAGCGAGAGTCTCCTGAATATACTCTCCCATAGCTTTACGCTAAGGTCCTGACAGAGAATATAGCAAACCCCTTGGCGGAGTTGTCCCAGGTCAAAGATTAATTTTGCAGTCGTACGGACAATGTGGGGGTAAAGTAGAAGCTCATGGTTTACTTAACACCTCAGCAAGATCTGCGTAATCCCTGGGAACATTCGGAGGCAAGTCAAAGTTCAGGGTGGCCCCAAATTCCTTACCCTGCTCAGAATCTAATGACTACTTGACTGATTCCAAATCGCGAAAACCCTCTTAAAGGTAATGGTCTTCTGGCCGTCGCCAAACAAACTGAGGAACTCATTCCAACCCCTCCTCTGCCCCCTTTTCTAGTCTAGGAGGGTACGGTGAGATAGCCTCCTCACACTCACTCAAGGCATCAGCCTGCCCCGTGGCTTGATGTCTGGGAAAACAAGTTTATTATCTCTACAATAAGAGCTGCAATTGGACGCCCCCAATTACTGCCAGCAGGCCCAGGAATCCGATAGGGAGCAAAACAATATTGTCCTGGACGAGAGCAACAAACTGAGCTCTCAAAGCTCCCAAACCATGACACAATCAGGTGTCCCCAGTTCTCCTTATTAAGTTAAAATGAGTGCTAATAATTCTTGACCTGTTGTCAATCATTTTGCTTGATGAACACGTTTTCCAATGAATAAAAATTAGCCCTCGTTAGTAAAACGCGCTGCTTTCTTCTTAATGCAATGTGTGCAACAATTAAACAAAAAATACACGTATTTTGTTCACTTTGCAAAACAATAAACTATGATGTTGATTTCTATGTTTGCTGTGATTCATTGAAAGTAAAGTAACTCTGAGACATAAAGGTTTATAATAAGTTGCTCCTTTTAAAATTTAATAAAGCACACATGCTTTTCTGTTTAGCTCACAATGTGTTCGTCTGGCATCATTTTGCATGAGTGGTGAAGATTGAGCCGCTGAATTTACCACCAGTTCACTGATTGTGATCACAGGTTGTACCCAGGTCAAATGTTAACATCCTGCTAGCGACAAACACTGCTTTCACAGTGCATCCTGGGTAAAAGAACAGGGAGTAACAAAACATTTCTTACCAATGTTCAGGAAAGACATACTCACTGTCTATTATTTTGAAACCCGTTTTTAACTTATGTAATACAACCCTAATGTAACACCTGGCTTTTTGGGCATATTATAAAACAAAAAGAAACTTTGCAATGGACTTGCAAAAATCTGCCATTAATGATGATGCATACAACGGGATGCCACCTGTTCTCTTTTTATGGAATTGTACCATAATTGAAAAGGATATGTTGCGTTCCTTCACAAATCAGTAAGAGATACCATTTGCTTTGCATTTTAATACCAACTATGTGAGTAGTCTGATTAATTACTTAACAATCAGAGTAATTCAAACTGATTTTCTCAGTAAATAATTTGATGAGAAAGGTATTTAATTTTTCAAATCAAATTTTGGGCAAATGACTTCTCTCTGTCTACTTTCCGCTGGACTGCGCTTGCCATTGACTCCCATCTTTTTCTGGCGTACCAAGACACTAGATCTAAATGAAATTGAGGAAATGAAATACATGAGCGTGATTGCGTATAATGACTTTAGGTGTTCCAAATTGAACTTGATGGTGGACTGGAAAGATATAGCAATTCCTACAATTCTTTAGGTTTCGGCACAAAAGTTTTGGGGGAGGAAACCAGACTTCGTAGTAGATATATCATGTTATCCTTAAAGCCATTGGATTGATTGACATAAAATTACATCTGATTTGTAACTATGTTACCCTTATTCTTTATACTCAATATATTTGACCATTGTGCTATGTTACCAAATGTGCAATGATTATTGGAGCACAAAAGTAATATGTCCATTTTTGGTCATTTTGGCTGTTATGCATTATTTCAACATAATTGAATCATTATGTATTCAAAGACAAGTGTAAGGTCCAGCCTTTAAGTAGTGATTGAGTAAACATATGATTTAATACAGCATTCACAAAGTTTAAAATGGGGTTTTCTCAAAAGTGCTAGCATGGACATACACTGCCCGGCCAAAAAAAAAGTTGCACACTCAAATATTTAGTTGGAATCCCTGTAGCTTTGATTACAGTGCATATTTGTCTTGTCATTGTTTTCAAAACTATATGCAATGCCAGAACATTTATTTTCAATCAGAAATGCCATAATTTTTGGCCGAGATCTTGTCTTCTCTACATAAGACCACTCGGTGGTCTTTCTTGAGCACATCCCTATAACTTTTAATGTTTTTAAAGTCAGGACTTTGTGGTGGCAAATTTATCTGTGAAAATGATTCCTCATACTTGTTTTTGTCATTCATGGAGCGTCAGTGTTAGTTCAGACGGGCACGGAAGTCAGTCTTGGCTCCACCCCTTGTCCAATCGCATTGGACTTCAGCGTCGCGTACCTAATTGAGCGTCTTTTTAAATAAGCCGGCGCTCCATCTCAAGTAGCCAAGCTCTACCATTCCCACCAAGACCCATTACAGATCTACCCAAACATCCACGCCTGCAGATCTCTAAGGTATGAGAATCAGTTCTTGGGTATTTTTCTTACCTCGTGCATCATCGTATGTCCGGGCATCCTAATCCTTTCTCGGAGGAGGAATTCGTCCTATTTCAGCTGCCATCTCTCCCCATCTTCGCAGTCAGATCATGGCAGGTAATGACGTAAACTTGGTTAAAAAATGTTAAGCTCGTCCGAATCTGGTTTAGGCGAGAAACGCCTAATGAACTACGGGGACATTTCCGTTATTCTGAAGGACAATGATCCGAGACTGTTAAATCTTACCATGACAGAGTTTACTGTGGCATTCGGTGTATTAAAGGATGTGATTGGTGAAATATACCTTGGACGCAGGGTCGATCTAAACACCTGTTTGGCTACCACTTCTGATCTCGCTCTGTCTTACGGTGACACTTGTTTACTGGTATCATAAGTACTTTTCAGATTAAAAATGCTTATGCCTCCAAAAGTCTAGTCAGACTGGATTGGTCTCCGGTTGATTAGGCATTAGTCAGCAGGCGTTCTACACCGTGGTATTTTCTGCACTGTCTGCGGAGCGTTCTGCCATTCCTCCTCCCTCCGCCCAAAAAAAAAAAAAAAAAAATCATTGCCGAGTCCAAACCCCCTGCGACAGCCCTCATCGTACTTCTGCCACCGAGCCAAGTTTTTACAGAAACTGCATCTAAAGTTTGTGTGCCCTCGCAGCAAGGCGCGTCTGCCGGCTAAGAAAAATTAAATAAAGCGTCTACCCCCATCAGTCCCAGAATTCTCGAAGACGCTGAAGTACCACTCAAATCGCTATTTTGTCTCGTGCTTGTTGTTTTGTTTGATTAATGACATTTGTGCTGGTTTATACGATATTCACTCCAGCGTGAAGGGCAATAACCTGCAGTCTGCACAGCAGGAACCGGATATGGTTGATAAAATCCCGGCGAGAGAAGTTTAAAAGAGGTACATGATTGGTCCGATTCCCAAATTCCATTAGCTTCATACCGTATTAGCTCTATAGGTGTTGCTATTCCTAAGTAATCTGGGGGAAGAGGAGAAAGCGTTATCATTGATTTGTCCGCCCATTATGACTTAAGGATTAAAAGCGTCAATGATCTCATCCCATTCTCGCTTTTACTTTACTGTCGCTCACGCATGAAACTCATTAAATTGCTGGATCAGTTGCTGGTTGGGTAACGCTGACATTACCGATGCTTTTAACATATGCCTCTGCACCCCTCTCAGTGAAATCTCTTTGGAGTTAACTGGAAAGAAAACATATTTCGCAGTACGTCTGACCTTTGAATGCTGTAGCAGCCCCCGCATTTTCGATACTCTATCCGAGGCTTTTGCTGGATACTTCTGAATGTTAACCAACTGCCGTTCGTTTTTCATTTATTAGTCGACTTTTGGATAATGGACTTTCCCATAGTGATGGCCAAACGAGGCCTTATGAAGTTTCAACCCTTTTTGGACCATTGTATTGGAAATGAATGAATAAATAAATAAATAAATAAATAATAATAAAAAATTGGTTCACTACTTGAAGCTTCATTGAGCACGTGGGTGACATCTGCTGGCACAGATTGTAGTACAGCTTTGCAAGCGTGACGCTGACGCACATTGCGTGTGCACTTTGAGTTTTATTGTATTGTGGTAAAAAAAAAAAAAAAAAAAAAAAAAAAGTTGTATGTTTTAGATTGTGCTTGGCGTATGCTAGGTGCGCTTGCGCGACTTAGGCATTTTATTCAGAAAAATAATAACAGAGCGCTGTTTCATCGATCTTAAATATATTTGAATTGCGCCAATGTTTCAAAGCTCAATAAACCGGTCAGCTGATTCAGTCTGAAGCAGGAAGTGGTTTGAACGTCATCAGTCACGTGGTTTTTCCCGATATGAAGCAAGCTCCGACACTGTGCTTCAGAAAAATACCCTGTCGAGTTTGAAGCGTGCTTCGGAGCCTCGGTATCAGAGGTAACATCACTACTTTCCCAATTTCGTACCAAGTCGCAGCATCTTTGCACTTAAAGACGTTTTCAAGAAACTGGGGTACTGCGCAGGAACTGGAGTTTTGGGTATTTTCTCTTGGCTCAGTTAAAATGCAAGCATCTCTACCCCAGGATAAATGACGCAGAATCAAGGAAGTTATGGAGAGTGCACGTCGGCTTTGTCTATGACAAAGCGCGAATAGCTATCCCTTTTGAGGCACCTGAACTTCCTTCATGTACCGGCTTCTCTAGCTCTCTCAATCTCTAATCAATTTGTTAAAAAAAAAAAAAAAAAAAAAAACCTGTCAAATTAGACGAAGGTTAAAAAATCTGATTTGCACTTTGGTCACTGTTGCGCAAGCTCTGGAATGGCACTTCGTTCTTTCATAAGGATAGGCTGGAGTCATCGGTCGCCTTTGAGTCTTCACTGATGCAGCTCCCTCAGTTGGTCTTGGGGGTTGGTTGGCTTCTGGAGGTTTGGATTGTCAAATCGCCAAAAAAAAAAAAAAAAAGCTTATGAAGCAGCTGGTCGTACTTCTCTCTTGTGAAGGTTTTTAATCCCAGTTCTGCCGGATGTCATTTCCATGATCCGTACCTTTTTATAATGCATTGTTCAGAGTTTCATAAATTCATCCCTGTTTTACTAAAGCATGAATTGCTGGGGTCTAGTTTCACTTAACATGTTTAGATCCTTCAGTCACTAGCTTGCTTGGAAATCCCTCCGTTCGCCTAATAACGGATTAAAGAAGGTTCATCCAGAAGACGATGATAAGCGTTTTTCCCTCACACTTTATTTGGTGAAAAGTTGGAATCGCACTTAAGAGCTGGGTGTTTTAGTCCTTATGTAGATGTATTGTTGGAAAGTAGTCTGTCTTACGGCTTTCTTCGGGGTTCTTGGATATGTGGAATTAACTACACCTTCAGAAATTTAATCCTGTACATGACCTCACCATTTCTGATTTCTCCTCTGATAACTGTATGTTCACTAGCAACCTCAAACATTCCAAAAACTGATGAATGTGGTTAAGGCACTTCTGTGGTCACTGCCAGAACTAATACTGCATTTGTCCTTTTTCTTCTATTTCTCGGTCCCTGAAATGGCGAGCCAATGCAAGAGGAGATGAGCCCCTGTTCATGACTGATTCTGGGAAGGCGATGTACACAGTTTGGTTGCTGTTCATCTCCGCATACCCTGCAGTGCTGCGGTCTGCCCCCAAGCCTATGCACCACACATTCCTTTCGCATCGGCACTGCAACTACGGTTGCCTCTCTAGTTCCAGCATCTGTTATCCTAACCCTGTGTCGCTGGTCCTCAGGAGTATACCAGAAATAAGTCTGTCTTAATACTAGTGAATAATTTATGTAATTGGTAAATTGTAGTTATTGCAATGTTAATTCTATGCTCGCACGAAGTGTTGCCACCTCAAATTTAATGTCGATCAACTGTAATGGGCCTTAGGAAAATCAACGCATGCAAAATTCATAGTTATTGTCCAATCTGTTCAACTTGGGGAACTGGAATTCATTCACATCGATTGCATCCGCCTTCGATCTATCCAAAATTTAAAATGTGAATGTATTTACCACATGTAAACTCATCTCGTAGCATATTTCCTTTGCATCAAGTCTCATGGGGGACTTGCCGAATGTTCTTCTGCTTGCATTCAGCCTGCTGCTGATGTCCAGCATGCAGAGGAGAAGGTCATGCATGCTTGCATGAATTCAAAGGAAATGCAACATGCTTGTCGCTACACATCCTCATTCTCATATAGTATATTTCCTTTGTATCAAGTCACTCAACGTGTCTTGCCGGATGTTCTTCTGCTTGCATTCAGCAGGCCGCTGATGTCCAGCATGCAGAAGAGAAGGTCATGCATGCTTGCATGAATTCAAAGGAAATGCGACATGCTTGTCGCTTCACATCCTCATTCTCATATAGTATATTTCCTTTGTATCAAGTCACTCAACGTGTCTTGCCGAATGTTCTTCTGCTTGCATTCAGCAGGCCGCTGATGTCCTGCATGCAGAAGAGAAGGTCATGCATGCTTGCATGAATTCAAAGGAAATGCAACATGCTCTTCGCATTCACATTGTTTATCCCCACATAACACACTTGCCGCACATCGATTTTTGCCTAATGTTCCAGTCAATGTCATCTATTCCTTGATCATAGAACGAGGTTTTTATTCATATCCAAAATTTAAGGGATCGAAACGTATTTCATGTTCAGATCCCCGCGGGTGACTCTGCTCATCTGCTCCCTGCAGGAGCGCGAGTTTGGGGGTTGTGATCTCCTGGGATGTCTGTGTCATGCTTGCTCAGATTGTTCCAGAGTATCACTTGAGCAGAGTCACCGCCAAATCCAAATGTATGTCATTCCAAATAAATGGTTAAATCTGACGTGAGTGTCCTGTCTGAAATGGAGCGTCAGTGTTAGTTCAGACGGGCACGGAAGTCAGTCTTGGCTCCACCCCTTGTCCAATCGCATTGGACTTCAGCGTCGCGTACCTAATTGAGCGTCTTTTTAAATAAGCCGGCGCTCCATCTCAAGTAGCCAAGCTCTACCATTCCCACCAAGACCCATTACAGATCTACCCAAACATCCCCTCCACCTCCCCAGCCTCCTCCTTTCCAATGGCACAGTCTGTGGCAGTACTTGTGTCATACTCTTGTCTTTATATGGTATTGGCATTGTTTTGTACGGTATCGGCATTGTTTTAAACTGTATTGTCTTTCATTTCATTTTGAGCGCTGGTTGCTGCTGTCCTGCTGTCTTGATCCGGTCCTGATCCAGTTCTGCACCATCCTCGACATGCCACTTCCTGGAGCTACCAATGCCACTGTTCAGATGGACTTAAAGTCAAAGAGTAAAATGGCAAAAAGAGTTCCATTCATCTTATTATTTAGCTAGCCCGCGGAGGATGGGCTTCCCCACTATAGCCAGGTTCCTCCTGAGATTTCTTCCCACTGGGGAGTTTTTTCTCACCACTGTTTGAGGATTTTCTCCCTACTGGGAGTTTTTTGCCTCATTTGCTGTAGGGGGAATAGGCTGGGCACTGCCCTTCCAGTAACTTCATCTCTCACTGTAAAGTGTCTTCGTGACAGTCTGTGAAAAGCGCTATACAAATCTAATGAATTGGAATTTTAAACACGGTGAACCAGGCTCTGCTGGGGGGGGGTTGTGATCTCCTGGGATGTCTGTGTCATGCTTGCTCAGATTGTTCCAGAATATCAGTTGAGCAGAGTCACCGCCAAATCCAAATGTATGTCATTCCAAATAAATGGTTAAATCTGACGTGAGTGTCCTGTCTGAAATGGTTTTCTTTGCTAAATAAAGCCCAATAACTTGCCCGTTCTGAAATACTGTATGAACGTTTCCACCGTCAAGGGATGTGTCTTTTGACATGATTTTTAAAAAAATGAGTAGCGACACGCTTCATCGGTCAGGGTAAAAATGATTATTGCCAGCTGAAACATATCAATAACCGCAATAATGATCCCAATCATAGAATTTGTTCATTAATTTCCAAACGGTGACTTTTTTTTTGGCCGGGCAGTGTATAACCATTGCCCTCCAAACCCTCGATATAAACGTGATTACTCAGAAATGAAAGCTCACTGAAGGACAACATTGACAATGCACCGAATAGTGATATGGGTGCAAAAATAAATAGATAGATAAATAACTATTTATAAAATCAATCAACCCATGCTTTCTCTGAAATCCATCTCCCATTCTAGGGTTTTCTTCAGAAGTGCAACCTAATTTATTTTAAAATTGCATTTAATCAGAATGTTTTCATCTGTCCAAAAAATAGGTTGCATTTGCAGGGAAGCACAGTTGCGCACTAGTTACCGCGCCAAGCAATTATGATTCATTTATTAAATTACCAACACTTCTTACGTTGAAGCATTGGTAATCGGATGAGTAAACTCGTTACCAGTGCATCCTGAAACTTCATTGCATGGCAAGCATTTAGAATAATTTAATATACACGCCATGCGTTGAACTTTCAAGTCATTCATGAGGTTTTTGCAATCTAGCTTCTGAAAACATCAATTATCGTATTAAACAAAATCTAAACCCTATCAGAAAAGCTCTGCCCACCCAATGAAAACTCAAGATGAAAAACTGATTTACTACTATGTGACAGCGAACACGCGATATCCAACTAATTCACAGCTGGAGATAGACAGCCATTAAGAGAGCTTTATGTATGCTTCATCTGTCTATCACTATGTGGTATTCCTTTGCCAGTCTATTCTGCTGTGAAACCAATGGGCACTCCCGAATTACTAGGGACCCTCCCATTCTCATAGACTGCTGTCTTCTCTCAGCCTGAGGTCACGTCTATGGACCTGTGCTTCTCTGTGACGGTGCGTTCAGGAACCCCACGCAAGAGAGGGAAATCCAAAAAACGTATGCCTTTATTGGAGTCTGAGTCAAAGTCAAAAAACACAGGAATTGCCAAGCCACAATACGAAATCCAAAAACAGTGTCGACTAGACAGGCAGGGGTCAGAACAGGTGAGCAGAGGCACAAAAATGATAGGCGAAAAGTCGTAGTCGATGAACAAAGCCAAGCGTCATACACAGGGCATCCAAACACAGAAATCGTGGTCATACAAAAATGGGCCAAAATCCAGAAAGACAAAAACAATACAAAAAAGACAATGTGTGAGGTTTTACGAAATGAACCAAGAGCAAACACCAGTAAAATGCAAAAAGGAGGCTTTATTTCTGAAGGGGGAAACCCCCCAACAGAGCTGGCAACAGTACGAAGTCCACAATCCAAAATCAGAGTCCAAGGGGCGAAATCCAGAGTCATACACAGGGCACCAATCACAAAAATCGTAGTCAGACAAAAGAGGTCAAAAAACAAGAATGCGGCAAAAGTACAGGGAATAGGCAAAGCTCCATATCAAGGACGGTCCAGTCAGAAAGATAAATCACAATGAATCAACGCGGAAACACGTAGCACAGGAGACAAGGAAGAACGATCTGACAAGAAAGTGAACCAAACAGACATCTTATATACACATCCGGGGTGAAAACATGACCAGGGAGAACAGGTGCAATCAATGGTGACACATGAGGAATAAACTAATTACACAAATTTGGCTGTAGGCAAAACGCAGACAGGGATCACAGGACAAACCTATGAAGAGAACAGCTCCGGTCAAGAAGTACAAAAGTGTATAGTTTAAAGAAAAGGAAAGCATAACGTATAAGTGGAGATCCACAGAAAACTGCAGCAGAGAAAATTAGGGATATGCAAAGAGGCGGAGACTAGAATAGGGCGACTGCTGAGAGATCATTAGTCAATTAGTAAGTGCAGCTATGCAATCCCAAGTGCTTGTTAGTAAGTTAGTCAAAATATACAAAGTTAGTGTGGGTTAGTAATTAGTGAAAACAATAAACTGTTAGTATGTGTTAGTAAGATAGTAAAGTAAGAGGAAGGAAGAACACGAGATAATGAAAGAAGATTGAAACCCAGAAACCAATTAATCACCCAAATGAGTGGCACGCAAGACAAGGGACCGTGAGCAAAGATACACACATGACAAGACAGGGGAGACGAAGTGCAATGCATGGAAAAGGAAACATGGCTATGAATACTATGAACATGAAAAATAATAAAACATGAAAATCCAAATTACCAATACACAATCCTAAGAATGGTCAGACATGAGCAATAATGCAGACACACAGATCAGTCAGAAATGCAAGGCATGAACATGGGCAATGCAGAACAGAACATGAGCAAATAGCAGAATCACAACACAATGGCAAGAATCAAAGTCGGACAGTCCAGAAGAAGAGAAACAATATTCAATGGCATACGAGGCGCTCTGCACAAAGAAATATTGATCAACGTTCTGACAAGAGCTGAGAGTGAAAAGACTGCTAATTTACACTCAGGGAAGGTCACATGCTATACAGGAATCAGGTGTAGAGAATCAGACTAATTATAACGGGAGAATCACATGAGGGAAGCCCTAACCACGAAAATTGGCGAAAGACAAAACACGAACGGGAATCAAAGAAACAGTCTATGACATTTAAACAGTTCCGGTCCAATAGTTGCTTGCACAGATAAAGAGCGCAGGAAAGTGATTAAGCACATGCGAGAGATCTCGCTGAAGCTCAGGAGAGGACAGAAACAGGCTAAAAGGCAGAGTATAGAACAGGGCGATTGCAGAGAGGGAATTAGTCTGCATTAGTAGCGGTGCAACTTTACATAAACTGGAGTGCTCCTTAGTAAGTTTGTAATCTTATATACATGGATTAGTTGTGTTAGAAGACTATGATACAAAATATAAACGTTAGTCTTGTTAGTAATCAGAACAGAAAGGCGAAGGAAGAAAACGAGAATTGAAGGAATATTTTAAACACTGGAATTCATTTAAATCAACTGAAGTCAGTGGGCATGCAGACAGGGAAGACAGACTGAACCAACTAGATCACAGGGGAGATAAGCGCAATGGAATTGAGAAATGGAATGAACCAAAAACCTGAGTATAACAATAACCAAAAGAATAATAAAAGACAATAATCATGAACACAGAACAAGAACATAAACATGACCAAAAACCATAACCATGACACATATCTCTTTTGTTGCTACTTCTGCCAGCACTTATTTTGTCAGTGTTGTTGTTTGACATTAAGGTAATTTGTCATCTGTGTTGACTCGTGTGAATATAACCTGAGTTGGCTACCGAGTGAGCCAAGGCAGCTAGACTGGAATTGCTAGTCACTCACTGGGGTTGTTGCAACAATAATTCTGTATCATAAGCACTTCCGGAAAAAAACTTGACTGGCATAAGTATTTTTTGGCAACATGCTGCACGGAGCCAAGTAAAGAACTACAGAAGGCAATTACGAGAAAAGTAAACGTGCTCCCATTTACTTTGCTTGATTGGCAATCAGATGGTGGATTCATTACTGTCTAAGTTTAAAGAGTTGAGCTGTTAATTAAGACAGCATGTTTGATGCATTTTGAAATTCAAATGGCCATAGAACAGCAGATTTTCATGAACAAGATGTCATTGCCATGCCATGGCGATCGTGTGACTGATCCTTTATATCTTGCCACGCCATTTCGTGCGACTGATCATTTATATCTGACATTCATGTTTCATCCGCTTTTCAGAATGTTTTAATGTCTAGAGGCTTAAAATCCAGGGCGGTCTTATGACAGATCTCTTTATCCTTCAAAATAGCAAAAGGCACATCTACTCATAGGGGTCTATTCTCCCATTAGCGCGTAAGTCTTTTTTTACGCGCTTCGAGTTAAGCGCTTTTGAGTTACGCGTATTCTCCCCTACGCGCTTCGATCACGCCCACAGCGCTTAACTTCAGAATGTAGGCGGCCTTATGAAAGAGGTGTGACTGATCCAAAAGAGAGGCAGACTCTGTACAAAGCTCATTGATTATGGCTATCAGGAAAACATGGAAAAAGGATTTTCTGATTAACCATGAAAACGCATTTGTGGTCCATGGAAAACGCAAACCAGACTTTAAATTTGAATATCGTCGGCCTGCTGATAAAACCTCGTATCTCCAAACTGATAAGAAACGAAAACTCGTATGTCCACTATTCTTACATGCAAAATTAAACATTTTTATTTTAAACTATATTTATCCATTTGTTATATAATAATAATCATTATTATTTTATTTTATATCTATTTTTTATTTTCCTGAGAAGTTTGTCATTGTGAAGATACTTGGTTTTTTTATGCCGCTGTAATAGGAGGCCGTACCAATTACAAGACGTGATTCAGACATCTCTATTTATCCCCCACCGCGCGATTAGCGCGAAGCGGGGGATATAGCATTGGGCTCCGTCCGTACGGACACATAAAATTGCGGCGGCGGGGGTAATGTTACTGACAAACACTTGTTATTTCTTACTGTAGCCACCATGGCATTAAAGCTATGCATACAAACAAATTGCCGCGATAAAGAAATTATAAATAAAGAATTTAGTGCTTCTCAATCAGTGCAATCAGATCATTGAAAATGTGCCCCTCCTACACCAGCCTGTTTGTTCCGTGGAAGACAGGGAAGATGACAAAGGGAACATTCTAGTCACACAAAGAGAATCAAAGACAGTTTATATGATCTCATTTAGAAATTGCGCACTTGAAAACTACTCCGATGTCAGGTTTGCAACTAAAGAACATGGAAACGCTTTAACAAGGATTCTTACCCCGCACGCGGTCATCTCCCCGCGTCTTCCCCGCACCGAAACCGCCTCAGTAATGACGGAATTCCATATCCATAGCCTATCATCCTATTTGATGTGAGCGACACATTCACTTGAACTTGTGCCTAATACTTTATTATAATCAATTATCCCATTTACTGATAATGATTCTTCCCATGTCGGCTATTCTTTAAAGGCTAATATTGATTAACAAATGGATAGTGCTCTGGTATTTGCCAGGGTAGGGCTCAATCTAGAGTAGCCTATTTAATAATATCTTTATTCACACATTAAATTATACAGTATTACCAATGGTAAAAAATTACTAGGACTCAAGTTAGTTAATTCAGATATCCTCAATTAGAAAATAAATCCCCTCACTCGTGAGAATATCACAAATTTTTAGATTATCACGAACATATAGGGCAGTCGCATTTGTTAATAGAACATGGAAGACAATGATGGCGACGTCGAGCCAAAGCCGAAAACCAAATTTCACAGATGTTGGTGTTGTATGGCAAGCAAGCAATGAAGGCTGATCCGAGGAATTAAGCTGCGAATCGTTCTGGATGTGGAATTCTGTCGTGAGATGTAAGCGCAGTATCCCCGATTTAAAGCATAAATGGAGAGATCTGCGGGGCGCTGTAAAAGCCAGGTTCTCTGGAGAACTGTACACGCAACAGTGGGCAACCATCATCCCCCGTGCATTTCACTCCACAGGAGGAGGGGATGTCATCTACTCTTTCTGCAGTGGAAGTGCATGGAGAAGAACTTGAAGCGCCAACGAACTGCGTCAGACACCTTGACACAGACGCCTGTGATATGTGTATGACATCACCAGCCACTCTCTGGAACGACCCAGATGCTAGGAGCACAGCGCAGTTCTGACGTTTACGACCACGGGTATGTTTTGTGGATAATTGCTGCAGCTGGATAGTTGTTCATCCAGAAGTCGGCAAAGATAGATGATTGCCTCATGCACGGTCCAGGCGAAAGCGCTGGATGCACTCGATGTTTGTTTGTCCCAGGATGTCCAAACGAAGCCGATATATGCGTGTTCGTCTTCGAGCTCGGCGCGCTCCTCTTTCTCTTTCCTAATCACGCAAGAGTGCAAGCAAATGCAGGACTGGCATTTTGGCTTTAGATTTTGAGGGCATGGTAGAATGATGGTCTTATGTATACTCGTATTAATTAATAGTTAATAGATTTCGTTTGATAAATTATCATGGCTTTGTGAAATGTAGTTTAGAAAAAGGAAGAACAATCGAATATTAAATGTCTTAACCTTTTCCATGTTAAATAAAATAAAAGTAGGCCCTAATGTTAAAATTCGGCCTATAACTGACATCAAACTCAATATTCAATTTCGCCTAATGTTGGCGCTTGTCCTTAATACAGCCCTCAAAAGCGCTTAACAGAGAAAGCGCGTAAGCCAGGGGGAGAATACGCGTAAGTGTTATTTGCATGAGAAACGCCCGGAAAAGCCCCGATTTTGGCCGTGCTCCGCCCCAAGCGCGTAAGTGCCTTCAAGGCGCGTAATGCACAGACTTACGTCGAGGGGAGAATACGCGTAGGCTGAAAAGCGCGTAGCTACGCGCTTTTTTCGACTTAAGCGCATGGGAGAATAGACCCCATAGTGCTTAATATATGTGCGACGTTTGGTGAACCTAGGCCACTCGGTTTATGAGCTATGCTCCGGACAAGGTAGAAACCTTCAAAGTCAATCTATGTTCCACGTTTCCATGGAAACCGCAAAAATTAAGAAATCAAGACTGGTTAATATATCTGTGAAGTTTGGTGAACCCAAGATGCATAGTTATGAAGATATGTTCCGGGCAAGAAAATGATTACAGACGGACGGACGGACCGACGGACATACTGATGACTATATCCTCCAGCCATTTGTATGTCGGGGGGATAAAAATCTTCCTCTTCCATAAAAGCATGAAACTTGAATGTGAGACATAAATGATCAGTCGCACGAAATGCCGCGGCAATGGCAATCGTGTTAATGCAAATCTGCTGTTCTATGGCCATTTAAATTTCGAAATGCATCAAATAGACCTGCTGTCTAAATAGCGCTACTCATTCAACTTAGAGAGTAAAAAAACCCACCATTTGAGTGCCAATCAAGCAAAGTAAATGGGAACAGGTTAACTTTTCTGGGAGCTGCCTAATTGGTTAATAGGAGGCGATTCTGTAGTCCTTGCTCCGTGTAGCATGTGGCCAAAAAATACAGACGTCAGTCAAGTATTTTTTTTCTGGAAGCATTTCCCATGCCCTTTGATGTTTCGCACTTTCGTTCAACTGGCGATAGGTTTAATGAAGGAAAAGGGAAAGCTTGGATGTTCGCCCCATGGCAGCAGGTGGTGGTACTACATCAAAAAAAAAATCACGGTTCAAGATCGGCACAACCGTATTGCATATAATTAATGAAAACTGACCACACCTGTTAATGTTGAGTCTTGTGAGCTTTTGTAATGATAATTTAAATGAATGATTGAAAACAGATGCTGCCACTGATATACATTTTACGGCGATTTAGAGGTTCTTTTTTTTTGCCCCCCCAAAGAGGACAAATGCCCGCCCAAGCTTTGCATCCTGGAAACGCCTCTGCTCTCAGTCGAGGTTTAAACACTGAATTACCATGACAGAATGCACCGCTGTGCCACTATGCTAGCTGAGTCGATTACAGCATTTGCGTCTCCTTGCAAATGTGAAGAGTGAGTCGGCAAAACACGTCATCCACCCCATTTAGCACTTGTATTACTGCACTCTTTTAGCACTTGTGCGTGATGGCGCAAGAATTGTCAGTCAGATACACCCACTACTTTGAAAATGACTGTTGAATATTGAGTGTATAATTATTGTGAAAATACTAAAAACAAACATTTTAAGCATTTATATTGTTCCGCTCTTTGAGTACATGTGCATAATGGTGCATGGACTCTAAATTAGACGCACCTGGAATGCAAGGCTCTATCTCAGGCTAGGTTTGTGCGCTTATGTGCGCTGATGATGCTTGAGGGCTCATTGGAAATGCCAGAGCCCATATAATCAAATTGCCACCCGCAAAGTCAAACCGACGGCATCACAAGCCGTTCACAGAGAAGAAAATGCATTATGTGTAAGCGGAATGCTCAGGGCCTGATATCATTGGAAGCACTGCCATGGAAAAACATGCAAGGAGACTGGAAGATCTAGTTTCAATATAGTTTTTATCATATCTGGTAAAAATTCTTAGTAGCCCTGGTTTAGTAATTTATGCAAACAGCCCCGGCAAAGATTATTGCAGTGAGTCTTTTCCTATAATTTGTGATAAGGGTAGAGCAAACATTTTTCATCATTTTTGACCACGTCATCATGCCTAAGTTTTCAAAATCATTGAACATGCAATTATATAGTGCCCAGTTCAGATTACGCCACGATTTTAACAGGTATTTATAAAAATAAAGGTGGCATGTTACTGCTGTTTCTTCGACTTAAAATGAAATTAACCAACAACTGCCATTTTTGAACTATTTTTCAGAGAATAGTTCTTTCTATTGCCTCCCTCACCATGTAACATAATGCCAAAAGGGATAAATTACACTTTTCATCCATTTTTATGGCCACACCTTCAAAATGTTTTTATTGTTGCCCTCATTGGGCTGTGTGATTTTTTTTTTTTTTTTTTTGTATCATTTACACCAATCTGTCAGAAGGTTAAACCACTTGCCACTTGCGTTTTTGGCGCACCCTTGTGCTGCCAAAACAGTTCCATCAAACTAACATTACTTCAATCCCCAAGCTCAGTGTTTCCCAACTGAACGTTTCCCAGAGTATGACACTCCCTCCACCAGCTTATCCTCTTCATGCAGTGCATCCTAATATCATCTCTTTCCTGGTAAATGGTACAACGTACACAACAGGTCCAAAACAGCCCCAGCTAAAGCACGAAGGACTCATTAGACCAGGCCAACATTTTAAACTGCATCAAGGTCCAGCTCTGAAGCTCAGGTGCCCATTGGGGAAGCTTTTAGAGGAGGACTGGGGTTAGAGTGGACACTGACTGATTTGCAAGCTAAAAAGTGCGGTATGAAGGGTATGGTGTGCATGTTCTGACACATTCCTAATGTACTTATTACGACTTGCGCCACAATTGCCCTTAGGTCGGTTTGGACCAGACGGCATATTATGCATAGCCCTTGTGCATCGATGAGACTTGGGCAGCCAAAACCCTCTCACCAAGTCATGGTTTGTCCCTCCTTGGACCACTGTTAGTAGGTACTCACATCTGGTGACAGGGAGCATCCCAGAGGTCTTGCAGTTCAGAGATGCCTTTACCCACTCATCAGGCTGTAATAATTTGTTCCTTGTCAAAGTCCTTCAGATCTCATTACTCCATCCACCACGTTGAATACTGACTTACCAAATAAAATATGTCTGAAGACCTGGACATGCGTTGTTGTTCTGAGATAACTAACATAATTACCTGCATAAGTGAGTGGTTTAAATGTTTTGACTCATCAATGTGCATATACGCTGAAACCAGTTACCTCAACCCGTAAAGGTCAAATTTTATCTGATTTTTTATGATCCAGCAGTTTTTTTGCTTTTTCTTCAATAGGGATGGATGACGAACATGATTTCCGCCCCAACAAAACAAACAGTGATTGGAAAACAACATTTAGTTCCTTTAGCACAATATGAGCTTAATTTTTTCATAGCGCTAAATTCTAACAAATTCTAACAAAGTTCTATCAATTGAACTTTGAATTTTGGTACAGTGATTGTTAAGTAGCAAAGCTCTTGTTTTTCATTAAAAATTTCGATTAATTCCTACTAAATAGAGATGCATGAGACTAAATATTTTTAAATAAATGCAAGTAGTATTTCCATACGTTCAAACTTAAAATATGGAGTTTTTACTATTTTGTTTCTATATGCAGCTTTTCATCTTCTTTTCAGCAAGGGTAGCAATATTTCTGGATAGGACTGAACATTTGTAAGCCATTATCTTCACCTTTTGGAATATACTTGAAAATCTTCTGGAAGTTTCTACAAAGAATCACACAAAGCATTTAATTTAAAAGAGAGACAAATATATCTTTACTTGATCAATAGTTTTATGACTTCTTAAGGGGCAACGCTCACCTTCTTCTCATCTCATATACAGTATATCCGTTTTGGCTGGTAATTGAACCTCAGGTAATCCATAGTGATTTGATTGAGATAAGAAGTCATTTTAAATAAAAATCCCTTAGTTCCCTTACTTCAACTCCTGCAGTAATAGTCAGGGGTTCATTGATAAAATGTATGAGCAACTCTAATAAAAATCCAAACTCAACTTTTTTTCATTAAGATAAGGCAGAAAGCTAAAAATATCACGGCTTATTGCCTGAATCAGGGAAATGCTGCTCGCTACTGAGGCATGTTCAAAGTAGTGCCTCAAGTGCCGCAAAGCAGTAAAAGGAACTAATCGTGAGAACTGTGACGTTAATAGAGGCTTTTAACAAGTAAACACATTACTCATGGCAACACTCGTGACAAAACCTCTCTGAATAAACCCCTTGATGGTTTCAAAATCACCGCGTGATATGAGTTTCATAGCATTTCTCTTAACCACTTCAACACTAACTTTTCAGTTAAAGGTGCACTATGCAAGTTTTTTTACTTTCAATTCCATTTACATTGAAACTCAAACAAAAAGAAGGTAGCCCGCCTCTTCCTCCCATAGTTCACTCCTTCCCTCCTTCCCATGCTTCCGTTACTGTAAACTCTTGTCGGTGATTGGCCGGAACAGTTTGTTCTGTTATGGGGCACAGCCTGTTCCCCTTGTCTTTATTGGCAGTTTGTGACGCCTGTGCGGTCTCCAGAGCCCAGGTTTTTTTTACAGTGAATTTGGGGGCAGGCAGCTAGCGGATCGTGGAGAGAACAGGGGAATTTATACAAAAATATAATCGTGCAGAAAGTAAACAAACTTGCATAGTGCATCATCAAAAGGGATGTTTACTTTTAATTTTTCATATGACAAACGTATTCTCACAGGGACTCAGCAGGAAAGAGTAATATCTCTACTCCTAAAACAAGAAGCTAGTAGCCACTATAAAGATCCGGTTCACTTAAAAAATCGGAGACCACTTACTCTTTAATGTTATGAGGCGAAAATATTAGCTAAATGCATAGCATTGCGTATAAAAAATGTCCTACCTGATATTATACACCATGACCAGTCTGGTTTTATACAAGGATGAAATATTGAAAATACAATTACTCGAAATTATAGAACATCATTATAAAAAGAAACCAGGTTTAGTTTTTATAGCAGACTTTGAGAAGGCCTTTGATAAAATAAGATGGGATTTCATTTATCAATGTTTAGAATTTTTAAAATTTGGCGAGTCTCTTGTACAGTGGGTTAAAGTTATGTACAATAACTCAATCTCATTATGAATAATGGTTATATTTAAAAAACCCTTTCCCCTTTCACGAGGGGTAAAACAGGGCTGCCTGTTATCTCCGTATTTATTTATTATGGCAATAGAAATACTCACTGTAAAATACGTACAAATAATAATATCAAAGGCTTGGAAACCCAAGGCCTAAATAAAAAAATTAAAAATGAATTGTGATTATACAATTTTTCTAATGAGCCCTCAAAATTATGAGAAATGCCAAATATTGAGGCTTGGTTCCCTGAAAAATAGAAATTTAACTCATCCATGTAATTTACAAATTCATTGGACAGATGGATCGGACAATTTACCTGGAATACACATCCCAGAAAATATGAGTGGAATTTCAACGATTGATTTTAATAAGAAATTGAGTAAAATCAAAAAAAATTCTGCTGCCCTGGAAACAGAGACATCTGACCATTCATGGCATGATAATTTTAATCAACTCATTAGTTGTATCCCAGTTTACATACTTATTTATGGCATAACCAACCCCTAAAGAATCATTCTTGAAAATATATGAGCAGAAGATATTCAAATTTAAATGGAATGATGACCCTGATAAAGTTAAACGTGCATATCTTGATAATGATTATGTATCTGGTGGTTTTCTAGCAAATTACTTAAAAGTGTCCATCCTATGTTTGATTAAGGCTTCTCTTCATTTCTGCAAATTAAACCAATGCATTTTGCATTAATTAATGACATGTTTTCTGGTGTCTCCACATTTTTGGAAGAAGCTCTACAATCTCTAATTTGTTTTGAGAGGTTTGTAACTTCTTTTTAAGGATTTTTGGCTAGTTATTATACCAGGAGATGCAGGCATAATCAAAGTGACCTTGCACTAAGGCCCCTGCCAAAATCTGCTTGGCTTTCCTGTTAATGAAGTTGGTTATTCTTGCCAGGAATTTGATTTTCTGATTTAATTTTGCAATAACTCTTGTTGCCATACCCTCTCCTGTAATTTTACTGTCAAGAACACGCCCTAAATAAGATGCAGTGTCCTTATATATAATTTCTGTATCACCTACTTTAATGTTCAGACCTGGTGAAGAAGTGGAGTCAGTAGACCATTTATTTTGGTACGGTCCTATAATTGCCTTATTTTGGATAAAGGTACTGTATTGTGGAAAAATGCCACTAGATGGCAGTATTGACCTTTTTTTTTTTGTAAAGCCCAGTCTGGAGCTAGGTTTGGGCATGTCCTGGGCATGTCTGAGAGGGGAAAGTCCCAGACAATTGAAAAAGGCCGAAAAGGTGGGAGGGGGCTGCAAAAGAGTATATAAGGAGAAAAATTGAGGGAGTAAAGTAGTAGGAGAATTTGCAAGGAGGATACATGTCACCAGACCTGTCACTCTTATCAAGACTTGTGAAGTTTTTTTTTTTTTTGGATTTTTGCCTGTGTTGGAGCATATCCCTATCCCAGGACATCACCAAGCAACCCCACCTCAAGGGACTGCAAATATTTTTTCTTGTATATGTCAATCTTGATCAGTAGTATAAATTATAGGTTAGTTGTCAGTCTTTGTTTTATTAAATATGTTTAAGTTTTAAAATTTTGTCTGTCATCCCTTGCTGTCTTATATGTCATAAAAAATTGGTGCCATAACAGTACAAAGCTGGAAATCTCAGTACAATAGTATACAATTAGATTTATTTAAAGTGTTACTGGGTGATGTAACAAAAGGAGCACATCAAATCTGTAATATAATTATATATGTAGCAAAAATATTTATTTTCGGGTTGACATCTGTGGAGGCATTAAGAATTGAGAAATTCAAAAACTTTGTCAAGTATTACAGTAGAATTGAGTGTGTGATGGCCCATGTGTTGTGATTCTGCCTTTTTGGTCATGTTTATGTTCAGGTTCTGTGTTCATGATTTTGTCTTTTATTTATTTAGTTTGGTTATTGTACAAGTCAGGTTTTTAGTTAATTCCATAACTCAGTTCCATTGAACTCCCCTGTCTTGTGGTCTGTGTGCCCACTGACTTCGGGTGATTTACATGATTTAAATGAATTCTGTTGTTTAAAATATCCCTTCTATTCTCGTTTACTTCCTTCGTCTTTCTGTTTTGATTACTAACAAGACTAACATTTGTATTTTGTACCATAGTCTACCAACTCAACTAATCCATGTATATAGATTACTAACTTACGAGCACTCTAGTTGAATATGTAAAGTTGCACCGCTACTAATTTAGACTAATTCCCTCTCCACAATCGCCCTGTTCTAATCTCGGCCTCTTGCTCAGCTCACCCTGTCTTCTTCTGAGTTTCACCAAGATCTCTCGCCCGTGCTTAATTACTCTCCTGGGCTCATTATCTGTGCACGTAGAACTCCTGGACCGGAGCTGTTTTAATGTCATAGGCCGTTTGTGTGATTCCCGTTCGTGTTTTGTCTTTCGCCAATTTTCAGGGTTAGGGCTTCCCTCATGTGATTCTCCCGTTGTAATTAGTCTGACTCTCTACACCTGATTCCTGTATAGCATGTGACCTTCCCTGTGTGTATTTAAGCAGTAATTTCACTCACAGCTCTTGTCAGAACATTGATCAATATTTCTTTGTGCAGAGCGCCTCGTATGCCACTGAGTATTGTTTCTCTTGTACTGGTTTGTCTGACTTTTATTTTTGCCATTGCCCTTTTTTGTATCGTTTTTGTCTTTTTGGATTTCGACCCATTTTTGTATGACCACGATTTCTGTGTTTGGATTTCTGTCTCTCGGAAGTGGTTCCTGAACAGTACCTCACACCATGAGACAGGACTTGAAATTCATGCCAAAAGATGAGATAAAGTAAGGGAGACTGAAGGTTGGGAATAATGAGGGATGGAATAAGTGAGCTAATAACGACTAATGCAAAAGGTAGTAAAGCATTGTGAATGTAATTGTTATTGTACTTTATTTCTATTTTTATTCAATAATTTGTGTGTTTTGTTTTGTCGGATGATGCAGGAGGACTCATACACAATTATATTCTGACTGAATTAATAAAGTTGTCCTCCAAAGTGGGGGGGGGGGGGGGTTTGGGCGTGATACATATATATATATATATATATATATATATATATATATATATATATAAAGGGCACATTTGTCAAAAACACTTTTTGGCTCTTGTGCCAGGGGCAACGTAAGGGAGGGGGGGGGGGGGGGGGGGGGGGGTGGGGTAACCATGGACGATTCCAGGGGCCCAGCATTCACAGGAGCCCCACAGAGGGTACTGTTATTATTATAAACATTAGTAGATAAAATATATGGACATTTAAATTTCATATTTTAATTTTTGTAAAAGCTTGATCGATTTAAATGCATTTGTTGTTTTTCAACTTCTTAAGATTAATCTTAACACATCCCCCCCCGCCCCCCCCCCCCCCCCATTAACTATATATGATTTTGTACTGAAATCGATTTCCAGTCATAGGGCCCAAAGTAGTAAAACAACCCACTCATTTTTTTGAGCTGCCGTAATAATTTTAATTATTTATAGGTTAGTGGCTAATACATACTAATTTCTTAGGCATTAAACGAGGAAATAAATAGATTGATTTTTGTCAGATGACCTTGACCTTGAAGACCAAAGTCAAATCCAATATGGTGTGTTCGATCAGCATACATGATTTGTCATTAGTCTCCAATACATACCAAAGATCTAAAGCGAACAATAAAGGACTTTTAGGCCGTTTTGTCATTTCCTGGACCTTGTTGTCCAAGGTCAAAACAATGTCGAAAACAACCAGCATACATGATTTGCTATTAGTGCCCAAAACATACCTAAACTCTACAAATATTAAACAAACATGGGCCATTTTTGTCATATAACCTTGACTTTGAGGCCCAACTTCAAATTTGACTGACTGCCTAAGAATGTTCAGCATTCATGGTTTCCCATAGATGCCCCAAACATACCTGAGCTCTAATTGCCATATTCAGCAAGTTATAGCAATTTTATCCATTTGATCTTGATGCCCAATGTCATATTCAACTAGCCGAGAATGTTTGGCTTACATGATTTCCTTTAGGTGCCTCATACATATCTAAGCTGTAAATGTCACACTAACCCCTTTCTGCAGATGTAGACGCTCGCGTCTATAGAACTGCAAATTTAAGCACTTAGTTACAGTACTCGACCACGAGATGGCACCCCCGGATCAGCTATTGAATATTCACAAGCAGGCAGAGCTGAGTATTCGGAAGTTCCCTCCAATCCCTGTTTTTCAGGAGTTTTACTTAGTTATAAACAATTTGTGCGGTCAAAGGTCGCCCTGTTTTTTGAGCTGAATGACGAGTCCAACAAGGGCAGGGGGGTGCTTTGGGAGGCTTCCAAAGCCTTCATGAGGGGCCAGCTTATCTCATTTGTCTCACACGCTAAGAAAGCGGAGAACTTGCAAATTGATAGACTTCTCAGCGATATAAAAGATATTGATGAACGCTACGCTATTAACCCGGACCCAAACCTGTATAGAGAACGCCTTAAACTGGAGACCGAGTTTGATCTGATTTCCACCACAAAGACCAACACTTTATTACTTAAAGCTAGGCAGGGGACAAAGCAGGTAAGCTGCTCGCACATCAGGCGAGGGGTGAGGCAACTTCGAGGCTAATCCAAGCAGTTAAATCAACTACAGGAGAGATATCTGTTGACCCCAAGTCGATCAATAATATATTTCCTGAATTTTATTCCTCTCTTTACATGTCAGATCACCCCTGCTCACCATATAGTGCATTAGACAAAATTGATTTCCCCCAAATCCCTGTGGATAAGGCTGAGATACTGGGAGCTCCTATCACCACGGCTGATGTCTCAGGGGCAATTAAATTACTCCAAAGCGGCAAGTCACCTGGTCCGGACGTCTTTACTGCCGAATATTATAAAAAGTTTTCGAACTTGCTGAGTCCATATTTAACTGATAAGTACAATGAGGCGTTTGCTAGAGGTTGCTTGCCGGGTACCCTGTCAGAGGCCACCATCTTCTTCTTAAGAAGGGCAAGGACCCTCTCTGCGCTAGCTACAGGTCAATTTCACTTTTAAACGTGGACTTCAACATCCTTTCCAAAGTCCTTGCCTTACGCCTTCAGACGGTTCTGTCATCTATTATTGGGCGAGACCAGACTGGTTTCATGCCAGGCCAACAATCTTTTCACAACACTAGGCGCCTGCTGAATATAATTACTTCACCCTGTTCTTTGTCTCCAGAATTTCGTCGTGGTTTCCCTCGACGCAGAGAAGGCCTTCGACAGGGTAGAGTGGAGTTTCCTGTATGAAGTATTGGCTAGATTCGGGCTTGGTGGGGCCTTTGTGGGCTGGGTGAAGATCCTATATTCCTCGCCAAAAGCCTCAGTTCGAACCAATGATATTTCCTCTTCTCCGTTCCCCTTACACCGCGGCATGAGACAGGGATGTCCCCTTTCCCCACTTTTATCTACTCTGGTCATAGAGCCGTTGGCTATTTGGCTACGTTCAGAGGTTGGCTTCCAAGGCACAGTTCATAAGGTCTCATTATATGTGGACGATCTCCTTCTCTATATCTCAGACCCGGTCAACTCATTTCCCATAATTTTTAACATTCTTGACGAGAACGGTACTATTTCAGGATAAAAAAATCAATTATAATAAAACTGAGGTTTTACCAATAAATGGCTTGGCAAAGCAGCTTCCTCGTTCCATTGTCCCTTTCAAATGGTCAAATAGCGGTCTACGATATCTAGGTATTCACATTACCACCTCTCTCACTGATCTTTATCGTAATAATTTAGCTCCTCTGGTTGAAAGGACTGAAGGAGATTTTGTTCGTTGGTTGGCTTTACCTCTATCCCTTGTGGGCCAGATCAATTTGATTAAGATGGTCGTTCTGTCTAAGTTCTAATACCTTTTCCAGCACCTCCCTGTTCTACTGACTAAATCTGTCTTTGAAAATTTGTACAAGAAATTCTCAACCTTTCTATGGAATGTCGGACCCGCAAGGATTCGCAAAATAGTCCTGCTGTCTCCGACAAACAGTGGCGGTTTCGCTCTTCCCGTTTTCAGACATTATTATTGGGCAGCCAATATCCAAAAGCTTTTGTTTTGGATGGCTGATCAAGATTCCCTGCCGGCGTGGGTGTGTCTAGAGAACAAAGCCTCTCCGTTTTTATTGCACTCAATCTTGTGTGCTCAACTCCCTCTGCCTGTGTCGAGTATATCTGGATGTCCAATTGTGGCTGTTTCTTTAAAAATCTGGTCTCAGTTTAGAAAGATTTTTGGCCTTCCAGGCCCATCCACTCTGACTTCTATTTACAGAAACTGCACTTTTGAACCTTCTAGGACCGACTCTGCTTACCAGGTCATAGCTGAGTCAACCATTCTGACATTTGCAAAGATCCCCTGGCATTGCAGTGACTTCTGGAGAGCCTTCACAAATCCGGCCAGATTCTGAGTTGTATTCAGCATACTGTTGAGGTGGCTGTTGAGTGAGAGAACGCAAGGTAGAGCTGCACTTAGAGTCACCACTTTTTCCCCTTGTGTAAGGTCTGTTGCTTGAAGAAATGGGGCCAAAATTTCCACAAGCTCTTTCAGCTGACTCAGTTCTCTTGCTGATAGGCACATGCCTTTATGTCCTTGGGCTTCCAGAAGAGTATTTAGGCTTTGAGGGTCCAGGCCAGTGACTGCCTCCACAAGGCGGAGAGTTGTATTCCATCAGGTTGACACAGCAGAGGGGATGCTGCGATTGGCTCCATACGCTCTCTCAAATGCTTCTTTTAGCCCACATGTGGAATGAAGTAGACTACAGAATTTTGTAACTTTTTCCATTACACTATTCAGATTCTTGGTCTCTTTCAGTCCATCACGCACCACGAGCTGTAATGAATGTGCAAAGCAGTGTAGTCGCTGTTGACGAAGAGGCGAAGAGGCGAGCTGCCTCGCGAACATAATGAAAGTGATCGGTACAGGAACCTCGCTTTTTCTAAACTTATCAAAAACACAATCAAATAGCTCCAAAACGCTCTTGTGCACAAGTTGTGACCTGCACATGCACCAAGCTATAAATTAATAATGAATAATTACGAGACAGAGGTATTTTAAAGGCAAATGCATAACCAGAACTACATTCCAGACATACCAGCTGGGCGGAATGATTGCAAAAGCGTATGTTTACTGCAGCTACTCCAGAACTCAAAACAGTACTTTGTTCCGAATCAGGAAGTAGTTCCGAGTATTTGCTTCATGTGTCGTAATTTTATACAATAATACATTATTATTTCGTAGCGTGGTGAATGTGCAGGTCACAACTTGTGCACGAGAGTGTTTTGATTGTGTATTTGATGAGTTTTGAAGGAGCGAGGGACCTGTACCGTTCACTTTCATTATGTTCGCAAAGCAGTTCACGTCTCTTCCCCCCAAATCTCAAAACAACGGGCACAGATAACTAAAGGTAATGAAGCTATTCATATGGCTGTATGAATTATGGCAATAGGCCAATTTACCAAAATGTTGAAATATCCCTAGTATACGATTTGAGAGTTTGATCATTATTAATAACCTCATTTAGATGGTGGTTATGGTCCTATAGTACAATCTACACAATGTGAAGAGCAAAAAAAAACGAAAAAAAATCCATTCACTCTACTGGCTGCAGAAACGTTGACCAATGTAAGCCATCCGGCCGGCTCTCTCCTACTCTCATCCAATCCCCTTGCTGTAGTTGACTCCCCCGAGATCTTGCTCTGTCGCATGTGCTCCGCGTTCTGCCTTGTCCCCGTGCCCTTCCGCGTTATAAACTTTCTGCAACAAGCAAGTAGCTGGTGGCAGTAATGCAACAAGTGTTTTAAAATCGAAAATAAACATTAAAGAAGAAGAAGAAGTAGCTGAGTAGCAGCTTAGCAACAAGGGCTAGAAGAATGGAAAAGAAAGACAGCGACAGCAGCAAGCGGCCCCTCCTTGCCCCACCGGCAAAAGTTGGGGGAAAGCGTAAGTCTGCAGTGGAAAAGGCAGAGACAAAGAGGAAATGTGAGCAGCACAGGACTTTAAGCCAAGTAAACTTTGGGTCATCACTGCTAGAGGAAGCTCCAGGAGGATTTGGGCCTGAAAACTGATGCTGATACAGACTTTTGTTGAAAGGCAGGTAATTTTTTACTTGTATTGTGTGAGTTGTTGCATAAATAACTTTTTATAAGTCTATGACAATCCTGGCTTATGACTGTTTTCTCTGTGTCGACAGACGGCGTTGGAACGTTAGCCGTTTATTTTTAGCATTGTAAACTTGCATTGCTATCATCAGTGTTGTGCCTGAACACATTCAATGGACTCATGAACTCGTTCATATCTATTTCCGATTGATGAAAGTTATAGTGAACGTGTTCATTATGGCTTATTTGAACGGCGCGCTCTCTTACAGATGCAGAAACCTCGCTCCGGATCTGGCAGATCCGCAGCGGAGGAGCTTGCTATCTGGGGGGGGGGGGTTTCTGAACAACAAGAACATCTGGTCAAATATAAAATATTTGCCTTTCTCAATCACCGGGATTTTTTGCGGTGTGTTTTTGCTGTTGTTCATTTATGTGGAATAAATATTGCACTGTGGAGCTGTTGTGGTTTTATCATTAGCGAGACTATCATGACACCCTTCACTAAATATCATGGGCTTGTTTTTGAGTTAGGCCTATTGTAATATTGTGAGGAAGAAACAATAGCTGTTGACATTGTAATTTAAGTTAGGTTTGACATGCATTTAATAACTATAAATGTTGCTATACCTGCGAATTCAACAAATTGGTATTCATTCCTTCATTCAAGGTTGGCTCTGTGTCTGTTTACTGCCAATGTTCTGACAAATTTTGCTACCTATCAAAATATGCTACCTCGCGGTTCTGCACTTGCGCAAACCTGAAATCTCAGACTGTTTCCTTGCTCATATCTGAAGTATCTTCAAAAATCATGAAAACAGATTTATTTTCAGTGCGCATTTCGACCTGTAAGCGTACATATAATTGCATGTACACGCTGGGTTTTCCTGAAAACGCAGAAATTAGATGATAATGGCGTATATAGGCATATATCTTCAAACAAACTTATCCAACTCATTATAACATCTGCTTTTGTTATAATAAGCTCACAAATAACAAAGTTACTATTGCAACCTGATTCATATTGCATTATCAAAGCAAAAACACTTTACGATCGGTTTGCAGTACGGTAGCATTTTTTGACAAGGGAGCAAAATTTGACAGAACAAATTGGCTTGTTGCTGTGGTAGAGGGGTTGTGTCTGGGAGTCTCCGGACGGAGGGCCACACGTGATCGGTGGGAGGGATCAGGGAGCTCAGAGAGGAGGGGTGTGTGTGTGTGTGTGTGTGTGTGGGCGGGATGCTTTTCTCAAATTTTTCTCAACGTCTCAATCTTTCTCAACTGATTCTCAAATCGTAGACTACAGCTTTAACGTTAGCCAGTAGATGGTGGCAACGGAACGTAGATGAATAACGTTACCCAATTTTTTTTTAACGTCATGTGAAAGCCACTCCATGCAAACAAGTGTGACGAGCAAAATAACATTCACTCATCTATTCAAATTTTCAGTTGCAAAGCTGGTAGCAAGCTAAGTTATACATAGCTGATCCTGAGCTAAACATGTTTGCTAACCGTCCATAGGCGTTAATGTGACTGTCCTATCCGGGTGAGTTTTCAGGTTTCCTCAATAACTGAAATACATTGATCGGACAATAAGAATAGGATACAAAGCTCAGCATACAAGTAAGGTTGGTTGTATTCTTCGAATGTTGGCCACGGTTGCGCAGCTGAAAAGATGCGATATCAAAGAAACAAAGACACCTGAAATCGGCCTGAAGTGTTTAGTTTCATTCACAAGATAAATGTTGTATGGACGCAGTCAATGGGAATTATTCCGAATGAAACAGCACTGGAGGGTTCCTTCTACCCGATACATCTGTCTCTGGAGGAGGGCATCAATGAAGAAAACAGGTTATACTTCTACTCTGTTTGCATTTTGCTCAATATGGCTTTTTGCTGTAGAATTTATACCGCGTTTAAAGACATCGAATGCCGTGGTTTTCGTTTCTCCAAATGCATGCTGCCCAAGGATGTCGGTAGATCCCTCGGTACGTTCATTACACCATTCTGTTGAATATGGAGGCATATGTCGTTCGATTTTTCCTGAAAGTGAAATTTCTGTTCTGTTAAAATAAGGTATGTTTCAGAATTCAGATATTACGGAGTATGTGAGTTTTTATCCTTATAAGGTGAAAGGTTATGACCTCGGATGTGAGAGCAGTTAGCTTTTCATGACAGTGTGAATGTTATAGCTGTTTAATCAGCACTTTATTTAATACTTGGGGGACTTCGAAGAAAAATGGACAATACTGTTAACTTTATTATGGAGAAAAGGCATGTTTTGTGTTTGGAGAGGTTACTCAACTGCACTGATATTGATAAATTCATGCTAAACTGTACCAGAAAATCATTAGTTCATGCTTAATTTCATGCCTCAAAAGTTAATTTGTGTTAAATGTATGATTAAAGTAGGATTTGACAGTGAACCATTTTGGTGGATCTCAGACTTTGGGGAGATTTGGCTTCTGCGCAAAGGGGTTAAGCAAGTTACAGCACATTTTTGCCATTTGGCCCTGAACTTGAGGCCCAAGGTCAAAAGTAACTGACTCACAATATTTGGCATACCTGATTAGCTACCTCATACATACCTTAGCTCTAAATGCTATATTAAGAGAGTTATAGAACAAAACACCCCAAAAAATGATGAAGTGCAGACATGTTGCCTAGGTGGCGCTATGAAGGAGCAATTCAATCAAAATGCCGTTTGCACTTTTGAAGCAGGTCATGATACTGATTCCATTGCTGCAATTAAAAAAAAATTCATCAGACAATTTTTGAGAAAATTGCACCTATGTACCAAAAAAGGCTATTTTTGACATAAACATGGCTGCCAAGTCTAAACGAACAATTCAGTGAAAAAATTTTTTGCTTGGGCATTAAATTGATGACCGATTTGATCACATTCCCCAATTAAAAAAAAATTAATTTGACCGTTTTTGAGATATGGGGCTCTAATTTCCTGGCGCAGCGCAGGTGGCGTAGCGAGGCGCAGCCCGCGCAGTGATAATTTCGTACGGCGCAGCCGGCGTAGTGGTAATTTCGTGAGGTGCGCAGCCTTCGGTAGACGAAGGTGCGCCGAGATGGGTGTGGCGGCGTAGTAGGGGGAGGTGTCACATATTCATCAAGACGCAGTGACAATTTCGTAGACAAAGTCTCCGCTGGAGTTGCGCAGAAAACTTGTCAGCTCCAACCTGGTTTAATTTCTGTGCAGTGGTAATTTGGCTGACCGGCACACAGTGCGCACACGTCACCGAAATCTCACAGGCAGGTTTACAGAATGTCAGGCACATTTCAATGCAAGAAATAATTACAGGAAGCACTATTTAATGTAACTATCTGAATAAGGACATAAATTATAGTATCTACATCGATTGTCCTGATTAGCACGCGTAATGGAAACTCGACCTGGCTTAATCAATGCAGCTGAATCGATGATGCATATTAACAACTTCACATCTCTCTCAGCCAACCACAAACTGCCTCGGCGTCAGATAGTGCGTATATATCCGGCTTTTCTCATCTAAAAAAAAATTCACAAATGAGAAAAAAAGAGAGACGCTTGCCAAAGAAATGTAAGTCATATTCGGTGTCTTAAGGATTTGCCTGTTTCATGTGTCTGTGTATATACATATATATATATATATATATATATATATATAATTTTATTTTTTAATTTAGAAATTTTTTATTTTAATGCTCAACGTGATCTGCAGATGGAGTATATTATTGCAAGGAGGAGGAGGAGGAGGAGATACGGGGACAGAGTTTACCATCAGAGGTTTTCCTATTTGGGCCTGACAGAGCAGGAATTCAGGTGGAACACATGAATAATGTACCGCCGTGTGTAATGTATTTGTCACTTAATTGTGTACTCCTATCCATGACACAGGAACAGATTACATCTGTCCCATGAGGTGGTCCACATGGTGACGTGCATCATGGCCGCTGATGCGCACCGCGGTGGCCGCTGCGCTCTCCCAGTCGCTGTAAAAAGTGACAGCAGCTCTGACCTTCTTTGCCACTGGGTCTTTCCAGCACACCGTGGCCTCGGTGGTGGGGATCAGTCAGACTGCTGTCAGTTCGGCTAACATGCAGTGTCTTCCAGTCTAGTCCGACATGCAAATGAGCACATCATTTTTAGCTGCGACCAAACAGCTCTGTGAACGCTTCTGTCTGTCCGTCTGTCTGTCCGTCCGTCTGTGACACCTTTTTCACCATGTTCCTGTCGTCACGACCTTGTTTGCGGATTTTTGCTCTGTAACTCCAGTTAAAATTCATGGATCGCTATGAAATTTTGGAAATAGCTTTTAGGCATAGAGGAGGTGTTCCCTATTGTTTTTCAAGGTCATCTGTTGAATCCCAAGGTCACACCGGTCAAAAAAGTGTCGATTTTGCCCCGATTTCACAGTTTTCGCACCATAACTCGAGTTTAACTTGATGGATGGCTATTAAATCTTGCAACAAGCTTCTTGGTACAGAGGAAGGGTTCCCTATTGATTTCCAAGGTCATTTGCCAATTTTGAGGTCACACTTGTACAAGAAACCAGTCATGGACACTAGGCCACATGACGGATGCTAGGCCAGGTCGCAGCTATTAGATCCCTCTGATCTACTTGTTCCATCAACACCTGAGAGCCAGCTGGAAACGAAGCGATGTTTCTTGTTGAAATGTGGATTCCCCGGGGTACTGGGTGCCATCGACTGCACACATGTCCAGTTGCCCGCACCAGATGCCCAAGCCATCACTTATGTGAATCGTAAGGGAGTATACTCCATTAATATCCAGGTGATTTGTGACTCGAATTGGCGGGTGACACACGTGTATGCCAACTTCCCTGGATCTGCACATGATTCGTTCTTCCTGGCGAATTCTGCCATCCCTACGGTCTTTCAGGGGTACCCCCCTCTGGATGGGTGGCTCCTAGGTGACAATGGCTATCCACTTAAAACGTGGTTGATGACGCCGTACATTACACCCACAACGAGAAGACAACATGATTTTAACCGTGTTTTCAGTTGTGTTAGGTCAGTCATCGAATGACTTTTCGACTACTCAAAATGCGTTTCAGATGTCTGGACCGTTTGGGTGGTTCATTAACATACAGCCCTCGGAGTGTCAGTGCATTCTCCATGGCATGTTGCGTGCTACACAACATAGCTGTACGCCATGGATGTCACTTTGACCTCACGCAGGAGACATTACAGGACTTAAGACAGAGAGAGGCCGAACTGCACGTGCCGCATCAGCAGGGAGAGCAGCAGTGCGCACTGGAGAGGAGAGACCACGTGGCTGCACAGCTCCGTCCTTACATGTATTTCCATTTATCCATTTTGTGGCCACAATTTACTCAATCACATTAAGATACATAAAATCACTCATGAAACAAATGATTGTGTTAACATAATTATTTTTTTATTGTCGTCTTCTTCCTCTTCCTCCTCGTGCGTGGGGACGCTCTGCACTCCTTCTGGGTGGGTGAGAGGAGAGCCTGCGGAGAGCCCTCCTCACTGAGTGCGCGCTCCTTACCTGGGAGGGGCGGGGCGTGCGGATGTCCCCAGAGTGGTGACGAGGCATTCAGCGGCATCCGCCAGCCTTTCTAGGCCTTTCTAGGCTGGCAGCGATGCCACTGAGCCAGGAATTTATAGCTCCCAGTTCCCTCTCCAGCATTGAAAACCCCCTTGTTGGATGTCCAGGAAGGGCTGATCCTCGTCCTCCACCGTGGCACGTCTCCGCTCTCGTCCAGCTGTATGGCGCTTTCTCCCTCCGGCCGTTACCGCCTCTGTCCCCAAATCGTCATCCTCCTCCTCCTCTTCCTCCTCCTCTTGCTGCTGCTGCTGCTGGGTTACCAGTGGATCTGATAAAAATAAATGCAGAAGCTGGGTATTGTTGTAAATAAACTGTTTATCAAACGTATACAGATCTTTGATTTTGTGTAATCCGGACTTGCATGCCAAAATGATCATAATTCAACTCGGTAAGACGTTCATTTCACATGCAAACACTGGTGAACCACAGACCACGTGAGTAGAGAGCATATTTGGCATCTCTCATCTCGGAAATAAAAAATATATATATATAGCGAAAAAGAGACGCGTTGCAATGCGTCCTTTACGCACAGGTGCTTCTAATTTCATCCCCGTCACGCATGGTATTTGTTTATGATATGATCTGTACACACTACTTTCCTTTATTACACAGGGTTTAAATGTTGGTTTCAATATGAGTGCCTTTCTTAGTGGGCAAATATGTTTCCTTACCCATAATGCCAACCTCAATCCCACCAAAGCCCTCGACACTGACGGCTGAGAGGGTGGAGGACGCAACGTCCTCCGCCGAGCTCATGGCCACGCTGGTGGAGGGGCCGCCTCCGGTGGCCATTGTCTGCCTCCGGTGCAGCAATAGCTTTTGTTTGGCCCGTCTTCTTACCTCATTGAACCTTTTTTTGCACTGGGCAGCGGTTCTCAGTATATCAGGACAAACCTGATTAACAATGTTCTAAATTTCTTCCCAGGCTGCTTTTGCATCATTAGCCCGTGGAGGTCTGCTCACGCAACCATATATACGACAACTACGAGCTTGAACCTCCCGGACCAGAACATCAGTTTCCTCCTGGCTGAAATTTGGCCGTCTGGGGTGGTTGCAGTGTCCTCTCTCATCCATGTCGAACGATGTTTGCACTGGGCCTCGCTCACAGCGCTTTTAAAGGTAAGGAGAGGAGCTCATTTGATTTGTGAAGATTTGACTCGACTGTGTTATACCCAAACACACCTTCTTTACTACTTGCGCAGATTGGCGGGACAGAGGAGTACTTGCGCCAGGCTACGCCAGGCACGAAATTGCCACATACGCCTGGACACACCCCTTTGGCGCGGCGCACCCCCCGTACGCCGCGCCTGCGCCTGGTCTACGAAATTAGAGCCCATGGCTTTAAACGGACGACGCCGCTCCATCCCCTGAGAAAAGAGAAGCATGAGAATTCCGGAATCATCATAGGTTTCCGTGTGTGGAATCATTTTTAATATTTGATTCATTTGCTTTAGTATGAATTGTTTATCCTTGCTTGCTCTGGCTCAATTTTCCCTAGGTCTCAGTGTGTACTCTCGCATGTTTCTGATGAGCCAGGGCCTGCATAACTGCACTTATACATGAATCTGACCAAGTGCGTCATGGCATATAGTTTATCCTGACAAGGCCAAGATGTTCTCTTTCTCTCCCGAGTTTATGTGTTCTCAGGAAAAAGAGAACAAGAAGAGCATGGGATGCCGAACGATGAGATGTATGCATACTTCATGGCCGGCTTCACGTGGGCTGTGTGTGTCTGCAACATTCCTGTTGATACCATGATGCGTAAATCAGCTTGGGGGGGCAGGAGGATGTCAAGATGGACTCTTACTTAAACCACAGAGAAAGAAACTGTTTTCATCCTTGTGACGACTGAAGAGACCTGTTGTGTGCAGGGATCCTTTTTCTGCAGAAAAAGTAAACTGACCTTCATTTGGATATTGCACTGTCTGCCTCCGTCTCATTTCTTTTGGAGTCGTCTGAGTTCTATTCTGAGGTTAATACCAGGGGTATTATACCGAAAAAAATTTCCTACAACACTGTGTTTCTAGAGGAGAAATCTACCAAAACGTAGGCTACAGGAAAATGAAAAACTTCCATGCACAAGGACTTCAATTCCATGAGATAATCTCTAAAATGCACGTTGATTGAATAATGACTGATCTGCGACTGATTTTTATTTTACTCACGGTACAGCATGGTTTGATTAAAAAGTGGGACTCAGCAAATAAATGTAATTTTGTTTTCCAAAATTAAATTCTAAAGTGTGAGATTGCTCACTACGGCGAGAGAACACGATATGTCACTTAAAAGCATGAGGCTCAAGCTGCATGCGTGAGAGTGGACAGGTATGCAATTTTCAATGACGCTGATCTAAATGCACAAAGTTACGTGTCCACTTGAATGATTGTCGCCAATGGAGAGAATTCAACACTATCAACACCTGATAGTGTGGAGTGTTCTCAGAGTGAAAATAATAACAACTATAAAAATGACTGAGATCAAGTCAGGACAAATAACTATTTTGAAGGGGTGACCTGTTCCCTACCAAATTTTCATTTCTTGCTATACTGGTTTTATTTCATTTATGATCCCCGCGAGCTCAAGAGCTCAGGTGTCTGGGTGATGCAGTAATCTACCTCAATTCCAAGAAACATGGCACGCTGCACAGACCGTGTAAACCTGATCTTCTCGAGCTGATTTAGTCGTTAAAAACATTTTTCAAAAAATACACAAGAACATATTTGAATAGTCGGGGCAGTGTACTTTTATTGGGTAAAAGCTGAAAAAGGGGTTATATCTTTTCCTTTAATGCGTCCTGTGAGAGGCCAGAATTCCGCTCAAAGCTTGTTGCGGCTTGTGGTCACAAAAATAAAAAATTTTGCTTCCCAAAACAACAGGTTTTAAAGAATAATATATTTGTGTCACAAAACCATTGTCCGTGAATAACTCACACCTCACAATCACTCGGCATTATTTTTTCTCCCTCGGTATCACTGCACGCGAGCTATCACCTATTTCAAAGGTAACAAGCTTGAATGTCCACGGCCGCGACTAAGAGAGCTACACAGAGAGAGACAAGTTTATTGTCCGACAAGAAAATACAGAAAAAATGGTGTGATATCTTTTTTTAAAAACTCTTATATCTTACTATCTCCAGCGTGCAGACAGGAAACAAGTGAATAGAAAAATCAATATTTTTATCACATTGGTGATCTGTTCGGCACAAAGAGAATAGACAAGTGAGTGTGTTGAATTTTATGGCTGGATTGATATGTTTTTTCTGTTGTCCATTTAAAGTAAAAAAACAAAACAACATCAACAAAAGGTCTGTGCTTAATGTGGATTCCTGGAGGGCAGAAAATGTTGAAAACAGGATGAAATACTAATTCACCATTAAGGAAATACTTCCTGGGAGCTTTGTTAATGCTGCTCACCTTACACGTTCAACAACATGATAATAACAAACTACATTTTCTGAATGAGATTTGACAATTTAATACCATCATAAAATTAAACTGTACTGCATTGTAATTGCTTTTTTTTCATTTCTGAACTATTCTCATATGTCCATTCCAGTTCCGATTAATTTCACTTTAATACACCTGCATTTATATCCCCTTAACCTCTCGTGCCCTGGAGGTTGATTTGTTCCTGAGTAGAAGTCGCTGGTCTTCCTTGAAAAACATCTATTTTGTAATGTGGAAATCTTTGCTACAAGGCATATCAAAGAAACAAACAATGTATTTTTGAAAATAAATATTTTGAAGATGCTGTATTTGAAAATGATTCCTGGCATCAATAACACATCTACTGCGTTAAATAAATGATTTTAACTTGTTTATGCTGGGGGTCAGAGGGATACATTATACTATAGTCAGTCGCAACATAAATACTACCTGTGTAATATTGTGTAGGTCCCCCTTGGGACACCAAAACAGCTCTGACTCAGAGGCATGGAGTCCACAAGAGCTCTGAAGGTGTATTTTTCATCTAACACCATGACATTCAGCACGTTCACAAGGCACATTGTTCATTTGAGATTTTTTTGCCCAGATCAGATTTTCCTATTTTATCTTGACGATTCACATTCATAATTGCAAGTGACCCGTATCTATCTGTGATGTGGACACATCTGCCCTTGGAAATGGCAAGTATGCCCACATACGTTTTTGCTTGAGTGATCTTTGTCACCTAGAAAAAAACGTCATATTTGTGACAGCACTCATAGTATTAAAGCCGGATTCAAGCAGAGAAAATGGACATGCTTGTAGTGAATGTATGGATGGATTTTGCCTCAGAGGATGGCAAACAGTTGCCATCCGTGATGTGGCTCAGAGGGCGAAAAAAGTCAGACAGCAGCTTTTCGGACTTTAAACGGGGTTCAGCGTATGGATCCTGACAAAAAGCCACATATATTCCAATCTGACCATCTTCTACTCTTTGCCTAGCCACGCATCAGATTTATATCCAATCTTGGACCATGTATGAAAGTGGCTTAATACTCAATTCTGATTTGAAGATCGGATATAAGATTGGATTTCTGCGTACACACTGCCTTGCAGGCATCAGATCTGTGTCACGTTCAGGCAAAAAAGTTGCTAGGTGGGGCCTCCATATATCAGAATTATTTTCAAGCAAATGCTTGACCGAATTGAGATCTGGGGAACTTGGTAGCCAAGTCAATACATGAACTCTTTCATGCTCCTCAAATAATTCTTGAACAATTTTTGTCATGTGGCAGGGCACAATATCCTGCTGAAAGAGGCCACAGCCATCAGGGAATACGTTATCATGAAGGGGTGTTCTTGGTCTGCAACAATGTTTAAGTAGGTGGTAGCTACAGTGCTGAGAAAAAAGTATATTTGTCACTTTTCTGATTATTTCTTTCCATTTTGCACATTTGTCAGATTTACATTTTTCAGATCATCCACCTAATTTTAATTAAAGACAATGTAAGCTGAAAATGCTGCTTAAAAATAACTAATTAATTTCTGGAAAGTCACAACCTAGATAACCCATGTGAAAAAATAATTGCCCCCTAAAACCTTCATATTGGTTGTGCTAGCCTCGGTGTCATCAATTGTAAACAAAAGTTAGCAAGAACTTGCTATAAGTACTTATTTAGTGTTTCCCTAATTATGACACAGTCCTGGCAGGCTGTGAGGCTGTCATGACCCCCTGCCAAGCTAACAAATTCTTGAAGGTTATGATTATTATTATTTTTAATTATGCATTCATTAAAAATGAATCATTTGTGCCTGGGAGCTGCCTGTGCTCTTTGCTGTGTGGCTTTCACTTCACTCTGTTGAACACACTGGTTGTGCTTAATTGGTGTTTGCCAATGGTTTGCCAAGGAACACATCAAAGCTCAAAACAAAGCTGTTTATGCCTCTCTAACCATCATGGATGGAGACATTGCAGTGCCACCACTAGTCAAACAGCTGAATTCACCAAAAATAGACAAAGTTTAATACCATGAATGTATAATGATGAGTGGAGTCAAGGTATTATGTGTAACATAATTCAGACTAAAGTAATATCAATAAATAGTCTATTTTGAAGACTTCAGTTCAGTTTCTAGTCGTGGTTTTGCAGTATTTGTCCATGAGACGCACATCCATTTTTAATGTCTGCATACAGCCAAAGTATACAGTGTGATAGCCCTGCTCCAAAAGGCAGGTCATTGCTCAGGAGAAGAACAATGCCATGAGACACTGTACATAGAATTCTTTACAAGAACGTGGTCGCAATCCTGGACCCTGATTAGGCTTGGGAACTTGGTCCGAATAATCTGAACTGATTACCTGTACTGATCTCCGTAACTTTAATGCGATCGCAATCCCGGACCCCGAGAAGGCAGGGAAGCTTTTTTGAGTTACCTGAGTGCAGTGGAAAGCTTTCGGAAATAACTCATCAAAATACACATTACACTAAACAAAAACAAATAGTTTCTACTAGGAATACTGACTGGTTCTAAGCACAAAAGGCAAATTACGATCCAGCAATTTGCAACGCATAGCAGAGGGTTAAAATATCAGTCTCACGGTCATTAGAAAATAATCACAAAATGAGACACGCCAGGGGAGGGTAAAACATGCAAGACATAAACCAACCAAAAAAAGGCATGTTTCTAATAGACATGCAAGTTGCTGAATAGGAGACACGAAAGCCATTTACACAAGGTTTTATTTAAGTGACAGCTACTTTTGTTCATGAAATGGTAAAATGTCTCACTTTCAACATCTGAGATGTTGTTTATTTTCTGTTGTGAATAAAATGTCAGTATGAGATTTGCAAATCATTGCATTCTGTCTTTATTTACATTTTACAAATTGGGGTTGTACACTGAGGATGTGTTTGGATCCTTGATGTCCATTATTTAACCCTTTCTTCCTAGTTACCTGATGTTGCTGATTAGGCTTCCCATTCATTTTAGGTCAGTGTTTCTCAAACCTCTCCTGGAGTACCACCTGTCCTGCTTGTTTTAGATCTCTCCCTGCTCCAGCGCAGGGGATTCAAATGATCGGGTTGTCATCAATCAGCTTTAGGGGGTGATAAATGAGCCGATCATTTGAATCACCTGTGCAGGAGCAGGGAGAGATCTAAAACAAGCAGGAGATGTGGTACTCCAGGAGAGGTTTGAGAAACACTGGTTTAGGTGAATCCAAAGAATTATGAAGGATAAAGGCAACACCATTACAACCTCCGCCAAGTTCTGCATTTGGTTTGCATTCATAATCCCTGCCGTGGAGAAACTATAAATTACCAGCAGCTGATTACAGCTCGAGCTTCAAAAACCGTTCAGCCTTTATTCTCACATTTTGAATAAAGCATCCAGTACAAATCCTCATAATGTGAGCTTTTTTGTATTTTTTTTCCTTTTTTGCACAGAGCAGTTTTTAGATTTAAATTAATGTTCTGATCCGTCTTCAGCAAAACATTGAGTTTTGGCAGTAAAGTGTATTATTTCACAGTGACGCATACATGAAGGATTAGCTGTGCGGTGATTTTATGCGGTTATTCGTATCTGCATTTACACTATAAAAATGACAAAACAATGTGTAAATGAAAAACTTTTTTTTATTACGATACATAAACCTTTAAATGGATAAAAGGGACCGAGACACTGCCTTATTTCCCAAATGTTGCCTTGTGATCATTTATTTAAATTCCATTAAAGTCAGTGTTCACCATTTCATACACATTCCTTACATTTCCACATTGGAAGATAAACTGCTACAATACTAATGAACTGACATGAGATTGATGAGTGAAGGTAAGTTAGTTTATAAGAAGTGTTAGAGCCTTTAGAAGACAAATTTTGACTCACAAAAAAAAACACAATTTTATGATTGTAAGCCTGAACAAGACTGAAAAAAGTTTTTCTGCATTCGCCAGCATTGTCATGATTCTGCCTTTCGTGTGTTGTCCCGTGTTTATTTGTGCTTATGCCTTACTTTTGTTTTATTTTTCAGCTTTCAGTTCAGCCGTCTGATTATCCACTCCCTCTCTGCCTTCAGTGATGTCGTGTGACAGCCTTCAGCACGCCTGCGTCTCATCGTCCAATCGCGTTTCCTCTTTCGGTTTCCGCTCTGGTATTTCATTCATTGCTTCCACCTGTGTTTAATTCTGAGTCTCGTGAAACTCTGAGTGAATGCGTTCTCTGATAAGATAATTACTAACCTGTACTAACCAGCACTTATTTAAGGGTGATTGTAAATATTTCGTCACGTAGTATTAACCATAATTAATTCATTAGCGAGTGTGTGTGTTCCTAGCTTTCGTGAATTCTGCCCAAGCTGTCTCTGATTAACTGAATTTTAAAAGCTGTGCTTTCCTTCGCTTCTCTTGTGGTGCCTTTCACTCGTCACGTTTAGATTACCTTAATCTAAACTGTCTAGGTTGATTGATGGTCTCAGCATCTTGTCTCGAGTCATTATTGTTAACCTGGTTATCGTGTAATTGTTTATTCATCCCATGTGTTTCTGTTTCCTTCCGGGAATGCATTCCGAGTTCCCGCCTCCTCTCGTGACTATATATGGCAGTATTGGGAGGGGAAAATCAGATCGATCCTCGTACTGACTCTGTTGTACTTGGTGAAATCTCAGCTCCTCGTGCCTTCCGAGTTTCTCCTTGTATGATTCCCGAGTCTTATATTTTGCTGCGCCCTGGTCTTATCTGCCCCGTGTCTAAGTCTCCCAGTGTGTCCGTCAGTTTAGTTAGGTTCAGTTTTTGTTTTTCTAGCGTAGCAACTCTTGGAGTGAGACTTTCCGTTTCCCCCTGCCTTTGGCAGAGTACCTTAGTTCTCCCATTTGTTCAGTGCTTGTGCACGGTGTTTTTTTTTCTGACGTGTCTGCCAATTTTCCCTGAGTGTCTTGTGTTTAATAAACACTTCTGCATCCTGCAACTGGTGTTCCCCTGACCTCTTCTTATAAGCATAAAATATACCTACCAAGCCTAATCTAGTACCCATTGTTTCTGAATGAGTAAAACTACTGAGAGTATTTGTTGCTCCTCAGTGTGTCATTTTTTTATAACAGCTTTTCCTTAAATATCTTAAATGATCTTGTGTTCACGGCGCGTAAAACATGTAAAAAATAACTTTGCCTTATTTTCTTAAAGTTCCTTCCACACGGTGCAATTAAGGTTGCCTACACGATATTTTTGAGGTAATCGGTTTCCTCAAACCATCTGAGTAAATACTATCAGGGTTTACAGTGTATAGGTTCCATAGCCTGGATTATGAACTCTCCCATTGGCATAATTCTATGTTTTACCAATTATCAGGTGGATGCGTCTGACTGGAAAGCATCTATCTGGGATATGTGTACAAATAAAACTCAGCTTAAAATACCCACTGATCTAACTATGACGTGTCCTTCTGGGATGACACCCTAAAGCCATGCTTTGTCGTGGAATGGGGTTGTGTCAGTGTCTTTGGCCAGGGTTTTGTACCTTTTCCAAGGACTTCCATGCATATTTCAACATGACAGCTGAATTCTGCTTGCATTGCAAAGGCATGACTGCATAGGACAAGGGCAAAAAAGGGACAAAAATACATGTGAAACACTTACATTTGGTGTCTTCAGTCCAAACCACTTATTCAGTGATGGGAAATGGAACTTCAACATTACTCAGTGGTCACTGCTTTTCTGTCCAAACTTTTGTGAAGTAATGTTGCCATGTTGTAATAATGTAAAACCAAAATTAAAGTCTTCATTTTGAAAAATCAATATAGTTTTTGTGGTAAAACATTCAATAACGATCTGTCATATTGTTTTCAACTAATCAGCTAATACTGATTACTAATCAGTAATACTAGTAATCAGCTAATACTGCACAAATGGTGCAAGTTGAGCACATATCAATCAGTATTAAAAGGGCACTAAGGGTATCTAAACCCGCTGCTGCATTTACTAAGATATATTTGCCTAAATTAATGTCCAAAGCAAGATTCGAAATCAATAGATTTTTTTTTTCCAATTTATCAATTCGGCATGTCATGAAAGACACGAATCATCCTCTAACAAGAAATTTCAAGGGAATTCCATTTTGTCCGGAGCTAGTTCAGCATAAAATAAAAAGGCAGTAAGATGAGATGTCAGATGATAAAGTATGTCATAAAAATGATTCCATAAATACAGAAATGCCACAACAGCATTCACAGTGGTGACATTTTCAATTACTGTGTCAGAGGTGTGTGCTCTGGTCTTACCGTTACATTCATATGAAAAATGTGTTTTCACATTCCAGATGCAAATAAAAAGCAAGCATATTTTTGTACACATAGGCTATACATTGGTCTATGGCTTGTCCAGCCATTGGCGCTACTGGCTCAAAAACAACTATTAAAACTTGGAACAAGAAAATAAATAAATAATTGATGCGTCATTTATGTAAAGGTTAACTGAATCCTATGGCATACTCTGAGGAAGTAATGAACCATAAATCAAATGACAGAAAGGAAATGGGAATGTATTTTCTGTCTCACAAGGTCAAGTATACAAGCACAATACAAATCAGATGGGCAACCCTGGTCTAGGAGAGCTAACTGACCACAATGTGCAATGTTTCCCCCCACTCGAGTGCTTTCTTATATTTTAATGTAGAGACTTGCCATGAAATGCATTCTACATTATGTTTTTGAAAAAGCAGAAGTGAACTACATTAATGGTAATTCCAACAATTTCCTGTTATTAAAAAAGGACTGCTTTTCAAATCCCCCTGACAAATAAACAGCCTCAAATAAAACAGTGCATTTTGAGGTAATCTCTCTGAAGAGACACTTTAGAGTTGGTGAATATATTAAAATGAACTGTTAAAATGTACTTCTCTTTTGCTCTTTTGTATTAGTGAAATAGCGTAATATTTTATGTGCTTAAATCTTGAATAAAGCTCTTTTAAAAAACAAAAAGCAAGACTGTGTTGAAGCAAAGTGTAATTCACTGCACAGCATAAATCCCCTGTTTTAACCAGCTTAGATGAGGATGGACCAAATACACAAAGAAGGTCGGGAAGGCCCCATCAAGTATGGGAAAATACTTCTTTTATCAAAGGAACACAACCCATCCCCCTCAACCCTCAAATTTCATCATTTATGAAGAAGTAGCCACACACTGCACAACAGAATAAACATCAACAAGTTGTGAGTTGGCCTCCTTTCCTTCAGTGAAGAGTCACTGCACCCAGACCCAAGTAATACAATAATGTTTCCTTTGGGCCCTGCTCAGAGGCCTCAAGCTTGTCATGTCATGCACAACTTGTCAATCGACTGCTTTTTTTTTTTTTTGAAAAGAGAAATTTTGATATTTATTTTAAAACCAAGCCACCTTCAATGTAAGCTACTCCCTGCGGGCCGCGGCAACAATAACAAAAACATAGCTCAATCCCGGGGGATTTCGACCCGAAATTCCATTTCAATGAGTGCTTGCTGATTAAGGACAGAACTATTTCTTGAGATCTGGAATGATTTTGATGCTGCTTTTTCCAACCAATCACTTTCATTTTTAATGAACAAGGAATATGTGGTCCTCTATTAACCTCAATACACATATCAGCCAAAAGATTTAAATCACCTGACTAACATTATGTAGGTCCTCTTGCTGCCACCAAAACAGCTCCATCAAACTCACATCCACTTGATTCCCAGACCTAGGGTTTCCCAGCAGACCATATCCCACAGCATCACACTCCTTTCACCAGGTTTTATTCTTCCCACAGTGCATCCTGGTGCAATCTCCTCTTCTGGTAAATGGAGCACACGTACCCAGCCAATGCACAGACACATTCCTCGCTCAAGTATCATTCAAAGTCTGTGCAACTTGTGCCACAGTAGTCCTTTTTTTTGGTTCAGACCAGACAGGATAGCCCTCAGGACCCTTGTGCATCAATGAGCCTTGGGCGGCTATTATCCTGTCACTGGTTCATGGATTGTCCCTCCTTGGACCACAGTCGGTCACTGCTGATTGACAGCACATCAGAGGACTTTTTTTATTTTGGAGATTCTCTGATGGCAAGTTTTCTGAGGTGCTCACAGAGAGACAACCCTTCTAAGTTCTGTCTGTAGACTTTGACAGTTACGAGATAATCAATGTAATTTGCTTTCTCTGTGGGTGGTTTTTACACATTCTGGCTCATCTATGTATATTCCATTTCCTGGATGGATGCAGTAGCAAAAATCAAATGAAAACAATTATGGTCTAAAATGGCTTGAGCTTATAACTTTAATCTAATCCTTCACTCTTGAAAGTGTAGTTCAGACAGTATTTGTTGGAACATCAGGTCTACGGCGTGAATAGTATTGAGTTATCACGCAGTAACTTGTGCCAGCACTATTGTGTCCTTTTACCTAATCTTTGCCGTATGTACAGCTAGTTTTTTAACCATTTTCCCATTTTTTTGGCTAGAGCAATGGGCAGACCTAGCACAATTGCATCCTAAGTTTTGTAAAATGTATTGCAGAGGTCTTGATAGAATAGCTGAACTTACATTTCCTCAAAGCAGCTGGTCACCCTTTGCAAGGGCAGAGTACAAATATGTTGCAATTTTAAAACCAGACGAGTGTATAAGACTCCATACTGCCAGATATTTGTGTTCCCAAGCCTTTATTTCAAGCCATCCTCATTCCAGCACTGTATGTGTCATCTTGCTGGTGTTGTTCCTAGAATGCCGACAGGATAGCGATTACTGAGGTCAGTTGTAAGGACAATACGGAAATTGCATTACTTGGCTGCAGAAACATTTAATGTGATGTCACAATCACAGTGATTAATGCAGGGGGATGGCCAGTATTGGGCCTAGGTGGCACTCGCTCACCCACATAGTGCATTAGCCCATCCACCCATGAAAATATTTTTGAATGAAAAATAATCGATTTAAGATGTATTGATTTATTCATTATTAACCATGTAAAGTCTGAACCTTCAAATAATAGCCAGAAAATTTTTAATGTAGTAATTTTTTAATGTGAAGTATTTTTTGGACGTTTAAGCAAAATATAAAAGAAATGTATGAAATTCATTTAGTACCATATTTGATATTTTTATACAGTGACGTCAAGTTTCAAGAACTACCAGTGGATGCCATAGGTCTTCTAGTTTCACGGGTTACCACTAGCATTGTACTAGCTAAAAAAATGAGCCTCATAAATACAATAATGTTGGTAGAGATCACCAGCATTCCTGCAACTGTCTGAGGGTTAAATGCTTGTAATATCACATTTGCGTACATTTCAACTCAATTTTATTATAAAATAAGAACAAAATGTGTGTGTCTATAAGTTGCTTCAATCCAGTAAATATTCATATTTAAGTATTAGAAGCAATATAATTCAGGTTGATGAATGGGGGCAGCCATCTTTGATTTTGTATTCTACGAACCTCAACTGCCTGCAGTGCATGGACAGTCCATCAGGGGGAAGATGACATGTATCAGATTGCATACAACAGGTTTTCAAGGCAAGTGCTGATCATATGGATGACATAGATTTCAGAGAAAGTCATGTATCAAATATGATACAAATGGCATTACAGGGTTGATATAAATGAACACAAGAGTGTGAACAAATGAGTATGAAAGCACTCAGCACCATCATTTGTGGCGAATTCTTCTCACGCAGATACAAGAAATAAAAAATGTGGATTCATGTGGATGCAAAATTGTATGCATTTCCATAAACATTCAAACTTACCGATACCTGTTGCTAATAGTTATCTTTGCTGTAGTTAAAACAACCACAAACTGCAGGTTTGCTTAGCAGGATGCGCAAAAGCAAATGCAGAAGTCAACAGAGTAGTTTATCTCCTTAGTAAAGCGTATTTAGTAAATAGAACAATTAAATTTACTATTCAATCGCCACAACATTGCATGAAGATGGAAGTTGTGTGTTTGATGGATTATTCTAGGAATCGGATAACTTGTTATTTAAGGGAAATGATACAAAACAATGAAGTGTTTATTATATGCGTAATGACAGCATGTATGTTTTTCATTGTTGTGTGTACCATGAGCAGGTATTTGCTGAGAAAAATCAGCCCACACTCATTTATTTAAGCTCACCCAAAACACAATATTTGCCTATGCCACTGGATTAAAATAAGGATTCACATTGTTCACAAGCTGTTGAACACAATCAAAGAGAAAAATTCTGTAAAACTCAGAAAATGTGCTACCAAGTACTTGAAATGTATTCCAAGAGATACTTATTGTTCAACATAATTGTGATTGGGTTTTGAATAACCAGGGGCATAACTCACTTGGTTCTGGAGAGCCCTATTGCCTGCTGTCTGAGTACAGTTGATCCTCTCATGTTTGCATGTTATTCCCTTTAAGCAAATTGTATTTTGTTCGGACTGTTTCCACTTCTACTCTTATCTGGCTAATGATTAATCAAAATTTCACAGCTCACAGACTGCACCATTAAGCTGCTCCTTACAACCATATTCAACAATTCATCAAGATGAAATAGTCTAATATTTACTGGGGAAGGCTGCACCTCTTCAAGAGCACTCTCCGTCTGTCAACTAGTTTGATTTTTTTTCAAAAAAAGTAGCACACTATAATATTTTGTTGGGCCATCTTTGGCTTTGATCCTGGCACGCATTCGTCATAGCCTCATTTTGACTATCTTATACAATGTTACCACATTTATTTCGGACTAGATTTGCATTAATGTTTGACACAGATATTGTATTGATGATGGGTGAGTCAAACCACTTTGTTAAGCATTCTCTAGCACATCCCAAAGACTTTCAATCTGTTTAGGTCCAGACTCTGAGGTGGCCAATTCATGTGTGAAAATGATTCCTCATGCTCGATAAACCATTCTTTCACAATTTGAGCCCAATGAATCTTGGCATTGTCATCCTGGAAAATGCTTGTGCCATCAGGGATTAAAAAGTTAATTTATGGGGTACTGGTCATTCAGTAAATTCAGCTAGTCTGGTGGAATTCATTTTATTGCTGCAGAATAGTGCTGAGCCTACACCTGGCCAATTATTGAAGCAAAACCAGATCATAATACTGCCTCCTGAGGTTTGAGGTCTTCTTAAAATCATTAGTTGTTCCAAATTCCCGCCTGCCGCAGAAAAACCCTGCCCCTTCCAATTTATTTATTTTTGTTGTTTTAATTTTGGAAAAATCTGTTAAAATTGTGCCAAAAAGAAGGTTAGAAAAATGCTCAGAATCCTTGTCTTTGCAGCAGATGATTTTGTTCAGCTTTCAATCACTGCACCACTTATGAATTAGGCAAATGTCATGCTTTAACTCAAGCCTTGCGTGGACTCCGAATTCTAACTGTGAAAGCCATTTCATGATGCAAATAGCGAAAATAGCCTTTAAAATTGCTAAAAACCCTCAGCCTGATTTTTCAGTCCCATGGGTTACATTGTGTAGCATTAATTCGATTTTTCAAATGTTAAAATCGATGTTCAAATCTTTGTGGTAGTCCAGAGGCAAAAACCTGCCCTATTTTTTAATCTGCAAAACAAGCATGCTTGGACAATTGACTTTTCACTAAATTGACTTTGACATGGAGGTCGTTGCTGCATTCCTTTGTGAACTTCACTATAATTAGATTTTCAACTCATGATGCAGTGCTGTAGATTGTACAGTATCCCTTTATGAACAAAATAAATGCATCCACTGACTATTATGTGCGGATCTTACAGAACAGTAAGTGTTTTAGCCTAGTAGCCTTCCCTCTTATATAACAGGAAAATCTAATTTTTTTTGTTGACATAGACAACCAGTAGTCGGAAACTTCCAAAGGATGGATGCGTATGGTAGCCAGGGGATTAATTTTCAGGACGACTTGTTTTGATGGCTTCTGACAAGGGTGGATTTTGTCGCTGAAGTTAAGGAGTTTTGAAAGTTTTATTATGCATATATAATCAGCGCAGGAAATTGAAAGGGTATATTGGAGTGATAATTTAGCTACATATGGGGGACAATACTTGACAGAAGGAAGTTGAAAAAGTATTGTAAAAAAAGAACATGACTGTGACTAGAACGTGACTAGGAACGTATGGAAATTTGGACTCTTCAAAATAAACAAACAATAAAACCAAGAAAAAAAATTTTTTATTTTTTTTTTACAAAATAATAATATTTGGACCTGCAGTTGTTGAGGCCAGTTTTTCCCAATCTTTGCCCTGGGGCACACCTGGGTATGCTGGTTTTAGTTCCTATCACAATTACATTGCATAATTTTAATAAGCAGTAAATTTGGCCTAATTAGGTTCATTTCATGTTTAAACAGTTATTTACTGTCTAAAGCCACATTTTGACAGAAAAAACTCTTGATTGCCATAAGGAATAAAAGACCCAAACATATTGCATCTGTTTTGCCATATTGCAAGCAATTTCAGGAGACATTTTCATACAGATCAAATTTGACTCCATATTAGGTTGCTGAAGACAGGTGCTTTGCATTCTTTCAAAATTATTTGCTTGAACTTAATGGCATAAACATGACACAAAGAAGGTTTGACTCCATCATTTGCTTGCCTAATAAGTTTTTAGTTTTCCCGATCGTGTGGAAACCCACTGATTGTTCACTTTGATGGGCTCAATCCTCTTTTTCTGCAGTTGTTTCTAATATATCACAATATGGATGTGGGTTTCTTTCCTCCTCATGGTATGTACGGATATTTGTTAAAATCTGGCTACATAGGATAAATAACTATGCTAAACATAAATGCACCTGATAAAAACAAAAAGACAGCTTGTTAAAATACCGTGATTGCAACTGTGGTTGGAACAAAAACCAGCATACCCAGGGATGCCCCAGGACCGAGATCGGGAACCGCTGGTTTAGGCATCTGGTTGTGGCTTTATTATTTTTCTAGGCTGATAAGGCTTAGTTATAGCACCATGGGGGCAGAAGTAAACATAATTTTTTTTCTGTCAGACAAAACCGTAATCCCATTTTTGCTACTCAATTTAAGTAATATTCTCAGGATATTGCTCTCAAATATTCAAAATTGCTGAGTGTCACCTGTCAAAGACCATGATTATGCCACCATTCAAAGCCGATTAAGAACAGTTACCACATTATTTTGGGGGGAAATTTGCGCAAAAAAGGACTGCACTTTAAGGAAATAATACATGTGCTTGTGATTTGAATTTATTATGCCATCGTTTGGATCTCAAACTTTAATTATGATAAAACAAACATGAACAAAAACCTCTTGCCTCCACCTGAAAATTGAAATGTGTTGGATGCTAACCAACCACTTATTTTTAGATAGCTTTATCTACTCCTCAAACACCAGCAAACATCATGCACTGTCTCTCATATTAACTCACCTTAATATAACAGTACTTCTGTGAACACCAGGTCATGTGATTCATGAAAGCATCCTATATAACAACGTACTTCCAGGTGCATTTCTCATTTACAGATGCTATGTGCTCACTGTGGTCCTGAAAGCGCGCGACTGCGTTAATTATTTAGTTCGGCAAACTGGGAGTACAGAAATCATGCTGAGCTCCCCAGTGGGAATTCCCACTTGGAGAGGTATTGAAGAGCACTTTTCCAACTCGGATTTGGGACTGTTCCCAGTTCCTAGGGCCTCTCCAATGCACCATATGAAAGCACTGGAATGTGTTTACCAAATCTCTCTATCTCATCTTAATCCTCTTCTGAGCATAAATCAATTTTATATTCACAAAATATAAAATTCACAAGATATAAAAAGATAAGAGCAGATAACATGACAGAAATGCTATACCATTATCATAAATTGAGGGGCGCAATCATGGTGAATAGAAGGCCGGTGACGTCAGAGCAAAGAATAGTACATGAGCTATTTTAATTTTTTTTTATAAATATGTGAATTTCAAAAATATTTGATTACCAAACAGTATGTGCTACACAAGTTTTGTTCCATGCAGCAGAAAAGAATCAAAAACCCTGATCAGGATTTGAAGCTTTTCTGAATCAACCAAGTTATGAGAACCGTTTTCAAGAACTGCTGTCATTAAAGAACAAGATGCATTTAATGAAGATGAAGAGTTTTCACTCGCAAAACTGACTGGTTTATACGCACAGAAAGCTCAGTACAATCCAGCAACTGGGAATATTGAGAAGAGGGCTTAAATAAGTTAAGATAAGATAAACTTTATTGAACCGTGTGGGGTAATGTGTCCTTTTTTTAACTCTTCACTTTCTTTTATTCTTTTCACCATAATCTTATTGTTCCTTTTATTGTTTTTATATGTGTATAATGCGCTGTAAAAAAAAAAAAAAACAACAAAAGTTGTCTCAACTGAAAAAAGTTAGTGTCCAGGCTGCCTTAAAATTTTAAGCTCATTGAACTTGAGATGATAAGTTGAGGTAATATTCAGATTATAATCTTGAATTCAGTTTGAAATTTTAAGGCAGCCTGGACACTAACTTTTTTCATTTGAGACAACTTTTTTATCTTACAGTGTGATTATTTCATATTTTAATTACTGCACAGCACTTTGGCCAACTGCGGTTGTTATAAATCTGCTATATAAATAAACTTTGATTATCCTCTGTATTTGACCCATCCTGAATGTAGCAGGCTGAAGGAGGGCCTGGGCGGGGACTTGAACCTCCAGACCCCCGGGTAAGAGTCATGCGCGCTGACCACATCGCCAAAGAGCCAGGCTCAGTGGCAAGGTAGCCAGGGCGGGTACTTATTAGGAGACATTTCCAGTGACAGGACCCTTCAACTGTCACATATAGTTGGGAGCAGTGGGCAGCCACAAAGCAGTGCCTGGGGACCAACTGCAGATCTAAACCCAGTTCCTTGGTCAGGGGTGCTGGCAGGAGTGTTCCTACAATACCTATCACGAGGCTACCAGAGGACAACAAGGTAATGAGGTGCTGCCACAGGTGGAGAGACACACTCAACATAAACCAATCACACAAGACATATGCCAAATAAACACGCAAGTTGCTGAATTGGAAGAGGCACAAAAGGAATTCATATGAGGTTTGTGACAGTTTTATTTGGAATATGGAAGAACTTTCTGGATCACATTAGTTATCATTGATGCATTAAAATGTATTTTGTGCATCTTAATTCTGATTGGTTGTATTATTTGTTATTCAGCACTGATCTCTTTCTGGGTGAACTTCCCCACATTAATGTTCACGTCATACCGGGGATTCTTTTGTCAACTTCTTTCTGTAAATAACTAAAAAACTGAGAACTTCATCTGTGAATGGATTCGTATCAACAGTACAAAAAGCTTGCCATCAGTTTTCTTTATCTGTCAAGTGTCTCATGCTGGAAATTTAAACACTGTTCTGTTGTCAAAAAGTTCACTTCAGCAGTGTTTATACTTTATTTTTCTCCCCAACAGGAAAAATTTTGTTGACAAATTTCTCTATTTGACATCTCTTCTTTCTTTATTGTCAGTACAGCTTATGACCCTAAGCCATATTCGTGGGTGTGTGGATGTCTGTGTGAATCATGTGCCGATGCAGGTTATGTGGAGGCTGCGGCTGATTGGACCATTCAAACTCACTAGCTGCTGCTGGATTGGACAACTACAATATCTGCACTTTAAAGACTCAGCCGCTGAAGCCTGTTCTCCCCCGTCACATGGCCATTTCCACCAAACCAGAATTAGTCTGTATAATTGTAACATGATTGCCTCTGAAACTTGTGTGGAGGCCTTTTGTGTGGTGTGTGTGTGTGCGTGCCTGAAATAGTGAGTTTTGATACGATGGATTGATGAGTGTTAGTTTGCTTATAAGGTGGTAAATTGATCCACTGTGCATAAAGAGCACTTCAGCAGCAGACTTGGGGTGAGTAGCCTTTTTGTTTTGTCCTTTTTTTCTCTTGTTTCTGTTTGGTTCGGTGCTCAGGTGAGAAATTTGTCATTTGTTTAATTTTTTATTTTCTTTTATGGAAGATGAATGTTTGTTTAGAAAATTTTTGCTTATTTTGATGGCATTTTAGTAATCTCTGAAGTTCATTAAAACTGCTGCTTTAACTTGGCCTGTGCTGCTGGCTTTCTTGCGAATGGGAAGAGTGGGGGTCACACGTCATGTTGTGTCTAGGTTTCTCCTCGGCCGGGGACATAACAACCTACATTGCTACTACATGCAATGTACTGAGCATAAATGCAGTTCTTGAAACTGAGCAGACTGCCGCTGGTGTGTGGTTCTGCAGAGCAAATTGAATCGTAGATTTTCACTGTTTTCTTTGGCTCAGACTTTGGAAAGAATACAGTATAATGGGTCAACTTACAACTGCTGGCTTAAAAGAAAAATGAGGAAACAAATTGTGATTGGTTGCATGCGTGAGAATTGGAAAAACTCCTTTTGCAGTCCCAGTGCAAAGTGCCAGCAATACCCACATTGTTCAAAGTTGGGAATGAAGGGGTCACATGAAAAAAAGGGACCTAAAACTGGCCTGAAATAAGTTACTACCTGCTTTAATTTTTGAAGACTCTAGGAATATGAAGACAGTTTATTATTTTCCTTTTTTTTTTCTATTGTGAGCAGTAGTCTGTGGTAACCGTTGCTATTTCATGTGGGTCAGCACCACGTCAGCAGCTTTGAGACTGAATTGCCTCTGAAATGTTTCATAAAGTTAAGACTTGAGAAAATAAGTTTCACTTGGGAAAGAATGAGAAAATGGAAAACAATAGCTCAAACATAAACTGGTCTCTCGCGTCAGGATAAGAGGTCCATTTACGCTAAGAACCATTCTCACGAAGCACGATAAGGGCCTGTGTCCACAGGAAGCATTTTTTTTGCACTGGAATCATCTATTTTCCATTCAAATTCTACGAGGTTCAGCGTTAACATTGCTAAGCATCCTCGACACAAAAATGCCCTGAACTTTCAGATTTTTACCCCTGCTCCGCTTACAGCGCTTTTCATTTAATTTATTTATTATTTTTTTTTTATTTGGCATCTCCAATCCCACCCGAATCTGGAACGCCCAACTTGAGAACTATGTACAAGGTCTGCTCGTATGCGACCCCATGTTGCCAACTCGGGAGAGAGAGACAGTTTGCAACTCTCCTCTGAAGCACCCGCCTGTCAGCCACTGTTTCTTTACATTCATTGGTCGAAACTTCTTAAATTCAGAACGAGGGCGGAGGATACCTAAACATGAGCAAGCTTAGAATCTTACTGACGAGCGCCCAGATGGCCAACAGGAGGCGCTTGAACAACAAACAAAGCAACCATTTTTTGTATTCCTTCTTGGCAGTCCCGTCCCTAATTCCATCCCTGTGGCCCATAGTCAATCCTGCAGTACTCTGAAAAAGCTGCCGACCACTGCCGGTTGGTATGAGTGGGGATCGAATCCATACCATGGTAGTCACTACTGCTCCGGAAATGCTGTGCCTTAACCTAGTGAGCTAACCTGGCAGCTGTTTACAGCACTTTTTAGAACAGTGTCGGACTCGTTAATGTCACATCTCTCTCGCCTAAGAGTCAAAAATCAGAAGAGGGAGAGCCTTACAATATCAGCAGCTATAGTGTTTCAAATCAATTAGCAGCAGTTCGGTTTGCTGAATATTCTCTCTTCAGGGAACTCGGGGTTTGCTGACATTTTAGTTAATTAGTATTAATTTACACTAAAACAGTTTTTACTTTTACAGTGAGACGGATCTCTGAATTCAACTGGAAAACAAACGGTACAGATTCCTGGCAGATTAAATTACTTTATTTTAGCATAATATCATCAAGAACTCTACAAATATTATCTTGACTATAAAGTGGATAGTACATCAAAAATGATATCAAATTAATGTATACATAATTCAGCCTTGTCATTCAGTCTAAATAACTGTACAATTCCTTTGCCACATGTTAACATGTAAGGCCATTATGGCTGTCCTTTTACGGCAATTCCTGTCTGCTGTCAGTTTTCCAGCCCACCTCCATATGTTCCCTGCATGGAGCCAAGGGCGAAAATTTTATCAAGCCTCCATACAAAATTTGTGCAGGACAGCAGCATGGATTGGCTTCTGAAAAATACCGACCCCTCCACCCCCAATGTTGGCATGGTAACAGAGCTGAGAGTTGACTCACAGCACGCAGCCTCATAGTCACCTTATATCCGTAACAGCAAGCACTTAACAGTAAACCTCAGGACATTACGCACTGCTCGCAAATGGGAGTGATTAGTTCTCATTTAAGGCCAAAAATTGACCATGAAAAAAAATGCCTCTGTTAGACTGACTGCATCATCTATCATGCATATACCTACCAACTTAGCTGGACAGTATCCCAGTCATGCTGTAATTGTGTGCGTCAACCTCCAAATCTTTCTAATACACCACATAAAATTTAGGGCTTCTTGGGAGCTTAAGGAAGCACATGCTCCATTGCGACTGGAAGAGTCAAATAAAATAAATACCTGCCCTTTTTTGTGCAACGGTCACAAAAGGGAAGACTTCATGTTTCCTTAAAAGGTATTATTGATTTATTGCATTTGGCAAAAAAAGGGACAAGACTTAAAAGACCTAACTTTGGCTTTGAGGCATCATTCATATTACCCCAATTCAAAGCACATTTATTTCCTGATTCCCCAAAACCCAAAAAAATTACAGAAAATGATTTAATGAAAATCCGTTCAATTTATCGTTTGTTTAATTTAATACAATCATTGAAATGTACCATGATGTACACAGGAAATGAGGCGCAAATACCTTGGCACATACATAGGCACTATATATAAACTTGTTTATGAGGCAAATAGCTTTATTACCTTCCTTTGGCAAATGAGCCTACTGCTTTGACACACAACCAAGAGAGCAAATTAAAATTCCTATTTTGGGAAATGATATGCGCCACTTGCTAATCACTGCAGTTCTTGACAAAATTAAGACTACTAAGGCAGCTTGCATAGCCTCGCATCTTACTCAGGCAAGAGATGCAATTAGATATTATATATAAAACAAATACATATTTTAAAACTATATGATTAACATCAATGCCAGTGGAGTGCGCCCGTCCATTTGCAGATGCTCATTGATATACAGATCAATGATCACAAAATGCAGTTTTTTTGTAATTGCATTTACATCTTGCTCATGGACTTTGCGGGACCAGTTTTTCTGCATGCCCTATATGTATGATAATTTAGCCGCCACACAATCACTTCATTTAACTCACATTTTCCTCCAGCTGCATGGAATAGCTGATATTTTTGTGCCAGGGTGACAAGCAGCTGGACAGAGAGATGAATATTGAGGATGTAGTTTCCTTTTAAGGGAGGGTTTCCATGTAAATTCTACAAAAAGAGGCATTTAAAATGCAAAAATGTTTAAAATGTTGTGCAAATAATGGGAAAGGAAAAAATAAAGACAATTATGATTAAAGTAGAGTATTAGCTCTTGAATGATGAACTCAAACATATGGGTAAGTCGGCAGATCACATGCCAACAACAACAGTCCGATACGTGAGCCACTCCCCATATGATCCACAAAAAGGAGAGTGAGCAAAGAAATGTTGCATGCATTGCTCAGCATTCACCCTGGCAATAAAAATCCTGGCTTAAAAGTTTTATGTTTGTGAAAGATCTTGATGTCACAATTGACAAAACAAAGCAGGGATCAGGCGACTGGAACGCTAATGGCCGGAATGAGAGCAGCCGAGTAGTGGCACACTTTGGAGTGCATTTTCCGACAGATTTGCATCTGCAAATGCTATTTATATACAACCAGGAAGCACTCGAGATCAAGCGCGGCCTTGGCGCCCACGTTTGACCCTGAGTGAGCAGGACCATAGCGTTTGTGTGCCGGGGTTTCCAGAAGATGGTGTGACCATATCAGTTCCCATACAACGGGAGGACAGCTTCAGGATGAAGGCATCCCTCCATATACTGCTCGTGTTGGGATGGTCCTGATATATTGCAAACTTGCTGCTCTTGGTGAGTGGTGACAGACATGTCCAACAAAAACAGGCCAAATTGTCAATGGCGTCACATTATGTTTGGTAACAGGTCTCACTACTTTCCCTACACACCTGTCCCCAAAGATGACAAGTAGCACATCTGTGATTTACCACTATAAAGAAAGTGATAATAAAGCTCATTCTGATTGATCCTGCTCTTGGCTCCTTGCACTCTGTGGCAGATGAATCTAGCCTACTATGGAGCCAGCAGATCACATGATCACTGCTGAAGTGCCTCGCTATCTGGGAACTGGTTTGGGGAAACGCAGCTGCGCCAGCTTCACCAGTCCATCACAGCCATCTCCAGGCAGAGGTCTTCCCTTGACGAAATCACCCTGGATTTCGCTGCTGCTGTCCAATTTGCCAGCATCCTCCAAGCTCAACCTCCCAGGCCATGCCTGACCAAAATAGCAGATGCCTGCTGGGATGCCGACCATCTCATCACCCACTCCTTTCCCGTCTTCCAAGTTATTCTTCCAATTTCAATCTGGCCATGCTACTGATTGGTGCCTTCTCTGTCTGGGCTAAGGCAATGTTTCTGTCTCAGATTACTCCATTGAATTCCATACCAAAGAGACCATCAGCAATGAATCCATGAGACCTTCTTCCATGAGTTTGCTAGCCAGATTGAAGATGAGCTGATAACTCGTGTGATTCAGCCAAACTACATCAGGCTAGAGGACTCGCGTTTACTGAATTGATGATTCGCAGCAGGAGAGGGGTACCCCAGAGGAAGGACATATTCTCTCACTGCTCCAAAATCGATAGCTATGGATGAGTATATTTGAGAGCTTGGCTCAGATCTGCCCATTTTCTTCACCCTCTAGAGCTGGATTGTTCTTCATGGCTAAGATAGATGGCTCACTCTGCCCGGCATAGATTACCAGGACTCAACTCCATCACCATACATAACCCCTACCCTCTTCCACTCATGAATTTGGCATTCACCAACCTCTAGGGACGCAGTTACTTCACTAAGCTGAACATGCACAATGCTAATCACCTGGTCTGCATCTGTGAATGAGACAAGTGGAAGACTGCATTTGACACTTCCTACCACGATGAATGCCATTCGGGCTCACAAATCCCCCGACCATCTTCCAGAACTTGATTAATGGTGTCCCACACAACATGATTTTTCGATTCGCTTATGTATCCCTGGACAATATCCAAGTAATTTTGCAACCATTGGAGGACCACACTCTGCTTTATCATGTCCTTGTGATATTATACAAAAGTATGATGGTGTTACTCTGAATAGAAGCCCCATATCACCAATAATACCATGAGACAACATCATATTGAAAGGCTTAAGCACCTAATCATGTATTTAATGAAATTCATAATATGCATTGGAAAGGTGGAAACCAATACACAATAAAATTGTCTGCAATCTGCAATGAAAGCGAGATGTTTTTTTATTGTTAAATGTGCAGGGAAGTTGTAATGCAGAAAATGTAGTTGTGCCAATTTAAAATTAAAGTACACAGGGTTTTACAATGTAGTTACAGATTAGAAAGGAGTTGTTGCCACTGCTTGTACTGCCTCTGGGGAACCTTTCAAGTTAGAGACTATAATTGTAAAGGTAAGGTTGAGCCACTTACTTTTCAGCAAAATTAAATTCCGCCTCCAACTTTGCTTGCGACTTCATATCAAAAAAACAAAAGAAAGGTTCCACAATGGTACCTTACTCATCATGTCTCAGGTTTACAGATAGTTTTTTGTGACCGCTTTTTTTTCTGCGGTCTCTTTTATTTTCCAGAAGTAAAAAGGGGAAACCTTGATCTTCTATGTTGTTTCTCCATTAATGCTGCTTGCAATAGCAGGTATAATTAGGGCCCGAGCACCGACCGGTGCCAGGGCCCGGAACGGGTCCTGGCACCGAAGGTGCGAGGAACCTATTGTTTTTGATGGGATTTTTATTATTAGGGCCCGAGCACCGGCCGGTGCCAGGGCCCGGAATGGGTCCTGGCACCGAAGGTGCGAGGAACCTATTGTTTTTGATGGGATTTTTATTCTTCTTCTTCTTCTTATTATTATTATTCTGCTGCGAGAACGCATTTTTGAAGGCTTTACCATGCACGAAAACTCACAAAAATTAGCACACACGTCAGATTGGTGAAAATTACAAAGTTTTACTGTTTTTGTGCTTGGACATGCCCCAGTGGCTCTATAGCGCCACCAAACACACGGCCATTCTGGAACGCACTCGCTCGGATTCTCATGAAATTCGACAGGGCGGCAGCAGTCATCATAAATTTTTTTGTCAATTTTTTTGAAATTTTTTTGCCGCATTTTTTTGCGTTTTTTCAGATTTTACGAACACATTTTTGAGGGCCTTATTATGCTCGAAAATTCACCAAACTTGGCTCATAGACTAAAAATATTAAATACTTTGATTCAATATCTCATTTGGCACTGAGTTTGACATGGTGGCTCGATAGCGCCCCCTAATACATAATTGCAATTTTGAGGGCCTCAGCATGCTCGAAAACTCACGAAACTTTGCAGACCTATTAAGCTAGTCATACTATTTACTAGGATATAGGGTTCGAAGAAAAATGTGGCAAAATTGCATTACAGCGCCACCTAGAAAAGTTCAATGAAGCAGCCCTCGCAGTGTGTTTAATCTACATGTTCCAAATTCGGTGGACATATGTACTATGCCAAGACCTAAAAAAAAGTCACTTGGTGCCATGACCTAGACTCAACAGGAAGTCCGCCATTTTTAATTGAATTTGCAATTTTTTTAGATTTTTTGCAATTCACAGGCATCGTACTTTAACGAACTCCTCCTAGAGATTTTATCTGATCAACTTAAAATTTGGCATATGACATTGAAAGACGTCGTCGATGTTAAATTGCGAAGCTTCTTTGGATTCATCGAACTTTGTATCCGTGGCGTCGCGGCGAATTTCGATGTTCCGCCATGAAAATGGAAGTTGCTTTTATGAGCATTTGCTTTGGGAGATTTACGTGAAACTTTACAGGCTTAATGATAGTCTAATTCCAAATATACCTATATGTTGATATTGGAGTGGGTGTGGTCAGGTGGCTCTACAGCGCCCTCTTGACACGGCCATGTTGATATAAAAGTGCTTGAATGTTCATGAAATTTGGTCTGATCATTGCATTTGTTTTTCTGGGCTGTGCTGATTTTTTTGAAATTTTTCGGCCAAACAGGAAGTGAGCTATGAGTCATTTCCTGCGTTATTCCAAATTTTACGAACACACGTTTGAAGGCTTTAGCATACCCGAAAACTTGCAAAACTTTGCAAAAATTATAATTGTCTGATTGTTTTCAATGTGAGGCAGAAATTGGCAGTAAATGTGGCATAATGGCTCTAAAGCGCCCCAATCAGATTTTTAAAAGAATTGCCCATTTGAGGGTTTCAGCATACTCAAAAACTCACAAAATTTTGTACCATTCTAAAAACCATCATTCCTATTACACTGATAAAAAAATACATATAGAGTTGGCAAAAATGGCATTAAAGTGCCCCCTGGAAAATTTCAAATAAGCAGCCCTCGCATCGTGGTTGACCTGCATGTATGAAATTCGGTAGACATGTGGAATATGCCGATACCTAAAAAAAACTCATTAGGTGCCATGACCTAGACTCAACAGGAAGTCCGCCATTTTTAATTGAAATTGCAAATTTTTTGGATTTTCCGCCATTCACAGGTGTCGTACTTTAACGAACTCCTCCTAGAGATTTTATTCGATCAACATAAAATTTGGCAAGTAATATCTTAAGACCTTGCTGATGTTAAATTGTGAAGCTTTTTTGGATTGATGCAACGGTGTATCCGTGGCGTCGCGGCGAATTTTGATGTCCCGCCATGAAACAGGAAATTGCTTTTACTCCCACATACTTTATTCGATTTGCCTGAAACTTTCCTAACTTGATAATATTGTCCTCCAAAGTATAAATATATGCTAATATTATATAGTGAGTGGCCAGGTGGCTCCACAGCGCCCTCTAGATACGGGCATGTTAAGTTAAAAGTGCTTGAATGTTCATGAAATTTGGGGTGATCATTCCATTAGTCATTCTGGGCAATGGTTAATTTTTTGAAAGGTATTGCATAAACAGGAAGTGAGCTATGAGCTATTTCCTGTGTTTTTCCAAAATTTTACGAACTCATGTTTTCAGGCCTTAGAAAGCTCCAAAACTTTAAAAACCTAGCAAACAGTATAAATGTCTCATTTTCTTCAATGTCATTCATCAATGAGCACTAAATATAGCATAATGGCTCTATAGCGCCCCCAGTCAGATATTTAAAAGATTCGCTCCTTTGATCGTCTAAACATACTGGAAAATTTACAAAAATCAACACACTCATGGAGCTTGACATTACAATTACCTTGTTGTAGATTTTGCACACAGGTATGTCAAAGTGGTATTGAAGCGCCCTCTAGAAAATTTTAGCACTCCCCTCAGGAAACCACATTGCACACAGTCTAGCAGTGCCCAATGGCTCTTAATGGACACCTGCAGCCATCAAGATTTTTCTGCCACCCCAACGTGCGCGAGGGGGGCGAGGGCCCTTTTAACGCTGCCCGCAGCTTTAATTCTTCTTCTTCTTCTTCTTCTTCTTCTTCTTTTTATTCTGCTGCGAGAATGCATTTTTGAGGGCTTTGCCATGGACGAAAACTCACAAAAATTTGCCCACACGTCAGTCGTGGTGAAAATTGCAAAGTATTATTATTTTTGTGCTTGGACATGCCCCGCAGGCTCTAAAGCGCCACCAAACACGCTGCCATTTTGGAACGCCTTTGCTCGGATTCTAATGAAATTTTATAGGGTGATAGTAGTCATCATAAATTTTTTTGTCAATTTTTTTGAAATTTTTTTGCCCGACAGGAAGTGAGCTATGAGCCATTTCCTGCGTTTTTTCAGATTTTACGAACACATTTTTGAGGGCCTGATCATACTCGAAAACAGACCAAACTTGGCTAATTTTGGCTTATTGAATAAAAATATGAAGTTCTTCCATTTGATATCTCATTTGGCACTGGGTATGACATGGTGGCTCTATAGCGCCCCCTAATACATAATTGCATTTTTGAAGGCATCAGCATGCTCGAAAACTCACGAAACTTTGCAAACATATTAAACTGGTCATACTATTTACCAAAATATAGGGTTTACAGATGATTGTGGCAAAATTGCATTACAGCGCCACCTAGAAAATTTCAATGAAGCAGCCCTCGCAGCGTGTTTAAGCTACATGTTCGAAATTCGGTGGACATGTGTACTATGCCAAGACCTAAAAAAAAGTCTCTTGGTGCCATGACCTAGACTCAACAGGGAGTCCGCCATTTTTAATTGAATTTGCAAATTTTTTTTATTTTTTGCCATTCACAGGCGCCGTACTTTAACGAACTCCTCCTACAGATTTTATCCTATCAACTTAAAATTTCGCATATGACATCTAAAGACCTTGTCAATGTTAAATTGCAAAGCTTTTTTGGATTCATTAAACTTTGTATCCGTGGCGTTGCGGCGAATATTGATGTTTCGCCATGAAACAGGAAGTTGGTTTTACGCGCACATGCTTTGTGAAATTTGTGCGAAACTTCACAGGCTTGATTATATTGTTCGCCTAAGTATTAATATATGCTAATATTAGATCGGGAGTAGTCAGGTGGCTCCTGAGCGCCCTCTACATACGGCCATGTTGAGATAAAAGTGATTGAATGTTCATGAAATTATGTGTGATCATTGCATTCGTCATTGCAGGCAATGACCAATTTTTTGAAATTTTTTGGCCGAACAGGAAGTGAATTTTGAGCTATTTCCTGCGTTTTTTCAAATTTTACGAACGCAAGTTTGAAAGCCTTAGAATACTCCAAAGCTAGCAAAACCTTGCACAAATTATAATTGTCTTATTCTCTTCAATGTCATCCATAAATTGGAGCCTTAAGTGGCATAATGGCTCTATAGCGCCCCCAATCAGATTTATAAAAGAATTGCCTTTTTGAGGGTCTCAACATGTTCGAAAACTCACAAAATTTTGTAAATGTATAAAGACCATCATTCATAATACTCTGATAAAAAGCTTACATATTGGCATGGCAAAAATGTCATTATAGCGCCCCCTGTAAAATTTCAAATAAGCAGCCCTCGCAGCTCGGTAAACCTACATGTATGAAATTCGGTAGAGATGTGGAATATGACGAGACCTAAAAAAAAGTCTCTTATTGCCATGACCTAGACTCAACAGGAAGTGCGCCATTTTTAATTGAAATTGACACTTTTTTGGATTGTTGGCCATTCACAGGTGTCGTACTTTAACGAAATCCTCCTAGAGATTTCATCCGATCAACTTGAAATTTGGCTATTAGTATCTAAAGATGTTGCTGATGTTAAATTGCGAAGCTTTTCTGGATTCATTGAATTTTGTATCCGTAGCGTTGCGGCGAATTTCGATGTCCCGCCATTAAACAGGAAGTTGGGTTTACTCCCACATACTTCATGGGTTTTCCCTGAAACTTTCCAAACTTTATAAAATTGTCCTCCCAAGTAATAATATATGCTAATATTAGATCGAGAGGTGCCAGGTGGCTCCAGAGGGCCCTCTAGATATGGCCATGTTAAGATAAAAGTGCTTGAATGTTCATGAAATTTGGTGTGATCATTGCATTAGTCATTCTGGGCAATGGCTAATTTTTTTTGGCCAAACAGGAAGTGAGGGATGACCTATTTTCTGCGTTTTTCCAAATTTCACGAACACACGTTTGAAGGCCTTAGAATACTCCAAAGCTTGCAAAACCGAGCACAATGTATTATTGTCTTATTCTCTTCAATGTCATCCATCAATTGGCACTAGATGTGGCATAATGACTCTATAGCGCCCCCAATCAGATTTATAGAAGAATTGCTCCTTTGCAGGTCTAAACATGCTGGAAAATTAACAAAAATCAACACACTCATGGTGTTCGGTAATACGATTACTATGTTGTAGATTTTATGCGCAGGCATATCAAAATGGTACCATAGCGCCTTCCAGAAAATTTTTGCACTCCCCTCAGGAAACCACATTGTACGCGGTCCAGCAGTGTCCAACGGCTGTGAATGGACGCCTGCACCCATCAAGATCTTGCTGCCACCCCAACGTGCGCGAAGGGCGCGAGGGCCCTTTCAACGCTGCTTGCAGCTTTAATTCTTCTTATTTTTCACACCACAGTAAATGAACACAAAGTCTTCAAATGCTCAGCCAGCACACCATTGTATTCAAAGAGGTACTGCTGTTCTTTTGTTTTTTTTTTTTAAATCAATTTTAAGAAGGAAAGTTCAGTTTTGTTGTCTCAGTATTAGCTATATGTTTACAAAGATTCTGTCAAAAGGGTGTTGAGAGGTGTGCACCAAAACTCACTGATAGGGAGCACTATTCAATAAGAATTTGGGGTACTCATGCGGCTGAAAGTCTGAGGTGCCAGTACTTAGTGCTGGTATTCAAGGCATTGGTAGCATGTCTTGCATATGACAACAGAAATTGGGCCCAAAGAAACTGTTCTAACAAGCAATCGAACTCACCTTTAATTTCTTTATATAGATCACCATCCATCTTGCTACACAACCACTCTTTCAGTCAGAAAAAGTAATTAGTCAGTCAGCTCTAACTAAATGCATCATGCACAAACCAAGACAACGGCAATTTGGCGACCTTGTTTGACCCTGACACACCCTGTGTCCTGCTGAGCTTGAAGAGAAAGAGAGCGGGAAGTGAATGAATATTAAGAGCCTACAATGAAAGCTTGAGTGGAGCTGGGATTTTAATTTGCAATAAGTAAAGAGTTATGCAGCAGGCAATATCGACCAGCAGCGGAGAATTGAGCAGCACAGCAGCAGGCAAAGACACTTTTCCAGCAAAGGGGGAGCAGGAGAGCACCTTCAAAGAATCACCAAAAGACAAATGGAGCAGTGTCAGGTATGCAAAGGAGTGCTTATCAGAAGAGCATGTCTCGAGTTGTCAACCTCAACTGGCTCCATGAGTTAAACCCCATCATCTTAAAATGACAGAGGACTTTGAGCAGAGCATTGATTCACATTTCGAGCACCATCCAGAGTGATCATTCTGGGAAAATTTTTATAAGATCCCTTGTCTGCTGCATGATATGGGAACTATATCAATCAATTTACTGATACATATCATTGACTGAATTATGAATTTATGAAGGTATTTATACAAACAAAAAATACTACAGTTGTGAACAGTTGGAGTGAATGTAATTTTTTTATGAAGGTAACCTATGTCAAAGGTTAAACTGAGCACAGGCAGAATACAGGCAGAATTGGCACCCTTAGTGAATATAGGCAAAACAGGCATTAAAAAAATTCTTTGCTGTTCGTGTTCTAGATCTTTCACTAAAAATATTCATGACAAGATATTCATCCCCCGCCGCAAATTATCAATTCAAAATGAAAGAGGTATGAAGTGATGGTGATAGGTTAAGATGAAGCTAAATGTCAACAGAAACATGATCCAGTCAACATCAGTTGATATTTTGCACTGTGGTTGTTGAGATGCAAAAATATTTTCAAGACTTACTGTGACCTTGACATGAATGTCACAGTGTATGAATAGTAAAAATAGTAATAAATAAACTGCTTATCAATAAACATTCAACAGAATTAAGATGAAGCTTGGTTGTCAAATATGAATAAAATCCAGTGAACCTTTTTTGAGATATCTCGCTGACAAGGGCAAAATTTCAAGTCACAAGTCACCTTATGAAATATTCAATGTGTCCCCGTGACCCTGCAAATTACGCCAAGGTCACCAAAATCGACTGAGCCCTGCACCTTCCCTAGATGGAGCTTAGTGTCGATAATGAAGAAAGTCCAGTGAACTGATGTTGAGATATCTTGCTGACAAGTTTAACATGCAGGTTAACATGCTGAAATATTCAATGTGTCATTGTGACCTAGAAAATAATGTCAAGGTCACCAAAATTGACTAGGCCCTGTGTCTTTACTAGATGAAGCTTGGCATTAAATATGAAGACTATCCTGTAAAAGTTTTTGAGATATCTCGCTGACAGGGGTAAAATGTCAAAAAAACGTTAAAGTCACCTTGTGAACTTGAAATGAAGGTCAAGGTCACCAAACATGACCGGCACCTTTCTCTCACTGTGATCAAGCGAGATGTCCACTATGAAAAGAATACAGTCAAAGGTTCTGAAGATATTCCAATTTGTACGTATGGACGGACGGATGTACAGGCGGACAGGCTGGGCTCTGCGCCTTCCCCAGATGTAGCATGGTGTCAATAATGAAGAAAGTCCAGTGGATTGATCTTTAGATATCTCGCTGAGAAGTTTAACATGCAGGTAAACGTGTTTTAACGTGTTTTATTTTTGTTGAAGTTATCTATCTACTCCCAAGTAGAGTTTTCAGATTCCCACCAATTTTTTGTCAAATTAGATTATACATTGTCCAGTAACCTGCCAGTAAAAAGATATTAAAAACTGAAAGCAAATTATCGGCCAGTAGTTTAAGGACAATTTCACAGCTGCATGCCTCAAAATCCTGAGAAAAAAATCTCAAAGTCTCAGACCAAATGTCATCCAAAATGTCAGTTATTTCTTTAAGGAAATGTGTCTCAATTTTTGATCACCAGGACATTTTACCCACCATGAAAGACTAGCACACAATTGTCCTCCTCGTCTATTTAGATGAACTCTGCATTCAACCAGTTACGTCTTTTATTCATGAGACAATTGGCCCAGTTTTTAAACGCGGTTAAAATAAACAGTTTGATAGCATTTACCATCTTTGCTGGGCAAGTATGGAAGCATATGTGCACCTTTATTCAAATGACAATTCAATTGGCAAAATGGCAATTCAAAGTTTAATTTTGCCATGTAATTTGAAAATGTCTTTGGCAATGGACTATTTAATGTATAAAGTGGCAATGCAATCTTCAATACAGTTTTGATAATCTCAATTACAATCAGGAATAAAAATTGAATTGGTCAAATGTCAAATTGCCATGGCATTCTTGCACCTTTATTCAAATGGCAATTCATTTGGCAAAATGGCAATTCAATATTTAATTTCATCATGCAATTTGAAAATGCATTTGGCAATTGACAATTCAATCAGCAAAGTGACAATGAAATCCTCACATCCCTTTGTGTGTTTAAGGTTTAAAAGGACAACAGCGCCCCATGTATTGCATGGCACTTTGCAACATGCTTCATCTGCACCAAAATTCAACTGAGCACGCAAACTCATGAAGGTGCGTCTTCTTTAACAACGTCACTTCTGTGACTGCCTGGTATTGGCTATTCTCTCTGTGGACACGCCCACAATTGGACTGACTGACCTGGCAAAATGACAACCAGTCTCCTTCAATATGACAGGGTATAGTGCCAGACGCCGCAAACCAGGGATAAAAATACATCACTACCAGCAAAGAAAATGAACTACTGTAGCCGAGTGAAGCGCTGGAACGTCGGGCCCACACCGAGCCGTCACCAACGGGAGTTTCACTACCGTGGAGCGAGCGCTGACGGCGCCGGGTCCGAGTGAAGGGGCTAGCCCAGCGGAGGAGCTAGCCGGGTGGAGACGACAGCGTTGTGATTCTGCTATTTGCTCATGTTCTGTTCTGCATTGACCATGTTCATGCCTTGCATATTCTGACTGACCTGTGTTTCTGAATTATTGCTCTTGTCTGACTATTCTTTGTATCATGTATTGTGTATTGCAGTGACGTGCGTTGAAGGTTGGTTTGGTGAGGCAAAAACCTCCCCTTTGCTTGATTAGCAATCAGACGATTAACTAGTTTAGTAAGACTATTCGACAGAATGATGGGCCTGTTTAAGTTTCCGCGGCGTTATTACTCAGTACATCGAACCTGAAATGCTCAACAGCAGATTTGCGCTTACTAGCTTCCAGGAAGCCGAAGCAATGCCATCAAAAAATATTAACATAGTTCGACTTATGCAGAGTTCAATAATCAATTAGCCTATAATGTATTCTCCTTTAAATATTCGGTTTTACACCCAAACAAAAAGCGGGCATTTATTTTCAGTCTTCTTTCGTAATCCGATTAACAAAATGTTTAAAAACCGAATTACTGAGCCAAGACTTTTTCCGAATTGATTATTCAGATTTCCATCTTTGCAGTCTCGAATTGCAGCGTATACGTGAATTAAGTTATTTTCTCCTCTATCAGCATCAGGCTTCCATAAGGCTTGGTCTTAATTTTTTTCATTGTCAATCAGGAATAGTATGTGGGAACAGGTTCACAAAATTCTGTGACATAAGTTTGGGTCACTGCCTCATCTCACCACACTCTGGCTTCCTGTAAGCAAATACTCGCAAATCTGCAGTTTCGTGAGCATTTCAAGTTCGATGTTGCCTACTGAGTAATAACGCCACAGAAACTTAAAATGGCCTGTCATTCTGCCGAATAGTCTTTCTAAATTAGTCAATCATCTGATTGCGAATCAGGCAAAGGGAAGGTTTCTGCCTCACCAAACTAACCTCCGACTGCACGTCACTGGTGTATTGGTAACTTTGATTTGTCATGTTTTATCTCAGATTACTTTGCCGTGTTTTACATTTGGCCATATGACATTCCGGTTCATGTTTTCAATTTTGCTTTACACTTTGTCTCCCCTGTCTGGTCTCATGTCTGGTCATTGCATTCTGCCCCAGTCTTGTGTTTCACTGTTCGGGTGATTTATTGGATTCTGGTTTTTAATCTTCCTTCTGATCTCGTTTACTGGCTTCACTATTTTCTATTTACTAACAATACTAACAGTTTATTATTTTCTCCCTAAGATTACTAACAACAACTAACCTTGTATATACAAAACCCAAAACCAGTGAAGTTGGCACGTTGTGTAAATCGTAGATAAAAACAGAATACAATGATTTGCAAATCCTTTTCAACTTATATTCAATTGAATACACTGCAAAGACAAGATGTTTAATGTTCAAACTGACAAACTTTTTTTTTTTTTTTGCAAATAATCATTAACTTAGAATTTAAAGGCAGCAACACATTGCAAAAAAGTTGGCACAGGGGCCTTTTTACCACTGTGTTACATCGCCTTTCCTTTTAACGACACTCAGTAAACGTTTGGGAACTGAGGAGACCCATTTTTTAAGCTTTTCAGGAGGAACCCTTTCCCATTCATGCTTGATGTACAGCTTAAGTTGTTCAACTGTCCGGGGTCTCCATTGTCGTATTTTACGCTTCATAATGCGCCACACATTTTCAATGGGAGACAGGTCTGGACTACTGGCAGGCCAGTCTAGTACCCACACTCTTTTACTACGGAGCCATGCTGTTGTAACACGTGCAGAATGTGGCTTGGCATTGCCTTGCTGAAATAAGCAGGGGCGTCCATGAAAAAGACGTTGCTTGGATGGCAACTTATGTTGCTCCAAAACCTGTATGTACTTTTCAGCATTAATGGTTTCTTTACATATGTGTAAGTTGCCCATGCCTTGGGCACTAATACACCCCCATACCATCTCAGATGCTGGCTTTTGAACTTTGCGCCTATAACAGTCCAGATGGTTCTTTTCCTCTTTGGTCCGGAGGACACGAGGTCCACAGTTTCCAAAAACAATTTGAAATGTGGACTCGTCAGACCACAGAACACTTTTCCATTTTGCATCAGTCCATCTTAGATGAGCTTGGGCCCAGTAAAGCCAGCGGCGTTTCTAGGTGCTGTTGATAAATGGCTTTCGCTTTGCATTGTAGAGTTTTAACTTGCACTTCCAGATGTAGCGACGAACTGTAGTTACTGTCAGTGGTTTTCTGAAGTGTTCCTGAGCCCATGTGGGGACGTCCTTTACACACTGATGTTGGTTTTTGATGCAGTACCACCTAAGGGATCGAAGGTCACGGGCATTCAATGTTGGTTTTCGGCCTTGTCGCTTACGTGCAGTGATTTCTCCAGATTCTCTGAACCTTTTGACGATATTACGGACCGTAGATGATGAAATCCCTGAATTTCTTGCAATAGCTCGTTGAGGAATGTCTCACGCATTTGTTCACTAAGTGGTGACCCTCGCCCCATCCTTGTTTGTGAATGACTGAGCATTTCAGGGAAGCTGCTTTTATACCCAATCATGGCACCCACCTGTTCCCAATTAGCCCGTTCACCTGTGGGATGTTCCAAATAAGTGTTCGATAAGCATTCCTCAACTATCTCAGTCTTTTTTGCCACTTGTGCCAGCTTTTTTGAAACATGTTGCAGGCATCAAATTCCAAATGAGCTAATGTTTGCAAAAAATTACAAAGTTTACCTGTTCGAACATTAAGTAACTTGTCTTTGCAGTGTATTCAATTGAATATAGGTTGAAAAGGATTTGCAAATCATTGTATTCTGTTTTTATTTACGATTTACATAGCGTGCCAACTTCACAGGTTTTGGGTTTTGTAATACTAACCTACTAACGAGCACCAAGGATTTGTATAGTTGCACTTACTAATTGATTAACAAACTCTCAGCACTCGCCCTGTTCTAGTCTCCGCCTCTTTACTCTCCCTGATTGCCTTTGCTGCATTTTCTGTGAAAGCTCAAACCTGATCGCGCTGTCCTGATTCTCATTAATCTATGCACATTAGAAACTCCGTGACTGGAGCTGTATGTTTGTGCTACGTTTCATTTTGCCTTGATTACTCAGTGTTCATCTTTCTGACTGGACCACCCGACTTTCGGTTTTTGCCTTTGTGATTTTTGGATTATTGTTGCATCTGTGTATTTTGACCTTTTTCAGCCCGACCACGAGTTTTTTGATTGCTGCCCTGGTTACGATTCGGATTATGCCCATTGGATTCTGGTTTTGCTTCTTTGACATTCCTGTACCTGTGAACCAGACCCATTTCTGTTCGACAACGTTTATTGTGATTGCTGCCCTGGTTTTTGATTCCATTTTTTCCCAGCTGGATTTTGATTTTTGGAGTGTGGACTTTTTACTTTTGCCTTCTGCCCTGCGGGGGTCCTCCCCCTTCATTAATAAAGCAAGTTCAACTGCATTGCCTGGTTCTCGCGACTGGTTCCTGATCGCACCATTACAGACAGTCCAGCTACCGTTGCAACGACATTGTGAAGAAGGAGAGGTGGCTGAGATATAAAGTAGAAGGACTTTGACAAGAGATCAACCCGCATAGGCTACACATCCGTGTGGTTTTTCTAACCGCGGAGGGAAGGAGGGTGACAGCGGGTGCTGCTGTGCTTCTACTGGACAAGTGAGTAACATCAGCTCAGCTGTGCTTCACATAAACTAGGCTATAACTTTGCCTGCCTGGAGCATTCAGCTCCAGTTCCCCATCAACCGCTTCCCCCTGTCCCCCTCCCCCCCCCTCAGGGCTCCCTCAAACACAGATGTCAAACTCTGCTTATGCTGTTAATGTCCATCTTCAACATAACCTGTAAAACTGGGTTTTGGTTATTTTGCGAGTTGTCATTGGAAAAATCTACCTAAACTTTGAAAATTAATTTTCAATGGCGACCTAAAACATATACAGTTCAGAACAAATGAAGGAACAGACTGGAGCACTCGAATCACTTGCATGGTTTATTGAGATGCCAAGACTAATGTTTTGACGCACTGTGTCTTCCATGGCTGCCCCCCCCCCGCCACTGATAGGTTTTTCTAGATGTGGGCACTGCACCCACTGGTCTAATTTCTTGGACTCTCAATATTTTTCTCATCCACATACAGGCATGAAATACAAAATTAATTAATTCATAAACTGTAACACATAGGCCGTGGGCCAAAATCTGTAGCTCCCCTGGAAAATGAAGTCCGTGGTTCTTGGTCTCTGGTGGCAACTTGTTAAGAATGTATTTTACCTAATTCGAGGTCTATGAATCCGAATCTGCAAAGTTTTCAAGCCTAGACTTGCATATTAAAGCAGTAGGAGCTGTAAAAGAGAGCGTGTACCTACGCATCACGTTCTGAGTCATTACCACACTTATGAAGCTCGAGTGCGTTCGAAATTGGTGCCACCTTGTTCTTTTATCAGTATCTGTATTCTGTGATTGTATATCAGTTTTTTAAGGTACACATTCCACTTAAAGATCTGTTGTGTAGGACTAGATGTTGCTGTCCCTCTATAGAGCATACTTAGGCACCAATGAGACTCTGTGGAATTCAAGTGAGCGGCGGCATCCTTCGGGTTGTCAAGTGGGCGCCCCCCTTCACGGATGTTTCGCTGATTGGCCCACGACACCTCCAGAGGGTTCAGCAGTGACTGCCAAAAATACTATAAATCTATCTATTATATATATGATCGAGAGTCGGTACGCTCTAAAATAGTGGATTGAAAACATATTACGTTTTCAAATCTGGCCTGAATATCATTCACATGCTGAAGAATTGTGGTTGGCCTTTGCAATTTATTATTATTGCCATAAAAAATGTTTTTTTTAGGATCAAGCAGTGATGACGTCACAAGCATTATTCTCATTAATAACTGCACTGTGGATACATGGTGGTTACTTGTGGTCCACAATCTCCTTGAAGATAAGTGCTAAGTGCCCCTTGAAGACGTGTTTACATGAAAAAGGATCATGTCGTGGAAGGATATGCAACAGCCTGGCACACCTCACGCGCTTCACAGCAAAGCCACTATACATAAAACATTTGTAAATTTTGCCAGTAAACCTAATTTGCAGTGAGGGTTGAATGATTTTGATTGCAACTTTATGTCAAAAAAAGTTGAGACACTGAAGTATTTACCACTTTGTAATGTGGCCTCTCCTTTTTACAGCGCTAAATAAACGTACAAGAATTGAAGAATTGAATCGCCACCTTATCGTGGTGGAGGGGTTTGTGTACCTGAATCATCTTAGGAGCTCCGTTGTCTGGGGCTTATTGCCCCTGGCAGGGTCTCCCAGAGTAAACAGCTCCCTAGGTGACAGGTCAGACTAAGAGCGGTTCCATAGCACCTAATGAGCACAAATACAACAAGGACATTAACGTCGCTCAGATTGGCGTCACCGGGACCCCACCATGGAGCTAGGCCTGGGGTTGGGGTTGGCAGGCGAGCGCCTGGTGGCCGGGTCTCCACCCACAGGACCCGGCCGGGCACAGCCTGAACGAGCGACGTTGGCCTGCCTTCCCGTAGGCCCATCACCCGCGGGAGGGTTCAGAAGGGGCCGATGCATTGCGTTTTGGGTGGCAGTCGTGGGCGGGGGCCCCTGACGACCCAATCCCTGGACATGGAAGGAGCCTGAGCTTGTGCGAGAGGTCGAGCAGTACCGGCTAGAGGTATTCGGGCTCACCTCCACGCATAGTCTGGGCTCTGGAACCCAACTCCTTGAGAAAGGCTGGACTCTCTTCTACTCTGGAGTTACCTGCGGTGAGAGGCGGCGGGCTAGTGTGAGTTTGCTTATAGCCCCCCAGCTTAGCCGTCATTTGTTGGAGTTTTCCCCGGTGAACGAGAGGGTTGCTGCCCTGCGCCTTCGAGTTGGGGACAGGTGCCTCACTGTCATTTCGGCTTATGGGCCAAATGGCAGAGCAGAGTACCCAACCTTCTTGGAGTTCATAGGAAGGGTACTGGAAAGTTCTCCGACTGGGGACTCCATCATTCTGCTGGGGGACTTCAACGCCCACATGGGCAGCGACAGGAGGGGTTTGAATGGAAGGAATGACCTCCCCGATTTGAACCCGAGTGGTGTTCTGCTATTGGACTTCTGTGCTAGTCATAGTTTGTCCATAGCAAACACCATGTTTAAACATAAGGGCGTCCATCAGTACACGTGGCACGAGGATGCCCAAGGTCGGAAGTCAATGATCGACTTTGTGGTTGTGTCATCTGACCTTCTGCTATATGTCATGGACACTCGGGTGAAGAGAAGGGCTGAGCTGTCCACTGATCACCACCTGATGGTGAGCTGGATCTGCTGGCGGAGGAGGAAGCTGGACAGACTTAGCAGGCCCAAACGTGTTGTGAGGGTCTGTTGGGAACGTCTGGCGGAACCCTCTGTCAGAGGGGTCTTCAACTCTCACCTCCGGGAGAGCTTTGACTAGATCCTAAGGGAGGTTGGAGACATTGAGTCTGAATGGACCATGTCCTCCACCTCCATTGTTGACACGGCTGCACGGAGCTGTGGCTGTAAGGTTTCCGGCGCCTGTCGTGGCAACAATCCCTGAACCCAGTGATGCCGTCAAGCTGGAGAAGGAATCCTACCGAGCTTGGTTAGCTCGTGGGACTCCTGAGGCAGCTGACCGGTACCGGCAGGCTAAGCGTGCTGCGGCCTGGGCGGTGGCGGAAGCAAAAACTTGGGTATGGGAAAAGTTTGGGGAGGCCATGGAGGAGGACCATCGGTCGGCCCCCGAATAGATTCTGGCAAACCGTTCGGTGCCTCAGGAGGGGAAAGCAGTACCCTGCCAACACTGTTTACAGTGGAGGTGGGGAGCTGTTGACTTCAACTGGGGGTATTGTTAGCCGGTGGAAGGAATACTTCCAAGATCTCCTCAATCCCACTGATACGCCTTCCATAGAGGTAGCAGAGGCTGAGTACCCAGAGGCGGATTCATCCATCACTCGGGCTGAAGTCACTGAGAAAGTTCGGAAGCTCCGCGGTGGCAAGGCACCGGGGGTGGATGAGATCCGCCCTGAGTACCTCAAGTCACTGGATGTTTTAGGGCTGTCTTAGTTGACACGCCTCTGAGCATCGCGTGGTAGTCGGGGACAGTGCCTCTGGACTGGCAGACCGGGATGGTGGTCCCTCTATTTAAGAAGGGGGACCGGAGGGTGTGCTCCAACTCTAGGGGGATCACACTCCTCAGCCTCCCGGGTAAAATCTATTCCAGGGTGCTGGAGAGGAGAATTCGGCCGATAGTCGAACCTCGGATCCAGGAGGAACAATGCGGTTTTCGTCCTGGTGGTGGAACACTGGACCAGCGCTATACCCTCCGCAGGGTGCTTGAGGGTGCATGGGAGTTTGCCCAACCAGTTCACATTTGTTTTGTGGACTTGGAGAAGGCATTCGACCGTGTCCCTCATGGGGGTTCTGTGGGAGGTGCTGCGGGAGTATGAAGTCCAGGGCCTTCTACTATGAGTCGTGCAGTCTCTGTATGACTGGAGCAGGAGCTTGGTTCGCATTGCCGGCAGTAAGTCAGACCTGTTCCCGCTGCATAATGGACTCCGGCAGGGCTACCCTCTGTCACCGGTTCTGTTCATTATCTTTATGGACAGAATTTCTAGGCGCAGCCATGGGCCGGAGGGAGTCCGGTTTGGGGACCACAGGATCTCATCTCTGCTTTTTGCAAATTATGTTGTCCTGTTGGCTCCTTCGAGCCAGGACCTTCAGCATGCGGTTTGCAGCCGAGTGCGAAACGGCTGGGATAAGAATCGGCACCTCCAAGTCCGAGGCTACGGTTCTCGACTGAAAAAAGGTGGCTAGCCCCCTCCGGGTTGGAGGAGAGCTCTTGCATCAAGTGGAGGAGTTTAAGTATCTTTGGGTCTTGTTCACGAGTGAGGGAAGGATGGAGCGTGAGATTGACAGATGGATTGGGGCAGCAGCAGCAGTAATGCAGTCATTGTACCGATCTGTTGTAGTGAAGAGGGAGCTGAGCCGAAAGGTGAAGCTCTCGATTTACCAGTCAATCTAAGTTCCTACCCTCACCTATGACCATGAACTTTGGGTCCTGACCGAAAGAACAAGATCTCGGGTACAAGTGGCTGAAATGGGTTTCCTCCGCAGGGTGGCAGGGCGCTCCCTTAGAGATAGGGTGATGAGCTCTGTCACCCGGGAGGAGTTCAGAGTAGAGCCCCTGCTCCTCCACATCGAGAGGAGCCAGCTGGGATGGCTCAGGCATCTATACTGGATGCCCCCTGGACGTTTTCCTGGGAAGGTGTTCCGGGCATGCCCCACGGGGAGGAGGCCCTGGGGAAGACCCAGGACATGCTGGAGGGACTATGTCACTCGGCTGGTCTGGGAACGCCTCGGGATACCCCCGGAAGAACTGGAGGAAGTGTTCAGGGAGAGGAAAGTCTGGGCATCCTTGCTTAGACTGCTGCCCCCGCAACCCGGCCCCAGATAAGCGGAAAAAGATGAATGGATGGATGGAGGGAATTGAAGACATGGAGTGATCAACTTTTTCAAGTGTATTTTTGTTCCATTCATCCAGCAAAAAGTTGTCATGCATGAGCGCAGGATCTTTGCTGTAGCATTTTGGATTTCTCCTTCGGAGAAGGAGAGGTTACTCATGCCAAGGGAACTAAAATAACCCTTTACCATTACAGGGCGTGGCTTTTGAATTAGCAGCTGGTTTTAGCCTGGATAGACCTTTTCATTTTTGACTGAGAACAGTGTCCATTTCTTCCAAAAAAAATGATCTGAAGTATTGAGTCTTCTGACCGCAATACACATTTCCGTTGTGTGATGGTCCATTTAACAACAGATGTCTCTGAGCCCAGAAGAATTGACAAGTCCTCTGGACATTGTTAACATAGGGCTTACTGTTTACAAAGTGAAGTTTGAACTGGCATTCATGGATGGAAATGAACACCACAAAGGAAAAACAGTCAGAGTCCAAATTTAACATTTTTGTATATTTTACATATTATTATAATATTTATAATAATATCAGATAATAATATTATTATACAGCGCCCTCCATAATTATTGGCACCCCTTGTTAAGATGTGTTCTTTAGCTTCTCATAAATTCAGTTTTTTCTAAATAATATAGGACCACAATGAAAAAAAGAGGAAAATCCAACCTGTAATTCAAGTGCATTTATTCAGTGGGAAAAAAATCCCACATTAAGAAATAATTATTTTACATCAAATCATGTGTGCCACAATTATTAGCACCCCTGATGTTAATCCTTTGTACAACCCCCTTTTGCCAACAAAACAGCACCTAATCTTCTCCTATAATGTTTCACAAGATGGGTGAATACAGAGAGAGGGATCTTCGACCATTCCTCCTTGCATAATCTCTCTAAATCATCCAGCGACCTAGGTCCTCTCCTCTGCCCTCTCCTCTTCAGCTCACTCCACAGGTTTTCAATGGGGTTGAGGTCTGGGGACTGAGATGGCCATGGGAGGAGCTTGATTCTGTGTCTGGTGAACCATTTCTGTGTAGATTTGGCCAGATTTTTAAGGTCATTATCTTGCTGAAAGACCCAGTGACGACCCATCTTCAGCTTTCGGGCAGAGGCCACCAGATTTTGATTCAAAATGCCCTGGTATTTCAAAGCGTTCATGATGCCATGCACCTCAACAAGGTTCCCAGGGCCTCTGGAAGAGAAACAGGCCTACAGCATTATTGATCCTCTCCCATACTTCACAGTGGCCATGAGGTGCTTTTCTGCATACTCATCTTCCCACTTCGCGTGTTAGTTGCCATAAAGCTCCATCTTGGTCTCATCTGACCAAAACACACAGTCCCAGTTGAAGTCCCAGTACCGCTTAGCGAACTCCAGACGTCTGCGTTTATGACAGTGAATGAGAAAAGTTTTTTTCCGTGCATGCCTCCCAAACAGCTTGTTGGCATGTAGATAGTGCCTGATGGTTGTTTTGGAGACTTTGTGACCCCAAGGTACTACGATTTGTTGCAATTCTTTAACAGTGAGCTTTGGAGAACTTTTTATTTCACTTACCATCCTCCTCACTGTGCGTGGTGGCAAAATAACCTTGCGTCCTCGTCCAGGCTTGGTCACCACTGTTCCAGTTGTTTTCAACTTCTTAATGATTCTTCTGACGGTAGATATGGGCAGGTGCAGGCAAGTGGCTATTTTCTTGTAGCCATTGCCTGACTTGTGAAGGTCGACACACATCTGCCATACTTGAATGGTGTGTTCCTTTGTCTTTCCCATGTTTAAGAGTGGATAAGAGAAATGGCCTCTGTGTCACGTCATATTTATACCCCAGGGAAACAGGAAGTGATGAATTACTAATTAAATGTTCCTAGATACTCTGATCAACTTTGTAAACTACTGTAGAAATGACAGAAATACTTTAATTACATTTAATTTCTAGGAATTGTTAAGGGTGCCAATAATTATGGAACAGGTGATTTTATGAAAAATAATTATTTCTTAGTCAGGGAATTTTTTTTCCTCCTTAAAATTCACTTGAGTTGAAGGTTACGTTTTTCTACAATTTATGAAAGAGAGTATGCTTCTGCAATAAATTAATTTATTTTAAGGCTTTTAGCTCATCTTAACCAGATGTGCCAATAGTTTTGGGGGGCACTGTATATAATTATTATATTTGATATATTTTAATATTTTGCGCATATTTTTTCAGTGCTTTGTTTCTAAGATCCTTTTGAATTTTTGATTCATAATTTCTCCACAATGTGAAAATGTGACACCGATCATTTTTCGATTGTGGTCTTCAAATATATTGCAGTATTTGACAAAGGTTTGCCAAAATAATCCTAAACTGACATGATTATATCACTTATAAACATATGATGGTGCAGTACCATCTGAGTGATTGGATAATCATGGGTAATCAGTGTGGGTGTGCGCCTTGTTCATTATGTACAGAAATTCCTCTAGATTCCTTATATATTTTTGTTTTGTAAAGCAGTGGGTGAAATATCTAAATCGCTTTGTTTTTTTTTTTGTTTTTTTTTTGAGGAACACTGATTTCAAACTTACAAAGGTTTTCTCACTGATTCATGAGCACATTGGTCATCTCAGGCCATGAAGCAGAAGGTCTTTCCTGGATCCTGCCTCATTTTTTACCTCATTAGTTGTCCTAAATTATCCCCATCCCTAAATAGCAGGAATAGACGAATATTTAGAAATAAAGTGAAATTGACCAGAAATATAGAACAGTAAACTTCTTTTCTTCATAAGACTATCTGAAATGAAATATAACACAAAGTCAATTTATAAATAATTGCGCACCGTTTTTTAAGTACATCCTCCCTACTACCCAGAGTTGTGCAGACAACAAAATGTATACTGATGCATCTCAAGAAATGTTTCCAAACCATTTTAATTTATTCTTGTCATTACTGTTGTTACTGCTGACCCTGTGTTTTGTGGAGAGGTGACTGAATGGACTTGACCCTGGAAATGGGCTTTGCATGACCCTGGTCATTATTTTACACCACACAAGTAAAAGGTACATTAATCAATAATTCTTGAAAAGTCTTTCACTGTATGTGTCTGTTTCTGTGTGTGTGTGGGTGTGCGTGTGTGCCTGTGTGTGTGCGTGTGTGTGTGTGTGCGCGCGTGTGTGTGTGTCTGTGTGTGCGCGCGTGTGCGTGCACGTGTGCGCGTGCTGTGTGTGTGTGTGTGCGCGCGCGCGCGTGTGTGCGTGTGTCTGTGCGCGCACGTGTGCGTGTGTGTGTCTGTGTGTGTGCGCGCACGTGTGCGTGAGTGTGTGCGCTGTGGGTGCGTGTGTGTGTGAGTCTGTATTCGCACGCATGTGTGTGTGCGTGCGTGTGCGTGTGTGTGTGTGTGTGTGCGTGTGCTTTTGTGTGCGTGTGTGTGTGTGTGTGTGTGTGTGCTTTTGTGTGTGTGTGTGTGTGTGTGTGTGTGTGTGTGCTGCGTGTGGGCAGCTTAATTGCCACTATTCCGCATTGCATGCAATGCATACATGTTGGCATATTTCAAAGTAGTTTCTTAATTGCAAAACATTTGAATCAATCTGTCATACAAACAAATTGTGCGCGAATATTAATTTTTGAGTGAGATTATGTTCAATCATTTACAAGCAGACTTATGGTCTATTATGGCCAGTTTATTCCGACTTAGACAGAGGGGTTCTTCTCATGAACTTTCCAACGTTACTGTGAGTGTGACTAGCAGCTCCTATTGACCAGTCGCATTTCAGCGCTGCCCAAAACTAATATTTTGCGCGTAAATTTCTCATTAATGTGCAAGTGTGGACACGGGAACTTTTTTGATTTAGCATCTATTCATAATACACTACAAAATTGCTGAGTTCACGTTGCCACCAGAGAGTGACCACGGAACTCCACGCTACAGATTTTGGCCCACGGCCTAACAACACGTCATTTACATTCTCAAATGTCCATGTGGGTTGGTCTACGTAGGCAAAACAAAACGTGTCCTCAAACTCTGCATTGCCAAACACAAGGCTGCCATTCATGAATGAAGAATTAAATCTTTTTTGTTTTCTGTAAATGTACATTAGAGCTGAAATTTGTGTTATTGGGCATAAATGATGGTATTTGAGATTACACCTCTCACTGAGCGCTATCACAGTATTGGTTTATTATGGATACCTCCCAACTCTACGGTTTTCCAATAGGAAGTTACTCAATATGTGTGTAGGAAGTTATTTAACTGTCCTAACTTCACAAAAACTAGTTTGACTCTGAGGAAGATGCTGCGTGTCGAGAAGTTAGTCTCGGCATCTCAATAAATTGATGCAAGGGAATAGACTGCTCCAGTCTATTCAAATTTTTTCAAATTCTTTATTTCAGACACAACTGGGTACAGAGGTCCATATCAAAGAGAGAAAAAAAAAGGATAAACCATTTGATAAACCAAACTTTTCCTTCATTTGGTCATATTTTGTCCTTTTCTGTGAGCACCGACCTCTGACATTAGAGGGGCTGAAGCACAAGGGGTTCCTTTACTTTGTGATATACAGAATTTAAGTAATCCATTCTCTGCCTTGATTCCAGGGTCAATTACTGTCAGACAACTGTTTCATTCCTCATTTGAAGTGTGGAACTAGTTTTTCAACTATCCAATTGGGTAACTGTGTGTGCGAGCTCTGCAAGAAAGAAAAGCAATAATCCAGAAAAAACAAGCAAAAAAATCCAAATGTGTGCTCAAAACAATGTAAGGGCAGAGAGGGTTTTCCTTTAAATTTTTCATGGCTTACTACCACAATTTGTTTGAAGAGGCAGCAGATGTAAAATAATGTGAATCACTTATAATAGTATGTCTGTTTGCTGTGTCCTGAATGGGATAATGTATGCTTGGTCATTATTTTCTCTTGGGGATGGAAATGCATACTACTCATCAGACTGGTTATTCATCAACCACATTTCATGCATCAAGTTCATCCATACCAGTATTTTATGATTTATGAATGTTATTCAGAGTAATATCAGCTTTCAGAGGGTAAAAAATGCATATATGATGTACCAAATTTTTTTTTTTTTTTTTTTTTTGAAAAATGAATGAATTTTTGGCAGAAATGCTTGATACATTGTATGTAAGGCTCTGAAGAAATTTTAGTGATTTTCATCATGGCATAAATCCAGTAACAATTGGTTAGAATGTAATCATTTTACGACCTTAATCTATTCACAAAGCATGTACAGAATGGCTGAGAATTTAATAAATAATTGTGACCTATTAATTGATGCCAAGTGTAGCTCTTTGCATGTCAATTATGTATTCATAAAAATATAAGCATTTCATGCATCATTTTAGGTTTTGCAAAACCATTAGTTTCCCATATTGATGTGATTTAGATGAAGTATAAATTCATTTGTGTTAAAAAAAAAAAAACAAACAAACTGAGGGACACTCTGCCATAAATTCTCAGAATTATTTGACTTGATCCATATAGATACTTTTCACATTCTATAACACTGCAAGCTTGGCACTTTGCTTCAGTTTCAATTATTTTGAGAAGCAGTTAATTTTTCCTCCTGCTAAATTAAATCAAATTCAACAGTGGAATAATCTGTGACTTGAAATATAATCGTTTAATCAGCTGTCAACATCATCTGTCAGCTGAATATACAATATACAGCATCTGTTAAGATCCAGACAAGGAACCAGATGCAGAGACTGAGTACAATCCAAAAATACAGTTTATTGATTACGATTCAGTAATGACAGATGGGGACAGAGCCCTGAGCAGTCCGGGACAGGAAAATTCAGATCTCTCCGCCCAGCCAGGTTACCCAGTTTGATCCATTTTTTTCCCAGCCTCATTGTCGATAAAGCAGAAGCAATTCATTTCACTCTTGCTGGACAAACACATACTCATCCTGACTAGTCATATAGTGACGCTACCTGACCGAGCGTCGATACATGTCACAAAAGGAAGCCTTTGGCGACTTCATTTGACGCTTAGGGTTAGGGTCTGGGTTCAGGGTCAAAGGTTTGGGTTCGTTTTAAACTGGCATCAAATGAGGACACAAAAAGCCTTCTTTTGCATCTTAGCATCGCACCTGACTTAGCGCTGATATAAGTATATGATTTGTCGAGATGAGACTGGGCTCGCTGGATATTAGGTTATTCAAGGGGTTAAAATAGTGTAATCAAAGTAATATTATTTTATTTCTTTCACCCTAGCTGTTATTTTCCTCGCTCATTTTAATTTCGCTCAGTCGTTTCCTCATTCACACAAAATTATGTTTTTGCCCTTAAATTGAAAGATTTTTTAAATTTATTTTGTTTCCTTGTGTTATGCATATGTTCAAATGCAACCCTGGGATTCACAGCGTATGAAGACTTTTTTCATCAGAATATACTCAAATAATTTTGAATAGTTGAAAATGCATCTCTTCGGCTGTTAGCTAACATTTATTGACATTACAGGGATCTGATTTCTGCTGTGGTTTGTTCCCATCTCTGCAGAAAAGTGTTTTTCCTGCTATTAGGAAAATTTGCCCATACCATAGCAATTTGCTAAAGGGAAAAGAAAGGGTGGAAAAAGAAAAACAAAGGCAGTTTGAGTTAGAAAAATTTGCAAGAGAAGAGAAAAAAGAAAGGGAGGAAAAAGAAAAACAAAGAGAATTTGAGAGAGAGAAAGAGGAAAGAGCAGAAAGAGAGACGGAGAGATTTCGATTTACAGAAGTTGGATAGAGAAGAAAGGCTCCAAATGGAGCAACTAAAAATCAAAATGGAAGCTGAGAACAAATTTCATGCTAGCCAGGAGGTAAAGCTGGTGCCTCCATTCTCAGAGAAGGATGTTGATAAGTATTTCCAGTGCTTTGAGAAGGTAGCTAAGTGTTGTCAGTGGCCAAAGGAACACTGGCCTCTGATGTTGCAAACTGTCCTCAAGGGTAAAGCTCAACAAGCCTATTCGCTTTGTCTGCAGATGATTCCTCTGATTATGAGGTTGTCAAAAAGGTTATTTTTACAGCTTTTGAGTTGGTTCCAGAGGCTTACCGACAGAAATTCCGAGGTCTAAAGAAATCTGACAATCAGACTTATGTGGAATTTGCTCACGAGAAGAAGGTTTGCTTTAAGCGCTAGTGTACTTCTATGGAGGTCAAGGATGATTTCAACTCACTAAAAGAGATGGTGTTAGTTGAAGAGTTCAGGAACTGTGTTAAGGATGATATTAAGCCTTAATGAGAAGCAAGCACTGAATTTGCAATCAGCTGCCAAGTTTGCAGACGAATATGTTCTCACACATAAGTCCAAATTTCAGTCCAGCAGTAACAATAGATGATCCAAATTTCAGAAGAAAGGTAACGGTGATACCCAAGATTCCTCACCCAAAGACAAAGACAAGTTTGGTGATGGTGCTCAGGAATCCAGTCACAGGTCTGATCGAAGTGTGAAAGCTGACAGTGACAAAAGTGGTCTAGTTTGCAATTATTGCAAGAAATCTGGTCATGCTACAACTAACTGTTGGTTCCTTAAGGCTAAGAAAAAAAAGAAAAGGATACCAAACCCAATGCCTTTGTGAAGACAAGGATAGAAACCCCTGTAGTAGATGACCGATCTGCTAAATTACCTGCTCCTTGTGGGGCTAAGAAGCCTGATACTGCTGACTTTGAGAGGGAATTTCTTCCATTTGTGGCTCTGAATGAGCATTCTCCTCCTGTACCTATATATCCAGAGGGATACCGAAGCTTCTCAGTCACTTTTGTTGATGGACTCCTTGGGGTTACTTGATGAGACCGCTTCTGGGGATTTTATACTCGCACAAGGTATTGAAGGGAGAACTGTATCTGTAGGAGGCACAGACTCCTCCCATGGCCATCTCAGTCCCCAGACCTCAACCCCGTTGAAAACCTGTGGAGTGAGCTGAAGAGGGGAGTGCAGAGGAGAGGACCCAGATCACTGGATGATTTAGAGAGATTGTGCAAAGCCGAATGGTCGAAGATCCCTCTTTCTGTATTCTCCCATCTTGTGAAACATTATAGGAGAAAATTAGGTGCTGTTTTGTTGGCAAAAGGGGGTTGTAAAAAGTATTAACATCAGGGGTGCAAATAATTGTGGCACACATGATTTGATGTAAAATAATTATTTCTTAATGTGGGATTTTTTCCCACTGAATAAATGCACTTGATTTACAGGTTGGATGTTCCTCTTTTTTCACTGTGGACCTATATTATTTAGAAAAAAACTGAATTTATTAGAAGCGAAAGAACACATCTTAACCACGGGTGCCAATAATTATGGAGGCCGCTGTATATTATATTACGTTTGTATTATGGCTGTATCAGCCAGAGGCATGTCCACATCTACATCGGTAGATTCCTGTCCTTAAATTCCACTCATTTAAGTTTTTTCCGAAGTATTAAGGTACTATATTGAGCCATTGAAGGGTGTAGGTTCAATATGACAGTTGGTTAGGGCAGAAGTAAGGGGAGCACGCCAGCTAGAAAATTATTTGCAATTGTGTGAATCCAATATTGCCTTCTCGGTCAACAGAGATTACGGTGTTTCTTTGATGTTTTCAGTGGTGTTTAATAAGATGCCGCTGTAATTTTCTTTGATAGAAGCCATAGTCATAAACTTGTTTCTCTGCTTTGCATACAAATACTTTTTATTGAGTTGCTGGATATGTCTTAACGACTGTTAATTATGTTTCATGCATTCATTATTAAGCTTAACATAACTGAACAATTGACAAAGCTTTTCACAATTTATAAGTAACTTAATGACATATTATTATGTTATGTTATATTATTGGCGACTGTAACCATCATTATACAATGATTTATTAGCTAGCTGGATAGCTTGCTAAGTAGTGTAATGTGAAAAAAAGGGCACTAGATGGCAGTATTTGCCTTTTTTTTTTCTTAAGCCCAGGCTGGATCCATGTTTGGACATGTTTTGGACATGTCTGGGGCAAGTCCCAGAAAATTTTAAAAAAGAGGTCTAAATGTGGGTGGGGTCTGCAAAAGAGTATATAAGGAGAAGAATTGAGACAGTGAAGAAGTAGGAGAAATTGCAAGGAGAAGGATATATGTGACCAGACCTGTTACTCTTTTCAAGACGTGTGAAGCTTTTAGTGGATTTTTGCCTGTGTTAGAGCATTTTCGTCACCCAGGACATCACCAAGCAACCCATCAAAGGGACTGTAAATATTTCTGTTTTTGTACATAATCAATCTTGGTCTGTAGTGGAGATAGTAGTTTCGTTGAAAGTGTTTGGTTAATTAAATGTCTTTTAAATTTTTTTTCTGTCATCCTTTGCTGTTGTTAATGTCATAACAAATTGGGGCCAAAACAGTAGTAATCTAGTTTACAGTCTGATACAGTCTCTACTGCCTTTCCCTAATCTTAACAATAAGCAATGCATGCCTAACTCAGACTCTAACCCTAACTTTACCCTACAGCTAATTCTAACTTCATTCCTTAGTAGCAGTGAGGAAACACAGAAATGTCCTCACTTCCCAAAAACATTCCCACTCTGTTGGGGGAAAAAAACCTTGTTTGGGGCCGACTTTGTGGCATGTACAAGGACACAAACACACACACACACGCATGCACACACACATGCACGCACACACACATGCACACAGTGTACAACTTACAATGCCACACGCTATGTGGTACCTATTTGGCCTTACATTGATTCTTCACACTACTGATGACTATTTTTATGTAAAAGAAGATAGGGGTAGACAAATATTCATCATCAAATCAAATACTGTCCAAATCAATGGGGCACTGAAAGTCAGAGGGTCAACCCATACTCAAAAAATAACAAAACAAATAAAGGCTTTGATGCCATACAATTCATCTTTCAATTTGTGTATAAAATCTTGCCAACCTGCAACACAGGAATGCAAGACAATTAACACTGTCCCAGGGAGCCCTATTCCCAGTGAGATTTGCATTTGAGTGTCGCGTCTATTTTTATAAAATAATATGAAAATGAATTGTTTTTTGAAAATATGTGGAAAGAAATAATTTTCTCTCAAAGCCTAGGCTGTAAAAAGCGTAAATGTATTTTCTCTGGAAAAAAAAAAAAAGACTAAAAAGAAAGGAAACTGGAAGGATTTAGTGTTGAGCCCCATGCTTGTTGCAGCCTTGTGAGATTACTTAGTTTTGTTGTTTTTGAAGCATCTCCAGTGTGATATTTACATTTTTTTATCCCCACGGAACCCTCTGATCCCTGGCCTTAGGCATACAAAACTGATTACTTTCTGGCTCTGTATTAGCATTACTTGATTAATTTAGGTAAATCCCCCAAACTGATCAGGGGGTGGGATTTCTGAAAGCCTTTTAAAGCTGGAAACCTCTTTAAATGACTCTTACAAACATTCACAAGAATAATGTAGCTTATCTGAAAACCTTACAAGTGCCTCTTTAGTTAACTCTTACGCTATGAGGGCTCAGGATCACTCGATCCTTGGAAAGAACATCCTGCGGCCATCCACTGAGGTAGCACAAACAAAAGGCAAGCACTTTAAATTTAGGCTCACCATCAGCAAACTGTTGCCAACAAAGTGTGACTTTATCATCATCTATTCCTCTCCCTGATTTCACATAAAACTATAATAAAAATATAAAATACATAAACATAATGTTGTGTGAGCATGGCACGTTGACTGAGTATTATAAAAATGATTGTCACGTCATTGCGGTGGACAAAAAATCTTATCTGTGAAATAAAGGTTGAAAATATTTCAGACAGAACACTTCATTGTTAATCCAATTTATTAGAAAATATTCCCTTTGTACTTAGGTAGTGTTTCTCAAACAGGGTATCACCATTTCCGTTGGTTTTCTCTGCAATGAAAAATCCACTCCCAGTAATTTATCAGACTTATGTTTTTCTTACTTAAGTGATATTTAGGGGAAATTTTAGCTCACAAAAACTCTATAGAGTCAGAATTAGCTTTGCATGCCATAAAGAATGAAGCACCACATTGAGATTTAGCCAACTATATCTGTAGTCGGATGTTCACATAATACATTTAGTTAAGTCATTGTGACTCATTTTTTAACCAGACAGTTCAGTCGCCCACGACCAATGGGTGTAGGCCAAGATTACCCACATTTTTCATTTTCGCCTATTTGTGACACAAAATTGTCTATTATTTCGTATATTATGTTACCATAGCAACCAATTGGTAGGTGCCATGTCCTAACCACTGGCCATATAAATACCAAAAGTAAAAGAAATGGCTTTAAATATGTGGCCTGTAGAGTGTCCACAAGGAAATGTGGCAGCGGCGGTGGCAGCGGACCCGTGACAAGGTCATTGGGACTACAATTACTCCACAGATCTCATGTTCACAAATTATGATTTTGTCAAGTCGATAAGGACACCAGCATAGTCCATTATCCAAGTAATTTTCAAAACAATTGTTGTCTGATAGTTTATTTCACATATAATTCACTATATCACAATACCAATGGATCAGAAATTTTAAGTTGACTATGCCTTTAAACAGCTTAGAAAATTCCAGGAAATGATGCTACGGCTTTAGAAGCCTCTGATAGGCTAATTGACATTGTTTTAGTCAATTGAAAGTGTCACTGAGGGTTTATTTTAAGGTCCTCCTTCAAGCTCACTGTCTCATTACTTGACATCCTGGGAAAATCTAAATTTATCAGTCAAGCTCTCAGCAAAATAAATAAATAAACAACTGTGGACCTCCACAGGTCTTGTTCATCCTTGGGAGCAATTTCTTAATGCCTGAAGGTACAGTATCTTGTCCATCTGTACAAACAGTAGTATGGAAACACCAGGGGACCACCCAGCCATCATACTGCTCACAAAAAGAGAGAAGTTCTTCTGCTAAAGCTACCACAAAAAGTGCTGATCCTTCATGGAACAATAGCAAAGGCCCTTATATAGATGCTGAAGGAAATCGGTTCAAAAGTACCTATATCCATTGTCAAAGTAGTTCTTTTTGAACAGAACATTAAAGGCCGCATAGCAAGGAAGAAGGCACTGCTCTGCAACCAACCAAAAAAGACTTTGGTTTGCAACTGCACACAGGGACAAGGATTGTACTTTTCCAGGAAAAGGTAAATAAAAATAGGAGGAGGAAATAAAAATTGAGCTGTGTGGCCATTATGAGTATTATTATTTTGGAGAAAAAAGGAGGAGGCTCGCAAGTCGAAAAAACACCATCCCACCCGTGAAGCACGGGGATCGTTGTGTTGTGTTGTAGGAGTGCTTTCTTGTGGGAGGGACTGGCACACTTCAGAAAATAGATAATGTCATAAGGAAGAAAAATACATTATTTGGTTATATGGGTCATCCATATAAAATCAACCAAGTCTGAAAAAAAGATTGGAATCAGCTCATTTTTACAGCTCAAAAATGTCAGTGTGTTGAATGAATCCTTGCCGAAATTTACTCTGATCTTGTGAATATTTTTTGAGTTACAGGCTCTGAAAATGTATGGTAATAGGTTGAAATTTCTAACTTGCATCATTTTTTCCTCACATTTTTGAGCCCTCATAACTTCATGTGCATTTGTCATGCCTCGGCCACAATGGTCCACATCCCCGGAATTCTAAGGAACTGGCCCGCTCATTATCCATCATTACTGGCATCTGTGTCAAATTATTCAATTTAGAGTTTGCAAACATGGAAAAGCCCTGAATCTGCACCATTATGGCGCAAAGTATTGAAAAACTCATGTTTTATGCCATCGTGTTTTCACGTATTGTAATGTAAAGCACTTAAAATAGCTGACTTTGTAAAATCAGCTCATTGTTTGTCCTACTTTGGAACTGCATTTCCTATTTGCTTTATACTCGCCTTTTTTACCTTTGTGGCTTTGCATCTCCCCGATGAAGGAGAGTTTGCCACTAACCACTCTCCCCATGATATTCTCAGTGTTGTGGTGGCACAACAGAGGAAGATTGCCCAACTGGGAGCCACCTTGGAGGATCTAGTCCATGGCTTCCATGAGCTCGCCATCTCCCGCTTGTACCCGTCACCCCTCGCTTTAGTCTCTCCTGAAAATCCAGAGCCTTACCCAGCTCCTCCCCAGGGTGACCCAGCAGTATGACTGCCTGACTGCTATGAGGGTTCCCCAACTGCGTGCAGAGTATTCCTGCTTCAATGCTCCCCCTACTTCAGCTACAACTCCACCCTCAGTGATGCTGTGAAGACTGACGCAGTCATCGCTCGTCTGTCTGGCAAAGCTCTAGAATGGCTTACCGCTGTCTGGGATTAAACTGCCTTGCCCACCTATGACAGTTTCATCTCGCAGTTCAAGGCAGTTTTTGATCACCCAGGGAAGAAGGGTGGGGTTGGACCTGCGGCTACTGGAGGAAGTCAGGGTTGTGCACCCACTGTAGAAGGCATCAACCACCACCCATCAAAGTAACCGTGTCTCCATCCACCATTAATAGTCAAAGGTTCCTGATCTCAGTGTGTGTGGCATACAATGATCTGCTCCATTGTACAGAAGCACTGACGCAGCGGGGAACTACATCTCCTCACTGCTGGTATGACAGCTTCAACTTCCGGCGTATCGGCCCAACACCCCTATCACTGTGGCAGTGCTGGATGGGAAACCTCTGGGGAACAGAAGCATCCTCTATCAGTTGGCTCCAATATCCCTCTATTTCCAAAGGAACCACCTGGAGGAGCTCTCACTCCTAATCCTCCCATTCTCCAAAATCCCAGTGATTCTTGGCCTCCCATGGCTGCAAAGACACAACCCCATCATTTCCTGGCACAATTGTCGGCTCACATGGCAGTCCCAATATTGCTGGCAGCACTGTAGCCCCCTCTCTCTTGCCTCCACCACAGTTGAAAGCCCTGACATCTTGACCAAGCTTGATATTCCTAGAGAGGTTGAAAGCTCCAGGAAGTCTTCAGCAAGACCAGAGCCACCCAGCCTCCTCTGCATTGCCCATGGGATTGTGCCACTGAGCTTTTGTCTGGTGCCTCACCTCCCAGAAGCGGAGTATATCCTCTTTTGGTGACTGAAACCCAAGCTATGGAACGTGTTAGGGATCCTCAGAGAGGATCCTTAATGAGGCATATTCAGGTGCGTATTCAACCTTCTAATAGTAATTTAGTCAGAGTCCCAAATGTATAAAAGAATGATTTAATAATGATCAGAATTGAGGCACATGCAAAACAAAGAGTGTGTGTTCTCTTTGGAGAGCGCTCTGCCGACTTCCTTGTTTTCCCAGTTTATATAGTCTCTAAGTCCAAAGTCTTGTGATCCGCTGCTCCTTCGCCGTCTGGATCTCGGATGATTTTTCTCCTCCAATCAGTCGTGATCCCACACTTAAGTTTCTATTTCCCCGTAAGTCTCCCTCTCCGTCTCTCGTTTTCCGAGAACTGGGAGCCAACTGCGTTTATCAGCTGTTAGTGACCTTGAAGCAGTGTGGCTGGAGAGGCTGCAGAAGTGTACTTTATACTCTATTACATTCATATTCTGTGATTTGCATATTGGCAGATTGTGGCAGCTATGCTAAGGAGTTAATGTGCTTGACAAAATAGCAACACATTAAATGATACATCCAAAAAGCGCTCCAGCAGGGCTTCATTTGTCCCTCTACCTCACCAGTTTGAGCCTGCTTTTTCTTTGTCCTGAAGAACTACTGTCCAGAAGAAGGATGGTGGTCATGCTTCATCCCTACATATATTATCGAGGGCTGAACGAACTCACAGTGAGGTACTAGTACCCACTCCTTCTCGTTCCCAGCCATGTGGATTAGCTCTGAGGTGCAAAGTTCTTCACCAAGCTTGATCTCTGCAGTGCATACAGCCTGATCCATATCTGAAGGGAGATGAGTGAAAGAGAGCCTTCAGCAGCACCTCCTGCTACTAAGAGTATTGTGTGATATGCATTACGGCCGTATTAACGCTCCATCTGTGTTCCAGTCCTTCATAAATGATGTGCTAAATTATACACTTTAGAGGTTTGTCATTACCCCTATTGACAATATCCTAGTATACTTTCCAACATATGACGAGCATGCCGAACATGTGGAGAAGGTACTCACATGCCTCCTGGATCATTAGCTCTATGTTCACTCACTCCAAAAGGTGCGTCTTCCACTGAAACACAATCTCCTTTCTAGGGTACATGATCGGACCAGAGGGGATGGAGATAGAGAAGAAGGTGGATAGTAGCAGCATGGCCAGTCCCATGGTCCCTGAAGGAGCTCAGGCATTTCTGGGATTTGCCAACTTCTACCACTGCTTTATCAAGAACTTCAGCATGGTTGTCCAGCCTCTGACTGCCTTGTTCAAGGGAAACCCCAAGAGGCTGGTGTTGAATCCTGCAGCACAACACGCCTTCGATTCTCTGATGCAGGGAGGATCAGATTTGAGAACATTGAGATGATCCGGCTGCAGCAGGAATAGCTGCCAATCCAGCCCCAAGCCACCATAGCACCTCAGAAGGCAGCAGGCGGGCCCACTCCAGCAGACATCCCTATGGTAAAGCAGTCTCCGCACTGCCTGCAGAGAGAGAGAAAGATTTTTAGATTTAGATTTAAAAGGCCACTTTATTAGGACATTATTCAAGCACAAAACATTATGTTACATCACAAACCACAACATCCAAGGGAAAAAGAGGAAACTGAGAGGAGAGGGGGAGAAGAAACAAAGAAGGGGGAGAGGAAGAAAAGAAAAGAAGAGAGAGAGAGAAAAAAGTTACCAAAACATCCCTACTAAACATTTAACTCCAGCCTTTCCTGCACCCCCACTTTGCACAGTATCTCATCAATCCCCCACATTACAATAAACACCGGGACATAATGAACAAGTGTGTAATAGGCCCATTCCACCTTCAGTCTTGCCACCACCAACCCCTTTAGTATGTTTTCTGCGTCAATTGACCCAGCCCCCAGGCGCAGATTCTTCCTACTTAGCCAAGTGGCCATTTTGGCCTGCCCAAAGATAAAATTGATTAAACATACCCTGTGTTTCTGTGAGACTGTGCAATTTGGTCCAAAAATGTATATTTGATTGGAAAACTCCACCCCTAACCCTGTGCACAAATCCCTAACCAACCCCAGCAAACGTTCCAACTTACTGCAGTCGAGGAACAAGTGTTCCACCGTTTCTGTTGCACCACAGAACAAACCATTTCCCCCTACAGTGGGATCAAGGTGTGCCACGTGTCTGTTCGTCTCGATGGCCCTATGAATAATCCTCCACTGTAAGTCTGCAGTGCGCTTCTCCACAGGAGGCTTATAAAGGGGGCGCCAGTATCTTATCAGTGATGGATATAGTCCCAAACTCCCCAGCCACTCCGCTGACCTCACCCCTGCCAAGGCAGCCTGGTGCCGAACCTTAACCGCCACACGGTACAGGGCCTTCTTGCCCATTCCCTGGAAGTCTCCAAGCTGTGGCACGGTAAAAGAGAGTAGAGATCTCCCCAGATTGTCCACTACCGACTCCACAGTGATAGGAGGAAAATCCACCCTGGTATGTCCTGACCGCAAATCCCTCCGAAGCGCCCAAGTGAAGGGAGCAGGATGTACATCACAAATTCCATTCATCAGTTGCTGTACCAGTCTCAAGGACCGCATACCCAACATGGCAGCCAACTCACTCGATGACCTCCATCTCCCTCCATTCATCAGGTCACCCAACTCTAGTGACCCCTGCATGGATCAGAGCAGTCTGCACACTGGCAGACTGCAACAACCTCATCGGCAGAAGCAGGTTATACAGGAGTGGCTCTTGCAACATCCACCCTTCAGGCCAGCTAGCACTTCGCTTGACTGTAAAGATTTTATGCCAGGCGGTCAATACTGAATAATACAAAGATGGAAGTGCCGAAAAATCCACTGCTCCGAGGTTCAGAAATAGCAGCCTCTTGACAGTTTGTAAGCGGAAGGCTGTAAGTCTGCTCTGTAAGTCCACGAGACCCTGTCCACCTTCCTGTGATGGAAGATACAATAATGGAGGTCCAATGCTGCCCAGACCAGAAAAAGTCCACCATCCTCCTCTGCATTTCTTCAAGTAGGCCTCTGGGAGGCTCCAGCACACACAACCTGTGCCAGAGCATAGAGGCAGCCAGGTTACTCAGAACCAAAACCCTCCCCCTGAAGGACATAACTGGTAACAACCAACGCCATTTAGACAACTTGGCAACAACCTTGTCCAACATACACTCCCAGTTCTGTTTCCGATACTCCTCGCTGCCGAGGAAGACCCCCAGAACTTTCATCCCATCCATCCTCCATTCTAGTGCCCCAGATAAATTAGGGGGTGCCCTCCCCCGCCATTCCCCGACCTGTAAAGCCTCACTCTTCCCCCAGTTGACCTTAGCTGAAGAGGCCCTCTGATATAAGCTCAAAGCTTGCTGTAAGGCAGACACATCCTTTTGAGACCTGATAATAACATTTACATTATCTGCATAAGCAGATACTATGATAGGTGGAGCCAGTGGTGCCCCCGGCGCAGATAAGCCATATAATCTGTACATAAAAGAGCAACAGGTCTCCAGTTCTTAAGTAGCGCCAAATCTCCCTTTTTTGGCAGCAGAGAAAGAGCTGCCTGGCGACAGGAAACAGGAGGTGAACCCTGTCTGATGCACTCCAGCACCGCGTCCATAAAATCAGATCTCAAAAGGCCCCAGAAGTGTTTATAAAAGTCTGTAGTTAGACCGTCTATACCAGGGGAACGGCCAGAGTTCAACTGTTAAACTGCCTTTGTAAGTTCATCCAGACTTATGTCTTTATCCAGAGTTTCCTGCTCCTCTGGCTTGAGCTGCGGCAGCCCTCGAAGCAGCTCTGCAGCGCAGTCCTGGTCACAGTCCTCCGCGCCACAGAGTGCACTGTAGAAGTTTACAGCATACTGCCTCATTTCCGCTGGATCTGTTGTTATTCTGCCCTCTGGTAGACAGACCATTTGCTTCTTCAGTGAAGCCTTCCTCTCCAGGTTGAAGAAAAATGAACTGGGAGCATCCAATCTTTTACTCCCTTGAAATGGGCCCTAACCAATGCCCCCTTTGCCCTCTCATGTAGGAATCTTGCCAGCTCGTGCTTTTTTTGTTGTAATGACACACCACCAGTTAGACAGCCACTACCCATGACCCTTCCTTCAATATCCCTTATTTCTTTTTCCAAATACTCTATAGCCCTGTGTGCCTTACCAGTCGACTGATAGGAATACCGCTGACAAAAAACCCTAAGTTGCACCTTACCTAACTCCCACCAAAGGCTGAGACTGTGAAAAATCACCTTTCTTGGTCCTTCAGTGATTCCAAAAGGTCTCAAATTCATTACAAAAACAGGTGTCTTGTAATAGTCTATTGTTAAAGTGCCAATAAGAAGCTGGCTTGGTGGGCACATGAGCACACAAAAATCTGCTGTAACCATGTCATGGTCAGTCACCCCAACTGGGTGAATAAAACTGCTCATAATCCTAGCACATAAGGATTTTGACACAAGTATTCTATCCAGCCTTGCAGCGCTGACCCGATTGTTGTCCACCCTAACCCAGGTGTACTGCCTAGACATTGGATGCTTAACCCTCCATACATCTACCAGATTAAGCTGAGACAGAAACCCAGCCAAATAGGCTGAAGACTGCAGATGGGGTTCCTCACTAGCCCTATCATAGTAAAATCTAATGTGCAATTCCAATCCCCACCAATAACAAATACTTCATTATGATCAATCTGCAACAAATGTGCCTTAATGTCTCTAAAAAACTCAATACAATCAGACCCCTGATTAGGCGAATAAATATGAACAAAACAGAAAACCCCATCCCCCATTTCAGCTCAAACCAACACCACCCTTCCCTTTACATTTTCCGTAGTTGACAAGATATTAATCTCTAAACCTGGTGAAAAAAGAACTGCCACCCCTGCACTAAAATTAGTTAGATAACATTGGCCCTTCCACCACAGACCCCAATCCACCTCATTATCCTCATCAGTATGGGTCTCCTGAAGGAAGACCACATCTACCCTCTTCTGTTGGAGGTATTCTAACAGTGCGGCTCTCTTCTCTCTATCCCTACCACCATTGATATTTAATGTGCAAACCCTCATGCTCTGAGAGAGAGAGAGAGAGAGAGAACGCCGAACACCCCCAAGTTAAACCCAGCACCAGCAAAACAGCCAGGGCTAACACAGCTAAATTCAAACAGGAGGAGTCTAAGCAGCCAACTGCAAAGACCCAAAACAACAGCTCCAATCCCAGGATGATGGCCGACAACGGGCCATGCATCAAACTGCAGCCTATAAAAACAGCACAAAATAATCAGTTATTTTGTGTAGGGATGGGAATTGATAAGATTTTTACGGTTCCGATTCCATTTTCGATCCTGCTTAACGATTCGGTTCTTTATCGATTCTCTTATCGATTCTCATTTGGAAAAAAGGAGAACAAACAGGTCAATTAGCATCAACTTTGTTTAGTTTAGAATTAACGTGACCTAACAAACAACAGTGAGGTCTTAAGAGGCCCACAGCCTAGGGCATGGGGTGCCAGGGGGTCCCCAGAATAAATAATTTGGTACACTGCTTTGGTTTTGAGCACTTTTTCTAGAGCCTTGCCATTCCTGACATAATGCAGCGTTTACAGTAAGGTAATGATCTTGACTAAAACTCGTCCATGGATCAGCAGTGATGGCTGCCTTCAACACATGTTTCAGCTCAGAGATTTGATTTCCCTTTTCAACTGCATACCGAGCAGGGATCAAGTGGTCAGTTAAACTGTCTCTGTTTGGAGCTGTGTACTTAGGGTTGAGAATCTTTGTCATCTCCGTAGAAAATATATAATGGAAATGACTGAGTGAAACATTTGGTAAGAGGAAAACATGCAACGTTGACATTCTTTGACTTAGCCTACAATTAACCCCTTAAGCCCTGAGCCTCTTTTTTGAAAATGGCAAGCCCAAAATGAAATGAGTTTATCTCTGCGACTGCTTGGTCCAATTGACTAATCTTGGTATCGTAATAAAGGTAAAACCATTTGGGATTTCATACCTGGTGTAAAAATCACTATAAATGTCCCTGAGTCAAAGTAAATGGAGAGGGAACACAGTGTAGATGAAAAATCTAATTTTGCACCTAACAAAGTTTTACTTCGATTTGTTAAGTTACAGCCTGAAACCTCTAAAAAATTACAGCTTAGAATGTCATTATTATCTGTGCCAAAGTTTATTCTGATCAGGCCAATCAGAGCAAAATTAGAGAGGAATGTCTAGGTGGCTTCTCCATTTTGGCAATTTGGGTACCTTGTGTTCCATTTCAGATTTCCCAGATACCAAGCTGTAAAACCCATAAAATTTCACTTATACATAACTACAGGCATCCATTCCATCCAAATACAACATTTTTTGATTTTTAGAAAAATAAAAATTATTATTATTATTTCTGCCAGTTTTGTTGCCTATACAATTTCCCATTCAAAGATAATACATACCATGAAAATTAAGTTTGACTCCACTGGAGCATATTTATTAAAAAATAAAAACAAATTAGTAAAATGATAAATACAAAGGCAATGTGAAAATATGTTAAAGAAAAGTAAGAATTTCAAAAACCCCAGCGATTATTTGTAAAGGCAACTGCGATTATTTCCAAAAAAATAAAAAAATAAAAAAGGTACCTTGATCGGGAATCGTACCTTCACAATTTCCTTTCAGCAGCGCGGCATTTTATCCAATAGGCTGCGCCAATCGACAACAGTCTATGGTCAAATTGCCCATCCAACGAATGGGTAAGGAAAATACGTAGGCTACTGTACCGTTGTAGGCTCAGTATTTGTGCGGAATAGTGCAAAGATTCTGTCAGAAAACGACTTTGAAAATGAATGTTGAATATTTAGCAGATAATTATTCGGTCAATACCTCAAACAAACTAGTTATGCGTTTATATTGTCGCGCTATTCATGAACATGCGTATGTCCCATGGACTCAGCTTGACGCACTCGAAACGCAAGGCTGAAGCTCAGGGTAGGTCCTACGATTAAGGTGGTTTAGAGTTCGTTAGAATCATCAGGACTCATGCAATCAAATTCCTACCTGTAGACTATAAAGTGTATGCCTGCTGTTCTTTCAATGTGGTGTCGGTTTAAAATGACAGGGCTCATATCGTTGCATTCTGTGGACTTTCCTCTTTTATTTGAGGTATCGTTTATATGTATAGCACGAATTCAGCAGAAATCCTGGCGATTCAGCACTGATATTATTTTATCCTATGTTCTACTGCATGCTTATTTACTTGCTTGGTGCTTGAATTGTGTTCGGTTGAGGTAAAAATGGTTTACATGAGCTTTTGACCGAGTTTCTTTGCGAAATGTGGATATGCCGCTTGACGATTATGTCGCGATTTGGAAAAAAACTGTATTTATAATGCGTAATAGGGATTAAACACATTCACCAACCGAAAATCAGGGGCATCTACTGTGGCAAATGGGTGCAAGCCTTTTACCACAAAAAGTCTCTGCTCGATGACATTCGTCTATCCTGGCCTAGGTCATTTTACTCTTCCCTGTCTCGGTGAAAGGAGAAGCAAGAGGTTGACGAGAACTGGAGCGAGTACTGTCAGCCTCTGAGCCAGTCAGACTCTGTGTCTCGTCATGGTAATCTAAATGTAATGCATGAGAAGGCATTCATTTAACGTTAACAGTTAGTAATAATAAGTTTTACAATGAGGCAAATGGTGCTAACACGATAGGCAGTGTTGGTGAGTTAGTTAACAGCAGTATTAACAGCAGAGGACGTGCTAATGTTGCCGCTGCAGCTGTGTTGATATTCTCTCCGGAGCGCATCGAAAACGCGACTTTCACTCAAAGTTACTGTATGCTGTGTGTGCAGGTGTTTCTGCATGTTGGAAATATTTCCTCCCTTTGAGGAAATATCAACTTTGTAAGTATTGCACGTTGCCCTGTTCTCATCCTTTCTTGTAAAATACAACCAAACTTTTGAGCGTTTGTGTCGCTTGGGGGCCATGTTTCATACTGGCTGCGCTGGTGAATGACGTCGCCACGCACGTTGCGTAGCTACGCAATGTGCGTGGTGACGTCATTCGCGCCCACTGGAATCGATGAGGGAATCGTTTGCAAAATTGGCAAACAATTCCAAGGAATTGAAACACAGGAAACCGGTTCTCAACAAGAACCGGTTTTCGATTCCCATCCCTAATTTTGTGTGAAGACAGGTACCACCCATGGTTGTCATGTCCAGTCTCTTTAAATCTTAAAAGCAAATCACTGCTATCGAATTTAAATTGTAGTAACAATGAAACTTGATATACAGCACCCACAATAATTATTGGCACCCCTGTTTAAGTTGTGTTCTTTAGCTTCTAATAAATTCAGTTTTTTCTAAATAATATAGGACCACAATGAAAAAAAGAGGAAAATCAAACCTTTTATTCAAGTGCATTTATTCAGTGGGGAAAAAAATCCCACATTAAGAAATAATTCTTTTACATCAAATCATGTTTGCCACAATTATTAGCACCCTGATGTTAATACTTTTTACAACCCCCTTTTGCTAACAAAACAGCACCTAATCTTCTCCTATAATGTTTCACAAGATGAGTGAATACAGAGAGAGGGATCTTCGATCATTCCTCTTTGCACAATCTCTCTAAATCATCCAGCGACCTAGGTCCTCTCCTCTGCCCTCTCCTCTTCAGCTCACTCCACTGGTTTTCAATGGGGTTGAGGTCTGGGGACTGAGATGGCCATGGGAGGAGCTTGATTCTGTGTCTGGTGAACCATTTCTGTGTAGATTTGGCCACATGTTTAGGGTCATCATCTTGCTGAAAGACCCAGTGACAACCCGTCTTCAGCGTTCGGGTAGAGACCACCAGATTTTGATTTAAAATGTCCTGGTATTTCAAAGCATTCATGATGCCATGCACCCTAACAAGGTTCCCAGGGCCTCTAGAAGAGAAACAGGCCCACAGCGTCACCGATCCTCCCCCATACTTCACAGTGGGCATGAGGTGCTTTTCTGCATACTCATCTTTTGTGTCCCGCCAGACCCACTTAGAGTGTTTGTTGCTAAAAAGCTCAATCTTGGTCTCATCTGACCACGCACACGGTCCCAGTTGAAGTCCCAGCACCGCTTAGCAAAGATGTTTGCGTTTATGATTGCGAGTGAGAAAAGGTTTTTTCCGTGCATGCCTCCCAAATAGCTTGTTGGCATGTAGATAGCGCCTGATGGTTGTTTTGGAGACTCTGTGACCCCAAGATGCTACCGTTTGTTGCAATTCTTTAACAGTGAGCTTTGGAGAACTTTTTATTTCTCTTACCATCCTCCTCACTGTGCGTGGTGGCAAAATAACCTTGAGTCCTCGTCTAGGTTTGTTTACCACTGTTCTAGTTATTTTAAACTTCTTAATGATTCCTCTGACAGTACATATGATCATGTGCAGGGGAGTGGCTATTTTCTTGTAGCCATTGCCTGACTTGTGAAGGTCGACACACATCTGCCTTACTTGAATGTTGTGTTCCTTTGTCTTTCTCATGTTGAAGAGTGGATAAGAGAAATGGCCTCTGTGTTATGTCATATTTATGCCCCAGGGAAACAGGGGGTGATGAATTACTAATTAAATTTGCCTAGATACTCTGATAAACTTTGTAAACTACTGCAGAAATAACAGAAATACTTCATTTACATTTCATTCCTAGGAATTGTTAGGGGTGCCAATAATAGTGGAGCAGGTGATTTTATGAAAAACAATTATTTCTTTGGTATTTTTTTTCCCTTTAAAATTCACTTGAGTTGAAGGTTACATTTTTCTACAATTTTTATTGTGAGAGTATGCTTCTGCAATAAAAACTATTTATTTTAAGGAGTTTAACACATCTTAACCAGGGGTGCCAGTAATTATGGAGGGCGCTGTATTTGAACTGTCTTGATTAGTCTGAGGTTGCTGAGGCTTGTGAAGCAATTCCTAATATGGACAGTGGTGGAGAAAAAAAGGATGGTGAGTGCTGTGGCATGTGAAATACTTTTCTGAAGTAAGGTTGATATCTTCAGCAAAAGATAAAGTAATAAATGTGTAATAAATATTGAATCGATATCCCTAGTCAGATAAACATTGTTCTTGAAAGATAAAACATTTTCCATCTCTATAACACTTTAGTCTCTGGCCCATTTTAGCTGAACAAGCAAGGTAAAATGAGCCATCAATTTCAGCTAAAATGGGCCACTGTTTCTTTGAGTTTATCAATATTTACCTCCGCCAACAAAGATGGGGCGAAAGTTATTTTTTCGCCTCTGTTTGTTTGTTTGTCAGTCTGTCTTTGTCTGTTTGTGAACAACATAACTCAAAAAGTGATGCATGGATATCTCTGAAATTTTCTTGGTGCATTGCTATTACATCAAGGATGGACCCTATTGATATTCACCGCGATCAGTGAAACAATATGGCTGCCACGGCAGCCATCTTGAAATCTTTGCACACACGATAACTCTTCTTTGCTCCCACTCATGAAGATTTGGATTGTGCTGCCTTGGCGGAGGTTTGCACTCTATGAGTGCCTCTAGTTTGCTTCTTTTTTTCACAAAAACATGAACATTTATGGGTGAATGGAAATAGATCAGATATAAAGCCATTTGTGACATATCCATACTGCATAAATGTTGGTAATGCCATATGCACCCACACCTGCTACAGTGGTACAGTGTAGGCCTAGTCACACTCACATACTGAGACACATACTATGAAAATGCAAGGTGTCAAGGTATATGTTTATGGCTCTTTCGAAATTTTGTGAAAATTGGTCCAATTTAGCTGACTTCACCGTATAAACAATTGACCAGATGATTATCTTCAGATAAACCAAAACTTTACAGCTGTGTTAAAAAAAAATAGCTGTACAACATCAATAACCTGATGAGCCACTGTTATTAGTAGTAGTGACATTTCTGCATGGGAATTATTTACTTGTACATGTAGTAGTGTAATAGAAATAGAACAGACCCAACTGCCATAACATGCATGCTGCTTGCTCTCAGTAACTGACACATTCAGTGAAAGGGCATGTTCAAAATAAAAGCAGCGAGGACTATACTTAGAGAATTCATTCATTTCTCGAAGAAACAGGTGTCATAAATTGTCCTTTATTACGGAAGAAGGGAAGCTAATGTTCCACATATCAATATAAGATATATTTTCCCCTAAATTGCAAGATAAAATAGGCCATTCCAAACACTGTTTGGAGGAATGAAGTAATTTCATTAAAACGTTGATTAGTGAGGGGGAAAAGTATAAAGAAGTGCAGCAAATTGTAGGATGCTGTGCTAGTCAGTCATCTGGTATGCCGGTGACTTGATGCGATATCTCGTGCCAGGTCTGGCGGTCGAGCGTAGCCGACCGAAAAAGTTCTCCTCCCTGTCTTGAGGTTGGTGCGAGGGCGGCCAACTTTACGTCTCGCCTCAGGTTCCCATAAGAGAACCTGTGTGGCAGGTTCATCGTGACGTAGCATGTGGCCACACAGTGCCAGGCGTCGCTTGGTAATTAAGGATGATGAGCGTGGAAGGGAGCCGTACAGCTGCTCGTTTGTCCAGCGGTCCCTCCAACTGATGCCGAAGACTCTGCGCAGCATACATGTGTATGTGCTGTCCAGGGACTTCTCTTGAGCCTTTGTTAGAGACCATTTGTAAAGAAGGATGGACTCGGCCAAGGATTTAAACACTCTGATCTTTGTTTCTCTGGAAAGAGGAGAAGCCCACATCTCAGATACAGAATTGAGGGCGCCCCAAGCTATGGCCTTTCTGCAGCTGATGTCATGTGCAGTATTAGTCCAGCTGCCAAGATGTTGAAAATCGTCGACCTTCTCGATTACAGAGCTATCCAAAGCGTGGAGAGGTTGATCAGATGAAGGATTAATGTGCATCCAGTTAGTTGCTGGGCTAAAATGATCTGAAATGCTTTAAAATAGCTAAATAAAAATGTGAAACCTGAAACGTGGAAGCAAACAAGCAACTACTGTTAAATGGGATTAAAGAATAGACAGAATGGCACAGCCGATCCCCTCCAAAAAATCAAAGATGATGTAAAATCACCTGTAAGTGCTGTTGCAGTAAGAAGACGCTTGACTGAGGCTAAGCTATCAGCAAGTAGCCCCCAGAAAGCACCATTTTAGAAAAAAACTGCAGAATTGGTTGAAATTGGTTTAAAAAAAGAAAGTGGAGTGTAAACGAAAGTTCAATCCCGAGACGTAGGATTCTCAAGCAATTGAAGCAACTATTACTAAAACCCCATAAGTCACACTTGACTTGACTTGTGGGGTTTTAGTAATCAGTGCTTCAATTGCACTTACCCAATCAGCGCCTTCGGTCTTCTTGATAAGTTTGCTTATGACGTGTTCCTGTCTGCTGTTGCAGAGACTCTGCATTGCGCAGCTTCCGGCATGTTAGTCTGTTCAACATATCGCTCTTCATTTAGCAAATCCTCCAAGAAGAGAAGCGAACGCCTGCCACTGCGGAGCGTCTCCTGATTGTCCAGTTTTTTTGTTGAAATATTCCGTATGACCCTGGAAGACCTACAAATTCGTATCAACCTCAAACCTCAAACTCAAGCAAGTTATTTACGTTTAGTAATAGGGAAATTCATATATTAATTTCATTTATTGGGAAATTCGTATTTTACGAAGATAAATGAAAAACAATCTGTAAACAATGTAATTACACCAAATGAGTCAAATGTAAAAAAAAAATTAACTTAATGTTATAACTAATGTGATGCAGGAAATTCCAGTAGAAGCGAGGGATAAATTAGGGACAGAAGTGAGTGGAAAGAAAAACAGCAAGAGAAAAAAAAAATACAGTAGTGAAAGTTTAGAGCTCGCTATTGAAGAGATTAAGGCAGGCTTAAGGATGGCAGAGGATGGCAGACCACGGGTTCCCCATCACCCGCTCAATTGTCAAGATCCTTGTCGCTGGGATTATAAAAGAAAGTGGCAGGGAAGACATCAAAACAGTTAATTTGGAGAAGGGGCCCAGCGACAAATGGTGGAGCAAGTCCAAGGCTCGTCACCCCAAACTTGCCTCCAGGACATCAGACTCCCTGGACAGGGAACGTGTCCACAGGGAAACACCTGAGGCCATTGATGGCTTTTTCAAGCTCTATGAGAGCCTTCTTGAGAAACATAGCCTATGGGAGAAGCCTCACCTCATCTTGAGCTGTGATGAAACTGGGTTTGGGGATGAGCCTTGGTCGAGGGTGAAGGTGCGGTGCCAAATAGGGAGGAAACGCATATCTCCAGCAGCAGACGACGCGGGAGCACATTACAGTGCACTGCTGAGTGAGTGCAGCCGGGGTGAGTATCCTGCCGTTCATTATCTACCCCGGCTGCCTCCCAAGCAATGCGTATCGCCTGGATGGCCCACCAAATGCCCTGTATGGGGTACAAGAGAAGGGGCACGTGGATGCAGAGCTCTTCCTCAAGTGGCTGTGCCACTTCATCAAATTTTCCCCTGAAGAAAGACCACTTATTCTAATCAGGGATCAACATGAAACGCATGTTTCAAAGAATGTCATCATGTTCTGCAGGGAGCAGCAGGTGGAGATTTTGTGCCTGCCAGCACAGACCAACCACATTCTCCAGCCCCGCCTTCAATCCCCTGAAGGCTGCCTTTTCCAAGATGGCATCCAGGATGGGGCTTGTGTGGGGGGGGACCTTGTAGTGGGGAATCTGTGGGGATCTGTAACTGGGAAAGCAGGTGTGGTTTCTTTGGTTGGAGTGATGTTATGGTATGGTATGGTTCAGGATGGTAGCTCTCCAGGAACAGGGTTGGGCAGCCCTGATTTAACTGAACATTAAATCAACGTACAATCAATAGGTTCCCCAATGGTGAAACTGTTGGCACATTGTGGATAAAAGTAACAAATTTATTGGGCATACAAGAGTCACATTTGTTTTGTTTCATGTTTATTAAGTTCAGGCAAATTACTCTGAAAGAAAGCAAAACACCTGAGGTCAACTACCAAATTTGTAGCTGATTGAATTTCTCAGAGTCTAACTTGATCTGTTTAGAAGTGTTTTTAACCTGAAAATCATCACAGTATAGAAAAATAGGCACAATATGTTCATGTTTTTTACATAATGGGACAATGGATACGTCCATCAAAATGTGGCCTGAGATGGTGCATATGACTGTTCCAAACATGGAATGCAGCTAATTAAGACAAATCAACAGCTTGTTAAAATCCTTAAATTGCTACTGTGGTTGGAACAAAAACCAGCATCACTGTGGGTTGCCAGGACTGAGTTTGAGGGCTCTAATTTCGTAGACCAGGCGCAGGCGCGGGGGGTGCGCCGCGCCAACGGGGTAGGTCCAGGCGTATGTGGCAATTTCGTGCCCGGCGTAGCCTGGCGCAAGTACTCCTCTGTCCCGCCTCTGCCCCTCCTTCCAGCGCAAGTTGGCAAAGAAGGCGTGTTTGGGTATAACACAGCGGAGTCAAATCTTCACCAGTCAAATGAGCTCCTCACCTCACCTTTAATGTGTTAGAATATAGCCTAGAAGGCGACCCAGCCGAGTCAAATATTGCTCACTGGCAAGAGAAACGATGGATAGCGTGTTCCTATTATTAGAAACTGTAGCTGCTTAAAATTTTGGGATTAACATGCATATACAACAAAGCAAGATACGTGACACATTTATTTCCAACATGTGATCTTAACTCAGTATGAGATCATAGCAATCAGGCTGCATTCCTTTCCCCCACTAAAGACGATAAAACATAAGTGACAATAATAGTAGCCTAGTATTAAGCCGCTTGCACACTGGATGCGAAACAAATTTTTCGCTCGACAGATTGCGTCTTGTGTCCAAAGGTCTGACAGGGTTTTAATAAATCGTCGTGTCCGACAGTCTATTATTGTTTTTAATTTCTTCAAATCTACTGACTCTTTCAGACATTAAACGTTAATGTTTGATAAGAGGGTTCAGTTCTTCAAGACGAGTACCGAGAATTTCAATCAATGTTTCTGTGTAAGCTCTGCGCAATAAAGTGAGTCGACACTGGCGCGAGACAATGTACAATGCCTCCGTGTCTGACAGCCAAAAAAAAAAAAGGACGATTAGAACAGATTGATAATGAAATAAAGAATAAAAAGAAACATTTTAACAACAGAGCATCCAATGAACACCGCGATTTATTTATTGGCGGGTCATCTTTGTTTGATATCACGTTTGTTGCTGATATATTTTTATTCTTTATTTCGTAATAAATCTGTTCTCATATCAATACTTTTACTTTTTGCTGGCTGCTGGACATGGAGTAATTTGCATTTCGTGTCGGACAGTCTTGATCGTGCATGCGATGATTTCTTCACTCTGTCAGTGGTCATGGAATTGATTTGCTCACGCACTATATTATCTCTGCTGTGGAAATAATAATGTGCTCGATCCATCTGACTAATTTTCAAAAGAAAGACCGAATAAATACTGATGTCTATCTTCAACGGAAGAAAACAGATGAAAAGGCTAAAAAGACCAAGAAAAGTCGAAAGCTATCAATTTGCATTTTGTGAAGGCAGAACACAAACATAGCCAAGTTTGCACGTCTAATAATTCCTGGAATACTCGGAAAAACTAGAACTTTTATGACTCTCGGACACGGAACTATATTAAAACCCTGTCCGACTATCGCGTCTTTGCATTGACTTTGTCTGTAATCAGTCGAAAAATTTGTTTTGCGTCCAGTGTGCAAGCGGCTTTAATGAGCATAGAACGCAAGCATTCGATATATATACATATATTATACAGTTTGTGGTTGGCTGAGAAAGATGTGAAGTCCTTAGTTTGCATCACAGATTCAGTTGCGTTGATTAAGCCAGGTCAAGTTTCCATTACGCGTGGCAACCGCCTGACATCAGGACAATCGATATAGATACAATAATTTATGTTCTTATTCAGATAGTTACATTAAATAGTGCTTCCTGTAATTTTTTCTTGCATTGAAATGTGCCTGACATTCTGTAAACCTGCCTGTGAGATTTCGGTGACGTGTGCGCACTCTGCGCCGGTCAGCCAAATTACCACTGCACGAAAATTAAACCAGGTTGGAGCTGGCGAGTTTTCTGCGCAACTCCAGCGGAGACTTTTTCTATGAAATTGTCACTGCGTCTTGATAAATATGTGACACCTCCCCCAACTACGCCGCCACACCCATCTCGGCGCACCTTCGTCTACCGAAGGCTGCGCACCTCACGAAATTACCACTACGCGGGCTGCGCCGTACGAAATTACCACTGCGCGGGCTGCGCCTCGCTACGCCAGCTGCGCTGCGCCAGGAAATTAGAGCCCTGAGAACCAAGGACTTAGTGATACCCTTTCTTTCACAAGTTGTTGATGATTGGCCAGGCTTGAGTGGAACTCCCAGAAATATCAACTAATTCATCCTGACAAAAGAATTTTCAATTGTGAATCAAACTTGCATTGAAATAAACAGGAATGTATTTTCTATTTACATAATGTGCATAATTTGTATGTACACAGATACTGATGAAATATTCAAATATGGCAAATAAAAGGCTGCTTGCAATGAAAAGGTTCCAAGCTTTTTAGCAGATACTGGTGATGGTCCACCAGGGGAGCCATGCAAGTTTTACTGGGCGCAGCTCAAAGTTGAGTGACCACGCCCATCTACCCCACTTTTCGTCCCTTATTTTCCCTCCTGCACAAAAGGTCAGAAAAACTTTTATTGCTCACGATAGATATCTGGCATGCAAAGATAGGAAAACAGTTATGATTTCAGGTGACACTAGTGTCAACCTACATGGAGGTCCTAGGATTTTTTCTTCATTTTAAGTTGCAGTCCAACAACTCTAGTTTCAAGAATAATAGATAAAAACGTGGGACCTCCATGTAGGTTAAAATATGGAGCAGTCAAATTTGTTACCACTCAATACGGCACAGAAAAGGTGAGGGGTTAATTACCAAGATCATGACTGATTTCGCAATGCCCAGCCCCAAACTCTATAATTATAAAGTATAAAGAGATTTGGAGATGGTGAGTTGGCCACTTTTGCTAGTATTGGGCTGATCTTAGGAAAAAAGCACCCTTGAATCCTGAGTTAAATTTAGTGTTGGAGTTGAGCAGAAAATTGTCGACACTATTTTTTTAGCAGATTAATATTACTTTTCAATGCCTTCTCAAAAAGGAATAATTCAGACTTGATCAAATTTGTTGATGCTTTGATTTGGAATTGAATGTGTAATGTTTCCACCACATTTGAAAAAAATGGAATGACGGCTTTAAAAAAAAAAAAAAAAAATATTAGCACTTTATTCACATTTAACGTTCTTCTATATCTTTTTAGCACAACTGTACATACTGTTTAGCCAAGGCACGTGTCACAGCGAGCAGGAAGAGAGATTCAAAGACCCGCAGCCAAATCATGATGTAGCAAAAATACATAATGTACCGCATCCTAGTGACAAACGAGGTGGAAAAATGAAAAAGCAGACAACACTGACTCACCATGCAGACACGAGAAGCACCCAACAGAGCCCTAGCAGTCAGCTGCACTATGAACAGTGGAAATCAGAATCACTAATACGCACATTTTGCACAAAATAAAAGGAGAACCGACACAGTCCATGACATGTACATTTAATACGCCGTACGCCAAAATGCTGCCACTCAAAACAAAATAGATCCGCCACGCCGGGCTACGGCCACCTCCGCGTGAAGATTACAAGAGGGGGCGGAAAGAATGAGGTGAGGTCGCCCGCCTATATATATGGGTCTGTAAAGTGCGGTCAACTTGGCAAAATGCCACACAATGGCAGGGAGGGAGACACCCTGCGGTTACACAAATTACCCCCTTGCAGATTACTCCAAAAAAGAACAAAAGTTGTGCTAACAGCTCCCATCTTACCCATTAGGCATTGTACAGCATGTCATTTTATGAATTGCCACTAATGAACTCCATCCACACCTGCTTGGACACTCCACTGATTGATTCTTGCTCCAGACAAAATAACAGACCAAATGAGAAGCTGTGTCAAGTAATGCTAGCCACTCCCACACATTTCGAATTAAATGACTATAATTTGACTATTAAAGTACTTGCCTGGGCACAGACCCCTGATGATCACTGTTAATTTGAAGTTCAGCAATTGTACAGGGGCTTATCGCCGTATTACCAGGCACACATTTTTTGTGTGTTTAAATGAAAAATAAAGCCTACTGGGTAGGGCTACCACTTAAGCAAATTACAGCCCCATTAACAGCCCACAAGCAGTTAACCCAGGAATGGAGCATTTTAAGCAATTATTTTCTGTTGCCATGGGGAAAATCATCTGGTCTGCACCATATCTGCACCGCCATATGTCTGTGGTGCGTGAAGTAAGCAGAGTCTGCACAGCAATTTAAAAGCATCTCAGCCGGTGCACATGTCAGATGCCCGACCCAATTCAAGCGGTGTGTTTGCCTACCACGACCACATGGCTGATCCAAACACAACAGCGGAGGGCTTGATGCCAAGCAATAATGCAATCCTAAATTGATTTCGGCGTATTTGCTTAATACCATGCATGCCAGGCTGTACATTAACAAATATGCAACAAATATTCTGTTTCCTGCTAAACAATTTGCAAACAATTGAAGATTTAACTTTGTCCCAAGCTTACATAGTATGTCTATCTAATTAAAATGATGTTCTCATTTGGCTAGAGACCTGCAAAATGCGCTTCTGGCATTTGAAAACAGTTGGCAACTGCAAGTGCTAATTGGCTGTCACAAACTACAATAGCCTGATACTCGTGAGTGCACAATGATGGATATATAAATTGGCATCAGTGGTCATTTTGTCAAAATAAAAATATAATTTGCACTATGTTCAATTTTAATTGCACTATTCCATGATGGCTTACTTGGTTTAATGCTTTGCTGCAGACTCTACTTCATTGGAGCAAAAGAACCAAACACAAGGTAAGTATCCAATGTGATGAAGAGAATTCTGGCCCGAGTAATACAAATACCTCAAATATAATACTTCCCACATTTTCAGAGGAGGAATGTTTTCTCACTGTATAATGTAAATTCGGTAAGTTGAACTGCTGCATTCTTTAATTACTAAAGACTGTGGAAGTTGAGTACTCTTTATATCACATTTGCACACGAACTGATTTGCGCAGTTTGAACATTTAAGCAGCATGACATGTCATGATGCCCCATTTTTGTTCCACAAATGCCTTTTTCGCGCACTTTTCCTAAGGCGTGATGCAGTTAATACAGCCCAGCCCAGTGAAGCAGTCAAACCCCAATCCTTCATGTTGCCCAGCACAGTGTCCCATTCCTCAGCCAGGCAGAGCGACCCAAACCTCCCACACAAGTTAAATAGCAGCGTGTCTTTGAGTTTTGTCTTTCAAGTTAGAAACTCACTCGGCCAATGCACCGTTTTATTTCAAATATTGAATTGAATGAATGTGTGAGTTCTTCGATCCACCACTGTGTGATTTTCTGTGACAATAATACATCTTGGGATAAAACAGGCAAGCAAATGGCAATTGTTCCGCCTCTGATAAAGTGTCACCAGAAAAATGCAGATTGAAAGACAAAAGTTTATACAACAGGGAATAAAAACAGTTGCAATTGTTGGGGAGTCTTAAATTCATATTCTAAGCTACCTGTCAGAGACTTTATCATCAAAGTGTGCAGCTAGCGTTACACTGATGAATTCTGCTCTTACAACTGCTTTTGTCTTCTTTTCACATTTGATGTTTATACATATTGAGGAAAACAACTCTAATGAATCTAAATTGACAAGCAGTTGATATTGAGGTGCAGAATGAAGATGACCGTTCAGGGGTGCGTTTCCCAAAAGTGTAATTGCTAACTAAGTCAGAAACTTACATAGTTTGTCCGTTCACAGTCAATGGGCCCAACTATGTAAGTAAGCATCTGTGATTTCGGGGAAACGCACCCCAGAGTAACAGAGTGGCCCAAAAGAATAAAGCTTAGACCCAATAAAGACCCAAACTGAGTGCACTTTAAAGGCGAACGTGGGTCAAACCTGAAGTAGATTTGCCCGAAATGCATTCACTTTGAGTTTCTATCTGGCGTGAAAATTTCTTCAAAGTGATATCTGTGTTTTCGGAAAACTTGCAAAAAAAAAACCCCACAAGACAATTCATTGCGGGGCTGCACACCTCTGTTGAGTGGCCACAAAATAAATATATATATATATAATACAATATTTAGCGAGTCTCAACAGTTCGCAAATCACATAGCAAACACCTTGAGACGATAAACTGACAGGAAGTGCTCGCTTCTGGAGTGCTCATTTTTAAAAAAAAATTTGTATTAAGTGGATGTGGTCCCAATCAAAATTCCTACAAAATGCCATGGAATGATCAAGGAACGGAGCAGCCAGTCCGGTTACCATTGGAATATCAGTGATCAAGCAGGTCATATTCAACCTTATTAGTAAATGAGCTAATATCATATTTGCATTACCTTTCCAAATCGTTATGTTTTCCCTGTAACTTTCGCAGTAATGTTTTTTGCATAATTGTACACACACTAGTACCCTCATTTGGGTAGAATTTTGAATGCAGTGTTTTTTGCTTGGAAAGTAAGCATTAGGATGCTTGCCAACATCAAGCTCATGTCCTCAAGCTGTGGCTTATCTTGTGCATGTTCAGCAATGCCATGGTGCAGTGGTAGTTTGCTGATACTTCGTTTACCCCACGTTAGCAAACCAGCTCGCACTTTGTGGCAATCCTTTAATTTCTTTCAAAATTGCATTGCCTTTGCTTGCTCAGAATGCCCTCTAGCCCCTAACTGTGCCAGTCACTGATTTAACCCAAAAAAAAAAAAAACATAAATACAAGTACACATGGTCTCTGGCTCCAAAGGCACACTGTCATTAGCCTATGGTCTTTGGGTTGCATCGTTACTTTTTGGGGGGATTCAAGCAGTTTTCTCGGCTTTCAGAGTCATGAATGCTCTTTACAGTTTCAAATCATGGTATTTTTTCTTGTTTTACCAACTTTTTTGAGTGCATACTATTACCATATTGTATACTCCCAGCACTGCTTCCACCTGCTGTTCTCCACTAATTGCCTGGGAGAACAGCAAACATCTGGCCCACTGGCTAAGTGCTGCCCAGTCTGTACCATGGAAATGGTCTGGTCCATGGCATCTATCCAGCCAAGTACAAATCCCGAACTGCATTTCAATGGACTATTTCTGCATTATGGCAACCATGAACTCATACCCTGGGTCAGTCATGGGAAGATGGACTACCCCTCTTCAGCTTGGTTCCTCCCAAGATTTCTTCCTATATTTGATCTACATAGGAAGTTATTCCTTGCCTCTGTAGCCACTGGCTTTCTTTCCAGGCCAGGGTTTACTGTGAAGCACATTGTGGTCATATTTTTAAATGCACAGTTCTGATGAAACAAAAGGTTTCATAGTATTGAGTTAAAGCATAAGACAATGTGGCTGTTGTCTTGCACGTAGTAGCTCTGCCCTCTTCACATTCATCTTTGCACTTGCCTACACTCACAACCGGCTCACACGTTGTATAGAATATCTTCCTTACACATAAATAGGTCATCAAGTGACACTGCATAGCTTATGTCAACTCATCTACCTCTACACAACACAGGATAAAAGGTTCCAAATTTCTCTTTCAAACAGATTGTACCAGTGGTCAGGCTGTCTCTACTCAGTACACTTTTATAGCATAATTCTCTTTAATCGGCTTCCTCTAAAATTCTGACAGTCACCAGGACGTCACTACACATACTACATATCATAACATAACATGAGTGGCAAGACCAGGCCATTCAGCCAAACAAGGCTCACTATTTTCCTGTCTCCAAAATTAATCTACCACTTCCAATACTTGCTAACTACATGGTATCATATACTACTGACGAAAACTTCCAATGTAACACATACAATTTTCAAATATTTGGTGTGCATAAAATGGGATATTGCTTTTGAGCCATGATACATAAACTACAACTTAAAAGCTTAGAAAATTGTTTTGATTTTGTCGTGTGGGCAGCTCATTCCGCTTGATTGCACATTGTTTAGAATTTTGCCTATTCCGTCAGGTTGAGTAGACTCATTGACCAATCCTTTGGTCAATAAATAGCTGTAGCAATGGGCAACTTAAATATTCCTTTGCATTATCCTGGGACAACGTGTGACCATGCCACGGCTAAGTCAAAATCAGCGAGAGCGAGCCGTTGGTATGCTCACTGGTGGAATGTCGCAAAGACGGGTTGCAAGGAACCTGAGCAGCCACGTGTCGACCATATCACGTCTCTGGAGCCAGTATAATGAAACCGGAAGCACGTGCCCCCAGACCACGTGTCACCACCCCTCAGCAGGATCGCCATATTCGCCTCCAGCACCTGCGCAATCGCTTCCTGCCGGCTCCAGTCACTGCTGCTCAGACCAGAGGTCATCACCAGAACTGGATTAGCAACCAAACCGTACGCCACCGCCTGCGTGAAGCCGACTTGCACAACCGACGTCCCCGCCGTGGCTTGGTGTTGACTCCTGCATGTCGCCGCGTCCGTCTGCAATGGCCAAGGGCATATTTGGGCTGCAATGTTCTCAGGTGGAACAGGGTACAGGGTGCTCTTCTCCGATGAATCGAGGTTGAGTGTGTCTAACGCAAGACTGCGTGTATGGCGTAGGCGATGGGAACGTTATACTGACGCTGCCATCCTACAGCTTGACTGCTGGGGTGGACCCAGTGTGATGGTTTGTGCTGGAATAAGCAGTAGACACAAGACAGACCTCATTTTCGACGATGGAAACCTCAGTGCGGCCCGTTACCATGACGACATCCTTACCCTTGTCGCAGTTCCACTCCTCCATCGCTATCGCCTAACACTGCAACAGGATAACGCGAGACCACATGTCAGCAGAGTCTGTCAGGACTACCTGAGGCAGAATAATCTTCAACGTCTTGATTAGCCTGCGTATTCACCAGATTTAAAACCTAAAGAACATCTATGGGATATTCTGGATCGCCGGGTGAGAAGGCATGATCCAGAACCAGCCACAGTCCAACAGTTGCGTCAAGCACTCCAGGAGGAATGGGACCGCATCACACAGCCTGCAGTTTGGCATTTGATTGACCCCATGCATTGCAGAATCCAGGCTGTGTGTGACGCCAGAGGAGGCCATGCAAGATACTGACTTCAGTGATCCAGAATTGTGCCTTCAACTGATGCAATGAATTGGAAACCAGGAAAAATCTGTTCTTCATTCCTGACTCTAAAACTGTGTTTTAGATTTGAATCTTAATATTTGTTACATTTATCGTCAGAAAATGCCATGTGTTGCAATAAATCCAAGTGTTGCGTTGGAAGGTTTGGTCAGTATATATTTCTTTTGTATTTTGCCTCTGGGTTGTCACTACACATAGCACGCTTCATATAGTATATTTCTCTTATATTGGCATCAGTAGAAATTGTGCCAGCTGCCGGCTTGTCGCTACAAATGGTACACTTCATATAGTTTATTTCTCTTGCATTGGCGTCAAGAAAAATAGTGCCAGCCGCTGGATTGTCATTACACATGGTAAACTTCAAATAGTATATCTGCCTTGAATTGGTTTCAAATTGGGCTCTGTTCTATGGAGGGGGGTTTGTAGCAGGTTTGTAGCAGCCCCCTGCCTTCAGTTCCACACTTGAATGGGCAAGGAGCTCTCAGAACAGAGTCATGTCACAAAACCAAATGTAAGTTTGCATGCCTGTTTGCTTTCAATATATTTTCTCTTTTTGACAAAGTGGTCCCATCAGAACTGATACAAATTGGTGGTATAACTAGCTAAATGACATGTAGTGAACAGCATCACAACACTGTGAAGCATTTGACATTAAGGGCTCAGCCCACGCACTGGTAATTTTGTCCGGTGCAGCCCGTACAGTGGCAATTTCATGCGGTGCAACACCATGCGCAGCCATATTGGCAATAGGGTTGATCGACGTGGGCCAAGATGGGTGTGGCGGCGTAGTAGGGGGATGTGTCACACTATCATCATGACGCAGAGACAATTTCGTGGCAAAAGGCTCTGCCGAAAGTACGCAGAGAGCTCGCCAGCTCCAACCTGGTTTACTTTCTGTGCAGTGGTAATTTGGCTAACTGGCGCACAGTGCGTACACGTCACCGAAACCTCACAGGCAGGTTTCCAAAATGTCAGGCACATTTCAACCAAAAAATAATTACAGCAACCACTATTTAATGTAACTATCTGAATCAACGCATAAATTATAGTATCTATATCGATTTTGCTGATTTCAGATCAAAGGCAGTTGGCACGCGTAATGGAAACTCGACCTGACAGCCCTCAGAGTGTCAGTGCATTCTCTGTGGCATGTTACGTGCTACACAACATAGCTGAATGCCATGAATGTCACTTTGACCTCACACAGGAGACATTACAGGACTTGAGACAGAGAGAGGCCGAACTGCATGTGCCGTATCAGCAGGGAGAGACAGAGAGAGAGAGATATGTGCGTGCATGTGGGCGCGTGAGTGCTTGTGTAGGCTATGAGACAGGGTATGTGTCATTCAGCTGCTTGCACACCGGACGCGAAACAAATTTTTCGCACCACTGATTACATTCAAAGATGCGAATACGTGCGTGTATGCGCGTCTTTGTATTGACTTTGAATGTAATCTGTCATGCGAAAAATTTGAAATCGCCATGTGTTCACTTTGAAGGCCAAATGGAAATGATGATGTCACTTCCTCTTCGGTCTGGTTCTGGATTGCACTATCATGCAGCACTACGAACATTACCGAACACTCAGCTCGACAGGTCCGAAGCTGGGCGTATATATTTTTACAAGTATGCGCTAGCTAATATCATCCAGCTCAGCTTTAATGAAAGAAAAGGGAAAGCTCGGATGTTCGCCCCATGGCAGCAAGTGGTACTATGCCTTAAAAAATTGGGGTTCACGATCGGCACAACCCTATTGCGAATAATTAATGAAAACTGACCACACCTGTTAATGTTGAGAGTCTTCTGAGCTTTTGTAATGGTAATTTAAATGAAAAATTGAAAACAGATCATGACTATCGCCAGTTCACCAGCCGCCACTGATGATTGATATATATATATATATATATATATATATATATATATATATATACACACACATTTTACGGTGATTTAGAGGTTCTTTTTTTGCCCCCCCAAAGAGGACAAATCCCCACCCAAGCTTGGCATCCTGGTAACGCCGCTGGTGAGAGAAGAGCTCATTTGAGTGGTGAAGATTTGACTCGGCTGTGCTAAACCCACTCACACCTTCTCTCCTCCCACTTTGCCACTTTGCGCCGGCAGGAGGGACAGAGACAGGACAGAGGAGTAGTTGCGCCAGGCTGCGCCAGTCATGAAATAGCAAAATACGCCACACCCTGTTGGCGCGGCGCTCCCCTCATTTGCCTCGCCTGCGCCTGGTAAACAAATTTAGAGCCCAAAATGTGAATTTTTCACTGGAATATTCAGACCCTTACCTGATTATGCAACTGCACAGATGTGTAAATTTGAATGCTAGACTAACTGTGAGTAAATCTAGTTTGCCTCAAAAAATGAAATTCTTATAATATTGCACTAAATATTTGTTTGATATTCCACTTAAATGTATATTCTGCGTTCTCATACTTGCTGTATTTATTTTAAGTGCCATCTTCAAATAAATGATGGAGGAAAATGCTATCATGGGAGAATAAATTTTTTTTCAAAAAATTAATCAGATAAGTACCATCTCTACAATCTCATGTTGTAGACATATAATATCATGTTGTTGCATTATGATGTCTAAATTGTGTCAGCCTCAGTTCAGAAAATAAACAGTTTGATTGTTGATTGGGCAAAGTATAGGAGAATATGGTTTAGGTAATCCTGAGCTTAAGGTGAAGTTACTGCCTAACCTGATTTCTTATGTTCTGTTTTACATCATGTGCCATTTTGATATGCGACACTCTAGTGTGAGTTAATACCCTCCAAGATTGCGAGCAACAGTAAGGTCCTCATTTGTACCCAGAAACCTTCACTCTCAAGGTACAGATGCCACAGAGATTTCCACACAAGCCACTGGGGTATTATTGCTCAATAAAATGACACGGAGGCATGGAAGATTAATGAGAGAACCATGGGTCATTTGCTGCATAGAGAGCTGAATCATGTGCCACACCAGCTTCATACACCAATATTTCACCGCAAAAGCATGTTTTACCACAAGAGGCATGCTATAGGTACATATGATTCAGAAAACTGTTCAGTTAATAGCCAGTAACATCTAAATATTTTGCCAAAAAAAAGTCAGAAGACAAAAATAATGGCTGTTAGTTGTGAGTAATGCGGAATCAAATGAGTGGTTAAGCAGGAGAATTTCAACTAACCCTGTGATCTTTTCCATGCTAATTTCTAGAGGACATTTGCTGTAAACTTAGATAAGAGCACTATAAGAATACTGAATTGTTTGAGCTGCAGCATTATGGTCAACAGTTATGAACGTATTATGCGTTTTTAGCACACGTTTTTACTATCTTGCCTCAGTTGATATGTACTGTGTATGAAAAAAAAAGTATATTGAAGATTTTTTTTGCCAGTTTTTATTAGGTAACATGATCATGAATTTAGTGAATGGACTGATTAATTTTAAGGTAGTTGCAATGATTTTAGTCGATGCCAACAGATCTTTCTCATTTACTATAACAACATCTCAGAAAACAGCACTGATGTTGCATTCTTTTGAGATCTCGGAATAGATGTAGCGCTTGTATGATTTCAGTGTCACATTAACAGCTGTATTGGCATGAGGTTATTTTACCTCTACTGTAAACAAAGTGGCCTCACAGTGGTGCATCGAGTGACAAACAACAATGTCACAACCGTCGTGCAAATTCTTTTTGTGTCTCATTCAATTCAGCTACTTGCGCATAGATTGGTGTATATCTCTTATGATTGGTCCACACTGCATGAGTCTCCCCACCCCGGCTGCACCTCCTGACCTGGCTAGCCAAGTGACGGGTATTTAAGCCTTCTTCACAGTATTGCAATTTGCTGGATTGTAATGTGCTTTTGTGTGCAAAGAACCAGTCAGTGTTCTGGTGTAATCAGAAAGGTCTATTGAGTTAGAAAAAAAAAAAACTTGTTTCACTCCTTATTTCAACAGCCAATTTGTGAAAGAAAGACAAGTTATAGTGATCTTACTTGGGACGAATATTCTCATCGATACATTTTTTACATACCCAATGAAATGATTTGACACAAACTGTCCAGATTTTGTGGGTTTTTAACTTTTCTGCGAACAAAGCTCTGATTTCATCTGGGATTACAAAACGAAAAGTTTGCATTGGTCGTAAACGACAATCGTTTTATGCGTTCTTGCATTGTATTCTACACAAAATGAGTACTAATTTTGGACTTTGAACATAGTAAGCGACTGTACGGCAACTTCATGCTCGCATGGACCGGTTGCTTATGTTTATGTTTGGGTTTCTCTTTCGAATATGTGCTGTAACGAAGTCCTAGTAGTCCCCGGTGACTAGGATCACAATTTGGCCAGTGTTTCAGAAACAAACACAAATGCAAAATTTGAACGTCATCATCAACAACAACAATGATCAACGATACTAAGTTACTAACAAAACAATCTAAACACAAGCTCACTTGTCAGCTTGTCTTCACAGCACTCTTACATAGACATTAACACCGAAGCCGTACAGCGGGGCTGGGCCGTGGGCTACCTGCACAGCCCTCCATGTGCTCACCAGAGGTAGCCTGACTGCCATACGGTACCGAGATGAGACCCTCAGACCCCTTGTGAGACCATATGTTGGTGCGGTTGGGTTGCTCCTAATGCAAGACAATGCTAGACCTCATGTGGATGGAGTGTGTCAGCAGTTCCTGCAAGACGAAGGCATTGATACTATGGACTGGCCGCACGTTCCTCAGACGTGAATCCAATTGAGCACATCTGGGACATCATGTCTCACTCCATCCACCAATGCCACGTTGCACCACCGACTGTCCAGGAGTTGGCAGATGCTTTAGACCAGGTCTGGGAGGAGATCCCTCAGGAGACCATCCGCCACCTCATCAGGAGCATGCCCAGGCGTTGTAGGGAGGTCATACTGGCACATGGAGGCCACACACACTACTGAGCCTCATTTTGACTTGTTTTAAGGACATTACATCAAAGTTGGATCAGCCTGTAGTGTGTTTTTCCACTTTAATTTTGAGTGACTCCAAATCCAGACCTCCATTGGTTAATAAATTTGATTTCCATTGATAATTTTTGTGTGATTTTGTGGTCAGCACATTCAACTATGTGAAGAACAAAGTATTTAATAAGAATATTTCATGCATTCAGATCTAGAATGTGTTATTTCAGTGTTCCCTTATTTTTTTGAGCAGTGTATAATTGTCCCTATAATTTGTGGAGTCTTTTGATTCCTTCATTCACCAAGATTGTCCATGATTCACAGGGGGCAAAGACAAGAGCGTCAGACACTGACTGTACGTGACTTCTGGATTGGTAGGTCGATCAGGTGAAATTTTATGGAAATTGAAACTGAAATTAAATCAAGACAGACTTACCAATCATTTTAGAAAAAACTTCTGTCGTTGAATATATGTTTGCGAAGAGTGGCCAAGAAGTTTTCTACTACCAATGTTCTTGCAACCATTTGGGAAAGTAGTAATGAGGATTACGGAACTTCACAGTCTGAGGGATTGGATTTGTGTGATGAAGATCAAAATTATTCTATGAAAATAAAAAATGATTTAAAATTTTAATGAAAATGACAGAGATCTGTTTAAAAATATTATGTCTGTATGTGCGTGCATATGTGTGTGAGCAAGTACATGTGTGTGTGTCTGCCTGTGTCTGTGTATTTGCATGTGAAAAATAGCATAATTACCTGCAATGGCATCACATAGCACTTCACATGCTTCATTGTACACCGTATCAAAGCATGAGTGGAAAATTATTTTTCAAAAAAATTAAATTGTCTGTGACCATTCTGACACAGCATTAGTCACTATTCCTCCATCTCTCCGCTACAAAAGGAGTCAAAATGAGAATGTGTCTGAGTGATGATAAAGCCCCTCGAGCATTACACTTCAAAGCTCCAGCTCTAAGCTCACTCTCAATGTTTAGATAAAGGGCCCGAGTTGGCAACATTCATAATCAGAGGGATATCAACCATAAACAGAACTTTCCTGGCGCTACTCAGGCTCTTTGGCAGTGTTTCTTAAGGCAGCCACCCCGCTAGGACTGCTGAGCATTTGGGATGAGAAGGCATGAAAGATGGACCCATGCTAAAAGCGGGCCCACCCGCAAAGACTATACCTGTGACTATGACTAAGGTTGACTATAAACAACAATGACAGACTAAATAAAAGGCTAGCCTTGCTGAGCAATGCGTATTAAGTAACATAGCCCACCATAAACAACAGTTTCTCTGAATTCCCAAAGCCAGCTATTTTATCTGATAAAACTGAAAACCACCATACTTTTTAGCATTTCTGAAGATTTGCAAAACAAATTTAATCTGTTTTTCACACAGTCAGTTAGCTTGTGACTTGAGCCTGAAGGCTCAAGTTGCAAATACTGTTTCAAAGCTACATCGCCTCTGCATAATACTAAGGAAAGCCTAGTAATCACTGTGTTCATTTATTTGACCTCTAAAAGGTACATCTTGCTGTCTGTAGGTAGCAGTTAAATCAATTTTTGCTTAAACAGTGTACTTGTTGCATTCTACACTGCCTTGGGGCAATCGTATGCAGCACAAAAAGCCTCTTTCCAGTACACCCCTGTTCAGATTAAGCTGCATGCAAATGAGCAATCTGATGTGCTCATGTGTTAAAGTATTCGTTGACTGTTTTTTGGCATTTGTCACTGAATGGTTTTGTCCTAACAATATCAACGGACAAGAAACAGGCTATCTTTAGATATGCTGTACTTCAATGTGGGTATAAAGTCACGTCGATCAGGTATTTTTCTTTGAATGTGCATCTTGATGGAGATACCCAGTCTCAATGCAGTTTGAATTTACTTTGCACTGCATTAAGTTTGACAGAATTAAATTCCAATGTAACATCAGCTGCTTCAAATATGCTGTCCTCAGACAACTCTGTTGTTAACGTTAGAGGGCAACTAGCAGGTATCTTGGTCTTGTCAGGTAGCAGCAGGTTCCAGAGTGGATGGTGAGCAGCTTACAATATAGTCACCGTTTGGTACTGGAGAGGGGCTCTTGGGACACTGTTTTTTGTGGACAGTGGTTAATTGAGGTCAATCTTTTGAAGGGTTGTGTCAGGCTTCAAATATCATCTGCGGAGGTTTGTTGGGGGTAAGCTTATGTCCAGCAGACAAGCAGTCTCAATCGCGTCTTCTGTCGCTTTAGTTTTTGGCCCTACTGCAGAAGTTTTTGAGAGATTAAGTTGATTGAGGGAGAATAAACTCATTTTGAGCTTGGCTGTAAATACTCAGTGAATATGAACAATGGGGTAAGACAGGACTGTCAGTTGCAATTTTGGGAGGACAGCACCACTTTTGAAAAGATACAACTTACGATACAGCTGAGAATTGACTGGACCTATCTCTACTTTTTACAAAATTGAGAAAATGGGATGTGAAATGTTGCTGCATCATAATTTCTCACCCCAAGTATACTTGTATATTCAGGGGAGTTCTTGGGGCTGAAAGGTAAAATACCATGCATTTCTACCTTTGGTAGAATGATTTTAGATAGGGGATCTAGTGAAATGTAAATGGAGATAGACCTTTGGAATTTTCAAAATCTCATAAACTTTGTGGGCATATGTTCTATCTCCGAGATAGCTCCTTGTATTTCCAGAAATGTTTAGCCACAAAGTTCTATGTCCAGCCTTGTGGTTTTTTAAATAAAGAACACAACAATCTAACTCTACCCAAATCTGCAAATTACATGTTCATGGTAAAAGGTAATAGAGAATTTGAAAGAAAAACAGGGCATCTGACAATAATAATCACTCAAAATGGGCAGCCGCCTCCAGTTTCAGTTCAAAGCTTCTTATGGCTTAGAAGTTAAAACATCTACCATAACACAATGAATGAACTGGTTCTTAGTCAAAATCTTTGAGTGCTATTGCTGAAAATGATAATGCAAACAAACTCTCTATTGAACGAATAGTCTCCCTGAAAACCTTAACACTGATAATATTCAACAAACAACTAATACAACTTTACTGGGTGGTCCAGAAACTATATGCAACAGATGCTCCCCTCTTGACTAGATTTGGTGTGGATCAGGTTGACTCATTTCCATCAGTAAACCACATGTAAGGCCTAATACATACACTACAAAGTGTAAAAACTCTGGCCTTGGGCTTGGTTTCGAGGAGTATTATGTCTACCATTTTGTACTTGTTCATGTGCATACGCATGCATCTTGCGATGCATAAAACATGAGATTTGAAATCAAGTGGTACTATCTTAAATGGTCCCCTGGAATAAGAAAAATGAAGGGTTTTAAAACAAATAGACACTTCATACAAGTGCTATAGTGCCAACCTATCTAAAATATCCCAGATTTTATCATCTGACAACCTGCTATTTGGAAAGTTAGAGGGTTTTTGCTTTGAAATGTTAGAGTTATCTTGTTATCCTGATCATGTGACCCTATATCCATCTCCCTGATTCAACAAAGTGGACATCAAACTCATTAAACTAAAATGGACTGACAGTTTCTACAAAGTACAATGCATTTTCTGGGTGTTTCTCTCAGGATATAGTACCTGTTAAAACTGAGATCATTTCTATGGTAGAACATAATTTTTGATGAAAAGTGGAGGTAGACCCAGTTAATCCTCAGCTCACGACAATGTAAGGCTCAATGCATTATTTATCCAATCAGATTTCCTTTTTGTTTTGATAACAGTGTGTACAACCTAACATCTTCAGGCGCCCATGATTGAATTTCCCTCATTTTAGAAACGTCAGGTCCAAAGACCCGTATTGCAATGCACCCAAAAATGCAAATGCAAACAGAAAAAAGCTCAGAGTAAAAACCTGTGTGGACATACCATTTAAAGAAGATAAATCAAGCATGGCACTTAGTTAAGACATGCATCATTGCACTGACACTTCATCTGACTTAAATGGTCTACTTAAAGGTAATATTCCTCTCACCCGAGAGCTAACAATCTGACGCCAATTTCTGTGACTCAACCCCTTTAATTCCACTGGTCACAGTTGTGACCGATTTTTTTATTTATAAATTTATTTATTTTTACTTCTTGAAGCTCTAAAAGAGTTGTTTTTGGCTTTGGGCAAAAGAGTGCAACTTTGAACTTAACCATCATGAAATTAAAAAAATAAACAGTTAATGTGTTCGAGAGGTCAAAGGAGTAAAATGCATGCACTTACATTGCAAGGAAAAATTTGGGATTAAACGGGAAATGACAAAGGGCGAATGATACTTCAAATGAGTAAGTACAACTGCTGCGTCAAATGAGAAAATAGACTCTTATGATGAAATGCATTGAGATCCTTTTTTTTTCATTTTCTAAAAATGGGATACCTGCGTAAACACGTTCCGTTCGTTCAAGTATTTTGTCAGGGCTCTCCTTTTATGAAGAATTTAAGAGTTGAAAAATGAGACGACAGGTTCCATTTTGATAAATTACATTTTAGTTTCCATTGTGCTTCTCCGTGCAAGGACTGAACTTCCCTGCCCTTTACAGCCTCTTAGTTTAGAATGAAGATTTTTTTGGTGTCTCAGTATGGAGTTAAATTACTGCCAAAACCTTGTATACAAACCGAACATGTTTTACAAATGCACAACGATTCACAAACAAATACAATGTGATTTGCAAATATAAAAATGATTCACGTGCAAACAAAGTGTGGTTTGCAAATATAAAAACGATTTACAAACAAATACAGTGTGGTTTGCAAATATAAAAACGATTCACGTACAAACAAGGTGTGATTTGCAAATATAAAAAACGATTTGCAAACAAATACAGTGTGGTTTGCAAATACAAAACACAATCAATAAACGAATGTATTCAGTTTTACAAATACAAAACGTACCGAATGCGAGTATACGACGAGAACCATTCCCTACACGTACAAATCACTTTTGGCAGTTTTCTACCGCTGACATGGCGTAAAGGATTTTCTCACAAATGTCCTCACTGTTATTGGCCCTGCTAAACAGCAGGTGGGGCTATGACTCAATTTCCTAGATCTCCACACCGAGAAGTGTAAAAGACAGAAAACGGCCCAACGACAACCGTGGACATGAGGATGATGGCTGAAGCTAAATAAAAAATGAGCAGCCAACAGGTGGGTTGGAGCTTTTTGCTGGTAAAAGTATTATGTTACCTAATCTTCACGGTTTCGTGTGTAGTATGCTTGCTAAATATGTATGACAAAAAGTGCATGATATCAAGAACTAGCCTGCTAATAACGGCAACCTAGCTCATATGAAGTCAGACTAATTTTCATTTTGATGTTCGGTAATTTAGTCTATAAATTGATTAGTTCGGCCCCTCCCGATTTCACGCTCAGTTCATATTATATAGTATACCAATCGGAGTTTTTAACGTCTTCTAGCTAATTTAACTGATCGAATTGGAAACTTCATAGCTAGCTATATAGCCGCGAGGGACATATCGAGGCATTAAAACCAGATGTGGCTATGTGCAAAATCCTACCATAGCCACATAGCCACTTCTGGTTCTAAGCCCTCGATATAAACCTAACTGTTAGCTGTATTAACACAAATTATATTGTGGGCATTAATCCACGAAGGTGTTATTGGTGCATGATAATTGTAAGATGAGGGATTCCTGTTATGGTCTCCCCAGGACAGTCCGCGGCGGTGAAGTCTCGATCATTTTCATCGACCCGTATTGAATACATCGACCCCCGTTCTCTCTGGTATATTCACTAAGTGGCTTCATCATGGAGTCGATTAATTCAACGCGTTAAATTCACCGTGGGTATGTTTGTTTAAGTGCATGGCGACTTACAAAATGGGTTAATCAGTGACGTTTAATGTGATTATGGTTTCTTCACTGTTAGTTAGCCTTTTCACGATTAAAAAAACCCCTCATATTTCGCTTCCATTATTTGCAATTTAGAGCGGAAGGGTCGATGAAATAGTCACTTGCATATGAATTGTCCCGGGCTGAGGATACCTCCGCTCCTAGATAATTTCTTATTGACCGAATCACGGTGGTCGTTTACAGTAACTTCGGGTTAAAGAAAATCGCTGCGTCAAGCACTCATAACCTCGAGTTTATCCACCTGTGATACAGTCTTCATGTAATGTATCATTGTCAAAGGTCCTCAGAATTTCTTAAGGAGTCTAATGCCAACATCACACATCATTTATAAATCTAATCAGCCTTTTCTTCAAGCTAATTTGTGAGTTAGTAGTCATATTTAGTTTGAACAGAGAAAATATGACCCTCCTAACGTGTGAAACTCATGTTTTCATAAACTGCTTTTATGAATATTCAATTTTTTTTCACTTCTTTCATTTTTGTTTTTATTTATGCATTTCCAGAAGCCAGAGTATGCCCATATTGAATCTGCTGCTCGGAACTTGCTGTCTCTATTAACAGCAACAGTCAGTCATGAGACGGTTCAGGATCAGAATCAGGGCCAGTCTCCCAGCCAGGGGCCTTGCCAGGAATTGAGAGTGAGACAGGCCAATATCCAGCAGGAGATGGCAAAGTTAGAAACATTATAATCTGGATGTATTGTATATCGTGTCTGTGGGCTGTTTTAGCTTTTGTGTGACATGTGCTTGAATTTTCTTCACAGGTCTTTTCCTGGTCTTTTTAGAGGAGAACGAACCAGAGGCAAACGCAGGTTTCCTACGCCGCTTAAACAGGTGTCAGCAGCACCCACAAAGACCACAAATATCCAGTTTTATTTACTCCCAAAACCCATGACCAAAACACCAGGAGGGCCCCTGGAGCTCACGCTGTTAATGGCAGGTTTAGGTAAACGCCTAATAGCTTTGCCTGAACACAGCAACCATGCAGAGGTAAGCATTTCTAAAATTATATGATATGAAGCGGTCATTAATAGTGGTAATTTATTGGTAATAATTGGAGTGCTCATGATTGGTTGTAATGCGTGGTCACATATATCATCTTCCTTCGAAGATTTCAGCTGCGCTTTTGGCTGAATACCCCAAACTGGAGTCTCTGTCTGGTGGATGGCTATTTTATAAGGCATCAGGTAAGAGGATTGACATTGTATGGCACATTTAAAATGGATGTTATATTAACACAATAATTGAGTGTTGCTTAACCATGCTGACGATCTTCATTACTTTTGGAAAATTTCTGCATAAAGTTAACATTATCACTTTCCTGCCCCTGAAAATACTTAAGGAGGAAGTGGCCAGAGAAAACTTACTGTGATCCCACCTGAGTCTGAAGGCTATACTGCAAAACTTCTTAAGACCATATCCAATAATGGAAGATGCATGATTTTCATCATTCCACTGCAAGATGAACTGGACACCCTGCCACTTCCTGCTGATGCCCCCGAATTCAGCAAAATGCCAAAATCGCAGTGCAAGACATGTGGAGAAATTTTACCATTACAAGTTCTTGCTCTGCATGTGAATTCTTGCAGCAAGTCTGCAGAAGACACTGAACAAGTAAGTTTTTTGACTTTACTAAGCAACAGTGCCTTGCTCTTGAAATCTTTTAAATTTTACAGGGAATGCAAGACAGCTACTTTGCAATGATAGTGTTGTCTTTAGTTTAGTAAATTTGACCCATTCAACAGGAAAACGATGAGGATGCTGATGAAAAACAAGATCAGGATGCAGATCATGATCAAGATGTTTCATTTGCACCCAGTCACCCCAACAATAAGTGTAAGTATGTTGTCATGACACACTTTTAAAATAACTTCACATACTTTGATGCCCGATTGATGTTTGATGAAATTATTTATTGTTGGCTGCATTGTTTGATTTAAATCACCATTAAGAATTAGCTTATTTGTTAAATTATTCTGATTGATGTCGTATTATTATTTCATTAATTTCCATCCCATGTTCTCATTTTATAGTCATGGGACTGATAATCTTTCCATGTTACTATTTAGTTCCCCTCCCTGGTCGTGCTTTGTTTCCCAGTGACCACAGTGTTACTGGATTGTCTCCTTTGCTTGCACAGATAATTTATCATGCAAAATTTTGAAACAGTTTGGATCATGTCAGTTTTTATGGTTTTGGCCTAAATTCTCACTTATAGTTTATTTAATCTACACCTATGCAATGGAACTGTATATATACAATATAGTTCTATGAGAAATTGCCTTCTGGATCATTTGCGAACATTAATATTTGAATTTTAATTTATTTACTTTACTTATGCTGCTTACTGTATTTTACAGCTTCTCCAGTTGCTACTGAGAAAGTATGCCCTATATGCCAAGGAGTGTACCCTGCTGACTTTATTGAGGTGCATGCCAGTGACTGTGGAGAGAGGTATATTGTCGTCTCATATACTTTTGCCTTGGTGCATAACTAATTTGTCTTTTTCATTGGATACAGTTTATTGCAAAACAAATTCTGCTCTTCTTTGAAATGACTCAAAATATGGTGAACAGTTTAATCAACAAGAGACTTGTGGGACCATACTGTCAATCTGAGTTTTTGCATGGTTATTACTCCTTGCTGTTTGGGACAAGACATTACTCATGACTTTTTAGGAATGAACAAAGTGAATATTGCTGTGGCCTTCCCGGTCTCCAGGCTATAGCACAAAATAAAAAAATCATTTCACCATGCAACCTGAGTTAGCAGATGTGGGTGAAGATGCTGCCCTGACCATACTCAGGGATTAGAGAATGCTAAAATATGCAAGGTGTCCTGGAATTCATTAAGTCGGGTGAACACATTAGAACTGAAGAGTATTTAAATTTTTTTCCCTTCAGCTTTAGACTATTATTGTTACTTTTGATGCTGAAGAAACAGTTTTGAACCTAAATTTGCAAACAAATGTTTATAAAATGTCATTTTTCATCATCTAAGTATTTTGTTCATTTCCAGGTGAAGCAGCTTTAAACTGTTGTATTCAATTGTTCATTTTTTTTTGTATTGTTACATGGAGAATATTGTGTTTTTTAGGCCATCAGCTCCGGAGGAGCTCTCATTTAACTGCAGTGGAGTGGATGTAGACGCAATGGAAGGACCATCTTGCACATCTTCTCAGCTTGCACCTTTGCAGAATCAGCCAACAGGCTCTACTGGGTCTTTCGATACTGCCGACCAAACTGAGGGTTTGTAGTGTGTTTGTTACACCCCATAAGTGGTCCATGATTAAAACAATTTGTTGATTGCTTTTGCTGTTTTGAAATCTTTCATTCGTTTTTAGATTGGAAGACCATACCAGACCTCTCCAGGGCTGCTCAGTTGTACAGGGAGACAATGCTTCACAAATACGCATCATGGAAGCCACTGCATTTGCATGTTGACCTCAGAAGCAGCATCTCCGATCAAGAAATGGCTTTCATTGCATTTTATAAAGCACACAATGTAGAGTGGGCAAGTCCTCTGCATTGCAGACTTGAAGGTTCACCTTGTTTTGTTCCTATAGTTTATTGTTAGTACAGTCTGTTTTCAATTAACTACCCAGAGTTTTTGCATTTCTTTTAATTACTAGGCGATCCTGCAATCGGAGAGGGAGTGAATCGGTTCATGTTATCCAGAGTCATGCAGAAACTGAAAGACGGTTTTAACTTGAACTTTGGTAGTGTCTACAATTACTCCTCCATATATTGTTGAGTGGGTTCAAGCACCACTATTCCAAATGCTACCTTAAATCTCTCCAGAGCATATCTAAAATATACTGTACCTGTACATATGTTTTATTGTCTTCTCTTAAACCACCACTGATTTAATGAAAATTTGTGTACATGACCATTTGTCAAGGTGTTTCTTTTGTTTGCACAGGAAATTCTTGTGTCACAAGGCTGTTTGATGGAGAGCCAGACCATCTTGTACCTTCGTCTTCAGCATTCCTGGTGGAGAGTGACCTGTTTCTGATGGCTGGCAGAATGATTGGACATTGCTTTTTACATGGAGGGCCTACACTGACAGGCCTTAGCCCTGCTATCATTCACATCCTGTGTGGAGGCACTGCTGAAACTGCCATCATAGAAATCAATGACTGTCCAGACACTGATCTGCGGGAAAAAATCAAGTTGGTGTGTATACTGCAAACTGCATGATTTAAATTTCAACATATTTTAAGTTCTTTTAGCTGGGTTTGAAGAGTGTCCATATTGTGTCTTTAAGCTTGAAGGGAGCTGCGATCTCTCAGCTGATGAAAAGGGGAGTGTAGATGCCTTGTGCTTTGCATGGGACCTTCCTGTGATGACGGATGACAACCGAAGATGGCTCTTTGAGAGGCTTCTGCATCATGCAGTACTACATTTCTGCTCAAACTATTTTACTTCATTTCTAACTGTTTTAGCCGCTACTTGTGTTGAAGATTTGATATTGTCTCTTCTCTCCCTAGGTAATTGGACGGACCATGAGGCAAATTAAGCAAATTAGGAAAGGATTTAAAGAGACCATGCTGTGGCCATTCCTGAGTGAACGTCCAGATGTTGCTCCAATTGTCTTTCCACGGGAGTCGTATGCTGCATTGACCCCAGAAGTAAGTGGTTCAGTTGAGACGGGTAATTTTGATTAGTTTGAAATTAAGTGTTTAATTGGGATCGTCAACACTGCAGGACAATCCTTTATTTCACATGGTTTGTCTGCTTGGTGTTTGCCTGTGTAGAGCATTCTGGACCGCATCAGCTGGCCCGCCATGACTGAAGATGACGATGATGATGAATGCTCAGTGGAAGATAAAGGACGCGTCACAGGCTACCTTCGTCAATTTATTCAGAATGGTATGTTTCCTAAATGCAACTAGCGATGCATGCATGTTTTAAATAATGGATTTTATTTTTTTTCTCTGACTTATCTGATAAAGTTTACAAAATGGTGAATTTCTACTTTATACATTAGTAATTAACCCAGATCTGATTTTGAACCTTATCATCTTTATTTTTTACAAACTGTCCCAGAAGAGCCAGCATGCTATATTATTAATTTGTGCAGTGTATAATTTATTGGCTGTTTTCTACCTCTGTCCTTCGTACTGGAAACAAGGTGATTTCTAGAGATAATTTAAGAAAAAAAAAAAACAATGGTTGTAAGCCTATCTGGAAAAACCACTCTGGGCAAGTTATTCATTTTGATGATTTACACTGAGTTGTTTTACACTGAGCTCTGAGTTGTTTTGAACAGTTACTGGGAAAACTTAAGTTGCACGAGTAATGATAGTCCATACTTGGCATTTAACTACATGGCTGATACTTGTCAAGCAATGTTTTTGGTGGTTTTGTTTCTTTCAAAGGACAATTTGACATTAGTGAACTACACGTATAAAAAGAACAGAATGCTCCTTTACAATGAGCATTTATTCATTCATGTTTCTAGCATGCACTGATGAGCTGAGGGCACTCATAAAGTTCTGGATTGGATGGGAGGTTCCTAGCAGTACCCTCACGGTGGAGGTCATTCATTGTAACCTGCCAAAGTCATCCACGTGTTTTGAGACGCTCCGTCTTCCTGCCCATTACCAAGACTTCCCAGAATTTAAGAAAGACTTGATGGCATGTGTCAACACAAATGACACTGGATTTGGACTGGTGTAAATGGTTGCAGTAAAATTTGTAGCTGCAATTGTAGGGCTTGTGCCTAAGCAGTTTGTTACTGTTACTGAGATATTTTGTTAGCTCTTAACAATCTTGGTGTTAATCTGTTAATTGTTTTTCGGAGTCGGGTTTTCTGATAATTTGAATCAATTTCAAAGATGTGCAGTGATTTTAAATTGGCCTTTTGAATTGGTCTTCTAGGGGAAAAAAAAATATTCTGCACATGGGTTTAAAAATCTGTGGGCTGTAGATTCACGTTTGTATGTTAATATCATTAATCATATTGAATAAAAGATTTTTCATAAGCTTTTTGCCCCCAGTCTTTTGAACAACAGTGTGCAGAATCCTTAATTTCTTTCCTGTTTCAGTTTTTGGATTTTTGTTTTATCATCAAATGTGGAAATACAAGGAGGAAAGCATTCCAGAAAAAGCATCTTTTTTATTTATCAGTTTGAAAAGAAGGCCTTCAAATCGTAACAATCTTCTGGATGTAAAATGAGAACAAGCATTCTTTGCACATTCATTTTCTTAATTATCAAGGGCTAGGAAACAATCCCTTTAAATCTTATCAGTCCTTTGGAAATAAAATTAAAACTGCTAGCAGGTTTGAACAAGCCTGTGCACGTTGGCAGTGGTGGCCATATCCTGGCGGGTGCAGTTGTGCACTTCCATGACCACAGGCCACTGCAAAACTGTCTTAAGATAAAGTCCACACACTCAACACAGGACGTGTGTCCAGAATGTGGTGCTAGCCATGTCATTTGCCAATACATTTGCATTGTGTTACTATGTATCAAGTGTTGACTAAAGAATAAAAATTTCAAAAAAATAAACTGTTGGTCAAACCAGTATTTATTTCCTACATCCAGTAGTTGAAGTGTGACTAAATATTATATTGTAAATGTCTTTTGACCAGAGCTCCATGAAATAAAAAATATAGTCCTATCGTCAAATTCCTAACCACTTCTTTAATCTTGAAGGAGAATGTAATAAGGTAAAGGAGAAGTGAAAAAGGGAATTCTTAACAGCTTTGGAAGACAACTGTGCTTCTAAGAGAAATCAAATGCACTTAGAGTAGGCAATGTGATCATGCATCTCTCGCTTCGATTCGTTTGTTTTTGTGATTGTTTACCGCTTTAAATATTTCTCACTCATGGAATTTTGGGATGGTGTTCTCTTTTCAAAAAGTATGATTCAGTTTACCCAATGCTAAAGGAGGAAGCACTGAAGCACCTTCACTGAAATTCTAGAGAGCTCAAACAAACTTATGGCTACCATGTAAATACTCTGGGTCATTTTCAAGGAGTGGGAAACACTTTCCTAAGCAAAAAAGACTTTGAACGCAGCCCAGGGCTCTTGTCTAGCATGTGAAGATTGGGACTCCTTCAGCTACTTGTTTGAGTTGCAATAACTTCCTCTTTCATGTTAAAATGTGCCACGACACCATGGACACGCCGCTCAAAGAAACAAGCTTTGTAATTCATCATCGCCAAGGTCTTCAGACACCCATACATACATATGTGAAATCACTTGGGTTAAATCTCCAGAAGGAGCTAGTTAACGTACAGTCAGGAAAAAAAAGTTGCAGATCGAATAAAAGTTGGCCCAATTAAACGTAAATCCAAGCACTTCAATCCAACAATGGCCACGTGTTTGGTGGCGACACAGCCACCAGGGAATGCCTGAGGTCGAAATACAGTATTTTGTTATTTCACATCCACCTGACAAGCAAGCAAATTTCTTCTGAGTTCTTGAGCTTGGCAAGACCCAAAAAATCGCAGTAGAATAATAATAAAAATATCACAGTAATTATGATGATCTCATCAGAAGCAACGGGTTCTCGGGCCCTAAATATCCAAAAATAATCAAACTGCATGTTCATTATACAAGGTTGGACAAAAGTTCCGATAATTTTAACGGCCTAAAGTCTGTTTCAAATTTTACTCTACATTCTCTAAGTCTACCAAGTGCTGGACATACTGGACAGTAGCTAGGTAGATGTCTGAGCCATGTGATTGGGAGTGTCCCAAGGGATCTATTGCTGCCCTAAGTGTTGCCACTTGTTCAGGGCTCAACACATCGCCTGTCTCAGGCACAGTGACCTCGGAGTGTGAATATTGAGGCAGGCCACTGTCCTCCCAGTCAAGATGAGGTAGGTAGAATGCCTGAAAAGACATGAGCACAGTGGGAATGCAGAGCATTAAAATCCTTTGCACAATTATATTATCACTGATTGAATTAAATTTTTATGTAAAATCTTCATGCATATGAATTCAGCTGGACCAGAGCATCCAGGTTCTGTCCCACCAAGATGACTTTGAATAAGTCGGACATTAATTGATTTTGCCCAGGAGACCCAAAGATATTTTTGTGTCCAGTATTAAAATGTGTACTTGTCACATAGTGGTGCATAATACAGCTACTGTTCTAATGTTAAAATATTCAATTTTGGCCAAAGTTTAGTGCTGCCTTTGAAATAATGATAAGTCTGCTTTGGTTGTACTCAATAGTTTTTGTTGTATTGTCATACATATAAAGTGGTGAATTTGAACTGAAATAAATTTATAACACAAGCAAAAATGGCACAAACACTTCACTCTACCTCTGCATTTTCTGGTTCTGTCACAGCATGCTGAATGTTTCCCATCTCCCACAGTTGATTGGGAGTAAGGTTGCCCTCAGTTCTGAGTGGGTGGTTATCCCAACCACTGTGGAAGATGTCAAGACTGGCTTGTATTCTTGGCAGAAATACAAAATGACAACTAAAGAGGTGTGCAGTGCTTGACAGGTCAAGCAAACCATCGTCTTCAAGTGAGTGCAGCAGACTGTAGTATATGTTGGTCACGGCACACCAAAGATCTCGCCAGAGTCGCTCAATTCTGGAAAAAGACATTGAATAAGATTGTGTGTCTTACCTTCATTTATGCAAAAATTTTTTGATGCATTTTTTTTCCCAAAGATACAACTAAAAGCTCAGAAAAGGACATTTGTCACAATTCAGTGATTTTTTTTTTCTCTCTTCTTTTTTGTTCAATTTTTGATCTCGTTTCCATTCCAAAGGCAATTGTCAATGCTCTCAGATCTACTAGTTGGTTGAGGAAGGAGATCAGTCCCCAGCAGTGGCAAGTTTGGAGTAACCAATTGCGGCACCTATTAAGTTCCTGGGCAAATATCCACAGTGCCAACCAGAATCCAATTCAATATGTATAGCATGAGTAGCAGTATTTCGTGTCAAATCATATTGATGATAACAGTGGCTCATCAAATTAAGGTAGAATATTGACCTTTGAGACAAAGCTGATGTCTTCTTTAAAAAAAAAATAAAAAGCATCATCCACTAAAAACATGCCTTTGAATGCCATTGTCAGAAAAGGCATTTGAGACAGTATGTTAGCAAAGGATTAAAAAAGTTACAAAAATGCACATGCTTCAAAATCTATGCCATTACATAAATTCACGTGAAAATGATATTTCATGATAGAAGAAAAATAGGCTCGATAGATGGAAGTGGGACTAAACGTGCCTTTGATTATGCACGCTCTTCCCAGCAATGAAACTGGACCTTCCTGTTCCTCTGACAGAGAACATCAGCCGTGCGATTTCAATGTTCTCAACGCCGTGATCTCCTCTCACCCTAAAAAATAAACAGCCTTTCTGCATTAGTTTAATGTGAATACATGTCTAAAACATTTAACTTCAGGCCTTTCCAGTTCCTCCTGTCTTTTCATGATCCTGATGGGCACATGATGTAGATGTACCAGCTTCAGACGCACTGAAGACAATAAAATCAAGACAATCAAGTCACCAATACCTTTTCGGTGCTTCTATTTTGTGCATTTTTATGGATGTGTGGCATACAAAATGCATGTTATTGAGTGGGTGAATAAACTGCGCGTCCACACTACGAAATCTAGGCCAGAATGCATAATAAAGAATTTCGATCAGCCAAACAGTTATTCCATACACTACCTCTGAACCCTTGAACATGCAAATCTAGAGGGTAATTCCTAGTTCACCCTTTTACGCCGAACGTGTCATTGCCAACAAAGATTTGCGTGTAATTTTGAAAGTACCGCACTTACTGTAAATTTTGCGTGATCAAAAAAAATTCCAACTTTTCCTGAAAGCTGAGAAGCTGTGCTTCAGCCCGAATACAGGTTACTATGGTAAACACGGCAGCATGATTCTCTGCTGGGATTTTTGAATTAGGCCTAAAAGGGTTAAATCAACATGTCATGTCACCAACTAATGCAGATGATTTAGAAATATTTCCTGCAGTTTGAAATGATTAAGCTAAATATCTCTATGATATTCTCGAGAGAAATACTACAATATGAGAAATCAAAGTAATGAAAATCCCAAACAGGACATTTTATTTTGATATGCAAAACAAAGTATTCCATGAATTAATCAAAAATAAAATTCTAACTGTACAGTGTCAGAACAATTTGAGATGATAGGTGTCAGGTTTCAGGTTCAAGTTGACATGGAATGACCCAAGTACTAAGTATTATTTACCTTAATGGAAATCCAAATCTATCCACTGACTTCTGGAAGAAGCCAAGGGCTGTTGAGGACAGATTGTTGTTTGCTGCACCCAAGTACATGATCTGTGGAAAATTTAAATAAGGGTGTACATTTTTTCTTTCTCAAGTTGGCCAGTTGTTTTTCTTTTCTTATTTTTTTAAAGGATCATACCTTCCTTGAAAAGCCATCAACACCACCAAAGATGACTATGTTGTACCTGTTTCGACAAATGACACCACAATTATGCAGTCATAGTAGGGTTGATCAATTCATTGACATTGCAGTGTGCTTATGTGCAATATCAAAATCACAGAGTCTACTTTTTTGATAAATTTAATACCACTTTAAATAAAGCACTGTGGTGCCACAGAGATGCCCTGGCTTACAAATCAAATTCTCCTGACATAAAAAGAATGCTTGTTTGGTACAGACCCCAGCAAATGTATCTTTTTAATTTATTTTTTTCCCCCAGAGGAAGAAAACTTATGATGCAAATGATATGATTTGCTTTTGAAATGTTATATAATCATGTCAAAATAATTGCAATATGATTTTTTAATTTAATCATTTAGCCCAATAAATAGATGCAAAATACTGAAACAAATGCAATTATACAAACCGAATAAGCTTGTGGTTGGTGTCAATATGCATCAGGGATTTGGGACCAGGAACAGAGTAGGTGCGCCGCACAACACACCCTAGCTGGTTCAAACGGTGAAGGATGCCCACAGTGTCCACACGGTGCATGGATGCCCGCACCCTCTCCCACTGCACTCTGAATCCCCTGGCCTGCAAGCTTCCCTTGACCAGGCGGTACCCAGCATGAGGCATGTCTTTTTTTATTTCCGCTACCAAATGGTCCAATTCTGTGTCTGAACAGGCACTGTACAGTGCTCTGACGGAGAGGGCCGATTCTGCCATTCTTCTGTAAACAGTGCGAGTAGACACTCCCATTAGATTGGCTATACATGGCACTTGAAGACCTTGGTTGAGAAGGTGAAACAGGGAATCTGGAGATAAATCAAATCTTGGACGCCCAGTAACTCCAGGACAAACCTGAACTAAAACTGTGGGGACCTGATTTTCTCTTTCCTCAACAACTAGCTTGTGTAGTTCTGAGACTGAATCTACTATTGCCCTTGGAATGAGAATCTGATCAGACAGAGCACTAAAAAGAACAGCCTCCTGAGAACACACAAACTCGAGATAATCCAGGTCAAGTGGCCTCTGATTGACAACATGCAGAATTCGTGCATGGAGCCTCTCCAACATGCTTTGTACAAGCAATTCCTAGAGAGGGAGAAAAGAAGAAGAAAGTGTGGAAGATCAATAATGCTGGTACATCTTTGACCATGGCTGGTGAACTTCTATATTCTGCAGGACATTGGCAGATGACCAATGTGTATTTGGAGGTCCTATCCGTTACAAAAGCCTCAGCTGACTCATGCTAATGTGCCCACTTCAGAAATAGAAGTGGGTTATTTTTCGTATGAGCATAAAAGCAGTTCTCTAAACGATATGTATTTTCCTCTTCCAAGAGAGAACACTTGAACCAATTATTTCAAACTCCCTCATATGATTTTCAACTCAGAGGAAACACAAATTTTTCACTTCAGGGTGCTCATATTGTAGCTGGTCACACTAGTTATTACAATTAATTCACAACTTTGCTATCTCAAAAAAGTTTTGCCAATTAGATGAACAAATGATGCGTAATGGTATTACACATTTTAAATCCACAAATCTTATTAGAAGTCCTTCAGCTCTTTGACAGTAATACATTAAATTAATAGACTGAATCAACGAGTGGAAAACACAAGGTTATCACTGCCTGACGCACATTTAAAAAAAAATTATTATTATTGCCGAAATTATCTAGGAGCGGAGGTATCCTCAGCCCGGGACAATTCATATGCAAGTGACTATTTCATCGACCCTTCCGCTCTAAATTGCAAATAATGGAAGCGAAATATGAGGGGTTTTTTTAATCGTGAAAAGGCTAACTAACAGTGAAGAAACCATAATCACATTAAACGTCACTGATTAACCCATTTTGTAAGTCGCCATGCACTTAAACAAACATACCCACGGTGAATTTAACGCGTTGAATTAATCGACTCCATGATGAAGCCACTTAGTGAATATACCAGAGAGAACGGGGGTCGATGTATTCAATACGGGTCGATGAAAATGATCGAGACTTCACCGCCGCGGACTGTCCTGGGGAGACCATAACAGGAATCCCTCATCTTACAATTATCATGCACCAATAACACCTTCGTGGATTAATGCCCACAATATAATTTGTGTTAATACAGCTAACAGTTAGGTTTATATCGAGGGCTTAGAACCAGAAGTGGCTATGTGGCTATGGTAGGATTTTGCACATAGCCACATCTGGTTTTAATGCCTCGATATGTCCCTCGCGGCTATATAGCTAGCTATGAAGTTTCCAATTCGATCAGTTAAATTAGCTAGAAGACGTTAAAAACTCCGATTGGTATACTATATAATATGAACTGAGCGTGAAATCGGGAGGGGCCGAACTAATCAATTTATAGACTAAATTACCGAACATCAAAATGAAAATTAGTCTGACTTCATATGAGCTAGGTTGCCGTTATTAGCAGGCTAGTTCTTGATATCATGCACTTTTTGTCATACATATTTAGCAAGCATACTACACACGAAACCGTGAAGATTAGGTAACATAATACTTTTACCAGCAAAAAGCTCCAACCCACCTGTTGGCTGCTCATTTTTTATTTAGCTTCAGCCATCATCCTCATGTCCACGGTTGTCGTTGGGCCGTTTTCTGTCTTTTACACTTCTCGGTGTGGAGATCTAGGAAATTGAGTCATAGCCCCACCTGCTGTTTAGCAGGGCCAATAACAGTGAGGACATTTGTGAGAAAATCCTTTACGCCATGTCAGCGGTAGAAAACTGCCAAAAGTGATTTGTACGTGTAGGGAATGGTTCTCGTCGTATACTCGCATTCGGTACGTTTTGTATTTGTAAAACTGAATACATTCGTTTATTGATTGTGTTTTGTATTTGCAAACCACACTGTATTTGTTTGCAAATCGTTTTTTATATTTGCAAATCACACCTTGTTTGTACGTGAATCGTTTTTATATTTGCAAACCACACTGTATTTGTTTGTAAATCGTTTTTATATTTGCAAACCACACTTTGTTTGCACGTGAATCATTTTTATATTTGCAAATCACATTGTATTTGTTTGTGAATCGTTGTGCATTTGTAAAACATGTTCGGTTTGTATACAAGGTTTTGGCAGTAATTTAACTCCATATCTCAGCCTTTTCTAAGATGACAGAAAACAAACTGCTTCCTTCATTAATTGTATGTAAATAAAGACTATTGGATACGAAAGGGTAATAGTTACTTAATTACTGAAATTAGTTCTACCAAATCGAACAACTTTAATGCAGACACAGAAAATAATTTGTCACTTACTGTAGCTGGTTGGGTGGCATTGTTGTCTATAATTTGCCAGGTCTTGTATCGGTCACATCTTGGAAATGAGGGTTTTAGTTCACCCTGGAGTGTGGTAATGGCTTTCCTTAAATACTTTCAAATTTTTCAGAGGGTTGAGAGAAGGGAAATGTAACAAATTGTGATGGAAGAAATGGATTATTTCCATACTTGAAAGGGCATTCTCTTAGTTTTTTTTTTTTTAAATATAATTCCCAGTTTATGAATACATTTTAGTTGTTCATTGAGATCCTTCCTGGTAGATCCTGGTTCCTTTTAAAAGATGATGGAAATAGCCCCACAAGCTTGCTCTTTTGGTTGATTTGCAGAGAGTGAATCAGACCTTTTTATTACCCCTCAGCCCGACACGGGCACGAGGGGTATTGTCGTCCCTTCGGCGGGCGGGCGGGCGGCTGCCAATTTTGTCCGGGCTACTTCTCTGTAACCACTTGGGTTAGGAAGTTCATATTGCATATGTTGACTCCCCATGGGGGTAGGTGTGCCTATTCAAGGTTTCATCCCAGTTTGATCTTTGACCTTGCAGCAGTGACCTTGACTTTCAAAACTTTGTCCGGGCTATTTCTGTGTTACCACTTGGGTTAGGAAGTTCAATATTGCATATGTGGACTCCCAACCGTGGACAGATCCAGACTCTCGAGGCCCAATGTCATCTGTCCATGACCGGCACCGGAAGGCTTTGTGTAATAGGTATGAATTTGAGATGCAGAAGACCCACTGTTAGTCATCGACTGTGCAAAGAGAAAAGAACAGGAAAGAAATGTCAAAGAAACATCCCAAAATACATCATGTACATGGCTTATTACCAAGTACAGGCACTGCTACTCAGAGTCCACAGACATAACAGCACTGATTTGCTGGTATGTTTGGCTGTCATATGTACCGGTCGCTAGTAAATGCCATTATTTTCCATAGCACAAGTCCTTTTGAATTCTACAACAATGAGCTAGCTGTATGATGAGCGACATTGTTGCGGTGGAGTATTCTTCTACACAGGAGTTTGCGGCAGCGTGGTCCGAAAGCTAGGCGTCCTATCTAAGAAAGTGTGGTCTGGTGCAGGTTTCCGCTGTCATCACCGGCGCATGAAGGAGAGAAGAGAACACAATGTGAGGGTATTATTCAAGTACACCTGATTCATCACACCTTGGATCTATATTATGAGTAGATAGTTGTATTCCACACTTGGTAGTGACTAATGAATACACCCAGGCAAACTACAATATTGAATTTGGTTATGTGTATAGGAACGCATGCACCTGATTAATGAAGGCTGCAAGTGTCCGAGGCAGTGTGGTTTGAGTCAGCCTTCAGAAGTTTGGTGGTGTCTTCGAGTGATGGGCACGGGTTAGTACTGGAGTGGTCGATACGCACCGGGATGCCTGTAAATCGAAGAGCAGACTCAGAAGTAAGTAAAACCTGATGGGGTCCTTGCCATCGAGGTTGGAAAGATTTAGGATGAGGAGCTCTTATCATAAACCATTGTCGATGTTTGTATTTCTGTGCTTCGTGTCCTCCCTCCTTTCCTTGATCTTTCAAAGTCTGTAATGACAAAGCATGGGTGGTTAGGTTTTTCACAGCTTCATTCAAGTTTTTGCAGTAGTTCCACAAAGTGTCTCCTACTATAAGAGAGTCCTCTGATCCCTTACAGAGACCACGAGCTAGTGACATGGCTCGGCCAGTCACCAGCTCATATGGAGACAGTTCTGTTACCACATTAGGAGTTGCTCTCATTGCCAAGAATGCGGCCGGGAGGCCCTAGACCCAGCTTCTCCCTTTTGACAGCAGCACTTTGGTCAGCTTTTCTTTCAGCTTCCAATTTTCCGTTCAACCAGACCTGAACTTTGAGGATGGTACGGGCAATGGAACGTCTCTTTGATCCCGAGGTACGAATATACCTGTTTCATGACCTTCCCTGTAAAGTGGGTCCCTTAGTCTGAATCTATGAAACAGGGAATATCCCAGTGTGGACAGAATTCAGATGCTATTATCCTTGCTGTGGTGGCGAAATTAGCACAAGTTACAGGGTAAGCTTCTACCCAGCACTTGAAGTGGTCTATGAGTATGAGACAGTATTGTTTTCCATGGCTTTTTGGAAGCAGGCCAATGAAATCCATTTGGATTTTCTGAAAGGGGCCAGTGGGCTGTAGTTGGTGTTTCATCATGACTTTCATTTTAGGGCCTTGGTTACATTGTGCACAAATGCTACAACGTCTGATGAAATCTTTCATGACCTTTGTCATTTTTGGAGCCCACCAATAAAGCAAAAGTCTTTTTTCCATTGTTCTTTCTCCATTATGTGTGGCGCAGTGGTATACCTGGCAAAGCAGTGAAAGGATGCACAGAGGTGCGACAACTTTCCTATCCTGTGTGCGCCAAATGTTATCATCATGAAGAGTGCATGCATTCTTGATCCAAGTCAACTTTTCTGCTCTTATACAATCATTCTGTAGTTTAGTAATGTCCATTTCAATGAACTCCAATATCTTAATAGTTGCAGTTTTATAGGTGGGCAGTGAGTCATTTAAAGCTGCTGCTTTGGCAGCTTCATCTGCCCAGTGATTACCCAAGCTGACGACACCTTGTCCTTTTGTGTGCGCTTTGACTTTCACGACTGCTAGTTTGTCTGGTAGCTCTGAGGCAGTTATTTGTTTCTGAACAACCCCCCATTTTTTATTGGGGTACCTGATGAAGTCAGAAAACCCAGAGATGACCAGTTAACCACAAAGTCGTGGACAACCCCAACCGCATACCTGGAATCAGTATACACGGTAAGCCATTGCCTAGCTTGTGTAACTCACAAGCATGAGTGAGGGCGACCAGTTCAGCCACCTGTGCTGAATCTAAACTTGAAAGGATGCCATTATATGGCCAGAAAGGTCAACAACTGCATATCCTGTAACTGGATGAGCCCCATTGTAGAAGCAAGCTCCATCAACAAAGAATGACAGATCATTGTAAGGAAGTCGTGTTTCAGAGATTTCAGGATTGGCTGAGGTCATCCACCAGCGGATATTAGGGACATATCATCTGCTGTAGACCCTAGCATCTGATTCTCTAACATCTTAGGACCTAGCTGGGATGTTTATTTTTGATCCACAGTCAGTAGCTGCAGCATTTAGCAGTCCCTAAGGTCTCTTTTACAGTCTGATTCCCAGTTCATTGAGCAACCTGATTGTGGATGTTGCAAAGAAACCCCTGCAACCAACTTTCACTAAGCAAACAAATTCTCAGCCTCGCTGTTCTCCCTCAGATGCCATTCCTGCATACCATAGTCCCTTCCCCTCATTTGCTTCCTCAAGAGCATCCTCCCAGGGTACAATCAGTTCCACAAAGTAAACAACATGTAGTGATGATCTCTGATGGGACAGTGAGTTATTGGCCAACATCAGCTAGCATATTCCAGTCCTGGGCTCCCTCCAGCTGACCGACCCAGGCAGGTGAAGTAGCCCCTCTTTGTACCTTTTCCCTTTTTGGATAAATGGTGTCCTTGAAACTGCACTTGAAGGTCATCTGGAGCATGCCGAGATAGTCGTGTGGGCATACAGACGCGCATGGACTATACACACTACTGAGTCACTTATTGAGTTGCTGTGATAAAATAAGTTGGATAAGCTTGTGATTTCAATTTTTTGCTTTCATTTTCAGGTTGAATTTGAATCCAGCTCTCAATGAGTTGATGATTTTGGTTTCCATTGACCGTTGTTACATAATTTTTTCCTTCACAAATTATATGATGTAAAGATATTCAACTTGAATAATTTGTTCATCTAGACCTGCTATGTGATTTAAGTGTTCCATTTTTTTTCAGTTTATAAATAATGCAATTAATAAAATGCTTCATTATTGTTCCCAAAAATAATGGCAAATGCCTTATCGAAAGTAATGGAAGTCAATCAGGCTACATGCGTACCACAGCCCCAACATGGGACAGCTGGATTAGTACTAAAGCTGAGCCAGTCCTCCTTGATGGATTGCTACTGTCCATATCACACCTACGTTTGGCAAGCATATAGCACATGTGTATGTTTAAATATACTCAAAGAACCACTCCTGTGATGGACTGCAGATGAGTTTGTAGGGTAACTTCAGTTTATCGCATCTGATTTAAAAAATTGGGCCGTATATCTGTCAGCTGTGAAAAGTGAAACATAAGTGAACATAAAAGTGAAACATAAAATTAGATATCCTAAATAAAAATACTGGGCTCCATCTTTGTGCATTCTCAAATGGAAACGCATATGGTGGTAATGTTTTAAGATTTTGTCTGTTGCAAACAGCATATTTACCCCCTCTGCCCCGTTTGGTATCAATGAATAAGCGAATAAAGCTGGTGATACTAGACACCTAGTTTTGATTTAAATTACCAGTAGCACCAGCATTCCCTGATTATAATAATTAGATGGTGATTTATTGAAGGCATACATGCATACACTGGGTTTGGCAACATGGCTCTGTTCTCATAGATCCTTGCCTGTCCAAGCGAGGAACCGAAGGCCAGGAGCTGCAGCTAAGCCCCCCTCGCCCCCAAATTACTCATATCGAAACAGGATTAATGAATGCTATACTTGATGGGTAGAGCTGGGGTGGAGGAGGGTTGTCAAGCGAGCAGGGGGAGGAGCTGCCTCTCAGGACGCAAGCCTAAAAAGGCCTGCACATTACCGGTCAAGGAATCTGACAGCAGAGTCAGGTGATAGTCAAACGCACTCAGGTTGAAGAAGCTGCTCTATGTTGAGAAGTGAGCTTGACACTCTCAGAATTTACATCAAAGCTCCTTACAATTTTGTTCAAGAAAAATAAGTGTAGCAGGCGTGCAAGCACAACGTTGCATTTACATGTTATTTATCTTTTGATATAAGGGACTTGACTGCTTGACAGGGTCGACCTATTTTAGCATTCTCCACCCGAACCTCCTGTCAAGTCACAGAGTGTGAGCTTGATCGACCAAGGAATGAAAATGAGTCACAGGCTCCCAGGGAAATGATCTTGGGTGAAATACGTCATGCATGAAAAAAACAAACCAGCCATGGAGAACGATATAGCAATATTCACAAATCTTGGGACTGATTCTGAATTTCGAGACACTTCACATCTTAATATTGTGCATGTCTCAAATGCTGCAGAACTTTATCCTCAGAACTGAGCTACCTTCAGCTTGGGCCCTGGGTGACGCTAAGTGTAAAGAGCAGATTGTTCAAGACGACAAAGGCTGGCAAAGGATGCAGGGGTGAAGCAAGGTGGCACCATCCATAATTTACATCTCTAGTTTTGAGAAGCAATATGCAACAAATCTCAGATCCTGTCACAAATAGTCTGGAAGTGGAAACTCCTTCATCTTGACCAAAGATAGGTACAAAGAGATATTTCTATTTCATGCCGACATTTTAACTTAACTACTTAACCAGCACAGAAATGTATTTCAACTTATGTTCTGGCTATACTTTTCAACCAGAGTTTAAATGCTCAAGCGACATCTGAAGACCATTCTTCTCTTATCTTTACATGCAGTTTTTTTGCAGCTGTGTCCTGTAAGTGTTGGCCACTATTAGTCCAACTTGGGGGGAAAACGCTACTCGTAGCAGATATGTTGGAGATAAAATACAATTTTACAGGTCCAATATCTGTGCATCTAATGCATGGCTGTGTGTAAGTAGTTGGTCGGTTGCAGGCTACATTATAAATCTATTAACAGTCTCTGTTTTGCATAGTAAGTGTACACTACGACAGAATATAAGCTACTTCAACACCTTACCCTCACCAAAGGGAGCCAATCCATCTTGTTGGGGTGGAGGTGCAAACTTTTTTATTTTTATTTTAAGAAGCACAGCAACTTGCTCAGCTAATGAGAGAATGATCCAAAATCAAGTCCCTTATTTCATCAATAAGGTTTTTTATTGTTAGCATAAGGGCCTGCACCCACACTCCACCAATATTTTTATCAAAAATGGGGTTGTCTCGTGTACCTTAATATTTCAAGGTGAACCTAATAAGCACTTTATTGTCTTTGTATGTTATATACCCTCAAATAGGGTCCACTGTGCTCTGTTATCAATATGACCACTTATATTCATTGTGAAGTCACCTAATCAGCATTCATATGTACCAGCATGTTACATCAGTATCAAAGCGTCACTGTGTTCAAAGCTTCTTCTGCTTTCAAAGAACTAACTAGTCATTGTTGATAGGTCTCAAATTGTGATGATACGTCATGCACTTCACGTAATTCTCAGGAGGCACAAGACTGCTTAACTTGCAGAGGAAAAAAAAAATAGGTCACCCTAATTTAGAGCCTCATTCATAGTACTTACAGCTACAGCTATATTCGTGCGTGAACCCAAATACAGAATCAGCAATGCTCGTCTATGCCTCCAAATCTCAAAGCACAGGGCTGCCAGCCTTCTTCTTCTCACTCCACCAAGAGCAAAGCCATCTCCCATAGAACTGAGTCAGAGGAAGATCTTTTATAGGGATTCATGTCAGATCATGAATCTCATGCAAGAGAGGACTGGATTTGTAGTGGGTGGATTGAATTAATTATTTGTCGATAAGAAAAGATCATATTTCATGATAAAAATCTGCCATAAAATGTACAGTGTGTCATACCATAAATGTCCAGACCTGTTTGTCTGCTGACTGACCAATTTATATTCTTTGGGCTGCTGAATATTAAAGAGCTTTCTGTCCCATTTTCAACCAACTTAATGGTGTGTATGAGTCAAGTTGAATTATCAGTCCAACACTTTCTTTCTTCGAATCCATACCGCGTAGTCGAGTGGTATAAATAAATGATTTCTCTGTAGATTAGTGTTAAATCAGACAACAGACTAGGAAGTGCAAAGGCCATCCATTTCTTTCTCTTAAGTTGCTATGAGGCAAAGACTGCCAGCCTTATATTCATGAGGTATAAAAAATGTTGCCCACAAGAGGATTGGCAAGCCTTGCAGCCAGAAATTTTACTGAACTTAGAACATGTTCGACATCCAAAACAAAGTAGAGACTTGTGGTAGGGTGATCAAGTATTCTTCATAAATAAATATGGCTGAATAGATGACATTATAATGTATAGAGATGTCGAAAAAATATATCTCTTTCCAAATACACCTTGGCAAGCAAGCTCTGGAAAACTACCAGAATGAAGTGTATTTAAATTTTTACATCGATTGGTTCAAGTTGGTTTGTACTTCCTCCAAAAGTAAGAAAATAAGCATAATGTGTCTAGGTAGCCTCAGTCTTGGGCTTTTTCTTCACACGCTGGGTTTAAAGTGCTTGAAAGTCTGAAAAAAAAAGATATTGAAACAAGACCTGTGTCATTTTGTAGGTCTTAGTGAGCAGATAAAGAAAATGCAAAAATAAAAAAAAAATCTGTTGGGAATTTTTGGAGAAAATCCTTTTTTTATGTGGCAGTCATCTTGAATAGCAAAATCCTAAGAAAGGGGTTAATAATTGCAAGCCATCATGTTTTTTTCGATAGTTTGACTTATTAGATAATCATACCACAGGGTCAGATTGATGAAAATACATAATGGTTACCATGGTAACCGAATTTATTGTCAAAAATATGAAAATATTAAATCCCTGAATATAACCCATCATGTTGCTCAAAATGTTGGTCACCTTTAGTCCAATAGTCCAAAACTCTCCTTTGGTGTGGTAGGAACAATTGGCAGCTGATTACATCATGTATAATAGGCCTTTTCATTCACTACCTCAGCTGGAGTGGAAGTAGAAACAAGATGCCCAGAAGCAATCCAGTGGCCAAGGAAGCTACATCTGGTGAAGGAAGAAAACCATAAACAGTTTGAGGGAAACGAATGCTTCACCTTACTATGCAGATCTGATGTCTCAGTCCAGCTTATAAGTTCAACGATGAAAACAACAGCAAGCCATCCAGCCACACCCTTCGCAAATGCATTTGCAGCAATGGGAAAGATGGTCACTTCCTGCTTCAGACAAAGCCTAAACAGTGGATGGGAAGCCCATGTTGCCGACTTCTGCGAGGCCTATGCGAAACTTGGCATCTCGATCACACCCAAATTCCACATCATCAGAGCCTCACGTGATGACATCACTTGAATGAACAGCGCATGGTCGTCACACAGCAAAGGTGCAAAGATTCCCTGCCCCAGGTTGTAAGAAAAGCAGAGCATCCACTCTTCAGTGTTTATTTGCTCCATTGTCTTTATACTTTTGGCCAGAATGCGCCAAGTGTAAGGACAGCACTTGTGACTGGAACTTGCTCACACTGTCAGTTCCATGTTACCTAACTACCTCTAGAGTGCTTGCAACCCTATGAAAACTCTCCTGGCAGTTGTGCTTTGTTTCCACTAAGGCTATATAGTATTTCGGTTTGCCCTTAACTGATGTAATTGTGCATTCACTGTTGTGTTCATTTTCCTATTTTATTGAGCTAGTTAGCCATTCACAGATTGAGTACAACTGCTTGTATAATCTTTCTGTCTCCCACTGGCTAACTTTCTAATGCTTCAACTTACATTCTTGCTGTACTATAGATGGTAGAGGATGAATAGCCAGATTAGTGATATGAATTCCTAATGATCTGAAGCTATCTTCTCCTCTCGGTTATTGTTTGAGGCTAAAGTGAGTTATCCAGCCATGCGGATACATTTCAAAATACAGTAGTAGCCAGTTTGTTGTCTGCCGTTTCTCTCTTTATCTTTGGACAATGAAACGTGCCCACAAGCATCATGCTCACACACACACAAACACACACACACACACGCACACACACGCACTCATGAGTGGGCACAAACACATAACCAACTGTGTAACCCTCCCATAGTTTGAAAAGTCCACCAGTTAAACCCTGTTTATACCGGACTTGCAAGCAGGTTGCGACCGAAAAATGGACAAAAATCGCCATCACTCTCACTGACTCTCGATGAGGTTGCAAGTAACTCTCAATAAACTCTCAATGGTCTCAAATTCAATCACTCTGATCTCTTTCACTCTCTATCGATCTTGAAGGGGTTTGCGAATGTTTTGAGCTGTTCAAAAAAATCGCATAACTTTTGCAAGTGTGTGCGAGTGGTCAGAAATAAATGCAGATCTCAAAAACAATCGTAATGAGCTCTCATAACTCTCAAGTCACTCTTAACTCGGTCTCACAGGTCTTGATGGAATCTCAAACAGGTTGCATAAATAATCTCCAAATATCGAAATATTTTTCATTATGCGACTATGGCGATCGTTTTTGCGAGCTGAACAAGATCCCATTGCAATGCCTTCAAGAGCAAAAAAGTCATGGCGAGTGAAATTGCGAGAGCATCAGTGATGAATGGGATCGAAATTTGACCAATGGCTATCAGTGAGAGTGAAATTGCGACCAATGGTGAGCTTCCATGCGACTCTTTCTGAGAGTGGGTTTCCTATACGAAGCCATTGTTTTAATCGGTTCATCGCTTGCTGCAACGATCGCATCAACAACACAAGACCAAGAGAGACCAAACAAGAGAAAGGAGAGTCATCGTAAATTAAGTCGCATAGATCGCCTAATTTTTATTAATATATCTCAAATTCGGTCTCACTGGAAGCTTGGTGTGAACGCAAATTAGCGATTAGATTGGAGAGTATACAAGAGTGTACAAGACTTGTGCGAGTTCATCAAATCCTTGTGATCTCACAAGTCGTAGCAGTCGCCATTTCAGTCGTATTTTGGTGTAAACAGGGCATTAGATTAGTTCCTTTAATTTTTGTCCTCTAATAAATTCAATAAACCCAATGTCTGTTTGAGTGCTGTAGTACATGAGAATCTGAGTCAAAATAGCATATTTAGACCTACAAAAATGATTCAGATCATAATGTTGTTGTGATTCTGCTTTTGCTCATGTTCTGTTCTGCCTTGACCATGTTCATGCCTTGTTTATTCTGATTGCCTTTTGTGTTTTTTGATATCTGCTAGGTCTGACTATTCTTTGTATATGTATTTGGGATTTAGTAACTTTGATTAGTTTATGTATTGTCTTTCCATGTTTTACATTTTGCCATAGTCACATTCCGGTTCATTTTTTCCATTATGCATTGCACTTTGTCTCCCCCGTCTGGTCTCTTGTCTTGTCAATGCACACAGCCCCAGTCCTGCGTCTTACTCTTCGGGTGATTTATTGGATTCTGGATTTCAACCTTCCTTTCGATCTCGTTTACTTACTTCGCCTTACTTTTCTATCTTACTAACCATACTAACAGTTTGTTATTTTCGCTAGAAGTTACTTACACCAACCAACATTGTATATAATACTAACTTACTAACAAGCACCAAGGGATTGTATAGTTTCACTTACCAATTGATTAACAAGCTCTCAGCACTCGCCCTGTTCTAGTCTCCGCCTCTTGTCTCTCCCTGATTACTTTTGCTGCATTTTCTGTGGAAGCTCCACTACTTATCACGCTGTCCTTTAAATATCTACAGTATGCACGTTAGAACTCCTTAACTGGAGCTGTATGTCTTTGTATAGGTTTGTCCCGTGATCCCTGTCCGCGTTTTGGCTTCTGCTAAATTGCATGTGATTAGGCTCTCCCTCATGTTCTGCTCCCTTGTAATCAGTCTGACTGTTTGGACCTGTGCTTCTCACCATGTGATCTCCCTGGAAATGTATATTAGGTGTCTTTTCACAGCCAGTCTCCGTCAGATTGTTTTCCTCAGTCTTCCTGAGCCACGTTTCATTTTGCCTTGATTACTCAGTGTTTATCTTTCTGACTGGACCGCCAGACTTTTCGATTTTTGCCTTTGTGATTTTGGATTATTGTTGCATCTGTGAGTTTTGACCTTTTTCTGCCCGACCACAAGATCTATGTTTGCTGCCCTGGTTACGATTCGGATTACGCCCTTGGATTCTGGTTTTGCTTCTTTGACAAATCTGTACCGGTGAACCAGACCCATTTCTGTCCGACTACAATTATTGTGATTGCTGCCTTGGTTTTCGATTCTATTTTTGCCCAACTGGATTCTGATTTTTGGAGTGTGGACTTTGTACTTTTGCCTTCTGTCCTGTGGGGGTCCTCCCCTTAATTAATAAAGCAAGTTCTACTGCATTGCCTGGTTCTCGCGACTAGTTCCTGATCGCACCATTACAAATTTAAATCTTGTATTTAATCATATTTTTATATCATCTCTAATATCTGTTTTAATTATTTAATGAAAATTTCATATTTTGGTTTAAACTGTAATTTTATGAGAATGATCAGTAACTTCACAGGTTTCCTGCAACTCAAAATTGGTAAAATGTGAGGATTGAAGGTACTCATAGTTAAGCAAATATTTTTCCAAGATATTCACTTTTTAAACTAAGAATTATCAAAATTATTCTATAAGAAATTCCAACTTAAAACACTGAGTTTCTGTAGCATCACATAAGTGGTGGCCATGGCAACAGCTGTTTTAAATACATAGATACCTAGAGAAACACAGTTAGAGAACTAAACAGTGTTCGGGTATAATTTAAGATGTAATGTGAAGGGGAAAAAAAAAAAAAAATTCCTAGTGTCGCTACAGTTTTTTTTTTTTTCCCCCAGGTTTTTATGTTCTAGTATTGATTTTGACCCCCCTAAATCAATTTTGGCGGGAAACAGCTAATTGAAGATGCACATTTTGCTTTCCTCATATTCAGAGGTACATATCGCAAAAAGAGCTCTGAGTAAACACAGGTCATCACAAAAGGAAGAAAACCGTCTAATATGAAGTTAATTGGATGTACAGTTGCTGAGAAATCTATTTTTTTGTTGAAAATCTGTATTTTTAGAGAAACGTGATTTTAGCAATAATGAAGTTTGACTGTAATTCTTTCAGGAGGAATACATTTAGTATTTTTTTTGGCTATCTTTTGGCCATGCAGCTGCTTAATCCCAATCCTCCAAGTTCTTTTTGCATCAGGCATGTGGAAGTTCTCGTGCCTTCATAATTAAAAATAACCATGAGTTCTACAGTTGATTTTTTTATAGATGAGACTTCATCATGAATTCTAGAGATCTTCAATCTGTGACGTAGCATTCAGGAACCACACGCAAGAGATAGAAATCCAAAAACGTATACCTTTAATGAAGTCCGAGTCAAAGCCAAAAAACACAAGAATTGCCAAGCCACAATACGAAATCCAAAAACAGTGTTGACTAGACAGGGGTCAGAACCAGAAAGACTGATGAAAGGTACATAAACGGTAGGTTAAAAAGTCGTAGTCGATGAATAAAGCCAAGGGTCATACACAGGGCATCCAAACACAGAAATCATGGTCATACAAAAATGGGTCAAAAGACAAAACAATACAAGAAGGGCTATGGCAAGAATCGGAGTCAGACAAACCAGGCGAAGAAAAACAATACTCAATGGCATACACGGCGCTCTGCACAAAGAAATATTGACCAACATTCTGACAAAGTCAGAACTACAGTGAGGACTCTTAAATAGACGGGAGGGAAGTCACATGCTACATAGGGAACAGGCGAGCTGGATCAGACTAATTACAACAGGAGAATCACATGAGGGAAACCCTAACCACAAAAATTGGTAAAAGCCAAGACACGGACGGGAAGCACACAGACAGCCTATGACATTTAAACAGCTCCGGTCAGGGAGTTCTAAGTGCACAGATAACGAGTGCTGGAAAGTAATTAAGCACGTGCGAGAGATCTCGCAGAAATGCAGGGAAGACAGGGAAAGCTGAGCAAGAGGTGGAGACTAAAACAGGGTGATTGCTGAGAGGGAATTAGTATTAATTAGTAGCGGTGCAACTTTACAGTTTAAACTAGAGTGCTCATTAGTAAGTTAGTAATCTATGTACATGGATTAGTTGTGTTAATAGACTGCGATACAAAATACAAATTTTAGTTTTGTTAGTAAGATGAAGGAAGTAAACGAGAATCAAAGGAATATATTGAACACCAGAATTCATTTAAATCACCCGAAGTAAGTGAGCAGGCAAACCGGGAAGAACCAACTAGATCACAGGACAGGGGAGACAAGTAAATTGGAACTGAGAAATGGAATGAACTAAAACCTGAGAATTACAATCATGAAAAGAATAAATAAAAGACAAAATCATGAACACTGATCCTGAACATAAACATGACACGATCAGGATCAGTTATTATTGTTCACCACTCTCCTTCCAGGTTTTAATAAATTGTTGAACAGTTCCTGACCCAATGCCAGTGATTTCAGTAATCACCCAGTCTGTTTTCTTGCTGCTGACCAATATTTTGCCCCCACTGAAATACAGTAACATCTTTTCAATGACCATGAGATACATCTTCCAGCATGTTTTTTTTTAGAAATGTGAAGTTACATACTGAATTATTGAAAAAATAATTATTGCCAACTGAAAGATATTGATCACTAAAATAATGATGAGTATTGAGTATTAATTTATTTAAATCCAAACTGTTACTTTCTTTGGATGGGCAGTGCACATATTTTTTAAGCAGCCAGTCATAATATGCATTGATTTTCTGCTAACTATTTTTGGCAGGAAATGGGTTAAGTTGCTGCAGTGCTGTTATTGGCAGCTTTTGAAAGGGGGCTCGGTAAGTTCAACTGAATCCCAGCGCCAGTGTGTTCTTGGCATGGCCCCTGAATGATACATAAAACATGAACAATCTAACTTTAGGATTTACGGTGGCATGATATTCTTGTGGCTTTGGAAATCATCCTTGGGCCTCAGTGCCTCGAATTCAAAAATAATGACGATGTCTGTGGTCCACAATTCATTCAAGTCATCTCTGAGCGAGCCCAGCTTTAATGGCCACGAGATATGCATTATCTTCCTTAATTTACAAGACTGGGCCAGCATTCCTCTCGCTTTATAATCATTCCACTTGAGTCTGGAGAGTGTCTCTTAAATATGAGCTTTGCAAGGACCCGCATTTCTTTTCTGCATCTCTACTCGTTGACAAGCTGTGTTGAAACCTATTTCATCATTTACTATGCACATGAAATTATAGTCACCATCTTAACTCCCCTCCCACTTTTTTTCCCATCCACTCAATTCATATGTTTATTCCTGCCACTTCTTGAATCTGCTGCTAGGAGAACTACTGCTAAGTCCAGAGAAACTATTGGAGTTAAGCTGTGATTTTATTTCAGATGAGGTAAGTCATGTAGCTGCAACTAAACCCCTTTGGACAGAATACAAATAATACCAATTTTTTCCTGTAACCATGAGCCTGAATAAGCTTTATAACTCAGTTTTTGTGTCACAGAAACTTATTACTAGCACACTTGAAGCACACTTGACTTGACTTGACTTGACTTGACTTGTGGGGTTTTAGTCATCAGTGCTTCAATTATTCCAGTGAAGCAAGACATTTGGAAGTTCAGTTACAGAATTATTTAGGAATTAAATTTCGGAATTTACAGATGCCGGCATCTATATCAGCACTATGGAGTGACGATATGTAATCATGATTTTTTTTTTTAAAAGCATTGTAAGACCACCTGTTGGTGAACATCCAAGCTTCCCCTTTTTCTTTATTCAACCCAATGGAGGCTTAAACAAACAAATGCCGAAAGTGCCAGACATCAGAGGGCACGTGAAATGCTTCTGGATAAAACTTGACTGACGTCAGTATTTTTTGGCAATGTGCTGAATGGTGTGAGGTGTAGGACCACAGAATTGTCTCCTTTTAACCAATTCGGCTTCTCTAATCCTGTCCCTGTTTACTTTGCTCAATTAGCAATCAAACAGTGGATTTACTAATTTACTAAGTTGAATATATACACAGTCCAATTTATTAAGATAGTATGTTTGATTGTTGCATTTTAAAATTGAAATTACCATAAAACAGCGCATTTGAATGAATGCAATTGCACTTTTTTTGGTGGGCCTACATTTGGCCATTTTGTGCGATTGCGACAATTTATGTCTCACATTCACGTCTCATCTGTTACACAGAATGTAATTTTACATTTGTCTATGCAGTTTTTCTACAGTAGTGAAGCCCTCACCATTTTTACCACCGAGGGAGTCAGCTTCTCTATCTTGTTACTTATCTGTTGCTAATTAACCAAATTATCAATGAGATTTCTTACCCGGTGTATTTTTTAGCATCATACGACTTTTCCAGTCCTTGGACCCCATCCCAACTTCTACGGAACGTGTTGCCAGCATCAAATTCGAAATGAGCAGACATTTTTCAAAAAATAAAATTTCTCAGTTTGAACATTTGGTATTTTGTCTCTGCTATTTTCTATGGAATACAGGATTTAAATGGTTTTCATATCATTTCATTCTGTTTTCATTTCTATTTTACACAGCGTCCCAACTTTTTGGGAAATGGGGTTTGATATCCGGTATATTAGAATGTGGAAATTAAATTTCCATAGTGGGCCTTAAGGATCGATGTTGCTACCTGTCCTCGAACTATACTCCCAAATAGGTTGTTTACCCTGACTTACAACCCAGAGGAGCGTTTCCTTAATTAGCGCCCCTACTGGCAGTAGGAAGTTAGAGTTCGAGTTGGGGTTAGGCAATGCTGACGATGGAAACCAGATTGTTGTTATTTAAATAACCACTAGAGATTGCTTAACTCTTTAACGTAACTTGAGATCGTAATACGCTGCTTGTACGGACGACTTTTGGGGACGTATTTTGCTGGACAGGCTCTTGAGAATCATGGGTCTGCATCCAGTGTGGGATTGTTGGTGGTACCACTCAGAGTAGTTTGGGTTTCTCTGAGATTTTTACAGTCTATAGGCAATGATGTGAAAAACAAAAAAAAAGTGTGTGGGGTAGTACTGTGGGCAAAATTTGCTGTTCATGAGAGAGGTTTGAGGAGAACTGTTGAATCGTCCCCAGCTGACCAGAAGGCAACCTGAATAACCTTGCGTTGGAACAATGCTAAGCAGAAATACACCATAAGTGAAAACCAAAATGGGAGAATAGGATACAGCAGCAGAACACCATGCCGGGTTTCTCTTCCACTGGACAGGAAACCAAGGCTACATTGGACAAAGGCTCACTGAAACCAGGCAATGGAGGAGTTGAATAATGTTGCCTGGCAAGAGAAATTTCAATTTTGGCAGCAACATGCAGATGATAGTTCAGAATTTGACATAAACGGCATCAGAATTCAGCATAAACCATCATGCCTTATGTCAGTGGTTGAAGCTGGCAGTGGTGGTGTAATGACGTAGGGAATAGTTTTTAGCACATGTTCGGCCCCTTAATACCAATAAATCATCATATAAATGCCACAGCCGACTAGTACTAGTAGTTGCTGATGATGTACAAACAATTATGACCAAGGTCCATCTGTTTTCTAACAGCAACTTCCAATAGGATAACACACCGTGTCATTAAGCACACGTCATCTGTGGCTTCTTCCAAATGTCGTTTAAAGGTAATGGCACGGCCTAGTGACAGCTACTAAGCAATATACGGAAGCACAGCACAGACGGGTCGACAACATCAAAACTGTGAATTTCAATGTTACTAACTACTGCAGACAAAGTCAAACTGCTAAACTCTATCTGCGAGGAACAGCTATGCTTGTAGCAGTTGGATGCTAGTAGCACGGGCTGTACAGAGCTTAGGACTGCACTTAACCTTGTTGCCATTTTGTTCACTTGCCCTTGACCTTGCCTTTTTGTTATTAGTCTAGATCTGTAACATTAGAACGTGTTCTGTCACTTACTGATAGCACTTTTACTTGTCTCCTAGGAGGTCTGCACTTTTGTACTGTTCTTATGCACTTTTGTAAGTCGCACTGGATAAGAGCGTCTGCTAAGTACCTGTAATGTAATGTAATGTAAAACAGCACAGTCTCAATTGCTAGACAGCGAGGGAGTGCCTACTGCCAGCTACTCTGTTCAGATTTCTGAGCCCAGTTATTTTGTGGCAGAGAAACAACACTAACTGAAGATTTGTCATTTCATTGCAAGCCTGTTAGACTGCAATGTAGGCCACAATGTAGCGACCTTCTTGCTCACGTTTGCATTGCAACCTGTGAAATACTCCACAGCAGATGGATTTACATGAATTCCCTGCTTAACTTTGGTGTCAACTCGCCGCAAAGGCAACACCTACGGTAAAACCTGAGGATCTCTCACAAGACATAAGTGAGGAACTTTGCAAAACTCTGGAGGGCAGCCATGATCTCCGAAAAAATTTGTCCCAAAAATGAAACACGCGAGCTCCCTTCAGTCATTTCACGCAAAATGGCAGACAGCCTGAAAGAGAATTACAATTTTGAGCTTGCTGAGAGAGACAAGAAAATCAGTGATTTGAAAAAGAAATGGAGAATCAGCGAGATGATATACAACAATTCTCCAGAAGAAACTGACGATCTTTTCGTGGTATTGCGAAAAAGTCAGGTGAGAAAACAGATGAGCTCATCCAGTCAAACTATGAAGAGAACCTTTCTATGAAGCCGGAGACAGGGGACATAGACCAATCCCATCATCTCGATGCAAAGAAAACTACAAAGGAGAGAAGAATAATTGTACGGTTTGCCAATTGCAGCATTCGGTATGCTGTGTTCCAGGCCAGGAGGGTGTTTCGAACACAGGAGGGACTCAGGCAAATCTACATCCAAGAAAGCCTGACAACGTTACATTTAAATTCAAAAAGAATAATAGTTTCTACAGGGAAAGTGACTGACTCTAAGCACGAATAACAAATTACAATCTCGCAATTTGCTACTCATCCCAAATAGCAAAAAGTGATTGAATGCAAATCCAAGTTACCTTTTCGGATACACGCGAGCACACAAAACCATGTTATTATTGCTGATGCAGCGCTGAGTGGAAAGAGTTCTTGCCTTACACTCCACGGGCATGCGTGAGTCGGGGTGTTTACAAACTTCTGATCTGTCCTTATAATATCTATGAACACCCCACCCCCCCTGTCGCCCCGCCCATTGAACCGACATCAATTCATTGCAGGGCATTTCAACATCATTTCAACAAAAATCATCATCTATACTACATTGATTCAACAACAGTTTTTCAAACGTTGAAATGGTAACTGTAATTTAATATTGAATCAACACAGATTTTTCAACTTCAACCAGAAATAACCAATCTGACCAAAATCTAACAATTAATTATTGTCTTTTGCTATCTGGGATACCAGGGGTATATATACACACTTCACTGGTACATAAGGAAGTGACAATGAAACAAGACACAGCCGGTGATAGGAGCACACCAATCAAAGGGGGCATTAACTGCAATAAACACGCCAAGTTGCTGAATGAGAAGAAATACAGGAGGCATTCACATGAGACTTCTAACAAACTGCTTGCTAAAAGGTATATAGCAAGTGACAATCCAGCAATTTGCTACTAAAAGTTATAAACATGCCAACACACACGTGAGGGAGGGGAGACATGAATAGAACACAGCTGGTAAGGAAGGCATGCAGGACATAAACCAACTAAAAAGGACAACACATATGATAGACACGCAAGTTGCTGGATGGGAGATGGGAGAAGACATCAGAGAAATTCACGGGAGGGTTGCAACAGTTCATAGCTAAACAATTTTGACTACTGTGCCAGAGAATTTAGATGCAATAATTGAACTTGAATACTAACTGTCAAATAATATAAGTCAAGGTAACACTATACTTTGATGATACTTGGTAGATGCTCAACAGACAAGAAATAGCATGTTAGCGACATAAAAGTTGACGTTCAACAAAGTTGATTTGTAGACAGTTCAAATAGTGCAGGCACGGCACTAGGATTTTAGTTTGGGGTGGGCCAGACCAAATTTGGTGGGTGGGCCTAAATTCCAAAGATTTGGCCACTTATTGAAACTTTAGACCAGTTCAGACCAAAGATTCGCAACGAGACGAGACCGTTTTAGAACGGTTTAGATCACTGGGTGGAGTTGCGGCAGAGTGAACTGGCCCGTCGCAGCTCGACTCTAGCCGGCTGGTGGCATCGCCAGAGATTCAGCATGTCAAATTGCAAGAGGCTGGTTTTTGAACTTAAAGCACGTAACCCGTCTCAACAGCCAGTCATCTCGTAACGAATTCAGCTGGTCACGTCTGTTACAAACTGTCAGCTGGTTGGAGCTGCGCCAGGAATAACCGGGAGAAATTTACAAAAGAGGGCAGGTCTACCGCTGGAAGCTCCTGACACAGACTGGCAACAGTGCCTTTGGTATCTCGTTGACGCACCCATGGACCAGTTGCGCAGTCCGAACTTAAATTTGCGTGGGTAATAAACATCCCTTTAAAACAATTATTAGTTCTGACTCGATCGCAATAATTTTTTTCTAATTACCCTCAATCCGAAAACACTCCGCACTATCAGGTGTTGCTTGTTCACCTCGTTATGGCAAAACATCAATCATTCATTTGGACACACAATCTACAGGCGTCACATCGTATATTTACCTGATAATCAGTTAATGAACTGTTGATAGTCTATTGCAGGGGTCGTGAACCCTGGTCCTGGAGAGACGCAGTGTCTGCTGGTTTTTGACGTTACTCTGCACTTAATTGATGAATGAAAGCAGTTCATTACAAGCCAAACTCATCACATCTGGTGTCTAAGATTTAAATAGGGTGGAGAAAACCAAACTCACACACCCTGTGGCTCTCCAGGACCAGAGCTTGCTACCCCAGCCCTATAAACTTTAATCTTTACTTTGAACCTCTACTTTGCCCGGATTACAACTACATTGTCCAACTACATTGACAAATCTTGGTTTCCACATAGACTTCTGTCACAACCTGCATGCCTGTTTAATTGGCTCTAGGAGGCTTGTGGGTAGTTCCTGGTAATTGACTGATTGGCTTAATATTCCCTCAGTGCAGGAGTATTGCTAACAGCACAGGGTGTGCTGAGTTTGGTTTTGTCCACCCTATTTAAACCTAAGACACCAGGTGAGATGAGTTAAGGGTGTAATGAACTGCTTTCATTCATCAATTAAGTGCAGAGTAACGTCAAAATCCAGCAGACATTCCGGCTCTCCAGGACCAGGGTTGACGACCCCTGGTCTATTGAGTATCTCCTAGTATTTCCACATGTATTAACCAAGTCATCTGCTACTACTTTAATGACAGTTTCTTGAACATCTATAAACATTTCACTGTAGGCTGTCAATATGAATGTTAGGGTCACATCTATGAAAGTTTATACATAGTTTGATGATGTTTTGTTTATGGTATGAACTGTCTACGAATCAAACTTTGTTGAAAGTCAACCTTTATGTTGTTAACATGCTATTCATCGTCTTTTGAGCACCTACAAAGGACCATCAAAATAAAGGAGTACCTCAGTGAAAACTGAAAGCTTAAAATTAAGGCAGGAAATAAGCTAAAACAGATTAAGCTTTTCATGACCACGCTCTAAATTTGAAAAGAAATCAAACTTAATGTTAAATAGTCCTGTTTTTATTCTAATTTTGTTTAATATATCAGACGTACAGCAGCCATACTGGGGTCATATCAATGTTATCTCTTCTTAAGAACATCGGGTTGTGTAATGAATTACATTCACTGCGATCAAAGAAAAAAAATCTTCAGATAAGCTTTTGCAGCAATAGTGAGTCATCAGCCACTGATGTGCTTTTGCTGTTGTAAAAAAATTTAAAATTTTGTATGGTTACAGTGTTGCAGATTCAATCTTTGCCAGAAGCTTTCAGTTGATTTTTTTTTTTTAACTTTCGCAGTGCATTTTGTTGTACATTTTATATTTGGAGTTTAAAACAGTGCACGTCTTATATATTTCAAATGTTATTCAGCTGTTGGGACACCAGAGAGGGCTTCACAGATCCAGATATTGCAAGATGAATTGGCATTGCTGGATAAATGTCCACAGTAAAGTCCATGTTCCAGATAGGGGCAGATATCCAATTACTGGGACTCAAATCAAATTTTTGTTTGTGGAGCAGCCCCCTGATTGGAGCACCTAGATTCTCGAAATGTTTAAATAACTTCAGAGATGTTTCTATCACAACACTCATGTGAATGAATTTAATTTCTCCTCCCATTCAGCAATGTCCCTGTCTATAAGAAGTATGTCTTTTGATTGGTTTACATCTCATGTCTCATCCTCTCCATGGCTGTCTAGTTTCATTGTTACTATACTTTATGTATCTGTGACTTGTACATATTTAAACCCCCTGCTTTAATTTGCGAGTTGCTGGACTGTAATTTTCTGTTCGTTCTTAGAACCAGTCAATATGTCCTTGCTGAAACACTTGGTCTTTTGAAAGTTAAAGGTGCACTATGCAGGTTTTGGTTACACTTTACTTGAAGGTATCATCATAAGAGTGACATGACACTGTTATATCTGTTACATGACACTGCCATGAACCTGTCATTGTTACAGCCAGGCACACTGATCATAACGCAAACGACAAAAAGTTGCAACGACTCAAGTCTAGGTGTTTTATTTTATAATACAAATTAAACAATAAAAAGGAAAAATGGGAGAACGCTCAAAAAGAAATAAGCAAGGCTCAAGGGGCGGGGGAGCCAACAGGCAAAAAAAAAAAACTCTCTCCATTGTTCTGCAGGACTTCACTGGTCTTATTGGAGATGACCCACCAACTCATTATAGGCCACACCTGTAAAAAATACACAAATACTGCCGAGCAGCCTAATTAACTAAAAAGTGATCACCACCATAGGGCAGTGAGGGACGTAACAGTCAGAAACACGATGTCAATGTACGTAAACGTTTATGACTCAAGAAAACTCAAACAATGTCAACTTCTCATTACAAAAACCGAATGACACTTCATGACGACCGTCATAAATGTTTATGATATTGACATAATGTTTATGACATGTTCATGATTGTGTCATGTAACAGTTATGACAGTGTCATGTCACTCTTATGACGATACCTTCAAGTAAAGTGTTACCCAAGTTTGTTTACTTTCACTTCAGTTGACAATCGAATTCAAACAAAACAGAGGTAGCCCGCCCCAACCTCCCATAGTTTCCTCCTTCCCATGCTTCCTTAACTGTCAACTCTTGTCGGTGATTGGCCGGGACAGTTTGTTATGTTATGGAGCGCAGCCTGTGCCCCTTATATTTATTTGCAGTTTGTGACGTCTGTGCGGTCTCCAGAGCCTGGGTTTTTTTTACAGTGAATTTAGGCGCAGGCAGCTAGCGGATTGTGGAGAGATGTCGGCGAATTGAGAAAAAAATATAATCGCACAGGAAGTACACAAACTTGCATAGTGCTCCTTTAAACCTGACCTCGATTGATAGTAATTTGTGGAAGTCTTTACTCAGTAAAATCAAACAAGCTCCCAATCCTGTTGAGGGTCCAGGATCAGGACTGCGTTTAAATTAACCCAGTTCAAGCTGCACCTTTGTCTAGATGAACAGGAACAAGCTCCCAAGCGAAATGCAGGATCCAGGATTGGGCCAGCATTCTTATTAACTTTGTCAAAGTTTGTTCCTTTGTCCAGTTTGTTAGGAACAAGCTCTCAATCTTTCTACGGTCATCAGGATTGGAAGCAAGTTCCTCTCAAGCAACTCCATCCTCCTTAATTTGGCTCTAGCGAAGAGGGTCCAACACCTCGTAGTCATCCCAGAAAGCCACTGACTGGAGCTTTGCTTTTCCCTGCTTCGCCCGCAACATCTGAATTGAACTGTACTATTTTCCTTCTGGGTTCCGTCCCGTTGTTACTGTATTACTATTAATAAACCTTGCTTTTGGATCGTACTCTGCCTCCGTACTTGATTCCTGGTCTGAATGATAACAGTTCCAGCACAATTTAGCACAACTCACTTCTATAATTTATTATTTCTGGGAAGGTAAATGAGTAAAACAGAGTACATTTCAACCCTGTTGTTCAAAGGCTTAAAGCAGAACTAATGGCCTAGCCCATCAGATGCCTGAGGTAAAACCAAACAAATAAATTGCATTAAAGGCAATTTATCTTGGCCAGATGCATTTCCTCACTGTAATATAAATTTAGATACAAACAGCTCATTGGAAAAACAGCTAATCATTTCAGCTCTCATCATAATTCATATTTCCTCCTGTCTGACATGACTCCAAGCCAGCACAGTGCTGTGTCATTTAGGCACAACAATTAATGCCATCATAGCAGGAGTAATTCAACCACAAAATGTCTGCCTAACAAACTTCAGTGATTCACCGCTATAATCAGATAATTATTCTTCAGTGTGCCAATTTTGTCTGACGTTTTCCAGTATAGATCACTCTCAAATTTATTCTCTCCTTTGACCAGCAAAATAATACATTTCATGCCTAGAATTATGAATGATCATACACTGCAGATGTGTAATCAGTTTTTGGGAGATGGATATTGTTACGTTGCAGCTCTTTACTAGTAAGTTGGTGTAGAAATGGGTAGAAATAGCATACTAATGGAACTTCCTGGTATCAGTAAAAAGCTCAGGATATACTTAAAAGTCATTGACAAACCCAAATAGTTGGGACTAAGGGTAAATTGAGAATAAAATCAAAACGCAATGACTATCAAATCACGCCGGCCAATATTTTATTCACAATGGAACAGAGATAACATAGCAAATGTTGAAACAGAGAAATTTCACAATTTTATCCACAAAATGAGCTAATTTCAAATTTGATGGCTGCTACAGGTCTCAAAAAAGTTGACAGTGGCCTGTTTACCATGGTGTAGCATCTCCTCTTCTTCTTAAGGGCCGGTTCATACTCAACGCAAGGCACGCGAGCGAACGCGACCAGAGGTCCGTTCCATTCCGTTCACAGAGAAGCCTGAACGCGCGTCCCTTGCTGTGCTGTGCCTCGTTAAAAAGCAGTACACTGCTCATGCAATAGGGGGTAGCAAAGTCTTCTCCGTCTCCTCCTCCTTCTTTCTTCTTTTTGGTGTGTTACAGACATCATATGGTGCATTAGTTGTATTATCTCCCCTATTGGAATCTCACGGAAATACACGCGTTGACACGTCGCGTTACAAAAATTTGGACGACACACTTTGGACGCAAGATGGACGCCTTGCGTTGCTCGATGCGTTGCCTTGTGTTCGCGCTTGCGTACCTTTCGTTGAGTATGAACCGGCCCTAACACAAAGTGGAGGCGTCTGGGCATTGAGGAGACAAGTTTCTTGAGTTTAGCCATTGGAAATTGATCCCAGTCATGGTTAAAACAGGCTTCCAGCTGCTGGAAAGTTTTGGGTCTCCTTTGACGGACTTTTCATTTTATTATGCGCAAAATGTTCTCAATCAGTGAAAGATCAGGACTGTAGGCAGGCCAGTTCAGCACAAAGACTCTTATACTACTTTTGTACAAAGCCATGCTATTGTAACAGCTGCAGTATGTGGTTTTGCACTGTCCTGCTGAAATACACTAGGCCTTCCCTGGAATACACGTCGCCTGGAGGGGAGCATATGTTGCTCTAAATCCTTTGTATACCTTTCAGCATTCATGGTACTGTTTTAAAACAAGCAAGTGTCCCACACCATATGCACAAATGCATCCCCATACCATCAGAGATGGTGGCTTTTGAACTGAACGCTGATAACAGCTGATAACTTTCTCCTCTTAGGCCCGGAGGACACTATGATTCCTAACAAGAATGTCAAATTTTGACTCGTCTGACCACAGAACATTTTGCCAATTTGCTACAGTCCTTTTTGAGCCTTGGCCCAAAGTACATGACGGCGCTTCTTGATTATGCTCAACAATGCCTTCTTTTTTACACGATAGAGTTTCAGGTGGCATCTGTGGATGGCTCGGCAGACTGTGTTTACAGACAGTAGTTTCTTGACGTATTCCTGGGGCCATTTAGTAATGTCAATGACAGAATCATGCCGGTGAGTGATGCAGTGGCGTCTGAGTGCTCGAAGATCACAAGCATCCAATAAAGGTCTTTGGCCTTGTCAGATTTTGTCCAGTTTCTCTGAATCTTTTGATGATGTTATGCACTGCCGATAATGAGACCTTCAAAGCCTTTGCAATTTGACATTGAGGACCATTGTTTTTAAATTATTCCACAATTTTTTTACACAAGCTTTCCCAGGTTGGAAAGCCTCTGGTCATCTTTACTTCAGAGAGATTCAGCCTCTCTAAGACATCCCTTTTATATCCAATCATGTGACACACCTGATACCATTTAACTTAATTTCCTACTGAATGTTCCTTCAGCTGATTCCTTTATATATTAATTGCTTTTTCAGCCCATGTCCCAACTTTTTTGAGACCTGTTGCAGGTCTCTCATTCTTTTTGATTATTGTAACTTTCAGGTTTTTGGTTCATTCCATGTCTCAGTTCCATTGCACTTGTCTCCCCTGTCTTGTGATCTAGTTGGTTTAGTCCGTCTTCCCTGTCTGCGTGCTCACTGACTTCGGTTGATTTAAATGAAGTCCGGTGTTTAAAATATTCCTTTGTATCTCGTTTTCTTCCTTCACCCTTCTGTTCTGATTACTAACAACACTAACATTTGTATTTTGAATTATAGTCTACTAACACAACTTACCATGTATATATATATGTTCAATTACTAAATTACTAATGAGCACTCTAGTTTAAGTTGTAAAGCTGAACCGTTACTAATAGACTAATTACCTCACTGCAATCGCCCTGTTCTATTCTCCGCCCCTTGTCTGTTGCTTTCCTCTCCCTGAGCTTCAGCAAGAATCTCTCGCACGTGCTTAATTACTTTCCTGCTCTTGTTATCTGTGCAGGTAGAACTCCTGGCCCAGAGCTGTTTAAATGTCATAGGCTGTTTGTGTGATTCCCGTTCGTATTTTGTCTCTCGCCAATTTTCGTGGTTAGGGTTTCCCTCATGTGATTCTCCCGATGTAATTAGCCTCATTCCTCTCAGCTGATCTCTGTATAGCATGTGACCTTTCCTGTGTGTGTGTATTAGGAGTCTTTTCACTCACAGCTCGTCAGAATGTCGATCAATATTTCTTTGTGCAGAGCACCTGGTATGCCATTTATTATGGTTTTGCTTCTACTGGATAGTCCGACCTTAATTCTTGCCATTGCCCTTTTTGTACTGTTTTTGTCTTTCTGGATTTCGATCTATTTTTGTATGACCACAAGTTTTTTGTTTGGATGCCCTGTGTATGACCATTGGCTTTGCCCATCGACTACGACTTTTTGCCTATCGTTTTTGTACCTCTGCCCATCTGTCTTACTGGTTCTGACCCCGGCCTGTCTAGTCGATACTGTTTTTGGATTTTGTATTGTGGCTAGGCAATTCCTGTGTTTTCAGGCTTAAACTCGGACCCCATTAAAGGCATACGTTTTTTGGATTACGCTGTCTCGCGAGTGGTTCCTGAACGGTACCTCACGAAATGCTATTGGGTTGATATAGAAAACAACCAATACATGTTATCCAGAGCCTTTATTTATAAAACAGACTTCAGATGAATTTTGAGCTTAAAGGGATACAACAACCAAAATAGGACCAAGGGTTCTGTAGCTTACCAGCAAACAATCTTATTGTGGTGATACAAGTTATGAAAATTTCATATGAAGTTTGAAGTATTGAAGGTCAATGTCAAGGTCACTAAATAAAAGTTCACATGCATTTATAAGACCCCTAAAATACCCAGTCCTAAGCTCTGAAGCAGTTTTGGTAGTACAAGTCATTGAAAATTCAATATGTCAATTGTGAACTTTCACCTCTCAAGCCCTATGCCCTGGTATCGGGGGCCAGTGGTTATGCGCAACAAATACAACATTTTTCCAAATCACAACATTGTTATGCAGTATATCCACATTTCGCAAAGAAACTAGTCAAAAAGCTCATGTAGACCATTTTTACCTCAACCGAACACAATTCAAGCACCAAGCAAGTAAATAAGCATGCAGCAAAAGATAGGATAAAATCATATCAGCGCTGAATCGCTAGAATTTATCCTGAATTTGTGCTATGCATTAAAATGATACCTCAAATGAAAGTGGAAAGTTCACAGAATCCAACAATGTATGCCCTGTCATTTTAAATCAACACCACGCTCAAAGAACAGCAGACATACACTTTACAGTCTACAGAGATAACCAAACTAGATCTGCGAGTCTCAAAGCATGTTTTTCTTATCGCGCATTGCTTCAAAGATCTCAGTTATTCAGCATTCACCTTGCTTGCAGTGTATTTTCCTCTCTGTGATCGGCTTGTGATGCTATCAGTAAGACTTTGGCGGTAGCCATTTGATTCTACGGCTCCTGACGTTTACAATGAGCTCTAAAGCACCTTTATCGCACAGTTAGACTAAGCCAGAGCCTTGCGTTCCCAGTGCGTTGAACTGAGTTCATGGGCCATTCAAATGTACTTAAATAGCGCGACAATATAAATGCTGGACAGGTTTGTTTGTGGTATTTTCGGTATAATTATCCGCTAAATATTCAACCGTTATTTTCTAAGTCGTTTTCTGACAGAAACGCGTGAATACTGAGGGCACAGTACAAACAAGGTGAGTGACTTGTTTTTTTTTTGACTCATTCTTCATATGGGCAATTTGAAAATGGTAATATCGCCAATTGGTGTAGGCTATTGGTTAAGGTGTTTAAATCCCTGGTCAAGCGTGCTCTAGTGAGACATAAGTGCTCGAGTGAGCCAAACTTCATTTTTTTGCATTTATTGTCTTTGAATGGGAAATTGTATAGGCTATAGGACTGGCAGAAATAATAATAATAATAAAAAACTTTTAAATTCTAAAAATTTAAAATGGGCTGTATTGGGGTGAAATGTATACCTGTGGTGACATATTAGTGAAATTAGATTATTTTTACAGTTTAATATCTGAGAAATCTGATTTGGCACACAAAGTACCTGAATTGCCAATTTGGAGAAGCCACCTAGACATTCCTCTCAAATTTTGTTCTGATTTACTAGATTAGAATTAACTTTGGCACAGATGATGATGAGATTCTGTTCTGTAAATTTTTAGGGGTTTCAGACTGCAACTAATTAAGTTTACAAGAGATAAATGTAAAACTTTGATTGGTGCAAAATAAAGTCTTTAATTTTTACTGTGTTCCATCTTCATTTACTCTGACTCAGTGACATATAGTGATTTTTACACCATGGCAGAAATCCCAAATGGTTTTACCTTTATTATAATACCAAGATCATTCAAATGGACCAAATAGTTGCAGAGTTATACTTATTTCATTTTGGGCTTGCCAAAAGAGGGTAAGGGCTTAAGGGGTCAAAGGTCACAGAGGGTCAAGTCGCGGTCGGCAAACGGACTTCATATATGACTATTTAAATGTCTTTGTACAAACCTTGGCTCCATCTGTGACCATTTTGGTGAAAAAGCCTGGGTAATTTCACAGCCGAGGTCACTGACAGTCAAGCTGAATGCCGCAAAATGAAAGTTCATATGTGACTTTCTAGATGTCTGTAACACTAAACTAGGCTCCAACTGTGACCATTTTAGTGATGCAAGTCATTGAATGTTCTATTGGTCACATTTGACCTTCGAAGGTCAATACGAAGGTTACCAAATGAAAGTTCATATATGACTTCCTATATGTCTCTAATTCAAACCTAGGCTACATCTGTGACTGTTTTGGCAACACAAGTCATTGTAATTGCATTAGGTCAAGTTTGACCTTCAAAGGTCACCAACAGTCAAGTTGAATGTTCATGTGTGACTTCCTTTAAGTCTGTGATACTGTTACGGTCATGGGTTGTGGCTATTTGTCTCCCCCTGCTGTGCTGTGTTCTCTATCAAGGTTGCTGCCCCTCCCCTCTCAGCTACTGGCAGGAGCTCTCCCTCACCTGGGCACATCCCACCTGGGCTGCATAAAACCAAGAAACACCAGCATGCTCTCTGACATCTAGCAGCCAGCACTGTGTGTGAAATGTTGTATCTATTTATCTGTGTGATAGCCTGTGTGGCACATATATATTGGTGAGACTATACTAACTGTGTGGTATTTTGTGTTTGATTCTTGTCTGTTTGTTTAATTGCTGTCATCTTCGTTTTGGTTTTGTCTGCAGTCCTGTAGCTTTGTCTTATAGTTTTTGTAGCATTGGCTAGTGGTAGCCCGTTTTCTTCAGAGGCCTTTTCATGCATTTGTTGTAGCTTCTGTTTTGTCTTTTGGAACCTTTTTGTTAAATAAATTTTTCATTGTTTGTACCTTTCCCCTGCCTTCTTTTGCCTCCTGGGTTTAGTTTTAGTTAATATTGTGTTACTCCCCTTTACCCTAGACTTGAAACATTTGGGGAACGTAACATATCAAAACTGAAGGTCAGGTTCAAGGTCACCAGATGAAACTTCACATAAGACTTCCAATATGCCCACAATACAAACCTAAGCTCAATCTATAATAGCTTTGGTGATAGAAGTCATTAACATTTCACTATGCTAATTTTGACCTTCAAAGGTCACCGAAGACCACTACATGCAAGTTCATATATGGCTTCCTAGTAGTGTTCAATACACATAAGTTCCCAATCTTCAATATTTTAAAGCCTAAAAGCCTTAGAAAATTGGAACATTTTTGCTTGGCTCCAAGTTTGACCTTTCAAGGTCATCTGAGGTCAACTTTAACACATCAAAATATTGGTCATGCATGACTTCCTATATGTGAACAAAACAAACTTAATCTTATTTGCAACCATTTACCTTCCACAGGCAATTCTGCCCATTCTCCATAAGACCCAGTGTCAAAGTACAGCTCCCCCACTGGACCCACTTCCGTCAATTCAATCAAAATGGCACCTGCATTGTACATAAAGCGTTTTAAAGTGAGTTGATTGCCAGATTTAGAAAAAAAGTTGTCTGACAGTTTTTGAGAAATAATTTTTTTGAAATTTCAAGTCCTATCTTATAATATTGTTAATATTTTCCTTGACCTCGAGTTTGCCCTTTCAAAGTTATCTGTGGTCAAATTTAATATTACCAAAATATAGGTTATATATGACTTCCTATATGTTGATAATACAAACTTAATCTCTATCTGCCACCATTTGGCCTCCACAGGTCATCTTGCACATTCATAAAGTATGAATTTATGATTGGGTATAAAAGCAGCTTCCCTGAAATGCTCAGTCATTCACAAACAAGGATGGGGCGAGGGTCACCACTTAGTGAACAAATGCGTGAGCTGATTGTCGAACAGTTTAAAAACAACATTCTTCAACAAGCTATTGCAAGAAATTTAGGGATTTCATCATCTACGGTCCATAATATCATCAAAAGGTTCAGAGAATCTGGAGGAATCACTGCACGTAAGCGGCAAGGCCAAAAACCAACATTGAATGCCCGTGACCTTCGATCCCTCAGGCGGTACTGCATCAAAAACCGACATCACTGTGTAAAGGACATCACCACATGGGCTCAGGAACACTTCAGAAAACCACTGTCAGTAACTACAGTTCGTCGCTACATCTGCAAGTGCAATTTAAAACTCTACAAAGCAAAGTGAAAGCCATTTATCAACAGCACCCAGAAACGCCGCCAGCTTCACTGGGCCCAAGCTCATCTAAGATGGACTGATGCAAAGTGGAAAAGTGTTCTGTGGTCTGACGAGTCCACATTTCAAATTCTTTTTGGAAACTGTGGACGTCTTGTCCTCCGAACCAAAGAGGAAAAGAACCATCCAGACTGTTCTAGGCGCAAAGTTCAAAAGCCAGCATCTGTGATGGTATGGGGGCGTATTAGTGCCCAAGGCATGGGCAACTTACACATATGTGAAGGCACCATTAATGCTGAAAGGTACATACAGGTTTTGGAGCAACATATGTTGCCATCCAAGCAACGTTTTTTTCATGGACGCCCCTGCTTATTTCAGCAAGACAATGCCAAGCCACATTCTGCACGTGTTACAACAGCATGACTCCGTAGTAAAACAGTGCAGGCACTAGACTGGCCTGCCTGTAGTCCAGACTTGTCTCCCATTGAAAATGTGTGGCGCATTATGAAGCGTAAAATACGACAACGGAGACCCCGGACTGTTGAACAACTTAAGCTGTACATCAAGCAAGAATGGGAACGAGTTCCACCTGAAAAGCTTCAAAAATTGTTCTCCTCAGTTCCCAAACGTTTACTGAGTGTCTTTAAAAGGAAAGGCGATGTAACACAGTGGTAAAAAGGCCCCTGTGCCCACTTTTTTGCAATGTGTTGCTGCCTTTAAATTCTAAGTTAATGATTATTTGCAAAAAAAAAAAAAAAAACGTTTCTCAGTTTGAACATTAAACATCTTGTCTTTGCAGTGTATTCAATTGAATATAAGTTGAAAAGGATTTGCAAATAATTGTATTCTGTTTTTATCTACGATTTACATAATGTGCCAACTTCACTGGTTTTGGGTTTTGTAAGACATAATGTCTTCATAAATCATAATTGACAACGTCACTTAGCTAGTGGCTAAATGCTATAAAGGGTGACATTGTTAGCTAAGTGACATTGTCATTGTCACATCTGGCATCACATGCTGAATGAGGATGTGTTATTTCACCCCTTATAAAGCATGACATTTGCTAATATATGATTTATGAGGACATTATGTGTCAATGATAAAGGCATTTTACATTCTGTTCAAACCCTTTATAAGCAACACTTAATCTAAAGTGTGACCAAAATCAAAAGGCATCTCTTCTTCAGCATAAGAGGAATTTTGTAGGAGATGTGTTTTTTTTCAGGTCAGCAGATATGAAATGCTGATTAAGGGCAATTAACATATTTTATCTCTTATTATTTCAGTTCCCAACAGTGACAGTGGCAGGACACTTTTTCAGAGCCGGTGGACAACCTTCCAGAATGTATCAGGAATATTTAAGCTATCATTTCTCTAACATAGTAGTCTGATTTAGCTTTGCAAATCAGAGAATTACATATGTTCCATAGATGCCTAAAACATATTCATTTTGATGGGCAATTGGTCTTTCTTGCAGTCACTCATGCCACATTTCACCCATGAGTTCTATCAGACAATTTGTCTGAAACCATTTGTCACATTTTTTTACCTTAAATTTTCCTACAGAAGCATGCTGATCAACTCTAAAGGCTGATTCATACTCCAAAAGAACAGAGAAATTTGTTCTTGTTCTCCGGGCTGCAAGTTCGTTTTGACCGGAACATTTCATACTTCACGAGAAACTTAAGTGCCGAACTCCTTTGGGCTGTTTCAATAAACTTTACTTGTCCAACTGAGTCAGACCATCAGTCGAGTGTAAAGTCGGACCTTCTACAGACCATGTCCGTCAGGTGTTTCGATAAAGCAAAAATAGGATGTCCAACCATGGTCCGACGTGGACGTGGAGAATTTACACTTCAGCGATGCACTGCTTTGCTATTTGGCATTCAAATATTTGAAATAAGTTAACGTTAAATGAAAAAAAAAATTCTGATTAGGTAGATCATTAACCACTATTCAGGCATAAATTAACTGCGCTCATCACTGTAGGATGTCACGTAACGTCCATTTTCAGTAGGCTATTAACTGAATACAATCTAGCTAATTCAAAGCAATCTTTGCTCACTGTGCAGAAACTACAATTGGCAACATAACAAAGCTATTAGTCACACAGAAGACATTAAAACATTCATATCGTCACGATCGCTCATTTTACAGAATTGACTGAAGCAGTCGGGCGATAAGCAGAACGCTGCTCTCGGTCACACTAAGCACCATGAATACGATATTTAACCACTGAGCACCATGGCGAGACCGCTCCTTAGGCAGTGCCCCAGTGTTCACATAGCATTCATAAAAACACAACTTTTTGTCGCACTTGAGGTGTATGGTACCAACGATTTAAAAGTGAAATCTTCACGCGTTGTTAATAAATTATGTGTAGTAAGAAAAATTCATTCACGGATTTAATAGAGCCCCGCTTCTGGGTGTAGGCTAATATTGTTTTGCAGGCATTGGTACTGTCTTTTCACTCTCGAAATATTTTGAGCTGTCTGCACTTCCAGACAAAATTAAACAATAACGCCATATATTGGGGTTATATTTTCTGTCTGACTGGGTTTTAGGACAACTCTCGAGTACTCCTACAAAGTCGACAGACCGTTTAATGAAACGGACCATCCGATCCAGTCTGTCGTGTTCATTGAAACAGCCCCCCTGGTAAGTCAAAGAGTCACGCCCACTCCATCTTTCTGACCAATCACACAACAGTTCTCGGACACCACACAAGAAAAAAGTTCTGCCCAGATAATGTGACGAGAACAGTTACGTGGTCAATGTTTTGACAGCTTAATTTCTCTCATTACAGCAATAAAATAGAAATACAGCAATGGCTTTGAACTTGTGGGGAGCACTTGTTAAAATAATGTTTAGGAGCGTAGACTTGTCGGGCTTTTCAGGGCTTGGTCTCATTAGTGAATCTATAATTTGTATTATTATAGCCCCAATTTGCTACGACATATAAGACAGCAAGGGATGACAGACTAAATTTTAAAACTAAAACAGATGTAATTCAACAAAGACCAACACCAACCTACAATTTATACTACTGACCAAGATTGATAAAATGCAAGGAAAAAAATATTTCCAGTCCGTTGAGATGGGGTTGCTTGGTGATGTTCCAGGAGAGGAAAATGCTCCAACACAGGCAAAAATCCACAAAAAGCTTCACAGGTCTTGAAAAGAGTGACAGGTCTGGTCAAATGTATCCTTGTCCTTGCAATTTCTCCTACTAGTTTACTCTCTCAATTTTTCTCCTGATATACTCTTTCGCAGCCCCCTCCCACATTTAGAATTTTTTTTTAAATTCTCTGGGACTTCCCCTCTCAGACATGCCCAGGACATGGCCAGACCTAGCTCCAGACTGGGCTTAATAAAAAAAGGTCGAATTTTTTCACATGTGTAATTTGACTCATAAAGGCAACATTTTTCACTTCAATGCAAAAATGGTTAAGTAGACACTTGTATATATATACTGTTATGGCCCCAATTTGTTATTACATTTAAAACAACAGCAACAGCAAGGGATGACACACAGTTTGCAAAAACTTAAACACATTTAATTTTTAAAACAAAGACAATAACGACTAAGCAACTACTAAGACCAAGATTGATAAATAAGAAAAAAACTGAAATATTTACAGTCCCTTTTTGTGGGGTTGGCTTGGTCATGTCCTGGATGAAGAAAATGCTCTGGTGCACAGGCAAAAAATCCACAAAAGAAAACTTCACAGGTCTGGTACAGAATGAAAGGTCTGGTCACATGTATCCTTCTTCTTGCAATTTCTCCTACTACTTTACTGTCTCAATTCTTTTCCTTATATACTCTTTTGCAGACCCCACCCACATTTAGACCTCATTTTTTTAATTTTCTGAGACTTGCCCCAGACATGTCCAGGACATGTCTAAACATGACTCCAGTCTGAGCTTAACAAAAAAAAGGTAAATACTCTAGTGGCCTATATTCACATTACACCTCCATTCCAAAAGGGAGAAATTTTGACTCATAAAGGCAAAATTTTTCTTTTCAATACAAAATGGTAAAGTGAACACTTGTCTATATATACATATCATACAATATTCAAACACATGATATATATATACACATTCAAACACGGGATAAGCAATCAGCAATTACATTGTCTGTACCCTTCACATGCTTAATTTCCAAGTCAAACTCCAGTAAAATCAAACTCCAATTCAACAATCTCCGATTCTTGTTTTTCATCTTACTCAAAAACATTAACGGATTGTGGTCAGTGTACACAATCATTGGCTTTTGTCCTGTACAAACATAAACCTCAGTGTTGTAAAGAAAGGACCAGAGCCAACAGTTCCTTTTCTATTGTGGAATAGTTCCTTTGGTGGCGATTGAACTTCCTGGAGAAGTATGCCACGGGATGCTCAATGTCATCAGAGTCACTTCTCTGTAGGAGCACAGATCCACAAGCTTGGTCGCTAGCATCGACCGCGATGGAGAACGGTTTGTTGAAGTCAGGAGATTTGAGCACGGGGAAGTGACACAGCAGAGACTTCAGGTGATCGAAGGCTCTCTGGCATGCATCATCCCAAGTGAACTTTACGCCTTTCTTCAGTTGGTTAGTTTGACTGAGAGCAATCTCAGCAAAGTTCTTGCAGAACTTGCGGTAGTACCCGATCATTCCAAGGAAGCGGCGCAAAGCTTTTTTGTTGTGAGGGACTGGAAAGTCCATGATGGCTTGGACTTTAGCATTTATGGGTGCCACCTTACCCTGGCCTATGACGTAGCCAAGATAGGTGACAGTAGCACAACCAAAGTCACTCTTGTTCAGGTTAACAGTCAGGTTAGCCTGGGTCAGGCGCTGGAACAACGTCTCTACATCTTTCAGATGTTCTTCCCAGGAGTCACTCCATGTGATCAGGTCGTTGATGTACGCACCCGTGTGTGGCAATCCGGCGATTGTAGACTGTATCATCCTTTGGAACGTGGCTGGGGCATTTTCATGCCAAAGGGTAGGACTTCATACTGGTACAATCCAGATGGTGTGGCAAAAGCAGAGATGCTCTTGGCCCTCTCAGTTAAAGGCACACACCAATAACCCTTCAAAAAATCAATCTTGGTCAGAAACTTTGCTTGCCCTACTCTATCAATACAATCATCAATCCTAGGTATTGGAAACACATCAGTTCTAGATACAGCATTGACTTTGCAATAATCTGTACAGAATCTAGTACTTCCATCAGGTTTTGGAACTAGCACACAGGGTGAACTCCAATCTGAGTTGGAGGGTCTGATAATATCATGTTCTAACATGTACTCAACCTCTTTCTCAGCAATCTTTCTCTTTTCAGGATTCATCCGGTATGGATGCTGTTTTATTGGTTTGGCATCACCAACATCTACATCATGAGAGGCTATAGTAACTCTCTTTGGAACATCAGGAAACAGATCCTCATATTTCTTGATCAACCTCTCAAACTGATCTCTCTGTGAGGGTTCTAAGTGCTGGAGTTTTACATCAAGATTTTGCAACACTTCAGTCTTTGACAATTTACATGAAAGAACTTCAGCTTTAATTCTTGGTTCATCATCTTGAAACTCCCCCTCATCTTCACACGTTTCGACCATTGGAGAATCTGAAGTGACAGCTGCAACCCTAGCATTTCTGTCATGATAAGGCTTTAGCATGTTAATATGACACAATTGTTTTGGTTTTCTCCTATCTGGAGTCTTCACAATGTAATTGAGATCATTGAGTTTTGTCAGAATTTCATAAGGACCATGAAATCTAGCCTGCAATGGATTGGACTGCAAGGTTAACAACACAAGGACCTTTTCTCCTGGTTTAAACTCACGGCTTCTAGCCTTATGATCATACCAAGTTTTCATTTTTCCCTGACTTGATTTCAAGTTCTCTTTGGCAAGGTCACAAGCTGCACGCAATCTTTCCTTGAACTTGCTAACATAGTCTAACAGACTGATATGCGGTTCTTTCTCTTGCCATTGTTCACTCAATAATAGCAAAGGTCCTCTCACTTCATGACCAAACACTAGCTCAAATGGACTGAATCCAGTAGACTCCTGCACTGCTTCTCTAGCTGCAAACAACAGCAAATGAACCCCTTCATCCCAGTCTTTCTCATGGTCATAACAATAAGTCCTCATCATTGTCTTGAGAGTGGAATGAAACCGCTCTAAGGCACCCTGACTTTCTGGATGATAGGCACTAGAAAGAATCTGCTTTGCACCTAGTTCATACACAACCTGCTGAAACAATCCTGAAGTGAAATTGCTACCCTGGTCTGACTGAATTTCCCTGGGAAGGCCAAACAACGTGAAGAACTTTATCAAAGCCTTCGAGATTGCAGTTGCCTTGATGTTACGTAGAGGTATGGCTTCGGGGAATCTGGTAGATGCACACATGATTGTCAACGAGTACTGATTTCCAGATCTAGTCTTGGGTAATGGACCAACGCAATCAACAATGACCTTAGAGAAGGGCTCTCCAAATGCTGGGATAGGCTGCAATGGAGCTACAGGTGGGTCTAACTGGTGTTTTCCAACTACCTGACAAGTGTGACAGGTTTTGCAAAAGTTGGAAACGTCTTTCCGAAGCCCAGGCCAAAAGAAGTGTTTCATGATCTTATCAACAGTCTTGTTAACACCAAGATGACCTCCTTAAGGTAAACTATGAGCCATTGTTAAGATCTCATTCCTATAGACTTTCGGAACAACAATTTGCCTGATCACTGCCCAATCTGCATTGGCAGGGATATCAGGAGGGCGCCACTTCCGCATCAACACACCATCCTTGAGATGATACCCAACTGGAACTGCGTCTATTTCTTTATCAGGAAGGGCTCCCCTCTTTAGTACACAAATTTCAGGATCATTAGTTTGCTCCTCAATCAACCGCTTTCTGGACAGAGACAAGTCTCCAGACACATCAGAATCACCAGACCCATCCGGCTGGCTGAATAGAGAACTGATAAAAGTATCTGATAAGTCCTCAAACGGAGAAACCATAGTAGGCCAATCAGAGTCATGAGGCGAACCACCTGAGTCCTGACTATTCAATGTACTGGACGGCACCACATCATCTTCTTCTTTAGCCTTCTTGGCCATAGCACGAGTCACTGCGCAAGAAGGATACAGAGATGGGTCCTCATCCCCATCTTCAGTGCTCGGCTGTGAAGTAAGATGTACAGGGGGAACTACTTTACCCCCAGCCAGGTCATTGCCTAGCAACAGAGAAACACCCTTTATAGGTAGACTTGACATAAGTCCCACCTTTACCTGTCCTGTAACTAAATTTGACTTCAAGAATATAGAGCGCAGGGGTACAGATACAGTCCTCCCTTCAATACCTTGTACAAGTATGAAATCCCCTGAAGCGGTCTCATCACGTAACTCCAAGGAGTCCATCAACAAAAGTGACTGAGAAGCTCCGGTATCCCTTAGGATATATATGGGGACAGGAGTAGTATGCTCATTCAGAGCCACAAATCCCTCTGACACAAATGGAAGAAATTCCTCCCTCACGAAGTCAGCTGTATCAGGCTTTTTAGCCCCACAAGAAGCAGGCAATTTAGCAGATTGGTTATCTACTACAGGGGTTTCTAACCTTGTTTTCACAAAGGCATTTGGTTTGGTATCCTTTTCTTTTTCTTTCTTAGCTTTAAGGAACCAACAGTTAGTTGTAACATGACCAGATTTCTTGCAATAACTGCAAACTAGACCACTTTTGTCACTGTCAGCTTTCACACTTTGATCAGACCTGTTACTGGATTTCTAAGCACCATCACCAGATTTGTCTTTGTCTTTGGGTGAGGAATCTTGGGTATCACCATAACCCTTTTTCTGAAATTGGGACCATCTATTATTACTGCTAGACTGAAATTTGGACTTATGTGTGAGAACATATTCATCTGCAAATTTGGCAGCTGATTGCAAATTCGGTGCTTGCTTCTCATTAAGGTAGGTCTTAACATCATCTTTAACACAGTTCTTGAATTCTTCAACTAACACCATCTCTTTTAGTGAGTTGAAATCATCCTTGACCTCCATAGAAGTACACCAGCGCTCAAAGCAAACCTGCTTTTCATTTGCAAATTCAACATAAGTCTGATTTTCAGATTTCTTCAGACCTCTGAATTTCTGTCGGTAAGCCTCTGGAACCAACTCATAAGCTCTCAAAATAACCTTTTTGACAACCTCATAATCAGAGGAATCATCTGCAGACAAAGCCGAATAGGCTTGTTGAGCTTTACCCTTGAGGACAGTTTGCAACATCAGAGGCCAGTGATCCTTTGGCCACTGGCAACTCTTTGCTACCTTTTCAAAACACTGGAAATAGTTGTCAACATCCTTTTCCGAAAATGGAGGCACCAGTTTTACCTCCTGACTGGCACAAAATTTATTTTTAGTTTCAATTTTAATTTTTAGTTGCTCCATTTGGAGTCTTTCTTCTCTATCGAATTTCTCTAATTCAAAATCTCTCTGTCTTGCAAATTTTTCTAACTCAAATTCTCTTTGTTTTTCTTTTTCCTCCCTTTCTATTTTCTCTTCTCTTGCTAATTTTTCTAACTCAAACTGCCTTTGTTTTTCTTTTTCTTCCCTCTCAAATTCTCCAAGATACGTGACAGTAGCACAACCAAAGTCACACTTGTTCAGGTTAACATTCTCTTTGTTTTTCTTTTTCCTCCCTTTCAATCTCTAGCATTTTTAATTTAAGTTCATTTTCTACACTTGGATTTTCCTGTGGAAACTGTTCCAGATCTCTTTGTGCAAACACATTTTCATCAATGTAATATTCAACAATCTCTGTAACCAGTCTTGCTTTTTGCATGGCTGGTTTTACCTCTGTCAGCTCTAACTGTCTGCAAATTTCTATCAGTTCTGTCTTTTTAAAAGACTTCAAAACCTCTACGGTTGGTGATGCCAAGAAATCATCCATTGCCGTTGATCTGTTAATATATATTTATCGGAAAATTCAAAAAACTATTTTGCAATTTGAAATGTTAGATTTCCAATAAATGACTCACACAATGGTCTATCCCGGACGAGCCCCCAATTTGTTATAGCCCCAATTTGCTATGACATTTAAGACTGCAAGGGATTTTCAAATTGAAACAGATTTAATTCAACAAAGACCAACACTAACCTACAATTTATACTTCTGACCAAGATTGATAAATTACAAGGATAAAAATATTTACAGTCCCTTAAGATGGGGTTGCTTGGTGATGTTCCGGGAGAGGAAAATACTCCAACACAGGCAAAAATCCACAAAAAGCTTCACAGGTCATGAGAAGAGTGACAGGTCTGGTCAAATGTATCCTTCTCCTTGCAATTTCTCATACTACTTTACTCTCTCAATTTTTTTCCTTATATACTCTTTTTCGGCCCCCTCCCACATATAGACTTTTTTTTTCTCTGGGACTTTCCCTTCTCAGACATGCCCAGGGCATGCCCAAACCTAGCTCCAGACTGGGCTTAACAAAAAAGTGTCAATACTGCTGTTTTACATTTAAAACAACAGCAACAGCAAGGGATGACACACAGTTTGTAAAAACTTAAACACATTTAATTGTTAAAACAAAGACAATAACGACTAAGCAACTACTAAGACCAAGATTGATAAATAAGAAAAAAACTGAAATATTTACAGTCCCTTTTTGTGGGGTTGGCTTGGTGATGTCCTGGATGAAGAAAATGCTCAAACACAGGCAAAGAAATCCACAAAAGAAACGTCACAGTTCTAGTACAGAATGAAAGGTCTGGTCACATGTATCCTTCTTCTTGCAATTTCTCCTACTACTTTACTGTCTCAATTCTTTTCCTTATATACTCTTTTGCAGACCCCACCCACATTCAGACCTCTTTTTTTTAATTTTCTGAGAATTCAAACAGATTTAATTCAACAAAGACCAACACTAACCTACAATTTATACTTCTGACCAAGATTGATAAATTACAAGGATAAAAATATTTTTTTTTTACACCTAGTGGCTGTTTTCATTATTACAGTATCAACTGAGCTGAGTCGCGAAAGCATTTAAAGGGATCAGGTGCAGGAGACAGCCAGTCCCAGTTTAAGTCCCTCATAAAAAGAACTCATTATCACTCACTGCAGACAGGGATTCTGATAGCAAGGACAGTGTTTCCTTTGATGCAAAGGGGGTTCCATAACATCCAGCAAACATCAAAACACAGCCTTCAGAAAACTCCACTTAATACAAGCAGCTTTTACTGTTTTGGCCCTGAGATGGAAAAGAGCGCTGTTACCTGATACTTATTTTTTTTTTTAAACGTATATCACGTTCTCCTTCACTCCTTCACTTAAGTATGGCAGTCAGTGCAGAAAATGTTGTTTTCATCCACATATGTTCATTTAAAAGCAGTATTTTGTGCTGTCTTTGCCTTATATTCAAATTAATTGAACGATTTGATGCATTTTAATATGGGAAGTATGCCAAATAGGAGAAATCTTGGAAGAGGAAAACACCTTTTTTTCTCAGCTCTGTAACTCACATTCAGTCGGTTTTTGTCAAAGTAATCCTGCTCAGCTTGGACTGCTAGATCTGAGTTCTTCTTGAGCTTTTTAGAATTATTAATTTACAAAGCTTAAAACATTTGATTCATTTTCAAACAAAATGAAACATAAACTTCACTCATTAACTATGTGTAACACTATAATGTTGAAATTTACATATCATAATGATGAAACTCAATGTTCTGGCTCTGAGGATGTTGATTTACTGTTGAACTTATTAAAGTTATTTGTCATTGTGAATAGCATTTCTCAGCTTTTTCTACATGCAAAATAATATCAATTTGTGTTCTTCAGTGCTTTGCAAAATTGCTTTGTATATTGAAAATGTTTATGGTTAATTTAGAGTGAGTGCGTGTTTAGTTTGGTTCGTCTATTCATCTTTCTGACAAATATTAAAACAGACAAAATTGAAATGTTAATATCCCCCATCTGCACACAATAGAGAGCTCATCTTTGCCTTCTAACAGTCCTACTCTCCATCTTCAGCCAATGCAGGCACAGCTCCCAACAGCATTGTTGCTTACAGCAGGGCCAAAGACATGAATACTTCATTGATAAATTTATTCAGCAGGACCACTTGTTCTGCAGTGTAGTGATAAGCAGAATGTATGGCCACTGCTCGGAAATGATTGCTGTATCTGTAAACTAAATTCTGCTGGCAGCTTATCAAGCGTATTGCTAATAGTGCTCCCTACATTCTTCGCAGTTGAATCAATAAACAATGGCAGACCTGAGTTAAACGCTGCTGGAAATGACAGGATGTGCGACAATGCACAGAACGCCCAGTACAGCTCAATGCATACCTTGAGCAGTGAACGCATGCATTAAAATTTACTGCAGACCTCAGCTTGTATGAGCTGATACAACACCCCCAGCCTTACATTTCACAAAAAGAAGACGGATGGCTAAATCACAGAGGAGATATTTACACTTGCCCAGTTTTACAGTGAAATTGTCACTCAGAAATATTGTATAAATGAATCCATTGGCATTTCATATTCTCAGTGCTTTGGATCATTGTGCAGCTGTATAAGCCAACTGCTCTTGGCTTTAGGTCATGAACTAATGGCCAGACATTCTCCCTCAGGATTTTCTGGTGGAGAACACAATTCATGGTTCCATAAATGTTGGCAAATCGGACAGATCCTGAAGCAGCATGTTGTGTTCCAGGGTTCTGGCCTTTGGCCAGAACAGTATTGCTTATGGTTTTAACAGTTTCATGTTCATAGTTCATAGTTTCATGTTCCAAGTTTCATAGTTCATAGTTTCATGTTCCATAGTCATGTTCATAGTCACAGTTTTAACAGTTTCTTGTTTCAGGATTTCACATTCCATGTCCATGTTTTTGTTTTCGCCAGGTCTGCCATGCCACTCCACCGCTTGTCTGCGTTCCGCCCCGTGCCTTCGTTGTTGCACATTTCAGAGCTCTGGTTGGCTTTGTGGTTTCCCCTTCCTTCTGTGCTGTGCTGATTCGGGGCTCTCTAAGCTTAATTGGCAATTAACTGTTTTTAAGTTACTAACATTTACTAACACTCACTGGGTGGTGTAATTCTTAGATAGGCACATTACTAATATTACTAATTTAGACAGGGAGTTTATTGTCATGATTCCTGCTTTGCTATTTCAAGATCTTGCTGTGCTTTTCTGTTCTTAACATTCATGCTTGCTTCCAAACTGCATACTTAATTGGTACTTAAGCTGAGCACGCTCATTCTCTTAATGAGCAGGTCATGTCATCCAATCTCTGTCCATGTCTTGATCTTGCCATGCCTCTTGTTTCTCTCTCTCCAGGTGTTACCCCTCATGTCATGATTTCCAAGCCTTTATCTGGATGCGGTGGAAGTTGGCTGGCAGACAGTGTCTCGCGTCTCGTTGCATGTGCAAGTTTAGCCAAGCTCTTGTTGTCATAGTTCCCTAGCATTTCTAGTTTCAAGTTGTCCGAGCCTCTCGTCTTCTGTATATATATATATATATATTTAGTCTTGTTATTTATTTTTCTTGATCTTCTTGCCTGGAGTTTCCAGTGCCTTTTGTTTTATGTCATTTGCATTCTTTGTTTTTTAGCTCTGTGTAGCATACCTTAGTTGGTTTTTTGCAACCCTTTGGGCCAAGTTTTTTGTTGGCCCTCGTGCCTGTTTTGTTTATAAATAAATCCTCATTCCCTTTTCCCGCATCTGGTGTCAAACTGATTCCATATCACAGCAAAGCAGTCCTGAACCTTCACTCAACCACAACCATATTTGACTGTTGGTTTGATGTTCCTATTGTGGAATGTTGTGCTAGGCTCAGTGTTTGGCACAATTATGCTCATCCGCTGACCACTAATTAGCAAAGCTAAGTTTTTTGTTTGTGGATTAGCCTTTCTACTAACTTTAGTTCTACTGACTTTTAGTCCACAGACAGAGTAAGTGGCCAATATTTGTTTTTAGGTCATGTGAAATAAAAGAGAAAAGATATACATGTACACACATACTTATTCGTAAATTGTTTTCATTTCATCATTTTTTATTTGGTATTTGCCTGATTCATACAGAGTGGTGATTTATTTCTTCATTTACAAAAGTATTTGTAGTCTGTTTGCTTGTTTAATTTGGATTTTTGGCTCTAAAATCCTTTCAAAGGTAAATTCATATGATAAAAGTTAACAGTTGTCATTGGCTTCCACAAAATTTTTAGTGGTATAAGCCTTGTGAACATCATCGTTTTGAGTCAGTGGAGAAGCTGTTATCGAAGCTAACTTTTTTGTCAGTTGTGACCACCGGGGGTCAGGTTTATGGGAGATTAAATGGTCCTCCAAAAAGGTCCGCTTTTGACTCACCAGTCCAACAATTTAATCGCAAATTCTTGGGGGTCATCAAGATGTTTTTTTTGACAAATGTGAGATGAGACTTTGCATTCTTTTCGGTCAACAGCGGTTTTTGCCTTGCAGCTCTCCCATGGGTGCCATTTTTGCCCAGTCTCTTTCTTATTGTTCTTAGTTTGTTGTTTCTTAGTTTTTCTTAGTCTACTTGTTCGTGACTTGCTGCCTATTGCCAGATCACCATTGAAAAAGAGACTTTGGTCTCAACTGGTTTTATCTGGTTAAATAAAGGATTTGATTGATTGAGTGATTGATTGATTGATTGATTGATATTGTCAAATCATGAACACTGACTTTAACAGAGGCCTGCAATTCTTTTGATGTTGGCCAGGGTTCTTTTGTGATTTCCTGCATGAGTTGTTAATGCACTCGAGGGAATTTTGGTCGGCCAGCCTCTCCCGGGAAGGTTTACAAATGTTCTCCAGTTTTCACCATTTGTAGATAATGGCTCTCACTGTGGTTCACTCATGTCCCAGAGCCTTAGAAATAGCTTTCTTTCCAGAATGAAAGAGGTCAATGACTGTGTTCCTCATCTGTTCTTGATTTCTTTTTATTTTTATAATCACAGCATCATCTGCTGTTTTTGGCCTAGTATGCACTGCCAGACAGGTAATGTTTAGGGCTGATTCATAAGGGCTGGCTGTAATCATGCCTGAGTGGGTCTAGTGAAATTGAACCCAGTTATCAAATATATTTTGTTTAAATGGTTGATGTAGTAACAGAAGCAGCGGTTACTATTTCACTAAGGGCCAGATATGTTTGGGTAGTTTTTTTTTCAGTCAGTTAATGAAATAATCATTTAAAAGGTTGCAATGCTATGTTGTTCGCAAAAACTCTCCACAGACATACCCACATACAAATTGAATCCCTCAAAGCGCAACAACATCGTGAAATCTCGACATCTGTTCTCATAGAACTCATCAGTAACCTAAGTTTACCATTCCTTATATCGCAATCAAATGGATAGGAGATAGCACAGGAAACCATTATGTTGTGAATGGGGATTCCCATAGAAAATATAGGTGGTTTCTCAATCTGCAATCCATAGCAAAAACATGTAATATTTAATCAGGTCATGGTGCATACCAATCTATGTATCAGTCAAATCACAAGTCATTGGGATCAGTTTTGACAGAGATATGAATTTTTGAAAATTCACCATTGTTAAAAGATAGGAATTTTTGATGGGATGACTGATTCTGCCCAATATCGGATGGGGCCCGTGTTTCAGGGATCTCAGCTCATGTCATCATTAGACCTAAACTGTGGCCCCTATTGCATGAACAGAATGACATACAAATGAAATTTTTCAAAGACTGACAACTTAGCGAATTCTCAACATTTTTTCTCGAACTAAAAAAAACATTGTTGGCGGATATCCAGAGGCTATATCCCCAAAACAACAGAATTTTCCCTGAAAACCAAAGGCCATAGTTAGGCGTAATGGATGCCCAAAGGGAATTGGTTTAGGGAACAGAAAATAAACAGGAGAACTACTCTAGCCTCCAGGAATGTTCGAGGCTAATTTTGGTCATCGGGTGACCACTATCCATAAATCCCCTTTTCTATGCATCAGAAACAATCACAAAAAGTGATTTCTCATCATGGCTATTCACCCTGACATCAGCTAGCAAAATACTGTTCAACTAACTTCTGGCCAATTATCGGGACCCCAAAGGAAATAGACTATAAATCTATAAACACAGCTTTTCTCAGCTGGGCCAAGCAGTCACCAATTTCATACATGCTGCGTGAATAATCCTCAACATGCGGGACTTCAGATCAGAGTGGAAGGGAGCATCCAATCTGATCCATCACGAAAGAAGATAAGAGATTGATGTTGCTAAGAGCCATGGATGCATGCGTTCAGTGGAAAATGGTATTATTTGGCTAGCTCGTATCAACATTGATCGTTAACTTTCTATCCTAATGGATAGATTTACACTTATTTTAAGTATGTCCAAACCTAAAAAAAAATTTCTTGGCCAAACTTATTTTAAGCGGTACTTTCTATAAGCGGCACTGGAATGGTTATCAACAGGCGCACTTAAAAGTGTGGCCAAGAAAAAATTCAGCATTGGCCACACGTATAAGTGCGAATAACATCGGCCTTAATAAATTCAATTTATAGATCCATGATATTTCATGTAATAAAGCCTACATAATTGACAATCCAAATGCTTTACATGTAGGTTAAAAAAAAAGTGGTCCGATTTTAAGATCTCCACCAAAAAAACGGGTTGCAGCGCTGAGGCTCAGCGGCGCACGGACCAGTGGAGGCCAACCAGACTCCACCCTCCAGCTGTCACCGTTCGAGGAGCGGATGAGTATCCACCGCCTCGATCGGAGCTGCATGAGGGTAATTGTTAAAATACAGTCTGCAGAGATCACTCTTCATTGTACGTTTAATGGTATTACTCCATGGGTACCACACAAAACAAGCAGCCACTCGTCACTTTCCCGGAGGAGATTTTCTCTGTGCCGACAGTTCCTCTCACGTCGGACAGAAGCTTATTCCTCTAGCAATAGAAGATCTGCCATTGCCAAAATGTGATCACGGTCAAAGTGTTTGTTAGCCGATATATATCTGATTAGATGAGCATCTGACCCATCACATTGCATATCTGTGAAGCCACGCATTGTGCTTAATTAAATTGATTGTAATTGCCAGCCTTCTGGCCTGACAAGCAGGTTGTTTCCAAATAAGTGCAATTAATTTCTCAACACAAATGCAATTTATTTATTTATTAAATAAATGTATTAAAGAAATAAATAAATAAATGACATCTGTGTAGATATATTAACTACATTTATATTTGGAAACAGTTTGCACACTTGAGCGGGACTAACTCCATCAGATGTTGTAGAAGACGATTGCACAGGTATATGACCTGGATGACTATTCATAACGGTGGTCTGCCAGATCTCATGCGATTCACTGACAATTGCGTTTCATGGAAACGATTCCAGATTTGACAAAATCGTTGAACTGCAGTCAAAACTAGGCGAGTTGTTGGCAACGGACATATCTCATTTCCCAAATATGTCACAAATCTGTTCAAAAGTTAAGTTGACATAAAGGGCCATAGAGACGTGGTGGCGTTATAAGATCTGTGACAAGGGTCCACTGAACTTGTCCCGTGCGTTTTTTTTTTTTTTGTTTTTTTTAATTTGGTATCTCCAATCCCACCCGAATCTGGAATGCCCAATTGGTGAACTATGTACAAAGCTTGCTCGTATGCGACCCCTTGCTGCCAACTCAGGATAGTGAGGACAGCTCACGACTCTCCTCCGAAGCACGTGCCTGTCAGCCACTGATTCTTATACACTCATTGGTTAAATCCTCGTAAGTTCAGAACGAGGGTGGAGGGTACCCGGACATGAACAAACCCAGAGCGCCCGTCTGGCCAGCAGGAGGCGCTGGAGCAACGAACAAAGCTACTATTTTATCCCCAAATCCGGCAGTCCCTTCCCAATGTGGAACCCTGTACCGCGATGGCCACTTGTGCGCTTCTCTGAAAAAGCTGCCGACCCCTGCCGGTGGGTATGCCGGGGCTCGAATCCGCGATGTGATAGTCACCTCTGCACTGCAGCGCAGTGCCTTAACCGAGTGAGTTATCCGGCAGCTCCCTCCGTGCATTTTTAACTTCACGAAATCAGCAGCATACAATAGTGGTTGAGCTTACCGTGCATTCCCACTCGCAATTGTAATAATTTATTACCTCCGCCAAACAAAGTTGGCAGGAGGTTATGTGATCACCGGCGTTTGTTTGTTTGTCTGTTTGTTTGTTTGTTTGTTTGTTTATTTATTTGCAAGATAACTCAAAAAGTATTGCATGTATTTAGATGAAATTTTCTGAGAAGGTGGGTATTTAAACAAGGAACAGGTGATTAAATTTTGGCATATCTAAGCCAAAGTACAGCTGAGATATGCGCCAAATATACGTTCAAGATTTCAAGTCTTTCCAATGGGCCGGAGTATTAATCGATGTGCTTTTGGGTTTTGCTGCCACCTGGTGGAAGTCTGCGCTTTCTGACTGCTTTTCTTGTTACAATAGTGGTTGAGTTTACCATGCATTCACGCCCACAATTGTAAAAATGTATTACAATAGGGGTTGAGTTTACCATGCATTCGCGGTAGCTGTTGTAATAATTTATTATAATAGTGGTTGAGTTTACTGTGCATTCTTGCCCGCTATTGTAATAATTTATCTCACTAGTGGTTGAGTTTACCGTGCATTCGCGCCAGCTATTTTGGTAATTCATTAAAATAGGGGTTGAGTTTACCTTGCATTCGTACCCGCGATAGTAATATTTTATTTCAATAGTGGTTGATTTTGCTGAATATTTCCGGCCGCTATTGTGATAACTTATTACAATTGTGGTTGAGTTTACTGTGCATTCGCGCCCACTATTGTAATAACTTATTACAATAGTGACCGTTATTACCCAAGCCCGACGAGGCGGCGTGGGTACACAATTTAGCACCGTCTGTGTGTGTGTGTGTGTGTGTGTGTGTCTGTCTGTCTGTCCGCATGACAGCTCGGCCACCACTGAAGCTAGGGTGATCAAACTTTGTGGGGTAGATGATCCTAGGCTACCCTGTCCAAATTTGCATTCTGAGGTCACAAGGTCAAAGGTCAAGGTCAACAAAAGGCATGGAATAGCATCTCTATAGGGTGCGCATCATCTAGTTACAATAGCGGTTGCAACAATCCCCTCTTCATTTTAACAGAGTGGAGGCATCTGGACATTGAGGAGACAAGTTTCTTGAGTTTAGCCATTAGAATGTATTCCCACTCTTGTTTAATACAGGCTTCCAGCTGCTGGAGAGTTTTGGGTCTCCTTTGATTGACTTATTGTTTAATTATGCGCCAAATATTCTCGGTCAGTGAAAGATTAGGACTGCTGGCCTACACACAAGGCCTTCCCTGGAATAGATGTTGTCTGGAGGGGAGCATATATTGCTCTAAAACCTTTGTATACCTTCCAACATTCACGGTGCTTTTTAAAACATGCAAGTGTCCCACACCATACGCACTAATGCATCCTCATACCATCAGAGATGCTGGCTTTTGAACTGAACGCTGATAACAGGTGGGGTGGTCTTTCTCCTCTTTAGCCTGGAGGACATGACGCTCATGATTTCCAACAAGAATGTCAAATTTTTACTCATCTGATTACAGGACAATTTGCCACTTTGCTACAGTCCATTTTAAATGAGCCTTGGCCCACAGAACACGGCAGCGCTTCTGGGTCATGCTCAACAATGGCTTCCTTTTTGTATGATGGTGTTTTAGGTGGCATCTGCGGATGGCACGGCGGACTGTGTTTACAGACAGTGGTTTCTTTAAGCATTCCTGGGCCCGTTTAGTAATGTCAATGACACAATCATGCTGTTGAGTGATGCAGTGGCGTCTGAGGGCCCGAAGATCACGGGCATCCAGTAAAGGTCTTCGACCTTGTCCGTTACACGCAGAGATTTTTCCAGTTTCTCTGAATCATTTGATGGTGTTATGCACTGTCAATGATGAGACCTTCAAAGCCTTTGCAATTTGACGTTGAGGAACATTGTTTTAAAAGCATTCCACAATTTTTTTTTTTTTTTTTTTGTGCAAGGCTTCACAGGTTGGAGAGCCTCTGGCCATCTTTACTTCTGAGAGACTCAGCCTCTCTAAGACATCCCTTTTATAGCCAATCATGTTACACACCTGATGTCTGTTAATGTAATTACTCGCTAAATGTTCTTTCAGCTGATTTATTAATTGCTTTTTCAGCCCTTTTTTCCCTCTGTCCCAACTTTTTTGAGACTTATTGCCGCCAGAAAATTTGAAATGAGCTCATTTTATGCATAAATATGTAAAATGTCTCAGTTTCAACATTTGAAATGTTATCTATGTTCTGTAGTAAACAACATATTGGCTCATGTGATCTGAAAGTCATCGCATTTTGGTTTTATTATTCACTATTTCCATTGCATCCCAACCATTTCGAAATTGGGGTTGTAATATTAAATGTATTTGCGATGGTGCTTAGTGTATAGGCAAGTGACTACAGGGTGCAGATACCTTAAGACCTGTGCGTGTGACAGAAATGAGAACGCATACCTGTATAGTGGATATCAGTCAGAGATGATTGCCTGGTAAGATTAACATAATTTATTGTACAATCATAAAATATGCAACAGAACAGGGTGATAAAATGACCATACGTGAATATCGCGTTGGAGCCCAAGTGAAAGAGTATCCCCGAACCATTCCTCTTATATACCTATATACCCAAAGATCAAAGAAAAAACTAAGTCATCATAATAGAGGCTCGCTGAAGAAGAAACAAAGACATCAATAATCAAATGTGCTGCGTGCCTACAAATGTATGTTAGCCCTTGCTTGACATCAGTTACACAAACAAGGATTACCCTTCATTATAAAACTCTGCACAATGGCTTGAACCATGCTCTCCATTCTGCTTTAGTGGGAATTTGCAGGTGTTGCAAAAGCACAAGACAACAGGGCAACAGGAACACACAAGTATCCATAATCACCCCTGCTGTCAGTTTTGTTAAGACTCTTGGTTTCTTCTGTGGGGCTGACAGGAGCACACCTCTGTAAACACCCCATTGCATTCCACGTCTCATTATTTTTTCTACACCATTTGATGAAAAAAAGATACAGTATTTGTCATAATGATGCTCTGCTCTGTCTTCATCACATAGTCACTTTATCAACCATAACTACCAAATAAATGTCATTTTTAAATGATCCTGAATCAAAAGTAACCTATCTAATAAGCATGTCTCGTTCATTTGTGTTAAATGTATGCTGATCAACAGTCAAACTAATAGATTTGATTCTTGATGTAAAAGCATCAGAGGTCAATTTTATTCATTAATATCTGTAAAGTATCTATCCGTACACTCACTCTCAAATGAATGTACATAGTGCTCATTGATTAGTTTGGTGTGGTCATGGCCACATTGTGTAAATAAAGGACTGACCTGTGGACTGATGTCAGCATATAACCTCATAATATATACACATTTGGAATGGGGACCTAAAATAATCTTCCCAGCTTTCCTTCCCATGTAATGGACTCGACTAATCATGCCTTGACTATCACGAGAAATGTCTGCATTATGGTAAAAGGGTGGCGGGAGCAGAGGGGTCATGTTATCAGTAATATGAAATGTATGTTCCAGTGGTGCAGACCAGCCACATGACACACCACACACACACTGTGCAGATAAAGACGCAGGTGTTTGGTGCTGATACCGAGGACGAAATGGACTGATGAACAAAGTTGGAGATGGGATTTTTCATTCCTTATCCCAAGAACATTTCAGACATTTGATCATTCTTTCATATTCTGATTCTTTCAATATTTGCTGAAAAAAAAAAGACAAATTAGTTTGTCAGTCATCTGTGTGAATGTTTGCTTGTTTGTCTTATGGCATAATGCGTTTGGTTATTTTATGATGATGTGCTTTTAACTGCATTTATTCATTATTTGCATATCAATACATATCTTGTGACATTTTTGGCATAGACATACTATAGACAGTCTAAGGCTCTGCTACAATACTGTGCAAACAACCAACAGTACGCCCCGGCTCTGGCAGAATAAACATGCCAATGAAATAAGCAACCTATAATCAACAGTTATGCAACACGTGGGCCATTTTCCCTCTACTTTGAAAACAAGAAAGACAAAGGAGCAGCCTCTTTATTAATGACTCCCCTGTGGACATGATGATTGCTCCACTTTGAGACCTGTTATTATATAACAAGAAAAAGCTCAAATTATACATCCAACTGAGAATGGAAGCACATCAGAACATCCTCTAAAGTGCCAGGGGCTGAGACATTGCTGTTAACATGGCTACATGACCCAGCATATTGATAAAAAAAAAATTATTTGTCTGTGATGTGTCACCCTTTGTTCTTTCGGCATCCATACCATTTGAGTTATGGTGAAACATTCTCATGAACTGGTTCAGAATGCATGCTAACTCTCTTTTATGGCATTCGGTAATTAATTGGGCATCATTCCAGACTTTTAAAGCCACAATCATTATGCACTTTTAGAGGACTGTAAACCAGAAAAGAGATTTTTACCCTCTGGACAAGTATATACAGTATTATGGGCTTGCTCCAATCTAGTAAATAATGGCACAGCAGAGCAGTCACTTTTTAATTGACTTTTTTTCCCTCCCCTTGGAGTGGTGGCTCTACTGCGAACAGTAGACAGATAGACTCCGCTGCTGAATGAATTAATTAACCAATCAATCAGTAATAATAACCTCGCATGCTTGTAGTTTTGCAATAAATGTACATTCCGCATGTGAAAAAAGAATACTCTAAGTAACTGCAAAATGCCAAAAATATTCTTCCAGTGATTAAACTGTCCTAATTCTACAGTACAGTAAGACTTTTATGGAGTTCCAGGGCTGTTTTGTGGTAAGCGAGAGTGAGGTCGGGAGGAGCTATTTGGCACAACAAGTGATAGACACTGGAAACGCACGACCAGTCAAGGGCCACGCACGCCACCTTCCTCTGGCTTGCCAGCAAGCATGTGATAAGGCCGTGGATGAACTGTTGCACCTCATCGAGCCCTCCGAAAGCTCCGGGGCAGCCCTGGTGGTCATGATTGCCAAGAAGGATGGGGTTCTGTGTGGACAACTGGCGGCTGAACAAGGTGACCACAAAGGACTCGTACCCTCTCCCTCACATTGACGAGTCCCTCAACCTGGTCTCGGGCTCCTTGTGGTTCACCATGTTAGACCTCAAATGCGGCTACTACCAAGTGCCTCCCTCCCCTGAGTCCCGTACCAAATCAGCTTTCTGCACTGGCCGTGGCCTTTGGCAGTTCAAGGTCCTTAGTTTCAGACTTTGCAAAGCCCCTGCCACCTTCGCCCGGGTGATGGACGGACAGGGTGCTGGGTGACATCCCCCGCCAGGAGCAACTAGTATACCTGGATGACATCCTGGTCCATAGCCGCTCCTTTGAGGCTGCCTTAGGGTCCCTGAGGCGGGTCCTGGATAGGAGAGGGGTCAGGGTTGGCATTGAACAGGGGCTGGGGAACGTTAGGGGGTGAGACAGCTGATGCCAGGCTCTGGAGGTCCCCGGCGACTAGCAGCACAACCTCCTTCCCCACTTAGGGAGACCCTGTGGGGCCAAGGGGGTATTCAGGGGCTGTGGGGGCCAGATACGGCGTGAACTTGGGGGCGTGGGCAACCTGGGGAGGGAAGACAGGGCGGGGTAGGAACCCTGCCATGTGAGGGGGGGTGTGGGGCCAGGGAGGGTCAGGGAAATGTTACCCAGGGCAGTGGACCATAGGACACAGGGGTTGGGGTGGGGGGGGGCTGTGGGCCGACTCCGGCAGGGGTGGTAAGAGGGGGACGGCAATGGGCAACTCCAACATCTGGGCAGACCTAGCAGGGAGCAAGGGGCTGGGGCAGGCAGCTACAGGGTCCATAGTAAGACCCCTCCAGGAAGCAAAGTGTATCCCTCCCCATATCAAGCAGACACTTCGTGTTCTGGAGGAAGTCCAACCCCAATATGCAGGGGTCCTGCACATCAGCTACCCACACCAGATGGCGAATGCACCTGTCCCCCACACACAACCGCAGCAGTCCCTTCCCCACCATGATAGCCAGCTCGCCTGTCACTGTGCGGAGCTGTACCAGTGTGGGCTGCTGCAGTATCCAGCTGGGCAGAATGTCCAGCCTGACCAGCGCCACCGAAGACCCAGTGTCCACCAGGCCCGTAGTGGGCACGGCCTGGACGGAAACAGGTACGTGGCAGGAGCCCCCACTACCTGGGCTCCCGCGGACCCCCTCTACTACTAAAGGTGGTATGGCACCATCATCAGCTTCTGGGGGGATGGAGCCCCTCCCCCAGGCTGTACTGATGGGCTCTCCCTGCTGCTGAGCAGAGCTAGGGGGGCAGCAGTACGCAGTCATCTGCTTCATGGGGGAACGGAGCCCCTCCCCCCTGGCTGTGCAGTTGGGCTTCACGTGCCAGGGGACAGGCCTGGGCTGGAGCAGCCGGGGCGGCAGGGATGAGGGTCCGCACACCCCCGACTATGCGGACCCTGGGGCGTTTCCCTGAGCGTGGCATAAAGCAGGGCACCTCCTGCGTATGTGCCCAGGCTGGCCGCACTCCCAGCAGACCACCGTCCCTGATCGTGGCCCCCGTGATCCCTGTAGATTCGCCGCTCTCATCAGCTCGGTCATCTCCATTGCCCACGCCGGTACCTTTTCCGAGGCAGGACGTCCTGACGCAGCCCTCACCTCATGGCCTTCCCTGGCAGCGACGGTTCCAAGGCTCTCCCTCTCTATGGCTGCCTCTAGCGCCTCCTGTAATGACTTCGGGTGATAACTTAGCACTTGGTGCTAAGAGATGAGATGAAGAGATGGTCCCCACGAGCAAGTCAGTCGCCAACTCACTCCGTGCATCGGCAGGCATGTGACCATATGTCCACCGCACCTGGCTCTTGATGTTGTTAGTCAACCCTCAGAGCGACTCTCCAGGTTTCCTGTATCTGCCTCTCAGTTCATTTTTCACCATTGCTGGCTGTGACCACGTTCTAAACCGTCTCTTAAGCGCCCCCACCAGGGCATCGTTGCATCCCCTCTGCTCTGAGTCCAGTAGCAGTAGACACGACAGGGCATCTCCCTCTAGGCACAGAGCTAGCTGCAATGCCGTATCCCCCACTGACCCCCCCATAGCATCGGCCAATAGTTTGAATTGGGCATGAAACGCTCCTCAGTTTGACCCACCAGAGTATCTGGGTGTCTTCACAGAAGCTGTGGCCGCTGGGGCAGAATAGGCGTTGCCATGGATACTCCCAGGAGAGGCGAGAGTGGCGGGGGACTCCAATGGCTGTGCACTGCCCGTAGCGTCATCAACATGCCTGCTCTGGCAGTCATCGCTCCACCCTGTAACCAACTCTAACTACGATCTAGCCATCCCAACGTCTTCCGTCTCGTCCAGCGATTCTAATTTTATTTTCTGTAGAACGGCGTTGTCCATTGTGCTCACCTATACTAACTATTCTGGAACTAACAACATGCATATTTTCTACGCACGCACTCTCTCTCTCCCAGAGATTGAACGTACGCTGCAATCACAAGTCCCAAACAGGGATGCTACAATAACGTGAGAGTTTTTTTTTTTTAACACAGCCACAGCTAGAAGCTAATGTTAGTCAAACAGCCAACTAGCCTGGTAGTGTCTGTCTCACAACCCTTGCTCTGCTTCCTTTGGTGTTTGATGGGGAAGCTTCATAATCAGCATACTCCAAAGCACATGATCCACATCATTTCAGTACTACAACCAACCATGTCAATAAAGACTACATTAGTTTAGACAACAAAAATTCTGATCATTTCAGTTATGTTAGTAATTGTGTCACAGTTTCCATAATGTACATCAGAAATATTAATAGAATAGCATGTTAAGGCCCGGTCACACCGCCCGAACTTTGCTGGAGCATTCCCTGAACAGTAGGGAGGGGGGGCCGAATTTCGACAACGCTCGTCACCGCGCACAAAATGGGGAAAAAAATCGAAAACACGGGCGTTGGTTTAGCGGCGTTCTGCACATGCAGGCTTTGGCTCGGCGGGGGAATAAAGTTGGTTTAGCGGCATACCGCTTGTGACTGCGGAGCTGAATGGATAGTTTTGATACAAGTTCTGATAGACACAACTCTGTCTCTCCTTCTCTCTCTTCTCCTTCTGTCAACAGCTTGTTGCAATCTGAGGAGGTTCTGATTCTGCTGCTGGACTAGTGCACCAATCATAGCAAGTCTCTCAGCATCCATGGTGATACAGTTTTACTGTTACTTTGAGCAATTTCGATATAGATGAGGTCTGAACTCAATGGCAGCTCGATTCCAAATGAGCTCCTGGTCCATTTCTCCACGTATTTATAGCCAAATTCTGGTCCCGCTCCGACACCTTTATACCAACGCCAAACCAAAGTTCATCGCCGCCATGGCTCGCTACTTCAACGCCCAACACCGTTCCAGCAACCCCGTGTCCACTCGTAAAACGCTTACAACCGCTCCACCGAAGTTTGTGCAACGTTTAATCGCCGCCCGGGCAACGCTGGCGAAGCAGCGGTGGTCCAGCGTTCAAGATTTCTGCGTTGGCCTCGCGGAACCAAGCGTCCACGAACTTGCGTCTAGCGGTGCCAAACTTTGAATGGGCATTGGTGGAGCGGGGGTGAACTTTGCCAGGGCGGAAAATTGCCCCCTCCTCACCGTTCGCAATATTTTGTGCAGCTCAAAACTTTCGGAGCGGTAGGAGGGCCCCTCGAGAAACATCAGCGGTGGCCGAGCGTATACGGCGTTGCTTTGACGGGGGCCAACTTTTGGTAAACGGTGGTGAACGGTTACGAGCGGTGATGAATTTTTTTCACCGCTCCAGGAACGCTCCAGCAAAGTTCGGGCGGTGTGACCGCGCCTTTAACTAGGTCCTTCGATGTAGAATATTGCTTAAAGCAACTGTTATTGGCTACTATTCTAAGATAGTTAGCCCACCAAAGTGATAATAGCTAGATATGATGACATTATCTCAGAGAACATACAGTTTGAAGTTAAGTGCAAAAAAATTTAATCATGTTGGAGTGATTAGCTTCCTGGCTACGCTTTGCCCAATGTTTGATGGAGGAATTTCATAATCAGAATAAACTACTCCAAACCACAGCAATTTGCATCTTATTAATATTTGCTCGTCTAATGCTAGCTAATTTTACTGACCACATCAAGAAAGGCAACATTATTTTAAATAAGAAAAATGTCATCTATTTCAATTATGTAAGTCAGTTTTACAGTTTTCATCCATTGAATGTATTCGTAGATTAGTGTGCTTGCTTGCTAGCTCCTTCAATATGAACAATTGTTTGAAGTGGCCTGCCACTGTTACTAGCTTTTATTCTAAGATAGTTAACCCAGCTTAATTACATGAACTATGGTCAAATTCCCCAGAAAATATACAAGTAGTTAGAAGCTAAACTTGAAGACAATCAAAATAATTGGCTTTGTGGTTGTCCAAGTCTTTGGGGGATTTTCCTATCGCTAAACAGGATAGTTTGTGTTATTTTAATATTTGCACAGCTAAAAATAGCTAACATTACCAACCATGATAGGAAAGGCCACAGTAGTTCACGCTACAAAAATGTCATTTGTTTCAGTTATGGTTTTCGCCATGATACAGTTTTCATACATTTATGAATTAGCATGCTAACTATCTCTGCCAACAAAGACTGTTTCAAATGGCCAGCTACTGCAGGTAACTGGCTTCTAATCTTAAAATAGTTTGCCCTGCTAGCTAGGTTTTCAAAGTTAAACCACTTTGACCATTATGATCAATATTGATTTGGACACCGAGATGGCAGGCAGTAGCCATCTCTCATACCAGATGTTATGATAGCTGGCCAGCTAATGTATCTGACAGAATCTTTCATTAGCAAGTGGTTAAGACTTAGGGGGAAAAAAATCTAGATATTGCTACACACCTCACAAACAGTCTACCAAATCAACAGTTTGTCGGGTATGGGTAGCAGTTTGGTATTGTATTGTTTGCATGTTCTTTACATTTCCATCAAGTTCATGAATATATTACATTCAATAGAAGTTAGCATAATGCAGTATCTGAGTTCATAACCATCATGTTGCTGGTCCTCCTCAAAGGCTGAAGGTTAGTCACTCTTGTAGTTTGGATAATAAGATGTCTAATGCTTTTAATACTCATTTTAAAAAGGCTGGGCATTTATTTGATGAACAGGGTCTTAGTCATGATCCAAGGCATAATATTAAGCTTTCAGGGCAATCAGGCACTTTGTCAACTCTTATTTTTTCTCCCGTTTTGGCCTCTGAAGTTTTGCTTGCGCTATCAACTTTAGATTCTAAAATGGCTGCTGGGCCTGATGGCATTGATCCATACTTTTTTAAAAATTGCAGCACCAATTGTGGCTCAGCCAGTTACACATATTTTTAATCTTTCCATTTCCACTCAGACTTTACCTGTAGTTTGGAAGCAAGCCTTTGTCTCTCCTCTTTTGAAGGGTGGTGATCCTTCTGATTTAAATAATTATAGACCAATTTTAAATCTTTCTGTTTTAGCTAAGATCTTGGAGTCGTTAATTTCTGACCAGATTAAATTATTTTTAGATTTGCATAATGTCTTAAATCCCATGCAATCTGGCATTTGACACAGTTGATCACCACATTTTGTAATTAACATTCTTTCAAAGGTCGGTTTTGGCCATAGCACAACTGGCTGGTTTCAGAATTATTTATCCAACCGCTCTCAATGTGTTAAGCTTGGTAATACTGTTTCCGACCCCGTGATGATAGATAAGGGTGTTCCGCAAGGTTCCATTTTGGGACCATTGCTTTTTTTACTATACATAAATAATATTTGTGACCAGTTTAAATATTCATTGCATCATATGTATGCTGACGACACCATTTTGTACTCTAGTGCTCCCTCTCTCGAGGCTGCTGTGTCACATCTTCAGTCTGATTTTATCTCTCTGCAGCATGCGCTCATTGATTCTAAACTCCTGTTGAATGGGGGAAAAACTAAAGCTATGCTGTTTGCACCACATAGGTCTGTAGTTTCTTCCCCTTCTCTTATTACCCTAGATGAAACTCCAATTGAGTTTGTAGATAAATCCAAATATCTAGGATTACGGCTGGACAAGAATTTAACTTTTAATTACCATATTGACATGTTTACACTGGGTTTCTTATATCGATTTAAATCTTGCTTTTCCTCGTTTTCTCGTAAATGGCTAGTAAATAATATATTTTTGTCTCAACTTGATTACGGCGATACAGTTTACCGATTTGCAGGTCCCACTTTCCTGGCTAAACTCGATCCGCTCTATCATTCTGCACTGAGATACATTTCTAAGTCGCCCTAAAGGACGCATCACTGTACACTGTACACTTTAGTTGGCTGGCCTTCACAAGCTATGCGCAGGCTGCACCACTGGTATGTTTTAATATACAAGGCTATTTTAGGCAAATTACCCCAGTATATTTGCTCTAAATTTGTTTTAATTCAGAACTCATACAACCTTAGATCCAACGCCTGGTTGCGATTCAAGGTGCCTCCTGCGCGATCTGACGCTGGTAAGAGGAGCCTGTTTTACTTTGGCCCTTGGTCATGGAATGACCTTCAAACTCATTTCAAAATTGCTGCTCCCATCTCTATCCCAAGTTTCAGACAAAAGATTTCTGAAGCTTTTCCCATCAGCTGCTCTTGTCATACTGTTTAGATATATATATTTCCACTGTTTTTATATTGAGCCATTTTTAGAACTTATAAATTTCTTTTTTTTTTTTTTTTGGATATTTTGTTTTGTCCAGTCAGATGGTAGTCTATTCTGTCCCTTGTTCTTGTTTTATACTGTACTGTTTTTTTTTTTTCAATATTGTCTTGAACTGTGTTGTGTTATACTTCTTTGTGACTTGCTGCATATTGCCAGATCACCATTGAAAAAGAGATTTTGGTCTCAACTGGTTTTATCTGGTTAAATAAAGGATTTGATTGATTGATGTTACTTATGTAACAACCAAGTTCTTATTAAGTAAATAGTAAGTAAGTAAATAGTTTTAGAAGACATAATTCCTTTCACGCTTTCATCTGTGTACTGGTGAACTGAAATTGTCATGGAGGCGTGGACCAGGTGCAAAGTGACTGATGTCATATAAGTGATACTGTTTGATACTTTTGTGCCTCTGTAAGAGACCAAACCAGAGACCTTCAATATTCTTACGGGGAAATTAAAAATAAAATCACAGTTTAAGGGGTTAAGCTGTCAGTGCTTTTACCACAGTGCTTGTTTTTTCTATTTCTGCATACAGTTCCAACATTCATGATGCAACACCGCTGACTGCCAGTATGCTTTCGATGCAGCAAATTGCTAATACCAAAAATGTTCAGTGAATTATATATTTTTTGATTAAGGTATCCAGAGTTTTGCTCCATTTTCTCCCAATCTGTATTGAATCAACGAATCAATTTACAGCCCCAATATTTCTGGTGCATGACAACAGTGCATGTGTATGTGTACTTTGTGTTAACATACCAGCTGCAGTCCAACTGAATGAGCACTGGCCAAAACAGTCAAAAGACCATTTACTTTTAATGACTAATTGTTACCACGTTGCTACCATTTACTTTGAAATATGAGGTCCAGTTGCCTGTCTGGAAAGTACTGAAATAGCTTAATGAAATAGCAAATGACCGTGGCAATTAAAAATTGAATGAGATGGGGAAATACACTCTCAATGTGTCTGTCTTTAAAAGCAATCGCAAACTTCTTCAGGTGTGATGCACATAGTCTAAGAGGAGTAAATTAAGTTAATAAAAGGACCGGAATTTAGATTTTTATTTGTTTAAACTAGAGTGTTTAGGTGAACACATGTGTCGCCTGCGAAGCACTTATGTGAAAGTGTGACTATCAACTGAAAGGGTGACTACCCGGACAGACAGACAGATGGACAGACAGACGCCGGACAAAGCGATCCCTATGTGCCGCTATGCTTCGCAGGCGACACAAAAAAATAACTTGGTTCAAATTTAGAATTTCTTGACGCGCTGTCTCAGTGTGATTCAAGCCAGAGCATTGAAAAGCTAACCTGTCAAATGCTGTGAATATGCTGCTCTTTTAAGGTTAAAAGAGACTGCTGAGAACATCACAGCTCAAACACAAGCTGCGCATGGGAAACCACAGCGACTGGCATACAAGCGAGAACATTGTTCAGACTCTACTGGCATTCAGCAGACAAGCTAATCCACGCGAATTACAATTTAAATGCTAGTGCAAGTATCATAGATCAACATTTTCTGATTCTCCATACGAGAAGAGCCTAGTCTCAAGAGAGACGTACCAGACTGATAATTAAACCAAGTTGCACTTTAAAAGCTTCTCCACTTGAATAAGAAATGAAATACATTAAATGAATGACAGCAAAGGTTACGAATGTGAGCCAAATAAACAAAAAGGCTGCACGCGCTCAGACGGCTCTGACATGTTTAGTTTGCTGGAGAGAATCAGGCCTAATAAAATTTCAAGATGTGAGCTTTGGAATTAGAAAATGACCAATATCTATGCTGTGAGGACAACATTGGAAGCATATAGCGTTACTTATTGCCAAGACCAGACAGCAAAAAGCTAGGAGGGAGGAACAGGAACAAAGAGAGGAAAGAGCTTGATGTTCCATGGCTGCGGACTGCTGGTGAAGGCCAGTGTATATAACTTGATAAAGTTCTTAAGATAGGAGTGGGGGTCATACTGTAATTACAGTAAGGCTGCTGCGTGTGTGGGAAACTGAGATGACCATAATGTGTTTTCATTTAAAGAAGTATGTTTAACGTCATCTCCAATAATTTGTGGTCTCAATGTCTGGTGACCCATCATGTACGCTAGTTTTTGTTTCAACTGCAAATGCAATCATTATTTTGCCATTTTCACGGCTGTAAATTTTTCTTAAATGGGTCCTTTGCATGTGTAAAAGAATAATTTACCCCTTTGGCACCACAGGTCTGAAATGACAATAGTCATATACGACTAGCAAACATTTACATACAAGACACACACTTGGTAAAAATGGTGAATCATTAAGGTCCTAATTCTGTTACACTCCATCTGCAGTGGGTAGGTTAAGTCCTTCTACCCACTGCACGCTTTCATACCATTTCATAATAATGGCCACTAGGTCACATGATCACAACCATCCAATCAGCGCACTCATCTTGCCTTAAAATTCAGAATCTATGACATCTTTCGTCATTGGCTCCGGGCGACCCACGTGATCAAACATTATGGCTTCCTCCACGACAAGCGACGTCATAGACGTTTTGATGAAAAATGTCGAGGAAAAACTGTGCGGTATATGGCACATCGACAGTTTAAGAACCTACCAGATGGAAGCTATAAAGTCTGCGCTGCTGGGGAAAGATGTTCTCGTCTGTATGCCGACTGGCAGCGGCAAATCCTTGTGTTTCGAAGGCCTGACTTCGGCGATTTCAACCGCTCGTGAGTCAGGCCTGTCACTTTTGTCACCCTCGGGCCAGGCTGCAGATCCAGCCGTGTTAGTCGTGTCTCCGTTGGTGACATTAATGACCACCCAGGTTGCTCATTTGAGGAGCATCGGCACCACGGCGATCGATCTACATGCTGACAGTGACAACTTGGACTGGGTGTTGGAGACTGAGTCTGGGAACAGGTTTGTAAATCTGTTATAATAATTGTCTAGATCTATAAGTATCATCTTAAAATTCAGTTCAGGCCGTGAAGTGACAGTCTAATTATCCTGATTTAAACAGGGCTCAATTTGGGTCATGATTACGCCGGCGAAATAAGGCTACGGTTTGAGCCTTACTCGCTTGCAAGCCAGTTGGCTACCTAGCTAATACTTGGCCAAAGTGATAATAGGCTAAGCCAAAGTGATGCCAAGCTGTGTGTCATAATTAGCGCGCCATTGTATTTAGCTACATGGCCAACTAGCTAGCGAGCTTAAAGGCTACAGTTTGCTCAAAATTGAATACTCGCGAGCGAGCTGTTTTGCTTGAGACATCGATAACTATAATATTTTAGCTAGCATGCCAATGTTACGTTATTTAACATAGTCGCTTTCACACCGGACGCGAACGTATTTCCTAATCGCACTGACATACCACGCAGAAGCATGAAAGCCCTTCGGCACAATGGTATACCCTTTTTTGGGAGTATTTTCTGCCATGATCATCGCGGATTGTTTACCGTTTACATGTTGCTCCCGCTATTCCGTCTGCTGCTGGCGACGCATTTGTAAGCTCGGCGCTGATTGGTCCTCAGTCGTCGTCGACTTGCGGTTGACACCTGGTGGCCATTATTATGAAAGAGTAGGAAAGTGTGCAGTGGGTAGAAGGACTTAACCTACCCACTGCAGATGGAGTGTAAATTCTGTTGGTGGACCTGTGATTTCCTTTTGATGCATGTTTATCCCTTTCAGTGGGTTAGCTTGTTATCATATCCCTTTTCTTTCATCACTAACAACGATGAAATGGCCATTTTTAAGAAAACCAGTGTCCACAACTTCACTGGTATAAGCCAATCCATTGTTTAATTTCATCAGAAGCAATTTTTATGTAATGAAAAAACATTTGCAAAATTAAAAAAAAAAAAATGAGGATGGAGTGCTTCAGAGCATGCACAGCTGTTTCTGACATAATGTGGCTTAAAAGGGTAAATGATCCCTTCGTACATGAATAGTGCAAAATAAAAATTAATACTTTTTAAAAAAGTATTTCAAAAAAATTAAATTAATAATTAATAATAAAATTAAAAATCAGGGAGTTTTAATTGTGTTTTGACCAAAAACCTGCATACACAGAGGGCCTTCAAGGCCAACATTGATAACCAGTTTTAGAAGACATCCAGCAAGTTGATACCCAGTATGTAATGTGTTTTTTCTCATATCCAGTAAACAATGTTTTTGAATATAGACAGTAAATAGTCTGTTCTTGTAGATATCCATAAAGTAGTGCTTTTTAGCAGATATACATTACTTTGTGTACTTGATGTCCACCTAGAAATTTGCTTGAGAAGAAACTTTCTAAGTGCTGTGTTTTAGTGGACATCCAGTAAGAGTTTAAATCCTTTTAAAATAAATTAAAATCCTTTTAATTTATTGCAGGCTAAAATGTTCCAATCTCACCACTGAATACGGCTTACAATACAATTTAAAACTACATCACAAAGTAATTTAAAAAAAAAATTTCCTGAGAGAGACTAAATTTGTATCCAATAGGTTTTTCAACACAGAGAATCATTTTGTTTGATGCCAAGCAGCCAGAAGAAAGCATGTAATTGAGCGAGAGACGTAAATATTCAGCAAACTTCATTCAGTTCTTTCAGGAAGCTAAAGCATGACTCATCATGTCCAAAATATTTCCTTTCATTTTTCTTAATTAGCTTTTGCTGAGCACAAATAAATAATTAAATGATGATAGAGTTGAGGTATTCCTTGCTTTTTTGGATGACTTGGTCGGACTAACTTCAGTAATTAATATGAAGAAAAAAACAGAATAAATTGCTGCCTCATCTATGATTTGTTTTGAGAATATGGCAGTGATTTTGCTTTTGAGGACAAAATCCTTTGTTCTTGCAAGCTTTGTGTTTACATGCATATTGCATACATCAACATGCTAATTACCCATGTTGAACGGCAGTTAGTACAGCTTGCTCTGACTGTGGGACTCGTGCAAAGAATTTCAAGGTCCCCTATTATGTCACCAGGTGAACAGCTAATTAGTTTTCACAAGCCATTTCAAAATCTTTTCCCTCTTGACATCACATGGGAAAGTAACCAACCAGAGGCAAGAAGAACTGATCACCTTCAGCCAAGCAGTAAATCAGATTTCATTATTCTGGGTGGTCACTCCCTCTCAGGTAGGGGAGACTTTAAACTGGCTCACAATGAGCTAATTAACTGTGCACTTGGTGGCATAAGAGGAACCTTTAAGGAGAGTTGTTACCAAACAATGTTAATACTTTCACTCAGTAGTGGATTCATCAGTGTGGTAACTTGTGCCATTTGAGGTCTGTGACCTAGAGATTTGTTGCCATAGACAAAGCATGATCTTAAGGGGACAACAGCAAGGCACAAGTCCAAAAATTCTTGTCTAGTGTACCAGAAGTGAAATTAATCAAAGCAAACAATAAGGATAAAATTATCGAGTTTTACATGCCACACAAATGCTCTTTAATGCCCACCCCCAAATTAAACAATATTGCAGCAAGATTACCAGGTCCAACTCTTAAGTCAGAGGCTATGCTAATTGCTCTGTGAGTCCTCCCTCATTAAGATACACTCTGGCTGTCATGTAATTAAGCCTACTAGGAATAAACCATTTTTAGGTAAGGTTTAATATGTAAGACTTCATCTCATACCAGTTGATTAATTTGTTCTATTTCCATAAGCACCTCATTCAAGTTATTGGGTGACATTTGGGCTCAGAAGAATAAGCTTCCTTATTTCTGAATTTTTTCTGGGTATGATGCTGAAACATCCCGTCAAGAGGTATAAAAAATGTTTTGGCTGTGCGGTTCTTGGCGGTAAATACAACCCCAATTCCGAAATAGTTGGGACAAAGGGTAAATTGTGAATAAAATCAAAATGCAGTGACTATCAGATCACATGAGCCAATATGCTATTTACAATAGAACATAAATAACATTTTAAATGTTGAAACTGAGACATTTTACATTTTTATCCACAAAATGAGCTAATTTCAAAAATTCTAGCTGCAACTGGTCTCTAAAAAGTTGAGACACAGGCAGAAAAGGGCTGAAAAAGCGATTAATATAAAAGAGAATCAGCTGAAAGAACATTTTGCAAGTAATAAAGTTAAATGGCGTCAGGTGTGTAATATGATTGCCTATAAAGGGAATGTCTTGGAAAGGCTGAGTCTCTCAGAAGTAAAGATGGCCAGAGGCTCTCCAACCTGCGAAGCCGTGCGCAAAAAAAAAATAATTGTGGAATACTTTAAATACAATGTTCCTGAACATCAAATTGCAAAGGCTTTGAAGGTCTCATCATCAACAGTGCATAACACCATCAAAAGATTCAGAAACTGGAAAAATCTCTGTGTGTAACGAACAAGGCCGAAAATCTTTACTGGATGCTCGTGATCTTCGGGCCCTCAGATGCCACTGCATTACTTACCGGCATGATTCTAAATGGGCCCAGGAATACCATTGTCTGTAAACATAGTCTGCCGTGCCATCCACAGATGCCTCCTAAAACTCTATCATGCAAAAAGGAAGCCATTGTTGACCAAGATCCAGAAGCACCACAGTGTTCTGTGGGCCAAGGCTCATTTAAAATGGACTGTAGCAAAGTGGCAAAGTGTCCTGTGGTCAGACGAGTCCAAATTTGACATTCTTGGTGGAAATCATAGGCGTTGTGTCCTCCAGGCTAAAGAGGAGAAAGACCACCCCTCCTGTTATCAGTGTCCAGTTCAAAGCCAGCATGTCTGATGGTATGGGGATGCATTAGTGCATATGGTGTGGGATACTTGCATGTCTTAAAAAGCACCATGAATGCTGAACGGTATATAAAGGTTTTAGAGCAACATATGCTCCCCTCTAAAGGACATCTATTCCTGGGAACGCCTTGTGTATTTCAGCAGGACAATGCAGAACCACATACTGCAGCTATTACAACAGCATGGCTTCGTAGTAGAAGAGTCCATGTGCTGAACTAGCCTGCCTGCAGTCCTGATCTTTCACCAATTGAGATTATTTGGTGCATAATTAAACGCAAAGTCCGTCAAAGGAGACCCAAAACTCTCGAGCAGCTGGAAGCCTGTATTAAACAAGAGTGGGATCCAATTCCAATGGCCAAACTTAGGAAACTTGTCTCCTCAATGCCCAGACGCCTCCAATCTGTTTAAAAGGAAGACAGGATGCTACACCATGGTAAACAGGGCCCTGTCCTAACTTTTTTGAGACCTGTAGCAGCCATCAAATTTGAGATGAGCTCGTTTTGTGGATCAAAATTGTAAAAATTTTCAGTTTCAGCACTTGCTATATGATCTCTGTTCTATTGTGAATAAAATACTGGCTGGTGTGATTTGAAAGTTGTTGCGTTTTGATTTTATTCACAATTTACACTTTGTCCCAACTATTTCGGAATTGGGGTTGTAGATGGCCGGTAATTTTGTGACATTTAAGAACGGCCTGATATTCGCAATATTAGCTAGGACCATCACAACCTTATCCCCAGTTCGTCAGTGGGAGTAGTTCTGAGTATATTTAAGCATATGCCAGTGCTATGCGGTAGCCCCTAGTAGGCGTGAGATCAACAGTGGTGATCAGTCATGGAAGGCCAACTCAGCTTCAATAATAATACTACCACCCTATTTTGGGGCTTTGTTGCTCACCATAGACAGTATAAAATATGGACACAGCCTCTGTGATGTCACCCATTCGTTTCTGAATATCCACTGTGAAGCTCATTTGGTCGCCATCTAGGCACTTACTCCGCCGTCCTCCCAGCTGATCCAAAAATGGACAAAAAGGCTGAAGCTGAGGCAAGCCTGATGGGCGGGCCGAATGGAGCCTGGTTGCGGAAACACGCCCACGTAACTCAAGGCTACCAAGCTAGCTACGGCTTACAAACTATGCAAAGAAGCTAACTCAACTCGATGCTTCACAGTTCGCTATGGCCGAGATGCTGGGTTATATCTGTCCTAGTAAAGGAATGGAGCCTGCCAAGTGGCTACATTGGCAACCTGATAGGGAAGCCATGGCGGTTTTCCAACCTCTGACTGACACCTTTTGTTCAAAAGGATTTTTACCCTAATTTCTAACACTTTTCTATTACACTGTTACTTCACTGCATGCCAGTATGCATGCCTGTGGCAGGCTTACATTCCCATTGGCATAGCTGGGCATCTTGGGCAAATGCTAACTGAGGGCTTCTTGAATTTATTCTCTGGCTAGCAAGTTCCGTGACTCAAATGAGCCTATCTAGGGTAACACTACACAGACGGCTGGGTTAGGCCAGGGGTTAGCGGCTAGAGTAGCCGAGCTAAGTAACCCCCCTCAGACAGTCAGGCTAGGGGTCAGCGGCTGAGCCCGTCGTTCCTACTCTATAACCCGAAGCCATGAAGTTATGTAATCAATCAGCCTGTGCCCTTGCTTAGCCACATGACATAACTGGATGTGAGGAGTCCTGTCCATAGACTGTGTAGTTTTAGGTTTTGTCATTCAAATTGGCTGCACCCTTAACTATGCAGCCTTTATATAATGCATAATGCATACAGAAAATTGACATTAAAATTTACGCTCCCCCCCCCCCTTAGTTTTCTCGGAGCGGAAAATGAGCCACAGAGACCAAAACCGTATATGAACCAGCTGTAAACATTTTTATTTCTGCTGTAAAACTGGGCTTTTTCACATGGAGGTCAGTGGGGATTGACTGACTTTTGCTGACAGTCTCAAGTGGCCATTTGAGGAACCACAGTTTTTGGCACTTCCGTATTGGCCTCACTTTTCAACCCCGGAGATTACTGCTTGGTGCTCACATATCCTACTTGTCATACTTTTGTTGACCTGCTCACCATTAATATGTTGCCGACAATCAAACATTTTATTAATTGCATTTGTTATTTTAAAGAAACTTCTCTTTTATTTTTGTCTTTTAAAAAAAATATCAAATTTACTCAGGGTGTTCACCAAGGTAACAATGGCTGTGTTTGAAATCGTATTCTTGTTTACTATGTAATGTGCGAGATGATCCTGGATACCTCATGAAACTCCATACATTAGTAGGTATACAGTGTATTAGCTCACATATTACAATAACTGTGTCCTGTACTACACAGTCACATGATCACTGAGTCATCATGATCACCTAGGTGTCTGTGTTACGTTACAAATTATATAAATTCCTTCTTTTTATGATTCACCCCACAGGGGTGAGCAATATGCATGTCATTAGGTCTTCTGTAGAAGGACAAAATAAACATCTGTTACTGTCCTCTTGACAATGATGCCTAACAGTTAAACCAGTCTTTCATCTGTACTGAAAACTCTTCCATAGCAAACTTCAGGATATTTTTAAAATCAAAATAATCTGCAAAATGATCATGACTAATGACAGATGAAACAATAAACACAACTTGTCATTAAAAAAAAACAAAAAGAAAACGCTTGAGTGAATACACTACTGTGATCCAAAACAGCTTTTGGGGAAAACTGTGCAAAGGTAGGATGTATCTGTCCAATTTTTTGCAGTTCTGAGATGTTTTGCCCAATTTGAAAAAGTTATTGCCCCCTTAATTACTAAATCAACCAATTAAACAAATTGAGACATACCCAGACATGTTGAATCTAAAAATCACTTGAACAGATCCTGTGTGGAAGTCAGACAGACAAAAAGCGGCACTTGATGTTGCAAACTAAAGAAATTCAACAACTTTTGACATAGTTGTTGACATCTATCAGTTATGAACGGTTTACAAACCTTTTCTAAGTTTCTAGTATTCCAGTAAACCATGGTGAGAGCCATTATCTATCTTCCCAGGAGTGGTCCGTCCACAAAAATTCCTCCAAGAGCGCATCAACAACTCATCCAGGAGATCACAAAAACCCAGACTAAGATCCAGAGAACAGCAGGCCTCACTTGCTTTAGTTTAGGTCTGTGTTCTCAATAAGGAGGAGACTGGGGACAAATGGCATCCTTTGGAGAGCTGCAAGGGAAAACCACTCCTGATGAAAAAGAGTAAAAAGACTCGCCACACATTTGCCAAAATGCAACTTAATGACCCCCAAGACATCTGATTGAAATACTGTGGTAAGTCCTTAAATGGGCTGTTCACACACAGAAACCCTCCAAGGTGGCTAAAGAAGAGTGGGCCAAAATTCCTCCACAGCGATGTAAAATACTTATTTCTTGTTATCGCAGACATTGTCACCATGTGTGGCACAACCAGTTTTTACATTTAGGGGGACAAGTATTTTTTCATTTGGGTGATGAAAGTTTTGGATAACTGTCAACCTTTAATAAATGAACCATTTGAACCATTTTGTGCAATGTGTGTTGTCTTTTTCTTACGTTAAAATTAGTTGGAGGATTTGATACATATAAACACAACAAATAAGCAAAAATAGAAGAACTCAAGAAAGGGCCAAACAGCATTGTATGTCTTGAAACATAGCAATGTATAGTTTGTTGATGGGACTCTCCAGCCAAGCACTTAATTGCTCCTAATTGCACTGCTATTTTCATGTCAATGAAAAACTGATCCTCATGAAATTCAGCAAGGTCTTTGAAAACAATGCAATAATTTGTGAACTGAAAGTACTTCCGTATTAACAAAATACGCCTATCAATAAAAAAATGATTGTGATTATATCCCACTGGTTATATGCAGTAATTGATCATAAATAACCCTGCAAAGGAAATTTATTTTCCTAATACTGGTAATTCATCATAATTTAATTAGACAGTCAATTTATCCTGTCTTCTGGAGTAACTTGTTAAAGAAATATCTTTGCTTGGGTACTTTGTAAGCAGCAGGGCTTACACCGTCTCTAGTTTCCTATGGTAGACTTCTGTCTCTTACAGTCAAATGCAGGCCAGTATGTAATCAACTACTCATTCATACACAATCAAACAAATGACAGCCTCCAGGGGTAGACTGATTGACAGTCAGTGCGTGCCTGCCTGTTCTTTGAGGGCATATGGGTGACAGCAGGGGTGTGATTTTTGTACCTGCATGCCTTTATTTAACCAGGGAATTTCACTCGAGAATATATCTCTTTTTCAAGGATGCACCGTTTCATCTTCCTAGATGACTCAAATTCAGCTTATGTATCACAGAGACGCAGAAAAATGATTATCATTTGTTTCACTGAAACCATCTTCATCTATCAGGCAAGGTGTAATGATTTCAGGTTAAAAATGCAGTGAACCTGCTACAATCCCCAAAGTCCAGAAAGTTTTGCATTTTTCAACCGTACCATAATGTTAACGTACATACTGTATAATGGTGATGGACAAAGCACATTAAAAGACACTTTTTTTCCATGAATTTTTTTTTTTAATGCCGAAATACAGATTTTACAGCACGGTTACATAACTTTTAATAAAATAATCAAAGAACGATGGAAGAACATTTGAAAACACATGCAATCTGTACCACCCCCAGTGGCTCAGTAGTGGTAGCTTCAAACTAATTTCATGTACATTTCTTGACAGACTAAGATTGATAATTAATAATTTTGGAGGCAATTTTTAAATGAAAAGAACAAACAGACTTTTGAAAACATTTTATTAACACTGATAAAGACACTCAATACATATGCGTGCAAAGTTTAAAATTGATTTTCATGGCAACCCTGACCCCATTTTTCTGACAAACAAATGTTATCCACATAAAGTAATGGATTAAAAAAAACTGCACGGTACGTTCATTACTAAATTACCGTTCGTGGTCAATTCACAGAATGAGTTTTGGATGAACAGCAGCAATTTGCTATTTTATTTAAGGATATGCTTAATATTTGGTTCATAACTAGCCAAGTGAGGACATGTAACAAATCCAGGAAAATTTTATCACCCTTTCTTATCAAAAATGATGAAATCTGAATAGGTAATCAATGTGGGGGATCTAAAGTGTCTGGTTTCTTTCTTAATATACAAATCGTTAGTAAAACCCCTCAACATCCATAAAAAACAAATGAATTAATTTCCATTGGGTTAATTGCTGGAACATTATTTTTAACACATTTGATGATTTTGACTCTTGTTCGTCAGAATTCTCAGCCCAATGGCAGCTTGAACTGGCAACTAAAGAGTTTTTAGTCGAGCAACCAACCTCTAGCAAACACCCCCAAATCAGTAAAAGTCAGGACAGTATGTTAGATAAAAATTAAAACTGAAAGAAGTAATAATTAAATTATTTTTATTTGAATTACATCAAAAACTATACAACGGTACATATTTTATGTTTCATCGCAAATTTTATTGATTTTTCAAATTGAACACATTTCCACTTTGATTCTTGATTCCTTACCACCTTGTAATTTTGCCATTCCATTTCACAACACCAAATAAACATTTACTTTAGGATTTATCAACATCTATGTGTCCCAAGCATAATTTTGTCCCATTTTCCCCTAAAATAAGTCTGAAGGTGTGCGACAGTTTCAAAATCTGTGACACATTCTCGATTAGGGACAAGTCCAGCCAGTCCAGCACTCTTTCATTCTTCCTGTGCAGTCATGCCGTTGCTATGCATGCAGAATGCGGTTTTGCTTTGACTTGCTGAAATATACCTGACCAAGCGACGATATTTGAAGAGAAGGAGGCTTTTGGCATCTTTTATTGATGTTAAGGGGTTGGGTTCAGGGTAAGAGTTAGGGATTTGGGGTAGGGTTTGTTTCAAACTGGTGTCAAATAAGGATGCTAAAAGCCTCCTTTTCCATGGTATATCAATGCTTGACCAGGTAGCATCACTATATGACATGTCAGGATGAGACTGGGCTCCCCTGGAAAATATGTGGTCTTGAAGGCAGTGTAGGTTGCTCCAAAATTTCAGATTATTTTTCAGCATTCATAGAGCCTCCATAGAAGAGTGAGTCAATCTTGAAAAGGGCACTGAGACAACGGTAACTCATGATGGTGCATGGCTTTTGCGCCTGCTGGTAGTAGTGTGAATGGTCCTTTTATCGTTTGTCCAGAGCATACAGCATCCATCTATTCCACAAATTACCTTTGAATCAATTAAACATTGATTCATCTGACGATGACACTGTCTTTGCAATGTGTGATTGTCCATCACAGATGCTTCTGAGCCTAGAAAAGTCAACTGGACACTCTGGACACTGTTAAACTATGGCTTCCATTTAGCACAGTAAAGATTTCACTGGCAATTATAGATGCATCATGCAGCTATGTATTATAGTACTTGACAAAGGTTTGCCATCGAAATCCTGAGCCCTTGTGGTTATATCACTTGGAATAAATGATTAGTGATGCTGTGCAGTCTGAGTGATCTGAGATCACAGGTATTCAGTTTGCGCTTGCGCCCCTGCCCTCTATGCACAGGAATTCCTCCAGATTCCTTTAATTTTTTGATGATGTAGTGCCTCATAGAAAGTAAAGTGACAAAATCCCCTCTTACCTCTCTTTGAGGAGCATTGTTTTTAAGTCTATCAGTAATTTATTCAGGCATTTGTGGGCAAAATGGAAATCTTCAGCCCAGTGGCGTAGGCAGAATATTATTTTTAGGTGGGCCTGAACAAATGTGGACGGGCCATTTTTCCCCCCCAGAATAGGTTGGCTTTGAAAACAGAATAAAATGAAAAATGTATCATGCTTTCATTATGCTTACAAAAACTGAGAAATGGGGACCACACAAATAAAAATATTGGCAAGCAAGACATTTTCATGTTAATTATGTCCCAGAAGATAAAACCGACAGTCAAAAACCCTTTATAACACAAGTGTACATATAGCCTATACATCCAGGACACGAGGCCATGGCCATACAGACAAATGGAAAACTTTGAAAAATTCCTGAGCCCAAATGACCATTTAAAGGCTACAATGTCCTTCACTCCTACTCTTACACTGTTATTTCAGAACCATCGTTCGCTCATTTGCATGACAGCTAATAGAATCGTCACTTCATTCGCATCGTATTCTCAGTAGTGAAAAAATAAACCAAGCAAATAGAGTAACCAAGTAAAACCAAGTAAAAGTCTTGTATCCATTCAGTAAATATACGCCCTAATGGCAACACTTACAGTGCCTGACAAAAGTCTTGTCGCATAAAGGCATAGTAACTAAAAAGAGCATATAACTTTATTTCTACCAATCAATTGTTACAATAAATGGTCCATTTTAATGTCAAGGGCTTTCACATTAATAATTTGGTGAAAATGAAACCGTCAAAAAGGGTTCTGATGTTCACAGCCTGGCAAAGCCCATAACGTGTTTTTGCTGGGACAAAAATCTTGTTGTCTCTTCAGATGATGCAACAAATCACAGATTAGAGTATAACCAATGACAAATACTGTAACTAACACGTTCCCAGATGTGTATAGAAATAACCCCAGGGCACCAGACTTTCATATGATGTGCGACTGGACCTCTGACAACATGCCAAAGATTCAACCACATACTAAAGTGCTGATCATCAAGAGCCTGAAGACTGAATCTGCTGCTGAGGTGGCAGACATCTTTAATGTATCCAGATGTCAAGTGGAGGGGATAAGAAAAATATTTGAAGAAACTGGTGATGTTCGTGGCAAGTGCAGGTCAGACAGACCCCGGTATGACAACTGATTGAAAGGACCGCTTGTTGCTTCAACTGTACAAGGCTAGCCCTTCTCCAACTACAACAAAGCTACATTAGGAGATGTCACCAAAAATCCTTTAAAATTGAGGTAGCTGCCATGAGTCTCTAAGATTTTCCCTTTGATAATCTTTTTTTACCCATGATGCAGAGCTGTAGATCTGTACCGTAACCCTTCAAAAACAAAGTAAGTGCGCCCTCTGGCTATTACGTGCTGATTGAACAGAACAATCCTGGTCTATATCAGCCCTTAACAGTTTACACAGACAGCCAGTGGTCTGTAACGTCTAAAAGACGGGTGCGTATGGTAGGCAAGGATTATTTTTCACTAGGAGGAATTATTCTAATGGTTTCTGACGAGGAGAAAATCCTCTTCTCGCAGTTTTCTGTGCTTAATTAGCAACAATTGCTAAGACTAATTGATAGGGGGATGTATTTTCAGCAGCATTGTTCATTGATCACAACGTTATGACTAGAAGGACTGTGGGGGTCAGACCCAGAAAACCACATGGCCTACGTTCAACGTATTTTCTAAACATCAGTTATCCAAAACACAAATTTCATTACTGCACACGCAAAAATACAGTCCATGTTCATAGCAAATTACTCACTCAACCAACCACTCAATCGTCATACAATTAAAATAAAAAAAAACAAAACATCAAGACTGGGCGGGAGCCTGGGCAGGCCAGTGAGCGAACTAGGCGGGCCAGTGCCTCCCAGGCCCATTACTGGCTATGCTCCTGCTTCAGCCCATCTTTGAAGAACTTGATCTTTCCTGTATGCGGCTTTTGTGAAAAATGATGATTTTAGTCATCTGCTGACATTAGCTTTTTCAGATCAGATTATAGTCCAAACTTTTTTAACCTCATTACTGGTCTGAATTTGTTCCCTGTCCTCATACGCCTGTCCTCCAATAAAATACGCCTGGAAAGGTTATCTGTCAAGCAGCTCATTACGACCTAAAGTTACGTTTAGGAGTTAAGCGACCTATAGTGATCATTTAAATAACTACAATCTGGTTTCCAGCGTCATCGTCAGTAAATCCCTTACCTTAACCTAATCCTAACTCCAATCCTAATACTTACCCTAACCCCAACCCTAATCCTTACCAAAACCATTATTTAAGTGCAAATATGACTGAAACTGTATCTGGAACTGAAAATGTAACTCTAACAGTACCTTTTTGCTGCCAGTAGGGGCGTGATTTTCAGAAACACTCCTATGGGGTGTGAATCAGAGAAAATGAGAAGAATCAACCTATTTTAGCGTATGGTTGGAGGACAGGTAGCTTCATACTGTCTGGAATGAAATACAAATCAAAGAAAAATTTCAAAAAGCAACTGATGAGGAACAGCGATAGCTAGTGTGCAACAGTTTGCCACACCTATATGGGTGGGCGGGTGGTGCAAGACGCTTCCCCTCGCACAGCTAAAGTAGCTAGCATAGGAGCATCTGGAGTTTGTGAACTGAGCCCATATACCAATAGACAGTGACTCACCCAGACATCACAAAGAATTGGCATAATACTGATGATGACTACTGGTGATGTTTTTGCAAGATCAGCAGACAGTTCCCATTAATCAAAGCGGGGGAGAATATTCACAGCTTTAATTACCCATTTAGGCTACTGAGAGTAGCTGATTAATCTTGCTGGATTTCCTCAAAAGGAATCGCGTATATATAATGATCAATAGCATTGCGGTTCAAGAGTCCCACAGATGGGATCTTCATGTTTATAGATGCCATTTTTTTTCTTCTGTAATGCAGTATGTAACAGACTCCTGGGATTAGTCTCAGGAGGATGCAGGAGTCCTGTCCAAATATCTGACCTCCATCATCTGCTAATGAGAAACTTGGAAATGGTGATGGCAAACACTACGTTTGAAATCTGTTGCTTAAAGGGGACCTATTTCGCTATATTTCCATGGTTATATTTTGATCTTGGACTCCCCTAGAGAACTCCTGATCGTTCAAAGTCCAAAACAGGGTCCTTATTTAGCTCATACTGTCATCCTCAAAAAACCCCATTTGTAGTCCATTGTAGTCTCTGCTTGAAAAGCCTCCTTGGGGTGGCTCTTCCGCTATGGCCCCCACTCCCTGTGTGCCCACTTTCTTCTGACTGGCTAGCTCTGTGGAGGGCGGAGTTGGGTGGTATGGAAGCATATAGTCAACAAAATTATAATGAAAATGCAATGCCAGAAATGCATTTTCATTATCAAGATACAAATCCATTATTTGTATCATAATGAAAATGCAAATGTAATCCTCCACTTTGCATTTTCATTTTCAAGTCCATGAATGCAATTTTTATAACAAATGGAAAATTAAAATACATTCTTCATTTGCATCTGCATTTTCGAGAAGTGCCCTGAAATATCACTAACAAAACGAAAGCGCTAATTGTATAAAACAAATACATTCTCGGAAATGCTTTTTCGTTTTTGAGAATCACGCAAGTTATTTGTATCATCACGAAAATGCTAAAGTAGTCCTTTATAGTTGGAGCCACTGACTGTGCTTGAATGCCCCCCCTGGACATTGCGGAGTTTGATTGAGCGTATAGTTAAAGTTTTCCCCTGCTTTCGCACTCAATTACCCCTTTGAGCGCTTGGATTAGCGCTGCTTCCAATGAAATTGTATGCCAAGACTCATCTGTTTCGTAGTTCAGTTGGTTACAAAGCAAGTTCATACGCTCCTGCTCTCTTGGGTTTCATGTACTTCCATTGCTTTCTTCATGAATCTGGATTGAAAGGACAGTTCATATTAATACAACAGTGCCTATATGTCTTTTTACCTTAATAGCTGGGTACATACAATGGTAGCTGTGTTACACGTCGACCTCCTGTTCTCTAATATGTGAGTCTGGATGAATCACAGAGGAAGACTGAGCTAAGAAAGGGACAGCTAGCCAGTTGGCTATGTAGTTAAATACATTGGCACGCAAGCTATATCATTAAACAGTTCGATATCACTTTAGTTTTGTAAAAACTCACAAAACAATACCAACGACGGACAATGCAGCGAGGTGAAGGCATCACGTGTTCTCTTGGTCTAACTTTAATTAGAGCATTCTTCTGGCTGGTGTGAATCACAATATAATGGATATTTTCACCGTCTTTGGACGGGGCATGAAAACGCAATGGTTACAATTAATCTGACTCCAATAGAACAAGTAGAATACAAAAAGTAGCTATATCCTCGTGAAAAATCTGACTCCAAATTAGAATTTGAATTTATAGTTTTGGAACAGCATGCGCGAATTTCGAGACAAACCTGCTATTAGATATGGCAGCACAAACCATCATTGTTCAGTAAATACGTCCCCAGGGTTAATTAAACGCAACTGTCCTGGAATCAATTTGACAATACTTCCATCGGATAAACGAGACTATCTTGCTAGCGGCATCTAGGCATATAAATAGCACTGAGCTCGAAACGTAACAAGAACCCGGATTTGCATAAAACTTATTACACAAACCTTTAAGAGGTAGGACATAATCCCAATCTAACTTAAAAGTATCGTTACCTACACATTTCTTGGAAGGAGTCTCCCTTTAAATCCCAATCACAATGAGGGTAAAATAAACGAGTGTTACAAATCAAGGAAAATCACGCAAGCTGAAAAAGGAATAACAATAATTTATTACCAGGTAGGCACAACTTGAATCAAACAAATCAATGCTAAGCCAATTACCAGTTACCCATAATTTAGAATGATTTAGAATATATTCATACCTGGAAAAGATGAATGGCCACGCGGAGCTAAAGTCGCCACACGTGGTCGGGGAGAACTCAAATGCCCCCTCGCTCCGGAACAAGGCGACATGTGACCTCTCCCACTTACCTACGCGCGTCAGAAGTTGACAAAGAAGGCACAGGAAAGAGAGAGCCCTTCCGGGAAGGATCTCCCACCTTTAAAGATTCCAAACCATGCCTCCGAACAAGGTAGAGGAAGGGGTGGCCGAATCAGAGTTTTACTGGCCTAGGTGATAGGATTAATTTGCATAGAGAGGAGACTAGGTAGTCGCCAGAATGAATCTTACAAACAAGATGAACCATAATTCCAGGGGAAATGAAACATGTTCCATTCAACTCCTTGGACTCCCCCGAGAATAGAGACCAAACATGATCGGAATATGTGCTAAAATGATGCAGTTGTCATGGAAAGGCCTTAAAATGGAATATTATAGCACAATAGAGTGATAAATATATAAGAGGTTCCTTTCTAGGATATTGAACATAAACATAACATGAATTTGACAGAGATTAAGATTGTTTTAAGCCAATTAATGTAGCTGTGCTTTGACTTCAATGCAAGCAGTGGTAGAAGTCTGAGGCCTGCTAGCCTTAATCGCTCCCACCCCTACTGGGCAGAACAAAGGAAGTTTGCAGGCAGGCAACAGAACATCCAGGTGGTAAAAGCATGCTGTTAGATCAACCAAATTTTACACATGGAATGAGCCTGTTCCAACAATATGATTTTTGACCTATGTTGTAAGCCAAATCAAACTTTCAGGTTCTACAGTTTGCTAGCTAGATTGCAACCAGCTCCCTAGCGAGTAAGACAGTACGCAAACTATAGGCCTATTTTGTCGGCATAATCAAGACGCAAATTGACGCTATTATGGGACGAAAGTGAAGTGGGGGGACCAGAATTCCAGAGTAGCGACGCAATAATGGTACGGAAAAAAATATCGCTGCCCGTACACCTATGGAAAGAGCCATCTGTATGGCTGTTGCTAAATCTTAGCTTATACCCGTCACCATTCCTTGCTAGTGTGCTGTTGACTACTCATTCGAGCTCATCTTCATGCTTAAGTCATGTACAACCCACAGAACAGCAATGCTAAGCTGACAGTGCCATCTACTGGCGAACATGTTAAATCTAAACCTTAAATCTACATCCTAAATCCTAAAAAATATATAAATAAATATATATATATATGTGTGTGTACAAAACCCAAAACCAGTGAAGTTGGCACGTTGTGTAAATCGTAAATAAAAACAGAATACAATGATTTGCAAATCATTGCAAAGGTGAACGGGCAAAATGGGAACAGGTGGGTGCCATGATTGGGTGGAAAAGCAGCTTCCCTGAAATGCTCAGTCATTCACAAACAAGGATGGGGCGAGGGTCACCACTTAGTGAACAAATGCGTGAGCTGATTGTCGAACAGTTTAAAAACATCATTCCTCAACGAGCTATTGCAAGAAATTTAGGGATTTCATCATCTACGGTCTGTAATATCGTCAAAAGGTTCAGAGAATCTGGAGAAATCACTGCATGTAAGCAACAAGGCCGAAAACCAACATTGAATGCCCGTGACCTTCGATCCCTCAGGCGGTACTGCATCAAAAACCGACATCAGTGTGTAAAGGACATCACCACATGGGCTCAGGAACACTTCAGAAAACCACTGTCAGTAACTACAGTTCGTCGCTACATCTGCAAGTGCAAGTAAAAACTCTACAATGCAAAGCGAAAGCCATTTATCAACCACACCCAGAAACGCCGCCGGCTTCGCTGGGCCCAAGCTCATCTAAGATGGACTGATGCAAGTGGAAAAGTGTTCTGTGGTCTGACGAGTCCACATTTCAAATTGTTTTTGGAAACTGTGGACGTTGTGTCCTCCGGACCAAAGAGGAAAAGAACCATCCGGACTGTTATAGGCGCAAAGTTCCAAAACCAGCATCTGTGATGGTAGGGGGGTGTATTAGTGCCCAAGGCATGGGCAACTTACACATATGTGAAGGCACCCTTAATGCTGAAAGGTACATACAGGTTTTGGAGCAACATATGTTGCCATCCAAGCAACATCTTTTTCATGGACGCCCCTGCTTATTTCAGCAAGCCAATGCCAAGCCATATTCTGCACGTGTTACAACAGCATGGCTCCGTAGTAAAAGAGTGCGGGTTCTAGACTAGCCTGCCTGTAGTCCAGACCTGTCTCCCATTGAAAATGTGTGGTGCATTATGAAGCGTAAAATACGACAATGGAGACCCCGGACTGTTGAACAGTTCCCAAACGTTTACTGAGTGTTGTTAAAAGAAAAGACGATGTAACACAGTGGTAAAAAGGCCCCTATGCCAACTTTTTTGCAATGTGTTTCTGCCTTTAAATTCTAAGTTAATGATTATTTGCAAAAAAAAAATTAGTTTCTCAGTTTGAAAATTAAACATCTTGTCTTTGCAGTGTATTCAATTGAATATAATTTGAAAAGGATTTGCAAATCATTGTATTCGGTTTTTATCTACGATTTACATAACGTGCCGACTTCACTGGTTTTGGGTTTTATATATATCTATAATTTAGATTTATATTTAGCAATTTGACTTATAATGAACGTTTAGATTTTCGGCTCTAATTTCGTAGACCAGGCGTAGGCGCGGCGCATGGGGGGTGCGCCGCGCCAACGGGGTGTGTCCAGGCGTATGTGGCAATTTCGTGCCCGGCGTAGCCTGGCGCAAGAACTCCTCTGTCCCGCCTCTGCCCCTCCTTCCAGCGCAAGTTGGCAGAGAAGGCGACACAGCCGAGTCAAATCTTGCTCACTGGCAAGAGAAACGATGGATAGCGTGTTCCTATGAATTACAAACTGTTGCTGCTTTAAATTTTGGAATTAACATGCATGGACAACAATGCAAGATACGTTACACATTTATTTTCAATATGCGATCTTAACTCAGTACGAGATCATAGCAATCAGGCTGTATTTCTTTTCCCACTGAAGACGATAAAACCGAAGTGACAATAATAGTAGCCTTGTATTAAGCCGCTTGCACACTGGACGCGAAACGAATTTTTCGCTCGACAGATTGCGTCTTGTGCCCGAAAGTCTGACAGGGTTTTAATAAATCTCCGTGTCCGACAGTCTATTATTGTTTTTAATTTCTTCAAATCTGCTGACTCTTGTCGATATTAAACGTGAATGTTTTGATAAGAGGGCTCGGTTCTCTAAGATGAGTACCGAGAATTTCAATCAATGTTTCTGTTTAAGCTCTGCTCAGTAAAGCGAGTCGACACTGGCACGAGACAATGTACAATGCCTCCGTGTCTGACAGCTTAAAAAAAAAAAAAAAGAGGACGATTACAACAAATTGATACCGAAATAAGGAATAAAAAGAAACATTTTAACAACAGAACATCCAATGAACACTGGGATTTCTTTTTTTAGCGGGTCATCTTTGTTGGATATCCCGTTATAAATCTGTTCTCATTTCAATACTTTTACTTTTTGCTGGCTGGTGGACATGGAGTATTTTTGCATTTCGTGTCGGACAGTCATAATCGTGCATGCGATAATTTCTTCACACTGTCAATGGTCATGGAATTGATTTGCTCACGCACTGTTTTATCTCAGCTGTGGAAATAAAGCGTGAATCTGTTCGGTCCATCTGACTAATTTTCAAAAGAAAGACAGAATAAAGACTGCTGGCTATCTTCAACGGAAGAAAACAGAAGAATAGGCTAAAAAGACCAAGAAAAGTCAATAGCTATCAATTTGCATTCTGTGAAGGTCGAACACAAAAATGGCCAAGTTTCCACGTCTAATAATTCCTGGAATAGGCCTACTCGGAAAAATTAGAACTTTTATGACTTTCGGACACGGAGCTACATTAAAACCCTGTCCAACTATCGCGTCTTTGCATTGACTTTGTCTGTAATCAGTCGGGCGAAAAATTTGTTTCGCGTCCAGTGTGCAAGCGGCTTTAATGAGCATAGAACGCAAGCATTCGATATATATATATATATATATATATATAGTTTGTGGTTGGCTGAGAAAGATGTGAAGTCGTTAGTTTGCATCACAGATTCAGCTGCGTTGATTAAGCCCGGTCAAGTTTCCATTACGCGTGGCAACCGCCTTTAATCTGACATCAGGACAATCGATATAGATACAATAATTTATGTCCTTATTCAGATAGTTACATTAAATCGTGCTTCCTGTAATTATTTCTTGCATTGAAATGTGCCTGACATTCTGTAAACCTGCCTGTGAGATTTCGGTGACGTGTGCGCTCTCTGCGCCGGTCAGCCAAATTACCACTGCACGGAAATTAAACCAGGTTGGAGTTGGCGAGTTTTCTGCGCAACTCCAGCGGAGACTTTTTCTACGAAATTGTCACTGCGTCTTCATGAATATGTGACACCTCCCCCTACTACGCCGCCACACCCATCTCGGCGCACCTTGGTCTACCGAAGGCTGCGCGCCTCACAAAATTACCACTACGCGCGCTGCGCCCTACGAAATTACCACTGCGCGGGCTGCGCTTCGCTACGCCACCTGCGCTGCGCCAGGAAATTAGAGCCCTTTGTATTTAATGTCTTCTTTTTCCTTCTTCAAAAAGTTATACTACAAAAAACGATATCACCTTTTCTTCACCAATTTACACATATTTGTGCATAAATGTGTGAAAAAGAGACTCTGGTTAAAATGACAACAATCTTCCTGGTTTTTGACGCTAAATGTGCAATTACTGTACGGTATAAAACAACACACCCTATTTTACAAACGGCGCCCCGTATGCATGGACACATGAAATACAATGTAAATTCGGTAGCTCCTCGGAATTCAGTACTTTCTACTGGTCATCGGCAATGTCACTAGTTCGGTCTCTGTCAGCGTCTTTACAGACAGGGAGCAATGTCCAAGATCTGCATTTTTAACTTCTGCATATTCCTTCAGGGTTTTGTGATGGGGGCTAGATTATCTGCTAGACTATCTAGCCCCCTTCACAAAACCCTGAAGGAATATGGCGATGTAAAAAACGCAGATCTCGGTCATTGCTCACTCAGTGAAAAAACGCTCACTCCTGGGATTCCTCATGCTCCCTCCCGAATCTTTATCATTTCCTTGCATTATCTTTGTGTATTTGTTGCCTATGTTTTTTTGGCCAGATTGCTTTTGTTCCTTTTTTTCTTAATTCTGCTCTCTTATTTCATTCTCCTTGCTCCTTATTCCTGGTCCTTGTGTTTTCTGTGTCGTACTTGTTCCTATATTCATCAGCCTAGTCGTCCCCATTGCCTTCCTCTCCAGCCCCCACTTATTTCGGACTGCTCTACTAGCTTTTACCGTGACTCACCTCTGTGATTTCACCCTGCTGCACCTCCAGAACAACAGTTGCAGATCTGACATTGCCCACCAACTATTATCTGCTTCACCTGCATTGCACTCTGTTGTGTTCTGAACTTGGACTGTTGACCATTGATAATATATTCCCCAGAGGTTTTGGTTGTGATATCGGCTTATTTTGTTCCAGAAAATTTCTGAAAGCCAGAGACACTTTTTAAAACAACAAATACAGTTAGGTATTGGGCAAAAGTGAAGTCAGACACAGTTTTTCAACAGTAACTGGGCATATTTACTTTGCATCATTACTGAAAAATCTGTATAGTATGCTTTAAAATACAGCCTGAAGGCACATTGATTGATTATACTCAGGTTTTTAAGCCTATTCTGAGAAGCAAAGCTCCATTCTAAGCCTTTCAATTTTATGCCAAGAAAGTCCACTCAGGGAACAGATGAGTCATGTTCAATCTTCCCTGAGCATTAACGGCAGTCTCTTTACCTCACGTAATACAGATGCACTGAAATTTAGCTGGGTGCAGTGTGCTCCTAGCACAGTGTTTCCCAGTTTGGTAACCATTTGTTTTCGCAAAAAAAAAAAAAAGTTGTTCTACTTTAAGCAAGAACAAAAATGCCAAAAAGTATGCTATTCATCAACTGTTGCTCTGCTGTACGTGAAGCATAGATGGAACTGGCTTCATTCATGCTAATTGTTTGGTATTTATAGATAAGTGGGCCTTGTCAGAAATGAACATCATGAATAAGTGAAAATCAGTTTTTAACACACAACATGTAAGCTGATGTATGAAGAAAGGAATGTCATCTGCAGCACCATAAAAATGTTTTTCCTTTTAAAGGTTTGGGAGTCTTTGACCAATTCACCCTTCCAAGGAGAACAGTCGTTTCATGTCAGTTCACAAATTAAGATTACTGTGCTGTTCATCCACATAATTGCTTATAAAAGCATTTGTATTTTCATTTACAATTTGTTTGGCTTGTTTATGATGCCCTTTTGAGTAATTTTGATGAGGCCTATCACATGCCATCCACTTGCAGCTGAAAATAAAACTAATTAATTTGAAGGTAATAGAGCACATACAACCTTCTGGGCAATGAAAGCCTGCAGTGTTGTTCTCCCAAACATTAGCAATCTTTCAGATAATTTCCTCAGTCAACTTTTTGACTAAATTTTAAGACATGCCTAGCTTTCTCTCCCTCTCGCTATCTCTCATTTTCTTCTCGCTCTCTGTCTTAAAAGCAAAGACAGACACTTGAACATACCCATTTGCACACATTTGTACACACACTCACACTAATATGCTACATTATTACTACTAGTACTACTATACTATTTCACCATAGAGGTTTGATCACATTACCTCCACTGACACATACTACCTCAATTCCACAAGAAAAGTGTGCAGCGGCTGAACGCTGGAACATCATTCTAAACAGGCGTGAAACCTGGAACTCAGACAAATAATTCATCTTCAGTAGCAGTCAATGGGAGACCAACATATTGAGAGAGGGCTAATAGATTTTCTTCGGCAATCATAGTAATCATCAAACATTGCCATTATGGTACTTGCAGCAGTGATAGAGCGAAGATATCGGAAAAGGAATACGCCGATTGTGAATAATGATGAAGCGTTTTATTGGCGCATATGTGAGAACACTTAATGACCTTGAGCCTATTACCTGCAATGAGAGCAAGAGACTCAAAACCTTCCATGAATATAACTTTACTTCAGCTCTTACTATAAGCTTGAGAATGTATGCAGTTAAAAGTGATATATTTTACGTGAGTAATAAGTTTTTTTTTTTTTAATTGCACATACCTGCAACGGGCGCAAACATACCTAAAATGACAAGAAACTCAAATTTTCCGTAATTATAGGCTTTCTTTTGTACTAATCATTCGCAAAAGCATTTAAATGTGGTTACTGTTAGAAGTAGGAGATAGGATTTTCTTTGCCTATATCCGCTTAAAGTGCTAAAACATACAGAAAACGATAGCCAGAAACTAGAAATCTTCCACAAATATAGTTTTCTATTTGGACTATCCAAAATGAGTGTTGCCAGTCAGAAGGGAAATGCTTTCAACAGGCTACTCACAAGGCGTTCCTTTGCTCATATCCGCTTAACAAGCTGCAGCCCTACAATAGCAAGAGACTCATTTCAGTTAAGGTTAATCAGACAGGTTTTTGTTATCACAGCTGGGAAAATCACAAGTATACACCATTTCTTCCTCTATTTTCCTGTTTGACAATAAACTCGTCTCTCAGTGTGTAGCTGTCTCAGGTCATGGCAGCCGACATCCAAGCGTGTTACCTTTGAAATAGATGATAGCATGTGGGCAGTGATACAGCAGGAGAGAAAAATAGTGCCAAATGATTGTGAGGTCTGAATTCACTGTCCATGGTTTTGTGACAGAAATATATTAATGTTATATATTGTTTTGGGAAGCAAAACTTTTTTATTTTCGTGACCCCAGCAAACTAGCCGGAACTACTAATCTAGTTATATCCAGCCTTGGGTATGGCATTTACATGTTACATACCCAGTGTTCATGTGGGGTTTCTCTGGGTAATCAGGATTCCCTCCACTGTCTATAGACATGCAGGTTAAGCAAATTGAAAATTCTAAATTGCCCGGAGGTATGAGTCTATCAGCGAATCGTGTATGCTTCATGCGATGGATTGGTGAGCTGTCCAGGATACGGATAATGGATGGATGGATGGATATGGATTGCATATATAGATGCCTGTAATTCAGTTCTTCCTAGTCAAAAAGATATATCAAGATACCACCACTGAAATGCTGTCTATCCGCAATTTTTATTCCCTATATCCAAAATGTTATTCTTCCTTGGACAAATGATGTCACTTTTATCATTCTTTGAATAGCACTTTGAATAGAATAAACATTGTAGATATGAATTCTATTGCCAGTAAGATATTAGGGAAAACAACGGTTTCACGTCTGCTTATTCCACTATTACGATTCATAATTTTAATATTAAATACCCAAAATCATTCCAGATATCCGTAATGTTATCTTGGATATCCAAAAATACATTTTACTTGTAAAAATATATTGGATATCCAAAATTGGCATATTGAACAGTAAAAATGTAATTTTAGATATTATTCCTAAAGGTGGATTCACACTGGGCAACGTTTACTGATGCAGACCGACGTTTGGCAAACGTTGACCTCCGTTGCCCACTTTGTTGCCTCTGTCGGTGATCGTCACGATCGCTGGTGAACGCTGGCAAATTTCGTGTTCGTTGGAGGTTTTTGACATGCCAAAAAATTCCCGACGTTTGGAAATGAATGCTGAGAACTGTTCGTAAAAGTTGTGCTAAGTTTCCCTCAGTTATGCTTAGTTTGCTTAAGTTGCCCTCCGTTGGCGAAGGTTCTGTAGAAACATATTCTACATAGAATGTAATGTAAAAAACTTACCTCCTGAGCTGGTACATCTCCCTGTCCCTTTTTGACTTTGGTGCTGAAGAGGGAGGGGTGTCTGACATGACTGGGATCAGTCACTGGGGGTTTGGACCGCATGAGCATCAGCAACAACACCAAATACAGCAGGCTCAGGAAGCTCATTAGCAGCCAGATTGTCAGTGCTCCCCATAGATGTATAGAACACTAGATAGCTGATAGGGTATGCTCAAGTGAAGCATCTGTTCCAGGAGTTTACACTCTCGGAAGTAAAATTCGCACGTAGACTCCCAGTCATTTTCGCAAAATTTTAAATTACATTTTCAAAAACACTTGCGTGTGAGTCGGCATTATTTTAGTATCGCTGTGCAGCGCAACATTTTGTCTCTCTAAATATACATATCAATGGTGCCCCCCTTAGAAATCCTCTTCTTCCTCGGACACCCTGGCACAGCAAAATTTTTTGTGTATGACACTGAACTGTTTGGTGTCATACGTTGTTGTTTTTATAGATCGATCCCAAATACTGACATTAGTTTGGCTATGCTGGACAATTGTTCAGCTAAGTTGATTTAAGTCGCCAAAACACCGGCTAACATCAGTGAAAGCTCCCCTCCATTGTATGAAATGCTGACACACGCTGGAAAATGCTTGCAAATTATCCCCAAACCGCAGGCCCAAACGTTCTCAATGTGACTGTAAATTTTGCCCCGCTGGAACTTGCATTGCTCCAGCGTTTCCCAGCATTTTGAGCTTTTCCCAAATTCCTCAAAGGCTGGCAAACGCCCCCCCAGTGTGAATCCACCTTAAGGTTTCTGGCTGGTTTATTGAAAATCCCTAGCTATTTAGCAGACCTTACTGTGCTGGTGATGTCACTGCAAGCAGAAATTAGCATAAGCAGTGCCCTTGTAATATTAGAACAAACTAAGCTCCCAGCTTTCTCTCTTCAGAAGTTTTGTACCACTATCTAGCACTGAACCTGATAGTGATAGAGTCTCTCAGATTCATCAGGTAAAGTATCTTTTTCGTTTCAGTTTCCCTTTAAGAAAATCAGGACAGATGTGCCTCACACGCTGGAAAAGAGCATTTGGTGTGAGGGTATTCTGCATTAGGAGGGGAGGAAATTAATTATGTTTGTGAGAATACCCAGCTTACTTACCATAGTGACCATTTATTTGGAGAGAACACAGCCCAAAAAGAACAGTAAATAAGTATAAGAAAATAGTAAAGTATTAAAAGCCAATCTAAGTAGAAATCAAAACAGTTCTGATTTTGCATGCAGCTCCACTGCATGGGTCATCAGCTCTCCCTGACTGTGTGATCTTGGCTTGTTGGGAAAATGCCAATTCTTATTTCTTATGCTTGGAATGGGAGCAGTAGGAGAGACAGATCTATCTATTTTTAGCCAAAACATCACAGCTTGCATCAATTCACCATAATACTGCTTCATCTGTATTCCCACACCAACCCTTGCACAGGCAACCTTGGACAAACAATCAATACACAAACCTTCAAGGAGATTCCATTTGTCACAATGACGTCACCCCCGTTCTCAAATGGTGATGTTAGAGTTGTGCTGAGAAAAAAAAAAAAAAAACAACGATCAAAAGACATAACTACTCACTACTTTTACCATGATTACAACAGGAAAACTGTAGCAAGCAAACCAATATGCCAAACAATATGATTTTACATAAGAGAACCACAGTTTTTTTATTAGTTCTATTTTAAAAATTGTGATTAGTCTGCAGAAGATGCTCATAAAATGATCAGACTGTTTTTTTTTTCTGGTATCAGGTTGTCCTTGTCTGTGCTCTTGATTTCCACCTTCAGACATCCTCTATTTACCCAAGTCAATTTTGGTAGTTTCTTTAGTTTGTCACTGGACTCGAGTCCCAAGTAATACATTAAGATTTCAAAAAGCATGGACAAAGAGCGAAATAGTAAGAATATACAGGATAAATGATGAGATAAAGTCTGCTCCGGCAGTAATCATCTCTGTCTTCACTTCACAGGGGATAAAATGAAAAAATGCTCTCCTTCTGAGTTATGTTCTGGGTGTAAGGAAAGTTCTGCTTGCAAAGTCATAGTACCTTTCTCCTTGTATATCTCTTCTCATGTTAATTTAAAACTGGGATCTGAGTGTTCTCCTCCTCTATTCATATTTCTTAGTTTTCCATTGATGGAACGCTTTGACTGGATGGGCGTATGGACGATAAATAGGAAATAGCTATCTTATCAAATTTACTCCCCTCTGGTTGCTTCATCTTCAAGGCTCTTCAAGGATCCAGTGTACAGCTAAGAACACTGGAAATGAGGTACTGTATGTTTCGGCAAAGAATTGCTGCTTTGGCTTTTGTGCTTTGCGGATGCCACCTGTCACTATGGCCAGAACAGAAGAAGCCAATCACTGGATCAGACAGCACAATAAACTGAGTTTATTAGATTGAGTACAATCCAAAACCAAAATACAACAAACAATGATTGCTGATATTGGTGGGAGATATGTCTTAGTTACCTGTTCAATTAACTCCCTTCCACTGGTCGTCCTAAATATTTACGCCCCCAACTTTGACTGTCCTGACTTTTTCTATAAAGTATTCAGTGTCATAGCAGAGCATGACAGCCATAACATTATTACAGGCGGGGACTTTAATTGTTATTTTGATCATCTGGTGGACAGATCCTCTTCTAAGGCACCCACATCGACAAAATCCATCCCAGTACTTGAGAACCTCCTGACCTCCCTAGATGTTGTGGACATATGGAGGCTTGAGCACCCTCTTGAACAACTATTTTCTTTCTTTTCACCGGCTCACGGTACCTTTACTCGGATCAACTATTTTTTGGTCGAATCTAAACTAATCTCAAAAATTTCTGACTCAACCAACCATAGTATTTTAATGTCAGATCATGCCCCCCTCTCAATAACAGTTGACGTTAATATGCCCGGCCGTCATTATAATTGGAGATTCAATTCCTCCTTGCTCTCAGACACCACCTTTTGCGACAACATCTCCGATAAAATCCCGAGTTCATTCTTACGAATGATAATGGCGCCGTTTCTGATTCCACTCTTTGGGAGACTCTTAAGGTGGTGTTGAGGGGGCATAATATTTCTTTTCAAGCTTCTAACAAGAGGGTTGGGCGTGGATGTCTGGCAGACATTGAGGCTAAGCTTCTTTGGTTGGAGAACACCTACCGTGACCTGAATTCTGATGACAACCTTAAGGCCATGTTACAAGTAAAATACAATAATAATCAAATTCTTGAGGAGCATGTTGGAAATTACATCCTTATGCTTAAACACTTTGAACTGGGGGACAAGGCTCGTAAGCTTCTTGCTACACAGCTGAGAGGCGTCCGAGCAGACAAAGCAATTCACAAAATTAACTCTCCTTCCAGACAGCTCTTGTCTGATCCTAAATTAATTAATGACAGGTTCTTTAATTTCTACAAGCAGCTTATGCATCCAACTCCAAGGCCACTGATTCGGACATCTCCAACTTCCTTAAAGAGCTTGACATTCCATCCCTTGATCTAGAGGCTAGATGTCAGCTAGATTCTGATTTTACACTGGATGAAATAAAAAACCATATTCGTTCCCTCCCCATTAATAAAGCTTGTGGCCCAGACGACTTTGGTAAAGAATTCTGTAAAGCACACATCAACACAGTTGCTCCTTTTCACTTGCGCATGGTTAATTGCTCCATTAAAAACAAAGCTTTCCCTAATACTTTGTATGATGCGCACTAGTGTTTATTGTTGAAAAAGGACAGGAACAACACCAATGTGGCTTCCTACCGGCCCCTAAGTCTCCTTAATTCGGATCAGAAAAAAGATGCAAAAGTTCTATCTCACCGTTTGAATAAATATATTGGTACCATAATTCACCCTGATCAATCAGGGTTCATTCCTGACAGATATTCATTTTCTCTTCTGTTTAATGTAATGTATGCATCAAAACGTCCACATGCTACAGTTATTTCCCTGGATGCCCAACAGGCTTTTGAACAGATAGAATGGCGTTTTATGTTTGCGGCCCTTAAAAAATTTGGTTTTGGTGACAGATTTATGACTATGATTAGAATGCTATACGCCTCCTCCAAATCCTCTGTGTTAACTAACTGTGATAGATCTTCTCCACTCTCTCTATATCGTGGCACGCCCCAGGGCTAATGCTTGTCCCCATCGCTTTTCGCTCTGGCCTTGGAGCCACTTGCCATTGCTTTTAGAGCCAATCCGCATATCGCTGGTATTTTGTGTGGGGCATCAGAGTGCATTATTGGGCTATACGCTGACGATGTAATCTTAGTCTTGGCAAAGGCAAGGACGTCTCTCACCCCCCTTCTCAATATTATTAAAGACTTTGGTAGGCTTTCCGGATTTACTATTAACTGGGGCAAAAGCATATTCATGCCTCTTGGCGATGGTGTAGATGTTGACTTTTTCGATCATTTGCCATTTAAAGTTGTCACAGTTCATTTTGTTTACTTGAGAGTCACTATTCCTATAAATCCAAAATATTTGTACAAATGGAACTTCCTGAATCAAATTAATAGGCTTAAAAGTTTAATACATAAATGGAGACTTCTCCCCTTCTCCATGATTGGCAGAGTCAATATTATTAAAATGATTGTGCTTCCCAAATTTACGTATTTATTTCAAAATATTCAAATTTTTCTCACCTCCTTCTTTTTTAAAACATTATATTCTATCTTAACATCTTTCATTTGGGCTAATAAGACTCCCCACATATCAAAATCACTCCTACAGAAGCCGAGAGAGCTGGGTGGCTTCGGTCTCCCATTTTTCAAACATTATTACTGGGCATGTAACACTAGAGCCTGGACCTTCTGGAATGACCCCCAGGCCATTGTTGCTGATGGAGTCATCCTCCGCCCCAGATGGCCGGCTATCAAGTCAGTTAACCTTAAAATACTCACTGGTGCTGCCCTGTCTGGCATTATATTCTCTAATCCTAAAATTCCACCCAAAACTAAGGAATAACTTTGTGTTGCATAACTCCATCAGGATAACGAAACAAATCAAGAGGGTGCTGGGCTTCCTTGATCTCTCAGTCTACGCTTTTATTTGTAAAAACCCCTGTTCAAACCCGTGTTGACAGGTTGGGATTGGTCTGCGAAGGGCCTATCTACAGTATCTGATCTTTATATTGGATGGCCATTTCACCTCCTTTAGCCAACTACAGGAAAAATACAGTCCCCCCTCTAGCCATTTCTTTAGATATCTCCAAGTTAGGAATTCTCTACGGCAGTCTGTGCCCAATTATGAAACCACACCCCGACAACATGACTTTTATGACATTATGACCAGCCAGCCAGCCTCCAAACAACTAATCTATCTATCTCTATCAATGCTGGGTTCCAACTTATCCAATTTAAAGTCGTACACCGTCTGCATTATTCCAGGACCAAGCTTAATATGATTTTCCCATTGGTGTCATCCACCTGTATTAAATGTGGTGCGGCGGAGGGGATGCTAGCCCAATACATTCTGGTCAAACCCTAGACTTGCTCGTTACTGGGCTGATATATTTGACATGAATAGTGCTGCATATAATAGGAGGATCACTCCTGACAGCCCTTTTTGCCATTCTGGGCTGCTCTGAAGACTCGCTGTCCCTTCCCTCGACACTACAGCAGGCCCTCATGTTTGGTTTGGTAATAGCAAAAAGGGTGATTCTGGCAGAAGGGAAGTTGGCCATTGTCCCACGTTTTAAATAGTGGCAGTATGAATTGGTTTCGTGCCTGCACCTGGAAGAGATTAGGCATTCCCTCTTGAACTCCCGGCCCAAGTTCCACAAGATCTGGGGACCGTTCATGGACTACATTAGAAGGAAGGACCCCAAACAAGGACACTAACCTCCAGATGGACATCTAGGTTGATCATCGTGCTTTTCTTATCCCTCCCCCCCAATCCCAATGGTCCCGGTGGACCCCAAGAGTTTAGAACTGTGTCCCCATGTGCTTCATCGTATTGTTCAAGTACAGACTGTACTATCTTTGCCACCCTACCCATTTCAACGGACTGGCTGAACTGCAACCAAAGACTTTTAATTTACTGGCAGCTGATATCTTTTGTCTTTTATTGTTTTATTTTTTCTTCTTTTTGTCCCATCCTTCTTTCTTTTGTGTTTGTTGTCTCTTTCCGTAAAATTGGAAAATTTCTATAAAAGAAAAAAAAAAAAAAAAAAAGAGTGTAGCATTTAGGTTCCCAGGGGCAACCTTTGGGTCCATACCCCTCCTAGTCTGCCAAGAATTTTTGCCCTTGTCCTCTGTGCTGAATGTCCACGAGGTTGCAAAAGATGTACACAGCATTTGTATGTTGGTGGGGGGGGGGCTGGTGGGAGCCAGACAGAATGGCTAAAACAAATAACGTAAGATTTGAGACAGGACACATGAAACTGTTATGGGTTCAGGAGGGAAAACACTTGGAACTCGGAAACCATGGAACTGGACTCGGGAAACACTGGAACAATGAGACAAGGGGGAGAGACGCCAAATGCGGGATCCTAAAGAAATTATTAAATAAACTAAAAAACTAGAAAGGGGGAAAAACAGGGCACTCTGGCCAACAGAGACACCGTGCTACTGCACTGAAAGGGGAAGAACTCAGGAATCAAAACTATGGGAAACACTAGGGGGCAGACTTGGGGCAACTCTGATGGGACAGGGGCAACTCGGACGAGACAGGGGCCATACAGGACAGAGGGAGCTTGGGACAGGGAAGCTCGGGACTGGGGGAGCTCGGGAGTAGGGGGAGCTCGGGAGTAGAGGGAGCTCGGGAGAGGGGGAGCTCGGGACAATGGAGGCTGGAGACGTCAGGAAGAGGGCAGGCACAGGACGTGAAGACGGGCACAGCTGGCAGGAGGCTGACTCAGAAGGCACAGCTGGCTGGGAGAAGGGTCGGGGAAAACATCAGGAGGGGGCAGACGAGGACGACTGGAACATCTCGGGGCGGCGACAGGAACATCTTGGAGCTCGGGAGACGACTGGAACACAAGGGGCTCGGGAGACATCAGGGGGCACCAGGGGGCTTGGAGACAACAGGCAGGACGGACAGGACTGAACGGCACAGCTGGCAGACTGGCACAGCTGGCGGGAGAAGGCTCTGGAAACAGCAAGCGAGGGGCAGACTCAGACAGACTGAAGCAGAAAACGGCAGGCTGGGCTGGGTCATGAGGCTGATAGAGAACACAGAGAAGATTATGGGGACCAGAGGGAACATGCAAAGGGGCAAGGAGTGGTGAGGCGCGGGCGAAGTCAGATCTGCAAGACTGCTGAATCTGAGGACCTTTATAGGGCAGGGGCATGGACAGACACAGGTGCTGGAACTTAATATAATTAACAAGGGGTGGAACATGAGGGAAACCTAATTACATGAAACAGATAAACATTAACACACAGACGAGGATCACGAGACAATCCCAAAGACGGGATAAATAAACTAAATAAATATTTCACAGTGAATAGAAAGAGACAGGACAGATAAGATAAATGCAGAAGGTTCTACGGGAAAACACAGCAAAGCCAGTGAAAGAAAAGCAAGAGGCAGAGACTAGAATAGGGCGACTGCTGAGAGATCAATAGTCAATTAGTAAGTGCGGCTATACAATCCCGGGAGCTCGTTAGTAGGTTAGTCTAATATACAATGTTAGTTTGGTTAGTAAATTATAGAAAATAACAAACTGTTAGTAGGGGTTAGTAATGTAGAAAAGCAATGGGAAATTAGTAAACGAGAAAGGAAGGAAGGCTGAAACCCAGAATACATTAAATCAGCCGAAATAGTGTCACAATCAATTAAGACAGAAAACTGCTACAAACAATGACGCGACCAGGGAGAAAGCAAAGACTGTACATGGGTAAGACGTGGACTGGAATAAAACGGGAGAGGAGTGAAATGTGAACAGTCAGACATGGACTAAATACCAACATCACAAAAATAATAAAAACCTAAAATTGACTAACTAAACACAGACCCATGGAACACAACATGAAACACTGAGTGCGTGCGGCTTTCCAGGGTAAGAACTCTAACCAGGTGCAGAACAGGAGGCTTCTTTCACCGCGTTAACAATGCCCAAGAAGGCAGAACCCACTGGATGTTCGCGCAGGGGGAGCAGGGTGGAGGGGAGCAGATCACCCTCCCGAACCGCAGATTGACATTGTTGGTGATATGTTAGGATGAAACCAAACCTGGAGAAGAACAAGGACCACCAGACTGGCCTATGAGATGCTTGGCTGAGCTGATGTCCACCAGATTCTCAAAAATCAATTCAGACCAGCAAGGGAACAGCAGCACCGTCCATCTAATCCTGCCACTCTTCAAACACCAGCTGAATGGTCAATTGTTGTCTGTTGCTGACATTGTTGTTCCTTTGAGTTGCACACAAGCGACAAGTTAATAGGGCAAAGGGGTGGATTTTGCCATCTTCAGCTTGCTGGGAAATGATGGCTCGAATACCAGAGTTTGCTGTGTGCACCCCACGATTGACTGTTCCCTAGATTCAGGTATGTTCTAGACAGGGGCTGAAGAGAAGCACTTGTTAAATAGCTTCCTTAGCCACTGCAGTTTTCACAATGGGGGACCTTAGTGAGGGCTGTAAATGAAGCAACAACTGCTGTAGTTGCGAATTAAAAGTTAGCATACCCTTGGTAACATTGAAGCTGCTCAACTCTGACCTACTGGTGATTTATCTACAAGTTTCCTCTGAAAACAATGAAACCAAGAAACTGGACTGAAGACCGGTGGAACTCTCATTTAAACCCTTTTACGAGGAGCTGATTTTCAAGGAGCCGTCCGATAATCTGATGGACATGGTGAAAGTGTTCCTCCAGATTTGAGAACATGAGGATGTCAACCAGTTAGACATAAATTTGACGGCGTATCTTGTTCCTCTAGATGTAATTCATGAAGTCCTGAAATACTGCTAGGGTGTTAGTGAGGTTGAAGGGCATCACCAGATACTCCCAGAGAGGTTGTTGAAGGTCGTCTTTCATTTGTTTCCTTCCCAAATCCAAACTAGCTGGCAGGTGTTCCTTAGGTTTTACTTCATAAATAAGCTGCACTCTTGTAACTGTGAAAAAGCTGAATATATGAGCAGAGGGGGTAATTACTCTTCGCTACAATGGCATTGAGACCTTGGTAATTAATGCAAGACATTATGAGCCGTCCCTTGTAGCCAAGAAGAAGAGGCCAGCTGTCTCAGGACCTGAAAGGGGCAAAGTGCAGAAAGTACGTCAATTAGGCAGTTGTAGAATCTGTGGGATGGCGAGGAGCTAGCCTGATATTGACTGAAGGATGCCCAAGATCATGATTAATTTGGAGAACTCTACTCAAGTCGATTTCTCACTTGGGGTTAAGATGTTGAGATGCGCCCACTTAATTGACTAACAAAACTCTGGAGGTTTTGAATGGTTTCAGCAAAAAGCTCAGAATTCTTAACATTACCACCCAGCCTCCCCCATCAAGGGGAAGACAGTTACAGCATTATTTTTATATTTATTAATCTATAACACTCATCATTTAACACTCACCCTCCCACATTATGTTTGTCAGCGGCAAAGAAGCTGAAGTGTCACAGATTGTCATTCATTGGTGGTGATTTTCCTGCAGATCCTGCAAAGTTTTTCTTCCTGCTATAGAAACAAAGAGAGTAATATAATGCTGAATCAGTGCGCAGTCAACCCTGAAGTTTATGAAGTGTTCCACAGCAGTGCTCACAATGTCTGCAGATGATGCTGTCAGTATTATGCAAATTTTGCAGTTTCTTTAAGTCAGCCTGGTCCTGAGTGTAAGAAATAAACTTGCATTGTTGTCATATGGAAATACAGTTTGCACTAAGCTGTAATCTGCTCCTTTGGACCGCTGCAATGGAGAAGGCAAATTAACGCCTTGAGTAAATGCAGTATGTTATACAGCATGCTTGAATCATTGCAAAAACTGCCAAAATGTGAAACTCACATATTTCAATGAAAATTAGGAGTATCTCTATGTTACTATGCTTGCATGGTTGAGGGTGAGAACTGTTCAAAATGCTTTACTGAAATGCTGTATCCTGTTTCAACCCTTAAATCACACCACTTGTTTTTAACGTGTGCTTAAATGATAAAAAGTTAAAATATTAAGTATTCACATGAGGAAATCTTATTGACAAAGAAAACCCATATATAACAATGGCAGTCTGTGTTTACTATATTCCACATACTACTTATGGTGCAGTTGTAACTTTCTTCACATGTCTAAATGGTAGGGGCTTTAGCATTTTGTGCACTGTACTGTACTGCTGCCTCAGGCCACTGGCTCGGTACTGGCTTGGGGCAGTGGCTTCCAGTGGCCTGCCAGTGCAATAACTGTCCTGCTCCTTGACTAGACTGGGTCTAGACAGAAGTAGCCATCAGTCATGAAACTCCTGACTGTGGAGTCCATGCTCAGAATGCTGCAATTACTTCGTAAATGCCTGCCTTGCCCTTGGCAGAACTGTGGGCCAAGTCAACCTATCTAGCGTACCAGTTTGATAATTAATTTAATTGTTCTAAATTTTTCAAGCAGGTTAAGGAAGCTGGTCACCTTCAATCTGACAATGCCTGCAGCTTGCTGCATTTTACTGCTCTGATTAGGCGTTACATTAAGCAAGCTAATGACAATTAACAAAATCAGATGGATAGAATATAAAGATAATTGAGATCGCATTACCTTACTAACTACAAACCCCAATTCCAATGAAGTTGGGATGTTGTGTAAAATGTGAATAAAAACAGAATACAATGAATTGCAAATCTCATAAACCCACATTTTATTCTCAATGGAACACTCACAACATATCAGATGTTGAAAGTGAGACATTTAACCACTTCTTAAAAAATGCTTGCTGATTTTGAATTTGATGGCAGCAACACATCTCAAAAAAGTTGGGGCAGCAAAAGGCTGGAAAAGTAAAAAGTGAAGTTGGCGCGTCGTGTAAATCCTAAATAAAAACAGAATACAATGATTTGCAAATCCTTTTCAACCTATATTCAATTGAATACAATGCAAATACAAGTTACTTAATGCTCGAACAGGTAAACTTTGTAATTTTTTGCAAATATTAGCTCATTTGGAATTTGATGCCTGCAACATGTTTCAAAAAAGCTGGCACAAGTGGCAAAAAAGACAGAGAGTTGAGGAATGCTCATCAAACACTTATTTGGAACATACCACAGGTGAACGGGCTAATTGGGAACAGGTGGGTGCCATGATTAGATATAAAAGCAGCTTCCCTGAAATGCTCAGTCATTCACAAACAAGGCTGGCGCGAGGGTCACCACTTAGTGAACAAATGCGTGAGCTGATTCTCCAACAGTTTAAAAACAACATTCCTCAACGAGCTATTGCAAGAAATTTTGGGATTTCATCATCTATGGTCCGTAATATCGTCAAAAGGTTCAGAGAATCTGGATAAATCACTGCACGTAAGCGAAAAGGCCGAAAACCAACATTGAATGCCGTGACCTTCGATCCCTCAGGCGGTACTGCATCAAAAACCGACATCAGTGTGTAAAGGACATCACCACATGGGCTCAGGAACACTTCAGAATACCACTGTCAGTAACTACAGCTCGTCGCTACATCTGCTAGTGCAAGTTAAAACTCTACAATGCAAAGCGAAAGCCATTTATCAACAGCACCCAGAAACGCCGCCGGCTTCGCTGGGCCCAAGCTCATCTAAGATGGACTGATGCAAAGTGGAAAAGTGTTCTGTGGTCTGACGAGTCCACATTTCAAATTGTTTTTGGAGACTGTGGACGTCGTGTCCTCTGGACCAAAGAGGAGAAGAACCATCCGGACTGTTATAGGCGCAAAGTTCAAAAGCCAGCATTTTTGATTGTATGGGGGTGTATTCGTGCCCAAGGCATTGGCAACTTACACATATGTGAAGGCACCATTAATGCTGAAAGGTACATACAGGTTTTGGAGCAACATATGTTGCCATCCAAGCAACGTCTTTTTCATGGACGCCCCTGCTTATTTCAGCAAGACCATGCCAAGCCACATTCTGCACGTGTTACAACAGCATGGCTCCGGAGTAAAAGAGTGCAGGTACTAGACTGGCCTGCCTGTAGTCCAGACCTGTCTCCCATTGAAAATGTGTGGCACATTATGAAGCGTAAAATACGTCAAAGGAGACCCCGGACTGTTGAACAACTTAACCAGTACATCAAGCAAGAATGGGAAAGAGTTTCACCTGAAAAGCTTCAAAAATTGGTCTCCCCAGTTCTCAAAAAGGCCCCTGTACCAACTTTTTTGCAATGTGTTGCTGCCTTTAAATTCTAATTTAATGATTATTTGCAAAAAAAAAAAAAAGTTTCTCAGTTTGAACATTAAACATCTTGTCATTGCAGCGCATTCAATTGAATATAAGTTGAAAAGGATTTGCAAATCATTGTGTTCTGCTTTTATCTACGATTTACATAACGTCCCAACTTCACTGGTTTTGGGTTTTGTACAAAAACAGCTGGTGGACCATTTCACAAGTAATTGGCAACAGGTCAGTAACATGACTGGGTAAAAACAGAGCATTTTGGAGAGGCAGAGTCTCTCAGAAGTATAAATGGGCAGAGGCTCACCAATCTGGATAAAACTGAGTCTAAAAATTGTGGAAAAATTTCAGAAAAATGCTCCTCAATGTAAAATTTCGAAGATTTCGAATATCCCACCATCTAACTACATAAAATCATTAAAAGATTCAGAAAGTCTGGGGAAATCTCTGTGCACAAGGGACAAGGCCGAAGGTCAATATTGGATGCTTATGATCTTCGGGCCCTCAGGCGGCACTGCATTAAAAACAGGCATAATTCTGCACTCAAATTCACTTCCAGGAATCACTGTCTGTGAACAAAGTTCGCTGTGCAATGTACTAATGCAAGCTAAAGCTATATCATGCAGAGGAGAAGCCATATGTGAGCTCATTCCAGAAATGTCACCATCTTTGGGCCAAAGCTTATTGAAAATGAAGTGAGGCAAATTGTAAAACTGTTCTGTGGTCAGATGAATCAATATTTGAAATTCTTTTTGGAAACCATGGACACAGTGTCATGTGGAATATAGAGGAGAGAGATCATCCAGCTTGTTGTCAGCACTCAGTTCAAAAGCCTGCATCTCTGATGGTATGGGGTTGCATTAGTGCCCATGGCATGGGCAGCTTACACATCTGGGATAGGTATTACAAATGCTGAAAAGTACAGAGGTTTCACAACAATGTCTCTTTCAGGGAAGAGCTTGCATATTTCAGCAAGGCAATGGTAACCCACATACTGCATCTATCACAACAGCATGGCTTTGCTGTAGAAGTGTCAGGGTGCTGAAATTGTCTGCCTTCAGCCCAGATGTTTCGCCAGTAGTTTTCACCAACAGTTGGTGCTTCATTGAAGCAAAAAATCTGGCTGAGAAGACCCAGGGCTGTTGAGCAGCTAGAATCCTACATCAGACAAGAGTGGGACAACACCCCTCTTCCAGAACTCCAGGAATTAGTCTCCTCACTTCCCATAAATTTATAGACTGTTTTTAATTTTGGCAATTTGAATAGCACAATTTTGTCATTTTGAAACCGGATGTGATTCCTACTGGACGTTGTGTGAATTGAATATCCAGGAACGAGCAGGGGGTGAATCTATGGGTGGATCTGACCGTATCAGACGAGGACCAGAGGATAGCCACGTCCCTAAAGATATTCTGGCTTAATTCTTTATTCTAGTCTGGGACCATAATTTACAAAAATGAGCATCATGATATAGGGGAGACTGGGATCCAATGAGCCATGGGGACCAATGAGCCATATCACTATTTTTGTGATAAATGATGCAAGAGCTGCTTAAAATAGGCAAAATATTTAACCATTGACTGATGAGTCATGGGGATAAATGAGCCACTTCACTATTTTGCCTATTTAAAATAGTGAAGTGGCTAATTTATCCCCATGACTCATCAGTCAATGGTCAAATATTTTGCCTATTTTAAGCAGCTCCATCATTGGTTAATCGCAAAATATTGATATGGCTCATTGGTCCCCATGGCTCATCAGACCCCAGTCCCCCCTATCGATGGAGATTTGAGACTTGTGATAGATACCATAAAGTAATGTGGAAAATCATTATTGAAATAATAAACTAGACTTATACCGTCGGAGGCGACGGCTGGGGGTATATCCCCGAACGCCCCTGAATCCTCCAATTCCCCAATCCTTGAATAGACCTTGAATAGACTTTCATTTGAAATTAATTACAGGTCAATCGGACAAATGGTTCTGAAGATATGGCCAAAATGGTAATTTTCCATCACAAAGCGCCACCTAGTGGCAAAATATTTAGCCATACAGGTATGATGTCATCATCTGACACGTTGTGAGGTCATGACCTTGCAGTTCCGCATAGTTTCATGTCAATTGGACAAATGGTTCCAAAGATATGGCAAAAATGGTGAGTTTTATATGACAAAGCTCCACCTTGTGTCAAATTTTTGAACCTAACAGGTAAAATGTCATCGTGGGACACATCCTCAGGTCATGACCTTTCATTTGCACTTGATTTGAGGTGAATCGGACAAATATTTCCAGAGATATGATAAAAAACAGTGATTTTTCAGTTTCTCAAAATTGTAAATTGCCCAAAATAGAATCAGTTCTTCCTCTCTATGATGCTTACTTATATGCAAAACATGAAATTTCTCATTGAAATATTACTGAAGTTATCGCGTTAACACGTAGGGTGGCGCGACGGCGGCGGCGGCGGTCGGACCAAAAACTTAATATCCCCGAAACGCCATATAATGAAGTGGGAAAGTTGTGTCATTTTCTTATGGACTTCTATAGGATTGAACTTCTTTCTGTAAGCGCCGACGTCGCCATCTGCTGGTCATTAAGTAGAATGCAAATTCTAGAGATTTCGCATTGGCCTCAGTTTTCAGACCTGGGTGCTGCGTCCATCTTTTTATACAGTCTATGGTCAATACCGATTCCTCCATAACTAACAAACTGGGGAAAATTTCGCATCTGGCGGGCCTGGCATGGGGTGATCACCAGAATTTCCGGTGCCTGCCAGTTCAAAATGAAAACAAACATGCCAAAACCGCAAGCAAAGATCTGGAGATTCCTCTCAGCAAGACGGTATGTACCTGTATAGTTTAAAAAAAGCAGTTTTTCTGGATATGTCAATGTAGTTATTTATTGTGGTAATTAACACGAAGAAGTAAAGCACAAATATATAATGTTTTTCTTTTGCATAAATCATGGGTAAATCAAATCATGTGGCTGTTCTTTTTTGGCCCAGGTTTTCTGGGGAGGTCGGGACAGGAGTGAATTTTTAATTTTAAACATGTTAAAATAAATCCACAGAAAAACATGTTTGTTAGTGTGTTGTCACAATTGTTACAGTTTTGGTAGTGATGAACGTTGTTCTATTGTTCAAAGAAATGTTTTCTATGAAGTAAGTACATGTACTCATATTGTGTTGTCATCATTACAGTTTGGTAGTTGTGAAAATAAAAGCTTTACAGAGATACAGTAAATACAGATAAAATGTGTTTGCTTATTCAAGATAACGCTAGTTAAGTGTGCAGGTTTCTCTGTTTGTGTGGTGAAATTTGTGACTTGGAAAAAATGTAAGCATAGATCAGATTTTGGTTCTAGAGCCAGCCCTGGCAACTGTTAAGAAAGTTACATAAAACTGTGAATAATGGTAAATAAAACATTACAATTCAGACTTTCATTCTGGAAAACAAAAATTCTTGTTTGATAGATTTTTTTACCTGTTTCTAACATGAAATGAATCTTAATAGACACTTTTAACAGTCTGCAAAAGATGTATTACTTTGAAAATGCAAAATGCCGCCATGCACGTCCCTCGTTTTCGTTTTTGCCGTCATCCCCTTCCTATATGCCATGAAGCCCTTTACTATTAGAACCAACAAACTTTCTTTGAATCTTACATCAAGCCCTGTTTATGCATGATATAATGCCACTTATGTCTGCCAGTAAGTTCCACTTTTGACTCATCCATCCACAAAATACTGTATAATCCCTGCAATCTTATGGGTCATCAAGATATTTCCTGGCAAATGTTGAGCCTTTGTGTTCTTTTTAGTTAGCCGTTAATCGCAAGCTTACAGCTCTCCCATGGATCCCATTTTTGCCCAGTCTCTTTCTTATTGAGGAATCGTAAGCGCTGGGCTTAACCGAGGCAAGTGATGCCTGCATTTCTTCACATGTAAGGCTGGGTTCTTTTGTGACCTCCTGGATGAGCCGTTGATTCACTCTTGGAGGAATTTTAGAGCGCTGTACTCTCCAGAAAAAAGGTTAATCACTGTCCCATATTTTCTCCGTTTGTTGATAATGGCTCTCATCATGGTTTGCTCAAATAGCAGAGCCTTAGAGATTGCTTTGTAAGCCTTTGCAGGATGACAGAAGTCAATAACTTTGTTTCTCTTCTGCTCTTGAAATTCCTGAGAATGCAGCATCACGCGTTGCTTTTTTTGACTTCTCATTGCCAGACAGGTTCAATACACGTAAGTCATGTTAAGATTCAACAGGTGCAGGCAGTAGCTCTTCCTCAGTTGTCGAGTGAAATTGAATTAAGTTATCAGTTAAATTTGTTCAATTAGTTGAATTAAGTTTCCGCAGTGGGCTAGGTAGGGTTGGATAGCTTTTTTCCTTCAACTAGATGCCAAATCAGCATACACTCTTGTTCCCAGAACCTAATTAGAGAACTCTGGAACAAAACTCAGTCTCATGATTTCATCTTCTGCTTAGCCCTATTTCATGATGCGATACCCAAAGGCTTCAGGGTAATTTCCAATTGTCGACATAGGCGATGGATAGATAGATGAAACGATATACCTAACCTCAGGTAGGTAAGGTAGCTTGAGTACTAAAACAAATTATCATTTAAAAACAGTATTTGTGTTTACTCAGGTTTTCTTTTTCTTATATTAAAATTAGTTTGGTGATCTGAAACAATTAAATATGCAAAAATACAAGAAATCAGGAAGGGGACTTTCTCAAGACATTGCATTTATTAATTTTTAGACGTTCAGCTCTCACAAATTGAGGTAAGTTACATAAATGTTTTCAAAAATTTATATAAGAAATAATTATGTACAAGAGCACCTTGAGGATGCTCATAGTGAAATTTCCTTTTTAAACCATACTCCAGCCTTTGTGGTCATTATTACTCTTTTTTTGTTTGTTTGCTTTTTTAATTATCTTATTGACTTATTGTACAAAAGTACTTGCTGAAGGCAATGAAATTGAAGAACCCTGCTTTTCTTAAGAACCATTTTTTTATGGTACTTTTGACGAGGCTAGTTGATAGTATGAATTGCATCTCATTTATTTGAGCGGCTCTGGTTTTCTTGCTCTGTGAAGAGCTGCCTGGGTTCCTGAAAGCAAAAATACTTAATTTCTTCAATGAGCTGGTTGTGGATGGTGTAGTGGCAGGCCTCAGTTGTTGTCTGATAAGGAGCAGAAGAGAGGCTTTGAACATGTTTTAACCTTTTCCTGAGTCCTGCAGGTACTGTCATCGCTGTACTGGATCCACAGCTCCGCGGCACGCTGGCTGCTGCTGATTACAGCCGGATTATGCCGAATAAATGTGTGCTATGCTTCAGAGTCCTGAAGGCTGGGCTCCAAAGTCAGGTAAACACACATCGCCAATATGGCCGCAGGAAGAACTGAGGGTCAGAGGCCAGTCAGCCAATTACAATATCGAAAAAAATCAACAATTAAAAAACAGGACCCAAGCAAAGGGCTTTGAGAAACTTGGTTCATGTTCAAACATTTGTCCTGGTTCTGGGTCATCTGTGTTTACTGTGCGTGAAGAGGCTTAGAGTCAATGGGGTATTAAAGCTCCCGGAGAAACGATAAGCCTATCAGATGTCACTGATGAATTGAGCTGATAATTATCATGGTTTTGTTTACTTGGGGCCAGAAATGCCTTTGAGTATGAGTCTGAGAGCCAGGGTTCTCATCGACTCAGGACTGCCACAGCCTGCATTTAAAATTGATGGAGTTGGTGGTAGTTGGCAAAGACCGAGCAAAAACTCTGCATTTTAATTGGTTTGACTGAAGTCTGCTCAAGGCACTCGTGTCGTCCTCTGACTTTCTTTTTTACGGTTTGTGTCAAAAATGCAAGCCGCCTCATTCATAGCAAACAATGAGCAACTGCACAATCACATCCTGACTGTTCAAGATTAAATGCATCCAATTTATTCAACAATAGGCTAATTATAGTGCTATGAGGAGAGGGCTGTTGTAATGAGGGAAAGTGACGCTGAAGGAAATTACTCAGAAAATATGCAATTTCATCAGCCCATGCACAATTAATAATTCACCGGATTAAGCACAGCACATGATCAATACAATGATGCATAGCATTTTCGATATTTCAGTGCACGGAATCATATAGCTTTCACAGTTCTGAGCCATAACCCTCTGTTAAACATCCGTTCCAGCTTTTTGCATTACTTTACACCGTAATATCATTGTCAATAATAGCACTGTCGCAAAAATATGGTTTTCTTTTATATGATTATGATGTCCTTGTTTGACTGCAGCTAAACTTGTTGATAGTGACGCTGTGGTCTATGGTTTGCAGAAGTCTAACTTTTGGCCCAAACAGTTGAATTAAGAGGCCTAAGGTTACTGAACAACACCAGTATCATGAATAGCCTTGTTTCATAAGTAAAAATAAGTATGATTTTCGTTATTAGGATTACGCCGTTTCTTTCTATTTGGAGAACCTTTGCAGCTGCCAAAATTGTTGATGGTGATGCTGTATTCTGTGAGGTAAACTTTCAGCTCAAACACTAGTTTCAAAGGCCCCAAGGCTATACTTTGATGCTTTTTTACATAATTGACATTTTGTTAGTATCTGAGTGTTCTTTGTCTCTCTGAAGTTAGAGCTAGTGAAAGAACAGATCACTCGGATGGAGCTGTGAGTGTTTAGGTAATGTCTGATTCCCGGTCCCGCTGCTTGCCTAGATGGGCGGGAGTGTGAGTCAGTGTCTTTTCACATGCAAGTCAATATCCTCCTTTTTGCATCTGAATAGTGCTGTGAGGTACCATCCCTCCCAAGCCAGCCCAGGTATATTTTGAGGACACTGACTGGTCACGGAGTGGGTTCTCTCAGGAAAAATCTTATTTAAACTTTTTATACATTTTTTTTGTACGCTAACCCATACTGTAAAACCAAATTTTTATGTTCTAAACACTTATTTGTAACTGTTTTTCAACATATCACAGTGTTTAAATTGAGTTTTAGAGTGTATTAACCAAATCTGAAAAACCTTGATCACAACATCCAATAAACATCAGCGTTTTGCGTGAGAACATCTATTTACAAAAATAAACACTAGGCATTTAGCTTTCACACACAGGTGCTTAGATTATAAATACACTCAACAAAAATATAAACGCAACACTTTTGTTTTTGCTCCCATTTGTCATGAGATGGACTCAAAGATCTAAAATTCATTCCAGATACACTATATTACCATTTCTCTCAAACATTGTTCATAAATCTGTCTAAATGTGTGATAGTGAGCACTTTTACTTTGCTGAGACAATCCATCCCACCTCACAGGTGTGCCACATCAAGATGCTCATCAGACACCATGATTAGTGCACAGGTGTACCTTATACTGCTCACAATAAAAGGCCACTCTGAAATGTGCAGTTTTGTCTCACAGCAAAATGCCACAGATGGCGCAAGCATTGAGGGAGCGTGCAATTGGCATGCTGACAGCAGGAATGTCAACCAGATCTGTTGCTCGGGCATTGAATGTTCATTTCTCCACCATAAGCCGTCTCCAAAGGCGTTTCAGAGAATACAGCAGTACATCCAACCGGCCTCACAACCGCAGACCACGTGTAACCACACCAGCCCAGGACCTCCACATCCAGCACGTTCACCTCCAAGATAGTCTGAGAGCAGCTACTCAGACAGCTGCTGAAACAATTGGTTTGCATAACCAAAGAATTTCTGCACAAACTGTCAGAAACCGTCTCAGGGAAGCTCAACTGCATGCTCGTCGTCCTCATCGGGGTCTTAACCTGACTCCAGATCGTCGCCGTAACAGACTTGAGTGGGCAAATGCTCACATTCGATGGCGTCTGGCACGTTGGAGAGGTGTTCTCTTCACGGATGAATCTCGGTTTACATTGTTCAGGGCAGATGGCAGACAGCGTGTGTGGCGTCGTGTGGGTGAGCGCTTTGCTGATGTGAATGTTTTGGATCGAGTGGCCCATGGTGGTGGTGGGGTTATGGTATGGGCAGGCATCTGTTATGGACGAAGAACACAGGTGCATTTTATTGATGGCATTTTGAACGCATAGAGATACCGTGATGAGATCCTGAGGCCCATTGTTGTGCCATACATCCATGAACATCACCTCATGTTTCAACAAGATAATGCACGGCCCCATGTTGCAAGGATCTGTACATAATTCTTGGAAGCTGAAAATGTCCCAGTTCTTGCATGGCCAGCATACTCACCGGACATGTCACCCATTGAGCATGTTTGGGATGTGCTTGACGGGCGTATACGTCAGCGCGTACCAGTTCCCACTAATATCCAGCAACTTCGCACAGCCATTGAAGAGGAGTGGACCAACATTCCACAGGCCACAATTGACAATCTGATAAACTCTATGCGAAGAAGATGTGTTGCACTGTGTGAGGCAAATGGTGGTCACACCAGATACTGACTGGTTCTGAGTCCCCAGACCCCCAATAAAGCAAAAACTGCACATTTCTGGGTGGCCTTTTATTGTGGACAGTCTAAGGTACACCTGTGCACTAATCATGGTGTCTGATGAGCATCTTGATGTGGCACACCAGTGAGGTGGGATGGATTGTCTCAGCAAAGCAAAAGTGCTCACTATCACACATTTAGACAGATTTGTGAACAATGTTTGAGAGAAATGGTAATATTGTGTATCTGGAATGAATTTTAGATCTTTGAGTCCATCTCATTCAATTCAATTCAATTCAATTTTATTTTGTATAGCGCTTTTTACAGATACACTGTCACAAAGACGCTTAACAGTCAGAGATGGGTTACTGAAGGGCAGTGCCCAACCTATTCCCAGTGCCTATTCCCTATTCCCACTACAGCGAGGCAAAAAAAACTCCCAGTAGGGAGGAAAAAATCCTCAAACAGTGGTGAGAAAAAACTCCCCAGCGGGAAGAAATCTCAGGAGGAACCCGGCTATAGTGGGGAAGCCCATCCTCCGTGGGCTAGCTAGTTGATAACAAGATAATGACAAGAGTTCCATTGAAATCCATCTAATCAGTGCTAAAATAATTTGTATATTTAAAACTGTCCAACAGATGTCTTGGCTAATGTAAAACAATTAGCAATGGAGGTCATTATGAGGCAGGAAGACCCTCTTGGTCCTGTAGCTGAAACAAGATGGTAACAGCTGGTCTTAGGCTGGAGCTCCGGGCCAGGGGGTGTTCGGTGAAGCTTGATCTGGAGCTCAGGGCAAGTGCCCAGAGCAGGAGGAGGAGAAAAAAAAATGTATATATATATATTGTTAGGGAGGTGGAGTTGTATGGCGAGCACACAGAGCAGGAGAGACAGAGGTGCCTGTGTGCGATAAGGAAACCCCAGCAGAGTAAGACTATGGCAGCATAGTTATGAGAAACAGGGGCAGGGGCCAACACAGCCACGAGGGCAGGTTGAGACAGTCACCACCAGACCATGACCAGCTCAGCAGAATAGGGCACCACCAGCAATGATCCAGTGACAGCACTGACTGCTCAGTCCACCAAATATTCTATAGCTTATGCCAGCCACCCACTCCTGTCCCTCAACTATAGGACAGACTAAAGAGATATGTTTTGAGCCTAACTTTAAATATACTGATAGTGTCTGCACCCCGCATATGAACAGGCAATTCGTTCCATAAGAGGGGAGCACGATAGGAAAAAGCTCTACCGCCTATGGTCATTTTAGCTATTTTTGGAACAACAAGGAGGCCTGCGCTCTGCGAACGGAGTGTTCTGGAGGGAATGTAGGGTTGTTACGACCCCTGTCGTACATTTGTGAATCTGCGCTTGAAATCTGTTATCTTTTTTTTTTTGGTTCGCCTAGGTCTGATACTTCCGTTTCCGGTTTACCCCTTTAAAAGGCGCGGTCTAGTGTCAACCGCGGAGACTAGCTCTTCCGATCTATTAATTGCGTTAACGTCCTGTGAGATTAATTGTTTCTGCCTTCTTTGACTCGGATTGCCTCTAGATTTACGATTCTTGCCGTTCCCTTTAATTGGTTTGTTTGAATTGTGGTGGCTGACCCTTGGCTTGTCCCATTAGACTAGAATTCTAGCCCTTGCGTTTTGGTTTGGTTGCTTGGTGAATTCCCGGTGTTTTGACCTCGGCTTCTGTATCTGACTATCCCTCTCGTCTTGCCCTTTCCGGTACGCTGTTAGGTCTACTCTGGTTAGTCAGCGTGCTCCCAGCTGGATCTCACAGTCCTTCCATCGGGGCACTTCTTTGTTGTTTTGCTTTGTTATTTTTCCTTTGTTATTTTTAAAGGTGATTCTGGGCGGAAACTTGTTTCCACAGGGGGTACACTATTCGTTCCCTCAGTCCTTATTTGCGGACTGGGAGTTCGGGAGTTAAGTGTTTAAAAGCCGCCCCGAGCCCGGCGAACCTTCGAAGATTAGCCATAGGAATAGTTTAGCTTTGGTTAGGCAGATAGGGACCAGAGTAACTGAGCAGCGTACTATTCGTGCCTTTTATAGTTCTCCCCGCCCGTCCTTCCCTTATTTTCTTTACCTGTTGCTGTCTGCCCTAGACCGGGTCGTAACAATTGGGGGCTCGTCTTAAATAACCGTTCTAGCGGCAAAAATGTCTAAATTTGATTTGGATGAATTTGTCATTTTCCCCACTGTTGAACAGTTTGAACTCTGCCGCAAGGATGATCTCCTACTCCTTGCAGATTTCTTTAGCATTTCGGTGCCTAAGTATAAAACTAAGAAGGAAATAAAGACGGTGCTGTATCAGGAGTTTCTTGAGCGCGGAATCCTACCTGAGGAAGACGGAGTCACGGGTGTTGCTTCAGAGTCGGAGGCACCACAGAATTCGGTTGCGGCGAAGGCCGATGTCGAATCTGTCTCTCCACGCATAGATCCCGCTGATTCTCGCTTTAAGGAGGATCCCATGTTAACGCTCCGCTTGAAAGAACTAGACCTCGAATTAAGCAGGCAGGATTATGAAACACAGCTGCTTAAACTCCGAGCGTTTGAGCTTGAAACGGACCGCCAGGTGAAATTAAGGGAACTGGAGCTACGGGCGAAGGATTGGAAACCAACTCCAATGCCGCGTAAGTCTCCGATGGGTTCGCCTGCTCCTGCGGCTCGTTTGCCCGTTAGTTCCTCATCCCCTATTCCGGCAGTTACCCAAGGCACCGTAGCAATGGGTTCGGCCGATTTTGATGTCAGTCGTCAGATTCGTTTAGTACCTCCTTTCAGAGAAAGCGAAGTAGACAGGTACTTTCCTGTATTTGAACGAATTGCTTCTACTTTAAATTGGCCAAAAAGCGTCTGGTCTTTGCTGTTGCAATGTAAATTAGTTGGCAAGGCTCAGGAGGTGTGTTCGACTTTGTCTTTGGAAGAAAGTTTGGACTATGACATTGTTAAAGCTACTGTACTGCGTGCCTATGAACTTGTCCCAGAGGCTTATCGGCAAAAATTCAGAAAATTCGTGAAAGTCGCCAAGCAAACGTTCATAGAGTTTGCTCGTGAGAAAACTGTTCTTTTTGATAAGTGGTGCTCGGCAAGCAAGGTTACTACTTTTGAACAACTAAGGGAATTATTACTGCTTGAGGAGTTCAAGAACTGTATTCCGAATAGGATTGTGGTTTATTTAAATGAAAAAAAGGTGTCATCATTAAATGAAGCCGCTGTTTTCGCTGATGAGTTTGTGCTCACGCATAAATCAGTCTTCGCCACTCCGGGGCGTTCTGAGTTCAATAATGCCTTTCAAAGCGAAGCTCCGCTGAGTGCGGATAGGGATGGTAAACTGTCTGGAGGTGCTGCTGACTCGCAGGAGTGTTTTTACTGCCACGAAATTGGACACTTCATTGCAGCTTGTCCAACGCTTAAGCGTAAAAATCAGCAGTCCCAGTCATCTCCGAAAAGTGTTGGTCTAGTTCATGCCCCACCTTCCCATTCCAATGTTACAAATTTCGATTCACGTTTAGATACGGCGTTCGAACCGTTTATTCTAAGTGGTGCTGTATCTCTTTCAGATTCGGGACCCTCACCCCCCCTTAGAATATTGCGGGATACTGGCTCTGCGCAGTCGTTCATTCTTGAGAGTGTACTGCCATTTTCGGAGCGCACCAGCTGCGGTGCTGATGTGTTGGTTCAAGGCATTGCATTAAGCATAATGAAAGCTCCCTTGCATACAGTTTTCTTGCAATCTGACTTGGTTTCAGGCCTTGTGAAAGTGGCGATTTGTTCGGAGTTGCCGGTTAAAGGGGTTTCGTTTATACTTGGTAATGATTTAGCGGGAGGAAATGTGTTCTCTCTACCTGAAGTTACTGACGAGCCAAGCATGAGCGAAACTATCGATAATGTGGCGATGGAGTTTCCTTCGGTTTTCCCTGCATGTGTAGTGACTCGCGCTCAGGCTCGCAAATTTCATGACGCGGTCGATCTGACGGGGACTTTTCTGGGAGATAATCCTGAGTCTGAAAAGGTGGCCGATGCTGGTTCTGGTTTGGACAACGTCTCTACTTGTGAAATTAGTTTAGACAAATGTAATCCTCAGTTGTTATTTGGAAGACAACAGCTAGCTGCTGCCCAACGAGCTGATGAATCTTTGTCCTCGTGTTTTACTGCTGTCGAACACAAACATGAGCGGCCTCAGTCGTCAGTGACCTATTTTTTTCAAAATGAGGTGCTTATGCGAAAATGGGCTCCCCCTAGCCCGGAAAACGAGTGGGGTTCGGTTATACAAGTGGTCGTTCCTAAATCCTATAGACAAGAAGTGCTGTGTGTAGCACATGACCATGAACTCTCTGGCCATCTTGGCGTTCGGAAAACTTATGATCGAATGTTAAAACATTTTTTTTGGCCTGGTATGAAGTCAGATGTCTCTCGGTATTGCCGTTCTTGTCATGCCTGTCAAGTTGCAGGGAAACCCAATCAAATAATTTCTCCTGCTCCCCTCAAGCCCATTCCTGTCATGGGGGAACCTTTTGAAAAGATTATAATAGATTGCGTCGGTCCCCTTCCTCGCTCAAAGTCTGGTCACATGTATCTATTGACCTTAATGTGTGCTGCAACGCGTTACCCAGAGGCTGTACCACTGCGCACACTAAAGGCTCATGTCATTGTGAAGGCGCTAATCAAATTTTGTTCTACTTTTGGATTACCAAAGTTCATCCAGTCTGATCAAGGTTCTAATTTTATGTCGGGGCTGTTTGGCAAGGTCATCAAGCAATTAAAAATTAAACATAGCGTATCAAGCGCATATCACCCAGAGTCTCAGGGAGCTCTGGAAAGGTTCCATCAGACAATGAAGTCCATGCTACGGACATACTGTATTGCCCAGGGTAAGGACTGGGAGGAGGGCCTTCCCTTGCTACTTTTTGCTGCACGTACCACGGTACAGGAGTCTCTTGGTTTTAGCCCCTCTGAGTTGGTGTTTGGTCACACTATCCGTGGCCCATTAAAAATACTTCAGGAGAGCTGGTTGTCAACAGATCAGGAGCAGTCTACTTTGAAAAGTGTGCATGATTATGTTGCCTCATTCCGCAAACGTATACATGCTGCCTGGGATCTTGCAAAATCCTCTTTGGCTTCCTCTCAGGATAAGATGAAGCTTCACTTTGATCAGCGGTCTGTACAGCGCTCATTTAGGGTGGGTGATAAAGTTCTAGTGTTGTTACCGGTGCCTGGTTCTGCTCTCCAGGCAAAGTTCTCTGGGCCCTATGTTATTGCAGAAAAGCTAAGTGGTACTGATTATGTTGTGACGACACCAGACAGAAGACGGAAATCTCGTGTTTGCCACATAAATATGTTAAAGGCTTATATCTCGCGCTCTGAAAATGAAGCCTCTTCTTCCTCAACCCCTTGTCCAGTTGCTTTGGTTTCTGCTGAAGTTTCCCTATCTGAGTACTCTCCAGAGGGGGATGGCCTCAGTCAGGGTAGCACTTCTCTATCTGCTCCCCGTTTACCTAATTCTGAGTCGCTGTTGGCTCTCCCCACTAAGTTGTCTCATTTGTCCAGTTCCGAGCAATCTGATATATTGCATTTAATTGAGGCATACCCTTCACTTTTCTCAGATACCCCGTCCAGAACTACAATCCTAAAACATGACATCGATGTTGGAGATAATCCTCCAATCAAACAGAATGCATACCGGGCGAACCCATCAAAGCGGACTATCATGAAAAAAGAAACTGAGTATCTTGTTGCCAATGGCCTCGCTATTCCTAGTTCAAGCCCCTGGTGCTCACCATGTTTGCTGGTGCCTAAACCTGATGGCACCTTCCGTTTCTGCACGGATTATAGAAGGGTTAATGCTGTTACCAAAGCTGATTCATTCCCCCTCCCAAGAATGGAAGATTGTGTCGACCGAATTGGAAATGCAAACTATGTAACAAAGTTGGATCTCCTAAAAGGCTACTGGCAGGTTCCCTTAACTGATCGGGCTTCTGAGATCTCCGCCTTTGCCACTCCTGACTCTTTCCTGAAGTATACGGTGATGGCCTTTGGTTTACGAAATGCCCCAGCAACCTTTCAGAGGTTGATGAATCAGGTTCTAGCTAATATTGAAAACTGCGAAGCCTACCTGGATGATGTTGTAATATATTCAGCCACATGGGAAGACCACCTCTGTACTTTAAAAAGGGTATTTTCACGCTTTCAGGAGGCTTCTCTCACTCTAAATCTAGCTAAATGTGAATTTGGCCATGGAACTGTTGATTATTTAGGTAAGAGGGTTGGACAGGGAGCTGTTCGTCCATTGGATGCGAAGGTTCAGGCTATTAACAACTTCCCACCTCCTAAGACAAAGCGAGAATTGCGACGCTTTCTTGGCATGGCTGGGTATTATCGCAGTTTTTGCAGAAATTTCTCTGATGTAGTATCACCGCTCACAGATCTTCTTCGGAAAACACAGAATTTTATGTGGTCTCCAACTTGTCAGAAAGCCTTTGATGCTGTAAAAAGCCTTTTGTGTTGTGCTCCAGTTCTGGCTGCTCCAAACTTCTCCGCACCATTTAAACTGGAGGTGGATGCTAGTGGCTCTGGTGTTGGAGCGGTGTTGCTTCAGGAGGACCATCTTGGTGTTGATCATCCAGTCTCTTATTTTTCAAAGAAATTTGTTTGTCATCAAATTGCATATAGCACCATTGAAAAGGAAGCTCTTGCGCTTCTTCTGGCGCTTCAGCATTTTGAGGTGTACCTCGGCTCAAGCTCAAACCCGGTTCAGGTCTATACAGACCACAATCCCCTTGTTTTTCTTCAGCGCATGTGCAACTCTAATCACAGACTCATGCGTTGGTCCCTAATTGTGCAAAGTTTCAATCTGGTAATAAAGCATAAGAAAGGTGCACAGAATATTGTTGCTGATGCCCTTTCACGTTGCTGATTTAAGGAAAACCAAGACCTGAGGTTTTCTCTTAAGGGTGGGGGTGTTACGACCCCTGTCGTACATTTGTGAATCTGCGCTTGAAATCTGTTATCTTTTTTTTTTTGGTTCGCCTAGGTCTGATACTTCCGTCTCCGGTTTACCCCTTTAAAAGGCGCGGTCTAGTGTCAACCGCGGAGACTAGCTCTTCCGATCTATTAATTGCGTTAACGTCCTGTGAGATTAATTGTTTCTGCCTTCTTTGACTCGGATTGCCTCTAGATTTACGATTCTTGCCGTTCCCTTTAATTGGTTTGTTTGAATTGTGGTGGCTGACCCTTGGCTTGTCCCATTAGACTAGAATTCTAGCCCTTGCGTTTTGGTTTGGTTGCTTGGTGAATTCCCGGTGTTTTGACCTCGGCTTCTGTATCTGACTATCCCTCTCGTCTTGCCCTTTCCGGTACGCTGTTAGGTCTACTCTGGTTAGTCAGCGTGCTCCCAGCTGGATCTCACAGTCCTTCCATCGGGGCACTTCTTTGTTGTTTTGCTTTGTTATTTTTCCTTTGTTATTTTTAAAGGTGATTCTGGGCGGAAACTTGTTTCCACAGGGGGTACACTATTCGTTCCCTCAGTCCTTATTTGCGGACTGGGAGTTCGGGAGTTAAGTGTTTAAAAGCCGCCCCGAGCCCGGCGAACCTTCGAAGATTAGCCATAGGAATAGTTTAGCTTTGGTTAGGCAGATAGGGACCAGAGTAACTGAGCAGCGTACTATTCGTGCCTTTTATAGTTCTCCCCGCCCGTCCTTCCCTTATTTTCTTTACCTGTTGCTGTCTGCCCTAGACCGGGTCGTAACAAGGGTAAAAGTAAATCACTTAGGTACAATGGATCAAGCCCATGTAAGGCTTTAAATGTAAGAAGTAGTATCTTATAGTCTATTCGGAATTTAACTGGTAACCACTGAAGTGAAGCTAACACTGGGCTGATATGCTCGTGTCTCCGTGTTCTAGTGAGAATACGAGCAGCTGCATTCTGAATTTGCTGGAGCCCCTTTAGAGAGGATTTTGCACAACCAGACAAAAGAGCATTACAGTAATCTAATCTTGAAGTAACAAAAGCATGGACAAGCTTTTCTGCATCATGTAATGACAGCATTTTCCGAATTTTGGAAATATTCCTCAAGTGGTAAAATGCAACTCTTGAGATGTTCTTTATATGTGTATCAAGTGCGAGATCAGGGTCAAGAGTAACACCAAGCTCTTTAATAATGGCACTTGAAGCGATTGAAATTCCATCAATGTTAAGCATGTAATCTGAGATTTTGCATCTCTGGGATTTGGGACCCACTACGATTATTTCTGTCTTACTAGGGTTCAACAAGAGAAAATTGTGACTCATCCCTTTCTTTATGTCTACAAGACAGGCTTCCATCTTTGACAGCTGGGCAGCTTCATCAGGCTTGACTGACAGATATAGTCGTGTGTCATCTGCATAGCAGTGAAAGTTAATGCCATGTGCGCGAATAACTTGTCCCAGTGGAAGCATATATATTGAGAAAAGCAGAGGTCCAAGCACAGATCCTTGTGGTACTCCATATCTAACCCTTGATTGATACGAGGAGTCATTATTAAAATGCACAAATTGATATCGATCCGATAAGTATGATCTGAACCAGGAAAGAGCCTGTCCACGGAGGCCTACAAGATTTTCTAGTCGATTCAACAGGATATCGTGATCAATAGTGTCAAATGCTGCACTTAAATCAAGAAGCACAAGTACAGAAATGTAGCCACTGTCCGAAGCGAGGAGAAGGTCATTGAGTACTTTGACCAGGGCTGTTTCAGTACTGTGACAGGGTCTGAAACCAGATTGAAAAACTTCCAATATACAATTGGAGTGTAAAAATGAACAGAGTTGTTTTGAAACTGCCTTTTCTAGTATTTTAGAGAGGAATGGGAGGTTTGAGATAGGCCTGAAGTTAGACACATTATTCACATCTAAGTTTGGTTTCTTAAGTAGGGGTTTGATGACTGCACATTTAAGAGTGTGTGGGATGTGTCCAGATGCTAAAGAAGCATTGACAATGTGTAATAATGGGGTTCCAATCAATGGTAGTAGCTCCTTTAAAAGCTTCGTTGGGATGGGGTCCAGAAGACACGTAACAGATTTTGACGAATTTACAATGGTATTAAATTCACTGACATCTATTGGTGTAAAAGAGTTCAGGTAGGACACTTGTTCTTGTGATAATTCTAAATCCATAAGCTGGGTAGATAGAGAAGAAGACCCTATATGAGGAGAGACAAAGGAACTCTGAATCTTGTCCCTGATTTTTATAACTTTATTATCGAAGAAATTCATAAAGTCATTGCTGTTAAATGGTACAGAAACACAGGGATCAGCTTGATTCTTGGTTAGCTTGGCAACAGTGCTAAACAGGTGCCTGGGGTCTCATGACAAATGGGAGCAAAAACAAAAGTGTTGCGTTAATATTTTTGTTGAGTGTATGTTGCATGTTCCACAGTTTTACAGTACACCTGTCAATCAAAATCAAAAAAGTTTTATTTGAATAAAATCTAAAAGATGCGATTCAAAGATACTCCTTTGTGGGCACACATGCAAGCAAAACTGAGCAACAAGTGACTTGTTTTGCTTGACTGTGGTATGTAGCCCAATTAAATATGGAATACCAAGCATTCATTTATTCTCAAGATTTTTACAAGCCTGGGAATTCAAGAAATTTTATTCAAACAAAACTGAGTAAGTCATATAAGCAGAGTCTATTTTAATTCTACCGCTTCTATGCGTGCACAATTAGTGCTCAAATAAAACTGTCGGCATCATCCTTGTTATTCATCATAAGTGAATTAGTCATAACTAGATATTCTGCTTGTGGAGCTGCTTTCAAGAACACTGAATAAGTTTATTTCTGTACTAAAATTAACTTTGTATGATTAACCCTTTGTTGCATGTTGTCCAATATTTTGGACACGAGTTGAGTGGGGTTTATTTTCTCTAGGCTCATAGATACCCTGAAAACACAAACTGTACACTTTACTGGACATTTCCAGACAATAATTTCCTCAATAGGTGCCTCTCTGATTAGTCACATGATTTACCACAAACAATCACAATGGCTGCATCCACAAGTAAGAGGTCAGTTAGCGAAAGTCAGAAATAGTCTTATACTGTCGACGTTTTGATCCGACTTTTTTCTGTTGGGGGATGGAAATACATTATTTAGCACAAACTGAAAACACATAACTTATGTTATGCATGTCTATTTATTGGAATACATCTGAGTCTATGCTCTATCAAAAATATTGGACATTATGCATGCTGAGTAAATAGTTCAGGCAAGCAATGTCCAGAATACAGATAGATCATCTCGCATATCAATTACCAAGTTTCCTCAATCCCCCCCACCCCACCCTCACACACAAGTGTGTGTGTACCAAAATATTGCACCAAATCCTTACAAATGGTCCAAGGCCTTTGTATGCACTCTATGCATCAAAGGGTTAACCTCTTTCAACTTAATTCAGTCTTGAACTAGCCAAATCAATGTCCATTAAACAAATCAAGGTTAATGCCATTCATGGAACATATATATTTTTTATACATGTTTACAATTGTATTTAGCATGTACAGTTTTTTTTCACCATGAGCTTATAGCCATGTTTCTGACAAACTAAATTTTGTGTGCTTGTTCTTTGAGAAAGAACGACAGAGTCAAACACATTGTTTTTATGAGACATTGAATAAAAAGATGCCTGTGGCATGTCAATAATCTGCAGACATAATACTGCCACTTTATTTGAAGTTGTATTTGGAATTAGAGCCTGAAATATCGGAAGCTCTCCCTACAGATGCCAGTTGGGGAACTTCCTCTGCTCTAAAGGTCTGCTTCCCAGGGCTAATTAACCTCTCTCAATTATTAAAAGTGTAGATTGTCATGAGGGACTAGGTTAGTCATAAGGAGTCAACCGGAGGCAGTTCCTGCAGAGATTTCAGGGAAAGCAAAGGTATAAAGCTATTATTTGGCCAAAAGATACTTCAAAGGATAAAAATGTCCCTAATCTGTGCTTTTTCATACATTTTATTGACCTTAGTTTTCACCAGTAAAGTTAAAGCTAGGGATGTACCTTGAAATAAATGTGGTTATCAGTAATGTTTCATGCAGATCTTATATATATATATACTGTATATGAAGAGTTTGGTTCCAAAACACAGTAAGTGCCAGCATTACAAAAATTGAGATAATACCATAAAGCAATAGCCCCGTGCTTCTTAGACATGGTGCAAAGTTTCTTTTTTTGAAATTCATACTGTAGAGTGTATTTTTTCATGGTCAAAGTTTGTGTTCCTCTATAAGATGCAATAGGCATCTAGAAAAGGCATAGAAAAAGGTGATTGACTTAAAATGGGGAAAAATGGATATATTGCGTTTTGGAAATAAACTCTTCATATGTATATTTAAAATGTACACGTGTTTGTATATTCTTACAGGAAGTGAGCAGGCCTGTCCAGTAAAAACTCTCATTTTAGCAAATTTAGCTTAATTCGTCACTTTAATTAGCTGTAGCCCTTAGAATTACCTAATTGAGCTTTGTATCAATCACAGAGATATGCCAAGGTTCCCTCCATCTAATCACTCAATTGCAGCTCCCTTGGTCAATCGTTCGGTCCAACTTTCCACTTAACCTGATGTTATCAACCTTGTGCATAAGTCAACGGTGTGTGTAAAGTTTGCGTATACTTGTTCTGTTCAGGCTTCAGCCTTCAAGAGCAAATTGACTGTTATTCACATAGGGGTCTATTCTCTATGCGTATTCTCCCCTTGACTTAAAGGAGAACTCCAGAGTGAAATTGACTTAGGGTGTGTTAAAACATGATAACGAGAACTAACTTCTGTCAAATACTTCACCTCCATACGCACGCAACATTTCAAAATACATGGCTTTTTAGCCGAAGCTCCCAACAGGCTTACAATGGTAGTAAATTGGGCATAGCGTTGCCATGCAAAGAAATCGCTATTTTTTCATCATTAACAAGGCTCAAAGTAGCTCCACACTTCATTGGTAGAATTCCGAGGGCCCTGACATTTAAAACGAGGCACTGAGAATTTTGAAAATGCTCAGGTAATTTATTAAAAAAGACTGTTTATGCAAACAGTACCTTGAGGTAGTTTCCAGTCGCATGAGCATGAATGAATAGGAAGGATAGGGGAACATTTTCAAAATATTCGTTCGTGCCCCCCCAGGATCTGGATCTGCACCCATAATTGCGTGCACACTTCTCCGGTGTTCAGAGAGCCTGGCTTTTTCAGCGCTCTCCATCTACGCTTTTAATCGGGGATACTGCGCTTACATCTCCCCACCGAAGCCACATCAGAACGATTTGCAGCCTTCTTCTGATCCTCTGATCAGCCTTCAGTGCCCTGTTGCAACTGCTATTGTAATAATGGTCAGTATTGTAATAAGTTATTACAATATCGGGGGCGAATGCACAGTAAACTCAACCACAATTGTAATAAATTATAACAATAGCAGGCGGAAATATTCAGCAAAATCAACCACTATTCAAATAAAATATTGCCATAGCGGTTGCGATGCAAGGTAAACTCAACCCCTATTGTAATAAATTATCACAATAGCTGGCGTGAATGCATGCTAAACTCAACCCCCCTTTGTAATAAATTATTACGACAGTGGGCACGAATGCGCAGTAAACTCAATCACTATCGTAATAAATTATTACAAAAGCTGCCGCGAATGCTCGGTAAACTCGACAACTATTCTAATAAATTATTACAATAGCTGGCGCTAATGCAAGGTAAACTCAACCACTATAGTAATGAATTATTACAGTAGCAGCCACGAATGCTCGGTAAACTCAACCATTATTGTAATAAATTTTTGCAATTGTGGGCGTGAATGCACAGTAAACTCAAACACTATTGAAATAAATTATTACAATAGCCGGTACGAATGCACGGTAAACTCAACCACTATTGTAATACAATAGCTGGCTCGAATGCACGGTAAACTCAACAACTATTGAAAAACAATAGCTGGCGCGAATGCTGGTAAACTCAACCACTATTGAAATAAATCATTACAATAGCAGGCGCGAATGCACGGTAAACTCAACCACTATTGTAATACAATAGCTGGCGCGAATGCACGGTAAACTCAACAACTATTGAAAAACAATAGCTGGCGCGAATGCACGGTAAACTCAACCACAATTGAAATAAATTATTACAATAGCGGGTGCAAATGCACGGTAAACTTAACCCCCATTGTAATAAATTATTACAATAGCGGGCGCAAATGCACAGTAAATTTAACCACTATTGTAATAAGTTGTTAAACTGAGATGTTGAAGATCATTGTTAGAAAATCATTTATTATCTTTCACATCAGAGATGAAGGAGGGAGGAATAACCGTCTGTGTCCACACTCAATGTGAATAAAGTTTACTTTTAATATACAGGTGCTATTGTGACCAAACTAGCAGGGAAGAATCATCTTAAAGCTGAACTACTACAGATTTATTCGTCATATTATTTCTCTGTACAGGATTCTGGACAGGATTCTCTGGATTATTTCCTACAGACCAAGGTTAATATAGTTTTGAAATTTTCATTAGTTTTTATTTTTATTTAGTTTTACAGTTTGCATTTTTATTTCAGTTTATTTTTAGTTAGCTGAACAAGTGATTAAGCAGTTTTAGTTAGTTTTTATTTTGAGGAATTCACTAGTTTTAGTTTAGTTTTTATTTAGTTTTAGTCTTAGTTTTAGTTTTTCAGCTATTAAGAGGAAGGCCTTAATTTGTAGAAGCTGACAATGATAAAAGAATGTATGACAGCAAATATGTTTTTATCAAGTCCTTTATTAATCCTGTATTCTTTAACCATCATCTTTTTTAACATGTGACACTGATGATACTAATATAACTGGGGGAAAAAATCCAATCCATCTCACCCCATACAGTCGTCATGCTCAGTTATTTCCACAGCTTTTGCCATGTTTGAGAGCTAACCATCTTCTTCACTGAATGTGCGCAGGGCAGTTGCTTGGAATTCTGCGGCCCCTAACAGAATATCGTTGTGGGCCCCCGCCCACGACTTTTCATTGCCACTCTTTAACAACAATATATCATGATATTATTCATTATTTTTCTGTTTCTCAGTGTTCTTGACAGTGCCTAATGCAATACACCAAAATTTTCCTTTTTTAAAATTAACCACTCAACAATGAGAGCATCATCATGTGAATTATGAAAAATTAGTTGTCTTATTCACTAATTTACTCACCATCAAAAACATATTCAGACTGCTGGTGGTGAGGATCTATTGCTGGGTCAGGTTCAGATGAAGTGACTACAGCTGATTCTGAAGTAGCAGTGCATAAAGGTTTAATTGTTCTATTTCATATCACTTTCGTAAACATTTATGGTTATGTCCCATGGAACAACTGATGAAGAACTAACCTACCGAGTCTTGGAACATACAGAATCTATATGGGCTTCCCAGTACCATAGCTCTAAGCACCCAGCTTCATTTTGCTATTGTTAGGAGGAGGGCAAGCTCTGTAAAATTACCCCCCTGTTGAGCAAGACTTATGCCAACAGGCTAAAGTAGCAGTTTAGTTTTAGTAAACAATTAAGGTAAAAGTAATGTCAGCCTTGACAAGCGATTATTTAAGTTACACCTAAGGTTACCGCACTGACTACATGTAGTTCGCTAGCCAAACCTAGCGAGTACCGTCAATTACAGCTAGAGAGAGCTGAGTATGCAGTAAACACTCATAAGAACGGAGGAACGTGTCCTAGGCTGCAGCTACCAAATTTTTTGACGGCATATTATGATGGCTGGCGAATGATAACCTTACCGATCTTTTCTGTAGATGATATCGTTAATAACTGAGTAATGTCATTCTTGTCAGGCGATTATTTACTCAGCTGACTGCATGTTACTTTAACGTAACGTTAGCAGCTGAATAGCCAGCCTGAACAGCTAACATAGCAAGCTAGTTTAATACTCTCACCTCTCTTTGAAAAGAATTTTGTAATGTTCTGGACCCCTGCTTTGCTCTTCCTGTCCTCTTTCTAATCTTTTCTGGCGTCCAGATTTGTGTGCGTTTGTTTGTTTGCTCTTGGACATCATATTTGCAAGGACGGTGATCCCTGTTTGCTGCCTTAGTTCGCGACCTCGCCAGCAAAAACGCACGAACAATTTTCCAATACGAGCATGAAGCATGGATTGAAACATTTTTTTAGAAGGGGGTTACTGACGTGTATTTCATCAATATTGCAAGCCTTAATGGCTTTGTTTAAACTCTAATGCATTAGTATTAATATTAGGTAAATCTATGCAAAATAATTTTGTCATGGCGTCTACTGTTGGCTTGGTGGGCCCCAATGGACTGTGAGCCCTTATGACGGCGCTGCATTAGAGAAGTAGTGGAGCTCCACTCCTCCATGCATTTGCAGCTAGACCCTTTTGGCTGAATTGTGCACGTGAAGCATCATCTTCGGCTGACGCATGCAGCAACTACGGCAGCTAATAGCCACTATGCTTCCTCCCTCTGGAAGCATCCGGTTAACTCTGACTGAACAGGACAGTAATCGAGGGAGAAAGCGAAACTATCAACGAAAACGAAGCTAATTTTATCTGCAATTCAGTTTAGTTTTAGTTAGTTTTGTATTGTCCATTGTAGTTTTTATTTAGTTTTCGTTTTTAAAAAAATTGACATTTTTATTTTTATTTCAGTTAACTAAATTATTTTTTCACAGCTAGTTTTAGTTTTAGTCTTAGTTTTCGCTAACTATAATAACCCTGCTACAGACTCCAGTATAAAGCGATTCAAACCTTTACTGTCGATTCATTTCAAGGGGATGAAAAGTCCAGTACAAATGAAAATTGCCTCGTCATTAGGGTGTTGTAATCTTTATACTTTATATCACATGACAAATGTATACAAAATGAATAGTTTGGGCAGCGATGATTCTAATCTACAGGCCCAGTGATTCCTCTTATAACATTTATAATTATTGACCGTAATTCTTTCAATATCAAACATAGCAGTAACTTAGTAGACCTCTGTCTAGCAGGTGCAAAGAAATAGTCAAACTGGGAACATAGGCTGGATTGACTTACTGGACACAGTCTACGGCTATCGCTTTGACTGACACTATCCGGGTAACATGACTAGTAAATTGATAGAATACCTTGACCACTTCCTCTGATTAAATGCAGCAGCTTGCAGAGATTAAGTCAATGATGCCAAAGTTCAAGGAATGATGCATGCTTGACGGACACCGCGCCATCACTAGTTTACGTGTCTTTGGTTATAGTAAACTACAAATAAATACTGTCAATTTTGAGTTCTGCCATGAAAAGGAGCAAAAAATAACCAATATAAAGAGGAAGCTTATCTCTTTGTCTTCCAGAAAACGTTGTGAATCTCATACGAGTCATTATCTGACCCGACGAAAACTAGCCACGTGTTAAAGAATCTTCTATCCTGTATCATTTTTCTTAAGCGATACATAAGACTGCTGTTTCCTCTAAATTGTCTCGCTATGCTCCGAATGCATAGTGGACTAGTTAACTTTGGCATGACGATGCTGTTGCTATGCACCTCGGGGTATCCAACAATCCTAACAAAATGCCTAAAAAACCTGTTCAGATGTTGCAATCTGAATATTTATTCAGGCTGGATATCAATGCAATTTCTGATGATCTTCTGAAGAACGAGATGGGGCAAAAGCGGGCCGTCCAAACAGGGTTCGGAGCAAACTCATGACCTGGAAGGAATTTTTTTTTACTGCAATGAGCTTTCACAGTTGTGTTCAGTGGATAGCTGCGTGCCTGTTGGATCAATTATGGGACTTTCTGATAACTGCGGGCCTTGCCAATCTGTAGGACAGGGGAATATACATTCTGGCAATTGCAGGTCTTCTGAATTTGGATGGCCAGGCAGGGGACTTTCTTGTAATTGCGGACCTTCTGAATCTGTGGGGCCAGGCAGGGGACTTCCTTGTAACTACAGACCTTCATAATCTGCTGGACCAGGAAGAGGCCTTTCTGGTAGCTGTGGGCCCTCCATATCTTGGCTAGTCGATAGCTGCGCACATGCAGGTTCAGGAAGGGGACTGAGGTGTGCACCCTTTCACTTGTCATTGGTTGGCGATCATGTCTGGCAGGAAGAAAACTGTGCAACTCATTGCACACTAAGCTTCATAGTGTTCTCCTACACCTTCCGGATAAATGTCCCACTGTTATAATCGGGGGGTCAAAAGTTCCTGAGTCTGACACAAGTCTGTGATTCCTACTGCCTAGTTTTGAGATGACGAGATGACGCTCTGGAAATTGCCTGCAGCGTGAAGTGCTCACCATGTTGTTCCTAGTGACATGTGCTGTAGATACCTCTCGAAGTGTTGGTCATTCCTAAAGAATTCAGCATAACAATCTCTGTTTTCACGGAGATGCAAAACGGCAGACCGACGTAACTGTTCCCCAGTTCTGTGGATGCCTATGCCATTGAGCTGATGTGCCAAAGCATCAAATTGACAATTTCCATAGTTTGTTGGGTTAAAGGTTATTTCAACACCTGGGATAAATAATCTTCCACTTTCTCTGTTTCGGTCTTCTTCGCTGCTTATTAAATGGCTTTCAGGTCTAATCCCATCACTGTCACCAATCCCATCTCTTTCAGGCTCCACATCTTCATCTTCAGCTGAGGACAACGTGATGTAGTACCTTCTACAATGTTGCTCTTTCCTTCTCTTTTCACGAAAAACTAATCTGGACTTTTATCTACGAACCTTTTCCTTTTTCATTGTTAAACTGGTTATATTTTCAAGAGATACCCATGCCGTTTTCTTCACTCCTTCTGGATCTGTATATGTCACATAATACTTGTACTTATTTCTTTTTAGTATTTTGGATACAGTCACAGATCTCTTTTTTGGTCCGCGCTGTCGACAAGGGTATCTCAGTAGGACCTTCTCTCCTGGCTTATAAATAGAACAAGATACTCCTTCTTTACAACTTGAACAATCCTGTTCTCACAACGCCTAGAGGAGAGTGCTGCTCGTCTTCTGATGTTGTCAGCAGAGTCTGATCCTCGTCCATAGTACACTGAAAATGGCGTCTGATACCCAAAAACTTCTTTGGGTTGATCATTTATCACTTTTGCAACCTTTGAAAGACACTTGACCTAGTTTGCTCCTCTTGCTCTTATCATCATGCAGAACTTTAACTTTCTCTTCAAAGTGGCATTGTTGCGTTTCACCTTCCTTTGACTTTGTGGGTGGTATGGGCTACTGTTGATTAGTTTTACTTCATGCTCTGCTAGGAGTGGTGGCAAATCTCCCTTGAATTCAGTTCCATTGTCCCATTGGACGATTGAGGGGTACCCAGGATCGAAAAACATTCCCTCAAAGCATTTCATGATCCCTGTCAGAGTGGTCGCAAAAACGTAAATCTTGAAAAAGAGTCCAATACATTCAAGATGTACGCATATTGGACTTCACTACAAACCACAGCCTCTTTCTTCATGTCAACTAAATCGATCTGGAGCCTTTCAGAAAACCTTTGTTGATACTATACTTTGTACTGGCGCCTTAAGGGTAAACCTAGCATTGGCCCAAGAATGCCTTTTGCTCCCGCTGAGAATTTCCCTGATCTGTACCTCGTTCTTTTTTCATTTTGTTATGGACGGTCCTAGCACCTGCACGCATTGAATCATTGGCCTCCCTAAGTACTGCTTTCTTGAATTTTGCTTTTCTAAGCACTTTCTTTCCATCATGACGAAGGATCTGTTTATTTCCCTTGACACCGAGCATTAAATGGTTTCTGACTTGCCAGAAATGGACTATTCCTTTTCTTGATCTGATGTCCTTTTCTTTACAGGGACATTGAATGTACCAGTCAAAATCTGTTAAAACAACTTGTAGGTATCTTCAGAAAGTGGACAGAGGCCTCTTTTCTTTTGGGGACCTATCTGAAATTAGGGGAAAATACCTTAACTTCATACTTAGTTTCCAATATATTAACTAGACAGTTCTGCCTTTAATTTTCTTTTTAGTATGTCTAACTATGGACGGCCTGAAAGAATTGCTTATATGGCATCTTAAAGGTTGATTATGGAATATGAGCAGAATACCGACATCTAGTATCTCAAGATCGTTGTCGCAACAACAGAAAATAATTCCAGCTGTCGGGTTGTCAGGTTCATTGCCATTTCCGCGTGCCTTTTCATGCCGTGGAAATCCTTTATCCGAGTCCATCGAGCGTATGCTTTGCCGATATTGACTCTTGTCTTTGCCCTTCTCCGGTCACTCTGCTGCTGGGACAGATATCGCACTGTTCGCTAGGGCTCTGAAGCAGCTGTAGAAAGACTTGCAGACTCCGCCATTTTACCCAGTGCCAGCCTAGCTGTGCTGAGCATAGAGACCGTATTTGGCAACCCGCAATGCCTTGGCCACTATTTGCTTGTACAATGTAAGCAGGAAGTCATTGAAGAATCAATCAATTTTTTAATTATTTAATTCAGACTAAATATAAGTTTTTACAAAAAAGCAATGCTTTTTTTCTGCACCCCTCTAAACGCACTGTGGATCTTTTATTTTTGAAAATATCGCTTTTAATATGCATTCTCCATAATCAACCTTTAAGCTATAGACGGAGATGTGAGTAAGACGGAGATCATTGTATTAGGCAAAACCTCTCCGGCTTTTTCAATCAATGCCCTAGGCCCCTCTCGCCTCTAACATCTGGTCTTCTGTCTGGAATCTTGGTGTGATTTTTGACAGTGCCTTCAAGTTCGAACAGCAGGTCAGTGCAGTAGTCAGTAAAAGCTTTTTCCACCTGAGAACCCTAGCTAAGATCAAAGCCTACCTGAGTGATCTTGAGAGAGTTATCCATGCCTTCATAACATCACAACTGGATTATTGCAACACTCTATACACCGCTCTATACATTGACCTATCACAGCTTCGCTGCCTGCAGTTAGTTCAGAACTCAGCCACCCGACTCCTCACTTGCACAAAAAAGCACGAACACATCACCCCAGTCCTCGCATAGCTCCCCATCCGTCATCACATTGATTTTAAACTTCTACTGTCTGTTTATAAATCCCTCCATGGTTTGGCCCCCACGCACCTGTCTGATCTTTTACATCACCACACCCCCTCCAGAGCACTACAGTCAGCTGACCAACTGCTGTTGGAAGTGCCTCCCCCTCCACATCTGTGCAGCCCAGACTCTGAATATTCCCATTAAAAGTCCCATTAAAAGACCCACCTCCTTTCACTTGCCTTTGATCAGTGTCTCGTTTAAGTGCCAGTGAATAGTGTCCCTTGGTAATTCCACAGTTACCTTTGAAATTCTTTTCTTTTTCTTTTTCTTTTTAATTGCATCACCTTATCTTTTGTAGTCAATGCCTTTTAATCTTTTTTCCTTTTGCCTTAGGTGTTTCCTGTGTTTTTTTTTTTTTTTTTGCACTTAAGCACTTTCTTGTGAAGGAGTTTGGTGTGGCACAGCCGTCTGTAAATGTGCTATAGACATAAAAATAGATTGATTGATATAGACTCTCACGACTAAGCAAAGTAGAGCAGACATACATGAATTGCACGGCTGCAACCAAAACTGCAATTTTGTCTTTCTACCTTGAAACTTGAAATCAAAAGGGTCTAACTTAGCCCCTGCATTGTAGATATTAAAGTTTCGCTGTCGTATGTGTCAGTTAAAATTATAGCAATAGCACGTGCCCAACTTCACTTACTTGATGATGAAGTTTGATTTGGAAAGCTAAGAAATTCGAAATAAAGCCTTCATCTCTAGAGTAGGCCCTATATTATGATGCAATATACTGAAACTTCACAAATAGAGAGAGGTCTAGATGGAACTTTAATGATTCCTTAATTTGTAATTTTGTAAATCATGTAATTTTGTCAACTTTCGCTTTTAATAATCCAATGAAAATGTTTGTAAAATCTTTAGCCAACCGCTTCATCATATTCGGATATGGAGACCATTTATGGAGGCCTATGCAGTGTGAAGTCTACATGTACTATACTGATCAAATGGAATAGAAAATTGATGCGTTGTCACTTGAAAATGGACGCAGTAGCAAATCCACTGATCATAGCCGATTCCGAACAGTTTGCACACTTGAGTGGGACTAACTCCATCAGGTGTTGTAGAAGACGATTGCACAGGTATATGAACTGGATGACCATTCATAATGGTGGATACTTCGATTCTGCCAGATCTCATGCGATCGACTGACAGTCGCGTTTGATGGAAACGATTCCGGATCTGACGAAATCGTTGAACTGCAGTCAAAACTTGAGGTGAGTTGTTGCTAGGGCAAGTAACATCTCATTTCCCAAATATGTCACAAATCTGTTCAAAAGTTAAGTTGACATAAAGGGCCATAGGGACGTGGTGGCATTATAAGATCTGTGACAAGGGTCTACTGAGCTTTGTCCCGTGCATTTTTAACATCACGATATCAGCAGCATACAATAGTGGTTGAGCTTACTGTGCATTCGCGCTGGCTATCGTAAGAACTTATTACCATAGTGGTTGAGTTTACCATGTATTCCCACTCACAACTAATAATTTATTACCTCCGCCAAACAGAGTTGGCAGGAGGTTATGTGATCACCGGCGTTTGTTTTTTTGTTTGTTTGCAAGATAACTCAAAAAGTATTGCATGTATTCTGATGAAATTTTCTGAGAAGGTGGGTATTAAAACAATGAGCAGATGATTCAATTTTGGTATATCTAGGCCAAAGTACAGCTGAGATATACCCCAAAGTTCATGATTTCAAGTCTTTCCAATGGGCCAGAGTTCCAATCGACGTGCTTTTGGGTTTTGCTGCCACCTGGCAGAGGTCTGCGCTCCCTGACTGCTTTTCTTGTTACAGTAGTGGTTGAGTTTACCGTGCATTCATGCCCACAATTGTAAAAATGTATTACAGTAGGGGTTGAGTTTACTGTGCATTCGCGGCAGCTAGTGTAATAATTTATTACAATAGTGGTTGAGTTTACCATGCATCTGCCCCCGCTATTGTAATAATTTATTACAGTAGTGGTTGAGTTTACTGTGCATTCGCGCCCGCTATTGTAATAATTTATTATAATAGGGGTTGAGTTTACCTTGCATTCGCACCCGCTATTGTAATATTCTATTTCAATAGTGGTTGATTTTGCTGAATATTTCCACCCACTATTGTAATAACTTATTACAATAGTGGTTGAGTTTACCGTGCATTCGCGCCCGCTACTGTAATAACTTATTACAATAGTGGTTGAGTTTACCGTGCATTCGTGCCCGCTATTGTAATAACTTATTACAATAGTGGTTGAGTTTACCGTGCATTTGCGCCCGCTACTGTAATAACTTATTACAATAGTGGTTGAGTTTACCGTGCATTCACGCCCGCTACTGTAATAACTTATTAGTGGTTGAGTTTACCGTGCATTCGTGCCCGCTATTGTAATAACTTATTCCAATTGTAACCGTTACTAGAATAGCGGTTGCAACATTGCCTCCTTGCCATACAACACCTTGTGGTGCCTCTTCACTGATTTCACCAATACCTGTAACTCCTCATCTGTGAAATTTGGTGTTCGGCTTTGGCTTGACGTTGCCATCTTTGTCTTCATGTTCTTTTGACAAATGTGACTGCCCTATATGTTCGTTATAATCTAAAAAGTTGTGATCGTCTCACTAGGGGGAAGATTGATTTTCTAATTGAGGATATCTGTATTAACTAACCTGTGTCAATGTAAATGTTTTTTTTTTTTTTTTTACAATCAATCAATTAATCAATTTTAGCCAATAAAGAATAGCCGACATGGGAAGAATCATTATCAGTAAATGGGATAATCGATTATAATAAAGTACTAGGCTCAAGTTCAAGTGACTGTGTTGCTCAAATCAAATGGGTCATAGTAGACTATGGATATGGAATTTTGTGATTGAGGCGGTTTGGAGGCGGCAGGATGACCGCGTGCGGGGTAAGAATCCTTTGTTTGTTAAAGAGTTGCTATGTCCTTTAGTTGCAAACCTGACATCGGAGTAGTTTGAGATTTCAAGCCTGCAATTTCTCAATGAGATCATATAAACTGTGTTTGATTGTTATTTTTGTGAGACTATAATGTTCTCTTTATTTGTCTTCTTCCCTGTCTTCCACGAAACAAACAGGCTGGTGTAGGAGGGGTACGTTTTCAATGCTCTGATTCGCTGGTTGAGAAGCGCTAAATTCTCTATTTGTGATTTCATTATCGCTGCTATTTGTTTGTTTGCATACCTTTAATGTCATGGTGGCTAGAATAAGAAATAGAAAAGAGATGTCTGCACTACTTCTTGTAATTGGCACAGACATACATAGGCCTATTATTAGAGCGGAAAATTCAAATTTAATTTGGTTTGCGTTTTCCATGAACTGCTACTGCCTTTTCATGGTCAATCAGAAAATCCTTGTTCCATGTTTTCCTGACAGCCATAATCAATGAGCTTGGTACAGAGTCTGCCTCCCTTTAGGATCAGTCACACCTCTTTCATAAGGCCGGCTACATTCTGAAGTTAAGGGCTGTGGGCGTGATCAAAGCGTGTAGGGGGGAATACTCGTAACTCAAATGCGCTTAACTTGAATCGCGCAAAAAAGGACATAGGCGCAAATGGGAGAATAGACCCCTTAGTGAACTTCAAGTTGAAAAGGGGGGCAAGCTACAAATTTTGTGACATGGTCATAATATTTTATGCCAGCCAGTTTATGAAAGAGGATGTTTAAGCAATGTTTAAACAGAGTAGAAAATTAGAGCAGAAGTCTATTTCAATCTGCTGTAAAATCTTTGTAAAACTGAAAATCAGTCCATAACAGCTGTGTGAGTCTCCTGAGTGCACACCATAGCATGCACAAATTGACCAATTATGGTTGTCGTTCGAACCTAACTTTTCCAGAAGCTTCCCAGTAAGAATTACTTTTGTGTCTTTTCACATCTAGCGACTTGCCAGTCAATTATAAATGTTGTCTCCGTTGATTCATTTGCATCTTGCATGCCTCCCTGATCAAGGCTATGTCTCATCTTATTGTTACCCCTCCTCACAGGTGTGTGAAATTTTTATACCCCTCCTTTGAGTTTGAAAGTTGCTGGATTATCGCTTGCTCTGTGCACTTTAGCACCAATCAGCATTTGCCACCAGAGCTCTTTGTCTTCTGAAAATAAAACAGTCTTTTATGGTAATTATATATGGAAGTACTCTTCCTCGTTTTAAATATAGGAAAAGGTTCCCAAAAATTTTGCACAGTCTCCAGGATTGGCTCTGTGTTCCTGTTAATCCACTCTCAGTCTGTAGCTCTGCCCAGTTTATTAGGAACAAGCTCCAAAGCTTTCTACGGTCATCAGTATTAGGACCACGTTCCTGCTGAGCATCTTCATCCTGCCATCTGATAGTTCAGCAGTGGTGAAGGGTGCATTCCATGTGGCAGTTAAATGCTCTTTTTATACCCATTCATATTAGCGACATGTTGCCAATTAACCTATTTAGTTACAAAATGCTCTTCCAGCTGTTTTTTATTCATTCCACTTTTCCAGCCTTTTGTTGCCCCCTCCCAATTTTTTTGAGATGTGTTGCAGCCATCAAATTCAAAATGAGCAAATCTTTTTCATGAAATGGTAAAATGTCTGACTTTCAACATCTGAAATGTTGTCTTTGTTCCACAGTGAATAAAATGAGTGTTTGTGAGATTTGCAAATCATTGCATTCTGTTTTTATTTCCATTTTATACAGCATCCCAACTTTTTTGGAACTGGGTTGTACATGAGTATAACTGTAGAGGTTATTACAGATTTGTGTCATAAAAACACAAGACAATTTCATTTTCAACTTCAAAAGACAAATGATTCTCTTTGGAGTCACGGTGGGTCAGCAACCACATCCATCACCTACATTTGTACTTCAAAAACCCCTGCGACCCAATTTACCACAGAGGCTGGAACACAGCATAACAAATAGATGTTTCACGCTGAACTCTGTTGTTATGGATCCAGGACGTTTGCGATCATATAAACATTAAGATGAATTTCCTGTTATCATTACTTTGAGGCCACAAGTTTGTCTGTACTTCCACGAGGAACGTAATTTTGGTGCCCTTCAAGACTAAGTCTTTATCTTTCTATCCTCTTATTACCCTGATGGTATATACAACTATTATTCTATTCTATTCTGTTCTGTTCTATTCTAAATAGTAGATAAACTTTTTTGTAAAAACAACAGGCTGAACAAGGCACTTTTCAGTACTTAGCAGATAAATAACTAGGCATTACATCCAGAAAGACTTCAGATGTATCGTGCAAAGCTTCAAATGGCTTCGACATTTTTAAGGCACAAAGAATTGAACATAAAATGTTTTTCTTTAATACATTGGGACAGTTTTTCCAGTGTACAAATCACATTTCAAATCAGTTGCATGCTGAACATCAATTTTAGAAACATATTTATTCAAAAGCTCAGAATGTGGAATGTCCTAAAGAGGAATTCAAGTACTGAGGGACTTAGGAATTAGGCCAGCGATCAGGCCATCTGTGGAAGTCATCTGAAAGTGATGACAGGATGATTACCAGCTCTGAAATAAATCCTGGATTTTCAGCTTGGGTAATTATAAGTGGTTTCTATATATGGGTGGTGAAAGTATCACAGGGCACTGAGCACAAAACACTGACAGAGAAAAATTACAAAAACTGAAGTTCTCACTAGTGACCAAATGAGAAAGATGACCAAGCAGTTTTCAAAATACATGCATATGTGTGCTTGATGAATTTTTTTATCAAGTCCTACTGACTGAAGAATCTATCCATTGTCTCAAGTCACTTATGTCTGGTCAGGTTCGCTGGAGGGGACTGGAGTCTATCGCAGTATGTACTGGGTGAGGGGCAGGAATGCACCCTGGACAGTTTCCCGATCCATTGTGGGGATCTCACAATGAACAATTTAGAGTTTCTTTTAAGCCTAAGAGCATGTCTTTTTACTGAGATGAAACCAGCATACCCGGAGAAAGCCCATCTCAGCGAGATGACAACATGCATACTCCACACAGACAGGCAAACTCACAAACTCACAAAGGTCAAGTTATGAGGTGACAGTGCTACCTACTACACTATCTTACCCATCACCCAGTACAGAAAAAAAAAATGGAATTTGCAAGATCTGGAATTAAATAAAACAGCCTGAAGAGTTTAAGAGTCAAGTCCTGTAGACAGATAACCCTAGTTGAACCTTTAATAGACTGGAGTTGGGAGTTTGGAGATTGAGAAGAATTGCTCATATTTCTTGCCCTGTCAAGCACAGTGGAGGCAGTACAATAACTTGGGCCTGAATTAATGGATCTGGAACTGGTTCATTGAACATTATTGATGATGTAATCAGTTATGGTAACAACTAAATCAAAGCTGAAATATACAGCAATGTTCCGTCCAGCAAAATTCAGTGAACTTTTTCATCAAGCTCACTGGCATGAAGTTTATCATGCAAGGTATGGCCACAAACATCCAGCAAACATAACCAAAGTGGTTCACAGAAAGAAAATGTGAAATTGTTTCATATGGCCTAGTGTAATGGCTGTGCTTTGCACACAGTTCAGGTGCAGGGAGGACAGGTAGTTGAGGAGTGGACTCAGGTGCAAGGATGGACTTGGTTATTTATTATGCCTACTGCACAACAGAGGGCATGAAGCAATACAAAACAAAGAGGAATCAAGAGTCCTTAACAAACACTATTGGTAATACAGACTGTGGATGTTAGCTTCAGTAACAATGTATTAAAAATTGAAAGCAAACAGGAATCACAGTTCCTATGAGTGAAGTGCTGGAAAAAAACAATAACAGCACTAATTATAATGAGTTTTAGATTATATGCACGATGCATGGGGAATAAGTCTGTACGAGACTAGAAATACAATACAGGTATGTGGTTACAAAACATCGTGAAGACAGAGTGTGAGACTTGGTCTTATATAGCACACTGCTACCACCCAGTGGAAATTAGAAACAGATGCAAATAATGATTAGTGGAGTGAGGAATGCAATCCGGGTCCTAATAGAATGGTGAGCTAGACGGCTGGAGGCGTGGTCTGACAACTGGCCAGTAATTAGACTCAGAAAACACTGATGTCAGTTTTCACCTTTCTTAAAAGAAAATTCAAATGAGATACTAGAGCAACTACACAATGAATTACACCTTGACTGAGATTCCTACATATTGTATGATGAGCCTTGTAGAGTCCATGAGTGAGTCATCAAATATAAAGGGTTCACATCAAAATGTTGACCTTACAAGTCAATTAAATTTTTCCAAACTTTTTTTCCCGGTACTTAGCCTGCCTTGAAATTGGCAGCGTACCAATAACGTGTAGTCGATTATACACGTGAGCACTATAATTCATCGGACAGTGACATTTTTTTATTTTGTTTCCGTACAACTCCACTTTAAATTTCAAAGGACACAAAGACAATGAGGTTGAAGTGCAAACCAAATCAACTTTTTGGCCTGGTCACGAGGTAAGAGAGTTACAAAATTGGTGTATTTTGTATCGTAGCTCCAAAACTAAGTAAGATATAGTAATTTAAGTGGATTTGTGTAGGTCTTCCCTTGTAGTTCAAAAAACAAACGAGCCAATTTTGTTCATTTGATTTATTTTGGGTGAAAATGGCAAAAAACTGGTCAGTAACGGAGTTACAAATTTGCAGGTAATCGCAGGATCGGCACTTTGACAACTGTTATGACACTTTATTGTTTGCTGTGATTTAAAGCCCCAACCATTTAAAATTTAAGCTGTATAAAACAGTTGACTCTATAAGCTTTGTCCAGTGTTTAAAAGTGGTCTTTTGGTGCTGTAAAAACATTAAACTTCGCCAGCTTCTTGCTGCAGCAATGGGGCCCACATAGGGTAAACTGTGGGGGGCCCCACATGTTTGCGTTACGGTGCTGCTATGTGGAACAGACCGAAAGAAACCTTGGGAGGGCCCAGGCTTAAATGGGGGAAGGCTGGCCTCCTCTGACGGGCTCAGGGTTAAAGTTAGTGATGAACAATATGGCCAATTAGTAATTTTATAAGGGGGGCCTTGGATAGTGCGTCAGACTGGGGTGGTGATGTAAACCCGAGGGTATTGAGGGAGTTGACCAGTCAGCACTTGGGCACTGGACTGGGGTTGCCATGGATTGGATGTTGTTGATAGTGTAGACCAGGCAGTGCTTGGGATTCAGATGGGGCTGGTTCCATTGGCCAGTGACCTTGCAGCACGTGGGCAGAAGGTCAGATTGCAACGATGCCTCAGACTGGACTGCTGTATGCTCAAGAACTCAGAGCGAAGTCATGGCACAGACATGGAGAGACCACATAAAATGAAGCTGTCAGTAGAGGACAATGGGTTGCAGCAGTGATGGAGATTAGGTGTTTCACACAGTGCTGACCCCTCCAGGACCTTACAATAGTTCCATACCTACTGGGACAGAGAGACAAATCAGCAATGTAGTCATGAGAGAGGCAAAAAAAAAACTACCCATTCATCAAGGGCCCCCTCCAAAGGATAGAAGTCAAAGGTATTGAGGAAATACAGCAAGGAAAGGTTTCCATCCCAGGATACTCTACGACAACAGGCAGTCTCCAACCTTCGAGACTGTAACTGAATATGCACCTGATCAAAAAGGCGCATCTATAGTCAAGCTATACATATTGCACTTGTGTCTGACTCGCTCATAAATTTTGGTTGACTGTTCCAAAGAAATTGGGCTTTGTATGAGAAAGCTCTTCCCCCAGTTAAATTCTTGGCTATTTTTGAAAATACCAGATCTTGAGAACAAAGTTTTTTTTGTGAGCTAATAAGGTACAGGCAGGTTAGTTAAGTGCTCAGAAATGATTACAAGTAATGCTTTAAAAGTCCGAGGAAGAACCCAAAAATTAGCTCTATACTTAATGGGTAGCCATTGGAGCAGGGATGGGCAATTCCAGTCCTGGAGGGCCGGTGTGTATGCAGGTTTTTATTTTATCAATTACCCTGACTAATTGAGTTAATTGATTGCAAACACAAATATAGATTTGTCCAATGATTAGATCAACGAAAAATGTTCGATGACGGGAGACAAGAACAGTATTTAGTGGTCATTTATAATAATTTAAAGAAATGCACCTGAAATGTCAGATTTCAGAAATAATTTGGCTAATTTAGATTAGCGATTAATTAAAGGCCAGAAGTGGTTGTGAAAACCAGGGACAGATACAGCCCTCGTTGCCCACATCTGCATTGGAGTGATGCCAACTCAAGGGTGATGTGTTCAAACTTTTGCTCTAGCTGAGATATGTGCAGCAGAATTCTGAACAAGCTGGAGATTTTTTTTAAATGAGAAATTTGCATGACCAGATAATGGGCAATCACAGTAAAGTAGTCCAGAAGTAAGAAAAGCTTGAATCAGTTTCTCTGCATCCCCTGATGATAGGAATTGCCTAATTTTAGTTATGATTCATGAGGAAAGAAGGCTAATCTGGGCATCAAAAGTTAAGTCTGAGTGAAGGAGAATGCCAAGGTCTTTAACAGTCACATTTTATGCGACTAAGCAATCATTAAAACTTAGATGAAGACAAAGAAATTTCTCCCTAACTTTTTAAGGGCCTAATACAACCCCTGGCAAAAAGAGGAATCACCACACTGAGAGGATGTTTATCCTGCTTTTTTTAGGTTAATGAACAAATTGCACATATGATACAAAATAGTGTTTGTTGATTAGCTTGATTCAGACTTCATGACCACACCACAAACAAATTAGATAAAATTATTTTCATTATTGGCATATTTTTTTCATAATCAAGCAGAGGAAAAAAAATTAGGAAAATTATTCAATGTTTAGGAAAAAATAATGGAATAATCAATAATATCAGATTAACTATACAGACCAGCATTGAAAACGCAACACCTTAATCTCAGATTCAAAGATTCAAGATTCAAATTTGGTATCTTCATGTTGTGTCAGTGTTATAAAAAAACTAAATCAGATTGATGTTTCTAATCATCATACTGGACACAGACCAAATAATTTAGGTTTAGATGTCTTGCCTCTGGTTTGGAGTTGCCCTTGCTTTTCAACAGTGTTACAGCTGTGTCTTTGGTGAAAACGGGCTCACATAGGGGGTTTAACATGCTACTTTTGCAGCTCTTAGGCGACATGTGATGGTGGATTCTGACCCTTGACCCCTTTGACATCACCTTGGTGAGCCGTTCGAGTCACTGATCGGCCATGACCATGCACACGTTACCTGGATGACCTCGACTGGAATGATCTTGATTCTTTACACGCTGGCTGGCAAACTGTGGACAGTCAGACACTGGATAGATACTCCCAAACTTTTGGTCAGTCTTCCCAGTGATGGAAAAACAACAATGCTGCTACGTAGCAAGAGTACAGAAGCATATGCACGCTCACAAAATTCTAAGGGTGTGTTTCTACTCATTTTCATCAGGTTCTGACCTCGTTAGCCATCCAATGCTGATGTTTACCAACTGACTTTTGGTGGCTTCTGCCTTGCCACCTTTTGATGGACCAGATTTCATGAACAGATCCAGAGATGTTACTGAATTTTGCCCTGTTGTCAAAAATCTTGATTTGTAGCTTTTTTTCGGCCTAAAATGGCATTAAAACGAGCCAAAAATCTAATTCATCTAAGAATCTAAGACACTTTGATAACAATTTCATATCACAAACATGCATAATTTGTATTATGGCCTTGAAATTAGAGTGGTGCGCTTTTAATGCTGGTCAGTATACTTTGTTGCCCTTCCTTGGGCTTTAATGATGGTCTGAATTCTTTGAGGCATGGACCTCACAAATGGAAAACAATATTTTCCATCAAGGTGGTTCCTACTTTCTCAAATAACAGCTGACAGACCAGCTTTGCAAGGTGTGGCCATGTCATGGACCTTTTCTTTAAATTTCCACTTGCATTGAGATTGAAATCTAGACTGTTTGCTGGTTTCGTCATTGAGCTGGTATGCCTTTGGGCAAATCAAAAATTGTCCAAAATTTTTATGTACACCCGCGCATTGACTGTTGATTTAATAATTACCATCTTCCCTGGTCCTTCACCTGACGCGCAACCCCATGTCATAAATGAATGTGGATTTGCTTGTTTTCTTCAAGAAGTCATCATTTTGTTTCATTGGAACGACACCAGACGAAAGTTCCAGCATCATCGCCTTGGCCAATGCAGATCTGTGACTCATCACTGAATATTACATTCATCCAATCATGGACATTCCATGATTGCTTTGCTTTAGTGCTGGTTTTCATTTGGCGTCTCTGTATGTAAACCCCATTGTATTCAGCCGATATCTAACAGTTCTGTCAACAACATTGGCTCCTTCTTCTGACTATTTCTTGTCCGGCTAAAAGGCAAGACCAGTCGATTTGTTTGTATGTTTATTTGTGTTTAAGTCCGATTTTTCAAATTTCAAATGATGCTACAGGCCAAATGCTTTCATAAATTGCTTTCATTTTCAGGAATTTCACACTACTAGTGCACTGCTTTGACCCTGTGAATTTTCATGACTGAAGGTCGAAGGTCACGGTCATAGTCCTGCAAATCATGGAAATCACATGTAAACATTCAGTAAACATTCTAAATTCAGGACAGATTGCCTCCAAACTTCACAGCAACATACTATTTTTCAGAACACTGAAGCCAATAGTTGTCAAAATTGATTAACCGTGACCTTGATCTTAAGCGCCAATGTCAAATTTGGCCTTCAAAACAGCCTTGATGTTATCTATGGTGGACCATATCAAGTGGTATGGCCTTAACAAGTACTTAGCTGCTAATGACGTCAAGATTTTTTCATGATATTTTATATTTTTGTCAAAATGTCAGGAAAGAAGATGTTTTGCATGATATTAAACTTTAAATGCACTCTTGAAATGCAACAAAAATTTTGATCTCTGTGTCAAAGGTCAAGGTCATGGCAGACATATTGTCACTTTTACGCAAACAGCTTTCATGGTTGCCATTTGTGAATATAGGCCATTAAATTTGGTGATAATGTGCCCTTTGACCTGGCCCACAAGCCATTAGCTGTGATAAGATGTCCATTTGATCCTTCGCTTAAAACCCAAAGGTCACATTTTCAAAGAAAGGGAAATATTCTTGTCTTTCACTGATAAAATTTCCTCTCGTTTTACGCATATGCCTGTGCCAGTCATTATAGCCAATGGTCTTTCAGCAGGACATCAGTCATTTTTCTTTATTTTGTAGCACAATTTCTATTTTTTAGTATTATTACTTTGAGTTTTCAGCCCTGATGCTTTGACGTCTTCCAAGGTCTGCCAACATGTTTTCTTTTAACAACCTTTCCATTTATTTTGTTCTTGCACTAAATTTTAGCCATAAATTACTGGGAACAACCAACATTGTTTGCCACTTTCATTGCTGAATTTCCGTGTTGGTGCATTTTTAGAATCCTTTCCATCGTTTCGACTGTCAGCTCTCCTTTTGGTGCCATGCTTCCTCTCAATTAGCCAAGTCCAACACCTCGTTAAGGTATGCAAGTGCTCTTTTTTACCTACTGACTAATTTGCTTATTCAGATTTGTGGTATTTCTTTCAGAAATGCCCATTACAAGGGGATTCCATAACTTTTTCCTCAATATTAAGTGATATCATATTTTTTTCCTCAACCTGATTAAGAAAAATTGTGCCATTAATTAAAATAATCTAATCTAATTTGTTTGAGGTGTGTTTCATGAAGCCTGAAATTTAAGCTAGTAAACAAAAATTGTTTTGAGTCATATCTGCGATTTGTTCATTTGCTCTGAAGTAAAAAAAAAAAAAAAATGGATGAACATCCATTATGTGTAGTGTTTCTATAATTATTGCCAGGGGTTGTACAACCATTTCAGCCTAATCTGAATTTACCAGCTGGAAATTAAAAAGCATCCAGGGCTTTGTATCTGCAATAGGTGCCTGAAGTTATACAAGCTGTAATGCTTCACCAGGTTTCACAGAAATATATAGCTCCTTATTGTCTGCATAACATTTGCATTTTATATAGTGTTTTCGAATGATTTTACCACGGGGCAACGTGGACTTCCATTTCTGTTGCAACCCTCCCGTTTCGTTATTTAGTTCCTCCCCTGTTCTAGCCATCCTCATAAGTTTTGATGGTTGTCTCCCTCCATTAATTTATGATCTTTTCTCTTCCCCTGTCTTCCAATGTGTTCATTTGTAACCTCACCCTTCTTGTTGTGTCTCTAATATCTATATAATTTTCATGTGGCAGTGTTGTCGTCACTTGATTGTGCTTATTCATACCCCATGTAACTTTCCAATCACCAATTGTCTATAAGTATTGAGCAAGATGCTCTTCTTCCTCGGTGTGTTTGTCAACACTGTAAATGCCTCCTAGTATTGAGCCTCAGAGCTCATCTTCTTCTGGGTGTTTGTTAATTATGTAAATGCCTTCTAGTATCTAGTGAAGTGTGCCTTCAGTAATCAAAAATGAAATAACCGTTTGTTGCTTTCTGAATCTATTTCATAGGAACTGCCTCTCAAGCTGTCATCGGTCTCCAGGATTGGGACCACATTCTTCACATTCAACTCAAGTTGCTGTTCGCAAGCAGTCCTGCACCTGTGAGTTGGATTATCTGCCTGGCTTCCATTCCAGGACAGTTTCTGGCCTTGGCGTGCATACACCCCAACCAACTCTAATTATACAAGCAATATTGCTGGACCGCTATTCTCCTGTTTCTGGCTTCGGCCTAATTTTCTCAGTTACTGTATTCCTGCTAATAAATACGACCTAGTGACTTTTCATCTGCATTTGGCTCTCTCTCCAGATTCTCAACAGTATTTCATTTTGTGTAGTTTTTCATTTTATTGAACAAACTTGTTTCAGTCATGCAAGTATCATGTAAAACAGGAGAATTTCAGTGAAAACTTTACAGTGCAAAAGGAAACATTATGTTAACAATGTGCAGGAGTACTGTCAACTTCTCTGGGCTTGAAGGCATCTGCAATGGAACATCAGACAATGAAAAGTATACTGTGGTCCGATGAATTAGTATTTTCAGGTCTTTGTTGCAGGAATCGGATGGTGTATGCTCCAGACCAAAGAAAATAAGGACCATTCAGATTGCTACCAGCAACAAGCACAAAAGCCACACTTTGTCATGGTATGGGGTTGTGCCCATGCGCTTGGCAAGGGTAACCTGCATCACTTAGAAGGCACGATAAATGCTTAAAATTATACTGAGATTTTGGAGCATTATGAGCTGCCCTCAAGATGATTTCTTTTCCAGGGACACCCATGCACATTACAAAAGCAAAACTGCGTTCCTCAAGCCTTACAATGATATGAGTGCGTAAGAAGAGGGGCGGGGTGCTAGACTGGTCTCCCAGCAATCCTGACTTGTCCCCAATAAAGGATGTATGACTCATTTTGAAATGCAGTATGAAACAACAAAGACCTTGCATTGTTGCAGACCTTAAGACTTGTTTCCAGGAAGCATGGAGCAAAATTAAATCTGAAACACTTAATTACTTGGTGTTTTCAGTCCTTTGAGTGTTGTGAAAAAGGAATACATAGTAAGGTCACAATGCCTATTGATTTTTGGAGTGATAGCTTTAGGCCATCCTGGGATACACTTAAACCTCAGAGCGACTGACTGTCTAGTTGCTTTTTATAGCCAATGTGTGAATGGACTGTAACATAACTTTAAAAAGACCCTTGCCACCTTTTGCAGTAGCCTATAACTGCTTGAAGACAAATTTAGACGTGAGGGTTATAGGCTCGAATTTCTGCAAAAGTCTAAAGGACATGATATTATGTGCATGTTGCAGTGCCTTGCCTTTCTCCCACTATTCCCATTCCTCTTGCTGATTTTTGCTTGGAAAATGAGTTAGCTGACATGAAGAAATGACTAGCAGCACCTACTTTAACGCAGAGTTGTGCACAAAGTCCAACAAATTCAAAAAAAACTTTGAATTAGTCTAATGGTGGGCATTACGATTCATTTTAGGGATACGGGCTGGGCTGGATCTACCTCATAGGCAATCTGGGCACAGGTTGCATAGGCCCTTAGGCAGGGAAGGGCCCTTTGTGACAGGAGATTTTTTACACCTTTGTGGTTCATTACGAGAAGAGAGAAAATCATTAGCGCCAAAACGATTGTCATTAGCGTGAGGGTGTAGTCATTTAAGCGAGGAGTTGGAAGCATTTTCATCAAAGCAATTTGCATTATGATGTATAATCATTAACACCATCAAACATTCATTTAAATTACCATGCATTCTTTCATACCACGGAGCAACCATTACCATCAACGGAACAATAGTTTATTTTAATAGAATTTCAACAACAACAAATTGGCATTTTGCCTTTCTTTGTCACAAGAAACACTTCGCACATGCACAGGCTTTTTTCCAAGCAAAATAGATTAATTGAAAAGGTATTAATCGGGAATCTGTCCTTTAAAAAGCTGAGTGGGGCTGCCAAGAGAAAGCAGAAAAAGGAAAAGGAAGAAAAAGAAGCGGCAGCAATAAAAAATGTCCCGCTAATGAGCAGAATTTTCAAAAAAGCGAGAAATTAACAGGATGTCGAGCTAGCCAATATTAGCTTGGAAGCATCACCCTCTATCACCTATGGTCAGCCTCAGATAACTTAAGCGAAATAACGGAAAAAGACAGAGATAACACCGGTCAGCAAACAGAACATGGTAGCGCCACCTAAAGCTCAGGGGCAGTGGCAACTATCATCATCTCTGAAGACCCTGCACTATGGGGATCAATTAAGAGAGCGTCCAGGAGGAAATTCTACTCAGGGGAGTTTCAACCTTTCAGAATCGGGTGGCTAAGTATCCTGCATCACGGAGGGGAAAAGAGGCTGGCGGCAAGACACGCTCTCTCATCTACAGCACACTGACCCAACGTCCTTCACAATGGTGAAACTATACCATGAGAATGGATTCTATATGCACTGTCCACTGGAGAGATTTATTGTGTCGTTTTATCAACACAGAGCATCGCATTTGTCGCCGGGTTTAGTGACTGGAAACATTCAGAGAGAATGACGGAACACAAAATGAGTGGTGAGCACAGAAAATGCATGCTTTCACTTACACGTCGCAGTGAACATCTGGGCACTGTGGATGCTTCTCTTGGGAGACAGATTGAAGCAGAATGTCACTACTCAAAGGATTTATTGAGGCGTGTAGTTGCCTTCATCAAATTTTACAGTGAAAGGGGGCTTCTTTTCTGGGAGATAATGACCTTTTGGCATCCCCACAAAAAGGTAATTACCTGGAAATTCCCAAGCTGCTAGCACAGTTTGATCCATTTTTAATGGAAAATTTTCAGAAGTGTGGTTAGGAGGGTCATGGCAACACTTCATATTTGTCATCAAATATCTGTGAGGACTTTATTTGCTTGATGGGTGACAAAACAAAATAAGCCATTGCTACAGAACCACAGCAAGCAAAGTATTTTTCTGTTATAGCAGACTCTACACCTGACATCTCACGTGGACCAGCTAATTTTTGTGTTCCGATTTGTGAGTGAGGATGGGAAAGTAGCTGAGCGATTTATCGGATTCAAACCCGTTCATAGTCACACTGGGTCAAGTCTAGCTGAATGTGTGATCAAGATGGTCAACGACTTGGGGCTGGATCTCTCTACAACTGCTGTGGCCAGGTGTATGACAATACATCAAACATCGGGGAAATATAGTGGGTTGCAAGCTTAACTCAATCAAAACAACCCACTAATTACATTCATTCATTCAACCCAGTCCACCCATTCATTCAGTCATTCAACCCATCATTACATTCCATGCGCGACACATCCTTTGAATTTGGTGGTGTGAAAATAGCTATCAGGAAGCAAGCCAGTTTTTTGACCTACTTCAAGGACTACATGCTTTTTGCTCTGCTTCCACCCACCGATGGAATAAAGTGTTCAATGCGCTAAAATCCCTTTCCTGTGCAAGAGGGAACTTGCCAAGGAGACTCCATAAGACTCTTTGTGAAAATTTGCTGAAATAAGAGGGGACTTGCAGGTGTTAGCCCCTGACGATGAAGAGCGACAGGACACATGGCACGAGGCCGCTGTGCTGTGAAACAAGCATGGTAAGTTAGAGACTGCGCTCATGACCATAATTTGGGACACTGTGCTGCAGTGATTCAAGCTTACTAGCAATGGCTTGCAAAAGAGGGATATGGACTTAATGACCACTGTACACACCTTTTGGAATCACTGCATACTTATGTTGCAACTCTTACGGAGCAGTTTGCTGACTTTGAGATATTTACCCGGGCTGTCACGGGTGTTACACAGACCTACCATTCCGAGACCCAACGCCTCAGTAGAAGAAGAGCTTTTAATGATGAGACGGTGGACAATGTAGTCGTTCTCACTGGGAGTAAAACGTTCCAAGTTGAGACATTCAATGTGATTATTGACAGTTTGCTGTCAGGACTGAGCAAACGCCTGGATACATGCAGAGACATAAACGGTCGCTTTGGTGTCCTGTTTGACATAGACTGAAAACGTGGAGCTCCGCAAACGGGCCAGTGCTCTCTCATCCTCTTATCCAAATGACTTGGAAACAGCCTTATCTGATGAGCTGATCCAGTTCAGATCATTTGTCAGCACTGAGCAAGATAAGACACCTTCAAAACTAGTGCAGTTTGTGCTGAGGAATGGACTCCAGACAATGTTTCCCAACATTTTTGTTGCGCTCAGGCTTTTTCTCACACTGCCTGTATCCAACTGGAGCGAGGACATTTTCACAACTGAATTAAAAATGGACCCAGGACAACCATGGGTCAGAAAAGGCTTTCTGCACTGTCCTTGATGACCATTGAGTCCGAGCTGGTGAGGGAGCTGGACTTTGAGGACTTGATCTGCGACTTTGCAAAGAAAAAGTGTAGAACGAAGAACTATTATGAACTATTATACCATGGTCTGAGTGAATACTCTTTTCTGATTGGCTGGTAGGAGTTGATTAAAACCATGGAACCGTACAGGTAGGTCGGCCTATGGTAGTTTCACCGTTCGAAGTTCGAAATTCTTCCGCTAGCCAACCAATAACCATAGCGATGTAAGAGCACTGGCATTTGGCTGGGTATAACAGAAACCAAGCTACTCATTTATTTCCAGTAAATTTTGCGGCGTTAAGTTACGTCCTGTGGGGCGGTTAACAATAGGTGCTCCAGCAATAATGACCGCAAATATTAAAGCAACGAAGTAATCACGCTTTATTCATTAAATGTTAGTAACTGTGTACAGTTATTAAGGAAGCAAACATGTCCTCTTCATGTATCAGCAACTGCTCACTGTTCGCTAGCTACGTGCTGTGACAACAGACTGATTTCAGCTCGCTAGCTCTACGGCAATCGTCATAAGTTGATTGTAATGGCGGGTAGCAAGTTAGCTATAGTCTGCATAATTGCGCATAATGTTGTGTTATGCATAATCTCCATTCCAGATGGAATCAGTTACCAAATCATTATGTGGTGAAAGGATGATAGATAGATTTTTGCACATGCTTTCTCAATGAAGGTAAGCTGAATTAAGTTAGCTGGTTCAGTTTAGCTTGGCCTATAGCTATGAGCTATTGGCTATGAGAAGGTGCGGCGCCTATTTATTGATTACCAACTCGTTTTTAAAGCAGTAATTAAGAACTTTCAGTTTTGGTTGATTTTGGCGGCGCCGGTGGACCAAAGCGGTAGTGTTTTGCCTGAAGGAGGACCACATTTCCTATGAGGACCAGCTGCACTCAGCGCAAGGTGCTTTTGATCAGCAGGACAATGAAAAGTCATAACTCAATGCACATTGCACGCAGGTTTTGTTTTACTGAAAATTTAGAGCAAGCAATGCGGTTTGACTTCTTTTACAATCACTGTAGTCAACTCAACAAAAACACGACAAGAATCACGTTTTTCTCTGAAATTATTACATAACAATCATCAGAACTGTCACGTACTTACAAACTGACACGAAAATACCACTATGATTTAGTATGACTGATCTTTCCACAGTAGGAACCTACATATTTTACTGAAACTTTATATTTGCGGTTTGCAGTCATCGCATTGGTTTTTTTTTTTACACAGTACTTTTGAGTGTGTTGCGTGGCTGGTCGTGTCACTGTGGAACTGTGAACTATCAAGCCGGTGGCTATTTATTGCTACCACGCAAATTTCCAATAGCTAACATTAGCATTATAATTTTGATTTGAGCATTGAAAGCTTCTTACTAGTCCAGCAGTAACGGGGCCAAGGCAGCATCAGTCGGAAATCCCTCCTCGTCTTTGAGCTCACGCCAGCGAGTGAAAGCCGGGCCAATGTTGATCCTTGACTGTCCTTTTATCCGGGTAGCCTTCTTTTTTCTTTTTTTGTCTCCTCAGACAAAACTTTCCGCTTCTTTGATCATTTTGCAGCCACCGCCATGATAGCAGCAATTGCGCTTAGGCGTTTGCATCGACTTCCGTCTTTGTAACGAATGCGGAAAGTGACATATGCCGTAAAGCAGTCAGCACATTTGTAGTTTTTTTGTGTGGCAGGGTTCCTGCCTTTCTCCTCAAAGTTGCTTAGTGCCAGTGAAAGCAATACAGACCCCCTCAGGCCATGACAGAGGTGTCATTCAACTAGTTGTAAGTCGATGTATCATCACAAAAGTTATGAAAATATTTTATGAAGGTTGAAAAGTTAAGTGCAAAACTTTCACCAAAAAATTCTGAATGCTTTGATTTGATATTGCTGGCAAATGACCATGGTATAAGCGGGATAATCAACTTGTACTTGTGCATCACACGGTTTCAAGGCAATTCGGGGAGGCAACCACCCTTCCCTTTGCGTCAGGTGGTTATTCGGCTCCGCGTCCTGCCTAAAAACCGTGTGATGCACACCTACGAGTTGATTATCCCTTACATATAAAGGTAAGAACTATTATGCTGTATGTGAATTGAGTAGGCTAGTATAAACTGTTTTGATCATGTGACAAGATTATGTATATGTGTGCTTTCAAAATACTGGAGAAATTTCAGAGACAGTTATTGTTCATTGTTCTATTATGAGCAGGTAATAATTGATGCATTAAATTCATGTTCATTTTTGTACCCAAGTAGTTTTTATTTATTTATTTAATAAATGTTAATTATTATTTTTATTATTTTTTTTTGCTCAAAGAGGACACCAAAATATGACATAAAAAATCAGCTTTTAACTGAAAGGACATGGGAAAATAAAATTACAAAGTACCACACAGTTTTGCCTTTATGTTATTCACTGACACTCCAGTCAATAAATTCCACTTTGTAACAAAACTTTTCTAGTCAGTACATAGGACAATATCAGAAATTATCGGGTAACGGTCGTTGCCCAACATGTCCGCTGAGCTCACGACTGTTACCACGGCTGGCAGGTCTTGAGTAAGTGGCATTGCTCGAATATACTGCTACTCTACAGAAGAACTGACTTTCCTTCTGCCTGTGAACCAACTTCTCCCCTGCTAATTTCTGTCGATTTTGAGAATAATTCCCGTAAACACAAAAAAATCATTTCATGACCAGTAAATCTTGACCATTATCAAAGAAATATTTTGTTTTGTATTCTACGAATATACGCATCAATTTATTGATTTTCCCTGGAATGACTTAATATTCACCTTTGATTGGCAAAGAAAGTTTTCCGCTGTGTTGCTGCAAGTTGGCTGATTTCCTCTTCTAAGCACATGGTGTCCACCATTTTGTTTGCTGCAATGACACTGACTGAAAAGGGAATTATGATACTATGGTCTAAATCTATTCTTATTCTTGATCTTCGTTCTGCCACTGGCCATCCATCTACTAGATAAGACATTACTGACTGCTATTTTTGTGATTTTTCCAAATAATTTGAGTAACTGATTTCATATTTTAGGATTATAATGCGATTTCTTGTCATGCAATGTTCATTCATACCCATTTCTTGATGAACATTATGCTTCAGACAATTATTTTTGTAAACTGTCCTCTAAAATATCACATGTATTAATTGGACTGTTGGGGCTCGCGCAGGCAAGTCGAAACTCTGCAATTTATTTATATTTTGGACCACAAATAGTGGCTCCTTGTAAAAGTTTGAATAAGTTTTGATTGTTTGTTGTTTTATTAAAATTTGAACGTACATCCTGACTACTAATGGGTTTGCAGGATATCTTCAAAAAATAAAGCAGAATGCTTGTGACTAAGAGGTCAAAGTTCGATAAATCATTCAGCAAACAAACTACATATTTTTCTAAGATTTTTATAACGGTATGATGCGTTCCCTTATCTTAAAAAAATGGTCCGATTGTTATGGGGGATTTTCTTTGTCTGATTATTAATTATGTTATCATAAATGTTATTAATGGTGAGGGCCTATAATTTGCCTACTCTGGAGTGCTGTAACATCTTCTCCACCACCAAAGGATAGACTGCATCTTCTGAAATAACTTTGAAAAAAAAGAGAAGGTACGCTCTAAATCTGTTAGGATTAAAAAAATTATTGCCTGCTGCGAAATAGGCTATTACTTGCGCAGTAATGATCCGGTCGTAGTATTTGTTTATTTGAATCCAAACGGCAACTACTTTTGGACAGGTTGTTTCAGCGGGTGCCAGGACGCTAGTGCTAACCGGCTTAATCCGAGAGACGTGGAATGACGGATGTATGCGTAAAGATCTCGGGAGCTTCAACTGGAGCGTGACTGGATTGATTTTCCACACTATTTTGGACGGGCCAATATAGTGGGGTGCCAGTTTGCGGGATTCCACCTTCAAGGGGAGGTCCCGCGTAGACAGTCAAACTCTCTGCCCAACCCGATAAGACGGGGCCAAACAACGCTTTCTATCAGCAAAGGATTTTTGTTTGCGCCCCGAACGCAACAGCGAAGAACGGACCTTAGTCCAATCCGACCGACAACGACGAATAAACTGATTTACTGAGGGAATCTCGGAATTGTTCTCAGTCTCCGGAAATAGTGGGGGTTGGTAACCCACTTGGGCCTCAAAGGGGGAAAGCCCCATGGAGGAATTACACAGAGAGTTATGGGAGTATTCGGCCCTAGCTAAAAATCGACTCCACAACGAGGGATTATCGGCCGCCAAACATCAAAGAGTGTTTTCTAGAGACTGATTAGTCCGTTCCGTCTGCCTGTTGGTCTCCGGGTGAAACCCCAAGGAGAGACTCACGGTGGCCCCCAACTGCTTACAAAAAGCCTGCCAGAATCTGGCCGTAAATTGAGGGCCTCAGTCAGAGACGACATTATGCGGAAGCCCATGTAATCAGAACACATTGTTAACCACAAACCGAAGGCAGCTTGGGTAGCATGACAAAATGAGCCGCTTTAGAAAAACTGTCAACCACTACCAGAATGACAGTGTTGTCGCCAGATACAGGCAACCTAGTAATAAAATCGTGTGCAAGGGCGCCTGAGAATGGGCAAAGGTCGCAGCAGGCCAGAGGGAGGGAGGTGGGAAGTCTTATTCCTGGAACACACGCCACAGGCAGCGACAAACTCCCGAATGTCCTTCATCATATCTGGCCACCAAAAACGTTGGTACAGGAACTGCTTGGTCCGATGGGCCCCCAGGTGCCCAGCCAAGCATGAAGAATGTCCCCACTGAAGGACCTGTGACCTAACCCCAAGCGGAACAAATAAATGGCCAGGAGGCTCCCCCCCAGGACCGGGATTGGATATTAACGCCTTCTGGACTAACTCAATCTCCCATTGAATGGGTGCCACAATCTGCGCCGAAGGAATAACAGGCTCCGGGGTAGGATCGCGATCAGTGGGATCATACATTCGTGACAGGCCGTCAGGCTTAATATTTTTGGAGCCTTGGCGATATGTAAGCATGAAATTAAAGCGATTAAAGAACAATACCCATCGCGCTTGCCGGGAATTACACTGCTTTGTTTGCTGAATATATTGGAGGTTTTTATAGTCGGTCCAAACCACAAAAGGGTGCTCAGCTCCCTCCAACCAGTGGCGCCACTCCTCAAGGGCCAACTCGACTGCTAATAACTCCCGGTCACCAGTACTATAATTGCGTTCCGCGGCGGATAAAGACCGGGAGAAATACGTGCATGGATGAAGCTTATTATCCCAACGAGGGCGCTGGGACACAATAGCACCCACGCCCACCTCCGAAGCATCTACCTCCACAACAAATGGGAGGGAGGGATCGAGCAAAACCAAAATAGGCTCTGAGCTAAAAAGTCTTTTTAATTCCTGAAAGGCAGCATTAGCCGCAGGAGACCAAAAAAAAAAACGCAGAGGAGGTATTCTTTTTAGTGAGCCCAATAATGGGGGCAGCTAAAATTACTGATAAAGCTCTTATAAAAATTGGCAAAGCCCAGATAGCGTTGAACCTCTTTAACACTCTGCGGCACGGGCCAATTCCTGACTGCAGCCCCCTTGTCCGGGTCCATCCGCACCAACCCCTTAGAAACAATAAAGCCAAAGAACGAGACAGTTTGGGTGTGAAAAACACACTTTTCGGCTTTAACAAAAAGTTTGGCTTTGAGCAGGGCTTCAAGTACGCGTCTGATGTGTTTGTTTGTTCTTCGAGAGCGTTGAAGAAAATATCAAAATATCGTCAAGATAAACAAAGACTAATTTCTCCAACATCTCTCGGAGCATGTCATTGACGAATGCCTGGAACACCGAGGGGGCGTTAAAAAGCCTGAACGGTAAGACCAAATATTCGTAGTACCCATCATGAGTGTTGACAGCCATTTTCCATTCGTCCCCCTCCTGAATGCGAATTAAATTATACGCATTACAAAGACCTTGTTTCGTAAAAAATGACACCTCCTGCAGACGTTCAAACGCGGAGTTCACTAACGGAAGGGGTTATCGATTTTTAATGGTGATTTTATTCGGACCCCTGTAATCAATACAGGGACTCAGACCGCCATCCTTTTTTCCCACGAAAAAGAATTCCGCTCTGCCAGGGGACGTGGACGGCCGAATAAAACCATAGCCTCGCATGGCCCTGTGCTCAGGTCCAGATAACAAATATAGCGAACTCCTAGGCAGAGTTGTCCCAGGATAGAGATTGATTTCACAATCGTACGGACGATGAGGAGGTAATGTAGATGCTCGTTGCTTACTAAACACCTCAGCAAGATCCACAGAATCCCTGGGAACATTCAGAGGCAAGTCAAAGTTCAAAGTGGCACCAAATTCCTTACCCTGCTCAGAATCTAATGACTCCGTGACTGATTCCGAATCGCTAAAATCTTCCAAAAAATAATTGTCCTCTGGCTGTCACCAGTCAAATTGAGGATCCCATTCCAACCCCTCCTCTGCCCCTTCTTCTAGTCTAGGATGGCACGGTGAGGTGCCCCAAAACTATAGGAAAAGTGGGGGACCTGATAATAAAAATCGAACCTCTTCAGAGTGGCTACCAAAGGAAATGAACATCTTTAATGGTTCCAAAACTTCGGTTATAACTCCCGATCCCAGCAGGCGACCGTCCAAAGTTCTTACAGAGCATGATAATGAAAGCGTAACAGTGGGAACGGAGTGCCTCCTAGCCCACTTAATATCCATGAAACAATCAACAGCGCCCGAGTCCACGAACACTTCAATAGTAAATCTCTTGCTCCTCACGGTAAGTTCCACGGGAATTAGTGTTCAGAAGGGAAATTGGGTCTGCCCCTCTAGCGCCCCCTGAATCACTAGCAGGGTTTCCCCGAAGTTTAGGACAATGTGGACGGATATGACCTGGCATATTACAATTAAAGCAGATTACTCTTCTGCTAATAGGTCTCTTAGTCTGACGGTCAAAGGAACCATCAACTTGCATGGGCTCCACCGGAGTAGATTCTTTAATAGGTGGAATAGGAGGTGCACATTCGCCACTAGCAATTTTAGCCCCATTGTCAACCAGCGGTGATTTATTTAGTTTTCCCCGGTTGCGTTCGCGTATGGGGTTGTCAATTCGCACAGCTGTACGAACTAAAGAGTCTTAAGTCGAACAGGATTCTAAAGTAGCCAGCACGTCCTTAATCTTCTCCGTTAGGGCCTGGCTAAATACAGTCATCAGAGGAGCCTCCGGCCAGCCTGCCTCTGTGGCCTGAGAACGAAAAGCAATAGAAAACTCGGCTGCGCTTTCTTTGCCCTGTTTTAGGTGCATTAAACGCGTAGCTGCATCTAGACCACAAATGTCTTGATCGAAAACAGACACTATCTCCCAAACAAGGGCCTCTAGAGAATTTACGACCGGTGAGTTAGATCTGATCAGTGGTCTGACCCAAGTGAGTGCTGTGCCAGCCAACAGGGATAATATAAATGCAACCCAAGAATCCTCATTAACAAAACGTGATGGCTGAACCTTAAAAAATTTTTCACACTGGGCAATAAAATCCTTACACTTTCCGGCCTCGCCACTATATCTTTGGGGCATTTGCAACTTAGGTTCTCGGGGAGGATGTATGGATGGTGCTTCTGCAACTCTGTGTGAAGTTTGTAACGTTAGAGATTTAATACTCTCAGACAAGTCTAACAGAACACTCTGCTGATTCTGAAGAGAGGTCTCTTGCAGGTGTAGTCTCTCAACAAGTTCAGATTGTTGATTGCAAAAACCTGAAAGTGTGTTAGCGAACCCAGCCAACATCTCTTGTTGGTCGGCGATAGCCCTCTTAATTTCAGCCACCCCTGGCGTCTCCATAGTGGCTAGATTGTACTGTGATGGCTCCTGGAAGTGGACGACAAGAGCAGTGGTGAGAAATAAAAGACAAAACTCACAGCGCACTGAGAGACTAAAAACAGATAGAAATTACGAGACTCACGCTACCAACGGACCAGACGCCGTCCGAGGTAGAAAACAGACGAGCTGGAGGAAAACAAAAGAAAAGGGAAAATAAACCAAAGATTCCCTTACGCACCAACAATAATCCTGTTATGCAGCTAAGTCCCTGACAGTACTCTCTCTAGAGACCTTACCGGCTAAAGCGCCAAAGAAACACTAACACTCAAGCAACGAGCGCGAGGCAGAACAGGAGCTTAAATAGAGTCCGGGTAACGCCCCCACTTAATGCCAGCTGGGCCAGGAATCTGATAGGGCGTACAACGATATCGTCCCGGACGGGAGCAACAAAGGTCTCAATCCTTCCAAACCATGACACAGGTGGTGTAGAAATACAAATGATCCGCTATACAAGCTGAATTACCGCACGAGAGAATGAAACAAATCTCACTGCTTAAGTTACTGCAGAAGTCCAAAGCATTAAATATGATAAAAAAAGACTGATAAATTTTGGTTTTAAAAATGCACGCTTTTAAATGAAAATAAAATAGAGCTCCTAACGTCACTAAACACACCAACTTCATTCAGAGAGTTACTAACAGACACACAGATGCAGTATGTAGAGTGAGCCTATGCAGGTTCCTTACCATTTGTGTATTGAATAAAACGGTAAAATAAACATAACTTAGCCTATAAAAACCATAAAACAAAGTTATAAAAAGTCGAATTTGGGATTTCAAATGAACATTTTTTTTTTAACTGCAGTTGATAAAACTTGTTAGCTTTTGCTGACGTATCATATAAATGCAGTCAATTTATCATGCGAGGAAAATGGACTCATTGAATGGCACCAGACAATCCCGTGTTGTCTAGCGAGCTGATTATGATATTACACTTGATAAGTTTACAAAAGAAAAAAAAAAACAATAAAAGCTTAATGTTTGTCAAACTGTAATAAAAGTGTACATTCATTAATGTCATGTCTCATCATGATCATGGGACTGGCACATCAGACTGGCATTGGCTTGAGAAAGGCATCATAAGGGGCAGCACTATCTCGTCTTTTTCGCCCTCTCTAAAAATATGGTTGTTAAGACAGCTAAGTGTTTATGTCATTCTCTGTGGTTGCAGCTACAGCCACTGACACCAGCATGGGCCACTGTCAGTGAGGGTAATTGTGTTCCTCGGAGCCTGAAATAATCCGCACCTACAACTTAGAGCAAGGTCTGCTGTCCTTGCCACAGCACCCAGCTGGGCACTTGGAAAGGGGCATGGGCTGGCAGTGGACATTTACAGCCCTGGCAACATCAACCCAGCTCCAACCAGATCATCATGACAGAGTCCACCTAGCAGCTTATTATGCTCAAACTCACATTGCTTTGGGAAGGTCGTATGGATGAGACCAACTAAGAGAAAGCACACCAAGTGCTAGGAGCTTGTGGAAGAGTGCTTGTGAAAGGCAAGGCTGACAATCGCTGCAGGGCCGGATCAAGGCCGTGTAAGGCCCCGGGGCACATGTCTATTGGCTTTCTATTGGCCAAGAGACACGACACGTGTACGGCCAGAGCGAAGCCACGATCTGATAAAAGGCCCTGCCTCATACATTAGTGCCCCCACCACCTGCAGTTAAACAGCTCAATTTCTAAGCACCAGGGGTCCAGGGGCCTCAAATTGTAAGCACCAAAGGGGCCCAGGGGCCTGACAATGTCAAGACTGTGGATTGAGGCCCCCAGTGGTTAGCTCATGCTATAAGTAGCCATAAGTCAGTTAATGTATTTTGTACCGAGGACCATGGCATTCAACTTTCCATAAAAGTCACGCGGTCGGAGTCCCCTTGAGAGTCCAAGGCCCCGAGGCACTGGCCCCTCTGGCCCAGTCTAAAATCCTGCCGTGAATCTCTCTGTTAACCTTTAGAGGTTAAAATTTGTTGAAATTCACTGTTACTTCTACAGTGTTGTTGAAAAAAATACTGAGAGGTTTTTCAAGGATCAGTGATTCTAAACTTTTGGGTAATTGTTTTATTCAAAATTATGAATGTATGATTCATAAAGCAGATGAAAAACAGCCCATTTTCCAACTGTCCCAATTCTTTTTCTTTTCAAGTACATGGCTCTATAATGTTCGTGTAGGTGATTGTGCTCATGTATGCTGACGTGTGTGAATACGTGACTTGACATTTGATGCATGTAGTTGGTTTTCTGTCATTTTTAGAAAATCTTTAAATCTACAGAAAAATATAATGTAGTTCTTTTTTCCCCCCAAACATTTTCATGGTAAATTTGCGCCATCTTCTGGTGTTCTTGTGAAATTACCATCGAATGCTCACTGTGAGATGACTGGGGGGTGAGAGAGAGGCCAGTGAATCCTATTTACATTTTTCTGTTATCAGAAGTATAAATAGGTTTTAATCCTCTTATAAGCATTCAACTGAATATAAAAATTGCTTTTTTATATAATGCAGTACATGATACCAAGTATTGCAACATCTTATGTTAATTTGTTGTCTGAACTAAAAATTCAAGATATTTTATTTGATGTTATTTATTTAACTTGAGAAATCAATGCAAATTGTATACATGCATCAAAAGAAACTACTCATTGAGTAGGAAAGAATATTAGACCTCACAAATAAACAGCATTGTACCACAGAACTGTTGAATGCCCATTTGGGACTTGTCGATAGACATTCTAAGGGTGTGCACTATTTTCTTATTACTGCAATCCTACAGTGCAGTTAAAAACATGTTAACCTTTGGACACTTTGTATCAATTCACCACTCATGAATTTCAGGCTAAGTTTAACTGACTCTTTCAGTCAAAAAGTTGCAAATATAGAATGTGAAGGCTAAGGCACAGACCATCTGTTTGAGTTTTCCTGTTAATAGCTGTGGCGAATATAGTGATTATGACAAATTGGACATGGCACAATGCAACAACTGTCCAAGTAGAATTATGACTCTACAAAATTATTATCCATAACTCTGAATGACAAAATAAAATAGAGCTAAGGTCTACACTCTACAGTCTCAGCAATTGAAGTTTTTCCTGTTTCAAAGCAACATACCTGTATGTTAACAGTGCTGGACACAAATAGTGAGCATATAAATGCAATTTTTGAACAAAAACACCAAAACTATGTCTTAAGCCAAACACATATGTGTAGTGACGATGCTATGAGCGCAATAAACAACTTCATGTCAGTAATCATACAAAAATAAATGTTGCATCGTCAGCTTTGTGGTTAAGTGGTCTTACATGACAGGTGTGCAATCGTTTTTGCGTAATGACCGGTGTGTAGAAGCATATTGCTTGCTTATTTGTAATGCTAGTCTTGTGTTTTGATTAGAAACTATTTCATGTGTTGTATACGCTTAAAAATCCATAAACGCAATACTTACTGCCAGCATCATCTTTACTTTTACTATAAGTACCTTAAGCTGAGCAATTAATTTGGCAGTTATCTGGATATTGGCTCCATATTTGTCACTAAAGATACCAATTGTGATTATTATTATCATCATCATTATTATTATGGTTACTATTATTACTACTAGTAGTAGTAGTAATATTTGTGGTAGCAGTATTGCTGCTGATGACAAAAAGCGTTGTGAGATGGAAAGATAATTTTGTTTATGGTGCCACAACTGATTCTGCAGCTCTTCCTGATGCTGATGTGCATGATGATGCAGATGATGATAAAGTGAGTCATTATGATAATTCCTGATGTAGCATCATCAGCATTCAAATGACTGAAGTACCCAGAAAACCTGTTTACTTTTTGCGAGAATTTATGTTATTTCTTCCCTGACTGAGTTGGGAACAGCAGTGAGTCATGCTGAGGGCGTGAGGGAGGGCGAAGGACAGGGCTCTATTTTTTTTTTTCTGTCTGAACAGGGTTTGCTGCTACAGCCTCACTCACTTTTTACCTTTTGATTGGCAGTTGTCCTATGTTCATCTTTCCAGCCTCAACCCTTATTCACTCAGTGTGCAGTCTAGGGCTGTCCATTCACACCACTGTAGAGCGATGGTCCCAATTTCTCTCACACCTGTGGTGAAGTCTTCTGTCTCAAAGCCTGACTCACCATTGCAGGAAGCAGCTCAATTGAAATATCCAAGCCAGGCTCTGAAGTGATATTATTTTCATTCATGGCACCAAGTCTGCCCAGGATGCAGTGCTATCTTGTTTCATTCTTTATTACCTCTTTTCTGTTTTTTTTTTTTAAATCTATTACTTGGAAGCTAGGCAACCATTTGATTGGGCATTGAGCCTTTGAATGGTCTGGCGGTAGCCTGCATTGACCGCAGTCCATTTCGTCACTGTAATTATACTGAAGTCATTGAAAGGAGTTTTACTTACTTTTTTCAGGATAATTAGTGGACCATTACCTTGGGAACATTAATTAGTTTTTCATTCAATTTTAGTTTAGCCCTTGTTGCCAGAAAAGTATGTCAAAATGCTTTGACAACTGAGGTGGTTACATCTGAAAATTGTTGTTTATCTGTTGATGCTGCCGATTCAAGGAGATATGAGAAAACTGATGCTGTGAGGGATTGATGAAATGAAAGCTGATGTTATTTTAATGAAAAAGAATTGCAGATTCAGTTGCAGTGAAAGATGAACTTCTTACCCTTGTACTTTCGATGATTTGTTCTACAACTATTATTGATGTGTTTTTGATTGAATTTCTCTGAGCAAACACAAATCAGTTATTGGCCACGCTCTGTGGGTTTAGCTGCCAAAAGCGTGTGATTTCTTATGTGTTATGGTGGGCCTAAGTAACTGTGTTTGATTGATAATCGGCACTGACAGGGGTCGACACTGTACCATGTTGAGTTTGAATATGCTGACTCACATGTGTTTATTTACTTGCCATGTGGAATTACCCTAAAATGTCTTTTTGAATATAAATTTCTTCCAACACGCCAGAACACATCAACTTCATGATGCATTCTTGAAACTGCAAAGAGCGGAAGGTTTCTTCGAAAATCACTTCAGCTGGACAGGCCTGGGAAGTTGTGCTGCTCTGGTGAGACCTCAAATACTCCGGAAGAGTGGAATAGATCGTATCATTATTTTATACAGTATGTACAGACAGGTGAAAAATTTACTGTCCTAGTAAGGTCCTGAGCCTTCACTTGCCACCAAATTAGCTTTAACAGTACTTGGAATTGAGTCTACATGTATGAAACTTTAGCGGAGAAATTGAGTATTTTTTTCCCCCTAAGAGATTTTCCGTCATTTGCTGTATTGATGATGGTGGCAGAGAATGCTGTCTGACTTTTGGTTCCAAAATCTCCCATATGAGTTCTATCTGTTTGAGAAAGTTGGCCGCCCATTCTTTGGATCATTTTCATACTCATCAAACCATTCAGTGACCCCTTATGCCGGGGGTGTCCAATCAAATCCACAAAGGGCCTGTCGTGGTTCTGTGTTTTGTTGTCATGCCTTATGTTTACGGTTATGTCTTTTCTTTATTCTTTTTGGTTATTTTATATTCCGATTTTCTGTTCTTGCCATTCTAGGTCTCATTGCACTTGTCTCCCCTGTCTTGTGATCAGTTGGTTCAGTCCGTCTTCCCTGTCTGCGTGCTTACCTGCTTCGGGTGATTTCAATGGTTTCTTGTGTTTTATGTTATTACTTCAATTCTCGTTTATTTCCATCACCTTGCTTTCCAAGATTACTTATAACACTAACATTTTTATTTTGTATCATAGTCTACTAACTGAACTAATCCATGTATATATTACTAACTTACTAATGAACACTTTGGTTAATTTGTAAAGCTGCACCTCTACTAATTATTACTAATTCAATCTCAGCAATCAGCCTGTTCTGGTCTCCACCTCTTGCTTTGCTTTCTCTGCCTCTTCCTGTGTTTCAGTGAGATCTCTCACACTTGCTTAATTCCTTTCCTGCACTCATTGTGTGTGCACCTAGAACACCTAGACTGGAGCTGTTTATCTGTCATGGGGTGTCTGCGTTGATCCTGTCTGTGTCTTGGCTTTTCCCAATTGTTGTGGTTTAGGACTTCCCCATGTGTGCCTTCCTCTGTAATTAGTTCTTATCCCATTGACCTGTTCCCCACAAAGCATGTGACTTCCCTTGTGTCTATTTAGAGTCCTTACTGCAGTTCAGCCCTTGTCAGAATGTTGATCAATATTCTTTTGTGCAGAGCTCCTTATATGCCAATCGATTATTGTTTCTCCACAACTGTTTCGCCTGACCTTGATTTTGCCTAAGCCCTTCTGTTCTTGTTTTTGTCTTTTTGGATTTTCGATCTATCTTCTGTAAGATATCATTTACTGTTTTGGATGCCCTGTGTATGACCCTCTGTTCTGGATTATGACTGATTTTGGCCTGCTGTCAATGTACCGTCGCACTTCTGCTTTACTGGTTTTGACCCCGGCCCATCTAGTCAACTTTGCTTTTTGGATTTCATTTTTTTTTTCTTTGCAATTGTCTCCTGGTCCTGACCCTGTTTTCAATAAAGGCTTACGATTTTTGGAATTTCTGTTTTCGCGAGTGGTTCCTGAGCGCACTGTCACAGGGCCAGTGTGGGTGCTGGTTTTGGTTACAGCCCAGTACTTGCACATCTGATTCTTCGTACCAGGTCTTGATTGAACCCCTTGATCAGTTAATTAGAGGACTCCGGTGTTGCGGCACTGGGCTAAAACAAAAACCTGCGCCCACACCGGCCCTTCATGGAGAAGATTTGACACCCCTGCCTTATGCTCTGTGGGGCTTGAGCCATTGTCATCCCAGAACAGACCAGTCCTGCCATGGTAAGAATACTTCTGAATGGTATATAGAGATGATTGCACAGAATAACTCCTCACCGATTCTGAATGACCATTTTGCCTTTAGTGGGATGACTGCACCCAAACCATGGCAGGAAAATGAACAGAAGCATCTGGGTTGGCTATGTGTGGGTTTTTTTTTTCACATTAATGATGGACCCCCCCCCCCCCTTTAATTTGTCACCTGACTTTAGTTATTTGAATATTCTGGAAATACAAAAAAAATACGGGGAAAATAGATTAAAAATAAGTCTGTCCTGGCCATTTTTCCGCAGTGTAATGACTAAATAGTTTCAGCTTTTGATTATGACATGCGAGGCATAAGACAAATCACAGATGAGAACACTTCCGAGTTTAAACACTAGATGTCACTCTGCTACCATTTGTAGGGATGGCACATTTGAAGCTTCGAAACGTTTCAAAACATTTAAACCATTTTTCCAAAATGTTTTGTTACATTTCAAGACTTGCTCGCTCAACATTGGCATCCACTGGCAGAAGTTGTCATTGCAGCCTTTTAATTGTTGATGTTGTGTTGAAGCCCCCCTTTTCACAAATCCAAAAATATTCATAGTTTTGACACAGGCACGATCAGTCAATTATATTTTTTTTGTACAATATGACTTTCTTATTGTATGGCATTGTTTATTTTGCCGTTAAATGTTCTCATTCATTGAAAATGATTGACAGGTCAGCCTTTTAACTTGCCGATACTCGTGCTACGCACCGCTGATTGAATTGGTCGGTTTTACATGCAGAAACGGCTTTAAAAGACAGTTTTCACTATATTGCTAAGTTCGAAACCTGGCGCGTCGCCTTTGGGCTGTAAAACCGGTGTATGCGGAAAAAAGACTCATTATTCACGGTGGTTTCGGAGGAGATGCGTGAAATTGCTCAAATCGCCAACTCAGTAATAGGCTATAGATGTAGATGGACTTGACAATTAGTATGTTTGATTCTGCCTAGTTGGTATTACACCTCATTGAGATTATACACTTCAATAGGCTATAATGCGGTATGAAGATTAAGATGCAAAAACATTTTGCTCAAAGACTTTTATTCAGGGATAATATTCGCCGCACTTTTCTTATTCAGCTGGCTTCTCTGCTTCTCTACCATCTGAAATCAAATTACAATTTTATTTAAACAAAAAACAAACATGCTTCAACGAAGTGACACATTGGAAAATACCTGGTAAGCTTTAGAATATCTATGTTGCATTTTGAACAACTGGCAAAATCCTCACAAAATCTCTCATCACAACTCAACGAAGCAAAACACCTGTATTCTCCCTTGACTTTGGAAAACCTTTCGCGGTGGACGGATAGCGACCACGTGACGTTTCGAAATGTCTATCTATCGAACGCCGTGTCGGAACCGGAAGTGTTAAAACGTTTTGAAGCCATTCGAACTTCGGTGTCGAAATTGCTATCTCTAACCATTTGGTTCCGACAACACAGCACGAACTGAACCATGACTAGCTCGTATTCACCTTTTATTAATAGCAGAATGTACATTTAAAAATGAATTCTGTGTATGGTGATTTCAGAAAATTTGGAGAAAATGGAGACATGCTTCATTTTCGGCTGTCAACTTCAACTGAAGTGTATCACACAAATTCATAATCACCTACAGTAAGACTAACACTTCTCTCTTAACCTGGGATAACAACTATAATGTGCATTGCGTAATATGAATGTGTTTATCTTCATGACTCAAACCCTTTTTCACAGGCTGGGAACCGCACCATCAAACTCTTGACTGAAAGCAAGCAAGGGTGTTTATTGAGCATGTACTTCCAACTGAATGTAGTGCACTGTAAGTTCAAGTTCAAGTCACTTTATTGTCCCCAGTGGGATGATTTGTCGTGCAGCAGATGGTATGGCACAAACACACAACACACAGTCTCACGCACAATAAAGACTGCCTACCTTGCAGGCATAGTTTTAAAAAAAACCACAACAACAATCAATAAATAACAAGTCAATAAGAAACGGCCCAGGCTCAGCATAATATGTCTAAAATGGGGGGGGGGGTTTAGCTATGGTTATTCATAGAATTAAGAAGTAGATTGGCTGCAGGTACAAAAGAGTGTTTATATCTGTTGGTTCTGGATTGTGGAAGTTGAAAGACTGAATCATACAGCAACATCTGAAATTCAGCCTGCAAGGGGTGAGAACTATCTGACAGTATAGATTCAATCTTTTTAAACATCTGATTTTTATACAGTTCCTCCAAGCTCTTCTGCTTAGAACCTATAATGCAACTGCTCACCTTAATAACCATGGAAAGGGAGTTATTTTGTTTCACAATGATAGAACCATACCAGCAAATTAAAGAAAAGGTGACAACTGACTCAATGGATCTATAAAAAAGGGTCATCAGGGTCTTGTCCACATTAAACTGAGCCAGCTTCCTCAGGCAGTACAGGCACTGCTGGCCTTCATTGCAAAGTAAGTTAGTGTTGGACTCAAAACACAACTTCTTATCAATGATGGATTCTAAATACTTGTACTCTTTTTACAATTTCCATGTCCTGACCCATTATGCTGGATTTGACCATGTTAGAGGCATTATGCCTAAAATCAATACACATGTCCTTAGTCTTTGAAGCATTCAGTTCAAGAAAGGCATCCTGACACCATGACATTACATTACAGGTTCTTAGCAGACGCTCTTATCCAGAGCAACGTACAAAAGTGCACAAGAACAGTACAAAAGAGCAGACCTCCTAGGAGACATGTTCGTAACCATGTTACGAAGTGGTCAATGACCAGACAGTGGAAGGTTTCCTTGTTGTTCAGTATGGTGACAATGACCGTATCGTCAGCAAACTTCACAAAGTACTGGTTTTCAGTTACAGAGCGACAATCACCGGTGTATAAGATATAGAGGAGGGGGGAGAGAACAAACACCTGCGGTGAGCCAGTTGATGTGAGGGCTAAGTCAGAGAGATGACCATTGACTCTCACTTGCTGGGATCTATTAGTGAAAAAGTCTAATATGCAGCCCACAAGGTTGGCCTCCAGTTGGATACAATTTGAGAGCTTCTCAGCCAGCAGGTGGGGCTGAATGGCGTTTAAGGCTGAGGAAAAGTCCACAAACAGCAATCTGGCATGGGTTTTGTTGCCCTCATGATGTTTGAGGATGAGTTTGAGTACTGTTACAGTTGCATCTTGGACCCCTCTCTTGAGTCTGTATGGGAACTGTCATGGGTCAAGGAGGTTGTTTGTCCTAAGTGTCAGCTCTCTTTCAATCAACTTTTCAAAGGACTTCACCACAAGCGACGTAAGGGCTATGGGTCTATAGTCATTTAAAGTCTTGGGGTGGCTATTCTTAGCTACAGGGACTATGGTTGACTGTTTCCATAAGTCAGGCACCTTCTGTTGGCGCATTGACTGATTTAAAATATAATTAAAAATGGGGCCTAGCTGTTCTGCACAAGAACAGAGAACATGGCCGTCAATGTTTTCTGAGCCAGAACCTGTTTTGGCTTTGCAGTGTTTGAAGGTGTTCATAACATTTTGCACAGAGAAAGAGACAGCTGATTCGGAGAGGGACAGTAAAGACTGTTTTTGGGAAACAGTTTCATTGCTAAAAATCATGTATATAGAATCTCAAATAAAACTGATTTAGTTCTTGGGCCAGCACTTTGTCTGATGTAAAGCCTTCAAGTGCCACCTTTTTCTTTGTTTTGTCATTTAGACCCACCATTGTTCTGAAACTGTCCCACGCTGAGCCTTGGAGATTATTGCTCAGGTTGTGTTCCACTTTGAGTTTATAGTCCAATTTCGCCCTTTTGATTGCACGTTTAATAACCTACTGGATGCTGTGTAATTCCTGAAGGTTGCTTTGCCTGAATGCTAGAACCCAGGAGAAGGAGCGGGACAGATTTGTAAGCACCTTGATGGAGCCATAACACTGATCAAGAATCTTGCCGTTCCTGGTTGGGCAAGACATGTATTTATATAAAAAAATGTTAATTTCATCCAATGAGCAGTGATTGAAGTCACCTAATTATGTTTAGGGCATTGGGGGACACTGCCTGCTGTTTCTGAACAGTGTTATGGATTCATTCTAGGGCAGTGCTTTCGTTAGCCTTCAGGAGAATGTAAACAACAGTTATGAAAATCTGCGGGAATTCTCTGGCTAGATAAAAGGGGTGCATGGAGACAGAGAGCAGTTCAATGTCTTTTGTACACAGCTTCTCTTTCACTAGTGTAGTTCTGGACTAGCGCTCATTTATGTACAGGCACGCCCCTCCCCCTTGTGAATTACCAGTGGTCGCTGCGACCCGGTCCATATGTAAAGGCGCACCGTAACCATCCAATGCAATTTTAGAGTCCAAGTCCGACTCTCCCAGCCATGTTTCTGTCAGGGCCAGGATACAGTACAAGCTTCTTTGAATTTGTGTTGGTATCGAACTTATTTCGGAGGGACTACATGTAAGCCAGGATGATAGAGGGTGGAGAAACGCGCGACAGGGGCCGCCTTGCTCGCTCGTGTAATCCGCCTCTCCTACGCCGCTTCCTTGCTCTCCGTTGAGGTGCACTGGTGGAGCTCCCGTTCTTTCCATACTGCCATTTGATGTCAGCGATGTTCGGGAAGATTAGATCCGGAGGTGGCCTAGAGTTCGCTGGTTGATCAAACTTTTTTTTTTCTTTTTGAAAATAAAAATTTGGCATCTCCAATCCCACCCGAGTCTGGAATGCCCAATTGGTGAACTATGTACAAGGCTTGCTCATTTGTGACCCCTTGCTGCCATTTCAGGAGAATGTAGACAGTTTGCGGCTCTCCTCCGAAGCACGCGCCCGTCAGCCACTGCTTCTTATACACTCATTGGTTGAATCTTCGCAAGTTCAGAACAAGGGCGGACGATACCCAGACATGGACAGGCTTAGAGTCTTCCTGACGTGCACCCGTCTGGCCAACAGGAGACGCTTGAGCAACAAACAAAGCTATTTATTTTATTTAATATATTTTTTGGTACGACCGGGGCTTGAACCCATGACGTGATAGACACTTCTGCACTGCAAAGCAGTGTCTTAACCGAGTGAGCCAACCAGCAGCTACTTAGTTGATCGAACTTTGACAGATAGTCTCAGCTGTATAAAATCCTTTATTGAGAGGTGCCGCACCAGGCTTCCCCCAGGTAGTATACATCCAACAACAACAATCTATTCCATTTTGACTGATCAGGGAAAGCGATCACAGCAGGGCTAATCAGGCGTAGAAGTTCCGGATGTACATAAAATAACTTCACGAGTTATACAAACAAACAGACAACCATCACGCTACTATTGCTGCTGGCCGCTGCATGCGCATGCTCGCCTCCTCGATCATAAACGCACAAAGAGGTAAGGCTGATGACACAATGAGTCACAATGATGTAGGGAAGGGAGTCTTTATTAACAGGAATTCAGAAATAGAAGCAGGGATTGCTGTGGCCCAGAACTGTTGAAGGGCAGTCCAGGTAAGTTAGTAATGACTGGAAAGGGTAGGGGTGTGTCTGCGCCCAGGTCAGTGGTCATACTGGGGCAGAGGCCAGGTGATGAATCCCATTGAAGCAGGACTGGCTGGCAGTAGAACTGTGGGCTCTGGAAGGAATGCAGTCCCAATCCTGGAGACCAATGCAAATGCTTGGGATCTTGTCCTAATAATAAGACTCCAAAGAGTAAATACATTTTTTTATCATTGAATCATATACTAGAAGACACAAACTGACTGCAAGGCATGGTAGGGTTGGAATCATGACAACCCAGCAACCTCACAAACACGGCAATGAACTTACATTGTATAGACAAGGTATTCACAAAAGGGGTGAGGCACACAACTGATCATGCTTGGGAGTAAAGGAAGAGACGAGACAATAAATAAATGAACCACTGATGAAGTCTCTCGAAAAAAATGAGCAGTACAGCTCATGACGATGTTTAATTGTGAAAGTAAGAGCCTTTACTCATGCATAATGAGACAAGAACATGCAAAATTGGGACTAAACAGCTGCTTGGCCACAAGAGAGGTTCACATGCTGTCCAGTAAATCCAGATTTACCCTACTTCAGATTGATGGGCATGTCAAGGTAAGAAAGAAAGCCCATGAAGCAATGCACCCGTCATGCATAGTGCTCACTGTACAAGGCTCTAGAGGCAGAGTTATGGGTTGCTTAATTTGGTCAGGTCTTGGCTCAGCAATGTTATTCAGCAATGAAATAAATTCAGCTGACTACCGAAATTAGGCTGAATGCACTAAATGATCATGTTATCTTTTCAACTGATTTTTAGCCCACCTGGCCGACAGGCACAATTGGGCTTATGCTGTGCTTACGGTCATTTGTGGGGGTCTGTCATGCGTCCGTGCGTGCGTCCACAATTGTCGTTACAGCTTTCAGTTTTCCACGGATCCTTTTCATATTTTATATGCATGTATATGGGCCCAAGATCTAGCCCGAGTTCGACTTTGGGATTCTGCGATTCTCGGTTGGGCAACCAGGGGGCTTTTTCTGGAAAACGTCAAACAGTTCTAGCTCCCCTACTCTTTGACCTACGATTGTTCTGCCAAGGCTTCCTTAAATATATATATATATATATGTATGTGTGTGTGTGTGTGTGTGTGTGTGTGTGTGTATAAAATGGGTTTTTGATTTGACCTAAATTTAAAGGTTGTATAGGTCAAAGGCCATAAAATGATTTTGGATGCGTTCGAGCGCATCTGCTAGTAAGCCAGCTGCGGGACATTCCCGAAAAATTTTGTGAGAATCTTGCCGAAGTTGCGCGATAAGCCATCCAAACCCCACCATAGCTAGCTATCGCAGGGTTTGGAGGGCTTATTGCGTAATTCTTGCGTAATTTTTCGTAAATATCCTGCAGCCGGCTTACTTGCAGATGCGCTCGAACGCACTCTTTGTTTCAACGCCATAGTACCCTCATTCTCAACGGATGCTTTTCCTATTTTATATGCATGTATATGGGCCCAAGATCTAGCATGAGTTTGATTTTGGTCATGCTGCGATTCTTGGTTTGGCCACCAGATGGCTGATAAGGTTCAGACCAAGTTCGATTTTCAGCCCACTCGGACCGATGCTGTGGCCAATACGGGGCATTCCATTTTGGCCACGTTTGCGCTGTGGCTTTGCCTCTATTTTTTAATCCTTGACAGCATAGGTATATTGCCGGTTGACAGTGCCAAGATTCATCATGTTCAAATTATAGATAAAGCATTGTTCAGCAAGTCTTTGGGATGAGCTGAAGAAGATCTTTGGAGAGGTTTGACTGTTGTTGCGCTTGCCATTTCTCTGGGCTGGATAACCGGATAAAATATCATTTACGGAGGAACAAAAGATACATAGCTCACCATGGGATAGCGTTTAGGATGTCAACATTTATTTTCACAGGTGCGACACATATGTAATCATTCCTCTTGACATCACTATACTGCAACCCGCCCCAAATTATCCAATTATGACAGCACACTCCCCCACACAAGTCAACACCCCCACTTGCTCTCATAATGTACAGATCATATTGGCTAGGCCTACATTACTCATTCAGAATCTGGCAATTTACATTCTTTTATAGGTTGAAACAACACTTTCTAAACCAAACATAAATTTTCCAAATTTCTTTAGATTAAACTTGGTTGCAGGCTTAGTCATTATATCAGCCACCATATCTGCTGTCGGACAGTATTCTATGGTCACATTACCATCGCTGACTGACGAATGGACAAAATGAAAACGAATATCAATATGCTTACACCTGATGATTTACAAGATTTTTAGCCAAAGCAATGGCTCCTTGGTTGTCTTCTAAGATTTTTGCTGGTGCATATTTACATTCCTTGTCCATATCCTGTAACAAATGTAAGAAATATAGAAACTCTTGAGTTGTTGCAGCTAGAGCCATATATTCTGCCTCACATGTAGATAACGCAACTGTGGGCTGTTTCTTTGATTTCCCCGAAACTGCGGGGCCTTGTTCAGTTAAACTCACACAATAACCCGTGGTACTGCGCCTATCCTTCAGATCCGCTGCCCTGTCAGCGTCACTGTAGGCGACAAGTTTAAGCGCCTCTTCACTATTCTAGTAGCATAACTCATAATTTTCGGTACCTTTTCAACATCTCAGCACATGTTTGGCTGCCACTATGTGATGTTGTTTCGGTTGTGACAGGTATTGAGATAACCTGCTCACTATCAAACTTATGTCTGGTCTAGTACATGTCATCACATAAAGCAAGCTGCCTATAATTTCCCGATACCTTTGCGAGTCAGCAAGCTCACCATCACCATCTAGGGTTAACTTTTGTTCACACGGGGTAGATCTTGGTTTACACTCAGTCATACCAAATTTTTCTAATATCTTTGAGATATACCTCCGTTGACTCATTTTCACAATCCCTTTAGTCTGCTCAAAATCGATGCCAAGAAAATGCTTGAGTTTTCCCAAATCTTTCATTTTAAATCTTGCCATGAGCATTCTCTTCACACTCTCAATTTGTTCATGATCTCTAGCTGCAATAAGTAAATCAACCACGCAAACGACCAGTATGACCTTCTTACATCCTCCTCCTCTTGTGTAGACACAGTGGTCTGCTGAGTTCTGCTCGAATCCATTTTCACTGAGGTAGTCATGTAACACTCGATTCCAGTTTCTTCCTGACTGTTTTAACCCATACAGTGATTTGTTCAACTTTCCCACCAGTTCCTCCCCCGTTTCTGATTTGACTTCAAAACCCTTGGGTTGCTCTATATACACATCACAATCAATGGGTGCATTCAGATAAGCTGTCTTGACTTCCATTTGATGAAGATTAAAATCATATTGCGCTGCCAATTGCATTAATGTGCGTATGGAAGTCATGTTTGCTGTTGGGGAAAAAGTCTCCCGATAATCTATTCCAGCAACTTGATTGTAGCCTTTTGCAACATATCTGGCCTTATATACATCCGATCCGTCAACATTTACTTTTCATTGTGTAGACCCATTTCCCCCCCACTGCAGTCTTGCCCGGTGGTAAGGTTGTTAATGTAAGCGTGTCATTTTCTAGAAGAGAATTAACCTCTTCCTCCGTAGCACTAGCCCAACTTGGGACATTGAGGAACTCATAGCATCCTCAAAAGTCAGGGGTACACTACACACCATCCTGTAGCAATAATCGATGTTAGTTAATACCTGGTCATCATCATCAAAATCAGACACATAGTCCTTCAGGTATTTTGGAGCTATCCTTCTTGGATAGCGCATACCCTGATCATGTCCATCACCTCTTCTCTCGGGTTCTTGGCTAAGCACTGCCTCTGCCGCTGGACAGGTCAAGTCAGACTCTAGACTGTGTCATGGAGTTTGATCGGACATGGGTGGTACAGCCCTCTTACCATAATCATCTAAATCAGTCTGAGTTTCATGTTCTACAACACCATCTTTCATAATGAACTTCACTAGTCTGTGCTTTAGAACTTTTCCCGTACTTGGATAGTGGACAAGGTGGTGCTGGGCTATTCTTGTCGAACCCCACAAAAACTCCCTTTTCGCACCTGGGGTCTAACTTCTTCTTTTCATGCTTGTATGCATAACACACTGTTCCAAATGCACTGATTTTTGACACATCTGGCTGCTTTCCTGTTAGCATGTAGTAGGACGTCTGTTTAAATCTGTTGTTATAACATCTGTTACGTATTACTGCAGCAGCCATAACAGCATAAGCCCATAGTTCTTTAGGCAAGTTGCTCTCAATTAACATACATCTAGCCATTTCAAATAATGTTCGCCAATTTCTTTCAGCAGTCCCATTTTGATGGGGCGAGTAAGGGGCGAACGTTTCGTGCCGTATTTTGTTTCTGCGCAGTAGCCCTTGAAACTCTTTCCCTGTGTATTCTGTGCCATTATCTGACCTAATGCACTTGATCGTCCCGTGAGGGGCAGCATCGGCAATGAACCTCTCTGTAGCTTTAGAAGCATCACTCTTTGATCTCAAAAAATACACAAACACAACACCAGAATAATCATCAGTAAAGGATAAAGCATATCTGAACCCATCTTTTGCTTCGGGTTCAATAGGGCCAGAAAGATCAGTGTGCACTAACTCAAGTGCTACTTTTGCTCTCTCATCTGAATCTCGGTTCCGACTCTGAGCAAACTTCCCATTAATGCAAACCTCGCAGTTTAGATTTGACCAATTTAGCGGCCCTTTCATTCATTCCCCTCACAACATGTTGCAGCTTACACACATCGTCATAATTACAATGACCTAAAATTTTGTGCCAGGTTTGTACATCAAAACAAGCATGACATTGATCATTCTCACCAGTGCTGTAGGTGTCCAGGTAGTACAGTCTGTTGTACTCTTTAATGCCGAATCTGGTCCCGTCCTTGTGAACGAGCTGGTCACATCCCTGTTGGAAAGTCACTGACGCTCAGTTAGCCATAGCAGTCTTAACGGAGAATATGTTCTGCGGATAGGATGGGATGTACAGTGCTCCCTTCAGCAATGCCTTCACCCGCTGGCCTTCACTGGTCATCGGGTACACCTCCGCGTCTCCTCTCTTGGACGCAACGCCGCTCGTCCTGGTCCCGTCCTCCAGCTCCAAGACGTGTTTCTTCGACTGGAAGGTGTCATCAAAGTTCTTAAATCTCTTAATGTCTGTGATTATGTGAGATGTTACCCCTGGGTCCACCGCCAGGTCCCGTTGTCTGGATCCGTTGAGCTGGCCATCAATAATATTGAAGCAAAAAGCGTGTTCTTCCTCCTCGGTTGCTCGCTTGACATCGTCTCGATCTCGCCTTCTCCGTCTGCATGTAGAGTCACAGTGAGTCGCATTTTTACAGGTACTGCACGACTGTTTCTGTCTCTGGGACTGTACATTTGGGCAAAAACGAGCAATGTGCCCTTTCTGGTTGCAAGTGAAGCAAATGATGTTCTCTCTCCCCCCTCCAGGAGTTGAACCAGTCACTTTCATCACACCATCATCGGTTGAATTGCAGCCCAACTTTTCAGTACTCTCAAAACTTCTCAACTTAGTTTTGAAGTCAGTGAATGTCATGACGTCATCACTCTGGGTTATATAGACGCTAAACGGTTTAAATGACTCCGGCAATCCTTTCAGAACCGTTGCGATCAAAAGTCCATCACTGAGCGTCTCTTCAGCCTTTCTTAGTGGTGTAATGGCCCTTCGGCCCAAAGCACATAGTCTGTCACAGTTTCATTGACCCCCTTCTGGAGAGATGTTAGTTCTGTGTACAGGTTGATCACTCGCGGTTTGCCTTCACCTGCGTAGTGATTCCGCAGTATTTCCAAGGCTTTCCGCCCATCTCCGTCTGCGTCCCTCATTACCAGGGAGAGGCTCTTTCATCCAAGAACTGGATCAGTTCGGCGTAGGCGTCTCCAAGTTTCTCCTCGTACATGTCTGTGTCAAAGTCCTCAGCAGATCTGTCTGGCTCATGCAAGATGGTATCCTTTAGACCTTGCAGCTGCATGTGTCCTATGAACTTCACTTCCCACAGCTCATAATTTGTTTCGTCTCCGTCAAAACACAGTCTTAAACACTGGTTTCCAATATCCCGCCTGGGCCCATAACCTGTTGCGCTTGCCATTTCTCTGGGCTGGATAACCGGATAAAATATGATTTACGGAGGAACAAAAGATACATAGCACACCATGGAATAGCGTTTAGGACGTCGACATTTGTTTTCACAGGTGCGACACGTATGTAATCATTCCTCTTGACATCACTATAGTGCAACCCGCCCCCAATTATCCAATTTTGAGAGCACACACCCCCACACAAGTCAACAACTGTCCTATCATTAATACTAAATCTCGGCCAGAAAGTAATGCAACACTTGTCGGAAATAAATGTAACACTGCATACAATTGTCAAAATAATGTCACGGAGAATGTGTGCCGTGATCAGAGCTAAAGGCAATCCAACAAAATATTTTGCAAATGTGCAACTATTTTTGCCAGGCAGTATAGTTTTGACCCTAGTAAATCTACAAAACCTGCTCTACTTTGATATGAAAAAACTAAGACAAAGAATTACTTTCAAGATAAATTTTGACTGAATGTTTTACATTTTTAAAGGTATATAGTCTACGGAATAAGTGGGAGATGGCAGTTAATTTGAAAATTCATTTGGAGGGAAACCTACTCTGACTAATCACATCGGTTTGGCTAGATTTTCTCAATCTGGACTGTATGCATCAGGCTATAAGTTTTCTTGTTTACAGTAACATAAAATCAATATCCATAACAGCAGAGCTGTGTGGGAATTTTTTTTTTTTTTTGATACTTAAAGTGCTCTAATTATATGACTTTTTATTGGTCATTCTTGAAGTGTACTAAAAAAGGTTCAAATGTGTCATTGTTTAAAAAAAAAACAACACGAGTTTTCTCATTTTGGCCATTTATGCAGAAATGCTCTGTGAAATGCTCCGTTGAAAGTCCTGCCCCCGCCCTCCCAAAAACCACTGTGTGCTGTCATTGGTCAACTTGATCACTCACTTGTGACTGGTCCACCATTTGCGCATTGGGAAATGTCATGCCTCTTACCAAAAACGGATATCTGCCCCAGAGTGTATATGAGCATTAGAAACTAATACCAGTGTAACCTTGTGGGCGGAACCCACTTGATTCAAGGGCATGACAAACGGCTAGGCAAGAAAATTCAAAAGATGACATCACTAATTGATGAAAAAAATGGCCAGAAGCTATTGGGGCCTTTCAGTCAGCTCTGAAGCAGAGGGTTTTGCGGCAGAAAGTGCTTCTTCTGGAGGTGACTTTAAATTGTTTTCTGACGCAGACCTTTTAAATGCACATAAAAACGATGTGATTCACACTACGACATTAAAATAATGAAAAACCATAATAGGTGCACTTTAACCACTGTCTCAGAGTGGCCCTAGCTCTGACATTACCTGTTATAGCCAGAGATTTGCATGTGTGAGGTAACAATAGGCTCAGCCTCATGCAGGATGAAAGGGGGTCAAAATGTGTAAATTTGGTAGTCTCATCACTCCCCTACGGCCTCTCTTGATTGGCCTAAGGCATGTAGCTGTGCAGGCCAATACACGCTGACTGTGTTATCCTCTGATAACTGTGTGTGATTGGCAGTGTGACTGCATAGTGTAAAAGGCAAGGGCGAGTCGTCATGAGAGTCGGAGGAATTATGTGCCATGGTATTTTCCTCCTGAGTCGAAGAGAACAGGTCACGGTGGTGGACTAAACAGTTTGGCTGTGCTCAGAGTGGGAAAAAAAGTTAAATACAGGCAGTCAGGCTATGTACTCTCAAAGCAACAACAAATTTTAGTCAGGAACATCAGCAGGTGGATGGATATTGATACGCAAACATAATTAGAGTCATGCCTTTGGCAAGGGAATTTTCACAAAATGTCAAAAGCAGAATATCAAGCAGAATATAGGCAATAAGAAGTGCTCACAGAAAAATTCCTGACTGGTTGTTGAGATTTTTGCAGTATTAGTAAAGAAAGTTTCTTTTTATTGCTGTATCATTTGTTATTGCTGTATGATTGTATGATTGCTGTATGCTGTACGCTTTTATTATTGCTGTTTTTGCAATTATGAATTGCCTTCAATGATTTACAATTAAAGGATGCAATGTCTGGTTCAGTTCTGATAGAAAATAAAAAACCATGGTTCTCACTAATTTTTACAGTTTTACAAACATAATCTTTTTTCTGGCGACCAGACCTTGAGCCAAGTTTTATTTTTCACCCCGAGGTCCCGTGTGTAAAATCTGCTAACACGGCAATTTAAAACATGGATTCTTAGTCCTACACTCTAATGTATATGATGTTAGCCCTTTACATTAATTGCCATGTCGGTTCCCGTTCGGCTGTTTTTATGCCCCCGCCCTCGAAAGAGGAAGGGGGCATTATGTCGACACCATGTCCGTCCGTCGTCTGTCCGTCATTCGTAAACTTTTCGTTTCCGTGGGATAACTATAGAATCCCTCATCCGATATACCCCAAGTTCTCCTGTGTCTTTTTCAGAATCGCCTCTTTGCCAAAGCAGAGAAATGTGAATTAATGAACCATTTGTGATTTTTCTGGGATTCATAGTATTGGACTAAGGCATATCCAACGATCTGGGTGAAGTCCGAGCTGTCAACGAGTGGCTAAGACCTGTATTAAAATGCTTCCTGGGGTGCGCCAACTTCTGCCATCATTTCATCTGCAACTATAGCCACCCCATTGACTGCAGTCACATCCACTAGCATAACATGTGTCTGGACCCAAAGTGCTGGCATTGCTTTTCAAAGATTCAAGATTTGATTCATCAGTGCCCCGGTTCTCATCTGTCCCGATCCCAATAGTTTTTTGTTATTGAGGGGGATGCTTCCAATTTTGCTGTTAATGCTGTTCTGTCCCAAGAGTGTGCGGTCCAATGACTGTGCCTACTACTCTAATTGCCAGACCCCTAAGGAGCAAAAATATTCTGTGAGAGACTGGGAGCTCTTAGTCATCAAGCTGGCTTTGGATGAGTGTCACCACTGGCTGAATAGTTGGTAAGTAGCTTTGTTCCTTAGGACTGCTCACCTTGAGTACCTGAAACCAGGTTTAGTAATCCACCTGTGACCTTCCTCTTTAGGTAGCTTCACCCAAGCTCTCACCCTGTTTCATCAGACCCTTCCCTATTTTCAAAGTTATTAACCCAGTCCATCTCCAGTTACCCCGCACCCTGAAACGCATCCATCCTACAACACCAATTCCGAAGTATTTGGGACAAAGTGTAAATTGTGAATAAAATCAAAACGCAATGACTTTCAAATCGCACCAGCCAGTATTTTATTCACAATAAAACAGAGATAATATTGCAAATGTTGAAACTGAGAATTTTTAAATTTTATCCACAAAATGAGCTCAGTTCAAATTTAATGGCTGCTTCAGGTCTCAAAAAAGTTGGGGCAGGGGCCTGTTTACCCTGGTGTAGCATCCCGTCTTCTTTTTAACACAGAGTGGAGGTGTCTGGGCATTGAGGAGAAAAATTTATTGAGTTTAGCCATTAAAATTTGATCACACTTGTATAATACAGGCTTCTAGCTGCTGGAGAGTTTTAGATCTCCTTTGATAGACCTTTCGTTTAATTATGCGCCAACTGTTCCCAATTGGTGAAAGATCAGGACTGCAGGCAGGCCAGTTCAGCACATGGACTCTTCGAGTACGAAGCCATGCTGTACTAATAGCTGCAGTATGTGGTTATGCATTGTCCTGCTCAAATACACAAGGCCTTCTCTGGAATAGATGTCGTCTGGAGGGTACCATATGTTGCTCAAAAACCTTTATATACCTTTCAGTTTATGGTGCTTTTTAAAACATGCAAGTGTTCCACACCATGTACACTTATGGATCCCCATGCCATCAGAGATGCTGGCTTTTGAACTGAATGCTGATAACAAGAGGGGTAGTCTTTCTCCTCTTTAGCCCGGAGGACACAACCCCCATGATTTCCAACAACAATGTAAAATTTGGACTCGTCTGACCACAGGACACTTTGCCACTTTGCTACAGTCTATTTTAAATGAGACTTGGCCCACAGAACATGACGGCGCCTCTGGATCATGCTCAACAATGGCTTCCTTTTTGCATGATAGAGTTTTAGATGGCATCTGTGGATGGCACGGCGAACTGTGTTTACAGACAGTAGATTCTTGAAGTCTTCCTGGGCTCATTTAGTTATGTCAATGACAGAGTCGTGCCGGTGAGTGATGCAGTGGTGTCTGAGGGCCCGAAGATCACGGGCATCCAGTAAAGGTCTTCAGCCTTGTCCCTGACACGCAGAGATTTTTCCAGTTACTCTGAATCTTTGGATGATATTATGCACTATCGATGATGAGCCCTTCAAAGCCTTTGCCATTTGACGTTGAGGAACATTTTTTTTTTAAGTATTCTACAATTTTTTTTATGCAAGCCTTCACGGGTTGGAGAGCCTCTGGCCATCTTCTGAGAGACTCAGCCTCTCAAAGACATCCCTTTTATAGCCAAATATGTTACATTAACTGGCATCAGGTGTGTAATTACTTGCTAAATGTTCTTTCAGCTGATTGTCTTATATATTAATGACTTTTTCAGCCCTTTTTGCCTGTGTCCCAACTTTTTTGAGAACTGTTGCAGCCAGAAAATTTGAAATGAGCTCATTTTGTGAATAAAAATGTTAAATGCCTCAGTTTCAATATTTGAAATGTTGTCTATGTTCTCTTGTAAATAACATAATTGCTCATGTGATCCGAAAGTCATTGGATTTTGATTTATTCACAATTTACACTTCGTCCCAACTATTTCGGAATTGGGATTGTAATAAAGACCATGACATTCGAGGTTTGATTTAAGTGGATGTATCTTACAATGTGACCAACAGAAGCATTTAGATTTTGCTGTGGTGTTTGGTTTATCCTTGTAACTATAAATAATTGAGCATCCACAGGTCTTCTTAAACCTCAAAATTAATTCTGATTAAGCATTTAATGGCTAGCAGAGAACAAAACAGAATATATTGAACTAATATACCTGTGTTCTTGACAGCATGACAGGCGAGGTATTTGCATAATCCGATGCAGTAAAGGTACATTTACATATGCAGTAAAGATATATTGCACTAAATTTAATTATCTGACATTGAGAAGTGGAGGGGCATGAAAACCTTCACAACACAGCGGATGGTATGAAATAAAAATCCCATCAGAGGCAGGGCCACTCAACCAAGAACTGTTCACGCAGACACAGATAAAACTATGTATTTGAATTATTTTTATTTGGTATCTGCAAATGTTGCGAAACCTTAGATACATTGAAAATGTAATTCTGTTGTAAAACTAAATGTATTGCAGAATACAATTTGAATTTTTATGTTTATTATATTTGACATTTTCAGCAATGACCCACCTTTAAATCCACTTTCATCAATAGAGGTAAGCTGTTGGTTGATAAATCAGAGCAGCTTATTTCATGATTAACTCTCTTCACTTGGTTTACTGAATCTAGTTGGTTAATTTTACTTTGAGAGTACAAAAAAAAGAATGATGACGAAATGTCATATGAATCCATACTAGGTAACTGGCGGAAAACGAGTCACATAGCTCCCCTCACTCTCTAGATGCGGTCATGAATAACAACTTATATCCTTGTCTGTTTTAAGCATGTTGCAGCCTCACTTTTGCATCTCTAATGCTTAAATTATGCACTGTGTAAGTCTTTTTATCTTTAGAGATGGCTGTCTGAGTCAGAAAATAGCCCTTTAAGAGCATTGGATCATTGGCCAGTGCCCTCTCTCTTAACCTTGCCATTCTGACTCCATCATAAAAGCTCTGTCCTGGGATTTGGAGAGTGATGGCGCTTTAAATGACACTCCCTGAATGTAGTATATATCAGAGATAAATGTGTAATTTCACCTCCCCCCTTACCCTGGAGATAGATCTTCCTCATCAGCCTTTTACCAGAGCAGGTCCTCAGCCAAGGCTGAGGCGGTCTGTGTCAGGTACTATAAGAATTATTTATTTCGTTCTTATCTCCCAATCAGAATGGAACTTTTGATCATGGATCTATGGGAGACAGGTTGTATTCCTTCGACTTCGACACAACTGATCAAATGGTTGAAGAGGTAGCTCCGAGGTAGCTGGTCTAAACAAATTCATGATTCAGCGGGTTTGAGGAGAGATCAATCATAATAACCACAACAGACCTACTATACAGTAAATAGAATAACCTTGCCCCTTTGACAGAATGATTCCTACAAATCCTACACATCTGCATAATGTTGTTGCGATGTTGTGACTGTGGCATGACATCAACAGAACATTCTATTAAAACTGGAAGTACATTTGAGGTTAGCTAGTCTCAACAGGTCAGAGGTGCAGACAGCAGGAGCAACTGCTTTTAATGACGACATGAGTCAGACATTTCATAGTTGGAGGCCACTGAACTGACTAGTCTGCGCTGTCGTAATTACCTGAAAGTTTAAGAGGTTCTAATAATATACAATACTTAGCCATTAGAAGCTTACTAAAGCCTATTCAATTGTCATGACAGAATCAAGGATTTGATATTTCAGTGTCAGTCTACGTTAAAAATGGTTAAGTGTTCCCTGGTACAAAGAGGGGCTCTTCTGAAAGGAGGAATCCACCGATCTCAACTGCACTTCCACCAGCCAGCATCCAAAACAACACCTCCAAACTAGTTTCTATGTGACCTTATCAAAGATGAGCAACTTATTAACCCTCTATTAACCAGCGTAGCAAATCTGCTACATGAAGTAAAAGGGTTAACGGCCTGAACGCCCTGTTAGTTTTGTTTCTTATTTGAGAATAACTTGAATGGTATGTCACTTTAATTTTTTCATTAGCATTATTACCCAATGTAGTAGATTTGCAACAATTTGGAAAGGTGGTTCAAATGTGTCAAAATTTTTTTGTCTACTGTTTTTCAAAAAATGGCCCAAAATAAACATTTATCCATCTGGAAATAATTTTAACACGATTGGAAACGGGTTTGGTTAATAGAGAGTTAAACAAAGCATGCTCTTACTTTGCTGTGTCGTGCTCAGCTTGGCAACATGTGGCCTTTTCATGTTTGTTACTGGAAACACATTTTCCATACAGAGCTGTTGAATATTTTAAGTGCCACCTCTCCCTGCATCATGCCCTCAAGGTTGTGGGCATCCAGAGAGGAGCGGACTCTGTTGAGAGGCATGAATAATGATTGCACCCATTATTCTTTTACACTGCCTTGCCAAATAAAAAAAGTTGGACACGCTAATGTCTTGTGGGACAGCACTTGGCTTTGACCACAGCGGACATTCATCAATGCATTGTTTCAGCAATCTTATGCAATGTTACAACATTTATTCCCGTCCAAAGTTGAATTAATTTTTGGCAGAAATCTCGCGCCACTGATGAGAGAGTCAAACCACTCCGTAAAGCCTTCTTCAGCATATTCTGGAGACTTTCAATTGGTTAAGGTCAGGACTCTAGAGTAGGCAATTCATGTGTGAAAATCATTCTACATGCTTACTGAATCTCTTTCACAATGGGAGCCCATTGAAGCTTGGCAAGGGCATCTATTTAATGTGAGAGTTGTAAGGGACACATATGTAATGCAAGCACGCCTAGCACGGGAGCTGGAACATTTCTGTCAATGATCTGAGTGCAGATACGGCCTTTTCTGTATAGAGAAATGATCCAAATGAGTGCTTCTTTGATTTTTATGATGCTAAACAAGGTGCCTCCATAATTCTCATTGATAGATGCAAAATTAATGAACAACTTCTTTAATTTTGTATCCATATACTTTTGAATTGATTTTGGAGTACAATTTTACAATTGCTATTTATGTTATGATCATTCATTCTGAAGCTTAGCAATACTTGAAATACTCTGCCCAAATTATAAGTTACTTAATTGCATAATGGTATGTTGTATTATTAGCAAATGTCACAATTATTAAATGGTAATTCATTAGCTAGCTATAGCTTGCAAGCTAGCTGGCTAGCTAGCTAGTGATCTAATGTCAGTTGTGCTCAGAGGCCAGCCACATAATTAATGGCCATAGAAATCAGACTCGGAGATGCTTAGCTTAGGTTCTGCAAAGCCCTACATCTTATATTGCTCCATATATATTAGATCACAGTTTTAACATAAGGAATCTTTTTGAAGAACTCTTATTTGGCATTCTGAAACAAACCAACTTTATTTCTAAATTCATAAAACTCAAATTTTTCATTATTAAACCCATTCTTGGAGTCTAGTTCTCAAATCTCCAATTCAGTGTCTAATTGGACTTCATCAAAACCTGGGTGCTTGCTAGGTACTGCATTCAGTTGCTGACTCTCTTGTGTAAGCGAAATGGTCGTGCTGGAAACAATGCACCCACTGCATGTAAAATAATGTCCTATGCAGAAGGAAAGGAGTAACTTTAGGTTAATTAGCTAGCTAGCTAGCCAGATAGCATCGTGGCTAACTAAGGTATCATTGTTTGATTGTCGTCTGTTCTATTGCTGCACATCGTGCAGGGAGAACAACATAGGAATTTACATTAAGTAGTATCACCCTCACAATACCTTCCTCCCTACTTTCTTAATGTCTCCCATTTTTGTGTTTGTTCTTTAATGGCCACATTTCCAGGAAGGTCAGTTTCATTGGTCAGTATATTTCCCATAAATATCCAAAAAGACAAGGCAAATTGAAGAATATTTTCTATAATATAAACAGAAAATATGCAGCAAATTCACCATAAATTTCAATTTAAAGTAGGGATTCAAAGAAAATAAGTGCCCATAGAATTGGTTCTTTTTAGCAATTTCATGACATGTTGAAAGTATTCACTCATATAACTCATATATAAGAGAAAAAAAATGTTCATACTACTTGATATTTGCTTTCCAAATGTTGCTCCTTTTCCAACATAATCAGTCCACCAACAGGCTCATTTTCAGTGATGTCACATACGGGTTGTGTACTCTGAAAGTACCCAGATGTTCCATAGTTTTAATACTGACAACACTGAGAACTGTTTTCAATTTTGTTTTTAAAGCCTGACGAGTCAGAACGCTTAATAGATTTCTTCCAGACCTCCCAGTAGTTCATAGTTTTAAATCCCATGTTTAAATCTTTTTTTTTTTCAAGCTAATGTCGCATAAAGGTGATTTCTTTCATCGATGCATATTAGTTTTTTGCAGCTTATTTTGGTTCGTTCCATACCTGCAAAAAGTCTGGTCGCTGCGCTGGCTACACTATACTCGTACGCGTTGCCTTGTTTATAAAGAAAATTATGTTTTTACTGCAGTCACGCAACCATTCCAAGGACGGTTGGATAAGCCAATGCTCAGGGCTACAAGAAAGATAGTATTTTATGAACACAATTGAGTGGAGTCTCGTAACAGTGATTGACTGACATGCAAATATGGAGTGATGAGGTTGGTGCCATTTAGAACACAATCGTACCCCTCAAATATCTCCACCCAATACCTCAAAAGCAGCCTGAATCATCCGCCTGTACCTCTCATGCACTCAAGCTCAATTTTAGGTCTTAATTGCTTTTTTATAGTTGTTGTATCTCTTCTCTTCTGTGTTTGCTGTGAGCACATCCTGCTCTACCAAATGGAGGCGTTGCACTGGATGCAGAAACCGTACTGTAAGTGATGTGATCCCCAAAGTAACTCGGGGAGATGGCTTTGTTGGGACGGGAATGCATCAATTAATTATTTATTTATTTTAAAAAAAAAAAGTTTTTCCTTGCTCTGAAATGTCACATGTATAACCGGATATTAAACCTCAGGTCCAAATGCTCCGCCTTATCCACAACACTAGCTCAACAGACTATATATTCACTGGTCGATTCAGCACTTATATAGCTGTGCTGTGTTTGATATGGGCGCAAGGATTCTCAGTCATAAACCGGCTTTGAAAACAATAGTTTAATATTTAGCGGTTAATTATAGCGAAAATACAAAAAAAACAAACATTTAAGTGATTATACAGCTGAGGTTTTCCTGTGCATAGCATAATGGCGAGAAGACTCTCAGATTGACTGGCTAAAACAATAGCGAGTGCAGATTTACCCACAAACAGCTTTTATGACATAATACCAAAGGTAAGAAAAATGTTTGCTCATCTCTGGAGCTTTTAAAGTGTATGCCTGCTGTTCTTTGAGTGTGGTGTCAATTTAAAATGACAAGGCTTATATTGTTGGAATCTTTGGACTGTCCTTTTTCATTTGAGGTATCGTTTGTATGCATAGCACAAATTCAATAGAAATGCTTGCGATAGAGCACTGATCATATTTTATTTAATGTTTTGCAACATGCTTATTTTCTTTCTTGGCACTTGAATTGTGTTCTGTTTTGGTAAAAATGGTCATCACGAGCGTTTCGCTGAGTTTCTTCGTTGTAAGAGGATATGCCGCACGACGAGGTTGCTATTAGGAAACATGCTGTATTTATTATGCTAATTCATTGCCCCCGTTATGGGGGCGTTCAAGCTTAAGGTTAATATGTGTATTTAATATATATTTTCCACTAATTTCTTTAAATCTTCACTTTAAAACCAGTTTTTATTACAACAAAACCGTTGACTTACTTGTGGACTTCTGGTACGTGAAGCAGCTTTTCTCAAAGTGCTCTGAGCAAAGAACTGAATGTTTTGTTGGTTTGTAATGCTTTCCATGGTCAATCCTGCTTGATTTAACAAGCCAATCTTTCATAAGGGCTTCATTATTTTGTGGAAATTGATGGAAACTTATTTTGCCGTATTTTCCAGACAACTGAATGGCATTATCGGTGCAAGCAACAGCAGCACAAGATTTCCCTATTTTCACTATGCTGCCGTCAACCTTTCTGGACATTTTGCTTCGGGGATCATGTGACCACCTACGTAACATGCTACAACCTTCATGATTATTTAATTTCAATTCCGGGGTCCGGAGACATAATTGGTTTTCATATTTATAGTCTATGTGAAAAACACCATGACGCATGTGAAACTGATAAACCGCTGTGCACATAGACTTCAATCATTACATCGCCTGTGTGCTGAGTAATGAAAACTGGCCTCACCAGATAATGCTGATCTTTGACCCAGCACTGAAGCCCTCCAACACAGTTTCAAAAAATCCTGGAGGAAACCCTGTCTTTCCCGCATTTACACGATTTCCGTTAGATCGTTTATATGCCCACGTTTATCTTCAATGTACGATACCCTACAGAAAAATATGAGTTTGAAGTAAAAAAAAAAAAAAAAACCACACAAGATGCGTTTGTAAAACACTAATGGCCCCGTATGCCAAGGTCAAGAGGACAGGATCAAGGCCTAGATCACCTTTCTTCAACGAGCGGAATCGTGTACCTAAGTATCAAAGACGTACCACTAACCAGTCAAAAGTTATGGCCAAGGTTAAACTTTTATGAAAAGTCATGAGGTCAAATTTGATGACCTCATCTGAAAGGTTTCGTCACAAGGGATGCACATGCCAAGTATCAAAGACCTACCACTAACCAATCAAAAGTTATGGCCGAGGTTAAAGTTTTTTTTCCACTGCGGACAAACAGACAGGTGAAAAACTATATGCCCACGAAACTTTGTTTATGGGGGCATAAAAAACAGCAGGCATATTTTTCTCCATTATAATTCATCTGATGCGTGATCAGGAAGATACCAAATGCGAGGTGGAAGGGAAAGGGAATTTATTGAAATTAAAACAAAACTGGTGCGAGGGCCAACAAAAATCTTGGCCCAAAGGGTTGCAAAATACAAACTAAGGTGAGCTTCACAGAGCTAGAAACTAAAGATCAAAAACGACAAAAGCAAAAGCCACTGGAAACTCCAGGCAGATAATTAATAAACAGAAAAGAACAACGATGCTAAGAATGCAGAAGGCTATATACAGAATGACTATGAAAAACCAGACTAAAACGAGACTTGGGAACATGAGCTTGCGCAAGAACGTGGGACCATGAACTTGGAACAAAACTTGAGACACTGTCTGCCAGCCAACTTCTACCGCATCCAGATAAAGGCTAAGAAATCAAGACATGAGGGGCAACACCTGGAGAAGGAGAAACAAGAGGCATGGCAAGATCACTGGACATGGACTAAGATTGGATGACAAGACTTGCTCATTAGGAGAATGAGCGTGCTCAGCTTAAGAACCAATAAGTATGCAGTTTGAAAGCAGCATGAATGTTCAGAACAGAAAAGCACAGCAAGATCTTGAAATAGCAAAGCAGGAATCATGACAACAAGCTCCATGTCTAAATTAGTATTATTAGCAATGTGCCTATCTAAGAATTACACCACCCAGTGAGTGTTAGTCAATGTTGGTAACTTAAAAACAGTTAATTGCCAATTAAGCTTAGACAGCCCCGAATCAGCACAGCACAGAAGGAAGGGGGAAATACCAAAGCCAACCAGAGCTCTGAAATGTGCAACAACGAAGGCACGGGGCGGAACGCAGACAAGCGGTGGAGTGGCTTGGCAGACCTGGCAAAAACAAAAACATGGAAAAGTAAAAACATGGACAATAAACATGAATAATGAAATCCTTGATCCTAATACAAGAAACTGTTAAAACTGTGACTTGAACTATGACTTATGAACTTGGAACATGAAACTGTTAAAACCATAAATGCTGTCCTGGCCAAAGGCCAGGACCCCAGAACACAACATCATCCATCTCAAGTAAAGTACGACTCAATTTTAACCTTAAATAACAAATATAAAACTTAGAAAGAGCTTTCCATTGATGTAGAAGATGCCATATTTCAGTTTTTTCTTTGAATCCCTACTTTAAAAAATTCAATTATCTAATGTTGGCCCCTTAATATAAATTTACATAATTACTAAACATTAAGGAATTGAAAATTTAAAAATGTAACTTCCAACAACTGAGATTTATTTGTCTTTGTTCTCGTTCATTATTCTAAAACATTGGAGGGAATGAAAAAACATTTCATGTAGCCCTGCTGTTAGTTTACCTTATGGGCACATTTTCCCTTTTTGTCCCAGGGGGGGGGGGCAAAGCGATGCAGATGCCGATGCCAATTGCGATGTCAGAGGGCCTCTATTCTCTAGGACCTTATGACTACTCACACTGTTATAGGGCATATGTGCAGAGAACCGAGAGAGGAGGGTGATATGAATTGGGCAGGGGGACAGGGACGGCAATCAGAGGGCCCCTGGGCTATGGGGTACGGCAATCAGAGTGTTCGGAGGGTTTGCAGTGTTGGGAGGGGGGGCCTTTGCAAACTCCTGGCCCCGGGGCCCAGACCCCCCATCATCCGGCCCTGCCATAGAGTTTGAATGGATCCCCATCACACGTGAGCTCGGGTGCAATTGCATATTCCGGTGTTTCCACTACTGGTCATCATGTACATCAGTATCAACTAAAGTTTACATTTCTTTCATTTTCCACAACCTTCACCAACCGTTACATATAATCTCAGTGCACTCCCAAAGTCCGCTCAAGTCTAGTAACCTGGACATTGAAGCCAAGTGAGTGGATACATAGTTATGTTAGCAAGCTAGTCCCACATCCCGTTGTGCGCAGTAACTAGACTGCAGCTGAGACAAACACTTCAAATTCGATTGCTGACAATCTATAAATTGGACAAGGCCACAAACTGAGCATTCCATCAGACTGCTTCATGTTAGAGTTACGATTCCATGTTTCTTCCATTTTACCGACTGATCCAAAGTTGGGATAGTTTTGCTTTGTCATCAAGTTGGTCGGGACATATCCAGCCTTTCCCTGCCAAGATTTACACCTATGAATCTCGGCATAGTCATCCTGGAATCTGCCTGTGCCATCAGGGATTAAAAAGTCGATTGAAGGGATAACCTGGTCATTCAGTACATTCCGGTAGTATGCTGACTTCATCTTACAGCTGCATAAAGTTCCTGAGCCTAGACCTGATTAACTGAAGCAACCCCTGGTCATAATGCTAAAGGCCTGTACAGTGGACACTGTACATGACGACTGCATTGGATCGTGGGCTTCCTCTCTTAACCTGACTCACCCATTGCTCTGTGTTATGGCCCCAATTTGTTATTACATTTATAACACAACAGCAACAGCAAGGGATGACAAACACAGTTTTAACAACTAAAACACATTTAATTTTTAACGAAGACAAAGACTAATAACAACCTACAACTAAAGACCAAGATTGATAAATAAGAAAAAACAGAAATAATTACAGTCCCTTTTTAGTGGGGTGGCTTGGTGATGTCCTGGATGAAGAAAATGCTCAAACACAGTCAAAGAAATCCACAAAAGAAACGTCACAGGTCTTGAACAGAATGGCAGGTCTGGTCATCTTCTTGCAATTTCTCCTACTACTTTACTGTCTCAATTCTTTTCCTTATATACTCTTTTGCAGACCCCACCCACATTTAGACCTCTTTTTTTTTATTTTCTGAGACTTGCCCCAGACATGTCCAGGACATGTCTAAACATGACTCCAGTCTGAGCTTAACAAAAAAAAAAGGTAAACACTGCCATCTAGTGGCCTATATTCACATTACACCTCCATTCCAAAAGGGAAAAATTTTGACTCACAAAGGCAAAATTTTTCTTTTCAATACAAAATGGTTAAGTGAACACTTGTCTATATATACATATCATACAATATTCAAACACATGATATATATATACACATTCAAACACGGGATAAGCAATCAGCAATTACATTGTCTGTACCCTTCACATGCTTAATTTCCAAGTCAAACTCCTGTAAAATCAAACTCCAATTCAACAATCTCCGATTCTTGTTTTTCATCTTACTCAAAAACGTTAACGGATTGTGGTCAGTGTACACAATCATTGGCTTTTGTCCTGTACAAACATAAACCTCAAAGTGTTGTAAAGAAAGGACCAGAGCCAACAGTTCCTTCTCTATTGTGGAATAGTTCCTTTGGTGGCGATTGAACTTCCTGGAGAAGTATGCCACAGGATGCTCAATGTCATCAGAGTCACTTCTCTGTAGGAGCACAGATCCACAAGCTTGGTCGCTAGCATCGACCGCGATGGAGAACGGTTTGTTGAAGTCAGGAGATTTGAGCACGGGGAAGTGACACAGCAGAGACTTCAGGTGATCGAAGGCTCTCTGGCGTGCATCATCCCAGGTGAACTTTACGCCTTTCTTCAGTTGGTTAGTTAGACTGAGAGCAATCTCAGCAAAGTTCTTGCAGAACTTGCGGTAGTACCCGATCATTCCAAGGAAGCGGCGCAAAGCTTTTTTGTTGTCAGGAACTGGAAAGTCCATGATGGCTTGGACTTTAGCATTTATGGGTGCCACCTTACCCTGGCCTATGACGTAGCCAAGATAAGTGACAGTAGCACAACCAAAGTCACTCTTGCTCAGGTTAACAGTCAGGTTAGCCTGGGTCAGGCGCTGGAACAACGTCTCTACATCTTTTAGATGTTCTTCCCAGGAGTCACTCCATGTGATCAGGTCATCGATGTACGCACCCGTGTGTGGCAATCCGGCGATTGTAGACTGTATCATCCTTTGGAACGTGGCTGGGGCATTTTTCATGCCAAAGGGTAGGACTTCATACTGGTACAATCCAGATGGTGTGGCAAAAGCAGAGATGCTCTTGGCCCTCTCAGTTAAAGGCACACACCAATAACCCTTCAATAAATCAATCTTGGTCAGAAACTTTGCTTGCCCTACACTATCAATACAATCATCAATCCTAGGTATTGGAAACACATCAGTTCTAGTTACAGCATTGACTTTGCGATAATCTGTACAGAATCTAGTACTTCCATCAGGTTTTGGAACTAGCACACAGGGTGAACTCCAATCGGAGTTGGAGGGTCTGATAATATCATGTTTTAACATGTACTCAACCTCTTTCTCAGCAATCTTTCTCTTTTCAGGATTCATCCGGTATGGATGCTGTTTTATTGATTTGGCATCACCAACATCTACATCATGAGAGGCTATAGTAACTCTCTTTGGAACATCAGGAAACAAATCCTCATATTTCTTGATCAACCTTTCAAACTGATCTCTCTGTGAGGGTTCTAAGTGCTGGAGTTTTACATCAAGATTTTGCAACACTTCAGTGTTTGACAATTTACATGAAAGAACTTCAGCTTTAATTCTTGGTTCATCATCTTGAAACTCCCCCTCATCTTCACACGTTTCGACCATTGGAGAATCTGAAGTGACAGCTGCAACCCTAGCATTTCTGTCATGATAAGGCTTTAGCATGTTAATATGACACAATTGTTTTGGTTTTCTCCTATCTGGAGTCTTCACAATGTAATTGAGATCATTGAGTTTTGTCAGAATTTCATAAGGACCATGAAATCTAGCCTGCAATGGATTGGACTGCAAGGGAAACAACACAAGGACCTTGTCTCCTGGTTTAAACTCACGGCTTCTAGCCTTATGATCATACCAAGTTTTCATTTTTCCCTGACTTGATTTCAAGTTCTCTTTGGCAAGGTCACAAGCTGCACGCAATCTTTCCTTAAACTTGCTAACATAGTCTAACAGACTGATATGCGGTTCTTTCTCTTGCCATTGTTCACTCAACAATAGCAAAGGTCCTCTCACTTCATGACCAAACACTAGCTCAAATGGACTGAATCCAGTAGACTCCTGCACTGCTTCTCTAGCTGCAAACAACAGCAAATGAACCCCTTCATCCCAGTCTTTCTCATGGCCATAACAATAAGTCCTCATCATTGTCTTGAGAGTGGAATGAAACCGCTCTAAGGCACCCTGACTTTCTGGATGATAGGCACTAGAAAGAATCTGTTTTGCACCTAGTTCATACACAACCTGCTGAAACAATCCTGAAGTGAAATTGCTACCTTGGTCTGACTGAATTTCCCTGGGAAGGCCAAACAACGTGAAGAACTTTATCAAAGCCTTCGAGATTGCAGTTGCCTTGATGTTACGTAGAGGTATGGCTTCGGGGAATCTGGTAGATGCACACATGATTGTCAACAAGTACTGATTTCCAGATCTAGTCTTGGGTAATGGACCAACGCAATCAACAATGACCCAGGAGAATGGCTCCCCAAATGCTGGGATAGGCTGCAATGGAGCTACAGGTGGGTCTAACTGGTGTTTTCCAACTACCTGACAAGTGTGACAGGTTTTGCAAAAGTTGGAAACGTCTTTCCGAAGCCCAGGCCAAAAGACGTGTTTCATGATCTTATCAACAGTCTTGTTAACACCAAGATGACCTCCTAAAGGTAAACTATGAGCCATTGTTAAGATCTCATTCCTATAGACCTTCGGAACAACAATTTGCCTGACCACTGCCCAATCTGCATTGGCAGGGATATCAGGAGGGCGCCACTTCCGCATCAACACACCATCCTTGAGATAATACCCAACTGGAACTGCATCTATTTCTTTTTCAGGAAGGGCTCTCCTCTTTAGTACACCAATTTCAGGATCATTAGTTTGCTCCTCAATCAACCGCTTTCTGGACAGAGACAAGTCTCCAGACACATCAGAATCACCAGACCCATCCGGCTGGCTGAATAGAGAACTGATAAAAGTATCTGATAAGTCCTCAAACGGAGAAACCATAGTAGGCCAATCAGAGTCATGAGGCGAACCACCTGAGTCCTGACTATTCAATGTACTGGACGGCACCACAACCTCATCTTCTTTAGCCTTCTTGGCCATAGCACGAGTCACTGCGCAAGAAGGATACAGAGATGGGTCCTCATCCCCATTTTCAGTGCTCGGCTGTGAAGTAAGATGTACAGGGGGAACTACTTTGCCCCCAGCCAGGTCATTGCCTAGCAACAGAGAAACACCCTTTATAGGTAGACTTGACATAAGTCCCACCTTTACCTGTCCTGTAACTAAATCTGACTTCAAGAATATAGAGCGCAGGGGTACAGATACAGTCCTCCCTTCAATACCTTGTACAAGTATGAAATCCCCTGAAGCGGTCTCATCACGTAACTCCAAGGAGTCCATCAACAAAAGTGACTGAGAAGCTCCGGTATCCCTTAGGATATATATGGGGACAGGAGTAGTATGCTCATTCAGAGCCACAAATCCCTCTGACACAAATGGAAGAAATTCCTCCCTCACAAAGTCAGCTGTATTAGGCTTTTTAGCCCCACAAGAAGCAGGCAATTTAGCAGATTGGTTATCTACTACAGGGGTTTCTAACCTTGTTTTCACAAAGGCATTTGGTTTGGTATCCTTTTCTTTTTCTTTCTTAGCTTTAAGGAACCAACAGTTAGTTGTAACATGACCAGATTTCTTGCAATAACTGCAAACTAGACCACTTTTGTCACTGTCAGCTTTCACACTTTGATCAGACCTGTTACTGGATTTCTGAGCACCATCACCAGATTTGTCTTTGTCTTTGGGTGAGGAATCTTGGGTATCACCATAACCCTTTTTCTGAAATTGGGACCATCTATTATTACTGCTAGACTGAAATTTGGACTTATGTGTGAGAACATATTCATCTGCAAATTTGGCAGCTGATTGCAAATTCAGTGCTTGCTTCTCATTAAGGTAGGTCTTAACATCATATTTAACACAGTTCTTGAATTCTTCAACTAACACCATCTCTTTTAGTGAGTTGAAATCATCCTTGACCTCCATAGAAGTACACCAGCGCTCAAAGCAAACCTGCTTTTCATTAGCAAATTCAACATAAGTCTGATTTTCAGATTTCTTCAGACCTCTGAATTTCTGTCGGTAAGCCTCTGGAACCAACTCATAAGCTCTCAAAATAACCTTTTTGACAACCTCATAATCAGAGGAATCATCTGCAGACAAAGCCGAATAGGCTTGTTGAGCTTTACCCTTGAGGACAGTTTGCAACATCAGAGGCCAGTGTTCCTTTGGCCACTGGCAACTCTTTGCTACCTTTTGAAAACACTGGAAATAGTTGTCAACATCCTTTTCTGAAAATGGAGGCACCAGTTTTACTCCTGACTGGCACAAAATTTATTTGTAGTTTCAATTTTAATTTTTAGTTGCTCCATTTGGAGTCTTTCTTCTCTATCGAATTTCTCTAATTCAAAACCTCTCTGTCTCTGTCTCTCTCTTTCTGCTCTTTCCTCTTTCTCTCTCTCAAATTCTCTTTGTTTTTCTTCTCTTGCTCATTTTTCTAACTCACACTGTCTTTGTTTTTCTTTTTCTTCCCTCTAAAATTTTCTTTGTTTTTCTTTTTCCTCCCTTTCTTTTTCTCTTTCCTCCCTTTCAATCTCTTTTTCCTCCCTTTCTTTTTCTCTTTCCTCCCTTTCAATCTCTAGCATTTTTAATTTAAGTTCCATTTCTATATTTGGATTTTCCACTGGAAACTGTTCCAGATCTCCTGGTGCAAACACATTTTCATCAATGTAATATTCAACTATCTCTCTAGCCAGTCTTGCTTTTCGCATGGCTGGTTTTACCTCTGTCAGCTCCAACTGTCTGCAAATTTCTAGCAGTTCTGTCTTTTTAAAAGACTTCAAAACCCCTACGGTTGGTGATGCCAAGAAATCATCCATTGCTGTTGTCAATATATATCTAGGAAAATTCACAAAAACAATTTCACAATTTGGAATGTTAGATTTTCAATAAATTACTCACACAATGGTCTATCCCGGACCTTGAGCCCCCAATTTGTTATGGCCCCAATTTGTTATTACATTTATAACACAACAGCAACAGCAAGGGATGACAAACACAGTTTTAACAACTAAAACACATTTAATTTTTAACGAAGACAAAGACTAATAACAACCTACAACTAAAGACCAAGATTGATAAATAAGAAAAAACAGAAATAATTACAGTCCCTTTTTAGTGGGGTGGCTTGGTGATGTCCTGGATGAAGAAAATGCTCAAACACAGTCAAAGAAATCCACAAAAGAAACGTCACAGGTCTTGAACAGAATGGCAGGTCTGGTCATCTTCTTGCAATTTCTCCTACTACTTTACTGTCTCAATTCTTTTCCTTATATACTCTTTTGCAGACCCCACCCACATTTAGACCTCTTTTTTTTTATTTTCTGAGACTTGCCCCAGACATGTCCAGGACATGTCTAAACATGACTCCAGTCTGAGCTTAACAAAAAAAAAAGGTAAACACTGCCATCTAGTGGCCTATATTCACATTACATCTGGAACAGAGCAAATCTGGACTCTTCAGACCAAATAACCTGTTTGCATTCTTTATGCTGCCTAGAAAGTGAAAGTAATTTTTTTCCCCCCCAAGTAGCCTCACTAGTAAGTGGCTTTTTTGTGGCCAAGCAGCTGCTTACTCCTAAACCCTCAAGTTTTGTTATATAGTGCATTAATAAATGCTCTTACTTTCGCAATTAAACATGACCATGAGTTCTACTGATGATTTTTAATTAAAAGACTTTGGAGATCTCCAAAACGTTTGCTAATCATGATAATTCATTATTGTTTCCAACCCATTTCTTCTGCAAAAAATGATGGCTCACCACTATCCCTCCAGGTTTGACTAATGCATCTGACAGTCCTAAGCCCAATCACAGTGATTTCAGCAATTTTCCTAGTCATTTTCTTTGTTTGATACAGGCCAATAATTTCCCCATCCTGAAACATAGTAGCATATTTTCCACAACCATGTGATCTTACATGGAGAGACAGAGGGCTAGACGGACAGAGTGACAGCTATACGGCCACGCATTATATGCCAGGGAGATGATAAATACACTGCCTGGCCAGAGAAAGCTTGCCGTTTGGATTTCAATTACCATATAATTAAGTGCCTATGATCAAATTATTATTGCACTCATTAATATACTTCAGCTGGCAACAATTCTTTTAACCCTGACTGATGCCGTGTGTTCATCATCTCCCTGGCATATAATGCTTGGGGATATAGGTATTGCTCTGTCTGTCTGGCCCTCTATCTCTCCATCCCTCTGCCATTAAACATTTTTGCTCCATGCATGACTTGAAAACCATTAAACCATTAAAATTGATTTTCAACAACATAGCACTATGCAAACCATGCATTTTGTAATGTAACTTCTAAACTTTAAGGCTCGAAAAGAAAATTATATTTTGTTGGATTGTGAGGGTCCAGAAAAATGTATTATTAAAAGCCACGCTCATTTGTGTTTCTGTACATTTTTAAATTTTAAGGTATATTTTGAATTTTTGTAAAACTTTTAAAATCAGTCAGCTTTAACTCAGTGTGACCAATTAAAATTATTTTTTAAGCACTACATCTTCAATCCAAGATCTTTCAATGTTATATGAACAAAACTGTTACATGTGGCCCCAGCAAGCCCATGAATTTTGCAGGCATGGCCTCTATCAATATAATGAGTTCAAACTCCTGAATGCAACCATCACCAAACTTTAGATACCTCACCATCAAGCCATTCTACTGAAGCCCACCAAATCTGGGGAAAATCCACTATATTCACAATAATTTTTTTCCAGATGAAGAAAAAAGGCTCCTGGACCAAAATGATGCATCATAAAGAATTTTCTGACATTTTGAAAATCGGTCTGCTCCAACCAACGTCAGGCCAAAGTAACAAAAAAGGGGTGGGGGAGTCCCAATGAAAGTGCTGCCATAAAACATACATTAATAACAGAAAGAGGACTTTAATAACAAACACATATGGAATGGATGACAAAACCAGGCAGGGGTGGGTCAGAAGGTCCTTAGCTACAACACCTACTCTTCAGTGCGATCTGAACTGACTCCTAAGTCAACAAAAGCAGGTGAGTCTTCCGTGGATCTTGCTTACCTGCTCAGGTCAAGGCTAAAGTGCACAAAAGAAAAGTAATCACACCTGGTCTCAACAAAAAATATATATATATCAACAACAAGAGGCAACAAAACAATGCAAAAGGTGAGGCTGGGCAGCGCAGTTGGCAGCGTGCTTCAGTCGGAGAATGCAGGAAAGACAGTCAGCAGCCCCCATTATCACATCTGGCCTTTTAAAGGGTAGAGCACAGGCATCAGGAATCACAACTGGTTCTTCACGGGTACATCCTGCGACCAATTGAAAAAAAAAAAAACAACGCACATGATGACACAGCAATATTTTAAAAATTAAGAAACAAAGTTGCCAAGTAAAGAAAAAAAAATGTGGCCACAGTGAATCAATAAACCTGGGGGCATGGTCCACAAATAGTAAAATGGTATTATGGAGGCTAATGTCTGAATGCAATGTCCAGAGGTGGGACAAACCCTGTGTCTGTGATCAGACTGTTCTGACAAGTGTTTCACTTCATCTCTAGAAATGTCTGACTCTTCAAACTCAGAGTCAGTTTTGTCTCCTACAATAATTCTCAGTGTTTTTCTTGCTGTGTTCAGTCACCCCTGAAATTATTTGTTCACTTGAAAAAGTTGAGGAAGTAAGAAAATGACAGTCTAGGTAAACAAAGAATCATTATTGATATAAACTGGTCACTTCCTTCATTATTTTGTAACAAAATTGAAATACACTAATCAACCCTTTAGTTCTGGTGCCTCATTAGGTTATTTCACAGACCCAAGAATTATTTGCACAAATTAAGCACTAATTTGGCTATTCTCAGTACATTTTCGGCCACAAGCACTACTTTTTGTCTCCTTGGCATACTCCCAACAAGTTTGGTGCAAATATTCCGCTCTATTCCGTCTCGCTAGAGTGGATCCTTGAGCTGTTCCTTGTTCGATGTTGTGGCATCCTCACGTTGTCGATCCATTTCATCCCACAAGTGTTCAGTCAGGTTCAGGTCCAGGACTTGAGGTGGCCAGTTCAGAAGATCAATGCATGTCTTCTTTGTGAATACTTGAATACACAAGGCTGTGTGCTTCGAATCACTGTCCTGTTGGAATATACAATGACTCTTTGAACCCTGAACCAGATTAAGCCTGATGGAACACCTTTGTCATTATTAAGATATTTATGCACTGAAAGGTGAAGCTACCAAACTCCTTTATTTCCTCCGACAGACTGATAATGACCTGCTGCAACGGTTATCGAGATATGTTACTGTCTTGACATTCAGACGATTCATAAAAACCCTTCAATTCTGAGCAGCTATCATAGCATATCTATCCAGCGTTATTAGCTAGCTTTGGTTTATTTAAATTTAACAAGCTAGCATAACTACAACTTCTTATAGCTTGCCTCTTGACATCTGGCAGCCAGTCCCATCTCTCTCTGACTTGAGATGCTCATCAGTCACTCAGCCGCGCCCCTCCATCATGTGGCACACTAGGCGACCGCCTACATTGCCTATGCCAAGAGCCGACTCTGTCCAACTGCAGCATTCAGCTCCTTCAGGAACCAGGCACAGATGATATTTTGACAAAGTGAGAGAGCATGCGCGGAGCGGGGGCTGAACCGTGTTTGCACAAGAAGTAATCGACACCGAGTTACAGACTCCTTCTGGCTCTGGTGTGCATTTCCCAAAAGCACAGATTCTAACTTACATAATTGGAACCATTGGATGAACAATGTAAGTTGCCTAGTTAACAACTATGCTTTTGGGAGACGCACCCTTGACCAGTTGATTTTGCTTTTGTGTGGTGGATTCTCCTGATTTGTTTAAAATGATCTGTCTTCTCTATTTCAGCTATTTAATTTCATCAAAATTGAAAAAAGTTAGACTCATGGCCTGCCGGCTCGAGTAATAAGTTTTGGCTCCATTCCTCTTTTCTTTTTTTTTTCAGGGTCCAATTGTCCTGGTCATGCGCACGCGCAGGATCGTCATTGGCCCAGGCTTAGACCCTGCCCGAGTACAGGCTCTGAGGAGCCTCTCCTTTTTATACAAAACCCAAAACCAGTGAAGTTGGCACGTTGTGTAAATCGTAAATAAAAACAGAATACAATGATTTGCAAATCCTTTTCAACATATATTCAATTGAATACACTGCAAAGACCAGTTACTTAATGTTCGAACAGGTAAACTTTGTAATTTTTTTGCAAATATTAGCTGATTTGGAATTTGATGCCTGCAACAAAAGCTGGCACAAGTGGCAAAAAAGACTGAGAGAGTTGAGGAATGCTCATCAAACACTGATTTGGAACATCCCACAGGTAAACGGGCTAATTGGGAACAGGTGGGTGCCATGATTGGGCATAAAAGCAGCTTCCCTGAAATGCTCAGTCATTCACAAACAAGGATGGGGCAAGGGTCACCACTTAGTGAACAAATGCGTGAGCTGATTGTCTAACAGTTTAAAAACAACATTCCTCAACGAGCTATTGCAAGAAATTTAGGGATTTCATCATCTACGGTCCGTAATATCGTCAAAAGGTTCAGAGAATCTGGAGAAATCACTGCACGTAAGCGACAAGGCCAAAAACCAACATTGAATGCCCGTGACCTTCGATCCCTCAGGCGGTACTGCATCAAAAACCGACATCAGTGTGTAAAGGACATCACCACATGGGCTCAGGAACACTTCAGAAAACCACTGTCAGTAACTACAGTTCGTCGCTACATCTGCAAGTGCAAGTTAAAACTCTACAACGCAAAGCGAAAGCCATTTATCAACAGCACCCAGAAACGCCGCCGCCTTCGCTGGCCCAAGCTCATCTAAGATGGACTGATGCAAAGTGGAAAAGTGTTCTGCGGTCTGACGAGTCCACATTTCAAATTGTTTTGGAAACTGTGGACATCGTGTCCTCCGGACCAAAGAGGAAAAGAACCATCTGGACTGTTATAGGCACAGAGTTCAAAAGCCAGCATCTGTGATGGTATGGGGGTGTATTAGTGCCCAAGGCATGGGCAACTTACACATATGTGATGGCCCCTTTAATCCTGAAATGTACATACAGGTTTTGGAGCAACATATGTTGCCATCCAAGCAACGTCTTTTTCATGGACGCCCCTGCTTATTTCAGCAAGACAATGCCAAGCCACATTCTGCACATGTTACAACAGCATGGCTCCGTAGTAAAAGAGTGCGGGTACTAGACTGGCCTGACTGTAGTCCCGACCTGTCTCCCATTGAAAATGTGTGGCGCATTATGAAGCGTAAAATACGACAACGGACACCCTGGACTGTTGAACAACTTAAGCTGTACATCAAGCAAGAATGGGAAAGAGTTCCACCTGAAAAGCTTCACAAATTGGTCTCCTCAGTTCCCAAACATTTACTGAGTGTCGTTAAAAGGAAAGGCGATGTAACACAGTGGTAAAAAGGCCCCTGTGCCAACTTTTTTGCAATGTGTTGCTGCCTTTAAATTCTAAGTTAATGATTATTTGAAAAAAATAAAAAAGTTTCTCAGTTTGAACATTAAACATCTTGTCTTTGCAGTGTATTCAATTGAATATAAGTTGAAAAGGATTTGCAAATCATTGTATTCTGTTTTTATCTACGATTCACATAACGTGCTAACTTCATTGTTTTGGGTTTTGTAAAAGTCACGTACGGCACCTTTAATTAAAAAAATTTGTTTTGAGTAACCAAGATATAGTCAGATGATATTGGCACAATTATTGAGTAGACATTTATTTCAATATGAGAATTTAGGAGAGAGATGGGAAAATTGTTGTTTAAGTTGTGACTCGTTGGTTAAATATTAACAAAATTAGAGTGCTTTAGAATGACTGGAGTAGCCTGACTTCATTTCGGAATCAAAGATTTATTATTATTTCTTTAATCAATCACTGAATGTAAAATCAAAGAGAACAGGCAAGAAAATGCTCTTTTCAAAGACAGAACCCACAATCCATGGAGAGTCAATCAGCCGTCATTATATTGCACTCCACACTACGGTCTGCAGCTGATTTCAAACAGAAAAGCACCCTTCAGTTGAGTGAGAACAAAGCCAATAATAAACCGGCTAATTGAGAACACAGTTGTTATTCCAGCTGTAGTACTTAATGCTGGATGACAACACCAGTGACGCAGAAGTTCATGCGTGTACTTATGGATGATAAGTCAATCATTTAAAAGAATAAGATGGACGCACATTCAAATTCCATACAGCTTAATATCACGGGGATGCCAAACTGCATGGAATTTAAAGGAAACCTCCACTTTTAAGGTAAATATTGCTTAAAATGCTCTTAATATCCTGGAAAGAAGATATTGCATACAAAAAAGGATTCTTCACACCCAAATATATTTTTTTCGGCCTCCAAAAAAGGCCCTCGTGCTGATTTGAACTTCCTGCGGGCCGCCCTCTTGACATGCGCACGAAGCAGCCTGGGCTTGTGACGTAACTTGGTTGCTCGGCACTCTGGATATCCTCCATATCACAGCAGACTGCCTAACTAAATTGCCTTTAAGTGTGATAATCAGGCTCTAAACAAACCACCCGAACCCAAAATTCGGTTCAACGTCTTTCCAAGAGATGAAGAACTACACCAGGCGTGGATTCATGCTATCAGGAGGACATTTCTACCGGTCGATACGCATAATAAATACAGCATGTTTCCTAATCGCAACATTGTCATGCGGCATATCCACTTTACGCGAAAAAACTTGGCAAAAAGCTCATGTTTACCTCAACCAGACAGAATTCAAGCACCAAGCAAGTAAATAAGCATGTCGCAAAACATAGGCTATAATCATATCAGCGTCAAGTCGCAATAATTTCTCCTGAATTTGTGCTATGCATACAAACCATACCTCAAATGAAAGAGGAACGTCCACAGAATCCAACAATATATGCCCTACAATTTTAAACTGACACCACACTCAAAGAACAGCAGGCATACACTTTACAGTCTAGGGAGATGAGCAAAAAAAATAAAAATTCTTACCTTTGATATTTTGTCATAAAAAAAAGAAAGTTCCTCTTTCATTCGAGGTATCGTTTATATGCATATCACCAATTCAAGAAAAATTCTTGCAACTCGGCGTTGATATTATTTTAGCCTATGTCTTGCAACATGCTTATTTACTTGCTTGGTGCTTGAATTGTGTTCGCTTGAGGTAAAATAGTCAACTTGAGCTTTATGCCAAGTTTCTTCGTGTAAAGTGGATATGCTGCATGACAATGTTGCGATTAGGAAACATGCTGTATTTATTAAGACTGGTAAAGATGCCCTCCCGATAGCACAAGTCCATGCCTGGTGTAGTTCTTCATCTCTTGGGAAAATGTGGAACTGAATTTCGGGATCATTTGGTTTGTTTTTGGCCTGATTATTGCACTCGAAGGCAACGTAGTGAGGCATTTCGCTGTGATATGGCTGATATCCAGAAAGCCAAGCAACCAAGTCTTGTCACAATCCCAGACTGCTTTGCGTGCCTATCAAGATGGCGGCCTGTGGGAAGTTCAAAGCAGCGCAAGGGCCTTTTTTGGAGGCTTAAAAAAATAGATTTGGGTGGGAATACATATTTGTGCAAAATATCTTCATTTCAGTATATTAAGAGCATTTTAAGCGATATTTACTTTCAGAGTGGAGGGTTCCTTTAAGTGTGTCACCATCTTATTCTTATTAATTATTTAAAAGGGATCTATTATGCTACATTTCCAAGATTATTTTTCTGATCTTGGACTCCTCTAATTGTTCTAAGCCCAAAAAAGGGTCCTTATTCAGCTCATACTGCCATCCTCAAAAAACCTCATTTGTAGTCCATTGCAGTCTCTGCCTGAAACGCCTCATTTCGGCAGCTCTTCCGCTATGCCCCCCCCCCTACTCCCCGTGTGCCCACTTTCTTATTATTGGCCAGCTCTGTGGAGGGCAGAGTTGGGCGGGATGAGGCTGCAAAACACAGTTTTCCGGGTCCGTCTAGTAAGAAATGTGAGACACATCTGCTATCTTATCTAAGGAATCGGCGGGGAAGTGCCCCAGTCAAACGCTGTACATGTGTAAAGATCTAATGAAATGAACGTGTTCTAATAGACGCAGCAGCGAAAGTGGAGGACACAGCGCGAAAGTCTGGCAGGTTTTACAGACCGTAAGTTCTGCTAGCGTGAACAGTTGCTTAGGTGGAGCTAGTGAATTGAACTTTTACAGGAAATAATTTAATATTCAGTCTTTGCCTTTTCTGCTTTCTACTAGCCAGAGCAATTTCTAAATGGGGATAAAATTACGCCACGGCAATGTAGAGAAATCATTAGTTATACCGGACACGTTATAACCTGTGCGTTTCTCGACTGCTTTCACTACGGTAGCATCAGAGAGCTAGCCCAGATATTGGGGAAGTATCCAGCTGACCCAAATCATAGAGAACAAGTGTTTACCACTAAAGGTAGCCCTGTCCCCCGCAGCTTCATTAAATACTGCTTCAGTAAATACCACATACTTCAATGTATTAACAAGAGTTTGAAAAGTGGCCAAAGTGGTGACCTTGAAAATAAGGTGAAGGTCACCCATATCGACTGATGTCTGTGTAATGCCCCAATGTAGGCTGATGCCAAATGTGAAGACTCTAGGTGCAACGGTTCATGAGATATCGCATTAACAAGAAACGGGACATACGGACGGACGCTGCTGAATACAGTCACCTGTTCCGCGTTGCGGCACGGGAAAATTAAAACGATCGCTTCACAGCTGCAGTGAACAAACCCAAACACGTATTCCAAGCTCTGCAAAACCTACGTCTGGTCTAACTGCAGCCTTTTCAGCCCTACTCTGCAGACACAATCAGCATCTCTCCGATTAGCTTCAACTGTAGTCGCTACAATCAGGCTACGTTATGATGAAACTAATACACTGATGCCTACTGAAGTAACACAAGCAGACCGATCAGAATTACTGCATAAAAGTGAACCAGGAGCATTTTCCAGTCGCACAGCAAGCAAACTAAAATGCAGTAGCTGGTAACTGAGCGGTCATAACAACCACAGAGGCAAACCCCTGCATTACAGGTTCTATAGACAGAAAGTTCCGGGGGGGGTTGACAGTTGTACCAAGCATCCAAATTACAAACAAGTATAAAAAGTTGGCTTCAAATGAGGTTTATGTTCACACACCTTTTGTTGAACGTCCCGATATTACTCTTGCATAACACAAACGTTAGCAACAGTAACTTGGCAATGTTAGCCGCTGTGCCGCAGCCACATTCAACAGGCCATCAGGTTAGGTAGGCTTATGCAGTAAAGTTACTGCTTCTGCATCTGTGAGTCGCGGAATATCGCGACCGATACAAGCTTTATCTTCAGATGTTTTACAAAGCCTGCATTTGAGGCCAATTATTAGCGCTAACTATTGTGAGTGGTCCTGCTTGCCACCCGTAACACGTTAGCTTCGCTTACATTAATTGCGGTTATATCATTACTTAAAGCTTGTGGCTCCGAGTGCTTTATTGATGCAACTGCTCCAGGTTTGAGTAGCAGCTGAAACGCTTATCCAGCGTCGAATTATCCTTTATTGACAAAGCTGTCTTTGGTGAAATGCTGAGCAGAAACAGCTAACGTTCCCTTTGGCCGTGGCAGTTTGCCACCAGCAAACAAAAAAGCCTCCCACTGATTTCTGGTGGCATCGTCTATTGGAAGAGAAATAGATGCTTTTCTTTGCGTCCAAAAATAAACGGACGAGCAGCTTTGGGAGAGCAACTTTGAGAAGCAGCTGAAACGCTTATTCAGAGTTTAATTATCCTTTACAGACAAAGCTGTCTTTGGTGAAATGCTGAGCATAAACAGCTAACGTTCCCTTTGGCCATGGGTGTTTGGCGCCAGCAAACAAAAAACCTACCCACTGACTTCTGGTGGCATCCTCTTTTGGAAGAGAAATAGGTGCTTTTCTTCATGTCCAAAAGTAAATGGACGAGCAGCTTCGGGCGAGATACTGATAAAACTGCCCCTCATATGATCTGTGGTTCCTCTTTTGTATTTCCAAAAGTGTAGATGCTACTAAGGCATAGTATGATCTGCGGTTCTTAGTGCCTGCTAGAATAGTTTCCGGTGTGGGCAGGTTCAGCGCCGTGGTTGGCTCTGGCTAGGCCTGTATTAATTGGATGGCACAACCTGACGTCAGGTTTTGCCCAGATCTCATGAAGATCTCAGGACAAGCTGTTCAAAGAGGATGTCACGTTCACAAAATCACATTCTTGGATTACAGCTAAACCCCTGTATCTTATGTTTAGAAACTTTACAGAGGTTGAGTATGGACATCCAACATTATAACATTACTTATATGTATTAAAAGAAGGATCAGCATAAAAGGTCCCCTTTAAGTCCTAGAGTCTGAACCCCCCTGTATTGGGTGTGTGCGTCTTCTGTTTTAATGATAAGTCAATTTGCTCATTACTTGGAGCATCCATTTTCAACATGCTGAATTTTGTTGCCATTGGTATTGTAAAACGTCATGGACAAGTAAGAATAAAAGAGAAATTAAAATTACAATAAATTAAATAGTATCAATGGTTAGACTGTGCTGGGGGAGGCTCCACTAGTTTGTTGAGGCAGTCTATTCTCATCCTGAGTCATTTTTCACAAAAATCTTCCACACCACAAAGATTTCAAGACAAATGTGTGTATTATTCCAAAACTATCATGAATTATCCTTCTGTTATTCTTTAAATTAAAAAAATGTTCCAATTCAAGTAATAAACCTTTGCGCATGTGTTATTTTCGTCTGTCAGGAACAAAAGGAGACAAAACAAATATATATGACTGCGAGGCCAATTAATATTGCACAAATTCATAGCCCATCTGTCATCTGTCATGAAGAGATACAGGATTCAGTGAGAAAAGTATAGTTGCCATTCAGTATCGAGCACAAGAGTTCAGTGCAGCATATGGTCAATGGAAAATCCAACTCATAGCAAGTACAGAGCGTGCAAACTAGCAGGTAGCATGGACTCAGGAATTGCCTATATGGCGCAAACTAATGGAAGAAAACAGGTGGTAGCTTTCCGATTTATGCTGAGAGCAACACATTTTATTTTATGTTTGACTAGATTTTAGTGCACACTTGTACTTCAGGGTAAAAACATATTAGGCAAATAATATTAAAGCTATGGGCATCTTTCTGTGCACCCCATCTGGATTTTAAAACACTACTATCCCGGTGTTTCAAAAAAAATTTGTCAGTTTCAACTTACTTCACAGCACATTGGGAGTCTCATCTTTGAGGTGGAAGGGTACCAAAACTTTGGACGTCTGCACTATTGTAATGCATATTTAGTACTACCTCAATTCAACAAGAATTGGGACATTATGAAAAATGCAAATGAAAAAAAATGCAAAACAGAATTCAGTGATTTGTTTGAACTCTTCTGCCCACATTTAGTAAAAAAAGCATAAAGAAAATATAGCTGCAAGCAGCAATCAGGGATGTGAGCAGTGATTTTTAAAAAAAGAGGAAATTCTGGAAATGGAAATGATAGTTGTCGGGGGAGGGTATTGGAGGGTGCGCCCTCCCATTGGCGGAGTTTGGGGAGCCTCCCCCTTGAAATTTTTTTTTTTAAAAGAAGCATAAATGGTGGCATTTAAAGCATACTTCAGGTTTTTTCTAAAAGAAACGAAAGAGCAAGTTTTGCAAAGTGTCACCATATAAAACTTGAATACTTCTCACAAATAAAACAAATCTGAATGAAATTTCAAAATTTATTAAAAGTAGAGCTACCCAAAATAAGCGTCACATGCACTGAACAAAAATGCAGCAAAATTGCAGACAGGCAGATTAACTCCTTTTGACAAAAACAAACTTATAAATAACTGACACTAAGTGAAGGTATCCTCATAATTGATTATTTAACATTGGTTTGAAATAATTACATATCAATAGGATTTTTTAAAAAATGGTTACAATAATAAAACTCCATTGCTTTTCAGAAATAGCTATTAATTTGTGTCACATTTTCGTGTTAAATGTTAGGCCATATTCTTTTTTACAAGATATGTGAAAAAAAGACAGTGGCACCTTGCCCTGTGCATGACCCAAGTCTATCCAAAACAAAATACATTTCATTTGAAAAAATAAGCATTAATTCGCCATTGTAAATTTGCCATTATAAAAAAAATAAAAACGTTCATTGAATGTCAAAATAATAATTAGGTAACAGAAAAAAATTGGTATTTCAATGTTCAATGTTCAAAGAATCAGATGAGTATCAGATGCAAGGTAGTCATGTAGATCTAAAGAAAAAGAAATGTCAACGAATTTGTCAGGTGTGACTCACAACACAAAATGCTTTCTAGAAGGACCAAGAGTGCTGAAAATCCTTGAAAGTGATAGCAATGTAAGTACTAGTGGCAGCCACAAACTTGGATTGTGATGAAATTCTGCAACAAATAGTTAGAAATTATAAAGAACCTACCAGCTGCTAAGGGTCAGGGGGTGGGGGAGTGGAATAATCGGAAGAGATGAGTCTTTAGAAGATGCTTGAAAGATGCTAGGTTTGCTACTGCTCTGACCTCCGTGGGGAGGTTGTTCCACCATCTCGGAGTCAGGACAGACGTGCCTGGGAAGTGCAGGAGTGCAAAGGAGGGAGGGGAGGTGCCAGAGGGCCAGAATTGGAAGAACGAAGGGGTCTGGCCCACACCTGGGGTGGATTGTGCATAATCAGTGTGATTACGATGATTACAAGACATTTTTTTAAAATTACGATTACGATTACAGTCCTTCAAAAAAGTATGATTATGATTACAATTACATGGGTTAATAATTTATGATTACAATTACAATCTAGATTACAATCATGATTACGACTGGTTAGACTGAGGTTTCTTTGTGGAGATATCGTTTTAATGGTACATGTATATTGATGCATTTATATTTTTATAAAATAGCATGTGAAATGATTAAACATGGTTTTTGTATTGTAGAAATACTTGTGAAATAATAACTTGTACAGCATTAAATAATAGCAACAGTCCTGCAAGCCCGACCCCCAGTCTGGTCTGGCCGGTATATAGGGTTTGAGACGGTATTACAAGGAGAAAAGGGAGGGTAACAGAGATTGGAAAGATTTTGCTGTCACACAGGCCCACTCTGAAAGAAGGGTCTTCTGTGAGGAGAGGAGCAGACTGGGATAATACATGGCAGATGGGAAAGTAGGGGTTAGAGAAAGGTGCAGGACATAACTGAAAACGCACCCTGCTAATTAGTAAAAATAATAGCAGCTGGTTACAACTGAGAACTACCAGTTCCAAAAAGCTGGACAAGCTAACAATCAGCCAGGAGCAAAACATCAACCGTTAATTAGAAACAGTTAAAGGACTAGACTGAAATCGACCATGAGGCTTCCATATGAAAGAAAATCAATTGAATTGGCCGATTTGAAAGAAAAAATTTAAATTTTCGGGCATGGTACGGTTTTCTTTTCATTTAAAACTCACGGGTCACGCCCCTCTTCAAGAAATGAAAATATTCAGCGATCCTCCGTGATGACGTAAACTCAAGAACACAGCTTCGGCTAACAAAGGAATCAACCATTCAACGCTTTCAATAGAGTTCATTGTGTTGCTCCTTTTGTCCTTGAAAATGGTCAGATGTGTCGTTTTCAGGTGCAGTACCACTGCAGATCAGGAGAAGGGTGTGTCATTGCACACATTCCCAAAAGATGTCAGAATTCTTCGACATTGGGTGAGATTTGTCAAGACGTCGAGAGCGAACTTGGCTGACTCGGGGACAGTGGGCACGGTTCATCCATACTCGTACCGAATGTGAAAGCAACCGTTCTTGAACAGGGAAGATTACTGTTAAGTGTTACAACACTCTTCTTCTCACCGCAGTGGCGAATAGACTTCTCCATTCAAACAAAGAAATTCAATGCTTGCTCAAAATGTTGGAGGACGAAAACATACAATCACAACTGGATACTACACACAAAAACTCAGAGATTTATAGAATAATTTGTGAGTAGTTACATTTGCCTGGTTTCAGAGAACAACAGAACAGTGCTGTGACAAACTAAAGAAAATGTGGCTGCGATATTTCAAAGTGTGGGGCATGGTGCTTAAGTCTGGCAGCTCAAGTTATGAGAAAGATAAATTTTCGTGGTATAACGCAGTGGACAGCGTAATCTTTTGCAAGGGCAAAAGAATTCCGTATTCAACCTCCACCGATAATGAAAGTACAAGTAATAAGTACTTTCATTTTTTGGCTTACCTTGATGTTTGTGTACCCAGGGAAAGATACGAGTGAGTAAAAACATCAAGCATCCAGTCAAGAAAATTTTGAGTTTAATGTTTTGTGCCGCTATTGCACGCGCAGCATATGCATTTGCGATATCAGTGTACCCCCCAAAATATATTAGCGCCTCCTTTTAAAATTTCTCCCCGTTTTAAACCACCTAGGTGTATGCTACAGTGTGCTGTATCAGAATTTTGACATATGCAAGTGTACTCGGGTCCGATTAGATATTACTAGTGTCAAAGCCGACCAGTGAGGGGAGGGGAGACAATCGTACTGTGACACAGTATGGAACAACAAATATTCCTCTTCGATTTCTTTTAAAGAAGCTTTAGAATCGTTCTTTTCTGTATGTAAGTTGCCATTGTTTTTTGTATTCTATAGCCTTTGTTTCCATGAGTTGATATCACTTCCGGTTTGGCGCGCTTATTAATTTTGTTTTAGGAAAACATGGGAAATTGTACAATTAAACACCAATTACTTAAAAACCACGGGATATTTCTTTGCATTTTTTTTCTTGTATTTAGTCAAGATATGAGCCTACGTAGAGGAACATGAATATTGCCACTCATACTTTGTTTCAGTCACTTTATTCTGACAATAAAGCAGCAGTTAAAGCCCCACTAGGTAGGAATTCCACCTTAAAATATCAGTTTCAAAGTCTATCTATTGGTGGGCTGGGTTATTACAGTGAGAATGGCATCTCTCCCATTACCACAGAGGGACCTGGTGGCCTGCATCTGGGACTATGTAACTTTTGACCGCGGGTCCCACACTCTCGCGAGACGTACTTTCTGCTTTACGGCACCCACAAGTTTTTGGATAAGGAGCATAAGTAGAAGGCAGCTCGTCTAGCCCGCTAGCCCGGAATCATGTCTTGAAAGATGGCTGAGGCAGAAGTGAACAAGAACAGAAGTGAAAAAAGTGAAAAAGAACACTTCCAGTGTCAGTGGAAGCCAGAATAAAAAAAAAGGGAGAGTGACCGTGTACGGCACAAAACCAGAGTTAATATTGGACCGGCTTTTTCACAGTGGATAGAGCGCATGACAAAAGAGGGCTGCAAGTCAGACGTCGAGCAGGCCGTGTTGCTGATTCAGAGGTGAGCTATATGCTCGTGTTCATACATTATCATACATTGTTTTTGTTGGCTGTGTTATCGTGTGTAGTCACAGTCACTATTTGGGTTATCAAAACGTAACTGATTGTAAGCCCATTCAAATAATGCAAACAAGGTTAGCCGAGATGGCATTAGCATTTCACCGGCAGAGTCAGCCCCTTTTTGGAGTGTTTTTTATAGCGAACTGTATGCTTTATGAGAAAAGTTGTTGACTTACTAATCTCTAATCTCGGTGTTATTGACCTCTCAAATACGAATCTTTATATGGGTGGAAATCAAAAATTTAATATTCAATTTTCAAAGGCCTTTGGTAACCTCACTTTTCACCGTTCAATTATCAAATCCTCTCACAGTTTACTTTGCCTGATTAGCAATAGTTTCTAAGACTAGCTGGTAAAATGGCAGTCAAATTTATTTTCGATAGAATTGCTGTACACTGCATCACAAAGTAGTGAGGCATTTTCTTCCATTCATAAATGACGAAAATGTCAATATGTCTTTATAAGTTCTGAACTCATGCAACTCATAAAACCACACAGATTTGCATCAATTAGTGAGGCTTGTTACAAAAAATAATGTCCCTCTGACACGTAATGTCCCACCAATGCATAAGGTCCCATGGAGGGACATTATACGCGACTATTCCAACTGATAATGTCTCTCTCATCGCATAACGTCCCAATTTTTCTAACCAATAACATCACACTTTTTGACGCATAATGTCCCACCAAATTCCCAACCAATAACGCCACAGCAACATTGACGCATAAAGTTATACCTTCAGTATTTAGGCTATTTACTGCTTAGGTAATATCGGTCTGATTGATTAAGTTTTTACAGGTGACCATTATCTTTGACCTTGACATTTACTGTCAAGGTCATTGCATATTCTGCCTTTTAATTCATTGTGAGACATAGGTGACGGACATCGAGCATCTTCATGGCCAGCCATTTCCCATGATACAATTTGGATGAAATTTACAGGCTAACGCCACTGCAAGACTCATTTGTGGCTTGCACTTGTCTCGTCACCCTTTCCAATGATCCATTTGGGTATGGGCCTCAGGCTAGGTCCGTACTGCAGTGCCGCAATGGGGCATTTTTAAGGTGGTCCTCTGGATTTTAACCATCACCGCTTACCCATTTCCCATTTGGACTGATAAAATGACATCATAGTGATTATATTGGCCTAATCACCATGATATCATTTCGTCAGTCCAAATGGGAAAGCTGTTATAAAGCTGTTACCAGCGGCGGCCCGTCGGCTGAAACATAGGGCTAGCAATATCCTCACCTTTCACTGGTTAATGACCTACCCCTCCCACAGTTTACCTCTCTCGATTAGCAACAGTTGCTCAATTCGGTGAACTGATGAGAGTCTCATTTATTTTTGAAAGCCCCGCTATAAATTGCACTATGGAAGTATTTGGCGTTTTCTTCCGCACATCAATGACAACAAAAAATATTGATAAGTCATTATAATTTCTGTGCTCCTGTAGCTGGTGAAACAGCACAGATTTGCGTAAATTAGTTTGCAAGGCTCATTGAGCATTAAGCCATGAGAATCCTTTCTATAGTCTAGATGTAGTGACAGCTAACATGCGTTATTAGGTACGATGTACAGCTGAGTGATGGCGAAAACAATTGCTGTGAAGTCAGGAAAAGTTTTTGATTTTTTGCAGATTATCATCCTTGCCGAGTCACATGAATTATTTCAACATAGCCGATAGACAATCACTTTGTCATAAGCATTACTTAATCATTACGTGTCATGCATTGGTGGTGGTTGTTTATTTCATCAATTGTTTGATTGTTAATAAGGCAAACTTTATTGCAAACAGTTTAAGACCAAGTATGCGGGCAAGGGTGAAGGCCTTCCTGATATCTGATGGCACGTCACTGGCTGTTACCTATTCATGACTGTTATGGACCCTGGTACTATCAGCCGTGTTCATTTACAGGCCAGCTGTGAGCTGATGAAACAGTAATACTTCGAGTAAACTTTTTTTGGCTAACCATCTCTGCTGACCTTGACCTTGACCTCTGACTTGCAAGGTCATTGAATATTCTGAAAGATCGTCATTGATAAACTATAGATCAAGGTTTTAGGCTTCTACCTTCAAAAGTTTCTGATTTATTTCATATTATTGAAGTTGCATACCAAATAGCACAATTACATCTACAAGTATCTTGAGATATGCCACAATATTAAATTTGAGACATCAATATCATTAGCACATAATTTTTGGAGCATAAGTACAAGGCAGCTAGTCTAGCCCGCTAGCCCGGTATCATGTCTCGAAAGATGGCTGAGGCAAAGAAGTGAAAAAGGACAGTGTCAGTGGTAGCCAGAATTAAAAAAAAAGGAGAGTGACCATGCACGGCACAAAACCAGAGTTAATGTTGGAAATTATCCTTCAAAAAGTGTGACTTTATTGGTAAGAAAAATTGGGACGTTATACGTTGAGAGATGTTGCACACATTAAAAACAGGAATGCTTGTTGATATATAGTCATATTACACATCAAATGAAACAGGAGAGCCTCTGCTACAAGCACATATAAGTTTTTACATACACCAAGCACAACTCAAACGCCAAGCATATTAATGTTCAAATATCAAAATCCGAGTAGCCTCAGAAAATCAACCCTCTCTCCACATTTCCATGTCTCCCTCTCTGATACTTCATGCTACACAAACAGAGATATACTCTATTCATTTTGGGTATGTCATTTTCAAACAAAACCTAAAAAAGAGGCTGGGGCTTAAGAGGTTAATATAACCACTTCCCCACAGAGGCATTATCATTATCAGGCGCATAATGTCCCTCTGAGGAGAGAATAACGAGAATAACTTTTATAACAAAAGCACATTCTACATTGAAGAAAGATAGGTTTTGAATGACAACATGCCAAAATAATCCATGCGATTAAGAAAATATGAGAACGCCAAAGGTACGTTTCAGAATATGGATACACTGAACCATTGCCGTAGGAGAGGGTATGCCCTATCAGCATCCCCGCAAAGCACATGAAAATGCTGTAAAACAAAATCTGGGCTATAGATTGGGTTATAGGCTCATTTATGGAAAGCTAAACTTCCACTGAGGTGAGTGCTGGGGAGAGGCATGCAGCTTCCCTTTGAGCGATGTGAGTAATGTTTCAGGCTGTTTTTCAAGCTCAAAGGAGAAAAAACATGCTGAAAAGTAGTGACCTTACGCCCTACATGGATTGTATTTTTTCTACATAGCTAGCTTCAGGTTAATACCAATACTTTGTCTGTTTTGCATAAGATCATGAATATATTGATGTTTAGAAAGCACACCAGGTCCATAGGCTGAGAGATGCTCGAATGCTAGGCTAACATTAGGCACTCACTGGTCAAATCATCAAGGCTAATTTCGCCAGCACAAAGAAGGCTAACGTTATCATATGACCCAATTATCTGACTAAGTTTAATTTTGATAGGTTACAAGTGGGAATGTATAACTGCTGAAGTGGCGCTAAATAATTGCTACCTATCACAAATACTAAACAGTTTCAGCTTGCTACGTTTCAATGGCGCACTGCTCACCTCTCTTCTCATGTGAACAATGACTTTATTATGCTAAGTTAAGTTGATGCAACATTATTTTTACTTCATCAATTTTCTTCCTACGACTATCACCCTTGGTCGTTGTCAGCTATTCAGTGGCAGCTAGGACCGAAAAAAAAAACACGTAAAAAACTTAAACGCCAACAAAAGACATTCTTTGGGACTTGCATTGTACACGATAGCATGTTATATATTGTGCTTCCAGAATAAGGACATCAGTTGAAATGTCTCTCATTTTATTTTTGATATTTTCCATGTTTGTGAAAGGATGTTTCCGCCAAGAATGTGGTTAGCCATGTCCCTGGAGGCTATTGTTGGGCATACAAACCAATGCCTTCAAAATGTTTTTCAGGGACACCAAGCTCCATTCAAATGGTTTTTCAAGGAATTCAAGAGGTTCCATTGTATAGTGCAGTATATTGAAGACAATCACAGTACTGATCAAATGAAATGACCTTATAACATAACATAACATAACATAACATAACATAACATGAATGGCAAGAACAGGCCGTTCAGCCCAACTATGCTCGCCAGTTTCTTTCTACCATTGTGAATATGTCCCTTAAGATACTCAATGACTCAATGGTATCTAGCTTTAAGTCAAGCCTGCTCTTGAAAACCCCCAAGGTCTCTGCCTCAACAAATTTACCTTCAGTACAAAAAAAAAATCACCTAAATACTGCATTTTTAATTTGATTTTTTCAGTTAAGTTGTGATCATTATGTTGGCTTTTCACAGCAAAGAGGAAAACAATTTCAGGTGTGCAATGGTTTATGACCACTGTAAATCCACCATCTGATGCAGGTTTAATGTCACATCAAGCACTAAACCTCATTATCAAGATGTCTTGCTTAATGAAAGTGTAGAATATTTGAGTTGAAGGCAGTTAGGATCAAGGTAGGCATCTGAAAATAAATGGTGCTTTCATGTGGTATTTTCAAAATGTGCACTTAGATTTGGATTAAACTTGTGGGCTACAATCAGATTACAGAAATACTTGAATTTTTTATATTTTGTTTTTACCATCAGAAATAAGCCAGAGAAAACAGTGGGTGAAGTAAGGATGCCGGCCAGAATCACACCAGACTGTCGTCTTGCAACAAATCAGCAACTGTCAAGGATGTTACACTGGTATCCAAAAAGAACCTAGATTTCTGTAAGCTGTCTGAAAAGAAATGTATGGAAAAATGAAAACAAAGTGGCAGTAATAGTTGCTGAAGTGCGTGTATTCTGTTGAAAATCATGGTATTTATTCAGGTATTTTTTAGCAATATACACAGTGTAAACATTAAATAACAACTGAAAATCCAACAGGCAATCTATCTGGAAACATTAATATGGACTTCAACTGCAGTTACATTTATTCGCTGACAACCTTATATGCTAAGTCACCAGAAAGATCCAAGATCCATTTAGCACCTCTATTGAATACCGTATGATTACTACCAGCATGTAGCTGTCACTAACTCAGAGCCTGGGTGTGAGTGTGCCTTGTACCTTACACAAACAAAACATGATAAATCCAGTCATGTGTTGTTGGAGATATTAAGGGGCTGCAGTAACCTCACCATTCACTTGTTTACTCCCGTTTTGGTTTGTCGGATTCATAGTCAAACCATTTATTTTCTGCATAACTTAAACCAATATGAAGACTGCATTGATTAAGAAATGGTGACAAAGTTATTGACTTTACGCTACATTTATATAATGGATGTGATACTGCAGGGATATAAAGTGGGCAATAATCCAAGTAAATGGAAAAAAATCGGAAGCTTTTAAAGCTTTCCTCCTCTTAAACATCTCTTCAGCAGCAAAATAAATCATACGATGCTTCTTGATTTCTTTAGAATGTTTTATGCATTCCAAAGACAGCATCAGAAGAGGAACACATGATCTATAGCATTTCGAACTATTCCAGACTTACGGGCAAAAGGTTTTAATTACAATAAGCCCCACAAACTAATTTATACAAATCTTCGCCATTTCACAAACTACATCAGTTCAGAGTCTTAACAAGACCTTACAATGTTTTACATCATGGTTTTGTGGATAGGAAAACATCTCATAGCATTGTGATGCAATGTGCAATTGTGCTATCAAAAATAAATCAGACTGTCAGTCCACTAATTATTCCCAGTGAGTGGGAAAACCAATGTTTGCCTGGTAATCAGACAAATTTAACTGCAGCAGATTTTGCTTTATAAAATATTGAGAGGAGGGATCATTGCAGACCTTTAATACCAGCAATGGCACAACACTAAGAAAACCTGAAAGAAAATGCAATTTGTTTGAGCAGGATGTTGTAAACTGTCACTTTTTCTAATGAATGGTGCTGCTTAGAATAAGGCCACACTTTTATCCCATGCCATGCAGTATGTTCTGGAATAAACATTTTCCCAGTATAAAGCAAAAAATGAACAATATTCACACTTTGTTTAGTAACCCCTCACCCCTATGCAATACCAAGGAAAAGATTATTCTGATATCAGCGAATCTATCTCTTAGTTAAAGGATGGATAATGGAAGGTTAAGTAGATTCATGGCTATATTTTATCGTTTTAAACACAGATCTGAAGCACATGGTGTAAGTGCATTTAGGTAGTGTCCAAATCCAGATTTGCTAGTTTAATAGCAAATAATATAGCATATTGACTATGTCAAAATAAATATTTCAATTCAAAGTCAATAACAATCCTGTGTAAAACTAGAAGTATATGAAATCATAAGGCCCTGTATATAATTTGCTGCTCATTATACTATGTTATATATCTTACTACGTGGAATAATTGGGGGTGACCTTTGAAACAATTATAAAATCAATAGTCTTACTACAAAATCGAGCCATATGTATTATTAGTAAGGATGGTTTCTATGATCACGCTAATCCCCTGTTTTCAAATTCCAATGCTATGAAATTTTGTGTTTTGATATGTTACAAAATGATGTAAATCAATGTTCACAATTGTTTATAATGTTTTTTTTTCATTTCTAAGGGTTAGCATAAATTTCTCAGAGGCAGGCATACATAAACATTTTTGCGTCTGCCTGTGCCTGTACAGTCACTACTTAATGCATACTGTTGACTTTGTTTACGCTGTTTATACTTTTTGCATTGTGAGTGATGACTGAATAAAAACACAACTACAACTAAGACTACTACTACTGCTACTACTACTATAATCTGAGTGCAAATGAAGATACGTGATTAAAGGGGGTTATACTTAGTCTCTTACTTAATCATATGATTGTTTTGGGCATAATACAAATTATAAAACGGGTGCTTCCCCTCCTTAAATGTGATTGGCTGATCCACGTTTCATGCCGGTATAAAATCACTGTAACCCACTGCATTCTGAGGCAGACCGCAACACAAAATATCCCTGCAAGCAACCAATTACTCGGCACTGAACTTACTTGTTTGGTTACAGTTGTTTCAAGACTTTTAGCTTGCTATTTCAGTGTTAGCGAAGTTTAGCCTTTTAACCCGCTAACCACTTGGTTATCTACCTAGCTAGCAATTGCAATACAGAGTTCGATATAATTTTAGCTTGCTAGCTACGTTGCTAACTAGCTTGCTATTTCAGTATTAGCGATATAGATATATAGATAGATATTTTTTTTGTATGTTTATTTTATGGGCTATGTGTAGGGTAACCACATCCATTGTAGTGAACGCTAGCTAGTTGACAAGCTGGCCAGCAAACTAATGCACAATTCAACATATTTTTCTGGACACCGGCAAGTGTAGAGGACAAAAGTCAATCTTGTTCCCTACTCTCACTGCTGGTTGTAATGATATGGCCGATCGGTGTGAGTTGAGAACAAGGAAACTCGAAAACCGAAACCAAAATGAACGTAAAGTTATTTAACGGGGCCTTCGGGAGATCGAAGGAGACAGTCTGCTTTCATAGTATATGTACATTAACAAGCCCAAATAGCCTGATGTGACATAATGGCGCTAGATGAAAAAGCAATCTTAGCGACTGTGTCACTTGCCAACCATTCTGTCCGCTCCATCTGGCTTGGTGGAAGAACGAATAGTTCTCAATTTTATTGTTGCATTATTACCAATAAATTGTTAATTTTTTTTTCTTGTGTGTTTATTTAATGGGCTATATGTAGGCTAACCATTTTATAAAAGCAATAAGCCCCTTGAAGCAGTGGGTTACAGTGATTTTATAACGGCGGAGGGGCACTTCCGTCGTTATAAAATCACTGTAACCCACTGCTTCTCTGGACTAATTCCTTTAATAAACCAATCAAAGAGTCATCCCCCACCCTCTTTAACAGACCAGTGCGCCTGCGCCTTGGTGAGTTGCCAAATAATTGGAAAAAATGCTTTTCTGTGGAGAAAACTGGCCCTTGGCATCGCGCACAATATGAGATGGCTCACCAGAGCAGTAGAGCGCCTCGTTCGTGCGACACCACCATCTCCACCCTGCCAATCTCCTCCTTTCACCCAAGTCATTGCTGGCACACTGCCTCCTGATGGTCCTGGACCCTGCTGTTGTTCTCCCCATTGTGCTGCTCCCAACCTGTGAACCTCAGGAGGAAAAAGACCACCACTTAATTTCATGCAACTTTGTCATTGTTATTTGTTTTTTTCCCCCATTATTATTGCTTTGGTTCTCTTTGAAATCATTCTGTTCAGTCATGGAGTAACAGGTAAAATCAGTGGGAACTGAATGGCTGAAAGTATGAAAACTTGCTTTCAGTGATCTACAAAAATGTGAACACAGAATATTTTTTCAGTATTTTTCAAATATTGTTCTAATAAGATTCAAATATTTAAAAATTCAATATACACAGAGAAACCCCGGAGTCGTGTTAAAAAAATCACTTGTGGAATGCAATGTGATTTAGAATATCCAAACAAATGCATTTCCAGCACAAAATTTTTTACTTTATTTCAATCAAACTATTCAGTTTGCTTACCAGACTGCGGATGATGCAGCTCTTCAGGCAGTTGATCTCCGTTCACCTGCACAGCTGCTGCTTCTATTACGGTTCATTGGCATCGGCATATGCAGTCCAGCATCTAAAAGTCCATCCAAAGTCCTGTGATGCGGCTCATTTATATTCAAGGCTCTGACCTTCTGAGAGCTGCATTGTAATATTCCACCTGACCAAACATCTGAAGAGCATTTTCAACACTTCAAATATTATTTCTATAACAGTTTGTGTTTTTGTTTGTTTTCAATTAAACAAAAAATTCAAACACTGTTGTAGGTGGTGTACACCTGCCTGTATTGGTGCATGTAACTTTTTAAGTAATGTGCTCTTAATATAACGGTAAATTACTGTCATTGACTTACGACTTTTTTATTGATCAGAAGTTTTCAGAAGTTTTAGTTGGTCAATTGTGAAATCACTTTCTGTTGCCCCAAGATAACAATTCCCCTAAAATTACCGAACACACCTCATTTCAAGACCAACATACCTATGGACGCTCACATGGGTGCGAGTACATCTGATATTTAAAATACGTGGGCGCAGGGCAGGAAAATGACTGCTGTGCTGGGCTGAAACTAGCATGACACTTGAGTTCTTTTCGGCGTCATTTTGCTCCCGAAGAGTGCTGTGCAGCACTATACATGTGGAGGCCAAATGAAGCTACATTTACATAATAATGACGGGTCTGGAAAAATCGATCCAGGTATTTTGCCACAACAGGGACTAACATTGCTGCACATATTTTGTATAGCAGTCTAAAAATCTGGGTCACGATGCATATCGGATGCATAAGGTTCATTACGTATTTTTTTCACCAGCATACGGGATTTGTGTAGAATTAAAAACGCCGCATGAATAAAAGAAGCAAGAAGAGGTGAGCCGCCGCTAGCTTTCAGTTAGTGAACAGACGTTGTTACTGTTAAAAATATGACCGAAGAAACATTAAGAGCAATCAGCGCAGTATACTGTCAAAGTTAAGTTCTCAACCAATAATTTTCATCTTCCTGGGTCAGTCAGAGAGATGGCAGCAGAGGAGAGCACTGTTAAGAACCGCTGTGTTGGAGTTTCCTTTCCGCAGCCGGCTTGCTTGTCGTATAAAATTCTGCCCTCCTCGCTCCCAGCCCTGCTCCCCCGCAGTCTCCCCAGCGCAAAGGCGCTCCCTCCGGTGCTTGATTGAAGCATAATGGCATGAGTAGGAGGGAAGAGGCCAGCAGTGTTTGCACAGCCATGCTCACAGATCAGACATCGATCCCTGGGTACCTCCTTCATGCAACAGCTGCCTTGTCCTCACTCAGGGAGGGCAACTTTCACAGTTTACAGTACAGATGCTCATTCTACTGCTTGGGGGGGGGGGGGGGGGGCGGCTGATGCACAATACTTTGCCTCCAGTACTATAAAACAGCAAAACAGCCGCCCCAGCTGCTTCTGTTGTCCTGTTAATTTAATTTGGAGGTAATGGTTAGCCACCCCTGATTTATGTGGATTAAATCTTCCCTTCCATCCGCCGTTATAGCCCACAGCCTTCGAATGATCTTAATGGAGGTGGTGTTTTACTTAGCTGGTTTTGCAGAAAATTACCTGCCAGACTTCACTGATTTTGATGACTACACTGGTGGTGGAGGTGAGTCATCAGTCTTGGGTTGCATGGATTTGCTAGAGTAGAATGACTCTCAAGGAGTGGAACAGAGGTTATTAGATGCTTGACTTGTGGAGGCACTGTTCGAGTGGTCTGACACTGGAATCAGCCTGGAAATTATATACTGATTATTATTGTTAGTCATGGATTATTTGCAGTTTAGAATGCAACACTGATTGAATAAATAAATCTGCCCACAAATATTGAATCCTGAATAAGGAAGTTAAATTATGCTACAATCAACTGATTAAAAAAATGTATTCATTTGATTTTCATGCTGAGTGTAATTTGCTATTTTTTCCTTCAAGGGTAGTTCTTTTGAACCTCAGAATTCAAATAAAGTTTGTGTTTGAAGCCCAAATAACACTAAAATGCACAAAGGGTGACTTAAATAGCAATATTTTCCGCATTTTTTTCTTCTCAACATTCTGGCTGAGAAATCAGCCATCTTTCCATATAATCAATTTAGTAAGGGATAGACGTCCTCCTTGACCATTAAGTCAAAACAGCCCATAAAGGAGTGGACTATTGTGATCTTACAAATGAGGTCCCTTAGTGTTACGTGCCCAATCTACTGGATTGTTTTTTCTTCTCTTGCTAGCAATGTCAGTTGTCATCAGGAGTTTCTTCCCAAGGCTTAGGAAATTACATCATAAGAACTTGTGACAAATGAACAGATGCAAGGCATATAGTGTCTTCAACACAAGGGTTACAAGGGTTCAATTAATGTTTGCTGTGAGCCAAAACATTAAAACTACTTACAGATTATGTAAGTAACATTGCTCATCCTATAATAACTGTGCATGCAAACAGGCTTTAAACAGTAGGCAAGTGGTCAGTTCTTGCAGTCAGTGTGTTTTATGTGAGAGAAAACGGACCTGACAAGATTCAAGCTTTGAAAGGGGTCAAATAACCAAAACGATATGTCCACACGAGTCGGTCAGCAAATCATCGAGAGCAGAAAGACTAATTGCATGCTCCCATTCAGCAGTGCAGAGTACCTACTGACTGTGGTCCACGGAGGAGCGAATCAATGACCGGCAGCAGGGCAACGAAGGTCATCCTCTTTGATGCCTACCGACAGAGGGGCAGCGAAATTCAATGAGAAGTTTTATGATGCTTATTTGAGGAATTTGTCTCAACATACAGTGCATCATACCCAGTGGCTTATCCTATCTCCTTAGCCCTGCATTCTGCATTGAGGTGGTAAGATGCAATATCTTATCAACATTAGCTGCCCTAACCTTATACAAATGAAATAGCTAAATTAGTGAGACAATGCGAAAAATAACCTACTGGAGACACTTAATAAATATGTTCAGCATCGTGCAATTGCCAGCAAGGCATAGGTTTCGCTGTTTATGGTGAACCTTCATATCTAATGAGCTTGATTCAAGTTTCAATTTTAAGCGTTATGTTGTACAAAAAATACAATCGCACCATCTGCCATAAATAAATGGACAGCAATAATGTGTAGTTCAGCAATTCGGATTTCCTGATTGTAAAATGCCATATGGGGCTAGTAAATCTAGCAACTCAATTTCCCATTTGGGCAAGTAAAAAAACCATTGACAACGCTAATATTCTGAAATAAATCCATTGATTTTTCCTGGGCTGATTATGGAAGTTGCTAACGTGGACTGTGTCTCGAAGGCATCAGACTCCCGTAAAATGCGAAAGTAAATGAAGTGTAAATGAAATCACTGTATTGAGTTTGAGCCAGCTTGATAACTTAGCTTTCATTTGGTCGTACAGTATGTTCGAAATGTACCTAACTTTATTGTCAGAGTAATTTTATTTGCATATGCTACGGCCAGAGTATATGGCTCTGGCTGCAGCTAGCTAGCTAACGAGCTATTTATCCTTAGTTGTCCACTGACTTTTGTTAGCTAACTAACATTTTGCCCTACTTATGATTTTGAGTAAATAAGCTTACATTAGAAATTGAAGCATCTTGATCAGAGGTGATTTTAACCCCTAAAAAATACTCCAATAGTGTAATAGTATGCAAGGCATCTGGGCCGATGGGCTGTTCTGGGGTTAATTACTGCATCAGGAACAGGGTGTGGTAGAACAGCAGACAGGAGAAGAGAGCAGACACACGTGGATCCTGTAAACAATACAAACGTCAGGATCTCACTCATATCCACAAAATTAAACAGACAGGAGGAAAACAGCCAGAATAGGGGAGCTGAGGTTTTGACACTTGTTGAGCACTGCGAGGGCACTCAATGAGCTCTCAGCTGATAATGAACAGAGAGCTGGTAATCAATGAATACTCATTTAATTGATCAATGAATACTCATTTAATTGACAAAGAGTGAAGATGCTAAATGAGAACTCATCTAACTAATAATGTGCTCTATGAAGGACAATGATTTTAAAGAAGGTACTCAATGAGTACCAGTGCTCATTAAATTGATGATAAGTGTATTGAAGGTACTCAGTGAGTGCTCATTTCAGTGATTTCATTGAAGAAACTCAATAAATACGCATCTTACAGATAATGAGTAGATTGAAGAAACTCAGAGTACTCATCTTGTATAATCAACCATTTGTACAATACAGTTAAGGCAGTGAGCTGCTGAATGCTTGTATGGCTGATGACAGAATTCAGTGTGATGGTGATGGCCCTCTGGCATCCAATACCTACTGATCTCGAGGTATTTTACATGCAGATATGCTTACCTTGCATATACCAAGGGAATCATTTATTAGGAGTGGCTTGGGAAATCTTGATTATATTTGTTCACTGTGACTTCTCTGAGCATTATCAGCAGCATGGTACTGTATGAAAACAGCATGCAGTTCATGTATGTCTACCAGTCTGCTGTGCAAAGCTGTTAACAGAACTAAGGGATCAGCCAAGATGTGCTGTGATGGCCGGTAGAGGAAAAAGGCCAGTTGCAGCGACAAGAGGGAAACGAGCAGCACGGACACAAAACAAACACAGAGAATAATACAGACCATGGGAAAGTGCTTGCGCCTCCAAAAGACGAATAATAGTCCGAAAAAAATGAAAGCAAAACGAGATGGGAAAAGGGGAGAAGAAACTCCAATAATAACGAGAAGATAGGAAGTCAGACAAATCCAGACTACAGATATCCTCGGGTATAGCGCGTAGCAACAAACACGCACTCTAGCAAAGAGGCGTGGCGAACATCCAGCTTATATAGAGTCCGGGGAAGTGCCGCCCCAGTTCAGTCAGCCAGCTGGGTAAAAGAATTAGATTGAAAAGGAATGTGATATCGTCCCGGGACGAGAGCCACAAAGAAAAGTCCGAAACACACGCACACAAACATCCAGAACCACGACAAGTGCATGTCACGTTTAAAAGAGGAAGAGAAAACAACACAGCCCGCGCACTGGAGTCAGTCAGAGAATAAAGTGACGAATGGAGCATGTAGCTTTGCTGTCACAGACGAACAGATAATTGATTGAAGGGGTCATGCTGAAGTCTAAACAAAAGTGATGCTGATGCACGTTGAAATTACCAGAGGGATACTTGCCTTCATCCCAGAGTTTGTGTGAATGAGTCTCATTTCAGTGAATTTTGATATTTTATAGCTCTGGGCAGGACAGGGTCCGCAACTGATGATGATCAATCCTATAAAAAATACTAAAGGCCAGTGGTGGAAAACAGAGGAGAGAATGCCTTGAAACAAGCTATGGGTCTTCACCTGTTTCAGTCGTTCATTTGAATTAATATTCCAAGAACGCTGAAAAAAGCACTCAGCACAATCACTCCTTAATGAAGAAAACTAATGAGCTGCCTAATCTTGACTTGTCTTCAATAATTTTCCTTGACTATCATGCTTTCCAATGATTAGTATAAGCCATTAGCAGTTAAACACACAGCTTTCCTCATAATGCAATCTTGCCAGGAGTAAATAAAAAAAATCATTCAAAACGTTTCATTCTCTTGACAAAACAAACTACTATTTTAACTTCCATGTTTGCATTTAGCACATCCTGCACTATCTAACCTTTGCTTCCTGTTTAACTACAAAAAAGAAAACAAATATTAGTTACAAGTATCCACAATTGAACAACGTTGATTAAAATCCAGTTTCGCATTTTATTTCTTGTATTACCTTAACTAAGAAAATGTTCGGCACCTGATAGTGTTGTGTTTCATTTAGAGTTAACATAATGTTAATTTATCAGAATGACTGAAAGCAGGTTAAGACCAAAAATTAGTTTCAAGGAATGTCCTGCGCCTCCTAATGTTATGTTCTGTGGGTTTCTGTGTTTTTTGGTTAGTCAATTTTTGGTTTTTATTATTTTTTGTGATGTACGTTTTTTAGTCTGATGTCTTAGTGTTCACATTTCATTCCTCTCCCGTGTTATTCCAGTCCACGTCTTACCCATGTACGGTCTTTGCTTTCTCCCCGGTCGCGTCATTAGTTTGTTGCTGTTTTTGTCTTTATAGATTGTGACACTATTTTGGGTGATTTAATGGATTCTGGGTTTCAGTCTTCCTTCCTTTCTTGTTTGCTAATTTCCCCTTGCTTTTCTATATTACTAACCCGTACTAACAGTTTGTTGTTTTCCTATAATTTACTGACCAAAACCAACATTGTATATTAGACTAACGTACTAACGAGCACTCGGGATTGTACAGCTGCACTTACTAACTGACTAACGACCTCTTTGCATTCGCCCTGTTCTAGTCTCCGCCTCTTGCTTTCGTGTAACTTGCTTCGCTATGTTTCCTGCAGATTCTCTGCATTTATCTCATCTGTCCTGCTTCTCACTCTATGCACTTAGGAGTCTTTTATTCAGTTTCTTCATCCCGTCTTTGGGAGTGTCTTGTGATCCTCGTTCGTGTGTTAATGTTTTGCTGTTTCATGTAATTAGGTTTCCCTCGCGTTCCACCCCTTGTTAATTATATTATTTTCAGCACCTGCGTTTGTCCGTGCCTCCTCCCTATATATGTTCCCGGCACAGCAGTGCAAGTCAGATCTGACTTCGCTCACATTCTGTTCGCCCTCACTCTGTTCATGCCATTCTCCCTCGTCTTTATGCCACATCTCATCACTCTCCGCTTCTCTCCTCCCTCCCCTCATTTCCAGTGTGTTGCTACCGAGTGTCCCTTATCCATCCGAGTCTGCCCCCCTGGCTGCTGTCTTCCCGAGCCTGCCCTCTGTTAGCTGCGCCTCGCGAGTTTGCCATCTACCAGCTGTGCCCATCGCCTGAGTCCCGAGTCTGCCTTTCACCTGCTGTGTTCCCGAGTCTGCCTTCCGAGGCTGCCCTCTGCCAGCTGTGCCACCCGAGTTTGCCATCTGCCAGCTGTGCCTGTCGCCTGAGTCCCGAGTCTGCCCTCTGCCTGCTGTGTTCCCTAGCCTGCCTTCCGAATCTGCCCTCTGCATGCTGTGTTCCCCAGCCTGTCTTCCGAGTCTGCCCTCTGCCTGCTGTGTTTCCCGAGCCTGCCCTCTGCCAGCTGTGCCACGCGAGTTTGCCATATGCCAGCTGTGCCTGTTGCCTGAGTCCCGAGTCTGCCTTCCGCCTGCTGTGTTCCGGAGCCTGCCCCGTCCGAGTCTGCCCCCTGCCTGCTGTATTTCCCGAGTCTCCTGGTGTTCCCGAGTCTGCCCCCTAGCGTTCCCAAGTTCCTGAGTCTGCCTTCTAGTGTTCCCAAGTTCCTGAGTCTGCCCCCTAGAGTTCTCGAGTTCCCGAGTCTGCCCCCTAGCGTTCCCGAGTCTGCCCCTTAGTGTTTCCGAGTCCCTGAGGTTTTTGGTTTATTTGCCATTCCAGAGTTTCTCCCCCTTTCAGTGCTGGTGCACGATGGATATTTTGGCTTGTGTGCCACGTTTTTTCCCCTTCCAAGGTTTTTTGTTTTATTATTATATTATTATTATTATTTTTTGGTTATCCCTGCACATGGCGTCTCTCTCCCCCTTGTTCAGAGTCCTTGTTTCCGAGTCCGAGTTCTGTGTTTTCCTCCTGTTTTCCCCTCAAAACCTTAACACCTACATTTTTATGTTCACCAGTCGCTGCTGTAAATTGGAATATGGTGATTTTTTGTTGATATGAAACAGAGTGCCTTGTCTGGAAGTGGTGTCAGGATGAAGAACCCTTTGTTTTCCTCGCAGAAAACCAAGCATTGAAGTAGCCTGTATGACATGTAACAATATTTCTCACTAAATGACAAAAGCTTACAGAATAAAAATCAGCAAAATGAAAGACAAAATCCAGTTAGAGTTTTCTGACTGTTCTAGGCAAGCGTTTGATTTTCGTTTAAGTACTTACCTCGTGAAATGAGTAATGGAACACATTTTGGAGTATGGAAATATCCACTTTAACTTTTAACTGGGTTTGTACACTGAACAAAAAAGTTATGGAACAATTTTGACCCTAGTAACTGAAATGCAAAAACTGATCATAAATCCAAGGTGTTCTTTATATCATATGTGTAAATCCAAGACACTGATTGCATCAAAACATTTGATCAGATGACTTTATTACAATAAAAACAGGGTTTTCACAGGGAAGACCAGAATTACACCAAGTCCAAACTATAAAATCAAAACTTAGCTTTGACACCCAAGGATTATCACAAGATGCTTGTGTGATTTATTAAGTTAGCAAGTCTTATTAAGTTGGATGTAACAATTTCAATTAAATATTAATATTTCAAAGTCGTAAAAGGAACATGGAAACATTCAAAAATTAATTTAAAAATGAGTGAGAGCGAAAATAAAAATATGCGTTCTTCTTTCAAGCATTCATTTAAAATTAAATACAGGCTTGTATTATGATTAGTGCATGGTACATTGGTGGAAACTATTGTCAGCACTATCAATGTTTGTCACTGTCTTCTTGCTATGTTGGTTGGAAGCACTTCCCACAATTAATAATACCAGGTATTAAAGAGAATCTAGTTATTTCAACTACTTTGGACTTTTGTATAATTTTCTTTGTAATAAAAGATTTTTTACTGATGAGTTGTGATATTTTGCCCAGAATCTAGAAATTATTAGAAATTTCAGAGAGGGGACCAAGCACAGATCCGAAGAAGTTGTATGGTACCTTTTAAAAAAGAAGATTTAGCTGCAGATGGCTCAAATAGAAACAGACATACTCTAAAGGGCACTGGCTAAGGCAGGTCAGGAATCGTCCGAGTCTGGCAAGAAGCAAACAGGATCAGACCGGTCAGGCAAGCCGTTGTCAGTGGACAATCTAAGGTCAAATACGGGACAGAAATTTGAGACAGCGGGGCACGCAGTACTGTGCTTACTCATGAAAACTTTTGCTTGTGGTAAACAGGAGGATTTGCGATAGGCAAAATACTCACCAGTTGTTGATAGTCAATGAAAATTGACCAAAGATGGGAAAGAGCAAGGCTCATGACATGAACTGGCTGGAAGCGCAATGAATACATTAGACAATCCAATGAAGGGGAGACCACATGCAACAACTTAAATGCAACAATTCAACTGTCAGGAGTGGAAGCACGCAAGCATGCAAACTGTGACAAGGAGAGTAAAGGAAGAAAACAGTTACGACAATAATCAAACAATTACGGAAGATGGCACTGGAAAATGAAACTGGCTGGATTGCGAGGAAGCAATTAAGGAAAACATTCGGGACATGACAGGTATAGGTTATTTTTCATTGGTTGAGCCTCATTACAGGAAAAATGTTGTTTTTTCCACATCAAGCCTCAAAGCAATTGTTTTTATTCTATAATGAATGTGGAGAGCACTTGACTTTGGCTGAGTTGCAGCAGTAATTACCGTACAATTCATGCACTGACAGTTCCTTTGTAATATGTTGAGGGGTCATGAAAATTCCAGGCAGTCTAAGGCTCCTTTTGTTGATTTGTTTTGGTTTTTGCATGAGCGGTAACATTGCCATATATTTTTCCATGACCCCTCTCACACCTGCAAGGGCTCACAGAGAATTTCAAACAAGCTCTGTATTTAATATAATTGGAAATGGACTTTCTCAAAGGTCTCACCTGTCATCCTTCTTTGAAGTAATTTCTCCTGGGATCTTTTCTCGTCACAGTTTTGGGTGCAGAACTGAGAAATGTTGTGAGACAGACAAGTTTTTTTTTCTCAGTATATCTTGAAGTAGTCACAGTGAGAAAATCAATAATTTAGTTTATTTTTACTGTAATATACCTTGGAGTAAGCATATTTAAGACTATTTACACTGAAATTCTGAACTTCAACCATTTTGTGGACTGAAGTTACTCAAGATGGGCAATACATGGTATGCTCAATGTAAAAGGAAATGCACTTTTTGAAATTATTTTCTATTTCAAGTGACCCGAAGATTTTGTGGCTGGAGTACTGTAGTATTTTTATTAATGCTGAACCACAAATTTGGTTGAACTTCATTGGAAGGTAACGGACTCATTACTTTCTGCATGTATTATTTGGCTTGTTTTTGTTTTTTTCTATTGCGGTTCTGAAAATTTTTAAAGACAGGGTTTTATATGTAATGCTTGTTATATGAAGAATAGCTCTGCAGAGTGAGCAGATCCATACAGATTTTTTTAAAATCAAAGGGTGACGAGAGGTATTGACTTGGTATGTAATTGGTTTAGTTTCACAACCAAACTTCACATCAACGACAGAGTCAAAGCATATGCTTCCATCCATCAGCATCATCATTACTGTCAACACCTAATCCTGATAAAAAAAAAAAAAAGACCAACAGAGAAAATTAGGTTTGCGCAAAATCAGGCAAGAACTGTCACTGTGATAAATTATTCCACTTGAATAAGAGTGGCGGCAACTATGAAACAATACCCTATGACTTTTGAATTAGAGTATCTGTAAAAGTGGCAGTAGGGTACTGAGGTGACCAACTTGGCAGTTGTGACAGAACTATTAGCTTATGTCACCTTAAGACAAAAAATTACAGTCTTGAATTTAGAATGCACTGAATAGGTACTGTGCATCAAAAACCATGCATGCACAGCACCTGGGCACTTATAGTCTGCAGAAATTTATGCAAAGCATTTTACCAGATTATTTTTTATTTCACTGCAACAATACATTGTATTTAAAAAATACAACAAAAGAGTGCAGCCACCTTCGCCTGCCATCTCTCTCACACACACAGTCACACACACACATTCCCTCCTGATCATAGAATGTGTGCCATAAAGAGGCTCTGTAAATACTGCAGGCTTCAATATCTAAAGAGATAATCTCACTGTAGGACCAATGGGTGGCAGTTAAGTTTACATTCTTTTCTCTCAGTAAACTCTTTTGGGCATTAACTCTCGCACAGTGTACGTGAAGTAAAGTATTTTTACTGGTATTTACTAAAGGTATGCAGTCACAAACGTTCTGATGTCCTCTTATGCCTGGCATATAGATCAGGATTTTAAGTCATGATTTTTCTAAGATTGTGCTAAAATCCAGAGAAAATGCCCAATCTGCACATGTTTAAAATGAGATTTTCAAAGACTCAGTCACAGCTCTCCTGATACAGTCTTAAGCAAGTCAAAGAATCTTAAAAGAACATCAAACTGATTTGATATTATCACTGGTCTTTGGGTAAATAGGGCTTGCATTTTTGTCTGAAGGTAATAATACAATATACACTTGACATTATTGTTCTTTGGTTTCATTCAAAAGCTGTTTTCAATTGTTCATTGATGTCAGCTTTCTGCTCTCACTTCTCTCTCCCTTGTTACTTTCCTAAACATTTCAGGCTGTTTGAATGCAATATGTATCATTTTGTTCTCATTCTAGATTTACCCTGATGCTTTTAGTGTTAAATTCCCTTGGTATTTATGGTCTGATTTTGAAATTATGCCAAATTATATCATTGCCTGCTGCCTCTGCAGGTTTCCTGACTCAATGATATATTGCTTTACTCTGATACTGTTGCATTTGTTCACAAAACATCTTGTATAGCCCATATATCAGTTTTATTGTATTTCTTTTTGGCAACAGACCTGATATTTAACACTATATAATTTTTGGATAAATACTCATATTTGAATACAATGACAATTATTTGGAAAAATAAAAGAAGAAAGAACAACTTCAGAAACTTACCGCAGCTTAACTTTTGGCAATAAATTTCAGCAGAGGGAATAGTTTTCACAGCCAAACATTTGTCATGAATCGCAACCATAATTCAATGCTCCCATTTACCTGCCATGGACTGTATAATAAAGATGAGGGATAGAGTGTGCAAACTCATCAATTAACGTCAGTAGTCTGCTTTGTGTACTTATTGTTTGCACAAAGAAGTGTGAAGTTTGTTCCTGCTTGAATTTTAGTGAGTGAAAAATGCATCATTCTCTCCCTGTGTGAATTTTTAAACCAATTGTACACAACCAAGGAGGACACACTTAGGAAATCTAACAGGGAGGAAAGTATCAGGAAATGATACCTAATTCTTAATTGGCCATTCATAATGATACCTATTCCTCTCCTGGTGCTGTGACCTCATCACAATAGAGGATTATGTGCTTGTAAGACACTGCATGATATGCCGGGGAGAGTCTTTAGGTCCTGGCAAGTTTAACCTTATTACATTGGTCTTAGATGAGGATCCAGATGAAAGCCTACACGCTTGCCCCCTACATCTGGGGGTTGGGCATGGCACTGACAATGGCTCCCTATAAAAAATACAGAAGTGCAATGAACAAAACTATTGACATTAGGGCTCACAGCAGATTCCACCCACTCAAATTATCTGAGTGGCAGTATGACTACTGATGAAAACTGAGAGGAGGTCAGAAGCACAAAAGAGGACCAAATTGGGCCCAAAACCAAGATCCGACTTGTCTGAGCCATATTTGAGAAATCCAAGACAGCATGAGTCCGCAGTGAGATGAAGAGGTACCATCTCGACATCTTCGGGATAAATGAATGTCAATAAACTGCCACTGGACATCAAGTGCTGATCAATGGATCTCACATTCTCTGTTCAGACCATGAAAATACCCACAAACTTTACATAGCTATTATAATATAAAAGGACAAAGAGAAAGCCTTGTTGTGGGTTAGTGGCAGGCTGAGGGTGTGCCTCAATTCAAAGTTAGGCTGAGGCTGAAGAGCAGGATGAAAAGGATTAGTATGAACAAATACAAAAGGTGGTTTCTAAGGTAACGCAGTGTGATATGATTACCGTTGATATGAATATGAAAGTGGGAACTGACAATTTTGTACAATTAGAGAGCACTGGACACCCATGGATGGAAAGAACAATGGTGAATGCCTAGCTGGTTTCTGCACAAATAACAACCTAGGGCTGTATTCACAAAGACTCTTAATACTAGTAACACTCTTCAGTGGTGCAAAAGGTTTCTAATTTCGAGTCCCTTCTTAAAAGTGATAAGTGATTCACAAAGCTGATGAGTGCAATTCTTACTTCGGGGAGTTTCTCTTGCTGCTAGGGATGAGGTCATATTTCATGAACAAGCTTATTTACTGGATATTTACTCGATATTGGAAGTCGTGGGGGCAATCTGAGTCCATTTCTGACAACCATATGTCAAATCCATTTATTCATTGTAAGCAAATGTCATGGTTTGGTGGATTTGAGAACTTTCTTTGCTGCTCTCCTCCGGGACGACATCGTTTTGCTCTCAATCGAATTCTTGGGCCAGCTGGCATTTATTGGGGGCGTCACCCAGATTCTATGTAAGCCCTAGTTCTGCCTCTATTCCCTTGCTAGAGTGTCAGTGTTACGTTTGCACTTTAGCCGGGAAGGTCTCTAGTGAGAAAGTTGTTCGGGATTTAGTTGCATAGTTTTAGAGAGCAAGGGAAACTTTGTTTTTTTTTCCCTTTTCATTCCGTCCCTTCGAGCTCGCTTTGCTTCCTTCCCCGGACGACATCTAGGTTCGTTGGTAGCGCGAGTCTCGCCTTCTTATTTTATTTGTGTCTCTCTCTCTCATCTGCTATTTTCCCCTTTTTTTCTGGCCTCTTCGTTTAGCGTCTAAAACTCAACAGCCATCACAGTAAATGTCCATAATGGCAGGCAAATGTTCATGAGGTTTTCTGTAGAAATAGACTATTCACTAAATGTTTGTATTATTTTAAAGAACGCAAATGCTTTGCGAAGTAAAATTATTGACGTTTATATTTTCATTAAACTCCCTGCAAAGATAATTAATAAATTCCTCTCTTAACTTTTTTGGACCTTTGTCAGTGGCTGGATTCAAAGTGGGCAAGAGCCTCTTCTTCCCAAGGTGACGTCATGCTGTACTTGAGTATTTTATCTAACTTCATTGGTTAGGAGCACAACCAATCATCAAGTCAATATTAATGTCCCCCTCCCCCTGAAACGCTTATTATGGCCATGCCCGTACAGTTGACGAGAAAGCCCTCATGAGTCTATTCAGCTAATTTGTTGCACATACTTCTGAACAAAGACAATTTTGAAATATGAAATCAATTTTAAACCTTGATTCTATGTTCCTGGGTACTTAAAATGAAGTATGCCTGCAACTCATAAATCTATGAGACTAGGTCTAGTTTAAGCTCACATAAAGCCCCCAAAAAGATATTTCTGACTGGGCATAGCAAGTATTGGTGGTGTGCAAAACAAAATGGATGCAGGAACAAGATTTGTTAGTGGTGTAACTTGATATTGAGAGGAAAAGAATAAGCATGAAATTTGGATCAGGCATTTTATGCAGGCAAAGACAGATGTGGGAATGACATCGTTCCACGTAAATGCTTCATGTGATGAGAGTGACAAATGGTGTCATTCTCAGTAAGAGGGCAGATATTTCAGGATTCAGGAAGCAGGCATCTACCACAGGCTGATTTGATTTCTCAAGGGAAGGCTCAGCTCCAAAACCTCTTTCACCAGTTGCCTGTGCTGTGTATCCTGGTGTGCTGTTACCAGTGTAAAGCAGCAGAAGGGGAACATTGACCCTGCTATGCTAACTGTCAATAACTTGATAAGTAAGTGATTGTCATTTTGGTCATGCGATGAAAAATCAATCAGTGCCTCCCACTTGACCCTCTCAGAATCGGCTGATTTTTTTTTTTTTTGTACAATAACTTAAATATGTTTCATGGTGCTGTGCAAAATTTTCTGAGATACAGGCCCTCAAAGTACATTGGGGTGGATCAAAATTTTACACTTTTTAATTCACCTTATTTTATTCAGCATTTTTGTGCCCTCATAACATAAGTACAAGAGATAGCCGTCATAAATTTTCAGGGTTAAAAACCATATTTGAGCCCTGTTAAAAAACTGCAACCAAATCAATTATACATTCACTCCTGACATCACAATCTAAAGCTAAAATTTTGTTTTTGTGAAGTACATTTATTTTTCCTACAGCCAATTTTGAGCATCAATATCATGAGATATATGTGACTGGAGGTTACCGGCAACTCAGCACTCTATCCAGCAATATCTCGTCTTTCACAGCTGCGCTACTAATGAAAGGAGAAGTCCATCAATAGAAAGCTGAAGATCTCGAAGATGGTTGTCATTTTAGCAAGGGGGCTGAGGTTTATCCCTGAAATGACCATGCCACTTTTATTTGGCTTGAGAGTTTTTCTCAGGTCAAAAGCTTTGAAAAAGCACCCTAAACTAGAGAGGACAAAAACCCATCTGTGGTCTTCTTTTATCTGATGTAATCAGATTGAATACACCTCAGCAATCATCTAAAGACATAAAATCAGTTTTCTGCAAAATTTAGAAATAATAAGCACCCTACTCGGTAGCCTAACTGCCTTGGCCCTCAGGGCCAAATTTGCAGTACCAAGACAGGGTGCTACAAAAATGATTTTTCCCCCTTGTCCCTTGGGGCAAGTGAATCAAAAAATGGTTGCCCAAATTCAAAAGTCACTTGCCCAGGGAAAAAATAATAACAATGAGATTTTTTTTTGAAATATCAATGTTACGTTTATTATGCTGGCTGGATGAATTAAACAGTCTCGACAAATCTATACACCAAATGACATTACACAACAAACCTATCCTACCCTGGCAGTTAAAAAATGACGGACCATGCAACAAGATAAAATGCACCTACATTTCTAGTGATCTTAACAATATAACTCCTGCACTTGCTTGTGCTGCAGAATTTTTGTATGATATACAGTTAAAACAAACAAAAAAAAACAAAAACCCACCAACTGAAAGTATATGATAAATTCAGTTGCATCTTAAGATGGCACTGCAAGTTTGAACCGATCCCGGCAAACATAATATTCAAGATGATAATTGGATTCTGAAGCACATAAACCAATAAGGTGACGCTCACAAAGTGATGGGCCATGCAATCAGATGAAGAGATCAATAGCATACAGTAACTACAGCAGTGGCTTTTGAGTTGAAATCTGCAAGTATTTGATTAAGGAAAAATAAAGCCGACAAGTTTTCGCACTTCGGCTAAGATTAGACCCAAATGAATTTTGACACGTGTAATACGATCAGGAGGTGAACGACATATAATCAATATGCGATGTAAACCCTAGGCCCAAGCTCTGCTTACGAACAAGATGCTGTCATTTTTATTAATTTCCTATTTTATTTACTGTAATTAAAAAAAAGATGCATATTGTCATTTGGGTGTTCAGTGTGCTGTCATTTTTTCTGCCAGATTATCCTGACAGAGTATGAATCAAACTCATAAAAAGTTCAATTGGCTGGCAAAGCAACAACTTACCAGTATATGGTCTCCGCAGATAATGGCATGTTTTGCAGGAGTCCGGGTAGTTATACTGCGATTAACGATTAGTATTTGTCAGTGGATAAATCCACTTTCTGTGGAGAATAGGGTATGAATTTTCGCTTGGAAATGCATGAACAGATATCAGGCGACCTGTTTCCAGGTTATGGTTCGTGCACCCCTCGACTTCAAATGATTTTGGCACGGTTAACGGAAAAAACATCAAGATTATGATGATACGTTGACAACTTAGAGCCTAGATTCAATATGGTGACTTGTTTACAGTGAACTGTGTTCGCTAGCCTCATGAGGCGAGTGGGCAGCAGACAGGCGAGTTGGAAAAGCAGTAACGGCGCCCATCGTACATCAGGAGGATACGATGTCATCCATTGGTTTTGAATAGATAATTGCTCAATAGTGTTAGGTTTGCGCACTGTGGGCCTGATTTACCAAGACCTTCAGCACATGCAGAATCTTTTTGCCCGTGCAAAACCAGAAACCTTGCCTCTGATTAGTGCGAGGCAAGTATACCCTGGCCAATCATGGGCGATGTTGTTGGTTTTGCACGGGCAAAAAGTCGTTGCATGTGCTAAAGGTCTTAGTAAATCAGGCCCTGTGTGTGTTAAGAAATACTATATATATATATATATATATATATATATATATATATATATATATATATTGTATATTGGTTGACCGACGGTGCAACTGTCCACAAAATGTACTTTCCCGGCTGTGCCTCGGGCAAACGGGCATTAGTTTTTGTCGCGCCTTGCAGGATATCTATTTCTTTTTACAACATACATATTCTAAATCTTTGGCAAATGTGTTGCTTTCATTGAATAAGGCGCAGTTGTTATAGATACTTGTACAATATTTCAACCGACGGAGGGAAGCCCCTGACGAGGACAACCCAGCCACCAGACAGCGGCGAGTCTAACCTCTGGCCGGCTGCTACCCCAAACCAATATCACCTGCAGATATGCAGTCACAGCCTTTGTTTCTGTTCTGTCACTTCTATTCTGTTACCTTTTCTATTCGGCTTAACGTGTTCTAATTAAAGGCACCCTCCATGGCTTTCACCTGCTCCAGTCTATGCCATCATGTCTGTCCCACAGCACAACCGACAGTGGTCCAAGAAGGATCGACCACAAACTAGTGGATGCCAAGATGATACCCAAGGCTCGTCAACACTCAAGGGCACTGAAAGCTATCCTGTCTAATCTAAGTCGACTAAAGGGGTTTCACTTCACAATTCGCAGAAAATTTTAATGATGGTTCTGGAAGGCATGCGTCAGAGCACAGTGCATTGCGCTCAGGGCTTTGAGTCAGAGACCGATCAGGGTGCTCATTCTCACTCCTGTCTACCATTGAAAGCGCACTGGAGCTGGATCTTGGATCAATGGAAGGTTTCCTGTTCCAGTGATTGCCATTGTTTTTACATCATGTACATCGGCCAGGTATGTGTGCGCCATTTCCTGGTTAAGACTTAAGAGAGAGCACCAGGATGCACTGTAGGTTGACAATAAGCTGGTGAAGGGAGTATGACACTCTGGGACATGTTGAATTTAAAATTTGAATTCTGGATGATAACTGGGTGATACGCCGGCTGAACGTTTCAGACTTATTTTTGCTCTCGTTTCAACCAGCTGAAATGCAGTTAAAACATCAACGTTTGGGGCGCCCCGGTGTCACATCGGTCTAAGCGCACTATAAAGGCTGTTGCCTTCTTGCGGCGACCTGGGTTCGATTCCGGCTCGGGTCATTTGCCGCATGCCATCCCCATTCTTCTCCCGAACTTTCCTGTCTCTCTCAGCGCTCTAACTGTAAAATTAAGGTGAAAAATCCCCCCAAAAAATCTTTAAAAAAAAAACATCAACGTGTCACAGCACAATAAAATCAGCAACAGGTACGGACATCATTTCCACACAGTGTCTTTCACCTAACGAACTAAAATCAAATTGATATTGCATGGGCTCATAATAGAGCAATCATGAATAAGTGAACATTACTGAATTATAGTCTAAAACCTCATCAGTGCTACTACAATTGCTAATTTATTGACTCCTCACCATTAAAATCATGGCCACTTCATATGAAGGGGGTCATAAAAACAAGAGTGCCATCAGGAAAACTGCTGTTTGTTCTGTTCTGAAAGTTATTTGTTATAATGCAAAATTACTTGTACTTAATTAGAAATGGTACAGAATAGTAATTAAGGCAGAGCCTCTAATTTCATGGAATAAGACAACTGATTATGGTACTCCCTTAAAATTATAGAGGCTGTCATGAAGTCCAACTCAAGTGCCACAAAGACACAAATTCACAGCACAATAGAAAACCATTTCACACTCTCTCTTGGGAGGTCCGGTGCATGTGGCTTTGAGAAACGTATGTATTGAAGTAATGGGGAACATTAATGTTAGCACTGTTTTATTTCAATAGCTGTTGTATTTCTTTTCCTTGCAACAATTTTTTTTTTCTTGTGTCCAGTTTCACAAGCCACACCCAGGCTGGATTACTGCAAGACCTGTTGAATCAAGAAATCACTTCAATAGAACCTGTCTGACAAAGTGAAGTAGGCTGTAAGATCTCAAAAAGCAACATTTCATGCCGCAAACTAAAGAAATCAGTCTGGAAAGGGTTGAAAAGCCATTTCTAAGGCTTTGGGACTCCAGTGAATCACGGAAAATCCTGAAGGAGAAAGTCCAACCCTCAGACGTGTCCAACCTTATGATCTCAAGCTCAAGCGCACTTGGGTTATGCAGCAGGACAATGATCTGAAACACACCGGCAAGTTCACCTCGGAATGGCTTAAAAAAAACAAAATGAAGATTTTGGAGTACTCTTGTCAAAGTCGGGGCTTAAATCCTATTGAGATGCAGTGGCATGACCTTAAACAGGCCGTTCATGCTCAAAACCCCTCCAATGTGGCTGAATTAAAATAATTCTGCTAAGATGGATGGGCTAAAATTCTTCCACCGTGAAGTGAAAGACTCATTGCCAGTTATTGCAAACGTCTGATTGCAGTTGTTGTCGCCGAGGGTGGCACAACCAGTTATTAGGATTTAGGGGGCAATTACTATTTCACATAGGGCTAGGTAGGTTTAGATAGCTTTTTCCCTTAATAAATGAACTCATCATTTAAAAACGGCATTTTGTGTTTGTGGTTGTCTGTGTCTAATATTAAAATTTGTTTGATGATCTGAGATATTTAACTGTGACCAATATGCAAAAAAAAAAAGAAGAAATCATGAAGGGGCAAATACTTTTCACGGCACAGTATATATACACACAGGGTGATAGCATTCACAAGACAGAGGGGGCAGACAACAAAAAAAAGGAGGGAGGAGAGATTATATACACAAATAACAAAAGATACAAATAACAATGGACGTCATCATTGTTAATGTGCTTGGTATGATGTGAAAGGGTGCATTCAGAGGTACTGGGGCACTTCAATCTGGGAGGTGAAATTTTGGAGTTTAAGTGGAGCTAGCTAGCTCATGTTGGGTTTCATTCAGTGCTTCCCGTGTGGATGGAAACTTTATGTACGGGCCCATCCTGCGCAACATGGCATCCAGTATTTCAGACAGTACACATGCAAAACTGTTTTGGGAGATCCAAGCAGTGATGGCATGACTTCTTCTTGTAACTGGTTCCAAATCAGCCTTATTCCATCGAACAACTCCAAAATGACATTGCTGGATAGGCCATATATCTGGATTATTCTCTCTTCAGACATCCCAAACATTGTCACATGGATGGAGAACACCTGTTGTTGGTGTACTTGCCACCTGTGTCTTCTCCTCGTAGCAATAATGGCAGCCTTGTCTATGCGCAATTACTTTTGTACATGGAGCCAATTAGTACCTATCTTTCAAATGTATTAAATTGCAAATGCAATCACCATCACTGGAATTGCCTTAAGAATTGATAAGTCTCAGTGCATGTGCTAAAATTTTGTATTTGCATTTTCTCCTCCCATATTTTGCACACTAAGATAGGCACACTTATTACATATTCACATATTCATCAGGGTCAAAAGTACAAACTGCATAGATTGTGCAAATTTGCGCACCTCAAAGACACGATTCTCAGTGCACACACTTAGTAGATGAGATTGCTGGTTAATTTGCAGGGGATATGGCATTTGCATGCGTTTTTATGTACGCAAAGCTTTAGTAGATCAGGCCCATACTGAGTTTAAGCTGAGTACCATGGAAACAACTGGAAGTTCTCAGTGTAAAAGACATGATCTTTCACATTACAATGTGGGATACGGCATCAGTCATACTGTCAAGTCCATAAATATTTGGACTTTGATACAATTTAATTAGTTTGGCTCAGCACACTGCCACAATGGATCTGAAATTAATCAGCCAAGATGTCCTTGCGGGGCAGTCTTTCATCCATGAGTTAAGTGTCTTTTCCAAACACTGTAGGGACCAAAAAGGAACTACTGCCAATCTGAACAGATACCATAGCCCAATAAAATTCAGAATTCATCCTGTGTAATGTCCCTCCCTGTTGGCATTCCAAGTCCTGGCTACCTGCCTTCACTATTTAATCTATTATCCTCATTTTCTGCACCTTAATTATTGTCACCTCTTTTCTTTTAGTTAATTATGATTCCCTTAGTATTTATAGCTTAGTTTCTTCACACGTGGGCAGGAAACCATTGTTGGTTCCCTCTATCTGTTGTGTGCACTTCCTTTTGCGGTATCCTGAAGTTTCATATTTGTTTGGATTTTTCCCCTTTTATTTAATAAAATCCATGTCCCTGCACTTGGGTCCTTAGCTCCACTCCTTGCAAGGCGCCCTTTTAACATCTCTGGGTGCCAGGGTGTGACAGAAGGGTACCTCACCCTGAGGACCCAGCAGGGACTTTCACCACCACCCTACCCTGGATCACTCCCCTGACTTCTTTTTGTTTGCCCTTTTCACCCTGAAAAGCCGGGCGTTTCTGCGCACAGCAGGTTATATTCCAGAATTTGCGTGCTTTTCAACGCACTGCTCCAGCTCATCTCAGCACAAAAAGGCCAGTTCATCCTGGCACAAGAAGACCAGTTCATCCTTGCACAAGAAGGTCAGTTCATCCCGGCACAAGAAGGCCAGTTCATCCCTGCACAAGAAGGCCAGTTCGCACCCGCAGAAGAAGGCCAGTTCATCCCGGCACAAGAAGGGCAGTTCATCCCGACACAAGAAGGCCAGTTCATCCTGGCACAAGAAGGGCAGTTCGCCCCGGCACAAGAAGGCCAGTTCATCCCGGCACAAGAAGGCCATTTCATCTCGGCAGAAGAAGGCCAGTTCGCCCCGGCACAAGAAGGCCAGTTCACCCTAGCACAAGAAGGGCAGTTCATCCCGACACAAGAAGGCCAGTTCATCCTGGCACAAGAAGGGCAGTTCGCCCCGGCACAAGAAGGCCAGTTCGCCCCGGCACAAGAAGGCCAGTTCATCCCGGCACAAGAAGGCCATTTCATCTCGGCAGAAGAAGGCCAGTTCGCCCCGGCACAAGAAGGCCAGTTCACCCTAGCACAAGAAGGCCAGTTCATCCCGGCACAAGAAGGCCAGTTCATCCTAGCACAAGAAGGGCAGTTCATCACGACACAAGAAGGTCAGCTCATCCAGGCACAAGTAGGCCAGTTCATTCCAGCACAAGAAGGCCATTTCATCTCGGCACAAGAGGGCCAGTTCGCCCCGGCACAAGAAGGCCAGTTCATCCCGGCATAAGAAGGTCAGTTCATCCTCAAAAAAGAACGACAGTTCATCACAACACAAGACGGCCAGTTCATCCCGACACAAGAAGGCCAGCTCATCCCGGCACAAGAAGGCAAGTTCATTCCAGCACAAGAAGGCCAGTTCATCCCGGCACAAGAAGGTCAGTTCATCCCGGCACCAGGAGGCCAGTTCATCCCGGCAGAAAAAGCCCAGTTTGCCCCGGCACAATACGGCCAGTTTGCCCCGGCACAATACGGCCAGTATGCACCTTGATCCAATGGTCTGTTCCCCCACAGCTTTAGCCGTCAGCCTGGTGCTCCCTTGTGGTCGCAGCAGTCATCTGCAGCTCCAGAAGCTCCACCCGTCACTTTACGGATCTAGCGGCCCCAGCAGTCAGCCTTTGGCTCCAGTAACCTCAGCAGCAAGTCTGTCACCCTAGCAGTGTGTTTGTAGCCCCAGGAATCAGCCTGTCACCATTTGAGAAATCATTTGGATTTCAATAAGCAAATACTTCAGAGCCTATGATCGAATCAGTACTGTCTTATTTCACAAAGAACCATGTCAGAAGGTGGATCTCATACTTGTTGAAAAGATTTTATAGTGAGGTATCGTTCAGGAAACAGTCGCGAGAATGAAGGATTGTAGGTAAGGTGATTTTGTTGAGTGAGGGGGTAACCCCCACAGGGCAGAAGGCAAAAGTACAGAGTCCACAATCCAAAAGTCACAATCCAGGAGGCAAAATCAAAGTCGAAAACCAGGGCAGCAAACACAGTACTCGTAGTCAGGCAAAAACAGGTTTGGTGCACAGGCACAGGTCTGTCAGAGAAGCAAAAATCAAAAACCAGTGTGCGTAATCCAAACCGTTACCAGGGCAGCAATCACAAAAATCGTAGTCGGGCCAAAAAGGGTTCGTAAATACAGATGCAAGAGTAATCCAAAAATGCAGAGCCAAAATCGAAAGTCGGACGGTCCAGTCACAATGAGTACAAGGCGGCTACAATAGTAGCCCGAGAAACACGAGAAACGTTCTGACAAGGAAGTTCTCTGAAGACACACCTAATATACACTCCTGGGAGATCACATGATACATAGAACACAGGTGCAGGAAATGAGACTACTTACAAAGGAGGGAACAAGAGGGAGAACCTAATCCATGAAATAGGCAAAAGCCAAAACGCGGACAGGGATCACAAGACAATCCTATAGACAGACATACGGCTCCGGTCAAGGAGATCTTATGGGCATAGATAATGAGAGAAAGGACAGCGTGAGCAGGTGTGGAGAATCCACAGAAACGCAGCAGAGAAGATTAGGGAGAGACAAGAGGCGGAGACTAGAACAGGGCGAGTGCCGAGAGCTTGTTAATCAATTAGTAAGTGCAGCTACACAATCCCTAGTGCTTGTTAGTAAGTTAGGATTACATTCAATGTTAGTTTTTGTAAGTAAATCTAGCGAAAACAATAAACTGTCAGTATTGGTTAGAAAAATAGAAAAGTAAGGCGAAGGAAGTAAACGAGATTGGAAGGAATGGTTGAAATCCAGAAACCATTATATCACCCGAAGATTGGCACGCAATACTGGGGCTGTGAGCAATGACAAGACAAGAGACCAGACAGGGGGAGACAAAGTGCAGTGCATGGTAGAAAGCAAAAAATGGACTGGAATAAAACTAATGTAAAATGTAAAACATGAAAAGACTAAACTAAGACAATACATGTACAAATCTAGGTTACCAAATCACAATCCACAAGAATAGTCAGACATAGGAGAAATCCAAAACCAAAACAGACAGAACATCAGAACAAAGCAAGGCAGATCAGAATCATAACATTTATTGTGTTTCAGAGGAAAATTATTGGCCAGCATCAAGCAAAGAAAACCAAAGAGCTGAGTAGATTGCTGAAATTGGGTCATGAACTGTCCAACAATTTATTACGGACAGTCAACTTTGCAGAAGAAATGGGTTGGAGAAAAATCATGACTTATCCTGCTCATAGATCACTAAAATTCTCGATGAAGTCTGATCATTAAAAAAAATTAAAAGTAGAACTCATGGCTATGTTTAATTATGAAGGTGAGGGCATTTTCACATGCACGATGCAATAAGAACTTGGAGAATTGGGACTAAACAGCTACAACAATGGCCACAAGAAAGCCACTTGTCCGCGAGGGTAATTGGGGAAAAACAAGTTAAATTTGCATGAGGGCATAAAGATAGCACTGACGAGCAATGGAAAAAGGTCATAATGAGACATGCTAGGGTGAGAAAGGAAGCCCACAAAGCGATTCACCCGTCACGTATAGGGCACACTGTACAAGCCTCTAGCGGGAGTGTTATGCTCTGGTGTTGCTTCAATTGGCCAAGTTTAGACTCAGCACTGCTCTGCAGCAATGAAATGAATTCAGCAGACTATTTGAATATACTGAATGACCAATCAATGGACTTTTTGATCCCTGATGGCAATGGCATATTTTATGATGAAAATGACAAAATTCATTGAGCTCAAATTTTGAGAGAGTGATTCATCAAGCATGAGAAATAATTTTCTGACTTAATGTGCCACCTCAGAGTCTGGACCTTAACCAAGTGAAAGTCGTTGGGATGTGCTGGAGAGGGTTAAGCGGAGTGGTTTGACTCATCCGTCCTGAATACAATATCTCAGCCACGAATTCATGCAAATCTGGTCAGAAATAAATGTTGTAACATTATATGAGATTATTGAAACAATACAATTACAAATGTGCAGTGTCCAAAGTTAAAGGTGCCTCAACAAAACATTATAGTGTGCGACTTTTGTTTTGCGACAGGGGGTGTATTATCCAGACAATTAAAAAACCCACAAATTCTGTTTGATCCGGCTGTGTTGAGGATGCTGGAGACAATGTCATTTGGGGAGAAGGCCATCTGTCATCTCAGCTCCAAAGTTGTTGGTTTATTAGGGTCTTTTGGACTGCAAATGACAGACAATCTGGGGTTGGCTTTCACCTGCTGGCAAGCAGGAAAAGAGAAGATGATCAAGAATAGTGACACGGAGCAGGTCTGTTTTACAACATTGTGTGTAGGACAGGTAAATGCCACAGGTTAGCATAGTTATCTCGCTGAAGTTTCGGTTTTTCCACTGCAGCAAATGTAATGTTCAAAAAACTGTTTCTAGCGAGAAATGTTGCTTTATATATAAGCAGTGAACATACACACTATGTCCTAGCATCCACAACTGCAAATAACTAGGTTTTGAGAAAATAATCCTCGAGGTATGTGCAAGGGTGCAACAGCTCTGTCATTTTCACCTGATTGGCTCAAAAAATTCTGAAATATTATTCTGCAATTTGCCCCAATTTCTTTTGAAATGCCCCTGGGTTTAGGGCCAGTGGGTCCGTGCACATAAAACGTATGTAAATCCAGTGCTCTCACCTGCTTTTATGAGCTGTGTGTCACAGCATGTATTTGCACCTTTCCCATTATCTAGAACCTCTTCAAGTGCTGATCGGTGCAGAAATTGTGATGAAGGATGGGAAAAATCCCCACGCACTCACCTGGTTTTCACCATTAAGAACTGCATTGAGGGTCATTTTTCTTTGTAAAGGCTCAAGGGCTTTGCTGTCATTTTTACTGATGACTCCTCCTCAGCTTCCCATCCAGTGTTTGACTGCTCGCCATCTACTGTGGGGCCTCTTTGTCATCTCACTATGTAGATCCAGAGGATAAATGCAATAGTTATGAATAATTTATGACATAATACGAGAGTGCTGACAGCTACTGAGGGCTATGTATGCTTGTGTCTTTGAGTGAGAGCGTGTATGTAGGAGGAGGAGAACTTGACCAGCTGCTGACTGGGAAACAGTGCGTCTTTAATTGGTAACTGGGAGCATTCGTGTAGTTTGTAGACCAAGATAACTGGTTTCTTTGCCCAGGTAACAAGCTGGCCAGCTGTGGACAGTTTTCCTCTGAAACAGGAGATAGGGGTCTGTTTGTATTTATCGGAGGAGGAAGGGTGGCTCGGGTGTGACCCCGCTGCAACAAAGGTTTTTCCTTGTCCCTCCTTCAGTGACTGGGGGAAAATGTACGCCCCTCCATCTACCAATAATTACAATATATTATTATTTTCTTTTATCGCACCAATTGCAGGAATATCGGTGCGAATGCAAGGAGCAAACAGCACAGAGGGAGTGAGAGTTATCATCAAAAGAGAGAACTATTGCAAATACTCCTCACAAATCTCACAAGCTGTGCGTGCACTTCAGCAGAATATAAGAGCACAACTGCCACCCCTCCCACGACACAAAACGAAAAAAATTAATTGAGGCAACACATCATACACACACTTACATCACAGCCAATATTAGGAAAATATGAATATTAATGAGTTCAAAAAAAAAAAAAAGGCAAGTCCACATATGCCAAGTTCAAGTTTCTAACTCAAGCGATTTAAGAGAAATGGCCTGGACAAAGTTTTAACAGTGAAGGTCACTGAGCTAAAGTCAAAGGTCATTCAGGTACGAAACCTTGAGCAGGCGCACCTACCCACCAAGGCAAGTCCACATATGCAAAATCAAGTAGTACGAAACCTCGACGAAGGCTAAATAGTTCCAGTCCTGTTCTTTGTCACTCGCAAGCAAAGCAACACTTCTCTATCCAAAATTATTCCAACTTCAGTCCAGCAGCTTCGGGTCCTCCTCTCAACATTGCCCTTATCAGCCATGATGTCATCAAACCCAACAACCTATGCCACTGATCCTTCAACAATTGCCCACAATTAATGGACCAGATTGTATCCCGCCACAACTGCATTTACTGTTTTTGATCTTTTCGGCCTCTTATGCCCCCCTTTCCTCCTAGCATTGATGTTGGAACTGGGTGGTTGGGGGAGCGCCCCCCCACTCCATCAGCCCCACACTGCTCCAAGTCTTATTATTTTTACAAATATATATAACAAATCTGAATTCAAATGTGTCAGACTTAAATTAAGGCCTATGTATTTCATATCATAAAAAATATATGCTGTCTATATCTTGTATTCAGCATAATATCATGTACCAGATGTAGCCTATAGAAACAGTGCTATTTGGAAAACGGCTCCTTTGTTTTGATACGCGAGCGCGCGCATTGTTTATTTCCTGTTAGCAAGCAAAGGCGGTAAATTCAAGCAACGAACAAGACAATGTAACAGAAGCGGATTTCGCATTTCTTTTCCAAAGCTCACATTGCGTCTGCTAAGCGTCTAAGAGAAGCTAAACCGAAAAGGAGACGCTCGAACGAGTGCTTGTTGAGGAAAAAAAAGAGCGCGACGGCAGCTATGCGAAGTCCCGAATAAACATAGGGAAAGCATACTAACGCTGGAGAGAATTCCGGGAGTTGAATGGTTTAAATTCTGACTCCCAGGTCGCCTTGTTTCTACTTGACGAGTAGAGCTGGGCCCCATTTCAGAAAGCGGGGTTAGTGGTAACTCTGATTTTGTTAGCTCAGAGTTGCAGGAAACTCTGAGTTTTCCGGTTCACAATGCCAGTTCAGTTCAACTCTGAGTCATTTACCACGGCAACATACTCCGTGAACCTAACCTGCTCGCTGGCAGGTTTTCAATTAACTCAGTTTCTTTTCCTCTTGAAACGGCAGCCTGCGGTTGCGTGTCCTTTCCTTGAAGAGACAGAGGGCATTGAAGCGCAAATACGGAGAAGAAATTCTCCGCTTGGAGAGAGTTATCCGACCACGTTTGGATGTTTTATCGTTTTCGGACGAGTATTTGTTTGAGTTTTCAGATTCTCTGTGGAATATGTAAGCTAATTTATTTCAACAAAATTTTCACCCTGCATGTTGTGTCGTGTGACACACCGAAGACATTCTCTCAGTTCAGAACAAATTGCGTAGCTCTTCGTTTATTTATTTGTATTTTTTTTAAACGACAGTTTTCATTATCGTTTTTATTACGGACAGAACCACGACTTTATTTATTAAAGGCGCAGTCAGTTTCCACTACGAGTGGGCTTTTCAAAGTTGGCTACAAAATAATGAATAACTCTCTGGAGAGTTTTACATTTTTCACAATAGGCCTACATGTCGAAAAGTCGGTTATTTTGCTGTAATGAATGATCAGCAGTTCGTATGTTCAATTCATTCCAAGTCAAAAGACCTCAAGATAGAACAACTAATGTTTTAAAATGTGAAAATTAAAGTCAGTGGAATAATCCTGAAATAAGTCATTTGTATCAGCTTGGAATGATACCGGGCGTTTATCACAACGAGCTGTACACGGCCATGAATTTTTCTCACGACAAATTACATTCAAAGTCAATGCAAAGAAGCGCCTTGAATCGACTTTGAATGTAATCTGTCGCGCGAAAAATTTGTTTCGCGTCCAGTGTGAAAGCAGCTTTACTCAGAAGTTTCACTTTAACAAAAACGCGTTCATGTTCCAAGCTTCTGAAAGAGAGGGACTAGCGGCTCTGTTGTGTTTTGAGAACATTTCAACTGTCGACAACAGTGGCGTCATATCGCCGATACAGCTTTTAATAACTGTGTGGTGATCAAAGTATCCTGCTTAAAATCAAATCCTTGTTCAGAAAACACTGCGTAGACTACATATATGAGCACAAACCCCCATCAAAAATCCCGCCCCCCGTCTCAGAATATAGTTCCAACGTCTATGCCTCCTAGTCTCTGCAGGCTGCTCTAATATCCCGAAAACATGTCCTGTCGTCCTCTCATCTGTTCCCCTCTCCTTCCTTCGCCACATCAAAAAAAATCTAACGCGGCTACCGCAGCTCCTTCAGCCTGTAACGTATTCATTACAGTCGGTTCAAATCATAGACAAGCAAATTTGACAATTCTCTTTCATACGATTCTATCCTTTATTCCCCTCCTAACCTCACCCCAGCCCTCATCCTTGCTGAACCCAGATGTATTTTTGCCACGTACAACCCCAGTTCCAAAAATGTTGGGATAATGTGAAAAATGTAAATTAAAAACAATGCAATGATTGGCAAATCTCATAAACCGACACTTTATTCTTAATAGACCATAGGCAACATATCAAATGTTGAAAGTAAGACATTTTACCATTTCATCAAAAATATTAGCTCATTTTGAATTTGATGGCAGCAAAATATCATCCCTCTGATGAAATAATCCCCAATGCCCCAGTGCAGAGAAGGGGACACTGCACTGAAGGAGACGCCGTCTTTCAGATGAGACGTTAAACAGAGGTCCTGACTCATTATGATCATTAAAGATCCCATGACACCCTTTGACAAGAGTAAGGGGCTCCCTGGTGTCATGGCTAAAGTCCTAACCTGGCTCTTTCAACCTGCCACTTAATCATCCCCTGATCTAAATGGCTTTACAACTTTTCCTCTCCCTCTCCATCTCAATCCCCACAGGCTCCCTTGAAAAAGAGATTTTTAATCTCAAGTCACAGCTCTAAACAACTCTAAGTTTGCCCTTTTGTTTATGGTACACGCCATGGTGTGGTATGTACCATTCTTGGCCGTCATTATTTTGAAGTTAGTTTTGTGGCACCTTTTCTGCATAACCTTTCTTTAAGACATTCTCCATAAAGTCCCTATACTCCATGGCATAAGCAGAATCTTTCTTGAATTTTTTAGACAGCCCTAGTGCACGTTGTGCTGCCAGCTCATAATTGTTGGGTAAGATTAGCTCTTTCTCCCGGAAGGGTAAAGGTAAGTGGTAGTGTCCATTTTCAAGAATGAGTGAATTTGTTTCTATGTCCATAAATCTTTTGTCCTCTACGGACTTTTCCTTTTTCTCTTCATATTCCTTTTCAGGAAAGTCATGATTGTATTGTTTGATGAGCAAATACTTGAGATTCTCCAACGAGATCCGATTGGTCGTCACCATCACTGCTCCATCCTTCTCTGTAGCAGGGCACGCATTGAGTGGACCACTGACCACCCATCCTTAAAGTGTCTTCACCGCATACGGTCCATTAACTTGGCTCTTTATTATCTGCCAGGGTTCCATTGCTTTTGGAACATTGATCCCAATCAGAAGTTCAATTTTGGCATCAATCTTTGGTAAGTCGATTCCATCCAGATAAGGACATTTTTCCAGATCCTGCTGTGTCAGTAGGTTTCCCTTTGACACGGGGATCTTTGCTTGTGTATATACCCTTGGTAGCTGAATGTACACATTGCCGTTTAGGTCACCAACTTGCAACCCGGTGAGCTCAAAACTCTTGACTGGTCTCTCTTGGCCAATGGTTTGCAGGATGATTTCAGTTCTGCTGGTTAATGTTCAGCTGGTTCATTAGGTTCTCTGTGCAGAATGTGGCCGAGCTGCCTGAATCAAGAAAAGCGTAGGTTTGGATGACCTTACTGCCTTTTGCAACTTTAACTTGAACCGGTACTACTGCCAGCGCACAGTCCTTACTGGCCCCTGCTGAGTCAGCAGGTAAAACAAGAGCACTTTCTACAGGAGTTTTTTTGGGCTTAGAAAAGATTGCTTTGACTCAACAGAAATGCGTAGTAATGTTGGATGTTTCTTTTGGCAGATTTGGCAGTCCATTCTCCTATTACAGTGCTTGCTCATATTTCCCCTTTTAAGCAATGGCCATTTCTTTTTAGATGTTCAACCTTTTCGTCATGTGGCTCAAATGTGAATTTTGTACACTCTATGACTTGATGAGTTCCCTGGTTAAATATAGGTTAAGTAAGTAAAATTAAATAATGTGACTTGCTGACATAGGACAAGAGATTGGTTTACGCAGGGTGTAGTGATGAGTCAAGTGATGAGGAACTGGTGTAACTAATAATTGAATAATTGGACAACTACCCACACCAAAAAAAGGCTGTGTTGTCTGTATGACAGTTCTACTTTCAGGTAAAAATTTGCAGCCATCAGACACAGTGGCTGACTGACTATAAAGTATCAGACCCTGAGTCTGATCGAGTGTTGTGCTGTGAACGAGGTTTAAAACTGTCCAACATGTTGGGGCACGGGGTACTTATTATTTCTAATTACCACAATGTTTCAATGCATTTTCTTGGAAATTACACTCCATAAGTTCTTATTTCACTGCTGATATTAATTTTACAAGTTAGTTCTATCTACAGAATGGTTTTGCTTTATTTAAGCACCGGGAAATTGCATACATTAAACATTAATTGAAGCATTTTTTAAATTACCCTCTGAGGTACAGTGTGTTATGTTGTTGTAACAAAGCCAGATGTACAGTTGTACTGTATGCAAGCACGTTTACTTAATTAGTTTTGTATTTCAATGATGCTGGCGTCAAACTGCAACTTCAGATTCAATTTCAAGTCAAAGAAGGCAACCTTAGTGTATGATACTTGCTGTAATTTACCAGAAAATTATGGATATTTTGTCATTTAAATAATGATTTTCAGTTTGACAATTGGAAAATGGAATTATATTGGTAATTAAGTGCTGCAATTTTTGTTGCATGATTTTACGAAACTGCAAGGTTTCTGGAAATATCTGCGCTTTGATACACGATGAAGCGAATGTGTTATTCTTTGAGGCAGGGATGGTAAGATGGAGATCTCATGCATTGTTGTGTTCCAGGGTTCTGGCCTTTGGCCAGAACAGTATTATTCATGGTTTTAACAGTTTCATGTTTCAAGATTCCATAGTTCATAGTTTCATGTTTCATAGTTCATCTTCATGTCATAGTTTTAACAGTTTCTTGTTTCAGGATTTTGCATTCCTTGTCCATGTTTTTACTTTTCCATGTTTTTGTTTTCGCCAGGTCTGCCATGCCACTCCACCGCTTGTCTGCGTTCCGCCCCGTGCCTTCGTTGTTGCACATTTCTGAGCTCTGGTTGGCTTTGGTATTTCCCTCTTCCTTCTGTGCTGTGCTGATTCGGGGCTCTCTAAGCTTAATTGGCAATTAACTGTTTTTAAGTTACTAACATTTACTAACACTCACTGGGTTGGTGTAATTCTTAGATAGGCACATTACTAATATTACTAATTTAGACAGGGAGTTTATTGTCATGATTCCTGCTTTGCTATTTCAAGATCTTGCTGTGCTTTTCTGTTAACATTCATGCTTGCTTCCAAACTGCATACTTAATTGGTACTTAAGCTGAGCACGCTCATTCTCTTAATGAGCAAGTCTTGTCAACCAATCTTGTCCATGTCATGATCTTGTCCTGCCTCTTGTTTCTGCTTCTCCAGGTGTTGCCCCTCATGTGTCCATGATTACCAAGCCTTTATCTGGATGCGGTGGAAGTTGGCTGGCAGACAGTGTCTCGCGTCTCGTTGCATGTGCAAGTTTAGCCAAGTCCTTGTTGTCAAAAGTTCCCTAGCATTTCTAGTCTTGTCCTAGCCTCTTGTCGTGTGTGGGTGTGTGTGTGTGTGTGTGTGTGTGTGTGTGTGTGTGTGTGTGCGTGTGTGCGTGTGTGCGTGTGTGCGTGTGTGCGTGTGTGCGTGTGTGCGTGTGTGTGTGTGTGTGTGTGCGCGTGCGCGTGCGCGTGTGTGCGTGTGTGCGTGTGTGTGCGTGTGTGCGTGTGTGTGTGTGTCTGTGTGTGTGTGTCTTGCCTGGAGTTTCCAGTGCCTTTTGTTTTTTGCATTTTTGTTTATAGCTCTGAGTAGCATACTTTAGTTTGTCCTTTTGTAACCCTTTGGGCCAAGTTTTTCGTTGGCCCTCGTGCCTGTTTTGTTTTTCAATAAATCCTCATTCCCCTTCACCTCGCTTCTGGTGTCTACCTGATCCCATATCATGCATGACCATGAATGAGCAAGAGTATCACCACAGCCTCTGAACTGTGACTCTTTTAGTTTCTAAATATGCATAATCAAACAAAGCAGAAAAGTCCATGTTGAACAAGGAAAACTCAGATTTACGCAATGCGTAAAATATTTCCCCACCGAACATGGTCGATGACCTTTGACCCCTGATCTGTAGGGTGTATATGTGTGACTTGACCCAAAGGATCATTTCAATCAAGTTTCATGAAAATCCACTGAAGTATGTGGATACAGTGACCAATATCGATTTTGCATCAATGACCCCAAATGACCCGAACATGGCCTTTAACCCCAAAACTGTTGGGGTCATGTGTAATTTGACTCAACAACCATTGTATCTAAGTACCATGAAAATCCACTGAAGTATCTGGATACAGTGACCTTCTGAAAAGTTTGGATCAATGACCCCAAATGACCCTTAGATGACCTTTGACCCCCCTCCCATAAGGGGGATCATGTGTGACTTGACCCTAGGTTCACTGTATCCAGGTTTCATGAAAATGCAGTGATGCATGTGGATAGAGTGATCAATTATGTACAGGGTTCACATTTTTGGTGGACGGACGGACGTATAGACGGATAAACACGCTGCCCATTTCATAGTCCCCTTCCAAAATTCTTTTAGCAGAGAGAAAAATACTGAAGAGTGAATGGTGAAAATGACTTAGCTGGTCACTGTTCACTCCCAGGTGTACACTCAGCGACAGGTGAGGTCGCTGTCCATGGTGCTGAAAGGACCAGAAAATTTGAAAGATGTCTGAAGGAAAGGCTTTGCCCTGCCTTCCTCTACTTTGCCCTTGCTGGCTTCATATTCATCTAATGTACTGCATATGTACAGTAATTCAGCTGTAATGAGAGAAGATATCCATTGGCTCACGCTACTGCTGTTCCAGTTTTGGAGAGCAAAGCAAAAGCACTGTAGTGAATAATTCAGAGCATCTGGTGTACTGAAGACATATGTATCAGTTGTTGAAAGAATGTGTGGATTCCAATTAAAGTTAGCCACATACTGTAAAAGACAGTCTCTTTTGCTGGCTGTTATGGTTTGCAGACTAATTTGCTGCACTCTCTAAGGTTTGCCTTAACTCTTGTTAGCGTGCTTTAGAATTTAAAAGGCAAACATTACTGTTTACTAGACCAACATTCTAGTGGAAAATGCTTGGTCTTCCAGCTGTTTACAGCTAAAGGGAATCTTTGTTACACAGAAAAGTTCTACTGCCCATTTGTATATTGGTGACTGAAATAACATGAAAATGAACCATTGAAATCCACTAACTTGTCAATCACGTATACTTTAGGTACATCACCGCAATGTACAGTATTGCTTCATAAAACCTTGTGATAGCCCTCAGAAATCAGAACGGATTAATCCTGCAGATTTTTAGATTTGGCACAGTAGAGCCTGTGAAAGGATTGCAGGCTCTGACAGGGGTTAATGAGGAGCTGTCTCACAAAGCCATCCTCTGCAAGTTTGCACCTGTGCTCTGCCACTCTTAGGCAGAAGTGCTAATGAGTGTCAGGTTCATTCCTGTCAAGGCATAGCATTGTGGTCTCTAAAAAAACCATAGAAAACTTAAAACCAAGGGAATTAAGTTTGAACTTTTGAACATGGATATATGTATTGTATTTTTCATTTTGTATGTGAACACTGTCAGAAATGAAGAGGGTGAAAGAAAATTAATCAAAAAGGCAGAATCATATTATTCCATCAATGAAAAGATATTTTTGTTCCCAAAAGTTTAGACTTTTCATTTTCTTATATCTGCTTCTGAGAAATAGTTATGTCTCAGAATTATTCACTTGGTGAAAATTACAAATGAAAGTGAATCTCATCGCTATCATGGACCAAGACTGAACTGAACACTTTACACAAATTAACTGAATTCACAGAACTGATGAAATAAAAAAAAGAAATGTGAGCTTACTGATTTTTCTTTGGATGGACCAATTCGACACCATTCAAAGAGGAATGGAGTCCTTAACTGAATAATTGTGTTATACATCCCTGGATCCTATGTTTATAGATATTTAATATTACAATGCATAGGCGGATCCTGGGCGTTAACATGTTTTACAAGCACTCAGATGATCAGAGGTTCAAGACATCGAAACATCGCTGCAACCTTTGGACCCTTGAGGAAAGTCTCCACACCCCCTTTTTGCACCCCCTAACATGATTTTGTGTCTTCTTCCATTTTTTTCCACATCTTTGGCATTTGCACAAAGTCAGTGCAATCAGCCACAAGATTAAAACCATCTCCCTAATACAGTGATGGTGTGATGGCTGGTGTTTTGAGACGCCAAAAGCATCGGCCAAAACGAAAGGAAGTCCAGCAAAATAAGAGAGGCAAACCTGCAAAAGGAGAGAGAGAGATTTGCGCTTCCAACGGACAAAGATCTAGTTCAGGTACAAAAGGAAGCAAAGCGAGCTCAACAGAACAAAATAAAAGGGAAAAAATCTCGGGAACCGAGATAAAATGACTTAGTACCAGACGGTGCCCAGAAAGAGGAAGAAAAGAGAGAAAGATTCCCTTGCTAACCAGCACTTTCCTCTTTGCAGCTAATTCCTGAAACAATTCTCTAGCCAGAGAGAGACCTTACCGGCTATAGTGCAGAGTAACACTGACACTCTAGCAAAGGCAGCAAGGCAGAACTTGGGTTAAAATAGAGTCTGGGCGCCACCCACAAATTACTGATGGCTGGCCAAAGAATCCAACTGTGGGCAAAATGATATTGTCCCGGATGAGAGAAACAAAGAAAGCTCACCAGCCTCCAAAAACCATGACAGATGGTCCCCCTTCCACTGCCAAAACAGCTCCATCAAACTGAGATTACTTAATTCCCAAAACTCAGGGTTTCCCAGCAGAACATTTCCCTGGGTATCACACTTCCTCCACCAGCTTGTCTTCTGCCCGCCGCACATTGGTGACACATAAATAGTGCACAGGTACACAGCCAAAGCATATACTGTAAAAGAAAATGGGACTCACTGTACCAGGTGACCTTCTTCACCTGCTCCAGGGTTCAGTTCTGTAGCTCAGGTACCCATTGGGGGAGCTTTTAGAGGTAGACTGGGGTTAGAGTGGGTGCTTTGACTGGTTTGCAAGCTAAAAAATTAAATGCACAGCAGAGTATAATGCAGTGTGTGCTGTGATACATTCCTTATGTAAATATTATTGAAATTTTCTGTGACTTTACCACCTTTCAGTCGGTTTGGCCCAGGCGAGATAACCTTCATCGCCCTCGTGCATCAATAAGCCTTGGGCGCCCATAACCCTGTCAACAGTGCCTGGTTTTTCCCACCTTGGATCACTGTCAGTAAGCACTCACATCTGCTGACAGGCAGCAGTCCAGTAGTAGTGCCACTTCAGAGCTACTGCAACCCACTGATCAGGCCTTGACGATTTGGCTTTTGTCAAAGTCGTTCAAAACCAATTTCTCCATCATCCAATACATTGCATACAAAAACAGAATTGTTCTCTTACCTTCTTAGTTCTGTCTGCAGACCTTGACGTGTGCCTTTGTTATGCTTTAATCAACCTAATTCACTGCATCTGTGTGTGGTGTTAATGTTTTGGCTCATTGTTGTAATCTGATAAAGGAACATTTTGCTTCGGATTTGTTGGAAACCCTCCTTTAGATTACAAGACCACTGCTCATGTGAGACAGTGATCGCATTTGCACCTGGTTGATGTAACTGTATATTGAATATTCATGAGGAAGCGGTTTTTGAAAATTGTTCAAAAAGTGGAATACCAAAGTCTGATATGGTGGCGTTGAACTGTCTTGAACAAAACCTCTTTATCCAAGCCTTACCTGGAACTAGCCAGGCACATTTGGCTCCGGTGTCTACTTTAGTGAACTTAATATCATATACTGCTCTTGAAAATTTTTTTGAACCTCAAAGCTGCAACAAAAAACATACAGTTCAAATTTAAAATATATGCCAAACACTGAAAAGCTGCTCGGGGAATATGAAATTGTGTGATATGCAAAATGAATGCTAATTTGCTTGTGGAGTTATCACAAACAGTGACACATCTAAAACGTTCTCAACAGCCAGATGACTAGCTACCAGCTTACTGTTAAGAATGCTTAGAAGCTGTTATGATCCAGACCCGGAACCCAATCTGGAGTCAGATTGCAATCCAGTGGCAGGGTTTATTGATAGCAATACGATCATACAGAGGGGTGGAGCCCAAAGCAGAATGACACAGTTCAGCTGAAATGGTACAGCCTTGAGTCCATGGGCGTGTCCGTGCCTGGCCAGTGGCTATCTGAGACGGCTACCAGATGGAGTGCACACCACCCCAGAGTCAAACTGTGAAATGGCAGGACAGTGCAGTATAGCAGAAAACCGGTCCCAATCCTGATGATTGCAGAAGGCGTGGGAGGTTGTTTTTGATAAACAGAACAAAGGAACAGTCTGTGGTTTGATTAATATGATTATAGTGTAATGTGAATATAGGCCACTAGATGGCAGTATTTACCTTTTTTTTGTTAAGCTCAGACTGGAGTCATGTTTAGACATGTCCTGGACATGTCTGGGGCAAGTCTCAGAAAATTAAAAAAAAGAGGTCTAAATGTGGGTGGGGTCTGCAAAAGAGTATATAAGGAAAAGAATTGAGACAGTAAAGTAGTAGGAGAAATTGCAAGAAGATGACCAGACCTGCCATTCTGTTCAAGACCTGTGACGTTTCTTTTGTGGATTTCTTTGCCTGTGTTTGAGCATTTTCTACATCCAGGACATCACCAGACCACCCCACCAAAAAGGGACTGTAATTATTTCTGTTTTTTCTTATTTATCAATCTTGGTCTTTAGTTGTAGGTTGTTATTAGTCTTTGTCTTTGTTAAAAATTAAATGTGTTTTAGTTGTTAAAACTGTGTTTGTCATCCCTTGCTGTTGCTGTTGTGTTATAAATGTAATAACAAATTGGGGCCATAACAAATTGGGGGCTCAAGGTCCGGGATAGACCATTGTGTGAGTAATTTATTGAAAATCTAACATTCCAAATTGTGAAATTGTTTTTGTGAATTTTCCTATATATATATTGACAACAGCAATGGATGATTTCTTGGCATCACCAACCGTAGGGGTTTTGAAGTCTTTTAAAAAGACAGAACTGCTAGAAATTTGCAGACAGTTGGAGCTGACAGAGGTAAAACCAGCCATGCGAAAAGCAAGACTGGCTCGAGAGATAGTTGAATATTACATTGATGAAAATGTGTTTGCACCCGGAGATCTAGAACAGTTTCCAGTGGAAAATCCAAATATAGAAATGGAACTTAAATTAAAAATGCTAGAGATTGAAAGGGAGGAAAGAGAAAAAGAAAGGGAGGAAAAACAAAAACAAAGAATTTGAGAGGGAAGAAAAAGAAAAACAAAGGCAGTTTGAGTTAGAAAAATTAGCAAGAGAAGAAAAACAAAGAGAATTTGAGAGAGAGAAAGAGGAAAGAGCAGAAAGAGAGTGACAGAGACAGAGAGATTTTGAATTAGAGAAATTCGATAGAGAAGAAAGACTCCAAATGGAGCAACTAAAAATTAAAATTGAAACTAAAAATAAATTTTGTGCCAGTCAGGAGGTAAAACAGGTGCCTCCATTTTCAGAAAAGGATGTTGACAACTATTTCCAGTGTTTTGAAAAGGTAGCAAAGAGTTGCCAGTGGCCAAAGGAACACTGGCCTCTGATGTTGCAAACTGTCCTCAAGGGTAAAGCTCAACAAGCCTATTCGGCTTTGTCTGCAGATGATTCCTCTGATTATGAGGTTGTCAAAAAGGTTATTTTGAGAGCTTATGAGTTGGTTCCAGAGGCTTACCGACAGAAATTCAGAGGTCTGAAGAAATCTGAAAATCAGACTTATGTTGAATTTGCTAATGAGAAGCAGGTTTGCTTTGAGCGCTGGTGTACTTCTATGGAGGTCAAGGATGATTTCAACTCACTAAAAGAGATGGTGTTAGTTGAAGAATTCAAAAACTGTGTTAAGGATGATCTTAAGACCTACCTTAATGAGAAGCAAGCACTGAACTTGCAATCAGCTGCCAAATTTGCAGATGAATATGTTCTCACTCATAAGTCCAAATTTCAGTCTAGCAGTAACAATAAATGGTCCCAATTTCAGAAAAAGGGTTACGGTGATACCCAAGATTCCTCACCCAAAGACAAAGACAAATCTGGTGATGGTGCTCAGAAATCCAGTAACAGGTCTGATCAAAGTGTGAAAGCTGACAGTAACAAAAGTGGTCTAGTTTGCAGTTATTGCAAGAAATCTGGTCATGTTACAACTAACTGTTGGTTCCTTAAAGCTAAGAAAGAAAAAGAAAAGGATACCAAACCAAATGCCTTTGTGAAAACAAGGTTAGAAACCCCTGTAGTAGATAACCAATCTGCTAAATTGCCTGCTTCTTGTGGGGCTAAAAAGCCTAATACAGCTGACTTTGTGAGGGAGGAATTTCTTCCATTTGTGTCAGAGGGATTTGTGGCTCTGAATGAGCATACTACTCCTGTCCCCATATATATCCTAAGGGATACCGGAGCTTCTCAGTCACTTTTGTTGATGGACTCCTTGGAGTTACGTGATGAGACCGCTTCAGGGGATTTCATACTTGTACAAGGTATTGAAGGGAGGACTGTATCTGTACCCCTGCGCTCTATATTCTTGAAGTCAGATTTAGTTACAGGACAGGTAAAGGTGGGACTTATGTCAAGTCTACCTATAAAGGGTGTTTCTCTGTTGCTAGGCAATGACCTGGCTGGGGGCAAAGTAGTTCCCCCTGTACATCTTACTTCACAGCCGAGCACTGAAAATGGGGATGAGGACCCATCTCTGTATCCTTCTTGCGCAGTGACTCGTGCTATGGCCAAGAAGGCTAAAGAAGATGATGTTGTGGTGCCGTCCAGTACATTGAATAGTCAGGACTCAGGTGGTTCGCCTCATGACTCTGATTGGCCTACTATGGTTTCTCCGTTTGAGGACTTATCAGATACTTTTATCAGTTCTCTATTCAGCCAGCCGGATGGGTCTGGTGATTCTGATGTGTCTGGAGACTTGTCTCTGTCCAGAAAGCGGTTGATTGAGGAGCAAACTAATGATCCTGAAATTGGTGTACTAAAGAGGAGAGCCCTTCCTGAAAAAGAAATAGATGCAGTTCCAGTTGGGTATTATCTCAAGGATGGTGTGTTGATGCGGAAGTGGCGCCCTCCTGATATCCCTGCCAATGCAGATTGGGCAGTGGTCAGGCAAATTGTTGTTCCGAAGGTCTATAGGAATGAGATCTTAACAATGGCTCATAGTTTACCTTTAGGAGGTCATCTTGGTGTTAACAAGACTGTTGATAAGATCATGAAACACTTCTTTTGGCCTGGGCTTCGGAAAGACGTTTCCAACTTTTGCAAAACCTGTCACACTTGTCAGGTAGTTGGAAAACACCAGTTAGACCCACCTGTAGCTCCATTGCAGCCTATCCCAGCATTTGGGGAGCCATTCTCTAGGGTCATTGTTGATTGCGTTGGTCCATTACCCAAGACTAGATCTGGAAATCAGTACTTGTTGACAATCATGTGTGCATCTACCAGATTCCCCGAAGCCATACCTCTACGTAACATCAAGGCAACTGCAATCTCGAAGGCTTTGATAAAGTTCTTCACGTTGTTTGGTCTTCCCAGGGAAATTCAGTCAGACCAAGGTAGCAATTTCACTTCAGGATTGTTTCAGCAGGTTGTGTATGAACTAGGTGCAAAACAGATTCTTTCTAGTGCCTATCATCCAGAAAGTCAGGGTGCCTTAGAGCGGTTTCATTCCACTCTCAAGACAATGATGAGGACTTATTGTTATGACCATGAGAAAGACTGGGATGAAGGGGTTCATTTGCTGTTGTTTGCAGCTAGAGAAGCAGTGCAGGAGTCTACTGGATTCAGTCCATTTGAGCTAGTGTTTGGTCATGAAGTGAGAGGACCTTTGCTATTATTGAGTGAACAATGGCAAGAGGAAGAGCCGCAAATCAGTCTGTTAGACTATGTTAGCAAGTTCAAGGAAAGATTGCGTGCAGCTTGTGACCTTGCCAAAGAGAACTTGAAATCAAGTCAGGGAAAAATGAAAACTTGGTATGATCATAAGGCTAGAAGCCGTGAGTTTAAACCAGGAGACAAGGTCCTTGTGTTGTTTCCCTTGCAGTCCAATCCATTGCAGGCTAGATTTCATGGTCCTTATGAAATTCTGACAAAACTCAATGATCTCAATTACATTGTGAAGACTCCAGATAGGAGAAAACCAAAACAATTGTGTCATATTAACATGCTAAAGCCTTATCATGACAGAAATGCTAGGGTTGCAGCTGTCACTTCAGATTCTCCAATGGTCGAAACGTGTGAAGATGAGGGGGAGTTTCAAGATGATGAACCAAGAATTAAAGCTGAAGTTCTTTCATGTAAATTGTCAAACACTGAAGTGTTGCAAAATCTTGATGTAAAACTCCAGCACTTAGAACCCTCACAGAGAGATCAGTTTGAAAGGTTGATCAAGAAATATGAGGATTTGTTTCCTGATGTTCCAAAGAGAGTTACTATAGCCTCTCATGATGTAGATGTTGGTGATGCCAAACCAATAAAACAGCATCCATACCGTATGAATCCTGAAAAGAGAAAGATTGCTGAGAAAGAGGTTGAGTACATGTTAAAACATGATATTATCAGACCCTCCAACTCCGATTGGAGTTCACCCTGTGTGCTAGTTCCAAAACCTGATGGAAGTACTAGATTCTGTACAGATTATCGCAAAGTCAATGCTGTAACTAGAACTGATGTGTTTCCAATACCTAGGATTGATGATTGTATTGATAGTGTAGGGCAAGCAAAGTTTCTGACCAAGATTGATTTATTGAAGGGTTATTGGTGTGTGCCTTTAACTGAGAGGGCCAAGAGCATCTCTGCTTTTGCCACACCATCTGGATTGTACCAGTATGAAGTCCTACCCTTTGGCATGAAAAATGCCCCAGCCACGTTCCAAAGGATGATACAGTCTACAATCGCCGGATTGCCACACACGGGTGCATACATCGATGACCTGATCACATGGAGTGACTCCTGGGAAGAACATCTAAAAGATGTAGAGACGTTGTTCCAGCGCCTGACCCAGGCTAACCTGACTGTTAACCTGAACAAGAGTGACTTTGGTTGTGCTACTGTCACCTATCTTGGCTACGTCATAGGCCAGGGTAAGGTGGCACCCATAAATGCTAAAGTCCAAGCCATCATGGACTTTCCAGTTCCTGACAACAAAAAAGCTTTGCGCCGCTTCCTTGGAATGATCGGGTACTACCGCAAGTTCTGCAAGAACTTTGCTGAGATTGCTCTCAGTCTAACTAACCAACTGAAGAAAGGCGTAAAGTTCACCTGGGATGATGCATGCCAGAGAGCCTTCGATCGCCTGAAGTCTCTGCTGTGTCACTTCCCCGTGTTCAAATCTCCTGACTTCAACAAACCGTTCTCCATCGCGGTCGATGCTAGCGACCAAGCTTGTGGATCTGTGCTCCTACAGAGAAGTGACTCTGATGACATTGAGCATCCCGTGGCATACTTCTCCAGGAAGTTCAATCGCCACCAAAGGAACTATTCCACAATAGAGAAGGAACTGTTGGCTCTGGTCCTTTCTTTACAACACTTTGAGGTTTAAGTTTTGTACAGGACAAAAGCCAATGATTGTGTACACTGACCACAATCCGTTAATGTTTTTGAGTAAGATGAAAAACAAGAATCGGAGATTGTTGAATTGGAGTTTGATTTTACAGGAGTTTGACTTGGAAATTAAGCATGTGAAGGGTACAGACAATGTAATTGCTGATTGCTTATCCCGTGTTTGAATGTGTATGATATGTATATATAGACAAGTGTTCACTTTACCATTTTGTATTGAAAAGAAAAATTTTGCCTTTATGAGTCAAAATTTTTCCCTTTTGGAATGGAGGTGTAATGTGAATATAGGCCACTAGATGGCAGTATTTACCTTTTTTTTGTTAAGCTCAGACTGGAGTCATGTTTAGACATGTCCTGGACTTGTCTGGGGCAAGTCTCAGAAAATTAAAAAAAAGAGGTCTAAATGTGGGTGGGGTCTGCAAAAGAGTATATAAGGAAAAGAATTGAGACAGTAAAGTAGTAGGAGAAATTGCAAGAAGATGACCAGACCTGCCATTCTGTTCAAGACCTGTGACGTTTCTTTTGTGGATTTCTTTGCCTGTGTTTGAGCATTTTCTTCATCCAGGACATCACCAGGCCACCCCACCAAAAAGGGACTGTAATTATTTCTGTTTTTTCTTATTTATCAATCTTGGTCTTTAGTTGTAGGTTGTTATTAGTCTTTGTCTTTGTTAAAAATTAAATGTGTTTTAGTTGTTAAAACTGTGTTTGTCATCCCTTGCTGTTGCTGTTGTGTTTTAAATGTAATAACAAATTGGGGCCATAACAATAGTGCCATTCCTGGAGACTGTGAGTAAGGTGTGGGAGCTTGTATCTATTAATTTAACAAGGAGAAGAACTTCCACATTTAACTATCATTAAAAATTACAGCTGTAAGACTAGGATTTGCTACTTTACTTTAATTGGCAATGCTGTGGTCACCTCTAAAACATAAATATGAGAATTTTTACACCCTGTGGCATGCTGGCAACTCTTTTTTTTCCTGTTGTGCAAACTCTTTGACCATCATTGTGAACAAAACTGAGTCTAATCAAGACACTTTTTTAGTTAAGGTGATAAAAAGTACCACTTTGTGCAAAATGATGTGATGGATCAAAGGAACAAATTTTTGGAGTGAACTGCAAAAAAGTTGTAAAACTGTCAATCTGTAAAATTAGTCATGGTACCTCTACCTCATGCAAATGGATTTTATCGCAGGCTCGTTTAACCATTTTAAACCATGGATAACCTGTTTCAGGAGGCAAAATTCTACAATTCATAGTTTAATTCTGGATTTCATCCAGACTACAGTTGGAATACAAAGTAGTTGTACTCCAAAATGATAAAATGTTTTCGTTCACAACGAGTATTAACATTGACTGGAACTCAATCAATTTTTAGAAGCATATTTTCTCACAGACTGGTAGTTATCGGTTGCTTTTTTGGCCCAGCAATCATTTTCAGATGTGATTGACTGAACTTGAAAGCAACCTAGCATTATTCCTTGAAGCACTTATTTGTTAGCTGACAAGCTGAGATGTGTTAGAAAACAAAGGCAAAACTTTGGTTTCAAATTTATTTTACTCAAAGCAACATTTTTCCACAATGAACTATATTGAGACTGGGTGACACATAATTATGTGTAATTCAGAATAATTGTTCATATTCAGACAGGACTGGATCAACACCCACATACTGTTAAATGGAAGTCATTTTTCATTCATGATAAAGAGGGAAAAAAACTTCTTTCAAACAATGAAGGATGAATTACGATCGTCTGGCAGAGATGCAGAAGACACCAAGGTCCTCCTCCAGAACTTATATATTTTATCTATAAAAGCTGAAGTTTCTTTATTGAACAGTAACACTGCAGTAAAATGCACTAAAAAATGTTTTATATAAGAAAGAAAATGATCTCAGCAGAGAACTCATGAACCTTGTTTCAGGACAGTTCAGCATATCTCATACATTCATCTCATTTCCAGAGTGGTCTTAGGCATTTCATGCCATACATCCTGTCACAACATGGTTTCATGCACTCCCGGAACGTAAGTGCTCTGAATATAGCTTATCGTTACAAAAAATCCTCATTAAGCTCAAACCAAGGTTTGATAAAACCTTGCCAAGAAATTAAATTGGACTAAAGTTACAGTATGCAGTGCTACAGAAATTGTGACATAATCCTGATTATCTAATTATATCTCCTCTCTCTGTTTAATGGTTTCACTTTTTTCTAATTAGTTCATTGTCACTCTCCTTTCTATTTATACCACTGTTTCCTTCCCCACCCCCCCTCACAGGCAGGTAGCCTAACATTGTAAACACCTTTTACAGTAGTTTGCAGTACTCCCCTTCCGTCACTTTGTTATTTCCCTGTGAAGTTCTACACTTGGACTTGAGTCCTCCACTTTTATTCACTCTCCTGGAGCCCTTATGACATCCTTGGGCATCAGAAGCATCACAGTGTTGGATCGGCACATAATGATGAACTGTCCTTTTCCAAGGAATATTAACCGTGATCAACTAACATTTATATTCATGCAAAACGAAATTAAGGGCTCCAGATTAGAGATGTTTTATTCTGCAACGGTAGAGACAGTAATTACTCCCTTCTCCAAAAATCCACAAAGAGGTTATTTATTCAGACTAATTAATACATGTTTATTCATGATACATTCATTATGTCTTATTTTGCAGTAATGGGTAAGGAAGGGCAGGTGTAGAATGTGAAATGCTCTTTTTGAAAACGAGTCCAAGTAATTGCTATGTCGACTGGCATTCACGGCAATTACTGCAGATTTAGTTGATTGCAAAAGTTACCAAATTGTTAACCTGTGACCCGCAGAGTCTGTATTCTGATAAACCCTCCACAAAATTACTTAAACAAGCTAAATGTAGAATTTCTATTAAAAACTACAGCATTACACATTTTTGATTCAAAACGTCACACATGGTAGGGTTGCACAAACTTGGTGATACTATTAACATTACATTTGTGTATTGTGCAAGAGGCTTGCAGTAGGTCAATGTTAAAAGACACTACGTTGTGGAAAGGCTTCCGTTGACTTGTGTATTGAATAGACACGATAGGGATATGCATTATTGTCCCGTGATACTCAGTTTTATGTTTTATGAGCAATAAGTTTTAGAAAAAGTTGGAGAATATATCTGCACTAGGCAGAGCTTACTCCATTTAATCAAACCCCTGAGTTCTTGATGTGACTCATGCAAATGTAGAGTAGAATCAGAACACAGCACTGTTGTAGCAAAGCCAGAAATAACATTTGCCCCCCTCCCTCATGAGTTCAATCTGAGGGTAATACCCAGTCACAAAGTCATGTCCAAGGGGTGCACAGGCTGGTTAAGTGCGCAGAATGGGGCACAAGTGCAGCACTAGCCTCAGGGTTTGGCTCCATGACTCCTAGCTAAACAGAAGGGGCTGCTGAGGGGCTGGGATGTCAAGCTATGTGGCTGGTAAGGCTACTGTATGGTCCACATTCAATGGCCTAAGAAGAACCTGTACTTTGCGCGAGCTGCTTGTATGCCAGGGAATGCCATAAATGAGCCTGAATGTAGACTGGGCCAAATTGTTGGTTGTTCTAAACAGGATCTAACCAGGGGTGCATATCCAGAAAGTGCAGATTTTAACTTACATACTTGGAACCACTGACCGTGTATGGACGAACATTGTTTGTTGCTAACTTAGTTTGCAACTATGCTCCTGGGAAACGCCCCCCAGAATTACTTCAGATTATTGTCACAGTGGCGTCATTGCATCTTGACCATTGTGTTGATATTGGCTGAAACTGAGTGAGGTGTAGCACAGGCCACGGTTGGGTGGATTATATCCAGAGGTAGCCGAAGAACCCGTCCTAGCACAAGAGTTTCTGAAGAGACTCCAGTGGCGGCATGCGGGGCGGCGCGGTAGTGTTGCAGTATCTGGGATGGGGCCGGTATTGAAAGTGCGCACTTGGGTGAGGGGTACACCCTGATTCCATTCTTTAAAGGGTGATTCAACCAATCCACCCCCCTTTGGTAGCAGGGTTTCAGGAAGCTGCTCAACTATGGGTAATTCCCTATTTTTCCTGGCAGGAAGGCAGTTTGTGTGAGGCCACCTGGGGCCCATTATCGATTGTGATTTTCTTGGGCAGACCACCTCATGAGAACATGGAGTCTAAAATATCAATTAATGCCTTGGCTGTAACGGACCCTGCAGGTGTCTCTTCTGCCCACCTGAAGTGGAGGTCATAAGTCATGACAAGAAACCGCTCGTGGTGTGGTACTCCGTGCAGCTCACTGCAGAGATCAAGTTGTAGATGCTTCCAGGGTTGGACTAGCCAGCTCTGAGAGTGTATGGGGCAGAGCAAGGTTGGAGGTCTTACCACTGAGCAAACAGGTGGTGAAGTCTTTGACCAGGGTCTTCATCTCTCTGTTGATCCCCTGATCACCATATGAGGTCTTGGCATCATTACTTGAGACTGCCTGTGCCCAAGTGGCCCTTGTGTGTCATAGCAAGGACATGCACATGAAGGGCACTCGAGACTACAGTACTGAGCCCCCTGGCAACGTAAGAGTCATGCCATCATGTCAACGCGACGTGAACCCAAAGGTGGGGAGGCAGTTCATCCGTCACCTTCGCTGGCCAGCCTTGCCTGTACGATGAAACTGAGGAGGGTTAATTGCTGAGGTGTCCAGGACCTCTCTCAGTGATACCGTCTATCAAGGGGGTATGTTGATGAGCTAGACAAGGTCATGCTCTGCCTGTTTGTGCTCAAAGGCTGAAAGAGGCTGGGTTTGGGATTGAAAGTTATAGCAGGTCAGTGGTCACGTTTTCCCAGCTGCTGATTGATAATTGTGCTGTACTAGCTGAAATGTTTTACAATGTACACACCTTTTGATGAAAAAAAAAGTAGTAAATAGAAAAAATGAATAATTACAATAATTATTAGTGCAGTTTCCAATGCGTCTGGCATTACTTGCACAGTAATGCTGCTTGCAGCTTTCAGGAGATTTTGGAAACCACTGAGCCAAACTCCAATGTTAACATGGGACTTTTGTGGGTCCAAAGCAATACAAAGCAATACATCTACCAAGTTTGAAGTCAAACAGATGAACAGTTGTTGGCAAAATCAAAGAACATACAGACCGAGACATCTCCGGTTATAGTATGGTTATAATTAGTGACCCAAGCACTGCTTATCATTATTATTATTGTTATTATTAATAATAATAATAATAATAATAATGAATGAAAGGTGAATGAAAAAACATTGTCGTGTTCTTGTGCCAGTTTTTGGAGTTCTGCCACTTCCCCTGCATCACTTTTTATGCAACTTGCCTAGCAGATAGAGGCCAAGCCCAAACATAAGCACAAATATTTGTGGACGTCAACCTGAGCCTGTTGCCCCACATACTGGCAAAACTCATGCTCTACAACTAGCATGTTTCCATTTCCATTGAATTTGATTTTTTAACATTTAAAAAAAAAAGAAAAAGAAAAAACTTACTCTACTCCTGAAGCAGTTCTAGGCCATACAGCCTATTGGTATTACACTCAGAAAGTCCCATCACCAAACCCTGATCTTGTCAAAAAGTGTTGAAAATATCCCACAATATAGAAGTTCTGAAAGAACTACTTCCTCTGTCTCTCCTGCAAACAGGAAGTGATCTTGATATCAGTGAGTTTGATTGACATCAAACTCAGGCACCTAGTGTTCACGAAGAGACCTGAATTGAATCTCGAGCCAAAAAAGCTTTGCCATAGGTTTACATTTGAAATAACGTGTTTTTTTTTTTTACAGATTATTTTTTTAGGAATTTTTCCTTCATTTGACAGTTATACAGTATAGAGAGACAGGAAGGTTGGGGAGAGGAATGGGGGAAGACATGCAGCAAGTGACCCGAGCCGGAATCGAGCCCAGGTTGCTGCGGGAAGGACACAGCCTTTATGGTACGCGTGCCTAGACCGATGAGCCACCACGTGCCATAATGTGTTTTAACGGAAAAATAAAACACTTAACAAGAACAACATGGATTTTAGCATGTATATTGGTCATGCCTAGTAAAGTTATTGACATATTCTTTCCACACCGAAACATAATTGACCTGGTACTGTTGTCTGTGCTTTGTTCCAAGTCAGTGAGTAAACACCAGCTTGTGCTCATATCAGTTTTGAGCATGAATTTGAGAACCTTCACTCAAACTTTAGACCTTCAGATTTCAGTGGATGATATCCTTTTCCACCCTCATTTGTAAGTTTCATCATTGATGTGTGCAGTGGGCTGTCAGGAAATTAGGTCAGCTAATGAAACTTCATCTAACCTTTTTTATTGACTTTAAAATGACCCACTGAAAACAGCTGTACCTACTGGTAATGCATCACATTTTATTTGGGCCTGTTTTGCAATCATAACCAGTTACTAAAATGTTTACTGGGAGCCCATATGCAAATGGACCTTCGCTCTCACATTGACAGCCAAAATATAGACCGACCAGCTGACAGTCTATGACTGTTTAATGATGAAAGCAACTGACTTCAAATACATATAAAACAGTGCTGGCTCATGAGGTATGTCCCAAAATTCTGAAATCACCACTGGGATGAGTGAAAGCGCTGCAAGACATATCAGAAAATGCCTATTACAGCTAGCTAATATGCCTAAAACTAGGTCATATCACTTAAATATGGCAAGACATAATTCTGAATATATCGTGCTGTGAAAAACTATTTGCCGCCTTCCAAATTTCTTCATTTCTCCATATTTGACAGACATCAAAGTTTCATATCATCAAACTACTTTCAAAATCAGACAGTGTTAACTCGAGTAAACACAAAATACAGTTTTTAAATGAGAATTTCCTTCATTGGAGGAAAAAATGTATCCAACCTTACCTGGCCCTATGTGAAAATGTAATTGCCCCTCTAATGACTAAATCATCAGATTAAACTAGTTAATTGATAACTGGGTCCAACTTCACTAGACTTGCCCAGGCATGATTACTGCTAGCACTGATGAATTTAAATATCGCTTAAACAGATCCTGACTGGCCATATGAAGTATGAAGTATGATGATAATACCATCTAAATAAATGGAAGAACAGATGAGAAACAAAGTAGTCAGGATATATCAGTCTGGAAAGGGTTACAAACCCATTTCTAAGGCTCTAGGTCTCTTGTGAACCACAATGAGTGCCATTATCTACAAATAGAGAAAACCTAGAACAGTGATGAACCTTCTCAGGACTGATCAGCCAACCAAATATCCTCCAAGAGCACATTGATGACCAAAGTGTAAAACCTCTGCAGAATTTTTCTGATTGGCAGATTTCACTTTGGATGAGCATCATCAACTCACCCACAAAAGAAGCCAGAGTAACAGCTAAAGAACTGCAGGGCTGAATTGTCTCAGTTAAGGTCGGTGTTCCTGACTCGATAATAAGAAAGACACAGAGTAAAAATAATATCCATGTGAGAGCTGCAAAGCAAAAAACTGCAGACCAATACATACAGAATACAAAGGGTTGCCTCACGTTTGCCAAAAAACATCTTGATGACCCCCAGGATTTTTGGAATAATATGCTGTGGAATGGTGAGTCAAAAGTGGCACTCTACATCTGGTGTGAAGCTAACTCAGCATTCCACAAAAAGAACATCATATTGACAGAAATCACAACGGTGTGATGATCTGGAGCTGTTTTGTTGCTTCAGGATCCAGGCAATTTGCCATAATTGATGGAACTATGAATTCTGCTCATTTGCAGCCATCAGTTTATGATCAAAAACACAAGCACAACTGACTTATGGAACAGGACAATGATCCAAAGCACACAAGCAAGTCCACTTATGAAGGGCTCAGAAGAAACATAATTATGGTGTTGGAGTGTCTGGTCAAAGTCCTGACCTGAATCTGATTGAGATTCTGTGGCATGACCTATAACAGTCAGATCATGCTCAAAAACCCCTCAAAGTGGCTGATTAGAAAAATAATCATAAGAGGACAGGGCCAGTACTGTTCCACAGCAATGAGAAAGACTCAATGCCTGTTATCACAAATGTTTGACTGCATAGATTGCCTCCAAGGATGGAACAACCAATTTCCAGGTTTAAGGTGGCAATAATTTTTTTACATGGGTGATATAGGTTTTGAAATACTCTTTGCCTTCATTAAATGAAAAGATCCCTTAAAAGCTATGTTTTGTGTTTACTCACATTGTCTTTGTCTTCATTAAAATTGTTTGGATGGTGTGAAACATTTAAATAGGACAAATAGGCAAAAATAGGAGAAATTAGACATGAAAATATTTTTTACAGCATGTTACATAATTGCATACAAAGCTGTAATACTTCGCCTAGCAGCCATAACATAATTGGAATGCAAGCCATAAAGTCAGTGCACCTTTATCAACAGTAAATATAACAATTCATCTTTCTTGAAGTTTATGTGTTCTTATCACATAGCTTAGGGAACAAACTAAAAGGAACGTATGATGACTCGTCTAGAGAAATCCCAGACCCGCAAATGGTAGCACCAGTTGCTGAGGGTGTAAGTTGTGCTTTCCTGCATCAAAATCAAGGAGGCTAAGAGTTACAGATTTTAATTGGTTGTGAAAATGTTTGAACTTCCTGAAGATGGTGCCATCTTAACCAATTAAATTCTGCTCATTGCTCAAGGTGTTACAACAGGACGGTCTTTTTTTATTGTTGGCTGGTGTTGAATTTCAACAGTATACACTTTGAGAACTTTGTCTGCCATATTGAATTAATTACTCAGAGATAAGCAACCCCAACACCTGTCCTGTGTCCTCATACAAAAAGAAGAAAAGAATTGACTTAAACCCAAAGTTTATCACTATTTTTGTGGGTAGCGGAGAGGATATTACATATAATTGTAACGAAAAAATGATATAGCAGATACTTTCAGAATGAATATTTATGTTTTAGCCAAAGCAAATGAGGCTGGATGTTATTGGGGGAATTCACATCACAAGACAATTTATACAGTATGCAACTCCAGCCCCTAAACCCACACAGCACGGACCTCCCCTTCTAGGTTCAACCACAAATTTTTAAGATTTTACAAATTACATCAAAATATAATTTTGGTGATATAAAATCATATACACATGCTTTTACATTGCATTATGTTTAAGTAATGGTATATTTTTAGAGAGTAATTTCATCCGTCATGCCTCAATAGGTTTCCCAAAAGCGTAGTTGTTAGCAAATTAGCAATTTGCATAGTTTATCCATTCAAAATCAGTGGTTCCTACTATGTGAGTTAGTATGTGTGAGATGAACGCACCCCAGGTTGGCTCAGCTGTCATAAATGAGTTGCCGATGAATAGTTTGTTTCCAAAATGCAGTAAATGACAAAATTACATTAATTGAGATAATACCACGGAGTGATAGCCTTGTGCTTCCTACACACAGTGCAAAAAAAAAAACAGAAATTCATGCTATAAGAAGTATTTTTTCATGGTCAAAGTTTATGTTTTTCTATAAAATACAAGAGATACCAACACAGAAAAAAACTGATTAAGTCGAATAAAATGGATATATAGCATTTTGGAAACAAATTCTTCATATAATGATATGCAATATAGGCCTACCTACTCAGTTCTTGACAATCAGTATGACTTGACAGCATGGAAACATTAAATGTTTCCTGTTCTACAAGTTTTGTAAATTGAAAACCAGCTCTTAATTTATTCTTGCGTGTTATCATTTTATTCACACTGACAGTTTCCCATATATGGGTGTGTGTCATATGGGCAGAGCATTCTGGAATGGTGGGAGGTAAACAAACTGACATAGCTTTGGGCTTCATAGCCATGATAGCTCACTCACCCCTGGAAATATGACTTAATAACTCATTTTGAATACACAAAACTTAGAGAAGATGAACTATATAATGTCCCCATTTTGTCAATTCAAATTGATTGTAAAGATTTGCGTAGGTAAGTCCCCAGTGATAGAATGGTGTAGGTGACATTATCTAATGCACTAATGTGACAGTCACTTTCTCTCTAATTATTTGTAAAGGCCTGTTTAATTGTATACTAAATTGAATCCATATCAGTCCAAGTGTTTAATCTCTTGGGGAGCCAATGAACAACCATAATTATAAACTGCCTAGTTCCATCTGAGCCTCCACGGAATGACGACAGTCTGTGGAGATGTGGACACTTAATTATGGTTCAAAAATGGACTGGCCAACAAAATGGAATAATTGAGGTACAGACGTTTTTGACAAAAATATTTGTTCCATGATTGAAATAGATTTTTTCTTTCAACCACTGATATTCAGGCAAAGGTGATGTTTTCGTTCATATTTTGAATCAAACATCAGGAGGATAATCAATAATAACAAAATGAATAACTTTTGATTACATTTACCAAGGGAGCCAATAGTGGTGGAGGGCGCAGCCTATTATTACTGTTATTATTATTATTATTATTATTATTATGTAGTTCAAAGAGCTTTTTATTGACAAAGCCTTAAACTGATTTCAACGAGCTGATCATAATGCATAAATACAACTTATTTTGCATGGAGATAACATCTTGAATTACGTATTGCAACAAAGTACATTTATCTTCTGTATACAACACTTTTTTCTTTTCGGCATTATACGACATTGTTCCTAAGCTAACGGTTTACGATTCCTAATCATGAGGTAGAGTGAAAACAGAAATGCTCTTGTTGAGTAATCGCGTGATCTCATTTCTTGAATTAAAGAAGCAGTATTTGACCGCAAAACGCACCAAAGAATCCCGCTTTCAGATCGGTCACAGGTTCGATTCTTTCATTCAATCCCATATACTGCGCATGCGAGATGCCAAAGAATCGTTTTATTTGACAACGCTGTACGACCAGTGCTGAATAACTGTACGGCAGTACCACGGTACTCACAATTTTGCAAGGAGCCTTTTCCCGAAGCTGCACGTATTGCGCGCATACTCAGCACCTGTCCTCTCTGTGGTCAGGATTCTGTGGGAGGGGTCATAATTTGGCAGGGAGCGGCAGACAGCGGAGCAGTTCTGAAATACTGACAGCAGTGTGTGGAGTCATTCAGATTCACCACATAAAGAGCTGGTGGACTTGACAGTTTGAGAAAAAGGGAAAGACAGTGAAGGCAGTATCCCTGGAAATAAGCACAGGTACAATAAATTCCAAGCTGTTTGCTTTGTGGGAATAAAAGAGCTGTCATCGGGCAAGGTAAGTTGTTGGCGACAACTAACGTTGTGATGACTGTCTAGCCTAGCAACTAGCAATCTGGTCTATCCTGGAATTGCATGGTGATGGCAAATATTATTGCTTGATTATGAGATTACGCGAAAGATCGATGCTTAGCAAGCTGTGCACCCGCAATTATTATTTTTTTTCATGTTCACTGTCATAACCTAGGGAATAATTTACAAGCTCTGGCTATTTGAATAACTAGGTGGCTAGCTTAGCCAGCTAAAACAGCAAGACAAGCTGGATAGCTTGCCAGCTAGGAGTAGCAAGCAATGCGACTCATTGGTGTGTCAGCGCAGGCTGTGCATGCTACCATTACTGTTTTCGCAGATGCATCGCTGGCAGCATTATGTGTACAACCGTGATATTAGCATGACTAAGAAAAATTCTAGATATTGCAAATCAAACTGCGCGCGATTGCCCCGAAATCTGATGTGGATGTGATTCTTGCATCACGCATCGTGTGCACGATACGATGCAATTTTCACTTATATTCGAATTGCTATGTTTATTCTAACGTTATAATAGCCGTAGCCTGTAGGGTTAATAAGCATGCAACGACTAGTGTCATGATTTTTTTTTTGTTTGCTTACTGAGATAAGCAGCCAGTAAAATAATCCAGATTAGGGTTCCATTGATGGTGCCATTTGGTGCGCTTTGCAACGTTGATCTCGTACTGGTGATGTCCAATTTTTCTTTGTCTGGAGGGAGCGACTATATTTAATCTTCTGGTGGCTATGGGTTAGATAACGCCGACCGATATTTTCTATTGTCACCATTCACATATAAAGTTAAACCTACTGCATCGCATTTAAGCTTGTAATAGCTAATGGATAACGGGAATAGTCGCCTTGTAGAATAGAACTTGGCCCATTATTTAGAGTTCTTTCGGGACAGTGGCTGCGAACATGCAAACTTGACATTTTTATTATGTATTATGGAATTGTTTTCACATTTGAGGGATATCACGGTAATTTTATATTGTTAAAGAGGCTGGTTACACTGTCCAATTGGAATAATAGCAGAGCTGTGCCTGTCGCACAACACATTACTCAGTATTACTTTTTGTGGCAGCATGCAGTAACTACTGAAGAAAACCGTTGACGAGGTCGCTAGGTAGTTGCTCAGAGTTGTCTAAGTTATTCTCCAGCCGATTTTATTCGCGATTGTGCGGCTTTTACTGTAATTTACTTCATTGATTGGGTCTTATTCCTGAAATGTATGATTTGGAGTTTCCGCGATTGCCGCTGAAATTAACGATACAATGGAGAGCAATAAAGAAAAAAACTTGCTAAATTGCAATGTAAGGCGCATACAGTGTGTGCGTGATCGATGCGCGTTGCGTTTTTGGAGATTCATAACGTTGATTTCTGCCATTGAGAATTTGGTCGGTAAACCGCCTTTGGTTCAGTCTTGCGCTCGGTGAGAGGAGGGGGTCCAGCACGTGCCGCGCCTGTAGCATGATCAACACAGAGACAAAGCGCATGGGAGCTGGCAACACCCTTGGAAAAAAAGGAAGTGGCTATTCGCCCCGCAGTGGGGTGAATTGGGGGGAAAACATCGGCTATCTGTCTCGCAACGGAGCCGACAAGTGAAGCAGTTTTGCTATTTGCGCCGGGGTAGGACGATAAGCGAAGCACTTCTATTTGCCCCGCAGTTGGGCCAATAAGAGATTTCATTTTATAATCCACCCCGCTCTATGAGCTTTAGCCGCGGGGCGAATACTCCGCTCGATATTAGGCTATAAATTCAATATTCATATGTGTATAAATGTCTATGCTGGTGTGCGCAGTTCTCGGGAACGAGGCGCGAACTTTTAGCCTTCGGTTGATATCTTACAGAAATTGTCACAAGGAAGAATTAATATTAATTGAGATTATTCACATAGGCTACTGCATTGTGCTTTTTTTTTTTTAACTCTGTTTAATGAATACTACACTTAGTATTGTGTGTGTGCACGCATGGAAAACCCTTATTTTAGCCGCTTGGCCGGCAATTTATGGTTTTTGGCTTGCAGCCCAACGCTGTATTACCATGTAATCTGCTTTTTTCTTCTTTCATGTGCATCAGGATCAATTTTATATATTTTCACCAAATAGCTCTGATGCTTTTGGACTGGTGAACCATTGAAACTAATTCTTTTGTAAACTACTCAGCTTACAGTTGTAATTTAGTGCTTTAATTACCCGTGGAAGAGATAAACAAAAAAGTTAATGTGTGTATTTACAATATATTTTCCAACAGATAAACTGAATTGCAGTTCTTTGTTTGGTGACCATAAGACTTTTTCTTTCTACGCAAACTCTAGTGTGCCATTGAGCTCCTTTCATTCTGATACAAAGACAAATAGATATGCCTATATATATAAATAGATGCCTTGATATATTTAAGTCATATTTTGTTCATATTTTTATGTGTTGAATGTATAGGCTAAAGCTGATTTGTGCTGCCTGGTTGCACATTGCTGTTTGCAGCTACATACAGCACATGAAACTTGCCCTGCTGGCTGGCAAGTCTAGCACCTGCACTCTACATATGCAGCCTTGCACTTGTAGTCCATGCAGGATGCTGTTTAGCGTTGTCTTGCTGGAAATGCAGGGACATGCCTGGAAAGTACGGTGTCTATGGAAGCAGTTTCTCCCAAAATTTTTGTCTGTCTGCATTCAATGGCCCAATCAAAAATTTTCACGTCATCGATGCAATGTGCACCTACACTCCTACCACGATAAACGTGGCTTTTGTACTTGACACTGAAAACAGCTTTAGGTTTCCATTATTTTCTTTGGCTTAAAGAACACAACAGCAGTTTTTACCCAGAGCACTTGAAATGTTGACTTGTCAGACCACGAAACTTGTGATAAAGTGTTGATATATGGCTTTGGTAATACATCGTAAAGATTTAACTGGCATTGGTGGATGCAGTAGCGAATGGCTTTGTTGATGTTGATGTCCATTGTAGGTGCATGATGATTCTTGAGACGAGGACATCGGAGGGATCAGAGTTTGCGTTCATTCACTAGTGGTTTTCGGCCTTGCCCTTCATGATTTGATGGGAGTCTTTCCATTTTTAATGAGATTGAGCATTGTAGGGGGTGAAATTTTCCTAATCCTACTAATTTGTTTTTGGGAAATGTTTTTTATCAAATTGATGGATCATAAGCTTATGCATCTGGTAACATGATGGTGAGCATCAACCCATCTTTGCTCTTGAGGGACTAGGCCTTTTTTGGAGGCTTCATTCATGTTAGAACATGTTAGATCAGCGTTCCAGTCTGCTTAGCGACCAAGATTTACGTTTTGCGGCTTACATTCTCACATCGGTCGCGCACTGCGCTTCATGCATTGTGCCCTATTCTGGGCAGCGATTCACTCCCTAATTATCAGCCGCCGGGCGCAATTTTTTTTTACTGCAAGTCAGTTGGTACCATACGTACATCCATCAATCACAGATCAGCTTGTGTCATCAGCCAATCACAGCTCGGCTGTACTCATGCATCGATGAGAATGGCAATTTGTAGAACCTTGTATGACAATAACGACGTAAATGCTCGACACTACGCAAAATTACAAGTAGCCTACACTAGCTGGTCTGCTGCAGAAGTCGAATAGTCTATGAATTAGGCCTTAGCTGCGGTGATTAATACTGCAGGTCGGAGAGCAAATGTAATGATATCAGAGAGTGTTTTCATTACTGGTTTTTTATCTTGCTATTTAGATTTTGCGCATTTTAAGGGTAATGGAAACACACATGAAGAGTGACAACGATATCCCACGTTATTAGCCCCTAAACACAGTCTGCTTCGTGACCGTGGACTGTTCGTGACACAGTTTTGAGTTTTGTTGATACCAACTATGGGTGCTTGCGTCCAGAAGGGGTGGGGGAAATAATCGATTCTACAATGCATGGCGATGCTTTGTTGAACGATACAGCATCGATGCAGGAAAGTCTATAATTGATTATCAATGCTGTTTTCAATGGTTTGCCTCTACCGGAGTTTGGGATTTTGGAGTTACGCGCTATTATGGCACCGATAGACATGCCCCTCCGGAGCATTCAAGTGCTATGATTGGCCAGTCAACCTAGCGACAGGATTATCCAGCTATTCAGTTCGATGATTGGAATCCCATCGCTTGAACAGCTGGCCATTCCTACCATTTGAATGCCCTGGAGGGGCGTGTCTTAGAACGTGTGCGCCGTGTTTACAAGTCGGATCGCGCGTAATAGGTAGGGGTGTGAGAGCGATAAGAGGCACAAGCACCTCCGGCTTTTTCAAAAGCTGCCGATTTGGAACACTTTGGATTTCCTGAAATCGATGGTAAAACAACAGAGCTCCACAAGACTCTTGCCATTTGCAAGACATATAACGCAAAGATCAAGTACGTAGGCAACATGACAAATGTGAGAAATTTGCCACTCCGAGCTTACTTCAGCAGGGGAAAAAAGCCGTTGCTGTATCCAACCACAAAACTCTTGAACAGACACTCGTATCAAAGCTGGCTCGCAACTCTGACGCGTTTCCCGTCTTTGCATTGACCTTGAATGTAATCTGTCGTGCGAAAAATTCGTTTCGCGTCCGGTGTGCAAGCAGCTTTACTCTGCCTTGGAACCACGGAACAGCGTCCCGTGCAGGCGATACTTCATAGACGCTATGCCAACGCTTTCCCGCATCACCGAAGCTCGGCTAATGAAGTTGTTGAGAAGTGCGGGTCAAATAGAGCGAAAGTGGAAGAGGAGCTGTTGCCATGTTAACTGAATGGTAGAAACGCGCATTACATAATACAGCCACTAAATAATTGGAAGATAAATATTTTATTTCTTGGAAAAGGGGCAGCTGGGGACTACTGCACAAAAGTCGCATCCTGAGATCCTGGATCAACGCCAAAGCGAGGATTGCCATATTCCAAACAGCGGGTAACTGGCTTCATTGATTGCACAAAGCCAACAGCGGGTGGAGGAGGACAGGCTAAGTCAGAGGTGTCAAACTCACTTTAGTTCAGGGGCCACATACGGCCCAATTTGATCTCAAGTGGGCCGGACCAGTAAAATCATGGCGTAATAACCTATAAATTATGACAAATCCAAATCTTTCCCTTTTTTCGCACAAAGAACAACAAGTACATTCTGAAAATATTCACATTTAATGAACTACCTATTTACAAAACATATTATGGACCTGAAATTTCTTAAGAAATATTAGTGTAATTTCAACAATATTATTCCTCAGTTTACAATTTGCAAATGTGCATTAGAACTTATAGATTACAGTAGACGTACAATGGCAAAAAACATTTAGTCACAGGTATCTGGAACTGAACAATATGGTATTTTACTTTATGAATAGAACAACTTGTCAAGATCAACAATGGTTTGCCCTTTTTCTCCATAAACTGTCCAATTTCCTCTCATAGATCAAAAAAACGCTTCAGCATGGCACCTTGGCTTAACCACCTCACCTCCGTGTGGTATGGCAGTCCATAGGTAATGTCTTTATCACTAAGAAGGCTGTCAAACTGACGGTGATTTAAACCTCTGGCTCGAATGAAATTAACTGTTCGGACAACCACTTCCATGACGTGATCCATTTTTAATGACTTGCAACACAACACCTCCCGTTGCAAAATACAGTGAAATGTCCAAAAATTATGTCCTCCATTTGCGGCCTGTACTTTCCCTCAGAATGTTGTCACAGCGCCTGCTTTTTTCCCCGATCATTGATGGCGCGCCATCTGTAGCCAGGCTGACAGCGCGGGCCCAGTCCACTCCCACCCTGTCCAGCCCTCCAACGAGGGAGTTGAAAATGTCGACCGCTGTTGTGGTGTCCATCATAGGCACCAACTCAAGGAACTCCTCGGTGACGGTCAAAGTCTCATCAACACCACGAACAAATATGGCTAGTTGTGCAACATCTGTAATGTCCATGATCTGATCAATTGTGACCAAAAATGCAACAAATGACTTGACTTTCTGCTTCATTTGGTTGACCAAATCTATCGAAATATCTGAAATCCTTTCTGCCACAGTGTTTCTCGTCAGAGAGCCTGAGGCAAGACAGGCAAGAGCCTGTCGCTTTTCCGGACACACGATTTCTGCAGCCTTCAGCCTTCAGCATGTACGTATGCTGTATGCTGTATGCACGTATTCATGAACTGGGTGGCACAGTGGTTAGCGCTGCTGCCTCACAGCGAGAAGGTCGTGGGTTTGAATCCAGCCTGGGGCCTTTCTGTGTGGAGTTTGCGTGTCCTCCCCGTGTTCGGGTGGGTTTCCTCTGGGTACTCCGGTTTCCCCCACCCACAAAAACACTTCAACCAGTACCCCTGACCAAGGAACTGGCTTTAGAACTGGAGTTGGTCCCCCGGGCCCTGCTCTGTGGCTGCCCACTGCTCCTAACTATAGGATGGCTCAAATGCAGAGGGCAAATTACCTTACGGGGGTATATATATTCAGTAAAGTATATCTTTATCTTAACTCAACCCTCACAGTATTGTTATGGCCCCAATTTCTTATTACATCTACAACACAACAGCAACAGCAAGGGATGACAAACACAGTTCCAACAACTAAAACACATTCAATTTTCAACAAAGACAAAGACTAACAACAACCTACAACTAAAGACCAAGATTGATAAAAAAAACAGAAATATCTACAGTCCCTGGTGATGCGCTGGGTGAGGAAAAAATGCTGTTACAAAGGCAAAGAAATCCACAAAAGAAATGTCACAGATCTTGAACAGAATGGCAGGTCTGGTCATCTTCTTGCAATTTCTCCTTCTACTCTACTGTCTCAATTCTTTTCCTTATATACTCTTTTGCAGACCCCACCCACATTTAGACTTCTTTTTTTTATTTTCTGAGACTTGCCCCAGACATGTCCAGGACATGTCTAAACATGACTCCAGTCTGAGATTAACAAAAAAAAGGTAAACACTGCCATCTAGTGGCCTATATTCACATTACACCTCCATTCCAAAAGGGAAAAATTTTGACTCATAAAGGCAAAATTTTTCTTTTCAATACAAAATGGTTAAGTGAACACCTGTCTATATATACATATCATACAATATTCAAACACATGATATATATATACACATTCAAACACGGGATAAGCAATCAGCAATTACATTGTCTGTACCCTTCACATGCTTAATTTCCAAGTCAAACTCCTGTAAAATCAAACTCCAATTCAACAACCTCCGATTCTTGTTTTTCATCTTACTCAAAAACATTAACGGATTGTGGTCAGTGTACACAATCATTGGCTTTTGTCCTGTACAAACATAAACCTCAAAGTGTTGTAAAGTAAGGACCAGAGCCAACAGTTCCTTCTCTATTGTGGAATAGTTCCTTTGGTGGCGATTGAACTTCCTGGAGAAGTATGCCACGGGATGCTCAATGTCATCAGAGTCACTTCTCTGTAGGAGCACAGATCCACAAGCTTGGTCGCTAGCATCGACCGTGATGGAGAACGGTTTGTTGAAGTCAGGAGATTTGAGCACGGGGAAGTGACACAGCAGAGACTTCAGGCGATCGAAGGCTCTCTGGCCTGCATCATCCCAGGTGAACTTTACGCCTTTCTTCAGTTGGTTAGTTAGACTGAGAGCAATCTCAGCAAAGTTCTTGCAGAACTTGCGGTAGTACCCGATCATTCCAAGGAAGCGGCGCAAAGCTTTTTTGTTGTCAGGAACTGGAAAGTCCATGATGGCTTGGACTTTAGCATTTATGGGTGCCACCTTACCCTGGCCTATGACGTAGCCAAGATAGGTGACAGTAGCACAACCAAAGTCACTCTTGCTCAGGTTAACAGTCAGGTTAGCCTGGGTCAGGCGCTGGAACAACGTCTCTACATCTTTTAGATGTTCTTCCCAGGAGTCACTCCATGTGATCAGGTCATCGATGTACGCACCCGTGTGTGGCAATCCGGCGATTGTAGACTGTATCATCCTTTGGAATGTGGCTGGGGCATTTTTCATGCCAAAGGGTAGGACTTCATACTGGTACAATCCAGATGGTGTGGCAAAAGCAGAGATGCTCTTGGCCCTCTCAGTTAAAGGCACACACCAATAACCCTTCAATAAATCAATCTTGGTCAGAAACTTTGCTTGCCCTACTCTATCAATACAATCATCAATCCTAGGTATTGGAAACACATCAGTTCTAGTTACAGCATTGACTTTGCGATAATCTGTACAGAATCTAGTACTTCCATCAGGTTTTGGAACTAGCACACAGGGTGAACTCCAATCTGAGTTGGAGGGTCTGATAATATCATGTTTTAACATGTACTCAACCTCTTTCTCAGCAATCTTTCTCTTTTCAGGATTCATCCGGTACGGATGCTGTTTAATTGGTTTGGCATCACCAACATCTACATCATGAGAGGCTATAGAAACTCTCTTTGGAACATCAGGAAACAAATTCTCATATTTCTTGATCAACCTTTCAAACTGATCTCTCTGTGAGGGTTCTAAGTGCTGGAGTTTTACATCAAGATTTTGCAACACTTCACTGTTTGACAATTTACATGAAAGAACTTCAGCTTTAATTCTTGGTTCATCATCTTGAAACTCCCCCTCATCTCCACACGTTTCGACCATTGGAGAATCTGAAGTGACAGCTGCAACCCTAGCATTTCTGTCATGATAAGGCTTGAGCATGTTAATATGACACAATTGTTTTGGTTTTCTCCTATCTGGAGTCTTCACAATGTAATTGAGATCATTGAGTTTTGTCAGAATTTCATAAGGACCATGAAATCTAGCCTGCAATGGATTGGACTGCAAGGGAAACAACACAAGGACCTTGTCTCCTGGTTTAAACTCACGGCTTCTAGCCTTATGATCATACCAAGTTTTCATTTTTCCCTGACTTGATTTCAAGTTCTCTTTGGCAAGGTCACAAGCTGCACGCAATCTTTCCTTGAACTTGCTAACATAGTCTAACAGACTGGTTTGCAGCTCTTCCTCTTGCCATTGTTCACTCAATAATAGCAAAGGTCCTCTCGCTTCATGACCAAACACTAGCTCAAATGGACTGAATCCAGTAGACTCCTGCACTGCTTCTCTAGCTGCAAACAACAGCAAATGAACCCCTTCATCCCAGTCTTTCTCATGGTCATAACAATAAGTCCTCATCATTGTCTTGAGAGTGGAATGAAACCGCTCTAAGGCACCCTGACTTTCTGGATGATAGGCACTAGAAAGAATCTGTTTTGCACCTAGTTCATACACAACCTGCTGAAACAATCCTGAAGTGAAATTGCTACCTTGGTCTGACTGAATTTCCCTGGGAAGACCAAACAACGTGAAGAACTTTATCAAAGCCTTCGAGATTGCAGTTGCCTTGATGTTACGTAGAGGTATGGCTTCGGGGAATCTGGTAGATGCACACATGATTGTCAACAAGTACTGATTTCCAGATCTAGTCTTGGGTAATGGACCAACGCAATCAACAATGACCCTAGAGAATGGCTCCCCAAATGCTGGGATAGGCTGCAATGGAGCTACAGGTGGGTCTAACTGGTGTTTTCCAACTACCTGACAAGTGTGACAGGTTTTGCAAAAGTTGGAAACGTCTTTCCGAAGCCCAGGCCAAAAGAAGTGTTTCATGATCTTATCAACAGTCTTGTTAACACCAAGATGACCTCCTAAAGGTAAACTATGAGCCATTGTTAAGATCTCATTCCTATAAACCTTCGGAACAACAATTTGCCTGACCACTGCCCAATCTGCATTGGCAGGGATATCAGGAGGGCGCCACTTCCGCATCAACACACCATCCTTGAGATAATACCCAACTGGAACTGCATCTATTTCTTTTTCAGGAAGGGCTCTCCTCTTTAGTACACCAATTTCAGGATCATTAGTTTGCTCCTCAATCAACCGCTTTCTGGACAGAGACAAGTCTCCAGACACATCAGAATCACCAGACCCATCCGGCTGGCTGAATAGAGAACTGATAAAAGTATCTGATAAGTCCTCAAACGGAGAAACCATAGTAGGCCAATCAGAGTCATGAGGCGAACCACCTGAGTCCTGACTATTCAATGTACTGGACGGCACCACAACATCATCTTCTTTAGCCTTCTTAGCCATAGCCCGAGTCACTGCGCAAGAAGGATACAGAGATGGGTCCTCATCCCCATTTTCAGTGCTCGGCTGTGAAGTAAGATGTACAGGGGGAACTACTTTGCCCCCAGCCAGGTCATTGCCTAGCAACAGAGAAACACCCTTTATAGGTAGACTTGACATAAGTCCCACCTTTACCTGTCCTGTAACTAAATCTGACTTCAAGAATATAGAGCGCAGGGGTACAGATACAGTCCTCCCTTCAATACCTTGTACAAGTATGAAATCCCCTGAAGCGGTCTCATCACGTAACTCCAAGGAGTCCATCAACAAAAGTGACTGAGAAGCTCCGGTATCCCTTAGGATATATATAGGGACAGGAGTAGTATGCTCATTCAGAGCCACAAATCCCTCTGACACAAATGGAAGAAATTCCTCCCTCACGAAGTCAGCTGTATTAGGCTTTTTAGCCCCACAAGAAGCAGGCAATTTAGCAGATTGGTTATCTACTACAGGGGTTTCTAACCTTGTTTTCACAAAGGCATTTGGTTTGGTATCCTTTTCTTTTTCTTTCTTAGCTTTAAGGAACCAACAGTTAGTTGTAACATGACCAGATTTCTTGCAATAACTGCAAACTAGACCACTTTTGTCACTGTCAGCTTTCACACTTTGATCAGACCTGTTACTGGATTTCTGAGCACCATCACCAGATTTGTCTTTGTCTTTGGGTGAGGAATCTTGGGTATCACCATAACCCTTTTTCTGAAATTGGGACCATTTATTGTTACTGCTAGACTGAAATTTGGACTTATGTGTGAGAACATATTCATCTGCAAATTTGGCAGCTGATTGCAAATTCAGTGCTTGCTTCTCATTAAGGTAGGTCTTAACATCATCTTTAACACAGTTCTTGAATTCTTCAACTAACACCATGTCTTTTAGTGAGTTGAAATCATCCTTGACCTCCATAGAAGTACACCAGCGCTCAAAGCAAACCTGCTTTTCATTAGCAAATTCAACATAAGTCTGATTTTCAGATTTCTTCAGACCTCTGAATTTCTGTCGGTAAGCCTCTGGAACCAACTCATAAGCTCTCAAAATAACCTTTTTGACAACCTCATAATCAGAGGAATCATCTGCAGACAAAGCCGAATAGGCTTGTTGAGCTTTACCCTTGAGGACAGTTTGCAACATCAGAGGCCAGTGTTCCTTTGGCCACTGGCAACTCTTTGCTACCTTTTCAAAACACTGGAAATAGTTGTCAACATCCTTTTCTGAAAATGGAGGCACCAGTTTTACCTCCTGGCTAGCCCGAAATTTATTTTCTGTTGCTATTTTTATTTTTAGTTGCTCCATTTGGAGTCTTTCTTGTCTATCGAATTTCTCTAATTCAAAATCTCTCTGTCTTGCAAATTTTTCTAACTCAAATTCTCTTTGTTTTTCTTTTTCTTCCCTCTCAAATTCTCTTTGTTTCTCTTCTCTTGCTAATTTTTCCAACTCAAACTGCCTTTGTTTTTCTTTTTCCTCCCTTTCAATCTCTAGCATTTTTAATTTAAGTTCCATTTCTATATTTGGATTTTCCACTGGAAACTGTTCCAGATCTCCTGGTGCAAACACATTTTCATCAATGTAATATTCAACTATCTCTCTAGCCAGTCTTGCTTTTCGCATGGCTGGTTTCACCTCTGTCAGCTCTAAATGTCTGCAAATTTCTAGCAGTTCTGTCTTTTTAAAAGACTTCAAAACCCCTACGGTTGGTGATGCCAAGAAATCATCCATTGCTGTTGTCAATATATATGTATTCAATTAAAAAAAAATTTTTACAATTTGAAATGTTAGATTTTTAATAAATTACTCACACAATGGTCTATCCCGGACGAGCCCCCAATTTGTTATGGCCCCAATTTCTTATTACATCTACAACACAACAGCAACAGCAAGGGATGACAAACACAGTTCCAACAACTAAAACACATTCAATTTTCAACAAAGACAAAGACTAACAACAACCTACAACTAAAGACCAAGATTGATAAAAAAAACAGAAATATCTACAGTCCCTGGTGATGCGCTGGGTGAGGAAAAAATGCTGTTACAAAGGCAAAGAAATCCACAAAAGAAATGTCACAGATCTTGAACAGAATGGCAGGTCTGGTCATCTTCTTGCAATTTCTCCTTCTACTCTACTGTCTCAATTCTTTTCCTTATATACTCTTTTGCAGACCCCACCCACATTTAGACTTCTTTTTTTTATTTTCTGAGACTTGCCCCAGACATGTCCAGGATATGTCTAAACATGACTCCAGTCTGAGATTAACAAAAAAAAGGTAAACACTGCCATCTAGTGGCCTATATTCACATTACAGTATGCTTTGATGCTGATGCTATTTCGCGTGCAATAAGGTAGCAGGCACTGTTGGCGGGTGGGTTTTGCTGCGGAGAGACGGGTGTTAGCTGTCCTAGCTAGCAAGCTAATTTGATGAGAGTGTTTGTAATCATGCTAGCTAATAGCCAAGATGTGGATTTAATCAATTTTGATATTATAACCATTTCAATGGTTTAGACATGTTCAGCACGCGATGGCAAGCATAGCTGAGTTCAATGATAACTAGCATGCAAGATGATATTTCAAATAATTAACTTTAATGGAATCAATATTTATCCGCACAATACCCACAACAGAACACATAAACCAATGCCAGCTAGCAATAGAACAGAACAGACACGGTCAAAATTTGCCCATCCACATTACGTGATGTTGCAAATGAAATTTGTGAATTAGTACTTAGCCACTCGTTGTCATTCCTCAATACGACCAACCGGCTGCTCAAACGTTGAGTGCGATGAGCAAAACAACACCCCAATAACTTTATCCTCGAATAGTGTCACGTAACATGACCTATTGATTCTTATTCTTACGTGCATTTGAGTTGTCTATGTGTTGAAAATACGGCACTAGACCCCCTAATTTTAAAGAAAATGGCTTGGATTTCCCCATGATAGTCTATGGGAAATTGAAAAGTGCGGTGCACTTGACGCCATATTGGTTTCTTCAAATGCGCTCATAGAAGAATTTCGGCGGCAGCCTCTCCAGTTCTATATACACTCATTGGTTCAAACAGAGGGACGGTGGGATTGCTGAAATGCCTCTGCTTGTTAGTATCCCTTTAGTTTCTGTCTGAATGGTGCGAGAGGAGTATTGAGAGCTAAAATCAAGTGAAAGTAAACCGAGGAGGTGTTTCAGCGCCGTCAAAAAGGAGTAGCTGATGAACTTCGGCACTACTGTGAACGAGACATGCCTTCGCTGTCAGACAGAATTAATATTGAGTGTAACATCGATTTTGCGAGCTTGTTTGTCACATGCGCACGATGGCTGAGGAGGTTGAACTGATTTTGATGAAGCTATGTAATCATATGTATGTTTCCTATTAGACTTAGAAGTTTATTGCAAGCACTGATTTGTCCTATACAAACTGAATTGATAGTCCGATCTAGAAGACGTTTCCAGATTAGTTGAGTTTATTTTCTGCTTTTAATCTCCTCTGATGGAGGCGTACTCAAATTCAAAAGTAGAATGTCAGCCTCAGAAAATTACGTCAAGGAGCCTCCTGAAAATGTTTGATTCCAGTATCGCGAGGCGAGCGACATTGCACTCGTTAAGGGTACGACTCTGCCTTACCCATCGCAGTCTGAATAAAGACGGAGAAAAGTAGCAGCAGTGCTGTAGGTAGGGGGTTACCGCAGCGATTTAAGACCGCGCTGAAACACGGTAACCTACTTCATGCAGCGCTGCTCATTTTCTACTTTGATAGTCTCAACTTGGGGAATAAGGACAAATATGATAAATATGGTTAAAATGTGACGCGGAAGGGAGACTGAACTGTGATGGTCACAGTCACATGGTCTTCATGTGGTCTTTTATTCATAAACCTTTATAGGCCTATGTATCGCTCTTGTGATCCTAAGATACTAAATTAATTTAAGAGCGCTGCAAATTGTGCTGCATGTTCATTTTGGTATTTTTGGGCTAATTCAAATTAAATTAATGCCTTTATAGAAAAGATGCACAGCAGCAAAAGGACAAGTTCCAAAATGACTTCTCTGCCGTGTCCCTTCGGTTTCCAGCTCCAGGAAAAGAGAGGCTTTTTTTAAAATAATGTATTTGGATTACAAGCCTCTGACCAAAGGTGAACGAGAAGAGATGTGTCACCTCGCCAGCGTTGCGCAACCCGGCTATTGCACACCTTGCTACAGCACAGTGCGTGATACCCGGATGCCGGACGCCTTCCAAGAGATGGAAGGCAAACTGAGAGAGATGCTGCAGCTAGGGGAAGGCTTTTCTCTATAATTAGATATCTGGACCAACAGAAGAGGACACAGCTTCCTAGGGGTCGTGGCTAGTTTTATTGACGGAGTATTTAACGGTCAAACAGTGCTGTTGAGCTGCGACCATTTACAAGGGCACCACACAGCGCAGATTATTTTCCAAAAATATGAAAGAATCTTGCAAAATTGGAATATTCAGCATCAGGTTGTAAGGGTGGTGACAGACAGCGCAAGTAACATAATAATAGCCTTCAACCTCCCTGGCTTTGAGGAGGATGCAGCTGAGGAGGAGGAGGGACACGGGGAGGAAGGTGATGCGGAGGATAGGCCTACTGTCCTGCTCTCACGGTTCCAAATAGATAACATTGCGCAAAACATGGACAATATGATAAACCACTACACTACACTACAGAGTCAAATCTGCATTAAAGATGCCATATACTTTTGCTTCAGCTCGCAATTAAGGATGCTATAAATGCGCACCTTGATGTTGACAGATTGCTCCAGCGAACAGCGAGGCTCGTGAAAAGTGTTTGGAAAAGCACATTAAACACAGAGGAGGTCGACAAACTAGGCGTGCGGCCCAGCGCAGCGTGCGTAACGAGATGGAGCAGCCAGTTGCGGATGGTGGAATCAGTGCTCAAGATTTTTGACAAAGACCCGCTGTGGCAGAACAGGCTGTCCATTCCAGAACAAGGAAAACTTATGCTGAACGACTTCCGTCTGGTCCAGGCCCTGGCTGATCGCAAAACTAACTGACTTGATGCAAAAGGAACTTGGAAACCTGGGCATCATTCTGCCAGCAGTGGCGGAAATCAAGCATCTTCTGCGCCAGGATGAGACCATCTCCATTGCCGCTTTTGCTGAAACATTAGCCGCAAATGTCTCAACTCGATTCAGATTCTGTGCTGACAAACATCTGGTTTTGGCAGACGTACTCGATCCTCATTTTAAAATGGAGTGGATCAGAGACGACACTGTGCGCAATAAACTTGGAGATTCGTGAGCTGCTGATGGAAGAGACTGAATCAGTCAACGCACTTGGAACAGATGAGAGCACACCATGCACAGCTTTTGAGCCAAGCAACACCCGCAAGAGAGCCCACATGTTTGGCTCATACAACACTGAAACACGAAGGGCCAACGATGCCGGGGGTGGGGGTATGGGGAAGTTGATGAGTACCTCAGCTCATTGAGAAAGAACTCCCATGATGATGTACTACAGCTGTGGAAGGACAACGTCAAATCCCTCCTGTGCCAGGCCAAAGTTGCCCGCAAAATCTTCAGCATTACCAGTGGCTCTGCCAGTGCTTAGTGAGTGTTCTCCACAGCTGGACTGCTTTCCCGTCTCCACCGTTTGAGCCTGAGGCCTGAGACCCTGTCCAAACTTATTTCTGAAGGTGAACTCCAAAATCATGTTGGAATTCATATTAAGTCATATCATTCAAATCATTTAATTTATGCTGCTCTTTTATTTTTGCCTATGGGCATTGGATGTATAGCTGCCTCTTAGTTTTGCAGAATGCTGGCACATGGCGGAAAAGTGAAAATATAGCCTACCTTTGTGAGGAATTACGAAATGCTTATGGCAAATAGAACAATGTTCGACAGGATATTAAATATTTCATTGCGCAAATATCGTTATTAAAATATACCTTTGTTGCTAATTAATGTTTGTTGGTGTTGGCTATGTCAAAGAGATACTTTGGAGAAAAGTGGAGCGGGATACGGAAATTCGGAGCACGTTTTTTTTTTCCCTTGGAGCGAAGCGAGTACACGCAGGATGAGCGATGGTGCGGAGCGCACAAGCTACCTAGTGGATGTAGAGCGGAGTTTCAAGTCGCTCAGCTCCGGTCACATGCTCTATTAACTAGTGCCATGGCTTAGCTCGCACGGTCTGTGCAACTAAAATGGGGTTTGAGAACAGGCTCATCCTGTGCCGATCCTGGGCTAGTCCCTTATCCCGCCTTCGTGCAATAGGGCGATGTTCATGTTAAGTTATTTGTTACAACAATGTATAAATAAAAGGGTTTTGATTTCACCTGATAGTTTGTATAGAAGGGGAAAAATAAACCATCATAAATCTGAAATTGAGTTGCATTGAGAATCATTTAATAATCGAAACGCGACCCTCCGACCCTGTAATCGAATCGAATCGTGAGATGACTGAAGATTCCCACCCCTATCGTCCAGTGGCGAATGGCTTTATTTAGCGTTCGAATATCAGTTGCTAACCTTCTATCCTGATGGATTCGGTTGGATGCGCACTTCCATTCTGATCTGAAGTTCCGCATATACATGATTATTGATGCAGTATGTATGAAATTGGTGACTGGTTGGTCCGAGTGCAAGATGATTTATTTACATTGGAGTACCATAAAGCGGGGTTTACAAATAGGCACGATGCGTTACAAATATCATTTTCCCGTCATTCGTGGCTCATTCGTGACATTCTTAACATGATTTAACGCATCTGAATAGGGTTCTTAACAGTGCGTGTCGGTTCATGACATTCGTGATATTCGAGGAGTATGTTTTTGGCTGCCAAAAAATGTTCCACAAATGTCATGAATCATCATTGATTCATGGAGTTTGCAATGACCGTGTCGATTCATGGTGATTAGTGGTGATTCGTAATAGAGCATGACAGCATTCGTGGTGTATTCTTGCCATTCTTTGAGCCCATACTGTCACGCGTTGTTACGAATCGACACAAAAGTTGTCAGGAACTGAACTGAATGAAGCGTGACGCCTCTGCCCCGAATCATCAAATTCAATTCAAATTCCTGTTCCTCGGTCACGAATTTAGATGCGTGGCGATCGTGACTTGTCGTCGTTATGTGTAAACCCAGCGTAAAGATTAGAAAAGCTGCGGTTCTCATAGATTCATAGTCCGTTTTCTTTGGGGTTCCGATTATTGGCCAGTCAGAGGAATAGTACTTTGTCGATTGCAGCAAATGTTCAAAATGAAATGGTATCATCATGATATATTCCAGAATTTCTTTAATGATGGCATAGTGTGCAACTTGTGGGGACATTCTAGCCAAAGTATTTCATATTACTAGAATTAAGGGGAATTTTTATTCAGTGGGACTAATGGCAATCAAACCTTGGCGTGTGGTCTACAACGTAATGTAATCCAATTGAATATGGTTAATTGGCTTATTGTGCTATTAAGGGGCCAGTTATTTTTTCAATCCGGCCTATTTGGTGTTGGGCAACTTTTCTCCTCCAATAAATGAAACAATAATTCAGAAATGACACATTATTTCACATTTTGTTTGAAGATCTGAAACAACTAAGTGTGATGAATATGCAAACTCCAGAGGAAATAATGAAGAAATCAGGAAGCATGTGAATATAAATAGATTTTTTTCATATACTCAACATTTATAAATGTCATATTATGAACATTAAATGAGGCTGGTAAGTTTTGTTGCGGTCCTTGATGTATGGGTTTTGAAAATAGAATGGTTCTAAACTGACGTTTTTGTTTGTTGGATTCTGGGTTGTTTCTTGAGTTGATGATAGTTGATTAATCCTGTTTGGAAATTTTAGTAAACAAATTAATAACAAATAAGAAATTAGTTTTTGTATTCAGGATGACTACAAATTTGGATTTTCCGGCCATCACTTGTCATATTTATCAGAGAAACATGACTGGCACGATCAGCTGATTTTTGTTCCATTGATACTCAGATGTGATTACATATTGGACTCTGTATTACCTTGCTGCCGTTTCTTCTTTATTATGTTGACAAAGTTATTCTGCTGGCTTCTATGATACTTCATGAATTCTCCGTTTTGCCACCAGCCTAATGTGTCATATAATTTTCAGCTTTGCTCGTTTATAGGAATGTGTGGACAGTGTTTGTCTTTGCAGTGTCCACTTGGACATGAGGACGATGTCATCCTTAGTTGAACTTAGTTTTTCAGACATTTGTCTGGCGAAGGAGCGGCTGGGGCACCAGGGCTGATGAAGCCCCCATCTCTCACTGTAACATGGTCTGAGACAACCCTCAAGATGGCAGCCATTTTATTCACAGTACCAAAAACCAGGAGCAGGGAGGTTGCAGGCAGGAAATGATCAAGGTGACATCAAATCGCGGCTTGGCACACAGCCTAAGATTGACAAATGAAGATTGTGGGGAGGATTTGGGGCATGACCCATCGATTACTCAGCTGAGGTGATGGGGGCAGTGGACAGTTAATGGTATCACCTTATATATTTCCTGTCTTCAGTATCTCATAAAAAATGGCAAAAAGGTGAGATTTTGCGGAAGTAAATGGGTCATTGACACCTCAGATACTCTGATTTTTAGATTCTTTGAATTTATTGCCTTCACTACTACAGCCTGTTTTTACTTTTGTGGATGTTATGTTGGAACAGGTAAGTATGTGAGGTGCTTTAATGAATCTTTGTCCATTTTCCTATGGGCGGGGCTTAGGGAGTTGACCAAAGGATGGGCATCAAAATACGTCTCGTACTTTAGGTGGCACAAAGTATTGATTGATGCATAGGCATAACTAATTGGAGCAAGACTGCCCTTGTCAACAATGGATGAACCTGTGGCACATGGTTCTGCATTACTGAGTCTGTGTTTACAGTGGAATCATATACTGGGCCTGGTCACCCATCACGCTAAGAGTATTTTGCCTGTCAGTATAGGCAGTTAATTTATAATGTAACACAATATTGGTCCAGAATAGTCGCTGGAATCACTGGCATTTCTTTACGTCGATGAGAATTGTGTAGCCTGTCAGTAAGACCATTTGAGTATGCGATAATTAGACCTGTAACGCTGGCAGTCAAGTCGCACCCACTGACACAATATGAACAGAGGACATTGAGCACAGTGGTCATAGTATTATAGGATTATTAGCCTGTTGGCATGTTAGCAGGTGCCCCCTTTCTATTTCCAAGCAGGGAGTTGTGGTAAGAATCTGAAGGGGTGCTGGGGTTGGCTGGGCTGTATTTAGACCTGAACTTTGACTGGCATTCAGGAGTGTGAGGGGTGGGTGGGAGGACACTGTGGAGGGGGAAAGATGACTCTGTCGTTCCACCGGTGGCTTTGAATGCTGAGTGCGCCGTTGGTGGTCCGTTCTGCTACTGTGACTGGTCCCCCCCCCCTTTTTTTTCCAAAGGTCACAATGGAGGAACAAGCTGTTGCTGCCTTCTGTTGCAAAAAAACAAATGATATCTGATTGGGTAAACATAAGCAAGCTTACATCTGCTATCTCGTGTAGCTAAAGTTTCTAACTCTATTATTATATGTTTATTTCTCCCTCCTAATGTGAAATGGGTCAATAAATTGAGCCTGGTGTTTGCGCACCTGCGTTGCCGTTTAGATCAATGGTGGATCTCAGGGCTGGCTGTGGTTCTGTCATCGGCTTTTTTAGGGGGGTTGCGAGAGAGCCTCTGGATGGGGGAGGGGTGTATTATTATGCGGCACTGGGACCCAGTATAAAGGTTGCCCGTGGAGACAAGGTGGACCACATGGACAGGGGCCTCTGTTCAGAATTCTGCTGGCATGGAGGGACGCTGGGACATCACTGACAGCTCTGTCGGTGAGGCCCTCCCACCAGTGAGGCTGTGTGTATAGCTGGTGAATCTGGCAGGACCTTTGGCTGCACTGGTTGTATTCACTTGCTCTGCTGCCTATCCTCATTGGATGAATCTAGAACAATTTTGAGGCGAGCCTTAGGTATTACATCCAGGACTTGAGAAAAAGCTTTATGAAATCGATCAATATGGCTTGGCTTCAGCTTTATTAGTCTCCGCTCTCTGGCATGCTTGGTGAACTCTCCAGTCAACTATTTTGTGCAACAGACCCCATTAGGCAGTCCCAGAATTCTTTACAGGATATTTTCCACTTTAATTTGAATGCTGACAGCACAACATAGGTTTCCTGGAATTTTTGAATGTTGACTTTTTGGATTGAAGCAAAAGCCGGCCAGCTATTTGCTTACTGGTTGCTTCAGGCCTTAGTTCTTAATTTTCATGTCTCCAAAGAAAAAAGAAAAATTGCATTTAGAGTTATATACCTTGGCCATGTCTTTACTGGTGACCAGCCGTTTCCTGATTGGCATATGCAGACTTTTTTTTATGTGACCCACCCACCCCCCAAAAAAACTATCATTTGACACTGCTACTGGTGATAAGTATTGTATGCTGTGCGGCAGTTTCAGAGACATGCAGTAGACCTAACGTACTGAAACTAGCCCGGTTGGTCGCGGCCGCATGGGTGTAGCCCCCGAAAGCCCGCCTCTCTCCTTTGTAGGGCATTATTTAGTCAATACTTCCGCCATGGCAACCAAAATTGATTGGTGTCAGAAGTGAAGTATAACACATTTCCGTAGCAAATATGAAAGTAATCAGTCAAAAATCACAGCACCCACAAGGAAGTGTCTCCGGACCCAGACGTCGACGCGGCGGTTGCAGCAGAAAGGACAAGCATGAATCCATAGTAGCCGCCAACTTCGTCCAGGGGCTGCAATCACTGTTGGTTACTCTGACATACTGTGCAAGTGATGCCATTTCATACGGTTTACTCAATGTATTTGGTGAATGTAGATGTGTCTTTATACTTAATGTGAGGCAAAAGCTACGGAACACTTTCTGACCTCTAATTTTGTTCAAACACGGGTTATACTTCGCATCGTTCATTTTCCTACCAGTGAAATTAGCCCAAGTATAAAAAAGATTCAGTATTTTGTTGTAAGCACTATTATTTATTGCACAGCTAATGTTGTGCCAGTAAATCTGTTATACTGCACATTGCATGCACTATAAGCATTTTTTATTTCAGCATTGCTAGTAAATTGGCCTTTGCCTATCATCTAAATTCGTGAAACTGACAGGAAGTATTTGTTGCAAGGTTTTGTGCCAAATGAAGCAATAAAGAATTGGAATTAGCTTTAATGATGCTCTGATCTCCTCACGGAGAAAGTTTGAAGATCTTGGCTGTCATTCAGAGTTATGCTTTAATGAAAATTGAACGGGACGAGAAAAGTTTCTGCTATGTCACCGGCACAACTGAAAGCTGCCAAACTATATTCCTCCAATTTAGGAAAAAAGAATTGAGTTCATCATCTGAATGGTCCACTGTACTGTTAAATTTGCTGACAATGGCAAAACTAAGGGACAGTTCACTGCACTTCTTATACTGGTCAGGGTAATGAGAAGCAGTTCCCCCTCTTCAAAATTAGTGTTTACTGTTAACACATTTTTTACGGGGAGCAATAAAATTGCTTGTGATTTTTGAGGTATAGTCTGCCCTTGCCTTAAGCAAGTCACTCCACTCCTCTTGCTTCCAAACCGCAATTTTAGAGTTTTACCATTGGAGGCTTAACAAACTGCAAAAGGCTGTTGGTTAAATGTGGAGCATGCCATCATGTCTTCTCATTTCTGTGCAAAATTTCTTTGGCGTATTTCTAGCTAGAAAATTAGTGTCTGCTCCTGGGGCAGTGCTTTTGCATTTAACTATAATTAAGCCCATCCTCTTAACGTGGTGGAACTGGAACACTGAGACTAACACTGTTACTTGATTGGTAAACACTTTGGTTTGTTCACCTTTTTTTATCCTTAAATATTATCCCTGTTATTGCAATGATATCAGTTCCAGAGGGCAGGAGTGAGCAGTTCTCTTTTTCAAAACACAATAATGCTCTGAAACTCCTGCCCTAGAAGTAGGGGCCTTTTATTTTTTTCGTCTTTCAATTATAGAGTTTGTGCACCAGTACAGAACTGAGGCTACAGCAGCTTTTTGAGAGAGAATTTTTTTTTCTTTCCAAAGAAATGTCTTGACATCACGCCAGCTCAACAGTTAAAATCTACTTACCTGTTTTCTTTGTATAGGCCTCATACAAGTATTTTTAAAATACCGCACAAATGTATTTAGAAGAGAAATGAAAAAGACTAATTTAGCAGGATGGGAGCAGTGCATCAGCAGTTTTGTTATCAGATCCCAGCTGCCTCTGTGATGGCAATCTCAGTATGCTTGCCGTATTACTGAGCGCCATTGGATGGGAATGTGGGGTACATCTTATTCTAATCACGTTGCTCGCTGATGGACTGCGGTGTCCTCAAATTGCCACAGGCGCGCGATACTTCCACACGTGCCATTGCAGCGGCGGGGGGGTTAGACTCAGCATAAACAAGTGAGAGTGGGAGGTGCGATTGACTGGTGTGCAACGTCTTGGCGAGCTTGCCGCAGAGGACTTGCTTTAGTGGATAATATTAGTTCGGTGGAATTCCAACTTTCAAAAACGTCATGCCTTTAGCTTCCAATTGGTTATTAAAAGCATAAAATGTTGATCTGGGAAAACAAGCTCACAAAGTTAAAGAAGATACCGTGCAAATACCAGGGCGTATTGCAGTCAGAAAAACGAAGTGTTAGATTTACTTGAGAATGTTATGTAACTGGTGCCACACCCTTGTTTAGGTAACTTTTAACTGGATTCTAAGCTTTCAGGCCAGGCTAATGAATGAAATTGATTGGAAGTTACTAATCTCAGTTAAGTGGGACCACTTGACATAATATTTTTACGTAAATTCAACATTCATTTTATTGAATGGTCTGTACATTTTGCAGAAATGCCCATGGTTGTCTACCTATTATAATCTCGTCTGTTCCCTTTCAAAGACAAACACTTACTAAATTGGCGGACTGCATTTTGTCTGTAATGTAAACGTCCTTCCGAATATATGTCCGAAGATGTAGTGAATCATACAAAGCAGCTGTGAGAGGATTTGTTTCACAGTTACGCCATGTAATTGGTTGCACCGCTGTCGGTTTGCTCATTCACAGCACACAATCCTGTCCATTTCTCATTATGGTGAGACTGTCGTTGAAAATGCGCTTCAATCAATTCCATGGTAGTTGATCTCAGCTATCCAAACCAAGACACGACAGGGAAAGCTTCAGAAAGGAAAGCTAATGCTGCCTTTTATTGCTCGGGGATTCCTCTGTTGCTGCTGGGCTTATTCCACATATTACAGTAATTAAGCACTGAATGTGACCCCAAGTATTATCTTACACTTGTGACTTTGATCTCTCATAATAATGATCATTCATAATAATGTCACAATGCAGTTGGTTGGATGATATGGACAGAAAAACAGCTGGTAAAATTTTTGCCGCCTAATTTTACGGTTTAATAATCTAGCCGACAATTTGGCCTGGGATTCAATTTTACATGGTAAACAAACCTCACTGGCGGAAATAATGCAAAGGTTGTTATTTAGATGCAGCTGTCGCAATCTGCAAGATAAAGGCAGGGAGGAGTTTGCTTTTTATGATTATGTAGGAACAGAAAAGAATAGAATACAAGGAAGCGTTTTTGGCTTGCGAGCGAATCAGCCCTCCTGATTGCACAGTGACCTTACCCAATCAATCAATCACAGGATGGAGTCATAGATGAGTCAGAGCCACGAGATGCGGCTGCCGGGGGTTTGGAGAGCAAGCAAAAGGAGCTGGAGGTTTGGGTGTATAGAATGATGCTCAGTCTGTTATTCAAACTAGGAAGGGAGAGCACCAGCTCTGTTTGCGGTATGCGAGCAGTCCCTGGAGTACAGTGAGGGGACACGAACAATGACATGGTGCATGAATTTATGAGGGCTAAAATCTGGAGGGCTGCCATATTCTGGACTGGTTGCCGTAGTATGATGGCATTATCTGGTCACCGTATCTAATTATGATGACTTCTTTTTGCTCCTGTAAACACTCTGTTTGTCCAAGTACGCTGGTCGTGTCTTCGATCTTTCATGGTAACAACAGTAGAAGAGGTTTGAAAAGAGTGGTCATAAGCTCTAGTCAGATGGGATTAGTTTTACAGTGGCAGGTGGGGTCATGTAGTAATTACCAGAACATCTCCCTAATTTTAGTTGAGCCAAATTTGCCATCTCAGTAACTTTTACACTCCCTGTGTCAGTAAAAATTCTGGCGCCATTCACCTACTGTGCTCAGGTGCAATAACCCCACGTTGCCTTATACTAATTCCATGCAAATTCAAATCCTCATAAAATATTGAGCCACCTCCTTCAGGACATGACTTTTCCCGGTCTCATACTTCGTTTGGCTCCCTTTGATAATGGAGGATTCACTCCTGGAAGTTTTTTTCAGCCCAAATTTCAACTGTAATTATTATCCCTGGACTTTACAAAACAAAAATCAAGCCATAAAAAGACATTCAAATGTCGAACAAATTGTCCTTATGGAAACTAGGCAAGATACTTGGAACATTTTTAATAAGACGACCAGTCATAGATGGAGCCGATATGCTCATCTCTGTGTTTCCAGAGACCTATTATTGCTTTATCCTGAAAAGGCAAAATGCATCACTGATGCCCTGTAACATTTATTACTTCGTTGGCACTTGAAACGGGTATTCAGTACTGAAGTAGAGTTGGATTTACTCACATCTGAGACAGTCTAAGGGCATTTCTCCCTCTCACAGGAAGCCTTACTCATCATATGAATGATAACCACTCATTCCCTCCCACTGGTTCTCCACCTCGCCTCACCAGGAATGGTGATATGAACAGTATTACTTAAATCATTCTCACTTGAAATCACTGCTATTTATGAACTTAGTACATTCATTAAGATCTATACGTTTTAGATGAGTAATCCTGGCTTGAAATCACTGCCTTGTTGCCTGTGAAATTAGTTAATTCATTTACAATCTGCAAGTTTTGGTTGACTTATCTAATTAAATACCGCATACTGTATTTTAAGCTTATGCTCAGTACTGTTGTCCAAAAGGCAATTGCTTGTTTGCCTCAGTAATTTTAGTACTTTAATTCAAACTCTTGCAATAATTCTGCCATTTCTCGTTTCCCTAGTGGTTGCTTTAGGTCAGTTTTAGGTCATTTACGAAGGTCATGCAGATATCTTGTTTACTGCGGGTATGAGAGTGCTTCAAGCAGACTTTTTTATCCAATACTTCAACATGTTCAGCTTAAAATCTGCATGCGAGCCAACTCAGTTGGCTATTTTCTGAGTTAATTCATGTTAAGTTTGTGTTTTTGCATAAAACAGCACCGGGCGGGACAATCAAACCAACAATGCCAGAATTGCAAGCCAAGTTCTGGGCCTTCCCTCCACCTTCTTTGATGCTTCTAGACACAACAACACTACTATTTCCTTATTCCTGATTCTTCTTCTGTAGTTTAAAATGTAGTTTAGGGAATAAGTGAGCTCAGGCAAGTGCAGTATTAACATTTTACATTTAAGGTCTTACTAGCTCTTTGCTTATTGTATACCTCCAAGGAACTAGGTTGGATTCGTACCAAAAACTACTGATTGCAGAAATCTTTGCTCATGTTGCAGGAACTGCTGTCTCAGTATTTGGTAAATATTCCCTGCATGCTGTAAAGCAATTTGATACTCTCTTGAAAAATTTGCTATGGATGGGTGCTGTGCTTGATGGGGCAATAGGACCTCACTTTAATAGCCTCCGGCCTTCTCTTATATCCCATGTACATCAACAATTATATTTAACTTGCCAAATGTTTTTTGTTGTTGTGGTGTCAGCCAATTCAAGAAATGCAGCTAAATCTCTGCGGTCTGTCTCTACGCAGTGCCCTGTTTCCCTTTGCTTACTGTGGTTTTCAGCATTGATGGTGCGCGTCTCCATCAGTGGTTTTGTGAAGACTTGGGGTCCTCAATTAGTGGCCCTTGGCTAAACAGAACAGCACAGCGTCAACAACACGGACTTGTCAATTGATCTGCTGACTCTCAGTGTTCATTCCTTGCCCTGTGTCGTTGAATTACATAGTGCCATCATACTAAGCAACAAGATTCTCACCTCCTAATGTTGTGTTTTAGATGCGCTTTTACTTGTGTTATGGGTTTGTGCAGTTAACATAGCTGTTTCTTTCCGGGGGATAGTTTCCCACACTTCATTTAAAGGTGCTTAAGTATTGTCTGGCAGTGGTGTAGTAAACTGGCCTATTTGGCAGTAGTCTTTATCTTTTTTTTTCCTTTTGCTGTCATGTGCCATTGCAACTCTTTGCCAAATCAGCTCATGGATGAAACTACTGATTTCAAGAAATGAAGTAAAAAGTATCCCACTGGCCAATTTACTTTCAGAGGGTCATAAACTTTGATTAGCAGCACTGTCTCTATGTATTTGTCACTCTGGCAGTGTATTAGAAGAGCCATCAGAGATGACATATTTCACCAGCCTCCACGTTTCAGTCAAATTAACCTCAGTCAAACATGTTTCCAGAAAAACAGGAAAAAAATAAAAAAAAATCCAAAATAGCTTTAGGGTATTCTCTGAAAAAATATGAAACAGTTTTAATGCTATGCTCTGGACTAACCATGCTTGATTACAGATGGACTGAGGAGATGACAGACAGGCAGTTGGACGGACAGATTCACCCTCCTCTTTATGGGCAAGGGGGATCAAAAATGGCACAAATTCCTCCACACAGGAATTTTAGTCACTAATTCATTTTTTCATATCACAGGGCCTTCATGTACTTTGGGCCTGAACTGTAAATAATAGACCGGATGTTTGTTTTCCTTCATGTTAATAATGCAAGTTTCCAGAGTCTTTGCTACATGTCAATTGCTCTGTTATGAGTGGCACGGCTACTTGAACTAGACTAGCACTAGTTGGACATTTAACATCTGCTTTGGCTTTTTTTGACCTTGGTGAGAATACAGGCTTGATCCTTAGTGATCCTTAACAATCTTCGAAATAAGCGGTCATCCGGTTGTCTAGACAGCCTGAAATAGATCCGGACGACCCAAACTGCTCACGAGGCTGTCCATTGGGCAACCAAACATCCCGGCAGTTTTATTAATTTAAATTTGCCACCGCAATGGACACGACCATTTTTGTCTTAATTAAAGGCCTACTGTGTGTAACTTTCACGCATCTCCTACGGGTGAGAACGTGAGTCCTTTTTTTTTTTTTAATGAAGTACCGTGGCAAACAATGACTTAGATCTCGGCGCACTTCAATTCAGGCTTGGAAATTCGGCTGACTTTGCCAATTCAATTCAGGCAATGAAAACTTGTGGCATGGACGAGTCGGATGTATCCGTAAACGACCTAAGGGAATGTACATTCGAAAATGTGACAGTAAGCATCTTCTTTTGAGGTGAATTTTAGCACGTATTATAAGCGTTAACGTATTGTGTGTCATTTTTGCCTGATTTCCACACATTGTATTTTAACGCACTTCTCCTAGATATTTCATCCAATCAAAACCAGATTTATTGTTAAACATCAAGAGACCATGCTGATCAAAAGTTGTGCTCTGCAGAGCTGTAAGTCAGTGGGCGTGGCCGCTAACAGGAAGTGACCAGTTTTTACTTTCACTTGTACTGATGACACATAGTTGAACCCATCAACTTTATTCCCCCTGTACAATACGTAGATAAAGTTGCTGAAGCTACCTTATGAATGCTGTGAAGCTGCGAGTAATGGTGTCCGTGTGGCGATGCGGTGAGTATGGATCCCTCGCCATGAAAATACGTTTGGGTTTTTGATGTTCTTAATGAATTCGTATCATCATGGAAATTGATATGCCGGCCAAGGGTGGTGAGCTCTAACATCTGATTGGGGTGTTGCCCGTAAGGGCAGCAACATGCCTCAACTGCGCCCCCTTGAAATTTTGAAAAACCCCTCCCCTTAGGGGTTTTTTTGGAATAGGAAGATGAAAATTGGTACACGTGTATGTTGCCAACGCGATCAAGAAAGTATCTGGCACCATTGGTCAACTCCAAACAGGAAGTCAGCCATTTTGATTTTCATTTTGGCCTGATTTCCACTCTTTGTATTTTCACGAACTCCTTCTGGCAATTCTGTCCCGTCCACCTAATATTTATATCAGATCATCAAGAGACCATGCTGATCAAAAGTTGTGCTCTGCGTGTCTGTCGCTAAATAGGCTTGGCCGCCATGGTGTCCCCATTTCAGATGCCTCGCCAAACACATTCGAGCAGCTCTCCCTCATACTTCATCTAAAAGGATTTAAAATTACTGTACATGCTAAAAGCCCCACCCTGTACGCCCCCACATGCAGCTAAGCAATCTAGCTCATGGCGCCCCCTTGTCGAAACAGTAAATGCCATATCGTACGTTGACATTGGCCGATTTGCTCAAAACTTCACATTTGTGCTTAGGGTCTGCCTCTAAATGCGCCTGCCCAATATTGGTTACGCTCTACGTGCCCCCTGTTGGATGAAGTATGAACTTATCATAACTCCTTCAGCTTTGCCCGATTCGCTGGACACTTTCTCTCAGGTTGGGGCCGGCACTTGACCTGTCCAATGGTCGTGAGTGCACAGCTGCACCCGTCAGGATCTCACCACAACCCCAACGTGCGCAAGGGGGCTGGGCCCGTTCAACGCTGCTTGCAGCTTTAATTTCATTGTTGTTTTGTCAATGTTTAAATTTTCTCTGAGTTTCCGTTCAAGATGGCGGAGAGATTTTCTGGGTTAAATCAAACAGGATTTTTTCTTCCGGACCACAGCACTAGCTACTTGCAGCCTGTATATTTTTCACTCGTCCCAAGCAATGACAAATTGGTTGGCTCTGTTCTTGCTAGTCATATAGGGAGCTAATGCTGAGTCCAATAAGAAAGGCAAATGCAATATCATGAAGACCTGTCTTTGCCTGAGGTTGCGATGGAAGACGGGCTCAGAAATATTAAAGAATTGGCGCGCAAATGAACTGAGCTATTGAGTTGCAGGAGAGCGGTTTAAGTTATCAGTTGTTTACTGTGGCAGGAGAATTAATTGTAATATATATTTTATTGCATTGTTCTGGATATCACCCATATGACAAATTAAAGCACTTTTTAGTGTTATTCAACTTAATATGCGTGTAATTTAAAAAAAATGCTAGTGATGGACAACTAAAAATTCTTGCAGACTTTCTTTTTCCTTATTTTGAACACTGCTCAATGATCCTGGGAAAATGCTTGATCTTCGTTTTCCCAATCCTTGAAGGTGTCTTGAAAAAGCCTTGAATGATCCTGAATGGATTCTGTCCTTGTAGGATTCCTGCAGGATCTTGCGAGGATTCCCTCCAGGGAGAGCCTCTTGCTTCTTTCCTCATCACAATATTCTGGCAAATGATTGCTCAAATAAATGGCATGCACTTCACCACAATCAAATTTTCCCTCCGCATTTATTCATACTCTTTGGTTAAAGTACTGTAAATTACCAAGTCAGCCAAGATGAGCATTGAAGTAGCAGGCTCTTGTCGCCTGTGCTGTTGTGGGCTGCTCAGCGTCACATCATCCGTTTTCACCTTCCTCTACATTTCTGTTCCCCTCACAGTCCTTCTGCTGCATGGTTTTGCTTTGGTCCTCTACATGGCTTGTTTGAATGCCAAATCCACATGCAGGAAAATTTTCAGACATTCTCTTGATCATATTGACTGCATTCCTTACAAGTGGAAATGAGATGCCTTGCAGCATAAATGACAGGCAAATAATTTTGTCTTCCTGCGCGGCGATAGCAGGAATTTGTAAACATCTGCATATTTAGCCCCGAGATGCAGTAGCCTCCTGCCCAGGCAATGAAAAAACACATCATAACAATTCAGTTTTCCTGTCTCTTAAAGGGACTGCGGAGTGGTTTGATTTCTAGCAGGAGAATATAATAGTATATCAAACCTCTCCCTGCCCGTTGAAGACCCTTTACATAGTGTCAACATCAATTTTAATGCTAAACTGGAAAAATCTGTGATAAGAAAGCAAGAAAAATATATGTTCAGTGTAGATGCGAGAAATGTATGTGGTAAGATATGAATTCAGCTCTACTGTTCACCCCGGCAGAGAAAAATGTACAGATGTCTATTTTAGGGCCTCAATGCAATAGCTTTGCCTTTAAATCAAGGTTTAACATAAAGGAAGGCCCACTGGCTTGTGGCTGTCATGGAACTGGCTTTGGACAGTTTATTGATTAGTCACTTGCCTAGTCAAGCTGGTGCCCTAGTTCTAATTGGCTACTTCTTTAATTTATACTTTAGTTAACCAGGGGAGTCCCACTGAAATTGAAATCTCTTTTTCAAAGGAGACCTGGTGGGGTTGAGGTGGAGAGGGAGCGGGCAATTTGCACCTCCAATTAGATCGGGGGTTGATTCGGAGTCAGGTCGAAAGAGCCAGGTTGGGAATTTAGCCATGACACCGGGAACCCCCTAATCTTGTTGAAGAGTGTCATAGGATTTTTAACGACCACAGAGAGTCAGGACCTCGGTTTAACGTCTCTTCCCAAAGACAGCATCTCCTTCAACACAGTGTCCCCATCACTGCATTAGGCATTGGGGATTATTCCACCAGAGGGAAGATCACAACCTCCTGGCCCACCAACACCTCTTCCAGCAGCAACTTATTTTCCCAGGTGGTTTCCCATCCAAGTACTAACCAAGCCCACACCTGCTTGGCTTCAGCCTCGCAGATTGAGGAGTGGTATGGCTGCTGATACTTGTTCTTATTTTAAAGCATGCTCTGTCTTGGGAGTGAAGGTATGTCCTGTGATATAGGGTAAATTTCATACTGAAAAATTTGAAATATATCTTGATGTAGCCTACATTTTAGGTCATATCACCCAGTTCCAATTAGTGTTGTCCCGATACCAAACATTTTGTTTTGATACCGGTACTAAATTGAATTTTGTTACTTTTCAAAATAAAGGTGAAATACAAAAAATTTCGTTACTTTTCTTTATTTAAACACAAACTCTTATAAAACCACAGTATAGGCATGGGCAATGCTCTGCATAAACTCTAAAACAGTGCGTAACAGCAGAACTGGGGCTGTTAACAAGCCTCAGAAAACTTAAAAAAAATCATGTAAATACCATTTTCCTACTAAAAGAACACCATGGTTTGATTAAAAGCAACCTTTTCAATAGGATACTCGCATTTCATACATGAACTCTGCGTATTATGGCAAAAAATGCAAATTGAACAGAGCTATCGTTCGCCCGTTGGATGAATGCGTGACCTCAATTTGCGCCTTGTTTACAAATTTTCAAGTGCACGACTTGGCAAAAATATCCATTTAGGAGGTAGATTTCAAATAGCCCGCACCGACGTCACATCCCAGCTATGGCCCTAATTGGCTTACAGCCAACTAATTTGAAAATAACGTGTCTGTTCATCCAGGCTTGACCTCCAGGGGATGTGGAATAAGTTCGATAGAAGTTGGTGAAGTTTGTCGTGAGTTTACTGTGATTTTTTCTCAACAATGGAAAGAAAGTTGAGCGTCACTTTCGCACTCTACCCCATATAGTTTGATGACAGAATATCCTGTGACCCTACTGGCGCTAGGCCTTTGAAGCCCACTGGTCACAATTTGCGCCATCTCCACTTCAGCTGGCTGGACGCCAGCACTGTGATGCCCAACCAGATTTCGTCAGTGTGTGAAATGAATTATTTTACCAGTGACGTACGGTCGGAGGTTAGTTTGTTGAGGCACAATCCTTTCCTTTGCTTGATTAGCAATCAGACGATTAATTAATTTAGTAAGACTATTTGGCAGAATGATGGGCCAGTTTTAAGTTGCCGCGGCGAATGCAATCTATTCATTCATGCTTGTCAATCGACTTATTGTGACTTTCGAGATGGAGGCGGCTGGAAACTACCTCAAGGTACTGTTTGCATAAACAGACTTTTTTTGATAAACTACCTGTGCATTTTCAAAGTTCTCAGTGCCTCGTTTTAAATGTCAGGGCCCTCGGAATTCTACCGATGAAGTGTGAAACTACTTTGAGCCTTGTTAATGATGAAAAAAATGTGATTTCTTTGCATGGCAGCGCGATGCCCGACTCACTACCATTGTAAGCCTGTTGGATGCTTCGGCTAAAAAGCCATTTATTTCGAAAAGTTGCTTGCCTACGGAGGTGGGGTATTCGACAAAAGTTAGTAATCATTATTATGTTTCAATACACCCCAAGTCAATTTCACACCTCAATTCTCCTTTAAGCCTTTTCTCCTCCCTCTTCCCTATTTGCGCCGGAAGGAGGGACAAAGGCAGGACAGAGGAGTACTTGCGCCAACCTATGCCGGGTATGAAATTGCAACATACGCCTGTTCACACCCCGTTGGCGCGGCACTCCCATTATTTGCCGCGCCTGTGCCTGTTGTACGAATTTAGAGCCCTTTGTCTGTCTTCTGTACTTACCTGCAAAAAATCATTAGAAAATAATAAAAACTTTGTTCTCTGCAACTCAAGAAATTTTGTCATTTTATTCATTTGTATTGCCTATGCCTACATAGTAAACAGAATAAATTCAAGTTTAAGACTAACTTTTCTCAGTCAGTGTAAACACACACTTTTAGAATCATGAGAATAAATAAAGCAATGGCATTCAAAATGCTGGACAACTAAATGTGCTAAAATGTGACGTGACAACACCGCAGCCCACTTATTGGTCAGAGAGAGTTTTCACTGCGAAAGACGACTCCGTAGTCGACCTCAGGACATCTCATTCAAGTTCAATTAACGAGTCTCAAGGTTACTGTAGTTATTATGATCATCAGCTTATACTGTTTTAGGCAATGTGTTCGATATATGGTGCGTTGTCTTACTTTTCAGGCACGGTTTCACTTGTTCCCCAATGCTGCTACATTCATGACATGCATTTCTCTTTGTCTGTGACTGTGAAAAATATAACTTTATGGGTGTTGACGAATCATTTTTTTCTTAAATTTATCACAGATGAGATGACGCATCATAAAGCGATTAAGTCTGATTCTCTGCCATCTCCTGCGATTTGCGCGTTTGCAACATGGAACTCTGCTCTGCAATGATCACTTAATTATCCCATGCTTTACGAATTTGCTTGTTTACCGTCAAATTCAGGATGAAATGTACATTCCTCTCCATGCCTTTTACGAATATCCTTGCTTTGCGTTTTTTGGTGGTACATTAATGTGCAACAGAATTGGACACCACAAGGTCAAACAGAAAATACAGTTCAACACTAACTGGACTTTAGTGCCATGGCGTGGTGACGGTAGTGCGCGTCCCCTGATCAGAACACAAATCTTTAACAAAATTGACAGAATAAATGTAAACTTGATATAACTGCATCTACTGTACATTGTGTGTCGTGTTGAGGATGACGTCGCGGAAGTTTGGTGCTGCACCGCTATGACGACCAGCTACACTGAGGCAGTACTGTCCTTTTAATGGAAAACCACCCGCAGGAAAGTGCCAGGTACCAAGGTGAGTAGAGTAGAGCCTGTACCACGTAGTGGAAAAGCGCCATAATACCTCTAGCCTACTCTCAGCGCTGTCTCCGTCTTCCGTGTGCTTCGGCTCATATCACAACCTGTCGATTTCGTCAACGTCACACAGCAGCGTCATTGCCAGCAGCAGCAGAGATGAGTCAAGCAGGCATTCTCATTAAAGAATAAGTATGAGTACCATATTTTTTTTCCAAAGGCAGTATGGTATCTTTTTGAATGCTTTGGTACAGGGCGTAAAATTGGCACCCGCCCGGGCGCCCGGGCGTTTAGATCAAAGCCCTGGCTAGTAGACGAAAGCCTGACACCCGCCAATGGCCGGTCCGTGCTGGTAATTTTGAATTGCGTTTTTATGTGCGTATTCCAGCTGTCGTCGACGACCGGATAACTTTGTCTCTCACTGTTCCCTTTCTGTGCGAAAGTGACGCAATGACGTTGTGCGTCTTGCGTTGTCCCCTGTCAGATATCACGCGGCGCTAAAACAAACTTTCTTTCCACACCACCGATACGAAGAAAAGTGACGTTAGCCCAAGACCAAGGAGTTTCTCAAAAGACAAGTGGCGATATTTTGAGAACGTTCAAGAGCCAGCATGGGTGCCCCCACCAAAGAAAAAGAAAAAAACAGTACACGAACAACACCACCAACAAGAGGGTAATGGGGAAGGGGAACAGAACGAGAGAGAGAAATACAAATACATTGCGCCGCCACGCACCTGGAGAGAAGAATGGAGGGTTGACGGCGGGAAGGCTAGGTCATGGCTATAATATGACAATTCAACCAAAACTATGAGCTGCGTGCTCTGTCAAAAGTACGCCAAAGAACAACGAAAATCAAACAATTTTATAATCGAGACAAAATATATGAAATTAGAAACGATCAAAGACCACGAGACGTCACGTTGCCACCTGGACAGCATCCGTGCCTCGCAGCCGGTGATTGAGACCGTGGTCATCCGTGCTGCCACAAGTATGACCGACCGCACAAAGGGGAAAATTGAAAGTATGTTTCGGACGGTGCACGCCTTGGCGAAGAAGGGGAGGCCGATGAGGGATTTCACTTGGCAGTGCAAGTAAGTTAATTGACTCGCTAGATGTCACTAGTTTATTAACTAGCTAGCGTTATGTGCTTCCTTAAATTAATTTAACGTTAATCATGTAACGTTCGCTCTATGTGCTGCTAGTTAACTTTGGCTAACGTTAGCTACGAACGTTACATTGTCCAAAACTTCAAACCTCCAAACTTCATGGATCGTGAGAGTGATAGGTCTGACACAGACTCAGAGGATGATGGACAGTAAGAGGTCATACTGATAGACAGATACACTGATTTACTGTGTCATACAACAAGACTCCATAAATATGAACTCAGTTTTGTTTTTATTCTTATTGAGTAAAATTTTGTCAGTACTGTTATGTTGATATTTTGTACAAATTTACACAGATAATATGTTTATGAATTGTTTTATTGGAATCTTTATATCTTGCTAATTTATTGTTGTCAAGTTTATATTATCTTGTTGAATAAATATTGTAATAAACAAGCAGCAAAACATGAATGTTGTAGCATTTTTAGAGGGATGAAAGAAAATGCTGCTGAGACAGTGCTATCGTGGCGTTCCCTCAGCGCCCCGGCATTCCCCCTGAAAAACCTCCCTTTTTTTAAGGTTCCAGTGTTAATGGCAAGTATGCTACCAACTTGTGTTCATAAGGCTATGCTTATATTAACACCCCAAAGATAATGAAAGTTTAAGTTAATTGATTTTAACTGTGCAAAATCACACCAGCGCCGTCATGGAACTGGTAAACCAAGGTCTCAATACACCACAGAAAACGATTAAAAACAAATACATGTATTGCAGCACAGATTGATGATGGCACAGACTCATACCCAGCTCATACCACACTCAAATAATGAACTTTTTTTTTTGGCCGGTGAAAAATGGGTTTGGCTAGTAGAATTTGAAAGGTCACTAGCCATCGGCCAATGAACCAAAATCTTAGTTTTACGCCCTGCTTTGGTACCTCAGTACTTATTAAGTACCGGTAGACCAGACAGCACTAGTTCCAGTGCAACTTCAACTTGGGAATGTATGGAAAATGTAGAGAAAACAGGAAGCAGGAATTCTAAATTAATTTGACTTGTATTTCATTGCAGACAGTATGAATACAAGATGTGTAATGTTTTGTCTGGTCAACTTTATTTTCTGTCAAAATATGCGTCCATTCCTGCCATTTAGGCCTTCAAAACATTCCAAAAAGGCTGGGAGAGGTGCGACGATTTCTGACTTGCAATAGGGGAAAAAATGGTGTTAAATTTTGATGTTATTTGAAATGATGGATGTCGATCGGTGATTATAATCATGTTTTGGAACATAAGCAGCATCCAGGCCTGGTCCTTCAGGAGCAAAAATTAGCTAAGGATCACTAATTTCCCCAAACAGACATGAAAAAAAATGTTGAAATGTTTAAAAACAATGTTCATCAAGGAATGATTGCAAAGCTTCTGGAAATTTCACCCTCTATTATGCATAACATTACTAAAAGATTTAAGGAATCTGGAGGAATTTGCCCGTGCGTAAAGGGCAAATATGCAAGCTTATGCTGAATACCTGGGATCTCGATTCTCTCAGGAGGCTCAGCATCAAGTACCATCATGTATTTAAGTGCTATAAAAATAAGTTGAATGATAATTTTAAAGCTGTGTATTGTGTTTACTTACGCGTTTTTCGTGTAACAATCCAATTAGTTTGATGAGCTGAAACATTTGAATATGACAAATGAGCAAAAATATAAGAAACTGGGAAGGGAGAAAATACTTTACCCCAGAACTGTATGCCTGTGGGGAGGAGGACAGCGGTTATTGCAACAATAGCCGGGCCTTTGAGCCTGCGGGGAGAGGGACAGAGGTTATTACAACAACACCCGGGCCTTTGAGTGAGGAGTCATTGTACAGACATGAAATGTATTTTCACTTTGACTCCGTGCTATGGACAAGTTTAAAATTGTTGTCAGAGTGCAATATGGGAATTTGATAACTTGCAACATGAATCAGTTCCTTTATGAGTTAAACAGAAGTGACCCTTTTTAGTTAGACTGCAGTTGCTGAAATGATTGAATCGCTACGTTGGATCGCTTTAATTGTTCTTGATGCTTTGAACATTTCATGGCACAGTCTGCACTGAATCACTCTTCTGGCCCAGCAATAACATCTGTTGTGACTCACATCTTTCCTCAAGGGAGCAATTGCTGTCCTTTGCGCCTGGTCCACGCTGTCTAGCATCTGTAAGGCGGGAGCTTATAGCACATTTGAACAGATTGTATTTGCCTGGCAGGGGGAGCTCCTGTTTGGATGTATACTCGCCGACTCTTTGGGAATGCTGAGGCCCTCAAGCAGCTTTTTTAAATCCACTCTACGGTCCATTGACGTTGCTCTTATCACCTAAAACCCAAGTGCTATTACGAAAAGTAATGTGGAATAAAAATCGATGCAGACTGTTGGGTACGCCATTGAGGAAAGAGGTGATGTCAGCACTGCTGGGCACATTGCTAAGGCTAGAGGAGTTTTAAAAGAGCACTTTTCAAATCCCCGGGGAAATGCAAGCCGGAGGCCAGAGATGGCTGTCACCCCGTAAACAAAGCTATAAAATCCCTCATATGTGTCGACGCTGAAATTGCTGTCGAGAAGGCGAGCAGACGGGCCCGATATGAAAGGTGACATTGAGACGTAACAGATGACGGCAGACTGGGTTAAACAGCATCGGTGAGAATTTCCTGCCACCTAAGGTAGACAGACATGTGAGGGTCATCTCTAATTGGACAGGAACATGGTAGACGGGCTCATGGAGCATCTTATGGAAGACGTTAGGCAGAACTCTCCTTCCCCAGAGACCTCACGCCCGTTCCCTGTTGTCACCTCTCTGTTAGACTCCGCCATTGATTCTTAGTCAAAGTCAACATTGACTCAGTGAGCTGTTTTTGATACCTCTTATGGTCTGTTGAGCCTATTTCACCCACTTTTGCTGATAGTCATGCAAAGAAGCAGTCAAAAGTGTTTATTCTCCCCAATTTTCATTTCTGTGCTCTGCCAATAGGAGTGTTTTAATGGCAGATGCATTACTTGGCATGGGAAAGGATGGCCAATAGAATGCCAAAGTTATGATTAACTTGCCTTGTAGAGTCGCATTTCGCCTTTGCTGGACTTGGCCCTGAAAATGACTGAGATGTCAAGATTTCTGACAAAGTGTCCTTTTCAATTAAATAAAACAATTCAATTGAAGTCTGTATATGATTTTAAGAAGGGGCAATTAAATGCATAAAATAGAAATCTGACTCGATTATTTTCTCTCTAGCAATCCCAGCTGTCGCAACAACTGTTTGCAGATGGTGGAATTGATACTCGGGGGAGTGAGAACATTTTTGATATTCTGCAGTGCAGATATTAACCAATGCTGATAACCTCAGTATAAGATATTGGGGCAAGTATTGCCCTGGAATTGTATACCACTAACACTGTCTCAGTGTTTCCGTAAATGTCCTTGTTCTGGTTGTTGGCTTGGCTAACCTGGTGGAAAAGCACTGCCATCAAGGTCAGTGACCACCGCAGTCTTGGGTCAAATTTGGTTCAGAGCTTGTACTTGATAAAACTGCTTGTTATGGAATTTACATTCTGGCTTAAAGTGCTCAGACTAATTTTTTGCTGAAGTGGACTCAAAGTCAGAGAAACAATTTTTTTAGTTTGAAGACATCAGATACATATTTTGTATCTGATGTTTGCAGTGCATCACTGAAGCTACATCTCACACAAAGAGAAATATGCTTACCCAGGACACCATTTTTTTTATGGCCACAGCATGACATCAAATGGAAAATACCCATCATCTTATACACATTCCGCTGATGTATTCAGCAGGATGTATTTGGGATTTTCGAAAACTTTTAAATCTGCTATAATTTAAGTCTGAAGGGCCACAGGTTTGAATGCAGCAGCTGCATTTTTATGAGATTAAAGGTAATGACAGCAGCTAATCAGATTGGCCATAATGGAACCAAATCCCTACCACACCAGTCATCTAAGGCCAACTCTTTTCACTGCAGTTCCACTGCTACATTATTGCATTCTCTCATGAAATTACCAGAATGGAGTTAGACAAGTCCAGTTTTGATCAGTGATATCGTAAGCGATTGTGTTTGCCACATGCATTTAGGTCCTCAAACTAGGACCGCCCTTTGCTCTGATTACAGCATTTAACCTTTCAGGCATAGTTTTCACATATTTTTAATTCCTCACTCGGTAAACCATTCCATATGGTTTGAAGTTCATTCCTAAGAGATTAATTCGGTGTTACAACGGATTTTCTCAATCGGATTAAGGTCTGAGCAGGCCAAGTCAGAACTTTAATGTCACCAGATGCTTCTTTCTGAATGAGATAATTCTTGCACAATGTAGAAATGTGTTTAGGGTCGTAATCTATTTGAGAATAAAATTTCGACCTTTCTGTTTCCAGATGGTCATGCATGCTTTTCAAGGATGCTGTGATACTGCTTCTGATCCATGATTCCATCGATTGTTTTTATGAGATCTCTGATTCCTTTCCAGCAGATTGAACCCCAAACCATAATATTACCACCTCCATGTTTTACTATAGGGGTTAAATTATGATGTTTGAAACATTCTCCAACTTGACGGCACACGTAAGTTCTGCATTTGAGTGAAATTTGATTAATCGGTCCAAAGGACTTGTACCCAGCCCATTGGTGTCCAGTACCTGAGTTTCTTGGCAAACTCAAGTCTTTTTTTGATGTTTCCAGCTTTTGGCAGCAACACGACCAATCAAATTGTTTTCACACAGGTGTCTGGAAATAGGAGATCTTGATACTTTCTTCTCCTCATTTCTGGTATATTAATAACATCATGGTTGTGTTGTGGTGCTGTCAACTGCAGACATTTTTTAAACTGTTCATACACAGATAACAAACATCAGAGGCACTTAACCTCCCTTTTGTGCCCCTATTGCCACTAGTCTTCAGCAAGCCGGTGTCTTTGAAACATCTTACAGTGTTTCTTACAATGCCAGGGCTGCAGTTACTGTCTTCAGCATCGAGTAAGGCCGCAATACAAAGGCCACAAAACAATGGCAGAGAGCTCTTTCCCTCGTACCCTCATGCTAAACACTGTGACACTGCTTAAAGTTCATGTTACTTTATGTATTGGAACAACTGATCATCAGAGGTAATTTTACAGAATGATGTTGCCTCAAACCAGTTTAAACAAATTTTTTGGCATCAATAATCATGGACTGAGCCTTGAAACACGCATCTGAGCTATGCAACTGTCAAAAATGTAAAATTTGCAACACCTTTCAGTTGTTATAAAAAATGATTTTTTTCTGTGTTTTTGTTTATTACCCATATTTTTACCTAGGCATACTTGTGCAACAGATTTCTTTTTTGTTCTCATTGCCTACAGTAGTAGTCAATATATTTCTACAAAAAGACTATAGCGAAGTAATATATTAGGAGCCCCTTTGGATGAAAGTGGTGGTGTATAATCATCACTGCACACTGCTGCATCTCAGGCTGTTGTGGTACTTGTTCAATGATGCTCAGCAAAAGCCTAATTTTCTTGTCCTTGAAAAGATGCTGCAGATTGACAGGCGGAGATGCGCAGGCTTGATGCTTTAAAAGCCCTGAAGTTAATTTACTGTGCAATTTATGCCCCTTTGGATGTTCCTTGAAGTCTTCTAGCTGCCTGCCAGAAAACTGCCAGAAAATAAACAAATGCGTTAAAGTTTGTGAGGTGAACAGGATTTAAACAGTGTTTGGAGACCAGTATGAGGTTGGAAAAGCATAACTATAGAATTTTTCTTGTCCTGCAGATTTTTGTCACGTACTGAGTGCTTTCTTTGTTGCTTTCCCCCACAATCCAGCCAGTTTCTTTTCGGTTTCCCTAATTAGTTCTCATTATTTAATTATAGTCTCCTGCTTGCTCCCCCCCTTGTGTTCCACTCTCTCCTGTTCCCTATTATTGATTGTCATCTTGCCAGCCTGTTTGGCCTTTTGCCCAATGGGTTCATGCTGTGGTTAGACGCCTTTGTGGTGGTCTGCTGTGCATCCATGCGTCTATAAACTTTTTGCCTTGTCAGTGCTCTATCGCTTTCAGTTTTTGACGGATCCTTTTCATATTTTATATGCATGTATATGGGATGAAAGTCTTGGCCAAGTATCATTTTGGCCATATTGTGATTGGCCTGGCTTTGCCACTGCCTTGTTTTTAAGTTCCTGGAATACATCTTCCCTTTGCTGGATTGTTCTTTTCTGTCCTCATTGTTAACTACTAAGAATAAAAAGTGATTATTAAATAGGGACCTTCCCAGTATTTGCATTCCTGGTGCGTGGATTCGCCCAGTCTCTCCTACACCAAAGTTTATAGGCGTGCACCTGCCTGCGTGCCCTGGTTTATTCTGTTTGCCATCCCAGTTACTGACCTGGGGCCAATCCCTTGCCTGACCCCCCATTAATCCTGTCCGCCCTCGCTGACTTTGGACTGCCTCCTGACAGAATTTCCTTTGTTGTGCTTTTTGAGTGAAATCCTCAGTTAATACAGAAGCCAATTTGACTTTATGTGTGATCTGCGTATGGCTTTTGTTCTGGAATTTGTGACAGATTTTTGTGTAAGTTTCTTGCAGAACACAGGGCTGAATTATATTTCTGCATTTGCCATGGGAAAAACTATTTCCCCTCTGGTTTCTGCCCTGTTTGCATATTAGTTACTTTGTATGTTTTAAGGTCTTTGAACACAATGCAGTATGAGACAATGCCAACCTGAGGAAACAAAAGATGGAGTTTTGTAAATGATTTTTATTCCCTTGCCCTCCAAAGAGGAAAGGGGGGATTATGTCGACACCATGTCCGTCCGTCGTCCGTCTGTCATCCGTTAACTTTTCGCTTCCGTGGGATAACTATAGAATCCCTTGTCGGATTGATGCCATTTCTTAATGGCATATTGGGAGTGGCTAGAGGAAGGTCCCTTTAGAAAACCAGCGTTGTGCGATATCTAATATGGCCGCCACAGCAGCCATCTCAATATGCCCTTGATCAACATGCAGGTGGGGGCATATGCCACGCTCTGCGTTGCTCTTGTTGCATTTGTTGAAGGAAAGAAGTTGTACAACATCAACTGGCCCTGTGTGAAAAAGCAAGTGTCATTTTGTGGGGTCTGGGTCATCTTCTCAGAGGAACATTTATTTAGCGAAACCTTCACCACATTACATTATGGCAATATAGTGCCATCCGTCATACTCTTCGAAGCACGTGTAGGTATCAATTCTCTGACTATTCAATTACACTACAGGCAAAAAGTTTGGGGCCACTCTCAGATTTAAAAAAAAATCACACATCAACTGTTCTATCCTAATTTTTTGCACATGAAATGACTTCAGTGCATAAAATATAGGAAGCCAGTAGGTTTGGGTGAATTCCAGACCTCAGATCACATTTTAAAGCTGTCTTGACTAATTGATCACTGACCACAATGTTTTATAATTGAGTTCCAATGCCTTTGTGCTTCATGATTTGATGTCACTCGGACGTGAACAATTTTATGTAACAAGAAGGCATGCTGTATAAATGCCTTGCCCAAAACCAAGGGGTCACATTGCACTTGGTGCACCATTAAAAATCTGAGGGTGGCCCCAAACTTTTGGCCTGTTGTATATATTCACATGGCAATTTAGATTGGCCAGTTAACCTAGCATGCATGTTTTTTGGCTGTGGGAGGAAACCAGAATTCTCTCTGTGGAAACCTACACAAACACAAGGATTACTTTCAAACTCCTCACAGAAAGGCCCCTGGCCAGATTCGAGTCCACGACCTTCTTGCTGTGAGGGGAAACTGTTACCCAATGTTAACGTGCTATCCCTTGCACAATTATAGAACCAGCTGTAAGCATACTACTGAATAACCATTTCCTGCTGTCCCAAAGCTGTTCACTGCTGTGATGCTGCAGCATCGCTGGAGTTAAATCTGTGAAAGGTTCATCACTATGCAGCTGCTTTAAGGACAGTAGTCCCTTCTCACCCCATCTGCCTCCTGACTTTCCATGCTCTGAGCTCTTTCCTGTGCCCCTGTGGTCTCATTCACGCAGTCTGAAAGGCCAATTTCACTCCCGCCTTGCCCCTCCAGAACCAAATGGAACACCATCGAAAAAAATCTGAACTGCGTTGCTTTGACATCACCCGTTGAATTTCCTTAAGGCTGCTGCAAATCATCTTTGGGCACAGTTAAGTGCATTTCAGGGCTTTGTTGTCTTTGTCCTGCCCTTAGCATGTTAGGTGCAGCGATGCAAACTGATTCGTCCTGTTACGACTCGGCTCAAACGGCGTAACAATGAGGGAGATGCGCACTGATACAATATTCAGTTTATTTCACACTATCAAACTTTACAAAAAATAACGATGCAAATATGGGGTGTGAAAGTCTGTATCATCAGTTATGTAGTGAGTGGATGGGTGCAAAGAGAAGTGAAGCAGTGTTGTATGCAATCTAACCAAAAAGCAGCAAAAGTCAAAATGGAGGGAGAGAGACCCCAACATGGGAAATGGGCTTTTTTTATTTGCTCAGCAGACGAGCCACAGGTGCTCTCCATTGCGGCAACGAGCCCTGGCTCCGCCCACCAGGCACCTGCAAAAGAGCCTCACATGCAAGCGGAGCAGGTTGCCGTGACGATCCACAAAATGCTTCTGTATTGTCCGAATTTTGCTCTAGCGAGAGATATTTGATGATCAAAAAAAAACCCTCTCTGAGTGTACGTTATATCTGGTCTTGCCGTGCCGCTGCGGTTCGCATTGGTGTTCGGCATTCACTCCCCAATCTACAGGGCCAGAAATTCTACAGGACAAATTCTGGCTGCTTGGACTGAACAGAAGGAGGGGAGTCTGCTCAGCTGCTGAACATGGCCTCAGTGCTCGGAGACCTGCGCTTAGTTAGTGTCCTGCACGCGCTCATTACGTGTCGCTGTAAATAGCTTGCATGGCCTAGAATGGATTTCACACCCACACCTTTTCACCAGTAACACAGATGGTGTGAAAGGCTGTCCCCATCTCCTACTCCGTAAGCCTCACCAGGCTTAAGCCTGAGTTAATGCACTCCTGGAGAAGAGCTCCAAGGTTTCTACTCAGTAGAGAATTGCAGTGTAAGTCAGTCCAAAGGCTCATTTTAGAATGTGCCAAGCAAGTTTTACCCTGCCATTGCAATCGCCATTTTGTGAAAAAGGTTAACTGTTATTTGTCAGGGTGCCTTTTCTGAGCTATCAAGACTCTGTAAGTACCAATGGTCAGCTGACAGTCACTAAATAAGTGACTATCTCTTTAAGAACGTGCAGCGCATGTGATTACATCACCTTTGTAAAGAGTGGTTCATTGTGAGATTGCGAAGGTGTGAAGATTACCTACCCCCAACGAGGTTATAAAAGGAGAACATCCGCTCTTTTCTCTTTGCCTACTCTTTGCAACCACGGCTAGGACAGCAGGGAAATTCTGACTCTCCAAATTGATTATTGGGATGCACACAAATATAAACAAGAAAAAAATCTGTATAATATTCATTTCTGGTTACAGAATCATAATATTTGAGCCTGCAGTTTTTCAGGCATCTGCCTGTGGATGTATTATTTTTCTGGGCTGATTAGGCTTGGTCACAGTGCCACAAGGGTAGAAGAAAGCATAAAATCTTTTTCTGTCAGACAAAAGCGTTTATTTCCAGTGTTGTTTCTTATTTTGGGTAATGTTCTCAGCATTTCTGACTGAGACCAATCTACTGAGAGTCACCTTTCAAACGAAACCATGATTATGCTGCCTGTAGTCGAAGTGGTTCAAGAGCAGTAAGCATTTTAGTTTGGGAGGAAATTAGCTCAGAAAAGCACTGCTTTTTAAAGGGTTATCCTATATTCTATGATGCAGAATTGTAAAACATCAATAGACTACAAAAGCAATGATTATGGGCATATGTATTTAATTAGTGTTAGCTGCAATATGGTACATTTGACCTTCCAGGTACATATACATTTTATCTCTTACTCTTATTTGAATTATTATAACATAATTCTTCGTAAATACAAATCCAGTATTGGGCGATTTTGAAAAATAAATAAATTAGTTAAGAAAACTCTCGACTACCAAAAAGCAAAAACATAACAAAACATATGAAGGTAATTATGTTTGCATGACACGTTCATATGACATAGACGAAGGTTAAATTCATTATTAGATTTTGAGATTGAAATTCTGTTTTGGATGTTTGCTGAGAAGCACACACTATAAATGACTGTAGATTTTACTTTTCAAGCTTTTTTAGCTCACCGACCAATAGGCTGTGAGCTGTTGTGGTCAGGCGGCGTCCCGCGTCGTAGTCATGATCGTGATTATCATCCATTGGCAAAATCTTTAAAAATCGTCTTCTACAATACTGCCAGCCCGATTCTCTTCAGTTTTGACATGGATCTTCCTTGGGACAATATCTACCAAGATTGACATTTACTTATAGTGGGAACATTTTTGACAATCATTTCTAATAAAACTGCAGGCCAGATTCACATCATGTATTTTAGTACACTGTATTCATACAACATTTAATCTCTGAAAAACTTTTAAACAGAAATGCTGAACACTTGGCTCAAGCCAGTGAGCCACGGGGCCATTGGTCCTATTTTTTCTGCTTGCAGATTGCATGGTGCAAGTGTATTCATAAACATTTGAATGACTCATCATTTTGCCTCTTTACTGTGTGGCCAAAATGGTTGAAAACAAATTTTTTAAGTATAGAATTTATATTCAAACAGCTTTTTAAAATCTGGTTTCACGCTGTAAATTCACAAGCAAAAAATGAGCTAATTTTCTAGGCCTGATTTTTGTCGGTAGGATTTGATCATTAATGGGAACTTTATTTTTAACTCAATAATCTTTGCGATAAGCACTGATTTCTTTCCAGCTGATATAAACATTTTGTGATCATACGATTTTTTGTGATCACAATCCCTGAGCAGCTTTTTCGGCGTACTGACATTTTAATATCTGCTCATCTGTGAGCATTTTGCGGATTTTATACTGCAAATATTTCCTGCTCCCATTTAAAGCATTTCCTCCAAGCCGAGTGAACTGTGTGCCACTTGGTCTGTTCATGTTTCTGTATCATGTTCTTCTGCAAACCATGTTCCATGGAGATGACTGGGCTGCCTTATAATGAGCAGGATAAACACCATTTCGCGGGGAGACAATCTGCTCTCCGTGCACCTACTTTCATACCCAAGCAGTGGACTGTCTGAGAGTTACGGTTTGGGCTCTGTAACTGCTAGCAAGTTGAGTTTGTTCCAGTATTGTATTTCCATTTGTATTTCAATTATGTATCATAAAAACCAAGTCCCCCAAAGCAAGGAGGAGGGAAGCCTATGGTTAAACATTATAAATCATGTAGGCTTTTGTGGTCTTAATCCTTCGTTGAATCAAAGTTTCACAGGGTCTGGCTGTACCTTTGGTGGGCACACTATCATTGGTAGGTGTCGTTTTTACACACCGTGTAATGTAGCTGGAATTTTATTTGCTGCTTGTTGATGAATGACTATACTTCGAAGCATGAATAAAAATCCAGAGTGAGGTAGGGACCGCTGCCTGAGAGTCTGTTGGATGTGGTGCTAGTCGGCTCTTGCAACAGTGTGTAGTCTTAACTGGAGATTTGGCCTCTAACTGACTCCCTCATGAAGTTGCAGGTTGATAATATGGCCTTCCAGCCACCCATGTATTCATACCAGGCCTTTCCTGCAGTCTACTAGCTTACGGCTCTTTTCTATAATTAAGCCTAGAAACCATCTTTTACACTGGTTAAATGTGGTTGTCTTTCCATGTCGGCTTTAAATAATTCTGTTGGTTTAAACACAATAAATGTGATAAGAAATGTTGCAGCTGCAGAATATAATTATGTTCTACAGCCTGTGGTAGTCTGTTGTTTTAATGAGACGCTGAAAAAATATCTGCGTGACGGATCATTTGTCAGCAGGTAGTAGATAAGAGGAGTTTGCACTTGAAAACATTTCCTGTGACCAGCTTGGATAATATCCATATTATTTAGAAATTATCCAAGCAACCCCGCAAATTATTCCATTTTAATGGCTTGATGCGCGTTGGGAGTCAATGCTTCAATGCTTTTGTCTTACAGAGGGATATTTAATATTCTCAGTGTGTTTATATAAGGAAAATCACAAAATCAAATGTGGTTGTCAAATGTCCCCCCCCCCCCCATACCACTGCAGGATAGATGTAAGCTATTATAATTCAGATACGCTAACAATTCCAATGCAATTTTCTTTTGACGTACTTTGTTGTCATCGTGTGAAAACCATCTTTTCCTATCTAGGACTATATTGTGCACATAATTCAGAAATGTTGGCCTGCTGACAAAAGAAAAAAAAACCCCACTGCGGAGTCCTGCTGAACCATTGCTGACAGAGACCACTCACAAAACTATCAATGATCGAACAATATGTTGGGCAAAAAAGACTTTAATTTTAGTCAACATATTTGACTAACAGTGGCCTACGAGTCAACTTTTCAATCAGGCTAAAAAATAAATTAGTGTTCAAATATTTAATATTAAATTCTGGCAGCTTTAATGCTGTAGTTTGCTTTGAATTGATAAATTTGTAGCCTAAATGCTTACTGGAAAATGCTAATTCTTCCCTGCTCGAGCTGCTTGATTGTCTGTTGGCTTTTAAGATGAAGATATTTTTTCCCCTCTCATTGTCAAGTCTTAAAACCAACAAAGGAATACTTCAGCTTCACATTTCTCTTTTTAAACTGATCATCTGTTGGAAAGCTGTTTTGCATTTAATGACTAAAGGCATTCTTTTCCTTGGGAATTTGAGCGTGTTTGCAGCTAATGAGGTAATTCATTACAGATAGAAGTTTGGGCTCCTTCCAGAATCTTGTCAGCTCCTGTTTTTCACTCTCTCAATTCAATATTGAAGTACTTCATGACGGGTAAGCGCCATAATTCATCGGCCAGCTATAACTTTTTAAAATTGCGGCTCTGTGCTTTAGCACTCGAGTTTGAAAGGATACAATGAACTGTGGTTAAAGTGCAGGCAGGCAGCTTTAATTTCGGGGTGTTCTCATCCATATCTGATGGACCGTTAAGAAATGACAGCCCCTTTGGAACATTCACCCCCATTTTCATGGGCATCAAACGCTATTGGACAGTTTGACAGAATGTACTGTGAAGTGATCATTTCTAATATTTGATTGCATAATGCTTTGCATGCAACGGTTGCGTGAAGTCTGTGATCTGTGATGTAAAGTAGGGGTGCAACAGTGCACCTTTCTGTATCGAACCGTTCGGTACTGGAAGTTTGGTTCGGTCCGTGTATGAACCGAAATAGCCCAGCTTTAAACATGCGACGTGAGGCAGAACTAAAATTGTTCGCGAAACTTAAATGCACGACTCTGAATCATCCCTCTGGCGAGGGACAGCCAGAAGTTGTCGAAGCAAGCCTGGAAAATGACATGCAGTGAAGCCACTGGTGAGTGGAGCACATGAGCACAAATGCATACCAGCCTTGTCAGTATTATGCTATGGAAAATGCAAATGCAAAAACCAGAGCTTCCAAAATCTCATAGTTTGAACCAATACTAACTTAATTTGGAACTTTGCCTTTGGGAAATGTACCCCAGGTCTGCTGTTTGCAATAGGCCAACATTGTTTAACTGAAATCGTGGATGTCGCTGGCAGTTCGTCAAACACAAGAGATAAGAGAGATACTTTATTGAACCCTGCGGCGTAATTTGTCCTCTGCTTTTGACCCATCCTTTAGTTAAGAGCTGTGGGCAGCCACAGAGAAGTGCCTGGGGACCAACTCCAGTGCTAAAGCCAGGTCCTTGGTAAGGGGCACTGGTAGGAGTGTTGCCATAACGCATGTTTTTCTGGATGGGGGAAACCGAAGTACCCGATTGAAACCCATGTGAACATGGGGAGAGCACGCAAACTCCACGAAGAGAGGTCCTGGCTGGCTGGAGGCTCGAATCCAGAAACTTTTCATTGCGAGGCAGCCGTGCTAACCACTGTGCCATTGTGACGCCAAGCTCATTTATATCATCCTGACCCAGGACTTTTCCACTGAATCAATGTGAAGCTGAAAGCTGCTGATGTGCACAATTTTCTACTTACTACACTTGAATGGATCTTTATTTTGTTATGTTTTTTATTTTTTAAGAAGTTTTGTAAGTAAGTTTAAGTAATAATGATGCTTTTCTGTAATAATTTCTTAAAGAATGTGCCTTCCATCCTTCAGGAAATTATGACCAAAATTTTGCCTTTGTTTACACTAATGAATTAGCCAATTAGTTACTGTTTAGTGGCCTCTGGTATGCAAAACACTGTCATACATGTTTTGTTTACAACTTCATAAGAAATAAAGAGCAATTTTAAGTTTTGCTTTTCTTTTTCTCTGTTGTACTGAAAATGTACTGGACCATGACTTAAAAACCGGGGTATATATCGAACTGTGACTTTGGCGCTCCATTACATTCCTATTGTAAAGACATCACCTGACGCTGGGTATTCACCTCCTGCTTGTTTCGAGGACTTTTTCCTTTCTGCCACCTCTTCAGCATGTCAGATCATGTGATTGACTTGGCAGACTCAACCAAAATAAAAATATTTAACTTTCCCATTATTATGATGCTCACTGTAAGTGGAACAGAATGAAATCAACTTTTTTCTCACTAAATTGGCTGTTGGTGTATGTGGGCTTCAAGGATCCATTTTTATGATTTGAGGATACCCTGTAAAGGTGTATACTAAATGCTGACACCTGGCAGGGGGGCTACTGCTGAGAATTGGGTATCCTAACTCAGCAGTTTCATTCTAGTTTTAGGTATCCTCTGGCCTGAACAAACCTGCTTAAGTATCTCGCTTGAGCATTCAGGGGTAGGCCATATCATGGCCAATCAAATATTGAATTAACCTCTCAAACCCGAACGCCCCTGGTACCGGGGGCAGCAGCGCATCTCTCAACAAAAACCATGCAAAGGTATGGCAACTGTGTAATAACATAGTCATATTATATACCGGCTAGGCTTGGGCGGTAATATGTTATACTGCGGGGTCATAAAAATAGCAACGGTATAAGTTTCAATACCGTGATTTAAAAAAAATGCAATGCACTTATATAGGGGATGAGGATTAATTATTAAATAGAATAATTTTAGGAATAAATTAAATTATATGTCCAGAAGGCTGTTTCAATAAACTTGTCCGACTGAGTCAGACCATCTGTCGAGTGAAAAGTCGGACCTTCGACAGACCATGTCCTTCAGGTGTTTTAATAAAACAAAAGTAGGATGTCTGATCATGGTCCGATGCGGACGGACGGTTCGTCACTGTTCATTCGAAGTTGCGTGAGAATTTACACCTCGATGATGCACTGATTTGCTATATGGCATTCAATTATTTGAAATAAGTTAACCTTAAATGAAAAAAAAAATTCTGATTAGATAGATCATTAACTAGGCAACTACACTCAACAAAAATATAAACGCAACACATTTGTTTTTGCTCCCATTTGTCATGAGATGGACTCAAAGATCTAAAATTCATTCCAGATATACAGTATTACCATTTCTCTCAAAAATTGTTCACAAATCTGTCTAAATGTGTGATAGTGAGCACTTTTGCTTTGCTGAGACGATCCATCCCACCTCACAGGTGTGCCACATGAAGATGCTCATCAGACACCATGATTAGTGCACAGGTGTACCTTAGACAGTCCACAATAAAAGGCCACCCTGAAATGTGCAGTTTTTGCTTTATTGGGGGTCTGGGGACTCAGAACCAGTCAGTATCTGGTGTGACCACCATTTTCCTCATGCAGTGCAACACATCTTCTTCGCATAGAGTTTATCAGATTGTCAATTGTGGCCTGTGGAATGTTGGTCCACTCCTCTTCAATGGCTGTGCGAAGTTACTGGATATTAGTGGGAACTGGTACGCGCTGTCGTATACGCCGGTCAAGCACATCCCAAACATGCTCAATGGGTGACATGTCTGGTGAGTATGCTGGCCATGCAAGAACTGGGACATTTTCAGCTTCCAAGAATTGTGTACAGATCCTTGCAACATGGGGCCATGCATTATCTTGCTGAAACATGAGGTGATGTTCATGGATGTATGGCACAGCAATGGGCCTCAGGATCTCATCACGGTATCTCAGTGCATTCAAAATGCCATCAATAAAATGCACCTGTGTTCTTCGTCCATAACAGATGCCTGCCCATACCATAACCCCACCACCACCATGGGCCACTCGATCCACAACATTGACATCAGCAAAGCGCTCACCCACACGACGCCACACACGCTGTCTGCCATCTGCCCTGAACAATGTAAACCGAGATTCATCCGTGAAGAGAACACCACTCCAACGTGCCAGACGCCATCGAATGTGAGCATTTGCCCACTCAAGTCTGTTACGGCGACTATCTGGAGTCAGGTTAAGACCCCGATGAGGACGACGAGCATGCAGTTGAGCTTCCCTGAGACAGTTTCTGACAGTTTGTGCAGAAATTCTTTGGTTATGCAAACCAATTGTTTCAGCAGCTGTCTGAGTAGCTGGTCTCAGACGATCTTGGAGGTGAACCTGCTGGATGTGGAGGTCCTGGGCTGGTGTGGTTACACGTGGTCTGCGGTTTTGAGGCCAGTTGGATGTACTGCCATATTCTCTGAAACGCCTTTGGAGACGGCTTATGGTGGAGAAATGAACATTCAATTCCCGAGCAACAGATCTGGTTGACACTCCTGCTGTCAGCATGCCAATTGCACGCTCCCTCAATGCTTGCGCCATCTGTGGCATTTTGCTGTGAGACAAAACTGCACGTTTCAGAGTGGCCTTTTATTGTGGGCAGTATAAGGTACACCTGTGCACTAATCATGGTGTCTGATGAGCATCTTGATGTGGCACACCTGTGAGGTGGGATGGATTGTCTCAGCAAAGCAAAAGTGCTCACTATCACACATTTAGGCAGATTTGTGAACAGTGTTTGAGAGAAATGGTAATATTGTGTATCTGGAATGAATTTTAGATCTTTGAGTCCATCTCATGACAAATGGGAGCAAAAACAAAAGTGTTGCGTTTATAATTTTGTTGAGTGTATGACACAAATTAACGGTGCACATCGCTGTAGGATATTACGTAACGTTCATTTTCAGTTGGCTATTAGCTGAATACAGTCTAGCTAATAAAAAGCAGTCTTTGCTCACTGTGCACTCTGTGCTAAAACTATGATTGGTAACAAAACAAAGCTATTCAACACACAAAAGACATTAAGACATTGATATCGTCACGATCGCTCATTTTACAGAATTGAGTTAAGCTGCTTTCACACCGGACACGAAACAAATTTTTCGCACGACATTACATTCAAAGTCAATGCAAAGACGCGAATACACGCATTGCATTGATTTTTAATGTACGTAATCTGTTCTGCGAAAAATTTGTTTCGCGTCCAGTGTGAAAGAGGCTTTAAGCAGACGGGCGATAAGCAGAGCTCCACTCTTGGTCACACTAAGCACAACAAATACGATGTTTAACCACTGAGAATGTCCCATTAGTGTTCACATAGCATGCATAAAAACACAACTTTTTGTTGCACTTGAGGATAACGGTACCAATGATTTAAAAGTTAAATCTACAGGTGTAGTTAATAAATTATGTGTAGTTGTCAGAAAAATTCATTCACGGATTTATCAGAGCCCTGTTTCTGGGTGTAGGCCATATTGGTTTCACGGGCATTAGTTATACTCTCTTTCGATTCTCGAAATATTTTGGGCTGTCTGCACTTCTTGACATAATCAAACAAAAACACCATATTTTGGGGTTATATTTTTTGTCCAACCGGGTTTTAGGACAACTCTTGAGTAGTCCTAGAAAGTCGGACAGTCCGACCGGATTGGAGGACGACGGACCGTTTATTGTAACACTCAGAAAAAACGGACGGTCTGTTGTGTTTATTGAAACAGCCCCCAGGAGCACTTGTGTGTAGTTGTCGTCATGTGACAGCGCGTTTCAGCGCGTTTTTTTTAATATATATTAATATATATTATGAATATATTAATATTGTGCATTTAATGTTGTTATTGTTTCTGTATTAGTGTTTGTATTCAGTTTCTGAACGGTGAAGGCACAAGTCAACAGTTTGGTGACGCTGTCTGAGCCTTATGTCATCATTTTAATTAGTCACAGTAATACTGTATACCATGATAAAATAGGGAGGAGGTTTGACGGTATCAAAATTTGGTTACCGCCCAACTCTAATACCGACTTAATTGAAGTCCTATAGATGCATTTCCATAATGGTGTGTAGCATGAGGCGAAGCCCCATTGCACCTGTTGTGAAACAGTGTTTTGAAAACTCTGAAAAATACAGTTTTCATCAAGATACCAACTTGATATTTGCTATATTTCTCAATTAAAACATGGTCCTTCCAATGATGTAATTTGTTTTATGGTGTACCCTGTCATACCTTGACATTACACAAATGAAATATGGTTCAGATGTGGTTTATTTTCACGGGCTATAAGCCAGAAAGTCCAAAAATCCTAGGCACAAATGCCAAGTTGTTATGAAATTACTGTAACGTGACTAGCAATTTCTGAGACTAGAAAGATCTAATGTTTTTCATTCCAGAGATATAGAGGGCCAAACCTGGCTCCTTTTGCGAAACCACATTTTTCTGAGTCATTTTTAGGAGTCATTTTGTAGGAAGAAGATCATCATTGTAGTTCTGTAAACATGATGGTCGGCCTTGCTTTGGAAATAAAGCGCACTGCAGCCTGTCTAATCTTTTCCTACAGCAACGATGACACAAGAACGCCAGCCATTCAGGGGCTGAAAACCGCAAGGAACTTTCTCAGTTTATTTGGAATAAACAATTGTCTTAGGGACATTCCTGCTTACAATCTATGTCTTACTAAGGAGAAGGTAGTAGGGTATACCATTTTTGAAGACACTATAATAGGAATTTAAGTTGAACATTGCTGAACTCTTGCCAAAGTGGGTGTGTTGAGCTTTTTGAGGATGTCCGGTCTCAGCAGATGATCTGTTTCCACTTGCTTTGAAAACGATGCTGCTGATTACATATTGCCTCGCCAAAACTGTGGCGAATTTACTGTTTCTTATCACAGAGATGCTGTATATGTCAGGGTGTATGCCTTTGTTTCTGGAAGGATCCTTGGGGCTTTGATCAGTAGTCTCTCCCCCTAGGTCTTCTGTTCCTTAAGCCAACCACTGAGGAACGGATGGTGGCTGGCAGAGCCTAAGAGATATCATATCTCTCCAGGAATGCTCTCATGGTGTGGCATTAAAGTAGAGAAGCGGTCATCTGTCTTTTTCACACTTCGCTTTAGCAAATGCGCCAAGCTGTATTCTACGGTCATTTCCGGAGGTGCGGTTTTTTGAGGACAAACTGAGAAGGATTTTCTCCCGCAGTGCCCGGAAAAGTGAGAATGGAGGCATTGTCTTAATCGGCGGTAGATTTGTTAGCAATAAGAAGGCTGTTTAATGCTGAAACGGAGCTTTCAACCTCTGGGGAAAATGATTACGCCGAATGAGGGAAGGCAGTAATTGCACTTCGCCTTTAATTTCCGTATCTGTTCTGAATTTCCTCACCTTCTCAATGCAGTGCATTGAACCCAAGAAAAGAGAGTAATTTTTGCCATTACTCATTAAAGCAGTGGAAGAAAAAATGGCTGTTTTAGCAGAGACGTTGTACGCCGGGTTGGAATTCACAGCTCTTTTCATTGCTGACTGTACGCGTCGCAGTATGCCAACAATTTAAAAGCAAGTTCGATATATCTGATGTGTCAAGGGTGAGTCATTTCTTGAGTGTTATCTCCTGGGAACAGACTGAATCGCCTTTCATTTGGATGAGTGAAATGCTGCTCGGGATCTGTGGAGATGTTTCTAGGAATAGGCTGCCCTGCTTAAGAAATTACATATCAGTAATGTCTGAACTATACTCCAACCAACTCCCCCACTCCCCTCACCCCACTATCCAGGTCCCATGAGGGACTTCTGATGAGTGGAACGCTTCAAGAAAAAGTAACATGCTTTTTATCCACAAACATCTTCTGAGCGCTGTGTTTGAGTGCTTCTTGTCTGCGGGACGTAATTAGAAGCAGCGGAATCCAAACCCCTGCATGGGCAAAGAAAGCCTCCATTCTCAAAGGATCTCAGAACTGCTGTGGCAGGCCTGTGTGTCAAAAACCCAGAGACATCATTCTGGCCTTAATACCTGTCCTGATCCCTGTGAAGGTATTAACCTTAATTGCTGTGTTCAGTTAATCTATGTTAACCCGTCACATAGCATTACTATGGGTAGAGTTTTTAACAGTCTACATTTACAATGCCGCACCTACAAATGAGGTGACCCTAGACTACAGGGTGTATCGGACACTGCATCATGAAGAAAGCGTAAACTCCCCTCCCCACCCAAAAAAAAAAGAAACTCTAGGATGACATTCTTCTAAATCTTGCCCTTGGCATATTGTAGATTTCTTTTTTGATAGGTGATTACTTTATGGTGGTGAGTACGGAATGCCTTTAATGTGATGCTGATTGAAAGGCCATTTTATACTTGTAAAGTTGTCAGGCGCCATAAGAAAAGTCTCGGATGATGCCGATTCTTTTATGCTTAAACAATGTTTCATACAGTGTCTGCGGCACAAACTGTCGTCTCCATAATAATTATTGTTATTTCTCGATAACAATAACCAACCAATCTTTTTGCAAGTACTTCTGTATCAACTTTCACTAGCTATGACAACCACCAAACTCTTAGTCCATCCAACTAATGAAAGTCCAAGACAGCCAGTGACGGTGTCTGTGTCATTACAAGTATTTGACAGGTACAAGTCACCTTGGGAGGACACTTTTTCTGTCTCTCTGACATCACTTTGGTCATTAGACACTGCCGTGAGACAGGTCTTACAGCTGTAAATGGCCTTCCGAAATGGAAAACTGCTTTGTAATTACAAGTTGGATGGTGAAAGCTTCTTGTCATTGTTCGTCTCCATTTGACAACACAGGGTACTTTCATGCTTGGGCAATATAAAAACTGGATGCCAGGAACACTGTCTTGTCTGAGCCAGATATGGCAATATGCTTTTTGTTCTGCTACTGTGATCCATCCATCCATCCATCTTCTATACCCGCTTATTCCTCACTAGGGTCACGGGGCGAGCTGGAGCCTATCCCAGCTAACTACGGGCAAAGGCGGGGACCCACCCTGAACAGCTTGCCAATCCATCGCAGGGCGCACACACCATTCGCTCTCACACTCATACCTATGGGCAATTTGGCGTCTCCAATTAGCCTGATATGCATGTCTTTGGACTGTGGGAGGAAACCGGAGTACCCGGCGAAAACCCACGCAACACGGGGAGAACATGCAAACTCCACACAGAAAGGCCCCAGGCCGGATTCGAACCCACGACCTTCTTGCTGTGAGGCAGCAATGCTAACCACTGTGCCACCGTGCCGCCCTGCTACTGTGATAAACAATGTAATTTCTCTTCTGTACTCATTTACAGCTTAGCGACGTCATCATTCGCCAAACCAAATATTATTTGGAGGTAGCAGCTCAACTATTGGTTTTTGTTTTTTCCAACTTTTTTCACAATGTGTAAACATTAATTGAATCCTAAATCCTGAGTCTAAAAAGAGGCTCAGGAATTTACATAATGAGATGAAGATTTTCGGTGGAATGGGATATTGATTCATTAACTAGTGCACTTGGATATAGAGGCTGCCCATCTATTTGCTAAAGGTACCTTATGCTTGGTTCTCTGATTACCTGTCTTTTATGTCATTTTGTGTAATTCGCTGCAGTTGGGTCCTTTATGTGAACTTTTCAGGGAAGATATTGACCATCTTGTGAATCTGGCGGGGCTAGATTCGCAGTCCAGATGTACTGATTCGCAATGTAGAAATTTTGGGGTGGACTCGAAAGGTTAGTGGTTCAAGGCCCAGTGTAGCCTCATTTACAAACCAATTCAGAAATAGTTGGGTCAAAGTGCAAATTGTGAATAAAATCAAAACGCAATGACTCTCAAATCACACCAGCCAAAATTTTATTCACAATAGAACAGAGATAACATAGCAAATGTTGAAACTGAGAAATTTGACAATTTTATCCACAGAATGAGCTCATTTCAAATTTGATGGCTGCTGCAAGTCTCAAAAAAGTTGGGACAGGGGCCTGTTTACCATAGTGTACCATCCCCTCTTTTTAACACAGAGTGGAGAGGTCTGGGCATTGAGGAGACAAATTTCTTGAGTTTAGCCATTGGAATTTGATCCTGCACTTGTTTAATACAGGCTTCCAGCTGCTGGAGAGTTTTGGGACTCCTTTGACGGACTTTTCGTTTAATTATGCCCTAAATATTTTAAATCAGTGAAAGATCAGGACTGCAGGCAGGCCAGTTCAGCACACGGACTCTTTCACTATGAAGCCATGCTGTTTTAATAGCTACAGTATGTGGTTTTGCATTGTCCTGCTGAAATACACAAGGCCTTCCCTGGAATAGATGTAGTTTGGAGGGGAGCATATGTTGCCTTAAAACCTTTATATACCTTTCATCTTTCATGGTGCTTTTTAAAAAATGCAAGTGTCCCACACCATATGCACTAATGCATCCCTATACCATCAGATATGCTGGCTTTTGAACTGAACACTAATAACAGGAGGGGTGGTCTTTTTCCTCTTTAGCCCAGAGGGCACAACGCCCATGATTTCCATCAAGAATGTCAAATTTGGACTCGTCTGGCCACAGGACACTTAACCACATTGCAATTTTAATTGAGCCTTGGTCCACACGGCGGCGCTTCTGGATCATGCTAAACAATGGCTTCCTTTTTGCATGATGGAGTTTTAGGTGGCATCTGTGGATGGCACAGCGGACTGTGTTACTAGACAGTGGTTTCTTGAAGTATTCCTGGGCCCATTGAGTAATGTCAATGACAGAATCATGCAGGTGAGTGATGTAGTGGCATCTGAGGGCCAGAAGATCATGGGCATCCAGTAAAGGTCTTCGGTCTTGTCCCTTACACGCAGATATGTTTCCAGTTTCTCTAAATCTTTTGACGATTTTATGCACTGTCGATGATGAGACTTTCAAAGCCTTTGCAATTTGACGTTGAGGAACATTGTTTTTAAATTATTCCACAATTTTTTTACACAAGCCTTCACAGGTTGGAGAGCCTCTGGCCATCTTTACTTCTGAGAGATTCAGCCGCTCTCAGAAATCCCTTTCATAGCCAATCGTGTCACACCTGATGCCAGTTAACTTAATTACTTGATAAATGTTCTTTCAGCTGATTCTCTGATCCATTAATTGCTTTTTCTGTTCTTTCTTTTTGCCTGTGTCCCAACTGTTTTGAGACCTGTTGCAGCCAGAAAATTTGTAATGAGCTCATTTTGTTGTGATCTGCATTTCTGCTTGTCATGTTTAAGTTCTGTGCCTGGCTATGCCATGTTTTCTGTGTTTAGTGACCACTGCCTGCCCTTTGACCATTCTTAGGATCATGTATTGTGTTTTTGGTATTTAGATTTCATGTTTTATTATTTTTTTTCATGCCTCAGTTTCCATGCCATGTTTTCATTTCCATGCTTTGCACTTTGTCTCCCCTGTCTTGTCATGTGTGTATCTTTGCTCACGGTCCCTTGTCTTGTGTGCACTCATTCGGGTTATTTATTGGTTTCTGGGTTTCAATCTTCTTTCATTATCTCGTGTTCTTCCTTCCTCTCTCTTTTACTGTCTTACTAACACATACTAACAGTGTATTGTTTTTGCTAATTACTAACCACACTAATCTTGTATATTTTTACTAACTTTCTAACATGCACTCGGGATTGTAGAGCTGCACATACTAATTGACTAACTATCTCTCTGCAGTCGCTCAATTCTAATCTCCGCCTCCTTGCCTATCCCTAATTATCTCTGCTGCAAGTTTCTGTGGATTTACACTTATCTCATGCTTTCCTTTTCTTTAGACTATGCACTTTTAGTACTCCTTAACCAGAGCTGTTGTTTGTTCATAGGATTGTCTTGTGATCCCTGTCTGTGTTTTGGCTACAGCCAAATTCATGTAATTAGTTTCTTCCTCATGTGTCTCTCCCTGATCATTGTTCCCATTTATTGCACCTGTTCTCCCTGGTCATGTGTTTACCCCGGGTGTGTATATAAGATGTCTGTTTGGTACACTTTCTTGTCAGATCGTTCTCCCTAGTTTTCTCGTGCCACGTTTCTCGCCTTGATCTCTCAGTGTTTATCTTTCTGACTGCATCGTCTTTGATATCGAGCTTTGCCTACTCCCTATACTTTTGCCGCATTCTTGTTTTTTGACTTCTTTTGTCTGACTATGATTTTTTGTGATTGGTGCCCTGTGTATGAATCTGGATTTCGCCCTTTGGATTCTGATTTTGGATTGCGGACATTGTACTGTTGCCAGCTCTGTTGGGGGGTTTCCCCCCTCAGAAATAAAGCCTCCTTTTTGCATTTTACTGGTGTTTGCTCTTGGTTCATTTCGTAAAACCTCACACATTTTGTGGATAAAAATGTGAAATGTCTCAGTTTCGACATTTGAAATGTCATCTATGTTCTATTTTAAATAACATTGGCTCATGTGATCTGAAAGTCAATGCATTTTGATTTTATTCACAATTTACACTTCGTCCCAACTATTTTGGAATTGGGGTTGTAATATTTTGGTGGTCATGACAATTGACCTTTGCTCTTAGCATCACACTGCTCTCAGTGGGAATGGCCTCTGCTCAGTCATTTCAGCTGCAAGTCGCTGAAGTGTCCACTGAATTACTGTAATGCAATGAAACGGATTTGCATCAATTCCGACTTTCTTACAATAGTTGCCTTCTTGCACTGGGTTGATTTAGGATTTTGAGTTCTCCTTTATCTCGAGGCAGTTAAGGATGCCGATTACATTGTTGAACTATTGACAAGCTGTAATCTGCAGGTCCCCTTGAGGTCATGACAGAACACTTTCCTTGTGTGTCAGAAGCCCATTACATCAGTAGCAGACATGACTTCTGCTGTAAGGGCTTAGGGTCTTAAAACTGCCTGTCTTGTTGAATTGTGGGACTTTTTTTTACCATGATGCCATGCATTATTTCTCTCTGTAGGAATTTTATGACTTAGAAGCTGCTGCTTTTGTTGTTAGCATCTGTTGGAAAGAGTCGTTTTGGATGTCAAAAAATAATTGTCCCTGGTGAAACAAGTTCTTTATCTGACTCTTTAACATACAGGCGATTGGGGTGTTCAGCGCAGATTTATGTGGTGCTGATGCACAGATGGTAAAGGGGGCTGTATGTCAGAGATGCTGGTGGCTGTGCTCAGCAGCTTTTAAAGCCAACAGGTGAGCTCTCTCTCTCTCTCTCTCTCTCTCTCTCTGTGGCCAGTAGAGTAAATATCCCACTTCAGTCCCAGGTCCAGCTGCTATAATAGGAGCACGATTAATCACTCCACGGAAGGACAGTGACAAGATTAATGCAAGGTAGAGATGTGTGGGACCTCTTATTATATCCTGTCTCTCTGGATGGAGAATGAGCCTTTGTGGAATTTGATGGTGGCTTTGACTTCCAGGATATTTGTTTATCTCTCGAAGAGTGCACATATAAACATAAGAAGCTACTCAGAAGCAAACTCATCAAATGCATTTGTAATCACCTGCTGATGATTAGCCTTTAGCAGGTGTGCTCAATCCCCATAAACCCCCGTTATTTAAGGTCGAAAATCACTCGCTTCTTTGTTGGTTTGGTGCTTTTTTCCCTCTCCGCAGCTCCCCCTATAGTTCCGGTGTGCAAATTTCACACAACTGTCGTAAAAATCTCACCGCAACCACCTCCTCCACCCCCCCGTCCATGTGCGTTTGTTTATAATGAAGCGAGCGAGAAGGCAGTCCTGAAGCGATGTCTATCGAGGTTTGTAACCATATATATTACCAGTTTTACGTTGTATATCTGTCATAAACAAAACAATTACAGGAAAAAGTAAAAGGCTAAGGATAACTGTGGCTTTTTTGTTTATGTTTTCCAAGTTTTTATTCCTCAGCACCGATATTTATCAGACGCAATGTTTTTGTAACACGCTCTTCTAGTTGCTCTTCTAACAAATCTTGAACTACACAATGTAAATAGCGAACTGCACAAAATTCACAAAACCTAGATTCGGCTGATGAAGTTATGTGGCTCATAGTAAAATTGCACTCCTGGGGCAGAAACAGGACGATGTAATAAAATAAATAACAGCTACGTGACAAACAAACGTGTTTGCCAGTAAGTATGCTAACATCTCTGCTAGCTAACAAGCATCAAGCACCACTCATACAATAATCGCGCAAAGGCCTTTACAAACAACAGCAAACATGAAGAGTGGACAACAACATATGACTACAAGGAATACATACATTTTTTTGCAACAGTACATACAAGTGCAACAGCAACAACACTAGGTCGGTATCTGATTTGCATGCTTCTTTCTCCTTGAGCTCTCTCCATTCTGAAAAGGCTCAACTAAGATTGACTCGTGTCTCACTTCTCGCACGGTCAGATGCTTGTTTTCTCCTCTGCGCCTCCTCTGACAACGGCCACCTCTTCTTTTTCGCCGGCTCCGCTATCGTAACACCAGCGACGAGATTTGGGACACTGGGGCGGTGGACCTGATCTTGCAAGGTCGGTTTTCAGCCAAGATACACTAGGGAGCAGGCAAATAAGCCCCATTCTCCCCATGACAAGTCGCTTAACCATCACAGTGACTCTAGGGCACAATAATTACGGCAGAAATCCTGCATAGTTCCCCTTTAACCGCTGTGAGGTATTGTGAAATCACAAATGCGATTAGAATATTCTTAACCGATCATTCTAATGTCGATGTCACGATCACTGCACTGATGATGAAATCAATGGAATTCCTGAGCACTTGAAAACATGAAAAGTTGTGCTCATCTATGGGTTATAGCCATTGTCCATTTCGGTCCTCATCATGGTGTCAGCCCAAGCTAAGCAAAGTCTACTTTTCCCTGCAGATTTCCTAAAGATTCTGCTACTTGTAGGTCATTGTTGAACTCTGTCTGTTCGGTGTAGTGGTTGGCATACAAGGCACGTGTTCTACCCCGCCACTCCTCGCATCTCGATCCTTCCATAACTGAACCAGAGTCGCATCTGGCTGCTCAGAACTTAATCTTGGCTGATTACTGCGGTAATTGGAAACTGATCCAGGGTCAGGACTAAGCGGCAGAATTTGCAGTGTGGTTAAGCTTCTCCTCCTTGTTAGCAGAATGTAGCAGAGGTATGTGAAGTGCATCGTTCATTTTTCATCTGCAGGGGTTTATGTAGCACTGATGCCCACGCAGTGTTTTCTACCCATTTAAAACACTCCCTGAAGTTAAAACACCCCCTTGCACAATCACAGTATTGCCAAAGGATCAGGTGAGATTATCCATAAATGTAAATAGCTAAAGGTGTTTGACGTTAGTTTTCACTTTCTGTGTCTTACCCGTCTGAGACACTTGTCACACTTTATAGCGTCATCCCATTTGAAAGTATTTGAAAGGAAGGTCCCTGGGCAGAGTGCTTGGATACTGACTCTGCAAGTTCCTTGGCTTTGTAACTGCGGCCCTTACCCTGAAGATGCTTGCTGTTGCTGCTGTGAGAGAGAGAAAGAGAGAGAGAGAAAAGCTGTGAGTCTTTGAACGCTCTTACCGTTGGGAACCAGCTCTCATTATAAACCAGAGTTCCGGGCCCTGCTTCTGAAGCTTGACTGATCTGTGGACCTCTGGGGCACACACAGGGCATTCGTCGTTCATCTGCGCACGTGCAGGCATGAAGCAAGTACGCAACTGCGATATTAATACCGCCTGCCTAATATTGTGTAGGTTGCCCACAAGATGGCAAGACAGATCAGTCAAACTGATGTCTACTTGAATTGCTGGACCTTATGTTTCCCAACTGCACATTTCGTGGAGTATCACACAACTTTAAAAAGCTTGTCTTCTTCTCATAGTGCATCCTAAATAGTGTGCTCTCCCCTGGCTGATGCACATGATGTTAAAGAATCGACAAGGTAACCTTCTTCAATTGCTTGAAGAAACGCCCAGTTTCAGCGCTCATGTGCCTATTGTGGGCATTTTCAGCTGTGCACCGGGGTTAAAATGAGTACTCCTGTAGCTGCCAGATAGCTCACTCGGTTAAGCATTGTGTTGCGAAGCAGAAGTGACTATCACGTTGCGGGTTTGATCCCCGCCTTGTATCAGCCAGCAGTGGTCAGCAGCTTTTTCAGAGTAGCGCATGATTTGCTATTGCACTACAGGGTTGCAAATTTGGGGAGGGACTGCCGGGAGGGGAAAATAATAGTTGCCTTTTTAGTTGCTCATGTGCCTCCTGCTGGCTAGCCGAGCGCTCGTCAGGAAGATTCTAAGCCTGTTCATGTCTGGGTATCCTCCACCCTCATTCTGAACTTGCGAAGATTCAACCAATGAGTGTATCAGAAGCAGTGGCTGACAGGCGCGTGCTTCGGAGTACAGCCACAAACTGTCTTAACTCTCCTGAATTGGCAGCAAGGGGTCGCATATGAGCAAGCCTTGTACATAGTTCACCAATTGGGCATTCCAGACTCGGGTGGCATTGGAGATGCTAAATTTATTTGAAAAAAAAAAAAAAAAAGAGTACTCCAACTGGTCAGCAGCTATAAAACACTAAATGCAACAAGGAGCGATGCACTGTGGGTGGGGACACATGCCCAGAGGTCGCATTAACCGAATATTTTCCGTCATTGACAGATTTTTTTTAACAATGATGGAACATTTTAAAGGCCGTCCATCATTTTGACAGAATGTAATTCACGCCCCCGTCCAATTGGTTGTCATATTGTCTCGAGCATTCTCTTTGATATGTATGATCCTGTATTCCTCATATTTTTGTAATGTGATTATTTGCTCTTCATTTGTAAAATATGCTGCTCTGCTGCTTGTAGACGATTGGTCATATGCTCCAAAAGCCATCTCTGCTATGTGAACACGCAGATATCTAGGTCGGGAAAGCCCTGATTGACAGCGAGTTGATAAGCAGCTTCGGTGGACTGCTCAGCGAGACTGCGGTTGTTAGGTTTAGTGGAGCCCAGCATTAACTGAAAGCATTGTTCATTTGCACACTGTTACTGTGTGGGAGAAATCATTTGTGATATTTTATAAATTCCATAAAGCAGTTCAAAAATCCATGCAGTGCTGTATTTAACGCAGTGCGCAATGTGTGTCTTCATGGCAGAGATGCAGTCTCCCGCATTCGGCTGAGTCTCTCGCCTCTTAAAGGAGAATTCCGGTGTGAAATTTACTTGGGGTGTATTGAAACATGATAACGAGTACTAACTTTTGTCGAATACCCCACCTCCGAACGCACGCAACATTTCGAAATACATGGGTTTTTTGCTGAAGCTCCCAACAGGCTTACAATGGTAGTAAATTGGGTGTAGCATTGCCATGCAAAGAAATCGCTATTTTGTTCATCATTACCAAGGCTCAAAGTAGCTCCCCACTTCATTGGTAGAATTCCGAGGGCCCTGACGTTTAAAACAAGGCACTGAGAACTTTGAAAATATACAGGTACTTTTTTAAAAAAGACTGTTAATTCAAACAGTACCTTGAGGTAGTTTCCAGTCGCCTCCATCTTGAAAGTCATGATAAGTCGATTGATAAGCATGAATGAATAGGACGGATATGGGAACAGATTGCAATCTATTCGTTTGTGCTCATCAATCGACTTATTATGACTTTCATGATGGAGGCGACTGGAAACTACTTCAAGGTTGTTTGCATAAACAGTCTTCTTTTAATAAACTAATGTGCATTTTCAAAGTTCTCAGCGCCTTGTTTTAAATGTCAGGGCCCTTGGAATTCTACCAATGAAGTGTGGAGCTACTTTGAGCCTTGTTAATAATGAAAAATAGCGATTTCTTTGCACGGCAATGCTACACCCAATTTACTACCATTGTAAGCCTGTTGGGAGCTTCGGCTAAAAAGCCATTTATTTCGAAATGTTGCGTGCGTACGGAGGTGGTGTATTCAACAAAAGTTAGTACTCCTTATTGTGTTTCAATACACCCCAAGTCAATTTCACACCGGAATTCTCCTTTAAGTGGCATTCACAGTCCTGTGCCGTAGTCAGCAATTACTCAATCAACGCGCACTGAAGAAATTCACTCGCGGAATTTAAGTCCTTGTGCATTAAGTTAATCAGTTTCACGTGCATTACAGTGGATTTCCCCACTAGTGACACGGAAATCGATTATGACTTGGGAATTCTCACGCTTGTCTTTACTGAGGGATTGAAAGCAATGTTGCATAAAGACATTTCAAATGGTCTTTTTCATTTAAGCAATTGAAACGATCATGAAACACATGCATTATTTCCCTGAGTAAAGAGAAGCACGAGAAGTCCGGAGTCATAATCGCTTTCCATGCTACTTGTGGTGAGGTGCACCTTTACGCAAGTGAAACGGAAACTTCAATGCACAAGGATTTGAATTCCGCGTAAGAATATCATCAATAATCTTTCAATGAATAATTGCGGACTACGTTGAATAAGCCTAAAAAATGCATGACACCTATGCCGAATGTGTGAGACTTGGTATGTCTGACATGAATCACTGTCGGCATCGGCTAATGCATGATCTATAAAGTATTCTGTTTATTTTATTTGAAAAAGATTATCATTTAAAAAAATGAAATTACAATGACGGATAATAATTGATTATGACGGAATTTTTATGCCCCTGTCCGTCACAATGACGGACAATCAGAAAGTGTAACACAATCTCTACACATGCCTCTCGAAAGTTTCATTAAAATTCTGTGTGAATTGTACCATAGTAGACCCTCTATTGGTTTGGACCAGACAGGATAACCTTCACTCCTATCAAACATTGATGAACCTTGCGCACCTAAAACCCTGTTAGTGGTTCATGGTTAGCCTGTCCTTGGACCACTGTCAGAAGGTGCTCACCACCACTGATTGGTACCTCCTCCGAAGGCTTGCTGCTTTGGAGATGCTCTGACCCACTCATTCGGCCCTCATGAGAGTTGCTCAGGTCTCATTTTTTCTACGTCTAACACATCGACCCAACTGTTGGCTTGCTGGATAAGGGCTGAATGATGTTTTTCGCATGAATGGTCCCTCAGAGATGAACAGCCATGGAATCAGGAGGAGTGAATGTTTGGTGCTTTTATACTATATTCAATTTTCTCTTTGAGGCAAACCGATGTTCTCCCAAACTACAGGGGGCAGTGTCTACAGTAGGCTACATTTTCATTCAGATGCTTGTATTCCTCACCTCTGCCACCAGCTGCACCTTGAGGTTGATCATGTTCTGCACATCATTATTTGAGTAGTCAAAGAATTTCTGATATATGTGGCTCGGTGAAAACTTGTTGCACGGAACCTTCGAAATGGGGCATGTCTGTAATGGGTACATCACCTTGCCCGTGTGGACCATTGTAACGCTTGTGAAACGTCAAGAATGAATCCTTTTTTTTTGTCCACCTGCAAGACTTTGAAATGTGCAGTTGTTACAAAATAATTGCTGTTATTTTCCTCATCTGTGAGCGGTTTTAAAGTTTTCACTCATCGTTGTATGAAGTTCTATGGACACAGCAAAAGCTGGTACACATGCAAGGCTTGTATAGTTACTCAGAGATAGCGCACCCGATATGCAGTTATGAACCCGTACAATGGTAAACATTCATACTTACTCATCCTAAATATGAGCGTGCTGGTTTATATGTGTATTCATTTTCACAAAATTAAATCATTTCTCTCTCACTCATAGGCACAAACACAATGAAACCGTGAATAATGATATCAGTCTGCGGCTGTGCGCTACAATCACGCACCTGCTGGAACAATTTTTGGATGCAATTCAAGCCATGTTCTCGTTGAGCACTCCATCCTGTGCTTGTGTCGCAAGGACCGCGGAAAATGATATCATTTCAGGGGCTGCAGAGAATGAACACAAATCAAGTAATGAGCGCGTCGTTCTGAAATCTGATTTCCATGAAAGATAATAACAAGGCTGCTTGGTTTTTTGCAAGAGTCTGTGTCTTCGCTTTCTTGCTGTAGCAGTAATATTACTGCTTATTCACGACCTACCTCCTGCACTCACACGCCGTCAGATAAAACATATCCTTGCTATATCTGACGCCATCGCACGGTTATTCCGAGCCATGCATGTCACCCCTCCTCCACCGAATGGAAGGAGCTCGCGGTGGCTGTATCGAGTATAGTCGATAACCTCAGCATAAGCGCATAAGCATGAACAGGGCATTGTACTGGAAAGTGGAAGTGTGCTATTAAAGATGCTGTTTACGTAACTGTCTGCTGCAATCACTGAATCGGATATGCAGTCATTGCCACTGAGATCCGTGCAAAAAAATGCTTGGCTGGTTGATTCCCCGAGCGTCATTGTAGCTTAACCCCGTTATGGTGCGAGAATTGAGGGCAGGCGGCAGTGACGGCGCGTGGACAAAGGAGGTCAGGCGCTTCTCTTTGATAAGCTTTGCAGTGCTGCTCCCGGGAGCCCGTTGGCTCGGCAGAAGCACTGATTTCCGCTTGAAGTCCTTCGAATTTAGAAAAAGGTTGTTCGGACCAAGGGAAGTTTTCTTATTCTGCATATTCCCCCCCTCCTCCCAAAAAAAAAAAATTATTTTACTGACTGACTAAACGGGGTCGTGATTGATGTGCGAACGGTAAATGTACGGCAACGTTACTTAACACGCTCGCGAGGCTTTACCTACTTAAAGCGAAAGCTTTAGGTCAGCATAATACCACTCATTTTCTGCCCCATGGCCTCGTGGTGCTCACCGACCAAGTTGTTGTTTGTGGATGCCTGCACCAAGCATTTTCAGAAATGTATTGTTGTCAGACAGCTGGTCAGCAGTTTATCTTGCCCCAGCATATTTCATTTTCTATTTGTAAAGTGAAGTATGGGCTGCTGAGATAGGTACATACCTTGTTATGCTCAATAGGTGCATATTCTCCATTGTGGATTTTGTTCCAACATTGTATTTCCTCATTAAAATTTTGTGGAATGCATTAACAGCTTCTGCAGGCGTGCAGCGCCATAGTTGTTCATTCTATACTTTTTCTGTTCCTGCCGGTGTCAAGATCACGGTTCTCATTGGGCATATACACTGTTTCTGTGTGTGCGTGCATGTGTGCGTGTGTGTGCATGTGTGCGTGCGTGTGTGCATGTGTGTGTGTGTGTTTAGTCATGTGTACATGCATGAGATTGCTTTCTTCGCAATGCTGTATTTTTTCCTTGGCTTGTGAATGGTAGTGTTTTTGTTTTGAAAATTATTTTGTTTGTTATATGTACTTCTGTGCTTCGTCAGATGCTGGCATTCATTATGTTTTTTTATTCTCGTGGAGTGGTGCCAATCTTGTGAACGTGAGTATTTGACATGAAATTCAAGCATAGGCTAAGTGTACCTGAAGAATGCTCTGGCTTTTCCAATTCAGGAAGCATTTCAAACTCCTCTGCACTTGCAAACCCATGCCTTGTCTTGTGACAATCACTGCCCTGACATAGACCTCTATTCTGAGCTAACACTGTGCATTTTTGCCAGCTGGAATCACTTTATCTTTCCTGGGTAAAAAGAGTTTGGGATTGATCAACATTCAACTCTCATTCAAGAATCAAGAATTCTGAATTGACTGCAACTCCTCAGCTGTTGATTAAGTGACCCAACTCTTATTGCAGTTATGATACACTATTTTTACTCTGATGCCATATATTCATTTCCTACGTTATTCACACAATATGGATAATATTGTTTGCAAAAAAGGCAGATACTCTCAACTTTTTCATCACTGTCATTACTATTCCTCCACCTATACAGCAGGCAGGAGTTTTTGTCTCTGGTTATCAGTCCTTCTGTGCTTTATATTGTCTGTGTTATATCTGCTTAAGGATTGGAGGGAGTTTTGTCTGATCAGATGCGTTAACTCCCCACACAGTAGCTGATTGAGTAGGTTTTGGAGGTCATTGGGTTAAAGGTCAAGGTCACGTGGTCAGTTGAATGGGAGTACCAAAGGTCACCTTTTACGGCGTGTGAAGCAGTAGTGGATGGAGGCATATCAGTCAACGCATTGCATTGAGTTGTACCTTGTTTAGTATTGTGTTGGAATACAGAGCAAGAAAGGAATAAAATAGTCTTTTACACACTGCATTGTATACTCAGCAACAAAAGTTTCTGTGACACCAATATTGTTAATTATTTTTCATAACGCAATTATGAAATTGTCATACATGGTGATATCAGACTGAAACAGTACACGTAAACACAACATTGAAATGGAAATCATGAAAATGCGAGAAAATGACTTTGCACGTGAAAATGTGCGTAAATCATGCTTGTGGATGGCAATAAAAGAGGAGAATTTTTGGAATGTTCACATTGTGCCTGATGAACGACGGAAGCATCACTTATCGAAAACACAGCCATTTCGGATCAGGAACTCTACCCTCTAAATGCCAAGACTGTCTGAAAATGATCGGTGGAGGGCCATTGGGATGATTGAATCCGGAACCTCGCAGAGGGAAGTTGCTCATCGCCTGAATGTCCACCGAAACACCATTTGGAACTTATGGCAGCGTCATCAGCAGACAAGACATGTCAGAGACCGTCCTCGCAGCGGCCGTCCACGAGTAACCACTCCCAGACAGGACAACTGGATTCGAACAACCCATCTCCGAAATCGATTCCAACCTGCAACCATAACTGCAAGAACGATACCTGGTTTGAGGCGACTGTCTGCACAGACAATCCGTCACCGTCTCCGTCATTTTGGCATTGTCCCACGTCGGCCAGCAAGACGTCCAATACTCACAGTACAACACCGACGACTGCGTCTACAGTGGGCACAACAACATCGACGGTGGATCCAACGTCAGTGGGATCTTGTACTCTTCACTGATGAATCAAGATTCATGCTTAACCGATGTGATGGTCGTTTACGTGTATACCGTCGAGGTGGAGAACGTTATGCCAACAACTGTGTTCAGGAATTTGATCGTTTTGGAGGTGGTAGTGTCATGATTTGGAAATGGATCACGGCTAGAAACAGAACAGATTTGCTTGTTATTGATGGAAATCTGACAGGTCAAAGATATCGCGATGAAGTGCTACGGCCATTGGTGGTACCGTTTTTGATGCAACATGGTCCCGGAATAACGCTGCAACATGATAACGCCAGACCACACGTTGCAAGGATTGTACAGCAGTATCTGATGCAACAACATGTCAATGTCCTGCCATGGCCAGCCAGATCCCCAGACATGTCCCCAATCGAGCATCTTTGGGACGAGATGGATCAACGTTTGCGGCGGTTGGATAACCCGCCAGCTACACTCCAGGAATTGCGACAACGTCTACATCAGATTTGGAATGACATCCCACAGCAATTTCTGGCACATCTGATTCGGTCCATGCGCCGGAGATGCGTTGCTTGCATCATGGCACGAGGAAGTCACACCCGGTATTGAAGTGTGAAGGTCACAATTGGTTAGACGTCAGACAAGTGCTTCATGACGCATGAAAATGACATTTTTCGTTTTGAGTGACGTTGGCACTGAAAAGTCAGCGTTTCTCCTGTTAAATAAACATATTGATTGCATTGAGATCTTTGCGTGTCATTTATAACATACACATAAATGGTGTCACAGAAACTTTTGTTGCTGAGTATAGATTAAACAGCGATTCCCTATTTGCACTGGCCTGTGTGCTCCCTTTATTTGAGATGTGCCTGGTAGCAAAGAATTTAAGAAAACTGACTTTAACTGTGTTAATCTTAACCACAGTTACAAAAAGCATCTTTCACTGCTTACGCTTATTAATTTGAATTCTAATTAGAGACAGATTTCTGCTTACTAGGGGTCTAGCCAGTAGAAAGTTGTTATTTTGGGCAGGCTAACAGGCTTCATAATTATTACAACAGCCAAACAACAAATCCAAATTCTTGCAATAGCGCGAAAAGAACTGTGGCCAAAATATGAAGCTTTCTGACTGGGTCGGAGAGACACTTGGTTGGATAATTGCTCAGAACCACGGAACTGAAGTTAAAAAAAAAAAAAAAACTCAATCCATTACTAACCGAGAAGGCAGTTTGCATGACCTCCTTTTTTGAAATTCGTTGGCAGACGAAGCAGTTTCAGATTTATCTTAGCATAAAGTATTTGTACGCAGACGTAATCTGACAGCTGATTTGGGTGTTTGTGTCCAGTGACAACGGCGCGCAGCAGTGCTGTTTTTATGTGTGTAGAAATTCTTTGGCATCCTGGATCAAGAATATGAGTTGGTGCCTCACCAAAATGAGATCACTTCCTCCGTAACACAGAGTAAATCAACACACATAATTTCATTGACATCCATTCAGAACCTTTTTAGGAGTCCCGTTACCTGGCTAACGACCGAACAAACAACTGTGAAAACGTATTACCTCCTGGTGGAGATATAATCAGTCTCCATGGAAAAAAGTATGCTGTGAGCCTCATAAAGCTCGTTTCGGATGATCACCTGTAGTTGGCTGTATAACGAAGAGTCTACAGCCCGCTGAAATGGGGGTTATTGAGGGGTATTGGGCGTGTGGGCTCTCAGACGTGTGTGTTTGTACAGTCTCCAGTCGTCTTTTTCACCCCTATCTAAACAGAGGGATCTTTAAATAGAGCTTCATTATGAGCTGGCATTTCATAAAATTCTTTTTGAATCAAATGTGTGTCAACAGTCGTATATCAGCTGTTAGCAGCCTCTGTTCTCCATTGAGAATATTCTTGACATGACATTGTTTCTATTTAGGACTGTTGTATATCGAATTTTATTCACGTTTTTATCGCTGTTGTTTGTTTTGCTGTAATGGCTCCTTCACTTTATTTCTGAGCATGACTGAGTATGACATGAGTCATGCATTATTTCTTTCCTAGAGCTGGGGAAAATTAGGACAGGAAAATGTCTCCCAAAAGAAAAATGAAATTATTGGCCTATCATCACAAACTGCTTGTGTTCTGGAGTTGGCAGAGTGGTTGTTGATGTTGTTCTATTGTGACCGTATGAATAGATCATCCAATCAGAAGAGGATCACGAAGCCAGCCTCACCCTCATGAAGGTACGCAATTGACTCTTCAGTCCACGAGTCGTACTGACGTGTCTGGCTGGCAGCTTACGTCTATACAGAAAGCAGACAATTGGGGAAAAAAAATCACACACTCCCTGATGGCATCATAGCAAAGCTAATTATACCTAGCCGCGACACAAAGTGGAACGGAGCATATTGCAGTGGAGCTCGTCCATTCCGTCCGTTCGTCTGGATAAGTGGGGACAAGTTTCCTCGTAAAGTACTTAACCTTAGATAAAGGACATTTTGTGTGTGTACGCTGTTCGTTAAGGCCGTGATTTGGTTTTCTCAATGGGATTCCATGGTGGCTGGGGATATTGATGAGAGCGTCGTCTTGTTTCTTCGTGCAAAGCTGGTGTGTGTGGGGTTTTAGGAGAAAATGCAAACGCTGCTGCGAGTCGGTCAAATGAAAGGATGGCATATGATTGCGCAGGAAGTGCAAATTTCCATAAACATTGATCTATATGGCTTCTGTTCATCTTCAAGAGAGAAGAGGGAACCTCAGCCTGAGGGTTTATACATCCTAATGTCAAAAGATAAAGGGTCTGCCAGACTACTGATGAGAAGATGATATCATTGGTACTTCGCCCAGAGATGATGCATGGTCGCGCTCACTCGCTCCGCCGTAACAAGATCATCTCTCCCAGCCTCTGTTATTCCTCTCATGCCTGATCCAACTTCTCTGGGCCACCGACGGAGACTCTTACATCACCGGTCCAAAGTTATTGATGCTTGCCCGGGTAAATTGGACAGAAGCCATTCCGGTTGCTCATCTTTCAGCACTGCGGTGATTCGCAGCGAGGCCTGCGCGAGCAATCGTTTCGGCAGGATAGTTTTCCACCCATTGATAGCAGGGGTGCTTATTTATCGGCTCAATACCCCGGGGGGTTTTTGTGCTGGATCCGACACGTGGATCACATTTTAAGTCAGCTGTAGGAGCGTTTTGCGTGTCGTGGAATATGAATTATCTGGCCTTTTTGGGGAATGTAGATGAAATGTAAATAAATGGCTGTGATTCAAGAAGAAACTAATGATTCTCTGAGTTTGGTGAACAGGTTGCAGAGCCAATGGCTGCCTGTGGCATTGGTCCCTGTAGATAAAAGGGGATTGAGTGCTTTGTTTAACTCTATGGTGATGATGGATGGTAGTACTTAATGACCCTTCATTGCTTGGTTAGTGCTTGCCAGTACCCTGATTGATTCTCTATCATCTTGGCCTGGGGTGAATGGGTTTACTATTGGGGGCTGCACCCATCCAAAGTTTAGAGCACAACTTGTCCTCTGAGAGGAACTATGGAGATTGGTTTCTTTCCAGGCTCGTTCACAGGGTTTCAGCACCGTCACTAGCCCCCCTCCCACTCCCCCCTCGTCTCCCCGACAAAAGCATGTGAATCAGCTGGCTACACTGAAGACCCTGATTAGCTTGCCATTCCTATGGTAACATTACCTTTCTCTCTCCATTAAATCACCCCGTACAACCTCTGTTACAAAATACAGAAACAACACAGGGGCTAGCTGCTAGTGTTGCGCAAATCATCCTTTTTGTTATAACTCTGCATGAGCCGTCATTTGAAGCCTGGATTCATTTTTTTTTTCTTCATTTCAGTAGCTTTGATTGATGCTAGCTTGGCTGGATTTTGGCATTTTGAGTAGGAGAGTTGGATGAGAACGAGGTAAACTAGATTTTCAAAAGCGCTGTTGACGATGGTGTGTCTAGCTTTGTTTAGAAAAAGGTTGCTTCAGGTCCGTCGCTCGTGGGGTGAAAACGGGCGACAATTTTTTGCGCATACTGCTTCGAGGGGCGGGGGCTTAACTGCTGGAGGATTAAAAATATGAGGGGGGGGGGAGGGTGTCAAGAGCACTATTCTTTTAGAACTGCTAGTTAAGCCCCTGATTCTTTTCTGCTAAGTTTTGTGTTTCGATATACAAATTGGATGTTGGTTGTGCAGCATTCGCTATGTTTTCTCTCACAATGAAAAGAAGAAAAAATCAAGAATGTGAAAAGAATGAGTAGGAGAATGCTGTGCTGTCCTTAGTTTTTCTATATTTGCTGTGCTTGCTGAACACACCTGCAGAGTAGAGCTCCTGCGGCGCCTAATTCACTGCCTGTGATCTTCATCAGCGGCCGCTGGCCCTGCTAAGCTTAGGTACCCACCTCACACGGTGTGCCCGCCTGGGGGGCAGAATTGGACGGATTATCCCCGGATTTGGACCTCACTTGAGCAGAGGGTGGCTGAGCCAGCCCTCCCAGAAATCTTGGATTCTTAAACATTTCGAAATCGTCGCTCTCGAGGTGCGCTCTTGGCTAGCCATACATATATCTCTCTAGCCTAAGTGCTCGGGATGGATTAATAGTGGTAGTGATCTCACGTAAAAATCTCACTCATTTTTGACCAAACCCAATACTCGGTTATGTATAGTGAGTAACCTCTACACCCGTGTGTAATTGTTGGTTTTGTTTATTTTTACATGAAATAAATAAATGAATGAATAAATAAATAATGTCTGTGTGGACTTTTGCTAATCTCTGCTAATCTAATGTTAAAGATATGGAATGGTCTTATTCACACAGGGATATAATTTCGGGTATTTGATGGGGGCTTGCGACTCCCCGATACCATAAACATGCCAAGAGTGCCCCCTCGACAATATGGGTGTAACGACTCCTATCTGTGCCTCTCAATGTTCAAACCAAACTCACCTCCATAACCAGCAGAATCCCATAAAGGAGGGTCTGCTATGAGTTACCCATTAGAAGTACTGCAAAAAAAAACAAAAAAAAGTGCTAAGAAATCAATGTGGATCAACCGGGGTCTAGTAGAGAGGCAACAACAAGAAAGCAAAACTGCGTCGGGAAATTGCCTGTAGGGAGAAAAATAAAACTGAAATTTACAGGGAACGAAGAGCCAATGGTAAAACTTCACAACAACATATTGTGCAGACAAAACAAAGTGTGATAACAAAACTAGGAGGCGGAGTAATAAGAAGCTGGCTCAGACGTTGTGAAACTGTGCACATAAGAAATAGGTAAAACTCCTATAAAGCGCAGGCCTATGCCATGCAGTGCTGGTTCAGCTGAGGACAGGGTCTGTGCTGGGATGTTGGTAAGCTTCACTGTCTGCTCCTCACTTTATTGACTTTACTGAGGTTAATTTAGAGTCAAAAGAGCATTTTTTTGTCTGTCATTTTCTACGCCTTCATCCTCGTTGTATTCTCCTTATTTGACTTTGGCTGTTTACATTCTTTTTTGAGGAACTCGTCATCATTCTGGAGCTAATGTTCTCAACATGGGAGCAGTACAGTGCATTAATAGCAAGAGTCATCGGCAAGCTGAAAGGTTGATTGAATCAACAAAATTTACGGTTTCTGTGTTAGTGTATTCGTGCCAGAAACACACAAAAAACCACGAACAGTTATTTTTTTTGGGAAAGTCACAAGAGATGTATTTTTATTTAATCGCATTTCGCAACATGATAGTGATTTTAACCTATTTTGACATCCATTTTTGTAAATCTTGCCTTTGGCATTTATCTGCAATCTGTTATACTGTGGGTAAGAACACTTTACTGCCCTTCATGACATTACTCCCTGCAATAACGGGGAAGGGGATGTTTTTTTTCCCCATAATCCATCATATCTGCTACTGCCTGGAGACCACACTATGCTGTGACCATAAATGGATTTGTGCAATTATTGTCCTGTGCCAGAAAGGGCTCTGTTGCCGACAGTGTAGCTTTGTGGTGTGCGGGTTCTAGCTGAAGTGGTCTGGCCTTCATATCCTCGAAGTTCTCTGGTTGGATGTGTGTGTGTGTGTGTTGCCTTTTTGCATTTTTGGGGTAAGCTGACGGGCCTTCCTCTGTAGAATCTGTACTCCTGCAGAATTTATTAAACCAGCTATTCAGTTCATGAATTAAATGAAAAAACAGTTGTGCAGGTTAGCCATTATCGTACCTGGCCGTCGGTCGAAGTTTTTTAATCTGCAGTAACCTACTTCAAACAAGAACTGGAACAGCTGATAGTGCAGTTTACTTCCAAGAGATTCTTTTTTGTCGCAAAAAAATATATCTATTTAAAATCTTACACTTCTCATTTCACCTCTCACAAAAGAGAATTGAGTGTTATTTTTTTTTTTTTTTGCAACCACAGCTACTTTTAAGAAATGTGATCTATTTATTATTACACGCTCAAGTTAAATTTAAGTTTGATATTTCACACCTCATTTCTTGGTGAGACGGAGTTTCATTTTCAGCAGGATATTTGCCTTAAGCACAAACCACCTGCGTATATCGAAGCCTTTCAAGAAAATAGCAGCTGTCTTGTGCGCACACATGCTTAGGAGTCAGAGTGTTGTCATAGGTACTGTAGTTGTGGGTAATAGGGAATTTAGGTCAGCTAAATGATGTGAATGGCTGTTGACCTCATAATGCAGGCAGCTTGAGAACTGCTCCATGGCTGAAAACATGACAGGAGTTTATGGGTGTGTAGTTTGGTGCTGTCAACTTGCTCCCTTTTCAAAGATGAGTGCACAGAGTGGTTATAATATGTTATGAATAAAGATGGGAAACCTCTTATAAGTGTGCTTTCACACCGGCCTCATTTGGTTCGTTTGAATTGCAACAGAGTTCCTATTCCTTCTTGGTACAATTTGTTTGGTTTGGCGTGAAAGCAGCAATCATTGCCAGGAATCGCACCAAATGCGTACCAAAACAAGCGTACTGAGACCACCTCCTTGAGGTGGCCTCCTTGAGGTTGTCTCAGTTCACTTGTGGTCTCGGTTTGCTCGCAAGTGAACCCCGGTGTGGTTCGCTTGCAGTGGGAAATGCAAACGGACTATCCAGCGAACGAAAGAGAGGAAGTGAACCAAAGAGAGGTCCTGGCCAGTCGATGAGGTAGACGTCAGAAGGGATGCAGTTGAGGTACGTTCTTCTTATTCTTCTTCTTCTATTGGCGTGTATTTGCCCAGTCCTATGTTACATTACCGCCATCGACTGTAATGGAGTGAGTGCCAGTTGTATTGTCATAAGTCAGAGGATCCCCGTCAGAAACATTACTTCAGTACATAACAGTGGTGGTCTGTCAGCAGAAACAAAGGGCCAGCAATAACATAACCTTTCTCTGCTGAATGACCTGCACCTCTCGCAGTTTACCTCACCCGATTAGCGACAGTTGCTTAGACTAATTGATAGAACCAAGGAGAGTCTAATTTATTTTTGAAAGCCTTGTTATACATTACACTGCAAAATTATACAGCCTTTTTCCTTCACACATCACTGACTACGTAAAATATCAAAATGTCTTTATATTTTCTGCACTCGTGTAGCTAGTGAAACGGGACAGATTTCCATAAATTCTGTAGTTTGCGAGGCTCATTGAGCAATAAGCCATGACAATTTGTTCGGTTGTCTGAATGTAGTGACAGCTAGAGTGCGTTCTTTGGCAGCCTACGATGCACAGCTGAGTGATGATGAAAATAATTGCTGCAAAGTCAGCGAAAGTTTTCATTTTTTGCAGATTGTTTTCCTTGCGGAGTCACATCAATTATATCAACATAGCCAATAGGAAATTGCTTTTCTTAATGATTACGTGTCATGCGTTGGTGAAGGTTGTTCAGTTAAAAAAATTATTTGATTGTTAATTTGGCAAACTTGATATGTGGGAAAGGGTGGTGCTACTGGAGGCTTTCCTGGCATCTGACGGCTCGCCACTGGTATATAAGACGGCTTTTTATAGTCAAGTCATAATATTTATCATTCCACGGTGAAGAGAATAATTTATTTTGTTAATTTTATTGACTGATCAGAAATACATTATTCTCATCTCCGTGGAATGATATTATGACTTGTACTGACAATACAACTGGCCCTCACTCCATTCCAGTCGACGGCGGTAATGGCGTAGTCACATAGCCCAAAAGTCACGTAAACGCATGAATCACGCAAAAAATTCTAGTCTTACGCGATACATCCGCGATTTGCGCATTTCATCAGTTTTTCTGACGTGGAACCACCGTAGTTGTCAGCCGATGTTCGCCGGATCGGCACTTTACGCGATTCCAGGTTTTGAGCAGCTCAAAACTCGGCTTCGCGCGAGAGTTTCTGCAGTATTGCGCTGGCTTACGTAATTTTTGCGTAGTTTGTGTAGTTCTTACGCGGACAATGCGCGAAATATACGTGGAATATCAGTGATCGTTCGCGAAAATGTTGCCGCTGTCGCGTTCATCGACGACTTTCCAGGGACGATTAGCAGACATATGACGCATGTTTCGCGCTTGTAACACCCACGCATCACTGAAAATAACTGGAGCAAATTTATTTTTTTTATTTTGCGTGCCTATGCGCTGAAGTGCGTGGTTTGTCAGTGATTTGTGCGTGATCTTTCCGTAGTTCTTGCGCAACTCATCGGTGATGTTTCATAGCGTAAATCTGCGAAAATTGTCAAATTCTCGACGGACTAGCACGCACAACCTAATTTTATGCGTGATTCGTGAGTTTACGTGCTACTTGGGCTGTGTGACCATAATGTAACATGGGACTGGGCAAATAATCGCCCATAGAAGTAGAAGAAGAAGAACGTCTCTACTGAATCCTATCTGACGACTACCAATCGATGAGCTGGGTTTTCTTCTTCCTCATGCTTTTTCTCTTCCTAGTAAGCGCTCGTTTAGGGTAATACCGCCCGTAACAAGCAGCTGTTGTAACTGTATGACGTTGTCCAGGTGGTTTGGTCCGCTTTCAAAAGTGCAGTGTGCAAGTGAGTCAAACCAAATGAAGGTGTGAAATTTTTCGGCATTCCTCGCCCAATCAAATCAAGTCCCCCGGACTATCCTGGTATGAAAGCGCCCTAAGTCTTGTTGTGGATAATGGCTTGTTTCCTTCTTTCCAGGGCCCTGAGTCTGACCTATACGGTTGGTGTGGTCTGCTACTGAATCTGCATTACTTGCAGGTCTCCTAAACCTGCTCAGTGAATGTTGGCTTTTTTGGAAAACCTTTGTGGAGTTGAAGGTCAGCCTAGATGAAGAAGTTGATAGTATCACATCAGAACTATGGCTCAGGTTTGTGGCAGCTCCATATTGGAAAATGACGTCTGTTTGGGGTGAGGATACCTTGAAGTGTAGTCATTTGTCATCCAGGTAGCTTAGTCTTGCATCTTATGAAAAGATTTTGTTGGTGGTTTGAACTGCTGGAGATGAAAGCACAGAACGCGGCTGTTGCCGGTGAAAAATTAAAGCCTTGTCTTTGGAGAGATTTCTCTCTGTTTTCAAACGTCAACTTGAATTTTCTGTCTGACATTAAGCAGTCATCGAGCTTAGCATTCTTTTGAAAAAATCTATTTGTGCTCTCATTGGAAAAAAAAACCTCAAATTTAATCTCATTGTTGTTCTCAAAAGCAACTCCTTCAGTGTCTTTCATTAGATGTAATGGCTTTATTTCATCCATTAAACAAACTTTATAGTGCATAAAGTGTTCCTCTTAGGAGTTCAAAAAAATAAAGCGATTAGCAGTTTCCTTTGAAGCGCATTCTACCATGAATTATTCACCCAAAAGAAGATTTTTTCCCCCTCATCTTGCTGCCTTTCTCAGTGTTGTCTGTTTCTTAATCTCTTTCAGAAATCATGACTACTGCAACATCACCCATCCTCCTCAAGTGGGACCCCAAAAGTCTGGAGATTCGAACCCTGACTGTGGAGAGGCTGCTGGAGCCCCTGGTCACGCAGGTGAGACTTATGGGCAAAACCCACGTCCCCCGCAGTTTCTTCGTCTTCGTTAGTTTTGCTGTATTTTCTTTCCGTAATTTGGGAAGTTCTTGGAATTGATGCTTACCAGGTTCTTAGAGCTCATGTTTGAGCAGAGTGCGTGTTACACTCAGGCACGTGTTTAATGCAAGTCAAATGACAAATGACATCTTCAGGTCAGAAAAAGGACAAAAATTTAGTTGTTAAAATCATCTTCCGCCCCCTCCAGACATGGATTACCATGACAGAAAAGCAATCCGAAAGTGAGTAGAAGAACATCTAAAACCATCAGGTCATCCCTCAGGATGTCACTGTCGACTGTGTCACATCTAGAGAGTGGCGGGCATATACTCAAAATGGTTTGATCTGGGGTGTAGAATAGCATACATACAGACAAGCAGTTTTTATGTAAAAAACGCAAAGGAATGTTGCTTGAAGTTGACGTAAAATACAAAATCTTCATTTCAATAAGGCAGTATCGAGGCACATGATCAGTGCTGGGGTTCAGCAGAGTCGAACTGAAGCCCAAGCATGGAAAAACTTCATACTACATGCCATTTGAAAGATAGCTTCTAACTTTGTTAATGAGCTTATTACCCTTGCTGTGAATGTAGTTTGCTATCTTAATGTAAATAACGGTCACCAAGTCCTTTTGTTCTTTTCTGATTCTCGGTCTCATTGAATAACTGATTTGTCTTTACACCTACCTACATGGGCTGATATAGGGTATGAAGGCGATGGCCAAGGTGTGGACCATCTTGTAATTATGGCAGTTAGATCAACTGGAATGACTATTGTCTTTGACTGATCAATTATGACGTGTCTGGTTATGATTTGGAGCGGAATCATGTATTGTAATTTTGACACTACATACACACACCTTGAGTTTCACTGTGGGCGGAAAATAGTTTTTGTTTTCTTTGTATAATTCCTGTATTCCGGTGCTCGCAGTATTGCAGTTATTTACCGTCTCTTGGCTGATTAAGTTCTCAACTATGATTTGCGATTCCTCTAGGTTTTGTTTCCTCGGGAAAAAAAAAATTGTTCAGTTTTACTTTCTTTCATTTGTTCTACATTCTCTGGCTTGGAAGTTATGCAGGTTGGAGGATTTGAAGTTGAGCCCTTGCGAGCTAAAATAAAACTCTTTTGAATACTGCACATCCTGCTCTTTTTACTTTGCTTTTTAAGACCTCAACTTATTGTACATTTTAAATGGAACGTCGCATTTTTAAATATGCACTGTTGAGGGCTGCTTTATTGTCCTCTGAAGTAACATTAACAGACTACAGCTTTGGACCCTGGAGAAGCAGTGGAGATGATTTTGGTTGCTCAGAAAACATTCAGTGAATATCAAAGGATTTTGCAACCCTGTATGTTTTTTATCGCTCGGGATGGAACATGCTGAGAAATTGCAGTGTTTCAGGTTTTGCCTTCACCAGTAAAAAGCAACATTGAAAAATAAGCTGATAAATGTTCGAAAAACACTACGCTTCTTATTATTTTATATTTTAAGCGGAAGCCATCGTTTAGAAATGGATGTGTGCAGAAGGCAGGCGGTGGTTTTTTGTGGATGATTGCGCTGGTGGCAGGTGCTGGGAAGGAAATGGTTAATAGTGTGTCACAACATCCCCCCCCCCCCCCCCTGGCTCCACCCATACTGGCAGCAGACAGCCAGGGCTCCCGTCAGCTAATGAGTTGCTTCGTCAGCAGAAGTGTAACCCTGTGACCCCCCCCGCCCTCCCCCACACACACAGTGGCAGATGGAATGTTCCGGATTCAGGCAATGCGAGGAGCTGACGGGGGGGGGGGGGGGGAGGGAGCAGGGTGGAACAGAATGTGTGCGTGGGGGTAGGGGGGCAGGTTGGGGCTGGGCAGTGAGAGAGGTTTGGAGCCCACCATGGACAGCTCCGGCCTCCACGTGGGGCGCTGGGGCCCACGCTTCTCCCTTTCCCCTTCCCTCCGCTGCGGCGCCTACAACGTCCTCCTGCTCCCACAGGAGGGATCACTGGGAATTATGTGGCCTGTCATCACATTTAAAAAAGCTTGTTGTCTTGGTCTTCAACCACCCCACACCCCCCACCCTACCCTGTTGCTCTCACAGTCAAGGGAAGACCCGGTGAAAAGCCGCAGAGGATTCAGAACCTAAGAGATTCCCAAAATGAAAGATGAAAGGAGGGCAGCGTGCAGCCCAAAATCAACTGGGGGACTCGCATAGTTTTGTGCAAGAATTTGAACTGGAATCAGGAGTCTGTTTTGGGACTCGATTTTTATCAGCAGTTTAGATAAAGAGGAAAGTATTTGATCCTTGGGATGAGCTAGGTCTCTGTGTAGTTAAGCTGCAGTCAAAGCAAGCCCTCAGGCCTCTTAAACTCTAGCCTTCTCCCTCGTAAACACAGCCAGTGCACTTCTTACTGGATTTTTTCAGTCCTGTCTTTGTCTTTTTTGTATGAAACTGGGTTTCGATTGTAGGCTCATGGAAATATTTCTGTTGGATGTTTTTTTTTTTTAACTTCTCTGTTCTTTGCTGTGCTGTGTGTTCAGATTTGCTTCCAAGCGGGAAACAACATTGTGCTAGAAATGCAGCGAATAACGTCAGTCTTTACACCGCAGTGCCGCCTGTTTAACCAGTGTTGTGTGACTTTCCGGAAGGCTGTTCGCAGGCTGAATCCTGTTTTTTTCTATTTGCGGGAATGGTTTGCTGAAGGGAAGGACGGTTCTTTTCCTCTGCGATCTGCCGTTAGGCCAGCAAGCGCCCATGTTTGCCAAGTACGGTCATGGCACACATTAATTCTGGCTGACTCACAGCGTTAATGATGGAGCGGTAGCCAGCGGTTATATAGCGTGTGCAGTTTCCTCAATGCCTGTTCAAATGAAGGGCCAGTGCTGCATCAGTTCCTTTATGTGGGAGGTGGGCACGGGGGGGTGGGATGGAGATGTACCGTCTCTCGATAACAACTGTCACTATCCATTTGGCATTCCCTGAATGGCAGCTGCTGTTTGTGGTTGCCATGCCAGCTTTGATTTATGATGTGATGTCACAGAGCTATCGAGAGTTCAGCTGTTTTTTTTGGTTGCCACGCCAGATTCGATATCTTCGGTGATATCCCCGAGCAATTGACATTTTGGCTGTTTTTGGTCACCGCACCAGGGTTTAATTCTGTGATGTCACTGAGCCATTGACATTTTGGCTTTTTTTTTTTTTTTGGTGGGAATTCCTGGGCTGTTTACCTCTGCCAGGAGGTACTATGATCACACATGTGTGCGTGTGTATACTTATATGTGTGTTTGCAGCGGCATTACTTAAAAACTATTCAATGGATTACCACTGAATTTCATGGGAAGTTGGAATGTATGAATGGGAGGAGCTCACTTAATTTTCAGACCAATCTGGATACAGATCTGGATTCTGCAGTTGTATGGGCCAGTGGATCAAAACTGGCTGGCGGTGATATACGCTCTCTAGTGCCCTCTAGTGCCCTCTAGTTTCTTCTGTCACGTCACCGTGCCATTGATATTTCCACTGCGTTTGGTAGCCATTACAGGGCTGACTTCGTCTGTGATATCACTGATGCTTTAACGGCACTGCATGAGTGTAAAGTCTTTGAACACAGATCAAGATTTCCAGGGAATGGAAACCCCAGTGTTGCTGAGACCTTCCGTCCTGTATGTATGGTCGAGCATATGAATGATAGCAGTACCATTTTAGGATGTTCTGCTCTCCATTGCATTTTTTTTTTCAATCCAGCTGTGCTCGTGAAGTGGTCAGAAGTGCTGTCTTAGTAAAACGGTGAATACATTGACTCCTTCATCCTAAGAAGTAGAAACCATATTTCTGGTGCACCTTATAGCCTCCAGCTTTGGCATGTCTTTCTGCTCGGTTGGCAACTCGCAGGCTTGGCAGAAATGCACAGGAAACGGGTCTAAATCGGCTTTTCAAAATCGTCCATGCGCAAGCGTGACCAGTTGAAAGAAGAAGAATCGAAGGTCATTTTTACCTGGTATCGCAGTTCTAAAACTGGAGATGAGTTTGCGTATAAGTGAACACACAGCACACGTTTCTGTCAGAAGCACATTACTATCCCCTCTGCTATTAGCTCGGTGAATATCCATCTCTGCTCTTTGCTACGGTCTGTTTCCTCCCACACTGCGTCAGTCGATATCCTCAGGAAACCTGTCAGGTAATGTTTTAATTGGACGTTGCCTGTCTTCTGGCTTAAGGAGGAACTAATTTCCATTCTGTTTGACCATTTCTGTTTGCTACAGCTCAGAATGTAAGGTAGAGATCATGACAAATAGATACACAGTGTTTTCTATCTTTGAGTCCTGTGGGGCCATGTATAAAAAATGACTGTAGGTTATGAATGATGAAATCCAAATACAGAGGAAATGAAGAAAATGAAAGGAGTTGTAAAAACTGGTAGAATGTGCACTAACCAGATGCAAATCCCTTTATTCTACATTGAGGATTTCCGAGCCGAATATTTGTCCCGAACATTATGAGGCTGCCTTTATATGTCCAGTATGTATAATAAAGGCATTGTCAAACAGGTGGGAATTGAAAAATGTGTTTATTGAGATTAGAGAGGGTGATTGACAGAAGCTATTTCTCCCTGGAGTTGTTCTTACTCCCTGCCTTCTGGCTCGTAATGGGGGGGGGGGATATTAGCCATGCGTCACCGAAGAAATCACAAGCGTGTGCCTCCGCTCCTCGGCCCTGTGCTGTTTTAATAAGATGGAGGAGCATTGGTCAGCCTTGTCCAGCCATGTGTGTCAAGTGGGGGTGGGGGGCGGCTGATCGGAACGATGCGGCGCGAGGAGCCCAGGGAGTGGTGGCGGGAGTCGGTAATTGCCAGGACATTCACTTGCTATGTCTGCTGGGTCATCATTACCTGCAAGGTACTGGCAGGCATGTGAATCTTCATTAATCATCAGAAATGTAACATTCGGTCGCGTTCCTCGCACTCCGGATCGCCATTTCTCAACATGGCAAGCGCTGCTCCTCAGGGGCCAGTTCTCTGAAATTGTTGCCGTGGGAAACGATTCAGAACGGAAACGTGAGATGTTTCGCAAATCGATTGCAGCGCCTTCTTTATTTTTGCGTTTTAGAATAACTGCCCTGTCATTCCATTTGAAAACATCGCTCCATGAATTAAAAATGAGATTTAAAAAAAATAACAAATTGATGTTGATGCTTTATTTTCACTTTTTATTTTCTCTATTGTCTCCCATGACATGTATCACTGTGCAAAATTTTCAGGCACCCTGGAGTTTCTTATTTAAATTTGGGCTCGGAAGGTTATTTTTTGTTTTCCATCTTAGTGTTGCTGAAAATAAAAAGCTTATTCAAGATACCAAATGTTCACGACTGTCACTATAAAGGAAGGAGTCATTGTCTATGAGGACCCATGAATGTGTAGTTTTGAGTGTCAAGTTGTTTGGATGAGCCGTTCTCAAGAATGCAGCAAGATGCAATACTGGAGGCCGAACAATTGACCCGCGTCATTCAGGCATGTTTTGAATGCTGCACTAGTTTGTATGGTTCATATTTTAAAAAAAAAGTTTGTATTTCATGAAAGGCGTTGATACGGATGATACTGCCGTGACAGAGCCCTAATGTCAACATCACGAAGGCTCTTGGGGAGTACCAGGGGAGATAAATGCAAAATGAGACCATCAGACCTAAAATATTCTTGGAACCATCAAAAAGCCATTGATCGAGCTGCCGGATAGCTCACTCGGTGAAAGCACTGCATTGTGGAGCAGAAGTGACTATCACGTCGCAGGTTCAAGCCCTGGTCGTGTCGACCGGCAGTCGATGGCAGCTTTTTCGGAGTAGCACACAACCGGCCATTGCGCAACAAGGATGCAAATTTGGAATGGACTTCCGGGAAGGGTTATATAAAATGTGGTTGCTTTGTTTGTTGTTCAAGCGCCTCCTGTTGGCCAGCCGGGCGCTCTTCAGGAAGATTCTAAGCTTGTTCATGTTCGGTATCCTCCGTACTCCTTCTGAAATTGCCAGGATTCGACCAATGAGTATAAAGAAGCAGTATTGATGGGCACGTGTTTCGGAGGAGAGCCGTGAACCGTCCCTCTCTCCTGAATTGGCAACAAGGGGTCGCATACGATCAAGACTTGAATGTAGTTCCCCAGTTGGGCATTCCAGATTCGGGTGGGATTGGAGATGCCACAAAAAAAAAGTCATTGATCTTGCACTGCCAGACAAAAAAATTGTTTGTTGGATTTACATAAGCATATATTATAGAAGAACTTAAGGTCATCTGACACAATTTTAAGGTTACCTGACACATTCGCGGTGACAAAGTATTGAAAGTGGCTTTGAGTAGCCTGAAGAATACTAAACAAATTTGGTTTTAGTAACCGTCTTCAGAATTTTTTTAAATTTTTGGTAGGGGGTCAAAATGGGGTCAACAGCGGTCAGAATTAGAAAATGTCCCAATCTTGTTGAAATGTATACCAAATTACTTGTCTGGTCATACAATATATTGTTTGCCCTACCAGTGACCTTCTGTTTAGTCATCGATTTTTGGGCTAAACAGTGAAAGAATTGTTCTGCAAGAGTGACAAATAATGTTCGCTCATTAATTATCCACTGATCCGTGATTTAACCAATTCAAAGTCTTTTGGATGTGCAGGAGGAGACTTTACAGAGTGTTTTGACTCCCGTCATCAACACAAGTTCTCCGCCAATAGTTAATGCTACTCTGCTCGGAAATAATAATGTAACATAGTCTGAGATCGTCAAAACAAAGCCACGACAAATGCCCGCTGTGATCAAAACTAAAGGCAGTCCAACAAAATAATGGTGTGTGTGCAACTTGGCCAGGCAGTATATAAAACTATAGATAGAACTACAATAGATAGAACTACAAGACCGTTCACCTCATTTTTCCTCGAGGGATAGTCATACTACATGTTGATTTGAATTAGCTTTCAAGATTTTTACTACAGACATTTCTCTGTCTGTAGTAACTTTGCGAAAATTAAGAAGCGTTTTTCATCTGAACATTTCACATTTGCCTAGAAGTTTTGCACTGCCCTGCAGCAGAACTTATGCTCATCTCATTATCACCTAGCACTCTCCCATACAAGAATTAATTAAAAAAAAAAACTTGCCTTAGGATTATTTTCGGCCTTATTCTAGAGGCAGATATGCAATTGGCCTCTACTAGCCTATCCTGAAATATAATTATGTTCATTCTTTTCGGGTAGGTTTTTGTGAAAATCATCCCACAGATAGTGAGCTACATATAAGTTCTATTGATGATCCACAGCAGACTTCCAATTTAATGTCATGAGCAGAGAATCCTCAAATATTGAAGTTAATTAGCACCCTTAGGCTTTGGCTCAGTGGATAACCTTATAGTGCACTTCCCCTCACTTAACTTGGTTGATATATTCAGACTGTATTTTAGCAAGTGCTGTACTGTAGCAGAGGCTAAGACATTGCTAAGAGCTTAGAGGGTGTGTATTACAGATTAATTAAAGGTCATATCCACAAAACAAATTCACCCCCTCCCCATCAGAATGCGTTTCCACTGCATACGAAATGGACGTCGTTCAGATTACTTCACAGCCAACCAACAGGATAGACAAGGATCGGGAAAGGTTGGAAGATTGTTGTCTCACGTTAGTATTTAGGAGGTTTTACGGTGGTTGGTCCATGAGGGGGGTCATTTTTGACAGCCATGATTTGTGGTTTTGTCCCGTGAGCTTCTGATAACACTGACTGATAAGATGTGAACGTCGTGTGGCCACCTCAGGCTTCACCATCATAGCACAGTTCTTGAGGCAGCAGCTCAATATCCACCATGTTGTTATAAATGATTGCATTGACTAAGTGAACACTATCCTGCTGCAATGTATACGTAGACCTGAGATGAGGTTGAGAGTGCTACAATTTATTGACGTTGCATTTAAAAGAAGGATGTAATGCGTTGGCGTGATGATATGGTCCTTGGAAATGGTTAGCAATGATGGTTGCAATGTTTTGAGAGAGCAGGTCATCATAACATGATGTGAATGAAAACATTTTGCTGATTCACTATGATATAGGTTGAGCCTCTCTTGTTCAATCAAAACAGAATAGATCATTCGAACACATACATCGATCTAGCAAGGTTAATTTTTTTGCCACTCATCTTGTGTCTTAGGGGCCGTTGAGGAGTGTGTGTGGGATTTTGTTGTGCCGCTGTTAGCCTGTAACACCACACTTTATCAGCCCCCAGAATCTGCGCTTCATCTCCAGCTGCATTGTGACATCAACGTAGCACATCTTCTATCCCTCTGCTTTGATTATCACTAAATGAGTGTTCTGTCTTGCTCTGTTATGAATTGCAACAGCAAAGTAGCATCTTTAATTGGACGGCAGTTCTGAATCTCCGCTTGGGGTGAACATGCATCCCTGTGAGCCCGATGTGCTATCATTGGAGGCTGTCCAGGACCACCCAGTACCCCACGTCTGCCCCTCCTCCTGGTGCCAATTAAACAGAGAATCGTAGTGCCATGTGACCTGACGTGGCCTCCCTGCTCACTGTTGGCTGCCAGAATGGATCACTGCAACACTGTGCTTGCCAGGGCGGTAAGGGCACGGAGTATATGCCACGGCGGCCTGCTTTCCCCCCCGCCTCTCTCCACCATGGCACCCCTGATAAATGACTCGAGCAGAGGAGGAACATGCCTCCTGGGTAATTCGGCGTAGCAGGGATAATTACTCTCCTGCACTAATGGTGGCTTCGGTGAGTGACGTGCCTGTGACAGAAACGCCACCGAGATGTACCCTCTCGGCTTGAAAGGCGAGAATGCCATCTCATGCTGGCAGAATGTGCGAATGTGCTCCGCCTCTGTTGGAACCTTCTAGAAAGGAGCACCTGGAAGTGCCCGCAAGTCCTGTCCTCTTGTGTCCAACCGGAGCCTCTGAAGGAGAAGAGAGCCGCTTTGACACAGGACCCAAAAACCCTTGTCCGTTGATGAATGAGAAGAGCCGGCCGCCATTGTGGCTCCTTCTGATGAGATCCAGCTAAAGTCTTGCGCATCTGAACCTGTAATGTCAAGGGTAGCTCATTTTGACCGTGAAAAAGGGCCCTGTCGTGCTGCACATGGGCACAGATGAATGCACCTAACATGCACTTTTATGTGCCGTTGAATTTATTTTTTGCCCGGGAGAGAAGTGACAAGAAAATAATTAGCTCTGGGGCCAAGGGGGCGTAATGTTGAGTACACAGTTTTTTTTCTTTTCTTAAAAAACTGTAAGGGTTCAGTTGATCGCTAATGTTTCATGCTGGCAATACCATCTGTATGATGATGATGAATTGGCTTTTGTATGAAGCTGGGATATAATTCAGGATTTTTTTTTTCCGGCACATTGCAATGAACCTAGAATTCACCTACATAGTACTAAATATACAAATAATTAGAGAAAAAATAAAAAAGCGATTAAGTTAATTAATATGTGTGTAAATAAGTACTGTAAATAATGCTTCTCTCCCCCAGTGTATTGATACTATGCACCTACAGCTTTGAAAAAACCCTTTTGACCCAAGTGGTAGTGGTGCAATTTTCCAACAGTCCATTTTTGTTTATAATTGATCGCATTTTGCTGTAGGCTTACTTCTGTAATCACATGGGAAGTCCGAATGGTCTGAACACAGCTCATTGATTTAACGAGAGGGCAGAGGTTTTTGTGCACTCATTTGTTGCAAAGGCGTACAAGTGGTAGGGGTGTCGTTACATTTTTTTCACTTGATGAGGAAGCGGGGTGACCGCTGTAGTGTTGAAAATGAATTGCCCCCGTTCACCGCTCAGAACATTTTAACAAGTCGGTCTCCAGCCTCGCAGGGCAACGCAAGACCGCAGTGTATTTCTCGAGCGGACCAACTTTTCAAACTGAGCCGCAGATATGGTACTTGAACATTGCATCATTTGGATTTAACCTGCAGTGTCAGCCACCTTCAGCTTTTCACCACTTTTATTGCACGCAGCCTGAATTTTTGATGCGGCACTTTTGACGTCAGGCTTGCAGTCCTCGTCTGTTGCGCTGCTTGCTACCTCTTAACTTGTCAGGTTAGGGTGGAAATTAGATGCTGAAGTAGACGGCTGGTGTGTTGATACAGCACAACGTCTTTAAGGAAGCCTCTAACGTCCGGGTAATGCTCATTTCCTTTCTGCTCGGACTAATACACCGAGACACTCACCGCTGAAAATCGTGCTGAAGAGAACGCCTTCGAGCGGCTGACAAAATACTTAAGTTAATGTGAAGCTACGCTATTAGCCGTAGCTTCAGTTTGTTCTAATGCAGGGCTGTTATTTTTACACCTAAATGTTAGTTTTAAATCTTCAACCCAGCACAAACAGACATCATTTTCATTCCGCTGCCGATGGCAGTCATTGAAGTCAGTTTTCGCAGTGCATCAGTAGAGTACGTGTTTTAATACATTTAAAAATAAAAAAAAATATTGATTCTGTCAGGTCTTTGCTTCAGCTATCCCATCCGGTTATTACAGTGTGAATTAGCTGGGGCCTTGATTCACACTATGATGTGATTCAGTCTGTGGGACTGCAATTCAGATTGTGGGGCTGTGATTCAGTCTTGAGGGTCCGTAGTTCAGTTTGCAAGGCTGTGATTAAGATTATGCGGCTGAGATTGAGATTTTGTGGCTGAGATTCAGCCTGTGGGGCTAGGATTCAGTGTGCAGGTCTGTTATTCAGTTTCTGGGGCTGTTATTCATTCTGCCAACCTGCGATTCAGTCTGCTAGATTTTGTTTTTGAGTGTGAGGTTGTGATTCAACCTGTGGAGCTATAATCCAATCTGTGAGGCTGTGATTCAGTCTGATGAATCAGATTTTGAAACCTTGTTTCAGTCCTCAGTCTCCAGAGCTATGATTGAGATTGTTAGGCTGTGACTCAGTCTGTGAAACTATGATTCAGAGTGGGGAGTGGTGAATTATTCTGAGTTATGATTCATTTGTTGTAACTGTGATTCAGTCAGTTTGGCTGTAACTCGGTCTGAGCATAGGTGATGAATTCTTTAGGGATTGCTTACAATAGCTTAAAATGTTAGAAATATATATGCTGTCCATTAGCTAAATGCTCCGAGTCTTGTTTAACAGCTTGCGGAGTGTCATTAAACTTGGTCTCTGTGAGGCTTTGCACAGCATGCAAATTAAAAGCTTATATTTATCATTATTAGGAGATGGCAGGATCACACAGATTATAGCGGTTGAACTGTAGCCATGATTTGCCTATATTTCTTGAGGTTTCAACTGCACATGCAATCCTGAGGCGAGTGGGTCATTTGGACACTGTACCTGTTAGATCCTTACAAGTTGGACCCTGTCCAGTTGGACCCCTGACCCTAACCATTCGGACCACATACCATTTGTGCCCCAGGTAAGTTGGACCCTGGACCAGTTAGACCCCTGACCAGTTGGGTTAGGGTTAGGGTTAGAGTTAGGGTCTGGGGTCCAAACAGCATGGGGTTCAACTGGGTTGGGTCTGGGGTCCAAGTGGTCAGGAATCCAACTGGTTTTGGTCCTAATAGTGTGGGGTCCAATCGGAGGTCTGGACTTAAATAATTCAACAAATTCTCTTTAAGGTATAAGGGCAAAATTGACCTCACCTAATAGTGTGGGGTCCAACCGGTACGGAGTCCATTCAGTTAGGGTCCCAACTGTTATGGGGTCCAAACCTATACCCCAACTTGAGCGCCAGCACCAGTCTATGCTGTGTTAATGTTCCATATTTTTCGGAGCACTTCTCCTTGCCAACACTGGAGTTGTTTGGCATGTCAGCTTTGGCTGTCTGTTTAGTCGTTGATGTTGATGAGGTTGTGAGACTCGAGACATGAGCGATGCGGGGCAGTCGGGGGTGTTTTGTTTTCAGAAGTGACTCTCCGGTTGAAACTTGAAACGTCTTAGTCCTCTGCAAGCAGTGGCTCACCGGAGAACCAACTTTTTGAATCGGTTGAAGGGTCCGTCAGCAGATGAATTGTGCCGCCCTTGTGAACTGAGAGCTTGCCATTCGAGCTGCTGGCGAAGCCCTTGGGGTAAATTTGTCTCTTGGCTCCATCTCCTGTAGCAGCAGGACTGATCTCTCGAGGAAGCGCCGGGCCGGCTCAGCGGCCCTCGTTCATATCAACTGACCGACTCGCCAGACAACTTCTGTGTGACTACTTCCCGGGGGGATGTTGCGTACAAATCTCCGGGATACAGCGGGCGACTGGCTCAGACGAAAAGAACACGCAGAAACGCCGCCTTGTTTTCTCTCCCTGCCGCTGTGTACTCCCCGTCTCAAAAGGAGACAAAGCTGATGTTTGAAAGGTGGCTGGACTGAGAGCACACACTGAGTGCTGCTTTTGTTTCTTAGCCTTGAGACTTGGCGCTTAGCAACAGAGTCCCATATGGGCAGCGGTGTGGAACTGTGGCCGGGGAATCGGCTTTGTTCACGGGTCACAGGTTCACGTCTCTGCTGAGACATCCCCTTGAATGCCTGTAAGTAAGAATAGCCTTCCATGGAGATGTTTATTTTAGTACTCTTCAAATGAAAAAGCAGACGGAGGTCTGGACTTAAATAATACAACAAATTCTCTTTAAGGCATATGGGCACAATTGACCTCACATTGGTAGTATCAATGGAAAGAAAGCCTCCAACTGCTAATTTTTTTCATTGGTTTTTGGACGGCTGAGTTACCTTTTTTGTACAGATACAACAATAAGTTGTATGTAATACTATGTCGATACAAAACTATGTTTTTAAACTCATCAAATGTGGTGCTCATTATTTGATGACCTAAGCACATTAAATCACTCCATTGTGTTGCAGTGCTGGTATTATTAACAACTTTTTTTTTTTCTTCAAATCATGGTATATGCTGTATGAACACATGGAGGAAGTTTTCAAGAACTTCATCTTGGACATAATGACAAAAAATATCCCAAACCAAATTAAAAAAAAAAAAATGTATGCCACATATTGTCGACACATAGCAAAGCAAAAGAATTATGTAACAAAAAGATATAGGCCACATGTACCAGGCAAATCTGCTGAATTCAAATCAAGCAAAAACATATTCCCTGCTGCTGACACTTTCTGTGACACATTTGAATATGGGGTAACTGTCAACATTGATTTGCCCCATGAGTCCTTTCCAGTATCACAGACTTCGGAGCAGAGGTTCCGACATTGCCTGCAGACAGAGTGTTAGCGCTTGTGGCCTTTAAAGTGAATTAGAGGTTGATTAAAAGCAGAGGTAGCTTCAGGTTAGGTATTAATTTTATCGTTTGCTATATAAATGTAGCCGACTGTCTTAATTTGAATAAGGTTTTAAATGAAAATTTAATTCATCAAAGAGTCCTACCTTTATAGGCTGCTTGCAATGCAGCTAATGAGAAAATGGGAAAAGTATGACAGCCATGTGTTTTTGAAACCAACGTTGACCGGGAAACCATCGAAATCCATTTTCCCCTGCTAACGTGGTGTTGAGGTTACAGTCATGAATTAATCACCCGGTCTGAAATATGAAAATGCTTTGTTGCGGCTCATTGAGCCTGGAGCTATACCATAATCATCCGTGTCCGTCTCTGATCTGATTCGCTGCCGAGATCCATGTCACCGTCCCAGTGCAGGACCTGGGAGCAGGAATGATTGGTCTGCTTTTCTTTAGAGCTTTTACATCTGGAGCTTAAAGTGCTATCTGCCATCAGATTGCTGTGATGTCGACCTAATGCGTCCGCGCTCCCCCGCGCATCGAGCGATTCTTGTATAAACGCAGTACTTTTCTTTTATATGAGTCGTTGTGGAAGAAGAAAATGAAACACTAAAGCCCCGAGCTGGTGTTTGTGTCTCATCTCTGGGGAGTTTCTCTGCAATGCGCTGTCATGGCGCGCGGAAGAAGTGCCCCAAAGCGAGAGTCAGTTCGACAGACGACAACCTCATCCCCGCCGAGGTCTTCCAAGTACACACTTTTTCACTCTGCTGCTTGGCTTAGAACAGTTTTTTTTTATCTGAAAATTAAATTAGCCTTTTATTGTCCTGACATTATACTTTGAGAATGAAAGTGCTCAAGGTTGTGGGGTGGCATCTGAAAAACTGCAGGTAGCGAACAATAAAATAAAGCGCCTGACTGACTGAGGGGCATCGAGTATATGCAAAGCAGCTGTTGCGCAGATGTTGCATATCAATTAATTTAGCAAATGGCATCCCAGCATGCATCTTTTTGTTTGTGTATGGATATGCTAGAAAGGTCTCATTGCTTGTAATTACGGATTGATTGGCTATAAGAGGAGACCTTTTTGACTTTGAAAGATGGGGAGGTAGCTACGATGCAGCTTGATGGAGCTTCAGTGACTTTGGCGATTCATCTCGCCGATGCGTCACTGGCATATAGGTGATGCCAGCGTAGGACTTCAATGGGAACGGCGTCACAGGTAAGTGATGGCAGGGAGCCGAAGCACATATTGTAGGATCTGAATTTCCGCTGTTTCAGGTGAGGCACAGTAGTTGAATGAATGCAGATTGTTTTTCTGCATTTTTCACCTGGGAAGAAAATCAGGCGCTTGGACCAAAATTTTTGGGCAAGAACCATGCAATGTTTTATTTATTTGTAGTTTAACCTTTATTTAACCAGGGGAGTCCCATTGAGATTGAAATCTCTTTCTCAAGGCAGACCTGGGGGGTTGAGGGGGTGAGGAAGAGGACAAATTGCGTAGCCAATTAGATCAGCGTCTCCTTCAGTTCAGCTGCACTGGGGCATTGGGGATTATTCCGCCAGAGGTATGATCACAACCTACTGGCCCACCAGCACCTCTTCCAGCAGCAACTTGGTGTTCCCAGGTGGTCTCCCATCCAAGTACTAACCAAGCCCACAACTGCTTAGCTTCAGCCTCGCAGGTGGAGCAGATTGAGTTGTGGTATGGCTGCTGGCCGAGTAGTACGTAAAAGTAAAATTCTCATTGGTGTCTATTGTTTGGTTCAGTTCTGAGACATATTCTTGGATACGTCTTTACAATGCCCCTTTTATTCAGGGTTATTTAGTATGGTCACTGTGTGGACAGTATGTCCCTTTAAGTGAATTTACCCTCAAGTTAGGCGCTCAAATCCTGATCCAGCCTGAATTTTATTTCCTCCCTGCTAGTGAACTAACTAAACTTCTGATTGGTCAGTTTGTCTTCCCATATGACTCCCTGGCAAAAGGAGGGTGGAAAACCAACAGTTAGGCCCTGGAGGACTATTAGTTGAAGTCCAGAGGTACTGCGGGTTGTAGTGAACTAACTCAATCAGTAACCAACAGTAACTCAATCAATACCCAATTAGCCCATCAACCTGCCCAGAACATCTGCTCTGTGATTCTGATCTAAAAGATTTTAGACATGATATATTGATGATTGCATATTTTGTAGATATTGGTGCCAGTGGCCCAGCTCTCTGGGCATTGGGGGAGGCCGGCAGCCGACTCTAAGTCTCGGTATGTGAGTAGGCAACAGGCTGGGATTAACTGCCATTGTCACCTACTTTCATGGACAACTACTGCCTGTGCAGAGAGTAGGGGAATGAGCTGTGAGTGTAGTGGACACTGAGCGCGCTCATCAAGAACAGCAGGACCTCTGGGAACATCTAGAGGCAAGCTATCATGACTGGGGAAAGGTTTCTCTGCTTTAATCACTGTATGCACATAGCCTTCTCCCTGCGCGCTGTGTAGCAGTGAACTCACTTTCCAAATGGTCAATAATGCATTGACGTGAGGCAGGGGGACACAGACAAAATCAAATATTGTTATATTTTTGTCCGAATATCTCAATATTGACTTTGTTGCGATGTTTGAGAGATGACAACTGCCGCTTGCGTTAGTTATTAATACAAGAGATTTTTTCGATAAATAGTTATTAGCAATGTACTTGTAGATATAACTAACTTGTAGATATAACTACCAAGGAGGTAGAGGTAGATTACAAAACAGCAGTGATAGTCTGGTAATTTCTGAAAGTGTTACCCCCTTACTGTTACCATATGTACATTGCATTACAAAACAGGAAAATGAAACGGAAGTGAGATTCCTTAAATGATAAATTGCTGCTAAAACAAACTGCACAAATTTCTAGGTTTGGGGATAAATTTGTGAATAAGCCTGTACAAGACTACTATGTCAAACAGGCATGAGATCACAGACTTCACAATGAGACTGAGGGAAGCTCAGTCTTAAATAAACACTGCTACCTCTCATTGGAAATAAGAAACAGGAGTTGATGATTATTGGATAATGACTGGAGTGCAATCCAGGGTTTAGTAGACCGGTGAGCTGGACGGCTGTTGGCGTGGCCTTACAACAACACGATATTGATATTAAATCAATTTATTGCACAACCCTGTAAGGACATTTATTTTACTCCTTTTCATTCCCCGTTTGGTATGGAGAATAATGGAAAGTGTGAGAAGCGGTGAAGAAAGATCATTTGTATGAATTTTTTGTTAACTTTGAGTGGCCAGTTGCATTGGCTTGTTTGGTGAATAAACCAGTCCTGTCAGTGCAATAATGGGCCTTTCGCACCTGTGCCTCATAGCAGGTGAGAGTGTGCGTGGAGGATCATGATTGAGGCTCAGTATTTGGCAAGGTCATGTCACCTGTGGCTCATAGCAGGTGAGAGTGTGCGTGGAGGATCATGATTGGGGCTCAGTATTTGGCAAGGTCATGTCACCTGTGCCTCATAGCAGGTGAGAGTGTGCGTGGAGGATCATGATTGAGGCTCAGTATTTGGCAAGGTCATGTCACCTGTGGCTCATAGCAGGTGAGAGTGTGCGTGGAGGATCATGATTGAGGCTCAGTATTTGGCAAGGTCATGTCACCTGTGGCTCATAGCAGGTGAGAGTGTGCGTGGAGGATCATGATTGAGGCTCAGTATTTGGCAAGGTCATGTCACCTGTGGCTCATAGCAGGTGAGAGTGTGCGTGGAGGATCACGATTGAGGCTCAGTATTTGGCAAGGTCATGTCACCTGTGCCTCATAGCAGGTGAGAGTGTGCGTGGAGGATCATGATTGAGGCTCAGTATTTGGCAAGGTCATGTCACCTGTGGCTTATAGCAGGTGAGAGTGTGCGTGGAGGATCATGATTGAGGCTCAGTATTTGGCAAGGTCATGTCACCTGTGGCTCCTGACCACATGAGTAGTGCTGATGGAAAATTACAGCGGCAGGGCCGGGTTTTCTTCCTCCCCCTACTGTTCACCTCTTTCTTGTCCCTTCTGCTTTTCGAAAATCATCCTTCTCAGCGCTCGAGGCATTTGATAGCCCTCAAGCCGAGTACAAGTCAGTGTGCGGACGAAGCTTCTTGCTCTGTGGGATTTTGGACAGTTTTTCCCAGTTTTACAGTTGGTAATTGCAGTGAAAATGGGGTTGCAAATAGCAATGGCGTTCAGGCACTAGGAGCAGCTACATGTGATGTTTTAATCATCTTACCTCTGCATCCCATGTGATAAGCTTTGAAACAAGGGAGTCTTGGGATGTTTTTGGGTTTTAGTAGTGGGAGGAGAATAGGGTATTAACCCCTTTCTGCAGATGTAGATGCCCTGCAAATTGGAAGTACGCTGTTACTGTACTCGATCACTAGATAGCACCCCCGGATCAGTTATTGAATGTTCACAAGCAAGCAGACCTCGAACGCGGTTCTGAATACGGTGAAGTTCACTCCACTCCCTGTTTTTCGAGAGCTGCATGAATTAAACTCCTCAGCTAAGCCTGATGTGCAAACTGGTCAGTATCCTTGCCCATAGTGTCGATTCAGCAGTTTGAAAAAACGATATCTTGACACAGAAAAAATCGTTATCCTTAGTAGCAACCAGTTTAGCCACAGTGAGCTAACAGTATTCCATTTAGTAGTTCATAAAAATCAGTTTTCTGAGGCAAAAAAATCGACATGGTATTAATTCTCTCACATTCTATTGCCTATTACAGTTGTCCCATACAAAAAAAATTGTAGTTCCCTACCGTGGATTTACGCGTAGATTCCTTCATTGACAAATCCAGCGCTTCCTTATATCCACCCGAGTACTGGCGTTGATAGCCAATCACTCAACCATACACTCAAGCTCTTCTGCGTAATTGTAGAGTTACACTTCATGGCCTCCTGAAGTTTCCCTGATAACAATGTATTGAATGGCTCGTTTCTTATCCAATTCCCGAGTGTTTAAACATTTTAGAGTAAGTGAAACACATTGATTGGACAAACACAGAGCATACAAACCAATGCGTATCAGCAGGCTCGGTTGTATCCTGTCTACGTTATGCACATTACGCGGCTAAAATAGACGGGATTTATAGAAAGTCGGTTCGCAAAACTGGCCTTGAAGTGTTCAGTTACATTACAGAATTTAAATGAGAACGATATGCTCTATTGGAATTATTTCGAATGAAACAGGACCGGAGGGTTCTTGTTACTGGATACATCGCTCTCTATTTTATACAGTCAATGTCTCTGGAGGAGGGATTCACGAAAAAGGTCAGGCTGCTATTTTTGTTTGTTTTTTTTTTCTGTTTCGGAATGTATATGTACTCAACTAAGTCGAATGTCGAGGTTTTTTTCCTGTTTAAAACGCGAACTGCCCGTGCATTTTGGTGTGGACCCCCGGTACGTTCATTGCACGTTTCTTTTGAATCGGGAGACGCAATGGATTTGATATTCCCTGAAAGTGGAGTGTCTGTTCAGTTAAAATAAGGTATATTTCAGAATTCAGATATTACTGTGTTAGTGAGGTGTACTTGCTCCTTATAAGTGTTGAAATGGGTTCGTGAGCTTCAAAGAGGGGACTGGTAGCTTTCATTACAGGGTGAATGTTCTGACCGTTTAATTAGCAGTTTATTTAATGCGTGTTTGTGCTGGCTTTGAAGAAAAATGGCCAAAACTCTAAACTTTCTTATGGAGAAAAGGCACGTTCATATTTGGAGAGGTTACTGGTGACCATTGGTATTCAACTGCACTGATATTGATAAATTCATACTAAACTCCACCAGAAAATCATTCGTTCATATTAAATTTCATGCCTTAAAGCTTTAATTGTGTTAAATACATGATTTTTTTAATGATTTGACAGCAAGTCATTTTGAGACTTTGGGGAGACACTTGGGTAGCTGTATAATTTGGCTAATAGCATGTAGGTAATCTAGAATGTAATTTTGAAGATGAATTCTACTTGTGCTCAAGGAGTTTATGATACCATAAATGTATAGTTTTAAGCCCCAGCAGTTTTTCAATCGTCAGAATTATTTTTTTTGCAATTTCAATGGTGAATTCTCATGAAGATTTTTTATGTTTGCTGCTCATTTTCTCTACCAAAATCATGAAAATAAACTAATACAATGTAATTCTAAATGCTGTAAGTGTCTTTCCTGAATTGAGCCACATTTTTCCTCTTTGTGAAGCTTAAATCTTGAATTATACAGCATTAAAGTGGGTAACCCATAAATAGCCAAATTTGGCTTCTGCACAAAGGGGTTAATAACATGATGTTATTAGTGGTCTGTGAATGGCGCACAAGGCTACCGATGCTGATAGTGCATTAGATTAGTTTGTTCTTTATTCTGTGTGAAACTGCTTCTCTACAGCTCTGGAAAGACACAATGTTAGGAATCAGAAATGAAAAAATAACAATATTCTTTACATTTTTTTCAACACTGAACTTTTATCTCATTTTAAGCCTTGGTGGTATGGATGAATATTTCTTTTATTTTATTTTTTTTTTGGCTATTTGAGCGGCGCTTTGCCTTGAACCAAATTTCACTGCTGGGATGTATGACTTGACTGTGTCTTTGTCTAAGCAGATCTCACTCAATAATCTTACTGTGAATACTGCATTATCTAGACTAGTTGAGACGAAATAGGCTACATTGCGACTGTATGTGTGCGTATTTGTGCTTGCATTTTGATTTTTTTTTTTACAGTGTTGCTGAGGTGGCTACGTAGCTGCTTTTTTTCCCTCGCTTTGCCGTTTTGAAGAGCCTTCCCACTGACGCCACCCCCCCCTCCCCCCCCGCATTCCAGCGCATGAGATGCAGATACCACTTTAGAATCGCCCTGCGCCTCGGGAAGCGAAGCGGGGTCCCTCTATTCCTCTCATATCCTTTGATGGGCTCAGATCAATACATCCGAAAAAGATTTTTGCTAACTTTGAGCTGCGGCTCACAGCAAAGACGGCTAGCTGGGTTTTATTTCGTGCGGGGGCGGGACAAAGTTTTTCGGTCCGCAACACACCCACATCGCCTCGCTCGTCTCAACTCTTCTCAAAACTTTTCTAGGTCAGATTTTCCTCGGGATTTTCCCAGTGTACAGCATGTTTTTATTTTTTCTTTACGAGGCAATTAATAAGGCATCTGGTATCTGAGGTGTCGGCTGTTTTGGGGGTGCTGTCAGTGAGAGCCAATCGGTCTGCCAGTTTATTTTTCCTTTTGTAGCACCTGTACCCAAACCACCCGCGTACCCACACTGCCTTGCACATGAATCTCGCCATTCAGGCAAAGTCTTCGAGCTGAGCTGAGCCAGGGAAACACAATGCACTTCATTCTCTACCTTTGCGACTTACAAGGTGTTTCCAGATGGTTATTTTAATAATGAATGCATTGATTTGTGGGGAGATGTTGTCGCGTTTGTTCTGTTCCGACTGCGCTTTCCATTTTATTTGGATGTCCTGCCTGACCTGTAGATGATGGGCGGAATCATAATAACACTCAACTGATCATATTTTTGGATAATACAGCGTAGAATTTATGTGCATAAATGCATAAATGACATGACTAATTGAAATGATTCATTTAACGAAACTTTTTTTTGTTTTGAATTTTTTCTGTTTTTCTGTTGCCACAAAATGTTTCACAGAACCGAAGTAATTGATTCTTGGTTAGTTCATTTGGTTTCACCATTTTGTTTTGTGAGAATTGAATTCCTCGTAAGAACTCTTGGTCTGAATGACCTGGCTTGTCTTATAGAACAATGGATTGGCCCCAGTATTAAGCCCAAGCTCTGGGGCTGTCAGGACCAGAGAATAGTTTCTGTCAGTGTAAAACTTTAATTCTCTAATTTATCTGGGCTCTGTTGTTCTTATATCCCTCTGTAAAAACTGCATACAATTCTTTATGAAAGGATGCACAATGTCAGCTTCTCCAGGAAACAGCTTTGTGTTTTATACAAAAAACAATACTTTTATATAAAGTTTATTTTCTTCATTGGGGAAGCGAGTGTTTCTAGAAAAGCTGCATCTCCCTTCTGCTTTATGCCTGAGCAGCTCTGTCGCCTTCATCCAATTGGAAACAAAGACAGCACAATGCGCGGATACATTATACGACCAAAAGTGTACGGACGCCTGACATCCAGCATCTCAACCAAAATTAGGCGCATCAATATGCAATTGGTCAGCCTTTCTTTACCATAACAAGCTCCTAACTTCTGGGAGGGATTTATTCTACACTGTTATAAACTGACTGAATTTAACAGTTAGATTCAGTTAAACGCATTGTTTTCTGGTTATTGTAACTGCAAGTGGGGTCCTGCATGCATTTAACTGTGGTTTGCACTTAACATGCATGGAACTCCGTTGTGAACTTATTGTAAATTTAAAGGTAAAATAACTGGTGCCAGTGTTGCCAGTTAAATTATCTTGTAAAGAAGGTGCTAGTTTATAACCGTATAGATGTAGGAGCTTTGCTGCAGAGATTCGCTTCCTCTCAGTTCCCAGAATATCAGTGAGGTCAGACACTGATATTGGGCATAAGGCCTGGCTTGCAGTTGGCTTTCTAATTGATCACAACAGCTTTGGATGTGGTTGAGATCATGGTTCTGTCCAGGCCAGTCATTCACGTCCACAGTCTTATCGAGAACACTTCCTGCATGGAACACTTCCTCTCATTGTGTGCCTAGATTATTTTCATGCTGAAACTGGCTTGGGCCTTCCCCTAAACTGTCGGGGATGCACTGAGCCGTCTAAGAGTGTCATTATATACTATGACGTTAATGTTTTGTCTTGATAACTTTGGTCATACACTGTAATCGGGTCAAATTCAATTTGATTAACCCTTTAAGGTGTATGATCACCTATATACGATTGGACATTTTCTCACCTGAACATTCTAATACTGATTTGAACAATCGCTATTGAACTAGTGGTGGTGTGCAAATTAGACTCCATTTTTATCATGCCATTTTTCTTCTATTTACAATTGTTTTACTGCAGTAAGAGTCAGAATAGATTTTGATCACTGACTTAGAATTTTGAAAAAACAAAACAAAAAACAAAACAAATTCCCAAAAAGCGTACTGTTCAGAGGGTTAAGCTACTGGTCGTGTAACTTGTATAGCCAAGCATGCGATACTAACCTGCTTAATTCCAGATGGTGCGTAACCTCAGATCTGTTTGGAGTGCGAAAGGAGAAAGCGGTACTGTGAGCAGCCAGCGTGACTTTGGCATTCGCAACAAACAAATGCGAGCTGAGAATCCTCCAGGGCTTTGGAGACTCCCAGGCTTTTTCTCTCAGGCGGAGAGATGTTTGTGGGTAGCGCTTCACATCGGTACTTGACTCATGAAACCCCACAGACTGTCGGCATCTTAAAGGCTCAGCTGAGAGATTGCCTTGCATTTTTCTAGAGACAGACATATGCTATGCCACTGCAGTCTGAACTGGTCTAGTTTTTATGATAAACAGGTTAGTGTACTGCCTACTGCCTACTAGCATTTCCACTGAATGGACTGACTGAAACTTATATGCTATTCTATGAGTAATCCCTCTGTCCTAATTTTGGTCCAATTCTGTAGAATTATTTTTATTATTATTATGATGATTACGATTATTATTCTTACTATTATTACTCTGCCAGGCCAAAAAAAAAGATAAGATCACACTTTATTGTCCGTTTCTTTATTGTCCGTTTGCACTGAGTCTTGCATAACAAGGTCCTCAATCCTCACATCAAAATCACATCACATGTAAAAGACATATTTACCACTAAAGACACAGTCAGAACCAAAGATTCATAAAAATAGCATAAATACATAAATGAAATCACAATATAAAATGAGTCCATGAACAATGCAAGCGGGTTGTACATGAATCAACAGTCCATGTGTCAAAGTTCACAAGATGAATGGAAAAAAGATGAATGGAGATTGTGGGGTTGTCACCTGCTTGCGCTGCACTGTTTCTTCAACAGTGATATAGATTGAGGAACAAAAGAGTTCTCATACCTATTCCCCTTACATTTCGGCACCCTAAGACGTCTGCCAGAGGGCAGAAGCTGGTACACCTCATGTAGGACATGAGATGGCTCTGCAGCAATCTCACCAGCCAGTCTGGGGGTGTACTTAGTACAGCTCTCAAGGAAACAGTTCTCCACACAGTTACCCACCAACTTTGAGCAGATACCCAGAGGTTGCAGTATCCTTGCTTTCTACTCCAGAACCAGACTGGGCCTGTTCATTGCAGGATATTTTGAACTGTGGAGCGGAATAATAGCTGTAACATTTCCTTACAAGCATCAAATTATCTGAGTCTTCTCCAAAAATAGATCCTCTGTTGGACCTTATTGGCATAAAATCCATGTGGTGAGCCCAGGAGAGGGCACTGAACACACACACTCCCAGATATTTGAATAATCAGGATTTTTTGATGGCTTTTTAGTGAATGGTGACTGGAGCAGGTGTGTGTCGCGTGCTTTCAAAGATAACCTCCTTTGTTTTGAAGGGCTTTAGTATGAGGGCGTTCTGGTCACACCACTGGACCACTCTGTCTGTGCTGTCATGGTGGAGGCCTGACTGCTCCGCCTCTGTCATTAGTGCTATCACTGCAGTATCAACAGAGAATTTGATGACGTGGTAATTCGGCACAGTGGTAGTGCTGTCGTTGGTGTAGATGGTACATAGTAACGGTGAGCTGACACCCTTGTGGAGCACCGCTGCTCTTTGTGACCAGGGGGGAGTATGTGTCAGTGACTGCCATCAGCTGCTGTCTGTTTTATTAGGAAAAAGTGGTACCAATGAATGAAAAATTGATTTTAAACAAATATTTAAGAGCCTATGAGTGGATCATTATTATCCCTCTCGCCAGGTGGGGGATATAGGATTGGGTTCTGTCTGTCCATCCTTCCTTCCTTTCTTCCGTACGTCCGTCTGTCACCCTTTCAATGGGGACAAGTTTTCTGAAAAACTACTCATGAGTCTTATTTTGCGTGCCTGCTTAACCAATCATGATTTAGGTTGAGGTCAAACATGAATAATGCAGCTGTTTTATAAACGGAGTTATCACCCTTGGATCGAAGCGTCTTACTTTGTGTATAGTGTCTAATGGAGAACAAGCTTTCTCAGAGAGTATCGCAAACAAATTATTGGAACTTTGCACACTGATTAATGGCCCATATGGTCTGCGATCGTGGCAGGGGATAGTGGTGAGCATGTTGTCTTGTTGCAGTGATTATTGTGTTTCAGCAGGAAACACTTCTTTTTAACGCTCAATGATATAGTGCGTGGCTTCTCACGTTTTAAACAACCATGTCGGAAGACATATCCTATGTTCGTGGAAAAGATGTTACTGTGTTTCAAGAGGGGCAAATTATTGTCTTGCATCAAGTAAAGAAAGCAACTCGGGAGGTTTCTGAAATCACTGGACTTGGGTTAATAACGGTGCAATACATTATTAGAATCTGGAAGGGTAGTGGTGAACGGTCAACCTTGTGGGAGAAAGGGGTCTGAAAGAGATCATGATTGGAGATCATTAAAACTCTTGGTGAAGTCTCATCGCAAAGTAAATTGACAGTAGAACTCATGGCTATGTTTTATTATGAAAGTAAGAGCATTTCCACGGGCATAGTGCGTCAAGAACTTGCAGGATTGGAAATAACTGCTTGACCGCAAGAAAGCCGATTGTCGTTAGGCTAATTTGAAAAAAAAAAAAAAACAAAAACCGAATGCAACTAGGGAACATAAAGATTGGACTTTGCAGCAATTAGAACTGGTCAGGAGGTCGGATGAGTCTGCACATCAGGGTAAGAAAGGAAGCTCATGAGATGACGCACTGGTCATGCATAGTGCCCACCGCACAAGCCCCTGGAGGCAGTGTTATGATCTGCGGCTGCATATTCCTGGATAGCAATGCCAAGATTCCTTGGGCTCAGATTGTATAGCAGTGGTTCAAGCAAGCATGAGGAATCATTTTCACACACGAATTGGCCACCACAGAGTCCTTGGAGTCCAGAGACATTGGACCACAGAGTTTGCACTGAGGGAGCAATGTATGAGAGTGTTTTGTTCATTCCCCCAGTGCCAGTGAAGTTATTTTTCCTGTAATCTCTGAAGTTAGCACCATGCTGGGAGATAACGCACAATTTTTGGATTCAAAATTGAGAGATAAACATGGGCTGAGTTTTGGTTTTTGTAGAAACATGATGATGCTGTGTTTCTGAAAAGACTGACTGTTTGAAGAGCACTGACTGAAACCGACTGTTTTCTGTTACTGTATGGAGGAAAATAGAAGGACATATATTTGCATGCTGGTAGTACAGTTGTTGTACAAGTATGTATTCAGTAGAAATGGGTAAAGTGAGAACTGGGCTCATGTTCATCTAGTGCAGGTCTGTTGAAGTAAAATGTATTGTGTATGAGGTGTATTGAGCCAAATTCCGCTGGTCACCCAGGACATTAGTTAGTTGGTTCTCATTAAAACTGGCAGATTTTTCTCCACTTTCCCCTCTTCTTCAAACCAATGAATGCAAATAAATTACCGTTGCTGGTTATTGTGGTCTTTGTAGAGGTCCTACTGTTTGGAAAAAGAGACTGGGTGTTTTTGAAATGTCGTAGCTTTGCTGTGGCCTGACCCTCTGTACCTGCTGAATATGGCGACAGGCTGATATCCATCTGTGATCGGCAATCGCAGCCAACTTTTTGTGCGGCCCGTGATGGCTTTGATAATTGTCAATGCGCACCAGGAGTAGGTTTTCATTGAGAACATAGACAGTTTGGGCTTCGAGCCATGGCCAATTAATTGCCTGTGTCTCTTTGTACAAGCGGAGCAGGACTCGCAGCATTCTGTAAAGCATGGTCATGGTGGTTGAATGTTTTGGGCCCGTGCCAATGTATAACCCACTCTTCGTTTAAGTCTTTCATTAACAATTAGTGCACTGAGCATTTTAGGTCAGACGACTAAGCGCAAACTTGTTGAGTCAAAGCAGCTTGTAATCAGACTATAGCAGATTAATTGATTTGGAGTATTAAAAAAATGTACATTCATGTCTGTGCATCTGAGTATTTTATTTATTTATTTGTGTTATTTTTATTTTTCTATGCTCTGTGTGCTGCCGGCTAATGTTCTCTAATCTGTGAATGTTGATGGAAAGAGTCATGTCAGCTCATTGGCTGCTTTTTGGCTGTATTGATGAGTCCTCATCTGCAGTGAAACCCCAAATTCAGAACCTCATCCTTTGAGCCAGCAACTCATCTTCTGTCTGTTGTGTTGTTCACTCTTGCTATGTACCTCGTGGAAGATTATAGCCAAGACTGGTCCAGCCTGAGTTAGAATACACTGCCTGTCCTAAAAAAAAAAGTCACTGTTTGGATATAAATAATCAAATATTATGACTGGATCATGCTGCAATTAATGTGTTTCAGTTGGTAATAATTATTTTAACCCTAACTGATGAAGCGTTGAGCTTCTCATTTCTTGAAAAATTGCGTCAGAAGTCATAGCCTCTCTCTTTAGTGGTGGAAAAGATGTTAGTGTTTCAGAAGGGGCAAATTATTAGCCTGTATCTAGCAAAGAAAACAATGAATGAGGAAAACAAGCAGAAGGAATCATTTTCAGACATGAATTGGCCATACAAAGTCCTGATCGTAACCACATTGGTAGTTTTTGGGATGTGCTGGAGGAGACTACAGGGTGATTCAACTATCTCGTGATGAAAGAAATCTTGAGCCAAAAATGAGTGCATCTCTTATTGAAAATAAATGTTCTGACTTTGCATACAGTCGTCAAAACAAATATGTGACAAATTTGCACTGTAATCAAAGCTACAAGCGTTCCAACTAAATATTTGTGTGTGCCATTTTTTTTTTTTTTTTTGGGCCAGGCAGTGTATTTGGCTGGTTTCCTGGTTTGATAATGTTCTTTTTTTAACTGATCGGGGAGAAAGTTCTTTGGTGTGTTGATCAGAATGTTCTATTTATATAATATTCTAACCTTAAGCCCTACTTTTGTTGGAAAATAATAAAGGTTGATATGGGATCAGGTAGACACCAGAAGCGAGGTGAAGGGGAATGAGGATTTATTGAAAAACAAAACAAAACAGGCACGAGGGCCAACGAAAAACTTGGCCCAAAGGGTTGCAAAAGGACAAACTAAAGTACGCTACACAGAGCTAAAAATAAAGAATGCAAAACGGCAAAAACAAAAGGCACTGGAAACTCCAGGCGAGAAGACCAAGAAAAATAAATAACAAGACTAAATATATATATATACACACACAAGACGAGAGGCTAGGACAAATACTAGGGAACTTGACAAGAACTTGGCTAAGCGAGACGCGACTAGAAACAAACTTGAGACACTGTCTGCCAGCCAACTTCCACCGCATCCAGATAAAGGCTTGATAATCATGACACAAGGGGTAACACCTGGAGAGAGAGAAACAAGAGGCATGGCAAGATCAAGACATGGACAAGATTGGTTGACATGACCTGCTCATTAAGAGAATGAGCGTGCTCAGCTTAAGTACCAATTAAGTATGCAGCCTGGAAGCAAGCATGAATGTTCAGAACAGAAAAGCACAGCAAGACTTGAAATAGCAAAGCAGGAATCATGACAATAAACTCCCTGTCTAAATTAGTAATATTAGTAATGTGCCTATCTAAGAATTACACCACCCAGTGAGTGTTAGTAAATGTTAGTAACTTAAAAACAGTTAATTGCCAATTAAGCTTAGAGAGGCCCGAATCCAGCACAGCATGGAAGGAAGGGGAAATACCAAAGCCAACCAGAGCTCAGAAATGTGCAACAACGAAGGCACGGGGCGGAACGCAGACAAGCGGTGGAGTGGCATGGCAGACCTGGCATGAAACAAAACATGGAAAAGTAAAAACATGGACTATGAACATGAAATGCAAAAACTGACATGAACTATGAACATGAACTATGAAACCATGAAACTTGAACTATGGAACATGAAACTGTTAAAACCATAAACAATACTGTTCTGGCCAAAGGCCAGAACCCCGGAACACAACAGTACCCCCCCCCTTACAAAAGCGGCACCTGACGCGGACAAAAAACACCAATAACTAAAATACATGAAGCCGCACAAAACTAAATACAAATCCCACAAGACAAATAACTAACGAGAATACTAAAGACAAAAACCCTATGACACAAAACACCTAACCAAGAAACAATACCACAAGAAACACTAAACACAAACAAGATTACTTGGTTCTCCAGCAAGCTGGGGCTAAGGCTTGGGCTATGGCTTGGGGCTATGGTTTGTATGGCTATGGTTTGGGGCTATGGCTATGGCTATGGCTTGGCTTGGCTTGGCTTGAGGCTATGCTTAGCTATGGCTTGGGACTGTGGCTTGGGCTTGGGGCTATGGCTTGGAACTATGGCTAGGGTGATGGCTATGACTATGGCTTGGGGTGTGACTGGTGGTAGTCACGGATGAGGCTTTTGTCTAAGATGTGCCTGGCCGGGACCCAGGAACGCTCTTCTGGGCCGTACCCCTCCCAATCCACGAGGTACTGGAGGCCCCGGCCCCTCCGTCGGCAATCCAGTAGAGCTTTGACTGTGTAGGCCTCCCCTCCGTCGATGAGCCGAGGAGGAGGCGGAGGCTCAGGTGGGGGCATGAGGGGGGAGGTGGCAACAGGCCTCAGGCGTGAGACGTGGAATACTGGGTGGAGACGTCGCATGGTGGATGGGAGCTTGAGCCGGACAGCGGTGGGGCTGATGATTCTTTGGATGGGGAAAGGACCCAGGAAGCGAGGAGCCAGCTTGCGACTCTCCACCCGGAGTGGGATGTCCTGTGCCGCCAACCAGACCTTCTGGCCGACCCGATAGTGAGGGGCTGGGCGCCGACGCTTGTCTGCCGCGGTCTTCATGGTCTTACCCGCCCGAACCAAGGCGCGGCGAGCAGACAGCCACACACGGCGACACCGCCGGATGAATGCCCCGGCTGAAGGTACTCCGACTTCCTTCTCCTGGCTTGGGAACAGTGGAGGCTGGTAGCCCATACAGCACTCGAAGGGGGAGAGGCCGGAGGCAGAGGCGGCGTGGGAGTTTACGGCGTACTCGACCCAGGGTAGCATGGTAGACCAGGATCTTGGGTTGGTCGAGCACACGCACCGGAGAACCGTCTCCAGGGTTTGGTTGGCCCGCTCAGTCTGTCCATTGGTCTGTGGGTGGTATCCGGAGCTGAGGCTGAAGGAGGTGCCAAGGGATGTGCAGAATGCTTTCCAGAACTGGGAGGTGAATTGGGGACCACGATCTGACACAATATCCACAGGAATGCCATGGGGACGGACAACATGCTGGATTAGTAGGTCAGCTGTGGTTTTAGCAGAGGGGAGCTTGGGAAGGGGCACGAAGTGGGCAGATTTGGAGAACCGGTCAACTATGGTGAGGACAGTGGTGTTTCCATGGGAGACGGGCAGGCCAGTGACGAAGTCCAGAGCTATGTGGGACCAGGGACGGTGAGGAATGGGCAGTGGTTGGAGCAGACCAGAGGGAGGTGCGTGGGAGGACTTGGCGCGGGAACAGACTGAGCAGGCAGAAACGAACCCCCGGACCTCTGCTGCCATCTTGGGCCACCAGAAACGGCGCTGGATAAACCGCAGGGTCCGGCCGACTCCAGGATGGCATGAGAGGTTGGAGGAGTGGCCCCACTGGAGAACGTCAGACCGGGCAGCTGCAGGGACGTACAGGCAGTTGGCAGGGCAGGCACTGGGCGTAGCTGCACCGTTCTGGGCGTTGCGGACCAGCTCCTCGATCCGGAGGCACACGTTGTTGACGAAACATGTTCTGGGCAGAATGGAGCTGGGCTCTCCCTTGGCCGAGGAAGCGTCGAAACGCCTGGAGAGCGCGTCAGCCTTGGTATTCTTGGACCCCGGCCTGTAGGCCAGGGAGAAGTTGAACCGGTCGAAGAAGAGGGCCCATCTGGCTTGTCTGGGCGTCAGCCTCTTGGCAGAGCGGAGGTACTCCAGGTTTTTATGATCCGTCCAGACCAGGAACGGAATCCTTGCCCCCTCAAGCCAGTGCCTCCACTCTTCCAGGGCCAGCTTCACCGCCAGCAGCTCCCGGTTCCCGATGTCGTAGTTGGACTCCGCAGGCGTCAGCCGATGGGAGAAGAACGCGCATGGGTGTACCTTCTGATCATTGCTGGATCTCTGGGAGAGAACCGCACCAACCCCGACATTGGAGGCATCCACCTCCACAATGAACTGCTTGGCGGGGTCGGGGGTGGTGAGGATGGGCGCGGTGGTGAAGCGCCTCTTCAGCTCACAGAAGGTCACCTCAGCTTGCGGAGTCCAACGAAATGGCACCTTGATGGAGGTAAGGGCCGTTAGGGGAGCTGCCACGGTGCTGTAGTTCCTGACGAATCGCCTATAGAAATTGGCGAAGCCCAGGAAGCTCTGTAGGGCCTTGCGGTCCTTGGGTGCGGGCCAGTCCACCACAGCCTTGACCTTCTCCTCGTCCATTCCCAGGTGGTTTGGGGAGATGACGTGCCCCAGGAAGGAGGTAGTGGTGGTGCTGAACTCGCATTTCTCGGCCTTGACAAAGAGGCGGTTTTCAAGAAGGCGGCGGAGCACCTGGCGAACATGGTTCGTGTGCTCTGTCCTGTCCCGGGAGAAGATCAGGATGTCGTCAAGGTAGACGTAGACGAACCTCCCGATCATGTCTCCAAGCACATCGTTCACCAAATTCTGGAACACTGCGGGTGCGTTGGTCAGGCCGAATGGAACCACCAGGTACTCCCAGTGGCCGCTAGGGGTGTTAAAAGCGGTTTTCCATTCATCACCCTCCCTGATGCGCAGGAGGTGGTAAGCATTCCGCAGGTCCAGCTTGGTGAAGATGGCCGCTCCTTGGATGACATCGAATGCCGAGGACATCAGTGGGAGCGGGTAGCGGTTCCTGATCGTGATCTTATTAAGGCCTCGGTAGTCGATGCAGGGGCGCAGGGAGCCATCCTTCTTCTTCACAAAGAAGAAGCCTGCCCCCGCGGGAGAGGAGGATGGACGGATGATGCCAGCCGCAAGGGACTCCCTGATGTACTTGTCCATGGCCCCCCTCTCTGGCTCAGACAAGGCAAAGACACGACCCCTAGGAGGTGCTGTGCCAGGCTGGAGGTCGATAGCACAGTCATACGGGCGGTGCGGGGGCAGGGACACCGCACGGGACTTGCTAAAGACTGTAGCCAGATCGTGGTATTCGGGGGGCACTCTGGAGATGTCTGGCCTCCCCTCAGGAGCTGGTCCACCCGCAGAGCAAGAAGGTCGGGAGTCGAGGAGGCAGCTGGCCGAACAGGAGGCACTCCACTCCCGCACCTCATGGCGGGCCCAGTCGATCACCGGCCCGTGTTGCGCCAACCAGGGATGACCCAGGACAATCGGAGAGCGAGGCGTCTCAGTCACAAACAGCTGGACCTGCTCGCGGTGGTTACCGGACGCCAGCAGCTGGATGGGAGCAGTCCGGAAGGACACCTTGGCAAGGGGTTGCCCACCCAGCCCTGAGATGGACAATGGGCTGGGAAGTTGGCATAGGGGAACCCCCCACTCGGCAGCAGCTCTGGCGTCAATAAAGCTCTCCTCAGCCCCCGAGTCAATGAGGGCGGTGGTCTTGCGGGAGCGGCCCTCCCAGGTCAGGGTCACAGGAACGCAGGTCCGGCGGTAGGAGGAGGTCTGCTTGGATGAGGAGCCCACCATTACTCCTCCAGACGCTAGTGGGCGCTGTCTTGACGGACAGCCTCGGACCGCATGACCCTGCTGGCCGCAGTAAAAACACGCCCCCGACCTCCTTCTCCGTTGGTGCTCCTCCTGGGTGAGCCGGGACCTCCCGATCTCCAGGGGAGATGCCTCTCCAGGAGAGAGTGTGGTGGCGTCCCCTCTCGGCTGGTCCTGAGGCGACGCGCGATCAGGGCACGGGGGTTGGATCTGGCCAGAACGTCGGCCAGGGCCAAGGGTGAGCGCCCTCTCCTCCAGGCGGCTGTCGATGCGCAGGGCCAGGTCTATGAGGGCCTCTGGAGACTCAGGGATCTCACAGAAGAGCAGTCGATCCTTGACTGGTTCGGACAGCCCCTGGAGGAACACGTCACAGAGCGCCTCCTTGCTCCAGCCAGAAGTAGCTGCCACCGTCTGGAAGTCGATGGCATAGTCTGCCACCGATCTCCTCCCCTGCCTCATCCTCAGTAGCTCTCGCCCTGCAGCTCTCCCCTGCTTAGAGCGGTCGAAGACACGCAGCAGTTCCTCCGCCAAGGCCTGGTAGGTGGTGGTGCAGGGCAGCCGAGCCTGCCATGCGGCAGTTCCCCACAAGCGAGCCCGCCCCGTCAGCTGGAAGAGGACGAAGGCGACCCGGGCCGGCTCCGAGGCGAAGGTGGAAGGCTGCAGAGCGAAGCACATCTCGCAGGAGGTGAGGAAGGCCCTGCAGAACCCTGGTTCTCCGCCGTACCGCTCAGGTGGAGGAAGGCGAGGCTCAGGACCTGGATGCGTGACCGGCTGCAGCTGGGGTGCTTCTGCTCCGGGCTGGAGCACAGGTGCAGTGGTGGCAAGGGGCCGGGTAGCAGGCATAGTGGAAGCCTGGCTGGAACCCGCCCAGGGGAGGCTGGCTTGCAGAGTGGTCAGCGCTGCAGTCAGCTCCTGGATCCGCTGCCGCTGGCGTAACAGCTCAGCCTCTTGCTGGGCGATCTTGCGCTCCATCCTCGCTGGTGTCTGTGAGACAGTGTCTACTGATATGGGATCAGGTAGACACCAGAAGCGAGGTGAAGGGGAATGAGGATTTATTGAAAAACAAAACAAAACAGGCACGAGGGCCAACGAAAAACTTGGCCCAAAGGGTTGCAAAAGGACAAACTAAAGTACGCTACACAGAGCTAAAAATAAAGAATGCAAAACGGCAAAAACAAAAGGCACTGGAAACTCCAGGCGAGAAGACCAAGAAAAATAAATAACAAGACTAAATATATATATATACACAAGACGAGAGGCTAGGACAAATACTAGGGAACTTGACAAGAACTTGGCTAAGCGAGACGCGACTAGAAACAAACTTGAGACACTGTCTGCCAGCCAACTTCCACCGCATCCAGATAAAGGCTTGATAATCATGACACAAGGGGTAACACCTGGAGAGAGAGAAACAAGAGGCATGGCAAGATCAAGACATGGACAAGATTGGTTGACATGACCTGCTCATTAAGAGAATGAGCGTGCTCAGCTTAAGTACCAATTAAGTATGCAGCCTGGAAGCAAGCATGAATGTTCAGAACAGAAAAGCACAGCAAGACTTGAAATAGCAAAGCAGGAATCATGACAATAAACTCCCTGTCTAAATTAGTAATATTAGTAATGTGCCTATCTAAGAATTACACCACCCAGTGAGTGTTAGTAAATGTTAGTAACTTAAAAACAGTTAATTGCCAATTAAGCTTAGAGAGGCCCGAATCCAGCACAGCATGGAAGGAAGGGGAAATACCAAAGCCAACCAGAGCTCAGAAATGTGCAACAACGAAGGCACGGGGCGGAACGCAGACAAGCGGTGGAGTGGCATGGCAGACCTGGCATGAAACAAAACATGGAAAAGTAAAAACATGGACTATGAACATGAAATGCAAAAACTGACATGAACTATGAACATGAACTATGAAACCATGAAACTTGAACTATGGAACATGAAACTGTTAAAACCATAAACAATACTGTTCTGGCCAAAGGCCAGAACCCCGGAACACAACAAAGGTTATAACAAAGTCACTGTGTGGTAAGGCATTGCAGTGTGTGCGTGCAACATGTCTTCTCATTCCCATTGTTTTCGCACTGAAGTTCATTTGCTGTGCATATGATTTAAGAGAAAAATGGAGATTGATGATGTAAGGAAAAAGTAATATTTGGAATATTAACATTTTCCAAGCGTACGGTGGACTCAAAGGACTGGATTGAGTTCAGTTTGGTTGTCCACAGTGACATTTTTGTTGGCTTCGGTAAGTGAATGAATCGCAGTATCTTGCTCACATATGATAGCAAAAGAATGGGGACCTTGATGATGAACTGGCTCATGAAGAGGGTGGGGAAATTGAAAGTCAACCTTCACTGTCCTTGTTTGTTAACACTAGGAACCATTCCACTGAGAATTAAGCAAGCCATCACAGAGAAATATGTCAAATATTGCTTCAGAGACATTAGGCCATTTTAGGAACTGATTATTGTTGGTACCACATGTAGTCGTGTATTTTACAGTGCCATTTCCAAGGCATGTATCGAGAGGGCAGGTTAGAAGGGGGAAGTACTTGCACAGAGGCTCAAGGATGCCCTGAAGAATGGAGATGTCAGGATGGGCGTGGATACGTGGACTGACGACGACTGCAAGCTCAGCCACGAGGCAATAACATCTCAATATGTGACCACCAACTTCACGTCAGTTGGTGAAGCTCTCACCGAGGCTTTGTTTCTTGTAGAAGATGGAAAAACGGGAATAACATCAGACGAGATGGTGCACCTTCTACTCAACAAATTTGGCCTGGACCTCATCTCCTTGAGCTGAATTGTGTTTGTGATAGAATTCATTCCCTGCAGCCATACAGGAGCCTTGCTTTACACCTAGTAAGCACTGTCCATTGCCACTGACTGCACCAAGGCACTGGCCGGAAACGCACCGGATGTTGGCGAGATCATATTTGCTGCCAAAGGACTCGCAACGTACGTGATACAGTCTAGCCTGGTTGCGCAATTATCAAAGACATTAACACATATGGGTAAGACAGAATTTTGCACCATTTAGCTTACCCTCAAGTTAGTGCAGGACATCTACACAGAGCTGAAAGGTGACAAATACCTCGCCCTGAACTTGGTTTGCTTCTGGTTTGAGAGACTGAAGAGTCATTGTCAGCCCCCTGCTATGGTAAAATGGTAAAGGGACTGCATTTTATATAGCGCTTTTCTAGTGACATGACCCCAAAGCGCTTTACAGTCATGCCTCTCATTCACCCTGATGGACTCTCCAAATGCTATGATGCTATGGACTCTCAAAAGTTTTTTATTGCAAAAAACATCCAGGCTCTTTTGGTCTGGCCTGAAGTCAACGTATTGAGGATGATGTCACTTTATGAGATGACTGGGATGCCTGCCCATGTCCACATCCTGCTCTTGCCAGCAGTGAGGGAGGAAGATGCTGTATAAGAGGCTGATAATCCTGGGAGGGACACTGGCTACAGGCCACCAGTGGCCTAGAGAGATTTTGCTGAGCAGGTGAACTGAGATGTAAATTTTGGACCAGACGTTGATGAAGTGACTATGTTAATGTCATAGAGGTATGTAATGGATGATGAAAGGGACCAACTGAGATGGTGTAAAATCAACAGTGTGGTCTACTGGTCAAAACTGGTCAAGTTGGTAAGATCAGTGCTCTGGGTTGCAGCAATTAGCAGCAGCAGCCGCAGCGAGAGGGTATTCAGTGCAGCTGTCTGACCGACAGAGCAGAGGAGGACTGCGCTGAAGCTGACAACCGTGGGTTCAATCTAGTTCTTGCGTGACAGCTTCTAGAACCGTGTTAATATAGCTTCATAATTAAATATGTAACCATATAAATGTGGGTTTGATATTCAGCGTGATATCCTTTGTACAATTAAGCAATATTGCACGAGAGCGAGTGATGTTGTTACTGAATATCATCACGGCTGTGATGCGGTCGCAGGCACGAGACAGCAGGCCGTGTGCCGAAGATTTCACTGCTGTGATGATATTAGCATCTGGAAGGGGACAAGAACTTTTTTCCAGCACTGTCGCAGCTGATAGTATTGGCCTTACTGATTTCGATACTTCACCCGCAGGTTCATATAGGCTGAAGGCTACTGTCAAGGCCAGTCAGCCTAACCTAAATCATTTGAACGGCTTAATTTATTCATTCTGATTACTGTCTAATTTATGTTATTTTATGGTGAAAGTGCAAATATTTGTATTGACTTTTATTTGTCGTAGAGTTTTTTGTTCATAGCAATCTGAATATTTGCGCTAGCTACTTAATTTATTTTTTTGATTGCTACTTATTTTATATTTTGAGGCCTTGGCCGCGAGCATTGTTCATTCGTAATTGGCTAAGGCTCTCCAAAGTTCATTCTTGTTCATTTTATATGTTATTAATAACATCATTATTCTTTTTTATTATTCTATTGCTGTGTAAATGACTGTGCTTCGCCTTATTTATTTTGGTCTTTTTTGTTTAAAGCAATCGAATATTTTGCACTACTTAATTTACTCATATTTAATACAGTTTATTTTTTACCAAAAGGCTGTGGCCTAATATCTTATTAAGTTGCACTATGCATGGCTATCCAAAGTTGATTCTTGCTCATTATGTGTGTTATGGATGATAATGGTATTTTTATTATAAATCTATTGTTGTTTATTGAATCCTAATAAACACAGTTTTGTTACGTATGCTTCTGTGTCGCGTGATTTATTAAAGTCTTATGCATAACTCTGAGTAGATTTCGGTCATTCGGATGACTTAGAATTCGTTTGCTTATAAACAGCCAAATTAGTGATAAAATTTCAGTTTTGCAAGAAAAAAACTTTGGCACACCTGTGGGCAGACGTGTGTGGGAGTGAGGCCATCTGTGGACTACAGAAAAGAAAAAACTCCGGCACACGATCTTCTCACTCGCAATTCATTTATTAGTCGGAGTGATGGTCAACAGACCTTCCTTAAGACAACAAACACCCTTGGTGTCTTGAGGAAGGTCAGTGGACTGAAACGTCGACTAATAAATTGATTGCAAGTGAGAGGACCGTGTGCAGGAGTTTTTTCTCAACTTTAGTCCAAAATTTCAGTTTCAAAATTTTGCTCGGGCCCATAAATTCAGCCAATGGGACGGGGCCGTGCTGGGCGCAGAAAGAACATGCCCAGGACTGGGGAGGGTCTGGCTTTTTTTTTTTTTGGGCCTGATAGAACCTATAGTGCCTCGTGACTGCCAGATTGTTTCCTTTGTCACCATCTGTGTTTCTTTTTTCCATTCACCCTCCTGGCTTTACTCTAAAACTCTGAAATGAGAAGACAAGTGGAAGCACACATTTGCATAGGCATATCCAGGGCTGTGCGCAAAGAAGAAAGCTTCACACATTCAGTGAAGCATATTTGCAGTCTGAAGGTCACATATATTTGAGTCTTATCTATTGTTAGCTTTTTAAACTCACGATACAGGGCTGACACCTCTGGTTTGTCACTAACTCCCCCAAATTTCCAGAGCTATCATTCTGTATCAGCCTGTTCCCTTTAAAAGCTCTATCACAGTGCTGGCAAACCCCAGCAGACTGTACAAATGCACAACTATGCAGCAGAGTCTTGCTTCTGGAATCCTCTCACAGTATTATTTTTTGGATGGATGTTCCAGTTGATGTAATAGCAGGCGAATTACACTGTCAGATCTCTGCACTGCATGGATCAGTTTATTTGCTCCCCTGAGCCACTGCTTATTGCAGGCACCAGGCTTTATGGAATATTTGTAGCGAGAGGGTGCTTGGTAATTGGGATCATCGCTTTTTCATGGATGTTACTACTGCTGTGTACAGTCTTCTCAAACACCGCTCGTCCCAAGCAGCTCTTTCCATGATGCAATCAAACGAAGCGCAGTCTTTCCATCAGATGACTCCATTAGAATTCTTTTGTAATGCTGAGTGAACGTATCACCAGAGGCTGTGCGTTGTGCTCCTCTTTGCATAGTTTTCAATTTTCCTCCTCCAGTTGCCTCTTTAAACAAAGAATTGAAGTGTTTTAAAGTCACAGATGGAGGCAGTTTCGGCGGTGTGAAATATTTATTTATTTGGTAATTTTGTTTCAACTTATTTTTCAAAATTTATAGCTGTAATATGCACGGAGAAGCTTTTAAGGTCTTAAAACCGGAGGAGAATCATCGCAGAAATTACAAATATGTGCTGAATTGCATAAATTCCTAATTTTTTTATTCATCCAATATCATGCGGCAGATACTGTGCTAATATTTAATGTCTCATTCCATTCAGAATGCTGGCCATAAACATGGCTTTCTTTTCCACATTTGTCTACTGGCGGTGCCTACTGGTATGTACCGGAAAAAAACTTTTCTTTGATCAGGTCCATAAGTATTTGAACGGTTGCACAATGTTTGCTTTAGGGCAGGGGTGCCGAATCTTTCCCAGAAAGGGACAGTGTGGGTGCAGGCTTTCATTGCAACCAAGCAGCTACACTCCTGATGCTACTAATCAAGCTTATTAGCAAAGAGTCCAGGGGTTGACTAGTAGTAACAGGTATGTAGCTGCTCGGTTGCAATGAAAGCCTGCACCCACACCGGTCCTTTCTGGGAAAGATTGGGGACCGCTGCTTAAGGGAAAGACTTAATTTGATGGTTTTGACAAAAATGTTGTACGACCCATGTAGGGATTGTTATTTTTATACTTTGTTGCAAGTCCTTTGCAGTCAGGGACTTCTGGTGCCCAAAAACATCACCACATGCTGGATTTATTCCCTTGTGGTGCTCTGCCAGCCCTTCAGTGCAGCTGTCTTGAGTTCCTGCTTGTTTCTGGAGTGTTTTTTATTCAGCTTTGCCCACTCAAAGTGTAATACATGCTTAATTGGATTCAGGTCAAGTGATTGACTTGGCCAGTGTATAACATTCTCCTTCCACTTAAAAGGCAGGGTAGGTAAAATAATCAAATATGCATATTTGTGATATTTTTTTGAAACGGTCGATGCATTCCTACAGCAATAAATAACTAATGAATTCTGAAAAAGGACCGAAAAAGATCTGTTATCTGTAGCTGCTGCAATCCTGCAGAAACGCCGACCAAACACTTCCTCACGCTCTGGATGGAAAGAACCAATGAAAAGCCTCCTCTCCTCCCATGCGTAATCTAGCGTTGCCGTGTACGAGCTTGAGCTCAAAGCGTGTAATCTCTGCCGTAGGAGAGTTTTTCCGTTTCTAAATGAAAAGATGAAGAGGTTATTGTAAGCATACTGGAGAATGGTCGCGGCCAGAGTGCATCGCGAAAGAGGTGACTATCAGGTGCACTGAGTAACGCCTGCCCAAAAACCTTTGATTGGCTGGAGTGCATCACTGAAGAGGCAAACATATTAAGGGACTTAAGTTGTGCGTGTAATATTTGCGGTGTGATTTCTGACCGAACGAAAGTGGTCTGGGATAATTGGCCTTGCCCAGCCAAAAAGGCCAGGAAAAGAAGTCCGAAGCTGAAAAGGCTTAGATTGAAAAGGTTACATTGGTCTCTTGAAAGAAGGGTCCATCTATAAGTTCTGTAATTCCCACACCTTGTACTCGATTTCGACACAAATGTCCTCAAATTAAACTTGAAAGTCTGCTTTTTTGATATTATTCAATTTCAACGGTAATATGCTATGGCATACGGCTAAAATTACATCTTTGCCTATTTCCAAATATCTCATAGACCTGACTGTATTCCTCATGAATATTTTTTTTGCAGTGGATACATGCACCTGCTATTTGCATGAAGATGAAAGCCAAAGTAAAAAATCAAACTTTTATGGTGAGTTTGCGCAAAATTTTTATTCGAGGAAGTAATTTAGCCGCTTCACAGATAGGCCTTTATCATGACAGGCCAGGGACGGCAGCTGGGCACTGACGAGGGGCATGCCTCCTCAGCTCTCTGCAGAGGCTTTGCATGGGAGGAACTGTAGCGGTTAAACAGTGTGGGGCGATACAGCGGAATGCACTCTGGCTTGTCAGGGATGAGGAAAAGTGGAAAAGTCTTGTCCAGGATGCTAAGTGGCTTTTCCACCTCTCCTGGCTGTATTATCCCCTTTCTTGGAGGGCTTCTGAACTTGTTTTCAGTCTTCTGAAGATTTGGTTGAGCCTTTTTTGGCTTTACCTGCTCAGTGTTGGCCAGAGATGAGTTAGTTTTTAGCCTGTGTACCCATTGTCAAACGAAGCCTCAGCTAAGAGATCGTCAATATGAGAACTGTTGGCTTCAGTCAGAGATTGCATCTAAAGATGCTAATCCTCCATTACATGGAGACATGTGATTGTTGTGTTGACCCATAGTTTGGGCCCTCGCCTGACTGATGCTGCACGTAAAATTCTCTGTCTTCATTTGAAGCTTCTCCTGCTCGGTTCTGAGTTGACAGCTGATGTCGGAGGATATTAATGTTCACTGTCCAGTGGACGGGACCTGGCCTGATAAGGCCTTGGTGTTTTAGCGCCGTAGATGCCTGTCACTGAACGGCGAGTGGAGAATGATTGACTCTGGCAGTCATAAGCCCTAGCGGGGCCACCATGTTGCGTGTCTCAAGGTACAGTTATTCATAGCGGGTTGGATGGAATTGAATAATGCATGCTTTTCCACAAAGGCATTTGTGTGCATAATGGATTCTGTGGTTTGGCTTAGGCAGCAAACAGAAATTGGGAATTTGTTTGGTGCTTAGTTACTATGAGAGCTTATACTATGAGACGAAAGATCCGCGTTTCACTCTTGCTCTTCTTATCACTGGAATTTTGCCACATAATTTCCCCTCGAATCTTGTAGCCGTGGTTGAGCTAAGTAAAGCAGACAGTCATGTGTGATAACTCAGCAAAAATGTTGATAATTGAAAAAGAACCTGTTCAGCAGAAAACTGGGATAGTGTTTTGTACATTAAGAACAGAATTGAAAACAAGCGTCCTAATGTGTAGAGCGGGGAATATGCTGTTTGAATTGGACTGCTGGTGGTTGCTCTGCCTAATTAGCCTAATGGACTGGGCTTTCAGTCCAGGGTTGCACTCATTTGTAGATGTAAAATGGTTAATAAATATATTACATGGCATTCATTCGACACAGGCTTCTATTAAACGCAACTCCAAAACATGTTCATGCCATCCCTCGCAGGAACAACTTAAAACACTCATCACATAATATTTTCATAAATTATTACCTTTCCATTGCTAGAAATTTAAAGTCTAGTTCTCGATATTAATAGAGAAGAAGTGAAAGGAAAATTAACATGAAAATAAGTCTGTAAAGTTATGGTTTATTATTGCATGTCAATTTAAATATGAATTTGAATGTGGTAACACTGACAACATCTTCATATTAAAAAGGTTGGAAATAGCAAATCTGAAAGTTGAAGGTGAAACTGCCGGTGACACTTGCCGTTCTGACGCTTGAAGGTCTCCTCTGTGGACAGGTCTGCTCTGGGCGCTGACTGCACCTTCGTAAAGCGTTCTATGTGTGGGTCATCTTTTCCCAGATGCCCCACTTAATGGTTTACCTTACCCTTGGCTATGAAGCACAGACCACATCCAGCACCCAGAGTCTGCAAACAGTTCGGCTCTTGCAGGGGCTTTTGAAAAGAGAGGAGGGGGAACTATCGCCCGCTTGATTAAGCTCCCGCACAAAATTACTGCCATAATCCACCGAGCGAAAGCCGTGAGCTGGGGAGGAAAGGAGCGAAATATTTCTCCGAGGACCGCTCGGTGAAACACAATTGAATGCGTCTTGTTCATTTGGCGACGTGTTTATCTGAAAGCAAGCATGTTGGTACTACAGGTGGCCAAATTTGCGAGGCCGGAAACGGTGTTCTTACTGTTTTACGAGAAAATAAATCCCACGAAAAAGGGCTCGCTTTGATCGACCCTCATTCTTGTGTGCAACCTATTTAGAGCATTAGGTTTGGTGGCCTTGCTAATCTTACTGGGGCTAAAGTTGTAATTGGGGATCCTCTTATTTATCATGCAGAGGCGTGTTGTTCACACTCCAGTTTTATTACTCCAGTAAATGTTTTTTTTTTTTGGGAAAAATTAACGTCTATTGTCTGTTACCCATGGTTACTGCATAATCCAGGGCTGCTCCGCCCTATTCCTGATTCTGCTATGCTGCAGGCTTGCGCTCAGAAAAATTATGCATCACCTCACTCAACAGCTTGAACTTTGCCTGGGCTGATGCGTAAAATGGAATTCTCAAAATTATTCTTCAGATGAAAATCTACAGCACGATAGAACAGGGTTGAGCAGCATTGTCCTGGGTAATCGCGCAGAAACCTTGTGCTCGGGATAATAGTCTGTTGAGCAAGAAAATAAGCTTATTTACAGAAACAGCGAGTCATCTCACCTGACCCACATTGCTGTGCAGGTGGATGTGCCAGCATTTCTGAAGGTCATTGCCCTGATACCCCAGAGGAACTGCGTCTGTTGATGCTCGACAAAAGATTAATGTGATTTTATCCGAAAAGCACCACCCAGCGCACATGAATATACAGCAGAAATAAAAGGGAGTCCTTGGAGGTCTCATGTGTTTTGATAAGAAAATCGATGGACCTGCATTGTTGATGATTTCCTGTATCAGTAACCTTTGAATGCCTTTTGATTGTTTGATTCTGTTCCCAGCTGCCTTGTAACATGAGCATGAAAAAAACTGGGATTCTCATTTGACTGCCTACCTGATAGATGCCATCTTTCACTGCAGTATTGATCATTACATTGATCTAAAACAAAGCAAAAACAGAATAAAAAATTGAAGAAACTGAGTAAAATGGGCTGTAAGGATAAAGTGTGAAATTATTTAGCAGGGAATAGTTTATATGTCCAGCATTGGTGTCTCTTTGGTGTTGTTCATCGGCATTATTATCTCACTCCAGGAATATTGTTTAAAAAAAGCCTGCACTTTTCGAGCTGCTCCAAGGAGATATTGCATCAAATCGCCTCTATCTTTTCCTCCTCTCAGATTTATTTTAGGTGTCATTGGTGTTGGAGGAAAAGGCGGCGACCTCAGGCTATACAAGAGCAAATGGGAACTGCATCTCAACCAACTATGCTGCACGCCGGCATTATTGCTGAATATTTAGCAGTGGTCTATAAATAAAAGTCAGGCAGGAATATTGAGTTCTGTTCCAAGCAAAGAGCAAAATGTCAAGGCTGATTAGCAAGCATATGGTAGTAAGATGTGGTCTCCCAAGTTGTAAAGTCTGTTATCCTTGACTAATTCAACTAATCTTAGTCTATCAGGGTGAATTTGGAATGGCAGGAGGTGGTATACATACATGTTCAGTTGCTGGAGTTCTCTGGTGTGTAACACAAGCAAAGTGTGGCTTGTTTATTGGACCCTGGTCCTGGGAAGCCACAAAGTAAATTGGATTTTGTCATGGTAGAGATTGGTGCAAACTTTCATCAATTAGTCAGGGCTCAACTTTCACAGTGGCACAAGCGGCAGAAGCCGCTGGATATTACTGACTTTGCCGCCGAATACACATAAAAACCGCGGCAATGTTTTGCGGCGATAAAAATCGCCAGTGCCGTTACGCTTTAAATCACTCACACAGTGCTAGGCGGGGCCCTAGACGGCTGGAGGCCCCGATGGGTGTAGCAGGCTGGGTAGCATCTAATCAGACTCACGACCACAATCGATAATTTATGGGCCAGACTTTCCAGCCTTTACCCTGCAGTGGCTTGTAAATGGGCGGGACGGGGATTTTTACATGACCATATGCAGAAATCACACACTCCGTCATCACCCTTGTATTTGCTTTATCAGCAAAGAGGTCAACCTCACACCCACGTAAGCTTTTTTACACTACGTAATTAACTTGAAGGCACGACGATGGCGCTTATGTCGGGAGGATGAAAGTGAACTGCCCAGACTGGTACTGGGTGGGGATGAGGAAATCTGCACCATGATCGCTCATTCTGATGACATCACATCGCGGGGAATAGCGATAAAACTAAGGCTTGTTTAAAATTAGGTCATCAATTCAAAAATAATCACCCAGCATCCTTCCAATAAAAGCTTGGGCCTTGGTATCAGTCAACTTCTGATTGATAGATATAACATCAATCAAAAATCTGTATGAGAAGGGAATTAAAAAAATGAAAGTAAATACAGGACAAAGGGCTGACTGCATGCTGAGTGGACTCAGGACAGTAGCTAAGTGTGAACTAAGGAGAATAGTAGGCAGGATTACACACCACCACCAACATTAATGAAAAGACAACGGTAAACAATACGGGCACTAAATTATCCTGCCGTGGCAGTGCATGTACAGTGCCCAACAGGAACATGTAATACATGCAAGATTAGCACTGTATGGACAGGTAAATTTCTGTGATTAGCAAAGGCCACCACGGCAAAGCGTCGCTATGGAGGCTTGAAAAGCTGCTGTGGAGAGCCCTTGGTCTCCACAGCAATTTTTGAAAAAAAAATATAAATAAAAAATACAGCTGTGGAGGCAAGTTGGGAAATTCAAGGCCGGACTTATGACCTTTAACTTGTGCTAGACATAAAAACACTTTCATCACCCGCCAATAAACATTGCCATTTATATTACTGGTGTGATGTTTGTACAAAAACCTTGTCATGCTGTCGGTTAGCTAGTGAGTCTATACCTATAGATTTCCCTCGTCATAATGGTAAAATTAGTGTCTCCAGCAACCGGTTATCTGTACTCACCATCAGGTCTATGTCAACTTATGCAGAGTATTTACAGGCGTAGATGTAAGGAAAAATGTTGCCTGCAGGGGCTTGTCTTCGGCTTGCAGTCACTACCTTTTAGGATCAGAATTTTGTCTCTCGTGTCTGTAATGAGGTCAGCATTGTTTTACATGTTGTACCAATGCTTCTTTTTATTTCTCTATTTGAGGTTGGCGAGTCCTGCTATGATGGATCAGTACTTTCTCTGGTTTAGCACTGCAGGATATGTGCTACAATGAGTTGCCGTTATTTGATCGATGAGTTTTCTGGGTACTGCATTGACGCTTGCATGTGCTTCCATTATAGATCAATTCCCTTTCTGGTTTCTGTATTGAACTTGTACTCACAGGCATAGGCAAATGAGACTGTTTTCTGGTGTCTGTATTGAGCCTAACTTGTGCTGCCATTTTTGGATCAATATGTTTTTTTGATTTTCTACATTGAGACTAGCATGTGGAGCCATTGTTATTATTATCTCCGCGTTTTTAAAAAAGCGAGGAGATCTTGTAATAAAGTTTGGCATCTGTCTGTCTGTCTGTCCGTCCGTCCAAAACAGTAATTCCTCCTAGGCCATTGGACCAATCAACCTGAAACTTTGGTGTGTGTGTAAGGTAGTGACCCAGACGGGCGCACAATGCATGTAGGATTTAAATTCATTTCCTCAACTGGCCACCAGGGGCCTTTTTGTGAAAATTGAAAAATGGCCATAGGTTCCTTATGCATTGAGCTAGGACGCTCAAATTTTTATGGGTGGTTCATGGGATGACCCGTTATTACATATCAGGTGGGTTCTTGATTTGACCACATTTTGACCATTTTTCTTTTCTAGGTCAAATGGCGTCAGGTGTGCCCATCATTGAAAAGGATGACAAGTTTTGTTATTACTCAACATAGAAGGCTGCAAATTGGTATGGATATGAGTCTTGGTGACAGCAACCTGCATGCCAAAAATTGCCGTCCTGTGATTCATCTTTTGGCCACCAGGGGTCTTTTTGTGAAAACTGAAAAATAGTCATAAGTTAATGACCATAAGCCTTATGCATTGAGCTAGGACGCTCAAATGCCGTCAGGTGTGCCAAACGTTGAAAAGGATGGCACGTTTCCTTATTACTCAACATGGAAGGCTGCTAGTAACCTGCATGCCAAAAATTGCCATCCCGTGATTTATATTGTGGCCAGTAAGTACTCTATCCAACTAACCAACTACATCGCATTGCTATAACTCTGATTAGTATCAGTGCTTTGTCACTGCAACAAGTAGATTACCCTTTGTACAGCAGAATGTCAGTTCAGTGAATTGCCCTCAGACACATTACTACTACTCCCATAACACTTGTTGCGGAGCGCGGATATTTGCGATGGCACGCCATCGACACGCGTCTAGTTGATCTTTGTTTTTCTGGCGTCTGTATTGAGGCTATGGCTTACAGCCGTTGCGGATCAGTGCCTTCCTAGTGCCCGTATGGAGGCTAGCATGTGTCGACTTGAAGATCTGTGGATTTTCTGGTTTCTGTATTGAGACCCGCTAACGCTTCCATTGTAGATCAGCGGTTAATATATTGAGGCTAGCATCTGCTGCCATTAAGGATCAGTGCCTTTTTCTTGTTCCTGTATTGAGGCTAGCATGTGCTGCCACTGTGAATCAATTTGTTTTTTGTTTTCTGTATTGAGGCAAGCTTCTGTTGTGCTGCCAATGTGAACTTTTCTGAGTTGTGTGGGACTAGAATGTTTATTCTGCCATTAGAGATCAGTGATTTTTCTGGTTACTGCATGAATGCAGCATTCAAATGGGCTTCTGTTAATTGTGTTCGCGAAAGGAGTCCATATGAATGCCCCCCTCTTGTGATATTCACAACCTCAGTGGAAAGTTTTTAAAAGCTCTGAGTTCACCAGTTTTGACGTATTTTCTGAAAGAGCGAAAGCTATGGAAGTTCATATTTTGGTGGATGAAAGCTAACATATTGTTATAATATACAGAGTTTTTCTTTGTAATTTCGTAATATGTCTGATATTTCCTCCATCCTCCTCTGTCTCTATGCCTTTGGTTTTTCCGCATACCATTATCTCTCAGATGCTAACAGAAGCATTATTATCACCAAATGTGGTTTTTAGTTATAACCGCAAACTGTAAAAGCCATGCATTGCAACAGTGTTACTGTAGTCACTGGTTTATCTTCAGTCATATGAAAATTTGTCGCGTTTGTTGCCTCATTTCTCGTTCCACACCATGACATTAAAACACATAGCATGTCAGCATTTCTTGTAAAAAAGCAAAGTATGTGCAGAGAACAGTGAAGGGTCCTTTGCTGTCAATTTTGCCTTTGTCTGGTGGTATTCTCGCAACAAAACACTTGAACCAAAGTATATTCTGCGCATGACTTCCCATGTCGTGACCACAGGCTCAGGAGTTCAGTTTGAATGCTGCACAATGCTGTGCTCATGTCATTTATTTACCATAAACACCAGGCTCTGACTCGCGTTCATGCCAGCGTTTTAATCACGCGAGAAATTCCGTATTTTCTTGATAGCTCTGATACGTCTGTCTGAGAAGAAAATTATGCGAAAATACTAGAAATTGGCATGTTCATATCAGTGACAAATGTAGCCTAAATAAACCCAATTTAGTGCTATTTTTAGTCATGCATGATATTTTAACCATGAAGAACCCTGTAAAATGTGAAGTTTCTCTGGACCACACCACTGCGAAGCAGGGACCAGCACTGTAATCACAAAAGAATGTGACTGAGTTAATGGCCGAGTGAGTGATGGAGTTCAGTGTTAGAGTTTCCTGTTAGGTTTTGATCTGGTCTTGTTCTTAAATTAATGGATTAACAGTGTAACCGTTTAATATGTCACCCAACATGCATAAACGGAATGCACTTAGACTATACACCTCGGCACTGACATCCTGTTTAGCTTTAAAACTAACATGAAGAGGTACATGTTGTAGCTCTGGGAATGTTTTTAACTTCACTGTCTTTCCCATATGACGTGACCGGCACCTGCAGCCATTATGTATTAGTGCGTTTTCTGGGTCTGTATAAGCATCTACCGCCCTCATTAACAAGTTCTTTTTCTGGTTTCTGTTTTGAGGCTTTACGGTCGGCAGTCATGGATCGGTTCCTTTTCTTGTTTCTGAATCAAGCCTCGCTCGTGCCGCCATTATGGATCAGTTCTTTTCCTGATTTCTGCGGCGTTGAGCTCTCGCGTCTACTCATTAAAATTGCGCTCACTCTTACATTCGGCTCGCGTGAAAATCTGTGTGCTCGTCGGGCCGTGCCAGCGCCACAAGGAGTAGGAGCGGTTTGCAGCTAGGAATGGTAATTGCTGTCGTCTTTGGAAAATTACGAGCTTTGAGGTGTGAACAAAAACTGGGAAAGAGGCGGCGTACGTGCTCATCTTACTTTGTTGTTTCCGCGGTTATTTCCGTCGATCTGTCATTGTGCCGCGCTGCTCTGAGTCTCCCTTGTCTCTCCATTGCAATCTTGAATAAAGTAATTTCCTCATCAGGCCCAATTATGCGAGTACAGCTTTAAGTGAATGTGAATGCACTAAAGAATGCAGAAGTGCTAATGTACAGCTCTCTAAAGTGAGTGTTCCACTTCCTGTTCTGGACAAGATTATAGTCCCCCAGTGATTATGGTCATTTCTTCCTCTTTCAGCTTAATGGATTTTGTCCGATTCAGCTCACAGTGCACAGGAATGGCTAGATTTTAGTCATTTGGCCAGTCGAGGTAAAGTGCACCATCCAAGGTTGCTGGAGATTGTGTGTCTGGATTTCCAGACAGAAGGCTGCTGGTACATTTCCGTACAGGCTTGTGTGTATCATATTCTCCAAGTTTTTATATTGCTACAATTTAGAATGTTTTTCCAGTTTTATCTGCTCTGCAGAAAAGCAGAAGCGAGACCTAGAAACACAAACGTCTGTGACTGAGCGAGTGACGTAGTCTTACCATTGGTGGATTGAGTGAAAGATGAAGTTACACCATTGATCAATTGAGTGTCAAAGTTTCCCTATTGGCCATTGCTCTTTCAATATGATTATTCGCAACTACAGTCCTGCCACATACTAGGCTTTGACCTAGTTTTTTTCTTCTGACAAGGTCCTTCGCACTTTGGAGTGCCCCAGTGACGCTACATTAGTGAGGCTGTGAAAGTGGTGCCAAATCCATTTGACACTGAGCTACTCAGCTTCAGGTCACGCTGGTCGCAGTGTCTGCCGATATTTACGGTTGTGATAGCTAACATAGACACCGTTCCTCCTGTAATTGGAATAAGATATTTTGTTTCTCTTTTCATGAAATGATTGTGATGGTGCGATGTATTCTTAATAGATAAAGTGCCTGAATTCAAAATTATTCCAACTTTATGGGCAGTAATGTACTTGTCGTGCAAGTGAACGTGACAAGGATCAGCTGTCGACTAGGGATTCAAATGCAATATAAGCTAATGGTTAACTTCTTCAAATAGTTGCTTAGATTAGGTCCTTGTGGTACCTCAAACCTGACCTTGACCCCCCCAAAAAAACTAAAAAAACTGTTCATTGATTGACGACCAGGCAGCATGGGAAGGGAACCTACTCTCTATCGGTCTGCACTGTCATTGACCATTCATGGACACTGATACTATGTCGATGTCCATCCCTCTGGTCCTCTCCTCACCTTCTCCCACTGAGTCTCATTACCCCTGCAGACCAGGCTGTTTAATAATGCGGCCTCCAATTCTGGCCCTCCAGCCTGCATCTACCGCCAGCTGCTCCTGTGGCCTTTCCGCAGGCTGGGGACACTCATCTTCCTCCCAATCTCATTATTCTGCAGCCCTCCAGTTCATCTTTCTCGATCCGACCGTTATGAGTCCGAATGCCTCAGCGAGATGAGTAAGAGCGAACGCTCGATTGCTTTGCTGGAAAGGTTAGAATATTTGGCAGCGACACGGCCTCAACCTCGCATCCGAAGTAGTCATTAATGCAGCCATTATTCCCGAGACTGGAGAGAGAGGGAAACTAGAGCGCACCTGCTTGCGGAGTTTCGACATCAGTCACACGGGGAGGAATACCGCCAGTCTGGATGTAAAATATGTCAGAACATGCTTCAATAGAAGTCACACAGGCGGTAATGACAGCCGCCTTATCCGCTGTCTGGCAGTCATGTTACGTTACTCACCAGAGTCAATGACTTGCTAATTAGACACCCAGTTCATTTTTAAACAGCCACGTGTTGAAGGATGGTGTAACTACATGAATTTCCCTTTTATTATTAGGTTTTTTTTTTTGGGTATAAATATGCATTCACACCATAGTTTATTTGAGTGACAATTTAAATAGTGTACGTGTGAAACAAACCAATTAAATACATGCTGCATGCCTCAGCACTACAAGAAAAGCCTGTCCTAATGTCTTCTAATGAGACCTATTTTATTAGCATCAATATATAGGGACATTTTCATAGCCCAATCACAGATGTTGAACTGAAACTATCTCAGCTCATTTTCCATCTTTTAATATTATTTAACAAAAAAAAAAATGAGATTTGAAACAGCAGATTGCGAAGGCTAGGAAGTGTTTATTTTGGTATTTGTGGCATGTTTCTCGTCAAGTGAAGCAAAGAAGTACGAAAAGATTCAGGACTAATGGATGATGCCAAAGTACTGAATAAGCACCACTGCCTGATGGGGTCGAGCTCGGAGTTTGACTGCTGCAGATAGGCAGGTGGGCTCTAGGACTCTTCATCACTGGACTTTTTGTCCCCAGACTTTTCGTCCCTGAATTTTTCATCCCTGGAATTTTTGTCCCCATGAACTTGTCTGTCCCTGGACTCCTTTTCCTTAATGATGCTTTGCCCTCTTCCTGCATTATATCCCTAACCCTAAACCTAACCCTAACCCTTATATCATGGCGATTGGTCCGTCATTCGTCCGTCCATCCATCTGTCTACAACGGTTGCCCGTTTTGTTATGATTAGGGGACGAAAAATCTTGGGACAAAAAGTCCAGAGACAAAAAAAGTCCTCGGGGACGAAGAGTTCGGGGACAAAAACTCTGGGGACAAGAAGTTCAGGGATGAAAAATTCAGGGAGTCCTGTTACCAGGCAAGTGCACCCCGGTGAAAACAGACCCTTTGAGATTCTAGGATGAGATTGGAGGATGAAAAAATGAAATGCGGCAAACATCTATTTTCAGCAAATCGTGGATGGTGAACTAAGAGCTTGTGTTGACTTTTCAGAAAGGATTGGTTTGTTTAATCACTTCTGCATGGAGCCAGATGCTTTCTTGCTGGCATTGTTTTCCTCTGTCTTGTAGAAATATGATGCTGTTAAGAATATGGCAATGAGAAATGTCTGTTTCCTGAGTAAGAGATGCACCAGCTTGCAGGTTCGGCTCTCCCTCGGGTTGGCGTGTCGTCGACAGATGTGGTGTCGTTCTGTCAGTCCTGTGGGACGTCTGCAGAATCCCAGAGATACGCTCAGAATCAAGTGCCGTGTCTTGTGGAGCACAGCTGGCCCTCCATCAGTTTTTTTGGAATCGGCAAGCCTTTAAACCCGTGAAGCAATTCTGACCTGATCCGTTATGAGACACGCAATCTGGATCTGACGCAAAATGCCTCCACCATTTAATGGCGCCGCCCGTGGGCTCTTTTCGTAACTTACTTTGTTGACGTCCTTTCACTCGTATTTCTGTCGAAAGCTTAACTGACATTTCTACACTCGCCGCAGGGGTATTGGAAAACGAATGCTGGTCAAAAAAAAATTCTGTCGCTCTCACCGAACATACATAAATGAGTTGGCTGTAAAAAGCTTATTCATCGGTGCTTGGTGCACTCACTCAAGGTGTTGCCTTGGGTTTTATTTTGCGACACTAAAACCTGAGATAATTAAACATAAAACTTTCAATCTCCTTTGTGCAATTTTGGATGGTGATATATATGAGTCCTCTATATTCAGTTGCTTGCTTTGTTTCTTAATGAGCTTGTGCACTACATAGAGTTTTTTGCAGCCTTTATTCTCCTCAGCTGTATGGGCGTTCTGTTCCAATGGCTTTGTGTGATGAATATTACTCTTCACGGTGAGTCCTGTGTATGTTCTCTGCAGCCGTACACTCATGCCAGCTGCACATTTGGTATAGGTCACTTCATAATGTCAGGCTGTTGTCGTATGTATGTACACCCTTAAGGTACCCCCACCACCAGCTAGTTAATTATTCATAGTAGCTGCATGCTTCTCGAGCTGGTGGGGGAGGAGCTACGTTCTTAAAGGTATGCTAAAATGTGCTCACACGCATCTTTTTGGCTCTTCTGATCTGAATGTCTTCTCTTGGCAGGCGAGTTAACATTGTGACATGCAGTTAAGCAACCACGGTGGATAGACTATTGGCTTCTTGTTGCTCTGTTCGAATCAAGGACATTCATCTGGGCATTGTACAGTACCTTGCCCATACACAGGGCCGTCGACAGGGGGGGACAAAGGGTATGTTGTCCCGGGCCCAGACATATAGGGGGGCCCAGAACTGGTCCTTCATGAAGATACGATTAATCATTCTGTTTAATTTCAAAATGTGTTGATTTGGGGGTGAAATGTGACATATTTGCATTCAATAAATGATTTCTGGTTCTTTTGCCTGTATTGTCCTCGAAAATAGAGTCAAGAACACCCCTATATCACCCATAATGCAGAAATGGTTTGGTCTTTGATTAAAGCATAAAAAAGCGCGGCACTATTTGATCACACGGCTTCGGCAATAAGCCTGAGTGCTCGCTTGCCAACAACATGCACAAATCAGGAGCACAGAAAAGAAAAGACAAGAGAAAAAGAGAGGAAGAAGCAAAGAGCCTCAGGTGCTCACTCCATAAATATTTTAAAAAAGATTCAGATAATGCAGCAGGTGGGACAGCTGAGCCAGGTAAAGGAAACTTTTTTTTTCGAGCCTCGTAATGTAGCCTAACCCGTACGTGCGATGCGCCATTCATAGTTGGAGATAGCAAGATACACAGAGTGAAGAATGATCTGCACACATGCACAGGCCATTGGATTATTTCATAAACATATCAATTTAAAAACACTGTGTTGCATATGTCTTATTGAAGTCAAGAATATGCACATTAGGCCTATGCCCGCAATCATATCCTAATGTTTCAGGCACGTTATCTGCACTCCGATTAGCTAGTGGAATGCTGCCTCTTGTTAATCAAATCTTATTTCGTTGGAAATCAGCCCGTGTAGACATGGCGGCATTTGAAATTGCTCCTAGGTAGGCCTAAAGTTGAATGTAAAAAAACGGGCTTTAAATTTGGTGTTCTGTTAACGATTAAACTTTAGTGTAGACTGGATACCCTTCAAATAAGTCCATGATTCCAGAAAAATGATAACCAGGCGCAGACTGAAAAGCGCAGTCAATGAAACTAGCCCAAGAAGCTCTAAACCAGGGGTCGGCAACCCGCGGCTCTAGAGCCGCATGCGGCTCTTTAGCGCTGCCCTAATGGCTCCCTGGAGCTTTTTCAAAAAAGTTTGAAAATGGAAAAAGATGGGGGAGGGAAATATATTTTTTTGTTTTATTTATTTATTTATTTATTTATTTATTTTATTCAAGTATGGCTTTGCGTTGTTAAAACATCATGCGAAAGCACACGCAAGGGATTTTCGTCTTTACACACCATAGGCAGACCTACCCGATAGTTGCCCGAATTAAGGGTTCAGCTTCGGGACAAAAAAAAAATATTTCTATCTATTTGAGGCAAAAGTCATGAATAAAAACGTGTTGAAAAATGGGCTGAAATTACAAATTAAACGAAACAATTGTAAAATAATCCACAAGACAAATCAAAAGTTTTAAATCAGTCATCACTTTTTTCAGTATCAGACAATAGCCGCCCTCTTGTTCTGACAGGTGTTGAAGCTGTTTTCTGCTTCTTCCACTCCCTCACCCTTATGAGGTCCACAGAAAAATACCTCTGCATATTTCACAACTGACCTCTTAAATTTTATATCGTCATTTTTATTCTTTCGCTTTCGTGTCAACTGACGATGACTCTGACGTAAGCGACGTACCGGTAGAAGAGGAAGCGGCGCATTGTCCACCTTTGGAGTTGGCGGAGTTGTTCAGAAATGACGATTTTGATTTCGAAGACTTCTTTGGATTTAGTGATTAGGAGTGACACTGATTGTTTGGTTGTAGCATGTTCTATATGCGACAGTTATTTGAATAACTCTTACCGTAATATGTTACGTTAACATAGCCTACCATGTTGAAATAAAACGGTTTAAATATGTAAATATGTTGAAATAAAATGGTTCACTGGTTAAATGGGTTTGGAATACCTGTTATTTAAGCATTGGAGTGAGTAGAGACGGATAAAAGGGGTTTTGGGTGGTTACTGTGTGGCGGTGTGTATGTGTGCGGGAAAGTTGGGGGGGGGCCCACTCAGGTGATGTTGTCCCGGGCCCAGCCAAAGCTGTCAACGGCCCTGCCCATACATACACGTCAGTATCCTTGGGCTTGACAGTATATTTCTGTTAAAATGGTGTTTTGAATTCGCGAAGTTTGACGCTGATCGTATTTCTACTGGTTTTTGTTGTTAATTTGAAAATTAGCCTTGTTCATGCGATTTTCGTGACTTGCAAACAAGTTTTATTTAGATCAGAATGCTTCATGAGCGCCCCATCATGGGCAGTACGTGAATCTCCTGTTACAAGAGACTCTCAAGTAGAGAGTGGTAGTTCATCAACAGTCAGTGGCTCAAAACAACCACTCCTGTGATTTATGGGCAAAATTACTGCATTAAATGTCAATGGGAAGTATTTTGCTTGTAAGCTCCCTTTGGTGTCACACGGTGTTTTGGTATTTCTAGGCTTTGCTTGAGAAGGATATTGTTGAGTCGCATGGTTTCATTTCTAATTTAGATCATGCCCTTAATGTTCTTTGACTACTAGGTGACATATTTAGGCAATCTGAAAATTTCCAGAACTTCGTTAGATGTAAGCAAGCTTGAAAACCCCTGAAAGATGGTTATTCCAAAGAGAAGCCTTGAGGGTCAAATTCCTAGGCTTTGTTCGCGCTTTTTGATACCCTTCCGTTTCACTGGAGAGTGGGTTTAATCGAATTTCAAAGCAACACTCTGGATGCCCTGCTCATTCTATTGAGAGCAAACTTTCCTGCCTCCATCAAATCAGCGAGTCACGCAGCAGCTCTGCTGTTAGCGCTTCCTGACAACCCGTGAGGGTTGCCTGTGCTTCAGTACAGAAAGTCTTCTTCTCCCACTCCTGAGGTAAAAAGAAGCTGAAAGAAATCTTCCTGAAAGTTGCGGGCGTATCACTTTTTCACTTCCTTGAGGAGAGCACATTCAGTCTGTCTAAGTAATAAATTGGCCTACATCTCTGCTTCAGGAGGAGTAGAAAGAGGCTTGCAGTTAAAGTTCCAACAGGCACTTACCTACTGCACAGATTTCAGAATTGTGCTGAATTGTGGGTAATGGAGTTTTGGAGTCTGTTGTGGATATCCATAACAATGAAAGAAGAATGCAGCCTGTCAGTAGGATTGATTTTGCTATTGTGCAGAATTGTGGGTAAGGGAGTCTTACAGGCCTGTTGAGGATTACTGCCAGTTTGAGAAGAATGCAGTTGGGCCATTGTGGCAGAAATGTGCCTTTTTTTTTGGGAAACACTCTGTTCACTCCGTTAACTGTAGGTGCGGGCAGGGCTCGCCCTTTGGGAATGCAGCGCAGTTGATTCACTGACAACCTCCCTGGCCTACAGGCATGAGCGTTTCACTTAGTTGCACAGTGATATAATGGAGTTGCCTTTGCAATGCACCTAAAACAGAGTGATGTGTGCAAGCCGAAGTTGTGAAAAGTGCCAGCGCCTATCTGTTCTTCCCTCCCCCTGTCCCTCCCACTTATGAATATCTATAATGATATTACATGGGTGTTTAATTATTCATGAGCATCATGTTCCACCAGGGGGAGAGGAATGGGACAGCGTAAAAGAGGTTTTAAGGCTGTCGCTTTGAATTCAAAATTCAAGCTATTACTCCAAGGTGATTTAAAAAAAAAATAAAAAATTAAACTGATGTAGATTCTAATTAAAAATTTACTGTCTGCAAGCGCTGTGTGAACTTTTGTCCATGTTTGCTTGGAGAGAGTGTTTTTAAAATTTACTGTCCTTGTGACCCGAGCTTCATCTCTTATGCCCTCTCACAAATCCAGGCTTTTCTTGTTTTTTCTGTTAAAGCCAAAGAAGAAAATGGAGGAAACCAGCAAAAGCATCAGGGAGGCGATGTGGTGAACCATCTTGGATTTTACACTTTTCTTTTAACACTTACATGAGAAAGTAACTGATAACGGCAATGTTGTTTGCCAACTTCGTAGAGCTACTGCTTTGCAGTACCGACAACTATTTTGAGAAGTCACCTGATAGTTTCCCACCCTAGCAAAGCAGCGGAGCCTCAGAAATCGTGTGCAACGACATTGGCCTCGCAGCCTCACCTAACTACCACTGGTTTCCCAACCCTCACCTTGGACGCCTCAGTTGCTGGTTTCACTGCTTGCTGCAACCAATCCTTCAGCTTGAATGTACCTGTGTGGTATCGCATGGTTTATAAGGGAACAGTTTGTAAGGGTTTTGGAAAACTGATAATGTGCTGCATTTGCTGTTTCAGTTGTAGAATGAATAGGGGGCAGAGTCTATTTTTTATGTGTCATCCCCGGAGAGGGGAGAGGGGAGACTTATCGTTTTAGGCTCGGTTCCTGTTCGTGTTTGTGTCGGCATTCCCACTTTGTTTCCGGAGCGTAACTCCAAAACCGTTTGCATGATCTTTACGAAACTTTGCATACTTAATACTAAGGTCCTGAAATGGTGCTTTTAGGTCTGTGTCCGTCTGTCTGTCCGGTGGTTGAGGCAGGGAAGGGGGCCAGGGGAGAGAAGTGTTTTTACGAGTAAAAACACGTTCTAGTTTTTTTTTTTGTTATTTGCAAACTGGTATAAAACTGACAACAGCTGTGGTATAGAAATATTCGAGTGTGAATATTCATCGGCAATTGAAAGGGAACGCCTTTAAATATGTACATTTTTCATTGAAAACAGCCAAATAAAGTAACCAAAATATCAGTCATTTTAGTGTTCAGGAGGGTTCTCCTCATAAATAGGCTTTTTGTGTTGTGTTTGAATTGATTTGAACAAATTGCTGATTAGTTTGAGCTTGTTGAGGTTGTTTTTGTGAAATAATGACAGAAAGGTCTCTATTAATAGCGGTGAAATGATTGGTGTTGCTCTGCTGCAAAAGCCTTGTTTGTGTTTGCAGCCTGGAAGGCCTGATGTTTGTGGCCTCTGTTCATTGTCCTTCAACAGACAAAGGAACCGTCCTTGTTTGCAGCGAGCGTCGAAAACCCGCTCGCATCAACCTCGTTCACATCGGCGACGGGTACCGCAACTCAGGTCTCTTCTATGCTTCACCACTGTACAGCACGTTTTTGGGATGACGGTTCGCTTCCCCTTTTTGCTCAGGTGAATACCTTCCTTTCGTCGAGCCGATGAAAACTAACAGAGCAGAAGGCGCGGGTGGACGAGGAATCGAGATAACAGTTCAGGTGTCGGCAGGAACGATGCTGAGATGTTTTCAAGGCCACTGGTCGGCCAGCCTGTTAACGTCCGCGTGCGGTTGAGGTAGTCCGTGCGCGAGGCCCGCCCTTGAGCCGCGGAAGAAGTGAAGGTCAGCGCACACGCTCCACCTCCACGGCGAGGCTTTGATTTCTTTTTGGCTGATTTGCTCAGTCCGATCAGAGTAATCCCGGGACAATTATATTAGGAGCGATTAGGGCTGATATCCGTGGCTCTCATTAAAGGCAGATCCTGATCCTGATTTCGCCCATCTCTCTCTCCTCCCACACACGTCAGCTGGCCGGGGGTGCTTGGTAAGGCCATACACTCTCAACACACACAGGCATATGCACTCACACCCTCACGCTTTTCCCAGCACACTCGCACACACACATACTCACACTCTCGCAAAAACATTCATGCACACGGGGTCTCTTTTCCTCGCACACACATGTATTAACCCTCTATTAACCAAACCCATTTCCAATTGTGTTAAAATTATTTCCCTTTGCAAAAATGTTTATTTTGGGCCATAATTTGAAAAACAGTAGACAAAAAACATTTTCGACACATTTGGCCCACCTTTCCAAATTGTAGCCTGCTACATTGGGTAATAATGCTAATGAAAAAATTAAAGTGATGTACTATTCAATTTATTCTCAAATGTTTATTTGGCAATAAGAAACAAAACCAACAGGGTGTCCAGGCTGTTAACCCTTTTACTTCATGTAGCAGATATGCTACGCTGGTTAATAGAGGGTTAACTCACGCATTTGCTTATGCACACATGCACACACTCTTTTCCTCACACACACACACACGTACGTATTAACTCACACATTTGCACATGCGCACATACACACAGTCTTTTCCTCACACGCACACACACTCATACATGCACTCACTTGCACTTGCGCTTGCGCTCACTTCTCTCCTCTCTCAAACACACGCAAGCACACAGATACTGCCTCTCTGTTGCACTGAAACTCACACACTTGCCTGCACACCCATTCATATGCTCAGAGGAATACTCACAAATCTACACACGCACAGCTCATGATATAACCCAGTCAGTGTGGCTGAGGTGTTTGGCAGTTTCCCCAGGAGTGCTGAAAGGCAGTTACAGCCCCATGCGACTGAGCCAAGCGTGCCTGCTGTGGAACGATGACATCATTGCACACGGGCCCGCAGCTGCGCCCAGCATGAAAATCGGCCGCCTCTCCCTCTGCCTTCTCCAGACTGGGATTTAGTGCGCATGTGATACACCACATGTATCCTTCATGTGAAAAACAGTCATTAAAAATGTCCTCAATAATACATCTTCCTCCAGTGAGGGATTGGTCCGTGGTCTGTGCTAACATCTACAGGCTCACGCCTATACGCTCTATGTGATATCCATTCCATTAGTGGATTGGAAAAAAGCGACACTCTGGACTAGATGCAGTCAATTTCTCATGCATTAACTCCATATGTTTTTTATCGTGTGTGAGCTATTTTGTGGTGAGAGCCTTGTTGACACTGTCCTTTAACTGGTGTCCTGAGAAGTCTGTATCCACACCTGCCATATCAGTGAACATATGAAGGTTTTCTTGTCGATAGATGGACAGGTAAGATGGCCGCCATCTCGTCTCGTGCCCACAGGCCGTGTTATCCTTTAGCAGCAATGCAGGACCTTACTTAATCTCTGGGAGGCTGTTGGTGCTAAAATTGGCTCACCAGTATTTTTCCAGTGGTGCCATACATTGGGGGATTGGATGAAATTGATGCATTTTCTTATCTGGAACGCGGCTAACGTTTAACAAATACCCATATAAATTAAAAGACAAAATAAACTAGACAGTCCGGTCACCCACAACTGCACGAGTGTAGCCCTCGAAAGCCCGCTTCTCCCCTTTTTGGCGCATTATATTTGGCTAATACTGTCGCCATGGCAACGATAAACGATAGGTGTCCTTAGGAAAGTATAACACATGTCCACACTAAATATGAAAGTAATCGGTCAAAAATTCCAGTCTGTACAGCGTCCACAAGGAAGTGACCATGGATTTGGTGGCGGTGGCAGCGGCTGAGATGACGAGCATGAATCCATCATAGTCGCCCGACTTTGTCCGGGGGCTACAATAAGGGCAGCTTGTAACTTCATACAGTCGGTTAACCAGCCAGTAGGTTTAAGCCATAGGGAAGCCATGATAAGTTCTGTGCGGTTTATGAGCCCTTAGCCGTTACCTCTTGGGGAATCAGCTTGTGTGAGTCACTTCGGTTTTTTAAGTTGTATCAGTAAATATTTGGAGTGACACAATTTTGAAGTATTGTAATTCCATCATGGTTCAATCTATATGGATGTGCCCTGTGTTCGCTTCGAGTTAAAGCTGACAATCTTTAAGCCTTGTAGAATTTACAGACGTTCAAAATTATGTCGCTGTACAAATAATTGTGGACCTGATTCCATGTTCAGTTTCTTATCTTTTTTCAGGAAAGTGGTGCGGGGGATCGGGGAGAGGGTGCAGCAGCATCTACTGCGCTCAAATTGTCGTGGATAATCCTCTTAACAGAGCTGCCCTTGAGAGCTGGGGAGTGAGTGATTTTTGGAGATTTCACAAAGCTTTGCCTAAGGTGTGTGTTATTTCAGGGGAGAGGTGGGGAATCATGTTGCACGTGGATTGGCTGGGCTGAAGTTAAAAGGATGATGGATGCGGACGTCCAGAGTCCTGCTGGTCATCCCCAGCTGCTCCTCCAGCGTCCGCGTGCCAGAAGCGTGACGCTCTCCGCTACGGCCGACCTCCTGCCTCCCGTAATTCGTCTCTCCTGCAGCTGCCAATATCCCCTGCGCTAACCTTGCCTGTCCCCGCGCTATACGGACAGCACTCGAGCGGCAGAAAGCAGATGCACTAGCCCTCGAGTGGCAGAATGCAGATACGCTATGCTGTCTGGCTAGCTATGCATCGTAGCTGCTTTTCTTTGTCCATTTTGTTTTGGGGCTTAGGCTAGATGGTGGATGCTTTCACTCCAGAAAATGACAGTTTGCCAATTAGAAAATAGCTAATATTTGAGCTGAGGTGCATTATTATGCTTCTCATTCTTTTGACTAATGACCACATTTGGTCCTTGGCTAAAAGGTTAGCATGAAACTCTCCAGTTCTCTGAGCCCTTAATCAAGTGTTTGTTTTCCTCTGAATTTTTCATGAGATTTGTTACTTTGGTTTTAATTTCTTATTGACGAGTCAATTTACATGCTTGAGACAGGACATGGCAATTCTTTTTCCTCATTACGGTATTACGAGATTTATTGACAGCTCAGATAATGTGGCTAATTTGCAGCTTTCCTCGCACAGTAATGAAACGGGGAAAGTGAGTCTCTGTGATTCAGTGATGCTCTTTAATTATCGATAAAACCCAGCATTAAAAGAAACATATCCTTTTACATTTATATTTCTGTATCTAGAATTAGTATGCCGATATGCACAAATGAACTAAAACATTAAAACCAGTCGCAGATGATGCAAACAGTGTTGATTATCTCCTAACATGTCAGGTTCTGCAGTCCGACCGTAGGCAGTAAGAGAACAGTCAGTTCTCGTAGTGAATGTGTTGGAAAGGGGAGAAATGGGACCTGAGAAATGGGGTTTAGACAGGAGCCAAATCTTTATGAGCAAATGAGTAGATCCCAGCATCTCTGAAACGGCGAGGTTTGTAGGTCGCTCCGTCCACAGTGGTGAGCACCGACTGACAGTGGTCTTTGGAGATGCAGACCACAAACCTTGTCAGACCTCAAAGGTTCAGCGACACGTGAGGGCAATGAAGGCTATCGTCTCGTTTAAACCAACAGAACGATTACTGTGGCGCAAGTTCTAGAGAACTTTATTGATACGCGAGGAATGTGTCACAACACACAGGGCATCACACCGTACTACGTATGGGGCGTTGTAGCTGCAGACCGGTCAGTGTGCCCATTCTAACCCACCAAGTACCAAGAATGAGCGCATGAGCATCAGATCTGAACCTTGAAACAGTTGAACAAGGTCGCTAGGTCCAGTGAGTCCTGTTTTTCTTTACACTGTATGGATTGGATTGGTACGTGTGCACCATTCTCCTGGGCAGGAGACGGCACCTGGATGCGCAGTGGATGATTGACAAGCTGATGGAGGGAATAAGATTCTCTAGGAATTGCTCTACTGGGAAACCCTAGGTCCGGGCATTCAAGTTGAGGCCAGTCTGAAGGAGCTGTTTCATGATTCAGCCGCACCATGGGGACCTAAACAATATTAGGAGGTTGTTTTAACATTTTGGCTGATTGGTGTTTCAATCACTATATTCTGTTCTTGTTTTGGCCTGATAGAGGACAAATTCTCCAGCCAACATCTATCACTTCACCCCATTAAAAGCAAGACTTGTTGTGTGTTATTTCTACCGGCGTCTGATGAAAGTGGCCATTTTGTCTGTATAGCATTGGAGGATTCGCCTTGTCATTTATGCCCTGCATTTCCATTATCCTGTAAGGGGAATGCGGGGCAGTGACAGGAATCACCCCTTTATTTATGTGTTTATTCCATCTGAAAGCGCTGGACGTTCAATCCATTATACTGCTATCATAAACCGCTGACTTTTAAGGACACCAGACTGGTCTACAAAGTGTTTGTGTTGGGGTCAGTGTGCTTATTTTTAAGAAGTATGTGCATGTTTTTATTGGGTGTTAGTGGAGGGTGGTAGTTTTTGGGTCTTGGATGGATGGGGTGAGTGGGTTGTGTGTGTTTAGTGGGGGTGATATAGATCAAGATAACAACACATTGTACTGCCATTTTAAACTGGTGACATTTATGGACAGCAGCCTAGATCAGGTATTGTAGGTTTAAGAGCTCTGGATACCAAATTGATTATACTGCCATTGTAAACTGGTGACTTCAAAGGACACTACCCTGGTCCTCAGGGTATTTCTGCATGTGGGTGTGTGTGTACTTGTGTGTGCGTGTGTGTGTGTGTGTGTGCGCGCGCGCGCGTGTGTGTGTTTGTGTGTGTGCGCGTATACACTGCCCGGCCAAAAAAAAGTCACCGTTTGGAAGTTAATGAACAAATTCTAAAATTGGGACATTATTGCGGTTTTTAATATGTTTCAGATGGCAATAATCATTTTAACCCTGACTGATGAAGTGTGTCGCTATTCATTTCTTACAAAATCATGTCGGAAAACACATTCCCTGATGGTGGAAACGATGTTACAGTATTTCAGAACGGGCAAGTTATTGGCCTGTATTTAGCAAAGGAAACCATGAATGACAAAACCAAGCAGGAGGAATCATTTTCACAAACAAATTTTCCACCACAAAGTCCTGACCTTTAACATAATAAAAGTTATTGGGATGTACTCAAGACCACCGAGTGGTTCAACCATTATGTCGAGAAGACAAGATCTTGGACAAAAATCATGGCATTTCTGATCGAAAATAAATGTTCTGGCATTGCATATAGTTGTCAAAACAATGACAAGACAAATATGCACTGTAATCAAAGCTACAGGGGTTCCAACTAAACATTTGAGTGTGCGACTTTTTTTTTGGCCAGGTAGTAAATTATAATAAATGTGCATGCTTGTATCTGTTCTGGCATGTGTGTGGATGGGGGTGTGTGGAGGGTGAATGTTTTTGGGTTTGTGGTGGGTCAGTAGTGTAAAGGGCGGTGATAGGACAGGTGCCGTGACCAGTGAGCGTAAGAACTGAGAGCAGCCCAGATAAGAGACAAACACAAAACGGGTTCACACCTCCGGGAAATGACGCGCTTCCAAGGACGAATAAAAGTCCGCAACACGGAAGCAGTGCGAGAGAGAATAAACAACAAGAGAGCAGAGAGAAAATTTCTAAAAGAAGCAATTTTCTAACAATAAATGAAATATAACAAATCACTGGGAAATCTTTCTAGAGATTTTCACGGCCAAAGTGCTAGAAACAAACAGACACTCTAGTGATAGGCGTGGCGAACCCCCGGCCCCAGTGTCCGGAAAACTCCGCCCCAGCTCAGTCAGCCAGCTGGGCCAGGAATTCGATGGAATGGAAATTCGATATCGTCCCGGACGATAGAACAAAGAAAAGTCCAACAAACAAACGCACGCCTGAACCTTGACAAGTAGGATGTGTGTGTTTAGTGGGGGGTGATGTAGCTCCAAGAGCTCTGGATACCTAACATATTATATTGCCATCTTAAACTGGTGACTTTCTTGGCCATGAGCCTGATTCATAAAATATCTCAGGATATGTGTGTGTGTTTGTGTGTTTGCATATGCGTGTTTTGGTGGGTTTGGTAGTGTTGGTGTTTGTTTCAGGTGTGCATGGGACGAAGCACAGCTGCCAACTCTCACGTATTTGGCGTGAGAAATGCGTGAGATTCAGTGGCATATTCACATTCCCGAGCTGTAGTCAGCAATAACTCAATCACCGCAATGCATGTTTTACGATCGTTCAAATTGTTTAAATGAAATAAGAACATTTAAAAAGTTTTTATGTAATTCCAGTGCTTCCAACCCTTAAGTAAAGAAAAGCTTGAGAAGTCTGGAGTCAAAATTGATTTCCACGTTACTAGTAGAAAAATCCTCTGTAACGCATGTGAAACTGTAAACCTCCATGCACAAGGACTTCAGTTCCACCAGAGAATCTCTTCCAAACGCGCTGATTGAATAATTGCTGACTGCAGCATGGGAACGTGAATATGCCACTGAATCTCATGCATTTCTCTTGCCAGATGCGTGAGAGTTGGCAGCCCTGGGCGGTGTGTGTTTTAATATTTGTGATGGGAGGGGCATGTAGCAGGGGTGGTGTCATCTGTACTTGCTTCAGTGTCTGTGTATTTGATGTTTGTGTGGTTGGAGGAGGTTGAGTTTTGGGGTTATGTGGGGAGTTTGAGTATATGTGTGTGTGTGTGGACGCATGGGGTGTCAGTTGTTCTTTGAGGCTGAAGGCAGAGCCTGGTGTTTATTGGAAGTGGCTGTGCCAAGGATGTGGACAGAGGCGAGACCTACAGGGGCAGTAATGAGTGAACAGCAGGTCTTTGGAGAGCCGTTGTTCGGCTTGCGAATGCGGTCAGCCACCTTTCAGTCCGGCCTTATTTTGTCCTTTCTCGACTCTTCACACTGCCAAGCTTTAAGATTCCTATCAAGGGACGCGGGGGTTGTTATTTGAGATATTGTTTTTTGTGCTGTTTACTGCTGGTAAGACCATAAACCTGCTTTTATTGTATGTAATAGAGAGCCTCTTTCATGAGTCATGTGTTTGTGTCCTCCTATGCAAATTTGTTGCTCAGCATGTGTTTGCTTTATTTTGAGATCACCCGCGGAAATTAGGCTAAAACAGCGGGAACAGCTGATATATTTTCAACAGCACTGTGGGAGTTTGGACATATTTAGTATCATTTCACCAAGCTGGACTCCTTTTTCGAGTTGCCTCCTCCGCTCATTCAAAACTTGGCTCGCTTTTGCGCTCTCAGCTGCAGGCTGTCCCTCATCAATCGCTTCTATCTTCAGGATGCTGAGACATAGAAGGGATTGATAATCCTATAAATAAATGTAACTGACTTAAAAATGTCCCCATTATTTTAAAGTATTTTTACAGGCTCTTCTCTTGCTAGCGATTTTCCCAGTAGGTCCTCGCATATGTGCACATGCCAGATGCAGAGTCATCATGTGGAACATCATATTGAGAAGAAACCTTTTCGAATGCTGAGCAGTGCGTGGAGCTGCCTCTCGGGCTGTGGTGGGCTGTAATTGGCTAGTTGCACGAGATGGCGCTGACTACATTCTGAAGTACGCTGGTTTGCCTAACAATTTCCAATTTCTGCTACTCATGTGTCTTCAACAGATGCTGAGCGGATGACAGGTATATCATCCCGAAAATGTGATTTTAGCTGTGGCTGATAGTCCCAAGATGCGGCTCAGTCTCCCGTGAACGATGTTCGCAATATTTGTTTCGATTACCTGTTACTGATTTTTGTATGTTGGCACTCTTAATGAGACATTAGCTGCTCCAGTGAGAAATGAGAGGGTTTCTAACTAGCATCACATTTCCACCTGTTCTCACTGATGAGTGTGATGAACTGCCTTTAAGCGACAGACAACACGTGAAAATATCTGATAATTAATGTATAAATATTCCATAACAACTATGAAATGCCATTTGATTTACGCGTATTTTAATATTACCTCGTTTTCCTTCTCACTCTGCGTCAGTTGCACTCTCAAGGCCATCACTTCTAAAGCTATGGTTAGCTGAGCACATCTACGAAAACCATATCGCTGTAGCAGTACTAGCTGGCTACTTGCATCAGAAAATGTATAAGTAAATTCAACATAAAAACGAAACGGAAAATCTGGCCCTTTTTGTAAGAGTTAATTGCTTGCTGTCTAGCAAGCCTTGCAAGCTACTTACCTTTCCTACAGCTCGAAGGAAAAAATGAAAGCTGGCTTCAAGTATTAATCTAAGATGGAAATATATATAATATATAATATATAACCCTCTTGTTTCTTGCTGGATCAGCTAATGCCTCATTAAGAGTACCAATGAACAAACATCAGTAACAGGTAATTGAAACAAATCTTGTGAACATCATTCACGGTTAATTGAGCCAAATCTTGAGAATATCAGCTATAGCTAAAATCACATTTTCGGGATGATATACCTGTCATCCGCTCAGCATCTAATGTAGACTGATAAGTAGCAGAAGCAAACCGGAAATTGATAAGCAAACCAGCGTATTTCAGAATGTAGTCAGCGCCATCCTGCGCACATGGCCAATGTTATTCAACTTGACGTTATTTGATGCCACCATGTGACGTGATGGACAGCCATCTTGGTAGGATCACTATATTGAAAATCACGCAGGGGATCTCCTGTTCATCAAGTGTCAGCTGATGCAATATGGTCTCCGCATTCTTCCTTATTGATGAGCACATTCACGCAAAGTCAGCAAGGCCATTGATGCTTCACATCACATTTTTGCGCAGTATATTTGCCACCTGCGTATAATGGTTAATAAAATATCTCATTAATACGACAACTTGAAGATAACCTTGCCTGTTGTTAAATGGTGAATAGGCCCACTGACACAAGACATGGGCTGACACGAGTCATTTTCCTTTTGCTTTTGCGTATCTTGGTAATACACTGTGTAATTTGCAGAATGATAGTAACTTATTAAATTGAATTGTAGTGCGCCTTTCTAATGGGAGAATAAAATGGTGCCATTATCTTAAGCAACCGTGATACTGTGGCAGTAATGACCTTTTTATTAGGCGTGGTTGAGACAATTTCTCCATCTTGCATTTTCCTTTCTGGAGGAAGAGAGTGTTTTTCACACCCACCCATTCTTTATCTGTTCCTGTCTTCTCCCGCTACCCCTTAGCACTGTTATCATTTGAATTTCCTGCCAAAACCCTCTGTAGTTCATTCACTGGTTTTCTTCTCCATTCACTGTTCTGTGTCCAATCAATATGAACTCTGTACTGTAAAGGACAGCCCGCTTTGTTCTGGTATAAAGTTGTAAATGCTCATTCCGGGGCCTCTTTTCTGTTACCAGGGTGAGTACAGATATCAGCAGTCAGTTTTAAACCGCCATGCAGTTATTTCCTCACAATATAACTACCAAAATAAATTGGAAATAAGACTGTCGGCTTCATCGGTTGGTATCGCAACACCTGCCGCATTAGTTGGGGGAAGGTGGTGAGTTAACAGAACGATTGGTGCCCTCTCTGCCGTATCTCTGGTTTGTGAGAGGCTCTCTGAAGTGAGCAGTTTATCGTTGGGGCGTTAGGAGGTATGGAGAGGAGTACTGCTGCCCTCCTCATGCGTCTCGACACCCTCCGACCTTGTGCGCTAGTGTTTGGGAGAGTGGGTGCTTCACGGATGTCCCTACTGTCAAACTGGACTCTTCTGACTGAGAGTTATGGGTTTTTCAGCTTCCCCTTTCACTCCGACTTTTACCCTCAGGTGAATTAACTCTCCGTCTCTGGGCTGTGCGCTCCGTGCACCTCCACTTCCTCCCACAGACAGTACTCATACAGTCTCACGTTCAGCTTCTCTGAATTTTATTTTATGATTTAACGAAAAGTAAGGGTTATTATTATGGACATTCATATTTTTTTTTTACTGCGTGGGTTATTTCCCTCGTGCATTAGAGGGCTATTTATCAAGAAAGTGCTTATGAGAAAAGACAGTCTGGCCCTCAATTTCAGAGGACAGGAAGATTTGAGGTGTAAATTGCAGTGAAATCAGCGGCTATTCCCCTGTCATGGTGGAAAACAAAATGGCTGCCCAAGTGGACAGCTCTGGTTGGAAATATAGTTGCCAAACACACAACTACATGTGATCAAATCAAGAACAATTTTCACTGTTCTGTCAGGAGGGATTTAATCATTTTTCTCTGCCTAAGCTGTTTATTTGTTGTTTAATGAAGCTGTGTAGTTTGGCTTGAACATTAGGCTCATTAAATGCACTTTGTATGTTATTTTCTGAGTTGTTTTTCTTTTCTATGAGTTCCATATAAATCCCACCATCTGCTACATGCGGAAAACATCGCTAATTATCACTCATCCGCTAGGCATGTTTTCCAAAATTAGACTTGGAGTAAAACCATGGCTTCAGTTCTTCCCACAGATCTCTCCTCCGGGGGGCTTGATTAACCAGCCTCTTCATACCTAATTTGATTTGAACCTATTTTCAGGTTCCTCCTTATCTGTGTTATGGAAAATGCAGCCTAATAGATGGGAACATGTGCACCCAAAAAATGGGATTAAGACTCTAATTCCTGTAATGGCTTGCATGTTCACTCTCACATAGACTGCAGTTTCCACAGTAGAATGCTGTAGTCATTCCGTACTGATTTGGTTTCCGAAACGACAAATGTGTTCCTGCAGGATTCTCTCTCGCACCACGAAATTTGCATAGCCTGAATTGCAGCAATGGAGAGGGTAGTTTCTCCTTATTGATCCATTCCAATCTAGCAAATGGCTTGGTATTTCAAGATGCTATCTGCTAATTTGCTTCTCTTTAATGGCTTAAGCAAGTGACGGTTGACCCAAAAAAAAGGAAAGAAGTTACATTTTAAAACCAAAAAAGTTTTATTTCACTTAATAATTTCCTCACATCATTATATATCTATTAGAGTTTATTGCTTTTAGGGTGTAGTGTTAATTATTCGCGGAATGAACTTGCACTTTGAAAAGGCCAGTCCTTTTTCCAGCAGTTTTCCCTTGGATGCTGAGTCACCATCTCCTTTTATTTTTCACTCTCTGCACTAATGTTTATCCTGTTGTAATTTAGCTTTCTTTACTTTTTATTCTCTGTGTAATAGGCTGGAATGCTCTCTTTTTAATTGAAGATGGTGATAATGCTGTTGGTGCATGCAAGGCAGGCGAAGATGCGTAAAATCCACTTTTTCCTCCACCTTCAATGGTAAAGAACCTCATACAGGAATTTTAGTCTCGTCAGTGGTATATCTTTCTCAAGAATATTTTGATGTTTTAGTCCTCCCAAAGTCACCCAATCTCAGATGAAAAGTGTGCAAGAAAACAAGGATAAAATCTAAGCGATTAAACTTGGGAAGTACGTGCGAGATCCACTGGATTACCAGCGAAACAGAATTGACCAATGGCAGTACCATGGTGGTCAGGAAATACAAGGCAGGACCGACCAGTCCGCCTCATCTAGCACTGAAAGCGGGTATCAGGACAGCGATTCCAGCCTTTCCACGCTTTGTTTTTGGCACTGAGAATACCCAGACCGCCCCAAGTGTGCGACAAAAAAAATCGATCAACACCTTCTGCAGACTAGTAGTACGAGAAGCTATCACTCGATATCCCTTTCGTAAGGCCTAAACTGTCCAAAGCCAAAAGAACAGCTTTGAATGTACTGAAAGGCTTAGAATCAGAGTGGTCTAACCCACAGAACATAGTTTTTGAAATGATAGGTGACAAAGTTTTTAAAATATAAAAAAATCTAAAAATATTACTTACAATGTGGGTCATCAATGCACATCATGACACCAGTTTTGCGTTATGAATCTTATCAACATCTGTCACAGTATGATTCGATCTCATAATTTTCATTTTTTTGGGGGTAGCCCGCTCTGGTTCTCGGCCAATCAATTGTCTAATGATTTTTATATAATTATTTAATCTGCGGATGAAGATGGAGCAATTGTGGTGAGCCTTGAACGAAACAGGGAAGAAGTCCTGAGACAGACAATGACGCATCCTGCAATAAATTACAAGATGTTCTCAAAGTGTTTCAAGAGGAAATTCTCTTATTTACGGAACGGTTTAAAAAACACGCTCATTTCTAAACCCAAATTTGACTTCATATATTGTGAACACCTAATTAGGCCCTTACTCACGCCTCCCAAGATACATTAGAAACTAAATCTGCCAGGTTGTCCACTTATTAATCAGATTAACTCACTCCTTAGTCCTCTATAAATATGCTGACAATTTTATCAAAACAGGTGCGAGAATTGCCAACATTAGTAAAAGATTCAATGGGCCAAATCTGAGGTTCCAAAAAATACGACTCTCCTTGCTTTTAACACAGAGAGCCTACAAACATACTACATAAAGGACACTTTGTGCCTTTTATCCAAAATCACCCATCAGATTTTACTCCTCTAGACATAGCAGCTTTGGTCCTGAAATATAACTACCCTAGCTTTGAAGAGGAATTCTTCCAAGAAATTGAGGGAACCGCAATGGGTTCAACCTCTGCCCCAAATTATGCTAATTTGTATGTAGGCCATTTTGAAAACCGCTTTATTCTCAATGTGCAAAATAACCCTTATTCCATAACTTGTAGAGAGGAAGATTTCATAGATAAGGTAGTTTTGGCGAAAGACGAGTTTCATGACCGAGGCTTACCCAACAATTGGATTGAAAGTGCTAACATAAAGGTTCTTAACGGCCCTCGTTCTGAGCTGCTTCAACTCAAGACGCAAAACAATGCAAAAACTTCGCCATTGACTTTCATTGCTGAATTTACTCCAAATACTCCAGATGATCAAAGAAATAATAAGTATACATTACCAATTTTTTTTTCTTTGATCTTGTCCCTACCCGTGAGTTCAAGAAACCGCCATTGTTTGTTCTAGAACAAGGAAAGAAATCTTTACGACTTCCTGGTTCTGATAGATTTAAAGTCTCCCCCCAAATGTCATCCCAGAAGCTCCTTGCACCCGTCCCAAATTGGAATTATAGATGTGGCAAATGTGTACAAAGTCACCTCAAAAAGTAATAACTTTGGCTTTTGTGAACCTTTTGACAACAGAACTTATTAGCCTGAAGATTTAATTGCCTGTTCATCCACTTGGGTGGGTTAAGCAATAACATCTCCATGTCATCTAATTTACGTTCGTAAAAACAAACAAAGCCCTACAACAGAGAATAACATAAAAGCACAATAAAATGCAATGATCAGATTTATCCGGTGGCAATGCATTTTAATGATAAAAAACACACTATTAACACTCCAATTTTGTGGAATAGAGTAAATCAAATGCCCTGAAAGAAATGGCGCCATTTAACTAAAACACAAGGTATTTTGAATTTATGTCCTACAACCACACTGGGTGTTTAATGAAGAACAACTCTTGAACATAATGTAACTTGTTACATCTGCAGAAGTTGTACCCCTTATTTAATCTTATTCTTTAATGTGTTCTTTTGAAAAAATGTGATGCAAGCTTTTCCTTTAATTGTATATAAACTAGAACAATTTGAAGTGTGTATTACCTTCATGTGATATTTAATGTTTGTTTTATCTTGAATTTACTTTCATTAGACCAACTCATATGTCCACTTTCTAGTTTGTTTTGGCCATTTATGTCAATTACTTAAGCACCCTTTTGATTATTTATCATTTTTTATCACTGATTAATCATGGCTGTTTTTTTTTTTTTAATGAGATGCATGTCCTCACTTAATCACCTCATAAATTTCATTTATAAAAATGCTGTATTTTTGTGTACATTTTGGCTCTACAATTTGCTTAACATCACTGTCATATTTTCTCTGTTATTGGGTTGTATAAATCATGAATTTAATTGTATTGATTGTCAAATTATTCTTAACTCTTGTCTTTTGGTAAGTCGCTGAATTGGTCTCGAACATGCGCAGACTGGTTTGGTATATTGAATCCTCAGTATGTATGTTTGTTAGTAACTCTGATGAAGGTTGTTTCGCTGAAACGTCAGTGTATAGCTGGTCCGTTACTTGTTAAATTAGCAGTGTTGCTGTATTTTCTTTCATTTGAACTTCTCTCATTTTTTTATGGCAGCACCTGCAATGAACTACACAAAATGAGCGGTCACTCCCTTTTTTATTTTATGACCCCCGACGTTTCCGACATTCATTTTCCTAATGGTTATTCAGGAGTGTATCAGGCGCAAATCTTAAAATGGTTTGATGAAAAGAGGCATAAATGACAGTGACAGATATAAATATTATTAATGACCCGGGAAATGTTCATTGAGTAATAACCGTAAAACTATGCCGCGTATTGAACTGCATGGTGTACTCTGTGTGAACGGTACACCACCGTTCCACATTACTTGATAGGATTAATAGAAAATAGCACCCGTACAGGGCTTGGTGCGCCTTTGTTCTGTATGTCTGCATTCCGAAGTAATATGTGTCAGTGTGCGGCGTTGTTGCTAAAGTGTGTTCCTCTGACTTCCATCTCTCGACCCTGCTGAGAATCCATTCCCCGTAATAACTCTCACTTTCCACCTCAGCCAGCCCACCTCGGATGACACATTGGGACATATCTGCAGAAGAACAAAGATTGTCCTAAAATCATTATGTGAACGGCGCGGTCGTTGGGGTGGGAGGAAGAGGGGGCGGGGGGTGCGGCGGTCGAAATGCAATCTTCTCCAGGGAGCAGGTCTCCTGATCCGAGACGGGTCCTGGGCTTCCTGCCGCTCCAGCGCTCCGTGTTATTCATACGTTACTCAGATATTGAGCCTGCGGCGATGGGCAGGAAGTGGAGCTTTGAAAGCAGATGGGGCCAAATCGAAGACGGGAGGGGGGGAGGGGGGGAGGGGGGAGGAGTGAGGATGCTTTTTGTGAATGAGGCAGGACAGGACCAGATAAGGACAGGTCTTCTCTGCACTTTGACTCTAACACAAAAGGGGCACTCACACCTGCGGGTGTTGTTTTGTTCGGGGCATTCTGCAAGGTCAAATCAAATCAAAATCAAATTTAATTTATATTGTGCATTTCGCTAAGAAATGTTACCACGCGGTTCATGGACAACCCTCACTCACTGCAAAAAAATGAAAAGTAAGCCCACCTTACCTAGCAGCTAAATCTTGTATTAAGACCTAAAAATCCTTCTATTTCTTTTTTTCTCAAGAAGATAAAAATTTGCCAATGAGGTGAGATAATCTTGACGTATTTCTTGATTTGCCAGTGGGATCAGAAAATTTCATTTGTGGAGCACATGGTAACGTAAAATAAGCTAATTATTTTCTGCTTGAGATAAGAAAAACTAGGGAGTAACGTCTTATATTAAGACTAAATTAATTGTCAAGACAGACGCTTTTTGCAGTGTATTAAGTCTAAGGGAAGAGAAAACTCCCTGATTGCTGATGGTAAAAATTGGGAGGAGGCAGTCTGTCTGGGCTGTGGGAGAGCTGGGGACCCAACCCATCTTCTGACTTACGTCAGGGTGTAAGATCTGATGACCAACATGCACAGTCAGTCCATCTTTATGCAGATAAAGCTGAAGTGTAGCTGTAGCTCAGTGTCTGTCTTATTGTGCCAGCCCAGGTGAGGAGCATTAGGTGTTGAGCGTGTTTGTATTTAGACAGTGAATGCACAGTTTAGACCTGATAGATATACATGCCCTCAAACTGACTATCAGCCTTAATTTTAGGTTGTGCACATCCATATCGAGTGAACTGCACAGGAATACAGCTATTTAAAATTTGTGTCACAGTCCAAACTCTTAGGAACTTCACTCCAGTTCGGACCTACAGCATCTCTGGTGGTGCCTGATGGGAAATGCGGCCCCCCCTGACCGTGGGCTTTATTGAGTGGGCTCGTTAGGCCTGCAGTAATGGGAGGGTGATGGCGTGCGGCCGCAAATCCGTGCTGACTTTACCCGGCCCCAGAGCTCAGCCAACGAGTGGCTCTCTCCGACGGGAACGGGCTCTCTGAAGCCGCAGGCGGAAAATTGCATCGCTTACGGAGCCATTGAGATTTACCGCGGGAGGAAGTGGCAGCGCGCGGCGTGCGTCAGGGAACACTGCTTGGCATTTAAGCCACTGCTCGCCGTTATTGATTGCTAATAAAGCCAGAGGCAGAGTACTCTTCTCAGCCTATGGAAAAAGGTTAGCTTGCCTGACTGGAAGTGAATCTTTTTAGGGTATAGATTTTTTTTGTTATGTATGGTTATTGGTTCTTGTGTGAAAGTTCCTGGAACATAATTTTGATTATGCGCGTTTATTTATTTTTTAATTCCGTTTTTATGAGCTGGGCCATCTGCCCTGGACGCACGAAACATGGACTTCTGTTGTTGTGCCGGGTCGTAATTCTTGTAACAAACAATAGCTGTCCTCCTGCAAATGGAATGGGGGTTGCACATATTTAGCAGTAATGCTACTAGACTGAACAGTTTTTTATGCTGTAAAAGGGATACTGTACCTCTCACTAATTTTTTTTTAAATTTCCATTTGAATGTGTGTACCTGTCAAACCATATCACTTCCTTAGCATTTTTTGGAAGAGATTGTTAAGTACACTGGTGGTTACTCAATGATGGTGTGGGTTTACAAGGAAATGCCATTTACCCTCAGCGATGTGTGAAAACATGACCACGTGAGTAACACTTCCGAGAACTCGCAAGATGATTTCTGTTTTAGAATGCAGCGAATACTTTTTCGCTGACCATCTGTACAGACCCAACACTGGCTCTATTCCCACAAGGTCCTCCCCTGTACGCACACTTCTACCTTTGACCGAGAGTTGGCTCCGCCATTCTACCTTCTAGATGAAAGTGTTGCTTGGAACGCTAGCAGTGCTGTTGCTCTGATGCCCTGCCCTGAGTTAAGCCCGCTCTGACTGATAAAGGCCTTGCTTCTCTTTAACTCCCGGCTAGAAAATGGAAAATAAATGAAAGTGAAAGTTTTGCCGATTTTTACCTCTTTGTGTTTAACGGAATGTTCCTGGGATCACCCTGGGGGCTTTTTGAAAGGATGCATTAGCCATTCTTTGCGATTGCTAAGGTTATGGAGAGCACCAGACTTCTATTGAATTCTAAAGTGCACAGTTAATGAAAGCTCATTAGAATGGAATTCTAGAGAAGAAGAGATTCAGCTCTGAGAGAGAACACTCTAACTTCTGACTGCACAAGTGCCAACTGCTGATGCTCTGAACCAGTACGCTCGGCCCGCCCAGGTTATGGATAGTTTTTGGTTGGCCATATTTATTTGCACAGAGGGTAAGCGCTGCGCTGTTTCCTACCACCAAACTGCTGTATTCCCTCAGGCAAGTTTGTCTCTAGTCTTTAAGCACCTAATTGACCTGGCTTAACTGATTTACACACGCGCATGCACACGCACGCTCGCATAAACATGGATGTACAAACACACACACTTGTTTAGCAGTCTAACTGCATTCTCAAAACTTGACGGAAAATACATAAGTAAAGCTTAAAAACAGAAGGTCAAAAAAGTGTTGTTGATACGCTGTTGCATCATGAGCAGATATCAATCCCCACCAATATTTATCATTTATAGCTGGTATTTTGTTGATTAGCCATTTTAAGATTGAAGTACTAATATGGTCAGGCTTGAGATTGGACAAATTGCTAAAGGCTAATTTGCAGCATTGAGTTTAGCAGTTGCTGTACCACTGATTACTGGAAAAATAAAAGCCCATACATTATCAGGAGGAGCATTGAGCTTCATGGCAAAAGGCAGCCATGCTCTGCCTTAGAATCACAGCAGGCAGGGAAAAAAGCCAGGACATTTGAATTGGGTTTAGAGGTCTGATTTATGATGACTTTGGGCTCAGTGAAAAAGGCTGTAGCAGAAGTCTGACTTCAATACCCCAGTTAAAAAAAAAAACAAAGTAAATAATACACGATAATCGTAAGCAATTGCGCTAGCCTTAGTATTAATCCGTTGGAAAGGGAATGTCATTTGCCTCGCATTCGGAAACACAATTTAGCACATACTAGCTATTTTACATTTCGACTTCTGAGCAAAGTAAATATCCTGTGGCTTGGCTCATCCAGGGAAACTGCTCACGCATTCACCTTGCATTAGAGTAAAGCCTTAGGCTTTACTTTTGATTGCGTCTGTGCCGGGAATAGCAGTGATGCTATGCTTGTTACTTCAATGCTACTGACCAGCTGAGAGGGGAATTTTGAGTATGCAGTGAAGCTGCAGTCGTTCTTCTGCGGTCAGATTCCAGCTGCTTAGAATATTGAGCTAGGTGCTATTCTGGTGGCATGCAAATTGACATTTCTTATGGTTTGAAGGGGGATAAACACAAGAAAGTGTTTGGTCTGAACTTCAAAGTTAAGTATCACACTGTGTATCCATACCTTCAGGTTCAGTTTTTAATACTTATTTGAGAATATATATTACAAAGCAAAACCTTTCAGTATAATTTTTCAGAGATTAGCCTCTAAGCTTTAAGAACGGGCTGACATCGATCAGATATGCCAGTTGCTCGATGAGAACTTCTGCCTGATTTTAATGAAAGATGCTTTGAAGATTCGGGTTAATTTCTCTAACATAATCCTCAGAAGTATCACTTTTTGGTATAGTTCCTTGAAAAAGTGTTTGAGGCCTTTTTTGTAAACCTGCTTTAATGTCCCCTATTTGTCCACACGTGTCATTGATTTTTCCTTTGAACCTCTGGCTATGCTTTATTTAAATTTGTGTTTGGGGGTAACTCCCTTAGCAACCTAACCTTAACCTTAGATCCAGTTTGGGCTTTGATTTCTCAGGGACCGCAATGGAATGTTAAATTGAATTAGGACTCAGAGAGGGTCCTATACTAGCTACTCTCGCACATTGTCACGTTTATGTTTCTACACGCATACACACACACACACACACACACGCTCGCGCACACACACACGCGCGCGCGCGCTCACACACACACACACACACACGTACACGCACAGACAGATAAAGTATGTAAACATATTAGGGTGGTTGCATATGGATGGTGAGTTGCAAACAAGGTTGGGTTTGGGCTTATTTTTTAGGCTTCCCTCCAAAGTTGAGGTCTACTGGTGTATCACGTGATTTTAGCACTTAGTGTGTTTCAATATATATCCAGCAGTTTAGATGTATTCCGAGTGACTAATGAAAAAATTATGTCCTGTGTGCTCTGGATAAGTGCTGTTATGTACTTATATGTATAATAGTTTATTACTAGCCTCCCATAGTATTTTGAAAATAATAATTTTTAGCTGCCTTGAAAACCTTCAGAGGTCTTTGAGTGTTTTGAAGCGATATGAAGGTCTAGAGCAAATGAAGGTGCGAAGCACTTCAGTTTGTTTCATTCCCTGATTCAATCTTAAATTCATCTTATCTAGTCCCCATTTCCCAATCAGAGGATGAAATGAAAGGATTGTCTTCAAACAGGGGTAAAAGTTTTCATTCCAGCATATCCGGGCCCCAAGGTTTCAGAAATGCAGAAATCTCAAAGCATTTCATTTGTGCAATATTATCATGCTCTACCATGTCTACCTCTGTCAGTCAGTGAATCGTTGCATGACTGAGTGTTAAAATTTATTTCATTCCTTCAAAAGAAAAAAAAAAAACTAAAATTGACACATGCTAATTTATACACGTTTGAAGTGAAACTAAGTGGCGTGTGGGGATAATTTTGTCCTTTGATCAGCCGGCTAAATTTGGATTGGGTATTTAACAGTTCTGTGGCTTTTATGGCCTTCCCGGGAACTGCTGGCTTTCACACTGCACTGTGAGTGCCGAAGAGAGATTTATCTGTGTGTGAAATTGACATGTCTCATTACATTTTAGTTTTTTATCCACACTGCTTGACACAAATATATGCAGAGCCGATGAAAGAGTTCTATCTGCTTTTAAAAGAAAAAAAAAATCCAATGCTATCTTCTGACACATTACGACCCGGTTACAGTACAATCAATTTGCTGTTTATCTTATTCTATTCAAATGGGAGTGTGTCATTGTTAGCCTCAGGAATGTAAAAAAAAATTGATTCCAAGAAGGCAGAAATGGCCCATTTAAAATCAACAGTTATTGCCCAAATGTAATCCTACGCTCATAACCAACTATTAGAACTGTCAACAAAAGTATATACAGTCATTTTAGTGCTATAAGACTGAAACTGTCTCAAAAAGGAAGTAAAAACTAGAGCGTCTCAGGCAAGTTTTCAATGCATGCGTGCTTCTCTTTCCACTGGACAACTGAGCCTATGTTCAACGATGGTCATTTCTCCTGGGTATCCAACCAATTGGTCAAATTTATCTGGGGAGAGGGAGGGTGCATCTCAAAGGAGTCATCACTTACTTCCATCCCCCACACTAACATGTTGGGTCAGGTTTAAGAATAAATTTTAGGTTAGGGTTAGGTTTAGGGCTAGGTTAGGGGGTAGGGGTTAGAGTTAAGGTTAAGGTTAGGGAAAGCAGTGATGACTCACTTTTACCAAAGCTGTTTAGTGGAGATGAAATGATGTCATCTCTGTTTGGTGAATGGAAATAAGTGACGCCCCCTAAAAATGTTGCCTTGGAAGGCTGCAGCCTATGTTTTGAGATTCACCTGGAGATTACTGGTTTGATGAACGGCCACAGTCGTCTGGAAAGTAGCTGGTAAACCAGTGAGGAGGAAGTCACAGTGATCCTTAGGGATCAGGGGTTGAGTAGGTGTTGTGATGTGAAGAACTTGAGTTTGAATCCTCGACATATCTCTTACGACTCTGAGATGGAGACTGTTCATTAGGTTGTACCTCTCGTAGAGACGTCGACTTACACAGTGTTCTCTCCGCTGCCAGTAATGAGCTCCTGCTGGCGCAGAGGGTGTCAGGTAGCCGTGGGCTAGGTGACGATAGCCTTGTAGGTCTGGTGATCGGGGAGCAGAGGGAATCAATTTGTTGGAGAGAGAGATAGGAGAGAAATAGGAAGGAAGAGAGACTGGAGAGAGGATGTACCTGCATCAGCTGGGGGGAAACAGTAAATAGCTGGGAGGGGTGTGATGAATCCTGGCCGAAAATCTGACATGGAACTTCGGCTGTAACTCAAACCTGGGAGAGTAACTTGTCTTGGGCGGCGAGCTGACTGTCTTAAAGTTTGTTATTTCTGACATTTAAATTGTTGTTCCCTTATTATCATCAGGGTGGCACGGAGGCTAGGTGGGTTAGCGATGTTGCATTGCAGCAAGAATGCTTTGCACTCAGACGTGGCCGGGGGCTGTTTTTGCATAGTTTACTTGGAGTAAACATGTTCTCCCTGTGTTTCAGAGGCTTTCTTACCCCTCAGTCCACAGTTCAAAGCCAAGCATGCTGGGTATGGTTGGAGGTACTGGATTGTCGGTGGTTTTGAGTGGTGAGATGACCATGGTGTGTTCCTGCCTCTGCTCTTTGTGTACCAGAATGGCTTATTATGATCCCCCACCTTGACATGAAGTCGAGTGGGGGATATTGCGACGGAGCACGTCTGTCTGTCCGTCCGTCCGTCCATCCTTCCATCTGGATAAGTGGGGACAACTTTTCTCAGAAAATTACCAAGGTGAATTAAATTTTGTGTGCGCATGCTACTATTCATGACTTTTGTTAGGTGCCAAAATTAGATTCCATAATGGCGGGGAATATTGATGACAATGTCATCTTGCTCTGGACTGAAATAGTCATGGCTAACGCCGTGGAAATTAATTCATCGTCAAGGTTTGACAAGTTCATTTTATTGTTAGATTGCTTTCATGTACAGGGATGTGAAACTCCGGTAGAGAGAAAAACTTGAATTTTTGCTGAATGGTTGAAATAAGACCAAGTTTTTGTTTCCCCGCATCATTTTCAATATGGCAGGGAAGATTCTCCTGCCACTTAATATAGATCCCATTTCTTTCTGTTGTCGCATCACATTCCTAAAATGGCGTTTATGTTGTCATGGCGAAGCAGAAGTTTTCATATCTGGTGCCAAAGTGGGTCTGAAGTTTACAATTGAAATTTTCTTTCAGAAGTTTGCTCTCTTTTCCTGCCTTTTGTCATTTGGGTATCGATTTCTCTTGTTGACAGTGCTCATTTGTGAGCTGGTTTTTCGTTTCTGTTTGTCCTCGCTTGCCTTTCTGAGTTTGACGGCATAGCATGCTGTGAGCGAAGTATGTCACGGTCGTCTCTACAGTTTTGCTTCGCAGCATGTTTGATCGCTTGAAGGGTCTGGAAAAAGCTAGTGTCGCCTTCTGAGCAGTTGTCAGACGAGGAAGCAGGACGCTCAGAATTATTGATGATGTTTGTTCTGTGGAACTTAAGGGAGACGGTACAGTTACCATATTGGCAGAGATTTCTCTTTTTTTCTCCAAAGTCTCTGAGATACAGCGTCTTATACTGTGGCGCATTTCTGGTCAGAAAATGTGCAAGGAATAAAACGACCTGCATGTGGACAGTGGACATTATCCTTCCACCTGAGTCAGTTGCATGCTTCTTTGGTGTAAGTTGGTATTCAAAGGTGTGAGTAATACTGATGCCTCATCAAAGTGGTCACACTGTTTAAATCAAGCCTGGCCCTTTCTGTGTGAAGTTAATGGATTCTCCCTGTGTTTGAGTGGGTTTCATCCGGCTGCTCTGGTTTCCTCAAAGACATATATGTTAGACCAGTCAGAGATTTTAAATTGCACAGTTGCCTGTACAAATGACCTCTGTCTGAACTTTGCGCTTGCAGTCTTAGGCTGATAACCATGAAGGACATTAAATTTATCTCAGACAGTTACGGACGACTAAACCACGCCGAAGGCTGACTGCATCTTTTTGTGAGGTTCGATAAGTCGTACGACAAAGATGGCGAGACAAAGGCGTCTGGCATAATTTGCACTCTGCGCAATTTATCAATGGACAAAAGGATGCCTCTGATTTCTTTAATGAGCCTTAACGAATCATTTGAAGATTGCGAACATTAATCAGTTTGGCTGTGCGGAAGAATGCTTGCCTTTCACGGTGTAATTTGAATGTAGTGTGCACTTAATGATTTAATTAATTACCCCACAGAAAGTGGAGGCTTCTAATTGGATGAGAATTAGGCCTTAGGTTCAAATCTTTTGCAATGTCATAAACATGTCTAATGGTCTAGCCTATATTTTTTGTTGTCTTTCAGGGTTTTTTGCATATAACCAATGTAGTACACAGTGGCTCTGTTTTGAGAGATTAGAGACATGCTTACAAATGTTCTCACAATGTTAATTGGGTGTTCTGTCCATCTAATATTGCCATTACACACCACGCCATCACAGCACGAGGATATTAAGTGTTAGCTGAACAGTCATTTGAGGGGTCACACTTTGGATGAAGTGGTGTTCTTAAAGGCTTTATACAGCATGTATAATGCCTTCATAAATGTGACATAATGCCTTCGTAAGTCATACATAAGCAAATGTCATGCTTTGTAAAGGGTGAAATAACACATCCTAATTCAGCGTATGATGCCAGACGTGATATAACTGATAATGCCACTTAGCTAGTGGCTAAATGCTATAAAGGGTGACATTGTCAGCTAAGTTACATTATCATTGTCACATCTGGCATCACATGCTGAATAAGGATGTGCTATTTAACCCTGTACTAAGCATGACATTTGCTTGTATATGATTTATGAAGATATTACATCTCATTTATGAAGGCATTATACGCGCTGTATGAAGTCTTAATGAGCAACGCTTCATCTAAAGTGCGACCATTTGAGGATTAGCCCGACTGTGCATATGCGGACCCGCAACTTTCTGAAGTTAAAACATAGCGTACATGGACATTAACTCTGCTGTGATTTATAATCCTTATGATATTTTAATCATAACCAAACCGTTTTTTCTGGAAGCTGGAGGCGGGACTCTGATAAGCGATTTCGCTTCCCCCGTGACCCTTTCGGTCATGATACATGTTGTGTGTTGAAATTGTCATGAAATGATTTACAATCATGCCGAAATAAAAAAATATAAACTGCTACAACCACTGTGGGCTATATGGCCTCTTCCTTTTTAACACTTGCTCTTAGAGATGCAGATACCGTGGAGAACCAAAACGCAGGAATCCCAATAGACCCTTTCGGTTTAAGGACGTGAAAAAGCGAGACTTGGAGTGCGCATGCTCTATGCGGACTATGTGGGGCAGAAGATGCACAAATCCTATTTAAAAGGTGGGGAATTATAAATTCTTTCGCTTTCTCCATGGTAAAAGGCAGTTTACAGCGTGGATTCGGACTATAAATAGGAATATATTTTGTTCGGAAACATTCTAGGGTGTGCAGTGTACATTTTGTGTCTGGACGGCGAGATTAAGAGTTCTGTATTCAACCTACTCCAAATATCGATTGATGTTTGGGTACCCAGAGAGACATTAGGATATGAAAACACGTCATGCGTACCTCCAGTTAAAGAAATTTAGAGTTTAGTTTCAAGTGCTGCTATTCTTGTCAGTTGCAGGTCGTTAACGGCGGCTGTCGTGTCACTCATGACACACTGGGTTGCTAGGGCAGGTGCAGCATATGCATTCGCGATACGAAATATTAATGTTAAATTCTAAACCCCCTTTCTCACTGATAAAACTCCACTAAAACTTATTGGCACACCCCTTCTAAAATCGTTCTGGCAAATAAAAAGCCAGAAAAAAGTGGAGGCTGGATCCGACATTATTTTCCCCCTGACAAAATAGGTAGACTAAACTCTATTAGTTTTCTTCTACAAACTGAAAGCATTGACTTCTTCAGCGCCACAGAGACTTGAGAGACTATATCGGCGAGATACTGTCGAGGCAAGTTCTTGACATTGTTATTTTCAGTGCAAATGAAAATCCGAAATCAAATGTGTAGCGTTGAGTCAAACAGTAATGATATGGCCTTGTATTTCACATGTGTACCTGCACACTTATCTATGTTAAGAGGCGATTAGAATCATTTGTGTTTGCCGGTTGTTTTGAACAATGCGAATTTGTCGCAAGAACACTGTAGCCATTAGCTGACTTAAGGTGTGGGACCCAATCATAATATGACATTATTTCACGTCTGCAAAACTAATTGGCAGGAAAATGCCACTTTGTTGGTTATATATAGCAAGTAATTATGAAATCGAAATCACAAGGAAGTCCAAATTATGATTGCAAGCAACTAAATGAAAACCGCAGCTACACTTAGCTCTGAGGGGCTAAGTTCTGTAATGTGAGCCCCTCAGAGCTTACCTAGACTGAAAACATGTAGGTAAGCTAACATTACCCTTTTGACTTGGTATTTTTTTGTGAAGAGTTTAACATCTACTTAATGTCATATATAGCCTATAGCAACGGTGTCAAACTGACCCGTAAATGGGCCAAGAGGCTGCAGGTTTTCACTCCAACAATGCTGAAGCGCACCTGATACAAATAATTAGTTTTGCTGGCCTAGATCAGTTGATTAAATCAGTGCTTTCAGGTGAGCTTCTGCCTGGTAGGATTGAAGACCTGCAGCCTCTTGGCCCGTATACGGGTCAGTTTGACACCCCTGGCCTATAGGATCAAATAACGCCAGTCCCTTTTCAAAATGTGAATACAAAAACTGGACACTGTAAAACAATAGCACTTTGAAAACAACAAAAGATTAAACAATAATTTGATGATTAGTGGGCCAACTTAAATAACTTATAATATCAACCAGTACCTTAGCTATATTTCTCTGATCAGATCGCTCTTTCCTTTTTGCTTGCATCGGTGTGAGATCCTTTTGTGTGTAGAGAAACAGAGCGAAGCCAACATTATTTGGGTCAATGAAGTCGGGGCAGCCCTGACAAAATGAGGACTGCAGACTCTAGTGTGATCATTTGGGACGAAGTTCTTCCGATTTATAGCTCGAATCCACGCCTGTTGTCTCTTGCCAAGGGGAACATGAAAAAACCTTATGTCCCCGTCTTTAGGATGCCGGTTTATACACCCCTCTATGCAACAAATAGCCACTATATTTCCTTTAGCCTCACATCAGCTATATTGGGCATGCGCGCGCGCACTTCCGGCCTTAAACCGAACTGGTCTATTGCAGGTTTTTGGCACAGATGAAGAGATGCTCAGCACGGCATCTGTCAGCCTGGAGGAGTTCTTGAGGGTGGATGGCGTGTGTCTTCTCCTCGGTTTGCAGATTTAGCAAAAACGGTTCAAAACCCACCCCATAAGCGAGGAACAATCCCTCTCAACGCCCACAGTCTCATGACTGTTTAATGGTCCGTGTCATGAGCTAACTTTTTGATTTGGAGTGAATTCACCGAGTAACATGTGAGTGGTTTGAAAATATTGACAAATAACCTGTGAGATGTTTGTGTTCCTCCCACAAGCGAATTTGAAGGGCACAGAACTTTGATGCGGTGGTGTTTTCAGCTGACACTGAAAGCTTTCCCGAGTCCACACAATCCTTTTAATCCTTTGGGGACAGGTTTCTTGGATTTTTTATTTTTTTTAGTGTCACAGTTTTCAGTTGCCAGTTGTGGTTGTCAGATCTGCATTCTTTGAAAGCTATTTGCAATTAAAGGCTAAAGAAGGGTTGTGTATGTGTATGGTAGTCCACTAGGGGCTGTCTTTAACCTGTCTTTCCTTGATTTCTTAATTTACAGCCAATAAGTTAAAAAATTATTGCATGTTTGGGTTTTGAGCTGGCAGGGTTGGCTGTCAAATGGCTGAATTCTATCAAAGTTCGCCGATGGAGTTCTGCGGCGCTAGCAGGTCGCGCATGCGCTAATGTTGCACCCTGAGCACTGAAGTGTTCCTGTGAGTTCAAGTGTCCTCACAGAGCGGAATATGTCTGCCCCGATTGAAAACACCATACCCCCTCCCCCTCGGCATGTTGCAGTTATCTCGAGCAGCACCCTGAGTTTTTACGCAGGGGAGGTCCAGTTCTCTTGCATTTCTACTTAATAAATTATTTCTAGAATTTCTAGAACCTTGCCTTACTTTGTCCTCGGGTTCTGCGCGATGGACTGGCGATTCAGTTAGCTTCTTGTTAGCAGTTGTTTCAACTTGGAGCAGAGCTATGTCTATACAACATTGTTATTAATTGGAGCTGTCAGAACAATTGATAGCATGACACATTTGCTTACAAGAGCCGGTTATCAAGATGAGTCACTGTAGCCGGAAAGCTTATCGCGCGTTGCAAGTGCTGACTTCATCTGGAAAGCGTCTCGCGGTGTCGGAACTGCGCTATCAACAAACCGATCTCTTACCCCCTGTCCAATTATGGCAGGGCCACCAGTGCTTTCCACTAGACATGATGATGTCATCTTCACTTCACTTTTTTTTTCTCTCATTAACTTTAGTATTATCCTTCAGTTTCTAACTATACAGTACTTATTTTTGCTCCTTGATTGTGGTGATGTGGTTTTTATTCCATATCACTGGTTATAGGTTTTTTGTTGGTGTTCATGATAATCAGTTTTGTGATATAAGCCTTTTGTTTCACTGGGGGGATGCCCTATGTGTCTTTGGTGTGTTCTGTCATTGTTTGACCGGGTTTTTGTTATCTAAACCCCCATGTGTCATGCACTTATAACTATTACTGTTTGACCTGAGTTTTGTCCATTCAACCCAAGAATCATGTATCTGTAACGACAGTGTTTGATCTGAATTTGGAAAGTAAGCCCATAAGTCACACATCTATAATTTCACTGTTTGGCCTGGGTGTGGTCAGTAAAGCCGTTGAGTGAGACGCCTGTATTTTCACTGTTGATTGTCTGGTGGCAAACGTGTAATTTCATTGTTTGACCATTGTGTGGCACGCCTGTAATTTCACTGTTGATTGTTGTGTGACACGCCTGTAATTTAATTGTTGATTGTTGTGTGACACGCCTGTAATTTCACTGTTGATTGTTGTGTGACATGCCTGTAATTTCATTGTTGATTGTTGTGTGACACGCCTGTAATTTCTCTGTTGATTGTTGTGTGACACGGCCGTAATTTCACTGTTGATTGTTGTGTGACATGCCTGTAATTTCATTGTTGATTGTTGTGTGACACGCCTGTAATTTCACTGTTGATTGTTGTGTGACACGCCTGTAATTTCACTGTTGATTGTTGTGACACGCCTGTAATTTCACTGTTGATTGTTGTGTGACACGCCTGTAATTTAATTGTTGATTGTTGTGTGACACGCCTGTAATTTCACTGTTGATTGTTGTGTGACACGCCTGTAATTTCACTGTTGATTGTTGTGACACGCCTGTAATTTCACTGTTGATTGTTGTGTGACACGCCTGTAATTTCATGTTGATTGTTGTGTGACACGCATGTAATTTCACTGTTGATTGTTGTGTGACACGCCTGTAATTTCACTGTTGATTGTTGTGTGACACGCCTGTAATTTCATTGTTGTGTGACATGCCTGTAATTTCATTGCTGATTGTTGTGTGACACGCCTGTAATTTCACTGTTGATTGTTGTGTGACACGCCTGTAATTTCATTGTTGATTGTTGTGTGACACGCCTGTAATTTCACTGTTGATTGTTGTGTGACACGCTTGTAATTATATTGTTGATTGTTGTGTGACACGCCTGTAATTTCACTGTTGATTGTTGTGTAACACGCCTGTAATTTCACTGTTGATTGTTGTGTGACATGCCTGTAATTTCACTGTTGATTGTTGTGTGACACGCCTGTAATTTCATTGTTGATTGTTGCGTGACACGCCTGTAATTTCGCTGTTGATTGTTGTGTGACACGCCTGTAATTTCACTGTTGATTGTTGTGTGACACGCCTGTAATTTCATTGTTGATTGTTGTGTGACACGCCTGTAATTTCACTGTTGATTGTTGTGTGACACGCCTGTAATTTCACTGTTGATTGTTGTGTGACACGCCTGTAATTTCATTGTTGATTGTTGTGTGACACGCCTGTAATTTCACTGTTGATTGTTGTGTGACACGCCTGTAATTTCACTGTTGATTGTTGTGTGACACGCCTGTAATTTCACTGTTGATTGTTGTGTGACACGCCTGTAATTTCACTGTTGATCACTGTTACACGTCTTATAAGTTTCATTGTTTATCCCGAGTTTGGTCAGTAAAGCCGTTGTTTGACACCTGCTGTCTCACTGTTTCACAGTTGTATGACATGCATTTAAATTTAGTTTGTTCGTTGTGTGACGTGACTTCAATTTCACTGTTTGTCCGTTGTGTGACGCGTCTGTTATTTGTTTGACCTTTGTGTCACATGAGTGTTATTTCAATGTTTGACCTGGGTTTGGTTAAACCCTGTGTGCTACACATTTATATTGGCCACTGTTTGACCTGGTTTCAGTCAGTAAAGCCCTTGGCATCAGTTGACTTTAATTTCACTGATTGAAATGTGTTTCTTCTCACAACCTCTTTCGTCACACGCATGTTTCATTTCTTGGTTTCTCCTGCAGGTGACCACTCTGGTGAACACCAGTAACAAAGGCCCGTCCAGTAAAAAGAAGGGCCGCTCCAAGAAGGCCCACGTGCTGGCCGTGTCCGTGGAGCAGGCCATGCAGAACTTTCTGGAAAAGGGCGAGCAGATTGCCAAGGACAGCCAGGACCTGAAAGAGGAGCTGATCGCTGCTGTGGATGACGTCCGCAAGCAAGGTAATGTACTCAGCACAATCTGAGGCGACACCCAGTTTTTATTTATCGATTCAGCCTTTGTTTTGAAAAGGATTTGCTGCCTCCTCGCGGTGGAAAGTCCAGGAATAAGAAAATAAAAGTCTAACCATATGTTTCTTCCATCCACAAACTCAGCCGATTGATTTTAGGGTTTTCCAGAGTTTTCCAACTCTTTTACACCCACACAAATCAAAAACCCAGTGATCGAAGTTGCTAGAATCATGTCCTGAGCAAAGGGTTCCAGGTGTGAATTAAAGAGAAAGTGAGCAACCCAAACTGACCTTTGTCCTTTACTGCCTCCTAACTCCTGCATCCTTTAATTATGTACTGTCTACTAAACATGCTGCTTTTCGCCAACTACAGACTATTTTTAGTGATAGCAATTTGATTACAGTGGCCAAAAGGGTTCTTAATCATGCATACTACATGCTTTAATAGTCATATTTTTGTGGTTTTGCTTGTGTGTTCTGTAAAGGACTTTTCTGGAAGCAGCCAAACACCTTTTGCGGTCCCACAGAAACAGCCTCATTTTTTTTACAATGGGAGATGTTTCTCGGCACATAGACACACACACACACACACACACACACACACACACAAGCAAACACTCACAAACACTGTTCAGTGCTTCTCAGAGATGCAACATACTGAGGAAACTGTCGTTTTTAGGCGTGGGCACAAGCCGCACCATGGAAATGAGTTTATCATTCTGGTATTTTAAGTACACATGCTTAAAAAAGTTCTGGTGCTGTGAACTCAATCTACTTTTGCAAGGGTATGCGTCTTGAATAGGTTCTTTCCAATGAATGGAACAAAAATTAATTACTAAGTATAGTGGGGATTGCACACCCTGCTGGTGGCTGGGTGTAATGCACACCCACATGCACAGGACTCTAATATCACAGACCACGCTAATCTCAGTGGAACCCATTCCCATTTCATGGATTCTCACATTCTCGCACGAGCGGAGAGAATTTTGGATTGCTCGCACAGGCGCTTACGGAAGGCTGAATGGAATTTCTCTGAACACAAAAAAAAACGAAGCCAGCTGCTCATTACAGATAATGCAGGCGGCAGCGTTCCCCCCTTGCGAGCGGAGGAGGGCGAATATTTAGCTAGCCTTGCCGCCGCCGCAAAGAATCAAACGCCGCACAGTCGGGGATGTGCCACTAACAGTTTTTTGACAAAACTCTCAATTTGCATTTTCGGGAAAGGTCAGCTCTTTGGGCTTAATCCCGGCCCTTTGCGCTGCATTTGCATGACGTTTGGCCGCATGCCGCAGTGAGCGCGCTCAGGTCTCCCTTGGGCTGCCTCCGGCTTCTCTCTGAGAAGGTGCCCAGTTTCTACAGAGGGAGGGAGAGGCGCTTCGCTGGAGTGTGGGTGCGTCTGTTCGCGAAAAAGACGGGGTGAAGTAACTTGGGAAAAGAGGCTGTGCAGATCTTTTGACAGTTGGCCATCTATTTATCGCTGGTGATGTATGCACTTCCAGCCTACCGTCCTCCTCCGCAGTGATTAGGGGGCAGAGCTTAATGGTGCATTCTCGTTTCCTGAAAAAGTTGGGATGCTGTGTAAAACATGTTGATGGGACCTAATTGAAAATAAAAACCGATAAAAATCTGACTTGTCGTCTTTCTACTACTTTCAGTTAATTGCAGAGTTTAAGCAATTTGCGAATCATTGCATTCTGTTTTTACTTACATTTTACCAGGTGTCCCAACTTTTTTGGACGAAAGGGTTCAAGTTTGGGTGTGTCTGTGCATGAAAGAGGAGGGGCAAAGGAATACTGATATTGGACCTCACTGCACTTGTAGCAATAGGAGTATAAATACTGAGGGTGAGGGTTGCCATTCTGTCTCGGAGGTCTTTTAGAATTGTTAGGCAGAAAATTGAAAATGTGCAGCTCCTAATTGCATTATATTACAGCGACAGCGCACCATTGTCAAATGTATTTATTACTCATTAGGTACTGAAAAGAACTGAAAACAAACTAACCAAAAGTAAATTAGCTTTTTGCTTAACCTCTTAAACTCCAGGGTCCCCCAATTGAGACTCACCGCAGCAAAATACCTACAACGCCGCGCTAATTAAGTAGCAATATAGTCATATTACACAGCAAATGAAACAGGAGAGCCTCTGCGACAAGCACATATAAGTCATTTTTACATACACCAAGCACAACTCAAACGCCAAGCATATTAATGTTCAAATATCAAAATCCGAGTAGCGTCAGAAAATCAACCCTCTCTCCACATTTCCATGTCTCCCTCTCTGATACTTCATGCTACACAAACAGAGATATACTCTATTCATTTTGGGTATGTCATTTTCAAACAAAAACCTAAAAAAGAGGCTGGGGCTTAAGAGGTTAAAACATTTGACATGCTTTATGGTTTATGGAAAACATCGCATAATTACTTCACCGTAGCCAACTTTGTAGAGTATGTTGATGTGTACTGAGTGTAGTGCTTGATTGAGCGCAACACTGAAGTATTCAATCTTGCTTATGGTAAATACTTGGAAGACTGTATATCTCGATTATTCTAGAGCAGGTACTGTTTGAAGCCCATGTTGACTGGCTAGTTTAATTTTTTTAAAATGCAGGGAAATTTGAGATTCCAGTGTTTATTTATGGCTGGGGTGTAAATGGACTTGTACAGAGTCCTTGAAAGGCTCGCCCTCTTAGACATCAGCGTGGAAGGATCAATTTAAACTTAAAAAATGTAGGTTTTTATTCTTCTTCTCATAAACAGCATTTTCAAAGTGTGTCGTAGTGATAAATGAGTATGAATGGATAATTGCAAACAATGTGATTTTCATGCATAATCAATATCAATTTTCCTGTCAGAAGGGGGTTATGCACCGTTGGTCCAACTTGATGAAAAACTGTTATGACATTAATAATAGCCCAAAATGATTCCACAATCGCTGTTTCATTCTTTTCGGTCTCCCAAAGGCACATTCTTTTGCTTATGACTGGGGTCTGTAATCACACTTTGAGGGTGTTTGGTAATTGCTTCTCATTTACCTCGTTGTGCGGTATAGAATACATCAACCTCGTTGATTATGTGCAATATGCCTATTACACTGTTCCAGAGTATTCCATGTAGTGCTGGACAGTACAGAGTAAAAAAATGCAGTATGCGATGAACAAATTGAAGCAATATGCGGTGTGTAAGTCCTGTTCTAATGTGTAAAGTCAATTGCTACAACGTGTAAGTTTATCTTTTTCCCTGCTATTGACAAGCATTTTCATTGTTAAACGGTCCTGAATGCCCTTACAGATATTCTGACAAAAATAGGTCAAATTAAAAAGAAAGTAGCGCGTTCTAGTGCACAAATTATTGCTTTATGTTATTTTCTTGGGCAAGTTCCATGATCACAAGCTTTTTCACTAACTGCGATGAATTTTCTTAATACATGCTGACAACTTGAAAACAAAACAAGAAAGCTATACCTCATAGCATTCATATGCTTTTCCGTGCTCTTTTCTGGGTTATTTGATGCGAATGACTGACATTTGAGTGTTTGTAAAAGAAAAAAAAAGAATTGAGCTGGAATAAAATCATTCCTTGTACATAAAACTAGAATCCCTGCTCTTTTTCTCTTTTCATATTAATAGAACTGAATATTTTAGGGGTGATGAAAGATCAGTGAAAATTATCTAAAATGCTGGCGGTGGTTGGGAACTTAAAAATAAATACTCTGGCAGGGAAAATATTCAAAAAGAAAATAAAGGCAAGTCTCAGTTGCATTGCTCTTGCTGGGTAAAGATAAAAGACATCACTGCCACCTTTTAATGTGGAGGTGAAAAAATTTAGATAAATACTAGCTGTATACACTGATCAGTCATGACATTATGACTACCTGCCTGATATCAAAAAGGTCCTAGTTTACTCGCCAGAACAGCCCTGACCCATCGAGGCATGGACTCCACTGGACCTCTGAAGGTGTGCTGTGGTATCTGGCTCCAAGTCGTTGGCAGCAGTTCCTGTGAGTCCTGTGAGTTGCGAGGTGGGGCGTCCATGGATTGGATTTGTTTGTCCAGCACAACCCACAGATGCTCGATCCGATTAAGACCTGAGGACACTGGAGGCCACGTCAACACCTTGAACTCATTGTTGTGGTCCTCAAGCCATTCCTGAACCATTTTCGCAGTGCGGTAGGGCGCATTATCCTGTTGAAAAAGGCTACTGCCGGGGAGGCCCACTGTGGAGAACCACAGGGTGTGCTGACTTTGCTTCTCTTCACCACTTCAAACCTAAGACAACAGGTCAGTTAAGTTTGTGATCAACTGCTTTAATTCATCAATCAGCTGCTGAGTAACATCAAAAACCGGCAGACAATTGTGGCTCTCCAGGACCAGGGTTGGCCACCCCTGGGCTATTGCCATCAGGGAATACTGTTATCATGAAGGGGTGCACTTGGTCTGCAACAGTGTTGAGATTGGTGGTGCATGTCAAGGTAGAATCCATGTCAATTCCAAGTGAATGGCTGGACTGAAGGTTCTCAGCTGAACGTTGCCTAAGGCATCACACTGCCTCGGCTAGCTTGCCTTCTTTCCGTAGTGCATCCTGGTGCCAAGTTTTGTTGATGTGCTTTACAATGAAGTATAAATTAGCATTCAGACGTAAGTTGCGTGCACAAACCTGCAGTAAGTGACTATCACATGCCTACATTTCCCTGCTCCGTGTATCTATTCTTTAAATGGCAAATCTAGAAATAAGTCAAAATTATCTCACCCCATTGGCAAAGCTTTGTCTTACTGAGAAAAAAGGTGATAGAAATAAATGTTTTAGTTGCTGGGTTGGCTCACTCGGTTAAGGCGCCGCATTTGAGATGCAGTAATCACTACCACTGCGCAGGTTCAATCCCCGGTCGTGCCCACCGGCTGTGGTCGGCAGCTTTTTTGGAACAGCACGATTGGCTAAAGCGCTGTAGGTATGCAAACTGGGAAGGGACTGCCAAGAAGGGAAATTAAAAAATAGTTTCCTTGTTCATTGCTCCAAGCGCCTCCTGTTGGCCAGCCGGGCGCTCGTCAGTGAGATTCTAAGCTTGTTCATGTTTGGGTATCCTCCGTCCGCGTTCTGAACTTGCGACAGTTTCAACCAATGAGTGTTAAGATGCTGGGGATGACAGGCAAGTGCTTCAGAGGAGAGCCGCAATCAGGATTAAACTGTTTGGTCAGGTGGACTTATTTTTCAGTTTTTGCAGTGCATTGGAACTTCAGTGGTATGCTTATTGTGATGTGCTAACATGCAGTGTCCATTAAAATTCAATTTATTATGCAGCCTTAACTCTACCCAGCTTAGGCTTTTAGGGGGTTTGTTTTTTCAGGTGATGTCACTCATGGACATGTGTAAGTTGCAGGCTGAGGGTCTAAGTGGCAGAGCCAATGACTCCTGACAGTGAGTCTCATTAACTGGACTGCTGGTCTGATGATGTGATTCCTGAGATGACCCTGTGTGCCAGCTTTTACAATGCATCCACCTCCTCTCACTCTCCATGATACTATTCCTTAACTGGCCACTCGTGACCTATCCTGGGCTCACCCTCAATGACCTCAATCTGCCTTTGGATGCTGTTTAATGACAGGAAAATCACATGCCCCTCTAATCATCAAATTATCAAAGGACTGGCTCTCGGCCAGCGTCATTACCCTTTTCCATTCGTTTGCGTAGTTTATTATATGTTTGTATTGTGAATAGGCATTCTTTTCCCAACAAATAAACCATCAGATGTGCTCAGTGCATGGAGGTGTTGAAGGTGTTGAGAGACTGTTTATAAAGATGCCCAGAACTGTACAGCTCTTTACATGAAATCTGTTATGTGATGGGAAGATTGAAGGATAGTTAGGTAAAAATCTGTTAAAAATTCCTTTGCTTATTTATGCTTTAAACAATTTCAAATTCCCCACCTTTGTATTGCTTACCGGAAGTGCACATTCCGACAAGGAGAATTGGTGTCCTTTAAACCTCCAGCATGTCAGCCAATCGCAAGCAAGGATTTGGCAGGAATAACAATTGCCCCACAGGTGGCAAAGCTTGGCAATTACTTACAATCCCTCGACTTACCAGTATCGTGCGGTCGGAGGAGAGTTTGGTGAGGCAAAATCCTCCCCTTTGCTTGATTAGCAATCAAACAATTAACTAGTTTAGTAAGACTATTCGGCAGAATGATGGGCCAGTTTAAGTTTCCACAGCGTTATTACTCTGTATATCGAACCTGAAATGCTCACGAAACTGCAGATTTGCGCATACTTGTTTACAGAAACAAATACTAAAACAGTTCAATGGTTGATCAATATACAAAGTATCCTCCTTTAAATATGCGCTTTTACACCCAAACAATAAAAGCGGACGTTTATTTTCAGTTTTTTTTTTCATAATCCGATTAACAAAATGTTAAAACAATATACAGAATTACAGAGAGCCGATAATTTTTCCTAATTGATTATTCAAATTTCCATCCTTGCAGTCTCGAATTGAAGCGTATACGTGAATGAATCGTTTTGTCATTGTCTCCTCTATCAGTATACGGGTTTCCTATAGGCTTGATCTTCACTGTGTTGATTGTCAATCAGGAATAGTATGTGGGAACAGGTTCACAAAATCCTGTAGTTTGGGTCACTGCATCACCTCACCACACGTCTCTGCCTTCCTCTAAACAAGTACGCGCAAATCTGCAGTTTCGTGAGCATTTCAAGTTCGATATACTGAGTGATAATGCTGCGGAAACTTAAACTGGCCCGTCATTCTGCCGATTAGTCTTACTAAACTAGTTAATCGTTTGATATCTAATCAAGAGAAGGGGAGGATTGTGCCTCACAAAACTAACCTCTGACCGCACGTTACTGCGACTTACCCTAACAGTTCCCTACCCGCATAAACTTGCACCAGAGCGGAGATGTGCACACTGGTACGCGCATTTGCGAGCACGTAAACGGACCGATGCTCATGCACGCCAGCCCTCTCAGTCTCTCACACGCACTAACTCACACTAACTTTTTCCGTCACACCACTGATGCACTTCCCTGCCATTGCCTCTCTCTAACTGAGTGATTTTTCTCCCCCTACAAACTCCGGCAGCAGGTAGACAGGTGTTCCTCTGGCCACAGGATGCACCTTTCCTCTGCACAAATTCAACTCCCTCTGCCCACTTGCACACACTGTCCTCTGTCTGCTGCTGTTGTGCTACCAGCTTTAATAGAAAAATTTCTCATCTGTGAAAACATGTGCCTGGCAATCAATTCAAAATGCCACCAAAATAGACTCCTACTGCATTTACTGAATCATTGTTTTCATAACATTTATGTATTTTTGGGATTATTTTATGGAAGATGACTGGCAATGTGTAGCAACAGATTAGCTTACATAGATAAGTTTTGTGTGCCTTTAGATATATTGTGGACAATTTTCTGTAAGTTTTGCAGTTACATGTACATTCACTTTTTAAATTTATGGGATATTTGACAGATTGTTGATCTTCTGGTTCATAGCCTTTACATTGTGTGTGATACAGCACATTTTTTTTTTTTTTGTATTACTTTGAATTTTAAGTCCAGATTAAGGCTGTTATTTTTCTGCCGGTCAGGAGTTTTTATGACTAGAATATAAAGTAATGCGTGGGGTTATGCAGAGTGCTGTTTGACGGAGCCCACCGAAATGCAACCAAATTCAACCCTGGTGCATTTTGACTGGAATGGAGCTTTCGAGTGTGAGTTTCATCCCGAGCGGTTTGCTGACTCTTCGACGAGGGGAATTGGGCGAGCTGCGTTGAATGATGGATTGGAAGCTCAAGGCGACAGAACTCGGAGAAGGAGGAGGTTCCTGTCATTGACCCTCGTTAAGCGAGCCTCGTATCCGCTGCCTCAAATGTAACGATCCAAGTCGTTTACAGAGTCACACGACGTTGACAGTTCAGTCGCATCAGGACTCTTAAAAAAATCAATGCCACTGCGTGTATCTCCGTTGGGTCGACAGATATTTGCCAAAAGTCCTCAATTTCGACCTCAAAAGACAAGGAAGATTCTTACTTTGAATTGCAAGGTAACTTGAACTGTGTTATGTCACTTGAGGGTACTTGTAGTTTTTTGCCTGAGTTCTTCTGCGTGCATCATAAAATAATAAGTTGACATCGGATCAGCCATTTTGTCCCATTAAAAATTTCATCAAAGGCAGTTTGAAATGAATTTATTAAACCTGTAAAGCTGTGTTTGAAGGTGCTGTAAGGACACCCTCTGAATTGTGCATTTGTCATCAGAAGTTCTCAAAAGTTGGCACTATCCAAGTGCGTCTTCATTCAGTTATATTGGGCTTTCTTTCCCGCCTGTTTTACACCAGGAACAGAAACCCTAGAAACCCCAGTCTAGTGTTTCTCCTCGGTGGCCGTTTTATGTAGGCCTGTGGCAGCTTCTGAGTGTCCACTCAGCTTCCGACTCCTTCGTCGCCGCCCTCCTGACCTCTGGAGCTAATGGGAAGCCTTGTCCCCCGTGAGAGTACAATCAATCAAACACAAGCCCCTCCCTCCCCTGCCGCCCAGTGTAATGAGCAGTCCAGTTATTAGACAGCAATGGGTGGAGGTGCCATTTACTGCAGTTTTGATAGACTAGGGAAAGACTGCGGAGAGCAGTTGCTGAAACATAACCTTCACCTGAAATGTGGCCATGACTTCACATCACAGTCTTGTTGCAGTTTGTATTTATGTCTCCCCCCCGAAGGGAGGGGGGACATATTGTTTTTGTCTGAATTCCTGAGTGCGCGCGCGTCCGCGTTGGTGTTCCCACCATTTCTGGACCATAATTCAGTGACCGTTTGATATCTTTCCATGAAAATTTTCATCTGATCGTGCAGATGTGCCCTTTGCTATTTTGAGGTTATTAACTTTTCTAGTGTCTTCCTTAATATCTGTGAACATCAGTGAGGGGCGTCTGTAGTAGGTTGGGGAGACATTTGTTTTTTTTTAATATTCAAAAAAAATTTTTTTTTCTTTTTAAAGATTATTTTTTGGGGAATTTTTCCTTTATTTGACAGCCATACAGTGTAGAGAGACAGCAAGGTCAGGGAGAAGAATGGGGGAAGACATGCAGCAAATGACCTGAGCCAGAATCGAGCCCAGGTCGCTGCGGGAAGGACACAGCCTTTATGGTACGCACGCTTAGACTGATGAGCCACCAGGGCGCCGCGACATATGTTTTTTTGCCTTGAAAACAATCTCTAGTTTCAAAATATTGTTGAGGGGTAGGTAGCAATATTTATTTTCGGCGTGGAAGATTTTTTTCCGCGATTACTTTCACTACTGCATTAAGCCATTGCTTTCATAATGTTTGAGAGTTGTGCAGAACCAGACATGACAAGACAAAGCCAGCAACTGGAGAACCGCTGGGGTAAATCTTTTTATTGCATGGCCTCAAATATGCTGCCTCTGGTAGAGTCTTTATTTGAAACTTTGTGTTTTTTCACACTGTGATTAAATTGTACATTCTGTCTTGTTGTCCCCTTGAGCTTTCCCATCAAATTCACTATCCCAGTGCTGCCTAAAAGCGACGGTGAATTTGAATGACTGCAAACTGCCTCGCGTGCGACAGTTACGACTGCGCAAATAGTGAATCCTCAAGATTTATTTACGCATTCTATTGCAGGAGATGAGCTTTTGATATCCCTGGGCCTTTTAGTAATTTTGCCATTCATTGATGATCACAATGAACACCCGCCCCACCCCATTATTCAGGTATGGAATATCATCTTGATGTTCTGATTCTCGTTTACCAGCGATTCCCGGCAGACGGGCGCTTTATTACAGAACTGGGGGTTGGCTCATTACACCCGAAGCCATTGTTCGCCTCACCATCGTCTTTCGCTCCTCAGCCGTTTCCGAAATGCGAGGACAGCCGGGCTCTTTTACGCTGTGATCATTTAAAACGCTTTAATAAATGGCTTAAAAAGGGCCTTCATTAGAATGCTTCTTGGGTGCATTCACGCATCAGCCTGGATGTAATTTTCTCAGTGAATGCGCCTCCCTTCGCCCCCAGAGTCAGGGCTTTATTTCAGACCATCTCCTTGCAGAGGCACAGGCCCATTTCCAGTGTTTAATATCTGTCATTGTGCAAATGAATGAAATGACTTCAATTAAATGCCTCCTTTTTTGGGTCTTTGGCAAATAGATGAAACTCATTCTGCTGCCTGTCAGTGGAAGGATGAAATTGTGAGAGCTTGACTTCTCAGAGTTAAGGTCACGTCAGCTAATGGAGAAGGAACATTAATGCAGTATTCATGCACCACGAGTATGCACTCCTACACCATGCAGGGCTGGATTTGCTGAGGGCATTAGCATGCAGAGAACCTTTTAGCGCACAGAAAAAAGACTACTAAATTAACCAGTGATTAGTATCATCATTGGTGTTACACCAGAATTGTTCATGTTCTATGTTCTGTTTTTGATAAAACGGTTTCAGATAATGGTTTAAGAAAAAGCGCTGAAGATTTACGTAAATTGGGCTGCAGCTCAGAACGGGATGCATGATTTTTTCACGAAGAGGGCTACTATACCAAATGTCTTTGAAGTATGGTTATTGTGTGCTAATCTTGTGCTTGAACGCATGGTTTTCAGGTTGCCCCATCTTGGTCATTATACACGGCAGTCATGTCTTTGCTGAAGGAAAATGCCGCACTGAAGACAAATGTATGTTCTTGAGTGCGAAACATTTTGGACAGCACTTACAAATTCAAATGATTAGATACGTCCCTAAATTATTATTCCAGTTAATTTTTCAGGAGATAAATCCTCATACAGTTGAAGCAGAGTGCAGCCTGGAAATTCGTAATTGTTACAGACGTAATTCTTTCACAAAACCGTCTGGAAATTTCCACAAATCTTTTTGTTCTATGAACTATAAACCTCATGCAGATTATCAAAAATGTATGGATCCCTGCTGATCTTAATGTGGGAAGTCTGCCATCTAGAATTTAGTTGCCCAGGACTTGGAAAGTAAGATTTATGAGGGTAGCAGGGTCGTGTACATTGTGTGCTTTACGAATAAAATAAAATGGCTCTTGAGTACTGCTTGATGCGGCAGCAGTTTTGGGTAGATCTTATTTGAGTCCAGTTAAGAGTAAGTTGTCGTTTCTCAGCCCGTGGATGTTGCCTCGTTATCCTAGTTTACCTTTGCATTGTGTCTAGTGAATCTGGACTCCTGCCATGTCAGGCGGCTCTCACAGGTCAGTCAGAGTTCCAGTACGACTCAGTAAGATGAGATTCATGACTCCCTGCTGAATCCCACATCTGTCTCCATTACAGCGTCTATCATTAACCTGCCTCACTCAGCTGCATAGGGAAAATTAAATCTCATCAATGAGTTTAATGCCCTATCAAAAACTGCCTCAGATTCTTCCTACCATTCATACACATTCATTAATAAGGAACATTATTGCTGTCATTGATATCCTGACGTTTCAGGGAATGAATTGGGCTATTTTCCGACTCGCCGCGCTGAAAAAAATGCATGGTTATGAATGCAAAGCAAAAAATCATCATTACGGACGCTTTGCTGGAGTTTGAACTGGTTCCATTTCAGTCTGCAATACATGGCAAGATTTTCTTTACAGATTTCTCTGTTCACTGATTGAATTTCAGATTAGTTGAATTTTCAGATTCAGAAATATTTTTCCCATAATTGCCCCTCTGTGATGCATTTATATGTTTAGATGACACAGGTATTACTTGGAAGGTAGGGGAATCTATTGACTGAGTTTGGAGAGAGTGTGTTTCTCGGGGTTTATATATTATGGTCTGTTGCTCAAAGGCAGATGGCATTTAGATGAGTGCTACAACTGCTTTTTCTCCCTCAGTACAGGTGAGCGGATGAGTACTGCGCTTCAGGACTCACTCATCAAAGGTGGTTTTTTTATTTAAGGTGGTTCCGTCGACACTGTCTGATGACCTAAATTATGTCAAAAAGGCAGAAGAAAGTGTCACCCGACAGTGCCTCGTACCTGTCGAATACTTGTCATGTCGCAGGCACTGTCGTTGGTTGTTTTGTAATTTCGTTAGCTGGAGGGTCCGAGTTCAGGGGTTGTCAAGTATGTAGAATATTGATACTGTAGCATTTGGGAAAAGATTGGTCATGGTTATAAATATATTTGTTGATATATATATTCTTAAGGCCTCTGCTGACATATGTTGTTCAAGTATAAAATGGGCGAAATGCAGGGTACGGGGTTAACGACTGTGACTCAGTTTGTGTCCTGTTGACAAGAACCCATGCGGGGTGTGGGGGGAGGGGGCGTCGCACTTATTTCAGCTTACTTTGACCTCAGAGTCAGTTAGCAGCCCAACAGATATCTGCTTAGGGCGTGATTTACAGTGACCTTTAGATCAGAAATAATAACACAATCTGTGGTCAACTCTAACCTAAAACCATCACCAGTTGTTGGTCGTAAGATTTGTCTTGTGTGCACAGAAGGGTTTTGCATGTGCTCTGGGTCGTAGTCAGTCAGGCCCTCATTACTCTTCACTCAGGAACACTCTGTGGGAGAGCTGGAAGGCGGTGAATCCTTCGGAGCTGTACTGAGTGTTGAGCGCAGCAGGGAAAAGTTGAAACTTGGTTCCTAGCACAGACAGACTTTTTTCAAATTAAAAACAATGAATCATTTCCTTCATAAAGCGCAATCGTAAATCCGCCTTCCCCTCCCTCTAGTAAACACTAGGTTTTATTTTACTGACCAGGGATGCTCAGGAGAGCCCCTTTTTTCAGAGGTCAGTCGTACCTCGATCATATCTTGCTCTGAAATTGACATTTGCTGTGGATACTGCTGCTGACTGGAGACAAACAAGTGCAGGAGTTGCTGAGCGTCGTTTTTACACCTGTCGGAAAACGAAAGCTCAAGTAATTGGTTAGAATCAAAACCAAACGCACAAACTGGCCCTCGGTGACCAGAATTGCGCACCTCTAGGTAGTGTACTTCCGAGCAGGTGCAACTGACAGTCCCACGGGCTTGGTTAAAATGAAAGAGTTATTGTGCTTTGCTGTTTCAAAGCTGTGACACAGTACCTGTACTGACGCTATTACATCTCTGTCTTTTCTCTTTGGCTTTTGATTAAGAGACTGTCTACCAGGTTGTATTAATTGTCTTTGTGCAATGTTTCTTATGCTTTTAACTTATCTGTGTTTATTTATTGATCTCTCCATTTGAACACTTTGGTCAATGTTGGTTGTTTCCAGAGATGACTTCAGTTGACTTAACCGAGCGGTCTGTCGTTTCTTGGGGGCCCTCTGCAGGCGAGACCATGCGCGTGGCATCCTCGGAGTTTGCGGACGACCCCTGCTCGTCGGTGAAGAGGGGCACCATGGTGCGGGCGGCCCGAGCCCTCCTGTCCGCCGTCACTCGCCTGCTCATCCTGGCTGACATGGCTGACGTCATGAGGCTGCTGGCCCACCTGAAAATCGTACGTAACTCCCTCTCCCCCGCTGCGTCTCTGTACCAGCGCTGAGGTCCCTCTCACAGGACTGCCAGCCCCGCCTTCCCGCTGCCTCATTCGTTCATTGGCCTGTTTGTCTTACTTATGCACCTACCCCCTTTTCTGCATCTGCAAAATTTGTGGAATCATTGGACAAAGCACTTGCCCACATGCACACCAAGAATACGGACTCATATATTGTATACACTCCTACACAGTGCACACACCAATCACAGCAAAAATGGTCTGTCTCAACAAATCTTTTAATCTTATTGTGAGAATTAACCTCCTTATTTTATTTTCGCGAATATAAAATACTAGCATATCTTAAGTTACCACATGCTTGCCATAGTGAAATTTTCTTATTCCTTTGGCAAATCTAACAAGAGCCATCTGGCAATGGCGTATCCCCCCGGCCCCCCACATTCATGGATTAACTGCTCAAGAAATTCCTAAATACCAAAAGGCACATCTACACATGACACCTGACCTACATGTCAAATTTCGTGAAGAAATACCGAACGGTTTTCAAGTTATGCTCCGGACAAAAGAATGTTTACAGACGGACAGACAGACGGACGGATAGAGCGATAGCTATATCCCCCCGCATTATATGCCTGGGGGATAAAAATGAAACAAAATGATCTCACCTCATTGGCAAATTTCTGTCCTACAGAGAAAAAAGTTTTTTAATTCTAAATACAAGATTGAAATGCGGTGCGAAATGGACTTGCTTTTTTTGCGATGTGTGTTCAGTATACAGAGTATAGAAACACACACTTGCACACACACTGCTCTCAACACGCTTTCAATCATTTAAGCGCAGATTCTCAATTCCTCATCTACACATTCTAATGTATGTTCCGCTTAATGCTTTTTACACCGACATCTTCTTGTTTGTCACTGACATTGACTTACCTGTGGAGACATTTGACCAGCTTGAATCAGCCTCAGAGCTACGCCTCTTTGCTGACATGAATTTTAAGCATGAGCTGTTTTATTGCCTAATTTAGAGCAGAGCACATTTACTGCCAATGGCAGAGGTGGGCAACAAGGGCTGTCTCTGTTCCTGGTTTTCACTCCAACTTCTGGCCTTCAATTAGTTGATTGTCTAAATTAGCCAAACCATTTGTGAAATCTGACAATTCAGCCGCATTTATTTAAATTATCATGAATGACCACCAAATACTGTTCTTGTCTCCCTTCATAAAACATTTTCCTTTGATCTAATCATTGGACAAATATATTTGTGTATGCAACCAACTAAGTCAATTAGTCAGGGTAATTGATAAAAATAAAAACCTGCATGCCCACCCCTGGCCTATGGTATGTAACTGCAGGATGAGAGTAATGCATTTGTGACAGATTGCTTGTGTCAAGACTTGGCATTTTTTTTGGGCTTTTTTTAATCAGTTACTCAGTGGATTTTTTCAGGATTCTTAAAGCCTTTCCAATAAACCCTCTTAGCCTGCAGATCTACATTTTGACCTTCTGTCAGCTTTCTGAATAAAAACTTTGAAAACTCCCAAGTGAAATAAATTTGCTTGTCTGGAAGATACTTTCTCCACAAATCAACGACTTCTTTCAAGAGGTTAATGCGGGGTCAGATTTTTTTCCGCCAAATTTTTGTCGCAGCAGAATATTCCCCGAGACCGTCAGCTCCCTCCATTCAATGTAGAAGGACCCATTCGCAGCTGCGCTTATTTCTTCGTACCGTAACCCTCGTTCATGGCCTTTGGTGTCACAGTGTGGATTTACAACTCCCATTTTCCAGCTCCTGTCCGGTGCTACCTGCGCGTATTAGCATATAAATGAGGACGGACTCCGTGTCACGGGAACGTCTGATAGGACACTGCTCAGCAGTATCTGGGGGGTTCTCCGTCATTAAAAACCGTAAATAACCCTCGGTGCTCTTTACCATTTATGAAGCTTTTATACTTTCCTTTAATCATCAATTAGGCCCGGAGTGTTTGAAGTCGCCACGGCTACGGGCTCGGGAGTCAGGTGACATAACTGCGGGAATGGTTACAAGAATGTGCGTTTTCCCATCAAGGCAGCATTTGTCAGTGCAGGACGGAGTTGGCAATGCGCTAAAATCCGTGGTGCTCTGTTCATTTATTCTGGGCTCTGTGCTAAGATTATCGCTATGGAGTACACTAATACAGCCAAATTGGTTGATGTGCTCCTAAATTATATTTCCTGTTGGCACTCCATTTTTGGGAGGGAGTGCTCCAAATATGGAGCTCTGTCAAGCCCCCTCGCATCAGTTATTAACACAGTAAACAGCACAGCTCTTCTCTACTGGGCCCGGCAGGCAGTTGACTAGCAGTGGTTTGGACACGTTTGCGAAAACGTGAATTTTTTATTTAAATGTGACAGGCACTGTGTAGCTAGTCACAGTAATTACTTCAGTAATATTATTCATTGCCTTGTTGCGGGATTCAAACATCCGGGTTGCGCTGATGCAGAATGCTCCACAAGGGACAAGAAATTTTAGTTATACACCCTCTGTCTAACTTGGAGTCAGGTGTGACAAGAGTCTGGCTAATCGCATACACAAATTGTTCAATGAATTCTGTGCGCTGAATGAAAACCAGGGATGGTTGGAGATTCTTTGCCCAGATTTGAAGAAATCCTGCTGCTGCAGAACAGCTGATGGGTGATATGTGCATTCGACACAACTGCAAAGGAAATGGCGGCTCTGTCTGCGGGGGTTAATGGGGGGCGAAATGACCGCCTTCAGACCTAGACTGCACCATCCCTCTTTTCCGCCCCCGGCAACTGTCCGTTTCCATGGCGCTATGGCAACGAGTCCCTGCCTTTCTTCTGTCAGTCAGCTAATAATCACACTTCACTGACCTGCCATCGCCCCGTATTCATGACTACCGGGAGTAATTGTAATCACACTGTTCACTCAAGCCTTATCTGTTTCCCTGAACTCCCCACACATCTGCCGCTCTCAGTCAATCTGTCTACTTTCCTGTTGACATCGCGCCGTCCTTTTCTATACCCCGTATGCCTGCTCACTGACATTTCTCTCACTCTGTCTGTTCATAACCCTCTTCCTCTCTCTCCTTCTTTTTTTGTGTGATGTTTGAGAGAGAACACCATGCCATTCAGTAATCTGTTACTTTCCGTCAACCTGCACTTATTCTCCTTTGTAACCTCTTCCACAAGTTCACAACAGACACGCTCACTTTAGGTACACACTTTGAAAACAAAACTGTGAAATGAATGTAGTTTGCTTTATAAAACATCTGTGATTTTACTCATATTTTTTTGGCAAATGAAATTGCTTTCCAACATATCGGGTTTGCTATTTTCTGAGCTCTATCCGTATTATTGATTCAGTCAAAAAATAAGAACTGCTCAGGGGAAAAGCGTCACCTGAGGATATTTCATAGAGCACTGCAGACTGCTTTGAATAGGTTACATTGATTAAGCCCGAGTGTCTTCCTTCTGGCATATAGATTTCAGCCCCACCATTATGGACAGAATTGGCTGGAATACTGATAGCTTACAGCTCTTCAGACAGGTTGCACATAAAAGCAGGGAGTGTCTGTCTACTTCAGTGGTATATCTTGATTTTACTGCTATGTGGGTCCAGAAAATACTTTTTTTTATATATGATTCTGTATGCTGGTTGTTATACCAACTTTAGCCTTTAGCTACATGCTGTATATTCCAGTGTTTAGCATGCTAGAACAAATCGCAATGAACACCGAGCCAGTTTTTCCACAAACGGCAAAATATCCACACAGCCAATCAGAGACGGGGAATATCACCCTGCCAACAGGCTCTGATTGTTTTGCGACTGTTGTTTTGGGCAAAGCAAAAATTTGAAGGTCATTTCTTCACTGCAAGCTCTGCGGAAAAAAAGATTTACTGATGTATTTGTTGAGAATAGGTTTCCCATCTGGGGACACAGTTTTCTCCCTGCTGACCGATGTTTTGGCTGCATTGAACAGCAAATTTGCAGTCATCATGGTGTACTACGCACGGAGGGGTAGTACTAATTATTACTGACACGTGGACATGTGAATGTCTGTGACATTGACTGGCTAACATTTGACTTGAAATCGCACTGCTGTGGATATATTAATAACAATCACAACAAGGTTCATGTTTTCACAAGATTCATTATTCTAAGATTTATAAGTTTTAAGGTGTTTAGGAACACATATTAACAAACAAGAAAGCTCTTCAATGCCTAGCTTTTCCAAGACAAAAATGAGCATTTTTCTAAAATCGCTGCAAATGGATGTTCTGCATTTTACAATGAAACACTTCATATTCTTCATATGCTGGTTGCGATACTTCACTGAAGCTACATCACACTTATACTGAGAACTATTCAAACCTAGGACACCATTTTTTTTATTCCCATAGCATTACATCAAATCAAAAAGATCTAGATCTTGTAAAACGTATATCATTTTCCTGTAATTCAGCGGGACATATTTGGCAACTTTAGAAACCTTTGTATCTCCACTAGAATTTAAAATAGGCCTAAAATTCCACAGGTTTGAGTACAGCAGCTACATCTGACAGACCCATTTTTGGGTGCTTAGTTTTTATGGGGTTAAATAATCTCGGGTGCGTTTTGCCATTTGATGGGCAACAATTGAAGCACTGATTACTAAAACCCCACAAGTCAACTCAAGTCAAGTGTGACTTATGGGGTTTTAGTAATAGGTGCTTCAATTGTTGTATTCACGCAAAGTATTGATTTTACTGCAGGTAGATCATAACATTTCTTTGTTGAGGGTACGCCCAAAAATACTTGTTTGAATACCTTTATTGTACAAAATCCGTGTCTTTTGGGACTTTTTGCAAAAAATTCAGACATTAAAATGAACGTGTAGTTTAAGTCTATTTTGTCTCAGAACGATCATAGATATTTCCCTCATGCCTGAGCACTGCCAGTTCTTATACAGTGCAGTCTGTGAGCACTTTGACTGGAACAGAATAAAATTGGCCGCAGTTCCCTCATGGGTCATGCGTTATGGAAGTAAATGCCTGCAAAGTAAAGCTGACAAGCCTCTTCTTTAACCTCATATTCATTGTTTTCAAGTCCAATTTTCTTGGAGTACAGAGCCAAAAAAGCCAAAATTGTTCATGGTTCAAAATACTCACAGACTGCACCCCATTAACTGTGATTTCAGGTTAAGATGTAATCTTTTCCAGAATGTTCCAAAGCAGAGTTCTCACTTTGCATGTGTTTGGGCCTATTTAGGTGGAAGAAGCCCTTGAAGCTGTAAAGAATGCCACCAATGAGCAGGACCTGGCCAACCGCTTCAAGGAGTTCGGGAAGGAGATGGTGAAGCTGAATTACGTGGCGGCTCGCCGTCAGCAGGTGAGCGAGAGCCCTGCCTTCCTCGACACGCACTATAGAGGAGGGCTGATTTTCGCTACCTCCGCCACTGCTAGTCCGGGATGCTGTGCTCCTGCAGCGCCAAAGCCATCTAGTCATGCTGGGGTGATAATGGATAATAAGCCGAAGGCTCTGGTAGCTTTTACAGATGTTCCTGGTATATTGTATCAGCAGTTATCATATTCAGGGATCAACGGGGCACTTCGAAGCTATTATTCCAACTGATAGGCTATGCTCACACGCATATAAAGACAGTCCCACGGGAAAGCTGAACCATGCATGCATGTACTCTCTCTCTCTCTCATTCTCACTCCACCGTGGATACACACACACAGACACACACACACTCACACACTTACACGCTCTCTCTCACACACGCACAATCTCGCATGTTTGCACTCATTCGCAAAAGCTGACAGGGACACGCGGGTGCGCGCTCTCTCACAGACAGGAACACACGCATTCGCACACTAATTTGCGCACGAACACTCACACGCACAGCCGCGGAAGCGACCGGGGACTCGGTCACGCCGGAACTCTCCTGATAGCTGAGCTGTGAATTAAGCAGAGCTCCATTTTGGCGCTGTGATATTGCAATTTGATTACTTTCCCCTTCTCCTCCTCTCCTAAAAAAGACCATTAGATCCTCTGAAGGAAGCAGAACTGCGGCACGATCTCTCAAGCCTTGCAGCTCTCCGAGTCCCAGAGAAGAGTAATTACATTTTGGGCGCTTTCTTTCCTGTCTTGCACATGCACGGTTATTTTGATATCCGTCATATTTATTTTCCAGTCTGTTGGCCGCTTGATTAAAATAACAAATAACCTCGTTAAGTTTAGCTCGGTTTCGGAGCTTGCGACTGGCAAGCACGCAAATAGCAATATATCTAATGAATACACCGTAAGAGAACCTTTTATTTTTGAGAATGTGTCTTGGGGAGATTAATGGTAATAACTTGGCATGCTGCTCTGTGGTGTCGAAAATGCAGCAATCTCACAAACGGGGCCCCTCAAATGCACTACCTTTTAGCCATAGTGTATGCTTTATATTGTTGTCTTATTGTGTCTTGTTTCTTCATTGTGCTCTTTTCTAACTGAGACATTCAAACTAATTTGCCTGGCCAATTGAGGTTCTGTAACCCAAGAGGCCCCACATAAAACCATGGTTAATTAGAAAATGTTAACTAACGGCTAATAAAAATACGAGCTGGCCCGGACGACTTGGCGGTGCAGGGAATAGCATGTTCGCATTGCAAGAGCGAGGTTCTGAATGTTAAGCTCAACCAAAGGCCTTTTTGTATGGAGCTGGCATGCTCATCTGTGTTAGCTGTGGTTTCCTTTGGGTGTTTGAATTTCCTCGCACAGTCCAAAGGCATGCCTGTAGGCATGCTATGACCATGTGAGTGAATTGCCCTGCAGTAAATTGACATCGTGTCCAGGGAGGACCACTTTCTCTTGCCTAATGAATGCTGGGATAGTCCCTTGGCTGCCTATGACCCTGACGAGGAATGGCTGAATAATTTGCTCCGTCCGTATTGATGTAATGTTCTGAACCTCAAGAGGTCTCCAAATAAAACCAAGGTTAATTTGAAAGTTAATACTAGCAACTGATAAAATTATAAACACTCAGACGGCTAGGCGGTGTGGTGAATAGCACATTCGCTACACAGCATCAAGGTCTTGAATTTTAACACCTTTCTGCAGACGTAGACGCCTGTGGACAGAGAGCAGCTCTTTTTATGGAAGCAGTTGCAGTACTCTATCACGAGATGGCACCCTCGAATCAGTTATTGAATATTCACAAGCCAGCAGAGCTGGAACACAGTCTAGAATTTTGATGAGTTCACTCCTATTCCTGTCTTTCAGGAGTTGCATGAATTAAACTCCTCAGCTAAGCCCAATGTGCAAACTGCTCAATATATCCTTGCCCATAGTATCTGTCCAGCAGTTTAAAAAAATGATCTCTTGCGACAGAAAAAATCGTTGTCCTCTGTAGCAACCGCTTCAGTTACAGTGACTCAATGGTATTCCAAGTATTTTAAAAAAATCAGCTTCCTGAGGCAAAAATTTGCCATGGTATTGACACTATGTCATTCTACTATCAATTTTAGTCATCACATAATAAAAATGCGCGATTTCCTATCATGGATTAACGCGTATATATGTCGGTTGAAGAATTTAGCTGTCTTTTACAGCCTCATACAAGCTCTGATGGAAATCCAATCACTTTGATGGTGATTAAATTGTATTTGCGTGAAAGGCCAGCTGTAGTTCATGTCCACGTGAGATTCTCCTGGTAATTACCAGATGCTTGACACGATTTTTATCCTGTTGCAGACTGTATGAGCTTTCCTCAGTAAGTGAAAGGCATTGATTGGATCTTAAAAAACATATTATAATACTTGCGTAATAGGGTTACGTTGTATTCCAATACACTTCACGCAGCTCAGACTTACGTGGTTGCATGGGAACAAAAAACCTCTAGAACTGAGCCTGGAGAGCTGAGCTTATTTGCGGGATGGAAATCTGAATCTGTGATGGAAAATAGCAGTTATTCTGAATGGAACAGACAGAAGAGCTGACAACATTGATTCTTTTGAGGAGCAGCTCAATAATTCTATTCAAAAGTGAGTAAAGCTGTCTTCGTATGGTGTAGCTCTATCTTACTTTTAGCCTGCTAGCTAACTAGCCTGCTATTTCTTATTTTTGGTTTATCACTGTGATCACAGAACTAGTTTGTCACACTGGGTTACAAAAGAGTAGTCGATACTGCAGTGTGCTGGCATTTTTAACTAGGTGATCAGTTTGAGAATGTATACCACATTCAATGAAACAGAATGCCTCGCATTTTCGCTCTTTTAAAGTGCGAACAGCTATTACTGTGACCTGAATTATACTTTTTTCATATAGGGTTACAAGCTTGCGTTTTGCTGGGATGATTGGAATTATAAACAGCAAGCTTTCTGCCTGCGTGAACATTCTGACCATAAAATATGCAGTTCCTCTCATGAGTATGTGTGCTTGTTGATGTGGCTTTGTAGATAAATGGACGAGACTCTGAACTTTATTGTGGAGAAAAGGCCTGTTTTTGTTTTGAAGAGGTCAGTGACCATTGATGTCTAGCTGCGCCTATATTGATAAACTTATGCCAAATTCGACCAAAAAATCATCCATTCATTTTGAACTTCATGAGTACAAAGTTGATTTGCGTTAAAAATATGATTATTTTATTAATTGAAAGTGCGCCGTTTTCAAGTATCTGGGAGTTTGGGGGGCCACCTCGATAGCTATCTTATTTGGCTTATAAAAAGTGGATAATTTAATATTTCATGTTCAGATGAGGACTACTTGTGGTCTAGGAGTTTCATTCACATTCGTCCTCTTTTTGAAGCTTAAATCTTGAATTATAAAGCATCAAATTGGGTACCCCATAAAAAGCCAAATTTGGCTTCTGCGCAAAGGGGTTAATCTGCCTGTGTGGAGCTTGCATGATCTTCCTGTCATCTTTGGTTACCTCAGGGTGCTCCCATTTCCATCCATAGATCAAAGATAGGCAGTTGGTGAGAGTCCTGAAATTGCTTGTAGGCATGGTAACTAGTTGTTTTGTTTCGCTACTTTGGCTTTGTGCTATGCCATTTTCACTGCTGCGCACTGCACTTTCACTACTATGTCATTGTCCGTTTGCTACGACAGATAAATGCAAGTTAAGAACATAAATATTACTTAAGGCTCAGAAGTAAAACTTAATTAGAACCATTTGCTTTACAGCTGAGAATATTTTTTTTGGTTTCTGACTCAATACTGACAACCAAACAAAGATCGAATTGGCAACAAACACTTTGTTGAATTATATTAGCAAATGGACATAGTAGGGAAAGCGGCGCATGCTGTTGACAAAGCGCAGTAGCAAAAAGCCGAAGTAGCGGAACCGCCGTAAACCGTTGGCATGGTATGAATGTGTGAGTGAATGTAGCGTGATTCTTCCAATGGTTTGGCATTATGTCCATGGAATATGTTTGCTTCTTCCCCAATGCATGCTGGGACAGTATCCAGCCCACCTATCACCTTGACCAGAAATGTTTCCCAGCTGGCTGACTGGTTCTGAACCCCCAGATATATCCACATCAAACCAAGATTGTTTTGAGTATGTTGACTAAAGTAATTGCTAATGCGACCGTGGTGTGCTGAATAACATGTTAGCTTCACAGCAAGACCCCGGCTTTCCGGCTAGCCTGTCCAGGAAAAAGCGATTTAGTAAATACATTTTGGGAAAACTGTCCCCTCTCCCCTCACTGTCACATTGGCCAATTTCTTTCCTCTCAGGAGCTGAAGGACCCGCAGTGCCGGGATGAGATGGCTGCAGCTCGCGGCGCGCTAAAGAAGAATGCCACCATGCTGTACACGGCCTCGCAGGCCTTCCTGAGGCACCCAGATGTGGCGGCCACGCGCGCCAACCGCGACTACGTCTTCAAGCAGGTGCAGGAGGCCATCGCCGGCATCTCTGGCGCTGCCCAGGCCTCCTCGCCGACCGACGAGAAGCACAGCCATGCCGGCATTGGCGAGCTGGCCGCCGCCCTCAATGAATTTGACGTGAGTGCAATATGTCACATTAGATGACATTATATTGTATAATATTTTTTCTGATGTTTCCATCCGAAGACACTGACAATAATTTCAAATCAAAGATCATTGAAACATCTATGGGAGTATTGGTCTGATAGGGTTAAATCTGTATGAATTGTGAGGTCAATTAAGGTATGGTTTGCTTGGGGTACAAGGTCAGGTAAGGAACCGTCTGCATTGAGTGCAAGGTCAGATAGGGTGCAGTTTGTATGAAGTGTACAGTCAGATAAGGTTCCTTTCGCATGGAGTGTGAGGTGAGATAAAATACGGTTTTTATGGAGTGCAAGGTCAGATAATGTACAACTTGTATCCAGTGTAGAGTCAGATAAGACTGACTCTTTTTTGTATGAAGTGTGAGGTCAGAGAAGGTACATTTTGTATGGAGTGCGGGGTCAGACAACGTACAATTTGTATTGAGAGGAAGGTCAGATAAGGAGCATTTACACAGAGGGCGAGGTCAGATAAGGTTTAGGTCTTATGGAGTGTGAGGTGAAATATGGTAAAGTTTGAGTGCGAGGTCAGATAAGATAGAATTTATGAAAGTGTAAGTTCAGATAAGGTACAGTTTGTATGGAGAGCGAGGTCAGATAAGATATAGTTTGTTTGGAGAGCGAGGTCAGATAAGGCACAGTTAGTATCAAGTGCAACATCAGACAAGTTAAGTTTGTATGGAGTGCGAGGTCAGATGAAGGACACTTGGTATAGAATGCTAGGTCAGATATGGTATTGTTTGCATGGAATATAATGTCAGATAAGTTACAGTTTTAATGGAAAGGGAGGTCAGCTATGGACCTCCCTTTGAATGGAGTGGGATTTCAGATGAGGTTCAGTTTGTGTGCTGTGTGAGGTCAGATTAGGTACAGTTTGTATGCAGTGTGAGGTCAGGTAAGGCACTGTTTTGAGTGCGAGGTCAGACAAGGTGCTGTTTGACTGGATTGCCAGGTTTGATAAAGTTCAGTTTTTAGGGAGTTTGAGGTCAGATTAGGTACAGTTTGTATGCAGTGTGAGGTCAGATAAGGCGCTGTTTTGAGTGCGAGGTCAGATAAGGTGCTGTCTGACTGGAGTACCAGGTTTGATAAAGCTCAGTTTGTATGGCGTGTGTGGTCAGAGAAGCTGCTGTTTGTACAGAGAGCAAGGTCAGATAAAGCACTCTCTGTCAATAAACCTGGGAGCCAATCACATGGCTGAACAGTTAGGCTGGCAGACAGTCAACTGCACTTTAAGTCGATTGGTTAGTCCCTCAATCACCACGTGAGTCACTCAGTCAAGGAGATTATCAGTGAGTGAGTCAACCAGTGCCCTGTCTTGGTTTCTTCCCTATAATTAGAAGCAGCCACTCTTTAATTTGTAATTTCGCATGGCCATCTCTGTGGAGCTCAGAGGGACATGCAGTGTCAGATAGAAATCAGGAGTGAATTACAATTCGAGCAAAAAGAATCATGCCTCTCATTTGTGATCACACTCTGCAGGGACTCCTCGTAAATTTGAAATAAGAAAACTTCTTGCCTGATTTCTTTTTTATGGTATTAATAGCTCTGATAGTTCTTTAAAGTGTCCATTAGGATCAAAAATTGCATCCATTCTTCTGTGATCGTTTGCAAGGGGCGGCCGGCAGCCTGAGACAGTTCGAAATCTCCTGCCGTCTTTTAGCTGTGATTTAGACAAAAGTGTTTGCAACATACATTTGGCTTTACCCTGAATTTCTTTTTTTGGTGTTAATTTAATAACTGTATCTCCTGTCATTGAGGACTTCATAACTAAGTGAATTAAGTACAGTTACAGTTTGGTTGTCTGGAGCAGCTTGTCTTACTGAATGTTAGATATTTGAATTGCGCTCCCAATGTGCCGCAGGAAATATGGCCTTATTAGTACCCTACTGGAAACGGAGGGGGCTATAGGATTGCACTCCGTCCATCAGTCAGTCCGTCCGTCAGTCCGTCCGTCCGCATTCGTGTCCGCTCCATAACTTCAATACCGTATGACCAAGGAACATCAAAGTTGGTGTGTGGATGCATTTTTGGGAGAGGGTGTGTCATGTACCCTATTCAGGTCACTTTGACCTACTTTTTAGGAAATATAATATGCATACACTTGTAGGGGACTAGTATTGCGCAGCAATACGACATTCGCCGATAGGCGGTGCACTTGTTTATTGTAAACCGGTTCAGGTGCAAAGCTGTAAAATGTTTTTGAAGGTATAATTTATCGAGACAAGTCTTGCTTGTTGCTTGCCAACTTACGACACCGACTGGTTCTATGAGAAAATAACTGCTGATGGTGTGTTTGACTGTATTAAAACGCAGTTCTGCAGTGTCCAGAAAGAACTGGGATTATAAGCCTTGATCATCCAGCAATGATGACTTTTTGCTCTAATATTAGGGCACATACATGTCAGGCAGTGTTTCTCAAACTTGGTCCTGCTGCACCCCTGTGTAATGCTGCTTTATTCTCCAGCTGCAATTGAAGCACTGATTACTAAAACCCCACAAGTCAAGTCAAGTGTGACTTATGGGGTTTGAGTAATAGGTGCTTCAATTGCAATTGTAGGATTGACTTTGTTAATTTGAGTTGTTAATTGTCCTAATGCTGTGTTCTATGTTTAAAGTTAGCCACATTTTTACAGATATATCTATGTGTGCCATGGAGAGTAAAAGAGCCTTTGACATGTCGTGTTTGTCCTGATTAGGACAAATTAACAGCTAATTAAAAGCCACTGATTGTAATTGTGGTTGGAAAGAAAGCCAGTATGCACAGTGGAGCACCAGGAACGAGTTTGAGAACCACTGATGAAAGAGATAATGTACAGTCGTTATTGTGAAATAAACCCCGACAAGGTGATGCGCGACCTCAATGCAAAGCGGAGGGGTGTTGAATCAACCCGAGGGGGTTTACTTTGCAATAATGATCATCTTGCTGTATATTATCCCACTTATTACATGGCCGCTTGATAAAGAAATAAATAATTTGGCACAAAATATTTTTGTCCAAATAGTTACGGCCTCAATGTAAACCAATTGTCACTAATTTGACATGTGCTCTCCATGACCAACTACCCTCCCATCCTTCACAAACGCAATTATGGTTTACTGCACATTTTGGCAGTTGAAATTCAATGCCTCATTCTGAATAGGAACCCCCTCTGCTCCTTTGAGATGGCACAAGTTGCCAGATTAATATTTGTATTCATTATATCTCTTCCTGTTGTATAGAGTGATGAGTTCGTTCAATGACTGATAGACAGTAGAATGTTTGACTTCCAATGACTCAGATAAATAATGGGGTATGCAAAAATGAAACAAAAGAAAAATCTCTGAGTGGTAAACCAAAACACTGTACGCTGCTATTGCTGTTGTCACTCAAATCTGGCAGCTGTAATGGAGAACTGTCATGTGCTACTGTGCTGTTTTTTAATGAATTTCCTCTCATGGACAGACTTAGAACTGCTCTAGTTGAATTCATTCACTGAAACTCCCCCTTAAAACTTCTTGACAAAGAACATCGTGACGGCCCAGCAAGAGGGTCGTGGACACTCTGAAGTGTTAAGTCTTCTGCAAATTAATTGGATAAAGGTGCCTGTCGATTGAATGAGCTGAATGGAGTGCAAATAGCCGTGCCAAGAGATGGACGTTTTACATAACCATCTTTAAGATCACTCCACAGTACCTTTTACCCACGTTTCATTAATTTCCTTGACTTGTATGATGCAACTAATGTGATTGCACCATCAACACAGTACTGTAGCTGTGTTGGACTGGCCTGGCAATTCACCTGACCTCAATCCTATTGAAAATCTCTTGTCCATCATCAAGTAAAGGCTGCAGCGCAAAGGCCAGAGTCTTTGAAACAGTTGTCCAGGTGTGGCTTCAAAACGAAAAAATCAAGACAACCTGCAAAAACCTGGTCAGCTCCTTGCCAAAACAGGTGGAACAGTTTATCAAGAACTGAGGAGGACACAACTCATACTGGGGACTGAATCTAGATGCCATTAAAGTAATAAAAAGCCTGAAAACCTTTGTTGTTTGGCTTTTCCCGCTCCAGCCTGCTTTATCCATTTAATTTGCACAAGACTGTACCTGACCCCAGCAGTTCACAGGGGGGACTAACCACAAACTGATGTCAGGTCTTTAGGTGCCAAGGCTCGTCAATACACAAGGGCAATGAGGGTCATCCCAGCTGGTCTGACCCAACAGAAGGGCTGCTTTTGCAGAGGCTGCGGATAATTTCAGTGGTACTTCTGTGAGGAAAGCGTCACAATACACAGTGCATTTTACCCCACTGCGTATCGCGCTTCATAGCAGACCAGTCGGAGTGCCCCTTTTAACCCTGGTCCACTACCGAAAGTGCCCACAATGGCCATGCGAGTGGCGTAACTTCACCCTGGAGGATTTGTAATAGGTGCCCTTGCCCTGGTCCGCTGAGTCCTGTTTTCGTTTACGTTGTGTGCATCGGCCTGGTACATGTGTTCCATTTGCCTGGGGAGGATGTGGCACCAGGATGTATTGGGTAATTCCATGTCAAATTACCTAGGCCCGATGCCCACCATCTCAGATGTTCCTGAGATTAAATCAGATGCTGTAAGATGATGATGATCTTTCAACAATTTTTTTGGTAAAAATATTGTTTCATAAAAAATAATATATGTATATGGGTCAACTCGGCCATTTTGACATTTTGCTAAATAAAATCCTAAACAAGAAGCAAAAACCTCTCAGTAAACCCCTGAACCCCAGAATTTGAATATCTAACTGGCCTATATACAATACAATTGCACTACATAGGACAAGACATATGGGGCTGAACTTCTGTAATTAATATCTGTACACTTGATATATTGTGGTTGTTGAACATTGTGAGGCTTATTTTTCCTGTCTTGAGATTTTCATATTTAAATTTATCACATTATTATGACCGTGAAAATTGTAGCACCTGCACGGTCCACTGGGGACCTCTAGTGGACCTTACGCCGGTGCTGCAATGGTAAGGTCATATATAATGTGATTTAATTCTCCTGACAGAAAAAAAAGCCATCACAGTTTCAACAAGAGAACAATCTATTAAGTGCACAGAAATTAATTTCAGAAATATAACACCATATTTAATGTCCCACATGGCGTAAATGTATTGGCTGCAGTCCATTTTTGTATTCAGATTGAGTGGTTCAGAGGCGTAATGAGGGGTGTTCAGTTGTTTCTTTAGACTCCTTGTTTCTTATTTTGTGATACTGCCAAAACGGGTCCAAGTTGGAGTCATTATTCTGAAGGGTAACACAGCTAAAAAAATATATATTAAAAATGGCCTATTTGGCCCTAGTAAATGAACTATTATGCATTATATCACTGAATATTTTTGCAAAAAATGGTTAGTGAACACATCTTTCAAAATTGTACACCATCTGATCTGAACATCTGAGCTGGTTGGTCTGAAAACCCTGTTTGCTGTGGTGAATGGACTCATAATACTCCATTGCGGGAGGAAGACAAGCCAGTTAGAGGGAGTGTGATGCACTGAAACTGGAAAGTGAGTGTTCTGGCGGGAAACCCTGGGGCCGGGAACTGAAATGGACGTCACTTTGACGAAGCTGACTCGCGGAGCTCATGATGCACGGTTTTTGTTGAGAGTGGTTCAGTTATAGATTGGTTACATTTTTCTGTGATTTTTTTACGATTTAATCATGAGGATATCAGCAGCTATCATAGATAATTTTGCCATTTTATTGTCCAGCGCACCTTCTATTTTGGTAGCGACAGATATTCTCCTTTGGAACTTGGTTAGTATCCTCATCTTACTTTGGAGACTTATCTTGCTAAATGCAGCTGAGCAGATGTATTTTTTTTGCAGAAACATGCTGCCAATTCATATGCAAATTCATAAAAGTGATGTGCATAGATGCTTTTGTAATTGCAGCTTTGATGCTTCACTGTTAAAACCATTGTCAGGGGTGCTTCTGATATATTTTCCCTGCTCAAGAAATCAAAAACTATCCTCAGTTGACTGAACTGCAGGGCGAGGCTTCCATCTAGTGGCCATTTATAGTGGATCGCTTCCTGTGGTTGCGCCACTTCAAGGAGAATGCTGCATATTTTGGAATAAATAGAAAAAAAAAACCACTGGTGATGTAAAGTCGGTTTATTTCATGGTTAACACCTGACATCGATGTTTTCAATTTTAAATGGTGTTCAGCTTAACCTATACACATTCAGAGGTTAGGTTTTTGGGGAAATTTGTCCTTATTCTTGAAAGATTACTTTCTCATTAAGTTAAGATTTTTGATCACCATTCCTTTTCAAATTAATATAACTAATTTTTACATGATACATTTCTGGTGGAGTTAAACTTTATCCACTTTATACAACCCCAATTCAGAAATAGTTGGGACAAAGTGTAAATTCTGAATATAATCAAAATGCAATGACTTTCAGATCACTAGCCAATATCTTATTTACAAGAGAACATAGATAACATTTCAAATGTTGAAACTGAGACATTCTACATTCATATCCACAAAATGAGCTTATTTTCAAATTTTCTAGCTGCAACAGGTCTCAAAAAAGTTGGGACACAGGCAAAAAAAGGGCTGAAAAAGCAATTAATATATAAAAGAATTAAATGAAAGAACATTTAACAACAAATTCAGTTAACTGACATCAAGTGTGTAACATGATTGGCTATAAAAGGGATTTCTTAGAGCGGCTGAGTCTCTAAGAAGTGAAGATGACCAGAGGCTCTCCAACCTGCGAGGGCTTGTGTAGAGAAATTGTGGAATACTTTAAAAACAATGTTCCTCAACATCAAATTGCAAAGGCTTTGAAGGTCTCATCATAAACCTGTGCTTAAGGGACAAGACCGAAGACCTTTACTGGACGCCCGTGATTTTCAGGCCCTCAGACGCCACTGCATCACTCACTGGCATGATTCTGTCATTGATATTACTAAATGGGCCCAGGAATACTTTTAAGAAATCACTGTCTGTAAACACAGTCTGCCCTGCCATCCACAGATGCCACCTAAAACTCCATCATGCAAAATTGAAAATTGTGCATGATCCCGCGTCGTCGTGTTCTGTGGGCCAAGGGTCATTTAAAATGGACTGAGGCAAAATGGCAAAGTGTCGCGTAGTCAGAGGAGTCCAAATTTGACATTCTTGTTGAGAATCGTGGGCGTTGTGTCCTCCGGGCTAAAGAGGAGAAAGACCACCCCTCCTGTTATCAGCGTTCAGCTCAAAAGCCAGCATCTCTGATGGTATGGGGATGCATTAGTGCATATGGTGTGGGACACTTGCATGTTTTAAAAAGCACCATTAATGTTGAAAGGTATATAAAAGTTTTAGAGCTACATATGCTCCCCTCCTGACTACATCTATTCCAGGGAAGGCCTTGTGTATTTCAGCAGGACAATGTAAAACCACATACTGCAGCTATTACAACAACATGGTTTCATAGTAGAAGAGTCTGTGTGCTGAACTGGCCTGCCTGCAATCCTGATCTTTCACCGATTGAGAACATTTGGTGCATAATTTAACAAAAAGTCTGTCAAAGGAGACCCAAAACTCTCCAGCAGCTGGAATCCTGTATTAAACAAGAGTGGGATCAAATACCAATTACTAAACTCAAGAAACTTGTCTCCTCAATGCCCAGATGCCCCCACTCTGTGTTAAAAAGAAGAGAGAATGCTACACCATGGTAAACAGGCCCCTGTCCCAACTTTTTTTGAGTCCTGTCGCAGCCATCAAATTTGAAATGAGCTCGTTTTGTGGATTAAATTGTACAATATCTCCGTTTCAACATTTGCTATGTTATCTCTGTTCTATTGTTAATAAAATACTGGTTAGTGTTATTTGAAAGTCATTGCATTTTTATTTAATTCAAAATTTACACTTTGTCCAAACAATTTTGGAATTGGGGTTGTATTTAAAAACATACAATCTCTATTGCTGTCTCTATTGCTGTATAGTCTTTGATTTGAAATTCATTATTATCATTAGTTTATTATTAAATAGCCTCATTTCATTTCCTGAGAAATAATTCATTGATTTATTTACTTATTTATTTTATGCCCAGAAATGGTGCTTGAAAGTTAAAAAAAAAAAAAAAGAAAAGCCTAACTTATCAAATGCACCCTTTGCCATCTAGTGGCCACTATGTGAACTATGGTAGTGCTGGCTCTCCAAAATGCTTCAGAGTTGAGTGTTACTGCAGGGAAATGTTTGAATCTGGAACCTTAATCATAGCCCGGTTTTTAGAATTAAATTTGTCTACCCCTGCATTCACCAATTTTGTTTATTTATTTATTTATTTATTTTGTAGCTAAGTGAAAATGCAGCAAACATGCCAGCTCAAACATAGTGAATGCGAGGCTCTCTTTCAGTGGTTTTCAGGCATGCCAGAATGGACAACGATTGTAATATTTGAATCTTTCTGAGGGAAGAAGAAGATTATATTTCGTTCGATTGCATTGGAGCTTTGTGGTCCTTGTAAAGTTTGGTGCAAATACATCTTTTCATCTGTGAGTTACAGGCATTTATTTGAAATTTTCTTGGGGTTTCAGTAGACAATGTAATATATGCATTTTTTGAAAACCTCTTTTGCCAAATTTACAGTACCAGTTGAAGGTTTGGACACACTTTGGTATGTCACGGCACTCTGTTTTTAGAGAAATTTAACCATCTGAAGTTTTCTATATAATCACAAATAGAATCTGGTAAGAAATAAACAGTCAGAAGTTAAAAGAGAATAATTTACTCGTTTGAACAGTGTCCAAAATTTTAGAATTCTCAAAGAAGCCATATTTTGCAAAGTAAGCAGACAAACAAGCTCTTTGCATTTTCTCACAACCAAATTAAAGGCAAGCTATTTTGGAATTTACTGGGCAAAAAAGTCGATGAAAAGCAAACCACAAGCGCAGCGCATCTTTGGGAACTTAGACGGCCGCTCAGCAGCAAACTCATTATAGCCATATAACTGCTGTAATAAAAAAAAATTTGAGTGTGCTCTGCAAATATGACAGCAAATGCTGGTTAGTTTGACACATTTAAGAATTAGTTCTTTGATTTTTTTGCAAAATATATGTGGCCTATTTCTTTATTTAACGTGTCTTGTAAGAAAAAATGTGGGTGTGTCCAGATTTTCGACTGGTACTGTATTGAGTTTTTTCAATGTGCTTTTCCTGTGTGTTCCGACTAATGCACGATAGTGAGTGCACTCTTTCTACTGAAGGGAGATGGCAGGCTTCTCTTACTGCATCACGCGTGTGCAGCCGTGATCATCATATAGGCACCATTGGATGCCAAAGCTGAAAGTCTCGCAATTCTGATACAATTTAAAGCCAAAGGTATTTAATGTTTCGCAGAGCCTGTCGAGCGTTGCTTCAATGCAACGCTCGGTTAAACAAGGCTAACAGTTTCCAAGGGCAGCGAGTCCTGCACAGTTCTCTTGTTCCTCCTATGTCCCGTCCCGTTTTACCACGTGGTGTAAACAAGCACAATACATTGTTTTTATTTTGCCAAGCCTTTAAGAAGGCTTGCGCTCTTGAGATGTATGCCTGTGTCAGGATGAAGCCTTTTGCAGTACTACGCTATAATCCTCGTAATTAAAATCGGCAAGAAAAAGCCTAAAATCGATCACACGGGAAGAGGGAAAGCACTGGCTGTCTGTTTTGTCACTGGACCAACCTGTGACGTATGTGTGGGCTGTTCAGTGCTAACCCTCCGCTTTCACAGATCACGAGGACTGCTAAAACCAGGCCCGTCTTCTAATCTTTGAATATATTTTTCCATACAGGCCACTTTCGTAACACTGCCACGTATTGAGTGCGGTAGTTTGATTGGAGTCGCTCAGCGCCTGTCGTGAATCGTCGAGTCTTTATCACAAGCTGCGTTTCTCAGAGGGTGAGATAACTCTTCAGCGCTTGCCGAGCTGCCGTTTGAAGTATTCTTTTTTCTCAGCTTTTTCTCAGAGCCATCCAATCTCTCATTTCATCCGCGCTCAGTTCATAAATGGAGAAGACTCTTAACTTTCCACATTTTGAGTTGATGGGCTAGGCTCACTCGAAGTGGCGTGGTGAGTTGAATGCCGCTAGGTCTCTGAAATACTCCGTTCCCTTGAAGTTCTTGTTCATGAAGGACAATTGCTGTCACTGCTGTTTGGACTGCCTGTAGAAAAACATTTCTGCTCGATGGAGATCTGATAGCAAAATAAAGCTTGTTTTCGGCCAGCTCAGTCATCACTGCAATCACGTACTTTAGACTTTTCGATGAAGAATTAGTTAAAAAAAAATTGTAAGGGCTTTCATGGTTGAAGTTATTTTTTCTGCAGGTTCTTGTGTCTCTCTATTTTAAACTTTTTACCACAATAAATTAGGCCTTATCACCTTGTGATTACAGGTGTGCACTATGTAGCAAATTATGTAACAGAACTGGGGTAGCCTAATTGTTGGAAATGAAAAACCCTGATACTCCCGTGACCCTGCCTTCAAAATTGCTGCTAATTCCTTTTGAAGTAGTTATGGATCCCTCCTAAACTGATTGCGGATCTTTCCATTATCTTTGAAGAAACCTGACATCAGAAATCTAGCCACCAGTAGCCAGTAAAAATATGAACACAAGCTAGGTATTAATAAACATGCAGTTGTGCCTGTGGGAGGTTGTTGGAGGTGTACATATTTTTGTAAAGGCATACATTTAGAAAACAGAGCTGTCACAGACTTTCAACAACCTTGGAAAAAGTACCAACTTGTAATGTCACAGGGCGTCCTGCTCTGTCAGCGGGCATCATGTCAGGGCACCAAAGGGCATGTTCTGAATCCGTAGTGTCCTGACTGATTTGTTGGCCTTCTCATGGGAAACTAGTCACAGACAAGCGCATTCATTGGCAGGCCTGTAAATGAGGGGAACAAGTAAAATAATTGTAGCCCTCAGCCGTAGTCGGGGCTACTATGGATGTGGCCTTGTCACGTGTCCGCTGCCGCCATGGAGATTTTGTTGCGGATGGTCTCCAGGCCACAAATTTGGACCGATTTACTTTATATTTGGTGTGCAGATGGGCAGTGGCTTGGACGCGGCGCCTATTGATTTTGGTTGCCATGGTAACCTAATGCACTAAAATATAGCCAATTTTGTGTCAAAAATAAGCTAAAAATGAACACAGGAGTTAACCGAAGCTCTCCTGCTGAATCCTTCAGTGTGTCTTGTTCAGTTGTAGAATTGGTAATTTATTGAATTATACCTTTTGATGAGCAGCAGGCTTTTGTGATGTAGTAATATATTGTGGGTCAAAAGCTCACACAAAATGAGAAAAAAAAGGAACATTTGGGCGATCAGGCGCTCCACCCTCCGGTCGCGGGCGACCGACCTGTCTAGTTTTGAAAACACAAATCCAAAAATTCTGGAGAGTAGAGCAGATATATCAGGAAATAAATCTGCATGCGTACTGATTCTGTGACCTCGACAGTTGGAACGGAGGAGCGCTCAAGGTAAGTTACTCGGCGTGTGACGGAAGTGCGATGGCGTGCCGGAATAACAAGGCCACCGAACTCCCAGCTGTCCGGGAACCGTGGTGGAATTGCACCACGCCGGATGGGTGCCGCCTCCCGCTCAGGGCTCATAACGCATCGCAAGTGGCGATAAATCAGCCCAGAACAGCTGCACGTGTCATGACCATTTGATCTTAGGTGTGCGTCTCAGCTAGTCACAGCTGCTCATTAATTATTAGACCAAATTACTGTCCCCGAATAATGTCCGCCAATATTCCTGCTTCAGTTTAGCTCTCATACACTAATACAAACTGGCAGCTTTTTTACCAGTTATTTCGACAGTAATTTTACAATAAGTTTACAACAGAGGTTTCATGTGTGTTAACTGTGAATCTCAGTTAAATGCTCGCTGGACTCTACTTACAGTTAAAATAACAAGGATGAAAGGCATTAATTTAACTGTTAAATTCAGTCAATCTATAACAGTGTAAGAGCATTCCAGTTACTTTTACTGAAGGCGAGACCTGTCTGTGCTGTTAAACAGTATAATTCTTATGTGGATCTTGCTGCCCTCAATTTAGAGAGGACAGTCTCATTTTCATGGTGTCATTCCAGTGTGCTGGAGTATGGAGCTCAAGCAACGAAAATGGTGTCTTTGTCCAAATGTCAGGACTGTGAAGTTTTTGCCTGAATGTGTATCCTGATGGAAATGCACAGTGGCATTCTGGTTGACTCATAGACTGTGCACTGGTGATGTTTTCTGAGGTGACTCGAGGTGAAAGGAGGCGAAGGGTGCAGACGTGATCTGTCTCAGTAAATTTAGCTGTTGTTGTCCCCATGGTGGCTTCTCTGCTACATCCAATATGTGAACGCATCAAGTAAAAATTGACATTTCATGAAACTTATTGATTTTGTGATAAAGTTAATGCTAAAGTTGGCCACTTTTTACTCGGTCTGCGATAGCGGTTTACTACCTACACGATTCCATTGAAACTAATAAGTGAGTCACTCTAATTTTTTGATATCAAACACTTTATTGGTACATAGAAAAAATTATAGCGAAGGTCAAAAAAAAAGTCCAGTGTTATGAAGAGTCAATTTTTACTTAATGCATTTACATAATATGCATTCACAAAATTATATTTAGTGCTGAAAATGGATGAGCTATCAAGTGTTCATGACTGCTGCTGCCCTGCATTTCAATTACATTTGATAAAGGTACCCTGTTTAAGGACTGTTGGTACTGTATGTAATAGCCTTTTTAAGTGCGGTTATTCATAATGTACTTTCAGAACTGAAGATAAAAATGGGTAGGCTCACTCTCTTTGATAACTTATGATCATAGAATACAAAATAGAATGTAAAACACTCCCAAGAGTGACCTCCTGTGGTCAGATGTGTGTACTACAAGCACAAAACAAAGTGGGGCTGCCGCAGCAAATGAGTCTGCAAATTGAGTATCCGATCAGTTGCTACAAGTCTCCTTGACCTTGCGTACCCTCTGATTGGTTCTGTGTCCTTCTGCATCTACAAACATGCGTCAGATTAAGAAAAGAGAGGTGACTTGATTGCAGAAGCGGGCAATTAGATCAAGTCAGTTAGCTGCTCTCGGCCGAGACATCGCCGTCTTCGTCGGCGGAGCTCGCATTGAATTCCCTTACGGCTTACGGCGTTCTCCAAAGGTGCATTGAATAATAATAAAGGGGACCTACTGCATCCTTAATGGAGCCAGACCCTCGCTTCCTGTAATGGTTCCTTGCGGAGGGCTGTCTCCACGCGGTCGATGGGCTGATCGGCTCTCGCTAGCGTCCTCACGCTGGCACAAGCTAAGCCGCTTGCAAGGCTGCAAAATTCACCTGGGGACTGAGAAACGGCAGCAAATGCGGGCTAAGCTAATCCTCGGGCCGCACGCCACAAGTCAATCACTGAACGTCTATTGAGTCAAAGCGGCAGGTGGAAAAGCACTTTGTGAGAATGGAGCCGCTGCTGGAATTCAGTGTTCAGGCTCCGATTTCTCTCTTTAAAGGCCTGGTTGTTGAAGCATAGGTTGCCAAGGCCTTTTTTTATGGGTTTCAAGGGAGAGTGCCGTTGGTGAATTTTACAGGGCTGAAATCACTTGTCCTTTCTGACACTTCATTAAAAAAAGACTAACACGCTACTAAAAGACCTCATGAACTTTTGTCGATTGGTGCTGCTGCCAACAGAAATTGATGATGCAAAAATCAATAAGCATGAAAATAGCATTTTTTTGTGTAATCGTTAGAAATTACATTAACTGAGATATTGGTAATGATTATTTATAGTAACAGCAGAACACATGGCAGAAGTATAATTGGCTGACTTCTAATGAATTGGGCCTATCAGCTGTTTTTAACTCCTATATCAATTGTTACTAATTTATGTTGAGTGCAAATAGAATTGTCAGTCTACGTAATTTATCTGGACCTTGCTTCAAGGAATGGCAGAAAAAAGTACCTTTCGACTGGGTCTTTCTTTATCAGGTCTGTGTGAAAAAGCATCTGCTACAACATGTTCTACTGTAAGGTGTTTTTACGCCGTATCAGAATTTATGGTCTGCAGCATTTCTCCTCAACACCCATACATTGAAGGGTGTTAAAATTAAGGTGCAAAAGCTTACAGCTGTCCTAGATTGCGGAAGAAATGTGATATTTATCTTTCATACCTTGTGAATTTATGATGTGCGCCTTTGCAGCATAGCACTTTATTTTTAAAGCTTATCCAAGGTGTTTTATAATTAATAGAAATTTTAAGTGTAGAATGTAAATTAGTCCAGTGCAGCCGATTGCACTAAGCATCAGGGATATAAACCAGAATAAAATTGTGTATTCGCTTTTAAAAACAAGTCTGACCTTTAAATGTATTGAAATTCATCCGATGAATCTATCTGACAGTCAAAAGGTGTTTCATGATTTACTCTTTGCATTGCAAATGAATATAATCATATTTGGAATTAATTTGTTCATCATATATGTATTCACTTTCATGGCTGCAATTTCCTTGAATGACAATTTTACTGTTTACTGGATGATGGATATAATCCAATTATAAGAAGACTCAGCCTGCAGATAGATGGCGATTTGCTTACCTTCATTATGATGGAACTCTTAACTGGCTTGCTTTGTCAATGAAAAGGAATAGTTCGCTTAGGGCAGAGGCCCTATGCTGCGAGGCAGTGGTCCTCAAAGTGTGTATGAGTTTAACTGGGTCATCGCAAGTAATGTGAAGCTAATCAGTCACTATATACAATGCACTTTCCATTCACATTCGCGCAATTCATATCACATACACTGCTTGCCCCATGCATCGCTCACTGGTATTGTGCATATACGCTATAAAAAAAGTCTCACTAAGTATTTTACCCTTGTATTTACTAACACAAAATCTGCCACTGATATGAGATAATTTTGACTTATTTCTCGATGTGTCCATGGGGTAAATGAAATGTTCCCACCTCGTAGACGAATATACTGTTGAACTGAATCAAAATTTTCTCAGATTAGTGGTTGATTTTTTCCCCCCTGAGACTAAAGGTAGTAGAAATAAGTGTTTTATGTCTAGATACAAGAATAATGAGGTTCTGTTTTTTCAGTGTATAGGAGGTGGTCGGTTTTCTGAAATGCTGCCATGAATACAGACTTTGTGATGCTTACAATATACTTTTTTTTGTGTATTTTATATTGTATTGGATTGTATTAATTCAGTTCAGTGTAGATTTTTTGAGGTGCAGTTTTGTGGGTAATATCTACTATCCCTTCCAGTGTTTGTCTGTCCCACTCAGAAAGCATTGACTTACTGCCACAGTTCTTTCTACTGCTGCTGTTATTTGTGTTTTTGCATATGTTGCCATCATTTTTTATTATATTATAAAATCTCTGGCAGTACAAGTTGAAGGAGCACATTATACCAGTCAGAGGCAGAGCGAAGAATGGGTGCACCTTGAAAATTCGGGAAATGGAGGTGATAATTGCCCCGACAGTGAGGGAACGCAGGGTATAAATTGCCTCGCTGGGAGGGATGAGAGACCATAAGGTAATTTGGATATGAGTTCGGCAAGTTTCCCGTGGATAAAATTCCCAACGGCGGAGGCAGACGCCGCCTGCTCTGGGTGAGAACGATGGTGCGACGCGCTGCGACGATCCGAACGGGACGCTAATACCCTTAAAGCGTCGTGTCTGCCAGAGACCACTTGATCACTTTCGAGTCAGTGAATTGGGACGGCGCGCAGAAGATTTTGAAGACGAAAACTCCCCGCGGAGCCACTCGGAAGCTCGGCGCGAATGCGAACTCCACGTTTCTCGTCTCGTCTCGTCTCGTTTCGGAAGGCCCGCTTACGTGGTAATCTTAAACATGAGGGCTGGGCATTTGGTTGCAGCCAGAGTGCTTAAGAGGATGAAAAGAGCTTTTCATTGGGAAAGTAGAAGAAAAACAAATGCAGGAAGAAGATGGGTTTTTGTAACCCCCGGTGCCCTGTATTGAGTCACTCGCACGATTTCAGCGCGATAATAACAGTAGCTTTTTTGCCAGGATGGGCCAGAGAAAAGCTAAGATTAAGTTGCAGTGTGGCGGCTGTGGCTGCAGTTCATATCTCCGGTGGCTCTCCTGCATATCTCTTCTATGGAGGCCTCACAGTCTGCTGTGCAGTACGCTCGTCTGAGCCATATAAATGAGCTCGCATTCAAGTTTCCTCACCTTCAGTGTGGGAGCGCTGAGTACGCACTCCCACCCTGCAAGCCTCCACTGTGGGTCTGCTGTCCTCCATTACAGTCTTGCGGTTTGGGTTGCTCATGCACACAGGGCTTGTTTACCTGTCTGGGATAGTAGCCAGTTTGCCACTAGTGAAACCTCATTCCAGTCCACAAAGTCCGCTGATGTTTGTTATGGCTGTAGGCCTGCTACCAATTCAGACCCAAGTCGTGCGTTCATCTGTCGCCTGCAACGAGTTAAAATGAAAATCTGTTCCAAATAAACAGTGTAGCGCTCCGCGGTCAAGATTTTGGACCACCGCTAGAGATCAAAATGCTGTAATTTGTATGTTCTTAATGTCTCTGTTCTCTGTTTTAATTTAAAAAAATTGTAATAATGTTAATGGATTTTAACTTATATACACAACTGGGCTTGAAAATAGTTCTTTTACTCATGTCTGTGTAACCGGTGGTAGCTAACGTTGTCTGCGTTGTGTTTAATGAAGAAGCCCAGACCAGGATTAACTTTGGAGGCGATCTCCGTTTAATCTGATGAAAAGTATTCGAAACATAAACGTCGGTCAGACATGCCCTCTACTCCAGCTCCTCTCACGCATCGTGCAGTGACAAATGGGGAGAGGTTAGCGTGGAGGACATCGAATATAGGGGTGGAGACCCACAAAAATAAAACGGAGGGGTACAGGAACCGAGTCCCAAACGTTCCACATAACTCTGGAGGGCTGGCATATCAGATTTTAATTATTAACAGAAGTTTTGTGTAATTATAATTATTTCAAACATTTGTTACTGCTGTATTTGACCATGTTACACTCTCCCCCCTAGAATTACACAAAATTCTGGGTAGTGAAACAATCCACATTCACAAAAACATTGGCCAGAATGACACAAAAACACAACAAAGTACAGTGAACCAGCAATATAAGCTTCCTAGTTAAAGGATAAGAGAATCAGAGCACTGCTTGGCGCCTAGCAAGAACTCATAACACTCCATAGACAAAGTGAGATGCCTTATACACCACACATGCTCAGGCCAAACAACGTGTGTCACAGAGGAAATCATCCACACAGCAACAAATCACCACAATAATACAGGCTGACATAACATGTCTTAAAAAAACAAAACCACATGTCAGTAGCATGTAACCTTCAATCATTTACCTCACACATGAAGAACAACACTGGGGCTTGGGTCAAACCCTACAACAGACTCAAGTTGTGCCATGGACTCAATTAGACGACAAACCGGCCTAATGATTCTGCCAAACCGAGAGGTAAATCGGCTATCCGCATCTGGAGCCTGAGGCGGGTTGGGAGAAGCAGGCAGTGGTTGTGGCAGGGGAGCAGGGAGCGTTGCTGAGGAATCCATAAGGGAGGCAGGACCATCAGAGACAGGAGACACTGGCACAGAGGGAGACGGCGGACAGTCAGAACCAGCTGACCCATTAATGGAGGCCTGTTCAAGGACCCACGAGGTGGTGCGGCCATCATCCCAACCAAAAGCAGTCGAGAGGGAACCAGCAAGGGATGGATCAACTGTTGCAGCCGCAGTCCCCAATCCAGACATTTCAGTCTCATGCCAATCAGTTGCAGGAGGGGCACTGGCCAAACTGGCAGCAGGTATGGGCACAGGAGCAGCATCACTATCCAAGGCGTCATCCAAGGGCAGAAAGTTAACCTGGAGTAACAGGTTCCGGTGGACAACACGTTCATCACCATCACAATCCCTGATCCGATAGATATGCAAGGCAGGTTTTGAGGCCACCACTGTGTAGACAATAGGCATCCACTTGTCAGAAAGCTTACATTTTCCCCTGACACCTTTGTTTGCCAGTAGCACCCCGTCACCGAGAGACAGGGGTTGACCTTTGACCCGTTTGTTGTACTGGTCACACTGATGTCTCTGCTCAGCAGTGCAGTTCTTCTGAGCCAGTGCCATTGCACAGTGTAGGTCTTCCAAAAGGGACCCCACATAGGCATCATAGTCGCACACGGTCTCATCATGCAATGCGTTCTTAAAGAGAAGGTCAACTGGCAGCCTGGGGACCCTCCCGAACATCAAATAGAAAGGCGCAAACCCAGTGGTTTCATGAATGGTGCAGTTGTACACAAAGGTCATGGTTTGGACCATTTGCGGCCATTTCTGTTTGGAACGGGGGGGCAAAGATCTCAACATGTTGCCTAAGGTGCGGTTAAACCTCTCTGTACCACCGTTACCCATCGGATGGTAAGGAGAGGTATGGGACTTGTCGACTCCAGATAACTTCAGCAGCTCAGCGACTAGCTCACTTTCAAAAGTGGCACCTTGGTCAGAATGGAGGCGCTGAGGGAAGCCGTAAATGCAAAAAAAGTTGTCCCACAGCTTTTTTGCCACCTTCCTGGCGGTCTGATCCTGACAAGGGAAAGCATGAGCTAGCTTAGTAAAGTGGTCGGTGATCACAAGAACATCCACAGACTTGTTCTTACTGTCTTCCGCTGACCAAAAGTCAACACACACGAGTTCCAGGGGAGCAGAGGTCTTGATGCTCTCCAGTGGAGCTCTCGCGGAGGGCTCTGGGGTCTTGCCGAGAATGCACCTGTGGCAGCTTCGCACATGATCACGGACGTCCTTTTCCATTTCGTACCAGAAGAAACGCTGGCGAGCCAGGGAAAGTGTGCGAGGCTGACCCTGGTGACCGGCATGGTCATGAACGCCAGACAATGCATCAGCCTTCAGGGACTCGGGCACGACAAACTGGAACCTCTTCTGTTTGGTCGAGGGGTCTTTTGTGACCCTATAGAGGATGCCATTCATGAGTGTCAGTTTATCCCACTGCTTGAGAACTCTCAGAGTTGGCTGACTCTCATTGCAGCGTTCACGTCTGGAGGGCCGGCGTTTCCTGTCGACATAATGAGTAACCCTTGAGATGACCGGGTCCTGCCGCTGATGAGACTGGAGGTCAGCGAGGGACAGGGAAGGCATCACATCCTGGCCGGGAGGTACCAAGGAGGTGAGATGGCCAGCGAGAGAGGTGGCACGCTGCCTGGGCGCAGAATCCCACTCGCCAAAAGAGGACAGAATGGAGGAGACCTCATCCTCAGACATTGATCCATCAAGGGCTGCAGAGAGAGATGAACCCCCTAATGACTGCGGCTGGCAGGTGAGGCGGAAGGAGTCCTGCACACATCCATCACTGACATCACAGGCCTGGTCCAGCAGCTCAGAATAAGGCTCACATAACAGTCGATTCCTTAAAGGCTTCACAAATGGTTCTCTACTGAGAGCATCTGCAACCACATTCAACCTGCCGGGAATATGTTTGATCTCGAAGGAATATGGAGCCAGTTTGGAGACCCAGCGCTGCTCACAGGCATCAAGCTTGGGCTTGGTCAAGATGTATGTGAGAGGATTATTGTCTGACCAGACGGTAAACCTGTGGCCCTTGAGCCAATGACTGAATTTATCACACACCGCCCACTTGAGGGCTAAGAACTCAAGCCTGTGAGCAGGATAGTTGGCTTGGCTGCGACTGAGAGATTTGCTTGCGAATGCGATGGGTCTCGCCACCTCTTCATCGGCAGGCACCTGGGACAGGACAGCACCCAGACCATCAAGGGAAGCATCGGTAGAGAGGATGAAAGGCCTATCAAAGTCTGGGTGTGCCAGCACCACGCTGTTAAGGAGGGCGCGCTTCAGGTCTCCAAATGCTTTCTCACAGCCAGGAGTCCAATCTTGAGGCGTGAGTTTCCGGAAGGCACCGGCTCTCCGCCGACCAGTGGTGCCTTTAACACTCCTTTTCTTCCCCGCAGTCAAGGCGTAGAGCGGCTTTGCGATAGCAGAGCAGTCGGGAATGAAATGCTGGTAGAACAGCACCATCCCAAGGAAGGATTTGACTTTCCGCTGAGATGGAGTGCAGCCATCAACATCCATTAGGTCCTCCTTCCTGAAAGCTGATATAACCTTGACTTTCTCCTGGTCAACTGAGACGCCATTGCAGTCGATCACATGACCCAGAAACCGCACAGACCTGCGCAGGAAGTAGCATTTCTTCTGTGACAGCTTTAGGTTGTTGGCTCTGAGGCGTGAGAAGACAGTCTCCAGTCTTTTCAAGGCCTCCTCTTCAGATGGAGCAAAGACGAGTAGATCATCTAGGTAACAGAGGAGACTGGAGAAGTTCAAGTCACCGAAAACACTCATCATCATCCGCATGAAGGATGCGGGACTGTTGCACAGCCCCTGGGGAAGCCTATTGTACTCATACAAGCCTAGCGGTGTTGTAAAGGCTGTGTACCGTCTGTCAGGCTCATGGAGGGGAATGTTGTAAAAGCCCGATGTGAGATCCATGGTGCTGAAAAAGGCGTTCCCCCCAAGGGCGGCAAGGCAGTCAGCCTGGTGGGGCAGTGGGTGGGCGTCTTTGGCTGTCTTGGCATTAAGCCAACGAAAGTCAGTGCAAATCCTCAGTTCTCCCGACTTCTTCCACACCAGGACCAGTGGTGAGGCATATTCACTGACTGACTTGCTGATAATGCCCTTCAGCTCCATCTCAGACAGCACCTCTCTCAGTTTGTGGTAGTGTGCCGGCGGGACACGGCGATAGGGTAGCCGGAAAGGGCGATCGTCGGTGAGGTGAATACGATGGACAAACTCCTTCGCCTCCCCACAATCCAGCTTATCCCTGGAGAACACATCCTGGTAAGAGAGCACAAGAGCAGCCAGCCGCCGCTTCCATTCCTCTGACACCTCGCAGCCTTCCATGTTGATGTCAGCTAACCCACATTCTCTGAGCTGTTGGACAGGATCACAGGTGTTATCTGGTTTGGAGAATGAGTTGGCTGCCAGCTCCGCTTGTGGTCTACTGACACCCTGAGAGATGTCAAGGTCCTCCACAGCAACACAAGGGAAAGCATCTGCCACCTTGGCGTTGCGTCGCAGTGTCACAGGTTTCTTTGTTGGGTTGAGGATCTTCATCGGGACCCAGCCATCTCCCCACATAGGCGCTATGACCCGCCCAACAATGATGTCCCTTGGGGCTGAACGGGACGATGTGGGTTCCACAATGATAGTACTCCCTGGTGACACAGGAGCGCTGCCAGGCAACTTCCCCCAGACCAGATACTCCTGCTGAGGTGCAAGGGTGACAGCCTGTTGCAGTCGGACGGTGCCGACCTTCTCAGGGAGTTCAGGTCCAGACCAGCGTGTGCAGCAACTGAGCAACTGAAGAAACTGCTCACACTCTGGGTCTGAAGTGCTGGAACAGATGAGCTCCCAGTACTTCTCATCTGACCTCATCCTCTGTATTATGGGCCTGATAACATTGCTCCCAATGATGAGCTCGTCCCTCTGCCCTGGAACAAAGAAGGTTGGTACAAGAAATCTAGATCCAAAAACCTCAATATCTAATTCATAGATACATTTGGGTTGCGTTGCAAGGCCACCACAGCCAACCAAGACCACCTTCTCAGGCACCGGCTGAGGACTCAGGAGAACACCAGCAGCTCTAAGCTTGGACTCCGCCTCTTCACTGAGTGTGCATGTCATACTCCCTGAATCAAGCATCCCTCTCAAAGAAGACTGGCCACCAATGGATACTGGAGCATAAAACAGTTCACAAGCTCCCTCCACTCTTTGTGACCCCACGACAATCACTGTTTTGTCATCAGGAAGACTACCACAACATTTCACATAGGCTGACAGTGGATCATGCTCTTCACTGAGGGTATCGCCAGCACTGCCCATGCTACCCCTCTCATCACACGGGCAAGCTAGTTTAAATCAGCATTGTTGGAAGAAGGGGGAGGTGCGGTTGGGGAACGGATGGACTGTGGACACTCATTCTTTATGTGACCAGGACTAAAGCAGTTGAGGCACAGACGGTAGAGCCTGCAATGGGCATGTGTTGAGTGGTCAGCTGAACCACAGACTCTGCATGTTGTGGGAAAAGAAGTCTGCTGGTTACGGGGCCGGCCAGCCTGGCGATGAGCCGACTGACGATCCACAGGCTGAGGGTTGACTTGTTTTTGGCTGCCCATGAGGGAAGCGGAGCACAAGGACAGAACTTTGTCAAACATAGCCACAAGCTGTTGAACACCAGGCTCCTTGCTAGGTGGGTTAATGACAGGTGGAGCTGGATCAGGGACAGCATCAGTGGGCAGGGGTAATGAAGCAGGCATGTAAGGACTCACCGGTGCATTGCCAAATTGAGCCCTGGTTGGCGTTGAGGAAGGCAGGGAGGCTGAAGGGGGACCCGCCTGGCATGTCACTGAGGCAGCCTGAGGCACACAAGGAATAGGGGGGTAACAGGGATCAGACACAGGACTCTGACTGTAAGCTGAGAGGTCCACCGTGTGTAGAGGCTTGGATGCCGCCTTCCGCACATTTCTTGTGTGGCTATCCAAACGCTCCTGGATCTCGGCTGCAGTCCACTTTTCAGGTGCTTTCAGCTGGAAGGACATGGCAAGACTAGGATCGGGACAGTGGTTAATGAACATCATGACAACTTCAGCGCTGGGGTCCTCCACAGATTTACCCCGCCTCTGGAGGCACTCATCCGCAGCATCAATGGACTTGTTGAGGCAGATCCAGTAATCCATAGCACTCTCATTAGCACGGGGAATGGTACTATAGAAATCTCTCATGGGCAGATTGGAGTATGAGAGCTCACTAAAGTTACACTTTAGTATGTCAAACACAGCTGTGGGAAGGTCTGTAGCACTCAGATCAGGGCGGCTGCGGAGTGACACCTTCACCACATCCCTAGCCTTGCCTGTCAGTCTCGACATTATCAGTTCAAACATTTCAGTATGAGTGTCACATTTAACCCTGTTCAGGTAACATCTCATCATGTCCTCCCATTCATGAACAGAGAATGTATCAGCGTGATCACCCCTGAAGTAAGGTGGAGGCTTGGTGTCAGACTGCACAACAACCTTTACATGTGACTGATCATTATGACCAGATGACTGACTAGTAGGAGACTGGGGCTGGATAGTACTTGGCTGGTGAAGAGTGCTTAGGCTCGCTGAGATGTTATCTCCAATCTGTTTAGCCAAATCTGTAATCATGTCTCCAAAAGCTTCAATAGAGATGACTTGTGTAGGCCTGGGGTCTAATGGGTTAATTGGTGTGGAGCTAGCAGTGGGGACCAAAGGCGTGTCAACAACTGACTGATCAACCGTATAGTTGAGACCACTGGATAACACAGGCCTACCCCTACCAAAACCCAGTGAAGGAATTAGCTGACCCCTCCCCAGCCCAAAGGTAAAATCATGTCCACGACCAGCCATAGTGTGAACTTGAAATGTGTCTCCTCCTGACATCATGATATTCCCCAAACAAAAGGAAAACAAATGATACCTCAAACTCGGAGTGCACTGTAACCAGCTATATATCACACAGCAATGTGGGCTTAAGCAAGGAGCATAAAATCCCAAAAGGCAGAGAAAAAAACAAAACAAAAAAAAGCACTGATGTAAAGCAAATGGACCCTTCAAATAGTTAAATAAAATTAATTATAAGTCAATTTGCCCTATCCTTCCTTGAAACAAAATTCTCTCCCTACATTCAGTTTTACAGTTTTTTTTTTTTTTTTTTTCCCCCTTTAAATGACAAAAATTACCCTTTAATGACCAAGGTCATTCTTTCATGCACTCACTGGCTGTAACAGTCTCAACAGCACAAACCAACATGAAATAAAACTGCCAAAGTGATAAAAGTACAGTAAAAACAAAAAAACACACGTCTTAGAAAGTGCACAAGTGTCCCTTCAATCCTCGGATTTGATTGACACACCTCGCGCACACTCGGGAGCGAGCGAGGTTCACCGAGGCCACACAGCGGGGAGGAGGAGAGGAGAGGAGACGGCAGCCAGCAGCTTTATCCCGGGGGACCAGACGAGCGCTGATCGGCGATGCAACGGGTCAGACGGCACCAAGTGTAACCGGTGGTAGCTAACGTTGTCTGCGTTGTGTTTAATGAAGAAGCCCAGACCAGGATTAACTTTGGAGGCGATCTCCGTTTAATCTGATGAAAAGTATTCGAAACATAAACGTCGGTCAGACATGCCCTCTACTCCAGCTCCTCTCACGCATCGTGCAGTGACAAATGGGGAGAGGTTAGCGTGGAGGACATCGAATATAGGGGTGGAGACCCACAAAAATAAAACGGAGGGGTACAGGAACCGAGTCCCAAACGTTCCACATAACTCTGGAGGGCTGGCATATCAGATTTTAATTATTAACAGAAGTTTTGTGTAATTATAATTATTTCAAACATTTGTTACTGCTGTATTTGACCATGTTACATCTGCATTCAATTTATTGCTCATATTTTGAAATCTGTGTCGGCCTGTCCAAGCTGTCTTCAGCTGTGAAGGAAAGGAAAAATTACCTCTGGACTTTTACACTCACTCTGGAAATTCTATTTTAAGGCCTTGTTAAAGAGTGAACCCTCGAGTCTATGCTTATGTCTATTTCTCTTAATATTCTTTTCCAAAGAATCATGATTGGTAGGAAATTTGGGAAAACTTTGACATTTGGTTTTGAGGATGACTGAGGTCCTCAGTAAGCCTCTTTGTGAAGGTGCTATGTTTTGTGACAGACAAGCTCCTTGCGACAATTTTATGACAGTGAGGTGACAGGGGTCTCAGTCACCGTGACTTTTTTGTGTGTGTGTGTGTGTGTGTGCCTGTGTGACTTTTACTAAGGCTTTGTTACCCTTCAGACGAGTGACAGCAGGGCTGGCGACATCACGTTCTCCAGTGGGGCTCCTGTATTACTTTGTCTGTGAGACTAGAGTGCATGTGCCGCACGACGACATTCGAGTGGGGAACATTGGAAACTGTGTGCAACAAAGGGTAGCCATGACCTGCAAATAAAAGAGAATGTTCTGTCTGTCGGTGTAATGGATTTTCTCGACCTTGACAGCTGACTGTACTTGCGGAACGCACACGGAGACCCTGTGCCCTTCGATTGTGTTCTGTACCCTTTTAAAAATTAAATTCGGGTCATTTTAAATTCTGAATTATAGTTTTTGAGTTCAGAATCTGCATTGAAATTTTGAGTTTCTCACAAGGGTTTTAAGTTGTTGCAAACACAGCGATGTGTATGAACACTTCTGAGATGCCATCACTGCAAAAACTGAAAAATAAGTCAACCGTATCTAGTATTGTAATCTTGTATTAAGATTAAAACACTTCTTTCTGTTACCTTTGTTTTCAGTATGACAAAAACTGGAATGTGCGCCACACGAGAAAGATCTGGGAGTGATTGTGGACCAAATCCTCACAGGCTCTAGCCACTGTGCCGTAGCAGTTAAAAAAGACAATCAGATGCTGGTATACATTGCCAAAAGTATTGAGTACAAATCTAAGGAGGTGATGCTTCTTTTGTACAACACATTCGTCAGACCACATCTGGAGTATTGTGTACAGTTCTGGGGACCATACTTTAAGAAAGATGTAGAGGCTCTAGAGAAAGTTCAGAGAAGAGCCACTAAGCTAATTCCAGGTATAAAAGATGAAAGCTATGAGAAAAGGCTGAAGATCCTTAATCTCCTTTGTCTAAGGAAAAGGACTTAGGGGTGATTTGATTAAAAAAGTGAATTATGTAGGATTCCTTCAATCAAGTGTTGTGAGTAGAACTCGGGGTCACAAATGGAAGTTGACTAAAGGTAAATTTAGCACTGATATTCGGAAATATTTCTTTACCCAAAGAGTAATTTCAATGTGGAACAGTTTACCTGACCATATTGTTGAGGCAGAGACCTTGGGGTTTTCAAGAGCAGGCTTGACTTAAAGCTAGATGCCATTCAGTCATTGAGATAATTTTGACTAATTTCAAGATTTTCCAATGGGATAAAAAAATTTCCTTGTCAAGCATGTGGTAACTTAAAATAGCCTCATATTTTCTACTTTAGAGAGAAAAACTAGTAAGGTAGGTCTTATATTAAACTCAAGCTGCGCTCGGAGAGCGCAAGTACCTCCCCCAAAAATTTTCAGGAATTTTTTTGTGACTTTGACCTAAGACAGTGAAATTCAGTGGGCTTGTATTCTGGGCTGAGGCTTAGCAATTGTTGAATTTTGGTGATAGTGAGATCAAAACTTTATCCTGCAGGTTGTTCATAAAGAAACAGACAAACAGTTGCCGGATAGCTCACTCGGTTAAGGCACTGCATTGCAGTGCGGAATTGACTATCACTTCGCAGGTTCGAGCCCCAGTCGTACCAACCAGCAGTGGTTGGCAGCTTTTTCAGAGTAGCGCACAATTGGCCATCGCGCTACAGGATTTCAAATTGGGAAGGGACTGCCGGGAAAGGGAAATAACAAATAGCTTTGTTCGTTGCTCAAGCGCCTCCTATTGGCCAGATGGGCGCTTGTCAGGAAGATTCTGTCTATCCATGTCTGGATATCCTCCGCCCTCCTTCAACCAATGAGTGTCTAAGAAGCAGTGGCCGACAGGCACGTGCCTTGGAGGAGAGCCGTGAACTGTCTTCACTCTCCTGACTTGGCAGCAAGGGGTCGCATACGAGCAAGCTTTGTATGTAGTTCACCAATTGGGCATTCCAGATTCAGGTGGGATTGGCGATGCCAAATTTATGAAAAAGAAAAAAAAAAAAAGAAAGGTAATAAACAAGTCATTAAATATTTTATTAAATGACTTGTTAATACAGACACTTTTTGCAGTGCAACCGAAGTCCGCTGTTTTAGGACAGCTAAAATTGTTAGAAATCTGTTGTAGTAAAGCCAATTTTACCCAGCACTGCTCCTTTTTCAGGTGTTCTGCTTTAACATGGGTTAGGATTCCAGGAGAGAATCACATAAGCTGTGATGTGTTTGTCTTTATAATTGCCAATTTAATCTATTAAACTCCCCCCGATCCTTCGATAATGCTGGAGAGCTTTGGGGCCCTGTGCCCAGTGAGGCAGGCTGGCCTTGCAGGACCAAAGCAGGGCAGCCTATGGCTTGCCAAAGCCGAGCAGGCAACATGAGGTGATGGCACATGCAAATCAGGGTGACAAAGCTTATAGAATTTACCCTGCAAACGGAATCCTGGAGCGAAAGGCCAGTTAACAGTTAGCTAATAAATGGAAAAAATAAAAAATGATATTGAGCTGACTTGTTTAAATCGCAAAAGCAGTCTGAGTAAGAGGAGAAAATTAATATCAAGTAGTTTTTAAAAAAGATTCGGTGCCTGAAATTGGTTTGCTCTTTTTTCATCCGTGGAGACTCTACACATATCGAGGATAAATATTGCATTTGGCCTGTGCAAATTGACTGTGTCTTATCTATTTTCCCTGAACTCTCTCCTCTGGTATTTGTGTAAGTTTCTGTTGATTCCGGAAAGTTCCTGGGTCTGAGGAATGGATCATTCTGCTCTGTGGGAGTTCCTTAATTTACAGAGATCAAAGGAGATGACTTCCTGAGGTGATTAGTGTGTGCGAGGACTCCGGAGAGCAGTGGGTGTCACCTGGGAGCAAGAAAGGGGATGATTTTGGGTTTTTTGAAGAGAGACTCTAACAGTGTTGACCATTATGACATGACACTTCTTGCTGGGCAGCCAAGGTGAGATGGTCTAAAATTACCAACTGTTAATGGCATTGCTGCAATAGAGAAGCACCACTGGACTGTGGACACACTGCTGTCCTGTGAGGCAGGGGCGAGTGTGTGATGCTGTAATTAAGAGGAGGAAAGTGAAGTGCCGTGTGTTCGGTAGATAAACTGCACAGCAGTATTATGGAATGCTAAGGACAGCCAGCAGCCAATTATCAATGTCTTAGGAGAGGGACATCTTAACTCACAGGCACCATGGGACTCACTGTTCTGCAGCTTGTAGCTCTAGAATGTTCTGTTTGCTCTTGGCTCCATTAGTTGATAGAGGCGAGTGAGGAAAGATGTGCAGAGATTTTTATAGTAATTAGATTTGCTTCGGCATTATTGCTTTAAAGTCCCCCAATACCCTTTCAGCGGCAAATTAGATTTGGCCGATCCCCTCTGAGGCGGCCCGTCGCATCGCTCTCCGGGTTTTGGATAACGTCTGTTAATATGTCAGAGTCGGATTTCCGGAAGGTCTCTCGCATGTCACGTTCTGCTGTGTCTCTCTCTGGGAAACTTGCTGCTCTAAGCATGTCCGCTCAAATCATCCACAAGTTGTAGCCGACGGACTTCTGAGAAAAGGTGTAGTGCCTGGCCATTATCAGCAGGGGGCATTGTTGCATTACTGACTTTTTTCATCTGTTTATTTTACATTCTACTTCCCCTTTTCACAGTCTTTTCATAGTCCGTTGCGATAACAAAGCACTTCTGCTCTAGCCGGCCTTAAACTGTGCTTACAGCTCGCCCCCAGATTGCCATTGATGAACATCTGTTGTTGTTAAGAAGGCTTTTTTTTCTTTATTCTTCTTTTTTTCTTTGAGGCTGCTTTTAACTATTGAGATGAAAAAGCTACAGAGAATCCGGAATAGCCCAGTGTTTTAAGCTGGATGGAGAAAGGTGCTTGACATTCCTCGAGCCCGAGACTCGTTCTGTACGAGTGGCCTTCCAGAACCTTCCGCGAAACTTGTCAGCCCGGAACCTCACTCGCCTGTGTGTAATCCGCGATGTCAGTGTGACTGTGCGCGAGGGCCTTCCTGCCCTTACACTCCCCTCATGCAGCTCCATGGAGGCATCTCCATCCCACATGCAGCTATGCCCTTCGTTCCCGCAGTCGTTCGTCCCGTCTTGTCACTGTGGCGCAGTTGGAGATTAGATCGCCCTTCCTCCGCCCTTGTATTGGCCGACAAAATGACTTTGAGGGGGACAGTGGTCATCCGTGCTGTCTGCTTTCCTTGCTGTCATGCAGACAAAGTAAGGCGAAAAAAAAATCGACATTAAGTGACTTCGGTCTAAGGCGTCCTCGAGCCATCAGAACAGATTTGATGCACTTTGGTATAGATTTTGGAAGTCTGTTCTTGATTTGGAGGGGTGGGGTGTTTTGATGACGGTGATGGGGAGCTCTGAGTTTTCGGTCCACAAACTTCCACTCTTGATCAGTCGATTTGAGGTCTGGTGACATCAACATATTATTCATTTAATGTTTAGAGTCATCGAAACAGGTGTTGTGGCCTATGGATTGGAGTGTTGCTATCCCAGAACAGACGTCTCTAATTTGGACTGCAATTTTTCATCGTTGGATAAAGGGGAACTTTCAGAATAAATTAGTATTGATTTGCAGTGACCATATCCTCTAAGAGGACCACTGGAGTCAGACTATCCCCTGACCAGACCATGTTCTCTATTGCAATACAGAGCCATTGGACCCCTCTCTCTTTTTGGTCTAAGATTTGGGCTTGAGCCTGTGCTCTTGGTGTTTGCCGCACATTAAAACACCCACGAGAACAAGAAGAAGAATGACCCACCTTATCATATCACTTCCCTCTCCTTTTCTTTGGACCAGTTTCAATGTTTTTTTTTTTCTGTTGAGCCACTCGAATTTTGAAGTTTGTAAATTTGTGGTCATCTTCATAATAAGGGGTTTATGCACTGCAAGCTCACCTTTTTTATTGCACCTCCAACCTAATTTTTTTTTTAATTATTTAACTCAGGAAGTCCCGTTGAGATCGAAATCTCTTTTTCAAGGGAGCTTGAGGTGGAGAGGGAGAGGACACTCTTACTGATGAGTGACATGGGATCCTTAATGACCACTGTAAGTCAGGACCTCGGTTTCGTCTCATCCGAAAGACGGCGTCTCCTTCGGTACAGTGTCCCTGTCACTGCACTGGGACATAGGGGATTATACCACCAGAGGGAAGATCACAACCTACTGGCCCACCAACACCTCTTCCAGCAGCAACTTAGTTTTCCCAGGTGGTCTCCCATCCAAGTACTAACCAAGCCCACATCTGCTTAGCTTCAGCAACGCGGCTGGAGCAGATTGAACAGTAGCATGGCTGCTGGCTCATGCTTCTCATGTTGTTCTCGACTGACGTGTCTAGTCAATGCAGTTTGATCACATCCTGCATTGACGTTGTCAAGTCACCTGAGAATGCCCTTTCGTTTTTCCAATGCATGAGCACCTCGGGCTTTGAATGCGCGCACTTGATCGCTCTTTCACGCCGTATTTGCAAACGTCTTTGCCATAGATCCAAATACAGATGTCTCTGGAGTCACTGTTCCAACTGAGGTGCTAGCCAGTTGAGCAGTCTTTGTGACTAAAGCTCCTGCCACACAATGATAAACCCTCCTTCAAAGTAACTTGGATCTTTTCCCCCTTCTATCTCGATCCAAAATGGTCATCTGGCCCTGCTGAGAATTTTCTTGCGTGCCAGAGTGCGTGGTAGTATGTTTATTGCTGAATTGTTGTCATGTAGTACATCTGTATAGGCGCAGCTATATTCATTATGTGTCTCTACTCACTCGGTCCGGTTTTTCCTTTAAGTTGAACCCTGTCTATATGCGCTGGTTGTCTGTCTAAGTCTTACCAGCGAGAAGCTTCTTTACTGGGTGTTTCGAATCGCGCCAGTCTCCTGCAGGCTAACCTTCCGGTGATTTGAAGACGGCTGATGGCAAATGCAGTTATTTTAAGCGTAGTAAGTAGAATTGCCAAAGGCAGGATGTAGCTGTAGTCGGGGTATACAAGCCTGGACAAGCAAGCTTTAACTTTTTGAATGGAACAGCTGGAAAGTTTTTCAGCGTGGATGATGGTCATAATTTTGCTGCTCCTTTCTGGCTCTTGGTTGTATTTTGGTCTTGGTGTTGTTGGTAAGTTTGTCATTTAGTCAGGTTTTTGAGTATTAGGAGTCCAACATATAAATCTACCGTGGTTGTCTCCATACGCACGGCTTCAAAGTAAATTGGAGAATATTGTCTGTAATTTGTTAGTATTAAAATCAATTTTGATGAACTGCATGGGTATTACAGCCCTTGAAATATGTTATTTATGAGGATTTCACTGCACTTTTCAGGTGTACCTCTGTACTGTGGTCTGGTCATTGAAAGCCAGTCAGGTAAACTTAAGGGTGCGCGACCGCGTGATTGCCATGAAGGACGGACCCGACTGTCTCGTCTTTTAGTGTGTGGCTTGCTTACTTGACCCTGTAAGACTGCAAGAGCATGATAGTGTGTGCCAGCAAGCATACACACACACACACACACACACACACGCACACGTGTGTGTGTGCCGTGTGTCAGCATACATATTTCTGTGAACATACGCGCTCGCTTGTGGGGTGAACGAGGGCAACTGTGGGCTTCTTTGTGTGCAGCTACTGTCAGTCAGTCAAAAAAAAAAACCGAATAAATAAAAATTCCGTCAGTCTTTCAGATGGTAACTGGCAGACTCATGGAAATCAGATGCAGAATCCTTCTTTTTCGGTTAGCACTGTCAGTCCACGAGGACGCATTAAAGTGCGCCTGCGTCAGTGGCCTTGATATGGAACCGACAGCCACATCGCCTTTGGAAAGCAAATGAAAAAAAAAAACCAAATGCATCAATTATGTTGATCCAGTCATCTGTCAAATTACCAATAATGGTGACTTTTGGATTGTGAGAATTTGTCAGGTAAATGATGATTGTTTTTGTTTGAATATAGAGATAAAAGACAAAGGCCATTCCTTAGCGAGCACAATCGCAGAAGTAACCTCCTCCCCTAGTTTTCCGGTCCGCCTCAGCAATTGATGTATTGTCCTCATTTTCACATTCAGATACGGCAGGGCGCCGCATTATTCTAAAATATGTGGTGTCAGATGGAGCGGCGACGATGTGATGGGATCTGCTACGTGCTTAAACCCCGCCCCTCTCCGAGGGAATTCATTACGTGAAGCTCACGGTCGCTTCTCCCCAGGGGCTTACGACTGAGAATAAATAAGTAAATGATAAATCAGGCCCTGCTTAAAAGCCAAATATAAACCAAAGCCGTGCCAAAGTGGCCAATATTGGCTTTCGTGGAACCCTGAGGATGGGGGAGGCCCTGAGGGTGTGGCCTGTGGAGTGTTCGACACGGATGGTTGAAGTTTGAAGCGTGTATCGTGTACCAGAAAGCCCACAAAGCATTGTCATGGGCCATGATAGTGATAGTATTGTAGACTAAGATAGAGAAAACATCCGTTCCGCTTATTACTGGCCAGGAGTTGCAGTGAGGGCTAGCCCCAGCAATTGAAAGGGTGGGAGACAGCAATGCACCCTGGGTAGTTCAGCGGTCCACAGCAGGACACACACGCAATTCATTAGCTCTCTCATACCTTTGGGTAGTTTACAGTCGCAGCTAGCCTGGTATAGATGCCCTTGGCCTGTGGAACTAAGGTGGAGTACCCTGAGGAAAACCCTTGCAAATGTGGGGACCGCAAGCTAACTCAAGCACTTACAAAGACCCTGACTGATTTCAAGCTTACAGTAGTGTGATGCAAAGCTACCGTGTCACTCATAGGAAAAAACGCCCTTGGGTTTTCCTTTTTCGCTGACCCACACCCCCTCGCTAGCAAAGATGCTGGAGCGATAAGTCATAGTAATGCAAGAATAGAAAAGAATATTGTCGGCCTGCTGATAAAACCTTGCATCTTCAAAATGATAAACTTTACAGGAAATAAAAAATAAATATAAAATAAATATTTAAATATAAGTTAAAATATAAATAAGGTCAATAAATGTTTAATTTTGCATGTAAGAATAGTGGACATACAGGTTTGTTTCTTATCAATTTGGAGACACAAGGTCTTATCAGCAGGCCGACGATATGGCAGTGTTTCCCAGCCCTGCTCCTGGAGTACTTCTGCCTTGCAAACTTTACATGCCTCCCTTACATGACACACCAGTTCAGTTCATCAAGTACTTCATCAACGAGCTGATCAGCAGATTCAGGTGTATTAGATCGGAGAGACATATAAAATGTGCGGAGCAGGGGTACTTCAGGATTAGGGTTGGGAAACTCTGGAATACACCACACAGCACTCTTCATTGCTTTCACTTACGGAAGCACTGCGCAAAACATTTTGACCTGGGGTGCGTTTGCCAAAAGAATAGTTGCTAACTAAGTTAGCAACTTGCATAGTTCGTTCATTCACAGTCAGTGGATCCAACTATTTAAGTTAGCATCCATGATTTTGGGAAACGCACCCCTGTTCGACTTCATCAGGTCAAATTATCCTATGTGAGGGTAAAAAATGTATTAGTAATGAGTGTCTTTATGCGAAGCCTTTAAAACCAGCCATTCACAGCTTACTGCAGGATGTCATCATGCTGTCCTTATGTAAAGTTTGGGCTATAAGGTTATTTTGTTACATACTTTATTGTGTATTATGATATTAGCTGATATTGGCTGTGAACTGTGTTGTAATGCAGTTGTGTGTTATGACATGCAGTGACATTCCTGTGTTCATTAAAGGGTCGGCTCCGTAATATCCTGTTCAAACACAGTCTTACCCTAGGCTTTCTCAGTTTAATAGAGCAGCTCACTCGTGGCGAAGGTTGTGATTCGAACAAAACAGTTTGACGCAGCTGGCAGGCAGTTTTCTCCCTGGGAGGTTGCTGTGCCGGCAGGTTTTTGCTTCCAACAGTTACCCTGGCGTAATTAGCTAATTATGCTAGCTGCATAAGCCAGTGTGGGTTTTCTCATAGATGACAATGTGCTGACCGTCTCATGTTAGGGAACGCGATCAGTCTTCGGCTGTCACTCATGACCTTTCCATGATTATTAATTAAAGCTTTGTGTCATGTAAATGATTGGAATTGATTTAATGACCGGGCAGAAGTAGGCACGACATGCGGTGATGGAGATGCGGACGACCCCTCTGGCCTTCGGATTGATGCGCGCAGATGCCGTGTTTACGCATGTCAATGTGCATGTAGCCGTCGGCATCTCTGATTGTAAAAGGGAAAAGCTCATTATGTTTAAGTATGTACAGCCAGCTCCATAACTGTGAAACACGCATGAAAGCTTTTTAGCGATTTTAAATTTATAATCAAACAACCTACTCATGGTTAAAGCGCAAATAAAGTTCCCAAATATTATGGACCTCAGTGTTTGTAAGAGGAAAGAGGAGAGTCATTTTTGCCGATAAGTGTTTATTTGTTCTGCTCTGCTGGTGCAGACTGGCCTCTGAATTCATAATCTCTTAGTCCCATTGCAAACAAGGGATTTGCATGCACAGTTTCTACACAGCCTTGTCTCTCATTTGTGCGTCCATGGTTTAAATTCATTACGCGCTGTAAATGCGGACGGAATGCGCCGACTGGACTCTTTCAGATCTTCTTATGGGTAAATGCGTAATCTGAATGTAAATGTTGCTGGAAAAAAAAATAGGTTTCACAATTTTAATTTTATCCTTAGCCCTACAGTTGCGATCAAAAGTATTCAACCTTCATTGCAAATTGGGTTTAACCCCTTTGCGCAGAATACAAATAATGCCAATTTTTTCCTGTTATTCACGAGCCTATTTAGGCTTTATAACTCAGTATTTGTTGACACAAAGACTCTGGAAAATTATTCCAGTGAGGCAAAACAGTTGGAAATTCAATTCCAGAATGATTTAGGAATTAAATTTTGGAATTTATAGACGCTGGCGTCTATACCTGAGCAAAGGGGTTAATATCAAAATTTACGAACTTGCAGCTGTTGGTGATAAACAGACTAAACAAAAACATTTTAAAGAGCTCAACACAACTAATATTACAAGTGGTTTCTCCAAATTTAACACAAAATGCCATTTTTAATCACTACTGCAGTCTAAAATTTATTCAACCCCCCGAATAGGATCCCTCATAAGGGCATATTTGCAAATCAGGTGTTGTTTCAAGCTCACCTAATGTCAGCTAATCAAGAGCTTAATTAGTAACATCAGGTTTGCTTGAGATAGAACACATCAAATACTTGCACTTACTAGGGGTTTGTTGACAGTGACATTTGATTGCATATTAGAAATCTGGCTGTCAAAAGAATTGCCCAAAAAGCTAATAGAGGAGATCATTGCCTGGCATAAACAAGGAAAAGGATACAAAAAGGTGGCATAGGCACTGACTTCGTAGAGACTCAGTTGGAAGCATAGTTTGCAAGTTCAGAGTTAAAGGATGAGTGGCTGCAGTCAGGGCCAAATTAACGCAGTGTTATGCCCCAGTGTGACCAGTCATGAAATATGGCTTTTATTTCATGGCTTTTAAATGATGAAAGAAAAACTGAATTCAATCATAGAGTTAAAGAGGAATTGATGCCAGAAGTTTTCTGAATATTTAATGAGCTTGCTCGGTTACCATGGCAACCACATAAACAGAAAAATGCCAACTTGTATCTTTTTTGGTGGTTATTACATATTTGTTTCCTGGTGTCATTTTTCATTTAACCCCAGATCACCCCTTAATTATGAATACTTTCCATCCAGTCACTAAAATGGCAATTAATTGGGTATTGAAATTTATGGCAACAAAGGCCACACATTCACATCAGAGGTGGCCAATCCAGCTCCAGAAAGAATGGGTCTGTCCCAGTATTTTGCTGTAACTGCCTGGATCTAAGAATTGCAGCTACTCTTCAGCCCAGAGGTTGAACTAATTAGGAAAATGGGCTGCCTTTGTTCATGGCTGGAAGTAAAACATGGCCGGACTTTTTCTTTCTGACTCCTGGAATGTCCACCTCTGATTTACATTTACTAAATACTAAGAATTGAAATTCTATGGCAGAGGGTTTTAAAAAGAGAAAGACTTCATGCAGTGAACTCACTATTGTATGCTTCTGCGATCATGCTAACATTCTCCATCCCCGAGTTCAGCTGTTGCCGTCAGCCCACCTGCGACAGGCTCCCGTTAATGTCAGCTAATGTTATGCGCTGCTGCATCTGCCTTATTAGCATCAGCCTCTAACGTACATGGCTAACTTTTGTAACTTAAGCACTTGCTGCTAGCGCTGGAGGAATGGAATTGACGGTCGGAGCAGTTGCCTCTCTGCCGACATCTTCTTTGCTGTGAGTAATGTTAAAAAGGCAAGATATTTCAGGTACATTCGGTAGCGTGGATATCTTTTGTATACTTTTCTTTTTCCTTCTGCTATTTTCCGATTTTTACAACCCCTCGGTTGCTTCCCCCGCCGCTCAGTGTGTTGTAGGGCGTGATGTCAGAACAAAGGCGTTGTGTCAGAACGTTGTGATCAACAACTGATTAGAGATCAGTGCCCATTCAAGTGGCGGGATTCTAACTCAGCTTGCAACACGGATCTGGGACCAGTTTGGCCTTCTTGTGACCTTGGCAGGGCAGTTCCAAATCACAATTTTTTTTATTTATACTCTTTAAAAAAAAAATGTATCTTTTCATATCAACAGTTCAGTTTGTATATGTTCATAATATGCATATGCATCTCTTCTGATTACAATAAAAAAATACAAAACTGAGGATTTGTAAATCATGTGATGCCCCTCCTAGCATGATGCCCCAGTGTATGCACACCAGTCATAATATGGATAATCCGGCCTTGGCTGCAGTACCAGGATATGGCAGAAAGAGGAAGCTATCCATAGCTGTCACCAGATTCCTGAGGAGATGGGGTGGTCAAAAACCCTAAAGTGACTGCAGGAGATCCGCTGCAAGACTTGGAAGCAGGAGGCACTGAGGTTTCAGGTCGCACAATAGAGCACATACTAAATGTTGAAGGTCTCCAAGACACACGCCACAACTGATCCAAAAGCACAAGTTCCAGTATGCTCAAAACCATATAAATAAGCCACAGAAATTTGGGGATATTCTTCTGTGTAGCGATGAAACAAAACTGGAATATTTCAGGCATATGAATCAGTGGTATGTCTGCAGGAGGAATAAAGATGCATATGCTGAAAAGTACACCCTGCCTACAGTGGAGAATTGTGGGGGCTTTTTGATGCCTTGTGGCTGCCTTGCTTCCTCTGGCACTGGAAATCTGAAAAGTGTGGAGGGAAAGATGGATTCACTCATATCCAAGTGCCGTCTCTACGGAAGCTGACGCTTGGGTATCATTTGACCTTCCAAAAGGACAATGATCCTCAGCATACCTCAACATTCACCAAGGCTTGGGTTCAAAAGTAGTCTGGGAAGAGTGTCTATCACAGTCGCCTCACTTGAACCCCATTAAAAAAATCTCTCATAGGATTTGAAGAATACAGTTGCAGCATGCAAACCCAAGAATATTACACCCCGTTTGTACTGGGCTTACGACCGAGTTGCGACCGAAAAATGGCCTCTGCTCGCCCCTCACTCGCACTGACTCACACTGGGGTTGCAAGCTGGTCTCCATGCAGTCTCCATAGTCTCCAAAACCATCTGTCTTGGTCTCCATCACTCTACATCAGTCTCATAGAGGTTTGCGAGTGTATGGAAATGCTAAAACACTCGCAAAGGTTGTGCGACCAGTGAAAACACAAGAGGATATCATAATCGATTGTAATAAGCTCGCACAAGTCTCAACTCACTCTCAACTTGGTATTGCAGGTCGTAATAGACTCGCAAACGGTTCGCCGTATGGTTGCATCAATGATCGCAAAGATTTAGGAATTTTTCACTTGCAAACTATTGCGAGCATTATGGCGAACTTAATGCGAGCCTTTTGCAACCCCAAAACGACCAACGAATGTACACATTTTAAATGTGACCGAATTTGCGACCGCGCTGAGACCGCATGCGCGATTAAACGGATCGAAATCTGACCAATGGTGAGGCTTTCTGTGACCGGTGGCGACGCAATTTACGACCACATGTTGTCTATATAAACACAGGGCCACTGCTCTCTCCATCACTGGGCGAAACACTTTCTACGAGTACACGCTACAAGTAGGAGTATTGCGACCGCATCATGGGTAATTTTTAGTTTTCAGTCACGATTCGGTCGCGACTGAGGTTTGGTGTTACAGCAAATTAGCGATCAAACTAGGGAACGGCCACAACTTGTGTGTATGACCAAAATTTCACGATCACGCTGGTCATATATGGGTTGTTTCAGGTTTGTAGTTTGGTGTAAATCGACCATTAGTGAACTGGAGGCCATTGTCCATGATGACTGGGCTAAGATTCCTTGGGAATGCTGCCAGAAGCTGTTGTCTGCCTATGCATCACATCTCCAGCAGGTCATAGTGGCAAAAGGGTGCTCTATTAAGTATTAAAGATGCTTGTCATAAAAGGGTTGAATAATTTTGAGCCTTCAGTAGTCATTGAAAGAGGCATTTTGTGTTGAATTTGGAGAAGCCACTTGTAATATTCGTTGTATTGAGCCATTTAAATTGTTCTTATTTGATTTGTTCATTTCAAACAGCTGAAAGTTTGTAAATTTTGCCAGTAAACCCAATTTGCATCAGGGGTTGGATAATTTTGATTGCAACTGTACATGTTCCCGCACGTGGGAACCTGTCGCCTGGAGAGATGTGAGAGGTGGAATGCATCGAAAACTCTCTCGACGGTGTCACATGCTGCCGCTCGCTAAGAGAGGAACGCTAGCGCACGTTGCGCCTGAGTGGAGATTTAGCCACCCCGCTCCACCTGGGGGTACTTCGGTGATGAATGTGCTGCATTCAAACAGTGTTACAACCTTGCGGACTTGGTTTGTTGTTGCTGCCGATAGTTTGCAAACTCTAGTGGTTATCAGAAGTGTAGCAGTTTATTAGATTTATCATAATTCAAAGCTATCAAATTAACTTAGGAAAATTATACCACTTTGCACAGTACTTTTGAATTCTAGAAGATATATTGATCTGATTGTTTGTTTCATTTTCCTTGAGTCTTGCTGGAGAAGATTTGAGATTTCTGCCAGCAGATCCCATGGAAAAAAGCCCCCTTAGTCGAACATTCCAATCTCTATTTGCTAGCTTTAAGTGGTCTAGGGCAGGTCCCATTGGCATCCATGCTACCAGGAAGAGGGCCTTTCTCCATTTCTTATATGTCCAACCCTAGTTGAAGTCTAAAGAGAAGAAGACTGAATAAGCTCTGCAGGGCGACTGATCCAAGTGTCAAAATATATGAATGACTCTGTATACTGAGGTTGCATGATAGGGCATCTGCCCAAAGTGCTATTGACGGCTGCCACACTCGGCTCGATAAAACTATCTCCCTTTCAGCCATTTTCACCTCCAGTGAAGCGCTCCGGAGCCCAGGACCCGCCTCTTAATTACGTTCCCGATATCCAAACTGCGGCTAAACACCTCATTCTCTCAAGACAAATGCACTTGTCACGGAAATATAAAGAGGAGAGAGAATAAATAATGAAAGATGACCAGGGGAAAAATGCGGTTGGGGGTTGAAAAAAAATGGTGTCGGCTGGTATTTAGTGACACCTTAGGAAGTGTTTCTCAATCTTGGCTAATAAGGCAGAGATGAGGCTAATTAAGCTGTGAGTGACGGAGCGGCTGGGCGTCCGCCGCCGGTCCTGATGGAGACTTTAATTGTTTGGGCTCTGGAAGGCTGCCATAATCTAACAGGCAGAAATGCTTTCTGATTGCTTCTCCTCTTCAATCGGAAATGGTTGTATTCTTGTTTTTTTTCTTTCTTTCCTAAAGGGCTTTATATAGTTGGCATTGTAGCGACAGACAAAATCCAAAATGCAGTTTTGGCTTCCTGTTCCACGTCTTGGTACCCAGAAAATTTCTTGGACCTTTTTTTGAGGGGGGAAGAAGAAGAATTTGAGGGCCCTTCCAAAACACTAGTAGCTTCTGATTCTTATGCTCAGAAAACAAAGCTGCTGCTCATGTTGCTACTATTGCAAGTTTGGACCAGGGCTGAGCGATTTGGGAATATAATTCAAGAGCAATTTTACAGACCAATTTTGCAATTACCATTTAATATGCAATTTTTTAAAGTCCCCTCTATACTCACAATGCATAGGCTAATATAAACGGTCCTTGTGTATAATCATCACAAGCCTGGGCACTGTTAAAATACTAAGTTGACTTTAGGCTTAGATGTCAGATTGAAATTAATCGATACATCAACATCATATAACTTTTTTTTAAAAAACCATTTTGTTCCAACTTTTGAACTGAAAAAACTAACTTCGCTGTAAACCTCTGGCAAATTCAACCTTTGTATACGTTCCAGTCAGATTGTGAAACCTGTCATGTAGTGAAATTTTTTGAAATGACTGGTTTCACAATCTGACTGTTACATAAACAGTACATTTGACATTACAGATGGGTGTCAAAGTGTAAGAAATATCATAATGAGGCCAGGTAATGTTTTCGGGTCTCCACAAGCTGCCAGATCAGGTTCACCATGCCTTAGAATAAATTCTACCGGTATAAAACTTTGCTGGCGGGATGGGGTACCTCTCCTCCAGGAGATATTCCCTCATTTGGTATTTTGATGATTGTGACAAACACATTGTTCCAAAGTTAGTGTTTTTGAGTTTTTTCACAATGGTTTTGGTGACTGTGAAGGTGGTGGCGCTTACTTAAGATCGTTTCCACACTCTTAAAGTCAATCAGTGAGCCCTTGTACCCTGTGGGGCTTGGGCCATTGTTATCCTGGAAGAGACCACTGCCTTCATGGTAGGACTGCCTCATGATAGGATATACAGTGGTCACAGAGAATAACTCTGCAATGATTTGCATTGGCATTTCTGCCTTTAAGAGGAAGAGTGGACCCAAACCATGCAAGGAAAATGAGCAGAAGCGTGTGTATTTGTTATGTTTCCACAGATTTATTAATTTTTTTCGTTTAATTTGTTACCCATCTGTATTTCAACAGCTCAGAAAAACTAATTCTCACTATATGCCTTATATCAGAATCTGCCAAAACCTAAAATGGAACCAAGTAAGGGCCTGGTGTAAATGTCTCTCCCAAATAATTTTTTTGGCACATTTTACAGTCACAGTGCAAATCAGCAGATTGCTGAAAAAGAAAAAAACATCATAATGAACCTATTCTTTCAAGAGTCCACTTTATCTGTAAATAACGTTATGTTTGCACTGACAGGTGATGACTTGCCTTTTCTGAGTTGCTGTGAAAATGGTAACTTTTTTGAATAATTATCGGCTGCCTTTGCTAATGCAGCTGAAGGTTGAGGAAAATCTGGTGTCTGGCTTGCTAAATCTGTATAGTCTTGATAATGGTAACTAATGTTTTTGGGCTGCCACAAAATATCCTTGGCGAGTAATGTCATGTTACCTTATAGTCAGCCAATGTCAACTAAAGCATGATGCCTTGGCTAATTTGGCCAGTTGGCTTGTAATGGATTGATGAATATTAGCTGGGCAATTAGCGATGGCGATTACTTATTAGTTTGATGGCCCATTATTCCAGAAGTCCAACTGTCCACAAAATTTTCTAAAGGTCCAAAAGCCCATTTATTAGACTGCCTCTAATCCCAAAAATGGAAAAAAAGAAGTGAATTAATACTGCAAAATTGCCAATATGTCTAAACTTTAGCAGTCATCGCTCTTCAACTTCATAAATAAAAGAATTCAAGTGGAGTCATCTCTTACACCAGTATCTCAAGGCTAGCCAACCTTAGCAATGACGGCAAAGGTGAATTCTGAATTCATTTTGCGCTTTGCTACGTCCTGAAAGTGCTCGGAATTCAGAGCAGACTGTGGGCCAAATCGCCTAGCTCGTTAATGAATGCGGCCCTTTCTCTCGCTGCATCAGGAGATCTTCGTAAGATTAGTCAACAGAAGGCAATAAAAATGCTTTGTTTTAGTCTATATGCATCTATGGATATCTGACAGTGGCCTAGTCGACTTACAGTATCCTGCGCATCTCTGCTGAAAGTGAGTGTAGCTTAACCCTGATAAACTGCACTGCATTTGGACCCAGAGGGGGCACTATGTCTGCGCTGCCTTGTGTGAGGGATGGCTCTCCTGGTGTCTACACCGCCCAATTCATGCTGCATAATTAACCAATACATATGTAATACATACAGTAAGCAATACGTTAAGGAGTATCTTGCACAGGGGAGTGTAAATTCAAATGAAGTACAACACAGCATCTCTCTCAGACATTGTAGTGCTTGTGTTTTCTTATTGGTCAGAGATTTTTAGGTCTCTAGGAAGCAGATGAGCACTGTACATGGATTTTGTGGGTCAACTTGCTTAAACATCAGTGCATTATGGATTTACGTGGACCTGAAATAAATGTGGGACAGTAACAATTATTGAGTAAAATAAATCATTTCAACCTCCGGGACCCAAGGTAATAGTACGGTGCAAGATCTACTTTTGTTTTGGCACTTTGTTTTTTGTCTGGAGATTTTTTTATCATAAAATATCCTGGCAAACATTCCAGTATTCATGCAGAGGGAAGCAATAGTAATTCAGAGAACAAAGCGGCTTACATCTACAAAAAAAAAAAAAAATGGTGAAAATTGATTTTGACCAGACTGATGGGAAATTTTACACCTATCTGCCCATTAGAAATGAAGCTAGCATTTTCAATTTATTTTAAAGTGCTATTTCAACCGAGAAATACGTCTATTATGGTTCCCATGCGACATTTTTCGAGTATATACTAATTGCAATCCGAGAAATGAAGAAGATATGGAGGGGAGCTTTCACTTGCTTTTGAGAAAATTTGGGTTGGATTTTTGCCACATTGGTGTGAGCTGTTGACATGGCAAAAGAAATTGGCAGTCTGTTTTCAGCATGCTTATTCCAAGAAGATCATATGGCATTGACTTTATTTTTGTGTCGAAAGGTAGCGAGGGCTATGTACTTTGCTGCATAACCAAGCTCTCATACACAACAGACGAAAGTGGATCAGATTCATGCCAATGACAACAACATTGCATTTTTTTGGTCTTGGCCTTCTTTTGAGCATTTGTCCGTTTAAAAGGTTTCCCGTTATACGTACATGCTGTCTCCCATAATCCCATGGTCCACAATAATCGGTAGCTGTCTGTGGCCACTGGAACCGTGTGCATTCCCCTGGTCAGCGGGCCTACCACCTGTCCTCAGTGGAGGGAATGCACTTGCCTATAGCCTGTGGCAAATCACTTAGTAACTTGCCAGCTGCTGAGAGAAGCTGGGACGGCGGCCCCTTTCAAGGCGCTTTTAGGACAGACTGCCTTGTGTGTGATGTCATCACAGCTGACAAGAATTTTCAGATAAAGTTAGTTTTGCGGGACTTTGCATGCCGATTTATGTTGCTTTTGTGGGAAATTGGTAGGGACAGGGTTTCCCACACATAGACCATTGTGTGGCGGTGCGCCACAGAATCAATTGGACCACCACAAATGGATTACCGTTAATTTTGAGTAAATACGCAATTGCTGCCTGTTGATAATGCACGTTGGAAAAAAAAACTGAAAAATATGAAAGGCACTAGAAGACGTGGAATGTGCGCAATCCTTAATCAGCCCCCCCCCCCGTCATAAAAATGAAAAGCATATCTATCCCTACCCAAAACAAAATGTAAAGTATATCTACCCCTCCCCCCTCCGCTTGACAAAATGAAAAGTATATCTAACCCCCCGCCCCACCCTTTCAACAAAATGGAAAGCATATGTAACCCCCCCCTCCCCTTTCAACAAAATGGAAAGCATATCTACCCCCCTGCTCAATGAAATGACAATCATATCTGTCTGAAAACACTGATGTGCCACCACACATTGCTCCCGCAGACCAGGGAGCAGTGTGTGGTGGCACATCAGTGTTTTCAGACAGAAGCAGAACCAAGAAGCAGCTTCATCCCTGGGAGCTGCTTGTATTATGAAGCTGCTTCTTGGTTTGCCCTGTTTGTATTTCTTGCTCTTTGAGAGTAAATTTCACCAATTATAAAAACAGTACTAAAACATCCTTGTCATTTTGCAAACCTTGCACAAATAAAACATTCAGAAGCCTAAGTCAAGAAACCTCTTAATGGGTATGTACTTTTTGTAAAGTAAATCTATTTCTCATTCAACTGAATTTAACAAGGCTGACTAATAAGGGCCTGTCGACCTTTCTCCAGTGTCTCGTGCCATTTATGTTTTGTAACTTATAAATGAGTATGTTAAAGACGCAAGTTGTATAACATGTGCTGTCACGTTGTATAAACGTTGCTGACAGAATTTGATACCAGAGACAGTTGCGTATTGAATATTATTATGCAATGATTGGCAGCAGTTAAGTAATTTAGCAGTTCTCTCATTTCAGTGTTATTTTCCGGGTCGACGACCAAGTAGCAATGATGATTTAGCCCCTGTAACGTGGGAAGATCATGGCTACTTAAGCAAGGACGGCAATGCAGGCACCCAACCTGTTACCTCCCTTGGCCTATGTGTATCTTTTCAGTGCCTCGCTGAACGGGCTGGAGAAAGTGGCTCAATCATGGCAGCATCGCCTTCTGTGTTCACAGTCGTAATCCACAGCAGTTGGAATGAAGCACACAGTTAGCCACCGTAGCAAAAACAATGGAGGCTAGCAGTCAATAAGCAGTGTGTCCAAACCTCTCATAAAGAACTATGGGAATGACAATGTACCCTGCACCGTCGCGTATAATGCATGAGGAATGTGCTCACAAAGCGTGAAGGCTGGTCACGATCTACCCTTATACTGTATGCTAGTGTGTAGCGAAGGCTGTGGCAATTTCAGCATGACTTTGCATGCAGTGAATGGACTGTACGATGCAAAAAAAGACAAAAAGAGCCCCGGAATCATTGGGACAGGCCTTCACTTTAGCTGCATGGTTGCATGTAACCACCGCTTGCGACCATGAAGCCATGAGTTCAAGCGTGTCCTCTAAGTGGTGATCGAACCTGGTTCAGTACAGTAAAATGGTGCATAAATATCTTCTATGAGCCCACATAGCTTCGTATATCAGCCTTGAGAAGACGGTAAACTGAGCTAATAAAAAGGAACATCAAGAGCGTAGCCGCAAAATGGTGTCAGAATCCTACTGTACCGATCTTTCGCTGTCGCTGTTGAATGAGTTTGTGCATTCTCTTGTTCTTTTACTCGTTCTTTTTGATCAGGCCTTCCTGCAGCCTCTGTTTTTAGGTACTCAGTGCGCCGACTGCCTCACCTGTCCCTCTCATTAGTGTATGTAAGCTATTGGAGTTGACCGGAGGGACTTGGTCAGCTTTCCCAAAAGAATGTGATAATCTTCTCAGTAATTGGTTTTACCGTGACATTGCTGAAACAGGTCGTTGAATATTCCGTGCGAATGCCTGTCAGTCCCTTGCAGCTCAAGGAAGCCTTGTTGCCTTTTAAATCTTGCATCTCATATTGTTCTTCATCGTGCAAATTGCGGAGAACGGTAATAAGAATTTGAAAACGAACCCGAGGGAGAGTGTTCAGTCCCTGATGTTCAGGCGGCAGCAGGCACACACAAATGGCCTGATTTATCACAATGCATCCAAACAAGTACGTTTCCAGCATCTTTATATTCCTACAGAATGATCCCAATGGCATTTTTTTTTTACTCGCTTGACGCTTTATTGTAATTTTTTTACACACATACATTCACTCAAAATAATGCCTTCGAAGTAACAAAAAGGGTATCTGGAGTCTACCGTCTTTACATTGGTTTAAAAAAAGAAGTCTGAAAGATGCGCTTTGTTGCGCGTAAAAGCCCTTGCGTGTGCCGCCTGCCTTTTGTGCCGGCGATAAAGGGGACTGACATTCATTGTGTTTAACATCAGATGTAAGGCACCCATCCAGTGGGACTGAAGTTTCATGATTGCTGGAGCGGGCGAAAAGCGTGTGCTTATACCAGGAGATGAAGAGCGTGATGATAGTAGAGAAGCTTTGAAAAGGCCCAAATTGTGTGAAAAATTATTATTCATATTCAAATTTTCAGTTGCCCCCACGACCAGGGCTTCCAATTATGAACTCGCAATGCGTTATGCATCTCCATTTTGAGCGTTTGCGTGCACACGCATGTGTGCTTGCATTCGTTATGGGATAAAAGCTGCTTTTTTCTTTCTTTTTTTTTTTTGAGTTGCCTGCGGCATAGTGGGTTGTCGCTTATTATTTGCAATGTGTTTGTTTCTTGTGACAAGTGGCAGTTATCACATAACATGCGCTTTGTATGGTTCATCATGCACATATTAATAATACTAACAATGCATCATTGTCTTTTATTTCCCTCATTGTTGACTGTCAGCGACAAAGCAAAGGATCGGGCTTCAGACTGTGATTACATATGGGCCTGTTTAATATCATATGATGATATTGCTCTCGGCCCTGTTTTTCATGTGCCGTTGTTGTCGGCATTAATCCCTTGCAGCAGTTTTTAATTCGCAAGCGCGACTCGTGTAAAGCGAAGAGAAGCAGCCTATTTTCCAGTCATTAGAGTGAAGAAATTTACCGCGTGGTCTGTGTTTGGACGGTGAAACGATTTTCTCTGGGTCGCGAACGCCCTAAAAAAAAGTCACGACATCGCACAAAAAAAATTGTAGGAACTCTCACAGAAGAATTCAACACATTCATCTCTAGGTTCATAATTGCCCTAACAGCAGCAAATGCATCGAAGACATGGCAGCTGCTGATTGGAAGACCGAGCACACCGTCTTAACGAGCAGCAGAATGCGGAGACAGCGGACCTAAGCATCTGCGCTCGGCGCTGGCTCTAATCTCTCTTTTGCATGTCGGCATTCAAAGAATAGGCGCCCTCGCTGGCTTAATCTCCATTAGAACTTGGGAGTGCTTGCTTGACATATTGCACAGGTCTGTTGTGTGCTGCTTATTAGGGACCGCTAAACCCTTTCTGAATATTTAATAAAGGTTTCTTTTGGTCTGGTGGCTAGAACATAAATTTGAATCGTAATTACATTTTTGTTGCTCCGTAATTTCCATAAATAAAGCCTAATTAATTGGGCAAGGAGGCGGTAATTAGTCCCAGGCAGAGGGAGGCGCCAGGCCCCTCCCGTCAATGCGGAGAATAACTGAAGTATGCGTGTGGCTTCTGTTTTTTTCCTGCTTCTCCCAGAAGGGGGCGCTAAGCGTGTGGGCCAAGGTGTGTAATTGTAGGGCACCCTAGTGGCCCTCCTGGGCTAAAAAGCCTCCTGAATCCCTGGCGCTTCAACCCTGGCCACGAGTCTGAGTCCCTCATGCTGGCTGAGTCACACAGGCAGGCCATTCTCCCTGGAGAGTCACTACAGGTGGGGATATTGTGGGCTCAGTCCACTGCACAGACATTACACTGAAGTCTTCTAGTCTAGAAATAAAGGGTGAAATCTTGCATTTTTCCTCAAAAGCAGAACATATTAGCTTGTTTTGAGTGACGTACTGATTGAAAAGTGATTTTTCCTGATGGGATTTGGGAAAAACATGCTCACCTCGTCAACAATCTTGTCTTTTTTTTAGTGAAAATGCAGACATCTGACTAAAATTTTTTGCTAAGAATAATTTTTTGGTCGTTGAAGTCGTTGCACTTTTGCTGTCACAAACTGGATGCTGAGATTACAGGTCGGTCCGGCGACATCCCTGCTAAACATTGCTAATCTGCTAATCTGCCATCATTATGTATGCATTTGTTATTTCATATATTTACTTGGTAGATGCCCTCACAGGAGCTGGTTTACTTTGCTAATGCGGAATGATACATTCAATCTATAAGCTGGGGAAATGCGGGCACTGGACCTCAGACCTGTAAGATATACAGCAAACAGGGATCAGTTTGAAAGTAGTGATTAATAATGTTATGGTAAACAAAATGATAATCCCTTCCTGGCTTAGTGCGTATCCTTTCATCTGTGGTTTCTTAATATCTCTGAGCAGCAGTTCCATGGTCTCTGCAACCACAGCTGTTCCTGGATATGTGCATGCAGGCTAAAATATCCCCGTGCACCTATCCTAGCCTGCCCGTCGGCATTAATCACTCTTGCGGTACATTATTAAACATCTATTTTGAGGTCAGGTTTTATAACCACACCTCGTAAATAAGAGCCTCCGCTCCTGTGTTGCCATGGTTGCTTTATGTTCAAGTCTCTGGTAAATGTTTCAACCGCGTGGTGCAGTACGTATACAGTGGCTAGCGGTGGTGCATGGCACATTGCTTTGCTTTGGGCCAGTAATGTAATTATGTGCCGTTATCATATCTCATTTTTGAAGATATTATGGATTTAACTTGGACACCATTGTTGCCCTCTCTCCCACATTGGATGCTTCGCTCTGGCGCTATAACTAGCATAGTTCAAATTAGAATCTTTTCAAATTTGCTGGTAACATTCTGGACCCATAAAGAAATAGCACTGTTGATTTTGCTTTGATAATTATTATTTTTACCATAATCTTTTTTTCCAGGGCTCTCTTTGCTATGAAATTGGCATATACAGTAAGTTCATCAGACCCTGAGACAGATTTATTTTAGTTTTTTGATTGCTTTTGAGTAAAAATAACAAAGTGGTTAATGAGTTAACTTCATTATCCACCAATAATTCAAGTTCAAATTCAAACTTAAAGCTGTTGGAGTAATTGGCAGTTTTGAAATTTTTAAATTTGGCTGGATGGTGATGGTGCTACAGCAAAGGTCATAGGCTGACCAACATCAATAATAGCCCTTCTGTATGCAGAAAAACACACTCGTGGTATGAGATTAAATTCCCATTTGGAAATGTAAAGTTTGGCCTGTTGTCTGTTGGCTATGTGGAAGCTGTTCAGTGTTGAACTGCATGTAAATTCTAGCTGAGAAAACCATCTCAGAGTCATTGAGAAAGGCTGCCAGCTGTCTTGATGGGATGGTAACTTGCCAGCTACACCAAGAGCTGCTGAAGTAGACTCACAAAACCCCAGAACCTCTTTCCAAGGTTGGAAACATTTGCTTATTGTTAGTGGATGATTCACTACATCGTTGGTGTGGTTGTCAAAATTTGATGAAACAATTTGTGACGCCTCGATCTAATTATGAGAGAATGGGAACTTGTCTGATATCTGAATCATCGTGGTAGCATAACTTCGACTAGTGAAAAGTTGTGAGAGACTTTAACAGAGCTCTGTTGCTGAAAACAGAAAGCAAAGGCTTCGAGAGGCAGTCTGGGCAACAGTGGCATGCTCGGTACTCAGACAAAGCTTGTTGATGTTGTTTTATAAGCACAGAAATCTGGCTCCCTTCAGTTTGTGCAGCATTAATTTCTGATTCTGAAGCGAATTATTATGATTTCAAATGATATCAAACATACAGCAGTTCTGTCGATCAACTCGCGTGTAAAAGGTTAATGCAGTGTTAATTAACAAGTAGATACAAAGGGAATTTGGCGTCCTGGCTTTGACCCAGAACGCCTCTCAGCCTACAGTTAACCAGCGGCAGCAGAGAGTGATGTAGCGCTGCAGCAGGCAGAGACATTTTTGCCATAGAGGTGGAGCACGAAAATTGGCCCGGCTTCCAGAGGGGTGGGGCAGTGTCCCATATGCATGGGAATGTCTATCAGAATGTCGACATACTTCGAGTTGTCCGCTAAAAGTAGCTCCATAAGCTACGCCCCATCTGTTTGATTCAAAGAGGCATAGAAGCTATATAGCAACAGGCCTAAGTGAAAATCTCTGGGATACCATCAACATGGCATTGGTTGAAATGGTGTTACCACAATGATTACGAAGGACATGTTCCTATTCACTTATTTCTCATATTACAAAACCTTCATTACCTTGTCTTAGATTGTTTTAATTTTGTCAACCACAACAATAATGTGCCTTCTCATACTGAATAATCATGAATGTTAAACTAATTGTGTTTGCGGGCAGTCAGCTTGCGAGCTGCACTGACCTGCAGAACACAGACTTTGGTTTATCAGGGCCTAGCTAACGTTACCTATACCTTGGACGGGGGTTCATGGGCTTGGGGTGCTCACTTTGGTAGCTGTTGGTGTTGGCTGCCGTATTACGATCCTTCTGCGGCAGTTGGCAGCTTTAGTAATTCCGCAATGTTTTTCTCAGAGTCAGTTATTGTGCTCAGATGAACAATAACAACAACCAAGTAGCCTTCAATCCTTCCATCCGCCAGAAATTTTTGCAGCCACCTCGTCTGTTAAGTGCTGCTGTATATTCAGAGAGTTGTTGCCTTGGTCTGTGTCTGTGAGATAACCACGCCCTATTCATTTGAGTATAACAGATGGAAAGAAAAAAAAAGCTGGGAAATAAATATGGTATTAGGAAATGAAAGTCCCCTGAAATAAATAAATGTGGAATTATGAAATAAAAATCCTGTGAAATTGATGAGTGGTCTTTTAAAAGACTTCCTTTAGTAAATAAAAACCTGCTTTCTTATTGGACTATGTTGACTCATTTATAAATTTATATTCATAGTTATTTAGATATTTATGAATTTTGAATATGTAAATGAATCATGGATTTATTTCAGTAGTTTTTTTTTTCATCACCATGTTTGTTTGTATGTTCATTTACTTAATTACTCAATATTGACTTACATGGAAATCCATAAATTGGATGTCAATTATTATTGCCTTTGACCGGGGGAAGAAGGTTCAGACTGACCAGAACTAAGTCGGCCGCTGATCACCTGCTGAATGCACTTGGCTGCTCTCAGATGGGGTAAGCCAGACACCTGGAGAGGTTACAAAATACTTATTCTCTGGCTTTAAGTTGAACATTATACCGGTTCCCAAAAATATGTTGACCAAATATTTTGGTGTCTTACATATTAATTCCTTTGAATAAGGTGAACTTCCCTCACCTTAGCTGCTGGTGCTTAGTGCCTGAATTGTGTGGAATCATAGTGTCATTTTTGGATACATGGGATAGGATGCATTTGGAAAAGTGAAAGGGTGTCATCAAGGATTTGGGATGTTTTGGGCATATACCCTTGCTGTCAGTTTCCGACAGCATAAGCTTAGTTGCTTAGTTGCACCCGAGTGCTTTAGCCCTGGTGACCTTGCACAAGTTACATTTTTACATGTCCTGACATGCCAAAACCGCGTTCTTTTAAAACCATGCTTGCGGGAAGGACATGACTAACTGGCTCCCAGTCTTCTATTTCTTAATATTCTCGCTACCCCACGCTGGCAATTAACAGTACAGGCCCCATGTGAAGAGCTGAGTCAAGTCCACTTATTTTAATCTCATCCATGTACAATGTCCAGTAAGGTCTATAAATACTTGGACATGATGGATGTTTATTGGATATGAGTTATTATTACTTCTTTAACTGTCTTCCACGCCATACAGTATTTTACATGAAATTAAATCATGTTTATAAGCTTTACTGTTGACTCTCTGTAGTTATTTAAGGATTTTTATCTACCTTTGGCAAATAAGTAACTGAAACAGTTTTAATTTAAAGGAGCAAATGTAAATGAAAATACATTTGGCTTCATAGCTTTTCCGTAGCCAGATGTGTTCTTACCGCATTATTTAAGGAACAAGGAAGCAATATAAAAGATCTAGAGTTCATTTTAAGTTTGGCGTTTGCATTTGCGTTTTTCTGTGAACGTCACATGAAGTAAGGAATTCATTGCTGAAAAATCATAAGGAACCCATCAGAGAAATAGAAATCAAAACAAGTGTGACACCATGCAATACATGCAGTACATAGGATGGTTTAAAATGGGTACAAGATTCCCGCAACTGTCCTTTTTCTCTGTTTTAAGTGCCCTCACATCCCATTGCCCTGTCTGACACCTTGTGGAGCACATGTAGATGTCCTAATGCGTGGTTGATTGTCAGTAGCCAGGGGAGATTTATATGGCTTTAACTGGATCTTTACACGTAATACTGGAACACTAAACTATAGACTGGGGTCTTGATTGTCTCTGTCCAAAACCGCCCTCTGTCTGTTACCCTGATTGATTGGGGCATCCATCTACTCATTGTAATTCCCCCGTCCTTCTCAGATGTACTTAAACGAAAGGCTCTAAAGCGTAAAGGGATTTAAGCAGTCCGGGGGTCACTATATAGAAGTTCTTCGTGCAATTACAGCATGTTGAACACTGGTATATTCTGTAGAAGGACATTGTATGTGGAGTGTGAAAAGAGCTCTTGTTTGCTGGAAAACGTGCCTATTAGTTTGTGCTTCCATATCAGGAGTCTCTAAATCACTCACCTGTTATTGCTGGGTACTCGTGAGGGGGACATCAGCCGAAGTGTCAAATACAATGTGCGTGTGTTGCGATGTTTCGGTCGTCCCTGGGTACGAGGCAGAGTGTACTCGTCTGTGAATGCGTCTGCACGGCATATGTGCCGAGATAAAGGCAGTTATTAAATATGCCTGAAGGGGCCGACCTTGAATGAGTCGACATATCCTTTCGTCGGGTGATTGAAAGCATATTATTTCTCGCTAGGTGTCCATAATCACGCAGCGTTCGTGTTCCTCCGTCCGCTTTCATTCGGAAACCAAAAGCCCCGCTTTTCGGCAGCGGGGTTATTTATTTGTTTAGTCGGCACAGTCAACTGTGACTTGCTCTGCTCCCAGATATTTACATGTTATGTATTCTGAGGCTTTATCTTTTTGTCATTTGCACAGCTGGAGATATACTGCCACAATTGAAGTATATTACTTTGCGCTCGCTCAAGAGTAGAATGGGCAGTTCCCGTGTGAGTTTTCTACATTTGTTTCTGCATACAATGGCTTCACATAGCGCATACCCAGTAAGTGCTTAAAACTCAATCTTGAAAGGTAGCTGAGGGGAGCATTGACTGTGTTGTTTCCTGGCCAAATTTGCTGTGTACTCATGCAGAGCATGCATTGCAGCCTGCGGGTATGCAGCTTTTTTCCCCCGTTTGTGTAATTACCAAATGGGGCCCGATTTAAATTAGTTAAATTTTCCACTGCATTTTGTCTCATTTAAATTGTAATGCATGTAGTCTCTCCTCTGTATTGTGTCATTGTTCATTTCTGAATTCTCAGCTCCCACTGTGTTGCCGTGATTGTTGTTCAAATCGGAGTCCAGAAAAATCAAAGGCCTGTTGTGTGGAATTTCCTGAGGATGCAGCATAGACTCCTTGCCAGAAGGGAGCATTAGCATAATGTGTTTTGTTGTGATTATTCCCAGCAGAAACCTTTTTCACAAGGTGATTTTTTTTTTTAATTTAGGAACACTGCTATCGATTTTACATTTGTTGCCAAGTGTCTGTTGACTGCAAGCTTGGAGGAGTCGTAGCTAACTTGATGTCGGGGACCATTGTAAACCTTAACAGTTGATCTGGTCTACCCATCTGTTCGAGGGCGAAACTAGCTCGTGGAGCGAGCTTACTCACTCCACTTAGGCAGTAAAGGCGGATAGTCCTGGAGTCAAAAGTGCGAGTCCTGCCATGTGTGTCCCCTACCTATAAACTCAGCTGACTGATGATAGTAATTAGTTCTACCACCTGGCTGAAGGATTGTGCTCCTTGGCAAACCCCTGTAATTAGAAACAACTCCTTGGTAGGACGTTTTAAGCCTTTTTCTACCTCCGACCAGGGCTGGAGTGAGTGGCAACACTCATGCCACACGTCTGATGCGGAGGGACACTGAACTTTTCACTCTTAAAAACTTCTACTGAATTTTTTATTGAGCTTTATTGAGTTCATCATCTGAACTCCTGGACCCAGGGAGGTATTTGTTGTTATGCAGCAGTTCTTTGGTCCATTAAAGCACTTGACTCGCCTCTGAATGCTGTTTGAGGCGTAATTGGTTGCCGATCTCAAGGTGAATACAAAAAAAAAAGAAGAAATGAAACTCAGTGGCAGTCCAGGTCCAGGGTTTAGCATCTCTAATTTAAATTGTTAACTTTGCACAAAGGATCCTTTCTCTGTAGTTCCTGAGCCACTTATAATCTACACAGGGTTTGAATTTGTAAATGGAAGTTGCATTTCTGTATTGTGGACTTTGAATATTCACGGAGTCGTGTCCGAGGACGGAAAATCCTTTTCAGTTTTATTATTCTTGGTCATGACCCGCCATGAATATTCATGACTTCGTTTTAAAATTTCTCTTGAACGGCAGAGTGCAGTTTGCAGTACAGAGTTGCCAATCTGGTTAGTTGAAAGGATGTTCAGTTCTGCTCAGCACTCATAATCGTTTTGTTAAGAGATAAAGGTTCAAACATTGAGATATCCTCTTGTGACTTTATGGATATTTAGAGCGGTGCTCAAATGCTTTTTTTTAATAGAAATATGGAGACAAAAATCCCAAAATGATTTCAGCAAGGTTTTGATCCCTGGACATGCTGTAAACCCTTTAAAGTGCCCCTATTAAGTGACTTTTCATTGGTCGTTCTTGTATTCTTGAAGTCCATTAAAAAGGTTTAAATGCGTCATTGTTAAAAAAACACTTGAGTTTTCTCATGCTGGCCATTTCTGCAGTACCAGTCTGTGAAACGCTCTGTTGAGGTTCTGCCCCAGCCATCCCGAAAACCCCAGTGTGCTGTGATTGGTCAACTTGATCTCTCACTTGTGATTGGTCCACCGTTCGTGCGTGTCTGAAATGTCACGTCCCTTACCATAAATGGGATTCCACTCCAGACTGAGCTTCAGAAACAAATACTGGTGTAGCCTTGTGGGCATAACCCACTTGATTCAAGGGCATGCCAAACTATGGCATGAAAATTCAATTAGTGACATCACAAATTGATGGGAAAAATGGCCAGAAGCTATCGGGCCTTTCAGTCAGCTCTTTAGCAGCGTGTTTTGTGGCAGAGAGCGCTTCCTCTGGAAGTGACTTTGAGTTTTTTTCTGACACAAACCTTTTAAATGTGCAAAAAAAGATGCAGTTTGTGCTACAACATTAAAAAAAGAAAACCATACTAGAAGCACTTTAAGGTACAGATTCAATTTTCTGCCTGAAACTGACCATTAGCACTTTTGATTGCGGTTATTTGTTCTTCATGTAGACGGTACTGGCAGTTCATACAGCTCGGAGGATGGATGAACACCTTGGCCTATGTAGTCAAAACATCGAACGCTCTGAACATGCAGAGAAACTGAAACCGTCGAAATGGACCATCAGACTTCCTTTGAACCAGATTCAGGAGACGTTTCCTTTTCTAGAAAGTTTGTTTTCCGCTTCATCAGAAGAGAGAAGAATCAAACAAATGGCGTAAAGTGGGGTAGTTTGGGTTGTGTGGGGGGGTGGAGGAAGAGGAGATGGGATGCCAAGACTCGTCGGCCCGAGGGAGCAAGCCGGAGATACTGCTTCTGCAAATAATCTCATAGCAGCGAGAAGAGTTCTGCTGAGGGAAGGATGCATAAATATGTGTGTGCATTCCGAAGGTGCATCGGCTTGGCTTTTTTTTTCCCCCCATCTTCAGAACTTCATGAAAGAGTAATGCGCACAAAGATGAAATCACAGGAACGAAGCTTCGCGGGAGCATGGAGGTGAGCGCGTGCAGTGTAACGTGATTCGGGATCGCTGCCCTGCTCTGTAACACTGCTGCGGCTCTAATCAGACTCGGATTAAAATTGTATTTTCATATTGATTGAAAGATGTTTTTGCATTCGACACTCATTTCAGTGCTGTAAACCTATCTTCCTGCTATAGCTGGCTGAAGTGCACCAGCTAAGATAAGTAGAGGGCAGACAAGCTTATGAATCCAAAACAAAGACCATATTGACCCAGGTCAGGCTCAAACATAGTGCAGGTGATGCTCTCAGCTAAAATTGATTGCCCTTCACAATGCGATGCACTTTCTTTGCCTCCATTTATTTGTTTAGTTATTCATGTCGAGACATTTCATGTCTTGAAACTCATGCTGCACCCGCACGAACAGTAGCGATTTCTTTCGCGTTAGGTGGACTCTGTCAGAATCAAGGAATCAGTCAATCAATCATAGCTACAGCATTTCTTTTTAGCAATTTGATTGATTCAGAACACTGGAAATTGTACATTTCCCAGAAATGGTGAAGAAAGCCTGCCAGAAACTAGCACAAGGAAAGTAAATGGGGAACTGAAGAGGCATTAACTAATAAGACCATCAGTTGGCTGAACAAATTCAGCGGTTGTGGAATGCTGGATTCATGACAATACCTGGGTAGAGACACTCTTGCCTTAAACTGTTTTCCGAGCATGGGCCTGTTCACTCTTTGAAGTGCAGGAGTTTTGGAATATTCTCTCTTGAAAATTTGTAATTGTCTAGAACTCCATCGCTTTTCAGTACCAGTATTGATTGTTACATAACCATAACAATGTTCAGCTTAGACATTCCAATCATATTTCAGTCAGATCCACTTTGTCAGAATCCCCAAATTATATCATTTGCAGCATTTATTTGCGATATTTTGAGTTTGGCGGCATGGGTCTGTTCTGGGGCCTCCCCGCCCGACCTCGCGTATGCATGAAAATCCAGTAGGCAGAGAGAGCCAAAAAACCTGCTGTTCCGTGCATAGGCATGAATGCCATTGGCCGAGAGAGCAGCAGCAAACCCCCAGGGGTACAGAACAGAGCAGCCATCAATGAGTGCGTCATCATTGACTCAAGTCAGAAAAACGCGCAGAGGAGGAGCTGGAGATGGAGGTGGGCTGCAAAATGAGCAGAGAAAGCAGCAATAGTAGGCAGGTAAAGCATCTTTAAATAGGGCGCATTGTTTAAGATTTGTCAACTGAGTGCCTGAAAGGACTCAGCCAAGCTATCAGCTGATGTGGGCTTGGCTTGTTGTCTGTACCGTCACTAATGAAGACAGGCTTGTGAGCTGGGCGTGACTCCGTGGCCTGCATGAACTGAACTCCATATTTATGGGAACCTGCTGGTGGGCGGGGACTCTGTGGTCTCAGACTGTGTTCAGAATTCTCGAACACCATTGTTTGCAGTTGCCAGGAGGGATTGTTACATCACCATTTGAATGTTCCGGCGAGAACATTCTAATTGCATATCTGTGTGGGCGTGCTGTTGTGTGGGGACTCTGACTGCGTTCCGAGTTCTGCATTGCTTTCAATTGTCAGTAGTGATTCCAATACCATTAGAATTTTCAATTAAGAATGTTGCGCTCGCACATTTGTGACCTCTTGCCTTCAAGGGTTAGGCTGACAGCTTGTGGTCTGATGTCTTAGTGTGACACAATGAGCCATCACATTCCCTAGTTCCTGTTCCATATGCTGATGCGCAGAAACAGATGCATCCCCTCTGGGGGTTCACGAAAGGTTTGCGCCCTCTTCCAAGACTCTGGATTGTTTCGAATATTTATATTCCTCGACGCAAGGATATCTTGAGAATTGATTCCTCTGTTTGTTATTCATAACCCGGACTGCGCCAGCCACTGACTGGGGCTTTGCAAAGTGAGCTTCTCCCTCATTAACATGTAGAACTAGTTTTATTTGGTTTTCAGCGTTGTAAATAAAACTCTCGGATATCGCCGCTGCCTTGATCCTTCGGCATTTTATTATTTTTTCTCACCCTTTCTTCTATCGAACATTTATCATTTTTCCAGCATTTTGGAGGGCGAGTGTTCAGAATGATATAGTTGAATGTGAAGTTCTTCCTCACTGTTGCTGGGTGTGAGAATTTGTGGATAGAAGGATGTGATGGTCGGAGTCCTTGCGCTGTCTGCATACTGAGAAGGTTCTGTGGCGTGCTGGATGGGTGAGAGGGTTATGTTGGGTAGCCAGATGGCCTCATCTCAGGAGTACGGCTCTTTGCGAAGCGTAAAATTGGGAGATGTGTGATATTTCATCGGTTATTTTTACAGTTAATGCTTTTACCGCCTTTTTTCTTCCTAAAATTTGTAGCACTTTTCATTTTTTGGGTCAGTAGATGAGCATCTGATATCCATCCTAGTACAGCTGGTCTGAAGCCTAATGGCTGCGGTCTTTGAGAGGGACTTGGAAGGTTGGTGATCCAAGGCTGAGTGTAGACACATAAAATGGCTGTTGGGCCCTTGAGCAAGGCCCTTAATCCGAGGGAATTGGCCCGGTCGGCCAAACTAATCAGCTGCCAATTGCTACGGAAAGATAAATAATTGTAATATAATATCACTGCATCAGCTGCTGGCACTTATCGCAGAGTAATTAGTAGGCAACAGCGGAATCATTAAACGACACGTCAGGTACAGTTCAACAGGCTGACCTCGGGAGTCCTGGGGTTTTTTCGGCATTTACAGAATCCCGATTCACAGTCGTGTTTTCATTTTTCTCCACCACAATAACACAGAGCGGGACATTAATTTTTCAGCGCACCAGATTAAGAGGCCTCGCGCGCAGTTTAAATGTTTGATCGAGTCCGGTTTTTTACGCGTGCCGGGTATGAAATATTCACGCCCTCGCCGTCGTTTGCCTCGCTTTGCGGCAGAAGTGAAGGTAAAAGCTCCTGTTGCATTATTTAAAGCTGCCTACAGGTGCACTTCAATTACACAGCTGTAAAGATGCTGGGATGCAGCCGGCTTTTTGCCTGGTGTTTTTCGTGTTGTCGCTGAATGGAAATAACTGTGATGTGCATGTAAGTGTCTGTAATGGCTCCCCTGTTTACTGCACTTTAAGAGGCTTGAACCGTTGTTACATATCTAGCACTGACGTGCTGTCATGCGCCCAGTAGGTTTGATTTTCTCGAGTCAATCATACGAACGAGGGCATCCTCATATGTTTTAAATGGCAATTGCTAACATTTATATGCTTAGAGCGAAATAAGCAGTGAGCCGGATAATTACCGCAGAGAAAGACCTTTTATTTGAACTCTTTTGAGTTGCGGTCATTGAATTTATTGAGTGAATCTCTCGATGCCTTGTCCAGCCAGACAGTATATACCTCACGGAGACCTGGGGGGAAGATAAAAGGGGGAAAAATAATCGGAGAAGGCTGCTTCATAAGATGATCTTTAATCAGTTTAGAAGAAAGGGATGGTGACTAAACCCAACTTCGCTTCACTGCTGCCCAGCCTGGGGCATAAGATTTTAAAATCCAAATATCCCAGTGGAAGGACCGATGACATCCTTAACTCATCGCTTTACTGCCCCAGGCCACTTATCTTCAAGTTTCAATGGGTATATTTAAAAGAACAAGGGATGAGTTTGCATACGCTTAATTTAAACAGAGGCGCCCCTGAAACCCCTTTGATCTCTTTGCTCATAGGAATCTGTACTCCGATATCTGGGAACAGATTTGTAATGGTTCAGCATATCACTGTAATGCACTGTGCAACATACTTTCTTCTTTGCATTTCGCTTAGCCTGTGATCAATTTAAGGGAAAATACTTTTTCCCAGTTATAGAGCCCATCAAAGCTTGATTTTGTAGACCCCCTTGTTTAGTCATTAGATCCTACCTTCTCCCCTTCGGAGTTTGAGACATGCTGTTTGAAATTCCTGCGGTTTCCTATGTCAGAAGCAGTCCTGCTTTGCTTAATTCAGGCTTACCACCTCTGTCTTAATGCCACATTCCCCTGACAGCAGCGCTCGACCTCACCACCTCTCTGTTGACCTGCTTCCGCTAATGTTTTTTTTTTTTTTCATGTCAACCTCACTTCGGTGGCCAGTCTCTGCAGAGGTTGTTGTCATGGAGTGTCCACCCTCTCAAAATAGCCTGTTCTTCAGAGGAGGAAGAATAACAGGTAGAGAATGGCCTTCAAATTATGGATTTGTGCAGGTTTTTTTGCCGAAAAGTTTATAGACCTCGCTTTTAGAAGTCCAAGAATATAGTGACCTTAAAAACAGCCCAAGAAGGAACCTTAGAATTTCTGTTGTCTAGTTTTTTAAGGCTCTGCAAACTGACCCGGGAAAGGATGCTGGACTTTTGCTTATTTCAGAGTTTGGCGTGGTCGGCAGGATCCTCATGGCTCCCCCATTAATTGCCAGCTGGTAAATGCAAATTTCAAATGGAGTGAGAGGAAGGAAATGAAAGAACTGCCAGGTGGGTCTTTTTGCTAAAGCTAGTTTCTGCTTCAAATTTCCTCCATCGCCAAACTTCAACCAAGCATTTAACAATTCTTCAATTTTTGAAATTTGAAGTCGGACATTTCTCTTCATTATTACATTGATTTATGCTGTAAGCGTTAAGGTGCATTCATTTTTTACTTCATTTCTGCCAAGCTAAGTCTTTTTTTCCGGGCGAACGCTCAAGCTACTTTGGCAGATAACGATAAAGTAAACAAGCTCACTCGGTTGTGGAGAAAGAGACGCTCAAGTCCTCAAGCAGAAGGCATTTCTGGAACTTGTAAATGTTTCCTGTGCCTTTCTCGGGAGGGGAGGAGAGAGAGAGAGAGACAGAGAGAGAGACAGAGAGAGAGAGAGAGCGAGCGAGAGGGGCTTTGCTGGGGGAAGAGATTCTAATAAATTGGCTTCCTCTCTAAGCTTGCGCTCTCCCAATCCTTTGCTTCAAATGAGGGGATGCTATGCCATGCGCGTATGTTGTGATCGATGCACGTTTGACAGGGACAGCCCTACCTCTCTGGCTTTGGGGGCCCTTCCCCAGCTGCTTCTGCCATATGTAAGGGAGCAGTACGTCCCCCATCTACCGGGCCTCAGGGGCCAAATCAGCTGGGAACATCTTGTGTCTGAAGGAGGCGTGCCGAGTCTTGTCCCCGGAAGTCTCAACCCCCCCCCCCACCCCCCCCCCCCACCCCTCCACCCACTGCCCTCTGCAGGCTTGTTTTCCAATTCTCTCTTAACACCCACAGAACCGGGAGGGCTGCTTAAATTAGTCCAATTAAATCAGTAATTAGTCAAATTGCATCTCTGTGTGCTCAGTCGGAAAAGAGCCTTCTGGACCCCGGGCCTCCCTCCTCAGACCAAGACCAGAATCGTGGGCTTCATCATCATCATCGCGGTCTCATGATGCTCTGCTGAGAATTAAAGTTCAGAATTTGCTTTTAAATGTGTTACAGCTCTCTGGTTTGTTTGGCAAGTTTAACTGAGTGGTTCTGCTTTCAGTTCTCCCTTACTCAGGGAACTCAAGGTGTTCTTGGGATGTGCTTGGAATGAGTCAGGGAGTGAATTTTGACCATTAAATAAAATCCCTGTGTCACTGGCAAAGTGTGGTAACACACAGACACAAGCACGCACAACTGTGCCAGGAAGCCATTGTACCAAACAGGAAAGAAAAAACTGCCTACAGATGGGGCTGAAGTTGGCTGTGATGTTTTCAGTAATGGTTGTTATGGGTGCCCATCGACTGTGGATCCTGGTTGATTTCTTGAAGCAGAGTTTGAAAATCACTGTAGTGTAACAACCATATCAATGGAAGCCATATTTGGAGCATTATACGTGAATCATTGAAAGTCATTGAAGGGTTGAGCTGTTTATCGGAGTCCACTGTGTAACTACATGTCTGTTACAAAGTGATTGCTGATGGCTGACTGCTAGTTTTGGAAAAAGAACCTTTATATCAATACTTTTCTTGCAGTCAGAAACTGGAAACAATACTGTACAATGTACATGCGACGCAATTAATGGATGTTATCATCAGGCCCGAGACACGGACCGATACGGATAATTACATTTGCGCTCTGTTGAGTCCAGCAGTAGCCGTTGCTCGCGTCACGTGATGCCGATAAAGCTAAGAGCCTTTCCACCGGGGTATTTTGGCTAGCTTTCATTGAGGCAATCAATTAGAAGGGTATGGATGAGTAATACCCGATTACAGGACCGGAGGCTGCTTGTCACTGGCTATAAGGCTCACTGGTAAGTGGGGTTTGGTTTATAAAATTGCCAGGGCTGAGGGGTGTATTAGCGTGACAGTTGGGGGGAGGGGGGTGGATGTGAGTGTGGGGTGGGGGGTATGAATGCCCATGGCGCTGGTCTGCCAGCCGCCGCCCTGCGGAAAACACAATATTAAACGAGATGGGTCTCACTGACCTGTGCTGACCCGAAAAGAGAATGGGATGAAATAATGGTATCATTCGCCCATGGTAGATGAAAGGACACTAGCTAGCCAAAGGGAGAAATCATGCTCCAGTTATGGAACCGCTGCCCCTGACGGCCAATGCAGAAAAAGATAGAACTCTCGCATTCGTTTTTCAACGGCAAACTTTCCGTATCCACTTTGCGGCCCTCTTTGTTCCTTCACTTTGGGGACAAATGTAAAATGCACGCATCCTATTATGTGCATTAAAGTTCTGTATGGACTGCTTCAATTAAAAAAGCAAATCCTTTTGTGGAGATTGAATTCTTCTGACAGCCCTGTTAAAAATTATATACCCCTTTCCTGGTTTAATCTATTTTTGCTTATTTGTCGTATTTAAATGTGTCAGATCATCCAAATGATTTTCATTTAAGACGAAGACAATGAAAATGAGCACAAAAAAAATTCAGCTTTTAAATTAACATTTAATTTATCGAAGGTTAAGGGTCATTCAAAACCTATATCACGCATGTGAAAAAGACAGTAGCCCCTCCGCCTTAACCTAGTTTGTACCCCCTAGTGTATCCCTTGGGGACAACAGCTGCAAATGTCTGCGATAACTGGCAATGAGCCCTTTACATGGCTGAATTTTTGCCCTCTCATCTTCGCCGAATAGTTTTAATTCAGCCACATTGGAGGATTTTTCGAGCCCGAACTGCCTGTTTAAGGTCAGGACTTTGACTAGGCCACTCTCAAAACTTCCTTTTGTTTCTAATGAGCCATTCAGAAGTGGATGGGCTTGTTTACTTGTTTTTTTTACTTTGGGTTGTTGTCTTGTTGCATTATTCAAATGTGCTCAAGCTTGAGGTCTCAAACTGATAGCAGGACATTCTCCCTCAGTGCTTTCCGGGAGTGAGCAGAAGTAGTGGCTCCATCAATTATGGGAACTTACTCAGGTCCAGACCATTACACTACCGCCACCATGTGTGAGTAGTGGTACGATGTTTTTATTGTGGATGCTGAGTTAGCTTTACACTTTGGATATAGAGGGACCCACGTCTTCGAAAAAGTTCTACTTTTGAATCATCATTTCACTCAATATTATCCTCAATGTCTTGTGGCTCCATCAAGATTTTTTTGGCAAATGTGAGATGAGCCTTTGTGTTCTTTTTAGTCAGCTGGGGTGTTAGCCTTGCCACTTTCCCTAGAATGCCATTTTTGCGGAGTCTCTTTCTTTTTGTGGAAACATGAACACAAGCCTTACCTGAGGTAACTGAGGCCTGCAGTTATGTAGATAGTCTGGGTTCCTTTGTGACCACCCGGATGAGTTGTTGATGTGCTCCTCGAGGGATTTTGGTTGACTGCTCAGTCTTAGGAAGGCTCACCACTGTTCCAAATTTTCTGCATTGGTAGATAATGGCTGTCAATGCGGTACGCTGGAGTACCAGAGCCCTAGAAATGGCTTGATAACCCTTTCCAGAGAGATACTTCTCAATGACTTTTTATTCTCATCAGATCTTGAACTTCTCACCGATCGTGGCATCAGGTACTTCTTTTTACGTACTTCACATTGCCAGACAGGTTCTCGTGAAGTAATATACACAGTACCTTCAGGGGCTGGCTGTAAGCATATCTGGGTATGTCATGTGAAATTTAACCCAGATATAAATTAAATTTGTTTAATTGCTTGATTTGATAACTAAGGGAAAACTACTTTTCACACTGGGCCTGATCGGGTCGACTGGCTTTTTTCCTTTAGCAATTAAAATCAACCTTGAAAAACAGCATTTTGTGTTTACCAGAGTTGCCTTTGTCCAATGTTAAAATATGTTTAATGATCGTAAATATTTAAACAAGACCAATTTGCAAAAATTGAGGAAATCAGGACGGGCCAAACACTTTCATATCACTGCACTGCTTTTTCTCTTGTTTGGGTGGAGTGAAATGGCTGACAGAAAACGGATCTGGCCTACATTTGCGACTCTCAGTGCTATTCCCTGCAAGCGTTGGCTCCCTTGTCCACTTAGAAACATGGCGCTCCTCTTCTTCATTCCTCATGTGTAGCGGCCACTGCCGTCACCCGTCGCCACGCTGTGAATAACAATCAGGCTAATTCCTTGGGGCCCGCTTGTCCACCATTTCAACTGGATGGGTTTCAAGATAGTCCCCTGGGATTTCTGCCGAATTGCATTTAAAAATATATATCAAGGTCACTGTGCCTTTGTGGTTATCTTTAATCTTCAGCTGAAAGTGCACCGTCCCTTAAATCACGCTTCTGCGGTTTCATCAGCCGTAACGTGGACCACTCTCACTGGGTCCAGTACTACATGTCCTGTTTGGTAAAACACCCATGAGCAGTTGCATGACCTAAAGGTACCACAAAAGTAAATACTAAAGTAATATGGGCATATTTCATTTTTTTGCTGCGGTCAGTTTTGATTGGATGTGATTGATGACTCCCCCCTATGAGCCCTGTGCACCTCTGGCTGTGTTTTTGGGTTCAAAAGTAAAATCACCCTCGCACACACAGTCTCATTTTTTTGTAAACTTATCTCCACTGTTTTTCTCAGTGTCTTTTCCTTTCACAGCTTTTATGTTTGTTTCTCTATATATTCTGCCTTTGTACTAGATACATTTTTCTTGGTGTCTCGCATGTTTACTTCTCTTTGGGTCTTACTATGTTTTGGTCTTTGTTTTTTGTGTTTTGTGTTTATTTCTTTGCTCCTTTTTTCTCTCTCGCCCCTCTTTTCACCTCGCCTTCTCAGTCTCCTTTTCTCTCCCACCCTTTGACACTTCTCTGGAGCTGATTAAATATAACAGTGGGCCACTGATAAGGCATGTTCTGAGTAATACATCAGTTCCCCCCCCAGCCGCGGTGAAAAGCCCCATTTTCAGATAAATCTGTTTAGATCTCCATCTGAAAGGGCGTTTTTTCACTGAGGGGTTGGCCAACTTCTTGTCTTCCAGCCACGACTCTTATCACAGGTTTAACAAAAAAATAATAATAATAATAACAACAGTGACATAAGCAAGCTAATAATCTACCTCTAGTAGAAACCATGGGCTCCTCTTCTTCCTGGAAATGGGATACGATGATGAAAATGTGCTTTATTGCTGATCTGGACCCGATTATTTTGAGAAACATGGAGCCGCCCCTCCCAGAGAGGTCAGAACTGCGACACGCTAACAGCACGCAGCGAGTTCCTCGGAAGGCTAACCGAGCGCCTTTGAACACAGCGGAGGATCCATGACAGAAACGAGGAGGGAAATTACTCCTCGGAAACAACAACAGCATACGAGGGGGGGGGGGGGCTGGGGGGGGGTGGGGGGATTCCATGAAATAAGAGAGGCAGCAAGAGGTCACCGCATTTCGTGGGCGAGACGAGAGGGGGTGGGAAGTGTAGCCACGGTGTGTGCCAGGCTTCGGAGCGACAGACTGTGTTGGCGTCCGTGGCAGCTAATATTTATGCCTTTTCAAAGAGATGCGAGTCTGAATGGTTAGGAGAGCTGGGTTGGTTTGATGCTGTAGCAGCTGATCTTTAATCACACTTATAAAAATACAATAATACTCATCGCTGGAAACACTTGAGAGAAAGCGCCGAACGTAATTACCGGTAGCGTTAGAAAAAACAATAGTAAGACGTGCTCACCCAATCTATTAGAGTCTTGTTGGGCCACAGGGGTCAGAGGAGTGGAGATATTTTATCGGAAGCAGTTCCAAAATAATTACAGTAATAATTATGTCTTTCCATGTCTGGTGTGTTTTTAGAATGACTTTTCATACGGCCGGTTTTCAGTATGAACAGTGCACTTGAAACAGGAAAACTCTCATTATTATAAGGTGATTGGACCCATTTTTTTTCTAGTGTTGTGTTATTCCTGAAGCACAGTTTGAAGCATCTCTCACCCCAAGGACGAGCAAGGATTTGAAGTGGATTGTATGAGGCTCCAGAAAATGCGGGGGATTTATTTATTTTTTGCCCAGTTGTGTGGATGGAAGTGGCTGCAGGGGGTCATATAGCTGGAGACCTGTTTTGCTCCAGTGTGGGTACCAAGGGATGAGGGGAGGTAATGGGAGATGTGGCCCCTCTGCAGGATACACTGTCATAAACTGGCACCTTTTTTAAAATAAGTTTACAACAGAGTTCCGTGTATGTTACGTGTAGACCACAGATGTATGCGCGCAGGAATCCACTTACAGTTAAAATAACCAAGAAACAATACGTTGATTTAACTGTTAAATTCAGTCAGTTTATAACAGTGTAGACATTCCAGGAGTTACTCCAGCCATTTTTTACTTCTGCCCTTGCAGATACTCCCGGCTGAGGAGTTGTTCTAATTGACCCATCTAGGAAGAGACTTCTACTTTATGAATTTGGATGGTCTATCTCTGCTCCTCACCATCTTCTCGTCTTTATATGTGTGTATTAGCATGTGTGTGCGTGTGCGTGTGCGTGTGCGTGTGAGTGTGCGTGTGCGTGTGTTTGTGTGTGTGTGCGTCCCGTTGCGTATTTTGAGCCCTGCTTGAGCGCAAGTGTTTGTCTCTGCAAGTCTGCAAAACCACAAAACCTGCATTTTACAATTTGACCACCAAACTCAGATAATCACTAGATTTTAATGAATAGGTATGCATCTATGGGCCGAAAAACTAGGTCGCATTTGACATCTTCGTTCATTTGAATTATAGTTAATGTATCGTGAAGGTTGGTGAGTCTTTCAACTGCCAGGCTCACCGTGAAGCAAATGTAGGCCGGTCGGCGGTCGGCTCAAAGCATGTAAGCATTATAATTTGTTACAAGTTGGCTGCCAAACTCAGATAATCAGTAGATTTTAATGAATTGATATCCCTCTATTGGCCAATAAACTAGGTCGTATTTGATGCATGTTCATTTGAATTGGAGTTAATGTGTCTTAAAGGTTGGTGAGTCTTTCACCTGTCAGGCTCACTGTGAGGTAAATGTAGGCCGCTTGGCAGTCGGTTTGAAGCCGAGCCGAAACCCCACATGCATTAATAACCCAAAAAGTGCATACGGGGCATGCTTTTACACGAGCTGTTTCGCCTGCTCTCTATGCCCTTTCTGTAAAGTTTTGCGTTCATGCTGTAATCCATCTCTGAAAGTAGGTTTTTCTGATATAAAGCATGTTGCCCTGCGCTGTGTCAAGGCTACTATGTTCTATTCTAACTGCCGGGCAGTGGCTGGGCTGGAAGTGTGTGTGAGGGATTTTACGTATCACGCTCATGACCTGAGCTGGTGGTCTCAAGTGGAAGGGGATATTCCCTTTATTGTCTGCCTTTAAGGCTTTTGCATTTTTTGCCCAGCGCGTAGGTAAACAGTAAATTGACTGCATTTTATATAGTGCTTTTCTTAGGCAAAGTGCTTTTCAATATATGCCTCACAGTCGCCCATTCACGCAGACATTTATTCGCTGATTGCAGCGGTTAACATGCAAGGTAGTAACTACCGCTACATGGCTGCTTCCCCAGACACGTTCAGCAGAGTCACGTGGGCTATCTGTCAAAGAAAGGTTCGCTATGCAGTAATAGGTGCAATTGCCCATGCGCAGCATTTCTGTGTGCAATAAAAAAGCTATAAACTTATGTTTTCAGACTAAATGGCTTTCCAATGTCTGCAAATTAACAGCTTTGCTGCCAGAAGATATGGATGAGTTTACGATATAATCAGAGGTGGGAAAGAATAAACGGTCGGTTGAATTACGGCTCGACTCTGCAGTATTTTGCACCGGCTTTGGAAATGTTTTCATATCCATTTGAGGACGCCGTCTGAAATACATTTATTCTTAGCAGGGATAGGACCAACGGATGGCCAGCAAACCAATAAAAAGTTCAATTTTCGCCAGAACGATAACAGGTCGGGTTTCATTTTTTTAATACAGCCGTCGCCTCGGCGATATCACAAAAAAAAATGCGCCCGCTTTAAATCTCTCCTGTGACATTTTCTTCTATCACAACCAAAAATTAAGAGCATTCGAAGAAGCGCCTGGCGCAGCCGCCTGTTATTTCCGCTGAGCATCAAATGACAGAACTGAAGCTCTTTTTAGGAGCCTGCTGCACAGTAAGCAAGGTAACATTACATAGTGTGCGAGACGCGGTGGGAAACCAAAGGCTGTCTCGTAACTCGTGTCTTTACTAATAAACCCTTCCTATTCCTGCATGACTCCCTGTATCGCATCACAAACTGCTGTGAGTAGGATATTTAAATTGTACAGCCATAAAACATAATATCGGCACCATCAATATGGTAATTTTTTTCTGACATGGAGCTCATAAAATCTCTATTTTGTGGCAACTAAGACAATAAAACGGAGCGACCTTATTCTGCATTCTGTGCTTAAAAGCTTCATAAAACAGAGGTGGGCTGTAACTCCAGCCCGAAACCGACCTTGAAGATGACCCTCTCCATGTCGCTGGCTACCAACTTTGATAGATTGGCAGAAACCTTATGTTGGCAGTTGCCACAATGACTTAGTATTGGTATTAGTGTTAATATTCTTACTATTGTTATTATTTCTTTCTTGCACCACTAAGTTTCTGTCTCTTATGTAGGCAAAGCCACAAGGGAAGTATAAAACTGTTTGTTTGACAAATGGCAAGAGTATCATAATGACATGGCAGCTACAAGCAAGATTATTTGAAGCAGTGAAATGTTCACCAAACTCTGATGAGTTAATTCGCATATATGATTGTTTTCTTCTATGGGTTAACAGAATAGACAGTGAGATGTGGAAAAGTGACATTGTATATAAGGGCTGTTGATCCTGTATGTGTCATGGATGTAGATGCCTCGAAATTATATTCAATTTAATCCTTAATAGCCTCTATTTTACCTAAAAAAGCTAATGAACAGGACTAAAGGAGGAATAAAATGACACATTTGGGAGACGGGTGTGATGACAGCCTGGATTGTGGGCCAGATTTGATGATTCCTACTTGATCTGGTGGGTGGGCGGATTGGTCATGGCAGTGGTCCTAGTTCTGCTGGTATGTTAACGTTTTTTTTTTTTACTTGTTTCCCCTCTCCCTCCCTCTCGGCTTCAGAACAAGATCATCCTGGACCCGCTGACGTTCAGCGAGGCGCGGTTCCGGCCGTCGCTGGAGGAGCGCCTGGAGAGCATCATCAGCGGCGCGGCTCTCATGGCCGACTCGTCCTGCACGCGCGACGACCGCCGCGAGCGCATCGTCGCCGAGTGCAACGCAGTCAGGCAAGCGCTGCAGGACCTGCTTAGCGAGTACATGAACAATGTGAGTCCCGTCTCTTTCTCCGGTCTGTTTCAGCCAGCGGCAACACCAACCCACAAACTCTGAAACTCCAGGTCCCAAAAACTGCAACTAAAACCCCATTAAGCCCTTCCACTTTCCCAGAGGTGGAAGGTTCTGAAAGAAAGAACCCACAGTAATAGTTGATTACCTTGAGATTTACTCAAGGTTCGTTTGACTGTTATCAAAATTTGAGGTCTCGTGGTCTTAAGCCCTATGCGCAAATATAGATGCCGGCTTTTGTAAATACCAAAATTTAATTCCTTAAAAATTCTGTGATAGAATCTGCAAATGTCTTGCTTCACCGGGAGAATCTTCTAGAGTCTCTCTGACACAAACGTTGCTCATGAAAAACAAGAAAAATTGGCATTATTTGTATTCTGCGCAGAGGGGCTAACCAGACCTATTAAGCCCTAAACTTAACATGAAGCCCCAAGAACCTAATTCAACAACAAACCCTAATGACCCTCGGAACCCAATCATTTCAGCACATCCTATAATCATGTGCCTGGTGCCCCCAACCCATGTCTTCAGGTCACGGTAACTGTGGCTGTAATCTAAGGTCCACATGCCCTCTCGATAACACCAGCTCCCTCTATCATTACTCCGAGTTTGCTTATATGATCCCACAAACCCTTTAATCGCGAAAGCTTGTCACCCAATGTGTGACTCCAGTCCTTTGAAACATACACACTACTGCTGCAGCTTTATTATCACAGACCGTAGTACCCAAACTCAATCTGTTACCTCAAACAACCTAAAAGTCTGAACTCTTAATTGTGGGTTATGTGTGCTAACTTTCATTAAAAAATGCTGGTGCCCCTTGTGTTCACTGAACTCATCTCATCCTAGTGCCTTTTTGCAAAAAACTCTGTCCCTTCTCCAGCCCCAAGACTTACTTTAAGTGACGGTCATGACCTTAATAAGTGAAAAGGAAAGTTTTTCAATACTTTTTTGTGTTGGGGAAACCAAATTAATGAAAAAGTTAAGCGCACAAGGCCATGTATCACTCATTTTGAAGCGATCACTCAGGCTTGACCCTGTCCGCACTTTATCTTTGCTCAGTGTTCATCACGGTGCTGATGGAAAACTTTGAATCTCAGACTGGAAATCTCTGTCAAACGAGGGGATTACATATGCATTAGTGTCACTGGTTGTCAGTAGGTATGAAATACTATGCTTTTATATAAGATGTATGGTGTTCACTCATACAGTAGATATCCATTATTATAAAGCAGGATATGTGAGCGATGATCAACGACTCCAATCCTGGACTCAGCGCTAAAGGCAGGGATAACGTGTCATTCTTCACAACTATGCTGATTGGAGGTGAAGTCAACTCGGATGTAACGGAGAAAAACTTCAACTCCCATCATCCCCATTACAGACTGACAGTAACAACAGACCGCAAATTGGGGAGCGGGGGCTTGATGGATTTTTATCTTTCGGCATCTCTGATATTGTACAGCCAGGTCCATATATATGTGGACATTAACAACTTATGGTTATTGTTTGAAGTTGAAAATTGGAGTTGAAATTATATAATTAATTTGAGTGCTAAGCGCACACTTTCAGCTTCAATTTGAGGGTACACTTATCGACACTGAGTGGGGGGTCGCTGAAATTTCTGCACTTTTTTAAGAGTCACTCCCCTTTTAAGGACCCAGAAGTAATTGAACAATCGACTGCTCAGATTTTCCATGGCACAGTGTTTTATTCCCAAATAATTTCATTTTAAAGTGAAGATATACAAGATTGATTTGCATTTGGAATCTGCTGTGGTTATCTCACAATTTAAAATCTAAAGGGCTGTCACTGCTGTCACTGAAGCAAGTCATTGTCAGTCTGAAAAATCTAAACAAACCTACAGTACTAGAGAAAATGCTAAACTATTACATGTAGCAAACTGAACTATTTGTCATATTTAATGGAAAGAAAGTGCTGGTGAGATCAGTAATACAAAAAGGCCAGCAAGGCCATCAACTGTTGCAGATGATTGAAGAATCAAAATTTATATGAAAGTGAAAAATGAAAGCAAATAATTGATTCAAATGAATTCCAGAATTGGATCAAAATTATATCTGGATAAAACCTTCCCGACACTTAATTTTAGCTTGAATATATTGTGGTATTTTTCAGAATTTAAGATCAAAACTTTACCTTCTAGTTCAAAATTTTAGTTTTCCGATTGCAATGCAATTTTTTTCCAAATAACTAATTCTGAATCAGCTCCATGAATTACTGCATGGTACAATATTTTAGAAAAAAAATAAACTTGAACCAAACCTGAAAGTCTGTTCCTCAAGCACATCTTGATTAATTAATTGAAAATCCATCGTGGTGCCACACGGAGACAAAATGATGATAATTTTGTCACTGTCCCAATCGACACGACTGCATGTTCTGCTTCCATGCTTCTGTAGATAAACAGTACATAGCTCATCGCAGGCATTATCCTTCTGTATTTTAGCAGGCACTTAGGGCCTCTGTGTTTCCCCTGTTTGGTGACTCGCTCTGCTGTCGGATGAATAGGTGAATCTCAGGTAATGTACTGATATAGAGTATGATATAGAGTATGAGATGATCACAGCCCACCCTTGTTGAGTTTTTGAGAACACCAGCTGCCCTCAGAAAGGATTTTCCTGTCAGCTTCAGATATAATTAGCAGACCAGGAGACTCTGGATGTGATTTGAATCTGGGCCGCGTCGTTCGTTCCTTCACGCCTCATCAACACCTATCGGAGAGAGGGAGGGTTTGTTTTGGGGGCCTAATGAATTTCTGTTGACTTATTTCAGAATTGAAATTTAAAAATCAGTAAGCGAGGACACTTCAGGATGTGTTACTCAAAGATTTCTGTCCGTGTGATTATAAGAGGGGGATGTCATGTAAGTGATGTCATCCCAAACAACGCAGGAGGGGGCTGGTCCGCCTGTTAGAGCAGCCAATGACGCGCCAAAGCCATCATTGCTGCTGCCTGATGCTAAGGAAGGATTGTGGCGGTTGGGCGGGGGTGAGGATGCGCACATCGCCTGATTCGCTCGCTTTTAACACTCGCTTATGGCTATTATGTGTATACGTGGTGTGTTTATCCTATTACGTGCTTTTTGTGGGTTTGAATGGGGGCTTTGTGATTCAGAAATATGATGTGTTCAGGCCATCATTGATAGCATTACCGCATGCTTAGAACTGTCTAGTCAGTGCGGTCCACAATGTGGGAAAAAAGCTTCTGGATCATTCTGGCGTAGTATTGATGCGTGGGGCCCGTGGGCCGCTGAAGGCATTTTCTGTCTCGTGTGATGTCGATATTATGAAATGGGTGCCATTTAAAGCATGAAGCATTTACAAGGCTTGCTTAGTATCGATTTGCCTGCTTGTTGAGCCCTATATTTTTAGACGGAGTGGGAAGTATTGTGTTATTAACCCCTTTAAGCAGGTCTAGACGCCGGCGTCTGTAAATTCTGAAATTTAATTCCTAAATAATTCTGTAATTGAATTTCCAACTGTTTTGCCTCGCTGGAATAATTTTCCTGAGTCCCAGTGACAATAAATACTGAGTTATGAAGCCAAAATAGGCTCATACTTAACAAGAAAAATTGGCATTATTTGTATTCTGCCCAAAGGGGTTAAATGAAGCCCTTTTTTGAGTGACTGCTGAAGTTCTGTAGCCACATGAGCAGGGATACAGATCGTCCTCTTCTGCGATAATTGCATCCAGCTGAGGGCAATGCTGTTTGGAAGAGCTGGTTTGAAAATGTATATAAACTGCACTAAAAGCATAGTATTAAATTTCTAGCCAGCCCAGCTGATTGATTCAGAACAGGTCTATGGCAATAACATTACTATTGTAAGACTGGACTCCTTCTCCTGCATCTGAGCTTGAAGAAGGGCTGTGTTATGAACATATGAAAGAGCTTTCTCATGATGAAAAGTAGGTACTCTAAGCTTTAAGAGATGATGAATATTCACGGGCATGGAAAAGCACGGTACGCTCAGATACTTCTCGAGTGGAGGGCGCATTGATGGATTATCGTGCCGCATGCGGAAATGATCGTTAATTGCTCCTTTTACGGTAATTATGTATGAAATCTAAGCGATGGCAAAAAAGTTAGCATAAACATGGCCCTACAGGTGCTTCAGTCCATGTAGAAATGTAACTACGGGACTGTGTGATAATTTTTTGATTACACCCTTCTAAGCCCTCATGCTCTCGGTGTGGCTCTTCCCTGCTGCTTTTGCCCAGACCTCACCCTCTCCTCACGCCGGCTCTGGCTGCTCTACCTTGAAGGCCTGCCGCCGGGAAGAGCCGCTGCGCTAAATGCTTCTCTCTGCTTCATTAGCTTTGCAGGTCGCCATTGCAACCCGCGGCTCGGAGGCCATGGCGAAGGCCCCCCCCCCTGCCATCTGACTCCTCAAGGATAAAAAGATAAATAAATAAAAATGAAAAATCGCAGAGGGAGCATCTAACCGCGCATCCTCAGAGCGGTCGGTCCGTTCCAGGCTTGCTCGAGTTCAAACCCACTGTGGTTTGCAGCGATTTTCCTGAGGTGTTGTAAGCAAGATGCTCTTTTTTTTCTCCGCTCTTTTTCGTCTTTGCTGTCTATGAAGAGGTCAGTTTAACAAAGAACAGGAAGTGGCGTGCTAATTTTGTCTTGCTATAAACAACAGCTAACACCCAAAAGAAAGCTAACATTCTACTGATCTGTTAAAGTGAAGGCTCAATTCTTCCCCAACCAATGGAGACCATGGATTTCCCTCCTTTTTTCTAGTTCTTTCTGCTTTCTGCTCTCCAGGCGCCGTGACCCTCTTTCTGATGGGTGCTGTGGCACTGCGCAAGGTTAATCGATGTGGCAGGCGGCAATAAATTAGGTTCAAGTGACAGCGGAACGTCCATATCTGTCGGGCACCTGGTGATCGGTGATTGGTGACGCCGAGCGGCGGCTCCCGCATCAGCGCTGAATCATCACGATTGGCTGATTTAGTTACGGCAGTTGGGACACGAGGATCTATCAATTGATCGGCGGGGTAATGCATTGCACGCCCGGTCTGTATGGCTGAGAACAGAGGTGTGAGGGGAAGGAGGTCACGCAGTAAACAGTGTTCAGGTAGTTGGTCATCTAAGCATAATGTGGCAGTTAGTTGGCCATAACACGTAACGGTCGGTGGCCATTCGAACTGACATGGATAGTTCTGCTGTTTCTGTCAGCCTGAGGGTGGCAAAAAATCTTAATTATGAGCCCAGAGCACATGGAGATGTGCTTGGGGTCACATTTAGAGCCATTATCTGCATGGAATAGCTCGTGAAGAAACATTTGAGCAGGGGTGTGTCCTGCTCTCGTCAACAATTGAAAAGATTGAGCGGCTTTCCCATGCCCTAGCAAGTGGATACAAGGAAGCAGTGCCTTCAAACCAAATTAAATCTACACGAAATGTTGCCAGAAGAATAATAAACAATCATAAAGCTCTGGTCTTGCGCAGTCTGGTTTTCCAAACAGCTGTGTTCAACATTTTAATGTGTGTGTGTTTACATGGCAGCGAGATTCCATGTTTATGGAACCATGGAGCGATTACACACTGTGTTATACCAGTATTACCCAGGACAATCCATTAAATTATGAGGTCATGTATTAAATGGAAAAGCAATCAAATTAAATGTGGATTAATGCATTGTGAATCAATGTGTCTCTTCCTGGAGGCGGAAAATGCATATAAGGTTTCATATCCCCATAGAGCCTATGCAGGGTAAATGAGGGTAAGTGCTAGTACTTTAGTATGTGCATATCTGGTTACATTTTCAAGTGGATATAAAAATAGGCTGATGTGAAGTACAATGGTTAGAAATATTGGTTTGTGAGGCTGCAGTTGTGATTTATAGGTGGCATACCACCACTTGTACTCTTGAGTGGGGGACTTAACCCTGGCGGCTTTCATAATCCTGCGGGTTAAATGGACTATATTTTAAAATGGAGGTTGAGTTGTTCACTGTAGATAAGTCAGTTGAATGGAAATGGTTAAAAAAATGTTTATTTAGTAATGGTCTTGAACTGACCCCTAAATTATTAAGCCAGTGTGTCGTGTGTCTGTCTTATTTCACAGTGGGGTTTTCAATCCACATATTCTTTAAGTTGAATTACTTTATTTTAAATGGCTTTTTTACTGAAGAAGGAAAGCTGCGGTTATAAATACATAGAGGTGAAATAATCCGTGTGATTATTCCTCTCTGTCATAGTTCCTTTTTGCTGGTACTATTTTTGTTGTTTGGCATATGTTTTCATAGTTTTTGACATGGTTCCCTGTGCGACCTTAAATAATTAAGCTGTTTTTGCGATGAACGTGCCAACTCTTTGTCCCATTTTGAACTCGTAGTTTCCTCATCTTGCTTTGGAGACTGACTGAGCAATGTGCTACAGGTTAGACCTATTTTTAGTGGACACATGCTTCTAATTAGAATCAAAAATATTACAAATGACCGTAGTAGATGCTTTTGTAATAGTGGTATGAAGACTTCAAAGCCAAGGCCATTTTTTTGGGTGCTTCTGATATTTTGTCCAACCCTGTGTTTGTGAAAGAATCGTTCATTTGTGTTTCTTCGCAGAAATTCTCTGAAGAAATGCGCCACAAATTGGCACATCGTTCGTTACATGCATCTCTGTTGATAACTGACGCTTTCTTTCTGATCCCCTCTTAAGTTTTTTTTTTAAATAATATAATGAATATTGATGTAAATACACAAAATTAATGTTTTATTTATGTCTGCATATTTGCGAGTCTCAAGGCTCAAAAACAGCATGATGTAATCTTTGTATTTTTGCTAACTGTGAAGTCTCGCATTTGAGACATTCTCCAGTATGAAACTTAACTGTAGCTTTGCCTGAATTGATGAAAAGTTGTCAGTCAGATTTATCCTGAAATGTTTTACATTTTTTGAACAGGCTCTCAGTGAATTGAATGAGTGTCTCACTGTCCAATGTTCTATCATGATTCTGCCTTTATGTTATGAAAGGTTGTCCGTCCAGTTGGATCCAATTAAGTCATGTTCCAGCAGTCAAGTCTTTTAAGTGGTAATCGTGACTTCGTATCTGTCATTTCGATTCTGCGGCGCTTTAAGTCAGTGCTCTTCACTTCCTATCACAATAAACTCTCACACATGCTATTTTTGTACATTCATGACCTATTTGATGCATATTTTATCTAAGTAACGGTATTTTGTACTGAAGGAAAGATTTTGTAAGCATTCAGTTATTTTCCACCAGCAATTGAAGTAAGGTATTTTTTTTTTTTGGCAAAATAAAATGGTAAGGTCCACACACTGAAGGACAATGCTCCCCAAAAATGTATTGTATCAATGTTATGATCAAAGTGATCTTCATCAGGATAAATAAAAGCAGCACACACATCTCTATAAGCATTTAGTCCAATTCACAATTGAACATAGTCATTGAAGTCAGATGTGAACAATTACTAAGATCAATCAGCAAAACACACAGATGTAATCCACAGAGTAAGCAAGTAAAAAGGTGTGTGTGCTGACAAAAAGTGGATGAAACATACAATCCCAAAAAAATATTTATTAATATTTAAGTGAAGACAATCATTACCAACCTGGACACAACGCCGAAGGGGAAAAAACTGCATCGATAGCACACCATAGAGCAAAGTACCTACAGATTAACTTCATTAGACTGACCAAGATAGAAAAATGATGAGTAATATTGTCAGTAGTGTGCAACTGCTTCCCTCCCTTCAGTATATACACACAACAAATAAAGAGAGAGAGAGAAAAAAAAAAACAAATTACAGAAATGGCCTAATGTCAAAAGATTCATTGAGACCCCTAGCCACTGTATCAAGAGTAGAAATCCAAAAGGCCTCCCTTTGAAGTAACAAATTATTAATGTCACCTCTGCTTGGTGGTGACCGAACATGTTCGATACCTATATATTTTAATGATGAAATACAATGTTGCGCTCGAAGAAAGTGCAACGCTGCTGGATTCCTAAAATCCTTGGTCTTGATGTCGCTTCTATGTTCTGAAATTCTAATGTCAAGAGGTCTAGTAGTCTTACCCACATAGGCCATCCCGCAAACACTATTAATCAAATAAATAATATTAAGTGTAGTACAGGTAATAATACCCTTAATTTGAAATCGTTTCCCTGAAGAAGGATGGTTAAATGTATGGCATTTATACGTAAAATTGCATTGTGCACATCTGCCACATTTATAATTACCATCAGGAATATCAGTAAAAAAACTAGAAGGTGAAGGCTTACGTAGATATGACCTGACCAAAAGATTATTCACATTGGAAGGCCCCTTGTATATAATGGGGGGGGGGGGGGGGGGATATTTCTAAATTATTTTCTCAAATTGTCTGCTTGAAGGAGAATATTGGATCAAACAACTGAGACGTTGATCTCGATCTTTTTTTTTCTTGAGGAGAGAGACCATCAGACTGTGTCATGCCGCGAAAATTATCAAAGGCTGGTTTAATCCACTCCTCAGGATAACTACGTTGTCGAAAGTGTCCTGCAAGATCTTTAGAATGAATATTAAAATATTCCTTGGTACCACAGATTCTAAGAATGCGTTTAAACTGACCAAAAGGAATTCCCTTCTTAAGTGAAGTAGGGTGATAACTATCACCATGAAGTAAGGAATTACGATCTGTGGATTTCCTATATAAATCCGTAATGAGTCTTTCGTTGTCCTTAATAATCAAAATGTCAGGAAAATTCATTCGGGAATCATCATAGGAGATGGTAAAGTTTAAAAGTTGGCAACTGTTATTCAAAAAGGTGTGAAATTCACCAAGTTGAGTGTCAGACCCAGTCCAAAGAACAAAAATATCATCAATATAAGATTTCCAATTTGGATATATGGTAGAAAAGGATTTCAGACGGAATTAAGTATGACTCTCCAGAAAACCAGCATACAGATTGGCATAATTTGGTTCCATTTTGCTCCCCATGGCTGTTCCACTTTTTTGCAAGTAAAACCGATTTTCAAAGAGAAAAAAAAATTTTAAGTACAAGTAATTGTAAGTACAATTCCAGTAAGATCTTCTAAGCAAATGGTGCAAGGACGACCATCATGCCTCTGATCAAGGAAATAAGTAATGGCCTCTAATCCACCAAGATGTGGAATATTTGTATACAAACTCTCCACATCAAAGGTAACCAGCAACAAATCATTTTCCACCATTTCCAAAGTACATAAGACTTGAATGAAGTCACTCGAGTCTCTCACATAAGAGGGCAACGTAAAGACCTGCGATTTAAGAAAATGATCTAAGAAAGAGGAGATCTTCTCAGTAAGGGAACCAATGCCCGAAACTGTAGGTGTACCTGGAGGCACAGTAGTATAACTCCTGTGAATTTTAGGCAAAGCATATATAACAGCGGTCATAAGATAGTCAACCATATACAAGTATTAATTTTGGCTAATATCCCTTATATCCAAAGAATGTTTCAGAACAATATCTATATGATCCTCAAATGTTCAACTGTGAGTTGGACTAAATGCTTATAGAGATGTGTGTGAGCTGCCTTCATTTATCCTGATGAAGATCACTTTGATCGAAACGTTGATACTATAAAGTTTTGGGGAGCATTGTCCTTCAGTGTGTGGATCGTACCATTTTATTTTGCGTATTTTTACATTGTCCTGCACCTGTAATTGAGTGGATGCGCATGCTTCACTCTCTTAATTTTTTTTTTGGCGCCAGGAGGATTAACCATTGCTGTTTAAATGAAAACCCACGGTGACAGAGAGCAGGGCAGTAGATTTTTTTTGCGCGTTGCGGAAAGATGTATTGTTCTAAAACATGTTGTTGTGCTCCAGAACTTGGTAGAAAATGAACTGAACTGAACTGTCCTCCATCTGCTTTCTCTGTGAAAGCTGCTCCTCTCTTTTCTCCCACTCTCTCCGTTAAACACTCGGTGTGTGCCAGAGTGTTGGCCTCTCTCATTTTCTCTTTCTGTGAGTCAGTACAGGCTGTCATTTTCCCCATCATTCGCTTTTTTTCCCACCTCCTCCTATGTTTTGCTCTACCTGTCCTGACTCACTCTGCCACACCGTTTCTCGGTGCGAATCACCGTCTACGGTTAGAGAAGGAGGTGAAGGCCACCATGTATGGGAACGTCTTGAATCGTCTATTCGCAGAAATAAACCGTCTATAAGCATCCGCTGTATCTCTCCGTCGTAGAGTATCTCTCTCAGTCTCCTGTCCCTATCCCTCTCTGTCTGTTTCTCTCATTCTCCTGTCTACAGAGCTTGTCTTTCTCTTTTTCACCCTCTCCTCTGTCTCTCTATCTATATTTCTTCTCGCTCTCTATCATCTCTCTTTCTGTCTGTTTCTCTCTCCTCCCTCTCTCTCACTCTGTCTTCAGCCTCATTAGAAAAGGTTTACTCTCAGCCTTTACTTACTTTATACCTCACATCTCGCTTCCTCACCCCTCTGCAGTCCATCTCTCTTGTACCTCGCCCTCAGTTTACCGCGGCTCTGATGTGCGGATTGTTCCTCCCTCTCTCCCCAACGTTGTCATATTCCCCTTACATTACCTTTAGTCCTTCGATCTCACTAAACATTTCATTTAGGAAACTGGGCTTAGCGCGGTCTTACACCGCGTTGCCAGGTAGCAGACAGTAAAAGCTAATTACCGTCCTGTGATGTTGCGGCAAGGCTCGCTCATTAAGGCGTCTGTCAGGCTGTCATACGCTGTCAGCGAAGGAGCGGGCATCGCAGAGGAGGGATGCGACAGGGTTGCGGCGCCTTTGTTAGCTGTGACGGGAGGAGATCTGGGTAAGACTGGAACACGACGGGAACACGAGGATCGCGGGCTCTGACTTTGCTCGGGCTGAATTTGGTTCCCGCGCTTAATTGAACTGTCATTGAGCTGCTGTGTGCCAGCAAGCATTATGCACGGGAGAGATTCCGGATTGTTCTGTCAGGGCTATCAAGATGCACAAGAAACAAAGGTTCCTTCTGCTTAATTATTCCATGGATTCTTATAGGAGCTGCTCATTGGCGAATGCAGCCAGTTCCTCGTGTAGGCAGCTGTGTTTGACTGTGGTGCTTTCAGCTTCAGATCTACAACTACAACCCTAATTTCAAAATAGTTTGGAAGAAGTGTAAATCGTGAATAAAATAAAAATGCAATGACTCTCAGATCACGAGCCAATATGTTATTTGCAATAGAACAAAGATAACATTTCAAACGTTGAAACTGAGAAATTTTACATTTTTATCCGCAAAATGAGCTCATTTCAAATTTTCTGTCTGCAACAGGTCTCAAAAAAGTTGGGTCACAGGCAAAAAAAGGGCTGAAAAAGCTATTAATATACAAAAGGAGAATCAGCTGAAAGAACATTTAGGGCCCTATCTTACGTCAGAGTCCCTAAACCCCTTATTTTGGGATTTAGCATTGCGTAAGAGACGTTCCCCCACAAAAGTTGCAACCTTGCACACCTTCCTTTATCCCTCCTCCCTTAATTCCTCCCTTAAATTGCTTGTGCATTAGGTCAAATCCAGACAGGGGAGGATCTGTTTTTGTTAAGTTAATCATGAATTGTATTATTAGTATTATTATTATTTGACATTGATATATTGATTCATGTTTGGTATGTAAAAAAAACATCAAGCCTACCCTTTTTGTGATGGAAACTTCAAAAAAAGAAAAAGAAAATGCATTTTGCCACTTACTTCCAACTCCCTCTCCTGTCTGAAATGAAGCATAGAACAAAATCCCCTTTTAGTAAAATAAATGCCTGCTTTGACTGCAACCATTTACTCTTTTTTTTTATATATATATAAAGGGACATTGAGTATTTTGTACATGTATTATTACATTATTAGTAGCCTACTGATTGCACAAATCACTTACCAGGCAGGCTGCAGATGACATGACTAGCGGTGTCGCAGCTCCAGTGCCAGCTGGTCCCTCATTGCCCCTGTTACTGCTGGCACTATATCAGCATTTGGAGTCGGCACCTGCACTTCAGCTTGCTGCCTTATATAGTCCGGTAATAATCTATCCTCAAACTCCGGCATCATTCCATGGCGTAGAGCAATGTTGTGCAGCACACAACATGCCACAAAGAAAGATGTTACTTTCTGAGGACCATACTGTAAGACCTCACCTGACCTGTCCAAGCAGCGGAACCGCATTTTGAGCACGGCAAATGTTCGCTCAATGACTACTCGTGCGCATGAGTGTTTTCTACTGAAAGCAAACTCACGCACACTTGTTGGCATGATATATGGCACCATGCACCACGTCTTTAATGGAGAGCCATTGTCACCCAACAACCACCCATCCAGATGGGGGTCCAACTGGAAGAATGCAGGAATGACCGACTCTTCATGGGTGTTGTGTTCTCCGGGCTTAATAGAAGAAAGACCTCCCCTCCTGTTATCAGCATTCAGTTCAGAAGCCAGCATCTCTGATGGTATGGGGATGCAGTGTGGGACATAAAGGTTTTAGAGCAACATATGCTCCCCCCAAGACGACATCTATTCCAGAGAGGGCCTTGTGTATTTCAGCAGGACAATGCAAAACCACATACTGCAGCTATTACAACATCATGACTTCGTGTAGAAGACCCCGTGTGCTGAACTGGCCTGCCTGCAGTCCTGATCCTTCACCGAATGAGAACTTTTAGCGCATAATTACACAAAAAGTCTGTCAAAGGAGACTCAAAACTCTCCAGCAGGTGGAAGCCTGTATTAAACAAGAGTGGGATCAAATTCCAATGGCTAAACTCAAGAAACTTGTCTCCTCAATGCCCAGACACTTCCACTCTGTGTTAAAAAGAAGAGGGGATGCTACACCATGGTAAACAGGCCCCTGTCCCAACTTTTTTGAGACTTGTAGCAGCCGTCAAATTTGAAATGAGCTCATTTTGTGGATAAAACTGTAAAATTTCTTGGTTTACAATATTTGCGATGTTACCTCTGTTCTATTGAGAATACATTTCTGACTGGTTTGATTTGAAAGTCATTGCGTTTTGATTTCATTCACAATTTACTCTTGGTCCCAACTATTTTGGAATTGGGGTTGTATTTCCAGAGGCTTCCTAAAAGTGGAGTTCCTCCTCTGACCACTGGCGTTTGCGAGCCTCTGCCCTTTTTCCCCTCATCAAAACACATTCCCCAAACGAATAACTTCAACCTCACCGAGGTCCTCCATATTGATGTAGATATTCTGTGCATATGAACCTTTAATTTGAGCTCAATTACATAGATGTGGTACTATCTGTGTTAGCATTACCGCCCTTTACAGTGTTTACCCAGCCTGAACACCTCTGGAACTCACCACAGGGGAGTGGGTAATGCCAGCTCATTTCTTTGCGAGTTGCCCTGCTGTCTTTGTGTTGACATGAGCCTCTGTGGCATTTTGGGTCGTCTGTGGCATTCAGGCTCGTCTCTAATTCCGTGGTTGAGATTGAAACTTCCCACTTTCTACGGGGGTGCGATCGAGAGCTCCACCTGGAAAAACAAGAAGAAACATGGTGTGAATTGTGTGTTTTCTTTTTTGATAGCTAGCTGTCTGTAAAATGTTAGGTTGTTTGGATCACGAGTGTGTTCAACTCAACAAGGGATTCGCCAGTACGTTTCATTGTTACACTGGCTGTATATTAACTATGGTCTGGAAGTGAAATTCTGGCTTAATTCCATATTTTCAGCTAAATATTTGATAAAACCTGGTCATTTAACTCCCCGTTTACAGTTTCATGGCCAAGTCTGCAAACAGGACTTCAGAAATCATAGCACAGCTCCCCTGTGGGAGTACTACCAGGAGAGGCATTTGCGAGTACTTTTTAAACAAGGACAAGGAACTACTCCCAGTTCCCCAAATGTCTCGAAAGCAGCGTAAGCTTACTTTCTCTTGATATTTGGCTCTAACTCTGTAAGAAAATGTGCCTGTATCTTATATACTGTGTCAGTGCTCTCAATGGAAAACAAAGCACTGATGCCAATAATAACCAATGCCTATAGCAATCTGCACCTGTTGGTTAGGTCATTATGCCCTACAGGTCCTGTTTCCTCTTATGCCCTTAATTAAGGGAACATTTAATTGAGGATAATTACTGTCACATTTTATAGATTCTGTTATTCCCTTCAGAATTAACGGGGGCCATTACTCCGGTTAGAAATCAGCCTCTTAATTGAAAAAAGAAGAGAAAAGGCTGTTATTGGTTCTTCCCTGGCCCAAAGACCTGTTCGTGGGAGCCGCATTCCTTATCGAGATTTCTATTTTTTGTAATGGAAATCATGGTATTCAAGATTGAGTATGTTATCAGGAATGGAGCCTGTGGAGACCCTGAGGCTGGCATTACACATTATCGCACTAGTGTAAAATCCAGGTTCAGATAGCTACACTTCTCCCCAATATGTTGTTCCAGTCACCTTGATTTGCTAGCGCAAGTGTTCAGACTGGAGGCAGGACAAGCAAGTGAAATCACTGAGTTGAATAAACGTTCAGCAGGACTTTTGCCGTCTGACCTTTGGATTAAATTGAGATGGTTAAATATTCGGTTGAAATTTGTCTCTGTAAAACCAAGAGGTATTAGAAGCTACTGATTTACTGTACTGCAGATCAAAAACATTGCATGTGCATGAGGCTCGTTTTAAGTGCTCTTCTCAAGTTTTTGATCAAAGGGAAGTACGCAGAAGCAAGTGCTGGGAGAGACGCCACGTTCTCTGATCTGTGCCTCCAGTTTTTGAAATCGATTTTGAGGTAAAGTGTTGTAGTTTTTTTGACTTTGAACTTTGAACAAGAATTTGAATAAAATGTGGTTAGCATTAGTAGTCACTCATGGGGTTGTTCTGTTCACCTTGGGGACATTTCAAGCGCATAGTCTTGTTTTGTTTGTAACACCTTACCGAGAATCTGCTATTGTTGACTTTCCTGAGATCTAATTGGGGCATGCTATCCATGATTCTGCAAGTATAATGGAGCTGCGGTTATTTCGATACTGTTCAAGAGTCAAATCATGATGCTGCATGTCTTGGGAAGCACACCTACCTCAGCTACTGCTGTTCTTCAAAAATAAGAGATTGAAAAACTGATGCACCCTCTACCGTGGCAGGGGCCTGTTTATGGTTCTATGTCTCTTGCAATATTTGGTTGATTTGATAACATTGCCGCAACATCGCAGCAGCATTGTGAGAATGTTTCGCAGTGAAACCGAACAAAAACGACCGGTATCATCTCTTGATGTGCATGAGACGTGTTGCTGGCCAGCTGTCTTGACCTGTGTTGGGCTGTGTATGGTGGTCTTTGGAAACATTAAGGGCAGAATCAATGTGACATTACCCATTGATTATCTCAAGGCTTGGAGGAAAGGACTTCGGCCCGAGGTAGATTGGGGAAATTTAGTGATGGAACCTGCTCCAGTTTTGTCCTCAGAATATTTCTCTATTGCAAAATAGGTGCATTTACTTTAAAAAAAATCAGCATTTAGAGACTGTTTTTATACGAAGAAAAAACACTTGAACAAAAAAGAGGCTGTGAATGACCTATACTGGACCACAGTGCTGCTAGCAGGCAACATCTCTCAAAAAGACTGTGACAGAAGCGTTGGAAATAGAGCTTGAAAATGGGTGCTTGGTCTTGCACAGAACTGACTCTAATGCACCTCCCCTGTGTGATGTGCTCAAGAGGTACCGCTGGCGGAAAGAGCACATGGACACCCTGAATGAACTTTTTAGCATTTGCAGCCTTTTATAGTCCAAGTGTTGTTGCCCAGACACTAATTACCTGCTCTGCCACCCATTGCCACCATTTTGATGACATTTTCTGTATTGGTTCATACCTGAGGTCTGGCTGTTAATAGGACAGTGTTGACGCATATTTCTATTCAGACTATATTTGGGTTTTTCTTACCAGAGTTATTAAGCTGAGTGTGATAAAAAAAAAAAAATGAAGGTACCGACAGATTCGCAGATACACACACAAACATGGACATATGCAAGCATACATTTACACACGCATGCGCGCACACACACACACACACACACACACGGCACACACTTATGGACACACATTCGCTCACACCCACAGATGCATCCTGCTCTGAATAGGTTATCCTCTTGGTTAATTCAGTCTTCTACCCAGATAATTTGAAAAGTTGAGTTTATAATTCCCTAACATTTTCATTAATTTGCTCTTCATGTTATCCGCTTCCAGTAATCAGGGAAATAAAATAGTCTCTGGACGGATAATAAATCACTCTGACGCCCTGTTGTCTGCCGTGCAGTTTTATTACTGCGAGGTGATGAGGAATGAAATAGACCTCAGATCCCAAGTCCTGAGTCTTAGAGCTGTTTCTGCATCCTACTCCTGTATATCTCTCAACATGTGCTTTGAAATATCTGAAAATGTATGTATATACTCAGTAATATTTATATATTTATTTTATTTGTGCATCAGATTTGGTTGCAGTATAAGTCTGTGTTACTGTTTAATTTTGGAGGTGTTGTTTTGTATTAGTTATGTGATTCTAATAACCCCCAAATTATCCTACCCCTCCACTGGGTTTGAGAGCGCTCACTCCTTGGGCCTGGGGGGGTCCCAGTGTGCTTTGGCTAATATAAAGTCATTACCTGTGCATTATGGCTGGGTAACTTCATACATTATGGATGGATATGCCTCTGTCTCTTTGGGCCATCGTGGGTGGTGACTTTGGTGTGGTGTCGGCCGTAAGTGTGCTGGCTGCCACACACACGTTACAAAGAGAAGAAGAGGATGACAATGGAAAAACACGGCTTTCTCGCTTTAAATCTGTCTAGGATAACTCTGCAAAAACAGAATGTCGGAGGCATGTTGACGCAGTGGCAGCTCTGTAAATTCCAATTTAACTCCATATCCCATGCTATGTACCAACTAGGTCCATCCTCATTCCAAAAATATGTATATCATATATCTAATCATATATCATACATCTAATGGCCGTATTCAGAAACGACACTCACACTAATTGGGTGCGAGTGAGTACTAAAACTTAGTTGGTGTCAGGTTGTACTAAACGAGTCAGAGGTTGCACTAACTCTCATTTGCTTTCAAAGACCTCACTCACGCTGAAAATAGCGTCTCTTTCTGAGTGAAGGCTGAGTGCAGGGAACACCTCCCTTGAGCCGCACTAACATGCGCCGGTATTTCGTTGTCATGGCTTTCAGGTGGTTACAAACATTGGAAACTCTGGATCATCTACAGCCACGTGCTCAACGCAATCGCAACTACGCAAATTTTAACTATAATGATGATAACGATGCTGGTAACTTGCTGACTGACCACCTGGTTTCAGAGTTTAGGAACTGCACTGCGGTGAACTCCAGATAGCAAGCTCCTCCGCTCCGGATCTGCCCCGGCTCCAGCTGATCCGGCATTTGTGTACCCATCAGTGGCTTCTGGTGAACTGGCAATAGGGGAAGCTCAAAAACATCCCTTAAAAATAATGATTGGACATGACCTGTTTTCAATCATTTAATAAAATTTTACTTACTTGAACCACAAAAATCTTTAGGTTATTTACATAACCCCGGTTCTCTGAGTAATATGAGTGAGATGTCTCACTATGGGATGCACGCCTCGCTGCAGCCTCAGAAGCATTAATCTCATTACGCCAATCCTGATTGGCTGGTGAACGTGTCCGTCCGCCCAGGTGGTACACCCACCTTAAATAGCTCATGCGGACGGCACCACGTCATTCAAGATAAGCACCTCTTCTCACTCGCCCCAGCAAGAAGGGTTGTCTGGTGAGACATCTCACTCATATTACTCAGAGAACCGGGGTTATGTAAATAACCTAAAGTTCTCTTTCATAATATTTCGCTCGATGTCTCACTATGGGATATCGTAGCTCCCGTATTGCCAGACAAGCTTATCCAGCGTCCACCAACCCACAGAGAAGCAATTCTGTTCCAGTCAGGACAGCAGAACCGCGCGTGCCACGCACGGGGCGGAAACGTCCAGCTTATAAAAGCGGACAAAAGTGAGAGGCGAGGACCAACTCGCCGCTGCACAGATGTCCTGAACAGAAACTCCCCTGAATAAGGCCCAGGATGCGGCCAAGCCCCGAGTCGAGTGCGCCCGCATGCCCACAGGCGGCTGCAAACCCCGACACGTATAGGCCAAAGCAATCGCCTCCACCACCCAATGGGATAGGCGCTGCTTAGTGATAGGTTTTCCTTTATGAGGATTAGCCCAGGAGACGAACAGCTGATCGCTCCTCCTGAATCCCCTAGTCCTGTCCATGTACATGCGCACCGCACGGACTGGACATAACGCGTGCGACTGCTGCTCCTCTGTTGAGGCAGCAAAGGCCAGAAGGTCAATTGGAGAACATGAGCCCACCACCTTAGGCACAAAAGCCGGGTTGGGCCTCAAAATCAACCTTACATCTCCCGGGAAGAGCTGAGCGCATGACGGATGCACCGAAAGCGCATGGATGTCACTAACTCGCTTAGCTGAAGCCAGAGCCAGCAACAACACAGCCTTGAAAGACACGTGCTTCAAGTCTGCCCCTTCCAGTGGCTCAAAAGGAGGGCCCTTAAGCCCCTCCAGAACCACAGCCAGATCCCACGGTGGCACCAGTGGTCTGGACACGGGGAGAAGCCTGCGCGCTCCCTTCATAAAACGGCAAACCAGTGGGTGCTGACTCGCCGTTCGCTTTTCAAACCCCACGTGACAGGCGGCGATAGCCGCCAAGTACACCTTAATCGTGGAGAAGGCTTTGCCTTTGTCAATCAGGTCCTGCAAGAATGACAATATAGCACTCACCGGACACTGAAAAGAAACGTGGCCGTTCCTGTGACACCACCCCTCAAACACCCTCCACTTACAGTCATACAAAGACCTAGTGGATGGGGCCCTAGCGTTTTGTATAGTGGAAATCACTCGCTGTGACAATCCCACAGCCGAGAGACTGAGCCACTCAGGGGCCACGCCCACAACGCCAGGCGTTCCGGGTGCGGGTGGAGGATCGCCCCCCCCCCCTGCGATAGCAGGTCCCTGCGCAGCGGGAGCTGCCAAGGCTGAGCGCACAGTAACCGATATATTTCCGCTAGCCAATGCATCGCCGGCCAATGCGGAGCAATCAATATCAGTGCGTGACCACGTTCCCTCACTCTGGACAGAGTGGGGGATATCAAGGCCAGGGGAGGGAACGCGTAAAGAAGCTCGTGCGGCCAGACGTGCGCTAGTGCGTCTATGCCAAGGGGAGCATCCATGCCGCGCAGAGAGTAAAACAGCGCGCACTGCGCGTTTTCTCTCGCCGCGAACAGATCTACCGCGGCCCGACCGAACCGGGCCCATATCTGTTCCACAATCTCCGGGTGCAGAGTCCACTCCCCATACACCGGCGCACCCCTGGACAATAGGTCCGCGCCTGTGTTCAAGACCCCCGGGACGTGCGTCGCTCTCAAGGAGAGGAGACGGCCGCAGCTCCACAGGATCAGTTTGCGTGCCAGCATGTGCAACTGACGGGAGCGCAACCCCCCCTGACGGTTGATGTACGCCACCGTCGTCGTATTGTCCGTTCTCACCAGGACATGATGACCCATGAGAGATGGAAGGAAATGTTTCAGGGAGAGGAACACCGCTGAAAGTTCCAGAAAATTTATGTGAGACTGCTGGAGGCCCACACTCCAGCGGCCCCTCACAGACTGGCCCCCGTGAATTCCGCCCCAGCCCGTCAGGCTGGCGTCTGTAGTGACCACCTTCCTGGACAGGACCGAGCCCATTGGGACCCCCTGGGTCAGAAAGGACGGAGTCCGCCAGTGACGCAGCGCCCTGGCGCATTCCAGTGTGACCAAGACTCTCCGCGTGCCGTGACGCACGGGATCTAGCCCGCATGAGGCCACCCAAAGCTGGAATTCCCTCATGTGGAGGCGACCGAGACGGATCACGAGGATGGCAGACGCCATCAGACCGAGTAACCGAAGACACAATCTGAATGGAACAAACCTGCCTGGATAAAAAAGCGCGAGGCATGCCCTGAAAGCTCTCACCCGTTCCGCCGAGAGGCGAGCTGTGAAAGACACCGAATTCAGGGATAACCCCAGAAAGATAGCATCTTGCGCTGGGGACAGCATGCTTTTCTCCACGTTTATCACAAAACCCAGATCGACTAGGTGCTGTGTGAGAATACGCGTGTGCGCCCTGGCTTCCTGCTCCGATTGCGCTAAAAGCAGCCAATCGTCCAGGTAAGTGGCCAGACGGATGCCCCGCCGTCTCAGCGGGGCTATTGCTGCCTCCGTGCACCGCACGAACACCCTCGGGCTTAATGACAGACCGAAAGGGAGCACGCGATACTCGTAGCAGATCCCCTGGAAAGCGAACCTCAGAAACTTTCTGTGGGGAGGATAGATTGGAATGTGGAAGTACGCGTCTTTCAGATCGATTGAAGTGAACCAATCGTTCTGACGTACAAGACGCAACAGGGATGCGTGTGTGAGCATCCTGAACTTGTACTTCCTGAGATATTTGTTCAGAGCCCGTAAATCCAGGATAGGGCGAATACCGTTCCCCCCCCGTTTGGGGACTAGGAAATACCTGGAGTAGAAACCGCTCTGACATTGTGCGGGAGGGACGACACAGATTGCTCCTTTGTTTAACAGTGAGAAAATTTCCTCCTGTAAAACACGAGCTGACTCTCCCCGCGCCTGGGAGTGTATAACGCCGGCGAATCGCGGGGGGACAGCGGCGAATTGCAGCCTGTACCCCCTCGAAATCGTCCTCAACACCCAGGGTGGGGCTGCCAGTGCGACCCATCTCCGCCATCTGAGGGCGAGAGGTGATGTGCACCGCAGCCCTTCCACCACAAGAGGGCCCAGCCGCAGTGCGGTGGCGCCCTCTTGTGGCGGAATGACACAGCCCCCGGGTGACGTGCCCTGCAGTCCTCCCACCACAAGAGGGCGCAGCCGCAGTGCGGTGGCGTTCTCCTGTGGCGGAATGACAAGGCCCCCGGGTGGCGTGCTTATTTTGACAGATTTGGCTTTCTTTATTTTCAGCTGCGCCCTCGGCACTCGGCCTGGCTGCGACAGCGGGACACAATTTATTCTCTTTGTGAAAACATTTGTGTATGTGCGTGCTTGTGGACATGAGAGGGGGGCAACCGCTAAACCCCGCGACGTCAAATGTCCATCTCTCCCGGCTTGCACTGGCACGGTCCGAGGCAGCTGGGAGATAGGGGCGTGGGGAGCCCCTGGGTGCACGCCCGAAAGCCAAACAGGTGGAGCCGGAGAACGGGGAACTTCCAGCTGCGTCACCAGAGGAGAGAGGGGGAGTCAGGCCGCTCTCTTCTTTTTCCTGGCCTGGCTGCTGGCGGTGTGCGCGGGTCGCGCAGGCGCAGCTACAGCCGGGGCCGAGGGCTTTTTAGGCCAGCCGGGCCGACCTGGCGGAGCAGGCGGGGCGGGCTGAGGCCTCCGCAGTTTCGGCATTTTAAACTGCGAATCCTGTGAAGCAGCCTGTGCAAAGGTCTTACGCTGAGCAGGCGGAAGAGGAGCAGGGGGCTTTCGAGGGAGGCAGAGCTTGAGAGCTTCATCCTCCTTCTTTTTAGCTTCGCACCGCCGTTGCATAGAAGCCAACGCGGAACCGAAGATCCCCTCCGGGACAATGGGCATGTCCAGGATGTCATCCTTCTCCCTGTCCGACAGGTTGGCGAGGTTGAGCCACCGCGCCCGTTCCTGTAGGACCATAGTCCCCAGCACTTTTCCCGTGGCCTGGACCGCGCAGCGTTGGACACGGAGACACAGGTCGGTGACGACCGGTATTTCCTCCCATGTAGCTGGGTCCTGAGTTAGCACAAAATCCTCGCACAACTCAGCCTGATAAGCCGTGAGCAGGGAGAGGACATTGAGCGCTCTGGCCGAAAGCGCAGCCGCCTTATACGCCTTCTCAGTCAAGGCTGACTGAAAACGGTCCGACTTGGACGGCAGACTGGGGCTCCGGGAGGACACCGCTGACAGGCGGGGGTGAAGGTGCGCTGCCACGAGTGGCTCCATCGGAGGCATGCGGAGCAGACCCAGGCTCTCCATCGCCTCACAATCGAGGGACGAGGCACCGGGAACTGGGCTCCTGCTGCTATAAGGGCGGTCTTTCCAAGAGCGCGCAACCTCATCTAGCAGCTCCGGGAAGACGGGGAGAAGTTGTTTCGTCGCACTCTTAGCCAAGGGCAATTTCTTCCCCTCGTAGCGGGATCTGGTGGTCTCAGCTACGACAACGGGCCAGGGGATGTTCAGCCGGACAGCAGCGCGTTTGCACACGTCGAGCATGTCGGAGCTGGGGAGAGGAGAAGCTGGTATGCTACTCTCATCTCCATCCCGAGAGGTGACGGAGGCCGCGGGCTGCGCGGCCCGAGCCGGAGTAATGAAGACGTCGTCATCTTCCTCATCCTCTGATATGAGGAGTTCAGAGACGCCATCTTCATCGTCCCCATAGTCCAGTTCTAGGACGTCTTCCTCACACGGGGGATCCGCGGCTAGGTCGAGCTGGGAGCCCCAGCTGGCGCTAGCCTCCGGAATCGCCGCCGTAGCGACCGCCAAATCCTGCTTGCCCTCGGCGGCAGCACCGTCGGAGGGGAGGAGGGGGTCGATTCCAGACAAGCTAGCCTGGCGGGCTAGCCGTCTGCGGATACTTTTCGCTGTAAACACCGCGCAGTGTTGGCACGAGCCGGGAAGTTCGAAAGCCATACGGGCGTGTTCCAGCCCCAGGCAGCTCGAGCAGACCTGGTGTGGATCTTTACTCGAGATCTTGTTCCCACAGCGACAGGGACGGGTCCCGGAGTCTCCGTACCCCTTGGTATGGGGGTTTTGGGCCTCCATTCCTAGCCAGCTGGTGTGCGAGCCGGGAGACGAGGCAGAAAACCGAGAGGTAGCTGGTGTGCTAGCGCTCGGAGCTCGACGTGCCGTGGTGGGGCGTCGAGTGAAGAAAACCGAGAGGTAGCTGGTGTGCTAGCGCTCGGAGCTCGACGTGCCGTGGTGGGGCGTCGAGTGAAGAAAACCGAGAGGTAGCTGGTGTGCTAGCCTTCGGTACTCGACGTGCCGTGGTGAGGCGTCGAGTGAAGAAAACCGACAGGTTACTGGTGTGCTAGCCTTCGGTACTCGACGTGCCGTGGTGAGGCGTCGAGGACAGTGCTGACCAAGCCGTGTAGGGCGGGAGAGCACTGAGTCCGGTCTGGTGTGACCGACGAAGCAAAAAGGTATCCACAACTAGTAGCGCCCGGCGACAGAAAATCCGTCTGTGGACAGTTCAGCTAACTAGCCCTGGACGTGAGATATGCTCCGAGTGAGAAGAGGTGTTTGAATGACGTGGTGCCGTCCGCATGAGCTATTTAAGGTGGGTGTACCATCTGGGCGGACGGACACGTTCACCAGCCAATCAGGATTGGCGTAATGAGATTAATGCTTCTGAGGCTGCAGCGAGGCGTGCATCCCATAGTGAGACATCGAGCGAAATATTATGAAAGAGAACCTAATGATTATCATGTTTCGTAAGTTCTACTTGTTAAGTTGTGAACTGGTGTTAGCTTGACCGCAGTTAGAAAGAGCACTGATAATTATTGCAGTTTTCAATTAATTAAATTACCATTGCAAAAACTCCAAAAACTCTCAACATTATCAGGTGTGGCCAGTTTTCAGTAATGACGCATATCTATCAACTCTCATGCATTCGGATTTCTCGTGATTTTCCTTACTTGTGGTTTGGAAAATTCTGCGCTCAGCGGCTCGTTGGGCGCGTGTGGGTTGGTCTGCGAGGCTCATGTAGCTGTAAGTCACGAGAATCCATTCTTTTTTACATCCTTAATTGCTGAATGTAGAGGGAAATGTCCGGCACGTTTCACAGCTTGTTGCTTAGTGAGCCTCGCGGGCTGTCCTGTGCCTTTCGCGAGCCACTCGACCACAGAATTTATGAAGACTTGCTGATAATTACGTCGTCATTTATGTGCAAAAGAAATGCCTCAATTTTGTGAAGCAATATATAACAACGCTATTAAAATGCATTTAATGTTTGTTTTACCAATTAGTCTGAGAAACTTCATGATCAAGAAAAGTAAACTGTGTCAGGTTTAGGTCATTCAGCACTGAAGAGTGAGGATTGAGCGACCCTTTGCCGCAGCCGACGCACCGCCCATGGTACCCAGTGCCCACTACTGTCAGTTATGCTTGAGTGGCGTTTGTGAATGTCACCTGGCGAGGAGTAGAACCGCTCCCTCGGTTAGAGGTAGGTCGATTTCTCTCTCACACTCCAGTTACATTTCAATCGTACTCACTATATGGTGAGTCGAGGGTGAGTGTGAGTGTCGTTTCTGAATACGGGCCTAAATGAAGACTCTTAATTGAGCATATCTGAGTGAATGTGTGATTCGATTCCTGTGTTTATATAACGATACGACGTGTGATACGATAAGGCCATGAAAGTAAATGCGTTGGTCAACAATAAATAAATGAATGAATGAATTAATTAATTAATACATTTGAAGAGTTAGAATGCAAAACCCACAAAGTCCACTCAACCTCTTTTGTTTCAAATTTGAAACAAAAGAGGCTGAGTGGACTTTGTGGGTTTTGCATTCCAACTCTTCATTTCCAGCTAGATACTTGGCCATTTCATTTCCATTAACATGTGCCACGTGCAAATGGTGAGTTATTGGCCTCCTCTCAAACGCATTTATTGCCTCTCATGCTCATTGTCAGTGCTGATTATCAGTTAGACAGGGTTGCACTGTAGTTCTATGAGATGCAGCTGATGGGGCTTTTTTCTAATTGAAATTTTGGATTCCATCCCTCAGACTCCTGAAGTTGCAGGTTTTCAACCTGGGTCTGGTTGGCCTTGAACCCTTTAATCTTACCTCAACCCCCAGTTACCGGGGTGTGCATCCTTATCGCCCTAAAACGGTACCCACGACTGACCACTGGATTTCAAAGCATGTGGCTCGAATAGCCCACCTTTGGGAATGTCTCTCTTGAGCGTGTCATTATTAAACATTAACAGCAGCCGTTTCTCCGGGTTTGTGAAGCTTGACTCTACAATCAAATTCTTAGCCTTGGAGTGCTGGAGGTACTCTTTTTATTTGCTTTTTTTTTCTCTTTTGCATCTGAACTCTTAATTATGCAATTGGTTAAACCATTAGTTGAAATTAATGTTGGCGACTGTGTGTGCTTGACACTTAGCACTTTATTGCTCTTTACTCTGGCTGTGGAATCACCTGCATTCATTCAGCAAGAGTTGATGTAATTATGTTATTAAGAGCTCGTAATGGAGGGTGAAAAAAATAACCAAATTATCTGTGGTACTTGAAGAGATGGGTTGTTACTAGTGGCCTTGAATTTAAACCAGACAAGGCACACCTCAGCCTCTGTTACTGTTGGAACCGTGAGCAACCCTGCTCTACAAATGCACTCACAGGCATGCAAACATGTAGAGATGGCTGTCTCTATACAATCAAATTAAGACACATGACCTGCCTTTTGTATATGTATACATACGCATACAGCACTGCACAAATATTCTTAGTCACCCTGCACTTCTTAAAATTTAAATCTGTATTAGGTGTTTACTTTTTGATTCCATATTAGAGCTCCTGAAGATAAGACATACATTTAAATTCCAAATGCTAATTTAAAGAAAGGTTTCGTAAATAAATCTTTGTATTCCATTAAAAATTGTCGATACAGACATTGGAGTCTTGACAGAGCCTTGATGTCAATATCATCTTGGCTGTTTGTAATTTGTTGGAGGGAGAGACACCAGTGTGTCTGTCGAAGAATGGTGGCAAGTTTTCCACTCTGCTTGGAACAAGCGAAACACCAATCGTCTAATGAAACAATAGTGCAATAGGAGAGCGTCCCAAATTTTTTGGCAAAGGGTAGTTATAGCAAATATTGATTTAATTTTGTTTTTAACAGTTTACAGCTCTGTTTGGTACATCTCAGTTATCTCAAACTTTTAATTTCATCATTTTTGCAAGCATATTTGCCCTTAGAAATTGCTTTAAATGTGCCAAAGGACTTTTGCATAGTAAGGTATGTTTATGTCCTCCTCTATTGCTGACTCTATGTCAGCAATCATGTGTTATGTAAATTCTGTATTCAGCGTTGATAATTAACCATTTGAAGGCTAGTTCATCGGCCTGAAAGCGAATGCGCAATAACCCAAAATGCCCGAAAACTGGCCTCAAAATTTGTGACTTTGATCGCATGACTTTTGGTCATCAGGGGACCTTGTTTAAGGATCAGGTGGTTTCAACATCCCCATAAGCTGTGTTTCTGCATAGGTGGGGGTCAAATAACGAAGCGACTGAAGGAGCAAATGTGGTGGGATGAATTGTTAGCTTTTACATTCTTAATGCTTAGATCCCCAGCACTCCTTGTTGGCCCGTCTCGGGGGAGTATGCTTCACCACTTGATCCCACTGACCAGCTATAGGCGCATACATTTAAGTCAATGAGGGGGGGACCCTCTGGCCTTAGTTGGCCTGGCAGACCAGGAATAGTCTCTCAAAGGCCCGAGGGATGATACCAAATACCTAACACATTTCAAAATAAAAGCACGGCATCACCGGAGGAGTCGATCAGATGGAATCTGGGTTATTGGGTTTTCTAGACCCAGCCAGATTCTACGATAAGAAGGAACCAGAAGGGAATGATGGCAGTAGCCCTCTCTGATATGGCTGCCTATTGCATTAGGGCACTCTCTTCTTCTGCTGAGCTTCTGAGAGCAGACCGCACTGATGACGCTTGTCAAACGATTGACATTGATAGGCAGATCGATACCCGGAATCAAATGTAATTGAGTTAGCCGGGCAGACACAGTTCTGCGGACCCTCGTATCCAGCCCTGTGATTAGCGGCATCGGCGCTTAAGCGGGATGGCCGGCGGACAGGAAGCGGGCACTGGCGCCTTTTCCGGAGTCGTGGTAGGTGCTCGAAAGCGGTCGGCTGTCTGCTAAAAATCGCCCGTTTGCAAAAAAATTAAAATGGAGGGGGAGGCGGGTGGGGAATGAACATTTCCCGGGGGGATAGAGAAATGGCCTGGGGGGGGGACCATGGCACCATTCCGAGGATAATCTCTCATCCTAGCAGGGAACATGAGTCATCCACGGAGCGGCGCGGCACGTGGGCTCTGTTTTTGGGTGAGGGGCTACGAGGCGACTGAAGTCAGACCAGGAAGCTGAAAAACCGCCCTACCATAGAGCAAAACCCTCACACACACTCGCATGGATGCACTCACTGGTTTATATTCTGTTCCAAATGGTTAATTAAAAACCGCTTGACCCAATGGGCGACCTCACTATGTCCTACCTAATTTGCCAGTTTCCCCATGCCTGTGGGAGAGAACGCTTACACAACCATCTCCTCTCAATCCGGAGTATTTTCAGCACAAGCTCCTGAGCATCTTTTAAATACAAGTAAGTGCAGTCATTCCTCGGGCGTGTACACTCACCAAGATACACACACATTTATTCCTCTATTCATGCCTGCATGCCGAAGTAACATTGAAGGACAAAAAGAGGCGAGACACGCAGTACACAATAACACTCTGTGTCTCGTTTCCTCGCATGCAAGCGAGCGCTCTCACGCGGTCAAGACAAAAGGGACAAGGAGAAAAAAACCTGCGCTCAATTCTGCCCGGATCCTGCAGCTGGCGTACGATTGATTTCTGCCTGCGCGCTCATCTCCCCCCTCTTTCATTTTATGAAGTATGTTTACCATAATTCAATAGCCCTGGCCTCGGGAGTCTAACCATTGGAAGATATTGACACCCCTCCAGTGAGCCATGATTCTATTCTCGAGCTCCTTTCCCGCAGAGTTGTTGCGTATCGTTGGTTGAGTGGGCCGCACGCGCTCATTCCAGGGTGCCTCGCGGACTACGCCAGGTACCCCATCAGTGCCTGCTGTCGCAGAACTGTGGCACATCGATTTTTTTTTATCTTAATCTATTTATCCGTCAGGAAACCTTTTTCTATTTCTGGAGGACCGAGCAAGTCATGACTCCTTGAATAGAGGAGACAGAGGGACCCATGAATGTGTGTCTCTGGAGGGATTTGCATCGGAGGCAACCTGTTTCCTTTGTCTGCATCTTTATTTATAAGATTCTTGATTGAATCATATGAACTGATCTTGTATTTATTTCTGTTAATGTTGAAATTACAAGCCCACGGGGGTGCGCCAAGTAAGGCGCATTAATAAAATATTCATTCATTCGTAGCGATTTGTCATCGGGATCGCTTGTAGCAGAACGCATTTATCATCGTCTTTCAACGTCACACTGTAATCTGCGGCGTCTTGATTTCATTTTAATTGAGGCAAATATGTCCAGCATTATTTCAGAATATGAGCCATTAGTTTATGTCATTTTGTTTGAATGATATGGCCTTGCCAGTCATGACTAAAAAAATTCTACAAACTATTCAGTTCATTATTCATTGCTTTTTCGTGGTGGGTGCATGTGCACCACAAATCCAGCATCATCCATGTAGATATGTGAGTCCGTGCTTGTGTAAACGAATAAGTATATGGATTTATTTCAAAATACAAAATATATGTGGCTTTCTTATTTCCTTTTTTTTTCCTTTCAGAGAACTGCAGCTGACCCAGTCTGCTTGGTAACATGCTTGATAAAATCGTGATTCTGCTCATGTACGAGATGGACCAATTTAATTGCCATTGATTTTCCAGGGTAAAATCTTACAGACTCATCACTTAATTCCGAGCTTCAAGCATGAGAACCTACAGCTGCATGATTGTCAGAACTATACTCTTATACCCATCTCACTTGGCAGACAGTTTAACATGAACCTGCTCTTGTTCTTGAGTAATGATGCGAACAGCATTGTTTCAAACATTCTGTTTTGGCCCATCAGAAGGGGAAAAAGTTCTCATTCAAGGCACCGTTGTTGGGCTTTATCTATTGGATAATTTTGATTGTACGTGAAGCCGTAATTTTGACAAATACATGGGGATCGTTCTGCATTTCAGCCAGTCATACTTCCAGAAGAAATGAAAGTATGTCTGAATGGTTCCGCACAATGATTCTCTCTGTTACTGTCTTGTTAGCAGTTGGAGCTTCTGAAGAGAAAAAAGGTGTGTGAAAACCCTTTAACTGGTGATTGAAATGCGCACAATTTTGTGTCAAAATTGAGCATTTTATTTCTCATCTTACCTTAACGAAGAGAATTGGCTACACCAGAGTTGCATGTTCACAGAGTTAACGTATCATTAATAAGGGAAGATGATTGAAAACAGATCAAGAATAATCATCCGTTTTGAGGGATGTTTACCCCCCCCCCCCCACCTCCCGTTTGTGTGTGGCATAATTTCTTCATAAAGGCGTCCGTGAAATCGGCTCTGATTTAGATAATTTCTTTTCTCTTCTTTGAAACCAGATCAAGGTTTTGGAAATATGCCTTCTTCAGAGATAGTAGTCTGCTTGTTCTTGGTATAAAAAAAGAAAATATGCTTGTTCTGCCTCATTTTGGGTGCTGCGGATCCTTTTCCCAGAAGCACTTGGGGTGGCTTGTTCCCAGAAGTACAACAGGGATTTACAGAGCTCCTTCTTCATGAGTTGTTTCTCATGAAGGGGGGGGGGGGTCCAACGAAGGTCTGGACACCCACCCATGCCCTGTACGGTAAGGCTGAACAAACACCACCCCCCACCCCCACCCCCCCCTCCCACACATCAGAGCTCGATTTCATGGAAAATAAAACGCTAATTGCCAGCGCGCCAGATCACATTTACAGTCTGTCCAGATGAAAAAGAGGAGACCATCTCCTGCTGCTTTGAGGGTATTTATAATTCTGTTCCTGGAGCTCTCGCTACAAAAAAACAACCTCTCGAGCAATTACGGCAAGAGAGACCCTTAATAGAGGAGCAATAAAGTGTCTGTTTTCCTAAAAACATGAGCGAGGACAGCGATAAAATCAGTTATCACCCTGTCTTGATAATGATGCGATAACTCTGATTAAGTATGGGCCTATATCATGTTTGGAGTGTAACTCATTGGCGATTGAAGGGACGCTTAGCCCCCTAGTTCTTATCAAAGACAGTGGATCCGCTTTCATCAAAAGCAACAAAAAAGGCCATTCTTTACCGCTCTATCTGATATCTTCTCCTAGATGCCTACTTTTTTTTTTTTTTACAAACACAATAAGTCCATCAGGCTTGGTGCTGTAATCCATAAAGCTAGCAGAAGCGGGAATCTGGTGATAGCCTGTTCTTATTTATGGAGACATTAAATAGGGTTGTTGGTAGAGAAGGATAAACTAACTGTGTACCCGGAGGGAAAAATGGAGGCTTCTGTTTGGTTTATGTGGGGTGTAGGGAATGTCGTCTGCGCCGCTCGTCGATTGTTTATGGGGCGGATAAATATTTTTTTATGATTTCTTGGAGTGACGGAATTACTAGCAATTCTTTCGGAAAATGAGGAAGGACTCAGTGTTAGGCAGCGTTGTTGAAAGGCAAAATCATGGAGAGTCCAGCGAGGAATGCTGGCAACAAATTTTGCAAAAATGATCCATAGGGCTTGAGCCGAGCCTGGCTGCCGTTGAGAACAACCGTGTGACCGTTCCGGATTTCCTCTGTTTGTTCTCTTCCTGTTCCTCAGTCATGAAAGGTGAGGGCTTGGCCTTAATCCTTTATTGGTGCTTATCAGCAGCTAAGCCTGAATAGCAGGTCATCAATAATGTGTGTGAGAGGTTGGAGCGCGTCCGAGACTGGGGCTGGACCGGGCCGAGTCCATAGAGACATTACTAATGAGATTTCGCCCTCCTAAGCAGAGGTCGAAAATGTGGGGCTCCTGTGGGATTCCGTGAAAAGTCGAAACTCATGGATCAGGCCCGTATCACAAGACCATTCTCTGTGGGAAGCACATGGATTCTATGACTCCAGTTTCATACCCAGAATCACTCTTAATTCACCTACTCAATCACAGTGGGTGTGGCATATTCCCAGGTTCACTGATGTTGCTGGTAATTACACTTGCCAGTCTCACTGCCAACTGGTTTCCCCTTTGGAGCCACTTCATCTGTAGCTTTATGGTATACAGTGTGTACATCTCTCTTGGATTTTGAACTCGCGCTGAAGTCAGTGTGGGTGTAGATGCTAATCAGTTAGGTCCTATCATACTTCAGCTCTCCTGACCTGCTCTTATGCAGTTTGCAATTAATGAACATTACATCACTCCTTAGCGCTACCGAAGAGCAGGGGTGGACAAGACTCATATAGAGGTGGAAATTAATTCAGTCTTCTCATATACCTTGGGGGGTGTATCTCTGTTAGGTGTCTGTGTGGTAATGTAGATATACCACAGTTTTTACCTTCTCAGTCCTACACTGTGACACTCATGCTGTATCATTTCGTAACTGCACTTACGTATATCTTTGCCTTTGTCTTTTGGGAACTACTTTGGATAATTATTTCAAATAATTTGCTGGGGAGCAGATGTTCTCCTAAAGAGACACATTTCCTTTACTCTTTTAATTAATACAGGAATCCCGACCTTCAGCCATAGCTCTAGCTAAAGATCTGTTAATGGTCCTTTGAACTTTTAAAAATATAGAGGTTTGTGTTCAGTCTGATTGGGATGTCTTTGCCAAATTATTCACAATAATTTGTAAGGAAACACTGTTATTTCTGTGTTGGAATTGTTTTTGTAAGTAATACTGGCATCCCAATCCTAAGCCTTAGTACTAGCAACTTAGCAATGGAAAAAAAAATGTCTGGAAATGATCCTCATCATGCAGATTTTTTATTCTGATTAAATGGGCATTGTTGGGCACGACTTTGTCAGATTGAATTATTATACCTTTTGCTTTGAGGTGGTTTCAATGCAGGGTTAAATGTTTGCTTTAGAATTTAAATAAAGAATGTTTATTTAAACAATGAGCCGCTAAGTCTTTCAGTGTCTTCCTTTGTTAGTTCTGTTTGGTAGTTGCTGCTGTAAGTAAAACTAAGCATCTGTCGTAAATTTGTTTGAAAATATGTTGTTTAATGTAGTACGGTAGAGCAGTTTTTCCGTTTAGCCTCTCAAAACTATGCTTTTAATGAGGGCCTGCCCATGCACTGTAATTTTACATGATACCATTTCCTGTACAACCTTCTGTTGTGTACAGCATTTAATAATTTCATGTAAGAAAATTGCCAATTAAGTTTTTTTTGTCATTTTCTCTGCATCGTTCCACAAAATGGATCAGATTGGTTGCAGCATCGCGAAAAGCATGAAGGAATGAGGACAGAGAGAGGAAGTGGAGGAAAGAGGGTTGGAGAGCAGGGAGGGACGATTACCGAGGGACACTTCCAGCCAGTCTGCAGACTTTGATCAGCTGTATGGTCTTTGCTATCAGTGAACCCACTCTCAGGGTTTTTGTGCTTGTAGATTCCCATTTAGAGATCCATATTTTTATTTTGTCTCATCATTAACTTCTGAATATTATTTCTATCCTCATACTCTTTATTGGTATTTGCACAAATACAGTGGGTTCCAGAATTATGGACACTCTTGCCAAGAAATGCACTGAAACTACAAAAAAAATAACATTATAGAGATAGACAAAAAATATGAGAAGTACTGTAATTCATTAACGTTTCAATGGAACCAAGCAAAATTATTTATTTATTTAATTGAGAATTCATTTCCTCAGAATCAGGGTTTCACTAGTAATGGCACCCCTGGCTCAGTACTAATTACAACCAAATTGGGTAAGAATAATGGGCATAGTTAAGGTTAAGGCGCGCATTTAGAGGGATTTTGGACCGTTCCTGTATGCAGATTCTTTCAAAATCAGTCGCATTCATGGCTTTGCGCCCATCAACTGGCCTTTAAAGTTCAGCTCACAGGTTTTTGATCAGATTGAGGTCTAATTACTGAGATGTCTATTGCAGAACAAAGGCGTTGAAGTTGCAGAACCAATTTTGCACGGCTTTTGAGTTTTTTTGTGGGTCATTGTCAAGGGCATCTGCACTCTCATTGTCTGCAGCAGAGTCTTAGCCTTCTGGCTGAGGCAACCGAACTTGCCTGATACTTGGAGGAATCCATAGAGCCATTGATCTTAACCAGAGCCCTTGGACCTCTCACACTAAGAAAGCTTGAAAGCATCACTAATCCACTGGCATATTGCACCATCGGTATCAGATGTTTATCCTTATATGTCTCTATTTCACTTCCTTCAACACAAATTCTGATTCTGACCAAGTGAATGTAACAGTCGACAGTGCTGATGCATGAATCAGGACGTCTAATTCATCAGGGCTTCTGATTCACCTACAATCATCTGTATAATATGGACAATCTGCTGAATGTTTCTGACGTCGCTCATCCGACGTGTTCTTACATTTGTGTGTAAATTAAATGTGTAGGTGGGTTGAAGGCTGAAGTTATTTTCTTATTTGTATTTTCTTACTTAGTCCTGGTCTGCCTTATAGGTCTGGTTTGTTTCCATAATTTTCTGTAAATTCTGTGAATTGCCAAAAAGGCTAAAATGTTGCACAGTGCACATATCATATTAACAAACATGGGCATACACTGTGTAAACAAAGTGATTCATGCATGGCTTCATACATGCACAACTATGCAAAGAATCATATTAAGGCCCAGCTTTTTTTCATTGCTTCGTATTTGTTGGGGGCATGTTTTGCAAGTTTTGCTGCTTTGGGCCAGTTATAATACTACTTCCTATTGCAGGAAGAGCCCAAATGGGTTGTTGGGTGCCAAATAGTAAACTTTTTTATAAGGTTTGTGTTATATACTGTATGTCTAGTACTTCACAGTACCAAAATGTATTTAAATAAAAAAGAAAACAATTTTTGAATGTATTATTTCAGAGTTTAAAAGAAAATGCACCACAAATGCAGGAATTGCGCTATTTAGTATAGTTGGCTCATTATTTATTTTTATTTTATTTATTTATTTTTTAAATTTAATCAGCGAGAATTGTACTGCTACCTTCAGCATTGGTTTTAGCTTTGTCTACCTTCTGTTGCATAGACTTTGGGCTGCTGTTTCACGATTTCAACATATTTTAATACTTGACGTTCATACTTCTAGGAAACGGCCCACCTAAATGTCTTTTCAGAACAGGCTTTAACTCTTCAGGCACTGTAAGGCGATGCTATGTTAATGCACTCCCCAATACTGCAGTGACATCAAATCCAGGGAGGAAGTCATGCTGCGCAAATTAAATGCTAATTAGGACAGTTTATTTAGATGAGAACATTCTAGAATATCACACTGTTCCCACCATTTGCACTTAACTGACTCTGCATGGGGCTTAAGGCTATATCAGCAGGGTCAGCACTAATCTGAATGAATAATGTTCATTGTGTCTCAATATTTGAACCTAGAGAAATATATTACATTTATCGCATTATTTTATATTCATTTCTGAATATTTATTCCACATCAAACTCAACTCAGCCCCCCACAGAATAAATACCCCGCATTTCACATACTTGAAATGAATGCATTTGAGTACTCAAACGTGACACAATTGGCACAAAACTTTTGAATATGAAAAAAATGTAAAAATAAATAAATGACTGGGAAATTTATTGTCTTAGTTTAGGTTTCTGGTGCCTTTGGATGTGAAAATCAATCTAATGCATGGCTAAGCAATTTCCATGTGAGTATTGTGTTGTGGTTTCTCAAGTTGACATTTTTCAGCCTACACATCCATTTAGTTTGTCAGTGCATCTATGCCTGTTGGAGGTTATGGAAGGATTTTTTTCTTAACTCGCTGTATGATAACATCGCTATAATTCTGCATTGGCTGTACTGTTGAGAAAAAGATAGAGGACTGCAATAAAACTGAATGTGAACAGTTAGTCTGAGTAATCTGATCTGAGCAACAAATAGGATTTGAGAATTAAGGCTTGCTGTCTGATAAGTGCATGTACCAGAAGTAGTGTACAGTATTATTTTCCTGCTAGCTTAATAGAAAATTCCTGCGGGACCACTTGAAGGAAATTAAAATAGAAATGAACATTTAAGCAGATTCTTCATGGAGAGCGAAAGCCAATCCGCATGGCTTCTCTTCCGGTGTTAGAATGCAAGTGAGCTCTCTTCTTCAAAAGAAAACAATTGTTTTCGAGCAGTTTAGTATTCGTCTTGGAATGATTTGGTTTTGTTCTGCTCCAGTGCAAGGCAAATTTAATTAAAATCATATTCGCCCGTTATGGATGGCAAAATATTGCTTAAAAGGCTTAAAACCACCACAGAAGATAAAATATTTTTTAAAAACCACTTCTGCAAATTATTCAATTTGAATAGAAATTCAGTAACAAGCTGCCGGATAGCTCACTCGGTTAAGGCACTGCGCTGCAGTGCAGAGGTGACTATCATGTCGCGGGAGGGGTCAGCAGCTTTTTCAGGGTAGCGCACAATTGGCCATTGCGCTACAGGGTTTCAAATTGGGAAGGGACTGCCGGATTTGGGATGTAAAAATCAGCTTTGTTCGTTGCTCCAGCGCCTCCTGTTGGCCAGTCGGGCGCTCGTCAGGAAGATTTGGGTTGGTTCATGTTCAGGTATCCTTCGCCCTCATTCTGAACTTGCGAAGATTCAACCAATGAGTGTATAAGAAGTGGTGGCTGACAGGCGCGTGCTTCGGAGGAGAGCCGTGAACTGTCCTCACTATCCTGTGTTGGCAGCAAGGGCTCGCATATGAGCAAGCTTTGTACATAGTTCACCAATTGGGCATTCCAGATTCGGGTGGTATTGGAGATGCCTAATTAAAAAAAAAAAAAAAAAAAGAAATTCAGTAACAGCCTAGTGCTATTTCTTGCACTGGAGAGTGAAAAGTATCTAGTCATGGAAGTGTTCTGATTTTCGGGCTGGTTTCACTGGCACAGATTGACCCTTGTCTTGGATTAACCACGTAGCGCTCAGAGCCGTGTTTACTCGCGAACAAACGCCGGCCTTGAGTCCCGGATCCGTCTATAAACGATAGCTCATGTGGGTCGTGTTTAACAGGGCAGCAGTGAGTGCTGCCGTGTGCGCTGGCCCGGGTTACTTTCACTGATGGTCGTTGGCGTAATGGGTGATAACAACTGTGCTGTTTAGCATCTAAACCATCCAGACACTGACTTGAGTTTGTGCGATATGCGATAAGGATGCAATCAATTACGCTATATACATCTTTTACTTACAAAGAAACAGATTGTGAGGTGACAGAATGATGATGATATAAAAAAAACAACTTACATAAAAAATTGTTGACAGTATGGTAAGTTTGGAAGCAAGGTTTGACGCACAGTGGAATCTCGTAACTCACGCATATGTAGCGTGACTCTTGCCGCAAACTACACAAGATTTGCACAGTCTCAACTTTTTCGCAGTCGGCCGGTGCGAGAACTAGCCAGTTGATCACTGAGATTAACACTGCTCATATCGTAACAATACAACGTTGTTTCACTATTCGCTCACCCATACGATTCCTCTTCACTGTTTCGCACATGTGGTCCGCGGGTTGACAGCATCTTCACAAGCTTTTTGTCCTGCCACAGCAAGCCAGCATTAGTTTGTTTGGCTGTCACCATCTGATCACGATGAAAATGAACAAAACAAAATTTACAAACTGAAAGTAATGGAATGTATGCGCGTTACTTCTTATATCACCCAAGACTAATCCTAATGTCACATGATCCCAAACCATTGTCTGTGTTTAGACGCAAAGCAAAAAGCACAGTGGTTGGCACAGTGGTTAGCATTGCTGCCTCACAGCAAGAAGGTCTTGGGTTCAAATCGGGCCTGGGGCCTTTCTGTGTGGAGTTTGCATGTCCTGCCCGTGTTCGCGTGGGTTTTCTCCGGGTACTCCGGTTTCCTCCCGCAGTCCAAAGACATGCATATCAGGTTAATTGGAGACACTAAATTGCCCATAGGTATGAGTGTGAGAGTGATTGGTCTGTGAATGGTGTGTGTGCCCTGCGATGGATTGGCAACCTGTCCAGGGTGGGTCCCTGCCTTTGCCCGTAGTCAGCTGGGATAGGCTCCAGCTCGCCCCGTGACCCTAGTGAGGAATAAGCGATTGTAGAAGATGAGTTCTGCGTGTTTAGATGCAAAGCGAGCAACGTGATCAGACGCGGCTCTGAGACTCGAGCCGGTCGGCAGTACACACATTTCTGGGCAAGTTCGATAAGCCGGCTGATAAGAGATCGGGCTTGAGTTGCGGTAATGAAAATATACCGGAAACAAGTGGTTAAGTTTGGTTTGGGAAAAGAGATCTTCCATTTAAAAAAAAAAAAATTCCAGGATTAAATTTAAGCTGTGAAATTTGCCCTTTTACATACTTCCACTTCAGACCAACAATTTGAGTTGATATATTTCACAAGGCATACCTAGGTGGGTTGCTAATGTACTATGTGCACTTGAGAAGACCGCATCTATGCCTGTACATTCACCTTGACTCACTCACTTCAGTTCTCCTAATTGATATCACATTAAAGATCTCAGGTTTCCAGCAAACAGGGCGCGGCGGATATCCGGAGGAATTATCTTGTGTGTGTGGAGTTTTGCAGGCTTGTGAAGGACTGTTAGAGTGCAGTAGCGTGGAGGTTATGCGAGCGGGCATGCTTGGCCCGGGAGGGGCCTTGGGAGAGAGCACACCATTCCTACCCGACTCCGTCCTCGATTAAGTTTTTAAATGGTGTGGATTTGAGTAATGAATAATTTAGGGTTTCGTAGGTCCTCAGTCTGACTTGGGTCTCCCCTATGGAACATGGGCACTTTCTGCTGACTTTGATGCTAATTGGAGCTCGAGAGGTTCACTGTACTGGGTTAGGTTAGAACATCTTGTCCAAATTGTACTCGTCCAAAATCTGTCAAAAATTAAAGGTGATGGTCATTCATGCCCATGAGCTAATGCTACAAGGTTCAGTGAAAGTCAGGTAGGATCTAAAAAAATGTTTTAGCTTTAGTGAGGGACCAGGGAGGTGAAGCGGATGGTCTATTTACGGCGCACTCGATGGTTTGTGTGCGAGTCGAAGAGGCAGTAAGTGAGAGGTGGATAGACGTGGAAGAATCCGAGGTATGGGAGACTTAATTTTGAGCATAAACGGGATAAAACAAAACATATCATCACATCATAAACTTTTCAATAGTAGGAGGGTAACGGCTTCCCTCTGTTGTGATTCAGGATGAGCCTGAAACAGACTGACCCTGTCAACACAGTTTCTGGCCTCTTTTGCAGCTTCTGTAATTATTTCTTATTATAGCCTAGCTTACTGAGCACTTGCCTAATGATTTAAGCCATGCTGATTTATTCCTGAGATGCAGCTTTTGAAGCAGTGATTCAACTGTAGAGTGACTGTATAATATTGATTTCATTTTTTTTTTCTCCCTCTATTATTGTATTGTTGCCGGCTATGGAATAAAATTTCACGATGCCCTCCGGAGCCATAATAACCAACCAGCACTCACTGGAGACCTAGTAATAAAACGATTACTTCGACTGAGAATGTTTCATAAAATAGTATACCAGAGACTGAGCTAATTTACAGAATATTGCACACTTAAGAATGGAATATTTCAGGATTGTCAAAATTGTCTCGGATCGTTAGGAAGGCCTTTCTTCAATGTCGTATTGCTCTGTCTGCGGAAGTTTGAGAATGAAGATTTCTTGTCTTGTTATGAATCGGTGGATGAAATAACCCGGAGGATATTGACAGATCTCTCCGCCACGTAAAGTCACTCAAGACATGAAATTCTCCAAAATATTAAAAAAAATATTTTTTACAGTGAGTTTGTTATTGTGTCTGACAAATGTTTCATCATTTCTATTACCACGCAGTTTATTTCATTCTGACTGTAGTCTACAACGTATTAGTGAGATAGGCATCACCGTGACATCAAGACATTGCCATTTTTTTCGTAGTTCGTCTTTCTTGGATTCAGTTTTGTGTAACGGTGTGGTATGTTTGTCATTGATATTTTTGTTGGCGATTATTAGATGTTATTTGAGTCGCATCTTTAATAATGAGTGAATTAAAATATTTCAATCTGTTGTAATCTGCCGAGGGGGGGGGTGAAAGCTTCTCAATTTCTATGTTGAATATGAATCTTTTCAATATCAGGGCAATTCACGAGGGAATAATTCTGGAAGGAAATGTTAAATCACACAGTGCCACGATTGATGAATGGGGTGCCTCTGTGGCTCTTTGGCTGTTTAATGAGAATACTTTTATTTTCATGTAAAGCAACGCTTCTCTTACTCAGATGGCCTTTTCTTTATATGTGCATATCTTTGGTATTAATGTAATATACAAATGCAAGACTATTTTCAAGGAATGTGCACCATCAGTTATCAAGGTTGATGTTTTTGCGAGTGATTTGTGCACAGATATCAAAGTGTTTTATGAAGCCCATTTATGGCATTACGACCCTGTAATGTGGCAGACAGCCTTTTTTGTTTTGTACAATTTAAAATAAGTCGCACAACACTGGGGATGCTGTTCATCGGGACTCCTTTGTGCTTCCTAAAAGGAGCCTTGTAGGAGCGTGAAGTTGTCCTTACAGGACAAAAGTGTTGCAGTGCAGGACCATTCACAAACTGACAATAGTGGTTGGTTCCGCAAAGAACTAAAATCGAATCTCAAATAAAATAAGAGCCTACTTTTTTATCTGAGTACCTGGCTTGACTATGTGTGAACTTGGCACCACTGGACCAACTCAATTTTTTGGATGGGGCTGACCCCGCCCTCTTTGCCAGGCGTGATTGATTCCTGGCGCTAAATGGCGCATTGGGGGATTGAGATGACAAAACCCAAGCTGCGCCAGGGGGAAATAATATAACAAGGTTAATTAATTTACATCTGAATTAGAGCACCTACTGATAGCAGAGGGGACTGTGTATAATTAGTTTGTGGAGGGGACTGCTTTCTGTTTTTGCCAAGGTCCTAATGAATACGGTTCTTTCACAATGCATGTGTGACGTGGATGTGTGCGCACAGTAATATCCTCACTGATGTTTTCATTAATAAATTCTGCTCTGAAACGCTACCCTTTTGATTCAAATCATTAATATGCAGCTTATTTCTTCTTCCCGTAATTTGTGCACTAAAAAAGCACCAAAAAACGCTTTTTTTCCCCGATTTTAAATGTCTCTATTAACTGCTGCGGTGAAACTCAACAGATGTTTCACTAAATTGACTTGGCTGACCATCTTCTCCGCGGTGACTTGCAAGTTATAGTTTATGGATGCGGTGATTAGCGAGGCTGTATACGGAGGATGCATCCCGATGGCATCCGCGATGGGTTTCTCCGACCGAGCCCTTTGAAAGTGGCGGGTTCTGTGGAACATCTGCGTGCTGAGTTAACCGAAGGTCGTTTTCGACAGCGCGGCTGCCCCCGAGAGAGGCAGTTATTCTCAGCCCTCTAGGAAAGATGCTTAAAGGCAGAGCAGGCCTTTAATTTTTGAATCCATTTAATCAGGCAACTGCCAATTTGTCATTCTCAACAAATGACCGGGTCTCAGTAATGGGATGAAACAAATGATGAGGGCGTCTAACACCTCCTCTGCCCTTTCAAATGGGCTCTCCCCGCCAAAGCTTAATGCGAATATGACATACACCTCTTGTCGGCATCAGCCCAGCTGCACAGTCAACTCTCCTTGTATCCTCTTGGCTCTGATTTTTGCTTATTAGAGGGGCAGTGATAATTCCTGTGTGCCCGCATAATTATAGGCCACCCCTTTCATGCACACACACATGCACACACATGCACGTGTACACAGATCCTTGTACTTCTATCCTTGTGAGGACCTTGCATTGACTTCCATCCATACTATGTGTCTTTACAGCCTTTCCCTGATCTTAACAATAAGTAACGTATGCCTAGCCCAAACCCTTAACCTAACCTTAACTAATAAGTCACAATTTGTCTTTGTAGTTGTGAGGACAGGCAAAAATGTCTTCACCTCCCAATAATGTATTCAGTCTGTAGGGAAAAAAATCGTTTTCTAGTCCACACTGTGTAGCAAGCACAAGAATACACACACTCAGCCTCAATCTGCACGCGCTGTTAGGCACACACAGGCTACATATGCGCATTAGCCTAAATGGCATGAAGCTGGAATCATTTGTGCTTTATACTGTACAAATGACCCGTGAAAATGACAGCGTGGAGCAGAGTGTAAAATGCCCGCGAGTTGTTGGCCTGCCCGGGAAATCGGAGCTGTCGGATGGTTTAACCTCCCTGCGACGCCAGGACTCGGGGTTAAATTTACCATGTCGCAACCGCTACTCAGAGAAGCCACAGTCATGTGCAATGAACGCTGCATGCCTTTGCATGGGGGACCCCAGAGTGGAGTGGCTATTGAAATATTAAGGAAAGAACTGAACTGGACTACAGGACTGTGGTTTCTGTGATCTTTTCGTTATTATTTGTTTTTATTTTGGCTTCATGTGTCAATGGTGTGGTGCGAATGCGTTTCCTCTGTGATCGATAGGCTGCTCCTCGCCCGGCATATGTTGGGACCGGCTCCAGCTTCTGTACGACTCCGACCTGAATTAAGCGGGTTAGATAATTGATGAATGGATGGATGCTTCTTACCGGGACCCTCACTGGGCTCTTTCTTTTACATTATTGATGCAGAGGGGTTTCCACTTTTACATGGAGCCTACACAGCAATCGGTCATTGCTCCAGCGCTCATTATTCGTAAAGTGGGGAGGTGGTTCCCCCATCGCTCATGCTCTCATTGGCACCTGGACCCAGTGGGTTCTCCTTGTTTCACACGATGCAGCCTTTGCTATTCCTAACGTGCTCCTCGACGGCTGCCTTCAGACTCGCCGAAAACGCGGATTTGTCGGCGCCCCTGGGGAATGCGGGAGGATAAGAGAGCATTGCTGGAGGATCCGGACTACTCTCTCACAGCGTTTCTAAGATACCGTTCTGATCGCATCTCTGGAATACAGTTGTGTTTTACACTGATATACGGGCACAGGGACTTTCAGATGTGGCCTGTTGGGACTTTTACTCGTCCTGGTTCGGAAAGTCCTTGGTGGTTCAGTTCAAGGCCATGCGTGTGTCGAGACTCACTTTTGGTTTTCGATGTCACTGCACGCAGTACGGTGAATGTATGTCGACCACAGTCTCAAGCCTCCCAGCAGCAGTGTTGGATGCTGTAATGTTTCCCAATGTCATTTTTCGTGGTTAGTCTTCTATGGTATGTTTACATTCAATAACAACAGCTGTCTGAGCAACTGAGCCACTTGTCTTGTGAGGCCTTGGGTTCTCGAGAATGCGCATGCGTGTGGTTTAAGCCCATGTGTCGTGGTTAAAGCTTGTCGCCATGGTGTCGGCACGTCCATCTGCAGCTGACGTCCTTGGCCTTCCTGCCCCCCTCCCCATCGCAGGCTAGCTGATAGCGATGCTCAATCTTTTGTGATATCCGTGGCTAATTTGCTGCACAATTTTTGTCAGTATTAGAGCCAGTAGCTGGCATTGACTCATTCATCAGCTGGGCACACGAGATATAAACAAAGCATTCAGTCATTTCTGTCTGTCAGAATGATGCATTCTGTCATGTCCTGTCCGTCACAGGATAACTAACGCTTTGCGTATTCCTCAATCAGACTGAATAAAGCCTCAAATTTTGTCAAATGTTGTAAAATAGTCATTTAATCTGGCATTTATGCACATTAAACTTTTATTTTTTTTGAGTTAGGGGATGTTTTACCCTACCAAACTGCAGATTTAACGTCCTTCAGATGCAGGGGAGATAGCGACTAGAGAGGAGAATGCAACTTCCCATTTTCCGAAGTTTAAATGTTAATTCATTCATCATCACTCTTGTCATGCGCTCGAATACGCCTCCGTTTGTTTATGAGCATGCTTGCGGTTATTTATCAATATCCACGATTGGCCCCCTGCGATCCCATCTGCCGACCGCCGTATCGGAAATCAGGAGCCTATTTCACCGGATCCCTTGGAGGCTGGAGGAAGGGTACGTCAGAAACTACTCGTGTTAGAGGAAATGTCCTTTTTTCGACATGATTAATGGCATAATCAAGCAGTCTTGGGCATTAGACTGAGGACGGGAGAGTAAACATTTTTCATGCCTCGTTGCGTAAGAGAATGGCTTCATAGGATAATGTGTGTGTGTGTATGTGTGTGTGTGTGTGTGTGTGCGTGCGTGTGTGTGTGTGTTTGTGTGCCCTACTTAAGTAACTTTACTTATATTAGCATTTGTTGTTCACTGGTATATTTTTGTTCTCCATCCATTCTACAAAGTGTGCTCTGTGGTTGAAGGGTAAGGGACAGTAAGCAGATGGTGGGTGGTTTGTGTTTGGGGGCAGGGTGGTGAATCTGAGGACCCTTCCACTGAATGTGCCAGTATGTTTGTGTGTGAGTGTGTGTGTGCGCGTGGGGCATCTTGCCACAAGCTTTCTTATCAGCGATAATGTCTCAGCTACCAAACAATGAACAATAATGATACTGTAATATTCTTCCTGTCTCCCTCAGTTTGTGCACGTTCACCAAGTTTTGAAAATGATACTTCACTGCTTAAATGGCCCTTTTGTTTGCTTCTGCTTCGAAATATTGAACAAATTTTACTCCCTGTTTTATATTTGTAATTCCTAATTCTGAGAATGATGATCATTCGCACTAGCATCCATGATGTAATTTTTTTTTCTGCCCCTCCCCCATGCACCGAGTCTTAACTCTGAATTGGATTTGGCCTGACTATCACCCGAGGTCTGAGCAATGAGCAACTTTCCTTCGGCAGTCTGAGTCAGGCTCTGGTTTTGACACAACCACTAGATTAACGGTACCTCCTGCGGCACTGCGTCCCCAACACAACTCAGGGGCACAGGAGTTTTCATGTCCATTTAACATCTCTGTCATAAACCAGGACATAAAAAAACAGTAGGAGTTGTACTGCCTCTGTCGCTTGCCACCAAGAGAACCCTGCACAGCCACTACGTATTACTACATATTTCTAATGTATTGCTCAAGCTTGAATTCGGAAGCCTGCTCTATCTTTTTGAAGCGGTTAAATTTTTTTTTTTATTCTCAAAAGAGCTTGTGACATGGGATTGGGGGGGGGTTTTAATTTGGCTTCAGTAGCACGTAGCTGGTGAAAACCAGTCAGGTCTAAAGGAGCATGTCCCTGATTTAGCTCTCCACAAATCCTTTACGCGCAGAAGGAGCGCGGGGTTGAGGGGCGTTTTGTGGCCCGCGTTGCAGCGCAATCCCCCCCCCCCGTGAGCCGGCTGTTCTGACCTCCAATTAATCAACATTTTATGAAATCAATTACAAGGTCCTTATTCGGATAAATTGTTCTTTTTTCCCTCGTCCCCCTGTGGGACTCTTCATTTTAAATTGTGTTGGGGCGCGCTTCTTGGTCAACACAGGCCCCGAGGTGACGTTTTTACAAGCGTGCTTTATTGATCCCATTAATTGCTTCTTGGATGTGTAATCAAAAGTGGAGGGGGAAAAAACTATAAGAGAACATCTTGAAAACAGCTGGACACTTTATGTGTTTTGTAACAGAAATAGTCTGGGGTGCTGCCTCAGCAGGAACACTATGGAGACACCCCTATTTTCTCCTTCCCAGGAGAAATAGCAGGAGTTTGTGTTGATCGGGGGTGGCCAACCGTGGTTCTGGAGAGCCTCAGGGTGTTTTGGTTTTTGTTTTCACCCACCACTTTAGATCCAAGAAACTAGGTGAGGTGATTACTGCTTTAAATGATTACTTTTAGGTTTATACACACCGGGGGCTTTGTTTTTACGATTAATTCACACGGCGATATATTTTTTTGAACAACTGTTTTTGTCATGAGTGCTTTCATGCAAAATGTGACTGTTACGCAGCGAAAAAGTCAAGTTATTTTTTTCAGATTGAAGTCAATTTTTCTGAGCTTTCGCGCAGTGAAAACGGCAAACGAGATGTAGAAGGAGAATCCAGGCCATGAAGGAGAGCAGCGAAACTCTTGCTTATCGATAATGCTCCTTCTTTGTTAACTACTCTTGTCAATAGCATGTCTACTACTGCTACCTACTGGACCATTATTTTAGCAGTCTCGAAACATACTCCCTTTACAATCAATCAATATTATAGAAAATTCTATATAGGCAGCAGCGGAAGAGCTACGGAGATCCTTGACTTAAGTACACTTTGAATATACTCCTCTTTTTCCAGTAAGTGAGGGGTATGAGGACAAAATCATCACTGGATGATGTTGAATCCGTCATTTTTTTCTGAATGAAGTGCTGCCAGGAATGTTTTCGAACTTTATATTAATCAACTGTCAAATTTGCGTTGCTGCCGGTATGAAAACGTCCGATGCAAAATACTGTTTGCAGGCGAAGAATACACTTTATCGTCTCATTTATTAGTCACGTCACCGGTGTGTAAAGACGTTAAGTGCTACATAACACCAAAAACCAGCAGACATGGCGGCTCTTCAGGAGCAGGGTTAAGTCCCGCCACCCCTTGTGTAGGCCTCATAGAACATTTGCATTTGTTGCATCTTACAACAAAGTACAGGTAAATGTTGGATATTGATCGTCTTGAAGTACCGGTTTTCTTCTTCATATATTGTTAGAATCCTCTGTTCACTCTCTTAGAATCTTTGAAAGACACGTCAATACAGCCTTGTTTACTGTTCATCTCCTGTGTACTGTGTTATGGTCTGTGATAGTATTTAGTCTTTTTAGTCCATCATTTGCTTTTTTATTGATTGTGTTTTTAATGGATTTATATGTACAAGGGGAAAGCTGTTTTATGATATCCAAGGTTACAAATGACTGCAAATACATTTGAATTGGTGAATTCAATAAGGGCCCAACTCAATGTTGAAAATGTGTGTAGTTCGGCCCTTACTGAATTCACCAATTAATTTATGTATGACACAAAATATAACAAAACATCATTGAAGCATCTTTAGTCCTTATATGCTATTTGGTCCCAAAGAATCCAGAGCCTCTTTTACAGCTCAAAAAATATATCAAACTTTTTTCTCAGCTTGATATTTCTTAAGTGCTTGAAATTTAATGAGGACCACGCACAAACATAGTTACTAACTTAACTATGTTGACCCCGTGAAACCCGATAGTTAACCTGAAACAACAGGTTTAACTCATTCCCCACGGCAAGCCGCTGGCAACGGCGCGGCAAATTCTACCATTCCCTACGGTAATCCGGTGCCAGCGGCGTGGACGACATCATTCGGAGTTCCGTTGAAAACATGCCCCAACTCTGCACCTGACTTTGTGTTCAGTAACTGAAAAGGGTGTGAAAGGGACTTGCTTCTCTCCACAAAGAAATTATCTGGAGTGTGGTGTAGCCTTTGGTTGTGCTGGGCTTTTTATTCCCTTTCCATTGCAACAACAAGAATCTCCAGTGGTAATTTGGCTGTCTCTGATGGAAACATTAGCGTGTGATGCCGAGCAAGTGAGTTAGCATGCAATTAAGCCCCGTGACCTGCTGCCATCAATAGGTCATTTGAAATGTACTTGAGTTTCGGCAATGCTAGACAATTATTCCATGGAGGGCTTTTTTTCTTCCCAGCTGAATTAGTGGGGGTTGGTCGGGGCTTGGACTGGAGGATGAGAGGATGTTTCTTTTGTAGCCTGTTCTTTAGAATGTCTGTAGTGATTACAAATGCTATATTTCTAGCTAGAATAGCATTCTGTCCCACAACTCTTAACATTTTCAAGGAGAAGGGTAGCAAATTAGGTCGCACACCCCCCACCCCCCCACTGATAAGGTTGTGTAGCTTTTAACTCATGGTAATGTCACGAAGCTCACCAGTTGGACTTCGTTCTTTAAATCAATAATCAATATGCTGTTTGACACCTTAAAAAGACTCAGATAGCTGAGACCTCAGAGCAGAATATTAATTGGTTTAAATCGGTTTTGATTATATATTGGCCCACATTTTTGTTTTTATGAAACTAGGCTCTTCCAGCCCATGTCATCCAGCGTACATTTTACAAACCCTCAGTCTTCAGTCTCCTGAGAAACAATGTTAGTCATGCAATACTCCTACTCCTCTCTTCGACCCACTGCACTGTACTACTGTACAGCCATCCAGAGACACATCTGCCCCCATGAGACCAACCGCTCTTTTACAATCCATTTTACACACAATTTATCTGAAAATATTTGCCTTGTAACAGTACTCTGGGTCCATTTAGTAGACGGTATTATTCTTTTGTCATGCGGGCGTGGAAGGAAAAAAGTTGTCAGCACGATCTTAACAAGGCAATTCTGGCGTCTGGGCCCACTGTGATTCACTGCACTGTACAGGGACTTGACCAACTCACCCCTGTTTTGGGAACTGGGAGTGTGATCGAGAAGTGCTGACCATGGGCCTTGTTAAAAATTTCTTTAGTTGAGCTCTCTCTCTTTTTATTTCCTCCTGGTCTGTGCGGCTCTTTTGAATTTAGTCAGGCTTTAAGTCAGTATGAGAAAAGGGTAGAGTGCCGTTTTTATGATTGCAGTCATAGACGAATCTAAATCATCATTATTTCTTTTTACCCAGGGTTATGCTCATGTCTGTTCTCTGCCAAGATGCATTAGCATCGCGGTGCGGACCGACAGGATGCTAACATATGAGTACTTGCGAGTGACAAGTAGCCCCTCTACTGGTTTTATCCTCAAAGCACTCGAGGAATAATCTGGAATATTATTCATAATAAGTTCATAATAAGCACACTGAGGTTTTCGGTCCCATTTTTCTATGTCATTCCTTTTATTTCATCTCTCGAGCAGGGGAAATGAACAAACATAATGAGTCGAATATTCAGGTGTTCTGCTTATAGAGAAACATGCAGTATACAGGTATTGGGAACCAAGACATTTGATGTTGGATGAAACCTAAAAGGTGGTGGGTGGCATCCCTCTCTGCATCATGAGAACACATTGTGCTGTGCGCTCACGAAGCGAAGGCAGGAGGGAATTTTTTTGACTTTGTCATCAGAATGCATCATGCCGAAAGGCCACTGGTGTTCTGTGCAGAAAGTCAGTACCGCTACAGAACGGAGAATTGGGAGAAATGCCTTTGCAGTGCAGAATTGTGCTTGTTTTTGCCAACTCAAAGGTATTTCTGCAATTTAATTCTGTTAAATAAGATCGATAATATAGCACTTAGATGCTAACGGGGTGGCCAACATTATTCTTCCCATTCATACAGTGTCACTCCCTAATTTGTTGCATAGTTTTTGAGAAACTCGTAAACACACATGCAAGTTATCACAATACCTATTGGCGGAATGTAAAAAAATGAGGAAAATGTTTTTAAAATCACTGATTGTGGCAGTTAGACTAGATTTTTTCTCTTTTCCCCCTCCTCTCTTTCTCTGGCAGTCATTTAAGCATTTTGTCAAGTGGGTTTGTCTGTGAGACAGTGACCGTAAGACATTCAGTGTAACTGCTGTTTGCAGTAAGGGAGATAATTGAACTATTTGCAAGCCGAATGAGATGATACCCAAAGCTTTCAGTCTCAGGCCGGCATTCACACCCCTCTGTGACCCCGTGCCCTAATCACCTCCAGTGCAGTCAATTTCTGTGTTTGTGACTGCTCATTTCTGTCCACTGTGCGTATTTTTTATGATAATGTAGCCACACACAAGTTTTGTAGCCAACAAAATGGTGTTTTTCCTTTGTGTGGTGGGCATTTCTGCCGGGGCTCTCATTATTCAACAAAATTCTCCAAGTTGGAGTTTAGATAAGTATAGGAGGCTTTGCATGTGTCTGCCTCCATTTTGAATGAGCCCTTATTGTCATCTTCTTTCTTGCTTATGTGTGTCTGTGCGCCTCTTGTTCTTAGCATCCTAAATATGTTGTGTTTGTGTTATAATTGACCTCTAGAGCAGCAATCCTTGTTTGCCATTTCTTTGTTCATCTACAATTTTCCTGGTGTCTGTTTTGGATTTGTTGCAGTTGCGTCATTTTGGTGCCTGCCCGTCTGTGTGCTTTCTTGCTGATTGGCCAGACAAAGCTATTGCAGAAGCTGGTCTTTTTTCTGCTGTGAGTGATGGTGCTCGAGACCATGAGAGCGGGACTTACTCTGCAAAAACCCTAAAATGTGTCAATCTCAAGGGCAATTTTAGTGTCACATTTAGACTTAAAATCCTATTTCTGTTACTTTTTTTGCAAAATCTAAGTTTTTGCTAAATTGACAAAAAAAGTTGCCAGTGATGTGTGACGGTTTGACTCGCTTGCTAGATTTGCCAGTGAGGTGAGAACGCTTTTCGAGCAAATTGCACCTTTAAACGAGGTGATATTTTGTAGTCTAATGAATAAGGCTCTTTATGTCTTGTTATCAGGCTAAAATACTTGCGAAGACGTTTTTTTGCAGTGTGCAGTATAGGAGGAAGCTCACAGCTCAAGGGATGGTGGTGCACTCTGCCCAGCCAACATTGTGTGGCCAGCTGTCAATAAGGCATGAAGATCCAGTTAGAGGTCCAAAGTGCCGCTCTCATATTCAGCTCTTGCCATAATGTGGCTCTGCAGCAAGGGCATAAATGTGACCAGCCATGGTAAAAGGTTCCCCAGAGCGACGATCAAGCTATTGAGAAAACGCGATTTAAATGTCCCGCTCGCCACGCGGACTGTGTTTACGTCCACATTTGGAAAACTGCTTCTGATCCACGGGATTTAGCTCCAAATACATCATGCGAAATCCCCTCAGTGTCTCGATAAATTTCCATTTCAATACTGCCGAAAATTGGTTATTATTCAGTGGCGGAGCTAGAACTGGGAATTGGGGAGGGGGGCCAGACACATCCCTTTTTGACAACAATTTGTCCTGGCTTGTTCTCAATCATTTTCCCTTATTGATACGTTTTCCGGTTATCAAAATTGGAAACTGAAGGCACGGTTTCTCTCCATATGCGATTTAACAGCGATGAAATTATGAAATTCAGTACAGAAAATAAATGTGCTTATTAATAGGCCAATGCTTTGCATTGATTGAACTGGTCCGCGTTCCAATGAAATATCGCCCTTCAATCTCGTATTGCTTGGGTTGATAAAAAAAAGTGGCAATCGACAGTTAAAAGCGTGCGGCTCAAGCTATTTGCATGAGAGTCGACTGGTATGCAATTTTGAATAACGTTAATTTTAATTCTGCAAATACGCATCCAAATGAATGATTGCGGTCTGACTGAGAACAGGTCAGGACTAATAAGTGTTTTAAACGGATGCTTAGTGAACCTCAATTCCCATTTCTAGCTCCGCCACTGAATAATATGAGGGCCTTTCTCAAGAGAACACCACTGGCACTACTAATGTGGCACAGGTTTGATGCATTATTTGTGAGAATATTCCCTGTGGCAGATTGGTCCGTCTCCACTTGTTTTCAGATATCCACTGTTTTGTTGTTTGCTTCTTTTTCTCTTCCTGTGCTTGGTTTGTAGTTGGGCAGCGGGGGCTACACTCCAGCTGAAGGTGATAAGCTACTACATAAGTAAGAGTAGACCATGAGAATTTATATTTAGTTACTGGTGAATCCATTTCAAAAATGTTTCCTTGTTAGCCATTATAGTGACTCAAACCGGGCTTCACTTTGGGCAATTGGTCTTCCCATTCCTACAAGGAGGCATCGCAATCCTATTGTGTCCTCTGAATCAACTCACAGTGCGCATTTCTGTCTTGAGGAAAACCTACAGAAAAAAAAAAATCTTGGAAATTTCACTAATTAAAAGTGAAACTCAGCAAATACAGTATATAGGGTCCTTTCAGGATTTTAAGGAGAAAAAATGTCTTTTGGAGCATGCAATTCTACTGTTTTTTGGATGTGTCTGGATGTCTTGTGACATGTGAATAGTAGGAAGAGCTTTAAAGGGGCAATAAGTGAAATCGTTTCACCACTAGGTTTGCTGTTGTGCACTGCCTGTAGACCAAAACAAAGTGTGACATGAGCCACAACTCCCTCTACCTCTGCTATTTGGCAGAATGATATGCCAGTTGAAGTTTCCGCTGCCTTGTTACTCAGTATATCAAACCTGAAATGCTCACGAAACTGCAGATTTGCATTAATTGCAAATGTTAGCTGGCTGCCAGGCTACTCACAACCGTAACACCTGGCCCATTGCTGGGACCGAGCCGCTAACAACTCAAGCTCCGGATAGTAACCCATGCTATGATTCTAACATTAAATTTAATTGAATCGACATAGCGATATGTGCCTAACATTACTGTAACACTCATTAAAGCAGACATTTGACTTTATGTTGTTACTTACTTGTCCAGGAGAAAAGAGCCAGCTCCACTGGCGCCGAAAAGGGGGGCAAGGGCACTAGGACCCAGTGGCGGGGGGGCATAATAAGGACACTGGCGATTGTGTCGAACCTCGACTGTTGTCAATATAAGTATAGTTTAGGGCTGTTGTTTTCATATTAATCAAGACCTGCAAACAACACTACTATCTAGCCTAGTGCTGCTGGATATTTATACCACCGCAACTGCATTCATTTCTCAGTCATGGTGCTGGCAGTCGATGTCATCATGGTACATTATTCATCATTTTTATTGAACATAAACCGTTATAACATTAAACAATTTGGATTTATTTTTGGAAAATTCTTAATAAAACAAACAATGATAATTTTAGTTTGCTGTTGAAATCGTCATTGAGACAGAAAGTGTTTCTGGGTAATGGCCATGAGCGTGATCGCAGATCAGCTGTTTTTACGATGTCCACTCGCTCGCTGATTATTGTTCCCATAAGTCCATACTGTTCACAAAATTTCAGATCATCCCAATAAAGTTATGTTAATGTGTCGTTCATTTACTCATTATGCCTTATTGTCCTTGTTGATGACCATTATTAAGATAATAATTTTAAGATGATAATGAAAAGAAAGAAATGGGAAACTTTATATTACAGAATGAAAGAGTGTAGTAATCCTTAGTGTGTTTTACATAGGAATATAACACTTAGAGGAGCGTGCAATTACTTCAAGCTGTCAGAGTGAATTTTATGAAATAGCAGCGTCATGAATGCTTTAATTTGTGAGGGAAAAACACATGCGTGAATGTGTGCTGTTACAATTCGCAAGTAATAGTATGCGCACTGTAATCCGCTGATGTCAAAAGATTGTTTGATTTTGTAGTGGTTGCGGGCATGTACTATGCGATTTAAGCTCTGGCTGATCCTGCCTACCCGCCACAGGCCTCACTACGCGTTCATTCATGATGTACTTTTGTACATTGAAACGAAAAGTCCAAAGCACTAGTTTTAAAGAAGAAGTGATGGATTTCAGGCATGTGTGTCTGGGTTAACGGGAATGAGCCAAACGCCTTCTTATTTTTTATACCGTAAGTGTTGCAATATAGGGGCACGATGAGGTGCACGGAGTAGAGGCACTGTGAATGAGCTGAACACACAACACGGCACTTTTTAGCCCCCCCACTTCTTTAGTGAATCCGGCGCCCCTGGCTAGCTCTGAGTCAAATTGTAGCCCCTTTAGCTCTCGCAGTGCTCTTCACCTTGGAAACGCAAGGCCAATATTAATCCGGGTTCTGTCCCTTTCTTTATCCGACAACTTCTTCACCAACAACCGTTGTTTCTTTCGAAGTAATTTCGGATCCGGCTGGTCTTCAGGTGAACATTTCGTTCCACTCTCCGCCATTTTGCTTTATAAAAAATACGCGCTGCCACTGCTCACTGGCTGTATGAATGCATTCTCGGGATTGAGGAGGCGACGATTCACTTGAACGGACATGAACTCGCGGCCAGACCGGCCTTGTAAACAATGGGCTGGAGATCAACACAGAGAGCGGGTGTGTGACTCACGTTCTTCACATAGCGAGTTTTAATCCCTTCAATCTAGAAATTATGCATTTCCGCTTAATGCCCCTTTAACTGTTTCTCGACCACTAAAATGCAAATGCAAGATGCGAGGTACAGATGAAATTCTGACTGCGGATTAACCCTAGTCCTGCTGGTCGCTGATATATAAAGGACCCATGCTCATTTCTCTGAGTGCCGATCGTCAATATATCATTCCCTGGTGGCTATTAACCTGTATGCCAGTCCTCGATAAGCATTAGCCTACAGGGCGGAACTAGGGTTAAGGACAGTGCACGCAAATGTTTTACTAAATAGATTGGAGATATAAAATGGTAAGTGGTGCTTCCCAAGTGACAGTAATAATATTACAACTAATGTCATCTGATCACCAGACAAAATGGCAAGACCAAGCTGGTCAGTGTGCTTGCCTTAGTCTTTCACTGAGCTGTAGCAGCAGCTATAATAATAATAATTGTAATTATAATAATAGTGGTGGTGGTGGTGCACTAGTTAGCACTGCCGCCTCACAGCAAGGAGCTTGTGGGTTCGTATACTGCCTGGGGCATGTCAAGCTGATTGGAGACTCTAAATTGCCCACTGGCATGAGTGTGAGTGAATCGTGTGCATAAGATGTGTGCACCCAGCAATGAATTTGGCGAGCTGTCCAGCATGTGTCCCAGCCTATCACTCATTGTCCGCTGGGATAGGCTCCAGATCCCCCACAGGCCTAATGAGGCAGAAGCAGTATAGATAGTGGATGGATGGATTGTAATGATAGGGCATTTCCATTTAATGGCATGAATTTTTTCTCAGGTTATTCCAAATTAAAGTGATTTTACACATCTGAAAGATAAGCTATTCATCAGAATATACAATAGGTGGGCCATGTGCGAGAGATTGTCAAAGGAGTCTTCAATTAATACCAATTAATTAAAATACCATTTGGTATGATTGTGCATTAATTATTCATTCAGGGCTCATGACTATCTCAGAATATTCTAATTATTTGAATTATCACTGTTCTTATGAGAATGATGTAGCCATTTCAATATCCTGGATTTTTGTAGGTCTGATGACTGTTGCTTAGATACAGAGATGGCACAGTATATTTTCCTTTTTTTTATTTTGCAAGATTATTTTATTTTTTACCCAGAATGGTGATCATACCTCTCAAATACTCCTCGAGCAGAAATTACTCTGCCACGGGAATTTCATTGACAATAATAGGTTTCTCTGGGACACAGTAACAACAGAAAGTAAACTGCAAAGCAGAGGGAAAAATATGATTTGAACTTGTTCTTCCCACACACACACATGCATGAATTGCACTCATGTCGTGCGTGTTTGTGTGTGTGTGAGTGTGTGCGCGCATTTGTAGTAGCACATCAGCACATTGATCTGACAGTGTTGATGAACAATCCTGTGAAATAGATGTAGGAGGGTGGAAAGAATTATGTAACTGTAATTAGCATGCATGATCTGTGTGTTACAAGCCCTGCTGAGATTCTTTCACTTTTTTCTATAATGCTGCGGATAGAAGTCATTTCTGAGTGAGAGGTAAACAAAAAGATTTGGCTGAGACCTTGGGGTGGGGGACGACCCTACTCAGTGAGTGAGGATGGGCTTTACTAATAAACAAACAGCCCGTTTGTTCTCGTGATGAATCGTGTGTAGGTGGGGATCTCCTTGGCAGCAGTGATGTATGCCAAGATGAAATTGACCTGAAACAGCATTCTGGATGAAACTTTGTACAGCCAATTAGATGAGAGAAAACTTATGACTGCAAACTAACTAAAAATTGCCTTATGAGCGAGCCTGGATTTCAGGCATTTTAGGTGCTGGATCGCTTGGTTTTTGGTTTTGTACATTTTTTGCGGCACAAAGGCAGATTCCTGAGTACCAAGGGCATCAAGTAAAACACAATCCCCCGAATTCATAAAGGGTGTTTTTCCCGTGATCACGGTTTACTTGGCTAAACAGTGTATAAACAGGTGATGATCAAATTTAGGCCCGAATTCATTGAGAGATCAGATCAGCTGCTGATGACCATGGATCTCTTGCGCATAGTTGAAATAGCACAGGAACAGATGGCTGGGCAAAGGCAAGGTGCCGAATTGAAGGTTTTCAAAGACAGGACGAATCCTTTTGAAGAGTATAGCGTCACGAAATTTGTGAAGCGATACAGAATTTCCGAAGAATCATACCGTTATATTCTAGACCTAATTGAAGCAGATATTGACCATCCCACAACACATAACCCTGGCCTTCTTCCAGTACACCAGCTGTATTGCCCTGCGCTTTTATGCATGTGGCGCATTCCAAATGGTTGTTGGTGACACGTGTGGTGTATCACAGGCTACCTGATGTCGAGTAATTTGTCATGTTACTGAGGGGATATGTGCCAGGAAAAACCACGTCATACCATGCAGAGTGTCACATGACACCACTACACATCGGCTAAGCAGGGACTTGCACACGGATGGGTAAACACCCGATTATGTTCTACCTGAATTCTGCTAGTCACAGGAGTTTATCCACACGCATACTTCTCTGTTTTATCCACCGTACAGTAGTTGTACGTGACAAACAATCGGGTGATCATCACCCTTTATGAATTCTGGCAAATGATTTTGAGTCCACTGAAATGATGATATAACTGAATGGCTTTGAATGATTATGTTTTCAAAATACTGCATAACTCTCAGTGAAATGAAACATAATGTAAATTGCAAAGAATGATTTGACATTTCATATCAGAATCATTCAGTATAAAAACTGCAATCATAAATAACAGCTGCACTGAAAAGGGAACATAGCTAACTGCTATTGCACTGCATTAAGAGAGAGTTTCTGGCTGGCTTGAAATTTTATCATTTTAGGGGCAAGGTGCAGGTGTGGTGTCATGGGTTTCCTTGATGAGGACACAGAGGTGTCCCCTATGGAGATTTTGAAGTCATGGATGGGACAGGTCGGAGCAGGGAAGAAGATTTTGTTAGGGTTTTAAATTATGATAACATAACATAACATGAGTGGCGAGGACAGGCCTTTCAGCCTAACTAGGCTCGCCATGATGATGGTTATCCATCCAAGTCTGGATGTCTTTTGACAAGCAGAGATGCTGGCAGAGGTCTGCATGTTAGACCGTGGTAAAGAACGGAAGAGTTGGGTATCGTCCACATAGTAAAGGTTGAATATTACATAAGCGGAGATTACAGGACCAAGAGTGCTCGTGCAGATGCAGAAGAGGAGAAAAATAAGGTCCAAGTCTTGCAGGACTCCCCTGCTATGGGGACGAATCATCGATACTGCACTCCCTCAGGCCGCCTGGAAGGAGTGATCTGCGAGGTAGGATCTGATCCAGTCCAACGCTGTGCTGCCGATGCCTACAGCTGTCAAGGCGGACAGGAGGATGCGGTGATCGACAGTGTCAAAGGTCACAAACAGGTCGCGGAGGATCAAGACAGAACAAAAGGGAGGCTGCTCTTGTGGCAGGAAGTGACTCCCTTAGAGAGCAAAAAGCAGTTTCCGTTGAGTAGCGAGGCCTGAAGCCGGACTCAGGCTGTTCCGTGACAAGAAAGCAAATTTTTCAAAGTAGCTCTTTCAAGTGTTTTTGACAGGAAAAGGGAAAAGAGAGACAGGATGATAGTTGTTGATGAGGGAAAGGTTGAAAGTGGGCTTTTTTTAGAAGAGCAGTGACATGGGCTCACTAATAGGACAAGGGAAAAGACCCTGAAGATGAGGAGGAGTTCACGAGGGAAGTGACAAAAGGGATGATGTCAGGAGTGACGACCTGGAGGAGGGATGAAGGGACTGGGTCAAGGACACTGACAGTCAGATGGTGGGAGAGCAGGAAGCTGTGACATATCGGGGTCTGAGAGGGGAGAAAAAGTGGAGGAATGGGGAGGAAACAAGAGAGGGGAGAGTCGGTGAAAGTGGAGGTGGATGTGAGGGAGTTGTGAATTTCTGCAATCCTCTTGTGAAACAAAGCTGCATCAGCAGTGAGGTGGGGGAAGTGGAGTGTTGAGGAGAGAAGAAAAATGGAGAACAGTTGATCGGGGTTTGAAGTAGAGTTATGGATTTTTGTCTGATAATAATTGATTTTAGCAGAGGTGATAGAGGAGGAAAATGCTGCCAGGAAAGATTGGTAGGTAGGGAGGTCAGACTGGGCTCTGCCCTTTCTCCATTTCCTCTCTGCCGCCCATAAACTGGCCCTGCTTGTGCAGAGAGTTTGAGATAAATCATGAATTAACCTGACAACCGTCTAAAAGCTGCAGTACTTCTGTAATCGCTTAACAAACTCAAGTCATCAAGTTTTTAGATAACACATTAAAATAACATTTCAATATCATCTGACAATAGTCATTGTTACATTTCATATAGGTTAAAGTTACAAACAGTGTGCTCATCTTTAAGAATGAAGCAATTAGCAAGTAGGGCAGCTAACACTGTAGGAACATACAAGCAACGTCAGCTCTGCATATGGTGGCAATGTCATTTCTAGTTTGCTGCTGGTGTCCATAGTGGAATCCTGCTAATAATTTATGATGGGGTTCAGTCATTACTCGTTGACGTACATGGATTTAAGTGGATGCATAAAATTGGTGGCTAATTTTTGGTGATGAAAAGTCATCAAGTCATTTTATTGTCTATTTTTGTCACTAATGCGCAAATTACATGTGAGTTGTTCCTGGCCTGTCGGATACCTCAGCTCAGCCAAACATTTTAGGATGTTTTGAATGCTTGTTGCCAAAGTAAAGCTCACCTTTCGCATTATTCCTCCATTTAAGTTGCAGTTTTTCCAAGACAATACAAGGCGCTAGCTAGCTGACTCGCAATCAAATAAATAGTGACACTTGAACTTTATTTACCATTTTATTAAACCTGGCTAGCAGGCAATTAGCAGTTGCCTAAATAAGCTAGCTAACAATATTAGAGGGTGACAGTAAAATTAACTGCCCTTCTCGCTTTATATTTCTATCTTCTTTTTTTCTCTACATTTCAAGACCTGGTGGATATTATCTTATGCTGACCTCGACCTCACTGGTGATCTGACCCTGAAATTATATGAACCCCTTCACATGCCCTGGTTTGAATTGGTTCTCGCCATTTAAAACTTTTCTTTATAAAAACATTTTCCATGCTCAGCTGAAAATCAGGAACCAATTGTAAGAGGTGTAGTTTTCACACTGAAAAAGGGACTAGTATATCAGTGGGAAAATGATCGTGTAAATGACCTTGTAAATTATAGTTTACTGTGGTCAAGAAAAACAATGCATGTTTAGGGCTTGTAATTCAAAATCTTGAAATCAATGGCAACCAAGAACAATGGGAAGTCCTTCAAAAGTGAGTTTTTTTCCATAAAATTTATGGGAATTTTCACTTGCGGCATCATTGATGTAGTCACCTCGGCACCCTTTACTTTTTGGAGAATGTGGTCATTAGTCAAGAATTGATTGGCGTAAGATCAAAAAAAAAGAAAAGAAAAAAATACCCTGCGAGAATTTCCATGCCTGATACCTACGTAAATGTAAATGAGAATGTAAATTTAGAAGTACAGAACTCTAATTCACATTTTCCACTAAAGGTCATGTGTTAATCATTTGCCGTATAATCGGGGGCTTAGATTTGGCGCAAGTTCAGTTGCGCGGAAAGTTAGCCATATTAATGAACTGAGGACCTTTGTGGTTCTACTGATAATTTGGTGGTAGAGGTTAATAGCTTGTTACTCTGCCCCATCCCTCCTGACCTCTGTGTGGTTCGACACCTCGTAGCTTTGAATGCTAAAAGAGGCTGCCTCAGCTGTTGGGGATTGGAGCGGAGTTGTCCTGCATGGTCAGCTGACAGTCTCGGCGCTGTGGTGTCACAGAGATTGATTGTTGGGTCTGAGCACAGACCTCAGTCTGCTTACTGTCTGCACAGCAGGAAAGAGAGCTGACGTTAACGGAGAGGGAATGAAGCCGACACATACTGTGGCACCTGAGCTGTGTGATCAGCAGTAAACACACCCATGCGGACACCACGCAAACCTGCTCTGCTTTTTCAACAGCGATCAGGCACATGTATATATGGCGTGGTTCGTAAATATCTGGACAGTAACAACGTATAAGACAGTTGTCTGATAAGACAGAACTCCTACAGAGTTCACTGATAGTGGATGTAAATACAAATTACAGCTTTAAGTACTCAAATTTGAGGTTTTTCACATATGCAGTCTGCCAAGTAGGAATTTTCCACTCTTTAAAATGATGCGACTGTTTAAATACTTTTGACGACCTGTAATATGCTCCCCCAAGCTCGCACAGATATATCATCTAAACTAGATGTGGTAATTTACCATTGAGTGATGCTATTCAGTGCATCAAGGCTTGAATTGCTAAGGGGACTTGAAAAATATTACATTAGACATTAATTGATCAATGTATACTTATTATATTACCATTCCTTGTTAAAATGCCATTAGGACATTGGGTCGTGCATCTTACTATATGCTTTCCACAACAAAATATTTTTCACATATTTCCTGTGAAAATTGTATTTGGTTTTGGGAAGTTTTAAAGTTAATATGAATATAATGTATTCTTTATTCTTTACAGTGCTTGTTTTGTCATGACAAAAGAGAGAGGAAAAAGTATTTTATGTAAAGGAATTGGATCCTCTGGGACTGCCTCACGCAAATTTGTTTTTAGATTAAAAGAAGATGAGATTTGAAAGAAAAAGGAATATGAAAGCTCTACCAACAGATCCCAGCCTTGATTGTAATACAACGTCCTGATTCATATTTGGCTGGCTGCCCCTCTTTCGGCGTTGGCAACCTCCCAGGAAAAAAGTAAAACAAAACTAGTCTAGAATTAAAAGCACGAGAGTCGAGGAATTTCGCCTGACCGTCTAAATGGTTGCCTGTAGACAGGTAACACTCGTTACACAACTCTTGGGCATGGCTAGCTCTCATAAGTCGACTTCAGCTTAAAGCTGAAACTCAGAGCTTTTAAAAATTTATCCCATTAACATTGTTGTTTGGCCAACAGGGCTGCTCTAGTCACGTCTTTTTGGCATAATTTAAGGTGGACGGTTCAGAGTGTTCTGTTTTAGTGCTGGTGGGATTTGGGGCCACTAAGAAAGCTGTTGATTTGTGTGTCCACTGCCTCTAATTGTTGTTGTAAGCTTGTGGTTCTCATCAGGGAAATGATGTTTGTGGCACAGTTTTGTCTGCTGGGTGTATAGGTGTATCTTGTCAATATGTCCTTTCCAATGCGGTCAACTGAATGCTCGCTCTAAGGGTTCTAGGTCTGAACAGTTCAAACGTGTGTTGGTTCCCACGTGTGTCTTTGGGCTGTGTGCATGCATGTGGGTGATCAGTGCGCTTCTGTATGGCTGCTTTTGGGGGCTTTTTTTTCTTGGCTGTGTGTAAATGCGTAAATGGATGTTCAGGTTTATAAAGCAAATATGGGCCAAAAATTTTTCTCAAACAGCTTCAGAAATATGACGTGGTTCATATGTCATATGTCACATGTCGCCAGTTTTGCCGACTTTTTTTGCAACTCCCTTTATGGCCACTAAAGAGGAGAGATCAAGTAAAGCAATAGTAGTTGCTACTTTCAACAAAGACATTTACTGAGACACCGCTCAACAAAAGGGCAGATTTGAATCCGGCCTGGGGCCTCTTTGTTTGTAGTTTCCCTCGGGTACTCTGATTCTCTCCCACAATCCAAAGGCGCGCATGCCAGTCGAGCAGGAGATATTATAATACAGATTGCTATGAGTGTGTGTGTGAGTGAATGGTGTGTGACCCCTAAGATAGACTTGCAGACTGTATGGAATGTGATCCCTCCTGTTGCCCATTGTATGCTGGGATAGGCTGACACCCACCCCTCCACACACAAACACACACACACACACACATACGCAAGCACACAAAACCCTGCCCTTGAATATGAAAGTGGTTAGAAAATGGATGGACTATATGGCACTTTTCAGGGTACTGAGCACTGACACTCTTTTACCTACAGTGAGGGATGTCAGCGCTCACATGTTGCCCCCGGCTACCCAGTCTTCTCAAGCAATTTCATATATGGGTAGAATAGATAGGCTGGGGCGGAGGTGCACCGGGAAGACCAGTGCTGTCATATTTCTGAGAGGTCCCTCTTATTTATTTGGCACCGGCTTATCTTTGTAAGATTTGTAGCGCACAAGAATGTGGGCCTGTGTGCTGCTCTATATGTGGGATATATAGGCCTCAGAAGTCATCTGGATCAAAAAAATCTGTTGGCCGCAAAGTTGGCACTTTGGGAGAAATGAATGGAGTGTTCGCCTTGATCCAGAGATCCACGAATCGGCAGTGCAATGGATTCGCTCTGAGTTGCGTCAGACTTCCAAAGCCTTTTTAGCCCACTCCTTTGACACATAATCATAAGTGAACTCGAGAATGATCATATAAGAATATTACTTTTTATTCTGTGTGCTGTCATTCTGTGATATTTGCCTTCGGGTGGACAAGGATGACTGATATTTGCTTTCAAATGCTCAAGGTTGATGGATTTGTGTCTTGGGTACTGAAAGAGAATGATTTAGTTTTTGCCTTTTAGCATATTCCTTCAGTCTAGCAAATCTAGCGTACAGTTTGAGTATTTCTTCATGAAATTCAGTCGGAACGGGACATGCGGCTGAGCTGGTAGCTCATGTTGATTGTACTGATTTACAGGTTCCTTCAGAAACCTAGAGAGAAAGCACATCTTGACACAATGTGTGTGTTTAACCTGGCTCTTGGAAAGCCTGGCAGGTTATTGCCTCTGATATCAGTATGCTTAATTCAGCTGTCCTTCCTATTCCCTTAGTTCTTATCCTGACTGCAAAATTAGAGAACTCGTCCTTCCCCAGAATTTGTTTTTGGCTCATACTGAGCTAACACAGAGCTTTCATTTTTTCTAATTGATAGATGTGTTCATCTAGCAGAACTTCCTGTCCTTAGTTGACCCATGACCAGACCAGAGATTTGATTAAGAACGTTTGCATGGCCATTTTATAAATGATAACTTGCATAGGGAAAAACAGACCTCTATGAAACCTAATCTTATTAAAATTACTGACTTTATAGGAGAATTTAAATGTACCTCTAAATTAATTATTTTATGCAAATGGAACGGCCTCTACATGACCTAGAAGCCCTTCGCATTCAACTGTCTCTCCTAAATCACATAGACTCACATCAGTCATCGATGCCCTTATAGACAATGCAAAAATTAGCCCTCATATAGTTTCTAGCTTGTAGCAAATTATCTGTGACATATTGAGATTAAAAGGCCAGCATGCTGGTTTGTGTATTTTGCCACATGCTTAATTGCAGCAAATGACCAGTGTAGGTAGTAAATTAAACTAGAGGGTCTCATTGGATCATGCCATTTGGGATTTTTTTATTGAGCGATTTGAGTGAATTTGTGTCCCAGCATGGTGTTATGAAGTGGTGGAGCCCATTGTGCTGAATGGGAACATCTGTCAGCTGAAAGTTTATTAACCTTGAAATGAGTCCAGAGCTTTCCAGCCGAGCTTCCTGTCGACAGCTGTGGAGCTGGAGAAGAATGGGTCTGATCCATGGACACGATGGTTTCAGGCTCCTTTGGCCCTAACTGATACTTCATTACTGGCATGCGCTTGTTTATTTAATTTATTGCATGTATTCCACACATTCATTTCTGAGCCTGCATGTAAGGCTGAATATTTTATTTAACGGCAGATATACTTTTATTTTATCATATTTTTTCAGCAAAACTAAGTCTACATTTGATTCCACTAATCGTGATTGAGATGACCACTAAGATTTTCTCCTACTGTTGTGGAAAACCGCAAACATTTGAATCTGCTACACTAAAAAGTTCATCATGAATAAGTGGACATAAAATCCTCAATTTCAAGTTAAGCATCACTGGAAAGACAAACAAAAGTTGAAAGACTGATCATTTACATCTCATTAAAATGCCACTGGAACCCTTATTAAAATCAAAACTCACAGATATCTCAAGTAGTACCTGTGCTAATTCAGAATGGTCCAATGGAGCATCTGCCAGTACATGCATAGGTTTCCTGTTACCCTTCAGATTATAGCCATCTAGCTAGCTAGCTGACCTTAACTAAGGAAAATCTTTACACATATTTGTGATATTTAAGCGATATGCTTTGGTTTTGCCCTAACTTTACTAACTTAGCAAAGAGTAATAGGCATGAACTTCTCTTAAATGTTTAGTGGCACTTTTGTGTGTTCGAACTGTACTTTCAGATTTTTGGGACGTTTGCTAGCTCGCTAGCTCAAGAGAAATTGTTGTTACAGCTAGGTAGCTAATGCATTTGGGTGGATGCCCTGGTACGTTCATTGCACCGTCCTGTTGATACCAGGGAGGCAATATATTGTCTCATCTTCCGTGAAGTATATTTCAGAATTCAGATATTACTGATTTAGTGAGTTGCACTTGTTCCTTATAGGTGTTGAAATGAGTTTGTGAGCTCGGAAGTCGGAATTGCTGGTTTCACTGCAGAGTGAATGTTGAATCAGCAGTTTATTTAATGATTGTGTATGCTGGCTTGGGGGACTTAGAAGAAAAATGGACAAAACTCTAAACTTTATTATGGAGAAAAGGCATTTTTTGTGTTTGGAGAGGTTACTGGTGACCACTGATGTTCAGCTGCACTTATATTGATAAATTCATTTTAAACTCAACCAGAAAATTATTAGTTCATATTAAATATCATGCCTCAAAACTTTATTTTTGTTAAATACATGATTATTTGATGATTTGACAGTGCACCATCTCAGACTTTGGGGAGCCACTTGGATAGCTGTGTAATTTGGCTAATAGCATGTAGGTAATCTAGAATGTAATGTTGAAGATGAATTCTACTAGTGGTCAAGGAGTTTATGATTCAAGAAATGTATAGATTTAAGCCCCAGCAGTTTTTCAATTCTCAGTATTATTATTATTTTTTTTTTTGCAATTTTAATGGTGAATTCTGATGGAGATTTTTTTTATGTTTGCAGTCAATTTTCTCTGCCAAAATCATGAAAATAAACTGAAATACAATGTAATTCTAAATGCTGTAAGTGTCTTTTCTGAGTAAAGCCACAATTTTCCTCTTTATGAAGCTTAAATCTTGAATTATACAGCATTCTATTGGGTAACCCATAAATAGCCAAATTTGACTTCTGCGCAAAGGGGTTAACACGCTCAGCTTTCTGAATTTATAAGTCAAGATCTATTTTTTTTTTAATTAAATAGTTGGCTGAACACCACCATCTCTTTCTGCAGTCCTCCCCAGCAAAGAAAAATAATGCCTCATTTCAAAACAACATAAATTTTTCAAGATCTCTTCCAACCGAACTGATAATAGGAAAAAGCGCATAATTACTCTCTACTGTCTATTATGATAGGTTCTCACCCTTCATTGCTGCTTGCTGCTATTATTATTATAATAATACTATAATAGTAGAATGATAGTATGATAATAATATGCTACATCAGTAGAGATTTCTTGTGAGCGCTCTACAGGTCATAGTTCTTTATAGGTTCATTTCATTATTGGCTTAGATCTTGTTTGTGGTAAAGTCACAAAGCCTATCAATTTTGGGAGTGATTGCTTTAGGACCGACTGTCTCACTATTATTATTATTATTAGTTTAAGTATATTAGATTTGTTGGTTATCATTATAATTATGCTTTCATCAATACAGTGTAAGATTGAGTGGCTGTTGGGTTTCTGCTGACTGTTCATTAATTTTCAGTACAGCCATATCTGTATTTTCAAATAAACATCTTCAAAAGTGCTCTCTACAGCTGTGTAGCGCTTGTATCTCATACCAGACAAGAGCAAGGAGGAGCCTGTGCTTAAAATCATTCTTCACCAGAAAAGAGCTCAGTGTTTCTTTTTGGGGAGGTTCTCAGGGATCTTAAAGACACCTTTTCTGAGTGAATAGCAGACCATTAAGGTGTAATTGGTGGTAAGATAGCTCAGTAAAAGCACTGCCAGATGGCTGAAAGGCTGATAACCAGCTTTAAATGTCCAATAATGGATGTGGGACATGCATTTCGCCCATTCCTGGAGTTTCTCCCCTGTTAACTGCATTGCCCTTGCAATACAGAGAGAGAAAGAGTGAGAGAGAGAGAACCAGAGTCATAGACAGATGGTTTGTGGCGTTGCACTCGGTGTAGGATAGGGCATAGGGAAGAGGGTAAGGACGTGTTTGCAATAGTTCATGGGTAGTGTTGTTCACTGCTTACTTAACATTTCTCAGTTGAAAATATGAAAAGCAGCCTTGTGCTGTGAACGACTTTGGATTTTTTTTCCTGTGGATGGTTCTGCTAGCAATGCCATCATCTCACCTAGGTATGTACTGAGTATTGGCATTGGTCCGATGTAGGCCAAAAAGAGTGAGTAGGAAATTGGAAAAAAAAAATAATAAAGGTTACAATCCTCTAACAAACACTGGTTAATCTTGCCTGAGCATCCTAGTTTTTTTGCATTCTGCAAATGTATGTATGTGCTTGGAGCTGGAGGACTGCACGGAGGAGATTTCACTCCAGCGCCTGCCCCACTCCATTAAGGATCCATCCCACTCCTTTAAAAATATGTATTATTTTCTCCTGCTCTCACCACTTTGTTATTATTATTATTATTATTTTGTCCGCATCCCATCCACAAAAAAAGCCCAAAAAGCAAGATAAATGCATTCTTCAGGCTGTCTTTATTTGTTTTTTACTTGGAAATACTGACCAATAGTACGCTGAAAACAGCTAGTAGTGCCCATCGCAATGAGCTGCTGTAGAGGAGAGGAACTGTCAAATATTACTGTTTTACCCTTCAGCATTCATCTGTCTTCAACAAAATGTATCTTTATCACGTGTATAATTTTCTATTCAATTTAAAAGCATAGTCTTATAACACATAGTTTTGTCTTCAATAAAAGATAATGATGACTTTTGCTGAGAAAAGCTCTGGCACTACGATCACATCATTTGGTTTGTCCTGTGGCTGGCAAACTGGTGTGTTGTTGCATTCTGTGATGGTAGTGGGACAAGTCAATAAATTCCAAACATTAAATGAGAGTAGGCATACTGTTCACAAATGGAGTGCAGCTTGCGGAGCTAGCTTGGCAGACGACTTGGAACGTGGCTGCATTCCCACAGACACGCCCATGGATATCACATACTGCACCGCCCCACTTTTAGGTAGGCAATATAAGTTGCTCTTCTGCATCACCTTTGTGGCAAAACAGGCATCTGCCTGGTACTGCTTAGTATCACTCTCTGCTGCTGCATCACACTCGCCTGCTGCCAGTTAATATCCAACCTCCACCTCAGAATCTACCTGTAGACTCTGAGTCTCCTCCCAGAGAGAGGGGCGGGGCAGTATCCAGACACTCCCTGCTCCCCTCTCCTCAAGCTCGGTAGGCCACAGGGTTTGTCAGGGTCTGATTCAGCACACCAGCCATCACTGTATCTATTTGTTACTGCTGCTAACAATAGTTTACATGTGAGTTGGCTTACAAAACTATAGCTAATAGCTTTCTTGTGTTTTAATGTTAGCTATAGGAAACTAAGATGACCTAACTCCGAATCTTGCTTGACTAGCTAACCGATATTAATGCTGTTCCCTGGGATAAAGGTTATTATTCTTAATTTTGTTTTTATGAAAAGCCCAATTGGTGAACTCCTTTGCAGAAACACAATTGACCCTCCTTTCATTTTGTGAGCGCCCATTGTCTGTTTGTTTGGCTCCAGTGGCGAACACGTGGACCTTTTGGCCCCTAAATCCAATTCCTCATCTTCTCGTCCTCTGTGTCTCAGCCTGCAGTGCAAGATGGAGTTTAATGATTTGTTTTATGCACTTCATGTGCCAAATTGTACATTTTATGCTGAGAATGTAATTTGTTTCAATGTGTCGTAATTTACTTTTCATTTCAGTTCAATGCTCTTTTTTTTAACTGGAAAAAGGATTTCCATGTTTGTTGAGGTGCATTGTGGCAAGATTTGTAATTCCTTTATTTTAAATTCTCAGGATCAAAATTTTGCATAAAATGGAACTGTAAATTACATTTCTGTAGTCAGTTTAATATTTAAATGATGCTGCTGGCAGTGTGAAAGTTATACATTATAAAAAGCAGCTGTATTGCAGAACTGAGTCATGAGGTGGACTATGTGTTTCTTCTTAAAGAGACTGCGGAATATTTGTTTTGCCGTTTAGACATGTTTTTAAATGGCTATATTATTCAAAGCATATTCTTACAAAGAGCTTAATAATTGCTTATTAAGTGCGGTACTTGTTGACGGTAGGAGGCCATGGTATTGGATTTGTATCGCTATCAGCAGATACTCAAGGTTCTGCTGCTGGTATTGGAGGTGAGAAAGCGATGCCTCCATCCCAAATCAGAATCTTTGCATTAAATGGCATAAACAGTAGCTGCAATTTATGGCCCAGTCACACAGCGAAAACGCATGAATTACGCACGAATTACGCACAGATTTTCGTTTCTGCCGGAGCATATGTCGTATGCGTAATTCGTCTGTGGAACGAACGTGGACTGTCAGTGATTGTAAGTGGATGTGCGTCGAAGGCGGTTTGTGCGTGATTTTGAGTTTTGAACGGTTCAAAATTTTTCCGACGCACAACTGTGCGTTGGTGTGCGTAATTCATGAGTCGGCATGCGTAGTTTATGCGTCGAGTATGCGTAACTATGCGCGGGACACTCGTCGGCCGTCAGTGCTTATGCGTCAGAACTGGTTTGAACCCGCGCACGTCCACGTCCGTCCACTGATGCCCCACGTTCATATCATGCATGAAACGCGCATGTATCACGTTCATTCCACTGACATCCACTGACAATGCGTGAAGCGTTCGTGTTTGGACGTGCTCCATCGGTGATTCATGCGTCGGGCGTGCGTGATATGTCAGTGATTCGTCAGTGATTGTAAGTGATACATGCGTGGTTCATGCGTGATTCGTCAGAGATTTCTACCCCCCGACACCCCGAAAAATTGGTCAATTTCTCAACGCACAAGCACGTACAAACCCAATCTGTGCGTGATTTGTGAGTGATTTGTGCGTGATCGGCTGTGTGACTGGGCCATTATGTGTTGTACATAGGCACTGTTGTTCATTCGCAGGTTAAATCGTGACATCAGTGAAAAGTTGCTGAATTTTATGTGTAGTTCATAAGCACTGTTATTTATTTGCATCGTTCACAGGTTTATGTGTAAAATTACGTAGACATTTGGTTGCTGTAATTTTGATGTTGTTCAGGGGGACTGTTGCTCATTGGCACAGTTATTCAGGTGCAAAAGGACTTCATCTGGGGATAAGAATAATTATTGGATAGTGGCTGTTATTATTGGAACGGTGTCTCTGAAATCCTGGAGTCTGAGTGAAGAATTACACATGGGTATTACATGTTTAATTAAATCCCTGGGCAAGACAGTAAAGTTATATTCTTTTTTTTTTACTTTTCTAATAAGTCAGCTGATCCTGATAAATGTTTTTTTTCACTCCTATATTCCCTCTGGTCTATGCCTCTACGAGTCTGAATGTAAATTTCTTCATTTGTTTGCTTTGTTTTCTTCTAGAATTCACCTTTCTGGCGTCAGTGAATCCCTCCCAGATTGACTAGGTTTAATGGAGGGCAGCCCATGCTAAAAACAAAAAACAAATCCATGGCTGAATATCGCAGCAATTTGTACCCTCACAGATATGCACTTTATTTCACAATATAAAGGTCATGGTTGTGGTTGCTTTTCTGTTCTGTATAACAAAGCCTTGACCTTTATATCTAGGATTGAAGTTTATATGTATAGACTGGAGGTGGACTAGAATCTTTATTCTTTTCCGCCTGAATTAGTGGATGTGGAGTTTTCATTTAAAATGTAATTGCTTGGATTTACTTAATTATTGCATTCTGCAGCATGACAACTTGACAGTGTGCTGCATTGCGGGCTGCATGCATCTGATTGAGATGATGCGACTAATTTTGAAAATCATCTTTCTTCGTCATGTGTTAAAAACATTATCCAGTCAGGATACTGGTCTTTTTTCCTTTTGTTTTTAACATTGTGTCCATTTGTTTATCCATCCTTGTTTATGTTGACTATTTTCTCACAGGTCAATCTGATAGTCTGAATAAGTGGCCATCAAATTGGCAGCTGAAAGGTTTTCAGATATTTATAAATGTAGAATGTATTTTTTCATCTCGAAACTGGGTTTTTGCTAAGAATAGCACACCAGCATCTATCAGTCCTTTCTGATTCAGATTCAATGTCCATAAAACTGAGATGTTGAGAATTTCTACTTGCACTTATCCAGGAAGGCTGCATATACAGTAAATTTTTATTTTTTTCAGCTTAAATTGTTGGGTTTTTGTGTCATTATAGGGTGGTAGATAACAGGAATTGCGTCTCTTTTAATATTCAACCCCTCCTCTGCCCTTGTCTTAGGGGAGTGAAAGTCACTGGACAAAATAACAAGCAGCAGTCTCTAATAAGATAGTCATATGTTGCATGTGATTGCGAATACTGAGGATTCAATGGCAGCATGAAGTCTGCGACCAGTTGACATACAGTACTCAGAAAAAGTGTTTTCCTATTCCTGGATTTCTTCCATTTTTTTTTTTTTTTTTTGCATATTTGTCACACTGAAATGTTTGAAATCATATAAAGAAATTCAAGAACAGACGAGAAATAAAGTTGTTGACATTTAGCAGCCTGGAAAGGGTTCCAAAGCCATCTCCAAGGCTCTAGGACCCCTGCAAACCACGATGAGAGATTATCTACAGATGGAGAAAACTTGGAACAGAGGTTAACCTTTCCATGAGAGGTCAGCCTATCAGAATTCCTCCAAGAGTGCATCATCGACTCATCCAGGAAGTCCCAAAAGAACATAAATGCTGGCCTCACTTTCCTCAGTTAAGGTCATTGTTCACAATTCCACCATAAGAAAGAGACGAGGCACAAAGGCATCCATGGGAGAGCTGCTAGGCAAAAACCACTGCTGAGCAAAAACAACAAAAGGCTTTGTCACACATTTCCAAAACACATCTTGACGATGCTCTTTTGGAATAATATTTGGTGGTGTGGGGAGTCAAAAGTGGAACTTCTTGGAAGACATGGGTCCAGTTATATGTGACATAAAGCAAATGCTACATTCCATTATAAGAACATCATACAAACTGTGAAACAAGGCAGTGTTAGTGTCATGGTCTGGGGCTGCTCTGCTGCCTCAGGACAGCGGTAACTTGCTATAACTGATGGAATAGTGAATTCTTTTATCTCCCAGAAAATCTTGTCAGAGAATGTCTGGCCATAATTTGGTGATCAAAAGCTGTAGCGCAGTGGGGTTATGCTGCAGGACAATGATCTGAAGCACACAAGCAAGTGCGGCTCTGAACGAAAGGGACAAAATGAAGGTTTTGTTTGTCTTTGCCTGTGAAATTCCAGACTTGAATTCAATTGAGATGCTGTGATATGACAAACAGGCCATTCGTGCTATAAAACCTACCAAGGTAGCGGAATAAATACGATTCTGCAAAAAGAAAAAAGTGGGACCAGATTCTGCCATAGCATTGTGAAAGACTCATTGCTGGTTGTTGCAAATGTTTCACAGCAGTTGTTGACACCATGGGTTGCACAGACAGTTTTCAGGTTTAGGGGGGCAATGGCAGTACTCTTCCACATGGGTGATATAGATCTTTAATAACTCTTCAGTAGATGGGATGATAATGTATAAGTTGCATTTTTTTTGTTTGCTCACATTGTATTTGTCTGATATTAATTTTAGCTGGATGCTCTTAAATATTTAAATTGGACAAATAAGCAAAAATAGAAGATATCGGGAAGGGGCCAAATACTTTTTCATACCCTGTGCCTGGCTACAGAGCTATCTTCCCTGGTGATACTCTGACTAGTAATTTTATGTTTCAGCCTATTCCTGCTATCAATCCTATCTTCAGCAAGTGAAGCGTGTTAAGTTGAACTTTGGAGAAGTGATTGATTGTATATACTTTTTTTTGGCTGTCAAAAACTCAGAAACTCGCTTTGACAGTATGTATGGGGTCATTGTCCTTCTGCAAGGTGAAGCGCTTAGCTGAGAAATGTGAGGTATTTTGCCGGACTCATTCTGCGGCTGCCTTCTGGCAGTCATATCTTTAACGGTGACTAGTGTGTTTGTTACTGTGGCAACCACTCTTACCCAAGCCCAAGTACTCAATGTTTCACTAATGAAGGGTGGGTGTACGCTTTGGATCATGAGCAGTTCCTTTCTTCACAATTTCCTCGTTCCGACACTTGGGCAAAAAACATTTGTACCTTAAAATGGACTTTAACGTTATTGCAAATCCGATTTGCTGAAACACGGAGCCAAAACAATGTCAAAATGTCGTTGCCCCTATATATTCGCAATTTACTCTACAATATCTGGACATGTAGTTGTCTTTTCAGATTTATTCTCTGCTTCTCCACTTCCGTTTGCCCTCTGGTTTTTAATCGCGTACAGGAGGATCCTTGCAGTGCACGCCTGTGTAATACCTGGGGTCACTACGTTTGGACGCTGGAGAGTCATAGGTAATGAAGGTTGTTGTTATTTCTGGGCTGAAGTTAAGTGGTTTAATGAGAGCTTCACATGAAGGCTGGCGGTTGTCACGCATCACCAGAGACACGCTGAAGGAAAGAGTCGTTAGCGCTGCCCCCGTAATTTTCTTTCTTTACCGTCAAATGCACAGTATTTATGTGGCCGTACACGACGTCCTCAATGACAGGAAAGAAAACGGGGGAAAATTAAGTTATCGTATGCTTGTCTCGTGCATCTGGGAAACATGACAAAAGAAAAAGTAGAGACGATAAACTACTGTCTGCCTGTTAAGACAGAGACAATGAAAAGGAGGGAAGAAGGGGTCCATAATTATCTTTTCAAACTTTTATTATTGTGGTTGTTTCGTAACCTTCTTTCTTCGAAAACAGTGGTGCAAAAGCAATAGGAGGGAGGGGGGAAAAAAAGTGTTGTGTCTTTCCGGTCTTTTATTATCCCGGCAGGGACAGCTCATCCTTATGTGTGTAAAATTATAGTCTGTGGGATCAGATTTTTAAAAATATAAATAAATAAATAAATAGATAAATAAAAGCCTTTTTCCCGTGATTGTGTTAAGCATCACATTGTGGGTGTGTTGGATGATCATGAGGGGAGGAGGGTTTACAAAATTGAAAAGAGCCAAGAGAACTTATTCCTTTATTTCATCTCTCTCTTCACCTATCAATAACACATACGTGAGTGTGGAGCTGCGATGAGGTTTTGCCATCTGGCTTTTTTTTTTTTTAAATCTGTGTCTTCTTAGGTTGGTACGTGTGTAATCTACCATAACCATGGAGGTGCTCATTTAGGGAAGATCTGGAGCTTCCTGTGTCCTTTAAACATGACCACTGCCCAACAGAATATACGGTTTTGCCTGAGCAAGGATTGAGACCACAAGTATGAGCTGAGTAACCATGGAAACGTGCTGGTAAAAGCATGGTAGCCATGGGAACATTCAGTTCAGACCAAGATGGGGCAGGGTGGCCATAGAAGATTTATATAAAATATTATAATAATACTGAAGAAGTATTTTATGTTGCATTTATTCATTCCCACCTCATACTCTGTCTTCTTGGGGCACTTAACCTCACCACGGCTAATGCATTTCTTCTGACCCACCAAGGCACATTTTACTTTGTTGAAAATAGTTTCATTTATAAATGCATGCATTCTTATAAAAACGGCTTAACCGCTAAGAGCACTCTAATTGTTCCCACTCGTTGCGAAATGAAAGAAATATTTTGTGAAGTGAGGATTTAGTTTGGCAGAAGCCTTTCAGTCATGGCAAGTTTGTATTTTGACCACTTCTTTCATTTTTTTGTGTTTTGCTTTAATGTACGGCTTAAATGCAAGATTAAACAAACCAGCAAGGCTTACCACAAAATGATCGCGACTTCATAGTTTGCAGTATAGGACTTAATATTTCTGCGCTATCGGGGCCAAGCCACTTGTTAAATTTGTTTTTTCTTTCTTTTTTTCGTTTTTTGACACTCGTGCCTTGTTAAAGTGACCATTTCAGCACATTGCCCTATTCTCTCGTCGTTTCTATAATTTGTGGAGGAAGGTCAGGGAAATCGGTGCCATTTTGTGGCAGCTCATAATATTACAAATACTTGAGTTCTTCACGTGAGAAACACCGGATCAGTCAAAAGGACTTACCTGCTGAGACACAAGGGGCAAGGATGAAGCTGGGCGTAGGAGGGGGCGATCTCAGGTGTTCATAATGACGCATTTTTGCTGCCACTTTCCCTGGTGCTTAGCAGTTGTAGAGCAAGCATTAATGTTTTTCTGTAGGAATTGTAAACCTAATTTAAATGTTGTTCAACATACAGTTGCCTTTGATTATTCATGACGTTGAAAATGTGGTGAAGTGGCTAAGGGAAAGACTCTTCTTTGTGTGATTCCAAGCCAAGGGCCTGAGATTCACAAATAGCTTGTTTTCCTCCTTTAAATTTAGCAACTGAGAGCACCAGGTGTTTGGATGTATGATGTAAATGTTTACCCAGTGAAAGAGAGAAATCGTTTTTTAAATAATTGTCAGTTTATTGCTTTTCAGTACGAGGCAGTACCGTTAGAACACCTGTGTGTTGGGACCGGATTTCTTGTTTGTACTCTGGGCCACTCGACAGATTGTCCTGTGGTTGTTTGGCACACTCTGCCGACACCCGTTCAAGTTGTCTCCCGCCCGTGCTAAGTGATTTACAAACTAGAGAGTCAGCTGAGAGCAGATGAAGTCAACAGAACGATCAGTGTGAAATGACTGAGAGATCGCGGGCTCAAATGATGACGGCCCTTGAACACGCAAGTCGACTGAGCGAAGTAATACACCTGTATCCTTCGAAATGGCATTATGGGCTCTGTTATTCTTGGTGATATCATACTGCCAAAATCATCAATTAGCCATGATTTCTAGGGTTGAACAACAAGCCTAAAGACAATGCCAGCTCATCTAATGTACAAAAAATACGGTACTTACTAACGTCTGTAAGTGCTGTGCCTACTTGTGGCATGTAGGTACTGGATGTTGTACAGCAATCAGTATTCTGTAATCAGCATGTGCCATTTGAGGCTTTTTCAAAAAACTGTATAAAAGCTTTTTATACAATGGTTGTTTTTTGTCCCAGTAAACAAGAAATAAAAGAAAATCCAAAAGCAATATCTCAATATGAGTTTCTAATTTTTTCAATTATTTATTTAGCATCATTTTTTCAACCTTATGTGAAAAATAAGTTGTTTTAAATTACTTAATACAATTCATTGCAGGATGTATTGTTTTTGTATACATGTAGTTTACTCTCGGCTGTTGCCACCTGATTGTACATTTTGACCCTTTTAAATTGCCAGATATTAACTGAGATAGATTCAGGTTATGGGGTGACACAGTTCTGTTTACATGTTCTCCTTGTGTTTGCTTGGGTTTCCCCCCACAGCCTAAAGACATGTTAACTGGAGACTCAACACTCATAGGTATATGTGTATGAGTGTATGAGTGAGTGAATACTGCACAAGCCTGATGGATTGGTGAGGTGTGCAGGGAGTGTTCCTGCCTTTTGCCAATAGTTGATGGGGACAAGCTTCAGTTCCTCACTGCACTGATGAGGAAAAAGTGGTTTTGATAGTGGCTGGGTGGTTCAGGTTCAGTACCTCTTTTTTACTGCCAACATGCAGTGCCCCACCTGGGCCCTGAATGTGCATCTTCTTTGCACTTTTGTCGTGATTCCCTGTTTAATCAGTACTCTATGCTAACGTGAGTATTTTCAGATCAGTGGTTACTCTTGCATTAGTGCTAATTGCTCCTGTTCCCTGCTTCTGTTGCTGTCTAGCTGCTAAATAATTGAGCAGCCCTTGTCTTTGTATCTGAGTGGATTAACTAGCCCAGGATTCTAAAAAAGCCAAATGATGCTCTTGAATTGTAACATCGTAACAAAGTACTTGCAAATATTAATTTGCCTGAAGGAATACAGGAATAAAAACATAACAAGGAAATAAAGTAAAGATATTGTGGAGAAAAACAAATAAATACAACAATAACCAAGCCGTAAAAAAATGAAATTGCACTCTCTGAACTGTACAAGTCGATATATTTGAGGCCCGACTCATCTACGATAAAAAAAGAGTGAGATTGCTACCAGTGCTGAGTGAATTTTAATGTGTGAATTTGGTAGGGAGAAATTAAGAACCTCTAGCTCAACATAAACCACCATCCTTTAGCCCTGAATGAAGTGCCCATTATCAAAGTGGACTTTACATAATCATTGGACAATCTCTAAATGTGTCGGGGGCTTTTATAATTGTCATTTTGTGTTCTCGTCTTCCTTTTCCATTCAGTCTCCAACGCAAAGTTTACAGCTTGTGTTTAGGCTCTTCTGCATTTTTTACCCTTCAGGACCAGTAAAATTGAGCCATTAAAGGACATGTCTCACCTTACAGAGCATCTCAATGGCACACGCGCCGAAAAATCAAGTTATACTGTATCAGTGCGCCTCCCCATGTGGAGAAAAAAAGGGTTGAATTATACCTCCTTCTTTACATAAGATTTAGTTTTATTTAATTAATTATACTGTATTTCATCAGTGCTTAAGTGTTCTGTTTTTTTCACGTCTGAAAATAATATAGATAGAAAAGCCGCTTCACTCCTTGGAAAGACCCTAGGTTAAGTAAAATGTCCTATTTACATAAGAGGATAGTCTTGTTATTTGCACTTATGAGTGGTTGTTTGGAGAAGTGCTTAAATTGGTCTAAACCATGATCTCCGCTCTAAATGAGAAAAAAATGCCTTATTCAACCTTTGATTTTTTTTTAACCAGTTTTGGTCTGCTGAAATGAAAGCAGCAGAGAAATACCAGCTAAACAACTTAAAATAAACAATTGTTTTAAAAAAATGATAATAATAATAAATGCATAAAACGATTATGTCACTGTGGTTGATATTGACACACCCTCTTTCTTTCTTTACATGTCCCGTTGTGCCTTTTGATGATCAAATTCCAGGTAAGAAACTCTTTTTTTGAATTTCCTAATAGTGTGTGGTTCATCTATGCAGTGTAGAGCCGGAAAAGAGCCTTTACTGTTGAGTGAAATGTGAAGTTTCGTACAGAAGGCTGGGGCTTTTCAGGGAAATGCATGCAGGACACAGACTGAATTAGATTATCACACAAAATGGCTCATCCACACAGAGGAACACAGGGTACAATAGACGGAGATTATAGCCTCCAGTGTGCAAATTACCTCAAAGTATTGGGGGTGCCTTCCCTCCCACTCATGCGGATAGGTGCCAATGTTTCCTCGAAATAAGAATAAATGGGCATTCCCTTTTATATTTTTGTTGATTATCTGGGTTTGCTCTGCCCAGAACTATGTCTGGCACTCTTCGGCTTTTGTGCGATTCAAACATGCCCATAGGTAGGTTGAATGGATTGCCAAAGCCGTACCGTTTTAAGTAGTTCTTCAAGGTTTTGGGACATTGTTTTGGCAAATGTAAGAGGTAAAGATAATGAAAATTGCAGAGACTTTTCAGACAATGATGAATCCAGAACTTCTTTTTTAACAGAACTAATTACACTACTGGTCAAGTCTAATGTATGGGGATAAGGAAAGCCAATGATATTAATAGCATTACTAATTGCAACTATCACATTCAAAGGTATCTCATCAAAAGGTCAATCGTCTCCGAATTGTGTCGCAGCTTTGTCTTTGTTCTTGTGTTTCAATCCAATTAGTTAGAACATCCTTGTTTGTTGTAACCGGGGGGTGGTGGGGTAGGGTTGCAGTGAGGGGGGAGTGGGGGGAGGGATGGGCATAAATAAAGCAGCAGGAAGACAAAAAATTGAGTCCCCATAAATCTATTTCAGTGATAATCTCTCTGGGAGCTTTGAGCCCTGAAGCAGCTCTTATAAAATGATACACTATTTCAGATTCAATTGTTTGAAGATCGCTCTTTAAAATCAATGCTGAAAGTCATTGACTGAGGGGATTGCAGTAAATTCTACGCCCATTATATATTGTTTAGCTCTCAATCACAAATCTTACCTTGGCTTTGCAAAGGAACTGAAGCTGTTATGTTCTTTTATATCGAGTGTATTTTCCTCTCGGCGAAAAGGAGTCGACACCCATGTTATTAGAGCATGGATTCAATTGGATTGCTTAAATAACAGCCCCTTTGACTTGAAGCAGCCACCTCTGTAAATGGGAAGGGTTCCCCAGGGGCTCACTAGGATAGGCTCGGAAACCTGGCTTTCAGCTGGCTGGATGTCTCCTACGGATCACTGTGCCTGCCAGTGGAACAGTACATTTCCATGTAATCTGGCTCACCTGATTATGGTGCACTGGATGCAGGTCTATGTCCAAGCCATGTCAGTTGAGAGAAACCACTTATTGATGGCAGGTTCTGTTTTGTAGTGGTATTCTGGGTAAAGCGTCTGATATGACCATGTCATCATCAAGATGTACAAAGATATAACCACAGTTTTCTATCCACTGATGCTGCTTCTTCGCCCTGATGCCTGCTGGCATTTGAAAAAGGTTTGAGCTTATGTGCGCATGAGTATTTCCATGTTTGTCAAGTTGCGAGTTTGGAATAAGAATAGAACAAAAGACTTCATTGTCTGCTGCGATGCTCCTCTGTATTATAAATTGCTGGCTAGAAAAAAAAAAGGCCGCTTGCTGTCACATCAGCATCAAATGTCAAAAGACTGCAGTGTTGCCTTACCTTGCAGCTACAGGTTAGCGGTGCGAAGTTTCTGACTTCAGAGTCAAATCAGCAGTGAGCTTTTGACGACCTTCCTTTTCCCTTTTTTTATTATTATTATTATTATTATTATACGCCCTTCTTAATACGGGACGTATTTCGTCATCACCCCCGTCCGTCCGTCTGTCCGTCTGTCTGTTGTCTGATAGCAATTTCTTGTCCGGGGCATAACTCCTGAGCCGCTTGAGCTACATTCGTGATACTTCACATACACGTGCACCATCACTAGGCGCTGTGTCGCACACAATGATTTCGTTCACTCGATCAAGGTCAAGGTCACTGGCAAAGGTCAAAGGTCACATGGGGCCCAGATGGGGCTTGTCCGGAGCATAACTTCTCAACCGCTTCAGATACATCCATGATATTTCACACACACGTGTACCATCACTGAGTGGAGTGTCGCGTACCATGTTTACGACCCTTCCTCCAAGGTCAAGGTCACGGACAAAGGTCAAAGCTCACATGGGGCTGTTGTCCGTTGGATATTGGTATCATGTTGTCTGTCCACTTCCTGATCCATGTTCATGACGGGCGTATTATGCACCGTTGGCGGTGCTCTTCTTGTTTTTTTTTTTTTTTCGTTTTGATTGCGAGTCTGATTATTAAGTGCACGATGTATTATGAGTGGCTTGCTGTGGCTGCCAGCTTAAGTTTTGTCTTACGAACCCCTGAGAGAACAACAACACAGGCAGTGTTGTGTCTAACTGGTGATGACCAGGTCATGATCAATATGGTTTTTCAAAAATATGACTCAAGTACCCTGTTTGAACATAAACTGACCTTGGGAATCGATGTTTTTCCCCCATGACCTCCCGACCCACCTGCTGTGATAAAGCTGTTGAAAAAAATATTTGTAAGTCTCGGAATCAGCTTTATTTCAAGGCTGCAAGTATTATAAGTTCTTATTTTTTCTGTCTTCCCCAGCCATCTTGGGAGCAATTTCCATCAACTTATAATTTAACCTTTTTATTTAAAGTATTAAACTCATTACATCCGAAATAATATTTTCTTTCGCTTGCGCTGAGACGCAGAGACACAACAGTCTATCTTGGCCTGGTCTTTGTCATCCGCAGTGCTCTGTGCAGTCTGAGCCATTGAAAACCGGAGCCAGGACTGCAATAGACATTGCCGCAATGTAAAAAGAATTACTGACTCGTATCAATAAATCAGCTCTTGCTAGCCCAGATTACTGACGCCTGGGTTATTATTGGCCAGGGGGTGTAGCGGTGGGGGAGGGGCTGCACTACCCATAGGTTAAATGTAATGCAGGATAATGATGTATGCATTCTTTTTAAATATTAACGCTGCTTTAATGATGTTCAATTCCTCTGAGCGAGTGCTGTTCTCCCTGGGCAGATGTGCACTACTTTCTTTGCCATTGTACAGGGAGGAGGTTCACTTCATGAACCCACAGTAATGCATATGCACGCCCTGGCTGCATCGACGTGAGGCATTGCTAGTGATTGCACCATCAAAAACCATGTTTAGATAAATTCATATTTGATTTTGAATAATATGGAGAAAAAAAAATGCAGTAGTGTATGTAGTAAACCCTTTCTTGTGTAATTAGATTGTTTTTGTAGGACAGAGGTGGGCAGCGAGGGCCGTATCTGTCCCTGGTTTTCACACCAACGTCTGGTCTTTAATTAGTTGATTGTCTCAATTAGCCAAACCATTTATGAAATCTGACGTTTCATGCGCATTTCTTTAAATTATCATGAAACTACAAAGACTAGTCTTGTCTCCCTTCATAAAACATTTTCCTTCGATCGAATCATTGCGAAAATCTATATTTGTGCATGCAATCAATTAACTCAATTAGTCAGGGTAATTGATAGGAATAAAAACCTGCGTACACACCGGCCCTCCAGGACCGTGATTGCCCACCCCTGGTATAGGAACTGCTCCTGCCCCTTTGTTTATTTTTTTCTCTCCCTATGGAACTCCCACCAGGATGTTTGCACTGAGTTTTGTGTCCTCCCTGGCTATGTCACACCCCCTCTTATCCAAAATTGTGAGGGATGCCATTTTTTCCCCCACTCCAAATACTTCCAGTTTGCACAGAAATTTAATTAGTGGAGCCTACTTTATATGCAGCTTGTTCTAGTGTTCAGCAGACCTTTAATTGACCAGAGGGGTTCACTGATGCTTTGACTCAACTTCAATCCCTCGCTCTCATCCAAATCCACATCATGGAGTTTTATTCACTGACTTACAGTGGCATTAATAGGATGGCCTATCCAGCAGATTGTGCTGCTCTTTTTTTGGGGTGAAAAATACTTCAGGAAGTTTGCCTGAGTAACCAAGCACCAATTATAATGGTCGTCTTTTAGTTTTAAATATTTAGTTTCATAAATATTTGATTTGCAATGCTGAGAAGTTGAGCTCATAACTTATAAGTCATGGCTGTCAGTACGGGTCAAGAATATTTCTTGAGTCCAGCTTCAACCTCTCCCTGAGGAAATCCATTAAATGACAGCCCTGATTCCTTGTTCCCCTCCGCTTTGCTATCTGCAGAGTAAGATCTCAGAAAAATTGTCCGATCACAAACTATGCTTTAGCGACTGGAATGTCAACATCTCTTGGCAATAGAAAATAACATAAAAAATGTTGACCGGATTAGTGAATGACTAGAGTTTTTAAAGGTTTCGATCTTGCACTGTTCCCTGTCATTGAAGTCAAGTTGTCCATTGCATCAAATATTGATTAGGGGCGGTTCTTATCTATATCTATGGGCGTTTGCCAGTGACTGTCTGGCTTTACGTGTGTACCTCAAAGGGCATGGTTTTCCAAGGAGGATTTTTTGGTTTTCTGTGTAAGACTCATTCCCCAATACATTTGTCATCACATTTGCTTCAAGTGACTCACACTGAGTACATGCACGCGGGAAAGAAATGGTTAATTGAAAATGCGGTTTACAGTTCACATGCCCCACTCCCGTAACGCTCATTATGCCCGGCAGATAACTGACCATTAATCAATGTGGCAGTGAGAAATCCTGATGCTAATTGAATGGAATCGCATTCTTTTTCTCTTAAGCTGATAAGCCGACAGCCTATGTAGTACGCAGAGCCAGCCAGTGAAGTCACTCCCATAGGGACAGCTACTCAGATGGGCCTGCGACCTGTGCTCTCTGGACTATAGTCTCTTGAGTCACTTGCGGTCAAGTATGACTACCTCTTATTTAGTGTTATGTCACTTTTTTCAGCCCCTCATCTGTTGAAATGTGCAACTGACCTCAACCACTTTCTTCATACAAAACCAGTGACTGCTATGCCGCACTAGGTGTGCTCGAATCCTACACAAACCCTGACCCAGACCCAAGGACGGTGTAACATTTGAAACAGGGATCTTCAAATTTGGACCTTGAGCCAAAATCCAGCCCTAGTTTTTTTTTTAAAGGGAGGGTGGAAAACTAGCAGGTCACGGCCCTCGATGACCGTGATAGGAAGAACAGGGATTTAGAGTAAAGCCCATTCCAAAATTCACAAAAGGGATTAAAGTGAACTGCAGGAGATTATTCAGATCATTTTCTGATAGCAGAACGAAAGGGCATGAATGACAGTAGCCAAATATAAGTTACTCATGGGCGCAAAGTGAGTGGTCACTCTGTGGTATAGCTTACCAGGTCATGAAGTCGAAACTCTGTGGGCTTTCAAAACCTGGCTTGGTGCCATGCTAGTTATTGACTGGTTTTGGATAGATCAAATGACAAGCACAATTACTTTAGAGTATTGGCAAGCATCATTGGGCCGTATAGCTCCATGTTATCATTGCATTATGTTAGAAGCAGTTTGGGCGCTGGAATGTCAAATAGGAATGGGCCTGAATTTTTTTTTTTGCAGGGATGTGTGTTTCATGGCAGCTGTTGCAACGTGACTTTGCCACATAGCTTGCCGTGGTCTGTGGACCACAAAATGTTCAGGCTGCACGACTCATGATTAAAGGGAGACGACGCGTTAAAAAGCGGTGAACAATAAGTAAAATTCCAGTTGGTATTTATCGTTGTAGGTCAATGTCTAATTAAGGACACTTTGTCGCATTGCTTGGTGTTCACTGTGTTGGTCATGAGCTTCCTTGACATTACTTGTGGTGTTAATATGCATTTATGTGTCCATTTATTAAGTGTCCTTTTATTAATTTGTATTTCATGGCACAATGGATTTTAATGTGCTTCCAAGCCTATTGTTCGCTTAACTCAGCACCACTGCCATATCAATCCAGCTGGAGTGGTCCATGAGCAAATTAATTTGCGTTCTTAAATTGGCTGATTACAACAACTTGCAGAGGCTCGATACCTGCTCATAATTAAAATGGATTTCATGTGTCTTAGAATACTGTGCAGAATTAATCTTTCTTTTTCACTGAATGGATTTAAAAAAAAAGAAGTTTGAAGAAAAAAATACGTTTGGTACATTTTGCTGCCCATGCGGCTGAACGTTAACGTTATTGTCTCCTGTGCGCACAGCCTCAGTCCTCTGCCAGAAATTTGATTGGAAGTAAAAAGCACGACTCCTAACATGAGGGCCGCTATAAATCTGGGGATGTCTGTGTCAGCGGTAAGCAGGGTGGTGAAGCCGAGACGAGAAAGATCTTATTTCTTGAAAAACAATCTCCAAATGCATGAAGTGCAGAAGGATTTGCATTCTGTATAATGTCTCTGATGAGCTCTGATCATGTAAAAAGTAAAATAAATAAATTAAGAAAATCTAAATTCAATAATTTCAATTCCAATTTACAAATCTCAGAAGAAAATTGCTGCCTCGCCCAGGAAGGCAGATTGCATTTATTTTTTGAGACCTGGAAATGCACAAAAAATACTGGAAAATATGGAAATAAAAACCTATGAAGACAGGACAGTGGAACCAAACAGAATCATACATTTATTTGATTCAAAAAACAACAAAATTAAGGCTTCATAATTATTGGCACCCTTGTTTTAATACTTGGTACAACTGTCTCTTGCAAGGATGACAGCATTTTATGTTAGGCAAGGTTTAGGCTTTGCTGCGGGATTAGCTCCCTCCATAAAGACGCTGCATTGCTGTGCAAGAGTTACCACCGCATCATCAGGTCAAATCCATCTGTGCCAGCAGCCTTGTGAGAGGATTGCATAATTAGCTTCATGCTGCTCAGTGATATCAGAGGGATGCATTCAGTTTGCGTTTGTTCATTGCGTAAACGCCTCCTACTGGCCATCCGTGCACTTGTCAGTTACAATCCAAGCAACATATGTTTGAGTTTCCTCAGCCCTTGTTCTGAGCTTATGATGTTTGGAGCTGCAAGTATGAAGAAGCACTGGCTAACAAGGGCATGTTTTGGAGAACTGTGAACTATTTATGCCAGCCGTCCTCTAATCTGGACCTCGAATCCAAACGGACCTCGAATCCAAACTCAGCCCAGGTTTTCTCTTAACACAGGTAAGTACGTCATAAATTAACACTGAGTGCCTCTGATTGGCCAGACAGTTTTTTCACCTGACTCCCAGGAAAAGGGAAGGTCGACAACTAGCAGTTCTCGGACCTCCAGGGCTGTGATTTGAATACCATGGGTCTATGCTCTCCCAAGATGGAAGCATGAGTTTGGTACGAACATGTTTGTATGTAGTTTGTATATAGTCCAGATTCAGGAGGAACTGGAGATGCCAAATTCCTAAAGAAAGAACAAAAAGACAAGATTAAGGCATACTTTCTGGTGATTTGTGTAAAAGTATAACTTGAAATTTCTTGCAATATAGAGAAAGTTTGGGGATCTTTTATTCTTTATGACATGCATCGGTATTGTGGTCAAAATGTGGCTCAGGAGTATAAATAACTGCTCTTTACAAGGAAAACACTTCATTAAAACAAATTAACTGCTTGTTAAAATTCTATAACTGCATTAGTAGTAGGAACGAAAACTGGTATAACAGTGGGCACACAGGGCCACTGTTCCATATTGGTCCTTTAAAGATCAGTGGCATTGTTGGGTTTTCATTTGAAGAGTTGCCCTCTTGAGTTCAGCCTGTAGTTTTTCAGTTGAACTGAGGTCTGGTGACTGAGATGGTCATTGCAGAAAATTGATTTGTCATCCTTGAATAATTTTTGTGTGGATTTTAAAGTGCGCTTTGGGTCATTGTCTCGCCTAAAAGTCCACCCTCGGCCAAATCTCAGCGCTCTGGCACAGGCACTCAGAGTGTTCTTCATCCAGTAAATGACCTTTGGCAAATTGCGAGTGCTTCCTTCCATGTCTTGGGGTCTGAAAAGCTTTTCATCATCCACTGCTTCCAAAGAGCCTGTGGTTATGGAGGTGGCGCCTGCTGGTGTATTTTGAAACCTGGTGATTAGACCCCACCAAGGACTGCAATACTTTCAAAGTGATTTTGAAGATTTCTTTTTGCTACTCTGGCAGACAATCACATGACAATGCCTGGCCAAAAAAAGTTGCACGCTCCAATATGTTGGTGGTCCACCTTTGGCTTTGATTAGGCAGCATATCTACTGTAGAATTGTTGAGACAATCTTACACAGTGTTTCAAAATTTAATTCCAGGTGGAGTTGCATTAATTTTAGTCTGAGAGCTGGTATTAACGATTGAGTAGTGAAACGACTCCACAAAGCCTTCCCCAGCATATCACTTGGTTCAGGTCAGGAATCTGTGGTGGCCCATTCATGTGTGAAAATGATTCCTCATGCCTGCTGATCTGCTCTCTCTCAGTTTTTGCTAGATGAATCTTGGCATTGTCGTTCTGGAATAGGCCTGTGCTGTCAGGGATTAAGAAATCGATTGATGGTATAACCTGGTCATTTAGGGGTCTATTCTCCCATTAGCGCGTAAGTCTTTTTTTACGCGCTTCGAGTTAAGCGCTTTTGAGTTACGCGTATTCTCCCCTACTCGCTTCGATCACGCCCACAGCGCTTAACTTCAGAATGTAGGCGGCCTTATGAAAGAGGTGTGACTGATCCAAAAGAGAGGCAGACTCTGTTCAAAGCTCATTGATTATGGCTATCAGGAAAACATGGAAAAAGGATTTTCTGAGTAAACATGAAAACGCATTTGTGGTCCATGGAAAACGCAAACCAGACTTTAAATTTGAATATCGTCGGCCTGCTGATAAAACCTCGTATCTCCAAACTGATAAGAGACGAAAACTCGTATGTCCACTATTCTTACATGCAAAATTAACCATTTTCATTTTAAACTATATTTATCCATTTATATTATTATAATAATTATTATTTTTATTTTTTATTTTCCTGTGAAGTTTGTCATTGTGAAGATACGAGGTTTTACATGCCGCTGTAATAGTAGGCTGTACCAATTACAAGACGTAATTCAGACATCTCTTTATTTATCCCCCGCCGCGCGATCAGCGCGAAGCGTGGGATGTAGCATTGGGCTCCGTCCGTACGGACACATAAAATTGCAGCGGCGGGGGATATGTTAGTGACAAACACTTGTTATTTCTTACTCTAGCCACCATGGCATTAAAGCTATGCATACAAACAAATTGCCGCGATAATGAAATAATAAATGAAGAATTTAGCGCTTCTCAATCAGCGCAATCAGATCATTGAAAATGTGCCCCTCCTACACCAGCCTGTTTGTTCCGTGGAAGACAGGGAAGAAGACAAAGGGAACATTCTAGTCACACAAAGACAATCAAAGACAGTTTATATGATCTCATTGAGAAATTGCGCACTTGAAAACTACTCCGATGTCAGGTTTGCAACTAAAGGACATGGAAACGCTTTAACAAGGATTCTTACTCCGCACGCGGTCATCTCCCTGCTCCGAAACCGCCTCAGTAATGACAGAATTCCATATCCATAGCCTATTATCCTATTTGATTTGAGCGACACATTCACTTGAACTTGTGCCTAATACTTTATTACAATCAATTATCCCATTTACTGATAATGATTCTTCCCATGTCAGCTATTCTTTAAAGGCAAAAATGGATTAAAAAATGGATAGTGCTCTGGTATTTGCCAGGGTAGGGCTCAATCTAGAGTAGCCTATTTAATAATATCTTTATTCACACATTAAAAAACACAGTATTACCAAGGGTAAAACATTACTAGAACTCGAGTTAGTTAATACAGATATCCTCAATTAGAAAAGCAATCCCCTCACTCGTGAGAATATCACAACTTTTTAGATTATCACGAACATACAGGACAGTCGCATTTGTTAATAGAACATGGAAGACAATGATGGCGACGTCGAGCCAAAGCCGAAAACCAAATTTCACAGATGTTGGTGTTGTATGGCAAGCCAGCAATAAAGGCTGATCCGAGGAATTAAGCTGCGAATCGTTCTGGTTGGGGATTCGATGGGGAGATGTAAGCGCAGTATCCCCGATTTAAAGCATAAATGAAGAGATCTGCGGGGCGCTGCACTCTCTGAAACGACCCAGATGCCAGGAGCAGCGCAGTTCTGACGTTGATGACCACGGGTATGTTTTGTGGATAATTGCTGCGGCTGGATAGCTGTTCATCCAGAGGTCGGCAAAGATAGATGATTGCCTCATGCACGGTCCAGGCGAAAGCGCTGGATGCACTCGATATTTGTTTGTCTCAGGATGTCCAAACGAAGCCGATATATGCGTGTTCGTCTTCGAGCTCGGCGCGCTCCTCTTACTCTTTCCCAATCACGCAAGAGTGCAAGCAAATGCAGGACTGGCATTTTGGCTTTAGATTTTGAGGGCATGGTAGAATGATGGGCTTATGTATACTCGTATTAATTAATTGTTTTGCGTTTGTAATTTAACTGATTGGAGAAGAGGCTGATGCGTAATATCATGTGATGATTTCGTTTGATAAATTATCATGGCTTTGAGAAATGTAGTTTAGAAATAAGGAAGAACAATCGAATATTCAATGTCTCAAACTTTACCATGTTAAATGAAATAAAAGTAATGTTAAAATTCGGCCTATAACCGACATCAAACGCAATATTCAATTTCGCCTAATGTTGGCGCTTGACCTTAATACAGCCCTCAAAAGCGCTTAACAGAAAAAGCGCGTAAGCCAGGGGGAGAATACGCGTAAGTGTTATTTGCATGAGAAACGCCCGGAAACGCCCCGATTTTGGCCTTGCTCCGCCCCAAGCGCGTAACTGCCTTCAAGGCGCGTAATGCACGGACTTAAATCGAGGGGAGAATACGCGTAGGCTGAAAAGCGCGTAGCTACGCGCTTTTTTCGACTTAAGCGCCTGGGAGAATAGACCCCTTAGTGAATTCAGGTTGTGTGTTGACATAATTTTTTTTTACATAATGTTGCTGAGCCTGGATCTCACCTATTGAAGAAACCCCAGATCATCACACTGGCTCCAGAGGCTTGTACTGTGGGCATGATACATGACTGGTGCATCATTCCACGAGCTGCGATGTGTTATGATCCAGACCAGGAATCAGATGCAGATTCAGGGTAGAATATAATGAGCAGGTTTATTGATAGGAATACAGTGACAACTGGGGAAGTGGCAGAACCCAGAATAGGAAAGGCATAGTCCAGCTTCGGTGGTCTGACTGCACAATTTTGGGGAAAAGACTGACATTGCAATATATACCTCCGCCAACGAAGTTGTGGTGGAGGGTATGTTTTCGCCCCTGTTTGTTTGTTTGTCTATCTGTCTGCCTGTCTGTTTGTGAACAACATTACTCAAAAATGTATGCACGGATTTGGCTGAACTTTTGTGGTTGCATTGCTATTACATCAAGGATGGAATCTATTGATTTTCACCACGATCAATGAAACAATATGGCCACCACGGCAGCCATCTTGAAATCGTATAACACGATTTGAAGGGTAGTGAGTATGCATAGAAAAGTAAAATCATAATAAAAAGCTGGAAATAGACTTTTTTGAGTGCAAACCATCCTTTCTTGAACTTTGTTACATAATTGGTTTCAAACCATTACACACAAAAGCGGTTGAGTGCAATGACTACTCCTCTGAGGTGAGACTGGTGAAGTGATAGGCAATTTAATACAGTGGTTGATTCACCATGACACCATTGTATTCAAATAAAACTCTTCCATCAATCCCCACTAAAGTCATTTCAACATTTTATGATATTAATAATTAAACTAACAAAGAAGTTTCCCCACCACATTAAGGAATTATCACAAGTGACAAAATATATAATTTAAGATAATTAAATTAAATTAAATTAAATTATAATTAAAACATTTTTTTGTTGTTAACATATTTTAAATAAAACATCAGCTTTACACCAACTCCCCGGGTGGTTTACAAAAATATAACTAAAAATAAATATAATTGGTTCGCTGTGCCGCATGCAGAGCATGTATACCCCTCCAGCAACAAACTTAGGTATCCAAGAAGCCTAAAATAGAGTTGCGGGAATTCACCCTTTGCTAAGCCCTGCCCCCTTAGTTACTGTTGCTTAGTCCGACAAGCTTTCAAGGCCAGCCTGGAGCTTCCACACTTACCCAACAACTATCATAAGTGAAAGCTGCAGAAAATGATTAAATTGTGAAAAAACCTTCCCAGCATTCGCAGTCCCACCTCCTTCCTTTGTATCCAAAAAACCTCAACCTGCCATTGGTTTACTGTCGCTAACTGTTCTCCCTAGAGAAATACCTGTTTTTGGAGAAACAAGATGGCGATTTCAGACTGACTCAGCAATGAAATCAAGGGGAAAAAAAAGATAAGGTCTCTATTCCCAATTATAATATATATTATAATAATATATATGATATATATAATATATATCAACTGGGTATGAGGATGTCCAAATAACTCTATTCACAACCTACACTTTTCAGGGTTTGATTTACAGGAGTGTGCAGTAATGATTATACGCTTAATAAAATGAAGATAACTCAGAAATCAAGCACTATTCAAGTATTTATTTCATGCGATATTGGATCATATACAATGTAGGTAAATATTAGTAAAAAGATAATAATATTTAGTAAAAATGTAACTAATAATGTCTTTTGAGAAAAAAAGTCAATATATAGTGTGGCCATCCTTTGCTTTGATGGCAGCATTTAATCTTTCAGGTAAAGTTTCCACATTTTTGAAAAAATCCTCACCCACTGAACCATTCCATATGGTTTGAAGTTCATTCCACAGGGATATTTTAGATATTACAACAGATTTGCTCAAAAGCATTAATGTCTGCACTTTGAGCAGGCCAAGTCATAACTTTCATGTCACCAGATGTTTCTTTCTGGCTGAGCTAATTCTTGCACAACTTAGTAGTGTGTTTAGGGTCATTATTTTGTTGAAAATAAAATCCCTGACCAATCTGTCTCTTTTCAGATGGCAATTCAAGCTTTAAAAGGATGCTGTGGTACTTCTTTTGATCCATGATTCAGTCTGGTTCTATTAATATCATCACAGAGTTGTCGTGCTGTCAACTGCCAATTTTTAATTTTTAATTTTCATTTAATTCTTTTTTTACCATACACTGATAACAAACATCAGAGGCGCTTAACATTCATTTTGCACCTCTTTTACTACTGGTTTTCTACCAACTGGCCAGTTTGAAATACCTGGTGTTCTTACAGTGCTGTGGCAGCATTTAACGTCTTCAGCATCAGGTAAGGCCACAGTGCGGCTATGAACAATCTCAGAGATTTCCTTCGGTTGTGTCATCGTGTTTAACACTCTGACACTGCTCAAAGTTCACGTCACGTTATCCTGGAACAACTGACCATCAGAGGTCATTTTGCAGAATGCTGTTGCCTCAAACCAGTTTAAACAAATTTTTTCAGCATCACTAATCATGAAATGAGCCATCAACATGCAGAAATGTTTGGCAAGAGTCATGTTTTTGTTTATGACCCATACTTTTTACCTTAATGTACTTGTGGGAATGATTGGTTTTAATGTTCATTCCTTACATTAGTATTTTTCAATACATTTTCACCAAAAATTATTGAGAAGTTATATATTAGGACCACTTTACATGAAAGTGGTGGTGTATAATCATCACTGCACACTATCGCAACTAGGTGTTAAAAAGGGAAAAAATCGTATTTCTCCCTCCAACCTCTCCAGGTAGCGATTGTCACTATTACAACAGCCCCTGGAACAATGTTCGACCATATCTAGCCAAAAAACAAAAAAAAATGCTTGAAAATGATAAACATCTTAAGACTTTGCATAGTAGTCAAAGGAGCACCGCCTAGAAAGTGTTTGACCTCCGTCGGAGCCCGTCCTTTGCTGCACTGTGATTGGCCCGCTTGCGTGGCCAGGACATGGCTTAGCAAGGGGTGAATTGTGTTATATCAGGCATAGGCTACATCAATCTGGTACATCAATCATGGAAATAAGAACTGTGTAAGCTTTGATTTTGCAGCCAGCAGCAAAAAAAGTTGTGGCATGAGGCGCATTTGATCTGTTGGGCCTTATACCCTTCTTTACATCACATATCTCGCATTGTGACAATTGCACATGTACACTAGTGATGTTGATGCTGAAATGACATATCGTGCAGCCCGATTAGGTGGAATTGTGTGGTGAGGATAATGGGTGTGTCCGCGGCTGGCCAGCGGCAGCTAGGGCCTGAAGTCTGATATTTTTTTTACTCTCGCCAAAGCAGGACTGTCTGACGCCAAGTCCAAATGATTTAACAGGAATGCAGTCCCAATCCTGGAGAGCAATGGAGGTTTGGGAGGCATTCCTAATAAACTGGTCAGAGGAAGAAACTGCTGAGACAAGTTAACAGAAAGCTAGTCCCAATCCTGGAGATCAACAATAAGGCTTGAAAGTTTATTCCTATTACAAAAATTTTGAAAAATAGTTATATATCTCAGCATCATAAAGTTCACAATAATTTCCAAAGACCGTAATACAATTTCAAACCAAACATGAACTAACTGGTTGCTTTGGGGCGTAAAGCGTGACTATCCAACAACTCTGCAATGCAGAACTAAGGCTTATATGCACCACAGGAACACAGTTGGATTTCACATGGAATGCGGAGGCACGCAAGACCTCAAACCAATTCAGGAGACAGTACCTCTGAAAGACATGCAGGTGTGTGGAGACGATGGATGACACACATAGGCTGTGCTATTTGAATGTAATATTTCAGAGCTGTTTAACTTACAGTGGTTCTAAATACCACTATGGCTCTGAAGCAGGGGCAACTAAAAAAGCCAGATAACGGTCATTTGCAACATTTTAAGACATTGCATTGTGATATACATATTGTTATATAGATTAAAAAAAAATAAATACCACATTTTGATTTTGGCTATATCTCTCGATCTTATTCTTGAATTCCATAATTTAAATTTGGTTGATTTTATTTACAAAAATCATTAGGAGTGCCATTAATTGTGAAACTGATTTGGAGGATACTGATTTTTAGTCAAATGAATAAATAATTTCTTTTTAAAATCCAATGAAAGATTATTGCGCACTTTATCTCGCATATTGGCATTTTGATTGCATCTCAAAATGTGATGTACAGTTCTTGTATTTTTAGTGCATTTCTGGATGTCTGGGATGTCAATAACTTTGGCGGCCACTGTAATGTGCTTGAAATGCTTTTACAAAGTTTACACTATGAGTGAGAAATGGTGCTCACTGAACACCATTGGCTTGCAACCCTGACAGAACAGGGCAAATTGCAATCTGCTGGAAAAGGAAGCTATCCATTATTTACAGAAACCAAGACTAATGTATGCATGGGTTCTCATCTTGCCAGAAGCTTATCTCTGCTATTCCAAAAATAAAATAAAACAGAATGAGAACAAATGAAACTATCAAATGGTGCATTTTAATTTGTTTTGATTTGACCTTAGCCATTGTACCTATGCTCCCACTGTGCAACACTTTGCCGAAGGGCTGTTTAAAAAAACATGTGACTATGAATAGTTTACAGGAGTCAGTATGTGGTAAATCTTCTCTCTGAAATGTAAATATTTTCACTTTTCTCATACTTACTGTATGCTTTGTACCAGTCAAACAAAAAAAGATCCTTTTAATGTGGGTAAAACGTCTAGCCATATGTTGTTGTTGGTTTATTACTGTGTGCTAATATGATTTGCTCAAGAGAGTAAAACTTTTCGCTGTAAAACTGAGATACTGTGCTTCTCCGCAATTTCTGTGTAATGTTGATGAGAGCATGGATTTAAATATAATAAAAAAAGCTGACTATTATTAGTATCATGATGCAGTTGTAGTTACAGGTACAGCGCACTCCATAATTATTGGCACCCCTGATTAAGATGTGTTAAAAGCCTCAAAATAAATTCAATTTATATTGCAGAAGCATACTCTCACACTGAAAATTGTACAAAAATGTAATTCTCAACTCAAGTGAATTTTAAGGGGGAGAAAAAATCCTTGACTAAGAAATTATTATTTTTCATAAAATCATCTGTTCCACAATTATTGCACCCCGAGCAATGTCATTTCTACAGTAGTTTACAAAGTTGATCAGAGTATCTGGGAACATTTCATCAATAATTCATCACTTCCTGTTTCCCTGGGGTATAAATATGACGTGACACAGAGGCCATTTCTCTTATCCACTCTTCAACATGGGAAAGAAAAGTAATGCAAAAGTGTGTCGACCTTCACAAGTCAGGCAATGGCTACAAGAAAATAGCCACTCACCTGCACCTGCCCATATCTACTGTCAGAGGAATCATTAAGAAGTTTAAAACAACTGGAACAGTAGTAAACAAGCCTGGATTGAGGACGCAAGGTTATTTTGCCACCACGCACAGTGAGGAGGATGGCACGAGAAATAAGAAGTTCTCCAAAGCTCACTGTTAAAGATTTGCAACAAATGGTAGCATGTTGGGGTTGCAAAGTCTCCAAAACAACCATCAGGCGCTATCTACATGCCAACCAGCTGTTTTGGATGGAAAAAACCTTTTCTCCCTCACAATCATAAACCCAAACGTCTGGAGTTCGCTAAGCAGTACTGAGACTTCTACTGAGACCGTGTACTTTGGTCAGATGAGACGGAAAAAGAGATTTTTGGCAACAAATATTCTAAGTGGGTCTGGCGGAACACAAAAGATGAGTATGCAGAAAAACACCTCATGCCCACTGTAAAGTATGGGGGAGGATCGGTGATGCTGTGGGCCTGTTTCTCTGCCAGAGGCCCTGGGAACTTATTAGGGTGCATGGCATCATGAACACTTTGAAATACCAGGACATTTTAAATCAAAATCTGGTGGCCTCTGCCCGAAAGCTGAAGATGGGTCGTCACTGGGTCATTCAGCAAGATAATGAACCTAAACATGTGGCCAAATCTACACAGAAATGGTTCACCAGACACAGAATCAAGCTCCTCCCATGGCCATCTCAGTCCCCAGACCTCAACCCCATTGAAAACCTGTGCAGTGAGCTGAAGAGGAGAGTGCAGAGGAGAGGACCCAGGTCACTGGATGATTTAGAGAGATTGTGCAAAGAGGAATGGTGGAAGATCCCTCTTTCTGTATTCTCCCATCTTTTGAAACATTATAGGAGAAGATTAGGTGCTGTTTTGTTGGCAAAAGGGGTTGTACAAAGTATTAACATCAGGGCTGCCAGTAATTGTGGCACACATGATTTGATGTAAAAGACTTATTTCTTAATGTGGGATTTTTTTCCCACTGAATAAAGGCACTTGAATTAAAGGTTGTGTTTTCGTCTTTTTTCATTGTGGTCCTATATTATTTAGAAAAAAACTGAATTTATTGGAAACTAAAGATCACATCTTAACCAGGGGTGCCAAAAATTATTGAGGGCGCTGTATATGGGTTTAGAAAAAATCGTGAGTACTGTTAAGATGGCTATCGTTTGTTTCTTATTAAGAAATGAATTTATTCTCTGGATGCTGAATAAATATTTTATTACCGTGTTTATTATTTGCCGTTTGTCACATATGCTGAAGCGCGTCTGATTTTAAGCTCAAGCAGTTCCTTGGATATGTTTTGTAACCCTGGTGAAAGTGTGCTGAAAATCAAGCCAAGTGAAACTATTTTAATTTCCTCCTTTTCAATGCACCAACGATATTTCCTCTCTCAATATGCTGGAGGCCCATAACTGCTAAGCCAAAGATTTCTAACCTGTGAAGATTCCGCGGCCAAACCCACTCTGTAAACGATAAGCAATCTGGGACGAGCGGGTCCTGATTTCTCGCCAAGACAGAACCGTCATCACACTCCATCTTCCTGACAGGGCCTGTCCCGCCACATTAGAAATGCCAAAAACACCAACATCTCAGCTGCCACTGCTGCAGCTACCGAGCCCCTGGATCGATCGCTCGGTTGTGGAGAATGCTTGTCTTCGTTCTGTCAGCAATATACTGCAGCTCGGTAGGTGCGAGACACACTTGGCTCGGTCCCGTTTAAGGTTAAGTCTGTTTAAGCGCGTCAAGGTTCTTTTAGTTTGTGCTACATTACTTTTCTGCTGTGAGACGGTAGGTGCCCAGTCCTCAGTGCCTGGTGGGGTGTAGCTTTCCAAAATAGTTGGCTCACGTACAGATGCATCAAAGGGGTGCTCACTGGTGTTCAGAGGAGTGAGGGTGGCACTACCGGATATTAACTCTTTTTTGAGTACCACTTTTCAAAGGGTTTTTTTTTTTAATTGCTTTCAGTCACAGGCTACAATTGTGAAAATTGCATTATAAGAGCATTTCAGAATATTCACATTTGAGGTTCCAGCCCACAGAATATTTTTCAGAACAATGTTGAAGCACTTGTGTAAAACTATTTTGAAGTCACTCAGTAAGCGGTAGAACCACTTTCAAATACAAGCCTGACAGAAGTTTGGCCAGAAATCAATGACAGGTTGTCCAAACATCTACAAAATTGGTGGATATATTTCGTATCCCCTGAAAATACTCTGGTATTGCAGGGGAGCTGCCACTGCTGGTGCGTCCGCTGTCATGTCCGCCGCAGAGATTATGGCATAATCGCTGGGGAGCGAGAAATAATTAACAGATTTTTTTTTTTCTTTCATTTTTGGCGCATAGATCGATTGGAACCTAAATCAGAACTGGGGTATCGGTTATGATCAACTGGGTGATTTGAGTCTTTTGTCGGGCCTATGGAGGCCTTAACAGGCCCAAAAACACTCAAAAACGTGAATTCAGCTGGCTCTATTTTAGTGATCACTCTGAACATTTGCTGTAAAAAAAATGCCACAAAGATCAGATTTTGCCCCTTTTTGGTTTGCCCCCTTTGGTAATGTTGGGAAGGGGAGGGGGGGGTTGCTGGAGGGGAGAAGGGTATGCGTCGGGGATACATGCGTGCTCAGACAATCCCCTGGCCAAGTACTCTAGTTTTAAGTAAGCCATTTAAACATGTCCCCAGAGTATTTTGAAAGTGACCAATAGGGGATGATGGCATTGCTGAACAAGAACGTGGGCCGGTTGCAAATTATGCCTTCAATCAATTAGTTTTTTGTATTTGTGAAAATGCCATGACAAGATTTCACAGTTTTGTCATATCTGGATCATGGTGGACGAAGTCCAGATCAAAAACGTCTGACTTCTGACAGTCTATGTCGGCTAGAACCCTGCAATTGCCAATTGCAACTGTATTCTCGTATGTCTTTGTCATTTTACATCTTAAAAGTCAATTAATCATTGTATATTTGGTATAGTATGATTCAAATGATTAATTTTATGTTCCTTCGATATGTTGCATGATTGCTGAATGTGTGTTATGACTGGATGGCACTGTACTGTCGGGCACCTTCGACTCATTTACAACTTTTATTCGTTGAGTGATTCCCTTCAGTCCTTGCATAATGTAAATGAATCGCCACATAAACTCAGGGACGATGCTCTTTGTCCCCTCATTTACTTCATGAAGTTTTTTTTGTCCTAGAGGCCTTCATGTGCTCTCCATGATCTGGAAGTATAACTGGCAATTGCGGCCGTGTCCTATTGAATGGGGCTGCTTTGAGTTTTCTCTGGGGGAGGTCTGGACCTTCAAAGTGTCGGATGACGAGCAGATTTGGGGCACTGGATGACCTGAGTTATATCCCATGCGCTAGCCCTGCAAGGGAGCTCCTCAAGCAATCCGGTGTATAAATATATCCCTACGATCCGGGAGGGGGCAGGACCTTTACCAGAGGGTCGTACTTCTGTCTTTCCTCTGGCTACAGAGGAGGGGGTGTAAGGGGGCAGTTGACAGGCAGCGGGTTTGGGCTGGAAGGCGCAGTGAAAGATTCCCCGCCACGTACCGTAAATGACCCCATCCGTCTCTGCCCGCGACTGCCGCCACTGGGACTTCGTTGATCATCACGCTCTCGTTTACAACGTGTCATTGCTCAGTGGATGGATTTGGGGGAGGGGGGAGGGGGGAGGGGTGCGGCTGGGTGGGGTGGGGGTTGGGTGGTGTGGGGAGGGGTAAGGGGTGCGGCTGGGTGGGGTGGGTGTTTGGGCTCATGTAATGTGATGCAAGTATAGGGGGGCATTGTGGTGAGGGGTGAATTTTGGAGTCCCTCTGTTTCTCACTGAAACATGTGTGACACACAATCCATTCACCGGGTTGTGATCCTGGGGTGGCCATTTTGTACGTTTTGTTCTGTACGACCCCAATCGCTTGCATAGCATATTTGAGATTCATTTACCATTTTTTTTCCTGTTGTGCATGTTCTACATATAGCAATGCAGGAACTCCTACTGTGAGAATGTAAGAAAATAGTCCTCAATCTTGCAGCCATCTGGCAAACCTGTTGACTCTTAAAATCCCAACTCAGAGAAACTTGCGACTGCATGTAAAATACACAAATAAAACTGAAAGCAGTGATTTCTTAATTTGCGTTGACTTGTATTTTATAGCAGGCACTTTGAAAACTACATAATTAATGTTTTAACAGGTCAAATTAATTTAATTTGTTCATTTGTAAATTTACATCCTTTCCTACTGTTCAGGCCTGCAGTGCATTTCAAAAATGTTGGGATGGTGACAATTTCAGACTGGTTATGAAGTAAACAAAAAAAAAAGAAATGAATAATGACATGATTTGAAACAGCTGACGTGATCATGATTTGGTACAAAAGCAACATCCAGGAAAGGCCTAGTCCTTTGGGGCAAAGATGGGCCATTGGTTGCCAATTTGCCCACAAATACATGAGAAAACCATTGAAAGGCTTAAATATAGTTTTCCACAAAAAGAGATACACTGGCATATGGAACACCCCACAGCCACTCATGGTGAGCATCAACTTCACATCCACTGTTCGTAGTTACGCCTGGGAAAAGCATTCCATTATAATTCATATGCAGCCTGCATAATCGTGAACCAGGATATCCTAATACAGAAATTAAGGCAAAGTGAGTGCTCTTTATGATGGATGGTTGGGGCAACAAAATTTCGGAGTTACAACGGGAGTTTGTGGTTAAAATCTCCTGTGGAACCACACTGCTTTCATTTTTTATTTGACATAGTGTCTTTTTCTGATTTTGATTTGTATTTGAAATGTCAGCTCGACTCATACTAGACATATAGTGAAACAACGACAGGCCCATACTGTACATTTTCAATCCTGGAGCCTCATTTGTGTTTGTCACAAGCTCTGGCTGCAAGGACCTTAAATGGAACGTGCGTTAGCTGCGATTCCAAACGAGCCACGACATGGACGAACATCAAATATTCATCAGTCGGCCACTGCCTTGTCTGTCAGCCCAGAATGGGATCCAGCTGATGTCTGGGCCTGAAATGAGTTGTGGAATCCATTTTTCAACAGATACGCCAATGTCTGTCTGGACAATGGTTTCTTGGACTTAGTAACAAACTACAGACAAAAGCTCCTATTAACTATGATGATGATCATGATGATGATGGTGATGACCATAATTATATTGTGACTAACATATATTTTCAAAAATGTGTCATACGTGATGACAGTTTCATTTATCTTTTTGACATGCCCTCTCAGGTCTGCAGTTTTATATTTTAGTTTCACTATCAGTCACAGTCCGTTGATGCACAACCCCAATTACAAAATAGTTGGGATGTAAAGTGTAAATTATGAATAAATCAAATTGCAACGACTTTCAGATCACGAGCTAATATGTTATTTACTATAGATCACAGATAACATTTCAGATGTTGAAACTGAGACATTTTACATTCTTATCCACAAAATTAGCTTATTTCAAATTGCGTCAAATACGTCAAATTGCAAAGGTTTTGAATGTCTCATCATCGACAGTGCATCACATCATCAAAAGATTCAGAGAAACTGGAAAAATCTCTGCGGATGAGGGACAAGACCGAAGACCTTTACTGGATGCCCGTGATCTTCGGGCCCTCAAGTGTCATTGCATCATTGACATGACTAAATGGGCCCAGGAATACTTCAAGAAACCACTGTCTGTAAACACAGTCTGCCGTGCCATCAACACATGCAACCTAAAACTCTATCATGCAAAAAGGAAGCCATTGTTGAGCATGACCCAGAGGCACTGCCTTGTTCTGTGGGCCAAGGCTCTTTTAAAATGGACTGTAGCAAAGTAGCAAAGTGTCCTGAGGTCAAATGAGTCCAAATTTGACATTCTTCATGGATGTTGTGTCCTCGGGGCTAAAGAGGAAAAAGACCACCCCTCCTGTTATCAGCGTTCAGTTCAAAAGCTAGAACCTCTGATGACATGTGGATGCAATAGTGCATATGGTGTGGGACACTTGCATGTTTTTAAAAGCACCGTGAATGCTGAAAAGTATATAAAGGTTTTAGAGCAACATATTCTCCTCTCCAGATGACATCTATTCCAGGGAAGGCCTTGTGCATTTCAGCAGGACAAGGCTGAAAAACATCCTGCAGCTATTAAAACGGCATGGCTTCATAGTAGAAGAGTCCGTGTGCTGAACTGGACTGCATGCAGTCCTGATATTTCACCGATTGGAACATTTAGCGCATAATTAAACGAAAAGTCCGTCAAAGGAGTCCCAAAACTCTCCAGCAGCTGGAAGCCTGTATTAAACAAGAGTGGGATCAAATACCAATGACTAAACTCAAGAAACTTGTCTCCTCAATGCCCAGACGCCTCCACTCTGTGTTAAAAAGAAGAGGGGATGATACACCATGGTAAACAGGCCCCTGTCCCAACTTTTTTGAGACCTTTAGCAGCCATCAGATTAGAGATGAGCTCATTTTGTGGATAAAATTGTAAAATTTCTCAGTTTCAACATTTGCTGTTATCCCTGTTCTGTTGTGAATAAAATACTGGCTGCTGAGAGTTTAAAGTCATTACGTTTTGATTTTATTCACAATTTACACTTTGTCCCAACAATTTCGGAATTAGGGTTGTATTTGCTGACTGCATGTATTTACATGCTGACTATTGGGTGGGACCTCGCCTTCAATGTTCAGCATCAATAAAAGCGCTTTAACGGCCCTGTAAAACTTTACTTGGTACCTACAGCCTTGTGACTCTGCGTGTTTGTGTATGACTGTGTGTGTGTGTGTGTGTGTGTGCGTGCGTGCGTGCGTGTGTGTGTGCGTGTGTGTGTGCACAAGCACACAAGCTCCAAGGATTCAGACTTCCAGGCTCTTGAGCCCCAATTAGCTTGAGTAGGTCTGTGGTGGGATTATGCTCAATGCTTTGCCTTCCCACTTTGAAGAGGACTGTGTGGTTTTAATGGTCTGAGCCAGTCGCCCAAAGGGCTCCGTTCCCTCACCACTCCCATTATATGAACAGGCTGAGATTCAGCTCAGTCAGTCTGTACAACAGATGCAGAAAAAGAAACTGAAAGTAGAAAGGGATGTTTACAAATCCTCAGCAGTTGAAATTAACTTAGAATTTCACTTAGTGCCGCTTCACTCGTCCTGATGCATCTGTAGTAAAGTGCCGTTTGGACACGGTATTTTGCGTTTGAGCGCGCACATGTGTGGCTTATCTATCTGACTGTTTGTGAGAGCGAGGAAGGAAGAAGGCGAGAGGGTTAATTTTGGACTCATCGAATCCACAGTGCTCTGAGAAAAGTATATACACCTTTCCAACTTCAATTTTTCAGATCATCCATTTAATTTCAATATGAGAAAAAGACAGTAAACGCAAAGTGCAACTTCTTAATGATTATTTTATTTATTGAAGATACAAAGTCATTCAAAACCTATGGAGCCCCACAGGGTCATATTGGATTTTTTTTTTCAAGATATCTATACAGTTTCCTCACAATACTTTTGCATTTCCTTGCAATGAGTTCTGCATTACCTAGCAAACAATCTAAAGATACCTGGATGGTTCACGCGGCCAGGCTTGATATGACTCAAGGCGCCAGTAGAGTTGGCTCCAGTAAGCTGTTCTATTTTGAATTGTTCAGAAGCACGCAGCCTTTTCAGACAAAGATGTTTGTATTATCCAACGCTGATTTACATAATAATAAAAAAAAGAATTATTGCTGCTTGCAGGAATTAACATTGCTTTTTTAATTGTGTAATTGGTAGACAAACTAACTGCATGCGCTGAAGTTGTGGAAACAAATTGTTAACATTAATGCACAAATGTTAACAGTGAGTGATCATAGTTTTAAGCCGTCGGTACTGAGGCGCGGAACCATAGATGCCAAGGTCCAGTTGATGCCTTCATTGCAATTACTCCTGGAGCACGTAAGTGTGGATTGAATGTTCATGAGAAGGTGGTGCCTTAGAACTGATCAAAAAATGGGGGATGAATGGGAAGGTAAAATATATAATTTCATTGTAAATATTAATAACTAAAAATTTGTCAAACCTCTTAGCAACAGCATAAAGCCATACATACTCAAATGAAAGTAAATATAGCAGTGAAATTGACCTTTGGCTAAGCCCCACCTCCTCCACTGACTCGGACGAACAATCAACATTTTACAGGTGCTAATGGCTGGTATCACTGTAGGAGATATTTTTCAGGATGCTATCGATGATTTTTGGCGATAGAAGGCTCAAATATCATCAAGAAGTCAGCAAACAGGGTTACACTATGCATTGGAGGGATACATTAATGAATTTACGGTGGAGAAGGTCAACAAAAAGTTTAAATTGGAAGCTAAAATTTTCAGGTCTCAGTGCAAACATGATCAACCGCATCTCGTTTCTGTCACCCTCTCACAGAAGATAGAGGATCAGTATTGTTCGTGCACTGCACGGTAATAAATTAAATTTGCGTACCTGTTATTACTGCTTGCTACTGAATTTAGGAAATCTAACCTGACGTGACTGAACTCCTGAGTAAACAAGGTGACATGGTGAACAACAGAGCCAGGAGCTCACGTTAAGCCAACGTCCGTCAGCACTGAAGTTAGCCATAGAGTTTACTAACTTGAGCTAACGTAGCGATGTAAAAGATAACTTTACATTAATCTCCAGCGAAGTGACAAGATATTGCCTTAAGCACAGGGTTGACTTAGCTCGGAACAAATGTAGACATTTGCTCTTAGTATCACTGTCAGATTTGGCAGACTTCTTGTCAAATAGCTTATGATCCAGAAAATGCATTGTTTTACTTCTAATTTTTTTTTTATATATTTTAATGTAAAACAACTTCATTGTTGTATTCCAAATATTAATTTAGTATTAGAAATTATTTTAAAAATTCTATATTATTGAAAAAAAAACAAGAAAAAATTTTTATTTTCGGATTACTCAAATGTCTTGCTTTGTTAGAATCATTTTTCCAGTCTCTGTGACTCTCAAATCCTGAGTTGTAAAGCCTTAAACAGGGGTCATGCACGAATGGCAAGGATGGGCTTGATTTGGCATCTGTACAAAGGGGTTAATTAGCCTACATAAAATGAAGCGCGGAGGTCGCTAAATGTCAAAGATTCCTGGAGTAGGCCAAGTCTTTTTCCTGTCATAAGTCTGTGCTTCCCATGAATAAATACACTAACCCTCTCACAATTATCCTCAATCAGCCGTATTTTATTATGCTTAATCTAGCCTTCATCTGCATATAAATACTGTATCCTGTAAAGCACAGAAATGATTTGTTTCAGGGAGCCTTCCCATCTCAGAATTCCAACATGACCCTTTGGGGGCTCCGTAAAAACCTATATTACCCATGTGAAAAAAATTTTTGAGAGTATTTTACATCATTACAATTTTGTTCCACTCTTCTTTGAAAATTTGTTTTTATTTTTTCCACATTTGAGGTTTTTTGAGCATGAACTGCTCAAAAAATTGAATTAAGGGTCATGCCACAGGGCTTTGACTAGCCCACTCCGAAACCTTCATTTTGTTTCTTTTGAGCATTCAGAGGTGGACTAGCTTTTGTCCATTTTCTACTGGAAATCATTCAAACTTGATTGGCATTATAACCATGACATGACAGTTTGTTACGATGACATTTTTGACCCTGTCTCTTCCCCAGGGGCTGAGGGGTGGGGGCCCAAATGGGGTCATATTGCCAAAAATTTCAACAATCTTCTTCTCCAGACCGAGATAGGCTGTTTATAGATGGAAGGGTCTTGAGGTGCATTATCAAAACTGTTAATTTTATGGCCCCCAGCCTCCATGTTTGCCCCTGGGGATGGGGTGACGTTTAGTATACATTGTATAGGAAAATGATACTTTTGGGTATATTTGGATCATTGACATCAGTTTTTATACAACTCAGAAGACCGTTAAGGCCCATGGGCCTCTTGTTACTGGTTAGAGCAGAATTCATGGTTCCATCAGTTATGGCAAGTCATCCAGGTCCTGAAGCAGCAAAGCAGCCCCTAACCCCACCACCACTGAGTTTGACCATTGTTATAATGTTCTTACTGCGGAATGCTGTGATAGCTTTACGCTAGATGTAATGAGACCCATGTCTTCTTAAAGACTTATCATTTTGACTCATTAGTCCACAGAATATTATTCCAAAAGGCTTTTGGAATATTTTATGTTATGTCATGTTATGCTATTTTATGTCACGTTTTGTTATTTTATAAATTTTGGTAGGCCGGCGACTCCTGAGAAGGTTCACCATTGCTCCTAGTTTTCTCCATTAGTAGATAGTGGCTTTGACCATGGTTTCCTTTGGTCCCTTCATCGCTTTCAAGGATTTCTTTTCTAATATATTCTCGAATTCTTTTTTGATTATTGCATCATGTGCTTCTTTTTGCCGACTTCACATTGCCAGGCAATTTCTATGTAAGTGATTTGTAGATTCAACAGGGCTGGTAGTGACTATGCCTAGGTATGTCTTGTGAAATTGCATCCAGTTATCAATTAGATTTGTTTAATTTGTTTACTTGGTAACTAAGGGGGCAATCACTTTTTCACATGGGGCAAGGTTGGTTTGGATAGCCTTTATACCATAATTATCGTTTAAAAGCTGCATTCTGCGTCTACTTAATTTCTTGTGGTCCATTATTAAAATTTGTATGATGATCTGAAATATTTAAGTGTGACAAATATGCAAAAAATAAAAGAAATTGGAAAGAGGGAGAATACTTTTTCCTCTGCGCTGAACCTGGCCGCCTTTGCGTAATAATCTTTGGAAGTGGAAGGGGGTAAAGCGAGGTCATATATTGTTATTCTGATGGATTTACTTGGCAGACTTCCTCGCCCAAGTTGAACTGCAGAGCATCAGAATTCACTGTGCAGAATGAAAATGGCAGATCATAGGATAGGGTACAGCAGGGGGCTCCCATATTAGGTTCCACAGATCCTCAAGGGCTCTCTAGAGACCAGCAGGGGGCCCTCAGCAAAATGAAACAGAATGAAAATTCCTTCCGAAGTATCTGAGCTACATTTAAGCATTTCCTGAATTGCATTTTAGCCTTTCAGCAAAAAGTAGAATTCTGTCAAACATTTTGCTGATATTTTGTTTAATATAAATTTTGGTCGTTATTGGCCTGTATTTTGTATTTACATGATGTAATAAGTCCAAACTACAAAAGTACATACCATTCTATGCACTTGTCTCATAATTAAGCAGTTGCATTCACATATGTGTATGCTGGCCGATATTATGCCACAAACTAGTTCATAAGAGTGCATGAGGGTGCATTTGGTTCTCCTCCCAATTACCTCAGAGTAAAGGTTTTGTCATTTGCTTGCCTTAAGGAATGAAAATGTTTCAAATATCTACACCACTGCCTTTACTGTAGCGCTTAAAGTGACATGGGCACACTCTGATATCACGCAACATCACAGTCCTGATTAAACGATAAATATTTGAATAAGCATTATGTAAGGACGCACAAAATTTTAAGGGCAGATCAGAACAAGCTGGAGTCATGAACCCTGTTGCAGTATTGGCGTACTCAGTCAACACTGTGTCGTGTCCTACCTCTGCAAAGTAAGTACAATACATAAACAAAAAAGTCTGTAATGTATGTTAGGTATAGCATGTCTAGAAGTGCTCATATGCAGCTTTAACCATTTCACGAGCATTGACCCAAGGGTGGGCGGCAAGGTATTATTGTGTTTTTATACCATCACGTACTGTGCCATATTATAGAACTATATATTGTTTGAAAATTTGAGGACTCAGCATCCTAACTGTAAGCCATTTTTTGACAAGGAAAAAGCTCCAACTTTATCTCCAATTATCTAGAGCCTCCAAATTTTTTTATCAGTTAAAGGTAAAGATGTTTTTTAAGTAATATGTAAAATTTTACTTTGGTACTCACCCGTAACTTTTTTCTGTATTTTTAAAAAAAAAATTTTCACTTATTGCACATCTGGAAATCCTAAGAGCACTGTGCAGTATCTTCAGTAGCTCTGTAAAATGCCATTCTCAATTGCAAAGTCAGTTAAATAACAAAATCCTTTTGTTCTTAATAGGGGTGCAATGATTCTAAACCGTGTTTTTTTTTTAAGCCGTAGTAACATCACCTGCTGCCATGGGGTTAACATCTGAGTTTGCCCTTTTCCTTTATTAAACCTGATGCAGTCTTGAACGAAAGTGTCGAATGTCAAAGAGCATGTGAAATGCTTCCGGAAAAAACTTGACTGACATCAGTATTTTTCAGTGACATACTGAAATATAGCCGAGTAAAGGACTACAGAATCGTCTCCTTTTAACTAATTAGGTTACTCTAATCCTGTCCCTGTTTACTTTGCTCAATTAGCAATCAAACAGGGGATTCGCTTATTTACTTTTCTGAATGTAGAGCTGTTTATTAAGATAGCATGCTTGATTGCCGCATTCTGAAAGTTAAATGGCCATAGAACAGCACAGATTTGCATGAACGCGTATTCAGCCATTTCGTGTGATTGTGATAATTTATATCTCACATTCACGTTTCAACCGCTTTACAGAATGTTTTCTATCTTGTGTATTTTTATAGATGCTTATTCCATGAAGTTGAGGCTTTTTCCTTGTCAACAACCTGCTGAACCGAGTTTATGACCTCATAATTTCCTTGTACTTTTGTACATGCCATGAGAGGTGCATAACTTCTTTGGCATAAGGACTTCTGCCTATGTATACGACAGATAAAATATGGGGATCCTGAGCCATGTGATTTAGCAGGGCATTGAAAATGTCGTCTTTTATTTTGTCGCAAATAAAAATTGAGATTTCAGAGGCTTGCTACACAGAAACTATAACAGATAGAGGCATTCTGATGCCAGATTCCGAGAGCCTGGATAAGAATTAGCTATGCTTCTTAATTTCTGCCATATGGAAGTAATATTTCAAAAGTTAAATGCCTCCAAAACACTTACAAGTTAAGAGCGCAATTCGCAAGTGCTGAAAAACGGCAAAACAATGTTTTTTAAAATGCCCATATCATCAAAACTATTGGGAGCTGAGGGCTGAAACTTGGGGGTTCTTCCTAAAACATGTTAAGGCATTCTTAGGATTTTTTTCTGGAAAATCTGAGCCCACTCACCAGGGCCGATTCCCTGTTTTGCTTGAATTGACACAGAATGACCAATAGTGGTTTATCTTTACAGCAAAAATCGGTATTTAAGTCTTAATTATTCCAAAAATTTTGACATTTTTTTGATGTGTTGAAAAATGGGGGTAGACTTCATACAAAATGTGTTGTCATTTCTAAATGGTCCCTTTGATGTGGCTGAAACCTCCCCTAAGATAAACCTGACAGTCTGCGCCTCATCCTTATTATCATTCCGTCCTTTCAAACAGAAAGTACAGAACCAAAATAAAAGTGACCCTGCCCAATGAATTGTGATGTTTGTTGTAACTTTCAAAACTAATTTAGAAAAAAATGGAAAAACAACCCAGTTCATAACTCTGTGTGAGGCTGTACTTTTGGTGTAATGCCTTTTGAAATATTCAAAAAGGTGTTAACAAAGGCTATTTTATCCTCCTGTACCTAGCAGGTATGCCAGTGGGGAAGACAGGGGAAGAATTGTGATCAATGGGATGTCTCTACTGCTTGTGAGAAAGTAAAAACATGGTTGCCAAAATTCACTTGCTCAGCACTTACCACCGTCATGTCCTAGTTGCATTCACTCGCTTGCTGAAGTCCATAATTAAAATAAACGAAAATGCCAAGTGCCGGGCAAATGGCCGGCTGGCCAGTTTTTCTCGTTATTTCGTGTTTATTTTTTATATATTTATTTACTCTCCTTTCAGAATGTGTTTTAATAAGTGGTTAACTCTAAGGCACTTTGCAGAATAGCCATGGGGCACTGAAACACATAGCATTTAATAATGACTATGGGGTTTGAATTATAGTGCTCTACCGTCATTTGCTTTGAGTGTCTAGAAGAGATCCACGCTGGGTGAATGACTTGTCCTTTAAATGACCTGCATGTGAAATACATTTCTAATTCTGCAGTGCTGAAATAAGGTTTTTCGCTTTTTTTAAAGGCGGTTATGGAAATATCAGTGCTGAATGGAGAGTTTTTGGGAAATTTTCTTGGAAAAAAGCTCAACCATATTTTCATCCACAGAGCAAACCCGTCTTGATATCCAATGGAGTGTTTCACCCTGAGAATATTTTTATACTTACTCTTTCCTCTTGACCTTCAGAACTTTGTTTGAGTGAGTGATTTATACTGGTCTTCTTTGTTTTAATCCAGTGGGCAGCAGAAGTTTATTTATTTTTTGCTAACAGTGTTTATGGGTAATTTTACCTTCAAGTATAGTATACTTGGGTCCATCAACACTGGGCTTTGTGAAGTGCCCAGATACTGTGAGATACTGTGGTGAGATGCTGTGTATTACTCTGCATTGAGATATGTGGTTGTTACAAGCTATTGAGTTTGAACTACATAAGATTGTTTATTTGAGTTGAACTGCACTTTCCCTGTTGTTTAGTATTGTGTGCAAAAAGTCAAATGTAGTGATTTGATTAAAAAATACTGTCTAAATTATAAAATTTTGTCGATACTGTACTGGCTATTAGCATGACCTTTGGTTTAATTTCAATGGTGGGTGCCAATGTACCATTTGAAAGAAAAAGGGTATATCTTGGAATAGGCATAGTATCCAAAATGAAGGCGTTATAACTCACTTTCATGAGCCCTTTGGTTGAAGAAGGGAAATCAAACAGGTTTAGGGTTATTACAGGAGAACTTCCTCAAACATCAACACTAGTGTATTTCAGCAGAGGGTGGCCTTCATTGGGAAGGGATTGGCAAAAGCCAGGTAGGATTGCATCTGCGGTGACGCTGTCAATCAAGCCATACAGAGTACTTCGGTGTGATTCTCGCTTGTGCAGATAAAGACCGGTGTGTAAATATCCGGCAGATATGGGCTTGTGTGAATGTGACTCGGCTGGACCTATCGGAGGGGAGGTCTCTGTGGGAGATGAATAGCTGAGGAGGATGTGCTCCAGCTGTGACTCCTGGGTGCTGGAGCAAATGGATGGAATCGAACTCTGAAAATCCCGCCAAGAGTAAATATTGAGGAGGAATTGCCTGGGGATATGAGAGACAGCCCCCAGTGCTGTGGGAAGATCAGTCTTTTTCCCATGCTAGGTTCCCATCTTCTTCTCTCATTGTAAGGTGGGCTCAGTCGACTTTCAGACAGCAGGCAAAGGGCCTCAAAATATTGTTTTCCATATTTGAGGGCACCTAGAATTGCCTTTTGCATAAGATATTGTCTAATAGTGTCCTACCGTGCATTGTTTTCTTGAAGTAATTCTCATTTTATAATGAGCTTGCATAAGTTACATAAGTTAGTTGCATAAGTTGGGTATAGTTTTTTTTTAAACACCCTGTATATGTGAATTATTGACAAGCAACGATCAGAAAATATTAGTCATTTTGAGTCGCACCTGAATATTTCCTCCTCATTTAATGACACACAGAGCCTGTGATGTACACTACATTTCATCATGTTATCTGTGCTTAGAATATTGCACTGCAGTATTGGGGTGTTTGTTAGTGATGTGAGAGATATTTTTATCTTCTCATTTCACATAAGAAGGGATTGCTGTTCTTTGTTTTTTTATGTATGTGAGGCTGTTAGGTTGTGAGGGAGACTGTGAAGTGCTTAATGTCTCACCGTCTGCACAGTATTAATTGCTTTGTTTGCAGAACTCTTTGAGAATGGTAAGCATTGGAATAAATTAGAGTCCCGTTACCCTAGTATGGGCCGAGTATTAAACGGAAACAGTTCAGACAAGTGTTTCTTGTGCTATGCTTTCCCCTTTGGCAATTGTTTCAGAACAGGTGTCATAACTTCAGGATAAGATGTATAATTTCAAAGGCAAAACAGCCCTCTGGCTCTCTGTTTAATCTTCTCGGCGAGTTTATCTTGGTCTGCATATCTTTACTCAACCAATTATGGATGATGAACAGACAGTTAGCCCCGGCAAAACATTACAGCCTCCTGTCTGAGTGAAGTGCTCCCTGCGTGGAGTTTGTATGCTCTCCTGTGTTCATGCGGGTTTTCTCCAAATACTCCGGGTTCCTCTCGTAGTCCAAAGATATACATGTCAGGCTAATTGGAGACTCCAAATTGCCGGCATGAGTGAATAGTGCATGATCCCCGGATTGGCGAACGTGGCCTGTTTCTGCGCCTCGCCATTTGTCTGCTCGGATTAGTTCAAGCCCCCAACAACCCCCCCCCAACTAAGAGTAAAGCAGATTAAGCAATGGATAAATTGAATGACTCTTCACTGACTCTTCCAGTCATTGTGGATATCTGATTTGAGTTTCTCAACTACACTCTCAACGACACATGTGTGGATTGATTGAAAAATGGCCTATTTTTGTGAACCGATATAATCCCCAACAAAGCTTTCAACTCCCTCTTCTGACACAACATGTGGCAACTGCCCTCCCTTTTTACCCTGACCCCTACTGCTTTCTCTCCCTATAGGTCTGATCATTTTTAAAGCCTTCCGACAGATTCACACTGAGAATACATGATATGTTCACAGCTCTAACTGTAGATGTATGCTGCGGAGCTAATGGTCCGGAGATCACATGGCAATCCTGCACACCAACTGTGCTCCCCGCAAAGCGTCTCTTTTCCCCATTATGCAGTGCGGTTTGTTTGAGAACTCAACTCTTAATCCCTGTTGCTTCACCTTTGAAGAAGTTAATGTGCAATATTGTGAGCATCATCAGCGATTTACCACTTAGAAATACAAGGGAACTGAGATAAATATGCTCTGATGCTGCTGTGACTGATTTAAGCCCTCATGATGGGAAAATGCCATAATTACTCTTCATCGCACGTTGTGCATTAGTTCCTGTCACAGTCCATAGTCCATTTCAGATATAGTGCAATCTTTGAAGGCTCTTTAGTTGACATCTAGCATTTTTGGCTTGGCGGCACCCAGTGAGTGAGTGAGTGAGTGAGTGATGACGTGTCACCATTGGTTGGTTGAGTGTTGGTGTTTCCCCATTGGCTGTTGTTTCCACTTATCATGGAACAAACTTGCATTGGAAGCCTTTATAAAAGCTCATACACAGAAAGAAAGGCTGTTTGCAGGGGAGAGAAATTCTGCCATGTCTGCTTAGAGGTTGAAGTTTTGATAAACTTCACAGTGTTCTTGTCAGCTGGGTTTAGTAAACACTGGCTCCATTGGGAGCAGGAATGATTCCTGAAACGACTGCCATCTCAGTAACCCAGTCTTAGGTTCCATTTTAAAAAAGACATTGTCTATGTTCAAGAACTCCTAGGAACTTGAAATAGCCCCAAATCCCGGCAGCAAAAGTGCTTTCAAGTGCCTCTTGTAATGGGAGTTCCCTCTGGGGTGCTTTGGGATGATTTCTGCATTCCCAATTTGCGTCTAGACTTTGACATCAATGCAACATGGCTGAAAAAAACCCATAAATTACTGTTTTTTAATTAATAATTTGTTAATGATACTGAATTAAGCTAGTATTATGCTTTTTTGACCACAGTTAATGCGTAGCAACTGTTAATCTGAAATGTAATGGGGACTATGTTATTAACCCCTTAAGAACTGAGATCCTAAAGAACCCTGGTACCGGGGACGGTTATTACGCATTATAAATACAGCATTTTTTCAAATCGGGACATTTTGAAGCGGCATATCCACATTTCGCAAAGAAACTCGGCCAAAAGCTCATGAACACAATTCAAGTACCAAGCAAGTAAATAAGCATGCAGCAGAACATAGGATAAAATCATATCAGTGCTGAATCGCCAGGATTTCTGCTGAATTCGTGCTATGCATAAAAACGATACCTCAAATAAAAGAGGAAAGTCCACAGAATGCAACGATATGAGCCCTGTCATTTTAAACCGACACCAAATTGAAAGAACAGCAGGCATACACTTTACAGTTTACAGAGATGAGCAGAAAAAAATTCTTACCTTTGATATTTTGCAATTAAAATAAGTGTTCGAGGGTAAATCTGCGCTTGCTATTGTTAGCCCAATGTGTTCGTGTTATAATGAAACTAGATCTGCCTGGGATCCTAGCATGTTCTTTCCCAGGGCTTTGCTTCAAATATCTCAGCTCCGTAGCATTCCGCCTCCTTGCAATGCATTATTCTTTCTGAGATCGGCTTGTGATGCTGTCAGGAAGACAATGCCGGTAGGAATTTAATTGTATGAGTCCTGATGATTCTAACGAACTCTAAACCACCTTGATGGCGGAAACCAAGCTTTACAGCTTGGTATGTAAGAAATCTGAAATGGAACACAAGGTACCTAAATTGCCAAAATGGAGAAGCCACCTAGACATTCCTCTCTAATTTTGTTCTGATTGACCTGATCAGAATAAACTTTGGCACAGATAATAATGACATTCTGTGCTGTAATTTTTAGAGGATTCAGGCTGCAACTCAGCAAATTTACGAGGGATCGAAGTAAAAATTTGTTAGGTGCAAAATGAGATCTTTCATTTACACTGTGTTCTATCTCCATTTACTCTGACTCAGTGACATATATAGTGATTTTTACACCAGGTATGAAATCCCAAATGGTTTTACCTTTATTACCATACCAAGATTATTAAAATGGACCAAGTAGTCGCACAGATATACTCATTTAAACTCATTTCATTTTGGGCTTGCCATTTTCAAAAAAAGAGGTTCGGGGCTTAAGGGGTTAAATTGGATGGTCTTGTGTTCTATATGACCTGCTATTTGTAAAAGTTGTACTATAATAAACCAGTAGGGACCACAGAAAACCCCCTTTTTTTGATATTTCCCAGGTAGAGTTGTCAAATGCGCCTCATTGGGAACTGGGGAGTTTTAACTGGAAACTTCCCAGTTCCAAGGATGTCCCAAATGCACCATTTCTGAAAATCATTAAAGTCTGTCAGCCTGATTGGAATTTAATGGGTCTCTTTCTTTTGTTAACAATTTCTCCAGCTTATCAGAACATCGGAGTGCTTGACCACTTTAATTCACAGCAATCACGTTTTAAGGCTAGTCATCGCTGACTACCTAGCTAGCTAACTAACTAAGGTCAGGTGACTTTTAACCGAATCTTGATTAACTCGTGAACTGATTTTACTTCTCAGTGTAAGCTTTACTGCTAAAATAATGTTATGCAATGTTTACTGTGGCAAGAATTTAGCTGATAATTTTTGCTGCATTTTTAAAATCACTACAGGTTAAATTTTATTGGGTTCTGACAACTTATGCAAGTGTAACCTAAGAGAAAGAGGCTCGGTTTTTCTATGTTCTTTAATGTCATGATTGTGTTATAATTCCATTTTCAGCCCCTTAATTCCACCCCTCATCTTTGCATCCTCTCTTATTTGAACAATGTACAATGTGACAGAGTCATGTGGACTATACATTTTGCATGCAAACATACTGTATAATTATAGTTCAGATGTGGGATTTTTCAAGTTTTGACAAGGTGTTGCTGTAATAACAAATATAAATTGGCCTGACTTTGGTGGTTTGCCAGATTGAACATTTTCAGCCTGTCTATTTTAAACTTATCGATTGTTGGTGCATTTTTTTTCTAATGTAACGTAAAATTACTGTGCATTGTAACTACTTTTGTATTTAAGTGTAGTTGCATCTACATTATATGCTGCTTGCATAGACCCATGATGATGACTCTTCAAAATGGCAATCAGCATGCATATGGGGTCCTTTGGATTGAGTGTAGAAGCCCCTCATTCAAATTCCCAACTGAATAACACAGTATAAATGCCAATACTTCCTATGCCTATCACATCACAGTTACCTAGAGTGCTGTTATTGTGTAGGATTTTATCCTTTATTAATAATCATCTTGTAAAAGGCTTGTAGAAATTGAATTTCCTGCCTTTTGCGTGAAGCAAAGCATAAATTGGGTATTTGCTGGTGTTTTAATTCAGTAAAGGCTTCCTGACCATGTGGTACGGTTTTTGTGTTACTTATTTATACATGGAAGGTGGTAATCAAATCTTGATCCTTGTGGGACGTGAAATGCTGGATTTCCACAATCCGTTTACCTGGTGGTCTGTTGTGAGGAAAGCCCGGCCAATCAGTGACAAGAATTGGTGCCAGCTAAAAAGGAAATCCAGGAATGGATTTGGCTTCAAGCCCCACATTTTGTGGTTCCTGAAGTGAAGAATAGCTTTTGTGCGTTAAATAATCTTCATCTCCTGGACTGGGACTTGATTCTGCTAGCTTCTGGATTCCCTTCCCTGAGTGGCTGGCGGTGGTGAGTAGATGATGAATATGAACATGCTGCCGGCCTCCTTGGAGGACGGACCGTGGCAGGTGGGGGTGTGCGTGTGGGAGCAGGTGCGGTGCTCGGATGGCGGTTATTTTGGCGGTGATGTGTTTCGAAGAGCCCTCAGCGCGCACCAAACAGCTGGTCCTGCTCGGCCTCCCTCAGGGTGCACTGTGGCAGGCTAAGGCCCAAATGTTCCACCATCTCATCATTGAGCGTAACAGATTTGCTTCTGCAGAACCATTTATTGAAACTGTACGCTTTGCTTTCCATTTTGTTTGTGTGTGTGTTTACATGGGTGTATGTGCACGTGTATGTATATGGGTCCTTATATAACACATACGATGTTACAGCTGATGCTTTATGGCTCTGTATTTCAGCACAGTGGATTTGAAAATGACAAATTTTGGATCAAAGACTCAACATTCATTTGTACATATTTAAATCAATATTATATGTACCGTGCATATCTACACTGCATATTTGTTGCTTAGTTAGGCATTTCCGGAAATTGGATACCTTGCGGCAAAAATGAACCAACCAACACGGAAGACATTTTGAGATATCGGCCATGTTAACTTTCTAACTTTAAGGGCTGAGTAAACAAGTTTGAAGGAGGTCATGTAAAATCACAAACCGCACTTTGATGCTGCTCATTAATCTGTATCAAACCCGCATATTTGTTCTGAAAAGAACAAATGTAAATGTTAAAAAAGCTACTTTGAAACGATTGGTTTGTTATGGCTCATGCTACATAATATATTGTAAAGCGAAAATGCTAAAGAAACCCATCCCAGTACTATTTCACAGTCCATTTTGAAGAAAGAAGCCTTCAATGTTATAACAGTCAGTCAGAACTATCTCTTTGATATAAGTTATGAACTTCAAAAAGATGACAGATTTAAAATAAGTCTTATGCAGCAGATACAAAGATGTAAGGATTCGGAAGCAAGAAATCTGTGTCTCAGTGTTGCAGAATGGAATGGTTGGATCACTTCAGGGTTTAAAATTTGTGACAGGACCTGATAGTTCACTTTGACATTATTATATCTGTCTGGTTAGTGCTCTGTGGGTTTTTGTGTTATTTGCTAATCAGTGCCATAGAGACCTTTGCTGTTTGTTGACAGGGTACTTTACATTACAATACAGAAGACTGGACTTCTATCGAAATTTTCATGAATTTCTTGGTTGGTTTGTTTTCTCAGCAAGGTATCAAATTTCTTTTTCTTCTTTTTCTTTCTTCTTTTTTTTCAAATCATGCAGTTTTGGAATTGAATTTTAGAATGCCTGGCTGCATTTCATGCCAGTTGTGAGTAAGCTTATGGAAGCTACAGCGCAGACAAATGTTTTTTTCTTCAAGTTTTTAGTCATGGCTTGTCTCTTTTTTTTTCTTTTTTACCCGTTTTGACTTTTATGGCTCAGCTGCCTCCGCGGTCCTCTGTAACATCAGTCGTAAATGAGCTGCGCTTCGGCGAGAAATGAGAGTAATTTGAAACCACCGCTGAGAAACTGCTGTCTGTATGATGATGCATACTGTGTGGCCAGCCCTCATGTATATCAGACAGTATATCTTTGTACTGGCTGAATACGCAAAATAAAGTTTTCTCAAAAAAGTAACGGAGAGTGACTGTGGAAATGCAGCGAATTGGCTCCCGTGTCGGCGGCGTTTGTCTTTTCCCTCTATACTCGCTTGTGTGCCAGCCGGTTCGGATCTGCAGCTGCTGTTGCCTCGCCGAGTGACTCCAACGAGGAGTTGAGAAATTATTAAAGTGCGGTTTTTTTATGATGGCTTGCTCTGGTTGGGCCCAAAATATCGCTCGGAGAAACAACCCTGCGATGAGCCGGGAGCGATTTTTATTAGCTCTCGCCCCACCTGGCGCAACTTTTGTTTGCGTCACTCGTTCATCTGCTCCTCTCTACAGGGGACCGGCATTTTCGTTGCTGACTAAAGGTGTACTGGTGTCACTGTGCAATATGATCGCTCCAAAATAAAATTATTTTGCAGTAAAACTACTTTGTAGTAAAAAAAGTAATTTTCCCAGGATTGTCCGTGTGGTTTGATGCTTTCTGGATTTTAAGCAGATGCTGCAGTTTACAAATTCCCCCTCAAACCTTACTGAAACATGCAGAGCCCCCTTATTATTACTGATGAAAGATGTCAATCCAGGAGCATCCTGCTACTTTTAATGATCCCACAAGGCCATAATATAGGTTTTTTGTGCAATACTGCGGCAATGAACGCATTCTAAACTTTCCATCAGACAGTGCTCTGACAGATGCATGCCTGATGTTTCAGGAGCTAGTTTATCGCTATTTACTGATGTATAATTACTGTTTTCTATTCATCTTTGTAGAAAATCACGTGATTTTCATCACTTCATGGGCTGATATTCGTAGTTTTATGTTTAAAGTAGATTTAAGGTTAGGAAAGTGGCATTAAAGTAGCATTAAGCTGGTGTTTAGGGACGATGATGATTTGATTGCTACGTAAAGACATGTTAGTGCAGGCAACATTCTTTCATTTATGAGAACATGGATTTTCATATTTTGTCTATTAAATTTATGTCATTCATACATAATAAAGTTCAACCTTAATTCCGAAATAGTTGCGACAAAGTGTAAATTGTGAATAAAATCAAAACGCAATCATTTTCAAATCACACCAGCTTATTTTATTCACAATAGAACAGAGATAACGTAGCAAATGTTGAAACTGAGAAATTTTACAATTTTATCCACAAAATGAGCTCTTTTCAAATCTGATGGCTGCTACAGGTCTCAAAAAAGTTGGGACAGGGGCCTGTTTACCATGGTGTAGCATCCCCTCTTCTTTTTAACACAGAGTGGTGGCATCTGGGCATTGAGGAGACAAGTTTCTTGAGTTTAGTCATTGGAATTTGATCCCACTCTTGTTTAATACAGGTTTCCAGCTGCTGGAGAGTTTTGGGTCTCCTTTGACAGACTTTTCGTTTAATTATGCGCCAAATGTTCTCAATCAGTGAAAGATCAGGACTGCATGCAGGCCAGTTCAGCACACGGACTCTTCTACCACAAAGCCACGCTGTTGTAATAGCTGCAGTATGTGGTTTTGCATTGTCCTGCTGAAATAGGCCTTCCCTGGAATAAATGTCATCTGGAGGGGAGCATGTTTTGCTCTAAAACCTTCAAATACCTTTCAGCATTCATGGTGCTTTTTAAAACGTGCAAGTGTCCCACACCATATGCACTAATGCATCCCCATACCATACGCTGATAACAGGAGGGGTGGTCTTTCTCCTCTTTAGCCTGGAGGCCATGATGCCCATGATTTCTAACAAGAATGTCAAATTTGGACTGGTCTGACCATGGGACGCTTTGCCACTTTGCTACAGTCCATTTTAAATGAGCCTTGGGCATCAGAACATGGCGGTGTTTCTGGATCATGCTCAACAATGGCTTCCTTTTTGCATGATAAAGTTTTAGGTGGCATCTTTGGATGGCACGGTGGACTGTGTTTACAGAAAGTGATTTCTTGAAGTATTCCCGTGCCCATTTAGTAATGTCAATGGAAGAATCATGCCGGTGAGGGGCCCGAAGATCACGGGCACCCAGTGATGGTCTTCAGCCTTGTCCTTTACGCACAGAGATTTTTACAGTTTCTCTGAATCTTTTGATGATGTCATGCACTGTCTATGATGAGATCTTCAAAGCCTTTGCAAGTTGACGTTGAGGAACATTGTTTTTAAAGCATTCCACATTTTTTTTACGCAAGCCTTCACAGGTTGGAGAGCCTCTGGCCATGTTTGCTTCTGAGAGACTCAGCCTCTCTAAGACATCCCTTTTACAGCCAATGATGTTACACACCTGATGCCAGTTAACTTAATTTCTTGCTTAATGTTCTTTCAGCAGATTCTCTTATATATTTATTGCCTTTCAGCCCGTTTTTGCCCGTGTCCCAACTTTTTTGAGACCAGTTGCAGCCAGAAAACTTGAAATAAGCTCAATTTATGGTTAAAATGTAAAATGTCTCAGTTTCAACATTTGAAATGTTATATATGTTCTAAAGTAATTTTAGTAAATAACATACTGGCTCATGTGATCTGAGAGTCATCATCATTTTGATTTTATTCACAATTTACACTTCGTCTCAACTATTTCAGAATTGGGGTTGTACTTCAAACACTTTTCTTTGATTGTAATTACAGCATATCAGGGAAACAATGCCTTGTCAATATATTATTGAAAAATTATCATTACTATGTATGCCGCATCCGCTTTAGCTGCAGTGTTAAAGTGATCTCTCAAAATTTATTTTATCGATTCTTTTAAAATATTTTATGCCTTGAGCTTTCATCAAGATGGAGAATTTGTATTGATTTTGGGCTTTGTATCATTAATAATAATGTATTAGTCACTAGTTAATAATGTATTATTATTATTAATTATACAAAGCCCAAAATCAATCAATTTCTTCATTTTTTTTGTATCTAAAGGTATATAAAATTTCTGACCCATGTTTTTGTGCTTTTGCACGTTTTGCTCGATAAGTGCCTTCATCTGTCCGCCAGTCTGCTTGTCTATCTGTGCTCATGCTAGCATTCATAAGTCTTGAGCTATTGACTTGAAATTCACAGCGCCCTCCATAATTATCGGCACCCCTGGATAAGATGCATTCTTTAGCTTCTAATAAATTCAGTTTTTTTCTAAAAAATATAGGACCACAATGAAAAAAGAGGAAAATCCAACCTTTAATTCGAGCACATTTATTCAGTGGGGAAAAAAATTCCACATTGAGAAATAATTCTTTTACATCAAATCATGTGTGCCACAATTATTAGCAGCCCTTATGTTAATACATTGTACAACCCCCTTTTGCCAACAAAACAGCTTCTAATCTTCTCCTATAATGTTTCACAAGATGAGAGAATGCAGAAAGAGGGATCTTTGATCTTTCTAAATCATCCAGTGACCTGGGTCCTCTCCTCTTCAGCTTGGTCCACAGTTTTCAATGGGGTTGAGGTCTGGGGACTGTGATGGCCATGGGAGGAGCTTGATTTCGGGTCTGGTTAAACATTTTAGTGTAGATTTGGCCACATGTTTAGGGTCACTATCTTGCTGAAAGACCCAGTGACGACCCATTTTCAGCTTTCGAGCAGAGGCCACCAGCTTTTGATTTAAAAAGTCCTGGTATTTCAAAGTGTTCATGATGCCATGCACCCTAACAAGGTTCTCAGGGCCTCTGGAAGAGAAACTGGCCCACAGCATCACTGATCTTCCCCCATACTTCACAGTTAGCATGAGGTGCTTTTCTGCATACTCATCTTTTGTGTTCCGCCAGACCCACTTAGAGTGTTTGTTGCTAAAAAGCTCTATCTTGGTCTCATATGACCAAAGCACATGGTCCCAGTTGAAGTCCCAGTATCGCTTGGTGAACTCTAGACATTTGAGTTTATGATTGTGAGTGAGAAAAGGTTTTTTCTGTGCATGCCTCCCAAACAGCTTGTTGGCATGTAGATAGCGCCTGATGGTTGTTTTGGAGACTTTGTGACCCCAAGATGCTGTCATTTGTTGCAATTCTTTAACAGTGAGCTTTGGAGAACTTTTTATTTCTCTGACCATCTGACTGTGCGTGGTGGCAAAATAACCTTGCGTCCTTGTCCAGGCTTGTTTACCACTGTTCCAGTTGTTTTAAACTTCTTAATGATTCCTCTGACAGTAGATATGGGCAGGTGCAGGTGAGTGGCTATTTTCTTGTAGCATTTGCCTGACTTGTGAAGGTCTACACACATTTGCCTTACTTGAATGGTGTGTTCTTTTCCCATGTTAAAGAGTGGATAAGAGAAATGGCGTCTGTGTCATGTCATATTTACGCCCCAGGGAAATAGGAAGTGATGATTTACTAATTAAATGTTCCTAGAAACTCTGACAAACTTTGTAAACTACTGTAGAAATGACAATTGAATTTATTTTAAGGCTTTTAACACATCTTCACCCGGGGTGCCAATAATTATGGAGAGCGCTGTATTATATCGGCGGAACTATGTTGTGTCAATATCATGGAATCATTATCACTGCCGCATTTGCATCCTCTGCGTTAGCGTCTGCCGCAGATCCTTCATGTTAATGCGATAACTCAGAAATTGTTTAATAGGTCCTTTTCATATTGTATGTACCTTTTGATGTTATAGAGACAGAGAACTGGATTGATTTTGGGCGTGATATTACCAATAATAATAAATTAATCGACTAATTAATTCCCTGAACCACCTCTTTTTCAGGAACTTTCACTTGGGGGCTTTCACCGATATACCCTTTGCTGTCGGAGGTGACAGCGTAGGCCTTGATCTTATTTGTGTTGCTGACTGAGAGAAATGGGTTTAGCATTAGAGTATGGTTTGAGACTATGGAGTCTCGGTACAGGCACAATTAGGTTTTGATTGTAAATACATTTCCTTGAAATTCTTTTATTGAATACTGTTCTTGCAAGGTTAATTCATCAGACTAGTATCAAAAATAGTCTCATCAATATTAGACTTCGTTCAACCAAAAAAGTTTGTGGTCAGAATCAGAACTGATTCTAATAAATTTGGTAAGACCCATTTTCTTGTGCATCACAAATTGCCATTGATTTATTTTTAATGTATTCCACCATTCAGTCTATTTCTGCTGAATATCATTTGTAAACCTGAGCAAGAAATAAAATCTTTTTCACTTTGAATTTCTGCAGATTTACAAATGCTCATTATTTGAGTGATTGGGAAATAACCCCTTCACACAGCGAAACATAGTGTGTTTGTGCTATTGTTTGATTCGCATCAGTCAATATGCTTCATAAATTTTGAATACATTCTCCAGAAATGCAATTCTTTGAAAAATTCAATGCTAATGTATGCACATGTTCAATCATATCCTGACGTCACATCCCCAGTGTATTAAGAAACCATCTAGTGTTGAACCATTATAAATTATCACGTTCCCCTTGAAATAATAGGGTTCCCCAGCTTCATTTCTTGTTGAAACTCAATAATTCTGCCAGCAAGAAGGTGGTTAGTTCCACATTAGCCATTTGGATGTACATTCTCCACAGGCGATATGGCTACTCGTGAGAAATGATGAACCTGAAATGCTGCAGTTCTTTTTCAATCCCTCTTCCCTCCAGAGGCTTTATACTTAAGTATCTGGGCAATATAAAACATTTGTTTATATTCGGTAGAAACCATATTGGGATTTACTAAAGAACCTTCACCCTCACTTTTTACTGTACACTGCCTCGGTATCTCATGCGTTCCCTTTATCAAGGCATGCAAGGATCATGATGAGCGTGCCAACCTCTCTGACCTTGGACCAGCTGACTCTCGGAGGATAAGGGTATTGATTCAATGCATTAGCCTCCCACTTGCCTGAGTGTCTCACTGGGGGATCTCAAATAGGTCTGCAAACGTGGATCCCAGGGTGGAGGACTTGCACCACTGGCACATATGGGAATTGCACATGGCTGACTTTCTGTCGAATGCAACGAACGTGGGCGATGCTAAGTTTTGCATAAGTGTTCAGATAGTGAGGCATGTGTCAAGGGCTACAAGTCGTATGAGTATGCCTCTGTATTTATGTAAATAGCTGACAGTCGTCAATTCAATTTGAAGGCATTTGCATCCATATGGCATGAACCATGCAGGAATCGCAGCCCTTTAAGTTAGTGTCACCATCAAAACACTTCCGTACGGGATGCACTGTATGTGTTCGGTGGCTTGGGAAGGGGGTGGGGAGGTTTGGGGACATTGTGTTTTTGACTATGATCAACAATACGCTGCCGCAAATCGCACCGCCGCCGCGTGCGCTCGAGCTTGCATGTTTCCATGCTCGTGGTACACGAAGCGGTAAAATGTGGTGGGATGAAGAGACCATGAGTGGGAAAAGTCCGCCTGTTAGTGGGACCATCAGTTGCCTGCCTTTATTTCTCTTACTTCTCAATGGCTGATTGGGATATAGTCCCCTCAGAGTATCTGCTGGTGACTTGGCGGGCTGAGAATTGTGGGATGGCAAGAGGGCACTGCGGCTTTGAGGGGTTTGGTCTTCGGAGGCTGAGTCCAGAATGTTCTCCCTCATGTGCCTCTGGGCTAACTCGACAGCTGTCAGGATCTTTGGGGGAGAGACTTCTCGAATGTCGGAGGGAACTGGGGCCCGGCCCTGACCATTTAGAGAAATCGGGGGAAGGCGGATGAAGGGAGCTTGAGGGACAAGAATACCGCAGAGGGATGGCAGCTCAATTTTTATCCTCGTTTGAGATAACAGACAACTCCTAGGGGACTCCCGCTAATGCCGCTGCTTTTAAACTGGCTGGACTGCAGAAATGTACAGTGGTCTGTTTTGTTAGCCTGCATGAGACAGAAGCTCATTTTGAAGCAATGATTCCAAATTACAATAAGAAATTAAGGATGTCTTAGAGGTGTGAAATGGTCATTTATCTTCAGTTTTTTCTTCGCTGTCCAGGGACTTGATGTCAAATGCCATTCAATGTTTTAGTGTAACTACTTCTCTTTAGTGTCAGTTGGGGTCGGCTAGACAAGAGTTATATTGATTTGTCTTCAAATTTAGCTTGATATATATGAGGTGGATGATTCAGTGAAATGTTTTTTTTACAGGCTTTGAGAGTTCAGCTCTAACCATAAGTTACTGTTTGACCCATTTGTAAATCAGACTTAAGGGCAAATGTCAAGTGAATTCATCTTTCGGCAGTATCTTCTTGCAGATCTTTTGTGGTTGTATAAAATTAAGTCTTCATATCAATCTCCGTGGTTATTTTGACTGTTTTATTTTGAAATACTGGAAATGCCTCAAGGGCAGAACAGTGATGCAGTGCGCAGAGATCTTGCCTGACAGCAAGATGGGCATGGCAATGTGGCCTAAGCCTTTCTGTGTGGAGTTTTCATGTTTTCACGCTGTTCGTGTGAGTTTGCCTCCAAGGGTAAAAGACATGCATGCTGGGTTAATTTAGGACTCTAAATTTCACATTTGCATGAGAGTAAATTAATGTTCTTTGTGCCCAGCAATGGGATGGTGAACTGTCAACCTGTCCTTCCTCTCGACTGTTGGATGCTGGAATTGTATCCAGCCACTCGCAACCCTGACCGTGAGTAAGCAGCTTTGATAATGAGTAGATGACCAGTTGAGGCACTATTTGTTCACCTGGTCTAGATGGGAGCTCCTTCAAATTAATATTTGGCACTTGGACCAGTGTATGATTTGAAATCCATTGTCGTGGAGTGCAGAACCAAAGCAAAAATTGTGTTGCTGTCCTGATGTGTGCACCCGATATATCGAACATGTTTAATTAATTCTTCAATGTTTCAGAATGAAAGTTTGCATTTCAACTTTACTGGTCATTGACAATATTAATATTGTTGCACAGATGCCATTGTTGACTGGATTTTTTTTCTGATTAGGTTGTTTTGTACTATTAATTGTACTCTCGCTCAAATTCCTGGTTGAAATAATTGCCTTTCTCTCCAGCAGGAGACTTGTTTCTACCAGAATTTTAAGCTACTGTTGACACAAGGGGCCTTTGCTCGCAAATGTTTTAGTATGTTTTTTTACGATGTAGACATTCTCACACAAAGCAAAAATCAAAAAGAAACACAAAAAACAGCGGCAACAACAAGTGCCACTACAACATGGTGTTCCAGGTCTCAACGGAAGCTCACTCCTGAGACTTGGTCTACTTCAGAAGAAAGCAAGAAACAACTAATCACAGAACGCATAGCTCTGTACTTCTAGAGGCAAAATAACCCATTTCAATGGTTGATCAAAAAGACATAATAGAAATTTGTGTATGAGTTTTGTATTCTTTGAATTGTGATGGTAATGCGCATGAGTATTTCTTAGTGAAACGGTGACCTAGCAAACAAGGCCACATGCAGAAAGCCTTTATCTAGTCATTGCTTTCTGGTCATGAATGTTTCCCCAAAAGAGTCTGATTGGAAACTGGAGATTCTTATCAGCCTAGTATGTGCAAAAGATGCTTGACAGGTCTGAACAATCTTACGTATTCACCTTGCAAATAAAAATCAATAATTGACCGCTTTCAGATGTTGAATTATTTGCATTACTGCAAGTGCCCTGAATCTCTTGCTCTGAATTATTCGGACTTGGACTGTACTGATGCTACACTGAATCTGTAAACAACATTAGATGCATAATAAATCAGGATACTGTAATGGTGTCTCTCTGTAATGTGGTCTCCCTGTTAGTTGCTTGATGCTGTAGCCAGAGCTCAGTTAACGCTGAGCGCTAGGACTGAGATAGTTTCCATTGTAAATAATGGACTTTTATCACTTGCAAGTGCCATTTGCTCATGAGTTGGGTTCAGTAGAAATCGATTGTTAATGTATTAGTAATATGAAAAGTGATATGTCTCAAAGTTTCTGAGCCTCTAATAACAAGGGATGTGTCCACAAAAACTAGCCCCCATCCAATAACAGTGTGCTTGGTGTGAGGACGGGATGTCGCAATGTACTGCATCATGTCAGCACTTCTGGTGCCTTTGAGCCAGGAAAGAGGAGCCAACTTTGAATGTTCTGTTTACAAACTGCCATCAACAAATTCTGCTCAGCATATCTTGAAAACAAACTGTCAGACCACTGCCCTCAGTGTCGACTCAGAGTTAAGTTTCCTTGACAGAACACCAAGTCACAGTGAACACAGCAACAGTGTCAGGAAAATGGTTGATGAACTGCAAACAAACCAGTTTATTGCTTTAAGAACTGCAAAGAAGTCAAGAACAAGAATGACTTGTCTATGAACATGGACGAGTAATGATTGAGACTTGCTGTATGGGGTTGCAGTGAATTCACCTTTAAATACAGGATTACTCTTCACTTTGTACATATTAAAAATCACGAAATTAATTTACTGAATAATAAATACTGTGTTGCCAGCAATGAGTGATAATGAAATGGAGGTAACAAGGCATTGATATGGACATTGGATGGACAGCAGTTATTAAATAATTTATTAGAAACGGAATCTAAGATTTCTCTGAATTCCCTCTATCACTGTGGCATTTTTTTTGAAACGGCATTGATTGCAATATATACGGCTTGTATAACTGTCTGCCTTGCTAACTCAAATCGGTACTGTTTCAAGAGCATTTGAAGAGTTTGGTTCCAAAATGCAATATATCCACTGTAGTCATTTTGAGTAAATCAGCTTTTTCTGTGTTGGCACCTATTGCATTTTATAAAAAAACACCAACTTTGACCATGAAAAAATACACCATATAGTATGCATTTCTAATAACGGGCTTTTGCACCACGTGTAAGAAGCTCAGGACTATCGCTCTATAGTATTATCTCATTGCGTTTTGGAACCAAACTCTTCATTTAATGTTTGCAATAATGATAACACAAAAGTAATTGAGAATAGTTGTCTTGTATGAAAAGAATAGGCATATGCATACCTTAGCATACTTCCTATGGCAACATCTCTGGAATACAATAAATAAATAATTATTATTCTTAAAACACCAAAGGCTATGCTTTAGGAAAAATTAGAGCTATAATTGCCCTACGGTAATAATAATTAGCCTTTAGCCTGATCTGGCTCTTTCAAAGTCAACGTTTGTTTAGTGCCTTGGACAAAATGTGTGCATATTCTAAGTCTTATACAGTATGTCTGGTCCCATCAGCACCTCTGCAGTAATGGCTCGAATTTTCTATGCTAAAATCACAAGGAGTTGCAAATGGTGGGAATGAGAATCAATAAATTGCGGCCATTTGTAATCAATTCACTCTGAAGGGGTCAATGATGTGCAGAGTCACAATAACCTTATAGTTGTGCTTGGTCGGTATGTGCTGGTCTGTGAAGGTTGATAAAGCCTGCTCGCCGTGCTGTACTGCGTAGCATATCAGTCTCCTGCTATTTTCTGCTCTGCAGTAAACCACATTAGAAGGAGTGTCACACTCTCCGAAATCAATGTTTGCCTCTTTTCTATTCTGCCCATACATTCCGAGGAGACGGGTGATCCGTCTGTCTGCGTGTTGATGCACAGCCTGACGGTCCACACTTTTATTTTGGGATCCTGTGCCACATCTCCTTAACCTTTCCGCAACTCTATCATTTAAATACATCCCTATTCCCTGAGTCAAGAGGGCTAAAAATCCCTGTTCTTTTTTACATACCTTACCTGCAATGTCTCCCAATGCAGCATAATAGCATTCACACTCACAAACACACACACACACACACACACACGCTCGCACGCACTTTCATGCATGTATGCACACCAGAGGTTTTGCTTGAATATCATATTATATCAAAACAACCTCTAAAGCAGTATGTGTGCATTATGCATTATGTATGTTCCGAGCACAAAAGACAGGGGAAAAAATGCACCTGTGTGCAGTTTGAAACCAACTGCGATAAGCTTATATCGCTCTTGCGCGCTGCCAAATCCAATTTGATCAATCGGCTTACTCAGAAAGGGCCCTTTGATGTATTGCCTCCTATAGGCCTTCTCAGATGATTTCCTCCGTACGTGTTAGATTGCATTATGTATCGTTTTATAGCATTTAAGGTGCTATATTCTGTAGGAAGGCCAGCTGTGTCCATTGAAATGGTCCCTTTGGACCAGAGATTCTCAGACCTTTCTGCGAAGAGAAAGGATTGGGGACGAATAGAAGTATTTATAGACATTTATAAGAGAGGAAGCAGGCACTCTTGAGTACAATTAGGCGTTACCTCTCCTCTTCTTCTTCCTGGATCCTGGCATGGGACATATCTTTGAAGGGGGGTTTAGGGTGGTATTATACGCCAAACTAGGTCAAACTATTCCTCCAATTCCACCCTGTAATATGCTGAAGCGAATGGACTTCTGAAATATGATGCCTTGCAATGGACAGGGGATTGGTCCGATGCGGTGTCAGCTACCTCTTGCTTACTAATGTCATGTGTGTTAGGATTTTGCCAAGATACACTTCTTATCCATGTTACCAAGAAAGAGAGAGATGCCAAAGATAGGTCATTATGCAGTTCAGCTGTACTTCTTTATCTTAGAAGCACTGTTTTGTATGTCTTATAGCACACATGAGGATATAGTGGAGACGAATGGAGAAATAAAAACAGGAAAAAAAATGAACTTAATAAGAATATTAAAGCTTCTCCAGCAGCACAGATGATGATCCTTCAGAGATTCAAACGTGTCTCAACTGAGTACTGACTCATGCGAATGCTAATAATGGGGGAAAGGGTGAATTATCATAATTTCTGTAAGCTTAAAAATAGCCAACGGGTCAGGGCTTGCAGAGAGGGTTCAGAATGATTCCCTCCATAAAACCGGGTGCTGCATTGGGTTGTCCTCTCTCCACCTCTCCATAGTGCAACTTCTCAAGATCCAGACACTTTCTCTTCTTTTTTTACCCTTTTTCCCTCCAATATCGCACATAATATGCTGAGAAACAAGCCTCCTGGAGCTCTCACACTGAGCAGCTGTATTGATGTGGTACCTGCTGTTATTTTTAGAAGCATTAAAACACTTTGCCTGCTGTTTTATAGTACTCTGGTCACGTTTTGGCAGCAAACAAGGCAGGTGCTATTCGACCAGGTGGATAACTAAATTGGTCGTATTTTGTTATGATGTCATCCATTGTGACCAGTCTCTTGACTGGTCCCAAGATTAAGGTGGAGGCTGTCAGAAGGTTCTGTTGATATTCACACTGGCCACTCTGTCAGTCTGCTGGTCAGAGTCGCTTGTTATTCACTCTTTAAGAGTGTACACTCTTGACATTATCTGCCTAGGGTCTCATAGAGGTCTGTGAGTCCAAAGAGGAGTTTGATGAATTGGCAAAACTTTCGTTATCCTGTGGTGACTAAGTAAACGGACTCTGCCCTTTTTGATGTCAGAACCGTGCCTCTAATGGCTGACCCCACTCTGCCATTTCCATGATTTCTCAGAATATAGCTGAGGATGTACCTATTTGCTCACAAGTCCTGGCATAAACGAACCAAATATTCAGACTACATCAGTTACTGTATTCTGCAGCTTCTCTTGCAATTTCACACATTTATTATTGTTGTTAGTAGTAGCATTATTGTATTATTATTTATTATTTTCATTATTTTAAATGACTGATCACTTATCACCTATTATCTCAACAGTTCATGTTTAGTGGAACTACCAATATTTCTGAATGAGAAGCTGTATAAAAGAGCAATAATTGTCTGATAATTACATTTCTGAATGGCAGTTTATGAATATTTCCTCACTGGTAATAATGCACCAAATAGATTGTTTTGGGGTGTAGCAGGGGCTGGCTGGGGTGCGCTGATTTAAATTTGTTTGTATCTGTCACTTTTTGCCATAGGATAGGGGAGATATTACCCTGGAAGGTTTATTTGTTAATTGTGAGTACCTTTCATGCCCCATGTTGGAATATGCAATGCATATGTTTGGGACACATTAAAAAAATGAGGGATCATTATTTGTCGCAATATTGTAATATTATAACACATTCAGAGCGGCAGACCAAGATAGACCAAATGCTTTGGCCGTAAAGTTTCATAGAATATTTGGCCATACAAAATAAATTTTGTTGTTAAGCATCCTGCCTGCCCCCCAAAAACCCCTGCCTCCTATTTTTTTATGTTTTAGTTTGAAAAATCTGCTAAAATTGCAATATAATAATAGTGTGAAAATGCTCAGAATCCCTGTCCATGCAGCTGATCTGTTCGGCTTTCAATCACTGCACCGCCAGTGAGTTAAGCAGGTCATTCATGATGTTACTACATGTACCTGTGATTTGTATTTGTTGCATTTGCTGGATCCCAGACTATAATTATAATTTTTCAGAAAAAAAACCTGCCGCCCACCCCTGAAAATTGAAATTTGACGGATGCAAAGCACTTATTTTTTTTATGGCCTTAGACCTCTGCATTCAGCCTTTTTTAATCCCCCCGTGCCATATATGGCTGGGGGAATATAGGCTTACCCTTGTTGATCTTCACCCCCCTGTTTGCTGTGACAGGGGGTGTATTCTATCCACTTCTTTTCAAAAACTAATGAACAAAAGTCAGTGACCTTACGAGGCCTTTTTAGAGACCCAAAAAGTGTGCACCTCATTCTTTGTCACTGAATTGAAAACATTTTCGAAAATTAAAAACTTGTTTGTTTTATGTTTTTCAGGTGTTCAAACTTTTTACATTGAAAGTTTGTTGACTGTCCCAAATGTCTCCTAACAAATTTTAGGAGACGCAAATTTTCTGGTTCAGTTTTGCATTCATCTTCACTTCAAAATGCAGGTTTAAAAAAAGGAACTAATACATTTAAGAGATAGATTTGGATGGTGGTTTGCTTGATCAGTAAGGTAATTTTTATTCCCTGCGATAGCGGGCTAAGATGGCCATAATGGGAGTGATTGAGTGAGTGAATACGTGAATGAGTGACAATCCTTTCATACTCAATATCTCAAGAACGGTTCAAGCCACAGCCTTCTAACTTTGCGCAGTAGATTCACAGATACAGTGTAGCAGATGAGCTGATTAAAATTTTGTTGAATCTGTGAAGTTGCATCAAACTAAATCAAAATGCGAAAATGCACCGCATCGCACGGTCTTGTACAGTCCCATAGGACTACAAGTTGCATCTATCAGTTAGTTGCCAACCAAGCTTGCTAACATTCAGTCAAAGTCTGATAAAGCCTCGATTTTACTGATAGATCTTCTAGTGATGTTTGTTTTCTGTTTTCTGCTATTGTCTGGGGACAAAACCTCAAAAAGACCTGCTGGTTGCTGGAAACAGGGAGGAGACCGTCAGGAAGACACAAGGGTTGTGACACCTTCATAATTCTGCAACTTCAGACGTGCATATTTACCCTCCCTTCTGCTTCATGCATATCAAAGATACCTTCAGTGATGTATTCCGAGTGTCCTTGCCCTGATTATCACATACTCGCTCATGAAAGGCTACACTGTGCATCTGATAGAAAGTAACCTCTCGCCAATTCTTTGTATTGACCTCAATCTCAGTCGCCGAAGAGCTTTTGTTTAAAAATATGATTGAAAGTTTCCACCATAATATTTCTTGTCGTAACCCACTATTGTAAAGACATGCTAATAATATTTTCTCCTAAAAAGTAAAATAAAAATCATTTTCTCTTTCCGTTCTAACTGTGCCCACACTCTCAGAAATAGGGGTACAGCAGGAGTCCATTTCTGTTCCCCAAGGTATTATGTACCCTTTAGAGCTAATTATACTTTTGTACGACCTTGAGCTACCTGTGTGAGGTACCCTTTCAGGGTACTGCCCCAGGGACAACCAAGGCTTGTCACTGGGGCAGTACCCTCAAGGGTACTGCTGTTGTACCTTGGAAGTGGGTTTTCATTTGTTTTGGAACATAAAAGTACCTTTTAGACCCTATAAAGGTTCACACAGGTACCTCGAGGTCATATAATTAGCCCTAAAGGGTACATAATACCTTAGGGAACAGAAATGGACTCCTGCTGTACCCCTATTTCTGAGAGTGCAGGAAGTTGCCACCGCAAGAGCAAATTGGTGTAGACCGTGGATAGTTGAAAAACATGACAAAATAAACGTTTTGCAAATGGTTAAGCTCAATACTGGAAGAGCCGTAGCCCGCATGCAAAAGCATACTATGGAAGAAATCAATACTGGCTACAGTCAACAATGATTATTCCAGTATTTTTTTTTTAATCAAAATCTTTTCAAAATCAAGATTTGAATCTATAATTTGGTGGAGGTGCTAAACTGTGTCATTGTATTAGAGAATGAACATACTTTATATAATTTCTGAGAATTTGTTCAGATACTACAAAGTATGCATTTGTTTTCCCACATAGTCTGGTATTTCAGGATGTACTCCAAGAACTGCCTATTTGAGGATGTACTCCAAGAACTGCCTCAATGATCAGTGTTTTTTTTTTTTTAATCCATAATTCATACTCATTCTAGGGCCAATGGGCAGGCTGTTCAGGAACCCACCAATGTCCAATTTTTGACTCATTACGGATTCATTGCTTCGCTCTCCTGTAAAATTGAAGTAGGGTCACCTGAACTATTGGAATTAAAAAATTTGAACCTGTTTGTTGTTTTTAACATTGATGCTGAACTTGATTCTTATTGTCATGCAGAATATTTTTGTGGACCTCTCTTCTTTTCAAGTTCTGGTACTGATTTTTTTTTTTTTTTTTTTTTTGTGTAGGTGTTTAACGGCACAGTTCTGTGAAAAAGTATTTGCCAACTTAAGTGCTTCATATCATCAAATCAGTATTTGGCAATAAGAACCAAAGTTTACTCAAAATGCAGTTTTTTAAACCATCATTTCTTTCATTAAAGTAAAAAATCAACCAAACCAGTTTGACAAATTGTATCGACAATTGGGCTCAATTTCACTGGACCCACCCAGGCATGATTACTGCCAGCTCTGTTGAATCTAAATTTAAACAGAACCTGCGTGGCTTTGTGAAGGGACCTGCTGCGTCAGGAACTTGGCGACTTGCCATATTTGATAGAGCCATGAATTCTGCTTTCTACCAAAAAATCCTGAAGGAGAACTTTCAGCCATCAGTTTGTGACGGAAACCTCTAGCACAGCTGTGTTATGCAGTGGGACAGTGACCTGATGCACACCAGCGAATTCCTTGCTGAATGGCTAAAAAGAAACAAGATGAATGTTTTGGTATGGCCAAGTCGAAGTCCTGACATGAAACCGATTGAGATGCCGTGGCACAATCCATTCATACTCAAAGACTCTCTAATGTGGCTGAATGCAAACCTTTCCGCAATGAAAAGAGGGCCAGAATTCCTCCTCAGCAAAGTAAATGACTCATTGCCAGTTAGCGCAAATGTTTCATGCAGTTTTTGCCACGCATGGGTGGTGCTACCAGTTATTCAGCTTTAGCGGAAATTATTTTTCATGCGAGTGATCAAAGTTTTGAATTACTCTTTACCTTCAATAAAAGAAGTGTTCATTTACAAGCTGTATGTTGTGTTTACCCGCATTGCCTTAGTCCTAAATTAAAATAAGATGGATAATCTGAAACAATGAAATAGGACAAATTTGCGAAAATAAAAGGAATTGCGGGGGGCAAATACTTCTTCACAGCTCTGCATGCGCTCGTCTGAGAGTCTGCGGAATTGGTGGTTCATAAAATCCTGGTAAAGAATTGGGACGGCTCTCAGACCTCACGTTGTCACCTCTTTGAAGCCCCACCACCATCTGCTGAAATTCAGTCAGTCGATGCTGAGAATTAATGGCAGCCAGGCTCGAGAATCGTGTCTCATGTTTACACCTTTAATTTGCAGTATTAACCCTGAAAAATCTCAGGCACGTTTGCCAGGTGGCATTATTAATGCGATCCATCATAATCTGTATGGTTCATATTTGGGGTGCTTTAATTACTAGTCATATGAAAAAAAAAAAACGAAAGATGAATTTGTTTTCTTGGCTTGGTAGGCAAATTATATTTTCGCCCTTTGCGTCTGGTTTATTGTGATGAATTAGTTGGCTCAGATTTGGTCCATGTCATGGGAATACAGAGCACTGCCTCTTTCACTGCTTTTGGCCTGCACTGGGGGGCCCAAGCACAGCCTCACATGCAGATGTGAAGTACTAGGACAGAAACTATGGGAATCACATTAGATGAAAGAGTGTGCGCTACTTCGCAAGTACAAGCACAGCAACACTGAGCTACTATAAATGCAGACCAGCACTAAAGTTTCATGTGCTGCATTTGTAACTCACGGGACATGGACTTAGCATTTCTTGTCTCCCTGTAGCATGATTTATAGACGCGTATTTTCTTTTTTAATTCCTTGAGTATTTTCGGATTTATCTGTCGAGGCCTCTTAGCTAATTGCGGCTGGTTGGAATTAAATTGGGGCAATGCCAGGGAGGGGATGTTCTGGTATAGGAGAGCCTGCGTGGTGATGTTAACAGTCAGGAAATGCTCATTGTGTACTTTCAGTGAAACGAGCCATTAGCAAGGATTTTGGACATACTCTCTCTCTCTCTCTCTCTCTCTCTCTCACAATATTTTTTTCCCATCCTGATCTCTGTGGGCTCCTATTAGACTTGCCTATTTAGCTTTTTATATTGTAGTATGTTTCACTTGGTAATATGAGGGCCTTTTATAGCTGTATGGTTTGAATCTTAGTAATTCCAGCTTTATAATTCCCCCACAAGCTGGGTCACTGTCTAAACTCTTCGGCGCCTCACTGCACCTGTTGGCACCTGCCACCTCCAATCACCTGATCGCCCTCTTTCTGTGGTCTCAGTTAAGACTGCGCGAAAGGCTTATGAACCCTACATATTTTGAAAATTTGAATTTGACTTTATGGCCTCTATCTTACATCTAGTGCAGAGGGCCGCAAAACGTAGCACAAGTGTCTTTGCTACTTTACGACAGAGGAAAATACCACTTTCCCATCCAGCGCCCATGCTGCATAAATAGCTAATTTATTTGCGCCAAATTGAGCTCCCATAGGCGTGTTGGTCATGAATTGAGGTGTGCTCAGGCGCAATGCTGACCTGTTACTATCTTTTGGTCACACAAAGCTCTTGCACCATCGAACAACAAAAACCTGGTCTGCAGTCAAAGATCAGTTTATAAGAATAAAATTTAAAGGGCATGTTATTATGATGGTCATTATGCTTTTGTCAGCAAGTGCATAACGCTCATACCCTCTGCTTCTCACATGCTACTCAGGGACGAATTTCCGTACCCACACAAGCAAACAATTATAAACAATAAAGAAAATTACGATTTGAAAGATTATTGTCAAAATATTTTAAAAACGCGTGGGTGTGATCGCTTTACAAGCCCACGTCAGAGCATGCCTTAATTCAGGCTATTTTAACTGTAAGGAAATCTATTCCATTTGTTCATTTGCGATTCATTGTGTGAGGTTATGCACATAGGTATTCACAGATTGTACTCGATATAGCCATAGCCCTTTAATGCTGGTGAACTCATGCTGTCAATTCATGCTGTCGTCCACTGGATCCCCCCTGGGAGGGTGACTGTTCGGCAACAATGGTTGGCCAAAATATCAAATACATGGCGTATAATATTTTAACAGTGCATGAATATCCGTTCTATCACACACACAATACACAAACTGTAAGAGAACAAATGTTTGAAGTGCTGAAAATGTGTTAAAGAAGTTTTAATATGTCCTGCATGGGTAGTCCTGTAATATGCAATTATCTGATTAAATGATTTTGAATCCGACCTGATCCATTAATACAGAGCCTGCTTTCCCGTTTCCATTATCAAATACAAAATCCCGCATTTTATTTGAAAATGGATTTATTACTTACAGTTTGGTTGACGAATAACAGAAAAAGCAAAGGATGACGTTGTCGGCACAGTCTATAATCAATTAGAATTTCTTCCATATATCCGACTCGACCTTCAATCGTGAGACAAGCGGAAACGAGTTCTTGTCACTCGTGTTGGAAATCATTCAAGGGGTTACGGTATATAATTGAAATAGCATTAGTTTAGTTTCTTTCTGGCTAGTTTTTTCTCACTTATTTCAATTTCTCTTGATCGTTCTCCATCAGCGCGTATTTAATTTTTTTTTTTCCATTGACCTGAATTGAAACCTTTTTTTTCTTTTGCTTGTTTCATACACAAGTTGTAATGTAATGTAAAGTTCAACTGCAGCCCTGAGGATTCACTGTGATGATTAATGACATCTGGATATGATTGAAATAATTTTGAGCAATATTTCAAAAATATTTTTAATGAAATCTTTGGAGATCAGGTTTCTGTACTTTAAGCATTGGTTTGCTCACGCGATTCACTTAGCACACAAGCAGCCCTCATTCTGCTGCCATGAAGAGTTTTTTTTTTTTTTTTTTTTTTCCTGCTGCTCAGAAAATCCGCCCTTATTCATTTCTAATTAATATTCGCCAAGGTAAATCCAAGTCCCCTTGGATTTTTAAGGGAATGGGAGATGACACTCCGATTGGTTTATTCCGTGTTTTCCCAAAAACAGGCCTGTGATAATTAAGAGATTAAATCCAACCCCTTTGCCCTGAGCGCATTTCTATGTGCCCCTTTTACTTGCAGAAATGGATTTGAGAACGACCTAAATGCACTTGTGGCTCACGTTTCAGACTGAGTGCATAGATCGTTAAAACAGGGCCCCAGATGTTTATTTTTTTTCCTCCTAAGTGTTACGAAAGATATAAGCATTTGAAAAAATTTTAAATTATAATTTTAAAAAAAAGTTTTTATTATTAATAAAATTAAAGTATTTTATCATCTGAATCATGTTTTTTTTTAATGAAATATTGACATTTCCTTTAAAACACTTGATTCAGATAATATAGTCTTGACAAGGCTGTCTGCAATTATTTGAAAGGATAGATGCAAGTGAGACAGTCTGCAGAAGAACAATGACAAGTTTTTATCTCCGTTTGGAACAAGCAAAAAGCCAATCATCCTTTATAACTATACCACAACTGGACATTGTCCTTAATGGTCACAGCAAATATTGGTTTGATTTATTTTTAACAGTTCACAGCTCTGTCTAGTATATTTCTCAGTTATCAGAAACTTTTAGGCCTTTATCTTACACCCAGCGCAAAGCGTAACGTAAGTGTCTCTGCTACTTTACGATCGACACAGATACCATTTTCCCACCCAGCGTCCACTCTGCATACATATCAAATGTATATTTTTATATAATTGAGCGCCCACGGGCCTGTTGGTCTTAAAAAGAGTTGTGGTCAGGCACTCTGCTGACGTGTCGCTATTTCGAAGTTGCATAAAGCTCTTGTGCCATTGATCAACAAAAACATAGTCTAAAGTCAATAGTTTTTAACTGCAATTTTAAGGGCACATTATTAAGAAACTATTATGTGCCTTTGTTGGCCAGTGCCGTTTGTTACACGCACAGGGACGAGCGGCAGCGGGCAGACTTGCTAACGATTAGAGATGAAAGGATTATAATTTGAATGATTGTTATTGAATAAATTGAGATATTTGAAAAATAGATGTCGTAATTGCGAGTGCAATCATTTGCATGCCTGGCGTGCAACCTTGTGTGCGGTCATTGAATGCTGTCTGAAAGCACTAATTAATGTGGTCCATCAACAGGCGATTCGCGATTCGGCATGCAAGATTACAATTTTAGGTATTTGCAAATTCTCCAGGATATCGTATCATATCATGCCTAAGAATGCGTGAATTTTCGTTCAATAGAAAATAGGAAATTCAAGTTAGTTAATGTACTCACATGGTCACCAAGTAGAAGTAACTGCAAAACAAAGAAATGTTTGAGGGCATGAGAGTGAATGAGCACGTGCTATAAATAAATTAGATTTTTAAACGCATTCTTAGTTCTGCTCAGTCTTGAATTTATTTTAGTTTCCTTTTTTGCTCAGTCTAGAAAAAATGTTCAGGGCGCCTCAGACTTTTGGATAATCTCAAAAATTTTGAACCAAACGGACCCATGAAAACAATACCAGCTGTCCATCTGTCTCACGTTCCTTATAAATACAGAACTCAGCATTTTGGCTTATTATAATTTGTTTGGCTCACAGACGATGCAACTGTAAAATGCCGAACTTTTAAAGCAACAGATGAAATTGTATTGCCTGGAATCCATCTATATCAAGTGCTGGTCGCTCCCAATGGTCACTCACTGAAATAGTCTGGCCTCAGTCGTATAAGCCAGCGTTTAGCCCTTATGTCACTAATGAACTGGATATGTAAATATTCATGTTTTCTGCTCTTGGCTGATTGGGTGACCTTTTGACGCGAACCACCATTCACGCAGCGCCATTTGCAGTATGAATGCTGACCGGGTTGCCCATCGCATCTTGTTGTCAGAAATGGTAGCTAAGTAGGCAAGCAGTTAAACGTTGGGATATACAAGTAAGTATCTATCTTATATCTGCACTAGCTGCTACCCGCTTTGTAGTCCATTATTTTGTCGCTTTTAGATCGCATGAGGGAGAGAAGCCGTGTCAATTGCCACTTGATTATTCTTGAATTGGAAAATGTGGTAATCAAGGGAAACCATCAAGAATCTGCCAGGAGTAATTTTTTTCAATAATTGCCGCCGAATTTTCAGGTCTAACGCCAGCCCTGCAAGTGTTCAATTGTCAAATTTGAATTTGGGAGCTGTCAAGTTCGACTAATCAGAATGCTGCATTCGTGGACGAACGCGGTGCCCTCTCAAAAGCCTGGCTTTCATGCAGGCTCTCTTCTCACTCCCTCGGCCCCATCGCAAACAGTAGGAATAATCGGAATATCGGAATATCCACTTGGACGTCAAGTCCTTCCTGGTGTCCAAGTGGATATTCACACCAAATTTGGTGATAATCGGTTGAGAAATGTAGGAGAACAATGTGTACATACACACAGACATCTACGTCAAGTAGGCTATATTAGATGTTGCGTCTATATTTCCTTTTACTTTGCTAGATCAGGCATTTTACAGCACAGCTAATGGCTCCACTCACCGTTACGAATATGAGTTAGCTGGCCAGCTACGACATTCGTGAATGTTATTTCACATGAGCTTAAAAATTAGATGGCGGCTTGCTAGCATTTACTCTTGGAGTGGTTGTTAGGTTTTGAACAGGATAATGTTTATTTCAGTGGGATTCCCCAGTATAATTAAGGCTAAATTAAATAATACTCAAATTACGTATTTCACTGTAATCGGCATTACCTGTAGGTTGAAGGGCATTGCATCAACTAGATTAAGCCTATATGAAGCTGGTATGTAATACGAAAGTTGCTAATTTATTCCTTGCCTGTCTAATTTCTTCGAAAAATTGAAGATCGATAGCTTGTTCCTATTATTGTGACCTATTGCTGCACAACGTCTCGGCATTTTTAACGTGGATGGCCAACGCTTATTGTGCCGCTTTTCCTCGCTTGTTTAATATCTGATATCAATCCAGTACAAGATCTTAGCGATCAAATATATTCCTTTTCCCTTTAAAAACGATTAAACATTGATGGCAATAACAGTATCACTGCACATGTAAACACAAGCATTATTTCAGTTTGAAACTTTAATTTGTAGTTCGCCGCAGTCCGTACTGTATTTCTGTATTGCCAGATGTTATGTGACCGCTGCTGAGAGAGACACAGGTTCATTTTTTCAAAATGAACAAAGTTCATTTTTTCCAGATCTGTTGGTCTTAAAAATGGCATTGCAGCACCATGTGTTTGGAAGATATGTGACCTGTGAAAAATAAGTCCAGTATTTAATTCTGTGACAATGGGGCAAAATAATCGGTGATAATCTGTGCTCACGTTCACTTCTCCCCATTGGAATCAATTCATTCAGGACCCGCTGCAAGCCTATCTAAAGGGGCGGGGCACCCTTGTGACTGTAAGCCATTCACAGATCTCGCATGGATTTTTTGCTTATATTTGAAAGTCAAACGCTGGCCTACCAAATGAGGCCAGACATATCAGTGAGTGACCGTTGGGAGCGACCAGCACTTGATATGTATGGATTCCAGGCAAGAAATTGTCGACCATTGCTGACAAAATTTCTTCCCTACATCTGACTTGGCCTTCAAAGATGAGATGTCAACAATCTGGTATTCACTAAGGGGTCTATTCTCCCATTAGCGCGTAAGTCCTTTTTTACGCGATTCGAGTTAAGCGCTTTTGAGTTACGCGTAAGTAAGTAAGTTTAAGTAAGTAAGTAAGTTTATTAACTCTGGCGACCCCCTTTCAAGGGTAAGAGAGTAAAACCACAATTCTAGATATACAGAGTATATCACTGTCTTTCCAGCCTATGAGACTCAGCCTTTCTATTTTAAAAAATGAACACTTAAATATATAATTAAATTCATCGCCAACTTCATTTAAATTACAAAGGGGACATACCGTGTCCTGTTTGTCAACATTTGCACCATAAAAATAACCCTTCATTATAGGTAATCTGTGGTTTCTACATCGAAATTTACAAAGTGCGACTCTCTCTTTATAGTCCATAAGGTAAAGATATTTTTCAAGGGTCAACTCCTGTTTAAATATCCTGTAATTGGTACAGTGTTTATTGGCAAAAACTTGACTTTGCCACTCTTGCTTGGACATATCAGAGAGTCTGAGTTTCAGGGCATTTTTTAATATATTTACTACAAAACCATCCATAGAATTAATCCACAAATTACTAAAATCAGCACTGTCCAGAGTCCATTTGACCATAGATGTCCACTTACACTGGACCCCCTACTCGCTTCCATCACGCCCACAGCGCTTAACTTCAGAATGTAGGCGGCCTTATGAAAGAGGTGTGACTGATCCAAAAGAGAGACAGACTTTGTACAAAGCTCATTGATTATGGCTGTCAGGAAAACATGCAGTTGTGGTCCATGGAAAACGCAAACCTGACTTTAAATTTGAATATCGTAGGCCTTCTGATAAAACCTTGTATCTCCAAACTTATAAGAAACAAAAACTCGTCTGTCCACTATTCTTACACGCAGAATTAAACATGTTTTATTTTTTTATATTTTAAATTATATTTATCCATTTATTTTTTTTATATTTATTTATTTTCCTGTGAAGCTTATCATTTTGAAGATACAAGGTTTTATCACAGGCCCACGATATGAGGCTGTAATTGTAGGCCCATGTATGTCTGTGCCAATTACAAGAAGTAATACAGACATCTCTTTCATTTCTTACTCTAGCCACCATGGCATTAAAGCTATGCTAACAAACTATCTGCCGCGATATTGAAATAATACAGAATTTAGCGCTTCTCAACCAGCGTAATCAGAGCATTGAAAATATGCCCCTCCTACACTAGCCTGTTTGTTCCGTAGAAGACAGGGAAGAAGACAAAGAGAACGTTCTAGTCACACAAAAATAACAATCAATGACAGTTTATATGATCTCATTTAGAAATTGCGCGCTTGAAATTTCGAACAACTCCGATGTCCGGTTTGCAACTAAAGGACAAGGCAACGCTTTAACAAACAAAGGATTCTTACCCCACACGCGGAAAAATCTGGGGGGCACTGTAAAAGCCAGGCTCTCTGCACACTGGAGAATTGTGCACACAACAGGTGGTGGGCAACCATCATCCCCGGTACGTTTCACTGCACTGAGGGGGAGTTTGCATCCACTCCTTCTGTTGTGGAAGTGCATGGAGAATAACTTCGAGTGGATACGGATGAAGGAGGGTTACGTAAAATGGTCATATTCATTTGCCTATACTCAAAGTATCACTGTGATAGATACTGGAAACAAGCTTAATATGGTTTCAAAAATTTTTTGGCATTTCAAGCAGTTGCGCAGTACATAGGCGTCATGGGCCGAGCCAGGGAATTTGGCACAGATGCTTCATATGCGCATCATGATCGCACACAACCTGAACATTAATGCTGTGCCGACGTCTTCGGTCTCTGTAGGCTACATATTCTTATTAGTGGAAGGGGTTCTGATTGCAACGTGAGTACAATCAGTGGCTCCCACAACACTGGGGAACCTGGCGACCCGGTAGAACCCCTCCCTAACTCTCCGTCTTTCAGCTGGTGTTTCGGGGAATTTTAAAGTGGCTGATGTGGTGCAGCTTAGCGTCAACCAACTGTGTCAGACACCTTGACACAGACGCCTGTGATATGTGCATGACATCACCAGCCACTCTCAGGAACGACCCAGGTGCCAGGACAGACAGCGCGGTTGTGACCTCGATGACCACCAGTATGTTTGTAATTGTTTGTAATGCGTTTGTAACTAATTGGAGAACATGTTGTTGCGTAATATCATATGATGATTTTGTTTGATAATTTATTATGGTTATCAGAAATGTAGTTTAGAAATAAGGATGAACAATCGAATATTGCATGTCTCAACCTTTACCATGTTAAATAAAATAAAATTATTGTTAAAATTCGGCCTATAACCGACATCAAACGCAATATTCCATTTCGTCTTATGTTGACCTTAATACAGCCCTCAAAAGCGCTTAACAGAAAAAGCGCGTAAGCCAGGGGGAGAATACACATAAGTGTTATTTGCATGAGAAACGCCCGGAAACGCCCCAATTTTGGCCTTGCTCCGCCCCAAGCGCGTAACTGCCTTCGGGGCGCGTAATGAACAGACTTAAGTCAAGGGGAGAATATGTGTCGGTTGAAAAGCGCGTAGCTACGCGCTTTTTCGACTTACGCACACGGGAGAATAGACCCCTAAGTTATTTTTGTTCCTGTCATCCAGGTTGATCCATTTCTTTCCCAGCCTCCCTGTCAATAAAGCAGAGGCAAGTTATAATTCAACTCCTGCTACAGTAGTGTAATCAAAAGAACATTATTTCATTAATTTCTGCCAAGCTGTTATTTTACTTGCTCATTTTAATTTCTCTTGGTCATTGCCCCGTCCCCTCATAATTATGTTTTTAGTCACGATCCTGAGTCAAAACTTGGAAATTTTGACCGTACGACAACAATTCGCCAAGGGCATCTGGCTTTTAAAAGGCATGGGAGATGACACACTGATTGATACATTTCATATTATACCCCAAAACTCACATATGATTCATTAGGAACTTTGAACCTTGCGCCTTACTTTGCACCCTGACAACCTGCCATTACACTAGCAAAAATGGATTTGGACACGCCCTAAATGCACCTGCGCCACGCGCTTCAAACTATGCGTTTAGATTGTTGAAATAGGTCCCTTTATTTCATGATATTTGCAAGCTTATTTGACCAACAGAAGTGCCTAAAATATGCCGAGAACTTTTGCACAGTACTGTAACCTTGAAAATAATCCCTGTCTGGAGAACTTTTCAATCGGCGTTCGCCACTCAAGTCTTGCGCCGGTCTGGTGATTTATCCAGGTAATAAACTCTGATCAACAGCCATAATAAGATCCTCTCATGCAGACTGGGAGGGAAAGGTTGCAGGATTAGGAAAGCATGCTTTTTAATCAGTGCCTCATTTTAAATGCTCTGAATTCATTGTCAATACTTTTTTTTTCTTCCTGACCTGCTATTTGGTCAGAGGCACTCAGAGTATTGGGGCTTGGGTCAGTGCTGTCTCATTGTCTCTGGATTTGAAAAAAAAGAAAAGAATAAATGAGAAGGAGAGTGATGTGTGGAGTCTGAAGGGGTCTGAAGAGAGAGGGGGGCGGGGGGGTAGTGGGGAGCAGTTGAGTGGAGACAAAGGCAGTCCATCAACGCCTTGTGACGATACAGGCAGCGCCGATGGACATTATCTCAGTGGTCTCGCTCGTGATCTTTCTTACTCTGTCTCTCATCTCAGCCCATTGTATTTCGCTCTGCCCATTGATTGGTTCATTTTAAGGGGGAGGAAAATGACATCCAGTTCTCAGTCGTGCTAATATTAAAGCATCCATTACAAAGCAATAACCAAATCAGTCATCCAGCATCTGTACAGTATTGCAAGAATAAAAAACTACAGACAGAAACAGGACTTGGAGTAACTCATCCTTGCTTTCAACTCCAGCAGCGTTCCCTACTCTGATGGTCTTTTCACTGGTTTTCCTTAAAAGACAGTCAAACAACCACAGCTCATTCAGAAGCTGTTGCTATGGTTTTGGCACAGACCAAGAAATTTGATCAATCGCTCCAATCAGGGTTGGGTTCAATTACTTTTTTAAATTACAATTACAGTAACTGTAATCAATTACTATCTTAATTGTAATTTAATTACAATTTTAATTGAATTTTTAATTGAAAAGTAATTCACTGTAATTGAACATTCTGTCCAGAAAGTAATTGTAGTTGTAATTAAAATTACAATCAATTGTAAATATATCCCTGAATGCCGAATGGCGTTCCGGGGATATTATGTTTTTGGTCCGACCGCCACCGCCGGTGCGGCGCCCTACATGTTAACGCGATAACTTCAGTAATATTTAAATTTGAAATTTCAAGTTTTGCATGTAAGTGAGGATCATAAAGAGGAAGAACTGATTCGATTTTGGACAATTCACGATTTCTAGATTGACCACTAAGGGCCAAAAACTGATTTACGTGTTAATCCGATGACTTCAGTCATATTTCAATTAGAAATTTCAAGTTTTGCATATAAGTAAGTTTTATAAAGAGGAAGAACTGATTCGATTTTGGACAATCAAAAAATTCTAGATTGGCCACCAAGGGCCAAAAACTGAAAAAATCACTGTTCATTATATCTCTGGAAATATTTGTCCGATTGACCTCAAATCAAGTGCAAATGAAAGGTCATGACCTGAGGATGTGTCCCACGGTGACACTATACCTGTTTGTTTCAAGATTTTGACACAAGGTGGAGCTTTGTCACATAAAATTCACCATTTTTGCCATATCTTTGGAACTATTTGTCCAATTGACATGAAACCATGTGCAACTGCAAGGTCATGACCTCACAACGTGTCACTTGATGACACCATACCTGTATGGTTCAATATTTTGCCACCAGGTGGCGCTTTGTGATGGAAAATTACCATTTTGGCCATATCTTCAGAACCATTTGTCCGATTGACCTGAAATTAAGTTCAAATGAAAGGTTACGACCTGAGGGGCTTTATTTTGTATTGGATCTATTCTAGGATTGGGGAATTGGAGGGGATATACCCCAAGCCGTCGCCTCTGACGGCATGAGCGTAGTTGAAAAAAGTAATTGAACCTAACCCAGGCTCCAAGTCTCCAATCTTTGCACTTGTGCCTGGTTAACTACAAATTAATTGTACAGCGTTGGCACTCATTTATTCATCACTCAAAGATTTAGGCCTAACATACATCCCCTGCCTGCTTAAAGAATACAAGCCTAGCAGGTTGCACAGATCATTGGGGTCTGGTCAGTGTGTAGCACCTAGAGTTCAAACTGAAGATGGTAAGGCACCATTTAGCCATGCTACTCACAGATGGAACAAACCGCCTGACGATGTTAGATCTTCCCCAATTCTACCCATATTCAGATCTGGAGGAAAAACACTCCTATTTTCCCATGCATTCCTCTTACACTGAACTATCTTATTACCTTTTTCATTTCACTGTTTTATCAATTTTTATACATAGACTTTTTGTCTCATTTTTATGTCTTCTATTTCTTTTTGCGCACTTCTGTGTGCCTCTTTCTTTTATGCAGATGTATTATGCTTATAATGAATTTGTGCTGTAAAAGTAAACTGGCCTTACTTTGCCTAAACACTGTTGCGCTCGGGGAAATCTAGCCTCTCGTTGCACTGCTTGTGAAATTAGCACTTTACGGCAAACACTGATGAAATGTTTCCTTAAATGGGCTTTTGATGGTATGACAGGTAACAGGGGGAGTTTACTTCTGTGTTATACAGTACCTCTGCCAATCCATATGCTGTGTCTCCTCACCCTGGAAATGTCAATGATGCACGCATGTGTGTATTCAAAATGAATAATTAGCATGGAAAGCAAAAGGTTTACTCAATATTATCATACTCAGTAATTTAAATCCTTACTGAGCTACTTGTTCACTATTTACTCAGTGTCAAAAATATACTTGATTTAGATGTTAATCACGTGATTCAATTTAATGTGATATCCAGAGACAGCGGCTTTTATGTAGTACAGGGGGCTACATGCACTTTCGTGCATTGGAACCTTTAAAGACATTTCTGCATCAGAGCTGTATTTTTGTCTCTGATTGTAAACACCTTTTTGACCTTTTTGAAATGAAGTCAGGTTTTTGGTTTAAATGTAATATTTAAACGCATTTGTTGAGATGTGGTCAAATACCATCTCAGGACATGATTTGGAGGATTGTGGTGAGCCAGCTTTGCTTACATCAAAAGTCCCAATTAGTAATGGGGGAATGTTTGAAAATATGTGTATCGATGGCTCCTCGCTGTGTAGGAAGACTGATGAAAGAGAAGAAGAAATTTGATGCGACCTCCAGCCGACCTGCTCCCGCCTACAAGACTCAGAAGCAGACCAGTGCTTTGTTCTGGCGATAAGCCTGTTTTGTGCTCTCTCCACCCGAACTCGTAATTCACCTCACCACCATAGAACAGCTAATTGGACCTCACTCCACAGCAATCACAAACCCCCTATCTAAGCCAGGACCAGTAAAAAAACAGGCAAGAATCTGCTTCCCTGGGCTAATAAAGCTTATTTTATTTGTCTTTTGCTTTCATTTTTTATACCCCTTGGATTTGCCCTGCCAAGGTACCTGCAATAGCCAGGAAATGGGCATTTTGGCAGGGCAGACACCAGCGATGTAATTGACAGGCAATTTCCGCCGCTTTTGTCTTGTCACGTATCCTTCGGTTGATGAAGTCTGTGCCTTCCCTCGTAAGCACAGAGTCCCTGTTTTCACGAGTGTGAACCTTGATTTTTCAATGCCAGCATGTCGGCGATAAAAAGCTTTTATCGAGTAAAAAATTGTTGCTTAATGAGCCTTACAGCGAAAGAATCCTGAATATGCTTAGGGAAGGTCCTTCACATCGAACCCTTCGTCTCACTTTTTAACGACAATCAGTTCAGCGTGATGGTTAGAACTACAGAATTAAATTGCACTTCTCCGAATGTATTTTATAATCCTGCAGTCTTGCTGTGCAGATTGCTGTACGCGGCGGTGATACCTGCAGCGCCAGCTGTTATTTCTTCATCAAATATTCCCTTTATGAGCATGAATGTAATATACTTAAACAGATGATCACTTTGAGCAGGCTTTTTGCATCTTATTAAGCTCAAAGGGTAGGTCAGGAAAATAGGGCAATCTGTGTCGTATTAAAAATGAAGCAAATTCACTTTAGAAGCCTGTTGCACAGATGTCTGTGGCCTGCTATCCTTTGCTGGACCAGCATCCTCATAGCCAGCATTTGGTTGTTTACAGCAATAGTTTCAGTCCTAAATTACTGCCGGCGAACCGAAGTCAGTCTTGAGAAATTGTGTCTGGTGGGGTTGAAAATTTTGTGTCGCTCAGTTGTAAAAAAATTCATCCCGGAACAAATGTGCTTCTGCATCCGCAAGGGCCTCTTTTTAATTGGTGTGTGACGTATCTACTCGCTTAAATATTTCCGTTCTTAACAGCACGTGAAAACTGAAATGTCTTGGCGGGTGTGCCGCTGATTCAGAGAAAGATGGAGTGTGAGAGAAGGAAAATGACTAAAAATTGAATGTCAATTTTTTGAATTCATTTACAAAATAATGCTCTACAAGCAGCATTTCTTCATTCCAATAGCATTACTTAAGTGATTTCTTTAGTTATATGCACAGTTTTTCCTGCAGTCTGCCCATATTTGACCATTTTCTTTTCTGGTCACCATTTGCTTAGTTATTTAACCTTCATGTGAAGTCAGGAACTTCCGTAGGGCGAGTCCTCACACAATTAAGGCATGATGTGTACATTGGCCTTAAATATTGAATGAATGAAAGTTGTATACATTGGCCCGAAGGACAACACAGAGCACATGCTCATGAGCATTCCAGTGAACTCCTCGTATGTAATTAACCACAGGTACCCATTTCACTGCGGCATATTTTGTGATTCAGTCTTGGGAAAAGATTCATGAATTGAGACTTTATAGTCTGCCCATGGTGCTCACACATTTGATGTTGCAAAAAAAGCAGCATTAATAATAATTGCGTAGATATATCTAATATACACACATCATTGAGTAGGAGTAAAAAATTGGATTTTATGAGAACTGCATTTAAAAAAAATGTGTGTGTGTGTGTGTGTGTATATATATATATATATATATATATATATATATATACGAAAGATAACCCTTTTTAACTCCATAACTCCATTGCTGATTTTACAAGCTTCCTCTGTACTTTACTTTTCTTGCTTTTTAATGGAAAACCAATTTGCTGTCCATAAAGTGGGCTGAAAATGTAATCTTACAAGAAATGTTCTGGGACGCATGGGATATTCTGGTGCATGCAATTTTGTGGGGCAGTCACTCGCGCAGTTATGTGTAGTTCCATTGAAGTCCCATCAGAGATTCGAGTTGTCTTAAATTTGTTATAAGGCTCAGGTGTTCTTCAGGACAACCTCGATGGAAGACACCATTTTTAAGAGTTTGTCAGTCCCGACGCTTTAAAATGATATTGATTCTTTATTGTTTCATTGTTTTTCAGTAGTTTGATACACTTTCCTAAAGATTTTTACGTTTATTTTTTTTTGTGATGAGACGAGAATTCAGAATGCCCTTCGGCCCCAGGCTTGTGGGCCAGTGACACGTGATTTCTGATTGTTTGGCTGATGAATGCCACACGTTGTTGATGTCAGAAGGTGTTACCCTTACCATACGTACTTCTTCAGATTTTGAAAAGTTTATTAATAGTAGTAATAATAATAATAATAATGATAATAATACATTTTATTCAAAGTGCCTTTCAAGTCACCAAAGGGCACTGTGCAATTAAAGCAAGAATGAAACGGTCATAAAAGAAAAATATAGCGACAATGTAGACTTGATAAAAGACGCTACTTTCAGCACAAAACACAATAGCAGAGCCATTTTTTACGGCCTAGTTCATATGATCCAGGAGAGAATCACACTGAACAGGTTGAAGTAGTATAGGAAAGAAATGATAAAAACAAGGGGAGAGGATGAGATGGAGGGGGCAGTTAAGAGCAGGAGGGAAAAGTCAGAGTAAAAATGTGCATTTTTAGCATAGACAGTAAAGTGCATTGATGTAGGGCAGGAGGGAGATTGTTCCAGAGTTTAGGGCCGGGCCAGCCACGCAAGTTTGCGTTTAGTGCTCAGGTATTTGCTTCCACCTAGGTCGGTAGGATATCACACAAGCATCAAGCACTCTTTGAAGGCGAAATTGCTCAGCGATGCTTTTGTTTACACCCAAAGTACTCTTCGTTAATGTCATGAACGTGGCCATAGGTTGTTGTCGGCCGTCAGACTATATGAATTCTTGAAAAATATGGTCAGTGCCTTTTCATTACACTCTTGAGAGCATTGAAGGCTGATCGTGAATTTAAAGTTCAGATTTCGATGTACTTTTTCTGATCTATGTAGAGATTACTCATATGTCGGTTTTTATACAATGTTTTCAGGTTTGGGTAATGGTGAAATACTGGACAAATACATAAATCTTGAGAAAAGTCATCCCAAAATGGAAGCCAGTAGCCATATAGTGTTCCGAGCTTGATGCAGTGACTTGTTTTTCCTAAACTATGTCCTTAAACACCATATTTTTTTATATAATCAGTCTGGCAAGTGCAATATTAGCACATTCCCATTGGGTTGAACGGAAATATTTCCCCTGATACGAGGAGTACGTCTTGGCACAGGGAATTTCAAGCTCGCTCCCAGTTTCTTATTCTAATAATATAAAACTCAGTGTTATGTTAGTATGCACTATGCCATCTTTAAGGACTATATTTTAAATGCATCATGTTGACACGATGACCATGCTTCTGTTACACGAGAAATACCCTGCCAATCCCTCCTCGACCCCCCTTATCCTTATAAAAACTGCAGACCATACTCTCACTGTGGGCCATGAATTCCGTTTGTGATTAAATCTGCAATCACTCACATCAGGGATGGAGGGCTTAAATGGCTGTAGTACATCCACTCTCAGCCTCGGCCGATTCAAAATGCAATTTATAGAAAGAAACATTATAGTTTAGCTTGCGCCTGAAAATGCCCTTAGGAATTCCAATACAATCAAATTATAGAATGTCTTACTGCTGTTTCACTGTAGTGGGTGTGTGTGTGTGCATGTGCTCAAGTGTGTGTGTGCGTGCATGCGTGTGTGTTTGTGCACATGCCTTTGTGTTCGTGTGCCTGCGTGTTTGGTGTGTGTATGAGTGTGTGCCTTTGTGTTCATGTGACTGTATTTGAGGGTGTATTTGTGTTCAGCCAAAAACATTACAGCAGCACTTACCCCTCTGTGATAGCTGGCTCTGCTGTTTTTTTTGTTGTTTTTTTTTTTTTTTTTTTGAAGTGATTGTTTGTTTGCGTGTGTGTGTGTGTGTGTTTGCGTGGGCACGCATGGTATAATGCCAAATGCAGCATTCCTGTTTCCGTTTATAATCAAATTGAACCATGGCCTTTTCATCAACCATCAGAGACCGTTGTGAGGTAGTATTTGCAGAGACAAAAAAAAGCAAATTAGAACATATTTTTCAATTGTTTTCTTTATGGTCAGTGTTCACTCATTAGCTTTTGAAGTAGGAAATCTTTTTTTCCCCCTGTGTATACAGTATGTCACTAGTGTTATTTTAAATTGAATTTTCTTCTTGGAGCATGGTCTATCCAATGACAGGTTCCTTCGCCCTTTTGAGTGGGGACAATGAATGAAGGCTTACACACAAAAACAAAAAAAAAAAACTTTTTTTTAACTTTCTATTTCACGCTGCATTTTGCATTTTTGGAACAGGATTGTTAATGAAAATAGATTACATGGTTATAAATGTGCGGAAAAAGTTACTGTAGAAATTTTTTGTCGGAATTGTCAGGCAATATGGTTTGTTGACTTGCGGTCTTCCATTCCCAGCACAATCTACCTCGAATCATTTACCTCATAACCGTGACACCCTCCATCCCCCACTGTCTCATTCCCCAACCAAAAAGTTCCATTGATACCAGAGAGACCAGCACAAAAGTATCAGGGCTGCACTGCATGGCGCAATTCAGCAAAGGTTATTTGGACTGCGCAGATCTCCACAGTTATTTCCAATTACCTTATCATTTTTTCTGCTATGCTTCACCTCCTCACTTTAAATGCTCCGTGGGCTGTTCTCTAAGGGAGCGCGAGAGAGAAAATATAGAGTTACGGTTTGACTGTGGTAGAGTTACATCCGAAAACTTTTTTCCCAGTTTTGTTTGAGCCATCATTTTCATTGTTGACTGCAGAACTATCTACTTTTTTTCAGAGTACATTGCATTATTATGAACCAATCACATTGCTGTAGTTTGCTTGCATGAGGTTACGCCTGTGTTCTGGTGTGCTGCATGGTCATGCTATCCTATACAGCTGGCATAACGGACTAACTGTATGCATATGTGATGTGCCCCATTAACTGATAACTTGTTGGTTAGAGAGTAGTCTGTTTATCCAGAGGTGTTTATGAATAGAGGCACGCTTTGATGCACCCCTCTTCCTCTGTTCTGTCAGTGCAGCGGTATTCTCTTTCTTCAGAAGGAAACCAGTGAACTGCCGTTGTTTATTCTCCCATAGAAAGGAAGCCATTTTGCAGTAGAGCAGAATTAGCACCCAGGGCATAGACTGCAGTCGGGAGCGTTCGGCGCGCACCGGTTATCCGTTCTCATTTGGAATATTAAAACTGCCGCGCTCCGCGCGCCATCCGCAGCACTAATACTCCGGATAAACACTGAATTTTACAGACAAACAACCCCCCCCCCACCAAAAAAAAAGGAAAGAAAAACTCCAGTGACACGCAGTGATGCCCATGGAGCTCAGGCGCTTTATCAGGCCAGCTGCAGACTTGGGGGGGATACTTACCGTGATGAAATTATTCATGAATTACAGTCTGCAAACAAACGGGAGAATTAAATGAGGAAAAGTTGAGAATATGAAAGGGACACGGGGCAGGTGGATTAGACTCACATGCATTTTTTTTTTTTTTTGCCAGTGCAGAGCTCTGTTCAGTTGATTCGTGAATCTTGATTGCTTTCACAAGACACTTTCTGAGTCATGACTTCCTTCTCATTCAGCCACTGTGTTTATTCAAGGAGGGAAATATGCACAAGAGAGATGCTGGGAGAATCCAAACACAATGCAAGCAAGGAGAAGACACTTGTGTAGCCATCACTAAAAGACCTTCACTGCTGACTGAGTGCAGCACATCTGGGCCCATTTCAAGCCCAACGGTGCCCAGACGTAAGAGCAGCACATGATGCACTGCTCAGTTTGGAACCAGCACTGAAAGCTGTTTTCACCTGGCAAATTATGTACAGTACTCACTGTATGCTCTGTTGGATCAAATCGTGACCGCAGGAAAATGGTATGTTGTTTGGTTTTGGCGTCCTCGTCACTGCTGCTCACTGCAGCTGGTGCAAAAAGGTTTGACTTGTTTCAGACAACAAGGATGGGGGTAGAGTTTGACGAAGAGGTTGATGCTTCTGGATTTTTTTAATACTCACATTAGTCACTTTGGCAGTAAATGTTTGTTGTCAATGGATAGGTTGGAAGGGTTGATTGCTATGAATTAGTGGAATGATTCATAGCCTTATGACGGGGAACTAGGGGATCAAGCATTGAAATTCACCAGGAAATAAGGAAGATGGATGTACAGTGTCTGTTTAACTGTTCACTTTCGGAAAGTTGCATAAGATAAAACTTGGATAAGGCTGTTTGTTACCGCTAGTGCATTTCTTCGTTTGTGAGAAGTGGGAGCAGCTATAAGAGGGCGATTGTCGGCTCATAAGAGCAAGGTACTGAGTCTTGGCTGCCTTTATATGACTAAAAAGAGAAAGAGCAAAGAGTTAGTGTGTGTTTGTTTGTGTGCGTGCGCGCGTGTGTGTTTGTGTGTGGGCATCGAGAGTTTTTACCCTTCAGCCCGACACGGGCACGAGGGGTATTGTCGTCCCTTCGACGGGCGAGCGGGCGGCTGCCAATTTTGTCCGGGCTATTTCTCTGTAACCACTTAGGTTAGGAAGTTTATATTGCATATGTGGACTCTCCATGAGGGGTAGGTGTGCCTTTTCGAGGGTTCATCCCAGTTTGACATTCGGGGCTGAGGGGTATTGCCCGCTTCAGCGAGGCCCATTTTTGTTTCTATTATTTTGTGTCTCTTTTGTTGGGTAGTGCACAGCCGTTGCGCTCACAAAGAATGAATTAACGTTAATGTTTTTTTGTGAAAATCAGCCCCACTTGTTTCTTGTTTTGTGGGGTTTTTAAAGCAGAAGCCGAGCATTGATGAGCCTCACGAGAGCTAACTTTTCTGCTGCTTCATGTCAGCATCGATAGCAGGAATAATCTCCGAAATGAGAACGCCTCCCATCGCTAACCCAATGGTTTACAACGCCAGATTGATTCGATGTGGTGCGTTAGACGCGTCTGTGTCTGATGGCGGGGTGATTTGTTTCACCGTCGCTCATGTTTAGCCAGTCTGCGCTTATGCGCGAATTGGAACAGGCAGTCCGCTCTCAACAAAATTGCACTCACTACGGCGCGCCTTATTTTCCTGAATTAATAAAGCAGGTTTGATTCAGGTAGTCTGCTTGCAATTGATCTGAGGGTTTTTTTTTTTTTTCTGGGGATGGGTTAGAAGTGGGGAAACTCCTTTTTTCAATTTAATTTCCCTCAGCATTCTTTGCGAGAAAAGCCAATCAATGTTCTTGTCCTCACTTGTCTTCAGGACGATGGCACTCCGGCGAAGCAATGGTTTTAGCATGTTCAAGGGCTGCTGTACAAAGGGGTTTTGCGCGGCACTAATGTCCTTGGTCTCTGATGGCTGTTTTGTGTGACTGTAGTGCGCTGTGCAAGCTCATGCATTCAGAAAGTATGTTATTCTACGTGCTGATATTCTCCATTCAAATATTAAAATATTTCACATCTTTCAGACATTTAAGGAATTATTTAACTTTAAAATCCGATTAAAACATTAAAAAATATTCAACTTTGGGTTTTTTATTTATTTATTTATCTAAAATAAATTTGGCATCTCCAATCCCACCCGAATCTGGAATGCCCAATTGGTGAACTATGTGCAAGGCTTGCTCGTATGCGACCCCTTGTTGCCAACAGGAGAGTGTAGACAGTTCGTGGCTCTCCTCCGAAGCATGTGCCCGTCAGCCACCGCTTCTTATACACTCATTGGTTGAATCATCGCAAGTTGAGAGTGAGGGCGGAGGATTCCCGAGCATGAAAAAGCTTAGAATTCCTGACATGTGCCTGTCTCGGCCAACAGGAGGCGCCTAAGCAACGAACAACGGAACCATGTTATATTTTCCTTCCCATCAGACCCTTCCCAATTTGCATCCCTAAGGCGCAATGGCCAATTCTGCAGTTCTCTAAAAAAGCTGCCGACCACTGCCGGTTGGTACGACGAGGGCTCGAACCCGCGTCATGATAGTCACCTCTGCTTTGCAGTGCGATGCTTTAACTGAGTGAGCTATCTAGCAGCTCAGCTTTGGTTTAAAATTAGTTATAATTGTAGTCAATTAAAAAAACTCTCACATCTTTTCAGCATTTCCATATCATTAATACTTTTTACACAACCGCAGCTCATAATTCCTGCAAGTTTCAGCCCCTCTGAGATTTTTGCATTAAAAGTGTATGGGGCGGTGGATTCACGGCTAAAGTGGGTGTCAGCATTGGTACAGTGTAGAGGAGCTGTATCGTCCTCTGAATATCTTCTCTTAAACTTACTCTCACTCCCACAATTTTCTCTCAACATACATAATTTTTGAATCACATCGCTGAAAAATTTGTCCTGGTCCTAGACGTGTAACTGCTGAAGCAAACAGACTTACACTTTTGTGCTCTCGGAGCCCCCAAGCACCAGGACTGCAAAACAACTGCGGCATTGACTTCAATATTAACTAATGGCAAAAAATTCAGTAAGAAACCACAAATGAGGACTTTTCTGACTCTCTCCAGTTCTCACATCTTTTTACTTTATAGACATTGAATTTACATCAACATGCTCAGAAGAATTTTTAATCTGTCACGATAGCCTAATTCATACATTAAGAGTTCCAGTCTTTGTACTATAATCAGGACCTTGAGAGGTGCACCTCAGCAAAATTTCTATGAAATTAAACTCAGTAAGGCAGGAGTCATGCTGCAGTTAACATCCCCATGGAGACTCCATTAAAATTTGGAAAATGTTTTTGGATCTTATAATGCAGTGTGAGCTTGAAACTTCTAAATCCTATTCATATTAATTAGACCTATTCTTATGTTTCTCAGTCTTTATAGTCCATCAGCTAAGCTACTTCATTCAAACCTAAGCCAGCATTGCAATTTAGTTCAAAACCACCAATACCGTATAGCCATGTAGTTTAGCTTGGAGCTTACATTATATTTAGCATCCTTCATCCATTTCCAACTATTCCTGCAAATATCCTCAGTATCATTCAACTTTTAAATCCTATTTAAACAATTAAAAATATGTGAACTTGTTCATTCATGAAGGAACATTCTCACTCTAGATCATGCATTCAAGTACAGGCGAGCAGGTACACACATACACACACACACAAATACTGACACGTGCACACTCATCATTGTACTTATATCTTTGTGAGGACATTACATTGACTTCCATTCATTCTTCCTGTGTCTCTACAGCCTTTGCCTAATCTTAACAATAAGCAATGTATGCCTAACCCAAACCCTTACCCTAACCTTAACCTATCCCTAATTATAAAATGGGTGCTTCCCATCCTTAAATATGATTGGCTGAGCCGCGTTCCACTGCATTCTGAGGCAAACAGCGGCACAAAATATCCCTGCATGCAAACAACTACTCAGCGCTGAACTTACTTGTTCGGTTACGTTTGTTTCAAGACTTTTAGCTGGCTATTTCGATGTTAGCGAAGTTTAACCTTTTAACCCGCCAACCAGTTGGCTATCTACCTAGCTAGCTATTGCATAACAGTTTGATATCATTTTTGCTTGCTTGCTATGTTGCTAACTACCTCGTATTAGCAAAATATTGTTGATTTTTTTTTTTTGTGTGTATGTGTGTGTGTGTGTGTGTGTGTGTGTGTGTTTATATTATGGGCTATGTATAGGGTAACCACATCCATTGTAGTGAACGCTACCTTGTTGACAAGCTGGCCAGCAAACATAATGCAGAATTCAACATACTTTCCTGGACACCGGCATGGAGGACAAAAGTCAATCTTGTTCCCTACTCTAACTGCTAGTTGTAATGATTTGGCCAATTGGCCCGAGTGAGAACTAGGAAACTCGAAAACCGAAACCAAAACTAACGTAAAATTATTTAACGGGGCCTTCCGGAGATCGAAGGAGACATAGTATATCTACATTAATGAGCCCAAATAGCCTGATCTAACATAATGGCGCTGGATGAAAGAGCAATCTTAACGTCTGCGTTGCTTGCCAACCATTCTGTCCACTCTATCTTGCTTGGTGGAAGAACAAATAGTTCTCAGTTTTATTGTTACATTATTACCAATAAATCATTGATTATTTTTCTTGTGTGGTCATTTAATGGGCTATATGTTGGGTAACCGTTTCATACAAGCAATAAGTCCCTTGAAGCAGTGGCTTACAGTGATTTTATAATGGCGGAGGGGCACTAAGGCACTCCGCTGCGCGCTGTGCCTTAGAACGCCCCTTCACCATTATAAAATCACTGTAACCCACTGCTTCTTGGGACTTATTCCTTTATTCTAACCTTACCCCTATACTAAACTAATAAGTCACAATTTGCCTTTGTAGTTGTGAGGACCAGCCAAAATGTCCTCACTTACCAAAAAAGACTTCACTTTGTTGTTTAAAAACTCATGCCGGTCCTCAGTACACAGCAAGTACAAGAACTCTCACACACAGACAGACACACACGCACACACACTCGTAAACTCTCACAGAGGGTGACTTACATGCTTGTCAGACCTTTTCAATGTCGAGCCCTGATTTTTGAAATGTTACATCTCATTAATACTCTTAAAAGAATTGAAGTTTTTATGTTTTAAATTGTTCCACATCTTTAAAGCAGTAATCAAGTGAACATTTAGTTTAAATCGAAGTGTTCAGACAGTCCAAGCTCTTCCACAGTTGAAAGCTCTGTAGGCGACTTCTTATGAGAAGGAGTCTGAAATCTTACCTCCATTCCTGGGGACTGCAGATGAAAATTAGCCTTAGCCTAACTTAGGTACAATGCATTAAATTGTAACATTTAAATCTGATATTGTACACAGTCCCTTGCAACTTAAATAAGAATAAAATCAACAAAAAGTGGTAATCCCACTTTCCCACTTTTCCAGCTAATTCATACTCATTTAGCTGCTTCCTCATCCAAATTATGACCAGCAATCCTGTTAAGCGTCTGCTTTTCAGTGGCCAGCAGTTTAGCAAAATGTTGATTATCTTGCAGCTCAGACTTGAGCCTTTTCTCTCCTTTCCAGCTCTTCCTGCGTACACTCAGGGTATCGTTCAACTTTTGAATCCTATTAAAACTATTCAAATTCATTTCATTCTTTTCAAATTCAGACTCACAATGCAATGTACTGTCTCCCATCAATAAATAAATGCAGTTTTGCTCCCATCTTACTTTATATTTAGCATTTCTCATCCTATTCCCACGTTTTCAACTCATTCATATGCAAGCAATGCAGTTTAGCATCAGCCTTTGAACAGCCAGTATTTGCACCACAATTTCTTCAGAAATTGCATTCTCTGGTCTCATCTGTTATTTCATTTTATCTGTTGTGTGTTAGCTTTGATACAAGACTGGTTATACTGTTGACTTGAACGTCCCAGCCCTCCAATGAGTCCTCAATAGAAAGCGAAGCGGGTGATCAGCTTTCTGAGTGGAGTGTACTCCTTTTTACTGTTTGTTTTTTGGTACAAAAAGCAGCTTAGTCCGTTTTACAAACCCGAAAGTAAATTGCACAGTCCTGTTTGATGCACAAATACCCTGTCTTTGGTTTGACGTTCTGCCCTGCTAATATAACCTTATCTTTTTCTCTCTTTTTCTGTGTTCTGTTGTTTGACATCCTTGAAACCATCAACAGGTAAGTCAGCAGTTCTGTGTAATATCTATAATTTTGGCAAGAGTGTTTGGCATTGTTGTGTCTTGCATTGTCTCAGCGTACAAAACCATTCAAAACTGCACCAACTTCCACTTCCCCAGTATGCCTCTCCATAGCATAACCCCTCGTTCAGTCAACTCCTTTCAAAAAGTTGCCTCATTACAACTTTAGATTTTTCTATCAACTTTCAGGAAGCTGTTTAAACTTTCTCATATCCCCATCCTAATTCGCTGGGATGTTTGCATATTTATAGTATTGTGTCAGTTAAGCAATCCTCCCTGGGATTTGATGTTTTAGGCACAATATAATTTTTGACAGGAACCCACAAGAAGCAATGTGCATTGAATTATTAATTGCAGGAACAGTGGATTTGCTTTCATCTTCGTTACTGAGCAAATTTAGACAGGGATTAAACAGAAGAATCTCATATCTGAATAAATCTGCCTCTGATGGATGCATTGTTCTTTTTGAAATCGGGCTGAATTTCGATTTAAAATAAAAAATTAAGTACACTTGTTATTATTCTGATTTTTGAATGAATGAAAGAATGGGCCTTTCCAGTCGTTATAAAAACAGATTGAAAGTAAGAGGAGATTGTTCTCCACTTGGAAATGCAGTTTTGTGCATATTCTGCTTGGAAAATGCATTTATTTTGACGTATATTTGAACAGAAGCAGTTGGTTGACCTCACGTATTTAAAGGAACGGCACCGCCTTGTCTGACTGAGGTTGCAGCAATAGGCAAGGATGTACATGCGGACATTCCATATTAATACGGAGATAAAAGTAAAAGAAAAGTTTTCTGGCCAAGGGAAAAAATGTTAAACTTTTAATGTCCTTTCTCTTTTGTCGGTTGCAGGCGCATAGGTTGATCATTATTCTTAGTTTGCCTCGACCCTGCAGTCAGGCCATATGAGGTCCTCCACCTGGACTTGCTCTCCGTTGGCCTCGACGCAGGTGCAAATAGAGGATACTAGCCCCAGCACTTGGAACAGGATAGGCTTTAAACTGAGCGTCAAAGGGCCAGTTCTCCCGTGAATGTCGCTTTGAGTAGTTTTCGACGAAGCCAAGTTCAGACGAGGCTCTACCACGCTGTGTTTGATTCAGAGTAATCAGGCAAATTCGACTTCAAAAGCGATGTGCGCTTCACCTGAGCTTTGTAAAGACGAAAGATTAATGCAAATTAATCTTTGTTTGCATAATGAAGTAGTTATTATTTTTCCCCAGCATGAGGCAATCTCTTTGTTATAATTAATTGCTGCTAATTCTACCTTGTGAAATGAGCCTCAAAATGAAGTTGCCATGTGAAGTGTAGGTTGAGGGAAGCTAGCACTAAATAGTTTTCCCTTTCCTTAATCAAAGTTGGTCGCCATCGCCATTCAGGTCCTTCTCTTGTCTCCTGCACCCTCACATCTTCCTGTTTAGTGCCTCATTGTGTGAAAGATATGATACAATCACAGCCCAGGTACAACTGATGGACGGACAGAAGTATGAGAGGAAGATGGAATTGCCATGAAACCGCAGTTAGAATTGATCAGGGGTGGGCAATGTCAGTCTCGGAGATTTAGCGCATGAGCATGTTTTGATTTCCTCCTCTTTCCGTGGCTAAATAAGGTCGCTGCTGTTTGCACCAACATTGGTTCACTCATTGATTAGACTGGAGGAAAATATTCCTTATAGTGAAACAGGTTCAGTCTTCAGTTGTCATGCATATGCTCTTGAAGAAATGAACATAAAATGGCAGATGACATATGTTTTACGGGGCTAGTTAAGTAATTATGGCCAGAGGTGGGCATTAAACCCAGACTTGGGTATTGTCCTTGTTCTACGCCTATAGAATACAGGTCACAAATTCAGGCTTTGGTGAAACTGGATGCATCCACCTTTTTCAGATGTGTAGTTGGAGTTTAATCTATTCCAGACGAAGATTCGGGATATGTTTTGCCTTATTGTGACTACGGGCGTGAACAGATGTGTGTAAGAGGCATATGAGCTCTCTATGTGGTGCACTTGAGTTTTTTTTTTTTTTAACTGGTTGATTCTGCCTGGGTAATGAACACCATTCACTGCAAAGGAAGAGGTGTAATTACGATGCTGATCTACGCTGTCTGTACCCGAGACTGCGTGCGTGGAAATGCCTCGGCGATACGTTCGGCGTCAGCTGTTGTCAGCAGGAAATGAATAATGTCCTAATGGAAGCAATCCCAGTAATTGTTTGGCTTGCTAGAGTCAGCTTTTGAAAATGTGCACTTCTGAATGAATGAATAAATATAAAAATGTAAGAATTTTTTTGAAAAAAGTCCATGCATAGGGACTTGGCAGTTTGGAAATCTTGTACTTAGTTATCAAATACAGACTTTGCCGTGAGCTCAAATTTATCGTCATGTTGTAATCCCATTGAATGCGGCAGCAGTCTGTGTGAATGCTGATTGACATGGGAGAGGTAATTGAAATTTGATAAGCGGCCTGATATGATGATGAGTCTGATTGACTTTGGCTGTGCTTTCCATCATTGCCTGACACGGGCTATCGATTGAGACTGCAGTGCATAACTCAGGGCACTGCACCCGCACTGTACCCTAGATTCTGAAATAGAAACCATTTTGTGGTCAGCCCATAGTTCAATGTTCGTCCTTGCTATTGACCTCTTAAACCTGGGGTGGTATAACTCATTTGCTGGTTGGGCCGCTGTTCTCATAGAGGGCTACGATCTTTGACCGTGCGGCTTTAAAAGCTTTTGACCCATTCCAGCTTCTGAAGTTGGCAAAAAATGTGACATGGTATCTTTGTTAAATTGTCTCGCTATCATTGGAGCTCTAAATAATAGTTAGATAGCATAACTGCACTAATGTCTTTCCTTTCTTTGCCATTATTTATGGTAGTTTTATTATAACATGGTAGAATGAGAATGATTATTTTACTTCTTATTTTACATTTAGTCAGATGCAGAATTACTTGCAATAACACAGAAATTGATTAAAAAAAGAATAAAGGATAAAACATAGTAAGACTTAATGTAATGAACAGCAGAGTTAATGATCCATATGTTCAAAACATATACTGTTTATACTTACTTGGAAAATAAAAATTTTACTCAATTAAGTTAATCTCTGGCGAAGGAGCTGTGTGAAGCCATTCCATCATATTCTTCTTCCATGGGGTGCAGTTATGAGGAAGAATTAATGCCAAACCTCATGCTCACAAATTCTAGAACAATATACAGAGGGTTTAGGGTTTGCATCAAGCAGAGGTGACTTCGTCAGTGGGGTTTTACAGTAGCTGGAAATATTGGCAGCTGCTGTACTCTGCTGTTATTTGTTTATCAAACACTTTCTTGGGACATTGAGCAAAGTTTGCCTTCAGTCAAACTGACAGATATGGGGTCACTTTCCTGCTTCTCCTTGTTTCACAAGCGGAGACATACTTTACCTCTGAAAGTGAGTGTTTTGTTTGTGCACATGCAAATCTATGGGGACTCGGCAGCTGAGAAGATATCCAAGCAATGATGTGACACGAACACCACGCTGTGGAGAGACTGCTGCAACAGACCACTCAAAGATGTGATGACAATATCCCCCTCACCTCTGAGTTAGCAAAAATGTTCTGCAGTGCATGACTGCGCTATTAAAAATGAAAAGTCGACCAAAATTAAAAAAGCAAGGCAACCAGCTGTAATGCATTTTTAATTTTGCTCAATTTCAATTTCCAAATTCTTTCAAATATCAGTTTGTGCAACTCTTGGAACTAGGAGTTGGGGAAACTCAAAAATGCTGTGCAGCTGGTTTTTTTTTTCAGTTAAGTCAACGTCTCATTCTTTACAGTGTGTGCCCTAGCATAAAAAGTGTCATCTGAGATGCTTGATTTGTATTTTAGCACAAAATTTGGGTTGCTAGGCCTTCGCCAGGCCACTTATGTGGGAGTCTCTCTCTCTCTCTCTCTCTCTCTCTCTCTCTCTCTCTCTCTCTATTGCGGTAGCTTATTCCAGGGCATGAGGCTGTCAAAAACCACTAATTTTCTGTAAACGCAGTTGAGGCTTTTATTGCGCATCATTTTAAATGAGTCAGGAATGTTAGGCCACACAAACTTTCCCTCTGTCTCTGAATAGAAGAGGCTGCATTCCGAGGATGGCTGGTCAATTGAACTAGGGGACCATTTATGACATGTAAAGAATTTATGAGATCCTCCATGTGACCTCTCAACTCTTCACAGAGGGGCAGAAAACAGGGGTTACAGTATTTCTGTTTTCTTGGATTCTGACTCAAAGCCTTTTTTTTCCATTCTTCGAAACATTTTGTTGTGGAAATTGGCATCGATAAGGCTTCTACGCAGCCAGTGCTGCGTAACAAAGAGCCCTTTCAAAAAGGTCGATAATTGTGAACATGGCTAAGCAATGTAATTGCACTACTGTTGCATCAGCTCAGAGGCTGACTTGATAAGGCAGATTGGAGCCTGACACTGAATATTACGTGGAAGTATGGGTGCTCAGCAATGCTTTCAGCCACGTCCATTACCGATGCGGAGAGTGCAGCGGGGTTTCACCAATCAGAAAGACAAAAGGGAACGAAATAATGAAAACAAAGAATAGATACAAGCATAAACGCATCAAGATTCATAACGATTCTACCAAGTGTCAGTGCGCTGCCCTGCTTGTTAGCACACTGTATATGATGACACATCCTGCTTTTTCATTTGAATTTACCTCTCAAGAATTTCTTGTTTTAGTGGGTTTTTTTGTATTTTTGCGAGCTGCCGAAGGCTGCAGGCGGCAAACCAAGGGCTCAGTCTTCCGTGATGAGTGAATTCAGAGACTTTGGACCTTGTATGCTGATTCCATTAAGTGTGAGCTTGTTCACTGTGGGTTTGCAACCTTTTATCTATTCATTTATGGGCGGACATGTTCTTGCCTGGTCACGGTCTTCACTGAATCTGGGATAGAAAGATGACTATGATGGATGCTTGGCACAATGGTGTACTGGAGCTGAGCAGGCAGTGCTCTTGGTGGCCTGACCTGTTGTTTTAATGTTGTTAATCTTGTATTAATGTCATTTGAAAACAGATGAGTGCTGGGCAACATTTCATTGGATTTTACTCTGATGTAGTCGATGTTAACATTTGTGAGTCACTTTGTTTTCATGAATTGTATTGTTTGTATGAATTGCCAATTATAATTACAGACTGCCTTGATACTTAACTACACATTTTTCTCTAATTGGCATAAAGTGGCGCTTTCTTGGCAGCTATCAAAAAAAATGATGATTTTTTTCGTGATTTTTTTGACCAGCAGAAATACTAGATTTTCATCCTGTTATAATCAACCTGTGTGACATCTCGGGAATAGCCATACCCAATTTTGTGGAAAGATTGAGGTTGGCCTATTTGATGGTAGAACAGTGAGATAGAGATCTGCACGACAAACTCAAAAAAAATTTAAAACTGAAGTATCTACACTAAGACAGATTTTAACCATTCCTGATTCATAATTATTGGAATTCTTAGTGTCGTGACTCTTAAGTATGCGAGAGTCTAAATGTCAACTGCAAATTGAATCAGTGGTCTCATATGGGCAGGCTTTTTTGTGTGTCCAGCTGCAGTTCTTCCCAGAACCAGTGAAGTTTATGGTCATCTTGGTGAAATTTTGCCGTCAGCCTGGCTGTGAGACCATGGCTACACAAAGACCCGGAAACCGCAAAACTTTCGGGAAAAAAGGGAATGCGCCAGCCTGGCTCCTTTCGTGACGCGTGGAACAAATGGCCAAGTCTTAAATGGCTAGTGAGTGGAGACAGTGTGGGTGGTACTCACTTGGAAGTGGGTTTTCGCTGGAGTTAACTTTTAGACCCCTGTGAAAAGGGAATGCTGACATGCTGACCGCAACATGAGAGGCATTTTATTGTGCTGGTGGAGCGTGGAGATATGGCTGGGCTTTATATGTGAGACGCTCACTAGTTTAAAAGTCCTTAAAGGAACAGTTCACCTAAAAATTCAATTACGGTTCTCTTCCATTAGCCTGGAGTGTTTACACTTGGATAAAACGTAAGACAATTGCATGTCCCAAGACTTCAGGGCCACAAAGATTAGCTTGAAAAACATCAATAATTACCAAATGTAAATCTTAAACTAGACAATCCAGAACATTTCAGTGAGTATTTCTGGATGAGGTGATAGTATTCTGGGTTTATGGAAACATATCTTTTTTTTTTGTTTGTTTGTTTTATTGTTTGGGGGAGGTGTCCAGTAAAGATCCTCACTTCAGTGTGATAAGACAACATGAACAAGCGGGAATGAAAGGTTAGCATCTTGTTAGCGGTAGTGGGCTCATTTGGCAACGGTCCAACCTACCTGTTGGTTACCTCGCCCTCAGGAGGTGGGAAGATGCTCGATCACCGACACTCTGCTCACCAAACTGCCACCTCCAAGAGGAGCTTCTTTTCCAAATGATCCTCAACAGCAGGGTGGGGTTTGCAGGCACAGCACTTGTGCTGGATTATTTCGTTTCAAGACGCAATTGCAAAAAATGAGTAGTTTTGCAGAAAATGGCAGACGATGTCATAATCCTGCCTTCCAAGGTCGATATGTTACCGAAGCCCGTAGACTGAAAGGAGGATATAATGCGGTTTTTCTTTAGGCCGCGATTCGCTGTAAACATTCTTAGCGGGATATTGTTTTCTTTGCTGTTGTGACTACTGAATGTATATCGTCTTACATAGTCTTACACAGGCGAGGCTATGCCAGGCTCAGCACCCGGGCAGTCTTCCATTGAGCAGAGCTGCATGGAGCTTTGCTCAAGCTCAGCTGCCTATGTAGGCTACCGTGTATCTGCTGTGCCGGAACACATTCACCAGTGCTGTAATTGGCCTTTCTCTCCATGTGAAGCTCATTTTGAAATTCAAATATTTTTCAAGAGATTTGACGACAGGTCAGGGCTTAAAAATCAAACTTTAAAAGAGCTGGGCTGTCACAATCTAAAATGGGGGGGGATCAATAAATATTTTAAGAAATTCAAAGTATTCTACAAAATAATGTTGAACTGAGATTCAAAGATGCTTTTGGCATTTTTTCCCATACTTCATTCACTAAATTCACTTGCTTGGTTTGAGAGCTCGTCTCACTGTGGAGGACTTAAGCTATTTCTTTTTCTGTGGTCTCTCCTATAGCACTGCCACACTTGATTTTTCTACCCGCAAAAGTGGACGAATAAACTCTGTCGTTTGGACAACTATGTGAATGAGAGGTGGGGTAAAAGCGTGTAGTTAATTCCCCATGCTGTTATTCGCTAGCGGACCTGTTAAATGGCAGTGAGCATCCCGCTGGAGGACTACTTTAGCTGTCTGATGCAAAGAGCCCAGCTTTTAAAGGTCAGTGGCTGTTCGCAGGAAGCTAGCATGTGAAAAATGTCCCCTTCCTTAAGGATGGGTTTCGACTCCCAGGGCCTTATTTGATTTAAACTGGAAGCTTAAGCGGGTGGAGGAGATGGTTGTGGCAGGAGGGGGTTATACGCTACAAATAATACAGCTTTGAAGTTGTCCCTATTCCTGAACTGATACAGTTCTGATAGGAGTTGTGTCCAGCGGTACCACCTTTTTGACCTGGAGCTCTTGGCTTGGAAACAAATTAAACAATCCATTGACCATTGTTTTTGCCACCCTAAATTGCACTCACCACCCAAAAAAAGTTACTGAAAGGGTGAAAAAAAAAAAAAAAAAGTTTACAAAAGCTTGTTACAGGGTGATGCCCCATAGGTACAGTAGATTGTACCACAAGCCATTGGTTTAATAATTCATTTGCACCCATTTTGTTTTTGAAAGGTTATTTCTGCCAAAAGAACACTATTGCACCTCTCATGGTACGTTTGGGAAATTTGTTCCTCAAAGAACAAAAATTATACCTCCCCTGTAACTTTATTTCACAATTCTGCTTTTGCAGTTACACTGGGATTTTGAGTTTGCCCAGAACTACAGGTGTAGATTGCAGGAATAGACTCGTATGCCTTCCATTCCCTCTGAAACTGTGGATTTTAATTAACATAAATAGAAGGCATTTTAAAAAATCCACGCAACCATATGTTTCACACCTGACACTTTTTTTACCTTAATAGCTGTTTGCAGTTTTAATTTACGGTTAATTTATACTTTGTCAAAAGTCTAACAATTCACTCAATTTTAGATGTTTTAACTCCGGAATCAATCACACACATCTCTTAATTTGGCAGGATGCAAATCGCTGTTCTGTTTTTCTTATATGTACAAGCATTTTGGATGTGTCCATGGATGATTTCAACCTTGATTATTTTGTTGCTGTGGTGCTGTAGTAATTGGTGGTGGTTGTTGTTACTGTTGCACACCGTCAAGCATTTTCTATGTTTTGTTTGCTCTTGCCTCTTTCCGTGGGCATGAACTGTTTAGGTTGAGTATTTTTATCACTATATACCAACAGGATTTAAATAACCTCTTTCCTCCTCTGGAATGCTGTTTGCGGAAGTGCCGTTTCACGTAAGTTGCAATACTTCTTAAAACTTATCCTTTCAGTGACACATTTCCTTAGTGATTGTGATGCTTGGTTGGTCATTGTTTGGCGCTGATATTTTAAGGCGCGAAACTTTCCTCCAATGTAGTGTATCTCGCCCAACATCGGAGGTTTCGCACCACCTTTCTGCTATGTGGGTGTTTACCAGTACGTGACGCAATCAATTGAACTCTGTAGGTGTGTCTAATCTAATGCAGTCCTTAGCTTGGATTGCTTTCTGCAGCCAAACCTGTGTTTTTTTTAAAAAAAGCCCTTGAGTTCCTTTGGTCCAACGTGCTCCACTGCCCAAACTTAAATTGGCTTCACCTTCCTGGTTACAGCCCAGTAATTACTGCAACAGCCTGCCAGGGACTCGATAGATAAATTTAAAAAAAAAAAATGCGTGTGCGTGTGTGTGTGTGTGTGTGTGTGTCTGCTTGTGTGCGTGTTTGTGTGTGTGTGAGGGGTGGTTGGTCTTGGCGCACTGAACTGCCTGGCATCCGCATCATTTGAAACGATGTGTCTCATCAGGGAAAAAAGTCTTAAAGATGAAAACAAGGTCTGCTCCTGGCAGACGATGACTGCCAGGCGACTGTTGGAGAGGAGACCTCGGACTGAGCCCCTTCCGACTAGCAGTGACGTTATGCTTGGGAGCAGAGAGAACAAAGTGCACACGCCCTTACTTACTTACTTGTTTGATGACTGACATATTTTATTATTTGCGTACTATTTCACAATGTTTTTTTCAGCGCATCAAGAAAGCTGAGACGGCTAGGTTTAATGCACGCTTTTGGATTCGTCTTCAGTATTGTTTGCGTCATTTTATGGCTATTTTTGTTTATGTTTTATCTATACTTACACTTTATATCCACCCACATGCTGAATACTTACGCACATACGCACGGACACATAAATCTTCAGTCTGGCTTTCATCCTTTTTGTTTTTTGTTAATGTTCACCTGAAGCATGTGTTTTCTTACATGACCTGCTGTCTACTATTATACGCTTTTTTAATAATTATTGCAGATTTGCCTGAGGGAATCACAGGAATTTACAGTCAAAATCCAGAATAACAATATGCAAAAAATAACTGCCCTCCTCACCTCCACTGGCAATATGTTATTCACTAATGCAATTTAACACATTTAGCCATCATGAAAACTAAGGCGCATTCAGAAAAGTTGTAATTATCAAGTAGGTCTTGCTGTAACTGCTAGCCTCTGCTTTTAAGAATGCATGCTGACATTATAATAAGACACCGTTCCGAGAAGTCAGTCTCTGTTCTGTTTTGCTGGGGGGTGTGTGTGTGTGTGTGTGTGTGTGTGTGTGTGTGTGTGTGCGCGCGCGTGTGCGCGAGTGCCTGCGTGTATGTGCGTCTTTGTATGCACATTTTCATAACTCAAGAAGCTATTATTAACTTTATATTTACTGTAGGTTACTTGGTAAAAATGTTGACATCTTGTCGGTTCTTCTGAGATTTTTCACATTTCCCATTCGAGATGATGAGTCGTCGGTGATGGGGAGGGGGGAGGGGGAAGGGGGGGTGCTCTGCCATTTGCAGCTCATGACTGAATAACGCTCCGCAGGCATCCTAAAATATCCTCTGTCATAATCGTACTCGCCATGCCCCCATCGCTTTTGTTTGTCAACTAATAATTCAGTCATCAGAATGTTATTGGCAGAATGCACATCAGCCTTTAGAAACTGTTGCTCATCGGTGCACATTCTTGTTGTATCAGCCAGTCATCAACGCCTGACTGTGTATGCTAAATATGGCGTAGTTGTGTTGGCCAACTCGCGTGTAAAATTTGAACCGTATTAGCTTATGGATACATTGATAGTTTGGTGTCCTTAAGCTCTCACCTGAACACACCATGCAGCCTATTGTGCTGGAGGAGATGACAGAGGGAACATTAGGGTACAACCACCCCCCCCCCTCTTCTGGTGGAAATTCGGGGCACTCATCTGGATGCTGGGGTGGCAGTGGGATGTTAACTAGCAGCAGCAAGAGTGATGCAACGCAGCAGCAACGCAGCAGCAAGCAGGGCAATTTTTGCCGTTAAGGCAGAGCAACGCTGCAGCTTAAATAGCTGACCTCCCAGAGGGGCGGATCAGTGTCTGATATGCAAGAAAATGTTGAAGGGAATGTGGGCGTGCCTTAAGTTGTTTGGCCAAAACTAGCTCCGCAAGCGCCGCTCCATAAATCGCAAGCCCTGCTTTGCTCCTGATAGTCTAACATACTTGGCTGATCCAGAACAGTTGTCCAAATCTGCATTCTGCGCAATTTCATTACCTGGAAGAGAGCTTTGGTAATGCACTTTCTCTTTATTATGTGAAACTTCAAAATTTATGCTAGACAGATAATATCTAGTGAACGTTAGCCGGTTCCTCTCTTGAAAGCCTCGCTAAAGCCCTTAGAAGGCTGAGCTGGATTGTTTTTCTTGCCGGAAGTACAGCAGTATCCTCTCAAGCGAAGGAACGCCTCCACTCTCTCATTCATGTTTCGACTCTCAGAGATGCTCCTTCAGAGAATTTGTTCATTTTTATGCCATATGCACATGTACACCCACTCAGCTGCTCAAGCATGTATGCAAACACTGTCGCATTTACCTGCTTTCGCACACAATCGCATGCACACACCTAAACGCACATGTAAACGCATTCATACTTGCATGCTCTTTGGCACATTACTCGCACACAGATTCAACACAGACTAATGTGCATCTGGTCAAAAGGTTGCACGCTTTACTCATGTTTTCGTTCCACATTTCAATGAGATATAAGCAGTTTTTACTTCTGTAAATAATTTTAAATAGCCGTAAGGCAAGATGTGAATAGTTTGAAGTCAAAAAAATTATCTGTTGATTAACAGGATTGTGAGCTAAATTCAAATTAAAAGTATTTGGCAAAATAAACAGGCAAACTAATTCTTTACATTTTTTACAAGGGATATAAAATCACCCTGGATTGTATTGAATTCTTGGGAAACCTATAGGGTAGTGTGAAGTGTAAACCTTTGAAAACCATATGACTGTCCAACTGAGAAAAAACCATGAAGCTGCTTAGCAGTTATGATGGCATAAGGTGGCCACTTCGAGAAATCTGAATGTACCATGCACAGTGTGAAACATTCCTCATGCAACTATATTTAAAATTCTCAGCAACTCCTGCAACAATAACCCTTCTGTCGGGTCGAACCAGGCAGGATAACCTTTGTTGCCCTTGTGCATCGCTGAGTTCTGGGGGCACAACATTCGATTCATGGTTCATGGCTTGGTCCTCTTTGGACCACTGTACACTTTTACCCCTTCCGAGATGCTCTGACTTCACTTGTTTGGCTGTAACAATATAGCCCTTGTCACTGAGTTGCTCAGGACCCATTTCTCTCACAGCCAACCAGTGAACTATAAGAACCAACTGTTTGCTTGCCTGTCTGGTCAGTCTGCTGATGTTGTTACAAGATATTAAATGTTATTTGCTTTATCTGTCAGTAGTTTTAATGTTCTGGCTGATTGGAATGTTTACACATGTGCACATGCACATAAATGCATTTATTAGCATGAAAAGCAGATGGATATTTGACTGGTTTTTCGCAACTGTAAAATGTGACTTTTCCGTGTGAGAAAATAAAATTAAATGCTCACAAGGAGTTTGCAACAACAATTGTGTTTGAAATTGTATGCTTGTTTACATGCGCACCAGTATACAGCATCTCACAAAAGTGAGTATACCCCTCACATTTTGACAATTAATTTATTATATCTTTTCAAGGGACAATGCTACAGAAGTGAAACTTCTATATATTCTAGAGTAGTCATGGTACAATATGTGTAGCAGTGTAGATTTACTGCACTGTCCAAATACCTGAACAAACAGTCACTATTTCCAAAATGGATGGCAACAAAAGTGAGTACACACCCCAATTGATAATGGTCAACCAAGCAATGAAACGTGTTCATTGTTCATTGTTCATGTTCATGCTTTTGTCTGTTCAACTGGGCCATATGAGGTTGTGTAACATGTTTAAGGGTTAAATTGTAGTGCTTTAGGTGCAATGCTCTCATTCTGGTCACTGTAGGGTCAACATGGCACCTCATGGAAAAGAACTCTCTGAGGATCTGAAAAAGAGAATTGTTGCTCTCAAAGATGGTCTAAGCTACAAGAAGATCTGTGAAACCATGAAACTGAGCTACAGCACGGTGGCCAAGGTTATCCAGCGGTTTTCCAAGACGAGTTCCGTCAGTCAAGATGGAAGCCTCTTCTGAAGCTAGCCCACAAGAAAGCCCGAAAACAGTTTGTTGAAGACAACCAGTCCAAGAACGTGAACTACTGGAACCATGGTCTGTGGTCTGACGAGACCAAGATAAACTTGTTCGGCTCAGATGGTGTCCAGCATGTGTGGCTGCGCCCTGGTGAGAAGTATCAAAACAAGTGTGTACTGCCTACAGTCAAACATGGTGCTGACAGCATCATGGTCTGGGGCTGCATGAGTGCTTCTGGTCCTGGGGAGCTGCCCTTCATTAATGGAATAATGAGTCAGGAATGGCAATTACTGTAAGATTCTGAAGCAGAACATGACGCCCTCCCTTCAGAAACTGGGCCACACGGCTGTTTTCCAACATGTTAACGACCCGAAAAACACCTCCAAGATGACAACTGCCTTCCTGAAGAAGCTGAAGGTGATGGTATGGCCAAGTATGTCTCCAGACCTGAATCCCATTGAGCACCGGTGCATCCTCAAGAGGAAGGTGGAGGAGCAGCAGGTGTCCAACATCCACCAGCTCCGTGATGTTGTCATGGAGGAGTGGAGGATCCCAGTAACAACCTGTGCAGCTCTGGTGAATTCCATGCCTCGGAGAATCAAGGCAGTGCTGGACAACAATAGCGGTCACACTAAATACTGACACTATGGACACAATTTGGCATGTTGACGGTGAGGTGTACTCACTTTTGTTGCCACCCATTTTGAAAATAGTGACTGTTTGTTCAGTTATTTGGACAGTGCAGTAAATCTACACTGCTACACCTATTGTGCAATGACTACTCTAGAATATATTCAGTTTTCATTTCTGTAACGTTGTGCCTTAAAAAGATATACTAAATTAATAGTCGAAATGTGAAGGGTGTACTCACTTTTGTGAGATACTGTATACTGGATACCTCTTGCTATTCTTTATATTACAAACGTTTGTAGTAGTGATAAAATGTATTAGTCAGTGTATGACAATGACCATGTGTTGTATCGCAGCCGCATGACCACCAAGTTGTCACAATCACCTAGATATAAGTGGGACCTTACCATTGATGTTACACTGTAACATAAGACATTTAATTTGCTGCATTACTAGCAGTCTATTATTATTATCTTCATCATTATTATTATTCATTGTCATAGCTGTGATAGATTCGCTCGTTGTTACTGCAGGGGGCCGAAAGAAACGTCAGTTACTATCGTCCCAACAATGACTCAAGACGGTTAAACCTGACCCGCTTCAATAAGGATAAACTCTGACATGGCAAACATCAGGATGGGTGAAAGTACTCATCATATCTTTGACATGTGAAACAATAAACAGAACTTGTCGTTCAAAAAGATATATATATACTGCCAGAATGAATTTACTTACTGCAATCCAAAACAGCTTTTCAGGTACAACTACTTGAAATATTTTGATGAAGCAGCACATTCATGTTGCAATCATCCTAGTTGTTCCCTATATGCTGTTTATTATTTTTGCTAACTATGTGTACATCTTCATCAATAGAAATAATCCAGTGTTTTAGCTAAAATTAGTTTGATTTTTGGTGAATGACTATATTATCAAGTGGACACTCTGCTTCATGGCCGTCCCATAATGCATTGTTATGGATTTATGAAGGAAAATTAATGTAATGTGGAAACAGTAGAATATTTAAATTCCAATTAAATCTTTTTCTTCTAGAAGTATTTGATTTTTTTTGTTTGAAGTGAATGTGAACTTGAAGTTGTGTAGGCTGCATGACATTCAGTGTCACTTCCTTCTAAAACACATTTCCAGAATTTACAAAAAAAAAGGAATATCACTTTTTTATAAGAAAATTAGTTAAAAATTGGCACATCAGGCCTGGGCAATTGTTCCTTTGACTGGAAAGAGGAGGACATTTGGATCACTTGGATGACAGATGTCCAAGACCTTCAGTGAAACGTCTCTCCAACACTCCAGCCTGGGTAAGTTTAGACCACTGACCGAAAATGTGTCTGTGCCTCTGAGCAATTATGCAGGCTGTTCTACATTGTGTCAATCTACGCAAATGTTGGCTACAGCACACATTCCACACACAATAAATTACTCCTCCAAACTGGGCAGGTAGAACAAATAAAATCAAGTAAACATAATTTTTAAGTCTCCCCTGTCACAACTGACTTAGTGTTCTGAATATTATCCAACTATCCCCTAAAATAATACTGAAGTAGGGTGAAGTTGGCTGGGAGGAAGGGCTCACCGGTTCCACAGTTACTGTAAGTTAAATTATTGTCAATGCCAAATGTGGGCTGCCTGCAAGTAATTCAAACTGGTAATGCAACTCAACATGATACTATTATGATACATCATTTAGATCATGTTCTCCAAATAAAAACAGATAATTCCATTTATTGGCACCTTCTGGTGAAATTATGAATAGGTTGCACTCCTGTTTAAATGTAGTCCTGGCAATTCAAATGCGATCTGCTTTAAGTATCAGGGATTCCACCATTCGCCTTGCATGACCTCATTTAAATAACAGTCACACTCAATATCTGTCTCTCCGCCCAGTTGCGTGCAGTGCTCGAGGAAATATCAGAGTTTGTCCTTGCAGGTGGAGGAAAATAGGAAGAGGGGTAGCGATCGGTCTGGGATGCGTTTCCCGAAATCACAGATGCTAACTTACATGGTTGGACCCATTTACTGTAAATGAATGAACTATGTAAGTTGCTAACCTAATTAGCAACTACGCTTTAAGGGAACGCACCCCTGTGCGTGTATCGCCAGACGTCATGTTGAAAAAAATCAGGCCCTTGGTGTCTCAAATGTGCTTGTTATCTACCGCAACACTGATTTAGAAAATGTCTTAGACCAAATTGAAAGTTAAAAAAAAAAAATCTAGGGTGTGTAAGACTTTTGCATATTACTGAACATATGCATCAAGTGAACATTTCCCCCCCAGTGATAACAGCAAGAACCATGTGTAAACTGCACAAGCTAAATATAAAGGAGTGTGGAAACTGGTGTGCTTGACCACACTTGGTCGTCTCTGGCAGGGATACGGGGAGGGATGCAGTTCCAAAAAAAGCAGGTTGTACAATCTGCCCTTCCAGATTGTTCTCTGGACTCACCACCGTTTAACCCAGGAAGCATGCTGCAGGCATGGTGCAGTGTTATCCCAGTAAATTACTTTCAATTGTAGCATGAAAACAATGAGATGGTGGTTATTTTGATACATTAATGATGAAACATAAAAATATATATAATATATATATAAACATATAAAAAGATGCATAATCTTGATATAGAATTGTCCGGCTCAGACAGTTATTCTTGAAGGGTTGGCATTTTGTTGTAAATGATTTATTTATCTTTTTTTTTTTTTTGGTTTTTCCAAAGTCATGGCAGTGGGGTGTCGTAGAGGCACAGTCTGTATTGCTATCCGCACGCTTGTTGTGTGGTGCGATGTTGACAGCTTCGACTCAGCCTTTTAGGCCTGTTTCTCCCTCCTTCGTCGTTTGTTATTCCTGTTTCTTTATGGTGTCTTGTCCTATAAAGCTGAAAATGGCATTAAAAAATAATTGAAAGTTCTGGAATTCTATTGCTTATAATTACTAGCAGCAACTGTGGCCTTTTAAGTGGAGTGTTCAGTTCAGGACATTCAGGATCCAGAAACTACAGTATATCTGTGCTCTCACACCTTAAGGCAAGCGTACACTACCAGACTGAAAAAAATCCCTGCATCCCTCTATTGAACATTTTGCAACTTATAATTTTTTATTGTTATTTTTTTTTCCAGTCGACACTGTGGTTCGCGCTGCGCACTATATAATCGGTATACTTCGAACGAGTTGTGTAATGGATCGGGGTTGCTGCTGGGAACAATTGCACGCTTGATGAGAACCTGCAAGGGAAGTAGAGTCCGAGCAAATATTTTGGTCTCGAAAACTCATCTGGGACGGTAAGATTTCTATTAAAATCCTGTGGTTTACACTTGGCAATAAAGGGTCAAAGTGATTTAATCTCTCCACCACCATTTTCTCTGTATTGTACACCAATGCTGTTTACTGAGGTCTCGTTGGCTGATTTATTATGGGATGTGATGAGTCCCCCCCCCCCCCCCCCACCACCACCACCACCACCTCCCCCCGTTGGCAGTTCATGAAGGCATTGCATCAGAGTATTTGATAGGTACTGCCATTCCATCTGTTCGCATACACCAGGCATACAAGGGCCAATCAGTTTGCCTTTGAAAAGCAGCCCCAAACATTTTATTTATATGGAGTCGTGTCTGATCTTAAATCTGTGTCAGTGTTGATTAGACAGATGGTAGGGGGTATGTCTTCCTCATCCGATGCCATCATTTTCACTTATTCCGCATCAGATTGATCATTTTATTTTATTTATTTATTTATTTTTGATACATTAATAACAGAGGTAAATATAACCAGAGAAACCAGCCACCTGTGCTTTCTGTATGATATTTTGATTCAAAATAAAAAAAGAGAATGGAATAGAATACTCCATTTTCAGCATTTTTAAATTCATGGATAAAGGAAGGCTTGATAATCGAAATACGTTGCGCGAATGTTGGTCTCCTAAATAATCGAAACACTGTGTGCAAGCACTTCTACAAGATGGATTAGAGAGAGAAAACGATAAATTGTTATTTTAGCTTCCCACCTTAGCATTTTTGGAGAGCATGCATATCTGTTTATTAATCAGACTTTCTCCTTGGGGTTTATTTTTCTTCACAGTTTGTGGTCACCATTTATGTTGAGCTCCCATGACCCTTTGCTGCGGCCTGACCAAAGACCTCTGTGAATTTAAACAGCACTCAAATGTTTACCAAAACATTGTCCATACACCAGTACCGGAAAATACTCAGCATATCTTCATCAAGCAAAAGGAACGCGCTAACAGAACACAGTCCCACAGATTTACATGCAAAGCCAACAAATCCTCGCTGGATGAGTCGACACCAGTAGAAGAGTTGCAGCCTTGGGTTGAAAAACTGCTTTATTGTTTTATTGTATCAATAAAGAATGCACAGTGTCTTAATGTCATTAGTTTTGTCCGTTGCCCTCTATTAAGAACTGCAGTTGAATTGCCTGACATATTAGAGTGTTAAGCTGTTGAGGCATTGTCATATACATGGCAAAAAAAGAGTTCTTTGTTGGAATGAACTTTAGAGGGACCCAGTGAATTTTGTGCTAAAAAGGAGCTAATGTGATAGCTGAACTTTTTGTTGCTCGTAAATCTGGCGCTGCTGCAAATATTGGGATGCACACATTGACATGAAATCACTTTTAATTGCATTGGAGGCCTTCCAAAAAACTTAGCTGCTGCTCTGAACCCAGAAGCTTTGATTTACAGTCTGAGCAATATGCCTAAGTGGGCACTCTTGCAAAGGTTTGAGGCAGTCAATGGCGCCCTTTGTGCGAAGATGTAACAATGCTAAGCATTATCTAATGAAATCAATTTAGCTGTAAGCGCTTGTGTTCCGAAAAACGTTTTCCGGCCTTGAGGTTGACGCTCAATGAAAGTTATGAGTTATTTTACTGTGTTCTTTTCTGTTGCTTGATAGTCACAAGGATAAATAATAATAGTAATCGAAAACACAAAGGGAACAAATATGATGTCAGCCTGCTCTGACTTTTTTTCTCCATGCGTGCTTTGTTCTGTATTTATTTATCTACTTATTTATTTTATTCATCCGCACTGATTCTTTAAAACTCCTTTATGCACATATAGACACCAGCGTCTGTAAATTCCAACATTTAATTCCTAAACAATTCTGTAATTGAATTTTTGGATGTTTTGCTTTACTGGAATAATTTTCCTGAGTCTCTGTGATACAAATACTGAGTTATAAAGCCTAAATAGGCTGCTGCATTACAGGTAAAAATTGGCATTATTTGTATTCTGTGCTGAGGGGTCAAAGAGGCAGTAACCACAGTTGAAAAATTTCAATTTCAATTCAATTTCTGGTATTACTGAAAATTCACATTTCTTTCCCCTTCCTCGGCTTCCCAAACGGTCATCTTTAAGTGGGGTTTTGCGACTTCTGCCGTAGAATGTCTGTGGGCTCACTGTCACTCACCCTGACTCCGCAGTTCTTGAATCAATTGATCGATTAAACTAAACGATTATGCGGACAATTCGATTTTTGTGTTTTTTGGGTCTGATGTAGTTACAGAATTTAAGCAATGATCGTAAAATATGAGCGAGTGAAGTAGGCTGACAGAAAAATCAGCGCGCCCCGTGGCTCTTCAGAGCCAGAGTTGCTTATCGCGCGAATAGCGCCTCAGAAACGGTATCTGGGTAATTAAAGGCCTAAAAAAAACATAGTGGAAAACCATTTCACCGTAAACTGCACTGTAGTTAAAAGTGAGCATTAAACAGAATTCCTATTTGAGTGCATGAATGGGTGGAGAGAGTGTGATTAACTCTAAATGAGCTCTTTTGGGTACTTTACAGTTTATGTTTAATACTGTAGGTATAAGGGCAAGAGGGCTGTTGGGAGAAGACTGCTCAGACTGTATCTTAATGGAAAGAGAGACTTTGTTGCTCAGCTATTGACAGAACCCTGCTTTGCTTGGTGAGACGTATTGGCCTGGGGTGACAGTTGCTTTGCATTTGACTGTGAAATGGACACCTCAGTAATTCATTGCGTTTGATTTCCAGGTGGTGTGAGAGATCAATCAAGTCATTTGTGAGCAAAAGTAAGTCAGTAAAAAGTTTGTTTTTAGGCAACAAGGTTGTATCTCATTTGTAACTTGGTATCTTTACTTAGGAAGCGTATAACTGATATAGAAGTCATAATGGCCCAAAACAGGCTGAAAACAAAATTGACGCTTCCCATCAAAATAATGAGCAAGGCCTTGGTTCGTTGGTGAAATGTGAAATGCGCACGTTTTTAATGTACTTAATGGTGCGTATTGCTCAGGACTTTAATTTGAACAGCAATTGCCAGCTTATGAGCGAATCGCTTTCAGTGTTGCACTGTGTGTGCCGTGGCCCTGACAGTTTGAAGTACAAAGCTTTCTCATTCATTCCATCAAATTGCTTCTCCATTATGTTGTTTCCTGCTGCTTTTGACTCCTACCTTGGTTTCATCTCTTCAGGCAAAAAATTCTACAGAATTGTAGTCATAATTTACTGCTATTGCATAGATTATTAAAGATGACTATGTTCTTGTGGGATTATGCCAATTCTTTGTTCCTGCCTCTGCTAAGTTGTTGTCTTGTTCATTGCTTTCCTTGAAATTTATAATTGTGCCATCTGTCCCTGCCTGTTAAAGCCTGTTGTGTCCCCATGTCAACTGCTGAATAACAATTTTTTTCATACTAGAATAAGCTGTACATTAGTACGTCCTGTGAGCATTTCACCTTGCACGCATTTAGTTTAATTTCATATAATGTAGAAGTTCATTTGACAAGGTCAATCCACATTAATAGAAGTGTCTGTGAATGCAAGTAAGCCAGGACAGGCTTATTCATTGACTTCAGGCTCGTGCATGCGTGTTGGATTGTGGGAAGAGTCTGGAGTGTGCAGATGACGTACACTGATGTGAACATGGGAAGAACATGTTGATTTATGCAGAAAAGCCTTGGCCTGAACTCGGTACTTTCTTGTTCAGAGGTGATGCCAAACCCCTACGACATCACTGTAACATATAGCAAGTCATGCTTGTCACATTCCACATTAAAGATGTATTTCCCAAAAGAACTTTTGCACAATATATCCAGTGAACTGTGAAGGCACTGGAAATTTTTGGGTCACTGCCTGCCGATATGGAACTGGAGGGTCCAGAGCTGTCGACTACAGTTTTTGCTCTCATTGTTACCTTGACTACAAACAGGCCCGTTTTACTGTGTGGTACTTGTCGGTTTTTATTTCTCCTTTAGAATAAGTAGCTGAGACAGATTCCCTCCTTCTCCACCGCCAACTGGTTTTCAATGTGCCAACAGACCTTGATCTGCTGTCGACAAATGGATAAATTAAATTTGTCATAATTTGTTTCCGGTCTCAACCTTCTCTCCCAAAACCTGGCTGTGTTTCATGACCGCTTCTGGTGCAAACCCTTCGTCAGAGCTAATGCGGTTGAAAAGAAAATGCCTCAATAAACCCGTGGTAAACCTGGGTACTAAAGCTAAGAAAGCTTGCCACGTGAGCTCTAAACAAAATGGTAGGAATAAAGGTTGGGTCCAAATGTGAAAATGAAGTAATTAAGTCTGATTGAGAGACATGGTCTTCAGCTGTCAAGAAATTCCTGGCAGTTTCTGCCATAATCACTATGAGACAAATGCATTCATGCCTGCATGGATTTTACTTGAATAGCCGCTGATTTTTCTGCACCCTGCTTTGGATACTTTCAGATGTCGTGCCTTGGATTAAGCGGCAGGTTTCTGCTGCCCTGAGTCAGGGAAATATTGTAAGGGAGTGGTTTTTGAGTGGCAAACATGCAATCATGACTCCGATAAAATTGTTGTGAAAGATGCCACGTCTTCCCACTGGGAATTCTGTGTAGAACCATTCTCCCCACCCCCTAGTTCATATAAAACCAACCAGAGATGGGAAGTCAGAAAGGGTCAGAAAGTTTACGTCTTGCCATGTTACTTCCACCCATTAACTCAGCCTACTTATTTGTCTATTTTGGCACCACCCCTCGCCTGAAGAATTGAGCCAATTAAGCAAATCCCAAGTAATGGAAGAAAATTCTGAGGACTACTGTGGCGTTCGATTTGTACTGGGAAGTCGGGAGTTCCAAGTTCAAGATGGCTGCACGGTAAATCAACAGTAAACAAAAGCTGTAATAACAAACTGTATTTTTGCAATTCTGTGTTTATTTGTCTTTCATTAAATCAGTAATACACACAGTATTGAATAGAGTTTATCAGATGACTTGTAGTTACGGCGATTGCACGCGGAAAATCCGGAGTAATGCGTTGTTATCAACTAGTAAAGTTAAGAATGAAAGGCTATCCTGGCCAGAAGACAACCCGTTGACCTCAAGTCAGTTTCCCGACTTTCCCAAGCTGACTGTAATCTATTAAGTATGACATTATTCACAGCCCCGACTTCCAGCTTCCGCGCCAAATTGAATGCAGCATTAGGCTTTCTGAACATGGAAATTCCTCCCCTGTAAACAGTTCACTGCCCGGCTGAGGTTGGGCAGTTAAGTTGAAGCCATGTTGAGCTTTGGCTCTCATGATTTGTGTTAGCTTTCTGTTGCTCACGGGTCCTACAGTAGAAAACTAGAAGGGCACAGATTCCTTCCAAGGATCCAAAAATCCACTGTTCTATGATATAAAAATCTGCAAGTGCAACTGCTATGAAGTCATGGTATTTCTACAATAGGCTGTTTTGTTACTATTGAGCTTTGCTGCCATCGGCCAGATTTTGATATGTGTGTCTTTGATTACGCCAAGGCCAAATGCCCTATCTCGCTATATTGACAAAAAGAAAAAAAATTGTATCCATTCCAGCATGATTTCTTCCTTGACCCTTGCTACACCTTTTCACCAAGTTTAATGAGAACTGGGCAAGTAGTTTTTTGTTTTTTTTTTCCAAAATCCTCCCAACAAAGAAAGGACCATATAACCAAAATTCTTGTCAAAATTGAACATTTTTGCAAGCACCAAACCGCAATGAAAACATAACATCCTTGGCGGCGGTTAAAGGACTCAACACTCAGCTTAACAGCTACTTCACAATACAGTTCTTCTCTACTTTTGATATTATGCTAACTCATCGGGCCTAGTTGTTTGAGCACACTTGAACTGGAGTGGGTTGCCTTTTGCACACACTTCTATTCTTTGTCTTTCAAGACATCTGATGCACACAATTACGGTATTACTTTTAGTATTTTTTGTATTATTATTTTAGAGTTGTTGGTTTATTTATTAATTTCTGTTTGAGGCTCTGCTGAGGGACTGATATGACGGGCTTTGATGTGCTGCGGTCTTCGAGAGAGGGCACTCCTTGGTAATGTCAAAGTAGCGATTACTAAACCATGACAAGTGGAATGGGATGAAAGCCATGAGCAAACAGAGCAATTCGTCACCCACATGCACTCGCATTGTGTCGGTTCAGATGTGCCTCTTGCTCCATTACTGGGCGTGGAGCTTTGTTGAAGGATTTTTTGCGCAATAAAAGGGAGAGGCGAGCTGCATATCTAATATAATGGAGATGACTTGTCCAATTATCGCACCGTGCAAAAAAATAGCAATGCATACACTGATGAATGTCCTCTCTTTGCAAATGTCAACATTTTTCTTTGACAGGTTTCAGCCCACATTTTCAAGAAATATGAAACCAATATAACTGCGCCACATTCACCATGCGATTTGCGATTTGTCAGTCAAATGTTATACTTAATTCCAAAGAATGAATGAATCACGGAGAGTTACGTCTCCCTCTCGGAGGTATTGCATGATTAAATATCAGATCTCTTTGAAATAAAACTCTGGCAATGAATGTGGCAGTTTACTGTGGTCACATAGAGTATTATATGTAATTTTAGCTAATCAGTTGTGTGGGTGCTATTTATAAATTGTATGATGCAATAGCAAGAACCGAATGGTTAATATTTGCCCCCAGCTAGCATTGACTGATAATGTTAGCTATGCAAGTAATCCAAAACTAGTGGCCAGTGTCCTAGCAGTCTTTCTCTATTATGGGGGCATGGAAAACGGAATAAATTTCTTAGCAAAAGTTTGTTTTCTAGGTCACTCCTGGTTAGGACTGTACAGTTTTAGAAATTCACATGCTGTAATATGGACCCACTTACTTAGCTGACTAAGGAACGACCAATTTTGTTACCCTAAGGTTACATGTAAGGCAGTGGTTCTCAAATTCGGTCCTGGCGCCCCCCTGTGTATGCTGGTTTTTGTTCCAGCCACAACTGCAATTATAGGATTTTAAAAAGCTGTTACTTTGTCTTAATTAGCAGCATTCCATGTTTAGAGTAGTTATTTACCATCTTAAGTCACATTTGGATGGACATATCCATTCTGCTATGAAGATTAAAAACCCTTGAAGATATTGTGCTTAATTTTCAATATTGCTAGGATTTTCAGGTGAAAACATTTTTCAACAGATCAAATTAGACTCTGAGAAAATCAATAAGCTCCAAATTAGGTTTCTGAACACAGGTGTTTTGAGTTTTTCCCAAATAACCTGCCTGAACCAAATAAAATCAACATAAAACACAACAGGTGTGACTTCATTGTTTGCCGAGTAAATTGTCGGTTTTTGCCACCTTGTGTCAAGAGTTTCACCAATGAGGAACCTCTTGATTATTTATGTAGATTAATCTTTGGTTAAATTTTTTCTCTCTGCCAATATTTACAATATATCTCAATGTGGATGTTTGCATAAATGCACCTAATTAAAACAAATCAACAGCTTGTTAAAATCCTAAGATTGCAATTGTGGTTGGAACAAAAACCAGCATTCACAGGGGGGCGCCAGGACCGAATGTGAGAGCCACTGATGTAAGGTAACACTTGGTAATATACTTTCAAATTTTGCATGAAGTGTGAGCTAACAGCAAACGAAAGCCCAGCCGAAGAGACAAATGGCTGTTGTCTAAAGCTGGCTGGCTGGAAGAGCGCGAGTTTGTCCATCTTTGTCAAATTCTTTCTTCAAAGCTTTCTTCTCTTCCGCGGTCTTCTTGTGCTCGAGCTGTTTAAAGGACTCGGCCGGTTTTGGCTTTGGTGGACTCGGTAGTAATACAAGAGTATGCCGTTCACCTCCTGTACAAAGGAACCTAAATGGGTATAAGTACTGAACGCATATGATTAGCTCCAGATGCAGACAAGCAATGCTGAATGCCTGTGCAAAGTGTAAATAAGTCTTCTGTTGTTTGTAGGGGCTCAGTGCAGCAAGCTGCATGTTACATTTCAAATCATGACATTATATTTTCCTCGAGCATTGGTGCAGAAGTTTGGCATGGAGGGTTCTTTCCCAGCAATTATTTGCTTCCGACACCCAAAATACACCACTGGTTGTCAGCGTACTGTATACTTCAAGCGCAAAAGATGTTAATCGTTAATCGCGTGGTTTATCTATCTACGTACCCATATTTGTTTAGCAAGTTACCTAGTTATGCCACTTTTTTCCACCTTCACAGAACTACACACAAAATGTCAAATTTGGAGGAATCAATATGGGGGCGCAGTTGGTCCTGCCTTGCAGCAAGAAGGTTGTGGGCTCAAATTAAGCTTTCCGGTCTGGAATTTGCATGATATCCAGGTGTTCACATGGATTTTATCTTGATTCTTGTTTTCCTCCCACAGCTCAGAGACTTCCATAACTGTAGGCTCTAAATTCCCCATAGGTATGAGTATGAGAGTGAGTTGTGTGAGATCCTTGCAGTAGTTTGGCGAACTGTCCAGTATTTGTTCCAGCCTTGCACTTATTGCATGCCCAGATTGGCTCCAGCCCTGCTGCAACCCTAACTCGTAATAATCTGGCTAGATAATGGGCAGTTGGATATAATTTTATTTTATGACTAACAAATATATTGTGCTCAATGATCTGGTATATGAATGGCCCCTGTAAGATAAGAAAAGAATGGCCATTTGGAATAAAGGGGAGCAGGGGGACGGGGGGGAGGTCAGTTTGGGGGGGGAAGTAAAGTCCCTACAATGGGTTTACAGTGAACCACGCTCGGACTTTTCCTGGGAGGTCATTCTGCGTGGCCCCGCCAGGGCCCCAGGGCCCCAGTGCCCTCGGCTAAATCTGGGCTTGGATGTCTGTTGTCAATATTTTATTGCGTCAGAATGAAAGGAGCTGGCTTCCTATTAGATGAACTCGCCGCCGCTAATTTGTGGGGCGAACGAGCCTGAGTCACAAATGTCAGGAGGATGCAGAGGGCCCGCGGCGCACCAGCCGCCTGACTGGCCTGGCCGAGCGGTGCACGTTTTCCTCCAGACGTCTTAAAGAGCTAGATGCATTTCCCTCTCGTTAGGATTTTGATGGAAGGCTTGGAGAAAGGCAATAAAAAAAAATCGCAGGGACCGGTGTTGTTGATATCGCTGCTTTTTTTCCCCCTCATACTGCACTATATGAGAGATCAAAAACCTCATTCTTTTATTTTTATTACTCTTTTCTTTTTCACCATTGGTGAAGCAGTTGGAAACAAAAGGCTTTGCCCTTGAGATTCTTATTGGCTGGTTTTCTGTTCCTCACCTCGGTTTTTCTCATTTGGTGGTGGTGGTGGTACGATATGAAAAACCTAATGATCATTTTATTTTTAACACAGGAGAGCTTGGAGAAGACATGCGTCAGACTATGATTCAGGTCTTTACAGTTAAAGATTTGAAGAAGTATATGCAATTATGGACAGTGTAAATGCTTATGTATTATTTTTGACGCTGAAATTTCCATGTTTGTATTATGATTCCCGGGGCATGTAACGCTGCTCTACCATTCACCTGTTTTTTTTTTTTTCTCTCTCCTCTGGGGATTTTAACAATGCTTTTTTTCATTTCTCAGTAAAAAATACCTAAATTCTTCTTAGTGAAATATCTAAGGAGAGTTAAAGGCAGAATGTCAATTTCTCTCTTCCACATGCAAGATCCCAGCGCCCTGTGGGATACATCTGAGGAGGGGAAAAGAACTGTTTAGAAGGATTTATTCAGTCGTCACAAGGCTTATCTGTTTCATCAAATCATGTTTCTAAAATGGGGACATACAGGCTTGCATTAATTGGAAGAATGCACACCGTTATCGCGGGTGATTTTTAGAGTGAGCGTTTTCTAATCTGATTATTTTAGCTGTGGTTATTTATTATTTGTTTTTTTTTTTTTGTCATTCCGGTAAAACCGTGCATCACATTATCAGAACATGCCAGTCAAATTTCTCCTAGAGCAGACTAATCTTAATTACACTATTTTTTTAATATCGTAGTGACCTCGTCGGGGCCTCATGGGATAGATGCGGGCATTGTTCTGGACGCCCTTTTTGCATGGAGCTTTTGGGGTCATGCAGTGGGTACATCTCAATGCATAGGCTGCAGCCTTCGAAGGCTGCATTTTTGGGGGTTGTCATATACTTCCGTCCACCACACTTACATTTAGGGTTAAAGACAAGGATATAATTAGTGGTAGGGTTAGGCTTGGGGCTAGATTTAGGGTTAGGGGTTCGAGTTAAGGTTAAGGTTAGGGAAACCAGTGACGACTCGCTTAACCCTCTATTAACCAGCGTAGCATATCTGCTACATGAAGTAAAAGGGTTAACAGCCTGGACACCCTGTTGGTTTTGTTTCTTATTGCCAAATAAACATTTGATAATAACTTGAATAGTATGTCACTTAAATTTTTTCATTAGCGTTATTACCCAATGTAGCAGATTTGCTACAATTTGGAAAGGTGGGCCAAAAGTGTCAAAACTTTTTTGTCTACTGTTCTTCAAATAATGGCCCAAAACATTTTTGCATAGGGAACTAATTATACCACAATTGGAAATGGGTTTGATTAATAGAGGGTTAAACCAAAGCTGTTTAACGGAGATGAAATGAGGTCATGACAGTTTGGCGGATGGAATTAAGTGACGACCCTTAAAAATGCAGCCTTCGAAGGCAGCGGCCTACACTTTGAGATGCACCCAGTGTCTTCTCATAGCTGCGGATCTTTTGCTATCATAAGAGCCGTAGTTGGGTCCTCTGTTGCCACAGACAAGAAACATATTCCTCCTGCTGGGGGAGTGAGTGCGCAGGTTTACTGAGGGAACGGCAACTCATCTTCATTTTAATTATAGCTGACAGGGTGCCAGGTCCCAGAGGCTGGTGGCGGAGGAGTCGCGTCTGCCGCAGCTGCTGCTCCTGCTGCATTGGGGCCCACTGAGGCGCCTGATTGGGCGCGACGCCGGCGCATGGGCCGGCCAATGTCTCATCTCTGTCGAGCTTGGACAGCAGAGCATTAGCGCACCTGCTCGCGTGAGCTTACAGAGCCGCTATCATCGCGATGATAATCGCAGGTCAGAAAGATCACGAGGACGAGACGAAGATTCCTCGCAGTTTAACTCTCTCTCCCTCTAAGAGAGTGTTCTGGCACAAAATGGCTGCCATGCATCATCCAGGTGTGTGCTGCATATTGGCGGTGGTGGTCGAGGCGTGATTCTCTTCGTTCCTGTAAATTGTTCGAGATACAGCGATATATCGATTTGCAGGTCACAGATAGCGACAGTGCGTAAACAGTGCTGCAAGTGACTACTGAGCAGACCGAAAGTTCTCATTCGCAGCCTTGCTTGTCAGAAATATTAAATCACACGAGAATCACCTTGGCAACTTGTTTGGTACCTTCTTCAATGCATTTTCTTTATGCAAGCAAAAATCTGCCGTGACTCATTCTTCTTCTCTGCTCAGTCAGCATAGCCGAAGGGGTCAGAGGCTATCATATGACCAGCTGCCTCATGCCAGTTTTGAATGAAGAGCGATCCTCTATGCCAAACCTATGCCTGGTGTTAGGCAGTGTATTTGCCTTTTCATTATACCTTTATGTTTGATTCAAGAAGCAGTTTTTTTCCCCATTATTAATATTCAGAGCCAGAATATCTATTAAAGTAAGATTTTGCATGAACTGAATAACCTCAGATGAACTTCCTTCTTAGATTAATATTGATTATTCTCCAAATTTCCTTTATAAACCTGATTAAAGGATAGCTGCAAAAATGAATTTTGCAGAATGAAGGAATGAAACAGACTTTTTTTTTTATCACCATGAGCTTTTATCACCATAAGGTTTCTTAAATTTGAGTTTCCAGTGCTTGGGGAGGAGATTTATTTGTTGCCCCCGGCTAGCAAATTGTCCAATGAAAAGCTTAAATGAGCACATTGTAAATGTGGTTTTTAATTAAATGTATAAGGAATCATTCGAAGACTTCAAATTTCAGTTTCCCTCTCCTGGAACTGGTGAGACAAAGGACTCCTAAATACCAGTCCTGGCCAGTTAGAATACACTCTAGAGAGTGTCAGCCATTTTGAGATGATGAAGAAGGGAATTTTAGTCTGCATGTAGTCTGGTACACGCAGTGAAAAAGGTCCATAACGGCGGGGCCATGCGACTACATGCTCAGCTAAACTGATGTCAATGTGAATGGAGCGGCAATAGCGTTGAAAGGAGTTTTGTGAGTGGGCCTGGGTGATTGGGGGTGGGAATGTTGCTGGTATTCTGCCATAGATCATTGCAGGCCAGCTGCTGAGGTACTGATTCTGACAAAACCTCTCTTGTCGGGGGATAGGGTGGGTGTGCAGGCAGGAACCATTACCAGCATGGCAGAGATTGCTGACCCGGGACTAATCTGTTCCAAGACCAACTTATAACACCCGCACCCCCACACAGCAAGTACAGGAGAGCGAAGGAGGCAGATTTTCGCCGATCTTTCCCTCTTGACATTCACATTAATTAAGCCCCTCAGTGCTGATTACCCTCTGTCTGTTTCATGGCTTTGAATTCATCGATGAGAAATTGGTTTTATTCCATTTCTTTTTGTCTGCCAGTACGCAATCATTCGGAGCTGAATCCTGATTACTGTCCTAATTTGGCTGTTGCTCATGCTACTTGGCAGCTGACATTATTGACTATTTCCCCTCTCTTTCGGTTGTGTGTGCAACAATGAATTCCATAAGCATACGATCTTACCCCTTAGACTGGTCGAGCGAAATTCTCCGACATGGCAAATTATTATTTCAGACGGCTGGCAGTCCAAGAATTAAGGCCTAATAAAGATTTCATGATGATTTCATCAGATAGTCTCTTGAGCACATAGTTATAGCATGATTTCACAGTTGAAATGAGATTAAACGTTCCAATACAGTATGTAAACACAAGATTATACAGAACTGCATGCAGGAAGTGGCTACGTTTACCAGTCTTATCAAACGCATTGGTCTTTACTTAGGGATCCATGGTCTTTGCCTTAATTTGACCCATAAAACAATTGATTTCAGGATTTTGCTACAGTTGTTAAAGGGTCCGTATATATAGTACCTTAATAGTTGACTGCCCTATGGACTGCCACCCATCAACAAAGGAAAGATAGCTGGCATCTAATGATATCTATTAGTCACAGACTTCAAGCATCCTTTGGACATGATGTATGTGTAACCAAACAAAATACAGAATGCATTTACATAAGAAGCGCTATGTTTACATTTACTTTAGCTCCTCTAAAATGGCAGACTATGTGTGAAATGGGATTTAATTCCTACACGGATCACCTGATATGGATTATAAGTACAAGTAAATTAAAGCTGACAGTCTGCATTCAAAAATTGCTACATTATTTCTTTCCTAACCCAAATGTGCTGGAGCATCGAGCTGAAAGAACCAACACAGTCCCAGTCCACTAACCTTTGATATTCTCTTCACGTCATCTCTTAACGCCAATGGATGTTTCCGGAGTGAGTCCATGCACCTCTTTTAATTGAACTGGAACCATCCCCAAATCCCCAAACCATACCCAAAGAAATAAAATTTGTCATGATCTTTTCTTGAATTAAATTTTTCTTACTCACAAGCCACGTTCTCTGACTACTGCACCACACGGATTACACGATGCACTGACCTGAAGCCAAAAGGAGAAAGATATTGTGGTGGCATGGCGGTGAGGCCTGTCAAGGTTTCCTTTACCGGACAATGTGCGGTCTTATGTAGGCTCTTTTGTAGGCTGGCCAGACTATTACCCTTGTGTATACTCAAGCCATAATCCAGTCATCTGCATTGACAAGATAATAGTCCATTGCGTCCATCATGTGGAAGACAGTACGTGTAATGTAACTCCTCTTGTTGGCCTGCATTCTCTAAATAGGCCAATACATTTTAATTTCACATTGGTTGAAGCTGGCTGTAATAAGCAGCTCACCTCTTGGTCACCTCATGTCTCATATTTGTGTAGGGGGAAAAGTCATTTTCGTTACTAATTTCTGAGTAATCAAATTGTATGAGACACGCTCCAATGGTCCTTTTATAATATTCACATTGACGTCTCTCATTTCCCTTAGAAACAATTGATGGTTATTGAAATATGAATTTAATGGTATGGCTCATCCCCTGTCAAATTAACGTTAGTCACATTATATTTATTTGCATTTTTTTTTCTAGCTGTCTTGAGTCAGAGTCGAAAAGGAAGAGGAGAAGAATTTTGAAAGTCAAATTTAGCCAGAAAGTTTTACAGGACTGAGTGAATGTCGAATCCAACAGAAGTGATATTTCTGCAAACTCGTGAACCTTTTTCAAACACTCCAGTGCCATTAATATCTACAATTGCCCTCTGAAGAAGAGTGTTCATTTACTAATGCAAATGATTATATTTCCAACAAAGATTGATGAACATTTTTATGGTGTTTGTTACACAAGATTTTGAAATAATTTGACTAATGCTGTATCACTGGGCCAGGAAGATTTGTGACCTTCTTTGTGCTGCATACACAAGCAGGTATTACTTAAAATGAATTCTGCTGATCTCATTTCAGAAAAATAGCTGGACGTCATGCACTGAGTCAAATACATTATGTACGCACAGACAGCTTAGGCTTACTGATCCAGAATCCTTTATATTTCTCTCTTGCTTTTTGTTGTGCTGTAATTCAGGTTTGTTGGGTCAGTGTTGAGGTACTGATACCTAATGTATTGTAGCTGATGCTAAGAAATACATTTAATAAAAAAAGAGGTTTTTAAAATTGTTTAAACAAGGCTCACTTGGCCTTAAAGTTGTATAATTGGCTTCACTGCATCAGTTTTCCCCCCAAAACTTAAAAAAAAAAAAAATGTAGCACTTAATGTGAGATTATTATTTTTTCTTTTAAAAAGCTAGATTATGTATCATAATGAAGCCTGGACAATTCATTACCAGTGGTGTATAAGAAGGGACCAATAAAAGTTTATTGACTTGTAGGTGTTACTTTCCTGGGGTTGGTTACTGTATCTCTCCAGGAAATTGGACCCATATTGTTTAACGAGCTCATTAGGAACATTTTGAGTGCTGTCAAATGAGAGGTTATGTACGTGGAATTAAGTCTGCACCTTTCTTTTATTCTTCCCATCTGTGGCAGAGGGAACAATTCGCCTCATTTAGCTGACGACATGGAAAAATTGTTACATTTTTTTGTAAATGAGAGGCAAGACAAAATTGCTCCTGGAGATAGTGGCTGCAGGTTTCTTTTTGTTTTTTTTTTTAACGTGCCATTTAAGAAAGTAAGACATTTCCGCCCCTGCGGTGGACTTAATTGTGTGTGATTATGAGGTTAATCATGCTCTGCAGTATTTTGCGCATTATTTAGTTTTGTTATCCTCAATTGCTTGTCTGTTTGTATGTTCTGTGTACTTGATAATACCTAATACATTTCATAAAGATAGTCTAAGTTGTATTGATGGATTTTTTTGGTATGTATGTATCTGTATTGTCTTGATAATGTCAGTTAGAAAAGACATAATTTACAACCCCAATTCCGAAATGGTTGGGACGAAGTGTAAATTGTGAATAAAATCAAAATGCAATGACTTTCAGATCACATGAGCCAGTATGTTGTTTACAATAGAACATAGATAACATTTCAAATGTTGAAGCTGAGACATTTTACATTTTTATCCACAAAATGAGCTTATTTCAAATTTTCTGGCTGCAACAGGTCTCTAAAAAGTTGGGACCCAGGTTAAAAAAGGGCTGAGAGGCTGAGTCTCTCAGAGGTAAAGGCCAGAGGCTCTCCAACCTGTGAAAGCTTGCGTAAAAAAATTGTGGAATACTTTAAAAACAATGTTCCTCAACGTCAATTTACAAAGGCTTTGAAGGTCTCATCATCGACAGTGCATAACATCATCAAATCATCATTCAGAGAAACTGGAAAAACCTCTGTGCGTAAGGGACAAGGCCGAAGACCTTTACTGTATGCCCGTGATCTCCGGGCCCTCAGGCACCACTGCATCACTCACCGGCATGATTCTGTCATTGACATTACTGAATGGGCCCAGGAATACTTCAAACAGGAGTCGGATCAAATTCCAATGGCTAAACTCAAGAAACTTGTCTCCTCAATGCCCAGATGCCTCCAATCTGTGTTAAAAAGAAGGGGAGATGCTACACCATGGTAAACAGGCCCCTGTCCCAACTTTTTTGATACCTGTAGCAGGCATCAAATTGAAATGAGCTCATTTTGTGGATAAAATTGTAAAATGCCTCAGTTTCAACATTTGCTATGTTATCTCTGTTCTATTGTGAGTAACATTACTGGCTAGTGTAATTTTAAAGTCATTGCATTTTGATTTTATTCACTATTTACACTTTGTCCCAACAATTTCAGAATTGAAGCACCCATTACTAAAACCCCATAAGTCACACTTGACTTGACTTGTGGGGTTTTAGTAATCAGTGCTTCAATTGAGGTTGTAGACTTTTAAAGATAATAAAAAGTTTCTTTTATTTCTTTTCTATTACAGTTGGCTATTGTCTGTAATGTTTTACGCGCAAATGATCCATCATGCTGAGAAATTTATGATTTAGAATTAGAGATAATATGCACATTGTCTCTCTGCTGGAAAACAAATATTCTTAATGCTTTTTTGGATATGTGTCTTGGAAAAATTGACTTTAGAATGCATATTCATGTTTTTTCAGTCTCATCAAAAGTCAATGCCAATAGTAGCAGCCAAGAGATGATCATATTTCGTTAAAAGAGGAGCACAAAGGCTTAGATAAACATGCAGAATTTGGTGGACAGTGTACAGTGCCAAGCTTCAGGAAGTAATTTGCCTTCAGCTCCTCTCTCTATTGGCATTTATTTGTGCATTTACAGTATTTTCAATTTCTGCGTGAATCTGCCAAAAAGTCCTGCCCCATGGAATTTGCGCTAAACAGGGAGAGTTGAAACCTTTGGAGCATTCTGTCTTGTTGGATCATAAGACTCAAGTCAATGTCATCTAGCTAACCAGTGTCAATTAACTGAAGTCAATGTCAACAAGTAAATGAGCCTATCCGACCTCATTGGCAAAAATTTTAGCTGAAGTTTTCAACAGAAACGTTTTTTAATTAATTGAAAATGTATGTATTTAATACTTTCCAGAGATGTACAGTCAAAATTTTCCGCTAGTCCTTCTACTTCCAAAGAATTATGAATTAAGATGTGTTAAAATAATGAAATGCAGACACTTACAGGATGTGAATAATCATGTCTAATCAGTACTATCCCACTACAGTTCTAGATACTTATGTGCAATAATTAATTCATTCATTCATTCTGATATGCAAATCGGTCAAAAAATATGTGATGCCGCGTTGACTTAAACAATGAAATTCTAAACAGCCTATGATTTCAATCAATGTTGCATTCATTGCATCAATTAATATGTTACTATTGGCAACAATTCGTTTATCCCTGATTGGGCAGTCTGCAGCTTCTCATTTCTTAAACAACCATGTTGGAAGACATATCTCAGAGTTGTGGTCCTGGAAAAGATGTTATTGCTCTTCCAGAGGGACAAATTATTAGGCAGCATAATGCAAAGAAAACAGCTAAGGAAATTGCTGATATCGCTGGAATTGGGTGAAGAAGTTTCCATGGCATTATTAAAACCTGGAGAGGTAGTGGTAAAGTGGCAACTTTGCAGTGCAAATTGGTTGGAAATAGAAAAATGAAAAAAATATAAATTTTAAGAATGAAAAGGTCTTATAGTAAAATATTGTCTGTTGACCCTTTGTAGCATTTTGTCCAATATTTTGGGCCGAAGTTAAGTGGGGTTTATTTTCCCTAGGCTCATAGATACCCCGAAAACACAAAATGTACATTACTGGACATTTTCAGCTAATAATTTCCTCAAAAGGTGCCTCTCTGATTAGTCACATGATCTACCTCAAACAATCACAATGGCTGCATCCACAAGTAAGAGGTCAGTTGACGAGAGTCAGATATAGTCTTATATTGTTCAAGTTTTGATCTGACTTTTTTCTTTTGGGAGATGGAAATACATTATATAGCACAAACTGAAAACACATAACCTATGTTATGCTTGTGTACTTGTGGAATACATCTGAGTCTATGCTCTATCAAAAATACTGGACATTATGCAAGTTGAGTAAATAGCTCAAGTAAGCAATGTCCAGAATACAGATAGATCATCATGCATATCAATGTTTCCATTCCGAACCAAGTTTCTTCAACTTCATATTATTTGTATCACTCCGCATGCTCAATGTCAAAATAATGGATGGAAATGTGCATACAGACCACCCATTTGCACCCCCCCGCCCCCCCCAAACACGCACACAAAATATTGCTCCAAGTCCCAACAAATGGTCCAAGGCATTTGTATGTACTCTATGCATCAAAGGGTTATGACTCATGGCTATGTTTAATTTTGAAAGTAAAAGCATTTCCATTCGTACAGTTTGATAAAAACCTGAGTTGGAGCAAAACAGATGTGTGGCCAAAAGAATGCCACTTGTTAGTGAGGCTAATCGGGGGAAAGCAACTTCAATTTGCTTGGTAGAAAGAAGATTAGATTGTGGAGCAATTGGAGGAGATCATGAGGTGTGATGAGTCCAGATTTACCCTTTTTCACAGCAATTTGCATGTCAGGGTAAGAAAGGAAGCTCATAAGGTGATGCACCTGTCATGCGTGGTGCTCACTGTACAGCCTCTGGAGCTAGTGTTATGATCTGGGGTTACCTGGGGTTCGGTTTTGGCTCTGCAACGTTATGCATCTATAGAATTAAGTCAGCGAAGTACCTGAATGTAGTGAATGACCTGGTTATCCCATCAATAAGTTTTTTAATCCCTGACGGTATGGACCTATTCCAGGGGAACAATGAAGAAATTCATTGGGCCCAAAGTGTCAAAGAGTAGTTCATTGAGCATGAGGAATCATTTTCACGCATGAATTAGACACCACAGAGTCCTGACCAATTGAGTCTTTGTATGTGCTGGACTAGGTGTGACTCTCCCATTGTCAATTCAAGATCTTGGCCAGAAATTAGCGCACCTTTGGTCTAAAATGTTGTAACATTGCATCAGATTTTCAAGATAGTACCAGGACAAATGGGCACCATGATCAATGCTAAAGGCGGTCCAACCAAATATTAGCCTGCAGGACTTTTTTTTTTGCCTGGCAGTGCAAATAGATAAATAGATTTGATTTCCACTTTTGAATTTCCAAACATCTTCTCTTTCATAAATCTTGCAGATTTATACCTCGGACCAATAATATGTTTCTGGATTTCCTGCGGTCCAAAGTTGAACAGGCTCCACTTAATAATGAAGGAGACTCCAGTATGCTTGACCTCCTTCCACTGATCTGTATAATCAATTCAGACATAATTTATGCTGAAACAGTCCTGTAGATTACCTGGTCTGCATGTTGATTTAGTTGACCGTGTCTACTCCTCTTGTTGGGGTGTCTGTTGGACCGTCAGAGGTGGTTGGGAGGGGTTTGGGGCGATGGATAGCGTTTTAGATATGTAACACTGTAAAAATTTTACCTTTTTGTTCTGGAAGCTTCCTCTCTTGACAGGCCTGTGTGGGTCAGTCCACTCTCATGATGTAACGAGTCACTCGCCGCCATTGCAACTTTTCGTTCTCCTCCGAAACAAAACAAATGACATCCATTCAAGTTCCCTCGCAAGTCTGGTTTGGACAACCTTTTTGTGATTTGTGGGACTCATTCACTTTGACTGACATGTCACAGTTGAGGTCTGACTTCAGCATGGTATGTGTTGCGTATGTTTTTTCCTCCATCTTCTTCAGTTTTATCGTGGTATGTTTGTCCCTCCAAATCATAGATGGATGTTCATTTTGATGCTCTTTTCATTTTTTTTTTTGTTTTATTACACAGGCAGTATATTTTTATCATTAAGGAAAAACCTAGACAAGGGCCTGTTGTTCATTTGTAAATGTGTAATTGAAGCACCTATTACTAAAACCCCATAAATCACACTTGACTTGACTTGTGGGGTTTTAGTAATCAGTGCTTCAATTGTACAATTGTACATCCTCAACCTGCTCTGTGAGTTCTTCACGAAAGGACCAGTATTTAGAGCTGTGGTTTCAATTAAGGCCTAACAACGGATCAATCTGCTGAAGCCATTGACCTGCCCATTGATCAGTCATAAGAAACCCGACGCAGATTGCAGCCTTTGTTCCTCACCAAAAGCTTATTCTCAAACTAACTAAAGTTACGTAGACAGACCATTATTAATGTAATTTTTCCATTAACCTATCTGGCTCCTGATAATTACAGCAAAAACCCGCTGGTGTTTAATTTATTTTTATTTTTTTCAGGCGAGCTGTTATAGACAGTACATTGTCTTCTTTCTTTGCTGAGTCAGAGGCTGAAACCAGCAGCCACATTGCTGCTGTATTATAAATAAGTGCTATGGTGCAGTGATGGGAACACTGTGTTGAAGGAGGTGCTTTTTTTCTTATGGGATTTTAAAGAGGGGGTTCAGATTTTAAAGACGCTTGGTTATGTGCCCAAACTGTCTCAGTCTGTCTGACTAATCCTCCACACAATCATTAGTATTTCCATTAGCATCTGCACACAATCATTAGCATTTCCATTTGTATTTCCGCAAGTTAGCTTTATTGGCTACATGAGGAAATGGCTTTAGTTGCCAGAGACAGTGGCTGGTCTACTGCTCAGAACTTTGGCATCAGTACTAATTTTCACACAGATTAAATAGAAGACCTTCTTGCATAAATCCTAACTCTGCTTGGACTTTCTGGAAAGGACATTTCAAAATAAGAAGTGGCTAGCATGATCATCTGACTTAAACCCCACAGAGCTGTTGCGGGATCGCCTAGATCATTCAGTTAGTCAAGTGTGCCCAACATCAAAGGCACACCTATTGGAAATATTAGAGACCAAGTAGAAATTAATTTGGATGGAGAATTACTTTGCCAAAAGCCTACAACTTGCACAGCAGTGATTAAATATCTGGGGATTACATGGCTGAGAAATGACTAAAATAGATAACTATTTATCATGTAAAAATTTCTTTGATCCCAAATACTAAATTAAAAAAACTCAGAGTACATTTTGTTATTTGTTTCAGGTCATTTTTGAACAAATGCTTTTATTTAATAAAAAAGCTAGAACGAATTAAACGTCTAGTGATTCCAAAGATTTGAGTGGTAGTTGAAGCACAATTTGCCATTTCTTTTTTAGTTAACAATTATTCCCTAACCTGGATTGCAGAAAACATTAAACTGAATCATTGTACTTACATACAATATATTTAAGGGACAGCTGTGCAATTTGTCAGTAATGCGCAGTTATAACAATAGGTCAAATATGAATGTACACAGAGACCAGGCAAGGTCCCTTTCCTTGGCTGGTTGCCAACATAGGGCTGCATTATGTCAATTGATCCCTGATGTTATTTGAGGGCTAGAGATTTACTGGCCTCTGGCCAATCAGTCATCATGAAAAATAAACATTGCCTGGTCATACAGTAGCTGAAACTGTCAAAACCGCAGAATTCTGTCGCAAGCAGTAATACAGATGCTTGTGTATTTGGATTCTGGCAATAAAAGAAGCTTTAAGAGGCTGCAAAAAGTTTTCAGTATTTTGACCTTGGGTAGCTTACGGTCTTGATGAAGACGTATGCTGTTCCGTTTATTAAACATGTTCCATGTTAAATAGCCTTCAAGGGGTCAAAAAATTGTCTGACCTTGGAGTGTTTTTGCTGTTCTGGAGTTGAATGCCTAATCAATGAGAAGTACAGTCCTTCACATCTCTCACTACCATGGTTAAATCGCTATCCAAGATCTATGAGCAGTGTTGCGCGATGTCGCAGAATTATTAGTAATTGTGTGCTCTTTTTTTCTGTTGCTCGCCTGCCTGAAAGACTTTCAAACCGTTCCTCTCACCCCCAACAGACCTCTGCCTGTAGTCGTAAGGGGGAAATTCACTGCTAAAACCCATTTTCCGGATTTAATTCTGGTTCTAAGCATTGTAAACCTCAGATGGGAGTCGAAGGAAATTAAATTTTCCTCCCCGATACATGCAGCGCAGTGGAATGCATTAAGCCCTCTGAATGGCCAGATTTTCCATCACCGTTCACTCTCATTATGCAGGTCAACTAAAATAGCTTCAGTTACACTTGCTATTTAAAGATATTGAAGCTGAAGGTTGGCAAAATGATTTACAGATAGTAATTGCATTTCCAAGGCTTTGCCATTTCCATAAATGAGATCGCAGCGTTAATCTATAATGGGACTGAGCACAGCGGTGTCAATATTTGCACCCGTGCGACCCTAGAATTTCGACGCAGCTCAGGAATAACCGACCTAGGTACAGTTTTACTTTACTGTCATTATGTATTATTTGTATGTTCATTTGTCAGTGTCTTTGTGTGTGCATGTGCCCTTTAGATTAATGCCAGTTAGCAGTGATGCAGTGAATACAGTGAGCGCGATAAATCATTTGGCAGTGACCCTTGTTGTTTATTTTAGCTCTCTACTCTTACACTTCAAGTTTGAATGGCAATAATGTCAATGCTGTTAAAGTGCCAACTGTCAGCTTTAATTTGAGGGCATATTCATCCATATTGGATGAACTGAGCAGAAATGACAGCACCTTTCGTACATTGTTCCCCCATTTTCTTGTGCATTGAAAATTGGCCAGTTTAACCTCATGGAGAATAAAGAATCATTTAAAAAATTTGGTCACGTATCCTTTACATACAATGACTACTTTCTCCCCTCTGCACAGATATAGACGTCGGCATCCATAAATTGCAAAATTTAATTCCTAAATAATTCTGTAATTGAATTTCCAAATGTCTTGCTTCGCTGGAATAATTCAACAGAGTCTCTGTGACACGCACTCTGAGTTATACAGCCCAAATAGGCTCATGGACAACTGGAAAAAATTGGCATTATTTGTATTCTGCGCAAAGGGGTTAAGTCTGTAATTCACAGACATCACCAGACACTGGGTATTTTGTGTGTCTGTGTGTGCGTGTGTGCGTGTTCGTGTGTGTATCATGAGTGGCAATGATGTAGTACTCCAGTGTAGAGCGAGCTTGGAGCTGTACTGTATGTGTGCATGTGTGTTTGGCTTGGTTAATTTTACCCTTCATTTTGTGCTTTTTTTTTTGCCGCAAGTTTTTCTCAATGCTATTTTGTCATTTTCTCCCCCTCCCCTGACGGCTGCGGATGCGCGCTATCACAAACAGTAAATATCACGCGGACCGGAGTACAGTATAGATCTGCAACACCAGCAAACCTGTCAGGCGAGCTTCCTCTCCTGAATTATCCCACTCACTGCACTGATATCCATCACCCTCAGAGCCGTACCGAACCGTATTAGATGCAGCCTTGTTTTCAAACACAATAAAGAACCGGCGGCGTCGCTCTGCCTGGTGCACTGGCGGCAAAGCGACCCGCGCAAATCGAGGGGACGGAGGGCGGGTGGCGCACCACCCCGCGAATTGAAGGTAAACAAAGTCACGGCAGAGCCGAAGCGCAGGCAAAAGTTGCAGAAAGGGATAGGAACGCATATGTGAATTTGTTTTCCTCTTCCTTCGCCAGTCACGACTGGCAGCCTGTCTTCCCTGATTGGGCCGTACAGTGCCTGAGCAGCGATGCCCCCTTAACACCATCAATCCCCCCACCTGGTGGGAGTTTATCAGTCAATACTCTACCGCTGCATGACACTAGTTATGAATGTTTGATGGACTCACTGTGCCAAGGGTGAGTTTGTGTGGGTGTGAATCTCTCCCTTTCCGATCTAAAGGACTGCCGCAGCTCAGCCGCATTTGCTCTGTACCTCCTCTGTCGAAGGGCATTTAGGGCATCACCCAAACTTACTGCTGTGGTCAGTATAACATGAAAATGAGCAACTGAGTCTATGTGTTTTATTTATTTTTACATTAATTAATTAATTAATTAATATTTTTTAATATTTTAAATTGTTTTTATACTATTTGTGATTATACTATATACTATATACTATATTTTTATATAGGTTCTTTCCATGTGGGAAAGTCCAGACCTTAATCTAATTGTGAATCGGTGGTTACATTGAAAGGATCTCTTTGGAATGAACATCAAACCATGTGGAATGGTTTTACGAGTGAGGAAATAAAAATATGTGGAAACTATGCCTGAAAGATTAAATGCTGTAATCAAAGCAACGGAAGGTCTTATTGGATATTGACTTTTTTCTCAAAAAGAGATTATAATTTTTTCTTTTACTGTATATTATCTGTGAACTTATCTCCATCTATATGATGTAATATTTCACAAGTAAATGCTTGAATAGTGCTCTGATTTATCTTCCTTTTGTTAAGTCCCACACCGAAAGAACCTATATAAACATATAGGTTTTAATATAGGGCCAGATGTAGGTTTTGCATGTATGCGACATGCATAAATTGGCCATTTTCATATATTATATATATGAGAACGGCCAATTAAAACTTCAACTTTTTTAAAAATTATTATTATTTAGCATTTCCAATCCCACCCGAATCTGGGAAATCCAATTAGGCAATTATGTACAAGCACTCAGGCTTATTCGCATATGCAGCCCCCTGTTGACATTTCAGGAGTGTACACAGCCCACGACTGTAAGCAATTGCTTTTCATACATTGGCTGGGAGAAACTTTGCAAGTTCAGAACAAGGGCGGAGGATAGTCAAATGTTAATTTGGTCATCTTATTAATTAGCGCCCGTCTAGCCAACAGGACACGCCTAGAGGAACTCTAATCTGCATAACCCTTCCCTGCAGGCCCTTCGCATTTTGCATTCCCGTAGCGCATTGGCCAATTGCCCGCTACCTCTGAAAAGAGCTGCCGACCACTGCTGGTTGATACGAGGCTGGGATTAAAACCTATATGTTGATATAGGTTCCTTCCATGTGGTAATTTAAGAATCCTTGTTATTTCATCCCTGTAGGAAAAAGTCTGGGACCTTTAGTTGCTATACAAGCATCTCAGATAAAAGGCAAGAGTCTGTTCATTAAAACTGTGAACAGAAATGTAGACTTTGTCTTCAAATTCATTAACCACAGTGAAATGCTCAAATAGATGTGAGGATGAAAATGACTTTTGAAAGGCATGTTTACTTGAATGTATATTCTTCTGTGTACTTTTTTGTTATTTCATTGTTTTGTTATTTTTGTTTTATTTTGCTACATTTAGACTAAGGACCTCTGAGCCATATTCATCTAGAAACTGCATTACAGACAAGATAGAAAACATTGCATTTGGTGGATGTAACAGTGTTGTGTATAACCTTTCAGTGGATGTGTATGAGCTTTAATGATGTGATGTGGTGAATCTGGCAGTGACTTAAACTTGAAAAAATGCTTAATTGATGAAATAAACATAATCAAACCATTTTGTTTTTATACATTTCCTTCTCTTCCACAATACACATCTCAATCTTCATAGAATGGAAATAAATATGGTTGAGAAAGAATTGATGACCTTGTCATTGTAAAATGAAACAAATAGCAGTCGATATTTGTATTGATATCATAGCTTTTTGTCTCCTCTCACTTGCCATAGTTATTAATGACTGGTTTACTCATAACATGCTGTTGTCACATGTCAACATGTATTTAGGATCAAATGTGATGCCACTTTCACATGTTCACATGCAATTGATAAGTTATTACGTGAAATTCTTGTTATTTTTATAAGGGACTTTGGACTAATATGCAGAAATTACCTTGAGAATAAAAATATGAGCTAGGCATCATGTATGACAGTTGCAAAAGTGAGATATGAGCTATACAATAGATATGGCAAACAGAACCTGCCATTGGGTATATGAGCAATATAGGAGACCTACATGCCCTCAATAAGCACATATATGTACTTGAATTTGGCCTATATGGCACATATATGCTGCATATATGCGGCATATAGGTTGCGTATATGCACATATATGTTCATATAGATTCTTTCCATGTGGGGTGTGTAATCATCGCTTCATACAACTGTAAACTAGACAATGAACACTGCACATTTATTTTTAAGGTGCTGCTCAGATCATTTTCAAGTCAGGCTGACTAGCACACAGAAAAGGACATCTTTGTATGTTGCATACTGCTGCGCATAAATGTTGGAATAACTTTGTTTTCAGATTCTTTATCTATCAACAATGAATGACATTGTCACAATTATTTAAGGAAAAGGGGTAAAAAATAAATTTATATATTTTCTTCCGACTTTATGAGCAACAGTGTACATGGTTTTTAACTTTTACCAAACAATATATAATGCCTTGGCCGTTTAAAGTCATTATTTTATCAGCCAGGAGTAGGCATACATCCCTTGTGCTCTGTTTGACCATTATTGCATTCTAGTATAAGCATAGCAGATAGATCCCTGGTGAAGCACAAGATATGATTCATTCACGATAGATATTGATGCGTCCAATGACTGCCCAAATCTTAGTTTATTGTGCCAGCGATCAGCTTGTGGTCATGAGTTTATAGAGAGAGGCACTCTCTTTTTTACCCAGTACCGTGTACTTCTGCAAACTAAGCATTGTATGAAATGATGGACAGAGTAGCTGCAGTAAGATGATGAATTGGTCTTTTTAGCCTGCCTGAAATACTGTTTTTTTCTTTTGCAATACTTGACCACGAGAGAAAGTCTAGAAAGATGGTGAGATAGGGGCCAGTGATGTATTGCTTGTTTAAAAGTGGGTGCAGAACTCTTCTGCATCTTCACTGTCTGCACAGACTCTGCTCGGAGGTGAAGTTCAGGAGGAGTGTGACTGCTGTATTCTCCTCTTCTCTGAGATGTGGTCACAGACTCACACGGTGAAACCAGAAAACGGCCTTGACAAACAATTCAAAGAATGCCCTGATTGCAGAGAATATACGTCAGAAGAAAGAAATGTGTATCTTTATATCTGCAAGTGCACATATCTGCAAGCAATATTATATATTACAGCGTATATGTAATGTTATTATATAATTGCGTGTCCCCGACGACGATAGTCGGGAGATACTGTGGTTTAGTTCTGGGGCTGCCGCCACTGCCACGCCCAAGGAGATTTTCTGTTCTTGGCTCTGGAATCGACAATTATAACAGGAATTTTTTCTAATTGTATCCCCGAACGGCGAATGGCGTTCCGGGGGATATAATGTTTTTGGTCCGGCCGCCACCGCCGCACTACGTGTTAACGCGATAACTTATTTCAATGACAAAATCTAAGTTTTGCACATAAGTAAGTACCATAAAGAGGAAGAACTGGTTCGATTTGGGACAATTTGCGATCTCTAGATTGGCCACGAGGGGCCAAAAACTGATTTACATGTTAACGCAGTAACTGCAGTAATATTTCAATTAGAAATTCCAAGTTTTGCATATAAGTAAGTATCATAAAGAGGAAGAATTGATTCGATTTTGGACTATTTACAATGTCGAGATTGGCCACCAGGGGCCAAAAACTGAAAAAATGACTGTTTTTATCATATCTCTAGAAATGTTTGTCCGATTGACCTCAAATCAAGTGCAAATGAAAGGTCATGACCTGTGGATGTGTCCCACGATGACATAATACCTGTTTGGTTCAAAATTTTAACACAAGGTGGAGCTTTGTCAGATAAAATTCACCATTTTTGCTATATGTTTGGAACTATTTCTTTAATTGACGTGAAACTATGTGCAACTGCAAGGTCATGACCTCACAACATGTCACATGATGACATCATACCAGTGTGGTTCAATATTTTGCCACCTGGTGGCGCTTTGTGATGGAAAATTTCCATTTTGGCCATATCTTCAGAACCATTTGACCGATTGACCTGAAATTAAGTTCAAATGAAAGTCTATTCAAGGTCTATTTAAGGATTGGGGAATCGGAGGATTGGGGCGTTCGGGGATATACCCCCAGCCGTCGCCTCCGACGGCATAAGCCTAGTTTTGCACAGGCAAAGACATTTATTAGCCAATGCTCAAGACCGATTTTCAGTAAATTTGGACGTCCGATATGGCTGCCGCCGGCCATTTTGTCCAAAATTTGGGGATCGGGGAGATACATGACTCGGTCCCCGTGGCGACCGAGTTATCTAGTTGTGTTATATTAAAACTATGTAATGTTATTTTTATTTAATATATATTATATTATCAAAGATAATATTCTTGAATATTATCTACTCAAATTGTCATTGACCAGCTGTGTTAATTATTATTAATATGCTGTAAACTCTTCATCATCATCTGTTGTCTGTTGTCTGACAACAGTTTGACCTGTAATCTTTAGGGGTCATCAATATTGATCAAATTTGAAAAAACTTGTCATGCAACATCTTGAGAATATAAATTACTCTGGGATTTCATTTCAGCCCTGCACCCCAAAAATTGGGTGTGGCAGGCTGGCCATATTAAAAATGAAAATGAAGACCTGAGACTTGTCTCAACTTTTAATTACACGTTTTAACAATTTCGGGTAAATGGTCGCTTTGTGACCTTTGAAATTCATTCACAGACACCTATTTGAACGACCTCAAACCTCTAGTGGTCGCAAATATTAATCGAAATTTGATGGGACTTTGCATCTTTAGGACATGAATAGTTTGCATTTTTATTTTAGCCTTTATACCCCATTCCCAAATTGGTGTGGCAGGGTGGCTGACCAGTTGAATTTCAAGTTTACTTGAACCTGTAGTTTCAGTTTTATTGTGACCAACTTTTTAGTTGAGTTGAAAACAGTTGAAGATTCTTTTAATTTCTTTTCATCCAGTTTGTTTTTATCCATGTGAAAACGCACCCTTGAAAATGTAAATGAGTTTGAGCTCCCCTAAATTGCTTTTATTCATATTGTTAACTTGTTAAATATGGAAAAAAGCAGCTTTTTAATAATTGTGAGTATTGCATTTTAAGTGTGATGGTTTGAAAGGCATTTTACAAGTTGGATTTTTAAATCAAATTGATATTTATGTGGTGATTAAACTTTTATTCCAGAGTAAGTAAAGGCCAGTAAGGACGGCATGTTTTAATTCTGTGGTCTGCCCAAGCAAATTAAATGTCTGATGTTTTATACGCTGCTCAGATGAAATTCGTAAGTTTTTGTAGGAAGAAATATGTAGATAGTTTTTGACCATGTTTTTCTATAGGATGCAAAACAAAATAACTTGTCGTTAAACAGCATGATGCCTCATTTGTTTCATCACTTTTTTGTGAAACCAAATTGTCCCCAGACACATCGTCGTCAGTCTGTACCTGCAAACTTAATTTACACACTGGGGAAGGCTGAGTCTGTAGGGTTTAAGGCAGAGGTCAATCCAGTGTGTACATTAACTCAGCATTTACATAACTGTACATTTGTCATGGAAAGGCCCGCACTTTATATGGACATGATAAATTACATTTTATAATGCCCAGTTGGCTAGTTCTCTGTTAGGCTTTGACCTTATGAACTAACCGAAGCATTTTCTCCTTTTTATGATGCTGTGTCAATCGATGGTTTACACGCGTTTCCCCTTATTGTAGTGGTTAAACCCATGGCAGTTTTGTAGCGGTGATGATATGTGAACAATGGTGCTATTTTGTTATTGAGAGGAAAATCAAACCATTCAATGTTTCTCTGATAAAGGAAAAGAACTGTAATTGTGACTTTATTTAAATGTAACTCGTGGTAGTTAAGGGATGGATGGATGGATGGGTGGCATAACCTTCGCATTTAAGCCAATGTTGTGGTAGCATCTATGGTTTATTAGTGTGTCAGCTATTCTTAACATCCATCCATCCTGCTTTTCATCCCCTCTGGAGGTTTTCATATTGACCACAAGAAGTGCAGGATACTGTCCACGGCAAGAATGGGGTCTCTTTCCTAGTCACAGGCTATTCATGAATTACATATTTTGGAAATTTCCACAAAGGATTTAATCATCTGTCCTTGCTCAAGATATCTTCGTAATCCATGCAATGGAATGAGATCTGCTTTGATGGCGTCACTCCAGGGAGGGAGGGCGTGGAACCAAAATGATTGGAATGAGCCCTGAGTGTTCAGTGGCGTGGCAGGAAGGCACAAGTGTGGAATACGCAGCGTTTGTCTGGGATACCTGGGTAATGCAGCCCCTCATAAATTTTGCGAGCATTCACAGCAGTATTTCTGACTCGCCTAATTAAAATGTGTGGTTGGCAGTTTGTGCAGGCTTGTGTGTGTGTGTGTGTGTGTGTGTGTGTGAGTGCGTGTGTGTGTGTGCATTTTTCTGAGGCTGGGCGTGTGTTTCAGGCTGGGTGTGTGCGTGTGTGTGTGTGTGTGTGTGTGTTTGTGTTTGTGAATCTGTATGTATCCCCCAAATATTTGCTGAAATGAAAATCAGTCGGGGTTTTTCTCCCAGACCAGTGTCCTCACCATTAAGGCTTCACCCCTGATGGAGAAGGATTTAAGAAATAGTCGTGACGGCGAAAACCCATTTGCGAGGCGTCCTGCTGTAATTGGTTCATTTCTAAACAGGCTAGTTTTGCAGCTGAGTGCTTGAATGAGCCTTAAAAATATGCTTTTGATGGGATGAATACTTTTTTTCATCTTTTAATTTGAAAAGAATTGCATGCAGGGTCTAGCATGCACGTTGGCATTTCTTGTAATGTGGTTGTACAGAGGGCTCGTAACATATTTTGATTTGCCGTCCCTGGGCAGCCTTGCACTCGCCTCCACGCAAAGTCAATTAGTTATTCACGACAGAACAGCTGCATAGCGATTATATATTATAGTTACAGCAACAGTACATCTTTAACTAACCCAAATTTGTTAGTGTACCTGAAATGACCTCATTGTGTGTAAATATAATCTTTCACCATGGAAACATAGTCTGCAGACAAATGAGGAAGGGAGAAATACACAGTAGTCAGTGATTCTGACTTCAATAGACAATTACCTTCAAGGAATAATATAGATGAAAATTTTATGTATCCAGATGTAAGTCCGATGCCCGATGTGAATAGACATGTGAATGTGTATAGATAGCATAGTAAGTTTGTTCTTGTTGTGGGCTTTGTGGCTCTGCCACTTTATCCACAATATTTTCATTCATTCAGGGGTCAGTTCACTCAACTGAGGGAAGTCTATTGGTTTTTGAAAGGTCAGTGGTCTTTCGTGTGATCCTGAGATGCAGTTGTATTTTCGCCTTTTTTTCCCCCCGTTTCTATCAATAACTGTTAATGTTTGAAATATAAACCGAATGAAGAGGTCACAAGCACAGCTTCTAACGCCGGTTTACGATGCAACAGTGCTTATGTTTGTGAATTCTGCGACTGCTAATCCTCTTTTGATTATGCAAAAAAAGAATATATGTCGATTAGATTAATTGAATTTCATTTCAAATGGATCAAAAGGCTCTTATGATTTCATAATTGTTGTGGCTGAAGAGACCGGTTGGTCATCAAAATGTTTATGCACAATGCTCACACATTAAAAAAAAAAAACCCCTGATCTTCCAAGACCTTTCTGTTGGAGGATGGGCCATTTTTTTTTAAACTCTTTGTTGTTATAGCTCTGAGAACTTTAGATTGTGGCTAATAGTTTCATCATTGCCCAGCTTTTGCAATGTAATTCTTTTTGTCATTTTCTGAAAATTCATTCTTCTTAGTATCCAGTTTGCTCGGTTACTTCTTTTTTTCTTCAACTATTTTTGCATTTAATTCTGTTATGTCACATTCTCCTTCCAGTATAGAATACGCTAGTGGTTCCATGCAAAGGTGCGAATGATCATAAAAACAAGTACAGTATTTCAGTTATCCTATTTTGCGTGCCCCCTGAAATCACATAGGTTTCTTTGTTTATTTGAAAGCGAAAAAATCAATATTGTGGAAGAGAAATTGTTTTGGAAGTTTGTTTTTAGTTATTAGCTATATATTTGCTACCTTCCTTGGCAGACAGTTGAGGCCGCAGGGCTGTTTTTGTTATACCTCCATGGCTGACCATGTTTATCAAGGTCATGCCACCCCACGTCTATCATTGCACTCTAAAACTCAACTCCTACTCTCAGAAAAAGTATTAAGAGTACACTATTCAATGGGAGCCCGCTCCCAAATAAAAATGGCACTAGGCTCTCTTTTGTCTGCATATTCCACATTGTAAAACTATGGAAGATGCAACGTGTTTATAGTCGAAACACCAGTGTGTAAAAGCTAAATGCCTGGTGATTAATTTTGTAAATAGGTGTTCTCGTTATGTTCTCATATGATTTCATATGATATATTTCATGTGAATTCTACACCATCACCAGTTGTGGGCTATGAATATGATGTGGATTGTTTGGCCCTCCAGTTATGGCCATACTTATCTACTATAAGGCCTCACCATACCAGTGTTTGGAAGCTTCCAGGCCCATCGCATTGTTTCGTGATAGTCAAGACTCAGAGTGCTCAACTTCAAAGCAGTTGGGAATTCCAAAAGGGAATCGTACTTTTCTCATCGCTAATCAATAACAGAACTCTGTATCTGGTATAGCTCAGTCATTTAAAAATATATTTAAAAGAAACGTGCAAAGGAGATAAGGGTGGGAACGCGTACAAGATTAGCAGCATCTATTTTTTATTTTCTTTATTGTATTTTCAAGAGAATCTGTCTTAATTTTTCTCTGGCTTTGACAGACTTGACGGCTCACTGCTGGCTCTCAAGTTTGATGTGTCAAATTAAAAGCGCTGCATTGTCCCTGGAGGTGCACTCTATGAAGAGCTCATTCTGTTAGTTTCAGAAGCTGCAGCATAGAGTAAACCAGCAGGCCCGGGAAAAGCTGATATATGTAGCCACATGGGATCACGGCGTACTTTCATTACGTGGCTTTTCATCTCTGGCCAGCCCTCAACCCGCTGAGATTCATTAATCCTGATTGAACTATCACTGATTTAGCACCTCTTTAATAAAGTAAAAAGTACAACCACAAATGCCACTGCCACCCATAAAAAAAGCTAAACTGAGCATTTAACATTAGTCGGCTTCTGTGGAAGGCATGTATCTGTCTGCATTGGCACTCACCTCATTGGTTGCAAGGTAACCATGGTAACTTTAATTACTGTGCAACACCAACAGGCAATGCCCAGGGCTTGCAGCTGGGGAATTAATGTTGCTGAGAAGGGAAAAGAAGCAAGAAATAAGATCCTTTTAGTGCGCTGTTCAATATAATCGAAAAGACACAAGAACACACCTGCACGTGCACGTATGCTCTCATCCACGTACACACACACACACACACGCGCACGTACGCACCCACACACACACACGTGTACAGACACACACACACGCACAGAAAAGGAACCAGGTTTGATTCTTTTATTTTGTGCTTGTGCTGGGCATAAGGGAGTGGGCAGCCGGAAACCATAAAAAAGACGTGCGAAACACAGGTACTCGCAAGAGTTCTGTTAGGGGAATGTTGTGTTTGTGTGTGTGCGCGCGTGTGTGTGTCTGTTTGTTTTTGTGTACACCGGTTTGTGCTGGAGGCGAATAAAGAGAATTTGATTTCTTTACTGAACAACAATGTCAATAGAAATGGTTGAAGTTGCCCCCATCTGTACTCAGTGGAGCTGATGGGATGCTGATGGCGTGGATGGGAAGATGACTTGGGCTGGTTGTGTTCCATGGGCGTGCGACTGATTCTGCATGCGATGTGTGTTTGGTCCTGACCTTACCGTTTTCATGTCCTTGGCGCATTCTGCATGCCGGGGATGTCTGTGCTGGAAGCACATTCTTCAGAAACCCTGTTTTATGTGTGCTACATTTTTACATTTTGAGAATAATAACATGTATTAATTTGTATTGCTTATTTTTTGTGGTGTTTTGCATTTTGTTTGCTTTTGTTTTCTTACACCCCAACTCCAAAAAAAAGAAGGAATGGTGTAAAAATGCAAGAACAGACATTTTTCTCATGATTTACTAATTTGTTTTGTATTCCATTGAAAATAGTGTACAGACTAGATTATTAACTCTTTTCCCCATAGACCCCCCCCCCATTCCATATTATGACTACAAGAGACAACCTTAGGTAAGGCTGGGGGAAAAGTCCATTGATATACATACAGGCATCATATGTAGCCATTTTGGGGAAAAGAATTGATGTCTTAACTGATCAACTTACTTTTTTCACCAATATACATTTATTGTGCATGTTATATCTTCAGCTCGCGCCAAAAAGGGGGGACAAGGGCATGTTCAATGCTTTGATACCTTAACTTTCTTCCTAACTACTCTCAGTCATCAGTTGGGAGCTGAGTGCACCGATTGTTGCAGTTTTTTTGAAAGTGTAATTTTTGCCCATTTTTGCTTGATATAATACAGAAGCTGCTCAGCACTCCAGGCTCTCCACTGCCATATCTTGTATTCTTGTGCCAGACTTTTTCAATGGGAAACAAGTCTGGACTGCAGGTGGGCCAGTTTATCTGCTGCACTCTTTAACAACAACGCCATGCTGTTGTTAGGTGTGCTGATTCTGGTTTGTTGTAGTTTTACAGAAATGTTCAGGGACATGCACAAATAAAACCATATAGATGGCAACTTACGTTGCACCAAAATGTATGCTTCAGCATTAATAGCGCCTTCTGAAATGTGCAAGTTATTTATGCCATAAACTCTAACGCAACACCCTATCATGAGACACTAGATTCTGAATTGTGCGTTGATTTGGGATGCTCCATTTCCTCTTTGGTCCTGATAACATGATGTCCATTATTCCTTTGAAATGAAAACCTTTGAAATGTAGGTTTGTCAGACAAAAACACTCTTTTCTATTGTGCCACAGAGCATCTCCGATGAGTTTGAGCTCACAGAAGTCAGCGGTGTTTCTGGATATTGTTTATATGAGTTTGGTCTTATGCAGTACAGTCTTAACATGTGTTTGTAGATACAGCGACAAACTGTGTTCCCTGACCATTTTCAGAAGTGTTTATGAGCCCATGTTCTTATAATTCATTACAGAAGCATGATGATTTTAAGGCTTGAAGATCTCAGCATTCAACATTGGTTTTGGCCTCACCCAAAAAATTAAATAGAAATTTCAAATAAATCCATTCATAAATACCCTCCAATGTAATAAGAAATAATTGTTGTATCATGTAATCAACCTATTCCATAATTATGAATTACTTTTATATTGTCAGCCTAATACCATAGTTGCCAAGTCATATTTGAATGTTTTCGAAAAACAAGAAAAAAAAACACAATTTCTAGCAAGCACATTGGTTTTTTTTTTTTTTTTTTTTATTGCAACAGTTAGCCAAAAAATGACTTAGGCAATTATGCTAACGATATGCTGTGTTAAATGCCAATAATTATCAAAGTGTATATAGCAAAAATACTAATGTCCATATTGATTACACAAAACAGTACAACTGATTTTAATACCGCTATTTGAGCAAGCATCAGTTTCATAAGGTGCTTTATTCCATCCTCAATTACATGAAAATAAACCCTTCAACCCCAGAAACTATTCTTTAATTGCATAAACCATCATATTCTTTTCTAAAATAAAGTGTGGCTTAAAATGACACTTTTACTCAGGACTATAGTATTTGAGGTGAGTTTCTGTTATTATAAAAACACTGCGGGGTGTTTTGTACTGTGGGCATGGTTTTTGGTAAAACCTCTCTTGGCATGCTGGGAAGGACTCAGTCAAAAATTGTAAAATATATGCACAGTTTTCACACTTTATGCAACTCTGGTTTTAATGTCGATCATTTCAACTTACTTGAGGGTCTCAAGTCTGCCCTGTATGTCAAAAAACTGAGAATTTTCTCCTGCTGTCAGAAATGAGTGATTCAACAGAGATTGAAGTGAGCAGTTGCTTTCTACAGTCATAGCAAATAAAATCCTTTAGATGATTATTTTCTATCAAGCATATTAACATCTTCCTGTGCTCACTGTAGCACAGGAACTGCAGACAAGAAACAGATTTACTTGATTTTGCGTGAAATTGATTCAAATCAATCAAATCTGCATTGGATTATTGATCATAAGTCATTATTATTCAAAATATTCATTTGAAGGGAGATTACAATCAAAAGTAATATCAATACAAGATCAACAAACCCCAATTTCGATGACGTCTTAGAGTTGCCAACTTGACGACTTTCTCGCTTAATCTGGTGACTTTCCAAATCGGGATTGTTTGTCCACTCAAGACGTATGTATACGTCTTGAGAAAGTCGTCAAGTTGGCAACTCTAAGACTGTAGCGAAATCGACAGTGCATCGTTCATTTTCGGCAGGGTGACATGCTAAAATAAGCGAATTTACGAGAATGTGGATGTAACAGCTACGTCTTACAATTCATTGTTAAACATCTGCATTAACAATAACGTCGTATTTGGAAGTTTTACTTACCAACCGAAGGAGACACGCCTGATTCCGCTATCTCTGAAAGCAGCCTGGGCCGGTACGCGCAAGCGCAGTAAATGGCAAAGACGGATGCGATAGAAGATGTTGCAGTTTCGTAGTCTTATGCTACGAGTCAACAGTTTATGTTGCGGTTCTTGCAGTTTCGGTAGCGGGGTATTATTTTTCAGTTGCTATTTCCGCGATTAATGTAGGCATTTCAAAGTTTTTGTGTGCTGAGGCTACGTTTTCTTTGGTAGGCCTGATACTGCATCCATTACAATAGCATGGCTTCACTGTAGAAGAGTCCGGGTGCTGAAATGGACTTCCTGCAGTCCAGACCATTCACCAGCAGAAAATATTTGGCGCATCAAAAAACAAAAAATCTGGCTGAGAAGACTCCAGGACTGTTGAGCAGCTTGAATCCTATATCAGACAAGAGTGGGACAACATCCCTCTTCCAAAACTCTAGCAGTTGGTCTCCTTACTTCCCATAAGTTTACAGACTGTTATTAAAAGAAGAAGGGATGCTACACAATGGTAAACATGGCCCTGTCCCAACTTTTCTGAGATGTGTTGCTGCCATCAAATAAAAAAAAAAAAGCCAATATTTTCCATGAAATGGTAAAATTTCTTACTTTCAACATCTGATATGTTGTCTAGGTTCTATTGTGAATAAAAAGTGGGTTCATGAGATTTGCAAATCATTGCATTCTGTTTTTATTTGCGTTTTACACAACGCCCAACTTCATTGGAATTGTGCTTTGTAAATAAGATGAAAGTATTATGTGTGGAAGTGTGGGAACAGTACTGCAAGGCACTGACAAGGTAATTAAAAGACAGAATGATGGAACTTAATTATTTACTGCACTTTGTGACTTGGTTAGCATCCCTTTTGTAGCCTGGCGTGCTATCACCAATGTTTTACATTTGATGCAAGCCATAGCAGGCAGTCAGTGAGGGTGCAGTGAGGAAGGGAGTGACTTGGTAGTCTCTGGGGAGGTTGTAAATCAGACAAGCTGCAGCATTTTGGTGTAGCTACAGGGGTCTGATGGCAGATGCTGCAAAGTCAGCGAAGAGTGAGTTGTAGTTGTTCTGGCGGGACAGGACCCTTGTACCAGAAGCTGGGTTGAATAAGTGGTGAGAAATGGTCGGGTCCTGCAGATGTTTAACAGGAAGAATCTGCATTTTGATGCTCTCAGGGAGACAGAGTTTGTTTTCCATCACCTCTTTGAAGTTCCTCACTCTAGATCATAAGGCTCGTGAGGAGCCCCTTGGTGGGAGAAGGGGTAGTAGGGATTAATGACACATCCTTTTGACCTGGGGTGACCCTGAGTTGGTGGGCATCCAGCTCTGGATGTCCCTCAGCCAAGCGGAGATGCAGACGGGAAAGGTGCTCTTTGACACAGCAGTTGAACTCAATAAAAGTAAAAATGATGTGACGTTAGTCAGCCGTTAATGTCATCTCATTCCAATAACATCTTAGGCTATTATGATAAACTTACAGGGCTGCCAACTCTCACGCATTTGCCGTGAGAATTTGTGCTTCATTCACATTCCCGTGCTGTAGTCAGTAATTATTCAATCAACAAAATGTGTATGTTTCGTGATCGTTCAAATTGTTGAAATGAAATAAGACCATATCAAACATCCTTATGCAATTCCACTGCTTCCAACCCCTGAGTGAAAAAAAGCGTGAGAATTCCGGAATCATAATTGTTCTCATATTACTAGTGGCAAAATCCACAGTAACACATGTGAAACTGATAAAAATGCAAAAGGACTTCAGTTCCACCTGAAAATTTGTACAATCGGTCAGATAGAATAATTTCTGACTACAGCCCAGGATTGTGAATATGTCATTTAAACTCAAGCCAAATGTGAAACTTGAGACCCCTGTGAAAAAATGTAAAACGGTAGTTGGTTAACTGATAAAGTTACAATTTGTTTTTTTAATAGAAATAATATGTTGAGGCGGTTAACATAGCTTTTTTCCTGTTTGCTTCCTGAAATTACATTATAATTTTAGTTTCAGTAGTAGCCTCAACAGAGACTCAGCTAACGTTAGTTTCTACTGTGCACAGTATAGCTGCACAGTATGGTATTTTCCATTGCCTTTGGGTAGACGTCAAAAGAGATCCAGTGGCGGTGCTTTCTGTTTCTTGGAAGGCTGCCTTTTTAACGGTCCTCCCTTAATTCCATCTGTAAGACTGACATCTAGTGTATTAGGAACAAGTTAGATTTAGGGTTAGGAGATAGAGCCAAGTTTCTGGTTAGGGAAAGGACTGCTACTAGATCATTTCTGATGTCTACCTTGCCAAGGCTTCTCCCGGGGATCCTTACTTCCTTCAAGCTAGCTTGCAGCTCCTCCTACCTTCTGAACGGACCAAACGCAGCTTACTGATGTAAAAAGCATCACTAGATGTGCACCTGTATTTGAATATAGCGCGGGAATGTCGCCACAGACACACTGATAGTTTTGCCTGGCAAAGAACGAAATACAAGTGCTTTCATCAGTGGGTCATAGGCCCAATCACCTTTGTTTTATCCCCCCCCCCCCCCCCCCGATAGACAGTGACTTTACAGACAGTAACGAGACAGAAATCTTACGGATTACCACTTTAAGATCATGTATTATTACTTTATTTTTTTTATTTCATTTTTTTTTATTTGGCATCTCCAATCCCACTCGAATCTGGAATGTCCAATTGGGGAACTATGTACAAGGCTTTTCGCATATGCGGCCCCCTATTGTCAACTCAGGAGAGTGAGACAGCTCGCGGCTCTCCTCCGAAGCACACATCCGTCGCCTTCGCTTCTTATACGCACTCATTGGTTGAAACTTCGCAAGCTCAGAACGAGGGCGGAGGATACCTGAACATGAACGAGTTTAGAATCTTCCTAAGGAGCGCCCGTCTGGCCTACAGGAGGGGCCTGAGAACTTATTATTTTCAATACCCTATCCCGGCAGACCCTTTTCAATTTGTATCCCTGTAGTGCATATTACTTATATTTTTTACTATTTTTTACCCCTCAGCCCTCAAGGCTGACAAGGTATTGCTATCCTTTGTGCGGTTGGGCGGGGGGTCGGGCGGCGGGCGGGTGGGCGTCTCCAAAAACTTCGACATCGGGCTAAGGGGTATTTCGTGCATTGCACGCCTATTTTTATGGGGTTGGGTTCCCAATTTTTGCCGAATTGTTTCAGTTCACATGGAATGACCCTTCTTTTTTTGTCTTTTTCTATTCACCCTCTTCTCTCTTTTGCTCCACTTCGTTCAGGAGTTCATTATATGCTGCTGAAAAACTATATAAACATTTAGTCTCTATTTAACAGTTAGTCTCTGTATCTTTCTTCACCAAGTGTGTTAAACCTTAAGAAGTGTTTTGGATGCAGCTGGCTTGCCTGGAAAAGCATCACTATGACCGTGTTAAGAATGTGGTTACTGGGGGAGGGAGAGCTTCAGGCTCCTTTGCTGTAGTGTTAAACTCCCCCCTCGATGATCGTGGTCATTGTATCACCATCATAAGGCAATTGTTGCATTGTTTCATTCTATACCAAAACTGCAGCTTCCTGGTTCTTTTTGGATGACACAGTTTTTTGAGGTCATTATCAGTCCTCTTTTTGACTGGCACATAAATCACCTGGTGCTTAAAAATCCTGGGGTCTCTTACCGTTTTTGGAAGAGATGAGTACACCTGCACCTGTGCTTGCTACTACTCTCCAATGTTTCTGCCAAATGAAAGGCACTTCACTCTTTTATTTATAGCCAGTGTGCTTTAAGCATAAGGGCAAGAGAGGCTACAAAATGGTCTCCCTGCCCCACAACAGAGTGTAAACATTTATCGTTGTTTGTGTTTCTTCTGGGGGGAATTTTCTGTTCTTGTGATTTGGCGGTCCGCTTTCAAGTCAGGCCTGCAACCGGCTGAGCTGGCTCTGGCGAAGAAATTTTAAAGGCAATCTATATTTAAAAAGCAGCGATGATGAGGTGAGAGAGTGGTATGAAAGCTCCCCGTGGAGACCAACAGATGACATTCTCTTTGTTCAAACGCTGCATTTGTGTGCAGTAATGTTTACTGCTCAGTCTGATAGGATTCGTATGTACTTTGAGTGTGTGTGTTTATAGTTTATTCTAAAAATGGCATGCGCATTAGTATGGAGTATGTAGTGTCATCCTTGTGAGTTTTATGGTTTTTTAATGGAGCTCGATCTTCAGATGCGGCTCTGAGCGTTACATCTCGCTTTCTGCAACGAGCTTCGCTGTGACTGAATTGCCATCATATTTTGATGTCATTCGCTGAAGATAATCTCATGGGGTAAATGCTTATATTCATCCCCTTTGTTGGGAGGTGATGGAATTGAAAAAGTGATCTTGTGGGGGCCCATCATTCAGAATCTGAATCCGTCTGCTTCTGGCTGTGGAGTATTCATAAATCTTTGCGCGGACCGATGAATGTAATCAGCTGACTTGCAGAGGACATACGTTGGCACGGTCCTCCATCTCTCCTGTCAATGGTTTGTGTGACTATATAGATGAGAAACTTGGACTCGCTTCCAAAACAAAATACAAAAAAAAAAGATATCGAATAGACCGGCCTGCTTATCACAGTCCCCTCTGCCCAGCAGTATTATTCTCAGGAATACAAAGAGGAATCCCGAGTAGTTTCATGGACCATAGACTGCCCTTTCAAAATGGCTGCACCGCATCATCTGTACAGTGGTTCATGCCGAGTTTTGGGGTTATTTGGGGGTTATTTAAAGCTCCCTTGTTTTGGCTGAGTAACATAAACTTTGGATTTTTTTCCACATGTCTCTTGCTGGTTATGATTTTTTTTTACTCTGAACAGAAAACTTTCTGTGACAGAAAAAAATTTTTACGTGTTGGTTGACCTTGGATTTGAATTGGTTAAAAGGTTGTATCCAAATTTTTTTTGGAAAATTAAATCATTTCTAATAATGGTACTCAGAGGGAGTCAAAGACAAGTGTAATTAATTATTCAGTTATTTCATTACATTTTCAAAGAAAATTTATAAATGGGCTACTATTTCAATTGCAAAATAACAATGTCCTCCAGAGAGATATCTTCTCCCTTAATATCCTGTATTATCTTTCTTCTGCTTTTAATTCTTCTTTTTCACGTTCTTCAGTATTTTTAGAAGTTAATATAGTTCATTGTATCTGTGTTGGCCTTTGATTATGTAAATTTAATGCTAGTAAAGGATATTTTATATTGTATTTGCAATTTTGAGTATCTTATTGAGTGGCCACCACTGACAGTTTATCAAGCCTGCCCCAGACAGTGCAGCTATGCCTGAGGCAAGTGACTCGCCTGTTTTCTGCATCAGGCAATATTGCACCATGTGGGGATAGTTTTTGCTGCGTAACTTCCTAGCGTGACAGTGCAGCAGCATATCTAGCATGCTAGAGATTTTTCGCGTCACGCAAGGAAGTTAATCACCGTGTGGGGGCAGCCTGCTGCAATTTTACACGATTGACAAATCACAACGTGCAGACCTGTCATATGATGTGCAGACGAGTCACATGATTCAGAAAAATGGCCACAATTCAACTAATTTATCCTCGGCCAGGATGTTTGTCACAGTTTCAGACAACGTGCTATATAAACTAGAGGCGCTATGTTACGATTTCAATGTGCCAGTCTGGCCGCCATCTACTGACCGGCGTCCATCACAGGAAGGTGCAGCAAAGTGGATTCAGGCTTTCCAGAAATTTTGATTTCCACTGAGTGCCATACGGTCCTAACAAGCGAAAATACCGCAGTACTTTGAATCACTCCCGACTTAAGAGTTAGACATGTCCGAAAAGCTGTTGAAATCAGCAGCCGCTGTCAGTAGACACAAATAGGTTTAGTTGTTCCTCGTCTGTCGTAATGTCAGTGTCTGGGTCTGTGCGATGCAGCAGTAGGCTTATTTCTGTCAAACACAAAAATAGTCATAGATACGTGTCTGATCCAATTACAAACCAATTTATTTGTTTTCCGTTTTTTAATAGATAGGCCTACGTGTCAGATTCAATTACAAACAAAAGTGTTTTTGTTTTTTGTTCTAAACTAGGAAACTAGTTTCACGACTTGGCTGCGGTCACAATAAGACACTTGTTATCAAGGTCCCCGGCATTTGCGATGATAATTCTTCTTACTAGTTAACAAATGCCCCATCCTTGATCGCACTGCTAGAGAAATAGACCCAGCCTGACAGGACAAGATCAGTCAAGGGGTTTTGAAGATGGCCTGGATGTATACCACCATATTTTCAAACATTCCCTATGGAAAAATGTCAATTGCTCAGGGGTCCGTTTCCCGAAATCAGAGATGCTAACTTACATTGTAGGAACCATTGACAATGAATGGACGAACTTTGTAATCTTAGTTAACTTAGTCAGCAACTAGGGCGATAATAGACAGAAATGATGGTGCAAGCTAACTCTTCTCTAGCAGTCGGTCAGAAAAAGGCTGGAAATCAAAACGCTGTTGAAAGATTATTATTGATGTTTACCGAAATATTAACCTGAGCGTATTTGTTTACATGGGTTCCAGCAGCAGGCACGACCATCATGAGGTGGTGGCCAGCTCTGCACACATTGGCTGATCTGGAACGAACAACGTAGCACCTCTAGTGTTTATATCTCGTTGGTTTCAGAGGGTGCTGCCATTTTTCTGTATCATGTGACTCGTCTACACACCATATAATGGGTCTGCAAGTTGTGATTGGTCGAGAACGTGAGACATTGCAGCAGGTAGCCCCTGCGCGGTGAGTAACTTCCTTGTGTGACACAAAAATATCTAGCATGCTACTACGCTGCTGCACTGTCACGTGAGGAAGTTACACAACCAAAACCATCCCCATACGGTGCAACATTGCCTGATGCAGTATACACGTACGTCACTTGCCTCAACTTGGTTCAAGTTGCACCGTCTGAGGCAGGCTTTAAGTCACATTTTAGCCATATTTGAGAGTGCCAGGGATAAACCATTGATATCATCCCTGACTATTGCTCAAACTCGTGAAGCAAGGGAGCTTCATTAGCATAAACCATCTCACTGGTCACTGGAAATGTGCCAGTCACTTCCCATAAAAACACAAAGAAAAAAAATGGCCGGTTTGGTAAAAGGCCACAGAGCTTTATTTATCCTGACAGTGATGTGATGGACAGTAAATGATAAATGCACTCTACGTCAATGCACATCACCTTTTCCTTTCTGGGAGTAGCACTTAAGCCAGTGTTGGTCTTCCTCAATACTCCGTTTTCCCACAGTGCTCAGGCATGGCCTGTGATGGTGTAAATGACAACATTACCTGCCTGACAAAAACTTTTTTTTTTTTCCTTTTGTATCATTGAGTGCCGTCATTTGTTTAGGTTTTGTAATGTTCTGTTATTTATTTAGTGTTTTGGGTTTATTGTTGTTAATCATCTTCAAGGTTAATGGTAATTGTACAGGAAGAATGAATGAAAGATCTAAACAACGGCGTATCGTCTATTTCACAGCTACTTTAGATCCCTGCACACTTGTTAATTTTGTAATTGCTAATGAGTATCTCCAACATTGCTGATATCTTGTAGTAGCGGTCATAAAGCTTATCCAACGGAACATAACATTCAGGTTTTGTCATGGATTAGGACGATGAATGCTATAAATCATATTTCAAAAATGCTTTGATCCTACTCATTCTTTGCCAAAAGGTTTAGCGAAAATGAAATCAGTAGATTATTATACTATATACTCTATGCACATAAAGGACACATCAACTTCAGTGTTGTGCTTGCCAAAACCTTATATGATATTTCCTTTGGCATCACTGTCATTGTTATATTGTGGGGTCAGTGTTTCAGTTTGCAATATTTTCTCTCTCACCCGTTCATTTTCCAGAGTGATTATTAGACATTTGTCTATAGTTAACTGTTTGCCACAATATTGCACAATGCAAGCAGTGAGGACAGTTACCAGCCAAAGGCTATATTTTATATCGTCATTTTCATTAATAAAACACAGATTTTAACCTAATTGTAAAGCAAGTGTGGCTAACAGGCCAGTGGTTAGAGCACTGCCCCCTATCACTGCTGTTACTGCTAGTGCTTTAATATACTAAACAGATGTCCCACTCACTTTGTCCCTGTAGTTTTCCCACAAGGCTACTTTGTGGAACATTGAGTGTGACTTGTCTTAAAGCTACTCTCGAAATATGGTTGTCCCTATGCAGTGGACCACTTAATGCAGGCCATATGATAGATAGATAGATAGATAGATAGATAGATAGATAGATAGATAGATAGATAGATAGATAGATAGATGCAGTGTACTGAATAGTTCACTACTCTCATGTTACCCGAAGGAATGCTGAACTTTATGGTGAGGATGTTGTTGATACTCGGTGTTGATTGATATTTTGTTTACATGTGTTTAAATCTAATTTACTTCAGTTCAGAGGTCACTTCCGAAAACAGGATATTTTTGGATCATGCTCCTAGAATTGATATGTGAGAAATTAAATTATAAAATCATGTTGCGCATTTTTAATCCACAGTTACGACTATGTTAGTTAATGCCTATCAAAATTAATGCCCCTCAATGCAATAACAGTGTTAAAAAGCTAATGTATTTGCTAATGCATAACTAAATATTTATCTTAAAAATATTTTTTAACCCAGGCTTTGCTATTGTATAAAAAAATGTTAATTTATTAACATTTATCAATGAATCACTAATAAATTAGTTAATGCTTAGACCGATGACTTTTTCTTTGGCCCTAGCAATTTGTACATCATTATGAATGTTAAGAACTACATTTGAAGAGTTGGAATGCAAAACCCACAAATATTATGCTGATTTTTTTTTTTTTTAAACTCAATTTTAAACAAAAGAGGTAGAGTGGACTTAGTGGATTTTGTATTCTAACTCTTCTTTGTAAATATCAATTCTGCTTTTCACTTGTGTAATGTAAAGCGCAGAAATTATACTGCATCTCGTTCAGGTTTTGTGGCACAGTGTCATTCAGTTTATGCTGGTACGCTGTTGTTCCTCCTTCCTTGCCTGCTTACAATTCTACTCCATGCTTTCTTATGAACTGAAAAGCGTACGTCAGTAGTATTCTGCTGGGCGTGTTTGCATCTCTAAAGATGGTTCTTGGCATTCAAGCCCTTGCCTATGTAAGTGGCTCTCCATTTCTGCTGTAATCATCTGTGCTTTCAATGGGAAGAGATTCGAGGAAGGGCAAAAAATAAATTGTGTAGGACCGCCTGCTTTCGAAGCTCATTGATGTAGCTATGTCCATCTCATGTAGTTTGGGGAGTGCGCTGTTCTCCCCCACAATACTTGTTGGCGTACAGGCTTGTGAGGGCTCAAGCTATTCCAGCAGTGTAATGTGTTTAATTTCCTGCCCTGTATGACCGCAGATTGCATGTGCTTGTCTTGGCCTCATTCAGCAGAGTTGACAAAGCTTGCTGCAGTGTTGTTCAATTTTCTCTTATCAGCAAACCCGTGTTTTAATAACAGGTATTTGAATCCATTTATCTGGCTGACTGCAGTGATTTATAATTCTGTTAGCTGAGCGGTGTCCATTTTATTTTTTCTATCATCCTTTTAAAGCATATTAATGTGGCTTTATTGCTCATGCGCTGGATCTCAGACTCATTATTTGATTAGGGGAAAGAAATAATGCAGTCTTTCCTTGTTGATGATGGCCTAAAAGTGACCTAGAAAGTTTTTTTTTTTTAACGATGAGCATGTTGTTAAAAATATTGCAATCAGAAAATAATATATTGCATGGTAACAGAAACTGTATGACAAAAATAATGGATAAAAATAAAAAAAGGCATTTTATACTGCAAACACATGACATAACCCTTGCTCAGTTACTATAATCTGCATTTCAGATAATGTGTGCATGCTCCTTTCATTATGCATGGGGAACATGCAATGAATAAGTAATCCCTCCAACAGTCTCCTGGGGAAGTGCGCAGTACCATGTTTTTAACCTTTCCGTAATTAAGTATTGGACAGTATTGAAATCACCGCACCTCCTGCCTATACTGATCACTCCAAACTCTTACATGTTTCATCACCTAGTAGAAGTAACTGATTCAATGTTAGACTTCCACTGTGTCCATTGTAGTACTTTGGGATTTTTAGTTTGGTTGTTTATCGTGTTTCGGCGTGATCTATCAGAAACTGAACATGCTTTAGTTACCTTGGGGGAAGTAATGTGCTTCAGTGGAGTTGGATGCCCTCTCTCAAATGCACATACAGCTACATGCATACACATACTCAAGTGCATACATGGTTTCAAGCACACACACACACACACACACACACACACGCTTGTGACTACCCATTCGCTCCATAAAAATGTACAATATTTCAGCTAGCACTTTCAGATTTTGTGATCTTTTTCTCACTCCTACCTATACAGTTTTTGTCCTCAGTTTGCTTTTGGGTATCCTCGAAACCCTGCGCTATCACACAGTTTGGAGAAATGCACCAGAAACCTGTTTACTCTGACCGAAGGGATCATCTGTGATTACCACGAGTTGCACCCGTTGCTCAGAAAAGACCAATAACACGCTCTACTAGCCATGTATTTCAAATATTGTTGGTATCTTTCAAAGCAGTCTTGTCAAAATATTAGTCTGTTTTCTCGATTCTCTGACAAATTTCAACAAGATAGTAGAACCTTGTATTCCAAATAGCGGAAAATAAATAGCTGTTTTCAAAAGAAGTAATCAACAATGTTTTTCAAAACTGCCAAGTCTATGTCTGTGAGGGCAACTCAGTGCATTCACCTGGCTGCTCTTTGTCTCTGTTGATTTGGATTAGATTGTGGCAAGCTAATTGTTGTGCTAATAATGCTAATAATTAGCCTTTGTTGTGGAAGTTTCCTACCATGACACATTAACGCCTGTCAGAAGATAGATCACTGGCTGTCTGGCTAAATGGCCTGATATTTGTTCACTGAGATTGGCAGAGGACTTCCTCAGATTTAATCCTTTGTGTCAGGTAACAGTCATGTGGTACATCACACTCAAATGTATGGGAGGTGCAACTGGTCATTTACACTGTCACATCAAGTCTTTGAAACAATTGATAGCCCATGCCTGTCTGGATCAAATTGAATCATTATAGTTTTCAAAGGGCCCAACTCCAATGAATTAGAGGTCTGAATATCTTTTAACAGAAAGGGGAACTTTGTAATTTCAGCCAAAATTATCCAAATGACACTCTCTAGTAAAGAAATGTAAAAAACATTTATGGTTCAAAACATATGGGCAAAAAAATAAATCAGTTTTTGCCTTTCTTGAAAAAGAATGTTCCTTGGAGTTAAGCCCTTTGGAAACTTGACGATTCAATTATGTTAATACACATAAACATAAGATGAACTGATAATAGACTCAGATATTTATGGATTTATCAAGCTTTTTTGAGGAAAGTGCGCCCATACACACAAATTGTATAATAAGAAGTGTGTGATAAAAAAAACTTTCCATTTCATGTTTGCAGTATCCATAATTGTAAATCCTGATGTGTGTGCAGCTTTTATATTATTCATGGTTCTTTTTATGGCATAACTCCTGATTGGTGAGGGGAAAGAAAGAATGAATAAGAAAATCAGAAATTAGTTTTAGCTTGCATAGGAAAACAAAATTCTGGGATAACATCATAAAACCCATTACCTTTTATATTATTTGAGCCCATTATTGTGTGCTCGTGAAGCTGATTCTGGCTGCAAATGCCTGTTTATCATTTTTAGTTTGTTTCGTGGCCAGATTGTTGATGCATGTGGGTGGCAGTAACTAGCAGTGTTTTAGATGATAAAATAATTACCTTAAAGAAATGTGTGTGACCCTTTTTGCATGAATCATACAGTAAGTCTCTATTTTTCTCCCAAAAATGTAATTTTGTTAGTTTCAAGACAGGCATGACCAAAGCTGCACGGTGCTATGCTTCTGAGCTGCAAATATTCTGCTTGCTGCAGATTTTTACAACAGCTTTGCAATTCTTTTACAGTTTTGGACGTTTGCCATGTTTTTTACCTTTCAAATAGTCCTTGTGAAATAGACTAAGAATCCAGGTTTCCATGTATTTCAAAATAACATTTTTCCTGTGATAACAGGATGAGAAAAATCCTTCTCCCCAGCGCCTATATTACATTGTAAAAATAATTTCTTAAAAGGATTTTTTTCTCATAGACATTTCATGCCCATTTGAACCCGGGTAAAGGTATGCATACGAGTAGAAAGAGGCCTGCACATACGAAAAATGTAAAGGTACACATTTATGCTCTCATTTGCACTCTACTCTGTTTCCCGATAGCCCTCCCCAACTGAGTAAATAGCTACGTGGCAATTAGAGTCTGTTGTCGCTGTTTAAATGCTTGTAAATTCAGACAGGCCGTAATCGGCTGTTTGGTTTAAACAGATTGTGTCTATGGTTCCGCCATTGCATTTCACCCTGTGTGTATCTCTTAGAAAAAGCATGTAAATGGATGTGCTCATCGGGAGAGTTTTCTAGCTGTTCTTGTGCTGGTGTGAGAACACTAGAGAGCACTCTGGTCCTTCTCTCTACCACTCCGAGCTCACATCTCTGCAGCCATACACACGCCAAATAGTGCCAAACAGGCCATCCGTCAGGGCCGTCAATCATTTAATGATGACTTGGGCGCGCGCACTCACATGCGCATAGACATAGCGCGCGAACGTCCCCACACATGAACGCGCACTCACATTCGCACACATACTCTCTCATTCCTCTTCACACACACACACTCTCTCTCTCTCTATTTCTCTCTCACACACACACACACACACACACGTATGCCTCATACAAAAATGCATGTGGCTTTGTACAAAGATGCACATAAAACACATCACAGTATTTTAATGAAATTTTAAATATTTTAGATATCCTCTCTGCCTGGAACTGCACGCATTTAATTTTATTAAAGGGTATGATATTTGAATTTCTGCACCGTTGTATTTAGGCACACAATTTGTCCTAATGAAGGGGCGATCTTCTCTATTCAGACCGTATGAAGCATCGCTGAAGGTTGTTGTTTATTTTTTTGTTTTCAGTCAATAAAAGCAGAAAAAATAATAAACAAAAATTAGAAGTCAAATTTTCCTCCGACAGAATTGCACCTGATTATAATGCTACTCAAATTATGAAATTGATAAACATGAGCTATTTAGTGCTCAAGAGAATAAAAAGGCAGAGGACCAGCAAAGAAACACTGACTGTTAAGATAATTGCGGGCCTGTGTGAAATATAAACCAAATTTATGTGTCCCCGGCTGGGGCTTTATCATTTATAATTATTCAGAATGATCCCCCAGACCTCCACCTGCTATGCTGCAGAGACCTCGGAGCATTGGACCCACTCCCACCCTCGGCCCTCTTACCCCCCTCCTCTCTCCATGGCGTCATCATTTACACTTCCCAAAGGCTCCTGCAGACGTGGCTACTGTGAATAGCAACTCATTTATTTCAACTTTTTTTTTAGTTTACAAAAAGAAATTGGATAGCTTGGATCTCTTTTTGATTCCTTCACTCTTGCCTTTCTTCTTTAACATATTTTACACGTAAATTGATTTCCCCCCCACATCCCTCTTTTCACTGTTTAATTAATTTTTTTTTTGAATCACAATAAAAACAGTGTTTTTTTTTTGTCTGTCTCTTTAAGACGATTTTAATATCCTGACGTAAAAAGACACATTAAAGCTGAAATAATCCGCCCATCGCGAGAGCACGCTCGTCGCAAGCCTTTTCCCTCTTTTCCCCCTCCGAGTTTCATTTGTATTGAGTCAACGGGTCCTCAGAATTAGCAGCTGCAGATTCGGATCAGGAGTAAATCCTCAGTCCATATGCGGAGTCCGACCCAAGAGTGCAGAGCAGCACTGGGCAGTTTTCTGGTATCTTTCCCTCCTGCTCCCACTGTGGAGCCTGGTTGAATCTACAAGGCCCACATGGAGGGGAGAGGCGGGATGCGTGGGAATGACGCGTGGAACGGCGGGCCAATCACACTTCACACTCTCTGGACGTCTGCTGTTGGCAAGTACAGGATCCGTACTCGTTGATGATGACGAGGGCGCCCTCAATGTGGTTGGGCTTGTAGTCGACGTAGTACTCGGGCGCGGACATGGTGGCCATCTGCTGCATGGTCTGCTTCTGTTTCTGTTTCCGCCGCTGGCTGCTTAGGCACTGCCTCAGCTGCCTCACGCCAGCTGGGAAACACTTCCAGGACACATAAAGCATGAGCACTACGATGAGGAAGGAGAATATCAGTGCCATGGTGCCTGTCACCACTTTGTGGATTTGCATGGTGCTCTCCAGGTCATCCATAGGTTGTGTCACGGTGAAAGAATTTGTCACCACCTCCCCTCCCTCAATATCCTGCAGGTCGTATGGGTTCCGAGTTGGGCTGTTATAGGCGTTCCCCCTGGGCCCATTCTTGGTCAACCCATATGTTCTGGTGGTGATGTCTGGCGGGTCCTCGCACAGTTGAAAGGCATAGACTGCATCCAGAACATCCTCGCCCTGCGCAGTATCTGGGCTGGAGCACAGTAAGGCGCTGTCCCGCTGACCCTGGAAGCCGCTCAGCCAGGAGGCCAGTGAACAGACATTCCTGCTGCACTCCCACTGGTTTCCCGAGAGAGTGATGCTCTCCAGGGAAGTCCATGAGTCCAAAATTCTCTGGTCAATGTACGTAAGCTTGTTCAAATCCAGCTGCAATGACTTGAGGTTTGGCACACTCTCAAAGACATGCGGCTCTATGTATTCGATCTCATTGCCTGAGAAGTCGATCTTCTCCAGGAAGTGCCAGGTCCAGTCCAACGTGCTGACCACTATGGTGGCCTTATTCCTCCGCATGTACAGCGTGCGAAGGGAGATGAGGCGAGGAAAGTGTGCCAGGTTGACCTTAACCAACTCGTTGTGCTCAAGGTGCAGCTCAGTGAGCTTAAACAACCCAGCAAAGGAGTTGCGTGCCAGGCTCTGCAGCTGGTTGAAGCCCAAGTCCAGGAACTGCATACTCCTGCAGTCTTGGAAGATCCTGACAGGGACGAACTTGATGGCATTGTAACGCATGTGTAAATTAGTAAGCTTCCTGAGGCCGTGGAACAGGTCTGGCTCCAGGGCCTGGAGCCTGTTGTACGATAGATCCAGGATGCGAAGGTTGGGCAGGGCCCGGAAGGTGGCATTGGGCAGGGTCTCGATCCTGTTGTAGCTTAGATTTAACTCCTTGAGCCGACGCAGCCTCTCGAAAGCGCTCTCCTCTACCACTTCCACAATGTTGTGGTCCAGATAGAGCCATGTCAGCTGCCCAAGACCGGCGAACTGCCCCTCCCGCAGCTCCGACAGGCCGTTCTCCCGCAGGGACAAGCCTGTAGCGCTGGTGAGGTTCTGGGGCACATCAGTCAAGTTGAGCCCCTCACAGTATATCAGCTTGCTGTCACAGCGGCACACCCTGGGGCAGACCCCCTCCACCGCAGGCAGCATTTTCAGAAAGATTCCCAGAGAGCAGAGTATCAATCCTGGGGGCTTCCTTAGTAGCCACTTCAAGTACAGACCAATTAGAAGGAAATCCATTAGCATGAATATCCCTGTGTGTCGCTGAGAAAAAGTCCATTGAACCGTCCAGGTTATTATTATTACTATTTTACCTCATATTTTATAAACTCCCCCCGGCAAAAATTACGCAAGGTTTTCCTTTCACTCGTAGAAGCAACGGCTTCAAGAGAGACAGTGGCTGCGATGTGTTTACTTACAGGGAGGAGGAATCCGGCCACGACGAAAATAAAATAATTAAGGTGGATGAAAGGTAAGTCACTTTGCTCATGTTAGATATCAGAGAGCGAAAGACGCGTAAAGGGGGTCAAAAAAAGCCTTCTTCATGAACCGATCTCATATGAAAGGATTCCTACTCACCCCTTCAGAGGCTGACAGCCTCTATTCAGCGACTCCCTTTGTGCCGACACTAATTATGTGCGAATCTGAAAAAAGACCCCACTGTGGTACAAATTCAGCCGTCCCCCCCACCCTTTTTTTCAGATTGGACAGCAGATCCTGGCAGGCTTACAATGTCTTAGTTTTCCTCGCGTGAAAGAGCCAGCGAAAGAAGGAATCCAAGTAGCTTTCAGCGCACTCGCGGGAAGTGTGAGTTCTCCTGGCTGTCGGCATGAGCGCAGTGCTCGCTCTCTTGCTCGCTCACTCGCTCGCTCGCGCCGCTGCAGCGACTGCTGTGGTAATCACAGGGAGGAAGGGAGAGGGAGAAATATACAAGAGGAAAAAAAAAATCTTTCAACTCTTTTTTTTTCCCTCCTCCGCTCTGCTAAAGACCCCGCTGATCTGTCAAGGCAAATTAACGTCCGTCACTAGAATTGACCACTGACCTTGATGGCCTTTAATCCACCGAGTGGGCTCATTTTCTATCTTGATCTTGATATTTAGATTTTAAGAGTATTTTTAGGGGGGGAGGGGGTGCCCGGTCCACAGTATTTCGTCTGCTGTTTTTTTTCCCCCCCCGTTAGCCGTCCCCCTCTTTTCGGCTAGCGGTCTGGTGCTTCTTCGTTTAACTGCTCGCCGCAGAGTCGTCGGTGTCTGCTCTGGCTCTTTAGTGGCTGAGAGGTGAGGCTGAGGCGGGCACGGCGAGTCGGAAAAGCAGAGTGATACGTCCCTTGCAGCAGTCTACTGCTCTGGTTGTGCATGCAGAAGCACCTTCTGTTCACTGAGTGTCGTAAGCCACTCACAATTCAAGCTGGGCTCTCTCTCTCTCTCTCTCTCGCCGTCTCTCTCTCTCTCACTCTCTCTCCCTCTCTTTTGCTCTGTCCTCTCTCTCTCCCTCCCTCCTTCTCTTCCTCCTCCTCCCACCTCTATTTCTCTCTCTCCTCTCCCTCCCTCTCTCGCTTGCTCACTCTGTCTCAGTATCTCAGACATTTCCATATTCAAAAGGGGCCTGGCTTAAACCAGCGTTCTAATGAAGCTCAGAGATGATGCATGCAATACCCTCTCTCTCTGTCTTATTCTCTCTCTCCTTCCCTCTCTCTCTCTCTCTTTCTTCCAGTCTCTCTGTGTCCACTCTGTTCTGTAATGAATTGCAACAAGCCATATATCTGCTGTTCCCCATCTTTTCTCTATTAGAATCCTGTTCTCTCATTATTATAGATTAATATTCCGCTAATGCCTGAACGGTGTGTTCTGAGGGGCTGGTCCCTGCAGTTTACTCAGTAATTTGCCTCTCAGCCATAGAGAGGATAATATAATGCAGTCCCGGATTTTGTTTGAGTGTCTATCGAAGGAAGCCTCCTTTTTCTTTTAATCATATTTCTGTCTGGGTTGCTCTCTCTTTTTTCACACTCAGAAACACGTGCACTTTCACAAGTTCTCTATTCTCACTATTAACCTTATTTTGTTTTAGTTCTACATCTAAGAGCAATTTGATTGTCCGCACTAATGACTTACTGTTAACTGAATTAACTTTGTTGTTAATTCTTTATACATGATTTCATATTGGGCTGGACTTAATTTCAATGGCACCTGTCAATATGTTTTAGAGCACTACATATGTCATTCTTCTCTAGAATATAATATCAGTTTTGAAAAGGAAAATGAGCTCATGTTGTGACCGTCCCACAATTCTGTTTTTTTGGGGTTTTTTTTGCTGGATACTACGCATGCTTTATCAGTTTACATCACACACTGTCTGTTTTTTGTTTTTTTTTGCAGTAATTCAGCTTTGTTTATTGCCCCATTATGTCCTCTCCTTTGTTCTAAATTTTGCACATAGTAGGCTCAGTCAGAACGAGATAAACAAGTGCATTTGCATTTTATTGGGACGTTTGTCTCACCATGATTACCATTGGTGTGTAAATGGCCCAAGTGGGAATCTTTGGCTGCATATGTTTTTACGGCGCTATGTAGATAAACTGGATATGTCCTCATTTAGTCATGGCTAATCAACTTGCTGGGAAAAGCATTTGATTGTAAATACACTCATCTTGACAGAATCATCCTAGAGCTTCAAAAGCTGATGCATCGAGTACGGGTAGCTTTCCTTAGTGCAGCACATTATATTTTGCTATATGACATAAGGATTCGCACTCTCCTGATTCTCTCTCCTGATTTGTCGAGGCAAGCACCGCCGGTCACTGTAAACAATGATATTCATCGCGTGAAAGTGCGCAAGGGGTGAATATATCAATCCCATGATCTGGAGCCGAAAATAGAAAAGGCTTTCCAGCAGGAGCTCCTGACAGTGTCCGTATTTTGTGTCGCTTCGTCCCTGTGAGGAGCTTTATGTTAGAGTTTTCGTCCCTTCTCTTATTTTATATTTTCAAGTAGGGTCATACAGTATAATAAACAGTTATTGACTTCAGTTATTGGTGAATCCGATGATTTATCCACCTTGGCAGCGCCTCAGTGAGTATCACTTGTACATGGTGATAAATCATTGGATTCACCAAAAACTGGTGTCAATGATTGTATAATATCTTGCATTTAATACTGTCGGATATTCGTGTTTCGATTCTGTTTGCTGGATTGCGAATAAGTTAGCAGAAATGGCTAAATGCGCGAAATAAGTCATCCACCAAATCGACCAATCCACCAAACTGAAAAGAAAAAAAATACATCAAAACTTAAGGCTGTTTTGTGCATTTGTCTCAAGATCTTACACCAGTCATCAAGTGGATTCAGAGATGCTAGCTGTGATTCAAGGACAGGATGAATCATGGACTGGCTGCTCTAGTGGTTTTGTATTTGTGGAGTCATTCAGTCCCTTCATTGGTTCAGCTCTCCCAGGACGTTCATGTGGAAAGATTTCTGCCTCATATACATAGTCATATCTCAGATGGCAGAAACACCAATGATAAAATAGATAAAATGTGAACCAATAAAAAATGCCTGCTGCTATAAGCAGTTGTCTTGAAGTTAAATCTTCCTTCCACACCTCCCGCTGTCCCTAAAACCCAATAGTCATAATTAATGGCTGCGCCATCAGCTAATGAGTTGGTGCACTGTAACGACTTGACACAGCGAACAGAAGAGCGCAATATCCTGGGCATCGGTTTCGGAGGTTGGCTGGAGTTGGAGTTTTGTGTATGCCTGCATTACAAATGGGGAGAGACTGTAATCTTGTCCAAAAGATAACCTTGACACGTTCTCTCAAAATCTAACCTGGCTGCTTTCCAGTTTTGTCCTGTCATAAAATTGTATTTCACTTTTACAGTTAAACATCATTTCAAAAATACAAATCGGTGAAAGAAAGCGAGGGCTCTGAGGTGAACACATTCGTGGTTGTAGCCAACTTTGGCTGCAACGAGGTCGGTTAAGGTTGGGAAGAAGTTCCACATTAAAAGCTATTCCAAGTTTAGCTATATTTGGTTCAACTTTAATCTTTGTGGAACTTAAAAAGTAAATATGCTTAATGGCTTTGAGGAGGGTGGTAGTGTAGTGCGGTGGGTTGGCAAACTGTCTGGGTTTATTCTCGGACTGTTCATCCCTCTCGCCTGTTGTATGCAAACTCCAGCCCTCCTGCAGCCGAGACCAGGAATAAGCAGGTTCTGACATGGATGGATGGGTGGATGGATGATGGATGATGACCGGCCTTTGGGGAAGAACTATGTGTCTTGTTCCTTCAACTGTCAAACTGTAAAAACAGCTCAGAGCTCCGGACAGTCTGAAACAGAACTGGTAGCAGCTACAGTACAAGTGTCTTTGTCAGGTTGCGGCTGTAGAAGTGTGGCCCATGGGTTTACTTACAGTCACTGAATGCCTCCAACCTCATACAACACCATACATGCACACCTGCTTACACCTTCACTCATAAACGCACACGCACTCACTGATAACTGGCCGCTATTTTCGCCGTGCTGTTGCGGTGCTGCTCCAGATCTGCGACATTCAAACTAGTAAGCATCTCATGGCATAGATTTATAATGCTGACTAGACAAAGATCCGAGTTGAACTGAAACGTTGTCCTAATTTAATGAATAAAAATTTTCTTGGAGGCTTGGAGTGAGTGTGCAGGCATCCCTATACCTTTCTTCATAGATTTTTAAACCTTAACTGATCCCTTAGGTTTTAATTATTGAATTCTTTCTATTATGTCTCTGCAAATCCCTGTCTTTGGGTTTGGTTTTTACGTTTGTAATGTCCATACGAATCCAAAGATTAGCATATCAGTTCCTGTATGCATTTTCAGACATTAAACTCCAGCATTTAACATCAGGTACATAAAAATTTACTTGCTTTACATTCCTGTTGCAGTTGGCATCCCAACCTATTTTTCGTTGTCATTTCACGGTAGTGATGGCTTGTAAATTTGATTTTTCCTTGTTGAGCATCAGATGTGCTTGAATAATGCAAGTACTTAACACTGACTGCATTCAGTCCTCTTAAATTGGAGCACAAAAGGCTAACTTCTCTTTGGCTGAAGACAGCAAAGCCAACCTCCTTTTCAGAGAGTGGGTGGTTGCTGTATTGACCTTGAAGGTATCCACCTTCATCTCCCTTGTGAATGAAGGGTCTGTGCTTTTCAAGGAGCCAATAAACCCTGGCTTCAGACAAAGCAGCATTATGGAATAAGCTGGCAGCCATTATTAATTAGTAGTACATGTTTTGTTTGCTCTGGGTATGCGTAATCAATATCCTATTATATTGTCTTAATGTTTTTTGGAGTATTAGGTTTTTAACCATGGTACGCATGATTCTCCGTGGCCACCTTGATGAGAAAATGTTACGATTATGTCACTTTGTACACTTAGGTGTGGCTCAGGTGCAGTGTATGGGCAGGTTATTGTTGGGGACCCCAGCACAGGCTAGATTGTGGGTTTATGTCTGAAGTCTTATCAAAGCATTAAAAATTTGCGATGCCTGACTCATTCATTATAATGAATTCATTGGGTTTCAAAGCAAGCATTATATAATTGTCACTCAGTACTTTTGTAGACATGCAGAATTTGGAGGGATAAGGGATATGAAATGATTCAGAGTAATTTCTAGTTAGCCAGTTTAAAGGCAGCCAGTTTGTAATGGTGGTTAATTCCAGCAGTTGCATCTCAATCCTTCTTTACAAATAATGTATTTTAAGTATTTTGTGTATTTGTGATGGACAAAAAGGAAATTTGGAAGTAGTATTTTGGAAAATCAAGCCAAGCAGATTACTGTGAATAATTCATTATCATACACACTTGCTTATGCAAATAAGGGATATGGAAGGTAGAATTTCCCTATATTCTCATATAATAGATAAATGCATAACACTACAGTGAACTCCTTTATCCAGAGCTACACATTAGCTTGCATGGAAGTGGAGAAAATCCTATCGCAGGGCTGCTCGATTCTCTTCCTGAATATCTACTATCCTGTTGGTTTCCACTCTGTCGCCAGCAATACTGTGCTGTGAAAAAGCTTTTTCCCTTTCTCTATTTCTTCTATTTTTGCATATTTGTTTTACGTAAATATTTGAGATCAAACTAATTCTAGCATTAGACGAAGGTAATGCAGGTAAACTTAAAATTGCAGTTTATAAACGGTCGTTTCATTTATTGCAGGGAAAAAAAAGCTTTCCATCCCTTTCTGTTCTTACCTGAAAAGAAATTCCCCCCTTAGTTACTAAATCAAGTAATTAAACCAAATTAATTGATAATTGGTATCAATTTCACTAGACATACCCAGACATGACCACCGCCAGCCTCGCTGAATCGAAACGTCATTTCAAATGTGAAAGAAAAAAGCAGCAGATGATGCCCTGATGTAAAGAAATACAAAAAAAGATGAGGAACTAAGTCGCTGACATCTGTCAGTCTACAAAGAGTTACGAAGCATTTTTTAAAGCTCTGGGATTCCAGCAAACCGCAGCGAGAAGCATTATCCAGTACGGGAGAAAACTTGGAAGAGCGGTGAATCTTCCCAGATGCGGCTGACCGACCAAAGTTCTTCCAAGAGTGCATTAATGACTCATCCAGGGGGTCTCAAAAGAACCCAAACTAAAATCTGAAGAACTGCTGGCCTCCCGTGCCTCTCATAAGGTTCATTTCTGTAACTTTACAATAAAAAAGAGTCTGGGCAACAATGGTATCCAAAGGAAAGTTACAATGAAAAAAGAACACAAAGGCTTGTTGCACATTTGCCAAAGACTGATTGGTCAAAATTAGAACTGTTTGGAAGACAAGGATCGAGTTACATTTGGCGGAAAAATATCAGAGCAATTAGAACATCATGACAACAGTCAAACGCAGTGGTCATAGCGTGATGGTCTGGGGCTGTTTGGCTGCTGCAGGATTTGGGCGACTTGCCATAGTTGATTGAACCATGAATTCTACTCTCTATCAGGAAATCTGGAAGAAGAATGTCCGGCTATCAGTTTGTGACCTAAACCTTAAGCACAGTTTGGTTATGCAGCAAGACACTGATGCAAATCATACACATACACACTACTCTATATCTTAATGGCTAGAAAGTGACAAAATGAAGGTTTTGGAGTGGTGTAGTCAAAGCTCTGTCTTGAATCTGATTGAGATGCTGTGGCATTACCTTAAACAGGCAGTTCATGCTCCAAACCCATCTAATGTTGTGGTTTTAATTAAAACAGTTCTGCGAGGCTGTCGGGTGGCTCACACGGTTAAGGCACTGCTCAGCAGTGCAGAGGTGATCACCACGTCGCGGGTTCGAGCCTCGGCGTACCCACCGGCAGGGGTCGGCAGCCTTTTCGGAGTAGCGCACAATTGGCTATCGCGCTACAGGGTTTCAAATTGGGAAGGGACTGCCGGATTTGGGTGCTCAGCGACAGCTTTGTTCGTTGCTCCAGCGCCTCCTGTTGGCCAGACGGGCACTCGTCAGGAAGACTCTGGGTTTGTTCACGTCCGGATATCCTCCGCCCTCGTTCGTAACTTACGAAGATTCGACCAATGAGTGTATAAGAATCAGTGGCTGACGGACACGTGCTTCGGAGGAGAGTCGTGAACTGTCTTCACTATCCTGAGTTGGCAGCAAGGGGTCGCATACGAGCAAGCTTTGCACATAGTTCACTAATTGGGCATTCCAGATTTGGGTGGGATTGGAGATGCCAAATTTAAAAAAAAAAAAAAAAAACAGTTCTGCGCGGAAGACCGGACCAGTATTGTTCCATAGAGATGTTTAAGTCTCATTGCTAGTTATCACAAGCGTTTAATTGCAGTTTCTGCCGCGAAAGGTGGCACAACCAGTTATTAGATTTTGGGGGAGAAATTATTTTTTCACATGGGTGATATACACTACCAGTCAAAAGTTTTAGAACACCCCAATTTTTCCAGTTTTTTTATTGAAAATTTCTCAGTTCCAGCCCAATGAATAGCTTGAAATGGTACAAAGGTAAGTGTTGAACTGTCAGAAGTTTTCTACAGCCCCATGCAGTATCCTCTGGTATGCACCTAGTCGGTCAGGGGTTCATCCTACAGCAAGATAATGACTCAAAACATGAGTCCAAGCTCTGCCAGAACTACCTTAGGAAATAAGAACAAGATGGTAAGCTTGAAAAAATGGAGTAGCCAGCACAGTCTCCAGACTTAAACCCCATCGAAATGGTTTGGGATGAACTGGACAGAAGGGTGATAGCATAGCAATCTACAATTTCACACATTTATGGGAACTACTGCAACAGAGTTAGGAAGAAGTTTCTTAAGAATATTTGATTTCCATTGTAGAAAGAATGCCACAAGTGCGTTCAGCTGTTATATCTGCCAAAGGTGGCTACTTTGAGTCAAAAGTTTTGAATATATTTTGGTTTATAAATCGATTCTATTATTTATTTTTTTAACTTGAATTGTTTATTTGTTCTATCATGTCTATACTTTTATTCCAGAGTACAATGAGACATTAAACTGCATAGTTTTCAATAAAAAAACTTCACTAAATGAAATGATCATTTAAAAGCTGCCTCTTTAGCTGCCGGGTGGCTCACACGGCTAAGGCACTGCTCTGCAGTGCAGAGGTGATCACCACGTCGCGAGCTCGAGCCCCGGCGTACCCACCGGCAGGGGTCGGCAGCTTCCTCAGAGCAGCGCACAATTGGCTATCGCGCTACAGGGTTTCAAATTGGGAAGGGACTGCTGGATTTGGGTATATAATAACAGCTTTGTTCGTTGCTCCAGCACCTCCTGTTGGCCAGACGGGCGCTCGTCAGGAAAACTCCGGCTTGGTTCATGTCCGGGTATCCTCCGCCCTAGTTTTGAACTTGCGAAGATTCAACCAATGAGTGTACAAGAATCAGTGGCAGACAGGCACGTGCTTCGGAGGAGAGCCGTGAACTGTCTCACTGTCCTGAGTTGGCAGCAAGGGGTCACATACGAGCAAGCTTTGTACATAGTTCCCCAATTGGGCATTCCGGATTCGGGTGGGATTGGAGATGCCAAATTAAAAAAAAAAAAAAGCTGCCTCCTTTACTCAAGTCTTCTTCGTCCTGTATAAAATTTTATAAAGTTATCTGAAACATTCAAATTTGGCAAAAAAATCAAGGAAATTGGAGAGGGGTCAAGTGCTTTTTCATAGCACATACATACATATATGTACATATGCACATATCTTGCTCAACAGGTGGAGACAGGTGGAGATGTGAGACATTTTAAGCTGCTTATTGGCAGATTCAGGTGTGCTTTTTTGGGATGAGAGTGAAAACCTTCAGGATGGTAGATCTCCCAGAGCAAGATTGAGCAGCCTTGCCATATCCTTTGCTTAACTTCATAGATAAGACTTGGACTAAATAAATAAATGAATAAATACACACTTTATTGACATTTTTGCGTTAGCCACATTTTTTTTAAAGACAGGACTGGAATTTGGCTAGAATCTGACATATGGCATCGTGGGGCGGGAAGGTGGGGGTTAATCCGGAAAGTTATAACAAGCAGGTTTTTTTTTTTTTTATCTGCTCAGTAGAAGGAGCTAATCCCTGCATGTGAGCGTTTAATAGAGGGGACAATTATCTTTTCGAGGAAAAGCAAACAGAAGCTGTGGTTAAAAAAAAACTGTCTGAGCTAACGTTGTGTGTGTTCACAGTACCCACTGGTGTGAGGGAATGCTCTTTCGCATTCATTATTTAATCATTCTTATTTCATCTCCGCTTTCTAAAGTCTCTCCTATGGCAGTTGACTGGCTGTCCATGAGGTTGTAATTAATTGGTGGACGTTGATTTTTACATCCATTATTGAATTCAAAGAGCCTTGTTTGTGAAGTGCTTTGCAAAAGCGGACATAGTAAATGGATCGTCATGTGAGCTGAAGCTTAAGGGTGAAATTAATGTATTTGTTGAAGGCAAACGGAAAGATGTGGGCTCTGAGGTCAAGTTTACGCTCTTTCCTGTCATCTCTGGGTTAAATTGGGGGAAGGGGAGCATGGCTTTTATTTGCCTGGTCTCAGGCTTGTCATGTTATGCACCCACCAGCAGATGGGGACTGCATTCCTCCTCTGTCAGCGTGACTCCATTAAGGGGAGGAGCCGAGAATCGACATTTGCAGAAAACCAGCCTATCATGAAGCTCACCTCTGATCTGGCCTAGGAGGGAGAACACTGGTCGAACCACATAGTGCATAGTGTGGCATATCTCATCGTCACACATGCCCAAGACAGCAAGGGGACACACCACTTTAAGAGCACGCATAAATTACGCACGAGACGTGAGCATTTGATCATTTTAATTTCTGATCACGAGATCACTAATTGATTACTTGGATCAGTGCTCCATTGCTAGTTAATTAAGTGGAAATGAAGAAAAATCCAAAGCTATAGTTTCTCCCATTAATATTCATGAACGATAGACTTTGGAGCCTGCATAAAATAACAGATAATTCACTGATTCTCTGAATCCCCCAGCCTGCGTGTGGGAGGGAATGCAGATCACTTTCCTCTGAGTCATTATTTATACAAAAAGAATCAGGTTTCATCTGGCACTCGGGGTCGATTTATTTGAGAGGAGTCTCAGGCCTGAAAGGATATTTGAATGAGGAATGAATCAAAGTCTATTTCCAAACTATCAATACATGTACTGTGATCAATAAATTACACAATTTTCTTGTTGTTCAGTGTGTATTATTGTTTTATTATAAAACAAAATTGGCCGTAACACACGCCCAGTAAACAAAATCAACTTTTATATTTAGGCGTTGAAGCATCGTACTGAATGGCTGGAAAGAGGCTTCATACAACCTCAGAAAAAGATGTTTGTTTGTATTGTCTCCATTTAGAAACTGTTTTCAATCTCTGTTGAACTCTAAAATGGTGTAAAAGTGAGGATTCAACAAAGTAGGTTTATTGTTCTGAGTACAGCCGTTTCAACAATCAATGCCCTTGGTAATGTTCAGCGCTCTGAATACTAAGCCAAGTAGAATCCCTTGCACCTTGTTTAACCTGTATTCTTTTGAATTACGTACATAATTATTATTTAAATTCCAATTATGCACCTACATTTGGTGGTTATGGTTTGGTGGAAAGAAAATAATTGAGTCGAAAGTTAGGTAGAAAGAAAATAGTTCCTATATTAAGCTACTCAAAACATTCTGTGCGTGTTGTTTGGAGTAACATCTCCAGAAGGATCTCGGGAAAGAGGCTTTGCCTTTAAATTTTTCAAATTTCTTCTATGGCTCATTGAGCACTACAAGACAAATGCCATTTACTTTCATTATATTCGTGAAAAGGCAGACATCAATGATCAATGTCTCCAAAACTCGGCAACTCAGACCAAAACAATCTAGATGGATAAATAGCACTACAGGTTAGGAGGAAATTGTGTATTTTTTGTTTTGTGGTGAACTGTCCATTTAGAGTGATTTGTTGTTGAAAGCATGGCCAAGCGCCATGATTTTATTATGAACAGATGCATGGTTTTAGACTCTCTGATGCAACAAAACATGAATACTCTATTAGGAGGAAATTCTACTTTGTGAATGAATAACTGAACTTAGTGGAAATTCGCTCCTGCTTTTAATAATATATGCGGTAAACTCCAGCTGGAGATTCTTAACCAGGCCCTCACAGGCTTTAAGATTACAGTTGATGATATCAATTGAATGCTATGGATTAACATTTAATTTGTAGTAGGGACAGAGAGTATCCTTTGGTAAGCTCTGCAAATTGAAAACCATTAAAAGGCTTTGTGTTCTTGTGACTCTTCAGAGACAAATTCAGCAGGAGGCAGGACCGATAGATTTCACATTTAGATTAAGGTACTAGTACCACTTTGATATTTGTCTAAGGCAGAACAGACCTTATCTAAAAATACTGTCTCCTTCACCAAAGCCACGATCTAAGCACTAATACTCGACAGCATCAGGGCTGTGGTGTTTGACTGCATCTCAGACAGTTGATGGTTCAAGTCTCAGTGTAGCCACGGCAAGTTCAGCAACTTCAGTGCAGCTGCGAGCCTTGAGTCCACCAGTGGGATGTGCTTGCTTAGTGTAATGTAGTGTAAGTCACTTTGAATGAAGTGTCTGCTAAACAAAGGTAATGTACTGTAGCTGCTTGGCTCTTTTGCCTGACAAAAATTTTTTGCCTGAAACTGAAATGAATAGGATTCCTCTATGGAATCATCGTCCTTTTGAAACCCTTTTCTCCCTGAGAGTGTTGAGGCCTTAAGACAATGTTAAAACAATACATTTCAGCCAAAAAAAAAGCGTGTAACTGCGCGTGGCTGGTGTATCATTGAGGCTAACAGCTTTCTGCGTGCTCTGTTTGTTTTGCGTGTCCTTCCGTGCGCTGGCAGTGTGCGTGCATTCATTTAGCACCTCCCAGTGATTAATGGGTTGATCAATAATGCTTCATCTTTGGCAGGGTCCTTATTAAGTGGTCAAGTGAGAAAGGGGCCGTTTGAGGGGAGAGGCTTGAGGAGATCGTCCTTCATATACAGGAAGCAGGAATTTCCTGAAGGAGTATTTTACCACATTGCTGCCGCATGACGAAACAAGCTGTAATTAATGTGGTTTTCTGCAAGTTAACCATCAATGACAGCTCCATGCCGGTCCTTTGTTTGTTAAAAGTGGGGGGAGGTGGGGATTGTTCTGGAAAGTGAGGTGTCCCTAAGGGCCGAGTGCCAGTGAGGAACCAAAAAGGAAGGTGGCTCACATGAGTTGTGTCATCTAGACAGCCTTGCGTTCGCGCCATGCTGCGGCGAGATTGAAGGATGCGCCTAGCAGAAGTAGGTGAACTCCTGAAGCTTGCTGGGAATGAGTGGAATTCGGCTGTTGGTGGCAGGGGAAATTCTATTCAGTTTGCCATTCATCAAGCACCACAGATTATTCTCTCCCATACAGCAAGGCCAGTTCTCTGATGATTGGTCTTCGCCCTGCAACCCACGTTAAGGGACATTTTCTGACCCGGAACATTCCAGCGCCTCAGGATTCAATAATGGATGCAAAAACATGCTCAAAGAATCTAAGATACACTCATGCTGAGTTCAGAGGTCTCAACAGGACATATGGTCGATGTTTGTACGTTTTCATAGTAAAATCTTGAGCATCAAACGTCTTTTGCTTCATTTGACTTAAGTAGTTTACTGAAGTTGTTCACTAAATGAATGACCCAGGTTGGTATCGGATATTGAGGCTGAGGTGTCCTTTAATAGCGCTCTCACCTTTTAGTTCTCCTGCACATTTACACAAAATGAGTTAGAGAGGGGCGTTTAGAATAATCTGTGCAAGTCTGTGACTTGCCAAGGATGATGCTCCCTTTTTTTAGTCTGAGCAGCAAGGGGTTAACTCTGCTGGGCAGGGGGCAAGTTTTGGAGTCGAAGACCCTCGTGCTGAAAGTACTTAAGTCACAAAATATTCCTTTTGAGGAGTATGAGAAAATCACCTCAGGTAACTACAGAAGAAATGTTCCCATCCTTGCCCCACAGTGTGTGTAAGTGTGACTTAGGTGCTTTTAGCACTAGACTCTTCAATTGCCCAATTGCTCCCCCTTCAGAGGTGTACGGAAAGTGTACCGAGCTTGTTGAGGCCGCTGTAATTGCTCAAGGACCTGCGTCACGCTCCACACCACCTCCTGGATGTGGGGTTTTAAATCTGAATTCTCAGCTCTCAGTGGTCACTTTTGCATCTCTTGAAGGCGGCCCATCCATCCCTCAGCCCATCAAAATGTTCAGCTCTACTCCTCTATTCTATTTATTTTACTATTCTATTTATTTTTTACAACAGCAGTGGACTTTTATTACTAAGCAACGTCCTCTCTTGTGTCTACGTGAATGAGGCTTCAATATTTCAAGAACACTTTGCCGCGATGCTGTTATTTTTTTTTTGTTTAAATGAAAAGCTCTGTGCCTATATTTAATGCCAGCATGATGCTGCATTACCATGCATTGTGATTTATTTTTTATTCTTGGCAGGCAGAATAAGACAGCTGAAAGAGAAACAACCTAAACAAGGTTAAGAATACATTATAAGAATCCATCTAATGCATCTCCAATTGCATTAATTGCAGAAATCTGTGGGCGCTGACAAGAGGCCCTTCCAGGTTTACTTTCATGGGCGGCTGGGTCCAGGATTGAAGGCTTGCCCGTGCAAATGGGTTTTTTTTTTATGCCTTTCTGATGGATACACGGTCTAGACGAGTCTGCCCTCTTACAGAGGGAGAAACGCTGCATATAAAATGCAGAAACATTGGTGAAGGCTGAGACAGGCAAAGGGCTAGGGTGGAGTTATTTGTAAGCTTTGGCGTTGATATCTGTCATTAATATGTCATTAGCAAAACCGCTCCGATTTTCCGTTCAGAGGCAAAGTCAAAATTCAGTGCCAGGTGATGCAAAATTATAACAGTAGGTCGCAGGACCCTTCTGTGACAGCTGGGATTGCTGCTGTGCTGTGGGGGTCAGTCTGATATCGGATGCGTTATCCACCGCAACTTGCTTCAGCTTACTCTCTCCTCTCATTTGGATAAGTGCCCAAGCTCTGCAACCCCCCACCAATCCACTCACTAATTAAGACCGTAATACTTGATGGGGTGCGTTGCCCCCATCGGCCCATGCAGAGCTGTCTTCCCTCGAGTGAGAGCCTGGGGCCTGTCCTGGTGGTTCCTGTCAGAACGGCATCGCTGGTAGTTCGGCTTCCCACCCTCCCGTGCCAGCTGTTCACAGCTCGGGTGGGTCAGCTGTTTGTTGGGTGATTGGTTGCTAACATTAATGAAGCAACTGGGGAACTTAGCACCAATGAATGGTTGGTTTGCTGGAGCAAGCTGTGTTTCGGTCCTCATGGATACCACGGTGGGTGGGGTTAAGGCGAGTCTTTGAAATTAAGGTGCGGCTGCAACGTGCCACTACATCTACCCATTCCTATTTCTATGAGAGAAATATTAGCTGCTTCTTTCAAATAAAGGCTGGGTTCTTAGTAAAGAACTGGGGGCTTCTTCCGGCTCACTGTATGTCAACCTGTGTTCAGGCTGGCGCTGACTGCCCTTGGCTCAGTACGACGTCTGTCAAGAAACTTGCAGAAATTTCAGCCTTTTATACAAAAACCGGAAAAACAAAATTTATTTTATAAACGAATCTTAGAAATCTAATTTGCTTCAGATGTACCTTGGGACAGAGTCAGTGTCAGTTAACTTGGGCAATTTAAAAGGGTCTGACGTCAACAGTGAATTTCATTATTTTCTGCTGCCTTTGAAATGCAGGGGAATGAGAATAAATGTTTGATAGCTAATTTTAGATGAGCAAGCTGACACTTTGCTCTGAATGATTACTTCTTTCTTCTCACTTTCAGGCATAATAATTTGATGATACATTACTCAAATGACTTCATATAAAGCTGACAATACTGTTAGACGCGTTGGAGCTGTCACAAGATGGCACAACAGATGAAGTCAGCTTCTGTCCAATTTCCGAAAAAAGTCATCGCATTTTTTGCAAATTGTTATGGCTATGAGAGAAATACATCACTATTATGTCATTTGACATAAATTTGAATACATCTGCTGTGCTACTTTGTGTCTCCTCTTACTTCATGCGCATGACTGCAATGTCAGCCTTATAAAAAGTTATTTAAAAGCAGTATTAAAATCTTATTCAATGATAGCTTCTATGTTAAAGGCCTTCTTGCGAGCGAATAATCTGTATTCCTAAACTGTACCCTTCCACAGTTAAGACTCCAGTAATGTTTTTATAACATGTCAGATTGACTGGGCAATGATGTGAGTGCTGCATTCAGTGAAAAGTCAGGACAGTGGTCTGTTGGATCTGTGCAGCAGTATGATTTGATGGTTGCCAGTCTCGCCATGAGAATGTTAAAGGTAATCCACTCTACATTGTGCGTGAATGCTGCAGAGCTCAGCTTCCATTATGAGTAATAGATATGGCGACGTCGGCCATTTTCCCCCTTCTTTTTATAACATGGGGAACCATATTTTTCTGTGGCTCTGGCATTCGTCAGGAAGATCATGGTCAGGCTTGAGCCTTTGGTCTAAAGTATCCACAGCTCAGATGCAGCCATCATGACCTTTGCTTTTAAATGTACCAATAATGCTTACACTACCCACGCCAAAGCCAAGGTTGAATCATTCATCCGTTCAGCTACTCAACATGTTTTCAGTTGAAAACATACGTATACTTATCCACCTTCGGCTCTGCAACCCTCTACATTTTATTGCTGTCAGTTTTATTTTCTGAACTAGAAAATCCTCTGTAAATATATGTATGAAAATATTTGTGTGCACAAATTGTGTAACACACAGCCTGGCGCTGTGAGTCACTGCTTGAAGTGCATACATTTCATGCTGTGCATAGAGTGATACCCTGGAACCATCTTTTTAGTTGACTGAAACGTCACATGCATGTTTCAAACAGTATGTATGGCAGAGGTGGTATGATTTCCCCAGCGAGCTGCAGTACCAGCTGTCTTTTTTAATCCTTTATGCAGCGGTCTTCAAACTCCACTCCCCAAGGGCTGCAGTGTCTAAGGGTTTTTGGGATCACTATTCAATAAGCAGTGAACTCAGGCCTAATATACGAAGTATGTAGACTCCTTAGCCAATCAGTTAAGCAATTATCAATTCAGCAATTATGTACAGGAACAAAACAAAGAGCTAGTAGCCATTGTATTTCTGAAATATTTGAGTTTGAGACAGCCTGCTTTATAGGTTTTTAACTCTTAGATGAGAAATGATTTGTTTTGAAACGATTATTTTCCTTGCGTTACAGAAATCAATTGGTTCACTTCCAGTAGTGATTGACAAATTGGTGATAGCCAAATCACATTTTTCACTAGACTGTGTGTTGCCCGACTCAAATCCTAGCATGTTCGTGTATGTTCTAGTGTCGCCAGACATGGACAGCGGTCACTGTCATCACGAAAAAGTATAAATTGACTAGGGACATCTAAACGGCTTATTGCTGCAGTGGAATAAGTAATTTTACTAAATTTCATTTTGTTTGGTGCTTAATTTACTAAAAGGAGAAAACAAATATTAAGGATTTGAAACAGATGGCGTACGTTAAGGATAAAATTTTGCGGTGGAACTGGTTCAGAGAATACGATTTCTTTATCTCAATGGAAAATTGAGGACCGAAAGTGTATCAACATAGCTTCTTAGTCTGATGTTCTACTCAGTACATAGAATTCCACTAAGCATTTTTGAGAAATTGTCAGTTGTTGCAACAGGTTCCCGGCAGGCCAAACATTGTCTACCTGTGAAAGACTGACCAATACAATGATGGCAAATTTACTACTGTCAGCAACTGTTAAAAGTGAGTAACAGATTTATTCACAGGCATAACCTTGTAACCCACACGGAATGAATCTACAGTGCCCTCAATCATTATTGGCACCCCTGGTTAAGATGTGTTCTTTAGCTTCTAATAAGTTCAGTTTTTTTTCAAAATAATATAGGACCACAATGAAAAAAAGAGGAAAATCCAATCTTTCATTCAAGAGCATTTATTCAGTGGAGAAAAAATCCCACATTAAGAAATAATTCTTTGACATCGAATTATGTGTGCCACAATTATTAGCACCCCTGATGTTAATACTTTGTTCAACCCCCTTTTGCCAACAAAACAGCACCTAGTCTTCTCCCTTAATGTTTCACAAGATGGGAGAATACAGAAAGAGGGATCTTCGACCATTCCTCTTTGCACAATCTCTCTAAATCATCCAGCGACCTGGGTCCTCTCCTCTGCACTCTCCTCTTCAGCTCACTCCACAGGTTTTCAATGGGGTTGATGTCTGGGGACTGAGATGGCCATGCGAGGAGCTTGATTCTGTGTCTGGTGAACCATTTCTATGTAGATTTGGCCACATATTTAGGGTGATTATCTTGCTGAAAGACCCAGTGACGACCCATATTTAGCTTTCAGGCGGAGGCCACCAGATTTTGATTTAAAATGTCCTGGTATTTCAAAGCCTTCATGATGACATGCACTCTAACAAGGTTCCCAGGACCTCTGGAAGAGAAACAGGCCCACAGCATCACTGACCCTCACCCATACTTCACAGTGGGCATGAGGTGCTTTTCTGCATACTCATCTTTTGTGTTCTGCCAGACCCACTTAGAGTGTTTGTTGCCAAAAAGCTCTATCTTGGTCTCATCTGACCAAAGCACACGGTCCCAGTTGAAGTCCCAGTACCGCTTAGCGAACTCCAGATGTTTGCGTTTATGATTGTGAGTAAGAAAAGATTTTTCCGTGCATGCCTCCCAAACAGCTTGTTGGCATATTGATAGCACCTGATGGTTGCTTTGGAGACTATGTGACCCCAAGATGCTACCATTTGTTGCAATTCTTTCTCAGTGAGCTTTGGAGAACTTGCACAGATTTCTTTTTTCCCCTTAAAATTCAGTTGAGTTGAAGGTTACATTTTTATTCGATTTTCAGTGTGAGAATACCGGTATGCTTCTGCAATAAAAAATTAATTTATTTTAAGGCTTTAACCACATCTTAACCAGGGGTGCCAAAAATTATGGAGGACGCTGTATATGAACATATATGCACATATATGCAACCTACATGCAGCATATATGCGGCATATAGGCCAAATTCAGGCACATAAATGTGCTTATAGAGGGCATATAGGTCTACTATACAGTTCATATACCCTGTGGCAGGTTCTGTTTGTCATAACTCACTTTTGCAACTGTCATACATGATGCTTGGCTCATATTTTTTTCTCAAGGTAATATCTGCATATTAGTCCAAATTCCCTCATGGAAATAACAAGAATTTTACGCAATAACTTATTAATTGCGTGTGAACATGTGAAAATGGCATCACATTTGATCCTAAATACATGTTGACATGTGACAACGGCATGTTATGTCTAAACCAGTCATTATTGACCATGGCAATTGAGAGGAGACAAAATGCTATGATATCAATGCAAATATCTAATACTATTTGTTACATTTTTTCCCTGAAACATTAACAATAACAAGGTCATCAATTCTTTCTTGACCATACTTATGTCCATTCTGTGAAGATTGAGTTGTATATTGTGGAAGAGATGGAAATGTATAAAAACAAAATGTTTGGATTATGTTTATTTCATCAATTAAGCAATTTTTCAAGTTTAAGTCACTGCCAGATTCACCACATGAGATAAAATTGGATTCACATCATTAAAGCTCATACACATCCACAGAAAGGTTATACACTACACTGTTACATCCACCAAATGCAATGTTTTCTATCTTGTCTGTAATGCAGTTTCTAGATGAATATGGCTCAGAGGTCTTTAGTCTAAATGTGGCAAAATAAAACAAAAATAACAAAATAAAAGTACACAAAATAACATGCATTCAAGTAAACATGCCTTTCAAAAGTCATTTTTATCCCCACATCTATTTGAGCATTTCACTGTAGTTAATGAATTTGAAGATCAAGTCTACATTTCTGTTCACAGTTTTAATGAATAGACACATTTTCTTTTATCTCAGATGCTTTTAAAGCAACTGAAGGTCCCTGACTTTTTCCCACAGGGATGAAATAACAAGGATTCTTAAATTCCCACTCGGTATGAACCTATATAAACATATAGGTTTTTATCCCCGCCTCGTATCAACCAGCAGTGGTCGACAGCTCTTTTCAGAAGTAGCGCGCAATTGGCCAATGCGCTACAGGGATGCAAATTGCGAAGGGCCTGTTGGGAAGGGTTATGTAGATTAAGGTTTCCTTAGACACGTCCTGTTGGCTAGACGGGTGCTCATAGATAAGATTCTGACCAATATAATATTTGACTATCCTCTGCCGTCGTTCTGAGCTTGCAAAGTTTCTCCTAGCCAATGCATAAAAAGTTATTGGTTATGGTCGCGGGCTGTCAACAGGGGGCTGCATATGCGAAAAAGCCTAAGCATTTGTACATAGATCCCTAATTCGATATCCCAGATTCGGGTGGGATTAGAAATACTTAATTAAAAAAAAAAAAAAGAAAAGAAAAGTTGAAGTTTTAATTGGCCGTTTTCATATATTATAGGTACATATATGTATCTATAATATATGAAAATGGCCAATTTTATGTATGTCACCTATATGCGAAACCTATATCTGGCCCTTTATTAAAACCTACATGTTTATATAGGTTCTTTCCATGTGGGAACAGCCATGTAAGACTGAAATTCATGAGCAAAAACACGACACGATGCGCGCACTAGCCTACTTATTATCACACACATAAGTCTCTCCCCAAAATAATTGCCATCATCCATTGCAGCCTGGGGTACAATGTTTATATATTTGTGCAGCTTGATCAGAACCGATTCCAACAAAGGCTTTGACGTCCGAGGCATTACATTCACAACCAAGGCAATGACAAAGTTCATGTTACTTATCCTGACTGACTGTCGCAGTGACCTCAGAACAACTGTTGCTCAAAGTAATAACCAAATATCACTGCGACCAGCGACATCCATGACTTGCCAGTTGCAGTGGCGTTCTGTTGCCGGACTATAGACTAGCCACTGGACTTGTAAAGGGTTAATTGGATCTTAGCTGAACTGTGAGGGTCAGAGAATGTCTGGGTTTCAGAATATACTGAAATTGAATTAAAGTATCCTCAGGGAAACAGAGTTGTGCTAATATGGTGGCTGAGAGGTTCATTCCTCATCACTGCATGAGTGGGTAGAGCGAGACGGACTTGGCTGAGTCGGTAGTAGAACAAGCTGAAGGGTATGGCGTTCCCCTGGGGTCAGTCTCAGGCCTGGGACTAATAGATGCAGAGATCTGATTTGTCTGCCTCAGTGAAGAGTGTGATATCTCAGAGGGGCCTCTGGGTGCATATGGTAATTTCTCAGCACCTGATGCTGCATTGCCTTTTTGATTTGCTGTGAGTAAAAAATAACTGCGCGCAAGAGAGAATGATGCGGAGGAATAGACGACCGCAGCCTCGTCTAGAAAGCGAGTCGCATGTCACACAAACCAAAAGCCCTTTCCTATTCACCGACTGCAAACCGACCCCCCTCCCCATGCTTGTAAATGCATTAACGGAGTTTCACAATGTGTTGTGCCACGGGGTGACATGTCAAGGGAGCACGGTGACGCCGTTTGAGAGCGTACCGCGTTGCGTTGGAAGGGATGATCCTGAACAAAATTGGATTTACGGGTTTGCGACGCTCCTCTGGGGCTTGTGCCGCATGGGCGCCTAGCCTGATCGGGGAGCTGATGGAGAGCTCCTTAAAATACACGGCAGAATGAAACGCCGCTGCCGCAGGGATCCGCATTCTCTGCCTCTCAAATCCCCTGTGGCCACAACCTTGGTTTCAGGGCCTTCCATACATTCCTCAATAGTCACACTGTGTTATTTTTTGTTTATGCGATAATTCATCCTTGTTACAAACAGAGTGGCTTTTTTTCCGTTTGTCATGCCAGTTTCATGCCTTATTCAATCTCCTAAGATTTTATTTATCATTTTTATTTGTGCAACAATGCAGAGTTACAACCCTGTTGACGAAAGGGGATTTCCAAATGTGGGCTCTCGGATAGAGCAGTTTGATCATTTCCATGGGGTTTAACTTTGAGGATGAAAGATGAAAGGTAACCTGGACTGTGTATGGATTCCACCATCTTTTTTTCCTGTATATTTTCCCCTTCCACATAATTCCTTCTCATTTCCAAATATTATTTTTTCCCTTTTCTTTTTTAGGATTTTCTTGCATTTCAGTCAGGAGAATTTGCATCTGTACCTTTGTATTTGTATCTCCTGTAATCTGGAAAAACCTAGTGAGTTTACCAGTGTCAAGGGTCTCGCAATTGAACAAAAACATGTTGATTCTGGACTTTTCCTCACTGGGGGAAAAAAAAAACTGAAACTTCATTTTGACGGTTCAAATAACACTAATCGCTAGGGTTTTAAGATTTTAACCACTCTTGAGAGCTGCAAATGAGGATCAAACTCCGTTTCTGCAGAAAGTGAGACAGGAGACCTGTGCTACACAATCCACAAGTTGACTGTGAATGTATTTACCCCATCTGAGTTTTTTCATATTTTATTGCACCAAAGAGATGTCAAAATCCATTTAGTTAGACATTTTGTCACGAAGGGGCATTCAATGCCATTTTTTCAATCACAGAATAAAAAGTGCGGTGGGATAGTGATTTTATCGCACTTGTGCCTAAGTTATACTCTCCGTGCCCACAAGTATGTTAGTGTCCACTGGGATTTGCGTGACGAAAATTTTGTCAGCAGGGGTGTACACACATGCTCTGTGCTGACATCCGCAGACTTCTCCTTCCGGCCAACGTGCTACAAGGGCACCAACTGCGCACACGCTAGAAAACAGAAACTTGTGAAAAGGTTCCCCGCTACCTGCTACATCTCTACAGTTCATCTTTAAAACAAGATTTGTTTTGAAACACCTTTAAAATGTTGTGTGCAAGCGTGGAGCATGTCCTTCTGTAGATGCTGATCTACTGTGCAGATGCGGAGTGTGTCCTCTGAGCGGACCCCAGTTCATAGTGTAAACAGAACAGTTCATAGTGTATCCATTCGTGGTGTCCATAGTTGTTCGTGTACCTGTCCGTTTGGGAGTAAATTTGGACCCTTTGGTCACTACAAAATGTCAACTGTGAAAGTTCTTGACAGCATTATTTCAAGAAGGATAATTTTGCTCTGCCATTTCTCAGCATTTTTTTTTACTTATTTTACTTATTTTACTTATTTTATCGCAATGCCCAGCACCTGTTCTGATGCCTGGCAATTTTTCTGATGAAATATAGCATATTTATTATTCATTAACAATGCTAATCTTATATAATTTGAATAAACGTCATAAGTATTGAGAGTAAAAACTAATCAGGTGCCTTTTTGAATCCTTTATGTTGGAAAATTAAATGTTAAACAATGTACAAATGTCAAAAAGGAGAAATACTTTTGAAACGCACTCAGTACTGGCACTTTCTACATTTAGAAGTCATTAAATCCACTGAGGCATTTTTCACGAGAATGCTAATTTTGAAAGCTTAACTGATGTCCCAATCTTAATTTCCCCTCCCTTAAATGTATATATAAATTAAATAATTATGGGTACAACCAGTACCATGCACAGGAACAACAAATTACATGAACTGTAGCTGGCTAATGATGTGTGTCTTTCAAAATTGCGTAGACCATGTGATTATCAATCTTTTTGAGCAGTTGACTTATTTTTGGTTATATTTTATTCAATCTATAATAACAGATCATCAGGAATCGTGCCCACAAAAACTTGAGGTGGGTAGATCACTGGGAGGCAACCTTTTTATCTCCCCATTATTCTTTCATAGGGGAATCAAACACAGTACCCGCCTAGATTTATCATTGTTCTGTCATTGTTGCAATGGTATCTTTCGGAATCTCTGGTGGCATAAAGGCTGAGAGGGCAGCCTGTTTGCCCCTTGTGGGTTGGAATCCAGCCTGGGGCCTTTTTGCGTTGTGCTCTCATGTTCTTCGGGCATTCGCATGAGTTAGCTCTGAGTGCTTTGGTTTCCTCATAAAGTTTAAAGTCATAGATGTCAGCCTCATTGGAGTCTTTATTTTGCCCATTGATATGAGTATGTGAGTAAATGGTGTGTGGGCCCTCGCTAACTGTCCAGGTTGTATTCGTGCCTTTTGTTCATTGGATTATTAAAAGGGCGCCAGCCACTCCCCATGGTCATGACCAGAAATAAGGTTGTTAGATAATGAATGGACCTCTAAAAGCCATTCTGTGCCCCACTCAGTGTCTTCAACAGGCTCTTTTCTCACCGTAGGTAAACGTTTCTTTTGTTAATCTTTATACGGGTTCAGTAATGACATTTATTCATAATCAGGTTCCTGATTATTATATTTCCTGGACATATGAACATGCATATTCAATCAGTCCCTTTGTTTACTGAATAAAATAAGCCAGCAGTTTGGCTATCGAACAAATATGAGGAGAAGAATTACATGAGCGATAGCTTTGCATATTTCAAGGCAAAGTACCGACATTGATGTGTATACCATCATCGATTCAATACACCTATAAGCAAAGGTAGACATGCGAAGGGTTCATGTGCCCCAAATAGGTCATTAGCATTAAAGCTATGAACAGCTCTAATTTTCTGCAAAACCGAGTATACATGCTGTTGCTTTTGGCAAACCTAATGAAGTCATTTTGAACATAAATACTTACCGATGCACTAATGCTCATATGGATGAAAGAGAATGGAGGGACTCACACTTGTAACCCAGCTGAATCCAACAGTGATGGCTGGGAAAGTGCCTCTAAGCTGTGTTGCTGAAGGTGCTCCCAAACTATCTATCTTCTTTAAATTAAGACAGTGAAACAGATGGCTCCCCGGTTGCCAGTAATTTAAGGCTCACCGTAAGCACTCAGGGGGCCCCGCTGCCTTTTGGTTTCATACCAAAGAGGAAGAGTGGCTTCTTTAGTAATATTTGTCTCGTCGACCATTTCAGGGACTGAGTTTGACGGCGCGCCTGCTTCACAGAGGGTACTAATATGTCTCATAATTGCTGCTACTATATCTCAACAATACAATTGTTTGTTTTATTCCTTCAAAGTGTTTTGGCTCTTTTATAGAGAATAGAGAAGTCTGCTTTCACCCACATTTTAGCGGTATGTCTAATTTCAGTCTTTCACAAAAGTGTTCCAAGAAATGTCCTATTGTATTTAAGTGGAGTGTTTTGATCAAGCTAATGTTATAATGTGACAGTAACCATATATTTTGCAATAGGTGCCTCTCTCTGGATCTCATTTCAATGTGTTTCCTTGCTGTTTCTTATATTCCATTTGCTTAGAATTTACTATGACATTTTAATCATAGAATTGTTTGTTTAGCAGGTTGTTCGCCAGTTAACTTGAATTTATTTTTGTAAAAACTCAGGCTTTTCCTTGTTATTTAGTTACGCTACATTGTTTACATTTGCATTCCCTAAGACTCTGATTAAACTGGTTGAATGTATTTATTTGGCATTTCTATGCTAATCATCACGCCCAAATATTACAATGAATATTGCTTAATATTTATTCATTTACACAAGTAAACTTCTTCCAGGGGGGAAAAAGTTTATTTCAAAGTATCGTGGCATAAATTTTGGAGTTGGTAAAAAAGAAAAACAAATAGAAATTTGGCAAAATAGAAAGGCAACTAAGAGTTTCAATTTTTCTGGGCGGGGAAGGAAAATCTAAGTAGTTGGGGGAAAATTAAGTTCCTCTGGAACTTTAGCTGTATTAATAGTGGCCCAGTGCTGTCGTCACATCCAGTCTTTCCGAGGCTGTCCAAGTCCATTAAAATCGGGACTCAAGTCCTACATTTTCAAATGTCGTCACAGCTAGAAAGGCAAATTGTGACTTGCTAGTTAAGGCTAGGAGTAAGGTTAGAATTAGACATAGATTAAGGTTAGGGTACAGGTTTAGGTAAGGCATACATTGACTATTGTTGAGATCAGAGAAAGGCTGTGGAAACCCAGAAAAAATCAATGGACGTTAATGTAATGTCCTCAGAAAGATAGAAGCACAAGGATGTGTGTATGCGTGCGTAGGTGCGTGTGTGTGTGTGTATGTCTGTAAACTTCTGCTAATTTACCTTTCACTCTCCTCTCATGCATATCCCAGGAAATGTAGGCGACATTGATCGAAAGCATTCCGCGTAATAATTATATATAATTATATATTAGATTTTAGCATAAGTGTCATGTTAAAAACTTTGTGTTCTTTTCTTTAAGCTTGGTTTAAATTTTTGACATCGACTATGTATTTATTAATTTGTTTTTTTTTTTTATTGGCAATATCTCAGGTTCATTCTGTGTTAACATTGTCGCTCCCCTCTTCAACGAAGTTACACTGAAGCAGCTGATCGTTGACTGTATCTTAATTGGGATCTGCTTGAATTATCTACTGTAAAACTAACACTGCATTCGTTCTCCGAGCAACTTATTTGCTTTCCCCGTTTACGTGAGGGAGATTGTGCAGATGGCTTCTGTGAAAACTGAGTGCCAACTCTTCTAGCCTGCCCTTGGAACTGTGCTGCACATTCTCTAATTAAATTGACAAGGAGCCGGAATTGGTATCATTTAACACATTGAACCTAGAGGGAGATGGATTCTTTGTCAGAACTAAAAAAAAGAAGAAAAATATGTTTCCCTGACTGTTTAATTCAGGGACTGGCTTTTTGCTGTACTGTGTGTGCGCGTGCTCGCACGCGTGTGTGTGCGTGTTGCATGTATGCGTGTATGTCTTTGTGTGTCCCTGTGTGCATTCGTGTGCACATATATGCTTGTACATACATTTGTCGATCTGCTGCTGTCGCTAATGCTCACTGACCCCGGGAGCCCAAGTCTGATGGTCAGTGTCAGTTATTACCTAATAGTTTACGTGGTCATCTTCAATCATTCTCATAGTATTTCTTTCCTGTTCACGGTGGTGTAGTGCATGGAGGCAATTCCCCTATCCACAGAGCAGACGTTCTGACCCGGTCCTTTGAGTAGCGCGACACTGATGTTATCCGTATATCACGGCCTTCTCAGCCGCAAGAGCTGAACCCAATTCAACTTTTTTATTGGATATTCGGGAACATTGCCTTAGACAGCATCTCCCACTGCAATCATCAAAGTTGCATTCCCCCTGCAGAACTGGAAATGCTGGCAGATATAAACACACACACACACACACACTTGTGCTCACACACTCATCATAGGAGGGAAGTCTGGAGTACAGGTCAGGGAATTTCTTCGCTTCACTTTTGTGGTATTTGAACAATGTGTTTGAGCAAGAGTCTGAACTTCGGTAAGTTTTCTTCTAGTATGGCCCACCGGGTGAATGCATAATGTGATGGTATTTCGAATCCAAGGAGAGGGCATTTCGTGTTCCTTTTGGGTCAGCGAGTGGGCCGGAGAAGACGAGAAACATCCGTACTGCACAGTATCAGCGATGCAGAGAAAAGCTTGAAGTAATGTCATGATGTAACTCTGCCACGCTCTAAGAAACAATTTAGCCACACGGGCTCTCCCGAGCGACTGAGATTTTCTTGTTCCGGCCGGCATGTGCTGCTAAGATGCGGTATAGGAGCTGGAGTCTATGAGCAAGAAGGCATTTCTTGTACCTGGTAAAAGGAAAGGGGGGTGAGGGTGGAAGGGGGGGGGGGGTGCGTCTCAGCGCAAGGGAAACCGAATGTGTTTTCCCAGGTGAATAGCGTGCTCTTTGAACACAAAGGAATTTTTTTTATATATACTAGAACATTCCATTAGCCTCCTTTGATGTTAATGCTTCCATCGTTCCTTGTTGATGTGTGCATTAGAGAGAAAGACATCACACAGAGATGTGGACTGGGTTTTTGGGGCACCATCTGGTGCATGGTGCATGTTCACTGCTTGGGCCGTTCCTCTCTGCCACATGGACACTTAACTCCGTGCAACATGGCCGTAATGATCTAATGGAAACCCAAACATGACCAATGCTGTTCTTGTGTCCAAAAGCCTTGCGCTAGTCATAAACAGAAGGGAAATCTCCAATCGCTTTTCGCTGAAGCTTTATCCGCAGGGGTAAGCATGGACGGGGAGGAGGACGTGGGAATTGTTAAATCACTGAGCAGAAGTAAGGATGCAAATCCCAAGGCTCAACAGTACTTCTGAGTGACCGAGTTTAAAATCCGCAACATGCTTCCAAGGTCAAAATATAAGGGCTACACAGTTGATATGATTGAAAGTACCAAGAGGACGATGCCAGGGGCTGCAATGTCATCTAGAGTCCAAAGAAAGTGAGGGATGAAAATTATCCTGTTATTTTCAAATGACAAAGGTCCTTATTTCCCCCTCTCCTTGAAGTTAATGCGATGACGCATTAGGGCTCTTCAGCCGTGGTGTGAGTGATAGTGCCGTATCTTCTGATTTGCTGTGGCTGAAATACAGATTCTGCTTCGCTGATGAACAGCCTTGATGTGGAAGGACACAGAGGCTCCTCTCCTTGAATTTCTGCATGAGGCCTAATAAACTAATAAAGACATTTAGAGCACAAGTCCGGCTTAAGCCATTCTCTTTAATTCCTTAAGATTGGGTTCAATGTTAACCATTTAACCTGTATTAAACAAAATACTGAAAATGCTGCGTATGTAAAATGACTTGCGATGATCATAGGAGCCCTGTTCTTTGCGCCATAATGGGATAGTAAGAAGAACATCCTTAAAGGATTCAAGCGCATATTTATAGCATCATTTTTTGAAAACTGTTATGTTCATTGTGTCTCACTTGGAAGTTTAAGTGTGGAAATTAATAAAATGAAGTAGATCATAAATACGTCTGTGCTGAGAATGTGTTAGCTGGGCGTTCTAATGCCAATGTAACAGCAACTACTGGTAATTGAATGTGACTAGGTACCGATAATGTAAATTATTTCTTTATTTCAATATTAAGAGATACTGGGGCTGTGAAATGATTGTTGAAAATTCAAATTGAATCCAACTTCCAATTGCAAAGCATGCATTTGAACATAAAAATGTCTCATTGATATTGAAAAATAATGTTCTCCAATTAAAGCCATATTTGTACTCTGCATTATTTTTGCAAGCCAAAGCAGAGCTGAATGTGTAGCCTACATTATTGTGTTTATACTTGGTCCTGTACTTTACATTTATATGGTGCCCTAAGTCAGTGGTTCTCAACTCCAGTCCTGGGGACCCACAGCACTATAAATTTGTGTTTCAGCTCAGCAGTGGGATGATTCACTTAATCAGCTAATACTAATTGTCAGTCTCTCAGTTCATAGAATCACGTGTCCCCAATAAAGGAACACTGCCTTCAGACATTAAACTTTCTGATTAAGAACAGTATTTTACAATGACCTAACCTTAAGCACACTAAGTAGAGCAAGTTGCAATAATAATGCAATAAATAAACAGAAAACTAACTTCACCATGTGGGTCATTTTTTATTTCATATACCCTAATCCATTAAATCTGGGGGCCTGAATTAAAAATAAGAATGAAATATTTTATATTTGGTCCCCTAAGCTTGAGAAAACCTTGAAAATTTATTTTTAAATAAAGAATTGTCCCTGTGACATCAAATTTCAATTTTGTCAACATGCAAATCCTCTTTTAATGGTGTTTCTTATCTCAAAAAGTAGCCAAAGTGTCATGTATGATTGCATTTGCCCTGGTTTACCACACCTATTTCAACTTAGCAAGAGACTAAGATTAGGATTTGATTGACTGAATCCTGCCATTGCTGAGCTGGCAGACAAATGTGTAGGGCAGTAGGTACCCAGGACTGGGCTTGAGAAAAACTGCCCTAAATGGTGACAGTATTCTTCGTCTTGGGATTTTTCGTCCCCGGACTTTTCATCTCTGAATTTTTAGCCCCTTAACTTTTTGTCCCCCGACTTTTCCTCCCCATGGACTTTTCCTTCCCGGACCTTAGTCCTCGGATTTTTCGTCCCCCAACGATAAAAAAAGGTATAACCATTGTTGATCGACAGATGGACGAACGGACAACAGACAGATCAACATGATATAAGGGTTAGGGTCAAGGATAGTGTTATAGTGATAATGCAAGCATAATTGGGGATGAACCATCCTGGGACGAGGAGTCTGGGGACGAAAAATTCATGGGACAAAAAGACCAGGGACGAAAAGTTCACGGGGGAAAAGAGTCCGAGGAGGAAAATTCTTTGGGGACGAAAAGTTTGGGGACAAGAAGTCCGGGGACAAAAAGTCCAAAATCAAAGAGTCTGAATACAATCGCAAAGTGAGCAGGCTTACAAAATGGTTTTCAGTCAGTGGTCCGTAGGGAACAATATTGAGAAGCCAGTACATCTTGAACATTAGCTGGCTTTGACACACTTGAGAACTATAACTGTAATGGTTTTCTTATACTTTATTATTAGTTCAAGGATAGAAGTTCTCTGCGGATCCACGGAAATCCGCGGAGTTCAGATCACAATAAATCATTCTTGAGATTTGTCTAAAAAGGTATGATATTGCCAGTGCGACTATAACTGTGATAAAATATGGTCTACCGGCCGGCTTGACTTCACAATGGAGTGCTTAACACCATTGCAACAGTAAACGGCAACATGTCGCAACAGTTCACAGGTAGCTGCATGCTTAATATTTTCGGTCCCTCTTTGTTAACACTTTTTCATAGTATGGACAAATACACGCTTGACTGGTTGATTGAAATAGTGTTTGGAGTGTAAGTTATCTTTGAACCTGACTATGCTTCTCACGGTGAGCTGAACGAGTCAGAAAACCTAATAAACATAATACCTACATTGATCAAATTCCCTCTGTTGGCTAGCATGATTAGGAATGAGCACACAATATTAACTAGCTAGGTCAGCTAAGACCCATCATCCTGCAAAAAATGCATATTTCAGAAATAGTCCAATCTGAAGTTAGTCTAGCTCTGCACTGGCCAGTAATAGTTTCCAACGAGAATGCCTTTGTTTGCTGCATAATGTCGCTCTGCTCACTCCGATGATTCAACTTATCTCACGTGCAACTTACTATCGTCATGACCAATATTTTCAATAGATCACTAAAAATATAAACTATGATTTGTTAGATGCTGAATGAGCTTGGCTGTGTAGCCAGCCACGTGGCGTTAATGTACGTTTCATTTGGAACAAGCTTTATGGCCTGTGTGATATCTGATTTCAGCTTAAAACGTAATGGAGCCTCAGTTAGCGAGCTTGAACAGCCTCGAACATGTGCATTTATAGACACTGCACTTTACTGGTATTATCACTGTCTCAATATTTAACTAGACCTCTGTCCTTTGTCTTTTTAAATGGTGGCAGGTCGATTGAAAAAAGAAACGTGCGCTTTAATTTATTCAATCTCGGATAAATACATTTTGGGGTGTTGCAGCACCCTTACTTCCCGTGGTAATGTTTCTGTGGCGGCAAATTGGTAAGTTCTTGAAACGAAGTTGAGTTTCTTGATTGTTTCTGCGAAATGGTGAAAATTCTCACACGCAACAAGAGTTATTGAACAAAGAGATCGACAAGGATGTAAGAAATAAGTTCAGAATGGAATGGCTTGACAAAGTTGTAGCCATCAAGGTGAAAATCAGAAGTAAATTCGTAGAAGTCTTGAAAAGTTTAGCGAATTTTGTGAAGAAGTTTGATGTGCCAGGGAAAGTGCTTTGTACATGCTGCAATCATTTGATAAACTATGGTTTTTGTGGTTGTATTGCAATTATGGAACATGCACAGAAAGTGAAGAGACCTGAATAACAAGTAAATCCCAGTTTTTTTTAGCATGGAAATATGTCTGTATATCTAGTTACCTCTACCAAACGAAGTTGGCAGGAGGTTATGTGATCGCTGGCGTTTGTTTGTTTGTCTGTTTGTCTGTCTGTTCATTTGTTTGTTGGCAAGATAACTCAAAAAGTAATGCATGGATTTTGGCGAAATTTTCAGAGATGTTGAGTATTGGGACAAGGAACAGGTGAGTAAATTTTGGCATATCTAGGCCAAAGTACAGCTGAGATATACGCCAAAGTTCAAGATTTCAAGTCTTTCCAATGGGTTGGCGTTCCAGTCGCCATGCTTTTGGGTTTTGCTGCCACCTGGAGGAGGTCTGCGCTCTCTGAGTGCTTTTCTAGTTATTAACCTCCGCCGAGGAGGTATATGTTATCGGTGCCATTTGTTTGTTTGTTGGTTTGTTTGTGTACAACATAACTCAAAAACTTATGGCCGGATATTGACAAAATTTTCAGGGTAGGTGGGTATTAATTCAAGGAAGAGGTGATTGAATTTTGCCATATCTAGGCCAAAGTACTGCTGAGATATATGCCAAAGTTCAAGATTTCGAGTCTTTCCAATGGGCCGGAGTTCCAATCGCCGTGCTTTTGGCTTTGCTGCCCCCTGGCGGAGGTTCTGCGCTCTCTGAGTGCTTTTCTAGTTGATAGTTTTGATGACTTCTAATTAATACACGAATGTTCAAAACCCAGGGGCTTCAGGGGGTAAAGCCACCCTGAACTCCCTGCCAGGCTCTCCCCTGGACCCTGCTGGGAGCCTATGGCCCCCAGACCTCTGTATAGGTTTCAGCTGAAATCATCAACCTCTGTTGCCATCCCTGTTAGTTATCTCCACTTGGATACTTAACATGACATTTTACCCAATCATGCTTAACTACAGTAAACATTAGATTACTGATGTCTGCTTCTACCTAACATGGGCTTCCCTGCTGTTGTTTCATTAGGTTATGCTCAAAGAATCCAGCATTTTAAACTTACCAGAGCTATTTAGATTAAAAGAAGATTTTTAATTTGATTTTCCTCATCAACTGAGGTTGTATTCGATTGTTCTGGGTCCTGACAACTAAAGCTTGTGTAACATGGGAGGAAGAAGAATGCTTTTTGTTTTGTAAATGTCTTGAATAGTGAACTCATTAACTTCCATTCATTCCGCGAGCACCTGTAAGTTTGTTTTTTTTTTTTTTTTGTGATGTAATGCATCTACAGTCCCAGTTCCTTTAAGGGCAGACAGCTTTACTTTAATGTTATTGGGTCCTATCTTAACGATCCAAGCACTGGGTCTGAAGTAGGTCCATATCCATTTTCGCTGGTTTAACGGCTGGTTACCTGGCACAAAGGTCACAGTGCGTGATTCAAAGGGGTTATACTTATATCTTTTAATTATTCGGTCGCATGTTTTGGGCATAAAATGAAATAAACCACTCAGATTGTCATCTCCCATTCCGTTTAAAGGCCAGGCAAGCCAATTGCTATTATGAGAGCAGATTTTCTAAGTAGCAGGACGAAACAGTTCTCTGCATTGGAAACGTGTGTGCTCTTACATGCAAAGCCACTATACGGAACCTTGATCACAGTTATCTCCAAAAATGTTAATTTGAGCTTTTTAAAAATATTTTTTTTAATTTTTTTCAGTCATCTCCAGATGAAAAACACGAGCAACATAGTCAGTGAATCAAAAGCGCAGAGAACCATCATAATAATGCGCCCTTAAAATTGCAATTAAAAACTGATTAATGACTTTAGACAAGGTTTTTGTTGGTGAATCACGCAAGAGCCTAGTGCTACCACAAGATAGCAACAAGCCAGTATTGCACCTGACCACACGTCATTTTATGACTAACACGCCTATCGGAGATCAAGTTGGCGCAAATGAATTGGCTATTTATGCAGTGTGGACGCTGGACGGGAAATTGGTATTTTCTTTGATCATAAAGTTGCAAAGACACTTGCGTAACGTTTTGCGCCCCCATGCTCTGGGCATAAGATTAAAAAAAGATTCTTTTGGGCCTTTAAGGAAAATATTGAATTTCACATTTTGAGCAAAATTGACTGCCCTTTTAGATGTTAATTAAAGCTTTAAGATAATTTGATTTGACAACTTGAACGCGATCTGCAAACCCAAGTAGTAATGATCACTGCCTGGCGAGTCGGAAACTCTATTTCCGTTCGTGAGCGGAGGCAAAGCACAGCTGTGTCACTGTCGTTAGAAGGGTCGGTCTAAAATAAATTAATTAGCTGTGGGTGTGGTGGGGGTTTGGTTCCATTAAAGCCGATGAAATCAACCACTGCCGTTCCCTTTAAAATCAGCGCATTAACACCATAGTGAACTTGCAGTCTATTGAAGAAGATGCATCCACTTTGCATTACTGCTGCCTTATTCAGTCCTCTGCTTCCATACTGTCAGTGGTTCAATGATGTGAGCCGAAAAAAACAGTGAAAACTAGCATCAATGTATTTTTTATGAATGTGGGCCATTTAAATGATATGCAAAATGGTGATTGAAAAAGGGCGAGACTGAGGTTAATTATTCGTAGTTTTCCCCCACACAAAGAAAATATGCATGTAAAAATGGCCCCTCACTCGCCTTCTCCTGTTAGACCCCAGCACTATTTTGTAGGCATTATTTATATGGTAGCCAACATAAGGGAAGTGATAATAAAGAAGCGATGGAAAATATTATGAATAATATGTGAGCTCGCTGGGATAAATTCTCATGAAACTACCATTAAGCAACAGTGTTTGCATAGGAAGGTGGTCTCGGTGTGTCAAAACGCAAGCAAGGTCTTTGACACAAAAATTGCCAGCATTTTTTATTGATGCGCCCCCTAATGTGCCGTTCAACCCTCTGTGTCACTAACATATTTGTGGCAGAGCATTAATGCCAAACTGGGCAAAAGCTATTTATGTGCTGTTTGTGATGGATGAAATTGTGATGAACGTTACCACCATTTGCGTTTCCAGTTTGAAAGGAGCGAAAACAGAGCCTAACAACTTCTTCCTGAATAGGTCTGTGCTCAAAATATGCAAGCTCTCACTTTTTTTAAAGTTGTATTGCATTGCTATTGCTGAGGGGACCCTCTGGAGTGACTTGCTTTTTAGTATTTGAAGAATGTATGCAGCTCGTCTTTGGTCGCAGTCAGCGTAAAAGTTGTGAATGGCAGGTGGTCTCATCTGTCACTGTATTAAAACCCTCAATCTGTCAGTCTGACTTCAGGCAGACATCTTTGTTATTAAACTCCTTCTTATCTACAGGAATTGTGAGAGCCCCTTTGTCTTTGCTTTTCACCCTGACTTAATGGCTGATGGCTGTGGCTGAGCTGCCGACATTTGGTCTAAACTGTAGTTGTTAGCAGGTTTGTACCTCATTACACACCCTTTCCAGCCCCAAACCACTGGGGTTATGAAAGGCACAGGCGGACCAATGGACAAATGCCATTTAAATTGCTCATAAGTAGCTGTGAATTCGCTACCACAGTTTTGGCTTTTAGGACATCAGAGTGTTTTTTTTCGGCGCGTGTCCTTTCTGATGGCAGTCAATTCCGAGGCTAATGGATAGCAATAATGTTTATAGCTTCTAGTGACAAGCACATTTGGTGTGACAGAAAATGTTATCGTCGAGGTTTAGCTGGCATCAACGCGGAGGTTGACTCTGAGCTTCATCTTTCACATGACCTGGCATTAATCCTCTAGTTTTTTTTTCTTCTCATATTTTTTATGACTGATTCCTAACCAGTTTTTACAGTGATGTTTTTTTAATATGAGGTGAAAAATATTTAGATAAAAATGGCACTATGTTATTTTACTGATGTTGTATTTGGGTAGTTTAACAGTTCTATTTCCTCACATACACACGCACACACAAACACACAAAATTGGAAGCACTTTTAGACCGTTCATTTTCTAATTAGACAATCCAAAACACTATACAGGCCCAGGGAAAAGGAGAGGCGAAATAAGATCTGTTTCACAGAGGGCAATATTCTAATATGAATCAATTAATGCCTTTAGTGCCATTCGTTTTTTATCACATAATGGTGATGGGTTGATATTTGTGTTTCATGCTACTCAATCATATTGGTTCTCATGGTGTCAAATGTTGCCTCGGAATGGACATTTTCATTGACATAAGATTCATACTGTCTTATGGCGTGTGTTTTTGGGCTATAGGTCATTCCATTAAGATTCTGAATTATTGGAGAACATGTCACTACAGTATTGTTAAAAATGTCTATATCTCTTTTTATTCATTTGACCTCAATAATGCACCAACTATAACCTTTAAATTAAAATTAGGAAAATGAGACATTTTCAGAGGCTAGAAGGGCGTTACTCTGTGCTTGGCGTATTTTCAATCTATTCTCAGATTTTACTGTGTTTTCTCCAAGAGTACATAATGTTATAGGCATGCATACATTCATGTGAAGTGCATCACAGTTTAAGAAATCTGCAGAACACTTGTAAATATGAAGTATACTCAAGAGTGTGAAACTGCCCGTTTCAGGAGTGTGGTGCATGCGTCTCTTTATGGTTTTCAGGGGTAAAAGTTATACTCATTTTGGTCATTTATGAGAGCAATTTTTCTATGGCTGGTTAAGTTTATCCTTTTGGATTACAGTCGGAACTAGGCTTGTGAACATGTGTGCTTAAGTGAAAACCCTGGTTGACGAATAGCGGAAAAACCAGTGTTTTATCTCCGGTTAACATATTAGTGTTCATTAACAGATAGTATTTCTTAAATACATGCATGGAGGCCCAGATATTTGCAGACTCCAGCTACATTGGTTCATTGTCTGCAGTCTATCTATACTCTGTTCCTGTTGCTTTTCTGCTGGCTATTTAAAGTGGCATTGATAAGAAGATGAAGCCAAGGACAGTATCTAGGCAACGAGTCAGTTCAGGTTGTGCGTACGTATTTCCTTGAGTGCGCACATTGACACATCAGTGGAGATTTAAGGTATTGAATTAAGTCTACTGCACTGTAATGCTTTGTCTGGAGTGCCTGTAAGGGGTTGCAATGTAGTGCAGAGAATCACACCTGCAAATGTATTTGTAACAGAAAATGCTCTGAGCAGTCACAATTAAGGCAGCCAAAAACGATGATGAACATAGTTAAAGTGTAGGCTGGTGGATGAGAAGACCATCAGGCTTTCATTCCTTGTGCATCATTGAGGTTTATGAAGTAAGCCACATATTCTTGGAAATAACAACTATTATTGTCAGTACTGTTAGGAGCATTAACACGGATGTATGTGGAATTAAGGAGAGCAAACTGCATTTCTGCTAGTTTGGAAACTTCCTTTACTCCACTGTGCTGACTTTCTTGCACAAATATTTAACAATGAAAACAACAGCAAATCAAAATGAGTATGCTGTATCTCAGCAATACAGAGATGCATGAAAATATTATTATTACTATTATTATTGTTGTTGTTGTTGTTGTTGTTATTATAATATTATTATTATTATTATTATTAATAATAATAATAATAATAAGATGGGTGGAGTATTATTCACCCTTTCTGTACTAACGGGCAGAGTTGGGAGTAACTCATTACAAAGTAACTAATTACTGTAATCAGATTACATTTATCAGTAAGGCAGTAATGTAACGTACAGTTACTAACAAATAAATGATCTAGTTACTTGCATGACTGTAAATTCCTCAACTATCGGCAGGACGGGAGGCCAGAAAAACATCTTCATCCTCTTGTTCTTCTTCTTCCTTTTGAGTATATTGGCGATTGAGACTGAGGACAGAAATCAAGTCAAACGTCCTTTTTCATGCGTGTTCATGGCAGTACTGTAGCCTTTTACTTGACTCACTTTTCTGTAAAGTGCTGTTTGGGCAGATTTTTACAACTTTGCTGTTGGCTCTGCTGTATTAAAGAGCATGAAAGAGAGATCTCGTATGTGCCCTAGAATAAAGATTGATGAGGATCTGGGCATATGCCAGGTTTTAGCATGACATGGTTTATTAATTAACTTATGGTGAATTTCAGATGATGGCGGTGAGTAATCCGAAAGTAATGTAACTAGTAGTGTAACTATTTACTTTAAGCAGTGAGTAATTAAGTAAAGTAAGGGATTACTTTTTTAAAAAGTAACTAGTAATGTGTAATGCATTACTTTTTTAGAGTAACTAGCCCAACACTGCTAACGGGACTCATTTGTCCCACAATATTCCCAAATATCCTGATGGGATATATGATTCCCAAAAGCCCTTGCATTTGGGCCAATTCCATTTTATAGTCACGGAAATTACATATATATGCAATGGGTATCTCTGATTCATATTTACTATATTCAATATTGAAAGGATTAAAACATTTTTTTTTCAATAATCATATATGATCAAACCTGTAGTGTGCTCCCTGGTCCTTTGATGTGATTCACAAATGCTCTGTTAGTGATGCCTTTCAGGGATTTGTACAGGGATTGCCTGTTCATATTCTCGCCAGCATCTCGGAGTTTCAGAAGAAAAGCAGGTGGGGGGGGAGGATTCCCATTAAAACGTGTCATTTAGTCTCCCTGCTAATTGCGCTTCCCTGTTATATACCTCTCTTGTCCCCAATTTTAATGCCACAGAATTATATTTAAGTTAAAATAAAGGTTATCTTAGCTTTCATCACAATCTTCAAAGAGTGGTTCCACCAGCTCCAAAGGGTCATGTGGTGAAAAGAAGGTATGAGAGGTAATTAGAAGATTGCTTTGAGAATATTAATGTACTTGGCACTGCAGCTTCAATGGCAAAGTGTCCTTATGTGCTAAATTTGTAAGGAAAATTATTCCTAGAACTCCTCACTGTCAACCAGTGGCGGTTCTTGACCCGGGAATCAAGGGGGCGCAGACACGTCCCTTTATGACAATTAGTCCTGGGTAGTTCTCAATCATTTTCCTTTACTGACGCAATTTCCAATTATGGTAATTGGCAATTGAAGACACGGTTTCTCTCCATATGCGATGAAACAGCGATGAAATCATGGGGTAAATTCAGTACAGTGGCGGAACCTGAACTGAGAATTGTGACAAAACCGTGTTTTCAACCCACGCAATACCGAGAGTGAAAGGCGATATTTCATTGGGACACGGACCTGATCATTCAACGTGAAGCATTGGCCTATTAATAAGTAATTCATTTTTCTGTTCTGAATTTCGCCCATAATCGTTCGATCGTGTCTTAAGTTGCCATTTGCGATAATCGGAAAACGCATCACTAAAGGAAAATGATTGACAACTTCCCAGGACTAATTGTCATAAAGGGACGTGTCTGCGCCCCCCCCAATTCCGGGTCTAGAACCGCCACCGCTGTCAACACTTTTTTTTTTCGCTTCTCTCCAAGAACAGATCTGTCACTCTTACTTGCTGGCCCACAAATGGAGAATTTTTAGCAAGGGATTATTTGCTGAGAAACTTTGATCCGCGAGGAAGGGACCCGGGACAGCGTAGTCTGATTTGCTGTGAGGTTCTGCCAGCCGTGTCAGAGGAAGGCTTCTGTCGAACGGTACCAAAGAGAGCGAGCGACGTGCCTTTCACGATTCGATCCCAACGCTCGTTTTTGATTTCTGCTCCGCCCAAGTAATACGAGAAAGCACTGTTGTGCGCCTTTTTGCTTTTCTCCTTCTGCTTTTCATAAAGAGAAGCAAATATTATCTCCCCATGTGCTGCATGCTGACGTGCATAATCTTATTCCTCCTTTCACTCTGTTGTGCTAATTAAAGTCTAACAACAGCAAGTGTTGAGGCTTCTCCTGGGACCCTATACATTCTGGTTCATCTCCTGATTAGCGACTCCATGCCATAGGGTCAGTGCCTAGCTGAGGAGAGTAATGAAGCCGAATGTGAAACTGAGTAAACCGATTCTCTGCCATGTACAGGAGGGCTTTGTCATGAAAATGGTTTTTATACAGTACATACATGATCTCGACAATTATGATAAAGGTCCGCGATATCTTGAGCAAGAAATGCCGATATTGAAGCATTATATGTGCTGACACATTGTTGGAATAATTATGTGAAATTACAACCCTATTAATTCGCTGAGGTGATTGGCACATAATTATCAGCGAGACGCGAACTGTCAAATATGATAATTCATTAGTCACATTCTTTCTTTGTGAGAAATCGGTTCATAATTATGAGTTATGTAATGCATGTCGCGGTCAAGTACCGGTTTTCGGTGGATTGTTCAGAATCCATTCCACCCACTGACTGCTCTTGGCAGGTGACACTTCTGTTCAGGACACTGAGTTCTGTCAACTGACTTCACTATCTGAATTATTACTTTTATTGGCTTATGTCCTGACTTAATTTCGACTCTGTTTTTTATTACATGTAAAGGCACTTAGAAGAATATATTCCCAGGATATTACCCATATACTTTAGTTGCTTCCATGCTCAGAACATGACTTTTTACTTTAATGACTATAATGCTCACTGCTGGTGTCTCGTCCCTTTGCCTTTTACTTCCTGTTTTCTCGTTCTTTTGACCCTCAGCCACTTGTGAGTCTGACAGTGTCTTCAGAGTGAATTGAAAGCATCCTCGTCAAATCCTGGTTTGGTGACTTTTATTTGACACGCAGGTCACGAAATAGTAACGGCGACGCTGTGTTTCCTTTGATCTCACAGACCGGAAGAAAAGAGAAAGGTGACCCGCTAAACACCGCCATTGACAAGATGACCAAGAAGACCAGGGACCTCCGCAGACAGGTATGGAACGGCCGTGAAAGCACCGATTCATGTCAGCTCTTGAAGTCTGCGTTTTGTACTCCATAAATGAAAAGCGCTGCAGTCGTCTCATTGTGTGGTGCCAGGAGTGATTTACATGGACCCCGTGGGTCACAACACCATGACTGGTGTTGGAGATGACTGTTGTCAAGAAGCACTTCATTCTCTGAAATGTAAAGCCAAATTGGTGATAATTTAGTCACTGTAATCTGCTCATTGTCCTCTCTCAATTATAGCGAGAGCTCTGATCTCACCGCGGGTGACTGATTTTGCGGGATTTTTTTTAAATAGTGGTGGTGAATGATATGAAGGAGAAACACTTTTTGCGCAGGTGCATGAAGTTACCCAAATAAATTTGATTTACAGACTTGAAATGGCACGGGGATGTGAGCATCAGCATTCTAATGCCGCTTTTACGCCCTGTTTTCTGATGAAGACAAATAAACAGAATACACATTTCAAATGAAATTACTTCACTGTTAATTTTTCAGCGGTGTTATTGCAGAGTAAGTGCATCCATTGCTAGTTTTTAATGTGTAAATTCAGCAGTGTGGATTTTCCACCCTCATCTCCCACTGTTTTTGAGGTTTTGATACAAATCAACTGGAAAATGTCTAGAATGGTCCTTCAGGGTGTGCTATTTTGAAACAGCCGCTTGAAATTCCAGTTGATTTCTAAGATGTTTAAGGTTCTCCTTGATAAAAACTTGATGACTCGCAGTGCCCTGTTGCAGCTGAACTTCCACCTTTCCAGCTGATGATGTCACTCTCGCCCCACCGTACACTTGCATTACATCAATTGCTGTGCAATACACCAGTAGCCCCTCAATTGCTATCAATATCTGGCAACCCTGCAGTAAGCTCCCTCGTAAACATCTTCGTAGACCCCAGCAGTTACGTCCTACACCAGAGCAACCACCTAGCATGACCATGGGAACCTTGGTAAAACCACAGAAACTACATGCTGCACCTCATCAAGCACGTTGTAACACTTAAAGTTGTCATGTGGTAACATCCTAGTAATCAGCAAACATGTAGTAAAGCCTTAACAGCCACCAAGTAAGTAATGGCTTGACAACCACAAATTAAGACTTTAGCAACTGGCACTTAAAAGCATGAATCTAACAACTGAACTTAGGAAGCACAGTAGGCGCTGTGGCACAAGTAAGAGCTTCAGCGCAAGAATATATTGTGAACTTGGTGCGGTCACACTTTACATTTTCTTTTGGAAATACATACCTAGTTACAAAAGTAATACTGTAATTTTAAAAGTCAACAGGCATTAATGAGCCATGAACAAACCAGTGATTTTTGGCTGATGTATTTGGCATGCGCACATATTACAGAAATGCAAATAGCCCGGTTTCCTAAAATCTGACCAGTATTGGTGAACCTTGCACTCACCTCTTCAAACTCCTTATTCTAGATAATTTTATTTCATACTGAAGGCTGTTTAACATACAGCCCCAACTCGTAAAAAGCTGGGACTGTTTGGAAGATGTACATAAAAAAGGAAGCAATAATTTCTGAATTTACTTCATTTATTTCATTGCAGACAGTGTGAAGATAAGATGACGCATTTAAAGTTTTGTCTGGTCAACTTTTATTTGTTGAAATGCAGTACATCCAGTCCTGCCGTTCAGGCCCTTAGCACATTCCAAAAAAGTAGGCAAAGAAGCAGCATAGGACTGGTTAAGAGGTTAAAAAAAAAAAAAAAACATTGAATTATGATGTGATTTGAAACAGCTGTTGTCAGCAGGTGGCTGCAATCATCATTTGGTAATAAAGCCACATTCAGGAAAAGGCTAGTCCTTCAGGAGCAAAGATTGGCCGAGGATCGTCAACTTCCCCACAAATGAGTGGAAAAATCATTGAAAGATTAGAAAACAATGATTCTCAAATAAAGATAGAAAGGGATTTGAATATTTCACTGTCTACAGTACATAGCATTATTAAATGATAGAAGGAATATAAAGGAATTTCTGTATTTGAAGGGCAAGGACGCAAGCCTTAGTTGAATACTAGTTATACACGATCACTCAGACGATGCAGCATCAAGAACTGCAAACTGTCAAATTCTGCAATATGTTGTTACTTCCACAACTTCCAGCTAAAACCTTCCCGCGCAAAAAGGGAGCTTTATGGATCATTCCATGAAAAATCAGTGTTTCCTGATTCCTGACCCTCCAGAATCAGCAGATTTTTTTTGTTCAACAACTTTATTATATTTAATGAAACCATGCAAAATTATACCTTTATACAATGATTTTCCTTGTTACAGGTCCTCAACATAGGCGTAAGTTGAAATTTCCTGATTTTGAATTGACAATATTTTTATTATCCCCCGCCGCACGATTAGCGCGAAGCGGGGGATATAGTATTCAGCTCCGTCCGTACGTCCTGAACATTGTCAGCGCAATATCTCGAGAGGGAGTCTACCTATTTCAATTCTTTTTGGTACCAACCTTCCAACTGGGAATGCGCAGACACCAGTCGGTTTTGGTGACCTAACGGTGGGGGATATAGTCACTTTAGTGACAAACTCTTGTTTCCATAATTTTTGCATCCTCATAACATCATAAGTACAGGAGATAACCTCCTAAAATTTCCGGAGTTGAAAAACACATTTGAGCTCTGTTAAAAAACTGCAACCTAACAAATTTTACATTCATTCCAGGTGCCTCAATCTAAGGCTAAAATCTCATTTTTCTTCAGCGTCATTTTTTCTATAACCAGCTTTGAGCATGAATGTCATGGAACATTTTTATAGTTATCATGGCAAAACTGGACAAATTTAATGTCTGTGACATAGACCTATAGAAACAAGCATTGGAACTCTGGATACATTTTCAGTTTTCTGACAACTGGCTGGAAAAAAACTTTAAAAAGAGCATTTTCTATCACTATTAGGGATAGGTGGTTGGTCATAAGAAGTTATGGCATATGAAAGGTCTCATTATTATGTAGATTTTGATACTAGGCTCATATTCTGGCCATATTTCCTCCTGTGTCAAAACAGTTGGCTAATATAGGCATATTTTGACACTCAAAATTGTAAAATTTGAGATTTTCTTTACTCAAGGAATTAAACAATGATATCTCTGAGTGAGTGAGCAGTATACACGTATGCAACATGCACAACAGTGTGGTTGGTAGGTTTGACTTCCACATTACGCTGAATTCATGTGCAACCTACTCAGTCTCACAGTTTTTAGTCCAAATTTGTTTGTCCTCCATGAAAATTTCATGTGGCTACTCTCTTGCACCGATGAAGTTAGGAGGGCTCAAAAATGCTGGAAGAAAGAGAGAAAAGTAAAAAGCACAATTTAAACCCACCTCTAATGACTTCCAAGGCCATGAAACACAGAAAATATTTGTACTATGTGGGTAAAATTTTGCATGGCCTCATTAAATATACTACAGTTAACGTTCAAAAGAAATCAGCCAATTCTGAGAGGGTCAGGTGGAAACTTTTCTCAGAATTGGTTAACTTTATATGGAATGACCCTTTTTTCAACAGCATCCAGAAGCTCCATCTGTTATGATCCAGACCAGGAATCAAGTGAGGAGGCAGTGCACAAAAGTACAAATCCAGTTGTAGGATTTATTGATAGTACGAGGATAACAATGGGATGGAGCCCAGAAGAGGAAAGCACAATTCAGTTCAGATGTATTGGGTGAAGTTGAGGAGGCACTGCCAATCACTTGCCAGTACCTTTCTGGGATGAAAGCCAGATGGAGTGAACACTCGGCCAAAACCGAACTGTCCCAGGGCATGAAGGAGTAGGAACGTTGTTCCAAACCTGATTACCATAGAAGGATTGGCAGCTCGTCCCAAATATACTGGACAGAGCAACAGCCTTGGAAATGGATTTAACAAGAATGCGGTACCTAGCCCTGGACCCTTACGAGGGCATTTTGTGCTTATTCTTATTAAATGAATTGAAGAATTCAAGCCTTGTGTAATGGTGCGTTTTAATTGTCCATCGTCATGATCTGCAACATGTTTTGAAAACTTTGACCCCCAAAATCTCAAAAGTATTTTTTTTTAGGTACTTCTTGCACACAGGTCTACAATTATAAGGATAGCTTCCATAAAATTCTTTCGTTAAAGGTTACTGTTTACTTTAAAGAGGAAGAGTTTGGCAAGTGGTGACTGTGTTTAAGCACAGATAGGGAATTACAAACCAGCAACTTGCAAATCAAAGGAGGAGGTATAAATACACGTCACAGGGACAAGGGGAGAGAACTATGAAACCAGACACAGCCAGGAATAAGGCAGCACGCAAAATGCAAACCAGTCAGGGGAGACATTATTTTTAGCGGCTACGCAAGTTGCTGAATGGGACGAGAGACAGAAGGCATTCACACGAGGGTCGTGGCACTATCAACTTTTTTGGGCTCGGAGGCATCTGTGATGGATCACCACACAGTGGAAACATGTATTGTGGTCAAGGAAATCGATATTTCAGGTCCTTTTTTTTTCTCGAAATGCTCTTTGCTCTGGACCAAAGAAGAAAAGGACCATCCAAACAGCAGCCAGAAAAAAGTCTGAAAACCATGCTCTGTAACTGTGCGGGATTCTGTCGGTGCCTTTGGCAAGGGTCATTCCGACTTCAATCTAGGTACCATTAATGCTGAAAAGAACTTTGAGATTTTGGAGCAGCATATTCTGCCCTCAAGACCACATTTTTTCCCCCATCCACAAGACAACACAAAACCACATTCTGCACGCATTTCAAAGCCATGGCTGCATAAGTAGAGGGTGAGGTTGCTGGACTAACCTGACTGCAGTCCCACTTTTTTCTCCAATAGAGAACACGTGGCATATTTTGAAATGTAAAATGCTACAAAAAAGATCCCACTCTGTTGTGCACTCGAAGCGTGGATTGCAGAAAAAATGGGCTGAAACCTGATACACTAAATCACTTGGAGTCTTCAATTCCTAAACATTTATTGTGTTGTTAAAGGAATGGCATTACAGAGTGGTAAATACTTTATGGTTCCAACTTTTTAAAAATATGTGGCAGGAATAGGAATTGAAATAAATGTTTATATTGAATAGTGATGTTCCATGTGATAAAAATCAAATAATTTCCTGCATAATACAGGTCAAAGATCGTTAAAAAATCACTGCTTACGGTATTAATTTAAAATACCGTCCCAACCTTTTCTGATTTGGAGTTGACACAAGACACAAGTTGAGACAAGAATTGCATCCTCAAAGGAAACATCAATGCCAGAACACCTGATTAGAATAAATTAGAATAATGGGTAAAGAGAGGTAGTAGAGGTAGTGTCAAAGCCTGATATATCAATTTGCCATCGGCCTGCGGACATAGCTGCCGGGCTTACGAGGGGGACCTCCATCAAGACAGTGGGGATCTCCCCTCCCCCCACACCCCCGACTCTTGTCAGTTTGGTTCCTGAGCTGACCTGTTCAGCTGCATATGTAATGTCTTGGTCCAACTCCCGATTGAACAAGCCTGATTTTCAGACTGTGGTCTGACTGGAGACGGTCCTTGTAAATGTGTATTTTGTTAGGAGTTTTTTACTGGACTGGACTTTTTTTTTTTTTAGTGGACTCATGGACTTTGAAGCAATTTTCAAGCCATTTCACCAATGCTCTGCAACCACCATAATATGGCTGCCTGCAGATTTTACCAGACATTGCAGAGGGGAAATGAGTGCAAGAAATGACTGTAAAAGAAACACAATTTACTGTCATGGCACATACACCACCAGCTGTACATGAGCTTTTATTATATGCATGCTGTGTTCCGGGGAAAAAAAAGTAATGTTAAAATATTTAATCTGACACATTCCCCATTAAGGCTTTGGCCTCAGGGTCAACTGTGAGTCTGTGCTGAGATGATATGCACTAAGACGAGTACTTACCCAGCACGCCTGCACATATGGTGTTTGGTTAATGCCTCAGTGCACTAACATGTACTGCACACTTATAACACTGATTCTTTGCCATGTGTGTCATTTTGAGGCTCCGTCTTGTTCACAGAAAAAGGGACCTGTATTTGCATAAATATTATAGTAAATTAGATTTTAAAGACAAAATGTAACCTTTGAATGTAGATGGCCTATTTGTGTATGTGGGTGTCTGCCATTAATAGCCTTGGGAAAGGTTTGTCAGGGGTGTGGACTAATCTAATTGTTCTAATAGCTAACTTGGTTTCCTATTGATTTGCTTGCGAAGATGGGTGGTACAACTCTGGGCTTGAGTCCTAAACCCCCGAATCTGAGGATGTTGATCCACGTAAACTGAGAAGTAAATCCATAGACATAAACCAATGACATCATATGAACCAGTGGTTCATGTTTGTGTTTGCTTATTCACAATGTTAAAGTTATATTGTCCATATATTTCCTTAACTCCAATTTCCTACCCTCCCCCCCCGCCAGTCCTTGTCCTCGGATTCTTTTCGGCCTTGTTACTGATCCAATGTTTGGAAAGCAGTAAACTTTCCTGTCACGCCTATTATAATTAGACATTAAAAAACTTGTTTGCAGATTTGCAAGGCCAGGCATTTTTAATCCTCTTAAGACATTTATTTCATTATCTATTGCAGTATTACATTGCGCTAGGGGTTTATTGTGCAGCTTCTCTAGTTTTATGGTACAGTAAAGTGGTTTAAAAGAAATGAAAAATGTTTAATAGTCCTGATTTACTTGTATGAGTCTGCTGCAATTTCATATCCCCGGTAGTTCTGATTCGCATATAATTTATTCAACACTTGCTGTGTGCATTTATATATGTGGTGTCATGGAAACCAAAGTCGACAGAAATACCACCTTCACTCAATGTTTCTCGGTAAAAACGGATGTTATGTCCAGCTTTTTTTAGCGTTCTGTCTGATCATATGATGCAGGTATGTCCAGTGCTGTAAACCCTGATAGTGTGGAGAACTCAAATGTTTTGTAGAAACCGATTACCTCAAAAAAAATTTTGTAGGCTAGCTTAATTGCATTGTGTGCAAGGAACTTGAAGAAAATGAGGTAAAGTTTTTTTTTTTTTTTTTTACATTTTTAAGTGCTCTGATCACAAGATCCTGAGGTTGGCATACGCAATTTTTTTGAGGTAATCGGTTCCCACAAAACATTTGAGTTCACCACACATGTCAGTCACTAGCTTGTGAGTCCCTAACTATGAGACATTATTGTATTGCCAATTTTAAAAATATGAATAACTGAACCTTTTTACCCCAGTCCATTCCTCGCTAACTACAGACAGTAAATTACCAGTGGGTTTGATTGTGTGGAGTGAATAGTATGTGATCCGTGTGATGAAATGGCAGACTGTCAGAGGTGTTTTAATACCTTTTGCCAATTGTATGTGGTGATAGGAACCAGCCCCGCTGACCAGGAATAGGCAGGGTAAATAATAGATGGATGAACCTTATTGCATCACTATATCTTCCTGAAATGACATTTCCTCCAGTTTTTATATAGTTTTTGTAATATTTAAGTCTTATTTCAATTTGCTGACTATCACAGTTATGTATGTTTCCGTGTGTAAAATTTTACCATTCTTCTAATTATCAAGTCAAAGTGAGGGTTTTTACATGGAATGTTTTGAGCCAACATGCCCTCTATACTCCTTGGTTCTACTCTATAGCCAGGATGCAAAGCCTGTACATTCTCATTCCAGTCTAGGCTTTCGCGGATGATGGCACCTGACCAAGCAGAAGTGTCCCTATAGTTGTTGAGTGATGAGGAGACTATGCCTTGTGAACTGGGGCAGCTACTTTTGGAGTAATGCATTGCCTGAATGGTGTTTCAGCTATAGGAGCTGAGAGCCACAGTGCAGCCTAACATGGTGCAGATTCCCGCTGCGCTACACAAAGGCACGGAATACATGGATCAGAAACCACTAAAGAACCATGTGATGGTTTGTCTTTTGTCTCTATTATGCATTCTCACACCCTGCTGCTTAATTGCCCATATACCAATTTGTACAGGAAAATCAGCTTTAATGGCCATTTCTTATCTATGCATGGCAGCAATTTATTTTTAGGCATTTTTGCTGCAATAACCTCAGCAATATAGCACGACATTGAAAGTAAATGAGTGAATTAATTCATTCATTTTTACATTAATTTGGAAACTGTTCTGCGCCAGTGTGCAATTTCAGACCCGTGAAAAGGTGTTTTTGTGAAATTCCTTATGCTTCAAAAGGAGTGCTGTCTCCGCCTATCTCACGCAGAACTTATTTCACGACAGTGTAGTACAAATGAAGAGTCTTCATTGTATCAGAGTAAAATGATTGTCTCAGCAGCAGAAGTTTCACCCCCCCCACATTGGGGAAAATATGTTCGTTCCATCTGTGAATTAAACATGAGCCATGTGTTAACATGAGCTCATTTGTACATTCTCTGCATTTGCAAATCCCCAAATCAGCACTGTGCTGACTAAACGGACACACCTTCGGCATCTGTCTCGATGAATTGTGTAAAAACAAACGTGTCACTTCAGAAGAGCGTCGCTATGATTCGAGTCAAGGAGACAAAACCAGAATGAAATAATTTCTTCTGCTTACTCTGTTAGTATTTAAATCAACTGTAAAAACATTTTTTTTGTAATCCCCCCCCTGGTGTGGTCATCAGCAATTACCCAAAACATAATACACATGTTACTTTTCCAGCAATAAGAACACAATAACTTCAATATGAAACGATATGAAAATATGAAATTTCAAAAATGAACTCTCTTCAGAGCAACATTAATGGATTTACAATCTTTCCATTCAAGTGTTAGAAAGTCATGGTTATTACAATCCCCAATCAGGAAAATTGGCACGGTATGTTAAAATGAAATTAAAACAAACCAGTGATCATTAAAGGGGACCTATTATGCTGATCCTTCTTTTAATACATATAAATAATGCCATAATGTTGGATGTCCATACTCAACCTCTGAAAAGTTTCCAAACATAAGGTACAGGGGCTTTGCCGTAATCCAAGAACGTGATTTTGTGAAAGTGATTTATTCTCTGAACAGCTCGTCCCGAGATCTTCACGAGATCTAGGCAAAACCTGACATCAGGTTGTGCTGTCCAATTAATACAGACCTAGTTGGAGCCAATCACGGCGCTGGACCTGCTCACAACGGAAACTATTCTAGCAGGCACAAACAACCGCCGATCATTCGATGCCTTAGTAGCATCTACTTTTCCAGAAACACAAAAGAAGAACCGCAGATCATTTGAGGTGCGGTTTTGTCAGTATCTCTCCCAAAGCTGCTTGTCTGTTTATTTTTGGATGCAAAGAAAAGCACCCATTTCTCTTCCAAACGACAATGCCACCAGAAATCAATCGGTAGCTTTTTTTTTGTTCACTGGCAGCAAACAGCCTCGGCCAAAGGGAAGGTTTGCAGTTTGTGCTCAGCATTCCACCTAAGACAGCTTTGTCAATAAAGGATAATTTGATGCAGGATACGCGTTTCAGCTGCTGCTCATACCTGAAGCAGTTGCATCGATCAAGCGCTCGGAGCCACAAGCTGTAAGGTTGAGATGGTAACATTGAGTCAACATAGATTTTTCAACCTCGACCAAAAATAACCAATCTGACCAAAACCCAACATTGAATTAATCCTTTTTGCTATCTGGGACATTTTGGTGAAAGTTGCAAATCTGAAGCACATGTAGTTGATTTGTTGTGAATTTTCAAAATTTTTAACTTTAGAGGTTTGCTGTAGAGCCGCCATTAGGACTATTGGCCTGTTTTTGCTACTGAGGCAATCTGGCATGGGACTGCACCTTTGTGCAAAGTTTGGTGATTTTTCGCGCATGGGAAGTAGGATTTCCTCAGAAGAAGAATAAGAAGAAAGAAGGACATGCTGGATAACAACAGGGTCCTGGCAGCTTAGGCTGCCCGGCCACTAGTGAAGTATTTCGTACTTGGGAGAAAAGGGAGGGGTTTCTCGAGTGACACAGCAACCTGTCTCATCCCAGGCGGTCAAATACTAACACAGACAGTAAAACCGCTATGCCATTTTGGAGATAAATGCGTGGAAAAATTGAAATGTGACAATTATTTGCAGAATCGAAAATGCCTCAATTCACAAGTGTGTATTGAACGCAGGATGGCATACCAAATGGTTCAATATTATATTGAGAACCGTGGCATCCCTACTGAATATGTTGCTCCAAAATCTCAGTTTTCTTCTCAGGCATTAATGAGTGTACTGGCGAACTGCACTCCATGACAGAGCATGGCTTTTGGACTGGTAACAGTCTGAATGGTGCTGTTCTTCTTTGGTTCAAAGCACACAGCACCTATTTCTTCTAAAATAGACCTGAAACATTGATTCATCTGACCACATTACACGTTTCCACTGTGTAATGGTCCATTGCAAATGCTTCTGAGCCAAGAAATGTCTACAGTGCTCTTGGAAACTTAATAAGACTTTCTTTTTTTGCAGAGTAAAGTTTTAACTGCCATTTGTGGAAGTAACTTTTAATTGTTGTGCTTGATAAAAGTTTTCCCAAGTAACCCTGAGCCCATGTGGTCATTATTATGTATAGATAAAGATCACTTATACCGGTTTCTTGACGTTTCTTGATGCAGTGCAGTCAGAGTGATCGGAAATTGTGGACACTTACCATGGGCTTGCGTCCTTGCCCTTTATGCACCAAAATCCCTGCAGATTCCCCGAATATTTCAATTATGTTATGCATTGTAAGGGACAAAATAACCTAATCTCTCCTGATCTTTCTCTGAGGAACATTTCTCTTAAACCTTGAAATGAATCAAATTGTGATGACTGGTGCACTGGACTTTATAATGAGAGTAGAAGACTGAGAGGCGAAGCAAAAACAGGGCTTTTAATGACTGAAGCGTGGCTTCAGTGAAACAAGATACCGCTCAGGACAATGGCACAAGGGTGAAATTAGCGAATAAGACTGTAACACAGTCTGACACGAACAGGAATTCTAGCAGAGGACAAGAATCAGTATAAAACACCTAACACTCCTCAGCTAATCTAAGGCTTTGTGACTAGAAGTAGTGAGAACAGGGTTATGTAAGCACAAACCAGGGTAATTGGATAGAAAGCAACAGGTGAGAGTAATTAACAGGAGCAGGAGCGGGTGCAGGCCAGTGGTTAATACTCAGGAAAGGCTGAGCCCTGAGTGGAATGCTGGTGAGGCATAACAGTTGCTTGTCGGTGATCTATGGCCCATCTTTGCTTCTGAAGGACTAGGCCTCTCCTGCATGCTGCTTTTGCACTAACTTATGATTAAAAATCACCTGCTGACATGAGCCGTTTCAAATAACATAATTTTTTCTTTTTTTGTCTTCTTTTTGCATCATTACTTGTCCTTAATTGCCTTCGTCCCAACTTTTCTGGAATGCGTCGCAGGAATGGAAGCATATTTACAAATAAAATTAAGCTGAACAGCCAAACCCTGAAATATCTCGTCTTCATACAGTCTGCAATGAAACAAAAGTCAAATCCAGAAATCACTACTTTCTGTTTCCATGTGAATTTTTCATATCGTTTCAACTTTTTCAGAGCTGGGCTTATACTATAATTATATTCCATTTATTATTTAAACGGAACCATTAATTTGAGGTTTTTGTCATGAATTGAAGCTCTAGTGAGTATAGTGAGCTATACAGAGCAGAACAATCACTTTTGTTGGACTCGCTAATGAACTTGTTGAGAGACTGCTCCGAGTCCATATCAATTTACATTGAGATGTCAAAGACTCCTTCTTTTCATTTTTCATTATTCTGTTTTTTTAATGAATTGGCAGAATACAGCAATCAAAATAGCGGATGACTTCATTAATGATGTAAATGGAAAGCACCCCGTAGTACAGAGCTCTCAGCACATTGCAGCTGTAACTGCACACACGCAAACACACTGGCTCACAGATACATTTTCTTGAAAAATGCTAAAACGAGCAGATTGCATAACACACCTTTTGATGAACAATAGCAAATGTGCAGCTCCCTCTACAGGCTTGATCTGAGGCCCAGTTCTTTTTAACCAAAGTAGTTCAAACCCGGAACTTAAAAATACAGTAAATGCACTAGAAGGGAGGGTGTACAAATGCCCGGTGTCTACCCTCAGTGCACACTAGCTCAACTTTGTCTCCAGTGCGCTGCCGAAGTCGTGACCGCTGCCGAAGTCGTGACCACTCCCGAGGTCAACCTGCCGCAGCCATGGCAACTGGTTAACGCCTAATGAACCAAACAACTTGCACACTGCTCGCTCAGTGTTTATCGTCATTGCCCTCATGTCTATGTATGGAATTATGCTTTATTTTGAGCTCTTAAACGCAAACTATGCTCACTATAAAAAAAACAGAAAGCATTTCTCATTGTATTTTGATCACCAAATATTTAGGCATTTCATGCCGTGTGTTAAGCCTACGAGCGTACCGTGTGTTAAATCGTTGCTATGCTGTGAATGTGAACTATAGTCAAGGTATTGAGTGTTGACCCCAGCAGAAGTGACGTTGACAATAGCTATGTTTACATGGACACACATAATCGGAATAAAGGCCCAATCAGATTAAAAATGCTTCATGTAAACACGTCAGTCGGAAGATTCTGATCCGATTCGGTCCATTCAGAAAGAAATTTCATTCCGAATCAGAGATGTGATTTATGTCGATCATCATTCCGAACAACATCCATGTACACACCCATTCGGATCCTGTCTTCGTGGTCGGGGTAAAATTGTCGTCACTGCGCATGTGTGCTAGGAAGAGCGAACGAGGACGTGCAGACAATGTGGTGTTTGGTTACAACAGACGCGGAAGTACAGCTTTTTCATCTTCTACTACTTCTAATATTTCTGGAAAATTAAACAGCTCCGTGCATGCCCAAATGAATCATTCTGATTAAACGCGTGGTGATGTACATCGCAAGTCATGATCGCATCATTGCATTTAGCGTCCATGTGAATTTGGATTTGGAATTTCCGATCAGCCGAGGTTAAGATCGGATTGGAGAAATTTTGCACATGTAAACATAGCTATTGAATTTTTCAGCGCATTGCAAAGGTGACTTGCCACTTATTTTAATTTAGCATTCTACAGGTAAAGTTCAGACATGGTACAGTTTTTCCAGGTATGCATACACTTGCCTGTACTTTGCAACCTTTTTCACAATCTTTCACCCAAAATGTAATCCAATTCTTATCTAAAGCTGAAAAGCTCTGCCAAGAAGTGCAAGATATGTCTATGTAGGCATTAATCTGTATCCATTTGGGCTTTTTTAATGCACTTTAGGTCTCTTTAAACAGTTGGCAGCCCTGAAAGTCACACAAGAAAAAAAAGAAGATATTTAAAAACAATGTTCCAGCTGTTACCAAGGTTGATGAATAGTTAGAATTGAAGAGACGCTGATGCCACAGAGCTAATGTCCTTAAACATCTTGTCTTGTGAAATTAGACTTGTAGTCCCTCACCGCAGATCATTTAGGCTGCTAGAAAAGTCCCCTCAGTCATTCCCTCTGTTTTTCAACCTGGCACCACTCCTCCCTCCCCTCACATAACCTATCTTTATATATATATATATATATATACTGCTCTAAAAAATAAAGGGAACACTATAATAACACATCCTAGATCTGAATGAAATATTCTTATTAAATACTTTGTTCTTTACATAGTTGAATGTGCTGACAACAAATTCACACAAAAATTATCAATGGAAATCAAATTTATTAACCCATGGAGGTCTGGATTTGGAGTCGCACTCAAAATTAAAGTGGAAAAACACACTACAGGCTGATCCAACTTTGATGTAATGTCCTTGAAACAAGTCAAAATGAGGCTCAGTAGTGTGTGTGGCCTCAACGTGCCTGTATGACCTCCCTACAACGCCTGGGCACGCTCCTGATGAGGTGGCGGATGGTCTCCTGAGGGATCTCCTCCCAGACCTGGTCTAAAGCATCCGTCAACTCCTGGACAGTATTTAGTGCAATGTGGCGTTGGTGGATGGAGCGAGACATGATGTCCCAGATGTGCTCAATTGGATTCAGGTCTGGGGAACAGGTGGGTCAGTCCATAGCATCACTGCCTTTATCTTGCAGGAACTGCTGACACACTCCAGCCACATGAGGTCTTGCATTGCCTTGCATTAGGAGGAACCCAGGGCCAATCTCAACAGCATATGGTCTCACAAGGGGTCTGAGGATCTCATCTCAGTACCTAATGGCAGTCAGGCTACCTCTGGCGAGCACATGGAGGGCTGTGCGGCCCCCCAAAGAAATGCCACCCCACATCATTACTGACCCACTGCCAAACCGGTCTTGCTGGAGGAGAATGACCTGAAGCAAATAATTTTGATTATCTCATAGCAATGGCAAATATCAAGGCCTGTAGGCAGAACTATGATAGTCAGCCAACAGGCGGAATTTGTCGTCATCGTGTTGACTTTGGGGCAATGGGACCTGAGCGACTTTGACTGAGGTCAAATCGTTATGGCGAGTGGTAAGGCTTCTGGGGTGCTCCCCCTTAGCAGTGGTGAGTACAGTGGTCCAAGCAGAGACAAACCATGAACTGGCGACTGAATGTTGAGCGCCTAAAGCTCATCGATGCACAAGGACAACAAATGTTATCCCGTCTGGTCTGAGCTAATAGATGGGCTATCTACCACAGCACAAGTGGCGAAGAATTTTAATGATGCTTACGTAGATGGATGTGACACAACATTCAGTGCATCGCACCCTGCCGTGTGCACCGCTCTCCAGCTGCAGAGAGTACTCCAGTAGTAGTACTACTACTACTACTCTCCAGTAGTAGTTCTCAGTCTAACCCCAGTTACTGCCGAATGTGCCTACAATGGGCACATGAGCGTGGGAACTGGACCTTTGTGCCTGATTCAGTAACTCCTGTTTTCTTTATCATCATGTGCATTGGCAGGTGCATGTCTTTGGTTTTAATGTTGTGGTTGATTGGTGTACGTTGATGTTGGTTGCATTTCACAGCAATAGTATGAGGGTTTGTCTTGAAAAGCATGTTGAGTTAAAAATGCTCTGACGCTGAAGGCGTAGTTTATCTGGATTTTGATGATTTTACACCTCTCCTTGTGTTATTTTTAATATGAAATAACCTCAATGAGTTTTTTTAAGTGGTTTGACATTTTTAAACAGAAGAGAGGGTGTGGAGTTCACAAGAAACAACCATCCTATGAGGGTTGGGGCATCATTTGTTCCCATGAGCAGACATGACATCAACAAGTTCAAATATGAGGATAGAATTAAAGAATAGCGGCAGGAGGAATCACATCAACTGTTATCCCAGGCCACTGTTTATGCATTTTGTTTTGTTTCATTTTTTTGTTTTTGAGCAGGCACCTAATCTCAAGTCACTGTTTCCCTTAATGAGGAAAATTTGCTGAACGGAAGCTGATCTCTTTTTCTAAGAAGAATTCTTGGCAGCATTCTTATCTGCACCAGCAAAGATATTCATCTTTCAGGCTTTGCCAAGTACATCCATTGTGTTCATTATGTTGCACAATTCTTTTTTTCTCTCGTTTAATTTCACTGTATTATATCTATAGCGATGCATTTTACCGGGTCAGCCACCCACATGGTTAGACAAAAGAAACAGAAGGTAGCAGATGTCACAGGTCCCTGAAATTCCAGTACCAGTATGTACTAGGCTTACTTGAGTTGTAAACTTGTTCGTAAGGAGATAGCAGTACTTTTTCTTTTTTTTTAAATCAAAGATTTATGTTTTACAGAATTCATACAACAGATTGTCGCCAATCCATTATGCAGCGATCATTTCCCTACTGTTCAGGGAGCACATGGACAGATGTCAGAGGCCTTCTGAAGGATTAGCAGATTTAGCACATTTATACAGAGCAACAGATTATGGTTTTGTGTATAGTCTTCCGAGGTCTATTGAGGAAATGTCGTACGGAAAATACAATGCATTTTCATTTCAAGGATCAGTGTCAATAGGACGTATGGGGTCAGAGTTTTGTCTTGCTGAATGGAGGCTGCCTGGCTGCTGAGCTTATCGAATCTGAATAGTAGTGAACACTGGAGCAGATTGAACTAGAAGGAAGGGGAGAGATGACAGGAGGGAGGGAGGGAGAGAAAGAGAAATTGAGAGGGAAATCAGTGGACGCAGCACAAGCATTAAAATGCTGATAACTCTCATGTATCATGTCCGAGGGGAAGACGGTTATGCCTGTCTTCAATATTATCTCTCCTTTCTCCCCCGCATTTTAACAGCACTTATTTTTTCTTTTCATATTCAAATAACTCAATAGTGTCAGATACGACGGCATTTTGGAACTATTCTTTAGGCTCGCAAGGGGGGAAAAAAAAAGCTGTCAGATTCAGCATCCTCCAACATCGGTGTGACACGCTCTATCATTAAACGTCCAGCAATAACGGATATTAAAAAAAGACAGATGTATTTCCTTTGAATGTTTTGACTGAACTGGCCCTGGGCGGAATTGATAGTCCATTAGACTCTGATTCTCCTCTGTTCAGAGCATTTCATGCTCAACTACTCAAGAACCTAATTGAACACAGTATATTGAAGGAAATGCCTTACTTTCTCTCTCTCTCTCTCTCTCTCTCTCTCGTGTTGCTATATGCTCACGCTGAAATGCAAGAACGGTCTCAGCTTAGCCACTTTTACTTTGCAAGCAAGTCATGCCTGCAGCAATGGCTAGGTCTCTGCTCAAACTCTGTGATGGATTAACCACCCCCTATAACCATAATTCTTCATTAGCGTCTATACTACTGGCTGGCTGTTTAGCTTTTAATTGCCCCAAGTGTTTGGGTGCCTGACTGACTGGTAATTATTTTTGGTTAGCAGACTTTGCCCTTGTCAATCAGTGGTTGAAAGTTCTCATGTTTCCCTTGGCTACTGTTGTTTTTCTCCCTCATCATTTTTCTGTCTTTATATAAATATATGTCTTTTGGTGGCAATTACTTCTCACAGAAATTTGACACCCAACCCCATCGTCTGTCAACTGTCGTAAAAGATTATCCGCCGCATGCCACAGTGTTCTTTTTCCAAATGTGGGTCAATTTCTTTTTTTTTGCCTTTCGAATTGTGCTTTTTATCAAGTATAGTAATAATTCAGCGTTATAACTCTGCTCACACAGTGGGTACAAGACCTACTGTTTTCTGGTTGTTCATCCGTGCCTGGGTCCTTCACACTGTCCATCAGAATTATCTCTTCCACGCGATACCTACTGATTGAGTAAAATGATTTTCTGCAAATCAGACATAGTAAATTTCCACGGTGGGTCACTGAGCTGATTAGGCTTTGGAGGTTATCAGGTCAAGGTCACATACGTTCAGTTGTGTCAGGGGCGGAAGACCAACTTTTATGGCGTCCGAAGATATGGCTTGAGGATGCGTAGCAGTCAAGGCTTTGCCTGAAGTATTACCTTGTCGTTTTTCTAATGTAAATTTATGATTTGCATAAATGCATATTATCTGAGCCCATTGAGGGACTCATTTTGGTTAAAGAAAGACCAATAAAAGTAATAATAAAATTTAAATGTGATCTACTGTCTCTCTCAGCATTTTACCCATTCCCTCAAGTCCTGTCAAACATTGAATGACCCAGAGCGTCCATGAAGGAAGTACATAGATAAATGTGACGCTGACTCGTTCCTTTTCAGATAATAGGAATTTGCTCCCTTAAAAAATCTCATTACCAGCCAACTGACTTCCTGTTTATTAATTTTTCAGTTGCGAAAAGCTGTGATGGACCACATCTCGGACTCCTTTCTGGAAACAAATGTCCCCCTGTTGGTTCTCATCGAAGCGGCGAAGAGCGGAAACGAGAAGGAGGTGAAGGAGTATGCGCAGGTCTTCCGCGAGCATGCTAACAAGCTGGTGGAGGTGGGTCACTACAACATGACAAACTTCTGTTTCTAGGGTAACATGAATCTGCTCTACTCTAATGTAGAACGAATGGGCGTTTGCAGTTACTTCTTTAAAAATGGGAGAGGTTATTCACTGGTTTGCCATAGAAACACCATCAGTGAACCATTAGTGTACTTTCGTCCTCATGCATAATAGGTACTAACACCAGCCTCAGCAGTAGTGCTTACTTTAGTGATAGGTGTTCTCAGTGGGTTAGCGAGCTGAGTATTTCATCTTTTCTTTCTCCGGGGTCAGTGCCCTAGATCCCTCTAATCCCCTTTCGCCTGAATGAGATCATGCATAATTTTATTTATATTTTAATCCTTTGATCATTCAGATAATCATATTGAGTTGGCAGCGTATGCTATATGGACAACTTAATATGTACTGTGCAACATCTGGCTTTTACTGTGGCATACACAAAAGGCAAGGTAAGCTTTTATATGGGTCAGTTGTTGATAAAGTGATTTCGAGTTTTATTGCTTCACCAGAGAAGAAGCAGGACACCAGCTAAATGGAGAAGGAGTCCTCAGTAAGACTATTCATAGCCATCGGCAGTTGAGGTTGAATGACCTGACCCAACTCTGAAATTAGTCATTTTAATTCACAGCTGTTGAGGCTTCTAGCTTTGAAAACACAGATTTTCTCGCAGTGTTCCTTGCATGATACAATGCTAATTTTACAGCATTTGTTTACCCTTTTTGTTTTTGCTGAAGTTACCGCAACAGGGGATCAATGCTGGATCAATGCTAAACAAACAATTGGTTTTTTGTGTTCAGGCGTTTATTTTTCCAGTGCTTTTTTTTTTAAATCACCTTGCAGGTTTACAGAAGTATCAGAGGGCTTTTATTAGTTTTAGAGATTCGGTATCGCCTTTTTATGGGGGTGAAATAGTCACTAATTGCTAAAGAGATCATTTTATAGGCTTGGAGTGGATTGGGCCACAAAAAAAACACAGTCCAGCCATGTTGTAAAAGAGGAAGTTATTTACGAGGTGGTCTGTGTGACTTTAATTACCGGTGATTGGTTGGGAATTATGATTTCCCAGTTATGTCCAGTTTTTAGCTTTCCGCCTGTCATCTGTTGGAAGCTGGACTCATTTGTTGGCTCTCAAAAGCCTTTTTCATTTTGCCAGCTTATCTCAAGTAACCAGATGAGTATTATGAATGGCTACTGAAACTTTTATTAATTACGATACAGTATGTTGTGCTCAACTTCCAAGTTGCTCAAGCGGAGCCATTCGAAACTGAAGGAATTAAGAGGTAATTTTGGAAGCCTCGACAGACACAAACTCGGCACATAGCGAGGGATCTCGTTTACTTTTTATGTGACCTCCTATCAAATCTTTCCATATTTGTGAGCATATCTAGCTGACCTTAGTGTTCCAGGAACGTAATGCTGGGTGGAAATGATTTTGGCATCCTTTGGCCCATTTCAGACTCATTTGCCACCTGTTTTATTGCCACATGATTATAATTTGAAGGAATTACTGTTCTTTCGGGACTACTTAGTACACCCTCAGTTTTTAATATTGTTTTTGCTCTTCCTAACTAGAAGATACACATTTTTCCATATTAATCCAGAACAATTAACAAACATTATATGCACTCTGGCAATCTTCAGTATGCCAGAGCTGGGGTCCCCAGCCACTGTGCCGCAAAACAATACCAGACTGCCAGACGTTTGTTTCCGGGCTGCGAGGAAGTTTCAATAATTTGGAAAAATTCGAATCGAACAGTGAACCCCTGTGAGAACGGGACCCCTTGTGATTTTTTTTAACCCAATAATTTCTTGTCTCCTGCCCTCCCCTTTCATCTCCACCCTTTTTAAAAATGTTTCATGCACAAAATTTGCGCTGACCAGGTGGCCTAATTACTTGTTTAACATGACTCTGCTCCAAAGATTCTGAAGGAAAAAATTTGCAAGTTTTATGCAGTTCACTGTCGACAAAATGCTTATTATCAGGGTACAAGTGTCTGCAATGAACTTATCATTGTTCCATCAACAATGTAACTCATTGCGTGTTTGGAGTGCTTTGTGCTTGTCATCTATGTTAAAACAACTGATTGTCTTCATTTGAAATGGACATTCATATGGAGCTCTTGCTCACTCCACCATAGAATTTTATGATGGCCAGACCTTGAAAATGTTGTCAATAAACAAACTCTCCACAGTACAATACAGATAGGCATATTTTCTAGAGGTTTTTGTTCATATCCTTAAATCATCATGAGTGAAGATACAGAATACAGAATATTTCATCTATTTCTTAAATTAGTACATACATAAGTTCATCAATGAGATGGTAACATGATCTTGTTATTTCAAAGAATTACAGCACATGGACAGAATTTTGATTATGACATTTATAAGAGCTGTGGTTTAACACTATTAGAGAGGTGTTGTTACCTCTGTGTTGTGCTGTGCCAATTGGTGTGTGTGTGTGTGTGTGTGGAGGGTGTGTGTGTGGGGGGGAGGGGGGGTTGGGGGGTGGGGGGGGGGCATGCTGCCAGCCCCAGGCATTGACAAACTCGCGCCTCTTGATAATGTCAAGTGCTGGGGCTGCAATCTGGCAGTCATGCTCAAGTAGTCATTGGATACAGGTGTCACAGAAAGGTGCCCCGGGGTGCTTCTCCGATCGGTCCTGCCGCGCTGCCAGACAGCAGGAGCTTCTACGGCTAGACCCGCAGCTTTTATCCAAACCGCCAGCCTCGCCCCGAGGAATGAGGGAGGGCTCCCATCAAAACTAGCCAGAGCGGCCTTATCAAGGAGTCAAAACCCTTTCAGCCCATCCTTTTACAAGAAAATGTCTCTCTGCTCCAGATTTGGTGCCTCAACTCACCAGATTTTTTTTTTCATAATCACATGCTAGTTCAAGGATGGCTCACATTTGATCTTCTCAAATTTCAATGCTGAGTTTTAAGTGTAGCCTCTTGCGAAATAAAGACACACTATGTCTGAGCCACTGCTGATGAAAATACTGTATACAAAATCTGCATCAGCTGTATAGCATAATTTCCGACCAATATGTACTATTAACCGGCCTAATTTATCCAATTCCTCCATCACGTCACTCAAAGGGCAGGATGCGTTAGAAGGGAATAACAATCATTTCCAATTTGGTGCTTGCATCTCTTTAATTTATGCTGGGATGACATCCTCTTAATACTGCTCGGAATATTCAGCTGCTAATTAGGGAAGCCATCTTCCTAATGGTATGAAAAAAAGTACTGTCAGAGACCTCGTGTAATCAGTGTCATGTCTGCCGTTAAACTGTCATGGTCTTTGCTCGCAAGTATGTAATTAGAATGTTCTTAACCGAGCATTGTAATGTTGATGTAGTGATGCCTACTAGCAATGGGAGGAGATCAAGGGCACTGGCTATGATTTTTGGAGATGGAAAAGAAACAGTGAAAATAACATTTTAACCAATGAAGGATTAAGCCCTGCTGTTGTAGCTGGGCTGTATCTGTTAAGTGTGGGCCCCAGATGAACTTGTGAAGCCAGCTAACGGATAGCCAGCCCACCAACGCTGACAGACATGTCTATTTGCAGTGGCCCAGACCTTTGGTTCGCTTAATTCATTTTCGCTAGAATTACTGGCCCCCGGGGAAATCTGGCTGGCGCGTGGCTTTTGTGGGGCCGAGAGCAGCAGATATATCAAAGCCGCGATAGCAACCACTGGCTCCCGATCCACTTTTAGGTTTCCTGCTGAGGAGCTGATGAAGATATTGGACATGAGAATTCCCATTACTGTGTTTCACCAGCCATGTAGAAGCGCAAGGACGACATCATTTTCGCCTGGCAATTAGGGGGCCATATCCTTTAAGTCTCAGTGTAGCGAGGGTAGCTATCAGGCGCAGACATTTCTCGCAAAAGTATCAAAAATTTAGAGGTCAAAGGGATTATGGGTGGAGGGTGTGGTTAAGTACATGTTTTTTGACTGTTTAAGTGTTACAATACTATTGATCCAACATTAATGTGTATGAACTGTATGTATTGTATTGTGGGTAAAGGGAAACCAGATTACAGATTAATGCCCTTGCCAATTCATCTATCATAGAACGTAATATGCAAGATCAAATGATACAAAATTATGAAGCCATCTTGATCAATATCTTTGTCCCGTCCAGCTTTTATTTTGTATTTTTATAATTGGCTCATTTTATATTTTACACCAGTTTATTATCACTGCATTTAAAATTACTATGTCTCATATGACTTAAGTATTATGGAGTTTTATGGAGTTTAAACTTAAGTTTTATGGAGTCAGATGAAAATTTATGCGCCATTTAGATTTAACACCTTATTCACACTAAGGGCCTGATTTACTAAGACCTTTAGCACATACAAAATCTTTTTGCCCATGGAAAAACCAATAACATTGCCCATGATTGGCCAAGGTACTTGCCTTGCACCAATCAGTGGCAATGTTATTGGTTTTGCACGGGCAAAAAGATTTTGCATGTGCTAAAGGTCTTAGTAAATCAGGCCCTAAGACTGATTGGATCTTTTAATTTATTTTTTAATGCTTTTTTGTGGCTTGGAAGTAATTCAGTGTGATAATATTTTTAGTGCGCCTTGCAGAATGTTTTTTTGTCATTCTGCGCTGTTTAAATTACCCTGAATTATGGTTTCAAGGTAATGTGGGGAAGTCAGTCAATGGAAGAAACTGCATGGTCATGTGTTTGTCATAGTTGATGTTTGACTGATGTGTGTGTGTGTTTTGTTCTCGGTTGATCATACATTTTCTTTTGCTCGTAAATGTGAGATTTAAATGATTCTTGCATTTTTTTCTTGCTCTCATACTGGCTGCAGTGCATGAGAATATATATTTTCGCATGGATGAAAAACTGTAATGTTTACCTGGAGGTGGGCCATTTTCAGGGACAGGGATATTCGCGCATCGGCATGTCACCTCTATGTGTATGGCGAGAGATGCGAGCATCTGAGCTGATACTTGACGTAATCCATTGCAGAGTGGAGGGAGAGATACTGCTGAGGTCACTGTGGCCCCAACAGGAAGAGGATCGGAGTTATTAGCTGATCACCTGATCATGGAATTTTGGGACAGTATATCAGGAAGTGAGATTCAGTTGGCTATCAGAACAAATCTTTAGGCTCAAAGTACATTGTGGTTGGGGACGATTTATATGCATTTTTATTGTGGTAAAATTTGTATACTTATTAGTAAATGAGCTGTAGCTTTGCACCATATTCATTAATTAGTTCATGATGTTTTCATAGCCTGTCGGTATTGTAAGGCGTATTGAGCACAATACCCATGCTTGTCCCTTTTATTGACAAGATTGTGATAAGATTGTCACGAAAAATTGCTCTCTCCTTTCAGGAGAGAATGTATGGAATTCATCTATTAAAGGAAGTTTTTGTGACGTGTTGGCAATTAAGTCTTTTGCAGAATCAGTTCTACAACACGGAAGGCTTGTCATTGACAATCGCATTCTCTATGCTTCCCTCAGCAGTAAGTTGTGCTGCATGCTTCTGTTTGTACCTAATCACCCCATAGGCAGTAATTGAGCATTGAACAAAATGAGCAAGTGAGTGTTGAACAAAAGCGCTCCAGTTGAATACCGTCACTGTGTCGCTTTGAAACATAAATGGAGGTTATGCAAAATTGAAATTGCGGCTCATGGAATTAGCCATTTCATATCCGATTGAATACTGTGTAATCGCTGTTAAATGCCCCATTGTGTCCGCTGACGCCTGACGGTGGGTGGAGAACCGTGAACAAAATTGTTCCTCAAAGCTGTGATGTCTGTAACAGAGGCACTGATCAAGACTGTATTGTTTTGCAGTTAATTTTAAGAAAAGAAAAGCTAAGAGGGTATCCAACTTTTCCGTCGCACGCTGTCATACCTCGCTTTCACCATCCCACGTTTGCAGAACACATTTATTGGCATTGCGCTACTTGAGAGAAAGCCTGCATTTCAAGTGTTGCGTCGCGCTGGAAAAGTCTTGAGGGTCGGTTATCAATGCAAAAATGAAAAAAATATAGTATAAAATGAAATGTGGGTCTCCCGATAAAATGTGGATCTTCGGCGATGCTTTTCCGAAGTTCTCTGCCTGAATTGCTTACTGAGAGAGATAAGCTGAGCCTGAAACAAATGGTGTGGCCCGCTGCGATCCCCCTCTTTCCCTCCCTGCCGCAATGAGACATGGCAAATGCTGCTAGAATTCTCGTCATGTTTTCTCGATATGACACTAAGTGGATTATGGGAGATTAAGTATGACAAAGGAGGGGAAAAAATAAAGCTTGACATTGTGCTGCAGCTCTGCATTTCCAATGAGCAGACTTTCATTTGTAATACGATATAGCCTACATAAAGTCTCTAATTATGTCTTTAGTCCATAGGGAGCTCGCCATATTGCTTTTGCTCTCTTATTTTACTTTTTTCAATCGGCAGCCAGCCGTACTTTTTTTGCTTTGATACCGTTTTTAACCCGTCTTCATCATGACTTTATGGTTAAGGTCTTTTTGACCTCCCTGTGCCTTACGAAGCAGATGGATGGAGATAATAACGGATGGACATACTACACGCATCAGCATGTACGTTTCAGCTATGCGTGTGCTCGTATACTCTGCATATATTGATGAAAATGTAATGATTACATGACAGCGACATACAGTATGTCATTACCAATATATCCATTATCTAAACTGCTTCTTCCCTACTAGGGTTGCGGAGAAGCTTATCCCAGCCAATTATGGGCGAAGGACAGGGACACACCCTGAAGAGCTCGCCAATCACAGGGCACACACACCGTTCACTCTCATGCTCATACCTGCAGGCAATGTGAAAGTCTCAAATTAGCCTGGCATGCCTGTCTTTTGGACTGCGGATAGATTACCCAAAGGAATTCCACGCAAATGCAGGGAGAACATGCAAGCTCTTTACAGAAAGGCCTTCGGCCTGATTTAAACACTCGACCTTCCTGCTGCGAGGCAACATTACTACCGTTTGCGCCAACCTTCCGTCTTTAACCAATTCATATTCATTTCTTTTTTACTGCATGATATTATGCATTCTATCTGGCCTTTTGTCGTGGCGGGATGTCGGATTTGACTGAGACTTGCCACAAATGAGGAAGCCAGGGTCGGCAGGAAAATAATCATCAGGGCTTTCGTTATTAAGCAGGCACACAAAAATGGCAGCCAATATGCAGAAATGTGCAGGTCTGCCAGTTTGGACTGGTTCTCTGGCACTGGATGAGGCCGCAAGAATGTCCTTGTCCGATTCAGGAAAGAGCATAAGAAAGAGAAGAAGAGATTAGTTCAATGTCAACACTGCCTGTCTCGTGGACTGGCAGGGCTTACGCAGGAAGGCCCCCATTTGAGCTTGGTGCGCTGCCGCTGGTTGGCAGCACCTTATTGGGCCTGCACACAAATTGAATTATTGGTCCAGTTAGTCCAATGGTGCTGCACTATGGCCTGTTCTGCTGGAGCTGTCTGTGAAGCCAAGGGGAACCGTGGTTTGCCAGTGGCTGAAGCCTGACTAGCTCTAGCAGGACAGGCAAAGTGGACGGCACATGGGTCATTCCACACTGAACTGTACAAATGTGTTACAATGGTGATGAAAGTTCAAATACACCTTTTCTCAAAGTTTTTCATTGCAGTGGTGAAACCCCATCCATGGGCATCACAAATAAGCTAGCAAGAAGATAAATCGAGGGATCACTTCATTTTAGTGACCCCATAATGTACTAAGGCGGCAGGCATTGTGGGTGTTACGAGGACACAAAACAGTTATTGAATTCCTGAAAATCAGATACATTTCAAAGTCAATTCTTTTGTATGATAAATGGCCTCAGTCTATCAGTAACATTTATGGACAATTACGGCCAGTCAATGTTTTTCATGTCTATTGTCCTCAATGTTTGTACTCCATTCACCTGGTTTCAGTGCAAAGCATTGTTAACATTTTATAACTGGTTACCTGTTGCTCTAAATCACCAAAGGAATATATTATTTTATTCACAACAAGGCATTTAAAAAAATAAGAATGAAATAATGAATCAGATGGCAAAGTAGGGTCATTTTCTCATTGACTTCAGTGACATTGGACATCTTTCTGCAACCACCAACGTCGCCATCTGCTGGCCATTAAATATAATGCAATTTTTTTGAGATTTCCGCATCGGCCTCACTTTTTAGGTCCGTGTGCTGCGTCCGTCTTTTATTCAGTCAATGTGCAGGACAAGATCTACGCATATTTCTTGATGTTGTTATGGACGTAACACGATATTAGGACACGGAAAATTTTTCTTTTTTAAATCATTATTTTCAAAAGCATGGTATGTATGATTGTCTGATGCCTTGTGAAATTTTTATGCAGGAAATGAGGACCTTCATTAGCCGCGGTCATCTTTGCGCTATTTGCATACATTATGCAAATTAACCCACAGTTCTGGATGTAACACGTGAGGACGCGACTGGTGAAGCCTACAACGGTCATTTCAAATTGCATTTCTGATCAGACGAGTCCTGGTAATTAAGTGCAGACAATTGAAACCGTTATTGTGGATATTGCTCTGCAACATTTCATTTTACTTTGTTTCGAAGTTTCAACAGACATGTCATGAGCAATTCCTGAAGTTGGCTGCCAAGTCTTATAACAAAATATTCACAGTGCCTTTGCTGACATCAGGACACCACTTTTTCTGCTGTGTTGTTTGACCGATGACTCTGTTTTTTTATGAACAATCCAAATCCAAACAGATGGTCTAAGGCAACTCTTCTGGTATAAACATTAAACAAGAGCCATCTGGCAATGGTGGATCCATCCGGCCGTAGGTTATGTAACAGCCTTTAAAAGGCACATCTACACATCATGATTGACATGTGTGTCAAGTTTGGTGAAGCTAGCGCACATAGTTTCTGAGATATGGCCCAGACAAATTCATGTTTACAGACAGACAGACGGACAGACAGAGGGACGGACAGAGCGATAGCTACATCTCCATGAATTATATGCCGGGGGGATAAAAAGCCTTTATTAATTGGCTAGGTCGTAATAGAACAATAAAATGCCTACATTTTTCGGCAGGTAGCCTTCATCAGGGTGATGAAGGCTACCTGCTGAAACATACCAACACTGTACTAAAGAGCACCGTCCTGGTTTTATTCTGAATTTTTACCCACTTGAGCACTTAGCTGATTGGTTTTCTATGATGCAAATCATTTAGTTTTCATCGAAAAAATTCTATTGATCATTCTTGTGCAACATAGTCAATTGTACAGTTTAGTATGGAATGACTCTCATATGCATCCTGCACCACATCTGTGAAATTTATATACGAAATTTCTACATGTGGTACATGTGGATTTGGTGTATTGCCTTGGCAGTCCATCACAGATGGCTTTATTTGTGCGTTTTTTTATTTTGAAAGTGAGAAATATCCTATTTACATCTTTGTTGGATCATGTGGTTAGTTTATGATCAAAAGGAACCTCAGAAAGTTTCATAGGGTGTGTGGTACAGTGTGTCTGTCATACCGAAAGCTTTCAAAATGCAAATTAAACACACTGCTCATCATCTACGTTTGCTTTCTTGTAAAATCTGTGACAATATGTGGCAATATGCCAGCCTTTAGCTGACACATAACAAACAAGTTGCCAAATGCTTATCTGAGCAAATATGAAATGCACGTCTGATACGCGTGGACTTTTCTGAAGAGTGACATTGAAGTGTGATTTTCTCCCATCCTCGCGTGGCTTGAAGCTCAAATTAATGTTTTTCTTCAACATGGGCTCCTGATAGTGGGTGCATGGGTGAGTATTTTGGAGCAACCATGGAGACTGTGTGTAATACTGCTCCGGATCACCTAGTTAGCATATCATTGATGCAGATGCATGGCGTCATTTCTGTTTTTAGATTGGTCTTGTCAGTTGTCAGTCCCAAAAAGTTTGTAGTTTCCATGCCACTAGTCCTTTTCAGAGAGCTGTAATGAAGTCATAATTGCTTTGAATTGACCGAAATTGACTAAAGTAATTTTATATGGAAGCTGAGGGAGTGGTGCTTGAAATTCATTTTTCCCTGGTCTTGTAAATCTCCTCACATACGCATGCTAGTGACCTTTTTTCTGTTAAACTTCATTTAGCCATTACTGACCCAACGAAATGAGCCCCTAGGCATCCATTCGTGCCTGATGTTTTTTTTTTCTTTTTTATCTCTGAGGAAATTGCTTTCTTAGAATCAATGAAAGATATTTCAGTCCAGAAAAAGAATTATTTGGAAAAAAAACCTTATCATACGATGTTGATTTTCAGTGAATGGAAAGTATTTGAAGTTTATGCTGTGAGAGAGGTGGTGGGATGACTAATATTTTCAGTGTAAAGAGTTCTGAATCATGAACAATGTTTCCTTTTGCTTGGGCAGCCATTAGGGTTCATTTTTCACTTCTGCTGGGTCAAGCAAAATTGTGAGCAGTTTTTAGCTTTAATCAAGTATTAGTCATTCATCAAGCATTGGTTCTCATTTATTCTCCACTCTGAGCAATGTTTTTGCAAATTTTGGATAGCATTGAAAGAAATGCAGTAAAAGTGAAGTCTTAGAGATGTAATATTGTCATCAAAGCCTTTGTTACATGTTGTAAGATGAAGGAGGCATCAAGGAAACTAGAGCTGTCGAGTATCACCAGTTCTCTGATAAGAGTAAGAGGCATCTTAATATCTTAATATGTTTATCATCTTTTTATTTGCCCGCTATTGATGTGGTGGAATCTGTACTCTCCCCTGGCAGGTATTGTGGTGAATCAGTTCATAATGGACATTGGTTGTGGTTCCATTGCCTGGCAAGCGTGGAATTCCATTGCTTCTGGTCATTGAACTTTGACCTCACAGTTGATGTTGCCATATCTCTCAAATGTAAGAACAGTAAGACTGAAATAAAAAGAAATAACCATGTTGTGATTTTATGAGAAATACCTCACTACCTGTGCATTTTAAGAACACTTGTGGAAGCTCATTAATAAAATTCAGATTTAACCCTGTAAGATCCAGACATAGTAAAACATTTAAAAAAAAATATTCAACCTCTTAGATGGTGTTGTAGGAGGCCTTTGATGATGAAAATGAAGTGTTTGTAAAAATTTTGTTTTTGTAAGGTTTTATGGGAACGTTGTAATATTACAACGCTGGGTGAAATGGGTAGCAGAATTTCCTGTAGGCTATCTGTACTCATTGTCTGAACAGAAAGGTACAAATGTTTGCACCTCAGTAAAAAACACTAAGGGTTCATTTGCATGTTTGATTGCTTATTACTTAGCCACAGAACAGTATATAATATGAATAATAATAATAATAACATTAGTCATATTTTTATGAATGAAATATTTTATTTAAAAACAAATAAATAAAAACAGGAACACGCGCATGCATGTAGGCAAATATGTACACTATAGAAATATGTACAAGGGGTATAAGGAGTAGTAGGTTGGGGAGTAGTGCAGTAATCAATTACAGTGATAGTTCCAGAAACAGTCCCTGTCCTCTGAAAAGCACAGACGAACATCACACTTGCGGCATTGTGTGTTGGTATACCCTTTAGAGCAATGTCTGCAGCGCCCTCTCTTTGTCTTCATTGGGAAATGTCCAATGAGGTCCTTGCGTGCATCCAGTGGCGGGTGTGCACATGGCCTCTTCTGTGGGACGCTGTTTGGACTCCCATCACCCGAGGATGGTCTCTTCTGTCCATTCGAAGGGCTGCCTGTTGTCACCATCTGTCTTTCTGGGCTGCCTGAAGATGGTCGTCCCCTCTTTGGAGTTTTGACTGTGTCCACCAGAATGAGAGAGGATGCTAGCTCTGCCTGGAAATGTCTCAGGTTCAGTGTCTCTTTCTTGGAGATCTTGAGAGCTTGGCAGTCCCGCTTGTAGAGGAGCCAGGCGTTGACCACAGCGAGGGTGATGGTGTGCCAGAAGATGTACATGTACCAGCGGCGGGATTTCAGGGGGAACTTATATTTGGCTGTAAACGAGTCCAACAAATCCACACCTCCCATGTATGTGTTGTAGGTACCCACAATGTACGGCCTTTCAACTTCAACGTAGGTCTTGTTGGCTTTGTCCCAGCGTTGAATCTTCTGCACTGGTTCTGTTCCAGCAAAGGATGACACAAGTATGACCGCTCTGTTGTCATACCATTTGACAGCACAGATGTTGTGTTTCACCTCCACTCTGTGGTCAAAGGTTCCTCTCCCCTTCTTTTTCAAGCTCTTGTCGTCTTCTAGGTTACAGTTGGGTAGGCGCACCTGCCTGGCTGTTCCCACATAATGGATTCCACGATCAAGGAGCTTCTCTATCAGTGGAACAGAGGTGAAGTAGTTGTCTGCATAGATTTTGTAGTTCTGACCTTCTGGCAGTGTTGAAGCAAGTTTCATCACGACATCACCTGACAAACCAAATTCAGACTTGGCTCGTATTCCGTTGTTGCTTCCTTGGTACACATCAAAGTCACACATCATGCCAGACGTTCCAGCTCTCACCCATACTTTGAAGCTGCATGGGTGTGGCTTGCCTCGCATGTATTGCTTGATGCTGCTGAATCTCCCCTTGAAAGGAATCATCATTTCATCCACAGAGTTGTGCTCTTCTGGTACCACCTGCAGGCACATCTCTCTGAATGAATTAAGCCATGGTCTGATTTTCCAGAGTTTGTCCCTTTTGTCTGTGTCTGACACTGTTAAGTTGTTGACTAAATGCAAGAATGTCAACAGAGACTGGAATCTGTTGCGTGGCATCACATCAGCAACAGGGGCGTGCCGTGTGTCTGTCTCCCAGTACATTCGCATTCCAGCCATTTGTACTAGGCCCATCTTCAGGTACAGTACATGCCCATCATTTTTTCCATTTCCTTTTTGTTGGTGTTTACGGATCTTCCGGTTGCTTGAAAGCTGTACTCATTTGTGTTCCTTGTGAGTGACTCAATCATGTCTTCAGACACAAATTGTCTGAAGTATTCGAGTGGTGTGTGGAGGGAAGGCACTTCTTCGGTGAGAGGTGGACCAGAAAAATCCGTATTAGGGCTGATGTAATGTTTTTTCTGCCAGCGATATCTATCACGGGTCTTGGCATGTTTGGCCGGTTGGGGCTCAGTGTCCTCATCAGCTGGGCAGTCAATGGGTGGATAGTTTTCTTAGTCCACTTCTACATGGGCTTCATCATCTGAGTCTTCATCGGTTTCATCAAAGACTATGTCCACATCACTCTCTCCATTCTGGACAGCATCAATGACATCCTGCACAGTGTAGTAAGGCTTTCTCCTTGCTGAAGACATTCTGAAATTAAAAAAATAAAATGGAAATACCTTTAGTACATGGGTGGTGGGGCAAAGTGTTTACACTTTTCACTAAAGTATCCTATTTACACATTTCACTAGTCACACAATACTGTCTGGCCAACCTATTGTTCTCTGATTATCAGGTGAGAATGTTCAGGAATGTGGAATTATCATCCTAAAAGAAATGCATGCAGCATTCCTTTTAGGATGATAATTCCACATTCCTGAACATTCTCACCTGTTCCACCTGTTCCACCAGCTGAGCCACAGCGTCCAATGCAACAGGCATCCCCCAGTATCCCCCCAGAACTAACTGCTTTGATTAAGAATTGAGCCAAAATAATGGGCACATATGTACAAACAGAATGGGAAACTGAACTGTTGAAGGTCATTACTATAACATTATAAGCAGTAGAAAGTGATATGCTTTTGCAATATATTTTGTAATTCAGCTTCTAGTACAATGGGTTCCAAATAGTATTGGATTGGAAATTAAAGTAAAAATAAATATTTAGCCTACATAATATATAATAAGGTCTGGAATGTGTATATATATTGTGAAAACTAGAAGGTCCCCTTCAAAATGTCTATTTAGACTACACTTAGCCAGGTATGTTGTAAACTTACAACATGGCTATTTTGACTACCACACTCTCCCAGTGTTGTATAATTACAACGTATATACAACATGCTCTAATTTACATTTGAGGAATGTATTTCACAATAACTACATATGTACATGTTCTAGACAGTGTAATGATCACCAAAAAAAAAATTTAAGGCATTTTACTTACTTAAATCAGATAAATCCAGTCCAATGAAACAAAGTGTTGTTCCTCAGCCAAAGTTTTGCAGCTTGTGAAAGTTCTGGACCTGTGGGCCGGACTTATATACAAATGTCCTATCCAATAGCATTGTGAGACTGAACAATAGGACCCAATGACTATGCTAATGTGAAAAAACAACAAAAAAAAAAACATTAATACTTTTTTTTGGAAAAAATTAAAATGTTGTTATTCTGCAACGTCGGGTCTTACAGGGTTAAGTTTATATAGTCTGGTACATGCTTTAACATTGACAAAGTTATAATTATTTTAGCACTCTGTCATGGCATTTTGTAGCTGAAATTATGTAATGCAGCTGAGCTCAAAGCGCAGGCCTTCACCTTTAATTCAAGGCTATTTCTTAATGAGAGCAAATGTAATGGGACAGTTGGCTGCACAGCTATTCCATGGCCAGGTGTGTGTGACTCATTATTATCCCCCGCCATGACCCTAGGTGTGTTTGACTCATTATTATCCCCTGCCATGACCCTAGGTGTGTGTGACTTATTATTATCCCCTGCCATGGCCCTAGGTGTGTGTGACTCATTATTATCCCCTGCCATGGCCCTAGGTGTGTGTGACTCATTATTATCCCCTGCCATGGCCCTAGGTGTGTGTGTGACTCATTATTATCCCCTGCCATGGCCCTAGGTGTGTGTGACTCATTATTATCCCCTGCCATGGCCCTAGGTGTGTGTGACTCATTATTATCCCCTGCCATGGCCCTAGGTGTGTGTGTGACTCATTATTATCCCCTGCCATGGCCCTAGGTGTGTGTGACTCATTATTATCCCCTACCATGGCCCTAGGTGTGTGTGTGACTCATTATTATCCCCTGCCATGGCCCTAGGTGTGTGTGTGACTCATTATTATCCCCTGCCATGGCCCTAGGTGTGTGTGTGACTCATTATTATCCCCTGCCATGGCCCTAGGTGTGTGTGACTCATTATTATCCCCTGCCATGGCCCTAGGTGTGTGTGACTCATTATTATCCCCTGCCATGGCCCTAGGTGTGGTAGGAGATATTGCTGTGGCCTTTGTCCGTCTGTCTGTCTAGAGAAGTGGGAAAAAAGTTTTCTCAGAAAGCACTGTATCTCGATGGGTGAAATTTGGTGTGTGTATGCCACAAGTCATGACCTTGATTGGGTTCAAAAACGGAATTCCGTGGTGGCAGGGGATATTGATGACAATGTTGTCTTGTATCATTTTTAAGTAAGCTGGTAAAAAACACTGAGGTGATATAAATGGTGTCATTTGCATTTGGACTCTCTCATTGTTGACTTTTATTTTATTTATTATTTTATTTTATTTATATTATTTTATTATTATTCAGAAAGCTATCAGAGAAGCTAACCATTATTAGGCTGAAAATCTAAAGCACCAAAGAAATAACTGAGGTGGATGAAAGATTACTCATTTTTATATGGTGAAGACAAACCACTTCACAATTGTGGCCCACTACAAAAGCATGGAAGATTGGGGTATCCATGGCAGTGTCAAAAATCAAGAAAAGACTTCACCAGAGACACAGATTGTTAAACACAAGATGTAAGCCATTGATAAGTCTCAAAGTCAGGAGGTTTAAGACATCTACAAAAGCTTGCACAATTCTCAGAGGTGGATAATCTAGCTCCAGAAAGTATAAGTCCTTCCCAGTATTTTGTTGCAACCGCCTGGACCTTATAATTGCAGCAAACCTTCAGCCCAGAGGTTGAACTAATAAGGGTAATCAGCTGCCTGAGCTCGTGGCTGGAAGTAAAACACAGACAGACTTTTACTTTCTGAACCCTGGAATGTCCACTTCTGACAATTCTGGATAAAAATCCAATAGAAAGAACAGACAAAGGTCAACTTGAACCCAGAATGGTGGGCAGAGAAAAATATGGAGAAGGGAAGGAACAGCCCATGATGTGATGCATACTAGCTCATTGTTGAATGATCATCATGTGTGGGCTTGTATGGCTGCAGTTGGAACTGATTCCCTTGTATTTACTGATGATGACAAAAACAGGATGAATTCTGATTTGGACAGTGCTATATTGCCTGCTCAGATGGAGCCAAGTACTTAAAAGCTCATTGATTGAGATTTCTTCATAAGGCAGATAAAAAATGGTCTGAAGACTTCTGCAAAAGCAATCCAATACCTTTTAACCTCTTCCACCCGGGACATGCCATCGAAGGGCTTATAGCCCTGCTTTTGCCTCACTTTAAAGCGCATTACTTCTCTAAATTTGTTCCCGTTTACGTTTCCTAAATAGCAACTAAGTGTGAATGCGTTCAGTTGCGAGGGGCAATCGGTTGATTTTCTGTCCATTTCCCCTCAGCTTGCATTATTATCCATTGCAATAATTATCAAGCATTTTCCTACCGACATTAATGGTGACATTAAACGTCAATGTCTGTCTAGGCTTCTAAATTCCGACAGCACACAAAATGATACATTTTTTCTGTATCAGTGTCCAATTGGCTTGATACACCAAAAAAATGTTTTTAAAAAACTTGTTTTAGCTGACTCAGGTCAGAATTTCAAGTTTGCTTTTGTAAAAATAAAACTCTGTCTGCAACCAGCAACATTACCATAATGCAGGTTAACTCTCAACCTGTTCATGATTGAGAATCGGACCATTAATTGAATTAATTTACTAAGCAAATAGGCTACCAATAAGCTGCATTGCCATTAATGATTAAGACACTAAGCTTTGCGTCAAAGAAGAAGGCTAAATTATGAGATTGCATTTAACTGAAATTTCAAGAAATCTTGAAAACTGAGACATTTCACAATTTTATCCACAAAATAAATTCATTTCAGATTTTCTGGCTGCAGCAGGTCTCTCAAAAGTTGGAACACAGGCATAAAAAGGCTGAAAAAGCAATTAAAATATATTAAAGCTGCACGCAAGGATGAACGGGCTCTTGCACCCTTGTACACATTGGTGGCGAGAAGGCGAGATCCTGACCGTTGCAGCTGTGCATTCAAAACAATTGGATGGTGGCAAGCTGGTTAAAGAAGCTGCGAGGGCTGCTTTGTTGAAATTTTCTAGGGGGCTCTATCGAGCCATTTTGGATTTGATTTTATTCACAATTGACACTTTTTCCCTGCTATTTCGGAATTTGGGTTGTAGATGAGTGCCCATCATACAATCTCATATTGTACGTTTCCTATAACTTTCCTGGAGGCTGGGCTATGAAGACCTCATTAATGATTTTGCTACCAAGAAAGTTTGATGCATTGCAGGCATTTTAAATGATTATAAATGCATGCCATGAGCCAGACTTTTACGATCCACTACTAAGGAATTTACTAAATTATTCAATTACCAGTGCTTTGAGGTAAGACAATTTTAATAAATTAATTATTATTGCATCGCGGCAACCAGTGAGTAAATAAATTAAGTTTCACTGCTGAAAAACAATGCTAAAAGAGTAATTCCGAGAAAACATTGGATTAATTAACTGTTTTTTTTTCTATCCCTATGATATCACTAGTATGTTGTCAGTGTAGCCCATCAGTGATCTCATTTCATTTCTTAATAATTACGGGCTTCTTTATTGGTTTTTATTATTCAGAAAATAAATTGCACAAACTGTAAATTAAATTGGACAGCCGCATTTGTTTCTTAGTTCAGACAACCTTTTTTTCCCCTTATTTCTTTTTGTTTACAATTTTGGTTTTTTTTCTTTATGGACTGTATGCCGTAAGACATTTTTATTCACAAATGACAAAATTTTGACGTCAGGTCACCTTTAATTGTGATGCAGTTCAATTGCCCTTCAAAAGGCTGAAGGTCAAGAGGGAAAAATTTCCACATGCCTGTTCACTCTTTGAGAGCAAGGCAGTACCCTGTCTTGCACTCGCAGTTCTCATGCTTGTCAGTAGCGCAAATGTAGCTCTCTACATTAGAGGGACTTGAGAGGACTGTGGAAATTGAGGAACAGATTCAGTCGGCCAAAAGATCGCCCTGATTAAAATTTTAGAACTTGTGAATGCATACTTCCTGTTTTCCTAGTTCCCTGTAGGAAGATTAATAGTCTGTTGATTTTTGTTTGCAGTGAGCTTTTTAAAGATTTATTGCAGCCTTTTTTTTTGCCCCCAAGAACACACTTTCCTTTTTTGTAGTTTTCCTTTCAGATAGATTACATGCAGTTGCATGCCCTTGCAAAATGAGTATACCAATTCTTTTCTGTTTTCTCTGCTGTTGTTTTGTCCGACTCCATTTTCTCAGCCAGTTTTCCCCACATGCAAATCATCAAATGGAATTATTAATCAAGGCTTGGCATTAATGGGCTCTGTGATGATGTTATCAGTGGCAGATCGTCTGAAATCCCAGATATTAATATCAGTTATCCAAAATAAATATACAATGGCATTTTACAAGCTGGACAACTTGAATCATTTCAAAATAATTTAATTTTTGAACAGAACAGCTTGCATTTTTACCCATTTTTATTTGCTTTTTTGTATATTATTTATTTTTCTTACCCATCCTCTTCTTGCTTTAATTTCCTTTTGCAAGAACAGATGGCTTGACTAAATGGAAAAGCTATTGGAATCCATTCTCCTCACCAGTAAATGGTAAACAAAAATGTAATGATATTTGCCAAATGGGATATTGTTATGGAATGTGCGATAGATTTCCTGAGAGTAAGTATCTCTTTGGGAGCATTTGTTTCCCAGAGGGCTGACTTTATTGCATTTTTTTATTATTATTATTATTTCATACATTCAATTTCTGATTCTACCCTATCATGAAACTGTGTTGTGACACTTTGGTGTGGTAAGCATGGAAATATTTTTGCTATTTCTGGTGGACAGGTTCCTCATGCTTGCATCCAAGAAGCACTATTTTCAGATTTTTTAAATTTTGGTTTCAATATTTATTTATGAATTTTTTAATGTTGTCAACTTAATTGTGAAGTACTGTCATTTTTCCTAAGGAATTTCTAAATCATTTTCACTGAAAACTTTATGGTGCCCTGCTTTGCTCACCTCCTTTTAATACCACAGTGGCGTATTTACTTTAATGAATCATGGGAGCTGGGGGTGTATTTAGAATATTCAGATATTTGGATTTATGAAAGAAATTATTCATCTTTGCTATTAGCAGTGAGTTTTAAAAAAATGAGGCAAGGTTTTTTAGTGGCCTTGGTGGATATGCATTAAAAACCTGACATTTTCGCCTCACAGCAAGAAGGCCTTGGGGTTGAATCCGGCCTGGAGCCTTCCTGTGTGGAGTTTGCATGTTCTCCCCGTGTTCGCGTGGGTTTCCTGTGGGTACCCCGGTTTCCTCCCACAGTCCAAAAACATGCGTGTCAAATGTTATGGTTCAGGCGTGCGTTTGATTGTTGCACCTTTCTTTGTACTATCGTCCGGGACGAGATCGGATTTCTTTCCATCGTATTCCTGGCCCAGCTGGCTGATTGATCTGGGGCGGAGTTTTCCGGACTCTATATATATGGCCGGGGGTTTGCCACGCTTATCGCTAGAGTGTCTGTTTGTTTATAGCACTTTGACCAGAGAAAATCTCTAGTCCGATTTCCTAGTGATTTGTGATATTCCATTTATTGTTGACCAGAGAAAATCTCTAGTCCGATTTCCTAGTGATTTGTGATATTCCACTTATTGTTAGGAATTACTTCTTTTAGAAATTTTCTCTATTCTCTCTCGCACTGCTTCTGTGTTGCGGACTGTTATTCCTCCTTGGAAGCGAGAGCCTTTACCGGAGGTGTGAACCTCTCTTGTGTTTGTCTCTTAGCTGAGCTGCTCTCACTTCTCTCTCTCACTGGTCGCTGCACCTGGAGTCCTGTCACCGCCCATTACAGCAAACCAATTGGAGACTCCAAGTTGCCCATAAGTGTGTATGAGAGAGTGAATGGTGTGTGAATGGTGTGTGCGCACTGCGATGGATTGGCGAGCTGTCCAGGGTGTGTCCCTGCTTTTCGCCCATCGTCAGCTGGGATAGGCTCCAGCTCCCCTGCGACCCTAGCGAGGAAGAGGCGGTATAGACAATGGATGGGTGGCTGAAACCTGACATTTTGTAGTTCTCACGCATGGTTACCTGAAAATAGTCTGCACTAAACTGCTGTGAATCTGCAATTTTTTTGTGCAATACAATTTCTGGCTGTCCATGCCTTGTGAGTGTGTGTTCTTAAACTGTTTATCATCATCCTGCTGTCAACAACAGCACTGGAGACTTTATTGACCCCTACCCTGCGGGGTAAATGCTACAAAACACACAGAGCCAATAGGAGGAAGAGCTGCTGTACTGTAGCTAAAGTAAGATATTCTGTATCAGAACAAAATGTCACTTCATGTTTTTAGAATGGTAGTAAACAACCCTGCTTTGAGAGATATACTCTCCATTAAGCTTTCATCACAACTTTAATTTTGCAAAATGGATTCATCTAATTCGCAGCTCAGCGACTCCTATTTCTTGAATTTGGTGAGCTTTATTATGGTTGAAGCGCAAACCTAAAAAATGCTAAATATCTAAACAAGGTTGGCTACCACTGCACGCGAGCAACGTACTTACCGTGGTTGGTTTTATTTGATGCACACTTCAGCACGCTGCCTCATTTAATTTTACCTTTACGGAGATTAATGAGAACAATTAATAAATAAATGCCAGCAGGTGAGTCAGATCTAATTTTGAAGAGGCAAGTTATTTTTCTTCTTTATTTTTCCTGGTGTCGGAGAGGGTAAGGGGGTCCACTCGTCTTTAAGCGGTTTGACTTTTGACAGAATCTAAATCTAATCGTCAGAAAGCTTTAGAGGTGAAGTGGGCTATCGTGGCAAAGTTAAATCCCCTGGATATTAAGTCCGTTAATCACAAGCGGCTTCATTTGGCGTTGTTATATGAGCGGTTGATTTGCACCTGGCATGGAGGTGGAGGGGGGGAAAAAAGGGCAAAATGAGCCACAAGGCTTAAGAAAATCTATCGATTTCCTTCACGGAAAAAATACATAATCTCTCCTAATTAGAGGCCTGAATTTTCGGGAGAGCACAAGTACTGAATAAAACACCCTACCGACGGCTCCCATTTCCACTAATTAATTTGGTGAATGAATAGAAGTTAAGGAGAGGTGATTTTGCGTTGGGTGGCTTATTAAATGTTGGGCAGAATTTATTGGAGGTCAAGTCTATCAAGACAAACTTATCACCAACAGGGTAATTTGCTGTAATTTTGAGGAGACTTATGCTTTTGTATCTGCATTTGTCATGTGGGTCTTTTTGTCCAAATTATCTGCGAGTGCAGGTACCATTTACAAAAAAGATACAGTACAAAGCTAAAGTGAATCTTTGGTGTTTAAATCCTATAGTGCATGTGGCAGGTATTTAGCACAATTCTGTTTGTGTAATAGTGAATCCTGCCACTTGCAATTCAAGTTTTTTAAATCATATTTTTCATTTGTGGCTTGTGTCTGCATTTATTATATTTTATGCGACCTTTTTCAAATTGAGGGTTACTGCATGTATTAGCTAAAATAAAGTACAAAAATGAGCATTCAGCTGAGGTCGCCTAACGGTAGATAAGGAAAATCTGTTAACAGGTTGTTATTATCCTGTTCAGTTGATTTTTTTCTTCAATAAAACATTTATTAAACAGTTACATATCCTTCACTATTTCCGTTCAAATTTAATTGCTCAGCATTGTTATTTTGATGTAGATTTGACTGTTGAAAGTATCCCACTCCTTACAACCTCAGGGTTGCAGGTTTAGTTTTATTGATTGCTGAATTCACTTAATTGTGTTTGTCATCCTAAAATGAAAACATAATATTAGTCACAAATCCATCCTGGGTTATGCTGTTTCTTGTTGGGGGGGATTCTTGATTGCAGTCTGAGTTTTCCAAGTTAGGCTCCTGTGAACAGGATGTGATTGTAAAATCCTCTCATGCACATTTAAATGTGAACTCTTAACAGTATGCTGAAGTAAGAATTGCAGTTAATGAGAATTGAGAAGGTGTATCTTAATTAAAGGAAATTGCTAGAAGATGAAATATTTTTATTTGGAGCGGCTGGTAATAAATAACACTTTTCCATTATTTTCTGATTAAATATTTTATGTGTCTGAGCAGAAATAAGCTGGAATGATTCAGTCTGCCCTCCCTCTCCTGGACCTTTTCGAGAAGGTCACAGAAAGAGAATTAGTGGATGGCCCACAAAGAGCACGATGTTCTGGCTTGTGTCATTCCGAATATTAGGAAAGTTTCAGGGTTGACTTGACGCAAGTTTGGGCTTCTGTGTGTCTCTAGGGGCTGTAGTGTCCTTTCATATCCAGTCCAAGGGCATGGTGTCTGGTTTTGGGGACTTTGTTTTTGCTTGTATACATGCTTGCGCATGCTCTTGTATTTCTACAAAGGGTCATTGCAACATACCAGAACATTCATAGAATGTATGTGTAAACATTTGAGTAGGTGGGCGACTGTGTCTTTTGCTTTTAAATTTGTGCGTACGTGTGTGTGTGTGTGTGTGTGTGTGTGTGTGTGTATGTGTGTGTGTGTGTGTGGCGTGGGGGGACGCATGTGTGTCTCTGCTTGTATGCCTGTGCATATGTGAATGTGAGTGAGTCGATGGCAGAGGCTAGCTGTCAGCCATGACACATTGGCTGAAGAAAGCTCCTGAGCATGAATGAGACTGAGAAAAAAAAACTTGCACCAAAGGACTTTTTTGTGGCCACATTTCAGTTCTGCATGTAATTCAGCAGCTTTATTAAACCCACACATCCTTGAAACAAGCAAAAGGCACACAGACACATAAACACACACGCTCATACTTTTAAACCCATTTCCAGAAAAGTTGGGACACTGTGCAAAATGTAAATAAAAACAACACAATGATTTGCAAATCATTTAAGCCCTGTATTTTATTGAAAACAGTGCAAAGACAACATATCAAATGTTAAAACTGAGAAATTTAATTGTTTTAGAAAAATATTTGCTCATTTTTCAATTTTATGACAGCACCATGTTTCAAGAAAGTTGGGACAGGGGCAATGTTTACCAGTAGTTGCATCACCTTTTCTTTTAACAATACTCTAAAAGTGTTTGCGAACTGATGTGACCAACTGCTATAGTTATGGAAGCAAAATCTTTTCCTATTCTTGCTTGATATAGACTTTCAGCTGATCATCACTTCATAGACTCCTTTGTCATATTTCTTTTCTTAATGCACCAAATATTTTCAGCGGTTGAAAGGTCTGGCCAACTGGCAGGACAGTTTAGCACCCAGCCTCTTTTAGTATGGAGCTATGCTGTTGTAATTTGTACTTTGGCATTGTTTTGCTGACATAAGCAAGGCCTTCCCTGTTAAAGATGTCTGGATGGCGGTATATGTAACTCCCAAACCTTGATATATTGTTTAGCATTAATAATGTCTTCAGAGATGCGCAAGTAACCCATGCCATGTGCAATAATGCACCTCCATCCTATATTGGATGCTGGTTTGAAGTGTGCACTGATAACAAACTGGATGTTCCCTCTCCTCTTTAGCCAGGAGGACGTGGCATCATTGATTTCCAAAAAAAATTTCGCATTTTTCATTGGTCAGAGCATAGGGCAGTTTCCCACTTCGCCTCAGTACATCTTAAATGAGCTTGGGGCCCAGCGAAGGCTGTAGTGTTTCTGGATCTTGGTTTGATATTCACATGGTAGAGTTTTAACTCATATTTGTGGATGCAGAGACAACTGATGCTCACTAACAGTGGTTTATGGAAGAGTTCCTGAGCCAGTGCAGTGATTTCCACTTTAGAATACCGCCTGTCAGGCAGTATTGCCTGAGGGCTGAAGGTCATGGCCATTCAGTATTGGCTCTTGTCCCTTGGCTACAGATATTTTTCTGGATTTCTCTAAATTTGAAATAAATAAAATTTCAAATTTTTGAGCTATTTGCCTATGCAGTCTTTCCCTGAGTGGTGAAGCCATTACCATCTTCATATTTGAAAGACTTTTTATTCCTAATCATGTTACTGACCTGTTGCCAATTAGCCTTATTTGCTTTGAGATGTTCCACCAGGTGTATTTTTTGGCGTCATTCAGCTTTTACAGTCTTTTTTGGCCCTTGTTCCAGCTTTTTTGAAATGTGTTTTGAGCATCAAATTCAAATGAGCAGATATTTTTCAAAAAAACAATAACATTTGTTTGTTTCAAAAAAAAAATTTCTTTGCACTATTTTCATCAATTGAATATAGGGTTTAAATTATTTGCAAATCATTGCATTCGGTTTTTAATTACATTTTACACACTGTCCCAACTTTTTTGAAGATGGGGTTATACATGCACATATCCATTATCTGATCCACTTATTCTTCCGATGGACTGCAGGGGTGCTTGAGCCTGTCCCATTAAATGATGAGTGATAAGCAGGAACACGCCCTGTACTATTTGTTATTTCATCAGGGATGACACTTGTCTTTTGACACTTTATTTGGTTACTGATCCTGTTTCCTGTGCCTTAGCCATCTAGTCTCCCTTGTGAGGCAAACGCTGCATACTGAAACAGCAGCTCAGCCTTTGAGCTCTAAGTATATAGGCATCTCTTGGCTGGCAGGCCTGGAACAGGCTCACTTAGCAGCAGGATACGGATGGAAGGGCTGAGCTGTTGCGTTCTCACCTCCGCCGTGTCGCGCCATTACTCAGACCTGCCCGTATTCGTTTGCGCTTGACTTGCCGTCTCCGGCTCGCTGTTACGTCCTGTTTGCACCCGCAGCCTGACTGGTGGCATCAGTTTTGCAAATGTGACTGACTGCACAGCTGAAACAGTGTCATTATAGTTAACGTGGAGTCTCACACCTGTCTCCCCCGCCAATCCCCCTTCTGAAGGTGTTCAGAGGTCTGAAGTCACTGCTTTCTTCGCTCCACGAGGATAAGAATGTGTCATACCACTATCCTGCTGATTGTGTGGTTTAAATCTAAAGCAGAATCTAGGGACCCCTCCACATGACCGCGCGCTCAGGCCTTCTCTTTGCATTTACCCTGCAATTTACAGTTACGGCACTGTTTTTTGGGAGTCAGTTTAGCCAATCGAATTATATCAAAATGACATACAGTTAGAGATGGCCAAAGATACAATCAAATCAGAAACCCTGCCATATGGAACTCATAGTGCAGTCCCGGGGGGGGGGCTACTGGCTGTTCGCTGTCCTCCTCCAAGAAAAAAGCGCCTGTCAGCCATCACTTCTTTTTACTTGTAGCTTTAAACCTTGTATACAAAGAACAAGGAAGGATGGGACCTGAACAGGCTCAGAATCCAATCCTCATGGCCAGTAGTAGACTCTTAAGCAACGAACGATGCTAACCCAAACCACCTAAATCTCCCCCATTTCCCTGAGCTGCGCAAAGCCAATTATGCGCCGCTTTGTCTCCCGAGCCTGCTTGCCACAGTTGGCGCTGGCTCGGCAGCATTTAATCCGATGCCGTGGTAGTCATTTTGCCCGGCGTAATCACCGTTTATAAATGGGATATGGCAGCTTCACCTTCGGTTCTTCTCTGGCAGTACTCCATTCCCAGTGCACTGGAGCTCTGGAGGCCTGCTTCCTGCTCAGCTGAGGGTAAGCCTGGATTAATTGCAGGGAGTTTAGGAGACAACCCTTCTTGCTGCGTGTCCACTGCCAATGGCAGTTTGGTTGCCGGGGAAAGCAAGACCACTCTGCTGTTAACATGAATGCAATCGCGTATGAAAATTCTCCAGCATGATAATTGCCAGAATCACGTACCTTTTTTGTAGCAGAATACCCATTCGGGGGTCAAGTGTGTGTTTGAAGCATGTTGCATTTTCAAAGACCTTGATTAAGCTTAGCCCTCAACTAAATTGAGATTTTCTGGAAATTCACCTTAGTTTTTGATGTAATTTGAACACCCACCTTCTAGCCCCTGAAAACTCTGTATCCTGTGAAATTCATAATTAGAAATTGGATGGGAAATTTTTTTCCAAATATTTGTGCGATTAAAACTGATGCCGTTTTTCTTTTTTGTTTTTTTCTTCCATCTAACACATTAAATATCATGAATAGGTCCTGCTGGTTTCTTGGAAAGGCATTTATCCGCAGGACATATTTAACCCCTTTTTTTTCTAAAAAAATATGATAAGGCAAAACTTGGCGTGGTTCCTGTTGATGGAACCTGGGCCCAGGCAATTGAAGAGTCGATCCCTGACCTAGCGTAGTCAAGCAAACCCATTCTGACAAAAAAAACAGGAGCATCTTTTGAAACTGAAGAAGCTTCTAGAAAGGGCATTGATCTGAGGTGCCCTGCTTAATGCCTGTGCTCCCTTCTGTACGCCTAAGGGATGTGAGAGAAAACAAGTATACGTCTGAAGGTATTGAAGAGGTGAAGGTGGAAGATTCAGTATGCAATTTCAAAGGTTATTTATCTCCTATAGAACACGCTTCTCACCAGTCAGGCTGTTTGTAATGCAGGAGTTGTGCCGTACAGAAGGTAGGTAGGTGTTCAGTTAATGCTATTCAGATTTTTTCAGCTTTGAACAGGCTGTATTTTTACAGGTTCAATGTTTTTTTTTTTTTACTTTTTTCCTTTCCCTTTGCTCAACCTGAAGCTCTCACACTTTGTGTACTTGAGGCATTGTAGACTAAAATAGGCTGTTGACTGGATGCACAGCTATGTGTTGTTTTAGAATGGTTGATACATCACTGGTCCACTGTGGCGCAAACACTGCAGTTGTGTTTCTTAGCTTTGGCCTGTGACCCCAAGGATGCCATTACCGCACACTAACAAGTGCAAATAATTACCCCCCTGTAAAACAAGTGACACGCAGGCGTTCAAATGTACGGCGCAGTCTACATATATACAAAAATACAAGAATTTCCATTCAGAAACAAGCCTACGCAATTTATCTCTCCATCTGATGATTTCACATGTGCAAAAGTATGCACTCATTTGAAGACCATTTTTTAAAATGATCAGTCTCATTTCCACATTATGGAGAAATGATGAATTAAAAATTCTGAACGATCTTCGAAACGAAGCACTGAAAAAATATGCAAAAATATACAATAAATAAAATATTACAATAACATATTGTATTATTACAGATTATTATAAATATAATGATATATAATATATAAAATATACAAAAATGCAAAATTTGGACTCATTTTCATTTATGGTCTTCATTTGCATGTAGATGCAAATATGCACACATTTCCTTTGACTCTAATATGCTCATTCACACATTCACTCCTCAGAAACATGTTACAAGGCAACATATTGCTGAAGAATCACATGCTGCTTCATCCCTAGTGTGTTTCAGAGGGTAAAGGCGGCAGCGCAGGATATAACATTCCTGCAAATCCTTTTCTGTTGCTGAAAGAGAGATATGTCTTACTCCTCGGGCCATCCCCAGGCCACATGATACCTGAGCGTGAAATGAGAGAGGGAGCTATAGCGTTTCCATCTCTCGGTGCTGCTTCATTCCTGCCCACTCATTTTCCCCGGCACAGATTGCTCTCAGATGTGTATCTTTTAAAGCATGTTTGGGGTCCACCGCTTAATATAAGGTTTTCTTCCTGCGGCACTTGCTGGGTGTCAGATCTGAGGTGCTGGAATACCATGTCCAATTCATCCCCTGCAGATTTTTCAAAATGCTGTGTTACCTTCCTCAACGATGTAGAGGATGGCCTGCACAAAAAAGAAGATATCAAATTTTTTATCTGAGGTAGAAACATATTGGCTCGTTTTTTTTTGTCGTTGTTTACTTGACAAGGGAAAGTTTCGTTATCAGCAAGACCCGAATTGTGAGTAGCCATCCCAAATCCAGAATCCTGTCCTGTATATCCCGAAAATTGGACTGAACCAGAGTTTTGATCAGTTATAGCCTAATAAAACACCATTTATGCCCTCTGATTGTTGTGAAATATTCTTTCACTGATGGATACTGTTCTGGCTCTCCATTGGCTGCAGCAGGGACGCCAGCCTCCATGAACTATGATTGCTGTAGAGCTTTAGTTTGTGTATAGTAGCATTACAAATTGATAAACTACTACTCATTCCAGGGAAGCATAGCTTCGATGTTGCTGAATTAAAACATGGAGTCCTGTGTCTCAGGACCTGGGGAACATCAGCTAAAAAGCATAAATATTTCCGCAGGTACCAGGAAGAGTGGGGAGGAACGTACTCATCGATCATTGTTGCTTTATGAGATCTAACCAATGATTTTTGGAAAGTCTTAAGGTAAAAATTTGGCGTTTTGTACGGAGGGGAGGATGTTGTTAAAATGCCCTCTTGCAGCAAAAAAACAGCTAATCGTTCAACTACATAGACTAACTCGTTGTTTTTGTCCCTCTTTAAGCAAGGGGATAACTTCACGTAATGTGTAGTAGCTGCTGCTGAGCTGACCTCCCTGTTCCACTGTGTAACCCACCACCAGCCATACAGATCGCTCGACTGTGCTATGAAGCTGACACCACGACTGTTCTCTGATTCGGCCATATAATGGATAAAGATGCAGACAGTGGCAGCTGCTGAGCTTGACATTGAGGAAGCACAAGAAATCCCTGTTAACTGCCAATTCCTCTTTACCAGTTTCCAGTTATTTTCCCTCATAAAGGGGGCATTTTACATGAAAATCGGCATGTCCAAGTATTTTGCAGTTTCCATGGGGTGAGGCTTCATCAGAAATGATTTGTGATATAAGTAAGACTGATCACTTTCATTTCCCCAGAAGACAGAGACTTGAATTATCAGATGACCTGTAGGTTCCCTGTTAAACATTGGTTTAGATGAAAAAGTCACAATGGATTCATGCTTTTTTTTTTTTTTTTGCTGCATATGTAGGGTATAATTGTTTTAATGTGAACAACAGACCACTCAGTGCTTTTCTACCTTTTTTTGTAAATGTCAGGATACTTTGTGGGAAAGCTTTCTAAGGTGCATTTATTTTTAAATCACTTTTATATTGCAGTTATCGGCAGTGTGAGAGCAGTTATCAACAAATGGAAGACTGTGGTAAACTTTCCCTGGCGTCATCTGGCGTCATCACCTATGAAAATTCCTCCAAGACCACATCAATAACTCATCCAGGAGGTCACAAAAAAATCCAAAAAAATCCAAAATCTGGAGAACTGCAGGCCTCACTTGCCTCATTTAATGTCTGTGTTTATGATTTCACAATAAGAAAGAGACTGGACTAAAATGGCATGCATGGAAGACCTACAAGGCAAAATTGACTGCTCGCTAAAAACAACACAAAGGCTTGTCTCACATTTGCCAAAAAACATGTTGATGACCTGGAAGATTTTTGGGCTGATATTCTCATGAGTCAAATGTTGAAGTTTTTGAAAGACAAGGGCCATGTTATGGCTGGCATAAACTTAACACTGCATTCCACAGTAAAATACCGTAGTGGTGGTGCGATGGTCTGGGGCTGCTCTGCTGCTTCAGGACCTGGAACCATGAATTTTCCTTTCTGTCCTGAAGGAGAACATCCTACCATCAATTTTTGACCTAAAAATATAGCACAGTTGGGTTGTGCAGCAGGACAATGATCCAAAGCATAGAAACATGTCCACCTCTGAATTGCTCCAAAGAGACAACATGAAAGTGTTAGAGTGACAGAGTCAAAGTTTAGGATTTGATTGAGATCTTGTGGGGTGACCTCAAACAAGCAGTTTGTGCTCAAAAATCCTCCAATATGGCTGGATAAAGAACAATTCAGTGTGGAAGAGAGGGCCGAAATTCCTCCACAACGATGTAAAAGACTCATTGCCAGTTGTCTCAACGTTTTATTAGGTTTAAGGGGAAATTATTTTTTCACGTGTGATGAAGGTTAGAAAAAAATGAACACTCAATAAATAAACTGATCATTTAAAAGGTGCATTTTGTGTTTACTCACATTGTATTTGTCTTATTATAAAATTAGTTATATGAACTAAACCATTTAAATATGACAAATAAGCAATAATAGCAGAAATTGGGAAGGGGGCAAATGCTTTCTCAGAGCACTGTAGTTGCTAAGGTGTTTAACAGGGACCCAAACGAATTCTGGTTTTAGGCCTGGAGCATCCCCTAAGATTAGCACTCTGGAGTCAGGTCTGTAACCCTACATTGCTACAGGGAAATTTGTCCCTGCATAATCTGATCATTTGTTAGTCACTTTTGATCAGTGGAGGGGGTATCTGACTATGTAATTGTAATGGTTCTACACACAAGCCAATCAAAAACCAACTTTCATGCCACCTCTGAGAGTGTGACATTTGTTGTCGTTTATTTGCAAAAGTTTGCAGAACTTGTGCAGTGGAATTAATGAATCAGTTTGTAGGGATTCCATTGCTTGCTGTACCCTAGTTCTTGCAGGACAAACAACAGCCCCAGTTCTTTGTGGTTTTTGTTATTTGCCTCAGTGATGTTGAATACATTTACACTGAAATGAGAGCTCTGAGCTGGTCATTGTGTGATATGAATGAGGCTGTGATTCTTTGGCATTTGCTGGTGCATTTAAAAACTGCATTAAATAAATGCAAAAAAAAAAATGTTGTTTCCATGGCCTGAGCTTGGCTTTTATTGCGCAGTTGGGCAATGATTCTGTGTTGGCGTAATACACAGCCTGCCAGCAGAAACAACTGACGCTTTTTCAAACAACCATTCATTACTTGCCTTTGCAAAAAAAAAAAAGGAAAGAAAATATACGAACAAAGCAATATTGCGAGAAAGATACGAATTACCGTTTTCCGGCTTTCACAAACAGTTTCATTACGCCAACGTGTACCGGAGGGCTAAAGTTAGCTTTGCCTTGAGCGATTCATGTGTTGCGACTGGAGGCACGTTAGTGGTTTTTTTGTTTTATTTTGCTGGTGCTGACGCTCTCTGGCAGGAACCTTTACTGGAGGGCTCTTTGTCGGTGGCAGATCATGTGCGTTTGATGTCGTTTGATGTGAGAGCGGTTTGCTGGGAGAACCATTTCCCCATAGCGAGTTCTCATTTTTCTGCAGGGAAGTGCTGTTGTTACATCCCAGGAAGGGGTGGGAAGCGGGGGGGGGGGGGGGTTGGTTAGCAGAACTGAGGCGACGGTGAATATCCATATTCCCACCTGGAGTGCGGTGTGTACAAAAAGCTGTCCCTGGAGACGCGATGAAATGAGCGAACGAATCTGTCTGAATCGGCTGCATGTCAGTTTCCTTCCACAGTTTGCTTTGAGGAGTCGGGGGTTGGGGAAGGGAGGGGTAAACTTTGCATTTGTCATGCAAACCATCACCTTTTTATGTCAAATATGAGGGTTGCACCGCCCCGGTTTTCACTTATTCTATTAGTACTCCCTTGATAAGCATTTGATTTAACCTCATCTTCCCTCCCTTTTCAAATTAATTTTTTTGTTTTCTTTGTCTAGTAACAAGAGCTCTAAACTGAATTATCCTCTGCTTGAATGAGTAAGAGTCTGCAGAGACCAGTTCTGAAAGGCTCGTGGAAAAAAAATGGATACGGAATGAAACTGCTCGTATCGAGAGTGAAAAGTGTCTGGTCATATTTCCCGCGGGATCTAGAGCACCTTCCAGCAGCCTTCCATGAGACAGGAGCAGAAAGGGAGGGCTCTGTAATTGAAAGCATTTTAATTGAATTGAATGCGGAAGTTCATGATATGTGGTTTCGTTGACGGAGTGGAGCCGTTTTTCACTTGAAAGCATTCTATCTCTCGCTTCGCTGTGGCCAGCTCTCGGACTGCAGCTGTACTTGTACTTCGCCTGCAAATGCAATTACCGCCTGCCAATCAAGCCCTATCAAAAGCACCGGCGTCACAGCCGTCTGCCACCCTCACGTGGAATGACCACGCATGCACATAGCACTAATTTACCACAGAACCTGCTCCGAACGCACAGTCTGCTTCCTGCATGCAAATGACTGTGCTTTTGCTTCCAGGAAGCTGCAGCAGATCATTAAATGAAATTCCTTTTGCTTCTGCGGTCGTTGTTCTGTTTCATCATAAACATTTTAGATTTTTGAGTTACTGTCCCTCTGTAAACCAGCGATTTAGTGATCAGCTTGTTGGCACCAGCCAGATCATCATGGAAATGTCCGAATTGTGCACACATACCAAACGCCTTTATATTTCTAGAAATAAAACTAGGTTGCTTAGAGCTTGAAATTGAGCTTGAGCTTCTCTGCCATTTTCTGAGCCAAGAAACGAAGCATTGCAGAGAGAAAGTGTTGAAGACCCATCTTTGTTGTGTGTGTGGGCCTCTAGGGCACCACCATACAAATGCAAGATGGCAAAATCAGCTAATTTATGTGAATGAGAGGCTCTGTAAGCCCACCTATGACTTTGTTTTTGTTTTTTTTAAATCTGATTAATGGTCCAGGAAAGCTAGTCATCCCTTTCCAGTAGGCCTGTGTGACTCAGCGTCCACCAACATGATTTGGCACCCCTTACTGCCCATGCCCCAACCACCATCGCCACCCCCCCCCCCCCACCCCCAACTTCTCCTACGCCTCCCCATATCCCTCATATGCGCTATTAATTTGTTTGCTACTCTTTACCAGTGAAGAAAAGATCTGGAAGGCAGAATGAGGCTGCTCATTAAGTACACCGCGCGTTGCGTTTCCATGGAGAGTAATCCTAATCCGAACCACAGCTCCTTTCCGAGTCAATTACCCAAACCAGGGTTTTATCCAGGTATTTGTATTCTAAGTTTTCGAGCCTATGTAGTAGAAGTGGGGCAAGGAGAAGTGACTTCTTTTGTTATGCGCATAATTAAAAAGGCACTCTATATTTCGACCTGTACTAGAAAAGTGTCAGCGCTAGCAAAGCTGCTGTCAAATCAAGTGATCGACAGATGCCTCCACAGTACAAGCTTGGGTTAAGGTCACAGTCGCTTGGCGTTTTATTTCTGGAGGTCTAGATTTTTCAACAAATATCCACTATACGAACGAAGAAAAAGACACTGACCACATTTTTTGAGGTGAGGAAAGAAATTCGGTCGAGTAGGTATCACGTAGATATTTATGACGTTCGCTTACCGAGACCAACTATTGGGTACTCATCGGCTGACTCACTTCAGAAAGACGCCAATCGGAGAAAAAAAATACAGGAGACACCAAAACGGTGGATAGTACTCCCACCAAGTGTCGATGGACATAATGCTTTACTGACAGGGAAGAAATACTTAGTGAGATTCTAAAGTTGCATTCTTTCCCTCTTCATCTCAACTCAAGAAATGGTACTGCAAGTGTAGTTATAATTACAATATTGTACGCTGGCTTCATCTGCCATTGTTCATTTTTGTTTATATAAATTACAGGGGAACATTTTGACTCTCCGGCTGAACAGAAGTTAGTTTTCACCTGAAAAGAAGAAAATCATAACTGGCCAGAAACTCAGCGTAGAATAATGACGCACTTGGAGAAATTTCCTGCTGTGGCTCGTTCCTTCTTTTAACCTTTAGAAACAGCTGTTTTGCTGAAATATATGGTGCCTCATCTTCTGGAAGGATCTCATCAGCGTTGAGTGGGTCCCACTGCCCTTCATATTGCGTTTGCTTTTTTCTCATTTGTTTCCACCTGCTGTGCTGTATTTTTCCTCCCTCGCAAGGCTCACCTCATCAGGAGCGGCAGTTTGGGTGTTATAGCTAGATTGCTGTATTAGAGAGATGCTGCTCTGGTGTTGGCCTGCTCAGGAAGTGAGGGCTCTAATTGCTAGGAACTCACTCGCCCTAATAGGGTCGGGGGGAGTGGGGTCTCTCCCTTCCTCTGTACTTTTACCGGCTTCACCCACTGCGACCTAATCACTCCATTTGTTTTCACCTGCCTGTCGGGATTGTTCAAGCAGGGCTGTTAGTCACCTCTTTTCTGTCTTGCCACAGCAAGTTATTCACCAGAATTCAGCCCTTGCTAGTGTGAAATACCCTCTCAAAAGCAGCAGGAATCATCAAATGTTTTCTCGTGATTTGTTTTTTTCTTTAAAGACGAAAACTTGGATTGAGATTGTTACCTGGACCGCGGTACACAATTATTCAAATTGACATATTCATTTTTAGGAACTTGTAATCACAATAACCTGCATTTTCTGGAATTAAGGTTACCAGCTGCCTCTTTCAGACGAAGACAATTGAATATTTGAATGCTTGCACGGAAGCAAATCATTATATTACCAGGGACAGTTCTGATTTGCTTGAAGCTTGAAGACTGCTTGCACCTGCTCTTATTTTCAAAGGCAGCAGTAAAAACACGACTAAGATAATCATTCCATGCTTTTGAAGGCATATTTTGTGTATGTTTGATAGTTTACTGATTTTGATAGAAATCTTGCAGAAACACATTTCTTTTTAAATCCTGAGCTCTGCCAAATAGCATTCGCGAAAGCCATCTAGTTCATTTACCCAGCTGCGCTGAGATTGTTGCTATGTCTGTTGCTAGGTCAGTTATGAAAGCACTTTGCCTGGGTGTTCGATTTGAAGAATGCTGTATGTGACACAGAAACTGTCTGTTCCCTGCATCATAAGGTATAAAGCTGGCCCTGCTGTGAAAGATCTGAGGAATAAAATAATTGAACAAGACCTCTCATCGACATAGGCACAGTAAAAATGAGATCTGCAAAAATGTAATAATGTCATTCAAATGGGTTTAAATCCATTTTTAATATAAATGCCTCTCTGATTTCTGAACACTATGGACTTCTGCATGTATCAGTGAACCATGTAGGAATTTCTGCCTTTTAAAAATTGTGTCATTGCACAAATAGTTTTGGACTGCTCAGTATATTGTTTCAATTAAATGATGTACTGCATTTTAAAGCAGCTATATCCTGTTCTTTACAAGGCTCTAAACTCATCAAAGCATGAAACCTGGAGCCCTTGAATCCCGGAGCTCATGTCTAATATGTTAATCAACCTAATTGCAAAATTAATTTGATTCACAATTTATGATTTATTGTTGCACTGAAGGAGAAATGTCTATAAGCCATTCGGCCTAGAGGTCTGTGTTAATTGGTGACCTGGGATAAATTCAATCTTTACAGTTGTTTAAGTAATTAGTTGAAACTATTTCTCTCATGCCTTGACTGGACTATGTCATTGACTTTGTGGTCTGTGACTTTCAGTGCAATGGTGTTTAGTTTGCCATAAAGCACGGAAACTGGGTAATAATATTTGAGGAGAGTAAAATTATGTGTATAAAGTGCAGTAAAATCTACAACCCCATTTCTGAAAAAGTTGAGGCAATATGGAAAATCAAATTTAAAAAAGAAAGCAGTGATTCCCAAATAATATCGACCAGGATTAAATTGGGTATGAGACAAATTATTTTGTGTACCTCATTGACTTTATTTATTTATTTATTTATTCTTGTAAATGCACTCAATCTTAATTTGAAGCCTGCAACGTGTGCTAAAAATGTTGAATTAGTCAATAAAAGACTTATTGGAATGCTAAAAAAATGGAGCGTTGAACCATTGACAATATCATGTTTGGATATAAAAGGAGCATCCACTAAAAGTCCATTCGCCGTTCTTCACTTCGTGAAAAAAACTGTATGACTGAACAAGCAGTGCCAGGCTGAACATACCCCACCCAAGGGAGATTTTTTCTTGCGTTGGGTGTTGAATATCTTGGGACCCCTGTGACATTGATCCACAAGACCTAACAAGACTTATGATATTACAGCATAGTGTTGCATATGGCTGGAAGCGGAATTGAAAAATGCACATCTGGAATTCAGTTAGAAATTGATTGGAGCAGATTCAAGGAAGTTCACGAGAAAGCACTTTTTTCTCCGTGCCCTTGAGCCTGACCCAATTTGATCCATGAGCAGATAATCCTTAGACCATTGCTTACCTTTCCAGAAAGCTGCAATAATTTGATCAAACTATTTTTGCATTGAATTGTTGACAAATAAACAAACGAATACCACCAATAAGAATGCCAATCCCCTTTTGGTGGGGGAATAATCCAATTGTTTAAAACAACATAAAAATGCTAAAATAACACCCTTTAAAGTGAATAATATTAAACATCAACTAGAGGCAGTCCAGCAGTGCAAACCTTAGCCAAGGCAGCACAGTCGAAGTCTTGCTGAGTGAAAATAGCTCCTAAGGAATTTAAGGTTTATTACATAACTGCAGTGCTTTTCCCATATCCCAGCTCATGACATATTTTGTGAAAATCTCTGGCTGAGAGCGTGGGGGGAAAAAATTGCTTTGCATTACATCTCATCGTTTATACTGAATATACTTGCTAAACTGAATACCGAGTGTTACATGGGTAAATTGGTATGGCTCGGCGCTGTAGCGGGCTAGTTAAGCGCCACTCACATAACTAAGTTCACATTACTTAGCTAGGTAGCGTGCATGCAATACTTTTTGAAAACATTATGTAACACGGGTTTGTTAGCTAGCAAGCTAACATTATCTAGCTACTCAGCTGAGAGAATTTACGCACCATTGTTCGCTAAGCTGCAAATGTTTGTGACTCAGGGACTGAAGAAGCTGAGCGATGTAGTTAGCGCAGTGCTAACATACAATGAGCGCTAATAGAAATTACATTTGCTTTCCATCAAATTACGAAATTCAGTTAATGTGATTAACATAATCTTATACTCTTGGTTTAGTCATGAGAAAGTCATTGCATGAGTTGAGTAAATTTTGGGTTTGTTGCTCCCTAAAGCTTGCAACTTTCATATGACGCGGCCACTCGTGTAAGATCCTCTATATCTGCAACATAGGATTTTGAGATGGTTTTTGTGGTTGCCATATTGTTTGACCAATCGCAGTGAAAATTAATAGGGTCCATCCTAGATGTAATAGCAACCCACCCATAAAATTTAAGAGATATCTGTCCATTACTTTTTGAGTTAACTTGTACACAGGCAGACAGACAGACAAATAAACCACCGCTGGCAAAAACATAATCTCCTTGGCGGAGGTAACATAGAGGATGAGGTTAAAAATTAATTTCGATGGCTACTGACTTTTAATCACTCAGAACATGGGAGGAAGACACATACCTTTTGAGTCATATTTAAGAGATGTCTCAAAATATCTGTTATTTAAAATGGGTCATTCCATGAAACAGAGAGCCAGAGACCCTTCATTTTTTACTGGACTGTAAATTGGATGCCATCTATAGAAAATGCCATGCATGAAGGCCAGAGTATATAAAAATGCTAACAAAGGCAATATAATTGGTCTTCTGAAAAAGATAAATTAAAAACACTGCATGTCTTTGAAAAACTTGTGGATGAAAAGTGTCCAAATTTGTGACATTCATTGCCTTCAGACTTTGAATGTAAAATTCTCAGAATTTTTAAATAAAAGTCTGGCTGAAATGGCTTTTGAAGTGGCAACCCACAATGGCAATTAACTGGGATATCCAGATGTATAACACTGCAATTAGCGTTTAAAACATTGTTGTGAACGTAACTCATGGTGTCCTAAAAAGTTATGTGAGACAGTGCAGAGAAAACCCAGGAAACAGAATATATTATCTAGATTTTTGTACTAACGTGTAGAGACTAATCTGTTTCATAACCATCCAAAATATTATCTCAGAAAACATGTGGGTTTTTATAAAATTCTTCTTTTTGTGAAGCAAAGTTTTCCGCATCATATTTTTCGAGTTACATACAACACCGGGCTCGCTGTCCGATCTCCCGTATCCCCTTGGGGTCTCACAGTGGTCACAGATATGGATTTCCTTTCGAACCTCCTAACCCTCATCCAGGAACCAGTCTATCGTCTTCATGAAGGAAGCTGAGCAGGATAGAATTTTTGTGTCCCAGAAAGTTACGTTCAAATGGAGTGACGTCAATCACTAAAATCTTTTGGTAAATCACCAGTTTTCAACACAGGTATGTTTTCTATTGGGATTCATTATTTGGCCTGCCGTTTCACGTGTTTGAAGGAGTGGTGCATCGTTTTTGGTCGGTGGAAGCTTCAGCCTTCGCGATTTGTTTATAATTTGGAAAGGGAAGTGGTTTTGTGTCTTCGTTATGTTCGACAAAGCCATTGCTGAAACAACAGTTTTCAGTGGTTTTTACCTACTTATTGTTGAATGTTTACTAGGGTTGCAACTTTAATGCGTTAATTTGGATTAATTAATTACAAGAAAAATAATGTGCTTAAAAAACTAACACATTTAATCACACCATTCTCAGTTCCCTCATTTCTGACACACCGGTAACACTGATGCACACACTTTAGCTTGGTAGGTGGTGGTAATGCACCTAAAGTCTTAAAATGTTGAATTTAAAGGTTATAATTGCACTTGGGAGTTTGCACTAATCAGTGAATGTAGTATACAGATGAAAAATGCACTGATAAATATAAATGAAAAATAAACATTTTTTTGAAACATTGAATTGAAAAACTTTGCTTATTGTTTCAAAAATTGGTATTTGATAAAAATGTGATTAATCGAGATTAATTAATTACAAAGCCTCTAATTAATTAGATTGATTTTTTTTATCGCGTCCCACCACTATTGTTTACATGTCTACCGGCACCTCTCATCCATATATTTTCTCAATGAAACCGCTACTCGACAGTTAGGTGTATTTTTGTGGGGGTTGTGGCAAACCTAACTGGGACATAGCCAGTCACTGCTGTTATTGTGTCCATGTTACGTTCAACACACTTGGAAGTTGTTTGGCTAAATTGCCTGTTTCACATTTACTATTTTTTTATAAATGTTGCACAGCAAATGTAGGGTTGCTTTTTGTGATGTAATGTGAATATAGGCCACTGGATGGCAGTATTTACCTTTTTTTTTATTCAGCTCAGACTGGAGCTATGTTTAGACATGTCCTGGACATGTCTGGGGCAAGTCCCCGAAAAGTAAAAAAAAGAGGTCTAAATGTGGGTGGGGTCTGCAAAAGAGTATATAAGGAGAAGAATTGAGACAGTAAAGTAGAAGGAGAAATTGCAAGAAGAAGGATACACGTGACCAGACCTGTCATTTCTGTTCGAGACCTGTGAAGTTTCTTTTGTGGATTTTTGCCTGTAAAAGAGTCTTTTCCTCACCCAGCACATCACCAGAAAACCAAAAGGGACTGTAAATATTTCTGTTTTTTTTGTGTTCAATCTTGGTCAGAAGATTAGTTAGTAGTTAGTTTAGTCTTTGTTTGTTAATTAAATGTGTTGAGGTTTTTAAAACTGTGTCTGTCATTCCTTGCTGTTGCTGTTGCGTTGTAAATCTAATAACAAATTGGGGCCATAACAGTGAAGTTTCTGTATTTCAGAATTGTGTTGATTGTTTAACTGCCTGCTCCTGCAGGAATTGAAATCAACAAATTCATACTGTTAACCATTAGCTGTACCTTTATAAATTGAATAATTAGTGGTTTACAATATCAAAAAGGGCGTAGGACGAAAACAGGTGATACATTTGCTAAGTCAAGCATTTTTCGTACCCATGTTACTTTCGCAACATTTGTCATGTGGTACAATCCAGATTACAAATTTTGCATTTAGCAACTAGTCTACTCTAAAATATTTTTAGAGCTGATGTGTACTTACATGGGCTGCCTTCTATTTTACAAAAGTATATTCCCTCCAGAATGTTGCATTTGTTCCATCCTCAGATGAACATGACCAATGAGCGACTTATCAAAGCCCTGCCAGATATGTTCGGACCTTATTAACACAACTGGGCATTGCCAAACTGCCGGTTTTAAGTTTGTTCTCCATTATACTAATTGAACAAGTTGAGACTTTGTTATATTTTGAAATAAAATTTTTAATGCATAGTGTTAGTTTTGTGTCCTTGTTACATCGGCAACGCTGAATGTTCAACACCTTGCCTCTTACATCCCGCAGTAGATCTTGCCATTTAACTTGTGTGACATTTTGACTTATGGGAACGTCAACAAAAGTGAGCCAGTACTTCTTGCAAAATCTTTATTTCAAATTTGAACAGTCATGTCACACTTTGGCTCTCTTTTTCATGGAATGACCCAAATGTTATATGTTCATTGACTTCCATTCATTATGTGTGCATTTAGTTTTTCAGGTGATGGCATCTAGCATATGTTTAAAATGTTGGAGATAACTCGCCAACTGTTCTGACATGAAAACTTGTCCCTGTATAAAGTATGCATGACATTTCACAGAAGTGCGTAATTGCATACAGGTTCAGCAAGCTTTTCTTCAAAGTTCTCCATTTTAAAAGACCTACCTAGAATACGTCATAAGTCACTATCTCTACGCTGCTGTCAGTTCTTGGCAGTACACCAACTATATAGCCCCCATTACTTTTGTTATTGTTGCACCACCTATACATGTGGTGTAAATTCTCACCCTAGGCTAAATCGGCACATAGAGACTGCAGGATACACGTGGCAGCTATCATGTGGTGGCATAAGAGTAGTTTATGCTGAGTATAAATCAGGCTATGGGCAATACCACAGATTGGGCCACAGGCCTCTAAATTTGGTCAAGGCCACAGGTTAACGTGAGACGCTATGAATACAAAATTAATTGATCAGATATTTTGTGCCTTTTTACCTTTGTAGTAACATGGATAAAGCACTAGAATACCATAAAGCCTTTGACACTGGAATGCTTTTAAAACCTCAAAGCTGAAACATGGATTGTTTATGCACTTGAAATCTCAAACAGTCGAGCGGTAATGAATTTAAGCCGTTATTTCCTCCTTCTCCTTATCTATGCGGTAAAGGTTGAGGCATTAAGTACTGACAATTCCTGACCTTTAGCAGGATGTGCATCTATTATCCAGGAAAGTAATGTATTCCTTGAGCTTGCATACACAAGCTTCTTTGTGTAAATGTCAGCCCGGTTTTCAATTCTGTCCTCTTGACATGGATTTGTACTCAAGTAAAGGAAACTTTGGGAATGCAAGCAGTTTCTGTGGCCATGGATGTCAAGAGCAGTGAAGTAAATGGCCTAATCAAGCCTCATTATCGCCAGGCATGATCACTGTATAATGTCTGTTACAAACTTAGATGTTTTTCCTAGACTTTGATGACTTCAGTGGTTGGCGTGGGCCCCTGATAGCTTGTTCAGATGTTTATACTTGAAGTGTACTCTGACTGATGTGCATTGCTACCAGTTACAGTTTTAGGAATGCTGTGATACATGTTTTTTTTTTCACTCTGTTACCAAACTTTGAGAGATATGTTTTCAGACAGCAAGCAGTTTGATTCTGTTTCCCATGACCTAGCCACATTTCCAAAGAAATGGCAATCTCTGCCAAGGTTTTAACTTTCACGGAGCACCAAGGAAGCAAAAAAATTGGCCTCCATTCAAGGAATGTCCTTCGCCAAGAAAGAAATGACAGTTACTGTTCTGTGCGCAACAAATTCTTCAGAATCGTTTTACCACTGAGGTTATGAAAGTCACAAAGGTAGCCATCACCAATCTATCAATATCATTTGCTTGAGAGAATTGTTTAAATGGTTTGTACCCTTTAAGTGGAATATTTGGAGATTGATGAATAAATACTTCTCAATTTTTGCAATTATCCATCACTTTCCATCTCATTTGCGTGGTTTTTGTGCTTGGAATGTGCAAATGAATATGGACTGGGCTTTTTTTTTTTGTGTAATGGATACACATTGTGAAAGTTTTTTGGATCTCGTCTCAACCAGCAATTGTACCTTTCATTTCCTGAAGAACTGTGATTATTATAGTCCCTCTCTTCAGGGTTTGTTGGTGTCAATGTCGGCATTAAAATTCGTTTCTCTAATCGTGACAGACGAGGACGAAAGAAGTAATTAAATTTTTTCAAGCTGGGTCCTGACAGATCACTGTGCTTCAGCACAGGATGAGTGCAGAGCTGAGGACATCACTTAAATTGGCTTAGAGATAGGAAAGAAGGAGCCATGCTGTGTGTTATGGGTAACTTCATGCTGGAAGAACAAGGACAGGGGTCTTTTCTGTGAATCTAGTTAAACAAAGTAAACAATTAGTTCCAGTCTCACTGTTGTCAAGGCATATTTCTCTGCTGAAGCGCTTGAAACTCTTTGGTTGCCCGTTTGTGCAATCTTCTCTTTAAGACTTACATTACATAATCATGTTCGCCCAGGTTTATGGATTGTTTCTATTGTTTTCAATTACCTGACCATGTATCCCTTTCTAGCTCAGTAGGTTTTATTTTCGATGAAAGGCTCTCTAGACTCTGGTCCTCTAGTCTGTAACTCTCCTTGTTTAAGACTTTCGTGTTTATTATTTAGGGGTTCATTACCAATTTTAGAAACAAGCATAGTAAATGCTTTTGATGCCCATTAACATTTATATGCTGACAGCAACTGAAACAGAATTGTTCTCCTGGGGGGTGGACAAACCAGGAGACTCGCGCCTGTAGTCTTTGTCTCTAGTTATCACACGGCGCCTTTTCCATGGGCAGCAGTGCATTTCATGACCAAAACCCGATTCTGAAGCGAACTCACATCAAGTCAGCCGTGAAAGATGACAAATCAATAATTTTGGAGAAATCATCTGCCTCAATAGCCTGATGTTATGATACTGTGATAATTTCGCTACTTGATCAAATCACTGAGTAAAATCATGATTTAAACTTAGATCAAAGTCCAACATTCCCAACATTTTCACAGGTTAATATTACTGCCACTTGTAGCAGTAGTGATACATTTATTTCTGTTTTTAACAATACTACACTTTTGATGGCCTACAGTGGTAAGCCAGTTAGCTTCAGCCCATAACTACGGTCTTCTTTGGTCTCCCTGGCACCTCATGTGCCAACTGCTTGAAGCCATCTTTATCTCCTGATTGGCTCAATTTACGATTCAAAATCTTGTAGAAATTAAGTTTTGGATTCTTTGATTTATTTGTGGTGCATCCCCCAACACAACATTTGGCCATTTTTTATTATTTCAGCTAGCAGACCATGAAAAAAGAAGGCACCTTCATGCAATATAAAATCAATGGAGGGGGATGTTTTGATTTCAGCCATGTGGGCATGGTTTCGTTGTGTGTGTGGTATAGACACATTTAGACATCTGCTAGCGCAGACACCTGAAGCATTGTTAGTACACAGACATAGCATAAAAATATACAAATTCATTTCAGGAGACTCCATTTAATAATTTATACCAACCCTTTCAACTGTTTTTCATTATTCTATGTTAAAGACGTTGTATAATTTTGTCTCTCTTCGAATGCAGCTCCAGCACCCGCACACCGTAAGCCTGCAACAAAGTTTATATTGGCCCAGGAGGTGCCAAATTGACTATTTCAGAGTTGATTTAACACTGAATATTGTATTATGGTGTACTAGCCGTGAGAGAGTCCTGTTATGCTCATTGGTCATAATAGGCACCCAGGGACATTTTATGTGGCCCCATATTCATAAAACTTGTCAAGATAGCAGCGCTACACTTGGATCAGTTTTGCATTTAAACTCACATTATGTGGATCGAGAAAATGTAATCTTAAATCAGAGCACTCATGCTGTGATATTTTATGAACACGGGCCCTAAATGTGCTACCACAAACAGGAGCAGTGCATTCCGTGCATATTTTGTGGACTTGTTGGAATTGAATGGATTTGTTGAGGAAATGATTGATCTGGGAACAAAGGCTGGTCATAATGTGAGAGGAAGGGAGAAGAAGGCAGCAATATTTCTGGGAGTCAGACATCTCCGAGTATAAACATAGCTTTGCCAGTGGGCACAATTATTTAAAAGGAAAGCGAAGAACAAAATAACAATTTGTTTCTGCAGAATATATGTTGAATGGGGGTGTTTTTTTCCCGTGTTGGTCAGATTATGTTTGTGTGGTCATCTTGTTTATATGCGTGGGTATTTGTTCTGTTGGTTTTATGTGTGTATTCATAGCTGGTGGCGTGCTTGTTTGAGTGTTTGCATGCAAGACTGCAGGTTTACATGAAAATTTGAGTCTCGGTGTAGTTGTATATCTGAGATGAATAGTGCAGTGCAAGTGACTTGGGGAACATTTAAAACTACACCATTAGATGATGATGATGCTATCTAAAGTTATAAAATGAAGAGTCTAATTACCTAAAGCGCCCTAAATTGCCAAAAAATTAAATAACTTGTGTGCCCACGCTTCAGCTAAAAATGAGGTACGCAGTCCTGCGGTCTCTCAATTATATAAGATCATTTACAGGTAGGTTGTTCCTGGCGTACTGGAGAATTTCTCATGGATGCTCATATCGTCTCACTTGCTCTGTCTCTCATAGTAATCCCATATAGCCCCAGTGATTCTGAGATCACAGTCTCTATCGAGACTCCGCCATCTGTTACTTTCACCAACAAGACACAAACATTTCTTTGCAAAAAGCCATTTTTAATTAATGTTCTGAATCTTGAATGCACTTTTTTTCTGCAGACTTAATGCAGGAAAGAAAGGATGAACATTAAAGACCAAATTTATCTTTAAACGAATCTCACCTCACACTTTTCCACATCGCTTTATATCTGTGTCCTTGCAACCGCTCCTGCTTAAGTATTTAGAACCGGGCTGGTTGTCCACTGGCAGGCTTGATATTGTAAGAGTGAGGCGACGAAAATCTTTCGCTGCACTTGTCCTCAGAGCCATGTTTTAACTCGATGTGCTCTATCTCACCGAATGTATTAATACATATTCGAAGCATACGCTGGGGACCCCTTCTGCTGAATTGCAAATGTCGCGCCGGATGCAGCGTTGATAACAAAAACAAGTTATAAAAGCTTTCAGCTTGGGCGAAAGACTGTATAAATCAGGAACTGTTGTCAAGGAGACAAGGAGAAGAGTGTCTCTGTTCTCTGTTCAGGATCTCTACTGGCTCAGTGTCCAGCATGTGCCCCCTCCCTCCCTCCCCCCCCCCGTCCCTCAACACCCCCGCACCCCAACTCCCACAGCTCCCCGAGGGGTAGATTCTTCTGGAGGAGGGTCAATCCTGAGATAGATAAGTCTAGCGAAAAAAAAAAAACCTAATCACAATCCCCATGAATTCAGCCATTATGTGTCTTCAAATTGTGAGGTGGCAGTTAAGCTCCTTGACCACATTACGTTACAAGCACATTACCGCGTACCGCAGGCGAGACCACAGGAAATGTTTGTGTCCCCCTCAGTTTAATTGCTTGTGTTTATCGTGGCCGTTGCAGGAAGCCTCATTGTCGGTTTCGTGTCGATGGAGTTTGTTTGTGACACGAGCCTTGTTATCCGTCACCTCCTGTCTTCGAAGGTCACAGCACAATTATCCAGCTGTCTGAGAATCTTGGAGTTTTGTCCGCTTTTATTGTGCTCTGGCAGAGTGGACCATCTCTTTCAGTTGTGGAGATTTTATCGTGAATTTATGCAAAGGATGCTTCACCGCAGCGGGATATTTGACAAGAAAGAAATGGTGAATGTGAACGAGAATGTGTAATATTTGGTTAATGTACTTTTTTTTTCCTCTCGCTGGCTCCAGTTAAAGTGCTGCCAGCTGTCATTTTAGGGCATTTACATTCAGATTGGGCATTTCCAGTTTTTTACTGATCGAGATTTACGCGATCAGGCTTTATCTGCGAAACACACTCGTTTTTTTCTATTTTCGATCGTTGTCTTGAGACTGACGCGGTGAACAAATAGCCCTCAGAAGCTATAAAACTGCACAGCCAATAGAAATGAAGTGTTAAAATTGGCAGTCAACATGTGCTTCACTTTCATAAATTCTTCTTGAAAAAAAATGCGGAAAAAGTGTTAAATTAAAAGAGCTGCGGAAAGCACTGAAATTATTCCAGGATGCAAATATCTTGAACGGAGAGAGAATTTTTTTTTTTTTTTACAGAGCTCCATGTTGGGCGCTCTTAGCTGGCAGTGATTGCGGGCAGGGCCATTAGGGTGAACCACTTCAGAATAAGAGGCTGATTGGGATTGTCGGGACTAATTTTGTGTAATAGACTCTTGGTTTTACTTGCCATAAAGCTCTTTCAGACTGAGGAGTGTGTCACTTCATGGGCTTCTCAGGTGTTCTCAAGGCAGTTAGCGAAGGATGCCATCAGGCAGAATAGAACCTTCCCGATTAGTATTTGAATGCCCGCGTGTTCATCTGCATATCCAAAAGAAGCCCAACAGGGTACGACCGTATCAAACTCAGTGGACTCGGAGTCAGCCTGCTGTCTGCTTATCATTTATTTACATGGCCTTTGCTTGTGCTTCGGCCGCTGCTTTATCTACTCATCATACAAGTGAAGGGGACTTCATTATTCCACTCTGTGGGCCGGGGGTGCGGCTGAGAACACGATTGGGATTCAGGAGCTGTCTGTACTGCGCTAGCACTCCCAAAGTAAGCTCCGGCACTTACTCAATTGCTATTACCGTGACAGCATCTGCGTGGACCGAAATGGGTCTCTCAAATCGCGGGTTCATTAAATCCTGTGCGTTGGGGGGGTTTTGAGGCTTCACGAGAGGGGGACACAGGCTCATTTCCCTGCTAATTTTCCAAGCTCATCTCAAAAGCCTATTAAGGTCAGTGGGCGACTCAAGTTTCCTTACGTTGCCCTGGGAGTCGTGGCTGTAAGAGGCCAAAAAGAGAAACCGAGACATCGAGGACTGGTCCGGGACCCCTAAATCTCCCTGGTCGAAGAGTGCTTATAATACAGTCTGATTTTTTTTGCTTTCTCCCCCGTTACGGATCCAGCGTGAGCCCCTGAGGTGTGAGCTCACGACAAGCTTTCAAAGTCCTCTCGAGCGGCGGGGAACCGCTGATTAATCCAGAGGAAGCACGAGGTGGGTTTCTTAAGTGAAGGAGATAAAGGCCTTTTGGTCTGCTAAATTTTTTTATGACGATTTCAAATGGGTTGCATTGCACGCCAAGTAAGTCTCCCTCAACTCCACCATCCAGCGCTCGCTCATTGATGTTTCCATTCGAGAGAGTGGTGCGCTTTTAACTGCTATCAGGAGGGATTTCTCTCCCTCTTTCACTTCAAAGAAACGAAATCAATCTCAGAGACTTCTCTTCCATCTGTTTTCCTAGCAATCACCGGAAGAATAATTTGGGGGATGGAACTCAAGTTGGATTTTCTGACCTGCAGACTTGGGAACGTTGAGCTGAGCCTAGATTTCCCGTAGGGTGGTAGAGTGGGGAGGGGGGGTGGGGCGACTGCATGTGACTTGTAGTATTTTTTTTGAAAAGAATTGCCCTCTGGGCCTTGAGCTTCGCACAAGCTTACAGGCATGTGACCCAGTTAAGGTTCTGCCTTGCCAGGCCTTGAAACGAGGCCTTGTCTAGTACTTCAGTTGAGATTCATTTGAAGGAGACACCAAGGACAGGTACTATCTAAGAATAGCATGGCAACAATGAACGGCTAGAAAAGGTGACCATTTACCAGAAAACACTCTTATTTTTCATTAATGCTCACCTCCTGGTCTTGTTTTAGAAATGAAATGCGTAATACAACTCCAGATTTACGTGGAGACAATTAGATGTCTTAGTTCCCTCCAGGTGAAAAAAGGAAAAAGAATGTAATGAAAGGCAGCGTTAAATGGCGAGACTTTGCTATGTCATTGTTACTGCTGCCATTGTCTCGCCAGTGATATTTTAAATTGAGTGGAAGCATCGCTGCCCAGAGGTAACGATTTTACTGCCTTCTTTTCTGCAACAAAGCTGGTGGAGGCTGTCAGATCCAATACAAGCAGCGTGCAGGACGACCATCTGGCGACTTGGGTTTACTTGTATTTTGCCTGTGTCCTGGCTCCTGAGGAGAGGGCCGGAATTTAACTGAAATAAACCCAGGCAGCTATCCCCCAGCCAGAATCCAAGCCCTCAGAAGGGACACTAATCAAGTCTGTGCAGTTTATTTAAACAAGCTGGACCAACCTTCAGGCCATGCAGACATTCGAAGGATCCCAGAAGAGAAGGAACAGGAGAGGCACTAGCTCATTTTGGAGGGGGCTGAGGATACTTATTTGTTGTGCTGGTTTGTGTCCCAGGTCTCAGTTGTGCTTAAATATTTATTTACGGACAAAAGAGGGCTGCTGGGGGGGTGGGTGGGGCTTGGCTGGGGGTTAGAACAGCTCCCTGCGTCCGGTTGTTCTGAAAAAAGTTTTCTTCTCCCTGCTTGGCCCTGCAAATGGTCTTAAATGCTGACAAACCCTTGCGTTTTGGAGGGGTCACAGCTTGTTAGGCTACGTCACTGTGTGGCACTTGCTATCTTTGACAGAAAGTACGTCCACTGCCCCAGGAGTTGATGCTTTTGATTTATGAGCTGCAAGCTAACCCTCAACCATCGCCTCCCTCCTGCTGCTTATAGCACACAAAAAAAAAACAGCACTGGATTGTGACTTGGTTTCCATAGCGAGAGTGTTGATACTGCGTTCTTAAAATCAGGACAGAAGCGTAGAGGGAATAGCGGCTGCTGAAGCCTCTCATGGCAGCACTTGACTGAACAGCGACTAATCTGTGGAAAACTTTGCTGCGAGGAATCAAATTGCTATGCAGCATGGTGTTGCATAAATGCAGCTTTTCAATGGCTGGCACTTGGAGATTGAATATAATGTAGTATTCTTTATGGCCGCTTAAAAAGAACATTTCCAGGGAACGTGTGCAGAAGACTCCATGAGAGTTGAGTTGCCTTGCCACTCGATTATAAGCGGAATCAAAGAATGCAATCAATATTTGTTCGTGGAAGTTCAGAGGAGGGTCAGTTTCCGAGAGCGCGGCCCAGACAGTGACCGTCTTTGAACTTAACTTCTATAATGATGTCAAACCATCCTGACACTCATTAGTGGCAAGAGAAGGCTGTTTTCTGTCAACTTTTTTTGACATAAGAACCACAAAGGGGGAGCAGCTCTTCTTTTGGTAATTGCAATTAGTATTTTCGGCTGGGTTCAGAATCTTGGCGGCTGCACCAATTTGAGTAATCAGAACTGGAGTGTGAGCCAGTGTGGATTGTTTCCAGGCTCTGGGATTCAGTTTTGTGCATTTCTGCCATGGTTGTAACACTAGGGGTTTGTGTGTGTGCGTGTGCATGCGTGAGTGTGCGCGTGTGCGAATGTACGACCGTATGCGTGTGTTTTCACGTGCAAACTCGCGGGCATCTGTGTCTGTGTGCACCAGGGTGTTAGTTGGCAATTTCTCCGAAGCAGAGGAGCACAAAGCAGATATCATTTACCTGCAAAGTGGGGCACCAGTCCTCTGCCAAGGAGGTTTTCCTCAATAAGATCTCGGGCAACACAGATGGGTTCCCCCCCTCCCCAGCACCACTGGCGTACGGCTCTGCTAAACACAAAAACAAGGAGAACGATCCATCAAGACATTCACAGCTGTCATCAATAAAAAGAAGAGGGGACCGTGCGCAAGAATTGTGTAACAAAGATTTAATTTGCCTTAACTCAAAGAGTGACACGTGTGGGACCAAGGGAAGCGTCGATTTGGCCCAGCGCACATTACGCCTGCCACCTGGCATCTGTCTCTTTCTTCTGTGCGGAGCGCTGCAAGCACATTCGCCACAGTACGCTTGACAAAAATCTTTTAGCCAGAAGTATGTGTGTGACATTGGTTTCTCTCCTTTCTCGGTGCATAAAAATAGTCTGGAAGTGGTCATTGCTGGTAACTGTCTTCTAGGTGAGGTTATTTTGTAGTCTTCTTGTTTTCAAGATGTGGTTTGTTTTTTTGAAACTTGGTTATTTGAATCTGATCGCTTAAGTAAACATATTCAGGCCAGCACCAATGTTTCTCCCGCGCGCCAAAGAAAAAAACTGAAATAAAAAATATAATCTCTGTGGATTACATGCATTGTAGGAGTAGCCGTCAATTTGAACAGGCATAAATTAAGTAAGAAGGCGTTTTAATTTAAGAAGCCATCTGGTGGTTAATTATACAATGAGGCAGTTTTTGCATCAATAAATTCAGCTAATGATTTAGGTACACTCAGGCAATCCAGTAATGAACCCCGAGCACTCTGGATATTTAAAACTAATGAGACCGACTCCTCCAAACAGAATGCCATGGCCAATCCCTGATTGACGAAACAAATCTTTGCTCGGCATCGCCGTGCATTGCAAGCAGACGAGAGCCGTCCCTCCAATTATGAAGTCTGTTGCTGCGTGGCGTTAGACACGTGAAGATAACTGTTTTAAAACGGAGTCTTCTGATTTCATCTGGCAGCAAGCGCGTACTGCCGCTTGTCATCTTAGCAAATCCTTTTATCGTACAGGGGGAGAAATTAGAGAACCTGCTATTTCTCTCCTTTCAACGCGTCCTTGAGATTGTCCGGTTGAAATTTAAATTATACCCTGTGTGACTTGAATTATTCAAATAGCAGGCGCACTGTATGTAAAATGACAGCGGAAGACGAAGCAGAGGGACCGAGTGCTTGCGGGGACTCTTTGAATGCACACATTTCTGAGCTGTAAAATAAGCGAATACCAATCTAACACTTGAACGAGTATAACCCTCGGTCTGGCATTGCTTGTCTAGTTGAGCATTAAATCCTCCAAGCTGATCGTTGCAGACGTGCACGGCGGCTGGAGAAGAAGCGGTTTACGTGGTGCCTGCGTGCGTAAGGCCCCTGCATACCGGGTCAGCCCACGGCGCGGCAGGCAGGTTGAACGGCTAGAGAGGGATAGTAATGCCTGGCCCAGTTCAGACAACACAGAACGGAGCGAAAGCGGGTTCGGTCGAATGTGCAAAAGTAAAATTTAAGTCATTAATTGCTTTTTTCCTTGGTGTGGTAATTGAAATATTAACACATGGGGGGGGGATATGCATTTATTACATTTTGCAGATGTTGATAGTCATTACCTGTATTTCAGATGTATTAATCTTTATTTAAGATCTCCAATACATAAATCGAGTTAATCTTTTTTTTTCTTTACTGAAGCTTCAAATTATTTATCTACATATTTGTTGGATCTGTGCTAATGACTAACCAATGGTTTTTTGATGATGGAGGACCGGGGTTTTTGCTGATTCAGTTCTTTTTTTAAAGTCTTGGGCCGCTGTCTCAGCTGCTAATCTGGTTCTGCGCTGTAGTGGTACTCCTGTGCTGTGAATTTGAAACGTGATAGAAAATGGTTGAAATTTTGTGATCACTGTTTCCCTTCTCCAGGTGGCGAACTTGGCCTGCTCCATCTCAAACAACGAGGAGGGTGTGAAGCTCGTCCGAATGGCTGCCACGCAAATCGATAGCCTCTGCCCACAGGTGAGAACACCCCCCCTAAACCTCTCTCACATTTGGCAAATCAGTCAATGATGATCTCGCCAAAGTTTGAGGGCTAAGCATCATCTAATCAATGCGGCTTCGACCCACCTGCGGTCGATCCCGCTCAGGGTAACTGACGCAAAGCTGGCAGCTCCTCTCAACCCGAGGTATCAATGCACGGTTGACATTCAGGCCAAGCGTATGCAGCTCTGAGGCAGACGGCTTTGTTCTTAAAATGAATGGGCAAAAACATCTGAGTGTCTCAGTGTAAATTATTTGGCGTTGATTTGAGCGAGCTGGAGCACCGTGAGATATCCGTGATTTCTGGGGATATTGGACGGTGGATATTCTTACGTGGGTGAGAAGGTAGGTGCCAAAAATATTTGAAAAATTCAAGGTGCAGGCTATTATATAAGCGCGCAGCTCTCCTGTCGAGATCTGCTATTGATCAGATCTGCAGATGAAGGATAGAACAATAAGTGAATAAGTGATAGAATGTCATACAATATGTTCCAGAACAGCAAGGGTGGCGTGGCGGTGCAAAGAGTAGTACACTCACCAAACAACAGAAAGGTCGGGGGTTTGAAGGTGAGAGTGAATGCTCTTGTGATCCCCGTGATGGACTGGTGAACCTTCTAAGGCACTCACTTTCAAATCTAGCCCTTTTTTTCTTTTTTTTTTCATTTTGGGTAATTAATTAAACAGTCAGCAGTGCTGATTGGCCGGACAGGCTTCACACCTGACCTGAACCCGGGTTCAAGAGCGTTTCCATGCCTCTGGCCTATTGTGTGCGAGGATGGGCTCCACTGCCCAGCAATCCCTATTAGGAGTTAGCAGATTGCGCAAGATTACATATTACAGTTCAATCAGGACAGACCCGTGGTAAACATTTATTACAAATTACAGAATGAACAGATTAATGGCTGTGATGATAGCCTTTAAGTCTTTGGTGCTCGGACTCGACGGGGAAATTTCGCAATTTAGGAGCCTCTGACCTGAGGCGCAGCTGGATAAATCCCCCCCATAGAGTCCAGACACTGGTGGTGGCTGATGAAGATGAAGCAGATTAATCTGCAGAGGCTGGGTGGTGATGGGGAGGTGGAGGGTGCGAACGAGGACAGCCTGTGTGCATTAGAAGCATATAGACTCATATTTAAAAAGATGGCACCAAGGGGATAGGCCAACCGCGTAGGTGTGTCGCAGTGTTATGGGATGGATGAGGTCAGCTGATGATTCAGTTGACAGCCCCACGTGATCACAGCTAGAATGAAAGCATACGTTAGGAGTGAAAGCAGAATGAATGAAAATAAATTGGCGTGGGAATGCAAAGGAGAGTCTTGACTGAACTTCCGCTAAGCTTCATTTGATTAGATGAATGGAATAGAATAGCAAATAATAAATACATTATTGTAAATGAGTGCAAGCTTGTTTCTGACAATGCCAAAAAGGGTCTTTGAAAGACAATAATTACACAATCATTGAGCTCTTCAGGTGTCATATGTGTAAAGTACTTCAAACAGCTTGATAATTGAACCTAAAATAATTTGCTGGCCAAAACTGAATAAATGAAGTCCATTTCAAATTGGAGTACACAGTTAAAGGCTAAAGATGGAGGGGTGCAGAATAGTTTTTCTACGGCTCACCACTCTTTTTTCTGTGGAACTGTGAAACATTTATCCTTTTTAGCTCAGACAGGGTCACTCTTAATGTCATGTGGCTTGAACTTTTTGAACTTTTCTAGAGCACCGTGTACTTAGATGTGTCTTTCAGCCATTGGCTGACTGACATTCACCACCATGGCTTCTTTTAGCTTCAGTGCTGTCCATGCTTTCTGAAAAAAATAATAATAATAATTGAGACACAGGAGTCAGAAAAAATATAACTACTCCTTCAGCTGCTGCCATCTGTCATTTTGGAGAAACTCTTAAGTAAACACTAAAAACACTGCTAAACTTGTCTAGGTAGGAGAATGGATAAAATGAATCTAAGGACAAAGACAGGTATCTGCCCTATTTATCATTTGGACTTGGAGCTGTACTTTACTGTAACCAAGCTAATACTCCAGAAAGTCACTTTCTTTAGCTTGAAGGAGTGATTGGCTAACCCATCGATATATTAAAAAAACTAGATGACGCATCGCCTATTTGCCAGAGGCAAGTTGATATGTCAGCCGTTGCTGGGATGGTGGCCATATTGGGGAGGTCGAAAAAGGTAAAAAAATGAAGTGGACAACGTGGAAATAGATCTACACCTGTTTATGGGTTGTTATCTGAACATACCCTGGGAGGTATTCCACAAAGCTGGCTAACTGAGTAAGCCTGGCTTTTCACAAAGTAAAACCTGGAAACTATTCAAATCTGGAACATGGACTAAAATAAATACAGCTTTCCGGGTTTTACTTTTTGCAAAACCCAGGCTTACTCACTTAGCCAGCTTTGTGGAATACCCCCCCAGGTGTATATATTTTAATTAGATAGTGGCTTAGTGGATTCTGTAATAAATTATAAGAACTTATTTTTTAACCCATTTAAACTGGGACAGCATGTGCGCATTTTAACCTTTAAAACTGGGGAAGCTGTTACGCATTTCTACCCTTCAGGCCGGGAAAGCGCATACGTCATTTTGTTGTTTTCATTGCTTTTCCAACCATTTCCGGGCTGTTCTACTCGCACTTTATACTAGGCCAGATGCCAAAGTAACACTTCAAGACACTTTATTTTTTATATTTTTATGTTTATTTCTATTTTATTTGAACGGACACTTTATCATGCCTGCCACACAGTAGCGGCGCTACAGGGGGGCAAAGAAACGTCTCTTTTAGTCCTGGCTAGATCTCAATTATTTTCCTTTATTGACATCTTTTCCAATTATCGTAATTGGCAAATTACAATAAATTAAAATTACGAAAAATCGTTTCTCACCAAATGCGATCAAACAGCAATGAAATCATGGGTTGAATTCAGTGCAGAAAAATAATTTACTTATTAATTGGCCAATGCTTTGCATGATTGAACTGGTCCATGTTCCAATGAAACGCAGATTTTCACTCTCGGTATTTCATGGGTTGATTTTTTTAAAAAAACAGTGCCACTCGGCAGTTAAATAGCCCGGGTTATAACAAGCTTGCGGCTCAAGCCATTTGCATGAGAGTCGACAGGCAGGCTATGCAATTTTGAATAACGTAGATTTAAATACAGCAAATACGCGTCCAGAGGAATGATCATCATCTTACCTTATTGGGGAGAACAAGCAGCACCTGTTAAGTGCGGAGGGCTCTCAGAGTGAACCTTTTGTTAATCATGAAGATGACTGAGAACAGGTCAGGATTTATAATTGTTTTAAACGGCTGTTTTGTGCAACCCAATTCTCTGTTGCACCACAGTGCTGAATTTAACGCGATTTAATCGCTGTTAGATCGCATGTGGAGAGAAACCATGTCTTCAGTTGCCAATTACAATAATTGGAAAAGACGTCAATAAAGGAAAATGATTGAGGTCTAGCCAGGACTAAAAGGGACATGTCTTCGCCTCCCCTGTAGCTCCGCCACTGCTGCCACCTGTTCCAGAGAAAGAAAAAATGTTTTATTCTCTAGTGCAGAGCTTATACTTTTATTTATTAGGCCTCTTTATTCCATTTGAGTTGTGCATGTTATGTTGATAGAGATTTGCTATTTATTTTATTGCTTTTATTATATTTTATAGTTTGTTATAGTTTGTTCAGTGTTTTAAATATTGTGATGAAGATTTGCACAAATAAAAACATAATTCTTATGAAAGCACCAGGAATAAGCTCTTAAATACTTTTAGAATTTTGTTTCTATCTGCTACAGAGGCTGAGATATCCGCTTTTTACTAAACATTGACACCTGGGTGCTGTTTTCCAGAAAACCTCAGGTTTTAGGGGTTCCTTTCAAAATCGCCCATAGGTTTTCATAGGTGTTTTTTGAATAGGCCTCAGGCCTAAATGGGTTAAACTATATATTGCTGGAGTGCCACTTAATATCGATTTTTCCAGGACTCATCTTTCTGTAGTATGCATATTGGCTTAGATGCAGCCTAGGTTAGGCGGATACGTCTTTGCATGAACTTTGAATGTAATCTGTCCTGTTTCGCGTGTGAAAGCGGCTTTAGCTGGCAACCTTTTTATTTGGCACGTTTTAACTGGACAAAATTTAAATACATGAAATATAATGTTAGCTAACTAGCAAGAGAGCCTTTTTGCCAACTTAGCTAGCTATATTTAAGGTATGTATATGCGAGCAAGGTGCCCAAATAGCGAAGTTATAACTATTCAATATTATCCATTGATTTCTATGAGCAAGTCCAAAAATAATACAACTGCGCTGGTGTACCGGAGGTCGCTGCCAAATAGCGGTAGAAATATGAAAACGGTTCACGGCAAAATATACACTGCCTTTATTTTTTTTTTTTTTAGTCGAAGTTACACAGACATAGTATTGAGACGTTTTATTGTTATTTATCTGAGGACTGCTAAACGCTTGGTCGAAGTAGATGCTAGATGTTTCCTCAGAGTTTTTAATCTGTACAAAATGAATGGACATGGCAGCAACTGACACTACATTTTATACAAGTACTAGTATGCAGGGTGTTCCAAGAGCACGGTTAAGTCAAAAAAAAGAACAAATATACTCCAGACAAGTTTCAACGTAACTTTTTTCCACGTTTCATGTGTTGAACATTTATTTATAGTCGCTTTATAATCAATGCGTGTTTGTGCACGGTATTTAATAAACATCGAATATACTTTATATAACGGATTTTCGCTCAAATCGGACAGTCGCAAATCGGACTGTTCGCAAGTTTTTAAAGTCATAGGCAGCACAATGTTGAGGCATTTTCAGTTTATGCCGACCGGTTGTTCCACAGCCTTCATTGCGTCATATAGTTTTGACCGCCCCAATATGGTGGTGGAAAAGACGTATGCGGGATGAGCCAATGAGTGATCCATTTTTTTAATATACCTATAGGCTAACCATGCATGCATCTAACAGTTAAAATTAAGATATAAAAGTTAGTGGGTCTCATGTAATGGTTCTGATGTGGAGTAGTATGTTTCAGAACCTGCTGACCCCTGCTACCAGCACCCAATATCATAGGCTTGGAGACTCACTCGAAACTTAGCAGCCTAAAACTTAGTGCTAGTAAAAATAGACCTGCTCTGAGGCTGCAGCATGAAATTTAGAAGTGTTTGGTCTTGGTAATTGTGTACCCGCGTCATTCGCACTGTTATTAATTTTGCATGTGCTAAAAATTTTAGATCAGGCCTTCCGTCTGTCCTCTCTTCATTCTCCCTGCCTGAATAAAATTGAAAAACATCCAAATGGAAGGTAGACTGCCCTTTTAAAAGTATGAAAAATATCACCCTGGTGTGCAATTATTTCGAAATAAACTGAATGCTGTTTATTGCTAATAAATATCCTGCCTGAGGCTCTGGATGGAAGCGAAATCCAGACTGTCTCTTTTGCACAAGAGTACAAATCGGAGGGCCAAAGTGGCAGCTGCAATGACCATTAGTATCTAAATAAAACAGTATACCAGTGGACTGCTGTCGCTGTCTCTGGGCTTTGTTTCTTAGATTTAAAATTTCATTAAGGTTTCGCACACGTGAGTCTGTCCCAGCAGCATTGATAAAAACCCTGGGTCCTTCATAGTCACTTAGGTGAAAGCAGTCCGTGAAAGCGGTCCACCTGAAAGAGCTCTAGTTATACCCCTGTTGCCCGCACTGTTGGCTGTGCCTCAGTACATTTCCCCAATGATCACACCCATGCAAACATTTTCTCTGACATACTGAAGCGTGACCTGACTCAGTATTGCCTCGGAGCCCAAACAAGGGCAAATCCCCCCAAACACCATTATCATACACCTCTACAAAGATCCATCCTTGTGTCTCCCACCTGCTTTTAAGCAATTTGTGCCATGTAGTTTGCGCAGTCTTAAAATAGCATAATCCTCATGCCTTCGGCCAAGCAGAATTAGAACATTAATGCGTGTCGTTCTCGTTATCGTACTCAGCAGCAGGAAATAATTGCATCGCATCACAAAAGAGGTTTCCTTTCATATGAGGGGATAACAAAGACTGAAAGAAGGTGAGAGTGAATGAAAGAATGAAAGAAAATTACTCCCCGAAAGGCGGGAGTGCTGTTAATGCTTTCAAGATTTCTATAGACAATCCTAATATTCACAGACGTTGTCGCGCGTGTGCACTAAGTGGTGGCAGAAAGCCGTTCAGAAGTCAATTGAAGTGAATGGTGTTCTGTTTGTTGTGACAGCTTTGAGCCTCTGGCAGTCCTTTTTGATAATAAACTAGCATGCTAAATTAATTCAACATAATATAATTTCTTATCTTAGTCATATGCTAAATGATAGGACTGAATGACTGGACTCCCTGTCCTCCCAATCTTTTCAGTTGGTGTTTAACCCAGCTTCAATGGCTACATGTACACTTATTCATTGACACAAAGAATATTATTTTATGAAATATTAATTTGTAGAATATTTATGTGAGAAATAAACAAATGAAGCTCTGCACAGGATCTGGCAGGCCACAACTTAAGAACAGCTGTATCAGGCCGCTGAAGAATTACTTGAGAAAACTTGAATGTGTCCTGACTTTGCCATGTCAGGCAATTGCTTGATTGTTAATCTGAAGTTTTAATTAAGCTCGGCATTTGCAGAAGCAGCTTCTTGCCACACTCGCTTTACAAACCCACCACCGCCTCAGCTCCACTTCTGTCGTATAACGTTCATTGATTGTGTTTCATAACAGAGTTACACCAGTCTATTGCATTGGCTCTTTCTGAGGACATTGTTGCTGTAGGCTCTTTTTTGTGGGGGGGGGGGGATCTTGCTGCTGTTCCCTGCCTTCAATTCCACGCTTGGATGGGAAGAAATCCTCTGGACTAGAGTCACATCGCCAAACTCAATATATGCTCCTACACCTTTCAAACTTTTTTTGACAAATTGGTCAAAAATTGGTTACAGATTAAAATTTCTTTAGACCAGTGTGATAGCTAGCCTAGCTAGCCAGTTAAGCAGTTTGCTGTCACCTAGCTAATGGAGATTGGTTGGTAGTGACTGTGACTGAAGTGAAAGAACATTTACAGGGTTTGGTAAATATGTTGCAGTTGTGATCTATAGTAATTTCTCTTGTGACTTATCCTTACAATTTAAGCTTAGGCTAATGCTGCAGTCAGGCCGACACTAATGCAGTATTTAAAGTTGAGCTGTGCACGACAATGGACTGCACAACATATGTTTTTGGTAACATCTTTAACATCCGTTTACTTGCTCTCTTACTAGTTTTCTTTTTTTCTGCCAGACTTTTTCCGTCACTACTTTCATGTGTGTTAAGTTGACGGACCATTGGTCAGTTGCAGACCACCAATGACTTGGTATACAGTGGTTCAGTGAACAGCTTTTCTATTTCTGCTAATGAACTATATTTTGCACAAATAGGATTCAGTTCTTCAGTTGTTTTATTTTTATTTCAAATGGATTCTGTCAGCAATACTGATTCATGTGATTAATAAGGCACTGCCAAAGCATACTTCTTACCATATGTGAAAATTCTTCATTTAATGGCATAACTACAGAGATTGTGGACAATATTTTTAGCTTACTGGCCCTATGGGCTGATAAGCTATTGTCGTGGTGTGGCGTCCAGCGTCCGTCGCCCGGAACATTTTTTATCTTTTTTTTTGGCCTGATGAATTTTGTGTAAATTTGCAATAACCTACTACTAGACCATATCTCCAGACGTTTTCTCTGATTTTTGATTTAATCATTTTTGTTCGTTTTATGGGCCCTTGAAATTTTGGCCCCAATGTGATAGATAGGACCGAGAATTTTTTTTTAATTATTTCTCAAAAACTGCATAATTAATTTTTTTCTAAATCAGGCAATCAGCTTACCTTGGTAGCATCATTGTACTGTGGGAGCGCCATTTTGATTGAATTGACGGAAGTAGGTCTATTGGGGGCGCTGTAGTTTATGAATATGCAAGATGGCTGGTGAAGACCAAATGATTGCAGATAGAGTTTAAGTTTGTATTATCGACATATAGGAAGTCATATATGACCGATATTTTGGCAATATTAAATTTGACCACAGATGACTTTGAAAGGTCAAACTCGAGGTCAGGGAATATATTAACAATAAAAGATATGACTTTAAATTTCAAAAAATTATTTCTCAAAAAGTGTCCGATAAATTTTTTTTCTAAAACTGGCAATCAACTCACCTTGATACACTTTATATACACTGCGAGTGCCATTTTGATTGAATGGACGGAAGTGGGTCTAGTGGTGGCGCTGTACTTTAACATCGGGCCAAAATCGCCTGTGGAAGCTAAAAGGTTGCAGATAGAGATTAAGTTTGTATTACTGACGTATAGGAAGTAATATATGACCTATACTTTGGCTGTGTTAAAGTTGACCTCAGTTGACCTTGGAAGGTCAAACTTGAGGTCAAGCAAAATGTAACAATTTTCAAAGGTTTCTAGGCTTCAAAATATTGAAGATTGGGAACATATGTGCAGTGATCTTATAAGAAGTCATGTATGAACTTTAATTCTGTGACCTTGAACTTGACCTTCGGCGATCTTCGAAGATCAAACTTCACATAGTGAAATTTCAATGACTTTTATCACCAAAACTATTACAGATAGAGCTTAGGTTTGTATTGTATTGGCCATATAAAAGTCATGTATGAAGTTTTATTGGGTCACCTTGACCTTGACCTTGAGTGACCTTCAACTGCCAAACTATGCAGCTAAATTTCAATGACTTACATTAGCAAAATCATTACAGATTGAGTGTAGGTTTGTATTGGAGACGTATAGGAAGTCCTGTATGAACTTTCATTTGGTGACCTTTGTATTGACCTTCAAAGGTCAAGTGTGATCTAGTGAAAATTCAGTGACTTGTACCACTAAAATGGTCACAGATGGAGCCTAGTTTTGTGTTACTGACATCTAGGAAGTCACATATGAACTCTCATTTTGTGACATTGAACTTGACTGTCAGTGACCTTTGACGGTCAAACTCGACAGGGAAATTACAATGACTTGTATCACCAAAATGGTCACAGATTGAGCCAAGATTTGTATAGAGACATTTAGAAAGCCATATATGAAGTCCATTTACTGACCACAACTTGACATTCTGTGACCTTTAAAGTTCACAATTGACATATTGAATACATATTGACATATTTCAATGACTTGTATCACCAAAACTGCTTCAGAGCTTAGGATTATATTTCAGAAGGTCTTATAGATGTATGTGAACTTTTATTTAGTGACCTTGACATTTATTTCATTGATTCAAATGTCAAACTTTGCATGAAATTTTCATAACTTGAATCATTGCTGTAAGACTGCTTGCCGGTAAGCTACAGGACCCTTGGTCCTATTTTTGGAAATTCCAAGTGTGCTGATTTTGAAATGCACAGCTTGCAATCCTTGCTGTTGATCAATAAAGTGGATAATTTTCATGGCCTATGTGTTGAAGCACTATACTGGTCATTTTATACGTGTCTACTGCTGCTTTTCAGGTCATCAATGCCGCTCTCACCCTGGCCGCCCGTCCCCAGAGCAAGGTTGCCCAGGACAACATGGACGTGTTCAAGGACCAGTGGGAGAAGCAGGTTCGCATTCTCACCGAAGCTGTGGATGACATCACCTCTGTTGACGACTTCCTGTCTGTCTCCGGTACGTGTAGACGTGGCTTTGATATTGTCACTGGTTATTGCGGAAATGCAAAACACTGAACCATCTATCTGTCTGGATCATCTGACCATCAGTATTTGATTAAATCTTTTTACACAATTTTAATCAAACATACAGCGCTGTGCGAATGTCTTAGGCACCCTGTATTTTTTTTATTTTAACTTTGTTTTAAATGTTCATATTTTGTTTACCACAATAGAGTGGCTGAAAATAAGAAGTAAATTCCAAATGCTAATTTAAAGTAAAGTTTCATTAATAAATGTTTGTATTTGATTAGAAAACAGTCAATACAGATAATAGCCTTGATAGAGCCCTGATGTCAACATCATCGTGGCTGTCTGCAGAGGGACAGACACAAGTGAGACAGGCTGTCTGCAGAAGAATGGTGGCAAGTTTTTTCACTTTGCTTGGAATAAGCAAAAAGCCAATCATCTTATTAAACTATATCACTATATCATGGGATAGAGTCCCAAAGTTTTTGGCAAAGGGTAGTCGCACCAAATATTGACTTGATTTAGTTTTTAACAGTTTACAGCTCTGTACAGTACATTTCTCAGATACTAGAAACTTTTAATTTAATCATTTTTGCAAGCATATTTGCCCTATGAAATTGTTTGAAATGTGCCAAAGACTTGTACTCTACGTGGGCCATTGATGGTGGAGCTAGTTCAGGTAGACAACATGAGATATGCCTTTATTTTCCTAGACACTCCCATGTATACCTGCCCCTGCTCCGTCACTCTCTAAGGAGTGCTATATAAACTGGCCACCTAGTCTGCCTGTACTGACACATCTGTCTGCTGCGCTGCATCAGTCTTTGCTGCTGCTAGTGAAATTGCTGGCTTGTGCTTGACTTATGTCCGCTGATAGGTAAAACTTCCAAGTGTGGCAAAACCCTGATGTCAAAGGCATGGTAGGAACGATTTTTCGGAAGCGTTTTTTTATATTTATTGAAATTCTCTTGACAGCCTAATTCAATAAATGAAACCGTTTGAAAAACGGAAGACAATCTGGTACCAGGAACTGTCAGTAGGCTGTAATAAGCTCGTTCCAATCATTTCATTTGGTCCAAAAGAAACGATTTGACGGCCTACCTGCCTGTCTGTCTAACCAATTTGTGTGAGCGCACTCCAGCACCCTGCTGTTGCACTCATGGCGCATGCCCGAAGACTACATAGATAATGTCCTTAAAACTGGGAAGCAAACTGCTTGACAGTAGCGGACATGGCAGAGAAAGTGCAACCAAAATTAGCTGTACTGCCTTACATACAAAAGCCTGCACTGCTCAAAGAAGAGAGAAAATAAAGACAGAGGAAGATAAGGAATCGACTCAGAATGATTTGGGTAGTTAGCTCTGCCTGTTGCATGCCCTCCATCCTTGGCCTGTCCTATTCGACCATTCGTGTTGTATTCTGGGTTTAACGTTATTGTTGTCATCCTGAAAGCTCTAAAATATGACTCCATTGTGTTGCACAACACGCAATGAATAATATGAAAAAATTCCGTCTCGTAAAATGTCATTGATGGACTGTAATAAAATTGTCTTGTAGCTTGCAAGTTAGCAAAGAGGGTAGCTACTTTCAGTTGATTCATGGGAAAAATTTTGGATAAAATGTGCTACCAATGCAGAATAAACAATTACAATTTTCTCCTTATTATATTTGTGATTACGAGAATAACTTCACCTATGTCTGTTGTTTACATTAATAGCATTCATACTGTTTACGGTTCAGTTGTTTTCATGTCGGTAATCATGTAACATTTTTTTCTGCCATGTGGCGGATACATCAAGTGGTTGGACAAGGTTTAGGGCGAAAATTCACAGTGCATTGTGCACCGGTCTTCTCATCCCATCCTCGGTTTTTACCCTTCAGCCACGACTAAGGGGCAGAGGGGTATTCTGCCCCACCAAGGCAAACGGAAGTAAATCCATTTTTTGTCGAATTCGATCCGAGACCATAACATACAGCTACTAGTGGTACTCGTTGTAGTACATGGATGAAATTCACCCTAGTTACTGAGATTCGGCACATGCAAGTGGATATTCTTTGTGTGGAGCAGAAGCGAAAACAAACAAACTGCATTTTTCTCAACATGGCAGCTGATGGATTTACTTTGTTTTGCCTTGGTGGGGCAGCATTGTCATCCCCTTCACAGACGGGTGGGTGGGAAAATTTTGTCCAGACCGTTTCTCTGTAACCGCTTGGGACAGGAGCTTGATTTTGCAAACGTATACTTGCTTTAGTGGGCAGGCTTGTGTCATTGAGGTTTCGTACCCAAATAACCTTTGACCTTGCCTCACTGACCTTCACCTTTGAAACTTTGTCCTGGCAATTTCTCTCGAACCGCTTGTGTTAAGAACTTGATTTTGGATATGTGGACCTGCCTTGGTGAGTAGGCGTAACTTGTCCAGGTTTCGTACCTGAATAACCTTTGACCTTGCCTCACTGACCTTCACCTTAAAAACTTAGTCCGAGCCATTTCTCTCAAACCCCTTGGGTTTGGAACTTGATTTTGCATATATGGACTTGCCGTGGTGGGTAGGCGTGTCTCGTCTACATTGCGTACCCAAATGACCTTTGACCTTGCCTCACTGACCACCTTAAAAACGTATTCCAGGCCGTTTCGCTCAAACCGCTTGGATTAGGAACTTCATTTTGCATATGTGGACTTGCCTTGTTGGGTAGGCGTACCTCACCTAGGTTTTATAACACAATGACCTTTCACTCTGTCTTAAACACCTTCACCTTTGATTCAGAGTGTCGGGGCTCAGGGGTATTGCCTTCGCCCCCATGAAGCACATCTTTCTGTTGGCAGTTGCGCTATGTGCATTCATATCTTTCCAGGAGTGGCTTGAGTGGGATGACTGAAATGAGGGGACATTTATTTCACTGCTTTCAAAATCTGCTTGCTGGTTTATCCAAAGTTTCATATCCCATGTACTACCTTTAAGTATCGTCAGAGCCATCTATGATTGGATGATGAAACAAAATTGGCGTCAAATGACAAATCTTAGTCTCCATTTATATTGTAACCTTTCTGAAAGAGAAGAATAAACAGCTGATAAAACAAAATACACAAAAGAGCACCTGGTCTCATGTAATTTTTATTGTACCTTTTATCTATTACAAAAGTTCAGAAAGTTTCGCTTTACACCTTCAAACTCTTTTAATCTGATGGTTGAAAGTCAATAGCAGTGTGGATAAGAACACATTAACTGATTCATGGATATTTTTGTTTTTGTATTCTCTCTGTTGATTTTTATTGGCCTGAAGTTATGACTTTTGTGACTGGCAGTTGGTATTCTTAAAATGAGTTGTCCTATAATTTCATAACAAAAGCCAATTGATGCATGTAGAATTATTTGTTTTAATTCCAAGATTTTTGTCACTCTTAACAAAATGATTTGTCAATAAATGTTCTGTTGTGCATCCTTTCTTATTATTCATTGTGTACTTTGGAAGTAGCCGTTCAAAACACGAGCAATTGTTTACACAGAAATCATATATTTCATCTTGAAAAGACGGAAGATGTTGCATTTTGTAATTGATGATGAACAGAAGGCAAAAGCAAAAAATATTAGTATAACAGGTTTTTTACCTGTCTGTCTAAAAAATCCTTTCAGGACATTTGGCGCTTTTCTATTTTTAATCAGATTAAAAGTAGTATATTTGGAATGAAATCTGCCATTTTCTCAGTTGTCTAAGCTGTTGTGATCCACTGTGTTCTTTTAAAGTTTATCATTTGCATGAAAATGAGTAAAACCAACGTATTCTTTTGTTTTCATGAAGGACATGGCCATTTAAGTCTTGCTTTCAGAAATAGTTTACTTCGGATTTCCATAATTGTATTATAACATCAAAAACAATTTTTCTAGTTCAAGTTCACCTAGTCCTATCCTCTGACTTTGAAGACAGCATGACAACCTCGTGTGCAAAGTTTTTGAACTAAATGTTTTGACATCACAACACTAAACTGCAAATCTTTGACATGAGGCAGTTAATTAGAACATACTCAGCATTGAAATGCAGTACTGTCTCAGAGGCGTACAGCAAGTCTTTGGCCATTGCAAATTCTTATGTGGGAATTTATTAGCATTCATTTGCATGTCTAATTTACTTTAACCAAGGTACACCAAGTGTGATATTTGCAGAACTAGCTTGGTGAAGAGCCATTTTGTGTTTTTTTTTACTTATATAATGTAAATTGGAACAGTACCGAAACAAACCTCAGAGTCACAGACAGACTGAATTGAATGAGCGTGAACAAAATGTAATGCACACGATTATAACTTTTCTGACTTCTTTAACAGTGTGCAAAATCATATTATTAAAATAGGCTGCAGTTAACTCTGAAATAACAGGAAATACTGGACTGCATATAAAACTGGAAGGGCCATTTTGTGGCATTATTAGTAATGAAGGCATTATGTGAGTTTGTATTGAGAAGGGTGGGCAGGGGAGCAATTCACAAAAGGTCATCATGACTGAGGAAGATTACTGTATTCTGGTTAGACACGGTCTTTTACTATGGGATCTTTCTTACCACTGGTATGACTGTTAGGTGTTAAATTAAGGTCTATCAGGGGGAAAAAGTCAACCCTGTTTCAGTTGCCAGTGAAATACGTGTTCATAAGCAAATTGGTCAATAAATAAAATAGATATTGATGAGTGCTCAACTCCTAAAACTGTATTTGTAATACGCAGCATTGATACTTTATTGTTTCTTCCAGATACAGCTCTCTTCAAAATGATTTCAATTAATTGAGGTTGCTGTAATCCGAGCAGTCAAAGTTACCTTGGTTTGTTTTGAGACAACTGCCATGTTTTGGTTACCAAAATCACCCTTTTCTGCACTTATTTCTTTTAGAGAACCATATCCTGGAGGATGTCAATAAGTGCGTGATTGCCCTGCAGGAAGGTGACGTAGACACCTTGGACCGAACTGCCGGGGCCATCCGCGGTCGGGCTGCCAGGGTAGTGCACATCATCAATGCCGAAATGGAGAACTATGAGCCGGGGGTGTATACCGAGAGAGTGCTGGAATCCATCAAGCTACTGTCAGAGACCGGTACGTCTGGGAGCCATCTCACTTACGGCTTGAGGTGATATAAATATAGATGCCACATTTATTGAATTGAAGCTCAAGTGTGGTTCAACATTCCGGACTGAATTCAGACAAATGTTGACACACTGACATTATACATATTCAGCGGCAGTATTTCTATCTTCCGGCACTGCAAAACAATTTAGCGAGTCCATCTGACTGTTCCCTGGACATGCCTCCTTGTATCTGCGGAGAAAAGAACTTGCGCATTCATCTCGCAAACTCAAGTGTAGTCATTTCAAAAGCAAATACCTGCTGGATCAGGGCATTTAAGGGGAATCGAAGCTATTGGAATGATAGCCATGGCCCATGTTTGGTGTGCTGTGCTTTTTGGGCCCCCAGGCATCCTTAGATGCAAGCATACACTCTAGTGGCCCTGGGAAGCCACCTGCTCTGTCCCCTGGCACTCATTTAATCCCATTTAATGTTTTATCTGTTTTTCCTGCATACTTGCTGTTTTCAGCCAGCCAGTACCCTGGGACAAGCAAGGCTCCGGGCCAATTTACGCCACTACCCCACGGACATTAACTACGCTGCTGTTCTTAGTACATCATTACTCTTCAATTGTCATTTCTGGAAATATGCTCTGTGAAACAGAAGTCATGTTTACCAAACTATGTGCAATTGGATGGTTTGGGTTTTTTTTTTTTTTTTTGTTATGTGTCTCTCGTGTCGCAGTGTCATTGGCATTTTTAGTGTGTCTTGTGGTACTTTTAGGATATGAAATACTTTTCTTTGAAGCAGTTATGTTCTGTCACTTTTTGACAAGAATGCTATGATGAAACATCCCCAGAGACAATCAAGCAAATGTGAATATTTAAGAACTGAAAGTATCTTGACTTAGAATAACAGAGTGTCAGAACTTACTGGAAATTTCCTGAAACTTATCTTGATAACTTTGAGCAAGGCATAGACTTTAGCTGATTCCTGTGCTAGGTATGTGAGTGAGACAAGAATTCAGAAACATCAGATGATGCTGATTGTGCTCTTAAAAGTGGATTCTTAGGTTTTTTGGCCCAGTGATTCTGAAAGCTGCATTGGAAAAAAATAGCTACTCAGAAATGTGTTCCTTTTTTGTTCAAAAAAGTGTTAACTATGTACATTCAAAGTAGAAAAAAAGATTACGCATGCATCCGTAGACTGTCATCTGATCTTGTGTAGTTTGCTTTAATTTATCCAATTCCTACTCTGAATTCCATCTCCCATTTTAGGATTTTTTTTCCCGCAATAATATTTAACTTATTCCACATGTTCTCAATGTGAAAAGAAATACATTTCAAATAGACAAATATCTTCTGAAGCTTATCAAACAAATATGTTCTTAAACGTATCGAATTAAGACTATTGGCACAATACTGAATCACTTACAATGGCTAACATATGTGCTATTTTATCAGTCATAGGATTCAGAATCTTCAAAAGACATATTGATGTTTTATGTCATCATTAATGTGGATAGGAAAATGTCTGATAACTGAGATGCAATGAACAATAATGGCTAAACAAATTGGCTGGTTTTTAGACTGATTAGTCTTCACAAATGAGCAGATTGGTGTTTACTCGCTAATAATGTGAAGAAGTGCATATAAAACTACCAATATTTCAAGACAAGTCTTCTACCGGGCTTTGAGGGATGATTCACTACCCTGAGGAAGACTTGCATCAAAAGCGCTGCTAATTATATCCCCGAACGCCGAATGGCGTTCCGGAGGATATTATGTTTTTGGTCTGGCCGCCGCTGCTGCCGCCGCCGCAGCCACACTACATGTTAACGCGATAACTTCAGTAATATTTCAATTACAAATTCCAAATTTTGCACATAAGTAAGAATCATAAAGAGGAAGAACTGACTCGATTTTGGACAATTTACGATGTCTCAATTGGCCACCAGGGGCCAAAAACTGATTTCAGTGTTAACGCGATAACTGCAGTAATATTTCAATTGGAAATTCCAAGTTTTGCATATAAGTAAGTATCATAAAGAGGAAGAACTGAATTGATTTTGGACAATTTACAATTTCTAGATTAGCCACCAGGAGCCAAAAACTGAAAAAAAAATCACAGTTTTTATCATATCTCTGGAAATATTTGTCCGATTGACCTCAAATCAAGTGCAAATGAAAGGTCATGACCCAGGATGTGTCCCACGATGACATTATACCTGCTTGATTAAAAATTTTGACACAAGGTGGAGCTTTGTCATATAAAATTCACCAATTTTGTTATATCTTTGGAACCATTTGTCCAATTGACATGAAACTATGTGCAACTGCAAGGTCATGACCTCACAATGTGTAACATGATGACATCATACCTGTATGGTCCAATATTTTGCCACAAGGTGGCGCTTTGTGATGGAAAAATGACCATTTTGGCCATATCTTCAGAACCATTTGTCCGATTGACCTGAAATTAAGTTCAAATGAAAGTCTATTCAAGGTCTATTCAAGGATTTGGGAATTGGATCATTGGGGGCGTTCCGGGATATACCCCCAGTCGTCGCCTCCGACGGCATAAGCCTAGTTTAACAAACGTATTATTATTGTGTCACCCCTTTTAATGTGCAAATGCGCTTCCCGCAAATGTAGCCTATTCTTTTGAACACTGAATAAAATACTAATGTTAAAATAAATTGGGCTGCGCTGCTGAAAAAAATGCAAAAACATTCGTTGTAATCTAGAAAATTTTTTGTATGAATTTATTATTTGTGTTAGTGCCATCCTTATTTTATCACTGTTCAGGACTTTGTAAATTTGGCCCATCGGTGATCTCTTTGTCATTTCTTAATAATTTCTTAATCATCGTAGGCTTATAAAGGTCCTAACTATTCAGTAAATAAATTGTTTGATTATTAATCTTGAGATCTTAGACAGGTATAGTTCGAAAGCAACTATACGTTTTGTGGTTAAAGGCTGACGGCCAGCCACCAAAAATCCTGTAACCCCAATGCTAACACTGAGGTTCAACCCTTTAAACTTTGATTCTTGCAGAAATTTCCCCCTGAAGTATCCAAAGCTAAAAAATGTGTTTTTTTCCAGTATTGTCAGACAACTGTACATAGAAGTGTTGCATCTGTTGCTGGTGTTTGCACTTCACTGAAGCTACATTTCACTTATATTGAGTGAAATATTCAAACCCAGGACACCAAGTTTTTATGCTGCAGCATTACAATTGATACAAAATATCCAGCTCTTGTGCATCATTTTATGCATATTTTTCTCTAATTGGGCAAGACATTTAGTATCTTTGGAAACTTTGGGATTTCTCCTAGAATATAAAGTAGGCCGAAAGCTCCAAATGTTTGAATAAAGCAGCTTCATCTGACGATCCCATACATGGATCTTTAGGTTTCATGGAGCTAATTGCCATCCTTACTATATCACGGGAATTGCATTTACCTTGTTACTATGTCAATGTAGTCTGTTGTTGATCTCTATTTTACGTTGTAATTAATAACTTCTCAATCATTCAGGCTTATGAATCATTCTTGATAATTTAGTAAATAAATAGTTTGATGGTTATTTTTGAATGGGAACAGGTTTAGGGCAAATATACATTAAAAGGTGAGAGACTTCAATACCTGAGAAAATCTAGGGGCGATTGGGTTTCAGCCTTTACAAATCCTGCATGCTGTTCTAAAGCCTGGCCAGAGTCTAAAAATGTATTGGAAAGCTTTGAGAATCGCAGAACTGAATACACTGCAGATTGACAAGTATTCAGACTGCACCCAAAAAAACAGGCCGTGCGAACTGACATCATTGCACTTCTCACAATAGTAAATTTTTCGTATTAGTGCAGATTTAGCACACCACAAAATGTTTTCTGTTCCCATTATTTCCAATCTGCTGTGATAATTAAGAGTTGCAATTAAGTCCCAAAAGGATCTTCTTCTCAGTGTCTCAAACAACATCACTTGAGTCATCAGCACCAGCTGCGACACCTACATGAGCGTTGCAAAGTTAAACATGAAAATAATTATATTGCTAGTTTTCTTTTTTGTTTTTTGTTTAGGGTGTTGCTAGACCAATACATTCGTTGAGCTTTCATTGGCTCCTCAAGTGGTGTACCATGTACTGTTCAGTAGCAATACTTACACTGCAGACACTACTTATTTCAACATTTAGTGTTTTTTTTTTAGAGGTAATTATCATCTTGTATTGAACGTTACTTATCTTGCACTGCATGGAAATGAAAGCAGCGAGAAAACTGTCATTATTTCCTATTTCAACATGTCACTTTAAAACAGACAATATACCAGAAAAGCCAGTTGCCATCATTGGCTGTAATGCTCGTAGGAATAAATTAAAGCATCCGTTACAGATCTGTCTGTTCATTGCAAATGGCTACAAGTCGAAATGGCAAGTAATGCCACAAAGGAGTGCTTAGCCCATTACTGGCTTTAAAAAAAAAAAAAATAGAAGTTAGTTGGGAACCTCATTTCGTGTACAAATTAAACCCTGAAAGAAAAGATTTAAATTATTTTACTGTGACCCATAAAAAACAACTTGCCTGCTCTGATATAAAGTTAATCATGAGGCATGAAAACAAATATTTATCCAGGTAAAGTAGTCGCTTTGAAGAGAATCTAATTTTGGCACCGAAACGTTCTGCAACAAAAGTCCATTGCATACCTAATCTCGGGGTTCAGTCTATGCTGTGCTAGATCAACTGAATGGCATCAGAGTGACCCATGCTCTTTGATCCTCCTTACACGTCTCGTATGTCATCTCCAACGAAACGGTGATGAGTACGCAGCATGAGTCGCGCACGAACTTGCTTGTACGTAGTTTTCTGATTGGATGTTCCGCATTCAGGTGGGATTCAAGGGGACGTGAGTTCGATGGAGCTGTTTTTGCGTACCCGTACACAATAATAGACAGGTGGTTTTAATTTTGCGGCTGATTGGTGTATAAAATTACATGCTACATACCCTGCATTTTTATGTTTCCCTTTTTCATTTATTTTTGTAACAGGCTGCTTTTACTTTCATTCATTCGTCCCCCACTGTCATTGCTCACATTCTAGAATGCCTTACTGCGTTTACATTGTCATTATTATTGTGTCCCACAATTTAGGAAAACAAACTCTGAAGTGTGCAATGCCAGAGAGCTGCAAAATCATCTGGGTGTGTGCTGTCCCTGGTTCAAATGCACTACTTTACTTTGTTAAACCCCCCGCAACGAAGTTTAGGGGGGTATACTGGATTTGCTTTGTCCGTCCGTGTGTGTGTGCATGCGTCTGTGCGTCAGGACCTAGATCTCATAACCTACTAATCCGATTTTGAAAATTTCTTTTCTTGCTGGAAGGTCTATTGACTGTGGTACTGCCCGACTACTTGTTGTGGCGGGGGGTATCCTGTAAGCCATGCTTACTGACTAAATCTAGTTAAATCAGGCTCACTTATGGGTTTCTTGTCAATTAGATTTTAGACTACACCATCATATGTATGGTGTGTATTTTGTACATTGGCAAGACTTTCTGGCACACTTTTTCGGGTGTTTAGTGCCTCATTGAACTCATTATATGATTAGCATGTATTTGGTTGCATCCCCTTTGGAATGCCCATAGACCATTGCAGTTCTGCAGATTTCACTTTGAATTGTAATTGATATTTTAATTGCCCTCTATTACTCTCAGGCTTTTCACAGTCTCATTTCCTTTTAATTTTATTTAGCTTTTTTTATGGTGGTTGTATTATTTGCCATAATTACACGGTATAATCACTTTTTAATGCTGCACTTTTTTCTGTGTGTTTTAGTGTTTGTGCGCTGTTAAGCACTATGAGATTTCTCTGCTGAGAATTATGACCCAAAATCCACTTTCTCTTTGCAGCGCTAAAGCTGGAAGCGTGCCGCTCTGGGTCATGTACATACACTGCAATATATTCTGAGGGCAGTGAGGTCTGGAAGTTTGGACTGAGGTGCAGTTTCAGTGGGCTGTAATCTCTACATGGTTCACATAATGTGGACACAAGTACCCTCAAGTGCAGATCTATGTACTTCCTTTCCGAAAAAATGGAACATATTTCATTTTGCTGTCATATATGGCAATGTGTCAAAGCCGCAACTGCTTGCATATTCAATAGCACATATTATTAATAGCTTGTTTACTTTATATATGTAGTTTGTTGTCCACATATTCCATATCGGTAGGCCATTTTGTGCTTTCTCAGGTGGTAAGAGACAAGCAAGTTCCAAAGGAAGTCAGTCAGGGTATCCACAAGGAAATTGCATTGCCTTGGCCTAACATTAGAGGAAGTGTGCATGCATGATTGGTACCCTTAATTGATATAGAACAGTCAAGGCTACTGGCTGACGCTGATGCGATGCTGTTCGCTCGCCGTAGTATTTCTCTTTGATGAAAGGCTATCGGGTGTCTCCTGTTTGCTTTTAAGAGCCTCCATGCAGATCTGATAGCACCATAAACCACCGCTATCGATTCTGGAGAATGTTTACTATATATCCCACTCTCCCTCCTCTGGAGACTAAAGCTCTCGGCAGACGGACATTTACATCTCCGATATGCGCAGAGATGGAGGAAAGCATCACGCTGGCAGGTGATTAAGTGTAGACTCTGAAACGGGTGCAAGGGAGGGTCGGCAGTCCGCCACTTCATTCTCCAAGGCATTGCAACGAATGGAAATCATTTCAGAAAGAGCACTTCTCACCTTCAGCAGGGGAACACATATCTCATCCATCATGTGATTCCATGTTTTCGCAACAGTCCAATCACCATTGAATTCAGTTTGGTTCAATACAGTTTAACATAACGCAACATAAGTCAATTTTATTTGAATCACCACTATATAGAGGACGGTCGCAAAGGCGCTTTACAGGGTAGCAGAAGGGAAATAACCAGGCCTACATTCGAAAATAGCAGATGCATGGGGTGACTCCCCAGTGGAAACAAGAACCCTGGTGATAAGAAAAGACTATCTGTATCGAAGAAATCTCCAGAGGAGCGCGTCCTCTACGGTAATGGTGACTGAGAACATCGCAAAGCTTTGTGATGTTAACTCTTCCAGGGAAAATGCACACGGCTCACATTCTTTAGAGCCATTCCTCGTTTGATTGTGTGTGTCACCTAATGTCAGCATATGACCTTTGACCCATTTCATTTTCTCAATTCTTCCCAGAATTGACTGCGGTCAGATTTATTACCGGGGCAATACGGGCAGCAAAGCGCATACAGCACCTGACGTCTGATAGACTGTACATCTACAGGCAAGGATTGAGGCTTGTCCTTTAGAGAAAATCAATGGCCTAATAGGAAAGCAGTGATGGCTTTTATTCCCCTGCTATGTGTGCTTAAACTAATCTTCTCTAAAAAGACAAATATTACTTAATCGGGGGCATTGGTTCAAGGACATAGATTATAAAAAAACCTGTCTGACTGCTAATGTTATGATTTTCTTTAAAGCCCGATGCCATACGTCTGTCTTCATTAGCTTAGTTTGGTCGAGTATAGACGTAACTTGGCTAAACTTTTAAATTCACAAAAACAGTCACACATTAACAATCTTATCTTATGCTGTTTTTCCGAGGTTTAGTGATGGATGTTCAAAATGGAGGTTATAAGCAAAATGGAGGTTATAAGCTTGCCCACACTCGGACAGAGCTGGTTGGCTGAACTGTTTTGAGCAGGTCTGTTTGTGACGTAGAAAGCAACGGGATATTTTAAGCAGCGTTATTCAAATGCTGAAGGGGAAAAGGGGGGTTTAGTGGCTAACATGCGGGCCCTCTGGAGTGCTGGATATTAACTGCTTTACTGGTAGACTTCGCCAGAAAAAAATATTGTGACTCCTTTAAAGGAGAAAGCACTTTTATTGCTGTTAATAAGGTTAAAATCCATATCAGATATTCCATATTTTCCACATGGAACTGCCTGAAGTCTAGTGGTGAAGGTCTTTGACTGGTACTCCGAAACTTGGTGGTCTGAACCCCAGTGCAGCCACAATGTAGCCTTTGGGCTTGTGCAAGGCCCTTAACCTCATATTGCTCTGAGGGGGGGCTTTGCTTTGTCGAATTGATCGCGCACTGCTTCGGATAAAAGAGTCAGATAAATAATGGCTTGGGCTATTATGGTTTAACAGGCTATACCTGGTCACTCCATTCAAAAAGTATTTTTGTCACCCTTTCAGATGTAGTTTTTGCCACTGTTTGAGAACAGAGAAGGGGTGGTGGAGTACAGGAGGATAGTGCACACTTCATCATACTTTGAGATATTCAGTGACCAGGAGCAAATATATCAATGGCCACGAGGAAACGACTATATGCAGTCACAATGTTGTTGAACAATTTCACGATTTAGGACCAAGTAAACTTCAAATGAGCAGCAGTTGCAAGGTCAAATTCAGACCCTTTTGTTTGTTTTCGCTTGCTCCTGACAAGGTATATGGTCTCAGTTTTACAATTACTGTATATAACAACTGACATCAGCAGTTTATAGGGTAATGCTTTATTTGCTAATTTATGGTCAATTGCTTTGCTTTTATTGCTTTTTAGATCAATGGAATGTATGCTAAATTGTTAATGGCTTTTTTATTATTGTGATTTACTCAACCTTTCATTGCAAAGAGGTATTACGTAAAGTTAACAATGTTCACAAGGTTCAGCGTGTAAGTTATATCAGAATATTGCTGTATGCGAGCATTTCTCCCTGATATTAATCAGTTTTCCTGTGACTTCTCCCAATAATTTTTTCTTCAGATGAAGATTGCTTCATAATTTCTATACTACCGTGCATAATTGTCCACTCTCAAAACTTAATTCCTGGGTGACCAAGTTTAATATTCCTCATCCTTCTTCTGCATATACTCCGTGGCAGAAATTTCTCGGTTCCAGCTACAATATTGCTCATTATGAGTTTTTAAATATTTCTGTTAAAAAAGCTCAAATCCTGGAAAGCCTATTTTATATCTGTACCATAATTGAATGCAAATTAATCCCAAAATAATTAAAAGTTGAGGTGGCACCTTTTATTCTGTTTCAGCGCCGTATGTGCTTTGAATTCGCGGCAAGTTTATTTGGCACACCAAAGCATTGAAATTGATTTGGTTTTCTTCACTTGGAAGTGAAGTGAGTTTTAATGAAATGGGATATGCAGTCAGCCTGTAAGACCTTTAGCTTGGCTCCCATGATCCTACCAAAGTCTCAAATCCCTCCTCATTAGCTTATGTGTACCCTCCTCAGCACCTAAGCGTGTCTTATCGCTTTTTTAATTTTACCTTTTTTTTTTACTTTCAACATTTATATTCATCACCTCACTGTACAGAATTTTCTTCCGACTTGTCAAAAAACCCTCCCTCAGTCCCCAAATATATCAATCACTGCAACAATCTCGCAGTAAAAAAGAGAGATAAGTATTATCTCTTAACAGAAGAGGGAATGCGTGCGAAAATTTAATTCTTCAAAGCTGACAGGTTGTTAAGCCATCTAGCACCAGGAGACTTCGGCAGCCATCTCAGCGGAAGCCTCTCCTGGGGTTTGCCAGATCATCTCTGAGAACGGCGTTCAAGTATAGCACAGCGGCATGCTCGATGGGGGAGGGGGGGCATGTACGCATGTTCAGGACATGAGCTGGAATAATGTCACAGTTTGTAAGTCAGTGGTATGTGATTTTGACTTCTTATTTTTTGATTTAATAAAGAACACGGAAGACGAGGTCTGTTGAATTTGGACAGTAACCAAGATACCTTGCAAAATGAAACAACGGGGAGAAAAACAGACAAACAGTGCTCTCTTGCTGCTCACTAAAGTAAGAGCACTGTGGCTTTGTTCTGCTTAACTTTTGTTTTTTTGTTTTTTTCCTGTGAGAAGAAAAGTTGCAGCTGGTATAAAGTATGGCTGTCTCACACGGTGAATGCCAATGCTGTATAGTAAGAAAGGCACTGCAAATAAACCTGAGAGGTTATGCGGTTGATTCACGAATGTTGTGCCGCTTGCTTTTTCATCCTTGAGCAAGACAGTTGACATACTGAACCGCCGTGCAGCGGGAAAGTTGTTTTGAATCCTTGTATTGCTGGTGGCACAAATTGGCTCAGACTTTAAATATACTGTGGCAAACATGTACTGAATTTATCTTGACATAGCCCAACTTTTTTTTTTCTCTCTCTCTGTTCTCCATGTAATGGGATTATTACCAACAACATAAGGAATGCTTAATGCGCAGTAATGGGGACACCACAGAGCACACCAGAGAATAGGATCTGCAGGGATATAGTATGATTTGTGAGCAAATATCCATAGGTCTTAAAGTTAACTTCGCAATTAACTTGTGAAATAATGCCCCCGCTGGGACCTCTAATTGTGTGGATGGACACTTTTTCACTGCTCTGCGTGGACAGAACATGCCTTTCCTCTGGGCTTACTTGTGTGGGCAGACTTTCGATTGCTCCAGCGAATCAGCCTACACAGATACTCCTACATGTAGGAACAGGGTACACGAGCCGTCTGGCTCCTACAGTGCCTGCAGCCGCAGTCCTCTCCCCATCGTGTGAATAGTCAGCGTACAAAACTCCAATGATTTCTCGTTCAGCATAGCAGATGCATTTCATCAGTGAATAGTCAATGCAAACATCCTCTCTGATGTCAGTGTACGGTCGGTGCAATCATTGTCTGTTGTCAGTCAGTAGTGTGCGCTTACTGTGTATTCTATCAGGTCTTGGGAAATAGTCAGCACTGATATTCTTTTTTTTGGGGGGGGGGGGGGGGGAATAGTCGCCACAGCTGCTCTCTCCATCCTCAGTGTAACGTTTTGGAGTTTGTGCAAAGTGCAAATGCACGGAGGACAGGAAGTTGAGGACTGGACTCAGGTGCAAGGATGGAATTGGTAGATTTAAAAGCCAACTGAAGCCACAAATGTAGAAATACAAAACAACAAGGAGCTGAGGTTCCTAAAAAATAAGCACTGTGAGTAATACAAAGTCTGGGTTGAGTACATTGCATTGCAAAACAGGAAAAGGAAGTGAGGTTCCTTAAATGTAACCGTGCTGGTAAAACAAACAACACCAGTTTCCAGGTTTGAGGATAAATTTGCGAATTCGATGACTAAGCCTAAACAAGACTACTAGGTCAAACAGGCATGTGATTACAGACTTCACAATGAGACTTAGGGAGGCTTAGTCTTAAATACACACTGATGCCACCCAGTGGTAATGAGGAACAGGTGCTGATGGTAATAGAATAATTAAGGGAGTGCGATCCGGGGTTTAGTCGGCCAGTGAGATGGACGGCTGGAGGCGTGGCCTTACACTCAAGTAATACAAAGTGCAGAATAATTACCACAGTAGCTGATGATGATTTTTCTTGGTTTCAGCAAATTGTCGGCACAGTAGCTCTTTTCTCTCTTCAGGGAATACTTAGCACAGATTTTCAATCTGGTCTTGCAAAGAAGTCAACACAGATATTTTCCTTGATTTCAGTGACTAGTAACCAGAGTTGTTCTCACTGTCATCGGGGAATTCTTCAGGAAGTATTTGGCGCAGGCGTTCAGTCCATTCCCTTTTAAAAGTCTGCACAGATATTCACTGTGCTCTTGGTAAAACTACCTCAATGCTCCTGTGCATACCATTTTAATTCCTGTGTAATTCCCGTTGCGATTTGTGTGCAATCATACCCAAATTTTTTTTTTCAGATGATGAAAAATGTAACATGTGTCCTATGTTCATGATTTGTTTAGCGAATAAAAATGGCATAGGCTATTAAATGGCTCTACCCTAACCCCATCCCACCACCTCCCCGGCATACCAGCAAGGTGAAGCGGTTAATTGGCCGACAAAGGGCAGGGGCTGCTCGTGACATTTTTCGGCTCCCGAAGAGGTGTGAGTGGTCAAGGCTGGGGGCTCCTCTGAACCGCAGCGATTCAGTCGTGGCACCGGAGTGTCCTTGGCCGCGCGCACTCGCTCGCAGAAGTGGTTTCTCATCCATTTGTTTATGCCAGAGGGGGAAAAAACAAACTTTGAAGGATGTGAGTAACCCTCCCCTCTTCTCTCTTCTCACTGTCCTCTTCTCCCCGCGTGCAGTCATGCCCCGTTTTGCCGAACAAGTGGAGGTGGCGATCGAAGCTCTGAGCACCAGCCCGCCGCAGCCTTTTGAAGAAAACGAGTTTATCGACGCTTCCCGACTGGTGTACGACGGTGTTCGCGACATCAGGAAAGCCGTCCTGATGATACGGGTGCGTGTCACTTCTTTGCCCTCCCTGTTCATATTCAGCAGAAGCGTAATATTCTGCGGCTCAAAAAGAAGTCGCCCTGCCTTGTGTTACTTCAACCCATGTACTCTATTATTTTATTAATCAACTGATTTTATTAATGAGTCCTACCACCTGTATTTAGTATTGTTCCTCTCAGCAAATACAGAAGAAAATCCAGCAGTAGACATTTCAGTAATACTTTACAATAGGGGTACAGTAAATAACATTATAATGCCCAGACACAGACATCATTATAGGAAAAATATGACCCAGTTAATATTTTTGAAGTATTGAAGGGTAGTATTCAGATCCACTGTTCATCATTAGGTTTTGTGACAGCAAAATATACATTGCTGAACAGAACTTCTTCTAATTCCAGGAGTATCATATCTGATACAGCCAAAAATAAGCACCCCTCCAGAACTCAACACTCGAAATTTCAAATTATTTATATGCTCTCTACTATCTGTAGCTATCCCTTAACATGTATGAGAATAAGTTTTAGTGTTTACCTTGCCGAACTTCACTGCCAAAGTCCAAGGAAATTCATGAATTCCCATTCACATGGGAGCTACTACCTTGAAGTGAGTGACCTGTGTGAGTGTTGCATCTTACCAGGTGGACATGGTCCTTCAAACTTGGTGTATCATATATGATACAGGGGGCATTATGAGGTTAACATTACCTAATGCAGTAAGAAGCATTAATTATCAGTTAATAAACAGTAAACTAACGGGTCTACTAATGATTTACTAATGGTGTTCATGTTAACCAAGGTATTAATTTATACATTATTGATTAGCTTGTTAGTTTGAGGTGTTACTAAAGGGATACTTAGGGCATGTTTTCAACTTCATAATCAGGATGTCAAAGAGCATTAATAAATGGTAATTTAAAGTTGCCTAATGCTTATTTAGCCCTCTGATGCATTAGTTAACTGTTAATTATATTGTAGTTAATGCTTATTACTGCATTAACTATTGTACCCTTATTGTAAAGTACAGACTTCTTCTTCTTCTTCTTCTCCTCAAATTTTCAGCTCTACACCTCAGCCAGATTTGCTCATAAAAACTAAATTATCATTGCCATTAACTGCGTGAATGTTAAAATAAGGGTTTTAAATTTGCACATTTGACTTGGGTATTGCATATTTGATTATTAAAGCTGAAATAGCTGCCCAGACACTGCATCAACTTGTCTCAATAAAAAATTAATATCAATTAATTATCTGGCCTCCGACTTTCCAGTATGAATACTAATGTGTAAAAACTGACGTAATTTTTTTCTGTCAATATGTGCAGAAACCTAACCTCATAAAAATCAGGTCAGTTGTTATGCTGTAGAGGATACATATACTGACCGTCTGTCTTATGTATAGAATATGAACTTGGTCCATGCGTTAAAACAGGAGCCTGACACCCCTCCTTTTCTCAGTGCTCCCATCCCCTGCTTTAGTAATGCTAAATCCAGCGTTTCATTCATTTTGTCCCTCTCGCAGTCTCACAGATCAAACATATCTGAGGCCACATTATTCCTCATGCACGGTTCATGGTCTTCCTCTCTCTCACAGTCATAATGCCTTTATTCGGCATTAATCTGTTGGATTCATTCCCAGTGTGGCTGCAGAATCAAATTCTGGAAATAGCCTAATGTTGGTAAATAATGTAAAACAGGGCTGGTAAATAATGTAAAACAGGGCTTTGGGATGCCACAGGACAGCCTGTCGCATATATCTGAGGCATCCAGATTGTTCTCTAGTTTATATAGAGGCTTTCATTCGCTTTATTTTGTTGTGCATCATTCCGCTCAGTGTTCCAGTAATGAGTCCTGCTTTGTTTTATGTCCTGCAGTAGCCCATTAAAAGAGCTCGTTTGAAATCCAACAGGATGTGGACCTGTGATGTAGACAAAAGGGGATGTCTCTCTCCTTCAGTTAGCCAGAGTCATGAAGACATACCGCACTGGTGTCTGTTGCTAGTGGGCAAGCTGTAGTTGCAGCAACACACTGATAGGACAGCGTGTTCATCTGCTAAATAGGACACATCCCCTACTATTAAACACAGTTAATAAATCATTGATTTCTTTTTTTTTAAATAAACTGCTTCTCTTGAAGTCAATTATTAATTTCTTACCCTCAATGTCGTTTCTTTTTCATCTCTTTAATCAACCACAAAATTATTTGATGACTTTTCAGCACAATTGTTTTAAGCGATGGGAGTTTTGTCACCAATTTGTTTGGGGAAAATGACTCCTCCTGTGAAAAATGTGCCATTTTGAACTCTCCTCAAAAGAATGAAAAGCTTGAAAATGAGAGTTATCTGAAATAACAAATGGAATCTCGTTTAAGGAGAGCTAATACCGTGGCATTCAGTATATTTTATGGCCTCATAAAAAATGAATTGATGTCAGAAAAGATCATTTTGAAGCTGAAGGGGCCTCATAAAACATGCTATATTTAAATTTAGTGAACACTAACGTGTCGCCTGCTGGGTCAGCACATTGAGTTGTGTGTGCCCGTATTGATAAAGTACATATCAAATATTCCGCTCAGCTGCTGCTCAGCTCGGCAGTGCACAAGGCTTTTCACTCTCAGCTTCAAATTGTCTAGTCTGAATGAATGAATAAATAAATAAATAAATAACTGGTGTTGGTGGTATGGTAGCGCTGTTGCTTCACAGAAGGAAGGTTGTGAGTTGGAATGTGTAGCCTTTACTGTGCAGTTTGCTCGTTCTCCCAATGGGTTTTCTCCAGGTTTTCTGATTTCCTCCCATAGTCAAAAGGCATGAAAGCCAGACTAATTGGAGATGCTAAATTTCCCGTAGGCGTAAGCGAATGGTCTGAGAAGGATTAGCACTGTCCAAAATGAGACCTTGCTCCCTGCCCACTGTATGCTGGGATTGGCTCTAGCCTCCCTGCAGCCTTGACTTGGGTTAGATAATGGACAGATTGTCATCCATTTTTATTTGCCTGCCGTGGAGCGCATTTCACATCACCGCAAGAAGTTCGCATAAGGAAGGTTACGATGTAAAATGTTTGAGAGAACGGTGGGCGAATCCTCAAATTGCGACCTAGTTGCCCAGTTTTACCGCCCTGTGCTCTATTTTTAAGGCCTCAGCCGAACAAACACCCCCAGCCTTGAGCAGAAATCATCGGGTTAGATTATGGATATATTTCGGATGCCATATCTTGTGGATGATCTTGGCAAAAGCAGGACGTTGTTTGGAGGCCTCTCTGGGGCTCAAAGTGTTTTGAGAGATTGTTTTGGAGCCGTGTGAATTTTCTCTGGGTGGTGCTTCTGTCGAGTGCCTCCTGAAGTAACTTCCACCCGCGGCACTCCGGAGATAGCGGTCAATCCCTGGCTTCCCGCTGTTAATTTGAGTATTCGTGAGGTCAGGCTAATTCACGCCCGCCGCTGCGAAGGAGCTCGCTTTCACTCGGCATTCGGGGACTTGACACAAATGAAGAGAACCACTTGATTAGCAGACCTCCCAGTGAGCATTTTTCCCCGCCCCAAATTCTTTGGTTCTCTTCACCACCAGATGCAGTGATTTTTTATTTTTATTTTTTTAATTTCACTGAAGTCTTATTAACTCTGGGCTTGCAAAACAATGATGCAACTGACTGGAAATGCAATGTGTAAATCCTCTCCTTTTCCTGGAAAAATTTTTTTTTTTTTTTAAATGCTGAAAACGTAAGTGTTGCCAACCCCTGCACGTCTGTCGGGGATGAAAAGGCCTCCCCCAAGCACATCCTTCCGTCCTTGAACTTGCCTCTCCAGCCTCAAGGCTACCAAGCATGAGCCATCGATCCCAAGCTGTTATCCCATTTGTACTAGTGGCTGGAGGTGTAGATGGGCTATTGACGTGTTTCGGTGTTGATTTTTACCTCATCCCCTGCCCTCTCCCCGTAGACCCCTGAGGAACTGGAGGACGACTCAGACTTTGAACAGGAGGATTACGACACCCGCAGCAGGACCAGCGTGCAGACGGAAGACGATCAGCTCATCGCTGGACAGAGCGCCAGAGTGAGTATCTACGTACCTGCTAGGTCGGATGCTGGGGCGAGAGTCAGATGACTGTGGTTGGAACCAGACTGTCTCAGTAATTGGTGTGGAACACAATTTTTTTTTTGCCCCATAGATGTACCACAACATTTGTGCGATTTGTACTGTACATTCCAGACTGAAAATTCTGATGCTGATACAACAGTCATTTCTGGTAATTGAGAGCAACGAAGAGCCCAACAACCCTTTTTAAAAGCATACTCTACTTCAGGTTTAACTTGGTAAACTTTTTAAAACTTTCAATGTAAGGACCACCATAACAGAAATATCTTGTAGTATCAGGACAAAGTTTTATTTTATTTTTTACAGGTTATTTTCCTGGTATCACTTCAGACTCTTCTGATGCACATAATTATGCTCAGTATAATGGACTAGAGACTCATCTTGTGATCAACTCATACACCTCAGTGACCCATTTTGAGTCCTAAACCCTTGCTTTAGAAAACACCGCAGTCGAAAGTGCTTTTTACCTCTGATTCTCCATCATTCTGTCTCAAATGTAATTTCTCTCCGGCTGCGTGTCTCTTTTTATTGAACTTATTTATTCATTTATTTTCTTGCAGTGTGCAAGATTGCAGATTGCCTGATAAGCGTCGTTGCCTAATAAATTCATGCTGAGTGTTAGGAACCCGGCTAACATTAATCACTTCGCATATGAAGACATCTGAAAGATAATAATAGCATGCTTATGCAAAGCTGGGGAAATCCAACTCCGTTTACTGAAAGGTTTAACGCATAAGTAGGTGCCGAATGATTAACTCTCCCCTGATTTGCTAAGACGACGCGTTTCCGGCTGCGCCAGAGACCACAATCGCAATTCATCGTCCGCAGTTGCAGATTTATGTAATTTCTCGCCATTTCGCTGCAGAGCTTAGGGACCATTAGGAGGGTGTCTGTGTGTTTGCACCCAAAACCAAAGAGACCCTAAGATGCTAACGAGCTGGTGCATTATGGGAAGAGCTCTGGCCCTCTGCCTCCACGCGCCGCAGCCGTGTGAGCAGTCCCTTGAGTCAGCACAATGAGAGAGTTATGAATGGAAATGAGGGAACATTAAATCTAAGACAGCAGAGAGCCAGTTAGCAGGCGAAGGTTGTCACAGCCCTTCTCTAAATTAAGTCGCCTAAAAACCGGGATGCAAACAGCTGGACTGAGAGGAGCCAGAGGAGTGAATCAGTAGACTTTATTTTGGCTGCTCAGGGATTGCCAACCCTGGGTTGCAAGTTCTTATTTTTTAATGTATTAATGTTTATTATTATTCATTTGCGATTCCTTATCTCCAGCTCTCTCTCACGCATACAGACAATTGAATAAAAGTACTGTTTTAATACTTAAAGCTATATATAAATATTTTAATATTTAGCTTTCACACTTACAAATTGTGAACCTTTAATGAGAAGTTTTTTGTTTTGTTTTTTTTTTTGTTATTCAGTCAGCTCAGTGCTGAGGTATGAAAATCAGAGGCCATCGAAAATAAATAAAATAAACAATTTTCGAGCTTGTGGTTCACTGTCCGTGGTAGATTATTTGTCCACTGTTGTCTTCTAAAGTCCTGCATGTATGAGCATAGCAGTCTTCGCATAGTTGATCCAGTGACATCACAGCATTGGGTTGTTTTGGCAAAATTCATTGTCTAACAAACTCATGTAATGAATCTCAATTTTTGGATTGTTCCCTGGCTTTGGAATGAAATGCATTTGCAGATGACAGCAAGAACATTAGGTATTTTGCATCATTGTTTTTGATCTGCCTACTTCCATGCGCTCACTTCCTCCCAATGGGAGCGCTTTAGCCAAACAGGTAATTTGTTTCGAGACGGGCAGATCAAGGAGATACAAAGTGCATTTTGCGGCGCCAGATGCATTTCGGGGCGTCGATGCGAAGCTGAAGGATTTCCGCCGCTTTCTTTTCTCTGCGCGTGCTGTCCTTCGGCTGGGTAGCCTTACGTCCGTGCGAGGTCATGGTCGCGGAGTTAATAATCCGCTGCACGGTCTGCCGAACAGGGTACCGCAGGAGCATCGGTGAGCGTCTCTCCGGTTCTCTCCGAATTTGAGCACGTTCGCGGTATGCTCCAGAGATCGCCCCGGCCTGGTACTGCTTGCCGCAGTGTGTTTTACAAAACGAACGAGGGTAAAAAATAAATAAATAAATTTATAAAAGAAGATGAATTAGCATATTCCAAGCGTGCTCTGACAGGATTATGTAAAGAGGGTCCCTCCCTGTTGGCTATCCTCTGCAGGCTCTATGTCATTACTGAAGACATGGCGGAGGCGCGGGGCAGCCTCTCTCTGACCATCATTACTGCAGCCTCCCGCGCCTCTCGCTGCTGAGATATTTTGCTTTGCATTCAGTGTGTGTTTTTGTATCTCTTTGGCAACAGCATATCTTATTTTGGAGCTCAGCTTGTTAGTTACATAATAAGAAACATGTTCCTGTGCTGATCTTGCACTTAGCAAAACTTCTGAAGTTTATTAAAGATAGAGCTGAAGTTTCAGTCAGAAGGCTTTTCTTAGTCTCTTCTTATTTATAAAAATTGACTTTTCTGGTTGCGTTCCCTGTGAGGACATCAAAAAGTCTACATTATAAGAGAATGCGAGGCTCAAAATGTGTCAAAATAAATTTATGTTATCAAAAAGAACATTATCGATGAAAAAGTGAAAAGCATGCGGACGCTGAGGGCACTAGGGCACTTGCAGGCGCACACGTGTCCAAGCCCATGCTTATGCTTGCGCAGAGCTCAAGAGCAGAAAAAATTGTTTAGATAAAGGAATTTGGAGGTCAGCCGTAAATACTGAACTGTGAGCTTTTGGACTTTAATAAATTGAAGTCGTCTCAAAACTGTTTTACTGTGAAGGGACTCGGAACGAGGCTTAATCCCCAGAGACGTAGCCGAGCCGGCGAGTGTATTGGCGCGCTGCTGTATGGGAAGGATTTGACGCTGTAATAAGCTCCTGAGGACCACTTCTGTTGTTATCAGTAAACGCGGCAGGGATTTAGGGATAAGTGAATACTGGGGAGAAAAAAAAGCAGCGCCGAGCACCTTGGCTCCCTGAAATTTCGGTCTGGCCCGCGTTCCCATTCCTCAGAAATCTCGTCATCTCAAATGACAGGTCGATTTCAGTGGCTCCCCTGGGAGAAATAAAATTGTGGCTTTCACTTACTCTATACTGAACTCAATATAGAAGTCTTATTCTTTTTTGGTGATAAAAATGCTTCCTGACTCAAATGAACTTAAGTTTCTCTGCAGGGGAACCATCAGGACACTTTTACTGAAGAACTGCTGCCAGTTGATTTTCAGGCAGCCCTTGTGGTGACTGATAGAGAGTCCTAATGAAGTGAACTCATGAGCTGGTTCACCGTCTAACTCGAGAAGTGCTACCTTCACGTGACCTTCATTGCTTAGGTCAGCCACAAGTCTGCTCCTGCCCAGTATGGCGGTCCTCTTAAACCAGCCAAGCTGTCTTACGCCCTCTTTGTTTCTCTACTTTCCTGGCTATGCAGGCTATGTGCTGCAGCAATTTCATGCCACCTCCACCCTAGCATCCACCTGTGGGTTTTGATTATTGGTTCCATGGAGGAAAGTTCCTTGCTTCTCTCAGCTCGCTCAGGAATATGGGAATAATCAGATCAGGTCAAAGCCTGGACGCCACTGCTGCAATTACGTTTATACATTTCCTTGCATAATTAGGTATGTCTACGTGATTTGGTTGACTGAACAGCTTTAATTTTCCCCCACCAAGAAGTGGAAGGGGGATATAGGAATGAGTGCTTCCCTTCTTCGCATGTGTCTGTCTGTCTCTGTCTGTCTGTCTGTCTGTCTGTCTTTTCCTGGCCAGAACTCCAACACTGTCCAACATTTTTCCTCAAAAAAATTCAATCCATAGATGCATCTTATAGTGTCAATGTGCCTTTTCATACCTCTGTCTATCAACTGGTCCGGGGATGGGCAACTCCGGTCCTGGAGGGCCGGTGTCTTTGCGGGGTTTTATTTCTATCAATTACCCTGACTAATTAAGTTAATTGGTTGCATACACAAATATAGATTTGTGCAAAGGTTTGATCAAAGAAAAATGCTTTATGTAGTAGAGAGACAAGAGCTGTCTTAGGTTGTCATTCATGATCATTTTTAAAAATGTGCATAAATGTCAGATTTCATGAATAGTTTGGCTAATTTAGACAATCAACTAATTAAAGGCCCCGCTGCCCATCCCTGCTCTAGTCCGTCTGTCCGTTGCATTTTCTTTCCAGGCTAGAAGGCCAAAGCGGTGGTGGGGAATCTGAGTATTTACTGCTCGTTCATCATGTCGCTGTTTGGGACAAAGTCTCACATGGTCAGGAAATTAATGATGGCATTGCTATTTTTCAGAGAAGATGCTTTAGGGTTCAATCATTTGTCATCAACTTATAATTACATCCATGTCATACGTCTCCTTCACAATATGCCCAGTAGCGTAGCCAGAACTGAAAATTGAGTGGGCACACAACAGCACTGTACATCACTTTATTAGTCCTAACTTGGTCTCAATCATTTTCCTTTATTAACCCAGTTAATATTTATAAAAATATTCAATTGCCAATTAAAGACATGGCTCCTTTCATGATGCAATCTAAGAGTGACTAAATAATAAGCATAATACCGTTCAGAAAAATAATTTACTTATAAGTTGGCCAGTACTTTTTAAGAGGTAGACTGCTCTGGAACTTCCGCGCTCCCTTTTTTGGCACGTCAGGCAATCTACCCTGTGCTTCACGATCGATTAAATTGTTTAAATTGAATCGAAGACAGAGATTTGAAATTCCCAAAATTGTGCATTTAAATGAATGACTGTCATTTTGCCTAAACGAAGTGAACAAGCAACACCTGACAGTGTGGGGTGTTTTGAATGTGTGGTTCATGAGAAAAAAGTTTGCTATGAAGTCAGAACTAATAATTATCTTGAAGGGATGTTTTGTGCCGGCCCAATTTGATGTTGAGTACACTGAATACACCACTTACGAAACTCCCCAAAATAGCCTCTTTGGATTGTTTATTCATTTATTTCCGCCCTAATATATATTACTGATCATTTTACTCAATTAACTGCCTCTATTGGCATATGTCAATATAGAAAATACAAGAGAAAGATGGCTTTTGAGATTAAAGCATTATTGTTAGGAATGGAGTTGTAATATGGATCATATTAGTGAACTGTCTATCAATGCAGTTCATTGAACTACATTAATAATTGTCCATAATCCTAAGTTAGCTTACGTCCAAAATAATTTGAGTCAAAATAGATGCCTGAAATGGCATTTGATGTCTAAACTGGCAATGTGCAAAATCCCTATTTATTTATTTGTTTGGTAGGTACACTGAATAATTGTACATTTAAGCAGTAATCTATATTTAGTTCCAACTGCGCCCACGCCGACTAGATTTACTCCATTTTAGACATGCTTTGAAATGCAAAAATGAATCCACAACAGCAACAAAGTAGGAAAATGGATATGTTCTCTATGGGAATGGCTTCAGAGATTAATAGCAAATCTATAACTCTTTTTTTTTAGTGGGAGAGCAGAGAGCTTTAAGGTTTGCATGCAAAACAGCCGCATGAATTCAGCATTTGCAGAACACATTTGCACATGAGAAAAAAACTGAAGCTGAAATAAAGCACTGTGTGAGTGTCAGCTCTGCGTTACTCCTCTGAAATATCCCATCCTCTACAAAACCCTCCTTATCTGCTACTCGCCCTCATCTGTTTGACCATTCCTTTGTGCACCCTCATCCCCAGCACTCCCACCCCTATCTACCATCCCTCCAGTACCAACTTCACCAAAAACCCTATGTGGAACCGCATATTAACCCTTTCCCCTCATCACCATTCCTCAATGCCCTTCTGGCCTTTGTCTTTCTTCCCCAACCCTTATTATCTCCCACCCCCCCCCCCCACCCCCCATAAACCCTCTACCTTTCCTAAACCCATCCCATACTCCTCAGTCTCACCATGGTTGTCACTCATGTCTCCCCTACCCAGGCTATTATGGCCCAGCTGCCCCAAGAGGAGAAAGCGAAGATTGCCGAGCAGGTGGAGAGTTTCCGGCAGGAGAAGTGCAAGCTGGATGCCGAGGTCGCCAAATGGGACGATAATGGTAACGACATCATCGTGCTGGCCAAGCAGATGTGCATGATCATGATGGAGATGACTGACTTCACCAGGTAAATTGTTGTTCTCCTCCCATGTTTTTCCCCTTTTCTCCCGAATCTAGAACATTCCTTGGTTGGTTTATGGTGCTTATATCTCCGCTATCTCCGCTAATGATTTAGGACCAGTGATGTTACGAACTGTTTCTCAATGCAGCATTTTTCAATAGGGTTTGCATTGATGTGAGTCCAACCCCAAAATTACACCAGATGCGTGTTTGGTCCATCTCTGCTCTGCCAAGGCAGCGGAGCTGATAGGTTTCACTTTAGTCAATGATACCCCTTGTCCACCCAAAAGAACCTGGTGTGCTGGTGCTGCTGCCGGTGCTTAGTTGGTTCAATCCACACAGCTCCGAAGAACCTGTTTACTTTTTCATCGCCTAGGAGCCAACTCAGAGTCACACGATTACGTCACTGTATAACATCAGTACGTTACTGTATACTAGTGGGCTCGCCAGGCTCACTATGGCCTGATTTGTTTAGCAACAAAAATGCAAGCAGCTGGAATTATTTTCTGTTGCTGCCTAGATCTGATGTCATTTAGATGAGAAATAGACATCTTATTATCTTGACTACATAAACATTCGGTTTTACTGATTTCCTCTGACTGCTTTACTTACAGTCGTAACAAGGGAAAATACCGCAGCACTTTCATAACCCCATTTTGGGGCTTATCATGGGGCATGGGATGAGCTGAGTTTGAGTACTTTTATTCCTCATCGCGCACGTTTGCCTCGGATGTAACCACTGAAGCCGAGTCGACCTGTGTATTTGTTTATGTCTCGTCGATTGAAATGTTTCGGTGGGGAACAAAAACATTCTTGCAGTTCTGCAGCATGGAATCCAGTATCGGCTTTATTTTCTTAAATATAGTCATAGATACATGTCTGATCCAATTACAAACCAGTGTTTAAATAAATACATTTAAAAAATCAATACGTGTCAGATCCAATTGCAAACCACTTTTGTAAAAAAAAAAAAAGGGCATTTCTTCAGTGCAAGTTTCCTTCTAAACAAGTTTCCCTACTTGGCAGCGGTCATAATAAGACACTTCGTCCCATGAATAACAAAAGGTCGCAAGTGACATTCCTGATGAAACCTGTTTTTCTGTACCACGCAGTACTACAGTGGCTGTTTCATCAGGAAAGTCACTTGCAACCTTTGTTTATTCATGGGATGACTTGTTATCAAGGTTCCTAGCATTTGCAACGATAAATTATCCTACAATTTAACAAGTGCCCCATCCTAGATCACGCTGCTAGAGAAAATAAACCTGGCCTGACAGAACGAGATTGGTCATAATATTATCGTACTGCCCCTGATGAAATCGGTTCTGCTCCAGACCAGCAAAGAGTTGGTGCTTGCTTTGGCACCAGTTTTGAGAGCCATGAGCTGGTGCTTAGGCAGTTGAAAAGCAAAGAACCGGTGCAAAGTCAGGCTCTTGCTCCGAACTAGCACTGGAACCAGCTCGGTGGAAAAGGGGTATGAGTGTGATGACACTGGCTCTGCTACGTTGCATTTCTCCTCCATCACAGCTCCGGCACACCAGAGCCCTCCACAGCAGGTACACAAGGATTTTATTTTTCCCTGGTGCCGGAGCACAACGCCACTTTTCAACACGGAGCAGATTAATCAGGACATAGACACAACATTAAAACAACCAAATAATTTTCAGAATAAACTCCTCTGTGTTGATGCCCCATCGTATTGAAAGTGAGGAAAGTATCAAAGGCAAGAAAGTGTGCAAACCTTTAACAGTACATAGCACTTTCCAAACAAGTAACAAACCCAACTTTAAGAGTATTTATTTATAAATAGACTGCTTATCTTTGGTAGAAGCACAGAAATCTCAAAAACGAGACAAATCCAAGCAAGTCAATCATTCTTCAATTTCTTCTGTCAGTAACAAAACCTTTTGCCTGTTTGTAGTAGCGTTTAATTCCATTAATATCGTGTTACCTTGTTCGATTGGGCATGATTCTGTAAGTACCGTACGATCTAGCCAGTCTTACTTCTCTAGCCGTTGGGCCGCGCTGCGCTGTAAAAACATAGCCAGTTGGCGTGGACGGACGAGAAAGCATGGTGCAAACACGCAGCAGAGCGGAGATGGACTGAACACGCATCTGGTGTAATACCAGGTTAAGAAAAACACTGTGTTTTCAGCTTGGGTGCTTTATTTTTGATTTACTAATGAGGCACATTTAGACCAAATTAACATAGTCAATGAAAATTTTTGTAATCTACACAAAAGCTACTCTTAAACCATTCGGTAACACTACTCATTGCACTATTCAATCTGCCTTTTATTTTGCCAATATCCAATTTTATATTATTGACTTTAAAGGGACAGCTCACCTATTTTCATATTATCGCCATGTATACAAGTTTAGGGTTTAGGGTTCAGGGCTTTATCTCACCCCCAGCGCAGAGCAGTGCAAAGTGCCACGCTAGTGTCTTTGCTGGTTTATGACTGAGGCTGAGACCATTTTCCCGTCCAACGTCCGTGTGGCGTAAATAATGAAAACTGGACACCAATGGGCATGTTAGTTCTAAAGTGAGGTGTGCTCAAGCTAATTGTTGGCATGTTGTTATCTTGACGCAGCAGAAAGCAATTGCGCAATTGAATAACAATAACCTGGTCTTAAGTAAAGTGGCAGTTTTAGACTGGAAATTTAAGGGCACATTTTATTGTAGCCCCTGGACGTAGTCAGGCGGCTAAGATGGATTTATGTTTGTCGTCTCCGCGGCCGCCGCCGCATTCACGTCCATAGGCACTTCTTTGTGGATGATGTACAGGCTGTAATTTTTAGCCAAATACTTTCATATTTGGTATTGACATGTGATATACTTAAGTCATGACACTTTGGCAACATTATTGGCCAGATAATGCGCAAATTTGTGCTGAAACATTTGAGATTTCCTTGTGGATGCAGTACAGGCTGGAGAAGCGGCCTTTCGGGGCTACACCCATTCAGTCTTGGACGACTGGGCTGTCTAGTTAAAATGGTATCTTGTGCCTTTGTAGGCGAGTGCACAAACCTACGTACACTCTGCTTGTTACACGCAGGGACAAGGAGCAGCACACACAAATGTAAATGATTAAAAATAAAAAAGATTATAGCATGAAAGATTATTATAGAGTAAATCAAGATATTTCAAAAATACATGTCTGAATGGTGAGTGCAATCAATTGCAACCTCATGCAACTACATGCCGCATCAAAGAAATCTCTGATGTATTTGAACCACAAGCGAACCTATTCCATGAACATCCAAGAGATTGGTGATTGAACGTATAAGGTTACACATATAGGTATTCCTAAATTATTGTGGAGAAAGCCATGACTTCTTTATACTGGCAAACTCTGTCATCCTTGGATTATTCTGGGGAATCCACCCTGGAGGGGTGATTGTTTGGGGATGATAGTTTAGATATGTCAAATAACTTCATGAATTTTTGTTTAACTGAAAACACAAAAACACATAGTGTAATAGACAGAGTGTTTTCAGTCTGCAATGCCCTTCAGATGTTTAGATAAGTCAGGTCAGGGTCCTGCATGGGTCAGCCTGTTGCTGGCAATTATCTCAATATCAACTTAGAATTTAACCTGATCCATTAATACAATAAGAGCTGCCTGTTGGTCCACTTTCTGTTATTAAATTCACAACTACGCATTTTGTTTGAAATGTGTAATTGTAATTCACAATTATAGCTGCTGTGCACCAATAGTCTGGGCCAGGCAATTTTAGGCAAAATTAGGCAATTCTGAGCAACAAGCAGAGTGTAGGAAGATGAGAATAGGTGGCATTTTAATGTGCATTTTACATCAGCTGAGGCTTAAACCCACAATTTCTTAAAGTGAGGTCCGTCTTCTATCTCACTGAGCTAATTGGCAAGTGACAGTTCATGTGTGGCTTCACAAATTGACTAAACCAAGTATCAGGGTGCCAGACAGTATCTATCCATGCCACGGAAAAGCAAATTTCAAAGTCAAAGTTCCAAAGCTGTAGCACATATGGTTGATTTGTTATGAATTTTCAAAATTTTGAAATTTACAGGCTTGCTGTAGCGCCACCATCAAGACCTTTGTCTTGTGTTTCCAGTTGAGGACATCTAGCATGGGACTGGACCTGTAAAAACTTGGGGTAGATTTCTCATTTGGAAATGTTAAATGAGCTGAGGCTTGAACTCACAGTCCTCAACACCAAGAAACATCCTGTATCTCACTGAGCTAATTGGCAAATGGATATGTCACATGTAGCTTCATAAACTGACTAAGCCAGTCACCTGTGTGCAAGACAGCAGCTGTTAGCGTGTAAAGGCAGATTTCAAACAGCAGTCAAATATTCAGTTACGAAGACAAAAAACGGAAAATACGCACATTGCATCTAGACAGCATGGAGATGTTGGTAATTAGTTTTTAACAATGATTTATTGGCTCCATAAGTGAACGTGTTTAAAAATGCCATTTTTGCATTGACTCCAATTGTTCGAATGAGAGCGAAATTTGAAATGCTGTAAAAAATTCTGTTTTTAAGATAAAATTCTGATATTTTCTGAACATCATCTACCATGACTCCAAAATTTTGTCATTTTTTTTAAATGAACATTGAAAATGAATTAAGCAAGAATTTGCAAGTATATGTACCCAACACCATTTACAGTCAAACATTTTGATGCGATGTAGGCTCAATTTTTGATAAATCAAAAATATGTGTGGATTATTCATGAAGGACAGTCTGAAGATGCTCTGCAGCAAGTTTGGTGTCAATTGAGCAAAAATTGTGGTAAGAGATAGGTTCAATAAGTTTTACAGTTTATGAAAAAAACGGAGAAAGGGACTTCATAATTTGCAATAGGTTTAAATGTATAAAAGTTTCTTCAGTGTTGAGGCTACATTTTGGTGAAAGCTGCAAATCTGTAGCATATGGTTGATTTGTTGTGAATTTTCAAAATTTTTAACTGTAGAGGCTTGCAGTAGAGCCACCATTGGACTATTGGCCTGTTTATGCAGCTGTGGCAATCTGGCGTGGGACTGGACCTTTTTGCAAAGTTCGGTGATTTTTTGTTCATGGGGAGTTGCCTTTCCTCAGAAGAAGAAGAAAGAAGAACATGCAGGATAACAGTAGGGTCCTGGCAGCTTAGGCTGCCGGCCCCTAATTAGACTGACAGTCTGACGAAGCAGTCTCGAAACATGGCGTTCCTAATAAGCAGCAAAGCAACAGATGACATTGTTGTCACGGTCTAGAATTAATTTGAATTTCTTCCTAACATAAAACTCAGCCTTTAAGAATGAGATGTCATAAATCTGATATTCACCAGCAGTCATATTTGTTCTCATGCTATCCATGTCTATTCTATTTCTAGCCCTGAGTCAGTCAAGCAGAACATAAGCAAGTTAATTTTACACCTGGTGAATATCATTCAAGAAGTTATGGTGGCGTAGTAATCAAAATGAGATTATTGTCATTTGTTTCTCCCTGACTGTTTTTCTCATTTATTTTAATTTCTCGTAGCTGTTCCTCGCCCGCACATAATTATTTTTTACCTGCAACTCTGAATTAAAACGTTTTTCTTTCCATTTGCTTTATTTATATGCACAAGTTCAAATGCAACCCCATGGATTTATTGTGTATGATGCCTTTTACACCTGGATATGGTAAAAAAAATTTTGAACAATATTTTCTTTATATAAACTCTTTATTAGCATTTTTAGAGAGTTCTGGGATCAGAATGTCATACTTTCAGAAATGGTTTGCATAAGCACTTTCACTTTGCGCTTATGAATACTCATTTCCTCTGCAGAAAAGTGTTTTTACCTGCAATTGGGCTAATCCTCCATGATAATAGCATTTACCAGAGTACAAGCACCCCTTTCTTTTAAAGGAATGGGAGATGACATTGATTGGTTTATTTCATGTTACGCCAAAAAATATGCCTATAATTAATTCACAGATGAGGTCCAATCCCCCTTGAACCATGTGCTTTACTTTGCAGTCAGATAACTTGCTGTTAAACCAGTGAAAATGAATTTGGACAATCTAAACGCACTCGCACCACACGCTTCAGACCATGCATGTAGATTGTTAAAATAGGGCCAATTGTGTCAAAAATGCAGTTTTTGCTGATTTTCTGCATACCTCAGGGAATCAGCTGCAAAATGTATTGTACTTTTTTTTAGTTAATTTCATGTGTTACCTGTAAAGTTAGGGGAAAAAAACTAGCCGAAAAAAGTATGCTTACCATGTTTTTAGAGACACTGAACACTGAGTCGGGTCAAATTGACCCTGAACAAAATAGGAGGGTTAAATAAAAAGAAGCCTTGCTTTTAAATTTGCAGAAAGGTATTCTGTTTAACTTTGTTGCATTTAGTGTTCAGGTTTGCTTTAAATCTCTTGGAGATGAATTGTAACAGACATTTAAACCTGGGGTGCCCACATATTTGCACCCCATTGGACGTAACTACAGGCACACTCCAAATTAATCTTCTAAATTTATTATGTCAAATTCATTGCATAAATCACAGTAGAAAATTTCTTGCTCCACAAATTTTTTAGTGCTGTTACTCTCTGAACACTCCGTATGTCTTCAGTGGGTGTGGACTAGTTCTGTCATCAGGTAATTACTCTGGTTCAAACTTTCAATAATCATATGTATGCTTGTATTAATTTGAGGAATGGTTGATGCAGTATTAGAGGATGTGGGGGGAAACGTTGTGGACACTACAAACAATATTTGAAATCATTTGTGCACCACAAAAGGACCTGTATCTTGAATTGATATTACTGAATATAAACCTTATCTTGGGTGCATTATTCAGCTTAGGTGGGATGATCCCACTTGGCCAAGTCTTAACAGAAACATATGCTTGACAGTAAACCGTTGCGGACACTACATATTTTTGGCAACACCATTCGATGCCAAAATCAAGGCAATATACCCAACAGAGAAGTATTCCCTTATCAGAAGTGTTATCATTTCTTGGTAGGAATAGTCATAAGGTGCTCAGATGTAATTTTAAGATGTTTTAAAGTGATTATAAACCCTTCAAGCAAGAGAATATTTAAAAACTAAGGCAAAAAATGAAAAATCAATAACAAAGGACGTCAGAAATTCGAATTGCGATAATTGTGGCGTGGGATCTCCAAAAAATAATCAGCAAATAAACCAGAAAAAAACAATTAATATGTGCAGAAAACTAGTCAACTATTTTTTTTCTGCATTCAATTCAAAATCAGTTAATGTTAAAATGCCCCTCCATAACAATGTGAAATAGTTCAAACTGGCTTCCAAGTAGTCGCTGCCTCGGCATCTGAACAGCTGGAAAATCCATCAGTTCCAGTGCGACTGATCATTATATGTGTTTGGTACTAAAAAGTATAAAATTGAACAGTGTTGTATTTAATAGAGCATACTATAACACAGACCAGGGGACGTTTACAACCTGATCTTGAGTCACATCATTGGAAGGCCATGGCGGTGATAAACATGCAAATACCTCCAGCTTCTGTGGAAAAATATTAATGGTTTGTGTGCGACTTATTTCGCCAGAACCTACACTTAGAAACTACGTATCGTTTTATTGAAGGGCAAAATGAAGGACTGTTGAGATGAGCATGTCTTCATCCATCCTCATTATAGTAGTGCCATGTTAACTACTCCATGATTAATGTCAACGCCAGTTTGCTTGTGCTGCAGCTGCATCTCTGGTAGTAGCCAGTTTGTTAGTCAAATCTTAGCTGATACCACCTCATATTTTATTTCAAAAGAATGTATTTATGTTAGCAAAAAAGTGAAAAGTCATTGTCAACAAAGTCAAAATTTGTCAGTGAGTTAACTGGCAAGGATTTGTCTGCTTTGTAACAAATGTATTTATGTGGTGAAGGAGTAATGTTATGTTCTCTTATTCATAGTGTGGGTCTATGATTCCTAGAACTCTATAGTAGCCTATGTTTGGTTTAGCACTTAATATTTGGACATTTGTGTGAGCACTGCCTTCATGTTTTTATTGGTTCATGTTTTTTACTACAAATTGAATCAGAGAATTCAGTAAGGCCCCAATACCATGTTAAAAATGTGTCGAGGCCCTTATTGAATTGACCGATTCACTTAGAATTGCTCAGTATTGAAAAATGAAAAGAAAACTTTTAGCAGTTATGTTTTGCATTATTTTATCACAAGTTGTTTTCAAAAAATTTTTTTTGCTGACCGTGTCAAGCTTACGTGTTCCTAAGCAGTTTAGAATTATATCACAGGGAAATGGTTGGTCTTCGTGAAATTTATTTTTTGAAAATGTGGCTGCCAGAAAAATGCAGCTGAATAACCCCGCTGTACCCACTAATTTAAATGCCATTGGAAATTATCAGTATGCAGTTCCTTTCATGTACTTGGGGACATTTTCGCAAAAACCTTTGTTTATATGAAAAAGTACATGCCACTGCCCCCATTCTCATATATTTAAAAAAAAATTCCATTACTTTCTCAAGGCTAAGCATTTGTCATGCCATAAGACCTTTGTGCCTTGAATAGAATTCATTAAATTCAACTGCAGACAACAGTGCAATTCAGATATTTATGTGTCATGAAAAAGAAGTAGCAATGAAAGCTCCATTTATGTAAATAAATAAAGATATTTACCATCTATGGCAACCTAACAGCCATAGTAACAGTTAACAACAGATCATCCTCCAAGTCCTTTTGTTTTCACCTATATATCTGTTATTTTTTGTGGCACAAATGTTGTTTAAAAGGAAATACAGCATTTGAAAATGTAACACCATTTTTTCATGAATGGCAAAAATTTTAAGAGCTTTGTAAGAATTAGAATAACATTTTGGACCGCTCAACTCTTTTCTTGGAAAGTCACAAGGTCTGTCAGTTTTTATTTTTACTTTGCACAGTATGTGTGTGTATATATGTTAAGAAATGGTTAGGGGGACACCAGATGCAGGATCCAAAAGGTTTATTTAGGAACCCTGACACAGGAAAGAAGCCACACAGGCCAAAAAGAAACACAGTGCACATGCACTAAACCAGGAGAACCAAGGTACTCTGCCAAAGGCAGGGGGAGAACTGAAGTACACACTCCTCGAGTGGCTAGAATAAAACTGAAACTAACTGTAGGGAACGCAGGGGGGCTCGGACAAGGGCGGACAAGACATGGGCGCTGCAACACGTGGCTAGGGAATAATACAAGGGAAAACTCAGGGAAGCGAAGTGACAAAGTCCCATCTGAAGGTTTCTTTGATCTTCGCTACTTAGGTATACATGGGAGGAGGCGGGGAAACGGAAGGCAATCTTCCTTAAAAAGAGAAACACATGGGATTAATAAACAAATTCACAAGGACCGGGTTAACAGTAATGACTCGAGACAAAACGCTGAGACAATCAATCAAACTAGACAGTTTAGATTGAGGTAATCTAAACGTGACGAGTAAAAAGCACCACGAGAACAGCAAAGGAAAGCACAGCTTTAAACGCAGTTTATCAGGGAAAGCTTAGGAAGGAATTTACAAAAGCTAGAAATGCTGGCACTCACTAATGAGTTAATTAGCTTAGTAACTACATGACGAAATATTTACACACCCTTAAATAAGTGCTGGTTAGTACGGGTTAGTAATTATCCTATCAGAGAACGCATTCACTAAGAGTTTTGCGAGACCCAGATTTAAGCACATGTGGAAGCAATATATGAAATACCAGAGCCGAAACCGAAAGAGGAAACGTGATTGGACAATGAGACTCAGGCATGCAGGCTGTCATATGACATCACAGGAACCAGGTGAGGGGTAATAGAAGGTCAGGCCACGGGAATGGAGCTGAAACACAAATCAAGAGAGACACGGGGAAAAAACGCACAAGCACCAACAAGCACACGAGGCAGACTCATAACCGTATATATAAATATACTAGCTGCTACCCGGAGTGAAATTGCCATTTTTTTGCGTCCATGACAGGGCGACGTCAAATCAGGCGACGTCAAACCCTTCCTGGTGTCCAAGTGGATATTCACACCAAATTTGGTGATAATTGGTTGAGAAATGTAGGAGAAAAACGTGGACCTACATGCAGACAGACAGACATCGACCTCAAGTATATTATAGAGATAATTATATATATATATATATATATATATATATAATATATACACTACAGGACCAACTTTAGAACTGCTAAAATACATGAAGTTTCCAGCTGTTCAGTCATAGGCCTGAACACAGCTGCTTTTGAAACTACCTGCTTTGTAGTATTACCTTGCAGAAAATCAATTACTGGGCAGAACTCTCTGCTTTACTCACCTGAGTTTCACTTGTGGAAAATCCAGGGGTCGGAAAGTAAACCTCAGGCCATATTTTACTTCCAATCCAAAACTGATTTCACAAATTCATCCTGTCTCCCAGCTGAGGAATTGCGCCAATTTGCAAATGAAATTGATGGAGTGAAACACTTGGCAGGAATTTTACTTTCTAAACCTGGATTTTCTTCCTCTACTCATAAGGTGTCATTTTATGCTTTGTCATTTCAGAGGCAAAGGTCCCCTGAAAAACTCATCAGATGTGATCAACGCAGCCAAGAAGATCGCAGAGGCTGGCTCCCGAATGGACAAGTTGGCCCGAGCTGTCGCTGACCAGGTCCGTGGACAGAGTCATGTTCAAAATGTTGCTTTTAATAATTTGAACCACAATTCATTCATTATTTGAACCACAAGTCATACAACTAAGGTGAACAGAGAGGAAACGTTTCATAGAGTCTGGCCGTGGGCTGCTGAATATTTCTCCCATATATACTGAAACAGATCAACTCTGGAAGTGCCAAAAATAATTAGGGAATAATCACATAACAGCAAGGAAGCAAAAGATTGCTTGATCGGAAATTACAGAGTTGCCGGTTTGAGTCCCCAGTAGGACATAGGATTCTGACCAATATCTGAAGAGGGTGAGAGGAACCTGGCCATTGGCCCCTCTAACAAGGTCCCTTTGCCTCGAACCGCTTCAGGGGCTTTATTCCTGTCCCTCTAAAACACTGCTTACTTGCAGCTATTCTATCAGGCATTTTGTCTGGGGCTGTTACGTTCTGAGTTTATCTCATTGTTTTCTCCAGCAATCTGGCCGGTCTTGTCAGTTTTTTATCGAGTTTCTCCTCATTGGTTTTCATTATTTAATAACTGCCTCATGTCTCGCCCTTCTTTCTGTGCTTCCGCTCTCAACTGTTTCTGATAGTTAATTGTTGTTGTGTGTATATAAGTTCCTGCTCCATGTTTACCCTTCTGTTGTATTGTCATTTACTCTTCACTGTGTTCTAAGCCTGTTCAGTCAACTGCCCTGAATCTCCCATCTTTAGTAAAAGTAAGAAAACCAATTAACGTTTCATTAAAGATTTCTCCTTATGCTATCTGATTCAAAGTGGTGTACCTTCAAATTCATCCAATCTCTGAGTCTCAAAGAGGGCACCTATGCAGCTTGCATTGTTACTCACAGATTGATTTCCTATTACTGACCTCGAACCTGCAGCTTATTCAACTGCAGCGTAGCTTATTCCCTGAGAACCTGTTCACCCCTCGCCTGACCTGTACCAGCTCAGCCCCTCTTCAGTTCTTATTTTTTGTTTATGCCAATTGTGGCTCATAGTACCTTTATAAAAGCACCCTTGTGGCTTTCTGAGGATCTGTCTCTGGTGCCATCTTTGCTGCTTATCACGAGGACGTCCTTGAAAAAGAGAAAGCTGTTCTCCATGGAACTATCCTAGATTAAAACAAACGCCAAAAAAGAACCTGTATAGATGTTCTGTGTTTTAAACCAACAGTTCCCGCAAATAATGCAGATTCTGGTGCCATGCAGAGGAGCTGTGATTTATTTGAAAGACAAAAAGGCACTTTAAGGCCACTTTGCCGTCAACGTGCGGCTATGGTTTACCCAAATAAGGCGCAGAACGGAGATGTAATGAGCTGAAACAGCGACTCTGCAACGCAATCAACAGTTGCTGTAATGAATTGAACAGGTGGCTTGCCATTTTTAATTCAGTCGTCAACCGAATCCTTGTCTCGCGTTTATTGAATATTCACACCCTTCTGCTATGTGCTGTCATAACCTGTAAAGTATGTCATTGATGTGCTGTTGGAATGAAAGGGGCCGAATGTGCTAATTGCAAATTATGCTGTAATTGCTTTTAAGAGATCATTGTTTATATGCAGAAGTGGGTCACACATTTTTGCTGATAAACAACTTCTCTCTCCGCTTAATCAAAATGTGTTTCTTCCTAATTGTTCTCAATAAGCAGTATTGTCAGTTCATTAGACAGTTTTTTTAAGTAGGCAAACATGTAATTTTATATGACCTTTACATATAAAAAAAATAATAAAATCCTTTTCTGGCATCACTGTTGCAGCAACTGAGTATATTAAATTTTTGAACTTATTCTCATATGAAATGCTTGCTTTTAAATGTTATTACAAATGATACACTAAGGGCCTGATTTACTAAGACCTTTAGCACATGCAAAATCTCTTCATCTCTGCAAAACCAAGAACATTGCCCATGATTGGCCAGAGCACTTGCCTTGCAACAATCAGTGGCAAGGTTTCTGGATTTGCACTGGCAAAATGATTTTGTGTGTGCTAAAAGGTCTTTGTAAATCAGGCCCTCAGAGGCTGAAAGACCAATTGCATTGCAGTCTTGGAGCTGAAAAGGAAAATTAAGCGTATTAATGGCAAAATAAAAAGATTTATTTGTTGGATATCATAAAGAAACAGTGGATTCATTTACAGAAGCAAAGGCCTAGAAGGAGGAATGTTTCTCTGCCAAATTAAAAATGAGAACTTTTTTTCAAGCTTGTCCCAAATACTCATTAAAAATGACATCAATACAGGGATGTAATTTTCAATTAACAGTATGCCCCGGCTGTGATTAGTTCCAGGACTCACTTTAATATGAATCACTCAATTTATTTCCCCACATGTTGGCCGATTATTTTTGGTGCCAACTCATCAGAAATCAAAGTTTTCTATTCCCAGGTACTCCTGTTTGCCATTTGCATATCTTTTACTAAGAAGTCAAAGCTAGCAAGGAATGATTACTCTTTGCAGTGAGAAAGTAGGATAAAAAAAAAGTTTTGATTTTACACTTTTTCCTGGTGGTTAAGTCTGTTTTTTAATAGAGTGTGGGAGAATGAAACTGAACACTTTCTTCAGCAGGTAATGAGCCATGGTGTTTATTTACCTGAGGAAAATCTGGCGAATAAATGCACTATTAGCCATAGTCACAGAAGGGAATGAGAAAGACACCCATGTGCCTGGGTTTGACTGGGGTTGGGGGGCTGGATATTTGGGGAGATTAATGGACATGTGGAAGCTCACTTTTTATAGCATTTCTTTCAGTGTTCTGGTTTGAATAGGTTATAACTATGATACGACAACTCTGCTGTATCAAAATGCCTGATGAAAAACAACATTGCAAAATTTCTGCATTTGGCTGCCTTCATTGCTTGTCAGTTCCTGTAGACCTTTGGCATGTAAATTACCAAGTCCCATCCATTTCAGTTAACATGAAAAAAAATTGGCTAAATAGATGGCATTCATCAGCATCGTAAAACAAAATACAGCCATTTAGACATGGAAGAGGTTGCTCAAAGAGATGTTAGTGAACCATTCAAATTATTGTAAATTATTGTTCATGGAGTGACCAGTCCAGGAGTGGATTTTTGTGCCTTCGTAAAGAGAAACATATGCGGTGGTAAGGTTATGCGCCATTTCTCTCATTGCAATTGGCATGCTTATTGCCTTTGCAAAATTTGGTAGCCTCCTGCTCCAAAATAAAAGTGTATGTGTCTCAAAGTGTTGGACTGTGCAAAAGGTTTCTCAATGCATTTTCACATTTCCACTCTCCCAAACCACGTTTTAATGCAATTACTGACCCTCTTTGGTAGTTTTATGGGAATGTATCGCTTCCAGTGAATCTGTTCACTTATAAACACAAAACTTTTCCTTCCTATTGTCATTCTTGTCATGTACCCTAAAAATGATGGCTTCACAATATGGCAGTGGGTCTAATATGAAGGGTCTAATATATATGAATATTTTCTTTGTCTGGGGGAAATTCAAATAATCAAATTCATCCTCGCCCTTGTTTTATTACCACAAGGGCCGTTTTGCTAACAGTTCAAATTGCCAACATCTATTACATTCAAAAGGCATTACCTGGTAAATAGACCTCTATTACTCCAAACCCCTTCACCCATTACTTACATTGCTGCGTGGTTCTCAGGGGACAGATGGAACAGGGATAGAATAGCTATGGCATTAATGCGATAGTTTTAAAGGAAATGACAGCAGCTAATCTTACTCAAGGTAATAGAACCAATCCCCCACCACTCCCACAGTTCATTAATTCATTTTAGTCCTACCCTTTGACGACAGTGCCACAGCCTCACCATAGAGTACTAAAGTGATGACATCACAGCTACTTGGCTTCTGGTGTCGGAGGTGAAATCCTCATGGGAATTTATAATGAGGTTTGGACACTTTCTGGCATTGCTCAAACTTGTATTAATTTTATGAGCCGCCTTGCTCCGAGATTAGCCTATGGTGTATACAGATACAAATGATCACATCACGCTAGCAAACCACCTAGCAAGCCAGCTAGTGAGCTTTTAAAATCTTGTGCTCATAGCTAAATCGATAGAAACAGTAAATGTTTAGTTTATGTCACTTACTGTTATTTACCAAGCTAGCTAGTGTTAAAATTCAACAATAAATAGCTAAGTTGGCAAAATAGCTAGTTTGCTAGCCTAGTTGGCTAGCTAGTTAAGTCATTAAAAATGGTGACGCCATTATTTGGCTAGTTAGCTGGTGTCAAACCGGGAACATTTCACAAGCTGGAATTTACAAATTGCCATCCAATATGACGTTAGTCAGCTACCGAAGTCTGTAAACTATCTCACTAGCTAAGTTAGCCAGCTAGCATTCAGTTTGCTTGCTCAGCTAGCCTCATATGGTAAATATTAATCCCTAAAAACAGTGAATTGTGATTATTTCGGCACTTAACTAGTGTTAGATGAGCAAGCTGGCCTGATTTAGGTAAGTATCTCAGTCAGTTATGCATTAACAAAGCTGATTTACTCGTTCGCTAGCAAGCGAGTTAAGCAAACAAACATTGCCCAAAGATGCTTAGCTATTAAAGTAAATTGGCGCTAGTTGTAAAACCAAATATCTAGCAAGTAAACATAATTAAGTACAGCGTAGAGTGGCTGTTGAATTCACAGTCCCACCAGGCTAAGCAAACAAATACTATGGCAAGGTGCCAGTAATTTGTAACAAATTTTAAACTCGTTCTGCCCGGTAGTCAGGAGGACCATGTCGTTTTTAGACTGCAAATAGGATTAGCGTGGTAGCGAAAAATTAAAATGATTTAAATGACTCTGGTCAAGAAAAATGACATTTGTTGTTATTCAAGTGACAAAAATGCGCTCAACTCAATCGTTGAAAATGGGTGCTAAATCCTACACTGAACGTCTGAAATGAAAGAAAAGAGGAAGTGCTATCCTCTTTTCTTTCGTTTCATTCGTTGTTATTCAGAAATATAACATAAAATCTCAAAATCGGTGGAGGCTTGAAAACAACGAAAAGTGCTTCAAAAGTGAACTGAAAAAACAGTCTATGGGTAAAATGAATGGGAAATTTTACTTCCAACACCAGTGTGATGTCATCACTTTAGTACTCTGTCACAAAATTACTAGAATGGTGTTGGAGAAGCACATTTTTTAATCTGCGGCAGTGTTAGCAGTCATGTTTCCCGATTGCAATAAAGTCATCAAATTGGGTGTTAATTGGGTTAAAAACACGGGAAATTACTTTTCTTATTGTCAAGAAAGAATGTCCCAAAGGCTGAGAAATGGTAGAGCAATGAGGCACAGTATTTCTGAACCCAGCACTATATGGCACTACATATGAAAAAAAAAAAAAAACATCCCCTTAAGACCGTGTGACTCTATACAATATATGATCTCTTTTAGGTGGACTGAAGTTAATGGATGAATTCTGGGGCAGTTGTTTACGGTAGGCTTAAGTGCTGAACTGAAGTTTTTATTTCTTCGTAGTAATCCTCATATCTGAATTCTTTAGAGGACTGCACGGATGTACAGCTTTTCCCCATAAACACAGAAAATAGAACTGGGGTATGCAATAATGGAACACATAAGCCTTAGAAATGATTATTCTGCCACCTCTTTTTTTAGTCTGAATGTGTGAATGAGTTTTCTATAGAATTTGTGAACATTAGCACTGCATTATATTCGTGTGAAAAACACAAATTTTGGAACCGGTTCTTATTTATGTGGCGCTGCTGGGAAAACAAGTCACAGTTTGTTCGGAACTGAATTGGGGGCTAAAAGCTGGGAAGCAATCAGTGCTCATTATGCTGTATGGTAGATCACACCTGGGCCGAGCACAATGAAAACACAATGAAGTGATACATGGCTTAGAGTCTCCTTTGGTTTCATGTCCTATTTAGGGCATGCCAATAAGAGCAGTGAAAAACATGCAATAATGTGAACACAGTGTGAAGCGTAATGGGCTTCTCGAATCAAAAAGGGGTGTAATGTTTTTTTCCCGGCCAGGTGCGCAATGTCTGCATGTGTATGTGTGTTTCATAAGTATCTGTCTGTCTGTCAGTGTCTTATTGAGTTTATCTCTGTGCCTGTGTACATTTGTGTGTGCGAGTGTGTGTGTGTGTGTGTGTGTGCGATTGCCTAATACATTCCTCCCCTTCCCCATAAATACCCACTGAATCAAGCATATTATGTCAATAACTGGTGCAGAGGATTTAAAGATTAACGGGGCTGTAGTGACACGTTGGTCAGTATGAGGGACCTCTGTTAAACCGCTGTCTCTGCAGCACCCACTCCCCCCCCCCATGTACTCACACTCTTACACTTACGCACACACACACACACACGCACACTAACATTCTGATACCCCCAACAGTTTGAGGGTTAATAACTCAAAAGGTTTTTTTACAACGTTGGCCGTCATGGAGAGCAGTTTTACTGGGCTGGGTCTTTTTTAAATCGTGTCATGACTCAAGAGGTCGACTTCACCATCCCCATAGGAAAAAATCCTTGTAAACTGCACCGCTTTGTTATTTCAAGTTCATTTCTCTCATAAACCAGGTCCCGGGTAGCTTGTCACTGTGAGTTACCAAGCAACACATCATTGCCAACGCCGTACAAGATTTTCACTTTTCTCAAAGAAATCGCAAAACAGTAGGTTCGTTTTTATTTTAGCACATAAAATGAAACAAGCAATGGGGCAGCAGGGGCAGGTGTTCATTGAATACAAATCTGTTTGCTGTGTTATGATATCGTGCAACTTGTTGTTCGTACGTGAACCTTAGACTCCGGCTCTGGGAGCCTTACAGCCCCCTACCTTTCCACCACACACATTCTCAGGGTGCGTGTTTGCATGTGCAAGCATGTGTCTTTGTTTCTTTGTGTGCGCCGTGTTCATTCGTGCGTGTGCACAATTTCCATTAAAGCACAACTTCATAGTCTGCTGTAGTGCCTCCTCTGTAAATGTGAACTATTAAAGAGCAGAAGAGTTAGAAAAAGCAGGTGTGATGGCAGATAAACTCAAGAGAGCTTCGGCTTATTTGTATTTATAGAATGGGGGATAGTGCAGCTAAGCCGTGCGCCTTACAGCATTTTCAAACAAGACTCTTAAATGCCTTTCATTTCCCTCGGACCTCTGCTGTCTAAAAACAGAAAATCAAGAGTGAGCTGTCAATTCGCTTCCAAAAAATGTTTCATTTCCCTCAGCACAACTCCACAAAACTGTTTTTTATTTGTTTTTGCTTTTTGCTTCATGTGGCCGAAAAGAGACTCATCCTGCCTCGCAGCGATGTATTTCAATTTCTCGTGGTCTCGAAATGTGATTCACTATACTCTGTTTTGTCCCTGTTTTTTTTTTTTTTGTCTGACAGTGTCCTGACTCTGCCTGCAAGCAGGACCTGCTGGCTTACCTTCAGAGAATCGCCCTGTACTGCCACCAGCTCAACATCTGCAGCAAGGTGAAAGCAGAGGTGCAGAACCTTGGTGGAGAGCTCATCGTTTCTGGGGTGAGTCCCCTTATTCATCTGCTCATTCCTTCAATCATTCATTCAGTCTTTGTCTACGTATCGGAAATGCTGGAAATACTGTATTTGACAAGAGAAACCCTATATGTCCAATGCAGTCAAGCTGTGATAGAAGGATAAAATCACATAGAGAAAGCTCAAAAACATATTCTTTCCCCTAGTAATTTTCAAACTGTTTGTGTTTATATGTGTTTCTGCGCGTGTGTGTGTGTGTGTGTGTGTGTGTGTGTGTGTCTCCCTTAGTCATCGACATAGCCAATGTTAAAGTGGTCACACCAGTTTTTAAGTACAAGCATCTTTGTGTTTCAGTCAGCACTTGATAGGAACTATGTATTAAAGGCCACTTGGCTGTATGGAGCAGAGGCACAGCTGCTCTGAGATCAGCACTGGACGTGTAGCCGCAAAGATTGCCTTTTCTAAATTCATAAAAGTCATCAAAAGGCTGGGTAAAACATATTGATTTGTTGTGTGAGAATCATTTGTTATATCACCGGGGCATTGTTTGATGTTGTTGTTTTTCTTTTGTTTGTTTCAGTTTTAACTGGCTTTTGAAATGAAAGTTTTGAGCCTTTTTTTTTTTTTCATTTTTGTAGTTTTACTCTGAAAGTTTGCTAACTTTAAAATATGCTCAATGCTGAAGAGAAAGATTCAAGATTGAATCTTTTTATAACAGCTTCACAAAAATGACACTTGTATCTTGCATGTTGGAGGAGTGTTAATTTCCCAGTCAAAGAAGTGGTAACTAATTAATTTTTGGTAATCTCTTTGCATTTTTGTGTGTGTGTGCGTGTGTGTGTGTGTGTGTGTGTGTGTGTGTGTATGCGTGCGTGCGTGTGCGTGCATGTATGCATGCATATGTACCAACATATAAAAATCTCATTGTTGGTCCTTAATGCTGTACCATTAAATATCCTTCCTTTCATTTGTAGAACAGTTGGACAACTGTGAAATGACTAGGCACTATGAAGTCTCTGTATGCTTTTAAAAATTAAGTTTTCGTGCAATAACTTGTCTCAATTTGTTTGAAAATGACCAAATTACTGCCAGGAAGCAGTGAAGATTTAGCGGTAATCAACCTGTTTTCCTTCGCTTATATAGTGAGCAATTTCATCCCTAAAATGTAATAAAATTATGTGGGCCCTCCTGGAGTTCACTCAGTCACAAAGGCACCTGAAGAATACCACACTATTTATTCAAGGAGGCAGTATGGAGGCAGGGCAGTGCACTCAGGTTATGTTGTCCTGTTTACGCTGGTGACGTCCCACTGGTCATTTGATGAGACCGTTACACTCCTGAATGTACTTTATTTTCTCCCCTTTCTGCCGTAAGATAGATTGGATTTGCATTGCATGGAGGTGCTACAAGGTGCCAGGCAATGGGAGCCTTCAAAATGAATGTGTCCATTTGCCTTCATGTACGTTTCTTCTGACAGGTCTGCTCATATCAAACCACTGCACTTTTTTTGGCGGTAGGGGTCTGGGTTCTGCAGGCTTTTAAGTCGGAATTTTTTCTTCACCATTTGTTTACTTGATGTCCTCATTTATTTGGCAGTTTAATTCACCTAAACTTTAGCTCAGGGTTGTGTCTGCGCTGCTCTCTTTGAATCCACAATGAGGTCATTGTCTGATTCAGGTGTAAAAAGTTTCACTGTTTATGATGAGCTTGGTGCTGTCAAAAATATTAATAATAACTGCAATAAATGGGTGTAGTACATTGAGTAAACAAGTGGTGCTAGGTACAACACACCCCACCTGCGATTTTTGCCTTTTCAGTGACCAGGACCTTGACCCAGTTCGGTCCCAAGTTGAATTAGGTAATCCTTTGACCATTGCACATCTTCCCTGATATTCTTCTATAGTTTTAATGAATCATTTTTGCCTTAGAGTGCTGATGGACAGACAGACAGACAGACAGACAAAAAGCCAATGAAAACAATACTTTGCCTTTCGGGCAGGGAATCATCTGGGCAAAACAAGCTGGCTTGTGGAATGGCACCTGATAGCATTAGTAAATAATTAAGTGACCCATTCTGGCAAAGTGAAACAGTTTTTGTAATGGCTGTAACAGCTAGCTTGATGAGCAGACAGTATCTACAGTAAGTAAGCTTGTGGAAGAATGTTGAATTATTATACGTTTACTCTTTTACAAACTGTGTAACTTCATAAGTTCAGTTCTCCAAATTTCACTTCTACCAATCACAGTGATCTTATAGAACCGTATCACTGGTCCTTTTTTAAATTTTTTTTTATTTAGTAAATTAGAGTTGGCCTACTTGTGACAGTACACTCTAATTTGTGCCCTCAATATATAATTTTTCCTAAGTTATGTAAGGTCAGGCTGAGGTCTCACCTAAGCAGATACTGAGACCAAGCTTCAGTCACAGCAGTGTCCACTTAAGAACCGGTCTGCAGTGGCTGGAGGACAGTGAGAAGATCCTGAAGGACAGTGTAAGTGAATCACTTTGCTCAAGGATATAGCGAGTAAACGTACCGCAGATCAGACATAAGCACAGGCATGTAGTGTGGGCCAGTCTTAATAGGTTGAACAGGCTCGACTGAGCTCTTGGAGGTGGGAAAAAAAGCTTCTCTCCAGCTAGATTATAACCTGACCACACAACTTCATTTTGCAGTCCTTTAGCGAGATGCAGGTTGAAAGCTTTTGCCGCCTTTTTACCCAAAATCTCCCGCAGCTCCCCTGAAGTTTGCCGAAAATAAAGACAGTTCTCAGCGTGCCTGACCCTCCAGGAACTCGTCGTTGGTATCAAGAGTGCAGCTTTGGCTGTACAGGGCAGAGTTCTCTAATGTTGAATCAGGGACCTCGTAATTAGCCCTCATGCACCGGGGCATGGTGTTAACCAGGATGTCTCTATTTAAGATAGGGTCACATAGTGCTGTCTGACAGCATTCTTTTGTGCTGCAAAAAAAAAGAATGAATAAATGAAATAAAATTGATAAAAAATGGACATGCGTCACCTCCGGGGAGCTTATTAACATGTCAGCCTTTGAGTTCGACTTGAAAGGCTGAGCAGGGGTCTCTGCCCTGCATTTCGGCTTGCAGAGTAAGCAGCAGTGTTTGCACAAGCTCTCTGCATGCCTCCGAAGCCCCAGGACAAGGCCCCTGCTCCCATAATCAAAGAGTTAGTTTATTTCAACAGACTGCTAGGGAAGCTGAGATGGAAAGGTCAGTGTATCTGCAACTGTTGGACTTTCCACTGGGTTCTGGCCTGCCACTGGTACACTCACTCCTTGTGTCGCAGCCTGCTTCATATGTACGAACCCGCTTTGCTTTTTGTTTTTTAAGGCCTTTTTTTTTTTTTTGGAATTAGTTGGAGTTAGTAATGGCTCCCACAGATATTAGTTTGGACTTTCTATGCTGCGTGCCTGTGTCTTGGGCCTAATTATCTGTTTTGCTAACTCCCTCACTCTAATTAGCCTAAGTAATTTGTAATATATGTGTTCTGTGTGGTGAAAACACCTGTGTAAAAGGTGGGCTATTAAGTCCTCTTAAATTGGGAAATGAGACCATTAGCAACAGTAAAACACGAAATTGTGAAGGGTGTTCAATCGATCACTATCTACAACCTTGGTACAGAATATGCAATATATGAAGGGTACCAACATAACGCAAGTCTAGTTAAAAAAAAAAAAAAAAAGAATGAAAGAAAGAGAAATTGTTCTGTTATAACTATTGCTTACATAAATACATTAAAAAAAACTCCTAAAAAGCCTGAAGAATCCTGCTTTGGTGAGTTAAGAACCAGGACATTTATCTACCCAGTGTGAGTAAAGCACTTAGCTGAATTTTCCATTTTATTGTGTATGCTTAGTTTAAACATCCTGTGCAAATGTGCTTTATAATAAGACATATTTATGTAATATATTCTTTCAGGATTAGTCACATAGTCTGACAGCTCTTAATCTACTCATTAAACAAAATGGTGATTAGAAAGCAGCTTGGCATACGGTATATTTGTGAGGGATTCAAGAAAGTTTGCATTTTCAGTGTGCTTTAAAGTGAAAAAAAACTTTTTATACAAAATGAATAACATTTTGCTTTCATGATCATGCTTGTTGACTGTGGTTGTTGCTTAATTTTGGAATTAAATTTAAGCTGACATTAATCATTATTTTCCACATTAAAATTATATTGATTGTAGTATTACATGCATGCGTTTAAACTGCTCAGTGTCTTTCTCTATTGAATGTACAGACAGTTCAGAAATTAAAAGAAAAAATTAGATTTAAGGGTTCTAGTTTCTTGCCTTTGCAAACAAAAATGCATGTGGAGGTAGCGTTATTTACAGTTTAATTTCACCCTAGCCTAGTTTGGTTGTTTCTCTGTGTGTAGTAGTGTTGCATCACAATGGGTTAAAGAGTGCATGGTGTTTGTCAGTAACAACAGCTAAGCTTTGTGTCTTAGCACTTCTTTGTATTTTGACTTGCCTAGACCACATTCTGATGCTAATGCTGTCACTTTGATGGTTTTTTCATGAGAATGAATCCCAGCCAGCGAAGCATATTGTTTTCTTACCCTAATGTACCCAATGAATAATGCCAACAAAATGGTGGCCTGGTGTAATGGGAGGGGGGCGCTAAGCCCTTCCTTTCCTGAGAAGATGCGAAACTACAAACTATAATAACTACTCGTCTTTAATATTGTAATGCCTCACTCTCTGGCCTTCCTGCAAACTGAGAAACTGAGAGTGGCCACAACTAGGGTTCTTACAAGCACAACTACTGTAAATTTGAACTCCTGTTTTAAAATCACTACATTGGCTGCTGGTTGATTTTAGAATCAATTTTATGGTGGTCTTATTAGTTTTTGAAGATGTGTAAGGGCTCGCCTCTGACTGCATAAATGGGCTATTAGTAAAATATGTTTCTGTCAGAGTCCTTAGGTCCTCTGGTTTTTGCCAATTATCAATTTCATGGTCTAGAAACATAGACAGGCTGCTTTCAGTTCATATGCTCTCGGATTGCAGAATAAGCTTCCTTTTGCCATTAGGAAATCTTAATCTGCAAACATTTAAAAAATTTATGTTTGAAATGTTCTAAGTTTATTATTATTATTATTATTATTCTTCATCTAACATGATGAATTTGCCAGTTAGCTGTAGTGTTAACGCACTGGTTTCTGATTGGCCTTAATGGAACCAAACACACGCACACACACACACACACACACACACACACATACACATACACACCATGTACTTGCAGGTAATTAATTGGTCTTTAACAAACTTCATGACAAATGTTGCGCTATCGCATTGTTTCATAAAATTATCTGAATAAAGTTAGACACATCCAATTTTGATCTTGGATGCCCAAAACACTTGTTTATTCTGACTGCATTTAGATCACAAATGCCAAAAATCATGATCTGAGATCTGATGACTGTGAAGACCATGGAATATGATTCATGTCATTTTCATACTCATCAATCCATTCTGCGACACCTTGTGCTCTGTTGATGGGGGCTTTGTCATCTTCGAAGAAACCACTGACATCAGGATATGTGACTATTTGATGGATGAAATTTGGTGAGGCAATAATGAGAGGTTTCATCGTAGAATAATGGCGATCACTCAGAATAACTTTGTATTGATTTGCAGAGATGCTTCCCTTGATGGGGACAAGTAGAGCCAAGCCAAGGCAGGCACAGGCTCCCCTCAGCATAACACCACCCCTCAGCCACCAGCCTATAGGGGTAGAATTTAGTCCTGCAGTGTCCTGGAGTGCCTTACATGCTTGCGCTCAGCTGAATTAATCACATTTTCAATGCTACATCTCTCCCGTTCCTATGGTTTTTGCACCACTGATCTCTTAAATGTGCATGTAGTCATCGGTAGACAGTTCTGCGCATATACTTCCCTGACATTTTTAGTCACACGAGAGGAAGTGCTATGTTCTTCTTTTGCAAGGTTCAAGGTTTCTTTATTAGTACCTTTGGGTAAATTTGTTGCTATATGTTTTTCTTGCTCTGTAACTGTGATGCACAAGCTTCATGGTCATGGACTGCGGGATTTTTGTTAAAATTTTCAAGCACCATTTGCTGATGACTTTCCCGTACATCCAAATTCAGATGCTACCTTTGTTGCTTTTGAAACACGAGCCAGTTGAGCAGTCTTGGTGACTGAAGCTCCTGCCATCCATGTCCGAATTATGAACCCCGTTGTAAAGTCTCTTTTTCTCTTGCCGTCTTGATCCAAAATCAATGTCAACTGCACCTGCACAGCACTAGTATAAATGAGCTTTATATGTGCTTCAGATATTTGTGCTTTAAGGGATGTCTATGTATTATTGTATCATGCAGTACACTCGGATCTGTATTACCCACTCATTTATTCGAGTTTTCCCCTAATTTTTCACTGGTCTGTATGTACTTTCGTATATTTGCAGTTTTTCAGAGTACATTGGAGCACTTGTCTCTCCCTCCGTTTGCAAAAAAAAAAAAAGAGAGAGATTAAAGGCTGAACTGTAATATTTGCTCTGAACTCAGCCCAACATTTGGTTTTGGTTTCATCTATTAGGTTAGGGAAGTCACATCAGTCATTCTGAAGCACAGATATTAAAGCTTTGCTTCGTTCACCTGTGAGGTTAGTGTTAAACCCTCAGTTTGATACAGAAATACATTCAGCTTTATTACCAGTGCAGTGCTACTGGGGCCCAGATCTTTGCCTCTGGTAAAAAAGATTCAAGCTCATGTAAAAAGGAAACCAAAACACTAAAATCTGTCTGCCTTTCTCTTTCTCTCCCTTCGACCGATACCTTCATCTCCCCTCCCAGTTTTCCAGTACTCATTCCTCACCGTCTCCAGCAGAAACATTGAAATCTTGGGCCTCATCCATAACATTGTAAATCAATATGGATGCATTAAAAGTAACCACTCTGTTTTCCTTGCCACGTCTCTAGGTGATATCCCTTAAGGCAAAACCACCGAAGTTTACATTGTCAAACTCGTATACGAAGCCCGGAAACTCTGATAACTACTGAAGTTACTGTGTAGAACAGAGAAAAAACTTGAATCTTTTCTGCTCACACAGCTTGAAAAGACTCTGATGCTCAGCTAATGGACGCATGCTGCGCTCCCTGCTGAAGAGGCTGATGCAGTGACTATGAATGAATACCACTGTTGTTTTTTTCTCTTTATTTTTACTTGAAAATATAAAGATGCGAAATCTTTAATTGAAATACAGTGATGGAGGAAAAATAATAATTACCAACTTTAAACAAATTGTTTTTCCTCAAAAACCTCTGCTCAACATTTATTGGACCCCCTTCATTTTACTCCCCTTGCCGAAGTAACAGCTCTGAGTCTCCTGTGTTAGTGTATAATGAGGTGGTAAGAGGACATGGCAGGGAATCTGAGACCATTCCGCCTTTCAGAAACCCTCCAGATCCTTTAGTTCCCAAAATCTGCAGTTATGGACTCTTCTCACCAGCTCGTCCAAACAGATTTTCTATTGGATTTCGGTTTGGGCACCGTGATAGCCATGGAAAAACCATGATTCTGTCATTGGTTATACATTTCTGTGTTGATTTTGATTAATTTTTTGGACCATTGGCTTGTTGGAAGACTCAACCATGACCCAGTTTGAAGCTGTCTTGCAGAGGCAGCCAGGTCTTCATTTAATAACCGGTACTGGATAGAAATCGTGATTCGATGAATCACAAGTTGTCTGGGACCTTTGGAGGCCCCGCAAAATCAAAGATCCACCACCATCCTTCACAATGGGGATGAGGTTCTTTTCAGAATGGGTATTTTTGCTTTTACAATCCATCTCTGGTGTTGTTTGCTGAAGGGCTCTATCTCTTACTATAGAACTTGGTCCCAGTAGAAGTTCCAGGACTATTAGGCAAACTACTGGCCCATAAGTTTGTTTTTAGTCCAACATCCATTCTCAACGATTTTCTCCGAAACCGTCAGCCAGAATGGCTTGATTTTTTTATGGAGCATCCTTGTGACAAGGTCTATCAAGGTTGTTCAAAGTATTTGAAAATATAGATTTTTACATTTTTTATGATTTTTTGACATTTTTCTTTCTTCCATATCTTCACCTTCATGACAAAAGTGCCTAAGTCATTTTTTGTCATTTTGAGAAAAACATAAAAAACTGTTTATATATCAATGAGAGTTAAGCATCTCAAAATGGGGAAAAAAAATGACTAAGGCACGTTTGTTACGAGGGTGTCGATTTACTCACTATTGGCCATATATTGATATAAATAGTAGGGGAGAACAGGGCTGGTTGTGACAAGTGTTGGTTGACACACTCATTATATCTCGCCCACCACAGGGCGCTGTCACACAATATTGGTAGTGAAATGATCAGAATAAGTCTGTATAGTCCTTGCTGGAGTGTGATGCTTGACTTTGAGGTGAGAGGATGTTACTTTTTTCATGTCAATTTGTAAACATTATGCTTTTCACTATTTTTCTTGTGGGCTTTTACACAATGGGTTTCAAACTAAGAAATTGTTACATTTAAACAGTATGAAGGGAAAGTTATAGTTTTGGTAGTCATTTGCCAGCCAGCTAGTTGCTGGATGGTTGCTAGCTTTGTTGCCAGTTGGGATTGGTTGTCACATTTTGAGGGGGGTTGGTTGTCACATGTATCACATGTGACAACCAACCCCAAACCCCTTATGTTCACAGGAGATGGCGGTTTTTCATGTCAGTTTTTAGGTCACATGAGACAAAGTCTCAAAGTGACCTATTCTAATCGCCTTTTGTCCGTCGTCGTCGGTCTTGCATCCATAAACAATTTACATTTTTGACTCAGAATCCGCTGATCCGAAGTCAATAAAATTTTGCAGGACCCTTGCTTGGTCAAATATGCACCAAAATTGTGACTTATATGGTGCCCACCCCCAGGGGCTCTGAGGGGCGGGGCTAAAAGTGGTCAATACATTTTCCACTTCTACTCAAGAAACTGCTGATCCGATATCAATAAAATTTTGCAGGACCCTTTCTAGGTCAAATATGCACCAAAATTGTGAAAAACATGGTGCCCACCCCCAGATGCTCTGAGGGGCGGGGCTAAAACTGGTCAATACATTTTTGACTTCTCAGAAATCGCTGATCCAATTTCAAGAAAATTTAGCGGGACTCTTCCTTGGTCAAATATGCACCAAACTTTTTAATTATATGGTGCCCATCCCCAGGAGCTCTGAGGGGCGGGGCTAAAAGTGGTGAAATTGGCTGAAATTTTCAAAATTTCCTCTTCAGACCCAGATATGCTGGAAAACAATACTCTTCATACATGGAAGGGTCTTCAGGTGCTTTATCAAAATTGTTCACTTCATGGCCCCCAGGCTCCATGTTTGCCCCTGGGCCTCTTGTTAAATATTAAGCTTGTTAGTATTTTCTTCTGGGCTCGTTTTACAACAAAATATGGTCACCATTAAAAAATAAAATCAAAATAAAATTCCAGTTGGTTTATAACATAAAAATAGTTAAACTGTTAAAAAAGTATGATGCAGACATGCAGCCCCTGAATGCGCCTGTCTACTGCCCACTGAAGAGGCAAATCAACTCTGCCTCCTCTGCCTGGATGCTGAACAACCCTGGGAAAATGATCTATTAGATCTCCAAAGTTGTAGCCACAGCCTTCTCTCTTGCATTTACTCCGAGCGACATCCAGGCAGGATTCCAGGCAACAGGGATATATCTATTTAAAAGAGAGGCATTCCCGTAGACCGAATTTGCACCAGCTACCACAACAGACCGTCCCACCCCAGCTGCCGAGCCCAGTGCACCCCAGCTGCCATGCCCAGTGCACGCCAGGTCACCCCACTACTCTTCCAGAACCGTCCACTAGCTCTGGACCGAGAGGAGTGACTCCAGAAGAACTAAGGCCTTATCCCAAGGCTCCAGCCAGGAATAGAGCCCAGAAGAGGAAAACTCTGTCAACTCACATCCTCACTGACACCCCAGAGAAGCAACAAATAGAACAGGAAAAAGCAGAGAGACACAAAAGAGGAAGAAATGTCTGTACCCAAAAACAACAACATCAAGAAAGCAACAGAAGACAAAGGAGAAACGTGACAAGGAGTCTTCATGATGGGGTTGGTTGTCACAGTGTGTCAGAGCATCTTTGATGATTAATAAATCACTGATAAAATAAGTTAAAAGAATGAAAGGGATACCCACTGCAAGCCAAGACTTTAAGCTTTCTTACAATGTAGGAATGACTTTTCTATGATGTGTTGATGAGGAGATGTTAGCACAAGAGTAAAAATTGTGACAACCAACCCCATATTAACAACAGATAGCAAGCCATATTTGTCTGAGGGCTTTCATTTGGTATCATGACCTTTGACTTTGTGCCAAAGGTCACTTTTTGGAAGTTTTCAATAGTCTTCTTCTCTGAAACCTTCAGCCAAAATTATTTGATACTTGTTATGGATCATCCAAGAGATAAGGTCCACCAAGTTTGTTCAACAAATTACTTACTCTGTTGAAGTAATCATCCACATCTTTTTTGTAATTACAGTTTTTTTCATGTCTTTCAACTGGAAAATGGTGGCCTGGCCTTATCAAGGGTCTATTTATCACATGGAACATTTACACATGTTGATATTATTACCCATTAGTGGTGAAAGTATTGACAATATAGTTCATTTCATGACTTTTGACCTTGAAAGTGCCAATTTGTAGCAAAAATGTACAAAGGTCCTCTAAATTCTTCATATTTAGCTGTTAGACTACTGGAGCCTTAGTCCTATTTTTTGACGACAACAGAGTCTTTTTTCTGACAACCCATCTAACCATCTTGCAGTTGAGTAGATGAGGAATGAGTCTAGAAAATAACCGTAGGTTCGTAGACCTTCTGACTCCAAGACATAATTAATGTCTGCAATTCTCCTGCAGTGATCCTTGGAGTTTCCTCTCCCACTTGAACTATCTCCCTCATAGTGTGGCCAATCACAGAGGCACACGTCCACTTCCTGGCAGATAGTTTACAAGCGGATACTAAATTATTGTTCCAATGGTCAAAATGGATGTTTTCTTTCACTACGATCTTCCAATCTTCTGTGTCATAAGTGCATCACAGTCAATGAATGATTGAGCAGCACTGATAAACAATTTCTATCTCTATTACTACAGTGTTAGCTTTTCAGACTCGACCTACCCAGGTCTGCAGCTGAGGCTAAAGTCTGGTTCCTCAGCTCATGTGCATCACTAGCACTGCTGTGGGACTTTAAAAATAAATTAATGTGCACAATATGTATTTCACTCTCATAGCTTATCATTCATCATATAATTTAATGTCTAAACTTCATAGCTTCATGTATCCCATAGCTGATTTTTCCCATTTTCAAAATGAATCATTATCTCCAAGTTTTAGCAAATAAATTGCTCTTTTTCATCCCCAGTACTTTGCCATTCACCATGAGGTCATGTCTGCTCCTTAGCCATCTGAAACTGAATTAAGTTCCAAAGATGACTGCTCCCAGCACTTTATGGAAAATGTATTCTTATCTTTGAAAAAGACAAATGGCTAAGGGGTTGTGTAGATTAAGTTTTTTTGAGCTGGGTGAAAGCTAAAAACTTCACACCAGAAATTCAAACGGAAATGTATGATGCTCAAAAGAACAGAGTGGCCTCATATGGATTTATCACACCATTGTGTTTGGCAGAGGGAGACATTTTTCCCACTCCCTGGCCATGTGTTTGTGATTAAAATGAATGGCGTGTGGCCCGTATGCGGCTTTCCGGCAGATGACGCCTACCTCGTTAGCCCGTGACGAACATGCTAACAACAGCCGGCTGGCAGCATCTCCGCTCAGTCGCTGATGTCTCCAAAGGTAGTGGATAATGAGAGGTGACCTGTGCGTCCTTAGACTCTGACAGCTGCATTTACCTCTGAATTTAGATTATCCTTCCATTCTTAAATAACAGTTATTACGAGATGGGTATGTCTCCCAAATACAAGGGAAGGCCTTTCCAGCAGCCCTCTCTCACCCCTTCTCCACAGGCTAACAGCTAAAACTGTGACCTACCAATTTCAAAGATATGGTCAACACCAACATTTAATTAGAGTCATTATCAGGGAGATAGTGCACCTCAGGTGCTCTTTGGTGTTAAGAGAGCACTAATTTTAGCCACTATTAAGTAAGTAAGGCAGATACAAAAGGAAATTTACTGCAAGTTGCCACTGGGCATCTTTGTCTCTGAAGAGTGTTGTGATTTCAGTTTTTTTTTTTTTGCTTTGTAAGTTTGCCTCGTGTGCAAGCCCATACACAAAAAAACAAAGATTAACATTGATCTAATTGCATTTGTAGGTCAAGATAATTGATCCAATTTCATAGCACATACTGCACTAAAACGCTTCTGTTTGTTCACTGAAGTCCATCATTCCAAAGATCGTTCGCCTCCTTCCTTCCACACTTCAAACAACCTGCAATTTCTATAGAAGGGAAACGTTGGCCATCCTCAGTCATACTTTATACTCATCTCACAATTTTTACTTTGAGTTTTTTTTTTTTTAATTCCTGAATTCTTTTAAATCATGGCTGCATCTAATCAGTCATCTGAACACTCAGTGCTAATTATCTCAATTTCTAAAAATAAACTTTATCACTTGCCTTAGGCTTACACTGAGTAATGTTTTCCGTCTCACTGAATAAGCAGTAATTACTTCGATTGTGATTCACATGTGTTTTTATCACGCCAAAATAAATTAGCATTCTGAACCAAGAGCTACTTACTTTAGAGGTTTTTGAATGTTGTGCATGTGCTTCACATTAGTGCAAAATCAAACTCCATGACGCGCAGTTTCAGTTGAGGGTTGTGAGAATTTTTAGTCAAGGAACAGTCGCAAGACAAGGCCTTTACATGTTTGCATGTTTTCAGTGGAGATTATGTCCACTTCGGCTATAAATTGACGCATTTTTTGAGCTCTGTATGGCATTAAGAAAAGTGCCGTATTGATGATTGAGAATTCAATGCATTCATCTATAAGCATAGAACAGAACTTATGAAAAGTTTTACTTTGGCAACACTCCATGACTGGCAGTTATACCTTCAACAAGAGCCATCAGGAGATGGCATGTGCCCCCCCAGCCCCACGTCATCAGCTTCGGATTCGCAAAAGGCACCATGTCAGATCATGATTAATGAGCACACCAAGATTTCTGGAATAGTAAATGGTTTTGAAGTTATGCTGAGGAAAGGAAATGTTCGCAGAAGAACGGACGGACAGACAACCGCACCTATGACTGTATCCCCCCGCATTATATGCCAGGGGGATAATAATAATGATTGACTGTACCCTGTTTTTCAAGGGTGGGGGGGCTTTTTCCATCACCTTTCATAGTCTCAGGAATTCACAATCTCAAAACAAGTGATAATGAGTAGTCGAAGCTTTGCTTGAGGCAACAACCTCGCCTGGTGATTGTCTCGGTAAAGTTAAAAGCCGCGCTGTATCTGTCTAGCGCACATGCTGTTTTTGCGTGGGGTTCGCACTTTTGCTTATCCAGCACCCTCATTGACCTCCTCAGTGACTCCACAAAATTGTACACAGCTGGCCCCACTATCTTTCCCCTAATCATTAAATTAAGATGATGCTCACAAAATATAGCTTCAGGCATTGACGGGCAGAACAAGATGTTGGGGCGGGGTTAGCTGCCAGCAACACTGGTTTTACCTCCTCAGAAGTGAAAGCTGTTTGAACACAGCATCCCCCAGCTCACACGTACACATTCCCACGCATATACACACACACACCCATAGCCAGGTTGGTGCTTATTCAATTACATCTTGTTTCCTTTAGATTTGGAAGTCCTTGAGCTTCTTTGCGGGCTTTAACCTTTGTTTTGCAGCAGGCTGCAATGCAGCCTCATTAAAGCAGCGAGTGGGCTCATCTTTTTGGCGGTCAAGGCGGTGTGGCAGCGGCTCTTAAATGTCAGAGAAGCAAAGCAGGTGGAGAAAAGGCAATGAAGCGATTCCTCCATGTGTGTTAATTATGAATCTTAAGAAGGCTCCGTGCTGAGAGCCCTGCTTAATTGTCAGTTATCGAGGCTCTGCTTGCTTCAACCTTTCTCACCAAAAAGAAGGACAACAGAATTATTTTATTACTGTAAACATGATTAATAGTGTTTACTTCCCTGGCAGTGCCTCAGTCAGTCTGGTGTTGTTCCTCCCGCACTTCCTTTCTTTGGTGCAGTGCAAAATTATTTTTGATCTCATGGCATTTATCATATATGCCAAGTGTAGTGGCTTACAATAATGAAAACCTCCGTTGTGGAATTTGCGAAAAGGCACATGAGATGGCAGGACACGTTCGCACCTTCGCACCTCACCATCGACTGTTGGCCTCCGCTGAATCTGTGGGTGCTTTGCCAATGGTTTATTGATCTAACCCGGCCGACTCGCAATCAAGTAAAATAAATGAAAAGACTTTTTATTGTTACATCCCATTGTGTACGTGAAATAGTGTGGAATTCGGTGCTTGGGAAATACTGCCACTTTACAGTAGTAAAGAGACTATGTAAAGAGAAATATAGTTTAGGAATGTAGCTTTGGCTTCATACAAATGCTGAATGTGAGACTTTATAGGGAAGATGGGCTTTTTCACCAGACCGCATAGCTATGGGTTCAAAAACCAAAATTAATAGTGCTTCTCTGGGCTAAAGTAGCGTTTTACTGCTTTTTTTTCACCCAAGGGAGAAAATACAACAGAAATGGGTTACAGGATATATAATCATGACTGGGTAGAATTTTCTTCTCAAGCTGTGGATGCTGGAAATTTTTTTAATATGGAGACTGCCGCTACAAGCACTACTACTGCTGAAGTTTTCATTTGTCTGAGGTTAGGTAACGCTTCCTTAATTAACCATGGGTGATATTACAGTATTCAATCACTGACTGATCTTACCAGTAGTGGTTCAGATCCGCGTGTCATTGATTTCTTGGGGAGGTTCCATGCATAAGTAGTGGAGAGTCCATCAGTCAGAAGGTAAGAGTCCTGCGATGTGTTTCTTTCACCCATGGACTCAGCAAGCTGATTTTACTGATACGGTGGTTTGAACAAAATTCCAGGGATGACTTGACACTTTATACTTGGATCTTTCACCTCTCCTTGCATGCATGTATAGCTAATCCACAGTCTTCACTTCCTCCTCCCATATCTTTCAGCTGGACAGTGCCACATCCCTCATCCAGGCTGCTAAGAACCTGATGAACGCGGTGGTGCTCACGGTCAAGGCTTCATATGTGGCCTCCACAAAGTACCAGAAGGTGTACGGTACAGCGGCCGTCAACTCGCCCGTGGTGTCCTGGCGGATGAAAGCCCCAGAGAAGAAGCCCCTGGTGAAACGAGAGAAGCCAGAGGAGTGCCAGACGCGAGTCCGCAGGGGCTCTCAGAAAAAGCACATCTCGCCTGTCCAAGCCTTGAGCGAGTTCAAGGCTATGGACTCTTTTTAATCAAAGCAGAAGGTGACACAAGGAAACAGTGCTTAGAACTGTATGTTTTTGTGCTTTTCTCCTTTTACTTTCTTGTCCCTTTCATTTGTCCTGGTTCATCCTACAGACACTGTCTTTGCAATTGTGTGTCTGTGTGAAAGCTAGAAGGATTAGCTACCTATCCATTTCGTGGTTCGATTAGCATGAGGCAGAGTATAACAGAAACACTGGACCAGACTCATGAAGATGTCCCAATCTTATTTTCATTATTTATTTCTGTCTGAACCGGTATGAGACTGACGAGGGAATTATAGAATCCTGGAATAAATAAAAAAAATGGCTGCGAATTTTACAGGCCTGTACTGTGTTTACCTGGTAAGCCTTGGCTTACATGTGTGCACTATAAAATAGTAAAAAGTTCTAAGGAACTAAAGGGACTTTTTTTGAGGTACAATTTACAGCCTATGTCTTGCATTTACCCCTGAAATCAAACAGGTAACGAATTATTTCAAATAGCTAACAGGTATTTACCCTGTAAATTCATTAACAGCCTGTAAAATGAAGCATTACCAAAGTTTTTTTTTTTTTTCTTGGCAGAAAAAAGTTGAGAGATATCCCTCCTTACAATCAGACCTTACCAATTCCTTACTATGATGGTATCGAAAAATGTATCATTTGAAAATGGTAATGCGGTGATGGTAAAAATAATGACGATGATGACTAATTATTATTTATTATTATTATTATTGGTAAGACAATATCACATTTTCCGAAAGGAAATACTCATCTCCACTATAGGTGTTTAGAAATTTTGACTCTGTGATAAAGGAATTGTACTTTGCTGTCGCTCCTCCTAACCTAATTAATATTTTTGATTTGAATGTTTACCCTTAGTGGTATGATAACTCTTATGTTAAACCTACTTGAAATTGTTTGTATGCAAGTCTTCTTTTTTTCTTTTCTTACTCCTAATCATCCATATCGTGTTATGGAGCACAGTATGGTAACTGGCATTGCCTTTTTGGATTTATTTATTTATTTAATTATGATATCACTAACTATTGCTGCCAGGGTTTGGACAGTGTGTAGCAAGCAATGAGTTTAGACACAGAGAGGTTTGAGTAGTAGTGTGGATTGCTTGGAGAATAGTGTTCAACATACCTTTATATTCACAGTTCTCTAATAAACCCTTCAACTTGACTGTGCATCCACTGATTTTGTGACCTTATTTAATCTCCAACTCTGGGTTACTCCCACACCATCATTTGGTTTACTGTGTCTCAGACCTTGGTCAAATTAATCTGATCCATTATTGAGCTGTAAATCTATGTCAGTTGTAATTAAGTGTGCGAAGGAGGGAAAGACTGAAGTATGCTCTCTGGTGGCTGGACCTAAGTGACCAATCCCTCAGTAATCAAAGGGGTTTTGAAATCCACCCAACATGCTGTGAAAGGGAATCATTGCTAAATGCTAAAACAGAAAAATTTGACAATAATTAAAAAGGATAGATAATAGATTGAGGAGTTTTAATTTTGTCGTGCCAAGTTGAGTTCATCAAGTTGACTACAGTGAAGGACTAGTATGGTCCAAGAACTTTGCACCTCTACATTGTCCCTTGACTGTGTGTGTTGTAGAGCTTTTTTTTTTTCCACTTGGAAATGAAATTTTTAGTTTTTGAACTCGACGGTGCTGCTAAATTGGTCAGCACTCCTCCAACGCGCTCCTGTGAAGTGAGGACAATGAAGGCGATAAGTGAGCCCATCTGTTTTGATGAGCTATCAGCAATAAACCCATCTGGATCCATACTGGGTATCTGTTATGCTACGGGATTTTGCATCAAATCAAAAGCTAAATAATGCCGTGAACTAAAAGAAAACTCTATTCAGCAAAGTTCTCATAAGTTATCAATTGAAATTAATTATAAAAATGGAAGCTTCCTGTAGTGTGTGGGCGTAGTCCTCATACCGGGTTTCAAATTCTTTTTCTCTTTTTTTTCAGATATGCCCTTATAAAAAAAGGTTTTTCAAATTGGCTGTGCACAATATTGTCACAGACACTTTTTGCTCATATTCACATTGAAGAAAAAATATATTTATTTTTGTTCTGCTTCTTTTAAGACAAAATTTAAATCTGATCATCAAGACAGATGAAACATAAAGGCTAAACACCAATTTTTTTCTAAAACCTGGATTTGAAGTCTAAAACTTTTTGCTTCAAATACTCATTTTCATTACTGAACAGCCACTGTCATTATTTTTCATGCAGAGAAAGTTTAAACTTTTTTGTCAGGGTTTTATGTATTGCTGGACAAAAAGTGTCGACTCTGTGATTCTTGTTTATGGAGCAGATAAAGTAACCTCTTGCTACAACCCCAAATCAGTAAAACCTCCATACATTCAAGCCCAAAACTGCAAAACTCATATTTTACCAAATATCTAGTTACTGTACTTTGGCTATTTAGGGCAGTATAGATAAATGGCAGTTTGTTGCAGCGCTGTCTGTTTCAAATCACATCATTATACAAATTGTTTTACTAATTTCTGTTCCACATTGCCCTTGTCCCATTTTTTGGAATGTCTTGCAGGTTTTAATGGTGGGAATGGATGTGTATATTTACAAATAAAATGAAGTTCACCAGACAAAACATTGAAATATCCTCTCCTGATAAGGTTTGCTCTGAAATACAAGTCAGAGTAAATTTAGAAATCACTGCTTCGTTTTCTTACTGCATTTTCCGTACCGTCCCAATGTTTTCTGGGTTTGGGTTGTAGTTGACAGACATGCCACTGAGTAGGTTGTGGTTTTCCCATGCAGCTAAGGGGGCAAAATTAGCTAGAGCTCCGCTAATGGTTATTAAGATAGATACAATATATAGTAGATGAATTGTGCACTAACTGTATCACCTGCAAAAGCACAGTTGTCTTTAGAAGTGTAATGGTACTAACAGAGGACATTCTACCCCCCTGGCCCCATCCCTTTGGAGTCGCTACATGCTTTGAAACATGCTTTTTCTGAGTCTCATAACTCAGAATCCCTCGGCTGTGGTTAACACATTGGTCTGATTCAGTAAGTAAAACTGGCAGCATACATGCTGTGACTGTCCACAGATATAATACTTCAGCCCTCTCATCCCTGCTCGCAACTTCTTTGTCGGACCGTTGGCCTAGAACAGGGATTCCCAACCTGTGGTGCGCAAGCTGCCGCTAGGTGGTGTGCGACATGAGAAGGGTAATGGCGGCCTATTGTGTTTTATTTCAGTAAAAAATAAAAAAATTAAAAAATCATGCATTATTTCAAATGGAGTTTCACTTGTAACAAACAGCTCAAACAGATCAATTCGGATCGCTCAAAACATTGTTTCAGTCCCACAAAACACGCACTTTCAGACAGTTCTAGCGCGCATATGCGTTTTCCAAAGTCAATGTGGCAACGCTGGTGTTCTGTCAAATTTTGCTCCCTTGTCAAAAAATGCTACCTTAATGCAAAGCGATCGTAAAGTCTTTGTTTTCGACTTGATATTGCAATATGAATCAGTTTACAGTAGTAACTTTGTTATTTGTTAGCTTATCATGACATAAGCAGATTTCATAACGAGTTGGATAAGTTTGTTCAAAGATATAGCTATGCCCATATATGCCCTTTATCATCTAATTTCTGCATTTTCAGGAAAACCCAGCATGTACATGCAAATATATGTAGGCTTACAGGTCGAAATGCGCTCTGAAAATACATCTATTTTTATGATTTTTGAAGTTACTTCAAGATATGAGCGAGGAAACAGCCCGAGATTTTAGGGTTGCGCAAGCGCAGAACCACGAGGTAGCAGTGGCAAGTGACGCAAAAGGAAAAACCCAAGGAGGAGCTCCTTGGAAAAATCCGTCCGTGACATATAAAGTGACAGTCCACCAAGTGAGGCCCAAATAAGCCACAAAAAAGCACCCCGCAATGATGAGGCAAAAATGAAGATAAAAGACGTCATTAGTGAGCAGTAGAGCTTCATTCATTAGTTCGAGTAAGAAAAACGGGAAACTCGTAAAATGCAATTACAACCATATTTCGTTAAATTTAATTCAAAAAATAAGAGAACACGTAAAATTTGTGTCGTGGCAGTGTCACACAATAGAAAAATTCAAGAAAATCATCTGTAGACTTAATTCAAATCTCTTATTTAAATTAAAATTCACTCTTTTATTTCTCTTTGACTATTTTTTGTATTAAACTTGATGCACTCAATGAGGCCATAAAAAGATTGTGCCTTTTTTTTTTTGATCGGTAGTCTGTAGGCCGGTTAATTGTGGGCTCGACAGCGACCATACTTTTTATTTTCATATTATTCTCCTCACCTTTCAAATGTGAGAGCACAAGTGGCCTATTATTGCATATTCAGTAATAAACAGTTGTGTGTTCTTGTATTTTGTTGTATTAAACTTGATGCCCTCAATGAGGCTATAAATAGACGATGCCTTTTCATGTGTTGGGCGTGGTGGTGCGTCAGCTATGTCGGGAAGTAAAAGGTGGTGCGCGGCCTAAAAAGGTTGGGAACCGCTGGCCTAGAAGGTTCTAAGATTCTATGCTTGATGATACTTGCGGCTAGAAAGGTATTTGCATATCTGGTGATCACCACTGTAGACCCTTCTACAGGAGAACTCCTGGGAAGTGACGTGTGTGGTACAATTCTGAGGCCGTCAGTGCGGAAAGATCAAGTAAATTAGTGATTCAGATCGGTTCTTGCTGCAGTATGTACTGACTCATGGTCCAACTGCTCATGTCAGAAAGGGCTAGTTCTCATGTACTTTTCATGTAGTTAGTCCCGCTCATCCTTCGAAATATTAATAACTGTACATTTGGAAATAACTCCGTAGTTGTCCCGCTTCTCTGCTCCCAACATCCTGTCTATGCAGATAACATTCACGGATCCACAACCATTATGAGCTGTGATTAATAGCCGGACTGGATTCATTTTGGCTCAATGCTGACAAGTCAATTCATCATCCAAGTATGTCCAATAAAGGGGTAATAATGTCAACCATTTCAGAATTAGCATTCACACTGACTGCCCGAGTGCTTCAGATACACAGGAAACGTGTGAGTATAAAGTGCACATGCCGAGCCACAGTAGAGATGCCTTTACCATGGGAAATTCATGACTTCAGGTTGAAAAGTTCCAAAATATATGTGACATGACTGATAAGGTAGGGTAAGTGAAGACGATTGAGACGTGAGGAAGTGCAGAGGTAAGCGTTGGTTGTTCTTTGTATGTGCATGTGCGTGCGTATGTACACATGACCTTGCGTGTCTGTGTGCGCCTGCTTGTGTGTGAATGTGCATGCTGTTTATGCATATGTGTGTGCGTGAGTTAATGCGCATTTATGCTATGGGGGGCATTTTATACCAGCAAACTATACTAAAACGCCTTAACCGCATCACCTGCGTAAAGACCGATAAATGCGCGCGCGCACAGGCGAGTACACCAAATAATGAAGGGGTGACGGGTGACAAATGTCATGCCACGTGCGAACACAGCGGACGACTGTGCACGCTCATCTCAATGTAACAAATAGTTATTACTTTATGATGACAAATTTTGAGTTTAACAGCTGCTTCGCTTCACAATACAAGCAGTCCATGTATTACCAAGAGAGACCGATGACGCAGTTTAGGCTATTTCAGTCTACACGTGCACACGTTAAGGCCTCTGAAGCGTTGGCTTTAGTACAACAGTGACACGCGCTAACGCCTATAACGTGAACGCCCATAACGGGATGTTGAGGTATATCAGGGACTGTTAGGCACATCATCGCATTGCTTAGGCGCGTCATCGCGTCATTTTCTCCCTCAGTCTGGTTCACCATCTCAGAGTCAGACCAGAGGCTACAGATCCATGTAGACCTATCTTTTGTCAGTTTGGTATTTCGTTTTAACCTACTGTCTGGAATATCATGTCTCCACAATATTGTATGAATATTTTTAGTCATTTGCTGCCGATTATGTTGGTTGGTAACGTTTTAGTTTTTAACAGGCCTCACGCGGACAACAATCTTTTTGTCTTTATTATTTTTCTGTGAATATTCTGTGATTCAGCCTATTGGTGAGAAGTCTCAGAGGTTACATTTGTCAAGTGATTCTTTAATTTATCTGTGTTTTTTCCACGGGACTTAGCCTATAGCTACTCATTTTAATTAATGTATTAATTTATAATTCCCATACATCTCGTAATGCCACTATCTCACGTTTTGTGCATCATGACCACTTATTTCACTATAGTGTCCGTTGTTGTGAAGAATTAAAAAAAAAAATAAAAACAACGTGACGACCATGGGAATCCCAAGTGACATCATGATCCCAAGGAAATCCCTCCGCCCCGCTGCCCCCATCCACTCACATACCTTTTTTTTTAACATTTCATTCATAAAAAACAAGAGTTTGGATTACAGAAAGTACTTGCCTTCGTCTCCTTGGTCTTTCTTTTCACAGACAGCACATAACACACAGATTATTGACCGACCCCATGTGTGTCTACTGAGTCTAGACCAACACAGTGTCACAACAGGTGGTGAGATAGTAACGAAATTACGACTCAATATTTAATGAGAATTTATTCTTGTTTTTATTCATTTATTTTAATTTTACAATTCCGGCGAGCAGACTGAAGACCCACTGCCCAAATGTTGTCAATTTTTTTCGTCTGAAGTTTTCTTTGAATTAGCCTATGTAGGCTATTTAATATTTCCCAACACAAAAACATGAAAGTGTCCTTGACAGATAAAAGTACCAAAGCTTTATGTTAGGGCCATTCCATTAAATCATTTCTCTCTGGAAAATAAATGTTTTTGTCAGGTTTTGATAGCGGAAGAAAGGGGATGAGGTGTGTCCGTTTACTAGCTGTTTTTACAGAATATATCAAATATCTGCACAGCCAAAGTAGTAATTGCATTGTATCTAGATCTGTGTTAGGAAAAAGTAAAAATGTTGCTTTATTTCTGCTTTATGGAACGATACTACCCTGACAACAAATTAGGTCTTGCCGACGTCGGGGCAACGTGTGCCCGCCCGACATAGCTGAGTGCGTCGATGAGATTTATTGTGGAGATCGGTAGCTAATTGGCAAGATATCGGGGAGATGTTGGCATTAGAATGATGGCCGACCATGAGCCAACATTAACCCGACATATGACCTATGCAGCTCAATCCCACTAGAGCTAGGAAAGCACTCAGACGCCTCACTCTCCCATTGATTTAACACTGGAACAGGCTACAGCTGATTTTCGGCTGCATTGCTGGAAACGGAGCGAGTCGTCTGAATGCTTTTTGCTGCTCTAGCAGGATCCCACCGTTATATGGTCTTATTGTTTCGGCTACATCAAAATCTTAGCCTTAGCTATGTTTCACCAATGAGGAGACTATAGCACCATGTCAGACAACTTTATTTTATTTTAAAAATTTATTTTTTATTTAAAAAATAATATCAGGGACAGAAAGTTATTGACAGTGGCTTAAGATGCACGCCTCGCCTTTGCCGCAAACCACTCCTGTCCCTGCTCAGCTCTGATTCCGAGGTGATGAACCAGTCTGAGGGAGAAAATGATGCGATGAACTGATCTGTGCGAGCTCTAATGAATAACATTTTGATATAGCCTGTCATTATTCCCTTTTCTCTCTCTCTCTCTCGCTCTCTCAAGGTTTGAATGATATTGAATTGATATTTAATGATAGAAAGGGTGATAATTAGGCTAAAATAATTTTAGCTATTTAAAAATAAAAATATCCTGACAGCTCTGATGGGGCTTGGGGTTCATCTATAAGTTATGCTTTCTTATAAACAATCCCATATGAACCTGAAACTATGTGTAACAGCTGATTGGTGTAGATAGGTTGCAGAATATAGACAAAGAATAACTGTCAGGTCCCGATGATCCAGTGTACCTCGAGTGTAAATGCGCACAGCCTCTTCCTCAGTTTTGCGCCTGTGCAATGGTACAGTCCCTGATATACCTCAACATCCCGTTATAGGCGTGCACACGTTATAAGCGTTAATGCGTATGTCACTATTTTACTAAAGCGAGTGCCTCAGACGCCTCAACGCGTGCACGCGAAGACTGAAATAGCCTAAACTGTGTCATCGATCTCTCTTGGTAATACATGGACTGCTTGAATTGTGAGGCAAAGCAGCTGCTAAACTCAAAATTCGTCATCATAAAATAAATCATTGTTTGTACATTGAGACGAGCGTGCACACAGGCGTTTGCTGCGTCGACGCGTGGCAGTGCACGAATGACCCCTCGCTATATGATTTCCACAAACACTACACAGCGTGTAACTGTACGTTCATGTAGAATTACGAAACTTAACAGTCACGTGTGGTCTTCATGTCACGTATTTGAGGCGTAATTCACCTGTCACGCACCCGTCACGTAGGCGTAAGCGCAACAACGCGTGTGCAGCATCTGCGCGACGCCTACATGACGCTCGTCTGCCCATTGAAAGTGAATATAATTTTCACGCACACGTTGGAAGTTTGATGTCATCGCATAGGTGCTGCACACGCGTTTTAGTTCCCTGATATAAAATGCCCCCCATAATTTATGCAAGTTTGCGTGCGTGTGTGGGGGTGTGTGTGTGTGTGTGTGTTTTCATGCGTGATGTTTACCACATATGGTTGGCTGTTCAGATCACTGACTCCAAAGCCTCAGTAGCTGAGGCCCCCTGATGGAGGTGGAGATGGGGAGATAGCAGAGAGAAAGCAGCAGCTCTGTGATGGATCACCTCCCGCCGGCTCCCAGTGTGGGGCTCCCAGACTGTGCGGCCCCGGAAGACTCTAGCAGAGTATTCTGTGCAGAGAGGCCCTCACTCTTTCAGCACAGTGCGTGGGATGCTGCAGTGGAGCTCCCTGAAAATCCTATTCCGGGATAGCCAGGCTTTACGCTCCATTTAAATCTTGAAGGTAAGACATCACAGATATGTGATTTGAATGTACTTCACAGAAAATTCCGAAGATGATGTCACAGTCATTGCTGGTAAGAGAAAGCAAGTGAGTTCTCAGACACAGACAATGAATTCTGTGAACCCCAGCTCTTATTTGGGAAAATTACTGCATGTATCATATAAAAACCCGGGGACGAAAACCAAACGTTCCCAATAAAACTGATGTGGATGGAGCAGTTTTTTCCTTTTTTTTTTCTTTTGCTCACAAAACTATAAGCCTGGAATTAATGGAAACCTTCCGAGTGATCCTGGAGTTAAATCAATCTAATACGGACTTCTCGGCCTCACTGAGGGAGACATACATATAATATATGAGTTACTGTTATCCTGAAAGCTGCACATTCACCAAGAGACCAGCTTTCATTAAAGGTACACTAGGCTCCCGCAAATTGGTTACAATTTTTTAAAATTCTTATTCTACCTCTACAGTGATCGATAGAGGTGTGAAACACAAGATGTTTGACACTGGAATGGAAAAAAATACGTCTATCTTGTAAGGGGCAAGAGCTAAAAAACAACAGCCAATCAAACGTACGACCAACTCAAATGATTGGAAAGATACAGCTGTCAATCAAGTTCCCTCTATAGATGCCCATGTCTCTATCCGCGTACACAAATGGTGCGCTGTGATTGGTGGTGGGCGTAGTCGCACTGAACTGCAGGATTTGAAAGTTCTGCCCTCAAACCCACAGGCACCGAGTGCTACTTTATCAGTCTCTTTCAGTCATAAAACAAATAAAAGTATAATGATTTTCAGGCCAGTCATATCTCACTGCTTACCAACAAAATTAGAATCATATAACAGGCAGGGCAGAGCAGTTTTTAACCTGCCAAATGAAGATCCCTGGTTAAGATCCAGACGTTGGTTATAAATTAATGGATTTTTATTTTACTTAGGAATACATATATATTTTTTGTTTATATGGAGGATTTATGTGTGAAAGCTGCCACAGCATAAATTACACCACCGAGACAAAATTAAGAAATGGACACACAGAAATACACTATATATTGAATTGTTTTTAAAAATATTTTACATTCAAGTGAGGTCATTATAAAATTGCTCATCATTGCAAAGAAATGCATGATTTATGTTAGTGTGTTAATGGAGGGTAGGGAATGGGATGACCTCTGCTGCGATAACTGTAAATGAAGCAAGATTGCCAGAGTCAATGGTGGGAATCATATTAGACACCGGGGGAAATGTTGTCATTTCACTTTGATCATGATCTCCATCTGCACTCGGCAGTTGTTATAGAATTTTATTTGGACGATATGATAACGCACAAGTAATGCCGCCGTAAATGTTCATGTTGGTTGGGCTAAATTGTGAACTGTAAGAACAAAATCAAGTTAGGATTTTCCCCTGTAGGTCATTAATGCTTGCTGAAATAGGGATATGGTCATTTAATGCAGTCTTGTTTGCGAACAGTTTTCTACATTTTACAATGTAACCACGCTTGTGATGCTTGATTGAAACTTTTCCATCCACTTAGTGGGTTGAGTGAAGACTTGCACACATTAGCCAATAAAATGTGCATTGTAAAACAAAGTGATTGGATCGTTTCAGTGTGTCTTCATTGGCATGTGATGGCTGCTCTATTTCAGAGTTAATGATTTCAGTATAATAGTATCTAGGAACATTTAATTAGTAATTAATCACTTCCTGTTTCCCTGGGGTATAAAAATAACGTGACACAGAGGCCATTTCTCTTATCCACTCTTCAACATGAGAAAGACAAAGGAACACACCATTCAAGTAAGGCAGATGTGTGTCGACCTTCAGAAGTCAGGCAATGGCTACAAGAAAATAGCCACTAGCCTGCACCTGCCCATATCTACTGTCAGAGGAATCAGTAAGAAGTCTAAAACAACTGGAACAGTTGTAAACAAGCCTGGATGAGGACGCAAGGTTATTTTTCCACCACACACAGTGAGGAGGATAGTAAAAGAAATAAAAAGTTATCCAAAGCTCACTGTTAAAGAATTGCAACAAATGGTAGCACCTTGGGGTCACAAAGTCAAAGATGAGTATGCAGAAAAGCACCTCATGCCCACTGCGAAGTCTGGGGGAGGATCGCTGATGCTGTGGGCCTGTTTTTCTTCCAGAGACCCTGGGAACCTTGTTAGGGTGCATGGTGTAATGTGAATAGAGGCCACTAGATGGCAGTATTTACCTTTCTTTTATGAAGCTCAGACTGGAGCTAGGTTTAAACATGTCCTAGACATGTCTGGGGCAAGTCCCCGAAAATTAAAAAAAGAGGTCTAAATGTGGGTGGGGTCTGCAAAAGAGTATATAAGGAAAAGAATTGAGACAGTAAAGTGGTAGGAGAAATTGCAAGGAGAAGGATACATGTGACCAGACCTGTCATTTCTGTTCAAGACCTGTGAAGTTTCTTTTGTGGATTTTTTCCTGTGTTAGAGCATTTTTTTCTCCTTACCCAGGACATCACCAAGGCACCCCAACAAAAAGGGACTGTAAATATTTCTGTTTTTCTTGTAAATCAATCTTGGTTATTAGTTGTAGGTTAGTATTAGTCTTTGTCTGTTGATTAAATGTGTTCAAGTTTTTAAAACTGTTTCTGTCATCCCTTGCTGTTGCTGTAGCTGTTGTGTTGTAAATTGTAATAACAAATTGGGGCCATAACAAATTGGGGGCTCGTCCGGGAGAGAACATTGTGTGAGTCATTTATTGAAAATTTAACATTTCAAATTGTAAAATTTATTTTTTTAATTGAATACATATATATAGATCAACAGCAATGGATGATTTCTTGGCATCACCAACCGTAGGGGTTTTGAAGTCTTTTAAAAAGACAGAACTGCTAGAAATTTGCAGACAGTTAGAGCTGACAGAGGTAAAACCAGCCATGCGAAAAGCAACACTGGCTAGAGAGATAGTTGAATATTACATTGATGAAAATGTGTTTGCACCAGGAGATCTGGAGTAGGATCCAGTGGAAAATCCAAATATAGAAATGGAACTTAAATTAAAAATGCTAGAGATTGAAAGGGAAGAAAAAGAAAAACAAAGGCAGTTTGGGTTGGAAAAATTAGCAAGAGAAGAGAGAAAAGAAAGGGAGGAAAGAGAAAAAGAAAGGGAGGAAAAATAGAAACAAAGAGAATTTGAGAGGGAAGAAAAAGAAAAACAAAGAGAATTTGAGTTAGAAAAATTTGCAAGACAGAGAGATTTTGAATTAGAGAAATTCGATAGAGAAGAAAGACTCCAAATGGAGCAACTAAAAATTAAAATTCAAACTGAAACTAAATTTCGGGCTAGCCAGGAGGTAAAATTGGTGCCTCCATTTTCGGAAAAGGATGTTGACAACTATTTCCAGTGTTTTGAAAAGGTAGCAAAGAGTTGCCAGTGGCGAAAGGAACACTGGCCTCTGATGTTGCAAACTGTCCTCAAGGGTAAAGCTCAACAAGCCTATTCGGCTTTGTCTGCAGATGATTCCTCTGATTATGAGGTTGTCAAAAAGGTTATTTTGAGAGCTTATGAGTTGGTTCCAGAGGCTTACCGACAGAAATTCAGAGGTCTGAAGAAATCTGAAAATCAGACTTATGTTGAATTTGCTAATGAGAAGCAGGTTTGCTTTGAGCGCTGGTGTACTTCTATGGAGGTCAAGGATGATTTCAACTCACTAAAAGAGATGGTGTTAGTTGAAGAATTCAAGAACTGTGTTAAGGATGATATTAAGACCTACCTTAATGAGAAGCAAGCACTGAATTTGCAATCAGCTGCCAAATTTGCAGATGAATATGTTCTCACACATAAGTCCAAATTTCAGTCTAGCAGTAACAATAGATGGTCCCAATTTCAGAAAAAGGGTTACGGTGATACCCAAGATTCCTCACCCAAAGACAAAGACAAATCTGGTGATGGTGCTCAGAAATCCAGTAACAGGTCTGATCAAAGTGTGAAAGCTGACAGTGACAAAAGGGGTCTAGTTTGCAGTTATTGCAAGAAATCTGGTCATGTTACAACTAACTGGTGGTTCCTAAAAGCTAAGAAAGAAAAAGAAAAGGATACCAAACCAAATGCCTTAGTGAAAACAAGGTTAGAAACCCCTGCAGTAGATGACCGATCTGCTAAATTGCCTGCTTCTTGTGGGGCTAAAAAGCCTGATACAGCTGACTTTGTGAGGGAGGAATTTCTTCCATTTGTGTCAGAGGGATTTGTGGCTCTGAATGAGCATACTATTCCTGTCCCCATATATATCCTAAGGGATACCGGAGCTTCTCAGTCACTTTTGTTGATGGACTCCTTGGAGTTACGTGATGAGACCGCTTCAGGGGATTTCATACTTGTACAAGGTATTGAAGGGAGGACTGTATCTGTACCCCTGCGCTCTATATTCTTGAAGTCAGATTTAGTTACAGGACAGGTAAAGGTGGGACTTATGTCAAGTCTACCTATAAAGGGTGTTTCTCTGTTGCTAGGCAATGACCTGGCTGGGGGCAAAGTAGTTCCCCCTGTACATCTTACTTCACAGCCGAGCACTGAAGATGGAGATGAGGACCCATCTCTGTATCCTTCTTGCGCAGTGACTCGTGCTATGGCCAATAAGGCTAAAGAAGAAGATGATGTGGTGCCGTCCAGCACATTGAATAGTCAGGACTCAGGTGGTTCGCCTCATGACACTGATTGGCCTACTATGGTTTCTCCGTTTGAGAACTTATCAGACACTTATCAGTTCATTGTTCAGCCAGCCAGATGGGTTTGGTGATTCTGATGTGTCTGGAGACTTGTCTCTGTCCAGAAAGCGGTTGATTGAGGAGCAAACTAATGATTCTGAAATTTGTGCACTAAGGAGGAGAGCCCTTCCTGATAAAGAAATAGACGCAGTTCCAGTTGGGTATTATCTCAAGGATGGTGTGCTGATGCGGAAGTGGCGCCCTCCTGATATCCCTGCCAATGCAGATTGGGCAGTGGTCAGACAAATTGTTGTTCCGAAGGTCTACAGGAATGAAATCTTAACAATGGCTCAAAGTTTACCTTTAGGAGGTCATCTTGGTGTTAACAAGACTGTTGATAAGATCATGAAACACTTCTTTTGGCCTGGGCTTCGGAAAGACGTTTCCAACTTTTGCAAAACCTGTCACACTTGTCAGGTAGTTGGAAAACACCAGTTAGACCCACCTGTAGCTCCATTGCAGCCTATCCCAGCATTTGGGGAGCCATTCTCTAAGGTCATTGTTGATTGTATTGGTCCATTACCCAAGACTAGATCTGGAAATCAGTACTTGTTGACAGTAATGTGTGCATCTACCAGATTCCCCGAAGCCATACCTCTACGTAACATCAAGGCAACTGCAATCTCGAAGGCTTTGATAAAGTTCTTCACGTTGTTTGGCCTTCCCAGAGAAATTCAGTCAGATCAAGGTAGCAATTTCACTTCAGGATTGTTTCAGCAGGTTGTGTATGAACTAGGTGCAAAGCAGATTCTTTCTAGTGCCTATCATCCAGAAAGTCAGGGTGCCTTAGAGCGGTTTCATTCCACTCTCAAGACAATGATGAGGACTTATTGTTATGACCATGAGAAAGACTGGGATGATGGTGTTCATTTGCTGTTGTTTGCAGCAAGAGAAGCAGTGCAGGAGTCTACTGGATTCAGTCCATTTGAGCTAGTGTTTGGTCATGAAGTGAGAGGACCTTTGCTATTATTGAGTGAACAATGGCAAGAGAAAGAGCCGTACATCAGTCTGTTAGACTATGTTAGCAAGTTCAAGGGAAGATTGCGTGCAGCTTGTGACCTAGCCAAAGAGAACTTGAAATCAAGTCAGGGAAAAATGAAAACTTGGTATAAGGCTAGAAGCCGTGAGTTTAAACCAGGAGACAAGGTCCTTGTGTTGTTTCCCTTGCAGTCCAATCCATTGCAGGCTAGATTTCATGGTCCTTATGAAATTCTGACAAAACTCAATGATCTCAATTACATTGTGAAGACTCCAGATAGGAGAAAACCAAAACAATTGTGTCATATTAACATGCTGAAGCCTTATCATGACAGAAATGCTAGGATTGCAGCTGTCACTTCAGATTCTCCTATGGCCGAGATTTGTGAAGATGAGGGGGAGTTTCAAGATGATGAATCTAGAATTAAAGCTGAAGTTCTTTCATGTAAATTGTCAAATTCTGAAGTGTTGCAAAATCTTGATGTAAAACTCCAGCACTTAGAACCCTCACAGAGAGATCAGTTTGAGAGGTTGATCAAGAAATATGAGGATCTGTTTCCTGATGTTCCAAAGAGAGTTTCTATAGCCTCTCATGATGTAGATGTTGGTGATGCTCAACCAATAAAACAGCATCCGTACCGGATGAATCCTGAAAAGAGAAAGATTGCTGAGAAAGAGGTTGAGTACATGTTAGAACATGATATTATCAGACCCTCCAACTCAGATTGGAGTTCACCCTGTGTGCTAGTTCCAAAACCTGATGGAAGTACTAGATTCTGTACAGATTATCGCAAAGTCAATGCTGTAACTAGAACTGATGTGTTTCCAATACCTAGCATTGATGATTGTATTGATAGAGTAGGGCAAGCAAAGTTTCTGACCAAGATTGATTTATTGAAGGGTTATTGGTGTGTGCCCTTAACTGAGAGGGCCAAGAGCATCTCTGCTTTTGCCACACCATCTGGATTGTACCAGTATGAAGTCCTACCCTTTGGCATGAAAAATGCCCCAGCCACGTTCCAAAGGATGATACAGTCTACAATCGCCAGATTGCCACACACGGGTGCATACATCGATGACCTGATCACATGGAGTGACTCCTGGGAAGAACATCTAAAAGATGTAGAGACGTTCCAGCGCCTGACCCAGGCTAACCTGACTGTTAACCTGAACAAGAGTGACTTTGGTTGTGCTACTGTCACCCATCTTGGCTACGTCATAGGCCAGGGTAAGGTGGCACCCATAAATGCTAAAGTCCAAGCCATCATGGACTTTCCAGTTCCTGACAACCAAAAAGCTTTGCGCCGCTTCCTTGGAATGATCGGGTACTACCGCAAGTTCTGCAAGAACTTTGCTGAGATTGCTCTCAGTCTAACTAACCAACTGAAGAAAGGCGTAAAGTTCACTTGGGATGATGCATGCCAGAGAGCCTTCGATCGCCAGAAGTCTCTGCTGTGTCACTTCCCCATGCTCAAATCTCCTGACTTCAACAAACCGTTCTCCATCGCGGTCGATGCTAGCGACCAAGCTTGTGGATCTGTGCTCCTACAGAGAAGTGACTCTGATGACATTGAGCATCCCGTGGCATACTTCTCCAGGAAGTTCAATCGCCACCAAACAAACTATTCCACAATAGAGAAGGAACTGTTGGCTCTGATCCTTTCTTTACAACACTTTGAGGTTTATGTTTGTACAGGGGAAAAGCCAATGATTGTGTACACTGACCACAATCCGTTAATGTTTTTGAGTAAGATTAAAAACAAGAATCGGAGATTGTTGAATTGGAGTTTGATTTTACAGGAGTTTGACTTGGAAATTAAGCATGTGAAGGGTACAGACAATGTAATTGCTGATTGCTTATCCCGTGTTTGAAATTGTATATATATTTATATCACGTGTTTATTTGAATATTGTATGATATGTTTATATAGACAAGTGTTCACTTAACCATTTTGTATTGAAAAGAAAAATTTTGCCTTTATGAGTCATAATTTTTCCCTTTTGGAATGGAGGTGTAATGTGAATAGAGGCCACTAGATGGCAGTATTTACCTTTCTTTTATTAAGCTCAGACTGGAGCTAGGTTTAGACATGTCCTGGACATGTCTGGGGCAAGTCCCCGAAAATTTAAAAAAAGAGGTCTAAATGTGGGTGGGGTCTGCAAAAGAGTATATAAGGAAAAGAATTGAGACAGTAAAGTGGTAGGAGAAATTGCAAGGAGAAGGATACATGTGACCAGACCTGTCATTTCTGTTCAAGACCTGTGAAGTTTCTTTTGTGGATTTTTTCCTGTGTTAGAGCATTTTTTTCTCCTTACCCAGGACATCACCAAGCCACCCCAACAAAAAGGGACTGTAAATATTTCAGATTTTCTTGTAAATCAATCTTGGTTATTAGTTGTAGGTTAGTATTAGTCTTTGTCTGTTGATTAAATGTGTTCAAGTTTTTAAAACTGTTTCTGTCATCCCTTGCTGTTGCTGTAGCTGTTGTGTTGTAAATTGTAATAAAAAATTGGGGCCATAACAATGGCATCATGAACGCATCATACCAGGACATACCAGGACATCTTTCAGCCAGATAATGACCCTGAACATGTGGCCAAATCTACGCAGAAATTGCTCACCAAACACAGAATCAAGCTCCTCCTGTGGCCATCTCACTACCCAGACCTCAACACCATTGAAAACCTGTGGATTGAGCTGAAGAGGAGAGTGCAGAGGAGAGGACCCAGGTTGCTGGATGATTTAGAGAGATTGTTCAAAGAGGAATGGTCGAAGATCCTTCTTTCTGTATTCTCCCATCTTGTGAAACATTACAGGAGAAGATTAGGTGCTGTTTTGTTGGCAAAAGGGGGCTGTACAAAGTATTAACATCAGGGGTGCTAATAATTGTTGCACACATGATTTGATGTAAAAGAATTAATTCTTAATGTGGGATTTTTTCCCACTGAATAAATGCACTTGAATTAAAGCTTGGATTTCCCTCTTTTTTTTCATTGTGATCCTATATTATTTCGAAAAAAAACTGAATTTATTAGAAGCTAAAGAACACATCTTAACCAGGGTTGTCAATAATTATGGAGGGCGCTGTATTTCACATCATATTTCACCGTGGGTATGAGGTGCTTTTCCGACTATGCATCTCTGTTTTGATGCAAAATATTTAGATTCTGTGTTTGACCAAAAGGTGCAATTTTGATCTCATCTGACCAAAACACTTTGTTCTAGTCATAATTGAAATGACGTTTGGCAAACTCCAAGCCCTTGCTTCTGTGTCTTCTGGTCAGAAAAGGCTTTCTTCTGGTAACCCTTCCAAAGAGCCTGTGGTTGTGGAGGTGGTGCCTGATGGTGCTTTTTAAAACCTGGGTTCAGTTTCACAAAGACCTCACCAAAAATTAGCAATGCAAGGGCATTGCAAAGTGATTGCAACCAAACAACTGTAGGGAAGCGAGGGATTCACAAAAGCCTTTGCTAAGTATCTGCAAGAGAGTCACTTTTAGCAAAGTCAATTTGTGCGTGGCCTCATCTTCCTACAGTTTTCGAGCTCAATGTCATCCTGGCGCGTCATATATTGACGCTACCTGACTGGACAAATCTTACTCCCTAACCATTAACCTGATCCCTAACCTTACGCATCAAACAAAGACACCAAATGCTTCCTTGTGCGTCGTATATCGATGCTTGGTCAGGCAGCGTCAAGAAATCATGCGTCAGGATGAAATTGAGCTTGTAACCTCTAGGAAGATGAAGCCACGCACGAATTGTGACTTTGCTAAAAGTGACGCTCTTGAGGATTGTTAGCAAAGGCCATGATGAATCGGGAATAGAAAGTGTTGTCACATCACGTCCATTTAATGCATTCATTTAAGTGATGCCAATAGTGTACCTGCAACAGGCCAACACAACTCGGTTCAGTCCAAGGAGAGATGAGGTCGCAGTTGCTTGTATCATTGGTGACAAAACTGATGAGTTGAAGCTCATGATCACTCATCTCTTTTCCATCAGTCTCATGGTACATCTTGTGACAGATTAAAATGTCTTCATTTCGGGATGGTCTCTCTTTAATAATAAGGCTGCCATTAATACAGCCAATGATGTTAGGTAATCGTCAACGTCATTAATTGAAAAAACAGCTCCATTATTTCTTGTGAGCGATTATGTTCGCGTGGGAACTTGAAGAAAAGATGTGTTTTTCTCGTCTATGCAGTAAATACACAAAGTACTACACGAGATACCAATGCCTGGCTAGAGCCCATTAGATCCCTGCATGTGTCCAGGAAATGCCTCTCAACATAAAACGGAAGCGCACAAAACAACAGCAAATGCACGAGAATTGCACTGGACCTTTGTGTTGGGTTTTCAAGATCATCATCATCTACTATATAAAAGCGAATGTCTGTCTCTCTCTGTCAATTTTTGTTCGTTTGTGAACTCATCCATTTCTCGACTGATCCCTCTGAAATTTTGTACTCAGGGGTAATTTGACCCGGTGGGTAACATTGGATGGGTCCCGTCCACATCCGACATCATGTTTTGACGTTATTGATATTGCGTAACTACAGACAATCTGTCTTTCTTCTCTGTGTTTGACATAATTCCTGGTAATTGCCCGAATTTTTGTTCCTGGCTAATTATGAACCGTTCTGTGTTGGTTTCGTTTTCAGGCGCCCCCTAACCCCGGAGCGATGTCCGTGACGTCACTCATTTCATTACTTCGCCGTTTCTCCACCGATTGCTCTGAAATTTGGTACTTGCGGGTAATTTGACTCTTTGAGCATAATGGGATGGGTCCTTTTCACGTCTGACTTCAAGTTTTGACGTTATTGACGTCGCCTTTGCAACGCAACGTTCGTGATATCACTCAGCTTGTAACTTTGCCATTTCTTGATCGAATGCTCTGAAATTTGCTACTCACGAGTAATTTCACCCTGCGGGAAATATGAAATGGGTTCCTTTTCCGTTCGACGTCACGATTTCACGTTATTGCCTTCTCCTTTGTAACTTCGCCGTTTCTCGACCGATCCCTCTTAAATTTGATACTTGAGGGTAATTCAATCCTGTGGGCGATTCGTGGGTGATTTCACCCTGCGGGCAATATGGGACAGTCCCGTTTCCGTCTGACCTCACGTTTTGACGTTATTTACGTCCCCTTTGTCACTTCGCCGTTTCTCGAACGATCTCTCTCAAATTTTGTATTTGGGGGTAATTGGATTCCGTTGGCAACATGGGATGGGTCCCCTTCCGCGTCCCACATCACGTTTTCACGTTATTGACGTCGCATTTGTAACTTCACTGTTTCTCGACTGATCGCTCTGAAATTTGGTACTCATGGGTAATTCAATCCTGCGGGTAAAATGGGATGGGTCCATTCCATGTCATACGTCACATTTTGGCGTTAGTGACATCATGTTTGTAACTTCGCACTTTTTCGGCTGATTGCTCTGAAAGGAGAAATTCGATCCAGTGGGTAACATGGGATGGGTCCCGTCCGCGTCGGATGTCATGTTTTGACCTTAGTGACATCACGTTTGTAATTTCGCAGTTTCTCGACAGATTGCTCTGAAAATTAGTACTCCAGAGCAATTTGATCCTGTGGGTAACATGTGATGGGTTCTGTCTGACTGTCTTGAGATCACCAATAGATTTTATAATTTCATGTCACACATTTGGCGTTGGCGATGTCCGATACTAATTCAAATCACTGATAACTACCATTCAAATAGTTATACTGGCTGTGCTAATGCATCTATTTTTATCAGCTTCATTAATGTTTTAATAATGTTTTAAATAAATATTCTAATTGTATATTCATTCTTTGATTCCTTATTAGCAACATTCTTCTGTCTGTTTCTGATATAACCATCTTCTCCCGTGCAACGCTGGGTATTCCCCCGCTAGTCTTTAGTAAGTTTAAACCAATTCAATGTCTTGGTAACCAAAATCATTTTACAAGCTTTGTGTCATTCAGAGACTATCAGGTTGATCCTATAAGGGATAACCCTTTCTCGTCTGAAGACGCTACAAGCTTCCTCTTCCAGCTCGAAAAACAATGCCATTCTGCAAGCCCTCTCTACACTTTGCTAGCAGTTAGGAGCTCACGCTAAAAATGGCCATTTCATGAAGGGATAGCAATTTGATTGCAATGGCCCAAATTGCATGAGGGCTTTTTGAAATCACGCCATAATCTAACAGGGGCTTGATGATACGACTGTGATTTACAGATTTCAGCAAGCTGTTTGAGAACTGAGAGATGCGTATTCTTCGCTAATTACAAAATTGGCAATGACATGACTTAGTGAAACCAGCCCCCAGTGACCCTTAGCTGCCACCAAGGCCTGCAATTTCTTCACAATGATTCTTGGGGATTTTGTTGCTTCTCTCATCATCGTCCTCAGTATCCTGAGGGTGAAACCGTTTGATATCTTTGGAATTTTTTAATAATTGCCCTGACATTGCTCAGTGGCATTTCAATTGTTTGTGAATCTTCTTGTAGTCATTTCCAGATTTATGATGGTCTATGACCGTCTGTCTCTTTTACACTAGCAGTTGTTTTATTTTCTTCATGACGTTGGATGACAAAGGGATACTGCATGTGTTACCTCCTTTTTATACCACAGTGAAACAGGAAGTGATGTAATGGCTCAATATAGTTCCTTAATACTTAGGTAAAACTTAAATAAGTGGAATTTAATACCTGGTTTATTTTTGGTAACTGTTGTTTAAAATAATCTTTAAGCACGCCATTAATTGTGAAATCTTGATTTGAAGGAAAATGATTTTTAATTAGTAAATTACTTCAGTTGGTTCTATTGGACCATAAATGCTGTGCAGTATTTCTCACATGTTGTGTCACAGAGTGTCTCTATAGATACATTTTTTAGAATGTTTTCAAGTATTTTTTGTGCATTGCCAGACAGGGGTGCCAGTAATTTTTGAGCGTACTATTTATTTATTTCCTTATTTATTTTTTGGCAACCGAGACAGAATTTCACCAAAAATTACATTTTCATTTGTGAAGACCTATCACTCTTAATTGCAAGATTTGTAGCTTTTTTTAGCTCAAATTTAATCACCAGACCTTAAGTTGACGGCAAATCATCAGGAGTCGATAATATCAGGCCAGTGTCACGTCATGCATCTGCACATAAATCACTCGGATCTTACTTCTCTGAAAAAGAGAATGTAAAAAAGATTGCTTCTTTATACCGACTGCTTGCGTATTCAGACCTGAGGAGAGGCATGTATGCAATATAACCATGTATGCGACCTTTCAAACATCAATTACACCCTCGAGCAAATACCCATAAGACTGGTGCCTAGGCCTGGTCTTAATGCACATCCAAGCAGGCCTTGCTGATTTGCTGACAGAATAAAAAGATCTCGACAGCACTGCCAAGAGGAAATATAAAAATGTCACACACGATAAAGGTTGTATTTTAAGTTGAGCGGATGCCTGCATGCAATAGTACAGAGGATCTAATATGCTTGATCCAGCAATGCTAGATTTTTTAAATTAAGAGGGGGGGGGGGACTCCACATCTTTTGAGAAGAGTCCTTGAATCTTGTCCAAACCTACAAAAAGTTAATTAAGTTCTCCACATTTGTTTTCCCTTGGCTCTGTCTGTGGCACTCTGACTCATCAGGGTGGGTGGCTCCGCGCTTGCTTTCTGTTGTCCATAAATCAATGAAAGCTTTATTTCAAGATGCCCAATCACCTGTGATTGTACCACAGCCAATAAAATAATGGGTAATGCCCAGTAAATACGGTGCTCTCCGTTGTGCACACATGCCTAGTTTACAATCTGTGTAAGTAAATACCCTTAAATGGCCCATATTATGCAGATCATGTTTCTCTTTCCCTAACACGTATACTTTGGTCCTCCGTTGCCTAATGTCCTTCAACAGTGAGTGCGGTCGCTGCAGAGCCCTTCACAATAAATTAGGTTAAAGGACTGGTTTCAATTCTGTGCCTGATCTGACATCAAGAGAGGACTTGTTTGCTTAGAGCAGCCCCTTCCACTAACAAAGAGTCAGCCCCTGCACGCGAATAGGTGGAGCAGGAGTTCAACTAATGTCTAAAACCAGGAGCACATGGTCAGTGACAGATTACGAAGAGGAAAAATAATGTCTGTTCACTCATCCAGCAGCCAGAGATTGGAAGAATCAGTTGCTAAGATTTATTTTTAGCCAGTGCATTCCCAATATTATGACCACTGTTCTATAGTAGACTCCACCACTAAGCGTAGACATGGAAATTACCGAAAATTGCAATTACATGCAAAGGGAGCTAATAATTTCTATCTTGAAATACAAAGAGTATAGTAACCCTATAAAAAGTTACAAACAACTATACTGTAGTTTGGAGCTATATTTATCCTATAGTAAATGGATGGTATTTTCACCACCATAGTGTAGTATTACTATAGTGATACTATAGTCGTTCAAACTACAGCTGTACAGCTCAGTCAGGTTCACTTTGTCAAAAACCTCAATTATATTATTATTTGCAGGGAATTTATTTGCAATATTTGAATTTGACTGCATAGCCCTGATCTGGGGCCTCCCCGCCTAGTGCTGTGACCCGGAGAAAAAAAATCCTGTTTGATTGAACCCGGAAAATCTCTTATTTTTTTACGGGCCACCGGCTTGAACGGAAACCTGGATGCATAATTACTTTTCCTATGTTAGTTGAGTGTATATCCAAAAAAAAAAGGACCAAAGGTCCTGTAGCTTACCGGCAAGCAGTCTTACAGCGTTACGAGTTATGAAAATTTCATGTGAAGTTTGAAATTTGAATGAATGAAAATCAATGTCACTGAATAAAAGTTCATATACATTTATAAGACCCTCTGTAATCCAATCCTAAGCTCTGAAGCAGTTTTGGTGACACAAGTCATTGAACTATGTCAATATGTTTTCAATATGTCAATTGTGAACTATAAAGGACACAGAATGTCAAGTTGTGGTCAGCAAATGGACTTCATATATGACTTACTACAACGTAAATACCTCTAGCCAAACTTTGGCTCAATATGTGACCATTTTGGTGATACAAGTCCAGTGGTGCCCCCAGAAAATGTTCAGAGGGGTGCCCAGATGGGGTCAGTGAAAATTAGTGAAAATCAATCTCCTTGTGTAACCCTGATTCAGCTCCAGCCCGTAGTCATGTACTGCATGTCCCCCCCCACTCTCCCCACACAATCTTTTCTGTCTTCCAACAGTCCAATCTAATAAACACTCACAAAATATAAAGACAAAAGATGATTCCTAGGCTATGTCCTTGACTCCTTTTCATTAAAAAAGACAATATGGATCCTACACATTTGCCTCAAGTTTTAGAAAAACACACCAACATTTCCAGTAGTTTTCAACACAGCTTTTTTTTAGCAACAACAACTATTATGATACAAAAGTAAAGTAAAAATAGAAGGAATAGTAAGTGTCATTGTAATTACATTTGTAATATTGGCCAATGAACATTTCTATTCAGACTATTCTTAGTCTGAACTTCTGACAAAGGTATACAATTACCATGAAAACGCCTCACTCACTGTAGACACACCACAACCACAGACCCAAATGATTTTACCCTGTAGCCATCCATTTCATTATCACTTTTGCGCAGAGTTTCTGTCTCTTGTTGTTCCTCCCTTGTAGGGATGTAGTCATGTTCTGGCTCCAAGTCTCTTCTCCTTTCACGTTATCTTTCTGCAAGAGCTTTGCCGCAAATGGATTCGTTCCATTTTCAGTGCGATTACCAATATGGTATCAGTATCATTCTATATAGAGAGGCTAGCTAGCTTTATAGCTAATTAAGCCTATCCCAGGTTATCTTGAAAGCTAGCTAGCCATCGCTAAATGTGTTTCTTCATAAAGTCCATCATCCCCAAGCTCACTAGTTACATTAACCTAATCAATAAGCCAAATTGCAATGGAAAACAGTGTCACAAGCTGGCTACGTTTGTCTATATTCGGTGTCCAGTAAGGCAACATTTACACAGAGAAAAAAAAAGCAAAGTGAAAAGTGAAGCTAAGAGCAAAGCCTCTTTGTTGAGGTCCAGAAGTCCTTTAGTTTAGACTACGCAAAAGAAAAAGCTCAAAGATTAACTGAGTAGCAGCTGAAATAACCATGGTTTAGCCTTGGACCCAGACACCCAGCTATGCTAGCATTGATAACCCATGCGTATGTTAGCCACAGAAGCCAATTAACTCGGCATTCGCCAAATTCAAAATGTAGATTCATAGATCAAAAATATGCCTGAGTGAGGAAGGAAAAACCTACGCTCCATCTGTGACCATTTTAGTGATACAAGTCATTGAATTTTCACGAGGTCACATTTGACCTTTGAAGGTCAATACGAAGGTCTCCAAATGAAAGTTCGTACATGACTTCCTGTATGTCTCTAATGCAAATCTTCACTCAATCTAAAACGATTTTGCTGATATAAGTCATTGAAATTTCACTGTATAATTTGGCCATTGAAGGTCACTGAAGGTCAAGTTCAAGGCCACCCAATGAAACTTCATACTTGACTTCCTATATGCCCACAAAACAAACCTAACCTCTATCTCTAACAGTTTTGGTGATAGAACTCCCTGAAATTTCACTATGTGAAGGGCACCAAAGGTCAAGTTCAAGGTCACCAAATGAAAGTTCATGTATGACTTCCTATAAATCTCCAACACAAACAGAGACTATCAGTAACCATTTTGCTGATATAAGTCATTGAAATTTTATTGTGAAGTTTGGGCATTCAAGGTCACTGAAGGTCAAGCTCAATGTCACCAAATCAAATTTCATACATGACTTCATACAACTGTTCAATGCACATATGTTCCCAATCTTCAATATTTTCAAGCCTAGAAGCCTTTAAAAATTGTAACATTTTGCATGACCTCAAGTTTGACCATCTGAGGTCAACTTTAGCACATCCAAAATATAGGTCATTTACTCAGTGCCATCAAAAACACATTAGTGAGGTATGTACTGTATTTGCGGCAAACTGAAGAATCGATTGATTTTTATTGCTTTTCCAGTGAGGCACGAGAGGAAATAAAGAAAAGCGCATGGTATTGTAATGCTGACTCGCTCCAAGTGCACGCGCCAAGCACGTCAGTAATAACGAACATTTGGCTGTTCGTTATGTGTACACTTGTACCTTTTGGTGTGGTCAAAAGCCTACATAAGCCAGCAAAAGAAAAGAGAAAAATGCACCTGCATCAAGAATATGGAGAAGGTTTGTGACACAGAAGAGAGAAAAAGAGTCTTACGGCATGTTACGGGCAGATCTCAGCCGCTGAGAGGTGGTGCGTCATTTGCACTGTCACCGTTTAACAACCAGTCGGCTATCTATCCGAGGATGGAACACTGGCACTGTTACTGACCAACCCCGTTTCCGGGTTGCTTGATTATTTGTCAAGTAACCCAGACCCGGTTTGAACCCGGCAAAAATGGCTAAACCTGGCGTTTTGAGCTTGATTGAACGGCTTGAATAATAGCACTATCCCCGCCCTACCATGCACATGCATCAAAAGTCAGTCGGCAGGGAGAGCTAAAAACCTCCTTGCCCTTCCGTGCATACATGTGAAAGTTATTAACAGAGCGAGCAGCAGCAAACCCCCTCCCTGCCCTTACAACAACATGCATGAAAAGCAAAACACAGGGAGAGCCGAAATAAAAATCCTCCCCACCCTTCCTTGCATACCAGTGAAAAGCCAAAGGCAGAGAGAGCAGAGGCAAGAACCCCCCCTAAAACAATCATACCAGGCAAAAACCCAAGTCACCATACCAGGCGTTCTCTCTGCTCTTTCACCTGCATGCATGAAAAACGAGTAGGCGGGTTGAGCCATAAAACTCCTGGGTGCGCGCTACCCTCACACCACGTCGCCAATGGTGAAGTGGTGTGGCATATGGCGACCGAAAATTGGCCTCAAAGCGCCACTTTGGCGAAAGCCTAATGGATAGAGTGGCGAAGTAATAACCTCAGGTTTTGCACCATGGCTGCTTGATGCCTATGAAGTCCAATCGCCTACTCGCCACGAGCACTCGCTATCATATTTGGTTCATACTTAATTATCATACATCAGTCATGAATTATCTTTATAACATTCATTCCGATTGGCTGATGATTCATCATTCCATTCGGGACTTTTATATGTTGTAATTCACGTGCCAGAAAAGGGAATTCCGGGTTAGGAACCTCACTCACCTCCACCATATTAAAGACAATGCGAGTGATTCGAGATTGACCACCTCAAATTGAATCCAATTGAATTATGAATCTAGCAGGACAGCCACAGATAAGCGAAAGCAAGCAAGCGATTGTGATTTTCTTGCTGAACAAACACTCGTTAAAGCAGCGCATTAATGTCAGTGGGACAAGATCGGACTGAAACCTGCGCAACTTCGAGCTCAGTTCTGTCGTGCAAAGGAAAAGGCCTTAAATTCATTTATGATCCATCATGATTATTTGTATATTTTTAACAACAGAGACATCCTCTACTATATAGACAAATATTCTGAGTTTGTTGAAAATAATGGGTTGTGTTTACCGTAACTGCGAGAAGCTCAAGAGAAACCTAGGCAAAATCACCCTACATCACTTGGGGTTTTTTAGCTCTGTTTTGATGCCCGTAACATACAATCCTGAGCCGCGCATTAAATTATTGTTATTCAGCACTGATATTAAAGGTGCAGTCTGAAGTTTTAGAAAAGTAACTTTTTGTCATTTTTGCTAAAACTGTCACAGTGTACAGACAGTATTACATGTAACTAGTACTCTGTAATAAAAAAAAGGCTCATTTAAACCCACCTAATGCTCCTGCAATTTAAAAGAATCATTCAGACCGACTAGAAAGATCCAATCAGAGCCAGGATGGTGTCTGACAGCCGCCAAACAGTGCACATGCACGCGCTGCAGACAGCCCCCTCCCCCTTTCTCCTCAGTTCACGCCAGTGCTCAGTCAAGTTCAAATCTCCGAGAGCGGGTTCAGGAGCTTAGAGCCATCAGCGAGGAAAAAAATGCCGATACCTCAGTTTCCAGAAACAGCACACATGGCTAAGACTAGTAAAAAAGGAAGCCAGAAGAAAAAAAAGCACAAAAGAAAGAATTTAACAAAACCCAGGATAAAACCAGAGTGAACATCGGAGTGGATTTTTAAAAGTGGAAGGAACTCCGTGATCTGAAAGGATTAAAAACTGAAGCAGAGTTTGCGACTTTTCTCCTTGACTGGTAAACCCCTGCTTTATTTGTTGGTTCATTTTTGCTTTGCAAATAAGCGAGTTGGCGTCGCTGACATGATCACCAAACTAACCCCAGCCCTAACCAGCATCAATTCATTTTTGCTCTGCAAATAAGCGAGTGAACATACTTACAAGCACAGTCGCTGTTCGAATAGCCAGAGTCTTGTAATTGTTACAGTACCCTGCAGTGCATGTGATGTTACTGTGATGTTGCAGTCGAACTAACGTTAGGTTGTTTCGGATGCTAGGGCTAACGTCTCTGGCGTTGTTTTATTAGAAAGCAGCAGAAAATCTCTTTATGAAGTGACCTGGCAGTCTTATCAGTTGTGTTGTTGTCCTTATAAATATGTACAACGTTTCTGTCCTCTCACAGCTAAATGCTAACATACATGAGTTACTGGCCATTCAGCTGAATTCACAGCAGTTTCTGTACTCAAAAAATGGGTAACTTCCTGAAATAAGTGTGTGCTGGGTTTTCAATGAATACATACTGCTGTAGATTACTTTTCATGTCGATGTGATTTATTTCTGCTCGTTTGTTGGCAGGCGTGTCCTTGGACTTGAAAAATCCGAGACTAATAACTCAGATTTTTTTTTTTAAATAATTAATCCTGGCTAATTCTAGATGAGTTTCCGTTATTAACACGTTTTTCAATTCACGAATAATCAAGTGGCAATCGAAGACACTGCTTCTTTTCCTCATGCGATCTAAAAGGACAAAATAATGGGCTGCATTCAGTACAGAAAAATAATTTAATTATAATTATGTCTATGCACCTGCACTCGGCGACGGCATTTCAGACTAGAAAGTGGTTTCGTCCGTTTACATTTTCCAATCGGAAACATGTCTATTTTTTTTTATACGAATTGAGCAACCGTGCCGCAAAAACAGGTGTATGTACTTGTCGCCGAAATTACCTTCATTCGCTGAAGAGTTATGAAATGCCATTACCGAGTGATGGTGCATAGACCTAATTATAATCTAATTATTTTTCGGTACTGAATGTAGCCTATTATTTTGTCGCTTTTAGATTGCATGGGGGAGATAAGCCATGTCTTCAACTGCCGCTTGATTATTATTGAATTGGAAAACGTGTGAATGAAGGAATTTGCCAGGACTAATTATCATCCCTCGCCGCGCGATTAGCACGAAGCGGGGATATAGCATTGGGCTCCGTCCGCACGGACACATAAAATTGAGGCGGCGGGGGATATTGCCATGTTACGGTGAAGCCCCACTACACACGGAAAAACTCCGCCCTCCTCCACATCCCATTCATTTTCTATGGCATGCGTGTGTTTTGGTGCGCGATGCATTCTGGGATACCATCCGATACGATCCGGGCATCCGTGCGGGAAAGTGGGAGGGGACGAAGATGAAATTTTCTAGCCATATGGAAATGAATACGGTGCCCGCAACCTGGGAGCCAATCTCTTTCGTCCGAAAAACTTCAAGAGCAAGCAGATCTTCCTGTATTGACAAGGACGAACAAGAAGCTGAACTGGGACCTGTCCAGTCGAAAGTACTGCTGGAAGAGCGCTGTATCCAAACGGAGCTCTGATACGAGCCCAAAAACTCTGATGAACCCAAAAACGGCGGTGGCGACGGCAATCGCAGCCAGAATATTCTTTCGACGATCCATGGCAGAGAGATGTTTGTACGAAAATTGATTTGTACTGATAACAGCAGGAAAATCAAAATTTAGCGGGGATGGATTCTGTTTGATCACACAATGTCCGACACGCCCACAAGCCAGCAAGTCAGAAACGCCCATAAACGAGCAGTTCCGCAGGGAGGTGCGGATAACATCCGAATTTTCCGTGTGTAGTGGGGCTTCACCGTTAGTGGCAAACACTTGTCTTCAATAAAAGGAGGGATATTAGCCCCGGAATTTTCAGGTCTAACGACGCGCCGGTTTGTTGGCCAGCAATGTTGACTGTTCGTTACAGAAACGTCTCGCCTCGGCAACTTGGCTGCTTTCATAATGTGAACGTGCAAAATCTCTCCGCAGTTGCATGCAATAGTTCGCGTGCCTTCGTGTGCACGGTAGCTTTCTAGGGGAGGGTCTGAGGAGTGCAGTGGAGAGGGATCTGAAAGTTGCTTTTTTCAAATTTTTGTGCGAAGTCCTCTCTCTCCTCAAAGTTACAGACTGCAGCTTTAGAGGCAGTATCCAGCACCCGCCATGACCTAAATTGGGGTGTAACGCCGATTTAGCTAATTATACAAAAAATTGATAGTTACACATGTATAGTATATACCCTAAGGATCATTTTCCACATAGCATATTTAGTAAAATTTTTGTATTTTTACGAATTAATGACACGAGTCAATAATTTACAACCGTCGGCTATGACTTATATTTAGAACCACGGTCACGTGATGGTCTTTCCCAACAAAGACGGCGACAAGACCAACAACACGGAAGAGGGGCGAAATGTATTTGCGGTGTGTAGTCGCGCTTCAGCATTCATATGTCTCCTATATATGTCTCCTTTGTCTAAATTTTACAGATATCAAGCTGGCGTTGTTTCAACTCCCATGAAAAGCCCAACTCACAGCGGCCACGGAGAATTATCCGTTTTTAACGCGGTGTGTTTATTGCCTGATAGCATACGGAAGCAGTCAGCCAGAAGCTCTTCTGCGCATGTCAGTGATGGCACGCTGACCGAATTTGAAACGCTGTGGTGTAGAAGCGAGTATGATGTAGATCAGTGCCGCGTCTGTAACCCTGACGGAATTCCCTCGAGAAATAATATATATATTTTTTCTTTTTAATTGAAAAAGGTGGCAAACAATCTCTTATTAGGTTGTTTAAATGGTACAACCATGAAAAACGGCCTTTGTACACCCACAAAACGCGTTGGATAGTGCCTTTAAGGTGCATTGCCTTGGTATTTTATATCACATCCCTGCTTGAAAAGCCATTGATGAGGAGAGCAGCAGTGCAAAATCTAATATTTGCCAGAATAGCAGATCTACTTGAGTAATCTAGTGTTCAATATTCCCCGGGGCCTCAGGTAACAAATTTTTGGTTCAATGTCTACCTGACCAGATTTAAGGCTACAAATCCCCCTGTAGCAAACATGTCATTTCAGTCACGCGGCTACATGCAAAGTACATGGAATCTAGTATGAGCATGGATTACCTCAATTTACTAGGAAGTAGTGGCCGAAATGACACCTGTCAGGGGCAAAGTAATTACACAGATCGTAGCAAACATACTTTTATTTATTCATTTATTTACTTAACCTGTTTTTTTTTTTTTTTTACAGGGAAACCCACTGAGACAGTCTCATTTGGAATGGTGCCCTGTTAACAGAAAAAAACAAATAACTAAAGTGTTCAGGTGAACACGTGTCGCCTGCGAGGCTTATGTGAAAGTTTGACTACCAACTGAAAGTGTGACTACCGGACAGACGGACGGATGGACAGACAGACGCCGGGCAAAGTGATCCCTACGTGCCGCTATGCTTTGCAGGCGACACAATAAAATATGGATAATTAACAAAAATCATTATACAGCAATATATTTTATGGCAACATTAAGCAAAACAATCACAGACCACAATCTCTAAATCTGTCATCACCTTTTTGAATTTATGTAATGAGATTAATTTTTAGAGTTTAAAGGACTCTTGAAACCTTTCATGTCCCTGGAGCATAGTAGCAAAAACCAGTTTTTTCCTAGCTCAGTTTTCAAAGCACGGGACCTCAAGGACCAACCAGCCCTGAGACCTGGCTTGGTAATGGCTAAGAACGCCATTTGATGGATATAAGATAATTTGGTGACCTTAGCAGGATTGCTTTGTTAATGAAAGTAGGCCATTGCTGCTTTCTCCGAAGATCTAAGGAAGGCCAACCCACAGCCTTAAACAGAGAACAATGATGAGTTCTCAATGGATCCCCAGTAATAAACCAAAGTGCGGCATGATAGACCGTATCAGGCTTTTTCAATGCGGTGTGGGCATTAGTGCATGCATCACCATCATCTAGCACGGACAAGAAGGTAAACTGAATTAAAACTTTCCTGCTATCGTGTAAGAGATGATCTAATCCTCTAAAAGAACAGTTCATCAATGTATACTTTAAAAGACAGCTTTTCATTATGAAGATAAATAGTTACGTTTTGAAATTTCCAGGATTCATTGGAATTCAACGCCCGCAAATTTAGTTTAAACGTTTAAATTTGCGGGCGTTGAATTCCAATGAATCCCTGGAAATTTCACAAACGTAACTATTTATCGATATTGTAAACCATAAGCGAGGAAGAAACGTTTTTTGCACGACATCTTTCATATGGAGACGTGATCCGTCACAATTGGGTCATCGAGTCACGTGCTAGAATTCCGCAACCTGTCAAGTTGAACTGATGGGCTGAATGAGCGAAAGTAGGTCCGTTTTCATGCTAACAGAGGTGTATAATCCAGGTTCAGAAAGTAAAAGTCCATCCCAGGATATTGTTCCAGCCACAAAAGACCTGGCAGCTGACACTATTCTTCAGCTGGGTGGTAAAACTAACAAGTCAAATCTGCTGACAGGAGTTTACGGTTGGAATGAAAACATGGTAGGATTTTTACTTTCTGACCCCTGGATTATACACCTCTGCATGCTAATGTATTCATGAGCAGGTGAAAAGGTCCTGTCATTTCAGGGATGTCCAACACTATTCGACAAGAGTGATTAACCAATCAGATTGCGGAAAACGCCTACTATTGGTTTACAATGATGAATATCAATGAAAGGCAGCCAAAGTGCCAATTCCAAATAAATTTTTTTACTAAATGAACGGGATCTAGAAAAGGCATACATTTTTGCCACAGTTAAAACAAGTTTAACCTCTGGAAGTGAGTACTGAAAGAAATTGACGTCTGCAAGGCAGATGATGCCTCATGCAATGAAAAAGGAGCAGAGTACAGCCCTGTATCGTCCACAAGAAAGTGTGCCTTACAGCCATTTTCAACATACAAGGTAAAAGTAAAGGCCCTAAAATCGAGCATTGTGGTATCCCTTTGGACCCCTCCAGGGGAGTCGAATGAATAGAGTCTGCTACAATATATTGTGCTCTATTTGAAAGATAGCTTGTGTACCATTTGCTGGAATTCTAATCTGATAATCCCCAATCTCCATAAGGCAGCACGTTTCTCAGCAATAGCATAAAAATATTAGAAAACTACGTGAGAGCCTGAACTGGATGATATGAGGGATACCCTGTCTTATGAGGTGCCGTATAGGCCATAATTCAAACTTTCCTCTCATACACGCTACTGAAAATGAAACCTCACACACTCATTACTGAAAAACTCTCACATAAACTACTGAAAACCTTTCACACATACTGTTGAAAACCTCTCACGCACACGACTGAAATAGGAGCCTCTCACACTCATTGTTGAAAACCTCTCACACACATGACTGAATTGAAATCTCTCACATTCATTACTGAAAACCTCTCACCCCACTGAAAACCTTTCACACATACTACTACCTCTCATATATGCAACTGAAAAAGGAACCTCCTACACTCATTACTGAAAACCTCTCACATACACTACCTGACAAAAGTATTAGGACGATCCTCATTCTCACTCAACCTTTGATGTACGTGCTATATTACACATGTGAGCGTTGTAGGAATTTAATGGTGTCCTAAAATGTACATGTAAACATCACAGAACATTATTTGAACATTTGGGGATGCTACAGATATACAAATTGGCATATTTTTTCTCTGCATAAAAAACTCTCACTTTGGGTCTGTAATAAATAAGAGATATTATAATAAATAGTGCTTGCAAGATGGTAATCTTCAAATTAACAAGTTTGGAATTGTGTCTTTGTTATAATGGAAGACCACGGCTACTATTAGTTCAATCAATATGATCAGGTGTGGCACATGGGGTGATTTTGATTCTCTATAAAAGGAGGGTCAAGACTTAGAATAATTCAGTTTGGTGTATCCAAAATGGGGTCTGTATTTTTATTTGAATAAACAACTATTTCCAAATATGATACATTCACTATTTTCAACTGCACTGTAAGAAAATCACACACATAAATAGTGACGTCCTAATACTTTTGTCAGGTAGTGTATGCCACTGAAAACCTCTCACACACGCCACTGAAAACCTCTCACACACACAAATGAAAACCTCTCACACATACTACTGAAAACCTCTCACATACACTACTGAAAACCTCTCACACACACTACTGAAAACCTCTCACACACACTACTGAAAACCTCTCACACACACTACTGAAAACCTCTCACACACACTACTGAAAACCTCTCACACGACTAAAATAATATGACATACCATTTCATTAATGTATGTTACTGAAACAGGAAGCAGGAAGTCCTTTTTAAAAAATTATCCAGGAAGTGCTAAATTAAGGCACATGCTGTCACACTGACAATGAACAATGAAGACCTTGAATACAAAAACCTTGTTTTTTCACATCATTCTTCTCATTTTTCAAATTCAGTTTTTTTCTTCAATGCTGAAGGTAATGAGGAAGATATTGAAAACTTTTTCAAAAGTACTTTAACTTGCATTGTGTGTATTAAAAGGCAAGGGGAGGGAGCCAATGGTTTTCAACAGGAGAGGCTCTACCGTGAGCTTGATGACTACAGAAGAATATTATCTGCACTTATCTCGCTCTCCACATTTCATTCCCCAAGTATGAATATATCCATACGATGGAGGTCTTACATGAATGCTCACACAGCATTTTGAGTGAGCATGAGGCTACACAGAGATCTAATGTTGCTGTCAACACTGGCCTGGCACCATCAAGAAGTTCCATTAATTTTCCTGGTCGCCCACGGTACAGCATAACACCTGAGCTAATTTCACACTGCTAAGCAATAGGAATGAATTGGAGAACTGGATCTGTTTTTGTATCAGCCGCTGCACCCTCCACAGATACTGGCAATACCCTGGTGTACAGGCATTACAGTCCACTGTTTTAACTAACCAAGAGCTTAACCAAATTCCGTCTGATATAATGCAGCTCACTCCTAAATCTGGTGAAGCCTACGTAATTGGTAGCCTTAGATGAAGGGGGATACGTATCCAGCACTGGCGTATTAGACGGAGTCTGCAGGAGGTTGACCCCATTGGAAAGTCTGTTCGACGAAGGCGTGCTATCCACAGAAGGATTTATTATGTTCAGACCTCTAATGAGTTATGGTAAGTTAACTATTTTTTCTTTTTGAGAATGAATATTGTACAAAAATCAGTGCTGTTACTTTAACTTCAATAGCCAACTGTAACCTGCTACTTCTGCTTAAAAAAATGATAACACAGTATTTTGGCTGCAGATAATATTCAATAAAGCCAGTGAACCTCACATTTGCTCAATTTCAAAAATTTAAGAGAGCAAGAGAAAGAGAGCCAAAGATAGATCTGTATATGAGGAGCTTACATGCAAAAGGTGCCAAATCCATTTTTAACCAGACTGCATGATTATACACCGCTTAATAGGACTCTCACATGTGCACCTAAATCACACAGTTTTACCTAAAAAAGTAATCATTGTCCATCATCATCGATAACATGTTGCCGGCTATGTTGATTGCAAGTGTTATTCTGCAAAGGTTTTCTTACCTGGCAGTGTGTATTACATAATTAATATATTTGTAAGCATACAATTGGCTTTAAATTTGCATATGTCCAGTATACAGGTGCTGGTCAACGAATTAGAATAATTTGAAATGGTGTAATCGTTAAATTTTTTAATACATTTTTTGTGCAGAAAGCAAATCAGGTGTTCACCGCTCCTGTCCTACTTGCTAGAGTAATCACAGAACTCGCTACCTGTAAAAAATTTGCTCAGCTGACCTTTCCAAAAGGCCCATTTAGGCCATTTAACTGTGACACTGTTGTTTTATTGAATTAGAATGGAGAAACCGTTTCACTGAATTAGAATAATTTTTATTATAATTAGAATCATCACTTTCTCAGTATTTTGTGGCTGCCCCCTTGGCTTGTATGACTGCCTGAAGTCTCCGCGGCATCGATTTGACCAGCTTGTCGCAAGTTTCTGCACTCGCTGCTTCCCAGGCTGTGGCGATGTTCTGCTTCAGTTGGTCCAGCGTAGTCGGCTTTCTGACGCGAATTTTCCGCTTGACGATGGCCCAAATGTTTTCAATGACATTGAGGTCAGGCTAGTTGGCTGGCCATGCCAAAACTTCAAGCTGTTTTTCGGCGAACCAATCTTTGGTCGACTTTGGCGCATGAGCCGAAGCAAGATCCTGTTGAAATATGAGGTCTTCTTCGCCGAACTGTTCCTCAACAATCGGAATCAGGAACGTTTCCAGAATAATTTGGTATACGGCAGCATTGACAGTCTTCTTGAGGAAGCAGAGTTTCCCTACACCCCGAGCGGACATGCATACCCAGACCATAACGCTCTGGGGAAACTTGACGGATCTTTTCACGGCCTCGTGGTTGTAGGTTTCACCACCACAACGCCAGACACGAGGACCTTGGTCACCGAAGGAGATGCAAAAGCGTAATTCGTCACTGAAGACCACTTTCTGTCAGTCTTCAGCAGTCCATTCGACGTGTTCTTCGGCCCACTTCAGCCGTTTCTCCATTTGTTTCTTGTTCAGCATTGGTTTTACTGCTGGAACGTGAGATTTGAAGCCGAGTTTGCGCAGATGACGGTAAGTGGTTGATCTCGAGACGTTAGTGCTGGTCACAACGGAACACAAACAGAATTGGGTTGCACAAAACTTCCATTTAGAACAATCTGCACCTGTTAAGTATGGAGTGCTCTCGGAGTGAAACTTCTGTTGATTCTGAAAATGACTGAGAACAGGTCAGGACTTATAATTGTTCTAAACAGAAGTTTTGTGCAACCCAATTCTCTGTTTGTGTTCCGTAACTGGACTGAATTTACTCCACAATTTAATCGCTGTTAGATTGCATACGGAGAGAAACCGTGTCTTCTGTTGCCAATTACGATAATTGGAAAACACGTCAATAAATGAAAATGATTGAGAACTTCTAATTGCAGTTAAAAAGGGACGTGTCTCAGCACCCCTGCTGGCTACGCCACTGTCGGCAGGTACACATGCCAAAATAAAATTATCCTTTTGTTCTAAAAATGTATAGATATCGGCAATCAACATGGTATATCGAAATGTATTTATGACCACAATAACGTAGACACCTCCTAGAAATATTAAAACGAAGACATTTCAATGATAAACCTACCTGATCCGCCATCTTCAATTTCCTTCACTGGAGGCAGCCGTTGAGTCATTGATACCAGGGCCTTAATTGGAGCACAAGCGCAGCAAGGCACCGATACCAGGCTGCGACAAGATCCTCATAAGTGGAACTCTCGGATACCTGAAATGAAGCGTGCCATTAAAAATTCACATTTTTTGCAATGTTAGATTGACTTATGAGCTATTTGCTGGAATTGCCCTAATAGCAAAAAGCAGCAGTTTAAATGAAGAGTTGACGTAAGTACTGATAGGCCATGGAGTCAAGCCTACTATCAGAGGAGCAGCTACCTGCTAGGGAGTCACATGACTGTCATCTGATCTAGCTGCCTGATGATTGCTTGGCCGGTAATATACTATTCTACTTAAGCTCGCCTTCAGGAAGCTGCTCCTCTGTGCGCTAGCTCAGCAACCCTCCTCCACCCCAGCTCCACCAATCTATTGTATTCATTAAACCCGGCTCTCTTTGTCTAAATTTCGTTCTATAGCAATGTCTCTTTCGTGAGGTCATTGTTGCTTTGGCTGTGTTTCCTTGAAGGGGGGATACTAGCAGCTCCCTGCCTTCGGTTCCTCGTTCGGACGGGCAGGGATCTCTCATAACAGAGCCATGCCGCCAAACTTAATGTGTGATTGTATGCCTGAATATTGTCAATAAATATTTGCTCTTTTTTTGACGAAGTGGTCCTATCAGAATTTTAAAAAACTCCAACTACACACAATCTATAATAGCGAAATTAAGATGCAACATTTTAGTCCCCATTTGGTTTGAGGTTGAAGCAATGCTGAATTTTAATAGAAGCTTGGGTTGTTAGGTAAACTACGAATAATTTAAACCTTTGAAAAGCAGAGATCCAAGCTGTCTCTAACCATGTGTTAAAATGTTTCGAAAATCGCTTTTGTGATTTCGATATCAAGTGGATATTCACTTATCACAGGAGCAGCTGAGGAGGATGATTGTCACTATTTGGATATCAATGCAGAGTGTGACATTAATGGATGCCCGGGGCAACTTCAAAAAGCCGATGGGAAAGTAAAACTTGAAAGGACATGCCCGATCGGGCAAGCACGACTCTGGACGTTTTTATTCATCAATTTTATAATTTTCCTGTATCGTTTCTGTTACTATAGAGCCCCCGAGTAGCCAGATGCAGTGTGTCGCTGCCTCCATTGGCTGAGCGTGTCTGCTGAATAGATTTATATGTAGAACACTAGATTGCAGACAGGGTACGCTCAAGTGAAACATCTGTCCCAGGAGCGTATGCTTTTAAATTATATTTTCAAAATCACTTGCGTGCGAGTCGGTGTTATTTTGTTATCGTTGTGCAGAGTAGCACTTCGTCTCCATAAATATGTGCTTTCGAGAGGATGGAAAGCAGCACACTTAATATATGGGAGATCGAAATGTGACTCGGTGTCAACGTTAAAATGCGAGCAGAAAAGTTAAGTTAACGTGACCGAGGCTTTTAAAGACCCTCTGATAAGATAATTGCTAGGAAGTTATCGCAGTTATCAGAAACGTTGGTGAATGTCAGTATACGTTATCAAATATTCTCTGGTTTCCTCAGTTCGTTGTACCCCAATTGACTATTTGCCATGAACCGAATTGTTTACAGTTGAATCATATGGCTAATGCCAACGTTGATAAAAGGAAACGCTAGTGAACTCATGTGCCGTTAAAACACTTTTCTCAAAAATGATCACTGCACAGCACGGATCGAGGGTATGGATAAGTTTTTTATGCTGATTTCGAACAGCCAAGCCTTTCTTCCCTCCCTGACTTTTGGAGCTCTGTATAAACAGACAATAAACAAAATAAAAACAGAAGAAAGGCACCATTTTATACTTGCATGCGCCTGTCCGGACTTTTATTCCGTCGATTTTTTGTTAAATATGTATGTGTGACTACCGTCACCATGTTATGGCACTAAAGTCCGCAAGTGCTTAATTGTAATTTCTGTTTTACATCGTCCTGATGTATAGGATAGCAGCTGGTGCTGTGTCCGATTCAGTTTCACATTAAATAACGTAGACCAACCACCTAAAAACGCAAAGCAATGATATCCCTAAAAGGCATAGAGTATTCATACAAAAAGGCAATATATTCTCAAGGCATTTATGTACCATCAGTATTCCATAATGGAACTACAACCCCTGAAAATATGGAATCAACACTCACTGAGAATGTTAATTTACCTTTTGCCCTTCATAATAAAGAAGCTAATAACACATGATAAAACAATTATTGTTTAATAGCTTGAGATTCTGTCTTCATAAACATTTCACTTTGAAATTGAAGGCAAAACACGTTGCAAATGCGTAAAATCGCAGGAGATGGTAGAGTATTAGAATTTATTGCTTGTCGTTGCATCATCTCGTCGGTGATACCTTTCGTCAGAACAAAATGCTTCACCCGTAAAGTCTTTTTCCGCACAATTCTCATAGCTAGGGGCAGTATAATAACTTTCTCAAGGGGAATTAGAGGAACACCATTGCTTCTAATTTCGCTACGAATAGGGTCACAGGCAAAGAAACGCATTTCATAAATGCAGCAGCTTCGGTGATCAAATGCAACCTTGTTTGAAAGGTAAGGCAACTCACAGTATAGCCTACTAGTCAAGCTGCCTAAAGCAAAACCCACTTTAAAAACACAGTTTGAAGATCTGTTTCAATGATGGCAAGTGAAGCCAGTTTCCTAGCGATAATGCGGAGGCGATTTGTCTTTTGCAGAGACGATTCTCTCTGACCAATCAGTGGGCTGATGTGTTGTCAAATAACGTATTTAATGTTACTTTTTTTTTCAGCAGCCAGTAATAGGCCAGTCAGTTATATAGCATTTCTCATTTATGGTTTTCAATTTCGGCCAAAAATGTTTATATCGGCGCATCCCTAGTTTGTATTTTTACCTTATTACTATTGTAAATGTGAAATTCCTGATTTTACATTTCTTCAGAAAACAACCTGGTGCAGCTGTCACATTGCACTGATCTGTTCAAAGTTAAATATAATTTTCATATAAGTTTAGTTTAAGTTTAGTTAAGTTTTAAATATAAGTTTCATTTTGCGCAGAATGACATGAAAGCGAACCTTTTTCACCCGCTGATAGATGTCGGTGTCATCAATGTCCTCCAGTGTGGGCTTTGCTGTATGGGGACCACCAACTAAGCAGTCAAATAATGTAGTTGAGAAGAATGCGGGGGGAGGGCCTCCATGAACAAGGCTGACAGGGATTGCCCTCCCAGCCAAGAAATAGCGGTCATCTCTGAGAGCTGTAAAGAAAATAAATGAATTAATGCAAATAAGGGATGTCCAAGGTACATCAAAATACTTCATGAAATGAGCATTTTACACCCCATTAAAAATGCTAGCAGCCACCTATTTACACCATGGTAACAACCTAGAGTTAAAAGAAGCAACAGTTTAAGAACCCAGGGGCAGGATGATAACCTTTACCATAACACACAGTTTTATTTTTCAGTCCCTATTGATTTTAACAGCAAGGTAAAATGGACATGCAATTCTCATTTCTACACATCAACAATGCAGATATGATGTATCGAAAAAACACAGTCCTTTAAATGAGTTGCAAATTCTATAAAATGTAATAATGAATTAAATAATTTATCAGATGTTGTGCATATTTGCATAGTCACCCTAGAAATGTACTGACCATCTTAGGAATTGGGAAAATCTTAGAATTGAAAAAAGGTGCATAATTCCCCCTGGTTTTTCCAAAACCACAAAAAGGTTTCATTGGAGTCGGAATACTATTGAAATATTAAAGAGCCCGATGCACAAATATACTTGGATATGAAGCTATCTTTCTCATCTTTTTTCTGTGCTCTATAATTTCCTTTAGAAAGGACAAAAATAGCATCAAATTAATACTTTCTACTAGCATGAGAAAAATGATGGGTGTGCTTTTGTTTTCTTAAATTTACCTGCTATGCCAAGAGCCAAATTGTGACTTTCATCTGACCCCTCGAACATGCTGTTCATCACCTAGGCCTCCATCAACAGGCAAAGAAATTCCCGCCTTGGCCCACCCAAATCAACAGATTCTTCCCTCCTTCCAAAGTCATCTGAAAACTTGACATTCATGGTAGCATTGGGGTTGTATGTTGTCCTCTTGAAACCCCTGAAAGCACCATCTATGACAGCTGAGCAGTTGATGTTGAATTTACAGCAAGTGTGTGGCGTGATCTTTTTGGCCAGATCCAGGAGTATCTCTGTCACAGACTTCTTGACGATGAGAAGCTTGGGCCCTGAAAAAGTGACGTCTTGTTTAAACCTATAACATTTAGATCCAGTCATGTATTCAACTATTGTGTCACTCCATTCAAGACATTTCTGCAGTTGTTTTCTGAATACATTCAAGTTCATAATTGAATTTCTAATTTTTGGTTTAAAAATAGACACAGTGGAACCAGGAATGCATCTCTGATTAAACCATATTGACTGATGAGACATATTCTAGTTAGGCCTTCACTAAAAATCAAGTTACTGTTGAGTTTCAATGCTGGCCATAATTGCAAGGTGTAATTCTTCATCATCTGATCATATGTCAGAGACATTTGACATCAATGATACATATGTAGCATAGTCAGAACGACTGGGTTCATCAGTGCCAAATCTAAGGGGATGGGAGGAGACGAACACTGCTGGATGCCCCCCCGTCAGTGGTCACATTGTGACTGGTGGCTGGAGCACAGCTGGAGGGTGGGGGAGAATTGGCTGTGACACTGCGGGAAGATAATCCCAAGGCAGCAGCGTGACTGATTGGCGCAGGGTTAACAGGCAGTGGAAGGGAAGTGGTGGCTGCAGCCCTGCTAGAGGCTGCCCCACGTCTGGATGGTGAGCGAATCCTGGAGTTTCAACTCAACTCAAACTTTATTTATAGAGCACATTTAAAACGACAGCAGTCGACCAAAGTGCTGAACTGAAGTGGGCACCAGGTTACGCCCAACAATAAGTAAATAAATTCATAGATTAAAGATAATAAAAATTACAGCAATCAGTAAATACAATGAAACGTGGAGTTTGCTTTTGCTCACTTATGAAACGCCAGGGAGAAGAAGTGGTTTTTTTATCCCATAAGCCCTGAGCCTCTTTTTTGAAAATGGCAAGCCCAAAATGAAATGAGTATATCTCTGCGACTGCTAGGTCCATTTGAATAATCTTGGTATTGAGATAAAGGTAAAGCCATTTGGGATTTCATACCTGGAGTAAAAATCACTATATATGTCACTGAGTCAGAGTAAATGGAGATGGAACACAGTGTAAATGAAAGATCTCATTTTGCACCTAACAAAGTTTTACTTCGATCCCTTGTAAATTTGTTGAGTTGCAGCCTGAAACCTCTAAAAAATTACAGCACAGAATGTCATTATTATCTGTGCCAAAGTTTATTCTGATCAGGTCAATCAGAACAAAAATAAAGAGGAATGTCTACGTGGCTTCTCCATTCTGGCAATTTAGGTACCTGGTGTTCCATTTCAGATTTCTCAGATACCAAACTGTAAAACCCATAAAATTTCACTTATATATCACTACAGGCATCCATTCCATCCAAATACATAATTAAATTTTTAGAATTAAAAAAAAATTTATTATTTCTGCCAGTTTTGTTGCCTATACAATTTCCCATTCAAAGATAATACATACAATGAAAATTAAGTTTGACTCCACTGGAGTATATTTATTAAAAAACAAAACAAATAAGTAAAGTGATAAATACAAAGGCAATGTGAAAATATGTTAAAGAAAAGTGAGAATAACAAAAACCCCAGCGATTATTTGTGGAAGGCAACTGCGATTATTTCCAAAAAAATTAAATAAATAAAATTAAAAAAGGTACCCTGATCAGGAATCGTACCTTTACAATTTCCTTTCAGCAGCGCGGCATTTCATCCAATAGGCTGCGCAAATCGACAACAGTCTATGGTCAAATTGCCCATTCAACGAATGGGTAAGGAAAATACGTACTGTACAGTTGTAGTCACAGTGTTTTTGCAGAATAGTGCAAAGATTCTGTCAGAAAACGACTTTGAAAATGAATGTTGAATATTTGAATATCCAACGCAACACTCGGGTTTATTGCAACACATGTCATTTTCATACGATAAATTTAGCAATACATAACAAATATTAAGATTCAAATCAAAAACACAGTTTTAGTGTCTGGAATGAAGAACAGATTTTTCCTGGTTTCCAATTCATTGCATCAGTTGAAGGCGCAATTCTGGATCACTGAAGTCAGTATCTTGTATGGCCTCCTCTGGCGTCACACACAGCCTGGATTCTGCGATACATGGAGTCAATCAAATGCCGAATTTCAACCTGCGTGATGCAGTCCCATTCCTTCTGGAGTGCTTGACGCAACTGTTGGACTTTGGCTGGTTCTGGATCACGCCTTCTCACCCAGCGGTCCAGAATATACCATCGCAGACGGACGCGGCGACGTACAGGAGTCAACACAAACCACGGCGGGTCCGTCGGTTGTGCAAGTCGGCTTCACGCAGGCAGTTGCGTACGGTTTGGTCGCTAATCCAGTTCTGGTGACGACCTCTGGTCTGAGCAGCAATGACTGTAGCTGGCAGGAAGCGATTGCGCAGGTGCTGGAGGCGAATATTGCAATCCTGCTGAGGGGTGGTGACACATGGCCTGGGGGCACGTGGTTGATCACCGGTGCTTCCTGTTTCATTATACTGGCTCCAGAGACGTGATATGGTCGACATGTGGACGCCCAGGTTCCTTCCTCGTCTTTGCGACATTCCACCAGTGAGCATACCAACGGCTCGCTCTCGCTGATTTTTACCTAGGCACGGCATGGTCACACTTTGACCCAGGATAATGCAAAGCTATATTTAAGTTGCCCATTGCTACGGCTATTTATTGACCAAATTCTCGAAGGATTGGTCAATGAGTTCTACTCAACCTGACGGGATAGGCAAAATTCTAAACAATGTGCAATCAAGCGGAACGAGCTGCCCACACAACAAAATCAAAACTATTTTCTGAGCTTTTAAGTTGTAGTTGATGAATCATGACTCAAAACCAATATCCCATTTTATGTACACCAAATACAAACCCCAAAACCAGTGAAGTTGGCATGTTGTGTAAATAGTAAATAAAAACAGAATACAATGATTTGCAAATCCTTTTCAACCTATATTCAATTGAATGCACTGCAAAGACAAGTTACTTAATGTTCGAACAGGTATACTTTGTAATTTTTTGCAAATATTAGCTCACTTGGAATTTGATGCCTGCAACATGTTTCAAAAAAGCTGGCACAAGTGGCAAAAAAGACTGAGAGAGTTGAGGAATGCTCATCAAACACTTATTTGGAACATCCCACAGGTGAACGGGCTAATTGGGAACAGGTGGGTGCCATGATTGGGTATAAAAGCAGCTTCCCTGAAATGCTGAGTCATTCACAAACAAGGATGGGGCGAGGGTCACCACTTAGTGAACAAATGTGTGAGCTGATTGTCGAACAGTATAAAAACAACATTCCTCAACGAGCTATTGCAAGAAATTTAGGGATTTCATCATCTACGGTCCGTGATATCGTCAAATGGTTCAGAGAATCTGGTGAAATCACTGCACGTAAGCGACAAGGCCGAAAACCAACATTCAATGCCCGTGACCTTCGATCCCTCAGGCGGTACTGCATCAAAAACCGACATCAGTGTGTAAAGGACATCACCACATGGGCTCAGGAACACTTCAGAAAACCACTGTCAGAAACAACAGTTCGTCGCTACATCTGCAAGTGCAAGTTAAAACTCTACAATGCAAAGCGAAAGCCATTTATCAACAGTACCCAGAAACGCTGCCGGCTTTGCTGGGCCCAAGCTCACCTAAGATGGACTGATGCAAAGTGGAAAAGTGTTCTGTGGTTTGACAAGTCCACATTTCAAATTGTTTTTGGAAACTGTGGACGTCGTGTCCTCCGGTCCAAAGAGGAAAAGAACCATCTGGACTGTTACAGGCGCAAAGTTCGAAAGCCAGCATCTGTGATGGTATGGGGGTGTATTTGTGCCCAAGGCATGGGCAACTTACACATATGTGAAGGCACCATTAATGCTGAAAGGTACATACAGGTTTTGGAGCAACATATGTTGCCATCCAAGCAACTTCTTTTTCATGGACGCCCCTGCTTATTTCAGCAAGACAATGCCAAGCCACATTCTGCACGTGTTACAACAGCATGGCTCCATAGTAAAAGAGTGCGGGTACTAGACTGCCCTGCCTGTAGTCCAGACCTGTCTCCCATTGAAAATATGTGGCGCATTATGAAGCGTAAAATACGACAACGGAGACCCCGGACTGTTGAACGACTTAAGCTGTACATCAAGCAAGAATGGGAAAGAGTTCCACCTGAAAAGCTTCAAAAATTGGTCTCCTCAGTTCCCAAACGTTTAATGAGTGTCGTTAAAAGGAAAGGCGATGTAACACAGTGGTAAAAAGGCCCCTGTGCCAACTTTTTTGCAATGTGTTGCTGCCTTTAAATTCGAAGTTAATGATTATTTGCAAAAAAAAAAAAAAAGTTTCTCAGTTTGAACATTAAACATCTTGTCTTTGCAGTGTATTCAATTGAATATAAGTTGAAAAGGATTTGCAAATCCTTGTATTCTGTTTTTATCTATGATTTACATAACGGGCCAACTTCACTGGTTTTGGGTTTGTATTTCAAAATTGTATGTGTTGCGTTGGAAGTTTTGGTCAGTATAGATGCTGGCAATTATACAAATTCTTTATAGAAATGGGACAACGGCCCTCATTTATCAAACTTGCGTAGGATCTGGTGTAGATTCTGGTGTAAATATCATCGTTCACCAGGTGTTACGTCTGATTTACTAAAAGTGTGTACGTCGCAGATTTCAGTGTAGAACTGCCGTGGCATTGATAAATCCGGCGGCAGAAACCATCGTAATTTACACGACACGCCCCTATAAATTCATGAGGCATAGTCCTGCCCACTTTACGACATGGACTCTCAAAAGACGGCAAAGAAGAAAGACCTTCACTGAGGAGGAAATATCAAATATCGGCCTGCTGATAAACCTTGTATCTACAATTTGATGAGAAACAAAAACTCGTATGTCCACGATAATAGCATATACACATTGCAAAATACAAAATTTCATTGATTGAATACATTCTTGGAGGAAAAATAGTCATCCTACCCGAACACAGCTTAACTCCATTCTTATTTGCAAAATTAAACTTTTTTTTTTTTTGCTTTCCTGTAAAGTTTATCATTTTGAAGATAGGCCGACGATAGATGGAGAAAAACAAAATTATTTTATTTGGAAGTCTTAAGAGTGGCATTAAGGGAGCTCAGTAGGCTGCAGTTTGGAGAACTATTGCTGCTGCAGTAGTAAACACTGTAGGGGTGGAAAACCGGAGTGCAGCAGATGTTTTATTTAATTCATTTAGAAAATCAAAGTGACTATTCACACTTAATTTTTGTGCTTGGACACACTTAAATGACCAAAATTCTTGTTAGACGCACTTATTATTGTGGCCATGACAGATTTCTCCATTGCCCACACTTATTTTAAACGTGTCCAAAGCTAAATTTTTTTCTTGGCCAAACTTATTTTAAACGGTACTTTCTAAGCGGCACTGGAATGGTCATCAAATTGCGCACTTACTAGTGTGGTCAAGAAAAAAAATTAGCATTGGCCACACGTAAAAGTGCGAATAACGTCAGCCTTAATAAATTCAATTTATAGATCCACAATATTTCATGATATATTACCTACATATTTGACAATCCAAATGCTTTACATGTAGGTTAAAACAGGGGTCCGATTTTAAGATCGCCTCCAAAAAACGGGTTGCAACAGCGCACTGACCGGTGGAGGCCAACTAGACTCGAACTTCCAGCTGTCACAGCACTGATAGGCTCCCTCTCAATCGTTGGAATACGAGCCGTTGGGGACATGGATGAGTCCCCCCCGCCTCGATCGGAGCACGTGACATTACCCCATGACATTTTATTGGGAGCCACACAAAACGAGCAGCCACTCGTCACATCAGTGTAGAGAAATTAATTACACTTATGTTTGGAAACAAACTGCTTTTATTCACTTATTTATTCATTCATTTATTTAGTCTATTTATTTTTAATAATAAGAACAACAACAGCATGACGTCTGCATCGCTGCATATGGTTTATTACTCATTTTGACAGCTGCACTCGCTCCTGCATGTTGTTCGCTGTTTTCAGATTTGCGTACACCTGGTCAGAGCTGGCGTGAGATTTTTGCGGACCATTCGCTCACGTTCAGATTGATAAATGCCGATTCTAGCGGGAGATTTGGTGTACGCCCATTTTTTTTGTTGTACGCAAGTTTGATAAATGAGGGCCAACATGATGTTATCGACATGTGTATTGAATTAACAGCTATTTATTTAAATAAAATGAACTTACTAGAATGATTCTTGATGGTCTGACATACAAGGCTTTTGACCTAAAGCCCTTGTGGATCATGTGACCATCCAAAAGTTGACCCTCTCGTAGACTTGGTGTCACAAGCTTGTTTCCACAGCCCGTCAGTAACTGCAGGCTTCAAAGATAATAGAATGTGAATGATACAGCCCTGATGACACTGACCATCGTCACTTTAATCAAGCAGCTGGATGAATCATATACATAGAGCTGGACACATGTTCACCTCTGCTAAGGTTATTTTCCCCTCCTGTCCTCTACCTTTTATCAAGCCATTCCATCAAGCCAACCTTTCACTGTCAAACATATCAAAAAAAAAACTAATGGCCACAACAATAACAAGCTTTAGAGACCACATGACTTTCCCAGTAATGCCACTATTGCGTCAAACTAGCCAAACTATCACATTTCAATTTACCATATCTTTACCCCTTAGTTGCACAGACACAATCCTAGTCTTGCTCGACCAGGTGCTACAAGTTTCGTAACACATTATCTCTTTAGTGGAAAAATTGCAGTAAACAGATACTGACAACCAGCAGCACAAATTAGAAACTAAGTTTGCTAGTCGAGTGTTTCTAAAAAATACATTTTTCCAAGTCTTTAGGCTTTTAGGTCTCATGCAAGAAACATTTTGCTGTTATTTCACCACTTCTTGCACTCTACACTGTAAAAATAATACTTTAATCATTTTTTCCCAGTAAATTTTAATAATTTTTCCCATTTGTCTTAAAACAGTTTTTTCTCAGCAAATGTAACATTCTTTTCCACGTTTCAATCTCAAGAAAATTGTATTAAAATTACATTAATAAACTGTTATTTTGAAATATGTTATATACTTAAACAAAATATGGGTTTTAGCGATTCCCTGGCTCAGTGATCTAAGAGTGTCGGTTTTAAGGCTGAGTCCTGATCATGGAGGCCTGGGTTTAAGTCTGGCTTGGGTCACTAGCCACACTCTAGCTACTGCTGTTCTGTCACTCTCAACTGTATTCCAATCTAACGGAGACACAGTCCAAACACAATAGAACCTTTTTTATATCAGATTTTAATTCAACGGCACATTTCTGTTTTTTAAGACATTTTCCAGCAACCCTGCTGCCGGGAAATTACTGGTTTTCTACACTTTTATTTTTTACAGTGTAGTTTTACTGACATCTGGTACCCCATTCATAGTAAATAAGCTCAATGCTATGTACATTCATGCTATCAAGAGGAAAATATGCAGCTTTTTGTTGGTTAGCCTCATAACTATTCTGTCATTGACCCAGAAAATGTTGACTGAGAAAGTAACGGGTTACTGTGGAGACTATAAGGCCAGAGGGCTGCAATCCTGCAATCTATGGAACTTCTCCATACACAAGAGTACAAAGACCAGCAAGGCACAGCATATCATTAATATTTCAGTTTTTAAACTTACAAAATTTCATTTAATTTTAAGGATCTGGAAGTAGGTTATTTGTCCATTAAACCAAGGGCAGGGTGCCAAGACCAAAGAGCAGCTAATGAAGTGCGAGACTTGAATTGCACTATACTAACAGGGACAACAATTTAAAGAGAAAAAAATAAAATGTGAAAGCAGGGACTTTTAATCATGTAATTCTACATCAAGGCAGTGTAGTGGATAACTGTCGCTTCTATCAACAACTAATAATGCTACTGAATTACCTGACATCCTCTGGGATTCTGGAGCCAAATCCATCCCGTACTTGTTGTAGAACAGCAAGATGGTCCCAAGATTTCCTAAATTCAAATGCACTGAGGATGTGTCCATTCTCATGCAAGAAGTGTTTTGATGTCTGCTTTCAAACAGGGGCCTATTTACCATGGTGTAGCATCCCCTCTTCTTTTTAACATAGAGTGAAGGCATCTGGGCATTGAGGAGACAAGTTTCTTGAGTTTACCCATTGGAATTTGATCCCTCTCTCTTGTTTAATACAGGCTTCCAGCAGCTGGAGAGTTTTGGGTCTCCATTGACAGACTTTTCGTTTAACTATGTGCCAATGGTCTCAATCGCTGAATGATCAGGACTGCAGGCAGGCCAGTTCAGTACACAAAGCCATGCTGTTGTAATAGCTGCAGTATCTGGTTTTGCATTGTCCTGCTGAAATACACAAGGCCTTCAAATTAACACTGTGTGACCTTAGAATTAAAATAGTGGCACCTGTGCGATTGCTTTCCCCCCAATTAAACGCCGCTTTTCTGGTACATTTGGTGGTCAAGAGGCATGCAAACCACTGCTGCAGCTTTAATAGAGATGGGCGTATGTGCCAGAGCAGTGTGCGTGTGTTCAGTCCGCCTCGTCCGTGTTTGCGGCGTCCATTGCCAAATGGAGCACACCCAGTGTATTCCCTTGGGCTGATGGTGACCATTCTGACCAATCAAAGGGGAGCTTGACGTCCTAAACCTCAGTAGTGATTCTCGAATGGTTAATAATTGCTGTCAATCACTCCATGTCGCGGTACTGAGAGGTACTAATTATAACTTTACACAAGATTTAGATGGAAAATTCTATTGTTCTTCGTTTAATTTTTAATTTTTTTTTTACTACTGTTAAAGTTCAAAAAAACAATTCAGTAACAAAAGTCACTGAAACAGAGAATCATGAGACTACAACAGTGAATTGGACGAACGGGCGACGAAATGAGTTTATTATTTTTGCAGAATGGCTTCGAAATTTTCAAAGGCTGAGGTTTAAAGAAGGTGAAACGCACGGTATTTGTTGTAAAGATGATCTCACCAGTTACAGCACGTTAGCGACTGAATCCAAACGCTTTAAATGTGAAAGTTCCTCCAAATGTGGGGAAAGCGCGAAACACAGAAGATGCTATGTCAACTCTGTATCAGCGAGTAGGTTCAGTGTTCTGTCAATTTTTGCAACCAATGTAAATATGCCGCCTTGTGGTTCTGCGCTTGCGCAGACCTAAAATCTTCCTCTTCATTTCTTTACTCATATCTGAGGTAGCCTATCTAAAAAAATCATAAAAACAATTTTTTTCAGCGCGTCTTTCGACCTGTAAGCATTTATACATTTGAATGTATGGGCTGGGCGTTCCTGAAATGCAGAAATTAGATGACAATGGCGTGCGGCATAGCCTATATCTTAAAAGAAACGTATCCCACTCGTTAGAATATCTACTTATGTCATAATAAGCTAACAAATTACATGTTTACCTCCTTAGACTGATTCCTATTGCAATATAAAGGCAAAAACAAAGACTTTACAGCTTTACGTCAGATCTACATTTCACCCTAACACAGTTGAAGATTATCCGGATCAGTGGGGAGGGTCCTCCTCTTGACATATTTGATGCCTCACAGGCAGAGAAGAGATGGATGAAGGGCAGAGAGCCAGGAGACCCAATTTTAATTCCTGGCCTCAGGATATGGCATGAAGCTAATGTAGCAGAAATTTTTGTTAATCAATGAACTCAAGACTGTGATATTGTTTAATAACTTTCATTTGCTGGGAACAGTTGTACTGTTTATGTGGAGTGTTATATTGTAGTTTTTTCAATATTAAAATAAATTATATATATATATATATATATATATATATATATATATATATATAGGTGCTTCTTAGATGTCAGTGTGTGCGCTCCTAAATTTTGGCTTGCTCTCATTATTTTTTTGAACTTAGGAGCGCAGCGCCACCAAGTAAAAAAGTTAATTTCGAGCCCTGCCTTCCCTGGAATAGATGTCGAGCATATATTGCTCTAAAACCTTTCAGCATTCACGGTGCTTTTTAAAACATACAAGTGTCCCACACCATATGCACTAATGCATCCCCATGCCATGCTGGCTTTTGAACTGAACGCTGATTTACATGATGACCATCAGGTATGACAAGCATTGCAAAATGTCAAGTGTTGAATCCTGTCGAAAGGTTTGAATCTTTTCTTGGTTTAACACCTTATTATAATGATCTAAATGCAGCACAGTTCCCTGGATCAAGGTCGTGAATCACATTGGGAGAAATCATTTTGCGCATGAAAGTTGAAGATCAGGGCCAATAAAAACACACATAAACAAAGTCACATCATTCCCACTTTAAATGCCACAACCAAATGAACCTCAGAGGAATAAACCTTTTTGAATGTTGAATGATGGCCAGTCTCAAAAGATTCTGGACGCATTAATGTCCATGGTAACAATAACAGTGAGAGTAAGTCTCACTGCCAAAAGCACAGTTTCCCGAAACCCTGTTATGCAACTACACAAGAAACCATTTACCACTGCTTAAAACAGTATATTTTATAATGCGTTTTTAATGCCTCTCAGTATTTGTTTTATTGTAAATAACATATTGGTTCATATGATCTGACAGTCTTGTCATTTTTATTTTATTCACAATTTACACTTCATCCCAACTATTTCGGAATTTGGGTTGTACAATGCAAACCAAACAGAGGTTAGCATTGCTGCCTCACAGCAAGAAGGTTGTAAGTTCGAATCCGGCCTGGGGCCTTTCTGTGTGGAGTTTGCCTGTCCTCCCCGTGTTTGCGTGGGTTTTCTGCGGGTACTCCGGTTTCCTCCCAAAGTCCAAAGACATGCATATCAGGTTAATTGGAGACACTAAATTGCCCATAGGTATGAGTGTGAGAGTGAATGGTGTGTGAATGGTGTGTGCGCCCTGCGATGGATTGGCAACCTGTCCAGGGTGGGTTCCTGCCTTTGCCCGTAGTCAGCTTGGATAGGCTCCAGCTTGCCCCGCGACCCTAGTGAGGAATAAGCGGGTATAGAAGATGAATGAATGCAAACCAAAAAAAGCAAAAAATCTTACCATGCATTTTAGTCTTGTATTTCAAGTGAATTACTTATTTCTGTAATCCCTCTTTCTCAGAAAAAAATTCTGCCACTAAGGCAACACAATTTTGATTAATTCCCAGATTTGTCCTTTGGACAAGTTTTTATTAGGTATGAATTGTGAAATATGATAATTAATATCTGTCTCTTCCTTAATAAGGGTGGATTCACTGAATGCTGATTGGTTAATATGTGCCTCCCTTTCTTTTAAAATGGGGTCACTGTAGTACCCATGTAAATCAACCTGATGAAGGTCACACGACCGAAACGTTGTTCTGAATAAAGTTTTTTTCTTTGCAGAGAAGACAGTGTGCGGGAGTTTTTCCATTTTGATTTTCCTTTGGACAATGGAAATTTTCTTACCCTATGGACAAATGTAGCAAGAGCCATATGGCAATGGCGTATCCCCCCGGCCCCCTGCATTCATGGATTAACTGCTCAATAAATTCCGAAATACCAAAAGGCACATCTACATATGACACCTGACCTACATGTGAAATTTCGTGAAGAAATACTTAAGGGTTTTCAAGCTATGCTCCGGACAAAAGAATGTTTACAGGCGGACCGACAGACGAACAGAGCGATAGCTATATCCCCCCGCATTATATGCTGGGGGGATAAAAATGTGTCAAAATTGTCTCACATCCGTGACACTTTCTTTTCTGAGGTAAATGTAATAGAAATTAGTGATCTTAGTCCACAATGATTCAGTTCCTCCGTGGTTTGTGGCTTTGTCCACTCCATAAGCAATCAATTGTCCAATCTGAAGTGTTTGTCCTGGCTTTAGTGGTGTAATTAAAATAGTTTAAAAAAACATTACTGCACATAAAGATGCTTAAAGCAAGGAATCATAGGAAAAACTGAAATATGGCAATTTCGACATCAATGGAAAGCTTAGAATGCAATGTAATGTCATTCCGCCACATTATTGATAAGAGAAAATGGAAACACGCACAAAACGACGTACGAGCGAGAATAGGCTACTGCCTTGATGCCAGGATAGAGGCCCGTTTTGGCTGACGTCACATCCAGGTTTTGCAAGCTCTGCTCTGTTATATGTCAATAGAAATACTGTCTCTCTCTAAGCTTTATATTTTGCTTAAGGTTGAAATTGAGCCGTACTTCACTTGAGATTGATAAATTATAATGGAGAAACACTCATCTGTCTTTTTTTATTATCATTTAAACTCACATTTTTCCACATAGGCCTAGTACATTGTTTATATGTCCATGTTAATATTCAATCAGACAGAAATTGTGTAAATGGCCTATGGGGAAGACAGGGTTTGCTGTGAAGATGAGCTGACAAGTGAGCTTGTGTTTACGTTGTTTTGTTGTTGTTAGTAACTTAGTATCATTGATCATTGTTCTTGATGATGGCATTCTAATTTTGCATTTGTTTTTGTGTCTGAAACACCGGCCATATCGTGAAGTCACCGTGGACTACTAGGACTTCGGTAGGGCATATATCTGAAATTGAAACCCAAACATAAACACAAGCGACCAGTCCATGCGAGCATGAAGTTGCTGTGTTTCTCAGTCACTTCTATGTTCGAATTCCAAAATTTGCTCTCATTGTGTGTAGTATAGAAAGCAAGAACGCGTAAAACGACTGTACAAGCGTGTACGACCAATGCAACTCTTCGTTTTGCGATCGCAGATGAGATCAGAGCTTTGTTCACAGAAAAGTGAAAAACCCACAAAATCTGGACATTTTGTGTAAATTAAATCATTGAGTATGTAGAAAATGTATCGATAAGATTAATCGTCCGAGATAAGATAACTTAAACTATTCTTTCTTTCGCAAATTGGCTGTTGAAATGAGGAGTCAGACAAGTCATTTTGTGTACAAGCTCCAGAGCAACTTACTTCTCATATATCAAGGCTGATGAGCCAATCAGCTTGTGAGTTTTAAAGAGAGGTCTCAAAGTGTTTCGTTTCTTCAATTTATTGCCAGTGTGACATACAATTTTGAAAGTTAAATGCTGGATTCATGGATTACAGGCAATAATAGGCTCCTTGTCTTCAGCGGTTTATTTGCCCTAATTTAGTGGACTTCAAGAGGAAAGCAGCGCATTTTACTGCCAATGGCTAATTTTTGTTCATTGGAAAACGTGTTCATCAAGCAAAATGACTGACAACAGGTCAAGAATTACTGGTGCTCATTTTAACTTAACAATGAGAACTGGCAACACCTGATTGTCCTTAGGATTTTTTGAGTTTATGTGAAGTCATTTTACAAAGGCGTGGCGGCTTTTATTTTACCAATGGCGGCGCGCCACGATCAATTACTTGTAGTGGATACGCTGGGGGAAGGACTGATACCTTAATTTATTATGATATTCTTTCGATGAGTAGACTTGATAAGAGCAACGAAAAAATAAGAAAGGAAGATTTTTAGAATGTATTCTCTTTTGACTCGCGCAGGAATACAAATTTTTTATGCACTTGCAGTTGCCTGTCATCAGATCTTTCTATTGCGCATACTGAAACTATCTAACGTTATTAGACTTCAGGTTTTGTTTTGTTTTGCCCATCATGTAAGAGGAAGGACCAGAAGTTGAAGAAAGAACCTTGGGAAGAGACACAACAATTGTAAACTAGGCTTATGCCGTCGGAAGTGACAGCTGGGGGTATATCCCCGGACGCCCCCAATCCTCCAATTCCCCAATCCTTGAATAGACCTTGAATAGACTTTCACTTGAACTTAATTTCAGGTCAGTTGGTCAAATGGTTCTGAAGATATGGCCAAAATGGTAATTTTCCATCACAAAGCGCCACCTGGTGGCAAAATATTGAACCATACAGGTATGATGCCATCATGTGACACGTTGTGAGGTCATGACCTTGCAGTTGCACATAGTTTCATGCCAATTGGAGAAATAGTTCCAAAGATATAGCAAAAATTGTGAATTTTATGTGACAAAGCTCAACTTTGTGTCAAAATTTTGAGCCAAACAGGTATAATGTCATCGTGGGACACATCCTCAGGTCATGACCTTTCATTTGTACTTGATTTGAGGTCAATCGGACAAATATTTACAGAGATAAAAACATGGATTTTTTCAGTTTTTGGCCCCTGGTGGCCAATCTAGAAATTGTAAATTGTCCAAAATCGAATCAGTTCTTCCTCTTTATGATACTTGAAATATGTAATTGAAGTATTACTGAAGTTATGGCATTAACACCTAGTGCGGCGGTGGTGGCCAGACCAAAAACATAATATCCCCTGGAACTCCATTCGGCGTTCGGGGATATAAAAAGCAATTCAGATCTGAAATTGAGCTTGAGTGCATGAGAAGTACAGGCGGACGATTCAGGTTGCTTTCGAGATATTAAGGCCCATTTATGCTCAACGTTAAATACGGGTCTGGATGGAGCCTTCTGTCAGAACTCCGCATTCATTTCTTCCGTATTTCTACACGTTTCCACAAAGCTTACAGATACAGGCCAAATGGAGCAGTACCACTGGACTCCGTGGGGGCAGTGAAGCTTTTGGTAAAAGATATCGAGATGTGAGCGAGACGTGAAAAAGAAAACTCACCGAAGATATGCCTGCATCCGAAAAGTTTAAAAATTGTGGGCTATCCATTAATTCCGAACCACTTTTCTTTAATCTTTGAGGAAAACATCATAAGATAAAAGGAAGGTGTAAAAGGGAATTCCTAACTGGAAGACAACGGCGTTAAGTAGAGAATCGGAATGGCCTTACACTCGGCAGCGCGATCATGAGCCCCTGCTCATCATATACGTTTCTCTACGCGATTGGCCTGATGAAAGGTCGCTGTTTTAAATTTTTCCGCTGCATAGAATTGAGGGATAGCGTTATCTTTTTTTTCAAAGAAAAGGATGGTTCTGTGTACCCTATGGTAAAGCAGATGAAATTAGAAAGCATTCAGATACTTCTTAAAATTTATAGAATTCTATACACTTATCATGGCTTCCCAGTAATTATTTCTGGGTCACGTTTAGGAGTTAGGAACTTTCCTAGGCTAATATATATATATATATATTTAATCTAATCCACCTTATTACCACTCAGCCCTGAAGGCTGACGGGCATTGCTATCCTTCGTGCTCTCCAAAAACTTTGACATCGGGCTGAGGGGTATTCTGTGCATTGCACGCCTATTTTTAGTATTTGTGTCTGCGATTTTTCTTTTTTGTGAGTAAATACAGGAGTTATTATAAGGTAATAGAGATGTCATTAGACTATTTTGATCATCATTGTGTCACAAACACTAAATATTGCAGGTACTTAGAGTTGTAAATTAAAAGAATGAGAGCAAATGGCAAAAGTAATTCCCAGCCAACGAAATATTTCGCAATTTTACCTCCAATAAAATGCTTCTCACACAGCACTGCATGAGCTGATGATTCCCTCTTGCTGTTGCATACATGCCAACTCTACCACTTTTGGGGCGTTTTTTTATTTTTTTTTCCCCCAGAATGAAATGCCCCGAAAAGCGGTAGTCTACCGAAAAAAGCGGTAGCGTTGGCATGTATGCATCAGGGTTCTGTCTTTTGACAGCTTGTATCCATGCTTCACACCGCTTACTTTCCTTTGGAAATACATGAAATGAACATTTCTCTCTCTGTTTCATGTTGTGATTCGAACAACCAAACGCTACACACGACTTGGGCATGATTTTTGACGGATTATTACTTCGATTGCATCACTTTCAATTTGGTTTCACGGTCCATATGGGGTTTGTTTTCACCGAGTCACCCTGCACTGGAAGTGGCCTGAATTAATATACACCAAAGTTTTGTTCATTGTTGCAAATGCTTTTCCGTCAGTGTACTTCATTAATAACCAAAGGTAACGCATACAACGTGGTGTCAGGTGGTCAGGTATCATGGCACAGGAAGGACCCAGAGCAGGCCGTGACCGTCCTCAGCATTGAAATTAAACAAGCTTGCAGTCAGGACTTCAAGAGAGTGGTGTGAGATTTTTCTCTTGGCTGAGGCTATTCGCATGGCAGCAGGCAACAAAAACCCGTTTGATTATTCGCCCAGCTGCCAAACTTCACGTATTTCATTTGTAAACAAACTTCTCATCGAAGTGTTTGTTCCTGTCAGCGATCTTCTTATTTGCGGTCTGTATGGTTCTGCGATCGTTTCTCGGTAGTCTTATTGATAATTAACTTTAAATAAATTGCCGTAGTCGCCAAAAGCTTGTCCACTTCTAATTACCACCATTTAAATTATTTATCCATCAAAATGTCATGGGTGCATAAAATATGCCTCATCCTCTTGCGGCAGGCCCCCTTGCCTTCCCTGCTGGGCGAATATCTATCTGGGGGTACCCGGCTGCTGAGCGAATAGCTACTTCCTTTGCTCATAGATGCGCAAAAAGATGTGCGTTTGGGTATACAAACAATGTGCACGATGTGTGTCATGTTTATGAGTATTGTTGCTCTGTATGAGGAAAAAAGTTAATAACTGTGCCTTAAGGAACTGCTTGTTCTGTCTGTCCTTAGGTACAATTGTGAAACAATATGAGTTCAGTGGGCAGGTGAGCTTTATACAATAACTTTCACAATGAAATCTGGCACTGTGATAATGGGTAATATGAACAGGAGTTGGGCTACGTTGGGCAACTCCTGCAATTATGGGGGTCGTAGGATCAGCACTTTGACAATATGACACTTTGTTATCTTAAAAAGCCCCAACCATTTAAAATTAAAGCGACATAAAACAATCAACATTACAAGCTTCGCCCAGTGTTCTTCAGTGGTCTTTCTGTGCATTTGAAGCATTAAAATTCGTTTACCCCATGCTGCAGCAGGGGGCCCGACTAAGGGTAATCTGCAGGGGGGCCCCACGTGTTTGCGATACGGTACTGATTTATATATACTCATTTACTGTTTGCAAACAAGACAGGTTGCGGGCGCAGCTTGGCAACGCAAGTATGGTGGACCATAATAATAAAAGCAATGCAAGGGCATTAGCCATCAAAGATCGCAAATTCTACCTAAACAAATTTACTTTGACAAATGGCAACCAATTTCCAGATCCGTATGGTATCAGTGAGTGGGTAGATGTCGTTATTTAGTGGCCCAGTATCCCTGGCCTCCTATATATACCCATTTGATCGAGAAACCTACCGTGTTCACTAGGGAGGAACTACGAGCATACAAGTCACTGGATGCTTATGACTATGTTATCTGTGGACATAAGCAGAATGTTAAATACCACGACAGACTTGGAGTTTTGTTTCTCGAAATCAGGGGTCCTTCCTATTCAAACACAAGGGCATAAAACCGCCGTGTATGACGCGTGGGTTATAAAAATAAAAATAAAAAACTACCAGAAAACTACGTCCTAACAGCTAAGTGTACCTGAATGGCAGGTTAAGTATTATTTTGTATTGTTGGCTTGCTTGCTTGCGAGTTTGACTGCGTAGTTGTCATGCAAATATGAAATCTGCTTCGTTTTACCATTATTCTCACATATTTCCTTTAATGTCTGCAACCGTGAGACGCGCCTCAAAAAAAATTGGTAGCATTAATTTCAATGGAGCAAAGCCCACCGGCAGCCTGTGACGCGCGTCAGATTTTGCTCAATTTCTTAGGCGTCAATTCAATAGAAACGCATTTGTCTTATTGGTTATTTACTTATTTGGCCTTGTCATGGTTGGTGGCACACATTTAGCAGAAACCTCTCATGAAATTGTCAAAACTGATATACCTGCTTTTCAACCAAGTCGCAGTTTTGAGAGGAAATCTTATTTTGTCGCATTTAAGTTATCAAACGATATACAGATAGACAGAACCTAACTCTAGGTACGCTGGTAAGAATTCACTGCTGGGTGAAGTATAGTGGATCATAATCTTAATTTACAAGACAACTAAATGGGGGAAATTATGCCTGTATATAACATATAGTGCGCAGTAACCAGAATGTCGCACTTTTTCATCACAAAATAAGCTTTATCGGTAGGTGTTTTCAAAATTAAAAGTTATCTTGTTGAATATTTTGATAATGACACCCATGGCTTCTCGCTTGTGTTGACAGCTGTCAATGTTGATGCGGCTGACGCTTTCAGTGGGCGTTTAAAAGCATCAAGGCAACGTTCAGAGTTTGACTTGACGCTTCGCTTGCGGCCAGTTGGCATTATACGGATGTGATCTTCTCGGAATCCCGTAAAACTAGAGTCCACCAATGGAATATCAATTCTGACAGTCGTACATGCAACAACTAGACATTTTGGTGCTGGTAAAATATCTAATTCAATGTTTGCAGATTCATACTCAGACTGAATTGGGGAGACCGCTATTTCCGTTGCCAAGATGCGCTTGCATCTTTTTGATGACGTTGGGGTCTATGGGACCCAGCCTATGTTTCTTATTGTTCGAAACTTTTCACTCTGAGCTGCCCCCTAGTGGATTTATAGCTGAACACCATGCCAATGCCAAAGACACACGGATGTATGAGGGTAGAGATGTTTAGGACGTTTCCAACGAACATCTCTATTTTCGTATGTAAAGGGAGCATAAAAGAGCCTTTAGGTGGAGATATTTGAGGGGTACAACTGTGTTCTAAATGGCATCGACCTTGTCACTCCGTATTTCTAAGTCAGTCAATCACGGATATGAGAGTCCACTTGATCGTGTTCATAAAATACTTCATAAAATATCTTTTTGTAGTCCAGCTTTGGCTTATCCATCCTTCCTTGGAATGGTAGCATGACTCCAAAAAACATAATTTTCTTTCTAAACTAGACAACATGTACGTGTAAAGCCTATAGCCACTGCGGCAACCGGACATTTTGCGGGCACGGAATGAACCAAAATAAGCAGCAAAACTATGCATCGATGAAAGAAATCACCTTTATGCGACAGTAGCTTAAAAAAATAAAGATTTAAACATGGGATTTAAAACTATGAACTACTGGAAGATCTGGAAGAAATCTATGAAGCATTCTGACTCGACAGGCTTGAAAAACAAAATTGAAAACAGTTTTCAGTGTTCACTGTATTAAAACTATGGAACATCTGTGTACTTTCAGAGTATACAACCTGTATGTGACGTCACGGAAAATGAGACTGTCGGCGGACTGGTTACGGTGGAAAAGGAACAACATTTGGAAAGTGAATATCAAGTCGCATGAAACTTTTTTCTCTTGCTATATCAGTGAATACCTTCAACCTACCATAAAATTTCCATTACGGACAAATTTTATGGGTAATTATTTTCTTTGAATCCGTACTTTAATAGACAGGATTGCAAACTGGCTAGATCGCTAATGTACTCACACATATTGGACCTGCATAAACCGGATACTTGTGTATTGCGGCTTGTCTGGTCCTGGTCTCGTTTTATTGTTTTTCCAATAAAATACCTTGAATATTATTTACGGACACTGCATCAGACAATCCGGTGGTTAACCCCTCTGTGCAGATGTAGACGTCAGCAGACAGGGAGGGGCTCTATTTATGCATGCAGTTCCACTATTTCACCAATAGGTCGCACACCCAGACCAGTTATTGCATATTCACGTGGAAGCCCAGCTGGAACATGGTTTAGAATACGGATTAGTTAAGTCCCATCCCCATTTCCTTGGAGTTGTATGACTTTACCTCCTCTACCAAGCCTGATGGGCAAACAACTTAATATACTTGCCCATTGTATCTATCCAGCAGTCAAAAAAGGATCTCGTGACAGAAAAAAAGTTGTCCTTTGTAGCAACCACTTCAGCTATAATGCAATAATGGCATCTCAATTAAGTCATTGAAAAATCAGTACTCTGAAGCAAAAGCTTCATGGTATTGATAATACGCCATTTTACTATCAATTACATTCGTCACATTAAAAAATGCATAATTCCCTACCGTGATTTACGCGTGGATTGACAAATTTAGTGCTCACTTATATACTCATAAGGGCGGCACTGTGGTTGGCACTACTGCCTCACAGCAAGAAGGTTGTGGGTTCAAAGGTGTGGGGCCTTTTTGCGTGGAGTGTGCATGTTCTCCCCGTTTTTGCGTGGATTTCTTCTGGGTGCTCCGGTTTCCCCCACCCATAAAAACACGCATCATAAGAATGCTCCTACCAGTACACCTGACCAAGGAACTGGCTTTATAACTGTAGTTGGTCCCCGGGCGCTGCTCTTTGTGGCTGCCCACTGCTCCTGACAATAGGATGGGTCAAATACAGAGGATGAATTACCCTACGGGATTCAATAAAGTACTCTCACAGATGGCCTGTCACTCTAATGCAGAGCTCCTCAAATCACGGTCCTCAAGGGCCGAGAACTGCTGCTTTTCCACCCGCTCTTTACCTGGGTGTCAGGTGAGATGACAGTCTGGCCAATCAGCAGCATTAATTGTTCACTTGATTGCTTTGAAGGAAGGACAGTATTTGGATTCGAGGGCCGGATTTGGAGAGCCCTGCTCTAATGCTTGCTCAGGCTCATCTGCAAAAAGCACAGTCATAGTTCATGCCCACATGAAACTTCTCCGGTAATTATCTATTGATTCACATGTTTCTTATCCAAGGCCAGAGTGTATAAACTTTCCACAGTAGTGAAAGACTGATTGTCCCATCCGAAAAGTGTTTAAACCCTGAATCATGGGCTTCCAGGAAAAGTCAGAGCTGAGCATGGACTGCCTGCAGTTAATAAAATACGTAGCCTATGTGCTATAAATAAATTGAAAATAGTTTTGAATTAACTTTTTATTTGCCTTTATTACATTTCAGTCTCAGGTGCTGAATTGTTGCCTGTAATCTCTAAATTTATATATCTGACATTGTCCAGTTTATGTGTATATTGGATTTCGTACATAAAGAACAAAAAATGCTGGTCCACTCGTGTCCAGTATACAGGAATTCTGCTGTATATAGCCACTCGTTCCCTTCAGTGTCTACTCTACTAGAGCCTAGCAGGTTTTGGGGTTGCGCAGAGATGATTTGCAGTGATCAGTAAAGGATTGGGAAACTGACCAAATTTCAAACAATTGCTGAAATTCGAATAGTTGATGGTAGAAATACTGGGCTGGCAGTTGTGCTCAGCACCGCGTGTAATGCGGTGTTAAGGGAAGTTACAGGACTTTTTGTCCCTGAATTTTTCATTCCTAGAATTTTCATCCCTAAATTTTTCATCTCCGGACCTTTTGTCCCCGTAGTCTTTGTCCCTGAGTATTTTTTGTCCCTGGACTCTTTGTCCAGCAGGACTTTTCTTCCCCAGATTTTTTGTCCCTTAATGATAAAGAGATGTGCCGCCATAGCTGACAGACGGATGGACGGATCAACACTGTGATATTAGGGTTAGGGTTACAATGCAGGAAGAGGGCAAAGCATTATTGGGGACAAACAATCCAGGGACGAAGAGTCCAGGGACAAAAATTTCATGGAGACAAAAAGCCAAACAAATCTCAAATCTCTTGGGAAGTAACGCTTTTAAGATTTCAATCCGTCAATGTTTAAGCATCATGTGAGGGCCTTTGTTAGACCTATGTTAGTTAATTAAATTTTTTGTAGAATTTAACGATGGTCAAGCTGCATATTTTCTGTTTTCAAAGAAGAAGGAAAATATCCTTCCTCTTTCTTTTTGAGGAGATTTATTAGAAACATGATGAAGAAGAATAAAAATCCAAACCGTTGCAAAGGTTTTCAATCAAGTTTCATTAGCACTGGCAAAAATAAACATTCTCTATAGTAAAAAAAGACACGACAAACATGTTTCGGCTGAAGCCATCCTCAGTGTGATTTGTAGACACAGAGGACGGCTCCGGCCGAAACATGCTTGTCAAAGGGGGACATCCCAGAACCTTCAATGTGAAGGGGATTCTGAGCGAGATCAACCTAGGGAAGAAAAGAAGGCGTGACCCTTGGAAGAGGTACCTTCAGAGAGACACCACAGAGTCATACCCAGTTCTTAGTTCAAACTCTCAACCTGGCAGTTGACCTCGGGATGGAAGCCAGATGAAAACCAAGGGATGGTGTCTATCAGAACAAGTGACTAACCAGCATCATGTAAGGCCACAATGCAGCTATGAACAATCTCAGAGAGCTCCTTCTATTGTGTCATAATGTTTAACACTGTGACACTGTTTGAAGTTTTTCATCTTATACACTGGAACTACTAACCATTGGAAGTAATTTTGTAAAATAATGTTGACTCAAACTCCTTAAAACTAAATTTTTAGCGTCATGGAATGAGCCTTCAAACATGTATTCATGCTGTGAAAGAGTCGAAAAAAATTGTGAAATATTCAAACTTGAAGCATTTAACCAGCGGCAGGTAACATTATTGAAAAGAAAAAAAATTATTGAGAAGCAATATATTAAGATACCTTTTAGATGAAAGTGGTGGTGTACAATCATCACTGTACATAGACAGATTTCAAGTAAGGGCATGAGTCCACAGAGACAGCTTTTTGCACTGGAATCGTCTATCTTCAAAAAAAAAATTCTCAGAAGTTCAGCGTTGACAGCGCTCACCAACCTCAATGCAAAAACACCCTGAACGTTCTGCTTTTTTTTGCCAGCTTCACTCACAGCGCTTTTTGCAACACTGCCGGACTCATTAATCAGTGCGTGTACATGACATTGAAAATGAAATTATTGTGTCAGTCCAACTATAACCAGACTTTTTAAATGCATGAAAACATGTTAGTCCGACTGGAATAGCACAAAATCTAATTTATCATAGTCTGGCTAACACACCCAGATAATGCGGTCAATAGTCACATTATGCCTGCATGTATATGCTTTAATCGAACCAAACTGGACTTTGCGCTCTGAACAAGCTCCAAATTCTTCGTGAAGGGCTTTGACCCGGAAGTCTTCTGGACCTGAAAACACCAAACTGCTTTGAGAGAACTCTGAGCTCTGACTAGCTAGCAAGTTGATACTGAACAGTAGCAAACCTCGTCTGCAAGAGTATTAGTGATTGAACAGTAATGCCTAGGGGTCTCTTAACTTCTACCCTTAATTCACATGATTTATGAAATGACTTGCGCATCATCCGAAAATTTTACTTCCACTCTCCATCGGAAACACTACACTCTTCCACCGGTCATTTCTCCTGGCCCACATCCGACTTGCATGGGAAGTCCAGGAGTGCATTTCCCAAAAGCACAAATGCTAACTTACATAGTTGAAACCACAGACTGTGAATGGACGAAAGATCTGGGATATTAGAAAGGGTACAATATTGAGCATAGCAGCGTTTCAGCCAAGCTTTGGCTCACGCCATTACCACCGGGGATAGTGTGCGTCTCAGTTGTGCGAAAAGAATAGCAAACAACCCATATTAAACATGCAGGGCCATGAAGTTGCCAGCCAGCTAACTTGTTTGTGAAATGTTTGGTCTGTGACGAAGGAGAAAGATGCAACACGAACAAGCTGAAAGGCATATCGCCACCTATTGTAGCGGAAACAGGCATACTTGGGTCAAAAAATCAAGTCTAGTCCTGCACATGTTTACTGGGACAAGGACAGTAGTCCAATTGTTTGGCTTAATCAAGCTTTTACCATAGCTCGGCTTAACTGTGCCTGTAAACGTACTGATTGTCACTTACAGTGCCCTCAATAATTATTGGCACCCCTGGTTAAGATGTGTTCTTTAGCTTCCAATAAGTTCAGTTTTTTTCTAAATAATATGGGACCACAATGGAAAAAAAGAGGAAAATTCAACCTTTAATTTAAGTGCATTTAATCAGTGGGGAAAAAATCCCACATTAAGAAATAATTCTTTTACACCAAATCATGTGTGCCACAATTATTAGCTCCCCAGATGTTAATACCTTGTAAAACCCCCCTTTTGCCAACAAAAAAGCACCTAATCTTCTCCTATGATGTTTCACAAGATGGGAGAATATAGAAAGAGGGATCTTCGACCATTCCTCTTTGCACAATCTCTCTAAATCATCCAGTGACCTGGGTCCTCTCCTCTTCAGCTCACTCCACAGTTTTCAATGGGGTTGAGGTCTGGGGACTGTGATGGCCATGGGAGGAGCTTGATTCTATTTCTGGTGTACCATTTCTGTGTAGATTTGGCCACATGTTTAGTGTCATTATCTTGCTGAAAGACCCAGTGACGACCCATCTTCAGCTTTCGGGCAGAGGCCACCAGATTTTGATTTAAAATGCCCTGGTATTCCAAAGCGTTCATGATGCCATGCACCCTAACAAGGTTTGCAGGGCCTCTAGAAGAATAACAGGCCCACAGCATCACCGATACTCCCCCATACTTCACAGTGGGCAAAAGGTCCTTTTCTGCATACTCATCTTCTGTGGTCTGCCAGACCCACTTAGAGTGTTTTTTGCCCAAAAGCTCTATCTTGGCCTCAAAGCACACGGTCCCAGTTGAAGTCCCAGTACCGCTTAGCAAACTCCAGACGTTTGCGTTTTTGATTGTGAGAGAGAAAAGTGCGTGTGCATGTCTCCCAAACAGCTTGTTGGCATGTAGATAGCGCCTGATGGTTGTTTTGGAGACTTTGTGACCCCAGCATGCTACCATTTGTTGCAATTCTTTAACAATGAGCTTTGGAGATCTTTTTATTTCTCTGACCATCCTCCTCACAGTGCGTAGTGGCAAAATAACCTTGTGTCCTCGTCCAGGCTTGTTTACCACTGTTCCATTTATTTTAAACTTGTTTGTTTTAAAGTTCACATACACATGAGCAGTGCACAAAGACACGTGCACACACGCAGCACACGTACACATGCACACACACAAGCAGTTCACACACAGTCACACACACACGCAAGCAATTCAATTCACACATGCATAAGCAGCTCACACACATAAGCAGTAGGCTTCTGTAACTTTGATTAGTATGCAGGCTTCTGTATAGTTGATTCAAAATAGGTGATGTATGTAACTTTATGTAACTTTGATCAATATTTGTTCAGTAAAATCATTTGCTGCTACTAAAAAAAACAATCAATTGAATCATTTATGTACCTACTTGTATCCTTTACCTTTGGCTGTATTTTTCCTCTCTTGACTGTAATTTTTCGCTCCTTTTCAGTGAAGCGCATGCTTATCTTTTGATTGAAGTTCCCAAGGGAAGTTGGCAGTGTTTTGGTTTGCCTGTCCTCTTAATGTGAGAATGAGAAGGTGGAAAGTCCATATTTGGAAGATATTTCCTGTGATGACGGTATAAAAAGTGGGTGAGATAGGCAAGATGTCAGTTCTTCTTGCGCAAAAAAGAACTCTGATTTATATTTATCAATGTGCCTCAATAAAGCCTAATTGTCTGAAGAATCTGTCTCTTTCCAATTGCTTGGGGCTGGGGGAACCTCTTAATATAAAAATATGTCTGAATGAAAACAACGACATCTCTGTGGATAGCCCACGAGAGTCCATACTATAATTTTCGTAAAGAATGAATGAGGACTCATTTGACTGATGTACTGTGTCAATTACAATTCATATTGCCATAATGGTTGTGCTAATGTTGGAGCGGTTTCCACAGCGTCTCAGCATAATGCCAGAGAAACGGACTGTAATGATGCATTGCTAATGTAAGCAATGACGAGTCCCAGTTTTTATTTGTCAAACAATTTGTTACCTAGTCAATTCGATGACCTACCTACATATGCACTAACATACCATGAACGAACATACATAATGTTATTCGACTGTAGAGAATATTTGAAACGTCCGTGCCTACATTAAAAAGAATTAAGTTAGCCAAATTTAGCTGAATCTTACCTGTCCAGGAGAAAATGAGCCACTTCAGCGTCGGTCTTCAAATTCTTCTCCGCTTTAAGCTGTCTCCATCTGTCAAAGGCATGTCCTATACAGATCCCTATACAGATCCCTGTTTTGTTTCTGACTTTGTCACAATGTATTTCAGAATCATGACGAGGCTTTTGAGGTTTAGTGATGTCAGGCACTTGTGCTCCGAAACGCTGGTAGCTGCAGCTCAGTGGTAACTGGCAACCTGGATGTTCCGCATGCTACTGACTTTGTGATTGGGAGATAGGTGGAGGGCAGTGCAACAGGCCAAAACACAATATGACAACATCAATATTAGTTGCGGGCTGCAACTTCGCTTCTGTAATGAGAATATTGTGGCTGGACTACTGTTGTCAGTGATATAAGTATTTGAAATTAACATCTTTCCTAAATGTCTGGTGATACATCAGGGCCATTTTATGACTAATGAACATACATTTCTTGCATACTGCTCCTTTAATCCTTAAAGGTCATGCGCAAAAATCCCAGCAGAGAATCATGCTGCCATGTTTACCATAGGAATATGTATTTAGGCTGAAGCACAGCTTCTCAGCTTTCAGTTGGAATTTTTACAAAATTACACGCAAATCTGTGTCGGCAACGATACGTTAGGCATAAAAGGGTTAAGTGTGACAAATATGCAAATCAAGAAGGGGCAATACTTTTTCATAGCACTGTAAATATAAGATTAAAATGCTATGGCTTTTTATTTCAGTACAGTATATGCTGAAAGCCAGCAAAACCACAAAAAACCCCAAATAATGCATAAATGGCAAAAGGCATGTTGAAAATTCAACATAGCAATTGGAGACATTCTGTTGTGTCCTTGTCAGCACAACTGCAACAAGCTGCCTCCTGTGTTTTAGGATCTGATTCTAGGTCAAAGAGGTGTATTGACAGTTTCAAACCTTACAACCAAGCTGATTTGTTTTGCTTTATACATTCACACTTCCCAGCAAACATGATGAGGCAAACAATGCAGAAGAACCTAATTTTTCCTCACCGCCCAGTTGAAACAGCAAATAGTTAAAATGGAGACAAATTAAACAATGATAAGCGGAATTAGTGTTACTATTTTCACTGCCAGCTGCCAAACCTTTTTTTTTCCACTTTGGCAACTTTTCAATCTTTTGTTAATACATTGAAGTATGTGGTATTTACAGAACCAGTATTTCATGAAGTGGCTGGGGACATGGCCACCTTTAGTGGCAAACACTTGTATTATGTAAAAAATCTGCTTTTATCCCAACAGTTATGAGATAGTCACTTTATGTGGGCTGTATCATTGTATTGTGACTCATTAAAGTAGTGGTTCCCAACCCAGTCCTCAAGGACCCCCGTCCTGCAGGTTTTTGTTGCAGCTCTAGTTTTGCACACCTCCATTTTGGACACCTCCATTTAAGCACTCAGTGCACCTTCATGCACACCCTATTCAGGTAGATTCAGGTCAATCGACTTATCGTAACTTTCAAGATGGAAGTGACTGGAAACTAGATCAAGGCACTGTTTGCATAAATAGTCTTTTTTAATAAACTACCTGTGCATTTTCAAAGTTCTCAGTGCCTCGTTTTAAATGCCAGGGCCCTCGGAATTCTATGAATGAAGTGTGGAGCTACTATGAGCCTTGTTAATGATGAAAAAAATAGTGATTTCTTTGCATGGCAACGCTACGCCCGATTCACTACCATTGTAAGCCTGTTGGGAGCTTCGACAAAACGCAATATATTTTGAAAGGTTGCGTGCGTACGGAGGTGGGGTATTCGGCAAAGGTTAGTACTCGTTATCATGTTTCAATACCCCCCAAGTCAATTTCACACCGGAATTCTCCTTTAACTTTCTGATGTACAGGGTCCTGGAGCAGATGCTTCACTTGAGCGTGCCCTATCAGTAATGTAGTGTGCTATACATATGTATATATGGGCCGATCGCGAAACCACGCGTGCATGAGCAGGACAATTGGGACCCCAAAAAAAAAAAAGAAGAACGGAGCCGAAACTTACACTCGTAGCCTACCGGCTCAAGTAATTAAATGACTGGGAAGGCTCATAGAAACTGCTGTTATTAAAGTACCAGTTGCATTCGACAAAGACAAAGAATTTCTGCTAGTGATACCAAGATTTCAGTACGAATGCGACTTTAAAGTCCAGCAAGTTGTCCATGAAGCAAAGGGCTTGAAGCTGCAGTTGGTAAGTTTTATAAAAGTAAACTTTTGTCATTTTTGCTAAAACTGTCACTGTGTACAAACCGTATTACATAAAACTAGAACTCTGTAATTTAAAAAGGCTCCTTTAAACTCATCTACTGCTCCAACTGCGATTTAGCAGAATCGTTCAGACCAACCAAAAAGAACCAATCAGAGCCAGGATGGTGTCTGACAGCCGTCAAACAATGCACATGCACACGCTGTGGACAGCCTCCTCCCCCTTCCTCCTCAGCTCACTCCACTGCTCAGTCAATTTCAAATCTCCGAGAGAGGGTTCAGGAGCTTAGAGAAACTGATGGCACAACAACAGCCATCAGCGAGGAAAAAAATACCGATGCCTCTGTTACCGACTACAGCACACGCGGCTAAGACAAGTAAGAAGAGGAAGCCAGAAGAAAAAAAGCATCCTTCGCTTACCCATCGAATTCCAGCCAATTTCGACCCAATTTTGCCCACCAAGGGCCAACATATGCAACCGAGGGATCTTAAGTGCGATTAGCTCAGTATTTTTTTATGTAATGCTGTCTGTACACAGTGACAGTTTCAGCAAATATGACAAAAAGTTACTTTTATAAGACTTACCAACTGCAGCTTTAATATGATTGACCACATGAAACATTTGCCCATGGCAGTGTTTTTTGACAAAAAAATAATGTTTATGATCGGAGTAGCTGATGAATAGTTGATATCAGCTTTAATGACAGATAAGTGAATAAGGTGTCCCTATTCTTTTTACAATTGTTCATTTCTTATTTACCTCTACTACTTCTCTCCACTTTATCTCTCTGCATACTTCCTGGTCGCAGTAGAGTGGTACAAAGGGAGTGGAAGTATCGAGGTGGAGAGAAAATAGTATTATGAAAGCACCTTTGCTGCTTTGTCTCAGTCCATTAGTTTCAATTAGACTTCCACATGCTCGTGCCTGCCTGCTTCTCAACTCCTCCTCCCTCAATCTCCCCTCTGTTAGGTCACCACACCAGAATTTTAATGTTTCTTGCAATGAATCGCCTGAGGGAAAGCCCAGCCTAAATGGAAAATTAGATTATTGGTGCTAATTGTTGCTTTATGCACAACACTCCAACCAATTTGAATACAACAGCTCATAATTTGAGATTGGGGAGTGTTTAAAATGGATCCTTGGCACCCTGGTCTTTATTCAAGCGAGTTTTTGGTAGAATTACAAAGGTTTACTTTCCACCGTCTGCTGCGATGAGTTAAGACTGAAAGGTTCACCACAGGGAAACTAAAGCTGGGCTGGGTCTAATTATCTGTTTTTATTTACTGTGTTATGGCATGGAGGAGGGTCATTAGAGAATGCTTTTGAATAGCAAGCCCAACAGACATACACAGAGTAGATTGCAGGATAAATACAGCGGCTTCAGGCAATCATCACATACAGCAAGCAGTTCTTTATACACATGCCTTCCCAATTGCATTATATCTTGCTCTTGTTTGCTATACACCATCACCCTGAGCTGATGAGATGGATACAGAGGGCTTTACTCAAATCCCTATCACACTGGTAATGAAGAAGAGTACATAAACACTGATCGTAATTTGTGACATACAGTGCCACATGTCTACCATCTGAATTGCCTACAAGCATTTGATTCCTATGGATTCTTATAAATGAATATGATAAATTTTACATTTTGATTGTTGCGGTAATTTATTTTCACCCAATCATGTTCAAGAACATATTCATTAGTTACGCTAGATGCAATAAAGTTTAAGCTTCCCTTTCATACCTGGATCACTAGGCCCTCACAATATCTCAGAACCTGAAATGTGAATTATAAAATCTCTCCAGACATTAAATTTTTACTCATAAGCCAATAATATATCTGATAATAACATCTCCCTTCATATCAGAGACTGGGCAGGCAAAAAACTGGCTGCGCAAAAAAAAAAAAAAAAAATGGAAACACAACCATAAATACCAGTTGAGAAACTAACGACACAGTTGTTAAGACGGGATCAAATATGGATGTATTGAATCCTGTGGAGATTTTAAGAGCTGTTGTTCTTTGGTTATTGGCTACTATCCCATCAAGTGACCTTCTGTCCCTGTTGGAGAGCTTTGGATTTGAGCTGTTTGGTGTTAGGCATGTGTTGTCATATCTTTTGGTTCTCTTCTCCTTATCACCAAAAAATGATATTGCTGTTTTGGGCAAAAGCTATTTGGCCATTTCAGAGACATGTTTGTGTGCTTATCTTGGTTGGAACACTGTCCAAGCAAAATAATGCTGGTCAGATCTCTTTTAATCAGGCACATGATTCTACAAATGGGAGCATGCAATGGGAATGACTAGTGTATGTGTTTCTGAAATCGCATTTGAGAGACCTAAAAGCTTGAGCCTCTTTTTCAAGTGTGCTTTTGATATATTGACAATTCTGACAACAAAAGATAGAAATGAGTTAAATATTTTAGAATTTATCTGCTAATGATAAAGACCAAACCCTAACATGACATTTTATTAAGTTGATATCAAGTAGAATTCAAAAGGACAATGTCTGATTGTTCCTAGGCACAAAAGCAATCATAGGAATGTAATTATTCACTAAAACTTTTTCTTGGTAACCATACTATTCAGTCACAGAACCAATGTGACATAGAACTTTAATGAGAAATATAAAATAGAGGATTAGCAGTTAGCATAAGTCTCAATATTTCTCACAGATACAAGAAAAATAAATCGTATGTATGGAGTTTGTTCACTGAGAAAACGCCTTATATACTCAACGCCATTAAAAACGCACAGTTCAGGTATGTACTGTATTTGCGGCAAATTGAAGAATCGATTGATTTTTATTGCTTTTCCCGTGAGGCATGAGAGGAAATAAAGAAAAGCGTGTGGTATTGTAATCCTGACGTGCACCACGTGCACACGCCAAGCACTTTAGTAATAACAAACATTGAGCTGACAAACAAACACTTGACTTGTTCTTTTTGGTGTGGTCAATAGCCTACATAAAGCCAACAAAAAAAAAGCAACTGCATCAAGAAAATGGAATCGCTCGTGACACAAGAGAGAGAAAAATAGCCTTTGGCAGGTCTCAGCCGCTGACAGGTGCGTCATTTGCACTGTCACCGTTCAACAATCGGTCCGCTGTCTATCCGAGAATGGAACACAGGCGCTGTCACTGATCGACCCCGCTTAGGGCAGCCACGAGTGACATTGGCAGCTCAAGAGCGCCACATCTGGTTACAGCCTGTACGTAACACATTACGGACAGCAATCAAAACTGATCATGAAATGAGGGGTCCGAGACGATTGAGCGCAAGTACCGGTGGACGCCGTGTATGTGAGCAAAACATGCGTGCACACGGCCCCTACAGAAGACCCAATTTTTGCCCATCAACAGGAGAAGGAACTTTTCACTTCTGACTGTGGGCACCTGCCTCTGTTTAATTTTTTGGCACTTTATTTCCCAGTTTCTGTCTGAGAATGGATAACGGGCACTGTCACTGACTAACCACAGTAAGGGCAGCCATGCATAAATGAGCAAAAACTGGGTTTTCTGAAGGGCCGAGTGCACTTGTGTGTTGCTCACATAGACGGCGTCAAACGGTACTTGCGCTCACCCAGTATAGACTTCTATGCAGTACATAGAAGTATGTACTGCATTTGTCGCAAATTGAAGAATCAATCGATTTTATTGAATGTCCAATGAGATACGACTGAAAATGAAGAAAAGCGTGTGGTATTGTTCACCCGCCACGCTCCATGTGGAGGCGCGGAGCACTTCAGCAATAACAAACATTGAGTTGTTCGTGATGTTCACTGAGATGCTTGAATTTTTCTTTTGGGTGTGGTCAATAGACATAATGTCAACCAAAGAAAAATGCTACGGCATCAAGAAAATGGAACAGAACAACCGGTAACACAGGAGACAGAAGAAGAGCTCTTGACATGTTTCAGGCAGGTCTCAGCCAATCAGAGCTGGCGCATCTTCTTCACTGTCATTAATTAGCAATCAGTTGGCTGTCTATCCAAGAATGGAAAACAGGCACTGTTGCTGACCAACCCCGCTTATGGCAGTCACGAGTGACTACGGTAGCTCAAGAGCACCGTGTGCAGTTACAGCCTGTACGTTACGAATTCTGGACAGCAACCCAAACACGACCCCGACAGAAAACCCATTTGTTACCCGAAAACGCCGGTGCAAAAAATGGGTTTTCTGTAGGGGACGTGTGTGTTGATCATGTAGATGGTGTCGAACAGTACTTGTAGGTACCCTCAGATCTCTTAGACCCCTCGTCAAGAAGAACAACAATAATAATATTATTATTATTATCTAAAATACAATTAACTGATTAACTGAAATTTTATTTGATATTTACTTCATGTTTGAAATACATTATGAAATATTTTGCCTTGAATTTGTTATAAATTGAATGAGATTCCAGACTTATTAAATTGGATGCGCAGATTATCTCGTAAGTCTCTGACTCAGAGTTCTGAGAACAAGCGAGGCATGAAGCATTATCAGACACGAACCAAGATGCAGTAAACATCTAACCAATTTTGGCTTCAGACAGGGATCTCATTTTGGACTGCTCGAGGCTGTGGTTTAAGGAACTGCCCAGTCAGGTCTGAGTATCGCGGTCTATCGAAGCTGTGTAAATCAAATGAAAGGCCCATTTTTGAGGAGCCTACACTGTACCCAGCAGCAATCAGAGCGCTCCGTAATCCTCCAACCCACCCGCATCAATCCCCATGCTCACATACCAGTCAAGACAGTTTTGTATGCACAATTTTGAATCTCTGCATCTTAGGGAGCAATTCTCTTTGTTTGATTCATGCTGCCAGAAGCCAATTAAGAACAATGCAGAGAATCTACATTTTTATTCACAGTCCTACTGTGCATCTAAATCACACAGCGACAGAAAAGTAGTTTGCATGGATCTGGCTTGAGCCTTAACTGTTTGTTTATGATTCATGTTAGCTAATCATGTTCATAATGTGTGAGTACATGGGCTCCTGGGGAAATGGATTAAATATGTATCAACATACCAATACTACAGTTTGACAGCAGAACATTTTCCCCATGTTTTGAAAATCTGCTGATTTATGATATGCTCTACCGCTTTCATATTTGTTGAATATACCATTATTATATGAATGCTAAACAAAAGAGATTATCTCTTTTAATTTGGCAGCCTTGATATTGTGTAGTGTAATCCCATGGATTTATGCTGGGATTTGGGCAATATAAAGTTTGTGTTCAAGTCTTTAGTGATTTATAACGAAATATTTTCTATGTTCTGTTATTAACTCAAAAAAAAAACCCTTCTGAAACATTTTTGGTGTCACAACATCATATGTATTATGGAAATAATTACGTTGGACTCCTTCCAGAGAAAGACATCTTTCCATTCCATTTACTCAGTTAGAAAAGTGTTGTAAGCTGAGGCCAAGATGTGCCCAGGATGTGTACTTCATCTAGCAGGAAGCAGCTTATCAACTAACAATTTTACCAATAATATACTAACGATAATAATACTGGGGGGGGGGGGGGGGGGGGGGGGCTAAATGTTTTTAAGGGAGGCTTTTCATTTTAATACAGGCTTAGAAATGCATTACTTAAGATAAGAAAAGTGCTGACAACCTGTCCTGATTGGCCAAAGAAGAATTAAATGTACCCAAAAAGACTTCAGCCCAAACTTGCCCCTCCTGGACTCATGGAAAACTCTCTGCGACAAGTATCACATCATGCAATATTTCAAACCAGGCCAAATGTGCAGGGTCCAAAATAACAATCAGTGGAAAATCGAATGTTACTCAGAGAGAAGTATTCTCAATTGAAATATGTAAACAAGGGAAATTACAGAACAAATATACTGGGGATGGACCAAAATCGGAAGCATCCAGACTGTAAACGTTAATAATAATCTAAACCACAATTATTAAAGCATCTGAGCAGATCATTCCTACTAAGTTCAATGCTGATGAGAAGCATGTGTCACTGGAAGAGAGGTCTTACCACCAGCACTTTGGCGGGAAAGTATCCAAAGCAAGATGAGGACACGATACTAATAGAGGCCCAAACAGCCCAAAACATTGGTGCCCAAATTTCTTGTGAGACATGAATACAGAAAAATAATTCATGGTGGCGAGGGGAACAGTGTCAAAAAATATACATCATATGCCAAACACCAAAAATGGTGAAAGCAAAAAATGCGGCTCCAAGCCAAAGCTCCTTACAGGGATCGGCAGGTACTAGATAGAGTTGTTGCAAATAACTGCTGAACTACAGCTCTAAAAATCATCTCAGAATCAAATCAATCTCTACCTGAGGTGGTTCAGAAAATATGGCCAAATGCACAGGTCTTCATTTACTGACTGGACCAGAAAAAAAGGGCTTGGAAATGGAAATTGAAATCTTCTTTCTTCAGTGCCGTGGAGAGAACTCCCACCTTGAAAGTCTTTATGTCATTAACAAGTACTATTTGTCACACCACTTCCATTCCATTGACCCAGGGGTCCAATAAAAGAAAGACATTGGTGGGGTATTTTTTGCCACACCAGAACGCCACAGACCCGAGGACAGTTTCCAGCATATTCCCCAAGTGAGGAAAATTTTTTTCACAGGCCTTTTGTGGTTGGTCCAGGATTTAAACCAAGAGGGGCCTGCTGAGAGCCAATCTTGGCTATCAAAGACATGCAGAATGATGGTCCAAAACAGTACGTGAATGCAGTACAAATACATGAATCAATAAGGCACTTTGAGTGTAATTTTTCAATCCATATTAATGCATTCAGTCAGGAGTGGCCTCCATGTATACCTGATGTAACTTGCCCATTGAAATGTTTTTTTTAACACACCTTTTAGTGTGTTATTTCTGCTGGTAACCATGCCAACTGTTTTCCACTTCAACTGAATATATATATATATTAGTTGTGGCTCGTGAACTGGCGATAGGGGAGGCTCAAAACAATCCCTTAAAATTAATGATTGATCACAACCCGTTTTCAATCATTCATTTAAATTACCAAAACAGAAACTCTGAAAACTCTCAATATTATCAGGTGTGGCCAGTTTTTATTTATTCAGTTCTAGTAATTTCAGCAATCTCCTTAGCTGTTTGCTGTGCATGAGGCTGGCCAATAATTTTCCCCTCCTGAAACACAGTAACATCTTTTCAACAACCATAAGATGCATCTTCCAACAGGGTTTTTTTAAGAAATCTGAAGTTACACACTGAATCAGTCAGGATTAAAAGAATTTTAGCCAGCTGAAACATATTCATTACTGCAATAATAATTCAATCATAGGCTTTAGAGCATTAGCTCATTTAAATTTGGACAGGCAGTGTATTTTCCTAAAGCATCCATCTAGCAGTCGATAAAAATGATCAAATTATATTTCACTCCAAAAAGAAAAATTGGTCTTCATTGTGGCAGCAAGTTGAAGCTGCAATACCCCAAAGGTATGGCAATTTTGTACTAAAAAAATCAGCTGTCAGAAGCAAAAATTCAACATGGCATTGATACTATGTCATTTTACTGTCCATTTTACCCATCTGATATTAAAAACACATTGTATCATATAACTGATGTACGTGTAAATACGTCCCTGGTAGGACTTCAGTGGTCTGTTATTGCCTCAATGAATCTCTCTTCGAAATATAGTCACATTAGAGGCTGCTGAACTTCATCTCCGTAAAGTAAAGCTATAGTTTGCGCCCCTTGTAATTGAAGCACCTATTACTAAAACCCCATGGTCACACTGGACTTGACTTGTGGGGTTTTAGTAATCAGTGCTTCAAATATCTGTTGATTGAGAAATTTTTTATCCAATATTGGACAGTATGAACTCTCCACGGTAATTTAAAGAAATTGATTAGGTCTTCAGTAAAAATATATAAACCCTTGCATAACAGAAAGTTAGGTAGTTTCTCAACTTTGTGCATGTGAATTATGCAAGCACAATGAATAAAACACCACCATACGCAACACAGGAATGTTCACATTACTTTTAACAGACGAAAAAGCAATATGGACGTGTACACCAGAAGTGAGTCTTGACAGCATTGATTCTCTGATTACAAAGTCTGTCACGGGGAATCTTTTTTATCGATGTGTAAGGAGATCTTTTGTTATTCAGAATTTCTCAGTTACCTGGCTACGTACTAAGGCATCTTTAGCTTTTCCATTTACCACTGTTGCTGTAATTATCATGCTGTTGCAGCTTGATAGTCACATTGGTTATTATCTGGCAAGTATCACTAACCATTACCCTTTGCTAATAATACTAAAAATGGTGGCTTTTAGCTCAATGTGGTAATTAGTTTTAGAATTTATACCGCATTCAAAACAGAATGTCTACATTTATGCTATGTGACTACATCAACAGCTCAAGGACTCCTGAAACCCACTGTTCCAATCGATACACTGATTCCTCTCAATACAGGGTTGCATGTTGCCAGCTTTTTCCTGAAAAGACAATATATTTTATTGTAAAAATGGGTATATTCTGGAAAAACTGCGTCTGTGAGCTACACTCACTCTGTATAGGGCGTGAGGCATGAAAAGTGTTTATGCAAGCTTGCTTTTCGCTTGTGTGCATGGAGGTGGTTGTGATGGTTCCGCCCTGCAGTCCCTCCCCCCTTCTGCTGTCTTTGCCTCCACTTCAACGAGCCACACCTGTTGTTCGTTGAAGTGGAGGTGAAGTGTATGATATTTAAGAGCTACACTGCCAGTTTGGCAGTGCGGCTGCATTCTGATGCCCGAGCCCTGTTGTTGTTGTTTTTGACACTGCTCCCCTGAGTTTTATATTGTATTTTTAAATAGTTTTATGCTCAAATTTTTCTTGCCAAATAAGGCAAAAACAAAAGAAAATGCATTTGGTAATCCTTCACTATTTTGCTCTTTGTCTGACGCAACCGTTCAATGTTTTCAAGACGGCCTGTAAAATATGAACTGCTAATTAGAGCTTGATGACAACTTGTGCACGAGTTTGGTTGTCCAGCTGTTGCTCTGACTGCAGCAGTTCAGTATAGTGTGTGCGCGTCCCAGATCAACAGCGTTGCTTATCATTTCCCCTCAAACACATTCGCCAATCCGCACAGACGACACATTTTCTTGGCCAATTGTGCTGTTTTATCAGATTGGCAATCTTATGAAATGGTTCCGCAAATAAGCATCCATGAAACGCCATTTTTATAGATGGTGTCAGTCAATTCCATACTTCCTGGGCTGAAGTAGCTAGCCTAGCATCTCCCATTGAAAGTAATAGGGGTGGGACTTCCTCGCTCCCTCCATTTCTATTATATTACCTCCATGCTCTGAACCCTGCCTAATGTGGCTAAGCAGAAAAAGTAACCTGTAACATGAAAGCTGAACAGAGTTATATAATTTCAACCCCACCTTTCAGGGACTTTAGCTAATCGCATTTGTAGGCCTTTATCAATTTACCTCTGAAATTAAGACGACAGTTTTCAGAGATGTGTTGATTTATAAAATCTTCATTTCAATGTTCAAATGCAAACAAATTGACAAATAAATTAAATCAATGGCCAAGGCAACTAAGATAGGCGGAGTAATATTTTCAGTGATGGGGTATTTATCATTTGAGCACAGGCTACCCGTGCTGTCTTGCTCATTTGAGAACATTCTAAACGTCTGATTGACCAGATTGCTCGGTCGGATCTACATGCTGTATAATTAATGCTGTTAGTATAGCTGGCCATCCCTACATGGTGAGATACTAAGGCACAACAATCAGTACCCAAAATTGCTTGTGATCACCAGTCATTCATGGTTACCATTGATGTTTGATAGCTTTTTTCGTGAAATAAATTAAACAAAATTGAAAAATGTTTGAATGAAAAATTTAGCCAAATATCACATATCTGTAAAGATATGAAACTATTCCGTGTGGAATAAATACAGGAAATGAGAAAGGGGACATATTTCGTCACAGCACTGTAGTCCATCAATTAGACTACCAGCCATGTACTTCTGCTTAACTAAATTTTTAACAGCCATCCTTGACCAGACAACCCAGCCGTAAGCAATTAAAACCAGCACAGAAACCTGCGCGATTTTCTCTGGACTTTTCAGCAGGGAAATCAAAAGAGCACTTTCAAATCTGATTTGTGCTGACTATAAGAGGCAGCAAATACAATTTTCCAGAAGATCCCTCCGCAAGAGGTTCCCTGTTGTGTCATTGGTTTTTTGAGCTTATCCGAAATGAAAAGGAAAATAAGCAATTACGCTTTCCCCTGGAAAATGGTGATTTTTTTTCTATGCTAGCACTGTTTTGGCCTGACTTGAATATAAATGGCCTACTCCAAGTACAGATTGTGTCCTCATTGCTGGCCATTTGCTGTAATTTTATTGGTAACATTATTGATAATTGGCACGCAAGGTCATTATAGTATCAAAACCACTGTAGTACTTCATAAAGTAATCTATAATGGTGATAACAATAATAATAATAATAATAATTAGAAGAAGAAGAAGATGGAGAAATCTATCCCAGGATGTTTGTGAACATCAAGACTAGTAAGGATACAAGCCTATTGAGGCAGAAAGAAGAGCTTCAAATGGAAAAAGCCTCGATATACTTTTCGACTGGTCCTCACTGAATTTTCTCCCCCTCACCTGCAACTGTGAAATGTGGTTAATGTGGTTGCTCATGAGAAAAAGCTTTGAAGTCCAGATAACTCTGCCAAAGACTTAAGCCTGCATCACAGTGTGTTGTTGGGATGTTGAAAGAGGCAAAAAAAAACCCCGGACCATAACATGATCAAAAGCTGTTTAAGATATAGGGAGCAGGAGATGCCCTGCCATATTTGGATAACAGCAGCACACACAGGCACACTTGCACATACACACACACACACCATTGTTGCTCTCTCAAGTTCATATATAGTCCTTCCGTAGATTAGCCCATGTATATTCTGTGTTCGTTTGTTTCATAAATTCATTCATTAAACCTGGTGTCTGTTTGGTGCTGTAACACATGGGAGTCAAAATAGCCTGTGTAGAACTTTGTGTAATTCCTTCAGATTACTAATTAAATTGTTTTCTTCAACCATTGATATTGGTTATTTTAATTATTAATTGAAATGCAAGCTGCCAGGTGGCTCACACGGTTAAGGCACTGATCACCACGTCGCAAGTTCGAGCCCCGGCGTACCCACCGGCAGGGGTCGGCAGCTTTTTCAGAGAAGCGCACAATTGGCCATCACGCTACAGGGTTTCAAATTGGGAAGGGACTGCCGGATTTGGGTATATAATATATCAGCTTTGTTCGTTGCTCCAGCGCCTCCTGTCGGCCAGACGGGCGCTCGTCAGGAAGACTCCGGGTTGGTTCATGTCCGGGTATCCTCCGCCCTAGTTCTGAACTTGCGAAGATTCAACCAATGAGTGTATAAGAATCAGTGGCAGACAGGCACGTGCTTCGGAGGAGAGCCGTGAACTGTCTCACTATCCTGAGTTGGCAGCAGGGGGTCGCATACGAGCAAGCTTTGTACATAGTTCCCCAATTGGGCATTCCAGATTCGGGTGGGATTGGAGATGCCAAATTAAAAAAAAAAAAATTAAAATGCCATATTTTTTGGTTATTTTGGTAATTTTCTGAGACTTGTTACAAAATTTGCAGGTCTCCTGCTGAATCAAATGGTTATCTGGCGGGAAGGATTATTAGAACGAAACGTCTGAATAATCCATCCTTACTATGTTATGTATCGTAAAGGTAGATTCCCCGACGCATTTTGGTGCCTCGTGGGAGGAACTTTAATATTTTTATTAAAGTTTAAATAAATTATTAAATAATTTTATTCGTTATTAATTACATGTGATAGCCATTTAAATGCCCTTTTTAAGCTGCTGCACCTACATATCCCAATATGCATAATGCAGTGGCGTATTCCAAAAGCGCCCTTTATCCAGAGGGAATACGTGTGCATGCTTCCCCATGCCTATTCCAAATACAGTTGTACTGAAAAGTTTGGGCAGCCCTGATCAAAATTCTGTTACTGAGAATAGTTAAGCCAACAGAAGATGAACTGATCTCTGAATGGTATAACTTACTTCATGGCATTACTTTTGTTTTGCACAATTCTAGAGCAAAAAAGGGAAATGAGCTCCATGCAAAAATTTGGGCACCCCAAAAGATTTGAGCTCACAGGTAACTTTGACGATAGTTTCAGATGGTATTTAGCTTGTCGCTATGGTTTGTTCACAGTCATCGTTAGGAAAGGCCAGGTGATGCAAATTTTGAAGTATATGAATACCCAGACTCCTCTAATCTTGGCCCAACAATCAGAAGCCATCAGGTCCTTTATGCAGCTGTCTAGCTCTCTGAAAATGAAAATAATTAATGCCCACAAAGCAGGAGAAGGCTATAAGAAGCTAGCAAACTTTTGTAGGTTGTGATTTTCTCAGTTCATAATATAATTAAGAAATGGGAGTCGACAGAAACCGTGGAGGGCAACTTCAGGTCAGGAAGACCACGAAAACTTCCAAAGAAAACTGCTCATCGGATACTTAGAAAGGTAAATCAAAATACGCGTTTAACAACAAAAGACCTTCAGCAAGATTTAGCACACCATGGAGTTATGGTGCACTGCCCTGCAGTTTACCAGCACTTGCTCAATATAAGCGCAAACACCAAGCCAAGCTACAAAACAATGCAACAGTCTGAATCAAATCAGATCTAAGCCAACCATGTCTTCGCAAGGGGACTAAAATACATTTAAGCATAAGGAACTCACATCAACTTTTTCCAACCAGGAACCCAGAGTCTGTATTTCAAAAAAACTAATCGGAGACGCTGCCACTTTGCTGCATTTAAAGGTGCAGAGCCAAATGGCCACCACCTGATCCAATCAAGGTACAATTCCAGCTGCCTACGTCCTATCCGCTACACATGCAAGGCAGCCGAAGAATCTCACACAACTAGAAGCCTTTGAAAAAGAGTAATGGGCAAAATCCCCCGAACCAGAATTAAAAAATTCTTAGTTCGCACCAAGAAGTGTTTACAAGCTGTGATACTTGCCAAAGGGAGCATTAGTTAGCACTGACCATGCAGGGTGCCCAAACTTTTGCTTCAGACTGTTTTTCCTTTTTTGCCATTTTGAAACAGTAAAAGGATGGAAATGAAAAAGTAATCCTGCTTAAAATATAAAGGAAAAGGAAATGTGTCCTCTTTAACTTTATGCCTTTCGGAGAGCAGTCATCTTTCACTCGCTTCGCTATTTACAGAAATAGAAATTTGGTCTGAGATCCCCAAAGTTTTGCATACGACTGTATCTGGTTTCTGCTGATGCAGCTTATTTTACACCTTTTGTAATTGCAATTTTACAACAACAAATGCTACAACAAACAATTGTGGTACCTCACATGTTAAATCATGTAAAACAAGAGCAACAGGCAATAAAACACTAATGTAATTTTTTTTTTTTACATTTTAAAGTAAGCAGCTTTGAGAGTTTCCAACACTGCCTAACCAGCTCCATGGTCCTGACAAAACCAGAGTCCCTCAGTTTATCAGCAAACGATGTGAATAAATCACTGCTACAATGTTTTCTTTGGTGAAGGTATTTTAAAATGTACATCATTTTCATGCAAGAAACTGATGACCTCATCTCTCCAAAAATTAACATTTTTCCCATTGTACGCCAAGACTTTCAAGAAATGGCCCATAACCTTTCCCATAATACCTTTAAAATAGCTCAAGCTCAGGGCGTGCACAGACAGTAGTATTTGGGGTAAGGTGTATACACGTCACCCCCTTTTCAGTCCCTGTGTCCACTTTTGCCCCGTGCACATGCATCCCGTTCCCTGCCCTCCCCCCCCTACTTCCACAGGACGAAGTTCCAGTGTTAACCCACCGACACCCGGAGAAGCATCCTCTGTTGACTCATCTGCTCATCTCTGCCCTACCGCACCATCTTTCCCCGCCCCTTCCCCATTTCCCAAGTGACTAATTCTGTGCTTCCTCCTTCAGGTCCGCCCCTTCCATCACCACTTCGGCTAATCACAGTTTTCCCCTCCCCTCAGTTTCAGCACACACTAGCCACCGCCTTACCTCACATTCGCCCCTCGTAGCCTATTCCAAACCCTTTGCCATTATCCCCCACACAACAGATTTTATCAGGTATGCACTGTCCCAGTTCATTCAACCATCCTATTTCCGCATTCATATTTTAGTCGTGAGAAAAAAAAATCAAAACCGTCATTTACTTCGCACATCTCAAACACCGAACCCCCACTCATTGTGGAAAGTGTACGCAAACCGAGTTCGCCACTTCTCATTCCACTCAACTGACACAATCCACCAGACCTTGCTTCTTCTGATCCAAGAACTGGATGATTACCTCAGGACTCGTATTCAGTCTCGCTGTTCGCTTCCGCAGTGCTGATTTACCATACCACGTATATTCTGCCCCTGTTTCCGCATTCATATTTTTGTAGCATATTAAAAAAAAAATCCTCGCCGTCATCAACCTGGCACAGCTCAGGCACCGAACCCCGCTCATTCCTGGGAGCCCACGCGAACCGAGTTTGCCATTTGCTATCCCACTCTACCGAGACGCAATCCCCCAGTCCTTTCCTCATCGGACGTAAGAACTGGACGATTACACTCGTTCTCGATCTTGCTTTATGCTTCGGCCGTAAGTTAAGCGATTGCTTGTTGGCTCCATTAATACAATTGATGTGACTCTGCAAGGATGACAATCTGCTAATCAGAAACTCTCGCTGACTTTGTAGCATTTGTATTCACCATCACTCAGCTGTGCATCGTACCTTACAACGCCATTTAGCTGCCACTTCATTCAGACTGTAGAACGGATTTTCATGGCTTATTGCTGTATGAGTCTCGCAAACTTATTTACGCAAATCTGCGTTGTTTTCGCGAACTACACTAGCACAGAAATCACAAAGACTTACTGATATTTCTCGTAGTCATCAATGTGCGGAAGAAAATGTCATAATTTTGTAGCGCAGTGTATAACAAGAGCATATGTTGCTCTCAAACCTTTATATACCTTTCACCATTCATGGTGCTTTTTAAAACATGCAAGTGTCCCACACCATATGCACTAATGCATCCCCATACCATCAGAGACGCTGGCTTTTGAACTGAACGCTGATAACAGTAAGGGTGGTTTTTCTTTTCTTTAGCCTGGAGGACACGACACCCATGATTTCCAACAAGAATGTCAAATTTGGACTCGTCTGACCACTTTGCCGCTTTGCTACAATCCATTTTAAATGAGCCTTGGCCCACAGAACACAGCAGCGCTTCTAAATCATGCTTAACAATGGCTTCCTTTTTACAAGCTAGATTTTTAGGTTGCATGTGTGGATGGCACGGTGGACTGTGTTTACAGACAGTGGTTTCTTGAAGTATTCCTGGGCCCATTTAGTAATGTCAATGACAGAATGCCGGTAAGTGATGCAGTGGCGTCTGAGGGCCCAAAGATCACGGGTATCCAGTAAAGGTCTTCGGCCTTGTCCCTTATGCACATAGATTTTTCCAGTTTCTCTGAATCTTTTCATGTTGTTATGCACTGTCGATGATGAGACCTTCAAAGCCTTTGCAATTTGATGTTGAGGAACATTGTTTTTAAAGTACTCCATAATTTTTTTAAGCAAGCCTTCACAGGTTGGAGAGCCTCTGGTCATCTTTACTTCTGAGAGACTCAATCTCTCTAAGACATAGCCAATCGTGTTACACACCTAATGCCAGTTCACTTCATTACTTGCTAAAATTGTTCTTTCAGCTGATTCTCTTATATATTAATTTCTTTTTCAGCCCTTTTTTGCCTGTGTCCCGACTTTTTTGAGACCTGTTGCAGCCAGAAAATTCGAAATAAGCACATTTTGTGGATACCAATTTAAAATCTCTCAGTTTTAACATTTGAAATGTTATCTATGTTCTCTTGTAAATAACATATTGGCTCATGTGATCAGAAGGTCATTGCATTTTGATTTTATTCATAATTTACGGTTCGTCCCAACTTCTTCAGAATTGGGGTTGTAAGAAACTGCATCTAAACCTTATCTGAATACCATCTTCAGCCGCATTCACTGCATAACATTCTACTTCCAGAAGGAATTTTGAGAAATTTCAGTTAATTGCCATCTATGCAATCTCATATTGTTACCTTCTGCTTGACGCAAAGCTACGTCTTAATCATTAATGGCAACGCAGCCAATTGGTAGCCTATTTTCTCAGTGAATTATTTCAATTGATTGTCCTATTCTCAATCAGAAAAAAGTTGAGAGTTTACCTGCATTATGGTCGTGTCATTGGTTGTAGAGAGAATTTTATGTTTACATAAGAAAACTGAACGGGCAGACCCGTTTCAGAAAGTGGGGTTAGTAGCAACTCTGAGTTTGTTAACTCAGAATTGCGGGAAACTGTGAGTTTTCCAGTTTACAGCGCAAGTTCAGTCAAACTCTGAGTCAGTTGCCGCAGAAACGTACTCCATGAAGGTAACCTGCTCGCTGGCTGGTTTTCTTCAAGTAACTCGGAGTTTCTTCTTCTCCTGAGACTGCAGACTGAGGAGATGTTAGACATGGCCTGTCCGTTCCTTGAAGGATGCCAGTGGACATTGCCAGTGGACTCTGAAGCGCAAATACTGAGACAAAATCTCAGAGAGTTATCTGAACACGTTTGGACGTTTTACCATTTCCGGACGAGCGTTCCATTCTTCTGTGGAATCTATAATTTATTTCAACATTATTCTCAGCCCACATATTGCTCGTGTGACACACCGAAGACATACTCTCAGTTAAGAACAAATTGCGTAGCTCTTCGTTTTTTTTTTTTTTTGCAAACATCAGTTTTTATTATCATTTTGTTTGTTTTGTTTTACTCTGGAAAGAAATGACCACGACTTCATTCATGAAAGGCACAGTCAGGTTCTACCACGAGTGGGCTCTTCAAAGTACAAAATTATGAATAACTCTCTGGAGAGTTTTAACTCTTCACAATACATGCCAGAAAGTCTACAAATTTGCTACATTGAATGATCAGCAGTTTGTATGTTCAATTCATTCCAAGTCAAAAGAGAGAAGGTAGAAAAACGAATGTTTTGCATTGTGAAAATTAAAGTCTGCGAAATTATCCTGAAATAAGTTATTTGCATCAACTTGGAATGAGGAAAAAAACATTCCACTCGTATCATCTTAAATGAAATAAGGACAACTTAAACTTTTTAAATTAAATTTTTTATTTCTTAGCTTCCTGTCCTGCAAGAAGAAATGCAGTAGTTCATATTTTGTATGTTGTACAAACAAGTAAAGTCATCCACCTGTTATCCCCTCATCCACCTGTAACTGATGCTCCAGGATTTGGATTTCTAATTTAGTTTTTTGCATTTGTAGCCTTTGTCGTCCATATCTTGGTTGGATTTTTTGATCTGTTTTTCTAGATACAGCTAACCCAGCTGCTTCACAGGGAGCTCTTCCAACACAAGAGACATTGGGCCTCATGCAAGAAGCGAGATAAGAACAAATTTTCTCTTCATTTTGTTTGTATCCCGATTTTTTCTTATTTTGTTCTTACCCATTGATTTCTGGGATGCACCAATGTTTTCTTATTTTTTCTCCTCTGTTCGGTAAGATAAAATCTTAAGAGTGGTCGAGAGCACTCCTACCGAGATAAGAGAAAACTGTCAACTGTCCGCTTGTCCCATGTATGGAAGCACAAGTTTTAAAACCTAAACATTAAAAATGCCAGCTGATCCTACCTAGGACTATGCTATACTTGCGTGCGTTCTGCTTCTGAATGGCTTACCTATTGCAGTGGGACGCTTTGGCCATCTGGGCCTTGCGCAGAAAGTGCATTTATAGAGATTGCGTGGATCTGTTTGCTGAGACAGATGGATGGCTGCTGAGCCTATTTAGATTGCCACGGGCGGTTCTTTTGGATTTGTGCAATACGCTGGAACCCACGCTTAGGCGAAATACATGCCGGTCAAATCCCGTGCCTTCACACCTTCAGGTACTCAGCGTGCTCAGAGTTCTGGCCACAGGATCATTTCAAAGAGAGATAGGAGACAGGTCTGGCATATCACAGTCATCGTTAAGTCGTGCACTTCCAAGAGTGATGTAAGCTATCATATCACTCATGCCACTATATATTTTGTTACACCGGCGAGCCAACAAGCAGAAATTAAGAATTCTTTCTTTGCCGTAGCTGGACTTCCCAACATATTTGGCGCAGTGGATTGCACTCACATACCCATCAAAGCACCCTCTCAAGATCAATTTCCTTATCTAAACTGAAAACCTTATCACTGTATTAATGTCCAAACTATATCAGATGCAAACTGCATATCCTGAGGGTCGTAGCCCATTGGCCAGGGAGGGCACATGACTCATTTGTGCTGCAAAACAGCGCAGTGGGGATGCGTCTTGCTCAAGGAGCTGGTGGAGATGGGTGGCTGATTGGTAAGTGTAATTATGTAACTTATGATTTCAAAAATCACTATCCGGTTTAAAAAAAAAAAAACCCCACACACGCCTCTTTATAAAACTCTTATGTAGGTGACAGGTTATGCCCTCACTCCATAGCTGATGACCCCGGTTGCAAAGCCCCAGACCAGACTGGAGTGGTCCAACAACTACCGGCATGCACGCACCCACTCCGTGGCAGAGCGCACAATTTGAGTGAACAGTGATCAGTGATCATCAGAAAATGATCAGTTTTGATGGCTGTCCGGAAACGTACAGGCTGTAACCAGATGTGGCGCTCCTTAGCTGCCATTTTCACTTGTGGCTGCCCTAAGCGGGGTCGGTCAGTGACAGTGCCCGTGTTCCATTCTTGGATAGACAGCTGACTGATTGTTGAATGGTGACAGTGCAAATGACGCACCACCTCTCGGCAGCTGAGATCTGCCCGTAACATGCTAAAGGCTCTTTTTCTCTCTCCTGTGTCACGGGCCATTCCATTTTCTTGAAACAGTAGCATTTTTTGTTGGCTTTATGTAGGCTATTGACCACACCAAAAAGAACAAATAAAGTGTCACTGTACACATCACAAACAGCTCAATATTTGTTATTACTGTAGTGCTTGGCGCATGCACGTGGTGCGCGTCAGGATTACAATACCACCCACTTTCTTTATTTCCTCTTGTGCCTCACTGGAAAAGCAATAAAAATCAATCGATTCTTCAATTTGCTGCAAATACAGTACATACCTGACCTGTGCGTTTCTAATGGCGCTGAATATATATCACAGCAATGGCTACTGCTGATGGCAAAACTTGACTAACGGAGCACAATACCGACAGTGATTCATGTAGACACACATTGCGCACAGTGTTAAATACAGCACTACGTGGATTTTCAAACTTATTGCTGTATGATCTTTATAAAATATCACGAAGTATTTCTCCCCCGACACAATAACAATGTGCAAATGAACGATGCTTTCAGTTATTGCTGGGCTACACTAAGCCTAACAACCACAGTCTCGCAGTTTCCCAAACTAGATATCTGCCACATCGGGTTTAAAGTGCTTGAAAGTCTGAAAAAAAGATACTGAAAGAAGACCTATGTCAATTTGTAGGTCTTAGTGAGCAGATAAAGAAAATGCAAAAATGTAAAAAATCTGTTGGTAATTTTTGGAGTAAATCCACTTTGTCTTCAGCACCCAACTTGAGATTTTCAAATTGACGTTAAAGGGTTAAAAAAACTTCGGCTCTTTGGTGATTTATTTCTGAAAGTCCCTCTGCAGGGTTGTCGATCAAAAGAATGTGAAAAATAGTAATAGTAGTCCATCTCCTTTCTTTAACCCTCACCTGGCAAAAATGTTCTATCTAGCTAAATGCAATGCTTAGACATGTGCGCCATTGTACTCTTTGACGGCTTGCTTTATGCGCAAACCAAATAGTTTGTTGCTGCTATCCTTTATCTGATGCCTCTCCCAGAATGTTGAGAGGTCAGCGTGAACTGCTTCGAAAGCTTGCTCTGAATATCTAGCTAATCCACAACCATAGCACTTACAGAACTCAGGCAAATGGTCTCTGATGATGTGGAATTTGGGTTTGATCGAGATGCCAAGTTTCGCATTGGCCTCGCAGAATTCAGCAACATGGTCTTCCCATCCACTGTTTAAGCCTCGCCGAAGCAGGAAGTGACCATCTTTCCCATTGCTGCAAATGCTTTTGCAAAGGTGTTGTGTCCTTGAATGTTAAAATTCTTTACATGTGTTCTACGCCCAACTGATAGGTGTCACTGTGGCTTTTCAATATGTCTTTCTGCTGTTGTGAAGAATGAAAAGCAGTGGTAGAGAGGATGGGGAAGCATTGTGCTTAGTATGTGACTGATTAAAAGAGTGCTACTTTCATCCATGCTCTCCTGGTTTTTTAAAAAGCCATCGGCCACTACAAATTGGCGACGAGGTAACCCACCTGCTCTGCTACAAGCGTGCATGATTATGTTTTTGCAAAAATGGCTGTAAATGTGCCCAGTCCTGCCCTATTTTTGCCTTGTCCTGGTGCACCTGCTATTCCATTCAAGACCTGGATGCGGATGTTTGACAACTACCTTCTAGTCATAAACGCTTCAGGGAATGCCTGGCCAGAAGCAAGAAAGAGAGCTGTGCTTCTTCACTGCCTTGGAACAGAGGGTCAGAGAATATTATACTCATTGCCTGATACAGGGGACACTTATGCCTCTGCTGTTGTGGCACTTCAGGCTCACTTTACACCTTCAGTTAATGTAATTGTGGAATGTCACGCATTCAGAAAATGAATTCAGGGTCCACATGAGACTGTTCTAGAGTACGTGGCTGCTCTACGTGAGCTTGCATCAACATGTGATTTTGGTGACAAAACTGACGAAATGCTGCGTGATCAGTTTATTGAGTACGTCTCAAAGTCCCGCATTAGGGAAAGGTTGTTGCTGGAGCCAAATCTTACCTTAGACAAGGCTATCACAGTTGCCGCACAGATTGACTCAGCTGCTGAACAGGCTAAATCAATGGTTGGTGATAGACCAAGTCTACAAGTGCATGCAGTGCAAAAGAAATCACACCGTCCATGGCACTGGAGTAAGCAGTCAACCAATCCTCATTCTACAAAACCAAATTCTACCCGCACATGCTTTAGATGTGGGTCTGACAGCCATCTGGCAAATGCACCCTCATGTCCTGCTGCTCAAGCAATTTGTAAAAACTGCCAAAAGAAAGGGCATCTTTCTCGAGTGTGTCGCTCTACTGCAACTCATTCAGTGCGTGAAGTGGAGGTTCCTGAATTGACAGTTCTGTGCATTCATTGCTCTTCTAGTAAGGATGATAATATCACTTGCAGTGTCATGATTCAACCTCCTGATTCCCCAGCTCATTTCATGGATCTGGTTGTTGATACAGGATCCCCAGTGTCCATTCTGCCCCACTGTGTGCTTAAAGAGCATTTTGGCCAATTAAAGCTAATGCGGCCTACAGCACGGTTAGTCACATATTCCAAGACACACATACCTGTACTGGGATGTCTTTCAGCAAAAGTGTCAAGAAATGATGTCACCACCCCTGCAATCTTCCATGTGGTTGAGAAAGGCAGCCCATTACTTGGTAGGGATTTGATGAGGGCATTGAGTCTTCACATAGTAAGTGGAGAAGTTGTGTCTACCCCTTCTTCACCTCCTCCTCCAGGTTTCCCTGTCATGCAGTTGTCTATCTCCCCAACACTCATTGGCTGTGCACGGAATTTTGTCCACCGGGTAAGAATCAAAGCGTCCATTACCCCAGTTCGACAAAAACTACGCCGATTGCCCCTGTCGGTGAGGGGAGAGGTTACAAAAGAGTGAAACAAGTTGCTAGAGGCTGGCATAATTGAAAAAATTGATGCTTCTGCCTGGGCCTCACCAATTGTGGTCACGCAGAAAAAAAAAAGGAGGCATTCGTATGTGTGTGGATCTGCGGGAGCCAAACAAGGCTGTCATCACGGATTGCTATCCACTTCCACATATAGATGAGCTTCTGTCAACGTTGCGTGGAGCTGCAGTGTTTTCGACAATCGATCTTGCGAGTGCCTATCATCAGGTGCCCCTACATCCAGACAGTCGGGATTTGACCGCTTTCATAACACATGAAGGCCTTTTTCGTTGCTGCCGTGTGCCATGTAGTCTTGCTTCGGCGCCTTCTGCATTCCAGAAGATGATGGCTACTATCCTGGATGGTCTGGCTGGAGTGCAGAATTATCTGGATGACATCATCATCTACGGAGCTAACAAAGCAGAACACGATGTTCATCTGAAGGATGTTCTTCAACGCCTAAAGGAGGCAGGTTTAGTCCTGAATGAAGAGAAGTGCTCCTTCAGTCAGTCTAGTTTACGCTTTTTAGGTCATATAGCGTCTGCTGAAGGCATTAGGCCAGACAGAGAACACATAGAAGCAGTCCTGCATGCCCCAGCTCCTACAGACGCTGCTGCATTACGATCTTTCCTAGGCTTACTGTCATGGTACTCCAAGTTTCTCCCTAATTACGCAACAGAATCGGAGCCAATGCACACATGCATCCGAAAAGAGGTCGAATTTAAATGGACAGAGGAGGCACAGAAAAGCTTTCAGAAAGTGAAATCACTTCTAGTAAAGAGCACTGCCCTTGCTCTCTTTGATCCATCCCTACCAACTGTGGTGTCCACTGATGCCTCAGATTATGGTTTCGGAGCTGTACTTACCCAGTTTCACCCCGATGGCACAGAGCGCACTGTAGGTTTTGCCTCCAGGACCCTCACTGCAGTGGAACGAAAAAATACTCCACTGTTGAAAAAGAAGCCCTTGGCTGTGTCTGGGCAGTGGAGAAGTGGCGCACATACTTGTGGGGCCGTAGATTTACATTACGAACTGACCACCAGGCTCTCACAACGCTACTCACCACAAAGGGGATTGGTCGCGCTGGAATGCGAATTGCACGCTGGTCTGCCAGGCTCCTGACTTTCGACTATAATTTTGTCTACAGGCCTGGATCTGTGAACTGCACCGCTGACTGCCTATCACGTCTTCCGCTTCCTTGAGTTCTCAGCCCAAACCTGGATACTGAGCCAGAACTAGTGGCACATGTCACTGCCGCACTTAGTGCTTTGCCCATAGCCAACTTCAAGGCAGCTGCTTCTGCCTGTCACGAAATTTCAGCTCTGCGTGAACAAATTACTCGAGGATGGCCAAAGAAAATCAAAGGCTTGCGCTCAGACGTTGCTCCATACTTTCACCTGCGCCATGAGTTGTCAGTAAAGGATTCACTGGTGCTTCGCGGAACGCGCATAATTGTGCCTGTTACACTACGTGCCACCTTGGTAGCCATGGCACATGAAACACGTCAAGGGGTCGCACAAAACAACGCCTGAGAGAATCCTACTGGTGGCCAAACATGGATGCGTTGGTTCACACCACAATTCAGTCATGTCACCCATGCCAGTCAAATGACAAGACTGCGTTGCCACATCTGGCTCCGCTTCAACCAGTTGCATACCCGGAAAGACCTTGGCAAAAGTTAGCTATCGATATTGCTGGGCCTTTTGAAACTGCTAGATGGGACTGTAAATATGCCATCACCCTGGTCGATTACTACAGTAAGTGGCCAGAAGTTGGTTTCTCTGCGTCGGTCACTGCAAAAGACATTTTGTCCTTTCTCAGTACTTTTTTTAGCAGACATGACAACCCCGAAGCAATAGTCTCAGATAATGGACCTCAGTTTGTATCTGCCAATTTTGCTGCCTTTCTAGCGGAGCGAGACATTGCACACCATAGAGTTTATGTGTACCATCTTGCTGCAAACGGTGCAATTGAGCATTTCAATAGAGTTCTCAAACAGAGTATCCAAATGGCAATTTCTCAGTCCTAGCCATGGAAACCTGCTATTACTGCATTCCTGATGGATGACTGTGCCACTCCGCATGCAGCTACTGGTGTTTTGCCTTTCTACTTGCTGCATGGCCGGAGAATGCGTACAAAATTGACCGTTCTGCCGCCCTCTAATGCTGGCTCTATCTCTGATGCAGCTGTGCGAAAGAAAGTTGCCGACTATAAATTGAAGATGAAGTCCTACGCTGATAAAAGGCGAGGTGCAGGCCTTCCATCTTTTTAAGAGGGGAACATAGTTCGCCTGATATCACCCTTCCATGTGCCCAAAGGTCACCCAAAGTTTGGCACACCCCAACAAATTAAGCAAAAAGTGGGTCAAAGCACCTACTTACTGGAAGATGGTCGAAAATGGAATGCCTGTCATCTAGCTCCAGACATGCTAACTGTTCTAAACCAACAGGATGCTCCTGCTTGACCCGAGCATCCACCATTCCCAAACCATCCATGGGTAAGACAAAAGCCTGTTTGGATGCAGGATTACTCGACAACTTAAATATGGGACTTTGTTACCTGGACGGCCGGAAAAAAAGATTAGTTCTTAATAATACTTTATGTTAACGAGATACCTTATGATTTGTTGCTGTATTATAAAGACTTGATATAGTATTGAGTTAATTCAAAGAATATTAATTTTGTTTGGGTACGAAAAAAAAAAAAAACTTGCCTCGTTTGAGTTTGCAACTTCTTGTGCTGTAATTCCCACAAGGCAAGAAAAAAATCTGATGTATTTTACTTGTGTACAGTTCAAAAAAGAAAAAAAAAACTTTCATTTTGAATACGTTACTGTGGAGGAAATCGAATTTTGACAAAAAGGGGAAATGTTGTGTCCTTGAATGTTAAAATTCTTTACATGCGTTCTATGCCCAACCGATAGGTGTCACTGTGGCTTTTCAATATGTTTTTCTGCCGTTGTGAAGAATGAGAAGAAGTGGTAGAGAGGATGGGGAAGCATTGTGCTAAGTATGTGACTGATTAAAAGAGTGTTACTTTCATCCATGCTCTCCTGGTTTTTTAAAAAGCCATCGGCCACTACAGAAGGGTGTGGCTGGCTGGCTCTTTTGCGGCTACCTTGTATCTGCTTGGCCTTGAAGCCATTGGCTTTCGCCACTTTGCAAATCAAGCAGTCACACGACTTAACTCTGGGGCTGATCCAACGCTGGCCTTCAATTACCTTTTCCAGTTGGGACAGACAGTTGAATTTTTGGTCAAGATTACCTTACCTCATCTTATAAACCTTTGTTTAATAAGTGTCACGAAGTGATGTTGGTAAACGGCGGTCATTTACGTCATACTGAGATTTATGTTATCCTGAATTGTTTTGATGAGGTGAACTTCACCCACAATGGAGAAACTCCCTTTACGAAAACAAAGCAAACAAACTCTTGAGCGGGCTTCACTGTGATCCATAATGGTAGGACGTCAGTCATGGAAAGGCCTATCTTCCACATGGTCTGGCTTTTATGAATGTAAGGTTATGCAACCTTTAAGCTGCATTAACTCTTAAGTAGGAATAATGATGAAAATGACATGGGCATTACTTCCACTCCTGCTGAGGTAATGAATGAAAAGGCCTATTATACATGATGTAATCAGCTGCCAATTGTTCCTACCACACAAAAGGAGAGTTTTGGACTACTGGACTAAAGCTGACCAATATTTTGAGCAACATGATGGGTTATATTCAGAGATTTAATATTTACATATTTTTGAAAAATTCAGTTACCATGGTAACAATTTTGTATTTTCACCAATCTGACCCTGTGGTATGATTATCTAATAAGTCAAACTATCGAAGAAAAAAAAACATGATGGCTTGCAATCAATGAAGTTAATAAGTTAACTTAAGTTCGGGAGCAGGGCCACGCCTCAACTCCACCTTCAATCACCGGACAAGCCTATTTATGCATGTCCAGCCCCCTCCTCTCCATTTGACTCAGATCTCTCGACCTAGGTGAATTCAGCATTCACCACAACCAACATTCTATCGATCCGCATTCTTCGAACCAGCATTCTAAACAGACCCGCATTCTCCAAACCATCATTCTATCGGACCGCATTCTCCAAAACAAGCATTCTACCGGACCCGCATTCTCCATTGCCAGCTTTTCGCTAAGTAAATGTTTTTTCTGCTATCCAATGCTTCTGTTTACTGAGCAACACGGATTATGAATAAAATCAAAATGCAATGACTTTCAGATCACATGAGCCAATATGTTATTTACAAGAGAACATAGATAACATTTCAAATGTTAAAACTGAGAGATTTTACATTGGTAGCCACAAAATCTGCTTATTTCAAATTTTCTGGCTGCAACAGGTCTCAAGTCCAAACTCCAGCTCAACCATCCGTCTCAAATTCAATCGTTCAACCGAACGATTGTTGTATATCAACAAATTCTCAAAAGCCTTCAGTTTAGATGATGTCTTCGTTCCAGATCAGACAGACCGTCTTCCAGACGGCGTATCAAAAACAGCTGTTCGCCGCGTCTCACCGGGCTTCTCCCCCAAGCAAAGCTGCACTTGGCCGCCGCCAGTCAGCGACTCCCGCTTCAGCGACTCCCTCCGGCGAATGTAACACGCTCCGAATTAAAGGATTTGATTGTCAAGGTTCACAAATTAAACCATTTTAGCAAGTAAGCCGTGTGCTTTTTTTATGAGGTTGCCAAGGCTTTTTCACGAAGAAAAAACTGTGCTATTGGGCTTAATTTTTGCAATGCTTCACCGAAGCAACACCAAACAAGACTTCCTGGTTGCCACATCTTCGTAAGCCTGACATCTCTGTGTCTACCACGCCTACCAGAAAACTAGTAAAGCAACAGTCCGCAAATAGTTGGGCATTCTCGTTCCTCTGCATTAGCCATTGCTTCTCGTAAGCTACTCTAGTGTAGGATTCGGACTATAGCTTGCAGCTGCATCCTCAGTTATTGAGTTACTCAAAATAACAAGACTCCTAGTTCCTAACGATGGGACATCGTTCCTCTCTAACATGCAGTGAAAGAATGGACCTTAATTTCATCCACTATTTTAACATTGCAAAACGATCTCAGTCCTGTTCCACGTCAATCTCAAGTGAAGCACCCCTGCTAATAGGCCAGAGACGGTCACTGCAAGCCCGCCACCCGCTATGTCACAGAGCCTCCACTGCCTGCAAGGCCACAGCTGGCTCCATCAGCCCCCCCTAGTGGTAAACAGGCCGTATCACCCCCAGTACCTGCTCCCTCTGTCTCTTACTTTCTCTCATGAATTCAGCCTTCATTTCATTCCTGTGTTCACAGGCGTCACAAAATCCCAGTGCTCATATCTCCTTCCATCCCATCCTCCACCCTTCCTTCACTTGCCTCCAATAACACGGCGTCTGCTCAACCTTTCACTATCACGGCTACCACCACAGCACAACAGCCCCATCCAGCAACACCAAGGGCCCCACCACAAGCTAATCAAATTCATGGTTCTCAACTTCCTCTTTCTCTTCATCAATATCTACACTATAGCCACAGCGGTACCACCTACCCAGCCAGCTTCACTTATTCATCGCCCCTAACCTCTACCCCAACCTCTACTCATCCCGAATCATCTCAACCCTAACCTCTACTCATCTCAACTCATTTCAAAGCTGATTCATATCAACCCTAACCTCTACACATCCCAAATCATCTCAACCCTAACCTCTACTCATCTGAACTCATTTCAAAGCTGATTCGTACCAACCATAACCTCAACTGATCTGAACTCATTTCAAAGCTGATTCATACCAACCCTTACCTCTACCCATCTCAACCCATTTCAAACCAATCCTGTACTCAAGCTGACTCATTTCAGCCCTTACCTCTTCTCATCTCAACTCATTTCAAACCAAACCTCTACTCAAGCTGACTCAGATTTCATCAAAATCCGTTCATTAGTTTCGGAGAAATGTCACTGAGTGTATAAATAAAGATCCGGATCCAGAATCCAGATCCGGATCCAGATGATCACAAAAATGTAATGGAGTCGTCCATGGACTAAGATCTACCTATGGTGAAAATTTCGTGAAGATCCATCCAGTAGGTTCCTAGAAATCCTGTCTACAGACAAACAAACAAACAAACAGACGGACAAATAAATAAACCGACTCGATCACATAACCTCCTTAGCGGAGGTAATTAGGTGCTGCGTTAAAATAGACAATTAAATTATACCAGTTTAAGGGTAGCTCAAAATATTGAATTTGTTGATAAGAACGTTCAACTTTTCTAATCTATTACATGTTTACCACTGAATGCTGTTTAAATAGGTAGGGTAGATTAAGCAGTTGCTTTTGTTGAATTTACAGCTTTCCTGTTTGAACAATGTTATTGTATTTCATTTTCAGCTGCTGCCATGTGCGTTTCGTGCCTGTTGGGCTGCACCTGCTCAAATGTTAAATATGCGTGTGCACACATGCACACAAGCTCATGTACAGTATGTGGTCGTTCAATAAGTAAAGCTCTCGTAATTTAACCTTCATTTGGTTGTTTTTTAATACTCTCGCATTGACTCGGTCAGCGATTTTCTGCCACACAAACTCGCAGCTGCAATCGAGCGTAACTGTATTACTTCTTTTTAAATATGTGTTTGTACTCGGCGTACAACTTGGTAAATATCTCCAACTCCACTGGAGAAAAGTAAGCAGCGCAACTTTTTTTCTCCACCATTGCCATTGTGAATCTTGTTATCTATGTTCTATTGATGAGGGCTTTTAATGTCCTTGTGCAGACACCTAAGTCTGGCGTAAGTTTACTCGAAGTTGATTGAACCAAGTGTTGTCACCTGTTCTGAACCCAAAAAAACTCAGAGGTCAGCGACTCAGTGTAAGTGAACTCAGAGTTACAGAACAAACAGAGTTTGTTTGCCCTGCTTTCTGAAATGGAGCCCTGAGTCCTTAAAACCGCAATTTAAAAACTGTTTTAAGCACAGTTCAAGCAGATAAGACACTGATACGGAGAAAAAAAAGTTTTTTGAGCTACAGGAATTCAGAAGCTTTGAGACACACTATTTCACCATTAATGTGGATCGGAAAATGCTTGATATGTTATGATTCTGCTGTTGCCTGACCATGTTTTTGTAATGACCCTGATTCCAAGCCATGTTTTCTGGATTAGTCCATGCAATGTGTTGTATTTTGCCAGTCTTTCTTCATGTTCTTTGCCTGCCATTTGCCATATTATCAGTTTAAATTATCATTCTGGTTTTTATCCCCCACCGCTCGATTAGCGCGAAGCAGGGGATATAGCATTGGGCTCCGTCCGTCCCTCCGCACGTACGTGCATCCGTACGGACACGTAAAATTGAAAAAGCTGCACATTACTTATTGACTAACGAGCTCTCAGCACTCGCTCTGCTCTAGTCTCCGCCCCTTGCCTCCACTCAATTTACTTTGCTGTGCTTCAGCGGATTCTCCGCGCCAACTTAATCACTAGTCTGCCTCTCACTCTGTGCCCTGTGGAACTCCCTAATCGGAGTCGTCTGTTTGTCATAGGTTGTCTGTGTAATCCCTGTCCACATTTTGGCTTTTGCCAATTTCATGTGGTTAGGAACTTTCTCTTGTTCATTCCTTTCTTAATTAGTCTGATTCAGCTCACCTGTTTCCTATTATAGCATGTGACTTCCAATATGTGTATTTAAGCGGTCATTTCACTTCCAGCTCTTGTCAGAACGTTTTCCCTGTGCTGTGATCATTTATGCCTTGTACTCTTAGAGTTATACTTCTGACAGGAACATCCTGGATTTTGATTTTGGCTTTACCTTTGATATTCCAGTACCCATGTACCGTACCTGCTTTTGAATTTTGTCTTTGCTGCCTTGTGTACAAATTGGATTGCGACTACTGGCTTCTGATTTTGGATTGTGGACTCTGTATCGTTGTTTACTGCCCTGCAAGGGTTTCCACCCCAGATCCAATAAAGACTGAGTTTACTGGATATTTTTGGTCTCGCTTCTGGTTCCTGATTGTTATAATTATCATGTGAGGTAGCAATGAACAATACTGCAAGCTGACGGGAAATGGACAGTAGTACCACAGATTGATCCTTGCAACCGAATAAATAAAAACTTGGTTACTAATCAGGAAACATTAACGGGAACAGGTTTGGAGAAGTAACGCGCTTTAAGGCGCGGTGAGAGCAGGATTAAAATGCCTCAGATGACAACATAACATAACATGAATGGCGAGAACAGGCCGATCAGCCCAACTACGCTCGCCAGTTTCTTTATACCATATATATGAATATATACCTTGAGATACTCAATGACTCAATGGTATCTAGCTTTAAGTCAAGCCTGCTCTTGAAAACCCCAAGGTCTCTGCCTCAACAATATGGTCAGGCTAGCTATTCCAAAATAGCTTTGACAAAAAGGGGAAATGTTGTGTTCTTGAATGTTGAAATTCTTTACATGCGTTCTATGCCCAACCGATAGGTGTCACTGTGGCTTTTCAATATGTTTTTATGCTGTTGTGAAGAATGAGAAGAAGTGGTAGAGAGGATGGGGAAGCATTGTGCTAAGTATGTGACTGATTAAAAGAGTGTTACTTTCATCCATGCTCTCCTGGTTTTTTAAAAAGCCATCGGCCACTACAGAAGGGTGTGGCTGGATGGCTCTTTTGCGGCTACCTTGTATCTGCTTGGCCTTGAATCCAATGGCTTTCGCCACTTTGCAAATCAAGCAGTCACATGACTTAACTCTGGGGCTGATGCAACGCTGGCCTTCAATTATCTTTTCCAGTTGGGACAGACAGTTGAATTTTTGGTCAAGATTACCTGGCCTCATCTTATAAACCTTGGTTTAACAAGGGTCACAAAGTGATGTTGGTGAACGGCGGTCATGTACGTCATACTGAGATATTATGTTATCCTGAATTGTTTTGATGGGGTGAATTTCACCCACAATGGAGAAACTCCCTTTACGAAAACAAAGCAAACAAACTCTTGAGCGAGCTTCACTGTGATCCATAATGGTAGGACGTCTGTCATGGAAAGGCCTATCTTCCACATGCTCTGGCTTTTATGAATGTAAGGTTATGCAGCCTTTAAGCTGCATTAACTCTTAAGTAGGAATAATGATGAAAATGACATGGGCATTACTTCCACTCCGGCTGAGGTAATGAATGAAAAGGCCTATTATACATGATGTAATCAGCTGCCAATTGTTCCTACCACACAAAAGGAGAGCTTTGGACTATTGGACTAAAGCTGACTAATATTTTGAGCAACATGATGGGTTTTATTCAGGGATTTAATATTTAAATATTTTTGACAAATTCAGTTACCATTGTAACCATTTTGAATTTTCACCAATCTGACCCTGTGGTATGATTATCTAATAAGTCAAACTATCGAGAAAAAAAAAACATGATGGCTTGCAATCAATGAAGTTAATAAGTTAACTTAAGTTCGGGAGCAGGGCCACGCCTCAACTCCACCTTCAATCACCAGACAAGCCTATTTATGCATGTCCAGCCCCCTCCTCTCCATTTGACTCAGATCTCTCGACCGAGGTGAATTCAGCATTCACCACAACCAAAATTCTATCGATCCGCATTCTTCGAACCAGCATTCTAAACAGACCAGCATTCTCCAAACCATCATTCTATCGGACCGCATTCTCCAAAACAAGCATTCTACCGGACCCGCATTCTCCATTGCCAGCTTTTCGCTGAGTAAATGTTTTTTCTGCTTACCAATACTTCTGTTTACCAACCAACACGGATTATGAATAAAATCAAAATGCAATGACTTTCAGATCACATGAGCCAATATGTTATTTACAAGAGAACATAGATAACATTTCAAATGTTAAAACTGAGAGATTTTACATTGGTATCCACAAAATGTGCTTATTTCAAATTTTCTGGCTGCAACAGGTCTCAAGTCCAAACTCCAGCTCAACCATCCATCTCAAATTCAATCGTTCAACCGAACCGAAGTATATCAACAAATTCTCAAAAGCCTTCAGTTCAGATGATGTCTTCGTTCCAGATTAGACAGATCGTCTTCCAGATGGCGGATCAAAAACAGCTGTTCGCCGCGTCTCACCGGGCTTCTCCCCCAGGCAAAGCTGTACTTGGCCGCCGCCAGTCAGCGTCTCCCACTTCGGCGACTCCCTCCGGCGAATGTAACACGCTCCGAATTGAAGGATTTGATTGTCGAGGTTCACAAATTAAACCATTTTAGCAAGTAAGCCATGTGCTTTTTTACGAGGTTGCCAAGGTTTTTTCACGAAGAAAAAACTGAGCTATTGGGCTTAATTTTTGCAATGCTTCACCGAAGTAACACCAAACGAGACTTTCTGGTTGCAACATCTTCATAAGCCTGACGTCTCTGTGTCTACCACGCCCACCAGAAAACTAGTAAAGCAACAGTCCGCAAATAGTCGGGCATTCTCGTTCCTCTGCATTAGCCATTGCTTCTCGTAAGCTACTCCAGTGGAGGATTCGGACTATAGCTTGCTGCCGCATCCTCAGTTATTGAGTTACTCAAAATAACAAGACTCCTAGTTCCTAACGATGGGACATTGTTCCTCTCTAACATGCAGTGAAAGAATGGACCTTAATTTCATCCACTATTTTAACATTGCAAAACGATCTCAGTCCTGTTCCATGTCAATCTCAAGTGAAGCACCCCTGCTAATGGGCCAGAGACGATCACTGCAAGCCCGCCACCCGCGATGTCACAGAGCCTCCACTGCCTGCAAGGCCACAGCTGGCTCCATCAGCCCCCCCTAGTGGGGGACAGGCCGTATCACCCCCAGTACCTGCTCCCTCTGTCTCTTACTTTCTCTCATGAATTCAGCCTTCATTTCATTCCTGTGTTCACAGGCGTCACAAAATCCCAGTGCACATACCTCCTTCCATCCCATCCTCCACCCTTCCTTCACTTGCCTCCAATAACACGGCGTCTGCTCAACTTTTCACAATCACGGCTACCACCACAGCACAACAGCCCCATCCAGCAACACCAAGGGCCCCACCACAAGCTAATCAAATTCATGGTTCTCAACTTCCTCATTCTCTTCATCAATATCTACACTATAGCCATAGCGGTACCACCTACCCAGCTAGCTTCACTTATTCATCGCCCCTAACCTCTACCCCAACCTCTACTCGTCCCGAATAATCTCAACCCAAACCTCTACTCATCTCAACTCATTTCAAAGCTGATTCATCCTAACCCTAACCTCTACACATCCCAAATCATCTCAACCCTAACCTCTACTCATCTCAACGCTGATTTGTACTAACCCTAACCTCTACTCATCTCAACTCATTTCAAAGCTGATTCATATCAACCCTAACCTCTACACATCCCAAATCATCTCAACCCTAACCTCTACTCATCTCAACGCTGATTCGTACTAACCCTAACCTCTACTCATCTCAACTAATTTCAAAGCTGATTCATACCAACCCTAACCTCTACCCATCTCAACTCATTTCAAAGCTGATTCATTCCAACCCTAACCTCTACCCATCTCAATTCATTTCAAATAGAACCTCTACTCAAGCTGACTCATCTCTACCCTAACCTCTACTCATCTCAACCCATTTCATACCAATCCTCTACTCAAGCTGACTCATTTCAGCTCTTACCTTTTCTCATCTCAACTCATTTCAAACCAAACCTCTACTCAAGCTGACTCAGATTTCATCAAAATCTGTTCATTAGTTTCGGAGAAATGGCACTGAGTGTATAAATAAAGATCCGGATCCAGATGATCACAAAAATTTAATGGAGTCGTCCATGGACTAAGATCTACCTCTGGTGAAAATTTCATGAAGATCCATCCAGTAGTTTCCTAGAAATTCTGTCCACAGACAAACAAACAAACAGACGGACAAATAAATAAATCAACTCGATCACATAACCTCCTTAGCGGAGGTAATTAGGCGCTGCGTTAAAATAGACAATTAAATAATACCAGTTTAAGGGTAGCTCAAAATATTGAATTTGTTGATTAGAACGTTCAACTTTTCGAGTCTATTACATGTTTGCCACTGAATGCTGTTTAAATAGGTAGGGTAGATTAAGCAGTTGCTTTTGTTGAATTTACAGCTTTCCTGTTTGAACAACATTATTGTATTTCATTTTCAGCTGCTGTCATGTGCGTTTCGTGCCGCACCTGCAAAAATGTTAAATATGCGTGTGCACACATGCACACAAGCACATATACAGTATGTGGTCATTCAATAAGTAAAGCTCTTGTAATTTAACCTTCATTTGGTTGTTTTTTAATACTCTCGCATTGACTCGGTAAATATGTGTTTGTACTCGGCGTACAACTTGGTAAATATCTCCAACTCCACTGGAGAAAAGTAAGCAGCGCAACTTTTTTTCTCCACCATTGCCATTGTGAATCTTGTTATCTATGTTCTATTGATGAGGGCTTTTAATGTCCTTGTGCAGACACCTAAGTCTGGCGTAAGTTTACTCGAAGTTGATTGAACCAAGTGTTGTCACCTGTTCTGAACCCAAAAAAACTCAGAGGTCAGCGACTCAGAGTAAGTGAACTCAGACTTACAGTACAAACAGAGTTTGTTTGCCCTGCTTTCTGAAACGGAGCCCTGAGTCCTTAAAACCGCATTTTAAAAACTGTTTTAAGCACAGTTCAAGCAGATCGGACACTGATGCGAGTAAAAAAAAGTTTTTTGAGCTACAGGAATTCAGAAGCTTTGAGACACACTATTTCACCATTAATGTGGATAGGAAAATGCTTGATATGTTATGATTCTGCTGTAGCCTGACCATGTTTTTGTAATGACCCTGATTCCAAGCCATGTTTTCTGGAATAGTCCATGACATGTTTTGTATTTTCCCAGTCTTTCTTAATGTCCTTTTCCTGCCATTTGCCATATTATCAGTTTAAATTATCATTCTGGTTTTTATTACCCGGCGCGCGATTAGCGCGAAGCAGGGGATATAGCATTGGGCTCCGTCCGTCCCTCCGTACGTACATCCGTACGGACATGTAAAATTGAAAAAGCTGCACATTACTAATTGACTAACAAGCTCTCAGCACTCGCTCTGCTCTAGTCTCCGCCCCTTGCCTTCACTCAATTTACTTTGCTGTGCTTCAGCAGATTCTCCGCACCAACTTAATCACTAGTCTGCCTCTCACTCTGTGCCCTGTGGAACTCCCTAATCGGAGTCGTCTGTTTGTCAAAGGTTGTATGTGTAATCCCTGTCCACGTTTTGGCTTTTGCCAATTTCATGTGGTTAGGAACTTTCTCTTGTTCATTCCTTTCTTAATTAGTCTGATTCAGCTCACCTGTTCCCTATTATAGCATGTGACTTCCAATATGTGTATTTAAGCGGTCATTTTACTTCACACCAGCTCTTGTCAGAACGTTTTCCCTGTGCTGCGATGGTTTATGCCTTGTACTCTTAGAGTTATACTTCTGACGGGAACATCCTGGATTTTGATTTTGGCTTTACCTTTGATATTCCAGTACCCATGTACCGTACCTGCTTTTGAATTTTGTCTTTTTTGCCCTGTGTACAAATTGGATTACGACTACTGGCTTCTGATTTTGGATTGTGGACTCTGTATCGTTGTTTACTGCCCTGCAAGGGTTTCCACCCCAGATCCAATAAAGACTGAGTTTACTGGATATTTTTGGTCTCGCTTCTGGTTCCTGATTGCTACCTCACATGATAATTATAACAATGAACAATACTGCAAGCTGACGGGAAATGGACAGTAGTACCACAGATTGATCCTTGCAACCGAACAAATAAAAACTTAGTTACTAATCAGGAAACATTAACGGGAACAGGTTTGGAGAAGTAACGCGCTTTAAGGCAAGGTGAGAGCAGGACTAAAATGCCTCAGATGACAACATAACATAACATGAATGGCGAGAACAGGCCGATCAGCCCAACTACGCTCGCCAGTTTCTTTATACTATATATATGAATATATACCTTGAAATACTCAATGACTCAATGGTATCTAGCTTTAAGTCAAGCCTGCTCTTGAAAACCCCCAAGGTCTCTGCCTCAACAATATGGTCAGGCAAGCTATTCCACATTGAAATTACAATTTGGGTGAAGAAATATTTCCGAATATCAGTGCTAAATTTACTTTTGGTCAACTTCCATTTGTGACCACGTGTTCTACTCACAACACTTGGTCGAAGGAATCCTAAATAATTAACTTTGTTAATCCCTTTAACATATTTAATGACCTCAATCAAATCACCCCTTAGTCTCCTTTTCCTAAGACTAAAGAGATTAAGGATCTTCAGCCTCTTCTCATAGCTTTCATCTTTTATGCCTGGAATTAGCTTTGTGGCTCTTCTTTGAACTTCCTCTAGAGCCTCTATAGCTTTCTTTAAGTATAGTCCCCAGAACTGTATACAGTACTCCAGATGTGGTCTGACAAATATGTTGTACAAAAGAAGCATCACCTCCTTAGATCTGTACTCAATACTTTTGGCAATGTATCCTAGCATCTGATTGGCTTTTTTAACTGCCACAGCACTATTGCTAGAGCCTGTGAGGGTTTGGTCAAGTGCCAGGTGAAAGAGGTTTGAGAGCAAGAGAACCAATGGTAAACTTACATTTTCAATTAAAGTACATAATGTCTGCTGTCCAAAATGATAAGCCATGATATTGCATTTTTTTTTGTACACCCGGTTCTCTGCTTTCAAATGTTGCATAATCTAAGAATCTTCATAATCTGCTATGGCCACCATTAAAATTTATCAAACCGTACGAAATATTCTACCCAGACTGGTGTGACATCATGAGGGCTGGACATATCTTTCGATGTGTTGAGTAAGTATTGAAAGTTCCGTTGATGATTAAGAATGTTTGGAGAGATGTCAGTCTCTTGCTACGACTGATCGTTCGCGGGAAATCTATATTAAACCCTCGACAATGCCACAATGTGCCGTTGTTAGGTGCTCTAAAGAAACAGGTGAGCCAAACCTGAGTGATTAGGTCAAAAGAGCTACTAAAACAGGTAGCATAGGCATCTTCTTCCTGACAAAAAATGTGGCGGCTTTCTGGTACTGACTTACAACTAACATTTACACACATTTTGAAGAGTGCAAAAATAAAGGCTTATTGTACGGTGATCCTGAGAGCTCAACACACAGCAACTTAAAGGAGAATTCCGGTGTGAAATTGACTTGGGGTGTATTGAAACATGATAATGAGTACTAACTATTGTCGAATACCCCACCTCCGTACGCATGCAACATTTCGAAATAAATGGATTTTTAGCCGAAGCTCCAAACAGGCTTACAATGGTTGTGAATCGGGCATCGTGTAGCCATGCAAAGAAATTGCTATTTTTTTCATCATTAACAAGGCTCAAAGTAGCTCCACACTTCATCACTAGAATTCCGAGGGCCCTGACATTTAAAACGAGGCACTCTGAACTTTGAAAATGCACCAGTAGTTTATGAAAAAATACTATTTAAGCAAACAGTATCTCAATAGAGTTTCCAGTCGCCTCCATCTTGAAAGTCAGGATAAGTCGATTGACGAGCATAAACGAATAAGAAGGATAGGGGAACAGATTGCAATCTATTTGTTCGCGTTTGTCAATCGACTTATTGTGAGTTTCAAGATGGAGGCGAATGGAAACTGCATCAAGGTATTGTTTGCATTAAGAGTCTTTTTTTAATAAACTACTTGTGCATTTTCAAAGTTCTCAGTGCCTCGTTTTAAATGCCAGAGCCCTCAGAATTCTGCCAATGAAGTGTGGAGCTACTTTAAGCCTTGTTAATGATGAAAAAAATTGCAATTTCTTTGCATGGCAACGCGATGCCCGATTCACAACCATTGTAAGCCTGTTGCGAGCTTCGGCTAAAAATCCATTTATTTCGAAAAGTTGCGTGCGTACGGAGGTGGGGTATTCAACAAAAGTTAGTACTCATTATCATGTTTCAATTGTTATGGCCCCAATTTGTTATTACATTTATAACACAACAGCAACAGCAAGGGATGACAAACACAGTTTTAACAACTAAAACACATTTAATTTTTAACAAAGACAAAGACTAATAACAACCTACAACTAAAGACCAAGATTGATAAATAAGAAAAAAAAGAAATAATTACAGTCCCTTTTTAGTGGGGTGGCTTGGTGATGTCCTGGATGAAGAAAATGCTCAAACACAGTCAAAGAAATCCACAAAAGAAACGTCACAGGTCTTGAACAGAATGGCAGGTCTGGTCATCTTCTTGCAATTTCTCCTACTACTTTACTGTCTCAATTCTTTTCCTTATATACTCTTTTGCAGACCCCACCCACATTTAGACCTCTTTTTTTTAACTTTCTGAGACTTGCCCCAGACATGTCTGGAAACATGTCCAAACATGACTCCAGTCTGAGCTTAACAAAAACAAGGTAAATACTGCCATCTAGTGGCCTATATTCACATTACACCTCCATTCCAAAAGGGAAAAATTTTGACTCATAAAGGCAAAATTTTTCTTTTCAATACAAAACGGTTAAGTGAACACTTGTCTATATATACATATCATACAATATTCAAACACATGATATATATATACACATTCAAACACGGGATAAGCAATCAGCAATTACATTGTCTGTACCCTTCACATGCTTAATTTCCAAGTCGAACTCCTGTAAAATCAAACTCCAATTCAACAATCTCCGATTCTTGTTTTTCATCTTACTCAAAAACATTAACGGATTGTGGTCAGTGTACACAATCATTGGCTTTTGTCCTGTACAAACATAAACCTCAAAGTGTTGTAAAGAAAGGACCAGAGCCAACAGTTCCTTCTCTATTGTGGAATAGTTCCTTTGGTGGCGATTGAACTTCCTGGAGAAGTATGCCACGGGATGCTCAATGTCATCAGAGTCACTTCTCTGTAGGAGCACAGATCCACAAGCTTGGTCGCTAGCATCGACCGCGATGGAGAACGGTTTGTTGAAGTCAGGAGATTTGAGCACGGGGAAGTGACACAGCAGAGACTTCAGGTGATCGAAGGCTCTCTGGCATGCATCATCCCAGGTGAACTTTAAGCCTTTCTTCAGTTGGTTAGTTAGACTGAGAGCAATCTCAGCAAAGTTCTTGCAGAACTTGCGGTAGTACCCGATCATTCCAAGGAAGCGGCGCAAAGCTTTTTTGTTGTCAGGAACTGGAAAGTCCATGATGGCTTGGACTTTAGCATTTATGGGTGCCACCTTACCCTGGCCTATGACGTAGCCAAGATAGGTGACAGTAGCACAACCAAAGTCACTCTTGTTCAGGTTAACAGTCAGGTTAGCCTGGGTCAGGCGCTGGAACAACGTCTCTACATCTTTTAGATGTTCTTCCCAGGAGTCACTCCATGTGATCAGGTCATCGATGTATGCACCCGTGTGTGGCAATCCGGCGATTGTAGACTGTATCATCCTTTGGAACGTGGCTGGGGCATTTTTCATGCCAAAGGGTAGGACTTCATACTGGTACAATCCAGATGGTGTGGCAAAAGCACAGATGCTCTTGGCCCTCTCAGTTAAAGGCACACACCAATAACCCTTCAATAAATCAATCTTGGTCAGAAACTTTGCTTGCCCTACACTATCAATACAATCATCAGTCCTAGGTATTGGAAACACATCAGTTCTAGTTACAACATTGACTTTGCGATAATCTGTACAGAATCTAGTACTTCCATCAGGTTTTGGAACTAGCACACAGGGTGAACTCCAATCGGAGTTGGAGGGTCTGATAATATCATGTTTTAACATGTACTCAACCTCTTTCTCAGCAATCTTTCTCTTTTCAGGATTCATCCGGTATGGATGCTGTTTTATTGGTTTGGCATCACCAACATCTACATCATGAGAGGCTATAGTAACTCTCTTTGGAACATCAGGAAACAAATCCTCATTTTTCTTGATCAACCTTTCAAACTGATCTCTCTGTGAGGGTTCTAAGTGCTGGAGTTTTACATCAAGATTTTGCAACACTTCAGTGTTTGACAATTTACATGAAAGAACTTCAGCTTTAATTCTTGGTTCATCATCTTGAAACTCCCCCTCATCTTCACACGTTTCGACCATTGGAGAATCTGAAGTGACAGCTGCAACCCTAGCATTTCTGTCATGATAAGGCTTTAGCATGTTAATATGACACAATTGTTTTGGTTTTCTCCTATCTGGGGTCTTCACAATGTAATTGAGATCATTGAGTTTTGTCAGAATTTCATATGGACCATGAAATCTAGCCTGCAATGGATTGGACTGCAAGGGAAACAACACAAGGACCTTGTCTCCTGGTTTAAACTCACGGCTTCTAGCCTTATGATCATACCAAGTTTTCATTTTTCCCTGACTTGATTTCAAGTTCTCTTTGGCAAGGTCACAAGCTGCACGCAATCTTTCCTTGAACTTGCCAACATAGTCTAACAGACTGATTTGCGGCTCTTCCTCTTGCCATTGTTCACTCAATAATAGCAAAGGTCCTCTCACTTCATGACCAAACACTAGCTCAAATGGACTGAATCCAGTAGACTCCTGCACTGCTTCTCTAGCTGCAAACAACAGCAAATGAACCCCTTCATCCCAGTCTTTCTCATGGTCATAACAATAAGTCCTCATCATTGTCTTGAGAGTGGAATGAAACCGCTCTAAGGCACCCTGACTTTCTGGATGATAGGCACTAGAAAGAATCTGCTTTGCACCTAGTTCATACACAACCTGCTGAAACAATCCTGAAGTGAAATTGCTACCTTGGTCTGACTGAATTTCCCTGGGAAGACCAAACAACGTGAAGAACTTTATCAAAGCCTTCGAGATTGCAGTTGCCTTGATGTTACGTAGAGGTATGGCTTCGGGGAATCTGGTAGATGCACACATGATTGTCAACAAGTACTGATTTCCAGATCTAGTCTTGGGTAATGGACCAACGCAATCAACAATGACCCTAGAGAATGGCTCCCCAAATGCTGGGATAGGCTGCAATGGAGCTACAGGTGGGTCTAACTGGTGTTTTCCAACTACCTGACAAGTGTGACAGGTTTTGCAAAAGTTGGAAACGTCTTTCCGAAGCCCAGGCCAAAAGAAGTGTTTCATGATCTTATCAACAGTCTTGTTAACACCAAGATGACCTCCTAAAGGTAAACTATGAGCCATTGTTAAGATCTCATTCCTATAGACCTTCGGAACAACAATTTGCCTGACCACTGCCCAATCTGCATTGGCAGGGATATCAGGAGGGCGCCACTTCCGCATCAACACACCATCCTTGAGATAATACCCAACTGGAACTGCATCTATTTCTTTTTCAGGAAGGGCTCTCCTCTTTAGTACACCAATTTCAGGATCATTAGTTTGCTCCTCAATCAACCGCTTTCTGGACAGAGACAAGTCTCCAGACACATCAGAATCACCAGACCCATCCGGCTGGCTGAATAGAGAACTGATAAAAGTATCTGATAAGTCCTCAAACGGAGAAACCATAGTAGGCCAATCAGAGTCATGAGGCGAACCACCTGAGTCCTGACTATTCAATGTACTGGACGGCACCACAACATCATCTTCTTTAGCCTTCTTGGCCATAGCACGAGTCACTGCGCAAGAAGGGTACAGAGATGGGTCCTCATCCCCATTTTCAGTGCTCGGCTGTGAAGTAAGATGTACAGGGGGAACTACTTTGCCCCCAGCCAGGTCATTGCCTAGCAACAGAGAAACACCCTTTATAGGTAGACTTGACATAAGTCCCACCTTTACCTGTCCTGTAACTAAATCTGACTTCAAGAATATAGAGCGCAGGGGTACAGATACAGTTCTCCCTTCAATACCTTGTACAAGTATGAAATCCCCTGAAGCGGTCTCATCACGTAACTCCAAGGAGTCCATCAACAAAAGTGACTGAGAAGCTCCGGTATCCCTTAGGATATATATGGGGACAGGAGTAGTATGCTCATTCAGAGCCACAAATCCCTCTGACACAAATGGAAGAAATTCCTCCCTCACAAAGTCAGCTGTATTAGGCTTTTTAGCCCCACAAGAAGCAGGCAATTTAGCAGATTGGTTATCTACTACAGGGGTTTCTAACCTTGTTTTCACAAAGGCATTTGGTTTGGTATCCTTTTCTTTTTCTTTCTTAGCTTTAAGGAACCAACAGTTAGTTGTAACATGACCAGATTTCTTGCAATAACTGCAAACTAGACCACTTTTGTCACTGTCAGCTTTCACACTTTGATCAGACCTATTACTGGATTTCTGAGCACCATCACCAGATTTGTCTTTGTCTTTGGGTGAGGAATCTTGGGTATCACCGTAACCCTTTTTCTGAAATTGGGACCATTTATTGTTACTGCTAGACTGAAATTTGGACTTATGAGTGAGAACATATTCATCTGCAAATTTGGCAGCTGATTGCAAGTTCAGTGCTTGCTTCTCATTAAGGTAGGTCTTAACATCATCCTTAACACAGTTCTTGAATTCTTCAACTAACACCATCTCTTTTAGTGAGTTGAAATCATCCTTGACCTCCATAGAAGTACACCAGCGCTCAAAGCAAACCTGCTTTTCATTAGCAAATTCAACATAAGTCTGATTTTCAGATTTCTTCAGACCTCTGAATTTCTGTCGGTAAGCCTCTGGAACCAACTCGTAAGCTCTCAAAATAACCTTTTTGACAACCTCATAATCAGAGGAATCATCTGCAGACAAAGCCGAATAGGCTTGTTGAGCTTTACCCTTGAGGACAGTTTGCAACATCAGAGGCCAGTGTTCCTTTGGCCACTGGCAACTCTTTGCTACCTTTTCAAAACACTGGAAATAGTTGTCAACATCCTTTTCCGAAAATGGAGGCACCAGTTTTACCTCCTGGCTAGCCCGAAATTTATTTTCAGTTTGAATTTTTATTTTTAGTTGCTCCATTTGGAGTCTTTCTTCTCTATCGAATTTCTCTAATTCAAAATCTCTCTGTCTTGCAAATTTTTCTAACTCAAATTCTCTTTGTTTTTCTTCTCTTGCTAATTTTTCTAACTCAAACTGCCTTTGTTTTTCTTTTTCTTCCCTCTCAAATTCTCTTTGTTTCTCTTTTTCCTCCCTTTCTTTTTCTCTTTCTTCCCTTTCTTTCTCTTTTTCCTCCCTTTCTTTTTCTCTTTCCTCCCTTTCAATCTCTAGCATTTTTAATTTAAGTTCCATTTCTATATTTGGATTTTCCACTGGAAACTGTTCCAGATCTCCGGGTGCAAACACATTTTCATCAATGTAATATTCAACTATCTCTCTAGCCAGTCTTGCTTTTCGCATGGCTGGTTTTACCTCTGTCAGCTCCAACTGTCTGCAAATTTCTAGCAGTTCTGTCTTTTTAAAAGACTTCAAAACCCCTACGGTTGGTGATGCCAAGAAATCATCCATTGCTGTTGTCAATATATATCTAGGAAAATTCACAAAAACAATTTCACAATTTGGAATGTTAGATTTTCAATAAATTACTCACACAATGATCTATCCCGGACCTTGAGCCCCCAATTTGTTATGGCCCCAATTTGTTATTACATTTATAACACAACAGCAACAGCAAGGGATGACAAACACAGTTTTAACAACTAAAACACATTTAATTTTTAACAAAGACAAAGACTAATAACAACCTACAACTAAAGACCAAGATTGATAAATAAGAAAAAAAAGAAATAATTACAGTCCCTTTTTAGTGGGGTGGCTTGGTGATGTCCTGGATGAAGAAAATGCTCAAACACAGTCAAAGAAATCCACAAAAGAAACGTCACAGGTCTTGAACAGAATGGCAGGTCTGGTCATCTTCTTGCAATTTCTCCTACTACTTTACTGTCTCAATTCTTTTCCTTATATACTCTTTTGCAGACCCCACCCACATTTAGACCTCTTTTTTTTAACTTTCTGAGACTTGCCCCAGACATGTCTGGAAACATGTCCAAACATGACTCCAGTCTGAGCTTAACAAAAACAAGGTAAATACTGCCATCTAGTGGCCTATATTCACATTACACAATACACCCCAAGTAAATTTCACACTGGATTTCTCCTTAAAGAAAGCAGTTGCAAATGGAAAAAAAGCAAGCAAATTCAGAAAACATCATCAACATGACAGCACTTGTGCTGCAAAAGCTCACAACACATGAAAAAAGGCAGATGCACCACAAAAGCTCACAACATATGCCAAAAGGCAGACACAAATCTGATTCATGTTGCATGGCCATTTATGAGAGTGGAATCCATTCCCCTTTTTGCCTGTACGCAGGCGTTGAGCGTTGTTCAAAACCTAAAAGACTAGCCATCTGGCTTTTTTCGCCTTATTGACCTCATCACATACAGCTGATGAACTGCTTGCCATCCTCCAGGGCTAAATTCCATCCATATTATTGCTACAAGTGCTACATTTTCTTGGTTTGAAACAGGTTTTAATATCATGAATGTTCTCGCAAATATGTGACCAGCCATGAAAAAAGGCTGGCAGGGTCCAAATTTTCAAAATTCAGTTTTATGTTTTTTTTTATAGAGTGGACCTTCCTCTTCCAGAAATTCATCTGGATGCGTATTTGCTGTATTTAAATTAATGTCATTCAAATTTGCATACCTGTCGGCTCTCACGCAAATAGCTTGATCCGTACGCTCTTAATAGCCTACTTAACTGCCGAGTGCCACTTTTTTATCAACCCAATACTGAGAGTGAAAGGCAATATTTCATTGGAACGCGGACCAGTTCAATCAACGCGAAGCATTGGCCTATTAATAAGTAAATTATTTTTCTGTACTGAATTTAGCCCATGATTTCATCGCTGTGATGAATTATTGGAAAATGCGTCAATAAAGGAAAATCATTGAGAACTAGCCAGGACAAATAAAGGGACGTGTCTGTGCCCCCCCAATTCCCACTTCTAGCTCCGCAAATGAATAATAGCCAATTTTCGGCAGTATTGAAATGGAAATTTATCGAGACACTGAGGGGATTCCGCACGACGTATATGGAGCTAAATCCAGTGGAGCAGATGCAGTCGCGGTTTTCTCAATGGGATGATCACGGCTTGGAGGTACCTTTTACCATGACGGGTCACATGTTTTTCTTTTTTTTTTTTGTTGGTGCTGCAGATGATTTATGCCAAAATGTATCAATTTGCGCATGCCTGCCGTTTTGCAGGGCAGATGCCATCAAATTACACACCGATGCAGGTCATTTGTAATTATAAATGTGAACTACCAAGACAGGCAAATCTGATCTGAAAAAAATTATTGGAATTGAAAAATAAGGCTTGTAATGTGAACAGCGTTTTTGGCTTTTTTGAACTGAAGACTTACCTAGCAGAGTACTGCTCGTTAAACCTCTTCTTATCAGCCACATGCTGATAACTAGCCTTCAAACAACTCATCTGTTTTTTGTATTATTGTCAGTTAAAACCATTTTTCAACAGTACTTCCCATATTATGTACACCTCATGTAGTTTCTTATATGAACTAGGAACTGAATATTTGAAGAATTGACACCTCAGGTGCTGCAACAGAAGATCTGTGACATCTAACTCACTGTTTTCCTTCCCTACTCAGAAAGCTGGACATCCACACTTAGACTTGAAATTGACAGCAGGGTGAAAGCTGCAGTCTGCAGCAATGCCTCAGTCAAAAACCAAAACTCAGTTTTTTAGGCTTTGTCTGTATTTTCTTGTGTCTCTGCACTGAAAAAATAAGCATTTTTAAATATTTTTTTTATTTTTTTACCCTCTCTTCCCCCCATCCTAAACACAGTCAAACTGTTTTACCCACCGCAAAGCAACCTGCTCCCATCCACTCAGGGGGAAGACGCCGTGGCACTTGATTCCCCAGACTCACGTGAAGATAAGCCCTCGCTGCTTTACACAATGCAGTTGCACCACCAATTACACACTGTCTATGCCATCAGAGGATCAGGTAGTCAGCGTATAATTCAGTTTGTAAAGCTGCATTCGCCTAGCCAATGAGAAATGATCTTTACAGAGTGATGCAATAACAAATTTTAAATTTTAACCAGCGTGACCCCAGTTGGCTGCGCCCTCAATAGAGGGAGACCTTCAGAATCGTGACTATCTTTGACCCAGTGATGCCTTAGATCACAGCACACGGCTATAGACATGAGCAAATCATGAAATTTCGAGGATGAAGTGACACGAGGAGGTACAGTTTTACCTTTGTTGAAATGTTGAAAATAATTAGATGAATCACTGCTTTCTGACTTTCTGAATTCAGTAGAACAACAAGCCGTATAAATTGACTGGATATAAATAATTTTATCTATGTTTGTGACTCAGGATAAGAATTTAAACTGAAAACTGAATGTATTATCATTATTATTCTAGGGAACCTTCATCTACTGCCATCAAAAATAAGTGTGTGAGCTTTGTAATATTATGGACAACCAAACTCATCCCAGCTTCCTGAATCTTCAGAGTCAGTGAGGGATTTCATAGGCCTAGCTTGAAAAAAAAAAAAAAACTGGGTGCTTGAAGTCTGGTGGTGATGGATGCTGTCAGCCCCCCTTATTTTTCCAGACTTCAAAAACACTGATACACTGTGATTCCTGGTCAAGAACCTCGTGTTGCTCCATATTCTCAACTGCGGCAATTGAAAACCTATCAAGACTTCATTATTCAGTAAATTCATGCCTCTTGTAAACTCCTTGACGTGTAAGTGCAGTGCACACAAAGCAATTGCAGAATACAAGTGGATCCTGCATCCTAAAATCAAACCCAGCTCAAAATGCTTCAGCCGCATCTTTCGGCATGTGGTAAGTTTCTGGGTATCCCCCCGGCACTTGAAATACCCCCTTCCAAAACCACCCAACAGGAACACAATAATCTCGCCCTCAGTGGGTTGATCAGGGCTGCCGACCCCAGTGGAGCCAGCATAACCATTTTTGCACGCTGAGCCCCATGTTGCTTTGCTTATGACAGTAAACCAAAAATGTGCTCAACGACATTTAGCTTTGCAGCATGCAGTGCATTGCTGTCATTGTTAATGAGTCTGCCCTCTGTGCGCTGCGCCAACCAAGACCCTCAAGGCCATAAAACAACAGCAGGGAGGGCCCATAATCCAAATTAGAGTGTTTCTAAGTTAGATTGTGTTTAATTTTATCTTGCATGAGTGTATTGCATTAATTGTGGGTGGGGGAAGAAGACAAGTTTACCTGGATTTCAGCCAGTGGACAGGCAGGGAGGAGAACAATAGAAGTCAACGGAGTGAAATTTTGGATCATGTCTTCAGACGGAACATAGTTCTTTTTAAATGTTCCCCGGGTTCCTGAAGAACCATATGTGCCTGATAACTAGATGACTGTTGGGCAATTGATATTAATTTCCCCATACGCATTTGACTAGCCAAAAAAGAAAACATGCAGTACTGTTGTTTGCACTCTGACAGGATAACATGACATGTTTCATTCTTAATTTGCAATGGATTAAAGGCACGACAAAGGACAGGGCATGAGCCAGACTCGCTCAACACATTGTTTTGCGTAGTACTCTTTTAATCTATGTGCCGCAGTCTGTTACGGTGGTATACGGTATATGCCCTTAAGGATTATACTTCCTTAGCAATATCAGAAGTGTTTCCCTTCGATGTGGCTGTTAGCGAACCTTTGTGCTTTAGTAATGGTCTGGACTGGGATGGGTGAGCGTGATAGAGCATATTATGTTACCACACAGAGAAACGCCTCAGTCTGATTCAATTCTGCATGCTGACTGTATCAGCTCAACTGTGGAATGAACAGTTGGGAAGGAACTACAGCCTTAAATCAGAAAATGTCGAGACTGCATATTGAAATAAAATAAAAACTGAAAACAGTGATTTGTTACTTCTTTGACCTTTATTATACTGAAATCAGTACAATGGCACATTTTTTATGTTCCACCACATTAATTTTATTGATTTTTTGGGATAAACACTTATTTAAATATTTATTTTTGCAGCATATTCCGAAAAAATTGGGACAGTAAAGTGTTTATCGCTTTGTAATGTTGCCATTCCTTTTCACAACACTTGGGACCGAAGACACCAAGTGATTAAGTGCTCCTGGAGTAATTTTGTCTCATTCTTCCTGCAAACAAGTCTTATCGTGCACAACAGATCTGCATCTTTGTTTGCACATTTTGCAAATCAAAATGCGCCACATACTCCCCATTGGCGACAAGTGGGAATGGCTGGCCGGCCAGTCCAGCACGAGCACCCTCTTCTTTCTTGATATGTTGCGTCAAATTTCTTTGCACTCTTCTGTAACAATGGTTCCTTCACAGCAGTGCAAATTACCCTTGCCCAAGGCACAGACACATGCCCATACCATGAAAAACCATGACTTTTGGATTTGGTGGTGGTGATAGTCTGGATATTTCTTTTCCGCTTTCCTCTTCCTTCATAATCTCTCCTCAGAGCAAACTACATCCACTTCTTCTGAAAAAGACCTGAAATATTGATTCTTTTAACTGCAATACACGCATATATACTTAATTATGGTCCATCACAGATGCCTGCGAGATGTCGATGGTGCCTCTGATAACAATAAGCTTCCTTTTTGCACAGTTTTAACTGGAATTTGTGGCTTTAATTATGTTTTGTAGTATTTGGCAAAAGGACCGCCAGAGTAATCCTGAAAGTATGTGGCGATATCGCTCATAGTTGAATGATGTTTCTTGATGCTGTGCCATCTGAGTGATTGGAGAGCACACGGGTATTCAGCTTAGGCATGCGCTCTTGACCTCAGATATTTCTCCAGATTCCTTTTAACTTTTAACTGTATCATGCACCATAAAGGGCATATCAAAATTCCAATCCATCTTTCTTTGAGGAATATTATTTTAGAATCTTTCAACGATTTGCTCACACATTTGTGGGCAAATTGATAATCCCCAGCCTATTTTGCTCCAGAAGGACAAGGCCTTTCCTCAATGCTGTTTTTGTACCAAATCATGATTAGAATCACCTGCCAATTTCAGCTGTTTCAAATCGCATCATTATTATCCCCTCGCCAACAAATTAGTCGGAGGGAGATATAGTAACACCGCCGTCCATCCGTCTGTAACAAGTCTGGTTTCCGTTCTTCCGTACTTTAGTAATGTTTCACGGATTTCAATGAAATTTGATAGGAAGGAAGTTGATATCAAAATACTGGCTAAGTTCGATTTTGGAGTATGTAGGTCAAAGGTCATAGCTCATTAAATATGTGAAAATGGTTTCCGTTCAATAACTTGAGTAATGTTTGATCGATTTTCATGAAATTTGAAATGAAGGTTCATGGTATGAAAATACAGCCTAAGCCTGATTTCATAGTAAGTAGGTCATAGCTCACTAAATATTCGAAAAATGATTGCCAGAAGATCTTACAGTATAACGTGTTGACTGTCCCATTGGATCTTCTCATTTTGTTGTCATGAATGCTGCTTCTTAATCACATCCAAGATTTCTTTAATGCCATTAGACTGTTTCCAATTTTATACAGTACTAACCTTCGAAAGTTCAAGAATAAGTTCATATTATGCTTTAACTTTTCACTCTAATTTTTTCACCTTCTCATATATGCTTTAATCTTCTTTAAATCCCAGATTTTTTTCACATTCTTTTATTAAATCTTCATAACAAGTAACATAAAGTTTATTTTCAGATCCTCTCATGAGCCATTCCATGATGTACAGAAAGTTTACTACATCCTGTACATCCAATCCCCGGGTATTAATAACTTCCTTGCCTAGTAATATAGCATAGTCTAATGAAAGTAACTTCTCACATATATAGACATGTACATGTACAACATTTGTACCCCTGGCGAGGGGATGCAGCGCTTTGCGTCGCCCTTGTTGGATTTCTTTTTACCTCAATACTTGTCTTAAATTTCTCCTATTCTAACTTTTTTTGGAATGCACAAGTGGAGGTATATTTACCAGTAATGTGAAGTTCACCTGACAAACCATTACATATCTTTTCATTGTACTGTCAGCAGTGAAGTAATTTGGGCATTTTCCATCCTTTCCTGACTTTTTCTAAGTTGGAGTTGAAGGCTAAGGGCAGAGAGGAACAGTCTACATGGAATACGAGCGTGTGCTTCGGTAACAATTCATTCAGTGTTTAAAATTCATGGTAAAAATATCGTTTCTGAATGATGAATTTTAAAGCTCTGATACTGGGCTGCAGGTTTCCTGAAAAAACACAGATGGGAGAACATAGATGACCATGTGAGTTAAGACCTTTACAAAAACTACGTAGTAACATTCATTACAGTGAGTGTGGCTGTAGTTTTTGAACCTGGACATCACAGCCATTTCTTAATCAATCTCATTGGTTTGTTTAAATCTATGCCAATGTGTATCTACACTGAACACAAATATAAAGGCCTCATGCCAAATTTTTGAGTTTTTATTAACAAAAAAACTGGAACTGGGATCTGTCTGTGAATAGCACTCTTCTCCAGCATGCCAAGGGCCATTGAACGTGTGCATATGCCCATGCGAGTCGGTTCCGACACCGGACAGCAGTGAGATTCAGACCACAGTGAGGACGCCGAGCGTGTAAGTTGGCTTCTCGCAAGCGGTTACGGACTGTCTGTGGTGTGATGCGTCTGTTGTACAGACCAACGGTCTCATCTGCTATGCAAGTCGCTGATCTGAGCCGATCCTGCAGGTGGATGAGCCGGATGTAACGATCTTGTGCTGGTGCAGTTACACGTGGTCGATGTGGATGAGGTCGATTTGCAGTACTGCCCGTCTGTCGGAAACGAATTCTCCAACGGCTTATCGTCCAATAGTTAACATTCAGCTGCACAGCGACCGCTCTGGTGGACATTCATCCATCCAGCATGCCAATGGCACATTCCCACATGACCTGAGACATCTGAGGCATGATGACTTTTGACAAAATTTGACATTTTAGGGAGGCCTTTTATTGTCCCCAGTATAAGGAGTGTCTGGGTACTGCTCATTCTGTCTGATCACCGTCTGGAAATGCCACACCCATGTACTGAGTGAAATCACTGAGCAAATGCTCACTGACAGAGAGAAGGATTAAAAAATGGGACACAAATCAAGAGAAATATCCCTACTGCACAAGTAAAAGTCAGCATATGCTCACATATGGCATCAATATTTGACATGGGGCATTTATACTTTTGTTCAGTGTATGATCTAAACTGCTTCTTCACTGGGCTTGTGAGGGAGCTGGACCCTATTCCAGCTAACTATGGGCGAAAGGTTTGAGCGCACCCTGGACAACTCACCAATCCATCACACGGCGCACACATCATTTACTACCTACATACCAACAAGCAAATTTAGAGTCTCCAATTAGCCTGAAATGCATGTCTTTGGACTGTGAGGAAACCAGGTTACCCAGATTAATCCCATGCGAACACAAGGGGAACATGCAAACTGTACACAGCTATGAACCCACTGCACCAGCATGCCACCAGTGACATTATCCCCTTTTCAAACAATACAGTGGATAACAAATATTTCCAGATAGACCCCATTTGATATGCTGTTAGTTAATGAGAGTGCCTTTGTTTACAATCATACTTTTAGATTCAAGCACTGTCAGGCTTCCATAAACACTAAGACACTCACTTATGCAAGTTTGCACACATATACAAAAATACATAGCTATCAGTGAGCTATTTTCCCAAGGCAGAAACAAGACAAATGACCCTCTAAAGGGCTTAATTTGCACTATTATGGCATAGGTATTGACACAAAACTGAGAGTAAGACAATTGTGAGGGACACCGCAAAACACTGTCCAACTTTCATTGCTTTACAGAGGCCAATAAAAAGGAAAGAAAAGAATCCCTCAAGTAACATACACCTGCTCGTCGTGTTTTTTGTTTCCACTTTATGCTCTCCAGGAGGAACAGAAGCAAGCTGACTAAAGCCACAAATTCAAAACATTTACACAATACCTTCTGTGTTCTCCTAAAGCCATTGTTTTCTCTATTAGGAAGAGCTGTCTAATATAAAGTAACTTGATCAGTCATTAACCAAATAACACTCAAAAGAGTATTGCACGCACGCACACACGCGCGCACACACACACACACACACACACACACACACACATATGCTTCAACCAGGAGAGACTCAAGTGAAATCAACAAAATATTTATTATCCTTTGAGCATAAAGGGGTAACATGCTTACAATCGAATCAAGTCTTTGGCGCTTGGACTCTTTGAGAAGACTTGAAGATCAGGAGCACTGCCCGGAGCAGCCGCAGGAAATCGCCCGAAGAGTCCAGACACTGGTGGTGGTGGTGGCTGAAGACTGGTGAAGCTGGAGTGGCAGAACGGGAGGTCTGATGAGTAGGGTGGCGTTGGGGCGGAGGTGGGTCAGCAAGCGGCAGCATGGGCGAAGACAGCAGCAGAATGATTGGCTAGCGACGCGACTGAGGTGTGCCCTGGTTGGATAGAAGCAATCAGCTGCAATGCCAGCTGACTGCTCATTGACAGCCCCGGATATTGTCTGCGGAGGATCCGAAGTGAACATGCATGAACAAAATAGACGGGGTTGACAAGCGCGAAAGAGAGAGAGTCTTCCTGGCTAAACTTTCGCTAAGCTTCATATAACCACAACCTAATCCAGATACAATTTCCTGAGATCAAATAAAACTCTGGGCTTTAACTAAACGGCCACATCCCATCATCAGGGCCTTGTACCACACCATTCGATCACCTGTTAGCCTTTCCCGAGACTGTTTAATGAATAGTTCCATGGAGACCCTTAGTCAGGGACATTTTTGTTAAAGGATTTCTCTACAGTTTGTCACGTAGAAAATCAATGACTTAATACAGTGAAGAACGCAGTCACTTAGGCCTTGCATTGTCGGAGGATGCTCAGCTGCATGCTAATTGAATAGGCTTTGGTGTTATGCTCCGTAAATATGTAAAACACACTGTTGCGCTCTGGGTCTCAGCTTTGAGCAAAGAAGAAGGGAAGAGGGACATAGGATGGGCATTCAGCATCAATAAGTTTGGTGTCTCAATAGCTAGAGAGATCATGAGTAGTAAATCTCAGCCCTGAGATTCATAATGAGGATTTTGTGTTGAGTGTGAATTGTATGTTTGTGGTTACATGGCACACATAAAACATGCATACATGAAATCAGTTTGTTTCTGACTGTAAATATGACGCTGAATTATTTGTCCCAGTATGTACAAAATAAAATGCGTTGACTCACATTTTCCAGTGTCATCAAATATTTGAATTCAGTTGAGTCACAGGTGTCTGGTGTGTTTGAGTGACAAAGAGCCATCTGGCCTTGTCATCCCTCTATATAGAATTCAGATATTGCATAACCTGGCAAACCATCTGTTCCCCTATGCAAAGCCCATGTTCAAAATAAAAATTCTGAGATGTCTGTTTTAAGATTATGCTCTGGCTGATTAGCTTACACGAGGCCAGTGTGGCTAATGTCAGATCTCTGGGAGGATAACTATATTTTACATGTACAGGGAAGAGAGTATTATAAATAACAGACAGCCAGTACAGTTTGCTTCTCACAGTTTGGGGCCTGATAATGAAGGTGAGCTGCATATAGACCAATGCTCTGTACTAATCCCTTCAGGTACCATTGTAGAATATAGATACAGATCAAGGATTCCACCACAAGGGCTGCTCAGCCCAAAATAAGCACGTTAGATGCCTTATGCAAAGCTCAGGAAGAAAAATCAATTCTGATAGGACCACTTCATCAAAAAAGAAAATTTTTATTGCAATATACAGGCATACAATCATACATTGGGTTTGGAAACATGGTTCTGTTATGAGAGATCCCTGCCCGTCCAAACGAGGAACCGAAGGCAAGGAGCTGCTGGTAATCCCCCTCCAAGGAACAGAGCCAACAGCAGCATTGACCTCATGAAAGAGACATTGCTATAGAATGAAAATTTAGACAAAGAGAGCCAGGTTAATGAAAACAATAGATTAATGGAGCTGGGGTGGAGGAGGGTTGTTGAGCGAGCGCACTGAGGAGCAGCTTCCCGAGGCGAGCTTAAGTGGAGGAGCATATTACCAGCCAAGCAATCAAGCAGCTAGGCCAGATGACAGTCATGTGCACTTAGGTAGAAGCTGCTCCTCTGTTAGCAGGTTTGACTCCATGGCCTATCAGAACTTATGTCAAGTCTTCATTTCTGATAGGACCACTTTGTCAAACAGGAAAATATTTATTGCCACTTACAGGCATACAATCATTTATTGAGTTTGGCGATATGGCTCTGTTATAAGAGATCCCTGCCCATCCAAACGAGGAAACGAATGCAGGGAGCTGCTAGTAATCCCGCAACAGAACCATACCAGAAAGGCCAGCTGAAATGCAGAAACGTTAAGCAGTAGATGCATAGTGGTCGCCTGGCGGCAGAGAATTTCTCTTGAAGCCGATACAAGAGGAATATACTATGTAAGAGTACAATGTGTCATGACAGCCCGGCAGCTGGCACAATTTCTCTTGATGCCGATACAAGAGAAATATTCTATATGAATTGTATTATACGTAGTGACAACCTGGCGGTTGGCACGATTTCTCTTGATGCTGATACAAGAGAAATGTACCATATGAAGTGCATTACTGTATGTGTCGTGACAACCCGGTGGTTGGCACAATTCTCTTGATGCCGATACAATAGAAATTATGTATGCTTTGTATTATGTGCTGTGACAGCCTGGCGGCTGGCACGATTTCTCTTGATGCCGATACACGAAAAATATACTATGTGAGTTATATTCAAATAGCTGGTACAAGTATGATGAAATGAGATGACCTTTTTTTATATATTAATGAAAGTGAGAGGGGTGATGAATGAGATGGCGTAGAATAGTGTTGTGACGCTGATACCCTGACTATGTGACTGCAAGAAGTCTAGACGATGCGTGAGCAGAAATGTGTGTAAGTGTGGAGATGGGCATGCAAACATATCTTACAACATTTGCTCATTAATTTTGCGGCTCCATGATGTCCTTGAATCCAGGACTAAGGTATTGATTACATGCCGAAGACGACCAACATCCCATGGCCTTCAGTGTCGAGACAGAAGCAACGGAAGCGGCGTTTGTGCTACTCCAGTACTGAAGGAGTGGAGTGTGCGAAGTTGAGGGGAGAGGCCACAGCTAGCAAACTAGGTGGAGTCTCGCTGCAAACCAGGACCGAGAGATGGGTCTCTCGGCTTCGATGAGGAACAGATGTAGTTTGCTGGATATACTCCATAGACCAGACTGTTCTGATGGTGGAGATTGGGCAGCACTTGGCAGAGGGTCAGATGGCGATGATTGCGAAGACCACCAGCAGCATGCTCAGGGCAGGGCCCTACTTCAGACATGGAGGGAACACAAAACCAGGCAATTAGTGGAGAGCAGGAGGTGGAAGCAGCGCTGGGAATATACCATGAAATAATGTTGTGAACTCAAAGTTGATATAAAAATAGATGACCATGATTGCAAAATATGCATTCATGAATCTGAAAATTGCTAAAATCCGAGCCCCACCCCCCCAAAAAAAACTATGATGCCATAAACCAAAGACCAGAAGCTAATAACGGGCATAACCCAAAGACCAGATTCGAATAACAGGATGCCTTTACAGCCAGAGACCATGTGGTCTTTATGGCTTTTGGATACCTAGCAAACTTAAAGGCTATAGTACATTCTGAGCAGACTGATACAAAGCCATTTCGATTGAAATGATGGGCAAGATGACCAAAGCGCAAACTAGCTGGCTGACATAGGAATAATATTGGTGAGGTATCGGCAAAATATCGCCACACCATGGCATTGCTGAGTGTGCGAAAGATCAGCCACATCTGAGGAGGTGAGCTTGATATTGTCAAGCAACCGAAGGCTTACTTCCCAAGCAAGTGATAACTTGCACAGCAATCATAATTCTACTCACTAGAGTACAAGTGCGTGTACAAAGATGCCAAATTATGGGGAAAATAGAGCTTTGGAAATAGGAAAGGTAATGTAAGTGAATTGCTGTCATATTTACAAACAAGGATGAGTATGACCTGCTTGATAACAGAAATTACAGTGCCAACTGGAATGACATCAGGAATGAGTCCTGATCATTCCACAGCATTAGGTGGAATTTTTGGTTGGAGCCACATCCACTTTATTCATTTATTTTATAATTTATTTATTTTTTATTTCTTTTTTTTTAACAATTGCTGGACGCTTCATTTGATAGCATTTGTTGTAGGTTTGTCTCGTGGTGTATGTGATGCGATTTGCAAACTGTTACCTTAACTGAACTCTGCTACCAATGGCAGCACCAGCTAGGGATAGCCAATAACTAAGAAAAGTGTAGTTACAGCGTGACTATTGGAAACAAGTAGAATTCAAGCAGCATAGCAGCAATCGATTTAAGCATTCATGGTGAACACAATTGGTCCAGTCATTTAACAGCAGTAAGCCAACCATCATCTGAATGATGCTTAATCCATTTCAGCCACAGCTATTCAAATTATGAATAATACAACATGAACAATTTCCTGTGTCAAACATACTGTAGCAGATATTTTAAAGCATGAAGTAAATCAAAGCCATGCAAAAATATATAAAACAAGGCACAAAGTTCATCCATTGAATATTTCAATGGGAATAATAGGGATAAACGCGACTCAATATAAGCATTCCGATAGAAGCCATAAGCAGGTTCAGCACTGCGGTAAGATAATGTTCATGATGCATTTTGTTAGGCTTGCAACTCGTATACACTGACCGTGCGAAGAAATGAGCGAGGAACCTGTACATAAATAAAATCAGTGACATTTGCCAACTAATAATAAACCGTTGTAAATTAGGGACCGGTCATCCGTGCCAAGAACTTATTTCTTATCGGCTGTGGACGTGCTAACAGCAAATTGATTGGTGCATGACGCTGGAGTCTCATCACAAAAACTCTTTCCTAAGCTTCACTTATCCAGGAGTAAAAACGAAGAGAACAAGCAGCTTGGGTAACTTCACAAAATGCAATAATACTGCACTGAAGCACTAGCACTGCCGGGACTTTCATGAAATGTTCGCACTCCCGCACACACGTGTTTGCAAGACATACAGGTTCAATTCACACGTTGCCGATTTAGGACAATACCGCAGTACACTAACTGCGTTTTAAGAACACATTCGAACAGTGGCGATTCGCAATAGGCGAGCAGATCGCAATTCTTGCCGTGGAAAAATTATTTAGCTACCAACAATGAGTGCTTCCCAAGCGAGAACTGGAATTGACGAGCACTCGTGGCTGCATCCAGATGAGCACGTACTGCTCTAAATTTACAGTTTGACAAATGACCCCAATTACACAAAGATTCCTTCCACAAACACATAAGGCAATGATTCAAAACAAGCCACATTTTAAGACAAATAAGCTTGCGCATGTTGGCCTTCATAACCGAGCACTAGTGATGTTACGTCTTACACTGAGGCCCCAAGGTCTGTATTGATCAAAGGGGGTGTGTCCAAATGAAGCCTGTACCGAGGGCTGTATCGTTTTTCAGAATATCACGTGACCAAAGACAAACGAGGCCCCGGTTCTCTGAAATCTCGTGATTGCCTCATTGTGTGATTCGATTCACTGAAAAAGCCGCGAGAAATTCAAGACGTGTTCTGTGTTATCTGGTGAGGTACATGCAGAACACTGGAGATCATGGAGCCAACAAAAAGGAGGAGGACATCATCCGTTTCGGAACATTTTGGTATGATAAAAAAAACATAATATGCATCTGCTGATATCAATCACGTGGAGGATGAGTGGTGTGTGTGTCTACATAGAAACAAACGCACTCACACTCACACATATGTATTTGTGTATGTGTGTGTGTTTGCAAATTTAGCCCACATGTAATCAAAGTAGCACTGCTGTACATCAAATGACCAGCAGATGGTAGTACTCCCAAATGAGCTATTATACGGGGCTTCATGATCAGCCTTTTCATGAAGCAATTGGCTGGAAAGATTCGATGCATTCACGAGGCCTCATCACACCATCACTACCGAGCACTCCTAGCGTAGTAGACATCGGTGGAACCAGACATATTTTACTGGGGCACATGCCCCAGTATTGGTCTGCAGGGCCCCAGTATAATTTTCCCCAGGGGATTAAAAAAAAAAAATCACGTTTTAAGTGTACATGTCCACATAATCAACAGTAAGAGAATCTACAGTAACAGAAAGTGCATAGGCACACAACTACTTAATACAAAACCAGTGAAGTTGGCACGTTGTGTAAATCGTAAATAAAAACAGAATACAATGATTTGCAAATCCTTTTCAAGCTATATTCAATTTAATACACTGCAAAGACAAGTTACTTAATGTTCGAACAGGTAAACTTTGTAATTTTTTGCAAATATTAGCTTATTTGGAATTTGATGACTGCAACATGTTTCAAAAAAGCTGGCACAAGTGGCAAAAAAGACTGAGAGAGTTGAGGAATGCTCATCAAACACTCATTTGGAACATCCCACAGGTGAACGGGCTAATTGGGAACAGGTGGGTGCCATGATTGGGTATACAAGCAGCTTCCCTGAAAAGCTCAGTCATTCACTAACAAGGATGGGGCGAGGGTCACCACTTAGTGAACTATTGCATGAGCTGATTGTCGAACAGCTGAAAAACAACATTCCTCAACGAGCTATTGCAAGAAATTTAGGGATTTCATCATCTACGGTCCGTAATAAAGTCAAAAGGTTCAGAGAATCTGGAGAAATCACTGCATGTAAGCGACAAGGCCGAAAACCAACTTTGAATGCCGTGACCTTCGATCCCTCAGGCGGTACTGCATCAAAAAACAACATCAGTGTGTAAAGGACATCACCACAAGGGCTCAGGAACACTTCAGAAAACCACTGTCAGTAACTGCAGTTTGTCGCTACATCTGCAAGTGCAAGTTAAAACTCTACAATGCAAAGCGAAAGCCATTTATCAACAGCACCCAGAAACGCCGCCGGGTTCGCTGGGCCCAAGCTCATCTAAGATGGACTGATGTAAAGTGGGAAAGTGTTCTGTGGTCTGACGAGTCCACATTTCAAATTGTTTTTGGAAACTGTGGACGTCGTGTCCTCTGGACCAAAGAGGAAAAGAACCATCCGGACTGTTATAGGCGCAAAGTTCAAAAGCCAGCATCTGTGATGGTATGGGGGTGTATTAGTGCCCAAGGCATGGGCAACTTACACATATGTGAAGGCACCATTAATGCTGAAAGGTACATACAGGTTTTGGAGCAACATATGTTGCCATCCAAGCAACGTCTTTTTCATGGACGCCCCTGCTTATTTCAGCAAGACAATGCCCAGCCACATTCTGCACGTGTTACAACAGCATGGCTCCGTAGTAAAAGACTGCGGGTACTAGACTGGCCTGCCTGTATTCCAGACCTGTCTCCCAGTGAAAATGTGTGGCCCATTATGAAGCGTAAAATACGACAACGGAGACCCCGGACTGTTGAACAACTTAAGCTGTACATCAAGCAAGAAGGGAAAAGAGTTCCACCTGAAAAGCTTCAAAAATTGGTCTCCTCAGTTCCCAAACGTTTACGGAGTGTCGTTAAAAGGAAAGGCGATGTAACACAGCGGTAAAAAGGTCCCTGTGCCAACTTTTTTGCAATGTGTTGCTGCCTTTAAATTCTAAGTTAATGATCATTTGCAAAAAAAAAAAGGTTTCGCTGTTTGAACATGAAACATCTTGTCTTTGCAGTGTATTCAGTTGAATATAAGTAGATTTGCAAATCATTGTATTCTGTTTTTATCTCCGATTTACATAACGTGCCAACTTCACTGGTTTTGGGTTTTGTATTTATTTCATGCAATACTGGATCATATAGGTGTAAAATAAGTCAACACATTACTATATGGTGAAAATAAAAATAATCACATCTTGTTTAGAGATAAAGTCAATATCTAGTGTGGCCACCCTGTGCTTTGATTACAGCATTTAATCTTTCAGGCATAGTTTTAACTTTTTAAAAATTTCCTCACTTGCTAATACATTCCATTTGAAGTCCTTTCCAAAGCGATTCTTTACAGATTTGCTCAATCAGATTAAAGTCTAGATTTTGAACGGGCCAAATCATGATTTATATGTCACTAGATGTTTCTTTCCAACTGAGATGATCCTTGCACAACTTGAAAGTGTGTTTAGGGTCATTTTGATGTTGAAAATAAAATCTCTGACCATTCAGTCTCTTTCCAGATGGCAATGCATGCCTCACAAGGATGCTGTGATGCTACTTTTAATCCATGATTCTGTCAAAATCACTGGCACCTTTCAAGCAGACTGAACCCCAAACCATAATATTACTATTTCCATGTTTTACTGAAACGGTCATTTTTGAAACGTTCTCCAATGCTACTGCACACAAAAGTTTTGTGTTTAGGTGAGTGAATTTTGAATTTTAGTTCATCAGTCCAAAGGACTTGTTCCCAGTCAATTGGTGTCCAATCCTTGAACTTCTTTTGAACTTCTTGAAGTCTTTTTTTGTCATTGGCAGCAACACGACCAATCACACTATTTTCACACAGGAGTCTGCAAATAGAAGATCTTGATACTTTCAGGTCTTCACTTCTGCTGCTATTAAAATCATGACGGAGTTGTCTTCCTGTCAACCTCAGATTTATTATTTTTTTTACTTGTCATTGGCAGACAACTTACTTCTGTTTTGCACCTCTATTGCCACTAGTTTTCCAGTAAAAAAAGTCCAAAGATTTCCATTGTAGATAATGGGTTGGTTTTGCGCAATGGTTAAAATGGCTCTTATTCTCCAATTGTTGCAACTCTCTCTATTTGGAGACTCTACAAACACTGGATACTCTGTTCTTTGTTTAAATTTCAGTTGCTTAATCGCATGACAAACAACTGGTGGCTACTTTGATCAGCAAAATGTGGAAAAAGCCCGGGGGGGGGGGGGGGGGAAGGGTTCATATTAATTGCAAAGGGGGATATATTTATGGGATAAATAAATATCCTGATCTTGGGAACCTAATTACCAGCTACAAAAAAAGTCCTTTTTGTGTGTTGGAATATCACTGTGTGCTTCCACGAAGATGTGTGGTGGCAGAGATGGATGGCTGAATTTCAGTGAATGTGTAGACCTCCAGTTCCTTCAGAAAAAAACTCAAGCGTGCTCTATTAGTCACCATGGCATTATCAGGAAAATATCAATCAGGTTAAAGACCTGTGACCTACATGCCCAGCTCAATTTTGCCATGTGCCACATGTAATGAACCTCATCCACACTTACACTCTAATTTCACATGCCATCAGGTCATGCACAACTAACCCACCCTTTGTGAACCTGATGGGAAAATGCAATCAACTCTGTGTTCATCTTTGAGTGGTGGATAATGAGATGATGGGCGAGAACTCCTAATACGGAAATGGATTGAATATTCCATCTACTTCACTGCATTTGAGACTGGTCATGAAAGCCACATAAAGTCAGTATACAGGAATCTTATATTTTTATCAAGGCATGTAAATATTCAAAGAGAAATAGAAGCCTGGTCCAGGATTACAACTGGTTTTTTTTGGAACTAAGTAGTAATATTGCGGTGGTTGATTTTCTTGAGGTACAAAGTTTTGTGGTCTGACAAACATGGTTTTATGCCTTAAAAGTTCAAATTTGAGAATATATACAGTGGTCGGTTCATGAATTAATCATGTGGAGGCAAGTGTCACCTCTTGGTCTGTGGATTATGAATAAAAAATATGCCACAGCTGAGACCTTAGGTAGTGTCTTGAATTAAGATGAACTGCCTTAGCTGAGTTGTATGTGCTGGATACTGCTGAGTTTGAGATTAATTTGACTTTAAACATCTATAAATATCAATAAGCCACATCTGGACAGCCCTAATATGGAGACAAATCAAGCCACTGGGGCTATGGAGGATAATTATTCTGATTTTTGTCTTGATGAAAAGATCTACAGAGAAGCATTGATGTCACAAGTGATTCTTAGTCTAATTGGGTGTAAATCTTTGTTATCAGGAAGTGACAATTCCAATGTCCTTGATGTGCTAGAGACTAACATTGGAATAATTACCTTACATTGCATTTATTGGTAAGATACCTTTTTCTAAAGCTACGTACAATAACTGCATGAAGCAAATCAATGAAATAGCTACACGACCTACCAGAGATCAGACAAGGTACAAATCATATAAAACATCAGTCAAGTCAAGTCTCGACTAGTGATGCAAAGACTGGATGGGAGGCATAGGTTAAGTCTGTATGAATGGAGTAACACAAACGTAACAAAGTAATCAAACTGGGGAGTGATTACAATTAAAAAAGCAATCATAACAAAGCAATAAATAAATTTGACCAAGTCCCGAGGCAGTGACGAGAACCCATGTTGCTATTTTTGCGCTGCCCTCTCGGACGGCCAGTGAAGAGGTAAGGGACAGAGAAGCAGCATTTGGAGGGTTGAAGTACTTTAAACACCAAAGGAAGGAGTTCTGGAGCACACAGTTTGACACTGAAGAAGACCTTGTGTTGAAACCACAGTCACCTGCACCTTAATAAATGGCATAATACAACTGTGTGCTCCAGGACTCCTTCCTTTGATGTTTGCATTTTTATCCCCCTCTCTCTGAGAGGCACCAGTTTTTGGCTATAGCCTGCCAGCTGTTGCATGTGTTTTCTTCAGTTTTGGATGCTTTAAACACCCTCTGTCTATCATTTTTCTTTGCCAGTAGATCAATAACACTGTTTATCCAATTTCTCCCCTTGGGTGTCTCTTAGGGAAGCAACATTTATACCTGACTGCCAATCCCATGGCACATTCACTGTCAAGGGAATGCACTCTAGTCCCATGTAAATAAACTGACAAGGGCTCCCTTACCCCCACCCCCACCCCCAACAGGCAAGTCACAGCAGCGACACACGGTGAGGCTTTGACAGCTGGAATACTGGGAGTACATTTAGGTTTCAATGATATAACCCTGCCATTTTAAACTCGAGGCTGTGAGCAAGGGGCTTTGTCGCATCTCCCTCTCCTGACCCTGACTGGGTGTATGCAGTGTTGATAATGGATGAAGGTGAAAGTCCACTGTCTGCGATGTCAGTTCATAATAAATGGATTTCGACTTACACCTCCATTACACTTCATTACCATCCCAACACAGCATGAAGCCTGCACTTGGCAGTTTAATAAATGAATTCATTTAGATGTACATTGGTTCTTTATTGCCTTTTTTTAATATTCACTTAGCCAATTCACATTGTTATTTTCTGAGTAAATTTAATATGCATCAATCACAAGAGTTTATGGATCGGTGCTCAGACGAAACTGACCACTGAACAAATGACAAACTCTTTTCTGTGACTGTATTCTGCGTGTATCTTGGAATTATTTCACTGACTTTTAAAAAATCTGTGGTGCCTATATGCTTTTTCTGTATAATTGGCACACTGCTTGCTGTGAGTGACTTATCCTGGAATGAAAACAATCTTTACCTCCATTCCCGAAGCTTGGCAGGGAACTGTAACTGCAGACATACAGTAAAGGCTGGGTGCAAACTACTGGAAATTCGGGTCAGATTTTGCCCTGAAAGGGCTTTCCCGAGAAGGGAACAATCCAAATTCGGCCATGTTTGGCCCAATTATCTGTTAGTATGTGGATGTTACAGATCCGAATTCGGCCCCTCACGAACTGATCGGGACCTCCCCGATCATATCCAATATGTTGGATATTATCGGGGTTCGGGGATGATCCTACAGGGTGTTACATCAAGTATGGCTAGTAGTGATGCGCGGGTCGGCCCGGAACCTAAACCCGCGGGTCGGGCGGGGCGTGTCAATATTTTAATAACATTTAGCGGGTGCGGGCAGGTTGGGCCTAACAGTGGCGACATCTAATTCCCACGAAATTGCAAATAAAAAGTAGCTATAACAGGCTATCGGCCACTTGAGGGCTCTAGACATACAGCCTAGACCAGGGGTTCCCAAACTTTTCCAAATCAGGGCCCACTTGAAAATCTAAAAAATGTCCGCGGCCCACCTTTGTCCTATAAACATACATAGACGAAATTATGCATTCTCAGAACACTTAACAGCAACAATAATTGTCGTTGTTGTTAAGAAAATAAAATAAATAAAATAAAATAAATAAACAACAATTGTTGTTGTTGTTTTTTTATTTATTATTAATATTATTATTATTATAAAGACTCAGGATTGAAATGAAAGCAGGGGAATAAAGGAAGCCCAAACTTTTAATCTGTGGTGTACGCACAAGACAGAATTAATTATCGAACACAGTACGTGCTCCTCCGATTATGACCCCCAGTCATGATGACCAGAAAGCTACGTTCCGATCATAAAATATATAAGGTTCCTAAAATACTGTGAGGTCAATAACACTCAATAGGTTATTACTTCTAAATATTTTTTAAAATCGCGCAATAAATATTTTACAATAAAAATCATAAAAAAATCATATTTGCAAAAATGAATCATATTTTTAATGACCTCTCACGGCCCACCTGCAGTACCACCACGGCCCACCAGGGAACCGCGGCCCACACTTTGGGAATCACTGGCCTAGACAATAGGCCTATGCTCTTGTCAAACGAGGTAACGCTACCTTAAGCAGGATAGAATGCCAATTGTACCTCTCCCTCTTCCTACTCTCGATGTACACGCACTCACTGGTGCGCGGCTTAATCCTCCACGGTTAGACTAAGGATCTAAAGGTTGAACGATATCTCATCTTATAAATTGTTCTGCAGTCAGCACAGAAATATTATATAGTAGAAGTAATTTTATTGACCTGTGGGTCCAAACAACACATAGACAAAACATTTTTTCGCCACTTTACAGTGAAAGGCATATCACGAGTCTTATTCAAAAATAAAATAAACTTGTTGAGGTGCTTCGTTTATCAGCTACGTGTTCTCTAACAGCAGAGCGTGCGCTGCCATCGGCAGTAAAGATTCTTCTTAGATATGCATTTCTATAACACCATTCTATATATCACCCAAACGAATAGGTAACTTATCATTACTGGAGCATGTATGGTCATAAACTTAGTCTTGCTCTTATTAATTACCATACCATGAGACAAAGAATAATCGTGTAAAACCATGGTGGCCAAAGCAGTCCTCTGCGTCCCAGCAAATAGCACAACAAGCGAGCGTCGGCAGGCCATGTCCAGGAAATGCGCGGTAATCGCCTGAACCCTAGCACTGTTGACGCAATTTTGTTTTTGCATAGTTTGGGAAAGAAATACACCAAACCAGTGGTTCTCAAAGTGGGGGGCGCGCCCCCTGCGGGGTGCGCAGAGCAATTGCAGGGGGTTGCGAGGCGCGGGAAGTATATTCCCCGCCCCCCCCCCACTGGAGTTCCGAACACCAACAGAAAATTATTTGCATACTGTCCATTCGCTGCCCAGAATTCTGCGATTACATCGTAAATGCCTGCCTTACTCTCAACATACCTGTTCGCAAAAATTTTCTTATGTACCAAAGGGGGGCCCAGCAGAAAAAGTTTGAGAACCACTGGCCTAGGCCTACATTATAAGCAGTGTTGAAAAAATAGCCTAAAAGCCCCCCCCCAAAAAAATCTTGAAATAAATATATGAGGAAAAAAGATTTCCTCGTGGACAGGATATCGCAACACTGTATGGGAGGGTAGGCGATAGCGCCAGCGCGCCACTGTCATGTCAGTTTTGTTCCAATAAAACAGCCTGTTTGCAATATTATGCCTGATGCCATTTCGTTTGGTTGCAAAGATCAGAAATCACAGAAAGGTTCAATTAATAGACAGCGCCTAAACTTTGTATTAAGAATTCCAGCCAAAAGCCAAATGTTTGTTGTGCTCCACTCAAATCCATAGCGTATCAGAGGAATCCATCGCGTTTTTTTTTTTCCATTGCAAATCATGTCACACAGATCCACAGTATTCTTTTTCTCTTGCCTCCTTTTTGTGTCAGGTCGGGTCGGGTCGGGTTCGGGTTAAAAATCAGTGCTAGTTTTAGCGGGGCAGGCGGGGCGGGTTAGCTGTCACGTCGGGTTGGGTTGGTGCGGGTTTTAAAAAACCTCGACCCGCGCATCACTAATGGCTAGTTTTGTTTTCGAGCTAAATTACTGCAACAAGTGGCTGCTTTGCTCATAAACGAGCTGCTGAAATATTGAAACTTTGCAATACCGCAGCCATCTCCGTCACTTTGGAGTTGTCGCTATTATTTATTTATCTTCACCCCTAACGTTAGTTATGTTAGAGCCCCCACACAGCTCAGACTATAGCACAATAACTATCTGGCATTTTGGCGAAACAAACCTACTAACGTTAAATGAGCCCTGACGGACAGCTGGAGACAGTTTTCATAATTATTTTGTGTTTCATTATTCGTTGATTAAAACAAGGCATTTGATACAGTAGATCACCACATATTAATTAACATTCTTTTGAAGGTCAGTTTTGGCCATAGTACGATTGGCTGGTTTCGGAGTTATTTATCCAACCGCTCTCAACGTGTTAAGCTTGGTGATACTGTTTCCGACCCTGTGATGATAGATAAGGTTGTTCCGTAAGGCTCCATTTTGGGACGATTGCTTTTTGTACTATACATAAATAACATCTGTGACCATTTTAAATATTCATAACATCATGTGTATGCCGACGACTCCATTTTGTACTCTAGTGCTCCCTCACATCTTCTGTCTGATTTTATCTCTGCCGCATGTGCTCATTGATTCTAAACTTCCGTTGAATGGTGGCAAAACTAAAGCTATGGTGTTTGCACCACATAGGTCTGTAGTTTCTTCCCTTTCTCCTGTTGCCCTAGATGGAACTCCAGTTGAATTTGTAGATAAATACAAATATCTAGGATTATGGCTGGACAAAAATTTTGATAAATACAAATATCTAGGATCATGGCTGGACAAGGATTTAGCTCTTACTTATCATATTGACATGGTGACAAAGAAACACAAGATTACGCTGGCTTTCTTATACAGATTAAAATCTTGCTTTTCCCCTTTTTCTCACAAACGGCTAGTAAATAATACATTTCTCTCTCAACTTGATTATGGCAATACTGTTTACCGATTTGCGTGTCCCACATTCCTGGCTAAACTCGATCTGCTCTATTATTCTGCACTAAGATACATTTTTAAGTCGCCCTATAGGACGCATCACTGTACACTTTAGTCCGCTGGCCTTCACTAGCTATGTGTAGGCTGCACCACTGGTATGTTTTAATATACAAGGCTATTTTAGGCAAACTACCCCAGTACATTTGCTCTAAATTTATTTTAATTCAGAACTCTTACAACCTCAGATACAACGCCTGGTTGCGATTTAAAGTGCCTCCTGTGCGATCTGACGCTGGTAAGAGGAGTCCGTTTCTTTTTGGCCCTTGGTCATGGAACAACCTTCAAACTCATTTTAAAATCACTGCTCCCATCTCCATACCAAGTTTCAGACAAAATATTTCTGTGGCCTTTCCCATTAGCTGCACTTGTCGTACTGTTTAGATATATTTTTCCACTGTTTTTATATTGAGCCATTTCGTGAATGGTAGTCTCTATTCTGTCCCTTGTTCTTCTATTATACTGTACTGTTTTGTCAATATTGTCTTGAACTGTGTTGTGTTTGTGTAATACTTGTGTGTGACTAGCTGCATACCGCCTGATCACCATTGAAGAAGAGACTTTGGTCTCAACTGGTTTTATCTGGTTAAATAAAGGATTTGATTAATCGATTGACAACGCTTTGCAATCAAAATTAGTTTTTTATTTTATATATTTGTTTGATTGACAAGCACGATAGAATAGAAAGGATAGGGGAACAGATTGCAATCTATTAGTTCGTGCTCGTCAATCGACTTTTTGTGACTGTCAAGATGGAGGCGACTGGAAACTACCTCTGTTTGCATAAATAGTCTTTTTTAATAAACTACTTATGCATTTTCAAAGTTCTAAGTGCCTCGTTTTAAATGTCAGGGCCCTCGGAATTCTACCGATGAAGTGCGAAGCTACTTTGAGCCTTGTTAATGATGAAAAAATACCGATTTCTTTGCATGGCAACGCTATGCCCGACTCACTACCATTGTAAGCCTGTTGGGAGCTTTGGCTAAAAAGCTATTTATTTCGAAATGTTGCATGCGTACGGAGGTGGGGTATTCAACAAAAGTTAGTTCTTGTTATCTTGTTTCAATGCACCCCAAGTCAATTTCACACTGGAATTCTCCTTCAATCAAAGCAGCTGAATCCGTGATGCAAACTAATGACTTCTCATCTTTCTCAGCCAACCACAAACTGCCTCGGCATCAGGTATTGCGTGAAATGCTTGCTTTCTATGCTCAGTAAAGCCACTTGCACACTGGACTTGAAACAATTTTTCGCACGACTGATTCCATTCAAAGTCAATGCACTTTGCGTTGACTTTGAATGTGGTCTGTAGTGCGAAAAATTTGTTTTGCGTCCAGTGTGCAAGCGGCTTAATACTAATATTATTGTCTCTTAGGTTTTATCGTTTTCAGTGGGGGAAAGGAATACAACCTGATTGCTATAATCTCGTACTGAGTTAAGATCACATATTGAAAATAAATGTGAAATGTATCTTGCATTGTTGTCCATGCATGTTAATCCCAAAATTTTAAGCAGCAACAGGGTGTAATAGTAGGAACATGCTATCCATCGTTTCTCTTCCAAATGATGCAGGCAGAAGAAATATATGAGCAACCGTTGTATTTTATTCCAACTTCATAAGTTTGAATGATCTGATGTAGTTTCGTTTTGAAATTCCATTCAAGTTCACTAATGGTAATAATTAGTGAATGCCCTAGCTTGCTAATTAACTCATATTCTTAATGCTTAATATAGACCTTACCGGTACAGAAAACATGCCTGAAGCGGCAAAGTAAAATGCAACATTAATGCATCGGGCAGATATAGGACAGAGGCTTTTTTATTCCAACATTTTAAAGGTGAGGAGAGGAGCTCATTTTATTGGTGAAGATTTGACTCAGCTGTGTTGTGCTGATCCTTCTTTTAAAACATAATAAGAATGTTATAATGTTGGTTGTCCATACTCAACCTCTGAAAAGTTTCTAAACAAAACATACAGAGGTTTTGCCGTAATCAAAGAACATGATTTCGTGACCATGATTTCCTCTCTGAACAGCTCCTCCCAAGATCTTTGTGAGAACTGGGTAAAACCTGACCTCAGGTTGTACCCTCCAATTAGTACAGACCTAGCCCGAGCCAATCACGGCGCTTGACCTGCCCACACTGGAAACTATTCTTGCAGGCACAAACAACGGCAGATCATACTATGCCTTAGTAGCGTCTACACTTTTGGAAATGCAAAAGAAGAAGCGCAGATCACGTGCAGTTTTGTCAGTATCTCTCCCAAAGCTGCTTATCTGTTTACTTTTGGAAACAAAGAAAAACACAAATTTCTCTTTCAGAGGATTTCAACAGAAATCAGTGGGTAGCTTTTTTTTGTTTGCTGGCAGCAAACAGCCGCGGCCAAAGGGAACGTTAGCCGTTTCCGCCCAGCATTTCACCAATGACAGCTTTGTCAATAAAGGATAATTCGAGACAAGATAAGCGTTTCAGCTGCTTCTCAAACCTGAAGCAGTTGCATCGATCAAGCACTCGGAGCAACGATATAACAGCAAATTATGTAAGTGAAGCTAACTTGTTACGGGTGGCTAGCAGGACTGCTAACAATAGTTAGCACGAACAACTGGCCTCAAAAGCAAACTTTGTGAAATATCTGAAGATAAAGCCTGTATTGGTCGCGACTGTCCGTGACTCACAGACACAGAAGCTGCAAGTTGCTTTTACTACATCAGCAAACCTGGCGTGATAGCCAGTTGATTGTGGCTGTAGCACTGCGGCTAACATAGCCAAGTTACTATTGTGAATGTTTTGCTCTAAATATGCAAGAGTTATATCAGGGGAAATTCTACAGAAGATGTGTGAACATAAACCTCATTTGAAGCTAACTTTTAATACTTGTTTGTTATTCGGATGCTTGGTACAACTGTCCACGGTAACGGAACTTGCTGTCTGTAAAATCTATATTGCCAGGGTTTGTCTCTGGTTGTTATTAATGCTCGGTTACCAGCTACCACATGTCAGTTCGCGTGCTCTGCCGATTAAAAATGCTCCTGCTTAACTTAAATGCAGTAATTCTGATCAGTTTGCTTGTGTTACTTCGGTAAGCATTCAAATTCAAATTCAAATTCAATTTATTTGTATAGCGCTTTTCACAGATAAACTGTCACAAAGACGCTTTACAGTCAGAGATGAGTTACTGAAAGGGCATTGCCCAGCCTATTCCCCACTACAGCAAATAAGGCAAAAAACTCCCGGTAGGGAGAAAAATCCTAAAACAGTGGTGAGAAAAAACTCCCCAGTGGGAAGAAATCTCAGGAGGAACCCGGCTATAGTGGGGAAGCCCATCCTCCGCGGGCTAGCTAGTTAATAAGAAGATAATGACAATAGAGTTCCATTAAAGTCCATCTAAACAGTGCTATCAGTTGCTGGAGGAAGTGGCATGCCAAGGATGGTGCAGGACTGGATCAGGACAGCAGCAGCCAGCGCTCATGGTGAGGGACAGGGCTCGGATGGTCCAGGACTCAGGGTTGTGGAGGGAAAGATCCTCGGAGAAAGACAGAAAAAAGTGGGGTGAGGCACTGGATAAAACTACTGCATATTAATAAAAATACAGTCCTGTGTCATGTGCCAAATGAGAATTTAGGAGCTGACTGGTCAGGAAACAGTCAACACCGCTCCATCCGCTTCCAGCAACACAGAGGCCCTACACTTATTCCAGGAAGATCACTTCAGATTTTCTAGACACTAGTACCAAATGGACCGCCCCGGTGACTAAGGCTGTAGCAAGCCCCACTGGCACCGTTAATGCATGCTCAGTGCCACCGGTTCCACATGGATTTGCTTAACAGTACACCAGTACCATATGGACCTCCCCAGTGACTAAGGCTGTAGCAAGCCCCACTGGCACCGTTAATGCATGCTCAGTGCCACCGGTTCCACGTGGACTTGCTTAACACTACACCAGTACCATATGGACCTCCCCAGTGACTGAGGCTGTAGCAAGCCCCACTGGCACCGTCAATGCAGGCTCAGTGCCACCGGTTCCACATGGATTTACATAACACTGGCTTCCAATATCGTGAACATGTCATAAATCAAGGTTGTAGTCAGTCCCACCAGAGCCAACACATAACTAATCATGAACTAATCATAGGCTTGACTAAAAAGATAAGTTTTCAGCCTACTCTTGAAGACAGAGAGTGTGTCCGAAGCCCTAATTTGTCTTGGGAGAATGTTCCATAGAATTGGTGCTTTATAAGAGAATGCTCTGCCTCCAATTGTAATTCTAGATATATTTGGAATTTTCAAGTAGTCAGCACCTTGTGAACGAAGTAATCTTGGTGGAGAGTAAGGAATGAGAAGACTGCAAAGATATTCCGGGGCCAAGTCATTTAAGGCTTTGTAAGTTAGTAATAGTATTTTGTACTCAATTCTAAATTTTACAGGCAGCCAATGAAGATTTTTGAGCACCGGGCTAATATGATCATATTTCTTAGTCCTAGTCAGAACCCTAGCTGCAGCATTCTGCACTAATTGAAGACGTTTCAGGGCTGAGCTAGTGCAACCAGACAGTAAGACATTGCAATAGTCCAGCCGAGAAGAGACAAATGCGTGAACCAATTTTTCAGCATCTTTAAGAGACAACATTTTTCTGAGTTTAGATATGTTTCGAAGATGGAAAAAAGCCACTCGGATGATATTGTTGATGTGAGCCTGGAAAGAGAGTTCTGAATCAAGAGTCACACCAAGGTTTTTAACGACAGCTCTGGCAGAAACAGAGAGGTCATCTAAGTTAAGAGAGAACTTAACGAATGAGTCTCTAAGACATTTGGGACCCAGTACCAATATTTCAGTCTTATCTGGGTTTAGTGAAAGAAAATTTTGCGTCATCCAAGCTTTAACAGCTTTCAGACACATCTCTAATCTAGTAACCGGATCATTTTCACCCGGTTTAAAGGATATATAGAGCTGCGTGTCGTCTGCATAGCAATGGTATTTAACATCAAGTGTACTTATGATATTTCCAAGCGGAAGCATGTATAGTGAAAAAAGCAAAGGGCCCAGAACAGATCCTTGAGGTATTCCAAAGTTAACCCTGGAATACTCTGAACACTTGTTATTTACCCGGACAAACTGAGATCTATCAGACAAATAAGACTTAAACCAAGAAAGGGCAAGTCCAGAAATACCAGCTAATTTTTCCAACCTACGAAGAAGAATATGGTGGTCTACTGTATCAAAGGCGGCACTTAAATCGAGAAGGACGAGAACAGAAATGCGGCCACTATCCATAGAGAGAAGCAGATCATTTACTACAACAGTGAGGGCTGTTTCGGTGCTGTGATGCTTTCTATAGGCAGACTGAAAACTGTCAAAAACCTCATTAGTTTGCAGGAAAGAAGAGAGCTGTTGGGCAACACATTTTTCAAGGATCTTAGATAAAAATGTGAGGTTTGAGATTGGCCTATAATTGGCTAGGACTGTGGGATCCAAATCTGGTTTTTTAAGCAGCGGCTTGATTTCTGCCATCTTAAATGAAGTGGGAACAATACCTGAAATCAAAGAAGAATTAATTATGTGAAGAATTGGGCCGCCAAGAATGGGCAGGAGTTCTTTCATTAGCTTTGTGGGAATGGGATCCAAGATACAAGTAGATGATTTGGAAGTAACAACTAATTTGGCTAGTTCACTCAGGGATATAGGAGAAAGGGACTCAAACTGGTTTGTGTGTAATGTGCAAGACTCCATATCATGAGAAACGCCATCGCAAACTGGTAAGGAAGCAGTGATCTTCTCTCTAATTCCAATAATTTTGCCATTAAAGAAATTTAAAAAATCATCACTGCTGCAAGAGACTGGAATTTGAGGGTTACTTGCAGCATGATTGTTAGTTAACTTAGCCACGGTTTTGAACAGAAATCGAGAATTATTTTTATTTTCCTGCATGAGATTTGAAAAGTAACAGGACCTTGCACAAGAAAGAGCATGCTTATATGCAACAAGGCTCTCTTTCCAAGCACTATGGAATACCTGGAATTTAGTGGAGCGCCATTTCCGTTCTAGATGACGAGATTTTTGCTTTAGTGTCCTTGTCTGGTCAGTGTACCATGGGGCTGGCCTCTTCTTCTGAGTAATCTTTTTATATTTCAGTGGCGCGACTACATTAAGGGTACAACGGAGAGCATCAGCAAACTTTTCTGCGGTATCGTCAATAGAGGAGGCACTGACTGGATGCTCAAAATAAGATGGGAAAACCTCAGTGAATTTTGTAGAAGTTGTTGCGGTAAAAGTACGACCAGTGTACATCCTAGTTTCTAACAATGCAGGGTGGGTCAATTGTAAGCAGAAGGTGATAAGAAAATGGTCAGACAAACTGGGATTATGTGAATGAATCCTGACCTGCCCAATGTTAATGCCAAAGCTTAAGATCAGGTCTAAAGTATGACCATGAAAATGAGTTGGGCCAACAACACTCTGAGCGAAGCCAACTGACTCCAAAATGTTAGTGAATGCGGATGTTCGAGAATCATCTGCCCTCTCAAAGTGCAGGTTAAAGTCGCCCAATATAACTATTCTATCATAGCTTAAAACTAAGTCTGAAAGGAATTCTGAAAAATCTTGAATAAAGGCAGAGTAAAGGCCAGGGGGCCTGTAGACTGTCACCAAAGCTAAAGGGTGATCAGAGGCAGGGCCGGCACCTATATCCAGCACTGAAAAATTCATCGCTAAAACCTCAAATGTATCAAATTTATACTGTAGTTTTGGCACTGAATGAATGGAATCACTATAAATAGCTGCAACACCACCACCTCTCCGGCCCAGGCGGGGGTTTTGAGTGTATATAAAACCAGGTGGAGATGCTTCATTCAAAGATACGTTTTCATCTGGTCTCAGCCATGTTTCTGTGAGACATAGTATGTCAAGATAACAATCAGAGATTAATTCGTTCACAAGAGCTGCTTTAGAGTTCAAGGATCTAATATTTAATAGACCAATTTTGAGAGAATATTTATTTATTGGTAGATTGATACAGTTGGTGTTAATGCAAATCAAGTTTTTGTGATGTACTCCGTTGATGTTGATCACATCATCCGTTGATCACATCATCCGTTGATGATGTGTGTTACTTCGGTAAGCATCAATGTAGCAGTTTCATCATAATATTGGTCAATGAATTTAGAGCCCGAGGACTGCTCCTTTTTCAAATTTGCATTTTAAAAGTTCCGAGCATGGAACCCCAATATGTTTACCTTGTGGGGCTTAACGCAGGATCTCTCGGGGCTAGCAATGATGCCAGTTGTGCTAAACATTGTTTCTGGATGTTACGAATCAAACAACATAGCTACGAGAGATGTTTTGAAAACTCTCTTGATAGGCTGAAAAATGATGTTACCCATTTGCATACCAGCCAATCCGCTTCTGGGGAGGCTCTGCATTCTCTTGGGAGGCTTATTGATTACATTATGGTGAGTGAACTGCATAGATATATAGATAATGTACAAGTGGACTACATTATACCACTGTGTTCAACATTCAATTAATTTGCATCAGTCTTTAGATTATACAGCCAATTAGCAAGCAGGCTAATGTATATATAATCTGTGAAGTGACGTAATATGCAATAGTATAATGATTCATCGCAATATAAGGCAGCTAAAACTAGCAATGAAATAAAATTGCTTAGGCCAAACTGCCAACTTGCTCCTCAAGTGAAAGAAGCTGTTCATTAAGGTTGAAGGTTGAGTGTTTGATGGTCTTGAAAGTGACAAGTCAGTTGTAAAAACGTCTCCCATGGGTATCATAGTCTAATTTCGGCAGCCATTAAGGCCATGCGGCCAAACTTTTATCGATTTGCAATATATTTTTCTTGAAAGACTAAATTTTAAGCTTTCGATTGAATGTGGCGCCGAAGGTGTGCCGTATTTCTTTCTGTGAAATAATTTAATCAATGTACGGTATTTTGTCTATAATTTTAAGCTTGTTCCTACCATTTCCCACATGGGCCACCTTCGGATACAGTTGTAATCAGCATTAGAAGTACTAAAATAGGTACCAGGGGACATGTTGATGCCCACTAAATATATCTGAATTAAAAACATAATTGGCTGGCAACATATTTTGGCACGAATATAAGCTCCAATGTGCCTGGATCTGTGTCAACTCAACCAGACCCCCCAGATGACCATCTTGGATTTCCTTCTAACTCAGGAATAAGAATTACCAATGTATCTGAAGTACTCTCCCCTAAAATCTCACTCATAACATCACCATATTTTTACATTCATCATAATGATAGCTAACAGGACTATTGGGATGAAAATAGGTCATGAGGTTCAATAGCAATGAGACTACTCAAGTCAAAATCTGTAAAGTCATACCTGAACTTCAGTAGAGATTGTACTGCTCAAAAGTGTCAAATTGTTTTGAATTCATTGATCTGAATTTTGTAGTTCCTTCCTGTGTTGGTGGCTGGTGGTGTAATTACACATAGAATATCACCCTTTGGGATCCACCGGATATCCTCACTGGTAGGCCACCTGAACGAATTTTTTGGACCTCTCGGTGACATAAATTTGGTGGTAAAGTCCTCATTGTCAGTACAAAATTCCAGAATCATTTCAATTCGACAGTGTCCATCATATGCACCAGCCACATACTGTCTTGGACTGGGGGTAGTGATTGGACTGTCAGAAGGACTGTCTTGCAGTATGACAGCCTTGCGAATGTACCATTGTAATGTTATCATCAGTGGAGATGCACTTGAGTCCACACATGAGTTGGCTCTGAGATGTAACACATCATCTGTACCATATAGCTTTTTGTGTTTTTTTTTTTGATGAGTAACCTACTAGTGACCATTGTGAGTGGTTGAAATCATAGTGTAGTACTGATTCATTCTTCTTTCGTTCCAGTATTTTAATATCTGGACCAATATTCCAATCAATGTCTAAATCTGTCAATTAAGATAATAGATTATCTCCCTGTTTTAACAGATAATTATAGTCATGTTATATGTTGTGGAAACAGAAAATAAAGAGGAATCTGGTCATCATAGGTGAGTCTTAAAGTTCACCCAAAAATGAAATTCAGTCATTATTGACTTACCCTCATGCTGATGAGAAGTCCGGTGGAGTTTTTCATTCCTCAAAGAGCAGCTGGAGACTTGGGGGGGTTTTCCTCCTGCACTGCAAATCCATATAACAAACATCTATGGTTACCAAAAAGAAAAGGTCCATAAAACTATGCAAAAACTTTATAATATTCCTCCATACTGCTCGTCCACTGCAATTCAAGTATCCTGAAGGGGTAAAATCCAGAGTTTAGTATAGTTTTATAGTCTATAATTCACGCTAGTATGTTTGCCTGGAGGCGCATTCACGCAGTTCTCCTGAGCAACAGCGTTCACTGCGGTAGCCGTCCCAGACAACATTCAACGAGAATCCCGGAAGACACAGCCCTGTGTTTACATCCTGCTGAGAGCGAAACGAGCAGCACACAAACACAAAAGGGATCTGCCTGCATGTGATTTGAAACTTAGAAAAGAAAAAAGAAAAATGTCGAAGGACTTCAATGTTGAGAAAGAGCACAAGTTCTTTTGTACTTTCTTTGAGCCGGAGAACACAGACGAGGAACTCAAGACAGATGTATGAAGCAGCTGCAGCTCGACCAGAGCCACAACCAGTGGCTAACTATAGACCAAGGGCATCGGAAACATGGTGGTATAAATGCCAAGGCTTACGTCTTAGGCGTGAGTTTCTCCTCTTTAGTGGCTTTCATGTTTCTGTGCCGTAGTTGGCAATTATTGAGTCAAAGCGCACTGAAGAAATTCACTCAGGGATTCAAGTCATTCTGCATCAAGTTAATCAGTCTCACGTGCATTACGTTGGATTTCCCCACTAATGACACGGAAATCAATTATGATATACAAATTCTCATACTTGTCTTTACTGTGGGATGAACCCATTTAGGCCTGAGATCTATTCAAAAAACACCTATGAAAACCTATGGGCGATTTTGAAAAGAACCCCTAAAACCTGCAGTTTTCTGGAAAACAGCACCCAGGTGTCAACATCAAGTAAAAAGCTGATATCTCAGCCTCTGTAGCAGATAGAAGCAAAATTCTAAAAGTATTTGGGAGTTTACACCTTGGCTTTCAAGAGTACTATGTTTTTTACAAGTGCAAATCTTCATCATAATATTTAAAACACTGAACAAACTATAACAAACTATAAAATATAATAAAACCAATAAAATAACTAGATGGCAGTATTGACATTATTTTTGTTAAGCCAGTCTAGAGCTAGTTTTTGGGCATGTCCTGGGCATGCCTCAGATGGAAAAGTCCCTGAGAATTGGGGGGGGAAAAAAAGTCTGGAAGGCTGGAGGGGGCTGGGAGAGTATATAAGGAGAAAAATTGAGAGAGTAAAGTAGTAGGAGAAATTGCAAGGAGAAATTGTGGAAGGATACATTTGACCAGACCTGTCACTCTTTTCAAGACCTGTGAAGCTTTTTGTGGATTTTTGTCTGTGTTGGAGCATTTTCCCGTCCCAGGACATCGCAACATAATAACCCAATCTCAATTACCAAGGGACTGTACATATCTCATTTTCTTTATTATTTCAATCTTGGTCAGACTTTGTAGTTCAAATTTTAAAATTTTGTCTGTCATCCCTTGTTGTCTGCTTGTCATAACAAATTGGGGTCATAACAAATGGAATAAAGAGGCTTAATAAATAAAAGTATAAGCCCTGCATTAAAGAATAACAAACATTTTTTCTTTCTCTGGAACAGCTGGCAGCAGTGACGGAGCCACAAGGGGGGTGAAGACACGTCCCTTTTAGTCCTGGCTAGATCTCAATCATTTTCCTATATATACGTCTTTTAGAATTATTGTATTTGGCAACTGAAGAAACAGTTTCTCACCACATGCGATCTAACAGCGATTAAATCGCGGGTTAAATTCAGCACAGTGGCGGGGAATTGGGTTGCACAAAAGAGCCGTTAAAAACAATCATAAATCCTAACCTGCTCTCAGTCATCTTCATGCCACTCTCTGTCCCTCCCTTCTCCCCACGTGCACGCTCATCACGTTTCACCGTTGCCGGACATATTCAGCCAGTAGTTGCATTGTTTATACGCATTATCAGTTGATTGCCCTGTGTATGCCTGTGCTGTTGCCTGGAGACAGACCTCTGATCCCGCAGGAGTTATGGAGGAGACGCCGGGGTTGCAGATCTGGAGTCAAGCAGAAGGAGAAAAGGAGAAGACAGAAGCCAGTGGTCCCGGCGATTGTATTGGGAAACGTGAGTTCTTTGGGGAACAAGACGAATGAGCGCGCAGTGTGGTGAAGACCCAGAGGGAATACTGTGAGTGTAGCATTTTTTTTACTTCAGTGAAACATGGCTAAACTCGCTCAAGAAGGGAGGTGGGTTTGCACTATATGTGAGTGAGAGGTGGTGTAATCCCAGACATGTTAACGCGAAGAAGCGCTTCTGTACCCCGGACATCAAACTGCTTGCTGTGGAAATGCACTTATTATTTACCAAAGGAGTTAACGTTCACCATTGCGATTGCTGTTTACGTTTCTCCGTCAGCTGATGCAGCGGTGGCCTATGACTCGAAATGCGTGTATTCACGTGTTTGCATTGACTTTGAATTTAATTTGTCGTGCGAAAAATTTGTCCTGCGGCCAGTGTGAAAGCGGCTAAAGCCGGTCGTCGGTACTGGTGACGTGGATGGAACTGGCACACCATTCTGCCATTTAGTCTTGTAAATTAGTTAATCAATTCTCAGATTGCTAATCAAGCAATGAAATAGAGTTATCGTTTGCTTAATGGGGAGGATTCCGCCTACCCTAACTGACCTCCAGCGGCACGTCACTGCATACAATACAAAACGTCTGAGGTTAGTATTGCTAAACATGACATGCTAGCTTGAAAGCAACTATAATAATATAGTTTACCAACAGGTGAATGAAACATGAGGTAGTTTGGTTAAAGTCCAAATGTGTGGAAATGGCTGAATTGGCTCTCCTATGTCCTGCTGAGTCCTATTGTCAGATGCGCGTTCAAGTCTGTGGGGGCGTGGCTTCGGTCGGAGCACAGATGGGAGGAGGTGGAGCTTAGAGGAGGTGCCACTTTCAAATCTTGCCGGCTCTTCATTATTACCAACTATAGCTTTATCAAGTGCTGCTTGTTCTCCCCGATTAGGTAACACGACAATCATTCCCCTGGACGCGTATTTGCTGTATTTAAATCTGCATTATACAATATCATAATCTAGGCTGTTTAACTGCCGAATGCCACAGTTTTTTTTTTTTTTTAAATCAACCCACAAAATACCAAGTGTAAAAGTCAGCGTTTCCTTGGAACACGGACCAGTTCAGTCACGCAAAGCATTGGCTAATTAATAAGTAAATTATTTTTCTGCACTGAAATTAGCCCATGATTTCATAGCTGTGAGATCGCATATGGTGAGAAACCGTGTCTTCCGTTGCCAATTACGATAATTGAAAAAGACGTCAATAAAGGAAAATGATTGAGATCTAGCCAGGACTAAAAGTGACATGTCTTTACCCCCCCTGTAGCTCCGCTACTGTGCGGCAGGCATGATAAAGTGTCCGTTCAAATAAAATAAAAATAATCAGAAAAATATAAAAAAATAAAGTGTCTTGAAATGTTACTATGACACCTGCCCTAGTATAAAGTTCCAGCAAAAGAACAGCTATGAGCTCGGAAATGGTCGGAAAAGTAATGAAAACAACAAAATGACGCATCCGCTTTCCCGGCCTGAAGAGTAGAAATGCGTAACAGCTTCCCCAGTTTTAAAGGTTAAAATGTGCACATGCTGTCCTGGTTTAAATGGGTTAAAAGCAATGGAATTGCATGAAAACATTTCAAATGGTCTAATTTCATTAAAACAATTCAAATGATCATGAAACACATTGTTTCCAATCCCAGAGTAAAGAGAAGCACGGTAAGTCCGGAGTCATAATCGCTTTCCACATTTCTTGTGATGAGGTGCACCTTTACGCAAGTGAAACGGAAACGTCAATGCACAAGGACTCCAATTCCACATGAGAATCTCATTATGCATTCAAAGAATAATTGTGACTACGGTGAATAAGCCTAAAAAATGCGTAAGACCTACATCGAATGCGTGAGACTTGGCATCTCTGTAAATGTCGAAAATGTAAAGTTATGCCAACCAAAGAGGAGAGCCTTTGCTGTTTATATTGGGATTTGTTGATGCCACTGCTGGACGATCTCAATATCTCCATTGATGAGACTGAAAGCACTGCCCAAAGTCAATGTATTACCGAAAACCCGGATTATCCACCTTTACTGACCCTTGGGGTTCTCGAGATGTTTTACCACATAACTAAAATCAACTGGAAAAAGAGGCCAAGACCCGCAGGACCAAACAGCACGCTCTCTGTAGAGGAAGTTCCATTGTACAGTATGTGTTAAATGTCTTTTGTTTTGATGCTACCCGATTTACAATATTTTTGTATTTTATGCTGTGCCCAGTGCTAAACTATTTCTTTATTTACTTTTTCCACAGTCAGTGCAGGTTGGTGGCATACTGGGTGGTATTGGAGTGGGTCCTGAAAGGCGAGAGAGGCAAGGATAATAGAAAAGTTTGACCAGCCTGTGTTGTTACAAGCATCCGTGACTGCTACCATTCTCCAGATGGATTGTACTCTGGATTCACCGAGGCAGAAGAGGCTTTTGAACGGAACTGAATACAATCAATCTAAAGACATTCTCACTGACTCATTTTTATATTACCTCACAGTATTTAATCTGGGACTTTTTCCCAATACATCACAAAAAAGTACTGCCACATTATGAATAATAACAGGCATGGACACTATGCTGCTACACATCTATATTTTTATTAGAAACGATATTGTTAAAGAATAAAGAAAATGTATAAAATGGAAGATATTCACAATGTTTATTGTAATTGTTAACATTTGTTAGTATCGTGTGGTTTGTACGATTAAACAGCAGTAACCAACCAAAAAACTAAGTTGCATTCACTACTCACTCCAATGGATACCATATTGCAGGTGTTACAAAATTGGATAAATACTAAAATAAGTACTATAAATAAGTCAATATTTGGCTCAGAATCACAAGCACACATTTTGCATATGACTTGCAAAGCTGTTCCTTTGACTGGAGATTTATCTTACACCTGGGCACTCACTGCAATACAGACATGCCACCTACAGATAAATGCAGTGTTTTATTTGTGTACAGACAAAAGGGCCTAATTTTCAAACAGTAGCTGACTAGTAGGGTCCATAATATCAACCATTCAAAATATTTAGCAATTTTACATTGCAAAGAAGGAACAAAGAAATTATATCCACATAATTATAAACCATGCACTTGTACTTTTGTAATTTGTACTTGTAAAAATCTTGTTAAAAAAAAAAAAAACAATGTTAAACTATTTTTGGAGGTAATGTCTCTTCAATTGTGTAATACTCAAATTTAGACCAAAAATTACCACATTAATCATGCAGACTGGCGTCTTAGTGCAGCGGGCCTGATTTGTTTAGGCTCACATAAAACGTGTTGTTTTTGCCAGAGGAATCGGAAGTCATTAAGAGGACATAAATCAATATATGAAAGTGAGCAAGTAACTAAAGCCCACAAGGTTTGTAAAAGAGGGACAAAAAATGCAGATGGAAACGTTATTTTCCGAATAAATCTGTTACTGTATCGTGAAGGTGTTTGATGCCGTCATTGCCTTCTGATAATGGTTTGGTATGTTGCTAATAGCTGGCACATAAGCACGTACAACTTGTGCAATTATCATCATTAGTTGGTAGACACAATCCTTTTTGGCTGACTAGCTAAATTAGTCGGTTAACACATTACTTTTGGTCACTTGAAGGTTCTGCAATTCAGTGCGAAAATGAATGGAAACAGCTTAAAATGTCAGAAATCTTCGATACACCAATTTGATCGCATAACAGCATGTGATGTCTCGCTTTAATGCCGTTAGATGGTAACGCATTTTCACCTGATTTTTTTGCATGAATATTTTTGGCGAACTTTAGATAGTTCGATTGACAAGTGGATGGAAACATAGCTAGTGATGTTATCTTTCCCCAATCATTATACCACTTACATGCAACCCCCAGGTGTTATTTCACAGTCCTAAGCAAAATGAACAGAACTAAAATGTTGAATGTTGCCTGGCGCGGCTACCGTAGTGAACGCCGCTGCTCAGGAGAACCGCGTGAACACGCGAGCGCACCTTCAGGCAAACATACTAGCAGGGATGAGCCGTCAGGGTAGGCAGGGTAGACGCTGCCTACCCCAGGCTATCATCGAAAATAAACTTGTTGACAATTATTGATAATTTTAATATCTAATCTAATTTTGCTATTAAGCTATTTGATATATAGTTTGTCTTTATGCTGTTGCTTTAAGTCAGGAGTGGCCAACCCTGGTCCTGGAGAGCCGCAATGTCTGCTGATTTTTGGTGTTACTTTGCTCTCGACCGATGGATTAAATTAGTTGATTACTCACTTAACTGATCTCACCTGGTGTCTCAGACTTAGTTTGGCAATCAAACAATTAATTTGGTAATTGACCCAATCAAGCAATTAGCAGGAACAACCCATAAGACTCCTAGAGCCAATTAAGCAGACTTGCAGGTTGTGAAAGAATTTTCAAAGTGGTTGGATATTTATTGTAGTTGTAATGCAGGCAAAGTAGAAACACAAGAGTACAGGTAAAAGTTTATAGAGCAGGGGTGGATAACGCTGGTCCTGTAGTGCCAGAGGGTGTGCTGAGTTAAGTCTTAATCGGGTGGAGAAAACCGAAGACACCAGGTGATATAAGTGAAGGGTGTATTCAACTGCTTTAATTTATCAATCAAGTAACACTGAAAACCAGCAGACACTGCGGCTCTCCAGGATCAGGGTTGGCCACCCCTGCTTTAAGTCATTAAGTTATAATGACACTACAGCGCAATCTTTCGGCCAGGCAGAAGATTTCAAATCAGTCTCATCAATGCAGGGCAGGCACAGCTCTGAGATGCCTTTGAATGTCACGTTATTAAAGAGGTTGCTTTCGCTCACGTGCAGTGTTTTTTCATATGCTTTATTATACACGCAAAAAAGCAGCACGCTACGCTGCCTTTATGAGCAAGTATCACACGCTAGTCACTCAATCTGGACATTCGGTGTTTTCGTGAATTCACACCAATGAGTGTATACTGGAGAGGCCACCGCCGTTGAAGAAAGTGAAACCAATATGGCGTCAAAGGCATTGCAGTTCTCAATTTCCCATAGACTGTAATGGAGAAATTCCTGCCATTTTCTGCCGAACTAAGGGGTCGATTTCAAGTGATAGAAAAACAAGAATAAAAATTAATGCGTAATTTTACTTGACACTTTTCGAGACGTCGAAAATATAAAAACGTCTTAATGGGAAGCACAGCACTAACTAGCCTCTTGTCTAGCTGGCGTGTTAAGTAATCGATTTGCTGTAGATGGCTGTGATGGCAAACTTTATCTGTAATTTAGCTAGCTAGATAAACTTAGTCCGCACAATAAACTCGCGTTGCTGACAAAGGGTGATGGCCAGCAAGCTCTCATGCCCATGTAATGTTAGCCAAGTTGCATATCTACATATAGTATGACATCGCAAAAGTTCGTGAAACATTAGTTTTGTTCATACCAGATGAATTGTGCAAATAAACTGTTCTCTTTAATTCTCCTTCAAAGTAAACAAGACATAATTGAGATCAGGGGCATACAATTATGAGATCTCCTCTGTTTATCCCACTTCTCAAGTATTGCTCAAATGATTATCTCAAATCAACTTTCTCTGTTTCAGTGATGTCTTGTCTCTTTTTAGCTTAACTCTTGCTCCAAAGGGACCTTCAGGAGAAGTAACTCAGAAACAAATGATCACAGAATGATACAAATATAAGAAGCTCAAATTCATCTCAACAGACGAGATTGAGCTACAGATGAGCAAGACACTTCTCCTATGCGATCTAAAAGCGACAAAGTAATGGGCTACATTCAGCACAGAAAAATAATTATATTGTAATTAGATCCATGCACCATCACTGGGCGACGGCATTTCAGAACTTTTCAGCGAATTATGGTTATTTTGGTGACTAGAATGTGGTTTCGTCCGTTTACATTTTCCAGTCAGACAGCTGTCTACTATTCACAGAGAGTGGAGTGACCGTGCTGCAAAAACAGGTGTACGTACTTGTCGCCGAAATTACCTTCATTCGCTGAAGAGCAAGCAAGCAAGAGCAAGCCTCTCTATTGTTTTGCGCGCTTTCTCCACCTTTCTCGCTACAGCCTTCAACTTTTATTCAGATATAAATATTTAAACTTCAAGATTATTTGAAAACAAAGTAAACATGAATTCTGAATGAATAAAATAAATCAAATTCACTGGAAAACGTCATAAACGTCAAATATTTCGCATTTAATTGGTTTCAAACCTCTCTCCTTTGCGCTCATAGGGGTCTATTCTCCCATGGGCTCAAGTCGAAAAAAAGCGCGTAGCTACGCGCTTTTCAGCCTACGCGTATTCTCCCCTCGACTTAAGTCTGTGCATTACGCGCCTTGAAGGCAGTTACGCGCTTGGGGCGGAGCAAGGCCAAAATCGGGGCGTTTCCGGGCGTTTCTCATGCAAATAATACTTACGCGTATTCTCCCCCTGGCTGTTAAGCGCTTTTGAGGGCTGTTTTAAGGTCAAGCGCCAACATTAGGCGAAATTGAATATTGCGTTTGATGTCGGTTATAGGCCGAATTTTAACATTACTTTTATTTTATTTAACATGGTAAAGGTTGAGACATTTAATATTCGATTGTTCTTCCTTATTTCTAAACTACATTTCTCAAAGCCATGATAATTTATCAAACGAAATCATCACATGATATTACGCATCAGCCTCTTCTCCAATCAGTTAAATTACAAACGCAAAGCAATTAATTAATACGAATATACATAAGACCATTATTCTACCATGCTCTCAAAATCTAAAGCCAAAATGCCAGTCCTGCATTTGCTTGCACTCTTGCGTGATTGGGAATAGGTAAGAGGAGCGCGCCGAGCTCGAAGACGAACACACATATATCGGCTTCGTTTGGACATCCTGGAGCAAACAAACATCAAGTGCATCCAGCGCTTTCGCCTGGACCGTGCATGAGGCAATCATCTATCTTTGCCGACTTCTGGATGAACAGCTATCCAGCCGCAGCAGTTATCAGCAGCTAATCGCACGGCGGGGGATAAATAAAGAGATGTCTGAATTACGTCTTGTAATTGGTACGGCCTACTATTACAGCGGCATATAAAACCTCGTATCTTCACAATGACAAACTTCACAGGAAAATAAAAAATAAAAATAAAATAAAATAATAATAATCATTATAATAATATAAATGGATAAATATAGTTTAAAATAAAAATGTTTAATTTTGCATGTAAGAATAGTGGACATACGAGTTTTCGTTTCTTATCAGTTTGGAGATACGAGGTTTTATCAGCAGGCCGACCATATTCAAATTTAAAGTCTGGTTTGCGTTTTCCATGGACCACAAATGCGTTTTCATGGTTAATCAGAAAATCCTTTTTCCATGTTTTCCTGATAGCCATAATCAATGAGCTTTGTACAGAGTCTGCCTCTCTTTTGGATCAGTCACACCTCTTTCATAAGACCGCCTACATTCTGAAGTTAAGCGCTGTGGGCGTGATCGAAGCGAGTAGGGGAGAATACGCGTAACTCAAAAGCGCTTAACTCAAAGCGCGTAAATAAAGACTTACGCGCTAATGGGAGAATAGACCCCATAGTGCGACATGTTAAATAATACAAATAAATAATAAAAGTATTTATTATTATTATAATGTTAAATAATAATAATTGATCACAACTCAAACACAGATTTGATTTCACTCTTAAGAGTTTCAAAAGAAACTTAAAGTCAAAATCTAACGAAAAACGCAACCTTGTGCGTGTCCGGTGTCTTTTAAGTCCCTTTAAATCCGTTAATCCCCGCAAATGCAATTAATGATGTCATTAATCCAGATTAGCAGTGTTATTATTTACAGCATTCAACAGTTTTTGGACTAATTATGTTTGATTTTGCCTGTGTTTTTACTGCTGACTCCATACATAAAATATTAATTTGTTTTTACATTTCGGTCTGCTACTGCCTCAACCCAAACCTCACGGTTCGTTAATACTAGAGTGAATAATAGGCTATAAAACTGTACTAAATGACGTTGTTTGGGGTAACCTCTGGATGTTACCCCTTCAGGACACTTGGATTGCAGCGGACAAGCAGTATGGAGGAATATTAAAATGTTTTGGTGTAGTTTTATGGACCTTTTTGGTAACCATAGACGCTTGTTATATGGATTTTCCGTGCAGGAGGAAAATCCTCCGAGTTTTCGGCTGCACTTTGAGGAAAAAAAAATATATACCAGACTTCTCATCAGCACGAGAGTAAGTCAATAATGACTGAATATCATTTTTGGGTGAACTATTCCTTGAAGACTCACCTATGATGACCAGATTCCTCTTTATTTTCTGTTTCCACAACATATAACATGACTATAATTATCTGTTAAAACAGGGAGATAATCTATTATCTTAATTGACAGATTTAGACACTGATTGGAATACTGGTCCAGATATTAAAATACTGGAACATAAGAAGAATGAATCAGAACTACACTATGACTTCAACCACTCACAATGGTCACTAGTTGGTCACTCATCAAAAAAAAAAATCATTAAGCTATATGGTCCAGATGATGAGATGGCTCTGAGATGTAACCCATGTATGGACTCATAGCCAAGTGCATCTCCACTGAAGATAGCCTTGCGAATGTATCATTGTAATGTTATCACACTGCAAGACAAATCACTACCCCAAGTCCCAGACAGTTTGTGGCTTGTGCATATGATGGACTCTGGCGAATTGGAATGGTTCTGGAATTTTGTACAGACAATAAGGACTTTACCACCAAATTTATGTCACCTAGAGATCCAACAAATTCGTTCAGGTAGCCTGCCGGTGAGGATATCCGGTGGATCCCAAAGGGTGATATTCTATGTGTAATTACACCACCAGCCACCAACACAGGAAGGAACTAAAATATTCAGAACAATGAGTTCAAAACAATTTGTGACACTTTTGAGCAGTACAATTTCTACTGAAGTTCAGGTACAGTACGACTTTACAGACTTTGACTTGAGTAGTCTCATTGCTATTGAACCTCATGACCTATTTTCATCCCAATAGTCCCGTTAGCTGTCATTATGATGAATGTAAAAATATAGTGAGATTTTAGGGGAGAGTACTGAAGATACATTGATAATTCTTACTCCTGAGTTAGAAGGAAATCCAAGATGGTCATCTGGGGGGTCTGGTTGAGTTGACACAGATCCAGTCACATTGGAGCTTATATTAGGCTTATAATAGGCTATAAAACTGTACTAAATGATGTTGTTTCGGGTAAACTCCAGATGTTACCCCTTCAGGACACTTGGAATGCAGCGGTCGAGCAGTATGGAGGAATATTAAAAAGTTTTTGTGTAGTTTTATGGACCTTTTCTTTTTGGTAACCATAGACGCTTGTTATATGAATTTGCAGTGCAGGAGGAAACCCCCCTAGTCTCCAGCTGCACTTTGAGGAATGAAAAAACTGCACCGGACTTCTCATCAGCATGAGGGTAAGTCAATAATGACTGAATTTCTTTTTTGGGTGAACTATTCCTTTAATACGGATTGATGAGGGATATATGTGATTTTCACTGTATGCTAAGGTGTCTATGTGGGAAATGGTAGGAACAAGCTTGAAATGATTGACAAATACTGCACTTTGATGAAATTATTTCGCCCATAAAGAATTACGGAACACATTAGGAACCACATTCAATCGAAAGCTTAAAATGTAGTCTTTCAATGAAAAAATATTGCAAATCGATAAAAGTTGGGCCACATGGCCTTAATGGCTGCCGAAATTAGACTATTTCACTAAATTGGCTGTCTTTGGCCACCAGTGGTGCCCCCTGCGTGGTGTTTTAAGGAATAATTGTTATGCCCATAAAAGCTCCATATCTACCTTAATTAGTAGCCCAAAGATTTTGTTGCTGGATATAGAATTCTAATTTTGACAAATTTTTGATTATTTAAAATTTGTTATGGCCCATTGATTTTTTCCCATTTTCCGTTTGATTTTGTATTTTCTCTTTGGTCTCTATAAGTAATACTACCTGTGTAATTAAACCTAGACCTGTGCCACTTTTGGATTTCTCATAGTAGCCCCCTCAAAATGGCGCAGAAATAAGGACTTGCTCAGGAGCGAAGACCCCCCTCCCAATTTAAAGCCTGAAACTCGAGGACTGTAGAATTTTGATTAAATATTTGGGGAGAGTACTTCAGATACATTGATAAATGATCCATCAAAGTAGGAAGAAATTTGGAGATCGTCATCAGGGAAGGTTAGTGCAACGGACACGGAATGTCTCGATTGTAATTCCCTTATTTAAGTATGATCTGGATGTGGCGTGTTCAAGAAGAACAAAGGTGCTCGGCAGGGTATCTTAAGCGCTTTGTGCAGATATGTTCACCAGCTGACATAGAGCTGCAAATTTATGCAAGCAGTTACAATGTTCTATCACTAGATGGCACACACGGATGAGTTATTGAATATATCACAAACAAGCCGAGCTTATTGTATCTCCCTGACGACGATAGTCGGGAGATACTTTGCTTTAATTCCGAGGCAGCCGCCACAGAGATTTTATGTTCCAGGCTCTGGAAGCCACAACTGTTACAGGAATGTTTTCAAATTTTACACAGACAAAGATATGACAATGCTCAAGACCGATTTTCGTCAATTTCAGACGTCAAATATGGCTGCCAGTGGCCATTTTGTCCAAAATGTTTTTATGTTCCGGGCTTTGGAAGCCACAATTAATACAGGAATGTTTTCAAATTTTACACAGGAGAAGATATATATATGACAATGCTCAAGACCAATTTTCGTCAATTTTGGACGTCTAATATGGCCGCAGTAGGCCATTTTGTTCAAAATTTGGGGATCGAGGAGATACATGACTCGGGCCCTGTGGCAACCAAGTTATCCAATTTATTTATTACTCTATTTTTGTGCATTTGAAGTTATTTTTGTAAATCTAAGTGATTTTATTTGCTGCTGCACTTTTGCACTGTTGATGCACCGTTGTTGTTCTTGCACTACAAAGTATTTTTGCACGTTGCTGTTTTTTGAAACCAAAAATAATAAACCAGACGACACCTCTACAGTAAATGCATTGTCTACCGGTTTATTTTTGTTACTTTTAGTAGGCCTAGATTATATCCAGTATCCCACAAAGTGCTTTATCACTTGTATGGTGTGTAAATCAACTCCAGTCCGCTCTTGTAGCTGAACGTGCTCCTTTTTTGAGATTAAAAACCATTCATGAATAAAGACATGACAGGCTGACGATAGGATACTGTAAAAGACACTGCCAGAGCTGCACAGTTGTGTTACACTGCTGCAATGAGTTTATAATTATAAGGTGTATTAATGAACAATAATAAATAGTATTAACACAAATAGAGGGCCCCAAAATCTAATTTTGCTTAGGGCCCCATGGAGGCTTAGGCCAGGTCTGAATTTCGTCATTACCTTTCCCCCTTTTCTTCGGAGGTTGGGCATAATGCATCTGATTGGAGACCGAAGCAGCCAATCAGAATCGTGCCACATTTGCCAGCATGCAGAACATGAGTTTGCAAGAAGGCATACAGTGAAACTAAGTGAGTGGGGTTAATATTGCATGTTCATATTGATCTTAGCAAACATGCAAAGACATTTGTTGAGCACAGAATAGTTTTGTTTGCTCAATTGGAAGGTTTTGTTTCCTCACAAAAATTTATTTCTCTGAACAAAATCTGTTTGCTTGCAAAATATATTTTTCTGCGCTCAAAATTTCCAATTGCTCGCTCAGGATTGTGGCACAAATATTAATTCCATTCCATGCTGAGGGGGTATCAGCCGCAATTGCAAGTGAAATCAAACGGGCTGGAGTGTTTGCAATTATGGCCGATGAATCCAGAGATGAAAATACTGAGCAATTAGCCATATGTGTCCGCTATCTAAATGAGGGTAACATTAAGGAGTGTTTTCGGGCCCTAAGGCAGCTCAGAGAATTTGATGCAGAAAGCATGACTTCAGCACTGGAAAATCAGTTGTCACTCAGTGGGATCAAAGATGTTAAGTGTGTTACAGTCTGACGATGGAGTATCTGTAATGAGCGGTGCTATTGGAGGTGTGCAGGCAAGGTTCAGAGTTAATCACCCAGAGGCAATTTATGTCCATTATTATGCCCATCAATTGAATCTAGTGCTTTGCCGCACCTGTCACGCTATAACGGAGACTAGTCAATCGTTTGACATACTCCAGTCTGTGTACTCAACTGTCAGCACTTCTATAGTGAATCATCACAAGTTCAAGGATGTTCAGAGTAAGTTGGGCTTGGAACCAAGTGAACTGGTGCTGCTTTGAAAAACCCGCTGGTCATGCCAGTTGCGCTCTGTTAATGCAATACTGGAAAATTTCCCTGCTGTTGTCTAGTGTATCTCTAGCCTGAAGAACTAACACTGCAGTGGTGCTGCATGTGAAAAGCACCCAGTTTTCAACTGCTTGTGGTGTTTAAGATGCTGCTTTCTCTCACTGAGAACTTGCATAAGTAACTGCAGAGTGATGATCTGCCAAAGGCTGTTGAGTTTAAGAAAGCTGTGTGTGATTCGCTGAAACAGCTGCGCACTGATGAGAAGGCTGCTGAACTGCATGACACAGTGAAGACCTTCTGTGCTGCAAATCAGATTCCTGAACCAGGTTCCACTTTCAGACGAAGGCAGAAGCAGAAGCACATGGAAGATTGTGCAGTGGAGTCCAGCTGTGGAGCAGTAAGTGACCTCAGTGATTCAGAAAAGTTAAAGAGGAACCTGTTTCTATCCTGTTTTGACAGGATGGTTTCAGAGATGGACCAGCGCTTCTCGTCTGTAAACAGCCAAATTCAGGTCATTACAAGGTTCAGTTGAAATCAGAGGAGGTTGTAGTAGCAAAAAACTACCTAAGCCACAGAAGAGAAACCCTTCAGCTGAGTGATATTCAGTCTGTTTATAACTCACTAGATACCGTGATGTTCCCATCTTTGACACTGATCATTCAGATTGCTCTCACATTTCCAATCAATAGTTCTAGCTGTGAGAGATATTTTAGTGTATTGAGATAACTCCATACTTGGCTAAGGTCCACAATATCATAAGAGAGACTGCACCACCTCACCATTTTGGCCGTTGGTAAAGTCAGTCACAATGAAGTCATCTTTTTGCTGAGATGAAGAGCCAACAGTACAGTTTGAGGCTTAAAAAGTAAACTTCTATAAATTAGACCAAGATTAATGGGTAAAATGTGGGTGGGCTAGTTGTAGAGCCTACCCAATCAAGGGAATACCTTATTAGACCTTATCAGGTACTCCTAATTTAAGATTTTGACTTTTTTTGGCAACATTCCCTCGTATTTGGGCTACAGTAAGAATGAAAAGTTCAGTAGCTGGACTGAAATATTGTTTATTATTTACTCATATGATCATTTATTTTGTATCTGTTTATTTATGAAACTGTAAGACTGTGTAAAGGACTTTTTTGGTAGTAGCCCCCCTTCCCCTTGTGGAAGACTTACTTGATTATGCTTGATGTGCTACAGGAAGAATTGGAAAGTGAAATGGCTGAACTCAAAATTGTTTTTATTTGCTTGCAGATAGATAGCTTGTCGGGGTTTATGTGAATTTAAATAAATGTCATACATTCAGCACAGGCTTCTTTTCTGTATGCAGTAAGGCGATGTAATTGATGTGTGGTGGGGAGGAGTTGGGGGGGGGGGGGTGTTGGTTTTGGCTGGGAGCCTGTGCCCCTGTACAGCTGTATGCCAAGCAACAGCCCTGGTTTAGCCACTGCCCAGTATTTGCAAAACAGTGAACTACAGTGATACAGTAATACAAAGAAATGCCAAAAATCCCTTCATAATTACACGTTAAAGTCCATACATTGCTTAAGAATTGAGGCCATTCTCTAATTCGTATTGAATCATTGATTTTTTAAAATTCTCAAAAAGTAGGCAATGTTCTGATCGTCTAGTCCAACGTCGGCCAATTCTCCATTTCCAGCAGGGGACGATCCGGACCTCCACCATCACGCAACAATCTGCAGTTTTTGGTGCAATTAGCACATCTGGAAATTGTCACTGTCGTGATTATTTTATGAATATTATCTGCGTTAGAGGGCACCTAGCTACGTGGGTGATAACAAAAACAAACATTGGAAACAAGTATACAGTACAGTGACAAAGTGATTTCAAATTACACCATGTATTATATAATCTCTCCAAAAGTTGATATTGTCTGCAATGCGAGGACAAACATATTTACAGTTTATAGGGGAAAGAATTCCTTTTTCAACCTCCATCAATATACATGGAAAAAAGTACTTTTCCAGCTTACCTTAACGTTTGCGTACCTAGAGAAAAATTCAGGGGTGTAAAAACATTAAGCGTACATCCGGTCAAGCAAATTTAGAGTTTAATTTCTTGTATAGCTACACATGGTAGTAGTATATAATGGCGGCAAGTATGTTACTGAAGACACAGCACATTGCTGGGGCTTAAGCAGCATATCTATTTGCGATATTTAACATTAATGTTAAATCATAAACCCCCCTCTGACTAATTAAACTCTAAAATAATGTATATTGGTGCCCCCTTTTAAAATCGCCCTGGCAAATAAAAAGCTGAAAAAAGTGGAGGCTAGATATAGAATTATTAATTATTTCCATTTATTCTTAATAGACAGTATTTAACTCGACACTCAGACACTTAAATTTACCAGTCTGCCATAATTTTTACTAGTGTACGGACTTGTGGACTACAGTGAATTTTGAACCCTGAACAAGTCAGGTGCTTGTAAGCATTCAAGTGTTGTTCTAGGCTTGCCGCTAGCTTATCAATGACCTCATAGAATGTTTCTACTTTGAACTTCTCCCTCCCCTTAAGTGTCACACCTGGTTCTGAGCTCTTGCCTGCAAATGTTTTATGCTTCAACTTTCGCTGAAGATTGCGCTTATATGACTAACAAACCAGTCACATTTAATGCTACCTGGTTAAACGTATCAAATTGCTCCCTAAGCCCAGCCACAAATTCCATCAAAGTGAACAAAAGTTGGGTTGCTACAGAGATGTCAACTTCACTTTTCTCTGGGTGTCTGCTTGAAGCATCGAACCAGCCAAGTATGACATCCCAGAAATATGCAATGCACACCATCTCTAAGGTTTCCAATCTAGCACATAGGGATGATCTGATAAAAGGCCCTGCCTCATACTTCAGTTCCCCCACTACACGCAATGGAAACTGGAGAGGCCTGTCGGGCCCTAACAATAAGTGCTGAAGCACCAGGGGCCCTACGGGTTAGCTCAAGTTCTCAGCACCAGGGGACCGGGGGCCCTCACATTGTAAGCACCAAGAGGCCCAGGGCCTGCCATTGCCAAGACTGTGGATTGGGGCCCCCAGAGGTTAACTTGTGCATAACTAGCCTTAAGTCAGTTAATGTATTGTATACGGAGGACCGTGGCCTTCAACTTCCCACAGAAGTCTTCGACCTGTTTCTACACACCTGCTGCCACTTTTCTCATCAGTCACCGTTCATAAGCAATGCCTGGATCAGCAACCCCTTCCAAATTGTTTTGCCTTGCCAAAGTTAACCTTGTCTTGTAATCTTTTGATATGTTTTTTTTTTCCTTTTATTTTTTTTACCTAAACCTGCATTTTGGATTTAGTCTCTTGTCTTGTGCTCTGGAAACCTGGATTTTTCTGCTTTGTCACCAAAACAAGCCTGCTTTTGACTCCTGAGTCTTGCCTTGCTCCTGATTGCCTTTGCCAGTGTTTTTTCAGCTTTTTGTGCCTTGACCACTCTGCATGTTTTTTGACCACTGTTTTGACTGAGCCCTACTTGTACCACTGCTGAAGATCTAGTAAATTCTCTCTGGACTGCATCCAGCCTGTCCTGAGTTACTGTTTACTGGGAAATTCAGTTTTTGCATTAAAGAGACCTCTCTCTACCTTCACTCTCAGTCTGCTTTTCGGTCCTCATCAAAACTAGGCCTTACCTCTCCTGTCAGTCTTAATTCCAAAAATATAACAGCCAGATCCAGCTTTAAAGGATAGACGTGTCCTTATTACTTTACACGGCAACAAAATTGAGAAGTGTCTGAAAAGGCATTCTACTCTCACCTCTGCTCTCATTCTGCTGCAGCAATAAGACTGAGTGTAGTGAAAGCATCTGTATTTCATTACATTTCAGAGTGCTTCATAATTTTCTTTTCCCACGTCTCATATCCCTGCCTGTAATTCTAGGTTTTTACATTGTTGCAGCATAAAGGAAAGAAACTGCTCACTTGGGTTGTAAATTGAACTAGAATTTGTATTTACTCGTGAAAATATACATCCCCCCCCCAGCCCCTTTCCCTGCTGAACCCACCGGACGGATGAACAGACAGACAGACACATACCAAAAGGCAGCACTGGAGGACCTGAGTAGAAAGTAGGCAAAGTTTCATTTAGATCATGCGAACAGTTTAGGAGTTATGTACCGGAAAAAAATTGATCACATCCAGACGGACAGACAGGCACATATCAAAAGGTAGCACGTCAGGACCTGAGTAGTAAGTATGCAAAGTTTCTTAAGATCATGCAAACGGCTTTGGAGTTACGCTCTGGAAATGAACTGGGAACGCCAACGCGAATGTGAACGGGAACTAAGCCTAAAACGATGTCTCCCTTCGCCCTCCGGGGGGGAAGACATAATCACTGACAAAAGCAACAAGATAACTAGCCAACATGTGTTGGTTTTCAGCTGATGTTCATGTCTTCCTGCAAACTCTTAATTGTAGCCACAGTAAAGTTTAATACAATATTTTCCTGTCGGATTTATGACAAATATTAGATTACAAAGTCCATTTCTTCTTAAACATTGTCATATTTCGTAAACATTCATGCCATCAAATGTGCGTGCATATAGATAACATGCACATGCAGTCTCACATGTCCCTATTCATTGCGGATAATTTGGAACACAGCCATAACAATATCCCTACCCACATTGTCTATTGACTTACAAGCTGGGGAGCAAGGTATTGTTTTACCATAAGTTACCATGGTTACCATAAGTGGATACCAACATGATTTCAGACACAATTATGCACACTGTATGAAACGTTCATAATGGGAAAATACATCTGGAAAGATTTATTTATATATTTACTTACTTACATGCTGCTAGCATTAATATGTGATGTGGATGTTGCTGTGTGGAAGATGCATATTGTTTGTTCTATTTACAGATTTTTTTATGAGTATGTGCTCTGACTGTGCACCTTAATTTCGTTGTACATGAGTGTATAATGACAATAAAGTATCTTATCTTAGTATCAGTGTTCGATGCAAAATTAATAAAAATCCGCCAAGAAAAATGATGGATAATGTCTCCTTGAAGTGGGCCAGTATAGGCTACTCAAAACTTTGCAGTATTGACACTTCCATGTTTTATTTTTGGATTCATTTCTTCTTTCTTACTGGCTTATTTAAAGCAGTGGGTAATATGTTCTGCCCTATGGTTCTGCCCCTGTACAACTCTATTCTCTCTCCTGAAAAAGACTGTAGTTTTGGAGCTACTTAAAATGTACTGCTATGCTGTAGTGGATCTTATACTTGTATATTTTGCACTTATGTTTGCCAATTCAGTGGTAATTATTGATATATTAAAGGAAACCTGACACAAAATTACCCATCACATAGTCTCACTTACTCATTACCTTCGCCAGCGACTTCGCTGACGAAGGTAATGTTTTGATCCCCGTGTATTTATTTGTTTGTGTGTCTGTCTGTCTGTGTGTATGTATGTGTATCGAATAACTCAAAAAGTACCAAACGGAATTTCATAAAATTTTGTGGGTTGATTTGGCATGACCTGAGGATCAATCGATTAGATTTTGGGAGTGATCGGGTCAAAGGTCAAGGTCAAGGCCGCGAAAAGGTCAAAACCGACTTTCGGCCATATCTCGGTCAATTTTTATCCGATCGGCATGAAACCAACGCCAAAATGTGCAGAATTATATATCCGATCCTGTGATGTGAAACACGGTACAATGGGGTCAATACCCTTCTTAGCGGCTGGGGGTCAAAGGTCAGGGGGGTCATTACCTTTCGAACTTAAAGGCGTATTGATGTAAAAAAAATATATCGTACTCTTGTCATTCATCGATCATTTAAAAAAATAAAAATTGGTCCTCAGAGTTATGTAACGAGGGATTCAGTGGCGTCGGCGAAGGTATGCGCTCTACCGAGTGCCCGTTCTAGTTAATGACATGTTTCACACAGAACAGTTGATGTTGTAGAGTTCACCCTTTTCATAACTAAATTCACCTCAGTTCCCTCATTGCTTGTGCAGAATGTACAACAATGTTTTCAAGTGGAGATGAGAATTTAGCTGGGTTCAATTTAGTACAGTCCAACAAAGCTCAAATGTTTTGGTCTAAATGCAACCAGGAATTTTCCAATAAACACATATTGTAGAAACAATATCTCCTGTCATAAAACATGGTTTCAAAAGTTAAAGAGGAACTAAGAAGGGTTTGAAGTTTTTGTATTTGAGTTTTTGTGGTAGACTGTGGATGAAACAATTTTTAACCTCCGCCGAGGAGGTATATGTTTTCGGTGCCGTTTGTTTGTTGGTTTGTTTGTGTACAACATCACTCAAAAACTTATGGCCGGATTTTGACGAAATGTTCAGGGTAGGTGGGTATTACCTCAAGGAAGAGGTGATTTAATTTTGGCATATCTAGGCCAAAGTACTGCTGAGATATACGCCAAAGTGCAAGATTTCAAGTCTTTCCAATGGGCCGGAGTTCCAATCTTTGCTGACCCCTGGCGGAGGTTCTGCACTCTCTGAGTGCTTTTCTAGTTTTAAAAATGTACTGGAGAGATGAGGGTGAGAAATATGTTTTTAGAGGCACTTTCTTTCTATGCCAACGTTGTCATAAATCCAAAAGGCGCGATCTTATATGCAGTGCTTTAAGTGGGCCGGTATGCACCGGTACGGAGTACTGGCACTTTTATATTTTAGCCCCCGCGTACCGGGACTTTTTACGCCGTACTGGGACTTCACACGAGCTCGTAGAACCCTGTCCTGCTCTATTTCTCTCTTGGCGATTCATGATCCTATGGCTATACTACATTACCCAGTGTGCACTAGTACACGCCACATGCCTGTCCCTTTACTCGCGAGACGTTCAACTCGCAAGGAGATCTCAAGGAGGAGTGGCATGTCTTTCAAACATTATTTGAGCGAGCCTCGTGATGCATTGGTAGTCTCATCGCGAACGATCAATGGCAAGTAGCAAGCAATGTTGATGATCGACCATTTGAAACATCCTAATTAAAAACTGTTGAGTGAATTTACTGTTGGACATATTGATGTCTGTTCCACAGTCGCACCATGTCACCCTTATGTCGCACTTCACATATCCCAACCCATATCGAAACATATTCCGAGTTTTGGGGCTGATTTATGCCCACAAAGAAAGCAAGGCATAGCTGTATTGTGTACCACTTCCCAGTTAGTATTTTTACAGTACCCCCAGACTCATAATCCAAAATGGGACAAACACAGGGATTGTGAAGCTGAGTATAAGTTTTGTAATCAAGATCCTTAGAAAAATTTTACTTTAAGGACAGCTCCTAGCTGCCGGATAGCTCACTCAGTTAAGGCACTGCATTGCAGTGCAGAAATGACCATCACATCGCGGGTTCGAGGCCCAGTCGTACCAACCAGCAGTGGTTGACCCCTTTTTTAGAGTAGCGCGCAATTGGCAATTGCGCTACAGGGCTTCAAATTGGTAAGGGACTGCCGGAAAGGGAAATAAATAAACAGCTTTGTTCGTTGCTCAAGCACCACCTGTTGGCCAGACGGGTGCTCATCAGGAAGATTCTAAGTCTGTTCATGTCCGGGTTTCCTCCGCCCTCGTTCTGAACTTGCGAAGATTCAACCAATGAGTGTATAAGAAGCAGTGGTTGACAGCCATGTGTTTCGGAGGAGAGCCGTGAACTGTCCTCACTCTCCTGAGTTGGCAGCAAGGGGTCACATTCGAGCAAGCCTTGTGCATAGTTCACCAATTGGGCATTTCAGATTCAGGTGGGATTGGAGATGCCAAATTAAAAAAAGGACAGCTCAAAGAGCCCTCCCGTCAGAATCCAATAAAACTTGAGTCTCTTTAAAAAAAAAAAAAAAAAAATTAAGATGTTTATCCAGCGTAAGACCTAAGTATCTATACCTCTGTATGACAAAAAAAAAAAAAAAAAAAAGGTGCAGCCAAACTGAAAATGAAACATAGTCGGTAACACCCTCCTTTTTCTAAAGTGCATAATCTGAGTTTTAGCTGCATTAATCTCCATTCACCTGTGAGGTATCGTTCAGGAACCAAACGCGAGGCCCAAAAGATCCAGCAAAAAGGTGTTTTATTGAAGCTGGGGGGTGAACCCAATGGTACAGAGTCCAAAATCCAAAATCAGAATCCCAGGGACGTAAGCCAGATTTTACACTGGGCAGCAAACAAAACTCAGGGTCGGGCAGAGCAGGTACGGTACACGGGCACAGGAGTATCAAAGGTTAAGCCAAAATCAAAATCCAGGATGTTCCAGTCAGAAGTATAACACTAAGAGTACAAGGCATCAACAATCGCAGCACAGGGAAAACATTCTGACGAGAGCTGGTAGTGAAATGACTGCTTAAATACACATATGGGAAGTCACATGCTATAATAGGAAACAGGTGAGCTGGATCAGACTAATTAGCAAAGGAATGAACAAGAGGAAGTTCCTAACCATATGAAATTGGTGAAAGCCAAAACGCGGACAGGGATTACACAGACAGCCTATGACAAACAAAAGGCTCTGGTTAGGGAGTTCTAAAGTGCACAGAGTGAGAGGCAGAACAGTGATTAAACAAGGTGCAGAGAATCTGCTGAAACACAGCAATGTAAATTGAGTGAAGGCAAGGGGCAGAGACTAGAGCAGAGCGAGTGCGGAGAGCTCCTCTCCCTTCAACTTTATTTTCCTGTATTCATGGTCATGATGGATGATAATGACCTTCTCATTTGTTAAGAGTGATATTAGTCCCGCCTTCTGAAAAGGGACTAAACTACGCATTAGTACATCGGTCATTTGCACTCTGGAAATGAGCAGGACAGGCTGTCTGGCGGTCCGTGCCGAAATTCATGAATAGTTTTGGTGAGTTGTGATGAAAAAGTGTTGTAAACAAATATTTGCACTGTCTAAAAGCTAATTTGAAATATTTATTGTGTCAAGTGGATGGGAGCACGAGCTAGTGGCTGTGTGGTCAGTGTTCCTTGCCGTGTGCCGTGCGATACCTCATCTTGGTGAGTTCAGACAACGTGCTTGCTAAAGAAAGCATGCTAGCACCATACTAGTATCAGCATTATGCTAACGCTAATCGCGAGTGGATTTTTTCTGTTAAAAAGCTATATAAAAGCTATTTTGGTTGTTCTTAGGTTTGCCAAATGGTACTTTAATTCATAAAGGTATAAGTAAGCACTTTTGGTCGTTCTTTTGTGCACTATTTTAAGTGAAATGTGATGTTTATTTCGTTGCTAAATGCAGTTTTTGGTTTTATTTTATGAAAGCTTACAGTACACTAATTCCTATGTAATGCCAAAACAGTAGCCCAGTTAGGGTTTTACGGTCACAATGGGTAGCTTTAAAGGACAATAGTGGAAGCTATTATTTTATTTCCTCCTTGGTAATGAGATAAATTAATTGTATTTCAGTTCATGATTTACAAAAGCTTAAAATTGTTTAAAAAGTCAATAATTAAGTTTGTCAAGAAATGTTAATCATAATTTCATGGTTAAATGATTTAAAGAGATAAAAAGAGGAATTCATTTGTTTTACATGGGTTAAAAATAATTTCATGTACAACAAAAGATAGTTTGAGTTAAAAACATGCATCTAAAATATTACTGTATACTGTACAATCGTAATATGAGAGAAAAGATAAAAATCAAGCTATAGCTATCGGAAAGAATAAGAGAATGGACTTTATTTAGCTGTATACAATAATACAATTATTATTGTGCAGGCTAGGTTTTTTTTGTCCTTTTACTACAGATTCTGAAACCTCTGGATTGGATACTGGATTTCTCCGGACGGGAGATGGCGAGCCTGTGCCCAAACTGAACCAGACCTTCATCGGAAGAACCTCATTCTTAATTTCTTCGGCAAACAACACTGTGGTAACCACTCAAATTACCCCAGAAAGGAAACAAAAAGGAAACGGAACTTCTGAACTAAAAAACCTTGACCTGACTGAAAACAAAAGGGACTAAGACATTGAGCTCAATGGGACTGGGTTTTTCAATATTTTTTTTCATACGGCGGCTATTTCCATTATTGTTGCTGAATTGTAAATTCTTTATTTTCACTTTTTCTACAAATAATACACTCATTCTGGCTCACTTGCTGCCTCCAGCTATTTCATTACACATTCACTTTGGCCACTATTGTAACTTTACCGAACCTAGCAACTGGTCCATACTTTTGAATTACTCTACAATACTTAACGTGAGTCTGGGGTTACACTATGCCAGCCACTGTGTGACGCTAGCCCAGCGCTACGTGAAATGGGACGGAATGCCGTAAAGGGACTTTCCCAATCAGTGAGTCACGCCGTTTCCAAGCTAGTCGTCGAAAGACAAGTAACTTTCGAGTGGAAGTGGGAAGGAGGTGCTGTGGACCGAAGAGGAACGCAGATCAACTGTTGCTGATAGATGGAGAGCTATGCCTGAAGTTCGCCCTGCTGCTGGATGCGCGGTAACCATCACCCAAGCGCGAGACGGCGAGGGATATTGAGGTACCGAATGTGGTTGGCTCACTGGAGCGAAGAGGAAAGTTCAAATGTAAACAGGCCTGCAACGGGGGTGGACTCTTTTTACTTACCATTTATTTGCCAGCTAGATTAGGGTTTGGTAGCCTTATTGTATTGTGATCGAATGTTTTATTGTGCTGTGGTCGAATGTTTTCATGTTAACGTAAGCCTTTGGGGCTAATTCTCATTCATACATTCTCATCCAATTATTTAATTCTTAATACATTTTATATTATATAATTCTATGTGCCTGTGTGGTGTGTGAATTATTGATGTGGAATGTGTTCTTGACGTGTTTTTTCTGTTGTGGGGAATATAAGCTAATATAGGGTGTATAGGGTTAAAGGGCATGACACCTTTGTTTGTGCTCATGCTCCAATCAGCAATTCAGTGTATCCAACCTTCTTGGAGTACCTGGATTTGGTCCTGGGAAGGGTTCCTATCGGGGATATCATAGTTCTACTGGGAGACTTCAACGCTCATGTGGGCAGTGATGGAGACACTTGGAGGGGAGTGATTGGGAGGAATGGCCTCCCTGATCTGAACCCATGTGGTGCTTTGTTATTGGGTTTCTGTACAAGTCATGATCCAGAAGATTTCCTGTTACTGAAATTCTTTTACGGGTTGTGGACAGTCCTTGAACTGGTTCCTGAAAGATTCTTGAGCAGTTCTTGAAAGGTATTTGGGACAGTTCTTGAACTCTGCGTTCAAGAACTCAGTTCAAGAACTGTTCTTGAACATTTGAGTTCTTGAATGCAGATGTCAAGAACTGTCCCAAATACCTTTCAAGAACAGTTCAAGAACAATTTTCAAGAATTGTTCAAGAGCAGTTCTTGAAATTTTCGTAGGGGCGCTGATTAATAATACTGGAGTAAAGTTTTGACACAACTAAGTAGGCTTATCCCTCTTTATACCATGGTCTGGGTGAATACTTTTTTCTGATTGGCTGGCAGGTATGCATTAAAACCGTGGAACCGCACAGGTAGTTCCGCTACGGTCGTTTCACCATTCGAAATTCATCCACTAGCCAACTTGTAACCCTAGCAACGCCTGTTCAGCTGGGTACAGCGGAAACCTAGCTGCTCATTTATCTCCAGTAAATTTAGCGGCGTCATACAAGTTGCGTCCAGCGGGGCGGTTAACTATAGGTACTCGAGCGATAATGACCGGAAATATTATAGCAGCGAAGTAATCAGGCTTTATTCATTAAACGATTGCAATTGTGTACGGTTACAAAGGAAGCTAACGTGTCCACTTCATGTGTCGGCAACTGCTGACAGTTCGGTAGCAACGTGCTATGCCAGCAGACTGATTTCAGCTCGCTGACTGCGGAAACCGTCATAAGTTCATTGTATTTGTGGGTAGCAAGTTAGCTACTGTCTGCATAATCGCACATAATGTTGCGTTATGCATAATCTCCATTTCAGCTGGAATCCATTATAAAATCAGCTGGTAAACGGATGTAAGCGTGTGCAAAAAAAAAAAAATCTTTCTCCGTGAACGTAAGATGAACTAAGATTTAACTTGGCCTATGGTAGGCTTTCGGGTATGAGAAGGCGCGGCGCCTCTTTAATGATTACCAGCTGGTTTTTTTTTTTTTAGTGCATAACTTTCACCAAAATTTCTGAATGCTGCGATTTCATATTGCTGGCAAATGACCATGGTATAAGCGGGATAATCAACTCGAAGGTGAGCATTGCACGGTTTCAATGCACTTCGCGGAGGTTATTTGCCTCCGCGTCGTGCATTAAAACCGTGGAATGCACACCTTCTCGTTAATTATCCCTTACATAATTCAGGGGAACTCCCGGGTCATTATTTTTTAGATTTAGGAATGGGTTTTATTATAGAGCTGAGCCAGACAGTAGGGACCACACTGGATTCAAAAGCAAAAAAAAAAAAAAAAAAAAAGTGTGCTAAAAATTTGCTACCACTGAGGCACTTTTAATAATTCATTGGTCAAGTTATCACAGCCAGGAGCTTTTTTCAATTAAGGTTTCCAAATTGCCCAGCTGACTTCCTCATCTGTGCTACTAGTATTTTGGAATTGATTAGCACAATAACCAGGCCACTCCATATTTGTTCCAAATATTTGCTTTTTTTTTTTTTTGACCAATCATTTCAAGAAATGAGTTATTTGAACGGGCACTTCCTGAAAAGAGAGCCAAAATCTGTTTCCTATTTTTCAATACTAAAGGAAGAGCAATGGTAGAACTTCCAGGGGAATAGCTGTTATTCTATTTTTAGGACCCAAGTTACTTGAATTTCAACACTTCTGAGGATTATTTGTTCACAAATCTTCAATTTTTAAAGCCTGCCCCCTCTCATTTCCTCTTGCGGGCCCGCAACTATTTATCAAAATTGTTGTATTGTTTTACTTTAAACTCATTTCTTCGAAGTTGTTTCCCCTTAAATCCTTATAATCCCACTTTAAAAACATTTTTCTGCAGCCCTCATGTCCATCCACATTCCTTGAAGCTCATTGTCCCAATAGGGTTTTAATTTCCGTGAGACCACCTTTCCGGGCTGATCGCACCATTGAAAGAATTATTAAAGTGACGCCATGAGAACAAAGAATGTAATTTCTAACAAGCCCCAAATCTGCTGACCCTTTAGGTGCCTTGATGAGTCTCTGTTAAAGCCAAACCATGTATAACCGTCCACTTCAATAGTCTTTAGTCCGGTTAGGTGCGTTTCGTGAAGCAAAATAAAGTCAGGGTTGAAACTCAGTATCAGGAGCCTAAGCTCATAGTTCAAATCCATCCATCCATTTAAGTTCCAATGAACGAGAGTAAATGTGGCAGAACTTACTGTTAAGGAATGGGTCAGGTGGACACCAGGTGCAGGATCCGGGAGGTTTTATTAGGAAACCTGATACGGGGAAGTAGTGGCACACTGGCCGAAAAGAAACACCGTGCCCATTCACTAAACCAGGAGAGCCAAGGTACTCTGCCAAAGGCAGGGGGAGAACTAAAATACACTCCACGAGTGGCTCAAATTAAATAACAGAGAGAAGCTGGCGAAAACACGGAACTAAGACAAAGGAGAACACTGGACTTAAAATACAATGGAAATGCTTGGGGTGCTCGGGAACAGATTCTCAATGCCTCTCAGCTTCAGGTAACCGCATGCGAAGTCCAGTCTGACATTTCTTCCCTCTTCCCTGTTTAAATACACTTGGGAGGAGGCGGGGATAAGGCAGACAATCCCAAGGGAAACAGAAACACGTGGGATTAATAAACAAATTCACGAGGACCGGGTAGAAAATAATGACTCGAGACAAGACGCTAAGACCATCAATCAAACTAGACAGTTTAGATTAGAGTAATCTAAACGTGACGAGTTAAAAGCACCACGAGAACAGCAAAGAAAAGCACAGCTTTAAACACAGTTAATCAGGGAAAGCTTAGGGAGGAATTTACAGAAGCTAGAAACGCTTGCACTCGCTAATGAGTTAATTTAGTTCGTAACTACCTGACAAAATATTTACACACCCTTAAATAAGTGCTGGTTAGTACGGTTAGTAATGGCCCTATGAGAGAAAGCATTCACTCAGAGTTTTCAGAGAACACGTTCACTCAGTATTGCGAGACCCAGAATTAAGCACAGGTGGAAGCAATGAATGAAATACCAAAGAGGAAACATGATTAGACAACGAGACTCAGGCATGCAGGCTGTCACACGACATCACAGGAACCAGGAGAGGGGGAATAGGTGGTCAGGCCGCGGGAATGGAGCTGAAACACAAACCAAGAGAGACACGGGGAAAAAACGCACAAGCACCAACAAGCACACAAGGCAGAATCATAACACTTACAGGCTGGGCAGGGGATGTTCAGTTGTTACCTCGATTTCCCCTGCTCTGTCACCCATCGTCTTTGGTCTCCTCTCCTCCTACAGGCCGCCTCCTCACTCTACCGTTCCTGGACACAGAGAACTGCTGCCTGGCAGGAATCTGATTAAGCAAAGTGCAGAAGTTTATCTCTATCAGTCTTTTGGCGTGGGTTTCGGCAGATTTAGTGAAAACATTTTTAAACTTGTCGCTGTTCTTCAACTCTTGTTTCATGCGCAACACATCAATCTTTTCCCGTACCGAGGCAAACTCAACCTTAATCATGCCGGGTCGCCCTCCCCAATCTCTCAGCCTCTCCGCGGCCACCACATCTGGTTGAATTTCTCGGCCCAGGCCGTGGGAGAGCAACTCTGCAACCATGTCCAGCACGTCTCCCTCCTCCTAATATTTTATGCTTGAAATGATGACCAATACATTGCGATCAAAGTGAGAATTTGCTTTTGTTTGCACCCATTCAAGTTTAGCTTCCATTTTGTCTATCCAATATCCAATCCCATATCCAGGTTGCCTTGGATTTCCTTTATTTCTTTGGGCGAGTTCAGCTTTCAAGCAGTCCATGTTTTTATTAACTAACTTTGTCAAAGAATCGCGCAGGCCATCCACCATGGCATTCAATTGTTTCTCAAAAGACGCTTTTAAATTATCGATCTTGGAATTAAGCTGGATCAACTCCTGTAGCACACTTGACAAGTTGCCATCAGCAGCGTTTCTTGTCGTAACACCTTCGTACGGCATTTTGACTGCTCTACCCTCCTTGCCCAGAGTGAATTTTGTTAAGAGTTCTTTTTAAAACTTTGTTCTTATATTAATTAGTCCAAAATTCTAAAGTAAAGCCCCAAATCTAAATGAATTCAAAATAAAGTACATATAAACCGTCAGGGCACATCAGCAGCAGTTGTCGCCATGTCCACCAAGGAAGGAAGAGAGATGACAGGAAAACAACCCAAATAAAAATGTCGGAAGGATTAATAACTGTGCCAAATGTCATTCCTCTTCGTCCCTGGGGAGTGGGTCAGCGGAAATCTTTAATGAACGCTCTAACACAACCATTTTAATGCACTATTCTCAGAGAAATAGCGCAAACCTGTGTTATGTCCAAAATTTGAGTCAATATGCTTGTGAATTAATTGGAAATAGCAACATTTGTAATACTTAGTGTCACTACACTAGAAAAATGATAATATGCTCTTGAGTACTGCACAATGTACAATAGTGAATTACGTCATCAGAATGTATTGCTAACATTTAGAGCGTGAATGTAAGTTTGCATTATTTATATATAAGTTTTTAAAGCCATACCACTGTCAGTTTGTTTTCTGTATAGTTTAGAGAACAGATGGATAGGTATTATACGAGGCCTCCTCATTTTGACATTTAAAAATAATAATATTCACGTGCATGAGATGCTAAAGTTAACTCATTATCCGTGAAGACAGTTGGTTGGTAGTATAAGATTGCATTATAATTTGCGCCAAAGTGAAAATCTCTCCAGTTTTAGCTGTTTGGAGAAGTAGGGGGCAGCTTGTATTTTGCTTAACAACTTACTATTTTCAGTGAATTACATGGTCAGATAACCTCTCGTCAAAGAGTTTATGATCCAGGAAATGAATTGATTTACCTCACAGCTCTCATTTGTTTTTCAGTAAGATAAATAGCATAAATACCAGTTAGTTTTTACAGGTACAGGAAAATAGGAGTGGGCTTAGCAATCGGACTGACCATCCACTGTCAGACATTGCAGGATAGAAGAAAAATCAGGCTCAAAAAGGTTAAATAACTTATAAATGGGGATGTCCGATAATATCGGCCGGCAAAAGGCGGACCGATATTATCGGCCGATATTTGCATAGAAATATAATATCGGAAAGGAATAATATCGGATTTTTCAGCGATAATGAAAACCAATAAAACGAGCACTCAGAGAGCACAGCACCATGCCAAAGCAACTCTGTCCATTAATTATTTTTGTTGGCTGTAGGATATTGTTGCAGTCCCCCGCCAGGTGGCAGCAAAACCCTAAAAGCGCACCGATTGGAAATCTGGCCCATTGGTAAGATTAAATCTCTGCCAGTATATGGCCTAGATATGCCGAAATTGAATCACTTGCACGTTATTTTAGTCAGCCTTACGCACACAGTTGTACTGGTCCAATATTTCAAAATTTATGAAGTAGTCAAATTGCCTAGGTGTAGGGGGCATTGTCAGGATTATCTCAGGGAGAAACCAAAGGGCGAAATCCAAAATCGTAACCAGGGCACCAATCACAAAAATCAGAGTGGTACAAAAAAGGGTTTGGTAACAAGACGGCGGCGAAGTACAGGGAGCAGGCAAAAATCGATAATCAAGGACAGTGCAGTCAGAAAGACAATCACAATGAGAACTAGGTGAAAATGAACTTGGCACAAGCAAACAAGGGAGAACAATCTGACGAGGAAGTGCTGTGAAGAGACACCTAATATACACTTCTGGGAGATCACATGGTAACAGAACTCTGGTGCAGGCAGTCAGACTGATTACAAGGGAGCAACACATTAGGGAGAACCTGATCACATGAAATTGGCAGAAACCAAAAAGTGGACAAGGATCACGGGAGAATCCTACAGAAAAATACACAGCTACAGTCAGGGAGTTCTAATGTGCCTAGATACTAAGAGAAAGGATAGCATGAGCAAGTGTGGAGAACCCACAGAAACGCAGTAGAGAAGGCTAGGGAAAGACAAGAGGCGGAGACTAGAACAGGGCAAATGCTGAGAGCTTGTTGATTAATTAGTAAGTGCAGCTATACGATCCCTAGTGCTCATTAGTAAGTTAGTATTATATACAATCAGAGATGCCAACCCGGAAATCTCACAATCAGTACTTTCAAACACCTGGCACATTTCTGTTACAAAAAATATGACGTGGAAATGCAATCTGATGGACATTTTATTCCGCTATTACAAACATATGAAAAAATGAAACAATTAAATTGTCAATCAAAAGTCTATTAAAACCTTGTTTTTTTTATCTCATTGTGCTCCGGGTTTAAATGTGTGAAAACCAGGAGCCCAAAATCTGCAATAATAAATCTCTTACAATCTCTTATAATCAGTGGTGTAGTGGGGGTTTTATCACCGGGGGAACTCTCCAAAAAATAAAAAAAAACATATTAATCACCCGGATAGACCCAAGTCGCAAATGCTTGAGCCATATATGATAAGTATACTTTCACTTTGTTACTTTGACACTGGGCACTTAGTTACTCGTTTCAAATAAAATTTAAAAAATTTTAATTAATCATTTACGGATTATCTGGATTTGGCGTGTTCGAGAAGAACAACAGTGTATCTTTGTGCAGATGTGTCCGCCAGTGGACGTGGAGCTGCAAATTTATGCACGCAGTTACAATATTTTATCACTACATGGCAGACCAAGATCAGTTATTGAATATTCACTACTGCCAGTAAACTCCTGTCTGCTATGAGGGCGTGGTCACAGAAGATTGTGTGCGTTGTTGGCTATTCGTAGAATGAATGCTGACCAGGGTATCCGTTGCATCTTGTCAGAAGTGGTAGCTCAAGTAGGCGGGCACTGGATCGGAGCAAGGTTTGTTTTCAGCCAAAATACACTAGGTACATGGAGGGCAGAGATCCCCCACTCTCCCCGTGACAAGTTACAAGTCAATTCATCTAACCATAACCGTCCAAAGAAGTTAAACTGAGGTTAAAAATGATCCATAAAGCAAATATCCTGCATAGTTCCTCGAATTTAATAAGCAGCTATCGCAAAAAATAAACATAAATAAAAATCAGTGATGAAGTGATTACCTGTTTTCTGGCTTCCACTGCCAGCTCTTCTTTGACGTGTGCACACAACAGCAGCATTCGCGCGCATTCATGCGTGTGTGGAAGACGTGATTACGGCGCTGCTATTTTACCTTGCAACAATACTATTTTCTGATTGGCTGATAGGTTCCTGATTCAAGCAGAGCCGTCTGCCTTCGACTAATCCTTTCATAGATTACTAATCTCTTTTGTATACATTCTATGTTACCAATGTACGGCAAGTTTCATCACTTCTCAGCGTGAGAAATGTCATGTGTGGCGTGTGAACTTATTGAAATGCGTGTGCGTGAGACTTGAGAGCCCTGTTAATAATATTTGTGAATTGGAGTATGTATTATTAAAAGCTATACAATGGCGAAAAAGATAAAAGAGGCAATGCTTTTTTAGATATATTTATTAGACAAATATTTTTAAAAATCTCACCCAAAAAAAAAAATCTCGAAAGTCTTACCAAAAAGACAGGGGGAACGCCATTCCCCTGCGTCCCCCGACCACTTCACCTGTGCACATAATCTTATAGCTCATGCTGCCTCGCTCGCTAGGTAGCATTCGATTTGGTTGGTAGTCTCCAAAGCAGCCAGCAGGTGGCACTCCGTATACTCTTAGAAACAGGCTATTTGATTGGCCAACTGAGAGGCGGGAGAGAGAGAATCGAATCGTGCTCGGCAATTTCCGTAGGGAATTTTTTACGAGCCTCAGAATGGCTTTGTTGAACTAGTATAATCAGCATGTAGCAATATACACTCAACAAAAATATAAACGCAACACTTTTGTTTTTGCTCCCATTTGTCATGAGATGGACTCAAAGATCTAAAATTCATTCCAGATACACAATATTACTATTTCTCTCAAACATTATTCACAAATCTGTCCTAATGTGTGATAGTGAGCACTTTTGCTTTGCTGAGACAATCCATCCCACCTCACATGTGTGCCACATCAAGATGCTCATCAGACACCATGATAAGTGCTCACTATCACACATTTAGACAGATTTGTGAACAATGTTTGAGAGAAATGGTAATATTGTGTATCTGGAATGAATTTTAGATCTTTGAGTCCATCTCATGACAAATGGGAGCAAAAACAAAAGTGTTGCGTTTATATTTTTGTTGAGTGTATTATCCATGGGTTTCGAAAAATCTGTAACCTTGAACTATTTACGCATAACTCCGTATTTTAATTGAAAAATCGTACTATATACGGACAAATCGTAACAGTAGGCATTTCTGTACAATGTTAGTCTTGGTTAGTAATTTAACAAAAACAACAAACTGTTAGCATTGGTTAGTAATATAGAAAAAGTAAGGTGAAGAAGGTAAACGAGATTGGAAGGAACGTTGAAATCCAGAAACCATTAAATCACCCGAAGGAGTGACACGCAGTACTGGGGCTGTGAGCAATGACAAGACCAAAGACCAGACAGGGGGAGACAAAGTGCAAAGCATGGTATTAACAAAAACATGGACCGGAGTAAAACTATGGTAAAAAGTGAAACATGGAAAAACAAAACTAAAACAATGCATGAATAAATCTGAGTAACCAAATCACAATACACATTTCAAGAATTGGCAAGGAAAAATCAGAATCACAACAGATCCAAATTGTTGAGATGAAATTTTTTAAAAAAAGCACTTTTTCCAGAACTTATTTATTGTTTACATTTCGAAAACCTTGTTGTATTTGTGAATACATCCAGGAGGGCATCACGAGAGTTGTTCCACGAGATGATATGATGTGTTGATTCCACAATAGGAGATATTTCATGTTGCCTAAAATAAGTTTGGGGGAAAGAAATATAGCCTGCATATATTGGTGGATATCGGAATCGAAAACTAATAGTAGGCCAATATCGGCAAAAAAGCCAATATTGGACATCCCTACGTATAAATATGTGACACACTGGAGAAAATCAGTCCACATGAAGTTAAACATGACATTGAATCACTCGACAAACACTGCAGCTCTCCCACTCAGAAGGATGCCTCGGTAATGGAGTCTTATCATTCAAAAAAAGGTCAACAACTGAACTTACTTTACTGTGAAATTTCACAGTAAAATGCAACATCTGAGCCTTTTCACATTTTACCACATGCACTGCTGCTTAGTTCAGTGTGTTCTTGCTATTAGCACATTCAGATGATTGTTTACACAAATGAACATAATTCTGGTTTAAACACAATTGAATCTAAGATACCAAGGACAAACACCTTATAAGAAGGGCTGTTTTTGAAAAAAAAAAGAAAAGAAAAAGTGCTACATGGAAATAACAAAGACATATTGCTCCAGGTCAGAGGGGCTGCCCTATTATCCCTATTCAAAATGATGCATAATTATATTAGATACTTGGGTTAAGCATTTGAGTAATTAATTGTCCCTAGTATACCAAGAAAACAGCCTACAGAGACAGGTGTTTGCACCTCCTCTTGCTTGCAGTAAAATTTCATATTAGGCTTTTATTAATTCAGAAAGCATATACAAGCACATCTGAAGTCACCAGACAATTGCAAGTATATGCACCGAACACCTTGTTAAGGACCCTAGTGGCCATTAAAATTCATTTGGCATGTACTTTCCAAGGTAAGCAAAAACAACATAAACCAATAAATCAAGTACTCTGCTAGAATACATGCGGGATTCGGTAAGTGCTATAACTCATTACTAATGGAAATCATTGGACTTGGAAAAAAAAATCATCCAGAATAGAAAAAATTCTCTACCATTAATAGACCATATACTGTAAGCATGGTGCAGAAAGCAATCAGTCACATTCATTACCCCGGCTTGACTGGCAACACACACAACTGTGTTTCTCGAGACAACCATTTGCAAAGACCCCAGTGAAGTCTGGAGGTCGTCACTCCAGCAGCCCTCTGCCAAGAAAAGTGTGCACGCGCAAAGACTATCTTTATATTACAACAATATTATCTTTGGAATTCCAAAACAATAGTTTATATACAAAAGTAAAAGTCTATAGACTTCAAAGCTTACATGGCATTTCAGACTGCAAAGAATATTCAAAATGTTTTCCCTCCACTGTTGTGATGTGATCATTTTTGGCCACTATAGGCACACTTTCTCTTCTAATGTGGCAGTGGTGAGCTGGTAGATTACTCATCACATCTGGTACAGGTGATTATTTTTAGAGTAATTCCAAATTCCAAACAATTCCAAATTGTTGCCTATTGCAACAATTTTTCACCATGTAATTCAGTTTTATTTACAACCCGTTACAATTCTGAAATAGTTGGGACCAAGTCTAAATTGTGAATAAAATCAAAACACAATGACTTTCAAATCATTCCAGCCAGTATTTTATTCACAAAAGAACAGAGATAACATGGCAAATGTTGAAACTGAGAAAGTTTACAATTTTATCCACAAAATGAGCTCATTTCAATTTTGATGGCTGCTACAGGTCTCGAAAAAGTTGGGACAGGGGCCTGTTTACCATGGCGTAGCATGCCCTCTTCCTTTTAGCACAGAGTGCAGGCGTCTGGGCATTGAGGAGACAAGTTTCTTGAGTTTAGCCATTGGAATTTGATCCAACTCTTGTTTATTACAAGCTTCCGGCTGCTGGAGAGTTTTGGGTCTCCTTTTATGGACTTTTCGTTCAACTATGCCCCAAATATTCTCAATCGGTGAAAGATCAGGACTGCAGGCAGGCCAGTTAAGCACATGACCTCTTCTACTAAGAAGCCATGCTGTTGTAATTGCTGCAGTATGTGGTTTTGCATTGTCCTGCTAAATACACAAGGCCTTCCCTGGAATAGATGTCGTCAGGAGGGGAGCATATGTTGCTGTAAAACCTTTATATACCTTTCAGCATTCATGGTGCTTTGTAAAAAAAGCAAGTGTCCTACACCATATGCACGAATGCATCCCCAGCCCCATCAGAGATGCTGGCTTTTGAACTGAACGCTAATAACCGAAGGGCTGGTCTTTCTCCTCTTTAACCCGGAGGACATGACGCCCATGATTTCCAACAAGAATGTCAAACTTGGACTCGTCTGACCACAGAACACTTTGCCACTTTGCTACAGTCCATTTTAAATGAGCCTCGGCCCACAGAACACAGCGGCGCTTCTGGATCATGCTCAACAATGCCTTCCTTTTTGCATGATAGAGTTTCAGGTGGCATCTGTGGATGGCATGTCAGACTGTGTTTACAGACAGTGGTTTCTTGAAGTATTTCTGGGCCCATTTAGTCAAAGTGTAGCACGCAGTTTGGCAAACTCGCGAACAGCTGATCGAGGAATTAGATTTTAATCACAGAAATCTGGGTAATACGCATTTAAAATGCTGTACTTATTTCGTTACAAATGGGGAACCAAACACCTGGATAATGTGCTTAGCAGTAGCTTTTGCAGACGGCGAACGCGAGTGAACCACGGCTTTCTAGCCAATTTAGCTCGTCTCTGATTGGCCCTTATTTTTTATTTTATTTTTACTTTATTTGATAGGGACAATGCATGTTAAGATTGTAATGAGTGGAAATGTTACTATCAAGTCAATGTGACTGATGTTCTGCATACAGAGATTATAGCTAATGCTAGTTTCCAACTCCCGTCCCTAGCTAGGCTTTTAGTTACGAAAAAGGGTAAAAAAAAATAAAAAAAAAGACATCAAATTTACATACCAGTACAGTAAAAAGTACAATACAGTCATGTCATGTCTCATTATTTTGTTTCAGCCAGACTTTAAAATTTTTTTAAAAAAAAAATCTTAAAGTCTCGAGTTAGTTTAATATCGGTTGGTAACGAGTTCCACATCTGTGAACCCTTTATAGAGAAAGCTGATTGCCCAAAGGAAGTCTTACGCCGCAAGATTTTACAGTTACCACTTGCTGTACCCCTGGTGATCCTGTCAGTGTTTAGTCTACTAAAAAGACTACACAAAACATCTGGTGCTGTTCTGCAAACACTTAAAAACCAGTTTAACAGGGGAAATTTTTAAGAAATTATCAAAACTAAGCAAATTATACTGCTTCAAAATGTGACAGTGATGCCACCTAATAGGTTTCTTGGCCATTATTTTTAAGGTTTGATTATACAGCGATGTGATTAAATTGATTGTAGTCGGGGAGGCCTGACTCCACATTGTTACACAATATGACATATGGGAAAAAATCAATATGACATATGGGAAAAAATCATAGCATGCATATAAAGCTGTACTGCTTTGAATGGTATATGATGTCTAGTTAGTTTGAAACAATTTAAATAGTTTTTTATTGTTTTTGATATCTTTTTAACATGTTTGTCAAATTTCAGTCTGGAATCCAGAACTACACCCAAACATTTAAAATCCTTTACCATCTCAATTTCCTCTCCCTGCAATGTTATACAAAATTTTTCTGATTGTGATATATTTTTGATGGAGAAGCACATGGAAACTGTTTTTTTTCTTATTTAAGGCGAGCTTGTTATTATAAAGCCAATGACATACCCTGCTCAAAGATGATGATAATATCTCCGCTGCCTCACTTGATGTCTTAACTGACGCATATATGACTGTGTCGTCTGCATAAAGCTGACAACCAGGCCCCGGACAGCTTTCAGGCAGGTCGTTTATGTATAGACTAAAGAGCAAAGGCCCCAAGATTGAGCCCTGAGGAATGCCAATTTCATTTAGTTGAGGAACAGACTTTTTTTGGTCAATCCTCACGCATTGCTTTCTTGAATGTAGATAAGAAGCAAACCAACTAAGAGCTTGTTTGGAAAAATTTAGATTTGACAACTTTGATAGCAGGATGTCGTGGTTGACAGTGTCAAACGCCTTCTTTAGGTCGAGGAACACTGCACCCACGACGTTACCCCCATCCAAAAAAAGACTTCAATTTTTCGACAAAAAAACAAATTGCAGTTTCCATGGAGTGTTTATGTCTAAACGTGAATTGCTCAGGATATAAGAATTGGTTTGACTCTAAATAATCAACTAGTTGTTCCGTCACAACTTTTTCCAAAATCTTTGACATTGCAGGGAGTATAGAAATCGGACGATAATTACATGGCTGGTCTGTGTCCCCTGATTTAAAGATCTGGAAACCTACCTGTAGTCATAGAAAGATTTATTAAATGAGTTAACCCTTCCAGGTCGCTGATCACGCCTGCGTATCATTTTTTCAACACGTCGTAGCATCGGAAGTAGGTCGCGTAGAGCGTTATGGACTACTGCACTCGAAAGTGCCGACTTGACACTGTCCCCCAGTTTTGGTTTGATGTTGATAGACCAAATACAGCTGGAGATATGAAATATTGAAAATGGCATTAATAAACAAGCATAAAAATATGAATCATGGGGTGGGGCAGCTGTTATATTTCTTTCAATATCTTCGTCAGTTTTTTATATTTTTCGAAACGAAAAAGACTGGCAGAATCTGCGGATTCTGCTCTAAACGATGCATTTACTTTGCATTGATGGGCGGGAGCGAACAGCGCTGAAATGGATGCAGAAGGCGGATGGACGTTGTCGCGAGTTTTTTCATTTTTTTATTTACGTTGTCGCGAGTAGGGTGAAGGAGAGAGATAGACGGAGATTCGTGAGCGAGAGATAATTGAGCGACTAATTATCTGCCAACGCTGCCACTAAGTGGACAGAATGAGAAATGTCACTTCCTGGAAATGCAAGTGCTGCGATGTGGCTCTCTGCCTCATTGTGGACAGAAACTGCCTCGAGGAGTGGCATAGATAAGAAAACAGTCTCTTCTGCTTGTTATTATATATAGTTGTAAAGAGTTCAAAGAGAACCTGCACACCTTGAGTGTCTTGCAGGTGCAGCTCTTCCTATAACAAAGTTTCTAATTTTGAGAATGAAAGGCGCAACACTGCTTACTCTACAGAACAACCAAAATTTATTAATTAAAATTATTTGGCATGACTAAGGCTGACGTTTCGGTCATAAGACCTTCATCAGAGTAGATTTGCCACATCATCAAAGACATTATATACAAAAGGCACACAACAGGAAACAGGGAACACCCAATTGGATGCCCTGACTAATTATTCAATTATAATGATTACAATGATTAACATGTGTGTCAATCACAGGATATCAAACAAAGACAAGTTGGATTACACATACATTTGTGAGGAGTTAAATTCAGATTACAACAATAAGGTATATTTGCAAATTTATAGCATTACACTAAGGCATAGTTCCTCATTCAAACCATGTTTAAAACTTTGCAGTGTGTGGATCCAAAAGGCTTCCCTTTGTAGTAGGATTACCTCAATATCACCACCTCTTTTTTGTTTTTTTACCAGTTCTATTCCGCACACTTGCAGGTGATTGATGCTGTGTTTAAAATCATTAAAGTGGACTGCTACAGGATAGTCTCTGTCATTGCGTTTTATAGTACTTTTATGTTCACTTATTCTGACTCTCAACGGATGGCTCGTTTTTCCTACATACACAAGATCACAAGGACATGTAATTATGTAGACAACATGAGTGGATGAACACAAAATAACATCGTTGATTCTGTAAGTTTTATTATTTAGAGGGTTGGTAAAAGAGTGTGCTTTTTGGACATGGTGGCATTGCGCACAATGACCGCACCTATAGCTTCCGTTGGGAATGGGAGCTAAACGTGTCTGGAATGACATTTGAGGGGGAGATTTTAAATCAGCATGAACCAGGAAGTCTCTAAGATTTTTCCCTCTTTTGGAAACAAACACTGGCAAATTCGCTGGTAAGTAGTGGGTCGGAAGACAAGATGTGCCAGTGTTTTTTAATGATTTGTTTTATTGAACCAAATTTTGGAGTATACGTTGAAATAAATGTCAAAGAATTTTTTGTCTGACCTGTATCTTTATGTTTGAGTAGGTCTGAACGCGTACTGTTCAGGGCTGCGACATAACTAATATCAAGGCAATTTTCTGGGTAGCCCCTGGCGCGGAATTTCTCTTTCAAAACCACTGCTTTCTCAATAAAATCGTTAGTATCATGGCATACCCGACGTAGTCGGAAAAACTGGCTTTTTGGTAGGCCTCTTTTTAGGGGCACTGGGTGATACGAGTTGGCAGCCAAAAAGGTATTTCGATCAGTGTATTTGACATAGAGACTGGTGATTAAAGAGGAATCACATTTAGATACCCACATGTCCAAAAAGTGTACCTTTAATGTATCCGAATCTACCGTGAATCGAAGATGGGTATTTTGATCATTAAGCCATTGCGTAAAGTCTTGCAATTGAGAAGCAGATCCATCAAAAATGCAAAATATGTATATGTAATAGGATAACTCCTTTAATACCCAGGTGGACTTGTTTAAGTTTTTTAGGAAAATAAAACTGAGACACCTGTTTATGAATAAATCTGTTACTGATTTATCCAATACCACCTACTCAACCTTTAGGCCCAAGAGCACTTTCTGCCCAGTCTCTAGTAATGCATCAATAAACACCTTTTGTAGACTAGTGGAGAATGATGTGTCCATGATAAATCAGGGAGACATTCCCCATGTAAGGTCGAATCTCTCTGAAGCTGAACGAGCTGCTCTTTTTGAACTATCTAAAGATGATTCTATTGTCATTAAGCCCGCAGACAAAGGTGGGGCTATTGTGGTACAAGATATCGATCTCTATAGACAAGAGGTATTGAGGCAGTTATATGATACCAATTTCTATAATAAATTACATCAAGATCCAGTGTTACAATACCAAAAAGAGATCCTCAGTTTCTTGCAGACTGGTTTAAAAAATAGATGGATCACCAAATCTGAGTTCGATTTCCTCTATTGTGTGCATCCAGTTAGACCAGTTTTGTACACATTGCCCAAGATCCACAAGAAAATGTTGTATCCACCTGGCCGTCCAATCATAAATGGTATCAACTCTCTTCGTGAACCTCTATCCAAGTTTGTGGACAATTTTATTAAACCCTATGTACATGAACTGCCGTCTTTTATTAGAGATTCCATGGATTTTATTAATAAGATTACTCTTTTGCCTCCGATACCTCCCAATTCCATTTTGGTCACATTTGATATTGAAAGCCTTTATACAAATATTCCACATTGTGGAGGGTTAGATACACTGTGCCATTTCCTTCAAGATCACCCAAGTTATTCAAAACCCCCTTCTCAGTTTATTGTTGATTTGGCTGCATTTGTGCTTAAATGTAACTATTTCAGTTTTGAAAATGACATATTTTTACAAATAAATGGCACCGCTTTGGGTTCCACCTTTGCTCCAAATTATGCAAATTTATATGTGGGCATTATGGAAAATAGGTATGCCTTGAATGCAATGAATAATCCGTTTTTTAGTCATATCTTTTCATGGTACCGTTACATTGATGATATATTTTGCATTTTTGATGGATCTGCTTCTCAATTGCAAGACTTTACGCAATGGCTTAATGATCAAAATACCCATCTTCGATTCACGGTAGATTCGGATACATTAAAGGTACACTTTTTGGACATGTGGGTATCTAAATGTGATTCCTCTTTAATCACCAGTCTCTATGTCAAAGACACTGATCGAAATACCTTTTTGGCTGCCAACTCGTATCACCCAGTGCCCCTAAAAAGAGGCCTACCAAAAAGCCAGTTTTTCCGACTACGTCGGGTATGCCATGATACTAACGATTTTATTGAGAAAGCAGTGGTTTTGAAAGAGAAATTCCGCGCCAGGGGCTACCCAGAAAATTGGCTTGATATTAGTTATGTCGCAGCCCTGAACAGTACGCGTTCAGACCTACTCAAACATAAAGATACAGGTCAGACAAAAAATTCTATGACATTTATTTCAACGTATACTCCAAAATTTGGTTCAATAAAAGAAATCATTAAAAAACACTGGCACATCTTGTCTTCCGACCCACTACTTACCAGCGAATTCTCGGATTTGCCAGTGTTTCTTTCCAAAAGGGGGAAAAATCTTAGAGACTTCCTGGTTCATGCTGATTTAAAATCTCCCCCTCAAATGTCATTCCAGACACGTTTAGCTCCCATTCCCAACGGAAGCTATAGGTGCGGTCATTGTGCGCAATGCCACCATGTCCAAAAAGTACGCTCTTTTACCAACCCTCTAAATAACAAAACTTACAGAACCAACGATGTTATTTTGTGTTCATCCACTCATGTTGTCTACATAATTACATGTCCTTGTGATCTTGTGTATGTAGGAAAAACGAGCCATCCGTTGAGAGTCAGAATAAGTGAACATAAAAGTACTATAAAATGCAATGACAGAGACTATCCTGTAGCAGTCCACTTTAATGATTTTAAACACAGCATCAATCACCTGCAAGTGTGCGGAATAGAACTGGTAAAAAAACAAAAAAGAGGTGGTGATATTGAGGTAATCCTACTACAAAGGGAAGCCTTTTGGATCCACACACTGCAAAGTTTTAAACATGGTTTGAATGAGGAACTATGCCTTAGTGTAATGCTATAAATTTGCAAATATACCTTATTGTTGTAATCTGAATTTAACTCCTCACAAATGTATGTGTAATCCAACTTGTCTTTGTTTGATATCCTGTGATTGACACACATGTTAATCATTGTAATCATTATAATTGAATAATTAGTCAGGGCATCCAATTGGGTGTTCCCTGTTTCCTGTTGTGTGCCTTTTGTATATAATGTCTTTGATGATGTGGCAAATCTACTCTGATGAAGGTCTTATGACCGAAACGTCAGCCTTAGTCATGCCAAATAATTTTAATTAATAAATTTTGGTTGTTCTGTAGAGTAAGCAGTGTTGCGCCTTTCATTCTCAAAATTAAATATTATATATAGTTGTAAAAACATTAAATTGTATATAGGTTGATCTTACCCTTTATGGTATATTTGCACTATTTGGACTTGTAAAGCTCTGTCTATTTTTATACATAACCTGTTTTGAAGAGTGGCAGCCAAAAAAAAAAGGAAAAAAAACAAAAAACATCTATACAAACGCATGCTTTTTATTACCTTCGCCAGCGACTTCGCTGACGAAGGTAATGTTTTGATCCCCGTGTATTTATTACCTTCGCCAGCGACGGTAATGTTTTGATCCCCGTGTATTTATTTGATTTATTTGATTGATTTATTTTATTGATTCAGTGGCGTCGGCGAAGATATGCGCTCTACGGAGTGCCCGTTCTAGTTTGTTTGTGTGTCTGTCTGTCTGTCTGTGTGTATGTATGTGTATCGAATAACTCAAAAAGTACCAAACGGAATTTCATAAAATTTGGTGGGTTGATTTGGCATGACCTGAGGATCAATCGATTAGATTTTGGGAGTGATCGGGTCAAAGGTCAAGGTCAAGGCCACGAAAAGGTCAAAACCGACTTTCGCCCATATCTCGGTCAATTTTTATCCGATCGGCATGAAACCAACGTCAGTGGCGAGGGATTCAGTGGCGTCGGCGAAGGTATGCGCTCTACCGAGTGCCCGTTCTAGTTTGTTTGTGTGTCTGTCTGTCTGTGTGTATGTATGTGTATCGAATAACTCAAAAAGTACCAAATGGAATTTCATAAAATTTAGTGGGTTGATTTGGCATGACCGGAGGATCAATCGATTAGATTTTGGGAGTGATCGGGTCAAAGGTCAAGGTCAAGGCCACGAAAAGGTCAAAACCGACTTTCGGCCATATCTCGGTCAATTTTTATCCGATCGGCATGAAACCAACGCCAAAATGTGCAGAATTATATACCCGATCCTGTGATGTGAAACACGGTACAATGGGGTCAATACCCTTCTTAGCGGTTGGGGGTCAAAGGTCAGGGGGGTCATTACCTTTCGAACTTAAAGGCGTATTGATGTAAAAAAAAAAAAATCGTACTCTTGTCATTCATCGATCATTTAAAAAAATAAAAATTGGTCCTCAGAGTTATGTGGCGAGGGATTCAGTGGCGTCGGCGAAGGTATGCGCTCTACCGAGTGCCCATTCTAGTTACAAATACACTGCCCGTCCAAAAAAAAAGTCACCGTTTGGAAATAAATGAACAAATTCTTTGATTGGATCATTATTCCGGTTTAATAATAATCATTTTAACCCTGACTGATGAAGTGTGTTGGTACTAATTTCTTTAAAGAAAATAATGTCGGAATACACATCCCTTGATGGTGGAAATGATGTTCCAGTATTTCAGAACGGGAAAGTTATTGGCCTGTATCTAGCAAAAAAAAACCATGAATGAGAAAAACAAGTATGAGGAATCATTTTCACCGACAAATTTGCCACCACAACGTCCTGACCTTGATTGATTGATTGATAGAGATTTATTTCGAGTCTACAACGTATAAGTATATAAAGTACGAATACATACAATACAAATACAAATACCCTGTGCCTCCACACAGGTCCAGACAAATGCAGGAACATGTACATGCGAAAGCTGTAGCAGCCTTGTTCATTCATACATTGTGTCCCTATAATTGGAAAACAAAATATATACATATTGTAATGACTTGGGAATATTTGTAGAAAGTTGAGTAATTGTTACCTATAGAAATCCATGTATGTTTTCAGGGTACCTTGTGGGTTGATGCCAGGTCCCGCTTGGGATTGGCAGCGCAGCATGGGGGGGCTGGACTTGGGGGAGGTAACGGGGAATGGGGTATAAAAATGCAGTTTTTTTGGCGGAAGTTGGGCGAGGGAAAATAGAGCAAAGAGAACATTGCCAGCATTTAGCGCTTCTCTGTTTCGGGCTGTTTTTTTCATTAAACGCAACGATTGTTGACGGATTTACGTGTGGACAGTCGCTCATTCTGACAGATCGCCACAATATATATACATATACATATATACATATACACACTGACATACACACATAATAGTATAATAGTAATAATAATAATAGAAAATAATAATAGAAATTAAACAAAAATGAGCTCATTCGCTTATTTGAGCATGTCACCCTGCCGAAAATGAACGATGCACTGTCGATTTCGCTATAGTCTTAGGGTTGCCAACTTGACGACTTTCTCAAGACGTATACATACGTCTTGAGTGGACAAACAATCCCGATTGGGAAAGTCGCCAGATTAAGCGAGAAAGTCGTCAAGTTGGCAACTCTAAGACTTTAGCGAAATCGACAGTGCATCGTTCATTTTCGGCAGGGTGACATGCTAAATTAAGCAAATTTACGAGAATGTGGATGTAACAGCTACGTCTTACAATTCATTGTTAAACATCTGCATTAACAATAACGTCATATTTGGAAGTTTTACTTACCAACCGAACGAGACACGCCCGATTCCGCTATCTCTGAAAGCAGCCTGGGCCGGTACGCGCAAGCGCAGTAAATGGCAAAGACGGATGCGAAAGAAGATGTTGCAGTTTCATAGTCTTATGCTACGAGTCAACAGTTTATGTTGCGGTTTTTGCAGTTTCGGTATCGGGGTATTATTTTTCTGTTGCTATTTCCGCGATTAATGTAGGCATTTCAAAGTTTTTGTGTGCTGAGGCTACGTTTTCTTTGGTAGGCCTGTAACCAGTCTTGAAGAGTGGCAGCCAAAAAGAGGGGGGGGGACGCCTATAAAAAGGCATGCTTTTATGAGAAATACTTGCATATAGCTTGAATTTATAAAAATTTTAACTTTATACAGATAATATTTGGAACCTTTGTTCACTTTTATAATCTTTGAAAACGTTCAGTAAGCATGTTTGGGTTATTTGTGCAATAAATTAAATAATTTTTCAAATCGGATTTTATATTTTTTGTGTGATTTTTTAGCCCAGTATGTTGATATTGTTGCTCAAAGTAAAAATATAATGAGCCAATCATGAAGTTGTGCTTAAAAAAATTATACTAAACATAGTCATGTTAAACATTTTTTATGTGGTATATGGAGGCATAATGAAAAATATTCAAAATAGGCTAAAATAGGCCTAGTCCTTTAAGGGTTAATGGTTTTATGATTGAGGAACTATGCTGCTTAATAAAAGCTGTGTCCAGGTTAGACACATCTTTGGATTTTGAACTAGTTAGTTTGTCTAATATTTTCCTGATTACAGTTTCATTAACCTCTCTGATGCAAAATGAATTGAGTGAATCTTCCCTTACTATATTATTTAGTAAAAGGGGATCAAAACATTGAGCAAGCTCCTCTCCTGACTTAATAAAGAAAACGATTAAACTCTGCTGCAATAAGCGTACTATCTGTTATGGGTTGTCCATCGATCTTCAGCTCTCTTATCTTATTATGTTTAGGTTCTTTATTTGTTAATTTATTTAGATGCTTCCAAAGGGATGTGGAGTTGCCATTGGCCTCTTCCATTAACTGTGAAAAATAGGAAGCTTTTGCCTTTCTTAAGACCATTATCACTTTATCTCTAAGTCCTTTGTAAATAAGAAAATCAGTTGACAATCCACTCGACAGAGCGGTTTTGAGAGCAAGATCTCTTTTTTTCATAAGTAGAAAGATCTCACTGTTTAACCAGGGTAGGCGAGTCTTCCTCCGCGAATGTCTCATTTTCACAGTGTATTTCTCCTCCACCCTAGTTAAACTATCAGTCAAAGAATTGCAACATTTATCAACATCATCCATTTGCAAAGTATTGTCCCAGTTAATTTCTTTAATATCCTTCTCCATCTGATTGATTTTAGTCTTGGGGATTCCCATTTTTGTATTTTCTGAAACTTTACAGGGATATATCTGAAGGTGTTTTTTTGAGTTTCCTTACAGCCAAAGTCATGTTATGGTCAGATAATCCTGTTATTAAATTATATATTTTTGTTATCCGTTCCTCTCTATTAGTGAAAATGAGATCAATCAAGGCTTTAGTATTTCTTGTTATTCTTGTGGGTGAGTTGACCATTTGTTGAAAGTTGTATTTAGACATGATTATTTTCCGTTTTTGTTTAATTTTCTTATCCAGCCAATTGATGTTAAAAACCCCTTATATAATAGTCTCTGATTTATAGTAAAGCTTTTTCATAACTTCTTGCAAATCTTTATAAAAGGAAACATTATATGATGGAGGGTTGTACAAAATCACAATACTAAAATTAATCTGAGGTGATAACACTACATTCAGAGCAAGACATTCAAGAGAGGTGTTTAGTTGTATTTCATTACATTTAAGGGTATCCCTGATGTAAATCAAAACACCCCCTCCCTTGCCAAAAGATCTAAAAGATCTAAGATCCAAAAGATCTTGTTTTGGCCGTTTCTTTACAGCATTACTGAACAGCTGAAATACACGAATTGGCCGTTTCTTTGCAGCATTACTAAACAGCTGAAATACATAAGTAAAACCATTTTCAAACATACCCCATAGCAACAGAATAGCTGTTCACAACTGGAAGCGAGTGGAGCCTAACAAACCACCCCCGTCCTCTGCCGCCATGACTTGACTCCACAGACCTTAGGAAAACCAGTGTAAGATTAAATACAACCCTAATTCCGAAACAGTTGGGATGAAGTGTAAATGTATGTTTTATGTTTACACAAAATGCAGTTACGTGAGCCAATATGTTATTTACAATAGACCATAGTTTCAACATTTGAAATGTTTTCTGAGACATTTTACATTTTTATCCAAAAAATGAGCGTTTTTAAAAGTTTCTGGCTGCAACAGGTCTCAAAAAATTTGGGACACAGGCAAAAAAGGGCTGAAAAAGCAATTAATATATAAGAGAATCAGCTGAAGAAACTTTTAGCAAGTAATTTGGCATCAGGTGTGTAGCATGATTTACTATAACAGGGATGTCTCAGAGAGGCTGAGTCTCTCAGAGGTAAAGATGGCCAGAGGCTCTCCAACCTGTGAAGGTTTGCGTAAAAAAATTGTGTAATACTTTAAAAAAAAATGTCCCTCAATGTCAAATTGCAACGGCTTTGAAGGTGCCATAATCGACAGTGCATAACATCATTTAAAGATTCAGAGAAACAATTTCCAGTTTTGCATAAGGGACAAGGCTGAAGACCTTTTCTGTATGCCCGTGATCTTCGGGCCCTCAGACGCCAATGCATCACTCACAGGCATGATTCTGTCATTGACATTAATAAATGGGCCCAGGAATACTTCAAGAAACCGCTGTCTATAAACAGAGTCTGCCGTGCCATCCACAGATGCCACCTAAAATTGTATTATGCAAAAAGGAAGCCATTGTTGAGCATGAGCCACAGGTGCCTCCATGTTCTGTGGGCCAAGGCTCATTTAAAATGGATTGTATCAAAGTGGCAAAGTATCCTGTGGTCAGGCGAGTCCAAATTTGACATTCTTGTTGGAAATCATGGACATCGTGTCCCCTGAGCTAAAGAGGAGAAAGACCACCCCTCTTGTTATCAGCGTTATCTCCCAAGGGAACTGATCATTCATTCCGTAAGTGGTATTCTTGAGTTGTCTTCCCTTGCTTTTTACAAATTCTTTTTGTTGATAATGTTCGAATTTCGCAATGATGGGTCTAGCTCTGTACTTTTGTTGTCTGCCGAGACGGTGAACTCGGTGAAAGGTGATGTTTTGGACAACGTCGTTGGGCAGTTTAAGTTGCGCTCGCATGAAGTTTTTTATTAGTAGCTCCGGATTGTCAGGTTTCTGGAATTCCTGAGAAGATGAGGTTATCGCGCATCGAGCCTGTTTGAATATCTAGAATGATTTCTTTCATCTGTTTGTTTTCGGCAGTGATGTTTAGCATTTGTTGGGTGAGTGATGTTGCCGACGTTTTCAGTTCATGATTTGATTGCTGCAGTGCTACGATTTGATTGTGGCCAAATTCAAGACTGTTGCAGATATCTTTTAACTCCTTGCGCATTGTGACCAACATGTCCAATTTTTTGTTGATGCTCGCCAACACACTAACCTCAATTTCTTGGGTTTGTCGGTCGGTCGCGTCTGTAGCGGAGTCCCTCTTTCTTTTCTTGGTATTGGGTTTGTTTATATCCTGGTCCGGGTCCATGATTGATTGTAGGTGTTGATAGCGGTTTTCAATGAAAGATTCCAAATCCGTTAATTCCTCCAGAGTGCAGTCGGAATGTAGCTTAGCTTGTGTTTGTGGTAGTCGATTTAATTTTGATTACTTTTAGTCCGGGGAAAGAAAGTTTTCAATCTCAAAGCGATAGTCGTGTCTTCTTTCAATAGTCAGCAACAGTGCGCTGCCATGTTTGATCTATCCTCTGCTCGATTCTCGCAATACTCACACGGCCAACACCATCACCATCTCCACTCCACTCTGTGTTAACAAGAAGAGGAAATGCTACATCATGGTAAACAGGCCCTTGTCCCAACTTTTTTGAGACCTGTAGCAGCCATCAAATTTGAAATGTGCTCATTTTGTGGATAAAACTGTAAAAAAAAATTTTAACATTTGCCATGTTATCTTTGTTATATTGTGAATAAAATACTGGTTGCTGTGATTTGAAAGTCATTGCATTTTGATTTTATTCACAATTATTACTTTATCCCAACTATTTCGGAATTGGGGTTGTAAAAAATATACATATTTCCAATTTTTCTTTTGCTCATTATGTAACTCATATCAGATTTGAACCAACAAAGCACTGGTACGACAAAAACATGTAATGAGGTGATCAAAATGATATTTTTTCATGCATTTATACATATTGGCTATGCAGCGAATTGGTCCTGAGTTCTTTATATGGCGTCTCGCTAAGAAAGGGCGACATTATCAATTGTTGCAATTAAAAAGGGGCATTCCCAGGGCAAGTATAAAGTTACTTGTTACTCCAAAACGGTTGGATATTATGGGAAATGACAGCCATGTTTTTTTTTTTTCCTGGATGAAAAATTATATAATGAGAGCCTGTTTGTGAAATTTCACCCTCTAGACTCTGTAGTTCCTTTAAATATCCTAAGTCAGGTTAATTCTAGCTTTTATACTTCTTGTGTATTCCACTCCTCCTTTGAACTTTATCTCACAAATCACTCTCCATTTTGCTTCGTAATATCAGAAGTATATCAAAGAATTTTGATTACCTTCAGCAGATGCTTAGCACTCTTGATCATCCTTTTAAAATTGTTGGCCTCTCTAAAATCTGGTATTTAATTTGTAAGGATACACCAATTTCTAAAGTATCTCTTCCTGGCTTTAAGTTTATTTCTCAACCTACTAAGTTTTCTGTTGGTGGAGTTGGTCTGTTTATTGCTGATACCCTAAGCAATAATATATGAGATGACTTGATCACTTTTTCAGATGAAGAGGAATCATTTTGGATTGAGCTCCATGGTGGAGGCAATAGGAACATTGTATGTGGTGTTGTCACAATACCAGCAATTCAGTAGTCGGTGCCAATACCAGTAAATTACACGATTCTCAATGCCAATTCGATACCATGGTAAAAAAAAGAAGGATTTTCAAAGATTCCACTTACTTAAACATCTTTATTAGAAAATTTATATGTAATTTTTATGAACAGACATACAGAACATAACAGAATACAGTACAGTCATGTTAGAGGACTTGAGATTCATACCTTCCAGAGGTATCATTTGTCATCTGTCTTCACCTGTTCGTTTTTTTTTTTTCAAAGAAAGGTGTCATTTTGGTGTACATATGCAAGAAGATGATGTACAGCATCTAATTGCAACCATATCACATTCATGTCGGCTGACTTACCTGTGCAGTGAATAAGCACAACTCAGGCAACTCACAGTATTAAGCATATAACATCTTAATTTCCAATATTTCAGGCTTAGAACTAGTGCTACACGATTAATCTAATCATTTCAAACTTCGCAATTGCATAACCGCAAAATTAAACGCTAAATTATTGTCTAAGTGAATTGTGTGATATACAAAGTACAACAGAGTTGTTTTCAAGGACTGAGGTACTGTCGCCTTGATTTTCTGTTGGTGATTTAGCTAGCAAACCTCAGCAAGCTCTCAATGCCACGATTATCAAATTACATGGATATCATATATAACCCGGCTTGGTGTCATACTTAGTGGCTTGCCTTTCATACAGTCTTCTAGCCAATAAATATTGACGTTCACCAGGGTTTTTTTTTAATCCCCTTCGTTCTCTATCGCATTACCGCATAAATGCATTGCCAAGCTTAAATATTTAAGCAAACCGGGGTTTTTGTCTTTTTCGCATTTTATTATTATCGAAGGGCTCTTCTGATTAAAAACATTGCAAATAACGTTATCTTTGTATTTTCCTCCAGTTGCGGCGCCTTGATCAGCGGATTAAAGTTTAACTGCTTCTATGAGTGCTTAGTGACAGCTTGTTGGGGGAGATACCGTGTTTAGTTCACTCACAAAGTAAAAAACTTGTTTATTCTGTCTGTTTTAATTAAAGGGAACCAGGGCTTTACCCTTTTCTCGGTTACCCTTGGTCATATTTGTGGCTAGCTAGCTAGATAGTTACTGTTTGCATATTTGGTTGGGGACACCTGTGCACTAATCATGGTGTCTGATGAGCATCTTGATGTGGCACACCTGTGAGGTGGGATGGATTGTCTCAGCAAAGCAAAAGTGCTCACTATCACACATTTAGACAGATTTGTGAACAATGTTTGAGAGAAATGGTAATATTGTGTATCTGGAATGAATTTTAGATCTTTGAGTCCATCTCATGACAAATGGGAGCAAAAACAAAAGTGTTGCGTTTATATTTTTGTTGAGTGTAGTTCCTCTTGGAACTCTACTGATCGCGAACTAAGTAGTTTGTCGTTTAGAAAAATGGTGTGTATGCCAAAGCAGGATGGTGCGGGGACCCCAGAGCAGGCAGGGAGAGAAAGTTGGGTGATGGTGGGACGTCAGCGCAGGAAAGGGCGTGCACGCCGTACAGCAACAGCTCCTCCAGTGGTTGAGGTATCCAACCGATTCCAGCCCTTGCAGGAACTCGAATTGGCCCCTGACCCTGAGAGTAAGGGGACTGATGAGTAGCAGGGTACCCCGTTGGCCTCTACCCCTCAGAAAAGAGAGTTAGTGATGGTGGGGGACTCAATACTGAGAGGAATAGACAGTTTAGTCTGTTCGTTCGACAAGGAGTCTCGTACGGTGTGTTGCCTGCCTAGTGCCCAAGTAGGAGACCTCCTGGAGCATTCGGACAAGGTCCTGGCCAGAGCGGGGAGGGATCCAGTTGTCATGGTCCATGTTGGGACAAGTGACATAGGCAAGGGTAGGCTTGAGGTTCTGCAAGGCAAATTAGTGGAATTAGCTGAAAGAAAATTAGCTTAGGAGCAGATCCTCCATGGTAGCGTTCTCCAGGATTCTACCAGTACCACGTGCAAGCAGAGTGAAGCAGAATTTTATCTGGAGGTTTAACACTACGAACCTGGCTACGAACCTGGTGTAGGAAAGAGGGGTACAGGTTTATGGGGCACTGGAACAACTTCTAGGACAGGGGTGACCTGTTGAAGCCAGATGGGCTACACCTGAACCAGAGGGGTACCTTAGCACTGGGTCAGCATATGTTGAGGGTAGCACAGAGTTATTTAAACTAGGGACTTGGGGGGGCAGGGTGATTAGTGAGTGTTGCACATAGGGAAATGCAGACTGCCCCGATGGAAGCTGACAGTGTTACATGCACTATATATATACATACACTATATGACATATTTTTAAAGCAACAAAGCTTAATGAGGGGCATGGAGCAGCAAGCACATGAGAAATCGAAGGGGAAGAGCGTTTATGATAACCTGAAATGTTTTTATCTTCATTGAAGAACCATTAAAAATAAATTTCCAGAACTTGAGGCTGTTATGATTAGTGAATAGTAGTAGTAGGCATCCGTCTATCTCCTGAGATAATGGCAGCACCACATTAAAAGGTCAGTCAGTCCTGTTGTGAACAGCGTCTTAAATGACTCAGCAGACCAATCCTTGCATGACAGTCTTCTCCGCACAGATCAAAAGTAAACTCGGAGGGCGTGGTTGGGGCTGGGGGTTGCTGTCTCTGCTTTCTACGCTGTCTTTTTTCCTCTGACTTTTGGTTAAGCTTTTCCTCGCCCCTTTTGAGGCCTTTATAAATGGTGTGACGCCAGCAACTGCGGTCTTCAGCAAGTGATTCCCAGTTATCTGGATCAATTTCAGTAAGTTTCATGTCGCGTTTGCAGACATCTTTAAAACGCAGTGCTGGGCGGCGTCCTGTCTCCAACTCTCCGTAGATGATGTCCTTTGGGATGCCACTATCCTGCATACAGTACACGTGCCCCAGCCAGCGTAAGCGACGCTGGCTGAGAAAGAGATGCATACTGTGGGAACCAGCTTTCTTCATCCCAACAGTGTTGGTAATTTTGTCTTGCCATGTGATGCCAAGAATCCGACGTAGACAGCAAAGGTGGAATGTTTCAAGACGGTTCTCCTGTCTGGCATAAGTAGTCCAGGTTTCGCTGCCATAGAGCAGGGTATTTAAGATACACGCCTGGTAAACCTTGAGTTTGGTGTTAAAGGATGGCTGCTTGTTTCTCACACTCTCTTGCTCAGTCTGGCCAACACTCCTGCAGCTTTTACAATGTGTATGTCGATTTTTTTATCGAGAGACACGTTAATGGTAATAGTAGATCCCAGGTAGGTGAAGTGGTCAATAACTTCAAGCACCTTATTGTTGATTCTTATCGATGGAGGTGCAGCGACATTCTGACCCATGACATTGGTCTTCTTATTACTGATGGTTAGCCCAAACTGAGTGCAGGCATGGGAAAACTGATTAACCCGGGCTTGGAGGCCCTCCTCTGTATGTGAGATCAGGGCAGCATCATCAGTGAACAGCAGTTCTCTGATGAGCACTCTCCGCACTTTTGTCTTCGCCCTCAGTCGAGCTAAGTTGAATAGCCTGCCATCACTTCTAGTTAGTAGATGGACTGCCTATAGTGAGTTTCTAAATGAAAAATCGAGCAGCATCGAGAAGAAAATACCAAAAAGAGTTAGTGCAAGTACACATTACGCCGCTCTGAATTGCAAAGGACTCTGAAACTTCAACTCCATACCTGACTACGCCCTGTGTGTTTTCCTGGAAGGAGATGATAATGTTTAGTAACTGTTGGGGGCAGCCAATCTTCCTTAATAACTGGAACAGACCTTTTCTACTTACAAGGTCGAAAGCCTTTGTGAGGTCGATGAAGGCAATGTATAATGGCATCTGCTGTTCTCGACATTTCTCCTGAAGTTGACGGACAAAGGAGATCACATCAACGGTGGATCGCTGAGCTCTGAATCTGCACTGAGATTCTGGGTAGATGTATTAGGCAAGATATCTTGCCTGTTGCTTGCTTTATACCCTCGTACGTACTCCTAATATTATCAGAGTCTGAGGGAAGTTGGACATTATCTGCATGTTGGAGCCAGTAAGTATTAGCGCCGCAGCGAACAGTTCGTTGAGCCTTGTATCGAGCCGCTTTCAGTGAGCAGCTTTCAGTGTCTGTAGGTTTTGCTGACTGGGGTTTTGCTTGTAACTGATCGGTGCACTACGCTTAGCGTCTATGACAGGTTCTAACAGAGAGATGTTGGCTTCGAACCAGTCGGCATTCCTACGCTCTTTTTTACCATATGTCTTTATTGCTGTGTTGTATATAGTGTTCCGAAGAAACCTCCAACTATACTTGAGACCAGGTGGTTGGTCACCTGTCAGTCTCCTCGAGTCACTGTCTGAATTTCGGGTTATATTCTTGTTGAGTAGTCCTGCTGGTTTTTATTTTGGGCCGACAGTTATTCTTTGAATGGTATAACTTAAGTGGTTTGAGCTTTGCCTTTGACACAATGGTGGTCGGTGTCGCAGTCGGCACTGTGGTAAGCTCTGGTATTGTAGACCATGTTCAGGGACTTGCGTCTGGTAATAATCAAGTCCAACTGGTGCCAATGCTTTGACCTTGGATGCCTTAAAGATGCTTTGTGGCATGCCTTGTTCTGGAAGTAAGTATTTGTCACGCACAACTTGTGGTAACAGCATAGTTCCAGGCCCCTCTGGCCGTTCTCGTTCATTTTGCCTATACCACGGTGTCCTAACATGTTAGGCCAGTATTTGTGGTCGGCACCCACCCTCGCATTGAAGTCCCCCAGAAGCAAGAAATGATCAGAGATTGATTTGATGACACTGTCTAGATGTTCGTAGAACTGGTCTTTGGCTTCAGATGAGGATGTTAGTATTAGTGCATAAATACAAACGAGGTTTACCATACCCTCTTGTGTAGAGAGACGTAGGGTGAGGGTTCTCTCGGTGCCACCCGTTGGGGGTTCCATTGTACAAAGCAGGGTGTTTCTGATAGCGAAACCAACACCATGCTCCCTGGTTTCCTCTTCACTTTTTCCTTGCCAAAAGAAGGTATAGTTTTTCTCACTCAATGATCCAGTGTCAGGGAGTCGAGTTTCTTGCAGTGCTGCAATGTCGATATTCAATCTATACAGCCCGCGGTCGATCACTGCAGTTTTACGAGCATCATCTATTTGTTGGAGGTCGTCTGACAATCCGGTGCGCATTGTGCGCACATTCCAGCTTGCTATACGTAGAGCTGGAGTCTTCTTTTTCTTCCGATTATTGCCTAGTGCGTTGTTTAGCAATCCGCTTGTTGAACAGGAAGTTCTAAGCTCCAGGCACCCACTGAAGCAGGCAAATCGAGGCGGGTCAGCACCTTACTGACTGGGGGCTGCCCAGCTTAAGGCGGGCGGTAGCTGACAAGTGGGACACGATCATCCCTCCCACCGACGAAGACAACCCGTGGCACCCGGCTCATACGCCCATCTAGCGTAGACTTTTAACCCATAGACTGCTGTCTTCCGTGTTGTGCACAACACTGAATGTGAGACTGGAATGACCTCTCCAGGGTGCAAGCCTGGGCAAAGTGTATGGAGGCCTAGTGTTGCCCAGTCATCAGGGCCCCCCCTCTCGGCCTCACCGGCAAATCCAATGGAATGCAGAGCATTACGAATGAGGCCGGTTGCGCTGCAGGAGCTGCCGAATGGGAGCCAGGACCGACTACCAGCCACCAACGGGGCTCCACTCCGAATTTTCTGTCTGGATTGCATTATCATGGGAGCCAGAACTGACTACCAACCACCTACGGGGCTCCACTCCGAATTTTTCTGTCTGGATTAGTTTTTCCATAGCCTTTTCTCAGGAGGATATCGCCACAAGGCAGCGGAGGTTTGAAATCAGGGTTTTCCTTCCCCTTGACAGACTGCCCTCCCAGGCTACCGAGCCCTGTCTGCCCGAAGCAACTGGTTTTCAGGCGCCAGATAACTGCCTTTCGCCCCTACTCCTTATATAGTATAAACAGTTCCGCCACTAGACGGCCAGGAGTTGGACTTAAGTTGACAGAGGCTGTACAAATCGCATGCCTTTGGAGCATTTTTTTTTTGTTTATTGAGTTTATTGAATTAGGACAATGCACATTAATCAACATATCAGCAATATGCGTCAATGTAAATATGCCGGAATTAGCACAATAGCTAAATTTCATCCGCAGTCCTAAGGCAGGCACTTACAAAAAAAAAAAACATACAAGTTTTCCAAACGACAGAACACCTCACAACAAAAGGGAGGGGGGGGAAACAAAACACCAGTATTGTTACACACAAGACACATTCACAACATTATAATTAACACAACCATGTATATTGTAGTTAAAATTCGGAGTGAACGGGATGCCCCCGGGTTTGGGCATAGGAATAAACAGATAATATACAGATATTATACATGCATGCATAACTGGTATGATTTTAACCAATGTTTTGCTCTTTTTTAAAGGTTACATAGCTTTAAAAAAAGCTACATAGCTACATAGAGTGATTGTTGGCCAAACCTGGGCTTTAGCCTTTGTGCCGTAGCAGTTAAAAAAGCCAATCGGATGCTGGGAAACATTGCCAGAAGTATTGAGTACAAATCCAAGGAGGTGATGCTTCTTTAGTACAACACATTCGTCAGACCACATCTAGAGTACTGTGTACAGTTCTGAAGACCATACTTTAAGAAAGACATTTAGGCTCAAGAGAAAGTTCAGAGAAGAGTCACTAAGCTAATTTCGGGAATAAAAGATGAGAGCTATGAGAACCGACTGAAGATCCTTAATCTCGTTCGGTAAAGGAGGCTTAGGGGTGATCCGATTGAGGTCTTTAAATATGTTAAAGGGATTAACGAAGTGAATTATGTAGGATTTCTCCGACTAAGTTTTGTTAGTAGAACCAAAGAGTTATTTCGATTTGGAATAGCTTACCTGACCATATTGTTGAGGCAGAGACCTTAGGAGTTTTCAAGAGCAGGCTTGACTTAAAGCTAGATATCATTGAGTACTTGAAGTGAACTGGCGAGCCTAGTTGGGCTGAATGGCCTGTCCTCGCCATTCATATTATGTTATGTAAAAAAAGGCTGCAATTTGATCTAAATAAACGTGTGCCTGGCAGTGAAAATTACTACCTCTCCTTTCATTGTATGGAGTCTGTTGACGTTACGCCTACTAGCTATCCTGGGCTGTGTCCTAATTGTCAAAAGATTATGTCCTATACACTAATTCCAGACCACTTTTCTTTCACCTATGTGGAAAACATCTGAAGATAAAGGAAAGGTGTAAAAGTAAACTCCCACCACTTAGGAAGAAGACCACGTTAATTTGAAAATCTGAATCCACTTAAAACAGGCAACATGGTCGAGTCTCCTGCCCATCACATGTATCTTTACATGATTAGCCGGATGAATGGTCGCTGTTTTAAATACTGCTGCTGCGCAGAATTGTGGAATGGCGTGATCTCCTTTCTTTTTGGAAAGGATGCTTTGTGTACCCTGTGGTAAAGGAGGTAAATTAAGAAGCACTGAGACTCCTTTCCTCAATATTTAAAGAATTCGAAGGCACTTATCGTCGCTGCCACGTAATAATTTCCCGGTCATTTTTTAGGAGTTAGGAACCTTCATTGATCGCTGGCGGTATTGACGGGGGAGGCTAGCGCCTCCTGCTCTCACGGTTCTGTGTGTGTGTTTGTGCTTGTGTTTGTGCAGAGAACAGATGTAGCCTTGGCCTCTGAGCACTTATGATCACGTGACTTCTTGCTGCAGTTTGCAGTGACTAACATGAACGCCGAAGAAAAGGTCTACTTCTTTGTGACCTCCTTCTGAATGCGAGTATCAACTGGAACAGTCCCATGAGCCTGGTGAGATGATGGGGATTGACTTTATGGGGCCCTTCCCAATGAGTAAGGCAAACAACACTGTTCTGATGGTGATAGTGGACTATCATACAAAATGGGTGGAGTTGTTTGCACTGAGAGATGCCAAGACTCCACAAGTGTGTACCATTCTGAAAAATGAAATCTTCACTCGGTGGGGTGTTCCTGCCTATATTGTGTCTGATAGAGGGCCTCAATTCATCAGTCATGTGATGGCTGAGATGTGCATGACATGGGGGGTGATGCAGAAGATGACCACAGCATATCATCCGCAAACTAATCTCACGGAACGGGTGAACAGAACCTTGAAGACTATGCTGGCTTCCTTTGTGGGTGAACATCATCAGAACTGGGACAAGTGGCTGCCTGAATTCAGACTAGCCATAAACTCTGCAGATCATGAAACTACTGGGGTCTCCCCTGCTGTCCTAGCCCTGGGGCCATCCATCAAGGGCCCTCTTGAACGCCTCATCCATCAAGCTCTCATACCTCCATCCTTTGCATACAATACCCTTGATAATCATTCTATTTTCATAAAAGAGGTTGAACGCCATGTGGGTGTTGCAAAGTCTAGACAAGCCAGATATTATAATGAGCGACGCAGATGTGTACAGTTTGTAGTTGGGGATCTGGTCTGGATTAGAGCCCACCCAATGTCCAAAGCCTCTGAGAAATTTTCAGCTAAACTTGCTCCTCGCTGGAGAGGTCCTGATAAAGTTGAAAAGATATTGGGTCCTAATAATTATCAAGTGCGTTGGGGTATTGAGATGGAAAAGGTTGACAGTGTAAACGTCGCAGACGTGAAGCCATATTATGGTCCTCTGATGCCGCTGGCTGGGGGGAGGGGGGGGTCTGTAACAAATTCATGTTTCATTGTACCATATCTCATTATTTTATTTATTTATTTTTTAAAGGGTGTCAACATGTGAATGCAGTGCTTCATATGAATTGTCCTGGCCGTTTTACTTGGGTTTTCTTTTCCCCGAATTAGTTGCACGCATATATAATGGTGGGAAATTTCAGGTGAAATAATCAGCCAATTGGAGGGGGGCCGTACCTTTTAAATGGGAGGAGAGAGAATTAATTGGGGTTGTTTTTTTTGGAGATCAAAGGAATGGACTTACCTGGTGGCGGAGGCGCGTTTTTTAATGTCATCTGAACTTTACCATCCGGCAGGAATATACATTTTTGCAAGGCTGGAATTTTTGTTTGTTTTTTGTGGGGACATACATATTTTTACGTTGGAAGGGAATGAGGAGAGCGACGCACCCCATTGAAGTTTGACTGCGTTTCTACAATCGCGGGTGGTGAGCCAAAAAGGAATTAATTGCAGGGGCTGTTCATATCCTTTGGAATGTTACAATTCTTCATTTCTGGACTTGATAGGGGTGTCGGGAATTCAAGGGGTTTTTCAGCAAACAACTGCCTGGTGTGTGGACTGGGAAAAAACTCTGTGATCAGATTGCTCCGATTCGATTAATTATTTAATTGGTTGCGGGACTTGCAGGAAATTGAATACTTCTGGGGCTGCGCGTACTTGGTGTGATGTATTTATGCATGGATGAAATTGTCTTATTACAACGACTATGTTTGCATGAACGAAGTGTCAGGTTTTTTAGTACATAACACGGTGATATACTTTCTCCACCCTTGTAAAGCGTTTTTGTAGCGTTGTCTTAATTGAAAGAAAGAAGGCAATTGTTACAACTGCCCAATCAATACCTCCCACCCAACTACTTATCTTAGTCACTTTATACCATTTTTGACAAAAAAAAAACTGCTAAGACGTTAGTTTGGGAGCCCTGTGATCAGATGTTCGAATCCCAGCCATGAGGGTTCTGGCTATAACCTGAGGTCCACATGGACAAGGCAACAATTGGTTCAGTCTCACAGGGGAAAACAATTGGTTCAACCATTCAAATTTTTTAGTCTTATTGCTCTCTAGCGACCTCTCCTGGTTGGCAAAGCACATGTACAGTGGGCTTCAAAATTACTGGCACCCCTGTCTGGGAATGCACAAAAAATATTTTCAAAAATTCAAAAAATATATATATATTTGGAGAAACTCTAAATAACAACATGTGAGAAATACTGTATGATATAATTGTTCCAATGGAACCGAACAAAATCATTTAATTGATCAAATCATTGATTTAATTAAAAATCAATTTCCTACAAATCAAGGTTTCACAATTAAATGACACACTTAAAGGTGCTCAAATCTTGTTCTAGCTTAGAAACTGAGTAACATCTTTTTGTCACATAAGGCAAACATCTTCCCATGATCCGCTAGCTGCCTGACCCCTGAATATGCTGTCAAAAAAAAGTCCCAGGCTCCAAAAAATGCAAAAAAAACAACCTGATCCAGCCTGGACCATCCATTCCACTTATTTAAGTGTTATCTGAGTGTTAAGGAACTAAGTTGAGCCATTACATTACTACTGGTTCCATCAGGGTGTAAAAATGAGGTAACAATCATACATTGTCTCTTTGTCATCCAACATCATGAAGAAAACAAAATGTCAATTCAATAGAGGCAGATGGTCATATACTTTCATAAATTTGGTAATGGATAAAAGAATATTCAGAAATGATTATATATGCCACTGAACACTGTCAGAGCAATTATTAAAACAATTCCAAAGCTATGGAACTACTGCAAGGACGCAACTGTATTTTGCCCCGTAGGATACTGAGGAGGATGGTGAGGGAAGCAACAAAATCCCCAAAAATCACGGCAAAAGATTTGCAGGCCTTTGTGGCATCTTGGGGTCACTAGGTTTCAAAAAGCACCATCCAGCACCACCTCCAGAATTGCAGGCTCTTTGGAAGGTTAGCCAGAGGTCAGCCTTTTCTGACTAGAGGACATGAACGCAAGCACCTGGAATTTGCTGGACGTCATTTAAAGGGGAACTCAAGGATATTGCATGATGCTATTTTATACAAACATAATTACCGGATTGATCCGAATATAAGACAATATTTTTTCCTTTGAAAAATGCCTGAAAATGACTCCTTGTCTTATATTCGGGGTCTAAGGAGTTACCCATGTAAAACAATGCATGGCCCCATATGAGCGCTTTTCTCTCTATCAGTGTTTAGAGCAGTGTGACCCTAGTATGATCCTGTTTACAAGTCGGCTGGAGTGGGTGTGTTAGCCTACATTTGCATAAGCTAATGAATGACAGGAAGATGCAGCCAGGGCACAGAGATCCACTTGAAAAAAGTGCTTCTGAAGTCGGTCAGGTGAATAAAAATCAGAGGAGAAGTTATGATGCGAATTTAAAAGTTATGGTTGTAAACGAAGCTGAGAGAACATGAGGGCAGGAAAAAGATATGATGTGACAGAATGCAACGTAATTGGCAACTGAAGACATGGTTCTCTTCATATGTGATCTAACAGTGATTAAATCATTGGCTAAATTCAGTACAGTTGCGGAACAAGAAGAGAGAGTTTAGTTGCACAAAACATACATTTAAAACAATTATTACTCCTGACCTGTTCTCAGTCATTTTCATAATTAACAGAAGGTTCACTCCGATAGCACTCCACACTTGACAGGTGTTACTTGTTTTCCCCAATTAGGTAAGACGACAATCATTTATCTGGACGCGTATTTGCTGTATTTAAACCAAGGTAATTTAAAATGAATGAGGAAAAAACTCTTTGTGGATGTTAATGCTCTTACATTTTGCAGACTGTTCTGACACTGTTTGCCAAGCAAATGTGCGTCGTTTATTCCACAAGTTAGGCCAGTAGGCCTACGCCCGTTTTATTGCACTGGCATAGAACCGTGAAGCGCGTTCTGCGCTTTGCCTATTTGAGGGGCTATAGACGATTTTATGATTTTTTTTCCCCCCATGATAAACACCAAAGATGTTGAAATGTACAAGGAGAAAATAATGAATTTTTTTTTTTGATTTTGTTCAAATAAAAAGTATTTTTCCAAATAAGGGTCTTGAAAAAGTCTTATATTCAGCGTCGTCTTATATTCGAATCAATATGGTAGTAAATAAATGTTTTAAAATATAAAATGGTGAAATTTTTGTTTTCAAAGACTAGATAAATGAGGTTTTATTCCCCCTAATTAGCTGTCGTCTGTTACAACGGTCACGTGATAATGACGAAACGTCGCCCTTCACCCAGAGGCATGGAGATAAGTGCTGTTATTTTGTTGGATAGTGTGATTGTCCCAGTCCATTATTTAATGACAAATGATTGTTCAATATGGCCCAAAGGCTCGTTGCACAAAATGGTGCTGAGTATTTTCTGAAATACGAAGGGTTGCTTCAATATTAACGGTTTGCTTCTGTTACTTATCAGTCTGTATGAGATGCTGAGCAGATGACAGGTATATCATCCCAGAAATGTGATTTTAGATATCGCTGATATTCCCAGGATTTGGCTGAATTGACTGCGAATGATGTTCACAAGATTTGTCTCGATTAACTGTGACTGATGTTTGTCCGTTGGCACTCTTAATCAGACATCAGCTGCTCCACCGAGAAACAAGAGGATTTTTAACTTGTCTCACATTTCCAGCAGTTCTCACTGATGAGTGATGAACTGGCTTTAAGCGACAGATAACAAATGTGAAAATATCTGGTAATTAATGTTAAAATATTCCGTAACGTCAAAATGCTGTTTCATAAATTTCATATGCGATCGAGGCATATTTTAATATTGCTGATACTTCATTTACCTTCCCACTTGACTCGGCGTAAGTTGCACTCTCACGACCATCACTTTTGTAGCTATGGTTAGCTGAGCACATCAAAGAAAACCATAACGATGTAGCAGTACTAGCTAGGTAGAAAATTTCAAAGTAAATACAATATGAAACCGAAACAAAAAATCTGGCCCGGAATATTGGGGATACCTAAAATCACATTTCTGGGGTGATATACCTGTCATCTGCTCAGCATCTGATAAAGGCTGATAAGTAACAGAAGCAAGCCATTAATATTGAAGCAACCCTGCGTATTTCAGAAAGTAGTCCACACCATCTTGTGCAACTAGCCAATGGGCCGTATTGAACAATCTTTTGCCATAAAACAATGGACTGGGACGATCACCCTATCCAACACAATAACAGAGCATACTTCTGGCTGAAGGGCAACGTTCTGTCATTATCACGCAACTGTTGTAGCAGACAACTGGTAATTAGTCAGTCAGATACATATCCGTTTCAGTCAGATACAGCATATGTACAAAAGTATGTTTGGCGTTGAAACAGAGATGCATACAAGTATGCTCCATGCCCACGGTGACATACGATGGTGGGTCAGTCATATTTTGTGGCAGTTTGAATTCAAGAAGTCCTGGGGCTCTGGTTAAGATTAATGGCATAATGATTTCTGCCAAGTATCAAGATGTTTTGGCTGACAATCTGGTTGCCACCAGCAGAAGGCTGGGACTTGGCTACCAGTGGATGGAACAACAAGACAATGACCCAAAGCGTACTTCAAAATTCCACACAGAAGTGGTTTTGCAATGACAAAATCAATGTTCTGCAATGGCCATCTCAGCCGTCAGACCTCAGTCCAACTGAAAACTGGAGGGCTGAGTTGAAGGGGCAGTTGATTAACACAAACCCAAGAATGTGAAGGATCTTGAAAGGATTTGGTTTGAGGAATGGCCCAAAATCCCCCCAAATGTTTCCCTTAACCTTGTCAAAATTTTCAGTAAAATCTATTACACAGGAGCATGTTATTTCTGTGACAAGAAACCCACAAAATAAAAAAGGCAAATAATTTCAACAGCATCACTAAGCTCAAATTGAAATTGTCCATTATTAATGCGTTTTGGAATCCAGCAGTGACTATGTCATAACAATTCATTCTGAATGACCCATTAATCTTGCTGTTGTTTGCGCCGGAGGATCTGAATATACTTCCATATGATGAAAGGATTTTTCCCTAAGTAACCCTCAGCTACAAACAGCAATGGCAGCTTACTTTTATTTCGTAATCATTGTGAAACAGTTTTTGATTGATGTGCATGATTAACACGCTTGACAATTTCAATCAGAATCACGCACTAACAACCAAGTAATTTTTGCTTCATTGCAGGCCATTGCAGTTTGACAGAATGAAAAATGGTTTTCAATTATTAAAAATGGACAACACATGCTTACCCTGGCATTCAGGCTTTCACATTCATGCACACTCAAACACACGTTAGTACAAAAAGAGCAAAACATTCATCATTTAATGAGATAATTCATGAAATTTAAATTACCAGTATAGACCAATGAGCCATAATAATTTCAACCACCGTACATATGTGTGATTAAATATGCTATGTCTAAGTCAAGTGTACAATACAGCAACCCCTGGCAGGTCTTATGCTAAGCTTGTTATAATTTATCTTTTGATACAATTTCTTTTTTAAAAGATGCTCAACAGAATAAATCCGCTAATCTATCAAGTGGGAACTGATTATGAGAGAATTTACCGTTCAAAATTAAAACAGTCAAAATGACCCATCACTTAATTCAAGTAGTGATGGAATTTGGGCATTTTTTAGTGCCTTTGTCAAACCAGCCCCACTCCCCTCACCCTATGACTCCCCCTCTGTTTGCACGTTCATGAGGAAGGTTTGTCATATTAGTGTCATTGCAAAAAAACTGGCGAGGAGTGGAAGTAAGTTTTAAAGCCCTCCTCAGCAAGTCTACACGAATGCAGACCTACAAACCACACTCCTCTCAAGTGCAGCACTTCTTTTCTGTCCAGGATGAAGGAAATGCCACATTCCTATAAATTTGATTTCCATGTGGTTATTTTCAAAAGACAAGAAACATGTGACCTTCCAGTACCAAACCAGTCACATGGGTCAATTTTTCAAGTATGAGTTTTTGGGCTCATCTGAAAGGGCATTTAATATGAGCCCAAAAACTCATATTTGAAAAATTTTACGGTTCAGTTTGACACCCCTGATCTACCGGGTCAGTAAAATGCGCTTCAACTCGGGGCATGGCGACATCATTTTAATTCGCTAGAATCGTTCTGTTTATGGAAAACTGTTTTGACGCTTCTTATGTCGCTAAAAATTAATTCGACTTAAGAGTTAATTCACTTGAAAATCTGATGGGAAAAGGGCTTAAGTTGTGCAAGAATTATCTCAGTTTGAAAGAAACATCTAGTGACATAAAAGTTCTGACTTTGCCTGCTCAAACTCCAGACCTTAATCCGATTGAGAAAATCTGTTCTAACATCGAAAGAATCTCTTTGGAAAGAACTTTAAACCATATGGAATGGTTTAGCGAGTGAGGAAATAAAAAATATGTGAAAACTATGCCTGAAAGATTAAATGCTGTTATCAAATGCTGTTATCAGAAAGACATTATTATACCCCGTCACGATGTGTGAGGGGGATACAGGTTTGAGCTCTGTCTGTCCGTGCGTCCGTCCGAAAAGGGGACAGCTTTTCTCAGGAACTATTAGTGATAGGACAACCAAACTTGGTGTGTAGCTTCAGACCATCAAGGCCTTGATAAAGTTCGTAAATGAGGTGCGCGCAATTCAGGCATTTGGCGGGGGATATTGTTGGCCATGTGTACTTGTTATTTTTATTTTGACTATACAGTACAGATCACATCAAAATGGAATTCCATCGCGGTGGGGTCGGGAGAAGGTAATGGTAACTTCAGAGCAACATGAGGGTAGAAACGCAGTAGGTTGTCTGAGAAAGCGCGGCACAGGGATACAAAGCATTTATAAATTTAGTACCCAGTCACGAAACCCTTCCAAGATACACATCACAGATGGCCAGTTTGCTGAAGAATGTCATGAATGGCTGAGTGGCCAGTAAGCATCTCCCAGCAGGGGATGCTTTTACACGCAGTCACTGTAAATGGTGAAAACCAAGCAACCCCACACTATCCACGTAAAATTTTTTCTTCCTATTCATATATTTATCTGCTTAAAATAGGTGCTTGTCTTATTGTCTTATTTTTATTGTTGTAGATAGCTTTGAAATCACATTTTTTTAAATCGGTAAACCATTGCATGTAAAGGAATGTATGAGATGTAGGAGATATAACCAGAAGTATACTGCATGACGCGGCTTGATGTCCTTCTTTATGAGGAGAACAGCGGCGAAAAAGAGTGGTTCTTTTGGACAAAAATCATAAAGCTTTCTATACATTATAACAAAGTGTCTAGAGATACGGCAGTTTTTATTGGTATGGCTGTTGATGTGAAGGGATTAGGATAAGGATTAGGGATTATGGTTAGGGGTCAGGTTAAAGTTAGGGTTAGGGTAAGGGTTAGGTTAATGTTATTAGTTTTAATTATGGACTATAGTCCTTTAGGGCATGGGCACACTGACTAGCCTATGGAATACCTTAAATAAAACCATTTATGTAAGGATTCCCTCAGGCTCTCGGTGGACCAGAAGCCCTGGAAATGAAGAGACGGGTTCCCCCATCTTTTCCACCACTGTGCTATAATCTCAAAAATAGAAAAAGGGACAGTGGAATTATGTGGACTAGGATCTGAGCCTGGGTTCGACTTTGGATTAGACATAATAGGCCGAGAGGTAAGTTCCATTTGTAAGTATTTGTCCCCATTCCCCCCCCCCAGAATGTCACTCTACCCTTGGGGACAACGCATGGATCACAAAACATCACATAAAGACAATTTTTGCTGAGACAACATAAGTGCATTTCTCGATCAAAATAATAGAAATACATAAATATCTGCATTAGTTATATTATTATTCTTATTATTAGGGCTGTATCACAGTTGTATTGCCATCAATTTATAGAGCTTTGTAATGTATGGGCCCAGTGCCTTCCATGAATCAAAAAAGATAAAACTCAAAGTGCTGAGGGTAAGTGTTTATTCTCTCCATATACCGTTTTGTTAGGAACGGTCATTCTATTCGAGAATATTCCATCATGCAAAATAAATATCCACATAAATTAAACACATCACACGTTTCACTCATATTCATAGTGTTAAACTTGAATGATCATTGCCGTGGACTGTTCCCTCACTTCACCAAGCTCTGTATTGTATCAAATTCATATTTTATAGTCAAACATCTTCTATTAGATATGAATATATAAAAAATAAACAATGTAGTATATTTTCTGCAGAGGACCATACTCAGAAGAAAATAAACAAAGATTATGACAAAAAAAAATCTGGTAAGATTATATAAAAATCAATCCATAGCCAATATTTATATTTAACCGCTGGTTCTTATCAATTTATAGAGCCCTATGATTAATGGGAATGGTGCGTGAAACCGGTCCCAAAATTAAAGAGGATGGGAGGATATATCCCCAAGTGCTGAAAATAAGTAGTATGTTATGTTTGGAATGTTCGTGTACACATTGCATCACATGCAAAATTTAAATCACACACTTCATTTATACTTTTTGTTGTATTCATATTTAGTGACTTACCATGGATCGTACCCATCCCTCACAGGACCCTGGGTTACTCCTGAGCAATATTAATTTAAATAATCCAAAAAAATCTATATTCAATATATTATATTTACACTCTTACACATACAAAAGAAACCAAATATTGAAACTAATGAACCAGAAAAACATAACCTTGACTCTGGTGACATATTTCCCATCATGGGTCCTTATACCTCTATTATATCCTGCCGTATTGATTAAAGCCATTTGGATACTGTAAGCAGACACTAACCTACATTGCTTCAAAGGTGAATCGTTATTTTGTGCTCTCTCAAAAGTCCCCTTCAATACTGAGTTGAGAGTTCTGGATTTGTCCGAGTAGGTGGTAATTAGGGGCAGAAGATCTCTGGAGTCTGGCAACACCCCAAGCCTGCCCTCAATCAGCTCCCTAAATGTTTCTGCCTTGATGTATCCTAAAAATCGTTTAGAATATCCTTGAAAATGAAGAGCCTGAAAAAAAGTTTGTGCGGCTTGCTCAAAATGCTCCGGAAGGGAGCATATTCGAAAAAACCGGATTAATTGTGATTTGATGAGACCCTTGAATTTATGGCGAGGATGATAACTCCATTTGTGTAATAGACAATGTGTTCCGAAGGTTTAAAGAAGACCTTGGTATGAATACTCTTTTGGCCTCCCTCTGCCTGTTCAAAAAAGACAGTTGTATCCAATAAATCCATTTGTGTGAAAATTGTTTTAGTTTTAATCCCAATGTGTTGGTGATGTGTATTTGTCAGATTGAGGAACACCTTGAACGCGACCTCACCATGGTGCCAGACTCCAAAGATGTTGTCCAAATATTTAAGGTACATCACAGGACGGTGGGAACATTTCTCGAACAGGGTACCCTCCCACTCTGCAATATGTATATTGGCATAAGCAGGGGCAAATTTATTACTCATTGCCGTGCCTTTTATCTGTAGGTAGATTGAAGAATCAAATTCAAAATCATTTCTGTTCAGGTTTATTTCCAAAATTTGTAGAATGAGTGTATCCGAGCAGAGTGGGTTTGGGTGCCTGTCAAAACAACGCCTCACTGCCTGTAGCCCCACCTCAGTACTGATGTTTGTATACCGGCTCTCAACATCAATAGTGAAGAGGAAAGCTGTTGCTGGGAAGAACTTATTCATAACTTTTGCTAAATAGTCATACGTATGGGGGGCGTGGCCATGCCGCTGAACTGAGCAGACGTGTTTCTGTGGGCTCCCGGTGAAATTCGGCTAAAATCCTTTGTCATTTTGAAGAATCACGAACACAACAGTTAACCGACGCTGACAAGATTGCTGAAAACACCACGATTAAAATGCCGTCAAGAAAAAGTAAGGGTAGAAACGCAGCGGGCTTCACCGTGGACGACGACGAATGGGATGCTAACAGCATGACTAGCTCAATTGAAGATGCTAACCCGCCGTCTCTGCCAGCGACAGCGACAGCGCCTGCTGACTCGGACCCAAGCCTGACTGTTATTCAAAGACTGGACCTGATGAGAAATGACTTTGCCACTAAACTGGACGGAGTTTTGAATGCAATCCATGATGTTAAGAGGGATGTGAGAGACTTTTCAGGCCGCATGGACGAGGCGGAGGAGCGGATTAGCAAAGTCGAGGATGCGGTTAACTCCGGGAAAGGCAAAACTGACGAGCTCATTAAACAAGTGGAGCAACTCACATATAAGTTGGACGATCTTGAGAACCGCTCGAGGAGATCAAACCTCAGGTTGGTCAACCTACCTGAAAAAGCTGAAAAATCTGATGCAATCGCTTTTCTCCAGAGGTGGTTACCCGAAGCTCTGGGCCCGGCAACGTTTCCCTCACCTCCCGTTATTGAGAGAGCACACAGGATTCCCACGGGGACACAGAATGCCAGATCTCCCCGTCCGAGAGTCCTCATCATTAAATTCCTGAACTTCCAGGATAAAGTCAGAGCAATGCGTGCAGCCAGGACCAAAGGCAAGGTACTTTACGAGGAGCAGGAGGTCATGTTTTTTCCGGATATATCTGCAGAGCTACAGCGGCAGAGGAGACGCTTTGATGGGGTGAAACAGCAGCTGAGATCCCTGGATGTCCGCTACGGGATGCTGTACCCAGCCAAGCTTCGAGTGACGGTCGATGGACAGACACGCGAATTCAACTCCCCATCAGATGCTGAAAAGTTCACCAGGGGACTGACACGCACCGGCGGGGTTGATGAGACTTGAGCTGGACACAAACGGACTAATAGTAAACCTGGAAGCCATGTGAGTAATGACGCGGGGTAGACAGTGGATTATTAAAAGAAACTGTACTTGCAGAGTGTAATTTACCCACCTCATAATTTTACGTTAGTACTACTGCTTTTGGATGCAAGGTTAAATATAATTTGAGGACTGCAATTCCATTTATACAGACTGTATGAGGTGGAAATTTTATTTTAATTTTCTCATCTTTCTTTTCACCCGCGATGCCATTCTTGTTTACTCCTATGATGGCTTTATCTGAAACTACCACCTTTTAAAGGGCCTGTATTTTCGATTTTTGATTTTTGGATTTTGACTTGGCCCAATATATAACGGATATGAAAGAAACATAGATACTTCAGCTTTTCATTCTTAGGTTCGTGAAAATACCGAATTTTTGCCGGGAGACTCATAAGTTTCATGTCTATTTACTTTGTTTTGTTTTCTACCACTTGTGCCTTAGTTTGTAAAGGTGTATCAAGATTATAGTTTGGCTGACGGCTCCCTTGCTTTGCTCTGGATCTGTCTTTGCTTATGGTCCTTCCCAGAAGTAAAGGGGGAGGGGGGGTATTAGTAGCTGTATTGTTCGGGATAACAGCGAAGGGGATTTGTTTGTGGCAGCATTTTGTTGTTTATTATGTTCTTTTTGTACCTTCTTATATCGCCCACGGTGAAAAATTGCTTTATTGCACTCATCATGGTACTTCACTACAAACCTACAGGTATATCCATAGATCGGACAACCAACTTAAAGCTACATACTTCTATCTGAAAATTATTTAAGATGACTCCAAATAAAGATTTAAAATTTACATCCTGGAACGTGAGGGGGATGGCTAGATTAATCAAATTGAAGCAGGTTATCACTAGGATTAAACAACTAGATTCCTCAATTGTTTTTATTCAAGAGTCACATTTACTCAAAGAGGATCTACTGAAAGTGCGTAGGAGATGGCCAGGTCAGGTGTTCTCATCCTGCTTCTCATCACACTCGAGAGGGGTCCTAATATTGATCCACAAATCAGTACCACTCCAAGTAAATAATACTATTTCTGATGCGGCTGGTAGATATTTGGTGGTACAAGGTACACTTTTACAAGAAAAAATTAACTTAATCAGTGTATATGGCCCCAATGAAGACAACCCTGCATTTTTTGAAAATTTATTTCTGTTAATTGCATCCCTCCCGGGTACAGCTCTGATAGCAGGGGATTTCAATTGCACTCTTGACCCAAAACTTGATCGGTCCTCTGGGGTGGATACTTCACATTCACACAGCAGGAAGAAGATACAGCGCTTTATAGATGAACTGAATCTCTGTGATCCTTGGAGAGTACAAAACCCGGAAAAAAAAGAATTCTCATGCTTTACATCATCATTTAAAACCCAATCTCGTATAGACTATTTTTTAGTCTCCAGGTCACTACTGCCCAATATATCAGAATGCCATTATGACAGCACGGCTCTATCAGACCATTCTCCCACTTCCTTATTTTACAGCGGCTCACAATTGCATAGGAGGACAAATAGATGGCGATTGCACCCTAGATGGCTGCAAAACTCTGGGTTTATCAAATTTGTGGGTGAACATATTGATCTATATTTTACTACCAATACTGATCAGACCTCTGCGACCATTAGATGGGAGGCTTTTAAAGCTTATATCCGAGGTCAGATGATAAGCTTTACTAGTTCCAAATTTAATAAATTTAAACAAAAAATGAACGAATTGAACACAGAAATTAGAGAGATGGAGAGAGAGGTGAGCCTTGATAACTCGTCGTCAGCTAAACAAAAGCTGCTGGCCCTTAAGGCCGAATATGAAGTACTCTCCACACAAAAAGTGGAAAATAGTTTATTGAGACTTAATCAGACTTTTTATGAACATGGGGAAAAACCCAGTAGGCTGCTAGCCTGGCAAATCAAAAAACTCAACTCAGAAAAGGCTATAAATACAATTAGGAACGAAAAAGGTTTTATTACAACTGACCCATTGGAAATTAATCAAACATTTGTGTCGTTTTATAGTACACTTTACCATTCGAATTACCCATCAGATTCCTCGGATCAGAAAACTTTCTTAGATGGGTTAGAAATTCCCACTATACCAGAAGAGACAAAGCTTAGGTTGGATAAACAGTTAGATGTTACAGATATCAGTACTGCCATTTGCAATTTGAAAAGTGGAAAAGCCGCAGGACCAGACGGGCTGCCAATTGACATATTCAAATTATTTAAAGACAAATTAGTAGACCCTTTATTAGAAATGTATGCAGAAGCCTTTGAGTGCGGCCACCTCCCTCCGTCTTTACAAAGCGCTCTAATTACACTCATCTTGAAGCCAGGCAAGATACCAACTGAATGTGGGTCTTACAGACCAATTTCACTTATGAACTCTGATGCAAAAATTATAGCGAAGGCCCTGTCCATGAGACTTGAGAGGGTCTTGCCATCCATTATACATGCTGACCAAAATGGTTTTGTGAAGAATCGACAGGGTTTTCATAATGTGAGGAGAGTGCTTAATATAGTTCATGCTAATGAAGGGTCCTCAGACACCGCTATTCTATCACTAGACGCCGAAAAGGCATTCGACAGAGTCGAATGGCCATATTTGACAGACGTGCTTCGACGATTTGGATTTGGAGACTACTTCTGTAAATGGGTTGATGTTTTGTTTGCTGATTCTACGGCTGAAGTTTGCACAAACTACATGACATCTCGGCCATTCAAACTATCCCGCGGCACAAGACAGGGCTCACCGCTCTCACCCTTACTTTTTGTAATAGCAATGGAGCCGCTGGCACTAGCAGTAAGAACACATCCAAATATATGTGGTATTAGTACAGGGGGCTTGGACCATCGAACCGCGCTATTTGCAGATGACACTATAGTATTTCTTTCTCACCTAAGAAAATCAATACCGTCCCTTTTAGGGCTATTAGGTAAATTTGGTAGCTTCACTGGATTTAGGGTGAACATAGAGAAATCTTCAATTTTGTTTCTAAATGAGAGTGAAAGAAGAAAATCAACAATACCCCACCCCTTCATAAATGCGATCAGTGGTTTTAAATATCTGGGTATCAACATAACCCCAAAGATAAGAGACATCAGTTCAACAAACTATGAACCCATTCTAGCGTCATTATCCGAAGATATTACGAGGTGGATGACTCTACCTCTCTCCTTACTAGGCAGAATAAGTGTAATTAAAATGACAATTTTACCCAAGCTTCTATACTTGTTCCAATCGATCCCGTTAGCTCCCCCACCCTCATTCTTTTCAAAAATCAGAAAGCTGTTTTTGAGCTTTATCTGGATTAATAGAAAACCAAGACTCAGGCTGTCCCTTCTATATTTGCCGTATGACAGGGGGGGGCTACAACTACCTAATATTCAATGGTATTACTGGGCTGCCCAATTGAGAGCTGCCATGTTCTGGTTTTCTGAAGAAATAGATTTGCCCTGGCTACAAATTGAACTTCTTTCCGCGGGGGAATTGGCACTGCACAGTTTTTTGTACTCTGCCCCGATAAAAATTTTGACGAAAAAAACAAACAATCCCTTTGTGAAAAACACAATTAGGGTCTGGTATGAAGTACATAAATATCTAGAAGATTTACCAGTATTGTCTTGCTTTTCTCCGATTTGGGGTAATGAACATTTCAGCCCAGCCAAGAGTGATTGGGGGTTTAAAAATTGGTTTAATAAGGGAATAACTAAGCTTTTAGATTTATACAATGACAATATATTGTTGTCGTTTGATGATCTGAAAACTAAGTTCGACATCCCGAACAAACACTTCTTTAAATACTTGCAGATCAGAAGCTTTATTATGTCTCGCCTAAATAATTCATCTCAGCAACCTCCATTGTCCACACTGGAATCATTCTCTGTACAGAACTGCTTCAGCAAGGGGCGGGTTGCTCAAGTATATAAAATTTTGGTTAATAACAACAAGGATAACTCTGAGAGAAAGAGACAAGAATGGACACAAGATTTAAATGAGGAAATATCACTGGATGAATGGGATACAATATGCGCAAGGACCCATTCTCAGACCATTAACACCCGGCTACGCTTGATACAATACAAGTGGATAATGAGATTGTACACTACTCCTGTAAAATTGAACAGATTTAACCCGAATATTCCTGATCTTTGCTTTAAGTGCAATGAATACCAAGGTACTCTATACCATTGCATATGGGAATGTGGGGTTATTCAAAGATTTTGGAGTCTGGTGACACAGTATATCTCACAGTTGACCTCTACCTTGATTCCTCTAAATCCTAAATTGTGTGTTTTGGGTATCTATCCAGCTAATTGCTCTCTACCTACTAATGAAAAAAAGATGGCTAGTCTTTGTCTACTACAGGCTAGACGCTCAATCGCCCTGTGCTGGAAAAACGTTAACGCTCCTACCCTCAGTATGTGGTTGAGTAATCTAACATCAACTCTGGCTTTAGAAAGACTCACCTATGCTATCAGGAAGAAAACCTCTGAATTTAAAGACATTTGGGAAAGATTTTTAGATTTTATTAAACATGGTGATATAGAAGATGCTTTGTAAAGTATAGTATGTAATTGTGAAGAGATGGGACTTTTCGATGTACCATGGGATATGAGTTAAGGTCGAATGTTATATGCTGCCTGTTCAAGTATTTTGTTTTGTTATGTGTCTTTTGACTGCTACATGATTATGTTTATTGTGGAAAATCCAATAAAGACATGTTTAAAAAAAAAAAAAAAAATAGTCATACGTATCTTTCAAATCACTGTTGCGGGTCTGAGAAATTAAAAAAAATTATCTATATATTCGGCAGTATGATATGTTTCACTCCCACAGTCAGAAACAATAGGTCTTCCTTGGGGATAGTCCACGTTGCTGGATGTTTATGTATTTTAGTTAAAAAATAAAACTGTCTGAGTCTAGGTAAATCAGGACCAATTAAATAGTTATGTTGTTTTTGATTAATGAAGCCTGATTCTTTCAATTTTTGAAATATTGAGATTAGCATGATTCTAGTTTCTTGTTGTAAAGACTCCATGAGTGGTTTGTAATGGTTGACATTGTTTAGTTGTCTTTTGGCTTCGAGCATGTATTGTTGTTTATCCATTATTACTGTGCTTGAGCCCTTATTTGCTGGTTTAATGACAATATCCTTGTTTTTGCGTAGTTCCTGTAGGTCCCTACGCTCTGCCAATGGCAAGTTGTCCGATTTAAAAATTTCTGAAGGAAGTTGAGTGATTTATGATTCTGGTTAATTAGCCTCTGGATGGGTATACTGATGCTCTCTAATGGTGGCTCCCATGTAGAAGTCGCTATGAATGGTAAATGTTCCGTGAAATGTACATATTGAAAATAATCTAGATTTTTAATTTTCTATGAAAAGCATTTTGTTATGATTCTGCCTTTCGTTTGTTGTCTCGAGCTTATTTATGCTTGTGTTTTACGTTTGTTTTATATTTCAGCTTTCAGTTCGGCCGTCTGACAATCCACTCCCACTCTGCCTTCAGTGATGTCCCGTGACAGCCGTCAGCATGCCTGTGTCTCGTCATCCAATCATGTTTCCTCTTTCGGTTTCAGCTCTGGTATTTCATTCATTGCTTCCACCTGTTTAATTCTGGGTCTCGCAAAACTCTGAGTGACTGCGTTCTCTGATAGTATATTACTAACCCGTACTAACCAGCACTTATTTAAGGGTGATTGTAAATATTTTGTCACGTAGTATTAACCTTTATTAACTCATTAGCGAGCGTGTGTGATTCTGGCTTTTGTACATTCAGCCTGAGCTATCTCTGATCAACTGCATTTAAAAACCTGTGCTTTCCTTTGCTTCTCTTGTGGTGCTTTCTACTTGTCACGCTTAGATTACCTTAATCTAAACTGTCTAGCTTGATTGATGGTCTCCGCGTCTTGTCTCGAGTTATTATTGTTAACCCAGTTCTCGTGTAATTGTTTATTAATCCCATGTGTTTCTGTTTCATTCTGAGATTACATTTCGAGTCCCCGCCTCCTCTAGTGACTATATGTAGCAGAGTTGGGAGATCGGATGTCAGACGGATCCTTGTACTGACTCTGTTCTACCTGGTGAAATCTCAGCTCCTCGTGCCTTCCGAGTTTTTCCTGCGTATGATTCCCGAGTCTAGTTTTTGGCTGCGCCCTCGTTCTTAATTGGCAAAAGATCACGACTGCAGGCAGGCCAGTTCAGAACACGGACTCTTCTACAACAAAGCCATGCTGTTGTAATAGCTGCAGTATATGGTTTTGCATTGTCCTGCTGAAATACACAAGGCCTTCCCTGGAATAGATGTCATCTGGAGGGGAGCATATGTTGCTCCAAACCCTTTATATATTTCACCAGGATCCAAAGGGGGAGTTTTGGATTTCGACTATGGTGTATTATACGATGGTTAAATTGATACTATTGCGTGTAGTTCAGCTGTTGTCACCTATATGTATGCCATTGTCAATTTTACCTTTGCACAATAATAAGCGGAACCTAACATTATAAAAATCTAAAATTCCCTAATAAAACCCAGACACACAATATTATAACCACAGCTTCAGCCTCAGAAGTTCTAGTCTTTTTAACTTTTTCTTTTATATACAGCTTTATACATTCAAATTTTAGCATTTGACAGATGATCACATTGGCTGGTATTCACAAAGGAGGAATACAATTATTCCTAGAACAAATCTATTTGTATCAATGTCTTGAAATAGTACAGGAATAAGTCTATTTGATACGACTTAGTCAAGGACTTGGCGGCTTCATTCCCTACGAATTTCCATATTACATTTGTACACACCATACACCACGATGGAATGAAGCTGATGGACTAAACTTTAGTTTTATGATTTATTTTATTCCAGGAATGAACATATTCATTCTAAACATACATTCTAAACACTTGGTGTAAGGTGTAAGGGTGGACTAAATTCAGTCCTGATTTTACAGCCTAACCACTATGATCTAGCTCCTGAATGACTGCCAACATTATCATAAGTCTCTTCAGGGTCAGACATAGGTCAGAACTAAATTCAGTCAATCCTTACAAACAATGCACAAGTTTTCTTAGTAAACAGCAAATGATATCATAAATCCAAGTATCTTGGATGCCCGTGATCTGTGCGGTTTTAAGCTAGAAGCTGGGGTGTTCATGTAATTATCAAATAATTTTACATGTATTAAGCAAGAGGGTTATTCTTGGCACCAAAAGCGGAGAAAATACCCAAATTCTTTGTGATCTTAAGTTGAAAACATTAATTTTAAATTGTTGAACTATTTCCCCATGAAGACTTTCATCATGAAACACTTTTTATACCTAGTCATATCACTAACCGGTTGCTAAATAATCTAAATAGCAGAGAGATGTTCTGCCAGTTGTCTTTTTTTTAGCATCATGCAACTTTTCCAGTCTTTCATTGGGCCATCCCAACTTTTTTGAAATGTGTTGCTGGCATCAAATTCAAAATTTGGTTCTAAAAGTTCAGAAATTTGACGACTACATCTATATATGCCCGCGAAATTTGTTACATACATTCATTTTGATTCAGTTCCAGGATACAAAATCATTTGTATCCTGACATCACTAACAGTGTCTGTCATGAACGTGTTTCAAGCATCAAATTCAAAATGAGTGAATATTTCCAAAATACCAAAAAATTTTATCAGTTTCAACCTAATGAACATAATGAGATTATCATTATGATAAGTCAGATTTCAGTACAATTAAATGCATTTTAGTTCAATTTAGTTCATGTCTTGTCACCATTAATGTCACCATTCCCCACTCTGATCATTTAAAAGAGCGACGGTGTAGTTTTAGCGTCTCTGAATCATCAATATATAGTCATCTGGTCATCAATATACAGTCGGTCAACTACAAACCCCACTGCAAATAAAATCGGGACTTTGTGCAAAAGTGAATAAAAACAGAATACAGTGATTTGCAAATCCTTTTTGACCTATATTCAGTTGAGTACACTACAAAGACAAGATATTTAACGTTCAAAGTAAGTGCTTTATTTTTATTTTTTTGTTGTTTGTTACAGATTTCCTAAGTATTTATTTGAGTAATTGCTGTATTGAAAGTATTCATATTTCAGTTGTTGTATAAGGAGCAGCGTTTTCTGATGTACAATTGTCTCCAGTTGAGTTTTAAGTTGACTCAGTTCATATTGTATATCATCAGTGGGGTAAATGATTGGTTTGTTAGATGTTTAATTCTTTTCTCTAATGTATTTTCTAACTCCTGTTGCTGTTTCTTTGGTGTCATGAATATGATATGATTTTACCACTCACTACCGCTTTACCTGTTTCCCATATCAGTGACGATGAGAACTCTTGTTAGAGTGATGTTCTAACCCTATAATGCCCCCTGTATCATATATGATACAACAAATTTGAAGGACCATGTCCACCTGGTAAGATGAAACGGAACCACGACTGCTCACTGTATCTTATATCATGGTCTGGGTGAATACTTTTTTCTGATTGGCTGGCAGGTATGCATTAAAACCGTGGAACTCCACAGGTAGTTCGGCTACGGCCGTTTCACCATTCGAAATTCATCCACAAGCCAACTTGTAACCCTAGCAACGTTAGACCCGGTATTTGGCGAGGTACAACGGTAACCTAGCTGCTCATTTATCTCCAGTAAATTTAGTGGCGTCACATAAGTTGCGTCTTGTGGGGCGGTTAACTAAAGGTACTCAAGCGATAATGACCGGAAATATTGTAGCAGCGACGTAATCAGGCTTTATTCATTAAACGATTGTAATTGCGTACGGTTACAAAGTAAGCTAACGTATCCACTTCATGTGTCAGCAACTGGTGACAGTTTGCTAGCAACGTGCGCGCTGACTGCGGAAACCATCAGAAGTTCATTGTAATTGTGGGTAGCAAGTTAAGTACAGTCTGCATAATCACACATAATGTTGCGTTATGAATAATCTCCATTTCTGCTGCAATCTGTTATCAAATCAGTTGGTTAAAGGATGTAAGCGTGTGCAAAAACTTCTTTCTCCATGAATGTAAGATGAACTAAGATAGCTGGTTCAATTTAACTTGGCCTATAGTAGGCTATTGGGTATGAGAAAGCGCAGCGCTTGTTTAATGATTACCAGCTCGTTTTTTTTTTTTTTAGTGCAAATGCAAAACTTTCCCAGAAAATTTCTGAATGCTGTGAGTTTATATTGCTGGCAATTGACCATGGTATAAGCGGGTTAATCAACTTGAAGGTGAGCATTCCACGGTTTGAATGCACTTCGCGGAGGCAACCACCCTCGGCTCCGCGTCGGGTGGTTATTTGCCTCCGCGTTGTGCATTAAAACCGTGGAATGCACACCTTCTCGTTAATTATCCCTTACATATCTGATACACAGTAATGCCACCTGGAAGGAAGAAGTGAGATTACAGGAGTGTCTCTCCCCTAGTCACTCACTTCAAGATAGTAGCTTCCATGTGAATGGGAATTCATGAATTTCCTTGGACTTTGGCAGTGAAGTTCGGCATTCCAAGGTAAATATTACACAACAACTTATTCTTATACATGTTAAGGGATAGATATAGATAGTATAAAGCATATACATAATTTGAAATTTCGAATGTTGAGTGCTGGAGGGGTGCTGATTTTTGGCTGTATCAGATATGATACTCCTGGAATTAGAAGAAGGTCAGTTCAGCAATGTAAATTTTGCTGTCACAAAACCTAATGATGAACAGTGGATCTGAATACTACCCTTCAATACTTCAAAAATATTACTGGGTCATATTTTTTCTACAAAATATTTGTGTCTGGGCATTATAGGGTTAAAACTCCATCTAGTCAGAGGTTTAATGTGTTCTTGAATGTTTATTGACAGTGAAACCGGAGGATGATCACTGATTATGACTAAGTGGGTTGTGTTCTCTTGGATATGTCAGGTGAGCAAGTTAAAAAGCTGATAAGAAAATTTCTCTGCTTAATGTGATGTTTGATGCCTTTATTTTTAAACCAGTGAAGCTGTCAATCTTGTCATTAATGTCGCAGCTCTTCCTCTCCCTATGCCTTCATTTCCATCTCTTACTCTTCAATCTTCTCTAATCCATTTGTTTTACCCCAGCTTTTCCATCTTATGGACTTCCTTATTAATGTTTCCCCACTTAGAATGTAGGCCAAGTGGTTGTCTTTGGGCCTCCAAAAAGTTACGGTCTCTGCATAGTTTTTATTCAATTCATTTGCACGCCTCTGATTTTACTGTAGCAGAAGACACAGTATGTGTGAAAGAATTCCAGAGTGAAGTTTTTGGCTTCACATGTATGGAAAGACCTTTATTATAGGAGGTTTAATTTATTGCCATCAAAAAAATTAACATTGAATAACAAAGCATGTCTCATGTATTCCTAGTCCTTTGCCAGATTATTAGAATCACTGTTGGAAAACTGAAGCTGTCTAGATGAACTGCTTTATAATGCATTTTTAAACACAAAAAATGACTGACAGTTTTTGCCAATAAGTATAGATGCAAGCATATAAGGTGAGAACAGCAGCAGACATTATGGAAGCCAGTGGGATGCATTATTACAGGCTTACCAAAGAAAATGGCCAAGCTGTAACAACAGTTAGTCAGATTACCTATTTCAAAGAACCAGCAATTGAAAACTCATTTGGTTCATCTCTGGGCTTGTCACAGGCCGCACAATTTTTTTTTAGTTTGGTTCTGGTGAAAATATGTCAACTTCAAAATGTTGTGGTGTGAAGCCCTGCGGGAATGTGGCATGTTTTCGATTTTGTGTTGCTGGTTATATGAAAAAGGTAGACATCTGACAAACTTCCGTTACAGCTTGGTCATTTTCTTTGGTAGGTCTGTATTATTCAATCAACATTGACTTGTTAATCTCGAAGTGTAAATTACTGTCTCACAATAATTGCAAGTTTATCTCACAATAGAGTGTGTAGCATTTTTGACAACTATTTTCCTCAATGTTAAATATATAAATTAAGTATAATCCAACAATAAAACAAAAGATTTGCTTTAAGCATTCTCCGAGTCCTCGCTGGGTATGGTTGACGTCTGAATTTGAGGGCAGCTCCTGTCATCACATGAATAATAAAAAATAATAATAATCAGAAAAAGCAGAAGTTATGCTGAGCAGTGGTTAATACAAAAAAGACTGCATAAGAAGAGACATCAAATCCCAAACTAGCTTCCTATAATTTTCTGAAAATAATAAAGCTGATCATGTAAAACATTTTGTCTTTGTACAACGCCCTCTCCCAGCCCTAACTGTATAAATTTAGAAAAACGCATGCATCGCCTTCCCAAATATGTTTCAGAGGCTGAATTTATCATTGAGTGCCTTGTGCAAGTTAATAGTCTTGTTAGCAGTAACTGAAGTCTGCTAGCAAGCTAGTTAACCTTATAGTTATAAGGTTATAAACCTAGAGTTTATGTACAGTTCACTAGTGCAACATCTATCATGCTGCAACATACTATTTTAATGTTATGCTTCCCCGTTTACTGCACTTTTTCTTTGCGTTATGTTCGTCTCCTTCTCGGCCGAACTCAAAGTGTTGTCGTATGTTACTCAATACTTTTCGAACCACTCTTTTATGAGTTACCCAGCTAGCTATCTAGCCAATTCCAAAAGAGGAAAAGCATCGATTACAGCTGTAATTTAACTTGCCGCTTCTATACTGTCATTTTTAATTTTTTTTATTTTTTTGTGATTCACTTTTTTCTTGAGATTTGGAGGTAAACAGAAGGAAAAACAGGACAAAAAGGAAAAGCGGAACAAAACACACAAGCATAACCGTCATCACATTAACAAACAGGAGTCAGAACAGCTGCATGCTGCATTAGCTAAAAGTAGAAAAGAAAAGGGGAGGGACATCAATAAGTGAATCAGAAAATTACAGATTACATTACTGGCCTCCAAGTTAGCCATATATTTTGCATTGCTCAACCAATTTTTAACTAAATTAATGTTTTGATAGTATCAGTATTCTAAAATAAATTTTTTTAGCTGCTGTAAATGCACAAAAAAGGATTCTCCTATAAATTATTATTAAACTCAAAACAGTGTCATCATTTAACAGACATAGGCATGGATCTGGGTTTATTGTAAACCAAAGTATTTTACTCATGATATCATGCTCGAGTCCATTAAGTTTTCACTTCATCACATTCCCAGAACATGTGCAATACTGTAACCACAGCAGAGTTTGAACACTAAGTACAATCCAGACTACAAAGACTAAAACCCATTCTGTATAATCCATAAGGTGTGGCTTAACATTTGTGGATTATTTTAAGATTGATCAGCTGGTGGCTTAAATTCCTGGATGTGTTGTTTATGCTTGACCATATCCTTTGCCAATTTGGCTCGTGTTTTTAAGCTCCCTGTCCCAAATGTCCATGATGGGTAGTAATTTACACTGAGAGCGTATGAGTTGTATACCTTTGTGACCCATCCCCATGACCACTGTCTGGTGCTGAACCACTCCGACAGTGGGTGGGTCTGTATTTGTGCATAACACTTCAAGCCACATGCCACCAATGAGGACCTTAATCTTAAATAAAGAAAAAATATATACACTGGAAGGTCAAACATTTGTCTCAGTTCTTGAAAGGAAAGAAGACCATTGTCACCATATACATTTTCTAAAGTGTTGACACCCCTCGCTGCCCAGGGAACAAATTTGAAGGGTTTATCTGCAGTTAAAATACTGCAAAGTTCCGTGTACATGGCGCACCCACTTATAAGGCACACCCCGACTTTGGACTTGACAAATAAAAAAAAGAAAAATCATACAAATTTCCACCCAAATCTGGCGTGTGTCATGCATATTATCTCTATTAAAAATTTTCCTAGAATGCAGCATGTATTTGTCCTATTTTTTTTCCTTTCTTTTTCAACTTCCTCCCTGAGAAGTGATTATTCATCAGACAACAACGAAAAATGGAAGGCGCAAGACATAAACCAATATGCCGACAACATGTATACCCACGCATATGCCACTATCTATTTGGTGGGAATATATTGGTTCTAATCTAATTTTTGCAAAATGTCCACAATAGCTCCCGGCAAATTCTAATCGCAACTGGCACAGTTACGATGAAACGGCCTCATTATTGATAACAAAGTTTATTTTCAATTTTTTCTTGCAGGTTGAAACAACCAAGAAGGAGAAATGACTCTCAAGTCAGGAATTAATAAAAAGCAGTCACTATAGAGTGACTTTTTTTTCTGTAGAAATGAAACAAATCATGTAAAGAAAAAATATTGGAATGAAGTCGCCTAAGATGATTTTATGGGTTTTTTTTTTAGGCATAATTACACGCGAGGGTGTGCTTGACCATCATTCTTGTCACAACACTGATGCGGCAAGTTCCGTTAGCATCACTGAAGTGACAAGAATTACGGTCAAGCACACCATCAAGTGTAATAATGGGATTATACAACTATTGCCAACAAAATAAAATGAAAATCAAAATGTATTTATACTGTGGGCATTTGTTAGTTTTTTGCAAGTATTCTCTCCGTTTCTGAGTAAATACATGAGATCTGACGTTAGCTGTACTTGTCAGCCAGCCAATTTGGGCTAATGTTTTCATGACATCGTGATTGCCAAAAATTGAATAAATATTGCACATCGCAACACAAAACTGCTTTGCTAGCTCAATCATGTTGTAACTAGAATGTCCGCTGGAAAAAATCATTTTTTTCAGTAACTGATAGTCATACTTCTGCTGACATCTCAGTCATTTTTAAGCCGTGACAATGACTCAGCTGATCTTCATCGAACGAACTTACATAAATGATTATATTTAATTAAAGGCTACGGCTTTCCAGTTTCGGCACCAGAACAAAAATCTGTTTTTAAATAAACTCACCAGGAGATGTTTCATTTCAGCTGGGGGTATGTCACTCTAACTTCAAATTAGCTCCGATTAATCTACTAAAAGCCCTACGGCTCAGTACTGGGGCCGGCTGTTACACACAATAAATTCAGCATGTTTCCAAATCACGATATTGTCATGCAGCGTATCCACATTTTGCTAAGAAACTCGGCCAAAAGCTCATGTTGATCATTTTTACCTCATCCGAACGCAATTTAAGCACCAAGCAAGTAAATGAGCATGCAGCAAAACATAGGATAAAATCATATCAGTGCTGAATTGCCAAAAATTCTCCTGGATTAGTGCTATGCATAAAAACAATAACTCAAATGAAAGAGGAAAGTCCGCAGAATCCAACGATATCAGCCCTGTCATTTTAAACCGGCACCATTTTAAACAGCAGGCATACACTTAGCAGTCTACAGAGATGAGCAAAGAAATTCTTACCTTTGATATTTTGTCATAAAAACTGTTTGAGGGTAAATCTGCGCTTGCTATTGTTCGCCCAATTGGTTTGTGTTATAACGAAACTAGATCTGCCGGTATCCTAGCATGTTCTTTCCCAAGGCGTTGCTTCAAAGATCTCAGCTCCTGAGCATTCAGCTTGCCTGCAAAGTATTTTCCTCCCTGTGATCGGCTTGTGATGCTGTCAGTAAGATTCTAAGAGTCCCGATGTTTCCAACAAACTCCAAACCACCTTAATCGCAGAAACCTAGCCTGAGCTACAGCCTTGCGTTCCCAGTGCGTCAAACTGTGTCCATTGGCCATTTGCATGTTCTTGAATAGTGCGACAATTTAAGCGTAGGCCTATAACTAGTTTGTTTGAGGTATTGTCCGAATAATTATCCACTAAATATTCAACATTCATTTTCAAAGTCGTTTTCGGACAGAATCTTTGCACCATTCCGCACAAATACTGAAACGACAGCAGTACAGTACATATTTTCTTTACCCACTCGTTAAATTGGCAATTTGACCACAAAGTAGTTGTCAGTTGGTGTAGCCTAGTGGTTAAAATGCCTCGCGGCATGGGACAGTCTGGAGGTTCGATTCCTAGCCAAGGTAATTATTTGGGGGGAAGTCATCGCAGTTTCCTTCTACAAATTATCGCTGTGGTTTTTGTTATTCTTACTTTTCTTAAACACTTTTTTACATTGCCTTTGTATTTATTATTTTATTTTGTTTTGTTTTTTAATAAATCTGGTCAAAAAAGGTCAAACTTTTGTATGTATTATCTTGGAATGGAAATTCTATTGGCAACAAAACTGGCAGAAATAATTATACTTTTTGTTTTATTCTAAAAATCTTTAAATGTTGAATTTGGATGGAATGGATGCCTGTAGTGATATATAAGTAAAATTGAATGAGCTTTACAGTTTGGTATCTGAGAAATCTGAAATGGAACACAAGGTATCTAAATTGCCAAACTGGAGAAGCCGCCTGAAATAAAGACGACAGTTTTCACAGATGTTTTGATTGATTAAATGTTTATTTCAATGTACAAATGCTAACAAATTAAAAAATTAATTAACTCAATGGCCGAGGCAACTAAGATAGACGGAGTAATATTTTCAGTGATGAGGTATTTTTCATTTGAGCACAGGCTACCCGTATTGTCTTGCTCACTTGCGAACATTCTAAACATGTAATTGACCAATCAGATTGCTCGGTCGGATCTATATGTTGTATAATTTTCTGAAGTGAATTCGTGGAGGAATTGATGGGAAACAAAAAGATTTTTTTTAATGAAATAAAAACAAAAAACTGGAAATTCTTGTTGTGACTGCTTGAAATTAAATAAAAATGAATTCATGTGAAGGGGAAGGGGTATTCTCATTTGTTTATTTTCTCTTGGTAACGTGTTTGCCCTGATAAGGGCCGTTTGGTGCATGGGTTAAAAACCCAGGAAATCTTTCTCCTCACTCTCGCCCTCGAAGACTGCTCTCAACTCGGAGTCAGAGTCGGGAGACATCAAGTCGTCTTCGTAGTCGTGATCTTCCTCTCCCGCTGGCTCCTCTGCTTCGCAGTCTGCCCACAGGACATCATCCTTTGTCCCATCTAACTTGTTGGAGATGCAGCACTTCATGAACAACTTGTGAATCAGCTCGGGGGTGATCTCCTCCCATGCCTCCAAGATCCACGAACAGATCGTAGGCAAGTCTGCCTTCCGTTGTCAGCCTGTCTTGGTGAATGTGTGCTCCCCAGCGATCATCCAAACAGTCCAGCGATGACGGAGCCCGCCCTTGAAGGGTTTGTTGATACAAACATCAAGCAGCTGAAGAAGGGACGTCATACCCCTGGGAATGACCGCCAGATCGACATTCATCTGCATCGCTGCTTTCACCCTGTCTGTCTTGTGGCAGCGGAACTCATCGAGCACCAGTAGACTGCACTGTCTGTTGAGCCCTGCGACACGTCTACCCCATACACACCGGAGCCAATCATCGACGAGACCCTCATCCTTCCAGCCTTTGTTTTGCGCTCTGACAAGGATGCCGGCCGGGAACTTCTACAGTAATGTCTTCCTCCTGAAGATGACTTAGGGTGTCAGCTTCCCTCCATCCGCGGTGCATGAGAGCATCACCATAAAGCGATCCTTCTCGTGACCAGTCGTGGCAATGCTGATTGACTTAGTCCTCTTTGGCGCTACGGTGACATTGCGTGGAATATCAAAAGTGCGCAGGGTTTGGTCAGCATTGCCTATTCGTGAGAGGGGGTAATCATGCTGGTGATGCATCTAATTGATGTATCTCTAGAAGTTTGTGACCTTCTGGTGAACGTCGTCTGGGAGGTGTTGGGAGATGTGGTAGCATCGGCGGACGGAGGGGCCGTGCCTTCCCATTAAGTAAGCCCAGTTCTGACTGGCCTTGAAGTCTTCGATGCCGGTTGTGTTGGCGATGACCCTGGCCTTCAGTTGGAGAGCGGTCTTGGAGATGGCGCGACGTTCTGGACGCCTCTCTGTAACCCATGCGACGAGATGCTCCTCCATCTCAGGGCACTTGGCTGTCCTCCTCCGACGCGCCTTCTGCTGCTTAGGTGCTTGCCAAAGCTGCTGTTTCTCTGCCCTCCATCGGAGTACGTTCAACTCGGTGATGTCAAATCTTCTTCCTGCTGCCCAGTTTCCCTCCGATTCGGTGCCTTGGATGACCTTGAGCTTGAACGCAGCTGAGAACCACTGGTGAGGCATCTTTAGTAAGAGTGATATGTGTTCACTATGACAACTCTGTAAAGAATGCCTTCTCATCACTTCCCCCCAGGCTTTTATAGAAAAACTTGTGGCGGCAATATCTTTGAAGGAATAATTGTTGATGGCAGAGGGATCTTACGTTGAGACGTCTTAAGGTGATGGAAGGGTGCGCGGATGTCAACAGGCGGCAGTGTGCAGTGATACGAAGGAAGATAAAATAACGGCGAGTGATAGAGCGGTCTGAATTTTTTCAGGGGCTGGTTTTTGTGATGCAAATGTATTACTCTTTTGAACGCATATTGTTTTTGGAATCAAAACTTTTTATTTTTGTGACCCTAGCAATGTAGCCGGAACTACCTACTTCCGACGACACCAAAACCGGGCCAGAAATCCGCTCACGGGACACAGAAGGGCCGAAAGTCACTGTTTATGCACGACACCGCTAATGAAGATGTCATACAACTTCATGTCAAAAAATCCGAACTATCCCTCTAATCACTCTCTATTGTTTCACTCGGAGGGATTAATGCGCCATTTAAATGATTCAGTGGAGCATGTTGGTTCATACATGCTCATTTATCGTCAAGAAATGTCAATTTTCAAAGAAGCAGAATACAACAAATGTCACGGTTAATGCAGAGGATATAGCCATCAACTAAAGGCAAGTTCATTGATGGTAGTTTATGTAAGTCAGTCATAATCATTTACCGTGAGTGAAAGGTAAGATGGTAGCTTGGAAAGCCTTGTGCCATAGATGTGTGCGCGCTACATAATGGAGTATAGGACTGCGTCAATGCTTTTGCATGCATCAGAGTGATACGTATAAATTGCATTTGGAAGTTATTTGCGGAGTCGCAGGGACACTTTGAAAGGACAACTGCCATGCTGATACTGAGCCGTAACTAAATGCCACATTGCACAATAAAGCTGCACTAGGGCATTTAGTTAGCTCGAGCTGCTTTGTTCTTGAGACAAGTAAATAGCCCGCCAGACAGGACTTCTATCTTGCTCTGTCTGGATTCTACCATTGTAGCTCCATGCTTTTACGATGGTTTTGTGCATTAACGTTATCATGGAAAGATAAATGTGAAAAAGTTCATTCATCGACATAAAATTTAAATCCTGCATTTAAAAAATGTTGAATCGGTAATTTTTTTTACATTTATTAAGCTGTGCAAACTCACGTGCGCATATAGCCCCAGTTTGACCTTATAAAATAGAGTGTACGTTTGCATGTATGTCAGAACTTTTGCCACGATTCTGTTGTTCCTGTATATAAGGTGCATCCCCAACTTTTCCTATTTCCTGACGTAAAAGCAAGTGCAACGTATACACAGAACTTTACAGTAAGGGGATTATTCCAAAGGGGGTTAGTTTATGAAACATAGGCATATTGCCTTGAAGTTTTGTACTTTATACCATGTCACGAGGGAATATGATATTATACTTCCTAGCTTGGCACTTATGTTGCTGTGTTTCTGTTTAATATACAAAAGATCCTGTAACCTATTGGGTGCTGCTATAGCTTCTTCTATGACTCTCCAAGGTACTTTAGAATTCACATTTGTCCAAGTTCGCAACGCCTGGAGTTGAAAAGCCCAGTGATAAAATTTAAAGTTTGGGATGGCAAGCCCTCCCTCTAATTTAGGATGTTGCAAGGTGGTTGATCTAATTCTCTCCCTTTTGCCATTCCACAAGAATTTGGAAGTATTAGATTGAACTTGATCAAGAAATTTTGCAGGAGGGGGGGCTGGTAACATAAAAAATAAAAACCTTTCCAGGGCAATATGTTCATCTTATTAATGGTGATCCTCCCTTGTAAAGACACAGGTAGAATAACCCATCTTTGCATAAAACCTTTGAAGCATTTAGCATGAATCATTAACTGTTTTACATAAAGTTGTGTATATATCCACACCAAGGTATCGCATAGTAGAATTAGAGGGAATACCAGGGGGAAGAGGAATATTTTTGGCCTCAGCATTGATAGGGAGTAAAACTGACTTTGACCAATTTATTTCAAAGCCAGCTAATTCCTTTGAATTCCTCAAACAAGGATAATACATGGGAGACTGAGCTTTCTGCATCAGAGAGAATGAGCAAAATATCATCTGCGTAAAGAGAGATGAAGTGTTTTGTACCATGTATGGTAATAGCGGAGATACGTTTGTGTTATCTAATTGCATGTGCAAGAGGTTCCACTGAAAGTGCAAATAAGAGTGGAGAGAGAAGACAACCTTGACTCATCTATCTCTGCAAGGAGAAGGGTGAAGACTGGTGATTACCTGTTATTACAGAGGCAAGGGGGGTGTTTTCAAGGGTCCGAATCACGGAAATAAATTTGGGGCCAAATCAAAACTGCTCGAGAACTTCCCACAAGAATGGCCACTCTAGCCGGTCAAAGGCCTGCTCAGCGTCTAATGACAGAGCTGTGCAGTCAACTGGAAGAGTTTGTGCTATATCGACAATGTGAAAAAAGCCTACGGACATTATCAGCAGCCAGCCTTCCTCTCATAAAGCTGGCTTGGTCAAAGTGAATTAGTTTATCAATCACTGCATCTAGCCAATTGGCTAGCACTTTGGCATGCATTTTTAGATCTCCACAAATCAATGAAATGGGTCGATAACTTGAACAATCAGGTGGGCCGATCCTTCTTTTCAAGAGAAAAATTATAGCAGTCTTCTGATCCCAATGAAATGTGTTATTTTTAATTGGAAAATTGACTGAATCTAAAGGCTGATACATACTCCATGAGAACAGAAAAATTTGTTCTTGTTCTCGAGGCTCCAAGACCAAAATGACATAATTTTGTTCTCACAGCCCTGGTTTCGGAGTTCTTGCAGCTTGTTCTCGACACCTCATCTGGGCAGAACTTTTTTCTCGTGCGGTGTCCGAAAACTATCGTGTGATTAGTCGGAAAGATGGAGTGGGGGCGGCCCTATGAGGACTTCCCAGGGGTTCGGCATTTGAGTTTCCCGTGAAGTAAGAAATGTCTCGGTCAAAACGAACTTTGTTCTTGTTCTCGTTGCCTCGAGAACAAGAAGAAATTTCGCTGTTCTTGTGGAGTATGTTTCAAGTTTAATGCAAGCTGTCCTACACTATCCCACAGAGCAACATATAATTCTGGAGGGATCCCATCATAGCCAGGAGATTTATTTTTATGAAGTGATTCAGCTGCTCTCTTCAACGTATTCGCGTCTTTGCATCGACTTTTAAATTCAGGTACTGTGAAATTTGTTTCGTATCTGGTGAAAACGTGTCGGACCACCCACTTTTACCATGCCGCCGAAACAGCATGGCAGGGTGGAGGAGGACTATGTGTCACTGACACAAGTCCGCAAACTTATGGATCAGCAGACAGTTTTTTATAAGGAGCTGCGCGATCGGCAAGAACGCAACTTTAAAAGCTTTTTAGCAATAACGAAAGAAGCAAATAACAAGAGACTGGATGAAATTGCGAGAGAAATAAGTGGACTGCGTGAGAGTCTCCACTACACTCAAAGAGACGTTGATGAACTGCGGGCTCAGGAAAGGAAATCTGCTTCGGAGCTTCCAGAACTGGGCTCTGACATCTCAACTATAAGTCGGAATATTCTCTCACTCATGGAGAAAATGGATTACTTGGAGGGACAGTCAGGTAGGAGCAATATTGTTATTGATGGTATCGTCGGGCAGCGAGAGCTGGGCTGAATCTGAGACAAAGGTTCGCTAACTTCTCTTGGATAAATTGCAAATAGCAGGGATTGAGATGGAACAAGTTCACATAACTGGACAATCTACTGCACAGAGTGGCACACGACCTAGGCCGATTGTTGTTAAGTTCAAGGACAAAATCGCTGTCATGGATCGTGCAAAAAGACTGAAAGGGTCAAATGTGCTCATTAACGAGACTATACGGAGGCGGTGCGGTTGAAACGAAAAGAGCTCTTACCGACATTGAAGGCTGCGAGAGAGCGGGGAGAAATTGCATTTTTGAGGTATGACAAACTAATTGTCCGCCCTTCCATGCAAAGACCAGGAAATGTCATTCCATCTGATCGAGACACCAAGTCGGAAAGGTAATCGCATGCCCCCACGAGGTAGCCTCCAGTTACTGTTAACAACCAGTCATCTGCGCAGTGCCGAAAATGAACATATTACCTAAAGGTCTAGTAATCGCACATATTAACATCTGTAGCTTTAGGAAAAAAAATGCATGAACTCCATTGCTTTCTCCAATCAAATAAGTTGGACATTCTGGCTGTTTCATAGACTCATTTGGACAGTTTTTTTGATGATTCAGATGTGACCTTGGATGGACTTTCTATATACAGAAGGGATAGAAATAGGTTTAGGGGAGGGGTTGCTATTTATATTCCTGAGTACTTTCCTGTTGTAAAAAGATGTGACCTTACGGAAAAGGATATTGAAGCAATATGGCTGCAGGTACAATTACCACACGTAAAACCTATACTGGTGGGATGCTGTTATAGAGCTCCTAGCTCCAACATGCAGTATTTAAATGGGCTGTGTGAAATGGTGGACAAGGTGACTGAGGAGAATAAAGTTGTACCTGCTAGGTGAATTTGATATTGATTGGACTTCTGAGAACTGTTCCCTGAAGAATATGTTAATATCTACAACTAATGCATGTGGGCTTTCTCAATTAATGTTTCAGCCAACAAGAGTTTCAGTTATTCAAAATGGGGTCAATTCCTCAAAATGCATAGATCATATTTATACTGATAATCAAGATATTTGCTCTTGTCCTGTGTCTGTCCCAGTTGGTTTCAGTGACCTGTTAAGATTTTGGAAGGGGAAAGCACAAGGAACACTGGGAACTAAAGAAAATACGGAACTGGACATCATTATAAAATAATGATTTATTAAATAAACGGGGAACCAGACAGGGGGGAAAAAACGGGGCACTCTTGCCAAACAAGACACCGTGCCTAGCACTGAACGGGGGAGAACTCAGGAATCCAGAAACCAGAACACAAGGGGGCAGACTAGGGACACATCAAGACAGGACGAGGGGACACTAGGAAGAGGGAGCCAGGGGACACTCAGAAACTGAAGCTAGGGGAAACTCGGAAGGGGAGCTAGGGGACACTCGGAAACTGACAGAGGGCAGGCACAAGACGAGACAGTGGGCACAGCTGGCCGATGGCTAACTCGGGAAGCACGGCTGGCCGGGAGAAGGGTCAGGGAGAACATCAGCAGGGGGGCAGACAGGACGGCAGGAGTGCTGGGCTCGGAAGCCGGCGAAGGCGACTGGCACACTGGGGACACTAGAGACGGCGAAGGTGACTGGCACACTAGGCACAGGACAGGTAGCACACAGGGCTCGGAAGACATGGGGCACCAGGGGCTGAAGGCAGCAGGAAGGGAAGGCTGGGCTGGGAATGCAGCTGAAGAACACACAGGAGAGATGAGGGGACCAGAGGGAAAGTGCACAGGACCGGGAGTGGTGTGAAGCAGGCGGGAGCAAAGTCAGATCTGGTACTGGCTTGCTGCAGGGGGACTGATATAGAGCAGGGGCATGGAAAGACGCAGGTGCAGGAACTTAATAGAATTAATGATGGGTGGAACACAAGGGAAACCAATTACATGAAACAGATAAATATTTTTAACACACAGACGAGGATCACAAGAAAATCCCAAAGACGGGATAAATAAACTGGATGAAAAGACTCCTAAGTGTACAAAATAAGAGCTAGAATAGATGATAAGAATGCAGAGGTTCTGCAGAACGCATAGTTAAGCCAGTGAAAGAAAAGCAAGAGGCGGAGACTAGAACAGGGCGACTGCTGAGAGATCATTAGTCAATTAGTAAGAGAAACTATACAATCCCAGGTGCTCATGAGTAGGTTAGTCTAATATACCATGTTAGTTTGGTTAGTAATTTTAGAAAACAGCAAACTGTTAGTAATGTTAGTACATATAGGAAAGCAAGGGGAAAGGAAGGAAGGATGAAACCCAGAATCCATTAAGTCACCTGAAACCGTGTCACAATCAATTAAGACAGAAACTACTACAAACAATGACGCGACCGGGGAGAAAGCAAAGACAGTACATGGGTAAAACGTGGACTGGAATAACACAAGAGAGGAATAAAATGTGAACACTAAGACATGGACTAAAAACTGACATAACCAAAATAATAAAACCCTAAAATAAACTAACCAGACACACAGACCACGGAACACAACATGACCATAACTTTATTGCTGTCTCAAGGATAACAAAGTTTAGTGCCAAAACTTTAGTAACAAGATCTAACAAGAGGTTTAATGAAGAGGCTTTTCTTGAAGAATTAGATAGTATTAAATGGGATGATGTGTGTACAGTTGATGATGCCGAGCTTGCACTGAAAACGTTTATGAAGAAATTTACGGTTAAAGCTAAATGTGCTCCATGGTTAGATGATTCATTGAAACATCTATTGTTGCAGAGAGATGAGGCCAAGAAGGCTGCTGTCCTGTCGGGTGCCGATGATGATATAAATCACTACCGTAAATTACTTTTGTAAGAAAGCAGGTCACTAAGGCAAACAGAATAAGTAAGAGATCTTATTATCAGCAGAGAATTTTGCAAAGTGGTCTTGATAGTAAAAAAAATATGGAATATATGAACAAAATTATGGGTAAAAAGAGAAAACATAATTCTTTTGTTGAAGTCGATGCTGTCTATCTGTCTAAGCCTGTAAATATTGCATATTACTTTAATGATTACTTTTTTGACAAGAATGACAAGCTCAGAGACAACATGGACACTACTGTTATTTTCAACTCTGTGGAGCTTATAAAGAATGGCATTATGAAGGATAAGAATTGTCCTTTTGAGTTTCATCAGGTTGATGTTGAAAAGATAGAAATGTTGTTACGTGCTCAGCCAGTTGATAAGTCTGCTGGGACTGATCAACTTGACAGTAAATTGTTGAAAATTGCTGCACTACATGTTTCCTTACCAATTTGTCATATTTTAAATATATGTTTAATTAGTGATTTATGTCCTAAAATATGGAAGAGAGGAAAGATCTTGCCTATTCCTGTAGTCAAAAATTCAACTTTTAGTGATCCTAACAGCAGACCTATCTACATTTTTCCTGTACTTAATAAGATATTTGAAAAAATTGCACTTCAGCAAATTCAGGGTTATTTTTCCACAAATATTTTAACAACCATGTGCCAACACGCATATAGGGCTGGTCATTCAACCTGCACCGCAATGTTACAAATGTCTGATAGGTGGCTTACTGCAATGGACAGGTCAATGCTTGTAGGAACAGTAATGCTTGATTTTAGTGCTGCCTTTGATGTGGTTGATCATGACCTTTTAATTAGTAAACTTACTTGTTTAACACTCTGCTCCTTAACCATAGAGTAGCAATCTAACCTCTAGGTCACAGAGAGTGTATTTTAATGGTACGCTTTCAAACAGCAGAGAGCTAAACTGTGGCGTCCCACAGGGAAGCTTCCTTGGGCCGTTATTATTTTCAACTTTTACAAATGATACACTATATGCAGTTGAGAGGGCAAGCTAGACCATGTAAGCCGATGATGCCAGCCTTTATTATGCTGCACCCACATGTTCAGAGCTCAACCAGGTTCTGTCTGGTGAGCTTAACATCATACATACTTGGATAAAGGCAAATAAACTAGCTCTTAAAACATCAAAAACTGTTTGCATGATACACTGCCCGGCCCAAAAAAAAGTTGCTCACTGAAATATTTAGTTGGAACCCCTGTAGCTTTGATTGCAGTGCATATTCGTCTTGTCATTGTTTTGACAACCGTATGTAATGCCAGAACATTTATTTTCAATCAGAAATCCCATAATTTTTGGCTGAGATCTTGTCTTCTCGACATAATGGTTGAAGCACTCGGGGGTCTTTCTTGAGCACATCTCAATAACTTTTAATGTGTTTAATGTCAGGACTTTGTGGTGGCAAATTTGTTTGTGAAAATGATTCCTCATACTTGTTTTTGTCATTCATGGTTTTCTTTGCTAAATACAGGCCAATAACCTGCCTGTTCTGAAATACTGAAGCATCTTTTCCACCATCTGGGGATGTGTCTTCCAACATGATTTTTTAAGAAATGAGTTGCGACGCGTTTCATCAGTCAGGGTAAAAAGGATTATTGCCAGCTGAAACATATTAATAACCGTAATAATGATCCAATTATAAAATTTGTTCAATAATTTCCAAACGGTGACTTTTTTTTTTGGCCGGGCAGTGTGTTTGGCTCTGATCATAAAATAATACAAGATCATGAACTGAATCTCCAGATAGAAAGTCAACCTATACAACAAGTAAAAAAACTAAGCTTTTGGGGCTCTGGCTTGATAGTAAACTGTCATGGTCAGATCACATTAATAAAGTAGTTACTGGAATGGGCAGAGCTGTTGCTGTTGCTAGGAAATGTGCACCATTTCTCCCATCAACATTGCTGAATCAAATTGTGTGTTCTATGGTTTTATGTCATTTAGATTATTGCTCAGTGGTGCTCTGCTTCAAAAGGCCTACTCAGCAAAATACAAGTAGCACAAAACAAAGCTGCTGGGCTTGTACTGGGTCGCTCCTCCAGGTCAGGTGTTGCAGATATGCATGTGGGCCTTAAATGGCTAAGTGTGGAGAATAGGCTGTTGGCCAACTTGCTTATATTTTTTCATGAAATTATTCAAACTAAGAGACCAACTTTTATTTTTAATAATATTTGGCTGATATTTTCAGATCTATATTTTTTGATCAGAAATACACGGACATGACACCAGAGGAGCCAGTAGGGGGCACATGGCCTTACCCCAACCTAGAAGCAATTACTTGAAAAAAACTGTTTTATACAGAGCAATAATGTCATGGAATTGTCTTCCAAGTACCATTAGTTCTATTAAAGGAAAGGTTAGCTTTAAGAGGAAGGTCTGATCACACCTATTTTCCCTATACTGATGTAACACGAATTTTCAGGAAATTTTTTTTGCACCTTGGATAAGCAATGTCTGAGATGTGAAGACGGTTAACATTGGATGGATATTATTATTTTATTATCCCCCTTTTTTTAAAGTTGTCTGTCATTCCTTTTATTTGTTTTTATTTTATTTCATAAGGTCTCATACCTTTTGAATGAGTGATTGATTGATTATATTTTTTATGGTGTATTTATGTGTAATGCTGTATGTTATGTGTATGTTTGTCTGGACCCCAGGAAGACTAGCTCATCACCTAGGTGGCAGCTAATGGGGATCCTTGAAATAAAGAAGAAATAAACTCCTCTTAAGTGACAGGCCTCTCAAGAAAATCAGCTTCAGAAGGATCAAGCTTAGGTAATGATAAACTATTGAGAAAATCTGTGCATTTCTGCTGATTAAAAAATTATATCTGATGAATAAAGATTTTTATAAAAAGAACAAAAAACCTCATTCACCCCCACAAAATTTGTAATTACCTTACCCTGTTTGTCTTTGATGGCATTTATTGATGCTCTTGCTTCATTTCGTTTCAGCCTCCAGCAAAGAGGTCAACTTGGCCTATCTCCATGAAAGTAGTATTTTAGTTTAGTTCTGTGTAGATTTCTGGAGGGATAAGGCATTGTATTCACTCTTCAGAGCAGAAGGAGAATTTGCCCTTTCTACTTAGAGATCTGTTCACTTTGCTCCCTCTCCAAAGTGTACACCTCTTGTTCAAGCTCAAAAAAATTTCAAGTTCAAATTTTCTAATTTTCTTCTGAAAAGATGAAAAAGATATGCAAAACCCCCTTATAGCACATTTATATGCTTCCCATAGTACATTGAACTAAAATATAAACGCACAAAGTGATTTTTTTTGAATTATTTTTTATCAATCTGGAAATATTTCAACAAAACCATTATTATTTTATTCTTGCCTTAATATTCAAGCAGCAGAAACATGACTAACAATTTACTGTGAGCAATTCATGAGTTATCACAGCCTGACCCAACAGGGGTCAGCAGGCAGAGTTCATAGCACTCAGTAACGAGTGTGTCCACCATCGGCATCTCGTAAAGTGGTGCAACTCCGGCGCATGTAGTTCACGAGGTTGTCAAAAGTGGCCCATGTAATGTTGTCCCACTCCTCCTGCAGTACAACTTGGAGCTGGCATCAGCGTAACGCTCGCCCACATGTCGCCATACGCATTGTCTGCCATCACCGCGGTACAGTTGGAAATGCAATTTAATCGCAGAATAACACCATCCTCCACCGTGCAAGCGCCCAGTGAAGGTTACATTTGGCCCAGTCGAGTCAGCAGCGATGATGGACGGCGGTCAGGTCTCGACCTCGGTGTGGTCGGCAGGTTCGGAGGTCTGCCTCCCTCAGACGGTCTCGGATTGTCTGAGCTGATATCCGGCTGTTGTGCAGTCCGACGGTCTTGTCAGCTGTCCTGGTGGCTGGTCGTAGCCGATCATGGAGGCGCTGGACACGCATATGCCGATCCTGTGTGGGCGTGGTCACAGATGGTCATAGGGCATGTGGATGATTCACAGTGCTGCCAGTCTCTCGGAATCAACTTCTCAACCGGCTGATGGTGGAAAGATGCAGATTCAAGTGTGTTGACACGGCTGTCACAGATATCCCAGCATTCAGCATGCCAATGGCATGCTCCCTCATGACCTGTGACATCTGTGGCGTTGTGACTTGAGTCAAAAGTGCACATTTTGCAGTAGCCTTTTATTGACCCTAGTGCAAGGAGTGCCTGTGTATTGGTCACACTGACTGACCAACTCAATGTTATGCTCTATGCAGCTCAGGGGCAGAATAACTCAACGAGCGAGTAATCTCACAGGGAGTGGTCAATGAGAAATGGGTCACCAGATTTGAGCAAGACGAATCAGTCAGTACACCAATGAACACTATTTGTGGGCATGTTTCATTATAGGTTAATTTAACTCAGCATTTTTGATTTGTGCGTTTATATTTTTGTTCAGTGTAGTTGTGAATAATGACAGTCTCTATTTTGCTCCAGAAAATCAGCAAGGTGATGTTTCAGTTTTCCCAGAAAATCCGAATTAGTTAATAAACTGGTGTTAAAACGCCAAAGATTGGGCTACCCCCACGACACGCAAGGAACTACAGTGTTTCCTAGGGTTTGCTAACTTTTACCGCCGATTCATTCGCAATTACAGTACCGTTGCTGCTCCACTGACCTCTCTGACTTCTCCCAAAGTTCCTTTTGTGTGGACCCCCTCGGCAGAGAAGGCTTTTCTGGAACTAAAGCAGAGATTCACCTCTGCTCCTGTTCTCCAACAGCCAGATCCTGAGCAGCAGTTCATCGTCGAGGTAGACGCCTCTAACACCGGCGTGGGGGCAGTCCTGTCGCAGCACAATGGCAAGGATAACAAGGTGCACCCTTGCGCCTTCTTCTCCCGTGGACTTAGCCCAGCCGAGCTAAATTACGACATCGGAAATCGGGAGTTACTGGCGGTGAAGATGGCATTAGAAGAGTGGCGTCATTGGTTAGAGGGGGTTAAGGTTCCATTCCAGGTCTGGACCGACCGCAAAAATCTGGAATATCTCCGCACAGCTAAGAGGTTAAATTCCCGCCAATCTCGTTGGTCACTGTTCTTCAACAGATTTAACTTCACCCTAGCTTATCGCCCATGCTCCCAGAACAAGAAACCTGATGCCCTGTCACGCAAATTCTCACCAGACGCCCCTCCCAAGGAGCCTCAGACCATTTTACCCAGTCATGTTGTGGTGGGATCATTAGTTTGGGAATTAGAGGATCGTGTCAGAAGGTCACAACCTTCTGGGGGGCCACCTACCAACTGTCCTCAGAACTGCCTCTTTGTTCCAGACGGCCTCCAGGCCGAAGTTCTCCAGTGGGTCCATTCTTCCCGTCTCGCCTGCCATCCTGGTGCTAACCGGACCTTAGCCATGCTAACTCGCAGATTCTGGTGGTCAGCGGTCCGGAGATATGTCAAGAATCTTACGACTGCTTGTCTAGTCTGCGCCTAAAACAAGGCCAGCCACACTGCTCCAGCTGGTCTCCTGCAGCCGCTTCCGGTACCTTCCAGACCTTGGGCTAATGTCGCTGTGGATTTTGTGACTGGCCTTCCGCCCTCCAGAGGTAACACCGTCATCCTGACCATTGTTGACCGCTTCTCAAAGGCAGTACATCTCGTTCCACTGCCCAAGCTCCCCTCTGCCAGAGAGTCTGTGGACTTACTCACCCAACATGTATTTAGAGTACACGTCATCCCTTCTGACAATGTCTCCGACCGTGGCCCTCAATTCATCTCACAAGTCTGGAAAGCCTTTTGTCAAGCACTGGAAATTAAGGTCAGTCTAACATCTGGGTTTCACCCACAGAGCAATGGGCAGACAGAGAGGGTCAATCAGCAAATGGAGAGTGTCCTTCGGTGCCTCACTTCCCGAGATCAGGGGGACTGGAGCGAACAACTACCCTGGGTCGAATACTCCATCAACAGCCTTCGCACGGGTGCCTCAGGTGTGTCCCCCTTCCAAGCTTGTCTCGATTACCAACCACCTCTGTTCCCCTCACAGGAAGTCGAAGTTAATGTTCCCAACATCCAGAGAATTTCTTCATGTGACCCCATGTTGCCAACTTGGGAGCGCCTGTCAACTACTGCTTCTTTACGTTCATAGGTCAAAACTTTGCAAGTTCAGAACGAGGGCGGAGGATACCCGAACATACGCAAGCTTTGAATCTTACTGACAAGTGCCTGGCTGGCCAACAGGAGGCGGTTGAGCAACGAACAAAGCTACTATTTAAATATCCCCTCCCTGCAGTCCCTTCCCAATTTGTTTCCCTGCAGCGCAAGGCGAGTTGTGCGCTGCTTTGAAAAAGCTGTCGATCACTGCCAGTTGGTACGACTGGGGAACCCATGCTGTGGTTGTCACTACTGCTCTGCAATGCGGTGCCTTAGCCAAGTGAGCCAACCCGGCAGCTTGCAAAATCTGTTTTTAACAAGCTGGATTGGGTTCAGGGGAAGGGCTTCAGAATTTCTTGTGGTGCTTTTAGGACAAAACCTATTCCAGCCTTACTTGTCGAAATGGGGGAGTCTCCTTTTAAGAATCAGGAAAAATAAGCTCGGGTTCGATTACTGGTTTAAGGCCCGGTCACCCCGCCCGAACTTTGCCAGAGCGTTCCTGGAGCGGTGAAAAAAATTCATCACCGCTCGTAACCGTTCACCACTGTTTAACAAAAGTTGGCCCCTGTTAAAGCAACGCCGTATACGCTCGGCCACCGCTGATGTTTCTCGAGGGGCCCTCGTACCGCTCCGAAAGTTTTGAGCTGCACAAAATATTGCGAGTGGTGAGGAGGGGGCAATTTTCCGCCCCGGCAAAGTTCACCCCCGCTAGATGCAAGTTCGTGGACGCTTGGGTCCGCCAGGCCAACGCAGAAATCTTGAACGCTAGACCACTGCTGTTTCGCCAGCGTTGCCCGGGCGGTGATTAAACATTGCACAAACCTTGGTGAAGCGGTTGTTAGCGTTTTACGAGCGGACACGGGGTTGCTGGAACAGTGTCGGGCGTTGAAGCAGCGAGCCATGGCGGCGATGAACTTTGGTTTGGCGTTGGCATAGTGGTGTCGGAGCGGGACCAGAATTTGGCTATAAATACAGGGAGAAATGGACCAGGAGCTCATTTGGAATCGAGCTACCGTTGAGTTCAGAGCTCACCTATATCGAAATTGCTCAAAGTTACAGTAAAACTGTATCACCATGGATGCTGAGAGACTTGCTATGATTGGTGCACTAGTCCAGCAGCAGAATCAGAACCTCCTCAGATTGCAACAAGCTGTTGACAGAAGGAGAAGAGAGAGAAGAAGGAGAGACAGAGTTGTGTCTATCAGAACTTGTATCAAAACGATCCGTTCAGCTCCGTACTCACAAGTGGTATGCCGCTAAACCAACTTTATACCCCCGCCGAGCCAAAGCCCGCATGCGCAGCACGCCGCTATACCAACGCTCGCGTCACCGCTAAACGCTCACTACCACTAAACCAACGCTAAAGCAACGCCGGCTTCAGCGGTGCACCGCTAAGCCAACGCCCATGTTTTCGATTTTTTTCCCATTTTGTGCGCGGTGACGAGCATTGTCGAAATTCGGCCAACCATCCCTACCGTTCAAGGAACGCTCCAGCAAAGTTCGGGCGGTGTGACCGGGCCTTTAAATTATGCAGCCTCACATAAAGTCCTACAGCAAATATTTTGAATGACTATTGGGAATTTAGAAACAACAAATCTCCTGAGTCTCATAAAACAGATTGCTCTGAACATTTGAATTAAACAAGGTAATGTGAGGGTGCCTTCTGGAACCACACGCGAGTACCAGGAAGTGCAGCAAAACTTTTTTTTATGAAAGGCAACAGTACAAAGTCCAGAATCCAAAAACACAATCCAGATGACCAGAAACTGTTCGTAACCATGGCAGCAATCAGAAATCTTGAAGTCAGGCAAAGCAGGTTTGGTCAAGGCAAAGAATTGCGGTACAAAGTCCAGAATCCAAAATCACAATCCAGAGAGACAGAAACGGTTCATTACCACGGCAGCAATCACAAATCTCGAAGTCAGGCAAAGCAGGTTCAGTACACGGGCACAGGACTATCAAAGGTAAAGCCAAAATCAAAAGCGGGACGTTCCAGTCAGAAGTATAACACAAAGAGTACAAGGCATTAACAATCATAGCACAAGGAAAACATTCTGACAAGAACTGGGGGCTGTCCACGAAGCTAGATTTTGGTTTAGCAAGGTAACTTCTAGATTAAACCTGGTTTTCCTTTTTATTGGGTTACGTTGCCGTGGCAACATATGCTGAACCCCTAACCTGCTCCGGAGCAGGTTAAGTTCAGGATAAGAGCTTAGCAGGTATAAAAACCCCACTTACTGACCAATCAACTCTCTTGGAAAATGGCCTGCCCTTTTGATGAGAACCCTGTGGGTCTAAGTGCACAACTTGTGTGAAGAGCGCTCAGGCGCGAAAGAGTGTTTTGTGATCACTGTAATCCTTTTGATTTACCTGAACAATGTCTTGACAAGAGGTATAGATTTTCCGAAGAAGGACTACAGAATATCTGTCAGCTGCTGGAGCTGTTCACATTACTAATTCCACATTTCCATTGTCAGAATCCTACAACAGAGACAGTGTGAAGAAGTAAAGCCATGTATGTGTATATATACATATGGTTCACATATAAGATATGGTAAGCGTACTGACATCTTTTTTATGTTATAAAAAGTATGTTTTTATACTTTTTTTTTTTGCTCCCACATTCTTGTTGCTCCACTGGGGTCACATCTGAAATAATAATGCCAAAATGATATCTGAAATGATAATGCCAAAACGACAAATTTCATAAACACATAAATTTATGGAATACACAAATGTTACTATGGTCAGACCTACTCGTGCCGTCATGGTTGGGAAGTGATATTATAATCCCACTAATTTCACGGATTGACACAGCCGAAGATTTTTTGCCACCATTCTTTGCAGCTTTTGGCAGCTGAAAGTGTTGCTTTTTGCCTAGATGGATTTATATTCCTCATATTTAAGATTATTGTCTGCTCTTCGGTTGTGAAGTATGCGGCTCAGAAGGATTTTTCCATGTCTTCGATTGGAATGGTCGTGTGCTGCAAACACCGCCCTTTTTATGTGTGCGTGCACAGATCTAGATTGGAAACTCCTGGGTTCACTAACTGAGTTGATTATCGGCTTCGTGAGACCGCGGATGTCTGGTTAAGTGCAGCTGGGTAACTGAGGGAAACCCCGGGCATGTTAATCCAGCTTCGTGAGACTGGCCCCAGGTTGTGGAATGACTGCATAAATACACATACGGGAAGTCACATGCTACAATAGGGAACAGGTGAGCAGGATCAGACTACTTAACAAAGGAATGAACGAGAGGAAGTTCCTAACCACCTGAAATTGGCGAAAGCCAAAATGAGGACAGGGATTACACAGACAGCCTAACAAACCAATGGCTCCGGTTAGGGTGTTCTAAAGGGCGCAGTGTGAGAGGCAGAACAGATATTAACAAGGTGCAGAGAATCTGCTGAAGCACAGCAAAGTAAATTGAGTGAAGGCAAGGGGCGGAGACTAGAGCAGAGCGAGTGCTGAGAGCTCGTTCGTCAATTAGTAAAGTGCAGCTATACAATCCCTAGTGCCTACTTCGCCTTACTGTTCTATCTTTACTAACAATACTAACAGTTTATTATTTTAGATAAATTAGTAACATTATTTAACATTGTTTACAGTAATAACTTACTAACAAGCAAACGAGATTGGAAGGAATTTTTGGAAACCCAGAAACCTTGAAATCACCTGAAACTGTGGCACACATGAAAGGGGAATAAAACTGTCTCAGAACACAAGACAAGACTGGGGAGACAATGTGCAATGCAGGGTATGAGAATTACAAAAACCAGAATGAATATCTAAACTGAGAATATGGGAAATGGCAGGCAAAGACATGACAAAGAAAGACAGGCAAAATACAAAACATGCCATGGACTAAATCAGAAAACATGGCTTGGAATCAGGGTCATGACAAGCAACAGCAGAATCATAACAGACAATTTGATTGGGTTTATATGGTCTCCTATTCTTTCCTGGTTTCTCCCTCAACCAGGAGTATATTGGCCATTGCTTGATGAGACACATGAAAGTGACTCTCCATGAGATAGAGCTAACACTTTATGGAACAATTTTCAAGAAATTTATATGCAGATTTTTACTGATGGATCAAGGAATCCGGTTTCTGGTAAAACTGGGTTTGGGATGGGCTATGTTGCAAATCTTAAGATCCAACAGAGTATCCATATATCTGATAATTGATGTGTTTTTTCAGCTGAGCTCCTGGTTATTTTATGGGCCTTGTGGTGGATAGAGGGGGTCAAACCTTCCAGAAGTGTAATTTGTTCAGATTCAGCAGCTGCCTTTTTGGCTTTAAAAAATGGTATAGTAAAAGCTCACCTGACTTAGTCCAGGAGATTTTATGCTGCATATTTAGAATTGAGAGAATGGGCTGTCATGAATTTTGGTGGATGCCAGGACAAACGGGGATAGAGGGAAAGAAAGAAGTTGACAAACTGGCTAAGAAATCTCTAATAAAGGAAATAGTTGATTGGAATGTTTTGTCAGGCAAGTGTGAGTGCTTTAGTATTTGGAAAGACAGTTGGAGATTCAGTGGAAAAAAGAGTGGAATGAAGAAAAAAATGGGAAGGCATTATTTGTCTCTTCGGCCATCTTTTAAAAGGAAGAGACTGATGTTAAACTCTTGGAGGAGAGATGATGTTGTTCTCACTAGGCTGAGCCAGTGCCATTGTGGGTTGGTTTGATACCTTCGTGTTATTGGCAAACATCCAGATGGTCGCTGCGCGTGTGAGGCATTTGAAACTGTTCAAACTGTAGTATTTTCTTGTCATAAATATGGAAAAGAAAGAAAAAAATTATATGTGGAATTATCAGAGCTAGGTCTAGCATCTTCCCCTTTCAAATTTATCTTTTCCTTTGAAATTCTGTTTCAAATTATTAGCAGAGCGATTTTCAACTTCCTTCATTCTACTGACCAATATAAAAAAATATAAGACAGATAGGAAACTGCACTGTTCAGTGTTCAGCCTGCCTGAAACCATTAGAATAAGAGGAAGTTTGGACCGAAATGAAATTCGCCTTCATCTCAGCGTTTATTGTTTGTTTAAAATCATCTGTAAGGATTTATAATTCCTTCAATTTCTTTTCTAGTCATTTTGCTTTATTGTTTTTCTATTTGCTGGCTTTACGTTGGGAGTTGTATCATTTGAAGAACTGAGTGATGCTGCAAAAGGCCAAATGGGGACAGCTGAGGAGAAACAAAAACATTGTCAAAGTTTGGATAAAACAATCTGTGTACTCTCTGTAGAAAGAAAAGACTGACTTTGTTGAATACAGGAGCAATAAGAATGGTGAATTCTCCTTCACTGAGCAAACTCCACATCAACTTCACAATCAGCATCTGATGGCAATATTTTTGGCCAGAGAAGACAGATAGCTAGTGGTGGGTAAGAAGTGTTCTCATTCAGTTTTTTATGGATTAGGGTTCAATACATGACAAATGGCATTTTAGATTTGCAGTTCTCAGACCACTATTTGAATAGATTCCAGCCAGAGCTTCAAACCAACAAGCTTGACATTACAGTCACTGATCACCTATCATAGTAAAAAATGTGCTGGTACGTCACAGTAAGTGATCATGGATCTTTAAGGGGTCAAGACTAGGCTCAGACTTGAAAAATATTTTTTTTTTTTCATTTTGTTAAAAATCTTTCAAAACATTCACAAAAGGTGATTGTAAGACCAAAAAAAATTCTTTTAAGTGGATTTTTATCATGTGAACGCCTCCAGTGCATTCTTTTTCGTGACAAAAACACGATTTTCTTGCATCGCAAAATTTAATGATTTATCAGCCTTGTGGCGGGCGTAAAATCCACATTTTTCAAGGTATTGTTCTGAAAGTTTCACCATAGCATCAGTTTGTTATGTTCTATAAAAAGACATAGCCATTTTTGCGTAGGTAGATACATGGTGTATTTATCTCTCTGCAGCATACGCTCATTGACTCTAAACTTCTTTTGAATGATGGCAAAACTAAAGCTATGCTGTTTGCACCACATATGTCTGTAGTTTCTTCCCCCTCTCTTATTACCCTAGATGGAACTCCGATTGAGTTTAAAGATAAATGCAAATATCTAGGATTATGGCTGGATAAGAATTAACTTTTAATTACCATATTGAAATGTTCACAAAGAAACTCAAGTTTACACTGGGTTTCTTATATAGATTAAAATCTTGCTTTTCCTCTATTTCTCGTAAACGGCTAGTAAATAATATATTTTTGTCTCAAGTTGATTACGGCGATACAGTTTACCGATTTGCGTGTCCCACTTTCCTGGCTAAACTTGATCCGCTCTATCATTCTGCGCTGAGATACATTTCTAAGTCACCCTATAGGATGCATCACTGTACTCTGTACACTTTAGTCGGCTGGCCTTCACTAGTTATGCGTAGGCTGCACCACTGGTATGTTTTAATATACAAGGCTATTTTAGGAAAATTTGCTCTAAATTTGTTTTAATTCAGAACTCGTACAACCTCAGATCCAACGCCTTGTTGCGATTCAAGGTTCCTCCTGTGCGATCTGACGCTGGTAAGAGGAGCTAAGGAGCTGTTTTACTTTGGCCCTTAGTCATGGAATGACCTTCAAACTCATTTTAAAATTGCTGCTCCCATCTCTATAACAAGTTTCAGACAAAAGATTTCTCTAGCCTTTCCCATTAGCTGCTCATGTCGTACTGTTTAGATATATTTTTCCACTGTTTTTATATTGAGCCATTTTTAGAACTTTTGATTTTTTTTTTTTTGGATATATTGTTTTGTCCTGTCAGGTGGTAGTCTCTATTTTGTCCCTTTTTCTTGTTTTATATTGTACTGTTTTTTTGTTGTTTTTCCCAATTCTGTCTTGAACTGTGTTGTGTTTATGTTGTACTTGTTCGTGACTTACTGCATACTGCCAGATCACCATTTAAAAAGAGACTTTGGTCTCAACTGGTTTTATCTGGTTAAATAAAGGATTTGATTGATTGATTGATTGATTGATCCATCTGCCACGCAGGTTCTGCCACCCATTTATGATATTCTCTGACCAAATAATTTTTCAAAATATTTTCCCATGAAAATACCCAGAGTGAGTATGTCATTGTATAGCTGGTGATATTAGCTTCAAAACAAAAAAAGAATTTAAGGAAAATTTGGTATAGATTCTGAGATATTGTTGCCACAAGATTTCACATTTTTCACCAATAATGTACGGTTTTCACGATAACAAACTTATTAAATTTGATTAAAATCAAATTCCATTCTGAGCTTTTTTCTTTGGACACAATTTTTATGTGTTTTTAGTGTTTAGAGATACTTAAATTGAGTGAACCCAGGCTTGACCCCTTTAGAGTAGTGGATCACTTTCTATGGAGTCTATGGAGAACTTAATGACAAAATTAGTAATGTTTAAAATTTTTTTTACTGTTCTTTTTACTGATACCAAACACTATTCTCCCATGCGCGTAAAAAAGTTGAAAAATTTTCAGCCTACGCGTATTCTCCCCTTAAGTCACATAAGTCTGTGCATTATGCGCCCCGAGGCCAGTTATGCACTTTGGACGGAGCAAGGCCAAAATCTGGGCATCTCTCAGGCAAATAACACTTATGCGTATTCTTCCCCTGGCTTGCGCGCTTTTTCTGTTAAGCACTTTTGAGGGCTGTATTAAGGTGAAGCTCTACAATAAGGCAAAATAGAATATTGCGTTTGATGTTGGTTATAGGCCAAAAAATTATTTTATTTAACATGGTAAAAGTTGAATTCAAATTCAATATTTGATTGTTCATCCTTATTTTCTAAACTACATGTCTCATAACCATAATAAATTATCAAACAAAATCATCACATGACATTACACAACAGCCTGTTCTCCATAATTTTACCATGCCCTCAAAATCTAAAATCAAAATGACAGTCCTGTATTTGCTTGCACTCTTGTGTGAGTGGGAAAGAGTAAGAGGAGTGCGCCGAGCTCGAAGACGACCACGCATATATCGGACTTGTTTGGACATCCTGGGACTAACAGACACCGAGTGCATCCAGCGCTTTCGTCTGGACAGTGCATGAGGCAGTCATCTATCTTTGCCGACTTGTGGATGAACAGCTATCCAGCCACAGCAATCCTCCACAAAACATACCCTTGGTCAACAAGGTAACAACTCCACTGTCGGTCCTGGCATCTGGGTCGTTCCAGAGAGTGGCTGGTGATGTCATACACATATCACAGGCGCCTGTGTCAAGGTGTCTGACAAAGTTCATTGAAGCTATGCAGCACCACATCAGCCATTTCATAAATTTCCACGAAACACCCGCTGAAAGACGGAGGCCGGGTCGCCGGGTTCCCCAGTGTTGTGGGAGCCATTGATTGTACTAGCGTTGCAATCAGAACCCCTTCCACTAATGAGAATATGTACAGAGACCGTAGACGTCGGCACAGCATTAATGTTCAGGTTGTGTGCGATCATGATACATGCATATTAAGCATTTGTGCCAAATTCCCTGGCTCAACCCATGATGCCTATGTAATGCGCAACTGCTTGAAATGCCAAAAAACACAATAAATATTTGAAACCTAAGCTTGTTTCCAGTGTTAATCAGAATGATACTTTGAGTATAGGCAAATAAAAATGACCATTTTACTTAACCCTCCTTCATCCGTATCCACTCCAAGTTCTTCTCGATGCACTTCCACTGCAGAAAGAGTGGATGCCACCTCCTCCAGTGCAGAAATGCACAGGTAATGGATGGCTGTTTTGCGTGCGCACTTCTCCGGTGTGCAGATAGCCTGGCTTTTACAGCGCTCTCCACTTATGCTTTAAATTGGGGATACTGCACTTACATCTCCCCACCGAAGCCATATCCAGATTCGCAGCTTTCTTTGTTGGATTAGCCTTCAGTGCCCCCTTGCCATACAACGTCTCATGGTGCCTCTTCACCGATTTCACCAATACCTCCAACTTGATTTTCTAATTGAGGATATTTGTATTAACTAACCCGTGTCTATGTAAAATTTTTTAATTTTTTTTTTAACCATTGATAATACTGTGCATTTTAATGTGTGAATAAAGATATTATTAAATGCTCTAGATTGAGCCATACCCCACCAAAGCAATACCCATTTGTTAATCAATTTTAGCCAATAAAGAATAGCCAACACGGGAAGAATCATTATCAGTAAATGGGATAATTGATTATAATAAAGTACTAGGCTCAAGTTCAAATGAATTTGTCGCTCAAATGAAATGGGACATAGTAGGCTAAGGATATGGAATTGTGTAATTATTGAGGCGGGGTGGGGGAATGACCGTGTGCGGGGTAAGAATCCTTTCTTTGTTAAAGCATTGCCATGTCCTTTTGTTGCAAACCTGACATCGGAGTAGTTTGAGATTTCAAGTGCAGAATTTCTAAATGGGATCGTATAAACTGTCTTTGATTGTTATTTTTGCGTGACTAGAATGTTCTCTTTACTTGCATAGCTTTAATGCCATGGTGGCTAGAATAAGAAATAAAAATGTGAAGAGCAAAATAAAAAAGAAAAAAATACATTCACTCTAGTGACTGCAGGGCTGCAGAGACGTTGACCAATGTAAGGCATCCGGCTTCTTTTTGCTTTGTCGTTTTGCGCGAACGGGAAAATGTTTGCCCGTTTTTTTACTTTGCCTAACCTCTGCGCAAACTGACCGATCATTCGCGCCAATTTTTGAGGGCTGGAGTGGTCTTGGTAACATGCTGCGGGAACTTGATTTGGCTGCCAATATCAATTGACGGCTACCAGTCCTGTGCAGTGTTGAGAAGCCCTGATGTTACTCTAGATGATGGTATTGGCTTCTCCCCAGCTCTGATGAAGTAGGTGGTGGTCTTTTTCACAGGTTTGGACTTCCAACAGCATTTTACGACACTACGTATGCTTTCCGTGATGGCCTTGAGCACCTGGTTGTGTCGCCATTGGTATTGGCCTTCCCCCGGAGCTTTTGGGCAGCAACTCAATATGTGCTCAAGTGTCCCCTTCCTCTGGCAGATGGGGCATGCTTGTGTATCGACCAAGCCCCGGCAGTGCAGGTTGGATGGGCTGGGAAGAACATCACAGACTGCTTGGACTAGAAACTTGATGCGGTGTGGCTCTGCTCACCAGAAGGCAGCCCACGTGATCTTTCTCTCCACAACTTGCTCCCACATCTCGTCCAGGCACCTTGCTGTCTCAATCCCACTGCTCTGCTCATCCTCTCCTCCTCTACAGCTGCTCTCACCTCGTTCTGGGCCAATTGCCTCCGCTCCTTCCCCCGAGCCTTGTCAAGCCGGGGGGGTGCGATGACTCCCAGTCCAGTCCTCCCTCTGGCCACTGTTACCACCAGAACTCCATGGCGCAGCCGTGACTCTACCTGTTCCACTGCGGCCTCTGCTCTCCGCTTTCTTCCAGTTTTGACTGCCACCCCTGCTCTGGATACTTTGGGGTCTGTTGACTCACGGAGTTGCAGTACCTCTCTTGCACGCAAAACCCTGAACTCCTCCTCAATCCTTTGGTTCTCAGGTGGCGCTGTAAATTTTTTAAAGTCATTTTTCCCCCCGTTAATTCCAGCAAATGATCAGAAACAGACAGAAACAGTTTTCCTGCTAGGAGGAGCAAGACAGACTTTTTACCCGATAGATTTGAAACACTTGTGGGTAAGGCAACTTTTTTATTTTCAGCAGCTGTATATAGGAATAAGTTACACAAAGGGATGAAGCAAATTTAAGTGGGCAGGCTCAGAACTGCTGTAAAAAGGTGGTGTATAAACCGGTCAAATTAGATTATCACCTATCATTTTTACATGCTGCTTTTTTTTTGGCAATTTTCAGAATTTCTCCATCAGTGCCATCCATCCATTCAAGTTGGCCCTTTCAAGTTTTCAAAGTGAAACAAGCACATACATTTTCTGCAGAAAACTCTTATGGGCAAAAAAGGTTCAACTTTTTTTTCCTGAACTAAATTTGTATAATTAAAAATAGTATGGCAAATCTGGGGACCTTGGACACACGAGGCGCCTATAGGCTGCAGCCAGCCTGTGCATTAATCCATGCTTGAAATCCAGCTTGGTCAAAGTTTATCTTCACCTGAAATGGGTCTATGATCCATGTGACTGCTGTGCAGAATTTAATTACAACTGTGAACCTTCATGCTCAATTCACACACCACTCTTTTTCAAATGAACCTTGAATTATCCCCGCCCCACAGTCTTAATTCCTTGTTAAATACTTCCTTATTCTTATTTCTTATAATATATTCTTATTATACTTCTACGTATTCTTATTATATACTACTCTCATTGCATACATAAATGTGTTTAACATTTCAATTTCTTTGGACCGTCATAGCCCTCTGGATTAACCGTTACATGACCTTATGTACCACAGTATTAATTCTTTCAAGTCAAAATTCTGTTATTCATTCATGTAAGACAGTGTGTGCCTCAGAAATGCACTGAAGCACGACCTACACCCATGTATACTCATCACCAGGAATGACTGCTTTTTAAATGGAGGTGTGATAAGGGGAAAATCTCATGGTAGGGAGAACCGCCTTTTTAAGCCATCTGTTCATGATGTGCGCTGAACGGAAAATGGCCATTACATGAAACAGCTGGAACCCTGAGGGCACATTCAGCAGTTGAAACTTCTCTTTCATTACATGTATTTATTTTTTGACTGCCCAGCATTATCTTGGCATTCATAAGTAGCACAAGATGTTGCCCCAGATACAAGTTTATAGACATTTTATTTCTCATGAATTCCATACTTCTTTTCTAATAAGTTATCGTTGTGGATTTACATGGAAAGATATTGTCTGTTTGAGATCAGTGTACCTGGTCCACACAAGCTGTGTGGGAGATACACAAAAAAAGCAATTATTTACAGACCTTCATGCCCTTCACAGGAACAGTACCTTATCAAGGAAATGAATAGCCCGCTTCAATGGGAGGAATGGCCTAAAGAATACAAATTTAAATTACCATGAGAAACTGAACCTTTGTACATCTATGTCCTTTTATGTGCAGGGATACTGCACTGTGTAAGTTTATGGGGTCACACGGCAGCGCCACCTTCTGCGTTAACTTTCATCTTCCTTTGGCAAACCACTGAAGGGATCAATGTGAAAGTTTGGTGGGGAGGTACATATGGATATACAATTAAAATTTGTTTGAGTCATTGAAATGTGACATCTAACCTGGCTGCCAGTTGGCCATACTATATCAAGTGATTGAAAGCAGCTAGAATACTGAAACTTTGTACACACATACTTTTGCGGACATAAAAAAAGGCTTATCTCTTTTTTTGCTATAATAGTACTCCCTTCAGCAACACACTAAAGTGGAAGAGCCAGCTCTTCAATATATAATGCTGGGTATAATGATCTGGTGTCTGGGGCTTGATATTTCAATGGATTTGGACAATGAAACTTTCAGTATTTGGCTATAATAAGCTTAACTCGTTAGTGCTGTTTACCTTAAAGCAGGCCTTTCATTTTCTAGTTTAAAGGAACCTCGTTCCATTTTCTTTGATTGTGTAATACACAGGCCATATCAGTATTACCGTCTGTCTTTGTGGAACCTTTGTTTAATTTTATTGCAACGCTTGTGCCCGCTGCTCTGCAGTGTGGGTATAATAAAAGGATCAAATCAATGCTTGCATCTAAATCCAGTCTTCCATACCAGTCACAATGCACAGGACACGAGACATTACAATTAGACTAAAGCCTAAAATAAACCAAGTGAGCTACAGTGCCCATGGCACTACTTTTCAAGAAATGTGCTGCTCCTTCAATGACTGGCCAGAATCAGATGGCAGATCAAATTTGGGTGCTGTTCCTAGAGAGGGGGCTTAATTTGCAACAGCATGCTTCCGCTGGGACAGCTGTTTGAGTTAGCTATACACAGTATGCTAGATCACCAGTGCCGAAATCATGGATGAGCATCACAGCTGCCTAGCAGACACTGAGTATTCAAGCAACATGAGGCAGTCGAGGAGCCTCAACAATCCAATTAACCAAAATTTTGTTCACTGTTTGCTGAAGTTGAGGCAGGGTTACTGAGTTTGCAGGATAGGTGTACAAAAGATAATATGGAACTTATTACTTCATATTTCTGTTTTGGGAGAATTCTTGGTTTTGCCCAGTTGTTTAGCTGACATTTTAAAATCAACTCTGCTGCATTACCAGAAACCACAAATGAAGAGCTTAAATGCAAAATGCATTTTCATTGTTTTTAGAAAATAAATATTTTTTCAACGAGTATTTTTTAAAATTGAAAGTCAATAACTCCCCATCCTTTGATATGGACAGGGTATGACACAGATACTTGATGCACGAATACATGGAAATCTAACTTTAAAGTAAGTAAGTAAAACTATTTACAGAGAACTTTTCACAGACAAAGGTCACAAAGTGCCATACATCAAAAGAAGCACAAACACAGAAGCAAAAAAAAAAATAAAGTTTAAAACAACTTTGAAAAAAATTCAAACTTTAATTTATTTGTCTTCAAAAAGCTCCATACACCCACTTTTCTGCAAAATGCTCCATATCCATGGAAGTGTCTTTGGTCACAAAATGCGCTACTATCCAATAATTGACCTTTGGCTAAGCCCCGCCCCCTCCGCTGACTTGGAAAAACAATCAACATTTTAGAACAGGCGCTAATGGTTGGATTCACAGTCGGAGATATTTTTCAGGATGCTATCAATGATTTTTGTCGATAGAAGGCTCAAATACCACCAAGAAGTCAGCAAATAGGGTTACACTATGCGTTGGAGGGATACATGAATGAATTTAGAGTGGAGAAGGTCAACAAAAAGTTTACCTTAGAAGCTAAAATTTTCAGGTCTTAGTGCAAATGCAAACAACCGCATCTTGTTTCTGTCACCCTCTCACACAAGATAGAGGATCAGCATTGTTTGTGCAGGGTAGAGTAATAAATTTGATTTAAGAAATCTAACCTGGCGTGACTGAACTCCTTCTAAGTAAACAAGGTGACATGGTGAAAAACACAGCCAAGAGCTTGGGTTAAGCCAACGTCTGTCAGCACTGAAGTTAGCCATGGAGTTTACCAACTTTAGCTAACGTTTGATAACTTAGCGATGTAAAAGATAACTTTACATTAATCTCCAGCGAAGTGACCAGATGTTGCCTTAAACATGATGTTGACCTAGCTTGGAACAAATGTAGGCAGACATCCTTGTTTACCTTTGTGAACTACATTAAGCTGATAGTGGTGTCTTCCACAAGGCTTTAAGCTGCTTTCACACCGGATGCGAAACAAATTTTTCACACAACAGAATACATTCAAAGTCAATGCAAAGACGCGAATATGTGTGTTTTCACCTGTTTGCATTGACTTTGAATGTAATCTGTTGTGCAAAAAATTTGTCATGTGTCCAGTGTTAAAGCAGCTTTATCCAGAGGAGACGCTTCTCTGGGTTATGATGTGGCTTTGGGAAGGGTGTAAAATACACCCCATCGCCTAGCCTCTCGGGATATCTTGTATCGGAATTAAATTTACCTCATGCACAGCGTTTGACCTTTTTTTTAAACTTAGAAACATTTTAAAACCCCATAAAAACGAACGATTCGGAGTGTCGGTGATGCATTTCAATGGAAGTTTAGACTCAGAATGTCTGAGTATATGGGGAGGGAATATGCACTGTGATATCGCATTTGAGGCCGGGGCTTAGCCATAGGTGAATTGCAGGACCTAGGGCACTAAATTCGTTGAGCAGGCACGGGGCACGGCGCAGTCATGGTGAATGGGGGGAGCGCCTCTCCAGTGGGGCGTATCCAGGCGCATTTTGCAATTTCGTGCCCAGCGCAACCCAGTGCAAGTACTCCTCTGTCCTGGCTCCATCTCTCCTGCCAGCGCAAGTGTGAAAGAGGGAGGAGAGAAAGCGTGAGTGTATTTAACATAGCCGAGTCAAATCTTCACCAATCAGATGAGCTCCACTCCTCACCTTTAAAAGCGCCGTGGTCGAGGCGCAGTGCAAATTTCGTTCAACATGGATGAAGGTGGACACAGCAGCAACACCAGACGGCCAAACTTCAGCCAGGAGGAAACTGATGTTCTGGTCTGGGAGGTTCAGGCTCGCAGTGGCCAAATATATGGTCAAGCGCACAGACCTCTACAGGCTGATGATCCAAAAGGGGCCGGGGAATTCTAAACCCCCCTTGAACTGTGGCTGCCATTTTTTTCATGGCCATTTCACGATATTGTGCAATTATAAAGACGGAATCAACAATATATTGTTTTTGACCGAATTAAATAAAAAATTGCTAATAAATACACATAAATTTATTACGTACAATAATGAATTATGCTGACAAACACGTTATATGAGAAAACAGCAACTTGAGTCGACATTTGCCCAATTGTGTAACCCTACTGCAACCAGAAAGAATCCGACTAGGGATGCACTTGACAGCTGTGTAAGCCTATAGACTGCCTTTAGTAGACTAATAGTACGCAACAATAAAAGTAATAATATAATGTTTAGATGAATGTAGCCCTGATCTGGCAGTGTTTCTAAAGCTGCGTTTACAAAGTAGTTTTGGTAGGACAAGGCGGACTTACACAATATTCCACAAGGTAGTTTTTATGTTGTAGCTGATTGATGTAAGCTGGCATTGTGTTCGGTCAGGTGAGGAAAAAACTTTGAAACAGGTAATATGAATTAAAAAAAACTCTTTCCTACTTTTCACCTTTTATTTCCACTGTCCCCTCCCTCCTCCCATCATGACTTTTTGAATTGCCAGTAAGGCAATGCATTCAATAAGCTAAACTGCATCTCCTACACAGCCAGTGTAGGTACTGTAGGTCAGATGTATAGGAAGCAGTTTGACATCGAGGGGGACCTAATCTGCACAGGGTGGGCAGGTCCCAAAATTCGCTGACTGCCTCATCAAGTCTATAGGCCATTCATAAATAGGTGTAATAACTCATGATTGAATTTTGAAACAATTTTAAAAATGTTTAAAATTTGGAACAATCTCCATCAGTGTAGGCCAGGGCTATTCAAAATTATCCAGAAAAGGCCGTTTGAGTGCAGGTTTTCATTCCAACCATACAGCTAAACACCTGATTCTACAAATCAACCCCAAAAGTCTTTGCTAAAGAGCTTGATTAGTGGAATCAGGTGTGTAACTGCTTGGTTGAAATGAAAGCCTGCACCCACACCGGCCCTTTCTGGATAATGTTGAATAGCCCTGCTGAAGGCTATCCATCATTGTATCGCTATCACAGATGTCATCTACTGAAATTCATTATGCACTGACGGGCTACTTTCAGCACCAACAGCGCACAAAGAAATAACAAATTCGATACAGTTTTTGCTGACAATTCAAAGAGCAAATGTTATTCCAGAACAGCCAAGCCCCCAGTGGGTAGTAGGCTAATTAGCCCATTGATAATTAACTAACATATCAAACACAAAGTAACAAGTTATTGTAAAACTGTATCACGCGGTTCAGTGTACAATGCATCATTCTGTTACAGTAACTCTGAGTTGAAACATTCACTACGCTTCAAATAGCTCATAGCCTAGTTGCCACAAATGTAGCCTACCTAGAATTTACCAAAGTATGATGCCCATCTCTCTGTCCGTGTACTAAACTGCTGACTGATGTGCATAATATTTACTTGATCCAGGCTCTCCTGGTTAACATGACCGACTGCCACACTGTTCAATCTCTTCTGGGACATTGTGGATCGCAGCCAAGTCTTCAGGCATCTTGAGCGCACTGAAACCCCGCTCTGCCTCTGCAGTCGAGATTGGCATGACTAGGATCAACATAATCAAGGCTTCAACAGTGCTGAAGAGAGACCTGACCTGCACAGGTAGCCCCCTCAGGATTTCTGCAGCCTCTGTCACACTGCCAAATTTGTAATTTGCTAGAAACATGGGGAGCTGTACTGACAGACTGTTGGTTCACTTCAGGATAGGCTACAGTGAGAGATGTGTTGATCTGCGCAGTCAGAAGAGAGTTTGGAAGAGACCACACTGTGGAAACCTGTCTTTTAACTGTGCATTAATTAGGTCCAGCACTTCAAAATACTCAGCTCTGTAATGCTCCTCGGCAGAGTTGGGCCTACGTCTCTCACTTTGAACAGTGAAGCGCTTTGGGGGCTCCCTGGACCAAAGGGGACTAATAGCTTCCAGGTCTAAGTCCTACACTATTTGTGTTGCCCTCTCAAATAGTGAGTGGAAGCTAGCTTCACTTCTCTTGACCTGAAATGACTGCATTACACATTCAACAGCAGCCCTCATACCAGAAACATGCCATGTTCTGCGCTGAAGAGATTTATTCAGACCCTCAAGGTTTCCAGTAATGGAAGATGCTAAAATTAGCCCTAACGCTGCTTTGCCTTTCCAAAACTGTTCTTTCAGACCATTAGCTGTCGAAGCTGTGTTTGTGCATCCCTGAAATTTCTTGTAGTGCAATCAAGACTGACTCGTATTGCACAAGAACTGCCGTGATTGCCTTGTCACGGCCAGTCTGTCGTGAGGGACAGAGTGGGCGTATTGCAGTGCATGGGATATCTGGGTTGCTGCTAGCAATGTTTTTAAACAGGGTTTTAAACTTCCCTGACTGGCTACACAGAACACCTAGTTGATTAACCCAGTCTAAGGCATCTCTAATCAGAATAGAGGCTGAACATGCCTTCTGGGTGGCCAGATTGATGCAGTGTGCCCCACAATGAACAAGCACAGCTAACAGTTGGAGATTTCTAATGATCACTTGTGCCCCATTAAATCTGCCAGACATGTTAGCAGCACCATCATAAGCTTGCCCTCTTAAGCATGTGAGGAGGAGGTTTAGACGTGTAAGGGCTTATGGTGGCAAGAACTTTCCCTATTGTGTCACTGGTTTGGTAGAGGACACCATGAACACCTCCTGTGGCACAAGATCATTGTCCACATTCCGCAAACAGATGGACTCTTGTTCTGTGCCAGAGATATTCTGTGTTCCATCAACTGGAGGATGGGAGGAGCTCTCATGCGGTCAGCAATACTTCGAAGAATTGAGAGGCTCATCATTGTTAAGATTTCATTTTGAATTTCTGGGCTGAAGTATTGTTTTTTGTCCCCTTTGAGCCAATTTTCCAGAACAGGGTCAGTCTCAGCTTTATTTCTGTCGTGTTAGTACAGGTTCCCATTATCTAGCTCATGCCCGTGAAACCTTAGGATTTTTGTTACTCTGCGTTGTGGTATGTTTTGGAGACAATGACGACACCCAGGGATGCTTTTTGAAACTTTGCTGCCGTTAGCCTGTTGAATATATATGGAGACCTATTGGTCAGGTCCCACATCACGTGGCAGTCGGCACAGCTCAGTCAGCATTAGCGCATTCCGAATGCGACTGGCTGATTACTATATTAATGATCGGAACAAATGAAAAATATATTCACAAAAATAGGTACCTATTGAATACATATGAAGACCAATTGGTCAGGTCACACATCACGCGGCAGTTGGCACCGCTCAGTCATCTCAAGCAACGAGTAGCAAAGGCTATTAGCTCAAACAAACCTAGGCTGATTACCGTAGCTAATGATTAATACTGACAAGATATCAAAAGTTATTCACGATTCAGCTGGTGCAAAAAGGTCACAACCACCTATCATTTCATCCTTCATGATACATTACAGCTGTGTCATAGAATTACGTGGTTATTTCAATTTTCGCATGCAGCTGCCCTCAGAACAACCTACCATGAGCGCATTCCGAACACGATTGGCACAGAGCGGAAATCAGAGCAGAGTCTATTGTGCCACGGGAAGGACCACTAACCAATCAGAATCCTCCATATAGTTACACTGCATGTGAGGCTGGTAATAAACTGCAAGTGGAATCAACCATATAACTCTGTTACACCCGCGCACTGACATGCTAAAACTTAATTGAACCCCCCACATGACTAAAAGAATACCGGTTATCGGCTTGTTGTCTTACCCTGACAGAGGATAACATGGCATCTACAGGTTTTTTTTGTAGAGACACGGCTATAGCATCGCAATAAACATGGGATGTAAACCTTTATAAGGCCTTTTTCCAATTTTTTAAAGCCAGCAGATATGAAGGCAGGGTCAGCCTTTCCCTTGAAAGGATTTTTTTGTCAGTGTAGAATTTTGCACAATGAAAGCACAAAACTGCCTTCAGGTCTGCACTACAGTGTAGCCAGAGGAACTAATCAAACCATCTTTGCTGAAATGTGAGGACACTGTTAACCACTGCCTGTGTTGGCATAAGTTTAGGGTCAGGCTGATTGGGCTCACTACAATCAACACCTTCCTACTCTCCCTCTTGATCAGCGTCCCTCTCCCTGTCTCCCTCTTCATCACCATCTCTCTCCCTCTCTCCAATATTGTCAATATATGTTCCTGTAAGACCAAACATACAGTATAAATGGCCCACCTTAGGGCTCTCCAAAAACGTGCATACTTTAACAGTAGTAAGATGTGAACAGATATTGTATCATCTATAATCCCTTGTGCAGTTCAATATTCTGTTCATGTTCTGTTAAATTGTTTATTTTCAGTGTTATTTGTTGGACCTTTAATGTTATGTTGTATAACATCCTGTTTATGTGAAGATATGTTTTTTAGTTGTAACCCGATTGAACTGTTGCCACTGTTGATTGCATTGAATAAAAACAATTAAAATTCTATGACTGTGAATGTGAATGGTTAGCCTTTAAGACATCAGTCTGCATCACCTTTAGATACAGCAATTTGTCATGAAGTACAGACTGCATTGCATAGTTTGGCTCAATCTTTTATTTCCATGTCACAAAATGGGGCTGCATTCATAAATAGACCAGAGCATGACCTAGCCCATGCAGTGTCATTACCACCCCTTTTTGGCAAAATAAAAGCTTTAATAAGGGCATAGGCCCCATGTTGGATAAAATTGATAAAAATTTTGAAATTGATAATAGCTGAACCTTGGTTATTTTGACTTGACCTAAACTGGCCTCAGTGTCAATAGAGAAGATGTGATGCTGAGCCTTTATCTGCAGCTATTCCATGTGTAATAAGGGTTCATGATGCAATCCGGAAGGTGGCGCTCCAACACTACCCGATGCGTCATGTTGGTGACCTGAATGAAGAGATGAATAGGAAGCACTGAGCTGGCATTCGAGCTCCGTGGTAGTGTTGCCCCCGTGGCTCTAGGGGTAGCCAGGGGGTTGGGTGAGGATGAACCCTGTTATTCAGAAATAAGAGACACATAAGAACCCGTTGCTTCTTGGTTCTCCGCTGCATTTATTCTGCCCATTCAATATGCACATGAAGATATGCATTAAAAATTACATGTGTATTTACAAACATTGAATTGTAATACATGCCTCAATGTATGTTCTTTTTAACTTGTAAAGTGAACCTTCAACAAAAATACATGGGCACAACATTCATCTACTCAAATACAAGAAGTGCCTGAATGGCAAGAACTCCATTTGACCCAACTCAACCCTCAAAAGCATTCACTTGGTCATTTCCTTCAGTGGTTATTTAAAATACATATATACACATTCATCAATGGTATTTACTCACTGCCAGTACAGATCTACTTGTTACATTCCACATTCCAATAGCATTTTCAAAAAAGAATAAAGAAAACACCAAAAAGGGAATAATCATACTACTTTCAGTTCCCATTAACTTCAATAGTAATAAACTAAATCACATCATATTCCTTTCATTAAATCTTTACACCAAAACAAGAATTCAAACCCTCAACCTAGCACATTGGAGGCAAGCACTCATCTGATGGAGCTGTCTGTGCATACCAAAGTACATGGCGGGCCACTGTTATACAGAACATTCTAAAATGACGTCATCACGCACAAATCACTTCGGCGCAAAGCCAACCCCGTGCTCACTACGGAACTCCATATACTCCCACTATGGCAAGAGCAACCGTAAATTTAACAAGGAAACCGCTCCATAAACAATTAATTTGTACTTTAACCCCCATCAGAAACATAACATAAGGTACACAGCTTATTGAGGGATGAACAATCCGATCGGTAGATTAAAATGTTTTACTAGGCAGTTCGTTTGTAATCTCCCCGTGACTGAATAGGTTCGCCAGTCAGTACATTAGCATGTTGCTAGGCGATCTTAGCGATATTCGCAAATATCCACAGAAAACTTATCCTGTTACTCCAACAGAAACAGCTACACTCCTGACCACAAGAACATGTTTGTGGACTAGATTTTATAGTGCTTTTAGGTGTTTAGGAGGACTATTAACCCACCTGTTATTCAGAAATAAGAGACACATAAGAACCCGTTGCTTCTTGGTTCTCCGCCGCATTTATTCTGCGGTATTGTGTCTCATGGGATAAATATACCTCCCAAGCGCTGTGCGTCCCCTAGCGACCGGTATACAAAGCACGTTAAAAAAACTAGCATTGTAAGGCAGTGTCTACTTTATAAAAAAATTAGTGGAGGTCTATTTTTTTTTTTTTTTTTACTCATGCTTAGTAGCTTTGCTCACATTTTAACCCATTACACACTCCCCTGCTTTTTTGAATGTCTCCTGACATTAGTCTGATTAGCGATGTGTGTGCTATGAGGTGTAAGAATATGCATATGTGTGGGCGGTAAATGGATATGGCATGAATTATGGGATGGGAAACCCATTCTGAATGTCTGGGGCAAGCTGGTTGGGCAGTAGTGTGTTCACGCCCGCATTCCATTGCTGGTATGATGGCTGTCCCACTGTGTCATATGTGAATATCTCCTTCGGCTTCACTGTCCGTTCCGATCTCCTGTGCCCTTCTGTCTCATTTTGGTTATCGTCCTCTGCCTCGGTATTCATTTCCTCCTCATTCTGAGCCTCCCTTTCATCCTGAGTGTGCTCAGCTTCCAGTTCCAAAGGGATGAATTCATCTGCTGAGGCTCGTAGCTCTGGCTGAGTAGGAGGGTTTTGTGATCTCAGCAGGTGCTCTGGCTGTTGCGGCTCTTGGTGGTTCTTTGGCTGCTGATTTCTTGTCACCATTCTGTAACATGGGATTTGGCTGTTATAGTTGTATGAGAATTCCTCCTCATCTGAACTGTCAGTAGCCAAGACACTATTATCTAAGGATCTCTGTTGCTGTTTTTTAGGCTTTGGCCCTCTTGTGCGGTGTTCTGTGGTGAGGGTCTCTTCGAGAGGAAGTTCATTTACAGGCATAAGGAGGTTCCTGTGGAGTACCCGCAGAGTTTTAGGGCCTTTTTCTGCCTGCACCTTGTAGACTGGTCCATCTCCAAATCTCTCCACAACCCTGTGTATGACTTGCTCCCAGTAGCCACGCAGCTTCCCTGGACCCCCTCTCTCTGACAGGTTTCGTATTAGCACGCGATCACCTGGCTGAAGAGCAACGCCTCTCACTCCTCTGTCATACTGTTTCTTGCCTTTCAACGAGGATTTCTCACTGTTATTGGCAGCAATTTCATATGCAGAGTGCATTTGCTTCGCCCATTTCTGGGCATATGTCTGTCTGTCAGATGTATTGGACTCTTTTTTGGGTGGGAACAGCAGATCGACTGGGAGACGTGGATTTCGGCCATACAGGAGGAAAAATGGTGAGAAACCAGTTGCCTCATGTCGCGTACAGTTGTAGGCATGCACAATGTAGGGCAGGTGATCCTTCCAGTGGCTCTTCTTTTCCTCTGCAAGGGTTCTGAGCATTTGTAGCAGAGTCCGGTTCAGCCTTTCTACTGGGTTGCCTTGAGGGTGGTAAGGCGTGGTCCGAGAGTGAGCAATGCCAGACAGTTGTTGGAGCCTACTGAACATGCTGTTCTCGAACTCTTTTCCCTGGTCATGATGCAGCTTCTCCGGATATCCAAAGCGAGGTATGAAGTCCTGAAATATCTTGTCAGCTGCTGTCTTGCCGGATTTATTCCTCGTTGGATACGCCTGAGCAAAGCGTGTAAAGTGGTCAATGATAACCAGGATGTACTCACAGCCTTGGCTTGGCTCGAGGTGGAGGTAGTCGATACAGAGTAGTTCGAATGGAGCACTGGTGGTGATGTGTCCCATCGGAGCTCTTTGTGGCACATTCGGACGTTTTTGTTTGATACACGAACATCTTTTTGAGACATAATCTTTGATGTCATCCTGCATATAGGGCCAATAGAACCTCTCTCGAGCAAGATGAGTGACTTTATCGGCACCTACATGGCCCATGTCGTCGTGCAGGCTCCTCAGCACTTTCAGTTTTAGCTTTTGTGGGAGGACCAATTGTTTGCGTTGTCCCATTTGACGATACAGAATCCTGTCCTCTACGACCAGCTTATTCCACTCATAGGAGAGTCTTTTTGTCTGTCTTTCCATGTTACGTCTGTCCCTTTCATTTGGGGTCCAGTTCCGGAGTTTCAAGGATATGATCTCTTTGATCGCTGGATCCTCCAGTTGGGCTGCTACGATGTCTTCTGGAGTGACACCAGAAAGGTTGTGTAGTAGCACCGCATCTTCCATTTCGCTTTTGAGTTGCAATGCTGCTACCCATGGCACATCATTTTCTTGTGCTGCCTTGCTCCCATGCCATACTGCAGACACAACATCAGGCGACATCGCCTCGGTATGCTCTCCAATGCTTTCCTCGAGCCTCAGGGGGTACCTTGACAGAGTGTCTGCATCTGCGTTCATTTTTCCAGGCCTGTACTTTACATCAAAGTTAAAATCGGCCAGTTCTCCGACCCATCTATGCCCCACAGCATTGAGTCTGGCTGAGCTGAGAACGTACGTTAGCGGATTATTGTCTGTGTACACCGTGAATGTTGGGGCATAATACAGGTAGTCGCGGAATTTTTCGCAGACGGCCCACTTGAGTGCCAAGAACTCCAATTTACCAGAATGAAGATGATAGTTGCGCTCGGCGGGTGTCAGAGATCTTGAACCATATCCAATGACACGCAACTTGTTGTCTTGTTTCTGGTATAAGACAGCACCAAGACCTTCATTCGATGCATCTGTATGCAACACGAATGGGAGTCCGAAATCGGGGTAGGCCAGGATTGGAGGGTGAGTGAGCATATCTACCAGCTTCTCTAGGACAGCCTGGTGCTCTGCTGTCCAGGAAATGGGAGTCTTGGAAGGGAGTTGCCCTCTATCTTCTTTCTTGGCTCTGCCTTTCCGGCTGGTAGACGGAGGTGTTGTGTCGTCTTTGTTAGTTTTGGGAGATTTCTGATAAAGATTGAACAAGGGTCTCGCCAGCCGGGAGAAATCTTGGATAAAGGAGCGGTAATATCCCAGAAACCCCATCAGGGACTGGACATCTTCAACGGTTCGATATTTCCTCTCTCTTAGAGCAAGAACAGCTTTGAGGTCTGCTGGGTCAAATTTGACTCCTTCCCCAGACACTATGCGGCCAAGATAGCGAACCTCTCTCTTGAATAGTTCGCACTTCGCTGGTCGGAGTTTGATGCCATTTGTTCTCATCTGGCAGAGTACCTGTCGGAGGTGTTTCACGTGGTCATCGAAAGTAGGAGAGTAACAGAGCACATCGTCGAGGTATGGTACACAGCATTCATCTCTGATATCTTCTAGCACGCCCTCCATACACCGCTGGAATGCTGCAGGTGCGTTGCTCAACCCAAATGGTATCCGTATCCATTCATATAACCCCCATGGTGTACTGAAAGCTGTCATGTGCCTTGATTCCCCACTCACGAACCCCTGGTGGTATGCGCTGCCTTGATCCAGTATGGAGAACCATGTGTTGCCCCCCAAACTGTCAAGCAGGTCCTGGATTCGTGGCAAGGGGTGACGATCTGGGATTGTCTTTTGATTGAGGCCTCGGAAATCCACGCACAGGTGCAGAGACTGGTCCTTTTTACGAACGCATACCACCGGTGAGGAGTAGGGTGAGACGTATTTTCGAATCCAACCTCGGTCCAAGAGGTTTTGAACATACTCTTTTACTTCCTTGTACAAGGGTTTAGGGATGGAATTATAGGATCTCTGGACAGGGATGTTATCCATGAGGTTGATCTTTAACTGTAGGTTGGGAATACAACCGATGTCCCCTTCTTCTCTTGCGAACACATCAGACTCGTCATATAGCATCTGACGTATGGTCTTCTGCTGCTGCTCATCCAGGTGTTCTAAATCGACAGGAGGGTGCCACTTTGTCTGGGTGGAGGTGGGTAACTTTGCACCAGGTTTCTCTTCTTCATCAGTTGATGTTTTAATCAGAGCGGAGCATAGTTTGGTTTCGCTGGGATGAGTCGGGGGCTGCTGGGGGGGACTGGATTGTACTGGCCTGCTGTCAATAATTTCATCCATACGACCAAGGACAGTTCTCTGGGGTAGGAAGATGTCATGCTTTGTGGGGTTATGTACTGGGACTCTCACTGCTTTATGGAGACCTATGGGCACATCCACGAGAGCTGGGAACAGGTCTAACCCCTCCGGCAGCCCACCCTCCATCTTTGGCTCAAACGTCATCGTCCCTCCCATTGGCCATGACCGGACATGACATTTGACTTGACAGATCTGTCCACTTGGGATTGTGAGCCCCCTCTTGCCACTTCTGACAGTAGTGTTCCAGGGTGAGGGTTGTTCTGCTTGGGATTGACTCTCCCCGACAACTGAGACTATAGCTGCAGCTGTGTTCGAGTTGATTGTCAATGTCTCTGCTAGCAGGTCACTCAGACTGACACTCCCAGGATTTTCTAGACTTTCCAAGATGATCTCCTCGATTACATTGTAACCGAGCAATGGGCCACTCCCGCAGTGTTCGCTCACCAGCATGGGTACCTGTATGGCGACACATCCATGTTTTTCACTCTTGATCTCCACGAGTAAATCTACCCATCCTTCAAAGGGTATGACCGTGCCATTGGCAGCTGACACTCTGAGTTTGCTATTTGGAAGCAGGGTGTCGAGGGGCTGGACTTTTGCCTGGGGAAGGTGTGTCTCTAGCCATGACTTTTCGAGAATAGTAACCTGTGCTCCACTGTCAAGTAGCATGTCAAGCTTGATGCCATTAAGATAACATGTTACCTTGCATGTGCTACCCAGCAGTTTTGCGAGGCGAGTTCCTTGTCTCACTCTGGGTTTGATGAATGCCTTGCTTCTGTTTGGAGTTTCTGGCTTTGGGCAGGTTACTGTGACTTGGGACGCTGGTCTGCCTGTGGTCACTGGTGGTCCCCTCCCAGTGACCTCGGCCAGTTTCCCGAGGGCTTGCGCAGGCACCCGATAGCCCTGTGACCTTCCTGGCCACACCTGAAGCAGTGGGGGCAGCTGGCAGTTCCATCGGCTATGCACTTTTTACACTTCCCCTTAGGTACTGGCGGTGGTTGTGTAGACATTGGTTGAAGGGCATGTACTGGTACTGGGGTGCTTGCAACAGGGGTGAGGGCTTTCTCAATGCTCTTTGTGAGGGCTGAGACTTGTGCGGTGAGTTCGTGTATAGCAGTACGGTTGGCAAGGACTTCTGCTTGAGTCTGGAAATTACTGCCTGGGGTCTCAGCGGGAGCCTGTACTGTCTTCGGTTTCCCCCCTGTTTGTGTGACAGGTTGTATGGCATGCTCTGTGGCATTGATAGTGACAGTTCTGGTTTTGTGCGTGCTACCAAGGCGTGTTTGTCTCTCAACCTCCTCACTGATCGACTGTGCCATCATTTCTAAGATTGAATCTTCAGAAATGTTCATGTTAATTACATGAGGTTTAAGGTCTCGTCTAACATAAGCATATTTTTCGTTCAGGCCTTGGTACAGCGAGTGGAGAAACACTCCTTGGACTAACCTTCTATCATATTGAAACTCAGACTCATTATGCTGTGAAGCAAACAGAACACGCTGCTTCAAACCCATTAGCCGGTACATGAACTGTTGCGGACTTTCTTTATCTGTCTGTTTTGCATGGCTAAGCTCCTGAAACAATTCCCCACTGCTCTTGTCCCTTAAGTGTGTTCTGAGAAAGCATTTCAGTTCCACTACTGTTAACCCATCTTTAGTACTCAACATATCTTTAAAACTACCAGGTTTAACTATCTTTAAGACTGTACGAATCACTTCTGCCTCCGTGAAGTTTTCAGCTAACCCCTCGTCAATCTGTTTACAAAGTGTATTATAACATACATCAGACTCAACATCAGAAATCTGCCCACAGTGTAATTTGAACTCTCTACGTGGTAGTAGGCGAGTAACATCAGTCAGTCTGACCACGTCACCAACCTGACTAGGTTTGGGCGACACCCCATTAACTTCAGCAGTCATTGCTGCTGCTGACACAGTTTCACCTGGCACAGTCCCTGCTGGTGACATGGGCTCCTTTTCGTCAGAAGATGGCTGCATTCGAACGATGAGGTCTTTGAAGGAGAGTAGGCGACCCAAACCTTGGTCCTCTTGACATGTCAGCCTGTGGCTTTTCAGGGCCGAACTGATGAAGTCAAAGAGTTCCAAATCTGTCGTGTCCTCTTCCCCCGGTACCTCATCCATGGCCAAGTCCTCGACAGTTTCAGCAAGCTTGCGAAGAAAGTTGATGTTAGCTGAGCTAGTCAGTTGGATCACCAGTCGCTGGATCTCTCTGCACAATTCCCGTACATTAGCCATTTCTGAGTACTTTGAAGTATGCCACCTCGCTCGTGGACACTGGAACAGGTTCAGTAGTCGGGTTCAGTTGTGGTGATTAGCTCTCCTTAGCATTGAAAGCAAATCCCGGACGAGCCCCCAATATGTTGCCCCCGTGGCTCTAGGGGTAGCCAGGGGGTTGGGTGAGGATGAGCCCTGTTATTCAGAAATAAGAGACACATAAGAACCCGTTGCTTCTTGGTTCTCCGCTGCATTTATTCTGCCCATTCAATATGCACATGAGGATATGCATTAAAAATTACATGTGTATTTACAAACATTGAATTGTAATACATGCCTCAATGTATGTTCTTTTTAACTTGTAAAGTGAACCTTCAACAAAAATACATGGGCACAACATTCATCTACTCAAATACAAGAAGTGCCTGAATGGCAAGAACTCCATTTGACCCAACTCAACCCTCAAAAGCATTCACTTGGTCATTTCCTTCAGTGGTTATTTAAAATACATATATACACATTCATCAATGGTATTTACTCACTGCCAGTACAGATCTACTTGTTACATTCCACATTCCAATAGCATTTTCAAAAAAGAATAAAGAAAACACCAAAAAGGGAATAATCATACTACTTTCAGTTCCCATTAACTTCCATAGTAATAAACTAAATCACATCATATTCCTTTCATTAAATCTTTACACCAAAACAAGAATTCAAACCCTCAACCTAGCACATTGGAGGCAAGCACTCATCTGATGGGGCTGTCTGTGCATACCAAAGTACATGGCGGGCCACTGTTATACAGAACATTCTAAAATGACGTCATCACGCACAAATCACTTCGGCGTGAAGCCAACCCCGTGCTCACTACGGAACGCCATATACTCCCACTATGGCAAGAGCAACCGTAAATTTAACAAGGAAACCGCTCCATAAACAATTAATTTGTACTTTAACCCCCATCAGAAAGATAACATAAGGTACACAGCTTATTGAGGGATGAACAATCCGATCGGTAGATTAAAATGTTTTACTAGGCAGTTCGTTTGTAATCTCCCCGTGACTGAATAGGTTCGCCAGTCAGTACATTAGCATGTTGCTAGGCGATCTTAGCGATATTCGCAAATATCCACAGAAAACTTATCCTGTTACTCCAACAGAAACAACTACACTCCTGACCACAAGAACATGTTTGTGGACTAGATTTTATAGTGCTTTTAGGTGTTTAGGAGGACTATTAACCCACCTGTTATTCAGAAATAAGAGACACATAAGAACCCGTTGCTTCTTGGTTCTCCGCCGCATTTATTCTGCGGTATTGTGTCTCATGGGATAAATATACCTCCCAAGCGCTGTGCGTCCCCTAGCGACCGGTATACAAAGCACGTTAAAAAAACTAGCATTGTAAGGCAGTGTCTACTTTATAAAAAAATTAGTGGGGGTCTATTTTTTTTTTTTTTACTCATGCTTAGTAGCTTTGCTCACATTTTAACCCATTACAGTAGCAAGTTGCTAGCGGAAGCATAAGTTTGTAACTTACTGGCTGTCATTACACTCTGCCATCAGGTTAAAAGTTGGATATAGATAATGTTGTATAGACATTGTTGAGGGCTAACGTAGCATATTATCTCAAACATTTAACACCGTATTGTTTTAACCCGGTGCGGCTAACCAAGAGCCATGTAGAGAGGCTCTGAACGCTACATATCATTAACCCCATCTTGAGTGATGCACAGCCCAACGATGGACATTGACATTCTATTTGATATTTTTGGATATCCTTTTTTGGATTACGATGTATCTCTGTGGACGATGGCAAGATCCAACAAGGTAGGCTAATGATCCAAATTTTTCTGATCTTTGTTCAGTTCTGGTGCTGGAACGAGATTAGGCTTGGCAGCTGCTGAGACTGAACAGTCAACATAATTTACCAGCATGTGGTTTCGGAAACGGAGATTAGAATTTGTAAAGGTGCAACCTATGGTGCTGTCAGTGTTTGGTCAATTTTTCCATTCTGTTTTCCACCGAAAAGGGGCATGCATGATGACCGCTACGTAGGGTACAACATGTTGAAGTGATGCTCTGGTCCAGTCGTTCATCACAACATCAGCTGGCTACCTCAGTGTCTGGGCGCCCTCCATGGGCGCCCTCCATCTCTTCAGCACGGCACATCTTCCTCAGCAGTCATGATCTCATCAGGGTCAGGGGCCGCTTCTGCCCTGCCCACATTGTCATTCATTGTGCGCATTGTTTTATCAGTGCATTGTCCCAGCATAAACGCGCTTCTCTCTCTGGCTATGCAATTAGCATCAGCATTACACTTGTTGCTCGCATGGTGTTGCATTAGTTAATGCTATCTTTAAGCTTTAGGAACCAGCAGCAAATACTTTTATGAAGGTTGTCCATGCTCAAAAGCAACTCGTAGCTTTTTAAAAGCTTGATAGGAACCCTGCACTTACATTCTTGACTATAAAGAATGAACAAACTTCTCTTCAGCACGGCACATCTTCCTCAGCAGTCATCATCTCATCAGGGTCAGGGGCCGCTTCTGCCCTCCATTGTTTACAACACCGTTATGCCGGCCAATGGCCATGATGCTTATACTGGTAATCGGTTAATATGTGGAACTACTTGTTGCTCATTCGGTGTATCTGCACTACAGCCTGTTCCTATCTGTTCTTATCATCTACCGCTAAGCTTACATGCTCCTCATTTCAGGGGAGCTGCTGACCACGCTGCTGATTCTGAAATGCAGTCAGCACATTCAGTGATGCAGACCCTCACATTCTGTAAAACCAATAGGCCTACAACTTTCACATTGTCATTCATTGTGCGCATTGTTTTATCAATGCATTGTCCCAGCATAAACGCGCTTCTCTCTCTGGCTATGCAATTAGCATTAGCATTACACTTGTTGCTCGCATAGTGTTGCGTTAGTCAATGCTATCTTGAAGCTTTAGGAACCAGCAGCAAATACTTTTATGAAGGTTGTCCATTCTCAAAAGCAACTCGTAGCTTTTTAAAAGCTTGACAGGAACCCTGCACTTACATTCTTGACTATAAGGAATGAACAAACTTCTTGCTTCTTAAGGGGGGAGTCGTCGGGGAAGAAGCAGATGTTGCTTGACAGATTCATGTAAGGTGGGGGTGGGGGGCGTTAATCTCTTGGCGGGGATGTGTAGTTTGCGAGAATAGTTTAGTTTAAATTAGAAGTATGTACTTTACGGGTGTTTTTTTTTTTTGGTGGGGCTGTCAACATTGGGGGTGTTACGCTCCCCGCAACCCCCCTGCTTCCTATGCGCATGTTGTAGGTTACAAGATCCTGATAAATGGGAAGACTGCCTTGCAAGTGAGAAGAGGGAGAATTCTCTGCTAAATAAACCCCCTCCTGCTAAGCGTGGGGTTTAGTTTCTGTTTGTGCTAGCTGTTTTGACTTTTCCGCGAAACTTTAAAGGTCACTTGACCGCTGCTCGGGCATATTCTAGTGTATCCTCAAAAGTCCATTTCACTTTGATTTGTTGTTCAAACAAAAACTGAACTTTTATATTTTTTTTTCTCATACTCAATTAAACATCCCCCTGCACTATTTTGTTGTTCTTGAGCGGGACAAAAAAAAAAAAATCAATGGAGTCAAAGATACAAGAATCATACAGTCACTCCAGAAATCGAAAAGCAGTAAATCTCAAAGACGCCAGAGTTAGCCGGCTTCAAAGACACCCGTCTTGAAGAAGAATCAGTAGTGATACAACCGAAGGTCAGACTTCCTTCCCTAGATGATCCGATCATCATGCAGTCAGAAAACCAGTGTTCAGAATCTGATAGCTTTGTCAGATCAGACTCAAATTTCAGCCAGAACTGCCTGCTGGCCAGACATTTTTCATAACTGCCAACAATAACTGAATGGATTCAAAAATAACCATTATTACATGGCAAATTTCCCATCAATATGCTTATTCTTTTATAAAATAAACTATGTGATTATTCAAGCCTTAGACCACACTCTCATTTCTGTATAATCCACACACAGAAGATGATAATTATGAAAAATGCATTGATGGAGTATTTCTTTCATCATTGAAAACTTCCAGCATTTAATTATAGTTACAAGCACCATCAAAGGAGCCAAGAAAAAGCTGCTGTCCTTGGCCTAAGTGACTAGAGATTAGAAGGTGATTCTGAACATGTGACCTCCTATCCAGAGCAACAGACATCACAATAAGTATTTGAAGGACATAAGAAATGCCAGACCATTGCACACCTTTCCTGAAAAGTTGGTTTAATTTAAGCGAATCGTTTGAGCGCTACACTGCTGACAAACACGCACCACCAAGAATTCCCACGCCCCCCTGTGATAATAACTGCTGATTAAGGCCAACCATAAAAGTCTAACCAAGTAAGTAAGCTAACAACCTAATTGAACAATTAAGACAACTGTTAAAAAGGTTAGCTAAACAAAAAAACTAACTGGTTGAATTGCTAACTCCAGTCTATTACTGATCACACAACTGGTAAATGAAACATTGACAGGAACAGAGAAAGATCCAAAGCAATCAATTCATGGTCCTGAGATCACCAAACAAAGTCTTTATTAGAATTATCCTCAGTCCAGTTCCAGTGCCACAATCAGAGCAATGCAGGCAAGACAATTTGTGTTCCTGAGAGAGGCCGGGTCGAGTCACAGTGGCCTTGTACTGTACTTGCAAGGCAAGTATTGAATGGAAAATAAGCTGGCCCAAAGTCAAAACCAATAAGTGAGTGCCAATGGGTGCGGGACGGGCGAGGATGGGAAAGATAGGGCTGGAGAAGGTAGACAAAGAACGGAGTGATGCAAACTGGAACAAAGAGGAGGGCAGGCAGGGGTGATGCGATGGGTGATGGACAAGAGGAAGAAAACACCAGGTTGCATACTGTTATGGCCCCAATTTGTTATTACATTTAAAAACAACAGCAACAGCAAGGGATGACACACAGTTTTTAAAACTTAAACACATTTAATTTAACAGACAAAGACAATAACAACTAACTAACAACTAATGAACCTAAAGACCAAGATTGATTAGGAAAAAAAAAGAAATATTTACAGTCCCTTTTTGTGGGGTGGCTTGGTGATGTCCTGGATAATGAAAATGCTCAAACACAGGCAAAGAAATCCACAAAAGAAATGTCACAGATCTTGAACAGAATGGCAGGTCTGATCATCTTCTTGCAATTTCTCCTACTACTTTACTGTCTCAATTCTTTTCCTTATATACTCTTTTGCAGACCCCACCCACATTTAGACCTCTTTTTTTAACTTTCTGAGACTTGCCCCAGACATGTCCAGGACATGTCTAAACACGACTCCAGTCTGAGCTTAACAAAAAAAGGTAAATACTGCCATCTAGTGGCCTATATTCACATTACACCTCCATTCCAAAAGGGAAAAATTTTGACTCATAAAGGCAAAATTTTTCTTTTCAATACAAAATGGTAAAGTGAACACTTGTCTATATATACATATCATACACATTCAAACACGGGATAAGCAATCAGCAATTACATTGTCTGTACCCTTCACATGCTTAATTTCCAAGTCAAACTCCTGTAAAATCAAACTCCAATTCAACAATCTCCGATTCTTGTTTTTCATCTTACTCAAAAACATTAACGGATTGTGGTCAGTGTACACAATCATTGGCTTTTGTCCTGTACAAACATAAACCTCAAAGTGTTGTAAAGAAAGGACCAGAGCCAACAGTTCCTTCTCTATTGTGGAATAGTTCCTTTGGTGGCGATTGAACTTCCTGGAGAAGTATGCCACGGGATGCTCAATGTCATCAGAGTCACTTCTCTGTAGGAGCACAGATCCACAAGCTTGGTCGCTAGCATCGACCGCGATGGAGAACGGTTTGTTGAAGTCAGGAGATTTGAGCACGGGGAAGTGACACAGCAGAGACTTCAGGTGATCGAAGGCTCTCTGGCATGCATCATCCCAGGTGAACTTTACGCCTTTCTTCAGTTGGTTAGTTAGACTGAGAGCAATCTCAGCAAAGTTCTTGCAGAACTTGCGGTAGTACCCGATCATTCCAAGGAAGCGGCGCAAAGCTTTTTTGTTGTCAGGAACTGGAAAGTCCATGATGGCTTGGACTTTAGCATTTATGGGTGCCACCTTACCCTGGCCTATGACGTAGCCAAGATAGGTGACAGTAGCACAACCAAAGTCACTCTTGTTCAGGTTAACAGTCAGGTTAGCCTGGGTCAGGCGCTGGAACAACGTCTCTACATCTTTTAGATGTTCTTCCCAGGAGTCACTCCATGTGATCAGGTCATCGATGTATGCACCCGTGTGTGGCAATCCGGCGATTGTAGACTGTATCATCCTTTGGAACGTGGCTGGGGCATTTTTCATGCCAAAGGGTAGGACTTCATACTGGTACAATCCAGATGGTGTGGCAAAAGCAGAGATGCTCTTGGCCCTCTCAGTTAAAGGCACACACCAATAACCCTTCAATAAATCAATCTTGGTCAGAAACTTTGCTTGCCCTACACTATCAATACAATCATCAATCCTAGGTATTGGAAACACATCAGTTCTAGTTACAGCATTGACTTTGCGATAATCTGTTCAGAATCTAGTACTTCCATCAGGTTTTGGAACTAGCACACAGGGTGAACTCCAATCGGAGTTGGAGGGTCTGATAATATCATGTTTTAACATGTACTCAACCTCTTTCTCAGCAATCTTTCTCTTTTCAGGATTCATCCGGTATGGATGCTGTTTTATTGGTTTGGCATCACCAACATCTACATCATGAGAGGCTATAGTAACTCTCTTTGGAACATCAGGAAACAGATCCTCATATTTCTTGATCAACCTTTCAAACTGATCTCTCTGTGAGGGTTCTAAGTGCTGGAGTTTTACATCAAGATTTTGCAACACTTCAGTGTTTGACAATTTACATGAAAGAACTTCAGCTTTAATTCTTGGTTCATCATCTTGAAACTCCCCCTCATCTTCACACGTTTCGACCATTGGAGAATCTGAAGTGACAGCTGCAACCCTAGCATTTCTGTCATGATAAGGCTTAAGCATGTTAATATGACACAATTGTTTTGGTTTTCTCCTATCTGGAGTCTTCACAATGTAATTGAGATCATTGAGTTTTGTCAGAATTTCATAAGGACCATGAAATCTAGCCTGCAATGGATTGGACTGCAAGGGAAACAACACAAGGACCTTTTCTCCTGGTTTAAACTCACGGCTTCTAGCCTTATGATCATACCAAGTTTTCATTTTTCCCTGACTTGATTTCAAGTTCTCCTTGGCAAGGTCACAAGCTGCACGCAATCTTTCCTTGAACTTGCTAACATAGTCTAACAGACTGATGTGCGGCTCTTCCTCTTGCCATTGTTCACTCAATAATAGCAAAGGTCCTCTCACTTCATGACCAAACACTAGCTCAAATGGACTGAATCCAGTAGACTCCTGCACTGCTTCTCTAGCTGCAAACAACAGCAAATGAACCCCTTCATCCCAGTCTTTCTCATGGTCATAACAATAAGTCCTCATCATTGTCTTGAGAGTGGAATGAAACCGCTCTAAGGCACCCTGACTTTCTGGATGATAGGCACTAGAAAGAATCTGCTTTGCACCTAGTTCATACACAACCTGCTGAAACAATCCTGAAGTGAAATTGCTACCCTGGTCTGACTGAATTTCCCTGGGAAGGCCAAACAACGTGAAGAACTTTATCAAAGCCTTCGAGATTGCAGTTGCCTTGATGTTACGTAGAGGTATGGCTTCGGGGAATCTGGAAGATGCACACATGATTGTCAACAAGTACTGATTTCCAGATCTAGTCTTAGGTAATGGACCAACGCAATCAACAATGACCCTAGAGAATGGCTCCCCAAATGCTGGGATAGGCTGCAATGGAGCTACAGGTGGGTCTAACTGGTGTTTTCCAACTACCTGACAAGTGTGACAGGTTTTGCAAAAGTTGGAAACGTCTTTCCGAAGCCCAGGCCAAAAGAAGTGTTTCATGATCTTATCAACAGTCTTGTTAACACCAAGATGACCTCCTAAAGGTAAACTATGAGCCATTGTTAAGATCTCATTCCTATAGACCTTCGGAACAACAATTTGCCTAACCACTGCCCAATCTGCATTGGCAGGGATATCAGGAGGGCGCCACTTCCGCATCAACACACCATCCTTGAGATAATACCCAACTGGAACTGCGTCTATTTCTTTATCAGGAAGGGCTCTCCTCTTTAGTACACAAATTTCAGGATCATTAGTTTGCTCCTCAATCAACCGCTTTCTGGACAGAGACAAGTCTCCAGACACATCAGAATCACCAGACCCATCCGGCTGGCTGAATAGAGAACTGATAAAAGTATCTGATAAGTCCTCAAACGGAGAAACCATAGTAGGCCAATCAGAGTCATGAGGCGAACCACCTGAGTCCTGACTATTCAATGTACTGGACGGCACCACATCATCTTCTTCTTTAGCCTTCTTGGCCATAGCACGAGTCACTGCGCAAGAAGGATACAGAGATGGGTCCTCATCCCCATCTTCAGTGCTCGGCTGTGAAGTAAGATGTACAGGGGGAATTACTTTGCCCCCAGCCAGGTCATTGCCTAGCAACAGAGAAACACCCTTTATAGGTAGACTTGACATAAGTCCCACCTTTACCTGTCCTGTAACTAAATCTGACTTCAAGAATATAGAGCGCAGGGGTACAGATACAGTCCTCCCTTCAATACCTTGTACAAGTATGAAATCCCCTGAAGCGGTCTCATCACGTAACTCCAAGGAGTCCATCAACAAAAGTGACTGAGAAGCTCCGGTATCCCTTAGGATATATATGGGGACAGGAGTAGTATGCTCATTCAGAGCCACAAATCCCTCTGACACAAATGGAAGAAATTCCTCCCTCACGAAGTCAGCTGTATCAGGCTTTTTAGCCCCACAAGAAGCAGGCAATTTAGCAGATTGGTTATCTACTACAGGGGTTTCTAACCTTGTTTTCACAAAGGCATTTGGTTTGGTATCCTTTTCTTTTTCTTTCTTAGCTTTAAGGAACCAACAGTTAGTTGTAACATGACCAGATTTCTTGCAATAACTGCAAACTAGACCACTTTTGTCACTGTCAGCTTTCACACTTTGATCAGACCTGTTACTGGATTTCTGAGCACCATCACCAGATTTGTCTTTGTCTTTGGGTGAGGAATCTTGGGTATCACCATAACCCTTTTTCTGAAATTGGGACCATCTATTATTACTGCTAGACTGAAATTTGGACTTATGTGTGAGAACATATTCATCTGCAAATTTGGCAGCTGATTGCAAATTCAGTGCTTGCTTCTCATTAAGGTAGGTCTTAACATCATCTTTAACACAGTTCTTGAATTCTTCAACTAACACCATGTCTTTTAGTGAGTTGAAATCATCCTTGACCTCCATAGAAGTACACCAGCGCTCAAAGCAAACCTTCTTCTCATTAGCAAATTCAACATAAGTCTGATTTTCAGATTTCTTCAGACCTCTGAATTTCTGTCGGTAAGCCTCTGGAACCAACTCATAAGCTCTCAAAATAACCTTTTTGACAACCTCATAATCAGAGGAATCATCTGCAGACAAAGCCGAATAGGCTTGTTGAGCTTTACCCTTGAGGACAGTTTGCAACATCAGAGGCCAGTGTTCCTTTGGCCACTGGCAACTCTTTGCTACCTTTTCAAAACACTGGAAATAGTTGTCAACATCCTTTTCCGAAAATGGAGGCACCAGTTTTACCTCCTGGCTAGCCCGAAATTTATTTTCAGTCTGAATTTTTATTTTTTGTTGCTCCATTTGGAGTCTTTCTTCTCTATCGAGTTTCTCTAATTCAAAATCTCTCTGTCTTGCACATTTTTCTAACTCAAATTCTCTTTGTTTTTCTTTTTCTTCCCTCTCAAATTCTCTTTGTTTCTCTTCTCTTGCTAATTTTTCCAACTCAAACTGCCTTTGTTTTTCTTTTTCCTCCCTTTCAATCTCTAGCATTTTTAATTTAAGTTCCATTTCTATATTTGGATTTTCCACTGGAAACTGTTCCAGATCTCCTGGTGCAAACACATTTTCATCAATGTAATATTCAACTATCTCTCTAGCCAGTCTTGCTTTTCGCATGGCTGGTTTCACCTCTGTCAGCTCTAACTGTCTGCAAATTTCTAGCAGTTCTGTCTTTTTAAAAGACTTCAAAACCCCTACGGTTGGTGATGCCAAGAAATCATTCATTGCTGTTGTCAATATATATCTAGGAAAATTCACAAAAACAATTTCACAATTTGGAATGTTAGATTTTCAATAAATTACTCACACAATGGTCTATCCCGGACCTTGAGCCCCCAATTTGTTATGGCCCCAATTTGTTATTACATTTAAAAACAACAGCAACAGCAAGGGATGACACACAGTTTTTAAAACTTAAACACATTTAATTTAACAGACAAAGACAATAACAACTAACTAACAACTAATGAACCTAAAGACCAAGATTGATTAGGAAAAAAAAAGAAATATTTACAGTCCCTTTTTGTGGGGTGGCTTGGTGATGTCCTGGATAATGAAAATGCTCAAACACAGGCAAAGAAATCCACAAAAGAAATGTCACAGATCTTGAACAGAATGGCAGGTCTGATCATCTTCTTGCAATTTCTCCTACTACTTTACTGTCTCAATTCTTTTCCTTATATACTCTTTTGCAGACCCCACCCACATTTAGACCTCTTTTTTTAACTTTCTGAGACTTGCCCCAGACATGTCCAGGACATGTCTAAACACAACTCCAGTCTGAGCTTAACAAAAAAAGGTAAATACTGCCATCTAGTGGCCTATATTCACATTACAATACACAAAGGTGAGCAAAAGACAGTCTGGGGAAGATTCACTGACAAACAGAAACTTGAATACACAGAAACTGTCACAACCCTTTTGTGTCCTTAATTGTGCCCTCTACCTTTCCCAACCTGCATGTCTTTAACCCTACTCTTCTGTTTTGTGGTCCAATGGACCCCGGAAGACTTTAAAATGGCATATCATTGTCAGGTGAGAATATACCAAGTTTTTCTTCCACGTAATCCTCGGCCAACTCTTTTTACACTTTCATCAAAAAAACAAAAATCAGTCAATTCCATAAAGCGGTTCCTTCAGTCATCATGAAAAAGGCTTTGGGGTCCCCAGAGCAGAACTTGCCTGTTTAAAGGTAAAATATCCCAAACAGTGGAGATGTTTTGATAGGGATTATTTGTCACTGAAATGTTGAATTCTAGAAAAAAATACCAATTTACCGTGATTCAGAAAATTTAGAACGTTTTGGTGACATTTGGAACGTTTTGAAGGTATTTGGACGGTTTTCAACGCCCAATATCACGGTAATCGGGAGTCATACAAAACAAAGCTTATATTTTTGGAATCCTTGGAATCTAGATATTCGGATTCAATCTAAATATTTGTCATGAAAAGTGATTTGAAAAAAAAGTGTTTCTATTGTGTTCCAAATAGAATGTTTCCCTGCATCAAAATATTCCATTTGACAGATTTCCAAGTTTAGCACTTTTCCATCCATTCAATACTTTTTACAGCTCACCAATCAAATAATACACAAAAATGTTATGCAAAGTAATTAGTTGATTTTCTGGTGACTTAAATTTTGAAGGTTTCATATAAAATCCGAGCTGTGCTCTCAAAATATTGATCATATTGTTATATGGGTTTGTATTATAATCACAAGATCCAACAGTAATAAGTGAGAAATGATTTTTCATGTGCTACACATTTGTCATTAAAATGGCAGGAAAACAAGCTTGGAGTCCATTGGACCCCAAAATTTGGGCAACATAGGCAAAAAAGAGACATATGAATAGGGTTAAGAGGTATTATTTTCCTTAATTAGTTTGCCGTGCTTCCCCTTATACAGGTGTAATCCATTTGAATACCCCACTGCTTTGTGTCTCTGTGCTGTATATAAGCCATATTTCTGAATTGCAGTTGCTAGATTGTCATGCTTTCAGCCCTGAAAGGCAGAAAACACATTTGTTTCAGCTCTTAGGTACGTTCTTCTCATTCCATAAATATTTTTTGCGATTTTTTACAATATTTATATACCGAATAATTAAATGTCAAACCTCTGAAGTACAACCCAAAGGACAAGTTCATGAATGCCACTATTGTAAACATTTTAGCGGATCAGAAAATACCTTATGGCAATGCCCTGGATGTTATGACATGTTTGGACACCAGGACATCAGCTAATATATATTTAGTGAAGACTATATGAAAGGCAAATTGCAAAATGGGCAAAAACTAATCCTAAGTGCTTCTTTCAGCACTGTAGCAGAAAAAGGAAAGTCAAAGAGGAGGTTAAGTGCATAAAGAATAAATGTGGATCGCTGGTATACTGTATAGCAAGGATATTGCGGATAACTTAAACAGTTACTTTGTTGAGAATTTTACCTTGGTCCGGGTTTTTATTCAGCCAGAGGGCATGTCTAATGCAAAAAATTATTTAGCGGAAATTGAGGTTAGGGATAATGTAGTATTAGACAAGTTGCATAAACTAAAGGGAGATAAGGCAGCGGGTCCTGATGGCTTATATCCAAGAGTGCTCAGGGAAGTTGGAGAGATCATCTTTAAACCGCTCTCAGCTATCTTCAGGCGGTCTTTAGAAACTGGAGAAATACCAAATGATTGGAAGCAGGGCAATATAATTCCAATATACAAGAAAGGGGACCGTACTGAACAAGGAAATTACAGGCCAGTCAGTTTTACTTGCATTGTATGCAAAATACTGGAATATATCATAAAAGACGAGCTGGAATTATTTGTTGAACATAATATCTAGAGGGAAAGCCAATATGGTTTTTTTACGGGAAGGTCATGCCTGACAAAACGTCTGGAATTTTTTGAAGAGGCCACCAAGACTTATGATCAGAGCAGGGCTTTTGACATCATATACTTGGATTTTCAGAAAGAATTTGATACACTACCGCATAAGTGACTAATTTTTAAAATGAACTCCATTGGAGTTACAGGAAGTATTCTGGAGTGGATTCAAAACTGGTTACAGGACAGAACACAAAGAGTGGTGATCAGTGGAATCTCATCTGAACTTGGTATGGTGGGGAGTGGTGTCCCTCAAGGATCAGTGATTGGGACCCCTGCTGTACCTAGTCTACATTAATGACCTTGATAGGAATATTGAGAGCAAGTTAGTTATATTTACAGATGATACTAAATTGGGAGGTTTGGCAAATAGTTTAGAGTCCACCAAAGTGATTCAAGATGATTTGGATAGAATCCAGAATTGGCCAGAAATGTGGCAAATGAAATTTAATGCAGCAAAATGTAAAGTTGTACATGTAGGTAGGTAAAAACATTAGACAGGATTACTTCATGGGAGATTTAAAACCGGAATGTGCTCCACATGAAAAAGATCTGGGAGTGATTGTTGACCAAACCCTCGCAGGTTCTAGCCATTGTGCCATAGAAGATAAAAAAGCCAATCAGATGCTGGGATTTTATTTCAATGTGGAATAGCTTGCCTGACCATATTGTTGAGGCAGAAACTTTGGGAATTTTCAAGAGCAGGCTTGACTTAAAGCTAGATACCATTCAGTCGTTGAGTATCTGAAGTGACAGATTCACAATGGTACAAAAGAAACTGGCGAGCCTAGTTGGGCTGAATGGCCTGTTCTCCTCACTCATGTTATGTTATGTGAAGTGTTTACAAATTAGTCTTGATTTTCACTTGAGCTAAAAAATCAAGGTACAATATTACCAATCATTAATCGAACCTGAGGGACAAAATTAGTCATACTGCCGCTGTGTGCAGTTGTTAGTTGCCCCAACAAACTTGGGAAACATGGGCCTATCCATGGGCAGAAGCTTGCACAGATTCCCTCGGCGAAGCCTGACTTGTCACTATAGTGGTCCCAAGGAAGAGTCACCAGTTAATGTTCTGAACACTTTTTCCCAGGTGGTGCAAGGAGCATGTCTTCGCAAAATATGGAACTGAATCACCCAGTAAATATTGGAGGATTCTGAAAGATGATGCCGTGCCAACAGAATTCAGCACTCGGCAGGTTTGGATCCAAGCACATATCAACTTTAGCTTGGCTGGAGAATTGACAGCATCAGCTACAGACTGAACAGGTAGGCTTTCCAAATCTTATGTCATCTTATTATTTGTCATTTTATTTATACTGATTTGCAAATGATTCATTGGACGAACTCCTGCTTACAGTAGATAATGTTTCAAACCTCTGCGCACTCAGGAGTTGCAACAATTGAAGCACCTATTACTAAAACCCCATAAGTCACACTTGACTTGACTTGTGGGGTTTTAGTAATCAGAGCTTCAATTCCAACAAACATGGCACTTCACTAACAATGTCAAAATCTGATCTTCTTGAGCTGATTTAGTCACAACAAATTTTTTGTAAAACTACCCAGAAATAAATTTTAATAGTTGGGGCAGTGAATTTTTATTGGGCATCCGCTGTCCCAAGTGTATTCTCTGCCTTTAACCCCTCTGTGCAGATGTAGACACCAGTGGACATGGAGCTGCTATCTTTATGCACATAGTTACACTATTCTATCAGTAGGGGGCACACCTGGAACTGTTATTGAATATTCATGAGTAAGCCATGCTGGAACACGATTTAGAATTTGGAGGAGTTAAGTCCCATCCCTCTTTCCCAGTAGTTGAATGAATTAAACTCCTCAGCAAGCCTGATGTGCAAACTGCTCCATATACTTGCCCTTACTATCTATCTGGCAGTTATCCGTTGTAGCAACCACTTCAGCAAAAATGAGCCAATGATATCCCAATTAAGGAGTTCAAAAAAATCCATTTTCTGAAGCAAAAATTCAACAAGGTATTGATACAATGTTATTCTACTATCAATTAGAGTCATCACATATAAAAACGTGAAATTCCTTAGTATGGATTTATGTGTAGATTCCTCCATCAACGAATTCAGTGGTTCCGTACAACCTCATACGATGCCTGACTGATATCCAGTCTCTCTCATACTTTCTCAGGCTTATCTGCGTAAAGTTCAGTTATAGTTCAAATCCGTACAAATCCAGAAGACGCGCTCAACACTAATTCACTACTCTCAACCAACTCCCAGCAATCCTGTCCCCAACGTGGTGCTCCCTGCCTACCAGGGAGATTTTTTTTCCCGAATCCTCGAGCTGTATTGATTTTCACTTTGTTGCTCAAAGGGTTTCTGAACATGATTGGTGAATTTTGCAAAGAACTATGCCCTTTCCATCATGACGTTTGATTTATTCTCGGGCACAGTTCAATCCCTCTCATTCCACAGTCTGTCACTCCTTCAATTTTGAGCATGGAGATTAGTCATTGAGTGTTCTGTGTCAGTCATTTTTTCCATTGATAGGGAAGAGTTTCAAGTTTCCAGCAATGTATTTCACATCCCATTTGATTTAATACTGTCCTCCATTTTAGCTTTAATAATATTTCATTGGCAGTTGATGCATACAACAAAGCCGATCATGAGTGATTCATACGTGTTTCTGCAGCTATGCATCATTACCACAGATTAGCATAGCATGTGCTGCTGCCACTGATAAAAGTGATTGTTATTGCAAAAAACATTATCAGGATCTTTCATTTAATGTTCACTCCAATATATTGCATTTATTGCATCCAGTTGCATTTATCCTGAGCTAACAAAGAAGTGTGTTTTTTCTTCATATGCTACAGATAATGGAAGATCACATTCTTTACAGCTCTGGCTGACGTAACCGCATCACTTTGACTACGACAAAGGGTATGCATGCCTCTAAGCAGAATGTATTGATCATCCTGTTTTTTGGTGCTTGCGCACAAGCGTTGGTAAGTGAAAAATTTTGTTTTTCTGTAGCATTGATATCCTTTGGAATAAATTTTATGACTTCATGTTGTTGACAGTTAACCGATGTCGACAAAATGGGACTCAAATGGCACTGCATACGCCAGGAACACAACAGATTGGTATCTCCCAGTTCTAACAGATAGGGCTGAGGTCCTGCTAGTTGCTATCCTGCTGCCTGAGAGCATTCCAAAGATGGCATCAGAATGTACCATCCCCTTATATTTAGAAAGTCTCTGCTCCTCGGTGGACCTCCACCCATATGCAACCCATTCAAAAATGAACTTGTGCTTTCCAAAAAGAGATGGTTTACTGCAGCCATTCGGTCACAATCTAGCTGGTGTGCCTTTGGTTATGTTTGGGGGAAAAAAAGAAAATTTGAGATCAGGTGGATGTGCTGAACTCTGTGTCATGGTGGGTGCTACTTCTCTTATTTCTCTATTTCACAGTACGAAATGACAATTCTCCTGCTTTGTCACTTTCGAGGAGCGAGGCAAAGCACTCAGGGCCTGCATGAAGTCTCCTCTGAAGGAGTTTTGCAGAGCAACTGACCTAACATCTTCACAATTCACAGCCTGTTATAGGCAACCTAAAAAGTTTTTAAGTTAAGTAGCAGTCTGTGCATAAAATGGCAATAGTAAGTAATTAAGACATTCAAAAGAGTGGCACATAGGACCTTTAAGTGGCAAAATGCATTTAGTTTGTGAAAAATTGGAACACAATTATTGTTTTATTTGTTGATTTATTTAAAATAATTTATCAGTGCCGCACTGCTTTTTATAGCCAGTAATGGCCGTGAAAAGCTTGATGTGGGCATGGTAACCGCTGAGAATTGAATTAAAGAATATTCCTCTCATACCAATGTGATGACAATGTTAATAAAAAAATAAATTACAGCATAAGTTTAGCAGATTTGGGAATGTTTGTTCATCCTTCAGCAGCAGGCTAACACGGCTAACACGCAAGCTAACACACTGATGACTGGCGTCACCAGTATGGTGCATTGTTGCTAAAACACTGACTCAGAGTAGTCTCTGTATGATCAATACACAGCACTTTTGATTTGGGCAATGGGACAAATTTAAGCTCTGACTATTCTCCTGTAGATATGAATGCAGATGTGCTCAAGTGGACAATGGGAACATCAACAAAGAAAGATACATTGCAGCTTGACTTTGCATTCATTGTGCACAGTGCTCTATCTGATTCTTCCTCTCACTTCACTTTTTTAATCAGCAACACAAATAGCTATCAACTATGCAGAAATTTCTTGAAAGTCTGCCATCAAATTTCTTCCCATTATATCCATAGACTTACTGTAAATAATAATTTACGACATGGAATTGTACCCACTAACTTTTAATCAAACAATTGATGACTGAATGCACATTTAATGCGTGAATCGTGGATGTATGTATTTGGGCTTTTATAGCTTTCTTGGAAAATCATCAGAACATTGCATCATTAATTAATTCATTGCTCTTTCTGCAAATGTCTGTTTTTCAATCACGTTGATGTATGGGCCTTAGGAACGCAATGGGTAATGACCTGTGACTCTTCAAATGTATGCGTTTAACCACTAGTGTTGAAAACATAGTTTTGTTTGGCTGGGGTAAAATTTGTTTTGTGTAATTTTAGTAAGAGCACAGGCGTTAAATTTTTTTTTATAGCTGTGTCAAGTTAAAAATGTTGTGTATCTTTAGCTGATGGAAGAGGAGAAGGAATAAAGGTTAAACCATTATGGGGTTGTCCTAATGTGCCCTCTGAGGCAGTGAGGCTGCAGCAGGCATTAGGTTAACACACCTGTATGGCCAGTGTAACTTATGAGCAGGAACACAATAAAAAGTGGGACAAGATTAGGGAGTGGCTATTTGCAATAATTCATGGTGGTGTGACTTGAAAATCCATAGGGAATAGGACCTGCTCCTCTTTCGGCTGGAATTGCCCATGGATCAATACAGGGGGAAATTGGTTGGCTGAATTAGATGAGCAGATGCAGCTAAGATTCTGTGAGACTGCATGAAACAAATCGCTCTATCTTGGTCTCCCTCCTTCTGTCTGAGACAAAGACACATGCACATCCATAATCACATATGGGCACTTGCACGTACACACACATCCATTTATATATATATATATATATATATATATAGACATGTTTCATTTAAGCATAGTATACATTTTTAAATCATAAATTTGACAGTCTGATAGTTTGAAGACCTCCCAAAAAAAGCTGCTTCAGTTTGTCACAAAAAGGCCTAAATGAATGAAAACTGATCATGAAAGCACGAGAATGTTTCTCTCAAATCTTTACTCTTCCCAAGGATAAATTGATCTGAAATTTTCAGAATTAGGCAGAGAATGTAATGAGTCTTAAGAAACCGATGGGTACAAACATGATGGATATCAATATTTGGTTAGACCTGTGACATGAGATGAAAGCCAAGAAAAGAACTCTTGGTTCAATGCTCAGATTGCACCGATTATCACAATGTCAGACTTAAATCAACAGGTTTCTGTTTCCACATGAATTCTGCAGGTCTAAGTTGTTGGCTTGACTTTGAGAACTTTAATCATACTCACAGTACATGTGCATTAATCATTGCTATAGGCAGGGGCTGACAATGTTCATTTCTCCAACATTTATATGGTTTACAAGCAAATTCAATGGGTTTATGCGCAAGCCTGTCACAACTGCATGCCCAGAAGTCTGGACGTTGTTGTGGCACAGGTATCCCTGGGTAAAGACTAGTTGGGTTTAAAAATAAGTACATTTGGGTTCCCTTGGACCACCTCTTCTCTTTATTTTCACGGCTCTTCGTTTGCCACCATGTGATGGAGCCAAATGTTTGCTTCCAAAATTGTAGGCGTGTCCCTCAAAACACAACTAAACTATTTATGATAGCATGGGGAACTGTAAAATATTAAGATAACATTTGACAAACACCAAAAACAGTCACAGCAAATAAAAGGATGGCCACAAGTCACTAAAACCTACTGAGCTGCAGCACCAGTCTCAACAAAAAGTGAGCATCTGTAAAAAAAAAGTGTGCTTCACAAAGCTGGTATAAATGGCAGTGCTTTGAATGGTTTGATCTCCCCTTGTTTGTAGTGACTTGCATCATAAACATTATATTCTTCCCTCATGGACTGGATGCAGATCCTGGGCTGTTGGTATGAACTTTAATGTGGTCATTATTTCATCAGACAGGTCAATCAAGCAGAATCATACATGATCATTGTCTTCAAGGACCTATGCCAAAAAAAAACCCATAATAAAACTCATCAGACCATTAGGGAAAATTATCCTGGTAATACCAGTTTTCTTCACTGTTGAAGCCTTGCCTGTAAAAATAGACTAGATTTCTTTCTTGTTTGCTTTTTGTTGTGTTCTGTTTTCAGATAGAATTGCCCAGATCTATTTCGAAGTTCAAAGCCCTTTTGGAAGAATCATGTTGCGTCTCCTTTGATCACTTTCTGCTTGACAAAAGCCTTGTGAGTGCATCAAGCCTGGCAAAGAATGTGGTATGAAAGGGAACCGTCTCATGTCATGACCCCCGCATTTAAAGTAATGTTGCCAAAGACACTGAGAATGGTGTGTCTGTGTGTGTGCATGCACACACGCGCGAGCGCATACTCGCAGCACATTTTGATGTGTTTGTGTGCGCTGTGAAAGTGTGCTTAATTGTGTACAGAGAGTGCCATTTTTCATAGTTGAATGAACTGCTGATCTCAAAGACGTTCAGCATGACGTCCAGGCCTTCTCCCATGTGTAGTGCTAGATCAACAGTGCAGGTCCATGTTGCTTTAAAGGCGTCCCTACTGTTGGTTGTACAAGTCATCTTGGGAAAAATTCATTTTTGAAGATTTGTTTGCCTGAGGGTGCACTGCATTTAATATAGCTTGAGGTTAAAGAAAAACCATATTCATCAACAACAAGAGCTAATACAACAAATAAAATTATTATCTCAACATGCAGATGATAATTATAATAGAGAGAAATTAAACTCCCTTTGCCCCAAATGAGAAAGAATTACAACTTATGTATGCGGTAAAATCAAACCAAAATTTCCGCAGAAATAATGAGGAATGGATAAAAAAGAAGAGCAAAGTACATAGTTCTTCATGAACTTAAAAGACAGAGGCTAATTAAATTAATGATCATTTATTGAGCCCAAAGATATTACTAGAGATAAACGTAAATATTTTTCAGACATTTTCTCACGTCATTACCCCCCAATTCCACTTTTAAGCCCCAATACAGAGCATTTTCCCGAGCAATCAGGTCATAGTCAACAGCAGAGGAGAAAGCCTTATGTGAAGGACCAATAACAGGAACTGTCCCGGTGGCCCTTGACTCCTTTAACACCCTGAAAAGGCCTGGACTGGATGGAATCCCAGCTGATTTGTATCAAATGTTTTATCACTACATTAAGTTTCATATTTTCGGATGTTTTGATAGTGCTTATATGGAAGGCAAACTATCTCATTAACAAGGCCTAATTTCTCTCATTTTCAAACAAGCATTGTCATGGTTATGTTTTTTTTTTGTCATGTTTATGTTCAAGTTCAGTGTCCATGATTTTGTCTTTTATTTATTCTTTTAGGTTATTGTTATTCTCAGGTTTTAGTTCAGTCCATTCTCCAGCTCCATTGCACTTGTCTCCCCTGTCTTGTGATCTAGTTTGTTCAGTCCATCTTCCCTGTCTGCGTGCTCACTGACTTCGAGTGATTTAAATGAATTCTGGTGTTTAATATATTCCTTCAATTCTCGTTTACTTCCTTCGCCTTACTGTTCTCATTACTAACAAAACTAACATTTTTATTTTGTATCATCGTCCACTAACACAACTAATCCATGTATATAGATTACTAACTTACTAACGAGCACTCTAGTTAAATCTGTAAAGTTGCACTGCTACTAATTAATACTAATTCCCTCTCTGCAATCGCCCTGTTCTTGTCTCTGCCTCCTGCTCAGCTTTACCTGTCTCCCCCTGCGTTTCAGCAAGATCTCTTGCACGTGCTTAATTACTTTCCTGCACTCACTATCTGTGCACTTTGAACTCCTTGACTGGAGCTGTTGAAATGTCAAAGGCTGTTTGTGTGATTCCCGTCTGTGTCTTGACTTTCGCCAATTTCCATGGTTAGGGTTTCTCTCATGTGATTCTCCCATTGTAATTAGTCTGATCCAGCTCACCTGTTCTCTGCGTAGCATGTGACTTCCCTCCCGTCTATTTAGGAGTCCTCACTGCAGTTCTGACTTTGTCAGAGCGTTGATCAATATTTCTTTGTGCAGAGTATTGTGTATGCCATTGAGTATTGATTTTCTTTGACTGGTTTGTCTGACTTCGATTCTTGCCATAGCCCTTCTTGTATTGTTTTTGTCTTTTTGGATTTTGACCTATTTTTGTATGATGACGATTTCTGTGTTTGGATGCCCTGTGTATGACCCTGGGCTTTGTTCATCGACTACAACTTTTTGCCTATCGTCTATGTCTCTTTGCTCATCTGTCTTCCTGGTTCTGACCCCTGCCTGTCCAGTCGACACTGTTTTTGGATTTCATATTGTGCCTTGGCAATTGTGTTTTTTGGCTTTGACTTGGACTTAAAGTCATACGTTTTTTGGATTTCTATCTTTTCCGTGTGGTTCCTGAATGCTACTTCACAGTCATAATTTACAATATTCAGATCTGACTAGTCTAAAAAAAAAACTGGAGGCCTATTACATTAAAGTTTCATGATGTAAAGATTTTGTCCAAATTTCTTTCCAATTGGATAAAAGAGGGATTTAAGTGTCATTCATCCAGATGAATTGGCATTCATGAAAGGGAGAAGTATAAACGATAATATTAGACAGATATTTAAAGTTAAAGAGTTTTACGACAGGGTAAAAGAACCCAGTATAGTTTATACTGCACATCTCAAAAAGGTTTTTAATGAATTACCTTTAGATTTCTTGTTCAAATGTCTGCACTTTTTCTACTTCGACCCATTCATGATCAATTGTATAAAAACACTTTACTGTAATTCAAAATGCAACATACTGACTGATAATGAGTGCTAAGAAACAATATATTTGACAAGGGGCTTGAAACTATCTGCTTATTTGTTTGTCCTGTGTATTGAAAAATTTTTAATCAAATATTACGAGTTAATACCTAATATACCTAATTGGAAGCTAGAATTAGCACGCCTGTACGGTGGTGATGGATATACAGAAATGGCTTAATGTTCTAAATTCTAACTGCAAAAATAAAGACTCATCGCCTGCGGGTGCTTTAACAGTGAGTACAGTGGTTTAAAAAACTGCGGGTGCTTGTTGAAGAGTGCGTCTAAAAAGCTGTGGAAAAACGACACAATGCTCACGCCATTTAGGACAGATTATAAATGCATTTACACACAGGTTTATTATATTGTGGCATTTCGATGAACCTAATCTGCTTTTGCTTTAGCAATGTTCTTATTTTTATTCATGAAGGTTATATTTGAATATGCTTGCATATGCTGTGATGCGCTACAATACAGACATCATGTGAACCCTCTTCTGTTACAGTAAGTGTGTAATTAACACGTTTGTACTGCGGTTTTGTATAATATGAGGGGTTCTCTTGTCACAAAATGGTATTGGCATTTTTACCCTGTAAATGTATACAAGTCCAACCATGTTCCAAATCTGGGTCCGCCTGTGAAAACTGCCTGTCCCCCATCCAGATTATTCTGGCTATGGGACTAAGTTCCTGTCTATTAGTTCCTCCATCACTTGTATACTGGGCCCGGCACACTGGCCAGGGTCAATATACATTTTTTTTTTTTTTTATGAAAAAAAGGAACACAAATATGAGAATAATTTCAAAAAATGTAATTGATTAGATCAGCCTTTCTCAAACTTTGTTGAGTCAGGGCTCACTAATGCATGGCCCTCAGCCACCAGGCACCACATAAGTCCAAGTAAAATAAATAAATAATAAATTAAAAAAAGATAATTAGAGAGGGAGGATCCTTATCTTGCTTTTCCCAATACCAAACTGTATTAAGATCTAAATTTATAATAATTTCAGTAGTATACATATACTTTTCAGTTTCATTCATCGCATTTTCACTTTCAGGGGTGGGATCAGGGAGATGCAAAAAAGAGACAGGCCAAATTAGTTTGGGGACGAGACAGGAAAAAAGAAATGGCCTTTTATGCCATGAATTACACTGACGATCTTCATAGATGTTGTGTATTCTCTGGCAAAGTTTTAAATGTAATGGCCCCAATTTGTTATGACATTTATACAACAACAGCAACAGCAAGGGATGACAGACACAGTTTTTAAAAATTAAACACATTTAATTAACAAAGACAATAACAACTAACTAATCTACTATCTACAACTAATGACCAAGATTGATTAACAAAAACAGAAATATTTACAGTCCCTTTTGTGGGTGGCTTGATGATGTCCTGGGTGAGGAAAATTCTCCAACACAGGCAAAAATCCACTAAATAAACTTCACAGGTCTTGAAACAGAATGACAGGTTTGGTCACATGTATCCTTCTCCTTGCAATTTCTCCTACTACTTCACTGTCTCAATTCTCCTCCTTATATACTCTCTTGCAGACCCCACCCACATTAAGACCTCTTTTTTTTTTTATTTTCTGGGACTTGCCCCAGACATGCCCAGAACATGTCCAAACCTAGCTCCAGTCTGGGCTCAACAAAAAAAAGGTAAATACTGCCATCTAGTGGCTTCTATTCACTTTACATAGAAAACAGAAAATTGTGGAAATCTCTCTTGCACGCATAATATACATAAACAAGCAGCACTGCTGTGTTGGATATGGCAGTCGTCTCTTCTCATTGCAGGGCAGAATACCTCGACTTGTGGGCCCTGTCCAACTGCTGAGACTCTAAGCTGCCATATCTTTGATTTGCAGCAATACAGCATTATTGGACAGTGGGATATGACTGAACTTGGTCGCAGCAGCTGAGCAGAATACGTCATGGCATCACTACAACTGAAGGGATCAGTATCATTTCACCCATCATAAATAGAGCTGTAGATTTTGAGAAGTGATTGGCCAGGAGACATTTTAACTGTTTTGTTTTTCTTTCAATTAGGTTAGTTTGCATGACTTAAATGTGATTGGCCAATTCATCTTTCTTTTTTTTAATTAAACCTCAGGTTTCTCTCTGAGATGTATGTGCTTTTTCTTTAAATGTCTCCGCATTTCTGACAACATTAGCGCTTCATTAACATCATTATATAAAGTCTATGTTCATTACTTGAACAGACCTTTCAGATGATACTTACCGTTTGGTTTTGGTGAGCAGCCAATATTTCATATGAAGCCAAATTCTGTTTCTAATACAGGTTCATCACAATGTACAGCATCATTGCTGGTGGCCACATGCTGTTTTATTGAAATAAATGTCCAGATGTTACAGCTAGGAGCAGGCCATGACTAATGCAAAGGCCAGCTAAATTTGGACATTCAGAGAGGAAAGGTCTGTCAGAGCGAGTGATTGTCAAGACGACACATATTATTTTCTGCAACTGCCATCTGCTGAGTAACGTAGTCATTCATACTAGTGAAATCAGTGGTGCACAAAGGAATGTTAAATTATCTGTTGTAATGAATATAGATTTACAGCACATTTATTTTATGAAGATGAGCACATTGCCCTCCAGTCATGCCTCTATGGCCCGGTGCCAGTCTGCAGCCTATAGTTTTAGAACTGCTGGATAAGATCATTTGGTTTTAAGAATATCAATATGTAAAGCAGCGCACAGTGGTATATGGGGAAAATGATGTTGCTCTCATTTTTTTCCACTAATATGCTTCAGGTACTATTTCTACTTTCAGCAGCACTTAAAGCACCTATATTACCACTGGGGGTTTATAGATTTAGCATACCTAAATATCATTCATGCAGTAGTTCAAAGGACTGCCATTTTGTCTCTGCAATATCACCCCACACCCTGAATGGCAACGGTATGCAAGGTTTGGTACAGTGCATTCAGAATATTGAAAACACTGGTCCCATGCTATTATCACAGGCAAAGTCAATGGGGCTGGGGAGGTTTGGAGTGAAATGCTTCCACAAATCAATGGACAGTAGCATTGAGCATTCGACATGTGAATAATCAAGTCATCCATTTAGCATATTTCTGTTTAATTTGGAAGAAATGGCACCGGTATTATGGATTCTTCCTTGCTAATGAGATCTTGGGACTTCAATGAAATCAAACCAAAGGAACACAGAACCCCTGAAGACTTAATGATCAAAATATACCAGCATAAAAGAAAAGCAAATGGATTTTACATCATACCATATTTATAGTATACTATCATAGGAAACAATCTTCTATCAAACAATGAAGACAGTAGACACATAAAAAGAAAAGCAGAGTTATCATGGAAACATTTCATGCTGTGATAATCTCCATACTGGTATGAATGGGGTCTTGGGAAAACTACAGCAGGGAAAATAAGTATTGAAACTGTTAACATTTTCTCAGTAAATATATTTCTAATGGGGTCATTGAAATGGGGAAATGAAATTTTCAACAGATGTTGGTAACAACCATAGCGGTTGAGAGGCCATGGCGGTTGAGTGCATTACTTATTGTTTTCTTTCAAACAACTGTACCTCCTTTTTCGAGGTCTTTCTGAAGCTCATGGCAAGTGGTCATTTGCTCATGGACAACTCTTCTGATTATTCTTTTGACTCCTGTCAGAAATCTTGCGAGGAGCACCTGGTCATGGCCGGTTTATGGTGAAATAATGTTCTTTCCACTTTCCACTTCCGGATTATGGCCCAAAATTGTGATGCCGTAATCCGGAAGGAACATTCAGAAGTTTTCGAAATACGTCTGTAACCAATGCCATCAATATGTTTTGCAATAATAAGGTTGCAAAGGTCTTGAGAGAGCTCTTTGCTTTTAGCCGTCATGAGAAGCTTCTTGTGTGACATCTTGGTAATGAGAAACCTTTTTATATGCCATAAATTAGGACTGAATTTGCACTGATAAGAGGCAGGATTGCTTTTTAACTACTGACAGATGTTAGCTGTTTACTTGGCTTTCCATGCCTTTTTGCACCTGGTTTTCTTCATGTGCTCAATGCTTATTCCCTGTGTCATTCCACTTTATTATGCATAACTTAATTTGTAGACTTACAAGTATTTGTTTTGATTTCATTGTATGTATGGATTAATTGGGTTGTTGGTGACATCTGCGAACATTTCATGTCAATAGCTCCATTCGAAATATGTTTATTGAGAAAAATATAGACGGATTCAACACTTATTTCCCTGCTGTATTCTATCCTCATTGAAGTTATCCCCTCACAAGGACTTTTATCATGCATTTTCCAAAAAGTGCTATCCAATACAAGCATAATAAAGTAGTTGTTAAAAAAACATTGTTTTCAACTTTGCTTACTTAACAGAATTTGTGGTTTTCTTGGTTCATCACAGATAGGGAGAGATTTATGTCTTTTATAATCAAAACTCAAAATTATATCAGTGAATATAGAAATGGTGAGCATTGTAATTATGAGATGTCTATTCAAATGTCCCAGATAAAGAAGGAATGTCATGTTGTAATTGCTAGTTTGTCAACTGACAGCCTTGCATCTGGACCTTCTAAAAGGAAGTCTTTAAATAGATTTGAAAAATGTCATTCCAAGTAAAATCACCTTGATTTTCAGAAATTACCTGGGTGACCCCTTCAGAATCAGTTGAAATTTAAATGTTTTAAATGTTCATAGCCACAAGAACAGCAAAATGCAAATTTTTAGCCTCCACTTCCAATTAGTTTTGTGGGTATAGGAGATGAAGAATTGGGCTGCAGGCTCTCCTCTAGCATTTGACAGTACAACTTTTTATTTTCACTTAGTTAATGAGCCTGTGAAACAGTAGCTGTCTTGGAGCTTGAGCCTGGATTAGTTTTTACTGAATTTTGGCATTAAATTCAATAAATAGAGCATAGTTTTTTATTATTATACGCCCATCATACGACGGGACGTATTATGGAATCATGATGTCTGTCTGTCTGTCTGTCCGTTGCTTGTGTTCACAATAACTCCGCCAATTCTCAATCGATTTTATCCAAATTCACACATCATGATCATATCAGGAGGAACTTCGATGAGTTCAGAAATCAGCCTGATTGGATCACCCTCTTTCTCAAAATTAACCCTTTTATGCCCCGAAATCGACAAAAAGAGTCTGTCCGTTGCTTATGTTCACAATACAATTCACACAGCATCACCGTATCAGGTGGAACTTAGATGAGTTCAGAAAGCAGCCTGATTGGATCACCCTTTTTCTCAAAATTAACCCTTTTATTCCCCGAAATCGACAAAAAAAGTACACAAAGTAAGGCGACAGAATGAAGAAATTCGAAATAGAGAAGCTAATATACATGCTGAGGCAAACAAACTAAGGACACAAAGTGAAGATTTCCGAAAGAAAGAAGCCAGTAAGGATGCAGAGGCACGCAAAAGAAAGCGACAGAATGAGGAGTTTAGAAAAGAGGAAGCTAAAAAGGATGCAGAAGCACACAAAATAAGGCGACAGAATGAAGAAATTCGAAAGAGAGAAGCTAAAAAACATGCTGAGGCAAACAAACTAGGGAGACAAAGTGAAGATGTACCCTCCCATCAAACTGTTGCGTGACGGGCGTATATTGCTGTCTCTGACTGCTCTTGTTTACTTATGTTTATGGATGTAACGGTATGAAAATTTTATCTCATGGTTATTGTGACCAAAATTATCATGGTTTTCGGTATTATCATGGTATTTTTAAAAATGTGTTCAATATGTTCCGAAAGCGCTGATAGGCCAACACAAATTGAATAATTTTTGAAAATATAACTGTCTTTATTATATTTCAAAAATATAGGCAAAACCTTATCAAAAGTGCAACTCTTGGCGTCAAAGGAATAAGGGTTCAGCATGTTAACAGCTTATTTGTCAGGAAGATTTCTAGTAGTAGTAATTATACAATTCCAAACATTCAAGCTAAGACATTAAGAACAATACATTAACAAATCTATGAAACACCACTTATTATATACTTGTTTTCTTCATCATCAAAATTAAAATGTAGAACTGTACACATTAGCACTTTAAAGTAAACCTTAAAAGAATAAGACAAAAGTGCATTATGCATTTAAAATAGCCACTATAAACAAATTACAAAAATAACTACTACAATCATGTGTAATCAAATCCAAATGTTCAAGTGTTGATGACATTTAAATTGCAAAAAATATATATGCAAACAAATCAGTGGAACAGAACTGATTGGATACTTGTTCTCTCCTTCATCAACAAATAAGATGATGCTGATCTAGCATCATGGATCATTATTATCTCCCGCCGTGCGATTAGTGCGAAGTGGGGGATATAGCATTGGGCTCCGTCCGTCCGTCCGTACGGACACATAAAATCGAGGTGGCAGGGGAGACTGCCATGTTAGTGGCAAACTTATTATTATCAATGGGCTACCATTCATATCAATGTACATACGATTTCGCTTATTGCTGCTTTTGTTGCAAAAATTTGTCAACATTTTCATCGGGGTTTACCGTTACACTGGAAATCGTTACATCCCTACTTATGGTTTCATAAGATTGGCATTTTGTCTACTATCACCTGAAAAATTAAAGTCCTAGACACCTTCCAAGGGGTGCAGGAAAGCACAGGACTTTGATTTTTTTAATATAGACATCTGTCAATTTAAAAATTCCATATTGCATAGCTATCACGCGAAATCAGAGATTGCAAACTTCCAGCAAGGCTGAAGAATCCCCATCTTTCAAACACCATAAGTTTCTGATATTTTGTTGACTCTATTGAGATAATGCCTCTCATCTTTATCATTTCAAGTCATTTCACATGTGTGAAGATGCGACTGGAAATATCAAATTATTGTCCTCACAATGGTGGGGAATCCTGAAAAAATCCTGGATTCACTCCAAGAATCTAATCACCTATACATTGGCCCAAGGTCCACTTCTGGAACAATTCTCATGCAGGTTCATCCATTAGTTAATCTATGGATGAGTTCTATAATATGAATATAATATAATATTTATCCATAATCCTGCTACGTAACCAAAATAGAAATGAAATCACACGTAGAGAGATACCTCTGAAAACTGGAAAACAAGAGACATGAGGATACTCAAATGTACATGATTATTCCCGATAATGCCTAATAGTTTTTCCATTTTAGTTTGAATGTCTTTTTGTTTGTTGGATTAATCATTTGATAGACCAACCACTGGATGACTCTTGCACTGCACCCATTGAGAGATTTGGTTGAAAATGAAGATTTACCTACTAATAGCATTCGTAATTATTGGAGATAGGGATTTTAATCGCCCTGGCTTGTCCAAATTTAACAAAAATGTGGGAATTTAGTCAGGGCCCTAATGTCTATAATCTCTGAAAATTGGAACAAAATTGGTAATTAAATAAAAAGTCGCAATCTGACTTTGAATCTGACAATCTGAAATCAATCTTGAATCTGACTTCAATTTTCTACTACAGGTTATAATTGTTGGTGAAAATGACCCATTTCTACTAGAGAATGCCAAACTGTCAAAATGTTCAGGTGTAGGTTCCATATCTCCAGCTTGTTTTCTTCACAACATATAAACCAAAATATTCTTTTCAGCTTTCGGATGACTTTGAAGTTTGACCTAATTTCGCAAAAATACAGAAGAGCTTATTGTTCCAGATGTTTATTACCCCGCCTTTGAGCGTGAGTATGGTAATCGACTCGGTGTGTTTGTTAGTCTATTTATTTGTTTGTCTCCCAAAACCCAACCCTACGTCTACATTGTCAGAGGAGGCAGGTAATGCCAACCAACAGGGCTCTGGTGGGTCAATCCCTCGCTAGATTGATTAAACTGATTACATAAACATGGATAAGCAAGGAACAAGACAGAGCTCCTGAGATTGACCTGTTGCTTCTGCAGAACACACAAAGTCTTCCAGTCAAAGCTTTGGGAAGCTAGGAGACTGATTGTCCTTCCAACTAAAAGACCGACTGAGATTGGAACCTGGAATGTCAGAACAATGTAAGGAGCAGAAAAAAGTACTAATATCATGAGAAAGATGAAAAGCTGCAGATCCTCAGTCTGTTCCTAACCAGACGGACAGGCTCGGGGGAAACAAAGCTGTCAACAGGCGAAACATTACTCCACTTGGGACATGATGAAGAAGTCACACCACACACACAAGGGGTCGAACTCATGCTGTCAAGGAAGGCAACTACAGCTCTCAAAGGATGGGAGCTGATCTCCCCTCGCATCAGCATAGCACGGTTCAGAACAGCCCACAAGAGGATCACTCTGAGGACCATAGTTGCATATGCCCCAACACATGACATGGAGAAGTCAAAGAAAGAAGAGTTCTACGAGAAACTGCCGAGTATGACGATGAAGTCCACGGAGAAAGAGCTCATGCTATTGACAGGCGATATGAATGGCAAAGTGGGAAATGACAACTGTGGCTACTCATTCATAATGGGATGACACAGGCTGGGCTGCAGAAATGAAAATGGGCAGCTGTTCATGGACTTCTGTGCTGACAATGATCTATTCATTGCAGGCTCTGTGTTCCCAAACAAGAAAAAGGCAACTTGGGCCTCCCCTGACCAGAAGATCTGCAACCAGATCGACCACATATGGAGACTCTTCTGACCCTCACTACTTGATGTGAGAGCAAAGAGTGCAGCGGATGCACAGTCTGATCACCACCTGATCATGGCAAACGTGCAACTTAAACTGAAGAGGACACATGCTAAAGAGATAGCAGTCAAGTATGAAATCAAGAAACTGGAAGAAGATCTTCACCATTGAGCATTCCGCATAACTCTTTGCAACAAATTTGAAGCTCTTGACAAGCTTAGAGAGGAGGATGAAGGTTTAGAAGAACAATGGAGAAAGGTTAAGAAGACTGAGCTGGAAACCTGTGAGGAGAGCCTAGGGAGAAGGAAAAAGGAGATGAAACAGGGCCGGATCCAGCCTGCTCTGACTGGATGTGTAAGAAGAGGTCAGAGGAACACCAGGTGCAGGATCCAGATGTGTTCATTAAACTCAAAACACTAAGGATAAATTGGCAGACACGCCAGACATAAAACACCGTGCTCAAGCACTGAACAAATGGGAGAACTGAGGTACACTGCAAAAGGCAGGGGGAAACAGAAATACACTCTCCAAGAGCGGATAAACTAAGAAAACAAAAACCGAACCTAACTATACTGATGGATACACTGAGAGACTTTAACACGGGGCAGACAAGACTAGGGCGCGGCAAACGAGACTCGGGAAACATACACGGGAGAAACTCAGAAGGCACAAGGAGCTGAGACTTCACCATGAAACACCGAGACAATACAGAGAATCCGTCTGACAATCCATTCTCATACTGCCACATAAATAGCCACAAGAGGAGGCGGGCACTCGAAAAGCAATCTCGGACTGAAACAGAAACACATGGGATTAATAAAAAATTAAACGAGAACCGGGTTAACAATAAAGACTCCAGAAAAGACGCAGAGACCATCAACCAAACTAGACAGTTTAGATTAAGGTAATCTAAGCGTGACGAGGAAAAAAGCACCAGAAGAAAAGTGAGGGAAAGCATAGTTTTAAATGTAGTTAAACAGAGAGCTCAGATTGAATGCACAGAAGCCAGAAACGCACACGCTCGCTAAACAAGTTAATCAAGGTTAATACTACGTGACGAATTATTTACAATCACCCTTAAATAAGTGCTGGTTAGTATGGGTTAGTAATATCCTATCAGAGAGCGCATTCACTCAGAGTTTCGCGAGACCCAGAATTAAACACAGCTGGAAGCAAGGAATGAAATACCAAAGCCGAAACCGAAAGAGGAAACGTGATTGGACGACATCACTGGAGACAGATTGGGGGCGGATTGTCAGACGGCTGAACTGAGATCTGGAGAAATAAGCCGAAAGTAAGCACAAGCACAAATAAACAGGGGACAGCACACGAAAGGGCAGAATCATAACAGGATGTGCAGTGAAAATTTCTGGGGGGTGCAATGGTACATAGTGGTGGTCTAGGTTCTAGCGGTGGGTATTCTGAGGCCTAAGGACCCCATCCCCAAATCCATCCCTCCACACATTAATATACTCAAGCAAAAAAAAAAAAAAAAATGCTATGGCATTTCTTATTCAAAATGTTTGGTTTTTGTTAATACGTTTACACTTACAAGGTCTCAAGGTCCCCTCCCCCCATTTTAACTTTCTCTTTGCTCCCTTCATGAAACATTTTTCTTCGATCTAATCTATGCACAAATCAATGTTTGCATGGGCAACCAATCAGCTCAATTAGTCAGGGTAATTGACAAGTCAGCATATCCGATCACAAGAGTGGATTATTTTAGATGAACCCAGGAACAGAACAAATCTGGGCTGTACCAATTTCAGTGCATTTTCTCCTTGTTTGTGGAATAATTGTCGGGATACTCTGAAGATAGATTGCCGTATCCTGTTCAAGTCCAACAATAAATTAGTTTTGGATATGAAAGTAAACAAGGCCAGATGTACTTGCTTTTAGTTTTGATTTATGTCATTATTCTATTTCTGCATTTGGTTTTATTATTACTTTTAATCATATTTTGAAAAAAAATGTCCTGCCTTTTATCTAAAGTTGCTGTCGGTGAATTTTGTGTCATTTTAACTGCATGTGTCACTTAATTCCCATGTAAATGTATAGTTTGTAATCAGGGCTCCCCTGCCAAAGAGACCTCTGTCTCAATGGGACTTCCCGGCAATGAAGGTTAATAAAATAAAATAAAAATCGATAGAATTAAAATCCTGCATACACACTAGCCTGCGAGCAGGCTCTCTTGTTTGCGATGGGAGGGGGAGAGGGAGGGAAAAGAGAGGCTGCATGAAAGCCGGGGCTTTGTGAGTGCCCCGCATTTGTCCACGAACGCAGCATTCTAATTGGTCGAATCGGACAGTTGAACACTCACAGGGCTGGCATAAGATCTGAAAAATCGGGGGCAATTATTAACAATTAGTCCTGGCTCATTCTAGATGGTTTTACTTTATTAACGCATTTTCCAATTCAATAATAATCAAGTGGCAATTGAAGACACAAATCTCTCCCCCACACCATCTAAAAGCGACTAAATAATGGGATACATTCAGTACAGACAAACAATGTAATTATTATTAGGTTTATGTACTGGCACTCATTTCAGAACTCTTCAGCAAATGAAGGTAATTTTGGTGACTAGCAGGTGGTTTCATCCGTTTACATTTTCCAATCGGACAGCGTGACCGTGCTGCAAAAACAGGTGTACGTACATGTCTATGGAACGAAATTTCTTCCAAAAGAATTTGAATTGAATTTTGGTTTTGAATTGAATTTAATTAGTTTTGAATTGAATTTAACCTGCTTTGAATTGAATCTTTTGGTTTTGAAATTGAATTAACAAGTTATCTGAAACTGACTCCAATTATTTGTATTGAATTTCAGAGAAAACTTGAAGCATTTCATTCAGTTCTCACATTCAAATTCAGTTCATGAAATTCAAATTCAAAATTCAAATTCAAGTTGAGTAGTATCACATGGCGAGCTGCAGTCACGCCTCTGTCCCTCATGGCTTGCCTTATTTGGAATAGGGTAACTATGTAATTTCCGGGAAGCGCACCTCAGAACGAATTCTAAACCCACCCGACTATACACCGAAAACGTTTACCAAAACTTTGGCTCTTTATCAGTTTATTCGTTTTAGCTCATCATATTAATCTTCAACAGTTAACCCTGAGTTAGCCTAAGATCATCAGTAAATGCACTCGTTAATTATCCTCCACCGCGCGATTAGCGCAAAGCGGAGGATATAGCATTGGGCTCCATCCCTCCGTATTGACAAATAAAATTGAGGTGACAGGGGATATTGCCATGTTGGTGGCAAACACTTGTTTCTATAGTTTCTTCATCTAAAAATGCTCACGTTAGTTACGAATGAGTGTCTTTTCTCCGTCGGTATGTGTAAATGTATTTCAATGGCGAGCCTACATGTTAAAGCTCCTGTGCTTCAAGTGTAACGTTGTATTCAGTCAAAATAAAAATAATTAGAGCTGTTCAGAACTTAAACTTCAAATTCCTCAGAATTCAGTACTTTCTACTGGTCATCGGTAATGTCACTAGTTTGGTCTCTGGCAGGTTAAAACCCTGAAGAAATATGCTGAAGTAAAAACTCGAACATAGCTCACTCACTGTAAAGACGCTGCCAGAGACCAAACTAGTGACTTTGCCGAGGAGCCACTGAATTAACATTGCATTTCATGTTTCCGTGAATGCTGTAGATGATTTGTCGGATATAGCTAGCCAGCTATAATTGAACCTGGAGCGTTTAAAATGCTGCTACAGCACCATGTGCATACAATGCGTAACTCCGTGTTGGCACAGTATTTCAGCAGAGAGCATATCCGGGTACTCTTATCTGCAAATTTTCGTGCATGAGTGAATTTGCATGTGCGTGAACTACCGCTCTAAATGAGGTATATTTCTTTGACTTGTTTCAGCTGCAACCCCTACTAGATTAATAGAAGTCTCTTCTCTTTGCGGGTATGTCATCATTTTGTGACTCTAGGTATTCTGAACCATTAAGCCATATGAAGTTTAAGTTCTGGACAGCTCTATCAAATTATTTTGATTTTGATTGAATATAAGGTTACACTTGAAGCCCTCGAGCTTGAGCGCTTAGGCTTGCCAGCTAAATATATTCACACATACCGATTGGGAGAAAAAGTGACCCAGTTGTAACGAATGTTAGCATTTTTTACTACGCCGAAGAGACGCTAGATATTAGCGAGTGCATTTACTAATGATTTTGGGCTGACTCAGGGTTTACTGTTGAAGATTAATATGTTGAGCTAAAACAAATAAACTGATAAAGAGCCGAAGTTTTGGTATGCATCTTCGGTGTATAGTTGGGTGGGTTTCGGCCCTTTATCATTTTATTTGTTTAAGCTCATCATATTAATCTTCAACAGTTAACAGTAAAGGCCACTGAAGAGGACTGGGCCGCCTGTGAGTGCTCTGTGACGGGGGACAGGCCGACGGAAGCACCCGCTGCATGTCGAGAGTTGTAACGATTAAAGTCGCTAAGTCGTCTCTCTCACTCATCCCACCTCCTCTCGCACACTGCTCCATGTGCTTCTCTACTTCCAGTATTTTGGCTGTGTCGAGGCGGGCCATAAAGTAACTAACCAGTCACAACACGAGTCCTCTAAAAGAAAAACGGTGATCGCTGTAATTTCGATCAATCCTACCCTCTGATCACAGAGTTCATGTTGGCTACGTGTGCACTATGCAGTGAGGGGGCGTGTTCTCTTTCAACATAGTGCTGCCAGCGCTGCTGCTGTTGCAACAAGTGTGTGTTGTTCGCCTGGAAACAGCGGGCCAGTGGCTGCATTTTATTTATTGGCAGCCAGGCAGGCCAATAAGGACCAGGCCACCGGGAAAAGTCCAGAGCGTCCAGATGAGCCTGCACGCGCCTGCAAGTGCTGTCCTTGCGCTCATGAAGAGCAGGCCAGGGGGGAGTGTGGCTTCCCGGTGGGAATAAAGCCAAGTCTTCAGTTGTAAATGTGCAAAGAGAGAGTAAACCGGGTGGGGTCCCTAGTTTTAAAAGTTCTCTTGCCCGTTTCATTGCTTTTAGGCTCATTATATTGGGAAACGTAAAGGGAGGGGGTGGAGCTGTATAGGATGTTTCCGTTTCCTGGTGACTGCATGGGAAATGTATTTCTGTGGGCTCTACACTTGGATGACCCAAGGAACCCTGGATAAAAGGAGGAGTGGAAACGAGGAAGGGAACCCTGAAGAGTGTCAAGACCAGAGCCTCAAAGAAGAAATTCCAGAAGCAGTGCAGTGAATTACACCATGAGATAAAATCCAGAGTCAGGACTGACAAGAGACGCTACTTCTAGGAACTTACCGAGGAGACAGGGGAAGCAACAAAGAGAAGAAACATTCAAGAGCTGTAACAGATCACAGGGAAAAAAAAGACAAGACCAGAAAAGCCCATTAAGAACAAGAACAGAGCTACCCTCTGGACTAAGGAGGAGTAAGGAGCAGAGTGGGAGGAACACTTCTCAGAGCTGCTCAATCAGGATCCTCTGCATGCCATGGCTTACATACCACCAGTAGCTGATACCCTGAAGTTGAAATTGATCCCCTTTATGAGGGAAGAGATTTGGACGCCAATAATGTCCCTACAAAACCGGAAGGCGGCAGGTCATGAAACGATGCCAAGCGAGGTATACAAAGCAGACATCATCACTAGTGTGTGGGCTTTCCACCCCCTTTTTTAGGAGAATCTGGCTGGAAGAGAAAGTGCCACAGGATTGGAAACAGGGCCACCTGGTGAAGCTCCCAGAGAAACAAGTGCAAGAACTACGGGGGTATCATGCTGCTTCAAACAGGCAGCAAGATCTTAAATCGAGTCACCGTGGAGTGACTGAAGGATGCAGTGGAGGCCAAACTAAGATACCACCAGGCCGGTTTCAAAAAGGAGAGGTCATGCACTGACTAAAGAGAAGAGAAAGTGGGGATGGATCGGGCACACTTGGAGGAAGGGCATGTCTAGTGTAATGTGAATATAGGCCACTAGATGGCAGTATTTACCTTTTTTTTGTTAAGCTCAGACTGGAGTCATGTTTAGACATGTCCTGGACATGTCTGGGGCAAGTCCCCGAAAAAAAAAAAAAAGAGGTCTAAATGTGGGTGGGGTCTGCAAAAGAGTATATAAGGAAAAGAATTGAGACAGTAAAGTAGTAGGAGAAATTGCAAGAAGATGACCAGACCTGCCATTCTGTTCAAGGCCAGTGACGTTTCTTTTGTGGATTTCTTTGCCTGTGTTTGAGCATTTTCTTCATCCAGGACATCACCAAGCCACCCCACTAAAAAGGGACTGTAATTATTTCTGTTTTTTCTTATTTATCAATCTTGGTCTTTAGTTTGAGGTTGTTATTAGTCTTTGTCTTTGTTAAAAATTAAATGTGTTTTGGTTGTTAAAACTGTGTTTGTCATCCCTTGCTGTTGCTGTTGTGTTATAAATGTAATAACAAATTGGGGCCATAACAAATTGGGGGCTCAAGGTCCGGGATAGACCAATGTGTGAGTAATTTATTGAAAATCTAACATTCCAAATTGTAAAATTGTTTTTGTGAATTTTCCTAGATATATATTGACAACAGCAATGGATGATTTCTTGGCATCACCAACCGTAGGGGTTTTGAAGTCTTTTAAAAAGACAGAACTGCTAGAAATTTGCAGACAGTTGGAGCTGACAGAGGTAAAACCAGCCATGCGAAAAGCAAGACTGGCTAGAGACATAGTTGAATATTACATTGATGAAAATGTGTTTGCACCAGGAGATCTGGAACACTTTCCAGTGGAAAATCCAAATATAGAAATGGAACTTAAATTAAAAATGCTAGAGATTGAAAGGGAGGAAAGAGAAAAAGAAAGGGAGGAAAAAGAGAAAGAAAGGGAAGAAAGAGAAAAAGAAAGGGAGGAAAAAGAAAAACAAAGAGAATTTGAGAGGGAAGAAAAAGAAAAACAAAGGCAGTTTGAGTTAGAAAAATTAGCAAGAGAAGAAAAACAAAGAGAATTTGAGTTAGAAAAATTTGCAAGACAGAGAGATTTTGAATTAGAGAAATTCGATAGAGAAGAAAGACTCCAAATGGAGCAACTAAAAATAAAAATTGCAACTGAAAATAAATTTCGGGCTAGCCAGGAGGTAAAACTGGTGCCTCCATTTTCGGAAAAGGATGTTGACAACTATTTCCAATGTTTTGAAAAGGTAGCAAAGAGTTGCCAGTGGCCAAAGGAACACTGGCCTCTGATGTTGCAAACTGTCCTCAAGGGTAAAGCTCAACAAGCCTATTCGGCTTTGTCTGCAGATGATTCCTCTGATTATGAGGTTGTCAAAAAGGTTATTTTGAGAGCTTATGAGTTGGTTCCAGAGGCTTACCGACAGAAATTCAGAGGTCTGAAGAAATCTGAAAATCAGACTTATGTTGAATTTGCTAATGAGAAGCAGGTTTGCTTTGAGCGCTGGTGTACTTCTATGGAGGTCAAGGATGATTTCAACTCACTAAAAGAGATGGTGTTAGTTGAAGAATTCAAGAACTGTGTTAAGGATGATGTTAAGACCTACCTTAATGAGAAGCAAGCACTGAACTTGCAATCAGCTGCCAAATTTGCAGATGAATATGTTCTCAATCATAAGTCCAAATTTCAGTCTAGCAGTAACAATAAATGGTCCCAATTGCAGAAAAAGGGTTATGGTGATACCCAAGATTCCTCACCCAAAGACAAAGACAAATCTGGTGATGGTGCTCAGAAATCCAGTAACAGGTCTGATCAAAGTGTGAAAGCTGACAGTAACAAAAGTGGTCTAGTTTGCAGTTATTGCAAGAAATCTGGTCATGTTACAACTAACTGTTGGTTCCTTAAAGCTAAGAAAGAAAAAGAAAAGGATACCAAACCAAATGCCTTTGTGAAAACAAGGTTAGAAACCCCTGTAGTAGATAACCAATCTGCTAAATTGCCTGCTTCTTGTGGGGCTAAAAAGCCTAATACAGCTGACTTTGTGAGGGAGGAATTTCTTCCATTTGTGTCAGAGGGATTTGTGGCTCTGAATGAGCATACTACTCCTGTCCCCATATATATCCTAAGGGATACCGGAGCTTCTCAGTCACTTTTGTTGATGGACTCCTTGGAGTTACGTGATGAGACCGCTTCAGGGGATTTCATACTTGTACAAGGTATTGAAGGGAGGACTGTATCTGTACCCCTGCGCTCTATATTCTTGAAGTCAGATTTAGTTACAGGACAGGTAAAGGTGGGACTTATGTCAAGTCTACCTATAAAGGGTGTTTCTCTGTTGCTAGGCAATGACCTGGCTGGGGGCAAAGTAGTTCCCCCTGTACATCTTACTTCACAGCCGAGCACTGAAGATGGGGATGAGGACCCATCTCTGTATCCTTCTTGCGCAGTGACTCGTGCTATGGCCAAGAAGGCTAAAGAAGAAGATGATGTGGTGCCGTCCAGTACATTGAATAGTCAGGACTCAGGTGGTTCGCCTCATGACTCTGATTGGCCTACTATGGTTTCTCCGTTTGAGGACTTATCAGATACTTTTATCAGTTCTCTATTCAGCCAGCCGGATGGGTCTGGTGATTCTGATGTGTCTGGAGACTTGTCTCTGTCCAGAAAGCGGTTGATTGAGGAGCAAACTAATGATCCTGAAATTTGTGTACTAAAGAGGAGAGCCCTTCCTGAAAAAGAAATAGATGCAGTTCCAGTTGGGTATTATCTCAAGGATGGTGTGTTGATGCGGAAGTGGCGCCCTCCTGATATCCCTGCCAATGCAGATTGGGCAGTGGTCAGGCAAATTGTTGTTCCGAAGGTCTATAGGAATGAGATCTTAACAATGGCTCATAGTTTACCTTTAGGAGGTCATCTTGGTGTTAACAAGACTGTTGATAAGATCATGAAACACTTCTTTTGGCCTGGGCTTCGGAAAGACGTTTCCAACTTTTGCAAAACCTGTCACACTTGTCAGGTAGTTGGAAAACACCAGTTAGACCCACCTGTAGCTCCATTGCAGCCTATCCCAGCATTTGGGGAGCCATTCTCTAGGGTCATTGTTGATTGCGTTGGTCCATTACCCAAGACTAGATCTGGAAATCAGTACTTGTTGACAATCATGTGTGCATCTACCAGATTCCCCGAAGCCATACCTCTACGTAACATCAAGGCAACTGCAATCTCGAAGGCTTTGATAAAGTTCTTCATGTTGTTTGGCCTTTCCAGGGAAATTCAGTCAGACCAGGGTAGCAATTTCACTTCAGGATTGTTTCAGCAGGTTGTGTATGAACTAGGTGCAAAGCAGATTCTTTCTAGTGCCTATCATCCAGAAAGTCAGGGTGCCTTAGAGCGGTTTCATTCCACTCTCAAGACAATGATGAGGACTTATTGTTATGACCATGAGAAAGACTGGGATGAAGGGGTTCATTTGCTGTTGTTTGCAGCTAGAGAAGCAGTGCAGGAGTCTACTGGATTCAGTCCATTTGACCTGGTGTTTGGTCATGAAGTGAGAGGACCTTTGCTATTATTGAGTGAACAATGGCAAGAGAAAGAGCCGCATATCAGTCTGTTAGACTATGTTGGCAAGTTCAAGGAAAGATTGCGTGCAGCTTGTGACCTTGCCAAAGAGAACTTGAAATCAAGTCAGGGAAAAATGAAAACTTGGTATGATCATAAGGCTAGAAGCCGTGAGTTTAAACCAGGAGAAAAGGTCCTTGTGTTGTTTCCCTTGCAGTCCAATCCATTGCAGGCTAGATTTCATGGTCCTTATGAAATTCTGACAAAACTCAATGATCTCAATTACATTGTGAAGACTCCAGATAGGAGAAAACCAAAACAATTGTGTCATATTAACATGCTAAAGCCTTATCATGACAGAAATGCTAGGGTTGCAGCTGTCACTTCAGATTCTCCAATGGTCGAAACGTGTGAAGATGAGGGGGAGTTTCAAGATGATGAACCAAGAATTAAAGCTGAAGTTCTTTCATGTAAATTGTCAAACACTGAAGTGTTGCAAAATCTTGATGTAAAACTCCAGCACTTAGAACCCTCACAGAGAGATCAGTTTGAAAGGTTGATCAAGAAATATGAGGATTTGTTTCCTGATGTTCCAAAGAGAGTTACTATAGCCTCTCATGATGTAGATGTTGGTGATGCCAAATCAATAAAACAGCATCCATACCGGATGAATCCTGAAAAGAGAAAGATTGCTGAGAAAGAGGTTGAGTACATGTTAAAACATGATATTATCAGACCCTCCAACTCCGATTGGAGTTCACCCTGTGTGCTAGTTCCAAAACCTGATGGAAGTACTAGATTCTGTACAGATTATCGCAAAGTCAATGCTGTAACTAGAACGGATGTGTTTCCAATACCTAGGATTGATGATTGTATTGATAGTGTAGGGCAAGCAAAGTTTCTGACCAAGATTGATTTATTGAAGGGTTATTGGTGTGTGCCTTTAACTGAGAGGGCCAAGAGCATCTCTGCTTTTGCCACACCATCTGGATTGTACCAGTATGAAGTCCTACCCTTTGGCATGAAAAATGCCCCAGCCACGTTCCAAAGGATGATACAGTCTACAATCGCCGGATTGCCACACACGGGTGCATACATCGATGACCTGATCACATGGAGTGACTCCTGGGAAGAACATCTAAAAGATGTAGAGACGTTGTTCCAGCGCCTGACCCAGGCTAACCTGACTGTTAACCTGAACAAGAGTGACTTTGGTTGTGCTACTGTCACCTATCTTGGCTACGTCATAGGCCAGGGTAAGGTGGCACCCATAAATGCTAAAGTCCAAGCCATCATGCACTTTCCAGTTCCTGACAACAAAAAAGCTTTGCGCCGCTTCCTTGGAATGATCGGGTACTACCGCAAGTTCTGCAAGAACTTTGCTGAGATTGCTCTCAGTCTAACTAACCAACTGAAGAAAGGCATAAAGTTCACCTGGGATGATGCATGCCACAGAGCCTTCAATCACCTGAAGTCTCTGCTGTGTCACTTCCCCGTGCTCAAATCTCCTGACTTCAACAAACCGTTCTCCATCGCGGTCGATGCTAGCGACCAAGCTTGTGGATCTGTGCTCCTACAGAGAAGTGACTCTGATGACATTGAGCATCCCGTGGCATACTTCTCCAGGAAGTTCAATCGCCACCAAAGGAACTATTCCACAATAGAGAAGGAACTGTTGGCTCTGGTCCTTTCTTTACAACACTTTGAGGTTTATGTTTGTACAGGACAAAAGCCAATGATTGTGTACACTGACCACAATCCGTTAATGTTTTTGAGTAAGATGAAAAACAAGAATCGGAGATTGTTGAATTGGAGTTTGATTTTACAGGAGTTTGACTTGGAAATTAAGCATGTGAAGGGTACAGACAATGTAATTGCTGATTGCTTATCCCGTGTTTGAATGTGTATATATATATCATGTGTTTGAATATTGTATGATATGTATATGTAGACAAGTGTTCACTTAACCATTTTGTATTGAAAAGAAAAATTTTGCCTTTATGAGTCAAAATTTTTCCCTTTTGGAATGGAGGTGTAATGTGAATATAGGCCACTAGATGGCAGTATTTACCTTTTTTTTGTTAAGCTCAGACTGGAGTCATGTTTAGACATGTCCTGGACATGTCTGGGGCAAGTCCCCGAAAAAAAAAAAAAAAGAGGTCTAAATGTGGGTGGGGTCTGCAAAAGAGTATATAAGGAAAAGAATTGAGACAGTAAAGTAGTAGGAGAAATTGCAAGAAGATGACCAGACCTGCCATTCTGTTCAAGACCAGTGACGTTTCTTTTGTGGATTTCTTTGCCTGTGTTTGAGCATTTTCTTCATCCAGGACATCACCAAGCCACCCCACTAAAAAGGGACTGTAATTATTTCTGTTTTTTCTTATTTATCAATCTTGGTCTTTAGTTTGAGGTTGTTATTAGTCTTTGTCTTTGTTAAAAATTAAATGTGTTTTGGTTGTTAAAACTGTGTTTGTCATCCCTTGCTGTTGCTGTTGTGTTATAAATGTAATAACAAATTGGGGCCATAACACTAGCATCACCTTACCAGCCCTTTGCTGGAATCCTTCTGGAAGAAGAAGACATTGCAGACTAAGGAACACGTGGCTTTCTCATTTTTCTGAAATAAAAAGATAGACAAAATTTTTTTTTGAGCTTTTTGCTGATTTTGACCTTGACTAACCAAAATTGATCTCCTTGAACACAAGACTTCTGAAATAAATTTCAAGTCAACGTCTGAAAGACTTTGATATTACTATAAGCAGTAACAGTCAGATAGACCGACAGATATGATGATCGACATACTTGAATGAAAAAATGAAATCGCTCATACAGCATTAAAAAAATCTAAAATTACAAATTTTGTCTTTCCTGGTGCATAGAGGAGGAATCCTATTCTTAGGTGTGACCCTACGACATTTCCTGTAGCGTCACCTCTGGGTCAAACTGTATATTCTTGTGAGCAATAACTCATAATATTTTGATGGTGTTATGGCCCCAATCAGTTATTACATTAACGACAGCAAAGGATAACAAACAAAAATTTTAAAACTGAAACACATTTAATTAAACAAAGACCCTTAACTAATCTACTATCTACTCTTCTGTACAGACCAAGATTGATAAACACAAGAACAAAAAAATATTTACAGTGCCTTTGGTTGGGTTGCTTAGTGATGTCCTGGGTGAGGAAAATACTCCAATACAGGCAAGAATCCACAAAAAGCTTCACAGGTCATGAAAAGAAGTGACAGTTCTGGCCAAATGTAAACTTCTCCTTGCAATTTCTCCTACTACTTTACTGTCTCAATTTTACTCTTTATATACTCTTTTGCAGACCCCTCCCACCTTTTAGGCTTTTTTAAAATTTTTCTCTGGGACTAGTCCCAGACATGCCTAAAACATGCCCAAACCTATCTCCAGTCTAGGCTTAACAAAAAAAAAAGGTAAATACTGCCATCTAGTGGCCTCTATTCACATGACACCTCGATCCCAAAAGGGAAAAATTTTGACTCATAAAGGCAGAATTTTTCTTTTCAATACAAATGGTTAAGTGGACACTTGTCTATATATACATATGATATAATATTCAAATAAAAACGTGATATATACACATACTCAACCATGGGATAAGCAATCAGCAACTACATTGTCAGTAACCTTCACATGCCCAACTTCCAAGTCAAACTCCTGCCAAATCAAACTCCAATTCAACAATCTCCGATTCTTGCCCCTCATCTCACTCAAAAACACCAACGGATTGTGGTCAGTGTACACAATCATTGGCTTTTGCCCAGTACAAACACAAACCTCAAAGTGTCGTAAAGATAGAACCAGAGCCAACAGCTCCTTCTCTACCATGGAACAGTTCCCCCGGTGGTAATTGAACCTCCTGGAGAAGCAAGCCACGGGATGCCCAATGCTATCAGAGTCACCCCTCTGCAGGAGCACAGATCCACAAGCTCGGTCGCCAGCGTCGACCGCGATGGAAAACGGCCCGTCAAAGTCAGGGGACCTGAGCACGGGGAAGCCACAGAGCAGAGACTTCAGGCGATCAAAGGCTCCCTGGCATGCACCATCCCAAGTGAGCTTTACGCCCTTCTTCAGTTGGTTAGTGAGACTAAGAGCAATCTCAGCAAAGTTCTTGCAGAACTTGCGGTAGTACCCGATCATTCCAAGGAAGCGGCGCAGAGCTTTTTTTGTTGTCAGGAACTGGAAAGTCCATGATAGCTTGGACTTTAGCATTTATGGGTGCCACCTTACCCTGGCCTATGACGGAGCCAAGATAGGTGACAGTAGCACAACCAAAGTCACTCTTGTTCAGGTTAACAGTCAGGTTAGCCTGGGTCAGGCGCTGGAACAACATCTCTACATCATTTAGATATTCTTCCCAGGAGTCACTCCATGTGATCAGGTCATCGATGTATGCACCCATGTGTGGCAATCCGGCGATTGTAGACTGTATCATCCTTTGGAACGTGGCTGGGGCATTTTTCATGCCAAAGGGTAGGACTTCATACTGGTACAACCCAGATGGTGTGGCAAAAGCAGAGATGTCCTCGGCCCCTTCAGTTAAAGGCACACACCAATAACCCTTCAATAAATGAAGGGTTAGGGTTAGGTCACAAATCTTAGTCACAAACTTTGCTTGCCCTACTCTATCAATACAATCATTAATCCTAGGTATTGGAAACACATCAGTTCTAGTTACAGCATTGATTTTGTGATAATCTGAACAGAATCGAGTACTTCCATCAGGTTTTGCAACTAGCACACATGGTGAAATCAAATCTGAGTTGGAGGGTCTGATAATATCATGTTCTAACATGTACTCAACCTCTTTCTCAGCAATCTTTCTCTTTTCAGGATTCATCCGGTACGGATGCTGTTTTATTGGTTTGGCATCACCAACATCTACAACATGAGAGGCTATAGAAGCTCTCTTTGGAACATCAGGAAATAGATCTTTATATTTCTTGATCAACCTCTCAAACTGATCTTTCTGTGAGGGTTCTAAGTGCTGGAGTTTTACATAAAGATTTTGCAACACTTCAGAATTTGACAATTTACATGAAAGATTTTCAGCTTTAATTCCAGGTTCATCATCTTGAAACTCTCCCTCATCTTCACACGTTTCGACCATAGGAGAATCTGAAGTGACAGCTGCAACCCTAGCATTTCTGTCATGATAAGGCTTCAGCATGTTAATGTGACACAACTGTTTTGGCTTTCTCCTATCTGGCGTCTTCGCAATGTAATTGAGACCATTGAGTTTTGTCAGAATTTCATATGGACCATGAAATCTAGCCTGTAATGGATTGGACTGCAAGGGAAAAAACACAAGAACCTTGTCTCCTGGTTTAAACTCACAGCTTCTAGCCTTATGATCATACCAAGTTTTCATTTTTCCCTGACTTGATTTCAAGTTCTCTTTAGCTAGGTCACAAGCTGCACGCAATCTTTCCTTGAACTTGCTAACATAGTTATACAGACTGATATGCGGCTCTTTGTCTTGCCATTGTTCACTCAACAATAGCAAAGGTCCTCTCACTTCATGGCCAAACACTAGCTCAAACGGACTGAATCCAGTAGACTCCTGCACTGCTTCTCTAGCTGCAAACAACAGCAGATGAACACCTTCATCCCAGTCTTTCTCATGATCATAACAATAAGTCCTCATCATTGTCTTGAGAGTGGAATGAAACCGCTCTTAGGCACCCTGACTCTCTGGATGATAGGCACTGGAAAGAATCTGCTTCGCACCTAGTTCATACACAACCTGCTGAAACAAACCAGAAGTGAAATTGCTTCCTTAGTCTGACTGAATTTCCCTGGGAAGGCCAAACAACGTGAAGAACTTTATCAAAGACTTCGAGATTGCAGTTACCTTGATGTTACGTAGAGATATGAATTCAGGGAATCTGGTAGATGCACACATGATTGTCAACAAGTACTGATTTCCTAATCTAGTTTTGGGTAATGGGCCAACACAATCAACAATGACCTTAGAGAAGGGCTCCCCAAATGTTGGGGTAGGCTACTATGGAGCTACAGGTGGGTCTAACTGGTGTTTTCCAACTACCTGACAAGTGTGACAGGTTTTGCAAAAGTTGGAAACGTCTTTCCGAAGCCCAGACCAGAAGAAGTGTTTCATGATCTTATCAACAGTCTTGTTAACACCAAGATGACCTCCTAAAGGTAAACTATGAGCCATTGTTAAGATCTCATTCCTGTAGACCTTCGGAACAACAATTTGCTTGACTACTGCCCAATCTGCATTTGCAGGAATATCAGGAGGGCGCCACTTCCACATCAACACACCATCCTTGAGATAAAGAAATAGACGCAGTTCCAGATGGGTATTATCAGGAAGGGCTCTCCTCTTTAGTACACAAATTTCAGGATCATTAGTTTGCTCCTCAATCAACCGCTTTCTGGACAGAGACAAGTCTCCAGACACATCTGAATCACCAGATACATCTGGCTGGCTGAACAAAGAACTGATAAAAGTATCTGATAAGTCCTCAAACGGAGAAACCATAGTAGGCCGAACAGAGTCTTAAGGCGAACTACCTAAGTCATGACTATTCAATGTGCTGAACGGCACCACATCATCTTCCTCTTGAGCCTTCTTAGCCATAGCACGAGTCACTGCGCAAGAAGGATACAGAGATGGGTCTTCATCGCCATCTTCAGTGCTCGGCTGTGAAGTAAGATGTACAGGAGGAACTACATTGCCCCCAGCCAGGTCATTGCCTAGCAACAGAGAAACACCCTTGATAGGTAGACTTGACATAAGTCCCACCTTTACCTGTCCAGTAACTAAATCTGACTTCAAGAATACAGAGCGCAGGGGTACAGATACAGTCCTCCCTTCAATACCTTGTACAAGTATGAAATCCCCAGAAGCGGTCTCATCACGTAACTCCAAGGAGTCCATCAACAAAAGTGACTGAGAAGCTCCGGTATCCCTTAGAATATATATGGTGACAGGAGTAGAATGCTCATTCAGAGCCAAAAATCCCTCTGACACAAATGGAAGAAATTCCTCCCTCACAAAATCAGCAGTATCAAGCTTCTTAGCCCCACAAGGAGCAGGCAATTTAGCAGATTGGTCATCTACTACAGGGGTTTCTAACCTTGTTTTCACTAAGGCATTTGGTTTGGTATCCTTTTCTCTTTCTTTCTTAGCTTTAAGGAACCAACAGTTAGTTGTAATGTGACCAGATTTCTTGCAATAATTGCAAACTAGACCACTTTTGTCACCGTCAGCTTTCACACTTTGATCAGACCTGTGACTGGATTTCTGAGCACCATCACCAGATTTGTCTTTGTCTTTGTCTTCTTCCCATTGTTTCAGGAGCATTGAGAAGTACTGCTTCTGGTATTGTTCACCCTGTAACCTTTGCTGTAGTGCCACTTGTCATACACAGATAAAAGCCATCAGAGGTACTGAGTAAAAAGCTACAACATGCAATATTATGAGCAAAGACAAACAAAGAGTTGGAATGCAAAACCCACAAAGGCCACTCAACCGCTTTTGTTTTAAATTGAGTTTTTTTTTTTTGTCAGCATAATATTCTTGTTAATGCTTGTTCATGAAATTGAAAAGGAAATTTCAAAATCTTCATTCATTCAGAGTCCTTTTGCATGTTTTACATAATCCACATGGCAAAAAATGTCCTTTTCGGAAACGAACCAGGCAAAATTTCTCTCAGAATTCAACTTGCAGCATTTTTCAAGTAACTGGGCGCTTGAAGTGGTTAACACCAAATTTTGTACACCTTTAGTATGTAACATCATTACATCCTTACAATCTATTGATTCCATGTCCTTTCCATCACCTAATGCTTATTATGCAATTAAAAATAGGCCTTTTCAGATGAAATAAGTGTGGGTGGAATTTGTGGAATGCAGTTCAAACTTTCCGTGAAACCATTTATTCTAAAACAGGTCCCAGTCCTGTAATGAACTGTTATAGGTGTCGACTATTGGGTTCTTACATTATTATTTGATCATTATAAGAAAATGGAAGGGGGGTTTTCAATTGATAAATGGGCAATGCTTGGGGAAAATTGTTAGTTACATTCCAGAAATAAAAGAAATATATCTCAGAATTCATGATTTTCTAAAAATGCAGATTTCTGAAAAAAAAGAAAAAAAATCTTTCTAATCTAATCCCCCCGCCACCCACCATTTTTGGGGGTTTCTCAAATTTCTCAAAAGACAGTGGTGGTTGGTGCTAAAAGATTTGGGGGTGGAGCGCGCAATTAACCTTGGCGCAGCACACCTGACAGCTGCTTTGTCGACACAGTCAGTTATTAAGAAGAAAAATGTAGCCCAAAGATTTTATCAGGGTTTGTACCCTTTATTATCATGAATTGAGGATGTATCCCCCATGTCCACAGATCACTGTATCTGTCCTTACATCACTTACAGATCACTGTATCTGTCCTTACATCACTTACAGATCACTGTATCTGTCCTTACATTACTCACAGATCACTGTATCTGTCCTTACATTACTTACAGATCACTGTATCTGTCCTTACATTACTTACAGATCACTGTATCTGTCCTTACATTACTTACAGATCACTTTACCTGTCCTTACATTACTTACAGATCACTGTATCTGTCCTTACATCACTTACAGATCACTGTATCTGTCCTTACATTACTCACAGATCACTGTATCTGTCCTTACATTACTTACAGATCACTGTATCTGTCCTTACATTACTTACAGATCACTTTACCTGTCCTTACATTACTCACAGATCACTGTATCTGTCCTTACATTACTTACAGATCACTGTATCTGTCCTTACATTACTTACAGATCACTGTATCTGTCCTTACATTACTTACAGATCACTTTACCTGTCCTTACATTACTTACAGATCACTGTATCTGTCCTTACATTACTCACAGATCACTGTATCTGTCCTTACATTACTTACAGATCACTGTATCTGTCCTTACATTACTTACAGATCACTGTATCTGTCCTTACATTACTTACAGATCACTTTACCTGTCCTTACATTACTTACAGATCACTGTATTTGTCCTTGCATTACTTACAGATCACTGTGTCTGTCCTTACATTACTTACAGATCACTGTGTCTGTCCTTACATTACTTACAGATCACTGTGTCTGTCCTTACATTACTTACAGATCACTGTGTCTGTCCTTACATTACTTACAGATCACTGTGTCTGTCCTTGCATTACTTACAGATCACTGTATCTGTCCTTGCATTACTTACAGATCACTGTATCTGTCCTTACATTACTTACAGATCACTGTATCTGGCCTTACATTACCCACAGATCACTGTATCTGTCCTTACATTACTCACAGATCACTGTATCTGTCCTTACATTACTCACAGATCACTGTATCTGTCCTTACATTACTGACAGATCACTGTATCTGTCCTTACATTACTCACAGATCACTGTGTCTGTCCTTACATTGCTTACAGATCACTGTGTCTGTCCTTACATTACTTACAGATCACTGTATCTGTCCTTACATTACTTACAGATCACTGTATCTGTCCTTGCATTACTTAAAGATCACTGTATCTGTCCTTACATTACTTACAGATCACTGTATCTGTCCTTGCATTACTTACAGATCACTGTATCTGTCCTTACATTGCTTACAGATCACTGTGTCTGTCCTTACATTACTTACAGATCACTGTATCTGTCCTTACATTACTTACAGATCACTGTATCTGTCCTTACATTACTTACAGATCACTGTATCTGTCCTTACATTACTTACAGATCACTGTATCTGTCCTTGCATTACTTACAGATCACTGTATCTGTCCTTACATTACCCACAGATCACTGTATCTGTCCTTACATTACTTACAGATCACTGTATCTGTCCTTACATTACTTACAGATTGATTGTAAAAGCAGTCATGTTAAAGATAATCCACCAATTAACTGGGATTTTGATGTTTTGTAAAGATGCAAACAATAAGCTTCCATAGTTAAACAGAAAAACAACAACAAAAAAAACCCCACAAATCTAAAAATACACCACAGTAATGCTGTTGACAGGCTTCGCACACCTTTCACAAAGTGAAATTCAAGGCACTCTTCAAGGATTTTTCAAGGTGCATTTTCATGCTTTTCCAGCACCTTACAGCTGTGGTAAGTTAAACATTTATATACATAAATGACAGTTTCCACACAAAGTGTGACCAACATGTCCCACTGTACTTAACAGGATGAAATTATAAAGTTAAAAACTCAAACGCTAACAAGATTGTCTGAGCCAACGTCAATAATGGCACGATGAGAAGAGAAAAGGGAAGGCATACCAGTGCCCAGCCCGCTAATCCGGAATAAGCAGGGCTTTTTTAAAGCCTGAATATCAACTCTTGAACAGTGACCTGAAATGCACAGTTTTTACCCGGGATTATTTTGTGACAATAAAATTCATACACTGGAAAATTAGTCAATCCTGCCACTCATTTCCAGCTGAAACATATAAATCACAGCAGTAATTTGCTCTTACTTATTTCCTTCGTTAAATCCAGCTGGTGACAAAAACATTTAATTCTCTGAATTAAATGTTGAGATACAGGACAATACCTTCTAATGGAAAAGGATTGTGGTATTACGGTTGTGTCTGATGGTCATTTTTTACACATGGCATCATCATTTCATGCTTTGAGTTCTGTGCTTGCGAAATGAAAGTGTAATAAAAAAGAAGTCTCACTCTCTCTCTCTCTCTCTCCCTCTCTCTCAGTGATTGTGTGTGTGCATACACGTGTGTTTGAAAAATTGTATATGTGTATGGGTGCGTGTATTATAATACTACAGAATAATGTTTGAAATACATTGCAGCGCTGCATTAAATTTTAAATCCTTAAAAGCAAATATTAAATTGCTGGGAGGACCTGTGCCTTGTGAAATTTATTGGCTAATGCAGGGGAAGAAAATGGATTCAATTTGCATATTTTACTGGCATTAAAGACAGCCCCCAGGCTTTGAAGGATTGCTGACCTACATACAGACCCTTGTTTGACATTGGAATGCATAGTCTGGTGTCACATACCCTGTTAACACAACAAAAGTAGTTGCTTTGCCCCCATAACTCTGGAAATAAGCTTTTCATCATGCCTTACATATTGTTTGTGTGTGCATGTGTGACTGTGTGTGTGTATAATGGTATACAGCTCTTACTGGTTTGACACACACTTACACTAGAACTGAGCAATGAGTTAACCACTTACAGAATTTTTTATTTTTATTTTTTGCAGATTGGTGAGACTGTTCGACTATGGAATATTTGTCTTTTATTGATTTTATTTCTTTATTTTGTTCACTGTTTATATTTACAGTTTTTACTTATATCACAAAGCCTTTCTAATCGGTCTCCTCTCCTGTTTTCAGGGGTTGGGACGATTAGGAGGTGGCAAAATGTTTTTGCCATTTTTTTTTTTTTTTGCATTCTCATTCCATCATGTTTTCTATCTCATGATTGTACTGTAAACATGTGGTTATTCTTATAGCTTGGGAACTTTTTTCTATTTTGCAAAACACTGTATTATGTCTTCCCTAAATGAGGTACTATTACTATTGTATTGTATTACTATTAATATTAATATTATTATTGTATACGGTTATTTGTATTGATGTTTTTGATGAGATGCATCTTACTAGTGGACATGTGATTTTATCTCTTTGGGTCACGCAGGCCTATCAGCCTGCATTAAAGATTTGCTCTCCAGAATATTCTGTTTGTTGTCCTGAGAAAGGTTGGTTGGCCGAAATTTTGACCAATATATTAATTGCAAGTGAGAAGACCGTGTGCGGGAGTTTTTTTTCTTTACTTTAGTCCTTAGTCGGCCTGTCTCCTACGCACTTGTCTACTTACCATAGTGCAAAAGTTTTCCTTACTATTTTTTTGCTGATTAAAAGCCCTGTTTTGTTTTTTATGTTGTGGTACAGGTCTTGGCTAACACTAGATAGTGAACAATATCCAAACATGATACACTTTAGCAATGTCTTCATATTTATTGCTCTTAATGTAACCTATTAGGTCCGTTAAGTGAAGCCCATTTGGTAGTTGCATGACCTCAAACATACTAAAATGGACACAGAACAGCACAACCTGGCAAAAGGTTGAGGGGGCCAGTGCTTCAAGCAATTCTCAACTGCAATTCAACTGAGCCACACTAGATGAGGATAAAGCATTCTGAATCTTGCAGAATCTTTCATCAAGCACCCTTAAGAAACTCTGCTATCGATCACAACAGCTCAGAGACAAATAGTCCAGAGTGAGTACCGGTGCAGCCTTTGGTTGCTGGTATGAGCTGGAGGAGCAAGAATTGAGAAGCTATGCTGATGTTGCAACTTTTTTTTTTGGAGCAATAAATTCAGGTTTGCTTGCTAGATAAGCTTTTAGAGAATTAAAGAGCATTTTATTATGGCTGTCACGTAAAAACTACATCTGGTTAATTTACAAGGAGTTATGAACTTTCCTAAGCAAATTAACTAAAATAAAAAACATATGAAATATTTCAAACTCACTCCAAATCTATACAAGCGATTATGGGTGACATCGAATCTCCATAAATTCTAAATTCTTCAAAGAGTTTAGACCTTAGTTTACCACAACTTTACCAAGAGTATTAAATTTCTGTTTTATGTCATTGCACTTAGCCATTGCAAGCTACCTTGCATATAGGCACATTCAGTGGCTCGCAAACATCATTGACTACATCATAAACAAAATAAGTTAGCTGCTGTCTTGCACCTACACTGATAGCAACAGCAGTGATAGCAGAATAATTTCTGTCAAAAACTCAAAACCATTTGAATCCTGGATCATCCTTGCTAACTTTACTAAACGAAATGAGCCACTGAGAGGTTGATATGCCGGTTGATAGCCTGTACCCTGACGGCAGCCTCTGAGCTATAAGTCTTGCCTCAAACTAGTAAGAAAAAATGTCCTGCTGTAATTCAGTTTGGCAATACTCTGCATATTAATTACTCACAATATAGCCTATAAGGACCAATAAATGTAATCAAGCAAAATTCCTGACAACCATTCGACAGAGGCGTGTCTTTCAGCAGTTCTCGATTACAGGACTCCCCAGACACAATACCTTGTATCAAGCATCTGTAAGCAATGTCATTACAATTTTTGCTAGTTTTAAACTGGATGACTGGCTGTTCAAAATCTTAGTATGCTATGATCATCGAGTCATACCAGTTTTACAGGCCAGCCACACCACCACTGAACAGCCACATATGAACAGTGCAGTCATGGATTTTCCAGGGCAAAATATACCAGATTTATACCAGGATCAATCTGTATCAGAAGTACAATATTTTACTGTTCTCTGTATGCTTGTACAATACCTTATTTCAGATAATAGTACAACATATTTGATTATTTGTTTGAATGTGCCGATGTGCCAAAATTGTTCATATCAGTCTTTGTGCAGACACAGACACACACACACACACACACACACACACACACACACACACAGCAATCTGGATTTAAGTGATTCACAGTTTGAGTATCACTTTCTAAATCTGATATAGTTTCACCCTGTATTATTGTTTGTCATGGAACTTCTTGCTCAAGTGCATGGAATGGGGTGCAGATATAGATGCTGTTCAGGCATTATTTATTTCCCTTGTAAATTACTGGGTTTGGCCAGATCTTATCTCCTCTGGAGTTATTAATGGTATGTGTCATCTGTTGAATTTTGAATTACCACATTACTTCCCTGGCTTTGACAATAACAAAGAACAAAATTGAGCAATTCCCTCCTTTGCAATTTTTCATAATGCGGATACAGATGTCTCTAGCTGAATTGATGCTTTTAACTAAGAACTTTGTGATAAAATGTTGCACCAGAATTACATTTTACAAAACGGTGATAGGCTTGTATTGACAGGACACAATTACAGTGCCCCTTCCCCCTTCCTGAATACATCTATTTTTGGAGATTTTACAACCATAAATATTCCAGATCATCAAACTAATTTTAATATCAGACAGAGATAAACTGTGTACACAAAATTATTTTTTTGATGATGATTTAATTTATTTAAGATAAAAGGCTATCCAACCCTACGTCATAAAGTAATTACACCTTAATTACAAAACCAACCAATTACACAAATCTAATTGATAATTCCAATTTTTCAAGACACACCCTGGCATGATTACTGCAAGTCATGTTGAATCTGAACATAATTTAAACAAAGCCTTTTTGGCAATGCAAAGAAAGTAAAAAGCAGCGCTGGATGTCGCAATTTGAAGAAATTCAAGAACAGATGAGAAACAAAGCTGTTGACATCTGTCAGCCTGTAAAGGGTTACTGAGTCATTTCTAAGGCTTTAGGACTCCAGCAAACTATGATGAGAACCACAGTCTACTCATGGAGAAAACTAGGAACAATGGTGACCCTTCCCATGAGCAGCCAGCTGACAAAATTGCTCCAAGAGCTCATTGACAAATTCCAGGATTAACATCTAAAGAACTGCAGTCTCACTTCCCTCAGCTTAGGTTCGTGTTCACATTTCCAACATGAGGCAGATTGGGCAAAAATGGCATCCATTGGAGGGCTGCAAGGCATAGAACCAATGCTGATCAAAAAGGACAGGCTTATCTCAAATTGGAGAAAAACATCTTGATGGCTCAAAAGACTTTTGGGATAATTTTTTGTAGATTGATGAGTCAAATGTTGAACTTTTTGGAGTACATGGATCCGGTTACATCTGGCATAAAGTACAAGCCTAAAAACCGTGTTCCACATTAAGACCATTATACCAATGGTAAAACATGGTGGTGGTAGAGTGATGGTCTCGGGCTGCTTTGCTGCTTCACGACCTGGACAGTTTCATTGAAGGAACCATGATTTCTGCTCTTGATCAGAAAATCCTGAAGGAGAACATCCAGCCTAAAGCTCAAGAGGGTTGAGTTGTGCAGCGAGACAATGATCAGAAGCACACAAGCGAGTCTGAATGCCTCGAAATAAACAAAATGAAGGTTTTGGTACTCCACCATAAGGAACTCTACACACACACACACACATATATATATATACACACACACACACACAGACACGCACACAGAGTGCTGTGCAAAAGTCTTAGGCACATTTTAAGCAATTTCCTAAGGTAAATATGCAAAAAGGGTGTAATTGAAAGTTTATAATAACTGCGAAATGTATGAAACAGAGCTGTTAAAAACTAAGTCAAATCAATATTTGGTGTAAGTACCCTTTGTCAAAAAAAATTGGGACACTGTCCTGTTGTGCATCAGTTTTATAAGATCACTGGCTTTTTGCTTGTTCCAAGCAGAGAGGGAAACTCGCCACCATTCTTCTGCAGACTGTATGTACTTTCAAGAAATTGCAGACAGCCATGATGATGTGCACTCACGCACTCACAGCGAGAAAATGATTGAAATCTCATAAGCAGCTGAAGTGAACAGATGAAACCGCCTCAGAAGACCTCCTCATCCTCAAAAGGCTGTCTCAAAACTTTTGAGGATGAGTTCTGAGGCAGGTGCAATACTGTACTCGAGTCCAATTTGAACTGAAAGTGAGAGACCATGATGGATAAAATGCTATCTGCAGATAGGTGAGCTCACATTGACTGACAGTTCCACAAACATTACATTTTGGGATGGAGAGAGGTTGCTCACGATGAAATTTACTCATTAAAATAGAGAAGCTAGATGCATTACTACCTACTGAGGGTCCCGAATACTTTGGAATAGACAATGATAAACAATCGACTACGTACATTACAATTCTGATGCCCGTTGATTTTAATAGGGGCAGACCCACCTCCACACAAAGGATGTGCTTTTTGACTAGGTATGAGAACCATTGGAAAGAGCAGATCATCTGTGGGCAAATAAGCAATCAGACAAATTTGAGCTTTTCCACCTTAACCCCTAGATTAGCTCAAAGAATAATGCTTTATGTAGAGAGGCAAAAACAGTCTAAGGTGGTCATTAACCCCTTAGCACAGAAGTCAAATCTGGCTATTTATGTGTTTCCTTATTTAAGGCTTTATAATTCAAGATTGCAGCTTCACAGACAGGAAAGGAGTGGCTCAACTGAGTCAGGACACTTGAAGCATTTAGAATTCCATTGTTTATTTCAGTTTATTTTCATGATTTCGGTAGAAAAAGGGCTGCAAACGCAAAAAATTCTTCATGAAATTTCAACATTGAAATTGGAAAAAAATAATACTGAGAATTGAAAAATTGCTGGGGCTTAAAACTATACATTTCTGGGATCATACTCTCCTTGACCACGAGGGCACGTCATCTGAGCATTGAATTCTAAATTATCTACTCTCTAGGACCCAAATAAGACAGCTATCCAGGTGGCTCCTCAAAGTCTAAGACCTCTCAAAATGGCGCAGTCAAATCATCAAATAATCATAAATTTAACACAAATCTACTTTTGATGCATGAAATTCAAGATGAAGAAATTATTTTCTTGTTGAATTTAGCATGAGTTTATCAATTTAGGTGCACTTGGACATCAATGGTCATCAGTAACCTCTCCAAACACAAAACATGCCTTTTCTGCATGATGAACTTCGTCAGTTATTCTTCAGTGCCCCACGCACATATACTCATTAAAGGAACTGCTTATTTAATGGTAAGTACATTCACCCCGCAATGAAAAACTGGCAGTTCCCACTTCAAAGCTCACAACCTTATATAAACACATTATAAGGATCTATAAATCACTAACAAAGTAATATCTGAAATATGCCTTATTTTAACAAAATAGACATTCCATTTCAGGAATAATCAAGCAATTTTCTATCCCAAATTGAACAGAATGGTGCAATGAACATACCGGGGGAGCAAAATGCAAACAGAGTTGAAGTATAACCTTTCTTCACTGAATCCCTCCCGCAGAGACAGATGTATTGGGTAGAAAGAACCTTCCAGTCCTTTTTCATTCAAAATAATTCCCATTGACCATGTCCATACCTCAAAAAAATCCCATAAATGTAAGTTGACACTTCAGGCCAGTTTTGGTTGTCTTTTTTTCTTTCAAATCACATCATTTTCAGCCTTGCAACCCTGCCCAACATTAGGAGAATACCTACCTTACTTTTACATACAGATTTGTATACTACTGGTATTCTAATTGTCTAATCAATATCTTTCAACTACTATGAAAAGTTTAAACTCTCTGGAATTGAATAAGAAACCAGTCAATCAATACATTATCACTGTAGAAATTTCACATAGGCATGAACTACACAAGTGTGCTTTACGCAGATGAGCCTTAGTAAATAATTGAGTTATTGGCTATCAACATGAGTACTTACAAGGGTATAAAGAAGTGCTGAATTTGTCAATGGAGGAGTCTACGCCTAAATCCACAGTAGGGAACTGCACGTTTTTCATATGTGAAGAGTATAATGGATAGTAGAATGACATAGTATCAATACCATGTTGAATTTATGCTTCAGAAAACTGATTTTTTGTTTACTACTAATTGGAATATCATTGGCTCACTGTAGCTTAAGTGGTTGCTTCAGAAGACATTTTTTTTCTGTAGCAAGAGGATCATTTTGTAAACTGCAGGATAGATGCTAGGAGTAAATAATTGAGTAGTTTGCACTTGGAATGAAATGTGGCCAGCTGTTTTTGCTAGACATTGCAAACTAACAAACAGACAATCTGAACTGATCAATAGAAATGCTGAAATCTATGATTTTGGCTTGTAACAGACGGGTGAAAACGAAACTTCCTTGGCAAAAGTGATGCCACTTTTGTGGCATTACAGAAGTGAGGTACAGCAGTTATAGAGTGGTTTACCAGTAATAATTTGACTCATCATCAGCAAAACAAAAATGATGATAGACTTCAGGACCTCATCTTTACACACTGGGTGATGGAGAGGGTAGACAGTTTTAAATGCCTGAGAGTCCACATCTGAAAGTACATGAGCAGGGGTGTGGACAAGCATACCAAAGGGCTCTTCCACTTGAGGGAACTAAAACAGGTGAACCACGAACCCAGCTTTGGGCAAACCATCATCTCGGCACTGATGATGGCATTCTCAGCAAATCCATGATCTTGTGTTTTGCCAGCAGCAGGGCTCCAGAAAGAAGAGACATCCAGCAGCTACTCAAAAAGTCATTCATTCAGAATTAACCGTCCAGGACACAGTATGATCTTTTTGACCTTTAACCTTTGACATAATGAGGCAGAGCCACCAGAGCCACACCAGGAGGCTGAGGAACAGGTTCTACTCCAGGGTTGTTTCCTCCATTATACCTGATAGCACCCACACCCCCCCAAAGCCTATTAGACCACAATGCCCACTAGAAACGACTGCTATAAAAGGCCTTCCATGCTTCAATTAATCACCAGATAGAGGACTAAGCTAGTTTTGCACATTTGGTGCATATTATGTGTTTCTTACTTTATTAATTTTGTCTTCAACAATACAACTGCATTTCTGGGTGTTGCCAAAGTTTTGTTGCACTTGCAATCACAGTAAAGTTTTCTAATCATAATTCTGATTTGGTGTCCATGCAATTCCTCCTTACACTGCAGTTTGAACTAAAAATGATGCAAATTCCCTCTTATAACTCTAAATTGTCACAGCTTCTAAACAGGAATGAGTGTGTGTGAACCGTTATGCAGGAGAGAAGGAGCTGGATACAAAATTGCAGATAATTGCTTTCATCAAGAGAAAGCCAAAACAAACCTATTGCTCACAAGACAGGAAAAACAAAATCAGCATAAATGCACAAAAGGCAAAGAAAACACTAGTAGCAAGGTTATAACTAGTCCTGAGTTACAGCGCTATACCAGAGCCAACAAATGATATATACAAGTGATATTAAAACCCACACTGAGAGACAGGCTTGGGAACTAGAAATGAACAGAAGCAGAGAGAAGTGAGAACACAGAAATCAGAGCTCAAGCCCCTTACATATGGCTGTTTCCCAAACAAGTGGCCAGGCCACATTCCTCATATGGTTAATGAGGAAAATGTGAATTCTTCCTGTAGCGCATTCTCACATGAAACCGAGAACGTGGTTCATTACTGCAACTGGAGCTGTGACTGTGCTGATTTCAGAACCACGGACAGTGGCCAGAAGATCGGGACAAGACGCAGTAGTGACACACATCAGCCAAAAATGAAGCCAACATCCGAAAAATACACGATTCAGTTTTAGGAAATATGAATACATGAATAAATTGAACTGAAAATAAATCAAATGAGTTGCAAGCTTATCACTTACTAATTGCAAATGCATGGGTCATTTTTTAAAAGGTTAATTAAATTCAAAAATAGCAGCGGTTTGTTATTAAAATTAATACATATATTCATATTAAAACTGCAGGGCAAGAGAAATAACTTTGGGGAGTCATTGGCTTCAGCAGCAGGTAGGGCTGCAGTGGCATTCTAATGAATCCAAGCTCTGTGTCATTTTAGTATTCCCCACTGATCTGCCTCAAAGTAATTAAACCATAGCAGGTGCAACAGACTGATACTGTACATAGAGCCTCGTTGGTCAGCCTAAGAGCAAACATACCGCTATATTCCTCGTCAGAAATTAGCTGGAAAGGTGCCATAAGTCTGGAATTGCAAAAATATAGGTCATAAGGCACATCTTTACATAGTGTAAGAAAGCAGATTGGTTTAGAATAATGCTTTTTTGCTTTATTAAATGCAGTCATATTTGTTTTGCAAATTTTGGTAGAGAATTCAACAAAAATTGTATTCATCCATTGTACAGCTGCGAGTAAAAGTAAAGGTCAAATTTAAATTGAATTTCAAGGCCTGGTGCACAACATCACATTCCTATTGGTCCCCTAACATTTTAAGAATCGTGCTAAAAATGATTCCCATATGAAGTGCATCGATGATCATAAAATTCCCCTTTGAGCTCCAAACCATTTCATATTCCTAAAATAAATCCTGTTGTACTGATTTGACAAAAAGAGCAGACGACTTTTTTTTTTTTAACTGCACTGGCTCTTTAATAAAAAGCATTCATTTCAAGAAGTGCATAATATATTTTTATTTCAATTTCAAATAACTTGGTCAAAAGATTATCAAAGATTATCAAAAGATAATGTAGGGACATTACTGAAACATTTTTGTGATGGGCTGTAGCATATGACTGAATGGCTTGATGTTTCAGTGAAGAAGGAGTGGAATAAAAGTGTTTCAAATGATTTCATAAAAATTTTACATACTCTTACCAGAGAAAAAGGGGGGTCATAAAGAAGCAATTAATTGTTGCTGGATGCCAGTCATAGAAATATGCCAAACTTCATTCCAAATAATATCATCTTACCTCTATATATGAAATTACACATACTCCAAGTTCTGGGTGAAGAAGACATTTTTTTCCACAACTGTAATTCAGCCCTGGGAGATATGAATATAAATGCCTCTGAAAAAGTGGATATAAAGAGTAAATAAAACTAAATGTTTGATTTAAGATTCGGGGCATTATTTTGACAGCCTAAATTCAGTCGGCAAACTCCTGTGCTCATGGTATCGCAGATCAAAACTAGGCATGTCAGTCTTTATTTCTGTAATTTTGTGAAAGGAGGGGATAGCGCTGCTATGGTGCTAATGTCAAAAGGGTTGGCCTAAGATTAATGAACAACCAATGGCTTTGGTCAAGCTTTGTCTCCATTAAACGCCTTAAGCCCAATGTTCCCCCAAGCAGTAACGCTGGTATTTTGGGCTTTTCAATGGCATGCCATGAGCCCCTAACCATTAAACAAATTCTTAATTTCAGGTTTTTTCTGTTCCTGTCATGAGGTTTATAATCACAATTCACTGAGGGGTCTATTCTCCCATTTGCGCGTTAAGTCCTTTTTTACGCGATTCAAGTTAAGCGCTTTTGAGTTAAGTGAATTCTCCCCTACACGCTTCGATCACGCCCACAGCGCTTAACTTCAGAATGTAGGAGGCCTTATGAAAGAGGTGTGACTGATCCAAAAGAGAGGCAGACTCTGTACCGAGCTCAGTGATTATGGCTGTCAGGAAAACATGGAATAAGGATTTTCTCATTAACCATGAAAACGCATTTGTGGTCCATGGAAAATGAAAACCAGACTTTAAATTTGAATATCGTCGACCTGCTGATAAAACATTGTATCTCCAAACAGGTAAGAATCAAAAACTTGTATGCCCACTATTCTTACATGCAAAATTAAACATTTTTTATTTTAAACTATATTTATCAATTTATTCTATTTAATCATTTTTTTAAATTTTATATTTATTTATTATTTTCCTGAGAAGTTTATCATTCTGAAGATACAAGGTTTTATCAGCAGGTCGATGATATGCCGCTGTAATAGAAGGCCTATGTATGTCTGTGCCAATTACAAGAAGTAATGCAAAAATCTCTTTTTTGCCATGGTGGCTTACTCTAGCCATCATGGCATTAAAGCGATGCAAACTATGCAAACAAACAAATTGCATATCCGTAGCCTATTATGTCCCATTTGATTTGAGCGGCACATTCACTTGAACTTGTGCCTGTTACTTTAATATAATCAATTCTGTGACCCCGAGTTCTACTCACAACACTTAGTCGAAGGAATCCTACATGATTCACTTTGTTAATCCCTTTAACATATTTAAAGACCTCAATCAAATCACCCCTGAGTCTCCTTTTCCTAAGACTAAAGAGATTAAGGATCTTCAGCCTCTTCTCGTAGCTTTCATCTTTTATGCCTGGAAGAAGTTTGGTGGCTCCTTTCTGAACTTTCTCTAGAGCCTCTATATCTCTCTTAAAGTATGGTCCCCAGAACTGTACACAATACTCCAGGTAACGAACGTCTTGTACAAAACCCAAAACCAGTGAAGTTGGCACGTTGTGTAAATCGTAAATAAAAACAGATTACAATGATTTGCAAATCCTGTTCAACCTATATTCAATTGAATACACTGCAAAGACAAGTAACTTAATGTTCGAACAGGTAAACTTTGTAATTTTTTGCAAATATTAGCTCATTTGGAATTTGATGCCTGCAACATGTTTCAAAAAAGCTGGCACAACTGGCAAAAAAGACTGAGAGAGTTGAGGAATGCTCATCAAACACTTATTTGGAACATCCCACAGGTGAACGGGCTAATTGGGAACAGGTGGGTGCCATGATTGGGTATAAAAGCAGCCTCCCTGAAATGCTCAGTCATTCACAAACAAGGATGGGGCGAGGGTCACCACTTAGTGAACAAATGCGTGAGCTGATTGTCGAACAGTTTAAAAACAACATTCCTCAACAAGCTATTGCAAGAAATTTAGGGATTTCATCATCTACGGTCCAAAATATCGTCAAAAGATTGAGAAAATCTGGAGAAATCACTGCACGTAAGCGACTAGGCCGAAAACCAACATCGAATGCCCGTGACCTTCGATCCCTCAGGCGGTGCTGCATCAAAAACCAACATCAGTGTGTAAAGGACATCACCACATGGGCTCAGGAAAACTTCAGAAAACCACTGTCAGTAACTACAGTTCGTCGCTACATCTGCAAGTGCAAGTTAAAACTCTACAATGCAAAGCAAAAGCCATTTATCAACAGCACCCAGAAACGCCGCCGGCTTCGCTGGGCCCAAGCTCATCTAAGATGGACTTATGCTAAGTGTTCTGTTGTCTGACGAGTCCACATTTCAAATTGTTTTTGGAAACTGTGGATGTCGTGTCCTCCGGACCTGATTGAGGAAAAGAACCATCCGGACTGTTATAGGCGCAAAGTTCAAAAGTCAGCATCTGTGATGGTATGGGTGTGTATTAGTGCCCAAGGCATGGGCAACTTACACATATGTGAAGGCACCATTAATGCTGAAAGGTACATACAGGTTTTGGAGCAACATATGTTGCCATCCAAGCAACGTCTTTTTCATGGACGCTCCTGCTTATTTCAGCAAGACAATGCCAAGCCACATTCTGCACGTGTTACGACAGCATGGCTCCGTAGTAAAAGAATATGGGTACTAGACTGGCCTGCCTGTAGTCCAGACCTGTCTCCCATTGAAAATGTGTGGCGCATTATGAAGCGTAAAATACGACAACGGAGACCCCGGACTGTTGAACAAATTGAGCTGTACATCAAGCAAGAATGGGAAAGAGTTCCACCTGAAAAGCTTCAAAAATTGGTCTCCTCAGTTCCCAAACGTTTACTGAGTGTCGTTAAAAGGAAAGGCGATGTAAAAAGGCCCCTGTGCCAACTTTTTTGCAATGTGTTGCTGCCTTCAAATTCTATGTTAATGATTATTTGCAAAAAAAAAAAAAAAAAAGTTTCTCAGTTTTAACATTAAACATCTTGTCTTTGCAGTGTATTCAATTGAATATAAGTTGAAAAGGATTTGCAAATCATTGTATTCTGTTTTTATCTCCGATTTACATAACGTGCTGACTTCACTGGTTTTGGGTTTTATACAAAAGAAGCATCACCTCCTTAAATTTGTACTCAATACTTTTGGCAATGTATCCTAGCATCCGATTAGCTTTTTGAACTTCTACGGCACAATGGCTAGAACCCGTGAGGGTTTGGTTAACAATCACTCCCAGATCTTTCTCTTGTGCAGCACATTCCAGTTTTAAACCTCCCATGAAGTAATTCCGTCTAATGTTTTTATTACCTACATGTACGACTTTACATTTTGCTAGATTAAATTTCATTTGCCACTATCTGAAAACACAATCTGCCCTACCATCCACAGATGCCACCTAAACCTCTATCATGCAAAAAGGAAGCCATTGTTGAGCATGATCCAGAAGTGCTGCAGTTTTCTGTAGGCTAAGGCTCATTTAAAATGGACTGTAGCAAAGTGGCAAAGTGTCCTATGGTCAGACACGTCCATATCTGACATTCTCGTTGGAAATCATGGGCGTTGTGTCCTCCGCGCTAAAGAGGAGAAAGACCACCCCTCCTGTTATCAGCGTTCAGTTCAAAAGCCAGCATCTCTGATGGTATGGGGATGCATTAGTGCATATGCTGTGAGACACTTATGTTTTAAAAAGCACCATGAATGCTGTAAGGTATATAAAGGTTTTAGAGCAGGGAGAAGGGCTTGTGTATTTCAGCAGGACAATGCAAAACCACATACTGCAGCTATTACAACAGCATGGCTTCATAGTAGAAGAGTCCCTGTGCTGAACTGGCCTGTTCCTGATCTTTCACCGATTGAGAACATTTGGCGCATAATTAAATGAAAAGTCCTTCAAAGGAGACCCAAAACTCTCCAGCATCTGGAAGCCTGTTTTAAATAAGAGTGGGATCAAATTCCAATGGCTAAACTCAAGAAACTTGTCTCCTCAATGCCCAGACACCTCCACTCTGTGTTAAAAAGAAGAGGGGATGCTACTCCATGGTAAACAGGCCCCTGTCCCAACTTTTTTAAGACCTGTAGCAGCCATCAAATTTGAAATGAGCTCATTTGGTGGATAAAATTGTTAAATTTCTCAGTTTCAACATTTGCTGTTTTATCTCTGTTCTGTTATGAATAAAATACTGGCTGCTGTGATTTGAAAGTCATTGCATTTTGATTTTATTCACAATTTACACTTTGTCCAAACTATTTCGGAATTGGGGCTGTAAGACGTTTGTTAAATATTATACAGTATGGTGCTAAACTAAAAGACAAGGCTTTGGTTGTATCGTTGGATGCATGCAAAGCTTTTGATAGGGTAGAATGGCCCTATTTATTTCATGTTCTTGCTCAATTTGGGCTCGGTGGCAATTTCCTTAAATGGATAAAGGTGCTCTTTGCAGCTCAAAGACCACTGTAATTACAAATGGCAAACAATCTCCTGCTTTCTCACTTGAACAAGGTATTGCTCAGGGATGTCCACTATCACCTTTACTTTTTGCTCTAGCAATAGAGCCCCTTGCACAGGCCATCCATATAAATCCTGACATCAAAGGCATCCATACAAGGACAAAGCGGCATAAAATATCATTATATACCGATGACGTATTACTCTACTTAAGTAATCTGAACAGGTCTATTAAGCACGTTATTGAGCTTATTGAAATTTTCTCTACATTTTCCAGATACAAGAATAATTATTCAAAATCAGAGGCGATGTCTCTCTTCAAGCAAGTTCCTTGCATGCCCAGTGATGCTTCCCCTTTTCGATGGTCTCCACTTGGTTTACTTATTTAGGTATTCACATTACCCCTTCACTACCTGATTTGTATAGGGCAAATTTTTCTCCTCTAATCCAGCGTATTAAGCAGGATCTCACCGGTTGGTCTAGTCTTCCTTTGTCGTTCTTTGGGAGAGTACACCTGTTTAAAATGAATTTTTTACTATGCTTTTTATACCAGTTTCAAATGGTTCCTTTAGTTTTGTCCCGCAAATCATTATCAGAACTGAATAGTGGTCTCATAGCATTTTTGTATCTCATAGCTTCCATCGGAGAAGGGGGGGGGTTAGCAGTTCCTAACATGAAACTGTATCAGCTTTCATGTCTTTGCAGATACAATCGAGACTGGTTTCAGGATGACACAGAATCTAAATGACTTGATACAGAATTACATGCAGTATCTCCAATACCTTTGAAAAATATATTGTATGTTTCCAAGAAGTAGATTTGTTCAGCTGTTAGAGTATTTTTTAAAAGGAAATTAACCTTAAGTTTGGAGGCTAAGTAGGACAATAGACGGTTTTGAAAAGATATTTACAGTTACGTAGATATGGTATCTAATCTTAAACAGTCTCGATACTGTGGTGTAATTTCTCCCACAGAAAAAGTATTTATTAATGGTGAAGACCCAACTTAATTAGTAACACGATTTTATTGAACACTTTCTGGGACAACAGACGAAAATACAGCTGAAATTAAATCAGAATGGGAGGCTGACTTTGGTGTTGAGATTGAAGATGAAGAGTGGAATGACATTTGCTTGTCTGATTGTTTTAATTCTAACAAGGCAAAAGAACATCACTTTAAGATAAATCATAGACTGCATATTGCCCCAATGAGACATAATAAAATGAACCCACTTCTGACAAAGCTGTGTCATAAGTATAAGAATATAGAAGGCACATACACTCATTCTTTTTTGAAAAGCGTATCTATTTATCATTTCTGGAATGCTGTTCTTTAAGAAATCAATGATATACATGGCCAAACAGTAAATATTTCTCCTGTAGCTTGTACTCTAGGTATACATAATCCTTTAAATATTTCTCAAAATTCACTAAAACTCCTGAAAATCCTTCTTTTCTGAGCAAGAAGATGCATTTTATTGAAGTAGGAGTCAGAGGAACCTCCCAGTACCACCCAATGGATAAGTAGTGTGCTAGAGTTCATTAGAAACGCTTAGCTTTTATTTTAAGGAGGAAGCTTTTCAGTTTTATAAAGTATAGAGTCCTTTTATAACTTACTTGGGACCTGTCTGTATACAAATGTTAACTGCATGGCTCTTTGGTCTGGCATGGGAAGAGTAATGCATTACCTCAAATGCACTGTGTTTTGACTGTGTCTATACATTTTTGTATGTATGTATGTATGTATGTATGTATGTATTTATTTATTTCTAATTTATTTAGTGATTTATTTTCAATTTTTCCCTGTTGTTGTTTGTTGTAAACTGTAAACCTGTCAATGTCAATTAATTAAAATATATATTAAGTTAAAAAAAATTTTAAAAGCCTTAAATGGGCAAGGACTGGCTTGATTTTACATCTGCATAAATGGGGTTAACAAGTCTTCCAATGATTAGAGTGAGCCATCAGCAGTGAAACACAGTTTTCTTTTCAATGCAGTGTTGAGGAGATTTAATAGAAAATTCACTTCAGTAAAATGTTAAATTCACTTTACAAAAAATATGAACTGCCAAGTTAAACTCAATGCAGGGTGGATTGGAAAAAACAAGTACAATCTAAGCTTGGCTCCATGTTTGTTATGGAAAATATAATGAAGATTAGCTACAAAAAGCCACAACAACACAATATATATTGAAATGCAATTTAGCTTCGAAATGACGTGTTTTATTTCTTTTGTTGCCTTAACGAGGAAGACTGGCCAGATCTGATAATGTTGAGTGTTTATGGAGTTTACTCAACATTAATGTAAATGAATGACAGGCAAAACCAAATATTATGATCAAGGCAGGCTCTAAACCTACTCAATTGTTAGATCACTGGCCGCCGCTCTTAAACTTGTAAAACCCAAAACTAATACTTGTGAAGATGAACACAAAAGGTTGTGGAACAAAAGAGCACCTAAGGCTCCGTGGACCTGCAAATGAGTGATTTGCAACCTTACAGTGAAGTTTGCCATCTGTATTAAAATGCTTTGGAAATTTATGAAACAAAAAAAATTAAGTGGAAATGATTGTAATATAATTACTGAAAATAATGATGCAATAATGAGAGGATGACTGTTTGGGGGATAAGTAATGCTCAACCACATCTATGCAATGCGTATGCCTTTGAATAAACCAAGGTTATACTCTGTAGATGGATGGAAAATTCTGCCTCTTCCGAATTTGATGAGAGCACAGCAATTTCCCACTACACCAAATTAATAAGCAAATGCAAAATATTAAAGAGGAAGGCAGGATGCCCTGACGTTTTGAAGTTCTGCTGAGGCCTTCAATTTTGTCAGATTCAAATGGATTAGACCTATTTGTGTATTTACAACCATTCACTGAAAATATGAAGCAAAATGACTTTGAGTAGAATTGCCAGAGCTGCATTCAAATTACATTAAAAATGTGTTTCACTGTTGAATGCCTACCTCAGGTTTTAAACATATTGGGGTTTGCATACTGCTCTCTAAATAATTAATTCCTCAAATTAAGCTACAACTGCCAATTAAACCTCTATTTTTTATCAAAATTCTGGCATTAGAATTTCCGAAAGATTGAGTCTTATGTTGGCCTACTGGGTTCTTTAAAAAGTAGATTTTAAAAAGTAAACTGACACCAAATGGTGAATTAAAAATGAAAATGGTGGTTTAATGAAATTTTAACTTAAACTAATAAAAAGAGGAACAAATAATAATTCCTCTTTGCTTCAAGGTGACAATGCTGTGAACTGCATCACCATGTTCCATATTCCATGTAGTCTAATGACCACTAGAGGGAGGAACCAGGGTGGAGGAGGGGTTCTACATCAGCAGCAGCAAACATGCCAATGGAAAAACTGGTTTGTTAGGAGGTTCCAGCAGTTTCCATGCTGGAGGAAGCAGCCAGGGAAACCATTTTAAGGACATCACTCTTAAATATAAAATATCACTCTGCTGAGCATCTGCAGACTCAGCTGGTGCAACTGACTTTCTTGGGCCAGACAGAACTATGCAATACTCCATTTTGGGTGAACCACTTCTGACAAAAGCACCTTTTGTACATAAACAATATTGGACAGGATGGTGTAATGTAGAATGCAGTAATATAATACATTTAAACATTTGGTCAGCTTCAGGACTTTTTGCCTTGGGTCTCCTGTTCAGAATGTAAAACAATTGCAAATTGTATTCAGAATCGGTGATGGAGACGGTGAATAAAACCAAAATATAGTATCACTGTCCGATAAATTATGATAATAACTTTATACTGAATTACAAATTTGAAGGAAAAAAAACAAAGTTAAAAGTGACAAGCCTCAGAAGCAAGCAAAAGAGGAAGGGCCAGTAGTCTCATTCATATTACTTGTACAAATGTGCCAATAAAATCAACATATTGACTGCTTTGCGTGTTTATACAAATACACAATCAAATTGGACCTGTTCCACCTAAATTCTACAATCTAAAAGAATAAAGAAAAACCATGCATGCATTACCAGCCTTTGAACTTGTACCAGGCTCTTTCTGCGATCAGAAGAATGACCCATGTACTAGAAATTGAATGACTTTTCAGTTGCTCTCATTGTGAAAAACAGAAAACTGTTGTATATCCCCAAAACTATAGCATTCCCCCCAAAGGCTAAACTCATTGCTTGGTCGAGCTGCAGGAAAGGGTATAGGGTCCAGAAAATCAAAAAAGCGACTTCACCAAATTTTACCCAATTTCTGTGAGAGCTGTTTGACTTATTGCACTTTTGAAAAAGTCAAGTTTGGCCCGCAAGTGGTGCGAGGGGAATGATGTAACAGTCACCAGAGCTACAACACTGCTGTTTTATACACCAATATGTTCATAGCAAAGTTGATTAAGCCAGCATCAGAACAGTTGTACTTCTTTGGAAATGCGGTTGCAACCAATGGCTGTGCTACAGTCATAGAGACATAAAAATCAATAAAGTCCCCCCTCTTTGCACCAGGAATGTTGACAGCAGTTTGGGTCTCGTCCTACTCCCCATGTTCATTTCAACCCCACAATCAAGCTATCTGTTTCAGTCTTTTTCTGTTAATTGAGTCTTATTATTCAATTATTGTCTTGTTTCCTCGCCCCTCCTCCAATGAATTCTTCACTCGCGTTCCCTCACCTGTTACTCATTCTCTCTGTGTTCCTTGTCTTCATTTCATCTTTACTAGACAGTTGCATTAAGTTTTGTGTGTTGTCTTATCAAGTGTTTCATGTCTACGGTCAATGAAATTATACTTCAAAAACTTAAAGCTTATAATCCTTACTCTCTCAAGTCCCACAGTCCTGGCCGTTCACATTTTCCTGTCTGACCATCTGTGCAGTGTGAGGAAGCACAACAACCATGGGTCTTTCAGAGTTCCCCACACTTGCAAAATAGATGTCTTCCGAGCGCACTGCAGCAAAAAATTAGCTGGGGGTCTGGGGCATAAAATTAAGTGATTCGTTTTATCCATCGTTTCAGAGGACTCGTAGCACCTATGCCGACTCTCTATAATAAATGGTATGTAGCTAGTGCTTATCTAAAGCCACTGTAACAAAACAGATTTGTTGCCAACAGAGGCTTTGTGCTTATAAGCAATCTGCTTTTGAAGTTATGCTTTCAGTTCCCAATCGTACGTGATAAGCCCCGGTGCTTCACTTAACATCGCACTGCCATTAGCTCCGAGTTCGCTGGTCAGTACTTGTCAGACAGCGTCCAGTTTTTCTTTGTTTTTTGGTTGAGACTTTGACAAAAACAATCGGCGGTACAATGGAAAACAGCTGTACGTAAACTGCGGGCCGCCGACTTTAAAGGTCCCTTATTATGCCACCAGGTGCAAAGCTAATTAGCCATTATAAGCTAGTTTAAAGTCTCCCCTACCGGACATCACAAGGTGGAGTGACCACCCAGAGTAATGAAATCTGATTGACCGCTTGGCTGAAGGTAATCACTTCTTCTTGCCTCTGGTTGGTTACTTCCCCATGTGATGTCAAATAGGAAAAGATTTTGAAATAGCTTTTGATAACTAATTAATTGTGCACCTGGTAACATAATAGGGGACCTTTAATGGAGAACCCTGACCTTCTGGCTGGCCATCTTGGTGCTGACCTCAATCCAACCTCTTCCATTCTTCCACGCACAAGTGAACAAGTCCTCATCCTTCAGCAACACCTGTCTGATTGCAGGCATTGGTTTGTTTTAGCCCCTTTTATGTTCAGTTTTGATGTTATTAGAGGTTATTGCAACTTAAACTGTAATTCTGTGTTTGACTTCTCTCTCTTCTGGAATATAAAAAAACAATCCAGCTAACCTACAGAGTCTGCTGACAACCTTTTTTATCAAGGATATCCGTTCTTTGAGATTCCTGCACATTACGACACTAATCTTTCCTTAGACCCCCACTTCCACCTGGAACTCCAAGGTGGAGTTGGTCTTCCAATTGAGTGGATTGGAAGAAGGCTCCCCCTGAGGACCCACCTGTGGGCGATTCTAAGACCTCAGTGGGAGGTGAAGTGCTGTGTTAAAAAGTTCATCCCCCGACTCAGCCAAGAAATTTCTGGGCAGCTCAGAATTAGGCAGCCTTCAACACCCAGCGCCCCAGTCCTGCTACTGTTCTTGCTGTAGCGGCGGCTCCCAATCCATTTTCCGGTACTTGGCTGACCCTGGGGCTCCTCATACTATCCCGATCACTCTGCTGCCTATTACTGCAGGAGTCCAGGTGCCCAGTCCAGATCCAGCAGGTGGCTCATCATCCAGTCCAGGTCTTACACGTATCTGGTCATGCAGTCTGGATCCTGTGGTTGCTCTGCCATCCAATCCAGGTCCTGAGGGCACCTCGACACACAGTCTAGATCCTGTGGGCATTCTGCCACCCTGTATAGGTCCTGTGGGTGTCCAGTCAATCTGTCCAGGCGTCATGGGGGTTCAGCCACCCTGTGCATGCCTCATTGACAGTCCAGGCTCCATAATGATCCAGCCGTCAAAGTTCAAGACCCCAACACGCAGTGGCATAGTTCTAGCCAGGCAATTTTTGCGTACCGCGCCAGTACGCTGACAAACGCAAAAGTCACATGCAGGTATGCTGGAAAAATCCACCGGTATGCAAAAAATTGTGGCCGGCACGTTACAGATAGGTCACCAGTACCAGCAACAACACGGATGGCTTCAGACTGATCGACTTAGTTTTATCAAATATCCAAAGAAAGACCCGCATACCCGCCACTGTCGCAAGTAACGTTAGCTTACTTGTAAAGTCATAGCAAATTAGGCTCAGAACCAGTTAGCGCTAACAACCAATCATGGACCCTTGGCTGGTTCGTCCACCTCCCGGGACTATTTCCCAAGAAGGAAACCAGTGCCGCGAATGTCTCAACATCAGATAACTCAACAGTTTTGCAAACTGTTCTTAACACCCAAATTACCGGAAGCTGTCTTTATGTTACTTGCCAAAGCCACAGCCTGAGCAGACCATTCACACTAATGTGAATCTGGCATGAGCTGTAGCTCTGGTAAGAAAAATCAAGTCGGCTTCCTGTATTTTTGAAACTTGTTTTTGAATACCCATGAAGTAAATAACTGACTTTGCATGGTTTGTCATGAGATTTGGAGGCTTTTAATGCTAGAACCATGTTTTGAAAGACAAAAGTGAGCACGTTGCCACTGGGCTCGATTTTGTTGCACAAAAGTTTTCCAACAGACTAAAACACAGCAACCTAAAATATCTTGAGATGGAAAAAAATGGTTTGCAGAACTGTCCAGAGGAGTTCTGTGTGAGGTATCATTCAGGAACCAGTCGCGAGAACACAGGATTGTAGTTGAGGTGATTTTATTGAGGTAAACCGACAGGGCAGAAGGCAAATCCAAAAATCCAAGTCCACAATCCAAAAGTCAAAATCCAGCAGGGCAGAATAAGAGTCATAACCAGGGCAGCAAAGACAGAATTCGTAGTCAGGCAAAACAGGTTCGGTACACAGGCACATGTTTGTCAGAGAAGCAAAAATCAAAAACCAGTGTGCGTATCCAAATTGTTACCAGGGCAGCAATCACAAGAATCCTAGTCGGGCAAATTGGGTTCGTAAACACAGATGCAACGGTAATCCAAGAAAAGCAGAGCCGAAAATCAAAAGTCGGATGGTCCAGTCAGAAGTTACGCAATGAGTACAAGGCAGATAATGAGCAGCACAGGTAAAGACGAGACGTTCTGACAAGAAAGTTCTGTGAATAGACACCTAATATACACTCCAGGGAGGTCACATGGTACATAGAACACAGGTGCAGGAAATGAGGCTGATTACAAAGGGTGGAACAAAAGGGAGAACCTAATCACATAAAATAGGCAAAAGCCAAAACGCGGACAGGGATCACCAGACAATCCTATTGACAAACATATGGCTCCGGTCAAGGAATTCTAAGGTGCATAGATAATGAGAGAAAGGACAGCGCGAAACAGGTGTGGAAGATCCACAGAAATGCAGCAGAGAAGATTAGGGAGAGACGCGAGGCGAAGACTAGAACAGGGCGAGTGCAGAGAGCTTGTTAATCAGTTAGTAGGTGCAGCTATACAATCCCTAGTGCTTGTTAGTAAGTTAGTATTATATACAATGTTAGTTGGATTAGTAATCTTAGCGAAAACAACAAACTGTTAGTATTGGTTAGTAAAATAGAAAAGTAAAGTGAAGGAAGCAAATGAGGTGGGAAAGAAGGTTGAAATCCTGAAACCATTAAATCACCCAAAAGAGTGGCACGCATTACTGGGGCTGTGAGCAATGACAAGACAAGAGACCAGACAGGGGGAGACAAAGTGCAATGCATGGAATAAAACATGGACCGGAATAAAGCTATGGTAAAATGCAAAATATGGAAAAGTAAAACTAAGACAATACATGAACGAATCTATGTTACCAAATCGCAATACACATATCAAAGAATAGTAAGACATAGCATAGATCCAAAACCAAATAAGACATATAATCAAAATCAGAGAATGAACATGGCGAGGCAGGTCAGAATCATAACATTCTGACAAAAAAGAATTCATGTGAATACGTCCAAATCATGTTTTGAGTGGCCTCACCAACACAAACCAAAGCAGAGGATATTGCTATAGAGCTCAGTCAGTCAGTCCATCTGGAAAAATTCTCAAATGACTTTACCTTGATGAAAGAAATGGTGTGTGTCACTCATGACCTTAACTGTGTTCGAAAATGGAAGCCCATGGTGACGGAGGATATTGATAACAATGTTGTCTTGTTTTTCATGAATAAAAAACTGAAAACACCCTTTAAGAATTACTGCATTTCCTTAGATTAAATAGAACATATATAGGAATATCTTCAAACAAGCTCGTCAAATTGAGGTAGAGGCATCAAAATGAGTAAATACAAGAGGTCTAAAAAAAACTGCAAGCGGTAAATACCGGGGTCAAAGCAACATGAAACAGTTCAGAATTTTGACACCGTAAAGACCGGCATTGGATGAAATTTTTTAAACAATTGCCAGGCTATGGGACATAATTATCAGAAATATTCCTTGACCTGCGATTTTCATAATGAATCGCCATTGCTCAGGGAATCAAATAGCTGCTAACAGCTGATCGGCGGCTGGAGGTCATGTTCTTTAAGCAACCTTTTGGATTGTTTTTTTTTTGTTTGTTTTGCACTGAAATTTTGACAAAGATGCAGTATTCAGAGAGTCAACCAGACTAATTATGAACTAACTAATAATTGAAAAGACATGACATGAACTACTGTGAGGCATTTTTATTTGCTATAGCATCCCTGACGAATTTGCACCAAATTTTCCAGTCCAATCATTACACAACATAAGAACATCTGCAGGATATTGCATTCAAGAGTTACACCAAATGATATCAATAAGGGCCATGCAAACAAAATGTATTTGTCTACAGTGGCCATTTTCCTAACGTAAATAATTTACATAATATTGGTCTGAAAATGCATGTTTCTCAGCTCGAACCCCAAAAAGAACTCATTTAAAATTGCTTACAAAATCCAACAATTTCATCCAAAACTTACTTGGTTCTTAAACTTGAAAGCTTGAAAGATTGAGCAGATCATTAGATGGAACAAACACTCAAACTCAAAACAGAGGCACAATTCATGCCAGAAATCTTATTGAGTTTAGTCCATATTCAGCCATCACGCTACTCATGATCCGAAAGATCCTGAGTCAAGGAAAGCACTCTTGGGTTCACGTGCAGACGGGATTTGTTTGTCTTCTCCACCTTAGTGCCCTTCTCTGGGTTGACGGAGAAAAAGCACCTTGGAAAATAGAAAAAAACTGTTGACTGAAATAATAATGATAAATTGGCTTCATTTCCAAAACAATTTTGTCATACTTATCATCAACAGACTGTGAAGAATTTATCCATTTAATGGAGAGAGAACAAAGCAAGCAATTGTTAATGAGATCAAAGAATCAAACTACTTCTCTGTTATAGTTGACTCCACTCCAGATCTTGCTCATGTGGACCAACTCACTTTTATTTTCAGGTTTGTTAATAAAGACGGACATGTAATTCAGCGTTTTCTGGCTTTTGAGCCTATTGAAAACCATAGTGGGGACAGTTTGGCTGAGTGTGTTGTTGCCATGGTGGAAAATCTGGGCCTAGACTTATCTAACTGTAGGGGCCAGTCATATAATAATGCAAGTAACATGTCAGGAAAGTACAATGGAGTCCAAGCTCATCTTAAACTAAGATACCCATTGATTTGTTATGTCCCATGTGCAGCACATTCATTGAATTTAGTTGGTGTCAATACTGTTGACAGTGGCCCAGAAGCTGGAAGTTTTTTTTTACTTAGTTCAGGCAATGTACACATTTTGTGCATCATCTACACACAGGTGGGGAAAGGTTTTCCATGGCACTGATGTCAAACTCACACTGAAATCACTGTCAGGTACTCGGTGGAGTGCACGGGCTGAGTTGACTTAGGCTCTTTGGAAATATTCAGCACAACTGAGAGAGGCATTCAAAACTATTTCTAAAGATATGGAGGAGAAACGTGAAACTCAAAGTGAAGTCGATCCTAAAGCTCTGGGACTCCAGCAAATCACAGTGAGAGCCATTATCTACAAACAGAGAAAATTTAGAACAGAGGGAAACCGTCTGAAGAGTGGCCGGCCAGCCAAAATTCCTCCAAGAAAACACTGACAAGTCAGCCATGAGGTCACAAAAGAACACGGGGAAACATCAAAGGAACTGCAGTGTCACTTGCCTCAGTTATGGTCAGTATTCACAATTCCACATTAAGACAAGACTGGATTCCTCCTCTGCAATGTAAAAAACTTCATAGGACATTTATTGCAAATGTTTGTTTGCGGCTGCTGCCGTCAAAGGTGGCACTACCAGTTTTTAGGTTTAGGGTGAGAATGATTTATTATTATTATTTTTTTTGCATGTGTAATATAAGTTTTGAATAACTCTTTACTATCAATACATAAAATAATCAGTTAAATGCTACATGTTGTGTTTACTCATGTTGCCTTTGTCTTATATTAAATTATTAGGATGATCTGAAACACTTAAATATGACAGATAAGCAAAAATCAAAGAAATCGAAAAGCAGGCAAATACTGAACATCCAGTAAATGAAGATTTGACGCTTTGCTCCATATTTGGAAAAGAAAACTATCCTGTGAAATAATGTTCCATTTTAACATTAGATTGTTGCTGTTATGTGCTCGTTCTTCATCCAGAGGCAATAAAATTCACCATTATGCAAACATTAACTAAAGTGTCAACTGGAGGTGCCAAATGGCGTGATCAGGGTTTTATTTTTGTTGAAATGGATGCATCACAATCTGAGGAGTGGAATGACATGGAAATTACATGAACACCAGGAGTACTGATAAACCTGAAACGGATTTAAAAACCTAAAAACAAATAATGAGAACAAATGCAGGAAAATAAAAAGAACAAATACTCTGCCATAGTTTAAGGTAAGCTGCCACAAGAAAATCACATTAAAAAAAGAAAATCAAGAAACCATCCGAGACACTTCCAAAGCTGAAAGATGAGAATGATGAGCATTTTTTATTTGAGGAAATAAGCACTCCAAATAGACAGCAGGAATTGTAAGCCCCACAGTTGATATTTAGGGACTGACATAAACCGAGGAGCTTTTTGGTCCAGCAGGGCCACACTACATCCCTGCTGTGATCAGACCGTTTGTAATGTGCCCTAATTTATAAAGTAACACTCCATGTGTCATGTTCTGCTGCTATGCACACTCTTCCCTTACTGTCAGTGCTGTCAAGCTGACCAGAACAGTGTTACCCAATAAACATTTTTTGGGTGAGTAGTTCATGTAAGGGATTGCTGGGAAACAGATATCTTGCACCCCAGTAAAGATGGATGGCAAGGTTTGAAAATGGAATCCAGCTGTTTGCTCACAAGGCAGCTAAAAAATGAAAGCCAGTTGAAATGCTTTTACCATTATTGTTGCAAATATGTTGGCAAAAAATAAGCTACCCGAGTACTCCTACGATATCATGGTATTCAATGTCCCCACAAAACATATAGTTTTGTATTCAACAACGTAAACCCCCGACAGGATGATGCACCCTGAGGGGGTCAATTATTTTTTTGAAAATTTATTGATTTAAATTGATTTCATTTCTTCTGCTGAAAAAGTAGTCTGATTTTACAGTGGGAGCTGTGTCATCCCCACAGCAAAGGCCTGTTCTTCATTGCCACTGTCTGCTTTTTTGAGGTCTTTCACTTTAATTTCAAATATTTAATTTCAGGCCTATGAAGAGTATCACCCCTGTACCTGTTTGTATCATACTAACCTGTTGTTAAAAAAGAAGTTGAATATATTGCTCTTTTCAATAAGAATTTCTGTGTGGTTCTTAAGTGTGACATTACAGTTAATACTTACAACAATAATAAGAACAAGTAGACATGGTCAACAACATCTCCCGCCAAATGCCTGAATCGCGCGTGCCTTATTTTCAAACTCCAAGGCCTTGATGGTCTGAAGCGACACAACAAGTTTGGTTGTCCTATCTCTAATAGTTCCGGAGAAAAGCTTTCCCCTTTCCGGAAGGACGGACGGACGCATGGACGGACGGAACTCAAACCTATATGCCCCTCACACTTCGTGGCGGGGGATAATAATACTGATAATAATAATATAAAAAAAAAACTGGCTCTGGTATCGGAATAGTCCTAATATCAGCAGATATCAAAATTCCTGTCTCAAATCGGATTAACCCTCGTCCATCCAAGGATTTCTCTACTACAATCCCGACCAAGGGGGGGTTACCCTCCCCAGTTATTTCGAAATTAAGCGATAAACGTCATCTTTTTTGGTATCAGGGTACAGCTACAGATGTCCTCTCATCAAATCAAGTACAAATAAAACACATTTCAACATTATGACATTATAGTGATGTCATAGCTAACACCATATTAGAAGTGCATGACCGACATACTATTACTTGTGTCTTTGACTGGTTACTGTACTGTATACTATTTTTATACTGTGCTATAGGCCTATTATACAAGTTCATAGAATTGTTCATCAAGTTGTTCTCATAATTCATAGATAAACCTTTTATGCAATTTTGTTTTTGTATTTTTTTCAAGTATGACATCTATAATGATGTCATTGTGACGTCACAGTGCTGAAGTTTGTGATATTTGATTCTTGTTTTGAAAGAGAACATATGTACCAGACATATTACTGATATTATAAGCCTTTATCTATCATGGGGGAAAAAGTTAAGAAAATGTGAAAAATGTTCAGAAAACTATTTGTTTTCCTTTTGTGTGTGTTTTTCCCAAAATGAGTTATTGATGACATCATAGTAATGTCAAATTTATGTCACTCATGAGTTTATAACATTTATAATAATACTAAAATATTAATTGTAGTATCAGTAGTTCTCGAGGTTACAGAAAGTTACTTATTTTCAGCTAAAACTAATAAAAATATTTAAAAAAACATGGATTTTTGTCATTTTGATGTTTTTCTTTTCCTAATATTATTAGATGAAGATCACTTGAAGGTTACTGGTCACTGCTGGTCATTGTAATTCCAAGATTTCCTGATACAAGGACCAGCTACATCAATAAATCAATAAGGATGACAATCATTGTGGTCTACAAAGTTAATTGAGCATGAAACATAATAATAGCATACTATTTGCAACTAATTTGTCAGCATATTTTCAAAAACAGGCAAAAATTGACGCTGGTGGCAGACCCCCCAACCCTTTGACGGCCTACCCCTACCCCCGGGGGGTGAGGTACCCTCATCATTTTTACATGAAAATGAGCGCAAAGGATGGATAAACAATTACTCAATCATATAAGCATTAATCATATCTGTTAACATTTTTGTGCGACAGGAAAAATCGGTTGGGGGGCGGGTGGTAACCAATCTCCCCCCCCTCGGTTGGACGAGGGTTAAACCTACTAAAAAGTGGATCAGTGAATCCCTATCACAAACTCTTACCTCAATTACGGTAATGCTTGACTGTTACAGGATATAATTTTTTCCACATAAATTTTTGGTCTCAATTTTTACGGGATTTTTTTTCTGTTCTTTGATGAGTGACAGCTGAAAAAGTTGTTTTTTAAATGAAGATGAAGTAGGACTGCATCAGCTCTTTCAGCTACCCTCTTAATTTTTAATATACTGCACTTGATACACACTATCAAACATTCATACTTTAGAAATGAAAGTTTTTCTAGTTATCACTTTCAGCTACGCGGAGAGGGTTCTAACTGCCACAGCAGATGGTGTGAGTATAAACACTGGGCAGTAAGTCCACTGGTGTCTTAACAAGATTAAGTGAAGGCAACAGAGCATGGCTGATCACCATTCACTGTGCTTTACATGGAGCTGAACTGGCCTTGAAAGACTCTTTATTGAAAAACAAGTTATAATCTAATACAAAAGAATTTTTCCTGGCTTTGTAGTTTATGTTCAGGCAGTCGAAAAAAATGAAAAGAATGGTCAAGGACTCAACCTGTGCTTTGAGAGTTTGAGCTTATATTTTCAACAGATTTAGTGGTACAAGATTTATCACTCATACACCCAGGGGCTTGGACCATTTGCTAAAAAACTGCTCGGGCAAACTTTGGGACAACATAATTGCACCCCAGAATCATGGTACTGTTAAAACACTGAATACAATACTCAGAAATGTTATCAAGCACCTACTGGATTACAGTTTCCTGGCTACCAGTGCATATTTCAAAACTGTACTTGACAAAATAACGCAGCTGTCACATAGAAGAAGAATGTGTTTACAGACTTTGGCTATAAATATTCAACAAGTTCTTCACTAAGTTCATCATGCCATTGCCATTGTGTGGTTGCTGTGTGGTCACTTAATGGTGCTTTGTTGCATTAACTCACCAAATTGTTTTCATGCTCTGCACTGGCGACAACGGAAATTTAATGGCACCACATAGTGCCTGGTAGTACATTGATACATATTGAACATTACCTCGCCATATTTCTTTCCATTGTTGCCAAACACTCATCTAACACCCGCCTGTGACTGGTGCCACTGTGGCCACAGTCTTCATAATTAGCCAAACATTCGCATGCATTTTGCTGGGTAACCATATAGTATTGTATAGTATTGTCACCCTCTGTGGCTTTGGTATCTTCTATTGCCAACTTTGTCTTCCTACTGTCTTCTATGTGGCTGCTGCTCAAGTGTTCCCATCCTCAGGCTACAATGTGGTAACATCCTTATGTTCTGGGTTTGTCCTAAAATTCTGATGGCTATTAGCCATATCCAGAGACATGGCTCAGGCTGATGATGCTGATGTTGTGGGTCAGCCTGTGGGTGTTCAGTTTAATAGTAGCAGATTTCCTCTTGAATAGAAGGAAGGTGATTAAGAAATCTCTTGTGCTGTAATAGCAAAGTCCCTTGTTAGTCGATGGGTTCTCTCAATGAAAACAGTTGCTTGAAAAACTAGAGGCACTCTGAGAGTGCAAACCTGCACCAAGGCAGCACAGTCAAAATTTTGCTGAGTTAACATGGCTCATTAGAAATCGGTATCTGCAACTGCTCACGGTCAAAATTAATAGGGTTTATCGCTGATGTTATCGCAACCCACCCATAAAATTTCAGAGATATCTGTTCAGAACTTTTTGAGTTATCTTGAACACAAACAGACAGACAGACAACTGAATGCCGGTAATAACATTACCTCCTTGGCGGAGGTAATAACTATCTCAGTTTGAAGTTCAATACTCCATTTATTAAATCTCTGTGACTCAAACGGAAGGAAAGGCAACACAATCGAGTGCTTCAGGGTTTATTTTTTCTTTCTTTCCTGAGCTTGCGCTCATGAAGCTTGTTGGTGGTGTGTGACACACAGGCTCCAGCATGCTACTGCAGATATAAAAGGGAGAGTGATTAGTCAATCCGCCCTGCCGCCACAGTGTGATTGAAGAAGGCTACATGGGGCAACATAGGGCAAATCGGGACAAGGTTTCTCTTGTATTGGGAAACGTGACATTTGTTTGGGCAGACAGAGCAGTGAGCAGTGCAAAATCAAATCTGGAAGGGATCTATGAGGGTTTGGAATAGAGGTTTGAAGCCTTTGATGGTGAGCTGTTGAGGTCAATGAATTGGGTGGACCCTGCAAACTGGAAATTGACTCGGATGTTGCTGACATGTTGGTTAAGAATGTTGAGGAGCTCTAAGCGTTCAATGGGTATGACAAGTCTACGGTACACGGGGGGAGGAAACAGTTCAGGACTATTTGGCATGGTCAGCATTATTGGCTAAGATAGTTCAATATCCAAAGTTGTTTTTCCTAAAGCAATGTAATCTGATAAACAATTTTCCTCATGTCACTCAACAGTTTGAAATCTCTTGCTCATGAAAGTGAATGGCCTTTCTTGGACTGAGCAGAATGTGGAAACTATTGAGAATGCTTTGTAAAGGTACAAGAGAGCAAAAAGGTGAAGGTCGACAAATATAAATGATATTGAGCTATTCCCGCAGTATTGCCTCAAGTATAAGGATATATTGTGGTAATTGTTATTGTGATTGTGGTAGACTTAGTTTGGGATGTGATACCTGAAACAATAAATCGAAACTATTTTATTACTCGAACACAAAGTTTGGACCACTTGATTCTTAGCCATGGGCAAAATGCAAGTGTAGTGCAGACAACTGGGCACATCTCAGGCATTTGTGAGTTGGATCATTCATCAAACCGTCAATGCACTCTCCAGACCACACATTGTTAAGAATTTCATAAAATTCTCTTAAAAAAACTTTAATTAAACAAAACTGATTTCATGGCCCCTGCTAGACTGCCGGGCATAGTATTCTGTACATCAAACAAGTGATTAGTGAAAGGCTTTGGTGCTTTGCCTCCCTTGAAGAAGTCAATTTGTTTAAATAATAAAAAACAAATAAATAAACGATACCAGACATGTAGCCTACTTTCATCTGAGATTGTGTGAATGGTTAATATGCACCTCTGAGCAATTTTCATATTTAATGTCAAATCAAAACCTTGGCAGAAGTTTGCCTGTAGTATTCAATAATCTCTGCCCTTACCTGCGACTGCATGCGATATTGCCATTTCTCACATGCTGGCTAAAATGTATAACAGTGGAAAGCAGGCATTTATGTGGAAACATGTTATTCCATTCATCTTTTTGGTGGTAATGTAATGCCTAATCCAAATTTCCCTTTTATTATTATTTTTCTCTCTTTGATTAGTTGCTTCATGCAGTAACAAAAGTTGTCCCTGCATCTAATTCACTTTTCTTTCTCATTCGTTTCCAAAACAGTTGTCTTTGTTGTTTGAATGTAGCCGAACATTTTGTGAAAAGTCCTTGTTTCATTGTGAGACATTCACATGCACACTACCTTTGACATTTAATAATGATGAATGAAGGCGTTTGCAAGGTGGTTGTCAGAAACGGATTTAGGTTGGCCTCCAATCAACCAATCATTGTGGACATAACTAATAAATGCACACATGAAATGCAATGGCATCCTATGGAGTGACATCACCAGCCCCCCCCTCTCCGCTTTTAATGTAGGAGTTTGATGTCCAAGTCCATTGTCAGAGTTGCCCTTAGAACCTTTGTGAATCACTTTTAAGAGGTAACTCTTAGTTAGGAATTCTTGGTACTACTTAAGAGTGCTCCCAGCACTAAGCTAAGATTCTTTGTGAATACAGCCCCAGGAGAAGAGTCTCCTCTGAACAAATTAATACGATTTATTTCATCTATAGGCCTATTCACTACTTTATTTCTTGAGTCTTAATAAACTAATTTTAGTGAGAGGTAGATCACTCTCCTTAGGTTATTAGTGGAAAGCAATGTTCGTCGCAAGGTAGCAGAGTTATGAGCTCTCCCAGCATACTGTAGGGGAGGATCAGCTGAGCTCCTGTAAATTTCAAAGGGCAAGGCCTACAGTCAACATATATACACTATGTTCATTTTTTCTCATAAAATGTAATTAGTTGAATGATTGTGCAAATATCAGTTATCATTTTCTGGGTTGAACACTTTGATTCTTTTATGACTTCTGTGTCTGAAATAGGGATGTAGCGGTATGAAAATTTCATAACACGGTTTTTCTGAACAAAAATATCACAGTTTTCAGTATTATCACGGTATAATAAAATGTGCATAAAAAGGTTCAAAAAGTACTGATATAATTGCAAAAATCATTTCAACAAGTTTTATTTTGCATTAGCAGCATTATCCATTTTTCCCATTCATAACAAAAATATAACAAGAATCAATAACATTGTGTGCTAAACAAACAAATTTGTGGCCTTGAGAGCTAAGTGCACACTGCAAATAAACATTTTATATTCGTGAACTCGTGAATGTCATTAATAACAACAATTAATAACTTTCTGTATGTAAACATACAAAAACATACATCTGCGCATTGAAGAGCACTATGTGGTCCTGAGAGCTTACTGCACATTGGAAATAAATGTTTTGTAAACATTGTAAAACACTGGCTAGACAAGTCTCACAGGCAGTTCCACGCTCGTGGAATGACCTGCCAGCTGCAACCAGAGCAGAGTCGTCCCTCTCTAGCTTCAAGAAACTCTTGAAGACTCACCTCTTCCGAGTCCACTTTCTCTCCTAACCAACTAACCAAATAATTCACTCTTGTCTTTCTCTCCTTAAACAAATACCATTGGCACTTATTTTGTTCTGTCCTGCTGTTTTGCTACAATTGCACTTCACTCAGTTTTATATATATGTATAAATATATATATATATATATATATATATATTTTTTTTTTTTTTCTTGTGCACTTGACAATGTTTTGCTTATTGTACTTTGCCACTGATGCTTGATTTACTCCTTTGTGTTAGTCGCTTTTGATAAAAGCGTCTGCTAAATGCAATGCAATGTAATGTAATGTATTGTAAACACAGTAAAAATTAAATAATACGAACAACACATATTAGAAAAGTTAGTACATATGTGCCCATCCAAAAATATGCAACCATGTATTACAGATAGGACTATGTGGCCATGAGAGGTCACTGCACACTGCAAACGAGAAAACAGCAACCAAAAAGGCATTCACATTCTTCAGCATTATTGAGATATAGGCCTAATCTTTTACAGGTTTGGAACACTTGTCATGTCTGACATGAAGAGCTTGCACAGTCAGAGCAATTCCGCTGTTTCTATAGCCTAAGCAAAGACCCCGTGCACAATTTAGGCTTCATCATATTAATTTTAAGACAGCGACAGAAACTGCTATGAGCCCAGTCGACGTAAATACATATAGGAGTCATAAAATATCCACAATGTCTGCGTCTTTTAACTTAAGGCCAGATGGTGTCTGTCCCTCTCTCTCCAACAGAGCAGGTGTGTGGGACAGGAGCGAGGGGAGATTGTCCACTAATTACTTGATCACAGATGACATGGAGAAAATGAAATGAAAAAGAAACAATATAAATACTAAAATAGGTCGCCAGACATATGGGTGGCCAGGTTTGTTCACCAGTTGGTTGAGGAAGGCAGCCAGACAGACAGAGCTCTGATGGGGGGTGGATGCAGGGAGGCGGACTCGGCAGTGCTGGTTTTAACATAACATAACAAAACATGAATGGCAAGAACAGGCCTTTCAGCCCAACTTAGCTCGCCAGTTTCTTTATACTATTATGCATGTATCCCTTCAGAAACTGAATGACTCAATGGCATCTAGCTTTAACTCAAGCCTGCTCTTGAAAACCCCCGAGGTCTCTGCCTCATGTTATGGCCCCAATTTGTTATTACATTACAACACAACAGCAACAGCAAGGGATGACAGACACAGTTTTAACAACTAAAACACATTTAATTTTTAACAAAGACAATAATGACTAAACAACTAACAACTAAGACCAAGATTGATTATAACAAAAACAAAAAGAAATATTTACAGTCCCTTTTCGTGGGGCGGCTTGGTGATGTCCTGGATGATGAAAATGCTCAAACACAGGCAAATAAATCCACAAAAGAAACGTCACAGGTCTTGAACAGAATGGCAGGTCTGGTCATCTTCTTGCAATTTCTCCTACTACTTTACTGTCTCAATTCTTTTCCTTATATACTCTTTTGCAGACCCCACCCACATTTAGACCTTTTTTTTTTTTTAATTTTCTGAGACTTGCCCCAGACATGTCCAGGACATGTCTAAACATGACTCCAGTCTGAGCTTAACAAAAAAAAGGTAAATACTGCCATCTAGTGGCCTATATTCACATTACACCTCCATTCCAAAAGGGAAAAATTTTGACTCATAAAGGCAAAATTTTTCTTTTCAATACAAAATGGTTAAGTGAACACTTGTCTATATATACATATCATACAATATTCAAACACATGATATATATATACACATTCAAACACGGGATAAGCAATCAGCAATTACATTGTCTGTACCCTTCACATGCTTAATTTCCAAGTCAAACTCCTGTAAAATAAAACTCCAATTCAACAATCTCCGATTCTTGTTTTTCATCTTACTCAAAAACATTGACGGATTGTGGTCAGTGTACACAATCATTGGCTTTTGTCCTGTACAAACATAAACCTCAAAGTGTTGTAAAGAAAGGACCAGAGCCAACAGTTCCTTCTCTATTGTGGAATAGTTCCTTTGGTGGCGATTGAACTTCCTGGAGAAGTTTGCCACGGGATGCTCAATGTCATCAGAGTCACTTCTCTGTAGGAGCACAGATCCACAAGCTTGGTCGCTAGCATCGACCGCGATGGAGAACGGTTTGTTGAAGTCAGGAGATTTGAGCACGGGGAAGTGACACAGCAGAGACTTCAGGCAATCGAAGGCTCTCTGGCATGCATCATCCCAAGTGAACTTTACGCCTTTCTTCAGTTGGTTAGTTAGACTGAGAGCAATCTCAGCAAAGTTCTTGCAGAACTTGCGGTAGTACCCGATCATTCCAAGGAAGCGGCGCAAAGCTTTTTTGTTGTCAGGAACTGGAAAGTCCATGATGGCTTGGACTTTAGCATTTATGGGTGCCACCTTACCCTGGCCTATGACGTAGCCAAGATAGGTGACAGTAGCACAACCAAAGTCACTCTTGCTCAGGTTAACAGTCAGGTTAGCCTGGGTCAGGCGCTGGAACAACGTCTCTACATCTTTTAGATGTTCTTCCCAGGAGTCACTCCATGTGATCAGGTCATCGATGTACGCACCCGTGTGTGGCAATACGGCGATTGTAGACTGTATCATCCTTTGGAACGTGGCTGGGGCATTTTTCATGCCAAAGGGTAGGACTTCATACTGTTATGGCCCCAATTTGTTATTACATTTATAACACAACAGCAACAGCAAGGGATGACAAACACAGTTTTAACAACTAAAACCCATTTAATTTTTAACAAAGACAAAGACTAATAACAACTTACAACTAAAGACCAAGATTGATAAATAAGAAAAAACAGAAATAATTACAGTCCCTTTTTGGTGGGGTGGCTTGGTGATGTCCTGGATGAAGAAAATGCTCAAACACAGGCAAAGAAATCCACAAAAGAAACGTCACAGGTCTTGAACAGAATGGCAGGTCTGGTCATCTTCTTGCAATTTCTCCTACTACCTTACTGTCTCAATTCTTTTCCTTATATACTCTTTTGCAGACCCCACCCACATTTAGACCTCTTTTTTTTTATTTTCTGAGACTTGCCCCAGACATGTCCAGGACATGTCTAAACATAGCTCCAGTCTGAGCTGAATAAAAAAAGGTAAATACTGCCATCCAGTGGCCTATATTCACATTACACCTCCATTCCAAAAGGGAAAAATTTTGACTCATAAAGGCAAAATTTTTCTTTTCAATACAAAATGGTTAAGTGTACACTTGTCTATATATACATATCATACAATATTCAAATAAACACATGACATATATATACATATTCAAACACGGGATAAGCAATCAGCAATTACATTGTCTGTACCCTTCACATGCTTAATTTCCAAGTCAAACTCCTGTAAAATCAAACTCCAATTCAACAATCTCCGATTCTTGTTTTTCATCTTACTCAAAAACATTAACGGATTGTGGTCAGTGTACACAATCATTGGCTTTTCCCCTGTACAAACATAAACCTCAAAGTGTTGTAAAGATATAACCAGAGCCAACAGCTCCTTCTCTATTGTGGAATAGTTCCTTTGGTGGCGATTGAACTTCCTGGAGAAGTATGCCACGGGATGCTCAATGTCATCAGAGTCACTTCTCTGTAGGAGCACAGATCCACAAGCTTGGTCGCTAGCATCGACCGCGATGGAGAACGGTTTGTTGAAGTCAGGAGATTTGAGCACGGGGAAGTGACACAGCAGAGACTTCAGGCGATCGAAGGCTCTCTGGCATGCATCATCCCAGGTGAACTTTACGCCTTTCTTCAGTTGGTTAGTTAGACTGAGAGCAATCTCAGCAAAGTTCTTGCAGAACTTGCGGTAGTACCCGATCATTCCAAGGAAGCGGCGCAAAGCTTTTTTGTTGTCAGGAACTGGAAAGTCCATGATGGCTTGGACTTTAGCATTTATGGGTGCCACCTTACCCTGGCCTATGACGTAGCCAAGATAGGTGACAGTAGCACAACCAAAGTCACTCTTGCTCAGGTTAACAGTCAGGTTAGCCTGGGTCAGGCGCTGGAACAACGTCTCTACATCTTTTAGATGTTCTTCCCAGGAGTCACTCCATGTGATCAGGTCATCGATGTACGCACCCGTGTGTGGCAATCCGCGATTGTAGACTGTATCATCCTTTGGAACGTGGCTGGGGCATTTTTCATGCCAAAGGGTAGGACTTCATACTGGTACAATCCAGATGGTGTGGCAAAAGCAGAGATGCTCTTGGCCCTCTCAGTTAAAGGCACACACCAATAACCCTTCAATAAATCAATCTTGGTCAGAAACTTTGCTTGCCCTACACTATCAATACAATCATCAATCCTAGGTATTGGAAACACATCAGTTCTAGTTACAGCATTGACTTTGCGATAATCTGTACAGAATCTAGTACTTCCATCAGGTTTTGGAACTAGCACACAGGGTGAACTCCAATCGGAGTTGGAGGGTCTGATAATATCATGTTTTAACATGTACTCAACCTCTTTCTCAGCAATCTTTCTCTTTTCAGGATTCATCCGGTATGGATGCTGTTTTATTGGTTTGGCATCACCAACATCTACATCATGAGAGGCTATAGTAACTCTCTTTGGAACATCAGGAAACAAATCCTCATATTTCTTGATCAACCTTTCAAACTGATCTCTCTGTGAGGGTTCTAAGTGCTGGAGTTTTACATCAAGATTTTGCAACACTTCAGTGTTTGACAATTTACATGAAAGAACTTCAGCTTTAATTCTTGGTTCATCATCTTGAAACTCCCCCTCATCTTCACACGTTTCGACCATTGGAGAATCTGAAATGACAGCTGCAACCCTAGCATTTCTGTCATGATAAGGCTTGAGCATGTTAATATGACACAATTGTTTAGGTTTTCTCCTATCTGGAGTCTTCACAATGTAATTGAGATCATTGAGTTTTGTCAGAATTTCATAAGGACCATGAAATCTAGCCTGCAATGGATTGGACTGCAAGGGAAACAACACAAGGACCTTGTCTCCTGGTTTAAACACACGGCTTCTAGCCTTATGATCATACCAAGTTTTCATTTTTCCCTGACTTGATTTCAAGTTCTCTTTGGCTAGGTCACAAGCTGCACGCAATCTTTCCTTGAACTTGCTAACATAGTCTAACAGACTGATTTGCGGCTCTTCCTCTTGCCATTGTTCACTCAATAATAGCAAAGGTCCTCTCACTTCATGACCAAACACTAGCTCAAATGGACTGAATCCAGTAGACTCCTGCACTGCTTCTCTTGCTGCAAACAACAGCAAATGAACCCCTTCATCCCAGTCTTTCTCATGGTCAAAACAATAAGTCCTCATCATTGTCTTGAGAGTGGAATGAAACCGCACTAAGGCACCCTGACTTTCTGGATGATAGGCACTAGAAAGAATCTGTTTTGCACCTAGTTCATACACAACCTGCTGAAACAATCCTGAAGTGAAATTGCTACCTTAGTCTGACTGAATTTCCCTGGGAAGACCAAACAACGTGAAGAACTTTATCAAAGCCTTCGAGATTGCAGTTGCCTTGATGTTACGTAGAGGTATGGCTTCGGGGAATCTGGTAGATGCACACATGATTGTCAACAAGTACTGATTTCCAGATCTAGTCTTGGGTAATGGACCAACGCAATCAACAATGACCCTAGAGAATGGCTCCCCAAATGCTGGGATAGGCTGCAATGGAGCTACAGGTGGGTCTAACTGGTGTTTTCCAACTACCTGACAAGTGTGACAGGTTTTGCAAAAGTTGGAAACGTCTTTCCGAAGCCCAGGCCAAAAGAAGTGTTTCATGATCTTATCAACAGTCTTGTTAACACCAAGATGACCTCCTAAAGGTAAACTATGAGCCATTGTTAAGATCTCATTCCTATAGACCTTCGGAACAACAATTTGCCTGACCACTGCCCAATCTGCATTGGCAGGGATATCAGGAGGGCGCCACTTCCGCATCAACACACCATCCTTGAGATAATACCCAACTGGAACTGCATCTATTTCTTTTTCAGGAAGGGCTCTCCTCTTTAGTACACCAATTTCAGGATCATTAGTTTGCTCCTCAATCAACCGCTTTCTGGACAGAGACAAGTCTCCAGACACATCGGAATCACCAGACCCATCCGGCTGGCTGAATAGAGAACTGATAAAAGTATCTGATAAGTCCTCAAACGGAGAAACCATAGTAGGCCAATCAGAGTCATGAGGCGAACCACCTGAGTCCTGACTATTCAATGTACTGGACGGCACCACAACATCATCTTCTTTAGCCTTCTTGGCCATAGCACGAGTCACTGCGCAAGAAGGATACAGAGATGGGTCCTCATCCCCATTTTCAGTGCTCGGCTGTGAAGTAAGATGTACAGGGGGAACTACTTTGCCCCCAGCCAGGTCATTGCCTAGCAACAGAGAAACACCCTTTATAGGTAGACTTGACATAAGTCCCACCTTTACCTGTCCTGTGACTAAATCTGACTTCAAGAATATAGAGCGCAGGGGTACAGATACAGTCCTCCCTTCAATACCTTGTACAAGTATGAAATCCCCTGAAGCGGTCTCATCACGTAACTCCAAGGAGTCCATCAACAAAAGTGACTGAGAAGCTCCGGTATCCCTTAGGATATATATGGGGACAGGAGTAGTATGCTCATTCAGAGCCACAAATCCCTCTGACACAAATGGAAGAAATTCCTCCCTCACAAAGTCAGCTGTATTAGGCTTTTTAGCCCCACAAGAAGCAGGCAATTTAACAGATTGGTTATCTACTACAGGGGTTTCTAACCTTGTTTTCACAAAGGCATTTGGTTTGGTATCCTTTTCTTTTCCTTTCTTAGCTTTAAGGAACCAACAGTTAGTTGTAACATGACCAGATTTCTTGCAATAACTGCAAACTAGACCACTTTTGTCACTGTCAGCTTTCACACCTTGATCAGACCTGTTACTGGATTTCTGAGCATCATCACCAGATTTGTCTTTGTCTTTGGGTGAGGAATCTTGGGTATCACCGTAACCCTTTTTCTGAAATTGGGACCATTTATTGTTACTGCTAGACTGAAATTTGGACTTATGAGTGAGAACATATTCATCTGCAAATTTGGCAGCTGATTGCAAGTTCAGTGCTTGCTTTTCATTAAGGTAGGTCTTAACATCATCCTTAACACAGCTCTTGAATTCTTCAACTAACACCATCTCTTTTAGTGAGTTGAAATCATCCTTGACCTCCATAGAAGTACACCAGCGCTCAAAGCAAACCTGCTTCTCATTAGCAAATTCAACATAAGTCTGATTTTCAGATTTCTTCAGACCTCTGAATTTCTGTCGGTAAGCCTCTGGAACCAACTCATAAGCTCTCAAAATAACCTTTTTGACAACCTCATAATCAGAGGAATCATCTGCAGACAAAGCCGAATAGGCTTGTTGAGCTTTACCCTTGAGGACAGTTTGCAGCATCAGAGGCCAGTGTTCCTTTGGCCACTGGCAACTCTTTGCTACCTTTTCAAAACACTGGAAATAGTTGTCAACATCCTTTTCTGAAAATGGAGGCACCAGTTTTACCTCCTGACTGGCACAAAATTTATTTTTAGTTTCAATTTTTATTTTTAGTTGCTCCATTTGGAGTCTTTCTTCTCTATCGAATTTCTCTAATTCAAAATTTCTCTGTCTCTGTCTCTCTCTTTCTGCTCTTTCCTCTTTCTCTCTCTCAAATTCTCTTTGTTTTTCTTCTCTTGCTAATTCTTCTAACTCAAACTGCCTTTGTTTTTCTTTTTCTTCCCTCTCAAATTCTCTTTGTTTTTCTTTTTCCTCCCTTTCTTTTTCTCTTTCCTCCCTTTCAATCTCTAGCATTTTTAATTTAAGTTCCATTTCTATATTTGGATTTTCCACTGGAAACTGTTCCAGATCTCCTGGTGCAAACACATTTTCATCAATGTAATATTCAACTATCTCTCTAGCCAGTCTTGCTTTTCGCATGGCTGGTTTTACCTCTGTCAGCTCCAACTGTCTGCAAATTTCTAGCAGTTCTGTCTTTTTAAAAGACTTCAAAACCCCTACGGTTGGTGATGCCAAGAAATCATCCATTGCTGTTGTCAATATATATCTAGGAAAATTCACAAAAACAATTTCACAATTTGGAATGTTAGATTTTCAATAAATTACTCACACAATGGTCTATCCCGGACCTTGAGCCCCCAATTTGTTATGGCCCCAATTTGTTATTACATTTATAACACAACAGCAACAGCAAGGAATGACAAACACAGTTTTAACAACTAAAACCCATTTAATTTTTAACAAAGACAAAGACTAATAACAACCTACAACTAAAGACCAAGATTGATAAATAAGAAAAAACAGAAATAATTACAGTCCCTTTTTGGTGGGGTGGCTTGGTGATGTCCTGGATGAAGAAAATGCTCAAACACAGGCAAAGAAATCCACAAAAGAAACGTCACAGGTCTTGAACAGAATGGCAGGTCTGGTCATCTTCTTGCAATTTCTCCTACTACCTTACTGTCTCAATTCTTTTCCTTATATACTCTTTTGCAGACCCCACCCACATTTAGACCTCTTTTTTTTAATTTTCTGAGACTTGCCCCAGACATGTCCAGGACATGTCTAAACATAGCTCCAGTCTGAGCTGAATAAAAAAAAGGTAAATACTGCCATCCAGTGGCCTATATTCACATTACAATACTGGTACAATCCAGATGGTGTGGCAAAAGCAGAGATGCTCTTGGCCCTCTCAGTTTAAGGCACACACCAATAACCCTTCAATAAATCAATCTTGGTCAGAAACTTTGCTTGCCCTACACTATCAATACAATCATCAATCCTAGGTATTGGAAACACATCAGTTCTAGTTACAGCATTGACTTTGCGATAATCTGTACAGAATCTAGTACTTCCATCAGGTTTTGGAACTAGCACACAGGGTGAACTCCAATCGGAGTTGGAGGGTCTGATAATATCATGTTTTAACATGTACTCAACCTCTTTCTCAGCAATCTTTCTCTTTTCAGGATTCATCCGGTATGGATGCTGTTTTATTGGTTTGGCATCACCAACATCTACATCATGAGAGGCTATAGTAACTCTCTTTGGAACATCAGGAAACAAATCCTCATATTTCTTGATCAACCTTTCAAACTGATCTCTCTGTGAGGGTTCTAAGTGCTGGAGTTTTACATCAAGATTTTGCAACACTTCAGTGTTTGACAATTTACATGAAAGAACTTCAGCTTTAATTCTTGGTTCATCATCTTGAAACTCCCCCTCATCTTCACACGTTTCGACCATTGGAGACTCTGAAGTGACAGCTGCAACCCTAGCATTTCTGTCATGATAAGGCTTTAGCATGTTAATATGACACAATTGTTTTGGTTTTCTCCTATCTGGAGTCTTCACAATGTAATTGAGATCATTGAGTTTTGTCAGAATTTCATAAGGACCATGAAATCTAGCCTGCAATGGATTGGACTGCAAGGGAAACAACACAAGGACCTTTTCTCCTGGTTTAAACTCACGGCTTCTAGCCTTATGATCATACCAAGTTTTCATTTTTCCCTGACTTGATTTCAAGTTCTCTTTGGCAAGGTCACAAGCTGCACGCAATCTTTCCTTGAACTTGCTAACATAGTCTAACAGACTCATTTGCGGCTCTTCCTCTTGCCATTGTTCACTCAATAATAGCAAAGGTCCTCTCACTTCATGACCAAACACTAGCTCAAATGGACTGAATCCAGTAGACTCCTGCACTGCTTCTCTTGCTGCAAACAACAGCAAATGAACCCCTTCATCCCAGTCTTTCTCATGGTCATAACAATAAGTCCTCATCATTGTCTTGAGAGTGGAATGAAACCGCTCTAAGGCACCCTGACTTTCTGGATGATAGGCACTAGAAAGAATCTGCTTTGCACTTAGTTCATACACAACCTGCTGAAACAATCCTGAAGTGAAATTGCTACCTTGGTCTGACTGAATTTCCCTGGGAAGGCCAAACAACGTGAAGAACTTTATCAAAGCCTTTGTGATTGCAGTTGCCTTGATGTTACGTAGAGGTATGGCTTCGGGGAATCTGGTAGATGCACACATGATTGTCAACAAGTACTGATTTCCAGATCTAGTCTTGGGTAATGGACCAACGCAATCAACAATGACCCTAGAGAATGGCTCCCCAAATGCTGGGATAGGCTGCAATGGAGCTACAGGTGGGTCTAACTGGTGTTTTCCAACTACCTGACAAGTGTGACAGGTTTTGCAAAAGTTGGAAACGTCTTTCCGAAGCCCAGGCCAAAAGAAGTGTTTCATGATCTTATCAACAGTCTTGTTAACACGAAGATGACCTCCTAAAGGTAAACTATGAGCCATTGTTAAGATCTCATTCCTGTAAACCTTCGGAACAACAATTTGCCTGACCACTGCCCAATCTGCATTGGCAGGGATATCAGGAGGGCGCCACTTCCGCATCAACACACCATCCTTGAGATAAAGAAATAGACGCAGTTCCAGTTGGGTATTATCAGGAAGGGCTCTCCTCTTTAGTACTAAGTCCTCAAACGGAGAAACCATAGTAGGCCAATCAGAGTCATGAGGCGAACCACCTGAGTCCTGACTATTCAATGTGCTGGACGGCACCACAACATCTTCTTCTTTAGCCTTCTTGGCCATAGCACGAGTCACTGCGCAAGAAGGATACAGAGATGGGTCCTCATCCCCATCTTCAGTGCTCGGCTGTGAAGTAAGATGTACAGGGGGAACTATTTTGCCCCCAGCCAGGTCATTGCCTATTCACATTACACTCAACAATATGGTCAGGCAAGCTATTCCACATTAAAATTACTCTTTGGGTGAAGAAATATTTCCGAATATCAGTGCTAAAGTTACCTTTGGTCAACTTCCATTTGTGACCCTGAGTTCTACTCACAACACTTAGACGAAGGAATCCTACGTAATTCACTTTGTTAATCCCTTTAACATATTTAAAGACCTCAATCAAATCCCCCTTGAGTTTCCTTTTCCTTAGACTAAAGAGATTAAGGATCTTCAGTCTCTTCTCGTAGCTTTCATCTTTTATACCTGGAATTAGCTTAGTAGCTCTTCTCTGAACTTTCTCTAGAGCCTCTATATCATTCTTAAAGTATGGTCCCCAGATCTGTACACAATACTGCAGATGAGGTCTAACGAACGTGTTGTTCAAAAGAAGCATCACCTCCATAGATTTGTACTCAATACTTTTCGCAATGTATCCCAGCATCCGATTAGCTTTTTTAACTGCTACGACACAATGGCTAGAACCTATGAGGGTTTGGTCAACAATCACTGCCAGATCTTTCTTGTGTGCTGCACATTCCAGTTTTAAACCTCCCATGAAGTAATCCCGTCTAATGTTTTTCCTACCTACATGTACAACTTTACATTTTGCTAGATTAAATTTCATTTGCCACATTTCTGCCCAATTTTGGATTCTATCCAAATCAACCTGAATCACTTATGTGGACCTTAAACTATTTGCCAAACCCCCCAATTTAGTATCATCTGCAAATTTAACCAATCTGCTCTCAATATTCCTATCAAGGTCGTTAATGTAGATGAGGAACAGCAGGGGTCCCAACACCGATCCCTGGGGGACGCCACTCTCCACCATACCTAGCTCAGATGAGATACCACTGACCACCACTCTTTGTGTTCTGTCCTGTAACCAGTTTTGAATCCAATTCAGAATACCTCCTGTGACTCCAATGGAGCTCATGTTAAAAATTAGTCTCTTATGCGGTACTGTATCGAATGCTTTCTGAAAATGTTTTGCGAGGGTATAGGCAAAGGTTTTCCTTGAGACCGTATAATCACCAGAAATATTGGATGTAGCTTAGCTTATAAACTGCAGTAAAACACTTATTTGAGCTTATTTGATAGTAGTTTTGCGTTTAATCTTGTATGTACGGTCATGTTTCAACTTTCCCTCGTCCTACTCCGGAGAGTCTGTCAACGCCGACAACAGCCTGGAGGGATACAAATGGATACAATCTGGCTTCGAGATGAATATTCAGCTTTGGAGTTAATCAGCTTAAAACAGCATTGTTGTCACTGGAGAGGTCTACTGTCTCTCGTTCTCGGTTACTTTAACATTAGCAACAGGGAAGGATAATGTAAGTAGCTGGGTATTTGCTGCACTTAACAGGTAGCGTATGATAACTAGCTTGTGTCACCACGTTTGAATGAAGGGCATCACTTCATACATAAAATTATGCTGTTATGATAAACATCAGTTTTCCTAAATACAATCGACAAAGCTAGTTGCTTGCCATATGCCTTAGGCAATCTTTTTAACCGCGCAGCACCGAGCTGATTAGCAAGTAGAAGGGCATTGTAGATTGGAAGCCCTTGCATTCATGAATAAAGCCAATTAAACTCAAGTTGCCTGCTGGACTTGCGCAGCCACGTAAAACTTCAGATTAAAGACATGGATTCTACAGTTTCTAGTACAGAGATGTAAGTGCGGACAGTGAGTTTTTCAAACCGTGAATACGAAATCAGTTTTTACAATTTTAAAAAATTAAAAGGGTGTGATAAACCTCAGGAATTTATAATGAGATATTCCATTATATTGGTAACCGTTACATCCATAGTCTGAAACATCTGACAGTTCAGCAAGAAGGACTGTCACTGACAGTGCTCAATTCTATCCTGATGAGTGCCCGGCAGGCGAACATGAGGCGCTTGAGCAACAAACAAAGCAACTATGTCTATATCCTGTCTCGGCAGTCCCTTCCCAATTTGCACCTCTGCAATGCATAGCCAATCGTTCACGGCTCTGAAAAAGCTGCCGCCCACTACCGGTTGGTACAACCGGGGATCTAACCCGCGTCATGGTAGTCACTGCTGTTCCTAAAATGCAGCGCCATAACTGAGTGAGCTAACCCCGCAGCCTAGAAAAGTAACTGCACATTGTAGCTTCGAAGTTTCAACCAATCAGTGTGAGGAAGCAACAGCTGACAGGCGCATGCTTCGGAGGAGAGCCGTGAACTGTCTTCGCTCTCCGGAGTTGGCAACATGGGGTCGCATACGAGCAAGGCTTGTACATAGTTCTCAAATGGGGCATTCCAGATTCGGGTGGGATTGGAGATGCCAAATTTTTAAAGAAAAAAAAAAAAAAACTAGCTGCACATTAGTCGTTAAAACAGGGGAAGTCATGCCAGGGCTTGAAATTTGCATAAATTTAGCTGTTTTCTTCGATTAATGTTTTCTAGTTATAGAAAAAGTTGCTTTAATTTAAAAATTTTCTCCCTTTTTCCCGTTCCTCAATTCTCCACCCCCTCCCACCTCCACTCACTCGCACACAATCACACGCATGCACATATACTTAGTGCTGTGAAAGCATATTTTTATCTTTCTGGATTTCTCCTTTGTTTACTTGTAATAATTAAATGTTTAAGAGCATCTAATTTCAAGATGAAGACAACATGGGTAATCACAAAATTCAAAATGTTTTTAATGGTCATTTCTATTTAGGCAAAGAGTCATTCAAAACTATATTACCGATGAGAAAAAATAATTCCCCGAAACCTAATAGCTGGTTTTGTCACCCATAAGGGGAACAACTGCACTCCAACATTTGCAATAACTGGCAATAAATGAATCTTTTACATTGTTGTGGAAGAATGTGGCCCTCACCTATGCAGAATTGTTTAATTCAGGCACATTGGAGCGTTTTTGCGCATGAACTGCCTGTCAAAAGTCATGTCGTAACACATAAATCAGATTCAACTCAGGACTTTGACCAACTTTACGCCAAATGTAACAGGACAAGTTAAAGGGACATTGTGTAGGAATTACTCCCATCCAGCGTTGGAATTGTGTATTACATTCAAACGAATAATGCACTCTAGCGCCTCACATTTTTGAACACGTATTGCTACGAGCGAGTCGAATCAAGGCCACTGTCGCGGTTGCTACTTTGCCTACAGCTCAGAGAGCTGTGGATTCTTGGCGGAGCTAACGTTTGCTTAAACGCTGACGTAACCTTTGTGCACCAACGTACAGGCCCCAACTGCGCGCTGTTTTTTTTTTTAATGTATGTATAACATAAGTATTACCTTTGTTAATTGGAAATTGCTTTACTTGTTATTCACACGGGAAATCACTTTATGTGCTGATGTATTTTAAATTTTTTTCACTTTCATGGTTGATATAATTGAAGGGTAAACTTAGCCACTGGCGCTTATTGTAGGTTTGATATCTCTCTCCCTCAACTGACCTTAACAGAGACTTTGGCCATTTGGAGGTGGAAATTGTTTTCACCCGTCTCCGTCAGGTGTTTTTTTTTAAATTTTATTTATTATTATTTGATATCGACACTCTTTTATTTGTCTTTATTACTATCATATACTTACATATCAATAATATTTCCTATTGCTATTATTATTTCTTATTAATAAATATAATCATTATTATTTAATTCTGTCTTGGGTGTTGGCAGCTCATTTTTCACCTGGCTAACGGTATTGTCTTGAAGAGTGCTATTTAGGTAGCTTAATAAGTGTATTGTAATTGAATACACTACACATAGCTAGAGCATTCATTATAATAGATTGAAGATAATGTTTTTGAATTCTGGGGAGATACATCCTGCACTGGCTTGAGGGTAAGTGTAGTTTTTCCACAGTGGAGGCACCGCGCTACTAAATTTGTAATCATTTATAATTATTCATATTCCTATTTACTACTACTACACAGTTATTCAATTACGCTTGTGGAAATCTCAGCCAGCTCACCAGTCCACCACTGAAAACTTTGGATCCTGTTGCGCCATTATTTATTGTAATTTAGGGTAACTATAAGTAGCCTGTACTGTGCTGGGTGATTAACACCCGTCAAATAGGGGTTACATTTGCATTATGCTTTAGGGGAAGTCGGTGTACATTTAGCAGTGTCTCGGCCACCTGTAGATGCAAAATTACAGACAGAAGACACCGTCGTGAAAATTTAATGTCGGATGAGGTGGACCCTCAAAGAGACTGTCAAAGCACGGACAGGTGTCATTTGTGACAGGAAGGCTGATGCGAAGTCTAACGAAAATAAGTCTGCTGCATGGACCAGCATCCAGAAGCGCAAACCGAACTGAGAATTGGAAGGGAGACAGACACGTCCTTTATGACAACAATTAATCCTGGCTAGTTCTCAATCATTTTCCTTCATTTAGGCGTTTTCCAATTATCTTCATTGGCAACTGAAGACACGATTTATCTCCATATTCAATCCAACAGTGATACAACCATGGGCTTAATTCGGTACAGAGAAATAATAATAATAATAATAATAATTTTAAATTGCTAATGCTTCGCCTCGATTGAACTGGTCCGCATTGTCATGAAATTTCACCATTCACTCTCGGTATTGCATGGGTTGATAAAAAAATGTGGCACTCTGCTCTGTTAAATGGGCTATTAAAAGCGAGTGACTCAAGCTGCGTGACAGTCGACAAGTATACAATTTTTAACAACGTTGATTTAAATGCAGCAAACACGCGTCCAGATGAATGATTGTCGGTGCTGCTTGTTCTCTCCGATTAAGCGCGCAGTGCTCTCGGAGTGAACCTTTTGTTAATTATGAAAATGACTGAGAACAGGTCAGGACTAATAATTTTTTAAAACGGATGTTTTGTGCAAGCCAATTCTCAGTTCTGGCTACGCCACTGTATACTGAATTTATCCCACGATTTCATCGCTGTTAGATCGCATATGGAGAGAAACAGTGTTTTAGTTGCCAATTATGATAATTCGAAAATGCATCAAGGAAAGGAAAAAGATTGAGAACTAACTAACAATCTAATTAACCCCCCAATTCCCCATTCGATTTGTACCACTGCTAACATCATAAAGTGCAATAACAAAATTCTTTCCGGACCGCACAAGAAGAAACCTCAAAGAGTAAAAAAAGAACTCTGGCGCTGAATGAAAAATAAAACAAATCGAGCCCGGAATATTGATGCACCGAAAACAGGTCGTGGCACCTTCCCATTATTAAAACATGACCATAAACGTAGCTTATTCTTTAGTCCTATATGACAAAATTAAGCACTTTCTAGGAAGTGTTTAGCCGTTTCATTCATTTATATGAGATAAGCGCCTTTCATAGTTATGTGCTTGTATGTTTACGTGGTTTCAGTAGCTTCAGTTGCGATAAACGCTGGCTTTTAGTCACTGTAAATGCCAGCTTCTAAAGTCTACCCACCAGCTTCACTGCCACTAAAAGCCGGTGGGTAGGCTTCGAAAGCCGGCGTTTACGGCAATTATGAAAGCTACTGAAACCATGTAAACATACAGTTCCACCAGTAACAATGAAAATGCAGTATTTTATCAAGATCTGCTATTATGCTGCTTATGGTAACAAGCAACATTGTGTAACAAAACTGAATGAAAAGTTGAGATTAGGCTAATTTAGGCAGTACAGTTGACTGTCGAGGAGAAAGCTGGAAACTTCAACGTCCCTTAGAAAATCTTTCTCCTTCATTCGCTCCTTCCACCTGGGGAAGGCTAGCCCGATGTTCACCCTTGTTTTTTGAGCGTGCCGGTCGCACTGCTTTTCAATTCTCTTTTTCTTTTTGTTTTTTTGCGGATGAGGATTCGGTCTCCTGTGCTGCTGCTGCATATGAATGGTCCTGCATTATGCTGCAGTAGTACTGATTAGAGTAGTATGAGTAGTAGTACTGAAGTCGCCGCGATAGCCTCTCTTCGTGATTTCCTCCAGTGTCTCAATTACTCTGCACTGGCAGGCAGGGCAAACGCGGATTTATTCCGCATTTGGTGCCATTTGTCCCTTGCCGGCGGCAACAGTTTCAAGATGGCTGACTGTCATGGCGCACCCCTACCAGCTTACCTGTCCAACGTAGAAACGAGTCTAAAATTCTTTGTCTACGAGAATATATCAGATTATTAGCAAAGGTCATAATACATCAATGATGACATTTATATGAATGCAGACTTAGATTTTGGCAAATAAAAAAATGTAAATGTTACACATTGTCCCTTTAAGGCAAAATTTCCACTTTTGACTCATCATTCCACAGAAAATTATCCAAAAAATTTGGCGTAATGGAAGATGAGCCTTTGTATTCCTTTTGGCCAGCAATGTTTTTTTTTTCCATGCAGTTCCTCCATGAATACCATTTTTGCCTGGCCTCCCTTTTAGTGGAATCCTAAACACTGACCGTTTTAATAACTTGTTGATATGCTCTTTGTGGAATTTTTGTTGGCCAGACACTCTAAGGAAGGTGCACCACTGTTCCAAGTTTTCTAGATCAGTAGATAATGGGGCTGACCATGGTTCACTGGATTGCGATATAGCCTTTGGAATGGCCTTAAGTCAGGGGTGTAAAGGAAGCATATGGGGTATTTGGTTCAGATTGTTGCAAAAGCGCCAAATTTGGCTTTCTTTCTCATATATAATACTAGAATGGTTTTTACACGTAAAAACAGATGTCTCCCCCTTCCCCCATTTCACATTTTAGAGTTATGAGTCCCCCCATCAATATGCCTAAGTCCAAATTGTTGCCATGGAAACAGGAAAAATAAAATTCAAAAGCAGTTCAAACCCTCAAAAGGCACATCTACATGTTATGGAGAGACAGTATATCTAAATTGGTGAGAATCAGTCGAACAATTTCAGAGTTATGCTCCGGAAACAAATGGGAACGCCGACGCCAACGGGAATTCAGGCAAAAACAATATGTCTCCCCCCCAGAGGGAGGTCGTTAGTCAATTAGTAAGTTCGCCTGTACAATCCGAGTGCTCGTTAGTACGTTAGCCTTATATGTTAGTTTTGGGTTGTAAATTCTAGAAAACAACAAACTGTTAGTACGGTTAGTAAGATAGTAAAGTAAGGGGAAGTAAGCAAACGAGATCGGAAGGAAGGCTGAAACCCAGAATCCATTAAATCACCTGAAATAGTGACACAATCTATAGCGACAGAAACGGCAATGAACAAATGACACGACAGGGAAAAAAAATAAAAACCGTACATGGGTAAGACGTGGACCGGAATAACACGGGAGAGATACAAAATGTGGAAACACTATAACCATCAGACGAAAAACAGACATCACAATTATAATCAAACAATATTAAAAACACAACCCGATCCAAAGCACGAAAGACCACGGACAAAAACCAACCTAAACACAAAAACCCACAGAACACAACGGCAACAAAAGGTTGGAAATGTAAGTGGTACTAATCAAAAACAGCTAGAGGGGCATTTTGCTAATAATTAGGTTAATTGACAACAGATCAGTAATATTACTGAGTATAAAAAGAATATTTTTGAGAGGCAGTCTCTCTCAGAAGTAAAAATGGACAGAGATTGACCGATCTGCAAAAAACTGCATCTAAAAATTGTGGAACGATTTCAGAAAAATGTTCCTCGTAAAATTGTGAAGACTTTGAATCTACAGCACATAATATCATCACAAGATTCAGAGAGTCTGGATAAATTTCTGTGTGCAATGGACAAGTCTGAAGGTCAATATTGAATGCTAGTGATCTTCTGGCCCTCAGGCAGCACTCCATTAAAAACAGGCGTGATTCTGAACTGGAATACACTGTATGGGCTCAGGAACACTTCCAGAAATCATTGAATGTGAACACAATTCGCCGTACATACTGCAAATGCAAGCTGAAGCTGTATAATGCAAAAAAAAGCCATTTGTGAACACGATCCAGAAACGCCGCCATCTTCTTTGGGCCAAAGTTCATTTAAAATGGACTGAGGCAGAATGGAAAACTGTTCTGTGGTCAGATTAATCAAAATTTTAAATTCCTTTTGGAAACACGCACGCCGTGTCATGCGGCCTTAAGACGAGAGGGACCAGCCTTTATCAGCACTGTCATGGTTTTGGAGGCTGGTGGTGGCTTTGAGGGCTTTCTTAGTTGCTTAGTTATCCGGGACGATATCGGGTTGCCCACAATCGGATTCCTGGGCCAGCTGGCATTAATTGGTGGCGTTGCATGGAGTCTTTTTAAGCCCAAGTTCCGCCTCGCTGCCCTTGCGAGAGTGTCAGTGTTTTGTTTACACTTTAGCTGGTAAGGTCTCTAGTGAGAAAGTTGTTGAGGTATTAGCTGCAAAAGAGGAAAGTGCTAGATAGCAAGGGTTTTCTGTTTTCCCTCTTTCTGGGCACAGTCTGGTGCTTATTCTTTTTATCTTGGGTTTTGAGATTTTTTTCCCTTCTATTCGTTCTGTCGAACTTGCGTTGCTTCCTTATTGTTTCACGGACTGGAGCTAGGTCCTTTGGAAGCGCAAGTCTCCTCCTCTGATTTCTGTCAGTGTTCGTCTCTTATTTTGCCATCCTTCATTTCGCTCTAGCCACAGCATTTGGCATCTCCAAAATCTAATCATCACATGCACAGTTCAAAAGCCAACATCACTGATCATATCGGTTGCATTAGTGCCCGTTGCTTGTCCAAGATTTTAAAATGCGAGATGTATTGCTATATCACAATACTTTTTCCCGGTGCTGACGGGTATCCAAAGGTCTGTGAGACCAATGGTAATGAAGTGATGTACAGCCAATACTACAATATCACCATCAACACTACACTTGTATGCTGCTGTGTGCCCCTCTTTTGCTGCCTGTGCCAAGTGAACAAAGATATCAGCCTCAGTATGGTTACATGGCTGCAGATCTTATAATTTGCATGAATTACCGGAAAGCGCCCAATCACGGCAAGCACTAAGGAGGATTTAACAATTGAAGTGATGATGAGCAAGAAAAGTTCCTGCTTGTTTTCACCATTTTTCAGGAATCCGTTCCAGGTATTTTGAATTTTGGTATTTTGTATCACCAATTCTTGTTTGACCTCCTGTCCCACAACGTTGTTGCGCCTGTGCCTTCAGGTTATTTTCCTCAGGGTAGGCATCCCATATAGCATGAATATGCTGTGTACCCCGTATTATTATCCCCCGCCAACACGAGGTGGGAGGGGGATATAGGTTTGACCTCCGTCCGTTCGTCCTTCTTTCCATCCGTCCTTCCGTTTGAGATAAAGGGGACTGCTTTACTCAGAAACTACTACAGATACAGTAACCAAATTTTATGTGTAGCTTCAGATCATAAAGGCCTTGATCGGGTTCGAAAATGAGAAGCGCACGATTGGCGGGGGATGTTGTAGACCATGTCGACTTGTTCAAAGATGGGATAATATGTAGTGTCTGATACTCGTTGAAGGTTTTTGCTTTTGTAGGTTACACCTTGTGGACAACTGCTGCCATGTCAAACACCACAACTGTGATTTGAGAGAGATCATCTGCTCGCTCTGTCAATGTGTTTATTCTTATGGGTTAATTCAACAACATTGCCATAGACCAAGGGATGGTCTATCTTGTTGAAAATTATGCTATTATCCTTTTTTTTGCCACTGGTGAGACTGTAAATGTGATGTTTTTTCAAGCCCCAGTGGTGGCCATATTTGACCTTGCATTGTGGCGACCCATGGCAACCCCGATCTTGGCTCCTGGCAGAAATGGAAAACACAAGATGTGAGTAATATATAGGCCAAATTTTATGCTTTTCCATAAAAGTGAACCAAGCATCCCTAACACCCCCGACTACTTGTAACAAGACTGATTGATGTCAATTTTTTTTACATCTGTTCTTGAATTTCTTTTGATCGCAGCATCAGGTAATGCTATTTGCCTAATTCCTAAAGCCAGACAGGTTCAATTAAAGTGATATTCAGATTCAACGGGGCTAGCATTAATCAATGCCTGGTTGTGTGTAATGAAATTGAACCCAATTGTCATTTAAATTTGACTAATTGGTTGATTTAATAACTAAAGAGCAATTGCTTTTTCGCGTAGGGTCAGATGTAGTTGGATAGCTTTTATTTTTCAATAAATGAAATAATCATTTAAAATTGCATGTTGTGTTTAGTTTGATGATCAGCAACATTCAAGTGTGAAAAATATGCAAAAATAAAAGAAACTGGGGGTGGGGTTAATACTTTTTCACAGCACTGAATACACACACACGCACACACACACACACATGCTTTCCTGTTACAACTGTTATGAAAACGTTGAAATTACTTCCTGAGAGACTGCAAGTTGTGACTTCCTCGGAATAGCATTTCAGCGACAGTCATGGCTAAAGAGCTCAGTAATCTTATTTAATGTAACTCAACAAAATATAACAGCTTTGAGATTTAGTAGCCTTTTGACTTCCCTGCATCTCCTTGTCTTGTCTTGTTCTGAAATACTTACATTTTTTGGGGGGGAAATGGACCACATATCACCTCACAATTCATTGAAAAGATGCAAAAATGTCAGGATGAAAAGGACAATAGAGGTAGAATTTATTTTATGGGCAAGCAGCTTTCTTGGCAGGTATACACTGTTAACACTGTGTAAGAGATGAGACCACTGCCCCTACAAAGTAGTCAATTGCTTGGTGGCTTCCTTATAAGTGCTTTTGGTAATGTAGAGAGGTGGTAGAGTCTTTAGCCTGATCCTTTTATATTGGGGGCCAGCTGAAATAAAACCCAACATGTCTCTCATCCCAAGAGGCTTAAGAGGATTGAATGGTAATGTCATTACACAGCTGAGAGACCTCGGCAAGTCCAAAGTTATTGATGAGATTAGATGCAAGGGTAATAGTGACAGCTATTCAGAATCAAGCAATTGTTAAAGTGTCGGATGAATCACGTAAACCCTTTAGTCTAGGTTAACTTAACCCTTGAAAAATGAGACATCACATCTCTTAGAAAGTTTTACAGTTTTGAAATGACAGAACCGATTCTATTAGCAAGTTACTGTCTGAGCTTTTCAGTCCTTATTTAACAAGGAATTGTGGCTGAAATCCTAGATGACATACTACTTGACAAGCTTCAGTATTTATGTTGCAGTAAAAGAATAGTAAATTTTATTTTTAAATGTAGCGTGCATGTGTTTAATTTGTTGCTGGGATATCTTGAGTGAGTCTAAATGTAAAATTAAGGCTGCTTTGTGCACACACACTCACACTCTCACACCATCTGAACATCAGATTGCTCCTCCATTAATGTCTTCAAATTTAATTAGAGCGAGGGGCGAATAGGGAAACAATGGCAAACATTAACACTGCCCATTATGGGATTCTCCTCAATGCTGAACACTTAATAGCTCATAATAGGAGTGCAGATGTTTTCTGAAATGATGATTACTTTGATAATGCCAATTATGGACAACACGGGCCTCATTCTCATTGTCTTGGGCATGACCATAATTGTTGGACTGTGGAAAAGTCAAATTAATCACTCCCTATGGTGCTGTTTTTAATCACTTCATTCATCATTGATGCAAGCAGACATTATGACCCTTGATGTATCACACATTAAGCACCCTCCCCCCATAATGTAGAGGAAGATATTTATTGTCAGGTCTTAGGGACACAAAAGGCACTACAGATGTGATCTTATCATTTTCTGTAAATGAGGCATTAATGTAGATGGCTGGTAATCCCAGGAAGATTCCCAAGGGAAATATCACAATAATAACATGCCTAATCTCTTTAGAAGTTGTGTCTACTGTCTCCTACCTTTAGATAATGCCGGAAGCTGTCGAAATATGGTTGATTTTATGGCTACATGACAGCCCAAGGCCGAGCAACTGGAAATGAAGCAGCAATAAAGACAGCATTGCACAAATCACGCTATCTAAATATGTTGCAGAATGCATTGTCTCTTATGTTATTACTTTTTCACACGTACACAGTACAGCTACCTTTCATAATGAGCCTTTTCACCCTGGATGGCTACTCTGCCCAAACATACTAATGCACAGGCTAATTTCTTTCTCTCTCCAACCTCAGGGCAAAAGCACAGAAAGTAAAAATACTGACTGAGAGATAGTACATGGAAAGACCACATATCATAATGGAACAGAAACAATGATCTCAAGTGTGAAACTTGCTGAAATAATTATAATTCTCCAGAGCCAGGAGACATTTTGCTGAATTGAATCCGCCATGATAAGACATTTAATCATTATCTTTACCATTGAAGAACTGCGACCAGCTTGGCAAGGAGTTACTTTATATTAAAATGGTTTTAAGATATATTGAATGCCATTTATTCCATACAATCTCCACAGATGGCACAAAGACAGATAGGAAGCAGTCCCATCTTTAATTGATTGGATAAGCACTGAGTATTCGGTGAATATTTTAGATACTTAACATTTTTCTGTAATGTTTTCAATAAATAAAACAAGAAAATCAGAGGTTCGGAGATCTTATGCTTTTTATTTGTTTGTGATTATCAAACTATGATGATTGGACAATTGTGATTCAGTCCCAAAGAGCAAAGTATTGTTTCCCATGACCGTACTTTTGCACAGGAGTTGGGTGATCAGCCATACTTTTTGTAATAAATACATTTTTTCTCTTTTATTTTCATCATTTAAAATAATGAAGGGTTGAACTACAGCTGCAGAAGATGTGTTTTAAAAGTTACTGGCCCTCATTTATCAAACTTGCGTAGATTCTGGTGTAAATATCATCGTTCACCAGGTGTCACGTCTGATTTACAAAAAGTGTGTACGTCGCAAATTTCAGTGTAGGACTGCCGTGGCGTTGATAAATCTGGCGGCAGAAACCATCGTGATTTACATGACACGCCCCTATGAAATCATGCTCCGGGAGGCATAGTCCTGCCCACTTTACGACATGGACTCTCGAAAGACGGCAATGAAGAAAGAACTTAACTGAGGAGGAAATATCGTCGGCCTGCTGATAAACCTCTTATCTACAATTTGATGAGAAACAAAAACTCTTATGTCCACTATAATAGCATAAACATCGCAAAATACAAAATTTCATTGATTGGATAAATTTTTGGAGGAAAAATAGTCATCCAACCCGAACACAGCTCAACTGCAATCTTACATGCGAAATGAAACCTTTTTTTTTTTGCTCTCCTGTAAAGTTTATCATTTTGAAGATACAAGGTTTTATCAGCAGGCCGACGATAGATTGAGAAAAACAAAATTATTTTATTTGGAAGTCTTAAGAGTGGCATAAAGGGAGCCCAGTAGGCTGCCGTTTGGAAAACCGGAGTGCAGCAGAGATTTTATTAAATTCATTAATAAATCAAAGTGACTATTCAAACTTAATTTTTGTGCTTGGACGTACTTAAATGACCAAAATTCTTGTTAGACGCACTTATTATTGAGGCGAAGATGCACATTTCTCCATTGCCCACACTCATTTTAAGTGTGTCCAAAGCAAAAATTTTTTCTCGGCCAAACTTATTTTAAGCGGTACTTTCTAAGCAGCACTGGAATGGTCATCAACTTGCGCACTTACAAGTGTGGACAAGAAAAAAATGTAGCATTGGCTACAAAAAGTGCGAATAACATCGGCCTTAATAAATTCATTTTATAGATCCACGATATTTCATGTTATATTACCTACATAATTGACAATCCAAATGCTTTACATGTAGGTTAAAAAAGGGGTCCGATTTTAAGATCGCCTCCAAAAAACGGGCAACAGCGCACGAACCGGTGGAGGCCAACTAGACTCGAACCTCCAGCTGTCACAGCACTGATAGGCTCCCTCTCAATCGTTGGAATACGAGCCGTTGGGGACATGGGTGAGTCCCCCCCGCCTCAATCGGAGCACCATGAGGGTAATTGGTAAAATACAGTCTGCAGAGATCACTCTTCATTGCACTTTTATCAGTGTTGCTCCATAACATTTTATTGGGTGCCACACAAAACGAGCAGCCACTCGTCACTTTCCCGGATGAGATCTCTGTGCCGAAAGTTCCTCTAACAAGGGACCGCAAAATAAAGAAAAGTTTGATGAAACGAGTGTAAATGTGCACGTGCTAGTAATGAATTTGATTTTCTAAAATAATTACGCGCAAACTTATTTTCCAGTCTGCCTTTAATTATGCTAACTTTCGTTTCTTTTGTTGTTCAGTATATATCTGACTGGATGAGCATCTGACATACACTGCATATATGCCAAGCTGCGCATTGCGCTTAATCAAATTGACTGTAATTGTCAGCCGTCTGGCCTGACAAGCAGGTTGTTTCCAAATAAGAGTAACTAATTTCTCAACACAGGTGCAATTTATATATTTATTAGATAAATAATTACGTCTTTGTAGAGAAATAAATGACACTTATATTTGGAAACAACCTGCTTTTATTCATTTATTTATCCATTCATTTATTTAGTCTATTTATACTGAGTACAAATGAAAACGCACCACTTGAAAAAAGTCAATATTTAAGTTCAAATGAACTTCAATATAATTTTTATACAAGAGCAACATTACAGTGACGTCACCCGACATGCCAGGGGCAAGAAATGCGAGAATTTTAAGATAACTGTAACGCTAGGCAATTTTTTGCTAAAAATCAACATCTTGCACGCACACCACGGGAAAAATGAATTTCACTCTGAATTTGTGCACACATTGCCTTTAAAAGCATGTGAATCCGAATAAAATTTCACTTCTTCACTGACACTTGTGAAACATCGACACTATGCCGCGACTTACAGCCCCTGAACGAGAACGTGCCATAGGCATGCTTCAAATTGGCGCCAACACCAGGGAAATTGCCAGACAACTACACTGCGCACACACAACGATCGCAAGACTTCATCAAAGGTTTCTGCGAACGGGGCGCACTCGGGACCGTCCTCGACCGGGTCAACAACATGTGACAACAGCACATCAAGACCGTCAGATCGTACGGGATCATGTCCGAGACCGAACACTACCAGCAACAAGAACGGCTGCTCAAGTCCAAGGACGACGTGGATTCATTCACCCCAACACCATACGGAACCGTCTGCGAGCTGCAGGCCTGCGTGCATGACGTCCTTATTTCGGCCCCATATTGACAGACCGTCACCAAAACCAGCGTCTACAGTGGGCAAACAGGCACCAGAATTGGCGACTACGACAATGGCATGGTGTCATCTTTTCTGACGAGTCATGATTTCACTTAAGGAACGCAGATGACTGTATACGTGTTTGGCGGAGACGTGGTGAACGCTATAACGCCGATTGTGTCGTTCAAACGGACCATTGGGGTGGTGGCAGCGTTATGGTGTGGGGTGGAATAAGCTACCATCACAGACCCCCTCTCCAGATTTGCAGAGGAAGGATGAACTGCATGTACTACCGGGACCAGGTGCTGCCGAACCATGTTGTGCCGTTCTTCAACCAACACCACGATGTCCACAAGTTCCAACAGGACAACGCTAGGGCACACACTGCAAGGGTGTCCATGCAGTACCTTGCATAGCAGAACATCCCCGTGCTTCAGTGGCCAGCTCTGTCACCCGACCTCTCCCCTATCGAGCACTTATGGGATGAAATTGGACGACGTCTTTCACGTCGACGCCAGATGGACAACATCCGAGAACTTGAGGTTGCCCTTGTTCAGGAGTGTAATGCTAACCCTCAGAACACTGTCCAGAGACTGATCAACTGTGTCAATGCAAATGGCGGTCACACCCGTCATTGACTTTCCTGTTTGACCCCTACACCAGTTAAACCTCTCTCGCGCATTAACATTATCGTGAATGAAATTGAATGATGTTTACATGTCTTCTTAAATCATTCATTATCTGAAATGCATCATACGTATATACTTCACATATCAATCCGTGGAGCTATTCCAAATTTCGTGAGTGGTGCGTTTTCATATGGACTGAGTATATTTATTTTACTTATAAGAACAACAACAGCATGACGTCCGCATCGCTGCATATGTTTTATTACTCGTTTTAGCAGCTGCACTCATTCCTGCATGTTGTTCGCCGTTTTCAGATTTGCGTACACTTGGTCAGAGCTGGCGTGAGATTTTTGCAGACCGTTCGCTCATGTTCAGATTGATAAATGCCGATTCTTGCGGGAGATTTGGCGTACACCCATTTTTTTGGTGCACGCAACTTTGATAAATGAGGGCCACTGTGTCCACAAAATGTATTTGAAATAACATAATGCTGTAACTCTAGAATGGGTTCTTGCAGAAGTACTTGAAATATTTAATTTTCTTTTCTCAACGCAATTCACTTGTATCAGTTTCATTCACTTTCCAGTCGCACCTCCATGGTTCGGCCAATGGGATTCGGAAATCCAAGGCGGACCTCCATGGCGTTCTTTCAAAAATAGTGATGCTGAACAAAGGAAATTTAGGCGGCACTCTGTAACTCTAAAGAAACGGCTCTGCCCGTCTTGCAGCGCATTTCTTAAGAGCCATTTCAATCACGAAGACATCGGATTTAAGAAAAAGAGATTTATTTAAGCAATGACAAGAAATCAATTCAGTATTTGGCAATGACTCAATCCTCGAGGACCCTTCAAGCGAGGCGGGGCGCTGATCTGCCTGGGTAGCAGGCAGGGGAGAAGCCATCCCCGGTTGGTCAGAAGGGTCTTTCAGATGAAGTAGATGCTGAAGAGGCCGGAGTCTGAAGTTGGTGGTGGTGAGGAGGTGGTAGGCGATGTAGAATCTCTGGGACAGCAGACAGGAGCACGTCATGAGTATACATAAAGAAGACCAAAGGTGCGGATTAGGTAAGCACAATTGCTTGAATATCCTATGTCTCGTGATTGAACTTCTGTTTCCACTCCCATCCCATAAGAAAATGGCACTTTTTGAAGAAGTTGAGGAGTTGACCCACCTGGAACTGAATAAAACTTGGCACATAGGTAGATATGGGTGTCTCACCAAAAAAGCCAAATTTTAGGCCTGTATCTCACTTTGCCCGCGGGTGGCACCACCTGGAAGCCACTAAAGTGGCTCAGTTTTGTCCTCCAAAAGCTGTTGACACCACATTTTACATCAACTATCATGACTTAAGGGCACGCAGTACCAAATATGTTATATTTTTTCATGACCTGTGGCACTTCAAGTCCGATTTGACATCAGCACCCCCAAGTGGCCAAGATGGGTAACTACGTTATTGAGCTGGATTTATTTGACAAATTACATTAAAAATTGTGAATGGTGTTATGGCCCCAATTTGTTCTTACATTTATAACACAACAGTAACAGCAAGGGATGACAGACACAGTTTTAAAAACTTAAACACATTTAATTAAACACAACAACTAACTAAACTGACCAAGATTGAATAGGAAAAAAAAAAGAAATATTTACAGTCCCTTTTTGTGGGGTGGCTTGGTGATGTCCTGGATAACGAAAATGCTCAAACACAGGCAAAGAAATCCACAAAAGAAACGTCACAGGTCTTGAACAGAATGGCAGGTCTGGTCATCTTCTTGCAATTTCTCCTACTACTTTACTGTCTCAATTCTTTTCCTTATATACTCTTTTGCAGACCCCACCCACATTTAGACCTCTTTTTTTTAACTTTCTGAGACTTGCCCCAGACATGTTCAGGACATGTCTAAACATGACTCCAGTCTGAGCTTAACAAAAAAAAGGTAAATACTGCCATCTAGTGGCCTATATTCACATTACACCTCCATTCCAAAAGGGAAAAATTTTGACTCATAAAGGCAAAATTTTTCTTTTCAATACAAAATGGTTAAGTGAACACTTGTCTATATATACACATTCAAACACGGGATAAGCAATCAGCAATTACATTGTCTGTACCCTTCACATGCTTAATTTCCAAGTCAAACTCCTGTAAAATCAAACTCCAATTCAACAATCTCCGATTCTTGTTTTTCATCTTACTCAAAAACATTAACGGATTGTGGTCAGTGTACACAATCATTGGCTTTTGTCCTGTACAAACATAAACCTCAAAGTGTTGTAAAGAAAGGACCAGAGCCAACAGTTCCTTCTCTATTGTGGAATAGTTCCTTTGGTGGCGATTTAACTTCCTGGAGAAGTATGCCACGGGATGCTCAATGTCATCAGAGTCACTTCTCTGTAGGAGCACAGATCCACAAGCTTGGTCGCTAGCATCGACCGCGATGGAGAACGGTTTGTTGAAGTCAGGAGATTTGAGCACGGGGAAGTGACACAGCAGAGACTTCAGGTGATCGAAGGCTCTCTGGCATGCATCATCCCAGGTGAACTTTACGCCTTTCTTCAATTGGTTAGTTAGACTGAGAGCAATCTCAGCAAAGTTCTTGCAGAACTTGCGGTAGTACCCGATCATTCCAAGGAAGCGGCGCAAAGCTTTTTTGTTGTCAGGAACTGGAAAGTCCATGATGGCTTGGACTTTAGCATTTATGGGTGCCACCTTACCCTGGCCTATGACGTAGCCAAGATAGGTGACAGTAGCACAACCAAAGTCACTCTTGCTCAGGTTAACAGTCAGGTTAGCCTGGGTCAGGCGCTGGAACAACTTCTCTACATCTTTTAGATGTTCTTCCCAGGAGTCACTCCATGTGATCAGGTCATCGATGTACGCACCCGTGTGTGGCAATCCGGGGATTGTAGACTGTATCATCCTTTGGAACGTGGCTGGGGCATTTTTCATGCCAAAGGGTAGGACTTCATACTGGTACAATCCAGATGGTGTGGCAAAAGCAGAGATGCTCTTGGCCCTCTCAGTTAAAGGCACACACCAATAACCCTTCAATAAATCAATCTTGGTCAGAAACTTTGCTTGCCCTACACTATCAATACAATCATCAATCCTAGGTATTGGAAACAAATCAGTTCTAGTTACAGCATTGACTTTGCGATAATCTGTACAGAATCTAGTACTTCCATCAGGTTTTGGAACTAGCACACAGGGTGAACTCCAATCGGAGTTGGAGGGTCTGATAATATCATGTTTTAAAATGTACTCAACCTCTTTCTCAGCAATCTTTCTCTTTTCAGGATTCATCCGGTATGGATGCTGTTTTATTGGTTTGGCATCACCAACATCTACATCATGAGAGGCTATAGTAACTCTCTTTGGAACATCAGGAAACAAATCCTCATATTTCTTGATCAACCTTTCAAACTGATCTCTCTGTGAGGGTTCTAAGTGCTGGAGTTTTACATCAAGATTTTGCAACACTTCAGTGTTTGACAATTTACATGAAAGAACTTCAGCTTTAATTCTTGGTTCATCATCTTAAAACTCCCCCTCATCTTCACACGTTTCGACCATTGGAAAATCTGAAGAGACAGCTGCAACCCTAGCATTTCTGTCATGATAAGGCTTTAGCATGTTAATATGACACAATTGTTTTGGTTTTCTCCTATCTGGAGTCTTCACAATGTAATTGAGATCATTGAGTTTTGTCAGAATTTGATAAGGACCATGAAATCTAGCCTGCAATGGATTGGACTGCAAGGGAAACAACACAAGGACCTTTTCTCCTGGTTTAAACTCACGGCTTCTAGCCTTATGATCATACCGAGTTTTCATTTTTCCCTGACTTGATTTCAAGTTTTCTTTGGCAAGGTTACAAGCTGCACGCAATCTTTCCTTGAACTTGCTAACATAGTCTAACAGACTGATATGCGGCTCTTTCTCTTGCCATTGTTCACTCAATAATAGCAAAGGTCCTCTCACTTCATGACCAAACACTAGCTCAAATGGACTGAATCCAGTAGACTCCTGCACTGCTTCTCTAGCTGCAAACAACAGCAAATGAACACCTTCATCCCAGTCTTTCTCATGGTCATAACAATAAGTCCTCATCATTGTCTTGAGAGTGGAATGAAACCGCTCTAAGGCACCCTGACTTTCTGGATGATAGGCACTAGAAAGAATCTGCTTTGCACCTAGTTCATACACAACCTGCTGAAACAATCCTGAAGTGAAATTGCTACCCTGGTCTGACTGAATTTCCCTGGGAAGGCCAAACAACGTGAAGAACTTTATCAAAGCCTTCAAGATTGCAGTTGCCTTGATGTTACGTAGAGGTATGGCTTCGGGGAATCTGGTAGATGCACACATGATTGTCAACAAGTACTGATTTCCAGATCTAGTCTTAGGTAATGGACCAACACAGTCAACAATGACCTTAGAGAACGGCTCCCCAAATGCTGAGATAGGCTGTAATGGAGCTACAGGTGGGTCTAACTGGTGTGTTCCAACTACCTGACAAGTGTGACAGGTTTTGCAAAAGTTGGAAACGTCTTTCCGAAGCCCAGGCCAAAAGAAGTGTTTCATGATCTTATCAACAGTCTTGTTAACACCAAGATGACCTCCTAAAGGTAAACTATGAGCCATTGTTAAGATCTCATTCCTGTAGACCTTCGGAACAACAATTTGCCTGACCACTGCCCAATCTGCATTGGCAGGGATATCAGGAGGGCGCCACTTCCGCATCAACACACCATCCTTGAGATAATACCCAACTGGAACTGCGTCTATTTCTTTATCAGGAAGGGCTCTCCTCTTTAGTACACAAATTTCAGGATCATTAGTTTGCTCCTCAATCAACCGCTTTCTGGACAGAGACAAGTCTCCAGACACATCAGAATCACCAGACCCATCCGGCTGGCTGAATAGAGAACTGATAAAAGTATCTGATAAGTCCTCAAACGGAGAAACCATAGTAGGCCAATCAGAGTCATGAGGCGAACCACCTGAGTCCTGACTATTCAATGTACTGGACGGCACCACATCATCTTCTTCTTTAGCCTTCTTGGCCATAGCACGAGTTACTGCGCAAGAAGGATACAGAGATGGGTCCTCATCCCCATCTTCAGTGCTCGGCTGTGAAGTAAGATGTACAGGGGGAACTACTTTGCCCCCAGCCAGGTCATTGCCTAGCAACAAAGAAACACCCTTTATAGGTAGACTTGACATAAGTCCCACCTTTACCTGTCCTGTAACTAAATCTGACTTCAAGAATATAGAGCGCAGGGGTACAGATACAGTCCTCCCTTCAATACCTTGTACAAGTATGAAATCCCCTGAAGCGGTCTCATCACGTAACTCCAAGGAGTCCATCAACAAAAGTGACTGAGAAGCTCCGGTATCCCTTAGGATATATATGGGGACAGGAGTAGTATGCTTATTCAGAGCCACAAATCCCTCTGACACAAATGGAAGAAATTCCTCCCTCACGAAGTCAGCTGTATCAGGCTTTTTAGCCCCACAAGAAGCAGGCAATTTAGCAGATCGGTCATCTACTACAGGGGTTTCTAACCTTGTTTTCACAAAGGCATTTGGTTTGGTATCCTTTTCTTTTTCTTTCATAGCTTTAAGGAACCAACAGTTAGTTGTAACATGACCAGATTTCTTGCAATAACTGCAAACTAGACCACTTTTGTCACTGTCAGCTTTCACACTTTGATCAGACCTGTTACTGGATTTCTGAGCACCATCACCAGATTTGTCTTTGTCTTTGGGTGAGGAATCTTGGGTATCACCATAACCCTTTTTCTGAAATTGGGACCATCTATTATTACTGCTAGACTGAAATCTGGACTTATGTGTGAGAACATATTCATCTGCAAATTTGGCAGCTGATTGCAAATTCAGTGCTTGCTTCTCATTAAGGTAGGTCTTAATATCATCCTTAACACAGTTCTTAAATTCTTCAACTAACACCATCTCTTTTAGTGAGTTGAAATCATCCTTCACCTCCATGGAAGTACACCAGCGCTCAAAGCAAACTTTCTTCTCATTAGCAAATTCCACATAAGTCTGATTTTCAGATTTCTTCAAACCTCTGAATTTCTGTCGGTAAGCCTCTGGAACCAACTCATAAGCTCTCAAAATAACCTTTTTGACAACCTCATAATCAGAGGAATCATCTGCAGACAAAGCCGAATAGGCTTGTTGAGCTTTACCCTTGAGGACAGTTTGCAACATCAGAGGCCAGTGTTCCTTTGGCCACTGGCAACTCTTTGCTACCTTTTCAAAACACTGGAAATAGTTGTCAACATCCTTTTCTGAAAATGGAGGCACCAATTTTACCTCCTGGCTAGCCCGAAATTTATTTTCAGTTTGAATTTTTATTTTTAGTTGCTCCATTTGGAGTCTTTCTTCTCTATCGAATTTCTCTAATTCAAAATCTCTCTGTCTCTGTCTCTCTCTTTCCTCTTTCTCTCTCTCAAATTCTCTTTGTTTTTCTTTTTCTTCCCTCTCAAATTCTCTTTGTTTCTCTTTTTTCTCCCTTTCTTTCTCTCTTTCTTCCCTTTCTTTCTTCTCTTCTCTAGCTAATTTTTCCAACTCAAACTGCCTTTGTTTTTCTTTTTCTTCTCTTTCAATCTCTATCATTTTTAATTTAAGTTCCATTTCTATATTTGGATTTTCCACTGGAAACTGTTCCAGATCTCCTGGTGCAAACACATTTTCATCAATGTAATATTCAACTATCTCTCTAGCCAGTCTTGCTTTTCGCATGGCTGGTTTTACCTCTGTCAGCTCCAACTGTCTGCAAATTTCTAGCAGTTCTGTCTTTTTAAAAGACTTCAAAACCCCTACGGTTGGTGATGCCAAGAAATCATCCATTGCTGTTGTCAATATATATGTATTCAATTTAAAAAAAAATCAATTTTACAATTTGAAATGTTAGATTTTTAATAAATGACTCTCAAAATGGTCTATCCCGGACCTTGAGCCCCCAATTTGTTATGGCCCCAATTTGTTCTTACATTTATAACACAACAGTAACAGCAAGGGATGACAGACACAGTTTTAAAAACTTAAACACATTTAATTAAACACAACAACTAACTAAACTGACCAAGATTGAATAGGAAAAAAAAAAGAAATATTTACAGTCCCTTTTTGTGGGGTGGCTTGGTGATGTCCTGGATAACGAAAATGCTCAAACACAGGCAAAGAAATCCACAAAAGAAACGTCACAGGTCTTGAACAGAATGGCAGGTCTGGTCATCTTCTTGCAATTTCTCCTACTACTTTACTGTCTCAGTTCTTTTCCTTATATACTCTTTTGCAGACCCCACCCACATTTAGACCTCTTTTTTTTTACTTTCTGAGACTTGCCCCAGACATGTTCAGGACATGTCTGAACATGACTCCAGTCTGAGCTTAACAAAAAAAAGGTAAATACTGCCATCTAGTGGCCTATATTCACATTACAATGGGAATGGGAATAAAAAAATATCCCAGAAATATATAAATCTGGAATGTTTTATTATGTGTTAACTCACAATAAGACTATCATGACTATTATGACCAGAGCAGGGCTTATTGGCATCATATACTTGGGTTTTCAGAAAGCATTCTATACAGTACCGCAAAAGAGACTAATTTTTAAATTGAGCTCCATTGGAGTTACAGGAGGTATTCTGGAGTGGATTCAAAACTGGTTACAGGACAGAACACAAAGAGTGGTGGTCAGTGGTATCTCATCTGAGCTACAAAACCCAAAACCAGTGAAGTTGGCACGTTGTGTAAATCGTAAATAAAAACAGAATACAATGATTTGCGAATCCTTTTCAACCTATATTCAATTGAATACACTGCAAAGACAAGTTACTTATTGTTCGAACAGGTAAACTTAATTACCTTTTTTTTTTTGCAAATATTAGCTCATTTGGAATTTGATGCCTGCAACTTGTTGCAAAAAAGACTGAGAGAGTTGAGGAATGCTCATCAAACACTTATTTGGAACATCCCACAGGTGAACGGGCTAATTGGGAACAGGTGGGTGCGATGATTGGGTATAAAAGCAGCTTCCCTGAAATGCTCAGTCATTCACAAAAACTGACATCAGTGGGTAAAGGACATCACCACATGGGCTCAGGAACACTTCAGAAAACCACTGTCAGTAACTACAGTTAGTCGCTACATCTGCAAGTGCAGGTTAAAACTCTACAATGCAAAGCAAAAGCCATTTATCAACAGCACCGAGAAACGCCGCCGGCTTCGCTGGGCCCAAGCTCATCTGAGATGGACAGATACAAAGTGTTCTGTGATCAGACGAGTCCACATTTCAAATTGTGTTTGGAAACTGTGGACTTTGTGTCCTCTGGAAAAGAACCATGCGGTCTGTTATAGGCGTAAAGTTCAAAAGCCAGTATCTGTGATGGTATGGGGGTGTATTAGTGCCCAAGGCATGGGCAGCTTTCAGCATTAATGGTGCCTTCACATATGTGTAAGGTGCATACAGGTTTTGGAGCAACATATGTTGCCATCCAAGCAAAAAACATGCCACTAGATGGCAGTATTGACCTTTTTTTTGTTAAGCTCAGTCTGGAGCTAGGTTTGGGCATGTCCGGGACATGTCTGAGAGGGGAATGTCCCAGAGGAAAAAAAAAAGTCTAAAATGTGGGAAGGGGCTGCAAAAGAGTTTATAAGGAGAGAAATTGAGAGTGTAAAGTAGTAGGACAAATTGCAAGGAAAAGGATACAGTTGACCAGACCTGTCACTCTTTTTCAAGACCTGTGAAGCTTTAAGGGTACTTTTGCCTAGGTTGGAGCATTTTCCTCACCCGGAACATCACCAAGCAACCCCATCATAAGGGACTGTAAATATTTTGTTCTTGTATATTATCAATCTTGGTCAGTAGTATAAATTGTAGGTTTGTGTTGGTCTTTGTTTAATTAAATCTGTTTGAGTTATAAAATTTTGTCTGTCATCCCTTGCTGTCGTAAATGTCATAACAAATTGGGGCCATAACACGTAGCAGTTAAAAAAGCCAATCGGATGCTGGGATACATTGCCAAAAGTATTGAGTACAAATCTGTAAAACCCCAACGAAGCAATAACCAATAGGCGGATATTGCCCTGGTTGAAGGCCTTACGTGTTCTCTTAGGGGTCTATTCTCCCATGCGCTTAAGTCGAAAAAAGCGCGTAGCTACGCGCTTTTCAGCCTACGCGTATTCTCCCCTCGACTTAAGTCTGTGCATTATGCGCCTTGAAGGCACTTACGCGCTTGGGGCGGAGCAAGGCCAAAATCGGGGCGTTTCCGGGCGTTTCTCATGCAAATAACACTTGCGCGTATTCTCCCCCTGGCTTACGCGCTTTTTCTGTTAAGCGCTTTTGAGGGCTGTATTAAGGTCAAGCGCCAACATTAGGCGAAATTGAATATTGCGTTTGATGTCGGTTATAGGCCGAATTTTAACATTACTTTTATTTTATTTAACATGGTAAAGGTTGAGACATTTAATATTCGATTGTTCTTCCTTATTTCAAAAATGCATTTCTCAAAGCCATGATAATTTATCAAACGAAATCATCACATGATATTACGCATCAGCCTCTTCTCCAATCAGTTAAATTACAAACGCAAAACAATTAATTAATACGAGTACTATACATAATAAGACCATCATTCTACCATGCCCTCAAAATCTAAAGCCAAAATGCCAGTCCTGCATTTGCTTGCACTCTTGCGTGATTGGGAAAGAGTAAGAGGAGCGCGCCGAGCTCGAAGACGAACACGCATATATCGGCTTCGTTTGGACATCCTGTGCATCTAGCGCTTTCGCCTGGACCGTGCATGAGGCAATCATCTATCTTTGCCGACTTCTGGATGAACAGCTATCCAGCCGCAGCAATTATCCACAACACATACCCGTGGTCATCAACGTCAGAACTGCACTGACGCTCCTGGCATCTGGGTCGTTCCAGAGAGTGGTTGGTGATGTCATTCACATCACAGGCGTCTGTGTCAAGGTGTCTGACACAGTTCGTTGGCGCTTCAAGTTCTTCTCCATGCACTTCCACAGCAGAAAGAGTGGATGCCATCCCCTCCTCCTGTGCTGTGAAATGCACAGGGGATGATGGTTGCCCACCACCTGTTGCCTGTACACTTCTCCGGTGTGCAGAGAACCTGGCTTTTACAGCGCCCCGCAGGTCTCTCCATAAATGCTTTAAATCGGGGATACTGCGCTTACATCTCCCCACCGAAGCCACATCCAGAACGATTCTCAGCTTAATTCCTCGGATCAGCCTTCATTGCTTGTTTGCCATACAACACCAACATCTGGGAAATTTGGTTTTCGGCTTTGGCTCGACGTCGCCATCATTGTCTTCCATGTTCTATTAACAAATGCGACTGCCCTGTATGTTCGTGATAATCTAAAAAGTTGTGATATTCTCACGAGTGAGGGGATTGATTTTCTAATTGAGGATACATGTATTAACTAACTCGAGTCCTAGTAATTTTTTACCATTGGTAATACTGTGTAATTTAATGTGTGAATAAAGATATTATTTAATAGGCTACTCTAGATTGAGCCCTACCCTGGCAAATACCAAAGCACTATCCATTTGTTAATCAATTTTAGCCTTTAAAGAATAGCCGACATGGGAAAAATCATTATCAGTAAATGGGATAATTGATTATAATAAAGTATTAGGCACAAGTTCAAGTGAATGTGTCGCTCAAATCAAATCGGATGATAGGCTATGGATATGGAATTCCGTCATTACTGAGGCGGTTTCGGGGCGGGGAGATGACCGCGTGCGGGGTAAGAATTCTTGTTAAAGCGTTTCCATGTCCTTTAGTTGCAAACCTGACATCGGAGTAGTTTTCAAGTGCGCAATTTCTAAATGAGATCATATAAACTGTCTTTGTGTGACTAGAATGTTCCCTTTGTCTTCTTCCCTGTCTTCCACGGAACAAACAGGCTGGTGTGGGAGGGGCACATTTTCAATGATATGATTTTGCTGATTGAGAAGCGCTAAATTCTTTATTTATTATTTCATAATCGCGGCAATTTGTTTGTATGCATAGCTTTAATGCCATGGTGGCTAGAGTAAGAAATAACAAGTTTTTGTCACGAACATATCCCCCGCCGCCGCAATTTTATGTGTCCGTACGGACGGAGCCCAATGCTATAACCCCCGCTTCGCGCTTATCGCGTGGCGGGGGATAAATAAAGAGATGTCTGAATTAGGCTACGTCTTGTAATTGGTACGGCCTACTATTACAGCGGCATATAAAACCTCGTATCTTCACAATGACAAACTTCACAGGAAAATAAAAAATAAATCTAAAATAAAATAATAATAATAATTATTATAATAATATAAATGGATAACTATAGTTTAAAATAAAAATGTTTAATTTTGCATGTAAGAATAGTGGACATTCGAGTTTTGGTTTCTATCAGTTTGGAGATACGAGGTTTTATCAGCAGGCCCATGATATTCAAATTTAAAGTCTGGTTTGCGTTTTCCATGGACCACATATGCATTTTCATGGTTAATCAGAAAATCCTTTTTCCATGTTTTCCTGATAGCCATAATCAATGAGCTTTGTACAGAGTCCGCCTCTCTTTTGGATCAGTCACACCTCTTTCATAAGGCCGCCTACATTCTGAAGTTAAGCGCTGTGGGCGTGATCGAAGCGAGTAGGGGAGAATACGCGTAACTCAAAAGCGCTTAACTCGAAGCGCGTAAAAAAAGACTTACGCGCTAATGGGAGAATAGACCCCTTAGTCTAACTTTAATTAGAGCATTCTTCTGGCTGGGGTGAATCACAATAAAATGAATAATCTTTCACCGTCCGAGGACGGGGCATGAAAGCGCAATGGTTACGAATAATCTGACTCCATAGAACTAGTAGAATACAAAATTTAGCTATAACCTCATTATAAATCTGACTCCAAATTAGAATTAATAATTTAGGGAACACCTGCCTGGATTTCGAGACAAACCTGCCATCAGATGCGGCAGCGCAAACCATCATTGCACAGTAAATACGTCCCCAGGGTTAATTAAATGCAACTGTCCTGGAATCAATTCGACAATACTTCCATTGGTTAGACGAGACTATCTCGATAGCAGCATCGAGGCTTAAATAAAGCACTGAGCGTGAACGTATCAAGAACCCAGATTATATGTATATACCCAAGGGCTCCTTAGAAAGATCAACCAGACACCGGCATATAAATAAAATACACGCCCAAGGGTATCCTTAATAGCTAAACCTTAAGAGCCGGTATTCCATAAATCCTTAAGGGGTAGAACATAATCCCAATCTAACTTAGAAGTATCGTTACCTACACGTCTTGGTAGGACTTTCCCCTCAAGTCCCAGTCGCAACAAGGCTAGATTATACGAGTGTTACAAATCAAGAAAAATCACGCGAGCTGAAAAAGGAATAACTATAATTTAATTCACCAGGTAGGCACAACTTGAATCAAACAAATCAATGATAAGCCAATTACCGTTACATATAATTTAGAAGGAATTTCATACCTGGAACAGATGAATGACCACGCGGAGCTAAAGTCGCTCCACGTGGTCGGGGACAACTCAAATGTTCCCCTGCTCCGCAGAGCCAAGCAACAGGTGACTTATCCCAAGAAGAGACAGAAAAAGAAGAAGACCCGATAGAGAAGAGAAGAGACCGCCCCCTTAGGATCTCGTACCTTTAAAGACTCCAAACCACGCCTCTGAAAAAGGTAGAGGGAAGGTTGGCCGAATCAGAGTTTTACTGGCCTAGGTGATAAGATAATTTGCACAGGGAGACTAGGGTAGTTGCTTGAATGAGTCTTACAAACAATGAACCATAATTCCAAGGGAAATGAAACATGTTCCATTCAACTCCTTGGACTCCCCCGAGAATAAAGAGACCAAACATGATAGGAATGTGTGCTAAAATGATGCAGTTGTCATGGAAAAGCCTTAAAATGGAATATTATAGCCCAATAGTGTGATAAATATATGAGAGGTTCCTTTTAGGATATTGAACATAAACAAAATATAAATTTGATAGAGGTTTAAGTTGTTTTAAGCCGATTGAAGTAGCTGTGCTTTAACTTCAATGAAACCAGTGAATTTGAGTTCCAGAGATGCTGGGCCAGCTAGACTTGATGGCCCCCACCCCCCGCCGTGGGGAACAAAGGATGCCACTCTCACCGGCAGGCTGTAGGATTATAAAAGTTAACCGCTCGCTCTGGATTGTGTCAGATCACCCAAACATTCAGATTTTACCAGCGTAATGAGCATGTGTTCCAACACTAGGATTTTTGACCGATGTTGTAAGCCAAATCAAACTTTCAGGTTCTACAAATCTAAGGAGGTGATGCTTCTTTTGTTCAACACATTCATCAGACCACATCTGGATTGTGTACAGTTCTGGGGACCATACTTTAAAAAAGATATAGAGGCTCTTGAGAAAGTTCAGAGAAGAGCCACTAAGCTTATTCCAGGTATAAAAGATGAAAGCTATGAGAAGATGCTGAAGATCCTTAATCTCTTTTGTCTTAGGAAAAGGAGACTCAGAGGTGATTTGATTGAGGTCTTTAAATATGTTAAAAGGATTAACAAAGTGAATTATGTAGGATTCCTTCGACCAAGTGTTGAGTAGAATTTGGGGTCACAAATGGAAATTGACCAAAGGTAAATTTAGCACTGATATTTGGAAATATTTCTTCACCCAAAGAGTACTTTCAATCTATACTTTCAGCTTGCCTGACTATATTGTTGAGGCAGAGACCTTGGGGGTTTTCAAGAGCAGGCTTGACTTAAAGCCAGATACGATTGAGTCATTGAGTATCTGAAGGGATATATTCACAATAGTATAAAGAAACTGGCAACTGTAGTTGGGCTGAAAGGCCTGTTCTTGCCATTCATGTTATGTTATGTAATGTTATTTTCAGTGAATAGTACCTTGGTATCTTGCTAGGTCAGTGCAATGGATGGCCAGAAAGATGGTCAGAATTGATTTTCGGTGCATGTTTGCGGTATATATTTTTAAAAAACCCAGATATGTACTGTGGTGGTAAATGCTGTTTGTTGTGCATTTATAACTCTATTTTAAGGAATACCAAGCATTTCTTTGGTAGTATCTACACTTTCCACGTTAGACGGAGCCAGATTTGGAGGAAAACAAGACAGACCATTTTTTAGCAGATTGTGCCTATGTTTAGGCAGCATTATTTTGTTTATCCAGCAAGATAGAGATCTGAAATTCTCTGGCTGCATAGTTCCCTTGGAGGACATTGTAGCATTAGTAAAATCTCAGTGGTAGTTTTTCTCAGTGTCAATGATATTCAATATCAAAAGTCAGAAAATTTTGCCCCCAGGGGGCGCTGTAGGCTGGATGCAAATACTGGCCATCTCCAGCAATGTACCAAAGAAACAGTTTTTGAATCATAATAGACACAGCTAGGTTTCTCTGAAAATGAAAAGTTTGGTTTGGTATTATGCTGGGTACAGTGGTGTGCAAAAATTTGGGCACCCCTGGTATAAATGTCTGTGAAAATTAATCTCCAAGTGATTGAAAGCAAACCTGAACACTAAACGATACAAAGAAACGTCAAATTCAAAGCAAGAATAATTTTTATTTTTAACTTTTTACAGTTTCAAAATAATGAAAAAGACCTTGTGTAAAAGTTTGGGAACCCTATCAGCTAGTATTTTGCAACTCCTCCTTGGGCAGCTATTACAGCTAGCGAACACTTCTTGTAGCTGGCTAAGAGTCCTTCAATTTTAGTCTTTGGAATTTTTCCCCATTCTTCCTGACAGAACACCTCTAGCTCTGAAATATTCTTTGGCCTTCTTGCATGCACGGCATGTTTGAGGTCTCTCCATAGATTTTCAATGATATCCAAGCCTGGGGACTATGATGGCCATTCCAAAACCTTCATCCATCTTTCCTGGAGGTAATTCATGGTGGATTTTGAGGTATGCTTCTGGTCATTGTCTTGCTGGAATACCCAACGTCTCTTCAACTTTAATTTCTGGACTGAGCTTTGAACATTAGCCTTTAGAATGCCTTAATATTTGGTGAAATCTATATTGCCTGAGCCCCCAGCTACACAACCCCAAAGCATAATGGATCTACCTCCATGCTCAACAGTTGGCAACATGTTCTTCCCTACAAATGCTTCACCCTATTTTCTTCAGAAATGCTTCACCCTATTTCCTCCAAGCATACCTTTTTTGGTTGTGACTAAAAAGTTCCATTTTGGTTTTGTAGCCCTCTCCTTGTTGGTGGAAGTGAATTATCTTGATTTTGACATCCTTGGACAACTGTTTAGAGGAATCCATGGTTTTTAACACCAGACACAACAGCCACCACAGTCAGATACTTTAGAAGCTATGGAGTTATTTCAGAAAATACAGTTCAACCCTGGAATTATACTCACCTGACTCATTGAAGCCCTAACGAGAGAATCACCTGGGTCTGGGCCTTAGTTATCATCTTCTAACAAGGTAACAAAGAAAAAGAGGCTACTCAAAGTATGTACTCGAGGCCCAGGCAAATCACAAAACCACACACGTGCATGAGCAGGACAGTCGCGACCATGAAAAAAAGGAAGAAGCAGAACTGAGCCGAAACTATTACTTGTGGCCTACCGGCCCAAGTAATAATCCAAAAGGGTTCCCAAACTTTTTCACGGGGCCTTTTTTCCTTTCTTTTTATTTAAACACTAAAACAATCAAATAAAAAGAAATCTTGCTTTTAAATTTGCAGAAACGTGTCACATTTAACTTTGTAGTATTTAGTGTTCATGTTTGCTTTCAATCACTTGGAGATTAATTGTAACACACATTTAAACCAGACGTGCCCAAATTTTTGCAACCCACTGTAGATCGCTATCTGAATAAGGGTGGCGCTCTAAAGAGCTAATGTTCTACTGACCTAATATTCAATATTCCCACACATTCAAAATGAGCTAATATTTTTCATAAAATGAAATGTCTCACTTTCAACATCTGATATGTTGTCTATGTTGATGAGATTTGCAAATCATTGCATTGTTTTTTTTTTTACAATTTACAAATCTTTTTTGAAAAGTAGAAAAAACTCCCGCGCACTGTCCATTCCACATGCAATTATTTTTTCACAACATTTTGGTGAACAGACCTTCGTCAGATGAAATTACCCATCAGATTCAAACATAGACTTAAGTAGTGTGGTTGGCTAGCTTGAACCAATCAGATCTTTCTATGTCATGACATCAACCATAGTCAGTCATTCACAAGGCCAAAAGGAAAAAACAAAAACTGAATTAAAAGATTGTTGAAGAAGAAGAAGCAAAGGAAATGCAAACCCCCTATTTTTCAAAGCATGATGTTGAGCTTATATTCATCATTAAGACCCTTTGGTAATAAAGTTTTTGTTTCAGCTAAAGGTGTTTCACGGGGAATCATGTTAGGTACCTGGGGCGTTGGGGTGGAACTGGGTATGATGCTTGTGCCAACTGGAGAGAGAGTGTATTCACATTCTCTGGAAAACGTGCAACTTTGTTAATTAACAGGGCCATGTTCATTTCCTGGCCTGATAAATGTTCGTGGAAGTCTGCCTGAATTCTACTGACTTCCACCAACCCACTTTTGCGACCGATCGCCATAGCTTGATTATCTGAAAAATGTGCGGGGTCCATGTGTAGTCATTATTGTCATGTTAGGAATGGTGAAAAGTGGACTCACTGGAGTGCATAATATTCAGACGAAAAGCTAAGGCACGAAGACCTGAACTACTAAAGTCTCGAAGGAGACGGACAGGAAGTAATTCAAAAAGGTACACTCCTGTGGCAAAATCCCAACGCAAAGAAAACCGAACAACTGAGGCTTCGGGAGTATACCTGGCTTTGCTGTTGCTGACTTCTTGGCTGTGCTGTAGCGCTGTTCGGTGGTGCTCATTCTGCTTGGGTTGAGACAGGAAGACGTGTCGAGGGATTGAAGCTGAAGATTTACTATTGTGCAAACGGGATTTTCTGAAAATAATTTGTGTGTTAAGGCTCAAACATTAATAGAGATTAGACTAATTGTTCCTGAGGTATAACCTTTGTCGCATTAGGGGCAGAGAGAATCTTCCTCCTTCTTCTTTTCCCTCTTTTACCCCCTGTAACAACACGGTGAGCAAACAGCCAAATTGAGTAGCTAATCTGGTCAAACAAAGGTGATGGGGGTTTTTTTTTTTTTTTTTGAGGGGGTTTCAGTCTCCCGAGAGTAAAGTAAAGTAAAATAAATTTAAATGCTAATTTAAAGAATAAATTTAAATGTTAAATAATTGTCTAAGTGAATTGTGTGATATACAAAGGAAAACAGAGTTGTTTTCAAGGACTGAGGTACTTTTGCCTGGTTTTTCTGCAGCTGATTTAGCTAACGAATCTTAGCAAGCCCTCAATGCCAAGAATATTATGGAATTACCTGCATATCTAACTATAACCAGGCTTGGTTCCATACTTAGTGGCTTGCCTTTCATATAGTCTTCTAGCCAATTAATATTGACATTCATCAGGGTTTTTCAGTCCCCTTTGTTCTGTATCCTGACCGCATTACTGCATAAACACACCGCTAAGCTTGAATATTAACGCGAACCAGGGTTTTTGTCTTTTTTGCATTTTATTATTACTGAAGGGCTCTTCTGAGTAAACACATTGCAAATTACCTTATTCTTGTATTTTCCTCTGGTTGCGATGCCTTGATCAGCTGATTAAAGTTTAACTGCTTGTGTGAGCGCTTAGCGACAGCTTGTTGGGGGAGATACCGTGTTTAGTTCGCTCACATAGTTAACTACTGTTTATTCGGTCCGTTTTACTAAAAGGGAACCGAGGCATTACTCTTTTCTCAGGTACCCTCGGTTGTATTTGTGGCTAGCTAGCTAGCTGGTTACTGTTTGCATTTTTTGCTGGGGATCTGAGATTTAGTATTTAGTCAGTAGGGCAGCAGTCATTTGAGTCATCCATTCGGTTAGGTAGGAATTTAAACGGTAAGGTTTACCGGAGTGCTCCACCTCCTCCCTCCAGTTTCTCCTGGGCGTTGTAGTCTGTTTTATCTGGGTTCTCAGCTAAGCCCTGTGATATTTTTTAGGTTAGTATATTAATAGTACCGGGACTACATAAACTCAAGTCGGCTTATTAGGAGTGCTAATTACAAATAGTTTGTCTCAATTTGGTATTTCATTTCTGTTAGCTGAAACTAAGCTCCTGTTAAAAGAGGCTTATTATTCATTTACACTGTCTCCCCATGGTTTTTATTGTGACTGCTGTTTAGGGCTTCTCAGATTAATAAATTAATAAATTATGGTTCCTGAGCCTCTATCTCGGCATTAGTCATTTTCTTTCCTCTAGGGTGAGCGAGGTACGGAGTTCAAAATGTGGCCAAAACTATGTGACAGTTGCAGGATGATCGCACGTCTGGAAAGAGACTTCTCGGATGGGCTTGTCTGCCACCGGTGCCAGCTAACTGAGCATCTGGAGAGCAAGATCCATGATCTTCAGGGCCAGTTGGTGGTGCAACATAGTTCTTCTAGGAACTCTACTTATTGCAAACTAAGTAGGATGTCATTTAGAGAAATAGTGTGTATGTCAAAGCAGGGTGGTGCGGAGACCCCAGAGCAGGGAGCGAGAGAAAGTTGGGTGACTGTAGGACGTCAGAGCAGAAAAGGGTGTGCACGCTGTACTGTGACAGCTCCTCCAGTGGTTGAGGTGTCCAACCAATTCCGGACCTTGCAGGAAGTCGACTTGGCCCCTGACCCTGAGAGTGGGGGGAATGATGAACCTCAGGGCACCCTATTGGCCTCTACCCCTCTGAAAAGAGAGTTAGTGATAGTGGGGGACTCTTAGAGGAATAGGCAGTTTAGTCTGTTTGCGCGACATGGAGTCTCGTATGGTTTGTTGCCTGACTGGTGCTCAGGTAGGAGACCTCCTGGAGCGTGTAGGCACGTTCCTGGCCAGAGCGGGGAGGGATCCAGTTGTTATGGTCCATGTTGGGACAAATGACATAGGTAAGGGCAGGTTTGAGGTTCTGCAAGGCAAATTTGTTGAATTAGCTGAGAAGCTTAGGAACAGATCCTCCACGGAAGTTTTCTCCGGGATTTTACCGGTACCACCTGCAAGCAGAGGGAGGCAGAATTTTATCTGGAGGTTTAACACGTGGCCACGAACCTGGTGTAAGAAAGAGGGGTACAGGTTTATGGGGCACTGGAACTTTTTCTGGGACAGGGATGACCTGTTCAAGCCTGACGGGCTACACCTGAACCGTATGGGTACCGTTGCACTGGGTCAGCGTATGTTGAGGGTAGCACAGGATTATTTTAACTAGGGACTTGGGGGGGCAGGGAGGTTACTGAGTGTTATACATAGGGAAATGCACACTGCCCTGATGGAAGCTGTTAGTGTTACATGCACTATTGATGATATACTTTTAAACAACAAAGCGTAGTGAGGGGCATGGAGCAGCGGGCACATGGGAAATCGAAGGGGAAGAGCATTCTTAAAAACCTGAAATGTTTTTATTTAAATGCAAGAAGCATAAAAAACAAATTGGTGCTACAATAGCATCGTAAAATAATTGATGCTGGGACTGATGTAAGCAAGCTTTTCTGGCATGAAATATTGAGCCAGCCATGATACAGCATCATCATTGCTACGCACAGTGAATGAGACCAATACCCTCAAATAATCTTAAAATGGGATCAATGACAGATTTGGCTTTGAGAAAGACTTTCTTGCTCCGACAACCATCATGTCGGAGCCTCTTTGATTTGTCACTCTGGAGCCTAGTTTACGGCAGTGCTGTATAGAGAGAAAACCAGGTAAAAATCAAACAGCCAATCAAAGCTCATGGTCAACACTGAAAGTCCCGCCTCCAAAGTCTAAAAGTCAAATTGGCAAGCGACCGTATACTGATATTGCGAGCATATTTTGACAATGAGAGTGCGTGTTGAAGTATTGCGAGCATATTTTGACATTGAGGGCTCTAAATTCGTAGACCAGGCGCAGGCGCGGCGAATGGGGGGTGCGCCGTGCCAGCCGGGTGTGTCCAGGCGTATGTTGCAATTTCGTGCCTGGCATAGCCTGGCGCAAGTAGTCCTCTATTCCGCCTCTGTCCTGCCTTTGCAAGTGGCAAAGAGGGCGTGTTTGGGTATAACACAGCCGAGTCAAATCTTCACCAGTCAAATGAGCTCCTCTCCTCACCTTTTATGTGTTTAAATATAGAAGCCTCTGTCCTATATCTGCATGATCCGTTAATGTTGCATTTTACTTTGCTGCTTCAGGCATGTTTTCCGCACCACTTACGTCTAAATTAAGCATTACGAATATGAGTTAGCTGGCTAGCTAGGGCATTCGCAAATTATTACCATTAAAAAAACTTGAATGGAATTTCAAAACGAATCAAACTTATGAAGTTGGAATAAAATACGACGGTTGCTCATTGGGAAGAGAAACGATGGATACCGTGTTCCTATTATTACACCCTGTTGCTGCTTAAAATTTTGAGATTAACATGCATAGACAACGATATGTGATCTTAACTCAGTACGACATCATAGCAATCAGGCTGTATTCCATTCCCCGACTAAAAATGACCTAAGTGACAATAATAGTAGTGTTGAGCTGCTTGCACACTGGACGTGAAATGAATTTTTTGCACGACAGAATGCGGTGAACACTGTGTCTCCTGTCCGAAAGTCTGACAGGGTTTCAATATATCTCCGTGTCCGACAGACGATTATTGTTTTTAATTTCTTCAAATCTACTGACTCTTTTAGATATTAAATGTGAATGTTTTGATAAGAGGGCTCAGTTATTCAAGATGAGTACTGTAATGTGAATATTGGCCACTAGATGGCAGTATTTACCTTTTTTTTGTTAAGCTCAGACTGGAGTCATGTTTAGACATGTCCTGGACATGTCTGGGGCAAGTCTCAGAAAATTTAAAAAAAGAGGTTTAAATGTGGGTGGGGTCTGCAAAAGAGTATATAAAGAAAAGAATTGAGACAGTAAAGTAGTAGGAGAAATTGCAGGAAGATGACCAGACCTGCCATTCTGTTCAAGACCTGTGACGTTTCTTTTGTGGATTTCTTTGCCTGTGTTTGAGCATTTTCGTCATCCGGGACATCACCAGGCCACCCCCACGAAAAGGGATTGTAGATATTTATGTTTTGTACATAATTCAATCTTGGTCTTAGTTGTTAGTTGCTTAGTCGTTATTGTCTTTGTTTTAAAAATTAAATGTGTTTTAGTTGTTAAAACTGTGTCTGTCATCCCTTGCTGTTGCTGTTGTGTTATAAATGTAATAACAAATTGGGGCCATAACAGTACCAAGAATTTCAATCAATGTTTCTGTTTAAGCTCTGCTCAATAAAGTGAGTTGGCAGGGGACAGTGTACAATCCCACTGTGTCTGACAAAAAAAAAAGGACGATAAGAACAGATCGATGACGAAATAAAGAATAAAAAGAAATATTTTAACAACAGAACATCCTATGAACACTGTGTTTTATTTATTTGCAGGTCATCTTTTTTGGATGTTCCGTTTGTTGGTGATATACACTGCCCGGCCAAAAAAAAGGTCACCGTTTGGAAGTTAATGAACAAATTCTAAAATTGGATCATTATTGCGGTTATTAATATGTTTCAGATATAAATAATCATTTTAACCCTGACTGATGAAGTGCGTCGCTATTCATTTCTTACAAAATCATGTCGGAAAACACATTCCCTGATGGTAGAAAAGATGTTACAGTATTTCAGAATGGGCAAGTTATTGGCCTGTATTTAGCAAAGAAAACCATGAATGACAAAACCAAGCAGGAGGAATCATTTTCACAAACAAATTTTCCACCACAAAGTCCTGACCTTTAACATAATAAAAGTTATTGGGATGTACTCAAGACCACCGAGTGGTTCAACCATTATGTCGAGAAGACAAGATCTTGGACAAAAATCATGGCATTTCTGATCGAAAATAAATGTTCTGGCATTGCATATAGTTGTCAAAACAATGACAAGACGAATATGCACTGTAATCAAAGCTACAGGGGTTCCAACTAAATATTTGAGTGTGTGAATTTTTTTTTTGGCCATGCAGTGTATTTTATTCTTTATTTCGTTATAAATGTGTTCTCATACCAATACTTTTTGCTGACAGCTGGACATGGAGTATTTTGCATTTCGCGTCGGACAGTCTTTATCGTGCATGCGATAATTTATTCATACTGTCATCCATCTGACTAATTTTCAAAAGAAAGACCGAAAAGACAGTTGAATAAGCTAAAAAGACAACAAAATGCAAATTAATAGCTACCGACTTTTCTTGAAGAACACAAACATGGCCAAGTTTGCACGTCTAATAATTCCTGGAATAATCAGAAAAATTTGAACTTTTATAACTTTCGGACACGGAGCTAAGGCTGCCAACCGCCTTTAATCTGACATCAGGACAATCGATGTAGATACTATAATTTATGTCCTTATTCAGATAGTTACATGAAATATTGCTTCCTGTAATTATTTATTGCATTGAAATGTGCCTGACATTCTGGAAACCTGCCTGTGAGATTTCGGTGACTTGTGCGCACTGTGCGCTGGTCAGCCAAATTACCTCTGCACAGAAAGTTAACCAGGCTGGAGCTGGCGAGTTTTCTGCGCAACTCCAGCGGAGACTTTTTCTACGAAATTGTCACTGCGTCTTGATGAATATGTGACACCTCCCCCTATGACGCCGCCACACCCATCTCGGCGCACGTTCGTCGACCAAAGGCTGCGCACGGTGTTGCACCTCATGAAATTACCACTGCGTGGGCTGTGCCACGCTACACCACCTGCGCTGCACCAAGAAATTAGAGCCCTGAGAGTGCGTGTAGTTGCAAGCGAGTGCGTTTTAAAATCAAGAGCACATAATATTGAAATTGCGTGCATTTTGAGGTTGTGAGAGGCGTTTTTGGGCGTTGTCGATATATGGCTTTCACTTGTAGGGATTTAACTTGCACTTGTAGATGTATTGATGCACTGTGTTTCCTGACAGTGACAGGTTTTCCGAAGTGTTCCTGAGCCCACATGGTAACATCTTTACAGAATGATGTCAGTTTTTAATGCAATGCTGCCTGAGGGGCCAACAGTCAAGACAGTCAGATTTCTCCGGATTCTCTGAATCATTTGATGATATTTTGGACTGAAAATGATGAAATCCCTAAATTCCTTGCAATTGCACATTGGAAAACATTGTTCTGAAACTGTTTGGCTATTTGCTCATGCATTTGTTCATGAAGTGGAGAACCTTGCCCCATCCTTGCATGTGAACAACTGAGCCTTTCAGGGATGCTCCTTTTTTACCAAATCATGACACTCACCTGTTTCCAATTAACCTGTTCACCTGTGGAATGTTCCAAACTGGCGTTTTTTGAGCATTCCTCAACTTTCCCAGTCTTTTGTTGCCCAGTCCCAGATGTTTTTTTGGTTTGTGTTGCAGGCATGAAATTCATGTGAGTGAATATTTCCACAAAAAAAGAACAAAGTTTATCAGTTTCAACATTAAATATCTTGTCTTTGTTGTGTACTCAATAGAATATAGGTCAAAAAGGATTTGTAAATAGTTTTCTGTTTTTATTCACATTTTACACAGCGTCCTAACTTCATTGGAATTGGGGTTTGTATATAATGGGATGCAGTAGTCATTTTAGCAAGGTCGGAAATTTACAAAATGCAAGCACTGGCAAACTTTACAGAAGTCATTCGTGCAGTGTATGAGTTTCTCTCGCCTTAACTAAATGAGTAAAGTCACTCTCACCTGGAGAATATCTCAAAATAAGGGTAGAAATGAATCTGTTCAAGATGAGCTGCTTTCTGTGAGCTGCATTCTTTTTTGCGTTCTACATTAAGTTATTATACTTGCAACCGGTTTTGGGGATGAAGTTAATTTGCAAAATAACTCCAGTGACCGTTCTAATCAGACATTAACATGCATTGATTAATTCCATTTGGTTCTCTCTCCACCTCTGTCAGATCACAGACCTGGGATTATATAGGCTGACATTTCATAATTGAGATACTTGTGGTATTTTTCTGTGAAAAAAAAATCTACTGATACATTTCCACCTTTTTTGTCAGAACTGTTGTGACTTGAAGGGATAATGAACTCTATTTCTGCATATGTCAAATGCTAGATAATTGTTTCAGTGTAGTCAGTCAGAACAGAAATTACAATGATGAACAGTTATTGAGGCACCAGAAGTTTGCATGGCTAGTGTGACGTCAGGAATCGTTAGGAATCACTTCCATGTCCATTAGCATTTTTAGGTCATGTTAACAACAATGGCTACAGCACAGGAACCGGTCACCTTATATACCGTGGCAGCTTACTTTACTGACTTCCCAAAGTCTGTTCAGAAGGGTCTTAACTCCTATAATTCTAATAAGGTAATAACAGTTAGCTCAATGTCAGGTGGAAGTCTAACACGGAAAGTCCAGGTGTCAATGAAAAAAAAGCTACAATGTTCAGGTGAGAAGGTAAAGCTCAACACCCACCGCAAAATGAAGCAGCGCGTCAAACACCGAATGTTGCCTTGACACTTTTAAATGCCCACTGAAAGTGTCTGTCGCATCAACATTGGCAGCTGTCAACACGACAGAGAAGCTATGAGTGTCAGTCTCAAAATATTAAACAAGACAATGTTTAATTTTGAAAAAAAAAAAACTTCCCTTCCGATCAAGCTTATTTTCAGTGATGGCAAAGTGCGACGGTCAGGTTACTATGCACTATACGTTATATACAGGCATAATTTTCCTCCTAAATTTAGCCGTCAAGTAAAATAAGATTATGATTCACTTTACCCAGCAACGAATTAGCTAGCTAGCTAACATCAGTGTACCTTGACTTAGGTACTGTCTAACTGCATATCGCTCGATAACTTAAATGCCCATAAAGTACCGGATTTCCTTTCAAAACTGCAACTTGGTTAAAAAGTATGTCGACAAGTGCATGTGAGGTTACTGCTAAATGTGTGCCAGTAACCATGACAAGGCAAAATAGTTAAATAATGTAAAAGACAAATGTGTTTTTATTGTGTTGACGCTTCAGAAATTCAGCATTGGCGAAAAGTAAAAATCTGACGCACGTCGCACGCTGCCAGTGTGTGTTGCTCCATTGAAATTAATGTAACCAATTTTTTGATGTGTGTGTCTCACGCCTCCAGTGGGCGTTGGGCTTGAGGGTGTTGGTAGCTAATGTAAACACGGGGCGTTGCTGACTGTCTTTTAGTCGTGTTGGGTTAGCTAGCTTAGTTATTTTCAGGGTAACATACAACTTTACATGTTTTGCTCATGTAAATAATGTTACAACATACCGGGAATGTCTTAGAAACATAGCTAGACAGGTTAGTGAATTTAATGTAAACACAGGCTGTGCGTTGCTGATTGTCCTTTAGCTGTATTAGGATTTGATGAGGGTTAGCTAGCTAAGTTGTTTTCACTCAGGTATACGTTGAGGGACAGGAGGTGAAGGCAAGTACCAGCCCTGCTAATTTGGGCCGAAAAGAGCTTAACCCGCACGGATGTCGAGTGTGTGTGGAAGAGGGCCCTGGCACCTAAACAGATGAGATCACAGCGAAGAGGGTGTCCGTGATTGCACCTTCCACATCTCAAGGTCAGTACAAAAGTGAATTCAGAGTTATCAATCATGATTGCAGTTTTACTTTTAAATCATGGTCCTAACCTATGTACTCTTTGAATACTAAAAGCTAAGCCCTGTCCGGCTGTAGTGTTATAAATGAATGGTAATATTACTGACAGCAGCTATGTGAGATGGGAGATGGTTTCAAGTGAGAACACTATAACCTATTTTATTAACCCTTTTATGCTATTATTTTAGCTGGAACTAAACGACCTGTCACCCAGGAGGACAGAGAATGGACACTGAACTCCTTGACACAGCTGAGCCATTTTACAGGTCTGGGTTGGATTTTGGCACCAGAAACACCTAAGGTTTGAATTCTGTCCTTTGTATTTTTGATTTGTCACATCCTGCTATATCAGAAACATGACAAGAACACTACATTAAATCAGTTACATTAGCTAAATTTGATTGAGTTATCCCACCACAATCCATTTTCCACTGATGATAAATCCAATTTCACGTACCCATAGATATAAACCATTGCAAATCAGACATCAAACTATTCACACTTTGGCATTACAGTAAAAACGAGATACATTCAAACAACATATGTGGTCCATGTCTTACTGAACATCATTGAAGCAACATTTTCAGTCAAATCTCATGATATTTGTCTGTTTTGCTTCAGATTTAGACCGTCCCTATCAAGACCTTTGATGGGGTAGTGACCAGTCCAGGTTATAGCAATCCAGAGGACAAAGCTCTGTATGTGCTTTCATCACTTTCTGTCAGCCCACAAGAGAAAGAAACCATTGAGAGAGCCACAGTTGGGCAAACTAAGAATGGCTTATGGTAATGATACATAGATAGATAGTCTGTATTGTTTTCAGGTGTACAGCATTGACTAGCTTTCTCTAAATTAGTGCTGAAAACATCCCTGGGTGCTACATGGACAAAATGCACCCGTGTCGGTGCATTACATATTAGTCATGTTATAATGTTGGTTGCCCATGCACAACCTCTGAAAAGTTTCTAAACATTAGATACACGGATTTTGCCGTAATCCAAGAACGCGATTTCGTGAGTGTGATTTCCTCTCTGAACAGCTCCTCCCGAGATCTTCACGAGATCTGGGCAAAACCGTCAGATTGTGCCGTCCAATTAGTACAGACCTAGCCAGAGCCAATCACTGTGCTGGACCTGCCCACACCAGAAACTATTCCAGCAGGCACTAACAACGGCAGATCATACTATGCCTTAGTAGCGTCTACACTTTGGGAAATACAAAAGAAGAACCGCAGATCATTTGAGGTGCAATTTTGTCAGTATCGCTCCCAAAGCTACTTGCCCTTTTACTTTTGGACGGGAAGAAAAACAAATATTTCTCTTCCAAAAGACGATACCACCAGAAATCAGTGGGTAGCTTTTTTGTTTGCTGGCAGCAAACAGCCTCGGCCAGAGGGAACGTTAGCTGTTTGAGCTCTGCATTTCACCAAAGGCAGCTTTGTCAATAAAGGATAATTCGTCATGGGATAAGCATTTCAGCTGCTTCTCAAACCTAAAGCAGCTGCTTTGATCAAGCGCTTGGAGCCACAAGCTGTAAGTAACCAAATGACAGCAAATAATGTAAGTGAAGCTAACGTGTTACGGGTGGCTAGCAGGACCGCTAGCAATAGTTAGCACTAACAACTGGCCTCAAACGCAGGCTTTGTAAAATATCTGTAGATAAAGCCTGTATCGGTTGCGAATGTCTGTGACTCTGCTTTAACTGCAAAAGACAACCTGATGTGATAACCAGTTGATTGAGGCTGTAGCACAGCGCCTAACGTAGCCAAGTTACTGTTGCAAATGATTGTGTCCTAAATATGCAAGAGTGTTATCAGGGGAAATTCTACAGAAGGCATGTGAACTTAAATCTCATTTGAAGCTAACTTTTAATACTTATTTGTAATTTGGATGCTTGGTACAACTGTTCACAGAAACAGAACTTGCTGTCTGTAAAACCTGTATTGCAAGGGTTTGTCTCTGTGGCTATGACCGCTCGGTTACCAGGTACTGCATGTTAGTTTGCGTGCTGCCGTGCTAATAAAAAATGCTCCAAGTTAACTTATATGCAGTAATTCTGATCGGTATGCTTGTGTTACTTCAGTAAGCATCAATGCGACAGTTTCATCATAACATTGCCGGATTGTAGCCACTACAATTAGGGATCGCTTCACATCCATGACCAGGATCATCCGGAAACTTCACAAATGTCTAAGCAAGCTCTCTGGTGCTACCGTGAAAGCAATGCAAAACGCAGAAGCTCTACCGGTTCAAAAATGATTTCTCTGCACTACCGTGACATAATTTCATCCCCCTTTTGAACTTGTTGTGGCTAATAAAAAGCCGAAAAAGGCAGAGATTAAATAGGTAATTCTTATCCGTAGAAGTGATCAATTCGCTAGCTCCACATAAGCAACTTGTCCGCGCTAATGGAATTTACGGTCTACAAAACTTGTATTATGTTCATAACATAACCGAGCTCCCTCTAGCTGTCGTGTACTATCCATAAAACTGCTTTCACATCTTTCACAATGCAAAGACGCGAACACACGTTATGGGCAAGTCAAGCCGCTTTCACACCGGACTCGTGCTCTGCTAATTATATATAATAATAATATATATAATGTTTTTGGTCCGACCGCTGCCGCCACCGCACTACATGTTATCGTGATAACTTCAGTAATATTTCAATGACAAATTCCAAAATTAGCAAATAAGTAAGTATCATATAGCGGAAGAACTGATTCGATTTTGGACAATTTACAATTTCTAGATTGGCCACCATGGGCCAAAAACTGAAATAATCACTGTTCCGCAATAACTTCAGTAATATTTCAATTGCAAATTTCAAGTTTTGCACATAGGTTAGTATCATAATGAGGAAGAACTGATTTGAGTTTGGACAATTTACCATTTTGGCCATATCTTCAGAACCAATTGACCGATTGACCTGAAATTAAGTTCAAATGAAAGTCTATTCAAGGTCCATTCAAGAATTGGGGAATTGGAGGATTGGGGCGTTTGGGGATATACCCCCAGCCGTCGCCTCCAACGGCATAAGCCTAGTTAAAAATGCTTCTGGTTAACTTTTATGCAGCAATTATGATCGGTATGCTTGTGTTACTTCGGTAAGCGTCAATGTGAGAGTTTCATCATAACGTTGCCTGATTGTGGCCACTACAGTTGAAGCTAAATGGAGAGGTGCTGTATGTGTCTGCCGAGTTGGGCTGAAGTTAGACCAGACATAGATTTTACAGAGCTTGGGGTGCGTTTTTGGGTGCTTATGAAACGATCCCTTTACTTATCCATGACCAGGGTCAGCCTGACACATCTCCAATGTCTGGGCAAGCTCTCTTAAACTACCGGTGAAAGCAATAGGGAAGCACACGGGCTATAACGTGTCCAGGATAACAAAAAATTTCTTTGCATCGATTGAATATGAAATTCTTTCCTGTAAAAGTGATCAATTCGCGAGCTCCACATAAGCAACGGTTCACGCAGACAGAACTCATGGTCTGTAAAACCTGCATTAGGTTCATGACATAACCGGAGCTCTATCTAGCTCTCGCACGCCATCCATAATGCGCTCATTTTCCAAGAGGAAAAGCTGGTCATTCCGAAGCAATAAGTAAACCATTACCACGGGGAATTTCCGAAAAGGCTGTTTAACTTGGAGCTTTCGCCCCTCCATCATATACCAGCGTGGAAGCTGTTCGTTTCTCCATGCTAACAACACACCACAGCTATGCACACAAACCAGCAGGTCCATGTTTCCCCCGAAACTCAGACCCACCGGATTGTCTCCGGTCTACACTGAGGCATGTTGGCCCGCTCTACAAATGTGTCTATATGGGGTGGATTCTAGCTTCCCCAGCATCCTAGCTAAGAAGTAGAAAAACTGCTGTACTCATCAACTGTTGCCGTAGCAAACCATAGCCGATAGCAAATTCGTGCTTGAGCTGCCAGACTTTCGCACTGCATCCTCCACTTTCGCCGTTGCGTTTATTAGAACAAGTTAATTTCATTAGATCTGTAGACATGTACTGTGTTAGATTGCAGATTATTCCCGTCGATTCCTCTGGAGCCGGACCAGGAAAACTGGTTCTGCTGCCTCGTCGCTCCTAGATCCGCCCTCCACAAGAAAGTGGCACACGGGGAGTGGAGGCCATAGCAGAAGAGCCACCCCAATGAGGCGTTTCAGGCAGAGACTACTATGGACTACAAATGGGGTTTTTTGAAGATGGCAGTATGAGCGAAATAAGTACCCTTTTTTTTACTTTGCGCGATCAGGAGTGCTCTAGGGGAGTCAAAGACCAAATATAAACTTGGCTAAATAGCATTTTAAGTCCCCTTTAACTGTTATGGTTTTCTTTTAACAGGACGGCATATGGCCAGAATAGAATCACAGCCTGCAACTTCGGTTTGGTGTTGGCAGCACTGCAGCGGAACTCTTACCCTCCTTCCTTATTCCAAAACCCTGCTTGGCCAATACAACCTCAAACAAGGATCTCACGTACGTGGTGGGCACCAAGTGATTTTAACCCTTAAATGCCCCCTGTGACAAATTTGTCACACGATTTTGGGGGTTGTCTAAACCACTGACCACACATAAATTATGCAACATATTTAGACCAGTGCTGCCATCTGATGCATAAAAGTGGAACTGACACTTCACTGGCTTCACCAGCTAACCTTCCCAATATGGCTGCCCCCATGGTGGAATCCACGCGATAGATCAGCACCTATTCAGCTATGCTTAATAATTCAGCTATATGTCAACTACCATATCAATGATGGAAATAAGTTCTCTGTATATCCTAGAAACCTAGTGACATATGTCAAAACCAAAATGAGGTCAAAGGTCACCAAAAGTTAAAAATTGCTATTGGGTTGTTATTAGCCCCTCCCCAGGACATATTAACATAATACATAGATTTCTTTCAACTTTTACTATAGTTGGGCATTTAAGGGTTAATCGTAGCATACTTCCATATATAATTGTGCATATTTAAAAAACTAAATAAAAACACGAATATACAAATAATTAATACTATGTTCATGTTAAGCCTAAAGTATAGGAATGCATACTACATCCAGTCATATTTTGTAGTATGCAAAGCCACCACTTTTGCGTCGTTTAGTATGGACGTTTGCAATACGGAATGCAGGGATAGTCTTCACACACTGGTGTGACCATCCAGGAGAGGGGAGTGTTCCTTTCTGACAGTGGCCTGCTCTGTGGCTCTCTAGATGGGATAGTGGCAAATGATGTAGGCCTGTATTCAGAAATGACACTCACACTAATTGAGTGTGAGTAAATACTAAATCTGTGTCAGGTTATACTAAATGAGTCAGAGGTTGCCCAAACACTCATTTGCTTTCAGAGAGCTCATTCACTGAAAATAGTGAGTCTTTCTGAGTGAAGGCTGAGTGCAGGGAACACCTCCCTTGAGCCGCACTAACTTGCACCAGTATTTCATTGTCATGGCTTTCAGGTGGTCAAACATTTGAAACTCTGGATCATTTACGGCCACGTGCTTGACGCAATTGCAACTTTTAACGATAATGATGGTAACGATGCCGGTAACTTGCTAACTGACCACCTGGTTTCAGTGTTGACGAACTGCACTGTGGTGAACGAGGTTAGCATTTGTGTACCCACCAATGGCTACTGGTGAAATGTCAATAGGGGACGCTCAAAACCATCCCTTAAAAATAATAATGTGTGAGGTAGCGTTCAGGAACCAGACGTGAGAACCAAGCAGTGCAGTTGAACTGGATTATAAGGGAGGGGGCAAACCCCTGCAGAGCAGGAGGCAACGGTGCAGAGTCCACAATCCAAAAACCAGAATCACAGGGATGTAATCCAAACTGTGCACAGGGCAGAAACACAAAAAACTCAGTCGGGCGAAACAGGTTCGGTACACAGGCGTATCAGAGAATCCAAAGCCAAAATCCAGTAGATGTAATCCGAACTGGTAACAGGGCAGCAGAGACTAAACTCAGGGTCAGGCAATACAGGTACAGTACATGGGCAGAGAAGTATCAAAGAAAAGCCAAAATCAGAATCGGGGACTTTACAGTCAGAAGTATAACACTATGAATACAGGCCAACTTTTTGAAAATCAAAGCAGGCCCACGTGGTCAAAATGAGGGTCAAAAAGTGCACCGTTTCAGTAATTAGCTGAAAAGGGGTAAATGTTTCTCCAAATTGGATAAAGATAGATAGATATTTTTACCTTTATTTGAAACTCCGTCAGGTATACTATCAACAATGTAAATGGCAAAGTGGACATTCTAAGGATACTTGCATAATATTTCATTTGAAATCAACATGTTTGGCACCAAATTTCAATGTTTAGGGGTTAATTGCAAAGCACTCAAAGGGTACATCACTATATTAAAAGGTTTGTTGCAGACTATTAAACAGAATAAACATATACTGAAAGAATGAAATTTGTAGCCTTATTAGTTCATTGGTTATAACCCTTTGAAAATGGTCACAAACTGTGACCAGAGGGTTAACGTGGGCCACGCCCACTTTTTCGGGGGCCCATAAAATGCAAACGGAATGAGATATCAACTTCAAACCACCTGCAATTTAATTTGCTCATCACAAGCAACTAAATATTACCAAGTGAAGCATTTCTGAGACCATCAAGATGGGAGCTTTCATATGGAATGACCCATATGTACATAGAAGACTTTGGAATTTGAAATAAAAATTTTGCGTGTGTGTGTTGGGGGGATAGTGTGCCGGTGGGTTCTGTATCTGTGTTCGTTTTATGAGAAACTTTCGCCCCTTTCTCCCCCCAATAACCCCTTTCTTAAAAAATCTATCCTGTCTTCTCCACTAAGTTGAGTGCACGAAGTAGGAAATTGATCACCTGAAAATGAAATTGAACGCCCCAAACAGACTCATCATGATTATCGCGCGAATTTGAATGCAAAAGTAGGAAATGCAATGCTCGCATTTGGAAATTGAACGCACATGCGTGAATTTTTTTTTTTTTTTTAAATTTGGCATCTCCAATCCCACCCGAATCTGGAATGCCCAATTGGGGAATTATGTACAAAGCTTGCTCGTATGCGACCCCTTGCTGCCAACTCAGGATAGTGAAGACAGTTCACGGCTCTCCTCCGAAGCACGTGCCTGTCAGCCACTGATTCTGATACACTCGCTGGTTGAATCTTCGCAAGTTCAGAGCGAGGGCGGAGGATACCCGGACATGAACCAAGCCGGATTCTTCCTGACGAGCGCCCGTCTGGCCAACAGGAGGCGCTGGAGCAACGAACAAAGCTGTGATCGAATACCCAAATCCGGCAGTCCCTTCCCAATTTGTAACCCTGTAGCGCGATAGCCAATTGTGCGCTATTCTGAAAAGGCTGCCGACCCCTGCCGGTGGGTACGCCGAGGCTCGAACCCGCGACGTGGTGATCACCTCTGCACTGCAGCGCAGTGCCTTAACCGTGTGAGCCACCCGGCAGCCACATGCGTGAATTTGATTGGCCGGAAACGAGAAAGAGTTCGCATAAATGAAATCGATCGCTTGGATTCTGAATTTGAATGCCCAAATATTTTTGCGTGCATGCTCTGTGTGAATTTGAATGCACATTCATGAATTGGAATGACAAAAGTATGAAATTGACTGGGAAAACATATATTATTTAAATATCATTCTTCAATGACTGTAGCTTGTCAGTATCATCAACCTAGATTCATGCTGGCAACAGGCTATTGCAACAGAATGCATTGAATAAAAATGGAAAAGTAAACAATGGTATCCTTGAGGATTCTCATCAGCATTCAGGAAATGCTTTCAAACCAGGGATTTCATTGATATTTGTCCACAGTGGGTGAGGGTATGAAAGATATGTCATTCTGTAGCACTGAGCACCAAGTGAATGCAAAAACATAATATAATCTTTTTTGTAAAAACTTCAGTAATTGATTATGTTAGTGCTACAGCTGAAATGGTGAAATGGCTGAAAGTATTGTTACTGTGGTTTTATAAATAATATTAATACATCTGCGTGCATAAGGCAGGCAGGAGAGAGTTTTTGACCACAGCGAAATATTTGACTGGGAAATGTAATCGCCATTAAAAACAGATTGAAGCAGAATGACTTTAAAAAAAACTTGCTGTGAATTTCGGAAATTATATCTATCATTTTTATTTACAATTTTACTTTTGGAATTTGGACTTCACGCTTCACGCTCCAACTCGTCAGCTGAGAATTAACGTCTGTTTACATAGTTATATGGGTTCAAAGTTAACAATGTCTACTGTGAGCACTAATCTGATACATGCAGTGGATAGCTGTCAAAGGTCAATGTAATAAAGGTCTAACTTCATTTTTCCTGCTTCCCCTAAATATCAGAAAGGTGTATCTGCAGCTGGCCAATAGCAGGACAGCATATAGGTCATGTGATTGGAAAATCTGAAAAATTCTGTGATGATCTGCCAAGCTCAATTCAATTTTAGCTTTATTTTTAAAAGTGTCAATTGCTTCAGTCTGTTCTACACGATTTCTACATAGTACGACATTTAATCCACAAGAGTTATTAAAAATACTAAAACGTGTTGTATTGATAATCTTGATAAATAATTTCACAGTCTTTTCTTAATAAATTAACACACGATGTTTCAGTACAGATCCTAATGACATTATCAAGCAAGTGTGATAACGGTTTTATGATCTTTACCAAAATGTAGTGTGTTGATAAATAAGGAGTTAATAATAATCTGTGAGGTATCGATCAGGAACCAGTCACGAGAACACAGCATTGTAGGTGAGGAGGTTTTATTGAACGAGGGGGGTAACTCCCGCAGGGCAGAAGGCAAAAGTACAGAGTCCACAATCCAAAAGTCAAAATCCAGGAGGGCAGAATCAGAGTCAAAAACCAGGGCAGCAAACACAGTACTCGTAGTCAGGCAAAAACAGATTCGGCACACAGGCACAGGTTTGTCAGAGAAGCAAAAATCAAAAACCAGTTGGCGTATCCAAATCGTTACCAGGGCAGCAATAAAAAAAATCATAGTCGGGCAAAAAGGGTTCGTAAACACAGATGCAACAGTAATCCAACAAATGCAGAGCCAAAATCGAAAGTTGGACGGTCCAGTCAGAAGAGTAACACAATGAGTACAAGGCGGATACAAAGCAGCACAGGCAAACACAAAAAACGTTCTGACAAGGAAGTTCTGTGAAGAGACACTTAATATACACTCCTGGGAGATCACACGGTACATAGAACACAAGTGCAGGAAATGAGACTAATTACAAAGCAGGGAACAAGAGGGAGAACCTAATCACATAAAGTAGGCAAAAGCCAAAACGCAGACAGGGATCCCTAGACAATCCTATAGACAAAAATACGGCTCCGGTCAACGAGTTCTAACGTGCATAGATAATGAGAGAGAGGACAGCGCGAGCAGGTGTGAAGAATCCACAGAAATGCAGCAGAGAAGATTAGGGAAAGACAAGGGGCGGAGACGAGAACACAGCGAGTGCTGAGAGCCTGTTAATCATTTAGTAAGTGCAGCTACAATCCCTAGTGCTTGTTGGTAAGTTAGTATTATATACAATGTTAATTGAATTAGTAATCTTAGCGAAAACAACAAACTGTTAGTATTGGTTAGTAAAATAGAAAAGTAAGGGGAAGGAAGTATACGAGATTGGAAGGAAGGTTGAAATCCAGAAACCATTAAATCACTCGAAAGAGTGGCACGCAGTACTGGGGCTGAGAGCAATGACAAGACAAGAGACCAGACAGGGGGAGACAAAGTGCAATGCATGGTAGAAAGCAAAACATGGACCGGAATGAAACTATGGTTAAATGTAAAACATGGAAAGACTAAATTAAGACAATACTTGAACAAATTTAGGTTACCAATCACAATACACATATCAAAGAGTAGTCAGACAATGCAAGGATTCAAATAAGAATAAGGCAGAATATGAAAATATAGCAAACAGATCAGGCATGTAGCAAAGAAGAACATGAACAAGGCAAAACAGATCAGAATCATAACAGCATCAGTTTTATATAGCGCTTTTCTGGACATTCAAAGACGCTTTACAATGGATACATTATTCATTCACTCACACATTCACGCTCTGATGGTGGTAAACTACATTTTTGTAGTTAACCTGGGGCAGACTGATGGAAGCGTGGCTGCCAGTATGCGCCTACAGCCCCTCAGACCAACCACCAAACATTTGCACACAGCCATACAGGAGTGGGTGAGGGGAACCGGAGTACCCGGAGGAAACCCAAGCGAACACGGGGAGAACATGCAAACTCCACACAGAAGGCCCCAGGCCGTATTCAAACCCGCAACCTTCTTGCTGTGAGGCAGTAGTGCTAACCACTGCCCAATATAGTTGATATCTATAAAGTACTCTTTGGCTACAATAACGTCATATTTTATGAAAATCAAGAAATATTATGGTTTGTCTCAATGGCTATTTTAAGACCGGATCCTTCACTAGTCTATTTTTTTTAAAAACATGCAATAAGCTGATAGACCATTAATCATCTCAGAATTTGATCAATTCTGAGGTTACAGAGATCCATCTACAAATTTGGGTATCCAGAATTCTGGGTAAATGCCTTGATAAGACATATGATAAGCTCATTTAAGCCACATAGTACACTGGTCATTCAAAGAAAAAAGACTGCAGCCTGACAAAAAAGAATCAAACCTTCAGAGTTCTGGATTTTCAATTGGGATTTTTAAAAATATCTCAAAAGTGCAGATAGACCTCACTAATTTTTGGTTGACGAACTGTAACTTCTGGACTGGGTTTTCCAGCTAATATGCCCAGTCCAGTCTCAGAATTCCGTTCCACATTTCCCTCCTGTTCACTTGATTATTGATACCTTGCACCTGCACTCCTCTTTTGACGCAGCCACTCTCCCGAGTCTGGGTCTGGCTGTGTCAAGCAGACCTTTTTGTTTTTGTCCCTGTGCTACCCTCAGCATATGCTGACCCAATCTAATGGTACCCCTTCAGTTCAGGACAGCCCCCGTCCCTGAAGAACTTCTGGTTCCTAATAAAGCTGTACCTCTCTTTCCTCCACCAGGTTCGTAGCCATGTGTTAATCCTCCTCTGCTTCCCTCCGCTAGCACATAGTACTGGTAGAATCCTGGAGAAATCTACCATGGAGGATCTGCTCCTAAGCTTTTTGACTGATATTTCCACAAATTTGTCTTGCAGAAACTCAAACCTACCCTTACCTATGTCATTTGTCCCAACATGGACCATCACCACTGGATCCCTCCCCGCTCTCGCCAGGAGCTTGTCCGCACGCTCTAGGAAGTTTCCAACCTGGGCACGAGGCAGGCAACACACCATACGAGACTCCTTGTGTCGCAAACAGACTATGCTGTCTATTCCTCGAATAATTGAGTCCACCACTATTACTAACTCTCTTTGTTGGGGGAAGAGGCCAACAGGGTGTCCTGGGGCTCAACAATTCCTCCACTCTCAGGGTCAGGGACTAGTCAAGTTCCTGCAAGGGCCATAATCAGTTGGACACCTCAACCTCTGGAGAAGCTGTTGCTATATCGCATGCACTCGCTTTCTCGCAATGACGTCCTACAGTTGCCCAACCTTCTCTCCCTGCCTGCTCTGGGCTCTCCCCTCTATCCTGCTGTGGCGTACATACCATTTCTCTAAACGACATATTACTCAGTTCCTCAAAGAACTCTACCAATTGCAAACTATTTTGTGCCGCCAACTGCCCCTGAAGATCAAGGATTTTGCTCTCTGCTCAATTAGCTGGCGCCAGTGGCAGACAAATCCACTCAGGAAATTGATTTCCAGAAGTGCGATCATCCTGCAACTGTCACATAGGGAGTCCAAAATGTGGCTAAAACTATCTATTATCTATAATTTCTTGGTGCAGTATGTTAATAAACCTACCAGAGAGAAGGCAATTTTAGACTTAGTGCTCTGTAATGACCCCGATAGAATTAGCAATGTTGAGGTACTGGAGCCACTTGGGACAAGTGATCACTCTGCTGTTAATTTTGATGTTTCATGGGAAGTTAAAAAGGTGTATTCTAAAACAAAAATTTTCAATTTTAGGCAAGCAAACTTTGACAGGATGCGCTCATATCTAGCTGAAATAAAATGGGAGACACTCTTGGACTGTAAGTCCATAAATGAGATGTGGGACAGATTTAAGGGGGTTTTACTTGAATCACAATGCAGATTCATTCCGAAGGTGTCCAAAAGTAAGCTGAAAAAGCAGAATCCTCAGTGGATGACCAAAAGTATTCGTAGGATGTTGAGGGAAAAGAGGAATCTTTATAAGATGTACTTAAAGGATAACAATGAGAATACTAGGGCTGAATACTGTAAAATGCGGGCTGTGGTCAAAAAAGAGCTGAGGAATCCTAGAAGACTGTATTAAAGACAAATTGCTGAGGGGGCAAAAACTAGCCCTAAGCGCTTCTTTCAGTACTGTAGAAGAAAAAGGAAAGTTGAAGAGCGGTTTAAGTGCATAAAGAATAAAAATGGATCGCTGCTATATGATAACAAGCATATTGCGGATGCCTTAAACAGTTACTTTGTTGAGAATTTTACCTCAGAGGGGGTCTTTATTTGGCCAGAGGGTATATCAAATGCTCAAGATTATTTAGCGGAAATTGAGGTTCGGGATCACGAAGTATTAGACAAGTTGCATTAACCAAAAGCAGATAAGGCGGCGGGTCCTGATGGCTTATACCCTCGAGTGCTCAGGGAAGCTGGTGAGTTCATCTTTAAGCCGCTATCCGCCATCTTCAGACGGTCTTTAGAAACTGGAGAAATACCAAACTATTGGAAACAGGGCAATGTAATACCAATATATAAGAAAGGGGACCGTACCGAGCCAGGAAACTACAGGCCAGTGAGTTTAACTTGCATTTCTTGCAAAATATTGGAATCTATCATAAAAGATGAGCTGGACTTATTTCTTGAACGTAACAGTATCTTGAGGGATAGCCAACATGGTTTTCGGAAGGGCAGGTCATGCCTAACAAACCTTCTGGAATTTTTTGAAGAGGCCACCAGGACTTAAAACCAGAGCAGGGCTTATGACATCATATACTTGGATTTTCAGAAAGCATTCGATACAGTACCGCATCAGAGACTAATTTTTAAAATGAGCTCCATTGGAGTTACAGGAGGTATTCTGAAGTGGATTCAAAACTGGTTACAGGACAGAACACAAAGAGTAGTGGTCAGTGATATCTCATCTGAGCTGGGTATGGTGGGGAGTGGCGTCCCCCAGGGATCGGTGTTGGGACCCCTGCTGTTCCTCATTTACATTAATGACTTTGATAGGAAAATTGATAGCAGATTGGTTAAATTTGCAGATGATACTAAATTGGGGGGTTTGGCAAATAGTCTAGAGTCCACTTAAGTCAGGGATACTCTTTCTTTTCCAGAATGAGCCACAGTGGGTGCAGGCTTTCGCTCTATCCAACCTGTCCCACACCTGATTCTACTAATGAACCCTTAAAGCTTTTGCCATAGACCCTTGATAAGTACAATCAGGTGTGTAACTGCATGGTTAGAATGAAAGCCTGCACCCACTGCGGCTCATTCTGGAAAAGAGTGAGTATCCCTGACTTAAGTGATGCAGGACGATTTGGATAGAATCCAGAATTGGGCAGAAATGTGGCAAATGAAATTTAATCTAGCAAAATGTAAAATTGTACATGTAGGTAATAAAAACATTAGAAGGGATTACTTCATGGGAGGTTTAATTAAAACTGGAATGTGCTGCGCAAGAGAAAGATCTGGGAGTGATTGTTAACCAAACCCTCACAGGTTCTAGCCATTGTGCCGTAGCAGTTAAAAAAGCTAATCGGATGCTAGGATACATTGCCAAAAGTATTGAGTACAAATCTAAGGAGGTGATGCTTCTTTCATACAACACATTCGTTAGACCACACCTGGAGTATTGTGTACAGTTCTGGGGACCATACTTTAAGAGAGATATAGAGGCTCTAAAGAACGTTCAGAGAAGAGCCGCCAAGCTTATTCTAGGTATCAAAGATGAAAGCTACGAGAAGAGGCTGAAGATCCTTAATCTCTTTAGTCTTAGGGAAAGGAGACTTAGGGGTGATTTGATTGAGGTCTTTAAATATGTTAAAGGGATTAGCAAAGTGAATCATGAAGGATTCCTTGGACCAAGTGTTGTGAGTAGTCACAAATGGAAGTTGACCAAAGGTAAATTTAGCACTGATATTCGGAAATATTTCTTCACCCAAAGAGTAATGTCAATGTGGAATAGCTTACCTGAACATATTGTGAGGCAGAGACCTTGGGGGTTTTCAAGAGCAGGCTTGACCGAAAGCTAGATACCATGGAGTATCTGAAGAGATATATTCACAATAGTATAAAGAAGCTGGCGAGCTTAGTTGGGCTGAAAGGCCTGTTCTTGCCATTCATGTTATGTTATTTCAAATGTTTTCAATCGGTGAATGATCAGGCAGGCCAGCTCAGCACACACACTCTTCTACTACGAAGCCACGCTGTTAGCTGTAGTATGTGGTTTTGCTTTGTCCTACTGAAATACACAAGGCCTCCCCTGGAATAGATGTCGTCTGGAGGGGAGCATATGTTGCTCTAAAACCTTTATATACCTTTCAGCATTCATGGCACTTTTTTATCCCCCGCCACGAAGTGGATCAGGGGATATTGAAATGGCATTCGCCCGTCCATCCGTCTAGGTTTATTGGTGAAGTTTTCTCGGAAACTATTGCACTTATTTGACCAGTGGCCAGTACTGATGACCCTACTGAATGAGTTTGATAATTGATTCCGAGAAATTTATTTTTAGAGTTATGGCCCTTGACTCTGTTCATGGACTTAAGTGTATGTGTGTTGCAATGGGGACAAGTTCTCTCGGGAACTACTGCACCTACGTGGATGAAATTTTGTAGGTGACCATTACTAATGATCCTATTGAATAAGTTTGACAGCTGATTTTTATGCGGAGTAATGGTCCTTGTTTCTGTTTGTCGACTTGGTGTATGGGATTTGCAATGGGGACAAGTTTTCTTGGCAACTATTGCACCTTCATGGGTGGAATTTTGTGTGTGGCCATTACTAATGACCCGATCGAATGAGTGCGACAATTGATTCTGAGAAATTTAACTTGGTGTATGGGTGTTTAATGGGGGCAAGTTTTCTCTGCAACTTATATTAAATTTCGTGGGTGGCCAGTGCAGATAACGCCATTCAATGAGTTCGACAATTGATTCAGAGTAATTTATGTTTACGGAGTTATGGCCCTTGACTGTGAACTTTGTGTATGAATGTTGCAATGGGGAAAAGTTTTCTAGGCAACTATCGAATCTACGTGGATGAAATTTGGTGTGTGGCCAGTCGTGAAATGACCCGACTGAATGAGTTTGAAAGCTGATTCAGAGAAGTTTATTTTCTTGGATATATGGCCCTTGACTCTGATTTTGGTGTACAGTATTTGCAATGGGGGCAAGTTTTCTCGGCATTGGTGTATGGAAGGTTCCATTGACTTTTGGATTTAGTATACTGCGTTTCTTTAATTTTCTGTTAGTATCCTAAAAGTATTTCCTGTGAAATGGATTTTGTTGCAAAATTCATTTTAATTGTTTCACTGCAAATCATGTTCTTCACCTTCTGCGTGGAAGTGGTTTTTTTTTTTCATGGATTTGAGGGGATATATGAAACACTTCTGCACACCCAACATTCTCTCTCCTCAGTACATTCACTAACTTTCCACTGCTTTGCCATTTGAAGCAGATTATTATCCCCCACCACGAAGTGGATCGGGGAATAGTGGAATGGAGCTTGTCCGTCCCTCCGTCATTCCGTCTGTCCGTCCGGGTCCAATGGGGACAAGTTTTCTCTGATACTCTTGTACCTTCATGGGTGAAATTTTGAGTGGCCAGTATTAATGACCTCATTGAATGAATTCAACATTTGATTCCGAGAAATTAAACATTACGGAGTTATGGCACTTGACTCTGAACTTGGTGTATGGGTGTTGCAATGGGAATATGAAATCTCCCACGACCATTCTTACCGTGGCAGGGATATTGGTGACAATGTTGCCTTGAAACATTGCAAGTGTCCCACGCCATATGCCCTAATCCATCCCTATACCATCAGAGATGCTGGCTTTTGAACTGAACGCTGATATAAGGAGGGGTGGTCTTTCTCCTCTTTAGCCCGAAGGACACAACGCCCATGATTTCTAACATGAATGTCGAATATGGACTCATTTGATCACTTTGCTACAGTCCATTTTAAATGAGCCTTGGCCCACAGAACACGGCCGCGCTTCTGGATCATAATGAACAGTGGCTTCTTTTTTGCATGATCGAGTTTTAAGTGGCATCTGTGGATGGCACGGTGGACTGTGTTTACTGACAGTGGTTTCTTGAAGTATTCCTGGACCCATTTAGTAATGTCAATGACAGAATCATGCCGGAGGGTGATGCAGTGGCGTCTGAGGGCCCAAAGATCACAGGCATCCAGTAAAGGTCTTCGGTCTTGCCCCTTATGCACAGAGATTTTCCCAGTTTTTCTGAATCTTTTGAGGATGTTATGCACTGTCGATGATAAGGGCTTCAAAGCCTTTGCAATTTGACGTTGAGGAACATTGTTTTCCACAATTTATTTATGCAAGCTGTCAGAGGTCGGAGAGCCTCTGGCCATCACTACTTCTAAAGGCCCATTCATTCCAAACGCTAATTTCCGTGCGGATTATTTGTGCAAATTTTTATAGGAGCTATTACCATGGGCTCTAATGTCAGCTTGCACTCCAAGGCGGGATTTCCGTGCGGCAGGAAAAACATCCGCACAGACTTGAGCTTCAGCAAAAATCCGCCTGCAAAATTGTACTTTTAGCCAATGAAATTATTTGTTTTTATTGATGTCACGGCATTCAGACCTTTTGATTAGTTAGATAGCTTGTATTCAGTTAACACTAAAATTTAACGTGACATCGTACAGGTATGTTCGCAGTTAGTTTACTTTTTCATAGTAGTTAGAGATCTACGTAGGTAATCATAGTTGTTGTTTTTTTCCGATTAACATTTTCATACTTTGAATATTTGTGTACCAAATCACGAAGCTGTGCATTGCTGAGGTGCTAATTATGATGCAGCTTCTTCTGGGTTGGACAAATTAAGTTTATTGAAACAGCCCCAGGTCCGGTCATCAATAAGGAAAACGTTTGTTGGTTACGTCAGTACAAAAGTAGACTGCAAGGCTAATGTTATCGTTCAGATACCATAAAAAAATTGTCATTGTCACTGCTGCTCCTATCGTGGTTTGTTTAGGTTAAATTATAACTCACGGGTTTGGTTGCGAAATTGGAACACAAAAATGCAAAATTTCTCACAAAGTGCAGTGAAAATGGTTTCACGCGGAATTTTCGTGCTGCGAATATTCCACAAATCCGTGCCCCTTTTTCACTCTGTCCCAGTGAGAATGGTCCTTAAAACATCCCTGTTATAGCCAATCATGTTACACAGCTGATGCCAGTTAACTTAATAACTTGCTAAATGTTCCTTCAGCTCTTTTATATTAATTGCCTTTCAGCCCTTTTTTGCCTGTGTCCCAACTTTTTTGAGACCTGTTGCAGCCAGAAAATTTGAAATAAGCTAATTTTGTCGATAAAAATGTTAAATGTCTCAGTTTCAACATTTGAAATGTTATCTATGTTCTGTTGTAAATAACATATTGGCTCATGTGATCTGAAAGTCATTGCATTTTAATTTTATTCACAATTTAGACTTCATCGCAACTATTTCGGAATTGGGGTTGTAACATTGAAGTTGGTTTGCAATATAATACTGAGAAACACAACAGCAGAGAGTTTAAACAATAAACATCCTGGATCATATATTCATTTCCCATATTTGTGTGTCATCTGAGGGTGATACTCAGAGCAACTCATCACCTGTTAAGCCAAAAAATACCTGCCCCCCCAAGAGATTTTTGCTTTGGTTTGAATAATAAATAGTGCAATTTTTAGCTTAAAACAAACTGTTTTGACACATGGTTCAAACTTCTGCATCAAATTCAAGTGAATATTTGAAGCCCTGATAAAGACCTATTGTGGTTGAAACACGTTGCCTTTTTTAATGTCCTAGCCACTGCAATAAAGGCTATTTAATTAGTTAACTGTCACTGGGCCGTAATTTGTGCCCTACAGAATGTGAGAAAATGCAGGTGACAGTCAAGAGGTTGAAACATTTTTCCTTCCTTTTTTCACGCGCGGGTGCCCGATTTGCCTTCTCAGTTTTGAACAACTCAAACTAAATTTAAAAATCACAGCTTTCAAATTTTATGTGCGTTTTCCATGCCATCCCAACTTTTTCTTGGGAGATGCGGTTGTCCAATGAAACAAATAAACAGAATAATTGCAGTGGGCTCTGATCTGATTATTCCCTTCAGGCACATGTCTGAGGAAGCAAAGGGCAGCAGGGAGAAGCCATGAGGATCATACCCCTCCTAAGACCGACCATCAGATCTTCTAGGTGGATTGTTAGCAGGATGAACTTTGCAGCAGCAGCATGGCAAGCAATAAATAGCTGCAGTCCGGGAAGATCAGGAAATAAAAGCACTTTGCTTGTTTAAAAAGAACACTGTATTGGAGTGAAGCATCAATGAAGGTCATAGGCTGCTTAAATTAGCTCACAAGCTTTAGTTGGTTCATGTTCATCAGTGCTTGGAGGAATGGCCCACTGTTTCATCTACTCTTTTAAACTACCCATTTTGAACTATGATGTGCCCACATTTTTTTCTCAAATTACCAAAGGTTAGGTTAGGTTAAGTTTTTATTCAGTCACACAGTAAACAACAAATGTGTTCAGCACAAACACAAGATTATAACATGACTGAAAAGGCACAGGGTGAAGCATAATACTGATATTAAAGCCTGTCCTAAAGCATGGAATAATATGGGGAACTCTTTTAAAATGTACTCTCCAGTGAAACAGTGTTATTTAATGTATATATAATAACGTAAACAAATTACAAAAGTTAGCTTTTATTTTCCTAAAAGATTGATTAAATCTGTCACAACTGGAGAAGTACATCAAGAATTCGTGCCACAGTCAATGCTCGATGAAATATTCTCTTCTGGCTTTTTGCAGCATTTGTCAAAGTGTCCAGTGTGGACATTTTAGGGACACAACTATTTTTATTGCCACAATCAACATTCTTTATAACAGTTTCTGACACCAGAAAGGTTGGTCAAAATGTTTCCTGTCTTGGGGTCGAACATATTTTCATAACCTCGTCAGTTTCATTGGACCATTAATCTGTATAAGGTCAGGCAAATGCTATCAGCATGAATGGAGAGAGGCCCAGGGTTAATTGAAAAAGAATGCAGCTAGCATTTCTTCTAAACTGATTACATATAGAGAGCCAGTGGTACACCCTTTGACATGAAGCACTTTCAAACCATTAGTGCATCTAATGCAATCCTCTTGATGAAATGAGAACCGCTTTTACCTCTGATGCTTTTTTTAAATGGTTTGCCTTGTTATACAGTGCGCTGGCTCCCCGAAGCCTGGAATTAACATACTTCGCTGATTCTGTGGTGGCTTGCTGCATTTGCCAATGCGCAACTCCATGCATGTGAGACGAGGCAAGGACATTACAGAGGTTATTAGAGCTGTTGCTTTACATGATCAAGCAGTGTTGTGCAGAAAAGGCTTTAACCTGACAGCGCTCGCACTGACCTCTTTGCAACCCCCCATGCTCAATAAAGGCAAATTAAAAAGGTAGTGATCCCTTGATAGAATGACAGTTTGAGGGGGTTGTGGTCAGTTGGTGGGGTATGTCAGCTGATCTACAGCCACTCTTTTCCCTTTGCTGTTTAGTGGCTCTGTCCCACAAACCTCCCCACCTCACCCCCGCTCCCTGCACGGCCAGCATTGCGCTGGTGTGGCACATTTATGAAATGCTGGATGTAGCTAAGAGAATGGAGCGTTCCCTCTTTTTAAGTCATAAGTTTGACACTCTTCCTGGGACTGACATGACCATGTAAGAGAAGTTTTTCCGAAGTGTGCGTGGGGACAAATCCCAAAATATCAATAGCTTTGGTATGACAACAGAACATATATAATCCGGTATCTCTTATTGGTTCCAAACATTGCTCAAAATTTACGACAGAATAGCAATACAGTTTCACACAAGTCAACATTTATATTAAAAAAACAACTTGTTTTGTTGAAGATACAATATATCATAGCATTTGAGAAGTATGCGGATTATTGCATACAGAAAATCATCATGTAATTGGGGCTTTATTTGACCTTGGCCTTAACGCTTTGTTGAACGCACAATTTCAAGACCCTGCTCCAAACAGCGGACGTTCTGCTTACCAAATACGAGAGAGTTTAGTATCAGAAACTTTCCCAATGAAGAGAGGATGACCCAGCCTAAATGTGTCATTAATGGGTTTTTCAGGAGGGATTTATGCAGCAGTTATAGACCAAAGCCAAACTTAGCTGAAATTTACAAAAGGGAAGAGCTTATTTTGTTTGACTTCAAAATAACCTGAGCTGAGAGGTGCTACTAAAAGAACATATGTTTGTTTTGGAGTGAACCTCCCTCATGCCAAGACTTCATCATCCTAAAAAAAAAAAGAGAGAGAAAAACTTAGTGTTACGTTCTTTAAAAATTTTGAAATTGAATTACAACCCCTATTCTGAAATAGTTGGGACAAATTGTAAATTGTGAATAAAATCAAAACGCAATGACTTTCAAATCACACCCGCCAGTATTTTATTCACAAAAGAACAGAGATAACATAGCAAATGATGAAACTGAGAAATTTTACAATTTTATCCACAAAATGAGCTCATTTCAGTTTTTTTCTAAAGATTATTTTTCCTTCATTTGACAGCCATACAGTATATAGAGACAGCAAGGTCAGGGTGAAGAATGGGGGAAGACATGCAGCAAATGACCTGAGCCGGAATCGAGCCCAGGTCGCTGCGGGAAGGACACAGCCTCCATGGTATGCGCTCAGACCGATGAGCCACCGGGGCACCCCTTAATTTCAAATTTGATGCTGCTAAAGGTCTCAAAGAAGTTAGGACAGGGGCCTGTTTACCACGGTGTAGCATTCCTTCTTCTTTTTTTAAAGACTCTTTTGGAATTTTTTTCCTTTATTTGATGGTTATGAAGTGCAGATGGACAGGAAGGTTGGGGAGAAGAATAGGGAAGACATGCAACAAATGACAAAAGTCGGAATTGAGCCTGGGTCGCCAAGAGAGGGACACAGCCTTTATGGTGCGCGAGCTTAGACCTATGAGCCTCCAGGGCGCCCCATCCCCTCTTCTTTTTAACACAGAGTGACGGTATCTGGCCATTGAGGAGACAAATTTCTTGAGTTTAGCCATTGGAATTTGATCCCACTCTTCTTGAATACAGGCTTCCAGCTGCTTCAAGAGTTTTGGGTCTCCTCTGATGGACTTCTCACTTAATTATGCGTCAGATGCTCTCAATCGGTGAAAGATCAGGACTACAGGCAGGCCAGTTAAGCACACAGACTCGTCAACTATGAAGCTATGCTGTTGTAATAGCTGCAGTATGCGGTTTTGCATTGTCCTGCTGAAATACACAAGGCCTTCCCAGGAATAGATGTCGTTTGGAGGGGAGCATATGTTGCTCTATAACCTTTATATACCTATCAGCATTCACGGTGCTTTTTAAAACATGCAAGTGTCCCACATCCTATGCACTAATGCATCCCCATAGCATCGGAGATACTGGCTTTTGAGCTGAATGCTGATAACAGGAGGGGTGGTCTTTCTCCCCATTAGCCTGGAGGACACAATGCCCATGATTTCCAACATGAATGTCAAATATGGACTTGTCTGACCACAGGACACTTTGCCACTTTTCTACAGTCAATTTTAAATGAGCCTTGGCCCACAGAACACGGCGGCACTTCTGGATCATGCTCAACAATGGCTTCCTTTTTGCATGATACAGTTTTAGGTGGCATCTATGAATGGAATGGCGGACTGTTTTTACAGACAGTGGTTTCTTGTATTCTTGGGTCCATTTGGTTATGTCAATGACAGAATCATGCCAGTGGCGTCTGAGGTTCTGAATATCATGGGCATCCAGTCAAAGTCTTCGGCCTCGTCCCTTGAGCACAGAGATTTTTCCAGTGTCTATGAATCTTTTGATGATGTTATGCACTGTTGATGAAGAGGCCTTCAAAGCCTTTTTGACTTTGAGGAATGTCAAAGCAATTAATTATTGTCATTACTGCTAGCGGACTACAGACTTTACATGACGAACCTGCGTGATATCATCATCAACTACATGCTTTGCGTGCCTCTGTAGTTTATATTGATCGGTCATTTAGCCGTTGAATAACACGTTGAATAACGCGGGTCTTGAATGTTGTATACCATGAATGAAATCTTCATTCCCACCATCGTATTATTGTTGATTTTCTTGAGCATCAACTCAATAGTAATGCATTTGTCTTTGAAGTTATTTAACCATTTCGCCTTGCCATCGTTAGTGGCACACAATTAGTGGAAACCTCACATGCAGTTGTCGAAACCAATATACCTGCTTTTTTAACAAGTCATAGTTTTGGAAAAAAAAATCTGTTATTTTGCGGAAATTTTAGTTATTAAGCGATCTTCAGTTAGACAGTACCAAACTCAAAGGTGCACTGGTCAGAACTTACCACTGCTAAGTTATCTAGCTAGCTAATTGACTGCTGAGTGAAGTGAAGTGAATCATAATCTTAATATACACGAGGGCTAAATTTTGGAGGGAAAAAATGCCTGTATCTAACGTAAAGTGCACAGTAACCTGAACGTCGCACTTTGCCTTCGCTGAAAATAAGCCTCATCGGTAGGTCTTTTCAAAATTAAATGTTTTCTTGTTTAATATTTTGAGAGTGACACCCCTGGCTTGCTTCTTGGTCTTGTCGTCATCCGTGAATATTGATGCTACTGACGCTTCTAGTGGGCGTTTAAAAGCGTTTGAATTTTGACACGACGCTTCACGGCCAGTGGGCGTTGGGCTTCAGCAGTACATTCATTTTTCTCTGTGTTTTATGATTCCCTTTTCCATATGTTATTATAGTGTTCTTGATGAAATAACACGCAATGTTAAGCTGCTTTTACACTGGACGCGAAACAAATTTTTCGCACGACAGATAACATTCAAAGTCAATGTAAAATTGACGCGAAGGTCTGAACCTTTGAAAATAATGTTGTATGTTGTAGTATGCATCTTCATATATCGTGTCACAAAATTTATTCACTTTACCTGGTCTTTGCTCTGACAGATATTTCTGAAACACAGTGCAATATGGTATTCCACATAGTATAAATTCAATAAAAAGATACTCTTTGCTTACTAAAAGATACTGTTTGCTTACACTGTATTTACTCTATGATAGGTTAATTTTATGGTCCTAGTAATTCACTTTCAGGATTGCAATCATCAAAGTGATAAATCACTAAATTTTCCTAATCCTGTTTAAACTACTTAGATGTCTGATATATTTAAGGGGAGAACTTAAGGATAAAAAGGACACTTTTCTATTCTCAACCTTACCTTCATCTGTCAAAGCAAGGGATATTGTGTGGAAAAACACATGCAATTTCTTCCAATGTTCTTTGTATCTCTGAGAATCAGTAGCAAAATCTGTGGAACTTTCCCCTCCAGAGCTTTCATTTGACGTGACTTAGCTTTTAGTTCTTTCTTTCCTCCAACTAATTCAACTTGGATTTCAAGTCTCCGCCTCTGCGTAATAAGGTGGTGTGCTCGAAGTGCTGCTCAAAAACAAAACTTCCTTGATTTCTTTGCTTATATTACAAAGTAGCTAGCTTGGTGTCCAACAGAAATGGCACCCCAAAAGAAGAGTGCGGAGGATGTTATGGAAGGGAACACATTTTTTTCAGAAAACGAGGTGGAGAATTTTCATTCTACAACCTTATATGTACTAATACAGAAGGCATAGGCAGCACTCCAAATGCATAAAACATATATTTATTGCCACACTATAGGACGTTTCGGGTGATACTCTTCCTCAGCATGTATGGCAAACAAGACCAATTGGCACAGGTGTGTTTTATAGACACAGGTCTCATCACTATGGGCATCGAACAGGTCTCTCTAATTCTACTTAATTAGCATGCATAATACACACAGATAGGCTGTAATGACAAACCCCAGTCACTGGTTTCATAGTTACATGATTTCATGAATACAAAGTAAACAGAAAATGATATAAACTAAAAATGAAAATAATAATAATAATAGATCTTCTTAATCTGGCCATTCAGAATGAGAGTAAACCAGGTGTCATTAATACTGGTAATTGACATCCATTAATGACAAACCTAAGTCAGTAATTATGTAATACATGATCAAAATCAAACCACAAACTTCATAAAAAACAAGAAAAAGAAATCTCCTCATTCAGGCCTTTAGGAATGAGAGTGTCGAGGTAATGTATCCAATATGACTCCCTCTGGAGAAGAATTCTGTCTCTTTCACCACCTCTCTGTGGTCTATCGACTGTCTCTATACCCATATATTGTAGATCACTGAGATTGTGTTGATTACTATTGAAATGACGCGCCAAAGAAGACTTATCATCATAATTGTGAATTGAACACTTATGTTCACTAATCCTAGTCTTAAACTCACGTTTTGTTTTCCCCACATGGTACAAATTACACGGACATTTCAACAAATAGACAACATATTTTGTTGTGATTTTATTTACAAAACAATCTTGAGTTTTGTAAAAAATGGTGCAGAATTTTGAACGAATGCTCACTGGTCTTAATGCTGTTGGTGATTGAGAACGAGAATGAGAAGCTTTCCAAAGCACGCATGGAGATTAACACGCTAGAACAAGACATGTCTGACGCACTATCTAGTGACAAGCTGCAGGAGATAGTGGATGATTGCAATAAAAAGATGGAGATTTACAAATGTGAATTGGAACAACAGAAGATTGCCAAATATAGACGGGATGCTCTGGATTACAGAGAGGACAGAGTATATCCATGGCTATCAGGCCGAGCTCCAAAACCACACCGGCACCCAGGATCCATCTCCAGAAGTGCATTCACCAGTGCGTCATCAGAGGGTATGAGCACTGACACGGAGTATTCTATCTAGCGTTTTTCACGCTCACAAAAAAAGCTCACAGAGATTCCGCTACCACCAAGAGGAGGAGGGCGAGGAGGAAGAGATCCCACCTGAATTCCCCTGCTGAATCCAATGTGATCAACCTATCCAATATTGAGCTAAGTACTGTGCAGTGTCACTTATTATCTCGAGGTCTTTCATATGTTCCCTCTAAAAAAGCAAATGCTTTTACTACCAGAGTGGAACTATTTAAGTTTTTTTCGAGCCATAAAATTAAAAGCATTCTATGCTAAGGATATTGTTCGGAACCCTATTTCACATCCCGTTCAGGCACAATCAGTCTTTATAGGTAAAAAGGTGTTTGAAGCCTAAAAGTATATTTATACCGCAGGTGAATAATCCATCTGTTGAGACTTTTTGCCGCTTGGTGGAAAGGGATGTTATGAACTTGTATGGTCATGATAAACAAAACAAGGTGTTTCCTAACCTCCTAGAGTCAGAAAGAAAGGCTTTAATAGAGTAAATGATTTCTCTGCACTATCTTGACATGATTTCATCCCCCTCTAGAAATAGTTGTGGCTAATATAAAGCCAAAAAAGGCTTAAATGGGTAATTCTTTCCTGTAGATGTGATAAATTCACTAGCTCCACAAAAGCATCTTGTCCGTGCTAACGGAACAATACAGCAAGACCTGTATTATGTTCATAACATAACCAAGCTCTCTCTAGCTGTCACATACTATCCGTAAAGCTGCTTTCATATCAGACACAAAACAAGTTTTTCGCAGGACAGATTAGCTACCTTTAACGTCAATGCAAAGACGCAAATACAGGCGTTATAGGTGCGTTAAGCAGCTTTCACAGCGGGCGCAAAACGAATTTTTTGCGCGACAGATTACATCCAAAGTCATGACCGCTTATCAGCTACTGCATGTTAGTTCGTGTGCTCTGCTAATTGAAAATGCTCCTAGTTAATTTAAATGCAGCAATTATGATCAGTATGCTTGTGTTACATCAATGTGGCAGTTTCATCATAGCGTTGCCTGATTGTAGCCACTACAGTTGAAGCTGACCGAAGAGGTGCTATATGTGTCTGCCGAGTTTGGCTGCAGTTAGACCAGACGTAGATTTTGCAGAGTTTGGGGTGCATTTTTGGGTGCTTATGAAACGATCGCTTCACCAGGGTAAGCCTGATACGTCTCCAATTGCTGGGCAAGCTCTCTGATACTACCAGTGAAAGCAATAGAGAAGCGCACAGGCATAGTGTTTGGTATAACAAACGCTGCGGCCATCGATTTAATATTAAATTCTTTCCTGTAAAAGTGATCGATTCGCTCGCTCCACATAAGCTACAGTTCACGCAGACGGAACTTACGGTCTGTAAAACCTGTATTATGTTCATGACATAACCGGATCTCTGTCCAGCTCTCGCACCTTATCCATAATGCGCCCATTTTCCGCGAGGAAAAGCTGGTCATTCTGAAGCAAGAAGTAAACCTTTACGACGGGCAATTTCCGAAAAGGCCGTTTAGCTTAGAGAGCGTTTTATCCTCCGTCATATACCAGCGTGGAAGCTGTTTGTTTCTCCATGGTAACAACACACCACAGCTATGCACAAGAACGAGCAGGTCCTAATACACACTGAAGCAGCCCATAAACTGTTGGTCCACTTTTTGCTGCTCCTCACTGTCCATGTTTCTCTCTAAACTCAGAGCCACCGGATTTCTACGGTCTCCGGTCTACACTTAGGCATGCTGACCCGTTCTGCAAATGTGTCTATATGGGGTGGATTCTAGCTTCCCCTGCATCCTAGCTAGGAGTAGTAAAACTGCTGCACTCACCAACTGTTGCCGTAGCAAACTGTAGCCGATAGCAAATTCGTGGTTGAGCTGACTTTCGCACTGCGTCCTCCACTTTCGCCATTGCGTTTATTAGAACAAGTTAATTTCATTAGATCTATACACAAGTACTGCGTTTTATAGCAGAATTTTCCCGTTGATTCCAGACGCATCTCATGTTTCACTGTGACACTGTATCGTCCCGCCTACATCCGCCCTCCACAGAGCTGGCCAGTCAGAAGAAAGTGGGCACACGAGTGGAGCAATAGGGTAAGAGTCACCCCAATAAGGTGTTTCAGGCAGAGACTACTGTGGACTACAAATGGGGTTTCTTGAGTATGGCAGTCCGACAGAAATAAGAACCTTTTGTTTACTTTGCGCGTTCAGAAGTACTCTAGGGGAGTGGAAAAATGTTTGGTCCCCTTTCAGCTGCTGTTGTAACCAAGCAACTCAGAAGATTGTAAGAATTTGGGCAACCATACTGCAATTTACTGAGCTGGGATTATGTTTCCCAAAAGCATTGCTATTCGCTAACTTTCAACCAAGGTTTTAGGAAACATACCCCTGAACGGTTACTTTCAATGTACCTTGGTTTGTTTTAATGCTTTCGCATACATGAATACGTTAATCACATGGAGTCGCCTTCATAAAAAGTGTTCCCCACTTCCATATGAGCGCAGACTTGAAAGGTACAATTTCATTTTTCCCAGAAATGTGGATAAATAAATAGGTTTTTCAACATGACAATTTAGAAGTGTGCTTTATATGAAGTATGGTCTTGGCTACTTGTAAAGTAAATTTTGGCGGGATTCATTGGTTTTGGCAATGCAGGACACAAAAATATAGGTTAAAAAAACGGGCTATTTTTTAACATAAATGTGTAAAAAAAAAATTACACATAAAATAATAAGTAACCAGTTCCTAATTGGCAATAATAAAATACACGCCCAAATTTGTTTACAGGTGTTTTTTGTGTCTTTGCTCAAATGTTCTCATTGAGGGACAGTGCTATATTGCAAGTAGGATTAATTGCTTTTATCTGGACCTCATTTTCATTGTCCTCTGGATACATATTGGACATGAATTGTGACGTTGGCTTTGGAATTTCCCTTGCTGAGATTAAACGCAGTAAAATATATTGTAACAAGATGGAGTTTCAGGGGAGATTTAAGGACCACACAAATCCAAATAGTCTTTCCAAAGACTGTTCCTGTGTCCCGTACACTGTACAAACATAGGAGAGTGCTCTTCATTAATACTGGTACTGTTGTGTTCCGGGGTTCTGGCCTTTGGCCAGGACAGTATTGTTTATGGTTTTAACAGTTTCATGTATCAGGATTTCATAGTTCATAGCCATAGTTCATGTCTCAGTTTTGACAGTTTCTTTCTATTAGGATCACACATTTCATAGTTCATAGTTATTGTCCATGTTTTTACTTTTCCATGTGTTTGTTTTTGCCAGGTCTGCCAAGCCACTCCACCGCTTGTCTGCGTTCCGCCCCGTGCCTTCGTTGTTGCACATTTCAGAGCTCTGGTTGGCTTTGGTATTTCCCCCTTCCTTCTGTGCTGTGCTGGATTCGGGGCTGTCTAAGCTTAATTGACAATTAACTGTTTTTAAGTTACTAACATTTACTAACACTCACTGGGTGGTGTAATTCTTAGATAGGCACATTACTAATATTACTAATTTAGACAGGGAGTTTATTGTCATGATTCCTGCTTTGCTATTTCAAGTCTTGCTGTGCTTTTCTGTTCAAAACATTCATGCTGCTTTCAAACTGCATACTTAATTGGTACTTAAGCTGAGCACGCTCATTCTCTCAATGAGCAAGTCTTGTCCACCAATCTCTGTCCATGTCATGATCCTGCCATGCCTCTTGTTTCTCCTTCTCCAGGTGTTGCCTCATGTCTTGATTTCTTAGCCTTTATCTGGATGCGGTGGAAGTTGGCTGGCAGACAGTGTCTCAAGTTTCCAAGTCTTGTTCAAGTCCCTTGTCAAGTCTCATGCTTTTCATAATCATAGTTCTGGTCTTTTTGTATATGGCCATAGTCTTGTTGTTTATTTTTGTTCTTGGATTTCTGCCTGGAGTTTCCAGTGGTTTTTTGTTCTTGCTGTTTTTGCTCTTCGGTTCATAGCTCTGTGAAGCACTCCTTAGTTTGTATTTTGCAACCCTTTGGGCCAATTTTATTGTTGGCCCTTGTGCCTGTTTTTTCTTTATATTCAATAAATTCCCTTTTCCCCTCCACCTTGCATTTGGTGTCTTCCTGATCTCGCATCAGGTACAGCCACCATATCACTTCTGTCACACAATGTACAAGCGACTGGCTGCTCTCTTCGGCTACTATGTTTCAGTCAGGTTGCCTAATGCTTAACAATGGCTAGTTTGTTTAACAAATCAACAACACTAACGGTGTTTGCTAACTAAATAATCAGTTATTTCCAGCATTTAAATGACACAATGAACACAAAATGTAAGGCAACTATTTCAGCCCTCAAAATTGGAAAAATCTGCTTTACCAGAAAACAGGTTACTTGGAATTTACCTTGCGTAACCTTTAGTTCAGTTCACCACTTTTTTTGCCTAACCCATAGGTTATGCAAACGGGTTACGCCAAAACAGGTTTCGCAGGCACAAAATGTCTCCTTCGTCATTCAAGTCAATAGAAAATTCATCTTTAAACCACCATTTTTTGAAAATTTTTGACGTTCACCAGTGTTTCCGCTAGAAGTTTTTAGAGCAGCGGGGCTATGTGTTAGTAACCTCGCAATAGTAGGGTGGTCCGGGATACTTTTCCCCCGAAAGAAAATTTTGAAAAATTGCACTTTAAATGGGGACTTCTGGTGAGTTTTCTGGGCAAATGACAATTTTCCAAATAATCAACAGATTCAAGTTATCTGCTGACACTAGGTACTGATTATAAAGCCTAACCATAGTTGAACTTGAACTTCAACAAGTCACAAAGTAGCATTTTTGTATTGATTTTAAGCTTTTTTTTTTGTAACAGTAGATGGGCCTACTAGCGAAATGGGGTGGCTTAACACAGAAATTTATTGAAGCCAATTTGACATTGCCTGCCCTAATTTCCTTCACTAACCATAGCACGTCCGTGGTCACCGTCTGCCTTTCTCTTTAACCAGTTTAAGAGACTCACCTGAAAATTGCATTATTGTTTATTAACCTACTATCAGGATATGACTTGCGATCTATTAATTTGGAAAACTTTGTCGCTCCCGTATAAATAAATAAACTGTTCTCTTATCATTATACCGCTAATCTCTCCGTAACACAGCAAACGATGACCTAGCCTATGTCTTTATAAAACACAATTATATACACATACAGTAAAACCCGTGTAAAATGGATTCAATTGGACCAGCTGATTTTGTCCATTATAAGCGAAATCCGCTATATGCATAAAATGGACAAAATACATTGTAGGTCTACTCATAAAACTGATTATATCCGCTACATGCACATAACAGATTATCCTGGGATCAATGATGAAGACAAAAAAAAAAAACTAGTGTGTAAATGAGACTGCGCCAGTTTCAGTTTCCGCAAACATACCGTTATTAACTTGCACATTTTTGCCAGTTATTTTAACTGTTATTTGACAATAAATTTTCAACAGAGTTCCATCCATATTAAGTGTAAATCACGGTAAATTGCGCACAGGACTCCACTTACAGTCAAAATAACAAGGAGACTATGTTAATTTAACAGTGAAATTCAGTCACTTTATAACAGTGTAGGAAAGCAGAACTTCATTACATTGCTCTATGTCAAAACCTATGTGCATGGTGCAAAACAGCTTGTCCAGTATACACGAGTGCTTTTCAATGGAAATGCATTGTGATGGGACTAGACATTTTGTCTGATGTAAATGAAAATCTGAAGTAAACATCATATATATGGGATTTTATTTAACGAGAAAACATTACTGAAAAATCGGGACAAGTGTTGTGTTCCGTGGTCCTGGGCCTTTGGCCAGGACAGTATTATTAGGGTTTTAACAGTTTCATGTTCCAGGTTTCATTCACAAACATTTCTCATTTCACAGTTTTAACAGTTTGTGTATCAGGATTTCATAGTTCATAATTCATGTTTATTGTTCGTGTTTTTACTTTTCCATGTTTTATGTTTCGCCAGGTCTGCCCAGCCACTCCACCGCTTTTCTGCGTTCCGCCCCATGCCTTCGTTTTCGCACATTTCAGAGCTCTGGATGGCTTTTGGTATTATCCCCTTCCTTCTGTGCTGTGCTAGTTTCAGGGCTGTCTAAGCTTAATTGACAATTAACTGTTTTTAAGTTACTAACATTTACTAACAGTCACGGGGGGTGTGATTCTTAGACAGGCACATTACTAATTTTACTAATTTAGGTAGGGAGTTTATTGTCATGATTCCTGCTTTAGTAGGAAGTAGTAGTAGTATTTACATATTTTTCCTTATCCAAGCCACGTCTTGTTGTTTATATTCTTAGTCTATTTATTCGTTTCTGTTCACGGTTTTCTGCCTGGAGTTTCCAGTGGCTTTTTTTTTGTCATTTTGGAATTTTTAGTTATTAGCTCCGTGAAGCTTTTCTTAGTTGGTTTTTTGCAACCCTTTGGGCCAAGTTTTTTGTTGGCCCTTGTGCCTGTTTTTCTTCCTTTTAATAAACTCCCTGTTTCCCCCATCTTGCGTCTGGTGTCGCTGATCTTGCATCAACTAGAATATTTGAATTATTTGAATAGTTGGTAACACTTTAAGGGTACAGCAATTAACATTACTTAATGCTGTAATAAGCAATTACTAACAGGTAATTAACATTTAACTAATGCACCTGGTAATCATTTACAAATGATGTTCACATGAACTAAGGTATTTATTTATAAATTATGGTTTAATAGTTTGAAGTTCTGCATAAGAGATACTTCAGGGATGTTTTCAACTTCACAATAAACGATACACAGAAAATTAATAAATGTTCAATTATGGTTATGTAACGCTTATTCAGCTATCTAACACATCAGTTACCAGCTAATTAACTGATAGTTAATGAACTAATGTTAATTAATGTTAATTGTTGTACCCTTATTGTAAAGTGTTACCGAATAGTTTGTTCAGTTTGAAGCATAAATTCTGTAAATAAAACAAAAATGACAAAAGTTGAACATTTTTTATTTTACTTCTTACACATTCCATTGGCAAGAACCTTACGCACTTAAGCTCTCTTCCAAACCTGGTATGCACTCTGGACATTATTTGAATAATACATCCGTTATTCTAAATTGCATACCTGCGCAAATAGCTTGAGCCGCGTGCTTTTCATTGCCCATTTAACTGGCGAGTTTAATTTACGTATTACTTAGTTACTATTTTTTTTCTGTACTGAATTTAGCCCCTGATTTCATCGCTGTTCAATCGCATTTGGAGCGAAACCGTGTCTTCAGTTGCCAATGACAATAACATGACAATAAAGGAAAACTAGATGATGCACACTCTGTAGAGATGCTAACCCATGCCCTTTTGTGGCCGAGTCGTCTCGCGCGCACGGACGGACGGACGGACGGACACACACACACACACACACAGTGCTAAACTGTATACCCATGGCGGGCATGGGTAATGATTGAGAACTAACCGTATCATCTGGTTCGGCTTCCAGTTCCTTGTATTCATGTTCCTGTACATTTGTTTCGGTCTGTCTAGCAGACAACCAGAAGGCCACCAGCGATGCTTTTTTCATTTTCACATGCAAGCAGTGAACTCAGCCAGCACGCACGTGACCAATATAGCGTCATCGGATCAACTACATCGCCTAGACGTAACTAAGGAGTTGTTGATTTTGTTGATTTTCGGCGCATTGGGTTTGCTGCATACATTACTAGACTGGCGGGAAGCGGCCGGCTGTCGCTGATAGATCGTCAGTGTGGGTCCTCAATACGCTGATGGATTTTGTGATTGTGTACAAGAGGTCTGTGCCAAAAATGAGCTAGACTAGCCGAGTGCAGATTAAAATTACAGTTCTCTTTTGAAAAGAGAATTCAAAGATTTTTTTGCTACGTTGTTTTGCGCGAACGGGAAAATGTTCGCCCATTTGCGTAACCTCTTCGCCAACTGAACGTTCGTTTGCGCCAATTTTTGAGTGCTGCTATTTACAGTGGTGCATGCTGGGTATCCCTACATGCAGTTAGCCCAGTGGGCTACAATACCATAGTTCATTAACATAATTTTATATTTCTGGAAAATGACATGCAGGCTATATAAGTTCATTAAAAAGAGCCCATTGATTTTGTTACCCTGTCTGTATTATATTTATGAGGCAATAGCTGATTTAATGAATAAGCCTACTACCAACTTTACAGAAATTTTCTGGACTTGAATATAAATTCCAATGGATTCATCTTCTAAACCTGCAACTGCACTCGTAGACAGCGTGCATTAGCCTGATTAAAAAAGGTCCCGCATTGCCTTAATCAGTAACTTATGCTTCAGTTTAGCGCTGAGGTTATATTGGCTTTTAACTTGCAGCTTGGGATTTCATTTTCATGGTCAAGATAGGGTGTACTATTAACCATGCGTCTGCAGCATGCAGCACTATTTAAATGCAGCAGATGCGTGGATGATGGAAGATATGTAGCATATTGCGTTGCAGTAGGAGTAGCGTTTAGAGACAGCGGCCTTGGACGATGAACCATGCGTTGCATGCATAATTATTGTGTTCGCATACTGAAAAACAGTTTAGCCAACATCCATAAATGGGGCAATGGAAAATGGATACTCCCTCCGATATTCAATATGTGTATGCTTTCATAAATTGCATCAATTCAGCCAATTAACATTATTTCACGGATCACCACCAGATTTAACATTAAACAAATAAAGTAGCCTCCTGATATTTTCTAAATAAAGCTTTTTAAAATTCTAAAAGGCTGGACTTTGGACAAGGCAGCCTACCCTTGGGAATTCAGGAGCCTGAAAAAAAATATTGTGATTCCCCAATGTTGACCTTGTTTGTTTGTTTGTTTGTTTGTCTGTTGGTTTCCAAAATAACTCAATAACTTGTTCAAAATAACTTGAACATTACATTCTAAATTACCCGCTTTCTATGAGCCAAATTAGACAGCTATCCAGGTGTCTCCCCAAAGTCTGAGATCCATCAAAATGGTTTACTGTCAAATTATACATTAATTATATATTTTACACAAATTAACTTTTGGGGCATGAAATTCAGCATAAACTTATGATATTCTGGTTGAGTTTAGCATGAATTTATCAATATCAGTGCAGTTGAACACCATTGGTCACCAGTGACTTCTCCAAGCACAAAACATGCCTTTTCTCCATAATAAAGTTAACAATATTGTCAATTTTTCTTCGAAGTCCCCCAAGCATTAAATAAAGTGCTGATTAAACAGCTATAACATTCACCCTGCAATGAAAAGCTAACCGCTCTCACATCCGAGCTCATAACCTTACACCTTATAAGGGTAAAAACTCACTTACTCAGTAATATCTGAATTCTGAAATACACCTTATTTTAACAGAACAGAAATTTCACTTTCAGGAAAAATCAAACGACATATACCTCCATATTCAACAGAATGGTGTGATGACCGTACCGAGAGATCTACCGACGTGCGTGGGCTGCACGCATTTTGAGAAACGAAAACCTCGGCATTCGATGTCTTAAAACGCGGTATAAATTCTCCAGCAAAAAGCCATATTCAGCAAAATGCAAAGAGAGTAGAAGTATAACCTGTTTTCTTCATTGATGCCCTCCTCCAGAGACAGATGTATCGGGTAGAAGGAACCCTCCGGTACTGTTTCATTCGGAATAATTCCCATTGACCGCGTCCATACAACATGTATCTCGTAAATGAAACTGAACACTTCAGGCTGATTTCGAGTGTCTTTGTTTCTTTGATATCGCATCATTTTCAGCTGCGCAACCGTGGCCAACATTCGAAGAACACAACCAGCCTTACTTTTACGCTTAGCTTTGTATCCTTTTCTTATTGTCCGATCAATCTATTTCAGTTATTGAGTAAAGTTTTAACACTCAGGAATTGGATAAGAAACGAGTCTATCAATACATCGTTACCAGGGAAGCTTCATGAGGGCGTGAATTATAACTGTAGAGTTACGCAGATGAATCTGAGTATATAATTGAGTGACTGGCTATCGACACCAGTACTTGGGTGGATAGAAGGGAGCACTGAATTTGTCAATGGAAGAATATTTGCGTTGATCCATGGGAAGGAACTACACATATTTTGTGTGTGATGACTGTAATTGACAGTAGAATGTGAGAGAATCAATACTATGTCGGATTTTTTGCTTCACAAAACGTATTTTTTTAACCACTAATTGGAATACTGTTGGCTCACCGTAGCTAAAATGATTGCTACAGAGTACTAAGTTTTTTTCTGTCGCAAGTGATTATTTTTTAAAACTAATGGATCGATACTATGGGCAAGGATATTGACCAGTTTGCACATCAGGCTTAGCTGAGGAGTTTAATTCATGCAACTCCTGAAAAACAGGGATTGGAAGGAACTTCTCCATACTCTAAATAGAGTTTCAGCTCTGCCTGCTTGTGAATATTCAATAGTTGATCCGGGGGTGCCATCTCGTGGTCGAGTACTGTCACTAAGTGCTTGAATTTGCATATCTATAGACGCGAGTGTCTACATCTGCAGAAAGGGGTTAAGTCAAGGAACAGGTGATTAAATTTTGGCATATCTCGGCCAAAGTACTGCTGAGATATACGCCAAAGTTCAAGATTTCAAGTCTTTCCAATGGGCCGGAGATCCAATCGCCGTGCTTTTGGGTTTTGCTGCCCCCTGGCGGAGGTCTGCGCTCTCTGAGTGCTTTTCTAGTTTTGGAGTGTTATTTGCTGTTAGCCATTTTAACCCACTTGATTATGTGTCAGTATTTTTTCAGTCGGAGTGAGGCAGACCAGATAGGTGACACCGGAAAGCCAGAAAATTAACAACAGGCAGAATTTACTTAAAGCCAGAAACGCACGCACTCGCTAATGATTTAATTAGGTTAGTGACTACGTGATGAAATATTTACACACCCTTAAGTGCTGGTTAGTACAGTTAGTAATGGCCCCATCAGAGAAAGCATTCACTCCATATTTTCAGAGAACACATTCACTCAGAGTTTTGCTAGACTCAGAATTAAGCATAGGTGGAAGCAATGAATGAAATACCAAAGCCGAAACCAAAAGAGGAAACGTGATTGGACAACGAGACTCAGGCATGGAGGCTGTCACACGACATCACAGGAACCAGGCGAGGGGGAATAGGTGGTCAGGCCACTGGAATGGAGCTGAAAAACAAATCAAGAGAGACACGGGGAAAAAACGCACAAGCACAAACAAGTACACGAGGCAGAATCATAACAAGAGCAAAAGCTGACATAGTGCACCACCTTAAGGACCAAACTTTCCTCCCGCTATGGTCAAGGTTTCTGATGTAGAAGGGAAGCATGTACCCCAACCTGTACACCTCATAAAAATAATCTTGGTTTTTCCTGTCTATACCTCTCAAGCAACAGAGCGGCAGTTCTCAGTCATGGAGAGAACGCTGGGAGACTGGCGCTTGTGCCAGCAGACATCCACAATTGAAGACCTCCTCCTCATCAAGTCTCAGAGTTGTGCTCCTGCAGATTATGAAAGCCAAGAATCTGTGGCAAAATGGTGGGCAGTTGGCATCAACAAAAAGAGGCTAAACATTCATCGATATAGTCCAAGGAACCCCAAAACATGCCCTGAAAATCTCCCTGACTCCCCACCCTCATCTTCAAATGAGTCGAGTGACACTGATTAAGGACCTACTGTGACACAGGTGCAATGGCGTTTCAGTGTTCAATGTTTCACTGGTGTCATAGCGTTTCAATGTTCAGCAAATTTACTTTTAATTTAATATTTCAGACCTCTGACGTGAGAGTGCTATTTTTAAAAGTAAAAAATTTGAAATGTTTTATTTGTAGTCTTATAGTTTATCTCCTCTATAATTTTCCTTGATTGAGAAATCGGTCTGGGCTCTTATGGGTTAATCAGTCGCCTATATGCTAGTATATGTTTACAATCAAACATTTTGATGCACTGTAGGCTTAATTTTGATCAATCAAAAATCTGTGTTGTAGTTTTTTTGAGGACAGTCTGAAGATGCTCTTGAATATTTCGTGTCAATTGAGCAAAAATTGTGGAAGGAGATAGTAAGATGGTAAGAGATAAGTTTTACAGTTTTTGAAGTGAGTGATGGACTTAATAATTTCCAGTGTACTTCAGATTGATAAGGTTCATTTTGTTTTCTTTTTAGATATGTTCAATATTTTCTTATCTTCAGACATAAAAAAGTGTAGAAGATGTTTCTTTACCTGCTTGAGACTCCAGTCTTCATCAGAAGTGTCATTAGTCCTAAATTAAATTCATTATGGATGTGAACTTAAAGTCACTGCTTTATTTCATGGCCTTGGTGCCCTGGCTTTTGGCTTTTGTGCCCTCAAAAAAATGACAACACAGAAGGCCAAGTGGCCTTGCCCCTAAAATGACAAAATTCCAGGCGTGCTGCACACAGTATGGACGGCCGACACATTGTGCACGTTGGTACAGTAATGGTTGCTGCTACTGCTGTTGCCCTGCCGATTTTTAACAGAAGGCAAAGGCAACGGGTCATTTTTCAGAGTCCTTATGTGCGGCAGCAGCCACGAATGAGCGATTTCAGGGAGGTGATCGTGACCGAGGAGTTCACAGATGAACTCTGGATCCAGAACCTCAGGACGACCCGCGAAACGCTCCATCAGCTCTGCGAGGTTATAGGACCAGATGTGGAACCTGACGTGTCCTGTCCCAGGGAGGCAGTACTGACTCGGAGGCGAGTGGTTATTGCCCTTTATATCATGGTCTGGGTGAATACTTTTTTCTTATTGGCTGGCAGGTATGCATTAAAACCGTTGAACCGCACAGGTAGTTCGGCTACGGTCGTTTCATCATTCGAAATTCATCCACAAGCCAACTTGTAACCCTAGCAACGTTAAACCTGGTATTCGGCTTGGTACAACGGTAACCTAGCTGCTCATTTATCTCCAGTAAATTTAGTGGCGTCAGATAAGTTGCGTCCTGAAGGGCGGTTAACTATAGGTACGCAAGCGATAATGACCGGAAATATTATTATATTAAAATATTATAGCAGTGTAGTAATCAGGCTTTAATCATTAAACGATTGTAACTGTGTACAGTTACAAAGGAAGCCAACGTGTCCACTTCATGTGTCAGCAACTGCTGACAGTTCGCTAGCTACGTGCTGTGCCAGCAGACTTCAGCTCGCTGACTGCGGAAACCGTCATAAGTTCATTGTAGTCGTGGGTAGCAATTTAGCTACAGTCTGCATAATCGCACATGATGTTGCGTTATCAATAATCTCCATTTCAGCTGGAATCCGTTATCAAATCAGCTGGTAAACGGATGTAAGCGTGTGCAAAAAATTCTTTCTCCATGAACGTAAGATGAACTAAGATAGCTGGTTCAATTTAACTTGGCCTATAGTAGGCTATAGGGTATGAGAAGGCGCGGCGCCTGATTAATGATTACCAGCTCGTTTTTTTTTTTTTTTAGTGCAAATGTAAAACTTTCACCAAAAATTTCTGAATGCTGCGAGTTGATATTTCTGGCAATTGACCATGGTATAAGCGGGATAATCAACTCAAAGGTGAGCATTCCACGGTTTTAATGCACTTCGCAGAGGCAACCACCCTCCGCTTCGCGTCCGGTGGTTATTTGCCTCCGTGTCGTGCATTAAAACCGTGGAATGCACACCTTCTCGTTAATTATCCCTTACTTATAAACTTGCAACCCGCGTCGTTTTGAGAAAAAAGTGTTTCCATTTCACTTTTGCAATAAAGTTCTTTATTGATGCTGAAAAACCACCTCTTTTCATCAATGTTTGAGTTTTTTTCGAAAATTGGGTGTTTCCATTACCAGCTTTTTATCGCGATATTTAAGTTTTGCGCATTTTTAGTGGCAATGGAAACGCAGCTACTGACAAAGTAGCTAGAATGTGCGCACTATCAAACTAGAAACAATTACGTGTATAAATAAAGTTGTGGGTATGATATATGAAATCAATTCTCTGTGTCATGTCAGTCATCGTCAATTAATTTGTGTGCGCATGATGACTGTAAAAAGTGCCTAAACTAAATAGAAATCAAAAGAATCAAAAGTTGTGGAGAGCAGGCAGTATGGTGTGGGGATTAGCGTTTTAGGGCTGCAGGGCGGCCTTCACAATAGGCTTGGTACCCAGCTTTTATATATCCATTTTTTTTGCAAACAAAATGCTAAATGGCATTTCAAGATTATCATCATGGCAAATTTATATGTGAGTGAGATTGGAATGCCACAAAAAAATGTTGGCAACAATATTTTAATTCCAATTTAGACCTTCTGAACAAATCCGGGGGGCTGCACTATGAAGTGCCTTCAACATGCCCGCAATGTCTTTCGGTTACCACACACCCGCAATTACGATAAGCTGTCATACCAAGGTGGTTATCAGCTCGGTAATTCAACCCTGGGTTCTCCAATCTGGCTCTGTGCGTGTTCACATAAAGGGGACAGTGTTTGCAGCATACAACCATCGTAGACATGGAAAAAATCTAACCGGGCAGCTTACTTAGCTGTGGAGGAGCAAACAATTATATTAGTGAAATATGAGGAATATGAGCATATTATCCAGGCCAAAAGCAACTCCAGTGCAGCTTCCAAAATCTGCAAGGAAAGCTGGCAAAAAAAAATCACCTACTGCATTAATGTGTAAGTCAGCGTGATGAGAATAGTTTTTACCCACCATGAGGACATGAGTAGATCTGAAAATTTTTGTGTCCCATAAAAATAATGCTTTGCTTAATATTCCATATACGATGATTTTAGCCTTATTATTACAGGTGCAATCCTGGTGGTGTAAAAAGAAGAGAACCTATATCTTTCATACAAGACATTATCAGAGTAACTGAAAGGGTTTTGATGATCTCTGTAAATCTTTTTTTCCTAAGAGTTCCTCTCACGTGTGCTCAAAGGTCAACTGGATCTTCTAGGAATGGGTTGACCATTTTCCAAGAGATGGTCAGTAGGCAGTGCATTATACGTGCTGATGGATTATCTCAAACTTAACCTGCTTCGGAGCTGGTTAGGCATTCAGAATAAGTTACCAAGGGGGTGTACCCCAGTAAGAAGTGAACCGCTTTCGTAACACTGAAATCTCAGGGTGAACAGTGAAGTTACCCCGCTGAGCCCAAATCCTGCCCCGCAGCACAAGCCCGAGGTGTCCTGCCTGGCAAGAATGTAGCTCCATTGATCGAGAAGTTCCAGAGAAGAAGATTTGTAAATATTCATAAAATTTAGCGGCATGTCCTAATGATAGAGTTCAAATAAAAGTAAAAATACATTGCACAGTGAAACCCGGACTACGTCTTAGGTCCTGCTGTGTAATATCTACATACTGAACTACACCTGAAACACTGCAAATAGCAGACATATGAGCGAAGAGACAAATTTCTGGATGGTCACAGTGGCACCCGCATTTAAAATCTGATCAGAATGCTTTGAACTTTGATGAATTCATGGATAGGAGCATGCACGCTAAGTTTCAACTTCTTTGGTTCATTAGTTTTTTTTTTGATTTTTAAAGATTTCACAAAATGTAGGGGTGTGGCCTTGACAGAAGTGGAATCAAGGTCATAATGGAACATACAGCAAATCCTGGGATATATGTGGCGAATCTTGGTTCTTAGTACAGTAGTGTGCAGTGATGATTATACACTTAAAAAATGAAAATAAATCAGAAATCAATTACCATTCAAGTTCTTTTTTCGTGTAATATTGGATCATAAAATTGAAAATAAGTAAACAGATTACAATATATATGAAAAACAAAAATTATAATGGCTTTTATAGAGAAAAGGTCAATAACTACTATGGCCACCCTCTGCTTTGATAACAGCATGTAATCTTTCAAGTATAGTTGACCATATTTTTTATTTCTCTCTCACTAAATCATTCCATCTGGTTGGATGTTAATTCCAAAGAGATTCTTTCAATGTAGCAACATATTTACCCAATTGGACTAAGGTCAGGATTCAGAGCAGGCCAAGTTATACCTTTCATGTCCCCAGATGTTTCCTGAGATAATTCTTGCACAACTTATAAGTGTGTTTGGGGTCATTTCCTTGTTGAGCAATCACTCTCTTTCCAGATGGCAATGTATGTGTCGTAAGGATGCTATAATACTTCTTTTGATTCATGACTGCACCAATTTTTTATGAGATCATTGGCTCCTTTCGAGCAGACTGAACCCCAAACCATAATATTGCCACCTCAATGTTTTACTGAAGAGGTTAAACTGTCATTTTTGAAATGTTCTCCAACTGTACGGCGTACATAATTCTGCATTTGGGTGAGAAAATTTAGATTTTTGATTCATTGGTCCAAAGGACTTGTTCCCAGTCCATTGGTGTCCTACCCTTGAATTTCTCAGCAAACTCAGGTCTTTTTTGGTCCTGTTGTTGTCAAGAGCAGGCAACATCAATCGGACCATTTTCACATCTGGAATTAGTAGATCTTGATAAGTTCATCTCTTCTGGTGCTATAAGTGTCATCATGGAGTTGTTGCGCTGTCAACAGTCAATTTTTTTTAAACGAGTTATAAACAGATGAACATCAGAGGCACTTCACTTCTGTTTTTCACCTCAATTGCCATTAGTTTTCAGTGAACCAGTCTCTTTGAAATGCTTGATGGTGTTTCTTATTGCGTCATGGCAGCATTTCACATCATCTGCATCATTTAAGGCCACAATGCGGTTACGAGCAATCTCAGAGAGCTCCTTCTGTCGTACCATTGTGTTTAACACTGTGACACATAAAGTTTAAAGTTCATGCCACCTTATATACTGGAACAATTGAACATCAGAGGTAATTTTGCAGAAAAATATTGCCTCAAACCAATAATCATGGAATGAGCCTTCAAACATGCATTCAGGCTATGCAACAGTCAAAAAAAATATTAACGACAGTCAAATATGATTAAAAAAAGATTTTTCAGTATTTTTGTTTATTACACATATTTTTACTTCACTATACAAGTGGGAATTATTTTTTTTGTTCTTATTTACTATAATAGTATTTCTCCATACATTTCTAACAAAAAAATTAAAGAGAACCAATACATTAGGGCCCCTTTTTGACAAAAGTGGTGGTCTATAATCATCACTGCACACTACTGTATGTACAGTATGTATCACATCTCAGTTGCCGTATTGCTGCAGAAATGATTGACAAATGAGTCAAAATGGCATTTTCAAGATGGCTTATTTGAAAATGGATTGGAAGTCCTCAAACAAACTAGGGTGTCCTCATGGGTAGGAACTGGGTCGCAAAAATTTCAGCTTCATCAGCCAAGTGGTTTCTTCGGAGATGTTTACACAGGACAGCAGCTGACACTGATGAACAAGCAGGCCACAGTTGAGCAAATGAAGCGTTTGGTGCGGCCCAGTTAAAGTCCTGACTTGAATCTGATTGAGATTAAACAGATAGATCATGCTCGAAAACCTGTCAATGTGGCTGAATTAGACAAATCCTGGAAAAAAGAGCGGGCCAAGCAAATGTAGATTTAGTGGGGAAATTTTTTTTTACGATTGGTGATGTACGACTTGAATTACTCCTTCCCTTCAAAAAATGATAAGAGCATTTAAAACCTGATTTTGTGTTTATTCACGTTGTCTTTTTTAAAGAAAATTAGTGGGATGATTTTAAATGTTTAAATAAAAAAAATGGGCAAAAATAGAAGAAATCGGGGAGGGGACAGAGCACGGTTCACAGCACCATACAAGAGCCAATCAGAAAAAAAAGACCATAGATTTATTAAAACTGGCAGGCCACAAACTGCTATACAGCCAATATGGTGAGAAAAAAAGATTTGGACTCGTTTCCATGGTAACTGGCATGGATGCGGTTCAGATGTGCCCCGACAGACGCGCGCACACACACACAAATAATCATAAGTACCATCCAGTGAGCCGAACAAAACGGGAGGGCAGGATTAATCATACTAAGACCACCTGTGCACATTGTAACAGATGTGAGAGTGTTGGGAAGTAGGAGAGGCAGTGTCATGCAGCATTACTGTGGCCTGATTAGCGATGCAGGAAACCTCGTAAAAGCAGCCATGGATAACCATAATTCAACCATTACAGCACCTTCACGACGTGTGCCTGATATGATGAGTTTCCCTCACTGGTGGTCTAATTGATAAACACTTGAAAAAAAGGTATGCAGAGGACCTTCCTCATGGCCCCAGGAATTTAAAATGCTCAATGTTGCATTTCCGCCTTAAATTCAGTTAGTCGTCCTTCTCAATTGTGCTGCCATCGAAGGTTTTGCGGTGGCGTGGTTCAAAGTTTTTTCATGATATACTTTGCAATTACTTAAGGCTTGACATCTGTGGCAGAGTAATTGTTGATGAAAAATTAGCTCCTTTACAAATTTTAGTTTATTTTCTATTGAGAGCTATAGCCTGCCTCGCACTCCATAGTTGAGCTTGCCAAAACATTTTTTATTTTAAAGGCAAAATTCCAGCTGTGGTTCTTAAACTGTTAAGAGTTTCAGCTCCGCTAATAGTGGTTTAGTGGGGCTGAGTGAGTGATTAAGACCACGCTGGATTCAAAGCGTGCCATATTCAAGCATCATAATGAAAATAAAAGCCAGGCCAGTATGACATCTTTCAAAAAGGGAGGTGGTATGACTATGAATTTGTGTGCAAAGCATGGCAGTGCATGTTTTGCGGCATGTGCACAATGATATACATTAAATGCATTCATTTTCTTTTGGATGCACACCCAATATGCTATTTAGACTGCAATATCTGCATTCTTTCGACTGTATAATAGTACCTGCTGATATCTAAACTAATACAGAGAAATTGGGGTAAATTTGAAATAATAAGTAAAGAAGTGTCTGAGAAAAAATACCCATCCAAAAAAATGTTATAGTTTGTTGGGCTACCTTAAAGTTTTATCACAGTGCACATTGCCGTTTTTCGACAATTTTATACAATGTTAAAACATTTTTTTCTGACCAGATTTGCATTTGTTTTTGACTTTTGCATTGACCTTTTTCCATTCCCCCGCAGTCCAATCTTTATACTTTGTTGAAAATTGAACTCATATTTTTTCCCAATAAGCCTCATTAGCAAATTGCTTGCTTGTGGACATTCAGCTGTTTAGTCCCAATACTCCAAATTCTTGTTGCATCATGTGCTTGGAAATGCTGATACCATCATAATTAAACAGTCATGAGTTCTACTTTTGTTCTTTTTATTGATGAGACTTCACCGAGCATTTTAGTGATCTCAGATCAGGATCAGTGATGATTCTTCGCCAACCAATTCCTTCTGCTAAGTTGACAGTTCCCCACTATCCCTCATTGTCTTATGAATTTTTGGACAGTTCCTGACCCAATTCCTGTGATTTCAGCAATCACCTTTGCTGTTTTCTATTCTTGATGCTGGCCAATAATTTGCCAGTTGAAACACAGTAAAATCTTTTCAACAACCATTATATACATCTTCCTACGAGGTTGTTTAAGAAATGAGAGGTTACACACTGAATGAGCCAGTATTAAAAGAATTATTGCCAGTTGGAACATATTCATCACTGCAATAATGATAAAATCAAAGGCTTGAGTATTTGCTGATTTAAATCCAAATGGGGACTTTCTTTAGCCGGGCAGTGAATAACCTTCATTTTGAGAGGGTCTTCAGCATTTTGATAGATGCCTTCAAGGCTGCAGAGCAACCTTTAAGCTTGAGTTAGGTAAAATTACATGCCTCAGTTTCACACAAAGTGCATTTCATCAAGGGTTTGGCAAGGGCAGGTACGAATCAGGGCCCGTATTCAGAAAGCATCTTATCTTACCTCTGGGAGTACTCCTAATTCGCGCTAAAACATTTTATGTAGGAGTTTAATCTTAAAAGTTATTCACAAAGCCGCTGAGAGCAACTTTTAGTCAAGAAAACTGATAACTCCCAGACTAGGAGTAGCTCTGAGACTAGTGGGAGTAAATCTCCGTTGCTATGAATGACGTTAATTCTAAAGCACGAGCCTTGAGACAATGAGCACAGTGATTGGTTGTTTGGTGACAAGGCGGCCCATTGAAAAAAATATCCCACATACAACCCATGAAGGAAAAAACTAGGAAATAGTCTAAGCGGCTGGTCTGTCCCATACAATAATAACACGTTCAAAATACACTATGCGCAGTCCCCACATATCACGCTGTAGGCAAACAAACATACATAGGAAAGAGATAGTTGTAAAAATGGTAATAGCATAAAACGAGGCAATAATGAAACACATCATTTCCCCCTATAATTGGCAACTTATTACCCAGTGAGAATATATTGCGATCATTTAAATGTTGGGCCGGCCAAGTTTTTTTGCCCTAAACTGTCATGGATGAAAGTTTAAAAAGGACACGAAAGCCCAACTGCAGCCACAAGGCTATCAATTGGCTGGGTGTTTTTTTTTTTTTAAACAACCAGTCTCAATTGACATAGTGGTTTCTGTATGCCAGTGTACTTTGTTCAGCAACACTGCAAATATCATCATCCTCCTTGACATCATCATCATCGCTGTCGGCAGCACCATCATCATCCGGTTGAGGTATGTTTCTTTGTTTGCATAAATTGCGAAGGATGGTACATGTTGTAATTACTTTGCTGGCTCTCTCAGGGCTTAGACGCACCTCCTCATGCAGAACATGAAACCGGCGCGTGAGCTGCCCAATACCACGCTCCACCGTACTGTGTGTCATGTTTTGTGCTCCAACATGCACCATGACTAAATTTACATGGCCAACAAAAGAAACGCAAGTGTTCTAGTTAGTTCATGTACTTGTACGGTTACTCAGTCAAATTGACGGCAGAACAAAGTTTGATGGAATGAGTGTAAATACTAGTGGTGGGCATAGATTAATTTTTTTAATCTAGATTAATCTCACTGAAATCTTGAAATTAATCTAGATTAATCTAGATTAAAATGGCTCGTTCAGAATGCGAAATACCTAAGTACTGACCAAGAGTAAGTCTTTGAGAACGGGTTTCTTAAGCCAGGGGATGCATTAGAACAGGAGCCAAAATGCATCAGTTTACAAAATGCATCACTGACTGCTTGAGAAAGCTGTTTTACTTTGATTCTTGGTGATGAAAAAAACAACATATTCAATAAGATGTACTTGTGTTAAACTGTTTATTCAGTTAAACATGAAAATTTGAATTGTAAGCCTACAAATAGTTAGACGGCTTGAAGAACTGTTTTCAGTAAGTAGCTTTGTGTTAATGAGTCCAAGCTCTACTTCACCTTCTTCCACCAGTCACTCAGGCAGACCAGCTTGTTCACATTTTCTGGTGACTAACAAGATCTTCTCTTCTGCACAATATGGCCAGCTAACAAAAACAGTCTGTCGCATGGGACAGTTGTGGCAGGAGTCCCCAAGTATTTACGGGCAATGTGGGCCATCTTACCATAAACAGCAGTGTGCTCCGACCAACACTTCAGTGGACACTGATCTAGACTGGCACTGGGCTCTACCTTGTACCTCTCCACAGTATTGTCAGCTGGTGTTTCTTCATCTGATTCGGAGTCTGATCCCAGCGCTAGCACTGTTTTCTTCTTGGGTGGCGCAGTGTTCTCTTCCCCGAGTGGCTGCACAGTAGATTCGTCTCCCTTCACCAACTCAAGTAGCTTCGCCCACACTGCCTCCCTGTCTGCTCTGGGCAAGCACTTGAGGTCTTTAAACCGTGGGTCTAGAGCAGTCGCCACCTTTGAGGAATTAAAAAAAAAAAAAGATCTAGTGGCTTAACAGTCTATAGGCCTAATAGCTAAACAATACCATTATCTTCTGGTCATTCTGCCATACCTTAAGCCACTCCAGGTTTAATTTCTCCCTCCGCTGACTGAGGTCCTTGGTGAAGGCAGCCTTGAATCGCACAATATAGGCCAGATCCTCATCTGAGATCTTCATCTCATGCTGGAGGTGGCACAGGGCGGGTAGAACCACAGAGCAGGATACATACTTATCCCCACCAAGGAGCTCAGTTATGTACCTACAGAGAGAGAGAGAGAGAGGGAGAGAGAGAAATAAGTAAAATGACTGGTTCATTTAAGGCAGTTTGTTTTTAAGTCCTTAATAATATGATATTTAAGGGCATGAGTTTCTTAAATAAAAAGTGAGTGACATTTAAAATAAATTGTACCGCAATTAATGAACATAGTATCTTTGTAGACCATACCTGCACGGCTCCAGCAGTTTCTCTAGCGTCGCCAACCTCTCATATTCAGCACTTGTTGGGTGGGCCAGATGGTGCTGCTGTTGAGACAGTGTTGTGTGCAGTGCGTCTCTGTTGTGCCCCACGCGCTTGATCATCTCAAGGGTGGAATTCCACCGTGTCGGATCATCTTGTACGAGCGCCTCCTGATCTTGCCCAAGCGAGGCTTGCTGGGCTTTCAGCTCGTCTGGGTTGGCTGGACTGTGTTTGAAATGCCCCACCATTTTACGGCACTTGGCAAGTGCTGCATCAAAGCCCCCTTCTCAAAGTGACATTACAATTGCTCTCTGTACAACATGGGCAACACATGGCAAATGATCGAAAGGCAGTATCCTTCCTGCAGCCATCATATTAGGAGCACTGTCTGTTCCAATTGTGCAGATTTTGTCAGCGATCCCCCATTGATTAGCGACCTCGAGAAACTGCCTAGAACATGCTTCTGCAAAGTGACGCTCCTCTATTTTCATCACACCTAACGGACAGACAAAGTACATCAGAATAAGTTCATTTCTAGCAGTAAACCCATAGCAATCAAGAAGCAAACAGAACGTGTTGATAATTACCTCCGCCAAGGAGGTTATGTTTTTGCCTGGGTTTGTTTGTTTCTTTGTTTGTCTGTTGGTTTCCAAAATAACTCAAAAAGTCAAGGACAGATTTTGAGGAAATTTTCAGGGATTGTAAAGATTAGTATAAGGAAGAAATTAGTAGATTTTGGAAGTGATCCGGATCTCCGTCTGGATCCAGGATTTTTTTTAAAGGATTCTTTAACATCGGGAGATAGGGCCATTTTCGACATTTATGCATATAACTCCACCAAAAATGGTGGCACTTGGAAAAAAAAATACAGGGCAAGTTTCAAACATGTTCTACAATCAGTGTTGGGCAATAACGTAGTGTATTTTGGCTGAAACATACCCTGCTCCGATCCGGTGTCAGAGGTGGAACCGCAACATCTCTTATTTGTGACTGACAAAACGATACTAATAAAAAAAAGAATTATTTAATTTTGCGTTTATCATACCCGGGACTCCCAATGAAATTAAAAAAGCACAGATATTGGGGGAATGAAGAGTCACTTCTTATTTCAGTTTACTGACAGTTGTGTGAATATTCAATAACTGATACTGGTGAATATTCAATAACTGATCCTGGTGTGCCATCTAGTGATAGAATATTGTAACTGCGTGCATAAATGGCAGCTCACTGGCAGACACATCTGTACAAAGATATCAAAGATTGAGCCAGAGGATGTATAATTCTGGATTGTGTGATCCAGAATATGAAAAAATAGATCTTTGAAACTTGCATCATAAGAAAAAGAAAAAAAAAAACAAATGAAGCTAGAAACATGCAACAGACATCTTTAAACAGCGAAGACGCTGTGGAACTAATATTCATATAGCATTATGAATCAAATTGCCATGTTTTCATGGTCAAGGAATCTAAAAATGAAGATAAAATAAATGTAAGACAAATATCTATGGTGGAAGTCCCTATATGGAGGGAAATGTTGTGCTTGGCAGAAGTCTGCGCTCTCCGAGTGCTTTTCTAGTTCGTGAGGTCGTCGCAATTACAGGCTAAGCAATTGCAAAATAATGTCATTAAAAATGGCATTACTTACCTAAGGCGAAGGAGTGAAGTTCCCAGCTGGCATCAATGAGGTGCACAGTAACGCCGAGGTAGTTGTCGTTGTTTACAGATGTCCAATGGTCTCCCGTCAGTGCAACACACCTGGCCTCTACCATCTTCGCGTCCTTTGCGGCTTTCTCTGCGGTGTATCGGTCATGTATTCTCCTAACGATAGTTCGCCTCGCAGGTAATTTATAAGATGGGTCACCTGTAGCCGCCTGAAGAACAAGCTCGAGCCCTTCGTCCTCAACCATGCTAATGGATCGGCAGCAAGTGGCAATCCACCGGGCGAGAAGATTAGTTAGCTTCTCTGATAAAGCTGTGCTGACAGGCTTGCCTCTAGTGCATTCAAACAAAGAAGTTTGGCGGCTACTCTTCGTCGGCGTTTCATCAGTGCTTGAACGGGCATCCGCAGCATTAGCAAATGGATGCTTTGCGTTCAGGTGGTATTTGAGACTGGAAGAACTCCTACAGTAAACCAATTCTGCATTGCATAAGGTGCACACAACCTTAGTCTTGTCGATGCCACCATCGGGAAGCTTCTTAAAAATGAATTTTCCCTGAAGCAAGCCTCGCGGCTTCGTGGCTGCATCCATGATAGACTATCACGTTTGGTGTGGTAGTTCGGGTAATTCACAGGCGCGTAGAGGTTCGAAAACTAGTTCTTGCCCCCTACAGTGCAATTCGGCTATGTATACATCCGCGCTAAAATATCATGGTGAAAGTCATCAGTTTGCTTATTATAGGACCCAGCTCCAAACCGAATTTTGATAATAGATTAACGGCGGTATTTTTTATATTGCTCGATGAGAGTCTCATATTATCGCAGCACGTGAACGCCGATAACGGCCCACCACTAGTAAATATGCACAAGCTGGATATAAATTAGAGTTTCAATAATAATTGCGCGTCTACTTATTTTCTGGTCTGTCTTTAATTAACTTGCGTTTCTTTTGTTCAATATATTTGTAATGTACAGAATTATGCCATCTTCACATTGTGATGGTCCTGCCCTGCAGGCCCTCCCCCTTTCTGCTTGCACCTCCACCTCAACGAGCCATAGCTGCTGCTCATTGAGGTGGAGGTGCCTTTGTGTATAAAAGAGCTGCACTGCTGCTGCATTCTTGTCTATTGGCCGTGCTGTATGGAGCCCTGTTTGCCGCTGCTCTCCTGGGTTTTTTGTGTTTTTAATTAAACCATTATTTATACTTTTACTCAGCCTGTGCACTTGGGTCCCTTCATTCTGGTTTGGGTACATCGTCCCAGTGCCCGCCGGCTTGTTGCCTTTTGCCGGCGGGACCAAACCATGACAGACATGTTATATGCCAATGTAGGCTATATCAACAAAGATATACCTGTTATAATTTTGTTGTGGATTTAGGTAAGGGATCAAGAGCCAACGTTTGCAGGGGTAGCCACAGTCCCCTGTAGCAAGTGGCATCTGCAGACACATAATGCCTGTCAAATAATTCGCATAACATGCTTTCCATTAAGATGCGAGAGTCGTGCGTGGATCCTCGCCGTTTCGCAAGCAATGTCCAAAATATTGTATTCGGTATCAAGTAGGCTACTGTCTGGGTGTTGATAGACTTAACCTTTTTCTGTTTACAAATACCTCTTCATCTTGGGTCTGAAAAATAATTCAAATATGGGTCCCGTCAACAGCACCAATGATACCAGGCATACCTGAGATGTGCATGAATTCAAGTTTGATTCTGTGTTCGTGAATGCCCACTGGAAACCAGATAAACTGTCGGATGATATGGGGTTCACAGGGTGCATTGATTGTTTGTTGAATTGAGCGACTGACAGATAATCCCTAAATTGTCCCCGTTGCAAAGTTGCATTTTTCCGGTGGCCAAGTAACAAAGTGTTGTCAAATATAATATTTTGGGGGTTATTGGGTTGTTTCTAATGGTTGGAGACGTAATTCTCTTCCTCAACAACAAATAAAATCCCTTCACGGTTGATCCGATATCTTTTCAACAACTGCGCATCATTAAAAATTTCCAAGTCATTCCGTCTTTCCACAGCAGCAGCCAATTTCTGATTCTTTTTGAATAGGTTTTAGCGAGTTAGGAGTCCTCTTGACTACTTTTAAGCTCTCCCAGATTTAGGAGCTACTCTTAGGCCTAAAATGCTTTGTGAATAACACTTAGTAAAAATAATTAGGAGCCCTTAATGTACGACTGATGTGCCCATTTTTTTTAGGAGTTTCTCCTAAATCTGGCAGTTAGGACCTACATTTAGTGCTAAGATGCTTTGTGAATACTGGCCCTGATGAATTGCATTGCAAGGCATGTTATTTGCTGCGTGTGACGTTATTTACTACTCGCATCCCAGTTATTGGTCCAGTTAAACCTGACCCACTGATGCTGGCGTACCTACTTTTTATTTTGCCAAATGCATTTCTTCAATAACCCCAAAATTTAGGTCACTATCCTGAATTTACAGATTCTTTTTGACCTCTCTCATCTGAAATTTTGCTGTGTGCCATTTGAGGTCATTGTGCTTATATTTCATTAAAACATGGACTAAAGTAACAAAAACTCCTGCACACGGTTTTCTCACTTGCAATAAATTTATTATTCGATGTTTTAGTCAACTGAATTATAAGCTTTCAAATATTTTTGACCGGTAGTGCAGGGTGCGACAACTTTTTTTTCAGCACGTAATTCTGTAAAAATACTAACAGAACTTTTTATCTTTTGCAAAAAAATCTCATTGATAGCTCATGTATAACATGCTTATTTTATGTAAATCACTACATTGTTGATCCTTGTAATTTATTTAAACTCTTGAATCGAATATTAGTAAACTTACATCATGGTTTCAAAAACCTTTTCAGACAGTATTGCCTAGATTCCACTGGGCGCGTATATGCAGCATAATGTCAGCGACGCTATTTTGCACCGTCTTGCAAAACGTCACCGCAGCATTCTGCCAGCTGATATACAAAATCTTAGCAGATTGATTGTATTTCGTAGTTTTTACCAGGATATTTGTGCATGGAACTTAAATGCTTTCTGTTGTTTTTCGGCTTTAATTGCATTTAATGTAGTTTCTGACTGTGTTGTATAGCCTACTACAGTCCAGCTGTGAATGCCATCGAAAAATCGAAATCACTGACAAGTACTTAAAAAGTAAGTTATCAACAAATTTATATCAAAGATTTGTTTCTAGTTCCTTTTAGTTAAAAGTGTATTCCCCTCGATAGTTACTCCCTGCCTGGCACAATCTGGTGTGCAATTCCCATTAGCACATATGCTAACATAGTTGGATCCAATGATTGTATATGGTCAAACTATGGGAAATGTATCACTGCTAAATTCAGATCACCGCAACTGTGGCGCACAAGCGCCAGAAATAGACTTGGCGCATATTCTCGGCGGAGCAGCACGGAGAGCCTCTTCTAAGACGCTGCTGAGACATGCTGTGTCGCACCTGGTGGAATCACAACTACTGTCTAGAATGGCCACGTGTCACGGCAGTAACACAGCCAAGACGCTCCCGGTGGAATCTAGGGGTCAGTTGGTGTAAGCCTCTTTCTTCGTATGCCCGCACAGTAAAAACTGAAAGAGCCAGAGCATTTCAGTATAATGATGTATTTTTTTTATTTAAGTCTAAAAAATGATCTGACCCTTGTTCTCAGAAAAAGAGGCTGGCATAACAACACCTGAGAGCCTCTCACCGGTGATGTTTTTTTTTAATGTATTGCCATTGTTTTAGCTCCTCTGATTTGCTGCTTGTTTGACGTCATCAGATATTTATACACACGTACATGTATTGGCAAACATGATTCGTCTACTTTTTTCTGCAGGTCGGTGGGTACCATTTTGGACATCAGCCAAACTCAGCTCGGCTATGGTACGATTACTCTAGACAGTCATTGTAAATGCCATTAGCCAATCGCAGCTCAGCTGTACTCATGCTTAAATGAGGATGGCGATGCATTCGATCTGGTCACTGTCAGCTGAGTTGCGCATGCGGCAAATTTAAAAATGCTTGTTTGACAATAACCATTTAAGTGCTCCACATTACGCTAAATTACAGGTAAACTGGCTGGTTCTGCAGCAGAAGTCCAATAGATGTCCGACGTTATAATCCAAAAACACACTGTCTGCTTCGTGACCATAGACTATGACACAGACTCCTAGCTGAGGCACAGAGCTGATAAGCACATGCTTGTCATTGGAGTACATTATTCAGGAGGTGTTACTGTGGTGCTAAATCAGGGTAAATAGTCAATCATTTGGAAAAAAAAAATCAATTTCAAAAACAAAAACTTCAAACAGAAACTTGAAAAATACAATAGTGTTATGAATTCATATTAAGAATAAGTGAAGGAAAATGTTTTTCAGCGTAAATATAAATTTCATTCAGTTCTGAAATTATTTTGGGTAAATCATTTATTTGTAGGAGCTGGGAAAAGAGCGAGGCAGGAGGCCAGGGATATACTTTTTAAAGCTCCGAGAACACGAGCAACTTTAATTCCTTCTCACACAAGTAGCTTCCGCTTCAACGTAAACATTGCAGACTCCACCACATGCGCATTGCGCCTAACACATGTGACTAAGTCACCTGCTGTCCAACCGTGAATTCTCCCCAGCTAGGTAGGAACCCCTACACACGTCCCCCCAGAATTCACTATTACAGACCAGTCCAAAGGGCGAGGAGGCTGCAGCAAGCGACCGTGGCGGCTCCTGACGTCCGGAGCGCCGAACGTGTTCGGGGCTGGGGTAGGGGCAGGGGACGGAACTGGGACCGGTGTTGGGGGAGGGGCCGAGGGGGTCGGTACAGGTGCAGCTGAGGGACGAGTAATTGGTGGCCGGCCACGCCGGGGGGGCTGTGCCACCTCCACTGTCCTGTCCAGATCCAGATGTGCTGGCTTGAGGCGGTCCACTGAGACCCGGTCTGGCTTACCGCCAATGTCGACCAGGAAGAACTTGTCCCCGGGCTCGAGCACTCAAACGGTCCATCGTATAGTGGCCGCAGGGGTCACCGGTGAGCGCCGTGGCGCACAAACACATACCTCCTGTAGCCTCGGCAGTATGTGCGACTGAGGCAACCCGTGCTGTGTCGTGGGTATAGGCGCGAACAGCTTGGCGCGGTCTCGGAGGTCAGCACGCTGCTGGCTAGCAGACCACGGGCAAGTGGTGTTCGGCAGGAAATCTCCAGGCACCCGCAGGGGCTGTCCGTACACAAGCTCAGCGGGGGAGGCCTGCAGATCCTCTTTGGGGGCGGTCCTGAGTCCCAACAGCACCCAGGGTAACCGATCCACCCAGGCGTCGTCCCGCAGACCGGCACGGAGAGCAGCCTTCATCAAGCAGTGGAAACGCTCACATAATCCGTTAGCCTGAGGGTGATATGCAGTAGTGTGGTGGAACTTAACACCGAGGCTGCGGCTGAAAGCGCCCCAGAGCTCCGACGTGAACTGTGCCCCGCGGTCGGAAGTGAGATCGGAGGGGATGCCGAACCGGGCAACCCTCGTGCCCAGGAACGCCCGCGCTACCTCGTCAGTGGACGTCGACTGCAGTGGAATGGCCTCTGGCCACCGGGTGGTTCTGTCCACCATTGTCAGCAGATAAGTGAATCTGCGCGAGGGTGGCAGGGGGCCCACGAGATCCACGTGCATGTGATCCAGGCGCCTCTCCGGCACCACGAAAGCCCCTAACGGGGCCCTCGCGTGACGATGCACCTTCGACCGCTGGCACTCCACGCAGGCAGCAGCCCAACGGCAGAAGTCCTTTTTAAGCCCGTGCCAGACGAACTTAGACGCTACAAGCCTCTGCGATGCTTTCCTGCCTGGGTGGGACAGGCTGTGCACGATGTCGAAAACCTGCCTGCGCCAGCTGTCCGGTACGATGGGCCTAGGCAGGCCTGTGGAGACATCACAAAGGAGTGTGACGGCGCCATCGCTGAAGTGGACGTCTGCCAGTCGCAGGCCCGTGACTGCCGTCCTGTAGGCCTGGACCTCTGTGTCGGAAACCTGGTCGGCCGCCATCTGAGTGTAGTCAATGCCAAGGTGCATGGCGCTTGCGACAGAGCGGGAGAGGCAGTCCGCCACCTGATTGTCTTTCCCTGCGACGTGGCGCACATCCGTCATCAACTCAGAGATGAACGTGAGCTGGCGCTGCTGTCGGCCCGACCAAGGCTCGGACACCTTAGCCATGGCGAAGGTCAGTGGCTTGTGATCCACAAACGCTGTGAAAGCACGGCCCTCCAACAGGAAACGGAAGTGGCGCACCGCTAAGTAGAGCCCGAGCAGTTCCCTGCTCGAATGCGCTGTACTTTCACCTCGGGAGCCTGTAGCTGCCGGCTGAAAAAGGTGAGGGGCTGCCACACGCCGTCCACCAGCTGCTCATAAACAGCGCCCACGGCGTAATCCGAGGCGTCCATCGTGAGAGCGATTGGGGCATCGGGCAGCGGGTGGGCCAGCATGGCCGCGTTTGCCAATGCCAGCTTGGTGTCCGTGAAGGCTCTAGTGCATTCCTCTGTCCAATTGATGGCATGCTTGGCTGGCTTGCCCTTGAGAACCTCGTAGAGGGGCCGCATGAATTGGGCAGCCCGCGGGACAAAACGATGATAAAAATTCACCATGCCCAAAAACTCCTGGAGGGGCTTGACTGTAACGGGCTGCGGGAAGTCCGTGACAGCCTTAACCTTGGCGGGCAGTGGAACTGCCCCCTCCCCGGTGATGCGGTGGCCAAGGAAGTCGATGGAGGTCAAGCCGAACTGGAACTTGGCGGTATGGACAATCAGGCCGTGTTCGCTGAGGCGCTGAAATAGGGCCGTGAGGTGCAAAAGGTGCTCCTCCCTGGACGCGCTGGCCACCAAGATGTCGTCTAGGTAAACAAACAGGAAGGGCATGTCCCGGAGCACACAGTCCATCAGCCGTTGGAAGGTTTGGGCTGCATTTTTCAGGCTAAAAGGCATGAGGAGAAACTCAAATAACCCGCACAGGGTAATCACTGCTGTCTTGGGAACATCCCGTGGGTGTACGGGAACCTGGTGGTAGCCGCGGACCAGGTCCACCCATGAGAAGATCACCTTCCCTGCCAGCCCAGCCGAGAAGTCTTGGATGTGGGGCACTGGGTAGCGGTCAGGTGTTGTGGCTTCGTTGAGGCACCGATAATCGCCGCATGGGCGCCATCCACCACCAGGTTTCTGTACGATGTGCAGGGGTGAAGCCCACGGGCTATTGGAGCGACGAACGATCCCCAGGCGATCCAGCGCCTCAAACTCAGCCTTGGCGATGGCGAGCTTCCTTGGCTCCAGACGTCTGGCGCGAGCATGGACCGGGGGGCCGGCCGCATTGATGTGATGCTCCACGTTGTGCATGGTACTGGCGAGGAGAAGGTGGGCTTGGGAAGGCTGGGGAATTCGGCGAGGAGGCGTGAGAAATCGTTGGAGGCGGAAAGGGTGCAAGACAGCTTGGACGAGTCCGAAGCGCTGAGGAAGCATGGTAGAGAGCTAAAGGTCTCCGCGTCGACAAGGTGCCGGTTCTTGACGTCCACCAGGAGGTTATTAGCGCAAAGGAAGTCAGAGCCTAACAGAGGTGTAGATACCTTATCCAACACAAAGTCCCACTCAAATCGCTGTCCGCCAGAACGCAAAACTGCCTTGCGCCTGCCGAATGTCTGGATGGGGCTCCCATTGGCAGCCTCGAGCGCCAAACTCCGCCCCCCACGTTGCACATGCGGATGCAGGTAGGACGCTGACCTGCGCACCCCTGTCGCACAGGAATCAGCGTCCAGAATCCGCATCCGTGACGAACAGCAGGCTGCCAGCACGGCCGACGCTCATGGCAGCTAGCGAGCACCGGCCCGACCGTTTCCCGACTCCTTGAAGCAGCAGGGCGAGCTACACTTCCTCGCCGAGGATCCAAAACGTGTGTGGTAAAAGCACAGTGACGTGGCTGGCGCCGGAGCTTGGCGCTGTGCCGCTGTGACAATGGCGTCCCCGAGTGGCGCCGCAACACCGGCGGTGGAGTCGTGCATTGCTGCATGACACTGTTGCTTAACCGAGACGATTTTGTCTGCCTCTCTAGCCAGCTCCCGCAAGTCCTTCACAGGCTGGTTGGCCAGCACCGCCCTCACTTCGCCAGGCAACTGCTGCATAAACAACTCCCGAAAGAGAAAACATGATGTGTGGTCGCCTACCAGTGCTAACATGTGATCCATCAACTCCGACGGCTGGGAGTCGCCTAAACCAGTCAGAGAGAGCAGGCGGCGGGCACGCTCGGACTCACTAAGTTCAAAAGTGCTCAGCAACAGCCTCTTCAAGCCGTCGTACTTGCCATCTTCTGGAGGGTTTTGGAGAAAACTCACCACCCGTGTTGCCCAGTGCTGCGACGACATAGTAGTATTTTGTGTTATAAGTTGTAATATCCCGGATTGCAAATTGAGCCTCAGCCTGCGCGAACCAAACTGCGGCATGGCCCTCCCAAAACTCCGGTAGCTTGATAGTAACAGCGTTAGTCGTCATCGTGCAAAAAAATTTAAATAAAAAAGAACGTTCAAAACACTCACTGGAAATGCCCAAAGAGTACCGGGGTCACCAGTGTAGGAGCTGGGAAAAGAGCAAGGCAGGAGGCGAGGGATATACTTTTTAAAGCTCCGAGAACACGAGCAACTTTAATTCCTTCTCACTCAAGTAGCTTCCGCTTCAACGTAAACATTGCAGACTCCACCACATGCGCATTGAGCCTAACACATGTGACTAAGTCACCGGCTGTCCAACCGTGAATTCTCCCCAGCTAGGTAGGAACCCCGACATATTTTACATTTTACTTCATCTTGAGTTCTTCAGTTTTTTCAGCAGCAGATTTTATTTCTTCAGATTCAGCTCTTTTTTTTTTACAGCTTCAAATCTTATTTTTTTGGTTTCAGAACGTCTTTTGTTTTCAGATCCTATTTTTTCACTTTCAGGTCCTATTTTTTCACTCTGAAAATTGAAGAAAAATGTAATCTTCGACTCAAACGAATTTTAAGGGGGAAAAAAATCCCTGACTAAGAAATAATTATTTTTCATAAAATCACCTGTTCCACAATTATTGGCACCCCTAACAATTCCAAGGAAATAAATGTAATTTAAGTATTTCTTTCATTTCTACAGAAGTTTACAAAGCTGATCAGAGTATCTAGGAACATTTAATTAGTAATTCATCACTTCCTGTTTCCCTGGGGTATGAACATGACGTGACACAGAGGCCATTTCTCTTATCCACTCTTCAATATGGGAAAGACAAAGGAACACACCATTCAAGTAAGGTAGATGTGTGTTGCGTTAGGCAATGGCTACAAGGAAATAGCCACTCGGCTGCACCTGCCCATATCTACTGTCAGAGAAATCATTAAGAAGTTTAAAACAACTGGAACAGTGGTAAAAAAGCCTGGACGAGGACGCAAGGTTATTTTGCCACCACGCACAGTGAGGAGGATGGTAAGTGAAATAAAAAGTTCTCCAAAGCTCACTGTTAAAGGATTGCAACAAATGGTAGCATCTTGGGGTCACAAAGTCTCCAAAACAACCATCAGGCGCTATCTACATGCCAACAAGCTGTTTGGGAGGCATGCACAGAAAAAAACTTTTCTCACTCACAATCATAAACGCTAACGTCTGGAGTTTGCTAAGCGGTACTGGGACTTCAACTGGGACCGTGTGCTTTGGTCAGATGAGACCAAATAGAGCTTTTTGGCAACAAACACTCAAAGTGGGTCTGGCAGAACACAAAAGATGAGTATACAGAAAAGCACCCCATGCCCACTGTAAAGTATGGGGGAGGATCGGTGATGCTGTGGGCCTGTCTCTCTTTTAGAGGCCCTGGGAACCTTGTTAGGGTGCATGGCATCATGAACACTTTGAAATACCAAGACATTTTAAATCAAAATCTGCTGACCTCTGCTGGAAAGCAGAAGATGGGTCGTCACTGGGTCTTTCAGCAAGATAATGACCCTAAACATGTGGCTAAATTTACACAGAAATGGCTCACCAGACACAGAGAAAAGCTCCTCCCATGGCCTTCTCAGTCCCCAGACCTCAACCCCATTGAAAACCTGAGGAGTGAGCTGAAGAGGAGAGTGCAGAGGAGAGGACCCAGGTCACTGGATGATTTAGAGAGATTGTGCAAAGAGGAGTGGTCGAAGATCCCTCTTTCTGTATTCTCACATCTTTATGAAACATTATAGGAGAAGATTAGGTGCTGTTTTGTTAGCAAAAGGGGGTTGTACAAAGTATTAACATCAGGGGTGCCAATAATTGTGGCACATATGATTTGATGTAAAATAATTATTTCCTAATGTAGGATTTTTCCCCCACTGAATAAGTGCACTTGAATTAAAGGTTGGGATTTCCTCTTTTTTCATTGTGGTCCTATATTATTTAGAAAAAAACTGAATTTAATAGAAGCTAAAGAACACATCTTAACCAAGGGTGCCAATAATTATGGAAGGCGCTGCAATAATAAAACAAAAATTAAAAAATGACTCAACACGATTTTCAACAGCCAATAGCAACTTCTAGTGATTTTTTAGCAACACCGATCCCATTTGCTATGGCACACAGCCCCCCTGGGGTTAGGTGAGGAAAAAAATTGTCAATCCTTACCCTCGAATTTGCAGAACATTCCCTCAGATTGGCAAACTGTACCCAAAAATTGGCAAAAACTGTCTGTGGACTGCGAGGTGTGATCAGGAGATAGACAGGCTTGACTTTCCTCCCAATTTCAAAGGGAGCTCCACCATCACCGTGGATTTTGTGAGATTTCTCCGAGACCCTATAAAACTATTAATATGCCGTGCAATCTTCATTTTTCTTTTAGGATCAACATCATGCATAGCACACTAAACACTTTTACTAACTTACTGTATATGTTATATATGTGGACCTGGTAAAAGTCTTGTGCTTCAGGGTCTGTGACCTTACTGTATGCACTTGCTTTAATTTTATGTAATGTAAAATTCCTGGCCAATAGAAGCGTTGATGAATAAGATTTAAAATGATTTTGAATTTATTTTTAAAGTGACCATGCACATTGATGAACATGCAAAATGTAAATATGCCAGGTCGAGGCACAAATACTAATTTCCACCTGGATTTATTATCCCCCGCCAACATGAAGTGTGAGGGGGATACAGGTTTGACCTCCGTCCGTGCGTCCGTGCATCCGTCCGTCCGAGAGAAAGGGGACAACTTTTCTCAGAAACTATTACAGATAGGACAATCAAATTTGGTGTGTAGCTTCAGACCATAAAGGCCTTGATTGAGTTCGAAAATAAGAAGCACACGATTGGCAGGGGATGTTGTAGACCATGTCGACTTGTTATTATTTATTTTTTTAGGTTTGGTACTACTATATTTTTGAATAAGAATAAGCACCCAATAATGCAATCATTTCCATCTGAAGATCACCTCCTCCCAAATACAGAGTAATACCTTTTCGCAGTTTTGATCTAGTTTACCAGAATAGCATTTTCTTTCGTGTTATGTCAGCTACTAATCTTTTTGTATGTTATTCATGTTATGTTTATTAGGCCTATAAGTTCGTAGATATGAGTATTATAATAATGGATAATATATTAAATATACAAAAATGCAAAATTTAGATTGATCTATTTTCCTTTGTGGTCTTCAGATACAGCCCTAAAATTAAGTCAGCACTCGTGATGTCAATGTTAGTGTTAAGGATTTGGGGAGGAAAACACTAGGCACATTGGGAAACTCGGAAAACATGGAACACTGGACTCGGAATACACTGGTACTGGAGGACAAAAGGGGAGAGATGCCAGATGAGGGGATCCAAAAATAATTTATTAAATAAACAGAAAACCAGAAAAGGGGGGGAAAAAACGGGGCACTCCGGCCAACGGAAACACCGTGCTACAGCAGTGAACGAGGGAGAACTAAGGAATCCAAAAACCAGACACACTCGGAGGAAGACTCGGAACAGGGGCTAGGGAACACTCGGAACAGGAGCTAGGGAACACTTGGAAGGGGCAGAGGGCAGGCAAAAGACGAGACAGTGGGCACAGCTGGCAGATGGCTAACTCGGATGGCGCAGTTGGCCGGGAGAAGGGTCAGGGAGAACATCAGGAGGGGGGCAGACAGGACGGCAGGGATGCTGGCACGGACGCCGGTGAAGGAGGCCGGCAAACAGGGGGCACTGGAGACGGCGAAGGCAACTGGCACACAGGGGGCACTGGAGACGGCGAAGGCGACGGGCACACAGAGGGCACTGGAGACGGCGAAGGGGGCTGGCACACTGGGCACTGGAGACGGCGTAGGTGACTGGCACACTGGGCACAGGACAGGTGGCACACAGGGCTCTGGACTAACATGACAGAGGAATAAAATGTGAACACTGAGACATAGACTAAAAACTGACATCACCAAAATAATAAAAACCTAAAATTGACTAACCAGACACACAGACCCACAGAACACAACAGTTAGCCCATAACCCAGATATTCATCATAGTTTTAAAATTTTTCTCTCTCTCACTCACTCTCTCTCCCTCCCTCTTTCCAGGTTATGACTGACTTCAAATATTGGACTTCTGTCCAAGTTGGACACTGGCTCAGAGACATAGAACTTGGGGAATTCTGTGATGTTTTTGAGGGTGAGCTTGGGATTCAGGGATAGATGCATCAGTGCCCAAAGTGCCACATGAAAAGTGCATCTTTCAACAAACATCTGAAACATCTTCAGTATTTTCATGAAAACGAAGCTGATTTTTTTGTTGTATGTGGGCTAAGTGGCTGCCAGAAAAGGTAAAGAAAAATGAGTTCTCTATTCATCTGACTTGATTTCAATTCATGTCTTCTGCCTTCATCCTTACCTCCTTTGGAATCTGAAAAACCAAACAGATGTAGACACACAAATAATCAAACTGCTGTTGGGATTGGCACCTAGAGTGCTTGAAGCATCACGCAGTCACTTGAAGGAGATGATGAGACAGACTGTGCGTGTGTGTATGCGTGTGTGTGTGTTGTTATGGCCCCAATTTGTTATTACATTTACAACATCCACAACAGCAAGGGATGACAGACACAATATTAAAACTGAAACACATTTAATTAACAAAGATAACTAACAACTAACTAATCTACTGACTATTCTAATGACCAAGATTGATTAACAAGAAAAACAGAAATATTTACATTCCCTTTTGGTTGGGTTCCTTGGTGATGTCCTGGGTGAGGAAAATGCTCTAACACAGGCAGAAAAGCTTCACAGGTCTAAAAACAGAATGACATGTCTGGTCACATGTATCCTTCTCCTTGCAATTTCTCCTATCTTTTACTGTCTCAATTTTCCCTCCTTATATACTCTTTTTCAAACCCCTCCCACCTTTTAGACTTTTTTTTTCTTTTCTCTGGGACTTGTTTCAGACATGCTCAGAACATGTCCAAACCTAGCTCCAGTCTGGGCTTAACAAAAAAAAGGTAAATACTGCCATCCGGTGGCCTATATTCACATTACTGTGTGTGTGTGTTTTTGTGGATGCATGTGTGTTCACTGTAATGCACATTGGGTAAAATTGTCTAATGATGTTATTTTGTATTAAGGCCTCCAATTGGAAGCATCCATCCTACTCCTCCCAGCACTTTTCCAAGGAAGACCCAAGATTGCTTTTCGAAATTGAGGTAAGCCGTGGACTGTTCACTGGTGTGTGATGCGCACTATCATCAAGAAACTACACTTCTTTCAAATTTTGTTATGCTTTTAAAGTATTTAATATTTGCTAAATAGATCAGTAAATATTATGGACTTTTCAGACAGGGAGAGACACTCCCCCTGCATGTGGCGAGATAAAGAAAATTTGTTGTTTGATAACATCAAAGGTAAAGTTAGGCTTTGCTGTCAGCTTCCCAACTCATTTTATAAAAGGACAGGAAAAAGAGATTGTGCAAGTGTGCAGAGAGAGTCAGTCTCATCCAACAATTTACAGATGATTTACTGAAGCTTTTAGTTTCAGTTACTTCCTCTCCAGTTCTCTTCAGTGGGTGGAGTTAGGCTCTGACCAGGCTGAAGTTACACTTACATCATTAGATTTGCCTTCCAAATGAATCAGAGAGAAGATGGCTATGTAATGGCCGGTAGTATATGACGGCCACGTGCAACGACAGAGAGAAAGAGTATAGCACGAACACAGTACAAACACAGAGAATAAAAAAGACCAAACGCAAGAACTCGCGCTTCCAAAGGACATACAATAGTCCGAAGTACAGAAGCAAAGCTAGATAGAAAAAGGGGTAGAACAAACTCCAACAATAAGAAGATAGAAAGTCATACAAAACCTGACTGCAGATATCTTCTGCTGTAGTGTGAAGCTAAACACAGACACTCTAGCGAAGGAGACGAGCCGGACATCCCGCTTATATAGATTCTGGGGAAGTGCCGCCCCAGCTCAATCAACTTGCTGGGCAAAGAATTCGATGGCCCAGGAATTCTATATCGTCGCAGGACGAGAGCCACAAAGAAAGGTCCAAACAACCCGCACACCTCACAATCCACGAAAGGTTAATGCTATTATCCCTTCTCCCCGCAGGGCCATGCTCAGACTCCTGACATGCCAATGCCAAAAATTCTACTAAATGTCTGCAGGGAGAAATATTAAAAGGATTATGTATACCAAGAATACATGCTACAGGAAAAATATTTACTGTTTGGCCAAGTGTATCATTAATTTCTACAAGAACAACATTCCAAAAATTGTGAATATGTACGCACTCTAAAAAACAGTGAATGTATGTACCTGCTGTATTCTTGCACTTATTACACATCTTTGTCAGAAGTGGGTTCATCTTATTACTGTTATTACTTAATTTGAGACAGCTTGAGTTTATGTACTAAAAGGTTATACATTAATAATTCATCTAAGTAAACAGTTTGTTAAAAAGGTTAATTAAGCTCTATGTATTTTATTTGATTCAATTTGAATATTTCATTTTTGAGTATTAAGGAAATAAGACAGTTTAAAAAGACCAGAGGCTTTGTTCATGTTTGTTTCTGCTTAATGTCTGCATTTCTCATCGGGCTCATGGGGGGAAGCTGGAAGGGTCCTGTTTTATATATATTTCTTCCTTGTTTTAGCTACATTAGAATTTAGCCAGCAAGCTCTGTGGTAAGCTACTTGCACAAGCTGTGTTGTAACCCTTTATAAATTTTCACTAAAGAGAATGTTGAGCAATAAGTCCGGAGTCTCGTCTCGTCTTTCGTCAGTTAAAGGTCAGTAAGTCATACGAATTTATAGCATTTTGGCGACAAGGTTACTTTAATTACATCTTATTGGGGTAATATGCAGTCTATGATTTATCCTAAATTGATGTTCTTTTGCACTATTAGAATTAAAACAATTAGACAAGTTTAGCCAAATGTCATTCCACTCCTCATCTTCATTCTCAACACCAAAGTCAGCCTCCCATTCTGATTTAATTCTTGCTGTATTTTCTTTTGTTGTCCCACAAAGTGTTCCATAAAATCGTGTTACTAATTTTGTTGGGTCTTCACCATTAATAAATACTTTTTTGACAGAAGAAATTACACCAGCGTATAGAGAGCGTTTAAGATTAGATACACCATAATTGCGTAACTGTAAATACCTAAAATAATGGTTGAGTGGAATCTTCATCAGACCATGCAGAAAAGTAATTCCGTTCAAGACCAGGAGGAAAATTCAGGTTAAGAAATAGGGGTGTGAGTGGAGACGTAATATTTTCAAAACCCTCTATTCGCCTAATTAGCCTCCAAACTTTACGAGTGTTTTTTAAAAGGAAATTACCCCAAACAGCTGAGCCAATCCACTTCTTGGAAACATGCAATAGATTTTTCAAAAGTATTGGAGATACTGCATCTGATTCAATATCAAGCCATGTAGATTGTGGGTCATCCTCAAACCTGATACAGTTTAATGTTAGGAACTGCTAGCCCCCCCTTCTCCAATGGAAGCTGTAAGCGAGTAAATTTAAATCTCGAACCCTTGTTTCGCCACAGAAACGCTATGAGAGCACTATTCAGTTCTGATAATGATTTACGCGACAAAATATAGGAACCATATGAAACTGGAACAATAAGCATAGTAAAACATTAATTTTAAACAGGTGCAACTCTCCCCAAGAATGACAAAGAAAGACTAGACCAACGGGTGAGATCCTGCTTGATACGCTGGATTAGAGGAGAAAAATTAGCCTTATGCAAATCAGGTAGTGAAGGGGTAATGTGAATACCTAAATAAGTAAACCAAGAGGAGACCATCACTGGGCATGCAAGGAACTTGCTTGAAGCGAGACATCGCCTCTGATTTTGAATAATTAATCTTGTATCCGGAAAATGTAGAGAAAATTTCAATAACCTCAATAACGTGCTTATTAGACCTGTTCGGATTACTTAAGTAGAGTAATACGTCATCGGTATATAATGATATTTTATGCTGCTTTGTCCTCGTATGGATGCCTTTGATGCCAGAATCTGTACGGATGGCTTGTGCAAGGGGCTGTATTGCTTGGGCAAAAAGTAAAGGTAATTTTGGACATCCCTGAGCAGTATCCCGTCCAAGTAAGAAAACAGGAGATCATTTGCCATTCGTAATTACAGAGGCCTTTTGACACCATGAAATGGGGCTGGAGCCTGCAGGATGATCAGTTTGTCCCACTTAAGTCAAAAATGAATTCTGCTCCATCGGATGCACGACATACCACCTCTAATGACCCTGACCATAGCATAAGCCCCTTGGGCCTTTTGGCCAAGGGGGCAAAGAATTGGAGCATCTTAGCTCGTTGAATAAAGGAGCTAGAGCTGTTTGATATTTTGCAGAAACAGCCCCCTGGTGGCACATTTTTTGACCTATAAAACCTTTAAAATTTGGTAAAATAAAAAAGAAATTATATATATTCGATGATTCCTTGGCAGAACATCCTGCAGTAAAAATTTGAGCATCCTAGCTTGTAGAATAAGATAGCTAGAGCTGTTTGAAGTTTTGCAGAAAAACAAGAAAATCAAGAATTGCAGCAGGAGCAAAATCAAACTCAAGCTAGATCTTGGGCCCATATACATGCATATAAAATAGGAAAAGGATCTGTAGAGAACTGAGGGCGCTGAAACAAAACTGGCATATTTTATGATCTTTGACTTATATAACTGTTGACTCAACAATAGCATAGGCCCTCTCACTTCATGGCCAAACACTAGCTCAAACGGACTGAATCCAGTAGACTCCTGCACAGGGAGGAATCTCTTCCATTAGTGTCAGAGGGATTTGTGGCTCTGAATGAGCATTCTCCTCCTGCACTTTTGTTGATGGACTCATTGGAGTTACGTGATGACCGCTTCTGAGGATCTCATACTTGTACAAGGTATTGAAGGGAGGACTGTATCTGTACCCCTCCGCTCTGTATTCTTGAAGTCAGATTTAGTTACAAGACAGGTAAAGGTGGGATTATGTCAAGTCTACCTATCAAGGGTGTTTCTCTGTTGCTAGGCAATGACCTGGCTGAGGGCAATGGAGTTCCCCCTGTTCATCTTACTTCACAGCCGAGCACTGAAGATGGCGATGAAGACCCATCCCTGTATCCTTCCTGTGCAGTGACTCGAGCTTTGGCCAAGAAGGCTCAAGAAGAAGATGATCTGGTGCCGTCCAGCACATTGAATAGTTATGACTCAGGTGGTTCGCCTCATGACTCTGTTCATCCGACTATGGTTTCTCTGTTTAAGGACTTATTAGACACTTTTATCAGTTCACTGTTTAGTCAGCCAGATGTGTCTGGAGACTCGTCTCTGTCCAGAAAGCGGTTGATTCAGGAGCAAACCAATGATCCTGAAATTTGTATACTAAAGAAGAGAGCCCTTTCTGATGAAAAAATGGACGCAGTTCCAATTGGGTATTATCTCAGGGATGGAGTGCTGATGCGGAAGTGGTGCCCTTATTATATCCCTGCCAATGCACATTGGGCAGTGGTCAAGCAAATTGTTGTTCTGAAGGTCTACAGGAATGAGATCTTAACAATGGCTCATAGTTTGCCTTTAGGAGGTCATCTTGGTGTTAACAAGACTGTTGTCAAGATCATGAAACGCTTCTTCTGGCCTGGACTTTGGAAAGACGTTTCCAACTTTTGGAAAACCAGTCACACTTGTCAGGTAGTTGGAAAACACTAGTTCGACCCACCTGTAGCTCCATTGCAGCCTATGCCAGCATTTGGGGAGCCCTTCTCCAAGGTCATTATTGATTGTGTTGGTCCATTACCCAAGACTAGATCTGGAAATACTTGTTGACAATCATGTGTGCATCTACCAGATTCCCTGAAGCCGTACCTCTACGCAACATCCAGGCAACTGTAATCTCGAGGGCTTTGATAAAGTTCTTCACGTTGTTTGGCCTTCCCAGGGAAATTCAGTCAGACAAAGGTAGCAATTTCACTTCCGGATTGTATCAGCAGGTTGTGTATGAACTAGGTGCAAAGCAGATTCTTTCTAGTGCCTATCATCCAGAAAGTCAGGGTTCCTTAGAGCAGTTTCATTCCACTCTCAAGACAATGATGAGGACTTATTGTTAAGACCATGAGAAAGACTGGGATGAAGGTGTTCTTCTGCTGTTGTTTGCAGCTAGGGAAGCAGTGCAGGAGTCTACTGGATTCAGTCCGTTTGAGCTAGTGTTTGGCCATGAAGTGAGAGGGCCTATGCTATTGTTGAGTGAACAGTTATATAAGTCAAAAATCATAAAATATGCTGGTTTTGTTTCAGCGCCCTCAGTTCTCTACAGATCCTTTTCCTATTTTATATGCATGTATACGGGCCCAAGATCTAGCTTGAGTTTGATTTTGCTCCTGCTGCAATTCTTGATTTTATTGTTTTTCTGCAAAACTTCAAACAGCTCTAGCCATCTTATTCTACAAGCTAGGATGCTCAAATTTTTACTGCAGGATGTTCTGCCAAGGAATCATCGAATATATATATAATTGCTTTTTTATTTTACCAAATTTTAAAGGTTTTATAGGTCAAAAAATGTGCCACCAGGGGGCTGTTTCTGCAAAATATCAAACAGCTCTAGCTCCTTTATTCAACGAGCTAAGATGCTCCAATTCTTTGCCCACTTGGCCAAAAGGCCCAAGGGGCTTATGCAATGCTCAGAGTCATTAGAGGTGGTATGTCGTGCATCCGATGGAGCAGAATTCATTTTTGACTTAAGTGGGACAAACGGATCATCCTGCAGGCTCCAGCCCCATTTCATGGTGTCCATGCCTGCTTCTTTTCCTATCCAGACCATGATCTGGTAGTATGCTCTTCGACAGTGAAGTTTGGTAGCAGATTCAGTTGGGGGCAGACGTTCAGGTGTTACAAATTATGTAGCTGAGATAACCTTCTTGCTGAAGGTATTATATCTCATTGTAGCAAGGGAATCTTTGCTATTGCCACCAAAGAGGGCAGCCATTGCTTGGCACCCAAGATCATCAATCACCTCTGTGGTCTGATTTGACATTGTGAATGCATTGGCACAAGACTGAAGGACAGAATTTCCTTTCAGAAGCTTCTGGAAAGCAGTTTTTTTGCCAACACCAAAAATCCGAGAAGTCGAGTCACAACCAGTCATGGCATGGATGAATAATAAATCAGAACACGTCACATCCAAGGATTTCTTTTAAATGGTTTATGTCATCTTGGCCAGCTTGGACGCCATCTTGAAAATTACGTGTTTCTGGAAGTCAGATTTTGGTACTTTTAGTATGTTATTCACTATGCCCTTGGGTACCAGAATCCATTAAAAAAAACCTTTTGTATCAATTTTTTTGGGGTTCAACCACATATTGACCCGTCTACTCATTTCAAATTTGATGGCTGCTACAGGTCTCACAAAAGTTGGGACAGGGGCCTGTTTACCATGCTGAGAGGTTTGGGTCTCCTTTGATGGACTTTTTGTTGAATTATGCGCCAAATTTTCTCAATCGGTGAAAGATTAAAACTACAGGCAGGAGAATTCAGCACATGGACTCTTCTACTACGAAGCCATGCTGTTGTAATAGCTGTAGTATGTGGTTTTGGATTGTCCTGCTGAAATACACCAGGCCTTCCCTGGAATAGATGTCATCTAGAGGGGAGCATATGTTACTCAAAAACCTATATAAACCTTTCAGCATTCATGGTGCTTTTTAAAACATGCAAGTGTCCCACACCATATGAAGTAATGCATCCCCATACCATCAGAGATGTTGGCTTTTGAACTGAACGCTGATAACAATAGGGATGGTCTTACTCATCTTTAGCCCAGAGGACACAATGCCCATGATTTCCAACAAGAATGTCAAATTTGGAGGCGTCTGACTACAGGACACTTTGCCACAGTCCGTTTTAAATGAGCCCACAGAACACGGTGGCGCTTCTGGATCATGCTAACCAATGGCTTCCTTTTTGCATGATAGAGTTTTAGGTGGCATCTGTGGATGGCACGGCGGACTGTGTTTACAGACAGTGGTTTCTTGAAGTATCCCTGTGCCCATTTAGTAATGTCAATGACAGAATCATGCCGGTGAGTGATGCAGTGGTGTCTGAGGGCCCGAAGATCATGGGCATCCAGCAAAGGTCTTTAGCCTTTTCCCTTACACACAGGGATTTCTTCAGTTTCTCTGAATCTCTTGATGATGTTATGCACTGTTGATGATGAGACCTTCAAAGTCTTTGCAATTTGACTTTGAGGAACAGTGTTTTTCAAGTATTCCACATTTTTTTAACGCAAGCCTTCACAGGTTGGAGAGCCTCTGGCCATCTTTACTTCTGAGAGACTCTGCCTCGCTAATCCCTTTTATAGCTAATCATGTTACACACCTGTTATGACCCCAATTTGTTACTGCTGGACTGAAATTTGGACTTATGTGTGAGAATATATTCGTTTGCAAATTTGGCAGCTGATTGCAAATTCAGTGCTTGCTTCTCAGTAAGGTAGGTCTTAATATCATGCTTAACACAGTTTTTGAATTCCTCAACTAACACCATCTCTTTTAGTGAGTTGAAATCATCCTTGACCTCCATAGAAGTACACGAGCACTCAAAGTAAACCTTCTTCTCGTTAGCAAATTCCACATTAGTCTGATTTGTCAGATTTCTTCAGACCTTCAGAATTTCTGTCGGTAAGCCTTTGGAACCAACTCTTAAGCTGTAAAAATAACCTTTTTGACAACCTCATAATCGGAGAAATTAGATTTCCTTATCTTAACTGTCGAGTTTGAAGCTGTGCTTTAGCCGAAATACAGCATGATTCTCTGCTGGGATTTTTGCATTAGGCCTTAAAGGGTTAAATTCATGCATTCTTTAATTTCATATTCAGGCTGCTGGCTCAAGACCCTGTTTTTTTTTTTTTTTTTTACACAATTTCTTATTCAATTTCTTTCTATCCCTGGACTTTATTTCTCTTAGAAGAAAAATCCAAGACAATTTTTGCTACATTAAAGAAGAGTACATGGGACTCCAAAGGAAAAAATCTGGAATAGATACCCTGAAATGGTGTCTTCTTCACACTGCAGAGTGCTCCGAAGCCATTCTGCCCTTGGACTTTGAATGAGGCAGTGATCTTTGAATGCTGAAGGAAATGGATTAATTTGACAGAGAAACAGCCAAACCGTGATTTCTTGCCCCATATCTTGGTTTTAATTGAACAAAATCAATCTGTCAAGACACTTTGCCAATAAGGCCAATGCTTCCCATTTTCATCGTAGGCATTTTCAATCTTACACTCTGCATGCTTGGAAAGAAAGGGCAGTTGGACTGTCACCTGGACGACTTGTTACACATACAATCCCACAATCTGACAAAAAAAAAAGAAAAAAAAAAAAAGAATACAGTATTCTCTTGGAAGGGGCCTCTTATGGGGGTGATAGGGTTGGGATGTATGGGGGGAGCAGCCGGGATCATGCATCATGCTAATGCTGCATCAGGCAAGTGTTACAGTCTGTGAGTAAAATTTGTTATCAGAGAAATCTACTTAAGATTGTGAACATGACAAAGGTCTGCCAGAATGTAATCAATCATACATGTTGTGGGAATCCAAAGAGAGTTTTCATTCACATCACATTCAGTATTGTACCTTAAAAATCAGAGACAGAGAGGGAAGAGCAGCCAGATGTTAGACCAGTGATGTATATATTCCTATATATTACAAAGGGAAAGGAAGCTAAAAAGGCCACATGGACAGATCAAAACCTCAGCCATATCTATGAAACTTACCCTACTCTTACTATGAAACCAAAACCTTTTCCTCACCATAAACAGCACTAAGCAAGTCCCACTGAGAGCTAACAGCTGAACAATTACTGTGCATAATAATTCAAATCCTTCGGGACTGCATAGGAGAGAGCCAAGCACCTTATCAGCTGGCAAGCGACAAATTGAACTGGCAGACAAGGACAGAGAAATAGTCATGAAGAACACATTGCACACAAGAATACAGACAAATTAATAACGTATTTGGAAACCATCATCAGACACATCCCATGAAATTCTTGACATTTTACAGACACGGGTACAAACTAAATATATCAAAAAGTTTATACCCACAGGCAGACCCATGAATTTCTGCCCTTTTCTCAAAATTTGCTCCCATTTTTAAAAAAGTTGGGTTGCTGTGTAAAATGTAAATAAAAGTAGATAATGAATTGCAAATAAATTTAAACCAGGGACATAGTTTAGGGGGGGACACGGGGGACATGTCCCCTGCACTTTTTGAAAAGGCAGCATTGGACCCCCCCCCCACTTTTCACAGTCCCAAAACTAATGACAAAAAAAAAAAAAACACTGCACGCACTAAGACCTCGGGGAAATAATACCCGCTCAAGCTGCCGGTCACCAATCCTGTTCAACTTTCCCTCACTTCTTCTCTCCAAGTCCTGCCTTTCATTCAAACAGACAGTGAGCTTTGCCAGCATGCAAGAAAAAACGCTGGCGATTCGCAATTTGTAAACCCCCTAACCACCGAAGAAGGATCACATAAGATTTTATATGAAGAAAAAACTATGAGTCACATTAAACCCAATTTTGCAGGGAACTGCTTGTTTTCCTCTTATATAGCTAGCTACGTAGATAAACAGTATTAGAAACTTTCTTAAACGATGTAGTTGAGTTGGGCGATTGATTGTTAAAGCTTGGCAAAAAAATACCGATATTGTTTCATCCTAGCCTTCGTTGCAGACGTCTTATGGTGTTCGGTTAATTTCCCTCACCCTACAACGTCTGCGCACTCGAGCGAGGTTTTGTGTTCCGTGACGTAATGTGATTGTGCTTGATGAGCCAATCAGAATGCTTGTTATATGTTATGAGCTCTGTCATTACTATGGCTTTTCCCTGCGGCTTGTCAAAAATAGTGAAATGGCGGATAAAGAAACTCCTAAAAAACTTGTAGAAAACGACATTTGTTTTGTGTTTAAAACAAAAATCCTCTCAAATACAGACAAGATACGAGTGCATGGAAAAAGCAAGCTTGATATCGCTGCAGTTATAAGCTCTGTCATCTCTGTTAGCACAGCGGTATACACGAACGAGTTATTCGTCTGCCGAACGGGCTGCTATCGCTTACTTGAAAAAATTTCGAAAATCGAGAAAGAACTTGATGATTTATTATGTGAGCTTCATCAACAGCAACAGCATAAATATTGTTTGAATATGCAGCATTCAGCAGTATCTTCATCCACCGTTCACTCAGCCAAGACTATGGAGAACCGTATACTATTGTAAACAATCCTCTTTCCACACTTCTCTTCTCCATTTCGGTATCGACCAGACTTAAACTCGTTGCTTTCACTCCTATGTTATTCAAATAATTGACTTGATCCTTCATAAGGTTGACAAGAGGAGAAACAATAACAATAGGCAGTTCTTTATTAGGAAACGCTTCCCCGAGGATTGGAAGAGCTTGGTAAATGAGCGATTTGCCAAATCCTGTTGGCAAATTTACGTAGACATCGTTCCTCTGGATAACTAAGTTGTTCATTGCTTGTTCTTGTAAGCATTCACACTTTCAATATTGATGGTTTTGAAGATTTCTCCAAAGCTCGAGAGAAAACATGTTCGCCACCGTCCGCCAATTTGGCTTTATCTGTTTCTGCATATGTAATTAGCTCCTGGATTTTAGGAGCTTCTTTCTGATTGGTGGAACACAAAATATCGTTTGAGTGCGCAGATGTTGTAGGGTTAGGGAAATTACACCATAAGACGTCTGCAACGGAGGCTAGTTTCATCCCAGGTCATGATACAGATCCAGTGAGGTGCCGTCGGACGTCAGTTAGGAGAGTCAGAATCCTCACCGTTAAACTAACGATAACTCACGATTACTTTGCTTGATTAGCAATCTGAGGATTGATTAAATAATGGACAAGACTAAACGACATGGCGCGCCAGTGCCATCCACAACATTATTACTCAGTGCATCGAATTTAAAATGCTCACGAGACAGCAAATTTGTTCATGATCTTTCAGGAAGCTAACGTGATGCCATTAACAAATATTAAAACTTTTCATATGCGGCGTTCAATGTGTGGGCAATATGTTTATGGTTACATTTTCCCCTTTAAATACGCACTTCTAAATGCCATTCAAAAAATGGGGACTTTCTTTCCATTCTTCTTTAATAAACAGATAAACAAAAGGTCAAAACCATACACGGGATTACCGAGAGAGTTGAGTTTTTTTTCAAATTAATTATTGAGATTTACATTCTTGGAGTCTCAAATCAAAGCGTGGACGTAGATGATTTTTTTTTCTTGGTCACTATCATCTCTTAATAATTCTCTTTTATTTATAGGTCAGCCACTGCAGTCAAATTCACTGTGGTCACTTGAAAGGGTTAGGTTAACCTGACGACGGACTTGAAATGACATCTCAATTGTGTTAAGAGGCTAAAAGCATATTAAATGCCTGCCTTGTTTGAGCCGCTTAGGTGCGAACTCTAGCAGGAGCATAACTTGGTGTAGGCAAAACCAAATTTCTTTGTTTGTCTCGATATTGACAGTACTCCTTCACCACAAACAACAAAGATACGTGTTGAAATTAACCGGAGTTCCCCTTTAATCGTTACGGGCTACATAAAGCCTATGCTAGTTCTTAATTGTTTGGTAAGAAATAAAGTTAAAATTGACTGTCAATCAGGCATAGCATGTGAAAACAGGTTGACCAAATCTAGCAATAAAAAGAAGTCACTCCCTTCCCTAACCGCACGTCTCTGTTCAGATCTGACCTGGGACTGCACTAGGAAACATGATTTGATATTTTCGAGGTGTCTTGAGGTTTAATCTGGTTTTCAGGACCTGACCTGGGACTGCAGTACGAAACATAATTTGATATATTCGAGGTGTCTTGAGGTTTTATCTGGTTTTCAGGACCACTTCAATAGTTCATTTCTAACCAGGGTAAATCAGCACGTTGACCGATGCCAGTGGCTCTCAAACTCGATTCTGGCGCCCCACTGTGTATGCGGGTTTTTGTTGCAACCGCGACCACAATGGTTAGATTTTAAATCTGTTTATTTGTCTTAATTTGCTGCATTCCATGTTCAGAGCAATTATTTACCTTCTTAGCCTGCGTTTTGATGGACATATCCATTGTGCCATGAAGAATAAAAAACGCTTGAACATATTGCGCTTACTTTCTAAAATGTTAGGATTTTCAGGTAAAAACATTATGAAACAGATCAAATTAGACTTATGAAATCAGTAAGCTCTAAGTTAGGTTGCTCAAAGTGGTGTTTTCAGTTCTCGCAAAATAATTTGCCTGAACTGAATAAACACGACACAAAACTGGTGTGACTGTATTGTTTGCCAGTATATAATTAGTGTTTACAACCATGTGTCAACAGCTTCAGTGATGGAGCCTATTGTTTATTGATTAACCAATTGTTTAAATTGATTAAATCAATGGTTTGTTTCCCTCAGCAGTTATTTGTACTAATTTTAATATATCTCAACTTGGATATGGAATTTTTATTCTTCATGGCATGTATAGATTTGGCATATGTGGATGAAGAACTGCTGTAAATGTAAATGCGCCTAATTAAGACAAATAAACTGTTATGATTCTGCCATGTCTGCCTTGACCATGTTCATGCCTTACCTATTCTGACTGCCTTCTGTGTTTTCTGACTATTTGCCATGCCTGACTATTCTTTGTATTATGTATTGTGAATTGGTAACTTTGACTTGTCATGTTTTATCTTAGTTTACTTTTCCATGTTACTTTACTATCAGTTCCACTTCCACAGCCGAGGTCTTTAAGAATTTTCCACAGCCCTGTGGGATTACTATTGTTTTCCTTCATTAAATTTGAATAGTAATAATGTTTTGCTGTCCTAATTTTTTCTTGCACTACATTCCTTTGTTTTTTTGAAAAACTCAAAGTCCACCATGTCCTGTGATTGCTTAAACTTAATCAGAGCCTCATCCCGTATTTTAATTATATGAAAGATGCTATGATCAAACCAGGGTTTAGTTCTGCTTGCCTAAAGGGGGCCACTGTATTCACCACCTGCAGAAATAGATGTTATGTACTCCATGCTTCATCTATCTGTAAGCTTTGTAACCTGAAACCAGTTTACCTTTTGCAAATGTGCACTGAACATATCCACAGAGTAGTGTTCAATAGAGCGGACCTTAATTGTCTTATGACTTGTAAACATCTTGAAGCTGCAGTCGGTAACTTTGAGGAGAGAGAGAGGACTTCGCACAAAAATTTGAAAAAAAGCAACTTTCAGATCCCTCCCCCTCCCTCTCCACTGCACTCCTCAAACCCTCCCCTAGAGAGCTACCGTGCACGCGAACTGTTATCCATGCAACTGCGGAGAGATTTTGCACGTTCACATTATGAAAGCGGCCAAGTTGCCGAGGCGAGACGTTACTGTTGCGAACAGTCAACACTGCTGGCCAACACACGGCGCGTCGTTAGACCTGAAAATTCCGGGGCTAATATCACTCCTTTTATTGAAAACAAGCGTTTGCCACCAACATACATGACAATATCCACCGCCGCTTCAATTTTACGTGTTTGTACAGACGGAGCCCAATGCTATATCCCCCGCTTCGCGGTAATCGCGCGGCGAGGCATAATTAGTCCTGGCAGATTCTGGATGGTTTTCCTTCATTCACACGTTTTCCAATTCAAGAATAATCAAGTGGCAGTTGAAGACACGACTTCTCTCCCCCAAGCGACCTGAAAGCGACAAAATATTGGGCTATATTCAGTACCAAAAAATTATTAGATTATATTAGGTCTATGCACCATCACTCGGCGATGGCATTTCATAACTCTTCAGCGAATGAAGGTAATTTCGGCGAAAAGTACATACACCTGTTTTTGCAGCACGGTCGCTCAATTCGTAGTTAAAAAAAATATATATATATATATAGACAGCTGTCCGATTGGAAAATGTAAACGGACGAAACCACTTACTAGTCTGAAATGCCGTCGCCGAGTGCAGGTGCATAGACATAACTATAATTAAATTATTTTACTGTCCCAAATGCAGCGCATTATTTTGTCGCTTTTAGATTGCATGGGGGAGAGAAGCCGTCTCTTCAATTGCCACTTGATCATTCGTGAATTGAAAAACTTGTTAATAACGGAAACCCATCTAGAACTAGAACGGGCACTCGGTAGAGCGCATACCTTCGCCGACGCCACTGAATCACTCGCCACTGGCGTTGGTTTCATGCCGATCGGATAAAAATTGACTGAGATATGGCCGAAAGTCGGTTTTGACCTTTTCGTGGCCTTGACCTTGACCTTTGACCCGATCACTCCCAAAATCTAATCGATTGATCCTCAAGTCATGCCAAATCAACCCACCAAATTTTATGAAATTCCGTTTGGTACTTTTTGAGTTATTAGATACACATACATACACACAGACAGACACACAAACAAATAAATACACGGGGATCAAAACATTACCTTCGTCAGCGAAGTCGCTGGCGAAGGTAATTAGCCAGGATGAATTTTTTTCAAAAAAAGGAGGAATCTTAGCCCCGGATTTTTCAGGTCAAACGACACACCTGCCAACAAAGGAGCAGAAATAAATCATGTCGACATAAACAGTAATCTACAGCAGTATGTATTCATTAAAAACCCAGCACACACTTATTTCAGGAAATTGCCCGTTTTTTGAGTACAGAAACTGTCGTGAATCCAGCTGAATGGCCAGTAAATCATGTATGTCAGCATTTAGCTGTGAGAGCACAGAAACGTTACACATATTTATAAGGACGACAACACAACTGATAAGACTGCCAGGTCACTTCATAAAGAGATTTTCTGCTGCTTTCTAATAAAACAACGCCAGTAACGTTAGCCCTAGCATCTGAAACAGGCTAACGTTAGTTCGACTGCAACATCACAGTAACATCACATGCACTGCGGGGTACTGTAACAATTAAAAGACTCTGGCTATTCGAACAGCCACTGTGCTTGTAAGCGACGTTCACTCGCTTATTAGCACAGCGAAAATGAATTGATGCAGGTTAGGGCTGTAGTTAGTTTGGTGAGCATGTCAGCGACGCCAACTCACTTATTTGCAAAGCAAAAATGAACCAACAAATAAAGCAGGGGTTTACCTGTCAAGGAGAAAAGTCGCAAACTCTGCGTCAGTTTTTAATACTTCCAGATCACGGAGTTCCTTCCACCTCTAAACAGCCACTCCGATGTTCACTCTGGTTTTATCCTGGGTTTTGTTAAATTCTTTCTTTTGTGCTTTTTTTTTCTTCTGGCTTCCTTTTTTACTAGTCTTAGCCATGTGTGCTGTTTCTGGAAACTGAGGTATCGGCTTTTTTTTCCTCGCTGATGGCTCTAAGCTCCTGAACCCGCTCTCGGAGATTTGAACTTGACTGAGCACTGGCATGAACTGAGGAGGAAGGGGGAGGGGGCTGTCTGCAGCGCGTGCATGTGCACTGTTTGACGTCTGTCAGACACCATCCTGGCGATAATTGGTTCTTTCTAGTCGGTCCCAAGGATTATTTTAAACTGCAGTAGGAGCATTAGGTGGGATTAAATTAGCCTTTTTTAAATTACAGAGTACTAGCTTTATGTAATACTGTCTGTACACAGTGACCGTTTTGTCAAAAATGACAAAAAGTTACTTTTCTAAAATGGTCACTTTATGGACCATTTCTTTAATGGTCACTTATACCATACATTATTACACCACTGTTGGAAATATTAGCTTTGTCAGACACTAGAATTAAATCGATAGTCGTCCATGAATTTTCAGTGACACGAGTTGGTTTAGCAGTCAGCTGAGTCAGACCAAAAAAAGTTGACATAGGCTCTAAATGTAGGCGATGATACATCAGAAACATCAGTACTAAAATCTCCTCGCAATAAACACTATTTATCAGCTCCACCACAGTTTGTAAGCGCATTCTCCAAGCAACCATATAATGTGCTGTCCAGAGGTGACTATCACGTTGCGGGTTCGAGCCCCGGTCGTACCAACCGTCAGTGGTTGGCAGCTTTTTCAGAGTAGCGCACAATTGGCCATCGCGCTACAGGGTTTCAACTTGGGAAGGGACAGCCGGGTATGGGATGCAAACAGCTTTGTTCGTTGCTCAAGCGCCTCCTGTTGGCCAGACGGGCGCTCGTCAGGAAAATTCTGGGTTTGTTCATGTCCAGGTATCCTCCGCCCTCGTTCTGAACTTGCGAAGATTCAACCAATGAGTGTATAAGAAGCAGTGGCTGACAGGCAAGTGCTTCGGAGGAGAGCCGTGAACTGTATTCACTATCCTGAGTTGGCAGCAAGGGGTCGCATACGAGCAAGCGTTGTACATAGTTCACCAATTGGGCATTCCAGATTCAGGTGGGATTGGAGATGCCAAATTAAAAAAAAAAAAGTGCAGTCATTGGGCGGTCTGTATCACACGCCCACCAGCATGGGTTTTGTTTTTGATTTTTTATAGTTTATATCAGAATGAATGTACGCACAAACCCCACGTCTGTAATGATTTCGGTCTTTCCTGAAAAGAGAATAATTGTCAATGCAAATATCATAGTCACTTACTGAGTTATGAAGCCGGGTCTCTGAAATACAAAATACTCCCACCTGCCAAGCGTGCACGAGGGACCGAATCTCGTCAAACTAAGGCAGAAGGCTCCTAATATTAAGATGAGCAAAGTGCAGACCTTTGCAAGCGGTAAATTTAGGCAGACTGCAGAATGGATCCGTTACCTCCACCAAGCCGCTGTCTGTAGGCGTCTTGTCAGACCCAACCCAGCCCTCCCTGGGGACAGGATCACCACACGATCCTCCTCGCTCCGTCCCCGCTGATTTCCAACATGGAGTACACACAACTCCACCCTGCTTGTCCTCCCCACCACGGCCAACCCCGCCACACAACTCGCCAGGATCACAGTTGCCAGTGAAGCTCAGCCCTTCCGCCCGGTCAGGAAAATCCATGCTCAGGTAGCGGGATGGAAAGGACCCAGCAAAGGTATGCAGTTCAAACTCTGCACTGCCTGGGAGTAGCGCACTGGTCTGTTCTTGAATGGCACACCTGTCAGTCCTATGGCTCTCGCTGAAACTCCCCTCAGTTTGATTGTTTGATGGGCCCGGGCATTGATGATGTCTACGGACAAAAGCAGACACAAAATGACGATAAGTCCAGCTGCGTGGACATGCTTTTTTAATTACCAGTACAATCCGTCGATGGGCTTCGCTATTTAACGGATGATGTATAAATGTGAGCAGATGTGAGCAGTAGGCTGAGTTTCCCAAAGCTGAAGTTGAGTAATTGTTTGCCAGCTTGTTTGTGCTCCAAATGCAAATAAGGCTCAAATGAATACCTAAAATACTTAAAATTCTTAAAATGGCAATGTTTCCTGCCAGCTGATGTATCAAGATAATTGTAGCCTGTTATGTTAGAAACTAGAACATAGAGACACGACGCTGCCAAGGCTCCATTTACACCTACCACCATCTTGCTTGTCTTTGCTCAAAACGCTAATGCTTGCTGGCTACAAATTTTTTTTCCGCAGGTTGGTTGGTACCATTACGTACATCAGCCAATCACAGCTCGGCTGCACTCAAGCATCGATGAGAATGGAAAAGCATCTCTGTCAGCTGAGTTGTGGACGCGGCAAATTTGTTAACGCTTGTCTTAGACCAAGGTACCTTTAAACCGTTTGATTTTTAAATTTAAATGACAGAAAAGAGAAACAGGCCGATTTTTCGCTTTTTCAATTTGAGGAACAAAACGAAAATCAAGATTTCAGCTCATTTTCTCGTTTTTTGGTTCTTATTAGGAAATGGATTTACCACTCAATATTTTGTTTCCGTTGGTGGGCGGTTGTTTGATTTCTAAATATGAATAACACATCCAGAAAGGAGTTCAATTTAAGGAACTGTCAGTGCAATGTAGTTACATAATTTAAATATGTCTAAATTTCTTTAGATATGGAGTTACAGATTTTCACAGTAACTTATAATTGTCTGTATATTATTTTCAAGTGTTGACTCGGAAGAAAAAAATGTATTACCTCTGTTTTGAGTGTAGTTTTCAAAAGTACAGTAATTAGTAGTTTTTAATATATTTTCCATTTCTATTTGTCTTTTTTTAGACATTATGACCAACCCCATGTTTGCGTCATGCTGCCGCAGCCTGGTGGGGTGCAGGATTTGCATCCAGGAGTGGGTCAACACATCCAACCAGTGCCTCAAGTGCCGCAATGAAGATCCAGTATACACAGAGGTTGTGGGGCTGTCAGCAGCACTAACATGCCTGAAGGCCCTTCATTAAAAGGCCTAAATAAAAAGACAGCCATACTTGGTGTTGTGTTGAGTTATGTTCAGTAGATTCCATGTTCCACAGATGTTCATTTATGTATTTATTTTTGTTTTTATGCAAAAAGAGGCACCTGTATTATGTTGTGGTTATGTTATGTTTTGGTTGATTCTGTGTTGAGTGTGTATTAAAATCATAATTTAATATCTGTTGTAAGTTGTGTATTTGAATACATGCAGAGATGCAGATGGACTTTTTGGATAATCCTATTGTATACACATTCCGACTGTTAATTCTTTAAATATCAAGACCCCACCAGGTAGGATACTGTATGGGTGAATAGCAGCCACAGACACAATTGTGCTTAGTAACAAAATACTTTATTGATCCCAATTAGTGCAAACAGAAAAATAAGACTAAAAAGAAACAATTTAAGTCAAAATACACAATTTGAGAACTAGATTTACAAATTCATAGACACGTACAAATGGTATACAGTGTCAACGAGTGCAACATGAGTACTGGAGATGTGCAATGGGCAGGAAGTCTATTAAGTAAACTCAGATTAGTGGGTGATGTATGGAGTCCAGAGTGCTGTCTGAGAGAGGTGAATACTCGTAAAGATAATGTCTGACTACAGAGTCCAGTGACCCATATTTCTTACTTTAGCATTAGGGATTACTCCACCATATCAAGTAGTGTGTTTGAAACAGCCCACAGTGTGTTTTGTCTATCATCAATTTACTCCTTTGTGATCACAACTGGGGGAAAGTCCAATGACAACTGTCATTCAGAGGCCTATACAGTGCGACACCTGCTGGTCATTTTCAATAAGTAGGCTACTACAAAAACATGTAGGGGGGGTGTCTTTGTACTAAAATGTAGAGTGTCTGCCTCTCTGACCCGTGGAGAGAGCCGGTTCCGCAGTAAAGGAGCCCAGTAAATGAATGCTCTACTTGCCAGTCTGTTTTTAGAGATATTGGGAGTTATTATAACTCCCAGTGACCTGTCTGATTGTCAGAACCATCGACAGCGAAGGTGACTGACAGCTGTCACAGTCCCAGATCCGCCACAGATGCGGTCAGTAAGCCTAACAGAAAATCACATCTCGCTGCGAATGCAATTACCAAAATACTTTTAAAAATCAACTGTCAATAAGGAACTCATGTGAGCGTCACAAAAAACAAAAATAAACAAACAAACAAAATAACGTCCCTTTTAGGGACGGTAGGCTGCATTGGAAAATGTCACACTGTGCGACATTTGTTGGTCATTTTTGGTAACTACTTTTGGAGTCTCTGCCACCAGCGGCTATTTACAAGAAATCACTTTGTGCAAATTCCTACCGTTCTTCAAATCCCCATTGATGATGTCGGAGCAAATTTACAGAACAGCGCTGCTTGGATGAAATGTCTTATTGTGGACCTTCACAGTTTCTCGGGATCTCACAAATGTTCTAATTGTTGAACGGAAGAACTTTTATTTTGAAGAATTCAGGGCAAAGAAGCACACGTGTCAATTAGAGGACCCGCCCACCGACGGAAACAAAATATCGAATGGTAAATACGTTTTATAAGTGTTATGGCCCCAATTTGTTATTACATTTATAACACAACAGCAACAGCAAGGGATGACAAACACAGTTTTAACAACTAAAACACATTTAATTTTTAACAAAGACAAAGACTAATAACAACCTACAACTAAAGACCAAGATTGATAAATAAGAAAAAAACAGAAATAATTACAGTCCCTTTTTGGTGGGGTGGCTTGGTGATGTCCTGGATGAAGAAAAATGCTCAAACACAGGCAAAGAAATCCACAAAAGAAACGTCACAGGTCTTGAACAGAATGGCAGGTCTGGTCATCTTCTTGCAATTTCTCCTACTACTTTACTGTCTCAATTCTTTTCCTTATATACTCTTTTGCAGACCCCACCCACATTTAGACCTCTTTTTTTTAATTTTCTGAGACTTGCCCCAGACATGTCCAGGACATGTCTAAACATGACTCCAGTCTGAGCTTAACAAAAAATGGTAAATACTGCCATCTAGTGGCCTATATTCACATTACACCTCCATTCCAAAAGGGAAAAATTTTGACTCATAAAGGCAAAATTTTTCTTTTCAATACAAAATGGTTAAGTGAACACTTGTCTATATATACATATCATACAATATTCAAACACATGATATACACATTCAAACACGGGATCAGCAATCAGCAATTACATTGTCTGTACCCTTCACATGCTTAATTTCCAAGTCAAACTCCTGTAAAATCAAACTCCAATTCAACAATCTCCGATTCTTGTTTTTCATCTTACTCAAAAACATTAACGGATTGTGGTCAGTGTACACAATCATTGGCTTTTGTCCTGTACAAACATAAACCTCAAAGTGTTGTAAAGAAAGGACCAGAGCCAACAGTTCCTTCTCTATTGTGGAATAGTTCCTTTGGTGGCGATTGAACTTCCTGGAGAAGTATGCCACAGGATGCTCAATGTCATCAGAGTCACTTCTCTGTAGGAGCACAGATCCACAAGCTTGGTCGCTAGCATCGACCGCGATGGAGAACGGTTTGTTGAAGTCAGGAGATTTGAGCACGGGGAAGTGACACAGCAGAGACTTCAGGCGATCGAAGGCTCTCTGGCATGCATCATCCCAGGTGAACTTTACGCCTTTCTTCAGTTGGTTAGTTAGACTGAGAGCAATCTCAGCAAAGTTCTTGCAGAACTTGCGGTGTACCCGATCATTCCAAGGAAGCGGCGCAAAGCTTTTTTGTTGTCAGGAACTGGAAAGTCCATGATGGCTTGGACTTTAGCATTTATGGGTGCCACCTTACCCTGGCCTATGACGTAGCCAAGATAGGTGACAGTAGCACAACCAAAGTCACTCTTGTTCAGGTTAACAGTCAGGTTAGCCTGGGTCAGGCGCTGGAACAACGTCTCTACATCTTTTAGATGTTCTTCCCAGGAGTCACTCCATGTGATCAGGTCATTAATGTATGCACCCGTGTGTGGCAATCCGGCGATTGTAGACTGTATCATCCTTTGGAACGTGGCTGGGGCATTTTTCATGCCAAAGGGTAGGACTTCATACTGGTACAATCCAGATGGTGTGGCAAAAGCAGAGATGCTCTTGGCCCTCTCAGTTAAAGGCACACACCAATAACCCTTCAATAAATCAATCTTGGTCAGAAACTTTGCTTGCCCTACACTATCAATACAATCATCAATCCTAGGTATTGGAAACACATCAGTTCTAGTTACAGCATTGACTTTGTGATAATCTGTACAGAATCTAGTTCTTCCATCAGGTTTTGGAACTAGCACACAGGGTGAACTCCAATCGGAGTTGGAGGGTCTGATAATATCATGTTTTAACATGTACTCAACCTCTTTCTCAGCAATCTTTCTCTTTTCAGGATTCATCCGGTATGGATGCTGTTTTATTGGTTTGGCATCACCAACATCTACATCATGAGAGGCTATAGTGACTCTCTTTGGAACATCAGGAAACAAATCCTCATATTTCTTGATCAACCTTTCAAACTGATCTCTCTGTGAGGGTTCTAAGTGCTGGAGTTTTACATCAAGATTTTGCAACACTTCAGTGTTTGACAATTTGCATGAAAGAACTTCAGCTTTAATTCTTGGTTCATCATCTTGAAACTCCCCCTCATCTTCACACGTTTCGACCATTGGAGAATCTGAAGTGACAGCTGCAACCCTAGCATTTCTGTCATGATAAGGCTTTCGCATGTTAATATGACACAATTGTTTTGGTTTTCTCCTATCTGGAGTCTTCACAATGTAATTTAGATCATTGAGTTTTGTCAGAATTTCATATGGACCATGAAATCTAGCCTGCAATGGATTGGACTGCAAGGGAAACAACACAAGGACCTTGTCTCCTGGTTTAAACTCACGGCTTCTAGCCTTATGATCATACCAAGTTTTCATTTTTCCCTGACTTGATTTCAAGTTCTCTTTGGCAAGGTCACAAGCTGCACGCAATCTTTCCTTGAACTTGCTAACATAGTCTAACAGACTGATTTGCGGCTCTTCCTCTTGCCATTGTTCACTCAATAATAGCAAAGGTTCTCTCACTTCATGACCAAACACTAGCTCAAATGGACTGAATCTAGTAGACTCCTGCACTGCTTCTCTAGCTGCAAACAACAGCAAATGAACCCCTTCATCCCAGTCTTTCTCATGGTCATAACAATAAGTCCTCATCATTGTCTTGAGAGTGGAATGAAACCGCTCTAAGGCACCCTGACTTTCTGGATGATAGGCACTAGAAAGAATCTGTTTTGCACCTAGTTCATACACAACCTGCTGAAACAATCCTAAAGTGAAATTGCTACCTTAGTCTGACTGAATTTCCCTGGGAAGACCAAACAACGTGAAGAACTTTATCAAAGCCTTCGAGATTGCAGTTGCCTTGATGTTACGTAGAGGTATGGCTTCGGGAAATCTGGTAGATGCACACATGATTGTCAACAAATACTGATTTCCAGATCTAGTCTTGGGTAATGGACTAACACAATCAACAATGACCTTAGAAAAGGGCTCCCCAAATGCTGGGATAGGCTGCAATGGAGCTACAGGTGGGTCTAACTGGTGTTTTCCAACTACCTGACAAGTATGACAGGTTTTGCAAAAGTTGGAAACGTCTTTCCGAAGCCCAGGCCAAAAGAAGTGTTTCATGATCTTATCAACAGTCTTGTTAACACCAAGATGACCTCCTAAAGGTAAACTATGAGCCATTGTTAAGATCTCATTCCTATAGACCTTCGGAACAACAATTTGCCTGACCACTGCCCAATCTGCATTGGCAGGGATATCAGGAGGGCGCCACTTCCGCATCAACACACCATCCTTGAGATAATACCCAACTGGAACTGCATCTATTTCTTTTTCAGGAAGGGCTCTCCTCTTTAGTACACCAATTTCAGGATCATTAGTTTGCTCCTCAATCAACCGCTTTCTGGACAGAGACAAGTCTCCAGACACATCAGAATCACCAGACCCATCCGGCTGGCTGAATAGAGAACTGATAAAAGTATCTGATAAGTCCTCAAACGGAGAAACCATAGTAGGCCAATCAGAGTCATGAGGCAAACCACCTGAGTCCTGACTATTCAATGTACTGGACGGCACCACAACATCATCTTCTTTAGCCTTCTTGGCCATAGCACGAGTCACTGCGCAAGAAGGATACAGAGATGGGTCCTCATCCCCATCTTCAGTGCTCGGCTGTGAAGTAAGATGTACAGGGGGAACTACTTTGCCCCCAGCCAGGTCATTGCCTAGCAACAGAGAAACACCCTTTATAGGTAGACTTGACATAAGTCCCACCTTTACCTGTCCTGTAACTAAATCTGACTTCAATAATATAGAGCGCAGGGGTACAGATACAGTCCTCCCTTCAATACCTTGTACAAGTATGAAATCCCCTGAAGCGGTCTCATCACGTAACTCCAAGGAGTCCATCAACAAAAGTGACTGAGAAGCTCCGGTATCCCTTAGGATATATATGGGGACAGGAGTAGTATGCTCATTCAGAGCCACAAATCCCTCTGACACAAATGGAAGAAATTCCTCCCTCACAAAGTCAGCTGTATTAGGCTTTTTAGCCCCACAAGAAGCAGGCAATTTAGCAGATTGGTTATCTACTACAGGGGTTTCTAACCTTGTTTTCACAAAGGCATTTGGTTTGGTATCCTTTTCTTTTTCTTTCTTAGCAACAGTTAGTTGTAACATGACCAGATTTCTTGCAATAACTGCAAACTAGACCACTTTTGTCACTGTCAGCTTTCACACTTTGATCAGACCTGCTACTGGATTTCTGAGCACCATCACCAGATTTGTCTTTGGGTGAGGAATCTTGGGTATCACCATAACCCTTTTTCTGAAATTGGGACCATCTATTTTTACTGCTAGACTGAAATTTAGACTTATGTGTGAGAACATATTCATCTGCAAATTTGGCAGCTGATTGCAAGTTCAGTGCTTGCTTCTCATTAAGGTAGGTCTTAACATCATCCTTAACACAGTTCTTGGATTCTTCAACTAACACCATCTCTTTTAGTGAGTTGAAATCATCCTTGACCTCCATAGAAGTACACCAGCGCTCAAAGCAAACTTTCTTCTCATTAGCAAATTCCACATAAGTCTGATTTTCAAATTTCTTCAGACCTCTGAATTTCTGTCGGTAAGCCTCTGGAACCAACTCATAAGCTCTCAGAATAACCTTTTTGACAACCTCATAATCAGAGGAATCATCTGCAGACAAAGCCGAATAGGCTTGTTGAGCTTTACCCTTGAGGACAGTTTGCAACATCAGAGGCCAGTGTTCCTTTGGCCACTGGCAACTCTTTGCTACCTTTTCAAAACACTGGAAATAGTTGTCAACATCCTTTTCCGAAAATGGAGGCACCAGTTTTACCTCCTGGCTAGCACGAAATTTATTTTTAGTTTGAATTTTAATTTTTAGTTGCTCCATTTGGAGTCTTTCTTCTCTATCGAATTTCTCTAATTCAAAATCTCTCTGTCTCTGTCTCTCTCTTTCTGCTCTTTCCTCTTTCTCTCTCTCAAATTCTCTTTGTTTTTATTCTCTTGCTAATTTTTCTAACTCAAACTGCCTTTGTTTTTCTTTTTCTTCCCTCTCAAATTCTCTTTCTTTTTCTTTTTCCTCCCTTTCTTTTCCTCTTTCCTCCCTTTCAATCTCTAGCATTTTTAATTTAAGTTCCATTTCTATATTTGGATTTTCCACTGGAAACTGTTCCAGATCTCCTGGTGCAAACACATTTTCATCAATGTAATATTCAACTATCTCTCTAGCCAGTCTTGCTTTTCGCATGGCTGGTTTTACCTCTGTCAGCTCCAACTGTCTGCAAATTTCTAGCAGTTCTGTCTTTTTAAAAGACTTCAAAACCCCTACGGTTGGTGATGCCAAGAAATCATCCATTGCTGTTGTCAATATATATCTAGGAAAATTCACAAAAACAATTTCACAATTTGGAATGTTAGATTTTCAATAAATTACTCACACAATGGTCTATCCCGGACCTTGAGCCCCCAATTTGTTATGGCCCCAATTTGTTATTACATTTATAACACAACAGCAACAGCAAGGGATGACAAACACAGTTTTAACAACTAAAACACATTTAATTTTTAACAAAGACAAAGACTAATAACAACCTACAACTAAAGACCAAGATTGATAAATAAGAAAAAAACAGAAATAATTACAGTCCCTTTTTGGTGGGGTGGCTTGGTGATGTCCTGGATGAAGAAAAATGCTCAAACACAGGCAAAGAAATCCACAAAAGAAACGTCACAGGTCTTGAACAGAATGGCAGGTCTGGTCATCTTCTTGCAATTTCTCCTCCTACTTTACTGTCTCAATTCTTTTCCTTATATACTCTTTTGCAGACCCCACCCACATTTAGACCTCTTTTTTTTAATTTTCTGAGACTTGCCCCAGACATGTCCAGGACATGTCTAAACATGACTCCAGTCTGAGCTGAACAAAAAAAGGTAAATACTGCCATCTAGTGGCCTATATTCACATTACATAAGTAAGAACCAAAAAACGAAAAAACTGTCTGTTTCTCCTTCCTGGATGTGTTACTCAGATTTAAAAATCAAAAGACTGCCCACCGACGAAAAAAAAATATTGAGTGGTAAATCCATTTCCGAATAAGAACCAAAAAACAAGAAAACGAGCTGAACTCTTGTTTTTTGTTGTTTTTTGAAGTCTTTTAAAAAGACAGAACTGCAAGAAATATGCAGACATTTAGAGCGAACAGAGGTATAACCAGCCATGCGAAAAGCAAGACTGGGTAGAGGGATTGCTGAATATTACATCGATGAAAATGTGTTTGTACCAGTGGCGTAGCCAGCGGGTGTGCCAAAACACATCCCTTTATGACAGCAATAAGTCCTGGCTAGTTCTCAATCATTTTCATTTATTGACGCATTTACCAATTATAGTAATTGGCAACTGAAGATACTCTCCATATGCGATCTAACAGCGATGAAATCATGGGCTAAATTCAGTACAGTTGCGGAACAAGATCCAAGTTGCACAAAATTGCCGTTTAAAGCAATTGTTAGTCCTGACCTGTTCTCAGTCATTTTCATAATTACCAGAACGTTCACTCCGACAGAACTCCACAGTTAATAGGTGCTGCTTGTCCTCCCTGATTAGGTAAGACGAATGAATGATTGTCGGAGAGAACAAGCAGCAACCCAATTTTCTGTTCTTGTTCCACTACTGTACTGAATTTAGCCCATGATTTCATCGCTGTTAGATCGCATATGGAGAGAAAAGCGTGTCTTCAGTTGCCAATTACGATAATTGGAAAACGCGTCAATCATGGAAAATGATTGAGAACGAGCCAGGACTTATTGCTGTCATAAAGGTACGTGTTTTGGCACACCCGCTGGCTACGCCACTGGTTTGCACCAGGAGATCTGGAACAGTTGCCAGTGGAAAATCCAAATATAGAAATGGAACTTAAATTAAAAATGCAGAGATTGAAAGGGAGGAAAAAGAAAAACAAAGGTAGTTTGAGTTAGAAAAATTAGCAAGAGAAGAGAAAAAAGAAAGGGAGGAAAAAGAAAAACAAAGGCAGTCTGAGTTAGAAAAATTAGCAAGAGAAGAAAAACAAAGTGAATTTGAGGGGGCAGAAAAAGAAAAACAGACCATTTGAGAGAGAGAAAGAGGAAAGAGCAGAAAGAGAGAGACCGAGACAGAGAGAAGTTAGATGAGAAGAACTGCTCCAACTGGAGCATACTATTTCCAGTACTTTGAAAAGGTAGTTGTCAGTGGCCAAAGAAACACTGGGCTCTGATGTTGCAAACTGTCCTCAAGGGAAAAGCTCAACAAGCCTTTTCGGCTTTGTCTGCAGATGATTCCTCTGATTATGAAGATGTCAAAAAGGTTATTTATCAAAGTTGGTTCCAGAAGCTTACCGACAGAAATTCAGAGGTCTGAATAAATCTGACAATCTGATTTATTTGGAATTTGCTAACGAGAAGAAGGTTTGCTTTGAGCGCTAGTGTACTTTTATGGAGGTCAAGGATGATTTCAACTCACTAAAAGAGATGGTGTTAGTTCAACAATTCAAGAACTGTGTTAAGGATGATATTAAGACCTACCTTAATGAGAAGCAAGCACTGAATTTGCAATCAGCTGCCAAATTTTCAGATGAATATGTTCTCACGCATAAGTCCAAATTTCATTCAAGCAATAACAATAGATGGTTCCAATTTTAGAAAAAAGGTAACGAAGATACCCAAGATTCCTCACCTAAAGACAAAGACAAATCTGGTGATGGTGCTCAGAAATCCAGTCACATGTCTGATCAAAGTGTGAAAGCTTACAGTGACAAAAGTGGTCTAGTTTGCAATTATTGCACGAAATCTGGTCATGTTTCAACTAAGTTTTGGTTCCTTAAAGCTAAGAAAGAAAAAGAGAAAGGTTACTAAACCCGATGCCTTTGTGAAGATAAGGTTAGAAACCCCTGTAGTAGATGATCAATCTGCTAAATTGCCTGCTCGTTGTTGGGCAAAGAAGCCTGATACTGCTGACTTTGTGAGGGAGGAATATCTTCCATTTGTGTCAGAGGGATTTGTGGCTCTGAATGAGCATTCTCCTCCTGTCCCCACATATTTCCTAGGGAATACCGGAGCTGATCAGTCACTTTTGTTGATGGACTCCTTGGAGTTACGTGATGAGACCGCTTCTGGGGATTTCATACTTGTATAAGGTATTGAAGGGAGGACTGAATCTGTACCCCTGCGCTCTGTATTCTTGAAGTCAGATTTAGTTACAGGACAGGTAAAGGTGAGACTTATGTCAAATCTACCTATTAAGGGTGTTTCTCTGTTGCTAGGCAATGACCTGGCTGGGGGGAATGTAGTTCCCCCTGTTCATCTTACTTCACAGCCGAGCACTGAAGACGGCGATGGAGACCCATCTCTGTATCCTTCCTGTGCAGTGACCCATGCTATGGCCAAGAAGGCTCAAGAAGAAGATGTGGTGAATAGTCATGACTCAGGTGGTTCGCCTCATGACTCTGTTCGACCTACTATGCTTTCTCCATTTGAAGACTTATCAGACACGTTTATCAGTTCTCTGTTCAGCCAGCCAGATGGGTCTGGCGATTCTGATGTGTCTAGAGACTTGTCTCTGTCCAGAAAGTGGTTGATTCAGGAGCAAACTAATGATGCTGAAATTTGTGTACTAAAGAGGAAAGCCCTTCATGATAAAGAAATAGACGCAGTTCCAGTTGGGTATCATCTCAAGGATGGTGTGTTGATGCGAAAGTGGCGCACTCCTGATATCCCTGGCAATGTAGATTGGGCAGTGGTTAGGCAAATTGTTGTTCCGAAGGTCTACAAGAACCAGATCTTAACAATAGCTCATAGTCCACCTTTACAAGGTCATCTTGGTGTTAACAAGACTGTTGATAAGATCATGAAACACTTATTCTGGCCTGGGCTTCGGAAAGATGGTTCCAACTTTTGCAAAACCTGTCACACTTGTCAGGTAGTTGGAATCACCAGTTATCTATTTCCTGATGTTCCAAAGAGAGTTTCTATAGCTTCTCATGATGTAGATGTTGGTGATGCCAAACCAGTAAAACAGTTTCCCTACCGGATGAATCCTGAAAAGATAAAGATTGCTGAGAAAGAGATTGAGTACATGTAAGAGCATAATATTATCAGACCCTCTAACTCAGATTGGAGTTCACCCTGTGTGCTAGTTCCAAAACCTGATGGAAGTACTAGATTCTGTCCAGATTTTCGCAAAGTCAATGCTGTAACTAGAACTGATGTGTTTCCAATACCTAGGATTGATGATTGTATTGATAGAGTAGGGCAAGCAAAGTTTCTGACCAAGATTGATTTATTAAAGGGTTATTGGTGTGTCTTTAACTAAGAGGGCCAAGAGCATCTCTGCTTTGCCACACCATCTGGGTTGTACCAGTATGAAGTCCTACCCTTTGGGATGAAAAATGGCCCAGCCACGTTCCAAAGGATGATACAGTCTACAATCGCCGGATTGCCACACACGGGTGCGTACATCGACGACCTGATCACATGGAGTGACTTCTGGGAAGAACATCGGAAAGATGTAGAGACGTTGTTCCAGCGCTTGACCCAGGCTAACCTGACTGTTAACCTGTGAAAAGAGTGACGACTTTGGTTGTGCTACTGTCACCAGTGGCGTGCACAGACATTTTGGGGGGCAAGGGCTCAGGTGGGGGGCAGTTTTTTGCGCATGTGGAACATGTTGTTATAGTGTGAGATAAAAAAAAAATAAAATAAACATTACACGCACATGTTCAATGCAATTCATGACTATTGTCATTCATCACATGAAGACACATGGGTAGCCTTTATGGGGAAATTTTTCTCCGGCAATGGGGAACTGCCTGATTCTTCTTTATGTGTTCATTTATGTTGCCTGACAAAACCTACACAAAAGAAAACGTTCAGCTTAACAGATAGATTTGCAAAGTCGACCGACATTGTTTGTGGTGGTCGTCCTCACGTTATCTATCATTTTTTGGGCTATAGCATTAAACTAGCTAATCAGGTGACCAGTCAGCTGAAAAATGCTCAGTTGTTTGGTGCTGTATGAGCAGTGGCGTACCGTCAGATGCCAGGAAAGCCTTCAGTAACATCACCCTTTCCCGGATAATTGCTCTTAAACTGTTTGCGATCAGGTTTGATTGATTAACAATCAAAGAGTTAATTAACAGGATAGCCACCACCAATGCGTGACACGTAATGATTAAGAATTGCTAAGTACAAAGCGATTGCCTGTTGGCTATGTTGATATAATTGATGTGAATCCGCAAGGATGACAATCTGCAAAAAATCCGAAACTTTCGCGGACTTCACAGCAATTATTTTCGTCTTCACTCAGCTGTGCTACTACGCACTTTAGCTACCACATTCAGAGTATATAGAATGGATTCTCATGGCTAATTGCTCAATGAACATCGCGAATTAATTCAGAAATTATAAAGACGTAGGCTATTGATATTTTTTCCGTAGCCATTGGTGTGCGGAAGTAAGTTAAACGCCGTATAATTTCGTAGTGCAATGTCTAACACGGCTTTCAAAAACAAGTTAGATTCTTGTCGGTTCCTCCAATCAGTCTGAGCAACGGTTACTAATCGGGGAGGTAAACTGCGAGAGGTGTCTGTCATTGAGAAGTGAAAGGTGAGGTTATTGCTGGCCCTGTGTTTCTGCCGGTGGACCGACACTGTGTATGAGACATGCGACTGCACAACAAAATGATTACAGGTTGGGCTTGGAGGGCAAGCTGTACGATTTCACTTGATCTGTGTGTTACCTGGCTGGTGGAGCACAAGACTGTGGCCTCCAGTCGCTCAGCTGATGCTCCAGCAGCGCATGCGCGCGTGTTCACGTGACAAAGGAAGAGAGGTCGGAAGTGCGAGAGGAGGTGGCCCATTTCAGGGCATTTTTTTTAAGAAGTTAATAATCACACAGCTTTTCTAAAAGATCATTTCAACATTGGCCCCACTAAAGTGTTAATAATAATGATAATAAATATAATCATAAAAAAAAAAAAATTAAATTTCAAAAGGGCACTTTCATTGATAAAGGGCAAAGGGGCAAGTGCTGTAGCACCACCTAGCGTCTATTTGTGCACGCCACTGACTGTCACGTATCTTGGCTACGTCATAGAGCAGGGTAAGGTGGCATCCATAAATGCTAAAGTCCAAGCCATCATGGACTTTCCAGTTCCTGACAACAAAAAGGCTTTGCGCTGCTTGCTTGGAATGATCGGGTACTACCACAGGTTCTGCAAGAATTTCGCTGAGATTGCTCTCAGTCTCACTAACCAACTGAAGAAAGGCGTAAAGTTCACTTGGGATGAGGCATGACAAAGAGCCTTCGATCGCCTGAAGTTTCTGCTGCGTCACTTCCCCGTGCTCAACAAACCGTTCTCCATTGCGGTCGATGCTAGCGACCAAGCTTGTGGATCAGTGCTCCAACAGAGAAGTGACTCTGATGGCATTGAGCATCCCATGGCATACTTTTCCAGGAAGTTCAATTGCCACCAGAAGAACTATTCCACGATAGAGAAGGAGCTGTTGGCCCTGGTTCTATCCTTACAACACTTTGAGGTTTATGTTTGTAGAGGGCAAAAGCCAATAATTATACATACTGACCACAATCCGTTAATGTTTTTGAGTAAGATGAAAAACAAGAATCGGAGACTGTTGAATTGGAGTTTGATTTTACAGGAGTTTGACTTGGAAATTAAGCATGTAAAGGGTACTGACAATGTAATTGGTGATTGTTTATCCCGCGTTTGAATATATATATATATATATATATATACTGTATATATCACGTGTTTATTAGCATATTGTATTATATGTATGTAAATACAAGTGTCCACTTAACCATTTTTGTATTGAAAAGAAAAATTTTGCCTTTATGAGTCAAAATTTTTCCCTTTTGGAATGGAGGTGTAATGTGAAAATGCCACTAGATGCCAGTCTGGAGCTGGGCTTTGGGCATGTCCTGAGCATGTCTGAGAGGGGAAAGTCCCAGAGAATTGAAAAAAATCTAAAAGGTGGGAGGGGGCTGCAAAAGTAGTTGCAGTTGGAGAAATTCCAAGGAAAAGGATACATTTGACCAGACCTGACACTCTTTTCAAGACCTGTGAAGTTTTTTTGTGGATTTTTGCTTGTGTTAGAGCATTTCCCCGTCCCGGGACATCACCAAGCAACCCAAACGAAGGGACTGTAAATATATTTTTTTTCTTGTTATGTCAATCTTGGTCAGTAGCATAAATTGTAGGTTAGTTGTCTTTGTTGAATTACATCTGTTTAAGTTTTAAAATTTTGTCTGTCATCCCTTGCTGTCTTATATGTCATAACAAATTGGGGCGATATCACAATATAAACCTCCGAGGAATATTCGCGCAGACAACGTTGAGCTGTCTGTCCACCGGCTGCCTCTGCTTGCGATAGCAGCTCTCATCGGCTGAAGCTCTTTCAGTGGCGCATCAGCAAACGCCAACACGTATTTAGTTTCATTTCATCAAATGAACACTTGAAATATTTTAAATCATTCTCATCTGTGCCATATTGTATGTTTTATTATGGTTTTCATGGCGCGAGTTCGTACTTGCGAATGGCCTTTTTTTCTTTTTCTTTTACGTACATTCTCATCCGATCCATAACCCGTAAGCGCAGATGTTGATGACGCTGAAATGGAGCTGCTCTAATTATGCACGCAGTTACATTATGCTGTCACTAGATGGCACACCCGGATCAGTCAAAGAACATTCACTGGTAAGCTGAAATCGAACACGGTTTGAAATATTGACAGGTTCGATCCTATCCCGATTTCCGGAGAATTGCATTAATTAAACTCTTCAGCCATGTCTCATGTGCGAACTACTCTTCCAGGCAGTGTAAAATTTCCAAAGTAACCAAAATACATTGTGAGTGCTCAATCATGTAAGCTTTTTTTTTTTTTTTTTACAGCGTATTTCTTGACCACCTAACATGGTTTTTGCCACCCTAAAAAAGGCTAGGTTGCCCGGCTAACGACAGAAAAGAACAGTCATTTCTTACCCTGGCTTTCATACTATTTATACTCTTGATAAAATATTTCACTTTTTTGTTTTTTTGTCCCTTAGAAATGCATTGAAACAGTCTTCAAACACTTCGAACTCTTGTGCTACTTTGAACCTCTATAACTTCAGCATTCTTTCTCCTAGAGACTTCATTCGACTTCTAAGATTGCCTAAGTTAGCTGAATAACGTGGTTAGCATAGTTAGCATAACTGCTAACATTTGCGAAGTTAGCTGAGTACCGTGGAGGGCATGGTAAGCATTGTTCTTTCATTCTTTATTTGTTCAGATTTCAGTTCTTTAATAAACATTCAAGTATTCTACAAAATTCAAATACATATTCATGGCAGCTATTGAGTGTGGTGTCAGCAAACATTCAAATCATTCAAACCTTATTGTGTTCAAGACAGCATCGCAGTGTGGCTTCAGCTTTCAGCATTCACCCTCGCAATTTCTTCCGCCATTGCAATTCTCTAGTTATTATTATTCCTACTTCTTCTGCTGTTGTACCCTATTAAATTAGTTCTACATACTTTGTGCTATTTCAACAATTCATATATCAAAAGCTTTTTCTGGACATTATTGCTATTACTCTTCTTTTCTGTACTACTTATACTTTTTAAAATATTTCACTTTTTCCTATATATGTTTTTGTCCCACAGTGACAAACTCTTGTGCTATTTTGAACCTCAATAACTTCAGCATACTTTCTCCTAGAGACTTCATTCGACTTTTCACATTAGCTAAGATAGCAGAGTAACGTGGTTAGCTTTGTTAGCATTGTTGGCATACCGGCTAACAATATTAGCTGAGTAACATGGTTAGCATGGTCAGCATTGTTCTCTCATTCTTTCTTTGTTCAGACTTCAGTTTTTTAATAAACATTCAGGTATTCTACTGAATTCAAATATTATATTTTCATGACAGCTATTCAGTGTGGCGTCAGCAAACATTCAAATCATTCAAACTTATTGTGTTCGAGACAGAATCGCTGTGTGGCTTCAGCTTACAGCATTCGCAATTTCTTCAGAAATTGCAATTCTCTAGTTTCTGGATGCCGTCCGGTCAGAAATGAACACATGCTTGTTCATTTTTGAACACTCTGCCATTTGTTTTTTAGCTGAACATGAATGGAGACTTGTTCATTTTTGAATGCCTGTTCAAATTTGAATGCGTTCAAGATATTGACAAGCTCCCTAAGTAAGCAGAGTGATGTAATTAGCTTAGTGCTAAAAGATATTGAAAAATATAATTCAGGCGCTTATGGAAATGACATTTATCTCTATGAAACTGTGCAATTCAATCATGTGATAATCAGAAACTTGAACTCTCAGCTGTGACCTGATCAGGCCACCACTAATGCCTTGACAAATAAATATATATTGTCATCATAGAACACCTGTAGTTTTGGCCCTTCATCTCTCCTAACCAACCATCTCCTTCTACAAAGATATTCTTTCGGAAAACAATGAAAAATAAAATCAGCATACAATCTAGCATCCCTCATTACACTGCGGCAGACGACAGTGAAGCACTGATCTGCACGTGGCCATTCTTTGTTTTGCAAGTCAAGGCTCATTTTGGCATTAGAGTGTGTTGTATGCATAGGATTTAAAGGGGACCTAACATGCTGATCCTACTTTTTACACATATAAGTAATGTTATAATGTTGGTTGTCCATGCTCAACCTATGAAAAGTTTCTAAACATAAGATACAGGGATTTTGCCATAATCCAAGAAAGTGATTTTATGAGCATGATTTCCTCTCTGGACAGCTCCTCCCGAGATCTTCACGAGATCTGGGTAAAACCTAACGTCAGGTTGTGCCATCCAATTAGTACAGACCTAGCCAGAGCCAACCACTGCGCTGGACCTGCCCATATCGGAAACTATTCTAGCAGGCACTAACAACAGCAGATCATACTATGCCTTAGTAGCGTCTACACTTTTGGAAATACAAAAGAAGAACCGCAGATCATTTGAGGTGAAATTTTGTCAGTATCTCTCCTAAAGCTACTCGTCCATTTACTTTTGGACGCGAAAAAAAACCAAATATTTCTCTTCCAAAAGACGATGCCACCTGAAATCACTGGGTAGATGTTTTGTTAGCTGGCAGCAAACAGCCACGGCCAAAGGGAATCTGTCGCGACTGTCCATGACTCACAGACACAGAAGCTGTAAGTTGCTTTTATTGCATAAGCCAACCTGACGTGATAGCCAGTTAATTGTGGCTGTAGCACAGCGGCTAGCGTAGCCAAGTTACTGTTGCTAATGTTTGTGTCCTAATTATGCAAGAGTGATATCAAGGGAAATTCTGCAGAATGTGTGTGAAAATAAACCTCATTTGAAGCTAACTTTTAATACTTGTACCAAGCATCCAAATTTCAAACAACTGTTCACAATAACAGAACTTGCTAAATGTAAAACCTGTTTTGCAAGGGTTTGTCTCTGTCTTATGACCACTCAGTTACCAGCATGTTACTGCATGTTAGTTTGCGTTTCGTGCTCATTAAAAATGCTCCTGGTTAACGTATATGCAGTAATTCTGAATGGTATGCTTGTGTTACTTCGGTAAGCATGATTGTGGCAGTTTCATCATTACGTTGCCTGATTGTAGCCACTACAGTTAGTGATCGCTTCACTTATCCACAACTGGGATCAGCCGGATACTTCACAAATGTCTGAGCAAGCTCTCTGTTGCTACCATGAATGCGAAACGCAGAAGCTCTGCCGGTTTACAAATGATTTCTCTGCACTACCTTGACAAAATTTCATCCCCCTTTAGAAATTGTTGTGGCTAATGAAAAGCTGAAAAAGGCGGAGATTAAATTGGTAATTCTTTCCTGTAGAAGTGATCAATTCACTAGCTCAACATAAGCAACTTGTCTGCGCTAACGGAACTTACAGTCTGCAAAACCTGTATTATGTTCATAACATAACCGATCTCTCTATAGCTGTCGCATACTATCCACAAAGCTGCTTCCACATCAGACACGAAACGAATATTACGCAGGACAGATTAGCCTACATTCAGAGTCAATGCAAAGACACTTCAAGCAGCTTTCACAACAGACGCGAAACGAATTTTTCATGCGACAGATTGGCTACATTCAAAGTCAATGAAAAAGACGCTAAAACAGGCGTTATAGGCTCATTAAGCAGCTTTCACACCGGACGCAAAACAAATTTTTTGTGCGACAGATTAAATTCAAAGTCACAACCGTTTATCACCTACTGCATGTTAGTTCACGTGCCCTGCTAATTGAAAATGCTCCTGGTTAACTTATATCCAGCAATTATGATCAGTATGCTAGTGTTACCTCGGCAAGCATCAATGTAGCAGTTTCATCATAACGTTGCCTGATTGTAGCCACTACGGTTGAAGCTAACCGGAGAGTTGCTGTATGTGTCTTTCAAGTTGGGCTGAAGTTAGACCAGACATAGATTTTGCAGAGCTTGGGGTGCGTTTTTTGGTGCTTATGAAATGATCGCTTCACTTATCCATGACCGGGGTAAGCCTGATACATCTCCGATGCCTGGGGAAGCTCTCTGATACTACTGGTGAAGGCAATAGGGAAGCGCACAGGCTAATGTGTTCGGTATAACAAACGCTGCTTTGCCATCAATTGAATATTAAATTCTTTCCTGTAAAAGTGAACGATTCGCTAGCTCCACGTAAGCAATGTTTCTTGCAGACGTAACTTACAGTCTGTAAAACCTGTATTATGTGCATGATATAAATGGAGGTCTGTCTAGCTCTCACACGCTATCCATAATTCGCCCATTTTCCACGAGGAAAAGCTGGTCAAGCAATAAGTAAACCATTACCTCAGGCAATTTCCAAAAAGGCCGTTTAGCTTGGAGCTTTCGCCCCTCCGTCATATACCAGTGTGGAAGCTGTTCGTTTCTCCACGCTAAAAACACACCACAGCTATGCACACGAACCAGCAGGTCCTAATGCACACTGAAGCAGTCCATAAGCCGTTGCTAGCTGCCCCTCACTGTCCATGTTTCCCTCTAAACTCAGACCCACTGGATTTCTACGGTCTCCGGTCTACACTTGGGCATGTTGATCCAGTCTACAAATGTGTCTATATGGGGTGGATTCTAGCTTCCCCTGCATCCCAGCTAGGAATAGTAAAACCGCTGTACTCACCAACTGTTGCCAAAGAAAACTGTCGCCGATAGCAAATTCGTGCTTGAGCTGCCAGACTTTCGCACTGCGTCCTCCACTTTCTCGTTTATGAGAACAAGTTCATTTCATTAGATCTATACACATGTACTACGTTTTATAGCAGAATTTCCCTGCTGATTCCTTAGCTCAGATGGTAGACGCATCTTACGTTTCACTGTGACACCGCATCGCCCCGCCTAGATCAACCCTCCACAGAGCTGGCCAGTCAGAAGAAAGTGGGCTCACGGGGAGTGGGGGCAATAGCAGAAGAGCCACCCCAATGAGGCGTTTCAGGCAGAGACTACTATGAACTACAAATGGGTTTTTTGAGGATGGCAGTACGAGCGAAATAAGTACCCTTTTTTTGACTTTGTGCAATCAGGAGTACTCTAGGGGAGTCAAAGACCAAAATATAAACTTGGAAAAATAGCATATTAGGTCCCCTTTAAGAGGTCTCCATGTGTATGGAATTCACCGCATTTTACTCCAACTAAAAAAGAACTGCACTCATGCATTCATAAATTGACAGACTTGAGAAAGTGAACAATGGGTGATTTGCAACTGACCTCTATGCTCCCAGAGCTTTTGACATGCTCTGCACCAGAGCTTTTCTTGAAATTTTGTAGGTTTCACAGCTTTATTTGTAATAATTCTATTTCTGGTGATAAACCCCATAAACTATACATTTTTGGGAAAGGGTATTGTCTGGGCTACTGATTGGTATTGGTTTCAAGTGTATATCTGTAAATTGGTTTTCAGTAACAATATCGATTGATTGATTTTGTGATTTTTTTTAACTGATTTTCACCCTGTTATTGAACAAATAAAGATATTATTTGTTTTGTATTACTTTTATATGTTGATTATGAATCATTAATCAATCACTAATCATATTTCTTATTCCTGACTGTCATTGAGTATTTGTGCAAGGGCCTTGCTCAAAAAAACGCAACAAAAGCAACAAACCTTGCTTATTCAACGCTATTGTGTTCACAGAACAGACCACGTGTTACCATTTTCACTTCCTGGTTCAGCGATAAATTTGCACCAGTTTTGCCATCTATACAATAAGGGTTGTATGCATGAATGAGGTATAACTTGTACTCGAAGTAACCTTATACCGACAATAGTTATTGCAGCCCCTGTGGTATAAGAAAATTGGTATGCACGAAACATTGCTTAACTATTTGCGGAATAACTATTGTCTGAATAAGCTATTCAGTAGTCGTAATATCATTTTACGCCAATATCCTAAAAACAAAAGGCACAGTTTTGAGACATCCACTGAAAGCAGACTGCTAATGGTCTGATTCCACTCCTGACACCAACCCCTTGGTTGGTATAAGTTACACCAGGACAGCTGTGGTATTTACACCACAAATTAAGGTATTCCACCTTTGTGCAGACAACTCCCTATTTGAGGTTTGAAGTTATATCGCAGTTTAACTTATACCACATTCATGCATAGCAACAGTGGTAAAACCATTGATTTATACCAGGTATAGGCCCTTCTGTCCCTATTCCGCTTTTGGTTTAAAACAGCAAATACCACTTGCATTCTCAGGAATGAAAATATCAGCTGGTATAAAATATTTATTATTGCTTACAGAAAATGTATGTCAAATTCAGCAGTGTTCTTTTCACCGTCATATTCCTTTAAAGTTGCCACCAAAGCACTTCATATCTGGTTTCTCAGTGTTTTCTCCTCATAAAATTCAAGGACTTTCAATCTATGTTGGGGATGCAAGATCTATGTAAGTAGGCATGAAAGATGTCTGGTTTCTATGGTAACTGCTTTGGAATTGAAGCATAGTCTCTAAATACTCCCTATTCAGGTGAAAACTGGCAGATCCAGACATTAGCAGAGAAAAGGCTTTCTCAAATGATAGGCACAATGCAATTTCAGGTTTCAAACCGGCCAAAGGGATGGCAATGAGCACAGGATGCAAACCAAAATAAGACACATAAACATTGACAAGGACATTGCCGTGATCCTGTTACTAGCACTGCTACTAGCAAGTTGAGCATGTTAGCAGTCAAACCCTCTTGGGTAATATTATTGGTGATCCATCTAAATTTCTGGGAGAAAAGCATGTGTTATCTTTTCATATGATGTGACAGTATCAATTTGGCTGCTAAGAATCATCCATCTGCATTCTCTGGCTTGCTGTCTCTTGAAACAGATGTATAAATACAGTCAGAGCAGGGATCTCACATAAAGTCCCGTGAAAAAGTATTTGCCCCCTTTCGGATTTCCTCTATTATCGCTTATGTATCAAGTTTAAATAATTCAGATCATCCAGCTAATTTAATATCTGACAAAGAGGAAATGCTCATTTCATTCATTGAAGGTGAGTTATTCAAAACCTACATCTCCCATGTGAAAAATAATTGCCCCCCAAACCTAATAATTGGTTTTGCCATTCATAGCGGCAACAAATACAGTAAAAATGCATGCAGTAAGTCGTAATGTGTCTTTTACTTCACTGTGGAGGAATTTTGGCCCAATCTTCTTTGCTAATTGTTTAAATTCAGCCACATTGAAAGGTTTTTAAGCATGAGTTGTCTTTTTAAGGTCATGCCACAGCATCTCAATCAGATTTATGTCAAGACTTTGACCAGTCCATAATCTTCACTTTGTTTCTTTTGAGCCATTCAGGAGTGTATTGCTGCATAAGCAGTTGTGCTTGAGCTTTAGGTCACAAACTTATGGCCGGATGTTCTCTGTCAGGATTTTCTGGTTGAAACAAAATTTTTGTTATCATAAATTACGTCAAATAGCCCAGGTCCTGACGTAACAAGTCGACATGGTCTACAACATCCCCCGCCAATCGTGCACTTATTTTCGTACCCGATCAAGGCCTTTATGGTCTGAAGCAACACACCAAATTTGGTTACTGTATCTGTAGTAGTTTCTGAGTAAAGCTGTCCCCTTTATCTCGGACGGACGGACGGAAAGTCAGACGGAGGTCAAACCTATGTACCCCTCCCACTTCGTGTTGGCGGGGGATAAAAAAGCTGACTCAAACCATCACACTAACCCATCCATGTTTGACTGGTGATATGATGTTCTCATTGTGAATTACTGTGTTAGCTTTATGCTAGATGTAACGAGACCCATGCCTTTCAAGAGGTAGCCTGCGTTGCCGGCGGTCAGCGGCTGGCGGGAGAAAAGAGAGGAAAAACCGCCTACACGATAACGTGGGGATTTTGAGTTGTCCATTCACCAGTGAACGGGAATTACTGATTGGCTTAAGAGGTGTCAACCAAAATTGAACTGCCATCAAATGTAACGCAACACTCGAGTTTCATTGGTTTAAAAAAAAGGAGTGGTCCGTCGCGGCTCGTTGCGCAAGGAAGTGGGCGGCTACTCAAAATCCCTACGTTATCGTGCAGGCGGTCTTTCCTCTCCTTTCTCCCGCCAGCCGCTGACCGCCGACCGCCGGCAACGCAGGCTATTCAAGAGGTTCCACTTTTTACTTGTCAGTCTTCAGAATATTAGCCTAAAAGTCTTGGGGGTCATCAACATTTTTTTTTTCGGTAGATATGAGACAAGCCTTTGTGTTCTTTTTGGTTTGCAATGCTTTTCGCCTTGCAGCTCTCCCATGGACACTATTTTTTGCTCAGTCTCTTTCTTATTGTGAAATTATGAACACTGACCATAACTGAGGCAAGTTAGGTCTGCAGTTGTGATTTTTAGCTTGGGTTCTCTCTTGGCCCTCCTAATGAGTCGTCAATGTGATCTTGCAGGATAATGCACTCAAATAACAAACCAAATAACAAATAATGCACTCTAGTGCCTCACTTTTTTAAACACGTATTGCAGCTACGGCAGCCACCGTGTATCAAAAAGCCTTGTCAACACTGATGAAACCATGGATGTATTAATAGAACTGATATTACTGAACCGAGAGCCAGCATATCGAGGGCTGACTGCAATAAATAGTTATGCTCAATATATAAGATCCGGACATAACTGTTTATTGCATTCAGCCCTCGATATAATACATGAAGCAGCATAACAAAGTGCCGCGAATCGGTGTAAGGTATTCAAAGTAATGGTAAGAAACAACACAACTTAGGTGCATCTTGAACATTTTATACAACGAAAAGGCAAAGCAAGTGTTAGCTACATGCATGCTTGTAGGATGTCACCTTCAATAGTTACCGATTACATACCTGTCATCCAACCCAAGTTAACCAACAACAGCCTTTACTACCTCACTGTTTATTCAGTAGCATTACATAAAAGACAGGTGAAGCAATCAGTTGCTATATAACAAAGCCATTCATCAAATACAATAACTGAGAACACTGGTGCTGTTACACCTGCTCACTTTACCGACTTGGTAATGACATAAGCCGACAGCACAGAATCTCCAGACCAGTGCTAAATGCAGAGAACCACAGCAGTGCAGCTTACGAGAACGCTCTTAGACACAAGTTCCCTTGGTGTTCGCGCAGCCTGAATTAAAACAAAAAAAAAGTCTCTGCCGTTGAAAAAGGCAAGGACAATTTATAGGAGAAAAATTAAGAGATTATATATTGATCATTTACAGTAAAAAAATTTATTCACGGATCTATTAGAGTGTCTTTTTCAATTGTTCCTTAGGGAATAATTTCCTTTTGCCCCCCAGAGCATCACGACACTTGCGATCAGCTTGACCTTGAAGTCCTTGTCGGCGAGCGCTTATCTCTGCGTGTATAGAGCGAGAAGTAAAAACACATTTGTTCGCGCATTGCTAAACTAGAGTTTTAAGCGCTCATTACAAAACACTTTTAATATTTTACGACACTCCCCCTAGGTAAGCAGATGTTTAGCTGTACTCGCATAATCAAGCGTTCAAGCAGTGTTGACCACATTTTATGGTTCGGCCTGTTATTTGCATAATGCATTAGGGGAAGTAGGTTTACATTTAACAGTGTGACCACCTGTAGGTGCAAAATTACGGACAAAAGACACCGTCGTGAAAATTTAATGTTGGATGAGGCGGACCCTAACAATAATGATCAAAATAAAACAGGGAATACAAAGGCCAGCAAAATTGTCACAGCGGGATTTAATCGGTACCCCCCCGCCTGGGCTCCGGTCATCTGTGTGTCTGTGCATACCGTTGCCTAGCGACGAACACCACACACCGGCGCTGCTTACAAAACCCGCGCCTTCTTAAAATGTCCACCACGACACCAGATACTCCACCACATCCTCAAAAGCAAAAACGCTTGCAGAAGTACAGACCTGAGTGGGAGGAGGCACATCCTTGGCTGGACAGCGTAAGTAAAGATGTCTACAAGGCAAGTTGTAAAATGCGGCGGCGAGTGTTTTCAGTGGCGCATGGTGGGCTGTCAGACATCGGACAGCATGTAACGGGAGAGCAACATGGCAGAAACGACAGAACTCAGAAAACCCAAGCGTCACTATCACGGTTCTTCCTTCCCCAATCATCTCCTGAGACTGAAATGTTATAGGACATTTTGTTATGATTGATTTCCTGTTTGGTTGTGCTTTTGCCAGAAGATGTCAGTGCTATTGTGGTTTGATTGATTGTTTAGGATGTTGAATTTTTAAAGTCGAATGAACGATTATTTATTTAATATAGCGTAGTATTAGCCAATATAAATATTAAATATGGTCATTTCAAGAACACATCATACTAATGGATTAACAGTGAATAAATAAATAAATAAATCTGTTAAGAGAGAACATTTATTCTTCTGTGTCAAAATGTTTATATTTTTGAGGAATACAGTATTCAGTGATTATTGTTAAGGTTTTGAGGGGAAAACGCGAGGAAAACACGGAACTCGGAACACTCGGACTCGGAAACAAGGGGGAGAGAGACGCCTTGTGCAGGAAAGCAAATAATTTAATAATAAAACTAAAAACCTTGGAAGGGGAAAAACGTGGCACACCGGCCAAAATATCCACCATGCACCAGCACTGAAAGGGGGAGAAACTCAGGAATGGCAAATAAACCAAAAACCTCGGGGACTCGGAAACACTAAGGGGCAGACTGGCAACACTCGGGAATGCTAGGGGGCAGACTCGGGAACTTGGGAACGCTAGGGGGCAGACTCGGGAACGCTAGGGGGCAGACTCAGAACTCGGGAACGCTATGGGCAGACTCGGGAACACCAGGAGACTCGGGAAACACAGCAGGCAGGGGGCAGACTCGGAGGAGGCAGGTTCGGGACCACAGCAGGCGGAAGGCAGACTCGGGACTCAGGCGACGGGCACCGCTGGCACATGGCAAACTCGCATGGCACAGCTGGCAGAGGGCAGGCTCAGGAAACACAGCAGGCAGGGGGGCAGACTCAGACAGGGAAGGCTCGGGAATCCAGCAGGCATGGGGGCAGACTCAGACGGATAAAGCAACACACTGGAAATGAGGGGAGTGAGGAGAGAAGCGAAGAGTGATGAGATGTGGCATGAAGACGAGGGGGAATGGCATGAACAGAGTGAGGGCGAACAGAATGTGAGCGAAGTCAGATCTGACTTGCTCTGCTGTGCCGGGAACATATAAAGGGAGGAGGCACGGACAAACACAGGTGCTGAAAATTAATATCATTAACAAGAGGTGGAACACAAGGGAAACCTAATTAAATGAAACTGAAAAACATGAACACACGGACGAGGATCACAAGACTCTCTCAAAGACGGGATGAAGAAACTGAATAAAAGACTCCTAAGTGCATAGAGTGAGAAGCAGGACAGATGAGATAAATGCAGAGAATCTGCAGGAAACATAGCGAAGCAAGTTAAACGAAAGCAAGAGGCGGAAACTAGTAAAGGGCGAATGCAAAGAGGTCGTTAGTCAATTAGTAAGTGCAGCTGTACAATCCCGGGTGCTCGTTAGTACGTTAGTCTAATATACAATGTTAATTTCGGTCGTTAAATTATAGGAAAACAACAAACTGTTAGTACGGGGTAGTAATATAGAAAAGCAAGGGGAAATTAGCAAACGAGAAAGGAAGGAAGACTGAAACCCAGAATCCATTAAATAACCCAAAATAGTGTCACAATCTATAAAGACAAAAACGGCAACGAACTAATGACGCGACCGGGGAGAAAGCAAAGACCGCACATGGGTAAGACGTGGACTGGAGTAACACGGGAGAGGAATGAAATGTGAACACTAAGACATCAGACTAAAAATGGACATCACAAAAAATAATAAAAACCTAAAATTGACTAACCAAAAAACACAGAAACCCACAGAACATAACAGATTATTACATAAATTGTATAGATTAGTGTGATTTAACTGTTCGGATGACCGAACTTCCTTTCAAGTAATAAGACAGGCAGCAGACAAATACTGTTCAATTTAATTAACAATTTGTCATCCCACTCCTCCCCTCTAGGTTACCGCAGCTGAGGTGACACAGGTGTACCATACTGTCAGACACAACCTCAGCTACAACAGTGCTGCCTGTGCACAGAAACCGAATCAAAAAATAGAGCTTGGCAACCGACGTCACTGCGCAGTGCATCTTGGGATTTGTTTTGGTCTGAACCGGTCGGAACCACCATTTTGTGAGGCCACCGGATGGTGCTACCTGGACGATTTCAATGAATTGACAGGCTCAGCCGGCGCAAGTTAATCCTCTGCTCGCGTTTATTATGCTGAAAAGTAGTTTGAAAGTAAATGGACTGTACAGAGACAAACTTCTCCCTGACGCGAAGAGGCGATATTTTGAAAAAATCAACATTATTGGAGACGTGGATCCTTATGAAGTGCCAAGAGAAAAGTGGCTTCGTGACCCAGACGCCCTGCCTCCCCTCACGTTTCCAGATATTTTCAGCTATCTAGTGTGTGGTGTCAGTGCCTACACTGCTGCCCAGTTCAGAAATTTTAAATCTTTGGAAGCCCACGTTCAGTTCACCAATGGCTGGGTACATGACCTGGAAGTTTATAAAAATGCGACTTGCGAAAAAACCGTCGTTCGAACCAAGGTATGTATGTTGGTATGGTAGTAGTAGCTAGCTAATTATGCAGTAGTAGTAGTAGCAGCATGTCATATTACCATTGAAGCTCACTTTGCTAACCTTGACGTTCTTCGTTGTGTAATGTTATCTGTATTTTATTTGCAGACCCAGACAGTATTCGCTGATTCCCCCCCCCCCCCGTTTTCAGGAACTGGGTAGCAGTGTAAGCACTGACACCTCACGCACTAGACAGGTCAAAACTATTTTGAAACGTTAAGAGAGACAGATGTCTTTGTCATGGACCTACTCATCTCTCCGCACTTCATAAGGATTCTGTTTTCAGAAGTGATTTACATGAAAATCTGCAGAATTCTGTATTCAGTATTCATTTCAGCTAAGATTATTTTTAGCCAAGTCAAGCAAATTAAGACATTAAAATAATTTAGAGTAAATTAACTTAAAGCAGGCCAAAAAATACATTTTCTACATTTCAATAGAATCTTTAATTGTGAGTATTATTTTTTTTAGCTTTAACATAATGAACTTCAGATGCTTTAGCTCTCTGTCTGCCTCATCACATGGTCCACGTGCTGATAGACTTTACAGAGCATCACTTCCCCTCCATGTAATAGTCATTATGTTATGTGTGCTGACAAGTGGGTCCATGGCTGTAAATTTAATTTTTGACATTTTTATACTGCACTAATACCTTTAATTTTAATGAGAATATAAAACAATACCTGACAGTCACACACATGCAGGAGGGCAAGGAGATTTGTCAGTGTTGAGAGTTCTAGAAGCAGTATATCTATTTGTTGAAAATCTGAGGTTTTTTTTTTTTTGCTGAATTCTGTGGATGCAGATTCTGTTTGGGCCTGGTTATTAATGAATATAGTACACTTCTAGCTGTTTCATTTGTTAACCACTGTTTTGTATGTTCACAGGTTATGCATTCTCAGAGGCTAAATGAACCGCCATTAAAGCCCTGGGTGATCATCAGTGGAAATGGAAAGGTGGAGTGTGGCCACTGTACGTGTATGGCTGGGCTAGCTGAAACGTGTACCCATGTCGGAGCTCTCTTATTCAAATTGGAAGCTACTGTTCGGATTCGTGGAACAAAAACTGTCACAGATTTGCCAGCATACTGGGTTCTGCCCAGTAATTTACACAAGATCAATGCTGAAGTGGGATACAGGATTGACTACACTTCCTCTGCTGCGCAGAAGAAGGTAATGGACCTACGCATAAAGGCATGTTCCTCAACACCAGCCATAAGGAGTCGGGCCACAAAAAGAAAAACTCCGCCGGCCAATCTTGAGGACTTATCACCACTGCTTGAGACACTGCTGGATCATAGTAAGGCCGTTGGTTTGTCAGGGATGGAGAAATATTACACACTGTATATGGAACCTGTGCAGCCCTCTGCAGTTCCTCAGTCCCTTGCAGTAGCTCTTCGTGATAAAGCCCTAGACTCATGTGACCTCTCAACTGTTCTACAGCACTGTGAGAAATACAGGGACATTGCAAATGTGACTGACACACAGGCAGCAGCCATTGAGATGTGCACACGTCAGCAGCATCAGTCATCTTTATGGTATGCATGCCGCGCTGGAAGAATAACCGCCTCAAACATGCATTCTGTGTATGTTACAAGTTTGGAAAGGCCAGCCATGACAGTTGTTAAACGGGTATGCAACCCACAGCACACAGTGTCAACAGTACAGACCAAATGGGGTGTTGAGCATGAGATGGCTGCTCGAAAGGCCTACCTGCAAAGCAAAGCCCCTCATCACACAAATCTTAAAGTTGAGCAGTGTGGGTTCATAATTAATGTCAGCCTCCCTCAACTTGGAGCCTCTCCAGATGGACTCACAATGTGTGACTGCTGTGGGAAAGGCTGCTTGGAAATCAAGTGTCCTTTCAAATACAGAACATGCAACATCCAGCAAGCTGTTGAAACAAACGACAAAGATTTCTGCCTGGAGTTGTCCAATGAAGAGCTTCAACTCAGAGAAACACATCGTTTCTACACACAGATACAGACACAAATCTTTGTAACCGAGTCCAACCACTGCGACCTGGTTGTTTGGACTCTAAAAGACTTGGCTGTGGTACGTGTCTTTCCCAACCAGGATTTCTGGGAATCACGACTACAAAAAGCACAAAAGTTCTTTGAACAGGTGTGCCTACCAGAGCTCGTGGCCAATTACTACTCTCAGAACAAACCTCGTTCATTGTAAGCACAATGTGTTCGTCCTGACATGTAGTCTGGATGTTGAGCCATCTAAGATTTACTCATGACAAGTAAATGTTGTTGCACTAAATTAAGCTGTTCTCAGATTTGGACTACGGTTTTATGTGGCATGTCGTTTTCATTTCTGACCTACTAGTCTTTGATGTTATTTCTTGTTCATTATTTATTTAATTGTAGCATTTAGAAATGAAACAGTATTGGTCAATCAGTGAATAAATTCACTGACCAAAGTATGACAGCTATGTTAATTGGTGTATTGTTTGATATTTTCAGAAAAAAGAATGCACTGCTTTTTAGCCAATGAAATGTGAAAACTTTGTTGTTACTCTTAGGGCATTAAATTGATTGCAGCTGGACTGGTAAAATTGTCTTGGAAGACGTTTTGCCTCTCGTCCGAGCGGGCTTCATCAGTTCATGCTCATCAGACTAGATAAAGCTGTCCTATCTAGTCTGATGAGCATGAACTGATGAAGCCCGCTCGGACAAGAGGCAAAACGTCTTCCAAGACAATTTTACCAGTCCAGCTGCAATCAATTTAATGCCCTAATATAAATATGACCTGGATGAATGAGAATATTCGCTGGCATATTTGTTGTTACTCTACAGTAAATTGAGTTCCTCTATCCTGTTATGTATTTTTGGATGTTGAGCTGTCAGATTTACTTACTAACAGTAAAAATTTTTGCACTAAATGTAACTATTTGTTCTGAAATTGCACAACTGTTTCTTATATTCTATACGGTCTATATTTATGTCATACGGGTATGTCAATGGAAAGTTTCTTGTTTGATATTGGCTTATTATTATATAGTATTTTTAACAGCAACAACAATTAGTCAATGGAAGGTAATGTAATTGCCAATTATTTTGATTTTGAATTGATTGTGGATATCCTTTTCAGATTTCGAAAGGACAAATGCACTAATGTGAGCTGTTTGAATTTGAAAATCTTGAAACTTGTTGCACATTCTACACTGTTTACTGAAACATACAAAATATCTTAATTACAAATTAAAAATATAAATATTAAATGATAAATCTATAATAAAAATTGTTTGCTGCAGAAACTCGGTTACTCTGGCCTGCAATTGTACTGTTAATTGTTGCTTACTGTGACAAATACAGTATACTGTATGCAATCGATGCTGGAAAATCCACTGTTGCAAAGAATAACAACTGCACAATGTACTCAAAAATGCTTTTTTTAATTAAAAAAATTCTAGAAGTTTCATTTTTTGTGGTCTGTTTTCATTTAAATCAATCATGTGTGCAAATATTTCATCAATAGTACTCATATTACACAAAAACGTATACAACCAGCAGAATGTAACTACATGTATTAAGAGATATACTTTCACTTAAGATTTAAATTCATTTTTAGCTTTTCACAGAATTTTCGAGTCAGCATGTACATCAGTAAAAGCCAATATGAAAACTTTGCTTTTAAAGAACACAGAGCGGAAAGAGTGCTCGAGGTCATTTATAATAATTCTTTTTCCACTAATGTTACACTTTCAGTGCACAGATGTTTATTTTTAATCTCTACACAGTCTTAAATCTTTCAATCTTGTCACTCAAATAACAGTATATATCATAGATATTACCCAGTCCTGGGCTGTACTATATGCAGCCATACCATGTTTTGTGATATTTAACATGCACATTTTTCATGTTCATCAGGTTTTACAACGACACTGGGACACATATTAATAAGAATGCAACAAACATTAACGATTTTGTCAAGAAGTGTCAACTCCTCACCCTCACAAGGCAGTAACAGACTAACTGGCACTCTCTTATGTAACATTGTGAACTTGTTGCGCATGCTACCAATAACCCTCTCAACATGGATCCTGAGGTGTGCAATCGCTCGTGTGCTTTCGACATCCTTGGCATCAAGCTGACACCTTCCTTTAGTGAATGCAGGAACTTTCACTTCTGCACACATCATTCCAACACTTTCCTTAATGTCAAATCCACGGTCAGCTAACACTACATCACCTGGCAAGAGTCTGTTCAGAAGTCCACAGTTCTCAGTTATGTGTCTGGCAGAGGCACGTCCACCCCATCCTTTAGAGATAAACGATATTGCGCCTTGAGGTGTAATACCAATGAGGTATTTCATTGTATGAGTGCTTTTGTAGTGGGAAAAGGACTGCGCACGTGCTTTAAGATTTGATGGCCTTTCTGTGCGTATTTCAAAGCAGTCAACAATGATAGCAACACGTTTTCCAAAAGCTGTTATAAACTGATGTGGCATTGTTGCTTGTAAACAATGCCTCTCTGGCCAGTGCACCAGTGGGTGAAGGCGGGCATGTAACACATCTAAGGTGTCAGCAAAGGCAGTTGAAAGAGTTTTACGTGAAACATTAAACAGGTGGGCAAGGTGCTGGACTGGTAGATCAAGCCTGAGGCGTATGAGTGTCAATAAAACCATCTGAAAAGGTGACAACTTCTTTGCACCAGGAAGGAAAGGCCTGACATTGTTGAACAATGAGATTAAAACAGCAAAACACGGAAGTCCTGTATAATATCGCACCTTGACTGTGTCATTCTCCAAGAAGCCTTCATCCATTTTTCTCTTGTCAAGCTCACACCTAAGCTCTCTGTTTTCCTGCAACAAACGGTTGATTTCCACACTGCTGCGTTCACATAATTCACATTCTGTCCTTAGTCTCTTTGCTGTTGGTTCATATGCCTCTTCATCTTCGGCTTTCTCCATCCCTTCATCATCTCCATATTCTGCTGCTTCCTCCTCTGCTTGGTCTCTGCCTTCATCATAATCTGCTGCCTCTGCATCATCCTCATCTTCTGCAGCTTCCCCCTCTGCTTGGTCTCTGCCTTCATCATCATCTGCTGCCTCTGCATCATCCTCATCTTCTGCAGCTTCCCCCTCTGCTTGGTCTCTGCCTTCATCATCATCTGCTGCCTCTGCATCATCCTCATCTTCTGCAGCTTCCCCCTCTGCTTGGTCTCTGCCTTCATCATCATCTGCTGCCTCTGCATTGTCTTCAACTTCTGCTACTTCCTCCTCTGAATGGTGTTCACTTCTGTCATTTGCCTGGCTTCCACATACTTCCTCAACTGGTGCCTCCACATGGTCTCCACATTCATCTTCTACTGCTTCACGCTCTGCATGGCCTCCATCATCCATATCCTCTGCAGCTTCTTTCTCTGCCTGCTCTCCATCATTCTCTGCCTGCTCTCCATCATCTTCAGCAGCTGTTTCCATCAGTGTTTGCGTTTTGATGTTATCTGGTGTTGCTGGTGCTTTCAGTAGCTGCCTTTGTATACGGCGAGAGTATCGGTCTGTGTCTGCACCACGGACATCAGTGTGACCAAGGTGCAGTGTAGGAGCCCAGTCAGGATGAGCCTCATCCATTTCATATGCTGGTTTACCTATGAGGACACATAATGATTATTAACAATGAAGAAAAGGAAATGCTATTACACTGAGAAATAAAAATCATTTACAACAGTTCAGAAACACAACAAACACAGTTCCTCAAATGCAAACTACAGGTACATGCATACATATAGGATTATGACACCAAAAAAAATAAAATTATTAATGAGCAGCTCTTGGATGGCAGACAGATGTTAAGGTAATGCAGATCAAATTTTACTGCAGGTCCTTTAACTGGTCGATCGTGAGTATGTAAGAGAGTTATGTTGTTGGTTGTGTATTTATGCATGCATGATGAGAAAAATGTACAGATGTAAGCCGTTTTTATTCTAGGGGATCTATTTATATTTCTATGTGTTTTTGATCCAAGACAAGTTTCTCCTAAGGGAGAGAATAAATAACCTTTACAGGGCTTTTTGGCTTTAGTTTTCAGCTAAATGATAGTCACGGTTTTACATAAAAGACTTTCTTGGCATTGGGAATAAAATCTTTATTAAACATTTTATTTTTAAATAAGATAAAGTAAGAATCAACCGTTTTACAAAGGTAACAAATGCAAGAGCTTCCTGCTATAGAGTCCTGAGGTCAGCCTTCTCCCACTGCAAACAGGAGCGGATCACGACATGAATTGACTAGCTAATGCGTGACTTATAGCACTGTGTTAAGCATATTAAACATAAATCTTGACACTTACCGGAATGAAAATGTCTCGAGCACACTTTTAACGATGTTTGGATCTTAGCAAACTTGACGTCTGTATGTCGTACAGCCGAAACCCAAGCCATCCGTCTTCTCCTTGTTACGTCTGACACACGGCTTCCTTGATTCTGCTTCCAGGCAGGAAAACTATGAAAAGACAATTCGCTGTCTAATTTTTTACCTTGTCGGTCATGTGAACGCATATTACAACCGACGACACAACAAGTTCTGCCTACCATGACTTCACTGTAAAATAAAATCACTAACACTTACAATTTAAATAAGCCGAAATTCGCTATCTGCCACATTACATCGTTAGCGCAAATGCTATAACCGGTCGGAAGTGGCCACACAATATGGCGTCTCGGCCCATCAGCCACCGCGGCGCAATTTTACGTGACGTCACGTTCCCAAACTCTATTCTACCAGCTTCCAAAATTGTAAAAAAAAAAAAAAGTCTATTGGGAGAACAAAGGCAGAGGCAGTGGTTTATGATGTCCTTGCTCCAAAGGCAGTGGGTGATGTTCTCAAGGCCCTAACATCAGATAAACCCCTCCCATTTTCCATACAGACAGATGCATCAAATAAAGGCAAGAGGAAGTTGTTCCCCCTTGCTGTTTAATATTTCAGTCCAGAATGGGGGGTCACCAACAAAATGCTGGATTTCATAGAAAATGGAGATGAGCCCGCTGCTGGGATTGTGGCTCTCATCGAGCAGTCGCTTGACAACTTAGGCTTGTCATTTGATCAACTGACAACATTAAGTGCCAACAATACAAATGTGAATTACGTAATTCACAGCTCTGTCTTCACCAACTTGAAGAATAAACAAAAAGGATCTGCTGCAAGGAAACTGCCATGCCCACATTGTGCACAACACAATGCAGCGTGCTCTTGGAAAATGTTGTGCTGAAGGTCTATGGCTTCTTTTCCACATCTGCCAAACGAAGGGAATCACTCAAAGAGTTTTGTAGGTTTTGTGATGTTGAGTTCCAGGAAATTCTGTGACATGTCACAACCAGGTGGCTCTCCCTTAATCCAACCATCACCCGGCTACGTCAAACGTGGATTGCTCTGAAATCATACTTCATCAGCCTGGGGGAGGAGTGTCCGCAACAACTTCGAGGTTTGTTAAAGCTCTGTGAGGACTAAACTGAGGAAGATGGAGGCGTCCCTTATTTTCATTTCTGAAAGGTGGCAACCCTACTTATGTGCATGTTGACATTTGATTTATACAACCGTATTGAATTAAAAGAAAATGCATTAATTGCCACCAGCTCCAACCATACCTACTGGAACTGGTGGTTCCAGCTTTCTCAAAACATCTAGACAAGATCACAATTTGGGTTAAGGAAGAGTTCAGGGCTTGAGTTTGGGTTAGTGGTTGGGTGTTGGTATGGGGTTGGGGAAATAAGTGATGACCAGCGTAAACTGAAGCCGTTTACAGGAACCTGATTGATGTAATGTCAGTTTGGCGGATGAACAAGCGATTCAAATCTGCCTCATACCATCTTTAATGGTGCGGTGCGCTCTTGTTTGGGAAATGTGGGGTTTTTTTGGCGATAGCATTTAAATGGTTGGTAGATACTTCAAAATACATTTCCCTTTGTTTCATCGCTCCTTCATATCTTAAAGACAATCACACGCACTTGTCTTTAGCTTTAGACAAGGTTGGGGCAACTCAACAGCGATTATGCAACCTTTCGCATGTGTTACCTTTGCCCATAATTTTCTTTTTATCGCAAATGCGAGCAAAACTGTCACACTGTACAGCCCTTGGTAAATATAAACTTCAAATATCTTAAATTAAAGTGAGAATAACGCACGTAAGGCCCAAATTCCCCCATGACAAGGTTTCGGTATTTCTAAAATCCCCAACAATACCTGATATGACAACTTGATATATTGGGTATTCAAATCATAACTAAGAGGAATGCACTCAGTGGCACACTTTAGACTTTTGAGGATTTGAAAAAAGTGACAACATTTCATTTTTCTCAGAGCGTGACACGTAATACGGAAAATGAGGCTGTAGCAAAAAAATTGGCAAAGGGAGGGAAATTTTTCTTACTTTGCATGAAAGAGTACTGACCCTGGACCACAAACAATGTTGAAACAAGATGGAAACTCCATGCAATAAAAAATTGTAGTCATGTTTATCATCAAAATGTGTGTCCGAACTGGAACGCACGTAACGCGGAACGGCCCTATCAGGACTGCCTGTCACAGTTGATGTGGTTTCGATTGCATAGACTTGTGTGCATACAATTGATTTTTGTGTTGCATTGATGCATGTGTGAACATTTAGTATTGTTCGTTTTCTTTGTTTATGATGACTGGAGGAATGTGAATGAAATAGAAAAATACAACTAACTCCATTTCACAATCATTGTATATATTCAGCTTATCATTCAGACTCATTATTAATCTACTATCAATTTCTTTGGAATGAAGAGAAAGTTCGATGGACCTGGGTCATAAGATACTAATAAATACAAAAATTTTGTAAAGATATAAACACTGTGTTGTAAGAAATAATGTGCATCCATGCTCGAAGTTCAGTCATTTTCTGAAATTCAGTCATTTTCATTTCAGATTTTATGTTTGAATTATAAATTACTGTAAATTACTGAATTTCAGTAAAATTCTGTTAAAAAAAGTTTGGGCTGGCATCCATGATAATGTGTTAAAGAGGAAATCTAATGGGAGATTTGTAATCTCAGGTAGATTGTAATAGTTAGTGTTTCCAATCATTATATTTCCAATCATTGTCATAGAATTAGACAATGTTGAAATTTGCAATGATTTTATGACCTCAAATGACAATTTTTCAAACTGGAGGATGGACGAGAGTTCAAAAATGTTCGAATATATTCAAGAGGGTTTAAACCTGTGAAAAATGTTCGACTTTTTCATATTTTGTATTAAGTGTAAAGAAGTAATCTCAGGGTAGATTTGTAATGTAAGGTAGATTGTAAAAGTGTTTTCAATCATTAGTAAAAAAATGTTTAAATTTGGAAATGACTTGAAAATATATTATCTTGACATACATATTTTCTTATTACACAAGTTCAAGTAGTTTGTGTGATTTTGTTGACTTTTGCGCCTGAAAAATTCAAAATGGTGATGTAGTGTTGTAAATTGTTCGTTTAGTGCTCAGAATGTACTGGAATGCACCATTTAAAGCCGAGGAATAAAAATATTTACGCGGGGGGGGGGCACGCTACCAGACCCCCCTTTGGGCCGTGATGTCAATATTTCCTTATTTTTAAAAGGAATTTCCGAGCACCCTTCTATTTGACTACTATTACTGTTATTATAGCTCTTTACTCTATTTTATTAGGGCTACAGTTTTATATATATATATATATATTTTTTTTTTTTTTGGGTGCACTATTCCCGAGACAGAACACAAGCCATGCAGAACAACAGGAAACGGCAACACATCAGAACAGTAATACAGCAACATCTAACATCATTCATATAGCCATGCAAGCAGCACAATGCAATAAAACACAGCCAGCCATCAGTACAGACTACAACTATCTGTTGATGCATGCAGAATAGCAATAAACAGTGGATGTAAATGAAATACAATAACAATCATATTTGTCTTGATAAAATGTTTAAAGATGCCATTAAGGATTAGTAAAATGGTAGTATACGCTTACCGCACAAGCCAAGCAACACTGAGCTTCAGCACATCACAATGCAGAAACATACCGAGCTGTTAACTAAATATTTTACTATAGTAGCCAACCTTTATCCCCTATAGGATGAAAAATTAGTGTGATACAACCCATGAGATACAGGTAGGTAGATCTCAGCATTCTTCAGCACAGCACAAAAGACACATATTACAGCCCTTGTGTGAATCATTTGATTTTGGCTTTCAGCATATCATTTGCAAGTCTATCAGCGTTACCCAAAATTTATTTTTATTTCATTTAATTCTTGACTAGTATAAAGGTAGTTTACTTGAATTCTTAGTTTATTTCCAATCAGAGACATTCCTTTAACTCCTGATTTAGTCAGTTTCTCCTCACATTTGAAAATCCATGAATGTATGAGATTGTAAAATCGACCATCATTGAAAAAGAATAAACTTTGTTTACCATTTTTTCATTCAAAAATGAGCTTTTTATGGCCCGACATGAGTGAGGCCTATCACTTGCAAGATTGAGACATCATCCTCACATCTGTCACGCATTACTCAAGATCAAAAGATCAGCACTCAGCCTTCAATCGTGGACTGTACTCCGAGCATATACACCATCCATTGTTAGGGTTAAGTTACATACAAGGCTGACGTGTACAGCTCTTCTCTCTACCCTGACTATCTGATCTGCATCTGACCCCAGGCCAAAAGAGCAGATAGATAGCAGGCCGAGTTTAAGCCCATATGGTGGTCTCATTGCACCATCTGTGCCCTGCAGCATAGCAGAGATGGAGATGAAAGGTAAGGATCTCTTGCAGCATTGCTAGTAGCTCCCTTTCGTATCCACCACGGAAATAAGACAGCTGCTTACCTGCACGGAAGAAAATGTTGAGATTTTTAAAAGCAGGCTCAAGACTTACCTTTATAATTTGGCTTTTAACTAGGGTCTGTTTTCATTATTTTACTGATTTTTATAACTGGGCTTTTAGATTCTTTTTATTATCTTTTTAGCTGTATTTTTACTATGTTTTTCTTACCTCATCTACTGAAAACATTTTAATTAATTGTATTCTGTTGGTCTGTATTTTTTTCTGTATTTTTTTTGTTATTTATTTTAGCCTAGTTTTTGACTCCAGTGTTTTCTCAGTGGGCGCCCTCAGCATCGGGGGCGGATGTTGACTCTTGCTCCTGTTGCGCTGGCTTGCTGTCTTTACACGCAAAGAAATACTTTTGCATCCTGCATCAAGAAAATAAGAAAGCTTTGCGCCAAAATGTAATCACTACTTCCAAGCTGTGAAGTATTTATCTGGAACCAAATGCGAGGACACGGGATTGCAAAAATAAAGAGCTTTATTGAGCGAGGGGGGTAACCCCCGCAGGGCAGTAAGCAACAGTACAGAATCCGCAATCCAAAAATCAAATTCCAGTGGCACAGAAAGGAGTTTGTAACCAGGGCAGCAATCACAGAATTCGTAGTCAGCAAAAACAGATCCGGTACACAGGCAGAGGCTAGTGGGAGAAGCAAACTCATAAGCCAGGGGACAGTCCGAATTGTTATCAGGGCAGCAATCCACAAAATTGAAGTCAGGCAGAAATTGGTCAAAACACACAGATGCAGCAAGTAATCAAAAAGGGCAAACCAAAAATCGGTAGTCGGGCAATCCAGTCAGAATCAGAAACTCAATGAATACAAGGCAAGAGATACAGCAGCACAGGTAAGCACGGAAAACGATCTGACAGAGGACGGCTGTAAGAACACACCTAATTTACACTTCAGGGAAGATCACATGGGGAGAATCACAGGTGTAGGAAGTCAGACTGATTACAAGGGGAAGGCACATGAGGAAGAACCTAATCACATGAAATTTGGCCAAAGCCAAAACGTGGACAGGGAACACGAGACATTCCTACAGACAAACATACGGCTCCAGTCACGGAGTTCTAAAGTGCATAAATAATAAGAAACAAGACAGCGCAATCAGGTGTGGAGATTCCACAGAAACTGCAGCACAGGAGATTAGGGAGAAGAGGTGGAGGCTAGAACAGGGCGAGTGCAGAGAGCTTGTTAATCAATTAGTAAGTGCTACCATACAAATCCTTGGTGCTCGTTTGTAAGTTAGTATTACATACAAGGTTAGTTGTAGTTAGTAATCTCTAGAGAAAATAATAAACTATTAGTACTGTTAGTGGATAGAAAAGTAGAGTGAAGCCAGCAAACGAGATCGGAAGGAAGTTTGAAAACCAGAATGCAATAAATCACTTGAAGAGTGAAACACAAGACTGGGGCTGTAAGTGCAGGTGAGACGAGAGACCAGATGGGGGAAACAAAGTGCAATGCAAACAGGAAAACATGAACCGGAATCTGAATATGGCAAAATGCAAAACATGGAAAAGTAAACTAAGACAATATATTAACAAATCAAAGCTACCAAATCACAATACATAATCCAGAGAAAGGTCAGGCATGGCAGAGAGTGAAATAAACAATAAAACAAATATACAAACATGGCAAGGACATGGCAGAATCATAACACAAGCACTGCAAAAACATCTTGAGGTCCGCACTGCCCCCCCCCCCCAGGCAAAAACATCTTGAGGTACGCACTGCCCCCCCCCCCCCCCCAAAAAAAAAACACGCACATAAACTAGGCCTATCAGCGCCTGTTTTTGTTTTGTTTTGTTTTGCTTCAATGCAGTACAAGGACGCAGTCGCCTAATTAAAGTGAATTCTCCTCTTACCAGTTGGGTCAAATTTCTTCAATATTTCCTCGCTGTCAATCTCCCCGTCTGTGTGTATGTTCATGACGGCAAGTACAGTTAGCCTTTTGTCAGTCATCATGCTGCGCAAATAAGTTTTGATACGCCTCATCGTGCTGAATGATCGCTAAGCAGACGCGCTGGACACAGGCATGGTCAACAAGACTTTCAGAATGCAGCGGATATTTGGTTAGACATTTGCTGAGCTATGGAGGGCTTGACAAATATCATAACATTTTGGCTGCAGCTCATTTAACAGTTTCACAGCTCCAGCTTTGTGTCTGCAGCATCAGCATCAGGCATCAGATGTACATACTCGGCTTTTATTTCCTGCCATAAATTGTCAGACAAAATATCAGCCTTATCTGGCAGCAAATATTGGCCCTTCAGATGCTGCAGTGCGACACATGCATGATCCCGCTCTTCTGTTGTGAGATGGTCAATAAGGGGAAGGAACAGATTCAGTACCAGTATCAGAGCACGCCAGTACTCTGCGGGGCTTGATGCAGGTGTGTTTGACTGCTTTGTCTGCATCGCCACAATACGAGGTACCGTGGGCTCAATGTCCAGCTGAGCTGCCAAAGCACAGCCCTGCTCCTACAACTTCACAAACACTGTCTTCCTCTTCCCTCTCAAGCAGTGATACTAATGCGGTCGCATTGGTTGCAACTGTTGATAAATTGCACTCAGGATTCTGCAAACTATTGCTGAGGGGTGTAAGAGTAAAGGAAGAAGTCCCGAGAGGAAGTGGGTTACAGTGATTTTATAACGACGGAGGGGCGTTCTAAGGCAGGACTCAGCTGCGCGTCATGCCTTAGAACGCCCCTCCGCCGTTATAAAATCACTGTAACCCACTGCCTCGCGGGACTTCTTCCTTTCATAAAACGGTTAGCCTACATCTAACTAGCCCATTAAATAAACACACAGGAAAAAAAAATCGACAATTTATTGGTAATAATGCAACAATAAAATTGAGAACTTCTTCCACCAAGCAAAATAGAGTGGACAGAATGGTTGGCCAGTAACACAGACGCTAAGATTGCTTTTTCATCTAGCGCCATTGTCATGTCAAATCAGGCTATTTGGGCTCACTTATGTAGATATACTTTGAAAGCAGGCTATTTTTAGTGTCTCCTACGGTCTCCCGAAGACCCCGTTAAATAATTTTACGTCCGAGTCTCCTTGTTCTCAACTTGCGCCCATCAGCCAAATCATTACAACCAGCAGCGAGAGTAGGGAACAAGGCTTTTGTTCTCCACACTTGCCGGTGTCCAGAAAAATATGTTGAATTGTGTATTAGTTTCCTAGCCAGCTTGTTAACTAGCAAGCCTTCACTACAATGGATGTGGTTACCCTACCCATAGCGCATAAAACAAACACAAAAGAAAAAGTCAACAATTTATCGTTAATAGGCTACTGAAATAGCAAGCAAGTTAGCAACACAGCTAGCAATGCGAAAGTGACATCGAACTCTGTAATGCAATAGCTAGCTAGGTAGATAGCCAACTGGTTATCGGGTTAAAAGGCTGAACATCGCTAACATTGAATTAGGGAGCTAAAAGTCTTGAAACAAACGTAACCTAACAAGACAGTTGAGTGCAGAGAAGTTCGTTGCGCACAGGGATATTTTGTGCTGCGGCCTGCCACAGTGGGTAACAATAATTTTATACCGGCATGGAACACGGCTCAGCCAATCACATTTAAGGATGGGAAGCACCCGTTTTATTAATTGTAAAAAACCCTAGATGAGAGTGATGCCAATGATGAAGTGAAGTGACTCCATTGATTTAGACAAGTAGTTCGCTGTGCCGCAACTTTTGGCATCCCCCTCTGTCTGCAGTCTCCTCATTGTGATAAAAATTTGCTCGCAGTTTTTAATCACAGTGGAAAGACAGATATCATGCTGGGACCTGCGGGAATCCGGGAACTTTTTAAAGCTGCTAGTGCTTTGGTCACTCAAGAACATCTGCAGTTGTTTCAGTGAGGCACATATAAAATTCACGATGTCTTCGACGATGATCAATGCATTTCTGACAGATGGTTAATGGGTTAAGTGCACAACGGCCAAATGCAGGGCATGATTTCGGCAGTGAACACAGGCAGAATCAGGATAAAGTTGCTTGATGCGCGCTTGCACCTGTCGCATATACTTGGGCTCTAACATTACCTCTTTCAGCTCATCAAGCAAGAGCTTAGTTAGCGCCTCGCCAGTGGTATCAGCAGTAGAGATAAAGCAAAAAAAGTCCTCTCTCATGGAGAAGTTCCCTACCTCACAGTACGCTTAACGCACTGACAGGGACACCTGTTCTGAATTGCTGATGTCAGCTTACTCATCAAGAACGACAGAAAACCATTTTGCGGTCTGACATTTATGCAAAATATCATTTTGAATTTGTTTTCCGCACAAATTGAGGCTCTCATTTTGGATTTGGTGGCCACAATAATTTGCGTTGAAAGGAGCGAGTTGTAAGGATTGGTTTCAGGTGGCATCGCCCTTTGCGTGATACTTTAAAAATACCTGAAAATTTCTCCCCTCATCTGTATGGCCCCGAAGGGCTACATTTTGCCGACCACACGTATTTATGAGATCAATAATGGCTTTAATGCCATGTCTATTGTGCTCGCTTGTCTCTTGGATCTAGGGCTGCGCAAATTGAAAACTTTTTTCCTGTGCAAACTTGAACAAATTCCAACTGGGCAGTCTGATGTGCTGGTGTGGATCTATGTTTTGCAACTATTTTTTGGCATTGCTCCGATCGCAGAGAGCCTTGGTCCTGAGGATCAAATCACCGGACGAAAAAAACATGCATGCCACACACAATAGGCTATCCTGACACACACTGTAGTGCAGGGTGGGATAGCTAGTCTTGTCGAAAAACTCCTTGGGCACTTTTCTTTCTTTGCTGAAAATCAAAGTTGACGGAGGTACCCAGCGTCTGGGAGGCTTGAATCAGTTTTGTTGAACCTGGAGCTTGACGGAGTCAGAGGCAGACTTTAAGACGTTTGCTTCAAATTTGCTCCTGTCTGACAAGTCTGATGCCAGTGATAGGAGTGGGCGACTAACTGGCTGGGAATCAGTGCTAGCAGCACTAGACACACTAGCTGTACTGGCTAGTTCAATTGGTTGGGGAGATGTTGCACAACAGTTGTGTGTCACATTTGATGTTGTGGATGGGAGACACGTGTGATAAAGCCTAATGATTTTATATTTTAAAAGAGGTTTTTAATTATTAAATTTTCGTGTCCTTAATTGGAAAATTACGGTGGCCGTTTCCAAACCTGCCGATCGTTTTTAATGTTTCCAGCTAGGCTAGACAAAAATCATCTGTTCAGAGCATTCATATTTTCTAGAATAAGCTGACGCGATCCCGGTTAAAGTATTTTAACTTAAAAGTGCAAGGCCAGTGAAGAGAGAAAAAAGTAACTGTCTCGAGACACTCCTTCAGTGGTCCGGCGCTAGGTCGCTGATTGGCTGTATGCAAGTAAGTTTCTGTTGGTATCTCGAAAATAAATAAATAGCAATGTTGTTGAATATTAAAAAATAAACCTGTTACATTGAACATAATTACACAGATAAAGTGCTTGAAAACAGTTACACTAAAAACAATTACACCGTGGTTGTTTGTTATTTTGTTATTTCTAATTCTAAAAGTAGCCTACTTGTAGTTTATGACAACCTACAGTTTATTAACGTTTACTTATATTCTTTCAAAAAAGAAAGGTTGAGGTTTATATTAATTACAATGTGTGAAATAAACTGCAATGGACTCTGAAAACAAAATGTGTGTATGTATTACCTTTTTTGGGCGGGGTGGACGCAATATTTTCTTATGTACCAAAGGGGGGCCCAGCAGAACATAAAGCCCAAGTGTTTTGGATCATTTTACGTCCAACACACAAGTTTTACGTACATAAGAGGTGAACTCTCCAGGATTTTTCGCCGCACAAGGTCCTTTATTGAAATAGATTTTACCATGAGTTCCTTTGAAAGCGATCATGATTCTGCACTTCTCTCGCAATTCTTTTCTCTGGAAGCTGGAAGCTCCAATGAAGATGTAAGAAAATTTTTAATAAAGGTGGAATAACTTAAATGCTTGCTTATTAATTAAGCCACAGGGGCGACATTACATTATACTGCTTTGTATGCGATCGTGAACAAAGTTATGCTTTACATTATATAGTCATCCAGCCGGCAAGCTAGTTACCGTTAGCTAAGGAAAATATTGGTAAATAATACTCATATTAAAGTGTCATGATCTGGTAATTGCCGTAACTTCACTGTCTATCTGTACTATACATTAACTTTTCTTGCCTGATTTCTGGTGCTTTCGTGTGTCCCAACTGTATTGCTAGATTATTGGGACATTATTGAAAATTACTTGAAAATTAGCTCAAGAGCAATTGCTGTTACAGCTAGGTAAAGAAGATGGGGTGAAAACAAAATCGTATTGCTTTCATATAAACAGTTATTTACTAAGATTTTCAAGATGCCTATAATCTTACAGGTAATGCAATATGTGATCACAGAATGAAGCAGCTGTAAGTGACAGGTCTCTGACCTAACCACGTGCTAAAGTCCAGTTGAGCAAAACTTTTAATCAGCCTTGAAGGAGGTAGTGTGGGTGCGTTGCGTAATCACGTTGAAAGGAGAGCTTCCTATGCTGGCTGCACGCGTTGGGCAAATTCTAACCTTGTTTTCAGCCAATCGGAGTCATCAAAACCCCTGTCTGCCACTGGCCCCTCAACAGCTGCGCTGTTGCGCTGTTGGTCACATGTTCAGTGAGAGCCAATCTGAGTGTCCTTGAGTCAGTTCAGATGAGGATTATAAATTCACTACTGGGCCAGCCCGGAGGCCGGACGGGAGTGACTCTGATTGCGACATTTGCTCTCGCTTTGTATTTTGCCGGCGTGATTTTAGTGCTTACCAGCGCAAAATCGCGTGCAGCTCCCATGTATTTTTGTCGCTGATTGGGTACAGCCTAATATTAGTATATCTAAGTTCCATTATCATATAATCAAGAATTTGGACACGGAGACACATGCGTTCAACGCAATCTGTCGTGCGAAAAATTTGTTCCGCGTCCAGTGTGCAAGCGGCTTAAAACTAGGCTACTATTATTATCACTTAGGTTTTATTGTTTTTAGCGGGGGAAAGGAATACAGCCAGATTGCTATGATCTCGTACTAAGATCACATCGTGAACATAAATGTGTAACGTATCTTGCATTGTTGTCCATGCATGTTAATCCCAAAATTTTAAGCTGCATTAAAGTGTAATAATAGAAACACGCTATCCATCCTTTCTCTTCCCAGTGATGCAGGCAGAAGAAATAAATGAGCGACCGTCGTATTTCGTTCCAACTTCATAAGTTTGAATGATCTGGCGTAGTTTCGTTTTGAAATTCCATTCAAGTTCGCTTATGGTAATAATTCAAGAATGCCCTAGCTAGCCAGCTTACTCATATTCGTAAGGCTTAAAATAGACGTAAGCAGTGCAGAAAACATGCCTGAAGCAGCAAAGTAAAATGCAACATTAACGCATCATGCAGATATAGGACAGAGGCTTCTACACTGCCCGGCCAAAAAAAAAGTCACCGTTTGGAAATTATCGAACAAATTTTATGATTGGATCATTATTGCGGTTATTAATATGTTTCAGCTGGCAATAATCATTTTTACCCTGACTGATGAAAGGCGTTGCAACTCATTTCTTAAAAAATCATGTTGGAAGACATCCCCTGATGGTGGAAAAGATGTTTCAGTATTTCAGAACAGGCAGGTTATTGGCCTGTATTTAGCAAAGAAAACCATGAATGACAAAAACAAGTATGAGGAATCATTTTCACAAACAAATTTGCCACCACAAAGTCCTGACATTAAACACATTAAGTTATTGGGATGTGCTCAAGAAAGACCCCCGAGTGCTTCAACCATTCAGAGAAGACAAGATCTCAGCCAAAAATTATGGCATTTCTGATTGAAAATAAATGTTCTGGCATCACATACAATTGTCAAAACAATTACAAGATGAATATGCACTGCAATCAAAGCTACAGGGGTTCCAACTAAATATTTCAGTGTGCGACTTTTTTTTTGGCCGGGCAGTGTATATTCCAACGCATTAACGGTAAGGAGAGGAGCTCATTTGATTGGTGAAGATATGACTCGCCTGTGTTATACCCAAACACGCCTTCTTTGCTACTTGCGCCGGGAGAAAGGACGGAGGCGGGACAGGGGAGTACTTGCACCAGGCTGCACTGGGCATGAAATTGCAACATACGCCTGACGCACCCCCCATTCGCCGCGCCTGCGCAATGCCTGTGCCTGGTCTACGAATTTAGAGTCCCATGAGTTAACATGAATTCATCCTTACTCATGTTGGAATTCATGCAATGACATCATATGAATTAAGGCATTCCTTATTGTAATGAATTCATCATGAATCAAAAGTAAGCATGATCATGATGAGTTTATGGTCCATTGAAGACAGTCATTTCACTTTTGGCAGAACCGAAATAGACATTTTAAACCATTACTTCATTCTTACTTCATGTATTAGCTTCCCATGAATTAATCATGTTTGTGCCCCCTTAAGTAAAGTGGTAGGTATATTAGCTTGTCATTTTTGTCATTGAATGCCATGAATTAAAGCTTAATTTCTCATGAATTCATCCTGTTTGAGCCCCCTCAACTAAAGTGGTGGACGTGTGGTAGCTATCATCACAACATACAGTATAATTGGACAAATGTTAGTCTATTGGGAATATTGAAAAACATGAACTTAAGATTAGTTGCTCATGAATTCATGGGCCTACAAAGACAGTAAATTGCAATTGACATTTTACTTGAACATGTCATCAAGTTTTGTTTATAAAGATACAATATTACAGTGAAGTTATGTACTACTTCATGCATTAGTACATACTGATTTAATCCATTAATTCATTCTTACTTCATGCATTAGCTTCCCATGAGTTGACCATGTTTGTGCCCCCTCAACTAAAGTGGTGGACTAATGGTAGCATTTATAACAACAGATGTGTGAAATTCTATAGCTAAGGAATCACTGAATGACATGAATTAAAGCTTACTTTCTCATGAGTTCATCATGTTTGTGTCCCCTCAACTAAAGTGGTGGTGGACAAACGGTGGCTTTCATTACAGCATATTTGTGAAATGCTATTGGGAAAGAATCATTGAATGAAATGAATCAAAGCTTACTTTCTCATGAATTCATCATTTTGTGTTGGGCATATGTTAGTTTTCCTTACAACACATGTATCAAATTCTATTCCTAAGAAATCATTGAATTACATGAACTAAGCTTAACCATGAACTCATCATGATCATGCTTAATTCGTTTTGACTCATGATGAATTTATTACAGTAAGTAATGGCTAAGTTGACATGATGTCATTGCATAAACTCAGACATGAGTAAGTATGAATTCATTTTAGCTCATGATGAGTCATGATGAATTCATTTATGAAATCATGCAGGATTCATGATGAACTTATGAGTGAATCATGCATGATGTAATGCATGATAACTACATGATTCATTTCCCTTCATTATCACGTGTTACCAAAGTGTTTTTGGGCAGTCAGTGTTCTCATATCGAGTGTACCAGGCCTGGAATACAATAAAAAGTGATATACAGGATTACCCAACTCTTATCTCATTTACCAAACATCTAAAAACATGGTAACTGGATCATCAAAGCTGCACACACAATGTATTTTAAACTTGTTTGTTTATTTATGTATTGTGTAGGTGAGCGACTGTCTGTTGGAGTAACATACAAGGATATGGCTGGTAGTAAAGCAAGCCTGCCCCTGTGTGCATATATTGGGGATTTGGGTACCCCTGGTTTAAATGTCTGTTACAATTAACCTCGAAGTGATTGAAAGCAAATCACCTAGCACCAAATGCTTCAGAGCTAAACATGACAAAATCACATTTTAACGCAAGGATAATTTTTATTTTTAACTTTTTACAGTTTTAAAATGATAAAACTAGAAAAGCACTCAGAGAGCGCAGACCTCCGCCAGGGGGCAGCAAAACCCAAAATCATGGCGATTGGAACTCCGGCCCATTGGAAAGACTTGAAATCTTGAACTTTGGCGTATATCTCAGCAGTACTTTGGCCTAGATATGCCAAAATTTGATCACCTGTTCCTTGATTTAATACCCACCAACTCTGAAAATTTCATCAAAATCTGTCCATAACTTTTTGAGTTATTTTGGAAACCAACAGACAAACAAACCCAGGCAAAAACATAACCTCCTTAGCGGAGGTAACAAGGAAACAGGCCTTGTGCGAAATTTTGGGAACACTGTCAGCTAGTACTTTGCAACTCCTCCTTGGGCAGCTGTAACAGCTTGCAAACGCTTCCTGTAGCCAGCTAAGAGTCTTTCAATTCTTGTCTTTGTCAGGAAGAATGGGGAAAAATTCCAGAGTACCTCTTGGTCAGAAATATTCTTCAGCCTTCTTGCATGCACGGCATGTTTAAGGTCTCTCCACAGATTTTCAATAATATTCAAGTCTGGGGACTGTGATGGCTATTCCAAAAACTTCATCTCTCTTTCCTGGGGGTACTTCATGGTGAATTTTGAGGTATGCATCAGGTCGTTGTCTTGCTGGAATACCCAGTGAAGAATGGAAATGTTAAGTTATTGATTTAAGCGATTCTGCTCAGCCAATCAGTGTAGTGTAAAATGAAACTTAACGTAGAGAAAAAACATGTGCCAGCATCTTACACTTGCTGCTTCCTGAAAGAACATTCAAATTGGCTCATCAAAGTAACAACTTGTTTTTTGCATCATAAACTGAAGTTTTGACCGTGCATCTATGATTTGAGGTGCTAACCATGAATGGATAAAAATAATGTAAGATACATTTCTGCAAGATGAATGTCAGAGTTGCTGTTTTCTGTCCAATGCACTTCTAATAGCATGTGAAAAAACGAATGGAAGGGCTGGGATACAGAAATTCCACATGCAGTGTCATCTTTATTTCTGTGTGGGTGTAATCAGCTACATCATAAGCACATTTTTCAAAGGGTAATGTCCTGATTATTAACATAAATCAGAATTAAGAATCCCGAGTCATTATTAAATTACCATGACATTACTAATATCAGGAATGGACAGCGTGTATTGAACAATTAATCTGCCATTTAATTCAATCATTATATTTCCTATAACAGGGCAGGTGCTTATTTGTCATTTGTGTCTTTGCGTTATATTTTGTAAAATGAGACATACAGCTTATTTACACTTTCAAGTAACTACACTTTTAAAGAGCACATAAGGAGAAAATATACATCCCCCCTCCTCCATAACTGGGTGGATAGGACAGGGAATCTAAGGTGACCTTGAAGAACGCAGAGAGGTTACAGAAAAGAATGTTCGCTTCTGGCTCACCTGGGCTTTCGAAACAGGCCGCTTACATGCAGGCCTAGGGTGTGAAACAAATAGAGATAATGTTGACATTGCTGCTGACCTTCTGTAAAGACAAAGATGGCAGATCATTCTCAAGTGGCCCCATGGCCTTCATTTGAGAGTACAAAGGTTCCAAGAGGAAATTGCTTATTTTATCATACTGCTCAGCCATGTAAATCCTGGCGTACTGCAGATATAAACTTCAAAATAATTATTTAATGTTATTTTTTACCTGCATATCGACAAAAACTCTTGAGATGAAACATTGACAGTTTCTGAATACAATAAAAGTTTGTAATTTTCCTTTTTGCCACTGCCAGATGATTGATGGCCTGAAGGCGACTGATCCGGTTCTGAAAACAGCTGAGGTGATGGAATCGTCTCAAGACAAATGCTTTTGACCATCCATCATGACATTGAGGCTCATGCAGAAAAGACATCTGCAGCCAGGCTTATCCAGGCGTTGAGGTCTGTGGTGCAACGCTAAAGCATTGTGATATCTAAGGACCCTTACATCTGACAGGCAGAGGTGCATCCCTTGACAAGAGCCAAGGATTACCAAAGACTATTGGACTTGGCATTTGCTGCAGTTTCACAAGAAAGCTATTGGTGCAGAGCTGCAATGTTAATCTTACTCAAAAACCCCTAAAACCTCAGCCAGATGATTGACGTTCGTGACTGAAATGTGCATAAGTGCATGCGCATATATATGGTACGCTGCACATTTAATCCTTGAAAATCAGGCTATTTGAGTCACACAAAGCTATAGATAATGAGATATTATAATGTGACACATCCTTGTTTAGGATTTATACTTTCATTTTTAATAGGGTGCAAATCGGGCTGTGTGATAAGAAAACAATTGACATCAGCACACTGAAGTTTCACCCCTGATGATTCGATGAAATCTCACCACTGTTTATTTCTTTGGACTTTTGACATACTCTCTCCAAATTCTCACTTTGAGATCATTACCAACATACCAGTGGTTTAAAGCCAGAAAGGCTTTCCATACCATGTGCTGTTTACAGATTAATGTAGCCATGCTCAATAGACAATGTCACTCATCAATGATGAGAGCCAGCCAGCCAGCTAATTACAGTCAGTACTTCTGAGCCACTGAGGCCCATTATACATGTGGCATGGTATATGAATCTGAGTTCTTCAACATCTACCCTTAATGTAGTTTGACTCGATGCGTGTGGAACTGTGCAGAAATAAAAGAGCAATAATATAAGTGGTCAGCCTGTATTACTTGAAAATTATCAGTTAAGAGAATAAAGGAATTTTCAAGAAAGGGCTTATACAATAGTATTTGAAACAAAGGGCAAGAGTAATGAAACACAGTGTCAATCTATCATTAGTTCAATAAGAGGGACTAATTATTGCTAATATTCAAACCTATATAATGGGGGAAAAAATCAGTAAACATCTCTGGGGACTGAACTGAGCCATTTTGGAAAGAAATTAAACCCCTTATATAATAGCTAAATCTGGCAATTTAAGCATTCCTCTATATAAGGCTTTATATTTTAAGATTTGAGCATCTGAGAAAGAGGAAAATCAATTTAAATGAAAAATGACATTTGTAACATTTAAGAAAGTGGCTTAATTCAGTTAATTTTAATTTAATTTCATTTTATTTTATTTCAGAATATGGGCCAGAAACACAAAAAAATCTTCGTTAAAATTCAATACTGAAGTTGTTCAAAATGAAATACTGAGAAACAAAAAATGGCTTTGAGGTAAAATAATACATTTTTGGGATCATAAACTCCTTGACCACAAGTTTTCCTCATCTGAAGGTGATATTCAAAATAACTAACTGTCCATGAAACCAAATAGGAGCACTCTACAAAAGGTGCATTGCCAAATCATAAAATAATCATATTTTACCACAAATCAACCATTTGATTTATAATTCTCAATTTGAGTTAAGGCTTGTCAAGTGGCAATTAGCACAAGTCCATCAATTGGCAGGGATGGACATCAATAATATAAGAATGGCAGAAGAGCTGAAGGCCTTCAAATATTTGTTGAAATGTGCATATCTGAGTAACTATAAACATGTTCAATATTGTTGAATCTGTACCTTTGTATCTACTGGACACTCCAGACCATCTGTCTGAAAGACAACTGTCACAGCACATTACTACAGACAGCTGAACCAATATGGATCTTATAAGCTGGTCGTTAAATGCAATCGACAAAATTATCTCCACAAGGCGGTCAGGTTCTGGAGAACCGACATGCCCGGATGGGACATTCCCGGCCGGTTACACCATGGATGCATGGGGAAAGTGGCGCTGTGTTTGGCAGTCCTGGACTTCGAGGATGTAGAGGCCGTCTATCTAATTGGATTCATGATAGTGGGTCTGCTATCATTGGGGTTTGGTCTGTTTTCGATTGACCATAGGATAAAGAAAACTTTGAAAAGAGATCCAAGCCAAGATCCGGTATTATTTTACCTCTCATCTACTCCAAATTAGCCGGAACAAACCAAATGATTAAGAAAGGGGTTTCGGGGCAATGTCGCATTGGATCAAGAGTGGCATTTGAATCTAAAGTTATATGGACACTCACCTATTCTGTAATTATAATTGATATTCATGATATTCATAAATCTTACAATCTTATTTTCTGACATTTAAATCGTAGCGTACATGGACACTAGCTCTGCTGTGATTTATAATCCCTATGATATCTTAACCATAATCAAACTGTTTTTCTTGAAGTTGGGGGCGGGACTTTGACAAGCGATTTCGCTTCTCCCGCGACCCTTTCGGTCATGATACATGATATATGTTGTGTTGTGTTGAAATTGTCATGAAACAACTATACAATCATGCCGAAATAAAAAATAAATAAATAAATAAATTTTAAAACAAGGCAGTCAGAAATAGCAGACCTGGCCCCAGCCACGGGCCGACAGACAGACTGACAGAAACACACACACACACACACACACACACACACACAGACATGATCATTGCTTTACCTGGCCCCCTAGGGAAGGGGCCAGGTAAAAATAAAAAATAAAATAACAATGGTCTCCGAAAACCTCTCCAGACCCAAAAAAGAAGCTTATCTCGATTATAAAGCATTGAATTTGTCCATTTTTCACCTGAGCCCCATTAGCCAGCAAACATACTTGTTAAAAATGCTTATTTTACTTTCAGAATGTTTACACTGCTAGGAAACCGTATGCTGGTACCACCTCCTATGATGTGAGCAAAGGGTTAGACTCCAGGAAGAATGCAAAATGAAGGAAAAAAGTGAAAACTATTTAAAAAGAAAACCTGACTGCATACTTAGTCCTGCAGTTCCCCACTCCACTGTACGTCTGCCTCCCATTCGAACAGATGCAATCTACCACAATGTGGAGAAGGACATCACAAAAGCAACACTTGTTCATTGTCTCATTCAGCATTTTCCTGCTATGGCAAAGCACGCAGTACCTCCTTCCCTTAGTGGCCTTGTCACAAACATTAGAGCATGATAAACATGTTCATCACACGGCTCCGAGCAGATGACCTGTTGGTACTTACCTAACAAATAGAGTAAGTGCATAGAAAACTTGTAATAGCAATTTTCAAGGCATATGAGGCACAAGTATAACTCACTGATGCAGTAATATCCAAAATATACCATATCCATACAAAAAATGTGCAGCACCATCAGGAAAAAAGCAAGTTAGAGCCAATGCTACACCAGCTTGAATGGAAATCAGTGCATCTAACATTACAGCCAAATGCGTATCCTGAAGTCCTTGAGCTGACTGTGTAATTAACTAGTGAAAACCTATTTAAAGACATTTTATTTTGTTGAATGCAATATGAATTCTAAACCAAATCACCACTTTGAACACTATATTCACTATTATTACCAAAAACTAACCAATATGACTAGCCACAACAGAATAAAAATCAGGGCAGTGGTGGAAAATGGAAAAACTACATAGCTGGCTTGCTAAATAACAAATATTGCAAACAACAAGGCCAACTCATTGAAGAAAATGTCTTCCCAATGATAATAGGCTTCCTCCTCCAGAAAATCAAAACTGTCAAGATCAGGGAACCCTCCAGTGCTGCCCCCTTCACAATCCCAGTGTCCACATCTTTAAGATAGGCATACAGCTTTTCCATCTTGTAAAAATAATGTGAATTCCCTTAGGTTGTGTCTCTTTCAATCAGGTCACATAGTTCAAATTTGCGTAGTTGAGAAGATGCAACCTAACCTCCTGTGATCTGAGGGTTTATATACTTTTCCTGGAGGCCCAAGCAATTTCTTTCAGTTATCGTTGGAAAGTTCATGCAGTCCTCATCTGGGTAACACGCTTGTCAATCAACAGATAAATGCTGTACCAGGAAAGTGTAATGAGGGCATGATCTACAGCTGTGCTTTAATGCAGTACAATGTAAGGAGGTAGTAATCACACTGTCAATCCAGGATAGATTGTTTGAGGAAACAACTGACCACTGAATCCTGCAAGGGACATATCTATTCAGAAATCAATCGTATGGTAATATGCTTTTTTAGATCGGATGGCTAGAATGGACAGTAGAATGATGTAGTATCAATAAACCATGTTGAAATTTTGCTTCAGAACGCTGATGTTTTTTCACTACTTAATTTGAATACCATTTGGCATTTGGGGCTTTAGCTTAGTGCTATGACGGAAACCAAATTTTTTTAGTTGTGAAAGATTACTTTTATTTTAATATTTTATAATTTTTTATTGTATGATTATTTACTTTTTTTTATTAATTAATTATTTTTTTCCCCCCACTACACTTCAGGACATCAACAGAAACTTACCTGTGCCGGACCTCTGAAGGAGTGTCTCGAGACACTCGAGACAGTGAAATTTCTCTCACATCACTGGCCTTGCACTTGCACTTGCATAGTTCACGACGAGTTCACAAATGCGTGCCCATCAGTGTCCACATTGACACGACCAGTTCACGCATAGTTTGCGCATAGTTTACACACTTCCCGCATTGGCACGACGAGTTTGCGCTATTCGGACGGTGTCATGCCGACTTGGGCACGCCATATAAAAAGGGGGCCTCCCCAACCCCCGGTCATTTTTGGATTGGCTGTGGAATAGACAACATGCTGAATACCAGAGACACAAACATTGCAGAGAAGAGAAGATGCCTATACATGGCAGCTGCTCTAGCCATTGTTGAAGAGCAGCAGAAAAGGCTGGAAGAGACAGAAGAGCAAGAAAAGGCAACCCCACCTCGAAGAAAGATACAAAGGAAAGTGTGGGTCAGGGAATGGTTGACCAGAAGGCACAAGTTTGGACAGTATGACAGTCTACTGTCTGAATTCCACAAGGAAGATCAAAGGGGCTACAAAAATGACCTCAGAATCACACCTAACCTGTTCCAAGAGATGGTTGAGAAGTTAACCCCTCGCCTCCAGAAGCAGTCCACCTTTATGAGGGAACCGCTTCAAGTTGGACTCAAGCTGGCTGCCACCCTCCGCTTCCTAGCCACTGGAAATTCCTATCCAAGTCTGCTGCACAGCTTCAGGGTTGAAGCAAGTACCATCTGCAAGTTCATACCCGAGGTGTGTAAAGCCGTCATCACGGTCTACAAGGAAAAAGTGCTGCACTGCCCCAAAACTGAAGAGGAGTGGAAGGAAGTTGCTGCCAGGTTCAGCTCCAGATGGAGCTACCACAACTGTCTGAGGGCTGTGGATGGCAAGCACATCGCCATCGCCACCCAATGCTGGCTCTTACTACTACAACTACAAGGGCGTCCACAGCATTGTCCTGATGGCAGTGGCAGATGCTACCTACAAGTTCCTCTATGTTCCTCAACCAGAACCACTCCCTAATGATGACCAGCCAGTGCCCTAACACTTCATGGGGGATGACGCCTTTACTCTCAGAACCTGGATGATGAAACCATTCTCCCATCGGTCACAATTTCTACGAGAATGCATATACAGCTACAGGTTGTCTCGTGCCCAACGTGTCGTGGAGAATGCCTTTGGAATTTTGTGTCAAAGGTTCCGTTGCTTCTTAACGACGATGCATCAGTACCCCGACACCATCAACCTGATCACCATGTGCACCTGAGTCTTGCACAACCTCATCCTCATCAGATACCCACACGCAATTTCAGAAGTGGACCGGAAAGATCCGGACACACATGATCTGATCCCTGGTGGATGGAGGACTGACCGACACCTGCAGGGGCTGCTGCCTCTAACCGGCCATCATGCCCAGAAGGATGCAAAGGATCAGCGAGACTACCTGTCACATTACTACATGTCCCCTGCTGGTGCTGTCCCTTGACAAGAAAGAATGTTAGTAGCTCCATGAGCTGCATCCTCAGTTGTTCCATTTTTGAAATAAAAGAAACGAAACTCCCCCCCCTTCCCCCCAAAAAAGTAATGAAGGAATAGAAAATAAAATACATTAAAGGAAGGAAGTCAGAAAAAATTAAAACACTGAAAAGAAATAATTAGGAAAGATGATTCCCCCCCACCCCCCAAAAAAAGAAGAAAAAAAAAACATAAGACAAAGAAGTCTATTCGTGTTTCACTCTTTTCCTTTTCTTGTCTTTGGGGTTGGGAGAGGGGAGTGTCTTTCCTTCTTTTCTTGTATTTCGTTTTTTTGGGGGGTGGGTGAGGGGACTTTCTTGCTTTTCTTTTCTGTTTCTCTTTTCATTTACTTCCATTTCTTCATTTTTTTTGGGTGAGTGGGGGAGGGGACTTCTTTTCTTTTATTATTCGTTTTCATCTCTCCTTTTCTTTTTATTTTTTTCCGTTCCTTTTTTTGTCTTTTTTTGTTTCTTTTTCTTGTATTCATTTCTTTTTCGTTTTTTTGTTTCCTTTTTCTTTTTTGGGGGGGAGTGGAGGAGGGGAGTTTTATTGTTTTTTTGTTGTCTTTTATTTTTTTGTTCTTTTTCGTTTTTTTCGTTTCTTTTTCGTTTATTTTTCTCGTTTCGTTTAGTTTTCATTTCTCTTTAACTTTATTTTAAGGTTAAAAAGCAAAACAAGTGTTTGAAATAAAATAACAATTTATTAACATGAAAACAGCAAACAACAAATTTGTACAAATATCACAGTACAACTATTTACAAATATTTAAAAGTCTCTCAATGGCTCTGACTGCCAAAAATCTCTCACTTTGTAAAGTCTCTCAATTAGTGTCCTTGCTGGTGCTGGTACCGCTGCCTGGGGATACCCGTTGGACTGGTGGTGTGTCGAGTTTCTTGGAGGCGAAGAGGGTTGAGGGTGATGTCGATGGATCCCGGGGTCAGGGCCGGGAAGCTGAGTGGTGTCACAGGTGTCTTGAAGGTGGCTGACAGCGATGACACTGAAGGTGTTGGTGAAGGAGCCTGGACAAGGGTGGCTGATGGTGCAGGTGGCATCCCTGGTTCCCACTCCGTGGTACGGGTCCAGGAGAACTGGCCTGAAGACTGTGGTGACTGGGGCGGCATCCAGGTTAGAGGTGATGGCTGACTGGCTGGAGGTTGCTGCTGCTGCTGCTGTGGCGATGCCTGTCAGGTGGCTGGTTGAGGTCGATGCCAGAACTGCTGCTGCTGAGGGGGCTGCTAAGGTTGCTGCTGCCATGGGGCTGGACAGGTCATGGGTGGTTGTTGCTGTGGCTGCTGGAAGAGCTGACGCCGCTGCCTGTAGCGGTGGACAAGGTTGAGGCAGTCTATCTGGAATTCATGCCAGGAGTCCTCCGGGATGCCCTGTATGTGCCCTTCCAGCAGGCACGCAAAATCGTGTACGATCTTCTGTTGGCCGGTGTAGGAGTGGCAGGCCCCCAAGGAATCTGCTTTGGAGAGGATCTGAAACATACAAACATTGGAAAAATTTAGTACAGCATTTCAATGCAACATATTGCACATGTCATGTCAAGAGGAATGGATCAAACTGGAATACAATCTGCATGTAGACATTGGGATTCTCACCTGCTTCACTGCATCACTGAGGTCGCTCTGGGTCACCCCGGTGTCGGCGGTTGTGGTGGCTGTCTCTGTTGTTGGTGGCCTGTACCGCTTCCCCTTGCCCTTGCCCTTCCCGGTGGTAGTAGATGCTTGGCTCTGGGAACCTGTGGACCTCACTTCATCATCGTCGCCGATCGTCACTGCAGCTGACTCTGGGACAGCAAACTGCTCACTAGGGACTGTCTCTCCCCGGACGATGTGTTACGTCAGGAAACTCCAGGTCTCCATGATCTGGTCATCACGTGCACTGCTCTGTGGTTGGCCAGCCGCACTCTTCTTCTCCTTCTTCATAATCTTCTCCACCCTGGTTCTCATGTCCTCGTAGTGCTTCTTACATTGGGGACCAGTGGCAGGAGGCTCCAGCTGCTCTCCGACTCAGTCCCACCGGCTGTTCTTGGCCGCCACGTTGAGCCACTCCTTCTGCCTCTGGTCATACAGCTGAGGGTTCTCTTTCACAAGTTCAGCTAACCGCAACTCGGCCTCTTCTGTCCAGCGGTACTAAGGGATTTCTTTCTTGGACACCCAGACCCGCTTCTTCTGCAGCCTGTTAGCCTCATCCTCACTCGATGGCTGTCTTTGGCTTTCGAGTGGATCCTGCTGTGTCCTCGGGATAACATCGACACTTGATATGGATGACTGGGGGGAATGATCTCTCACAGCCGTCTCTGCTTCTGGCCTGTCGGTTTCTGGCCTTCTCTGCTTTGTTCTTCCATGTGTCTGCTTTGTTTTAGGCATGTTGTCTCTGTGATATAAGTTGTCTCTTTGCTGGCAATCTCTGGAATGGCGAGCAGTGTCCAGGAAGCCCTATATATACCCCCGCACCGACGCAAGCGCCACTGTCGCGCAGTAGTCGTGAACTGCTCGTGAACTGTTCGTGAACTCGTCATGAACTGCTCGTGCCATGCGCAAACTGTTCGTGAAGTGCGTAAACTAGTCGTGAACTGCTCGTGCCATCAATGCGTGAAGTACACGTGACCGTGTCAGTGGGAAGGCACGGCCATGCTGCGACGCGTACCAATTCGTGAACATGTCGTGAACTACTTGAGAACTTGACGTGAGCTGTTCGTGAACTATTCGTGGCAGTTCGTGACAGTTGTGGCATGGCGCGCATTGCCATGCACTGGCACGCATCCTCCCGCATCGTCCCGACGAGTTCACAACGAGTTCAAGAACAGTTTGCGTATAGTTCACGACCCGGTCGCGAAATTTTGTTGTGACTAAAATTTTGAACATTTCAAAATTCTCGTCCCTACATGGCACGCAGTCACGATGGGTTTTCGCAAACTTCACGCCAGTTGAGGACTAGTTTGCGCACTGGCACGACTCGAGTCGTGGCAATGCGTGCCACAGAATCGTGCAAGTGTCAGCTTGCTTAAGACAGACATTTACGATGTAATCGCAGTATTCTGAGCAGCCAATGGACTGTGCAGTCAGTGGTTCCGAGACCGTAACTCGATGCAAGGCCAGAAAAGACAGAAAAAAAATTCAACTGTCTCAAGACACTCCTTCAGTGGTCCGGAACAAGGTTGCTGATGTGCTGTATGCAAATGATTTTCTGTTGCCGTCCGGAACTCTCGTGAAAAAAAATAAAATAAAATTGCGCCCCCCACTTTGGGAACCACTGGTTTAGTGTATGAGCCTGCAATCAAGATATCTATCTATCAATCTATCTAATTGCTACATTCGACAAACCGTGTTACGTAGGCTAACGTAGCCAGATGGCTGGATACATAGTAGGCATGAGGAAAACTATCCAAACTCGGGTATAAATCTAATGAGGAGGGTACAACAAGGCATCAAGATAACTCGCCGATTCGTAAAAAAATATTGTATGCATGTTGTGGTGGAAGTCACAAGCCTGTAAGCCAGCGTTAGTTCCACTGTGAACATGGATGCCCACCTATACAGCACAGCCGGCGATCAGGCATCACAATACAGCCTCCCGAGTTCATCTGGCTCAAAATGCGACGGCAGCTGTCGATAATCATGTTACTCTCCAGCTGTGACAGTTAACCTCGCCTGTTAATTTATCAAAGTTAGCCACCTACCGCATTTAACTTCAGGATTATTCGCCAGAACATTTGCCAGATTAGGCGGCGCCAAACCGACTTCACAACGGACGCGAAACAAATTTTTCGCCTGACAGATTACATTCAAAGTCAATGCAAAAACAAGAATCCACGCGGAACGCTCTACTCATAAAGCTTGCTAACTGCCTGAACCGAGAACGGGGCGATTGGATAGAGGGAAAAACACGCAACTGTCACTAACTAACGTTGGCTTGCTAAATGGGTAAGGTGGTTAGTTAAACAGGCAGCTAGATAGTTAGTGTGTAACTTGGTAGTTATCTCAACAATGGACTGAACGCTTGCTGTATAATTTCATTATCAAAATTCATGAAAATCTAACATTATGTCAAACTTAAGTTTGCTGGCTACCCAGATATCAAGCACCTCCGCTCCGGATCTGCCCCGGCTCTGCCGACTCCAGAGCTCAGATCTGGGATCTGGCTCAGAGCCGGGGCAGATCCAGCGCGGTGGTGCTTCCTATCTGGATAAGTACAGCAGGAAATTAAGATCAGCTAGCCGTCTAGATTGCGTGCGTGGCTAAAGCTGCTTTCACACCGGACACAAAACAAACCTTTCGCATGACAGATCACACCCTAAGTCAATGCGTAGTATCATGTGATGATTTCGTTTGATAAATTATTATGGCTTTGAGAAATGTAGTTGAGAAACAAGGAAGAACAATAGAATATAAAATGTCTCAACCTTTACCATGTTAAATAAAATAAAATTAATGTTAAAATTCGGCTGATAAACCATTCCATTTCGCCTTATGTTGGCGCTTGACCTTAACACAGCCCTCAAAAGCGCTTAACAGAAAAAGCACGTAAGCCAGAGGGAGAATACGGGTAACTGTTATTTGCATTAGACACTCACAGAAACACCCCGATTTTGGCCTTGCTCCGCCCCAAGCGCATAACTGCTTTCGGGGCGTGTAATGCACAGACTTAAGTCGAGGGGTGATCACGCGTAGGCTGAAAAGCGCGTAGCTACGCGCTTTTTTCAACTTACGCGCATGAGAGAATAGACCCCAATATGAACATCTTGTTTGCCTTCCCCAAAAATCCTTAATTGGGTCATTAATTAAGGTCAAAGTGCAAATTTTGTGATGTTGCAAAAAAGTTATTCAATTCATTAACTAAATACACTCGTGAAATCAATTTTGCACTCTTTTTCATATCAAAACTGCTACAGTGTATCAAAATGTCAAAATTAATGGAAATTCTGAAAGAAATAATGACATTTTGGCCGCATCTCTTTAACCACTGGACTTTCTGTTTTCACTTTAGGATTCCAAAACACTTAATTTTCACTGCTAAATGTATTATTGACCAAGCCTCTATGGTTTGTTTTCTGCAGTGTGGGTTCTGAGGTAAAGGAATATGATGTTTGGCTGCATAGTATTTGGTGATTAGAGCATTAATTAGAGCCAAGAGTAGAGTTCAAGACAACAATCTTATTATTCTGCACTACAATGTTCATGTACACACCTTTTCCAAGTGTAAAGATTATTTAAAACAAATGGAAAATACACTGAACAAAAATATAAATGCCCCATGTCAATTTTTTTTAGTTTTTATTAACATTAGGGTCATGCAATATATGAAGCGAATCAAAATTCATTTTTGTTAATGAAAAATCTTCAGATCACCGTCCTTTACATCTTGATATTGTCATCTGCAAAGGAGTGACAATCCTTTGAACACGTTGGGGGTCAGGTTGAAGAAATTGAATGTTCAATATCTTGTCTGTCAACCATTTGCGTCTCTCAGAGCGACACATGTCTTTTGCATGGAGTTGATCAGGTTGTCTATTGTGGCCTGTGGAATGTTATTCCATTCTTCCCGGAGGGCCACATGGAGCTGCCGCACATTATCTGGAACTAGAACCCGGTCGCAGACACGTCGATCCAGAACATCCCAAAGATGCTCTATGGGTGACATGTCTGGCGAATACGCAGGCCATTCCAGAACTGGAATGTGCTCTGCTTCAAGGAACTGCATGCAGACCGCTCTGATGGACATCCCCGCATCCAGCATGCCAATGGCATGTTCCCGCATGACCTGAGACATCTGAGGCAATGATGACTTTTGACAAAATTTGACATTTTGGGGTGACCTTTTATTGTCCCCAGTGTAAGGAGTATCTGGGTACAGCTCATTCTGTCTGATCACCGTCTGGAAATGCCACACCCATGTACTGTGTGAAATCACTGCATCACTGAGCAGATGCTCACTGACAGAGAGATGGATTTAAAAAATGGTACACAAATCAAGAGAAATATCCCTACTGTACAAGTAAAAGTCAGCATATGCTCACTTAGAGTTGTTCGTCCATGTGGCATCAATATTTGACATGGGGCGTTTAACCTGATCCGTTTGAAATTTCAGTTATGTTTGAACTCGGTGTGTCAGCTACCAAGGGACTAATTTGCTCCTCTGCATTATTCTGCCGACAGAAGGTCCCTTCAGGTGCAAGCCCCTACCATGACAAATCACTCAGAAGAGCATGGTGAAAGCCATTAGTTAGTCTTATTTTTGCAACCCACAGTATTGGACTCGCCATATTTGCATGCTTCTGTGCATTGTAGTTTCCATTTCCTGCAGTTACACCTGTTGCTTACACAACCCTTCGTGTAACTACATGACACAATGTCTTTGCAAGCCTCTGGAATGGGAGGAAGGGAAGTGAGGATGGGTGTCAAGACTCCATCAGCCAGCTTCCATCCAGAGTCAGTTGGGGAGGGAATGACTGGTTTGGAATGACAGGCCTCTCTCCACACAAGGCTTTACGCTCTATGTGGAACTTGGCAGCGTCACTTCTTGCTGGCATCGATTCTGGAGCATGGCACTTGGTGAACAGCTTCACCCGGGCCTGGTTACAGTTCTCAGATGGTGACTTGTAAATATGGCGTATGAATTTCTCGGCATCCTCAATAACCTCCTTGGACAGAGTTGCAGACTTTCCAAGATCCTTCAGAAGATCATGGTGCTCAACAAATACACCCCATGCTGACTTCTTGGAGTGGCCAGAGAAGTACGAAACAGTATCACACCCGGTGATAGCATGGAATGCTAGCATGGTCTCACAGACCTGGCCAATAAGACCGGCTTCTCCCAAATGTTGTGAATGGGAACTTTGGTTTCTTCGCTGTACCAGCCTTAAGCTGTAACTGCAAGCAGTTGAAATTGTTGAAATGTGCCAGAAGTAAGATCACTCCTTCAGAAGTCCGGCACAAGCTCCCTGATTGGCTGTAAGCAAGTAAGTTTCTGTTGGTGTCCGGAACTGTAGTGGGGAAAAAAAATTTCGCGCGGAAAGATTGAATGAATAATTACATACAGTAAATGACACTGCTAGCATAACATGGACAAATTTTTGCCGGAGCTCCCACGTAAACGCAAGGCAGAGGATGAAGCACCGCCAAATGTGCTTCGAAAGCAATTTCCTTCCAAGGCAAAGACTAGAAAATATGACAACACATATCTTGCCTTGCACATATCATATCTTCACCTGTACAACGGTGGGTAATGAGGAGGGACTGCAGTGGGTTGTCTGTCTTAAACAATCCTTTAGGTTTTTGGTTTTTTTTTTCCTCTCGGGGAGTTGCCCATCTTTTGAAACCCATTTTTGCAAGAGGCAGTTTTTCAAAAATGCATTAATAGTAATGTTGAATATATAAAAAAAGAAACCTGTTACACTTAAAATAATTACACCTTAAAGACGGTTTGTTATTTTGTTATTTATTTCTCATTCTAAAAGTAGTTGTAGTTTATTACAACCAGCAGTTTATGGCAGGTTACTTTTATTTTTTCAAAAAAGGTTGAGGTTTATATTAATTCCAGTGTGTGAAATAAACTGCAATGGACTCTGAAAATAAAAATTTTCTTATGTACCAAAGTTTGGGAACCACTGGACTAATGTAAGCTGGACATGGCTCACTGGTCCTCCCTCCCCCTGTCATTAACTTGCTGGGCAAACCTTATAAAAATGGCAATCCTCCCCAAATTCCTGTATCTGTTTCAGCACCTACCAGTTTACATGAGAAAGCCTTTCTTTAGCCAGCTCGATCAGATGGTGTCAGTTAAGCTCCCACGAATCAAGAAATCCATTTTCCAGCTTCCTAAGAGGTTTGCCGGTCTAGCTCTGCCCAACTTTATTCAGTACTATTGGGCGTGTAATATTGATAAAATACATTATTGGACAAAGGCAGAAACAAACACCAGCCCTTTATGGGCTCAAATGGAGATGCTATCGTCAAAACTTTCACTTATCTCTATCATTACTAGCGAACTGCCATTGAAGATTCATGATATTTCTATAAACCCAGTTGATACCAACTCAATTAGAATCTGGATACAATTCCGTAAACACTTTGGTTTGAATCATTCTTCTACGCTGTCCCGTTTTTAAGAAACATCTATTTCCACCCTCTGCCTCTGACCCGCCATTTCATGTTTGGCGGGACAAAGGCCTTTTTAATATCAAAGGTCTCTATAAAGAAGGTGTATTCACAGATTTCACAGAACTCTCCACCAGGTTTGACCTCCCTAATTCTAATTTTTTCTGCTTTCTCCAAATTAGACATTTTATTCAGTCTAATTACACCCATTTCCCAAATCAACCTCCAGGATCTCTGATGTTCTCCTCTCCTTGGACCCTGCACAGAAACGTTCTATTTATAGAAATTTCGATGCCATTGACTCTCTTAACATTAATCCAACGACCCACCTGAAACAGATTTGGGAACAGGATATTGGAACATCGATTTTAGATACACAATGGGACCGTATCCTCAATCTAGATCACTCCTCCTCCATATGTGCCAGGCACGGTCTAATACAGTGTAAAGTTCTTTTCAGGGTACACTATACAAATGCCTGGCTAGCAAAAATCTACCCAGGTACCAGTGATACTTGTTTTAGGTGTAAACAGTCCCATGCAACCCACGCTCACATATTCGGGTCCTGCCCAGCTCTCAGAGTTTTCTGGCAGCAAATATTTAGCACGCTTGGGACAGTTTTTGATATGATTCTTGTTTCTGAACCTCTCACGGCCCTGTTAGGAGTTCCCCCTTCAGCCACACCCAAATTTCCATCAACAAAGGGCAGTGTTCTGGTTTTCACAACTTAGCTAGCAAGACGTCTAATTCTGTTTGAGTGGATGCACACTCTTCCTCCCTCGCATAGCAACTGGCTTCGAGAGGTTTTAAATCACATAAAACTTGAAAAGATCCGCTTCTCATTGAGAGGCTCAGAAGCATCTACACAATCCTTGAATAAGACCTGGAAGCCCTTTCTTGACTACCTGAGTGAAGCCACAATTCAACCAAATGAGAGATAGTCCCCTCAACTTTCTTTTACTCCCTTTTTCACCCCCCCACCCTTTTTTTCTTCATGTAATTATTTGTTTATTTACTTATCGTTCGTTTATTGTTTTGGTTGCCCAATTTGTGTGTTTGCTTGTTTTTGTTTGCTTGTTTTGGTGATATGTAACTTTATGTTCAACCCTTCAAAATGGGATGGTTGGGGTTCAATGAAAGGGTATGGGTGAGTAGGTATAAGGGGGTTAACTTGTTCCACTTTTTCCTATTGGTAATTTACTTAATGCCTGTCAAATTGTAAACCAGTACAGGTGACATGATACACAATTGTTTACTGTTTACTGCCCTATTTGAAAACAATAAAAAAGATTTGAATACAAAAAAGTGTATACATTTCATCCTGCAGACTTTCCCAAGACTCATCTAAAATCTTGACTCGTCAGACCACATGACACATTTTCACTGTGCTACTGTCCATTTCAGATGACACTCATTCCAGAGAAGTTGGTGGTGCTTTTCGACAATGTTGATAAATGGCTTTGGCTTTGCAAAATAAAGCTTTAAATGAAATCTTTGGATGCATCAGTGAGCAGCGTTGAATGACAAAGGTTTCCTGAAGTATTTCGGAGTCAATGTCATGGCATCTCTTACGATTGTATGAAAAACAAGGCATCTGAGGTATTATAGATGATGCACATCGAGAAGTTATTTTCCACCTTCCCCTTCACGCACCATTATTTGACCAGTTTCCATGTGTTTTTTTTATTTATTATTATTCCATTACACGCTGTTGAGGGTGAAATTCCAAACATCTTTCCATCTTGTCTTTGGCGAAAGTTGTTCTCTAAGTGATAGCTGTAAGCTTATGCATCTGTTGACCAATTATTGAACAGTTACTCCACACCAATTACCATGCTGTTGAACATCTGAAGTCCTATATCAGGCAAAAATGGTAACCAATTCCACTTTTGATTCTCCAACATTTAGTGTCTTCAGTTCCAAAATGACTCATCAATATAATTCAAAGGAGAAATGAAGTTACATAGTGGTGAATATGCATCCATCCTAACTTCATCGGAACATGCTGCAGCCATCAAACTTTAAAATAGCAATTATTAAAATTAAAAAAAATTAATGAGTTAAAACATTAATTTTTTCTTTGTGATTTCATTTGAATGCAGATTAAAAGGGATTTACAAGTTACTGCTTACCGTTTTTATTTATATTTCGCACATTGCCCCAATTCCTCTGGAATTAAGGTTGTACCATTGAACTGGGTCGATACCTCACTGATCACATGATTCATTATATGATTGTAAAGTTCAAGGACATTTGCTTACCATAAAAAGCAAGCAGATTGAATACCCACGGTTCTTCCATTTTGAAATGCATAGTCAATTGACATTTGTGATAACAGACTGAACAGATGGAAATGAATCTGGCTGCATTATGTTGCTTTTGTCAAAATGAGTCCAAGTTTGATCTTTTTTAACTATCCTGGCAATTGACTTAGGGACGATGCCACCACAGAAGAGTGATTAAAAAGAGAATAGAATTAATGCTTTATCCACAATTGTTCTCTAAGTGTTGGTTAAAGCCCATGTAAAGTTTGAAATTATGACAGCTTTAACCCCTTGGCATAGGGGTTAATTGGCACAGAAGCCAATTCTGCCAATTCATGCATTATCCTAAGGAAGGTTTATAATTTAAGATGTGAGCTTCATGGTCAGGGGGAAAAACGCTTGAATGAAACAACACACTTATATTATTTAGACTACCATCTTATTTCAGTTTATTTTCATCATTTTTGTACAGAATAAAGGCCCCAAACGCTATAAAAATCAAAAAGCATTAATATTTGTCATTTTTTCACTGGAAGTCTGTTAGCCTCTTCAGCCCCATTAACACTTCTCTCCATACTGTGCAGTATGTATATATTGTTCCACTTGCTCAGGAATCCTAATAATGGGCAAACTACCTTCTCGCTACCTTCAACAGACAGTCAGACAAAGGATTACATTTGGCCTTCTGATTCGAATGCAATCATTTGTATCTCATGTTCAGGTTTGATTCGCTCAACAAAATATTTTCCACCTTGTGTATTTTTAGACCCTTCAAATCCAAAGCAATTTTAAAATGAATTTCATAAGTTTAAATGATCAGTTAATAATGCTATGATCAGAGATGGATTTTGGACAAAATTTGTTTTTTTTAATTATTTTATTGGCATTCTTTCAATCTAACTCTGTATCATAGTGACGTTTGTCTGCTTTTCTTTTCTTAATCATTATCTGCAACAGGCTAAATTGCTTGATTGTTATTTAGGCTCAGCATACAGGAGCAGTTTCAGGGTAGGCCAATTAAGCCGTATAAGGTGATGTAGGCTGCCCAACCTTGCTGGTGATTAGTGGAGTTCTGAATCATCTTCCCGAAAGCATTTCAAATGCTTGTCGTTTATGTAAGACCGCTTGTATATTTCAAGAAAAAATGGCACACAACTCTCTACACATCACACGGTGCCAAGTAGTCTAATTATGCTTTAAAATGATTACGGTTTAACATTGTTGCATGCCTGTGGTACCTACCCTGCCCCCCTTTTTTTAATCTGGAAACATAAAACGTTTACCTAAGCTATGATAGGATTTCAAAATAGTTGGGACAAAGTGGAAATCGTGAATAAAATCAAAATGCAATAATTTTCAGATAACATGAGCCAATATATTATTTACAATAGAACATAGATAACTTTTCAAATGTTGAAACTGAGACATTTTTCAGTTTTATCCACAAAATGAGCTTATTTCAAATTTTCTGGCTGCAACAGGTCTCAAAAAAGTTGGGACACAGGCGAAAAAGGGCTTAAAAAGCAATTAATATACAAAAGAGAATCAGCTGAAAGAACATTAAGCAAGTAATTAGGTTAACTGGCATCAGGTGTGTGACATGACTGGCTATAAAAGGGATGTCTTAGAGAGGCTGAGTCTCTCAGAAGGAGCTCTCCAACCTGTGAAGGCTTGTGTAAAAAGATTGCGGAGTACTGTAAATAGAATATTCCTTAAGGTCAAATTGCAAAGGCTTTGAAGTCTCATCATCAAAAGATTCAGAGAAACTGGAAAAATCTGTGCGTGTCAGAGAAAAGGCTGAAGACCTTTACTGGATGCCCGTGATCTTCGGGCCCTCTGATGCCACTGCATCACTCTCCAGCATGATTTTGTCATTGACATTACTAAATTGGCCGAGGAATACGTCAAGAAACCACTGTCTGTAAACACAGTCCACACTTATTATTATTACTATTATGATCATAATAACTTTTTTATATAGCAGGAGCACAAAGTGCTTTACACAAAGTAAAACAAACAGGAGTAATAAAACAAGAGGACTAAAACATAATTCAAAAAATAATAATAAAAATAATAATAAAAGTAGTAATAATAATAAAAAAAGAATAAAATTAGTTAAGACCCAGGAAAAGCCTGCTGATGCTCGGTGGTAGACAGTTCCAGAGTCTAGGGGCCATTACTGCACAGGCATGGTCTCCCTTGCGTTTTTACCTGAACTCTGAAACAGCCAGAAAACCCTGGCCAGTGGATCTGAGAGGCCTTGGTGTTTCATAGGGATTTAGCAGCTCTGTAATATATTCAGGGGCAAGATCATGTAGTGCTTTGTATGTGATTAACAAAATTTTAAAATGAATTCTAAAATTTACGGGTAACCAGTGTAATGAGGCCAGCACCAGGGTGATATGGGACACCCTGCTGTCCTTGTCTGAAGTCGGGCAGCAGAGTTCTGTACTAGCTGGAAGCGAGACAGTGTCCTTTGGTTGAGGCATGAAAACCCGGCATTACAGTAGTCCAAGTGAGATTAAATGAAAGCTTGTATAATAAGCTCAGTGTCCTTAAATGACAAGGCTGATCTTAGTTTTGCAATGTTTATAAGTTGGTAAAAGCATGACTGAACCAGTTTTTAATGTGCTGTTCAAGGTTTCAATTTGAGTCAAATAAAACTACCAAATTTCTTGAAACAGATTTAAGGTAAGGAGCTAAAGGCCCTAAGTTAGATTGAATATGTTTTAATGACGGCTCCGGGCTAATGATAAGGACTTCTGTTTTTTCAGAATTAAACTGGAAACAAGCTGTGTTCACGGAACACTGATGCCCCCAGCGGCAGGTTAAAGTATTGCAGGTTAAAGTCCCCCCCCCGCTGCAGACAAACGGGCGGACGGACAGACAGACGGACAGGTGAAAAACTGTATGCCCCCGAATCTTGGATTCCGGGGGCATAAAAAGTTGTTGGACATCCAAGATTTAAGGGCATTAATGCAGCCATGCAAAAGAGCTAACTCACGAACATTATCAGGCTTACATGAGAGGTAAAGCTGGGTATCATCGGCATAGCAGTGAAAACAAATGCCATGCCAACGAATAACATGGCCTAATGGCAGCAAATACAATGAAAAGAGAATAGGCCCGAGGATAGAACCTTGAGATATGCCACATTTGATTAAAGATTTGGAAGATACATGGTCACCAACAGCAACAAAGAAGGATCTGTAGGACAGATATGAAGAAATACACTCCAATGCAGTCCCAGAGATACCAACCCAGTCTCTCAATCTGTCAATTAAAACAGAGTGTTCTACAGTGTTAAATGCTGCACTGAGATCAAGTAAGACCAACACAGAACATTCTCCAGCATCAGCATTTAGTAAAAGATTATCCATCACCCTCAGGATGGCAGTTTCTGTACTGTGGTGTTGTCTAAAACCAGATTGGAATTTTTTAAAAATATTGTTTCTCACCACTAGATTGAGAAGTTGTGTACACACCACTTTCTCCAGAATTTTGGAAATGACTGGCAGTTTCGAGATGAGTCTCAAATTATTTAAGACAGAAGGATCAAGGTTTGGTTTTTTAAGAATAGGGTAAACACATGCAGTGTTAAAATAGCCAGGGACACATCCAGTACAGAGAGAGCTATTTAGAATAAACAGCAGATCAGGGCCAACAGTCTCAATGCGACCTAAAACTGAATCATGCAAAAACGAAGCCATTGTTGAGCATCATCCAGAAGTGCAGCAGTGTTCAGTGGGCCAAGGTGCTTTTTAAATGGTATGTAGCAAAGCGGCAAAGTGTCCTGAGGTCAGGCGAGTCCAAATTTGACATTTTTGTGGGAAATCATGGGCGTCGTTTCCTCTGGGCTAAAGAGGAGAAAGATCACCCCTTCTGTTATCAGTATTCAGTTCAAAGCATCTCTGATGGTATGGGGATGCATTACTTCATATGGTGTGGGACACTGCATGTTTTAAAAAGCACCATGAATGCTGAAATTTATATAAAGGTTTTAGAGCAACATATGCTCCCCTCCAGACGACATCTATTCCAGGAAAGGCCTTGTGTATTTGAGCAGGACAATGCAAAACCTCATACTGCAGCTATTTCAACAGCATCGCTTCGTAGTAGAAGAGTCCATGTGCTGAACTGGACTGCATGCAGTCCTGATCTTTCACCAATTGAGAACATTTGGCGCATAATTAAACAAAAAGTCTGTCAAAGGAGACTCAAAACTCTCCATCAGCTGGAAGCCTGTATTGAACAAGAGTGGGTTCAAATTCCAATGGCTGAACTCAAGAAGCTGTCTCCTCAATGCTGCCGTACAAAGCAAAAAGGCAGTAACTGCATTTTTGGTCCAAAATGAGTTATTATCATTTTCATGACATTCAAGGCATCCTTTGTTATGTGACAAAATATCTTCTCATGTGTGTGTCGTTTTGGAGAAAAATGGTAGTCGTTTGTACAGTAACTGCAAAAAGCCCTAATGAAACAAACATCCATTACTGTCTTCTTGCTTTGTTTCATGTCAGTTACTCATGTCAGTTATTTCGCGGAAATAGCAACAGAAAAATAATACCCCGCTACCAAAACTGCAAAAACCGCAACATAAACTGTTGACTCGTAGCATAAGACTATGAAACTGCAACATCTTCTTTCGCATCCGTCTTTGCCATTTACTGCGCTTGCGCGTACCGGCCCAGGCTGCTTTCAGAGATAGCAGAATCAGGCGTGTCTCCTTCGGTTGGTAAGTAAAACTTCCAAATATGAGGTTATTGTTAATGCAGATGTTTAACAATGAATTGTAAGACGCTGTTACAATTGTAGCTGTTACATCCACATTTTCGTAAATTCGCTTATTTTAGCATGTCACCCTGCCGAAAATGAACAATGCACTGTCGATTTCGCTAAAGTCTTAGAGTCGCCAACTTGACGACTTTCTCGCTTAATCTGGCGACTTTCCAAATCGGGATTGTTTGTCCACTCAAGACGTATGTATACGTCTTGAGAAAGTCGTCAAGTAGGCAACTCTAAGACTACAGTGAAATCGACAGTGCATCGTTCATTTTCGGCAGGGTGACATGCTAAAATAAGGGAATTTACGAGAATGTGGATGTAACAGCTACGTCTTACGATTCATTGTTAAACATCTGCATTAACAACAACGTCATATTTGGAAGTTTTACTTACCAACCGAAGGAGACACGCCTGATTCCACTATCTCTGAAAGCAGCCTGGGCCGGTACGCGCAAGCGCAGTAAATGGCAAAGACGGATGCGAAAGAAGATGTTGCAGTTTCATAGTCTTATGCTACGAGTCAACAGTTTATGTTGCGGTTTTTGCAGTTTCGGTAGCGGGGTATTATTTTTCTGTTGCTATTTCCGCGATTAATGTAGGCATTTCAAAGTTTTTGTGTGCTGAGGCTACGTTTTCTTTGGTAGGCCTGTTACTGTACCTTTGCTTTGTTTCACTTCACATAAAAAGAACCCTGTTGCTAGGCAGTGAAGTTACTGTTTCCATGGTGAAAACAGACAGCGACGGCAGATTTCGCGGCATCCTCACAAGACAGTTTTGACATTCTATATATTCTATTTCACCCATCTAACTTTTTGTTTGAGATGGCACAATCCCAGGGAAAGAAGATGGTTGAACTGGCGTTGAAAAGAAAATACCCAGGGTATGGTAAGTAACGGTGACACATTAAGCATTTAGAAACGACCTATCACAATATAAACAGCTGTCATCTGCTGTCAACTGAGAGGTGATGTTTTAACTAGCGTTAGCTTACCTGCTCCCGGCTCCAAGCTGTAACTTTATCCTCTGTAACTTCACATCATCGCCGATGCCATGTCATCGTTTTGTTGTTCATGTCACAAAATAATCCAACCAGTGGTGGAAAAATATTTAATAACTAAAAAAGCACACGGATAGCGCAAACCTCTGTCAAGGTTGCCTAAGAGGGTCACTGAGGCAATACAAATTCCAAATCGTGTTCCGGATCACCACCAAAATTTAATCATCTGTTCCTTGTCCTAACACCCACGTTGTCCGAAAATGTAATCCAAATCCGTACAGTACATTTTGAGTTATCTTACGAACTAACAGACAGACAGAATCAACTGCAAAACTTCTAGGCAGGTGAGCCGACAGGCATTTACTTCCCCCTTTTGGCTCTCAGGCTCAAACAGATTGGTTCCTGCTCCTAAACATTTATTTATTGCACGGCTTCTTCTTCTGAATATAAAAATACATTTAATTTAGATTTCCCTTAATTATAATCAAATCTTAATTATAATCATTAACAAAATATTGTCCCTGTGCATGACTGCAAGCTTCTATATTTTTTTATCCTTTTATTGTAGGCCTAATGTAACTTATGAAGCCAGGCTGTGTTTTTGCGTGTTTGCTTTTTTTCTTCATTTTTATTCAGGGTGAAAAATAATTTATTTATTATTGTGTTAGCCTAACTCAGGCATTATTTGGCCATGGGCCGAATTGATAGTTCTTCCCAATAAAATGAAATATAGTATACAATGATATACAGATATTGATCAGAGTGAAGATGTTGTCCAGTAGGTCCACTTGTTGTGAATAGTATTATTAGTATTAGTATTATTATTATTATCAATAATAATAATTATTATCATTATTTCATATTATTTTGTTGCAGTACACAGACAGAAAGACACAGACAGATATGGTTTTACATTCATGCCACTGATTTTCTCTCTTTTTCATATTAGATATGTGTGAAGATATTCCTTTAAAGTGGCAGCAAGTCCTGCCCCCTGCTGAAGAAATGGAGTGGACTATCCTGGACACTTTACTGGATACCAGCGTGGACAGCTCAAGGCTGTATGATGATGACATTACAGACCCAGACTATGTCCCGGCCCCGACGATGACTTTGACACAGACTGAAGTGGAACCTCACCAGACCCACGACCCAGTGAAAGATGCTCAAGAACCAGGGCCACAGTCAGGGCCACAGCCTGAGGTGGAAGGGAGGAAAAGAGAATCATGTCGACCACCAATGAGGGAGCCATGTGGTGCTAAGGGTCAAAGAAGGTGTACAGACCATATTTCAGAGGAAAGGCGGAGGGAGATACGGCATCAATACTGGGAGATGACCTACACAGAAAGGAGATCATGGATGTTTCACTCAGTAACCCCAATGCCAACCAAAAGAAGAACAACCAGCCCAGAAAGTCGCCGTGGCCGCTCATTTATCTACCGGCTTCAAGACCACAAAGGAGAGCTAAGACAGGTCTGCAAGATGTTTCTCCTCTCATCATTGGACTACCACCCAAAAAATGACAGTCTAGTCATTTCCATGATGGGGAAGTCAAACACCAAACAACTGGCTCCACCCAGACTGCAGTCAACAAGCTGGACGTGAAGACGATTGATGAGCACATTGAGTCCTTCAATCCTTGCGTGAGCCACTACAGACAGGAGCATGCCCCAAATCGACGGTACCTCCTACGTGACATCACAATGAAGATGATGCATTCAGACTACCTGGATAAAGGAAACGCCTGCTCATATGAAACATACAGGAAAATTGTAAAGGACAAGAAAATCAGCTTCGCCAAACTTGGAGAGGAGCAGTGTGAGGACTGTTTGGAACATGCTGAACATGAGAGAGGCCACACAGGAGAGAATGCAAATACAGATTGCCTGGAGTGCCAAAGGTGGCAAAAACATAAGCAGTCTGCCCTAGAGAGCCGCCTCTGCTACCAGGCAGATGCAGAGAGGGACTGGCCGAACAACACCTCAGGTAGGAGTCTGGACCTCCAAAAGGTCATAATGTTGCCACGCATGCCAGGAGTCAAGTCCTCTGCATTTACCCGCCGCATCGTGGCATACCATGAAGCATTTGCCACAGTGGGAAAAAGAAAAAACAAGAAGAACACCATCTCTGTCTTGTGGCACAAGGGAACAGCAGGGCGAAGTGCAGCAGAAATAACATCAGCATACATTAGAGCACTGGAGAAGGAGAGGGATGTACGCCACAGCATATTCTGGGTGGACTGTTGCAGTTCGCAAAAAATAAAAACTGATGCCTGCTATCATCACTCGTCTCTCTTGTCAATAGTGACGCCACTTCACAGGAGGACATCACCCTTAAGTTCTTTTAGCGGTGACACACTTTTATGAGTGCCGACAGTTTCCACCATGGTGTCGAGCAGCAGATGAGGAACCGTCCAGGTGGTGTGGTTTATGACTTTGTCAGTGTTGTGGCAAGCTCCAACTCCAGGAAGGTGGATGTTGTCCAACTGGAGAATGCCAATGTGCTGGATTGGAGGGATGGCCATTCCACTACCAAGGTGAAGAAGGTACAGGCCCCAAAGCTTAGGGAGATGGCAGAGATCCAGGTGCGGCGTGGCTCCAAGAGTCTGTTTTTCAAGCTATCCCATACGGAGACCGAATTCACAGAATTGGACTTCCTCTTGAAGAGATTCACGCTGAAGGTGCCCACAGGATAGAGGGGTTGAGGAAGTCAAGAAGAGAGACATTACCAGCAACCTTTGTCATCTCATGCCACCAAACAGGAGGGTGTTCTGGTATTCCCTGCCTGTTAGCAATGATGAGGAGGATGAGGAGTAAATGTCCATATGAAATGTCACATTTTATGAAGCAGTCCACATCATCAACACACTCCTCAAGTCAAAGAACACAATCCCACACATGTTCCCTCCCAATCCATCAGGTTTGTAAATGCAAACGTATGTAAATCTCCTGCAAACCTTCAAGACAGGGCACTGATCCTTAGAATACTTTCTCAGTTATTTATTAATTTATATCATTGCTTTCTTATTTTGGACCCACAATCTTAAATTTTATTTCTATTTTAATTCATATAGCATTATTAAGTATTAAGTTAAGTATTATCTTATTATCTTTTCTTTTTTTGTTTTGTTTTGTATTTACAGGTCAACCACTGATGTTTATAAAGTGCATTACAGATGAATTGACATTGACGTTATTGTTATTATTATTATTAGGGTCCGAGCCTTCCCCCTGTCTCGTACTGTCCGACGAATGACCATGCTCGACGGCGCTCCAAGGCGTCTCGCCCCCGTTTCGACATGCGCGGGTGGGCGAGGACCCGTCCCAACGCTGCTTGCAGCTTTAATTCTTTCTTTGTTTCTTCCGCCGCCTCTTTGAGCTCAAATTTGACCCCCTAAACATGCTCAAAAACTCACCAAAATTGGCACGCACCTCAGGTCTGGCGAAAAATTTGATAAAATGAAATAATGATCCCCATAGGTCAAAAAATGGCTCTCTAGCGCCACCAAGGCACTTTTTACTGGCCTTTAGAGGGCCACCACGCCCGGTAGGAAAGTCATAGAGAGATGCAACCAACACTATATTGTTCATCTCATTATGGCCTAAAAATGAACAATCGACACCTATTACCTAAATCAAACAGGAAGTCCGCAATTTGCATATCAAAATTTGCATTTTCCCCTAAATTTGGCCAAAATTTGCCCTCGAACAAACGCGAACTCCTCCTAGGGCATTCATCGTATCGACCCCAAATGCTAATACATGACAAAGCAAACTATGTCGATTAAATATTGTGTAAAACTTCGTCAAAAGTCCTACGGTTTGGATTTTATGAGGTGTCAAAGATGGGGTCCGCAGCCACGTTGACTGCCTTTTTTCGATGCATACTCCATTTCCAACATTATTTTAACCGCTTAAACATGCTCAAAAACAAACAAAATTTTTCAGTAAATTTTTAGAGGCTACAAACATATCTCTTATCTCAAAATTCTCCACCAAAGGCACAAAATGGCTCTCTAGCGCCACCTAAATCCTCAAAAATAGCACTTCTGCTTACACCACGGCCTGTGGCAATGTATGAAAATTCTGAAAAAAATCACACATCATTGCTGTACCATGACAGATATTGTCACTTGATTTCGTGAAAATCCATGAAAGACTTCTTGAGATAAAAAAAATATTATATACATAATACACTGTACAGTAATACATTTTTTCTTGTTGTGGACAAACCGTTGATTGGATCAAAATGATCTTTGGTATACTTCATCATCTCAATTAGGAGAAACAATGGGTCAAGCATGGTACCATTTCCATGAATATTTGCTGAGATATTATTATGTTATGAATATTCATATTTTGAAAAATATAGAGTGACGCACTTCTGAATTCACCATAAGTTGCAGCGTATGAAACTTTTGTCTGTGTTCAGGGGACATGTTCCCAAAATCTCAGCTTTCTAGGATTTACGTAGAAGAAGCTTTTATTAATTTCTTGATTTTTATTGATTTCCATGTATTTCTCTGTGCTACTACACAATTGTCCACCGGGTGGCAGTTGGAGCCCACGGATCATCTCCATTCACTAAGTTCATGCATGGGGGAAGACATCACAATACCCACCAGTGATTAAATGTGCTTCAGATACTTTGACCAGGTTCCATGGCTCATAGCTCCATTATTCAAGACAAAAATCTCTTGCAGTAAAGGGGTTTGCACTCAAATCAACATAAAACATTTCCCACTATCTCGTACTATCCAACGAATCACAATGCTCGACATCGCTCGAACGCGTCTCGCCCCCCTTTCGACATGCATGGGTGGGCGTCTCGCCCCCGTTTCGACATGCGCGGGTGGGCGAGGACCCGTCCCAACGCTGCTTGCAGCTTTAATTATCATTATTACTGTTCCTATTTTGTTACCAATGAATCCTGTAGAGTTGTCTTTTTAATCCATGATTAATTAGCAATTAGCAATCTATTATTAAATGTTTATAAATTCAAAATATCTGTCCCATGCATTCATTTCATTCAGTACTCTGTGTTTATTAGCCTGCTGAAACAGATACTGCACCATATAAAATCATCAACTTTTTCATCTTAGTTTTCATCACAAGAGTTTGAAAAGCCTTAGAAACACTTAAGAAAAATTATTTTGTTTCGCTCTGTTGAATTGGAGTTTGACTTGACTATTGCTACAAAGAAAAGTTGTTTTTCAGTGTTTTAACATTAATGTGATTTGTAGGTATAGCAGATACTACATTACAGACACAGAAACACCCACAGATACACATTCATCTCATACTCACACATAATAATATGGTCCTTTTCAAAATAAATTGTCCCCATTTGGGCCTTGATACAGCGTAGCAATGTGAGACTTTAATTAAGCAGCCGTTTCAGCACAAGAACAGCTTCTGGTTGGAAGATATTGGCCTAAAATGGTCAAATTACTTTGGGTTTGGTATACATGTTCAGGAAAACAAATGGTTCCAATTATTTCGAATACAGTGTATTGAACACACCCAGAGCCCAAGTTGTGGCATAATAGTATTTGGAGAATCTGTAGTTATTGCCATTTTCCTTGGTGTGGTGCCACGTTTTTGGTAAGTAATACAAAGCAAGAATACAGTAACTGCAAAATAGGGGTAAAATATCAAATTAAATATGAGGATTGATATGTACAAAGAAAGAGCTGATATAAAGTAACAAAACAGCCATATGTCCAATAATCTACTTACAACTACTTAGTCTGGATGACAGGATAACTTTAAAGTCATTTTTCTCAGTTCCGCACGCTGCGTTGTTACTGCCGTTTTGCTTTGTAGGGCAGAATGCCCAGATGCCTCCACTCTGTGTTAATAAGAAGAGGGGATGCTACACCATGGTGAACAGGCCTCTGTCTCAACTTTTTTGAGACCTGAAGCAGCCGTCAAATTTGAAATGAGCTAATTTTGGGGATAAAATTGTAAAATTTCTGTTTCAACATTTTCTATGTTATCTCTGTTATATTATGAAAAAAATACTGGCTGGGGTAATTTGAAAGTCATTGCGTTTGATTGTATTCACAATTTACACTTTGTCTCAACTATTTCGGAATTGGGGATGTAAAATCAAATTTATTTACCACAGTTATTGCTTACTGTTCAAAACTCCGACCTCCCAGTTGCATAGCTTTGCTTTGTGTCTATAGTAATGGCTAGTCCTGACAATCTGTAATGGCCAAACTGCGGAACAATCTCCTATCGTGTTTAGAATATTCCACACATACATGTGTTAAATTATGGCAACTATCCAAACTGGCAAACAGAAACTACTTTCAAAGTGGTTTTTGTAAATCTGATATTTGTAGACTGATATTTTCAATGCCTGCAATTTTATGACCTTATATAAAAGTATGAAATAAAGGCTTGCCTCTGATCATGCTTTTTCATACACTAAAAGACAATACCCCAGTGGCAGATTTGGAACTCCGATTTGGCTTATATACAGTGGTCATGCGTATGAATAACCACTGTACGATGTGTAGGTCTGTATCGGGCCTCTTTAAATCTGGCCCTCGAATACAAATCTCGCCCTGGTGTTCCTTCCTTCCAGGCAATTAAGTGAACAATTAATCCTGCTGATTGGCCAGATTGTCATCTCGCTTGACTCCCAGGTAAAGGGAAGGTGGAAAACCATCTGTTTTCAGCCCTCGAGGACCGTGATTTGAGGAGCCCTGGTCTGTATGATTTCCAAGTTATAAAGTTTATGTCCTGGATGAATCCATCTTTGTGTTAAGACGTTATTAGTACAGCTATTTGTTGATATCAATAATCCATCGGCTCTAGAAAAAAAAAAGAACCCGAGAACATTAAACTGTAAAGTTAAATAAATAACGCAATATTTCCAAGCTATATTATAGTCACAGGACTGTCACAATATGGCTCGGAAAGTATTCTGACAGAATATGGCATACACCAAAACTACACCTCCATTGAGACATTGGTGCTGTTATTGACTCTGTTTTTCAGGAGATCAAAACTAATTGTAGAATGAGATGAGAGAGAATAGTAGTGGTGTCAACAATAATCGATGCGGCGATGCATTCCGATGCGAGGCATGGACAATTCAATTCGATGCGGGGCAACAAGCCGAATCGATTCAGCGCATTTAAAAATAAATATTTACAAATACAAAATATCTTCCGGTGAGGCAACCGATTTGGTTTCCCAGTTTCCCTTTTCGCCCTGTAGAGGGAGTCACTTTACATTGTAATGCAATGAAGGGGAAACAGGGAAACTATATCAGTTGCCTCACCGGAGCAACGTCATAGACTTGCGCAGTACAGCACGCAACTCGAGAGATGAGACTAGCATAACAATGGCTGAGGCGGAGAAAGAGGGAGGGAGAGAGATTATCGATGCACCCAAGATATGGAAAGCAGATATCTGGAGACATTTTGGTTTCTATGAGGTTGGTGGGAAAGTTGACCAGAGTTACGCAGTGTGTAAAAAATGCCGCTCCAAAATCAAACATGTTGGAAATACAACCAATTTCACCAACCACATAATCCGCTGGCACCCCGAATTGGCTACTGGTTCCAAAACAACACCACAGCAAGAAAAAAATCAACCAAGTATTCAACAGTCCATAGTTTCACCACTTCCACAGAATTCCGAGAGAGCTAAGAAGATCACCCGCTCGGTGGCGTGTTTCATTGCCAAAGACCTTAGGCCATACTCTGTGGTCAAAAATGCGGGGTTTCGCAACATGCTAAAAACCATTGAGCCCCGGTACAAGTTGCCAGCCAGAGCCACATTCGCCGACTCTGCCGTTCCTTCACTGTACAGAGAAATGAGAGAAGAGGTAAACGAGTCACTGCAACAAGCTACTCGTGTAGCAATCACCAGTGACGCCTGGACGTCTGTCGCAACAGAGTCTTATATCACCATAACGGCACACTACATTAGCGAAGATTGGCGAATGATGTCGCATGTGCTGCAGACCAGAGCCGTTCATGAGAGCCACACAGGGGCTCACATGGCGATGCTACTGTTGGATGTGGTGGATGAATGGCAGCTAACGGATAAAGGTGTTGTGCTTGTTACGGATAACGCCGCTAACATGGCAAGTGCGGCTGAAATCGGCAGGTTCCCCCATGTGAAGTGCTTCGCGCATACTTTGAATTTGGCAGCACAGCGGGCATTGGAGCTACCGACGGTATCCAGGCTTCTGGGCCGAGTGCGACGCATTTCCGCATATTTGCACCGCAGCCCGAAAGCAAAGCACCTGTTTGAGGAAAACCAGAGAGCCATTCTCAAACTGACGTGTCCGCTCAAGCTGATCACGGACGTCTCCACTAGGTGGAATAGTGCTCATGATATGATGGAGAGGTTTTTGCAACTGCAAGCTGCCGTGCTCGCCACCCTGTTATCGCCTGATCTAAATGTAGATGAAAGTGACATCGTCACCCTCAGCAGAGCAGACCTGGCTAACGTGGAGGAGGCAGTGAAGACATTTAAACCGATAAAGGATGCTACTTTCTGCATGTCCGAGGAGAGCACTCTTACAGTCAGCCTCATTGCACCAGTACATGGCCAACTCCTCCAGAGCATGTCAGACACTATTGGAGACCAACCACTGATCCGTGATGTGAAGAATGCCATCAAATCAGATCTCCTCAAGAGGTATAACAGTGAGGCAGAAAAGAAGCTCCTTCACACGTCATCTGCCCTGGATCCTCGGTTTAAAGGGTTGCCTTTCCTGGCAGAGGAGGAGAGGCTGGATGTCTACGCCGGAGTGACTTCCGAGGCTGCATCTCTGGAGGTAATTATGTAATACGGATTTGTTAAATGTATGGAATTCAATAATGATTGATTGATTGATAGATAGATAAATAAATAAATAGGCTATACAAAATGTTAAGACTGAGAAAAATAGTTTATTGGTTAAATAAGCATTGGTCTAGGACGTTTTTTTAAGTAGCAGACGTCAGGTGGTACAACCACAGCTAGCCCATAAATTAATTTGTAATTGGTAATGTACATGCAATGAATAGACTTCCTAATCCAGTAGAAACAAATAAAATAATTAAATTAAATAATTCATGCAACAGTGGTATTATCTCTGTGATTGCACCACCCTGACGTCTGCTACTTCAAAATCGTTATTGACCCACATACAACATGTTAAGACTGATAAAAATTATTGGGATGTGAGCTACAGCATTGTCTAAGAATGTTCCGCTAACAGCTGTGTTTTTCTCTTTATTTATTTTGTTCAAACAGTTTGAAAGGAGACGTATGAGAGAAGCCGAAGATGTGCCTGGTGAAACAGGAAGTTCAGGAGACCAGGAAGAGTTGCCATCTGTGAACGACGATGTGTCCAACTCACAAGGCCCCTCCCATCCCAAAAGAAGGCCACCATCACTGCTTGTGAGTTTGCTGGGAGCTGCTTTCACTGATTCAAGTCAACCTTCAGTACAGAGTAAGTCTGTGGATGTCATTGCCGAGGAGGAAATGGACATTTACTGTAGATCCCCATCTGTACCGCTCTCTGAGGATACCTTGGAATGGTGGCAGCGCCATGAGGGCACATTTCCTCTCCTCTCTAGGTTGGCAAAGAGATACTTGTGCATCCCAGGCACAAGTGTGTCAGCAGAGAGAGTGTTCTCCACGGCAGGAGATGTAATCACAGCCAAACGAAGTGTTCTCAACCCAGAACATGTTGATCAGCTTGTGTTCTTGCACAAGAACATGAAAATGCCCAAATGCTGAAGTTCTGATATATATTCCTTATCATACATTTCCTCATGTTGATGCAGTGGTTGTGACTGATTTTCATGTGTAAGTTGTTTGCACAAATCATATAGTAGGCTTGGCCTACATTTTACTTTTGTTTTACATTACAATTCAGTTGATGTTTTGTTTAACATCTCAGTTACTTGGTTGGTAGTGCCATAAATATGCTGTTGCACTACAATATTTTCTCTGATATTTTCTTTAATATTTACTTTGATATTTTTATTGATGGGTGGCTGTGGCTAAAATGACAGTCATTACTGATTTTGTACAGGAGTTCAGGTGCCCTGTGTGAAAGGCTGCTGCTGTGGAAAAAGGAAAGCCCTGGTCTCATTCAAAACACTAAAAGCTGTGATTTGTTTGTTTTCATATAACTAATTTTATTTGACTCAAACCAGGAGTGACACAAGAGCCAATAAAATGTTGTTAAATATCTGACTGCTTGTGTTGCCTCATGACTCATGATGAAAAAATTGTATTGCTTTCAATAGAATTTTAATGCATCGCTGGCCTTTGTATCGCAATGCATTGCTGAATCGAATCGAATCAAATTGAATTGAATTGTGACCCTCCGCATTGTAATCAAATTGAATCGTGAGGGCAGTGCCAATGCACACCTCTAGAGAATAGACTGATTGGCTAGATCAGTGGTCTACAACGTTGTTCCTGGAGACCCACTGTGAATGCTGATTATTGTTCCAACCATAATTGTAATCGTAGGATATTAGCCAGTTGTTAAAGTGTTAATTAGGGTTTTTTTCATGTTTAGAGTTATTTTTTACTCTCTAGCAAAATGTTACATAGAAACATCCATACGTGCTATGAAGAATAAGATACCCTAGAAGATGGTATGTTTGTTTCTACACTACAAGAAACTTCAAGTAATGTAACATTTCAAATAGGTTAAATTAAACACTGAGGAAATCAGTAAACCCCAAATTGGGCTGCTTGACACAACTGTCTCAAGTTCTATCAAAAAACTTCAGGTGAACTTAACTAGATTTCAATAACCCAAAACTGGTTTGACTCTTTACTATTTGCTTGTTGAATTAATTTTTCATGATGTACAAATTAGTTTTCACCAATTAGGAGCCAACATTTATGCTGTTTATGCTGTTTCATGCATTTTATGCGGTTGTTTCGGACACATCGCAATGCGGGTATGGTATTTTTTTAATTCTTGTTTTTTATTCTTAATGGAAAACATAGATGTTTCTGTTCTCTTGTGAGTTAAGAGGGCAAATAACTGCTCTAAGACTTAAGACAAATTAGGCTTATACCGTCGGAGGCGACAGCTGGGGGTATATCCCCGAATGCCCCCAATCCTTGAATAGACCTTGAATAGACTTTCAGTTGAACTTAATCTCAGGTCAATCGGACAAATAGTTCTGAAGATATGGCCAAAATGGTAATTTTCCATCACAAAATGCCACCTGGTGCCAAAATATTGAACCATACAGGTATGATGTCATGTGACAGGTTGTGAGGTCATGATCTTGCAGTTGCACATAGATTTCAAGTCAATTGGACAAATGGTCCCAAGGATATGGCAAAAATGGTGAATTTTATGTGATAAAGGTCCACTTTGTGTCTAAATTTTGAACCAAACAGGTATAATGTCATCTTGGAACACATCCTCAGGTCATGACCTTTTCATTTCATTTCAGTTTTTGGCCCCAGGTGGCCAATCTACACATTGTAAATTGTCCAAAATCGAATTAGTTCTTACTCTTTATCATACTTGCTTGTGTGCAAAACATGAAATTTCTAATTGAAATATTATTGAAGTTTTGGTTTTAACACGTAGGGCGGTGCGGTGGCGGCAGTGGTCAGACCAAAAACATAATATACCCGTTCAGGGATATAATTGTCAGCTTGTTAAAATCCTGCGATTACAATTGTGGTTGGAACAAAAACCAGGTTTACCAATGTTGGTATCCAGTGGCGGGTGGTGGACGGAAAACTGGGGGGGGCGGAAAACATCCCTTCAAACGGATAAGACTATTGACCCGATTTCAATCATAGCTCTTGGTCAACATGTTAGTTTCCCTTATAATGAAATGTTTAGGTGAGTGAAGAATAAATTCCGTAAAATGTTTAAGTCACATGCCTTAATAGGCAAATCTTCGCCAAAAAAAAAAAACACTGTGGATTTTCTGCGTTAAATTTTGTCACATCCTAAGCAAGTCGTCAAACCTGTGCGTAATGATTGTTTCATTGAAAAAGATTGAAATGCGCTCTTGTTTGCGTTCAACTGGTGCGTTTGATTTTTCGTCTTAACAAAGACAATTAGCTATACCTGAGAGAGGAGAGTTCAAGTGTCTTTTACCGGGGAAATTGACTGAAAGCAGATCAAGACTAATAAGCAGTTAAAATACATGTTTTTCGCCCTCCTTGTTCTCTGTCCAATACCCGTCACTGTTGGTATCTTGACAGGTTGGACAGTTTTATGTTGGAAATATAAAGCCATTATGAATAACGAGTAGCCTACACAGGCCTACCATATATAGGCACACAAATTTTATCATGGCTTGCAAGCAGCTGCAGAATTTTGCATGAATGGCAACTGTTCGCATGTAATTTAGTTTGCGTAACCTTCACGTAACCTGAACGATTGTTTGCACCAAAAATGAAGGCCTGTGGGTCCAGGGACATGCTTCACCAGGAAATCTTTATTTTTAGGTGCAATTTTGTGCATTCTGGTACATTCTAAGGCTGAAATCAATAGAAATAAAACAGCAAAATGCCTCACTTTGATAAGCTATTTTATGTTATATTTTCTATATTTCACTAGTTTGCAGTTGTCTGGATGTCACCTTTGACCACAAATACTTGCCTGTTATTTTTACTTTTCAGTAATTTTTAGATTTTATCACCAATTTTGAGTTTTTATTTGCACCATATTGTTTGCATGCTGACAATTTTTCTGCTAATACTGAGTTAAGTCTTTTTCTTAATTATTAGCATGCGCGTAGATAAGTACTAACCTTTCCATTTTATATTACTAAGAATGAATGGCCTGTAACCCATCCTGTGTCTCGTAGATTGGTGTGCTGCTTTTCACTTGTGGCTGAATCATTGTAGATGGCAGTTGGCATGTTTTATTTTATTCTGTTTAGAGCTCAAGTAAAATCATTTAGATATCTGCATGCACTAGAGTACAAAATTGAACTTCTTACATCATAGCCCACAAGAGCACAGGTCAGTCCCAATTCGGATAAAAAGTGTGAAGGAGGCAAATCTTATTAACATAAATTGTATATCGAAAAAAAAAATTTTCAACAAACCATCACAAATAAACATTACATCATCTCTTTTAATACAAAACCCAAAACCAGTGAAGTTGGCACGTTGTGTAAATCGTAAATAAAAACAGAATACAATGATTTGCAAATCCTTTTCAACCTATATTCAATTGAATACACTGCAAAGACAAGTTGCTTAATGTTCGAACAGGTAAACTTTGTAATTTTTTGCAAATATTAGCTCATTTGGAATTTGATGCCTGCAGCATGTTTCAAAAAAGCTGGCACAAGTGGCAAAAAAGACTGAGAGAGTTGAGGAATGCTCAACAAACACTTATTTGGAACATCCCACAGGTGAACGGGCTAATTGGGAACAGGTGGGTGCCATGATTGGGTATAAAAGCAGCTTCCCTGAAATGCTCAGTCATTCACAAACAAGGATGGGGCGAGGGTCACCACTTAGTGAACAAATGTGTGAGCTGATTGTCGAACAGTTTAAAAACAACATCCCTCAACGAGCTATTCCAAGAAATTTAGGGATTTCATCATCTACGGTCCGTAATATCGTCAAAAGGTTCAGAGAATCTGGAGAAATCACTGCACGTAAGCGACAAGGCCGAAAACCAACATTGAATGCCGGTGACCTTCGATCCCTCAGGCGATACTGCATCAAAAACCGACATCAGTGTGTAAAGGACATCACCACATGGGCTCAGGAACACTTCAGAAAACCACTGTCAGTTACTACAGTTTGTCGCTACATCTGCAAGTGCAAGTTAAAACTCTACAATGCAGAGCGAAAGCCATTTATCAACAGCACCCAGAAACGCTGCCGGCTTCGCTGGGCCCAAGCTCATCTAAGATGGACTGATGCAAAGTGGGAAAGTGTTCTGTGGACTGACGAGTCATCATTTCAAAGTGTTTTTGGAAACTGTGGACGTCGTGTCCTCCGGACCAAAGAGGAAAAGAACCATCCGGACTGTTATAGGCGCAAAGTTCAAAAGCCAGCATCTGTGATGGTATGGGGGTGTATTAGTGCCCAAGGCATAGGCATATTACACATATGTGAAGGCACCATTAATGCTGAAAGGTACATACAGGTTTTGGAGCAACATATGTTGCCATCCAAGCAACGTCTTTTTCATGGACGCCCCTGCTTATTTCAGCAAGACAATGCCAAGCCACATTCTGCACGTGTTACAACAGCATGGCTCCGTAGTGAAAGAGTGCGGGTACTAGACTGGCCTGCCTGTAGTCCAGACCTGTCTCCCATTGAAAATGTGTGGCGCATTATGAAGCGTAAAATACGACAACGGAGACCCCGGACTGTTGAACAACTTAAGCTGTACATCAAGCAAGAATGGGAAAGAGTTCCACCTGAAAAGCTTCAAAAATTGGTCTCCTCAGTTCCCAAACTTTACTGAGCGATGTAACACAGGGGTAAAAAGGCCCCTGTGCCAACTTTTTTGCAATATGTTGCTGCCTTTAAATTCTAAGTTAATGATTATTTGCAAAAAAAAAAAAAAGTTTCTCAGTTTGAACATTAAACATCTTGTCTTTGCAGTGTATTCAATTGAATATAAGTTGAAAAGGATTTGCAAATCATTGTATTCTGTTTTTATCTACAATTTACTTCACTGGTTTTGGGTTTTGTATTTAATTCTGATATTACTAGACTTACCCAAGCTTCCCAAGGGGTTGATTGTGACCAATAATCTGAATAGTGACGTTACACGTTGTTATAATCACGTTGTGATAAAATGGCCCAAATTTCACTAACGGGGAGTGTTGGTTCGATCTCACATGGCAGAAAACAGAGGCAGGCTTGGAGGAATGCATATGCCAGAGCGCGCAGGTTTCTGTTGGGCAGTTTAGGAGGAGACACGTCGCTAAGGCTGGGCGAACTGAGATATAAAGATATACTACGTACATAAATATATATATTGGAGCGCCTGTTGGAGGCAGGCATAATAGAACCCATCAATGCGGCTCCATGGATCTCCAACCTGGTCATAGCCAGAAAAAAGTCGGGGGGGCTGCTTTTTTGTGTGGATCTCAGGGCAGTGAACAAAGGTGTAATCCCGGATAAATACCTCCTACCCACAGCGGAGGAACTCACTTCTCAGTTTCACGGCTCCACGATCTTCACAAAACTAGACCTTCGCCAGGGGTACTTACAGGTCCCTCTCCACTCATTCGCCACACACATAGGAGTTTTCCGCTACACCAGGGTCTCTTTTGGGCTGAGCTCCGCCCCTAGTTGCTTCCAAAAAACCATGTTGGCCATCTTTACGGGTATTCCAGGGGTTGCACTTTATTTGGACGACATTGTCGTGCATAGCCTCGCAGCCGCTAGCCACGACGATCGTCTCCACAGGGTGTGCAACGCGGTTGCCAACCATCACCTCACGCTGAACGCGGAGAATTGCATCTTCTCTGCATCGCCCATTGAGTTTGTGGGTTAACCTTTGACCGCTGAGGGTCTCACCCTGTTCAGTCAAATGTTGAGGCTATACAGCGCGTTCCAGTGCCTACCGCTGTGGCTCAGTTGGCGTCATTCTTAGGGATGATGGCTTATTACCTTCGCTTTTTGCCACAATATTCTGCTGCCACCGCTCCTTTGCCCCAGCTGCTAAAAAAGGACGTGCCTTGGGCCTGGACTCCAACCTGCTCCGAGGCCGTCCAGCTACTGAAATCACAGCTCACATCACCAACGGTGCTAGCTCACTTCAATCTCACCAGCCCTACATATGTCACCTGTGACGCCTCCGGTCAAGCACTGGGAGCTGTGCTGTCGCAGCAGTACTACAGCGGAGATCAGCCCATTGCATTCGCCTCCTGAGTCTTCAGCCCAGCCGAGCAAAAATACTCTGTGGGCGAGCGTAAGGCCCTTGCCTGCATCTGGGCCTGCGAGAGATGGCAAATTTATTTATATGGCAGGGCATTTACCATGCGCACAGGCCCCTTGTCGCCCTGCTTGCAACCTCAGGCACGGGACACAGGTCGCTCCGCATTCACCGTTGGACTGAGCGGCTCCAGCACTACAACTATACTTTGCAGTTTACCCCCGGGCGCGGCAATGTGGTGGCAGACCTGCTCTCCCGCGCCAGTCCATGTTCCTTCGCAGAGTCTGGCCCTGATAACGGAAAACCAGAGCTTATACAACTGCACTCTCCCCTGCAAGCTACAGTCTCACCTCGGAGCAGGACTTGGTGCTCAGCCAGATATGCACCTTTATCTGCACTAGCTGGCCTTTGCAGGTCCCCGAGGACTTAGCCCCTTTTCATCGCATCAAAGATGAACTCATGCTGGAATGACGTTTGTGTGGCCCGCGGACCCTGTACAGTCATTCCCAGTTGCCTCCTGGTCCATATCCTGGCGTTGGCAAATGACGGCCACTTGGGCATCGTGAGGGTCAAACAATGGTGCCATGACCTAGTGTGGCGGCCAGGCATAGATAGGGATATTGAGACCCTAGTCAGGGACAGTACGGCCAGCCTCATCAGCGGGAAAACTGGGGCACCTGCTCCTCCCCCACTGCAGCCGCTGGACTGGCCAGCTAGGCCATGGGAACACCTGCAGTTGGACATTTGTGGGGAGCTCCACGGTGTTCCGCACCATCAGCTACCATCAGCTTTATCACCATGATAAAGTTTAGAGTTTTGTCCGCTTTTCTTCCAGTTCCCACTCTCGAGCTCAAAAACTTATATAAAACACCTTTCACACCTTATAAGGAACAAGTATAAGTCACTAACTCAGTAATATCTGAAATATACTTGATTACAACAGGCTAAACGTTCCACTATCAGGAAAAACCATAAATGCTACCAAATGCAGTACCTATTATCAGCAAAGACTAACTTTACTCTTACAGAGCATGTTTGACTTGCTGGTTAGTAATAATCATGGCCATAGTAAACCGAGAATAAAAAACAGCTGGCCATCAGAAAAAAAAAAAATTAAATTCCACTGACTGAACTGTCTTCACTAAATCCCTTCTCCAGAGACACAGATGTATCAGGTAGAAGCAACCCTCCAGTCCTGTTTCGTTTGGAACAATTCCCATTGACTAAGTCCTTATCTTATTTAAATCCTGTAAATGCAACTGAAAACTTCAGGCCAGAGTCTTTTCTCTTTGAAATCGTATCATTTACAGCTGCGTGATTGTGCGCAACATTAAGCGAATACAACCTACTTTGCTGTTATGCAAAGGTTTCTGATTGTCCAATCAATGTCTTTCAGTTACTGTGGGAAGTTTACACTGTCTGGAATTGGATAAGAAACATGTCAATCAGTACATCATTACCGGGGAAGTTTCAAGATGGGCGTGAACTTTTAATAAGCGTTAAGCAGATGAGGCTAAGTAAATAATTGAGTGATAGGCTGTCAACATGAGTACTTAGGAGGATATAAGGGAGCGCTGAATTTGTTAATGGAGGAATCTATGCGTAGATCCACGATAGGGAACTCCGCATTTTTGATATGTGATGACTATAATTGATAGTAGAATGACATAGTATCAATACCATGTCAAATGTTTGCTTCAGAAAACTGACGGTTCTACTAATTGGGATACCATTGGCTCACTATAGCTGAAGTGGTTGCTACAGAGAACAATGACTGCGTTTACAAGGTCTTTAGTATCCCGGTTTTGACTGGGTTTTTTAAATATCCCGTTTTTGTGTTTGTCCATGTAAACACCATATCCCGAATTCAGCGACCGGGTTCTGCCCTTATCCCGGTTTTAAGAAACCCGGGTTAGCCATCTGGAGTCCTCCAATAGAAGCCGGGATACTGGAGGATGTATAAGCCTTATCCCAGTTTCTGACGGCTGCCCATCATGTGCGCAGGCACCAGAGTGACTGCGTGGTGGCAGTGACAGCCAAATACACAGAGATATAAAAAAGAACTGAAGTGGACAACGTCATTGGCTGGACCAAAGCGCACACAGCAGAATAGCTCCGCTGTATTGTGTATGTACATAAATGTCCAATGAAGCACATGTAAACAGCAAACGTGGGTGACAACAAATGTTATTTTTTGGGTTGGGGGGACTTGTTTTCTGTGTCCTTTTTTATTTTTTCATACTTAAAAAGGACACGAATAAGGAATTGTAAATCAACAATATTTATGCTCCTTTATTTGGCAAAGCTAAAGAATAAGCGCTACGATTGCCGCACCCTTTATGTTATCGCTCAGTTAACTACGTTTTCGTTCTGTTCAAAGAAAAACTGTTTGCATTCAGCTGTGCCTGTGAGTCTGACTCAGGTCTATACCTGGAAGAAACTAGTCGTTTTATGCATATGTGAATTTATATGTGTACATTGAGGACTAAGATTGGAACAACTTCATTCTGAAGTGTTGCTGTCTTCAATTAGTCCATCTTTGCCCTGACACAATGGATAACAGGATGGTAGCTGCAGCGTGTTTCCCCAACAGGGATCAATGTAGAAGTCTCAAAAAGTATGAAACCGCGCCAGTTCCAGTTTCCACGAATACACTGTTAATAATAAACGAATAAACTGAAGCCTTTTTTGACAAGTAATTTAACTGGCACCTTTTTGCCAGTTATGTCACCTGTAATTTCACAATAAGTTTACTACAGAGTTCAGTGCAAGGAGACAGTTCGTTAATTTAATGGTTAAATTCAGTCAGTTTATAACAGCTTCGGAAAGCCGAACTTGATTTCGTTGCTTTGTTGCGACTGCTTATGTGCATGTTGCAAACCAGCTTGTCTGGTATACACGAGTGTATTTGAATGGAAATGCAATGTGACGGGACTGGAAATTTTGTCCCATGTAAGCAAAAATCCATTACATAAAATCCGGTATATTCAATGTTTATTTAATCGAAAAACAGCACAGAAAAAAAACGGGACTTGAGCTGTTGTCCGGCATGAGTGATTTTCCGTTTTATACGAGGAGGGTTTAGGCTTTACTCAATAAATATTGAATAGCCGACGTCACCACTCTAGTTATTTATATCTCTGTGCGGATACCTATAAAAGTTGGTGATGTATTCAATATTTTTTGTCGCTCTCTCCTCCCATCTCTGAAAATGAAGTGGATGAGCCATAGCTGTTATGCAACATGAGTATTTAGTAACGCTAAGCCCGCTAGAAGCCACAGAGGTCTCATGTTTGTCTACTCCTAAATCACACCTCCCGCTCAATCTGTTGTAAACAAAAGACGTAAAAGATGTGACTCATGCCTGCGCAAATAGGATGCAGTGATCAGAAAACGGGTTACTGGTATTTATCATGTATAGAGGGATATGAATGACTGGGTTTCTCTGTGTTCCATGTAAACATCATGTCCCAGTTATGCTCAAAGCCGGGATAAGCCTCAAAACCGGAATACTAAAGACCTTGTGAACGCAGTCAATGATTTTTTCTGTCAGAAGAGATCATTTTTTTTAACTGCTGAATAGACACTATGGCCCGTATTCAGAAACGACACTCACACTCACCCTCCACTCACCATACAGTGAGTTAGATTGAAATGTAACTGGAGTGTGAGAAAAAGATCGACCTACCACTTACCGAGGGAGCGGTCCCACTCCTCCCCAGTTGCTATTGACAAACGCCACTCGAGCATAACTGACAGTAGTGGGCACTGGGTACCACAAGCGGTGCGTCGGTTGCTGCAAAGGGACGCTCAATCCTCACCTCTCAGTGCTGAATGACCTAAACCTGTCACGGTTTACTTTTCTTGATTAGAAAGTTTCTCAGACTACTTGGTTAAAGGACAATCATATTTATTTTTGATAGCGCTGTTATACATTGCTCCACAAAATTGAGGCGTTTCTTTCGCAAATAAATGGCGACGTAAAATATCAGCATGTCTTCATAAATTCTGTCTTCGAGTGGCTTGCGAAAGGCGCCGGACAGCCCGCGAGGCTCACTAAGCAACAAGCTGTGAAACGTGCCGGACATTTCCTTCTACATTCAGCAATTAAGAATGTAGAAAAGAATGGATTCTCGCCTCACAGACCGATCCACACTCGCCCGACGAGCCAACTGAGCGCAGAATTTTCCGACCCATCAGTAAAGAAAGCGGAGAAATCCGAATGCGTGATAGTTGACAGATATACATCATTAATGAAAACTGGCCGCACCTGATAATGTTTAGAGTATCTGGAGTTTAAAATTTTCCAATTTTAACCATTACAGGCCCTCAGACATGCCCCCATTTAGTTGTGTCCAATTGCAACGCAGGTACTTTGATGGCTGTTTACATGTTGATTCACTAATGCAATCTCTTTATTCAATAAGCTTTTACTACACCACGTACAGTTTGGTTTGGGCCCCCTAATTTGCCCAAAAATTTTGAATTACACAAGAATTATGGTCCCTGCTTGAATTTTCTCAGATTTTGTCCACCTAAAAAGAACATTTCTAATGGGAATTCCGACATTAATGCCACTGTGACATCTACCTTTTTTATCCTTTTGCTTTAAAGTAAAACATTATTTCAGTTACATGCAATTGCTTGTCATCTGGATTAACAGCAACTCAACAAAATATCAGATTTCAATCTGCACAAAATGTCAACTATTTATTGAAAAAATAAAAATCATTTTCAAACCACATTATAGAAGTTGTTCAAGATTTTTCCTGAACAAAATACACGCATTCTTTCGTTGAATAAGCCTCGGTATTTCTCTCAACAAACCGATTTTTGACAGCAATTGTATTACTTGACCATAGTACCGCGCTATCCACTGTATTTGCACAGAAAATTTTTAGCGGTGATAGTTTGATCGTTGTTATGCGAACTGGTGATAGCTTGACCGCAGTGTCGAATATTGATGACGTTTTGCATGTATTACGTTATACCAACTATAACTGCCCACTAACGTTAGTTTGCTTGGTTAGCTAGCAAGTTTGCTAGCCTACAGTTTGGTGCACGAAGTAAATGAAAAATAAATGAATTTAAAAAAATGTTATTTTGACATCTCACTTAGCTAGAGTTGAACAGCGAGCATTTACGTCGTACTAAATATAATTGTCAGCTAACTAGGCTACCAAACTTGCTTGCTAAACAAGCAAACTGACGTTAGCCAGCTAGCCTGCGAGCAGTTATATTTGCCAGTAGAAAATAAATGAATAAAAAAATCAATTATTTCTCTATCTCACTTAGCTAGGATTAAACCGCGATTATTTCTGTTATATCAAATATAACTGCTCGCCAACGTTAGTTCGCTTGTTTTGCTAGCAAGTTTGCTAGCCTAGCTGGCCAACAGGTTGGTGCAAGAAAGTCAATAGAAAATACATCAATAAAAAAATCCATTATTTCACCATCTCACTTAGCTAGAGGTGAACTGCTATCATTTATTTCATACCAAATATAACTGTTCGCTAGCTAGCTTGCTAACGTTAGTTCGCTGACCATGATATTAAGTATAACAGACCAAACTGTTGGCTAGCTAGGCTAGCGAAATAGCAAGCTGAGCAAGCGATTTAAGGCCAAGGAGTAGCTATATTTGGTATATAAACAAATGCTCGCGGTTCAGCTGAGTGAGATAGCAGAATAATGTTTATTTATTCATTTATTTTCTATTGACATTCCTGCACCAAACTGTTGGCTAGCAAGGCTAGCGCACTTGGTAGCTAAGCAATCAAACTAACATTAGCTAGGTTGCTACCGTATACTTCCATTTCCTTCAAAATAAAATGTTATGTTGTGTTTTACGACCTGAGGTTGTTTTTTGACGCCGTTTTGTGTGATGACTTTCATTTTTAAGCCGTTTAATCTGAGGCCGTTTCGGATGAAGCCGTTTAATCTGACGCCGTTTTGGATGAAGCCGCTTAAACTGAGGCCGTTTCGGATGACGCCGCTTAAACTGACGCCGTTTCGGATGAAGCCGTTTTGGATGAGGCCGTTTCATCTGATGGCGATTATTTTGAAGCCTGAGACCGTTTGGTTAGACGGAAATTTGTCTGAGAAATGATGCCGCTTGGTTTGACAAATGAGGCCGTTTAGTTTGACAAATGATGCCGTTTTTTCTAACACCTGATACCTCACTCTGAGACCTGAGGATGTCCTAAAATGTACACCGTACAGGCAACTCCTGAAAAACAGGGATGGGACGAACTCGTCCATATTCTAAACCGTGTTTGAGCTTGGCTTGCCAGTGAAAATTTAATACCTAATCCGGGTGTGCCAATAAGTGATAGAATAGTGTAACTGCATGCAGAAATAGAGCAGCTCCATGTCCGCTGGCGTCTACATCTGCACAGAGGGCTTGAAGACCAAGGAATTGGCTGCTTCTTATGTTCGGTTGCTCCACACTGTGTAAACATTAACGCATAATTGGCTATTGGAGTTACAGCCTACTTCGAACATCCAGCGATGGTAGCGTCAGCTTGATCATTCTCTTCAGTTTTCAAATGATTCAGCTGATCTTCAAAAGTAAGTCTATTGCACAGACAATATGCAATTTTCTTCCCTGTATTTTTACCGAAGCTAATCACTGTCTCTTCATTATCATTGAACCAGGGACATCCATTTACTTTCTTCAAGTATAATGTGGATGTAACTATTTCTGCATTAGATTGCCTCAGGTAAAAGTACATCCTCAGCAGGGTTTGAGCCAGCAAATTGTTGATCATTAGGCAAGGATCACTCCACAAGAAGCAATCAGCTGGTACTCTGTCTACACTGGAACGGCCAGCATAGATCGCAACCTTATTCAGCTGTTGTGGGTGCATTTAGACTGTTTGGTGCATCAGAAGTGCATCAAGCCAGTCCAACTCACGAAAAGTGCTTCAGTGAGCATGGGGTGAATTTTTTCTTAAATTATCTCAGTAGATTGGCAACCAGGATCCCAGAGGTCTACAATGTTGTAATTCCTGAAAATAGAGGATTCTTCAACAAAAGCAAAGTTAGAGGGACAAAATTATTAATTGACGTAGAAATAATTATTTCTAAAATTTTGAACATTGTAGCACAGGTTTTCAGTTCATGGAGCAAGTGATGTGATGTATGTTTTCTTGGAAATGTTTTCAACTCCAAATGTTTGAGCTTTGTGGGTATTCAAATTTTTTATCTCTGATGTTGCTGAATTAACCCACCCCAAAAAATCACAGCACCAAAATGCAGGGTCCAAATCCAACAGCAATCAGAGCCGGTATGTGATGTATTTAGTCCTGGCCTAAGCAGTGATGAATTCTAATTGTTTTGAAGAGTGTGGAATTGACTGGGGTTGTCATGGCAACAGCCATCGGCTCAAGACAGAGATGGTGCTGGGGCTTGATTGCTGTGAATTTATTCATTTTGAGGTTCTGTTGACTGTTTAATGGCAAGAATTTTTTTGTCCTTTATTTTCTTTAGAAACAGCATAATTTTATTTGCCTTGAAATTCATTTTTCCTTATTTCTCTTACTGCAAAATAACATTTTTCTGTCCCAGCAGTTTTCATACACAAAGTTAAGTCTTTTGGCAGTACCATAATTTATATGGGCACAAAGCCTATTTTCCAACTCAGTATGAAACTGCTCTGAATTAAAAGAAAACAGTCTGGACTTTAGTTTGAGACTGCTACATTCATTTTGACTGAACCTTGTATTTAAGACACAAAAACCTTTAAAATTCTTTCACCAGTGGATTAACTGTATATGCGTTTACATCAAGCCATTTTAACACTTAAAGCGGAAAATCTGTGCCATTTGTTATACTTTGGAAATTTGACAAAGGACATGCTCTAACCCACCTCATTCTCAGAAATTCAGGATACAACACAAACACACACACACGCATATACAAATATATATATTCGACCCCAATTCCAAAAAAGTTGGGATGATGTGTAAAATGTGAATAAAAACAGAATGCAATGATTTGCAAATCCCATAAACTGATATTTTATTCACAGTAGAACATAGACAACATATCAGATATTGAAAGTGAGGAATTTTACCATTTCATGAAAAATATTAGCTCGTTTATATTGCTTAACTTCACCTTCAGCAATCTGATTTCACCTGCCGTACTCTTCTGAACATGTTGACCATCAAAGCATGTATTACTCATTCGTACGAAAGGAAAATGAGTGAGCTCAAAATGCATGTATTTGCAGAGCAAGATGGAGAGAATGCCCCTTGCTGTGAGGAAACTGTGCTATCCACTGAGCCATTCCGCCACCCCTGCAATAATGAATGAACATTGTGTTTATACAGTTCCTTCTCATGGATTCTTCAAGCGCTTTACAGTCATATGCAGTAATCTCGCCTGAGCACTGCCAATGTGTAGCACCCAACTGAGTGATGCACTGCAGCCAAATGGGGCGCTCACCACATCAGCTGAGTCAGAGAGGGGGAGGGCAATTTGCTAAGCCCATTTAATTAGCCCAGGATTATACTGTTTCTATACACAGTCATAATCAATGAGTGCCAACAATGAAACTCAGATTATCACCTTGTCACAGCGCTGCAGGCCATTCATTTTTTGCCCTTGAAATTGGAAAATTAGCTCTGCAGCTCCTGTTGCACCTTGCAAAATAAATATGTCTACATGAGAAAAAGAATGCATTAAATTTGGCATGAAATGATCTCCAACAATTTTTATTTCTCACTATGTGATGCCTCTGGCAGTCACAGAAATGGCAGTCAAATATAAACAGTTCCCATAAAAGTAGCATTTCACGCATTGAAAACCACAGTTGCTGCCTATTAAAAAAAACCCACAAAACAATGAAAGCATAGCTATGGAATATACTCCATGCAATGTTAATACACGATGATGATGGTGATAGATAATAATGATAGTAATCATGGTAATAATAATGGTAATATCATCACATTGTAATAAATCTTTGTTGATGGATCAATAGGTAGCACTGTTGTCTTAAAGTAAGAATCTTAAGCGTTTCAATTTGGCTCAGAGCCTTTCTGCTTGGAACTGGCATGTTCTCCCTGTGTTTGCAGGGGTTCCTTCCAGGAAACACATTTTTCCGCCAAAGTTCAAAGATGCATTTCAGACTTACTGGGGACTCTAAATTGCCCACAGAATGATGAATGTGTGAGGGAATCATATGGGATTCCTGTGATAAATTTGCATACCTTACAAGGTGTGGTCCTAACGTCTGCCCATTGTATGATAGGACAGACTCCAGCCCCCTGTTATATTTGGTCAGGATTGAAGTTATAAGATATAAGTCTGTTATTAATTTATTGTTGTATCCAGGGTCAGACTTAGGTCTGGAAGCTGCAGTCTCTTATTAACATGGTATGTGCAAGTGCCTTTACTAATTCACGCTCAGTTATGTAAGCATTTGCGTATCAAAGGCACAAAGCAGGCAATTTTTTCCTGTATTGAATTTTTTTCATTCTTGGCACTTCAGCAAGACATAATGTCAATTTAAAATGAAAACATTTTTTTTCAAGTTCAGAGATTACTTAATTACTTGACCAACTTGACAATGATAAATTTAAAGCTACATGATAACGTGTGCAAAAATTGATTATCATTTTCAACAGAGCATAGTTATCTGACAGTTCATGAAAAGAACATAGTGTGACAGTGGTGCTGCCACTCTTTGGCAGGCAATTTGCCATCAATAATAGGGTGGATTCGCATAAGTCAATAAAAGGCTGGGTTTGTAAAATGTGACACACCTAAAAATGAACGCTGTGCATTTGTTACAGACCCGTCTGTAATAAAGACGAAAGAGAAAAATCAATAGATTATGAAGTATACAGTCTGATGCTGAGATAGTGTACAGTTCATTTTCCATTTTTCGCTTGTATTTACAGTTAAGATTTAATTTTCTAGCCAGGATTTCTATTACAATGTTGTTATTGTTCATCGTCTTTGTCATTACTCTTCTGTTACTAATTCACTGTAGTGTGCAGTGATGATCATACACTTAACAAAATTAAGATAAATCAGAGACCAGGAACTATTCAAGTATTTGTTACATGTAATATTGGATCCTATGGATGAAAATAAGTAAAAAGAAAATATATTGTAAAAAAATTAATTAATTAATTTAAAAAATATCATTTTGAGAGAAAAAGGCAATATCTGGTGTGGCCACCCTTTGCATTGATTACAGCATTTAATCATTCAGGCATATTGTTCACATATTTTTACATTTCCTCACTCACTAAAACATTCCATATGGTTTGAAGTTCATTTGAAAGAGATTCTTTCGATGTTTCAACAGATTTGTTTATTTTAGTATCAAGCAAATACCAGATTTGCTCAATCAGATTGACCCCTCTGTGCAGATGGAGATGCCTGCACTCATGGAGCTGCTCTATTTATGCATGCCGTTACATTATTCTATCAATTGGCAGCACACTCGGAACATTTACTTTTCATGAGGAAACCGAGCTGGAACACGAGTTAGGATATGCACGAGATAAATCTTATCCCTGTTTCCCAGGAGTTGTATGAATTAAACTCATCAGCCAAACTTGATGTGCAAACCACTCAATATACTTGCTCATGGTATCTATCCAGCAGTTCAAAAAAAATCTCCTGTGACTGTAAAATTTGCTGTCCTTTGTAGAAACCATTTCAGCTATAATGAGACAATGGAATCCCAGTTAAGTGGTTCAAAGAAATCAGTTTTCTGAAGCAAAAATTCAACATAGTAGAATGACATAGTATTATTACCATCACTTATAGTCATCATATATTAAAAAAACATAAATTCCTTACCATGGATGTAGAAGTAGATCCCTCCATCAATGAATTCAGTGCTCACTGATATCCTCATAAGAACTCTCACCGATAACCAGTCACTCTAATGCTTGCAAAGACTCATCTGCAGAAAGTAGTTATAGCTTCACGGCCACATGAAACTTGCCAGGTAATTATCTATTGACTGACATGTTTTTTAATCCAATTCCAGAGAGTATAAACTTTCCACAGGGAAAGAAAGACACTGATTGGACCAGCAGGAAAGCATTTAAAGCCTTGCGTAATGGTAAGTTAGGTCATATTTTCTGAACTTCACACAGCTGAAAATGACGTCATTGCAAAGAAAAAAAGACCTCTAAAACCAGCCTGAAGTACTCAGCTTACATTTACCAGATTGAAATGTGACACAGACATGGTCAATTGGAATTGTTCAAAATGTACCCGGACTGGGTGGTTCCGTCTGCTGGATAGATCTGTCTCTGGTGGAGGAATTCAATGAAGAACAAGGGTTTGCCACTGACATGGTAGTATCCCCTGTCGCCTCAATTTTATATGTCCGTACATACGTACGGACGTATGGACGGACAGAGCCCAATGCTATATGCGCCACTTTGCGCTAATCGCGTGGCGGTGGAAAATAAAAAAAGTTTTTCTTCATTTAACGTGTGAGTGCAATTGTATATTTTTTTACTTATGGCTAGCTGTTTTTTATTCTTGGTTTACAATTGCCATGATTCTCCCAGCCATTTTACAATACTCAGCTTTTTTTCTTTAACAATTTTATTGCAGAATTTTCATGAAGATTTTTTATCTTTACAGCCCTTTTTCTCTACCAAAATCATGAAAATAGCCTGAAACATGATGGTACACTAACTTCTACGAGTGTCTTTTCTCAGTTGAGCCATTTTCCCCCTCTCACTGAAGCTCAAGGCTCGAATTATCTGTGCAAAGAGGTTAAGGCCTGGACTTTGAGCACGCCATGGCATAACTTTTAAGTCACCAGATGATTCTCTCCAACTGAGATAATTCTTGCTTAACTCAGAGAAGTGTTCTGGGTAATTATCTTGTTGAAAATGAAATCCTCGACCAATCAGTCTCTTTCCAAATGGCAATGTGTGCCTCAGAAGGATGCTATGATACTTTGTTTGATCCATGAGTCTGTAAATTTTTAATGAGATCACTGACTCCTTTTGAGCAGACTGAACCCCAAACCGTTATATTACCACCTCCATGTTTTATTGAAGGGGTTGAACAAGCATTTTTGGAGCGTATTCCAACTCTATGGTACACATAAGTTCTGAATTTGGTTAAAAAAAACTTTCTAATTTTGATCCATTGATTCAAAGGACTTGTTCCCAGTCAATTAGTGTCCAATTCTTGAATTTCTTGGCAGACTAAAGTCTTTTTTTAATGTTGCAGGCTCTTGGCACCAACACGACTGATCAGAGCATTTTAACTCTGGCATGTGGAAATGGTACTTTCATCTCTTCAATTGCCTTTATGCACGGTTACTTCCTGGTTATGAATAAGCCAGCTCAATCACTTCCAATCACGTTGGGTCGCAGCTGTCAAAACACTCACAGCTGCCAAAACAAACGTCAAAGACGATGTCGTTTTATACGCTTTGCCTCCAACAATTACCTCAGATTAACATTAAAAACGTCCATCGTATAATACAGAAGCACTTGACGACGTCTGCAAGCAAGTGGGAGAAAGGATTTAGGCTCTACCATACCAGTTATATTCACGATTATGAAGGTAAGTGTCCAGCGAGCAGCAGTAGCTAGCACTAGCAGCTAGCTAACATCACCATAAGACACTAAGGCAAACATTGTAGCTCAATGATGACAACACCCCATGTAACAGCAATAAATATAATGTAATTATATTCATTACTGAAAGACCAATGCTTGTCCTGGTTATTGATTATTAGTGTCTTGTGATTAGGACTCTGCATTTAACCTTCTGTGCTGAAAGACAAATGCTCGTGTTTCACCCTGCCTATAGACCTATTTGGAGTGGATGTCACGATTACGTCACTCGTCCTTGCCGGCTTCGCTGGGTCCAAGCTCATCTAAGTTGGACTGATGCAAAGTGAAGAAGTGTTCTGTGGTCTGACGAGTCCACATTTCAAATTGTTTTTGGAAACTGTGGACGTCGTGTCCTCTGGACCAAAGTAGAAAAGAACCATCCGGACTGCAAAGTGCAAAGTTCAAAGGCCAGCATCTGTGATGGTATGGGGGTGTATTAGTGCCCAAGGCGTGGGCAACTTACACATATGTGAAGGCACCATTAAAGCTGAAAGGTACATACAGGTTTTGGAGCAACATCTGTTGCCATCCAAGCAACGTCTTTTTCATGGACGCTCCTGCTTATTTCAGCAAGACAATGCCAAGCCACATTCTGGACATGTTACAACAGCATGGCTCCGTAGTAAAAGAGTGCAGGTACTAGATTGGCCTGCCTGTAGTCCAGACCTGTCTCCCATTGAAAATGTGTGGTGCATTGTGAAGCGTAAAATATGACAACGGAGATCCCGGACTGTTGAATAACTTAAGCTGTACATCAAGCAAGAATGGGAAAGAGTTCCACCTGAAAAGCTTCAAAAACTGGTCTCCTCAGTTCCCAAACGTTTACTGAGTGTCGTTAAAAGGAAAGGCGATGTAACACAGTGGTTAAAAGGCGCCTGTGCCAACTTTTTTGCAATGTGTTGCTGCCTTTAAATTCTAAGTTAATGATTATTTGCAAAAAAAAAAAAAGTTTCTCAGTTTGAACATGAAAAATCTTGTCTTTGCAGTGTATTCAATTGACTATAAGTTGAAAAGGATTTGCAAATCATTGTATTCTGTTTTTATCTACGATTTACATATCATGCCTAGTGGGCACGCAGACGGGGAAGACGGACTGAACCAACTAGATCACATGACAGGGGAGACAAGTGCAATGGAACTGAGAAATGGAATGAACTAAAAACTTGAGTATAACAATAACTAAAAAGAATAAATAAAAGAAAAAATTATGAACACAGAAGCTGAATATAATCATGACAACAAGGCAGAATCACAACAGTACCCCCCCTCCTAAGAAACGCCTCCCGGCGTTTCACCTCGTTGGTCTGGGGTGCGTAGCATGAAAGTCCGTGATCAACGTTTTATCCAGAATGTAGCTGGCTGGGACCCAGCTACGGTGTTTAGGACCGTAGCCTTCCCAGTCGATGGGGTACTGGTATTCTCGTCCTCTGCTAAGACAGTCCAGTAATGCCCGCACAGTGTAGGCCTCACCTCCCTCTATGATGCGGGTGGGTGGTGGGGGATCAGGACCAGAAGACGGGGTGGGTAACAGCAGGCTTAATTTGTGACATATGGAAAGTAGGGTGAATACGGCACATGGAAAGGGGCAGACGGAGGTGAAAAGCAGTGGGATTAGGTACTTTTTCAATGGTAAAAGGGCCAATGAACTTAGGGAAGAGTTTACCCCAACTCCCCCTTAAGGGAATGTCCTTGGAGGACAGCCAAACGCGCTGCCCAGGTCAGTAGGATGGAGCTGCAGTGCGTCTCTTGTCCGCCAGGGTCTTCATGCGGGCCACCGACCTGAGCAGCGCCTCCCGGGTATTCTTCTGCGTGCGTCTGCAGCGACGAATGAAATCTCAAGCAGAGGGGACAGCTACCTTCTCCTCCTGGCAGGGAAAAAAGGGAGGCTGATAGCCAAAACAAGCTTGAAAATGGGATAATCCAGATGCAGCCGAGGTGTGACTATTGAAGGCATATTCTGCCCATGGAAGTTGGTGGCTCCAGGAGGAGGGTTTCTTAAGGCAAATGCATCTCAAGGCAGTCTCTATGCATTGATTGGCCCGCTCAGTCTGGCTGTTGATCTGGGGGTGAAACCCGGAAGATAAACTGACTGATATGCCAAGTGAGTTACAGAATGCTTTCCAGAATTTGGCTGTGAATTGGGGATCCACGATCGGATGTGATGTCTGTGGAGATACCGTGGAGTCTAGTAATGTGCTAGATAATGAGACTGGCGGTTCCTTGGGCAGAGGGGAGTTTTGTGAGGGGAATGAAATGGACAGCTTTGGAAAATATATCGACGATAGTGAGGATGGTAGTGAAGTGGTTGGATGGGGGAAGGCCAGTGATGAAGTCTAATGCAATGTGTGACCAAGGACGGTAAGGAGTGGGCAGGGGTTGTAACAAGCCATGTGGGGGTTGATGTGATACCTTAACCTGGACACGGACCTAGCAGGCAGCAACATAATTCTGGAGGTCTTGATTGATTCCAGGCCACCAGAAGCAAAGTGTTATAAAATCAAGGGTGCAATGAATTCCTGGATAACAGGAGAAGTTAGAAGCATGCCCCCAGTCCAGGACTCGGGGGTGCAGGTTAACTGGCACAAACAAGCAGTGATCGGGGCAGGCACTGGGTGCAGCAGAATCATTTTGAGTATTTCTCACCTCTGTCTCGATGTCCATCTCAACAGCATTGACAAAGGTTTCCTTGGGAAGGATGGTTTCTGGGCTGGGCTCTTCATTATCCACTTCTTAGCAGCAGGACAAGGCGTCTGCCTTCACATTCTTGCTGCCGGGATGATAAGCAAGTGAAAATTAAAACGAGAGAAAAATAGCGCCCACCTGGCTTGTTGAGGGTTAAGTCTCTTGGCAGACAGGAGGTACTCCAGGTTCTTGTGGTCTGTCCAAATGAGAATGGAAGTTCAGCTCCTTCCAGCCACTGCCTCCATTCTTCTAATGCCAACTTGTCCGCTAACAGCTCACGGTTGCTGATGTCATAATTGCTTTCGGTGGGACTCAGGCGATGGGAAAAGTAGGCACATGGGTGGATCTTGCTATCCTCGCGCGATCTCTGGGAGAGGACCGCTCGGACTCCCACATTGGAGGTGTCAACTTCAACAATGAACTGAAGCTCGGGATCAGGAAAAGTTAGGATGCGGGCAGAGGTGAAGTGAGTCTTGAAATCATGAAAGGTTGTTTCAGCTCCCTCAGACCATTGGAACTTGATTTTACCAGAAGTTGAAGCAGTCAGGGGAGCAGCAATAGAACTGCAATTTTGAATAAATCATCGGTAGAAATTAGCAAAACCAAGGAAGCGTTGTAACGACTTACGGTCGGTGGGTCTGGGTGAATCGGTAACAGCTTTAATCTTGACAGGGTCCATTTGAATGGTGCCCGGGGCAATGATGTATCCCAGGAAGGAGGTGGTCTTGACAGAAAACTGACACTTCTCAGCTTTAACAGACAGGCGATTTTCGAGCTGGCGCTCGAGAACCTGGCGGACATGGCGAGCGTGTTCTTCCTGTGACTTGGAAAAGATTTCAATGTCATCAAGATAGACAAACACAAATTTGTAATCCAAATTACGTAAAACGTCGTTAACAAGGTTTTGGAAGACAGATGGGGCGCTAGTAAGGCCGAACGGCAGAACTAAACATTCCCAGTATCCAGTGGGAGTATTGAAGGTGGTCTTCCATTCATCACCATCTCGTATTTGGACTAGGCGGTAAGCATTATGCAAATCCAACCTGGTGTAAATTTTTGATCCCTGGAGGGGGTCGAAGGCAGATTGATGCCAGCCGCGAGGGACTCATTAAGATATTTCTCCATGGCTAGGATTTCAGGACGTGACAAGGAGAGCAGACGACCTCTGGGGGGCATAGTACCAGGCTTCAGGTCAATGGCGCAGTCATAGGGTCTATGCGGGGGCAGGCAGGTGGCCCGAGATTTGGAGAACACCTCCTTCAGGTCATGAAGTTCTGGGGGAACCTTCTCCAGGTTTGGAATCTCTTCCAAGAGGGAACCAAAGACGTGATCAAGGGCATCACTAAGACAGGATCCAGCGAAATTTGGGCTCCAGCCTTTGATTTCATGCTTTCCCCAATCGACCTCAGGCCAAGCCCTCAGGTGTTTAGCCATCCCGGGGTGCCTAAGGACGACTGGGGTTTATGGGGATTGGATGAGGTAGAGCCTGATTGACTCTTGATGGTTTCCTGAGATCTGCAGCTTGATTGGATCAGTGATGTGGGTAATGTGAGCAATCTTCTGTCTGTTGAGGGAATTAGCAACTCGACTGGGGAAGATCTTTTTAACAGGTATGTGCCCCTTCTGTGCTGTCTCCAGGTCAATGAAATTCTCCTCAGCACCAGAATCGATAAGAGCGGTGGTCTTCACCCCTCCTCCACTCCACTCTAGGGAAACAGGGAAGCAGGTGCGGTTCTTTGAGGACAGATCAACCAGAATGACACCCACAAAAGATCTTCCCCTTTGTCTCACGGAGCCCAATAAAAAGTGGTCGGCTTTGCCGCAGTAAAAACAAACCTGCTCTCTCCGCTTGCGCTCCCTCTCCTCGCTCGTGACCTTGATTAGGTGTACTTGTATAGGTTCCGATTCGAGGGAAGGTCTGGGATTAGCATCAGGCTGAGGTGGGGATGGGATCACAAAAGATTTAGAGGTTCTGGCCCTGTTGGTGGCCCGTCTATGCTCCTCTAATCATGAACTAATTTGGATGGCCAGCTCAATGATCTAGTCCAGGCTTTCAGGCAGGTCACGGGGTAGAAGCTCATCTTTATGATGCCTTCCTCAATGGGCTATTGGAGCAGATCAGAGGGCTCTCTGATCCCACTTGCTGTGGGTAGCTAGGGTCTGAAACTCAATGGCATTATCGGAGACTGAGCGACCACCCTGGCAGATACAGAGGATCTCTCTCCCGGCTTCATGCCCATGTCTGGGGCGATCAAACACCCGCTTCATCTCCTGCCCCAACAGGTCGGACTTCTGGACACAAGGTAGTCCCGCCTCCCAGACTGATGTGGCTCTCCTGGTTCATTGCGTGATGATATATGCCACGCGGGACCGCTCAGAAGGGAAGGTGGCAGGCTGAAGGCTCAAGATCAGTTTACACTGGGTCAGGAATGCATGGCAGGATCCAGGGTCGCCATCATATTTTTCCGGAGGAGGCAGGCGTGGTTCGTGAACTGGAGCAGGTGGGGCAGTAACAAAGACAGGCACGGAAGCAGGAGCAAGTATGGCAGGTGCAGGTGCAGGAGCAGGGGCAGCTAAAGAACAGGTGGCGAGTGTGGGCTGACAAGCTTTCACAGCTGAAACCAGGTTCAACATCTGGTGCATCATGAGCTGCAGGTGTTGCACGACGGCTAACAGCTGTTGCTGTTGGAATGCCAGCCTGTCTGCCTGCTTTGCCACCATATCTAGCAGCTTAATATCTCTCACTGGTTCCATGATGGTCAGAACGTATTGTGAGGTATGGTACAGTAACCACTCGTGAGAGACAGATATCCAAAAAATGTATGCCTTTATTGGAGTCCGAGTCAAAGCCAAAAAACACAGGAATTGCCAAGCCACAATACGAAATCCAAAAACAGTGTCGACTAGACAGGCAGGGGTCAGAACCAAATAAGACAGATAAGCAAAGGTACAAAAACGATAGGCCAAAAGTCGTAGTCAATGAACAAAGCCAAGGGTCATACGCAGGGCGTCCAAACACAGAAATCGTGGTCATACAAAAATTGGTCGAAATACAGAAAGACAAAAACAATACAAAAAGGGCAATGGCAAGAATCAAAGTCGGACAGTCCAGTGGAAGAGAAACAATACTGAATGGCATACGAGGCGCTCTGCACAAAGAAATATTGATCAACGTTCTGACAAGAGCTGTGAGTGAAAAGACTGCTTAAATACACACAGGGAAGGTCATATGCTATACAGGAATCAGGTGTAGAGAATCAGACTTATACACCGGGAGAATCACATGAGGGAAGCTCTAACCACGAAAATTGGCGAAAGACAAAACACGAACGGGAATCGCGCAAACAGCCTATGACATTTAAACAGCTCCGGTCACGGAGTTCTACGTGCACTGATAACGAGCGCAGGAGAGTGATTAAGCACGTGCGAGAGATCTCGCTGAAACTCAGGAGAGGACAGAAAGAGCAGAGAGGCAAAGATTAGAACAGGGCGATTGCGGAGATGGAATTAGTCTTAATTAGCAGCGGTGCAACTTTACATATTAAGCTAGAGTGCTCGTTAGTAAGTTATTAATTTTATTTACATGGATCAATTATGTTAGTAGACTATTATACGAAATAAAAATGTTAGTCTTATTAGTAATCAGAACAGAAAGACGAAGGTAGAAAACGAGAATCGAAGGATCGTGGGCACGCAGACAGGATAGACGGACTGAACCAACTAGGTCACAAGACAGGGGAGACGAGTGCAATGGAACTGAGAAATGGACTACTAAAAACCTGAGTATTACCATAACCAAAAAGAGCAAATAAAATTCAAATCATGAACACAGAACCTGAACATAAACATGACAACAAGCCAGAATCACAACACAGTCCCTTTAAATAAATGAAATAAAAGCATTTCCTTTACTTGACAGTAAATAGTAGCCTATGAAGTAGCTTGCAAAGATTAGGTAGTATAGGTTTTCCCGGTCAATTTCATACTTTTGTCATTCCAATTCATGAATGTGCATTCAAATTCACACAGCTCACGCATGCGAAAATATTGGGCCATTCAAATTCAGAATCTGAGCGATCAATTTCATTTATGCGAACTCTATTTCGTTTCCGGCAAATCAAATTCACACATGTGCGTTAAAATTTTCAAATGTGAGCGTTGCATTTCCAACTTGTGCATTCAAATTCTCCCAATAATCACGATGTTTGGGGCATTCAATTTCATTTTCAAGTGATCAATTTCCTACTTGGTGCACTCAATTTAGTGGAGAAGACAGGATAGATTTTTGAAGTAGGGGGTTATTCGGGGGAGAAGGGGGCAAACGTTTCTCATAAAACGAACACAGATACAGAACCCACCGGCACACCCTCCCCCCAACACACACAAAATTCATATTTCCAATTCCATAGTCTTCTATGTACATATATGTTTTTTTTAAGGTTCTATATTGTTCTGTTACTGTATCTCCACGAACTCACAGTGATATCATGTCCTTGTATATGTAAATGTATTCATTTTCATTGTTTCATTTCAAGAAATTTTAAATGATAAGGCCAAGTCAGCAGTACATCCAAACAACAAAACGTCATTTTCCAACTCCGTGCGCAGCCACTTCGGCAATTTGGTAGACGGATGTGCGCCGAGATGGGTGTGGTGGCGTAGTAGGGGGAGGTGTCACATATTCATCAAGAGGCAGTGACAATTTCGTTGAAAAAGTCTCCACTGGAGTTGCGCAGAAAGCTCGCCAGCTCCAACTTGGTTTAATTTCTGTGCAGTGGTAATTTGGCTGACCAGTGCACAGTGCGAACACGTCACCGAAATCTCACAGGCAGGTTTCCAGAATGGCAGGCACATTTCAATGCAATAAATAATTACAGGAAGCACTATTTAATGCAACTGTCTGAATAAGGACATAAATTACAGTATCTATATCGATTGCCCTGATGTCAGATTGAAGGCGGTTGGCACGCGTAATAGAAACTTGACCTGGCTTAATCAATGCAGCTGAATCTGTGATGCAAACTAAGGACTTCACATCTTTCTCAGCCAACCACAAACTCGATATATTATATATATATTTATAGAATACTTGCGTTCTATGTTCAGTAAAGCCACTTGCACACTGGACACGAAACAAATTTTTCGCACGACTGATTACAGACAAAGTCAATGCAAAAATGCGATAGTCGGACAGGGTATTAATATAGCTCCGTGTCCGAAAGTCATAAAAGTTCAAATTTTTCTGAGTATTCCAGGAATTATTAGATGTGCAAACTTGGCCACGTTTGTGTTCGACCTTCACAAAATGCAAATTGATAGCTATCGACTTTTCTTGGTCTTTATGGCCTATTCGTTTGTTTTCTTCTGTTTAAGATAGACAACAGTCTTTATTTGGTTTTTCTTTTGAAAATTAGTCTGATGGATTGAACAGATTCACGCTTCATTTTCACAGCAGAGATAATTGAGCAAATCAATTCCATGACTATTGACAGTGTGAATAAATTATCGCATGCACGATCAAGGCTGTCGGACGCGAAATGCAAAATACTCCATGTCCAGCAACCAGCAAAAAGTAAAAGTATTGATATGAGAACAGATTTATAACAAAATAAAGAATAAAATATATCACCAACAAATGGAATATCCAAAAAAGATGACCCGCAAATAAATAAATCACAGTGTTCATTGAATGTTCTGTTGTTAAAATGTTTCTTTTTATTCTTTATTTTGTAATCAATCTGTTCTGATCGTCCTTTTTTTTTTGGCTGTCAGACACAGAGGCATTGTACTTTGTCTTGCGCCAATGTCAACTCACTTTATTGAGCAGAGCTTAAACAGAAACATTGATTGAAATTCTCGGTACTCATGTTGAAGAACTGAGCCCTCTGATTAAAACATTCAAGTTTAATATCTAAAAGAGCCAGTAGATTTGAAGAAATTAAAAACAATTATTGACTGTCGGACACGGAGATATATTAAAACCCTGTCAGACTTGCGGACACGAGACACTGCATTCAACACAATCTGCCGTGCGAAAAATTTGTTTCGCGTCCAGTGTGCAAGCAGCTAAATACTCTACTATTATTGTCACTTAGGTTTTATCGTTTTTAGTAGGGAAAAGGAATACAGCCTGATTGTTATGATCTTGTACAGAGTTAAGATCACATATTGAAAATAAATGTCTAACGTATCTTGCATTGTTGTCCATGCATGTTTTGTTTTTTTATCCCAAAATTTTAAGCAGCAACGGGGTGTAATAGTAGGAACACGCTATCCATCGTTTCTCTTCCCAATGAGCAACCGTGGTATTTCATTCCAACTTCATAAGTTTGAATGATCTGACGTAGTTTCGTTTTGAAATTCCATTCAAGTTCGCGAATGGTAATAATTCGTAATATTATATTATAGCATATTCGTAATGCTTAATATAAATGTAAGCGGTGCAGAAAACATGCCTGAAGCAGCAAAGTAAAATGCTACACAGTGTTTCCTCTAGGATTTTTCTCAGCAGCAGGGGGCAGGCTCTTCGGGGAGCCGTGGGGCGTAAACAAATGACACCTGACTCCAGATTTTACTTTTACAACCTACTTATTGAATGGCCAGTTGAAAATGGCTTTTAAAGGCTGAATCTAAAAATAAATAAAAGTAAAAAACAATAAATAATAATTTCTTGATGGGGCTGTAGAATCAGTGGCAAAGTTTGCACCCAGGCTCAGAAAAATGAATTTTTCTGGGTTTTTTGTAGAAGAGCTCTAAGGCTCGGTTGTACGGGAATTCTCCAAGAGGTGGCCCACTGATGCTCAGCAGCATACATGCTGCAAGGTGATCTTCCTGCAGCCTGTTTCTCAAGTCAGTCTTCACCTACAAATAGAAACAATAATGAGCTTGAGAGAAACAATTTCCTGCACCCTACTCATTTGAAAATTGTTTCTAACTTGTCTGATGATATATTATTAAATGTCTTACCCTATTCGTCGTTGAAAAATCCCTCTCACAGTTCACACTTGAGATGGGAACTGTCAGGGCAATGGCTGTGAGCTGGCTCGTGGAGGGATACAGCTGTGCCCACTCGTAATTCTGGGATGACAGTTTTTCCATTGTTGTTAATTGGTCCATATCCTGAAACACATTAAACAGTGGGACAACATGTCATTAAATGGGTTCCTCCATCATCTTTCTGCTGAACCTTCCCATTAATTTGGACCTAACATTTTACCATAAAAGCTCCTGTGAGTAAATGCTGCTTGTATTATGAGCATTCCTGCAGCAGAGTGGTTTCAGGCTGCTGCTGCAGAAATTTTTTGGACAGGGTCTTGAGGTCTTCAGGGACAACAGCATCATCTTCTTCAAGTGCCTTGGGTGCCAGCACATGGAAAGCTCCAATTATCCCCAGGTTTTGAAATCTCCTGTCCAGGTTGTCCAGGAGACCATCCAGATATGGCCCCTTTACCTAAACATGGTACAAAAAAGAAAATGAGTACTTAGTTTGATTAATTGAAACCTTTACACAGGGAGATAAGCTAGGAGTTAGGTCTCCTTCCCAGAAGTTCCCGCTAATACAAAATACAATGGAAATAAAATAACCCGATAACAATGATGAGATACATAGGTGAAAGGTGACAAGTAAACCGGACAGACAAGAAAAAAAGAAAATACAATCGCTCAAAATATTTCAAGGTAGCTTTTCAACACTGAACTACTCAGTTCTAAATTTAATTTCCTGTGTCCTGAACCGGGACCAGAGCATGTCTCTGGAGTACTCCACCTGGTCTCTGCTTCTGCTTCTCCTTCCCCTCCCCTCTTCATGACTGATTTCAAAGGCCCCTAATCCTGCAGGGTCATCAAGGTCATTGTGGAGCCGGGCCAAGAATGATCCAAGCAGCTGTGCATCACCAGCATCCATGATGGCTCTCAGGCCTGCCACTGTCACTGGGACCTAAAAGGCAGTCACAAAAATTATTTTTCTTGAATGGAAAATTTCATGCTTTAATGGTCTAACTGGTTCTACTCTATTTTTAAAAGAGAAACACATTAAAAAAGTAGATTAATGGACCTGCTCTTTTATTGCCAAGAAGTTGAAATTTTCCTTCTGGAAAACTTTGGACAGGCGAGCAAGATGCAGCAACACATCAGCCTGGAGACAGACTGCAGCAACAAAGCGGTAGGTAGAGCAGAATCCATAGAGACCCTTGGCTAATGGACACTTTTTGATTTCAGTCTTCTCTGCCAAGGCCCCCAGTACTGCACTGAGGTTTATTTGCAGAGTGCTGACTGCTAGGCGCTGAGACAGCCAGCGTGTGTCGTGCACTAGCTAAAAAAATAATGATAATAATACCTTTTGTATTTCAGTCGTTAAAAGATTGAGACAGAAAGTATGTCTATGCACAATAATGCCAAGTGTTAGAAGTATGTGTTTCTATGATCTCACCTTTACTTTTAAGTCCTTAAGGCCCAAGGACTCCGCTGCAGCTTTCAGAACAGCAGTTCTGTTGGCACTGTTATGGAAGTATAGGTATAGCTGCTGCAGGTGGTCCCTGGAGGTAGCCATGTAAGGAACCCCAGATGAGGCATCTCTACATGCCAGGGCGAGACAATGGGCAGCACAGGCAACTGGCAGCAACCACGGAAAGGCATCCTGCAACTGCTTTGCTACACCATGCAACCTTCCTGTTACAGGGGGGAAAAAAATATATATATATATCTCAAAACAAGTAACAAATTGATGTTCTCTTTAACCTCATGCTCACTTGTTATCATGTAAAATGCGCAGTAAAAAAAAAACAAAAAACAAAACTCTGCTTGCAAACGAGTTCATACCAGTGATCACTGCAGCTCCATCTGTTCCTAATCCATAAAGTTTTTCGGTTTCGGTTTTTTTTGTCCAGCACTTCCTTTATGGCTGCTACAATGCTGTCTGCCTTTCCATCAGTAACATGCACAAGGTCAAGAAACTGGCTGTAGAGTTGGTCTTCTGCATTCATATATCTGAAAAACATTTTTAAAAAGACATCTTCAACATATGTGTATTACTGATTCAACCATGAATTATTGTCTTCTCAACTTAATCCCTGACATGCAGATCTAGCTGCCTCTTCTCAGAGACATCTGTGCTCTCATCCACTTCCAGTCCGATAGCCACAGAGGACTGGATAACTCTGAGGATTGGTTCCTCCACCCCTGCAGCCAAGATCTCCAACATCTCATCTATTACTATAGGAGACCGGTCATTGATAGTTTTTCCAATCTAAAAGTAAAATATTAAATGTAGTTTTGAGATTGAGGCAAGCTGGCTTACAGTGATGATATGAAAATGTAAACAATACCCAGTAGCATGATAATTATTCACCTTGAGCATTTTGAAATAGTCACATCCTAGCAACCCAGCTAGCTCAAAAAGACCTGGATAATTAGTGTGATGTGCTGGTTTTCGTTTGTTTAATTAGTAGAGGCATTCAAACCCCCCGATGATTGTCTCATGCTCTAGTACAATGACTGGACCAAAGGCAGCCACAACAGAAGAACCTATGCCAAGCAGGTACACATATTTATTGCAAGACAAAGCAGATCGTACTTAAAATGATCTTCTCCAACAATTTCAATGACTTTCTATTAATCCACCTTGTACCAGTAAGGTCTGCGACCTCACACTCTGTGTGTGGTGCTCCTTACTCATGTGTTTATCCAAGTAATCCACTCGGTAAAGTTGACAGCCTGCCTCAATGAATAGCTGCTTCCCCGTTCCTCTTTTTGATGCCTGCTTATGCTGCCGACATAAGCGGCAGAACATTCCTATAAGGACAGAGTAAAGTGGCATTGTTGATCATTGCTCTTACTATGGAAATACACTGAAATTACTTATGATTTTATTTTATTTATTCAACAGAAATATTGAGATGTATATTATGCAAAAAACAAGACAGGAAAAATAGGGTCATCAACACTCACCATTCTCAGTGTGGTAGAGCCATGAGTGGAATCGGCTATTTTTTTCAACCCATTTAGGGTCCCAGCCTGATGGCCTGTGCTTCCCTTTTGATTTTACTCCTCTAATCTCATCTCTCTCTCCTGTTCCTTCACTCGGCTCTCCCCCTGCTTTACTCTGCTCTCCTTCACTCTGTTCCACTGCTCCTCCCTGTCTAATGTTACTTATCTTATACGATTACATAAAACATTAACGTTAAATAATTTGCACTCGCATCACATCTGATTATAAATGTGAACATATTTTTTACCTAACCATCATCATTTTTGAGTTAGTAAAAGGCTAATGATACCTCACTAGCGTCATCTTCATCAGGAGCCTTTCTCTTCTTAACGAAATATTTTAACAAGCTCATCTGAAAATGCAGTCAGCAGTTAGATCACGGCATGTAGATATTCGCTTAAAGTGCCAGTAAATACCTTGCATGTCTTCAATGTGGCAACATATAAAAATGGTATCAGTAGGTAGGGAAATCATTCATCTTCACATCGATATGTTATACAAATTTTTACGACATCAAAAAATATGGATTTTGATGTTAAAAACCCACTCAACGCTCAAACTGTCGCGCAAGCGAAAATCTGATGTCATTAGAGTAAGTGCCCTTTCTTGTGTACCACGTGACGTGTCACGTAGCACACACAACAGCAATAGCGGAAAGAATCAAGTTGACAGCCTCGGAGAGAAAACGCCGTAAAATTGCCCTTGATGCCAAAAGAAGAAGATCCCTCGTATATATTGGGAGTGCTATTGATCGGTGGAAGAGTCTGTGAGTGCGACTGGGCATTGACAATGATGAGTTGGCCCTAACTTTGATGGATTAGTAAGTTGAAATACCGTGTTGGTTTCTCTAAGCAACATTTCTCGCGCTACTCGAGTTCATAAAAGTAAACAACGTAAATGGTAGTGTGCCTCGAATGGGGGAATTATGTTTTGCTTATCGTGTTTTGCTTAACGTTTGACAGGTTATTGCAGTCGTGAAATCGTGATGTATTTAGAGAGCAATCAGAATTTAATCAACATGGGACCCGATTTTCTCGTTATATGTTATATGGTCTGCGATATAGTTACTAAATGTCAAGGATCTACCGAAATGATAGTCTGAAGTAGATAGCCTCTTGAAACAAATATGGAGCTAAGATAAAAGACCTATAAATATCATTGCCCACTGAACATTACAGAACTCTGTTTGTTGCATATGATGTGCCACAGTAAATTCAAAAATTCTTTTATTGCATTTTACTGCAGATTACGTGTCAGAATGCTGCCAGATAAAATATAATTTCCGATATTTCGCCACAACCTTTTGTAAATACATCAGTTAGATTGTGTTATTTTTCTTCGATTTAAAAAAAATTCAAGTTAACAATATCTGGGTGTTTTTTTTAAAAAAAACAACAACAATGACATCCGTAAGACAAAAACATTCCTGCTGTAAAAATAGACATTGTAACTCCAAGAGAAGCCAATCTATGACATTCAATGAGTGTCAGAACGTAGGTCTACAGTACCGTTCATTTAGCAAAATCTTCACGGAAAAAATCTAAGAATCGATATACTTCAATTACATGACGCTTATGCATTCATAATATGTTCAAATGGTCTTCCCATATGTCATGAAGTGATTACTCGCCTCCACATTCTCCAGAAACGTTCCTGTCTGTCTTCTTTTTCGTCCGCGCGAGGCCATCTTTGTTTACAGTGCGCGATTTTGACCCACAATGCTTTGCGCGGTGAATAATCTGGCCGATCTATTTTTAGACCGGGAAACACCTTTTTGAAAAATTGCATTTCCTAAGGTTATTTTTGGTCAAATATTTTTTATACATTTTTTTGGGCCATATTACAGACAGCTGCATTTGTGGAATTTAAAAAAAAAACACATGCAAGGTACTTACTGGCACTTTAATGCCAGTGACGGTCTGTCAGCGGAAACACAGGGCCAGCAATAACCTCATCTTTCACTTCGGGAGCGTACCTATGTTCCCCGGGTTCTATGTTCCCCGTTTTTTGTATGGACCGGGAAACATAGGACCCTTTTCTTTAAAAAGGGTTCTATGTTCCCCGCCTGGTATCTGAACATGGAACATGTAGACCCAAAGGGAAAATTTCGGATTGTTGATGAGTGAGACCAAATGGGCTTCGGAGAAACAGTCCCCGTGTGTCGGACCCTTCTCACCAAATTGTCTCCATTTAAAAAAAAAAAAAAAAAAGACAATTTCTTGCCAATGTTTTAAAGAAGCTAAGAACGGTGCCTACGTACATACAACAACAGTGGCGTTATGGCACAAGCAGGTTGGCTATACACGCGCATCAGAACTTCCCGTCTATGCACGCGGCTCTGAACCGCTATCCCTTTAGGCCTACATTATGCACGCATAGTCACTTGCACCCCCCCACCCCACCCCACCCCCAACTGCTAAAATGTATTGCTGACTATGTGGGTGCGGAACAACAACAAGCAACGCCTATGCGTGGCCCACAGTATATTTGGATTGAGCGGGGAACATAGGACCCTTTTTTGAAAAGAAGGTCCTATGTTACCCGACCCGGGGAACATAGGGATGACCCCTTTCACTTCTTAATGACAGACAACTCTCACAGTTTACCTCCCTGATTAGAAACAGTAGCTCAGACTGATTGGATGAACTGACGAGGATCTAATTTATTCTTGAAAGCATTGTTATACATTGCACTACGAAATTATACGGCTTTTACTTCCACACATCAATGACTACAGAAAATATCAATAGCCTACGTCTTTATAATTTCTGGATTTGCGTAAAATAGTTCGCGAGGTTCATTGAGTCTGAATGTAGAGACAGCTAAAGTGCGTGGTTAGGTACGATGCACAGCTGAGTGATAACGAAAATAACTGCTGCAAAGTCCGCTAAAGTTCCCGATTTTTTGCAGATTGACAGCTTTGCAGAATCACATCAATTATATCAGCATAGCCAATAGGTAATTGCTTTGTCATTAGCATTTCTTAATAATTACGTGTCACGCATTGGTGGTGGCTGTTCAGTTAATTAACTGTTTGATTGTTGATCAGGCAAACCTGATCGCAAACAGTTTAAGAGCTATTGTACGGGAAAGGGTGATGTTACTGAAGGCCTTCCTGACATCTGACGGCACGCCACTGCAAATGCTATCAATTAGCTTACTCACATTAGCGACGCTGAGTCGGCACTGGGCCCAATTAAATTAACCTACCGATACGTTACGTAACGCTATCTGGCCATCAATATTTTGCAAATGTCTATTTAACTTGTAAAATCTATTATTAGTTAACTTAAGGTAATAAATATACCTTTTCTCCAGTACATCGCTGCCCTATTTCCCAGGAGGACACTCCTCTGACTCTGACCTAGTGCCTGGGTGGGTGACATGTCACTTTAATTACTCGCGAGAGCTCGGCCTTGAAAGTCGTATTAACTCACCCCCACCCCCACCCCACCACAAAGAGCAGATATTGGGCAAGATAGGTATCTGTAGTTTACCTTAGTACTCGCGAGTACCCAACCCAGTGCAGGACTCCGCTGCGAAGGTGGAGACATGCGGCGGTGGTATATTTGCGACAATAAAAAAAAAGAAAGAAATTTAAAGAAGCGGCAGCTGGGATTTAGGAATGGCGGCCCGCCACTCCTAAATTAATGTAGAGGAAACACTGCTACATTGACGCATCATGCAGATATAGGCCAGAGGCTTCTATATTCTGTTATGGCCCCAATTTGTTATTAGATTTACAACGCCAAGAGCAACAGCAACAGCGAGGGATGACAGACAGAGTTTTAACAACTAAAACGCATTTAATTTTTAACAAAGACAATAATGACTAAACAACTAACAACTAAGACCAAGATTGAATTATGTACAAAACATAAATATTTACAATCCCTTTTCGTGGGGGGCTTGGTGATGTCCTGGATGATGAAAATGCTCAAACACAGGCAAAGAAATCCACAAAAGAAACGTCACAGGTCTTGAACAGAAATGACAGGTCTGGTCACACGTATCCTTCTTCTTGCAATTTCTCCTTCTACTTTACTGTCTCAATTCTTTTCCTGATATACTCTTTTGCAGACCCCACCCACATTTAGACCTCTTTTTTTTAATTTTCTGAGACTTGCCCCAGACATGTCCAGGACATGTCTAAACATGACTCCAGTCTGAGCTTAACAAAAAAAGGTAAATACTGCCATCTAGTGGCCTATATTCACATTACACCTCCATTCCAAAAGGGAAAAATTTTGACTCATAGGGGCAAAATTTTTCTTTTCAATACAAAATGGTTAAGTGAACACTTGTCTATATATACATATCATACAATATTCAAACACATGATATATATATACACATTCAAACACGGGATAAGCAATCAGCAATTACATTGTCTGTACCCTTCACATGCTTAATTTCCAAGTCAAACTCCTGTAAAATCAAACTCCAATTCAACAATCTGCGATTCTCGTTCTTCATCTTACTCAAAAACATTAACGGATTGTGGTCAGTGTACACAATCATTGGCTTTTGTCCTGTACAAACATAAACCTCAAAGTGTTGTAAAGAAAGGACCAGAGCCAACAGTTCCTTCTCTTTTGTGGAATAGTTCCCCTGGTGGCGATTGAACTTCCTGGAGAAGTATGCCATGGGATGCTCAATGTCATCAGAGTCACTTCTCTGTAGGAGCACAGATCCACAAGCTTGATCGCTAGCATCGACCGCGATGGAGAACGGTTTGTTGAAGTCAGGAGATTTGAGCACGGGGAAGTGACACAGCAGAGACTTCATGCGATCGAAGGCTCTCTGGCATGCATCATCCCAGGTGAACTTTACGCCTTTCTTCAGTTGGTTAGTTAGACTGAGAGCAATCTCAGCAAAGTTCTTGCAGAACTTGCGGTAGTACCCGATCATTCCAAGGAAGTGGCGCAAAGCTTTTTTGTTGTCAGGAACTGGAAAGTCCATGATGGCTTGGACTTTAGCATTTATGGGTGCCACCTTACCCTGGCCTATGACGTAGCCAAGATAGGTGAAAGTAGCACAACCAAAGTCACTCTTGCTCAGGTTAACAGTCAGGTTAGCCTGGGTCAGGCGCTGGAACAACGTCTGTACATCTTTTAGATGTTCTTCCCAGGAGTCACTCCATGTGATCAGGTCATCGATGTACGCACCCGTGTGTGGCAATCCGGCGATTGTAGACTGTATCATCCTTTGGAACGTGGCTGGGGCATTTTTCATGCCAAAGGGTAGGACTTCATACTGGTACAATCCAGATGGTGTGGCAAAAGCAGAGATGCTCTTGGCCCTCTCAGTTAAAGGCACACACCAATAACCCTTCAATAAATCAATCTTGGTCAGAAACTTTGCTTGCCCTACACTATCAATACAATCATCGATCCTAGGTATTGGAAACACATCAGTTCTCGTTACAGCATTGACTTTGCGATAATCTGTACAGAATCTAGTACTTCCATCAGGTTTTGGAACTAGCACACAGGGTGAACTCCAATCGGAGTTGGAGGGTCTGATAATATCATGTTCTAACATGTACTCAACCTCTTTCTCAGCAATCTTTCTCTTTTCAGGATTCACCCGGTATGGATGCTGTTTTATTGGTTTGGCATCACCAACATCTACATCATGAGAGGCTATAGTAGCTCTCTTTGGAACATCAGGAAACAAATCCTCATATTTCTTGATCAACCTTTCAAACTGATCTCTCTGTGAGGGTTCTAAGTGCTGGAGTATGGAGTTAAATTACTGCCAAAACCTTGTATACAAACCGAACATGTTTTACAAATGCACCACGATTCACAAACAAATAAAATGTGATTTGCAAATATAAAAATGATTCACGTGAAAACAAAGTGTGGTTTGCAAATATAAAAACGATTCACGTACAAACAAGGTCTGATTTGCAAAAATAAAAACGATTTGCAAACAAATACAGAGTGGTTTGCAAATACAAAACACCATTAACAAACAAATGTTTTCAGTTTTACAAATACAAAACGTACCGATTACAAGTATACGACGAGAACCATTTCCTACAAGTACAAATCACTTTTGGCAGTTTTCTACCGCTGACATGGCGTAAAGGATTTTCTCACAAATGTCCTCACTGTTATTGTCCCTGTTAAACAGCAGGTGGGGCTATGACTCAATATCCTAGATCTCTACACCGTGAAGTTGAACAGAGTAGAGAACGGCCGCCAGCGACAACCGTGGACATGAGGATGATGGCTGAGGCTAAATAAAAACGCAGTGTCTTCGTGTTCGAAATAACTCCGTGTCCGACAGTGGGATGGTGTCAATATAACTCCGTGTCCGACAGTGGATTATTGTTTTTAATCTCATGAAGTCTACTGAATCTTTTAGATAGCCTATTAAACGTGAATGTTTGATCAGATGGCTCAGTTCTTCAAGATGGGTACCCAATCAATGTTTCTGTTTATGCTCTGCTCAATAAAGTGTTCTGATTGATAGTGATATATTTTTATTTTCCATTTCATTATAAATCTGGGCCCGTATTCACAAAGCATCTTATCTTAGCGCTAGGAGTACTCCTCATTCGCGCTAAAACATTTTATGTAGGAGTAAAATCTGAAAAGTAATTCACAAAACCGCTGAGAGCAACTTTTAGCCATCCGAGACACCGAGGGTAACGCTGCAACGATCTGTTGGCTGATATTATCCCACGCATACCGCTTGGATTTGCTGTTCACCCCCGAGCCAATTTTCCCTCTGATTAGGTTACATGCTTTCGCTCCAGCAGCAGTAACTGGTCTTGGCTCCAGCTGGGCTTTCGCGTCATTTTTGAGCTTTTATCCATGACAGTTCAGGGCAAACAAACTTGAACGGCTCGACATTTAAATGATTGCAACATATTCTCATTCTCATCGGGTAACAAGTAGCTAATGGGGCAAGTGACGCGTTTCATTAATAACTTGTTTAATACTGTTAATGTTTTTACAATTATCTCTTTCCTATGTACGTTTATTTGCCAAGAGCGTGATATGCGGGGACCGTGCATTGCAATTTTCAAAAGTGCTCAATATGCTATTATCTTAAACCGAATCTTAAAAAACCAATGCTTTGTATGTTAACAATAACTTGCTTAAAAGAAACCTTGTTTTACATTAGTGCTGCCGAAGGGAAGAAAATTATTCCAATGTCAATGTTAAGGTTAAGGTTAGGCTTAGGGTTAGGGCAGTGTTTAAAAAGGGGATTGTCGTACCTCTCTACTTTGAAATGCATTTGAAAACTGCCGAACCCGTAACAACTGCCATTATTTTATTGGACAAACCAGTCCCTTGGACTAATTTCTCATTTTTTCCTCCATGGGTTGTATGTGGGATATTTTTTCAATGGGTCGCCCTGCCACCAAACAACCAATCACCGTGCTCATTGTTCCAAGACTCGTGCATGAGAATTGACATCAGCCATAGCAACGGAGATTACTCCCGCCTATCTCAGAGCTACCCCTATTCTAGGAGTTACCAATTTTCTTCACTAAAAGTTGCTCTCAGCGGTTTTGTGAATTTTAAGATTGTTTTATCATAAATGTTTTAGCGCGACTTAGGAGTACTCCTAGCGCTAAGATAAGATGCTTTGTGAATACGGGCCCAGATTTATAACGAAATGGAAAATAAAAATATATCACTATCAATCAGAACACTTTATTGAGCACAGCTTAAACAGAAACATTGATTGGGTACCCATCTTGAAGAACTGAGCCATCTGATCAAACATTCATGTTTAATAGGCTATCTAAAAGATTCAGTAGACTTCATGAGATTAAAAACAATAATCCACTGTCGGACACGTAGTTATATTGACACCATCCCACTGTCGGACACGGAATTATTTCGAACACGAAGACACTGCGTTTTTATTTAGCCTCAGCCATCATCCTCATGTTCACGGTTGTCGCTGGCGGCCGTTCTCCATTCTGTTCAACTTCACGGTGTAGAGATCTAGTATATTGAGTCATAGCCCCACCTGCTGTTAAACAGGGACAATAACAGTGAGGACATTTGTGAGAAAATCCTTTACGCCATGTCAGCGGTAGAAAACTGCCAAAAGTGATTTGTACTTGTAGGAAATGGTTCTCGTCGTATACTTGTAATCGGTACATTTTGTATTTGTAAAACTGAAAACATTCGTTTGTTAATGGTGCTTTGTATTTGCAAACCACTCTGTATTTGTTTGCAAATCGTTTTTATATTTGCAAATCACACCTAGTTTGTACGTGAATCGTTTTTATATTTGCAAATCACACTGTATTTGTTTGCAAATCGTTTTTATATTTGCAAACCACACTTTGTTTGCACGTGAATCATTTTTATATTTGCAAATCACATTGTATTTGTTTGTGAATCGTGGTGCATTTGTAAAACATGTTCGGTTTGTATACAAGGTTTTGGCAGTAATTTAACTCCATACTGGAGTTTTACATCAAGATTTTGCAACACTTCAGTGTTTGACAATTTACATGAAAGAACTTCAGCTTTAATTCTTGGTTCATCATCTTGAAACTCCCCCTCATCTTCACGCGTTTCGACCATTGGAGAATCTGATGTGACAGCTGCAACCCTAGCATTTCTGTCATGATAAGGCTTTAGCATGTTAATATGACACAATTGTTTTGGTTTTCTCCTATCTGAAGTCTTCACAATGTAATTGAGATCATTGAGTTTTGTCAGAATTTCATAAGGACCATGAAATCTAGCCTGCAATGGATTGGACTGCAAGGGAAACAACACAAGGACCTTTTCTCCTGGTTTAAACTCACGGCTTCTAGCCTTATGATCATACCAAGTTTTCGTTTTTCCCTGACTTGATTTCAAGTTCTCTTTGGCAAGGTCACAAGCTGCACGCAATCTTTCCTTGAACTTGCTAACATAGTCTAACAGACTGATATGCGGCTCTTTCTCTTGCCATTATTCACTCAATAATAGCAAAGGTCCTCTCACTTCATGACCAAACACTAGCTCAAATGGACTGAATCCAGTAGACTCCTGCACTGCTTCTCTAGCTGCAAACAACAGCAAATGAACCCCTTCATCCCAGTCTTTCTCATGGTCATAACAATAAGTCCTCATCATTGTCTTGAGAGTGGAATGAAACCGCTCTAAGGCACCCTGACTTTCTGGATGATAGGCACTAGAAAGAATCTGCTTTGCACCTAGTTCATACACAACCTGCTGAAACAATCCTAAAGTGAAATTGCTACCCTGGTCTGACTGAATTTCCCTGGGAAGGCCAAACAACGTGAAGAACTTTATCAAAGCCTTCGAGATTGCAGTTGCCTTGATGTTACGTAGAGGTATGGCTTCTGGGAATCTGGTAGATGCACACATGATTGTCAACAAGTACTGATTTCCAGATCTAGTCTTGGGTAATGGACCAACGCAATCAGCAATGACCCTAGAGAATGGCTCCCCAAATGCTGGGATAGGCTGCAATGGAGCTACAGGTGGGTCTAACTGGTGTTTTCCAACTACCTGACAAGTGTGACAGGTTTTGCAACAGTTGGAAACGTCTTTCCGAAGCCCAGGCCAAAAGAAGTGTTTCATGATCTTATCAACAGTCTTGTTAACACCAAGATGACCTCCTAAAGGTAAACTATGAGCCATTGTTAAGATCTCATTCCTATAGACCTTCGGGACAACAATTTGCCTGACCACTGCCCAATCTGCATTGGCAGGGATATCAGGAGGGCGCCACTTCCGCATCAACACACCATCCTTGAGATAATACCCAACTGGAACTGCGTCTATTTCTTTATCAGGAAGGGCTCTCCTCTTTAGTACACAAATTTCAGGATCATTAGTTTGCTCCTCAATCAACCGCTTTCTGGACAGAGACAAGTCTCCAGACACATCAGAATCACCAGACCCTTCCGGCTGGCTGAATAGAGAACTGACAAAAGTATCTGATAAGTCCTCAAACGGAGAAACCATAGTAGGCCAATCGGAGTCATGAGGCGAACCACCTGAGTCCTGACTATTCAATGTACTGGACGGCACCACATCATCTTCTTCTTTAGCCTTCTTGGCCATAGAACGAGTCACTGCGCAAGAAGGATACAGAGATGGGTCCTCATCCCCATCTTCAGTGCTCGGCTGTGAAGTAAGATGTACAGGGGGAACTACTTTGCCCCCAGCCAGGTCATTGCCTAGCAACAGAGAAACACCCTTTATAGGAAGACTTGACATAAGTCCCACCTTTACCTGTCCTGTAACTAAATCTGACTTCAAGAATATAGAGCGCAGGGGTACAGATACAGTCCTCCCTTCAATACCTTGTACAAGTATGAAATCCCCTGAAGCGGTCTCATCACGTAACTCCAAGGAGTCCATCAACAAAAGTGACTGAGAAGTTCCGGTATCCCTTAGGATATATATGGGGACAGGAGTAGTATGCTCATTCAGAGCCACAAATCCCTCTGACACAAATGGAAGAAATTCCTCCCTCACGAAGTCAGCTGTATCAGGCTTTTTAGCCCCACAAGAAGCAGGCAATTTAGCAGTTGATTTATTAAGTGTTCATTTCAATGTACAAATGCAAACAATCAATCAATGGTCTAGGCAACTTGGATGACCTTGAGCTTGAACACAGCTGAGAACGACTGGCGAGGCATCTTGAGTAGAAGTGAAATGTGCTCACTATGACAACTCGGTAATGAATGACTTCTCATCACTTCCCCCTAGGCTTTTATAGAAAAACTTGTGGCGGCAATATCTTTTAAGGAATAAGTTGTTGATAGCAGAGGGATCTTACATTGAGACGTCTTAAAAATGATGGAAGGGTGCGCGGATATCAACAGGCGGGAGCGCAGTGATACGAAGGAAGATAAAATAGCGCTGAGTGATAGTGAGGTCTGAATTTTTTCAGGGGTTGGTTTTTGTGACGAAAATGTATTACTCTGTTGAATGCATATTGTTTTTGGAATCAAAACTTTTTTTTTTTTGTGACCACAGCAAAGTAGGCGGAACTACTTCCGACGACGCAAAAACTGGGCCAGAAATCCGCTAACGGGACGCAGAAGGGGAGGAAAGTCACTTTATGCACGACACTGCTAATGAGGAAGTCATCGAACTTCATGCCAAAAAAATCCGAACTATCCCTTTAATCACTCTCCATTGTTTCGCCCGGAGGGATTTACGCGCCATTTAAATGATTTAGTGGAACAGGTCGGTTCATACATTCTCATTTATCGTCAAGAAATGTTAAAGAAGCAGAATACAACAAATGACACTGTTAATGCAGAGGATATAGCCATTAACAAAAGGTAAGTTCATTGATGGTAGTTTATGCAACTTGGTCATAATCACTTACCGTGAGTGAAAGGTAAGACAGTAGCTTGGAAAGCCTCACGCCGTAGACGCGTGCATGCTACATAATGGACTATAGGACAGCGTACATGTTTTTGCATGCATCAGAGTGATACGTGTACATTGCATGGGAAGTTATTTGCAGAGTTGCAGGAAACACTTTGAAAGGACAACTGCCGTGCTGATGCTGAGCCGTAACCAAATGCCACATTGCACATTGAAGCTGCACTTGGGCACTTGGTAAGCTCGAGCTGCTTAGTTCTCAAGACAAGTAAATGGCGCGCCAGACAGGACTTCCATCCCGCAATTAAGCCTCTATCCCTCTCTGTCTGCATTCTACCATTGTAGCTCCATGCTTCTACGATTATTTGCATTAACGTTATCATGGAAAGTGAAATATGAAAAAGTTCATAAAATCCTCCATTTAAAAAATGTTGAATCGGTAATTTTTTTTCCATTTATTAATCTGTGCAAACTCACGTGCGCATTAGCCCCAGTTTGACCTTATAAAATTGGGTGTACGTTTGCATGTATGTCGAAACTTTTGCCGCAATTCTGTTGGTACAGTATATAACTTTTCATATCTCCCGACATAAAAACAAGTGTGCCGTAAACATGGAACTTTATGGTAAGCCAATATAATGTTTGTTCTCATGTTCACCATGTTAAAGGAATTTCAACATTATATTCCTCGTATCACCATCACATAAGAAACCCAGACTACTCAGGGAAAAAATCAGTCAGAGGCAGAGAAGTTAATATTCAAGCCAAAGTCCGTTTACTTTTCTGCAGCAAAGGATCCCCATACAAGTCAAGTCAAGATGGAGGATGATACAGTTAGTCTCTCTCTGGTTTTTGTAGGGGTACTCCATGACGTTCTCCTCCCCCCGCGCTGATTTACACATCATGATGTAATCTGGAGAGCCCTCGTCGTCTTATTCAACCTACGTCAGGCTGTCGTAAGCCTGCACACATACATCTCGTTGGGGAGGAGAGCACCTGTCTTCTCTATCAGCCCCGGCTCCAGTTTATCTTGTTATGCATTCCGGAGCTTTCTATAAACGCAAACTTAGAGAAAGAGAAAAACATCTTGTCCTTGGTACAGACATTCAGCTTTGCATGACTTTAGATAGGCTATATGTCATGACGCACTGGAACAGTTATGCAGGCCCCTGCTAAATCAGAAATATGCAAGCACACACACACTCTAGGCCTAAAAGGTTATGAAAGAAAGTAAAGTAGGAGCAAGCAAGGATAAACAATTAATAATAATTAAATCAATCAATAAAAAAATGATTCCACATTTCCCCCCTGTTTATAATTGATTATCCGCCAGCATGCCACTTCTCTCATTTTTCAGCATGTGCTTCATTCACGGGGAAGATGTGTCAACATATCACCACTACTCTCTATTCTTTTGTTCAAACAATCCTTCAGCTCCTCGGGCAGAGTATACATCTCATTTTTGTCCTGTAATAGAAACCTCTGATACTGTGGATTAGTACTCAACATTCTTGATATCATTCCTTTAATTATCGGAATTCCACAGCAACTGCAAAAGAGCAGTACTGCGAATCCCCCAGCTATAAGACTTATTGCAGATGTAATTCCCGTTTCCCAACCCCCAGACAGAAGCCAGTCACTTAGAATTTGTTACTACTGGTGCAAGGTCTCGCTGTTGTGCATCAGATATGTCTTTCAAACGTTGCAAGGCTTGATCAATCACCCCTCCTGCCTCATCATTAGCGGGTATATAGGTACACATTCTGGCCCAATAAGCTGACAGATCCCCCCTGTGCTGCTGTCAACAGATACAATAAGCAGAAGTAGCATCCTGCAATTCCAACTTGGATACATAATTTTTGCACTTAGATCCTTTGAAAACTCCCATCTAGGGCGCAGTCCCCGACTTGATCCCTTTTCACAGAGATCTCCACCCAGGCTCCCCCAGGTTGAGAACTCTGCTTTCTGCTTCCTGGTGTCTCCTTTTCAGGGCCCACCGATCACAGAAGCACCACTCGCCTACTGACGCATTCGCTTTGACAGTTTCACCCACTTCGCCTGTTCACAGAGGTCGTCTCCATCACCCCTCTGCTAGGTGTGGGCTGTCACCCACGTACCACGTGTTGTCCACCACCTTACATGCGACAAACACGCCGACTAGATTGTACCATGGAAATATGTCAATTCATACTTCACCAGACACTACTTCACCAGACACGGGGGTCTTCAGTCCTCTCCGCAGCACTATTTGCAACATTCCTGTAATCGGCTTACGAGGGGGCGAATCTGCAAATTGCAACGCTTAGTAGATTGCTGGGGTCCGGTTCCCAGAACCACCATCTGATCCCCTGCAACCTCACTGTGTTCGTTTTCCTTGAACACACGCATTGTCTCCCACGTAGTAGGACCTGTAGGAACCACCCCAAGCCCCAGTTTATACATTATGTCCCTCCCCAGGAGGTTCACTGGGCACTGTGTGGACACTATTACAGAGCAGAGTGTAGCAATCCCCTCAGGATCCTCAAATTTGAGTTCCTCTGTTGCTACGCTGTCCCATTGCCCCATTTGCAGCACAAGTTTGTGTCATATTAGTGCTGAGCCGATGTGGAAAAAATTGCACTTACTTTTCTGATAACAGTTCAACATGCCCCCGTGTCACATAGAAAAGAAATTGGTGTATCATTTACAATCAGGGTTTTCCAAGCACTCGTCGGTGCAGCCTTTAATGCAAACAATTTCATTACATCATAGGGAAATGGCTCCCCAGATGCTAACCCTTCCCCCAGGGCGGTTAGTCATTCCGAATTGTTCCTGTCGTTTATTTGTGGATACCCACACAAAATCAATAATTTCCCCTGGCACCCCTAGGTTACCCCCACAAAGCCTGTGCCATTTTCTTCGACACATCGACTGTATAAAGTGGGGGTAAACTGGGGTCTATTGAAACTAATCCATTACATGCAGTAGACACTGCCATGGCGCATTTAACTATACTGTTCACATTCATTGTAGGTGCAACATATGTTTAAAAATGAACAGACACAGGGAGAGATAAGTCATTTCATTAAACCACTTTTTTTTTTTTCTTAAATGAATAAGTCGCGGAGTCTCTACTGACTTGGAGCGTAAATAAACTCTTCACCGGGTTTGAGACGGGCGGGCTCTATATGCCACGCCCCCCTTTGTAGCCGGACTCCCTCCAAGTCTATCCTGACTCACCCAGATGTACCTACACACCCGCTGGAGGAGGAGACACCACCTTTACAATGTGACTGATATATCCACGCCTCCCTCTCCTGGATTTTTACTGCAGTCGGTGTGGTCAGGAGCACTTGATATGGACCCTTCCACACCGGTTCACTCCACTTCCGCTTTTTTCCGACACTCCGCACCAGGATCCAATCTCCAGGCTTTATCTCACCGGGCGGCAATTCCGCTACTGATCTAGGAGGAAGCATATTTCGCATCTCACTTTTGTTAGTCAACATTCTATTCATATACTCTGCCAGAGTCGCTTCTTCTATTTAATAAATAATATTAATATTAATATTAATATTAATATTAATATTAATATTAATAATAATAATAATAATAATAATAATAATAATAAATAAATGTGGCAACTCAAAAGGTTACCCCACATACTGCATCATAATGTGACAACCCCAATCCCTGCTTGTGGGGTTATCCTCATGCTAGTTAATACAATGGCAGACATGCTACTTAATTCCATTTAGTTTCTGCCATGGCTTTGTGCAGTTTTGCTTTCAGGGTTCTATTAGTTCTCTCCACTAATCCTGCTAATTGTGGATGATCTGCAAGTTTTTTCAATTCTATTCTCAATTTTTACTCCCAAACGAGCCAGTTCTTCATTTCTAAATTCTGGCCCATTATCACTATAGAATGCTTTTGGAATCACTTATCTAGGAACAATTTCCCTACTCAAAATTTTCCACTTGTGATGGCATCTATAGCTTCTCACTTCATTTAGATAAAGATCATATCAATACTACCACATCACTTCTTCACTTTACATGGTGTTAAGTGTATATATTAAAAAATTTTTAGTAAAGAAGTGATAGTACTCTCATCTATTAACCCTTTGGTCCCCCCCTCTTGGTACATGGCATTGCCCATGCACCAAACCTACAGCAATATGGAAGAGGGATTTTGGTAATATAGGCTTTCCATTGGGAAGGGTATTGTTAGATAGGACTTCTTTTACACAATGGAGAATACATTTTTATTTTTTCCTCTCAATGAATTGTGATTAAGCAATCCACCTCAGGCTTGGGTTCCGCTAACAGCATGGAGGAAGTGCACAGTCAGGGCTTATTAGCCCCAAACATTCTTACATTTTCCTACATCATCAGCAGAACCGGGTGGAGTCACTTTAGACTATGTTACAATTTCCAAAAAAAAAAAAAGTTTATATTTTGGTCACCTCCTAGTATAGAACGGTACTTATTCAAAAATAAATTTAGAAATCGCAAGCAAGGTATTATGTGATCACGTTACTAGAGGACTTTTGAATTTAGTCTTGTGTTAATACTTCAAATTGTATTTCCCCAGATCTATTTTAGAAGGTAAACTCTAAAGCTAAAGCATTCCCAGCTGGCCAGCAATTCACTTCTCTTCAGCAGTGCTTTCTGTGGAAAAGTTCCGAGAGGAGTTAGAGACAAACAATAATGTACAATTTTGTTTTAATTCAACTCGTTCGGATCATTCCCTGTAAAAATTAAACAAACAGATTAAGGTTCACTTCTCAGTTCCTTTGCCATGAAGACACTCGTTGACAATTCCTGTTCAAAATGGAGAAAAGATCTTTAATTGCATTTCTTTGGTCAGGGAAACTTTCAGTCACATTTGTTCATCACCCACAGATAGCAATTGCAATTTTTCAATACTTGATAGAAAACACTTCTGCTGCATCAAATGAATTTGCACACAGTCTCTTATTGTATAAATTTGTTAAACAGTACTTTGGCAACTTTTGAACACACTGTTATTTTTGTTTCCACTTTCGCTTAATTTCCTTTTCAGAGATATGCTTCTAGCACACCAATCTCACACAGCCTAATTATTTATAGAAAAGTGCTTAGATTTTCTAGCTCTTTAAAAATATTTCACAAATTAAGTGTAAATAGTGTAATTAATTCATGCTCATAGAGGATATCACTGGTAGTTTTCTCTGCAATGTATTACTACTGCCAAATATTAGAGCATTTAAATATTCACTTTGTCTTGCATCTTAAAGAAATTCAGTTAGCCACAACATTAGAAACACTTGTCCATGTTTGTATAATTTACATTCAATTGTTACTTCATCTAAACTTCCCACTGTTTATAGTAACCGATCATTTAAGAGGAGTTAGCATTTATTTTATCAAGAAATAGTGACTTTTGCTCGGTTTCATAAGGAATAATTATTCTGTGTACTTCAGCAACCTTGTCCTTTAACTACTCCATAGTCAGTAAAATGGCTTAACTCCAACAAATTTGCACTGCTTATTTACACTTCTTTCTTAGAAATTTCACTTTTTACTAATGCTGTAGTTACAGTGAGGATTCCATAAAGTACTGTAAATATTGGCTACTCAACAGGCACCTTAAATTATTTTGAAAAGCAAATTTCATTGTAGACATTTATATGAGCACTTCATGGAATATAATGACAATTGCATTCAATCTAACAAAGACAGAACTAACAAATATGCCAGCAATGCAGTTGTTTAGAGACACTCACAGAGTTAGGTTCATTCACATTGATTTCCACACAGAAACGCAATCTGAGCTCAGGACACACACACACATAAACACACACACACGCGCGCACACACACACACCTCAGTGCACTTTCCTCTCTCACATTCATTTACATTGGAAAAGATCCAAGGCTTAAATTTTCTTACGATCTAACACCATTGTTGCTTTGATAACATACGCAGACAATGCTCTATTTCAACTAAACCCAAACTCCTTTACCCACAATGATTCCCAGAACCATTATGTCAACTTTCAACAAATTGCCTAGTTTCAGTCAAAGTCACGTCAACATTCGTCCCAGAACAGCAGTCCTTACTACAAGAACGACAACACCACACTTACTGTTCGTCTGTCCCATAATTGGCAATATTAACTCCTCTGTCTCACACAGCAACTAAGCCAAATTCAGTAAGTATTCCGTCACTCACCCGCACCTCCACCACACACCTTGGAGAACCTCCCTCCTGGCCTCACTACACACCCAAGGAGCCTTGCCAGTCGCTCCGGGTTGAGGACTTTCCCTTCTTTAACGTCTCTCAAGACGACCGTGCACGGAATTTCAGTCGGCGCCGATTCTCCAGGGAGTGCAGGTGAGATATTGGAACCCCGGACGATGCCCCCAATGTTAAAGGAATTTCAACATTATATTCCTCGTATCACCATCACATAAGAAACCCAGACTACTCAGGGAAAAAATCAGTCAGAGGCAGAGAAGTTAATATTCAAGCCAAAGTCCGTTTACTTTTCTGCAGCAAAGGATCCCCATACAAGTCAAGTCAAGATGGAGGATGATACAGTTAGTCTCTCTCTGGTTTTTGTAGGGGTACTCCATGACGTTCTCCTCCCCCCGCGCTGATTTACACATCATGATGTAATCTGGAGAGCCCTCGTCGTCTTATTCAACCTACGTCAGGCTGTCGTAAGCCTGCACACATACATCTCGTTGGGGAGGAGAGCACCTGTCTTCTCTATCAGCCCCGGCTCCAGTTTATCTTGTTATGCATTCCGGAGCTTTCTATAAACGCAAACTTAGAGAAAGAGAAAAACATCTTGTCCTTGGTACAGACATTCAGCTTTGCATGACTTTAGATAGGCTATATGTCATGACGCACTGGAACAGTTATGCAGGCCCCTGCTAAATCAGAAATATGCAAGCACACACACACTCTAGGCCTAAAAGGTTATGAAAGAAAGTAAAGTAGGAGCAAGCAAGGATAAACAATTAATAATAATTAAATCAATCAATAAAAAAATGATTCCACACACCATTACTCACCAAAACAGGTTTGCAGAAACTCACAAACATTTACTTTGTGTGCTAGCGCCTTTAAAGAATAGTTGGCGATGAGAACCCCCGATTGGGAGAAGCAGGTGGGGAAAACGGCACAGAAGCTATATTGTGTAACGTACTGCTGTGGCTAGATGCAAAATGTATTTTTGCCACCTATTTAAGCCTACTTAAAAAGTCGATATTTTGCATAAGTATATGAGTCAAAGTCAGCTAATGTGTTGCACGTTAGTACATAATGGTTAAAAATTAGGCATTATATCTTTTTCTTATACCTTTGGCTATAGTTACTTCAAAATACCTCCCAATAAACTGTTAAGTTAAAAAAACAGCAACCCAACTCAAAAGGTTAGTATTTCATGGATTAAGATGCGGAACTGTCGTTAACGGGCATAGAACTGTGACAGACAAAAGACTCCCAAAATACCATTTTTAATTGATATAAGTTAGTCCAAATTTGGAAAAAATTATTTATTTGAAACTATAACATGAACTGAACAACAAGCCATAATGAGCCTTGACTGTTTTGGAAGGTATTTAAGAAAAACACTTGGTGCCCTTGGCTGCCCATCACTTTCTACACCTAACTTTGTATTAATAATCATAACTCACGACATTTATGAAGTTATTATTTTAGGCAGGACTCGTAACTGCTGAGTTAAGTATGCAATATCTACAGGGGAAAACGTCAGGAGCACTCCTATGCACCCCTGATGTAAATTTCACGTACATAGAATGTGACGGACATATTTTGCTTAACAATTTTTTTCAACTCTTCCAGCACACTGGCCGCCAACTCTGATGGCCGGAGGCGGTTGACTGACCCCCGCTCACTGCCTGTGCATGCCCCCAGACGCCCACTTTGGCCACACATACATTTGATCCGTAGCACACTATGGATTTTTCGGACATCGAGACTTTGGCAGCCAAAAAATGCCTGCGGATATGAGAGTTGGTGGTCAGTATGCTGCTTGAAGCTCAATGATCTGGCAGTTATCTTGGGATTCATCACTGTTCATGATGTCCACATTACCTGGTATGCAAGGTGAAGATTGCGACACAAGTCCAATGAACAACTGAACTGAACACCAAGCAATGACAGCCTTCGGCGATTTAGAATGCAAATCCAGAGCAAAAACTAGGAAAAAAATCTGCCTTTTCAAATTATCTGGTCAAATACACCTGCACATTAATCATATTAATGTTAATCATCAAATTCAACGCACAAAGTGAAACCCCGTTGAGTAGCCAAGCTTACATCTGCATCAGTGTGGATCCCATTCAGAGACAGCCCACAGTAAGGTGAATTGAGGAACTGACATCTTTTGGCGATTTAACCCTTTAAAAGGCACACTAAGAAATACATTTTCAAAAAATTATTTATTTGTAAAATTGTGTTCCTGACTCCACAGTTAGTTTTTTTTCCAAAATGACCCAATCAGATGGCAGATATGCTAGTAAACCAGCCGGTTGACTTGCCCAGTTAAGGTAACTTCAGGCTTGAAGTAAAAAGTATTAGGCATCAATGGAATTTTTTCATTTGTGCAACTAAAATTAAAGTGTTTTCATTCAAATAAAATTAAAGACAGCAGAATATGTTCATAAAATGCGTCAATTTATGGAAAAACATTTTCTGATAACAGTTGCTGTAAAAAAAGATCATATATACATGACGACCACAAAAGAAAAACAATCAATCCAAATTTTGCATATTTGTATATTTTAGATGATATACATCACTATAATATAATAATAATAATAATAATAATATATATATATATATATATATATATATATATATACATATATATATATATATATATATATATATATATTGTAATGAGAATAGAGGCCACTAGATGGCAGTATTTACCTTTTTTTTGTTAAGGCCAGACTGGAATTATGTTTAGACATGTCCTGGGCATGTCTGAAACAAGTCCCAGAGAATTAAAAAAAAAAGAGGTCTAAATCTGGGTGGGGTCTGCAAAAGAATATATAAAGGGGAGAATTGAGACAGTAAAGTAGTAGAAGAAATTGCAAGAAGATGACCAGACCTGCCATTCTGTTCAAGACCTGTGACGTTTCTTTTGTGGATTTCTTTGCCTGTGTTTGAACATTTTCATCATCCAGGACATCACCAAGCCACCCCCCCCCAAAAAGGGATTGTAAATATTTATGTTTTGTACATAATTAATCTTGGTCAGTAGTGTAGGTTAGTATTAGTCTTTGTCTGTTTAATTAAATGTGTTCAAGTTTTTAAAACAGTTTCTGTCATCCCTTGCTGTTGCTGTTTGTGTTGTAAATGTAATAACAAATTGGGGCCATAACAATATATATATATATATATAATTATTATTATTATTATAATGTGTATGGCCTCCTTTGATAGCATTCAACCATTCTTGCATTCAACCACTAAACCTCTTTTATTTTCAGGAATTCAAGAAAACATATGTTATTTGGCATCTGAATAATAATGTGCTTTACCATTTTTCTTTCAGCTTTTTTGTAAAACTAAATAATAAAATTCATGGATAGCAACAATAATTATATTCTTGCATTAAAAATACTATTTTTGTTATGATTCTGCATCTCATGTTTAAGTTCTGTGCCTGGCTCTGCCATGTTTAGGATTCTTGTGTTTAGTGACCACTGCCTGTCTGACCATTCTTAGGATCATGTATTGTGTTTTTCGGTAATTAATATTTCATGTTTTATTATTATTTCATGCCATTTCATTTCATTTCCATGCATTGCACTTCGTCTCCCCTGTCTTGTCATGTGTGTATCTTTGCTCACGGTCCCTTGTCTTGTGTGCCACTCATTCGGGTGATTTATTGGTTTCTGGGTTTCAATCTTCTTTCATTATCTCGAGTTCTTCCTTCCTCTCTCTTTTACTGTCTTACTAACACATACTTACAGTTTATTGTTTTTTGCTAATTACTGACCACACTAATCTTGTATATTTTTACTAACTTTCTAACATGCACTCTGGATTGTATAGCTGCACATACTAATTGACTTACAATCTCTCAGCAGTCGCTCAATTCTAATCTCCGCCTCCTTGCCTATCCCTAATTATCTCTGCTGAAAGTTTCTGTGGATTTCCACTTATACTTTGTGCTTTCCTTTTCTTTTATCTTGGCACTTTACTACTCTTTAACCGGAGCTGTTGTTTTGAACTTAGGTTTGTCTTGTGATCCCTGTCTGTGTTTTGGCTACAGCCAAATTCATGTAATTAGTTTATTCCTCATGTGTCTCTCCCTGATCATTGTTAACCATTGATTGCACCTGTTCTCCCTGGTCATGTTTTTACCCCGGATGTGTATATAAGATGTCTGTTTGGTACACTTTCTTGTCAGATCGTTCTCCCTAGTTTTCTCGTGCCACGTTTCTTGCCTTGATTTCTCAGTGTTTATCTTTCTGACTGGACTGTCCTTGATATCGAGCTTTGCCTATTCCCTGTAATTTTGCCGCATTCTTGTTTTTTGACCTCTTTTGTCTGACTACGATTTTTGTGATTGGTACCCTGTGTATGACTCTGGATTTCGCCCTTTGGATTCTGATTTTGGATTGCGGACTTTGTACTGTTGCCAGCTCTGTTGGGGGGTTTCCTCCTTTAGAAATAAAGCCTCCTTTTTGTATTCTACTGGTTGTCGCAATTGTAAATCCCTACAATTTTATCATACTGGTAGATTAACCATTACAGAATCATGAAAATGACTTTGATAATTACCAACATTGTTAATTTAAGGCAGCTGTGGCATAAACCTAGACCAGATGATGCAATAGATAAGAGAAGGACATCAAGTTACAAAAGCAAATACATGGTTATCTGGATGCATCCCATCAATTCAAACTGACATGGAAAACAAGAGAGTGAGACTCATGTTTACAGTGCTAAATAATGACCATCCCTTCAATTAAAGCCTCATGTATATTTGCCATTGTAAAATTGAATATTTTGATAGCGGTAACTATGACTATTCCATCCATAGAAGTAATTAATATGGCTTAGCTACGATGATTATGATAAAATAAATGAGCGGTGCACTATCTTGCAATTAACATTAGCTCATTATTTCTTTTATCATGTAAAGATCTCATCATTATTTTATTATGTAAAAATGGCTTTATAGATATGCCGATCTGAAGGTAAAACACAAGCAATGCAGTCTTGCAAGGAAATTGATGATTACATTTTGCAGCGATTCATTTTATTGTCACGTTTCTGCCATTCAACAAGTACATAATCATTACGGTGTCAGGAACATAAAATGCAATTATTTATTTATTTTTTTATTTCAATTTTCACCGTCTCCTGGGGTAACCGTCTTCTCTGAACTTCCTGTTTTCCCAGTACTTTCAGACAAGGATGTCTTTTTACAACACTGCCACCCAATGGATGTTATTAGCATTACACACTCTAGTCAACTAGGGGTATGAGGGAAAACAGCCGACGAGGGATTTTGTCTAGATTTTATTATGGAAATTTGACCGCGAACATAGCTTGACCGTGCGGTTACAATGCCCGTTAAAGGGTTAAAATGCAAGTCCAGAGCAAAAACTTGAAAAAAAATCTGCCTTTATAAATTATCTGGTCAAATACACCTGCACATTAATCATGTTAATGTTAATCATCAAATTCAACGCACAAAGTGAAACCCCGTTGAGTAGCCAAGCTTACATCTGCATCAGTGTGGATCCCATTCAGAGACAGCCCACAGTAAGGTGAATTGAGGAACTGACATCTTTTGGCGTTAAAACAGTTCCGTCACATTAATAGCGCACATGAATCATCGTCCATCACATTCAACGCACGACTGACGAAAATGAAGCGAGGTCATCTTGCAGCTGTGTTTACAAGGCTGCTAGTGCGTTCAGAAAACATGTTAAGTTCAATTAGCTTACCTCTAACTAGTCTTCCTTAACTTATCCACATAATTACAAAATATATTTCAATAATTGGCAACGTGCGTCGATGATAAACGTGCGTCATGCTACACCAAGCTGCCATTGCTATATTTCCCATAATGAAATGCACCTTCCTTGAACTTTGTAAACAAATGGACCTTCCCGAGTTGTTTTTTGGTGGGGGATCCCGTGTCGCGGAAAACTAGACAGACCATTGACGTGCGCTGAATCGTGACAGATATTAACGAAAGTTCATTAGGTGATATTTTATTACTGGGAGGACGAATGTATTTTAAAAGTTTTTTTTTTCATTATATTGAACAATGAACTGAAAGAATGTAAATGCATGTAAAAAGAGGGCATCAAAGGGAATTTTTCAGGGGCCTGGCTGCCCACTATTTAGTGCCAGACATGTATATGCACATTAACAAAATATATTTTGGTCCACCCAAAAAAAAACTGAGACTATTTTAAGTGAAATGAGGGCTTGTACCATAGCTTGATTTTATAGCTAAACATAGGGAACCAAAGCAGGCTGAATCTGAAAGGAAAAAAAATGCTATTTTGCTGCCAAAATATTCCTTCGGTCAGTGTGTCACAAAATGGCTAATACTTTTAGGTAGCAAATGGAGGCAAAACACCTTGGCATGACAAAATACATAAAAGCAGGCACAAAAAAGTGTTTATACTGATTTCTAAATGACAAATGCAAAATATATACAACTTCTAATTTTTCAAGACACTTTATTCTTTAAGGAGGGTGACAAAAAAATCACTGTACCCTGGTGCCACTCATATGCTATATTTAGAATACTTCACCACTCTGCCTGGCCATCAGACAGCCTTGTCCTTTGGAAGGAACATTTTTCTCTACTGTTGAACTCATCTACCTCGCAAATGAGGCTATTCCTATTATTTACACCTTTTGTGCTTGTAAATGTTCTGTCAAATGATTGCTCAATAGACATGAAATTACAATAAACAAGCTATATAATTGTCGATGAAGGTGGATAAAACCGTTAACTGCCAAAAATATCACAGACTGCTTCGAAAGAAGAGAGTGAAATGTATTACGCCACTCCTGTCATAATTTTTTCTGTTTTCTCTTGTAAACAATGTAAACATTTTCCCAAATTATGCCTGTTTATGCCATAGCTTGCTGGTTTATTGTTTTTCTCCAAATATAAATACATTTTTGTTCCAACAAAAGAATCAAAATATCCAAAGATTTCCATTTGTGTGCTTTAGGTGAGATCTGAGGACATTATGACTCAAATTTAAAAAATGTACCAGAGGATATTTTGAGTCAGAATATCACCAATGCTCACTAGACTGTGAAAGTTTTATAAGATCCTGAAATTAAATAAATTTTATTTTTTGTTTTATCCAAAACATGGCTAGTATAGTCCATGTCCACTGCTTGTGACAATGTATGTTTCTAGAGTAAGCCTTGCTTTATTTATGATTTATTTATTGTTTATTGACACTTTCAGCACAGCTATATATTGTCATCCACAGTGCTTTTCTAAATTCACATCTTGGAATTGTGTCAAATCCTATTAACTCAAATATTCATATCTGATCAGTCGAGTAACATCCGGAGTAAACCCACGCAAACATGAAGAGAGTATGCAACCTCTACATAGAAATGCCTGCGGCTAGATTAAACCCACAACCTGAATGCGGTGAGGTGACAGTGCGACTAACTGCTCTACTGTGCTGCCCTCTGTGGGTAATGATCCATAAAAAGTCACTGTTATCAGAATTCATGTTTATGCCAAGCATAAGTCAATCATCATAAATCATGGCACTGCATTTACTGCACATAAACAAGAAGTCTTTTCCCTCTAAAATCTTCATATTTGCTGCGTGTCCTCTTCGCTGCAGCAACACGCACGGATATATAGCCACAGCTAAAATATACCAGTAAACGGATAAAAACCCACATGAATATAAATGCACACTCCAAAGCTCTTCAGCTTGGTACAGCAGTGGACTGTCTGGGACAGTAAAAAGCATGAAATTCCTGCAAATCAAATGAATGTAACATTTTCTTTACCACAGTCAAGGGAGAGTGCTCGCCTGTTCAGCTTTGATGTGGCTGTGCTGAGTGAGCCACTCAATTCTGCCCTAGTGCATAAGAAGGAGGGCTTCTGGTGATGCAGACTCCCCCAAAAGGGGGCTACACAGTATCTCTGATACAACAGCAGAATAAACTTTGAAATTTTTGACCAAAAAAATTGAATTTTATTACAGATCCGCTACAGAGTAAATTTTACGCATGGTAGTTTAAACTTTACATTCCTAATATATTTTAATATATTCCAATGTTTGAAAAAAAATAGATGTTTTCTGTGTTTTTGTTAATTACCGCCAAGGAGGTTATGTTTTTGGTGGTGTTTGTTTGTTGGTTTGTTTGTGTACAACATAACTCAAAAAGTAACAAACAGATTTTGATGAAATTTTCAGAGAAGGTGGGTATTAAGTCAAGGAACAGCTGATTAAATTTTGGCATATCAAGGCCAAAGTAGTGCTGAGATATATGCCAAAGTTCAAGATTTCAAGTATTTCCAATGGGCCGGAGTTCCAATCGCCGTGCTTCTGGGTTTTGCTGCCCCCTGGCGGAGGTCTGCGCTCTCTCAGTGCTTTTCTAGTTACCTATATTTTTACCACAATATACTTATGAGAAATTTTTTTTTTTTGTTTTCATTGCCTGCAATTGTATTTTTAAATGCATTTTAGCAAAAAAAAATACTGAGAAGTAATACATTAGGACCCCTTTTAGACAAAAGTGGTGGTGTGTCATCATCACTGCACACAGCTTTAAATATTATTCGACTTACATGCCCGAAATTCTCTGTGACAGCAACCGCTGAAGTAATTGCAGAGCCAGAAGATCAATTAAGTATTGTGGATAGTAGAGCTGCTGACCTACTGACCTGCTGTCAGTTTCTGCCGCTCAACATGGCACCCAGTCCCCATGCAGCAAACGTCACGTCCGGTTGTCTGTCAGTAGTCTGGCTTTGCTGCTGCCCGCGCTTTTAGTTTACGTTATTTTTTTTTAATCGTTATTTTAGCGTTATATCGCTCTGACATTTTATCACTTTATTATTTTACTTATTTTATCATTTTTTTATTTTATTACTTTTTAGTTTTATTTTTTTTTTTTTATGATTTTATTGGGTCATCATTTTTATTTATTTTAAGTAAGTGGCTCGGTCCGGCTGGCTAATGGGTCCACTTACCTCTCCGCCTGGCTGTGCAAGCTGCACCCGTCTGTCGCAGAAGATCGCAGAGCTGGAGGGGAGAATTTCAACCCTCCACCAAATCAGGGAAGATGAGCAACTCATCGATTCCTTGGTGGCTCCAGCTCTCACCACTGTTGAACAAGACTCCATGGCTCCCCTTGTTGAAGCTGCCCTGACCCACTCCGAGGACAACTTTATCCAGCTGGGAGCAAGTCATGAGTTCCACACCCTGCTAGGCTGAGCTGTGGGTCGGATCCCGAGGAAGTGAACGCTGCGGCAAGCGCTCCAACCGCATCCCGCCTGCTTGGGAGTTGCAGCTCGACAACAGGTACTCTGTCCTTGATGAGGAGGACTCTGCATCCCCGCCCTCTCCAGCACGCCCGGCTGCACCTACGCCGCCCACGACGAGGGAAGCAACTCGGCCCCGTGAGTCAAGCTCAGCTGTTCCGGGGCTATTTCACGATGCCGTGCCTATTCCTCTGGTGACCGAAGTCATCATCTGCAAAGTGTGCTATAGACCTCCGGATAGTGATCAATTATCTCTTCATGATTTATTGTCAAACATTTTTACTAAATGTAGTGTGGAGTACAAAATTACATTCGAACTTGGCGACTTTAATCTCCCTGACATACCTTGGCGGGATGAATCAGCGAACGCTGGCCACTCACTGTGGGATTTGGCTGACAGTTTTTCCCTTACCCAGATCATCGATCAACCGACTAACATTAAGGGCAATGTACTTGATTTAGTATTTACCAATACCCCCGAACATTGCTCCGAACCAAGTATAATATTTGGTCAGTTTGACAGTGATCATGCCGTGGTTGAGTTCAGTTTCCAAACTCGAGTCAACAGACTTCGCACATGCGCTCGCGAAGTGTAGAATTTCAAGAGAGGTGACTTTAATGGGCTTCGATCTTACATGTGCAAAGTGTCATTCCACTCTGCTATGCTTCACCTTGATCTTAACGTGCAAAGTTGGTTAGATCTTGTGCATTCATCTGTCAATAAATTCATTCCTACTACTGTAATCAAGGATGTAAATTCTCCTGCCTAGATTGACAGTGAAGTATGTCACCTAAGCAACAAAGTACAATCCACACGGAAACAAGCTAAAAAACGTAATACTGCAGCATTGTGGGCAAAATTTCGTAAATTAAGGAACAAATTAAAAAATTTATGTGCTTTTAAGTACAAACCCAAAGCCAGTGAAGTTGGCACATTGTGTAAATCATAAATAAAAACAGAATACAATGATTTGCATTGAAATTTCAACCATCATAAAAATGCTCATAATTGTTCAAATTTTTTTACTTGGCGTTTCCTTTGCATGTTTCCTTTGGCAGCCCAGTTTCCAAGATCGCATGGGGTGTTTAATGAAGTCTATTATCACCTTATCTGTTTTGCTTACCAAATGTGACTCTGAAGTCAGGGGAAATGATTGGTTATGTACGGGACAGTACAGAAGCCTCCCCCAAAATGCTTGATATTCAGGCATCAGACCCTAGATCAGAACTGGACATGTTTCTTTTAGTTGTGAATGGGTATTAATGTATTTTAGGCAAGAAAGACCCAGGAAGACCTCCATATTTACTTAGCTACGCAGTCCAGATCAAAGAACCACTGATCATGGTTTAGTTGTTACGAAAACACCCTATTAAGAAAACCGTGCTGTGAGGATATAAACCCATGTAAGAGTAAATGACCGGTGCAACACGTAACCCTTTAGCCACAGAACACAAAATTAGGCATTTCCAATGTTGGATGAATAAGCTACAGTGAAGGATTCAATTTTGCCTTCCACTCCAGGTTGACGCAAAAATGATTATGTACGGGACACAAAATTAGCGATTTAGAAAAACTGAGCCCACCAATTTGAGTTTCTCATGGATGCACATCCTAGGCCAGGGGTGGGCAATTCCGGTCCTGGAGGGCCGGTGTGTATGCAGCTTTTTATTTCTATCAATTACCCTGACTAATTGAATTAATTGACTGCATACACAAATATAGATTTATGCAAAGATAAGGTCAAAGAAAAAAAATTTACGTGGGGAGATGACAACAGTCTCTGTTGGTCATTCATGATAATTTAAAGAAATTCGCTTGAAATGTCAGATTTCAGAAATAGTTTGGCTAATTTAGACAATCAACTCATTAAAGGCCAGAAGTTGGTGTGAAAACCAGGGACAGATACGGCCCTCAGTGCCCACCTCTGTCCTAGGCAAACCCTTGGATAAAACAGCAATGGAACACTAAGTCATTATACTTCATCATGAGGGAGACTGACCCCTGTTGCAGGCATTTTTAGCAAAATGGCAAGTTTTCTTGAAACACCCCACATAACTATTAGGTATACATTCATATTATTTTTTCCATAAAATGTTAAAATTGGTTAACTTAGAACACACAGGCCCCAAAATCTAGTGTTAATCAGGGGGGGAATATAGTATATTTAGAGGCAAAAACTCATCTCATGACTTTAAACAAGTACATCTCATCCCAAAAAAACAGTACCTTTTTTTTCACTAAAATTGTGAAAATACAAAACATAATTTTTAAAACAACAGTTTTATATTTGGACTTGAAACCAAATAATCCAGAAATTTATCACAACCCATTTACAATCTTTCACTTTCAAGGTTGTCCTGGCTCTCTCCAGCAGGAAAAGGGGGACAAAAATTTACTTCTGCCTTTCTGGGTTTTTCGACATCATAAGCAGGCTGACATCTGTCGGCAGGTTTGCGTTCGAGAGAGTTCATGTTTATTTCTGGACACCCCAAGGTTCAAAGCCTTGTCCTGTACTTGGCCATCTTGTACTTAAGACTTATTTTCCAACCATAATAGCCATTGGAGTTTCCTTGTTCCCTTAAACATGAATGGGCCAGAATTAAAGCTACAGTAACAGACTCTATTTCTAAGTTCGCAGGATATGCCTTGTACGGGATAATCTGTTCAGCAAGACTATCCAAGATGTCAGACTTCAGTTTGTGATTTGGGGTGAGAAGTCGTCCTTTTGATATGAAGTCCAGGTTTGCTCTCTGAAGTTGCATCTCCACATCATATGGAAACTTTGGTATTGGAAATTCTGAGGGCCACTATGCTCGAGAAGTTTCTGAATCAGACGAGGAGAGTATTAGTGTGTCGGATGAAGACAGGGAGGATTCTTCGCCAATCTGGCTCTTGTTGATTAGGTTTTGTTTTGAAACATCCAAAAAAACAGATTACTTTCACTGTGCCTTTATCTTCAATATCGCTGATTTGATTTAGGTTAACAAACTCATTGTCAAAGTCACTGTCCATGTACTGAAGTCTTATGTCCCCTTCTATATCAAACTGACGTTTAATCTCATTTGAAAGATCCTCCACTGACTCCGGCATCCCTCTCTCTATGGTCAGTTTTTCAACATTGCTGGCACCAAGAATAATCCTTAGTTTCACAGGCCTGGCCATTGCTTCAATGATTCAGTCTGAAAAAAGATTTTTAAAAAATAGTATGAAGGTTCATTACAACTGAAAGACAAATACTGGCTTTAAAAAATTTGTAAACCCAACCACATACCAAAGTAAACAGACACACAAAATATAAACACCAACAAAAGCCCATTCATACATGTTAATAATAAATCCAAAAGACAAATATTGAATAAATGCATACACAGACACCAGCACTGAACAGAAAGAGAGGGAACACAAAGTGCACATAAATCAAGCTATCATTTACAGTTTTCTATTTACACCTTCAGTTTGTGCTTTTAATGTAGGGATATCTTTTAAAAGTAACTAGTCGAAGTGGCCCAACAAAGTAGTCATGAAGAGGGCACTTCTCTTCCAGTTGGACTGGGTTGCAGTTCAAAAGCCTGGAAATGTGCCCTATACCATGCTGAGTACATACTGACAAAAAATGTCAGTGTGTCCTCCAGTATACACATTCTCACTATCTGGCCAAATTCAGGTAGGCCATCTGTAAATCGACAGATAACTGTCATTTCCTGTCGATAGTTGACCCCTTTAAAATCAGCACTTTTAGCCATGTTTACCTCGGATATTTTTGGATACATCTGATGAAGAGGCAATGATATTTCATCTTTCGGAATTTCAAGTGGAACTCTTATTTATTTATTTATTTTTATTAGTGAAATATGCGAGCAGGCGGTAAACACAATTACAGGTTTAAAAAACACCATATTTCATATTTAGTATCCCACCCGCCCCATATAACATTGAGATACAAAGATAGAGAAAAAGAAAAAAAGAAAGGAAAAAAGTTAAATAAGTAGATAGCAAGAGAGAGAAAAAAGCAACATCAATAAGAAATAATATAATAAAAAATATTACCCATAAAAAAGAAAACTAAAGATTGAAGAAGCAACAATGACATCATTAACACTAATAATAAAAAATTTAAAAATAAAAAAAACCTCTGAATAGCTAATAAATATTTGATTTGGAATTTAAAAAAAAAAAACGTTAAAGGCCTGATGCATGCAACAGGCTTTATGTGAGGACATTAACAATCAGGAGGAAGGACAGATAATCTACTAAAATACGAGATAAATGGTTGCCACTTTCTCAAAAAGCGCTCACTAGACCCTCGAAGGGTGAACTTAATCTTGTCCAAATGTAAAAAAGATACCATATCCTTCATCCAAGCAGAGAATGCAGGGGGAATTGGTGATTTCCAGTCTAAAAGTATTCTTCGTCTGGCTATAAGTGTTGCAAAAGCAATCATGTCCAACTGTTTGACGTTAGGAGGAAGAGGCTCAGTTGGCACCCCAAAAATAGCAAATAACGGACAAGGATCTAAGCTGTAATTAAATACATTTGACAATACACCAAAAATCGAGGACCAGTACACTCTAAGCTTTGAACAAGACCAGAACATGTGTGAAAGGTCAGCTTGTGGGCTACCACAACGGTTGCACTTGGGGTCAGAGTCAGGATAAATTTCATGAAGTTTGGATTTACTAAGATAGGCTCTATGAACCATCTTAAGCTGAATCAAATTAAGTCGAGGATGAGGAATTTACCCTCTCTAATACTGCTTCCCACCTATCCTCCGCCAACTCCATTCCCAGCTCTTCCTCCCATCTAAACTTTGACTTATTGACTTTATCACTGCCTAAGGACATGGTGGCATGGTAGATTTTCGATATTAGCCCCTTCGTGGTAGGGGATAATTTAAAAAGGCTCTCCCATAATGATTCCTGAGGGGACCTGGGAAAAGAATCAAACTTTGTTTGCACAAAATGGCGGACCTGGAGGAAACGAAAAAAAATTCAATCATGGTAGGTCAAAATTACGGCGTAGGAAGTCAAAGCTACAAAAGGTATCACCATCATAAAAGTCCTTGAAGCAACGGATACCCAGTCTACTCCAAAGACTAAATGTTGAGTCCAAAATAGAAGGAACAAATAAATGGTTATTAGCAACAGGCCCCAATATTGATGCAGAAAAAAAACTAAAGTGACGGCGGAATTGTAGCCATATCTTTAAGGAGGACAGCACCAAAGGGTTTGAGGAGTACTGCAAAGGAGATAGGGGGAGAGAGGAACAAACCAAGGCAGGTAAAGAGGACGAATGACAGGATTGTGCCTCAAGCATACACCAGTTAGTTTTGGGAGAATTTAGCCAATAGATTAGTTTTTGTAGATTGGACGCCCAGTAGTAGTGCATAAAATTAGGAAGTGCAAGACCACCAGAATTCCTTGGTCTCTGTAATATGAATTTGCTGACTCTTGGAACTTTCCCTCCCCAAATAAAAGTCGCAATTGCCTGATCAAGTGTACGAAAAAAAGACTTGGGTAAAAATAAAGGAAGACACTGAAAAACATGTAGAAATTTAGACAAGATATTCATTTTAGCACACTGTATTCTTCCAGAAAGTGAAAGCGGTAAAGTGTTACAACTCAGTTTAACATAAGCAATCCAGCGCAACATAAAGCGAACAAAGTTACCAAAGCTCAAAGTCTAGGGGTTTATTGTAACTAAAGAATTTACAATTAAAGATAAGGAATAGTGAAAGTTCAAAAAAACAAATAATAATAATAACCAAGGATAAACAATAACAACGACAACACGGCATAAGTTGCTGGCGTGAAGGCAACCCCTGCTCTTCGCTCCTGGTCGCAGCTCAGAAATAGAAAGGGGAACACCAGGTGAACCTATCGGACCCCTCTCACCAACAGGGAACACCTGCAAAACAATTAAACAGGGAAAACAAGAAACGGGAAACTATCGCCACCCAGAGGTAGAAGAGGACATAACATAAAGTACGCCAACGCTGGATATCTGATTTCATATTGGCTACTAATGGAGCAAAATTAGTCTCAAAAAGGGAAGGTAATGTGCGATTGATCTTGATGCCAAGGTATTTAAAACCTGAATCAGACAGACAAAAGGGAATGGAAAATTGTTTAATTTTTTGAGCCAAAGTATTAATTGGGAAAAATTCACTTTTTTGAAAATTTAATTTGTAACCTGAAAAAGATCCAAAATGTCTCAGAATAGATTCAATTGAGGGTATAGCAGACAGTGGATTTGATATATAAAGCAGAAAATCATCTGCATAAAGGGATACCTTGTGCTCAGTACCATAACGTGTGATGCCTTGAAAATTAGTGGAGGCTTTAAGTGCTAATGACAGTGGCTCAATTGCTATTGCAAAGAGGAGTGGGGACAGCGGACAACCTTGGCGTGTCCCCCTAGATGTCGGAAATATGAGGAGCGTACAGAGTTGGTAATGACACAAGCCGAGGGGGAGGAATAAAGCAACCTAATCCAGGAAACAAATGTATCTCCAAGTCCAAATTTCTGTAATACTGCAAACAATTATTCCCACTCAACACGGTCAAAAGCCTTCTCTGCATCCAAGGAAATGACAACCTCAGGAGGCAAACAAGAAGTTGAAGTGTGAATGATATTTAAGAGTCTTCGGATATTGGAAAATTAATGCCAACCTTTAATGAAGCCTGTCTGATCCTCCGAGATAATCTGAGGGAGAAAGATCTCAAGGCGTTTAGCTAACACTTTTGCAATAATTTTGCTTTCTGTATTAAGCAATGAAATTGGACGATAAGATCCACATTCTAGGGGGTCTTTGTCCTGTTTAAGCAAGAGTGATATGGTAGCTTGGGTAAGGGTTTGAGGCAGAGATCCAGTCTCCAAAGACTCATTAAACATATCCAATAGAAATGGTGCAAATTTGTCACAGAATTTTTTGTAAAACTCCGCCCCATACCCGTCAGGGCCAGGTGCCCTGCCACTCTGCATAGATTTAATAGCCTCTTTAATCTCCCCCAATTGTAAAGGTTTATCCAGTTCACTTGCCAAACATGAGTCAATAGTAGAGAACTCTAAATCATATAAAAAACTGTCCATGCTACTTCTGTCAGGAGGAGGTTCTGATTCGTAAAGGGAGATGTAAAAATTTTCAAAAATCTTGTTTATATCTTGGGGATCAGAAACACGATTGTTTGACCCATTCCGAATCTAGGGTATCATCCGAGAAGCTGCTTGGGGTTTGAGCTGATGTGCCAATAGTCGACTATTCTTATCTCCATATTCATATAACAGACCACGAGAATGCAGAACCAAACGCTCTGCTGTTTTAGTGGATAATAAATTAAACTCAGTCTGTAGGTCCAGTCTCTTTTTATACAACTGTGGAGAAGCGTCTATGGCATATTGTCTATCTAGCTCTATTATTGAGTCAGTAAGAACCTTTACTCGCTTTTTCTGATCTCTGTTCTTATAAGACACAAAGGAAATAATTTCACCACGTAGAACAGCTTTTAATGTCTCCCAAAATAAAGAGTGAGATATTTCGTCAGACTTATTGGTAGATATGAAGTTATCAATAGACTTGGAAATTATACCACAAAAGTCGTCGTCAGAAAGTAGCAGGGCATCAAACTTCCAAAGGGGGAATTCTTTTTTGTTAAAGCTAAAAGAAATATCCAATTGTAAGGGAGCATGATCTGAGATAACAATCGCTAAATAATCAACAGATCGAACGGAACATATATAGCGCTTTTCTGCTTTCTGGGCAAAGACCCTTCACAAGGATACATTATTCATTCACTCACACATTCACGCTCTGATGGTAGTAAACTACGTTTTAGTAGCCACAGCTGCCCTGGGGCAGACTGACGGAAGCGTGGCTGCCAGTATGCGCATACGGCCCCTCCGACCACCACCAAACATTCACACACAGCCATACAGTATTTCCATGTTCATTGCATGTTTTGTGGGTGGGGGAAACCGGAGTACTCGGAGAAAACCCACGCGAACACAGGGAGAACATGCAAACTCCACACAGAAAGGCCCCAGGCCGGATTCGAACCCACAACCTTCTTGCTGTGAGGCAGTAGTGCTAACCACTGTGCCACCGTGCTGCCCGAGAAGTAATGATGAACATGTGAAAAAAAATAGAATGACTTTGAACGTGGATTTAGAAATCTCCAGGGATCCACACAACCAGTCTCCCTCATAAAAGTTGCCAAAAGGCTAGACATTCTTGAGGGAGTTGAAGGTTCCATTCTAGAGCGGTGCAGTGCGGGATCCAAAACGCAATTTAGATCTCCCCCAAAAATAAGACGATGTGTATCCAAGTTTGGCAGGGAAGAAAAAAGATTATTCATAAAATTGACATCGTCCCAATTGGGAGCATAGACATTAACTAGAACAACTGGTGTTAAATATAGAGTACCAGTCACAATTATATATCTGCCATTTTGATCAGCAATAATACTAGCGGGTGTGACCTGAATCCTTTTATTCACCAAAATTGCTACCCCTCTGGCTTTTACATTAAATTTGGAGTGAAACACCTGACTGATCAAAGGATTACGTAGCCTAGCATGATCTGCAATTGTTAAATGGGTTTCTTGCAAAAATATAATATCAGCCTTCAAATTTTTGAGATGAGTAAAAACCTTAGAGCGTTTGACTGGACCATTCATAGATTTTACATTCCAGGAAATGAATCTAATTGAGTGGTCCTGCATGCTACCAAAGTTAATGTGTGAGGAAGTCATTATTTAAATAAAAATTGAATGCGTTGGCGTCAGAACTGTATAGAGAATTGTATCAAAACCAACCTCCTGCATGCATAGATCAAAATAAAGTTATGTGAATTCCCATAAGCATTTGAAATATCCAGAGGGGAAAAAAAAAAACACAAAATACAAAATAAAAAAACAAACAAACAATCCCATCCCAGGTTCTCTTTCCCAAACAAAGAGCCGCAGGTATATACAAGAAAAAAAAAACCACCACCGGTGCATTGCCTTTCTAGACTAGAACTAACAAGCTATACTATCCACTCGGAGCGTAGCTCCCTTAACATAGCAAATATAACATAACAAAACACAATAAGCATGTTTCCACGAGCTATATATAACACGGCAGAGACAAACATATTCTTTGATCACAGCTGCTAATTCATAGACAAATCAGAGTTCATAGAACTCACGAAGTGACAGAACTTAAAAATAACACCAACTCAAATACAAATTTACCAAACAATAGGTCCAAAAACCGAACGCCACCTTGTAAGTCACATGGTCTCAATTATGTTCAGTCGTACATGGGCATTATTACCAAAAGATTAATTACTTTATAAATACAAACCAAATTAAACAGATCAAAAGACATTTATATACAACAGTGCTATGTAAACGGTGTCGCAGCTGCGACGAAATAAGCCATAGCAATATAACTGTCCCGGTTTACCTTAAGTCCCACGAAGATAACACAATAAGCACATCAGTCTTGCCAATGGGATTTATAAGAAGTCTGAGCGGCCACAGGGGAGTCAAAATAGAAAGTTTGACCCGCAGGATAAAGGAGACCGAAACGGATATTCCTTCTATATAACTTGGATTTAACATCGTTAAAAGCTGCTTGTCTCCGAGCTAAGGATGCGCTAAAGTCGTGGAGAAATGTGATCTTATGCCCACGAAAATACAGATCCTCCCGTCTCTTCGCAAAAATGCGCTCCTTGTCCTGATAATTGTGAAAAAGCACAATGAAGACTCGGGGCCAAGAGTTATTCCCTGCAGAGACATTTGCTGTCCCCAGTCTGATTGCGCGGTCCAACTTAAGAGTTGAAGAGAAAAACTCAGCTCCGAATATTTCCGTGAAAAACTCCGTCATGAACCTGACTGGATCCGAGCCTTCCAGCTTCTCCGGAACACCAACCACCCTCAGGTTAGATCTGCGTGAACGATTTTCCGAGTCATCCACCTTGTCGATTAGCGCCTCATTTTCCAATTTTAATGCAATATACGCTTTCCCCAGTTCTACAACTCTGTCAGTGAAATTGGACAGACCGGACTCCATATCGCTAATTTGACAAGCATGCAGGTCCATGGTGGATTGTATAGAGCCCAGACTTGCATTCACTGGAGCGAGAGCTTTATCAAGCAAAGAGGTAACGGTTGCTGTGAGGTCAGAAAGTAGAACCGAGCGGAGATTTTCCAAATCAGCCGGTAAATTAGTGTAGCTGCCAACATTGTGTATCAATGAACACGTCTCCGTACCTTGGGGATTAGCTGAAATACTAGCTTGATGGCTAGTCTCGTCGCTTGCCGGACCGCAAACCTGGGCCGAAGACAATGTTTTCTCGTTTCTCTTCCTTCTCTCAGCCATTGCAAAGTATAATGATGTGCCTTGATCTTTACTTAAAAGAAGGTAACCGAAAAAGAAATCTATAACCAAAAAAATTAAGATACAACTCGTGGAAAAACATGAAAATGTTTGGGAGCTATGTTTCCCCTGTCTACTCCGCCACCATGCTCCACCGGCCAAGTGGAGCTCTTGATACACTTGAAACTTCAGCCCCCTGTTTCTGTGGTTTTAACGAGTTAAGGTAATAGGCAATCATTAGCTGATGTTTCCTTGACAACGTCAGAGCCACATTCTTAAAGCCTTTGGTATGATTTGCAATTCCCTTAAAAAAACTGTGTTTATCCTCAAAATGCATGGTCCAGACTCCAACTAAAGCACCAAAACATTGAATCAACTGAGGGTAATGTTCCAAGTAGTGGTGCTTTGGGAGAAGTTTTCTGTGTGGAAATGCTTCTTGATATTTGTGTCTGTGATCCGGAATTTTGAACTGAAGATATCCAATAGATTCTTCTGTATGAATCTGGGCAACAGTTCTACAATCTCTTTCAAATCCAAAATGATCTGCCACACTTCTTCATCTTCAGGTATAACATCTCCATTCATGAACGGCAACAATCTTAAAAGAGTCCAGTTTTCTGCTGCATTGCCACCTATTGTGTTTTTTCTTAAAAATGTTTGAGGCACAATATGGGGCTTTTTTTTTTGTCATCCCCTTTATAGGGAAAACTGAGGATCACCTGATTCAAAGTTCCCAATGAGATGTATTTCTTGGATATTAAAACACCGAGAGACTGAGCAAGTTCGACTGGAACAACTCCCTCAAGGAAATCGTGAAGTTAGTCAGGGGGATATCCCGTTGTCACATCAAAATGAGAAAGATTTTCTGTCAAAACACAAGGTCCCTTTACTCCAACACATGGCTTTCCACTCTCCACTGCCTGTTTGACATATTCTTTGTGGTCCTCTTTGGAACGAAGACAAAAGTCACCTGACTGTCCTGAGCAAAATGCCTGCTATACCATGAGCACCCAGATTGTCTGCAGCTACACACTGCACTGTCCCTCTTACATTTTTTCCAATCATTTCAACAAACACTCCGTGCTCTTCTAAGATGACTAAATCCTGCAGAAGATGTTCAAGCACTTTTCTATATCCATATTCCTTTATGTAAATACTTTTACACCGTAGTGCCAAGTAGATGGATGACAAGCTTGAGTGCTGGCCTGGGGCAAGTTGCTTAAAATCCAGTTAACTGCAGAGAGTTTGTGCTTTTTTCGGGAATTGCCCGATGGATTGCAGACTTCAAACTCAGAATATGTCTTACTTTTTATATTGATGAGTTCTTCTGCTGATAAGAAGGGGTTCTGTATGTAAAACAACCCATCTTGAAATGATCTGTATTCTTGTTTTGCAGTTTGATTTGAATGAGTGCAATAGTTTTCTACAACCTCATGAATCACAGCATCTTTCCCAAGAAGCTGCTGCAATGTGTTGTGATTCTGCTCTTTCGGTTTTGGTTGTTCGGCTCTGCCTTGATCCCATGTCATGTTTAAGTTCTGTGCCTGGCCTAGCCATGTTTAGGATTTCTGTGTTTAGTGACCACTGCCTGCCCTTTGACTATTCTTAGGATCATGTATTGTGTTTTTGGTAATTTAGATTTCATGTTTTATTATTTTTTCATGCCTCAGTTTTCATGCCATGTTTTCATTTCCATGCATTGCACTTCGTCTACCCTGTCTTGTCTTGTGTAGGTCTTTGCCCACGGTCCCTAGTCTTGTGTGCCACTCATTCGGGTGATTTATTGGTTTCTGGGTTTTCAATCTTCCTTCATTATCTCGTGTGCTTCCTTCCTCTCTCTTTTAATATCTACTAACCATACTAACAGTTTGTTGTTTTCGATAATTACTAACCCTCATTAACATTGTATATTTTTACTAACTTTCTAACATGCACTCGGGATTGTATAGCTGCACATACTAATTGACTAACGATCTCTCAGCAGTCGCTCAATTCTAATCTCCGCCTCCTTGCCTATCCCTAATTATCTCTGCTGCAAGTTTCTGTGGATTTCCACTTATACTTTGTGCTTTCCTTTTCTTTTATCTTGGCACTTTAGTACTCCTTAACCGGAGCTGTTGTTTTGTACTTAGGTTTGTCTTGTGATCCCTGTCTGCATTTTGCCTACAGCTAAATTCATGTAATTAGTTTATTCCTCATGTGTCTCTCCCTGATCATTGTTAACCATTGATTGCACCTGTTCTCCCTGGTCTTGTGTTTACCCCGGATGTGTATATAAGATGTCTGTTTGGTTCACTCTCTTGTCAGATCGTTCTCCCTAGTTTTCTCGTGCCACGTTTCTCGCCTTGATTTCTCAGTGTTTATCTTTTTGACTGGACCGTCCTTGATATCGAGCTTTGCCTACTCCCTGTACTTTTGCCGCATTCTTGTTTTTTGACCTCTTTTGTCTGACTACGATTTTTTGTGATTGGTGCCCTGTGTATGACTCTGGATTTCGCCCTTTGGATTCTGATTTTGGATTTCGGACATTGTACTGTTGCCAGCTCTGTTGGGGGGTTTCCCCCTTCAGAAAGCCTCCTTTTTGCATTTTACTGGTGTTTGCTCTTGGTTCATTTCATAAAACCTCACAGTACGATCTGACCAAGATGGAACCAGCGAACATTCAGCCTCTGCAGGAGGCAGTCAAGGTACAGGGAGCCCAGCTCAAATTTCAGGAGCGTCAGCTTCGCGCCCTCATGCAGCATATGCAAACCATGAGTCTCCAGATTGTGGACCTCATTCGAACAGTTCAAGACTCTCAGCTGCTGCATACCCCCCAGCCTGCGGTCCACGCCACGCCTGTGCCCTCCTCCGCTCCGCCGCTGCCTGTCTGCGAGCCACGCCTGCCTCCCCCTGAAAGGTGCGACGGCAACCCCGGTGTCGAGCATTCCTCACCCAGAGGAACCTCATATTCAGCCTACAGCCCTCATCGTTGCTCACTAAACGGGCTCGTGTTGCATTTATCATCACGCAACTCATGGGAAGAGCCAAGCAGTGGGCTACTGCAGCTTGGGAGGCGGATCTACCATGTGTACAGACATCTGGTCTACTGGGTGAGGAGATGAAGCGGGTTTTCGACTGCACGAAGTTGGGTCATGAGGCGGGACGGGAGATTCTTCGTATACGCCAGGGTGTGTGGCTGATTTTGCAATCGACTTCCGGACCCTGGCAACTAACAGCAGGTGGGGGCAAAGAGCCTTATATGACACCTTTTTTAATGGTCTAGCCGAGGCCATAAAAGACGAACTGGTGTCCCGGGATTTACCAGAGGAGTTGGACGAGTTGGTTGACCTAGCCATACGAGTGGATGCTCGCCGTGAAGAACATAGACGGTCCGTTCTTCACAGTCGTCCAAATAACCCCTACCGGACCACTCCACTTTTACCACCACCTCCTGACGGCAGCCCCTCTTCTGAGACGGAACCCATGCAACTCGGACGAAAGCGCATTCCCACTGTGGAAAGGAACCGTCGTCGCAGAGAGGGGGCCTGTTTCAACTGTGGCAAAGGGGGACATCAGATAGCTCAGTGCCCCAGCAAGAAGCCTTGTCCTGGCACCAGGAATGGAACAGTGGTGGGCGTTACGCCAGTCCAAGATTCAAGAAACCGCACCTGCCTTCCGTTGATCCTGGAATGGGGAGGGGAGAGCAGAGGAAAACCTCATTGATGTGGAGCTGGCTCGTGAATGGGGGGTCCCGGTGGAAAAGATCTTCCCGGATTGAGTGGCCAATTCCCTTAGTGGCCAGCAAATCGCCCAGATAACCCATATTACCAGCCCCATCAAACTCAAGATATCAGGCAACTACCATGAGACAATTCAATTATTCCTCCACTCTCCCCATGCTCCTATCATTCTGGGTCACCCATGGATGGTTAAACACCTTCCTAATATTGACTGGCGGACACATGAGATTAAGGGCTGGAGCCCTAGCTGCTCTCAGACATGCCTCCACAATGCCCGGGAACCTCAGCCTAACCCTACTCCAGAAGAAATTCCTGACCTAGAGAAGGTTCCTCTGGAGTTCCATGATTTCAAGGAGGTTTTCTCCAAGTCTCGGGCCACCAGCTTACCTCCTCACCGTCCATACGATTGCACCATTAATCTGAAGCCAGGCACTATGCCCCCTAGAGGCCGATTTATATTCCCTGTCCCGACCGGAGATTCAGGCTATGGAGAAGTATTTGTCAGAGTCTCTCGCTGCTGGAATTATTCGGCCTTCATCCTCTCCTGCTGGTGCTGGTTTCTTTTTTGTGGCCAAAAAGGATGGGTCTTTAAGACCCTGTATTGACTACCGGGGGCTTAATGAAATAACAATCAAGAACCGTTACCCTCTCCCCCTCATGAACACAGCATTTGACCTCTTACAAGGAGCCAAAGTGTTCATAACGCTTGACTTGCGCAACGCTTATCACTTGGTGCGTATCCGGGAGGGGGACGAGTGGAAGACAGCGTTTAATACTCCCACGGGGTACTGGGAGTACCTGGTTCTTCCTTTTGGCCTCACTAACGCTCCAGCTGTTTTCCAGAACCTAGTTAACGATATCCTGAGAGATATGATCAACAAGTTTGTTTTTGTATATCTTGATTTTTTCAGAATCCCAAGAGGAACACGTGAAACATGTTTGCCAAGTGCTTCGTCCTCTCCTGGAGAACCGTCTTTTTGTTAAGGCCGAGAAATGTGAGTTTTTTGTGGAAACTACAACCTTTCTGGGTTACATAATCTCCCCAGGCACCATACGCATGGACTCAGTCAAAGTGGAAGCCGTCACTAACTGGCCCCGACCAGAGGACCGTAAGTCTTTCCAACGTTTTTTAGGTTTTGCCAACTTTTCCTGACCATTTTTCAGAAACTATAGTTCTGTTGCTGGTCCCCTCACTGCCCTCACTTCCTCTAAATCCAAGTTCCTTTGGTCTGATAAAGCTGAGAGTGCCTTTGTGGAGCTTAAGTCTCGATTCACGTCTGCACCCATCCTCACTATCCCTAACCCAGAACTCCAGTTTATTGTAGAAGTGGATGCCTTGAATCTTGGAACCGGCGCCATTCTGTCCCAGAGATCCCCTGAGGATGGGAAAATCCACCCGTGTGCCTTCTTCTCTCGTCGCCTCAGCTCTGCTGAAAGAAATTACGACATCGGAAACTGTGAGCTGCTGGCAGTAAAGTTTGCCTTGGAGGAATGGAGGCAGTGGTTAGAGGGATCCAAAGTACCCTTCATAGTATGGACTGACCTGGAAGAACCTGGAATACCTACAGACAGCTAAGAGGCTAAACCCAAGACAAGCCAGGTGGGCACTATTCTTCTCCCGTTTCAATTTTCACATTGCTTTTAGACCTGGAAGTAAAAATGTTAAACCTGATGCCCTGTCACGCTGCTTTGAGTTGAAAGAAGAAGAACTATGCCCTGATACCATTCTGCCCAAAGAAGCCTTTATTAATGCCATTTACTTGAACATTGAAAAAGAGGTCAGAGATGCCCAAGCCAGTACCGCTGCCCCTAGCGCATGCCCCACTAACTATCTTTATGTTCCAGCTGCATTACGCCCCAAGGTTCTGGAATGGGGACATTCTTCCATGCTGTCCTGCCACCCAGGAGTGCGCCGAACTAAAGACTTCATTTTGCAAAGATTCTGGTGGCCTGAAATCTCCCAAGATGTCCAAAGTTTTGTAGCTGCCTGCTCGGTCTGCGCCCAAGCAAAAGCCTCACATCAACCACCTCACGGTTTGCTTCAGCCCCTTCACACTCCACACCACCCCTGGTCCCACATAGCACTTGATTTCATCACTGGCCTTCCCCCTCCCAATCACCACACTACCATTCTCACCATTGTAGACAGATTCTCCCAAGCCGTTCACCTAGTTCCCCTCTTCAAGCTCCCCTCCGCCCAAGAAACTGTTAACCTTATCATTCAAAATGTTATTAGACTTCATGGTATTCCTACTGACATCACGTCTGATCACGGCCCTGTTTCGGAAATCATTCTGCAAATCACTTGGCACCACTGTTAGTTTATCATCAGGTTTCCATCCCCAGACTAATGGCCAGACCGAGCGGGCTAACCAATGTGTGGAAAATATGTTGAGAGGTCTTTGCATTAGGAACCCCTCCTCCAGGAGCCATCAGTTGCCATGGGCCGAATACGCCATAAACAGCCACACATCTGCTGCCTCCGGAATTTCCCCCTTCAAGGCCTGCCTAGGCTACCAGCCCCCTCTGTTCCCTTCCCAGGAGGAGGAGGTAGCTGTCCCCTCAGCCCGTGAGTTTGTGCGTCGATGCAGGCACACATGGATAACCACCCGCCAGGCCCTGCTCAGGTCGGTCGCCCAGATGAAGGAGCAAGCAGACAAGAGGCGCAAGACAGCTCCTTCTTACCGGCCTGGGCAGCGTGTCTGGCTGTCTTCAAAGGACATTCCTCTTAGAGGTAATGGGGGCAAGCTTTTCCCTAAATTTTTGGGTCCATTTACTATCGAATGAGTTTTGAGTCCCACTGCGGTTCGCCTCCGTCTTCCACTGTCTGAGACATATTCACCCCACGTTTCACGTGTCTCAAGTCAAACCTGCTGTAACCCACCCCCTGTCCTCTGGGCCTGATCCCCCACCACCCGCCCGGATCATCGACGGAGGCGAAGCCTATACGGTCTGTGCCCTCCTGGACTGTCGTCGGCGAGGCCGGGGACTGCTGTACCTCGTCGACTGGGAGGGTTACGGACCAGTATACTGCAGTTGGGTACCGTCTCGTCACATCTTGGATAAGGACTTAATCATGCCAACCACCCCGGACCAAGGTGAAATGCCTGGAGGCGTTTTTTAAGATGGGGGGTACTGTTGTGATTCTGCTCTTTTGGTTTTGGTAGTTCTGCTTTGACTGTAACAGTGGTATGTATTGGTAGTTTTGGTTGTGTTCTTGATCCAAGACATAAACCACAGGCTCAATAACTTGGAAATTCTTTTCAAAATACTGTTTACGTTTAAAAATAGTATTAAGGGAGCCTTGATCTCCAATTATTTTTGTCAAGGGATTTGAGACACAAATGTTAGTGGCCAAATTTTCAATAGCTTTCACATCAAGGTCAAGATTATGCTATGCTGAAAAAATGGCAGCTGATGTTGTCAGGGAAGCTGAACTCACTAGGAAGTGAAGGTTCTGTAACAGCTCGTCCACTGCACTACTAGGGAGATGAAGTATGCTTTCCAGCTTCAGCAACATTGTTGCAAATTTCTCTTAAGTTTTTCATCACTTTTAATGTTGTCCTGTCTAAATCACTCTGCACCTCTTCCTGAAATACTCCCAAAAGGTCACCTTCTTCATGTTCAACTGCATGATCTGTGCTGTCCAAAATGTGTCTAAGCACAATTATATCTGGTTTAAAGTCGCAGTAGGGTAGGGGGAGCTCTGGAGCCATGGTAGGCAATCCTTCTAGAACATGGAAAGTCTGACATAATACTTCCCCCAGCCTGGGTTACTGCTCTCGTGCTTCCGAGGAAGGCTTTTCAGCCAGAGTCTAGGAGAAGGACACTCTGACATAACCTACAGCCATGTGGTCGCCGCAGCCGTCTTAGTTCGCTGAGCTACTGTGGATAGTCACCTGGTTTAGAGAGTGGCTTTGGTGTGCGCGAGCCAATCACCATTTTAATCCCAGTGCAGGTAGGTTAAAGAGAAGGGTTCAAGTTGAAGTCCTCGAGCGATGGAAACGGGGCGGAAACAGCAGGTGCAAGATGGCACTAGGAGCTGCAGTCTCAATTCTGCATCTAGGCAGCTCAGGTAACATGGGTCCTTTGATTGTTGACTCGAGGTAACATCAGGCAGCAGTGCCCTGAGCGACCAAGCAGCCCTCTTAAGGGATAGCTCTGCTTGCTCCACATGGAGACGGGCCTAGAAAAGGTGGCCTAAAAATAGTTTACTTCAATTCGACCTGGTTGGCTCACCGCTGTCAACGGGTCATCTCATTATGCGGTGCGAAAGCAAGAAAAATCATGAAACTAGCGTGCTGGAATATACGCACAATGATGGACTGTGACGACAGAGTCAGACCACAGAGACGCTCAGCACTGGTCGCCAAGGAACTCGCAAGACTGGATATTGACATAGCTGCACTGAGTGAGGTTTTTTTTTGCAGAACAAGGATCCCTTATTGAGCTGGGTGCAGGGTACACCCTTTACTGGTCTGGAGAAACAAAGGAGGAACACAGACTTTCTGGTGTCGGCTTCATGATCAAGACCCCAATTGCGAACAGACTGCATAGCCTTCCGGTGGGCCATTCAGACCGCCTTATGTCCCTGAGACTCCCAATCCAAGAAAACAAGTTTGCCACCCTCATCACTATATTCGCCCACCCTACAAGCCGAATTAAAAGTGAAGGAGGTCTTCTATCATGAGCTGCGCACCCTTCTCCAACAAATGGACCCAAATGATAAATTCCTGATACGAGGAGACTTCAATGCAAGAGTAGGGCAGGACTTCGAAATTTGGAGCGGAATTCTGGATAGACATGGTACCGGTAACTGCAGTGATAATGGACAATTGCTTCTTGAGTTTTGCTATGAACATGAACTTGTCATCACGATCAGCTTGTTCCAACCGAGGGACAGATTTAAGACTACGTGGATGCACCCCCGATCTAAGCATTGGCACCTCCTGGACTATGTCCTCACTAGACAGCGAGACATGAGAGATGTGTACCAAACGAGAATGATGCCAAGCGCAGACTGCTACACTGACCACAGACTGGTTCGCAGCAAAGTTAGATTTCTCTTCGAACCTACACCAAAGAAGAAGGGCCCCCAAAGCAAGAAGTTTAACGTGTACAGACTGGGACACTCTGGCACTGAAAAGATGTTCCAAGAAAACCTGGAGAAAAGGATGGACAGTGTGAAGGATCCACTCGCTGATCCTGAGCGGCTATGGAGTCAACTAAAGACAGCTCTCCTTGAAACTGCAGAGGAAGTTATTGGTTACTCAGGCCAGGAAGCACCAGGACTGGATTGATGAATAAGATGCTGAAATCCAGGAACTTATTGAGAGGAAGCGCTCCTGCCACAAGCATCTCCTAGCGAGTCCCAATGAACACAGTGCTAAGGCCGCTTATCGGTCAGCATGCAAAACCCTACAGACCAGGCTGAGAGAAATGAAGGACAACTGGTGGACAGCCTTTGCCGAAAGAACCCAGCTCTATGCAGACATGGGGGACATGCATTCCTTCTATGAGTCATTGAAAAGTGTCTTTGGACCCTCACACCAGATACAGGCTCCTCTAAGAACATCTGACGGCTCATCCCTCCTCACGGAGGCTCCTCCTCCTCAAGGATGCTATCCTGAATCGTTGGTCAGAGCATTTTGAAAGCCTATTCAGCGACAAACGCAATGTGCAGGAATCATCGCTACTGAAGATCCCGCAAAGTCGGAGCTGGACGAAGAGCCAACATCTGAAGAAATAAAGAGGGCCATTTCACAGCTGAATGCAGGGAAAGCACCAGGCATTGATGGAATCCCAGCAGAAGTCTATCAACACGATGGAGATACAGTTGTCAGTAAACTTCAGAACTTATTTTCTAGCTACTGGAAGAATGGGAGAGTTCCACAAGACCTCAGAGATGCTATAATTGACCCCCTCTACAAGAATAAAGATGAGAAGTCTGATTGCTCCAATTATCGAGGCATTACGCTACTCTCCATAGCAGGCAAGATCTTGGTACGACTGATGCTCAAGAGATTGATCCCCACCATTGCTGAGGAAAATGCTCCAGAAAGTCAATGTGGTTTCCGTGCCAATCGAGGTACTACAGACATGGTATTTGTGCTGAGACAGATTCAGGAAAAGTGTAGAGAACAGAACATGGGCCTATACGCAGTGTTCATTGACCTTACCAAAGCATTCGACACAGTAAGCAGAGATGGCCTCTGGAAGATTCTAGAACGACTTAGGTGCCCCCTAAGGTTCCTTACCATAGTTTGCCAACTGCAAGAAGGACAGATGGGTCAGGTCAAATACAATGGTTCCCTCTCAGAGAGCTTTCCCGTCACAAATGGTGTCAAACAAGGATGCGTACTTGCCCCAACCTTATTCTCCATTTTCTTCAGCATGATGCTCAATGAGGCAAAGGAAAACCTGGAAGATGGTGTCTACATCTGCTTCAGAACAGATGGAAACATTCATAACCTTCGGAGACTGCTTGCTCTGACTAAGACCACAGAGAGATTAATCGTGGACCTCCTGTTTGCGGATGACTGTGCACTTATTGCCCATACCTAGGAATCACTGCAGTACATCGTGAACAAATTTTCCGAGGCAACCAAGGCTTTCGGCCTCACTATAAGCCTTAAGAAAACTGAGGTCATGTACCAGCCTCCCCCAAGTGAGTCACACAGCCCACCACGTATCAGCATTGATGGTACACCTCTAAATGCAGAAGATAGGTTCACGCATCTGGGGAGTGTCATCTCAAATGATTCATCCATCAGCAAAGACCTTGACAACAGACAGGCACGGGCTAGCAGCGCCTTTGGACGTCTAAACAAGGAAGTGTGGCAGAACCACTCCCTCAAGTTGTCGACCAAAGCACAAGTCTATAGAGCTGTGATCATCCCTACCCTACTCTATGCGTCAGAATAGTGGGTTTTGTACAGAAAGCAGATCAAACGTCTCGAACAGTTCCATCAGCGCTGTCTTCGCTCCATCTTTGGCATTAAGTGGCAGGATTACATCCCAAATGAAGATGTCTTGAAGCGTCCCAATCTATCAAGGATTGAGTCGATACTACTTAAGGAACAACTCCGATGGGCAGGACATGGGGCCTGGATGGAAGACACACGCATGCCAAAGCGCAAACGGGGCGCCCCAAAGAAGCGTCTTAAAGACCAGTTGAAGAGGCAACTGTCCCTTGCGGGAATACAGCACCAATCATGGCAGGAGAAGGGGCTAGACAGAGACAACTGGAGACTCTCCATCGCAGAAGCCAGCAGAGAGTTCCACCATGAGTCAGGAGAAAAAGCCAATGAGAAGTGAATGAGACAGAGGGGAAGATTAAAACTCCAACTCCAGTCACATCATTCATCTGTCCAGTCTGTGGCAAGAAATGTGCTGCAAGAATCGACCTCATTAGCCATCAGAGAGCTTGCAGTAAACGACCAAAATAGTTTTAAACCTCATTATTAAACCTTGATCCTCGTATGCGAGGAAACAGCCATCATCATCACCATCAAAGTCGCTGTAAGAATAGCCATGGTGGTTTCTAAGTTTTATGGGAATGAAATGTTCCAAAGATGTTTGTCTGAAATGTACAACCCCTAAACATGCAGGAAACTGTTTCATTGGCTTTGAGATGTACATTTATATGTCCAAAATATTCCTTTTCAGAGGCAACTTCAGTGGACTTACAAATATGGCATGTGGCAGGCGAAGATTTTTGATATGCCATTTCTCTGTAATGCATTTTACTGAGATGGCACGTGAGTCCATTCCATGACTTAAATGTACATGGACATTTAACATGGGGGCAGGGATATGGTTGCCTTCGCCCATATTGTGCATGTCTTAACCTATAATGTTTAAGTAAGTGGACCCTAGTTGGGGTCTTTGAACTGCACCCTTTACACTGCCACATTCGTTCTGGAAAAAAAAAAAGAATTTAAGAAAAAGGAAACTTATGTAATGATACCTTTTGTTATCACAGCCTACTTGTAAACTTACTGTGCAATACCCAGCAAGAGGGCCTTCACCACTTCAGTTATGCATAGAGCAGATGGAGTCCATCACTGCCAGAATCTGAAATTCAATAGGTAGACCAAAACAATCATCAAATAAAATAAATTATTTTCTTTTAAACGGTAGCACTGGGTAAAAATGCAATATGCAAAAAACAGCAAAACTGTGAATGATAGGAACAAGAGAACAAAGCCAATTTATTTACAGAAAATGAGTAGCTTCACTTGAACATACTTGTTGTGGAAACAGCACCTTAGCCGACGAATGGCAAACAAGTCACAAATGGTCACTTCAGAAGCTACAACAGAGGTGAGGTGATAGGAGGAAATGTTCCGTTTGATTCAGGCTCTAAGTGAGAACGCAGCCTGCACGGTCAATACGGTGGATGTAACATGTGAAAGGGCATGTCCGGTTAAAGGTACGGACATTTACCGGTGTTCATATTCTGAAAGGGGCTTACAGTTGATCTTATTGGATTTTCTTTTGATCGGTAAAAGGCTTATGCGATAAATGCTGATGGAAACATTATTTGCTGAATAAATCTGCAACTGAATCGTGACGGTGTTTTGATGCAGTCATTGCCTTCTGATGATGGTTTGCTACGTTGCTGATAGCTGGCACATAAGCACGTACAACTTCTGCAATAATCATCATTTGTTGGTAGACCCGATCCATTTTAGCTAACTAGCTAAATTATTCGGCTAACGAACTACTTTTGTTCACTTGAAAGTTCTGTGATTTGGTGCGAAAACGAATAGAAGCTCAAAACGTCAGAAATCTATTCGATACACCAATTTGATGGCATAAAAGCATGTGACGTCATTACGCAGAACTTTTTATTCGCTTTAATGTCGTTAGATGGAAACGCGTTTTCATTTGCTTTATTCGCATGAATATTTTTGGGCGAACTTCAGATAATTCGATTGACAGGTGGAGGAAACATAGCTATAGACTGGCCTATATATTTTAGGGACATGGAAGTCAAGCTGCATATCTTTTTCAAACCGACAACAGATGTCACATAAAGCGAACATTCAAAATACATTCAAATTAGTGAAGTATAAAAAAACAAAAACACTGTTTACAAAAAGCCTGCTCCTCAGCGCCCGCCATGCAATTATTTGATTTCAGTGAGGTAAACTCTTATTTATCATTGAAAAAATTAATTGACATGTAGATGTAATGACATTAGAGTTTGGCAAAAGGTACAGCACTGGAGGTGCTCTCGACCATGCAAAGCAAGAACATACTAAGCAGCAACAAAATTAGGTCAGGAGCAGAACATTAGAACATATAGTGGGCATTGGATACCACAGGCGGTGCGTTGGCTGCTGTACAGTGACGCTCAATCCTCACCCTTCAGCGATCTAAACCTGTCGTAGTTTACTTTTCCTGATTAGAAAGTTTCTCAGACTAATTGGTAAAAGGACAATCAAATTTATTTTTGATAAGCTGCCGGGTGGCTCACACAGTTAAGGCACTGCTCCGCAGCGCAGAGGTGATCACCACGTCGCGAGTTCGGGCCCCGGCGTACCCACCAGCAGGGGTCGGCAGCTTTTTCAGAGTAGCGCACAATTGGCTATCGTGCTACAGGGTTTCAAATTGGGAAGGGACTGCCGGATCCGGGTTTTCAATAACAGCTTTGTTCGTTGCTCCAGCGCCTCCTGTTGGTCAGACGGGCGCTCGTCAGGAAGACTCCGGAATGGTTCATGTCCGGGTATCCTCCGCCCTAGTTCTGAACTTGCGAAGATTCAACCAGCGAGTGTGCAAGAATCAGTGGCAGACAGGCACGGGCTTCGGAGGAGAGCCGTGAACTGTCTCACTGTTGGCAGCAAGGGGTCGCGTACGAGCAAGCTTTGTACATAGTTCCCCAATTGGGCATTCCAGATTCGGGTGGGATTGGAGATGCCAAATTTAAAAAAAATAAATTATTATTATTTTTGATAGCTTTGTTATACATTGCTTCACAAAATTGAGGCGTTTCTTTTGCACATAAATGATGACGTTAAGCTCGTCAGCTCGTATTCATAAATTCTGTGGTTGAGCGGCTCGCGAAAGGCGCAGGACAGCCCGCGAGGCTCATTAAGCAATAAGCTGTGACACGTGCTGGACATTTCCTTCTACATTCAGCGGTTAAGAATGTAGAAAAGAATGGAGTCTCGTGACTTACTTCGACACGAGCCTCGCAGACCAATCCGCACGCGCCCCACCAGCCGCTGAGTGCAGAATTTTCCGACCCATTAGTAAAGAAAAGCGCGAGAAATCCGAATGCGTGACAGTTGACAGATATGCGTCAGTAATGAAAACTGGCCACAGCTGATAATGCTGAGAGTTTTTGGAGTTTCTTTAATGGTAATTTAAATGAACTGAAAAAAGGGAAATAATTATCGGTGCTCATTCTAACTTAACAAGTAGAACTTGCAACACATTATTTACTTTAGAGTTCAAGTAAATAAAATTTTATACAATGATTGAAAAAGGGTCATGTCCAATCATTATTTTTAAGGGATGATATTTAGCTTCCCCTATTTCCAGTTCACCAGTAGCCACTGGTGGGTACACAAATGCTAACCTCCAGTTCACCACAGGGCAGTTCGTAAACGCTGAAACCAGGTGGTCGGTCAGCAAGTTACTGGCATCATTATCATCATTATAGTTAAAATTTGCGTGGTTGCGATTTCGTTGAGCACATGGCTGTAAATGATCCAGAGATATTCCTGTGTTTGTAACCACCTGAAGGCGATGACAACGAAATACAGGCACAAGTTACTGCGGCTCAAGGGATGTGTTCCCTGCACTCAACCTTCACTCAGAGACACTATTTTCAGTGTAAGTGAGGTCTCTGAAAGCAAATGAGTGTTGGGGCAACCTCTGTCTCGTTTAGTGTAACCTGACAATAAATAAGTTTTAGTACTCACTCACGCTCAATTAGTGTGAGTGTCGTTTCTGAATACGGGCCTTTGTCTCATGAATCTTACACCATTCTAGTGGATCGAGGTGCGGTGGAATGCATGCGTCATTGCAGTAAAGTTTGAACTCTGTGTCAAACGTCGCAGCTGTCTCCATGTGGTATTCTTCTCCAAATAGAGCTGCAATGGCAGAGTCATGTTGAGGTTTATTGCCCATCTCTGATGCACCCGGCTGAGGAGCATATGCATATATCAGGCTAAAGTAGCATTAGTGATTGTTGAACTCACCGCTGATCTAGCCAGCTAAGTGGTGAAATGATAATGTTCGCGGCTCTATTCATTTCTGTGCACTGTGTTTCAGGAGCTCTCGAAACAATGCGTGTAAGTCGTACCTCGAAGCTTGCTATTATTAGCTAGTCCGCTAGCGAACATGCAGTGCGCCGAAATATAGAGCCCTGAATGATATCACAACATGTGTAAACCATATCTTGCAGCTTGCTATGATTAGGTGGTAAACTAGCAAACACACTATGCACAGAAATAAATAGAGCGCCGGGATTAGAATCATTTCACTACTTAGCAGGCTAGATCACACTGAACAGCGAGTTGGCTGGCTATCAAACCAGCAGTGCAGAGAAACGATTGGGGAAGTGCAAATGATAATCATTCTTCTACAACCATAATTCTGAAATAGATGGGACAAAGTGTAAATTGTGAATAAAATCTAAAAGCAATGACTTTAAAATCACACCGGCCAGTAGTTCACAGTAGAACAGAGATAACAAAGAAAATATCGAAATTGAGAAATTTCAAAATGTCATCCACAAAATGAGCTCATTTTACATTTGATGGGTGCTACAGGTCTCAAAAAAGTTGGAATAGGGGCCTATTAACTATGGTGTAGCATCCCCTCTTCTTTTTAACACAGAGTAGAGGCATCTCGGCACTGAGGAGGCAGGTTTCTTGAGTTTAGCCATTGGGATTTGATCCCAACTCTTGTTTAATACAGGCTTCCAGCTGCTGGTGAGTTTTGGGTCTCCACTTCACCGATGTGCAAGTTACCCATACCATGTGTACTAATGCAACCCATACTATGATGGATGTTTTCTGAGAAAAAGCTGCATGGCCCCTCTCCTCTTCAGCCCACAGGATGTGGCATTCAGGATTTCCAAAAAGAATTTTCCATTTTGATAGTCAAACCACTGGGCAGTTCTCCCAGAAATGAAATGAAGCCTCATTTCTTGCACTTTCATGGTTCAGTGGAGGGGGCAACTGAAAACCTCATTTAGCTAGTGGTAAAAGATATTATCAACTCAAATGCCCTTTGTTCCACCTGAAAAAATTGTTCGTTTTCTTGGTATTTTAGAAAAAATTTTTTTTGCTCAAGAATTTTGCACTACGAAGGATGAACATTTGACATAAGCACCAATCACTGAGCACCATTGACAACCGTGTTACTAGACCCCAAAAAAGATCAGTGATTCTTCGTAAAATCGATGTTCACGAAATTTATTACAGGATGAGATTTTATGCACTTGTTCTTCATCAGCATTCTCAATAGAGAAATGACAGGAATGATGTCAAATAAACAACGTTTTCTCCTATGACACGTATTTTGTACTGTATTTTATACCGAATTAGTCCAAAAATACGAGCCGAGCCAAGTTGTAGTCTGCGACCGTAGTACAACATAATCTCGTATTAGGCCCAAAAAGTTTCGCAAAAACATTTGTGCTTATTCGTACAGTAGCCGTGTGACCAAGCAGTTCATGATTGCTTATTTTCTCGACAGTCATGTCAATGAGCAATCTATTGTTATGATTCTGCCTCGTGTGTGCTGTCTTTGCGTTTATTTGTACTTGTGCTTTACTTTCGTTTTATATTTCAGCTTTCATTTTTGCCGTCTGACGATCCACTCCTAATCTGCCTTCAGTGATGTCGCAGGACTGCCTTCAGCATGCCTGCGTGTCGTCGTCCAATCACGTTTCCTCTTTTGGTTTCGGCTTTGGTATTTCATTCATTGCTTCCAGCTGTGTTTAATTCTGGGTCTTGCGAAACTCTGAGTGAATGCATTCTCTGATAGGCTATTATGAACCCGTACTAACCAGCTCTTATTTGAGGGTGATTGTCAATATTTCGTCAAGTAATATTAACCTTAATTAACTCATTAGCGAGTGTGTGTGTTTCTTAGTTTTCATGCATTCTGCCTAAGCTGTTTCTAAATAATTGCGTTTAAAACTGTGCTTTCCTTTGCTTCTCTTGTGGAGCTTTTCACTCGTCACGTTAAGATGACCTTAATCTAAACTGTCTAGCTTGATCGATGGTCTCAGCGTCTTGTCTCGAGTCATTCTTGTTAACCCAGGTCCCATGTAATTGTTTATTAATCCCATGTGTCTCTGTTTCTTTCCGAGATTGCATTTTTGAGTCCCCGCCTCCTCTTGTGACTATATGTGGCAGAGTTGGGAGAGCGGTCGTCAGACGGAACCTCATTTTGACTCTGTTCTACTTGGTGAAATCTCAGCTCCTCGTGCCTTCCGAGTTTCTCCTTGTATGATTCCCGAGTCTTATATTTTGCTGCGCCCTTGAGTTGTCTGTCCCGTGGTTAAGTCTCCCAGTGTGTCCGTCAGTTTAGTTTGGTTCAGTTTTTGTTTTCTTAGGCTATCCACTCTTGGAGTGAGTATTTTTGTTTCCCCCTGCCTTAGGCAGTGTACTTCAGTTCTCCCATTTGTTCAGTGTATGCGCACTGTGTTTTATTTCTGGCATGTCTGCCAAGTTTCCCTTAGTGTTTCCCTTGGTGTTGGCTGCTTTGTCTGACTCTGACCCAGCAATATACCCTCACCATCAGTACTCTGAGGATGTTTTTGATGGTGAGTGAGTGAGTGTGGCAGAAACTGGTCGGTTGTTTAGATTTATTAGTGAACTGCAGTACCATTGGCAATTACTTACATATTAGTCAATCTCTCAGCTATTTCAATAATACAACGAAATGGCAAAATAGGCTAGATTTATTTATAAGTCCACTGAAGTCACAATCCATCCTGTTGACAAAGCCAGGCCCATCTCCCCAAAGCGAGATAACTTCAGATCGTGAAGGGATCAGGGAAGCAGATCATAGCTGTAGCCTACAGCTACAAAACCCAAGAGAAGCTTAATAGCCTTGCTAGACTGTCGATTGAAGGTCAGTTAAGCAGACAGTTGGACTTCAAAGCCCTTAAGCTGAAGTTGAGATCAGGGAAAGCTGAATATTATACTTTTTGGTCTTTATTTTAAAACAAAGTATTTCATTGTGTTGTTGATGTTACTTGCCAGAAATTTAAATAGTTAAGTTACATAGCTACCTTTGTGATTTTGTTATAACAGCTCCACCTTCTGTTGCATCTTTAGCCAGTATACGTGTTGCACATCAGTGCTTGATGTTTTACAATAGAATACCCAGTACCCATTTGCTGAGTGTGTAAGAAGAGGTCAGAGGAACACCAGGTGCAGGATCCAGAAGTGTTTATTAAAACACAAAACACTAAGGGAAATATGGCAGACACGCCAGAAACAAAACTCCGTGCACAAGCACTGAACAAATGGGAGAACTGAGGTACACTCCCAAAGGCAGGGGGAAACAGTTATCTTCTCTTGGAGAGAGTATTTCTAAGAAAACAAAAACTGAACCTAACTAAACTGACGAACACACCGGGAGACTTATACACAAGGCAGACAAGACTAAAACAATTACACGAGAACCGGGTTAATACTAATGACTCGAGACAAGACGCTGAGACGCGCAATCAAGCTAGACGTTTAGATTAAGGCAATCTAAACGTGACAAGGAAAAAGCACCACAAGAGAAGCGAAGGGAAGCATAGTTTTAAATGTAGTTAATCAGGTACAGCCCAGATTGAATGCAGAGAAGCCAGAATCACACACACTCACTAAATGAGTTAATCAGGGTTAATATTACGTGACAAATTATTTACAATCACCCTTAAATAAGTGCTGGTTAGTATGGGTTAGTAATACCCTATCAGAGAACGTATTCACTCAGAGTTTCGCAAGACCCGGAATTAAACACAGCTGGAAGCACAATGAAATACCAAAGCCAAACCGAAAGTAGAAACGTGATTGGATGACGAGACGCGGGCATGCTGAAGGCAGTCACGCGACACCACTGGAAACAGATTGGGAGCGATTGTCAGACGGCTGAACTGAGAGCTGGAAATAAAAGAAAAGAAAGTAAATCACAAGCACAAATAAGCACGGGACAACACACGAAAGAGCAGAATCATAACAGAGTGGTCATTTAAACATTTATTTCTGATCAGACTTGGTGTGATAATGTGGTTTTAGTTAGCCATTTACGTGAATAAACAATTAATAATTTATAATTTACAAAATAACACTCTTTGTTGAGTGGTTAATCGTAAAAAAAAAAGGAAAAATTGAGTGTGTTGCATCTGGCACTGTCAAGAACACTGAGAAACAGAAAAATGAAAAATATGAACATGATACATTGTCGTAAAAAAATGGCAATGAAATGTCAGGGGCCCACACTGATATTCTTTCAGGGGGCCCAGAATTCCGAGCAACTGCCCTGGCTGTGACAGAAGAGTTAAAGACTGTTGCATTTCTATGGGCCAAAAAAACTTTTAAGTTTCATATTTTAAAAAGTATTAACAGTATGAAAGAGAAAAATAATAGCAATAATGTCCAGAAAACGCTGAACATTTTGATATATGAATTGTTGAAACAGCACAAAGTATGCAGGACTTGTTTAATAGCGTGGCATGGCGGAAAAAGAATAATAACTAGAGAAGCAATTTCTGAAGAAACTGCGAGTGTGAATGCTGAAAGCTGAAGCCACACTGCGATGCTGTCTTGAATACAATAAAGTTTTAATGTTTGCTGACACCACACTGAATAGCTGCCATGAAAAGATAACATTTGAATTATGTGGAATACATGAATGTCAATCAAAAAAGTGAAAGAAAGAAAGCTGAACAAAGAATGAAAGAACAATGCTAACCATGCCCTTCACGGTACTCTGCTAACTTAACTAATGTTAGCAGTTTTGCTAACTATTTTAACCATACTAACTATGCTAACCCCGTTATTCAGAAAACTGAGGTACAGTGGGGGAAATAAGTATTTGACCCCTTGCTGATTTTGCAGGTTTGCCCACTAACAAAGAGTGCAATGGTCTATAATTTTAATGATAGGTTTATTTTAACAGTGAGTGACAGAATATCACCAAAAAAGTGGAATAAGACATTGTATGCATTTTAGGAATTTATTGGCATATTTTTGGTCAAAAATAAGTATTTGACCCCCTGCACAAACGGCATGTTCATATTTTTCAGAAAAGCCATTCATTATTGGCCTGCACAGATGTCAAAACAATTTTTATAGTTGTTGACAAGGTTTGTGCACATTTTGGCAGGGATTTTGGCCCACTCCTCCCTGCAGGCAGCCTCCAAATCATTCAGGTCCCGAGGCTGTCGCCTAGCAACCCGAATTTTAAGCTCCCTCCAAAGATTTTCAATTGGATTCAGGTCTGGAGACTGGCTAAGCCACTCCAGACCCTTGATGTACTTCTTCTTCAGCCACTCTTTTGTTGCTTTGGCGGTGTGCTTAGGGTAGTTGACGTGCTGAAACACCCATCCTCGACCCATGTTCAGCTCTCTCACCGAGGGAAGGAGCTGTTGGTCCAGAATTCCACGGTATATGGAGTTGTGCCGTCCCCTTGGCTGAAAAGCACCACTGTGCTTGACGGTGGGGATGGTGTTCTTTTGGTTGTACTCTGTGTTCTTTGCCCTTCAAACACGGCGAGTTGAGTTGAGCCCAAAAAGTTCTATTTTGGTCTCATCTGACCACATCACCTTCTTCCAGGCCTCTTCTGAGTCATCCAGGTGGTCAATGGTGAACTTCAGACGGGCCTGTATATGTGCCTACTTGCGCAGGGGGACCTTGCATGCGCTGCAGGATTTCAACCCATGACCGCGTAGTGTGTTACCAGCTGTTTCTTTTGTAAATGTGGTCCCAGCTGCCTTCAGTTCATTAACCAGTTACCCCCTTGTGATTCCTCACCGTTTGCATGATCAGGGACATCTCACGAGGCGAGACCTTGCATGGAAGCCCAGACCGAGGGATGTTGGCGGCAGTGTGGTACTTCTTCCATTTCCTGATAACTGCACCGACAGTTGATCTCGTCTCTCAAAGTTGCTTTCCGATTCTCTTGTAGCCCATCCCAGCCTTGTGTAGGTCAACAATCTTGTCTCTGACGTCTTCAGACAGCTCTTTGGTCTTGCCCATGGTGGAGATGGTGCAATCTGGATGTTTGGGAGTGGACAGGTGTCTTTTATACAGGTAATGAGGTGAGGCAGGTGTATTTTATGTAAATAATTAGTTGGGATTGGGGGTGTGTCTTAAAGAAAGACTAACTGGCTTGTGGGACCCAGAATACTTGCTGTTTGGTAGGGGGTCAAATACTTATTTTTCCTCATCAGATGGTTATCAATTTTTATAAATTCATATGATGTGATTTTCTGCAATTTTCTTTGTGATTCTGTCTCTCGCTGTTAGAATGTATATACGATCAAAATTATAGATCGTTGCATTCTTTGTAAGTGGGCAAACCTGCAAAATCAGCGAGGGGTCAAATACTTATTTCCCCCACTGTAATCTTAGAAGTCAAATGAAGTCTCGAGGAGAAAGAATGCTGAACTTATAGAGGTTCAAAGTAGCACAAGAGTTTGAAGACCGTTTCAATGCATTTCTATGAGACAAAAAAAAAAGTGAAATATTTAAAAAATATAAATGGTATGAAAGCCAGGGCACGAAATTACTTTTTTCTTTTCCGTCGTTTTTTAGGGTGGCAAAAACCATTTTAGGTAGTCAAGACATACGCTTGGGAAAAAAAAAGGCTTATATGATTGAGCAATAACAATGTATTTCGGTTACTTGGGAAAGTTTATGCTGCCTGGTATTGGAGGAGAGCAGTTTGCACATGAGACATGGCTGAGTTTAATTAATGCAACTCCCAGGAAATCAGGGGTAGAATCGAATGTATCAATATTACAAGCCGTGTTTAAGTTCAGCTTGCCAGTGAAAATTCATTGACTGATTCAGGTGTGTCATTTAGTGACAGAATAATTGAAAGGCGTGCATAAATAGAGCGGTGTCCAAATACCAGTGAGAGCCAGGCATGTACAGAGAAGTGCACACGCAGGTAATCGCTTCAGCCTTGTTCGCACACACCTCAAACTTGTGCTTCTTACGTAAAAACCGTGCATTCTGTCAGCAATGTAACCACATCATTCAAGGCATGAGACTTCGCTGAGGGAGCGGATGTATTTTTTATTTCTCTGAGTGATATATTTTTGGAATAACAGCAATCTAAAAACTCTGGCCGTTTGCTGTTCTCCCAAAATTTTTTGGGTGATTTTTGAATGGAAGAGATAGCGAACTTAGACGTGCCTCCTGTCCTTTGTCTGTTCCCTGAGCCAAATCTATATACTTTACTGCTGAAAAAATGATACTGCTGTAACAAGAACAAATTTTCCTACATTTTTGTGAAATTTCATATGGAGGGATTCAAATTTATTAAAGTTTGAGCGAAAGAGAAAGAGCTTTTTCATTCTGCTCTCAGCTCCCACTCTAGCTGTGACAGAAGTTTGATCACTGTTTCAATGCATTTTTATGGAACAAAAAAATTTAGAAAAAGTTTAATATTTTAAAAAGTATGAATAGTATGAAAGAGAAAAATAATAGCAATTAAGTCCAGAAAAATCTGAACTTTTTGATATGTGAATAATTAATTTGTGCATTGACTCTTGCTGGCAACGGGGCTAATGCTCCTTGCAGCGTGCATACAGCTCACATTCCGTACACTGAGATTTCCACTCCTGGCGAGCCTATGCTGGTTAATGGCTTATATGAGAGCCGGGCTCGTTGGCTCGTTTGCAGATGTATAATCTGCTACAATTGTTACAAACCAGGACATATCTGCCCACGCTGCTCTGAGCTTCAGGGAAACGAGAAGTCCCTCTACGGAATGCGGGGCGCAAGAGGGACAGACTCAACTTGCCATTCGAACTTTAATTCCGGTTGAATTGATTTCCAGTAGAAGTGCATACAAACACATCTCTAGACACACACATACTAATGCATTATATTGCCTGAACGAAATTGGGCTAACTGCACAGTGTTGCCTTGAGGCAACATACGAAAAGAAACAGTTTTACTGTATTAGTGTACTGGAACTATGCCTTGTTTCATTTATATAGCCTGATTTCATTTCGTTTTACCTCTATCTGGTGAATATCTGTATGCAGATGTTACATTGTCCTTTGGCGCCACCTTGTGGTTTTTTCTGTTACATGCATGTGGAAGTTGCATCAGTTTAATTGCTTCAGTCGGGAAATCGCTAGTGCAGTTCAACTCCTCGTTCATGGCGATGTTGGGACACTATATGTCTGTGAGTACATGCCGACATGCTTGTGTAATGTTCAAGAGTGGCAGAATGATGATAGAGCATGTATGTTCATGTTTGTAGAGATTCGGTTCCTTTTACACAGTTATCATAGTTGCTAAGGAATTAGCTTGTTAGCTAGTATTGTGTATGTGGAGTGTGTACACAGCTAACTACTGAAGTGTTGCTAATTGAACGAGTGTAGCGCATCTACATTTTCTCGAGCGTGTTTATGGCGTGTACAGTATGTTTAATTAATATGTGACTACTGTAAAGAGCTGAGCAGTGATCATATTTTATTTTGTATGTTTATTGTAGTTTTACAAAGAATGTGAGAGTGGATTCAGTTACACTGTACAAGAATGGAAACATAACTAAAGACCTTAAACTTCCACGCCTCAGTCTCTCATTGGACCACCTCAAGTGTTAACTATCTGTCTAGTTTGACAGCAACATATCAGATGAGGACAGAATAGTAAAAAGACATTCCAGCTAAGTCTTGCTGTACGAACAGGATTACAACTGGACACTTTGCATCTTCCCTTTTTGATTGTCAACACATAAGAGATGGATATCCCAGAGAAAACAGAAGATGTCCACTCAGTGGGAGCACGGTCACTGTCTGCAGCCAGCAGAGTATCACGGCATAGCAGTCGGTCATCAGCCAGTATAGCAGCTGCGCGAGCACGTGCAAAGGCTGAAGCTGCACGCATAGAGCTGTCTTATGCTGGAAAAGAAGCAAAGGTAATGAAAGAAAAGGCACGGCTCACTGCGGATACAGCATACAAAGAAGCAGACCTGCAGGCACAGCTACACGTCTTAAAGCTAGAGAGGGCAGCAGCTGCAGCCTCGGCGGAAGCAGACGTTTTAGAGGCTGCCGCAGAAGAGGAAATACAAACCCACCGAGGAAATGACATTCCAGTGCCCTCTCTCACTCCCACCCAGCGAACCAGAGACTATGTGCAAAATCACTCCATGTCAAGTACCAGCGAAAACCAAATGGAAACCGGACGACTAGATTCGGAAGAGATAAACTTCCAGCCACTGTCAACCAGCCACACATGTAGAGCGCATACGCCACAGCCAAATTTGGATGCGGGCCAGCAGTCCATGCCGACTCTGAAGAAATATGATGAGTCACCTCAAACATATTCTCAAAATGCGCCTACCAATGAGTCAGCTGCCGTTCCAGAGATGGTCAAATTCCTAATTCGTCGGGAAGTAGTGACTTCAGGCTGCCAGAAGTTTGATGACTGTCCGCAGAACTACTGGGGGTGGAAATCTTCCTTTATCAGCCTCACTAAAGACCTGGGACTGTCACCGAGAGAGGAACTGGATCTCTTGGTGAAGTGGCTGGGGCCCCAGTCGTCTGAGCAGGCAAGGAGGATCAGTTCTATACAGGTGCAGAACGCAGTTGCAGGCCTGCATATGGTATGGAGACGTCTAGAGGAAACCTATGGTGCCCCAGAGGCAATTGAGAAAGCTCTTTTTAAGAAGATTGATGATTTCCCCAGAATCTCCAACAAAGACAATTTAAAACTACAAGAGCTAGGAGATCTACTTCTGGAGCTGGAGCTTGCAAAGGAAGAGGGCTATTTGCCTGGACTCACATATCTAGACACAGCCAGGGGGATAAACCCAGTCGTTGAAAAGCTGCCATATGGAATACAAGAGAAGTGGATCAATGCAGGCTCCCAGTACAAAGACCAATACAAAGTCGCCTTTCCACCCTTTGCATTCTTTTCACAATTTGTACGCAACCACGCCAGGACAAGAAATGACCCTAGCTTCACCTTCTCCTCCTGTGGCCCCCCACAGCCCACCAAGAAAGAACTGAAAGGCAGACCTCAGGTGTCAGTGAGGAAGACTAAGGTGGGCAGTGGATTTACTAAAAACGATGACCAGGAGAAGCACTGCCCTCTCCATAAAAAACCTCATCCCCTCAGTAAGTGCCGCAGCTTCAGAAATAAGCCACTTGAAGAGCGCAGGGCTTTCCTCAAGGAACATCACTACTGCTTTAACTGTTGTGCTTCAATAAAACACATGGCAAATGACTGCAAAGTGGTGAGAAAGTGTACAGAGTGCGGCAGTGACAGGCACGTCTCCGCTCTGCACCCTGGGCCCGCTCCAGAAAAAACCCTGCCAAAGGTGGTACAGCAAGGCGGGGAGGCAGACACTGAGGAATCTACGGCACAAGAGACTGATGAATTAACAGAGGTGACATCGAAGTGTACTGAGATCTGTGGAGGAGCAAACAGTCCAAGGTCGTGTTCAAAAATATGTCTTGCAAAAGTGTATCCAAAAGATTATCCAGAGAAAGCAGTCAGAACATACGTGGTTATGGATGACCAAAGCAACCGATCCTTAGCACGGTCAGATTTCTTCGATCTTTTCAATATAAGAGGAGAAGCACTGACCTACACGCTAAAGACATGCTCGGGTGTAATGGAGACCACAGGAAGGAGAGCACGCGGCTACATGGTGGAATCTCTTGATGGAAGCATTAAAGTACCTCTCCCCACTCTTTTGGAGTGCGACTTAATTCCTGATGATAGGTCCGAGATTCCTTCTCCAGATGTGACACGACATCACTCCCACTTGAGAGCAGTGGCTGACCAAATCCCACTGCTCGACACCCAGGCACACATCCTCCTACTCTTAGGAAGAGACTTTCTGAGACTTCACAAGGTGAGGGCACAGTACAATGGACCTCACAATGCGCCATACGCACAACGTCTCGACCTAGGGTGGGTCGTGATTGGAGACGTGTGTCTGGGACGCGTTCACAAGCCTGCCAATGTAACAGTCTACAAGACAAACCTGCTGAATAACAGGAGATCATCATTCCTCACACCCTGCTCAAACACCATCCATGTTAACCCCTTTGCGCGGAATACAAAATTTTGCCAATTTTTCCTGTTGTGCATGAGCCTATTTAAGCTTTAGAACTCAGGATTTGTGACACAGAGATTTTTGAAAATTATTCAAGTGAAGCTAGACATTTGGAAATTCAATTACAGAATTGTTTAGGAATTAAATTTTGGAATTTACGGACGCCGGCGTCTACATCTGCAGAAAGGGGTTAAGGAATCCTTGCCTGGTCGTACAACGCAGCCAAGCCATCTTCGCCAGCATTCTAGTGACAGCCCTGTACAAAAGAAGGCCACAGACAGGCTCGGCTCAACAGTCTTCAACAGGACAAAAGATGATGTTTGGACTGCTTTATCTGTAGAAGATGAGATGTTTCTTGACATCATGGATAAGGAAGTTGTCAGGGATAGCTCTAACACATGGACCGCTCCCTTGCCCTTTCGTACACCACGCTGCCGTCTTCCAAATAACAGAAGCCAAGCTCTGAAACGTCTCAACACTCTCAGATGCACATTGGACAAGAAGCCGGATATGAAGGAGCACTTCATCGGTTTCATGCAAAAGATACTTGACCACCAGCATGCAGAACAAGCACCACCTCTGCAGAGTGATCAGGAATGTTGGTACTTACCAATTTTCGGGGTGTACCACCCACAAAAGCCAGGACAAATCAGGGTTGTCTTCGACTCGAGTGCAAAACATGAAGGTGTTTCCTTGAATGACGTCCTACTAAGTGGTCCTGACCTCAATAACACGCTGATAGGAGTACTTATGCGCTTCCGAAAAGAGGCCATAGCCATAACGGCAGATGTGCAACAGATGTTTTACTCCTTCAACGTCCGTGAAGACCATCGAGATTATCTGAGATTCCTTTGGTACCAAGATAATGATCTCCAGAAGGACATCATCGAATACAGGATGAACGTCCATGTATTCGGTAACAGCCCCTCACCAGCTGTAGTGATATACGCACTGCGGAGAGCTGCCCAGGCTGGAAAAGAAGAACATGGCATGTACGCAAAGGAATTTGTCAACAGAAACTTTTACGTTGATGATGGATTGACCTCTGTTCCCACAGAAGAAGAGGCAATCGACCTTTTAAAGAGAACAAAGAACATGTTGGCAGAGTCCAGCATACATCTTCAGAAGATAGCGTCCAACAGCTACACAGTCATGAGATCCTTTTCTCCAGGAGACCTTGCGAAAGATCTCAAAGATTTGGATCTTGGAGGAGAGCCGTTACCCGTCCAGAGGAGTCTAGGTCTGTGTTGGAACCTCGAGTCAGATAGTTTCATCTTCAAGGTGTCCAAAGAAGAGAGGCCATACACCGAGAGAGGTGTGCTGTCCACAGTTAACAGCCTCTACGACCCTCTAGGATTTGTTGCTCCTATTACTGTACAGGGAAAGGCTCTGATCCGGGACCTATCTTCTGAGCTATGTGAGTGGGATGACCCTCTTCCTCCTGAAAAAGAGCAGTACTGGCGAGCTTGGAAGGAATCTCTATGTGATTTGGAACAGCTATCCATCCCAAGGCCCTATGCCACAGTACCCCTACGCTCAGCACAACAGAGAGAGATCTGCATCTTCTCTGATGCGTCTACTGTCGCCATAGCAGCAGTGGCCTACCTACGGGTAGTGGATTCTTCAGGACAGTGTCACCTTGGATTTTTGATGGGAAAGGCTAAATTGGCACCACAACCAGCTCACACCATCCCACTGCTGGAGTTATGTGCTGCTGTCCTTGCTGTTGAAATGGCAGAGCTGATCTCTCAAGAGCTGGACCTCGACATCCAAGCTGTGAAATTTTATACTGACAGCAACATCGTCCTGGGCTACATTAATAACACCTCCCGACGATTCTACGTCTACGTTGCTAACCGAGTCATAAGGATTAGAAAGTCCACGCACCCAGATCAGTGGCATTATGTGACCACCAACCACAATCCAGCAGACCACGCCACTAGACCTATTCCAGCAGGTCTTTTGGAGCACACCACTTGGTTCTATGGTCCTGCATTCCTCAAGCAAGTTGAAACAGGAGAATCCACAGTCGAGACACCAAGGAAGTTTGAGCTTGTGGATCCTGAGACAGATGGAGAGATACGGCCACAGGTCACCACCCTTTCAACCAAATCTGAGGAAGAATGTCTCAGCGCACAACGCTTTGGGCGTTTTTCAGTTTGGAGATTGATGATTCGAGGCATATCAAGGCTCATCCACCTCGCCAGAGCCTACTCCAAATCTCCAAAACGGAACACTCAAGATGCACAATCTCAAGCAAAAGTCATGGTCATCAGGTGTGTTCAGAGAGAAGTCTTCAAGGAGGACATTGGCAGACTAGAAAAACAACAGAAGGTCCCCAAGAACAGCCCGTTGCACAAGTTGAACCCCATCCTTGACCAGGAAGGTCTCTTAAGGGTTGGGGGCCGTCTGTCTTCAGCGGACCTGCCAGAAGATGAGAAGCATCCATACATCCTCCCTAAGGGACATCACATATCGACTTTACTGGTGCGTCATTATCATGAAGGAGTCGCTCACCAGGGTCGTCACCTCACGGAAGGGGCCCTTCGTTCTGCAGGAGTATGGATCATCGGAGGTAAGAAGCTGGTCTCTAGTGTGATACATGGATGTGTCATCTGTCGTAAGCTGAGAGGAAAGACAGAAGAGCAAATCCTAGCAGACCTACCAGCAGATCGACTCACCACTGAACCACCTTTCACCCGGGTGGGGTTAGACGTCTTTGGACCATGGAGCGTCACTACACGCCGCACCAGGGGAGGTAGTGCTGACAGCAAGAGGTGGGCGGTGCTGTTTACCTGTCTTGGGACCAGAGCTGTCCATATAGAGATAATAGAGAGCATGTCTAGATCAAGCTTTATCAATGCTGTCCGAGGTCCCTCTAAGCTACTCTGGTCTGACCGCGGGACTAACTTTATCGGCGCTTGCAGGGAACTGAAGATCCAGACAGACGACCCTGAGATAAAAAACTATCTCTTAGGTGAGGGATGCACCTGGACCTTCAACCCTCCTCATTCATCACACATGAGCAGATGCTGGGAGAGACTGATTGGGGTTGCACGACGCATCTTGGATGGTATGTTGATACAAGCAGGGCCTACTCGTCTGACCCATGAGGTCCTTACTACGCTGATGGCGGAGGTAATGGCAATTATGAATGCCAGGCCGCCGGTTCCTCTGGCATATGATACGGAGTCACCCACTATCCTGACACCAGCTATGCTCCTAACCGGAAAGATGGATCCAACGTCAGCTCCACATGGGGAATTCGATCTCTCAAACCTCTACAAACAACAGTGGAAGCATGTTCAGTGTCTCGCCGACACATTCTGGAAGCGCTGGAGGCAAGAGTACCTGGCGACTCTCCAACCCCGCAGAAAATGGACTGAAGAGAAACGCAATATCCAAGTGGGAGATGTTGTGTTGCTTAAGGATAGCCAAACCAAACGAAATGAATGGCCCACTGGACTGATCATAAATGCCATCTCAAGTCGGGACAATAAAGTCAGAAAGGTAGAAGTGAAAGTGGTGAAGCAGGGAACTGTCAAGGTTTACTTACGGCCAGTTTCGGAACTCGTCCTTCTTCTTCCGAAGGAATCCTGAAGAAATGGACTTACCTTTGAGTAGAATAGTGGTGATGTTTATACCAGGCGGGGAGTGTACTGGAACTATGCCTTGTTTCATTTATATAGCCTGATTTCATTTCGTTTTACCTCTATTTGGTGAATATCTGTATGCAGACGTTACATTGTCCTTTGGCGCCATCTTGTGGTTTTTTCCGCTACATGCATGTGGAAGTTGCATCAGTTTAATTGCTTCAGTCGGGAAATCGCTAGTGCAGTTCAACTCCTCGTTCATGGCGATGTTGGGACACTATATGTGTGTGAGTACATGCCGACATGCTTGTGTAATGTTCAAGAGTGGCAGAATGATGATAGAGCATGTATGTTCATGTTTGTAGAGATTCGGTTCCTTTTACACAGTTATCATAGTTGCTAAGGAATTAGCTTGTTAGCTAGTATTGTGTATGTGGAGTGTGTACACAGCTAACTACTGAAGTGTTGCTAATTGAACGAGTGTAGCGCATCTACATTTTCTTGAGCGTGTTTATGGCGTGTACAGTATGTTTAATTAATATGTGACTACTGTAAAGAGCTGAGCAGTGATCATATTTAATTTTGTATGTTTATTGTAGTTTTACAAAGAATGTGAGCGTGGATTCAGTTACACTGTACAAGAATGGAAACATAACTAAAGACCTTAAACTTCCACGCCTCAGTCTTTCATTGGACCACCTCAAGTGTTAACTATCTGTCTAGTTTGACAGCAACGTATCAGATGAGGACAGAATAATTAGTAAAAACAAAATAAGTAGTCAAACAATCAAATATACTTCTTTACATATTCATGCACATGCAAGTTATTTTTATACATAGTTATTTCAATGAAAACATGTAAAAGAGTAATATTTATCTTACCTACTAGTGGCGATCTGTCCCGTGTGGTGCTGCTTCCCGAAAAGGGGTTTCCCGCCCCCAAATGAATGTCAGACCACCTTCAACTCATCATTTCATTGGATAGAGATGTGTCTGGTAGCATAATTTGAAAAAAAAAAATTGTTTTTTTTGAAGATCCAATTTGAGGTCTGAAAGTGGTTTGTTGTGTAATGTGAATAGAGGCCACTAGATGGCAGTATTTACCTTTCTTTTATTAAGCTCAGACTGGAGCTAGGTTTAGACATGTCCTGGACATGTCTGGGGCAAGTCCGCGAAAATTAAAAAAAGAGGTCTAATTGTGGGTGGGGTCTGCAAAAGAGTATATAAGGAAAAGAATTGAGACAGTAAAGTAGTAGGAGAAATTGCTTGAAGAAGGATACATGTGACCAGATCTGTCATTCTGTTCAAGACCTGAGAAGTTTCTTTTGTGGATTTTTGCCTGTGTTTGAGCATTTTCCTCACCCAGGACATCACCAAGCCACCCCACCAAAATAAGGGACTGTAAATATTTGTTTTTTTTTTAATATATTCAATCTTGGTCAGTAGCGTAGTAAGTTGTTTAGTTGTCTTTGTTCATTAAATGTGTTAAGTTTTTAAAACTGTGTCTGTCATCCCTTGCTGTTGCTGTTGTGTTGTAAATTGTAATAACAAATTGGGGCCATAACAGTTGCCTGAGGGCAACGCTATGTAGTAGAGGGTTAAGCCACATTTTCTTACAGCAACCGAAGTAGTACGGGGTTCTTTTTTGTGGGCAAAAAATATGGTGGCCTGAGACCCTGTATTGATAACCAGGGCTTTAATAATATCACCATTAAAAACTGACACCCCCTTCTGTTGATGAATTCTGCTTTTGAATGGCTGCAGGAAGCGTCGTTTTTCTCTAAGCTAGACCTCTGGAATGCATATAACTTGGTTCAGATCCGGGAGGGGGACGAGTGGAAAAGGGCACTTACTACGCATGATGGGTACTATGAATATGTGGTCATGTCGTTCGGATTGCTTGACGCCCCTTCTTGTGTGCCAGGCACTCGTCAATGACATCCTATGAGAGATGTTGGAGAGATTCGTCTTTGTCTACTGACAGTATTCTGATTTTTTCTTCAACTCTCTCAGAGCATAAACAATGCATCAGACAAGTGCTTGAGGCCCTCCATGAAGCCAAGTTTTTTGTCCAGGTTGAAAAATGCATTTCTCATGCCCAGTAATGGTTTTATCGGTATTCACTGTTAGTTTTCACATGTAACAATACCGTTCAAATGTATCTAGCATGTGCTGAAGCTCATTGGCTGATTCAGACATAAGCACCGTGTCATCGGCATACAATAATAGCAATAGCTTAACATAAATACCAATTTCTTTTTCTAGTACAGAGTTCACACATGAGAGTCCGTAGATAATGTTTTCTAAAAAGTAATGTTCAAGGTCATTTAGATAGAGGGCAAAAAGAAATGGGGATAGGTTTTCACCTTGCCTGACACCAGTCTTACAAAGGAAAAATTCAGTGAGGACATTGTTATGTACTACGCAAGATTTAATTCTTTGATACATATTAAAAATTAACCAAAAAAATCTCCCTGTGATATTACTATTGATAATTTTTAGCCAAGGTCCGTGTCTCCAAATTGTATCGAAAGCTTTACTGAAATCTACAAATGCACAGAATAGTTTCTTTTTTAAATTTTGGTAAATATTAATAAGAGATTTTAATGTAAATATGTGATTTATGGTTGAGTCATTTTTTCTAAAACCGGCTTGTGCTTCACTCATTAAGTCTATACTCTCTGTGTCTGGGTCTGGGGATACATGTTGACCGACTGTCTAGATTGAGCTAATTTGTTGTGATGTTATTAGGTAACGCTCAATAAGATAAATCAGTTCTGCCATTTCAATGGATCATTTCTGAATCAGTCATTACCATTAATAGTTTTCTACACTTTTGAGGACTCTACACTTGACAATTAGAGTTATACCAGGGGTCACCAACCCTGTTCCTGGAGAGATACCATCCTGTAGGTTTCTGCTCTACCTCCTATTCGGAACACCTGATCCATTAACCTGCTTAATTGCCCAGCTGATCTTCTTAAGTATCTAATTAGTTGAATCAGGTGTGCTGAATAGGAGGTAGAGCAGAAATCTGTCGGATGGTAGCCCTCCAGGAACAGGGATAATGACCCCTGAGTTATGCTATCATGCATTGTTTAGCCAAAAAAATTGCACACAAATATTATGTTGGAGCACCCTTAGCTTTGATCACTGCATGCACTCTTCGTGGCATTGTTTAAAGTTTATGCAATGTCTTATGCAATGTTTCATTTATTTTGGACCACAGTTGCATTAAGTTTTGGCCAAGATCTTCTATTGATGACAGGATAGTCAAACCACTCTGTAAACCCTTCTCCAGAGCATCGCAAAGACTTATAATTCGTCTTTTTCCAGACTAATTTCTTCAGCGAAGTTGACAGTCCACCAATGTCCTTCTTGATTTTACTAATGCATTGAACAGTTCTTCATCCATTACCGAAGGTTTCAGCAATCTCCTTAGTTGTTTTGTTTGCTGGATGACAGCCAATAATTCACTCCTCTTGAAATGCAGTAACATGTTTTCCACAGCTATGGGATACATCTTCTGACATGGTTTTTTGCTAAGTGAGAAGCCACATACTCCAGTTAAAGTTTAAAAAATTGTCACCATCAGAAACATATACAGTGCCGTGAAAAAGTATTTGTCCCCTTCCTGATTTCTTATTTTTTTGCATATTTGTCACACTTATATGTTTCAGATCAGCAAAGAAATTTTAATATTAGACAAAGACAACCCAACTAAATACAAAATGCAGTTTTTAAATGATGATTTAATTTATTAAGGGGAAAAAGCTATCCAAACCTACCTGGCCTAGTGTGAAAAAGTAATTGCTCCCTAAACCTAATAACTGGTTGTGCAACCCCCTGTGACAACAACTGCAATCTAGTGTTTACGATAACTGGCAATGAGTCTTTCACATTGCTGTGGAGGAATTGTGGCCCACTCTTCTTTGCAGAATGTTTTAATTCAGCCACATTGGAGGGTTTTTGAGCATGAATCGCCTGTTTAAGGTCATGTCACTGCATCACAATCGGATTTATGTCCGGACTTTGCTTAGGCCGCTCCAAAACCTTCAGTTTGTTTTTTTAAAGCCATTCAGAGGTGGACTTGCTTGTGTGTTTCGGATCATTGTCCCGCTGCATAACCCAAGTGCGCTTGAGCTTAAGGTCACCAACTGATGGTTGGACATTCTCCTTCAGGATTTTCCAGTAAAGAGCAGAATTCATAGTTCCATCAATCACGACAAGTCCTCCAGGTCCTGAAGGAGCAAAGCAGCCCCAAACCATCACACTACTACCACGTTTAACTTTTGGTATGATGTTCTTCTTTTGAAATGATATGTTAGTTTTACGCCTGATGTAACAGGATGCACACCCTCCAAAAAGTTCAACTTTTGTCTCGGCAGTCCTTAGAATATTTTCCCACAAGTCTTGGGGATCATCAAGATGTATTTTGGCAAATGTGAGACGAGCCCTTGTGTTCTTTTTGCTCAGCAGTAGTTCTTGCCTTGGAACCCACCCATGGATGCCATTTTTGCCCAGTCTCTATCTTATTGTTGAATCATGAATAATGACTTAAAATGAGGCAAGTAAGGCCTGAAGTCCTTTCGATGTTGTTCTGGGTTCGTTTGTGACCTCCTGGATGAGTTGTCGGTGTGCTTTTGGAGTAATTCTGGTTGGCCAGCCACTCTTAGGAAGGTTCACCACTGTTCCAAGTTTATCCATTTGTGGATAATGGCTTTCATTGTGATTCGCCGGAGTTGCAAAGCCTTAGAAATGGCTTTGCCACCCTTTCCAGGCTGATAGATGTCAATTTCTTTGTTTCTCATCTGTTCTTGAATTTCTTTAGTACGCAGCATGACATGTTGCTTTTTGAGATCTTTTAGCCTACTTCACTTTGTCAAACAGGTTCTATTTAAATGATTTCTTTGATTTAGCAGGTCTGGCAGTAATCAGGCCCAGGTGTGGCTAGTTAAATTGGACTCAAAAAATGTGGTTAATCACAATTAATTAATAATTTAACAAGGGGGGCAATTACTTTTTCACATAGGGCCAGGTAGGTTTGGATAGCTTTTTCCCCTTAATAAACGAAATCATCATTTCAAAACTGCTTTTTGTATTTACTCGGGCTATCTTTGTTTGAAATTAAAATTTGTTTGATGATCTGAAACATTTAAGTGTGATAAATGTGCAAAAAAGTAAGAAATCAGGAAGGCGGCAAATACTTTTTCACGGCACTGTAAATCACTGCAGCAATATTATTATTATTGCAATAATGCAATAATAACTAGAGGCACTCTTAGAGTGCAAACCTCTGCCAAGGCAGCACAATCCAAATCTTCGTGAGTGGGAGCAAAGGTGAGTTGTTGAGTGTCATACGATTTCAAGATGTTTCACTTATCGCAGTGAAAATCAATAGGGTCCATCCTTGATGCAATTGCAATCCATCCACAAAATTTCAGACAAATCAATACTTCTACAAATGTTTCTTGAGTTATCTTGTTCACAAATAGACGGACAAACAAACGGGCAAAAACATAACCTTCGCCCCAACTTCATTGGCGGAGGTAATAGTATTTCGGACTGTTATGTGCTGTGTGTTTGGTATTTGTCTTTCCTATGCACTTCCCTGCCTTTCCCCTGCCATCACCATCCACCAAGTCCTGCCTCCCAGACCACACCCTTCAAGCCCCACCTTCACCAGTCCCAGAGGCACCTCATCATTCAAATCAACCAACCAGAACCCGCCACCTCCTTTAAAAGACCTGGACTGTTTGCTTTTCGAGAGATTTGGTTTTGGTTTTTCCTCAAATGCCATTTTGTGCCTTGTGATCCAGTGTCTTAGTTGTGTTAACCATTATATGTTTCATTGTTGTTTATGTACACTGCCAAGCCTTGGGACAGGTAAGACTGGGAGCTCCTATACATATGCCCGTAGGCTATGTTAATGTATAGACACACTAGTCTTTAGGGGTGGTTGCCAACCGATGTACGTTATTGCTAGACAGAGTAGTTAGGCTTTTGTTTAACATTAGTGTAGAAAACTCTTTGTGTTAGCTTGCTTTTGGTTATTTTGGCAACATCCAGCGTCCTTTAACTCTGGTAGTGTTTGTCTTGACTGTCTTTGTGTATCCTAACCCTGTATGTCCAGCCACAATCAGTAAACACTTGAGCACTAGTCTCTGCATTGTTGGTGTTTTTATTCTTATTTTTACTGTTTTCCCACCTATTACCCATTTTTAACACCTGGCCCATTTCACCACAACCAGTTACCTACCCCATGCACCCCTAGGTCCATGGGGGTTGTAACACGGACACTGAATTACAGAAGATCTGGGTGATGATGTGATGGTGACATTTTACAACAGTTGAGGAAAATGTATGCTCAAGCCAGAGGTGGGACCAAGTCATACATGTGCAAGTCTCAAGTAAGTCTCAATGAAGTCCCAAGTCATTTTTTCTTGGGCAAGTCAAATCAAGTCACAGGTTATGGCAAGACAAGTCAAATCCTGTAATAGGTCAAGTTAGGTACAAGTCAAGTCACCTTATTATTGCAATTTTACCTGGAGAATCTGATCTTCATTAAGTGAAAAGAGACGGTATAAGTAACTGTCAGTAATCTAAACATCATTGACCAATGTGTCCAAGTTCCAACCTGTTTAAAAAATATGACAGTAATTTGGATTTGCATTCTAATCACTGATATTCAGTAAAATACATCATGGAATCAAACAAAACAGAAATAAATTCATGAAATTATTTATTGATGGGTTTCAATCTAAACAAGATCACTTCTGCCAAAAGTATTTGAAATATTTTAGAGTTGCCGTGAAAATAAGAAGAAAAAAGGCAAACATATAAAAATCTGAAAGAATAAACATATTATATAGCATCAGAAACATCAGTAGCTATGTGTTTCATCTTTTCCATAGAAAAACAAGTAACAGCTTATTGTTCTTAGAAAAGATTCTCCGCGAGGATTCAACAATTTCAAACTCTGTTCAGAACATTCTTCTCGTGCTCCGCTTACCGACTCTCCTGTTTCACTAGCGAGGTTAAAGTCTGACTGCACAATAGGCTGATGCTTGTATATAACGGTATCATAACACTTTCCACTTTGTAGGTTATGATTTATTTAATAAACCTGGTTCATCCCATTTGTGAACAAGAGAAGTTAAGTCCCAATATCGTTTTATTGTAAACTATTACAATCAGTAATTTTTATGGACTCTGATCGTGTCTCTCAAATAGACATAAAGTGGAAATAACATTCAATAAAGAATTGGGTGCAATTAGAGAATATTTTGTTTTCATTGTTGCCAATGAACTGATTTAACCCCTTTCTGCAGATGTCGATGTTTGCTTCTATGGAACTGCAAATTTAAGCATGCAGTTACTGTACTCGACCACTAGATAGTGTTGATAGCCAATCACTCAATCATACACTCCGGCTCTTCTGCATAACTGCACAGTTATACTTCACGCCCTCATGAAACTTCCCCGGGAACAATATATTGATGGGAATTGGATAACAAACGAGCCAGAGTGTTTAAACTTTCCACAGTAAGTGAAACACATTGATTGTACAAACACAGAGCATACAAGCCTTTGCGTATCAGCAGGCTCGGTTGTATCCTGTCTGCGTTGCGCACATTACGCGGCTGAAATGACGCGTTTTATAGAAAAAAGACTCGCAAAACTGGCCTTGAAGTGTTCAGTTACATTTAGAGGATTTAAATGAGATAAGGACATGGTCGATGGGAATTATTTTGAATGAAACAGGACCGGAGGGTTCCTTCTGTTAGATACATCGGTCTCTGGAGGAGGGATTCATGAAAAAGGTTAGGCTGCTACTTTTGCTTTCTGTCTTGGAATGAATACCATATTCAACAAAGTCGAATGCCAAGGTTTTTTTCCTGTTTAAAACTTGGAACTGCCCATGCATTTGGGTGGACCCCCTGGTACGTACATTGGATAGTTCTGTTGAATCCAGGGAGGCAATATATTGTTTCAGCTTCCCTGAAAGTGGAATGTCTATTCTGTTAAAATAAGGTGTATTTCAGAATTCAGATATTGCTGAGTAAGTGAGTTGTACTCGTTCCTTATAAGGGTTGAAATGAGTTTGTGAGCTCAGAAGTTGGAACTTCTGGTTTCATTGCAGAGTGAATGTCCTGACCATTTAATCAGCCGTTTATTTAATGACTGTGTGCTGGCTTGGGGGACTTAGAAGAAAAATGGACAAAACTCTTCTCTTTTTTATGGAGAAAAGCCATTTTTTGTGTTTGGAGTGGTTACTGGTGACCACTGATGTTCAGCTGCGCTTATATTGATAAAATCATGCTAAACTCAACCAAATATTCATTAGTTCATATTAAATTTCATGCCTCAAAACTTTATTTGTGTTAAATACATGATTATTTGATGATTTTACAGAGCACATTTTTAAGGATCTCAGACTTTGGAGAGCCACTTGGATAGCTGTGTAATTTGGCTAATAGCATGTAGGTAATCTAGAATACAATGTTGAAGATGAATTCTACTTGTGGTCAAGGAGTTTATGATCTGAGAAATGTACAGATTTAAGCCCCAGCAGTTTTTCAATTCTCAGTATTATTTTTTTGCAAGTTCAATTGTGAATTCTGATGAAGATTCTTTATGTTTGCAGTCTATTTTCTCAACCAAAATCATGAAAATAAACTGAGATACAATGTAATTGTAAATGCTGTCTTTTCTGAGTAAAGCCACATTTTTCCTCTTTATGAAGCTTAAATCTTGAATTATACAGCATTAAATTGGGTAACCCATAAATAGCCAAATTTGGCTTGCAACAAAAAAATAACTAAATTACTGAAGAAATAAATTGGATAAAGTGAATTCACATATAATGTCAAAAAATTGCAATTTACAAATTTCAAAGCTGCGTGAACTTAGACAGCATTCACTCAACTCAGCCAATTAGCTTACGGTTTTAATGCGCCAGCACTAAAACAATTAAAATCGTGCTAAAAATACCACTTGTGCCCAGTGAATGACCCACAATGTGAAGTTTAATTGCCTATTATGTAACCCCATTCTGCTAATAAACGAATGAGCAAAAATGACATTTTATTGGGTTTATTGGCTGTATTTAGGCTATATATTATTTATTTATTTTTCGAAATGGATTAGGCTAGTCAAGCTGGCTTCGATAACAAGAGCATCAGCTATTGTTCTCCCTTTTTTTTTTGGAGACACCGGCGGTTGAAGTTTGCGTTACACCTGCAAGCTAGGCTAACAGGATAATATTAGCTAAATGACAAGCACTTACTGGGCAGAGTGGCTCTTCAAATGATGAACAAAGTTTGAAGTTGTCGTCTGGCTGTCCGAGATGTTTATGCCGCATGTCTTGCACTGTGCTTTTCATCTTTTGCCATCAAAATGGTAATTCTGGGAAAAAAAAAAAAAAAGGCGAAGACGATAACTTTCGGTACCCCTCCCACTGACATGTTCATGCCTATATCTGATATTAGAGGGCGTGTTTCTCCAATAAACAGGTAAGGTACGTAGACAAGGCATGACTGATTGACAGGGTAGTGATCCAGTCATAACAACGCCATTCTCAGCTTGTGCTACTACCGGGAAATCCATATGATTTTTTAAATTAATTTATTAATTTTATATTCAAACTGAAAACATGAACTGAATAACACTCAAGTCATTCAAGTCATTGTGTATCAAGTCAAGTCAAGTACCGAGTCTTTAACTTTCCAGTCCGAGTCGAGTCTTAAGTCTTTTATTTTTTGTCATGTCAAGTCAAAAGTCATCAAAACAGCGACTCGAGTCCCCATCTCTGGCTGAAGCAAATACTTTGTAAAGCAAGTTTTTCACGTGCACTGCTGAGGTAAAAATGACATGGTTTAAATATTATTGTACACCTTTATATACTGCTTATATGTGGTGTGAATAAAGCTAGTATCAGAAAGCTCAAAGTTGCTCATAATGATGCCATGCAAATTTTTCTGAAGGAGCCTAGATTGGCTAGCGCAAGTCAATTATTCTTGTCCAATTGAGTGCCAATGTTTGATGCGGTTTTATGAAATTCCCTGTTTAAGTCTACATGTCGGATTAATGAATCTAGCAATATGATAATTATGGCCATCGTCAGTCCTGGTGTCAGTGCAATAAAATAGCAGTCTAAATTGTGGGCGCATCGGGCTGAGGGGTATTTCGTGCATCGCACGCCTATTTTTAACTTTGTTATTGTTGATGTGTAATTTGTATGTCATTTATTCTCTGTTATTTATGGACCCAGAGTCTGCAACAAAGAAAGAAGAAAGAATGGATCAAACATTAGGTCTTTCATATTTGCTTTTTTAAATCCTAAAGACATTTTTTTTAGCCAGGCTGTGAATGTTTTTTGAGCCTGCAAGAAAATGTAAGAGGGAAAATGCTTATTTTTTTACTCCAATTTACACCGTAAAGGGACTACCGCAGTGTGCAAAACCTAATATATTTCCTCTGTCATACAATTATGCTGTAAAAACGATGCATCGGCAGGAAAAACTGATTTAACGAGATAATTTCAGTTTTCTCTCAGGTGATTCATCATGCTGAATAGATTTTGGATAGGATTAAGTACATGCCCAATAAACATTCTCAAAAGACCTCCTACCCATTGACTGTAGCCAAAATTCTTGACGTTATTGCAAACGCTGGGTCTTTTTTGGCCTAATTAACAATTTTAAATCCAGAAAAATACCCTGCAGCCTGGATGTTCTGATGTTCTATAAGTAATGAGACTTTCTTTTGGTGTTTAGACCTCATAATATGGCAATTTCAGGGATGCTGGGGTTTATTACAAAGATATAAATTAAGCATTTATTAAATTTTCTGCTTGAGCTTACAGAGCTGTGATTTAAACATGTGGAGGGTGGCTTCAAGGCCATGCAGTATACTCTTCTCCTCATGGCATTAAACCCGCAGGTCCATGAATCCAGTGGTGCTGTGCCTACAAATTTTGCCTATTTGACAGAAGATGACCAAGGCTCAAAATATATATGGGTCATTTCTGACAATGTACACCAAAAAATGGAATTACAGTCCAGCGAGTGGTTGGGAGGTTGAGGGGTTCAGTTTCATTATAAGTCATGCTGTTGTAAATCATAACCACTTCAGCTCAGAGTGTAACACTATACGCCAGTCTTAACCACTCCGAGCCACCATTTTACTCTGAGGCACCTCATCTTTTGCTTGAATCACATAAAAATTAGGGAAGCATTGCACTTTGTGGGAATTTCGGAACACATTCCACATGCTTGGAAGCAGAAGTCTTCCTTTCCCTTATGTTCCAAAAAATGTATATGTGACTCTACTGCACCAAACCCAAACTGAAAAATTTTTTTTATTTCAAAAATTGACCCATGTGACTGGTTTGGTGCGGGAGGGTCACATACGGCCATAAAATTACCCACAAGGAAACAGCCAGAAACAGTTCTCACTTTAGAATTCTTGCTGTTACCTAGCAATAGAGCATAAACTTAAAATGGAATAGCTGTGAAAAATACTGGGAGCGCAGAACTGAGCTGTCTTGTTGGGTGGGTGCAGAAGTAGAATGGCATCATTCAGAAACATTGTGTTCGGCTTAGGAAAAACTGTCATAAAGAGTATAATCAGAATTCATCCCTTGAGGATAGGCCAAACAAAGATGTCGCTATTAAGAAACGGGCCTGCATTTATTGTGCATATTGATTGCCCTTGGTCTGGGGGCGTGTGGTGGTAAGAGGCTGCTGTTGTTTTGGATATGTCTTTTCAACCGATTCGAGTATTTCCCCAAGACTCGCGTTCAATTCCCATCTGCTGTCTTCAGCCTCGTCCGTGCCCAAACTGCGTGACATCATTTCCCTGGATAAGGGCCGCCACTCAGATTTGAAATTCTAGGATATCACTCTCTTTGATCTAAAACTGCAGGATTTTGCAGGAGATGTTCGTTGGTGTTTCTCTGCTTTTGCCACTAAAATCTATTTCAGTCAGTGCCTTCTGTGCATTTATTACTTTCACTCGGAAGGGGAGCAAGGGTACTGCATTCAGCTCAATCCATATGTGTCTGTGTACAAAACCCAAAACCAGTGAAGTTGGCACGTTGTGTAAATCGTGGATAAAAACAGAATACAATGATTTGCAAATCCTTTTCAACCTATATTCAATTGAATACACTGCAAAGACGAGTTACTTAATGTTCGAACAGGTAAACTTTGTAATTTTTTGCAAATATTAGCTCATTTGGAATTTGATGCCTGCAACATGTTTCAAAAAAGCTGGCACAAGTGGCAAAAAAGACTGAGAGAGTTAAGGAATGCTCATCAAACACTTATTTGGAACATCCCACAGGTGAACGGGCTAATTGGGAACAGGTGGGTGCCATGATTTGGTATAAAAGCAGCTTCCCTGAAAAGCTCAGTCATTCACAAACAAGGATAGGGCGAGGGTCACCACTTAGTGAACAACTGCGTGAGCTGATTGTCGAACAGTTTAAAAACAACTTTCCTCAACGAGCTATTGTAAGAAATTTAGGGATTTCATCATCTACGGTCCGTAATATCCTCAAAAGGTTCGGAGAATCTGAAGAAATCACTGCACATAAGCGACAAGGCCGAAAACCAACATTGCAGTACCGCCTGAGGGATCGAAGGTCACGGGCATTCATCAAAAACCGACATCATTGTGTAAAGGACATCACCACATGGGCTCAGGAACACTTTGGAAAACCACAGTCAGTAACTACAGTTCGTCGCTACATCTGCAAGTGCAAGTTAAAACTCTACAATGCAAAGCGAAAGCCATTTATCACCCCGCTGGCTTCGCTGGGCCCAAGCTCATGTAAGATGGACTGATACAAAGTGATAAAGTGTTCTGTGGTCTGACGAGTACACATTTCAAATTGATTTTTGGAAACTGTGGACGTTGTGTCCTCCGGACCAAAGAGGAAAAGAACCATCTGGACTGTTATAGGCGCCAAGTTCAAAAGCCAGCATCTGTGATGGTATGGGGGTGTATTAGTGCCCAAGGCATGGGCAACTTACACATATGTGAAGGCACCATTAATGCTGAAAGGTACATACAGGTTTGGGAGCAACATATGTTGTCATCCAAGCAACGTCTTTTTCATGGACGCCCCTGCTTATTTCAGCAAGACAATGCCAAGCCACATTCTGCACGTGTTACAACAGCATGGCTCCGTAGTAAAAGAGTGACTAGACTGGCCTGCCTGTAGTCCAGACCTGTCTCCCATTGAAAATGTGTGGCGCATAATGAAGCGTAAAATATGACAACGGAGACCCCGGAATGTTGAACAACTTAAGCTGTACATCAAGCAAGAATGGGAAAGAGTTTCACCTGAAAAGCTTCAAAAATTGGTCGCCTCAGTTCCCAAACGTTTACTGAGTGTCATTAAAAGGAAAGGCGATGTCACACAGTGGTAAAAAAGCCCTTGTGCCAACTTTTTTGCAATGTGTTGCTGCCTTTAAATTCTAAGTTAATGATTATTTGCAAAAAAATAAATAAATAAAGTTTCTCAGTATGAACATTAAACATCTTTGCAGTGTATTCAATTGAATATGAGTTGAAAAGGATTTGCAAATCATTGTATTCTGTTTTTATCTTCGATTTACATAACGAGCCAACTTCACTGGTTTTGGGTTTTGTTTTTGTCTGTCTGTCTGCTTGCATAACTCAACAACCCCTGATCGGATCAAATTGATTTTTTTTTTTTACAGGTGACGAGTATGCACAGTTTTTCTGTTCTCCTGAGATGTTCTGGATCCAGGTCCAGATTCGGATTTGGGAACCGTTTTCAGAATTTTTCTCCATATGTCTATTCGTCTGCTTGTATATACACATGTTGGTTTAACTTGAAATTTATACTCCTTGTCTCCACTGCTAATACTTTGAGGGGCGAGGGTCTGCAATCTTTGATTTTCTTGTTTGTCATTGGTTGATGCTTGTCACTTCAAACTCCATTAAATAAGAGGTCTAATAGTGGGAGTTCAGTTTAGAGCTTGATCTTCTGACCCATCTTTTCCAAGCCTATTTCTAATAGCCCCAAGCAATACCTGGATCATTTGCTCAGAATAAGTGCCGTTCTTCAATGGCTATGCAAGGTTACGGCTACGCCCATTCTAACAACTAGGCCGCAGGTCATCTTCAGCATACACATCCTACGGGGGCCCTGAAGCATCTGCATAAATCAAAGCCCAAAGATCCCTGAAGCCTTTACAGTCCATGGTAAGCTTGCATATAACTGGTGGTTGGTGGTTGGTTTTTATCCGTATTTCTGTGCCACTTGCTTATTGCATGCAGGGCTTTTCAGCCCCTAGCCATTGCTGGCAATCATCATACAAAAATGCAGGGCTTTGCAGCCCCTAGCCATTGCTGACTAATACGAACAAGAGTTGTCAGAAAGACAACAAAGCTCGCCGGGGCAAGGTTAAAGTTTTTCTGCACGCGGACGGACGCGGACGCCGGGGGTACGACAATAGCCCTCCGGACATTATTCGTCCCGGCGAGCTTAAAATGCGGGGCTCTGCAGCCCCTAGCCATTACTGGGTATCATCATGCAAAAAAAAAAATTTTTTTAAATGCAGGGCTTTGCAGCCCCTAGCCATTGTTGGCTATCATCATGCAAAAAATTTATAAAAACGCCGGGCTTTGCAGCCCCCTAGCCATTGCTGGCTAATGTTCTGATTGAATAGTTCTTTAGAATTGATTTGTGTTCCATGTCATGCTCATCTTTTTTTCTTCTTTCTGCAGCCCGTGCTTCTCCATCTGTTATTTTGTTCCTGCTTGGTGAGTATTCCTTTCTTTCTTTGGGGGATTCAACAGGCTGGGTTTTCGGGGGGGTTCTGCCTCCAATTTTTGGGGGATTTTCCTGCTCTGAGCCGTGCTCCTGCTCTTTGAGTCTTCCTGAAGAGTCCAAGCACCAAAGACTTGTCTGATTTTAAGCATGTTAATTCTACTTATGGTCAATGGATAATACATTTTTTCCTGGTTTCACCAGAGTCTCTCCTGATTTAACTTTCACTAAGCTTCATTTCAATCAGGAAGACTCTGTCGTGCACCTCAACTCTCTTTATTTTCTTTTCATTCACTCGCATGCTCACTCATAAACCTCTGCAGTCAATGTCTGTGGGTGTCAATTGAGCAGTCAGCTAGTGTAGCAGCTGATCTCTCCTGTCCAACAGGGGCACACCACAGTCACATCGCTAGCCAATTTTTATAAATGTCATTTCTCTCTGCCCTAGTTTGTTCATGCTACCGCTCACAGACCCTCCTCCTTCCCAACGCCACCCTGCTCCATCAAACCTTCTGTTTTGCTGCTCCAGCTTCGACAGCCTTCATCCGCCACTGCCACCAGTGTCTGGACTCTTCAAGGGATTTTCCTGCTGCTGCTCTGAGCTCTACTCCTGCTCTATGAGTCTTCCAGAAGAGTCAAAGTGCGAAAAAGACTTGTCTGATTTTAAGCATGTTATTTCTACTTATGCTCAACACATAATAAATTTTTTCCTGGATGAAGTTTGACTTTATTTTAATCTTAGAAATTAAGATTATCGTAATTCCTGAATCGTTGCAGCAAATATCCAGTCAAAACCCAAAATACAGCCCCCAGAAATTTTTGATAAAAAAAGGAACTATGCGGTATCTGCATATTGGCTGTTGTGTAACTTAGGGGTACCATAGGTCCATCTTATGGTGAAATATGAATAGGCTGGATGGGGTGGAGGTGCCCTCTCTGACGAAAAAATTGAAATTGGAACACGAGTGACAATGGGAAAATGTAACCTAAAAGCAGTGTAGGTATTGCACACTAACAAGTGAAAATTTCTCGGGCTGTGCATAATGAGGTGTGTGGTGGCCATTATCACAGTACGTGGAACGCGAGTGACGTGGCTTAGCCAAATACCTTTAGGCAAGGCAAATGGCTCTGTACACGCAAACCAATGGCCATGACAGCTTGGAAATTTCACTCGCCGATCTGTTTTAACCCATAGAATTTCTCTTGTATTTTGCAGTAAAATCTGCCGTGGATTTGCCTCAATCAAAGCTTGAGATCCTCTGAATTGTTTACGATGGAACCGGGATGTAGGTTACCTTTGCCAGTTGACAGGACATCGCTTTCCTCATTTTTGGCGCTGGACGATCACTCACGTTTCATTCACCGAGCAACGACCTATAGAGTCAACCTCAAACCTGAAATTTTCTTTCTTATTTCACATTTAGGGTTGCTACATATACCCTGTAACTTTGTGTGGATGGTAGGAAGTATAGAAATTAGTAATTGTTTGTACTACATATAGATAAATGTCAGTGAAATGCGAGTGACTAGACCAGTGTTAAATAGTTTTTTCATGCTGGCACAGCCTCAGGTCAATGTATGTAAAAAATATGTCTATGAACATAACCCCTATAGGGACCATCGTGGCTGGATGTAATATCAACAGTGGGACTACTCTCTTAGCATGCTAGTTGATGGTCTAAAAGTTTCGTCACTAGCATTTTAATGTGTTGAAATTCCCATTAAAAGATATTGGGGAAAAGAATGTTGGTCATGACGTGGCTTAACCACATGAAAATGTTAGAAATGACCCCCCACTGGGGAAAAAATATGATTATGTTAGTGTAGCACTATTTGGCTTGACAATACGTGGCTTGGAATGAGGTGAAAATGGTCCAAAAATGCCAATCATAGACCATTTTTCAACTTTTGGGTTCAATAACTCACGAAATTATGGGCCGACATATGCAAATACGCATACGCACACGTGTATGTATTGTGTATACTTACAGCACCCTCCATAATTATTGTCACCCCTGGTTAAGATGTGTTCTTTAGCCTCTAATAAATTCCATTTTTTTTTAATAATATAGGATCACAATAAAAACAGAGGAAAACCCGACCTGTAATTCAAGTGTATTTATTCAGTGGGAAAAAATCCCACATTATGCAATAATTATTTTACTTCAAATCGTGTGCCACAATTATTAACACCCCTGATGTTAATACTTTGTACCCTTTTGCTAACAAAACAGCACCTAATCTTCTCCTATAATGTTTCACAAGATGGGAGAATACAGAAAGAGGGATCTTTGACCATCCCTCTTTGCACAATCTCTCTAAATCATCCAGCGACCTGGGTCCTCTCCTCTGCACTCTCCTCTTCAGCTCACTCCACAGGTTTTCAATGGGGTTGAGGTCTGGGGACTGAGATGGCCATGGGAGGAGCTTGATTCTGTGTCTGGTGAACCATTTCTGTGTTGTTTTGGCCACATGTTTAGGGTCATTATCTTCCTGAAAGACCCAGTGACCCATCTTCAGCTTTCGGGCAGAGGCCACCAGATTTTGATTTAAAATGTCCTGGTATTTAAAAGCATTCATGATGCCATGCACTCTAACAAGGTTCCCAGGGCCTCTGGAAGAGAAACAGGCCCACAGCGTCACCAATCCACCCCCATACTTCACAGTGGGCACGAGGTGCTTTTCTGCATACTCATCTTTTGTGTTCCACCAGACCCACTTAGAGTGTTTGTTGCCAAAAAGTTCTATCTTGGTCTCATCTGACCAAAGCACACAGTCCCATTTGAAGTCCCAGTACTGCTTAGTGAACTCCAGATGTTTGCGTTTATGATTGTGAGAGAGAAAAGGTTTTTTCCGTGGATGCCTCCCAAACAGTTTGTTGGCACGTAGACAGCGCCTGATGGTTGTTTCGAGACTTTGTGACCCCAAGATGCTACCATTTGTTGCAATTCTTTAACAGTGAGCTTTGGAGAACTTTTTATTTCTCTTATTATCCTCCTCACTGTTCGTGGTGGCAAAATAACCTTGCGTCCTCGTCCAGGCTTGTTTACCACTGTTCCAGTTAAACTTCTTAATGATTCCTCTGACAGTAGATATGGGCTGGTGCAGGCGAGTGGCTATTTGCTTGTAGCCATTGCTTGACTTGTGAAGGTCGACACGCATCCGCCTTACTTGAATGGTTGTGTTCCTTAGTCTTTCCCATGTTGAAGAGTGGATAAGAGAAATGGCCTCTGTGTCACATCATATTTCTACCCCAGGGAAACAGGAAGTAATCATTTACTTACTAAATGTTCCTAGATACTCTGATCAACTTTGTAAACTACTGTGGAAATGACAGAAATACTTCAATTACATTTAATTCCTAGGAATGGTTAGGGGTGCCAATAATTGTGGAACTGGTGATTTTATGAAAAATAATTCTTTTTTAGTCAGGGATTTTTTTCCCTCAAAATTCACTTGGGTTGAATGTTACATTTTTCTACAATTTTCAATGTGAGAGTATGCTTCTGCAATAAACATTTAATTTATTTTAAGGCTTTTAACACATCTTAACCAGGGGTGCCAATAATTATGGAGGGTGCTGTACAAATAATTTTAATGCTTTTTATCATCTCTGGGCTGTGGGTGGAGTGTTTTTGTCTTTTTAATGTCAGTTTTGTGAGGTTTTGTTAACTGAAAACCACTGACAGTATAGGTTCAGTATAGGTTTTTTCAAATCTCTCTCTTTCTCTCTCACTCACACACATTGTCACTCACTCAGCCAATTCAAGCCAGTGCGTAACTCCTGTTTCTTGCTCACACACACACAACAAAGGTTACTCTTTGAATAATTTCAAAACAATCCAAGCAGTAGCCAAGGGAAAGGAATTTATTTCTTAATTATTTTTTTTTCATGCTTATCGTGCCATATTTACTTGCTTTCAGAAACAGGATTGCACTGCTGATTGGATCTAATAATAGGAACAAACAGGCCTTAATTTTAAGTCAAATATCACTGTGGGACTCAATTAAAACAAGTGCCAGAGTAATTTGTACAATAAAAATTACTTTTATGTCTTTATGAGTGAACCAAAGCTCTTCTTTCTACTGATGGCGGCTGACAGTACTTACGGACTAAATCAGACTCAATGCTTCATTGACCTGGAGTTATAAAGGATATCTATTACAGATTAACCAGCTTAGTCTGATAGACAGATGTCAAGAAAATGGATTGAATTTCCTGTCGAGTAGATCTCAATCCATCAGCATTGGCAAGATATGTGTATTTATGGCACATAAACCTTTCCCATATGTGTTGTCAAGATCTTAAGACATACATAAATCAAAGAGTACATAACTCCCTGCATCTAACGGCTTGACATTTTCATATATTACTGACAATATTGTTATCGCTGCTAGTGTTATATATATTTTTTGTTTTCTTTCTATCCTCTCCAGAGAACAGAACCAAAGCTGTATTTTGCTTTATGGTGGTCACAAATGGATGGGTGCACATTGGGGGTGTGGGGAGTTGTGGGCAGTAGCCCCTTTGTTGTTTGTCCAAAAGATGGTGTGATATACGGTGCCTTCAAATGGGGTCGTGTTTACTGTGTTCACGAGAAAAGTCCATACGAACGCTGCTTTGAGTTGTGACGTGTTTGATGACATTTTCAGAAATGGCGGAGCCCATGGAGGTCAGGTTTTCTGTGTATTTTGTGTATTTCCGAAGAATTTAATGATATGTCAAGTGGAACGGCATTATCTGTTGTGGGAGAGTGGATTTATTTAGGTTTTTTCCACTCTGACAATGTTAGTTCTGCAGTCATGGTCATAACATGCTTTTATTTTTAAAATAAAAAGCCTTATTTCTTAGTTTACCTTATTTCTGAGTTTTCTGAATCATTGTTATGCTATTGTTAAGCCTGATTACCTGGGTGATTTGATTGCTGATCTTTTACACCTGTGGGAAGTCTATTATAAGGTTGCTAACAGGGCTGCTCACTGCTTCAGGGTCATCTATACTCTCGGCCGGTAGCAATCAGGTGTGTAGTCTAGGATACGCGAATAATTCGCAGGGTAGTTTTCTAGACGGTGCTCTGACAGATATTCTTCAGTTTTCAGCGGACGTTTGGTTAAGTCCTTCTTCGCTTTAGTGCCGGGGTTTTGTAGTTTCTACACGCTTGCTGCGGAGCGTGCAACTTTAGTTTTCTTTCTTTCTTTTGTTCTAACGCAGTAGTTCCATCACTTCTGTTACGACTGGAGTTATTCTTATGTTATTTCATAACCTAGCTCGGAGGATTTTCCTTTGCCATTCACAGTGGTTATTTCACTCCTGCTATCTTTACCAATAAGCCTCTCGGGAGATCCTTGTGGCTAGTTCGCTAGCTTATTGCCTGAACTTTGTGTGTGCTTGAGATTCTCTCGCTTCCACTCTCTTTACAGTACTCTGAAGCCGTAATGGAAATCTCAGCCACTTGTTCGATAGTACAAGCTATTGCTGCCCAAAAAACTGTTAGATGGTCACGGAAGAGGCTTGGTGGAACTGAATAAACAACAGGTTGAACTTCTTGAACGACTTCAAGTTCGAGAGAATACTATGCAGCGCCAAATGAACACGCTGTCTGCTTTGTCTGAGAGTATGCTGACATTGGCGGAGACTATGTCACGTTTAGTTCCACAAGCACCCACTGTTTCTTCACAAGCACCTCCCCCGCCCCTTGAAAACTTTCCCTTAGCTCCTGCGATGGTCTCAGCTAGTGAACCCAAGCTACCAATGCCTCTTCTCTGTGAGGGAGAACCGGGTAAATGGCAAAATTTTTTGGCACAATGCAAGATTTTCTTTAAATCACAACCTTCTCGCTTTGCCAGTGAGGATTCACGAGTAGCGTTCATTTTTTCCTTGTTACTGGGATCTGCTCTCTCTTGGGCGGGGCCACTTATTAGATCTAAATCCCCCCTAGTTAACACCACTGAGAGCTTGATGAATGAATTCATATTCGTTTTTAATCATTACATTTCTGGTCAAGATGTGGCCACGCAGCTGATGCATTTTCAACAGGGAGAGAAAAGTGTGGCTGAATTTTCAATCCTTTTTAGTTCATTGGCAAGTGAGACAGGCTGGGATGACAAGCCCTTAATGGCGGTGTTTACTCATGCTTTATCTGAACCTGTCAGGGATGCGTTGGCCACGCTAGATCCCCCAGCTTCATTAGATTCTTTGGTTAAGATGGCCATAAAAATTGATAATGGAGTTTTTGAGAGGGAGAGGGAGAAGCAATTAGGGGCCAAGGAGAATTTTACTCAACGTCCTTTTCCTCCCTCAAAATCGTTTAATGCTCCAGTTGACTCGCTGGACATTCTTAAAGAGACTGAACCTATGCAGGTTGATGGTGCAGTGGTCCATCAGATTCACGGGCCCAAGAAACATCCAGTAATTTGCTTTTATTGGCATTAACCGGGCCACATCAAACCAAAGTGTCCGGTTCTGTTGGGAAACAGGAAGTCCCCCTAACTAAACAAGGGGAGTCAGGGGGACAGATATTCCAGCCCTTCCGCAGATTTATTTTGGCTGAATTATTTTGGTCTAATCAGAGGACTACCGTTAATGCGTTTTTGGATTCTGGGGCAGTAGATTGCTTTATTGACTCTAGGTGGGCTAGGGAAAATTTTTGACCTATAACTTTGTTGTCTCAGAACCAGGCGATTACAGCTTTAGATGGTCGTCCGTTGGGGCATGGTTTGGTGACTGAAGTCACTGATTTCTTGTCAATGTCCATCCAGTTGGACGGACATGTTGAAAAAATTTGATTTTTTTTGGTTGATTCACCTTCTTTTCCCTTAGTTTTGGGCCATAGCTGGTTAGTTATGGTTCTGGCCATTGCAGTCTATGTTCTTATCAGGGTTTTGTGCCAGGAGGAGATTGGAGACATGGATAGCAATGACATAGAAAAAAGATGGGCTTCTCATGTGTCAGAATTCTCTTGTGAAAGGGACAATAGTCTGGACTGGGAAGATCAGTATGATTGGGAGACACCCAAGGTCGATCCGACTCATTGCTCTGAGCCTGGGGACAGAGAGGAACAGAGAGAGAGTGAGGTTGGAGGTGGTTCCCAAAGATTTTTTAGTTCTTTCTGATGAGCCATCAGAGAACGGTGATTAGGAGCTAGAATCAGATTCTAATTCCACTTTTGACCTTAATGATTCGCTCGAATTGAACATGGGGGCTGCTCTGGAATTTGTTTTACCTTCTAATGTTCCCTCTGATTATTCTGATCATGCAGAGGTGTTTAGTAAACAAAGGGCCACCTCTCTGCCACCTCATCGTGCTTATGATTGCGCAATACATCTCCAACCAGCCACCATTCCACCTAAGGGTGCTTTATACTCTCTTTCGATTCCTGAGTGTAGGGCGATGAGAGAGTATATTCAAGAGGCATTAGCTATAGGATTCATTAGGCCTTCCACATCACCAGCTGGAGCGGGGTTTTATTTGTCAGTAAGAAAGATGGAGGACATAGGCCTTGTATTGACTACAGGGGATTAAATAACATTACTATAAAGAATCGTTACCCACTACCCCTAATGAACTCAGCATTTGAGCGTCTCCAGGGAGCATTGTTTTTTACGAAGCTAGATCGGCGTAATGCCTACAATTTGATTTGTATTTGTGAAGGGGACGAATGGAAAACTGCTTTCAACACCCACGATGGCTACTATGAATATTTGGTCATGCCCTTCAGCTTGCTAATGCCCCTTCCGTTTTCCAGGCATTCGTCAGCAACATCTTAAGAGAATGTTAGAAAAATTTGTTTTAGTCTATTTAGACCAGGGATCCCCAATCTTTCCCAGAAAGGGCCGGTGTGGGCGCAGGCTTTCATTGCAACCAAACAATTACATACCTGATACAACTAATTAACTCCTGGACTCTTTTCTAATAACCTTGTTTAGTAGCATCAAGTGTGTAGCTGCTTGGTTGCAATGAAAGCCTGCACCCACACCGGCCCATTCTGGAGAAGATTGGGGACCCCTGATTTAGACGATATTTTGATATTTTCCCCTAATCTTTCAGACCAAAAAATGCATGTTCGCCAGGTCTTGCAGGCTCTATTCCAGGCTACACTTTTTGTTAAGGCTGAGAAATGCCTTTTTCGTTCCAAGACTGCTTCTTTTCTTAATTCATTGTTTCTGAGGGTCAGGTTTGTATAGATCCAGCCAAAGTTTCAGCGGTTATGAACTGGCTCATTCCGCAGTCAGTCAAAGAAGTTCAGCGTTTTCTGGGATTTTCAAACTTTTATAAGCGCTTCATTAGAAATTTTAGCTCTATCGCAGCGCCCATCATTGCTTTGGCTAAAATTAATGCTTTGTCACAAATCGCTTGGTCTCCAGAGGCAGGACGATCATTTGAGGAGTTAAAAAGCAGGTTTAGCATGCAGCCCATCCTCACCAGTCCCAACCCATCCCTCCCGTTCGTGGTGGAGGTGGATGCCTCTGAGGTTGGAGTCGGTGCCATTCTGTCACAGCGCTTGCAGCATGACAAGAAATTATATCCTTGCGCGTACTTCTCTCGGTCATTGTCTCCTGCCAAGAGAAATTATAACATCGGTGATCGGGAGTTATTAGCGGTTAATTTGGCGTTGGAGGAGTGGCGCCATTGGTTGGAAGGGGCAGAACATCCATTTGTGATTTGGACTGACCACAAAAATCTGCAGTCCATCCAGCAGACTAAGAGACGCAACTCGCGGCAGGCACGTTGGGCAATGTATTTTAATCGCTTTAATTTTACCCTGACTTATCGTCCAGGTTCAAAAAAATGGGAAACCAGATGCACTATCCCTTATTCACAACTATACAGATACAGACTTTGCTCCTGAGCCAACCATCCCAGAGGCTCAGATTATGGCTCCGGTTCAATGCGACATTGAGGCGATGGTGCAAAAGGCTCCAGGCCCAGGGGGTGGTTCACCCCATTGTCTGTTTGTGCCTGCTGGGATACGGTCCCAGGTTTTGCAGTGAAAACATGCATCCAGGTTGTCAGGACATCCCAGTGTGCACCGAACGAAAGAATTTTTGGCCAGACACTTTTGGTGGCCTAATGTGGAAAGGGATGTTAGGGCATGTTAGGGATGTTGCAGCATGTTCTATTTGTGCCCGTAACCAGAACTTCCATCTTCCCCCCTCGGGATTGTTACAGCCATTACCCATCCCTGAGCGCCCTTGGAGTCACATTTCTTTAGATTTTATTACTGACCTGCCTGCGTCAGAAGGAAAGACAGTGATTTTAATTGTGGTCGACAGATTCTCTAAAGCTGCTCATTTTCTGGCTCTGCCCAAACTGCCATCCGCAGCAGAGACGGCGCGGCTAGTTGTGGACCATGTAATTAAATTACACAGTTTACACCAGGATGTTGTTTCTGACCGCGGGCCTCCGTTCGCGTCACGGTTTTGGCGATCCTTCTGTTATCTGCTGGGTGCGTCTGTTAGTCTCTATTCGGGGTTCCACCCCGAGTCCAACGGACAGACTGAAAGGACCAACCAGACAATTGAGAATACTCTCCAGTGCCTAGCCTCCTCTAACCCAACTACGTGGAGCAGCAGACTTGCTTGGGCCGAATATGCGCACAACGGTCTGCGTAACGCATCCACTGGTCTCCCTCCATTTGAAGCTCAATTCCGATTTTCACCCCCTCTGTTCCCTGATATGGATGGGAACATGGGGTGCCATCGGCTGAATCCCAAATCCGACAGTGCAGAAGAACTTGGAGAAAGGTTCTGGCCTCTCTTTTACATGCTTCGGCCCAACAGAAAAAGATGGCTGATAGACATTGCCGTTTAGCACCTTCTTACAAGGTGGGCCAGTGGGTATGGCTTTCGACAAGAGATCTTCCTTTGAGAGTGGAGTCCCATAAACTCGCTCCACATTTTTTCAGGCCATTTAACCCCTTTCTGCAGATGTAGACGGTTGCGTCTATAGATATGCAAATTTAAGCACTTAGTTACAGTACTCGACCACCAGATGGCACCCCCGGATCAGCTATTGAATATTCACAAGCAGGCAGAGCTGGAACGCGATTTAGAGTATGGAGGAGTTCCCTCCAATCCCTGTTTTTCAGGAGTTGCATGAATTAAACTCCTCAGCTAAGCCTGATGTGCAAACTGGTCAATATCCTTGCCCAAAGTATCGATCCAGTAGTCTTAAAAAATTATCACTTGCAACAGAAAAAAACGTAGTACTCTGTAACAACCATTTTAGCTACAGTGAGCCCACAGTATTCCAATTAGTGGTTAAAAAAATACATTTTATGAAGCAAAAAATCCATCATAGTATTGATTTTCTCACATTCTACTGTCAATTACAGTCATCACACACAAAATATGCGTAGTTCCCTCCCATCGATTAACACGTATATTCCTCCATTGACAAATTCAGCGCTCCCTTCTATCCACCCAAGCACTGGTGTTGATAGGCAGTCACTCAATTATATACTCAGATTCATCTGCGTAACTCTACAGTTACAGTTCACGCCCTCGGGAAGCTTCCCCGGTAACGATGTATTAATAGACTCGTTTCTCATCCAATTCCCGAGTGTTTAAACTTTCCTCAATAACTGAAATACATTGATCGCACAATAAGAATAGGATACAAAGCCAAGCGTAAAAGTAAGGTCGGTTGTGTTCTTCTAATGTTGGCCACGGTTGCCCAGCTGAAAATGATGCGATATCAAAGAAACAAAGACACTCGAAACCGGCCTGAAGTTTTTAGTTTCATTTACGAGATACATGTTGTATGGACATGGTCAAAGGGAATTATTCTGAATGTAACAGTACTGGAGGGTTCCCTCTACCCGATACATCTGTCTCTGGAGGAAGGCATCAATGAAGAAAACAGGTTATACTTCTACTCTGTTTGCATTTTTGCTCATTATAGCTTTTTGCTGTAGAATTTACACCTCGTTTTAAGACATCGAATGCTGTGGTTTTTCCAAATGCGTGCAGCCCAAGCACGTCGGTAGATCCCTCGGTACGTTCATTACACCATTCTGTTGAATATGAGGGTATATGTCGTTTGATTTTTCTGAAAGTGAAATTTCTGTTCTGTTAAAATAAGGTGTATTTCAGAATTCAGATATTACTGAGTTAGTGAGTTTTTACCCTTATAAGGTGTAAGGTTATGAGCTCGGATGTGAGAGCGGTTAGCTTTTCATTGCAGCGTGAATGTTATAGCTGTTTAATCAGCACTTTATTTAACGTTTGGGGGACTTCGAAGAAAAATGGACAATATTGCAAACTTTATTATGGAGAAAAGGCATGTTTTGTGTTTGGAGAGGTCACTGGTGACCAATGATGTTCAACTGCACTGATATTGATAAATCCATGCTAAACTCAACCAGAAAATCATTAGTTCATGCTGAATTATATGCCCCAAAAGTTAATTTGTGTTAAATATATGATTAATGTATACTTTGACAGTGAACCATTTTGATGGATCTCAGACTTTGGGGAGACACCTGGATAGCTGTCTAATTTGGCTCATAGAAAGCGGGTAATCTAGAATGTAATGTTCAAGATGAATTGTACTTGTGGTCAAGAAGTTTATGATCCCAGAAATGTATAGATTTAAGCCCCAGCAGTTTTTCACTTGTCAGTATTATTTTTTTTGCTATTGCAATGGTGCATTCTCATGAAGATTTTTAATGTTTGCGGCCCCTTTTCTCCACCAAAATCATAAAAATAAACTGAAATACGATGGGAGTCTAAATGCTTCAAGTGTCTCGACTCAATTGAGCCAAAGTTTTTCTGTCTGTGAAGCTGCAATCTTGAATTATAAAACCTTAAGTAACACCTCAACACCTAAAAAGCCAGATTTGGCTTCTGCACAAAGGGGTTAAAATCATTCGGAAGATCAATCCCATCACGGTTCAGTTGCTACTCCCTTGGTCTATGAGCATCCACCCAACATTTCATGTCTCACGGCTGAGGCCAGTACATACTAGCACACTGCCTCCTGCAGACAAACCACTGCCACCTCCACAACTCATTGGGGGTGGTCCGGCATTGACCGTACGGCGCATTCTTGCCGAGAGACGGGTGGGAAGAGGGGTTAGTTCCTCGTTGACTGGGAGGGTTATGGGCCAGAGGAGCGAAGCTGTTTTCCCTGTAGAGATGTTTTGGTTCCTAAACCTATCTCTGACTTTCGCAGATGTAGTTCTGAGGGAACGTCTGGGGCTGTTCCTTAAATGGGGGGGGAGGGGGTCCTGTCATGGGAGAGTGGATTTATTTAGGTTTTATCCATTCTGACAATGTTTGTTCTGCAGGCATGGTGATAACATGCTTTTATTTCTCCGAGTGTACCTTATTTCTTATTTTTCTGAATTGTCGTTATGCTAATGACGTAATTTCTGCAACTCGGCTAATCGGCATTCCCCTTGGAGGCAGAGTGACCTGCACAGGTGCCTGATTGCCCGGATGATTCGATTGCTGATCTGTCACACCAGTGGGAAGTGTATTTAAAGGTTGCTAACAGGGCTGCTTCAGAGTCATCTATACTCTCAGCCAGTAGCAGCCAGGTGTGTAGTCTAGAATGCGCGAATCATTCGGAGGGTAGTTTTCTAGATGGTGCTCTGACAGATATTTTTCATTTTTTAGTGCATGTTTGGTTAAGTCCGTCTTCGCTTTAGTGCAGGGGTTTGGCAGTTTCTACACGCTTGCTGTGGAGCGTGCAACTTTAGTTTTGTTTCTTTCTTTTGTTCTAACGCAGTATTTCCCACTTGAACTACTCCTAGTTCAAGTTAATAATTAGATTTCATAGGCAATTATCAAATAGTGAAAAGGAGGAAATAATTAAAGCATTTAGTAATATCTCTGGTTATAAAATAAATAAAACCAAGTCTTCGATCTTGCTATGAAATGCAAAAGAGAGACATAATCCAACTCGAGATGTATTGCAATTTAATGTAGTTTCACAATTTGAGTACTTAGGGATTCAAATTTTGCCAGATCTGAAACAACTAGTAGAAAAAAATTATAATCTCATAAAAATAGAACTAAATGACTCAATTGAGAGATGGATGCTGCTACCAATTTCGATGATTGGGAGAATTAATATATTAAAAATGAACGTGCTGCCAAAAATACTCTATGTATTTCAAAACATTCCCCTATCGCCTCCTCCTGCCTTCTTTTCTCAAATTAAAAGGATGTTTATAATGTTTATATGGAATAATAGGAGATCCCAACTTCGTCTATCTTTGCTATACCTTCCATATGACCGTGGAGGCCTGAAATGCCCAAATCTACAGTTGTAATAATGGGCCGCACAGCTGAGATCTTTGATGTTTTATTACACAAAATATTCTCCACACTGGGTAGATATGGAAAGCCAAGGGTTAAATTTAGAACTCCCTACATACATGTATTCAAATACAATTATAAAATTGTTGAAACAGACAAAAAACCCAATACTTAAAAACATGATTAGAGTATGGAGGGACTTAAAAAAATATTTAAAAGAACCAAATGGTTTATCTCAATTTAGTCCAATATGGGGCAATAAACTATTTGTACCTGGGAGAGCTGACGCAGTATTTCACATATGGAGAACCAAAGGATTGAGAATAATTCAAGATTTGTATCTACCTAAATCAGACACATTAATGTGCTTTCAGGAGTTGCAAGACAGATTCTACATAGATAAAAAACATTTTTTTAAATATCTTCAACTCAGAAGCTTCATACAGGAAAACCAGAATAACATACTGACAAAACCGACTCAATCGATTTTGGAGGAAATGATGACAAAAGATAGTCGTGGAAAAGGTATAATAGCACATATTTACAATGTTTTGATGTCTAATATGTCAGAAGCCTCATACAATAAACTTAAAGCTTGGAATGAAGATTTGTCGTTAGAACTATCAGAGGAGGACTGGAGCGATGCATGCAACTTGGCACATATACCAGATCTTTTAACATACGCCTCAGATTAATCCAGTTTAAATGGTTAATGAGAACTTATGTAACGCCAGTAGATCTCAATAGATATAATGGTAATATTCCTGATTTGTGCCCGAAATGTATTGAATGTAGAGGAACATTGGTTCATTGTATGTGGTACTGAAGGGAAAATTATATTGTTCTGGGAAGGAATAAGAGGTGTAATTGAAAAAATAATTTCTAAAAAGTTTTTATTAGACCAAAGACTCTTCCTGTTTTGTTTATACCCAGAGAAGCCTACATATACAAAGAGTGAAAAAGTGTTTATAGATATAAGCCTACTGAATGTGAAGAGGTGTATCATGCTGTGTTGGAAGAAAGTCCATGGACCTGCTGTAGGTCAGTGGAGGCAACAGATGTTATCTACCCTTCCGCTGGAAAGGATCACCTATGTGCTGAAGGGCAGACACAATTTCTTTGAAAATGTATGGGGGCCTTTTATGTTATATGTCAAGGATCTTGAGATATGATGAATAATGTGGGGGTTGCCTTGCTCTTGTCTTTCTTTTTCTCTTTAAATGGGCACTGTGTTCTGTTTGTGGATGTGTGTTATGTTGTCATGTTTCCAAAATAAATAAATAAATAAAATATTTTGGGGAAAAAAAATAGTGAAAAGGAACCAATAAGAGTAATGATAACTTACCAAACCAATAAAGAGAATCAATGAGAGTGGTAACTTTGTATCAATGTCCTCACAATAGCCATCCCTAGCTATAAACAAGGCAATCAGAGATGGCAGACTTCACCCCACTCACGCAAATATTGGCAAGTGCGGAAGCACAAAAAGACAGACAGACAGACAAACAAAAACACAGAGCCGCTAAAAACAGTATGTCACACCTACTCCGTGATGTGAACTAATAATGATTGTAAATTGTAAAGGCCATTGTGAAAGCAGGAGTGCTTTGATCATAGGGGTGTACCTGTCTATAATTTTTTACCTCATACAAGTCTGGCTGTAATGCTGTGTATTATACACTTTTATATTGAGCCAATTGTTTCATTTTTAGTGATAGTGATCATTAATTTTGAATTCCCTTTCAGTCTTCGTGGGTGCAGACATGGATTTTTAAGGGGAAAAGGAGCTGCAACTCCCAAAAATGGAGACTTTGTTCCAACCAGTTGAGTCCACAGACCTGTTCATTGATAAGGCCATGACTACTGAACTCAACCGTATCCAGGTTCAACCTAAAGCCAAGAGAGACCCGACAGACACTGAGTACTCCACCCCATCAGCTGGCCTCTTCACCTCCTCTGGCCTCTCCACCCCATCAGCCGGCCTCTTTACCCCCTCTGGCCTCTACACCCTCTCTGGCCTCTGCACCCCTTCAGCTGGCCTCTCCACCACCTCAGTTTGCTTCTCCAGCCCCTCAGCTGGCCTCTCCGCCACCTCAGTTTGCTTCTCCAAGCTCGTTTGGCAGGAAGTAGCTCTCAGCCCTTCACACCAGTTCAAACTTCGGTTTGACCCATCCAAAGTGTCCTGTAAATAGCAGACACTTGAAGATGCATTTAAAAAGGTGAAGGTGAACAACAACTCTACTAGCCGAGGATACACGAAGTTTGAGTTCTTCGCAGAAATGGAGGAACTGATTGGGGATCACCATGACATCACCTTCCCTGTTGTGGACACACAAAGGGGCATTGTAATTAGAAGACCAGAGGCATTGAGAGGACGATCAACTCTCACGTCCGAAGCAGGACAACCATAAACTCCCAACTCTGTATGTCAGCCAAGCAGCAGGATGCAGCCAACCGGTGATGACTTCTACTGAAGCCTGTGGCGACCACAGCAGCACTCACACAGTCACTACTGGCAGGAGACAGAGGGTGAGGCCTCGCAGTACCGCTGAGATCCAGATAATTCATTACCCAGAAGAGTCTGAGGCTGCTAGCTAGAGAAGGCATGAAGAAAATTTGAAGCAAATGACGGTCTTTCAAAGAGGGTTTGAGGGGCTTATGAGAGCTTTTCTTGATTAACAATAAAAAAAGAACACACACACACACGTTTGTGCTGCTTAGAATGTTTTTCTACAAATTATGTTACATTTGTATGTTACATTTGTGATTTAACAGCCAGCTGTGCCTGATTGAATTTTTTGTTTTTGTAATGTTCCAGAAATGTCAATGCACTTTTGCTGTGCGGATTTACGCACATTCTAGAGATGTTATATTAATGTACTTGAAATGAGGCTCTGGAGATTGTTTTGAGCCATGAAATAAGCTATTGGTGCTGTTCTTCTACACCTGGTATTCTCTGAAAAGATGTAATTTGACTTGAATTGCAAATTTTATACATTTTAAAAGAATTATTCCTTTGCTTTAAATCAATACTGTTTGACCACCTGAAATTTTACAGTTCATGGAAAGCTTAATTAAACAATTAAAATTTCTGAAAGGGGCCTCCGTACGGTATCTCATTGAAGAAAAAAAACATTAAACAGGTTCCAGTTCCATTCATTTATCATTTCATTCATTTCTCATGAGTTCAATAGTTGTCATCGCCTTGTCTCGGACATCCCCCAGGATGTTCCTCACAGACACTGGAAACCTCTAAACCCATATTGTGCAGGACACAAGCTGCAGTGATTATTTTGACCACAATGTCCAGTCTGGTGTTTTGACGGTCACAGAGTCTCCTCCATCTGCACTTCATCTGTACATCACAGAGTCTCCTCCATCTGCACTTCATCTGTACAAACACGTCTTCCACCACAACCCTTCCACGACTGATGCTTGAATTCATTTGTAGGTCCTCTTGTGTCAGTGTCCAGTTTTGGTGTAAGAACAAAGGGATTGTAATTTGAAATGTATGCACCATCACCTAAAAGATGATAGGGCCCCATCAGCTCCTGCCAGTTTTCCATGAAAGAGGAGGCTCTTAGCATGCGGGAATCGTGTACCTTTCCTGGTGCACCCATAAAAATGTCCATAAAGTCACCTTGATCATCTACTATCCCTTGTAGCAGGACCGAATAAAACTGCTTGCGATTTAGATAGTCTCCATTCCTAACCACAGGCCCTTGAATTTTTATGTGGCACCCATCAACTGATCTGATGATGCCTTTTATGCCACAAACACGGTGAAAAACTGTGGAAGAGGCTCTTTTTTCACAGGCAGTTGGCCACGTGATGCAACTCTCTGCTATGGTGCAAGCCACATCCAGGATCTCTACCACAACATTGTGTGCTGTACCTTGCGAGACATAGTATTTATCTAAAGTTTCCCGGAAAGAATTCTGGTTTCCCATGTACCACAGGAAAATGCAGGCTTTCTGGACAACATTTGGTTGAGGTCTACCTCAATGGTGGTTATGATCAGAGAGCCCAAAGGCTTTTAACTTGCCGACAAAGACGTCAAACTGCTCTCTGCTAAATCTCAGATGGCTCTGGAATGTTCGGCCCCCCATGCAGGCAAGTCCACTCTGAGCCAGTTTTTAGGATTGGTTGCATTGGATGCTGGAGAAGTTGCAGAATGGCAACTCTGACAAAAACACATATGATGAACATTAATATTAGTTTTAATTATTTCCTGAAACTATTTCCTAGTTAGGATTCAGAAAAATGGTCACAATTCCATGAAAAGATGCAGAAAATAAGTAATTATATTAAAGATACATTTACTTAAAAGGAGATTACACACAGGATTAAAATTAAAAACACAATGAGCACATATTACAACTCATGAGTCACAAACAGCAGCGCTCTAGTCTGAGTGAACCTGAATATAAGAGTGTGTATTCTTTCAGAAGACACATATGCATTCAGTGTCAGTCGAACCAGAATGACGCTGTGTGGGACTCTTGGGGTATTTATTTGGGGTGGATGATTAGAGATAATTCTTCCTTGCAGAACTGTAATCATCTTAGTAATTCACCTCTTTATTATGTGTACCTGTAAACTACATATTTTTCAAATGAAAATATTTATGTGAACGTAGTGAAGTACAATTTTTGTATTGTATTGGAACATTATGCTACTAAGTGTAATCTGGAAATTCCCATGCTAGCGTGTTTTGTAGCTGCATAAGCAACCCTACGGTGGAGGAGCCAACGCTAGCGAAAGCACAAGCCTGTACACATAGCATAAACCACAAGACGAGAAGGAACAGTGTAGACAATCGGACCTTTTTCGTCTCGATTCTTGATCCTCCAATTGGCGTTTGGATTCAAAGTATTTATTTAATGTTTGCATATAGAATGGCAGTGCAAACAATGCTTTGGTGTCCATATTGCCTTTGTCACTTGAACGCCGAGCCTTTTCTTCATGACCAGACTTCACGAGTTCCATTTGAAGGCAGCAATAGTGGCATCTTCTTTTTCGGGCAAACTAAAGACTGAACACCTTGTGCGGAGATTCTTAGTGTTGAATCAACACTACTGCTGTCTATATCATAGATGTACTGAATTACAGCTGGATGTGTTCTTTAAAGTGGCTTTAATAGCTCATAATAAAGCTATTATGGTTTTTCATTATTTTAATGTCATTGGGTCTCATTCATGAAACGTGAGCAGAACGAATTTGTGTGTAAACTGTTCGCAGATGGAAATTTACGTACATCCCCACCCTCATCAAAATTTTAGTTGCTCCGATCTTTTCATAGCTACTAACAAAATCTACACATGCTGCTGACCATGCAAAGTGCTTGTGTAAATTTAAGAAGGCACATAAATAATGCCTGTCACTATTGGAAATTACTATTTTAATTCATTGCACTTTGTTATGTACACAATACGCAGATGCCTTTGAAACAAGTAAAGCCTAAACATGTCAAACGATTAAAAATATAACACATTTAGTTAAATTAGTTGGCAATTGGCAGGTTTAAAGCAATTCTTACCTAGCTGGCATGCGGCACAGCTCTTAGTAAAAATTTGGACATGAACAACTCCGCCTCCCTCCCACCCTCTTCCCCCTGCCTGACCTCTGAGGCTCCCCTCCTCCCCTGACGCCTGCGGTGAGAAAGTGAAAAGCGCAAATGAAGATGCTTTCACACCGGACGCGAAACAAATTTTTCGCACAACAGATTACATTCAAAGTCAAAGACTCGGATCTCGCGCATATATGCGTCTTTGAATTGAGTTGGAATGTAATTTATCGTACGAAAAATTCGTTTCGCATCCGGTGGGAAAGCATCTTGAAACGCGGAAATTGAGTCAGATCCAGAGGCACCAGTTAGGGAAAACTAACCAACAGTAATGACATAATATTCAGTTCTATAAGTGGTATAAAATAATATGCCCTCGTAATATCTGACGAACGACCAATAATGTTATTATAGTAATTATAGCATTTCAGCGCCTGTTTGTTTACAGTCAGATGCCTCGTTTTTCGGCAGAATTCATACTTTTGTACATATTTTATTGCATGACTGCTGTCATAACGTCTTACCAGAATTTTCCCGGTAACGTTTGTCATTAAAACCGCAGCAACTGCTCCTAATTTATTTGCAGGCTAACTGTTGAGTACCTGTTCTGTCTCTACAGCTCTGCTGCTCTGGCAGAGAGGTGCGCGACTCGCAAGCAGTGACAGTGGTAAGCAATTGGAAGGAACTCGGCGACAGATAACAGACTGGACCGAAGAAAATGATTGGTCAGACTTTTATTTGAAATATACGAGAATTGAATATTGATGAGTTTCAACACCTGGTGGATTTCTTTTACATTTTAGCGTGCCATACGCTTATTAGGAGCATTTTAAGATTACAATGTGAATCTATGTGAATCGACTCAACAGATCACACATTCTTCCTACATGTTGAATGATGATAATTAAAGGGGACCTATTTTGCTATATTAACAAGGTTATATTTTGATCTTGGACTCCCCTGAGTACTCCTGATCGTTCAAAGTCCAAAACAGGGTCCTTATTTTGCTCATACTGCCATCCTCAAAAATCCCCATTTGTAGTCCATTGTAGTCTCTGCCTTAAGCGCCTCATTGGGGCGGCTTTTGTGCTATGGCCCTCACTCCCCATGTGCCCAATTTCTTCTGACTGGCCAGCTCTGTGGAGGGCGGAGTTGGGCGGAACGAGGCTGCAGAATGCAGTTTCCGGGTCCGCCTCCCCAGAGTGAAGCGCGAGACACGGCTGCCATCTGATAAAGAATTGGCGGGGAAACTCTGAAATCTAATGCCAAGTGACCAGTGTTTGCTCGCGGAAAATGGGAGAGTTATGGATAGTGCGCGAGTCGTGAGAGCTAGATAGAGCTCCGGTTATGTCATGAAGATAATACAGGTTTTACAGACCATGAATTCAGTTTGCATGAACAGTTGCTTAGATGGAGCTAGCGAATTGATCACCTCTACAGGAAAGAATTTAATATTCAATCAACAGCAATGCTGAGAAATCGTTTGTGATACCAGCCACGTTATAGCCTGTGTGTTTCCCCATTGCTTTCACCGGTAGCATCAGAGAGCTTACCCAGATATTGGAGAAGTATCAGGCAGACCCCGGTCATGGATAAGTAAAGCAATCTTTTCACAAGCATCCAAAAACGCAACCCAGGCTTTGCAAAACCTACGTCTGGTTCAACTGCACCTCTCAGGTTAGCTTTAACTGTAGTGGCTACAATCAGGAAACGTTATTATGAAACTGTCACATTGATGCTTACTGAAGTAACACAAACATACCGATCAGAATTGCTGCATATAAGTTAACCAGGAACATTTTTAATTAGCAGAGCACGCAAACTAACATGCAGTAGCTGATAAGCAGTCAAGACTTTGAATGTAATCTGTCACGCAAAAAATTTGTTTCGCATCCGGTGTGAAAGCGGCTTGATGTGGCCATAACGTGTGTATTCACGCCTTTGCAGTGAATTTGAATGTGGGCTAATCTGTCCCTTGAAAAATTTGTTTTGCATCCAATGTGAAAGCAGCTTTATGGATAGTATGCGACAGCTAAAGAGACCTCGGTTATGTTATGAACATAATACAGGTTTTGCAGACCTTAATTCTGATCGGTATGCTTGTGTTACTTCAGTAAGCATCAATATGGCAGTTTCATCATAACTTCGCTCAATTGTAGCCACTACAATTAGTAGTAGTATAAGCTTCACTTATCCATGACCGGGATCAGCCGAATACTTCACAAATGTCTGGGTAAGCTCTCTAGTGCTACCGTGAAAGCAATGCGAAACGCAGAAGCTCTACTGGTTTACAAATGATTTCTCTGAACTACCTTGACATAATTTCATCCCCCTTTAGAAATTGTTGTGGCTAATTGTAATGTGAATATAGGCCACTGGATGGCAGTATTTACCTTTTTTTTGGAAAATCAGTACTTGTTGAAAATCATGTGTGCATCTACCAGATTCCCCGAAGCCATACCTCTACGTAACATCAAGGCAACTGCAATCTCAAAGGCTTTGATAAAATTCTTCACGTTGTTTGGCCTTCCCAGGGAAATTCAGTCAGACCAAGGTAGCAATTTCACTTCTGGTTTGTTTCAGCAGGTTGTGTATGAACTAGGTGCAAAGCAGATTCTTTCTAGTGCCTATCGTCCAGAAAGTCAGGGTGCCTTAGAGCGGTTTCATTCCACTCTCAAGACAATGATGAGGACTTATTGTTATGACCATGAGAAAGACTGGGATGAAGGTGTTCATTTGCTGTTGTTTGCAGCTAGAGAAGCAGTGCAGGAGCCTACTGGATTCAGTCCATTTGAGCTAGTGTTTGGTCATGAAGTGAGAGGACCTTTGCTATTATTGAGTGAACAATGGCGAGAGGAAGAGCCGCAAATCAGTCTGACTATGTTAGCAAGTTCAAGGAAAGATTGCGTGCAGCTTGTGACCTAGCCAAAGAGAACTTGAAATCAAGTCAGGGAAAAATGAAAACTTGGTATGATCATAAGGCTAGAAGCCGTGAGTTTAAACCAGGAGACAAGGTCCTTGTGTTGTTTCCCTTGCAGCCCAATCCATTGCAGGCTAGATTTCATGGTCCTTATGAAATTCTGACAAAACTCAATGATCTCAATTACATTGTGAAGACTCCAGATAGGAGAAAACCAAAACAATTGTGTCATATTAACATGCTAAAGCCTTATCATGACAGAAATGCTAGGGTTGCAGCTGTCACTTCAGATTCTCCAATGGTCGAAACGTGTGAAGATGGGGGGGAGTTTCAAGATGATGAACCTAGAATTAAAGCTGAAGTTCTTTCATGTAAATTGTCAAATTCTGAAGTGTTGCAAAATCTTGATGTAAAACTCCAGCACTTAGAACCCTCACAGAGAGATCAGTTTGAGAGGTTGATCAAGAAATATGAAGATCTATTTCCTGATGTTCCAAAAAGAGTTTCTATAGCCTCTCATGATGTAGATGTTGGTGATGCCAAACCAATAAAACAGCATCCGTACCGGATGAATCCTGAAAAGAGAAAGATTGCTGAGAAAGAGGTTGAGTACATGTTAGAACATGATATTATCAGACCCTCCAACTCAGATTGGAGTTCACCCTGTGTGCTAGTTCCAAAACCTGATGGAAGTACTAGATTCTGTACAGATTATCGCAAAGTCAATGCTGTAACTAGAACTGATGTGTTTCCAATACCTAGGATTGATGATTGTATTGATAGAGTAGGGCAAGCAAAGTTTCTGACCAAGATTGATTTATTGAAGGGTTATTGGTGTGTGCCTTTAACTGGGAGGGCCAAGAGCATCTCTGCTTTTGCCACACCATCTGGATTGTACCAGTATGAAGTCCTACCCTTTGGCATGAAAAATGCCCCAGCATGTTCCAAAGGATCATACAGTCTACAATCGCCGGATTGCCACACACGGGTGCGTACATCGATGACCTGATCACATGGAGTGACTCCTGGGAAGAACATCTAAAAGATGTAGAGACGTTGTTCCAGCGCCTGACCCAGGCTAACCTGACTGTTAACCTGAGCAAGAGTGACTTTGGTTGTGCTACTGTCACCTATCTTGGCTACGTCATAGGCCAGGGTAAGGTGGCACCCATAAATGCTAAAGTCCAAGCCATCATGGACTTTCCAGTTCCTGACAACAAAAAAGCTTTGCGCCGCTTCCTTGGAATGATCTGGTACTACCGCAAGTTCTGCAAGAACTTTGCTGAGATTGCTCTCAGTCTAATTAACTAACTGAAGAAAGGCGTAAAGTTCACTTGGGATGAAGCATGCCAGAGAGCCTTAGATCGCCTGAAGTCTCTGCTGTGTCACTTCCCCGTGCTCAAATCTCCTGACTTCAACAAACCGTTCTCCATCGCGGTCGATGCTAGCGACCAAGCTTGTGGATCTGTGCTCCTACAGAGAAGTGACTCTGATGACATTGAGCATCCCGTGGCATACTTCTCCAGGAAGTTCAATCGCCACCAAAGGAACTATTCCACAATAGAGAAGGAACTGTTGGCTCTGGTCCTTTCATTACAACACTTTGAGGTTTATGTTTGTACGGGGCAAAAGCCAATGATTGTATACACTGACCACAATCCGATAATGTTTTTGAGTAAGATGAAAAACAAGAATCGGAGATTGTTGAATTGGAGTTTGATTTTACAAGAGTTTGACTTGGAAATTAAGCATGTGAAGGGTACAGACAATGTAATTGCTGATTGCTTATCCCGTGTTTGAATATGTATATATATATATATATATATCCTGTGTTTATTTGAATATTGTATGATATGTATGTATAGACAAGTGTTTACTTAACTATTTTGTATTGAAAAGAAAAATTTTGCCTTTATGAGTCAAAAATTTTCCCTTTTGGAATGGAGGTGTAATGTGAATATAGGCCACTGGATGGCAGTATTTACCTTTTTTTTTTTTTATTCAGCTCAGACTGGAGCTATGTTTAGACATGTCCTGGACATGTCTGGGGCATGTCCCCGAAAAGTAAAAAAAAGAGGTCTAAATGTGGGTGGGGTCTGCAAAAGAGTATATAAGGAAAAGAATTGAGACAGTAAAGTAGTAGGAGAAATTGCAAGAAGAAGGATACATGCGACCAGACCTGTCATTTCTGTTCAAGACCTGTGAAGTTTCTTTTGTGGATTTTTGCCTGTGTTTGAGCCTTTTTTTCCTCATCCAGCACATCACCAGGAAACCCACCAAAGGGACTGTAAATATTTCTGTTTTTTTTTTACTAATCAATCTTGGTCAGTTAATTAGTTGTTATTAGTCTTTGTCTGTTTAATTAAATGTGTTTAAGTTTTAAATTGTGTCTGTCATCCCTTGCTGTTGCTGTTGCGCTGTGAATCTAATAACAAATTGGGGCCATAACACTAGTAAAAAGCCGAAAATTAATTAGGAAATTCTCTCCTGTAGAAGTGATCGATTCGCTTGCTCTACATAAGCAACTTGTGGGCGCTAACGGAACTTACTGGATATAAGTTAACCAGGAGCATTTTTAATTAGCACAGCACACAAACTAACATGCAGTAGCTGGTAACTGAGTATTCATAACAACCAGAGACAAACCCCTTCAATACAGGTTTTACAGACAGTTCCGTTACCGTGGACAGTTGTGCCAAGCATCCAAATTACGAACAAGTATTAAAAGTTAGCTTCAAATGAGGTTTATGTTCTCACACCTTCTGAAGAATTTCCCCTCATACTACTCTTGCATATTTAAGGCACAAACATTAGCAACAGGAACTTGGCTACGTTAGCCTCAGTGCTTCAGCCACTATCAACTGCAGTAAAAGCAACTTACAGCTTCCGTGCCTGTGAGTCCCGGACAGTCGCGACCAATACAGGTTTTATCTTCAGATATTTTAGAAAGCCTGCACTTGAGGCCAGTTGTTTGTGCTAACTATCACTAGCGGTCCTGCTAGCCCCCCGTAACACGTTAGCTTATTAACAGCTTGTGGCTCTGAGTTCTTGATCGATGCAACTGCTTCAGGTTAGAGAAGCAGCTGTAATGCTTATCCTATGTCGAATTATCCTTTATTAACAAAGCTGTCTTTGGTGAAATGCTTAGCACAAACAGCTAACGTTCCCTTTGGTCATTGTTGTTTTCTTCCAGCAAACAAAAAAAGCTACCCACTGATTTCTGGTGGCATCCTCTACTGGTAGAGAAACAGGGGCTTTTCTCCGCGTTCAAAAGTAAACGGACAAACAGCTTTGGGAGAGATACTGGCAAAACTGCACCTCAAGTGATCTGCGGTTCTTCTTTTGTATTTCCAAAAGTGTAGATGCTACTAGGGCATAGTAAGATCTACCGTTGTTAGTGCCTGCTAGAATAGTTTCCGGTATGGGCAGGTCCAGCGCCGTGATGGGCTCTGGCTAGGTCTGTACTAAATCGACGGCACAACCTGACGTCAGGTTCTGCCCAGATTTCGCAAAGATCTCGGGAGGAGCTGTTCAGAGAGGAAATCATGTTCATGAAATCATGTTCTTGGATTTTGGCAAAACCTCTGTATCTCATGTTTGGAAACTTTTCAGTGGTTGAGTATGGGCAACCAACATTATAATATTACTAATATGTATTAAAAGAAGGATCAGCATTATAGGTCCCCTTTAACGACAAAAGTGGAGGCATGTCACTGTCTCCGTCAAGTATAATTCCTGACTGAGAGGTCTCCTCAATTATGCCAGCGATGCACTCGTCTGCAGTAGATAGTTTGTCCCATGAATAACAAAAAAGGTCGAAAGTGACATTCCTGATAAATCCTGTTTTTCTGCATCACAAAGTACGTGGTGCAGAAAAACAGGTTTCATCAGGAATGTCACTTGTGACCTTTTGTTATTCATGGGATGAGTTGTGACTGTGAGCCTCCTCCTCCTGTGGCTGATGTATTTTTTTGTGCGTGCTTATGCGTTTCTTTGCCTCCAGTTTTGTGTCAAACCATTTACGTTCACCTCGGATATGGTTCTTTTGACTACAAAGACAACGTTAACGGCATCTACCACCTCCCTCCAGGCCACCAATTATGATGTCACCAATTAAATTTTTGCACTAGCAGATAGTTTGGCACATCCTTAAATCAAGCGGGTTACACCCACAAGACTGCACCGTTATTTGTTTCCAAAGCTCATTTACACTCTGGAGCAAAAATCAATATATGGTAAGGGGCGTGACATTTCCAATGCATGCATGAAGCGGTTGACCAATCACAAGTGAGTGATCAGATAACCCCAATGTGCTCTGATTGGTCTTTCAGAAGGGCGGGGCCAGGACCTCAACAGAGTGGTCGTGTTCAAAACCACGCAATAACTTACTACTCGCACTACCGATGACGTCAGATTTAGGGGGTAGGGCAGGAGTTGGCAATTCAAGTCCTGGAGGACCGGCGTGATTGCAGGATTTTAATTCATCAATTACCCTGTCTAATTGACTTAATTGATTGAATTCACAAATATAAATTTTGTCCAATGATTAGATCAAAGTAAAATGTTTTATGAAGGAAGACTAGAACAGTCTTTGGTGGTCATTCATTATAATATGAAGAAATGCGCCTGAAATGTCAGATTTCACAAATAGTTTGGCTAAATTAGACCATCAACTAATTAAAGGTCAGAATTTGGTGTGACAACCGTACAGCCCTTGTTGCCCACCTCTGGGGTAGGGTGTTCACTTATGCGTGGGGAGGGATTTTGTGTCCACTATAGTTCCCGGATGTATACTAGATTGGGCAGATATTTTGTGGGTGCATTGTCAGCTCACTATTCATACATAAATTGCCCAAGATGCAACACGACGTACTCCGCCAATAAAAAAAAAACTTGCTGAGGAGTAATAAGAAACAGCTATTTAAACGTCAACATGGCGGAATGTGGAGGCGAGGCTGGCTCCAGCCAGCAGCAGCATCAATACAAATGTGAATAAAATGTTGAAATGTTGTAAACCGATCTTGTAATACTATATATGGTAAAATGATATTCAGCTGAAGGTGTACTGAACGTATTATTTTGAAGTTGTAAAGAACGTTACCGCCTGATTATGTACTGTTGGCATCAGCATATATAAAGCGGACCAAAACAGGCTTATAACACTGCAGTTGTAACTGGTGTGAAAGTGAGGAATGTTGTTGATTCATCCGTGTAAAATGTTGGATCTAACGACGCACATCTTGCACGTTTGTTCGTTTCTTATAGGGACAGATGAAGATACCGGGCGCCTCATTGCCTGGAGAGGCTAGAACGAAGCGCTCTTTACAGGACGGGGCAATGCAGCCGTCAGAGGATTTGAGTATGTAAATAATTTTCTCTGAATATTGCAAAGTTAGTAAATGTATATTCAGTTATGTCAATGTCACCGATGTTATGTTTGAGTGTAATGTTCGTGGAGCCAATATGGATTAAAAAAAATGGGAGAACCTCAAACAGAAATATAACGTGAGTTGAGAAATCATATGCACTACAGTCAACACAAAAGAAACAAGATAATGATGGGGATGGTGATGTTCACTTTCTTTAAAATAATCATGCATGTTAGTAAAGGATAACACAAAATATTTGTTTAAACAATAGAATCTGTATGATCAATTTAATTTTTCCAGTTTTTTCTCCTACTTTCCCTAATGTAATCAGGGTACATGATTAGTGCTGAAAGAACATGCTATATAAAGATCATCAGACTTTTTGGTGTATGTTGTGCATGTTTTCTAGGACCTTAAGGCACCTCGGACAGGTGTCAGCACAGAGGGAGGAGAGACCACCACTGCCAGTTGGAAGCGGTTCAATGCCATGGATGAGGTGATGGGGCAGAGGCCATCTATAACACCTCCAGTCTTCATCACCTCATCCGTGGCACCAACATCTGCAGCAGTGGCCTCTCCTCCAATAGAAAGCACTCCTGCCGCCGCAAGCAGTTCCCGGTGGAAACGTGAGCGTGACTGACTCACTTTCCTCTGGGAACACCAGGAGCGAGAGGAGGAGAGAGAGCAGCATGCAGAAGAAAGAGAGGAGAGAAGAGAGAGAGAGGCACGAGAGAGAGAAGAGAGGAGGGAAAGAGAGTGGAGATAATGGATGGATTGTAGAACAAGGTACGAGCGACGAGAGAGAGAGAGGAGAGGCTCCTGAGCTTAATTGACCTATTAAGGAAAAAATAAAAGCGTTTTGTGTTGTGTCTTCCTGATTCAAAAGCTTTCATACTTTCGAGGTCCCCTTGTCTGTAAATAATTGGAGAGACACAAAACCTGAGAAGTTATCACATTTCATTCCAGCCTTGAATCGGACAATAATCCAAACCCAGTGAGTAGTCCTTGCGCAAGGAGAACTCCCCCCATGTTCCCACATAGCCATATTTATGGAGAAAACCCCATCAAATTTTGTTCCCATCACAATGCATGGGTTATCTCAGTGGTCCCCAAAGTGGGAGGCGCAGAGCAATTGCAGGGGGGCGCGGGGTGCAGGAAGCAAATTTTTTACCCCCCACTAGAGTTCCGGACACCAACAGAAAATTATTTGCATGCAGTTCATTCGCTGCCCAGAATTCTGTGATTACATCGTAAATGCCTGCCTTACTCTCAACATAACTGTTCGCCAAATCATTCATCTAGCCTGCCATTTTCATTAATAATTTGTTATGAATGTAGTTGTTCAAACTTTTGAAGCTGATAAAATGAGCTGGTTAGAATCAATGTAGTTTCGCGATACCCAACTCGCCGCTTTTTATCCTGCACTGATCTGGCATATTGATAATACAATGGTAAGTGACACCGAACAAAGTCTGATGAATACAAAGCAGAAATAACTGAGATAGCGTCATCTAATTCCCGATAATATGAATGGTCTGTAGACCTACAGATTATTTGTATCTAGCCTCGCTACTGAACGTTACAAAGAAATGCAGGTTAGGGAAGTGGTGTTCATGATTTTTTTTTTTTGCACTTCGTTGTCGGCTGTTAATATAGGTTGATTATGGCGCTTTCTTTCTGCATCATAGAAAAATCTTTTTAAGAATACTGCTATACTCAGGCAGAGGGGTGTGATACAGCCTAATGATTCTATACTTTAAAAGCGGTTTTGAATTATTAAATTTTCGTGTCCTTAATTGGAAAATTACGGTGGCCGTTTCCAAACCTGCCAGTCGTTTTTAATGTTTCCAGCTAGGCTAGACCAAAATCATCTGTTCAGAGCATTCATATTCTCTAGAATAAGCTGACGCGATCTCGGTTTACGTATTTTAACTTAAGAGTGCGAGGCCAGTGGAGAGAGAAAATCGAACTGTCTCGTGACACTCCTTCAGCGGTTCGGCACAAGGTCGCTGATTGGCTGTATGCAAGTAAGTTTCTGTTGGTGTCCGGAAAATGCATAAATAGTAATGTTGTTGACTATTCAAAAAATAAACCTGTTACGCTGAACATAATTACACAGTTAAGTTGCTTGAAAACAGTTACACTTAAAATAATTACACTGTGGTTGTTTGTTATTTTGTTATTTCTAAAAGTAGCCTAGTTGTGGTTTATGACAACCTATAGTTTATGACCGTTTACTTATATTTTCTAAAAAAAGGTTGAGGTTTATATTAATTGCAATGTGTGAAATAAACTGCAATGGACAAAATGTGCGTATGTATTACGTTTTTTTTGGGGGGGCAAACATTTTCTTATGTACCAAAGGGGGGCCCAGCAGAAAAAGTTTGGGAACCACTGGGTTATCTCTACTGTTTTCTTTCTCCTATTGGTTGGCAGCTCTCCATAGGATTCTCTGGAAAATATTGGTGGTGCACAGAAGTATTGGTCTCATAAAAAAAGAAAGGAAATACATTAAAAAGGAGAGGAAAAATACAAAGGAATATGATTCAGATAGAACCATGAATGATTGAATTGTGTTTTCAGTAACTATTTTTTTTTTTTTTTTTTTAATATTTTATTTTCAAAGTTTTTCGACATTTACACAGGCCTGCAAAATGTTGCCATACAGTAATACATCAACACAGATACACACGCCATGTCAGTTATTAACAATAAAGACAAACAAAAAAAAAAAAAAAACTAACAAATTTGCTACATAAGCCTGCAGACATAATATGACAAACATTCAACAGGGACAAAAACATTGTATAGCAGTTCTTTAAATGGGGAATTTCCAGCCGGTCTAGTTTAGACCATCATTGCATTTTTTTTTTTTTTAAATTCTATTTTAGCAGCACAAAATGGACAAACCGCAAAAAGAAAGGAAAAGAAAAAAGGGGAAAACCTCTATTCTTTCCTTAACAGACACAGGAAAGGCTTCCATGTTCGAAAAAAGGCCTCTTGAGATTTTCCCTCGCTAGAACCAATCTGCTCCATTTTAGCAATGAACAGCATCTCATTTAGCCATCTGTTAAAACATGGGGGCAGAGGGGACTTCCAGTTTAATAAAATTAACTTTTTTGCTGCAACCATGCCTGCTTTGAGAATTTGCCTCTGATGGGAAGGGATGGCTGCTAAGTTATCGGAGCATCCAAACACTGCCAGCATACAATCTGGGGGAATGTTCCTTTCCAGCTGTCTGGAAAACCAATTAAATATACTCAGCAACAAAAGTTTCTGTGACACCAATATTGTTAATTATTTTTCATAACGCAATTATGAAATTGTCATACATGGTGATATCAGACTGAAACAGTACACGTAAACACAACATTGAAATGGAAATCATGAAAATGCGAGAAAATGACTGCACGTGAAAATGTGCGTAAATCATGCTTGTGGATGGCAATAAAAGAGAATTTTTGGAATGTACACATTGTGCCTGATGAACGACGGAAGCATCACTTATCGAAAACACAACCATTTCGGATCAGGAACTCTACCCTCTAAATGCCAAGACTGTCTGAAAATGATCGGTGGAGGGCTATTGGGATGATTGAATCCGGAACCTCGCAGAGGGAAGTTGCTCATCGCCTGAATGTCCACCGAAACACCATTTGGAACTTATGGCAGCGTCATCAGCAGACAAGACATGTCAGAGACCGTCCTCGCAGCGGCTGTCCACGAGTAACCACTCCCAGACAGGACAACTGGATTCGAACAACCCATCTCCGAAATCGATTCCAACCTGCAACCATAACTGCAAGAACGATACCTGGTTTGAGGCGACTGTCTGCACAGACAATCCGTCGCCGTCTCCGTCATTTTGGCATTGTCCCACGTCGGCCAGCAAGACGTCCAATACTCACAGTACAACACCGACGACTGGGTCTACAGTGGGCACAACAACATCGACGGTGGATCCAACGTCAGTGGGATCTTGTACTCTTCACTGATGAATCAAGATTCATTCATCGGTGGTACCGTTTTTGATGCAACATGGTCCCGGAATAACGCTGCAACATGATAACGCCAGACCACACGTTGCAAGGATTGTACAGCAGTATCTGATGCAACAACATGTCAATGTCCTGCCATGGCCAGCCAGATCCCCAGACATGTCCCCAATCGAGCATCTTTGGGACGAGATGGATCGACGTTTGCGGCGGTTGGATAACCCGCCAGCTACACTCCAGGAATTGCGACAACGTCTACGTCAGATTTGGAATGACATCCCACAGCAATTTGTGGCACATCTGATTCAGTCCATGCGCCGGAGATGCGTTGCTTGCATCATGGCACGAGGAAGTCACACCCGGTATTGAAGTGTGAAGGTCACAATTGGTTAGACGTCAGACAAGTGCTTCATGACGCATGAAAATGACATTTTTCGTTTTGAGTGACGTTGGCACTGAAAAGTCAGTGTTTCTCCTGTTAAATAAACATATTGATTGCATTGAGATCTTAGCGTGTCATTTATAACATACACATAAATTGTGTCACAGAAACTTTTGTTGCTGAGTATATATCACTCCAAAAACTCTCTAGCTTTGGGCAATGCCAGAAAAGATGAGAGAGTGAACCATCAGCCGTACAGCACCTATTGCACATAGGAGATATTATTGGATACATCTTATGCAGTTTAACTTTAGAATAATGTAGTCTATGTAGGACTTTGAATTGAATTAATCTATATCTTGAATTAATAGAACAGCTTTGTGTTGCAGCCAGACATTCCTCCCAGAGTTCGTTAGATATTGAAACATCTAGCTCTGTTGCCCAGACCTCCCTAAGATGACTGGTATCAACTGAAACTGAAAGAATATCGACAAATTTAGATACAAGGTTTTTAGAATTTGGCACATTAAGTAGAAGGTCATAGAAAGGATGACTCTTGGGTTTGGTCATAAAGAGAGGGACGCATTCTCGTATAAAATGTCTAGCCTGAAAATAGCGGAAAAAATGTGATTGGGGAAGATTATATTTAGTTTGAAGTTGAAAAAATGAAGCAAATTTATTATCTAAATAAAAATCGGCAATACAGCATAGTCCCTTCTCTCTCCAATCCAAAAACACTCCATCAGATAATGCTGGTTTAAACAAATAGTTAGAGGTTATCGGTAAGTGTACAGAAACCTCTGAAAGGCTAAGATATTGCTTAATTTGGTTGAGAATTTTCAGTGAGTCCTTAATTATAAAGTTGTGACCGATAACCTTGGAAATCTTTACTTTGCCAAAAAGCAACACTGAAGGAAAGGTCTTCAAAATTTTGGCTTCAATCTTTGGCCAAAGAGGGACAGATATGGACCAGTCATTACTGGGTGTGGCTGTTCGCCAAAAGCATAGAGCCCTCATATTTGCAGCCCAATAATAATGTCTAAATACCGGGAGTCCAAGGCCTCCCTCCCTCATGTCTTTCTGTAAATGAACTTTGGAAATGCGCGAGGGTTTATTTGCCCAAACAAATGAAAGGAGGATTGAGTCTAATTGTTTGAAAAAAGACACAGGTAAAAAAATTTGAATATTTTGGAAGAGGTACAGAAATCTTGGAAGTACAACCGTTTTTATTGCATTTATGCGCCCAATCATAGAGAGTGGAAGTAAATTCCATTTCCTAGTAATAGCTTTTAAGTTATCTAACATATCAATAAAATTTGATTTTAGAAGTTTGGGATCTCTGAAAATCCTAAGACCTAAATAAGTAAGATGGGTCGTAGTTAGTTTAAATGGAAGAGACTTCAAAAATACTGGATTCAAGTCATCATTCAGAGGCATAAGTTCACTTTTATCCCAATTAATGGTGTAACCTGACAATCTACTGAATGATTTAATGTATGTTAAGAGATGAGGAATTGATGTTTCTGGCTTGGATACAGAAATCAAAAGGTCATCAGCATAAAGATTTATAAGGGTTTCAGAGTCACCAAATTTTATACCATAAATATGCGGGTGGCCCCTAATTCCTATCGCAAGAGGTTCTAAAGCGATGTTAAAAAGAAGGGGAGAAAGAGGATCTCCTTGTCTAACACCCCGTTGTAAATCAAAAGGTTGAGACCTATCTGCATTGGAAAGAATAGAGGACACTGGATTTAAGTAAATAAGTTTAATCCATTCTTTAAATTTTGTCCCAAACCCAAATTTTTCCAATGTTGTAAACATATACGCCCATTCAATCTGATCAAAAGCTTTTTGGGCATCAAGCGATAAAATAACAGCTTGAGTGTCCTTGTCAAATGCAGAATATAATGTGTTGAGAAGCAATCGAACATTACTGAAAGAGAATCTGCCTGAAATGAAACCAGTTTCATCCGGGTGAATTATTTTTGCAATGTGATTGCCCAATCTTGTGGCCAGAATCTTAGTGATTACCTTATGATCACAGTTAAGAAGTGCTATGGGTCTATAGCTTGCAGGATCAGTCTCTTCTTTACCTTTTTTAAGAAGCAAGCAGATATTTGCCTCATAAAGTGAGTTGGGAAGCTTCTTTCTCTCTAAGGCATCATTCATCATTCTAAGCATGAAGGGAATTAATTTCTTGTGAAAAGCTTTATAAAATTCACAGCTAAAGCCATCAGGACCAGCTGTTTTGCCAGCAGGAAAAGCGTGGATAGCCTTAAAAATGTCTGACTCAGAAATTGGTGCATCCATGTCATTTCTAGAGTCACTATCTAGTTGAGGGATATTAAGATTTGCAAAAAATTCAGAAAATTCTGCCTCTGTGGTCTTAATTTTCTTCAAATACAGGTCTTTATAGAAATCCCTGAAACAAGTATTAATCTCTCCTGGATTGGTGACTATTTTACCAAATTTGGATTTAAGCCTATGAATGGCTCGATTAGCTTGTTGTCCTCGCAGTTGACTTGCTAATAATTTCTCCGGCTTATCCCCAATTTCAAAATGTTTGTGTTTTAGTTTTAAGAGCAGGTTATTAACGCTATTACTAGTTATGGTGTTATATTCATGTTTTAATTCAAGAATCTTATTATAATCTGATTGTAAAAGAGATGATCTATAAGTCTCTTCCAAAACCGGAAGGGTTTTCTCAATATCTGAAATACGCCGATTTAATTTCTTTTTTTTAAATGATTCGAATGAAATGATATGTCCTCGCATCACAGCTTTAAAGGCCTCCCAAAGAGTGGAATCGGAGACCTCTCCATTATCATTATAAACAAAGAATTCATCAATTCGCAGATTCATATATTCAATAAAAGTATGGTCTTCAAGGAGAAGAGGATTGAAACGCCAACTGTAATTTGGTTTGGACAGAATATTTTGGAATTGGAGTGAGACCGGACTATGATCTGATATTATAATATTATGATACTTCGAATTAGTAATATTAGAAATCAGTTCAGAAGATACCAAAAAATAATCAATTCTAGTATAAGAATTATGAACGGGAGAGTAGAAAGAGAAATCTCTGTCTGCAGGATGTTGGAAGCGCCAGATATCAATCATATTCCTAGTTTTAATCAAATCGTTCAAAGTTTGTACAGCAGATAATGTAGAAGGCTTTTTTGTTGAGAGTCTGTCTAATAATGCGTCTAGGTAACAATTGAAATCACCTGCAATGATAACATTGGGATTCAGAGCTGGTATCAAATCAAAAATTTTACGAAAAAAAACAATCAACAGCATTTGGACCATAAATTTTAATCATTGTTATTGGAAAGCAATTTATATGACCTGTGATCATTAGGTATCTACCATATGGGTCCACCACCATAGATTCAAGACAAAATGGAATATTTTTGTGAAATAAAATAGCGACACCCCTAGCTCTTCGAGTAAAAGGTGCTTGATATACCTGCGAAATCCAATTTGTCCTCAACCTACGCTGATCACTGGCACTGAGGTGGGTCTCTTGAAGAAAAATAACATCTGCTTTCAATGATTTGAGATGGGAGAAAGCTTGGCCTCTTTTAGAGGCAATCCCAAGACCCTTCACGTTCCATGAAACCCATGTTAAATTCTTATTGGTGCTGCTATTTCCAACGTCATCAGGCACCATCAATTATTTTGAAAAGATGACAATCTGACTATTCCCCACAGTAGTGTAAAAGAAACACAAAACAACACAAAACAACAAGCCCTACCCACCCCCTCCGTGCCCCCCCAAATGAGGCACAAAAAGAGCCCAATGTAATTTGGACCATTCCAGGACAACCCCATTACCCCCTCCCATTCCAAAACTAACCTCTATTTAGCCTACTTTAAAGGGTAGCAGTGCTTCTCTTACCCTAGGAGGGAAGTCTGTTACCCTTTTCCATATCAAAGTAGAAATAAAAGCAAAATAATATCGGGATTACGGCTATGGTTACATAGCATTTAAGTTCCCACATTCAGATAAACATAACAGTGATCAAATAGTACACAATCAAACCAGAAGTAAATTGAGACTAAATAGGGTTAGACTTCTATTAGACAACTTAACGCCAAGATCAGAATACAATGTTAATAATGCCAACAATAATAACAAAAAGTTGAATAATAATGGTAGTAACAATAATAATTGCCAAATAATAATAGTAATAATATTAATAATAATAATAAAGAAAACAGATACTATCACCAGGGACAATATTGATTATAAGAAATAGTTCAAGTATTGCAGACTAGTAATAGTAGTAGTAATAATAATAATCATCATAATAATAATAGTAATGAAATAGAGTAGCAACCATAGTATTCAAGCGAACATGCCCCGTAGCCTAGATACATAGAAATAGACCACTTTTTGAATATCAAGAAAACAAAGCACGATTTTGCCACATATTATTCCAGCGAACATACATAGTAATTCCGAGTTTAGAGCCAGGCTTAGCAGGCAATCTGGGTCTGACGTAAACAATGACAAAATAAGAAGACATCCATCATTATGAAGAGCTAAATCAGAACTCCTTACCACATATCAGGCTCACTCGGGAGTCTTTTCTAATGAAGCAACAAACTTCTCTGTCTTGGACAGGTCGCTGAATAACTTCTGTTTAGAATTGTGGATAAGCTTGATGGTAGCCGGATAGAGAAGGAAAGCGCCCATTCCCAACTTGCGGGCCCGTTCCACTATAGGGAAACATTGTCGCCTGCGTTTGGAAGTAAAATCGCTGTAATCTGCGGTAAAGCGGATCTCTTGACCCGCAACCTTTGGGGGTGCTTTCCGTGATTCTTTGAGAATCTGGTCCCGGTCTGTAAAACGGAGACATCTGAAAATCAAGGCTCTGGGATTAGCTGACGAATGTCTCTGGCGTCCTATACGATGTGCGCGCATAAGCTCTGGAGGATTCTCGAAAAGTTTTGGGAACCATTTGGGAGTGTTAACCGTCAGGTAAGCCACAGCATTAGCGCCTTCTTCTCCCTCTTTGAGATTTATTACCCGAAGGTTTTCCCTTCTGGCTCGGTCCTCCATCTCGGCCAAACTGGATTCGGTTTTGGCCAGTGCCTTAGCAAGTTCGGTAGCTTTAGTCTCCGCTGCCTCAGTGCGCGTCTGAAGTACAATGACGGATTTCTTCTGATCTTCAATGTCCTGGTCATGTTGGTTCAGACTTTCTTCCATAGATCTTAGCTGAGAATCAAGGCTATCAAATCTCTCGTTGGTGCTTTTCTGGTAAGCATCGAATTTCACATTGAAATTCTGCTCAGCCAACCTAAAGTGTCTTTTAAGCAGGGCTTCAATTGTAGCCACCGTAAGTTCCGACTCGAGCTCGACGACAGCGTCCTCGGTGTGCTCCTCGGCCGGATCACGGTCAAGGTTGGCTAACTTGCCTCGTCGCCCAGCGCGTCCACGTTGTTCACCAGCCATATTGCCAATAAATTCAAATATACTTGGCAAATACTAATTAGTAAACTTAACTACTAGTTTTCAGTTAACTTGTCAGACTGAAGTTAGGGAGCAAAGTTGCGTACGTTCGCCTACTCCGCCATCTTGGAAAAGTTCTTATTTGCTGTTTTCAGTAACTATTGATTTTACTGAACAAATATTGATCAAAGCTCCAGAAACCAAATACATTTAAAAGTCTCACCTGATTTTCAAATCAACTGAACAGAACAGATACTAATCAAAGCTACAGAACCCCACTGCTTGTGCGTGTTTGTGTGTATTATTGCTGCTGACATGGTGACTGATTGACTATGGTTATTGATTTACTGACGAATATGATGAGAAATATTAAAATAGAATCCTCAATAGTATAATTCTGTTCTTAATGGAAAAAAGTTAAGTTTGGGGAAAAAGGCAGGGTTGTTGATTTGCAAGAGATCATGAAAATGTAAGAGACATGTGATATTAGATTTGTGACCAGCTGGTTTATTTCATTGAGTTTTCATACACTTTTGCATTGTTTTGGTCTGATGATGCATAACAACCAACCGTGAGAGTAAAAACTGTCAAATACCATGGATGTGATGATTTGCTCAGGAACCAGTCGCAAGAACCAAGCAATGCAGTAGATCTGATTTTATTAATAAAGGGGGAAAACCCCCGCAGGGCAGAAGGCAAAGTTACAAAGCCCACACTCCAAAAATCACAATTCAGTTGGGCAAAAATAGAGACAAAAACCAGGGCAGCAATCACAGTACTGGTGGTCGGACAAAAATGGGTTTGGTGCACAGGCACAGGTATATCAGAGAAGCAAAGCCAAAATCCAATGGGCGTAATCCAAACCATAACCAGGGCAGCAATCATACCTCTCATGGTCGGGCAGAAAAGGGTCAAAAAACACAGATGCAACAATAAATCCAAAATCACAAAGCCAAAAATCGAAAAGTCGGACGGTCCAGTCAGAAGAGAATCACTTCGAGAACAAGACAGAATGAACGTGGCACAAGCAAACAGAGAGAAACGATCTGACAAGAAAGTGCTGTGAAAAGAGTCCTAATATGCACTCCAGGGGAATCACATGCTACACAGAACACAGGTGCTGGAAATGAGACTAATAACAAAGGAGGGAACCAGAGGGAGAACCTAATCGCATAAAATAGGCAAAAGCCAAAACGCGGACAGGGATCAGGAGACAATCCTATAGACAAACATACGGCTCCGGTCAGGGAGTTCTAACGCACATATATAATGAGAGAAAGGACAGCGCAAGCAATTGTGTAGAATCCACGGAAAACACAGCAGAGAAAATTCGGGAAAGACAAGGGGCCGAGACTAGAACAGGGCGAGTGCTGAGAGCTGTTAATCATTTAGTAAGTTTTACTAATTACTAATCAATTTATTAAGTAAGCAGCTATACAGTCCCTTAGTGCTTGTTAGTAAGTTAGTATTATATACAATATAAGTTTGTGTTAGTAACTCTAGCAAAATAACAAACTGTTAGTATCAGTTAGTAAAATAGAAAAGCATGATGAAGAAAGTAAACGAGATTGGAAGGAAGGCTGAAATACAGAAACCATTAAATCACCCGAAGAGAGGCACGCAATACCAGGGCTGTGAGCAATGACAAGACAAGAGACCAGACAGGGGGACACAAAGTGCAATGGATGGTAAAAAGCAAAACTTGGACCGGAATAAACTATGGTAAAAAGTAAAACATGGAAAAACTAAACTTAGACAATACATGAATAAATCAAAGTAACCAAATCACAATATGCATTACAAAGAATAGTCAGACACTGCAAAAATCCAAATATGAACAAGCCAAACAGATCGTGGGAATGGCAAAGCAGAACATAGTCATGGTAAGGCAGGGCAGAGACATGGCAAACAGGTAGAATCACAACAATGGAATACACACACAATTTGCATTGCCTGAGAGAACCTAAACAATAATGGAAGGTGTTGCATCTGGTTTTTGCTCTGCAGAAATGGACTAAATATTGCAAGGGAATATGAAAAAGTCCAATATCAACCAGTTGACTAACTTCACTAAAAACCCCTCTATTTCAGGTGGCAACAATCATACATGAATTGAGCAACTTCATTTTAGCTTTCATTGTCCAGCACCATGTTTGAGAGAGAAGCCTTCAGCCTCCATACTTAGCTAAAGGTTTTCCAGGAATGTTTCTGTAATCATAACTTAACCACTAAGCAGATGATTGGTCCACATAGTTTTACCAGAGCCCTGTTAGCCAGCGTGTTTCCAGGTAGATCCAGACAGGCCTTCATGGTTACCGTATCGGTATTGGTTAAACCACCCACCTTCACCCTGCCTGGAAATCCCATACTTTACCTGTTTCGACCTCTTACAACTTGGGCGAGGGGTTGGATTTTTAAGTGGCAATTATAAAAGAACTATAATACAACGATGTACACTAGGGGTGAGTAACACTTAACACTCAAGATAAATCAGGAACAAAAAACTCCCTGGGGAGAGAAACACAAAACAATAATCATGCTCTTGCAGCACTGCAATGGGAACATCAGGAGCAGACACCGATGCTGCAAGTCTGTCCCTGAGGGTGTCCCCGGATTGCTGAAGTGGCTTGTGGGCTTCAACATCATCCCCGTCGTCCTCGTCTTCGACGTCAGGCTCCAAGACATCCATGTTCCCAAGGCAGATGATGTGCACGAAAAGGCAGGCACAGATGACCTCAGGCACAAACTCCACCCTCACCTCCAGTGCCTTTAGGAAAATGGAGCGCCACCTGCTCTTGAGGACCCCGAATGCCCTCTCCACCATGCACCGTGCCCTGGACAGCCTTGTGTTGTACCTGCCTTCCACAGGATTCCGGACAGGCTCCCGGAATGGCATTGTCTGGCAGATGGGCTCTGCCAAGCACGGGTATTTGCCATCGCCCAGCAGACACCATCCAGGAGGTGGGAACAGTTGGTGGACATGGAAGGGGCTGCACCTCAGGACCCGGGAATCCTCAGCCAGGGAAGCCCACCACCACATCCAGAAATTGACCCTTGTGGTCGCAGATGGTCTGGAACTGGACTGAGTAGAACATCTTCCTGTGGTAATAGTCTGCTGCAAACCGCCCTGGTGGAACAATGCGGACATAGCAGCCATCAATGCTTCCTGCCACCCCCAAAAAGGCTGGGGAACCAGACAGCTGCTGGAACCCAGCTCCAATCTCCTCCAGCTCTTCAGGAGTGGGGAAGCGGATGAGCCTCCTGAAAACCCCCTGGATGCCCTTACTGACGTGGTGGATCATGTCATGGTATGTGGTGCCGGGAATGTCAAAGGCCTCTGACACAACCCGGTAGGACATTCCACAGGCCAGCCAGTACACAAACACCTCTATCAATTTCCCCCATCCATGGTCGTTCTCTCCCAGGAGACGGATAAGGCTCTCCAGCGATGACCTTCGTAGGAGGAAGTCCTTCCGCAGGTCACCTCTCTCAAAATAGAGGCGGAATAGGGGATCATGGGGATTCACCATGCAGTATGGCCTTCTCCAACCCATCTGTAAAGGACAATATTTTAAATTATTTATTGGACTATGTACTGAATGTTTTAACTGTTGTTAAATAATTTCATATACGCTATTAACCATTTCACGCAATTATTTAATCCACCATTTTCTTAAATTATATGATAATTTAATTATTAATTGAACTTTTCTTTAAAGTGGTTGATGTAATTTATTAAATTATTGCGTATTGACTGTTTTTTAAAGGATAAATTCACATTTGGCGACTTATTATTATTATTATTATTATTATTATTATCATCTAATATATCTATGAGCTCAAATGTTTCCCTTTATGCATAATACAAATATAAGATTTTTTCCCTGTTGTGCAAGAGCTTATTAAATACTTCATCACACAGCATTTTTATTGCAGATACTGGCCAAAGTTGTTCAACTGAAGTAAAACATTCAAAAATTGAATCGCAGAATTAAATTAGCCATTACATTTTGAAATTCATGGATGCAGGTGTTCGTACTTGCACTAAGGGGTTAATGTGAATTGCGAATGTAGGCTACTTTTCCCCTCCAATTTCATTTGGAGAGCATTTGGCGAGTTCTGTTCCATACCAGTAGCTGTTTAGGTTTAAGTATGTTTCAAGTAGAAATACGATGATAAAAATGGCCTGCTGGTCTGCAGGCCTTGTGTCCCCCGTCGTAGAAGTGACCTGAAACATGTGGCAAAAACTGTTTTGATGGCTGAAAATAATGTGGTGCACTGTACCACAAATAATGGGAAGTACAATGACACTGTAGCTCATTGGTCATTGGTTGAACAGAGAGATGGATGAGGGATGGATATAACCATGGGTTATGAGAGAGATTACAATTTTCATGACTTGTGGATGATGGACGCATCGCCAAGGCATAGTTTTGTGCCCATGGCTGAGATCAACCTAACAAGCCAATAAGAATGTCATATGAATTTGGTGAGCCTCCATCAAAGCTGTCGAAAGTTATTGCGAGTTCAGTGTTCCTCACATATTTTTGCTCAGTGACCTTGAAAACTAGGTCAAGGACAATCATCATTAAACTTGAGCAAGGCCTTCATGAGAGGCATATGTGATGTGAATTTGGTGATCCTCCGTCAAAGCTGTCAAAAGTTATTGCGAGTACAGTGTTCTTCACATGTTTTTGATCAGTGACCTTGAAAACTAGGTCAAGGTCAATCATCATTGAACTTGAGCAAGGCTTTCATGAGAGGCATATGTGGTGAGAATTTGGTGATCCTCCATCAAAGCTGTCAAAAGTTATTGTGAGTACGCTGTTCCCGGACAGACGGACGCACGAACAGCATTTCCATGTCCCCCGTTCCGCGGGGCGACAAATGACAAAAAGATTATGCATGAGAATTAACATTAGATGATAATTTCACAAATTCTTTCTTCATGGTCATTCAATATTCTGAAGCTTACAATTGTTTTTTGGTTGAAGCCAAGCTAACATTTCACTGTCATCTGTTCACACCATCCACTGGGAGTAAGTAAACTGAGTGAAAGTAGTAACTTGTTTAAAATGTTCTCACCTCTGAGGAAAATTCTAAATTAACGGCACAGATGAAACGCAGACGGCGGGCTGATTGTCTCCATCGTCTCCTCACTAACCGCATCTTCACCAGACAAGGCATAACGGCGAAATGGCGGTCGGGGGGTCAAAAACGGCTATTTCAGGTTGGCTAAAGTGAGGCTATAGGTTAACATCCTGTTTAAATCCCTTCGAAGCAAATGCACGATTCATCCCTTTTTGGTCTTCTGTGTATTGTTAGGTTACGGGGGTTTAATTTTGTTGAAAACATTCGAAAATATTCATTACTCAAAGGGGTTCGTTCGTAAATCATTATTTTACACCGCAGAGAAGGTTGCGGTAATACATAAATGACTGTCTATTGACCCTAAATGTCATAAGAAGAAGAAAAAGGAAGGGTTTGTTTGTAGTGTGTAGTGCAAATAGTTCAAGTAGTACATTAGTGCGCGGTTTCAAACAAGGCCAGTGTTTCATGCACAGGCACTACAGAAGTGGTCAGCATAAGAAAACTCATATGTCTTATTTGACAATGAGGCATTTAAACCTTTTTCAGTAGACTTCAAGAATACAGGAATGACCAATGAAAAGTCACTTAATTGGTGCACTTTAAGAGTTCAGAAAGGTAAGGGCGAGGTGGAGGTGATGAAAACGGTAAGTCTAAATGAATGATTCACTGCTGCGAAGCTCTGTGGAGGTGGAGAAAAGATGATCTTTTTTCCCGCTCAAAAACTGAAATTGCTGCTCATAAGAGAAGGCTAATTACAACTGGTAAATTAAAATTGTTCCCATTCTTCGAGCTCAGACGTCTTTCACTACGGAAAGACGCAAGAAGGTCTCCAAATTGACTGCTCTGTGTGTACAGGATCTTACATGAATGGTCGTTGCATATTAAAGTTGTGTCATGAGTTCTGTTGCTAAATTTGGAATTTGTAGCGAGCTTCAGTGAGCAACTAACCCACAATTTACTCAACGCATTTCATTAGAAGACCAAGAATATTATTTTCTGTATATCGTGACTGAATTGTGTAATTTTATGGGGGGAAAAACAATTTCTGTTACAGCCTTTACTGTTACTCCCATTCACTATATCTTGGCGGAGGAGCCAGCTACATCACTCTGCAACTCAGTCAGTCAGCTAGTCGCAGATATGCACACTTGAACCAGCCAGCAAGGGTTTCTAAATTCAGTTAATTGAGTAGCTAGCTAATTTAAGTTTGCTAGCTAACAAACCAATATGATATAATGGTTATGGAAAGGTACTGCGTGCACGCATTGTAAACCTTCATTGCCAAATAAAGTACATAATCTCTGCAATCCAAAACAATGAGCCATTTTTTTTTTTGTTATTTTGTTTTCATCATGTAATCTGCTTTCAAACATAGCAGAAACCTAGAAATTTCAAAATCTGCCATTGCCGCCATGGAAAATAATCAACCAATCGAACAATAGGAAATATTCTGCCCACACCAATGCATGACGTCAACTGAACTCATTACGTCTTTCGAGTGTATGGAGTCAAAGTATAAGTATTAAAAGATGTAAGAACCCATTGCGGTTCAGCCCCTCTATCAGCGGAGATTGGTGCTCTGAAAACAGACAGAACATACAAATAAAGAGCAAAAGAGCACCTAAATAAATTGATGCAAGTGATTCGGGTGCGCCAGTCTCGTCTTCTATGCAATTTTATTTTGCTTCACCTGCTTGCAAAGCAAAGCAAAGTAGCAGAGTCTGGTATTACCAGGCTACGGCAGAGTAGCGTGCCGTGCCAATTTCATCCATGACATTATTGCTCAGTGCATCAAACTTAAAATGCCCTCGAGACAGCAAATTTGTTCATGTTTGCTTGGAGTGCCATTTACAAATATCTAAACCTTTCTTATGCCGCGTTCACTGCGTGGTTAGTATGTTCATGATAATGTTTCCCATCTTAATTATATATTTTTTAAATACAATTCGAAAATTATTTCTATAGGGAGTTTATTTTCAGTCCTCTTTCATAATCTGATAAACAAAAGGTCTAAACATGGAATTACACGGTGCACGGAATTACCGAGAGTTTAGAAATTTTTCTAATTAGCCTAATTATTAAGATTTCCATCTTTGCAGTCTCGAATCAAAGCATAATCGTAAATTAATCTTTTTGACACTATCACCTCTTAATCATTACAGGCTGCAAATAGCCTAGGTGCGGTCTTCATTGTTCGGTAAAACAAACAAACTAACAAACAAAAAAGTTAAATTTGATTGATTGTCAGTCAGGAAAAGAACGCGGAAACAGGTTGCACGGCTCTTGGGTGTTCCAAGGAAACAGGCGATCCAAACTTGACTGATGTGAGCCCAAGCGACGTAGGCATTCTCTTCTAGCCGAACGAACATGGCGGCTTGCTTGAGCGGTCTTATAACGGACATTTCCGAGCACATTACTTGGTGTAAAAATAATAATAATAATAATAATAATGGCTAATCGTTTTGGATAGCAGAGATTTGTACTTTATCTGGCAATGAGGTTTTACCATGCGTTTACTTTTTCCTCCTCCAGCCATGCCAGCTCACATATGCTAGGCTACCTAGCTACCACTACTAACACCACTAACACTCACACACACACGCTAACTCACAGTCTCACCACACTCTCACCCAAACGTGTTCCTCGCTCACTCTCTTGCAACTGCACGCAAGACTCTAACCAGGGTTGCCACCTCTGATAAGACAAATAAGCGACTGGAGCTTCAAAAACATGCCTTAGTATCGTCTGATTTATATAAGACGGTGTAGACCTGGAGTGGAATCTCTTTCTTTTTGCTGAACAAGGGGCTAGGAGGGAGGACGGGTTCTCTCACATTACTCGTTGTGAGGCTGTGAGCAGATAGGGTCAATCAATGGGGGGGAATAGCAACCATAAATGTATAACAATTAGGTTGCTTTTTGTACTTCTCTAACCAGCAACCATATTTTTAAGAACAAGCCCAAAAAAACCACAACTTATGATCCGTAATCTTTTCAAGCGATTTCAGGAAAAAAGAAGCCCAAAGTCGTGTACTATAAGCGGACTTGGCAACTTTGATACTTACTCTCTACAACACACAAATCCGCTCACTAAAAATTGAAACCACCAACTCCTACAAAAACGAGCAATTGTGCGCAACACGACGCATAATTCGCTCACCTGCATTAAACAATGCAAAAAAAAAACTACTCCACTTTCACCCCAGATTTACTCGAAAATAGAATGTTGCACATAGTTTGGGCTACATCGTCTGATAGATGAGTGATTACACTCATTTTAAGACCCATAGTGGGCTCAAATTCATTTTTCTTTTCTGAACACCTTTAAGTAACTTTAATTATGAGAGTGGCACTTAGCTAGGTTGCTATCAGTGCTTGGACCTACCGATTTTACTAATGTTACGCTGTTCAGTTTCGCAAATTATTTACAGTGTGATATAAATAGTTTGAGTAATAATATGGAAACTTTATGAATTGTGTCACAAGTCAGTTAGAGGAAAGACAACTCTGAGTTGCAGACAGTCCTTCATACATTTACACTATAAGCTAAAAGTTTGCGGCCACCCTCAGATTTTTATAGGGGCAATAAGTGAAATTGTTTCACCGCTAGGTTTGCTGCTGTGCACTACAAAACAAAGTGTATCATGAGCCACACCTCCCTCTACCTCTGCTATTCCGCAGAATGACGGGCCAGTTTCTGTGGCATTATTACTCAGTTCATCGAACCTGAAATGGTCACGAAACTTGCAAATGTTGGCTGGCTGCCTGGCTACTCACCTAACACAGCTGTAGCGCCTGGCCCATTGCTGGGACCAAGCCGCTAACAACTAGCACTGAGTCAAATTGTAGCTTGCAGTGCTCTCCACCTTGTGAATGCATATTAATCTGGGTTCTGTTCCTTTCTTTATCCGACAACTTCTTCGCCAACGACCGTTGTTTCATTAGAAGTAATTTCGGATCCTGCTCGTCTCCAGGTGAATGTTTCATTCCACTCTCCGCCATTTCACTTTTTAAAAAAATAGGCGCTGCCACTGCTCACTGGCTGTATGAATGCATTCTCGGGAAGGAGGCGGAGGCGATTCACATGAACGTACATGAACTCGCGGCCGGACTGCCCTTGTAAACAAGGGACTGGAGATCAACACAGAAAGAGGGTATCTGATGACCTGCTATACTCCAGATGAAATTATACCTCTCCTTCTTCACATAGCACATAGCGATTTTTAATTCCTTCAGTCTAGAAATGATGCATTTTCGCTTATTGCCCCTGTAATGGCGCACCAAATGCAATGTGACCCCTTGGTTTTGGGGAAGGCATTTGTACAGCATTTCTTCTTGTTACATATAATTATTCACGCCTGAGTGACATAAAATCATGTAACACAAAGGCATTGGAATTCAATTATAAAACATTGTGGCCAGTGATCAATCAGTCAAGATGGAGTTAAAATGTGCTCTGAGGTCTGGAATTCACCCAAAACCTATGGGGTTCCTTCAACCCAAATTCCGAAAATAGTTGAGACAAAGTGTGAATTGTCTGTAAATCAAAATTCAATGACTTTCAGATCACGTGATCTAATATGTTATTTACAATAAAACACAGAAAACATTTCAAATGTTGAAACTGAGACATTTTACATTGTTGACCACAAAATGAGCTTATTTCAAATTTTCTGACTGCAACAGGTTTAAAAAATGTTGGGACACAAAAAAGGGCTGAAACCGCAATTAATATGCAAGTGAATCAGCTGAAAGAACATTAAGCAAGTAATTAAGTTGACTGGCATCAGGTGTGTAACATGATAATAAAAGGGATGTCTAAGAGAGGCTGAGCCTCTCAGAAATAAAGATGGCCAGAGGCTCTCTAACCTGTGAAGACCTGTGTAAAATAATTGGGGATTACTTTAAAAAGTTCTTCATTGTCAAATTGCAAAGGCTTTGAAGGTCTCATCATCGACAGTGCATAACATCATCAAAAGATTCAGAGAAAGTGGAAAAATCTCTGTGCGTAAGGAACAAGGCCAAAGACCTTCACTGGATGTGTATGATCTTCGGGCCCTCAGATGCCACTGCGTCACTCACCAGCATGATTCTGTCATTGACATTACTAAATGGGCCCAGGAATACTTTAAGAAACCACTGTCTGTAAACACAGTCTGCCGTGCCAGCCACAGATGCCACCTAAAACTCAATCATGCAAAAAGGAAGCCATTGTTCAGCATGATCCAGAGGCGCCACCTTGTTCTGTGGGCCAAGGCTCATTTGAAATGGACTGTAGCAAAGTGGCAAAGTGTCCTGTGTTCAGACGAGTCCAAATTTTACGTTCTTGTTGGAAATCATGGGCGTCCTGTCCACCGGGCTAAAGCGTACAAAAGACCGACCCTCCTGTTACCAGCGTTTAGTTCCAAAGCCAGCATCTCTGATGGTAAGAGGATGCATTAGAGCATATAGTGTGGGACACTTGCTTGTTTAAAAAGCACCATGAATGCTGAAAGGTATATAAACATATGCTCCCCTCCAGATGACATCTATTCCGGGAAGGCCTTGTATAAATCAGCAGGACATACTGCAGCAATTACAATAGCATGGCTTCATAGCAGAAGAGTCTGTGTGCTGAACTGGCCTGCCTGCAGTTCTGATCTTTCACCAATTAAGAACATTTGGGGCATAATTAAACAAAAAGTCTGTGAAAGGAGACACAATACTCTCCGGCAGCTGGAAGCGTCTATTAAACAAGAGTTTAGCCACGGGTATTTGATCCCTCTCAAGAAACCTGTCTCCTCAATGCCCAGATGCCTCCACTTTGTGTTAAAAAGAAGAGTGGATTCTACATCATGGTAAACAGGCCCCTGTCCCAACTTTTTTGAGACCTGCCATCAAATTTGAAATAAGCGAATTACAATTACTATTAAGAAATTATAAAATTTCTCAGTCTAAACATTTGCCATGTTCTCTGTTCTATTATGAATAAAATAGCTGGTGTGATTTGAAAGTCATTGCTTTTTGATTTTTTTCACAATTTAAACTTTGTCCCAACTATTTTGGAATCGGGGTTGTAAAATGGTGCTTAAGTTAAGTCTTTCGTGCCATTTGTCATCAAGTTAAGTTTTCTTTTCTTTCCTCCAAAAATAACTTTTTTATTCCTGCCTGATATATTTTTATATTAATTTCATACTGGTGGCATTTCAATATCTCAGACATTACCACTTACTTGTCCAAAATTGTGCAATGGAATCTGTTTGGCCTCCACACCACACCTTTATTTAAAAGCGGTCACACAGGGTCCTCATCTGTAGGTTCACGACCCCCTTCTTAGAACAGAATTACAATCTTCAAATGTATAACTCGAACTGAAATGTCAGCGATTCATTGACTTACAAAGGGTACAGGGAGTTAAATGTCAAGTCAACTAATTAACCCTCAGCATTATTCAAGAAATAAATCTTGGTGCTGTTGAGGGAGGAAGAAAATACAGTGAATCTGAAAATCAGTCAGAACAGCCCTTGTGAGTCAAGTGTTTCACTATGGATCAAATATTCCAATTTTTATGGATCCTAGATTCATTTGTATTGTGTATTGTGTTATCTTAGCAGAAACCCCCTTGGTTGGATGGCTAACTTGAGTGAGAATGCTTTAGATTTATCCCATTGATTGATCGGACACACATTTTAAGAATATGCCGTGCTGCAGAGCAATGGATTACTCTTATCATTATCTAATATAGAAGAAGTAAAACTGTTTGTACAGTATTAAGTACAGAAATAGCATTTGGATGAATTGAAAAAGAAAAGTCTTTCTGTTTCTCAACAATCAGTTAGTGAAAAAATATGTGGGTGGTTGAATGCACTCTGAACATCAAGAACCCTAAATTACTGATCTACTAGAAATAAAGTGTATAAAAAGTTCTTTTTGTAATAAAGTTGTTTAAAAAAGAAAGAAACTAAGGCTAATCTGCAAAATGACAGCATTCTCCCCATAGGCAAAGTTCAAATTTTGGCCAAGTAGATGTGCAATAGGACAGAGTAATGGGTTCAGAAAATCAACAAGAGAACTACTCTGGGCTGCAGGAATGTTCACTGCAAATTTTATACTGCATTTCCACCCAAATTGAAATAAAAATTTTCCTTGCTTTAGTCACAGGAGTTTGACCGTGGAATGAGTAATTTTTATTTTCTCGCTATGAAGATTTACCACTCTGTTCGTGCCATTTATACATTCAGTACTATGGGAGATCTTGGTTGAGGACTGATATGCAAATTCACACTGCCAACCAATAGCAATGCAAATTCAGTTTTGGTTACAATCAAGGGTCGGCACTTCCAGGAATCTTGAAAAAAAAAAAACCAAAAAACAAAAAGATAGCAAAACTACATTAGCTTTGCAAACATTACAATCATTTTACTTTATGAGCACTGATCCTGCATGAGAATAAAAATATTCACAAAACTGCATATCTTGTTGTCATATCTGATGTGGAGCTAGACCACAATGTTTTATTGAAACTGTTTAACAAAGGTTATTTGATACAGTTTGCTCCCTAGCAACCTAGCTAGCTAACTGGGTAGCTAGCATTGCCATTACCTTAAGCAATGCGGCTAACTGTGGTTTGAACATGTAGCTAGATAGCCAGGCTCGCCAATGTTGCTGCCAGTAACAATGATACTATTCAGAACACTGTTCTGCTCATGCAAAATTTTTGCTTGACATAAATATTTTAAAGTGGAGCGAAATGCGAATTTCATGTGTTGTGCCATACGTGTCTCCTGCGTGACTTATGTTGACTGGTGCGATGTAGCATATTTTCGCATGAATTTCTGTCTTTGCGTTGATCTGTCCACGCACAAAGTTTGCTTTGTGCTTGCTGAAAACGCAGCATCAGTCACAGAGTGACCAATATAAACAACTCTCCTTTTGTATGCACCAGAAACAATCACACAATGTATGACATAAGCCCGATCAAAACCATCTGAGTCATCGCATTTGATAACTAAAAATTTGACCAAGTTGTGGTGCTGCAGAAAGCATGGTGGCCGCATCCATGATGCAATGGTGGGCGACTGTAGAGAAAAATGCTGCACATCCACACCAACGCTAGTGCATTTGCGACAGCCCAAAACATCTCCAATTGGAGAAACGCATGGCAAAACAGGAACAATGCAAATTTAAAAACACGCAAACCACAAAAGCAAATGTAAGAGAAAAACAATGTATTTAGACATCAACACAAAGTTAGTTCTTCAAAGTACTTGCAAAGGCTAAGTCAGCAAAAAGGCTTTTTGGTGTGATAACGTTCTCTATCTCACCGAGCTATGTTATACCTAATAGAACTGCTCACAAGCTAGCTCGCTAGCGTTAGTTCGCTTGCTTACCTAGCTAATTTGCTAGCCAAGCTAGCTGACAGTTATATTTTGTTATACATAAATGCTCGAGGTTCAACTCTAGCTAAGTAAGATAGCGAAATAATGGATCATAATATTCTTTTTTTTTACTTCTGTGCACCAAACTGTCAGCTAGCTAGGCTAGTGAACTAGCTAGCAAAGCAAGCAAACTAAAGTTAGCAAGTCACAAGGGAGCAGTTTTATTTGCTATAACATAAATGCTTGCAGTTCAACACTAGCTTAGTGGGATAAATAAATGGATGATTTTTTTCATTTATTTTTTACTGAATTCTGTACATCAAACTGTTGGCAAGTCAGGCTAGCGAACTAGCTAACTAAGCAAATGGACTAATGTTAATGAGCTAACTTGTGAGCAGTTCTATTAGGTATAACATAAATGCTTGCGGATCAACTCTAGCTAGGTACGACAAAGAAATAATGGATATTTTAAATTAATTTATTTTATATTGACTCCCAGGCACTAAACTGTTGGCTTGCTAGGCTAGCAAACTTGCTGGCTAAGCAAGCGACTAACATTATGTAGGAAGCTGGCTAGCTAGCTAGAAAGCCATTTTGCTGACTCGCTCAGGTGAAAAGTTAAAGCTATTCTAGTTGGCGCTCTCCATAGCGACTCCACTAAATAGATGTGGATATGCAGCATTTTTCCCTTGCATCTGCTTTTGTGGTTTGCGCGTTTTTGAGTTTGCACCGTTTCTGTTCTTGCAGCGCATTTATCCGATTGGAGATGTTTTGTGTCGTTGCAGCGCATTTCGGCATTTTCCCATTTGCAATATACCACAATGAGCACAGAAATGTAATTGAACACATCATACAACACTATTTCTGGTGTATGATATATGATATATGATAATGATTCTTCAGTAATCTTGCATGAAAAGCAACCAATTTGAAAAATTAGAAGCTTGTTAAAATAATTTAATTGCAATTAAGGTTGGACCAAAAACCAGCATGGACATGGGGCTTCCAGCACCGAGTTTAGGAACCACTGACTTTTAGTGTCAGGGTTTGGTCCCGCTGGCAGAAGGAAAAAACCGGCGGACATTGGGACCATGATCCCAGAGTGGAAAAGGGACCCACACCCACAGGCTGAGTACAAAAATATAATAAAAACTTCAATGAAAACTTAAAAACCAGGAGCGCAGCGGCAAACCAAGACAGGGCTCCAGGCATCAGAATGCAACTGCACTGCAGTGCTTAAATACTCTCCACTGCACCTCCACCTCAACAAGCAACAGATGTGGCTTGTTGAAGTGGAGGTGCAGGGAGCAAGGGGGAGGGACTGCAGAGCAGGACCATCACATTTAGTGTGAATCCAAAACACACTCTGGATGAACTACCCCTTTAATGTGTGATATTTTTTTTTGAAGTGGGGATGTATGAGCTACAAATAGCCTCTACGTACATTAGATACAGTAGAAAGCTCCCTGTTCTCCCCAAGTTAGCTGCACCAATGCATAGTGCTGGACGGAGATTTACGCGATACTTTTGAACCGTTCACAACAGTATAACAGTGTTTTTTCGTAGCCTAAGAGAGGTTCTACCTGAATACACCACTTTAATTGTACGCTATATTACAAAAAATTACAGCGCTTCAGCGGCTCCGGAAAAAAACACAGTCGCTCTTGGACTAACCAAGTGACGTTTTCCATCGGAGTAAACTGCGCGCTGTAGCGATCAGCTGTTTGGGTCAGACCCTGAGCAGTTTTTGGCACAGACAGCATTTCAATGGCATACAATTTCATCTCAAAAAAAATCCCTATTATAACCAGCACAGCATATACCCAGTGTGTGGCTGCATAGACCCTATGTGATATCAATTTGTGCTCCAATATTCCATTTATAAGACTTTTTCACAGGTAATTCACTTGATGCATGGGTACAGCAGTGCTCTTTAGCGTGCATTGTTGAGATTTCCCTGAATGTAGCCACACGAAATCCTCTTTAGAAAAATGAATACTGCAAACACGGAGCTCTTTTAGGGATATGGATGGCATGTCAATATCCATGTTGAGCGCCACTAGCCACAGCTGCCGAAGTCCAATATCTCGCAAAGGAATGCAGTGGAAGCTGTAAGTGCACCAGGATACAGCTTTGCTTTCAAGTCCAGGAAAGCAACACTCACGGACCATTTTCTAAATGTTTGCACAAGCAGTGACTGAGACCCAAACAGCTGATCGCTACAGTGCCCAGTTTGCTCCGATGGAATACATCAGTTGGTTAGTTCAAGGGCAACTGTGTTTTTTCCGAGCAGCTGAAGCGCTGTAAATTGTAAAATATAGCATACAATTAAAGTGATGTATTATTTTCAGATAGGGCCTCTTTTAGGTTGTGAAAATACACTGTTACTTTGGGACCATTCACAACAGTGAATCGCGTAATTCTCTTCCCAGCACTTTGCATTGGTGTGGCTAACTGGGGGAGAGCAGGGAGCTTCATACTGCATCTAATGTATTTGTACGTAGAGGCAATTTGTAGCTCATACAACCCCACTTCAAAATAAGAGCCATCTGGCAATGGCAGATCCCCCCGGCTGTAGGTTGTGTAACCTACAGGTTGTGTGGACAGACGGACGGACCGAAACCCCCAAAAGGCACAACTAAACCATAAGGAGAAGCTCCATACCAAATTTGGTGTTTGTAAGTGGTATAGTTTTCGAGTTCTGGTCCGGAAACAATTTTATTGCAGACGGACGGACAGACAGACGGACACACTGATCGCTAAATTCCCCCGCATTATATGCCGGGGGGATAAAAAGTGATCTATCCCTTTAAACACCATGTTGTTTAATCTTCTATTTTGCAATTACTTTATTCATTGAGCCCCCGTAGGGGTTTGCAAGACTATTTTAATCACCTTGTGAGGCTGTCCGTATGTGTGTGTGTGCGCATGTGTTTCCGGGCAGATATCTCCACAACCACTTGACCAATTTCAATCATCTTTCACATGTAAACACCTTGAGCTGACCTCTCGGCATGACATGAATTTTGAGCTGTTGGGGGAGACTATGAATTCTCTGAATGCTTATTTATGTTTGTTTTAATACCAATGTGCTATTGTTGTCTATCTATCTATCTATCTATCTATCTATCTATCTATCTACACTCAACAAAAATATAAACACAACACTTTTGTTTTTGCTCCCATTTGTCATGAGATGGACTCAAAGATCTAAAATTCATTCCAGATACACAATATTACCATTTCTCTCAAACATTGTTCATAAATCTGTCTAAATGTGTGATAGTGAGCACTTTTGCTTTGCTGAGACAATCCATCCCACCTCATAGGTGTGCCACATCAAGATGCTCATCAGACACCATGATTAGTGCACAGGTGTACCTTATACTGCCCACAATAAAAGGCCACTCTAAAATGTGCAGTTTTGTCTCACAGCAAAATGCCACAGATGGCGCAAGCATTGAGGGAGCGTGCAATTGGCATGCTGACAGCAGGAATGTCAACCAGATCTGAAACAATTGGTTTGCATAACCAAAGAATTTCTGCACAAACTGTCAGAAACCGTCTCAGGGAAGCTCAACTGCATGCTCGTCGTCCTCATCGGGGTCTTAACCTGACTCCAGATCGTCGCCGTAACAGACTTGAGTGGGCAAATGCTCACATTCTGGCACGTTGAAGAGGTGTTCTCTTCAAGGATGAATCTCGGTTTACATTGTTCAGGGCAGATGGCAGACAGCGTGTGTGGCGTCGTGTGGGTGAGCGCTTTGCTGATGTCAATGTTGTGGATCGAGTGGCCCATGGTGGTGGTGGGGTTATGGTATGGGCAGGCATCTGTTATGGACGGAGAACACAGGTGAATGTTATTGATGGCATTTTGAATGCACAGAGATACCGTGATGAGATCCTGAGGCCCATTGTTGTGCCATACTTCCATGAACATCACCTCATGTTTCAGCAAGATAATGCACGGTCCCATGTTTCAAGGATCTGTACACAATTCTTGGAAGCTGAAAATGGCCCAGTTCTTGCATAGCCAGCATACTCACCGGACATGTCACCCATTGAGCATGTTTGGGATGTGCTTGCCTGGCATATACGACAGCGCGTACCAGTTCCCACTAATATCCAGCAACTTCGCACAGCCATTGAAGAGGAGTGGACCGACATTCCACAGGACACAATTGACAATCTGATAAACTCTATGCGAAGAAGATGTGTTGCACTGCATGAGGCAAATGGTGGTCACACCAGATACTGACTGGTTCTGAGTCCCCAGACCCCAATAAAGCAAAACTGCACATTTCAGGGTGGCCTTTTATTGTGGGCAGTATAAGGTACACCTGTGCACTAATCATGGTGTCTGATGAGCATCTTGATGTGGCACACCTGTGAGGTGGGATGGATTGTCTCAGCAAAGCAAAAGCGCTCACTATCACACATTTAGACAGATTTGTGAACAATGTTTGAGAGAAATGGTAATATTGTGTATTTGGAATGAATTTTAGATCTTTGAGTCCATCTCATGACAAATGGGAGCAAAAACAAAAGTGTTGCATTTATATTTTTGTTGAGTGTGTATATATATATATATATATATATATATACAGATAGCAAGGGCCTTGCTTTAGAGACATCGCCGTCTTGCACTGCAATGTTGGTACGGCAGCCCGACAGGACAATACAGCCAGCTAGAGAACGCGTTTCGCATGTTTAAATCCCAGTCGTGGAAGAGGCCATTTCCGCAAAAGTGTTATGTCAATGGGAGGGATTTGAGTGAGTGTGCGAGTGAGCGCTGCAGTCTAGAATCTGAACGCTGGATGTCACTGTTTCCCACCATTTTACACACTGGTCCTTTAAGATTTTCAAATGGCCAATTCTTGAGCCTCCAAGGGAAGGCAAGAAATTTAGCCTCGGTATCCCTAGAGTTCAAAAGACTACAACACCCAACACTTTGTCTCATCAACAAATTTGGTTCTTTGTAGGCTTGCACAGCCTCTTTTTAAGCAAACACCATTGCACATAATGATACAAGCAAACCAGGTGGGCCACAAAAACTCTGTAATTAAAGCTATTACTGCAGCAAAGAAATGAAACTTCATTTTAGAAACCAAAACTGTGATACTATGTATGATTCTGTTTGAAGAATTTCAATACAGATGTAAAACATTTTCCACCAATAAGGTCAATAGGGAACGTGGTTCTTCAAGGCTTGAGTCTCAATCAGTTTTGTTTCTGACGGAAATAGTCTTTCTTTATTTTATATGAAAAAAAGCAGTTCTTACACTGATGAAAGAAACACAAATTCCTCCATTGATTTATTCAACATTGTCTTCTGGATTTTTGATAGAAAAGGCTAGCCTCATTTCTACCAGAGTGAATACAAATTGCATCATTAACTGGTCTCAGATGAACACTGTACCCTGAGCTATATAATGACACTGAATGATCAGCCCCTCATGTCTTCATGCCGAGGTCTCAAAAATTTGTGCATACGACTTACTACTTGGTCTGAATTTCAAATACATTTCCCAAGGACATTGGCTCTCTCTCTCCATCTTTCCTTCTCTCTCTGACTCTCACCATCTCTCTTTTGGTCTCTATTTTGCATTTCTATTTTGCATAGTCTGTCTCAAAAAATATCAATTATGCCACATAATGTACACCCTGTGAGAAACAGAATGGAAAATACCATCCTATTGTGAACAAAAAACTCCAAATCAAAGACTTTTCATGCTCAGTTAGAACCATTATCAGATCTGATGAAGCAAAAAGGATTGCTCCAAAGACGAGAAAGTCTGCAGAATTTTAAAATCCTATTCTCAAAACAAAGTATTCAGGAATATTATGGATTCACCTTGGCCGTTATCACCACCGCAGATCCTTTGTGTTACTGCAATTGCGTTACCGCAACAGTTTTTAATGGAGTCGCAAGAAAATTTTTATGTTCATACCGGGCGCAAACTCTATTGAGTTGAGTGACCCTACAACCATTCATATAGCACCATAACTAGGTCAAACTTTCTATTTCCGTATGTAATAGCGGAAACGGTTCAGATTGAAATCATGTCACACTTCTTTTAATTGTTTCTGGTGCAAAAAGAAGGCTTTTTATTGATGTTGATTGGCAGATTACCTTTGCAGTTGCGCCACCACCAGGACAAACTTTGGTTTTACTTAGCAAAAATTGCAATAACTTTGTTTTGTACAATCCTATGATCTTTCCTTTTGCACCACCACTAGGTCACACAACTCTTAAGGCAATAAATCAAACACTTTCGCTGGTAATCATGTTGCACTTCTTTTGATCATTTGCTCAGTAAAAAGTTATGGATGTTTGTTACTGGTGTTAGTAACCCAATGGTCTTTGCTACACGCCTAACACCAGGGTAAAATTTGCTGTGAACATTCCTGAAGCCCAGATTACATTCATTCATGTACTCGTAAAGCCATGAATATTCCATAAAAATTACAGTAAACTTACTGTAGAATGAACACCAGTGTAAGCAGCTTTATAGAATGGTTGCTTTTAAAAACAAATGTCTTTTAATGTTCTCTTGAGGAACTTGTTCAATTTAAAGTTTAATCAAACATTTATTTTTTTGAAATATAAATTTCTATTCTATATGCTTATATTTTGTGTCTGATATCCCTAAAACAAATTAACGGCAGGTAAAAGACTATAACTTTCCAGCAGTCTGTCTGTCGCCCTCTCGTGGCTACAGCATTCAGCCTGTTTGCCTCTTGTGCCTCCAGCAGTAAGCCGGTGGCTTTCGTAGTGCGTCTGTCATCCCTTCGGCTCCAGCAGTAAGTCCGGTCCATCTGCAGTGCACAGCCAAACTTCAGCCCAGCTGCAGCATACAGGCCCCGACTCTGGTCCTGCTGCAGCGCACAACCCTGACTCCGGTCCTGCTAAAACGCACACCCCCTGCCCCGGTCCTGCTGCAGCGCCACAGCCTGGCCCCAGTCCAGAGGCAACATGTAAACGTCACCTTAAATACCCATGTTCCAATTAATCACAACTCCGAAAAATAATGATTTTTTTATAAACGGGGTAGATCCAATATATATATATATATATATGTATGTATAAAAAAAGAACAACTTTCAACACGTTCATATACAAAGAGCAATACACATATGAAAAATGTCCCCCTCCATGTACCTCAAAAAGTTTGTACTCCCAAAACAAAAAAGGGATTCTGGCTAAAAGCTATTCTACTGCAATAAACTAAGAGGGGCCTCTAGATAATAATATTTGACTGGGAAATGAAACACCATTTTGCACTCACAATACATAAAATCTGTGGAACAAATCACAAAAAAAGGTCTTATATCAAACTGCTCATTGAGCCCCCAAGGGGCTAGAGTGCCCAATGTGTATAACCAGAATAACTCCCTTTTAAGTAATGTGACGGGAACCAAACAAAAAACATGGATTTCCTACAAATTCCTAACTGAAATGCTGCTGTAAACAGTTTTGACAGCTGATGATGTTCTTAGAGACAGCATTTTCAAAACAAAAATTTTACACTGGGAGGGTTGCTTGTTGGCGATTGCCTGGTGGCCAGAATTTGCTCGGGACTTGACCGGGTCAGCCCGGAGAGGCATCCTGGAGCCGATTTCGCATGGGCCCACCACCCACGGGGAGAGGGGTAGGGGTCAGGTGCTATGTGGACCGGGTGACAGACAAGGTTGGAAACCATGGCGTTCTGGGACCTGGCTATGAAAACTGGTTGTTGGGACACAGCATGTCACCACACTGGTCAGGAAGGAGCAGGAGCTTGTGCAGAAGGTTGAGTGGTACTGGCTTAATAAAATTGGACTCACCTCTAAGCACATGGCTGGGTCTGGAACCAAACTCCTTGATAGGAGTTGGATTCTTTCCTTTTCTGGTGTTGCCCAAGGTGGGAGGTGGTGAGGAGGTGTGGGGATACTTAAATCTGCTTGGCTGAGAGCCAGTGTGTTGAAGTTCACTCCAATGAATGAGAGGGTCTTCACAAGGTGCTTGCTGGTTGCAGAGGGGAATTCTCTGACTGTTGTTTGTGCTTACGCACCTAATGGCAGTTCGGAGCATTCAGCCCACTTGGAGTCCCTGGACGGGGTCCTAGAAAAGGCTCCAACTGGGGATTACATAGTTCTTCAGGGGGACTTCAACGCTGACATGGGCAATGATGGAAACACTTGGAGGGGTGTGATTTGGAGGAATAGCCTCACTAATCTGAACCCATTCTTTATTATATTGCTGCAATATTTAATAAAGTCTTTAAATATATCCATTACATCTTCAGGCTCTGTGAAAGTGTAGTGTCCTAATTTTTCCCCAACAGTCAACTTGGCACGGCGAGCAGATCTCTACCCTAGGACTTCTTGTTTCACTGAGCAACCCCACGGAACCGTCTCAAACAAGGTGCTGTAATAGAGGACAGCAGGAGAACCTGCCCCAACCATTAAAGGTAGAGGGATTCGGAAGGGAAGCAATCCTGGCGGACTCATCCACGAGTTCCTGGTCAGAGACTCACAACCTGTAAGGTCTATGGGGGTCGGACACTGCAAGCCTGAATAGATGGGGACAGGTTGGTCAACCAGGTTAAAAAATTAAAAATGAATAAAAACATATGAAAGAGCTGAAGAGTCCAAGAGGTTTGGTCAATCTGAAATAAGGGCAAGTAAGATTGAATACAGTACTAAGGGGTTAAGTCAATCTAAAATAAGGGCAAGTAAGACTGAACCATAGTACAAAGGGGTTAGGGTCAATCTTAACTAAGGGTAAGTAAGATTGAACCACTGTACAAAGGGGTTAAGTCAATCTGAAATCAGGGAAAGAAAGAGCGAACCACAGTACAAAGGGTTTAGGTCAATCTGAATCGAGGGAAAGTAAGATTGAACCACAGTGGAAACGGGTAAGGTCAATTCGAACTAAGGGTAAGTAAGATTGAACCACAGTGCAAAGGGGGTTAGGTCAATCTGAACTAAGGTTTTATTAAGACTGAACCACAGTACAATGGAGTTAGGTCAATCTGAAGTCAGGGAAAAGAAGATTGAACCGCAGTACAAAGGGATTAGGTCAATCTGAATAAAAGGCAAGTAAGATTGCCATAACCCTAACCCTGAATGAAGCGTCTCATTTTTTGGTACCATCAGGCACAAAAATGAGGAAAAGTAGAGGAAGACCTGTATTTTGTTTTTGGTATTTTGCACAAAGTTCTGGGTATTTCATATAGGTTAACAATACTGCACAAGGTGTGGGGTATTTCAAGCAGATGAAAAGCAGAGGGGTTAGAGGGCCCAGTAAAGCCCCCCCAACCCCCCCCCCCCCCACAATAGAATAAAAGAGCTAAAGAGTAATAAGAAGTAAGATCCAAAGGGATTAAATGATCCTTTGAATAACAATACAATGGTATAGAATAATAGTATTACAGTAATACTAATTTGGATATATACTAATTTCAGCAGATAGTGAGGGAACAGAACTTCAATTGAATTAGTTTGTGCACAGAAAATTCAGAATGAATACTTTTTAAAGGTTATTAGAAAGATCTAATAGTATAGATTTTCCCAGTCAATAGCAAACTTTTGTCATTCCAATTCATGAATGTGCATTCAAATTCACACAGCGCACGCACGCGAAAATATTCGGGCATTCAAATTCAGAATCCGAGCGATCAATTTCATTTATGCAAACTCTATTTCGCTTCCAGCAAATCAAATTTACGCATGTGCATTCAATTTCCAAAGGTGAGCATTGCTTTTCCTACTTGAGCATTCAAATTCGTACGATAATCACAATAAGCCTGTTTGGGGCGTTCAAATTCATTTTCAGGTGATCAATTTCCTACTTTGTGCACTCAATTTAGTGGAGAAGACAAGATGGATTTTTGAAGAAGGGGGCTATTGGGGACAGAAGGAGCGAACGTTTCTCATAAAACGAACACACAAACAGTACCCACCGGCACCCCCAACACACACAGATGTGTGTTGACCAGATCTGTCACTCTTTACAAGACCTGTGAAGCTCGTTTTGTGGATTTTTGCCTGAGTTGGAGCACTTTCCTGTCCCAGGACATCGCAAGATAGCAACCCCATCTCCGTTACCAAGGGACTGTAGCTATCTCATTTTTTTAATATTCCAATCTTGGTCAGTGCTTTGTTTAATTAAATATGTTTAAGTTTTACAATTTTGTCTGTCATCCCTCGCTGTCCGATATGTCATAAAAAATTGGGGTCATAACAGGCTACAGCAGGAAGCTAAGCCAAACTGGCTAAGGCCACCTTCACTCAAAGCCCTAAAATCCACAGTTCTACCCTCTACTGGGACCCTTGGTCCATAATTTGTAGAAATGATAGGGGAAAGAAGTCACCTCCACAGCCAACTCCTCCCTGTAAACTTCAGCTCACCAACCGCTACAATATTCTTGAGGACCAGGACTCTTCTCCGTCGCCAGGAGACCTCCAGTCCACGATACCTCTAGCTCAAAATTTCCCGGTGCTCCGTGCGCCGGTGGCACTGTCTAGCCGCTCGATTAGTCCCCTAGGCCACTGGCCAAGCCTGGCCATCTCTCCCGCAGAATTAAGTGCCAAAGTTTTTGCTCATCGCTGATTGTTGGCGATTCTTTCATTAGACATATTAAATTAAAATTGACAGTGACCCACTGCTTATCTGGAGCAAAAATTGTGGATGTAATGCAGCAGATCCCGCATATTCTCAGAAAGTATCCATATGCTCACAATGTTATTATTCATGTTGGAACTCACGACACCACTAAGCAGCAGACTGAGGTTTTAAAACAGGACTTTAACCGTCTCTATAACAAACTTAAAGAACGACGTTCCACAGCTTTTATCTCAGGTCCGATCCCCACGTTTAGTCAAGGCATTAGGCGTTTCAGCCGACTGCTCTCTCTCCACTCGTGGCTGCAATCAGTTTGCCCACAACATAATCTGCATTTTATCGACAATTTTGATCTTTTTTGGCAGCAAGCTTCATTTTTTAGCAGTGATGGCATCCACCCTAACCTCCGTGGCACTCATGCAATCTCAGATAACATTTTCTACGCAGTCATTACAGCCCCTCGCTTCCGACTGACTGCTATTCACTGCACAGCATTTTCAGACAGCACACTGGTCACTAATTGCTCTTCTTCTTTGTCACCAGAGACGTAATTAGGGCCCATTGACAATTAAGGGTTAATAAAAAGCCTAATAGCGGAGCCTCTATAGCATCACAGTCATAATCCATAACAGACCACGAAAAACGTCCCAACGCAAACGTTGTCAATTGGTGGAGTTCTGTTCCCAAAATTTCAGCTTTAATTCTCCTGAGCTTATGGGCTGTGGTGGTGGCCTAGCAGGGGTTTTTAAAAATCATTTTAAATGCTCTCACCTCACTTTTAAGGCTTTCACCAGTTTTGAAGCTCAAATAATTCGCCCACTGCTATCTTTTCAGCAATTAGAGGTGGTTATGCATGTGTCATTATGCTTGAACTACTGCAATGCCCTTTACTCTTGCCTAAACCAAGGCTCTACAGTCTGCTTAAAATTAGTTCAAAACTCAGCAGCTAGACTCACGAAGACCCCATACCGCTCTCACATTACCCCTGTCTTGATGTCACTTCACTGGCTGCCAATTAAATTTAGGATGCAATTCAAGATTCCCCTCCTGACATACTAGGCCTTGATTGGTCTTGTTCCAGAGTACATTAGGGAACAGCTGAAGGCATATAGCCCTGCTCAGCCCCTCAGGTCTGCTGAGCAAGGTCTTTTAGTTGTGCCTCACTCAAAACTGAAAACAAGTGTTGTGTTCTGGGGTCCTGGCCTTTGGCCAGGACAGCATTTATGGTTTTAACAGTTTCATGTTCAAGATCTCATAATTCATGTCACAGTTTTAACAGTTTCTTGTATTAGGCTCAAGCATTTCATTATTCATGTTTATAGTCCATGTTTTTACTTTTCCATGTTTTTGTTTTTGCCAGGTCTGCCAAGCCACTCCACCGCTTGTCTACGTTCCGCCCCGTGCCCTCGTTGTTGCACATTTCAGAGCTCTGGTTGGCTTTGGTATTTCCCCCTTCCTTCTGTGCTGTGCTGATTCGGGGCTGTCTAAGCTTAATTGACAATTAACTGTTTTTAAGTTACTAACATTTACTAACATTCACTGGGTGGTGTAATTCTTAGTTAGGCACATTACTAATATTACTAATTTAGACAGGCAGTTTGTTGTCATGATTCCTGCTTTGCTATTTCAAGATCTTGCTGTGCTTTTCTGTTCTGAACATTCATGCTTGCTTCCAAACTGCATACTTAATTGGTACTTAAGCTGAGCACGCTCATTCTCTTAATGAGCAAGTCTTGTCATCCAATCTTAGTCCATGTCATGATCTTGCCATGCCTCTTGTTTCTCCTCCTCCAGGTGTTGCCCCTCATGTGTTCATGATTTCTCAGCCTTTATCTGGATGCGGTGGAAGTTGGCTGGTAGACAGTGTCTCAGTCCTTGTTCATGTTTGCAAGTTCTTGTGTGCAAGTTCATGTTCCCAAGCCTCGTTTTCATAGTCATTTTGTATATAATCTTTGAATTCCAAGAATCATTGTTCTTTTCAGTTTATGGTTATCCTGCCTGGAGTTTCCAGTGCCTTTTGTTTTTTGTCGTTTTCTGATCCTGTTTTCTTTTGTTTTATTAAACTCCTCATTCCCCTTCACCTCGCTTCTGGTGTCTACCTGATTTCGTATCAACAAGGGGGGCCTGTGCATTTCCTGTCCTTGGTCCCAGGCTACGGAAGCTCCCTCAGGAAGTCAAGTCAGCAAATTATCTTGAATGTTTTAAACCTAGGCTGAAGACCCATTTATTTCAAAATGCTTTTGTTCCTGGGCTATGTACTTCTCCAACTATCATTTCAAGTCCATGTTTGCAAGTTTTATAACAAATTGAAAATACTTATACATTCCTCATTTGCATTTTTGAGAAGTGCCTCGCAAAATCACTAACAAAATGAAAACGCTAATTGTAAAAAGCAAGTACATTCTCGGAAATGCTTTTTCCTTTTCAGGAGCAGGCACATTATTTGTATCATCACGAAAATGCTAAAGTAATCCTCCACTTTGCGTTTGTATTTTCAAGTCCATGTAGGCACGGTTTTCATTTGCAAGAAGTGTCCTGCGATATCACTAACAAAACAAAATCAAAAACGCTAAAAAAGTTGCAAACTGCATTTCGCAACTAATTATGATTCAGATATCGTGTCTGGTCCTTGAAAAAAAAGCATTCCCGAGAATGTATTTGCTTTATGAGATTTCAATTTTATTTTGTTAGTGATATCGCGGGGAACTTGCAAATGAAAACAGTAACTGCATGAACTTGAAAATGCAAACGCAAAGTGGAGGATTACTTTAGCATTGTCGTGATGATACAAATAACATGCCTGCTCCTCAAAAAAGAAACAATTTTCGAGAATGTATTTGCTTTATACAATTAGCGCTTTCATTTTTGTTTTTTTTTTAATGATATTGTGGGGCACTTCTCAAAAACGCAAATGCAAATGAGGAATGTATTTTAATTTTCCATTTGTTATAAAAATTGCGTACATGGACTTGAAAAGGAAAATGCAAAGTGGAGGATTACATTTGCATTTTCATTATGATACAAATAATCCGCTTGTATCTTGAAAATGAAAATGCATTTCCGACATTGCATTTTCATTTTAAATTTGTTAGCCTATATGCTTCCATAATATTTCACATGTACTATCTTTGCTGGTCAATGTTTTTCCATCCTTGTTTTGTGTCGTGTCTTCGCAGTCCGTTTTATACGATATCTTGTGTTATAAAAAAGTATTTTTAAAAAATGTAAACTGAATATATGTGGCATAAGTCTTTTCGATGTGCCCAGCTCTTGGGACAAATGTAAAACTAACTAGAAAAGGTAACGTTCCACCAGTTGGGCAGAACGGTCAAAGTCTTGTCATGAGGCCAATATTTTGTGCTTACCCTTGAAAATGGCCGAGAAGTAGATTGAATTGATAGTCTATGTTGCCACCCGGTGAATATCGGAATACACTACAAAGCAGTCAAACTGATCTTTAATGCTGCTATACCAGCTGCTGTTACAACAACTGGTATTGGCCATTTATCAGCAGACATGGCTCACAGACAATTGGCCAGTGGTATCAGTGGAGAAAAAAGTGATTGGGGCGTCCCTGCAAACATCTTTCTTTGCTGTTGCTGGTTATTGGTGTTTGGTATTTTGTTGATTGTACGCGAAATTATGACAATATACCAAAGTTTTTTTTGTCTTTTTTTGTTATTGTGACTGAGAACTCATGCAGTTCGCACACCAAGTATGGTTTGACTTCTTTTCATTTGGCATACTGCCATTTACCATTCAGATCGCTGGAATGACCAATGTAAATACATTTCACATTATGGTTAAACGTTTAAGCCATTTTCAGGGTTGCTTCCAAAATTTTGTGCACCACTATATAGCGACACTCTGGCATCACTAAGTAGCATTATCTCTGTGATTACATGACTGTGAATGACACACAAAAAGATACAGTGCTGAGGCCAAGCAATTTCCAAAAATTTCCTGATAAGAGGGTGAAAACTTGTGGTAAACCTTGTACGTGCAGTGTGTGTGAAGGCGAGAGAAAGAGCTAGATATACAAAGACTAGAAAATAGCTCCTGAGTCATGACCTGGGGCAGGCCAGTTGGAAACATTTACAATTAAAAAAGGAAGGCAAAAATTTCAGCCTGTGTCCTCCATGGTTGGTTCAAATTAACCTCACATTTCCATGTTATGCTCCTTGAATAAAAAAGCAAGAAAAAAATAACATCCTGAAGGACATGGCAGACCAGCACGGTGGCAGATTCCTGTCAGATTACTGGCGTGCGTTCAGCAAACATTCTGAAAATATCAGACGAGGTAGATTTAAGATGGATGGCTCTCGCCATAGACGAGCAGCTCCACCTTGTGGTAGCAAGACTAAGGAAACTGAACCTCCAGTCTGAGGTGAGAGCCACTGCTGGGGTTACTGAGGCATTCTCATATGAATTGTGCCTCGGGTTTTGGTGATGATGAGTTTTGTTATCTCTAGTGGGGAATGCCCCATGCAGCACGTTGCTAGAACTGCAGTTTGCTAGGTGGATATTACATCTGGCCACAACAGACCTGTCATGAAATGAGCTTTGGAATTTGAAGGAGCGGCACAGCTCCAGGAAAATCTTTCTGTGAGCAGAGCATCATCCATAGGATTATTAAGACAAATGTGTACATTAGAAAGAAAAAGAAAAGAAGAAAAAAGTCAAGTTTTCATTCCTGGGAAAGAAGTAAAGCGTTTATGTACAAAGGCGTCTGGATTAATTTTTCAACTGTTGTATATTTCTACTCTCTACATTTTAATATACATAAACTATTTGAGCATCTGAGGGACCCAAAATTAAAGAAAAGACACTTAAAATTAAAAGCAGAAGAGAGAGCATAATGGAGAGCATAATGTGTCAACATACTGCTAAATAAACAACAGTCAATTTGCAATATTAAAAATAAATGTTCTCAATATTGCCTACCAAATATACTCATATGTAGTTCGATTTTTATAAATTGCACGCTATGATGCAGAAACCCAGGGCTCCACTTGGTGCTAATGACAAATTTAGAAGTTGTTGCAAAGTGCTGAGCTTTGAAACACTGAGCTCTGCTCGAACATAAATACCTATTTTGTGTGTTCTGCATTGTAACTTCCATTATTTTGGTAAAATACTTCTCAGAATTTGAGACTGCCCATTGCACAGTAGTAAAACATCATCACATTGGCTTGATGGCAGAAACTGAAGTTTCTGCAGGCCATTCTTTATACAGCAATACCATCATTCCACTCAAGCAGCTGCAGCTCAAAAGAAAATCTAGTATTGTTGGCTTCTGAAGGTACATATAGGCCATTTCAGAATGTCTGTAAAGAATATGCACCAAGATATTTCCGGGCGGCAGAACGCGAGCAGCTTCCCACTGATCTGAAGAGATCTAGCTGGGAAAGTCTGTCTTTATAATAAGTTTGGGGTTTATGACTTGATATTTAGTTAAACGAGATGAGAAATGTTGATTGTTAAATCTGAAAACATAGGTTTTGTAACCAGAAAATACATCTGTGGTGATATACGATGTATCTACCAGCCACCCACCTGCGTTTGTAACCAACTACCGACGAAGTACTATTATGAGCCGAGCTTACAACGCCTATTGGCAGCAAGTGTTGCCTGCTTTTGCCCCATGACTTTTGCAGCTAATGTGACAGCAGAGCCCTTGGTGACAGCATTCTCGGGTGACCGTCAGTGACAACAGCATCCGCCGAGGAAAAGTGGTGAGAAAGGTGAAAAAATAAATTCTCGCGATGAACTGTTTAATAGACAAGAACGCAACTGTCTCAAACTGCCGATTCAGCTTACTGTGTCCTCTCGTTCATGGAGGTTTCTACTTCCATTCTCAACTATTTGAAGTTTGAACTCACAAATATGGGAGTCCGTGAGAAATGGTAGGGCATATGCTAGCTAGCTTTTGTCCAGCTGTAAAGAAACACCTACAACTAGGCTACACAGCTCCATCAATATGCTTTCCAATTGGCACAGAACAAGATAAAGTTAAATGCGTCAATGTAATGGAAAAAATAACAGCTGTAGCACACTGAAAGCTTTCAGTCTTTTTTAATGTAGTGCAAGCAAACTAATATTTGACAAACGTTTCGCTAAGAAGTTTTTGGCTTTTGCCACCCGGAAGAACGTCTGTTACTGCTGAGACGTCATGGTAAATTGTCGCATAACATTTACATTTCTGTAAACAACAAGGAAGACTCTTCACAGACCCCTGGAAATACATAGCTATATATATTTGAGCCTTGGTCGGGGAGGATAGAGCAAATTATAATAGTGACTCACATCACAATGCTGGTTTTCAAGCAGTTCTACAGCAGGGTATTCCCCATGACCTCCAGCAACTGAGTAAAACTGAACGGTTTGGTTTTTTTTAGGCCTACAATGTTTACATAGAAGGAGAACACACATATATCTGCTGATTGATAAAATTGAGATTATGCCAAAATAGCTCCAATGCGTTTGAAATGATACTCATCCCCAGATTTCACCCATGACACAGATTCTTGATGATCTGTATGATTTTTATGCCCCCGTAAACAAAGTTTTTTTTTTCACTTGTCCGTCTGTCCGCACTATAAAATGGCTATAACTTTTGATCGGCTCATGATAGGCCTTTGATACTTGGCATATGCATTGCTTGTGAGAGGGCATTTCAGATTTGGGGCGCATATACAGTAGTTACTCACATGTCCGTCTGTCCGCACTTTAACATGGCTATAACTTTTGATCGTCTCATGATAGGCCTTTGATACTTGGCATATGCATTGCGTGAGAAGTCATTTCAGATTTCGGAGGCTATTAGTTTTTCACCTGCCCGTCTGGCCATCTGTCTGTCTGTCCGCACTTTGCCATGGCTATAACTTTTGATCGGCTCATGATAGGACTTCGATACTTGGCATATGCATTGCTGATGAGAAGGCATTTCAGATGGGGTCATGACTTTTCACCTTGTGACCTCGACCTTGGAGCATGACGTTTGGTGACAAAAACTTTAACATGGGCCATAACTTCTCATTAGCTAGTAATAGGCATTTGATACCTGGCATACGTATTCCTTAGGATAAGGCCTTTCTGATGAGGTAATGAATGTTGACCTTGTGACCTTGACCTTTAACCTTTGATTGACTCATGATAGGCCTTTAATGGTTAGCATGTGCATGTTATGCACGGGGGCATCAGTGTTTCACAAACACATCTTGTTTTTTATGTCATTCATCACATTTTTTTCCTTAATACTGGATCAGAATGATTTTTAAAAAGAAAACCTAATGTTGAAAAGCAGTTACAATTTATCCCGCAAGAGTGCCTGAAATCCAAGCGAGTTAAAAAGACGCAAATATTCACAAAGACTTATTAGGTTATTGACAGAATTGTCCAAAATAGTCATTTATTTTGTTTGTATTATATTGTTGTCTTTGCCTAATAAATAAGTTGTGACGTGCTGCACGAAGCTTGATTATTTCCAAATGTGGCTGAAAGGCAACAGCCTTAACACCTGATAGCACCACCTCAGGGTTTGCTCCCAAGAAAATACATGAAACACAAATCAGTAGGTTTCATGGACACAACTTTATTACTAAAGGAAGACTGATTTGATACCACTTCCAAAAATAATTTCTGCATTCATTACTCCTTCATGACTCATAGCCTGTGTTACTGCCCCCGTGCGAAGTGCAAAAGATTGTATTTTGAGAGTGTCAGAACTTTTTACCTGTGTTTGGAAGATTGACCTGAGCAGGAACATCAGGCCGCAGAAGGTCATTTCCAGCAAGGTCATTTCCCAAAATGACTTGAACACCCCCCATTGACAAAAATGGGCATACTCCCATGACCGCGTCACCTTTTACCAGATTAGAGAACAATGATAGATTATGTTGAGGCACAGAAAAGACCATCAAACCCATCCATCTAACATCCACGCAAAAACCAGTGTTTTTCTCAGAAGAGAATGTAATATAATATAATATAATATGTAATCCAAAATAAATGAGTTCAATGACCCTGAATCTTTTAATATCTTTACCGGTACTTTTTCCTTACTCCCAACTAGTTAAACATATCCGTCAGATACAAGAGGCACAAAACCATTGTTAATCTCATCCCGAGCTGAAGAATTTTTTTGATCTTGCTCAACAACAGTGACTCTATTGAAGATTTTGTGTGCGTCTGCACAGCAGCAATAGCCCGGTTTCTCTTTTCATGAAGTACAGCAACAACAGCCCTAGATGGTTTTGCTGGTAAATTCCCAGACTTCAACTTTTTCTTTAACACTGGACCCTCATTTTTCTAGTGACCAAGACAGTAGTCGCAGACGCGATAAGGGTCAGACTTTCCCTGTGAGCCATGGTCAGTTTTACCTGAGAACCTTTCAGTCCCGTCTGACCCACACTTAATTGAGGAAGGCCCCAACATTTCTCTCCGTGCAACCATCATCTCCACCACCTTAGTTCTCGCAAACAAAACCTTTGAGTCAATACAAATTCATCTGCTAATAGGGCTGCATCTGAAACTTATTTACCTTCTGTTCATTCAAAGAGGTGGCAATGCGGTCAGGTAGAATATTTTTAAACGGCTTCAGCAAAACTAATTCCTGCAGATCCTGCAGGTCTTTACCAGAGAAGCAGCACAACAGCGTTTAAAATGCGGAGCTAAATCTCAAGCAAATTCAGTATACGACTGTTTCGCTCTCTGAAATTATCTAAACTGCTGTCAATGAGCTTCTGGTACCAACTCATATGCTCCCAGCACCGCAGCTTTAACCAACTGATAGTTAACACTATCACTAACACTCAAAGCTGAGAAAGCCTCTTGGGCCTTGCCAGTGAGCACGCCCTGAAGCAAAAGGGTACATTCAGAATCAGACTAATTTCTTGCCTTAGGTAAACACTCGAACAACAAATAAAATGCCGAGGTCCTTTTCATGAAACCTCGGCAATAATTTTAAATTGACCGCAACATCAAATGATTGTGGATGAGGAATCAACAATGCTGACTGTTCAGCCTGTAGCTTACCCACATTAATAAGCTCCAACTTACAGCACTCCAACTCAAACTGTTGTTTAGCTTGTACATGAGCTAGTTCACCCTCCCGAAAATGGGCCTCTTGTTTCAACTTTTCCAACTCCAGCGCCTTCTGTCACTCCTGTTGCATTTTAAGCAGGATAAGCTGTTTTTGTTGCTCAAAAGTTAATCCAGCACCAAGCCCAGTCAGAACAGCTGCTTTATGAGAAATTTCACCTGATACACTCACCCTTGGAGAAACCTCATCAGCGAAACCAGTCATTTCAACAGATGCATCATCCTTTTGGACAGACGAAACCTTTTCCTCCACTAAGCGAGCCTTTAAGGCAGCAAGTAATTCATCTTATTTAACTTATTAGGAAGCTCAACACCATAATGATCAGCTATTCTCAAAAGCTGATCTTTTTTATAAGAGTTAAGCAAATCTTCACTTGGTGTCTGAAAAAAATTCAACTGAAGACATTTCAAATTCAAGAACAAGGCCACTATTTTCAGCAGGGAATATTTTCTTTCACAAACAAAATAGATTGACCAAAACAGCAAACACCCAAGTTTACAAACACTTCCACACAAGACAAGCTGCTTTACATATGGAATCCTATCCTTCTAGCTGACTGCCTAACCAATACTAGCGGACTCACTCAACCCTAGTCTTCATGCAGATCAGCAGCAGGATGAATGAAAGCACTAAACCCAGCAACCCGGTTGACCCTCAGCCTGCTGCTTATCACCTGGACAGTTGTGGAAGTGCCCCCAAGCAATTGCTCTGACCGCTTACTGCACAAAAACAACAAATTGAAATTTAAAAAGGTCAATGGGGACTACTGGAGTCCCACATTGCTTAGGTCTGACAGGAATTAGGATTCCAAATAATTGAATAGCATTAAAGTCTTGTAGAAAGTTCAAGTAAACACATTCCATCAAAACTAGACCAAAATCCCAGAAACAAATTTGCAGGGATATAGACAATTCAATAAGAAAAGCCTTTTTCTTTCCCTGAATACAATGGAGGAATGAAACAATTCTGTTTGAAACAACAATTTTACATTCCATTTGACTATTTTTCCAAAGTTTTACGAGCCCCCATTTGTTACCACCTGGCTCATGGCTGTTAACAAAGAGGGAAGCAATACGCACAGTAACACAATCCAAAATATATTTTATTTTACAGAAATAATCAAACATATTCAACAACTGCTTTAAATTGCAACTCTTAGAGGAGTCAGTCATCAGTCATGTTTCCGCTCATACCGAGGCTCCGAAGCACGATTCAAACTCGACAGGGTATTTTTCTGAAGCGCCGTGCCAGAGCTTGCTTCATATCGGGAAAAACCACGAGACTGATGATGTTTGAACCACTTCACGATGCTTCATTCAGACTGAATCAGCTGCCCAGTTTGGCTCGATTGGCGGAGCTTTGAAACATTGGTGCAATTCAAATGTTTTTAAGATGGACAAAACTGCGCTCTGTTAGGCATTTTTATTCAAAAATAATAATGCCTAAGTCCCACAAGCACACCCAGTATACACCAAGCACAGTCAAAAAACATAATACAATATCATCGGCCTGCTGATAAAACCTCTTATCTCCAATTTGATAAGAGACAAAATCTCGTATATCAACGATAATAACATAAACATTGCAAAATACAAAATTTTATTGATTGGATACATTCTTAGAAGAAACATAATTATCCAACCCAAAGACTGCACTCTTGCATGCAAAATTAAACTTTTTTTATGCTCTCCTGTAAAATTTATAATTTTGGAGATATGAGGTTTTATCAGCAGGCCGATGATGTGTTTTTTGGACACAGTAAATATTTACTGGATTCAATCAGGCAGTGGATGTAATTAATGTTTTTATAATACGATATGAAATATTAAGGTAATGAAAAAAACAACTGACACATGTAAGACAAAGTTAGATTTCAGCTTTAAGTATTCTTCTCAATACAACATACACGAAGTACACACGCAAGAATATTTTTAAACGGCTTCAGCAAAATTAATTCCTGCAGATCCTCAAAGGTCTTTGCCTGAGAAGCAGCACACCAGCGGTTAAAATGTGTAGCTAAATCTCGAGCAAATTCAGTGTACGACTGTTTCACTCTCTTAAATGATCTAAACCGCTGTCAATAAGCTTTTGGTACCAACTTATATGCTCCCAGCACCGCAGCTTTAACCAACTGCAAAAGGGTACATTCAGAATCAGACTAATTTCTTGCCTTAGGTAAACACTCAAACAACAAGTAAAATGCAGAGGTCCTTTTCATTAAACCTCGGCAATAGTTTTAAATTGACCGCAACATCAAATGATTGTGGATGAGGAACCAAAAATGCAGACTGTTCAGCCTGCAGCTTACCCACATTAATAAGCTCCAACTTACAGCACTCCGACTCAAACTTTTGTTTAGCTTGTACATGAGCTAGTTCAACCTTGTACATGAGCTAGGTTCGCAAATCCCGGCCACAGTCAATAGTGGGTACTGCTCTTGCGACTATAATCTCAAAAAAAAAAAAAAAAAACCCACATATACACTCGCGCACACACTCACAAATCTCGATACCAGAAAAGGACTGAAAGAAAAAAAGGCCAGGGGCTCAGAAAATGACAAAATTATTTACAAAGAAAGGTAAAGGTGAGTAAAAGTATTTAACTAGCTTGCTATGTTAGCTATTCAGGCTAGCTATTCAGCTGCTGACGTTACGTTAATGTTACATGCAGTCAGCTGTGCAAATAGTTGCCTTTCAAGAATGACATTACTCCATGCTAAGTGTCACGCATTCGGCGGAAGTGTGGCGCATTTTTCAGGCTTATTCACCCACTGCAGTCCGCAATTATCAACCAGCACCTATCAATGAGATTCTCACGTGGAATTAAAATCCTTGTGCATTGAAGTTTCACTTGCGTGAATAAGGTGAACCTCACCACAAGTAACATGGAAAGCAATTATGACTCAGGACTTCCCGTGCTTCTCTTTACTTGGGGATTGGAAACAATGCATGTTTAAATTGTTTAAATGAAATAAGACTATTTGAAATGTCTTTATGCAATTCCATTTCTTTCAATCCCTTAGTAAAGATAAGCATGAGAAATCCCGGGTCATAACTCAGATTGCAAAATTCTTCTGGTCCATATCTGGCCCACACCTGAGAAGTTCGGCCCACATACCGCTTGGAATGATGGCACTTGGGTGCTCCTCTCCTGTTTGCCAAACTTGTCCACAACCAAGCCATCACAATGCCAGATGTCAGCCAATAGCATATGATGCAGCAAATGTGGGCCAGTTTTGGTTGACTTACAGATTGACTATTGTCACTTTGTCAAATATTTGCCAATTGTGGGCCATATTTGTTTTGTGATATGCGGGCCAATTTCAGCATTTACCACATGGGCCACTTTAGGCTCACATCTATTTTGTCCGAGCCAGAAGAATGCCAAAAGTGCCGGATCGTTGCTTGATGTGGCCCATATCCGTATGCTGTCTGGGAATCGATTTTCGTGTCACTAGCACAGGAATGTGAATGCCACTCGGAGGCAAGAGACTCACGCTGAATTCGTGAGACTCGGCATCTCCATTAATAACTATATCATCCGTGGAAAAGATAGGTAAGGTTATCGTTTGCCAGTCTTTATAATATTCTGTCAAAAAAACCCAGTAGCGGCAGGGCACGTTCTTCCATTCTTATGAGTGGTTACTGCATACTTAGCTCTCTCTAGCTGTAAGTGACAGTGTAGGGTAGGTTAGGCTAGAGAGCTTCACCCAGTCAGGGTGCTAACCTTAGGTGTAACTTAAATAATCGCTTGAAAAGGCTGACATTACGTTTACCTTCTTACGTGACTGTTTACTAAAACTACTGCTATTTAATTCTGTTGCCATTAGGTCTTGTTAATGCAGGGGGTAATTTTACAGAGCTTGCCTGCCTCAAACAATATCGAAGTGAAGCTGAGTGCTTAGAGCTATGATACTGAGAGAGAGGCCCATCTAGATTTTGTTTATTCCAAGACTAGGTAGGTTAGTTCTTAATCAGATGTTCCATGAAACATAACTTTAAATGTTTACAAAAGCAATATGAAATGGAACGATTAATTCATTATGCACTGCTACTCCAGAATCAGCTGTTACCGCTTTGCCTGACTCTAACCCAGCAATATACCCTCACCATCAGTAGTCTGAGGATGTTTTTGATGGTGAGTGAGGGAATGTGGCAGAAACTGGTCGGCTATTTAGATTTTAGTGAACTGCTGTACCATTGGCAATTACTTACATATTAGTCCATCTCTCAGCTATTTCAATTATATAACGAAATGGCAAAATAGGCTAGATTTATTCCACTTTAAGTCCACTTAAGTCACTATCCATCCTGTTGACAAAACCAGGCCCATCTCCCCAAAGCAAGATAACTTCAGATAGTAAAGGGAATAGTGAAGCAAATCATAGCTGTAGCCTACAGCTACAACAACCCAAGAGAGGCTTAATAGCCTTACCAGACTGCCAATTGAAGGTCAGTTAAGCAGACAGTTGGACTTTAAAGCCCTTAAGCTGTAAACAAACAAAATAACGTAAGCTGAAGTTGAGATAAGGGAAGACTTAAAATAATAGTTTTTGTTCTTTATTTTAAAAGAAAGTATTTCATTTCGTTGTTGATATTACTTGCCAGAAATTCAAATAGTTAAGTTACGAAGCTACCTTGGTGATTTTGTTCTAACAGCTCCACCTTGTGTTATATCTTTAGCCAGTATACTTGTTGCACATCAGTGCTTGATGTTTTACTATAGAATACCCAGTGCCCATTTGCTGAGAGGTTAATTGAAATTTTATTTCTGAACAGACTTGGTGTAATAATGTGGTTTCAGGTAGCCTCTTACGTGAATAAACAATTAATAATTTATCATTTACAAAATAATACTCTTTGCTGAGTGGTTAATCGAAAAAAAGGAAAAATTGGGTGTGTTGCATCTGGCACTGTCAAGAACACTGAGAAACAGAAAAATGAAAAGTAAGAACATGATACATTGTCGTAAAAAAAATGGCAACGAAATGTCTGGGGCCCACACTGATATTCTTTCAGGGGGCCCAGAATTCCTAGCAACTGCCCTGGCCTGGGGTCCACACTTAACAAAAGATACATACAGCCCAAGAAATTAAGATAAAATAAAAACTATTTTCCAAAGCATGAAAACGAAACAAGACAGAAACAAAAACCAAAAAAGAAACCCAAACAACAAAAAAAAAAAACAAAAGTTTTGTAAAAATCATAAATGCATAAAACACAAAGTAGTCCATGGGCCAGACCAGATGTCGGTACGATATCTGGTGGCAAATTCTCATATGAATTTTTTTGTACCTTGGTACCTAAAGTTTATATATCTGTATGATAACAATGTCAAATGAGTAGCTTTTGGGTAGTTTTCAGCTGGTTTTCTGGGTAGGGTATGGTCAATCCGAGGACCCTTTTTTTCGGGGTAGGGGAAACAAAATTTGCTCTCATAACAGATGGACCAAATCTTTACTGTTATACCTCAAAATGTTCAGCCAGATTGCCTCGAACAGATCACAAGGTATGTTCTCATGTAATGCATGAAACTAGGTCAACAGAGGTCAAAAGGTCACAGATTTTGGGAGTTGCCTAAAATCCGTGAGGGTGAAACCCTTGACCGAGACGTAACTCTGTTGGTTTATTATTCAAGCATTTTAAGAGGTGAAATCTGTATTTTAGTGCCATTTTTATAATTTCAGAGGGGCTATAGTAGATTATTTTGGTGAATTTAGGACCCACAAGATCTGTATACAATGCTTTATATCCGACCTTTGGAAATTTTCATATGTTGATAAATTGTAAGCCAATTATTAGATTTTTATTCAGGGGCATAAAAACATTGGATGCTCCTCAGCTGCGGTGAGTAGTTCCACATTCTACTGCCACGTGTCAGCACAATCTATCCGTTTCTTTTAAACACATTATGCAATTACCTGCAAATGTGAACAGACATGTAAACATGTAAATCACAATGGAGGAATTGGATTTCAAAGCCGTGGTCGAAATGATCCAGGAGGCAAATATAAATCCATTCAAGTTGGAAGAGGAATCGCTTGTCAGCATTTCGACTGGCACTCTCGCTCCTGATGATGTCACAAAGGACCTCCTGAATGCTCACATGCTGGGTGAGAAGGCTTACACAGACTTCTGATCGGAGCGCCTTGAAAAGGAGGAAGCTGATGCAAAAGACTTTTTTGCGCCTGTTAAGACACAAAAACTGAAAACATTTGCTGATGCGTTTATGAGGAAAGTACAGTCCGGCAATGGAAAAGTAATCCTCCTTCAGGCAGATTGAGATCTGTTTGCTCGGATGATTATCATTGCACAAGGCAGACAGTTGGAAATGGACATTGTCTTGTCGTATCCACTCGGACCAATACCATGGGCACTAGCTAATGAAGATGGTTCACTGAGAAAAACAGTCAAGGTTAAACTCATGAACAGTATCGGAGACACCCAACCCCCGGCTGAAAATCTTCCTAGTCATTCAGCATGCATCATTGATGGCATGAGCCTACTTCAGAAACTGAATGTGAAGAACAATACATTCTTGGAGGTCTCCAACTCACTTCTGAAAATGGTACTGAGGGAAGGAGGCACAAGTGAGAGAATAGATGTAGTATTCGATGTCTACAGAGAAACGTCTATCAAGGATGCAGAAAGGCAGAAACATGGCTCGGGCTCTGGAATCAAATTCAGTACAATAGTGCCTGGACACAAAATCAAAAAATGGAGGAACTTTCTTTTTGAAGCGGACAATAAGACTAGACTTGTTGGGTTCCTTGTTTCTGACTGGAAGTCGACAGGCAAGAGGGGACTCATCAACACAAAGATCCTCTTTGTCACCTGCAGTCCAAAGTGCTTCAAGATTTCCGGAGGCTGTTGCAGTGAGGTTGAGGAATTAGGGTCATCACAAGAGGAGGCTGACACACGGATGATACTGCATGCTAAACATGCTCTAGAAAGAGGGTACAAATCCGTTACAGTAGTTTCAGAGGACACAGATGTCTTTGTACTTCTTCTGCCATTCGCAAAGGATATTCCTGCGGCTTTGTTCCAAAAGCGGGGTACCAAGACTAGAATAAATCTAGAATGCAAATTTACAGTAGGTTATGTTACCCCTATTCTTTGAAATTTAGAAATTGCAGTTATGAAGCACTACTTAGAACAGTTATGGATCCTAAATCTATCAAAATAATATACTTTAGCCCATCTGAAACTATCCTAAGAGCATTAAAATATAAATTTAATATGCCAAAAGCTTGGATAATCAGACCCACAGTATTACATCTTGGTCAAGTGTTTCACCCTCACAGATTTTAGGCAACTCCCAAAATCCATGACCTTTTGACCTCTGTTGACCTAGTTTCATGCATTACATGAGATCATACCTTGTGACCTGTTTGAAGCATTTTAGCTGAACATTTTGAGGTATAATAGTAAAGATTTGGTCCATCTGTTATGAAATGAGAGCATATTTTGTTTCCCCTACCCCGGAAAAAGGGGTCCTCAGATTGACCATACCCTACCCTGAAAACCAGCTGAAAACTACCAAAAAGCTACTCATTTGACATTGTTATCATGCAGATTCATAAACTAGAGGTACCAAGGTACAAAAAAATCCATATGGGAATTTGCCACCAGAGATGATACCCGTTGGCCCAAAATTTGGGCTTGGCCCATGGACTAAAGTGGCATCTCTAATTAGATCATTAAGAGGCTACCTTCTATATCATACCACAGCCACTGAGGCATTTTTACTCAAATTTTGAAATCACTTTGCGCAGAATCTGACAAATACTTAAAATATTCAAAGTATGTAACAAATAGGGAAATTTTGCCCATGTCATTGCATTTCTAATGGAGTAAAGTACCTGCAGCCCGAATTTCAATTTTCAATGATGAATAAAAAGTTATGGCTGCCACAAACATGAGAAACTTAGAAAAAGTAATGGAAAATGCATTAGACCGCATTGAAAAGTTGATTTCAGTCTTAGTCTGTGGGTTACACCCATTTTTCAGACTGCATTATCTGATTATTCTAATTTTTATCACTTTCCTGGAGTGAAAAGCATAAATTTCATCATCACAGTTACTTTTAAATCATGATTTTATGGCAAAATTCAGTTTAAATCCTTGTAGCAATTAGTGATTATTAAAGGTGTGTTATGATAGTCTATTTTTATTCAAAAAAAGATTTTTGGAAATATTGCCCAATTTACCCCAGATCACCTCTTAATTTAACAAGCCAATCTTTCAAAAGGGCTTCATTATTTTGGGGAAATCAATGGAAACTTATTTTGCCGCATTTTCCAAACGACTGAATGACATTATAATTGGTGCATGTAACAGCAGCACAAGATTTCCCCATTTTCACTATGCTGCGATCAACCTTAGTGTATTTTGCCTCCGGGATCATATGACCACCTACGTAAATTGCAATGACCTCAATGTCAATAACAGGGATATTAATGATTCAATCTATTTAATTTAGGTGATGTCAACTTTAGTAGGCAAGGTGAGCCGCACTGCAAAGAGGGATTTATTTACGGAAATTGCCATCGGTTATGGTCAGTTTTAAGCGTTCCCTCATGGCTCAAGTGATAATGTCAAACAAAACTGAATCCTTGAGTTTCCAAAGGGCCCAATTCCAAGGAACAGGCTTTTTTGAGAAAGGCAAAAATTGATTCTTCCCCCCAAATGTTTGTCTATTTTAAATGTCTATCTATTTATGAGAGAGTGTCATAGGGATACTATTGGATGAAGTTCCCGATTTTTGAATAAGATATACAGACCTCTAATTCATTGGAGTTGGACCCTTCGGAAACTCAATGATTCTACTAGACAGTCCGCATTGCCGAGACCGCATGGATGCAGCCCCCAAAAACCCGCTTCTCGGCTTTTTTGAGCATTATGTGGCCAATACTGTCGACATGGAAACGAAAATCCATAGTTGTCGTAACTTAAGTATAACACATGTCCACACTAAATACTTCATCCGGGGGCTACAAGTATTGAGCAAGTAACATTAGATGGCATCACAGACCTATTTTTGGAAAGCAAAACTACCAAAGACTTGAGTGTAAGCCAGCCTTCTAGAATAGAGTGAAAGAAACCTTTAAGAAATTAGAGGATAAAACATTAAATACCTCTTCCCCTTTGTGCTTTCTGCTGAGACTGGTTGTCAAACTGGTTATTTTTAAGCCCAAGGAAAAGAACTGAATATAAAATTACGAATTGGAGACATCTGTTCCATTTCTTTATACATAAATAGCTCTATAGTGATACCACCATTTTGCCTATTTTGGATACGTTCATAAATATTTTTTTTGTGAACAGCCGCATACACTAGATTCATTGGAACTTGAGCAATTTTAGTTAGCAATTGTTACCCTTGTTATATATCAGTATTTAGTAAACAGCACTGTTATCCACTAAGTTAAAAATCCCACAATTTAATAAAATTTTTTATTCACCTATGTTAATTATTAGGAAGAGGCCATTCGCCCCACAGCACTTCGGCGTGAAAGTTAAAAGTCGGGCAGATTATAAAATGAAATCTCTTATGGGCCCAATTGCGGGGCAAACATCAGAGGTGCTTCTCTTATCCTGCCCACTGCGGGACAAATAGCAGAAGAGCTTCTCTTATCCGCCCCGCTGCGGGACAAATAGCAGAAGAGCTTCTCTTATCCGCCCCGCTGCGGTCCGAATAGCGGAACTGTTTCTCTTGTCCGCCCCACTGCGTTGCAGATAGCCAATCTGTGACCTCCAGTTCACCCCGCTGCGGCGCGAATAGCCACTTCCTCATTAAAATTAAATTCTTGGTTATGGGATTATCTGCTCCTGGATTCCACTGTTGACTTGGATTAAGTTTCCACTTTTCATAATTAAACAGTGTTGTAAAGGTGTCTAATTAAAGTGTACTTGTCACCGAGTTCTGAAATGCCACTCTCGCTGGAAAAAAATTACCGTCACTGAGTGCCAGTGCATAGACATTCATTATAATGAATTTTCTGTCCTGAATGTAGCCCACTTTTTTTCACTTTTAGATTCACTTTTAAAATGATAGAGAACTAGATCGGACTAATTGTTGTCATAAATGGATGAATCTTTCCCCTGAATTTTCAGTTCTGGTGCCAGCCATGGCATAAGATATCTGTATTTCTGAGAAAGAGCATAAAATATTCTTAACATGTTCTATGATCCTTGGGCATTTTCTCGCTGTCAGAACTTCCACAGGGGAGCGCACGACAGCTTGGCCATTTTCTTTGGTAGGCCTGTATGGGTGCAACCACCCCCAGGACTGTGACTCTATCCCTGCTAAACACTTTAGTCCTGTTGGCAAGCAGTTCTGCTTCTGCGAGGGCAATTCTCTGCCTGGCTTCTGCCCAAACATGCCCACCAGCCTGGGTGTGGATGTGCCGCTACCCGATCCAGTCATTACCAGTTTAGCCGGACTGCTCTTCTCTTCTGTTCTGAGCTATGGCCTGTCTCTCCAGTATTATTGCATTCCTGTACTACCCAGTGCATTGGACCCTGAATTTGCATTTAGTTCCTTTTCCAGATCATAACACTGACTTTTAATCAGACATCAAATTCAGGAGTTCAAGTTCCTGAAGAGCGAGACAGCACTGGCACTCCGGGAGTCCTAGGAGTGACTACCCCTGCGTTAGAGAGAGGGAGCTGGTAGACAGCAGTATAGATCCCACATATTAGGATTGATTGGTTTCAGTTATGCTGATGCAAGGATGCTCAGCAGGGCATAACATTAAGAGACCGGCCATTCAGGAAAATATAATAAAATATAATGAAGTACTTGTCAGGCATAGGCTGTGCAAATGTGACGTGAGTGCGATCAGAGATTTGCCTACAAGTAATCTCCATGCAGTGTGAGATGTTACAAGATGGCAGACTGTCTTATATATTTTATGTAGATATTTTTGTTTAAAATGATGGTTGGCAAAAAAAAAAAAAACCCCAGGAACTCAAATCCATTTCAATGAAAGTATCAACCTCTACTTAACCTTGCATGAATTACTGATCTGCAAGATAAATATATTGTCCCTACATACTTGTAAATGAATGAAATGAAGTGCACTCTATGTGCGAGTTTTTGTATGTGAGTGTCCTTCATTAATATCTGACTAAATTAAAAATGTTTAGAATGCTGTTTGAATTGCTAAATAAATTATCATATTTGGTGGCAGGAATGAAGGTTCAAGAACAATTTTTCTGTTTGATAACTTCAGTCCCCCAAGGTGTTTATTATCATATTGCAGTATTACCAGTTATGGGGGAACTGTCTGTTGGGTGATGCAGTAATTGCTTAAAAAAACAAACTTCATTTTGATAGCTGTCTACAATACAAGTGTACATGAATCCAAGGAGAGTGAAAGATGATTGGAGGCTGACCTTGATGTTTGTCAGTGCAGGTATTCTTAATGATAACTCTAAATACGCATAATTTAAATGATCATTATAATGCCACACGTTCCACCTCTGAATATGAAATTCAGCGAACTCTGTTGAGGGAAATGGTTTTGCTGAATTCAATGGACACTCACCTGTCCTTAAATAAATGTTATGGCCCCAATTTGTTATTACATTTATAACACAACAGCAACAGCAAGGGATGACACACAGTTTTTAAAACTTAAACACATTTAATTTAACAGACAAAGACAATAACAACTAACTAACAACTAATGAACCTAAAGACCAAGATTGATTAGGAAAAAAAAAGAAATATTTACAGTCCCTTTTTGTGGGGTGGCTTGGTGATGTCCTGGATAATGAAAATGCTCAAACACAGGCAAAGAAATCCACAAAAGAAATGTCACAGGTCTTGAACAGAATGGCAGGTCTGGTCATCTTCTTGCAATTTCTCCTACTACTTTACTGTCTCAATTCTTTTCCTTATATACTCTTTTGCAGACCCCACCCACATTTAGACCTCTTTTTTTTTTACTTTCTGAGACTTGCCCCAGACATGTCCAGGACATGTCTAAACATGACTCCAGTCTGAGCTTTACAAAAAAAAGGTAAATACTGCCATCTACTGGCCTATATTCACATTACATAAAGAACTCAGTTGACCACAAATCACTACCTTTACATGTATCTGTCCATACATTCATAAATTTTGCTTTGTATTCCCTGATTGGGAACATCTGTTGATAATTCTCAAATCTGATGAATTTAACTGAATTCCAATGCAGAACATTTTATACCTGTTGTAGTAATATAAGCTCTATTGATGGGAGATTATTAGCAAAAATAGGACCAAGGGTCCTGTAGCTTACCGGCAAGCAGTCTTACAGCGATGATACAAGTTCTGAAAATGTCATGTGAAGTTTGACATTTGAATCAATGAAAATAAATGTCAAGGTCAGTAAATAAAAATTCACATACATTTATAAGACCTTCTCTAACGCAATCCAAATTTCTGAATAGTTTTGGTGATACAAGTCATTGAAATATGTCAACATGTATTCAATATGTCAATTGAGAACTTTAAAGGTCACAAAATGTCAAGTTTTGGTGAGCAAATGGACTTCATACTGTATATCACTTTCTAAATGTCTCTATACAAACCTTGGCACAATTTGGTGATACAAGTCATTGTAATTTCACTGTCAAATTTGACCCTACTAGGTTACTGACAGTCAAGTTGAATGTCAGCAAATGAAAGTTCATATGTGACTTCCTGTGTCAGTAACACAAACCTAGGCTCCATCTGTGACCTTTTCTGTGATAGAAGTAATTGAATTGTCTCTCGGTCAAGTTTGACCTTCGAAGGTCAATAAGAAGGTCACCAAATGAAAGTTCACACATGACTTCTTATACGTCTCCAATAAAAACCTACACTCAATCTGTAACAATTTTGCTGATATAAGTAATTGAAATTTCATTGTATAGTTTGGCAGTTGAAGGTCAAGTTCACTGTCACCCAGTGAAACTTCATACATGACTTCCTATATGGACACAATACAAACCTAAGCTCTGCCTGTAATCGTTTTGGTGACAGAAGTAATTGAAATTTCACTATGTGAAGTTTGACCTTCGAATGTCACTGAAGGTCAAGTTCAATGCCACCAGATGAAAGTTCATGTGTGACTTCCTAAACATCTACAATACAAACCAAAACTATCCGTAAATATTTTGCTGATATATGTTATTGAAATTTCACTGTGAAGTTTGGGCATTCAAGGTCAGCGAAGGTCAAGTTCACTGTCACCAAATGAAACTTCATACGTAATTTTCCTATATGCCCACAATACAAACCTAAGCTCTATCTGTAATAGTTTTGGTGATAGAAGTAATTGAAATTTCACTATGTGAAGTTTGACCTTCGAAGGTTGCCGAAGGTCAAGTTCATGACGTATACTGAGAGGCATTAAGAGAGGTACTGAGAGGTTGCTATTGTCTAATTTGAAAACTGATAGTTTTTCTTTTTGCTGATTGACATGATGACCATCAGGCATGGTGAACATTGCAAAATTTTGAGTGTCCGGGTTCAAATCCTTTCTTGATTTAACGTCTCATTATGATTATCTAAATGCAGGACAGTTTCCTGGATCATGGTCATGAATCACATTAGGAGAAATCATTTTTCACATTAAAAATTGAAAATCAGGGCCAATAAAAACACACATAAACAAAGTCACATTATTCCCACTTCAAATGCCACAAACAAATGAATCTCGGAAGAATCAAACATTTTGAATGTTGAATGATGGCCAGTCTCAAAGAAAAGATTCTGGACGCATTAATGTTCATTAAATGACTATATCCAGACTGCAGGGATGACCCAGAATGACCAGATGCGTCAGCTGTCGTCCCTGACAAAGTGCGTCATCTGTGACGCCACAAATACACATTCCATAAAATGTCCTCTGCCATGTCAGATAATGCATAAGAACAGCTGAATTGACTGCCAATGTAACGATAATGGTGAGGGCTAGTCTCACTACCAAAAGCACAGTTATCTGAGACTGTGTTTTGCAACTACAAAAGACACCATTTACCACTGCTTAAAACAGTATATTTTATTGTGCGTTTTTAATGCCTCTAAGTATATTTTTCTCCCACAGTTGGACTGCAGCCCTGTACAGCTAATGCCTGCGGACTGTTGTAAGCTAACTCATTAAGGGTTGCTGGGAATGAATCCAAATGAGACGCACATCTTTGGGCCACCAAACTGACTACTTGGCACCAGTGGCAGGTAATGGACAATATTCAAGGTGGGGCTGTGCCGTGCCATACTGTTCTCAGTAACCCTCCCACGATGATTCAACACATTCCATTAATAAACTTATGAACAAACAAAGTTTTCCAGTTGAAGCTGAATTTGACAATGAATTGACTTAGGTATGTCTAGAGATAGCATATGTTGGAAAAAATGTATGAAAAGCTAAATTAAAATATTAAAATTTATTTAATTCAACTGTGAAAACCTTTCACTAAACACATCTTTGTAAGTTTCTTTATTTCACGATTTGCCTCTTCTTTGGGTTGACCTTATCCATAGGCAAGCTACCTCACTTGTAAGCTTGTTCAAACACAGAAGTTAGAGTGCGCTTTACATAAAGGTTGTTGCTTGTCTACATCCTGCGCTTTGCGTGTATTTTCGTGAAGGACCAGGTGCAGCAATAACCACTGTCTGTCAGGCCTGGTGCACTCGATGTAAATGCAAATCACAAAGTTGGACACGGGTATTACCATCCTTAGAGTTAATACCGACTTTTAATACCCTGCTGGTGCACTCCACACCTGCGGCCTTGGCGGACAAAACGCTTGAGGCAAAAGACAGGATGTCTTCCTTGTAGAAAACTATGCTAGCTACCAAGATAGCTTGTCACATATGTGGATTTCGGCTGTCTTGCCAGCTTACTAGCATAACTCATGCATCCGAGGACCAGTCCTGGACGCTGTCAGAATCACCCTTCGGACATTATTTTCGATGACGCTAATAGGGCAGATTTAAATTGCTATATGCCTATCTTACTTCCCCAACAGTGTTTTATTGGCTAATTGTGAACTCTCATTTCACTCAATTCCACTTAAGATATGTTGTATAAAATATAAATACATATGTTATTGTGAATTTTAAACACATACATACTTCAACAAGTAGTCATCGCTAATGTTAACTTTTTTACTGGGGAAAAAAGATAAAAAACCGAAACACACTCCACCAGGGAGGGTGTCACTGCTTGCCACAGTTCACACTAGATTCACTGGTATTCCACTGGATTTAACACTGGTCAGGGCCATTGTCATGGCTGGATTTGCCACCTGTTAGTGTTTTTTCGGGTTCTCTCTGGTACGACCCTTGAAATGGGAAATTTTTTGTCTCCAGTGGACGTACTGTATAAGCCTGAGGTCAATATCACTGCAGCACATGTAGATCAGAGGCAAGTTAATGCATTAATATGAAGGAACTTGCATTTGCAATTGTTGAAATCTCTCTAAGAAACTTACTTGTCACTTATCTGATTTGAATTACTTACTTATTGTTAGGAAGTCACATTGATAGGGAAAACACGCATTGATCTTGGAGGCAGGGGCATTACCAGCTGATGTAGGGCTGGGGGGGGGGGGGGGGGGGGTGCTCACGCATTATTGTTTAAGTGAATTCAGGTGACTTACCTGAGAGAGAGTGTGCTTCTTGGTTTTTGTTTGCCTTGGATCTGACCGAAAGCACGCGGCTGGTAAAAGATTTCCCCTTTCTGGACTGTGTTGATTTATTTCTTTTTGCGGACAATTTAGTTTTATACTAACATTAAAAAAAAAAAACCTTGAACGACTGGAAGACGGTGCGGGAGCTGGTCGTTCACGGAGAGCCATAGACGGAGCTGGCCGGCAGAGACGTGCAGTTAATTGGGAAATCCCTGGTAAGCTGGTTCTCTTGCTGACTCCGTTTAGTTACAAAACATACCACATTTCCAACACCCCCATATAGATCCAGTTCAGTTATTATCACCACACGCAGGGTGGCCCCAGCTGGTTTGCGCATTAGGATCCCCTAGACTTGTAATTAGTTGTAGTAAAATCTGATAGGCTGGCATTGGCGTCCTTTTTGATTTTTTGTTTTCGCTCTGATGTGCTGCATGCGCAGTGTGTTGGGAGGACCGGTCTGAGTTTGTAACGCTTATTTAATGATGATTAGTTAGAAAGGGCTAAAATGAGCATAGTTACAATGAAGTTACAGTGCTCCCAGGTACATGAAAAAAGGAAAAGAAAAAAGCTAGGGACTCAGTAGATGAATAATGCTCCATGAAATTTGTGATTTCAAGTCGTCTGACTTCTCCTTTTTTGAAAATCGTTAAAAGGTATTTTCAGGAAAAAAGCAACACTCAGGCGTACGTAGGTGACTGGAATGAGGACATTTCCGAAGCCATTTATTCCACTGCAGTGTTTCCTTTCCTCCTCATTTTTTTCCGGGGAAGCGCATCAGATTACTCTCCTGCCTTTTTCCCTCTCTGTGTTAATCCTTCTGCTTCATACTTACGACACGACACGACACTTACGAGTACGACAATAATGTCAGGCTTTGCTGACTCTCATTTTCCCTCTACCCTCTTAAACCCAGTTTTTTCCCTCAAAATGTATTCATTTAGGGCTGCCGGGTTGGCTCTCTCAGTAAAAGCACCACTTGCGACGGCACAAACCCGGTCACGCCAGTGACGTCTGTGACCAGCAGCCTTGTGGTGGCAATGGTATATGGACAGGATGCACTCAGTTTGGGTTGAGATTGTTTGTTGTTTGTTGTTAAAGCGCCTCATTATAGTCATACCAGCAACGGGAGCTACTACCTAATCCAGCAGTTTGGTTTTTCTCTGCACTCATTCCGTGCTTGCTAGCACGATGACCATAATTTGTAAAGAAGTGATGGGCGCAGCTTGCAGAGCTAGTTCTGCCAGACAACTTGTCCACATTCCCATGAACACACCCTTCCATACTGGATGCTGGTCGACCCTGTTGTGATTCTGGTTCTGCCTTGCCATGCCTTCGTTCTGACTGCCATATGTGTATTTTGATCCTTGCCATGTCTGACTATGCTTTAGAAATATGTATTGTGATTTGGTTGTTTTTACGTTCATGCATTGTCTTAGTTTTGGTTTTCCATGTTCCATGTTTTCTTATCGCCGTAGTTTAATTCCGGTCCACGTTTTGATTTATCCATGCATTGCACTTTGTCTCCCCCTGTCTGGTGTTTGGTCTAGTCTTTGCTCACAGCCCCAGCAATGCGTGGCACTCCTTCGGGTGATTTAATGGTTTCTGGATTTCAATCTTTCTTCCCCATCTCGTTTACTTCTCCTTGCTTTTTCTGTATTATTAACACATACTAACAGTTTGTTGTTTTTGTTAATTTACTAACCAAGACTAACATTGTATATAAGACTTACTTCCTAACGAGCACTCGGGATTGTATAGCTGCACTTACTAATTGATTAACAAGCTCTCAGCACTCGCCCTATTCTAGTCTCTGCCTCTTGTCTCTCCCTAATCTTCGCTGCTGCATTTCAGCGGAGTCTCCACACTTGCTTATGCTTACCTTTCTCTTAGTAGCTATGCACGGTAGAACTCCTTGACTGGAGCTGTGAAATTGTCTATAGGATTGTCCCATGATCCCTGTCCACGTTTTGGCTTCTGCCAATTTCATGTGATCAGGTTCTCCCTAATGTGTTGCTCCCTTGTAATCAGTCTGACTGCTTGCACCTGTATTCTGTTATCATGTGACCTCCCTGAAATGTATATTAGGTGTCTCTTCACAGCACTGCCTTGTCAGATCTTTCTCTCATGCTAACTTTTGCCGCGTTCATTTCGCCCTGTTCTCATCGTGATTATCTTTCTGACTAGACCGTCCTTGACATTCGATTTTTGCCAACTCCCTATACCTCGGTGCTCTCTTTTTTACTGAACCCTTTTTGTACGACTCTGATTTCGGTGATTGGTGGCCTGGTTACGATTCTGGATTCTTTCCTTTGGTTTCTGATTTTGGATTGTGGACTCTGTACTGTTGCCTGCTCTGTTGGGGGTTTCCCCCTTCAGAAATAAAGCCTCCTTTTTGTATTTTACTGGTTCTCACTCGTGGTCCCTTTCGTAAATCCTCACAGACCCCTCTTTATGGTGGGCCACACTACCTGCTTTCCTGCTCTACTTTTGAGGCATTACATGACTTTTCCTGCTGTTTCTCTGCATCACTCTGTGTTCCTGCATCACATTTGCCTGCCTCTAAATAATGTTGGATACTGCTAGATAACATGCACTTTCTGCATGCAGGCTGGCACATGCGGCCAATCTAACGTGCTTTTAATGGCGTGTTTGCTGTAGGTAATCTAAAATGGAGCAGTATACTTTAAGCTATGGGAAAAAATTTTGCAACTATTTGGTTCTGTTTACTTGTCCTCTCTTCAGCTCAATGTGCAGGTGATTCTGTGAGTAATTGTTAGCCACAAAGTTTGTTCATTAGATAGCATCATTCCCAAATTGACCACTCCGCCCAAGTACTTCACTGTCGAGTGCTGCATTGCTTGGTGCAGCTGTCTGCAAATAAAAGTGTTATAACCCAAAATTTTCATGAGTACTTTGACATTAGCAATAGGCAATTTCTATTCTACGCTGAATAGGGAGGGAAACAACTCTTATGCATGACTAAAGTCATTTGTACAACCCCAATTCCGAAATATTTGGGACAAAGTGTAAATTGAGCATGAAATCAGAATGCAATGACTTTCACATTACGAGCCAATGTTATTTACAACAGAACATAGATAACATTTCAAATGTTGAAACTGAGACATTTTATATTTTTATCTACAAAATGAGCCGATTTCAAATTTTCTGGCTGCAACAGGTCCCAAAAAAGTTGGGACACAGGCAAAAAAGGGCTATTAATATGTAAGAGAATCAGCTGGAAGAACATTCAGCAAGTAATTAAGTTAACTGGCATTAGGTGTTTAATATGATTGGCTATAAAAGGGATGTCATACAGAGGCTGAGTCTCTCAGAAGCAAACATGGCCAGAGGCTCTCCAACCTGTGAAGGCTTGCGTAAAAAAAATTGTGGAATACTTTAAAAACAATGTTCCTCAACGTCAACTTGCAAAGGCTTTGAAGGTCTCATCATCAACAGTGCGTAACATCATCAAAAGATTCAGAGAAAATGGAAAGATTTCTGTGCGTAAGGGACAAGGCCGAAGACCTTTACTGCATGCCCATGATCTTCGGGCCCTCAGATGCCACTGCATCACTTACCCGCATGATTTTGTCATTGACATTACTAAATGGGCCCAGGAATACTTTAAACCACTGTCTGTAAACACAGTCTGCCGTGCTATTGACAGATGCCACCTAAAACTCATGCTAATAGGAAGCCATTGTTGAGCATGATCCAGAAGCGCCGCCATGTTCTGTGGGCCAAGGCTCATTTAAAATGGACTGTAGCAAAGTGTCCTGTGGTCAGATGAGTCCAAATTTGAAATTCTTGTTGGAAATCTATAACCAGTTATCTGTCCAGTGTTCTGATTATGATTTTGTCAAATCTGCCATTCTGAAGGGTTATGAATTGGTCCCAGAGGCTTACAGGCAAAAATTTAGGAATTCTCCTAAGGAAGCCAGTCAAACTCATGTCATGTTATTTGTTGAGGTTTTTTTTATTCAGTGAAGAATAAATTTGTTTAAGTTGTCATTGCTGGTTTTCTTTGTTGTGATTTTCAAGTCATAACTATCTTTATTCACACATTAAAATACACAGTATTATCAATGGTAAAAAAAAAAAAAACATATTTACATTGACACGAGTTAAGTTAATACAGATATCCTCAATTAGAAAATCAATCTCCTCCCTAGTGAGAATATCACAACTTTTTAGATTATCACGAACACATAAAGCAGTCACATTTGTGAATAGAACATGAAGACGACGATGGCGACGGCGGGCCGAAGCCGAAAACCAAATTTCACAGATGAGGAGTTAGAGGTATTGAAGAAATCAGTGAAGAGGCACCATGAGGTGTTGTACGGCAAGGGGGCAGTGAAGGCTGATCCAAGGAAGAAAGCTGTGAATCGTTCTGGATGTGGCTTCAGTGGGGATATGTAAGCACAGTATCCCCGGTTTAAAGCATGAATGGAGAGATCTGCGGGGCGCTGTAAAAGCCAGACTCTCTGCACACTGGAGAAGTGTACACGCAACAGGTGGTGGGGAACCATCATCCCCTGTGCATTACACTGCACAGGAGGTGATGGCATCCACTCTTTCTGCAGTGGAAGTGCACGGAGAAGAACCTAGAGTGGAAACGGATGAAGGAGGGTTAGGTAAAATGGTCATTTTTATTTGCCTATACTCAAATTATCATTTTGATAAATACTGGAAACAAGCATAATATGGTTTCAAATATTTATTGTATTTTTTGGTATTTCAAGCAGTTGCGCAGTAGATAGGCGTCATGGGCCAAGCCAGGGAATTTGGCGCAGATGCTTTATATGCACGTATCATGATCGCACACAACCCAAACATTAATGCTGTGCCGCCATCTACGGTCTCAGTACATATTCTCATCAGTGGAAGGGGTTCTAGTTGCAACGTGAGTACAATCAATGGCTCCCACAACACTGGGGAACCCGGCAACTCGTGACCCCCCCTTAACTCTCCGTCTTTCAGCAGGTGTTTCGGGGAACTTTATGAAATAACTGATGTGGTGCAGCATAGTGTCAATGAACTGTGTCAAACACCTTGACACAGGCGCCTGTGATATGTGCATGACATCACCAGCCAGTGCAGTACTCCGCTGAACGACCCAGATGCCAGGACCGACAGCACAGTTGTGACCTTGATGACTACAGGTATGTTTTGTGGATGATTGCCACGGCTGGATAGCTGTTCATCCAGAAGTCGGCAAAGATAGATGATTGCCTCACTGTCGAGACAAAAGCGCTGGATGCACTCGGTGTCTGTTAGTCCTGGGATGTCCAAAAGAGGCCGATACATGCGTGGTGTACATGTGTAGTGTAATGTGGGGGGAAAAAACGCCATTAGATGGCACTATTGACATTTTTTTTTTTTGTTAAGCCAGTCTGGAGCTAGGTTTTGGGCATGTCCCGGGCATGTCTCAGTGGGGAAAGTCCCAGAGAATTGAAAAAAGTCTGGAAGGTGGGAAGGGGCTGGAAAAGAGTATATAAGGAGAAAAATTGAGAGAGTAAGGTAGTAGGAGAAATTGCAAGGAGTAATAGTGGAAGGATAAATTTGACCAGATCTGTCTTTCTTTTCAAGACCTGTGAAGCTCTTTTTGTGGATTTTTGCCTGTGTTGGAGCATTTTCCTGTCCCAGGACATCGCTAGATAGCAACCCCATCTCCATTACCTAGGGACGGTAACTATCCCATTTTTTTTATATTCCAATCTTGGTCAGTGCTTTGTTTAATTTAATCTGTTTAAGCTTAAAAATTTTGTCTGTCATCCCTTGCTGTCCAATATGTCAAAACCAATTGGGGTCATAGCAAATTTGGGCCATAACAGTAGATAATCCTTCTATTTCGGTTCGTTTGCGCAGGTGCGGCTGGCTAATTGGCCGATAAACAAAAACAATGGGAATCGACTTTAGATGCCCTTTAATTAGTGTATCTCTTTGCATTCCTTGGACTTAAAGTTGTATTCAAAGTTAATTTTGATTTAATCCAGCGCGTAATTGGTTGTTTAATGTGTAGTTCAAGTTTATCAATTATGTGTTATCAATTGCTTGCACTGCAGAAACCATGGCTTTTTGGAATGGAAAATAAACTCTCATCAATCTTGGAAATGGCAACAAATGTAAAGGTTCATTAATTTGGGACCTTCAGGCGGTCAGCTAATGCCCAGAACCTTTACAAACAGAAATCTAAAAGAAATATAAAATAGTTGGTTTTTAGCCTTGCCGCTTACGTGTAGAGACTCTTTGAAACTTTTGCTGATATTATAGACTGTAGATGATGAACTCCCTAAATTCCTTGCAATTGCACATTGAGAAACGTTATTCTTAAACTGTCGGACTATTTGCTCATGCAGTTGTTCACAAATTGGTGAACCTCGCCCCATCCTTGCTTGTGAACAACTGCGCCTTTCGGGGATGCTCCTTTTATACCTAATCATGGCACTCACCTGTTTCCAATTACAGGGTGTAATCCAGGCCTGCTCAAGCATTCCGTTTTGTTTGTGTTTCATGGTGGATTCACCATGTGAGCGGCGCTTTGCAACAAATCGAGACCTATTATTAAATCTAAAGTCAATTCACAAAAAAAAAAAAAACTCCTTGCACAAATGCACGTATTAATAGGTACCAAAAATCTCACATCCGATATTCCCGCCTCCGTATGCGTGTCTTAATTCACTTTTTGCCTTCACTCACATTGGCAAACTCAGTACTTTAAATGAGGAAGAGAGAGCATTATTTACGGGGAAAAAAAAAAACTTTTATGTGTTTTTATCCATATTTGGTACCTCCTTCTTTATTTTGTCCTTCACCCTTTGCGAAGTGTCTGCACCAACTTTGATTTCATGATATTTATATTCACATCATACGTAGTCGGCAAGAATGCTTTCAAAAGTACTGATGTCTGTCAGTCCACTGAAGCAGGATTCATGAGGATTGGGATTTTCTCCTTTATTGGATTGGTGTACAGAAGAGAAAGAGACAGGAATGAGGGGACAACAGTGGGGAAGGACATGCAGCAAATGACCCCAGCTGGAATCAAACCCTGCTTCCGTGATTCCGTGTGAAGGCCAAGCCTTTATGATGCGCGCTTATGCCACTGAGTCACCGGGTTGCCCCGTCAGTTTTTTTTTTTTTTTGTTAAGGCCTCATGATTTCCTGAAAAGGCCCATACAAATCAATTTTGAGGGGTGCATTATCTGATTGTGCCTCACGCCTAGATTACACTCTGAAATTAATCTGTTCACCTGTGGAATGTTCCGAACGGTTTTTTTTTAGCCTCCATAGCTGAAGGCCATATAAGCAATTGTAATGGGTTTGCATCTGTACTCCACGCTAACGACACACCACTAATGCACACAGAGCAGCAGGTCATTATACACACCTAAGCAGTCCATAAGTTGTTGGTTCACTTTTTGCTTCTTCTCCTCACTGTCCATGTTTCCCTCTAAACTCTGACCCACCAGATTTCTACGGTCTCCGGTCTACACTTGGGTATGTCGACCCGTTGGGTGTATCGGTATGGGGTGGATTCTAGCTTTCCCTCAATCCTGGCAATAGAGTAGAAACACCGGTGTACTCACCATAGTAGCCGTAGGTAGATAGCAAATTCAAGCTTGAGCTGCCAGACTTTCGCACTGCGTCCTCCACTTTTGCTGCTGCATTTATTAGAACAAGTTCATTTCATTAGATCTATACACATGTACAACGTTTGATTGTGGAATTTCCCTGCCAACTCCTTTGCTCAGATGGCAGATGCATCTCACGTTTCACACTAGGGAGGCAGACGCGGAAAACGGTGTTCTGCCGAGTCCCGCCCATCTCCACCCTCCACAGAGCTGGCCAATCAAAAGAAAGTGGGCACATGGGGAGGGGGGCCACAGTGGAAGAGCCACCCAAATGCGGCATTTCAGGCAGAGACTACAATGGACTACAAATGGGGTTTTTTGAGGATGGCAGTATGAGCTAAATAAGGACCCCTTTTTTGGACTTTGCATGAACAGGGGACTCTAGGGGAGTCCAAGATCAAAATACAACCCCAATTCCGAAATAGTTGCGACAAAGTGTAAATCGTGAATAAAATCAGAACGCAATGACTTTCAAATCACATCAGGCAATATTTTATTCACAATAGAACAGAGATAACATAGCAAATGTTGAAACTGATAAATCTTAAAATTTTATCCACAAAATGAGCTAATTTCAAATTTGGTGGCTGCTACAGGTCTCAAAAAAGTTGGGACAAGGCCCTGTTTACCATGATGTAGCATCCCCTCTTGTTTTTAACACAGACTGGAGGCATCTGAGCATTGCAGAGACAAGTATCTGAGTTTAGCCATTGGAATTTGATCCCGCTCTTGTTTAAAACAGGCTTCCAGCTGCTGGAGAGTTTTGGGTCTCCTTAGACAGACTTTTGGTTTAATTATGCGCCAAATGTTCTAAATTGGTGAAAGATTAGGACTGCAGGCAGGCCAGTTCAGCACGCATACACTTCTACAACAAAGCCATGCTGTTGTAAAAGCTGCAGTACCGGTATTTGATTTTTCATTGTCCTGCTGAAATATACAAGGCCTTCCCTAGAATAGATGTCACCTGGAGAGCATATGTTGCTAAACAACCTTTATAAACACTTCTCAAAAAAATAAAGGGAACACTTAAACAACACAATGTAACTCCAAGTCAGTCATACTTCTGTGAAATCAAACTATCCACTTACGAAGCAACACTGATTGACAATCAATTTCACATGCTGTTGTGCAAATGGAATAGACAACAGGTGGAAATTATAGGCAATTAGCAAGACTTCCCCAATAAAAGAGTGGTTCTACAGGTGGTGACCACTGACTACTTCTCAGTTCCTATGCTTTCTGGCTGATGTTTTGGTCACTTTTGAATGCTAGCAGTGCTTTCACTCTAGTGGTAGCATGAGACGGACTCTACAACCCACACAAGTGGCTCAGGTAGTGCAGCTCATCCAGGATGGCACATCAATGCGAGCAGTGGCAAGAAGGTTTGCTGTGTCTGTCAGCGTAGTGTCCAGAGCATGAAGGCGCTACCAGGAGACAGGCCAGTACATCAGGAGACGTGGAGGAGGCCCTTACGAGGGCAACAACCCAGCAGCAGGACTGCTACTTCCGCTTTGTGCAAGGAGGAACAGGAGGAGCACTGCCAGAGCCCTGCAAAATGACCTCCAGCAGGCCACAAATGTGCATGTGTCTGCTCAAACGGTCAGAAACCGACTCCATGAGGATGGTATGAGGGCCCGACGTCCCCAGGTGAGAGTTGTGCTCACAGCCCAACACCATGCAGGACGTTTGGCATTTGCCAGAGAACACCAAGATTGGTTAATTCGCCACTGGCATCCTGTGCTCTTCACAGATGAAAGCAGGTTCACACTGAGCACATGTGACAGACGTGACAGGGTCTGGAGACGCCGTGAAGAACGTTCTGCTGCCTGCAACGTCCTCCAGCATGACCGGTTTGGCAGTGGCTCAGTAATGGTGTGGGGTGGCATTCAGCCCTCCGTTTGCTCACCAGAGGTAGCCTGACTGCCAATAGGTACCGAGATGAGATCCTCAGACCCCCTGCGAGACGATAATCTTGTGTGGTTGGCCCTGGGTTCCTCCTAATGCAAGACAATGCTAGATCTCATGTGGCTGGAGTGTGTCAGCAGTTCAGTGGCAAAGATCTCACAATTGAACAAAAACTTTTAGGTTCTGGACTTTTCCTAACATAAAAAAATGATATAAACTTGATTTTGAAAGTTCAAATGACACTTTTAGCTAGTGTTATAAGATTTTTACCACTTTCTTTTTTTTGACCACTGCAAATGAAGGTTAAACTCAGTTTCTACTGAGTGGTGCTATCAACCTGACTCATTTTCTAACTGCATGCATGGATAGACCTCCATGTCCGCGGACGTCTGTATGTGCTCATTAGGGTTTAACAGCCAGCAGGCTGTAACTGTATACATATAATAATTATCACTGCTATCCAACATGTTCAATGACAGCTAGTGATGCCTGCCTGTTTGGAGCACCATTCCTGGGTGCCATCTTCATCAAAGTGTTTAATACCCCGATCTAAACAGTTTTTTTTCATCCACTCTTCTCCACAATGTGATCGTACACATGAAGAAATTCAACAGCTGGTATTAAATCAGTGGTCGAGTCGGCGACATATCCGATTTCCTCGAAGGCTGTGGTAGCACTTATAGTCTCAGTCGTGGGGCCTATATTTTTTTTCATGAGGCTCTGTTCGTCAACAATTTCTTCATTCAGTTCAGCCCTTTTCATTCCCACGCAGTTTATGTTCAAATCCTTGCACATCTGCAATAATTCTTGCACTTTAACCCCTGAAATTGCTTGATGCTCCCTAACAAAGGTTTTGACAGATGAAATTACACTTCTTCTTACCATACAAACTTCATCTTACACATACGCATAAAAAAAATTGTGCGCTTACTCCAAAACGGTCTATTAACCTTGTGGCTTTTGTCTTGAATCTTTTGATTTTGATTAACTTTTGCCGTGTTGTGGCGTATAATATACCCTTTTGGCTCACCAGGCTTCATTTTGGACAATTTAGATTGGACTCCACTTTCACGATTTGTCCATATCGGTCAACTTGTAGGGTATTCTGGGCCAAAATATCACTATTTTGGGTTGCCAGTGGTCACTTGGTACCATTTCAGGTCAACTTCAACCAGTTGTTTTTTTGGTCAACTTTTTGGGTGTTTTGTGGCAAAATACGAACATTTTGCGTCACCAGGGATGATGTGAGAGCATTTCTGGCCAACTTTGAACCGGGTCCACTTTAACAAATTTTCAATTTTGATCAGTATTTTGGGTGTTTTGGGCGAAACTACAACCCATTTGCGTCACCAGGGCTCATTTTGGACCAACTTTGATCCAGTCCCACTTTCACTATTTTTTGGATTTTAAGAAACAATTTAGATATTTGAGGTCAAAATACAATCCTTTACATTTTCAAGGGGTTATTTGGGACCTGTGACCATTTCGTGCCAACTTTGATCTGCCTTCACTTTCAGAAATCTTCAATGCCTGTAAAAATTTTGGCTATTTTCTGCCAAAGACCCTTTTGGATCATGAGAGGTAATATTTTTACCAATATATTTCACATTTGCGTACCATAGAGTTTGAACATTTTGAATATTCTTTGCAGTCTGAATAACCATGTAAGCTACAAAGTCTGTAGACTTTTATTTGTGCAATTCCTCAACTTTCCCAGTCTTTTATTGCCCCTGTTTTTTGGACTTGTTGCAGGCATCAAATTCAAAATGAGTGAACACTTAAAAAAAAAAACAACAAATTTTATCAGTTTGAACATTAAAATATCTTGTCTTTGTAGTGTAGTCAATTGAACATTGGTCAAAAAGGATTTGCAAATCATTGTATTCTGCTTTTATTCACGTTTTACACAACATCCCAACTTCATTGGATTTGCAGTTCAACAATTTATAATAACATATCTTAATGTAAAATTACAAAGAATTCGGGGACGTCATCCTCTACAGTACATAATATAATCAATTGATTCAAAGCATACAGAGAAATCTGTGTACGCAAAGGGCAAAAAGAAAAACCAACATTGAATGGCCACGATCTTTGCACCCTCAGGCACAACTGCCTTAAACAGACAAGATTCTGAAGTGGAAATCACTGGATTGGCTCAGAAACACTTCTGTAAACCATTGTTAGCAAACACCATTTGTCACTGCATCCACAAATGCGTGTTAAAACTCTGCCAGAAAAGATCCAGAAATGTTATGGTCTTTGCTGGGTCCAAGCTCATTTAAGATGGACTGAAGCAAAGTGGGTGTAACGTTTTGTTCCTCGCGCAGATGCCCCCTTGGACAGGAAGTTGAGGACTGGACTCAAGTGCAAGGATGGATTTGGTTGTGTTTAATAACCAACTGCACGGCAGAAAGCACAAACGTAGAAATACTAAACAAGGAGCTGAGGTTCCTAAATATGTGCACTATGAGTAAGATAAAGTCTGGGCTACTTTACAGTAGCACTGTATTACAAATTGGAATCAAACAGAAAACGAGGTTCCTGAAAAATAAATGTGCTGGCAACACAATAAACAGCACGGTTTCTAGGTTTTAGTGTAAGTTCGCGAATGCAGAGAATAAGCCTGACAAGACTACTATGTCAAACAGGCATGAAACTACACAGACTTTACAAAAAGACTGAGGGAAGCTTTGTCTTAAATACACACTGCTACCACTCAATGGAAATGAGAAACAGGTGTTGATGATAATTGGATAATGACTGAAGTGTGATCCAGGGTTTAGTAGACTGGTGAGCTGGATGGCTGGAGGCATAGCCTTACAGTGGGAAAATCCTGTGGTCTGACTGATCACTAATGTGAAATTGTTTTGGAAAATTATGGAGGCCGCTTCCCCCGAGTCTTTCAAGATTAAAAATGCCACATGTTTGTCTGGTTCTTGGGCCAGAAATACCTTACCACTGTTAAGATAGCGACCAGGCTCACGCAGGAACAAGTCTAACAATTTATTAAACAAATAGATAGAGCAATAAAACATTGCTACCAACTAAAAAGCTAAAGACAGCCACTAAAAGGCAAGAGGTAATAAATAAAAACAGCAAGACAAAAGCTGCTACAGTCATCACTGCCCACAGGCGCCACATAGAGGGAGAGGGGGAAAAAAGGAATCGACCACATCCAGGTATTGCCATTCCAATATCAATTAGCGCAGGCAAACACAGTCGGGCATCAACAAGCAATTTCTGACGCACAATAAACGCGGGGACGTCTACTCAATTTTTAGAGCTGTTGACATACCCTCCGTGTCGGCATCCGCGGACAGCAAGGTTAAAGTTTTCCGGCGAGCTGTGTTGTCTTCTGACTACTCTTGTTATGAGCCTATTATCAGCGTCCGCAGTCACACAGTCCACACCGACTCAAGGTGCCGACAAAGCTTCCTACAAACAAAGTTGCATAAGTTCGAATAACTTAGCTTTAGTCCCACAAAAAGGGCCCCCAAAACTACTCCAGAACTTAGTGATACTGGCCTTCAGTATTGTTTAAATGTAACAAGCTCAACATGAAAGCAGATGTATACATTAGAATGACATTGCTTTAGTCACAAAACATGCCACTGAAACGATTCCAGAACTTGGCGAAGGTGGCGTTCAGTATTGATTTAGTGTAACAAGCAAGACATTGTCTTTTCTGCCTTTAATACTTTCGGTGGTGGAACCTCGCCTGGCCCGCATTTCCTGCTTCGCTGCCCGGCTCTTGTTGGTGGACCCCTCCAGAAAGTGTCTTTCATGGACGGCTAGGTTTTGTGCACCTGAACAGTCGTTCAGACACCTTCTCGTCCTGGGCAGTGTGCCTGCTTCGCTACTCGGCTCTTATCGGTGTCCCCTCAGAGAGCGTCTTTCACGTGCGACCAGGTTTTGTGCGTCCACACCATCTTTCAGCGGCCTCATGTCTCATCTCATCCTGCTGCCCCTTTTCGCCAAACCTAACAATCACTTAAAAAGGCGCTGTCCTTGGCATCCACTAATTCTGAGATGTTGGGGGGGGGGGGGACCTGGTCCATTTAACTGCAGCTGTTCCCCATCACCTTGATTCCCCCAGTCCACGCAATACACAGTCCATAAAACCATGCAATCACGCAAAACCAATTAACTCAAGTGCAGAATGTGAATGCAATACATCACTATGATCCATAAATACAAAGTATTGATAAATAGTAGAAAACCCAATCAATCTATTAAAACATGCATTGCTAATGTAAATAAACATGCATATTGTGGAAAGGCAAAGAGAGCAAAATGTTTATAAAACTGGCCCACTTTGACATAAAGATGGGCAACCTCAAAAAGACCGTTTCAATGAAAAATAGTGGCGGTAGAGGTGCAAAATGGAGGTTAAGAGCCTCTGATGTTCGTTATTTGCGTATGACAAGTAAAAAAATTAATTGGCAGTTGACAGCTCGACAACACTGATGATATTAACAGTGTCAGAAGGGAAGAAATGAAAGTAACAAGATCTACCATTTCCAGACACCTGAGTGAAAATGGTCTGATTGGTCATTCTGCTAAGAGCTGGCAACGTCAAAAAAAAGACTTGAGTTTGCCAAGAAATTCAAGGATTGGACACCAATGGACTGGGAACAAGTCCTTTGAACTGATGAATCAAAATTCTAAATTTTATTGCTCAAATACAGAACTTGTGAATGCCATAGAGTTGGAGAACATTTCAAAAATGACCGTTTAAGCCCTTCAGTGAAACACAGAGGTGGTTGTTTTATTGTTTGGGGTTTTGTCAGCTCCAGAGGAGCCGGTGATCTCATAAAAATCGACAGAATCATGGATCAAAAGACATATCACGGCATCTTTGTCAGGCACACGTTGTCATGTGGAAAGTGACTGATTGGTTGAGGATTTTATTTTCAACAAGATAATAACCATAAACACATTTCTAAGTTGTGTCCAAGACTCATCTTTGTCAATAAGAAACATCAGGTGACATATTAGTTATGACTTGGCCTGCTCAAAGTCTAGACCTAAATCCGATTGAGCAGATCTGTTGTAAAGTCGAAAGAATCCCTCTGGAATGAACTTAAAACCATATGGAATGGTTTAACAAGTGAGGAAATATACACCAAATGCAGTCTTGCGCAGATGAATTGGATAAAGCTGCTTGTCAATTGAATGAGCTAAATGGAGTGCAAATAGCCGTGCTAAGTGATGGATGTTTTACATAACCACCTCAAAGATGGTGATCTGATGGTGCAAAATAGGGTGATCTGGGGTAATTCCACCTTGTACAGCCCAGAGGTCCCAGTTCATCGGGAATCCCCACCTGCCATGACATTTTGTAAGCTTTCTTCTGTTGGCCAGGCCATATTAGTCTGCTACAGGAAAGAGTCAGCAGGTTCCTGGCTGACTCTCAATTATCCCTGAAAGTCGCCAAGAAAGGTGTAGCATCCGGACATACAAAGTGGTGACTATTTTTTATTAAATACCGGAGCATCCACTTGAGTCATTTTTTTTTTATTTTATGTATGAATAAATTAAAGTAATATGCCCCACAGATAACACAGGCATTCCCTTTTCTTGCTATAACTGGTGCAGTATGTGTGAGAGGAATTTAGTCATAAATTGCTTGTCTTTGATTGACCTAGGTTGTGGCCTGGGTTTGCGTAACTGTTAATCTGGCAATCTAACCTGTACGTAATGAAATGTGCTTTCTGTGACTGTATGAGATGAGATGTGCGTATTCCCTCTGAAGCCTAGGGAACCTGCGAGGCCAGACCGTTTATCTCTGTACAGTTTGTTCCTGTGTAGCTTGCTGGACCTAGATAAGACCTAAGGAAACGTAAATCACTGCAGGGGGAGAAACTCCTCCCTGGGCCGAAGAGATTCATGGAGCCAGAAGGTGGAAAGAGTTCCACCTAAAAAGCTTCAAAAATTGGTCTCCTCAGTTCCCAAACGTTTACTGAGTGTCGTTAAACGGAAAGGCGATGTAACACAGTGGTAAAAAGGCCCCTGTGCCAACTTTTTTGCAATGTGTTGCTACCTTTAAATTCTAAGTTAATGATTATTTGCAAAAAAAAATAAAAATTGTTTCTCTGTTTGAACATTAAACATCTTGTCTTTGCAGTGTATTCAATTGAATATAAGTTGAAAAGGATTTGCAGATCATTGTATTCTGTTTTTATCTACGATTTACATAACGTACCAACTTCACTGGCTTTGTACAACTGACAACTGTAGTATTCAGTATTTGCTACATTGGTGATCCTTACTGTCACAACCTGACTTCCACATAGTTGCTGACAATAATAACAGTTGTCATGTAACGTTATGTTGTGTAGAGGCTTCACTGGCAATATGACCGTGAGTGATTTCATGATCACAACGTTACTCGCTGATTTTTGATAGTCAGTTCGAGCATAATACCTTCAGCTTCAAAACAAGTAATCGACGCAATCTAATTAGCTAAGTGAGTAGCTAGTTGTTCTTACCTGGGGTGCTGGTACAGCAGAGCTCTTCAAAACATGTTTCTTCCTCTGCCCGGGAGAGATAATCGTCCTCACTGAAGTGTGCACTACACACATAAAGCAGTTCAATCCTTTCCACTTTAGTTCCGATGCTGAAGCCAATGGCAAGAAGCTGAAGTTGCCTAATGTCCGTGACAGAAAGCGGTGGAATGCAAATGGCGAATCAGACAGGTTTTTGTTGCTACAGCCCAGAAAATCACAAATCTGCACCATTTTTGTATATTTTCCTGTCTAACAATATATTTCTCTCTCACGTTAGCTTTTTCAGGTCGCAGCGGTCGCCATCCAAGTGTGTAAACACCGCAAAACGGGTGCATTCAATAGCTAACAAGACAATAGAGAGTATATTGGGCTAACAAAAATGTTAGCTAACGTTGAGCTGTAAAACGCAAGGCAGGTGCTGGAAGGGTGCGCGAATGTCAACAGGCGACGGCGCGCAGTGAAATGAAGGAAGACAAAATAGCGCCGAGTGATAGTGATATTGGCGTACGTTTGTTTATAACACTTTTTTTTTTTTTTTTACTAGTTTGTAATTCAGGTAAAATTTTATCTAGATGGCAATCATGTTCAAACCTGAACATATTGCACTCTCAGCAAATGGAATTTACATATTGTAAATATCCGCATTTCTTGTTACTTCAATCTGACTTTTCTTAGGAGTTTTAGTAAAATAATCCTGACAATCATTATTACCAATTGGAAGAAAAGTGCTAAATTGAGTGTGGGTTCATGACATTCAAGTCATTTTTTACTGTATGAGCCAAAGCAAAGTTGCATCAAGGTGTGTTTATGTGAATTCATAGTGGCTGCATGGGATAACTTTTAATCTATTCCACACCCTGAATTGCACAGCAACCAGTGTGCCTAAGTTGGATATGTTCATGTTGTAATACATGTAATAATAACATGTATTACAACCACATGTATAATAACCACAAGTTAGTTACTATTTTTCTGTGAAAAATATGCAGCAATTCATTTTTCTGAACAAATTTCTGTTTTATTCTTTTCATCTCTAGTAGCATGCAGAATACATTACAGCTGCTGGAAAGCCAACACCGACAGAGGTCAGGATACTAGTACAGTGTTCTGTCACCAAGCAATTTGAGCAGGGTTGTTCTTACCTGTTCAGAAATGCGCAATGGATTTCAGTCCATGTTTGAATTTTAATCGCAGTTTATAAATTTGATTTTTAAGGCATTTAACGCAGCCTGTACAAATATCATTGCCACGCTATTTGAAAATTTCTTGTAATTGCCAGTAACCCACCCTGATAGGAAGAGAACCTGGCCAGAACACTATAGTACAGGTGTCGCTGACAAGATGATGCATACCTACTAGTCTCTAGATGCTGTGCTCTTATTCTGTGACTGTGTACGCATACTGTATGACTGAATCCAAGTTCTCTAAGGTTTCTGACTAAAATTTAGGGCATAATGTGTGGCTAAATGGTTTCTGTGTGGCTAACTGAACTTTGGGGTGATAAGCCACTGTGGCTAAGTGAAATTTTTGGCCAGCACACACCCTGCAGGAACACTAACATAAGACTTATACAGTACAACATCATTCACAGAACACAAATTACACATCACAAAACATACATGATGGGATTAACGCGTGCACTCATTGCAGTCTTTGTGATGGTCATGCTCTGCAGTCCCTCCCCCTTGCTCCCTGCACCTTCACTTCAACGAGCCACACCTGTTGCTCATTGAGGTGGAAGTGCAGTGGAGAGTATTTTAGGCAGTGCAGTTGCATTCTGATGCCTGGAGCCCTGTCTCGGTTTGCCGCTGCTCTCCTGGGTTTAAAGCTTTCATTAAAGTTTTTATTACATTTTTGTACTCAGCCTGTGCATGTGGGTCTTTTTTTCACTCTGGGTTCATGGTCCCAGTGCCTGCCATCTTTTTGCCTTCTGCCGGCAGGACCATACCTTGACAGTCTTAGAACAGCTGATGATTACCTCCACGCACTCTGGCTCTGTCCACCGATACAGCATTTCTGGAAAGAAGTAACCACCACACTCTCACTATACTACAGCTGCCGCATCCCGTTTTCCCCCGCTTTATACTCGGTGATCTGGAAACACTCAACACATGCCCCAAACCAATTACTATACCCTTACTTGTAGCCCTGACTATTGCAAAAAAAACAAAAAAAACAATATTACTAAACTGAATAACATCAATACTTCACAGTGGTTGGATCTCCTCACACAACAGATTTCAATGGAACAACAGTCAGCTATAAAAATAACCAAGTTGAACAAATTAACCCCTTTCTGCAGATATAGACGCCTGCGTCTATAGACCTGCAAATTTAAGCACGCTGTTACTGTACTCGATCACTAGATGGCACCCCCGGATCAGTTATTGAATGTTCGCAAGCAAGCAGACCTCGAACGCGGTTCTGAATATGCAGAAGTTCACTCCGCTCCCTGTTTTTCGAGAGCTGCATGAATTAAACTCCCCAGCTAAGCCTGATGTGCAAACTGGTTAGTATCCTTGCCCATAGTATCGATCCAGCAGTTTAAAAAAACGATATCTTGACACAGAAAAAATTGTTATCCTTTGTAGCAACCAGTTTAGCCACAGTGAGCCAACAGTATTCCAATTAGAGTTTCAGAAAAATCAGTTTTCTGAGGCAAAAAAATCGACATGGTATTGATTCTCTCACATTCTACTGTCAATTACAGTTGTCACATACAAAAAAATTCGTAGTTCCCTACCGTGGATTTACGCGTAGATTCCTTCATCTACAAATCCAGCGCTTCCTTATATCCACCCAAGTACTGGCGTTGATAGCCAATCACTCAACCATACACTCAGGGTCTTCTGCGTAATTGTAGAGTTACACTTCATGCCCTGGTGAAGTTTCCCTGGTAACAATGTATTGATTGGCTCATTTCTTATCCAATTCCCGAGTGTTTAAACCTTTTAGAGTAAGTGAAACACATTGATTGGACAAACACAGAGCATACAAACCTATGCGTATCAGCAGGCTCCGTTGTATCCTGTCTACGTTATGCACATTACGCGGCTAAATAGACGCGATTTATATAAAACAGGTTCGCAAAACTGGCCTTGAAGTGTTCAGTTACATTTACAGGATTTAAATGAGATAAGGATATGGTCAGTTGGAATTATTTCGAATGAAACAGGACCGGAGGGTTCTTGCTACTGGATCGGTCTCTGGAGGAGGGATTCATGAAAAAGGTCAGGCTGCTACTTTTTTTTTTTGTTTCGTTTTGGAATGTATACATACTCGACAAAGTCGAATGTCGAGGTTTTTTTCCTGGTTAAAACACGAACTGCCCGTGCATTTGGATGGACCCCCTGGGACGTTCATTGCACGTTTCTTTTGAATCAGGAGAGGCAATGGATTGTTTGATATTCCCTGAAAGTGGAGTGTCTGTTCTGTTAAAATAAGGTATATTTCAGAACTCAGATATTACTGAATATTACTTAGTGAGGTGTACTTGTTCCTTATAAGTGTTGAAATGGGTTCGTGAGCTTAGAAGAGGGGACTGGTAGCTTCCATTACAGGGTGAATGTTCTGACCGTTTAAAAAGCAGTTTATTTAATGCGTGTTTGTGCTGGCTTTGAAAATGAAAAATGGCCAAAACTCTAAACTTTATTATGGAGAAAAGGCATGTTTTGTGTTTGGAGAGGTTACTGGTGACCACTGGGGGGGGTTGGGAACGGACCTGGATATCTGTCTCATTTGGGTCCTAGAGAGTAGGTAATCTAGAGTTCAATTGTCAGATGACTTGCACTTAAGGTCAAGGAGTTTGTGATCCCAGAAATGTATAGTTTTCAGATGTAGAAATTTTTCAGTTATCAATGTTTTTTTTTTGCTATTTCAATGCTGAATTTTCATGAACATTTTTTGTGTTTGCAGCCCTTTTTCTCAACCAAAATCATGAACATAAACTGAAATACGAAGGAATTCTAATTGTTTCAAGTGTCCTGATTCAGGTAAGCCATTCCTTTCCTGTCTGTTTAGCTGCAATCTTGAATTATAAAGCCATAAAGATGATAACACATAAATAGCCAGATTTGGCTTCTGCGCAAAGGGTTTAACATGCACGATGAGCACATCTTGCCCTGTTTTTTAATTCCCAGAGAAAGAGTTTTTATTTTGATTTGAATGCTAGTTCTTTTGCATTGACTTTCCGCATTCCTCTCCCCCTGGCCATTCTCAAAAAAGCTTTGGGAGTGGGAAGAGGCAAATGGCATTGGTTACACTGGTTAAGTATGCATCGGAGAGGTTGCAAACAAGCCAGGGTAGAGTTTGTGGTCAGATCATGAGAACAATTTGTTATAACCTATTTTCTTGTCAGGCAGAGCCATTTATTTGAAATGGGTATTTCACTTTACTTCAATTTGTTCATGGATATAATAGTCAGTCCAATCCCAAAAGTTGGTCCCAATGTGGAAGCAAAAGATGCACAGCCACTTTTCACTGTTTTCTTTTTTATTTATTATGGGAGCCCATGTACTTTGAAATTTTAGATTTAAACAAACGCAAGCTCACAGCAGATACCCAAAGAAAGCAGAATCTTCACATTAACGTCCAGATATTCAGTCCAAAGGTGCCCTAATAGGCTTGGAGACCACTTGATTCAAATACACATATTCTTGACTAATATGGCACCTTGTGATCTCAAAGAAAAAAAAATCTACCGGTCTCGAGCCGAAGAAAATATCTCTGATGTGCTGCCTTTTTTATGTTTGTCTGAATATTATTGTTACGGCCTCCCCTAAACAAACAAAGGCTCAATTTGAGACTGATACATAAGAAAGGACATCAGAAATGCTGAATAGTCAAGAAAAAGAATCAAACCAATGAAGTTAACCAAAAGGCATTTTCAAAAATGCTAAGAAAAAACAAACAATGCGGAGGAGATCCATTTCAAAAGAACAAAAGATAGGGAAGTCACAGTCGTACAATGGGCTGTTGAACCCAGCTCATCCCCCAATAGTACCAATATAAACTTAAATTAAACTAAAGGGTCATTCCATGCCAAATCAGGGGTACCTAGGTCACCATCTCAAAAAACATTTTACAAAAAAATACTACCTGAGAAATTAATGTGTGCTAAATTTTAGGTCAAATTAAGCAATAGTTTCAGAGATACAGCTATCTAAATATTTCAGCTATTTTTTCATTGATCGAAAATTCAACTTTTGTCCATGTTCAAAGGAGCATATGCAGAATTCTGTTAAAGCTGCAGAGTTGAGATTTTTCAAACAAGGGCAACTTCTGCTGAATTTTCTATTTCTGTCATGAAAATGAGCCTCTTATCTCTGATTGTCCAGAAAGCTACAAAAAATGGAAAATAAAACAAATTTTCAAAATTTTTTTCAAACTTTGCAGCCCTGCTGCAGGAGAGTGACCTACAATTCAGAGCTGAAATCATTTCTTTAGCTTAGCCTAATATATTTCAACACTTTCATGGTGTTAAAAGCATGTAAATAATAATACCTCACCCATAGGGTGCATTCAAAATAACATTTTTTTGATTTTTTGGAAAAAGACGTTTATTCAATCTACCAAAACCACAGGATGACAGTTAATGACAGTCTTGAGATTTCAGGTTGGCTATCCACTCATTTCCAAGAAAAGACTGTACTCTGAACCATAAGGATATATAATAGAACCAGAGAAAACAATGAAGTGCCTTTGCTTCAGCCAGTTAGCATGTTAGCTTCCTGCTTCCCAAGGATGCAACTTTGTGGCCAAAGACGCTGAAGCTCCATGGACACCAATTGAAAAGTGTGCATTTTTTTCTTGCCAAATAAAGCGAAAACAAAAGGAATTCCGTCATTATTTTGCTCTTTGTCTGCCGCAACTGTTCAATGTTTTCAAGCGGGCGTGTAAAATAAGAACTGCTGCTTAGAGCTTGATGACAGCTCGTGCATGAGTTTGGATGTCCAGGGCTGTATTCGAATCCTTGTTCTTGACTGTTTCCAAACAGCTCGGGAACGAGTCGGGATTCGAATATGCCAGAACAGTCGGGAACGGTAATCATGGGTTCGCGTCTGCAATCATATGTGTGGACTGTGGACCCACGCTGCTGAATGCTTGGCAGAGGTACCGAGGTTGTCAGGGGCAAGGCGGCTCTCGCTTATAGTCTTCTTCAAGATCACGAAGAAAAGAATTGTGAGCATTTAAGTGATTTTTTTCAATCTGGATTTGGGTCAAGTCAAGGCCTAATGGATCAGTGAATAGATGACATTGTTCTGAAATCTACAAGTTATGTAAAATAGACCATACGAGGGATAAATCAGCTTACATTTCGCCAGTGGCCGCCATGTTTGAGAACCGGGATTCGAATACAGCCCAGCTGTTGATCTGACTGTAGCAGTTCAGCCAATGAGTGTATAGTGCGTGGGCGTTCCAGTATAGTGCGTTGCTCGTCATTTCCCCTCAAACACATTCGCCAATCTACACAGACGACATATTTTCTTGGCCATGTGTGCTGTGTAATCAGATTGGCAATCTAATGAAATGGTCCCGGAAATAAGCACCCATAGAACGCCATTTTTATGGATGGCGTCGGTCAATTCTCTACTTCCTGGGCTGAAGTAGCCAGCCTAGCATCTCCCATTGAAAGTAATAGGCGTGGTACTTCCTCGCTCTCTCCAGTTCTGTTATATTACCTCCATCTTCTGCACACAGGTGTTGTGTTCCTTGGTCTGTGTGTCTGGTTAGTCTATTTTAGGTTTTTATTATTTTGGTGATGTCAGTTTTTAGTCCATGTCTCAGTGTTCTCATTTTATTCCTCTCCCGTGTTAGTCCAGTCCACGTATTACCCATGTACTGTCTTTGCTTTTTCCCCGGTCCCGTCATTGTTTGTAGCAGTTTCTGTCTTAATTGATTGTGACACTGTTTCGGGTGATTTAATGGATTCTGGGTTTCAGCCTCTCTTCCTATCTCGTTTACTAATTTCCCCTTGCTGTTCTATATTACTAACCCCAACGAACAGTTTGTTATTTTCTAGAATTTACTAACCAAACTAACATTGTACAGTATATTAGACTAACATACTAACGAGCTGCCTGGATTGTATAGCTGCACTTAATAATTGACTAATGATCTCGCAGCAGTCACCCTGTTCTAGTCTCCGCCCCTTGCTTTTCTATTCTTTTTAAAAAAAATTTTTTATTATTTTATTTCGGCATGATTGTAAACATTTCATGACAATTTCAACATGTATCATGACCGAAAGGGTTGCGGGAGAAGCGAAATCGCTTTTTAGAGTCCCGCCCCCAGCTTCCAGAAAAAACAGTTTGGTAATTGTTAAAATATCATAAGGATTATAAATCACAGCAGAGTTAATGTCCATGTACGCTACGTTTTTAGCGTCAGAAAGTAAGATCTTGAAAATTTATGAAAATCATAAGAATTGGAATTGCTAATTAAGTGAGTGTTCATATAACTTAGATTCAAACGCTACTCTTGATCCAAAGCGACATTATCCCGAAAACCCCATTCTTGATCATTCGATTTGTTCCAGCTAATTTTGGGTAGATGAGAGGAAGCACATCCTCAGTCCAGGACTGTCAAACACAGCGAACGACACTTTCCCCATGAATCCATGACGTAACCGGCCGGGAATGTCCCATCCGGGCATGTCGGGCATGTGTGTTGCCTTTCGAACAGTTAGTCTGAAGCGTCCAGTGACAGGATACAATTAACAAAATACAATTAACAAGATTGAACATGTTTATAGTTACTCAGATATGCACATTTCAACAAATATTTGAAGACCTTCAGCTCTCCAGCCATCCTTATATTATCATCAAGTACATTCCATGCCCTGACTCCAGCCACAGATAGGGAATGCTCCCTACGTGTCGTTCTGACCTTGCTTGATTGTAATAACATCCTACTTCTGGTGTGCTGCATACAGTCACGCTGAAGAAACAGGTTTTGTACATTTTTGGGAAAGCAATTTTTATATCCCAAGTAGACAAGTTGCAAGGAGTTGAATTTTACTATATCCTGTAAGTTTGCCTTAATAAACAAATCATTTGTATGAGTTCCATACGGAACGCAATAAATAATTCTAAGGGCCTTTTTTTGTAGTTTAAATAAAGGTTATATTGTATTTTTGTAAGTGTGACCCCATACTTCAGCGCAGTAATGTAGATGGGGTGCTATGAGGGCTGAATAGATTATTTTAAGAGATTTGAGGTTTAATAATTTCTGCATTTTCCAAAGAATACATACACTTTTTTTATTCACTGGCTTTGCTAAGTTTTCTTGCAGAACCTCTGCATTCTCATTATCTATTCTGGCTCTTATTCTGTACACTTAGGAGTCTTAGTACTCAGTTTATTTATCCTGTCTTTGGGATTTTCTTGTGATCCTCTACTGTGCGTTAATGTTTATCTGTTTCATGTAATTAGGTTTCCCTTATCCTCCACCCCTTGTTAATTATATTAAGTTCCTGCTCCTGTGTCTGCCCATGCCCCCTGCCTATATCTGTCAACCTGAAGCAAGCCAGTTCAGATCTAACTTAGGTCCCGCCTGCTTCACATCTCTCCCTGCCCTGTGCACTTTCCCCCTGGTCCCCTCATCTCTTCTGTGTGTTCTTCAGCCACTTTCTCAGCCCAACCTACATTTCCTGCTGCTCAGCTCCTGGTGCCCCCCGTCTCCAGAGCCCTGTGTGCCACCTGTCCTGTGCCCAGTGTGCCAGCCCCCTTTGCCGTCTCCAGAGCCCAGTGTGCCACCTGTCCTGTGCCCAGTGTGTCAGTGGCCTTCATCGTCTCCAGTGCCCAGTGTGTCTGTGGCCTTCCTCTTCTCCTGTGCCCAGTGTGTCAGTCGCCTTCCTCGTCTCCAGTGCCCAGTGTGTCAGTGGCCTTCATCGTCTCCAGTGCCCAGTGGGTCAGTCGCCTTTCGCCATTGTTTTTGATAACAGTTACGCATCTGCATTGAATAGAGTCAACCAATTTCTAGCACCTAGGATGAATAAACTACATTCCACAGATTCTGTAAATTTTTTGGGTTTTGCTTCAGAAACTACATTTTTAATGTCACCCCACAAGTGGAGGTGAGTTTCAGTGGAGTTGAGGTCAGGGGATCGAGCTGTCCACTCCATTACCTCAAGCCTGTTTGTCTGGAACCAAGATGTTGCTTGTTTACTTGTGTGTTTGGGGTCGTTGTCTTGTTGAAAAACCCATTTCAGGGCATTTTCTCCTCAACATATGGCAACATAATCTCTTCAAGTAGTTTGATGTTTTCAAACTGATCCATTATCCCTGGTATTGTGATGGTTCTGCCCTGCAGTCCCTCCCCCCTCCTGTCTGCACCTCCACTTCAACGAGCCACATCTGTTGCTTGTGGAGGTGCAGTGAAGAGTATAAAAGCTGCACTGCCAAACTGGCAGTGTAGCTGCATTCTGTGCAAAGGAGCCCTGTTGTTTTTTCCACTGCTCCTCTCATATTTGTTTCAATCTTTTATTTAAGTAAAGATTTTTATATTTTTACTCAGCCTGTGTGTGGGGGTCCCTTCTTCTGGTTATGGGTACATGGTCCCAGTGCCTGCCGGCTTCTTACCTTCTGCCGGTGGGACCAAACCATGGCAGATATACAATCAATAGGCCCAACGCAATAGTACGGACAACATCCCCATACCATGTTTTCTACACCACCGTGCTTCACTGTCTTCACACAGTACCGTGGCTTGGATTCAGTACCCAAGGGTCGCCTGACATACTGTAGAAGACCATTAGACCCGAAAGCAACAATTTTAATTTCATCAGTCTGCAGAATGTTACGCCATTTCTTTTTGGGCCAGTCGATGTGTTTTAACAGATTCTGCACATGCCGTTTTTACAATAGTGCCTTACAGGGGCTTCTTGCTGATAAGTCAGCTTCAGTCAAATGTCTTCTGACTGTAACAGCACTTACTGGTGATTTTATATCATATTTGATTTTTCTGGAGGTGATGATAAGCTGAATCTTTGCCATTCTTTATATTCCTCAACCTGTTTTAACAGTAGTTGCTTGTTTCAGGCATTTGTTGCCATTTCAAAGCATCTGAGATCATTTCAACTGAGCATCCTATAACTTGCTGCACTTCTTCATATGTTTTCCCCTCAACAAATTATGTTGTTCCTTCCAACAATGTTTTGAACAGCCTATTTTACTTCACTATTCTGAAGGAAATATATTTTCTAACAATGTGTGAAACATTTGCTCCCCTTCTTCCTCAATAAAGGACAATTAATGACACCTGTTTCTTCACAGAATGAATGAATTCTCTAATTCAGGGGTCACCAACTCTGTTCCTGGAGGGCTACCATCTCCAATTCATTGCACAGGATTCAACTAATTAGTCACTCAATTGCCCAGCTCATGATCTTGTTAAGTGGCTAATTAGTTGAATGTGCTGTGATGTGCTGAATAGGAGGAAGAGCAGAAACCTACAGGATGGTAGCTCTCCAGGAATGGAGTTGGTGACACCTGCTCTAATTAAAATCCATACTGCTATTATGTTGAACACACCCTTTTCAATGAATGAGTCAGTTTCTCAGAACAAGCAGCGTGCATGTCATGACTGTTGGGTCAGATGTTCTTCTTTTACACTACTACATCTTCAAGCAAATTATTTACCATGCAGAAATATCACTACTACCCAGGGACGTGCAGTCAGGGTAGGCAGTGACTTCTCCTTTTTTATTGCTAGATTTTGTCAACTTGTTCCCACGCACTATGCCTGATTGTCAATCAATCAATTTGACGTTTTTTTCTGGTCACTTAAGCCTATAATGATTAAGAGGTGATAGTGACAAAAAGATTAATTTACCTTTATGCTTTGATTCGAGACTGCAAATAAGTAAATCTTAATAATTAATTAGGAAAAAATCTCAACTCTCTCGGTAATTCTGTATATTCTTTTGATCTTTTGTTTATCAGATTATGAAAGAAGACTGAAAATAAACTCCCTATTTAAGGGAAATGCCATTAAAAAGTATGTGTTTCAGGGGGGAAATATTATCGTAAACATATTGAACGCCGCTTAAAAAGGTTTTAATATTTGTTAATGGAATTGTGTTAGCTTCCTGTAAGCAAATATGAACAAACTTGCTGTCTTAGGAGCATTTTAAGTTCGATGCACTGAGCAACAATGTCGTTGATGGATCTGGCATGCCATTCTGCCATTTAGTCTTGTAAATTAGTTAATCAGTCCTTAGATTGCAAATCAAGCAAAGTAATAGAGTGATTGTTTGTTTAACGGCGAGGATTCTGCCTACCCTAACTGATCTCAAACAGCACGTCACTGCTACTACCACGAACAGTGGTTCATCAGGCTATTGATGTTGCACTGCTAATTTTTTAAACACACCTGTAAACATAAATATCCATGTCAGGAGTACTCCCATTGGCTGCTGGCATTTCACATTTCTGTAAATCTGCAGCATCTTTTGTGTGAACACTTTACATCCCTATGGCATTAATGATCTCATCCTGAACAGCTTGGAATGCAGGGAAATATTGTCCATTCTCTTATCATTCTTGTCTGTTACAGGCTCACATCATGGGGATTTCACTGGCTCAAAGACTGCATACCAAGGAACTCAAAAGCTTCCAGTACTCGCTAAGGTTCTGATAAAGCTGTCATGGGGGACTGGGAGAATGTGAGTAACGCCTCTGCAAGGGTCCCCAATGCAAACCGAAGGCAAACCTGAGGGGGGATGCAGTGAGGTAATTGGAAGATGGAAATTGATTTATTGTGGCTCTGAGGAAGATCAGTGCACCAAGAGAGTGTTGCAAGCTGAGGGGGCCTTGCTGGTGCAAACATAAAACAGGCCTTTTGATAGTAATTGCTCTGAGGGTCTCAGCAGCTAAGATCTGAATGGAATTTATGGACCCTTGTTGACTAAATTTGTGTCTGCCACCATTACATTTTGCATGTGTTCAGGAGCACTGACCCTGATGAGCGCTTTACAGTCATTCCCAATGCTCCTAGGGTTTGCTTAACAACAGTCCTCTATTGGCAGCAGAACGGGGAGAGTGTTTCTGAAGAGCAAGTTTTATTCCCAGAAATCATCAGAATTTTTGCAGAAAAATGTGTGGGTTTGGTCTTTCTAGAAATAAAGTTATGCCTAAATACAACAGGATAGTCTGTGAAATGTATCTGACATTAGGTTGAGTCAATTAGAACCTTCTTTATCCAATTCTGCCTATGGTAACAAGTACGGAAATTTCACAATACAAATGGACAGCATGAAAACAATCTTTGAACTTCTAGTAAAATGGTTTGACTACAAAACCCCCACATATTTTATACAAAGCTTCAACATACTCCGCATTGTGTTGTTACGGCCCTGCCGCTCTCTGTGTGTGGTCTGCCAAATTAATCCTGCCCACTGCCACTGATGGGCTAGGGTACTTGTTTTTCTTTCTCTCTTGTTGCCCAGGTGCACTTGATTGGGAGCGATATAAAAGGCTTGGTCATCCTGCTCTTGCGGCTGTTCTCCTCTCGGCTTGGTTTTGTTCTATTGTGTTTTGCTGGTTACCCCTAGATTGATTTATATCATATTTTTCTGTATTCCCAATTTCTTTATTCATTAACATTATTATTATTATTATTATTATTGTTTCCAAACTGCATTGATCTCCCCTTTAGCTGTCCATACATGAGCCAGTATGTTACATATAGGAGCTCGTCCGGGGAGTTGTTCCAGAATTGGTATGCAACTTTATTTTTCCACTAAATTGTTTGGTGTTTGTATAAGTCCATTTGTTGGTCAACTAAAAATTGGCCTTTGGTATTTGTTCTCATAGGTGTAAATATCCTGTTGTTGCAAGCTATCCGAAATTGGGGAGTATCACACCGTAATTGTTTGCTGAGAATATTTGTTAAATTTTGGATTGGTATTTTGTTTGGTTATTTGTTAATTGGTTTGTATTTTTGCTTTGATTTGCCGTGAAGGAGGGGAGTTTTTTTTTTTTTTTTTCTTTTAGCTGCACGATCGATGCGTGTGCAGTGAGTAGATTGGGTACAGGTGCTTCTAATATATTTCTAATTTATTTCTTTTCCTTTTTTATTTAAACTTGTTGTTTTTCGTATGTTGGACGCGCTGGGGTTGCGTAAGCAGCTCAGCTGCATGTGGGCATACTGAAGACTAGGGTGGAAATAGAGAGGGCTTGGGAGATAGATGCGGGGCAGCTCTTGTATGGTGTGTTAAAGGGGTGGTTTTTGTACCTGTGCCTGATTGGTTGCCTGTTTTGCATGGTCGCGTTTATTTTCAGATTGTTTTTGATTTTTTTTAGTGGCATTATCAGGAGGATAGACCAGCATTGTTGATGTTAACAAAACTAGAAATGCTTATAGTAGAGGTAAAACTTTTTTTTTTACGTCTCCATCGGACGAGATGTTTGAACGTTTAACGAAAGATCAATTGTATCAAGTAATTGAACATTACATTTTCAGAAATAGGGGTACGGCAGGAGTCCATTTCTGTTCCCGAAAGTACATTCAGCACTTATGTACCTTTCAGGGCTGATTATCGGACCTCAAGGTACCAGTGTGAACCTTTTTGGGTCTAAAAGGTACTTTTATGTTCCAAAACAAAAAAAACCCACTTCTAAGGTACAACAGCAGTACCTTTCAGGGTACCGCCCCAGTTACGACCAAGGCTTGTCACTGGGGCAGTACCCTCAAGGGTACTGCTGTTGTACATGTATCAGGCAATGTGATATCCAGCAGCATTTCCGTTGATAAGTATCAATACCAAATCCATTGTAAAGGCACTCTTGCTGTTTATTTCAGTCTTTGGTATACCAAAGGTTATTCAAACCAATAGGGGTAGCAATTTTACATCTAAAATGTTTGCCGAAGTCTTGAAACATCTTTGCATTAAGCATAACCTGAGCAGTGCCTATCATCCGCAGAGCCAAGGTGCTCTTGAGCGATTTCATCTTACACTCAAGTCTTTGTTGCACGCTTATTATCTGGAGCTCCAGCGCGACTGGAAGGAAAGTCCCTTGTGGTTGTTGCTGGTTGCTTGTGAGGTATCGCAGGATAGTTTGGGCTTTAGTCCAAATGATTTAGTTTTTGCACATAAAGTCTGTGGTCCCCTGTCTGAGTTAAAAAATGGCTTGCAAGAGTAAAAGCCGCCTGTCTATGTTATTGATTACATTGATGGCTTTCGGCACATATTGTTTTTGGCGTGGCAGTGTGCGGCAAAAAATCTTCGTAAGTCACATGCACGCATGAAAAAAGTGTTTGATCGAAAGACCGAATCTAAACTGTTCGGTCCGGGGTATCAGGTTTTTGGCGCAATTGCCAATACCTGGTTCTCCATTTCATGCAAAATTTTCTGGTCCATATATAGTGTCTGTCAGTTGAATGAGCTAGATTTACTTTCTCGAATGGAGACCTGCGTAGACTGGGTTGGCGCAGCTAAATATGTCACTAAGTGTGATCCCTTGAAGGGATATTATCAGATTCCTATACCAGCACAAGCTCAGGAGCTATCCACTTTTGTCACTGCATCTGGACTCTATTCTTACAATGTAATGACGTTTGGATTGCGTTATGCTCGCTCTAGTTTTCAACATTTTATGAATTGTGTAATATCAGGCCTTGAGGTTTGCGCCGTCTATTTAGAAGATCTAGTGACGTATAGTGATATTTAGCAAGATCATATCTCCAGGCTTAAGGCTCTGTTTGAGAGGCTTGTTGAAGCCAACTTGACCTTAAATTTTGCAAAATGCGAACTTGTGCAAGCTACTATAGTTTATCTGGGGAAGGTGGTGGGTCAGGGGGAAGTGCGACCCGTGCGTGCTAAGGAGACCGCCATTGACAAAAAATCCGCCTCCTACCACTAAGGAGGAGTTGTTGCATTTTCTGGGTATGATTGGGTATTATTGAAGTTTTTGTTACATTTTTTCCACTGTAGTTGCACCCCTTACCAACTTCTTAAAGGACAAGGTGAAATTTACCTGGACCCTTGAATGCCAGCAGGCATTTGATAATGCGAAGATCTAACTCAGCACTGCCCCTGTCCTGGCGGCTCCTAGGCTAGATAGGCTGTTTAAGACTCGAGTCGATGCCAGCTAGGTGGGGGCAGGTGCTGTACTGTTACAATCTGATGATACAGAGATTCACCGTATGTTATTTTCCAGGAAGTTTAAACTATTCAACAATTGAAAGGAAGCTTCGGCCTTGGTATGGGCTCTACAGCACTTCGATGTGTATGTAGGTGGTGGAGTCCATCTAGTTATTGTGTATTCGGATCACAATCCGTTGACTTTTCTGCACTCGCTGCAAAATCATAACCAACGTTATTGGACGTTGCATTGGGCATTATTTTTACAGCCACATGATTTGCAGATTAGGCACATTCGCGGTGTAGAGAAATGTTATGGCGGATGCGCTGTCGTGCCCCGAGTGTGTAATGTAACTTACCTGTTCTACTGGTCCTCTTTTCCCCCTGCCCTGTCCCTCTTAGATTATTTTTCCAGGTGCCGAAATTAATAAGGGCCAGGGGGCTGGAGGAAGAGAGGTGGTGATGGTGTGAGTGTGGGGTCTCCAACTGGTCCCTGTGTGAGTGTAGTCGGGATGTGGCCAGAGTGTATTTTGGTGTTTTGCTACACTGAGTTGGGTATACTGGGAATGGTCAATATTATGGTTTTTTTTGGGGGGGTTTTAATAGAATGAAGAGACCCCCTGTCATGGGCCTCTGTTTTAAGGGGGGGATATGTTACAGCCCTGCCACTCTCTGTGTGTGGTCTGCTTAATTAATCCTGCCCACTGGCACTGGTACTTGTTTTTCTTCCTCTCTTGTTGCCCAGGTGCACCTGATTGGGAGCGATCTAAAAGGCTTGGTCATCCTGCGCTTGCAGCTGTTCTCCTCCTCCTCCCAGCTTAGTTTTGTTCTGTTGCGTTTTGCTGGTTACCCCTAGATTGATTAATATCATTTTTGTGTACTCTCATTATCCTGATTTGTCCTACTCTTTTTTTTTTTAATCTTTACTTTTTTTAAACTCTAGTCTCTGTTAAATTCTTCTTTTATTAATAAACTTTATTATTATTGTTTCCAAACTGCGTTGGTCTCCCTTTAAATATACATACATGAGCCAGTATGTTACAGTGTGACATAATGCAACAACATTGGTGTTGCACATCAGTGTAGCACTGACCGAGCAGACAGCGGACCAAAAAGGTTGAGAACCTCTGCTTAATATAAACTTCAATAATAATAGTTTACAAATAAAGTAATTTGGTGTATATGTGAAATATGGCTCAGGAGTCTATCTGAATTTTTCACATCACCAAAAGAGACCAAACGCTTCATTTGGAGCTGGGCGGGCTTCCACCATTACCAGCGGGGCCGTGCTGACAGCCAACAGCGGCCTAGCAGCTGGACCGCGGGCCTTCACCATCATCAGCGGGCTAGTGCTTAAGGCTAACCGGACCTAGCAGCTGAACTAGCGGGCTTCCACCACCACCAGCGCGGCCGAGTGGACGGCTAACCACGCGTAGGAGCTGGATCTGCTGCTCACCCCCCCCCACTCCCACACCTCATGACAAGCAGTGCCACCAAAACAGAAACATGACATGAAACCAGAAGAGGAGTTTGTGTCGCTCACACAGGTAAATGAGCTACTGTTTAAACAGAAAGAAATGTTCTGTACCCTGCTACTATAACAGCATGATGACTTTAAAAGCTTTGTCAAACTTATTATGGATTCTTCAAACACGAGACTTGATGCGCTTACCAGAGAGCTTCAAGAGATCAAAACAAGTATCCAGTTCACACAGAAAGAGGATGAAATCAAAATGAACAACACTAAGTATACAGAAAATTACAACTCAATGCAGACGGATATCATGAAAATATGTACCAGTTTACTAACCATCACAAATAAAATGGAGTACCTTGAAGGGCAATCCAGACGTAACAACCTGGCTATCGATGGGATTGAGGAGTCATCTGGCGAGACCTGGGTCGACTCGGAGGGAAAGGGGAGGGATATCCTGGCGGAGAAGCTGCAGCTTCAACAGGAGGTAGAGGTGGAGTGGGCGCACCGAACAGGGAGGCCCACAGCTGACAGTGACAGGCCAAGATCCATCGTTGTAAAGTTTCTCCGGTATAAGGACAAGCTAGCGGTCTTACAGAGGGCTAGCTGCCTTAAAGGTGCCAAAATATTCGTCAATGAAGACTATACAGATGCTGTCTGTTTAAAAAGGAAAGAACTTCTGCCTAAGATGAAAGCTGCGCGTGAGAGAGGGGACATTGCCTTAAGGCAAGACAAACTCATCATCCATCCCCGCAGCAGCACACCGAAGCCTCCGTAGGACATTTAAACTAACTACAGGTATACGTGCAACAAACTCCATGCACTCACACACATGCACATGGAGGATATTTTCACTAAACAGTTAAAACCTCCGTTAAAGGAACAATATAGCAATCAGGAGCTGTCTAAAAAAGGATTAACAATCGAGCATCTCAACATCTGTAGTCTGTTACATAAAGTGTCCGACCTCACTATTCTAATCAGTAATGAAAATATAAATATCTTGGCAGTATCTGAAACTCATTTGGACATTTCTGTCAATGACTCTGAGGTAGCCATACCTGGTTTTAGTATTTTCAGGCATGATAGAAACAAATATGGAAGAGGCGTAGCAATTTATGTACAGAATCATGTCCCAGTTAAAATAAGGAAAGACCTGATGGACCCATCTATCGAAATTATATGGCTTCAAGTACATCTTCCTTTCATTAAACCATTAATTATTGGCTGTTATTATAGACCTCCTAGTTCCACTGTACAGTACAATTATGATATTTATACCACAGATATGAAACCACAGATACTAACAAAGAAGTGTATTTATTGGGGGATTTCAACATATATTGGCTCTCCTCCTGTCATTTAAAGGACAGATTTATTGCAACTATGAGCATATGTAATTTAAAACAAATAATTGATGTTCCAACTAGGGTTAATACTAATGGTTCGGGTGTTACGTCCTCCTCATGTATTGATAACATTTTTACTAATGTTAGCAAACTGTCCTCTGAGGCTGCATCAAAGCCGGTTGGTGATCATAATGTTGTGGTTTTGATAAGGAAAGGAAAAGTGCCTGAGAAAGCTGGACCTAGGATTATAATTCAAAGATCTTATAAATCATTCTGAGAAGAAAAATTCATTGATGATATTAAAAAATTAAAATGGGATAGAATCTATTCAGAACGACATACTAACTCAGCATTAAATCTGTTTTTAGATATGCTGTCAAAAATTACTGATAAACATGCTCCCGTAAAAAAATTCACGGTGAAAAACACCATTGCCCCATGGATTGATCATGAATTAAAAACTTTCATGGCTAATCGTGATATGATAAAAAGAGCTGCTATAAAATCAAATGATCCAGCTCTATGGAGTAATTATCGGAAACTCAGAAACACAGTAACTAAAATGAACAAGCAGAAGAAGAAATCCTATTATCTTAAGAAAATCTATGAAGCAAGACATGATGGAAAGAAACTTTGGAACACCCTCAACAATATTCTGGGCAGGTAATAATCCTACTTTTATACAAGTAGAAGGTGAATTTAACCAAACCTATTGATGTTGCTAATTATTTCCATCTTTGTGGAAAGGTAAACGGTATTCGACCGAATATGAATACCTCCAATTATGAACAAATGTAGAACTTGTCAATCGACTGATAATGATCAACAGAAATTGCAGTTTTAACTTGATGCAAAAACTTCCTCTTAGTTGAGAGTGATAAACAGTTTTGGATTTGATTATCTTGATGGAAAATTAATAAGAACTATCTCGGGGTACATTTGTGAACCCGTGTGCCATATTTTTAACCTCAGCTTGAAGGAAGCTATTTACCCCCAAGCTTGGAAAGTTGCAAAAATAATACCAATATCAAAAGATAGAAAAACTTTCGCTGGTGAAAACAGTAGTAGTAAAATCACGGAAAAACTATTTCTCTGTTAATAAACTATGTTCGGAGTTTCTACATGCCTACAAAGCTGGACACTCTACTTGCACTGCACTAACACACATGATCGATGACTGGCTGTACCAAATAGACAACAGGAATGTTGTAGGTGCCGTAATGTTAGATTTTAGTGCAGCTTTTGATGTAATTGACCACACACTGCTTTAGAAAAAAATCACAGCCTATGGATTCCAGACAGAATCGGTTAAGTGGATAGAGAGTTACTCAACTAATAGATCTCAGTCCGTGTACTTCAACGGTAGTTTTTCTTGTACAAAGAAGCTAGAATGTGGAGTCCCTCAAGGTAGCTGCCTTGGTCCTCCTATGTTTTCCATTGATTGATGAACTGTTTAGCACTAGTGGTAAGTCAATCATAATATATGCTGACGATTCAACAATACATACAGCAGTTAACAACATAGACCAGTTAAATGAGTCACTACAGAGAGACATCGTGTTTCAAACTGGGTGTCCAATAACATGGTATTTTTTAAACTAGCGAAAACAAACTGTATAACCTTTAGTTCTAATCATGCATTAAAAACAGGCGGCCTTTGTCCCTGAATATAAAAGGTGTTGATCTGGAGCAAGTGCATGAATTTAAGCTTCTTGGTGTTACCATAGATGAACAGCTGAATTGGTCCCGTCATATTAGTAGCATTTTAATTAAAATGGGAACAGCTTTGTCCAGCATTTGAAGGTGTGCATATTTTATGACAGATACTACAATCAGACAAGTTATCCAATCACTGGTGTTGTCTCATCTTGATTTTTGTTGTGTTATCTGGTCATGTGCATTTAAGAAAGATCTGCACAATCTCCAACTTTTGCAAAACAAAATTGCTCGTTTAGCACTTCACTGTTCTTTTAGGACAAGCACCGATAGTATGCATGAAGCTCTGTCTTGGCTAAAAGTTGAGAATAGACTTTCCGTGAATATTTTAGTCTTTTTTATTGCATAATCACAACAACAAAGCCAAAGAGCCTTTATGGCAGGATCTCATACATCCATAGCATTCACAGCCATACCACAAGGCAGGTTACACAAGGTCATGTTGTTGTTCCCATTTCAAGAATTTGTGCTAAAAGACTGCTATGTACTTCCGCTCAGCGGAGTAAATTACTATGTACTTTGTAAAGATCTAATGCAAAAATGCACTTTAAAAATGAACTTAGGAAATACATTTGTACAAAATGAACATGATATCTAAAAATAGGTGATTATCTGCTGATTTTAACCTGCCTGTTTCAGTAATCTTTGTCATTTATTAACTGTTGAATGGAAAGTATTGCCAGAGAGACATTTTTACAAAGGAAAAGATCATATGTGCTACACTTCTCTCTCTTTTCCTTGCATTAAATCTACTGTAGTAGGAATTGTCGCAGCTAGCGTCAGTATTAGCTTCTGAGTGGGTTGTGGGTTTTGACTGAGGGCGACCATGACTGTATGGAAACTAAATGTCGGATTCATTGAATTCTTATGTGATATACATATCAAATGAAATGTTTTTTTTTTTTTTGATGGACCCCAGGAAGACTAGTTGCGACCCTATAGCAACTAATGGGGATCCTTCTAAGAAATAAATAAAAAGTCATGTGATCAGATTTGGCACAGGACACTTTTCCTTGTGGATACTAGTAATAAAGCAAACTATTAAAGCCGTTGTCCAGTCAGTCATGCTCTTCCCTCTTTCTTTTCACTGGTCCCAGAAGAGACACAGCAGTTCAGTAAAACATGCCTGAATAACTAGGCCTGAATCTCTCAGGAACAAAGAGAGAAGGCTCTGTGGTATCATCCAAAAACCACAATTTCAACCTTATAGGAAATTGTTTTTCCAACCATTAAAAGTGTGTTCCACATGGGATCAGTTTAGTTACAAACTTCACATTGATGAGAAACTAGTGTTTAGTTTTGATAGTTTTAACTAAAACTTAAGGCAGGGGTAGGGCACCTTCTCCAGAAAGAGCCACTGTGGGTGCAGGCTTTCATACCAACCAAGCTGCTACACACCTGATTCTACTAATCAAGGCCCTTAACAAATATTCCAGAGGTTGAGTAGAATCAGGTGTGTTGCAGCTTGGTTGATATGAAAGCCTGCACCCACAGTGGCTCTTTCTGGAGAAGGATCCCTCTCCCTGCCTTAGGAGAATAATTTGATCTGTAATGACGTGCATTACTAGTGACAGCCCTGTCCTCATTTAGCTGTAGGAATTTAGTCCGTTCCATCCCTGCCCTACATACCCTACTACAGACATTATGAAAATTACCATTTCAGTGCCATTAAAATCAGAGGATCATCAACTATGAGTTTACACCTGTTCAATTGCTAAGACAACAGAGAGACACCATAGTTAAAGCCTTGTGACCACCAACAAGGCAAGAGCATGAACCCAATTAATCAATTAATTAATTTGTTTTTGTACCCTTGAATTCCACCCAAGATTTTCCCATACCACTAATGCTTGTTGGAGCAATAGTAAAACCTTTCAGAGGCATTTAATAACTGATCTTCATTACCTCCAACAATATTCATGTTTGGACCAACAAAGAGACTGAATCCATAAATCTATAAAAAGTCCATGGTGCCCAGCTCTGCTATTAAGAACAAAAGGACATTTTAATAAATCAGTCCCCAGTTTTACGAGTGATAGTTTGTCATGGCTAACACGTTCGGACCATTGACTGTATGTAAGGATGGACAGCCTAACAGCCCCATGTTAGTGGATGGGACATCGGCCTCACTGAAGTACCAGTCAAATAGGCTTTTTCTGAATAGGCCAAGGTCACCTTCAGGCACCTCATTTCTAGGCTTTTATGAGATGCATGTCCAGTAAGATTTAGGAGCCTGTTACTGAAATAGTTGATGTGATACAGCAAAATGTCAAAGTTTTTGGTGATATTTTGAGGCCAGTAACCTTGAAAAAATAGGTCAAGGTGACCTTTAGGCATGTCATTTGTAGGCGTTTATGAGATGCATGTCCAGTAAAAATTAGGAGCCTGTAATGGAAATGGTCGATGAGATACAGCAAAATGTCAAAGTTTTTGGTGATATTTTTAGGCCAGTGACTTTGAAAAAAAAGGCGAAGGTCACCTTTAGGAATGTCATTTGTAGGGCTTTATGAGATGCATGTTCAGTAAAAGGAGCCTGTGACTGAAATCGTTGATGAGATAAAGCGAAATGTGTTGACGGACGCACGCAGGCACGGAGGGAGCCCAATACCATAGCTACCGCACCGTGAGCAGCGGGAGTTAAAAAGTAAACATGCAGAGCTGGCATAGCTTCCCACATGCATATGCAAGGACCAGCTTCCAAATGCATTGCATAGCACCAGAAAATCACAGAGGAGACCCGGCTTTGACAAGCCGCATGCCCACACTGGCTATTCAAATTCTCAAAAGACATTCTGCACATATGATTATTCATGTTTATTATTTTTTGGGTGAATATTCCACTGCATAATGATCAAATGAATCGACTGTGTGTTATATTGCGTTGAGAGAAACATAATATCATACCGCTCAGGTTCTAACTCTGTAGGTTGTAGCTTCATAATCTGTCTCTAACATAGTATAGTCGGCCCTTAAAATTTTTGCTTTGAATACAATTCCCTGTGCGTGTCTAACCACAAGTCAATGATCTGGTCTTCTGCGCATTTAAATGTTGTTAACTGGAATTAGCTAGACATAATTAATAACAGTAACCTGTAATGTACACCGTTTCACTGTAACTATTAGGTCATGTCATTCTCACTAAATATCCATTGTTCCCTTCAACAGTATGTGCCAGAAAACATGCCCACATGTGCACGCAACGGGAATAAGCCAGTTCACTTTAAATTCCTTCCGCTTTTAATCCCCCGCCACAAAGTGTGAGGGGGATATAGGTTTGAGCTCCGTACGTCCATCCTTTGTGTCTGTCCGTCCGAGATAAAGGGGACAGGTCTTCTCAGAAACTATTAGAGATAGGACAACCGAATTTGGTGTGTAGCTTCAGACCATAAAGGCCTTGATGGAGTTTGAAAATGAGATGCGCGCGATTATTTTTCCCCCAGTTATTGCCCTTGATCCTTATTTTTGCTCTCTGTCCACGGTATCTCCGAATGGGACAGCTTTTCTCAGAAACTATTAGAGATAGGACAACCAAATTTGGCATGTAGCTTCAGACCATAAAGGCCTCGATGGAGTTAGAAAATGAGATGGACGTGATTATTTTTCCCAAAGTTATTGCCCTGGATCCAAAATTTTACACTCTGTCCATGGTATCTTTAAAGGGGACAGCTGTTTTTCAGTAACTATTTGAGATAGGATAACAAAATTTGGTATGAAGCTTAAGACCATTAAGACCCTGATGGAGTTCAAAAATAAGAAGCACATGATTATTTTTCCCACAGTTATTGTCTTTGTGGCATTTTCGGGAGCCTCTGTTCATAGTATCTTTAAAGAAGGCATTTTGGCGGGGGATGTTGTTGACCATGTCTACTTGTTATTTCTGTTACTGTAGTTTAGATGAATGCTTGTTTGTTTATTAAAATCCATTTTATTTAAGCTGATCGTTTGGTCTGATATTATTATATCACTGTTTTTATATCTAATATTGAAATTAGTGATATGCCATTTATATCACTGATTAATTTCATTAAACTGATTATTATGCTCAGATAATCTCACCATTTATTTTGAGGATACAGAAGTACTCAACATCCCCTTTAATCATGGATACCCTGAGTAAGGACTGTTGAGAGGAACAATTCTTAGATTTTCCACAGTATTATTATATTAGCAGCACATCAACAACATCAGATTAATACAGTATGCACAATTGAGAAAAGTCATTTTTATGAGTATGAATAACTAGCCATTGGTTTTTGTTTGACACAAGGAAATAATGCAAAAAAGGAAGAAAAAAAGCCCAATTTACTCCAGCCTAGCTGTCAAAGCAGCCTGTTTTTCTGGTTCATCTGAAATACCATTGAGCCAAACCATATTCTGATTTTGGCATTTTCTCCATGAAACATACAAGTGCGAGTGAAGGCAGGATAAAGATTAACTTGAAAGCATGAAATAAATAAATCAAGTACTCCGTGGAATATGCAACGGAAAAGACATTCAAAGATTGAAATATTGTCTTCCATTAAAATGTTACCCAGGAAGTCATGAGAGTCAGGGCATTAAAAAGTACTGGTAGCTGCCAGATAGCTCACTCGGTCAAAGCACCACATTGCGGAGCATGAGTGAATATCACGGCGTGGGTTCAAGCCCCAGTCGTACCACCCAGCAGCGGTCACCAGCTTTTTCAGAAGGAGCGTGCAATTGGCCACTGTGCTACAGGGATGCAAATTGGGAAGGGAAATATAAAATGGTTGCTTTGTTCGTTGGCCAGCCGGGCACTCTTCAGGAAGATTCTAAGCTTGTTTATGTTCAGGTATCCTCCGCCCTCATTCTGAACTTGCGAGGATTCAACCAATGGGTGTAAAGAAGCAGTATTGATGGTCATATTGAATGCAGAGGCATATTGATCAATGATGAATTACTAAGATGGATTAAAGTTCTGTTGATAATAATTGCAACAACAACAAAATTCCTTTTGAGATAGTTTGATTTATTTCAGAAAAGCAGGGCTACCATTTAATACAACTGTTGGCACATGGATTTCTCTTCTTTTCCAAAATCTACCACCAATCACAATTACAAGTGCTGGTCAACGAATTAGAATAATTTGAAATGGCGCAATCGTTAAATTTTCTTGATGCATTTTTTGTGCAGAAAGCAAATCAGGTGTTCACTGCGCCTGTCCTACTTGTTAGAGTATTCACAGAACTCGCTACCTGTAAAAAATTTGCTCAGCTGAGCTTTCCAAAAGGCCCATTTAGGCCATTTAACAGTGACAATGTTGTTTTATTGAATTAGAATGATTGATAAACCATTTCACTGAATTTGAATAATTTTTATTATAATTAGAATCATCACTTTCTCAGTATTTTGTGGCTGCCCCCTTGGCTTGTATGACTGCCTGAAGTCTCCGCGGCATCGATTTGACCAGCTTGTCACAAGTTTCCGCACTCACAGCTTCCCAGGCAGTGGAATGTTCTGCTTCAGTTGGTCCAGCGTAGTCGGCTTTCTGTTGCGAACTTTCCGCTTGACGATGGCCCAAAGGTTTTCAATAACATTGAGGTCAGGCGAGTTGGCCGGCCATGCCAAAACTTTAAGCTGTTTTTCGGCGAACCAATCTTTGGTCGACTTTGGCGCATGAGCCGGTGCAAGATCCTGTTGAAATATGAGGTCTTCTTCGCCAAACTGTCCCTCAACAGTCGGAATCAGGAACGTTTCCAGAACATCTTGGTATACGGCAGCATTGACAGTCTTCTTGAGGAAGCAGAGTTTCCCTACACCCCGAGCGGACATGCATCCCCAGACCATTACGCTCTGGGGAGACTTGACGCATCTTTTTATGCACTCGTGATTGTAGGTTTCGCCACCACAACGCTAGACACGAGGACCTTGGTCACCGAAGGAGATGCAAAAGCGTGATTCGTCACTGAAGACCACTTTCTGCCAGTCTTCAGAAGTCCACTCACCGTGTTCTTTGGCCCACTTCAGCCGTTTCTCCATTTCTTTCTTGTTCAGCATCGGTTTTTCCTTCTGGAACGCGAGATTTGAAGCCTAGCTTGCGCAGACGATGGTAAGTGGTTGATCTCAAGACGTTAGCGCCGGTCTGCTCGTTCCACAAGTCGCTGCGCTCAGAAGTGGACTTGAATCGGTTGCTGACTGCGATCTTTCTCAGCTGCTTGTTGTCACGAGCAGAAGTTTTTCGGATTCCGGAACAGTTGGTGCGCTTGCTGCCGTCTTTCTTTAGAGCTTTGCAGATGGAAGACTGGCTGATGCCGAGCTGCTCAGCAATTTTAGTTTGGGTCAAGCCTCGTTAGCGAAGGGCTTGAATTTGAGTCACTATTCCCGTTGAGAGGTCGCGCTGCTTACCCATGATTGATTTTACAACTTAGAAATTCTACTCAACCCTGACTTTATACTGCACAGTGAACACTCACAGAAAACAAAAATTCGAGAACTTATTCTAATTCAATGAAATGACTTATGAATTATTCTAATTCAATGAAACGACAGTGTCACAGTTAAATGGCCTAAATGGGCCCTTTGGAAAGCTCAGCTAAGCAAATTTTTTACAGGTAGCGAGTTCTGTGAATAATCTAACAAGTAGGACAGGCGCGGTGAACACCTGATTTGCTTTCTGCACAAAAAAATGCATCAAGAAAATTTAATGATTGCGCTATTTCAAATTATTCTAATTCGTTGACCAGCGCTTGTATGTGCCTGATTGTTATTCTGTCTTTTTTGTTGAGTAAAGCGTAAATAAAGGAGCGGTCATATTACAACAATCTGTTATCATAAACTGTATAATCCTGTTTCATGTTAGTGTTATTTGATTTATGAGCGGGCATTTTATAAGACTTTGTATTTGGCTACAGTGCAGCTCGGAGGACCACTTTCACAAGTCCAATCATAGCGTCAAACAAATTCAATTCTGCTGACAATGCATGGTGTATACTTTCATGGCTTTCCGCCAATTGTCTTCTGTGTGAATCCTGCTTTAGCTGCAATGGGCAATTTGATGCATCCCATGAGCTCTGAAGATACTGATTGAAATGACAAGTAAATCTTGTCAGATTTTCCAAAATTTTCAAAACAAACTTTGAAGTTCATGAAAAAACACCTTCAAATCAATCAATCAAACAAATGGAGCTTGACATAAATTCTAGTCAAGCTTGTTAACTTATAGCCGCTTCTCGTGCCTGAGAATCACCCGAGTACTCGCAAATATCATCTGATTTGCTGTCACATGATTGCTTGATTGATAATATGCTAGTTTTCTTAACCTCACAGTGTGAGAAGCAGCTCCGCAGCACATTTGCTTAACATTCGCTGGCACAGGAAACAGAGCCGCTGGCGACAAGGTTCGTGGTTTTGTTATTGCTGCTACTTCCATAACATGTTTATCTTGGTTTCTGTACTTCGGTGGATTTAATATGATTTGTTGTCATGCTCGCATGTTGCCTCGCTGGAAGTACACGGTTATGCAGGGTAACCAACGCAAAAAACGAACTTGTCTTACAAATGTTGCTTGCTTCGAAAACATTGCCTTAATCGTTGCTGAAGGAACCTTTTTTTATTGGCGAGTCATCGGTCAACCGTAAATTTAAAGCAGCGCATGGTAATCCGGATGCAGCCACGAACACTCTATTCCAGTTTTCACTCAGCGAGGCAGTACTCTTGTCAGAAGCTGGTCTTTTCCGGGTATCGAAAAAGCATTTGGATGCTTTATGTAAGTGCAGTAATGCACTGCAGTCTGGCCTTGTCTTAATCGGGAGCGTGGTGCTTAGACATGTATGTCTTTCAGACAAGCGTGATGGAATGCTAATACTGGAATGGCAGTGTTTGTTCTGGCAAGGCAGAAAGACGCTGTTACGTCTCATTTCGTGAAGTCACCCGAACTGCTAGTTTTCTTTTATATACTGGACGCTCACTAGTTCTTTGTACGGTTGGGATGATTGGGAAGCGTTTGGCATCCGGCACCCATGTAAATCCCGGTAAATCCATGACACATGGATAACATTTTAAATATTGAAACTGAGACACTTAACATTTTTCTCCACAAAATGAGCTCATTTCAGATTTTCTGGCTGCAACAGGTCTCAAAAAAGTAGGGACAAAGGCAAAAATAGGGCTGAAAAAGCAAATAATATACAGGAGAGTCAGCTGAAAGAACATTTAGCAAGTAATTACATTAACTGGCAACAGGTGTGTAACATGATTGGGATAAAGGGATGTCTTAGACAGGCTGAGTTTCTCAGAAGTTAAGATAGCCAGAGGCTCTCCAACCAGTGAAGGCTTGCGTAAAAAAAATGGTGGAACACATTAAAAACTTTGTTCCTCAACGTCAAGTTGCAAAGGCTTTGAAGGTCTCATCATCGACAGTGCATAACATCATCAAAAGATTCAGAGAAACTGGAAAAATCTGCGTAAGGGACAAGGCCAAAGACCTTTACTGAATGCCCATGATCTTTGGGCCCTCAGACGCCAGTGCATCACTGACATTACTAAATGGGCCCAGGAATACTTAAAGAAACCACTGTCTGTAAACACAGTCTGCTGTGCCATCTACAGATGCCACCGAAAACTCTTATCATGCAAAAATGAGGCCATCGTTCAGCATGATCCAGAAGCGCCGCCGTGTTTTGTGGGCCAAGGCTGTAGCAAAGTGTCCTGTGGTCTGACAAGTCCAGATTTGACATTCTTGTTGGAAATCATGGGAGTTGTGTCCTCCGGGCTAAAGAGGAGAAAGACGACCCCTCCTGTTATCAGTGTTCAGTTCAAAAGCCAGCATCTCTGATGGTATGGGGATGCATTAGTGCATATGGTGTGGGACACTAGCATGTTTTAATCAGCACGATGAATGCTGAAAGGAAGGCCTTGTGTATGTCAGCAGGACAATGCAAAACCACATACTGCAGCTATTACCACAGCATGGCTTTGTGGTAGAAGAGTCCGTGCGCTAAACTGGCCTGCCTGCAGTCCTGATCTTTCACCGATTGAGAACATTTGGCGCATTATTGAACGAAATGTCCGTCAAAGGAGACCCAAAACTCTCCAGCAGTTGGAAGCCTGCATTAAACAAGAGTGGGATCAAATTCCAATGGCTAAACTCAAGAATCTTGTCTCCTCAATGCCCAGATGCCTCCACTCTGTGTTTAAAAGAAGAGGGGATGCTACACCATGGTAAATAGGCTCCTCTCCCAACTTTTTTGAGACCTGTAGTAACCATCAAATTTGAAATGAGCTCATTTTGTGAATAAAATTGAGACATTTCTGTTTCAACATTTGCTATTTTATCTCTGTTCTATTGTGAATAAAATACTGGCTGGTGGGATTTGAAAATAATTGCGTTTTGATTATATTCACAATTTACACTTTGTCTCAACTATTTCGGAATAGGGGTTGTAGTTGATGGGAGGGGTGGACCTGCTGGAGGAAGTGCAGAACTAGGGACCTGGCAAACGCCTCAGTGATCTTGACTTTGCAGATGACATTGCGTTAATAGCGGAGTCCCATCAGATTCTCCAAGAGATGACAAACAACACCGAGACTAACTCAGCAAAAGTAGGGCTAAGAATCAGCTGCAGCAAAACAAAAGCAATGCAGATTGGAGAACAGTCCACAAACACACAGCTGTATATTAGTGATGACTCAGTAGAGAATGTCACACAGTTTACGTACCTCGGCAGTGTAATCAAAGAAACAAAGAATATACAAAGAATATCTATATTATTACAATATACAAAGAAATGTATATTATTTGCATTAAAGAAATGATTTCTAATTGTTTTTACCTTTATTGTCCTTGAAATAGGGATCAACAGCCCCCTGCCACTCCCAACCCAAAAATGGTTTGGCCTGTGATCAAAAATGCGACGTCAATTGATTTGCGCTTCAGTTTGCCGACGTGTGTCAGTGTGAGTCAGGGGCACAAAAAAGCAAAGAAAAAGAAAAAGAGAAGAAGAAACCAAGAGCCTTAGGGATTCACTAAATAAATATTTTAAAAAGGTTCTTCTGATGATGCAGGTACGAGTAAAGGCAGGGCAGAGCCAGGTAAGACTCAGAGCAGCCACCGTTTTCCAGCCCCGTTAAGTCACCCGGTCCAGCTTTTCTTGCCCCCCCGCCAGGCTAAGCGTCACTCGTTAATTTATTTTACTGTAAATAGGTTTTTATGCACCAAAATAGGGCCCTATGATTCAGTGACGTGCGGTAGAGGTTAGTTTGGTGAGGCAGAAATCTCCCCTTTGCTCGATTAGGAAATAATTAAATGTTTAAAGGACATACAGAATTACCGAGAGCAGAGAATTTTTCCTAATTGATTATTCAGATTTCCATCCTTGCACTCACAAATTGCAGCGTATATGTGAATGAAGTCATTATCTCCTCTATCAGTATCAGGCTTCCTATAGGCTTGGTCTTAATTGTTTTGATTGTCAATCATTAATAGTACGTGGGAACAGGTTCACAAAATCCAGTGATAAAAGTCTGTCTCACTGTCTCGCCTCACCGCACGTCTCAGGCCTCCAGTAAGCAAATACTCGCAAATCTGCAGTTTCGTGAGCATTTCAAGTTCGATATACTGAGTAATAACGCCGCGGAAATTTAAACTGCCCGTCATTCTGCCGAATAGTCTTACTAAACTAGTTAAATTTAAGTCAAGAGCGCATCAGCCACACGGGACAACAAGCTATTTTATGTTTAAAATGTTCCGTTCCTTATCGCGCTGATGGGACCAGAGCATATACTGTGTAAAAAGATGGACGCAGCACTCCGGTCTGAAAAAGGCCCATACGGAAGTACCGTAAAATGGCATTCTATTTAATGGCCAGCAGATGGCGACGTCGGTGGTTGCTGAAAGAAGTTCAATGCTATAGAAGACTATGAGAAAATGACCCTACTTTCCCACCTGATTTTTCATTTAAATAATAACTTTTCACTTTATCTTATGGTAGCTATAGCAAGTTTCAAGTCTCCTTTGATATATCATAATGTTCATTTTTGTAAAGTATGGTCCCAAGTAGATGAGAATAAAGAATAAAGTCAGAAAATGCTCTAGAGGCGTGGCTATCCTCTGGTCCTTGTCCGATACGGTCAGATCCACCTCTCACGTCCCTCCCTGGATCTTGATTCTCGCTCTCGTCCAATAGAAATCACATCCGGTTTCAAAATTACAACATGGCGCAATTCAAATTGCCAAAATCAAGGCTTCCTTTATGGTATGCTGAAACTAATGTGATGTCACGGTTGCTTCGTCCATCTTTATATACAGTCTATGGACCGGAAGTTGGGGTGAGTAGGTGGGGGCGGGGCCCATTCAGAGTATTTTGTCCCGGGCCCGATCAAGGCTGTCAGCGGCCCTGCCACTAGGTACGGGAGGATTTAAGGTTAAGATTAAGGTAAGGATTGGTTTGTGATGCGATCAATTTGATTTTGGGGTGACCATTCCATTCTATTAACGGGCCCTGACGTTTTCAACAAGCCTTCAACAACTGCAATCGCACAAATTTAGCCTGAGGTGAACTTACAGAGTGCTACAATATGAATGTTAAACTGATTTGTTTTTGGAATTTTCAATATTATTAAGCCTTCTCCAGCACATCCACATCCTGAAGACTTAAAATTGGTTAAGGTCTGGGGCCGGTTGCATAAAATCAGACCCAGTCTTAGGCTGGGTATTCAGTAACGTATTCAGAAACGACACTCACACTAATTGAGTGCGAGTGAGTACTAAAACTTTGTTAGTGTCAGGTTATACTAAATGAGTCAGAGGTTGTCCTAACCCTCATTTGCCTTCAGAGACCTCACTCACACTGAAAATAGCGTCTATTTCTGAGTGAAGGTTGAGTGCAGGGAACACCTCCCTTGAGCCGCACTAACTTGCGCCGGTATTTCGTTGTCATGGCTTTCAGATGGTTACAAACATTAGAAACTCTGGATCATTTAAAGCCACGTGCTCGACACAATCGCAGCTATGCAAATTTTAACTCTAATGATGATAACAATGCCGGTAACTTATAAACTGACCACCTGGTTTCAGTGTTTACAAACTGCACGATGGTGAACTGGAGGTTAGCATTTGTGTACCCACCAGTACCTACTGGTGAACTGGCAATAGGGGAAGCTCAAAACCATCCCTTAAAGATAATGATTGAAAAAGGTCATATCTAATCATTTAATAAAATTTTATTTACTTTTACTCCAAAAATCCGAAGGATAATCATGTTTCGCCAGTTCTACTCGTTAAGTTAGAATGAGCACTGATAATTATTGCCCTGTTTTAATTTCATTAAATTACCATTGCTGAAACTCTGAAAACTCTCAACATTATCAGGTGCGGCTAGTTTTAATTCATTACGCATATCTGTCAACTGTCACGCATTCGGATTTCTCCGCTTTTCTTTACTGATGGGTTGGAAAATGCTGCGCTCAGCTGGCTCGTGGGGCGCATGTGGATCGGTCTGCGAGGCTCGTGTAGCTGTAAGTCACGAGAATCCATTCTTTTCCACATTCTTAATTACTGAATGTAGAAGGAAATGTCCGGCATGTTACACAGCTTGTTGCTTAGTGAGCCTCGCGGGCTGTCCTGCGCCTTTCGCGAGCCACTCGACCACAGAATTTATGAAGACATGCTAATATTTACGTCATAATTTATGTGCGAAAGAAACACCTCAATTTTGTGAAGCAGTGTATAACAACGCTATTAAAAATAAACTGCATTCTCCTTTTACCAATTAGTCTGAGAAACTTTCTTATCCAGAAAAGTAAACTGCGACAAGTTTAGGTCATTCAGCACTGAGGGGTGAGGATTGAGCGTCCCTTCGCAGCAGCCGACGGTACCCAGTGCCCACTACTGTCAGTTATGCTTGAGCGGCGTTTGTGAATATTAAATGGCAAGGAGTAGGACCGCTCCCTCGGTTAGTGGTAGGTCTCTCTCTCTCTCACACTCCAGTTATATTTCAATTGTACTCACTATATGGTGAGTGGAGGGTGAGAGTGAGTGTCGTTTCTGAATACGGGCCTTAGACTTAAATGTAATATTAAGTCAGACTTGCTATAGACGCCTTAATAAGCCTGTTTCATGAAGCCTGTCTATGAGTTACTTATTAAAGACTGACTTAGATGGCCTGTAGCGATATGCACCATGAGTAAAATAAGACGCCTAACAGAGGAGAAAAACATGGTGGAGGCAATAGCGACACTCTGTGGCAGTGGTAGATAATCGCACTTTACTGCAGCAGAAGACCTTATTAAAAGAATATAAAGCAGAAAAAAGTATTAGATTCAGTAGTTTTAACCAAGTTAACAGAAATTTAGACGTCCTCAAGTATGGGAAAAAATAACCCAAAAGGTGAACAGCATCAATCCAACGGTCGTGAGAACGGTGAAAGATGTTCAAAATCGTTTTAAAAATATGGTACACTGGGGGGCGGTATGGAGAGCGGAGGAGAGTAGGCGCGCCTAAATGTGACCAAATTTCATTTTTATTGTACATTTCGAAGTATTAATAGCTCTGGACAGTTAATAGTATGCTTATAATACTTTCTGGCTGAATTATTCTGATTCCTGGCTGACCGCGTTGTCAACTGCCCATCAAAGAGTCGAAAAAAAACAAGCCGCAAAGCACCACAATCCACAATGCCAGCTTCGCCATGCCAGAGGGTGCTAATGCTGCTAACAACCTGAATCCTACGCAGCTAACATCCATGTTGGACTCTCTCAGGTGCGACATTTTCGGGAAAATTGACGACCTGTCCACAAGCCTGCTGTCTGAAATTACATCTGTTTGGCAGGAATTAAAGAACTCTATCGAACTACTTCAGCGCAAAGTCTAGGCTCATGAGGAAGCGGTGTGTGAACTTGAGCGTGCAGCCACTGACCACAGCGCTCAGATGGCCGAGCTGGAAGCTACCATTAGCAAGCTAACTTAGCAAGCCGCTCGTCTGGAAGACAGATACGAAGATCTCTAAGGAAGATCCAGAAGGAATAATATACGCGTGTTGGGTGTACCGGGCGGAGTGGAGGGACCCCGACCCACTGACTTCATCGCCCTGTTAATGCAGGACCTGCTCGAGCTGAATGAAAAACCCCTACTGTACAGTGCACGCCCGACCCTGCGTGAGAAGCCTAGAGAGGGGACTCGGCCCTTTGTTGCAAGGATCCACTTCTTTCATATCCCAAGCCTGATTCTGCAGTGGGCTGGCGAAGTCTCTCCACTTCTCTACAAAGGCTGGAGGATCTCTGTGTTTCCCAATTACACCTCCTCCGTCAGGTTTCACGGACTTACTTTCAGACCCGTGGGGACTGATTCTTCCAGGCAGTTGCTCCCAGACTCTAGAACTCATTGCCACTGTCAATACGATGCTTAAAATCAGCTGAATCTAATTGGAAGAAGCTAAACTCTCCTTTTAAAACAGGCATGATTGGCTGATTTTCATTTTACTTTTAATTTTTTATTCAGTTTTATGTCTTGTGTTGTACTCTCCTAGTGTTTTATGTGCATAGCCTTGTGAAGCACTTTGTGATTTTTATCTGTGAAAAGGGCGAGCCGCGTTCACCACAGGGAAGAGCAAACTACACTCCTACCCAGCTGTGAGGTTCGGTCTCCTCTATCCGGCGGAACTGTTACGTGCTCCTCCCTGCTCTAGAGGGTAGTGATGTGGGGTGAGGGTATTGTAGACTAATTCCTGTTTTCTCCCCTCCCTCTGGAAGCCACATGGATTCTTCTGATTGCAAAGGAGAGACACCTGGGTCTTGGGCAGCCTATATAAGTGGCTGTTCCAGGCTCACACACTCTCTCTCTCACCTGCCTGCCTAGACCAGACCTTTGTTTGTTGGGCTCTTGGCTTTTGTTCACTTTTTTTCTTTTCTATTTTGATTCATTGTTTATGTTTGTCTTAGTTTCAGTGTAATTTAATAAATTCATTATTTTTTTTAATAGCCAAACTTTTGTCTGGTCTCCCTTTTGTGTTATGGGTTCTGCCATGCCGTAACATAAATTGGGTGGCTCGTCCGTTTAAGTTAATAGGTTGATTAGTTTGTTTTCCTCTAGACATTTGAATTTTGGTTTGTTTGCTAGCCTAGATTGGTTAGAAAGCCAAGTAGCTGTTGCCACATGAGGCAAGTTCTGAGTGTTACCTGGTCTAGTTAGTCTGCATTGTTTTGTCTTTATTGTTTTTGTCAGTAACCCTGGGAGGGCTCACGCGTACCCGAGAGGTTTATTTATGCAGTTTTTCAGTGGAGATAGTTAGGTTGTACCAGGTGCACTCGTTAAAGGTTAGCTAAAGTCTTTTTTTTTTTTTTTTTTGTTTTGGTAGCATGTGGTAACAATTACTGGCTTTAGTGGTGGGGTAGGCAGGAGGAGTAGAGCATTTTGGTAATTGTGTTTTTGGTTTTCTGGTAATGGCAGGGTTTTTTTTTTTTTAATTATTTTTTTTTTTTTTGGTTAAAATTCCAAAATGGCTGAGTTTAAGCTTGAGGAGTTTGTTGTTAATCCTACTGCTGAGCAATTGGATCTTTGTAGTAAGGACCAGTTGGTTAGTGTGTCTGATCATTATGGTTTGGCAATCCCTAAAGCAAAGTTTAAGGCAGGCTTTAAGCAGGAGTTGCTGTTGGCTTTGGTAGACCAAGTCTTGCCTGGTCTGTCTGTTGGGCAGTTGACCTAGCCATCTGGGGCTACTAGGGGGGTTGAGGCAAAGGCCTCAGTTGCTGAGATGCTGCAGTTAAAACAACTTGAGCTTGAGTTAGCCCGCACGCAGATTGAGCTGGAAAAGGCTCGTGAGGCCAATAGGGGAGTGCGCCACGATGTGGTAGCCTCTGCTCCCTTTGACGCTAGTAAGCACATTCGTTTTGTTCCTCCTTTCCGTGCGGATGAGGTTGACACATACTTTGCTGTATTTGAGCGTGCTGCTGCATCTTTGAAATGGCCAAGAGAGGTGTGGACTTTGTTATTGCAGTGTGTCTTCACTGGTAAAGCTCAGGTGGCGTATGCGTCACTGGCAACTGCAGATATCCTCGATTATGATCAGCTTAAGGCTGCTGTGTTGAGAGCATATGAGCTCTGCCCAGAGGCTTATCGGCAGAAGTTTAGACTTTGTAGGAAACAGGTGAAGCAGACTTTTGCGGCGTTTGTCCGTGAGAAGGAGGTGTTTGATCGGTGGTGTGCTTCAGAGAAGGTGAAAACCTTGGATGACTTGAGAGAGTTAATAATACTGGAGGACTTTAAGGACTGCATCCCAGAGAGGGTCACTGACTATCTCAATGAGAGGGAGGTGACTACCTTCTATAGGGCTGCTAGCCTTGCTGATGCTTTTATACTCACTCATCGTGCTGGTGAGAAGTCCTCAGGGTCAGGTGGCAAGGTTAGGGAGATGTCTTGTGCTCCCACACTGCAGGGATCTGGCAGTGCTTCCCATGTCACAAATGGCCAGCATACTACTGACAGCCACCTTAGTAAGCAAGTTGGTGCCAAAGAAAGCCCATCATGCTTCTACTGTAAGAAGCGCGGTCATGTGATGGCTAACTGCTTTGCTTTGCAGAAAAAAGAGAAGTCTGTAAAGACTGTTAATCTGGTCAGGACGCCTACAAAAGGGTTGGATGGTTCTTCTGTGGTAAAAAAGAAGTCTGAATGTGAGGTTTATGCTCCGTTTATGATGGAGGGCTTTGTGTCTCTTGGTTGTGGGGATAGCAAGGTGCCTGTATCTATCCTTCGAGACACAGCAGCTTCTCAGTCTTTCATTTTGAAGGATGTGTTGCCATTTCCTGACTTGACTGCAGAGTCTAGTGTGTTAGTGCAGGAGTTTGGCATGGAGTATGTAGGAGTTCCTTTGCAGACTAACGCTTGAGTCTGACCTGGTTACAGGTCCGGTCAGGGTGGGCGTTCGCCCATGCTTCGCAATTGAAGGGGTGACCTTCTTGCTTGGGAATGATTTGGCGGGAGGTAAGGTTCTGGTCAAGCCTGAGGTGACTGTGGTCCCTCTGATTTCTACAAGTTCAGATGTGTTGGCGCAGGAGTATCCTGAGGTATTCACTGCATGTGCTGTAACCCGTGCCATGTCAAAGCATTAAGCTGATGCTGACCATGATGATGAAATTGACTGGTCAGGGTTTTTTGATACTGGGCCGCAAGGGGGCTCTTCACCTTTGGACCCTGTAGGTCCTACACCCTCACCTAATGTGCTGACTAGTGAAAGGGGGAGTAGTGACTTTGGGAAGGTGTCCATAGCACGAGAGCAGCTTAGTTTGCCAGAAAGTAGACCCAGCTCTGTCTTCTCCTTTTGAGGAAGCAGTTTCAGAGAAAGAAGCAGAGTCTATGTCACGTGGTTATTTTGTGGCCAATGACATCCTCCTACATAAGTGGTCTCCACGTTCTGCATCTGTGCAGGATGATTGGAGAGTAGTGACTCAAGTGGTGGTTCCATCTCGTTACTGAGGTGAGATTTTGAGCTTAGCCCATGACAACCAGCTGGCTGGGCATTTGGGTGTAAATAAAACCTAAGACCGTATTTTGCGTCACTTTTTTTAGCCGGGGTTGAATAAGGATGTGGTAAATTATTGTAGGTCATTTCACGTTTGTCAGCTCACTGGGAAGCCCAATCAAACTGTTTCTCCAGCTCCCTTGTATCCCATTCCAGCAGTGGGTGACCCATTTGAGCGGGTCATTGTGGATTGTGTGGGCCCATTACCACGCACCAAAGCTGGTAACAAGTTTTTGGTGACCATGTGTGCTTCTACGCGTTTTCCTGAGGCCATTCCAGTGCGCAAGATCACTGCTCCTGCAGTGGTGCAAGCCTTAACAAAGTTCTCCTCATTGGTTGGGTTGCCAAAGGTACTTCAGACAGATCAAGGCTCAAATTTCATGTCTAAGATCTTTGCCCAGATTCTCCAGCAGCTTGGCATACGTCATTGTCATTCCAGTGCATTCCACCCCGAGTCTCAGGGGGCGCTGGAACGATTCCGTGCTACACTCAAGTCCATGCTGCATGCATATTGCTTTGAGTTTGAGAAGGACTGGGACAATGGGGTGCATTTGATGATTGCAGTTAGAGAAGTGGTGCAGGAATCCCTGGGTTTTAGTCCCGCAGAACTCGTCTTTGCTCATTAAATCCGTGGTCCATTGAAGATGTTGAAGGAGAGTTGGATCGGTGGTTGTGAACCAAAGAATCTCTTTGATTATGTCTGTGACTTTAGGTTCAGACTGCGGTGTGCCTGTGAGCTTGCAAAAGAGAACCTTATTGTCACCCAGAAGAGAATGAAGGGTTGGTATGACCAGTAAGCTGAGAGCAGGGTGTTTGCACCTGGAGATAAGGTGCTGGTGCTGTTGCCTATTCCAGGTTCTGCCTTGCAGTCCCGTTTTAGCGGCCCTTACTTTGTGAAGGAGAAGGTCAGTGACAGGGATTATCTTGTGGCCACACCAGAGCGTAGGCGTCGGAGTAGGCTATGCCATGTTAACATGCTGAAGCCTTATTATGAGCATGAGGGTAAAGCCCTGATAGATTCCAGTGCTGGGCCTGATGGACCTGTGGTAACCTCCGTGACACTAGCCACTGTTGAAGGTGAGGAGTTCGATGTCCCGTCGGTTGCCATGGTAGAGGGCCGGCTTTCTAACTCTGAGATGTTGACAAGTTTGAACTCACATCTTTCTCATTTGACTGAGTCTCAGTGTGATGACGTAATCCAGCTGGTGAATGCACATATGTCTCTGTTCTCTGACGTGCCCTCTCAGACCACTGTATTACAGCATGATATTGATGTTGGAGACTCGTCTCCCATCAAGCAGCATCCTTATCGTGTAAACCCTGATAAGCGCCGTCGCTTCAAGAAGGAAGTTCAGTATATGTTGAATCATAACATTGCAGAGGATAGCGCTAGTCCATGGAGCTCCCCGTGTCTCTTGGTGGGGAAGCCAGATGGCTCTGATCGGTTTTGTACTGATTTTCGCAAAGTGAATGGAGTAACAAAGCCTGACTGTTTTCCATTGCCAAGGATGGAGGACTGTGTTGACCAGGTTGGTGGGGCTGCCTTTGTGACTAAGTTAGATCTTTTGAAAGGCTATTGGCAGGTCCCTCTGACCCAGCGTGCAAAGGAGATCTCTGCATTTGTGACACCAGATGACTTCTTACAGTATACAGTCATGGCCTTCGGCATGCGAAATGCACCTGCTACATTTCAACGGCTTGTAAACATAGTCTTGTCTGGTGTTACAGGGGTTAGTGCATATCTGGATGACTTTGTCATTTACTCTGACTCATGGCCCTCACATGTTAGGCAGATTAGCGAAGTGTTTGAGAGATTGAGTGGTGCTAATCTTACGCTTAATCTCGCTAAATGTGAGTTTGGGCAAGCTACCGTAACCTACCTGGGTAAAGTAGTGGGGCGGGGCGAGGTGCGTCCAGTTCAATCGAAGGTGGAGGCCATTCAGGCGTTCCCTCTGCCCACCTCTCGAAAGGAGCTGCGCCGTTTTCTCAGGATGGCAGGTTACTATAGGGGGTTTTGTAGCAACTTTTCTGCAGTGGCCTCACCTTTGACTGATTTGCTTAGTCCCTCAACTCAGTTTTCATGGACAGACAGTTGTCAGCATGCATTTGAGCAGATTAAGGTCTTGCTGACCCATGCCCCTGTGCTCATGGCACCAAACTTTGATAAGCCATTCCTGTTAGCTATTGATGCCAGTGACACTGGGGCGGGAGCGGTTCTTCAGGAAGGTCCTGATGTTTACCACCCAGTGTCTTATTTCTCCTCAAAGTTTAACCGTTACCAGCAGGCTTATTATATAGTGGAGAAGGAGACACTTGCCTTAGTCCTGGCCTTGCGTCACTTTGAGGTTTGTCGGTTCTTCGAGTGTTCCTATTATTATATACACTGACCACAACCCTCTGGTGTTTATAAATTGGATGCGCAACTCCAACCAGAGACTTATGCGTTGGTGCTTGTTTTTGCAGGCCTTCAATCTGGACGTCAGGCATATCCGTGGCAGGGATAATGTCCTGGCGGACACACTGTCGCGCTTATAGCACCTTAGGTCCTGCTAGCACCTATGCTTTGTGATTGTCCCAGGACAGTCACAAACTATGGGTGGGGGTGTTACGTGCTCCTCCCTCTAGAGAGTAGTGATGTGGGGTGAGGGTATTGTAGACTAATTCCTGTTTTCTCCCCTCCCTCTGGAAGCCACATGGATTCTTCTGATTGCAAAGGAGAGACACCTGGGTCTTGGGCAGCCTATATAAGTGGCTGTTCCAGGCTCTCACTCTCTCTCTCCCCTGCCTGCCTAGACCAGACCTTTGTTTGTTTGGCTCTTGGCTTTTGTTCACTTTTTTTTTTCTTTTTTGATTCATTGTTTGTTTGTCTTAGTTTCAGTGTAATTTAATAAATTCATTATTTTTTTTTATAGCCAAACTTTTGTCTGGTCTCCCTTTTGTGTTATGGGTTCTGCCATGCTGTAACAGGAACTGAGAATCGCCTTGCCAGATGGGACTTCACACAGGTTTGATGACCCTGCTATGGCCACTGATTTTGTCAATAAAAAATGTAAGTAGACTGTTTCATGTAGTTGCGGAGCGCAACGAATGCGAAGATGATTGTGCTGTGGTTTTCTACACTTAAAGGTGCACTATGCAAGTTTGTTTGAATGTCAACAGAAGTGAAAGTAAACTCAAAACAGAGGTAGCCCGCCAGTCCCTCCCATAGTTCCCTCCTTCCCAAGCTTTCATAACTGTCAACTCTTGTTGGTGATTGGCCGGGACGGTTAGTTATGTTTATTTGCAGTTTGTGACGCCTGTGCAGTCTCCAGAGACCGGCATTTTTTTTACAGTGAATTTAGGGGCAGGCAGCTGGCGGATCGTGGAAAGATGTCTGCAAATTGAGACAAAAATATCATCGCGCAGACAGTAAACAAACTTACATAGTGCACCTTTAACCCCTTTGCGAAGAACCCAAATTTGGCTATTTATGGGTTACCCACCTTATAATTCAAGATTTAAGCTTCATAAAGAGGAAAAATGTGGCTCATCTCAGAAAAGATACTTACAGCATTTAGAATTACATTGTATTTCAGTTTATTTTCATGATTTTGTTCGAGAAAATGGACTGCAAACATAAAAAATCTTCATCAGAATTCACCGCTGAAATTGCAAAAAAAAAAATTCTGAGAATTGAAAAATTGCTGGGGCTTAAATCTATACATTTCTAAGACCATAAACTCCTTGACCTCAAGTAGAATTCATCTTCAACATCACATTCTGGATTACCTACATGCTATTAGCCAAATTATACAGCTATCCAAGTGGCTCCCCAAAGTCTGAGATCCCTCAAAATGGAGCACTGTCAAATTGTAAAATCATGTATTTAACACACAGTTTTGAGGCATGAAATTTAATATGAACTAATTTCCTGCATGAGTTTAGCATGAATTCATCAATATCAGTGCAGTTGAACATCAGTGGTCATCAGTAACCACTCCAAACACAAAACATGCCTGTTCTCCATAATAAAGTTTAGAGTTGTCCAATTTTCTTCAAAGTTTCTTTCGACTTGGATCTTCGTCTGGTCGGAAATTCTCAAAAAGAGAATTGCCGACCAGACGAAGATCCAAGTCGGATTGAAACGTTGTCATTTTATAATTAAGTTTTCTTTGGTGGCTTGGAGTAAGTGTGCAGGCGCGTTCTCTCTTCATTGACAAATTTTATTTGATAGCCTTGCACCTATACGCGATGTGCGTGTAACTTTTCCTTCATTCGAAATAAGTCCCATTAACCATGTCTTTATCTCATTTAAATCCTTTAAATGTAACTGAGCGCTTCAAGGCCAGTTTTACAAGTCGTTTTTTTTTTTTTAAATAAATCGCGTCAATTTCAGCCCCGCGATGTGTGCCATGTAGACAGGATACAACTGAGCCTGCTGATACGCATAGGCTTGTATGCTCTGTGTTTGTCCAATCAATGTGTTTCACATACAGTGGAACCTTTAAACACTCAGGAATTGTATAAGAAGCGAGCCAATCAATACATTGTTACCGAGGAAGGTTCACAAGGGCATGAAGTACAGTACAGGCCAAAAATTTGACTATTTACATTGTAGATTCTCACTAAAGGCATCAAAACTATGAATGAACACAACACTAGTACTTGGGTGGATATTAAAGTGCTGAATTTGTCAATGAAGGAATCTACACATAAATCCACGGTGGGGAACTACGGATTTTTTGTATGTTATGACTGTAATTGACAGTAGAATGTGAGAGAATCAAGACCATGTTGAATTTTTTGCTTCAGAAAACTGATTTTTCTGAACCACTAATTGGAATACTGTTGGCTCACTGTAGCTAAACTGGTTGCTACAGAGGATGATTTTTTCTGTCGCAAAAGATTGCTATGGGCTAGGATTTTGATCAGTTTGCACATCAGGCTTAGCTGAGGAGTTTAATTCATGCAACTCTTGAAAAACAGGGAGTGGAGTGAACCCGCTTTCGAGGTCTGCTTGCTTGTGACTATTAAATAACTGATCCAGGGGTGCCATCTAGTGGTCGAAAATAGTAACAGCGTGCTTAAATTTGCAGGCTCATAGACGCGAGCTTCTACATCTGCAGAAAGGGGTTAATGTTTTTTTTTATTTGTTTTATTTTACTTTTTAGATTGGATTGTTATCGTTCATTTCTACAATTTTATGTTGTCGAGTTGTTTCTTGTCCTTGATCTTTATCTTGGGTCTTGTTGCTTGCCCTTTACTTGAAAATATCAATAAACAGATTATGGGAAAGACTATGGTACAAGAATCAAAAAGATTCATGGAAGAGAGAAAATCCAACCACTGGAGGAGGACCCCCGCCAAAACTTAACAACAGAGCTGATAATTGAGATATACGGCGCCAATGTTTTGGGGCATTCCCGGAGGACAAGAGAGTGGAGTTGAGGCTGGAGCATCGCGAGGGCATGACATGTAACAATGTAATGACTATATGTATGAGAGTATCAGCTGCTCCTCTGTTTGCAACAGTTGGGATGAAATTGATGTGATTGTCATTATTAGCCCCCCACTTAAAGTAACAAATTCCCACTTTTTTTTTTTGGTAGCTGTGGACAGTGAGGACAGTTCCAATCGCGCCCCTGAAGGCGAGATATGTTTTTCTTTCTTTTTTCTTAAGTTGCCGCCAGTAGTTGAAAACCTTGGTTGCTGACTTATCACTAGACTTTGCCTATTTCATTTTGAAATTTATGATTTTCATGGCTTTCGTGCCTTTGATATGCTCATTTGTTGCTTTAGAGAAATACAGTGCAGCCAGCAGCCTTGAAGGCGACTGGACTCCCAGTCCCCCCACAGACAAGGATCCAACAGAAGCTGTCCAAGGAGCAAAGAAAGTGGCCATGGCCAAAGTCTTGGAACAGCAGTACAAAAATCTCCAATTGGAACATCTTAATGTTATGATTCTGCCCCTTGTGTGTTGTCTCGTGCTTATTTGTGCTTGTGCCTTACTTTCGTTTTATATTTCAGCTTTAATTTCTGCCGTCTGACGATCCACTCCCAATCTGCATTCTCCAGTGATGTCGCATGACTGCCTTCAGCATGCCTGCGTCTCGTCGTCCTATCACGTTTCCTCTTTCGGTTTCGGCTCTGGTATTTCATTCATTGCTTCCACCTGTGTTTAATTCTGGGTCTCGCGAAACTCTGAGTGAATGCGTTCTCTGTTAGGATATTACTAACCAGCACTTATGTGCGGGTGATTGTAAATATTTTGTCTCGTAGTATTAACCTTAACGAACTCATCAGCGAGTGCGTGCGTTTCTGACTTCAGTAAATTCTTCCTGAGCTATCTCTGATTAACAGAATTAAAAGCTTTGCTTTCCTTTGCTTTTCTCTTGGTGCCTTTTACTCATCACGTTTAGATTACCTTAATCTAAACCATCTAGCTTGATTGATATCTCAGCGTCTTGCCTCGAATCATTATTGTTAAGCCGGTTTTCGTGTAATTGTTTATTAATCCCACGTGTTTCTGTTTCCTTCCGAGATTGCATTTCGAGTCCCCGCCTCCTCTCGTGACTATATGTGGCAGACCTGGGAGGGGAAAATCAGTTGGATCCTCATACTGACTCTGTTCTACTTGGTGAAATTTCAGCTCCTCGTGCCTTCCGAGTTTCTCGTTGTATGATTCCCGAGTCTTATAGTTTGCTGCGCCCTTGTCTTGTCTGCCCTGTGCTTAAGTCTCCCAGTGTGTCCGTCAGTTTAGTAAGGTTCAGTTTTTGTTTTCCTAGTTGATCCACTCTTGGAGTGAGTATTTCTGTTTCCCCCGCCTTTGGCAGTGTACCTCAGTTCTCCCATTTGTTCAGTGCTTGTGCACGGTGTTTTGTTTCTGGCATGTCTGCCAATTTTCTTAGTGTTTGGTGTTCAATAAACACTTCTGGATCCTGCAACTGGTGTTCCCCTGACCTCTCCTTACACTTAAATTGAAAACTGAAATAGAAAAACTGGAACTGGAAAAAGAAAAACTGAAATGGGAAAACAGACTGAAATTAAGATAGTTTCTGTTGTTGAAATGAGAGATTTGAATCTGTACATATTGATAACACAGTAATAAATTGATGATATAATTTTTTGGATCTGTACATTTCAAAATTAAGTCAATGAACAAACAAATAAGATGCAACATTTGATTTTTTTTGTGCTTTGTTGCATATGTCTGTGTGTACCTATGAGTTCAAACATGTAAAATATCAAAATGCAGTATATGTGCAGTAGATTAGTTGATTTCCCAAGAAATGTACTGATATGTTAGGGCCATCGTGCAGAGAAAATGGTCTCCCCCAGAGCCTGACGAATGTAGTGAGCAGCTTCCTGCTCCATCTCTGGCTCACTGTCCCGTGTCGGCTCTGCCCCCTCCTGTCCATACTCAGGCCCATCCGACTCAGGAAGGGCTAGATCTCTAACAGGAGAGAACAGCATTATTTTCCCCACATCTGAAGTGTAATCCCACAGCACCGAGCAGTTTTTCAATTATAAACCAGCTATCAAAAACATAATGGGTCATTATACTTTACCTTGCCATATTGTGGACAACCACACAGGCACTGATGATTTTGCAGACCCTCGCTGGGGACATTCTGAGGATCCGTGCAAGGCAGTGAAACCTCCTCTTCACCACTCCAAATTAACTTCTCTTAAAGAGCTCTTTCCTTGTCTTAAAGAGCGCGTGATTGTACCTTTCCTCTTTGTGATTGGTAGGGATTAGAAATGGGGCAAGGTTTCAGGGGATAGCCAGAGTCAACTAGGAGAACACCATCAATTGTGCCTTGCTAGAATACCTCTCCAATATGTAACTGTGACAGGATCCTGGAGTCATGGGTTGATCCTGCCCAGCTAGCCACACAGTTGGTAAATTTCAGGTTGGCATCATATATGGCTTGCACATTGATGCTGTGGTAACCTTTCCTATTAACAAAGAGGTGCTCATCCCCATATGAGGCCTGCAGCCTGAAATGCATACAATCTATAAACACTACGACATTTGGAAATCCCGCTATCACATGAAAGTCCACTTTAAGCTTATTCAAAGCTGCAGTGTTGGTAGGAAATGCAGGAAGTTTCTTACTCAATTCACTTGAGACCCCGTGGATGATCCATGACACAGTTGATTTATGAAGTCCCACGGAATCACCCACAGAGTTCAGAAAATTCCCTGTTGCAAAAAACCGTAAAGCCCCACACACCTGCAGAACTGCAGGAACGCTGAGGTTTCTTGCTGTTGTGGGATTTACGACGTCTTCAACTAACTCCGGAAGTGAAATGATTGCGTGAGGAAACTGAAATGTCTCCACTAGCTCTTGATTTTTATACCTCTCAAGTGGATTGTTAATGACCCTGAAGACTCTCTCTCAGGGCTCTCTCCAAGATCGAGATATCTGCCATGGAGCAAGTACCGTGTCCCATTTCCAATCTAAATTTTTTTTTTCCTTTTTTGAGATAAAAACAGTAAATATTGCATTGTCTTTGTGTCTCCCAACTGACGGTCTGACAGTGTGTAGCCACGGCAACAAAGCTCTCGTCTCAGGCTTTGCCAGGGGGAAAGGTGGCTAATATGTCAGTCTCAAATTGAGTAAGTCTTAAGTTTTATGCAACAGACAGTCTTAATTACCTCCGCCAAGGAGGTTATGTTTTTGCCTGGGTTTGTTTGTTTGCGTGTTTGTTTGTCTGTTGGTGTAACTCCAAAAGTAATTAACCGATTTTGATGAAATTTTCACAGAAGGTGGATATTAAGTCAAGGAACAGCTGATTAAATTTTGGCATATCTAGGCCAAAGTACTGCTGAGATATATGCCATAGTTCAAGATTTCAAGTCTTTCCAATGGGCCGGAGTTCCAATCACCGTGCTCTTGGGTTTTGCTGCCCCATGGCGGAGGTCTGCGCTCTCTGGGTGCTTTTCTAGTTAGACTAGCCTAACTTGACAATTTAAGACCGGTCTACACCTAAGACCAATCTTATACTAAGTTTACGCAACTGGCCTATGGACTCTGAGGTAGCCTATTCATGTGTAAAAATGTTTCTCATGTTCAGTGAACCACTCTTTCACAATATGAGATTGATGAATCTTATCATTGTCATTCTGGAATATGTCTGTGCCATCAGGGATTAAAAAGTCCATGGATGGGTAACTGGTCAATTGTATATTCATGTGCTCTGATGAATTCATTTTATTGCTGCAGAACAGTGCTGAGCCTGGACCTGACCAATTGAAGTAACCCCAGATCCTAACACTGCCTGCAGAGGCTTGTACAGGTGGCACTATGCATGACGGGTGCATGACTTTGTGGGCTTACTTGACATGTCAGTCACTCTGAAGTTGGGAAAATCAGGACTAATTCATCCACATGACCTTTTTCCATTGCTCCTCAGTCTGATCTTTAGGCTCCCTTGCAAATTGAAGACATTTTTTTCCCAAAAAGCCTCAATGACAAGTGGCTTTCTTGTGGCCACACAACTGTTTAGTCCCAATCCTCTGTGTTCTTGTTGCAATGTGTGTGAGGGAAAGCTCTTACCTTCATAAATAAACCCAGTCATTAGTTCTACTATTGAGTTTTTTAATATGAGTCTTTACTGAGCATTTTACTGTTCTCCAATTCGGATCAGTCGTGATTTTTCTCCAACCCACTTCCTCCGCGAATGTGACAGTTCACCACTGTCTTTCCAGGTCTTAATAAGTTGCTTGACAGTTTATGACCCCATTTTAGTGATTTCAGCTATCTCTTTAGCTGTTTTCTGTGCTTTAGACTTGAGCCTTGAGTCACAAACGGACGGTCGGACATTCTCCCTCTGGATTTTCCGGTAGAAAGCAAAAGTTGTGGAGAGTCACCCAGGTCCTGAGGAGGCAAAGGATCTCCAGACCATCACATTATCACCATCATGTTTGCCTGTTAGCATGATATTCTCAATGTGGAATGCTGTGCTAGATTATGCCAGATGTTACGGGACCCAAAAAGCTGCACTTTTAACTCATCAGTCCAGAGAATATTGTCAAAACACTCTTCAGGGGTCATCAAGATGTTTTGAGGAAAATGCGAGATGATAATAATAATAATAATAATAATAATACATTTTATTTAGCAGCACCTTTCCAGACACCCAAGGACACTTAACAGAAGGAAAAAAAACACAATAAAATGGATAAAAACAACAAAGACACAACATTAAAAATAAAAATGAGGTCACAAGTTGAATGCAGTTTTAAACAGATTTGTTTTGAGTCTGGATTTGAAAAGGGGTAATGAATCAATGTAACAGATGTCAGGTGGAAGTGAGTTCCAGAGTTGGGGAGCAGAGCGACTGAAAGCTCTGCTCCTCAAGTGAGGCAAGTGAGTCCCGCAGTTCTTTAGATGTCGTTCTGGCTTGTCCTCTTGGGTCCTCTTGGGTGAGTTGTCCATGCGCTCTTGGAGTAATTATGGTAGGCTGGCCACTCCTGGGAAGGTTCACCACTGTTCCAGGTTTTCTACATTTGTGGATAATGGCTCTCACTATGGTTCACTGGAGTCCCAAAGCCTGAGAAATGGCTTTGTAACCTTTTCCAGACTGACAGATATCAATTACTTTGTTTCTCATCTGTTCTTGAATTTCTTGAGATCTCAGCATGATGTGTTGCTTTTTGAGATCTTTTAGCCTACTTAACTTTGTGAAACAGGGATTGAAGGGATTTCTTGATTCAACAGGTCTGGCAGTAATCAGGCCTGGGTGTGGCTAGTGAAATTGGACTCAAAAAATGTGGTTCATCACAATTAATTCATGATTTAAGAAGGGGGGGGCAATTACTTTTTCACAGAGGGCCAGGAAGGTTTGTATAGCTTTTTCCCCTTAATAAATAAAATCATTATTTTCAAACTGCATTTTTAATTTACTTTGGTAATCTTTGTCTTGTATTAAAATTTGTTTGATGATCGGAAACATTTTAAGTGTAAAAAATATGGAAAAAAGTAAGAAATCAGGAAGGGGGCAAATACTTTCCCCAGAGCGGGACTGGAGGAAGCACAATATAGCTGGGACAGGACAGTGTGTTGGGTTCAGACCTTGGGCCTGACACCACTCAGAAAAAAGCTTCCACCTGATTGCATATAGCCCATTGGTGGAAGGTGCCCGACAGTTGTGGATCGTCTGCGCGACTGCTGGATCGCAAGACGCTAGTACATTTTCCGGCCCTTCAGGGACCACACCCAAAGGCGAAATGGGTTCAGGTGCCAGATTTGACCGTTCAGCTGTGAGAAGAGGTCCAGCCGTGTGGGGAGGCACCAAGGGTCTCCGTCCAACAGGCTGTACAATAATGGGAACCACATCCTCCCCAGCCATTTGGGGGCCACCAACAGAACTCTGTGGTCGGCCCTGGCAATCCTGTCCAGGACTGGCAATAACAGTGGAAGTGGGGGAAGGCATATAGCAGCAGGCTTGACCACTCATGGGCCAGTGTGTCTTAGCCCAGGGGGCTTGTCAATTCCGATGGGGAGATCCACAGAGGACACTATGTTGTCATATGTGAGGCAAGAGATCCACCTCGGCCCTGCCGTATTTGTGCCAGATCTCATGCGCTACCTCTGGGTGTAATCGCCATTCCCCTGGGTGGGGGCGCTGGCGGGATAGGAAATCTGCAGCCGTGTTCTGGACACCCAGTATATGCATCGCCCTCAGACTCAGCAGATGGGCATGTGTTCATAGTAACAGATGTTGAACCAGCCTCAGAGAGCGCTTGGATTTTGTGCTGCCCTGGTGGTTTATGTGGTAAACAACAGAGGTGTTGTCTGTCCGGATAAGGACACATCTTCCCAGTGGCATCGGGAGAAGGTGCTTGAGAGCAAGTGTGACAACTTGCAGTTGTAGAACATTAATGTGTTGTCCCCGCTGTTCGGGGCTCCACTTGCCCTTGATGGAGCGGTGTTGCCAAATAGCCCCCCCAGCCTGAAAGGGAGGCGTCAATCGACACCACTTTCCTGTGGGATGGTATAGATCCCATCGGGACACCCTGAGTGAGATACGGCGTTTTTCGCCAAGGACGCACGCTCTCAGGAAGCCCACAGTGACTCTGACCAATTTGAGTCTGTGTTAAGTGGGGTGAAGCTGCAGGCTGTTCTGGAGGGGTTGCAGGCGACAGAAAGCCCTGGGCACAATGGATGAGGCAGCTTTAAGCAATCCCAGCAGTCTCAGGAATAACCTGAATGCCAGCCTCCCGCCCCTTTCAAAGTGACTGGCAGACTTGAGGATGTCTGCAATCCATTGTTGAGATAGCATAGCGGTCATTGACCGTGAATCTGGTTGCATGCCGCGGGATATTGCTTGCTGACAAGGGATAAGAGAACTCTTCCCTTCGTTGATGGTGAGCCCCAGGTTGGTCACATGGGAGATCAGTAAGTACAAATCCCTGAGGGCACTGGCCCTTGACTGGGAGCATATTAAACAGTTATCCAGGTAAGGAAAGATGCGTATCCCCCAGGGCTGTAATGGCACGTGTGCTGCTGCCATGCATCTGGTAAATACCCCTGGTGCCAAAGAGATCCGAATGGGAGAACACTGAACTGGTAAGCCCTCCCTTCGATGGCGATGTGAAGGAACTTGTGGTGCTGCGGCAAAGTTGGGACATGTAAATACGCCTCCTTGAGGTCGATAGTGGAAACCCATCATTGCGTCTGATGCCCTGAGGCACGTCTGCGGTATGCAGCATGAGAGGCCTCAAAACTTTCAGATGGGCATTTAATGGTCTTAAATCCAACAAGGGCGAAGACCACCCTTTTTCTTGGGGATAATGAAATAAGTGGAAAAAAACCCACCATTATGTGAATTACCATCTAATGGCTTGATGGCGCCCTTGTCTAGGAGGGTAATTCCTCCTGGCATAAGATCTGAGCTTAGATAGGCTTCATGACTATAGTCATTTTGACCCCACTGAATCCTGGGGGTCGACATCGGAATTGTATTGCGTACCCTTGGGAGAGGCTTGACACCACGCAGGGGTCTGACGTGCACACTTCCCAATACCGGAGCTGACAGTTGGTGAAGCGCCTGACTGCGGGAGTTACATTGTCATTGTTTGCCCCCTCGCCCTCTCTGATGTTTGGGGGGCTGGCGGCTGTGGACTTAGCCGCATTGTGCTGTCCAAGGGGTCAGGGCAGGGTCTGGCTGGTGAAACCGCTCACCACCCTGTGCCTTATGCTGGGTGACCAGCCTGGAGAGAAACTGAATAACCCATTCATACAAGCCTCTGCCTGGGCCTGCGGCATATGAGCCTGATACAGCAAACTGCTGTCTGGCTTGTGTAGCCGGCAAACTCCGCTCCAGTGCCTGCTGTGCAGCAGGACCAAAGAGCTGTCTGGGAATGGCTGGCAGGGCATGAAGGTTTTCCTGCAGGGTTAAAGGAGCGGAGATTGGGAGCGTCATATCTGCTACCGAGCGAGGGTTAGCAAGCACATTAACCTGCCAAGCTCTCTGAATAATACAGGTGAAGGCCTGCATTGAGGCCTCACTCAGACTCTGGGCTAAGGTGTCAGCCGTCGATGTCTGCAAGGTATTTGACAAAGTCAGTATCAAATGGGACACTGAGCTGCCAATACAGCCAATTTGGGCTGCAGCATTATAGCTTTGGACATTTAGGTCATCGGTCACGTGATATTGTGGGAGGGGACACCGTGCATCAGGCCGGAGAGCTTCACCCGGCGTGACCACCAGAGCAGCTACTGCCGGCTCAGAATTAGCCATATGGTCCAGGCCATAACTGGCTGCATTCTGCATATTAGCCAAAGCTCCACAATCCCTGGGAAGATGAGAGAACTGCCTTGGATCTGCCCAGGACCTTTGCAGTTCTTCAATGAAAGGGGACGATGATGAGACACCAAATGCAGTGGACTGTGTGTGTCTCTTAAAAAATGCGTTCAGTGGCGCTGCCTGGGTCAGCACAACGCCCAACCCCAACGACCCAGGGCTAGCTTTATTGCAGGCCTGACCGTGTCCTGACCAGCTTCCGAGCTTGACTGGCGAGAGCTGCCAACCCTCATCGCTGCTTTAATGTGGGGAAAACTAGAAAATTATCAACGTCAGGTGATGAGCGCGCAAGAATCGCGTCTCCTTTGGATGAAATGAAACGGCGAGAACGCCTGCAATTCTCCATCAATAGAGTGGGGCAGCACAGAGCTCCCCCCTCCTGTCCAAGTCACTTCACTCAGTCAGTTTCAAGGCGAGAGCCTTTTTTCTTTTCCAAACTCGCCAACAACCAGATATAGAATCAAAAATACGGTGGGCACTAATGGCACCATAGGGCTATTAGCCAATTAAGCAAGTCAGAGGGAACACGCTCGTCACGATTCCAGTAGAGGGAAAATTTTAGATAATTGAAAAGAGGCGAGGGCATCTGCAATCCAACAGGAATGGAGCAGGGAATTTTTTCCTTGAGTTTAAATTAATAATACAGCTGCAACTGATCAGACAATCAAGCAAGTTGGAGCGAACACGCTTGTCACGACTCCAGAAGAGAAAGATTTTTTGATAATTGAAAAGAGGCGAGGACACCTGCGATTCAAGAGGATGGAGCGGCGAATTTTTCTTGAATTTAAATTGAGAATACAGCCGCTACTGATAGCACTGTCGGGCTATCAGCCAATTAACCATGTCAGAGCAAACATGCTCGTACAACTCAAATTGAGGGAAGTTTCAAATAAAGTGAAAAGAGGCGAGAACACCTGCAATTCGGCAAAATTAGAGCGGCGGAGCGCGAAGCTCCGTTCTCCAGTTTAAACAAAGTTCTTCAATCAGTCGGTTTTAAGGCGAGAGCGCCAAACTCGAACAAGCAGTCTTTAATCACAAGCTGAAGAGAACAACTATTGGTAGCACAGTTTTCAAGGCGAATAATTAACCGAGGTCGAACGAACACACTCGTCCCACTCAGTAAAGCGATTACCAAATCGTGGTTTCGGCAAAGAACAATTCAATTGATACTTGGAAAGCATATCGCAGTGTTAAGAGGCCGAGAATAATCCCACACCCCCAACCGGTACGGTTTACAAGCCTTCAAGCTATTTCGCCTTAACAACACTCATGTTTACCTGCTTACCACTGCGAGAAGATGGCTAGCGGTCACTTCCTGGGTGAGCCTGCCCTAAATACTGGGTACCAGGCAGACGTCACCCAGGTCATAGGCGACTTTGTTGTTATAGACACTCGACCTGCACACGTGTGATGGACATCCAGGTGCTTAAAGCACCGCCTCTGGCAGTCAGGAGAAACGAAATAGAACGCGATTAAAAAAAGTTCTATGTTTGAGAGAGAGTGTTGAGAACCAGTTGGGAAGAACGGTTGATGATTGTTCATTGGTCTTCATGGAGCTGGAGTGCGGGTATCACAGATCGTATCAGTGAGCTTCACAGCTCATTCAGATGAGGCCAATCTAAAGTAATGGTAATGTTTGAGATTTTGAGGTCTTGTTTTGAGCAATGTTATTTCCCCGTATGTGAAAAGTTAATCATTAATATTTTGTAATTGAGGCTTAAACCCTTTTACGGCTGTCTAACATAACAGGCTAGAGGCATTAGTTTAGATGTGCTTATGCAACTTCAGGCGAATGTAACGTTAGCTAGCAAGCTCGTCAATCATAAAATCGAAATTCAAACGTGGCTAACATTCAAGGTCAAGGCAGCTGGCTGGTAGGTTGCTATTATGTTCAAGTTGTACTGTGCACTAGCTGATGTTTGGGAGTTCAGCGATATAGCTGGCTAGATAATTGGGGGTATTGCGTGCTTTTTTAATTAAGCATCATGAAAATATTTACAGCTGTCTGAAAACCTCGAAAGCTAAGCATTGCGCAAAATTGCTTAATGACAGGCAGGATAGGTAGCAGGTTAGGTCGATGTCGATGTGCAGAGGTTGACTCTATAGCAACCTGAAGCTAATATGGCTACCTATGTTAGATTTATTGAATGTTTACTTGACTGTAACAAGTAAGTTAGCTTGTGAGATTTAGCTTTTAAAATTTTGTTTGGTGTGTAGTTGTGTATTAGTCCTTACCTTAGCTCCTCAATTATAATTGACCTGGTATATAACTTTAATTAAGCTGCTCAAAGTCCCTGAAAAGGAAAACTAAATGTTTTATGAGTTTATGATACCACAGAAAAACATGTTATTAATCACTCAGCGACTTTTTTTGTTCTTCATATTTTACTAAGTATATAAAATTATACCTCAAAGTTGTTAAGAAATAAGCAGCATTCTCTGCCCCAGGACGGTGGGGGCGTGTCCCCTGAGAGGCACGGAAACCATGCCCCATCGCGGGAGAGGTCTCGCCTCTTTGAATATCAATGGCTCTGGTCCAAGCATCTGTACCTCCCAGGCATGCGCAGTTGCCACTTCACGCTCGTGTATTAGAAAGCGCCAGATGTAGCTACTTTACGACTGTACAATCATTTCTGAATGTAATGCCTTACTTATTAGATAAAGAGTGAACTCTATATACGTGAAGCAAACCACTAACTTGCTTGTCATTCTTGCGTCATAAAATAAAATTACGTTTTCTGACTCTCCATGATTTACCAAATTTACCTTGCTCTCCTCTGCTTGTAAAAAAGTGGAGATGCACGACCATACCTATGAATAACTACAATGCCACGATCAGTGATGAGCGTCACATGAAATGCTTTTGCCATAATAAAGCAGGTTAGTAATGCATCAGTCACCATATTCAAGCATTGCATAGCTTATCGATAAGAAAAAAATGTTACAATTCAAGGCAGTGAAGATATTCATAGCTTGGGCGAGAGTGGGTTAGCCCCGGAACTGGTGAGCTATCGTGAAGTGGGAGCTGCAATCTAGCTTTGGAGGGAGTATGCCTCTCCCAAGATATTTCCTGTGAAATAAAGTATTAAAATTGCCTGCTGGCCTGAAGGCCTTGCGTGCCCCGTCGCACAAGTGACCAGAAACATGTGGCAAAAACTGTTTTGATGGCTGAAAATAATGTGGTGCACTGTACGACTAATAATGTGAAGTACAATGATACTGTAATTAATTGGTCATTGGTTGAACAGAGAGATGGATGAGGGATGGATCATTGTGATATGAGCTAAATATAACCATGGGTCATGAGAGAGATTACAATTTTCATGACTTGTGGATGATGGACGCATCGCCAAGGCATAGTTTTGTGCCCATGGCTGAGATCTACCTAATAAACCAATAAGAATGTCATATGAATTTGGTGAGCCTCCATCAAAGCTGTCAAAAGTTATTGCGAGTACAGTGTTCCTCACATCTTTTTGCTCAGTGACCTTGAAAACTAGGTCAAGGCCACTCATCATTGAACTTGAGCAAGGCCTTCACAAGAGGCATATGTGGTGTGAATTTGATGATCCTCCATCAAAGCTGTGAAAAGTTATTGCGAGTACACTGTTCCTGGAGGGACGCACGGAAAAAGCAATCAATCATTAATCAACATGCCACAATAAAGCCTAATTGTCCGAAGACTCTGTCATCAGCATAAACCAGCATGTGCTGGTCACCGGCATAAACCAGCATGTGATGTTAACCAGCATAAACTAGCATGTGCTGGTCACCGGCATAAACCAGCATGTGATGTTAACCAGCATAAACCAGCATGTGCTGGTCACCGGCATAAACCGGCATGTGATGTTAACCAGCATAAACCAGCATACATGAGTCCAAAACACAGCATGTGCTGGTCACCAGCATACATGTGTCCAAAACACTACATATGCTGGTCCATGCAGGTCATCAGCATAAACCAGCATGTGACGTTAACCAGCACGTGATGTTAACCAGTATAAACCAGCATGTGCTGGTCACCAGCATAAACCAGCTTTCATGTGTCCAAAACACAACATATGCTGGTCATCAGTAAGACCAGCACATGCCGGTCTGTGCTGGTTTTTTCAGCAGGGAGGACATTTATTGGTGAGCGGTTGGTGCTGTTTATTCGATAACAAGCCGAAACTTGGAACAAAAACTAGTCCCTACCAGGGTTGTCACGCAGAATAAGTTTCCATGGCAATCTAATCAGGTAAAGAGAGAGCCACTTTCAGGACAGGGAAAACCCTGACTTTTTGATTTGACATGCCTCAGTAATTTTTCTTTGTAGTGCATTCCAAGGGACAATTCTATAATCTCAGCATTCAGTGTTGTACGTATTTAGTGTGACCAACCAAACTATTCTCTGTGGCCTACTGTTCTGATTGAATATACTATTGGAGCTTTGTCCCATTTTAGCATCAGCAGATTTACTTGTTGGTGTTGTTCCAGTTTGATGAGTGGGTGGAAAAATAAAAGAGGCCTTGCACTTAAGATAATGATGCATATTCACAATAGCATTATCTATACAAATACAGTTTGTTGAGTGCAGTAATATTTATGAGTTTCAAATTCAATTTGGATGAGTGTGTGGAAGGAAACAGAGAATATTAATGGATGTTTATAAATCAGAATGAGGGAAGGGGCTGTTTCTTTTTTCCTCTGCCACACAGACTTTAAATTCAGGTAAATTGAAAACACAATACTTTTAAAGGTTTATTCATTTTGAATATTGTTCTTGCAATGTATTTTTATGAAACTAATTGTATTATTTTTATCTTGATGCTCATGAAGTCGCTGAGAGCTAGGAGATGTACCATATGTTGCCTAGCAACTGCACCAGAGCTTACAGCCATGACAACAGGACACACTAATGAGGACACGGAAGAACAAGCTTCATAGTGCATGGTGACTACAACACAAGGTGGTTGGACATGAATTCATTAGACACACATTTGAGATTCTCTGTAATGGATTTTAGCACAATTTGACAGGCTCTTCTACAAAGCTCAGTAACAAGACTGCCTGTTAATTACACTACGCACCATACAACACTGAGTTATGAGCACACAGCATGCATCATTTTCTTCTTGCTGTTAAACTTTGCCCATATAATATTGAGCCCTTAAAGAAGACCTGTAATAATTATTGAACCATGATCTTGCAGACAGTAATATAATGCTCTAATGGCGAAATAAGAGTGTACTTATCAGCCATAACATTATGACCACTGCGAGGCAAAGTTAATAACATTGATTATCTTGTTACAATGGCACCAGTCAGTGGGTGGGATACATCAGGCAGGTAGTAGTGTAGGAGAGAGGATGTGTAAGTCATTTGTTTCCATGCATTTTGACATGTTCAGTAGGCACATATACATCACCAGCTGTGCCATTAGCCCCAACCTCAACAAAAACATAAACTCGCAGTTTGCATCTACAAGAGCTAACATAACAATGCTAAAAAAAAAAAAACCCTTGTGATTAAAGAAAAGGGACCCGCTGTGAGCTGGTGCTGTGACAGTAAAGTGCTCCTATACAGTTGTGGAATAGCCCTTTATCATTGAACCTGTCAATGATTTTCTTCCATTCTTCCTCATAAGTTGGGACCTGAAAACAGTATTTTAATAGATTATAAAATAAGAAAGAAACAATAATGTTTAATACCAAATACCTCGATAGATTGATACCATTCATTGCTATGTTTCTTGAACATTCTGCACAACCAGAGCAAACAGAGTGTATTGGTGATGAGGAAGCCCACTTGGAAAATAAACCTGAGGCTGTCACAGACCGTCAAGGGGATTTGGACAACAGCAGCAATATGGATGCCTGTGATGCTCAGGACACAATGCTATCATCTACAATTACTAAAGGCTAGAAGAAAAGTATGACTTCACAAGATTATTCAGGGAAGCTGTTCTACAGAGTTTAAACAAACTTGGCTGACACAAACTCTCCTCATCAGCATTATTTCATTTCATTATTTCATTACAGGTACTTAGCAGACGCTCAGCAGTTTTTGTCCCATTTAGGGCAAGAAATGCTTGCTATCTGTTATGCCCCAGCCTTGTGTGCTTGTTTGTGCTTGTGCGTTTTTCCACTGTGTCTCTCTTGATTTGTGTTTCAGCTCCATTCCCGCGGTCTGACCATTGATTCCCTCTTGCCCTGACTCCTGTGATGTCGTATGACACCCTTGTGCATGCCTGAGTCTCGCTGTCCAATCACGTTTGGACAGCTTTGGTATTTCATTCATTGCTTCCACCTGTGCTTAATTCTGGGTCTCGCAAAACTCTGAGTGAATGCATTCTCTGACAGGGCCATTACTAACCGTACTAACCAGCACTTATTTAAGGGTTTGTATATAATTTGTCACATATTATTAACCTAATCGACTCATTAGTGAGTGCCAGCATTTCTAGCTTTTGTAAATTGCTTCCTAAGTTTTCCCTGATAAATTGCGTTTAAAGCTATGCTTTCCTTTGCTGTTCTCGTGGTGCTTTTTACTTGTCACGTTTAGATTACCTCAATCTAAACTGTCTGGTTTGATTGATTGTCTCAGCGTCTTGTCCCGAGTCATTACTGTTAACCCGGTCCTCGCGAATTTGTTCATTAATCCCATGTGTTTCTGTTTCCCCTTGAGATTGCCTTCCATATTCCCCGCCTCCTTCCAAGTGTACTAAAGCAGGGAGGATTGAAGAGACCTTCAGACGGGACTTTGCTGTGTTTCCCGAGTTTTCCCCTGGCCTCGTGTTCCTGGGCCCACATCTTGTCTGCCCCTTGTCTAAGTTTCCCTGTGCTCCCGTCAGTTTAGTTTAGATCCGGTGTTTGTTTTTTAAAGCCTAGCCACTCGAGGAGTGTGTACTGCTGTTTTCCCCCTGCCTTGGGCAGTGTACCTGAGTTCTCCCAGTTGTTCAGTGCATGTGCACAGTGTTTTGTTTCTGGCCTGTGTGCCATCTTTTGCCACGTGTTGTGTTCAATAAACACTTCTGGATCCTGCATCTGGTGTCCCCCTGACTACTTCCTTAACACTATCACTAATCGTGAACTCCTTGTAGAGCTAAAGAGTGAATTGCATAAAATTGTATTTGATTATCACGCAAAACAAGAAGATCTTAATGAGCCCTAAGATTAGTAAGATTGTGCAGAAAAAGCTTTAGTCTATGTCATTGTTTAACCCAATGAAGCATTCCTTTTAATTACCCCTCAGCCCTAAAGGCTGACGGGGTATTGCTGTCTTTCGTGCGGTTGGGCGGGCGGTCGGGCAGCGGGCGGGCAGGCGTCTCCAAAAACTTCGACATCGGGCTGAGGGGTATTCCGTGCATTGCACGCCTATTTTGATCTATTCTTTCCAACAGACTTTACTCGTTGTATTCCAATATGCAAAATACTCATTCAGTGCACTTTACTTTTATAAGTGCAAGAGATAGCATGAATCTATATGGTTTCATGAATGGGGCCTAGCTGCATTTAACTGTTGTTTTGACTAAAGGTGTGAAATCTGAAAATGGCCATCTAAGATAATCTTTAATGAATTTTACGCAGCATTTAACTACTGGCAAATGATTCTAATAATTCCTAAAACTTGTCAGTAAAGGAAAATAATTGAATCAATCATTAATTTTCAGTGAGATGTTTCGCTTTGTTTTATATTACCCCAGCAGCCGCTAGTAAACAGGAGTGATTCAATCCATCTACAAAGGTTTGTAGTGTATTTTGTTTTTTAGCCATTGCATGTAGGCAGCAGGCTTCAAGTATACTGTAATTCCCAACAATCTCCGTACACCGTTTCAAATGATATCAAGATACTGCGTCTCTCTTTCGTGGGAATTGCCAGCTTCACAGTTTAAGGAAAAACAATAAGGCAAGGGTGGAACAAATGGATAATCATTTGAAAGAAACATAACAATGAAATACTCAAGCACAGGAACAGTGAAACCAAACATTCCACAAGGATTTGCACATTTTTAGCAATTAAGTTTCACACATACAAATGTGAATTTATATTGTTATGGCCCCAATATGTTATGACATTCACGACAGCTAGGGATGACAGACAAAATTTTAAAACTAAAACAGGTTTAATTAAACAAAGACCAACACTAACCTACAATTTATACTACTGACCAAGATTGATAATATACAAGAAAAAAAATATTTACAGTCCCTTGAGATGGGGTTGCTTGGTGATCTTCCGGGTGAGGAAAATGCCCCAACACAGGCAAAAATCCACAAAAAGCTTCACAGGTCTTGAAGAGAGTGAAAGGTCTGGTCAAATGTATCTTTCTCCTTGCAATTTCTCCTACTACTTTACTCTCTCAACTTTTCTCCTGATGTACTCTTTTTTTTCTCTGGGACTTTCCCCTCTCAGACATGCCCAGGACATGCCCAAACCTACACTCCATCTGCAGTGGGTCGGTTAACTACTCCTACCCACTGCAGGCTTTCGTACTCTTTCAGAATAATGGCCACAAGGTCACATGATCACAACCATCCAATCAGCGCACTCATCCTGCTTTAAGCTGAGAATTTATAACATCGTTTGTCATTGGCTCCGGGCGACAGGGGGTGCGTGGCCCTGGGATAGTATGTAGCGCGATTAGCCAATGTGATTCTGTTTGAAGTCCCTTAGCTGTGCCAACTTCGCCGGTTCGCGCTTGTAATCACTCTCTTGCTGCATGTGTCTGCTACGGGTTTTATCAAATCTCATCAACTGATTATGACACCTGCAGCAGATGTAAATATCGTGTTTTAGTGGCAACACGAACTGCCAGAACCATAAATATATATATCTAGAACACTAAATTGCTGATGTCGTTGTATTTACATTATCCACAGTGAAGCACCCGGCCGCAATATTGATACACCCAACTTCTTCATTAAAATGGTTTCCTATGAGGCCAATTTCAAATAAGTCGATATAAGCGAGAAAATGCCGAAATGCGCGGCTGCCTTTTGCAGAAATATTTATTTGAAGAGCTGTAATAAAACGTTTTATGCGTAAGTAAACGTATAAACGCAAAGTAGTCACTTTAATAGAAAAAATAGCGTTTCGTGCTAGCTAGCTAATTAGTCGTCCCATTGACTTGAGCAGACCGCTGACTGAAAGAGAATGCTCGCGATTGACAACAGTCACCAGCGAGCTGCCTTGGCAAAAGCGTGCAGTGGGTAGGAGTAGTTAACCTACCCACTGCAGATGGAGTGTAGCTCAAACCTAGCTCCAGACTGGGCTTAACAAAAAAAAAAGGTCAATACTGCCATCAAGAGGCATTTTTTACACCTCCACCCCAAAAGGGAGAAATTTTGACTATAAAGGCAACATTTTTCTTGTCAATACAAAAATGGTTAAGTAGACACTTGTATTTATATACATATAATACAATATGCTGATGAACATGTGATATATATACATACTCAAACACGGGATAAGCAATTATTAATTACATTGTCAGTACCCTTTACATACTTGATTTCCAAGTCAAACTCCTGTAAAATCAAACTCCAATTCAACGATCTCCGATTCTTGTTTTTCATCTTAAAACATGAGAAGATTGTGGTCAGTGTACACAATCACTGGCTTTTGCCCAGTACAAACATAAACCTCAAAGTGTTTGTAAGGATAGAACCAGAGCCAACAGCTAATTCTCTATTGTGGAATAGTTCTTTTGGTGGCGATTGAACTTCCTGGAGAAGTATGCCACGGGATGCTCAATGTCATCAGAGTCACTTCTCTGTAGGTGCACAGATCCACAAGCTTGGTCGCTAGCGTCGACCGCGATGGAGAACGGTTTGTTGAAGTCAGGAGATTTGAGCACAGGGAAGTGACACAGCAGAGACTTCAGGCGATCGAAGGCTCTTTGGCATGCTTCATCCCAAATGAACTTTACGCCTTTCTTCAGTTAGTTGATGAGTCTGAGAGCAATCTCAGCAAAGTTCTTGCAGAACTTGCGGTAGTACTCGATCATTCCAAGGAAGCGGCGCAAAGCTTTTTTGTTGTCAGGAACTGGAAAGTCCATGATAGCTAGGACTTTAGCATTTATGGGTGCCACCTTACCCTGGCCTATGACGTAGCCAAGAAACATGACAGTCGCACAACCAAAGTCACTCTTGTTCAGGTTAACAGTCAGGTTGGCCTGGGCCAAGCACTGGAGCAATGTCTCTACATCTTTCAGATGTTCTTCCCAGGAGTCACTCCATGTGATCAGGTCGTCGATGTACGCACCCATGGGTGGCAATCTGGCGATTGTAGACTGTATCATCCTTTGGAATGTGGCTGGGGCATTTTTCATTCCAAAGAGTAGGACTTCATACTGGTACAACCCAGATAGTGTGGTAAAAGCAGAGATGCTCTTGGCCCTCTCAGTTAAAGGCACATACCAATAACCCTTCAATAAATCAATCTTGGTCAGAAACTTTGCTTGCCCTACTCTATCGACACAATCATTAATCCTAAGTACTGGAAACACATCAGTTCTAGTTACAGCATTGACTTTATGATAATCTTTACAGAATCTAGTTCTTCCATCAGGTTTTGGAACTAGCACATAGGGTGAAATCCAATCTGAGTTAGAGGGTCTGATAATATCATGTTCTAACATTTACTCAACCTCTTTCTCAGCAATCTTTCTCTTTTCAGGATTCATCCGGTATGGATGCTGTTTTATTAATTTGGCATCACCGACATCTACATCATGAGAGGCTTTAGAAACTCTCTTTGGAACATCAGGAAATCATTTTACATCAACATTTTGCAACACTTCAGAATATGACAATTTACATGGAAAAACTTCAGCTTTAATTCTAGGTTCATCATCTTGAAACTCCCCCTCATCTTCACACGTTTCGACCATAGAAGAATCTGAAGTGACAGCTGCAACCCTAGCATTTCTGTCATGATAAGGCTTCTGCATGTTAATGTGACACAACTGTTTTGGCTTTTTCCTGTCTGGAGTCTTCACAATGTAATTGAGATCATTGAGTTTTGTTAAAATTTCATAAGGACCATGAAATCTAGCCTGCAATGGATTGGGCTGCAAGGGAAACAACACAAGGACCTTGTCTCCTGGTTTAAACTCACGGCTTCTAGCCTTATGATCATACCAAGTTTTCATTTTTCCCTGACTTGATTTCAAGTTCTCTTTGGCTAGGTCACAAGCTGCACGCAGTCTTTCCTTGAACTTTCTAACATAGTCTTACAGACTGATATGTGGCTCTTTCGCTTGCCATTGTTCACTCAACAATAGCAAAGGTCCTCTCAATTCATGGCCAAACACTAGCTCAAACGGACGGAATCCAGTAGACTCCTGCACTGCTTCTCTGGCTGCAAACAACAGCAAATGAACACCTTCATCCCAGTCTTTCTCATGGTCAAAACAATAAGTCCTCATCATTGTCTTGAGAGTGGAATGAAACCGCTCTAAGGCACCCTGACTCTCTGGATGATAGGCACTAGAAAGAATCTGCTTCGCACCTAGTTCATACACTACCTGCTGAAACAATCCGGAAGTGAAATTGCTACCTTAGTCTGACTGAATTTCCCTGGCAAGGCCAAACAACGTGAAGAACTTTATCAAAGCCTTCGAGATTGCAGTTGCCTTGATGTTGCGTAGAGGTATGGCTTCAGGGAATCTAGTAGATGCACACATGATTGTCAACAAATACTGATTTCCAGATCTAGTTTTGGGTAATGGACCAACACAATCAACAATGACCTTAGAGACCCCAAATGCTGGCATAGGCTGCAATGGAGCTACAGGTGGGTGTAACTGGTGTTTTCCAACTACCTGACAAGTGTGACAGGTTTTCCAAAAGTTGGAAACATCTTTCCAAAGCCCAGGCCGGAAGAAGTGTTTCATGATCTTATCAAGAGTCTTGTTAACACCAAGATGACCTCCTAAAGGTAAACTATGAGCCATTGTTAAGATCTCATTCCTGTAGACCGACGGAACAACAATTTGCCTAACCACTGCCCAATCTGCATTGGCAGGGATATCAGGAGGGCGCCACTTCCGCATCAACACACCAACCTTGAGATAATACTGTCACGACCCAGCTCAGGGAAGTAACAAAATAGGACACAGATGCAAATGAAAGCAATAATAAACATGAATTTATTTATAACGCCAAAATCAAACAAACAGCCAACTCAAAGGACACATGGGAAGTAGATGTGAGTGTCAGTCTGCCTGCAATGTGTGAATGGAACGCATGTGTAGAATGAGTGTTGTAAGATGGATCAACAGAACTAAAACAAACACAACAGGAGCAGGAAGGCAGCCAAGAAGAGCCAGATTGCTGGGCAGCATTCAATTTATACAGCCTGGCCACACCCCTGTAACAGGTGTGACCCATCAGCTCCAATAAGGTTCTTAGCCCAGCCTTCCGGAGTGCAATTCTGCAAAACAGAGACAATTAGTTAATCACAGGATAAGGGAGAGAGGGACGTCACAATACCCAACTGGAACTGCATCTATTTCTTCACCAGGAAGGGCTCTCCTCTTTAGTACACAAATTTCAGGATCATTAGTTTGCTCCTCAATCAACCGCTTTCTGGACAGAGACAAGTCTCTAGACACATCAGAATCACCAGACCCATCTGGCTGGCTGAACAAAGAACTGATAAACGTGTCTGATAAGTCCTCAAACGGAGAAACCACAGTAGGCCGAACAAAGTCATGAGGCGAACCACCTGAGTCATGACTATTGAATGTGCTGGACGGCACCACATCATCATCTTCTTGAGCCTTCTTGGCCATAGCACGGGTCACAGCACAGGAAGGATACAGAGATGGGTCTTCTTCGCCATCTTCAGTGCTTGGCTGTGAAGTAAGATGAACAGGGGGAACTACATTGCCCCCAGCCAGGTCATTGCCTTGCAACAGAGAAACACCCTTGATAGGCAGTCCCACCTTTACCTGTCCTGTAACTAAATCTGACTTCAAGAATACAGACCGCAGGGGTACAGATACAGTCCTCCCTTCAATACCTTGTACAAGTATGAAATCCCCAGAAGCGGTCTCATCACGTAACTCCAAGAAGTCCATCAATAAAAGTGACTGAGAAGCTCCGGTATCCCTTAGGATATATATGGGGACAGGAGGAGAATGCTCATTCAGAGCCACAAATCCCTCTGACACAAATGGAAGAAATTCCTCCCTCACAAAGTCAGCAGTATCAGGCTTCTTAGCCCCACAAGGAGCAGGCAATTTTGCAGATCTGTCGTCTACTACAGGGGTTTCTAACCTTGTTTTCACAAAGTCATTGGGTTGGGTATCCTTTTTCTTTCTTAGCTTTAAGGAACCAACAGTTAGTTGTAACATGACCAGATTTCTTGCAATAATTGCAAACTAGACCACTTTTGTCACTGTCAGCTTTTACACTTTGATCAGACCTGTGACTGGATTTCTGTGCACCATCACCAGATTTGTCTTTGTCTTTGGGTGAGGAATCTTGGTTATCACCGTTACCTTTCTTCTGAAATGGGAACCATCTATTGTTACAACTAGACTGAAATTCGGACTTATGTGTGAGAACATATTCGTCCGCAAATTTGGCAGCTGATAGCAAATTTAGTGCTTGCTTCTCATTAAGGTATGTCTTAATATCCTACTTAACACAGTACTTGAATTCTTCAACTAACATCATCTCTTTTAGTGAGTTGAAATCATCCTTGACCTCCATAGAAGTACACCAGCCCTCAAAGCAAACCTTCTTCTTGTTAACAAATTCCGCATAATTCTGATTGTCAGATTTCTTCAGACCTCTGAATTTCTGTCGGTAAGCCTCTGGAACCAACTCATAAGCTGTCAAAATAACCTTTTTGACACCCTCATAGTCAGAGGAATCATCTGCAGACAAAGCCGAATAGGCTTGTTGGCTTTACCCTCGAGGACAGTTTGCAACATCAGAGGCTAGTGTTCCTTTGGCCACTGGCAACTCTTTGCAACCTTTTCAAAGCACTGGAAATACTTATCTACCTCCTCCTCTGAGAATGGAGGCACCAGTTTTACCTCCTGGCTAGCACAAAATTTGTTCTCCGCTTCCATTTTGAAAAGAGTGACAGGTCTGGTCAGATGTATCCTTCTCCTTACAATTTCTCCGACTACTTCACTCTCTCAATTTTTCTCCTTATATACTCTTTTGCAGCCCCCTCCCACATTTAGTTTTTTTTTTCCCCCTCTGGGAATTTCCCCTCTCAGACATGCCCAGGACTTGCCCAAACTTAGCTCCAGACTGGGCTTAACAAAAAAAAAGGTCAATACTGCCATCTAGGCGCATTTTATTCACATTACAATACTATCCATTTTAATTGTATATAATACATGAGAATGCACTGAGCAGTTATTGCTGCTGTGGAATTCACATGCATAGTCCATCAGTCGGTGAATCTGAGAGCATAATATGTTAGTAGAATAGCACTGTTGTATTTTATTTTCCCATTCATACAGCCTTTGTACCATAGTTGCATTCCAGAATTAATTGTTGTGTCTTCTTAGAAATTCCTCTGCTGAAGTGTATAAACATGCACACATTCATTCATGCTTGATAGTATTTCTCAGGGAGGATGGAGATAATAAAATATGTTCATGGCCGAGGCCATTTGGGCCGACAAGGCATTTAGTGAAGACCCTCGGAAAAAATACTGAAAGAATTTCTGTTTTCCTATTTATTTATTTACTTATTTATTTATTCACTGAAAAAGTAGTGATTATTTAATTTGGCAAATGGTTGGTTAACAGAACAGGAAAGTAGAACAATCACAGTTTTATCTCTGATATCTGGGTGAATTAGTGGCTGCATTCGAGTAGGTTTTTTTAAATTGAACATTTACAGTACGATTAGATGCATTTTACACTGGTAAATAATGACAATACCTCAGATTGAGCAGTATGAACAAAATAAAAAACAGAAACGAATTACAAAACAGGGTTTTGTTTAAAAATATCTACATTTATGAATAAAAAAAAACTACCCTAAAAGTAGCAAAGAAAAACAAAATCCGCATTCTTGTTTTCATCAAAATGACCAAACTTGACTGTCTTCTCAGAAAAAGGAGGCATTCTCATGGACTTTAACCAGCTCCGCAGCGAGCTCCACACTGTGGGGTCTATTCTCCCATGCGCTTAAGTCAAAAAAAGCGCGTAGCTACGCGCTTTTCAGCCTACGCGTATTCTCCCCTCGACTTAAGTCTGTGCATTACGCGCGTTGAAGGCACTTACGCGCTTGGGGCGGAGCAAGGCCAAAATCGGGGCGTTTCCGGGCGTTTCTCATGCAAATAACACTTACGCGTATTCTCCCCCTGACTTACGCGCTTTTTCTGTTCAGCGCTTTTGAGGGCTGTATTAAGGTCAAGCGCCAACATTAGGTGAAATTGAATATTGCGTTTGATGTAGGTTATAGGCCGAATTTTAACATTATTTTTATTTTATTTAACAAGGTAAAGGTTGAGACATTTAATTTTCGATTGTTCTTCCTTATTTCTAAACTACATTTCTCAAAGCCATGATAATTTATCAAACGAAATCATCACATGATATTACGCATCAGCCTCTTCTCCAATCAGTTAAATTACAAACGCAAAACAATTAATTAATACGAGTACTATACATAATAAGACCATCATTCTACCATGCCCTCAAAATCTAAAGCCAAAATGCCAGTCCTGTATTTGCTTGCACTCTTGTGTGATTGGGAAAGAGTAAGAGGAGCGCGCCGAGCTCGAAGACGAACTCGGCTTCGTTTGGACATCCTGAGACAACCAAATATCGAGTGCATCCAGCGCTTTCGCCTGGACTGTGCATGAGGCAATCATCTATCTTTGCCGACCTCTGGATGAACAGCTATCCAGCCGCAGCAATTATCCACAAAACATACACGTTGTCATCAACGTCAGAACTGCGCTGTCGCTTCTGGCATCTAGGTCGTTTCAGAGAGTGGCTGGTGATGTCATTCACATCACAGGCGTCTGTGTCAAGGTGTCTGACGCAGTTCGTTGGCGCTTCAAGTTCTTCTCCATGCACTTCCACTACAGAAAGAGTGGATGCCATCCCCTCCTCCTGTGCAGTGAAATGCACAGGGGATGATGGTTGCCCACCACCTGTTTCGTGTACACTTCTCCGGTGTGCAGAGAACCTGGTTTTTACAGCGCCCCGCAGATCTCTCCATTTATGCTTTAAATCGGGGATACTGCGCTTACATCTCCCCACCGACGCCACATCCAGAACGATTCGCAGCTTAATTCCTAGGATCAGCCTTTATTGCTGGCTTGCCATACAACACCAACATCTGTGAAATTTGGTTTTCGGCTTTGGCTCGACGTCGTCATCATTGTCTTCAATGTTCTATTAACAAATGCGACTGCCCTGTATGTTCGTGATAATCTAAAAAGTTGTGATATTCTCACGAGTGAGGGGATTGATTTTCTAATTGAGGATATCTGTATAAACTAACTCGAGTCCTAGTAATTTTTTACCATTGGTAATACTGTGTAATTTAATGTGTGAATAAAGATATTATTAAGTAGGCTACTCTAGATTGAGCCCTACCCCGGCAAATACCAAAGCACTATCCATTTTTTAATCAATTTTTGCCTTTAAAGAATAGCTGACATGGGAAGAATCATTATCAGTAAATGGGATAATTGATTGTAATTAAGTATTAGGCACAAGTTCAAGTGAGTGTGTCGCTCAAATCAAATAGGATAATAGGCTATGGATATGGAATTCCGTCTTTACTGAGGCGGTTTCGGAGCGGGGAGATGACCGGGGGTAAGAATCCTTGTTAAAGCGTTTCCTTGTCCTTTAGTTGCAAACCTGACATCGGAGTCGTTTTCAAGTGCGCAATTTCTAAATGAGATCATATAAACTGTCTTTGATTGTCTTTGTGTGACTAGAATGTTCCCTTTGTCTTCTTCCCTGTCTACCACGGAACAAACAGGCTGGTGTAGGAGGGGCACATTTTCAATGATTTGATTGCGCTGATTGAGAAGCGCTAAATTCTTTATTTATTATTTCATTATCGCGGCAATTTGTTTGTATGCATAGCTTTAATGTCATGGTGGCTAGAGTAAGAAATAACAAGTGTTTGTCACTAACATATCCCCCGCTGCCGCAATTTTATGTGTCCGTACGGACGGAGCCCAATGCTATATCCCCCGCTTCGCGCGAATCGCACGGCGGGGGATAAATAAAGAGATGTCTGAATTACGTCTTGTAATTGGTACGGCCTACTATTACAGCGGCGTATAAAACCTCGTATCTTCACAATGACAAACTTCACAGGAAAAAAAAAAAAGTAAAATAAAATAAAATAATAATAATAATAATAATAATAATAATATAAATGGATAAATATAGTTTAAAATAAAAATGTTTCATTTTGCATGTAAGAATAGTGGATATACGAGTTTTCGTTTCTTATCTGTTTGGAGATACGAGGTTTTATCAGCAGGCCGACAATATTCAAATTTAAAGTCTGGATTGCGTTTTCCATGGGCCACAAATGCGTTTTTATTGTTAATCAGAAAATCCTTTTTCCATGTTTTCCTGATAGCCATAATCAATGAGCTTTGTACAGAGTCTGCCTCTCTTTTGGATCAGTCACACCTCTTTCATAAGGCCGCCTACATTCTGAAGTTAAGCGCTGTGGGCGTGATCGAAGCGGGTAGGGGAGAATACGCGTAACTCAAAAGCGCTTAACTCGAAGCGCGTAAAAAAAGACTTACGCGCTTATGGGAGAATAGACCCCTGTGTGCATATATTTACATTTAGAAATTAGATGTTTTAATTTTTTTTATTTTATATTCACAAAAAATACAATTATTCACATCAAAATTAAATTTCACCTTAGGAAATTGTTTTTGGGTATATCTTGGGTATATAAGATTTAAAAGTGTGCTACCTTTATCTTTGGTGGTGGAGGAAGTGAGATAGATCTTAAGCATATTTTCTTAGTATCTTCAACAACAAAATCCTCAAGAATATGTTTCTTTTTCTAATTTTCTTTCATGGAGCGTTTCTAATAATTCTGCTGTTAAATTTACCATTAGGGAGATCAATACCTTCAATGCTAAGCTGCCTCAGTCCAGGAGTAATGTTACAAAAAACAAAATATCCTGTCTAACCATTGATTTTAAAGAGGTGGGCATGGTAGGTAGCCATTTAATCAACACATCTTAAACCTTTACAATACATTGTTGTTGGAATTATGCCCAGAACTCTGTCTGATCTACAACCCCAATTCCAAAAAAGCATCCAATATTGCTGATTTATTTATTATTTGTTGATTTGTATTATTGATATGTTGTCTAAGTTCTATTGTGATTAAAATGTGGGTTTATGCTTTTTGCAAATCAATGGATTCTGTTTTTATTTACATTTTTCCACAGCATCTCAATTTTTTTGGAACTGGGGTTGTACTATATATCCATCATCAATCCCTTTTGACCTCCATTCCCCTGAATATACTTATTTTCTGTTAAACAATATGTGTGTGTTGTTCTATACTGGCGTGTTATGTGGTGAAGTTATGTTTATATCAATTTAGTATCGTAAACTAAAAGCAATGTCAATTCATAACCAAGGATTTGAGCTATTTTAATTTCAAGACTCCGTGACATCAAAAACAATGGCATTCACACTCCCATCTTCATATTTTTTTTAACCATATCTTATTTTCTTATACACTGAGATTTGTTTTTCCGAATGAATTTAAAGTTGTCAGTCTTTGAAGTGGGTTATGAGAAGGCTGGGTAGACGAGTCTGCCAGTTTCAAGCACCCCAATTGCTCGAAGACGTTCAGCACGTTGGAGATGTCGCCTTGGGAAAAACAACCAAAACAACCAATCACTTTCACACATGAATTGGCCACCGCAGAGTCTGGATCTCAGCCAGTTGAAAGTCTTCGGGATGTCCTGGAAAAGACCCTTTATGCATGATACAAATAATGACAATTTTTGCCTGTTGTGCATGAGCCTATGTAAGGCTTTAGAACTCAGTATTTATGTCACAGAGACTGGAAAAAATGATTCCAGTGAAGCAAAAAATTAGGAAATTCAATAAAAGAATTATTTCAGAATTTACGGAGGCTGGCGTCTACATTTGTGCAATGGGATCGATGGAGTGGTTTGACTCGTCTTCAGTACATATCTCAACCAAAAATTAAAGCAAATCTGGTTGAAAATAAAAGTTGTAACATTGTTTAAGGTTGTCGAAATAAAATCATAACAAAAGTTATGGTGCATCGGTTAGCACTGTTGCCTCATAGCAAGAAGGTCGTGGGTCTGAGTCCAGTCTGGGGTCTTTCTGTGTGGAGTTTGCATTTGCATTATAGGAACACTCCTATACTGGTATCCCTGACCAAGGAACTGGCTTTAGAACTGGAGTTGGTCCCCGGGCACCGCTCTGTGGCTGCCCACTGCTCCTAACTACAGAGTGAGTAAAAACAACTATACACTTTTTAACGGGTCATTTTGTGATGGTGTAGCAATAAATGTATACAACATATTTTGTACTTTTGCCTCAGATCTTTCCGCTGATATTGGTACCAGTTGCACCTCATTAGGTTTCAGGCATGACTGCACAAAGGACAACTAAGGGACTGAAGTGAAATCTGACTTGTGCCAACTGACCAGGGCTGGATATGAAATTGACCATGCATGTCATAATGGGTTGCATAGACATATGAGCTTAAAAACAGGCATATGAATCTTGCCTGTGCATTGGTCTTAATGACCTGGCACTGCCAAGCATGGTGTGTCCACTGTTTATCCCCAGGCAAAGGGCCTTCTTGGTCACTGAATATCATGGGTCACGGAACGTTACAAATGTGCTGCGAAGTTTTTGGCGTCAGCTTCCTAACGTGCCATAAATGTTTTATGTTGACTTGAAACTTCACAGAGGGAATTCTTTTTTGTTCGCTTTGTATCAGAGCCTGATCAGTTGGCACAAGTGAAATTTTACTTAACTCCTTAAATTGTTCCACAGCAGTCATGGGTTTAATCTAACAAGGTGCAAACTGGTATAAAAAGAAGCAGAAATAGCTGCTGAAAACATATATGTAAAAAGATGTTGAATACACTGCTACAGAATACAATAATTGGACATTTAAAAAGTGTATAGTTTTTTTTGACTCACTCTGCATAGGATGAGTTAAATGCAGAGGAAAAAATACCCCACAGACTTCAAGAAAGTATATCTTGTCTCATATATTATAACTTGTTTTCACAAAATAATCCTAGTGTTTTCATTTTATAGTTAAATGTAGAGATTTTAGCCTGATTTGTGCACTTGGTCTTCTGAAAGGGACATTGTGTGCTGTAAAGCCATCTAGCGCAAAGAAACCTGTAGCATGCCAAACTTCCATATAACTAAAGGCTCTCACTATTATTTTTATAGCTTTATTTGATTGTTTATTGCCACCTGTGGTCTCATGGTTTTATTGAACGCTCAGGGTTCAGGGCCATAGTCAGTTCGCCACTGATTAACGGAGAGGTCAGACAACAGCATGTCATGTCTCTGGAAGAAACAACAATTCTTCGACTGGGAGGGTAGAACCTTGTGGATGGCCAGCTAATATTTATGATGGAACATAATTTTTACATTTTATTATGTGTAGAAGGCAAGGAACCAAAGAATGTGGGCAAAAAACCTCAAACCTCAGAGCTGCAACCTGATAAATCTACTTTAGTTTAGATTTATAAGCACCATCCACCTTCCCTGTCTGCTTTTTTCTTTTTCTCATCTGTGATTTTCATTAGGTAGGTGGGGTGTCATTGGTCTCCTCTTTCAGAAGCTACCATTCTCACTCAAATTGTTATGATTCTGCTTGTTTGCCATGTTTATTTTTGATTCTGCCATGTTTGATAATGAATTCTGCCTTGTCTGACTATGCTCTGTATTTGTGATTAGGATTCTATGCCATGTTTTGTTTTACCTTGTTTCTGTACGTTCTGCCATATTCCACTCCTTCAGTTATATTCCGGTCCATGCTTTTTGTCATACCATGCATTGCACTTTTTGTCCCCCTGTCTGGTCTTATGTTATGTGATCGCTCACTGCCCCAGTTTTGTGTGCCACACTTTCAGGTGATTTCATGGTTTCTGGGATTTCAATCATTCCTTCCAATCTCGTTTACCTCCTTCACCTTGCTTTTCGATAATACTAACCAAACTAACAGTTTATTATTTTAGTTAACATACTAACCCAAACTAACACTGTTTATAGAACTAACTTACTAACGAGCACTAAGGGATTGTATAGCTGCACTTACTAATTGACTAACAAGCTCTCAGCAGTCGCCCTATTCTAGTCTCCGCCCCTTTGGCTTTACGCGACCTACTTTGCTGCAGTTTTCAGTGGAACCTCCACCTTTGTTAGACCCAGTTCTCCCTCCTTTTCTGTGCACGTTAGAACTCCCTAACCGGAGTTATATGTCTGTCTATAGGCTGTCTTGTGATCCCTGTCCGTGTTTTTGGCTTTTGCCAAATTCATGTAGTTAGGAACTTCCTCATGTTCATTCCTTTTTTAAGTAGTCTGATCCAACTCACATGTTCCCGATCATAGCATGTGACTTCCCCTACGTGTATTTAAGCAGTCATTTCACTCACAGCTCTTGTCAGAACATTTCTCCTAGTTTACCTGTGCTGCGAGTGTTTATACTTTGTACTCTTTGTGATTCACTTCTGACTGGACCGTCCCTCGTTACGATTTTGGCTTTGGCTTGGATTTGTTTGCATCTGTGTATTGAACCTTTTTTGCCCGACCATTAGTTTTGTGTTTGCTGCCCTGATTACAATTTGGATTACTTCCCTGGGATTCTGATTTTTGGATTGTGGACTTTTTACTGTTGCCTCCTGCTGTGCGGGTGTTCGCCCCCTTCCCAAATAAAACACAAGCTTCTTGAATTACTTGGTTCTCGCGTCTGGTTCCTGAGCGTAACCTCACACGAATTTTACACAACTAAAGAGTTCTATTTTCTGCTCAATCGAATTCAGTTTAAAACTTTAGATTTTTTTAGAATTTATTTCCTGGCAGTAGATTTTTTTTAGACTGGAGTACACAAAAATATAGTTGTTTCCACAGAAAATAAAACAATGAAACACACTTATGAGTGAGGGAATATCACTATGTACATTAAAATAGGACAGTATAGTCTATAAGGCAACAGGAATTACCTTTCAACAGTATTTGTCCCTTCTCCTGAAAGAGAAACTGCCATTCTACCAACTTTGACACTAATGTATTACAGATAGTTTTTATTTATTACAAGCCCAATTCTGAAATAGTTGGGACAAAGAGTAAATCGTACAAAACCCAAAACCAGTGAAGTTGGCACGTTGTGTAAATCGTAAATAAAAACAAAATACAATGATTTGCAAATCCTTTTCAACCTATATTCAATTGAATACACTGCAAAGACAAGTTACTTAATGTTCGAACAGGTAAACTTTGTAATTTTTTGCAAATATTAGCTCATTTGGAATTTGATGCCTGCAACGTTTCAAAAAAGCTGGCACAAGTGGCAAAAAAGACTGAGAGAGTTGAGGAATGCCCATCAAACACTTATTTGGAACATCCCACAGGTGAACGGGCTAATTGGGAACAGGTGGGTGCCAAGATTGGGTATAAAAGCAGCTTCCCTGAAATGCTCAGTCATTCACAAACAAGGATGGGGCGAGGGTCACCACTTAGAGAACAAATGCGTGAGCTGATTGTCGAACAGTTTAAAAACAACATTCCTCAACAAGCTATTGCAAGAAATTTAGGGATTTCATCATCAACGGTCCGTAATATTGTCAAAAGGTTCAGAGAATCTGGAGAAATCACTACACATAAGCGACAAGGCCGAAAACCAACATTGAATGCCCGTGACCTTCGATCTCTCAGGCGGTACTGCATCAAAAACCGACATCAGTGTGTGAAGGACATCACCACATGGGCTCAGGAACACTTAAGAAAACCACTGTCAGTAACTACAGTCCGTCGCTACATCTGCAAGTGCAAGTTAAAACTCTAAATTCCAAAGCGAAAGCCATTTATCAACAGCACCCAGAAGCGCCGCCGGCTTCGCTGGGCCCAAGCTCATCTAAGATGGACTGATGCAAAGTGGAAAAGTGTTCTGTGGTCTAACGAGTCCACATTTCAAATTGTTTTTGGAAACTGTGGACGTTGTGTCCTCCGGACCAAAAAGGAAAAGAACCATACGGACTGTTATAGGCGCAAAGTTCAAAAGCCAGCATCTGTGATGGTATGGGGGTGTATTAGTGCCCAAGGCATGGGCAACTTACACATATGTGAAGGCATCATTAATGCTGAAAGGTACATACAGGTTTTGGAGCAACATATGTTGCCATCCAAGCAACGTCTTTTTCATGGACGCCCCGGCTTATTTCAGCAAGAAAATGCCAAGCCACATTCAGCATGTGTTACAATAGCATGGCTCCGTAGTAAAAGAGTGCGGGTACTAGACTGGCCTGCCAGTAGAGCAGACCTGTCTCCCATTGAAAATGTGTGGCGCATTATGAAGCGTAAAATACGACAACGGAGACCCCGGACTGTTGAACAACTTAAGCTGTACATCAAGCAAGAATGGGAAAGAGTTCCACCTGAAAAGCTTCAAAAATTGGTCTCCTCAGTTCCCAAACGTTTACTGAGTGTCGTTAAAAGGAAAGGCGATGTAATACAGTGGTAAAAAGGCCCCTGTGCCAGCTTTTTTGCAATGTGTTGCCGCCTTTAAATTCTAAGTTAATGATTATTTGCAAAAAAATAAATAAAGTTTCTCAGTTTGAACATTAAACATCTTGTCTTTGCAGTGTATTCAATTGAATATAAGTTGAAAAGGATTTGCAAATCATTGCATTCTGTTTTTATCTACGATTAAGAACTTCACTGGTTTTGGGTTTTGTAAATAAAATCAAAACGCAATGACTTTCAAATAACAATAGCCAGTATTTTATTCACAATATAACCGAGATCACATAGCAAATGTTGAAACTGAGAAATTTTACAATTTTATCCACAATATGCGCTCATTTCAAATTTGATGGCTGCTACAGGTCTCAATAAAGTTGGGACAGGGGCCTGTTTACTGTGGTGAAGCATCCCTTCTTCTTTTTTAACACAGAGTGGAGGCGTCTGGGCATTGAGGAGACAAGCTTCTTGAATTTAGCCATTGAAATTTGATCCCACTCTTGTTGAATACAGGCTTCCAGCTGCTGGAGAGTTTTGGGTCTCCATTGACGGACTTTTCGTTTAATTATGCGCCAAATGTTGTCATTCGGTGAAAGATTAGGACTGCAGGCAGGCCAGTTCAGCACACAGACTCTTCTACTACGAAGCCATGCTGTTGTAATAGCTGCAGTATGTGGTTTTGCATTGTCCTGACGAAATACACAAGGCCTTCCCTGGAATAGATGTCGTCTGGAGGGGAGCATATGTTGCTCTAAAACCTTTATATACTTTTCAGCATTCATGGTGCTTTGTAAAACATGCTAGTGTCCAACACCATATGCACTAATCCATCCCCATACCATCAGAGATGCTGGCTTTTGAACTGAATGCTGATAACAGGAGGGGTGGTCTTTCTCCTCTTTAGCCCGGAGGACACAACGCCCATGATTTCCGACAAGATTGTTGAATTTGTACTTGTCTGACCACAGGACCCTTTTCCCACTTTGCTACAGTCCATTGTAAATGAACCTTGGCCCACAGAACAGGGCGGCGCTTCTGGATCTTGCACAACAATGGCTTCCTTTTTGCATGATTGAGTTTAAGGTGGCATCTGTGGATGGCACGGTGGACTGTGTTTACAGACAGTGGTTTCTTGACGTATTCCTGGGCCCATTCAGTAATGTCAATGACAGAATCATGCTGGTGAGACATGCTGTGGCGTCTGAGGGCCCAAAGATCACAGGCATCCAGTAAAGGTCTTCGGTCTCTTGTCCCTTACGCGCAGAGATTTTTCCAGTTTCTCTGAATCTTTTGATGATGTTATGCACTGTCAATGATGAGACCTTCAAAGCCATTGCAATTTGACGTTGAGGAACGTTGTTTTGCACAGTTGCACATTTTTTTTACGCAAGCCTTCACAGGTTGGAGAGCCTCTGGCCATCTTCTGAGACTTCTGAGAGACTCAGCCTCTATAAGATATCCCTTTTATAGCCAATCATGTTACGCACCTCATGGCAGTTAACTTAATTACTTGCCAAATTTTCTTTCAGCTAATTCTCTTATATATTAATTGCTTTTTCAGCCTTTTTTTGCCTGTGCCCCAACTTTTTTGAGACCTGCTGCAGCCAAAAATTTGAAATAAGCTCATTTTGTGGATAAAAATGTAAATGTCTCAGTTTCAACATTTGAATTGTTACATGTTCTATTGTAAATAACATATTGGCTCATGTGATCTGAAAGTCATTGCAATTTGATTTTATTCACAATTTACACTTTGTCCCAACTATTTCAGAATTGGGGTTTAACAACACTTTCAGCGCATTATTTTATGGCTTTATCCCATGATCACATGGACATTTGTACTTCATTTTACAAGGAAGCTACATAGTATTTTATTTATTCATAAAGCATTGCTAGGCAAACTTCCCTCATATCTAACTAAGCTTTTATCCATCTAAATCAGAAGTCGGCATACCAGATCACAAGAATGGTTTTTGTTAGAGGCTCCCAGGACTAGACCAGGACCTTGTATGTGGAATAATTTCCAGGATAGCATGAAGGTAGACAGCCTTATCCCCTTGATGTCTTTCAAGAAATTAGAGTTGTATATATTGCTTCTGGAGGCCAGATGTATTTGCTTTTAGTTTATGGTAGGATTTGCTCATTTATTTTTCTCTGGCCTATGTTCTTTATATATATGTATATATATATATATATATATATATATATATATATATTTTTTTTTTTTTTTTTTTTAAATTTATTTATTTATTTTGCTATGTTTTATTGTAGTTTAGAACTTTTGAAATTGTTGTATGTGTATTTTTATGTTTGTGGTTTGTCTTTAACCTTCCATTGTAATTGTTCTCTGGTAATCAGGGCTCTCCTGCAAAAGAGACCTCTGTCTCAGCGGGACTACACTGCAATAAAGGTTATTGATTGATTGGACTCATTCTGAACACATGTAGGAATCAAATCACATACTTTTCACTCATATGACCATTTAGCATAACATGCATGCCTTAGGAAAACATGCGGACTCCATGCAGAAAGGCCCCAGGCCAAATTCAAACCCAGAACCTTCTTGCTGTTATGTGGCAATGCAAGCCACTGCACCACTGTGCTGCACAGTTAACGATAGTGAGACCAAGTCAAGAAAATCTTTCCATTTATATTTTCGACTGTTTCCTGACTTTTATGAAACTCTCAGGCTAACTGAGTAATAGAACTCTGAAGCAACTCTTTGAAAGCCAGGAGACAAAAGCATGGGAAACCAAATATGGTGCTAGTGATCCGGACACTGCGTATGACAGTCTGACACACGAAATAACCGTTGCTATCAGTAACACTATTCCAGAGAAGACTCATGTGCAGCAGTAAAGATCAAAATCCCTAGCTTACAAAAGAGTTATTGAACTCCATGAAAACTAAAAACAAACTTTACAAGCGATACATTAAAAACCCTACTGATAACAACAAAAGTAACTAGAATTGCATTTCCTGAAGGAAATACCAGTGCATGCAAAGCAAAGTAGTAAAATCAGAAAATCAATTCACAGTTAATGATTTTTTTTTTTTTAAAAGCTAAAAGTTGCACAGCCATCTAAGAGCCAACTTTGAATAGGTATGCTTGAGTAGAAACAGAGAAGACCAAGGTAATTGTTACACCAGGGCCCTACTCACTTAGAGGGGACAGAGGAAGATGAGAAGAGTGATGAATGCGCTATTGAAGTTACCTCATGACACACGGAGAAACACCATGGGGAAAACAAATATCACAGTATATGGATAGTGACAAACAGGAGTTGAAGTACAAGTATGATTAACAGAGAGCAAAGTTTTAAAAAGTATTGTGACATAGATTAAGTGAAAATACATTATCGTGTCAGAATACGGTACACTTGTAATTACAAGCGCTATCAATCAGTATTTACTTTGGTGAGGACCATCATTTTTAGTTACAGAAACTCATGCTTTTGGTTAACAAGAGTCTGCCACTAACATGGGAATATCCCCCGCCCCCTCCATTTTATGTATCCGTATGGACGTACGTACGGAGCCCAATAATATATCCCCCGCTTTGCGCTAAGTGCGTGGCGGGGGATAATAATCTAAAACTGTATCACTGTTCAGTCATTAACTTGGTGTTGCACTGCACAAAATTACCACTGTGCGAGTGGTGCCGGACAGAATTACCACCCTGTGGGCTGCGCCACACTGCTTCACCTTGCGCTGCGCCAAGATATTAGAGCCCCTTGTCTTCACAAAGGCATTGGGTTTGGTATCCTTTTCTTTCTTAGCTTTAAGGAACCAACAGTTAGTTATAACGTGACCAGATTTCTTGCAATAATTGCAAGATAGACCACTTTTGTCACTGTCAGCTTTCACACTTTGATCAGACCAGATAAGATTTCTGAGCACCATCGCCAGATTTGTCTTTGTCTTTGGGTGAGGAATCTTGGGTATCACCGTTACCTTTCTTCTGAAATTTGGACCATGTATTGTTACTGCTGGACTGAAATTTGGACTTATGTGTGAGAACATATTCGTCTGCAAACTTGGCAGCTGATTGCAAATTCAGTGCTTGCTTCTTATGAAAATAGGTCTTAATATCATCCTTAACAGTACTTGAATTCTTCAACTAACACCATCTCTTTTAGCGAGTTGAAATCATCCTTGACCTCCATAGAAGTACACCAGTGCTCAAAGCAAACCTTCTTCTCGTTAGCAAATTCCACATAAGTCTGATTGTCAGATTTCTTCAGACCTCTGAATTTCTGTCAGTAAGCCTCTGGAACCAACTCATAAGCTCTCAAAATAACCTTTTTGACAACCTCATAATCAGAGGAATCATCTGCAGACAAAGCCGAATAGGCTTGTTAAGCTTTGCCCTTGAGGACAGCTTGCAACATCAGAGGCCAGTGTTCCTTTGGCCACTGGCAACTCTTAGTTACCTTCTCGAAGCACTGGGAAATACTGATCAACCTCCTTCTCCGAGAATGAAAGCACCAGCTTTACCTCCTGGCTAGCACGAAATTTGTTTTCAGCTTCCATTTTGATTTATAGTAGCTCCATTTGGAGCCTTGCTTCTCTGTCTAATTTCTGGAAATGGAAATCTCTCTGTCTTTCTGCTCTTTGTAATTCTCTTTGTTTTTCTTTTTCCTCCCTTTCTTTTCTCTCTTTCTCTCTCTTAAATTCTATTTGTTTTTCTTTTTTGTCTCTTTCAATCTCAAGCATTTTTAATTTAAGTTCCATTTCTACATTTGGATTTTTCCACTGGAAACTGTTCCAGATCTCCTGGCGTAAACACATTTTTATCAATGTAATATTCAACAATCTCTCTAGCCAGTCTTGCTTTTTGCATGGCTGGTTTTACATCTGTCAGCTCTAACTGACTGCATATTTCTATCAGTTCTGTCTTTTTAAAAGACTTCAAAACCTCTGTGGTTGGTGATGCCAAGAAATCATCCATTGCTGTTGATCTTTCAATATATATCAAGGAATATTCAAAAAACAATTTCACAATTTGAAATTTTAGATTTACAATAAATGACTCAGACAGTGGTCTATCCTGGACAAGCCCCCAATTTGTTATGGCCACAATTTGTTATGACATATGGGACAGCAAGGGATGACAGACAAAATTGTAAAACTTTGACAGATTTAATAAAACAAAGACTGACCAAGATATTGATATACAGGTGCTGGTCAATGAATTTGAATAATTTGAAATAATGCAATCGTTAATTTTTTTTAATGCATTTTTTGCGCAGAAAAGCTCTCAAGAAAGACTGCAGCAAGCGCACAAACTATTCCAGCGTCCGAAAAACTTCTGCTCGCGACAACAAGCAGCTGAGAAAGATCACAGTCAGCAACCGGTTCAAGTCCACTTCCGAGCTCAGCGACTTGTGGAACAAGCAGACCGGCGCTAACGTCTCGAGATTAACCATTTACCGTCGTCTGCGCGAACTCTGCTTCAAATCTCGCGTTCCAGCAGTAAAACCGATGCTGAACAAGAAACAAATGGAGAAATGGCTGAAGTGGGCCAAAGAACACGGCAAGTGGACTGCTGAAGACTGGCAGAAAGTGGTCTTCAGTAACGAATCACGCTTTTGCATCTCCTTCGGTGACCAAGGTCCTCGTGTCTGGCGTCGTGGTGGCGAAACCGACAACCACCAGTGCGTGAAAAGATCCGTCAAGTTACCCCAGAGCGATATGATCTGGGGATGCATGTCCACTCGGGGTTTAGGGAAACTCTGCTTCCTCAAGAAGACTGTCAATGCTGCCGTATACCAACATGTTCTGGAAACGTTCCTGATTCCAACTGTTGAGGAACAGTTCGGCGAAGAAGACCTCATATTTCAACAGGTTCTTGCACCGGCTCATGCGGCAAAGTCGACCAAAGATTAGTTCGCCAAAAAACAGCTTGAAGTTTTGTCATGGCCGGCCAACTCGCCTTGACCTCAATGTCATTGAAAACCTTTGGGCCATCATCAAGTGGAAAATTTGCAACAGAAAGCCGACTATGCTGGATTAACTGAAGCTGAACATCGCCACTGCCTGGGAAGCTGTGAGTGCGGAAACTTGCGATAAGCTGGTCAAATCGATGCCGTGGAGACTTCAGGCAGTCATACAAGCCAAGGGGGCAGCCACAAAATACTGAGAAAGTGATGATTCTGATTATAATAAAAAATTTTCTAATTCAGTGAAATGGTTTCTCCATTATTCTAATTCAATAAAACAAGAGTGTCACAATTAAATGGCCTAAATGGGCCATTTGGAAAGCTCAGCTTAGCAAATTTTTTACAGGTAGGGAGTTCTGTGATTACTCTAACAAGTAGTGCAGGCGCAGTGAACACCTGATTTGCTTTCTACACAAAAAATGCATTAAAAAAATTTAACGATTGCACTATTTCAAATTATTCTAATCTGTTGACCAGCACCTGTATATATATATATATATATATATATATATATATATATAAAGACATAGCTACAATCCCCTGTTACTTGAGATGGGGTTGCTATGTTGCGATGTCTTGGGACAAGAAAAAGCTCCAACACAGGCAAAAACCACAAAAAGGGCTTCACGTGTTTAAAAGAGTGACAGGTCTGGTCAAACGTATCCTTCCAGAATATCTCCCTGCAATCTCCCTTACTACTTTACTCTATCAATTTTTCTCGTTATATACTCTTTTCAAGCCCCCTTTCACCTTCCAGACTTTTTTTTCCAATTCTCTGGGACTTTCCCCTTTGAGGCATGCCCAGGACATGCCTAAAACCTAGCTCCAGACTGGGCTTAACAAAAAAAGAAATGTCAATACCGCCATCAAGTGGCTCCACCCCCCCCCCCCCCATATTAGACATCGCATCAGTGTGCTTTCCAAAACCTATGCAATGGAGTTTGAATGAAGTCTCTAAGTTATACGGTTCAAGCTGAATGAATCGCAATGGCTTGGTTGGAAGAAAGGAAAACTATAATAATAATAATAAGAAGAAGAAGTCTAGGAAGAACAGTACAGTGCATTTCTTTGCATGCACTGTTATAAATAATCAGAAGAAGAAGTCTAGGAAGAACAGTACTGTGCATTGCTCTGCATACACTGTAATTATAATATCTATAGAAATAAGCTCACCCACATAATAAGAAAGAGCAAACACAATTATTATACAGAACATATAAATGCTGCCAGTGGGAGATTCTAAAATGACCTGGTCAATTTTAAACAAAGTCCTCAACAGGGGCCAGAAATAATTGGTGCTCCCTGACCCTGCCAATGCTACATTAAATTTGTCGATGAGATCAGTTAACCATTATTTTGCCTCCATTGCCAAAGACCTTGCCAAAAAAATTCGCCAACCTCAGGGGGCCTCCTTCAAATCCTACCTCTCTGGTAATTGTCTACACTCTTTCTTCATGAAACCGACTAAGACAACAAAACTTTATAAAATAATTACAAATTTGAAGAGCACTCGCACAACTGGAGTTGATCGAATTTGCAGTAAAATTTTGATAGCTATTACAAATACAATTGTAAAACCATTAGCACATTGCATCAACCTATCATTACTTCATGGTGTTGTACAAATATTTAAATCTGGTGATAAAAATAATTTTATCAATTATCTACCAACTCTCTCAAAGGTACTTGAGAGCAGTGTACAATAGATTGAGTAACTGTCTCCACAAGCTAAATATTCTCACTGTTATGGTCCCAATTTGTTATGACATTAACGACAGCAAAGGATGAAAGACAAAATTTCAAAACTGAAAGACATTTAATAAACAAACACTTTTAACAAATCTACTATCTACTCTACTGACCAAGATTGGTAAATACAAAAACAGAAAATATTTACAGCCCCTTTGGTGGGGTTGCTTGGTGATGTCCTGGGTGAGGAAAATGCTCTAACACAGGCAAAAATCCACTAAAAGCTTCACAGGTCTTGAACAGAATGACAGGTCTGGTCACATGTATCCTTCTCCTTGCAATTTCTCCTACTACTTTACTCTCTCAATTTTCCTCTTTATATACTCTTTTGCAGACCCCTCCCACATTTAGATCTCTTTTTTTAATTCTCTGGGACTTGTCCCAGACATGCCCAAACCTAGCTCCTGTCTGGGCTTAACAAAAAAAAGGTAAATACTGCCATCTAGTGGCCTCTATTCACATTACACCTCCATTCCAAAAGGGACAAATTTTGACTCATAAAGGCAAAGTTTTTCTTTTCAATAAAAAAATGGTTAAGTGGACACTTGTCTATATATACATATAATACAATATTCGAATAAACACGTGATACATATACATACTCAACTACGGGATAAGCAATCAGCAATTACATTGTCAGTACCCTTTTCATGCTTAATTTCCAAGTTAAACTCCTGTAAAATCAAACTCCAATTCAACAATCTCCGATTCTTATTTTTCATCTTACTCAAAAACATTAACGGATTGTGGTCAGTGTACATAATCATTGGCTGCAAAAGACATAAACATACAAACATAAACATCAAAGTGTTGTAAAGATAGAACCAGAGCCAACAGCTCCTTCTCTATTGTGGAATAGTTCCTTTGGTGGTGATTGAACGTCCTGGAGAAGTATGCCACGGGATGCTCAATGTCATCAGAGTCACTTCTCTGTAGCAGCACAGATCCACAAGCTTGGTCGCAAGCGTCGACCGCGATGGAGAACGGTTTGTTGAAGTCAGGAGATTTGAGCACAGGGAAGTGACACAGCAGAGACTTCAGGCGATCGAAGGCTCTCTGGCATGCATCATCCCAAGTGAACTTTACGCCTTTCTTCAGTTGGTTGATGAGACTGAGAGCAATTTCAGCAAAGTTCTTGCAGAACTTGCGGTAGTACCCGATCATTCCAAGGAAGCGGCGCAAAGCTTTTTTGTTGTCAGGAACTGGAAAGTCCATGATGGCTTGGACTTTAGCATTTATGGGTGCTACCTTATCCTGGCCTATGACGTAGCCAAGATAGGTGACAGTAGCACAACCAAAGTCATTCTTGTTCAGGTTAACAGTCAGGTTGGCCTGGGTCAGGCGCTGGAACAACGTCTCTACATCTTTCAGATGTTCTTCCCAGGAGTCACTCCATGTGATCAGGTCGTCGATGTACGCACCCGTGTGTGGCAATCCGGCGATTGTAGATTGTATCATCCTTTGGAACGTGGCTGGGGCATTTTTCATGCCAAAGAGTAGGACTTCATACTGGTACAACCCAGATAGTGTGGAAAAAGCAGAGATGCTCTTGGCCCTCTCAGTTAAAAGCACACACCAATAACCCTTCAATAAATCAATCTTAGTCAGAAACTTTGCTTGCCGTACTCTATCGATACAATCCTCAATCCTAGGTATTGGAAACACATCAGTTCTAGTTACAGCATTGACTTTGCGATAATCTGGACAGAATCTAGTACTTCCATCAGGTTTTGGAACTAGCACACAGGGTGAACTCCAATCTGAGTTGGAGGGTCTGATAATATCATGTTCTAACATGTACTCAACCTCTTTCTCAGCAATCTTTCTCTTTTCAGGATTCATCCGGTACAGATGCTGAGTTATTGGTTTGGCATCACCAACATCTACATCATGAGAGGCTATAGAAACTCTCTTTGGAACATCAGGAAATAGATCTTTATATTTCTTGATCAACCTCTCAAACTGATCTTTCTGTGAGGGTTCTAAGTGCCGGAGTTTTACATCAAGATTTTGCAACACTTCAGAATTTGACAATTTAATTCTAGGTTCATCATCTTGAAACTCCCCCTCATCTTCACACTTTTCGACCATTGGAGAATCTGAAGTGACAGCTGCAACCCTAGCATTTCTGTCATGATAAGGCTTCAGCATGTTAATGAGACACAACTGTTTTGGCTTTCTCCTATCTAGAGTCTTTACAATGTAATTGAGATCATTGAGTTTTGTCAGAATTTCATAAGGACCATGAAATCTAGCCTGCAATGGATTGGACTGCAAGGGAAACAACACAAGAACCTTATCTCCTAGTTTAAACTCACGGCTTCTAGCCTTATGATCATACCAAGTTTTCATTTTTCCCTGACTTGATTTCAAGTTCTCTTTGGCTAGGTCACAAGCTGCACGCAGTCTTTCTTTGAACTTGCTAACATAGTCTAACAGACTGATATGCGGTTCTTTCTCTTGCCATTGTTCTCTCAACAATAGCAAAGGTCCTCTCACTTCATGGCCAAACACTAGCTCAAACGGACTGAATCCAGTAGACTCCTGCACTACTTCTATAGCTGCAAACAACAGCAAATGAACACCTTCATCCCACTCTTTCTCATGGTCATAACAATAAGTCCTCATCATTGTCTTGAGAGTGGAATGAAACCGCTCTAAGGTACCCTGACTTTCTGGATGATAGGCACTAGAAAGAATCTGCTTTGCACCTAGTTCATACACAACCTGCTGAAACAATCCGGAAGTGAAATTGCTACCTTAGTCTAACTGAATTTCCCTGGGAAGGCCAAACAACGTGAAGAACTTTATCAAAGCTTTTGAGATTGCAGTTGCCTTGATGTTGCGTAGAGGTATGGCTTCAGGGAATCTGGTAGATGCACACATGATTGTCAACAAGTACTGATTTCCAGATCTAATCTTGGGTAATGGACTAACACAATCAACAATGACCTTAGAAAAGGGCTCCCCAAATGCTGGGATAGGCTGCAATGGAGCTACAGGTGGGTCTAACTGGTGTTTTCCAACTACCTGACAAGTGTGACAGGTTTTGCAACAGTTGGAAACGTCTTTCCGAAGCCCGAGCCAGAAGAAGTGTTTCATGATCTTATCAACAGTCTTGTTAACACCAAGATGACCTCCTAAGGGTAAACTATGAGCCATTGTTAAGATCTCATTCCTGTAGACCTTCGGAACAACAATTTGTCTAACCACTGCCCAATCTGCATTGGCAGGGATATCAGGAGGGCGCCACTTCCGCATCAACACACCATCCTTGAGATAATACCCAACTGGAACTGTGTCTATTTCTTTATCAGGAAGGGCTCTCCTCTTTAGTACACAAATTTCAGGATCATTAGTTTGCTCCTCAATCAACCGCTTTCTGGACAGAGACAAGTCCCCAGACACATCGGAATCACCAAACCCATCTGGCTGGCTGAACAACGAATTGATAAAAGTATCTGATAAGTCCTCAAACGGAGAAACCATAGTAGGCCAATCAGAGTCATAAGGCGAACCACCTGAGTCATGACTATTCAATGTGCTGGACGGCACCACATCATCTACTTCTTGAGCTTTCTTGGCCATGGCACGAGTTACTGCACAGGAAGGATACAAAGATGGGTCTTCATCGCCATCTTCAGTGCTCGGCTGTGAAGTAAGATGTACAGGGGGAACTACATTGCCCCCAGCCAGGTCATTGCCTAGCAACAGAGAAACACCTTTGATAGGTAGACTTGACATAAGTCCCACCTTTGCCTGTCCTGTAACTAAATCTGACTTCAAGAATATAGAGCGCAGGAGTACAGATACAGTCCTCCCTTCAATACCTTGTACAAGTATGAAATCCCCAGAAGCGTTCTCATCACGTAACTCCAAGGAGTCCATCAACAAAAGTGACTGAGAAGCTCCGGTACCCCTTAGGATATATGTGAGGACAGGAGTAGTATGCTCATTCAGAGCCACAAATCCCTCTGACACAAATGGAAGAAATTCCTCTCTCTCAAAGTCAGCAGTATCAGGCTTTTTAGCCCTACAAGAAGCAGGCAATTTAGCAGATCAGTTATCTACTACAGGGGTTTCTAACCTTGTTTTCACAAAGGCATTTAGTTTGGTATCCTTTTCTTTCTTAGCTTTAAGGAACTAACAGTTAGTTGTGACATGACCAGATTTCTTGCAATAACTGCAAAATAGACCACTTTTGTCACTGTCAGCTTTCACACTTTGATCAGACCTGTTACTGGATTTCTGAGCACCATCACCAGATTTATCTTTGTCTTTGGGTGAGGAATCTTGGGTATCACCGTAACCTTTACCTTTTTTCTGAAATTGGAACCATCTATTGTTACTGCTAGACTGAAATTTGGACTTATGTGTGAGAACATATTCATCTGCAAATTTGGCAGCTGACTGCAAATTCAGTGCTTGCTTCTCATTAAGGTAGGTCTTAATATCATCCTTCACACAGTTCTTGAATTCTTCAACTAACACCATCTCTTTTAGTGAGTTGAAATCATCCTTGACCTCCATAGTAGTACACCAGCGCTCAAAGTAAACCTTCTTCTCATTAGCAAATTCCACATATGTCTGATTTTCAGATTTCTTCAGACCTCTGAATTTCTGTCGGTCAGCCTCTGGAACCAACTCATAAGCTCTCAAAATAACCTTTTTGACAACCTCATAATCAGAGGAATCCTCTGAAGGCAAAGCCGAATAGGCTTGTTGAGCTTTACCCTTGAGGACAGTTTGCAACATCAGAGGCCAGTGTTCCTTTAGCCACTGGCAACTCTTTGCTACCTTTTCAAAACACTGGAAATAGTTGTCAACATCCTTTTCCGAAAATGGAGGCACCAGTTTTACCTCCTGGCTAGCACAAAATTTATTTTCAGATTCAATTTTAATTTTTAGTTGCTCCATTCGGAGTCTTTCTTCTCAATCCAACTTCTCTAATTCAAAATCTCTCTGTCTCTCTCTTACTGCTCTTTCCTCTTTCTCTCTCCCAAATTCTCTGTTTTTCCTTTTTCTCCCTTTCTTTCTCTCTTTCTTCCCTCTCAAATTCTCTTTGTTTTTCTTTTTCTTCCCTTTCTCTTCCTGCCCTCTCAAATTCTCTTTGTTTCTCTCTTTCCTCCCTTTCAATCTCTAGCATTTTTAATTTAAGTACCATTTCTACATTCGGATTTTCCACTGGAAACTGTTCCAGATCTCCGGGTGCAAACACATTTTCATCAATGTAATATTCAACTATCTCTCTAGCCAGTCTTGCTTTTCGCATGGCTGGTTTTACCTCTGTCAGCTCCAAATGTTTGCATATTTCCAGCAGTTCTGTCTTTTTAAAAGACTTCAAAACCTCTATGGTTGGTGATGCCAAGAAATCATCCATTGCTGTCTATCTGTCAATATATATATATATAGGAAAATTCACAAAAACAATTTTACAATTTGAAATGTTAGATTTTCAATAAATGACTCACACAATGGTCTATCCCGGACTTGAGCCCCCAATTTGTTATGGCCCCAATTTGTTATGACATTAACGACAGCAAAGGATGACAGACAAAATTTTAAAACTTTTAATTTAATAACCAAACACTTTTAACAAATCTACTATCTACTCTACTGACCAAGATTGGTAAATACAAAAACAGAAAACATTTACAGACCCTTTGGTGGGGTTGCTTGGTGATGTCCTGGGTGAGATGAATGCTCTAACACAGGCAAAAATCCACTAAAAGCTTCAAAGGTCTTGAACAGAATGACAGGTCTGGTCCCATGTATCCTTCTCCTTGCAATTTTTCCTACTACTTTACTCTCTCAATTGTCCTCTTTATATACTCTTTTGCAGACCCCTCCTACATTTAGATCTCTTTTTTTTAATTCTCTGGGACTTGTCCCAGACATGCCCAAAACATGCCCAAACCGAGCTCCAGTCTGGGCTTAACAAAAGAAAGGTAAATAGAGGCCATCTAGTGGCTGTTCACTGTTTACCAGTATAGTTTCAGGAAAAAGAGTACAACATGCATGGCAATATTGGGTCTTCTAGAAAAAATTTATGATGCCATTGACCAAGGTGGTTGTGGAATTGGCATTTTTCTGGATCTTTCAGGCTTTTGACACAATCGACGTTGAAATATTACTAGAAAAGTTGCACCATTATGGCATCGGGGGATCTGTACTCAATTGTTTTAGGAGTTATCGATTCGGAGGGCAACAACAGGTCTCATTCATGAAACAAATTTGTATGTAAACTGTTCGCAGACGGAAAAGTACGTGCATCTCCGCATCACAGTTATTATATTTTACGAAAACTAAGACTAAAACTAAAACTAGCTGTGAAAAAATAATTTACAAAACCCAAAACCAGTGAAGTTGCCACGTAATGTAAATCGTAGATAAAAACAGAATTCAATGATTTGCAAATCCTTTTCAACTTATATTCAATTGAATACGCTGCAAAGACAACATATTTAATCATTCACTTAGAATTTAAAGGCACAGTACATTGCAAAACAGTTGGCACAGGGGCCTTTTTACCACTGTGTTACATCACCTTTCCTTTTAACGACACTCAGTAAACGTTTGGGAACTGAGGAGACCAATTTTCGAAGCTTTTCTGGTGGAACTCTTTCCCATTCTTGTTTGATGTACAGCTTAAGTTGTTCAACAGTCCGGGGTCTCCGTTGTTGTATTTTACGCTTCATAATGCGCCACACATTTTCAATGGGAGACAGGTCTGGACTACAGGCAGGCCAGTCTAGTGCCCGCACTCTTTTACTACGGAGCCATGCTGTTGTAACACGTGCAGAATGTGGTTTGGCATTGTTTTGCTGAAATAAGCAGGGCCGTCCATGAGAAAGACGTTGCTTGGATGGCAACATATGTTGCTCCAAAACCTGTATGTTCCTTTCAGCATTAATGGTGCCTTCACATATGTGTAAGATGCCCATGCCTTGGGCACTAATACACCCCCATACCATCACAGATGCTGGCTTTTGAACTTTGCGCCTATAACAGTCCGAATGGTTCTTTTCCTCTTTGGTCCGGAGGACACGACGTCAACAGTTTCCGAAAACAATTTGAAATGTGGACTCGTCAGACCACAGAACACTTTTCCACTTTGCATCAGTCCATCTTAGATGAGTTTGGACCCAGCTAAGCTGGCGGCATTTCTGGGTGCTGTTGATAAATGGCTTTCGCTTTGCATTGTAGAGTTTTGACTTGCACTTGCAGATGCAGCGACGAACTGTAGTTACTGACAGTGGTTTTCTGAAGTGTTCCTGAGCCCATGTGGTGATGTCCTTTACACACTGATGTCGGTTTTTGATGCAGTACCGCCTGAGAGATCGAAGGTCACGGGCATTCAATGTTGGTTTTCGGCCTTGTCGCTTACGTGCAGTGATTTCTCCAGATTCTCTGAACCTTTTGACGATATTCCGGACCGTAGATGATGAAATCCCTAAATTTCTTGCAATAGCTCGTTGAGGAATGTTGTTTTTAAACTGTTCGACAATCAGCTCACGCATTTGTTCACTAAGTGGTGACCCTCGCCCCATCCTTGTTTGTGAATGACTGAGAATTTCAGGGGAGCTGCTTTTATACCCAATCATGGCACCCACCTGTTCCCAATTAGCCCATTCACCCGTGGGATGTTCCATATAAGAGTTTGATGAGCATTCCTCAACTCTCTCAGTCTTTTTTGCCACTTGTGCCAGCTTTTTTGAAACATGTTGCTGGCATCAAATTCCAAATGAGCTAGTATTTGCAAAAAATTACAAAGTTTACCTGTTCGAACATTAAGTAACTTGTCTTTGCAGTGTATTCAATTGAATATAGGTGGAAAAGGATTTGCAAATCATTGTATTCTGTTTTTATTTAGGATTTACACAACGTGCCAACTTCACTAGTTTTGGGTATTGTAGTTAACTGAAATAAAAATGTAAATAAAAAAAAACCAAAAACTAAATAAAAAATACAATGAAAAAATACAAAACTAACTAAAACTAAACTGAATTGCAGATAAAATCAGCTTAGTTTTCATTGATTGTTTCGTTTTCTCCCTCGATTACTGTCCTGTTCAGTCAGAGCTAACCAGTTACTTCCAGAGGGGGGAAGCATAGCGGATATCAGCTGCTGCAGTTGCTGCTTGTGTCAGCCAAAGATGATGCTTCATGCACATAATTCAGTGCCGTTGTATAGGGGGGAAAGGTAATGTTAATTCTAAGGGCTCACAGTCCATTGGGGCCCACAAAACCCACAGTCGCCGCCATGCTAAAATTATTTAGCATTGGTTTACCCAATATTAATACTAATGCATCAGAGTTTAAACAAAGCCATTTTGGCATGCAATATTGGCATGAAATACATTTCAGTAACCCCTTTCTTAAAATGGTTCAATCCATGCTTCGTGCTTGCATTGGAAAATTGTCTGTGTGTTTTTGCTGGCGAGGTCGCAAACTAAGGCAGCAAACAGGGAGCACTGCTCTTGCGAATATGATCTCCTTAGTAAAAAAACAAACACACACACACACACAAATCTGGACGCCAGAAAACAATAGAGAGAGGACAGGAAGAGAAAAGCAGGGGTCCAGAACATTACAAAATTCTTTTCCAAGATAGGCGAGAGTATTTAACTAGCTTGCTATGTTAGCTGTTCAGGCTGGCTATCCAGCTGCTCACGTTACGTAAGAGTAACTTGCGGTCAGCTGAGTAAATAATCGCCTGACAAGAATGGCATTACTCAGTTATTAATGGTATCATCCACAGAAACCGGTAAGGTAATCATTCGCCAGCCATCATATTATGCCATCAAAAAAATCTGGTAGCAGCAGCCTAGGACACGTTCCTCCATTCGTATTATGATTTGTTACTGCATACTTGGCTCTCTCTTGCTATAAGTGATTGTACAGGCTAGGTTTGGCTAGCGAACTACATGCAGTCAGTATGGTAACCTTAGGTGTAACTTAAATAATTGCGGGACAAGGCTGACATTATTTTTACCTTCTTACAAGTGTTTACAGGTACTAAACTGCTACTTTAGCCTGTTGACATAAGTCTTGTTCACGCAGGGGGTAATTTTATAGAGCTTGCCCTCCTCTTAACAATTAGCATTATGAAGCTGGGTGCTGAGAGCTGTGGTACTGGGAAGCCCATTTAGATTTTATTTATTCCATTACTCGGTAGGTTAGTTCTTCAACAGTTGTTCCATGGAACATACAGCGCCCTCCATAATTATTGACACCCCTAATTACGTTTAAATACCTTTCTATCGGAATAGGACCGAAGTTTTGATTGTCTTTGCAGAGTCAAGTGCAAACTTATACCTTAAATTGAGGTAATTGTTAGTGGAAAAAAAGCTTTTTTTCAGCTAACTATAAGACCTTGAATTTTGCTCCCAAATGCCAGGAAACTGCGTATTTGGCACTTAAATTTTCAAATTTCAGGCTTTGAGCCTTCGGCGCTTGTATGGGGGCTGCGCCACCCCTTTCCAAAATTCCTGGATCCGCCCCTGTACTTAACATTGTTCGATTCAAGTGAACTGGTTTATTTTGTATGGCAGTTTCAAAGGAAAAACAAAGCATCCCTTATGGTCGTCTGCTGGAATGGTTTGTAACATCAGTGGTTTTCTTTAAGTACGAATTAAAAACCCAACAAATTAAATCAGTAGATTGCAACAATGAAAAGAAAAATGACTCTGATTGCACCCAATTCTTTATTTAATGTTATTTCCACTTTGTGTCAATTTGAGAGACACGATCAGAGTCCATAAGAATTTTTGACTTAATGATTGTAATAGTTCACAGTAAAACGATATTGGGACTTAACTTCTCTTATTCACAAATGAGATGAACCAGGTTTATTAAATAAATCATAACCTATGAAGTGGAAAGTGTTATGATACGGTCAAATACAAGCATCAGCCTATTGTGCAGTCATACTTTAATCTCGCAAGTGAAACAGGAGAATCGGTAAGTGGAGCACGAGTATAAGGCTGTGAACAGTTTAAAATGGTTGATTCCTCACTGGGAATCTTTTTCTAAGAACAATAAGCTGTTATTTGTTTTTCTATGGACTGCATGTTAAAAATTGATGTTTAGAGCTCTTGGTGCCTCAAGATGATACAGATGAAACACGTACAGATGTTTCTGATGCTTAATAATATATTTATTCTTTCAGATTTCTATGTTTGCCTTTTTTCTTGTTACTTGCATGGGAACTAAAATATTTCAAATACTGTTGGCAGAAGTGAGGCAGAAGTGATCTTGTTTAGATTGAAAGCCATCAATAAATAATTTTATGAATTTATTTCTGTTTTGTTTGATTCCATGATGTATTTTACTGAGTATTAGTAATTAGAATGCAAATCCAAATTACTGTTGTATTTTTTAAACAGGTCGGACACATTGGCCAATGATGTTTAGATTACTGACAGTTACTCATATCTTGTCTTTTCACTTTATTAAGATCAGATTCTGCAGGTAAAATTGCAATAATAATGTGACTATTATTTGACTTGACTTGACCAATTACGGGACTTGACTTGACTTGAATTTCCCCAGAAAAAATGACTTGGGACTTACTTGAGACTAGAAGGTTAAGACTTGAGACTTACTTGAGACTTGCACATGTGTGACTTGGTCCCATCTCTGACGGACGCATTTTAGAAATATAAAAAAAGTCAAAAGCCGTATATCATTGTCTTTATATGAAGTGTTTCCATCAACGCGATTTCCACCCGGCTCCTGGAGCGGAGCCCGCATGCATGTTTTTCCGATCGGACCAGGGAGCGATTCCAGCTCCAGCGCACAGGTATCGCACAAGGAATTCCCTATAGTTCAAAGGGGTTTCCCCACTTTATTGTGTTAACAAATGAGTACCTTCGAGGCAATGTTTATTTATTTGTTCAGAGCAGAGCCGAGGTTTCTGCAGCAACACACATGTATTTACCATTCTCAGTGAATCTAAAGCATACTACCACTTTAAATTATGATCTGAGCTCTGTAATGCCTCGATACCTTTGTGATTTCTATAGGCCAATATCAGAAGTGTTCCTGTGTATCACACGATTAAGTTTGTTACAAGATGATAAAAGAGTAGTGGTTGTCATTCGACATTTGTACAGAATTTGAACATAATTTCATCTAATTCTTGCAATTCAGAGGATGAATCAGAAACTTCAGAATATCAGACTTTATTATTCAACTGAACATAATTCCAGCCATAATTACTGTCTTTAACGGTGCTTTCTTTTCGTTTGTTTCTTCTTCTGTATTGAAATATAGCTTGCTTGTTAGTTGTAATTATTATAATGAGCTCTTCTACTCTTATAATAAGCTCAGTAATCTCTGATACTGTATTTTGGGAGTGTATTCCTACCTTCAGTAGTGCTGTGTTGGGTCCTGCCATGAGGACAAAAACGGATGAATAGCATAGTTCATCCGTTTATATGGAAACACAGGACGCATGCGATGTCCCGTGTCTGCCCCGTCGCCTGTCGTAGCCGGACTTCAGCCATACTAAGCCATTTCCATTTATACGGCTGAAGTCAGGCACCGATGCAGACACGGGTACGTCAAAAATTGCATATCATTGTCTTTATATGAAATGTTTCCATCCAAGTGATTTTCACCCGGCTCCTGGAGCGGAGCCGCATGCGTGTTTTTCCGATCGAACCAGGGATCAATTCAAGCTCCGGCGCACACAAATCGCATGAGGAATTCGCTATATACCCAGGGGGCAAAACCCCTATTTTTTGGAAAACAGACATGGGATGTTGTAAAAAGTTTTTGCCAAAAGTCTTCTCTATACCCCAAATCAAGAATACTGAAAACAAACTTGGAATGTTGTAAAAGGTTTTGCACCAGAAATTGATATCTAGGACCTTCAAAGATCACAACCTGGGTGGAAAATCCAGTTAACTAGCTACTGGAAAGCTACAGGGGGCCAAAAACCCTCTTTTTGGGACATGCTCCTGGCGAAATTATGTAAAAGCAAATATTTAGGTACTACAATGGCATAAATAGTCATACAACTTTAAAATTTGGCAGAGTATCCTGACACGTAGAGGAAAGCAGGAAAGTGGTGTTATGGTGAATATCTATGCATCACATGTACATAGAAAATTTCCCTAACACACTCGCGCACACACACGCACACGCACGCACGCGCACACACACACACACACACGCACGCACACACATCAGCTGAGCAGACGCTGTCTGAAAAACTCCACTACCGCTGGATTGATAAGGGCAGCAACCGGCTCTAAATACGTTTTTACAAAACACTGACACAAACTAGAACGGGCACTCGGTAGAGCGCATACCTTCGCCGACGCCACTGAATCCCTCGCCACTGGCGTTGGTTTCATGCCGATCGGATAAAAATTGACCGAGATATGGCCGAAAGTCGGTTTTGACCTTTTCGTGGCCTTGACCTTGACCTTTGACCCGATCACTCCCAAAATCTAATCGATTGATCCTCAGGTCATGCCAAATGAACCCACCAAATTTTATGAAATTCCGTTCGGTACTTTTTGAGTTATTCGATACACATACATACACACAGACAGACAGACAGACACACAAACAAATAAATACACGGGGATCAAAACATTACCTTCGTCAGCGAAGTCGCTGGCGAAGGTAATTAGTACTACATATAAAAAATTTCTCTCATCATGTTAGTTCTTCTAGTGCACGCTAAAGACCTCTCTGATAGCAGACATGGCTGCGCCACTCTGCTCTGAGGGAGAGAGCGCACACAAACACACACACACACACACACAGAGCAGGGCCTGAAAATTACTTTTTTGCTTGGTAGCGCTGCGCTCCTAAGTTCAAAAAGTTAGGAGCGCGAGCAAAAATTTAGGAGCGCATACACCGAAATCAAAGAAGCACCAATATATATATTTTTTAATGTTTAAAGAAACTACAATACAACTCTCCACATTAACAATACAACTGTCTCCAACAAATGACAATTATTAGACAATATGAGAGTCTTGAGTTTGATTAACAAAGGTTGATTAACAACGGTTTCCACTACATTGGCTTCATTCCATATCTGGAGGCCAGGATTTAAAATTGGGTCTCCTTGCTCTGCCCTTCTATACATCTCCTCACTGCGAGTGAGGCATCAAATATGTCAAGAGGACCCTCCACACTGATGCGAATCAAATCTTCAATTGTGTTGAGGTTAAATGCAGATCTGACGTAAAGTCGTAAAGTCCTTTTTTTGCCTCAATATTGCAATATGAATCAGTCCACAGCGGTAACTTTGCTATTTGTTGGCTTATTATAACATAAGCAGACTTTATAATGAGTTGGATATGTTTGTTTTAAGATTGCCTATGCCACACGCCCAGGCGCGTCTCTAGGACTAAAGATTGGCGCGGCCCAGAGCTCCCCTTAATTACTAACCCTGACTTGCACGCAATCATTTGCATAATTGACAAACAATCCTTCCAGAATTTTCCTGGCTTTTTTATTGTTTTTTTTTATTATTATTATTTGCGGTAACTTTTTCAAAAAGTGGCAATGAAAGTTGCAATGTCTTGGCAATTTATTTTTTTGTCTTCGTGAAATTAGCGTGGATTGGTTGAATTTACTTGAATAGCTGCACTCGCGACATACAACTTCCTTGAGGGACTGAGCAATAGATTCACTCCAAGAACGCGCCGGTACGGTACGGTACATTTCGATACGGCGACAATCATTAATCTGGAAGCGTAATTTCGTGCATTTAAATCAGCGTTATTCAGAATCGCACACAGACGTTTCAAATTGTCTTATATTTTATTTAAACAAAACGATGAAGAAGCGCCTGTTAAATCACTTGATGTGTGGAAAAGGTAGCGCAGACGTTTGACAGCAGTTTGTCATTCATAAAGCGTTGAACAATTTTTGAGTGGCCTAAAAAAATTCTCTGATCTGAATTTATTCCATTATTTGGTCGTCAATAGATCTCGCGGAGAGAGAAACCGTAACTTCAATTGCCAAAATTGGAAAACGTGTTAATAACGGAAAATAACTGAGTACAAGCCAGGAACAATGCTTGATGCAAAGGCATGGTCCGGGCTCCACCATTTATCACTTCCAGAGACGCCACTGCACACGCAATTGTCTTCTAATTTCTGCATTTTCAGGAAAACGTTGCGTGTACTTGCAAATATATAAATGTTTACTGGTCTAAAGACGCCCTGTAAAAAATGTTAATGATTTTTGCAGATAGGATACTGAAGATATGAGCGAAGAAATTGAGACGGGGATTTTAGGGCTGCGCAAAACGCCAAGCCGCGAGGCAGCATATTTTGATAAGTTGCAACTATTAACAGAAATGCGGATCCACTCGTTTACGCACATTTGTCACAGTATTTTCTGTGTATCGTTCTTTCTCCATGTTTGGAAGGACGTTAACGTTTAAAGTGTTTGGACTCAGTAGATAATGCATTGTTAACAGCGAGATTCGGGCCATTATCTTTACAATTGAACACGGTGCTCTTCACCTTCTTATAACCTCAGCCATTCAACATTTTTATGCAACTCTTTGCGAAAATGATCAATTGATTTCCCCGCCGCTTCATCCGAATCACCGTCATGATTTTCAGTTTCAGTAACTTTTGATACCAACTCGACTTTTTTAACGTGAACGGTACCAAAAAAAAAGTCTTCCATTGCTCTTCATTTCATCTTCCGTCCAAATCTTGTGCATAGGTACAATAGTCACTCTCATTCTCGCGAAATGGATTGTTTGACGGCTAATATCAACCATTCTATAATCAGTACTGAGGTTTAGGGCGTCAACCTTCCCCTTGATTGGTCAGAATGGTCCCTGTCAGCTTGAGGGAACACACTGGGTGCGCTCGGCTGCGGTATGTCCAGTAGATTCATGCACTGCTCCGATACATACACCCATCTCTATTTAAGCTGCAGCAGCGGCTGGCATGCCTTCTGACTACCAAATGTACCCGAAAAGAGGCGATTTAATAGGGGGAATAAGCGGTTGCACAGGTGCGACTGTTTTATTGGAAGGTCGCACAGAGTTAATTTTGGCCGCAATTTCGAGCCCTGCACATACAGACACGACACGAAACGCGTTTAACCTCACCCCGGTATTCGATGAATTAAACTCCTACAAACACCATGGTACTGAATTGACAACATCGACATTACTTAATCCTTAAACCGGTGTTCGTTACATCTGTACATATTAGCCTACAACGATGTCAACAGCTCCCTAAATACAATGGTAAGCACTTTCAAAGACGCAGCATTCCCGTTTTTCTGACCCACGAACTTAACTCTGTTTCCAAGCACGTGTACTACATGGCAATTACTTGGCATTCATGTTTCCTATTTCAAAGTGGGTGGCAATATTTCAAAGAAGTTTAACAGTGACAGGCTAATTGAAATTTTGAAACACCTTGTTCTGAAGCAGCCTCTGTGTTCACCACTCTTCCAGTGGGGGAGGGGTAATGCGTCTGCATGTGCTGCAGGGTCTTCCGGCAACACAAAGCTGCCCCTGGATGCCTGTCTGTAAATCATGCCGCGGAAAAATATATCGGCGAACCCACGCTCGAATCGGCCGATGCCGATTCAAGGAAAAAATGCAAATATCGGCCGGCCGATGTATCGGTCGATCCTTAATGAAAATAATGCAATACATATTTCTTTACATCGTGTCTCTGTGACTACACCAGCTTTACAAACACTGTAATCTAACTTATATTCACATTTTACAACAAAATATGCGGAGCAGCAGAAATGCGTACCTTTCTGGAAGGAGTCACAAGCAAGAGGAAGTAAATCCCCAGCGCAACACGGAAAGTACGCCTTCAAAATAAAATGTGCATCGTACTTCCTGTATTTCTCAGACCTTTCCTCTAGCATCTGGCTGCATTCTCAACGTTAATATGAACATTTTCAACTACACAATTCTTTATGACAACATTTATAACACTCAAAAGAACGAAAAAGAGAAAATTTCCGCGAAAATGCTGTCCTTCAAAATAGGGCTGGGCAATATGAGAAAAAATTATATCACGATATATTTTTTTCAAAATGTTCGATAACGATATATATCACGATGTAAATAAAATCACTATTTTTGTTTTTTTTTTTTTCTGTTAAAAAATGAACATTACAAATTTCCAGTACAGTATACTTACTGTTCAAAGCCTCAAAACAAAAGATTTTCAAAACAACAAAACAAAACTACAAAATGATGTAAATTGTTGGTGCAGTTCCTTCCTAATGAACAAAAATAGCATATCAAGCTTTCTGTTCCCTCCTGTGCTAAATACCCTCACAGAGGGTGTGCTGGTTGCAGGGATGCACAAATAGCGCTTTGCAAGGCCGCTGAGACTTGGGAAGTTCCTTTCATTGATCTTCCACCACTGCAGTGGGTCCATCTCGCTGTCTGCATCTGCTGTCATCAGGTACTTTTCCAGTTCCCGTTCAACTCTCTCTCTGTCACTGAGTGCTGGGCTGGAGTGTGACTTCTTAAAGAAGCTGCCCAATGATTTTTTTTGTTTCTTCAGGGAGGGAGCAGGAGGGACTGCAGCATCTCCTGCCTCTGCTTGCTCTGGTGCTGCTTCCTCTGTTCGGACTGAAGTGGACGGGTCCTCCAACATCTCAGAAACTGCTCTCATTTTGATGGCATTGATGTTTTCTGGCTTGATGTAGTGTGTCTTGAAACGCAGATCTACCAATGTTGCAACATCAAGGAGCTCCTCAGTAACCGGGTCAGCGTACTTCTCATCCAAGTATGACATCACTGTCATCTTCAATTCCTTGGTGAGCAGAGTTTCATCATCGAATGTCTTGAGGATCTGTGTTCTGAAAAGCTGCAGCATCGGTTTGAGGTATGACACACTCACATAATTTTCACTGGACAGTGAGGCAGTGAATTCCAGGAGCGGATTCAGGGCCCCATGCACAGACTCCAGGACCTCTATGTCCTGCCATGCTGGAACCAGTTGTCTGGTTTTCTTGTCTGCTCCTAAGACCTGCGAGATGGCCTTCTGCTGCTCCTGCAACCTGTCCACCATATTTTGGCGAGAGCCCCACCTAGTGGGTGACTCGGTCACCAACTTGTGCAGGGGTAGATGAAGCACTTCCTGAGCAACAGCCAAGTCTCTCTTCTTCTTCCAAGAAAAGCTGAAGGCAGCCACTGCTTTTTTACACACACCCACAGCGCGCTCCACTTTCTTGTTCTTTCCTGCTCTCTCTGAAAATAAAAAAAATAAGAAAACCAGTATGATCATTTATAATGCAGAATATTGCACATGAGGGGCTGCATATACAAGCCAGTCTTTTTTTTTTAAATTAACAGACAAGGGCATGAATCCAACATAATTCAAACTATGTTAGCATCTTCTGAGGTGGCTACATAATCTTTGTGAAATGCATAAAGAATAATTTGAAGGGTGGCCTAATAAACATTAGCTTATGCAGAGTATTGACTCTAACATTGTGAAATGTTCTTCTATTCTATTTTTTTAACAGTTAAAAAAAGATTAGAATGAACTTTTTTCATATTTATATGACTTGAAAATAAAATTAAGATAGGCCTATGCTATTCTGCTATTCAACTTACCAACAGCTGAGTGAAGTCGATGCCCAAAACACTGCAGACGAGTCCAGTTGTTGAGGGAGGTGGCTTTCACTAAATTCGCCCCACTATCTGTGGTAATGCAAACTTGTTTGCTTTCACTTAGCCCCCATGACGCAAGCGCTTCTGTCAGTCCCGATGCAATTTCTTCACCAGTATGGTCTTCGGGAAAGTATGGCGTTTGGAGGCATCTGCTCTTTAAAGTCCAGTCTTCGTCAATATAGTGAGCAGTGAGGCTCATGCACGGTTCGGACGTTCGACTTGACCACAAGTCCGATGTGGTAGCGAAGTATGCCACGGCTTGCAGTTCCCTCTCAACCATTCCTCTGCACTCAGCATACAGTTTTGGGATTGCTGTCTGCGAAAAGTGCTTGCGCCCTGGGAGTTGATAACGAGGGTCGATCACTTTAATTAGATTTTTAAATTCTTCTGTTTCAACGGTGCATATTGGCAGTATGCCTTTTGCGATGAATTGTGTGATTGCATGCGTAATGTCTTTGTATTGTTTCAATGTTTTCTCATACGCCTTGATGCTGGAAAGAGCAGACTGTATGGTCTGTTGATCAAGCTTCCTACCGGTGGTCGAGGGGGCAATTGCGGTCTGGGAACACCGTGTATGCTCTGCTGGGTGATATTGTTTTAAATGCTGAAACAGATTGCTGGTGTTTCCTGTTTTAGTAGGGACATGCTTTCTGCATATTTTGCACAGTACATTCAACTGCTGTTTGTCTGACTTCAAATACCCAAAGTACCTCCACGCAGCGGAACTTTTCTGGCCCTTCTTTTCTATGATTTCCTCCTGGTCAGTGGGCAGACTTGATTGCTGGTCAGAATCAGGGTCAACCGAGTTATCGCTCATTTTTTTAAATAATGTTGTCGTTTTGACGGTTGGAGAAATAGGGTTAGCCTTGCTGTAAACTTCACTACAACTGTACGCTGCTGCTGCTACTACTATATGTGTATGTGTTGTGTGTTCATTTGCGCAACCTAGCCTGGCTCCCTCCCACTGATTGATTGCGTGCACAACCTAACTTGGCTCTCTTCCCACTGATTGGTTACGTGCGGCAGTGTTTAGTTATGATTGGCAATTCGCGTGTCTGTGAAAACTTAGATGAATTTTTTTTTAAGGCGTCGGCTTATCGAACGTGTTTCATTTCTAATCGTATAAATTTTATACTGCGAATAATCGAAAAATCGCCCAGGCCTACTTCAAAATGAAAGTGCGCTTCAACATCCGGTTTATAATATAGTGCAACAACATCACACCATTACACTTTCTACGCATTCATTAATATTTTAGTAGCTCCGATCTTTTCGTAGAAAACAAAATCTGCACATGCGGCTGACCACACGTAGTGCTTGTGTAAATTTAAGAATAAATTATGCTTGTCACTACTGGAAATTACAATTTTAATTCATAGTGCGCTCTGTTATGTACACAATACGCAGATGCCTTTGAAACACGTTAAGTGCTTCTCTGATCCGTCCCACCGCGGTGCGAATAGTAGAACTGCTTCTCTTGCCGGTGCCTTTGTGGGGCAGGTAGCCGATCTCTTTCCCCCAATTCAGTGCGCTGCGGGGTGAATAGCCACTTCCAAAATAAAAGTGGAGGCACATTGTTGTCTCCGTCAGATATAATTCCTGACACAGAGGTCTCCCCAATTATGCACCGATGCGCTCGTCTGCAGTTGATAGTTGTGACTGAGCCTCCTCTACCTGCGGCTGATGTATTTTTTTGTGCGCTTATGCATTTCTTTGCCTCCAGGTTCATGTCAAACCATTAACGCTGCACCTTGGGCATGGTTTTTTTGGACTACAGAGACAACATTAATGGCATCATGTCCTGGACATGTCTGGGGCAAGTCCCCGAAAATAAAAAAAAAAGAGGTCTAAATGTGGGTGGGGTCTGCAAAAGAGTATATAAGGAAAAGAATTGAAACAGTAAAGTAGTAGGAGAAATTGCAAGGAGAAGGATGCATGTGACCAGACCTGTCATTTCTGTTCAAGACCTGTGAAGTTTCTTTTGTGGATTTTTGCCTGTGTTTGAGCCTTTTTCCTCACCCAGCACATCACCAGGAAACCCACCAAAGGGACTGTAAATATTTCTGTTTTTGTTGTATTCAATCTTGGTCTGAAGTTGTAGGTTAGTGTTAGTCTTTGTCTGTTCATTAAATGTGTTTAAATTTTTAAAACTGTGTCTGTCATCCCTTGCTGTTGCTGTTGCTGATATGTTGTAAATGTAATAACAAATTGGGGCCATAACAATGCATACAAATAATATGTCTCAAAATAAATGAGTTAGAAAGAGTTAGTTCCTCAAAGTTCCTGGGGGTCTCACAGATGAGTCACAAAATTTCAGATGTCACATAGCAAACTTAATATCCAAATTATCCAAATATGTTGGATTATTCTTCAAAATAAGATACTTCCTCCCAGCATCTGCTCTCCAAACCCTTTACAAAACCCTGTTTGAGCCACATATCAATTGCTGTAATGTCATATGGTGCAACACCTTCCCCAGTCATCTTATAAAACTTGAAAGTTCACAAAAGAAGATGATACGAGCTATGTCATGGGCCAGGTACAATGCACCCTCATGCCCCCTGTTCCTTCGCTATGGTCTCCTTAGGCTTGCAGAGTTGCATGTGCATCAAAATGCTTGTATGAAGTAGATTATCTGAGCTTGTTTCAGTCTATAGTCCACTGCACGCTCATGATGCTAGAAAGAAACATCATAGTCCGGTAGCTTAAGGTCTAATATTGGTCGAATCGCGCACTTTGTGAAAAAAGCGTCAAAATTTGCAAAATATTTCATTTGTGTATACTCTTTCATATTTTAAATGGACACACGCGATTGCGCCAATATTTTAGCCGCTATCTTGAAATAAAAATGGCCGCCGAAGAAATCTGAGATTTTGCATTTTCAGCCATAACTTCAGTTCTAGATCAACAAGAGTCATGAATTTGGTGTCTACACCCAGGTTTTGAGGTACCAGCTATCCATTAAAGGCATTTTCCTATCGGTTCAGTCATACATTCATCTCAAAATGACAGTTTTTGTTGAAAATATTAGAAAGCATATGTCTACATGCGAATATTATGATCATTGCGCACAGTTGTGTTCAACAAATGGCGGTATGAGTATTTTGTCCACAGTTATATATGAAATGTAGCAAGATTTCAGACAACTGCAAATATCTTAAAGCACTATCTTGTTTGCACCTTCATTAGATAACAATTATTCAGAATGTGATTCTGAGCATTGAATCATCTGTTGTAAAAAATAAAACTACGAGATGAAATATTTTCATATTTTATATTTTTTATTATGTTCTGTTCATCTTTTGGCTTTTACAACATATGTACATAAGGTACACGAGATTCGCAGGAGCAACAACTTGGTCAGTCTGGAGAGGTTAATATCTATTATCATGGATGTATGGCCTGAATGTTGATAAATGTGTTGCGGCTTATTAACATGTTACTCACATATGACTTGTATGGTTGACAACTTCCAATTTGGAGCATGACATGGAATAAATTTTTAGCGCTACCTTCTTAAATTGGATATTTCTAAGTCTGTGGGGTCGTTTGAAACCTTTTGCAGTTTGACAATAAAGATGCCAAGTGGGTTAATATTGTGACAAGCGTCTCTGTCATTCATTGCAAGAATGTAAGAGCACCCAACTTCGAATTTGTGAAAATATTAAACATGTTAAAGATCACAGAAGAGCAAAAATGCATTGTACAGGTTTTTGATACTCGTGGGGTATGTTAAAGTTGTTTAATGCCAACGTCTGGCCATTTGTCTCTGATTCCAATCATCCCAATTCACTGATTGTGCTGCTTACATTAAAATGCTTCTGGTTGCCTCCTAAATGTTGTATACTACTTAAAAATGGTCCTGGTAGACAGGATTTTAATTCCATTTACAGCCTGGAGTTTGACGCAGCTTAATGGCCATGATCAGAAGAGGAGATTCAAATCCATGCTTACCTGTTGTTGATATAAACAGAAGCCTGGTGCATTAGGTATGTATGCAATTCAAGATCAGTCGATAGTGCTGATCTCTAGAATTAACTGAATCCAATAATTTTGCTTAAAATCGTTTTAACGCTGAATTCATGGCTGTCGGGACGCCTAATGTGTGCATGCTATTGCTTAATTTCTTATTAATGGTGGTGGTAAATTCAATTCAATTAATTCAATTTTCAGGTGGGTGATTGGCACACAAGTCCAACGACAAAGATTCCAAGTCAGATTCTCAGGTGTGAAGAAGACCAACCATGGTTTAAAAGTGTTCATTAGTGAATCCAACTGAAGGGCCCTCTGTAAAAGGTGGACAGACTCGAAAGACATTGGTCACAAACCGGAAACTCTGCGTAGTTTGCCAAGAGGATTGTTGACCCTTCAAACGCCCTGGGGAAGAGACATTGTGGGTACAAACTATTTGCAGAAACTCTCTGTTACAACCCCCACAGGCCTAGGGGTGCAGGGGGGGGTAGGTAACTGGATGTTAAAAATTTGGTAAGAACCGGGAGATGTTTAGGATGTAGTGATTGAGTAGAAATAATAATACAAGGGGGACAAAGTAGCAACTCGGTGCACAACGGTTTACTGTGGTGTAAGATAGACTTAAGAAAACAGAACAAATAAGACAATACAGACTCTCACAACCAAGGTCAAGGGACGCTGGATGTTGCCAAAAGAAACAGCAAAAACAAACTAGCTAAGATAGACCACTCTAACCTAGTGCATCAAGTACACAAAACAAAAGCCTACCTACACTAACTAGCATATAAGTACAGTGGTTGGCAACCACCCCTAAAGGCTAGTGGGTCTATACATTGCAAATCCTACGGGCATATGTACAGGAGCCCCCAGTCTTACCTGTCCCAGGACCTGGAAGTGAACACAAAGCAAACAAAATACAGTCAAATGAATAAGGGGTAACAAAAACAAAATGAAGATACAGGCAGTTCGCACTAACACAACAAAATCAAAGCAAGGCAAAACTACAGAATAGCAAACAATTCAGGATTTTAAACACTGTGGTAGATCCAGGTTGGTTGACTGTTGGATGACATGGAAGCTTTGGATTGGTTGAAGTGGAACTGGGAAGACTGTGGTTGGTGGAGGCGGGACTTGGATGATGAAGATTGACAGGTGGCACACAAATGAAGATGGTGGCAGATAAGGGCAAGCAAGTCAGACATACATAGCACGTAACACTCCCCCCCTTAAGAACTAACTTAATCCTAAGTTAGTTTATACACTCAAAAATATACAAATTTCTAATTTACACAGAAAACTACATTCTAAATTTTATTTTATTTTCAGAGACTAAAACAATACAGCAGTCTCCCTTACAAGTACACAATATATAACAGTAAGCCAAAGTGTCCCATTTTTTTCAATAATGGTGTGACAGCATTTAATACATGCAAAACACATCTCCTAAAATGCTAAGGGCTTACATAGGCTACCCAAAAATACGAGACAACGCATCAGCTAGTACATTTTCACTTCCTTTTTTATGGTGAATGTTTAAATTATATTGTTGTAGAATCATCGACCATCGCATGAGGCGCTGGTTCTGATTATACATTCGAGATAAAAACACCAATGGATTGTGGTCCGTAAAGACTTCAACGGGGACGGAACTTGAGCCCACATACACTTCGAAGAACTGTAAGGCTAATAAAAGTGCTAGTGCCTCCTTCTCTATGGTACTATAGTTTAGTTGATGTTTATTAAATTTGCGCGAAAAGAAACTGATGGGGTGATCAATTCCATCAGAATCCTCTTGTAGCAATACTGCACCAACTCCCAGAGCACTTGCATCAACCTCTAACTTAAACGATTGTGCAAAATCTGGAGCAGCAAGTACAGGTGCACTGCATAGTAAGAGCTTAACAGCCTCAAAAGCATTTTGACAATCTGAGGTCCACTTAAAAGGTGTCTTAGTACTAAGCGCGTCTGTTAAAGGAGCCACGACAACCGAGAAGTTCCTGCAAAAACTCCTGTAATATCCCGCCATTCCTAGAAAACGACGCAACTCACGCCTAGTTGTAGGCACAGGGAAAACGACAATCGCAGCAACCTTTGCTTCCAATGGCCTAACCTGGCCATTACCCACTTGCTTTCCCAGATACGTTACAGTCGCTTTACCAAATTCACATTTGGCGAGGTTCAGAGTTAATGTTGCTTTGGCTAACCTCTCAAACACACAATGCAGCACAGACATATGGTCAGCCCAATTATCTGACCTAATCACCAGGTCATCCAAGTAGGCATAACAATCTGGAATACCCATAAGCACCGTATTCACAAGACGCTGAAAGGTAGCTGGGGCGTTTCGAAGGCCAAATGCTAAAACATTATATTGGAGAAAGTTGTCGGGGGTGACAAATGCCGAAATCTCAGAAGCATGAGGAGTTAAAGGCACTTGCCAATACCCCTTCAACAAGTCAATTTTAGTGACAAACTTAGCGGCACCAATGTTATTGATGCAGTCCTCCATTCTCGGGAGAGGGTAGGAGTCTGGCACAGTAACTGCATTTACTTTCCGAAAGTCTGTGCAGAAGCGTGACGTTCCATCAGGTTTTGGGACAAGAATACAAGGCGAGCTCCATGGACTATGACTGAGCTTAGCCAAGTTATTATCCAAAAGATATTGCACTTCCCGTTTCATGGCCTCACGTTTTGCAATATTAACTCGATATGGGTGTTGCCTAATTGGGGCAGCACCGCCCACATCAATATCATGGTGTATTGCAGTGGTCTGAGACGGGGTATCACCAAAAAGAGTAGGAAACTTGTGGATTAAATTCACTATATCAGACCTCTGATTATCTGATAAATCAGTGAGATGGGATGACAAATCTAACAGAATTTCTGAATTAGTCAGTCTAGCACATTGCTGTGGGGCATTCCGAAGTACAAGGCCATCCTCATCCTCTGTACCATCAACACTGGGATTAGGAACAGGGCTAGTAGTAGAAATGTGGGACACAGGCAGAACTTTTTTAATATCTGACAGAGGCACTTCTCTGGGATGATATGCTTTAAGCATATTAATATGGCAGACGCGTGACTGACGCTTACGATCGGGCGTTTGAATTACATAATTACTTTTGCTTAGTTTTTCCTCCACAGTGTAGGGACCAGAAAAACGGGCTGACAAAGCAGATCCAGCAACAGGCAACAGAACAAGGACTTGATCACCAGGTTTGAAACTGCGCTCAACAGCCTTCCAATCAAAACAACGCTTCATTTTACTCTGAGACGAAGAGAGCGATTCTTTAGCAAGGGAACAGGCATGGTGCAATTTCTCTCGAACCTGACAAACATAATCCAACACATTAGACTTTACATCAGGAACAGACATGAACTGATCCTTCAACACTTTTAATGGACCTCTAACAGTATGCCCAAACACGAGTTCAGCAGGACTGAACCCCAATGATTCCTGCACTGCTTCTCGTAAAGCGAACAAAATATATGGCAGCCCATCCTCCCAGCCATTTCCAGTCTCCAGACAATATTTACGGAGGGCAGACTTGAGAGTCTGATGCCAACGCTCTAGCGCCCCCTGACTCTCAGGATGGTAGGCACTTGCGATCTGATGTTTAATTGATAAAGATTGCAAAAACTGTTGAAACTGCTTGGAAAGGAAGTTCGTACCTTGATCTGTCTGAATAATTTTCGGAAACTCAAATATTGAAAAAAAACGTGTCAATGCTTTGATCACGTTCTTGGCAGTGATTGTGCGCAATGCAATGGCTTCCGGAAATCTAGTCGCAGTACACATGATTGTAAGTAAAAACTGTTGACCAGATTTCGCCTTTGGAAGCGGACCAACACAATCAACAATAACGTGCTGAAAAGGTTCACCAAGTACTGGAATAGGACAGAGTGGGGCTGGTGGAATAACCTGGTTCGGTTTCCCTGCAATCTGGCAAACGTGACAAGATCGACAGTGCTTTGAAACAGCATTTTTAAGTCCTGGCCAAAAGAAATGCCTCAAAACGCGATTATACGTCTTTGTAACGCCTAAATGACCAGACCATGAATTTTCATGTGCCAAAGCCAATATGTGCGGTCGATACGCGACAGGCACAACAATTTGGTAAACTATACCCAATTCGCTTCCCTTAGATAATGGAGAGGACCACTTCCTCATTAGCAACCCATTGTCAACAAAATAAGCGATCGGCTTCTCTTTCATCACAACTGGTGTGACTGCCATCTCAAAACACTTACGTAAGGAAGAATCATTTTCCTGAGCGGCAACAAGTTGTTCACGTGTAGCAGGAAATTTAAGAGGAGACACTTCTAAAGAGGAGGTAAGAAATTCGTGTTGCTCTTTTTCAGAAATCTCTTGAGGTTTGACCTCCGTACTCATCTCTGGTTGCATGCCTGGTAGTTTTTGTTCGATGCGAGAAATATCGTCGGTAAAAGTCGATGATAAAACAGATTGCGACAGATCAACTTCCTCGCCCCATTTCTTAGATTGAGCTCGAGTAAGCACACATGCAGGGAACACAGCAGAATTTGAGCCCGATAAGTCAGACATAGGGCAGGATACGGGTTTATTTAAAACCTCAAGGACTGGATGCACTTTACCGCCGGCAATATCATTTCCCATAATAAAATCAACGCCACGAACAGGCAAAGCGGACCGTACAGCCACATTAAAATAACCCGTGACCAATTCAGTCTGAAGATGAACTTTGTGTAAGGGAACAGTAACAAAGGACATATTAATTCCCTGAATTATCACGTTAGCACCACTATATGTCAGATCCGATACTGTTATGACATCGGCTAACACAAAGGACTGCGAAGCTCCAGTGTCTCTTAAAATCCGAACGGGTTTTTGGTCGTTCGCATCTCCAGAAAGAGAAATAAAACCACCGAAAATAAACGGCTCAAAACCATCTTCCGGATGGCTTTCGGAAGCGTTCAAACACGGGGTGCTTTGGGAAACAGATCTTACAAAACCGGTTGGTTTAACAGTGGCAGCATTTTTCCTTTTTAAAGCCAAACAATTAGCTATAACATGCCCTACTTTGTGGCAATAAAAACATTCTCGGTCTTCTTTTGAGCGTATTGGGGGCGATTTGGAATTTTCTGGCAGTTCACCTGCTTTGGAACTACGGGTAGCAGCCAATTTAGATGCGTGAGAAGAACCGAACACAGTCTTATGAGTGAGTGCAAACTCATCTGCAAATATCGCAGCCTCAGACAAGGACATCACCTTCCGTTCGTTTAGATAAACCACAACACTCTCTGGAACACAATTTTTAAACTCTTCCATTAAAATTAATTCTCGAAGAGAGCCATAGTCATGAACTTTACTTGCAGAACACCATTTGTCAAACAGAGTTCCCTTCTCTCTGGCGAACTCTACAAATGATTGGGCTGAAGTTTTCTTTTGATTTCTAAATTTTTGTCGGTAGGCCTCTGGCACCAATTCATATGCTCGAAGAATAGCTGCCTTTACAGCCTCATAGTCCATGCTTTCTTCTAGTGTTAGGGTAGCCACTACATCTTGAGCTTTGCCAACAAGTTTGCACTGCAGCAAAGTTGTCCAAACTTCTTTGGGCCACTTAAGAGCTACAGCCAAACGCTCAAAAGTGCTGAAATATGCATCTACCTCAGTTTCCCTGAAAGAGGGTAGAGCCACATGTCTCCTGACATCATAACCAGCTAAATCAAAAGGTGAGGACATATCTGGAGAAACCATTGAGGCGTTTTGCTGTGCAGCGTTTTGTAGCTCTAGCTGCCGCAATTTAACTTCTGCCTCCAATTCCAGTTTACGCTTAGCCAGCACAAACTCCTGTTCTTGTTTCTGTGCCCTCTCTCGTGCCTCAATCTCCGCCTTTTGTGCCTTCTCCTCAGCCTCAAGTTTTAACCGAGCGAGACGGACCTTTAGCCGTGCATCGCTCCCGGACCAAACCGCACTTGGCGAGTATGGCTCAAACTTGGGCAAAGTTGGTGGAGGGGTAGTCGGAGGCATCTCCTCCTGCACTTTCACTGCTGGAGTAACACCGGCGCCCCAAGGAGACTCATGACTCACAATAGGCATAGCAGGTGATACATCAGGTGGGACACGAGGACAAACTGCAGCAGGCGAAACAAGAATTTTTAGTTCTACCAGCTTGTCTCTCACCTGTGACTTAATCTCTCTCTTCCGGAGAGCAGTAGACACTACAAGACCAATATGATCTGCTATACTAAGCAGGTCAATTTTTCGACACTTATCCAGTGCGTCATCTGACGGGTTTCCCAAAAAATCTTTGACATCAAACAAAGACATTGTCTGTATTCTACCAAAACACAACAACCACACAATATTACCTTTACTAATTACTACAAATCAGCAGCCCACCAGTTGGCACTGCTCCCGGACGAGCCCCCACAATATGTTACAACCCCCACAGGCCTAGGGGTGCAGGGGGGGGTAGGTAACTGGATGTTAAAAATTTGGTAAGAACCGGGAGATGTTTAGGATGTAGTGATTGAGTAGAAATAATAATACAAGGGGGACAAAGTAGCAACTCGGTGCACAACGGTTTACTGTGGTGTAAGATAGACTTAAGAAAACAGAACAAATAAGACAATACAGACTCTCACAACCAAGGTCAAGGGACGCTGGATGTTGCCAAAAGAAACAGCAAAAACAAACTAGCTAAGATAGACCACTCTAACCTAGTGCATCAAGTACACAAAACAAAAGCCTACCTACACTAACTAGCATATAAGTACAGTGGTTGGCAACCACCCCTAAAGGCTAGTGGGTCTATACATTGCAAATCCTACGGGCATATGTACAGGAGCCCCCAGTCTTACCTGTCCCAGGACCTGGAAGTGAACACAAAGCAAACAAAATACAGTCAAATGAATAAGGGGTAACAAAAACAAAATGAAGATACAGGCAGTTCGCACTAACACAACAAAATCAAAACAAGGCAAAACTACAGAATAGCAAACAATTCAGGATTTTAAACACTGTGGTAGAACCAGGTTGGTTGACTGTTGGATGACATGGAAGCTTTGGATTGGTTGAAGTGGAACTGGGAAGACTGTGGTTGGTGGAGGCGGGACTTGGATGATGAAGATTGACAGGTGGCACACAAATGAAGATGGTGGCAGATAAGGGCAAGCAAGTCAGACATACATAGCACGTAACACTCTCTTAGAATTCAATCACATTGGATGTTTGCCAGAAGATACCAACCTTGAGAGACTTGACAATGGTAATGGAATTGAAGAGTCTTTCAGGGACAACCAGGCGGTTTGGCATAAAGGGTGTTGGAACAGGTTTGACAAACAGAAGCTCCAATGCGCCCAGAAGAGGAAGGCCAATAAGGAGAGAGCGCTTGAGGCGAGCCCTGTAAAGACCAGGAACAGTGGTGTGTTTTCAATAGCAAGGTCCAATAACTGTTTCTTCTGTGAGGCAAATGACCAGTCTGAAAAACTTCACAAAGTCCAGATGAACCAACTGGACCAACGGGTCCGTGAATATGCACTGATCCTACAAGACACGAAGCTTCTGGGAAAACTTTCTGAACTTTCTGAAGGCCTTGGATGCATGCTATCATTTAAGCTGCATGACTGCACTGCATAGTCAGGTTAGGCAATATGAACAGCTCCAAAAGCCTGAGAATGTACCAAGGTTATTGCATAGTCTTGTTTTCGCTGAGCTCGTTTCTTATCTGGAAGAATGCTGTAATGATGAAATTGTGCCAGTCTTCAAGCTGTCAGACTTGGCATAGCTGTATGAAACCCGAATCAAAGAAAAAATTCTGAATACAGATTCTTCACCCAGAATCCACACAACAAGACTGAAGGAGAGATTACTGAGTGCTATACCAGATCTTCGAGCTCAACAACAAGGTCGTGAAGTGGTGCTGATGTTCGATTCCGATATTGGTGAAGCAATAAAGATTGCCTGCTCTAAAAACGATGATGACGCTATGCATTTGGCGCGTGCAGCTCAAATAATTCGAAGGGACATTTTTAGCAAAGAGTATTCCTTTGATGGTTCATTTGAAGCAGGCTGTGAATATGATGCTGTCCCAGAAAGTGTCCTAGCTCTGCTGAGCATGATCCTGAGAGGGCCAAGTATCCACGAACAAAAGGAATCTGGTGCCTCGGCTGACGTAGCTATTTTCCTGTCTCAGTTTCTGATGTTCAATGCCAAGAAATCCCAAAGAGAGACGGCTGGATCTCATACCCGCCACCAGAAATCCAGAGAAACGCCTTTGATGATTTACACAGGATTGATGCTTCATGCCAAGACGCGTCAGAGGGGAATTATTGAAAAACTGTCAAGTCGTGGTCTGTGTATTTCAGGATCCAAGAAATCTCGAAACAGCTCGCATGCAAAGTTTGCGCACAATACGAGCGAGATGGATGCGTGTGCCCAGCTTCCTTGAAAGGTGACATATTCACAGTTGGAGCTGTAGATAACATAGGCCATAATCTATCTGCCAGGAATGCAATGGACTCGTTCCATGGAACAGCCATATCACTGATGCAGTTTCCCTTGCAGGACAATCCAGGAATAGCCAGGGAGCCGATCACTATTAACTCAGCCACAGAGAGAACCGTGATGCTACCAGCTGAGTACACAGAAATTACTCCGGCAATGCTCCCTGAAACAGATCTATTTGCTCCAGTTTCCACAAACCAATGCAAGGCTGAAACTACACTACTGGCTGCATCGAGCGAGACAGAACACACTTGGTTGGAATCGATTTAATGCTCTTAGGTTTATGGAAAAGTCCCGAAAATGTCTGAATGGATTCCTTGCACCTTAAAACATGGGTGCAGACACCAAAATCATGTTTCTAGCTGTTCTAGAACGAAAGTAATGGCCAAAAATGCAAAAATCTTGGACGTGCGGGCTGCCATTTCGAATTTCAAAATGGCGGCTGAAATCTTTCAGCTATCACTTGTGTCCCTTTAAAATCTGAAAGAGCATAAAAAAATGAGCCAGTGTGCAAATTTTCACACTTTTTTCACAAAATGCACGATTTTTTTGTAAGCTACCAGACTATCTTATCATTGGCAAAAAAAAGAACACTTAAATGTACCAGCTTGAGTATTACATGCAGGAGGCCGCGAATTTGGAATGAACTCGATGAGAACACGAAAGTGTTGAAGCCTATCTCCACCTTTAAGAAGACACTAAAGGACAAATTGCTAAGATCATACATCTAACTATCACGTGGTACCTATTACTTATCTGCCCTAGGAAAGATGTGGTGTTAAGTGCTAAATGTTGTGTATGTGTCTGTATTTGTCCTGTTATTATTATTACTTTTTTATAATGTTTATGTTTGTTCTCAGGCTCCCTCCTGAAAGCTTTTGATTGCTTTTTTGGGAGGTCTGATTCACACATGATCCTGTAACTTCAGTTATGCACTACAAATAATGTGTATGCCTGTATGAAATTTTAAAAAAATCATTGCTGTAGTCAGATAATGACTGTAGAACTAGGGAGATTTCTTTTTTGGTACTTTTTATTATTCAAAACAGATATTGGGGCAATATACACTCAACAAAAATATAAACGCAACACTTTTGTTTTTGCTCCCATTTGTCATGAGATGGACTCAAAGATCTAAAATGCATTCCAGATACACAATATTACCATTTCTCTCAAACATTGTTCACAAATCTGTCTAAATGTGTGATAGTGAGCACTTTTGCTTTGCTGAGACAATCCATCCCACCTCACAGGTGTGCCACATCAAGATGCTCACCAGACACCATGATTAGTGCACAGGTGTACCTTAGACTGTCCACAATAAAAGGCCACCCTGAAATGTGCAGTTTTTGCTTTATTGGGGGTCTGGGGACTCAGAACCAGTCAGTATCTGCTGTGACCACCAGTTGCCTCATGCAGTGCAACACATCTTCTTCGCATAGAGTTTATCAGATTGTCAATTGTGGCCTGTGGAATGTTAGTCCACTCCTCTTCAATGGCTGTGCGAAGTTGCTGGATATGAGTGGGAACTGGTACGCGCTGTCGTATACACAGGTCAAGCACATCCCAAACATGCTCAATGGGTGACATGTCCGGTGAGTATGCTGGCCATGCAAGAACTGGGACATTTTCAGCTTCCAAGAATTGTGTACTGATCCTTGCAACATGGGGCTGTGCATTATCTTGCTGAAACATGAGGTGATGTTCATGGATGTATGGCACAACAATGGGCCTCCGGATCTCATCACGGCATCTCTGTGCATTCAAAATGCCATCAATAAAATGCACCTGTGTTCTTCGTCCATAACAGATGCCTGCCCATACCATAACCCCACCACCACCATGGGCCACTCGATCCACAACATTGACATCAGCAAAGCGCTCACCCACACGACGCCACACACGCTGTCTGCCATCTGCCCTGAACAATGTAAACCGAGATTCATCTGTGAAGAGAACACCTCTCCAACGTGTCAGACGCCATCGAATATGAGCATTTGCCCACTCAAGTCTGTTACGGCGACGATCTGGAGTCAGGTTAAGACCCCGATGAGGACGACGAGCATGCAGTTGAGCTTCCCTGAGACGGTTTCTGACAGTTTGTGCTGAAATTCTTTGGTTATGCAAACCAATTGTTTCAGCAGCTGTCTGAGTAGCTGGTCTCAGACGATCTTGGAGGTGAACCTGCTGGATGTGGAGGTCCTGGGCTGGTGTGGTTACACGTGGTCTGCGGTTGTGAGGCCGGTTGGATGTACTGCCATATTCTCTGAAACGCCTTTGGAGACGGCTTATGGTGGAGAAATGAACATTCAATGCCCGAGCAACAGATCTGGTTGACATTCCTGCTGTCAGCATGCCAATTGCACGCTCCCTCAATGCTTGCGCCATCTGTGGCATTTTTCTGTGAGACAAAACTGCACATTTCAGAGTGGCCTTTTATTGTGGGCAGTATAAGGTACACCCGTGCACTAATCATGGTGTCTGATGAGCATCTTGATGTGGCACACCTGTGAGGTGGGATGGATTGTCTCAGCAAAGCAAAAGTGCTCACCATCACACATTTAGACAGATTTGTGAACAATGTTTGAGAGAAATGGTAATATTCTATATATAACTGGAATGAATTTTAGATCTTTGAGTCCATCTCATGACAAATGGGAGCAAAAACAAAAGTGTTGCGTTTATATTTTTGTTGAGTGTATTACCGTGGCCATTATTGTAAGTCTTAGCTTTCATAATGGCTGAAAACCTATTGTTTCATAATATGTTGGTTTGACCTCAGCATGTCGTTTAAGCGTGTATGAGATACAGCACCCTCAATAATTTTTGGCACCCCTGGTTAAGATGTGTTAAAAGCCTTAAAATAAATTCAATTTTTATTGCAGAAGCATACTCTCACACTGAAAATTGTAGAAAATGTAACCTTCAACTCAAGTGAATTTTAAGGCGAAAAAAAAATCCCTGACTAAGAAATAATTATTTTTCATAAAAGTCACCTGTTCCACAATTATTGGCACCCCTAACAATTCCAATTAAATGTAATTGAAGTATTTCTGTCATTTCCACAGTAGTTTACAAAGTTGATCAGAGTATCTAGGAACATTTTATTAGTAAATCATCACTTCCACTTTCCCTGGGGTATAAATATGACGTGACACAAAGGCCATTTCTCTTATCCACTTTTCAACGTGGGAAAGACAAAGGAACACACCATTCAAGTAAGGCAGATGTGTGTCGACCTTCACAAGTCAGGCAATGGCTACAAGAAAATAGCCACTCGCCTGCACCTGCCCATACCTACTGTCAGAGGAATCATTAAGAAGATTAAAACAACTGGAACAGTGGTAAACAAGCCTGGTCGAGGACGCAAGGTTATTTTGCCACCACACACAGTGAGGAGGATGGTAAGAGAAATAAAAAGTTTTTGCCAAAGCACAATGTTAAGGAATTGCAACAAATGGCAGCATCTTGGGGTAACAAAGTCTCCAAAACAACCATCAGGTGCTATCTACATGCCTACAAGCTGTTTGGGAGGCATGCACGGAAAAAACATTTTCTCACTCACAATCATAAACGCAATGTCTGGAGTTCGCTAAGCAGTACTGGGACTTCAACTGGGACCATGTGCTTTGGTCAGATGAGACTAAGAGAGCTTTTAGGGCACAAACACTTTAAGTGGGTCCTGCGGAACACAAAAGTTGAGTATGCAGAAAAGCACCTCATGCCCACTGTGAAGTATGGGGGAGGATCAGTGATGCTCTGGGCCAGGTTCTCTGCCAGAGGCCCTGGTAACCTTGTTAGGGTGCATGGCATCATGAATTCTTTGAAATACCAGGACATTTTAAATCAAAATCTGGTGGCCTCTGCCCAGAAGCTGAAGGTGGGTCGTCACTGGGTCTTTCAGAAAGATAATGATCCTAAACATGTGGCCAAATCTACACAGAAATGGTTCACCAGACACAGAATCAAGCTCCTCCCATGGCCATCTCAGTCCCCAGACCTCAACCCCATTGAAAACCTCTGGAGTGAATTGAAGAGGAGAGTGCAGAGGAGAGGATCCAGGTTGCTGGAAGATTTAGAGAGATTGTGCAAAGAGGAATGGTCAAAGATCCCTCTTTCTGTATTCTCCCATCTTGTGAAACATTATAGGAGAAGATTAGGTGCTGTTTTGTTGACAAAAAAGGTGGTTGTACAAAGTATTAACATCAGGGGTGCTAATAATTGTGGCACACATGATTTGATGTAAAATAATTATTTCTTAATGTGGGATTTTTTTCCCACTGAATAAATGCACTTGAATTAAAGGTGGGATTTTCCTCTTTGTTTCAATGTGGTCCTATATTATTTAGAAAACAACCAAATACATAAGAAGCTAAAGAACACATCTTACCTAGGGGTGCCAATTATTATGGAGTGTGCTGTATCTTCAATAAAGAAATAAGCAGCCTTTATTTTGAAAAAAAAAAGAGATCTAATTCTTAAATCCATCAAACGAACCACTATTTGTTGTCAGACTTGCAGCGCATTAACAAATTTTTTTTTTTAACAAAGGCAGTCGTATGACTATAATGAATTTGCAGTTGCATGGCTGTTCAACTTCCCAAAGACGTGCTGCACTTGAGGTGTGCTTTCATCAACCTTTTCGCCCAATAAGTCCCAAAACTGCTTGACTTTAATTCGGCTGTTGGAAATGGAAGGAGTTTATTTGTCTGTTTACAAAATATGGCCTCTTTGAGAATTCCTAAATTTTGGGTACTGTTCAAACAAGTGCATTATTCTCTTTTCTCTTCTGACTGTTTACCTTTTACAAGATTCGTTTTGAGATTATACAGATGTGGTTGGCCGAAGGAGGGCCCGGGCGGGGACTTGATTCTCCAGACTCCCGGGTAAGAGTCATGTGTGCTGACCGCATCGCCAAAGAGCCAGGCTCGTTGGCATGGCAGCCAGGGCATGTACGGTACTTATTAGGAGACACTTCCAGTGACAGGACCCTTCAACTGTCACACAGAGAAGTTAAGCCGTTTAAATTTCTCTAAAAACAGAGCGCTGTGACATTAGCAAAGCATGTCCAAACTTTTGACTGGCACTGTACATTTAAAGTGAAGGTTGGACTTATGCCTATTTAGTTGCAGATAAATTTTTATAAATCTAAATCTAATTTTGGATTAATGTAATTTTGTGATTACTAAGTATTCTGGATTAATGCAGTTCTTGGAAGTAGGCGAAAGTGGTCTCTTCAAAAGTGAAAAAACTTGACAGCAAATAATGTATCTATATGAAGGAACTTTACCTCCTTATTTATATTGAAACATATTTTTAGATGAATTTTGAACATTTTCCCACTGGAAAACCCCTCTTCCAGAGGTATCCCGGCAATCCTAATTATTTTAACAAAGTGATTGCAATTCATTGTTTAAGTTTTGAGGATTTGATCCGCATTAAGTTGGAATCCAATGATTTGATCTGATCAGATTTTAAAGTCATGCCAATCCTGATCGTTCGGTTTTGAACTACCCATTTTTAGGATTTAATCGAGTCTGATAGGCCAAATTTGACAGTATGACCTTGGCACTCCTGGGCCCAAGGAAGGTGCTTAGGATCTAGCTTCAGAGACTTCATTAAATGCAAAAGGAATGCAACAAAATGTTGATCTATTAAGACTATATGCAACATCTGCATGAATATCCCCTTGAGATTGAGAATGACATCTACGTGCTTCACCTTTTGGGACCGGATGCAACGTCTGCGCATTTTAAATTAAATCATTCTCATAAAACCTGGCTGGTGACATGGTGACATCATAATTTGCTGAAATAAACGTGAGGAAAGAAAATCCATCACGAGATTCGTATTTTTAAAGGAGATTTCCAAAGCTGCATTTCCGGCAATGACAATGGCTGATGACCGAAGCATGGGGAGTGACACTGATGCCGAGTGCTGCAATCTTTTTGACAAAAACAAAGAATTAGAAGATTCAGACCGAGATTATGATGCCATTGCTGACCTGCTAGCTGAGGCATAGTGGTTGAGAGACTGGTTTGAGGAAGTGTTTGGTTAATCCCTGGCTGTGTCTTAGATACCCAACCTCTTGAGTGTGATGTATTTTTACCCCTTCTTTTGAGTTGCAAAGTGCTGGGTTGTAATTTTCCATCTGTGCTTAAAACTACCAGCATTTACAAGTAAAACACTTTGTCTTTTGGAAGTAAAATGTAAACTTTAATGACACTCATTTTCTGAAGTTTCCTTCTTATTCAGAGAATACAACTCCACTTCCAAAAAAGTTGGGACACTGTGTAAAATGTTAATAAAAACAATGCAATGATTTGCAAATCACTGAACACTTACATCATATTGAAAACAGTACAAAGACAACTAAACTTCACAGTTATTGGGAAATAGCTGCTTATTTTGAATGTATTCATGTTACTTTATTTATTCATATTTCTGAATACAAAAAAGTTGGGACAGGGGGTTGTATATGATAGTGTTGTGAAAAGAAGAGGTGATGCAACACAAAGTATTTGGGAACTGAGGAGATCAAATGCAGTGGTTTTGAAAGCAAAATATTTTTCCATTCTTTCTTGGTTGAGAATATCATTTGTCAACACTTCACGGCCTCCTGTGTCATATTTCTCATTTTATTAATTGCTAAATATTCTCAGTGGTTGATACAGTTGTGGTCAAAAGTTTACATACTCTTGTAAAGAACATAATGTCATTGGCGTCTTGAGTTCCAATAATTTCTACAGCTCTTATTTTTCTGTGATACAGCGATTGGAGCACATACTTGTTTGTCACAAAAAACATTCATGAAGTTTGGTTCTTTTATGAATTTATTATGGGTCTACTGAAAATGTGACCAAATCTACTGGGTCAAAAATATACATGCAGCAACATGATTTGTCAATTTTGGTGATGTTGAAAGTTGAGTCAATCAAATTAGCTTTATGGCATGGCTGCATAACTTCTTGTGAGTGATTATGATTGACTACAGATGGTGACTTCTCAAAGCCCAATTAAATTGGGCTCATCTGATACAATCATTAGACTCGGCCACAAACGCTACAATGAGAAAGTCAAACGAGCTGAGCACGGATCTGAAAAAGTGAATCATTGACTTGAACAAGTCAGGAAAGTCACTTGGAGCCATTTCAAAGCAGCTACAAGTCCCAAGAGCAATGGTGCAAACCATTTTTTGTAAGTATAAAGTGCACGGCACAGTTGTGTCACTGCCACGATCAGGAAGAAAATGCAAGCTATCACCTTCTGCTGACAGAAAATTGATCAAGATGGTCAAAAGTCAATCAATAACCACCAAAAAGCAGGTCTGCAATGAATTAGAAGCTGCTGGAACACAAATGTCAGTGTCCACAGTCAAGCGGGTTCTCTTTCATAATATTTCGCTCGATGTCTCACTGGGATGCACGCCTCGCTGCAGCCTCAGAAGCATGAATCTCATTACGCCAATCCTGATTGGCTGGTGAACGTGTCCGTCCGCCCAGGTGGTACACCCACCTTAAATAGCTCATGCGGACGGCACCACGTCATTCAAACACCTCTTCTCACTCGGAGCATATCTCGCGTCCAGGGCTAGTTAGCTGAACTGTCCACAGACGGATTTTCTGTCGCCGGGCGCTACTAGTTTTGGATACCTTTTTGCTTCGTCGGTCACACCAGACCGGACTCAGTGCTCTCCCGCCCTACACGGCTTGGTCAGCACTGTCCTCGACGCCTCACCACGGCACGTCGAGTACCGAAGGCTAGCACACCAGTTACCTGTCGGTTTTCTTCACTCGACGCCTCACCACGGCACGTCGAGTACCGAAGGCTAGCACACCAGCTACCTCTCGGTTTTCTTCACTCCACGCCCCACCACGGCACGTCGAGCTCCGAGCGCTAGCACACCAGCTACCTCTCGGTTTTCTGCCTCGTCTCCCGGCTTGCACACCAGCTGGCTAGGAATGGAGGCCCAAAACCCCCATACCAAGGGGTGCGGAGACTCCGGGACCCGTCCCTGTCGCTGTGGGAACAAGATCTCGAGTAAAGATCCACACCAGGTCTGCTCGAGCTGCCTGGGGCTGGAACACGCCCGTATGGCTTTCGAACTTCCCGGCTCGTGCCAACACTGCGCGGTGTTTACAGCGAAAAGTCTCCGCAGACGGCTAGCCCGCCAGGCTAGCTTGTCTGGAATCGACCCCCTCCTCCCCTCCGACGGTGCTGCCGCCGAGGGCAAGCAGGATTTGGCGGTCGCTACGGCGGCGATTCCGGAGGCTAGCGCCAGCTGGGGCTCCCAGCTCGACCTAGCCGCGGATCCCCCGTGTGAGGAAGACGTCCTAGAACTGGACTATGGGGACGATGAAGATGGCGTCTCTGAACTCCTCATATCAGAGGATGAGGAAGATGACGACGTCTTCATTACTCCGGCTCGGGCCGCGCAGCCCGCGGCCTCCGTCACCTCTCGGGATGGAGATGAGAGTAGCATACCAGCTTCTCCTCTCCCCAGCTCCGACATGCTCGACGTGTGCAAACGCGCTGCTGTCCGGCTGAACATCCCCTGGCCCGTTGTCGTAGCTGAGACCACCAGATCCCGCTACGAGGGGAAGAAATTGCCCTTGGCTAAGAGTGCGACGAAACAACTTCTCCCCGTCTTCCCGGAGCTGCTAGATGAGGTTGCGCGCTCTTGGAAAGACCGCCCTTATAGCAGCAGGAGCCCAGTTCCCGGTGCCTCGTCCCTCGATTGTGTGGCGATGGAGAGCCTGGGTCTGCTCCGCATGCCTCCGATGGAGCCACTCGTGGCAGCGCACCTTCACCCCCGCCTGTCAGCGGTGTCCTCCCGGAGCCCCAGCCTGCCGTCCAAGTCGGACCGTTTTCAGTCAGCCTTGACTGAGAAAGCGTACAAGGCGGCTGCGCTTTCGGCCAGAGCGCTCAATGTCCTCTCCCTGCTCACGGCTTATCAGGCTGAGTTGTGCGAGGATTTTGTGCTAACTCAGGACCCAGCTACATGGGAGGAAATACCGGTCGTCACCGACCTGTGTCTCCGTGTCCAACGCTGCGCGGTCCAGGCCACGGGAAAAGCGCTGGGGACTATGGTCCTACAGGAACGGGCGCGGTGGCTCAACCTCGCCAACCTGTCGGACAGGGAGAAGGATGACATCCTGGACATGCCCATTGTCCCGGAGGGGATCTTGGGTTCCGCGTTGGCTTCTATGCAACGGCGGTGCGAAGCTAAAAAGAAGGAGGATGAAGCTCTCAAGCTCTGCCTCCCTCGAAAGCCCCCTGCTCCCCTTCCGCCTGCTCAGCGTAAGACCTTTGCACAGGCTGCTTCACAGGATTCGCAGTTTAAAATGCCGAAACTGCGGAGGCCTCAGCCCGCCCCGCCTGCTCCGCCAGGTCGGCCCGGCTGGCCTAAAAAGCCCTCGGCCCCGGCTGTAGCTGCGCCTGCGCGACCCGCGCACACCCCCAGCAGCCAGGCCAGGAAAAAGAAGAGAGCGGCCTGACTCCCCCTCTCTCCTCTGGTGACGCAGCTGGAAGTTCCTCGTTCTCCGGCTCCACCTGTTTGGCTTTCGGGCGTGCACCCAGGGGCTCCCCACGCCCCTATCTCCCAGCTGCCTCGGACCGTGCCAATGCAAGCCGGGAGAGATGGACATTTGACGTCGCGGGGTTTAGCGGTTGCCCCCCTCTCATGTCCACAAGCACGCACATACACAAATGTTTTCTCAAAGAGAATAAATTGTGTCCCGCTGTCGCAGCCAGGCCGAGTGCCGAGGGCGCAGCTGAAAATAAAGAAAGCCAAATCTGTCAAAATAAGCACGCCACCCGGGGGCCTTGTCATTCTGCCACAGGAGAACGCCACCGCACTGCGGCTGCGCCCTCTTGTGGTGGGAGGACTGCAGGGCACGTCACCCGGGGGCTGTGTCATTCCGCCACAAGAGGGCGCCACCGCACTGCGGCTGGGCCCTCTTGTGGTGGAAGGGCTGCGGTGCACATCACCTCTCGCCCTCAGATGGCGGAGATGGGTCGCACTGGCAGCCCCACCCTGGGTGTTGAGGACGATTTCGAGGGGGTACAGGCTGCAATTCGCCGCTGTCCCCCCGCGATTCGCCGGCGTTATACACTCCCAGGCGCAGGGAGAGTCAGCTCGTGTTTTACAGGAGGAAATTTTCTCACTGTTAAACAAAGGAGCAATCTGTGTCGTCCCTCCCGCACAATGTCAGAGCGGTTTCTACTCCAGGTATTTCCTAGTCCCCAAACGGGGGGGGAATGGTATTCGCCCTATCCTGGATTTACGGGCTCTGAACAAATATCTCAGGAAGTACAAGTTCAGGATGCTCACACACGCATCCCTGTTGCGTCTTGTACGTCAGAACGATTGGTTCACTTCAATCGATCTGAAAGACGCGTACTTCCACATTCCAATCTATCCTCCCCACAGAAAGTTTCTGAGGTTCGCTTTCCAGGGGATCTGCTACGAGTATCGCGTGCTCCCTTTCGGTCTGTCATTAAGCCCGAGGGTGTTCGTGCGGTGCACGGAGGCAGCAATAGCCCCGCTGAGACGGCGGGGCATCCGTCTGGCCACTTACCTGGACGATTGGCTGCTTTTAGCGCAATCGGAGCAGGAAGCCAGGGCGCACACGCGTATTCTCACACAGCACCTAGTCGATCTGGGTTTTGTGATAAACGCGGAGAAAAGCATGCTGTCCCCAGCGCAAGATGCTATCTTTCTGGGGTTATCCCTGAATTCGGTGTCTTTCACAGCTCGCCTCTCGGCGGAACGGGTGAGAGCTTTCAGGGCATGCCTCGCGCTTTTTTATCCAGGCAGGTTTGTTCCATTCAGATTGTGTCTTCGGTTACTCGGTCTGATGGCGTCTGCCATCCTCGTGATCCGTCTCGGTCGCCTCCACATGAGAGAATTCCAGCTTTGGGTGGCCTCATGCGGGCTAGATCCCGTGCGTCACGGCACGCGGAGAGTCTTGGTCACACTGGAATGCGCCAGGGCGCTGCGTCACTGGCGGACTCCGTCCTTTCTGACCCAGGGGGTCCCAATGGGCTCGGTCCTGTCCAGGAAGGTGGTCACTACAGACGCCAGCCTGACGGGCTGGGGCGGAATTCACGGGGGCCAGTCTGTGAGGGGCCGCTGGAGTGTGGGCCTCCAGCAGTCTCACATAAATTTTCTGGAACTTTCAGCGGTGTTCCTCTCCCTGAAACATTTCCTTCCATCTCTCATGGGTCATCATGTCCTGGTGAGAACGGACAATACGACGACGGTGGCGTACATCAACCGTCAGGGGGGGTTGCGCTCCCGTCAGTTGCACATGCTGGCACGCAAACTGATCCTGTGGAGCTGCGGCCGTCTCCTCTCCTTGAGAGCGACGCACGTCCCGGGGGTCTTGAACACAGGCGCGGACCTATTGTCCAGGGGTGCGCCGGTGTATGGGGAGTGGACTCTGCACCCGGAGATTGTGGAACAGATATGGGCCCGGTTCGGTCGGGCCGCGGTAGATCTGTTCGCGGCGAGAGAAAACGCGCAGTGCGCGCTGTTTTACTCTCTGCGCGGCATGGATGCTCCCCTTGGCATAGACGCACTAGCGCACGTCTGGCCGCACGAGCTTCTTTACGCGTTCTTCCCCTGGCCTTGATATCCCCCACTCTGTCCAGAGTGAGGGAACGTGGTCACGCACTGATATTGATTGCTCCGCATTGGCCGGCGATGCATTGGCTAGCGGAAATATATCGGTTACTGTGCGCTCAGCCTTGGCAGCTCCCGCTGCGCAGGGACCTGCTATCGCAGGGGGGGGGGGGGGCGATCCTCCACCCGCACCCGGAACGCCTGGCGTTGTGGGCGTGGCCCCTGAGTGGCTCAGTCTCTCGGCTGTGGGATTGTCACAGCGTGTGATTTCCACTATACAAAACGCTAGGGCCCCATCCACTAGGTCTTTGTATGACTGTAAGTGGAGGGTGTTTGAGGGGTGGTGTCACAGGAACGGCCACGTTTCTTTTCAGTGTCCGGTGAGTGCTATATTGTCATTCTTGCAGGACCTGATTGACAAAGGCAAAGCCTTCTCCACGATTAAGGTGTACTTGGCGGCTATCGCCGCCTGTCACGTGGGGTTTGAAAAGCGAACGGCGAGTCAGCACCCACTGGTTTGCCGTTTTATGAAGGGAGCGCGCAGGCTTCTCCCCGTGTCCAGACCACTGGTGCCACCGTGGGATCTGGCTGTGGTTCTGGAGGGGCTTAAGGGCCCTCCTTTTGAGCCACTGGAAGGGGCAGACTTGAAGCACGTGTCTTTCAAGGCTGTGTTGTTGCTGGCTCTGGCTTCAGCTAAGCGAGTTAGTGACATCCATGCGCTTTCGGTGCATCCGTCATGCGCTCAGCTCTTCCCGGGAGATGTAAGGTTGATTTTGAGGCCCAACCCGGCTTTTGTGCCTAAGGTGGTGGGCTCATGTTCTCCAATTGACCTTCTGGCCTTTGCTGCCTCAACAGAGGAGCAGCAGTCGCACGCGTTATGTCCAGTCCGTGCGGTGCGCATGTACATGGACAGGACTAGGGGATTCAGGAGGAGCGATCAGCTGTTCGTCTCCTGGGCTAATCCTCATAAAGGAAAACCTATCACTAAGCAGCGCCTATCCCATTGGGTGGTGGAGGCGATTGCTTTGGCCTATACGTGTCGGGGTTTGCAGCCGCCTGTGGGCATGCGGGCGCACTCGACTCGGGGCTTGGCCGCATCCTGGGCCTTATTCAGGGGAGTTTCTGTTCAGGACATCTGTGCAGCGGCGAGTTGGTCCTCGCCTCTCACTTTTGTCCGCTTTTATAAGCTGGACGTTTCCGCCCCGTGCGTGGCACGCGCGGTTCTGCTGTCCTGACTGGAACAGAATTGCTTCTCTGTGGGTTGGTGGACGCTGGATAAGCTTGTCTGGCAATACGGGAGCTACGATATCCCATAGTGAGACATCGAGCGAAATATTATGAAAGAGAACTTTAGGTTATTTACATAACCCCGGTTCTCTGAGTAATATGAGTGAGATGTCTCACCAGACAACCCTTCTTGCTGGGGCGAGTGAGAAGAGGTGCTTATCTTGAATGACGTGGTGCCGTCCGCATGAGCTATTTAAGGTGGGTGTACCACCTGGGCGGACGGACACGTTCACCAGCCAATCAGGATTGGCGTAATGAGATTAATGCTTCTGAGGCTGCAGCGAGGCGTGCATCCCATAGTGAGACATCTCACTCATATTACTCAGAGAACCGGGGTTATGTAAATAACCTAAAGTTTTGCATCGCCATGGACTGAGAGGCTGCCGTGCAAGAAGGAAGCCCTTGCTCCAGAAGCGGCACCTTAAGGCTCGAGTGAAGTTTTCTGCTGATCACATGGACAAAGGTGAGACTTTCTGAAGGAAGTGGTCAGATGAAAAATTGAGCTGTTTGGCCACAATGCCCGGCAATATGTTTGGAGGAAAAAAGGTGAGACCTTTAAACCCAAGAACACCATAGCTACCGTCAAGCATGGTGGCGGTAGTATTATGCTCTATGTTTTGCTGCACTTTACAGAGAGTAAATGGGATAACGAAGAAGGAGGATTACCGCCAAATTCTTCAGGATACCCTAAAATCATCGGCCCGAAGGTTGGGTCTTGGGCACAGTTGGGTGTTCCAACAGGACAATGACCTCAAACACACATCAAAAGTGGTAATGGAATGGCTAAATCGGCTAGAATTAAGGTTTTAGAATGGCCTTCCCAAAGTCCTGACTTAAACCCCATCGAGAACATGTGGACAATGCTGAAGAAAGTCCATGTCAGTAAGCCAACAAATATAGCTGAACTGCACCGATTCTGTCAAGGGGAGTGGTCAAAGATTCAACCAGAAGTTTGTGGATGGCTACCAAAAGCACCTCATTGAAGTGAAAATGGCCAAGGGACATGTAATCAAATATAAGCATTGCAGTATCCATATTTTTAACCCAGCAGATATGGGCACATTTTCGTTAGACACATAATAAATTCATAAAAGAACCAAACTTCATGAATGTTTTTTTGTGATAAACAAGCATGCGCTCTAGTTACTCCATCAGAAAAATAAGAGTTGTAGAACTTATTGGAAACTTAAGATGTCCATGACATTATGTTCTTTACAAGTGTATGTCAACTTTTGACCACGACTGTAGGTGCGGACTGCAGGCAGGCCAGTTAAGCACCCAAACTACCGAGGCATGTTGTTTTAATACATGCAGAATGCGATGTTTGGCACTGTCTTGCAGAAATAGTCAAGGCATTTCTTGAAAAAGATGTCTGGATGGCAGTATTTGTTGCTCCAAAACTTGTATATATTATTCAGCATTAATGATGTCTTCACACATTTGCAAATTACCCATGCCATGTGCACTAATTCACCTCCATACTATTATGGATAATGGTCTTTGAACTGCGCGATAATAAAACTGATAATGAGCCAGATGATCCTATACTCTTCAGCCTGCAGGATGCAGCATCCACATATTCCAAAAAGTATTTCAAAATCGGATTGGCCAGACCACCAGACAGTTTTGTTGTGATACAGGGTCCTGGCCTTTGGCCAGGACAATATTGTTTATGGTTTTAACAGTTTCATGTTTCAAGATTTCATAGTTCGTAGTTTCATGTTCCATAGTCATGTTCATGCCATAGTTTTAACAGTTTCTTGTATTAGGATTTTACATTTCATAATTCATGTTCCATGTCCATGTTTTTACTTTTCCATGTTTTTGTTTTTGCCAGGTCTGCCATGCCACTCCACTGCTTGTCTGCATTCCGCCCTGTGCCTTCGTTGTTGCACATTTCTGAGCTCTGGTTGGCTTTGGTATTTCCCCTTCCTTCCATGCTGTGCTGGATTCGGGCCTCTCTAAGCTTAATTGACAATTAACTGTTTTTAAGTTACTAACATTTACTAACACTCACTGGGTTGGTGTAATTCTTAGATAGGCACATTACTAATACTACTAATTTAGACAGGGAGTTTATTGTCATGATTCCTGCTTTGCTATTTCAAGATCTTGCTGTGCTTTTCTGTTCTGAACATTCATGCTTGCTTCCAAGCTGCATACGTAATTGGTACTTAAGCTGAGCACGCTCATTTTCTTAATGAGCAGGTCATGTCATCCAATCTCTGTCCATGTCTTGATCTTGCCATGCCTCTTGTTTCTCTCTCTCCAGGTGTTACCCCTCATGTCATGATTTCCAAGCCTTTATCTGGATGCGGTGGAAGTTGGCTGGCAGACAGTGTCTCGCGTCTCGTTGCATGTGCAAGTTTAGCCAAGCTCTTGTTGTCATAGTTCCCTAGCATTTCTAGTTTCAAGTCTTGTCCTAGCCTCTTGTTTTTTGAATATATATTTAGTCTGGTTATTTGTTTTTCTTGAGCATCTTGCCTGGAGTTTCCAGTGCCTTTTTGTTTTTTGCCTTTTGCATTTATTGTTTATAGCTCTGTGTAGCTCGCCTTAGTTTGTTTTTTGCAACCCTTTGGGCCAAGTTTTTTGTTGGCCCTCGTGCCTGTTTTGTTTTGGTTTAAAATAAAATCCTCATTCCCTTTTCCCGCATCTGGTGTCAACTGATTCCATATCAAGTTTTCTATTTTGCCTCTATTTATGTTAAATGAGCTTGGGCCCAGAGCAGGGAGCAGTGTTTCTGGATTTTGTTTAATGGTTTATTGTTCACATGGCAAAGTTTTAACTTGCATTTTTAGGATGCAGTGACTAATTATGTTTACCAACAATAGCTGACAGATGTGTTCCTGAGCCCATGCAGTGATTTCCACTTCAGAAATCTGACTATTTTAATGTGGTGTCGCCAGAGGGCCTGAAGGTCGCAGAAGTTCAATATTTGTTTTCAGCCGTATCCTTTGAAAACACGTATTTCTCTGGATTCTCTGAATCTTTAAATTATATTATATACCACAGAGGAAAAGATCCTCAAATTCTTTCCAATTTTGTGTTGAGAAACGTTATTCTTAGAATTTTGAACTACTTGCCCTTGCAGGCTTTCTCACAGTAGTGAAGTTCTTCTGAAAGACTTTTTATGCCCAATCAAGTTACTAAGCTGTTTTCAATTAACCTAATTAGCAGTGAGATGTTACACCAATATAATTTCTATCACATAATACAACTTCTCTTATCTATAGTTGCCACTGTCCCAACATTTTTGAAACATATTTTTGGCATCAAATTCAAAAAGAGCGATTTTTTTTTTTTTTTCAAAAAAACAATAGTGGCCCTGTTTAAACATCTAATATGTTCTCTTTGTACTATTTTCAGTAAAATTTAAGTTTTAAGTGATTTGAAAATCATTACATTCTGTTTTTATCTACAATTGACACACTGTCCCAACTCTTTTGGAAATAGGGTCGTATACACTCAACAAAAAAGTTAGAGACCACTTTTTTTGTTCAAACGTTTGATTTGAGAAATGACCAAGAAAATGGCAAATACAGAGCTGCATAGGTTTCTCCCATTCTTTGTGAACACAATTCATGTCTCATTGCTCATGCATAAATTGCATGGAAAATTACATGGAGATGTGTCACATTTGAGGCTTGCACATTTTAATTTACATTCTGTTCTTGGCTGGCGTGGATAGATTGTCATTATTGTTTTTTTGACATTTTAAGGTCTGCTGAACAGAATAATGCATAAAAGACGACATTTAACGGTGGAGCAGGCTAGTAGAGCTATTCGTTTTTTTGGAAGCAGGGCAGTCCAAAAGAGCAGTGGGTCGGCAATTCACTGTCAGCCATAGTGTGATTTCCAGTCTATGGGAAAGGTACCAGCAGATCGGAACAGTGAAACAGAGGCCTAAAAGCGGATGTCCAAGGAAAGAAATGCCTCAACAGGACCGTCAGTTAGCTTTGTTGGCTAAGCGGAAGAGACATTCCTCTGCTGTTGAAGAATACAAAACATCTTTTGTATTCTCATCATGTTATCATCTGTATTATTATCAAAACATATTTTGTATTATTATTATTATCAGCTTTTTTACATTTATGTCAATAGCCCTAAGCTTATAAACCTATTTATCCAGTACGTGTGAGAGTGAATGAGAGAAGCTGTACAGGTGGGGTAAGGTACAGAGTGGCACAGGAATGTTGGAGCCGTGTCAAAAGAAAATGCCTAAGGCCAGTCCGAAGTGGTATCAGGTATCCCATAACCGCCTTCCTGTGACCTTTCTAATGCAGACTGGATGATTCTATGTAGAAAGGCGGGAGCTGATTAGACAGTGGTTTAAGACAGATGTACAGCCAATCGATGTATAGCCAAAGGACTGTGGATTATAAGAACTGATGCCCGGGCAACGCCCAGGCAGAAAGCTCTCTGAACTGTGGCTAAGAACATCCTGTTACAATTTTTTTTATTTTTTTACTCTTTGTCTGCTACAACAATCTTCAACATTTGGTCTACAGTTCCTTTATTTCAAGTCTCTCCCTTGAACAAATCAGACTAGACAAAAGGTGAAAAAACCCACACTGCAAAGTCATTGAATGCTGAATACAGAAATGTGACTGGTGTACAAATTTCAACACGGACAATGAGAAACAGGTTGAATACATCAAATTTGCATGCTTGCAGACAGGTTAAATGCCTATCATTGTCCAGAGAACATTGTGTACATCGGGTCGAATGTGACTGTGCAAGTGGCTAGAAAAAAGGGCGACATCAATACTTCCTTCTTACCACCTGAACAGTCACGTGTATTGAAAATATACAACATTGAGTAACAATGCAACAAATATGTATCAACCAAAGCCATGCCTTTTTATGCTTTCACACTGAATGCGAAATGAATTTTCCGCAGGACAGATTACATTCAAAGTCCATCCAAAGAGGCGAATAAGAAACACGTGGATTTGCATCTTTGCATTGACTAGGAATGTAATCTGCTGTGTGAAAAATTTGTTTTGCGTTCAGTGTGAAAGCAGTCTTAGTTAATGGCGGGGTCTCCTGGCAGCACACATTCTCCTCTGTGGGCATTCTGGTGCAATTATTGCATGTGCACCTGACAAAAAATAGTTAAGTGAGTATGACATCAGCTAATGATATTCGAGTGGTCAATGGTAGCCTGGAATTCAAGCCATTACGCTAGCAAATTGACATGTCTGCATCTCGGTCACCTGCATCTAGCGGCGTGCTGTGTCTTCAGGTAATCTGGGAATAGACTGGCACTTGACCAGCAACCAGGAAGATTGCCAATACTGTTGATGGTGTAAAGAAACAAGCCTTTATCTTAAAATGTTTCCCACAGTTTAGTACAACGTGATAGGCCATGATGACGATCGCAACAAACATTTGCCTCTTGAAGAAAATCAAAGTTGACAAATATTACCATTCCAAAACATTCAGCGATAAACGTTCTGGTAGCGGTTCTTGTGCTGCTTCTGTTTTATCCTCGAATTCATGATCAAACACGTAGGGCTGTATCTCTGAAGCCATTGAGAGCAATTCAGAAATACGCACTGTGAACTTGTCTATAACAACTAATCAAACGGACGGAGAAACTCCTTTCGATACAGATGTTGGGTGGGGGAGGGCCACAGTTAGCCAATCAGAGGCATGTTAATGTACATATGGAGTATTCATGAGCAAGAGGCGCAATCCGGTCGCTTCTTCCCAGCCATTTTCTGTACCAAACTAGTACAGAGTGAAGTAGGCTAACCAAAACATTTTTTCTCCTCCAAAAATTGCTTGCAGGGCATTCAATAACAAGAGAGACCATAACAAATGAAAATGAAAAAGGCATGAGATGACATGGAATCAAGGGATTAAAACTAATTCTTTTCACAGACAAATCCAGGTTTTGCCTGGATTTGCACGATGGTCAAAGAAGTGTCTTGAGATTGAAAAATGAGATATTTACAGTATCTCACAAAAGTGAGTAAACCCTTCACATTTCAAATATTAATTTAGTATATCTTTTTAAGGGACAACGTTACAGAAATGAAAACTGAATATATTCTAGAGTTGTCATTGCACAATAGGTGTAGCAGTGTAGATTTACTGCACTGTCCAAATAACTGAACAAACAGTCACTATATTCCAAAATGGGTGGCAACAAAAGTGAGTGCACCTCACTGTCAACATGCCAAATTGTGTCCATAGTGTCAATATTTAGTGTGACCGCCATTGTTGTCCAGCACTGCCTTGATTCTCTGAGGCATGGAATTCACCAGAGCTGCATAGGTTGTTGCTGGGATCCTCCATGACAACATCACGGAGCTGGCGGATGTTGGACACCTGCTGCTCCTCCATCTTCCTCTTGAGGATGCCCCACCGGTGCTCAATGGGATTCAGGTCTGGAGACATACTTGGCCATACCATCACCTTCAGCTTCTTCAGGAAGGCAGTTGTCATCTTGGAGGTGTGTTTCGGGTCGTTATCTTGTTGGAAAACAGCCGTGCAGCCCAGTTTCTGAAGGGAGGGCGTCATGTTCTGCTTCAGAATCTCACAGTACATGTTGGATCCATTATTCCAATAATGAAGTGCAGCTCCCCAGGACCAGAAGCACTCATGCAGCCCCAGGCCATGATGCTGTCAGCATAATGTTTGACTGCAGGCAGTACACACCTGTTTTGATACTTCTCACCAGAGCGCCGCCACACATGCTGGACACCATCTGAGCCGAACAAGTTCATCTTGGTCTCGTCAGACCACAGAACATAGTTTTAGTAGTTCATGTTCTTATACTGGTCTTCAACAAACTGTTTTCAGGCTTTCGTGTGGGCTAGCTTCAGAAGAGGCTTCCATCTTGGCTGACGGCCATGCAGACCAACTTTGCGCAGAGCATGGTGTATGGTCTGAGCACTGACAGGCTGAATATCCCACTGCTACAACCTTGTTAGCAATGCTGCCAGCACTCCTGCGTCTGTTTTCTGAAGCCAACTTGTGCACCTGGCACAGAGCGCGAGGACTCAACCTCTTCGGTCGACCCTGACGAGGCCTTTTCCGAGCAGAACTCATCTTGGAAAACCGCTGGATAACCTTGGCCACCGTGCTGTAGCTCAGTTTCATGGTTTCACAGATCTTCTTGTAGCTTGGACTATCTTTGTGGAGAGCAACAATTTTCTTTTTCTGATCCTCAGAGAGTTCTTTCCCATGAGGTGCCATGTTGACCCTACAGTGACCAGAATGAGAGCATTGCACCTAAAGCACTACAATTCAACCCTTCAACATGTTACACAACCTCATATGGCCCAGTTCAACAGACAAAAGCATAAACATGATGAACAAGTCGCGTTTCATTGCTTGGTTGACCATTATCTATTGGGGTGTGTACTCACTTTTGTTGTCATCCATTTTGGAAATAGTGACTGTTTGTTCAGGTATTTGGACAGTGCAGTAAATCTACACTGCTACACATATTGTACCATGACTACTCTAGAATAAATAGAAGTTTCACTTCTGTAGCATTGTCCCTTGAAAAGATATATTAAATTAATTGTCAAAATGTGAGGGGTGTGCTCACTTTTGTGAGATACTGTACCTACTGTTGTGTAGAGGACCATGACCGTTTTAGGGGTGGCTCTGTTATGGTTTGAGCAGGCATCACTTTGGAAGGATCTACGGAGAAGTACGTTATTCAGAATAGTACTGTAATGGGTGCTTGATATAGGGATGAAATCCTTCGTTCAATTGTGAGACCCTATCCTGGTGCTGTTGACAATAATGTTCATCCAGACACAGCCAGAATCGTGAATGACTATCTACAAAGGAAAACAATTGACCGGATGGACTGGCCTGCCTACATATTTGGTTGCTCCGGCAACCTTGGACGAACTTGTTAATGCTCTAGTAGAGTAGTGGCCATAAATTCCTCAGGCGTCCTTCAGGAATCTTGTCGAGAGCTTCAGCGGGCATTGCCAGGTCGTAATCAGGTCACAAGGAAGTCATACTCATTGCTGACAATCAGACATTGATGTCCCAGAAAAGAATATTTCAATTCTGACAATTTATAGATTTGTGCTCATTTCATTAGAATAACCGCTTGCTCTAAAGTGGGTTTTCATGACGATTTTTGCTGGCGGTCATTAATATTTTTTGTTGAGTTAGAAACAAACTGCCAAGCCTTTCTTATGATCTCCTGGATTTGGACACGTTCCTGTCAATCCTTTTCCCAGTATGATCCTCTGTACAGTATTTTTTTCCGGAACAAACTCCCAAACCTTTTACTGTCAGTAGTGGAACTGCCTTCTTCCTACGTTACTCTATCCTGCCCTCGAAAAGTTCAGCTTTGGCAAAGTTTGCACACCATATGGCGGTCATCCCGGAAAGTCCCTGGCTGTAAATTAGCTTAACTACACTGCTTTGCCCGTGACATCTGTACGGAATCGTGCCATTCTCCTCTGGGCTCTGTCCCACTGTTACCGTTTGAATACCAATAAACTGTATCATTGTATTGTACTCTGCCTTTGCACTTGAACCCTTGCCTGGATCATAACAGTACAATGCAGCCTGAGAAATGGAATCAGCAGAGATGCCAAGCCTGGTTGACAAGCTGGAGGTTCCAGGGTTGTGAGGATTAGTCAGTAGGAGAATGAACTCCAACAGCATCGCCAATTCGTTTGAGCCCTCTCCAATCAACTAGTGGCTATAAAGGATATTTCACGGGACTCTGCCACTGCCGCTCAACCAGCAAGTGCCAATCTGCAGCAGACCCTCCCTCAGGCGCCAGCCCATCGCCAGCTGAGCCTTGTAGTTCAGGACTCCCACAACAGTGACCCCCCACCACCTGTTGCAGTTTCCTAGCTCAATGCATGATGAATTTTGAACTACAGCCATCTTCATTCCCCACAGAACGTTCCAGAGTTGCAATTGTTGTCACTCACCTCTCTGAACATGCCAGGTCCAGGCCATGTTAATTATTAGCATCCTTCCCCCAGATCTGGGCCACCTCACTGATTTGGAGCTCAGAATTGATGTCAGGTTGTAAGAGTGGTGGTTAGACTGGTGGGCGAGGTTAAAGGCACCTTCCCAGCCTGTATCCCAGGATGCTCAACCCGGAGCTTATCTCCACCTGGCTCCTCTGGTAACCATAGCCGTTGACTGAGCTCGGCCTCAAGCTGCCCACTGAAGAACGGCTGCGCTGGATGAGGTTGAATCTGAGCCTGTAGTTCAGAAGTGCCATCCATACCTTTGATTTGAACATCATAACCCTTATGTGGACAGGCCTTCGAGATCCATTCTGGAGTGGACTGGCCTTTGAGAGCCATTCTGGCTCTGTTCTCAGTCCCGTCTTTGCACAGCTTCCAGCCTCAATTCACCTCCATCCTCTGGACCTGAAGGGTGTTCCCCTCATCTATCAATACCTCTGTGTGACATTTAGCAGGGCCCAAGCAATGTCCCTCAATAAACAATGTCCTCTGAAGCATGGTCCCCCAGTTTATGTCTTCCAAAAATATTTACCAATCTTCTCTCAAACTCTGGAGGAGCACACCCACCCTTTCTGCGTGATCTGGATCATGACACGATTGCAGCTTATACATTTCCAGTATTCCAGCTTGAGTGATAAATGGCAAACAAACCTATAAACAAAAAAAATAATAAAGATAATACATGAAAATTTGTCAAACAGAAAACTCCTGCAAAAATGCACATAATAAGGCAAATTACTGATAGAATATCATGTCAACACCAGCAGGTTCTATGATAAAACCAAGTTTCTCAAATAGCCTGCCCTGTTCTATCAAGAGACCCATTTATTATCTGCAGCAAGGGTACCTTCCCCATATTATTGAAGTTTTAGTATAAATATTTGCTAAATTAAGCTGCAAGGACGTGCAGTGCATAACATGGGATTAAGAATGCATCATCATGCTTCTTATTTCTTCAGATCAAACACAGTGCCATGGTAAAGCAATGCTCATTTTAATCCATACAATATATACTCTGCTAACAGCTTGTTATTTGGTAATGAGCAATTTAGGAGTGGAGCTACACTCTACACTTGTTACCAGCATGCTTTTGAGGATATTCACTAGGGGGACGTGTGATCAATCAGTGGGCCAAACTCCATTCGCTGTCTTTCATCTTCGAACTCGTGGGAGTAATTAGGAGAGAAATCAGTCTTTGATCATGTAATGCTCAATTCTTTATGCAATATAAAATACTTGTGAGGATGTTCTGTGGAGGGAACTGCCAATTAATAATCTTAACTCTCCACTAAAGCCCCACTGCAGTGTTGGATGAAGGTCTGTATATGATTTCAGGTGTAGCGAATAATGCACATTGTTTGAAATTGTAATCTACACTGGATACCAGAAGCATAGACAACACTGCTGTATCAAAGTAAAGGCATTGGACCTCAATGCAAGAAACAGGGCAACAAACAAATATGTGGTTTAACCACTCGCATGAGTGATTTAAGACGGCATGCCCCATTTGTCAATTTAGGCCAACTAGACAATAGAAGACTTTCATAAAAACTTTAAGAAGACTTTTAAAAGATTAACATCTGACACCCTCTCAAACCTCAAGACAAATCATAGTCACAGACTAAAATTTTGGTAGCCTGGGGGATCTTGCTGGGTCACTATTCGATTCCTTTCAAGATTATTTTTCATACAGGTCCAACCCTTCGGTTTGTCCGTATTTAGTATGGATTTTGAGTTTATGAAATCAGCACGGGCATGTTAGTAAAATTGTACGAAAATCGCGGTTCTAACAAATAATTATATCCCCGAACGCCGAATGGCGTTCCTGGGGATATTATGTTTTGGTCCGACCGCCGCCGCCGCACTATGTGTTAACGCGATAACTTCAGTATTACTTCAAATACAAATTCCAAATTTTGCACATAAGTAAGTATCATAAAGAGGAAGAACTTAGTTGATTTTGGACAATTTACGATGTCTAGATTGGCCACCAGGAGCCAAAAACTGATTTCACTGTTAACGCGATAACTGCAGTAATATTTCAATAAGAAATTCCAACTTTTGCATATAAGTAAGTATCATAAAGAGGAAGAAGTGATTCAATTTTGGACAATATACTATTTCTAGAGGGCCACCAGGGGCCAAAAACAAAATTCACCATTTTTGCTATATCTTTGGAACTTTTTCTCCAATTGACATGAAACTATGTGCAACTGCAAGGTCATGATCTCACAACGTGTCCCATGATGACACCATACCTGTATGATTCAATATTTTGCCACCAGGTGGCGCTTTGTGATGGAAAATTACCATTTTGGCCATATCTTCAGAACCATTTGACCGATTGACCTGAAAATAAGTTCAAATGAAAGTCTATTCAAGGTGTATTCAAGGATTGGGGAATTGGAGGATTGCAAGCGTTCAGGGATATACCCCCCCTTCGCCTCCGACGGCATAAGCCTAGTTTTTTTAATGGATAATATTGCATGAACATCACAAGAAACATGTCAATTTATACTGATTGCCCATAAATAAAGTCATACAAATTTTTAAAATTATTATTCCAGCCATGAAGTGTAGGCCAGCTGGTACCGGAATCATAAGTTCTGTCTGTCCATGTTAACACACTTAAGGCATTGCATGTTACTAGCTGGGATGAAAAAGAAACCTTGAGTTCAAAGATGGATATGATAGGTGCGAGAGATTATGTTTATCATAATTATAATTATACATGTTTTAATCGAGCCTCTCTTCATGCATGCGCCTTGCAGCCATCGTGGCTGGTTCGATTCCTCATGGTCTCTCGTTTGAAAAATAACTTGTTTTTGGAGGTTTGTAATGATTGGAAGCTATTCATTTTGATAACAATGAAAGAGCACACAGACTCTCGCCACGGTAAACAAGCAACAACCAGATACTTTTCGTAGCGCAGCACAATTTGCTGTTGTCCAGAGTGCAACACTTTTCAGAGCTTCTGCTCATCATGGATAAGGCCCATAGAGGCTGCATTAAACTAGGTACGGTCAGCAAAGCTGTTGAATGCTTTGTGGTTCACAAAATCATTGAAGCATGACCACAAGTGCAGGCTACGCTTTGCTCAGTGGAGTAAAAACAAGGCCTGGGAGATATAGAACCTATACAATGTACAATAGTTTATGAAAACATCTAAAAGGCTTTTCTGAGAAATATGTAGTATATAACAAAAATAGCTTGAATACACCACTGTTAACTGACCTTATCACAATTACAGGTTATCCAGAAAGTGTTATCATACCCTAATAAATTACCATACAACTATATACTATATATAGTAACAATCCATATTTGTCTAATCTTAAAAGGACAAATGTGTTTCAGATGTATTGTACTTATGATCCAGAATGATCCGGAAGGCCAATGTCTCGTCAATCATGGACATATACTCCAAGACTCTTAATTTGGATAAGTATCAAAAACAAGCATTCTATGTTTATTATTTAGTGAGCTATTTTGACACCCAAAGAAGATAGTAATAATTTCTAAATACAGGTCATGATTCTGCCATGCCTGCCTGGATCTTGCCATGTTTTGATATCTGCTTTATTGTTTTCCTGACACTTTGCATTGTCTGACTATTCTTTGTATTATGTATTGTGATCTGGTTACCTTAATTTGTCATGTTTAGTCTTAGTTTACTTTTCCATGTTTTGCATTTTGCCATATCATATTCCGGTTCATGTTTCCCATTTTGCACTTTGTCTATCCCGTCTGGTCTCACGTCTTGTCATTGCAATCAGCCTCAGTCTTGTGTTTTCACTCTTCGGGTGATTTATTGGATTCTGGTTTCCAATCTTCCTTCCGATCTCATTTTCTGGCTTCTCTCTTCTTTTCTATCTACTAACAATACTAACAGTTTATTATTTTCCTCTGAGATTACTAACAACTAACCTTGTATATAAGACTAACTTACTAATGAGCACCAAGGATTTGTATAGCTGCACTTTCTAATTGACTAACGATCTCTCAGCACTCGCCCTGTTCTAGTCTCCGCCTCCTTGCCTATCCCTAATTATCTCTGCTGCAGTTTTCTGTGGATCTCCACTTATACTTTATGCTTTCCTTTTCTTTAAACTATACACTTTAGTACTCCTTGACCGGAGCTGTTGTTCTGTTCATAGGTTTGTCTTGTGATCCCTGTCTGCGTTTTGGCTACAGCCAAATTCATGTAATTAGTTTATTCCTCATGCGTCTCTCCTTATCATTGTTACCATTGATTGCACCTGTTCTCCCTGGTCATTGTGTTTACCTCGGATGTGTATATAAGATGTGAGTTTGGTTGACTTTCTTGTCAGATCGTTTTCCCTCAGTCTTCTCGCGCCACTTTTCTCGCCTTGATTACTCAGTGTTTATCTTTCTGACTGGATTGCCTGACTTTCGATTTTTGCCTTTGTGAGTTTAGGATTACTGTTGCATCTGTGTTTTTTGAACTTTTTCTGCCCGACCTCAATTTTGTGGATTGCTGCCCTGATTACGATTTGGATTGTCCTTTGGCTTATGAGTTTGCTTCTTCCTCAAACCTTCGCCTGGGTACCGGATCTGTTTCTGCTGACTACGATTTTTGTGATTGGTGCCCTGGTTACGGACTCTACTGTCCCATTGGAATTTGAGTTTTGGATTGCGGACTCTGTACTGTTGGGGTTTTTTTTTTTTTTCCTCTCTCTGCGGGGGTAAAGCTCCTCATTTTTGCAATCCCGTGTCCTCGCATTTGGTTCCAGATCGCTACCTCACAGGTATAGTTCCAATTTTTACAATCCAGATCCATGTTACCGGTCTCGGAATTTATTTAAAGAATGGGCAAAATAAGAGACAGACAAAAATCAGAGAGGGAGACTCTCGCTTCCAAAGGACCTAGATCCAGTCCGAGTAACAGTCGAGAAGCAACGTGAGCTCGACAGAACTAAATGAAAGATGAAAAATCTTGGAAACCGCGATAAAAAGAATTAGCACCAGACGGTGCCCAGAAAGAGGAAAACGGAGTAAGATTCTCTTGCTAACGAGCACTTTCCTCTTTTGCAGCTAATTCCTCAACTCTAACTAGAGACCTTACTGCCTAAAGTGCAAACCAAACACCGACACTCTAGCAAGGGCAGAGTGGCAGAAGTTGGGCTTAAATAGAGTCCGGGCGCCGCCCCCAATTAATGCCAGCTGGCCCAAGAATCCGATTGTGGGCAAAACGATATCGTCCTGGACAAGAGCAAGAAAGAAAGCTCCCAAAGCCGCGGCCAGTCTCCAAAACCATGACACACTCACACATTATTTAGCCAACTATATGAGGCAACTTTTGTGAAAATACAGCACCCTCTATAATTATTGGCACCCCTGGTTAAGATGTGTTAAAAGCCTTAAAATAAATTCAATCTTTATTGCAGAAGCATATTCTCACACTGAAAATTGTAGAAAAATGTAACCTACTACTCAAATGAATTTTAAGGCGAAAAAAAATTGCTGACTAGGAAATAATTTTTCATGAAATCACCTGTTCCACAATTATTGGCACCCCTAACAATTCCTAGGAAATAAATGTAATTGAAGCATTTCTGTCATTTCTACAGTAGTTTACAAAGTTGATTAGAGTATCTAGGAACATTTAAGTTAATCATCACTTCCTGTTTCACTGGGGTATAAATATGACCATTTCTCCATCCACTCTTCAACATGAGAAAGACAAAGGAACACACCATTCAAGTAAGGCAGATGTGTGTCGACCTTCACAAGTCAGGCTACAGAAAATAGCCACTCGCCTGCACCTGCACATAGCTACTGTCAGATGAATCATTAAGAAGTTTAAAACAACTGGAACAGTGGTAAACAAGCCCTGACGAAGACGCAAGGTTATTTTGCCACCACGCACAGTGAGGAGGAGGGTAAGAGAAATAAAAAGTTCTCCAAAGCTCAATGTTAAAGAATTGCAACAAGTGGCAGCATCTTGGGGTAACAAAGTCTCCAAAACAACCATCAGGCGCTATCTACATGCCAACAAGCTCTTTCGGAGGCATGCACAGTTAAAACCTTTTCTCACTCACAGTCATTAACGCCAATGTCTGGACTTCGCTAAGCGGTACTGGGACTTCAACTGGGACCGTGTGCTTTGGTCAGATGAGACCAAGAGAGCTTTTTGGGCACGAACACTCAAAGTGGGTCTGGTGGAACACAAAAGATGAGTATGCAGAAAAGCGCCTCATGCCCACTGTGAAGTATGGGGGAGGATCGGTGATGCTGTGGGCCTGTTTCTCTTCCAGAGGCTCTGGGAACCTTGTTAGGGTACATGGCATCATGAACGCTTTGAAATACCAGGACATTTTAAATCAAAATCTGGTGGCGTCTGCTGGAAAGCTGAAGATGGGTCGTCACTGGGTCTTTCAACACGATAATGACCCTCAACATGTAGCCAAATCTACACAGAAATGGTTCACCAGACACAGAATCAAGCTCCTCCCAAGGCCATCTCAGTCCCCAGACCTCAACCCCATTGAAAACCTGTGGAGTGAGCTGAAGAGGAGAGTGCAGAGGAGAGAACTCAGGTCGCTGGATGATTTAGAGAGATTGTGCAAAGAGGAATGGTCGAAGATCCCTCTTTCTGTTTTCTCCCATCTTGTGAAACATTAAAGGAGAAGATTAGGTGCTGTTTTGTTTGCAAAAGGGGGTTGTACAAAGTATTAACATCAGGGGTGCTACTAATTGTGGCACACGTGGTTTTATGTAAAAGAATTATATCTTCATGTGGGATTTTCTTCCCATTGTATAAATGCACTTGAATTAAAGGTTGGATTTTCCACTTTTTTTCTTTGTGGTGCTATATTATTCAGAAAAAAACTGAATTTATTTGAATCTAAAGAACCCATCTTAACCAGGGGTGCCAATAATTATGGAGGGTGCTATATACACTCAGTCCATATGAAAACGCACCACTCACAAAATCTGGAATGGCTCCACGGATTGATAAGTGAAGTATATACGTATGATGCATTTGAGATAATGAATGATTTAAGAAGACATGTAAACATCATTCAATTTCATTCACGATAATGTTAATGCGCGAGAGAGGTTTAACTGGTGTAGGGGTCAAACAGGAAAGTCGATAACGGGTGGGCCCGCCATTTGCATTGACATATGCGGTGCATGGTCGTCGCATGGAGTTGATCAGTCTCTAGATAGTGTTCTGGAGATAGCATTCCACTCCTGAACAAGGGCAACCTCAGGTTCTCGGATGTTGTCCATGTGGCGTCGATGTGAAAGACGTCGTCCAATTTCATCCCATAAGTGCTCGATAGGGGAGAGGTCGGGTGACAGAGCTGGCCACTGAATCACGGGGATGTTCTGCTGTGCAAGGTGCTGCATGGACACCCTTGCAGTGTGTGCCCTAGCGTTGTCCTGTTGGAACGTGTGGACATCGTGGTGTTGGTTGAAGAACGGCACAACATGGTTCTGCAGCACCTGGTCCCGGTAGTAGACGCCGTTCACCCTTCCTCTGCAGATATGGAGAGGGGTTCTGTTATAGTAGCTTATTCCACCCCACTCCATAACGCTGCCACCACCCCAACGGTCCGTTTGAACGACACAATCGGCGTTATAACGTTCACCACGTCTCCGCCAAACACGTATACGGCCATCTGCGTTCCTTAAGTGAAATCGTGACTCGTCAGAAAAGATGACACCGTGCCACTGTCGTAGTCGCCAATTCTGGTGCCTGTTTGCCCACTGTAGACGCTGGTTTCGGTGACGATCTGTCAATATGGGGCCGAAATAAGGACGTCATGCACGCAGGCCTGCAGCTCGCAGACGGTTCCGTACAGTGTTTGGGTGAGTGAATCCACGTCTTTGGAATTGAGCAGCCGTTTTTGTCGCTGGTAGTGTTCGGTCTCGGACATGATCCCGCACGATCTGATGGTCCTGACGTGCTGTTGTCACACTTTGTTGACCCGGTCGCGGACGGTCCCGAGTGCTCCCCGTTTGCAGAAACCTTTGATGGAGTCTTGCGATCGTTGTGTGTGTGCAGTGCAGTTGTCTGGCAATTTCCCTGGTGCTGGCGCCAATTTGAAGCATGCCTATGGCACGTTCCCGCTCAATACACTACGCCCAGTGTAGCAATGACACTGAGTATAACTTCACTTGGAGAAATAAACTGAGAAACAAAAGAAATGCAAGTTAAAGACAAACCGGAAAATAAGTTTGCGCGTGAAATATTATAGAAAATTAAATTTATTACTAGTGCCTGCACATTTACACTTGTTTCATCAACCATTTCTTTGTTTCGCGGTCACTTTGACTGAGTACATTAACTATCTAGCTAACTTGTGTTTCTTTTGTTGCTCAATATACAAGCAAACATGCATGGATGCCTGTTTGATTGCTTCATGTTATTAAATAATTCAGTAGAGTAGGTACATCATAATCAAGAAAATTCCATTGTTCTACTTGAAAGTTATTTTTGTGTTTCTTCTGTAAGAATTTGAACAGCCAATATATTTTAGCATTACTGGCCCTGAGTCAAAAATACTGGCAATGAAGTTTGGCCTGTGCTCAGGAATGAATTCTAAATTGCAAATTAAATCTGCTCACTGCAAAGACGGGGTCATTAACCTTTATCCAACTAGATGAGATAAAGCCAAAATCAGAACAAAAATAGCATAAATCACACCATGTACCCCTAATATATTTGAACACATTTTGAACATCCCACATTCTGTGGGATGGCATGTACATTTCTATGCAAGAGGAGCGTGCCGAGCTTGAAGACGACCACGCATATATCGCCATTGTTTGGACATCCTTGGACTAACAAACACCGAGTGCATCCAGTGCTTTCATCTGGACCATGCATGAGGCAAGCATCTATCTTTGCCGACTTCTGGATGAACAGGTATCCAGCCGAGCAATCATCCACAAAACATTCCCGTAGTCATCAAGGTCACAACTGAGCTGTCACTCCTGGCATCTGGGTCGTTCCAGAGAGTGGCTGGTGATGTCATGTACATATCACAGGCGTATGTGTCAAGGTATCTGACACAGTTCATTGACGCTCCACGTTCTTCTCCATGCACTTCCACTGCAGAAAGAGTGGATGCCACCTCCTCCTCCAGTGCAGTGGAATGCACAGGGGATGATGGTTGCCCACCACCTGTTGCGTGTAAACTTCTGAGGTGCAGATAAAGAACTGAAGGAGCCATTCGCTAGGTTTCATCAGATGTGGCGGATCCTGAGGCGGGACGCCTCCTCTCCACAAGTGACCTACGCTGCAGACACCCTAACCAGGAGACAGTGGCGTCATTGCCAGATGATGGTGCAGTTCATGAGAAGCTACCTACCTTCTCTCCAGGTCCGGCAGAAATGGTGGCGGCACACTGATGATCTACTTCAAGACACTGTGGTGATGATCGTCGACACTCAGCTACCACGCGCTCACTGGCTCGTGGGGAAGGTGGCCAAGCTGAATGCCAGTGCTGATGGCTGTTTCCGTGCAGCCGAGGTCCAAGTCAGGGACAAGACTTACCTGCGACCAATAGCACGTCTGGTCCAGCTACCGGCCATTCCAGGTGACAAGGCCAATACAGAGACTGAGGCACCACCTCAGGGAATTTATTTGTGTTTTCTAATTCATAGCCATGCTATTCAGGGGGTGGCTGTTACACATTCCCTATTCCATGTGATTTTGGTACTTACGTGTATTACATTTTGTTCAGGCACCTTTCAGGATGGTGCAGGTCCTCCCCTATTCTCAGTCAATTATTGTAGGCTGAACTGTTGGGGTCCTTATTGTTTGCATTGAGGAGACGGCTGGGGAAGTCATAATACCAACAGTTTTCAGTGTATTTTTTTAGCTCACCTGACGAAGTCAGATGAGCTTATGTCATGGCCTGTTTTTTCACCGTTCGTCGTCCGTAAACATCTTCTCCTCTGAAACCACTAGGCCTATGAGGCTGAAACTTGACAGGTACCTTCCTACCCATGAGGACACCAAAGTTTCGATCCGATTTCAAACATGGCCGCCACGGCGGCCATATTGAAAATCACATAATTGGCCATCTGAAAGCTATTTATGCACATATTCAGCTGAAATTTGCTATGTAGTTAGTTCGTGGTAAGATACATCACCTATCTAGTTTGAGTTAAACTGCTTCTTACTCACCCTTGAGTGGCCAGGTGAGCTACAGGGCCCGTGGCACTATTTTTCAATGAGTGCATTCATGAAGAGTAAGTTGCAGCTCGTTATTTAATTTAATCTAATGTGTTTTGAACGTTGTGTGCGGTTTCATGACGTTACTTGCTATATTGCCACTTATATGCACTTCTGAGATTTGCTCTATGCTGCTGTTGTGTTTGGTTTACATGCTATTTAGCTAGCCTCACCAGCTAATTACACTGTACCATTACGCTACTGGTCGTACCGTTTCAACTGCTAAGTTTATACAGCCATTCTATTAGCCTGCTATTTGCACTACACATGTGGGTATTACTGATGCAGCTAAGGCTGTTGTTGTTTCATTCATGTTGAAATGATTGTATACTTTGTGTTTCTTTGTTTTCCTCACAGATGAACCACTCACAACTTTGTAAAGCCCAGTTCATCTGTAATGCTAAGTTTTCTATATAAAAGGCAAAGAAAGGAAATTTCTGTGTCCAGTCTGATCAATGACCGGAGTTGCTGTCCAGGGTAGAGAATTCCCAGCAAAACATTCATAAACACAGTATTCCCAGCAATAACATTTTACATTCTGTTTTTGTAAAGGCTTATGGGGATTTGTGCAGTATAATGACCAATGTAACATTGGGTTTGTTTGTTTTTTTTTTTACCCCTCAGCCCCGACGAAAGGGCAGAGGGGTATTGTTGTCCCCTTCGCAGGCAGAAGGGCAGGAAAATTTTGACCGGACCGTTTCTGTAACCGCTTGAATTAGGAACTTGAATTTGCACGTGTACTCCCATTAGTGGGTAGGCTTACCTCATCAAGGTTTCGTACCCGAATGACATTTGACCTTGCCTCACTGATCTTCGCCTTCAAAACTTTTTCCAGGCCATTTCTCTCAAACCACTTGTGTTAGAAACTTGATTTTGCATATATGGACTTGCCTTGGTGGGTAGGTGTGTCTTGTTGAGGTTTCGTACCCAAATTACCTTTGACCTTAGCTCAGTGACCTTCATCTTTAAAATTTTTCCCAGGCCATTTCTCTCAAAGTTTTTTTATGTATTTTTTTGACACAGGCCTCAGACCTTGGGTGTCATGGGTAACATCATAAGTCATGCCCTGTCTGCAATATATGCTGCAACATAAGACAAAAATATACAAAAGTATAAACTGCTTAAAAAAAATTAAAGGAACACCAGATCTTGATGAACAAATTATTCAAGTTATTATATCAAGTTATTCAAATCTCTACTGATGTAAATTGTATAATTTGTCAAGAAAAAAGATGATGTAACAATGGTCAATGGAAGCCAAAATCATCTACCCATCAAGGGTTAAATTCAAAATCCCACGCTTATTTAACATGTATAAATTTTATCACAGAAACTCATGATGTGACTCGTGTGTTTATAGCCCACATGTGCCTGTATGCACTGCCAACAACAGCTCCTGATGAGTCAGCGGATGTGTCCTGGGGGATCTCCTCCCAGACCTGGATCGGGGCATCAGTGAGCTTCTGCACAGTTTGTGCTGATATTTGGCAGTGTTGGATGCACCGATACATGATATCCCATAGGTGCTAAATTGAATTTATTTCAGGAGAACATAATGGCATTAATGCCTTCATCATCCAGGAACTCTCTACACATGAGGCCAGGCATTGTCCTGCACCAGGAGGAACCCAGGACCCACTGTACCAGCATAAGGTCTGACAATCGCTCCAAGGGTTTCATCCTGTCCCAAACAGCAGTCAGAGAACCAGTGGCTGTGACATGGGGGTATTTGTGATCCTCTGAGGATATGCCTTCCAAGACTGATCTACTGCCAAATCACTCATGTTGCACCTGTTGTCAATTTCATTTGCGCGAAAGCAGATGAAATTGATTCACAGTCACCTGTGCTTCCAAACTGATGGATTGATATGCCTGAATTTACAGTTGTGTTTAAAAACATAGCAGCACAACATCAGTAACCTGATGAACCACTGTCATTAGGAGTGGTGATATTCCTGCATGGCAAATAATTTACTAGTAGATGAAGCAGTGTAAAAGAAAAACATCAGACCCCACAGTCATGACATGAATGCTGCTTGTTCTAAGTCATTGACTCATTCATTGAAAGGGGAGTGCTCCAAATAATGGCAGGGTAGAGTTTAATCAGAGAATTAATTCATTCTGTGAAGGAAAGGGTGTCATTAATTGTCCCTTATTAAGGAAGAAGGGAAGAGAATGTTTCACACAATGTTCTAAAATGTATTTCCTTATGAATAGCAAAGTAAATTGGGCTGTTCCAAACATTGTTGGGAGGAAAAACGTAATTTGGTTAAAAAGTTGATTGGGGAAGGGGAAAAACGTATAAAGAAGAGCAGCAAAATATAGGATGCTGTGCCAAAATGATCTCAAATGCTTTAAAATGGCAACATAAACCTGAAACGTGGAAGGAAACGAGCAACTACTGTTAAAATGGACTGAAGAATAGTGAGAATGGCAAAGATTCAGCCAATAATCACCTCTGCAAAAATGAAAGATAATATAAAATTACATGTAACTGCTTTTACAGTCAGAAGATGTTTGATTGAAGCTAAGCTATCAGCAAGAAGCCCCTGTAAAGCACCATTGTTGAAAATAAAAACCGGTATGCGCAGAATCGGGTTAGGAACTCCATTGTCTATGGGCAAACCCCCTTTAAAAATTTGAACAAAAGCAGTGTGGGGCTCTCATACATAGTACATGCATGTTTATGGTATGGTTGGAAAGCTTAGAGTCTGTACTTCTCAACCATACTAGCATCAAGAGTCAATTCAATACTATATAAAGAGGCGGGCATGGAGTGAGAAGTGCTTTTGAGAGCTCCTGTTCACACATCTATTAATTGTATAAACTAGCCGTCTTTCATTCAAGTTCTCCTCTCGAAACTTTTCACAACTTGTTTATCAACTGCTGGACTAGTAAGAACTGCAAAAAAGTCCCAAAAATGCCGCTGACATGAAAAGATAAGGCTGAAAGTGACTTTCCATCAAGCAGCATGGTTGATGCCATTCTGAAAACAATTAACGACCGGTTTGACTAATTTGAAACAAAGTTTATAGCTCTTCGGTCTTCTCACAATATCCTGAAGGCCCGTATGGATTCAATGGATGAGACAGCCTCAGACCACGAGTCCCGCATGGTGGCAATGGAGAAAGCCATATGTGAGCTTAAAGTGGGAAACAGTCGCCTTCAAGCCAAAACTAACAATCTGGAGGGCCAATCCCACCGCAATAATATTAAAATTGTGGGCATTCCAGAGGGAGTGGAGAAAGGACAACCAACGGAGCTCATAAGTGCCCTTATTCCCAAATTGCTGGGCGAAAGAAACTTTTTAAAACCACCGCTCAGTGACCGAGCACATCGCACTCAACAGCCAAAGCCCACGGAGGGAGCCAGGCCTCATACACTCATCGCGAGGGTCCATTACCATCAGGAGAAAGAACTGATCCTACGGCAAGATTGACAACGAAGCCTGAAGTACAGCGGGCAATGAGTGTTCATCTTCCTGGACTACACGGCAGAGGTGCTGGAGCAGCGACGCGGATTTCGCGAGGTCATGCAAACCCTCAAGGATGACAAACTTCATATCCAGCAAAATGGCCAGCCAGGGGTTTTCACCTCCCTCGAAGAAGCAAAGACATTTGTGGATGGGGCCATGAGACATGGAGCCGGAGAAGAAGAAGGAGAGTAGAGTAGTTTGGATGGTGGGAAACACACACTGGGAATATTACGGAGCACTTCAAAAACAACAAAGACGGTATCATATTATTCTTTTTATATAATTTGAGACGGTGTGGGGGACTTATCACAATTTTTCATATTTGTTTATTGACAGACTGTCAGAGAGGCACGTCCACAAGCCATGCACCTGGTGGACCTCGTAGGTGAGATGGGGAAGGTGACGCTTTGTTCAGGGAAGTGGCTGTGGGGAGGGGGTCAGGGTTTTTCAGTGTTTGTTGTTAAGAGCTGCCAGATAATGTATTTTATTTTTACCGTTTGCTTCAATGTTGGTATGCTTTCTAGGCTATTTTTTCCGTTTCACAGCTATGTAGGCTATCTGTCACAACCTAACTATAAAATCAAGTAACATTGGTTTCGTGGAATGTACGGGGGCTTGGATACTACATTAAGTGGGGCAACGAGTTTGCACATTTAAAATCTCTGAAAGCTGACATAATGCTTTTACCAGAAACTCATTAAAGCTACAGAGCAGAGGCGACTGAGGGCTAATTGGATTTCTCAAGTTTATCAATACCCTTTTTGTTCCAAAGCAAGGGGTGTTGCCATTCTTTTCGCAAGAATATTCAATTTCAGCTTGTTTCTATGGTTACAGATCCAGATGGCAGGTATATTGTGATTACAGGAAATATACATTCGCTCCCTGTCATGTTACTGAATATATATGGTCCAAATATTGACGACCCTAATTTTTTTTCAGAAAGTGTTTGATTTAATTCCAGATTTCAATTCAACTAATTTGATAATGGGAGGCGACTTTAATTGATATCTTGATCCATACCTTGATAGAATTTCCTCCCATTCCCCACCTGCCATCACATCTGTTCAAACTCTAAATAATTTAATTAAATCTAGAAACATGGTTGATATTTGGAGATTACCACACCCAACTGATATTCATGCTGATCGATCATGTATGAGGGTAGATTTCTTTATAGTAGAAGCAAAATTAATATCAAACATTGATTACACTAAATATCACAATATATTAATATCAGATCATAGTCCAGTATCACTTGAATTGAAGCTTGCTTTGCCCAAACAAAGATATTATTGGCGTTTTAATCCATGGTTGCTCACAGATCAAGAGTTTATTAAGTGTATGAGAACACGGTTCGAGGAGTTACTTGAAATTAACGGTACTGGGGATGTTACCGATTCTACACTTTGAGAGGCCCTAAAAGTAGTAATGAGAGGCCATATAATTTCATTTGAAGTCTCCAAAAAAAGGGAACAATGCCGCTGACTGGTGGAGATTGAAAATACACTCCCACATTTTGAACAAATTTATAGGAGCTCTCTTCTACAAGAAGATTTTAATAAGATCCTGAACTTAAACTATGAGTTTAATCGCATCCTCAGCGGAAATGTTAGCAAACTTCTACTCAAGCTCAGAGAAAGATGTCATGGGGTGATAGTGGCCGCTCAGTTTATGTTTTGATGACACTATGGCTTGTAGGTTTGTGTGTAGTTATTACGTTGTGCTTTATTTGGTATTTTGGGCTATCACTGTTTGGCGTGTGGTTTTAAGTGTAATTAGCGGACTAGATTGCATGGAATTTGTTGTAAGTTCACTTTGTATCTAAAGCTGCTGTCCATATCATTAATGATACATGGTCCCTCCCCTGTGTATCCTGCTCCTTAATTGTTCGCCAAAGATTGGCCCGCAGTCAGCCTGTTCCGGTATAAATTTGGGTGGCTTTTACCTGGTTCAAGAGACCTTCCTCGGGGGAGCAAGCAGTACTTTCCCTCTACAGACCACCAGCTGCTCCGGTGTGGGCGGTTCACGAGTTGGCCAGCTGCGAGAAAAATCTTTGGTGAGCCAGACGCCTTGATAGCAGTGTGCCCTCCTCCTTTCAAGCTCCGGTGTGACCCAGCGGGTGATCCGCTGAAATGGTTCGGCGGATGACCAGAGTGACCATAAGTAAAGGTAAGATGATCAACCTAGGAGGATGCGATTGGTGTGGATGGGCTGTTGTGTGTAAATAAGTCTGATAGTAATTTCAATTGTTTGGATTTAGTGTCTTCCGCATTGGGCCAACAACGCTCCTCGTGTGGCTGAATCAGACGGGGCAGCGGATACGCCAAGTCAACATGGAGCCACACGAAGAACCTTAGTGGGTCAATCAGACGGAGCAGCGGATACGCCAAGTCAACATGGAGGCACGCCTCTGCCACAGGACGGACTTTTCATGAACTGAGTATTTTATTAGTTATTGGGTGGGCCATAGTGTGGGGAAGAGCCTGGAGATTGTTTTATTATTATGATCTTGTTACCTCTTGATTTTATTCCTATTACTGAATACTGGCCAGTAATTGCTGTTTTTAGCAGTATATTTTTTAGCACCTTGTTGTACTATTATATTTTCGTACCTGTTGTAATAAAATCATTGTGGTCCCTAAATCTGCCCTCTTGTGTCTGTGTTGGTGTGGTTGGGGTTTTTAAAATCGGTACAACCTTGTGACAGAGACACTTTGAGATAGGTGACAAACCAGAGAGGCTGTTGGCTTGACAATTAGAAGGAGCAAAGGCGAGTCATGCAATTTATAAAATTAAATCCAAAACCGGTGACTTGCTAACTAATCACAAGGAAATAAACAAGTGCTTTAAAGAATTATATATTGCTAAGTCTCAGGCCACTAGTGCAGACTTTGCTCGCTTCTTTGACTCTCTTAATCTTCCAAAACTTGAGTCAGCTAGGTTAGAACTGAACTCAGATATCTCAGAGAATGAGCCGATGATGGCAATCAAAATATTTCCCTCTGGTAAAGCACCAGTTCCAGATGGATTTGGTTGTGAATTTTTCAAGGTATTTCATAAAACTCTTGCCCCACTTTTAGTCAGGATGATCAATGATTCCATTAAAAATAACAGATTTCCAAAATCCTTGTATGAGGCTAATATATGTATTCTGTTAAAAAAGGTGAGGAGAAAACCAAGCCCGGCAGTTATAGACCTATTGCTCTACTTAACTTTGACCAAAAATGTCTCACGAAAATACTGGCCAAATTACTGGGGAGATATATCTCATACATCCTGAGCAGATGGGTTTTGTCCCAGGCAGATTTTTTTTTTTTTAACGTGCTGGCTCTTGAATAATTTTTACACCAAACATGTGGGGGACTCCCAAACAGCAATATTGTCTTGAGATGCCAAAAAGGCATTTGACCAGATAGAGTGGCCCTAGACGTTTGAGACACTGCAACAATTTGGTTTTGGAAACATTTTTATCACATAGGTCAAAAAATTGTATCTCTGTCCATCGTCCTTTATTCTCACTAATGGTGATAGATCTGGACCTTTTCATTTAAAACAGGGCGTCAGACAGTGGGACCCTTTATCTCCTATAGTTTTTGATATAGCCCTTGAGCCTCTTGCCAGGAGTCAGGAATCATCCTAATATGAGAGGTATTAATGTTGGTAACCTGGAAACGTGTGAGCCTCTATGCGGATGATGCACTGATAAACCTCACAGACCCAGAAGTTTCTGTTCCTCCTTTGTTGGATTTTGTTAATTCATCTGGTAAATTTTCTGGCTACACAATTAACTGGGGTAAGAGTGAGTTTATGCCTCTTTCAGATAGCATAGACCCAGACTTCCTTTAGGATTTACCATTCAAAATAGCACATGATTATGTAACATATCTAGGACTCAAAATACCACGTAACCCCAAGTCATTTATCTAAACTTAAATATACCAATATGCTCACAAAGCTTAAAATGAATATAGAAAACTGGAGGATCTTGCTCTTATCCATGGTGGGGCACATCAATGGAATCAAAATGGTATCTTTACCTAAAGTTTTATATTTATTCCAGAATCTGCCAATCTTTCTGCCTTCATATACGATTGAGGCCAGTCTGATGTCAGTACCAAACTGAACCTTGAGATATCTGACAACACTTGGTCTGAAAGTCTAACTTGACTTCAAACTTGTTCAATTAACGTCAGATACAAATTAATTCAGTTTAAAGTTACTCATAGACTTTGTTATTCCAACAACAAACTGCACAAAATATATTCATCAGTTTCTCCATTGTGACAGATGTAAAGAGGCAGTTGGTACATTAGCACATCTTTTTTGGTTCTGTCCTCATTTAAAAAAATCTTGGTGTGAAATATTTAAATGGTATTCTCAGATTTACCAAAAGAACATTCCTCCTCATCCTAAACTGGTGATCTTTGGATGTTCGGAAATTGTCTTAAACTGTACATTTGAGCAACAGTCTGCATTGATGCTAGGTGTGGTAGCTACCAAGAAAATGATCTTGACAGAAAAGAAATCTTCCGCACCTCCCCGCTTCCAAAAATGGCTTAATGAAATGATAACAATTATACAGATGGAGAGAATACGCTTTCACAGATCCAAAGCATCCAACGGATTCTTGAATATATGGGGGTCCATTCATTGACTTTTTTGAACAAAAAAAATCATAATCTTAATCCAATTTCATACTCTATTGTGCTGTTACATTGTGAAAGTTTCAATGGACTTGACAATGATGATGACTTTTTTGTGAGCGTGCATTATTTTGAAGGCCCGTTGTGCGGCTCAAGGGGGGGGTCTGCTCCGTGCGGTCCTCATTCCCAGGTGGTCAGATAGTGACGCTCTGGGTTAGTGGGCCAGGCCCAGGCGTTGGTGTTGGTGGCGGGTGCCGTGTGGGGCTGGTCTTCCCTCTGGAACTGCACAATGGCCCTTTGCGGACAATAGGCCTGCATCAGCCTAATGGGGTTATTTGTTGCGACAGGTGACTTTACAACTGTTCAAAAATAGCTGTGAACTATACTTGTCTTTTTTTTGTTTTGTTTTAGAATTTTATTTTTAATTCTTTGTCTGGACTTTTGTCCTATTTTGTCTTTTTGTTTACAAAACTGGAAAAACTGAAAATATTAATAAAAAAATTGATAAATACAACCCCAATTCTGAAATAGTTGGGACAAAGTGTAAATTGTGAATAAAATAAAATTGCAATGACTTTCAAATCACATGAGCCAATGTTATTTATGAAACTGGAAAAACTGAAAATATTATTTAAAAAAATTAATAAATACAACCCCAATTCTGAAATAGTTGGGACAAAGTGTAAATTGTGAGTAAAATAAAATTGCAATGACTTTCAAATCACAAGCCAATGTTATTTACAATAGAATATGGATAACATTTCAAATGTTGAAACTGAGACATTTTACATTTTTATCCACAAAATGAGCTTATTTCAAATTTTCCGGCCGCAACAGGTCTCAAAAAAGTTGGGACACAGGCAAAAAAGGGCTGGAAAACAATTCATATGTAGGAGAATCAGCTGAAAGAACATTTAGCAAGTAATTAAGTTAACTGGCATCAGGTGTGTGACATGATTGGCTATAAAAGGGATGTCTTTGAGAAGCTGAGTCTCTCAGAAGTAGAAGATGGCCAAAGGCTCTCCAACCTGTGAAGACTTGCGTAAAAAAATTGTGGAATACTTTAAAAACAATGTTCCTCAATGTCAGATTGCAAAAGGGTTTGAAGGTCTCATCATTGAAAGTGCATAACATCATCAAAAGATTCAAAGAAACTGGAAAAATCTCTGTGCGTAAGGTACAAGGTCGAGGACCTTCACTGGATGCCCGTGACCCTCGGGCCCTCAGACGCCACTGCATCACTCATCAGCATGATTCTGTCATTGACATTTCTTAATGGACCCAGGAATATTTCAAGAAACCACTGTCTGTAACCACAGTCCACTGTGTCATCCACAGATGCCACCTAAAACTCTATCATGCAAAATGGAAGCCATTGTTGAGCATGATCCAGAAACGCCGCTTCTGTTCTATGGGCCAAGGCTCATTTAAAATGGACTGTAGCAAAGTGGCAAAGTGTCCTGAGGTCAGACATGTCCAAATTTGACATTCTTGTCGGAAATCATGCCGTCGTGTCCTCTGGGCAAAAGAGGAGAAAGACCACCCCTCTGTTATCAGCGTTCAGTTCAAAAGCCAGCATTTCTGGTGGTATGGGAATTCATAAGTGCATATGGTGTGGGACACTTGCATGTTTTAACCTGTTACCACTCCAACAAGTTGAAAACATACTACCTCATTTACACAGCTTGTATGCAACTGAGATACTCATGCCACATATCGTCAGAAAGCTAAGATTCTTGAGATTCGAATGATGCCAACCATTTCAAAGTATAATCATCCCAGCAGCTTTAATCAACGCCCATGTCAGACCACAAACAAACAAACGAACAGTTACAAAACTGATGTGACTCACCGATGAAGCCCCCTAGTACTCTTCCAGTCCGACATATCCCCTCAAAAATGGTCTTGTTACATCCACGAAGTTCCAGTAAATCCAACCAAGTAAAGTTTTTAGTCCAAAACACACTATTATACCGGTAAATATCCATGAACAGCTGCTGCATCGTTTGAAATGAATCGGTGGTTATCCACAAAGTTCGCTGCATTAGTGGTCGTTGCTTCGGAACAGATTTAGACAGTGCACAGCCATTTGCGCCAAAATGGAGTCTGCACTCTAACCTTTCGATTGACACCTCACTCGACCAGTTACGAGCTTCCCTGCCCTGTCTACAGTCTGCTATAGCCAACGAGTGCCTGTGTTGAAACAAAGCTCATGCCTCCTTTTTTTGCGTGTAGCCCGAGCAACCAGCAACCAATCAAGATGACGATTGTTGCATTATGACACCAACGAAATTCTGGAAACACCGATATATAGGTTGTTGGGGTGGCGAAAAGGCTGGCGCTGCCTATCGCTCGCGTAAGAGAATGGACAGAATATGGCTCAGCTGTGCGTGATGCGTCCAGTGCGTTCCGCAAAACAGAGCGAGGCGGAGAGAGATTTCCAGCGAATGTTTGATGGTTGTTTACGGAGTTTGAAAGAAAAAATAGCCAAAAGGTTGCGAAAAAAATCATTTTCAGTTCAGAAGCTGCAGAGCTGTGCACTCGGCGTGCAAGTGATAGCTCAGGGGAAGAAATATCCGACCAAAACCCTGATGGCTCCGTAGCAGAGGAAATGTTTCTCGGGGGAGATGACATTACTCTTGACAAGTACGCATCATATTATAACTTATATTTCATTATATAATAACATTAAATTTATATTTATTATTATTATTACTATTATTATTATTATTATTATTATTATTATTATTATTATAATAAAATTACATTACGTATTATTTGCATCTGTCACGGAAGGTGGAAGGACGTCATGTTTTCACTGGAGTTCACCGTCATGTTTTCACCGGAGTAATTCTGTGTAAATAATTACGGGAAAAGGATATGATAATATGATGCTGATATTATGATGATTATATTATTACCATATTACGCATTATTACCTCCGTTACCGAAGGTGGAAGGAAGTTATTTTTTCGCCGGCGTTGGTTGTTGTGGGAATTTAAATTTTCATCCCTGTAAGAAATCAGAGTGAGACAAAGTAAGTAAATAGGATCCATTTTACTATGTGCCACATAGGGTCTTCGTTACAGGCAAGAACGAAGACAAAGGAATCTCTCCTTTGCTTTGGATATATGTAAAAGCACAAAGTCAGAATCTCCTCCCCTTGGGGTTTATATGCACAAATTTGAGTTTATGCCTCAGTAACCTTTTAATTTTTTTATTTATCATATATTGTAAATAGTTTGCTATGGAAAGGTTATTTGTTTGTTTACCTTTCATGTAAAAAACATTTTTTTACATGACAGCACTTGTTTTGACTTTTATATGCACAAATTTGAGTTTATGCTTCAGTAACTTTTACTTTTTTTTATTGATCATATATTGTAAATATTTTACTGTGAGTTTGCTGCGTAAAGGTCATTTGTTTGTTTACCTTTCATATAAAAAAGCATTTTTTTTAACATAAAGGCACTCGTTTTGACTCTTATGTGCACAAATTTGAGCTTATGCATCAGTAACTTTTTTTCAGCAATATTGATAGTGAATCTGGATATGGGATTGGATTCCTCTAAGTGTCACCTTTCATTAGAGCCCAACATTATGACTGTAGGTTGAAGCGTTCAAGAGTTATGCCCTTTTATCCTAGGTATGTGACCATGGTTATCCAAGGGTCCTTTTGGGGTCTCCAAATGGCCATTTTTGGAAACGCCTAGACATGGCCGTAGAAAAACGTGTAAAATGCTCATTTTCTGTAGGATTGTTATCAAATTTGAACTGGAACTAAGTAAGACTTCATGCTGTGGTCCCATTGTGTTTTTCAGCTAATAAGTCCCAGCTGCTCTCATCTACAGGCATCTGTTTGCAAAAAAAAACTTTGGCGAGAGTAAAAACCTTCTACTTCAGTGTGTTCCAGCTTGGATTACTCAATGACAGTAGCACTTAGAGTATTTCTTTTAGCTGGGAGAAAAACTTCAGAGTGTTTCCTTTCAAATGAGACCATAACCATCCATATAGTCCAAACGGTTCAAGAACAGCGTTCAATTTACTTTGGGTACGCTTTTCATAGGCATTTCAGGCAAATTTTCCCGGAGTTTTAAGGGGTTAAAAAGCACCATGAATGCTGAAAGGTACGACATCCATTCCAGGGAAGGCCTTGTGTATTTCAGCAGGACAATGCAAAATCCCATACTGAAACTATTACAACAGCATGATTTCATAGCTGAAGAGTCCTTCTGCTGAACTGGCCTGCCTGCAGTCCTCATCTTTCACCGATTGAGAACATTTGGCTCATAATTAAATGAAAAGTCCGACAAAGGAGACCAAAACTCTCCAGCAGCTGGAAGACTGTATCAAACAAGAGTGGGATCAAAATTCAATGGCTAAACTCAAGAAACTTGTCTCCTCAATGCCCAGACGCCTCCACTCTGTGTTAAAAAAGAGGGAATGCGAAACTATTGTAAACAGGCTCCTGTCCCAACTTTTTTGAGACCTGTAGCAGCCATCAAATTTGAAATGAGCTCATTTTGTGGATAGAATTGTAAAATTTCTCACTTTCAACATTTGCTATGTTTTCTGTGTTCTATTGTCAATAAAATACTGGCTGGTGTGATTTGAAAGTCACTGCGTTTTGCATTTATTCAAAATTTACACTTTGTCCCAACTATTTCGGAATTCAGGCTGTAAATAAAAAAAAAATACTATCTAATATACAGTGCTCTTCAAACCGAGCATGTCAACAAAAGCATTGTTCAAAATAGTGACCCTCATGACGTACACTTGTATTTTTCACGACCGTCAAGGTTGGTCAAAATCGACAACCTATATGTCATATGAACGGCAGGACCACCAGCTTTACAGTGGTGCATAGCAAAATGAAATCAACAATGCGTAGTTAGATAAAATGACCAAAGACGCTGAACATGATGTTTCACTTTTATGTTTCGGTATGCAAAAATTTTACAGCGTCATTTGATGTGAAGTTACCAAGTTATTTGCAATAATACAGAGATCTATGCCTTGGAATTTGGGCATATAAATTTAGGCAGAAGTTGTCAGAAAAGCCCAAGATCTCAAGAGGTTAAAATTTGCCGAGAAAACATTGATTGCCTCAAAGAGAAATGGCATAACATTCTGTTGACAGGTGAGAGTAGAATTGTTCTTTTTGGGTTTATTCTTCATCAATAGCAGGTCGGACAACCCCTGGGTACTGAAAGCCACAGTGCACTATGAACACAGTGGAGCATGGTGATGCTAAAAATTATGGTTTGGGGATGTTTTTTATACTATAATGTTGGGCCTATTCATCGTATACCAGGGATTATTGATGAGTTTAAATACATGAAAATACTTGAAGAGAACATGTTGCCATATGCTGAAGAGGAAATGCTAATGAAGTGGGTGTTTCAACAAGACAAGGACCCCAAACATGAGTAAATGAGCAACATCTTGGTTCCAGACAAACAGGATTGAGGAAATGGTAATCCTCTGACCTCAGCCCCATCAAAAACTTGTAGGTTGACATTAAAATGCGGTTTCTGAGGCAATCCCCAAAAATTCACAGGAACTGTGGAATGTAGTTTGTTCATCCTGGGCTGAAATACCTGTTTCTAGGTGCCAGAAGTTGGTTGACTGAATGCAACGTCAAAAATGGTGGTTATTATAAATATGAACTAAATATTACCGGTAGTTCATTCATTTAAAGTGAAGTTAAATTTAGTTTTATTTGATTTTGTTGAGAAAATTGTCGACACTGCTATTTTTTTGAACAGATCAATATTCCTGTTCCTGTGAAAGAATAACAGACTTGATCGAATTTGTCAATTCTTTGATTTGGAATTGAATGTGTAAAGTTTCCACGATGTTTTAAATATGGAACTGAAGGTTATTAAAAAATATTTGCACTTTATTCACATTTTTTAATGTACTGCTATTTTTTTTAACACAACTGTAATGTGTTGGTGTGATACTATGATGATTAAATGTTGCCTTAATTTCATTGAGTAATACATAGTACAATAACTACTCCTGGTTGAAAAATCAGCATTGAAAACATTGACTTTCTTCCACAGATACTTTATGGTTGGGAATAATACTGCAATTGTGCAGCACTCACAATGTAATGCCATTAGCAGCATCTGTGTTTGCCTTCAAAAGGGCTGTCATTTTCTTGGGAATGTGCCTCAGCAAGCAAAAGAAGATTGTGCTCCTCCTTCTGATTTCATCTATTTCTTTCTTGAGTAAACTGATATCTGAGGATCCAAATGTACTGCCATTGTCTTTGAAAACTAGCTCTGCTTTCCATCCATAATTATTTTAAAAGGAAGTGAAACATCAAAGGCCTCTTGATCAAAAAGCATCGCCTCTTCAAGTACCACATCTCTAACCGTAGAGCTGATTCTAAACAAATAGAATCAAATGAATAGCTAAGGAGTGAGCGGCAGGCAGGAAATAACTATCATTAATATTCATTTCTCTTGCCTCTTTTATTAGCGGCGGCAGAATTTTCTAATAGACATAAATTTGTCAGGTTACTTAATGTAATTTGCCCATGGAAATGTAATTTCCCAAGGGGGGAGAACCTATCACCAACACTGACTGTGTGTGTGTGCGCGTGTGAGTGGGTGGATGTGCTCGTGACTGCATGTTTTTCTTTGCTATACAATATGCATGTACAGAAACGAGGGTTAAACGTACAGTAAATCTTTGAATTTTCAAAAGTTAAACCATGCCCTTTTTTCATTTCATACAGTATTTGAAACATGAGTCATAGTAGTATCAGCAGCAGCAGCAGTAAAATACCTATGTAGCGAAATGGGACATTTATTCCACTGAGTTCAAAATGGAGGGATTCAGCTGGGCCAATAAACTGCTTTTATTTTTTCTGCATGGGTGATGTCCCCTCCTACAGCTGATACCCATGAGCCCACTCAGGTCAACGAGTGCCAGCACATCAGCTCTCCCTCATCTTTTCAAATGACCCCTTTCTTAATTTTTTCTTCACCTGATTTCAACTGTTGTTTTACTGTAACTCAGTGGTAGTCAACCCTGGTCCAGGAGAGCCACAATGTCTACTGGTTTTTGATGCAACTCTGCACTTAATTGTTGAATTAAAGCAGTTCATTACATGCTTAATTCATCTCACCTGGTGTCTTAGGTTTAAGTAGGGAGGAGAAAACCAAACTCAGCACACCCTGTAGCTCTCCAGGACCAGGGTTGACTACCACTGCTCTAATTGAAGTACTTCACTGCATCTGTGACCATCAACTCTGTTGTATTATCAATTTTTTTAGCATTTACTTTTTCCTTGCAGCTGAGCAAATCTACATTCTTTTGTGTGGCTCATTGAAAATGATTCATTTTGCTGCTCTGTCTTCCTCAAAGATTTGCATCCTGGTGCTAAGCCTGAGCGCGTGAGCTGATTTATGACTTGTTTGCCAATAATGTGGAAAAACATGCATCTGCATCGCTACTGCTCCCTGAAGAGTCATCATGTTTTTTTCCATATTGAAGGTGTTTTATGTATCACAAATACCTTAGAAACGCATTAGTAATGAGTAATGGTTGTTTTAGAAAACATTTACACCTCTGAAACATATTAGAGCGAGATAGACTTACAGTATTGGACTCTTATGTCAGTCTGCAGAGGGTTACAACATGTACTGTAATGGCAAAAATTCTGCCCAGCCAGCCGTGTCTCCGAATCATAAATGGTTTTTTCAGGTTCATTGTGATAAAATGTATTTCATCCAAGCTCTTTTGGAGTGAATTTAACACAAACCATGCTACAGTGTACATTTGAAATCAGCTTTCATGTTCCATGCTTCACTGGGTTAGCAAAATTGCTCTCATGAACATACACAAATGCATTTGCTGGGAAGACAGATAATGTGTGTAAAACATTAAAATAAACGTACATTAAAAGGCTATTAAAATGATTACATTGAAAACAAGTGCTTGAAATTTTATATTATTTTCTTCATTGCGAGAATGAAACATGAATGAGGAAATTTATCATATAGTAGGCTTATGCCAGTTATATTTTATGAACTCTTTTGAAGCAAGAAACCAAATAGGCAAAAAACCTGCAAGTGAGTGCTGAATTTGCATTCAATGTTGGATAAAACTGAGTACTGAAATGGACGAGTTGCAGTTGCGTCAGCTTTAAATTCAGCTTCTAGATTCAATTGAGGGTAGTGTAATGGTCAGGGACAATAAAATGTGAAGAGTGCTGCAAGGTGGTCCCACCTTTTTGTTTGTCCAGTACTGGAGTCAGGGGCCCTACACAGTAACCACACTCCACTATCCCAACCAACGACCATTAGAGAGAACTCCTATCGGTAATGGGTTGGTGCAGGTTATTTTTTCTATATTACATTGCTCATCTATCAATAGTGAATATTGCGAAAACCTGGCATTGTACATTCAATGTTATGTACTGCAGAATAAGTGACATTAAAATCTGCACTACGTGACTGTCGACTCTTCGCCAATCAGCTATCTCAGGGCTCCTTCTAACTAGCCACATGGTGCTATCTGTCTCAGCCATGGACCTATAAGGAGATCTGGACGCACAAATCGGGTCGACCACATAATCCTCCATGGTCCTAGCGGCGAATGTGATATTGCAGGTCACGTGATGCCATGGGGGCCAAAAAGAAATTTCTCCATGGGGAATAATTGAAAAAGACACGCTGATAAATCTGTGAATAATTTTTTTTGACAGCCACAAATTATCGATACCGACACGGTTTATTTTTCTCTTTTAAATCATTAATGCCTCGTTTCTCAGCAAAGACAAAATCTTTTATTTATATTCAGGCTATGCGAACACCAATGGGTCCTCATATGTAAGCGTGTTCCCGCTCCTCCGAATTTATCACTGCAGCGGATGTGAGTGGGTGGAGCAATGGGCATTCCCTGCCATCTGTCTGTTCGTGTTCAACATTAAAGACGTAAAGTTAGTGAAGTGAGCTGGCAAGTTACGGAGCATATGTATTGAGCAAGTTAATAAAATAAGTTTGCGCGTAATTATTGATAATCAAATTTATTACTAGCGTGTGCGCTTTTACACTCTTTTTATTAAACTTTTCTTTGTTTTGCGGTAACTATGAGTACCCAGATAGCAAGCTCCTCTGCTCCGGATTTGCCCCGGCTCTGAGCCGGATCAGCTGGAGCCAGGGCAGATCCGGAGCAGAGGTGCTTGCTATCTGGGTCACCATAAGAGCACATTAACTAACTAAGTTAGCTAACTTGCGTTTCTTTTGTTGCTCAGTATATTTTTGCCATTTTAATTGATGAATGGCCGTAATACGTAATAATATGTAGCACCTCGATTGCTGCACTTCATGCAGCGTGAGAAAATGTACAGTAAGCTAAGGCCGCTGTTGTGACATCCTAGAACCATGTACGCAAGCAACACTCACCTTACTTATTCAAATTAAAAGGAAATGGTTAAATCCATTAACTGCATTGCGTATCTCCATTACTTTGAATAGCACCAATTCGCATCACTCTATTTTGATGCGTTATGCATAACATGTCAGCTGAGTAGCATCTAACGCAACGTAATGTGCATTTATAGCAGTATATAAATTCAATTCGAACACTGCTTAGCGATCCATTTATCAGCCTAACCATTCTTCGTTGTTAAATTACTTACCGACCTTCATACATGATGACGAAACTTTCCGGCAACTTGACTTATGAGATCCAAAAATGATAACTATTTTTTGTTCATGACCCCGAACCAAGTGGGTGGAACAATGCGCATTCCTTGCCATCCGTCTGTGATGAACATTCTATACGTGGCCAGGTCAATAAAGCGAGCTGGCATTACGGTGCAAATATTTTATCGATTTTATTTTAATTGATGAATGGCCGTAATATACTCGATTGCCACACTCCATTACGTAGTGCCGCAAAATGTACAGTAAGCTAAGGCCGCTGTTGTGATATCCTAGAAGCATGTATACGCAGCTAACACTCGCCTCACTTTTTCATAGTTCATGGTTATCATTGTAATGAGTAGTATATTTCCATTACTTTGAATAACACCAATTCACATTACTGTATTTTGATGCATCATGCATCAGCTGTGTAGCATCTAACGTAATGTCCATATGAGTGCATTTATAGCAATACATAAATTCAGTTCGAACACTGCTTAGCAAACCATTTATTAACCATTCTTCAGTCTAAAATTATTTACTGACCATCATACTTGACGACGAAACTTTTCAGCAACTTGACAGATGACATCCAAAATGTTTATTTTTTTGTGCATGAACCGAACATCCATGAAAGCACTGAACATGCATACACATTTTTTGTGGTACAGCCTTTATTAGATCAAAGTTTTGGGTAGGTGGAGACGTCAGAGTATACTAAATCCGATCTAATGTTCGTGAGCAGCATCTGAGATCAACCAGAGTGATGCAGGTAGATTCGACGGTTTGGATGATTTTCATCTGAACGAAGATAATACGAGACCTAAAAGAATGCAACAGTTGGTAGCGTAAATATGCACATTCAGAACAGAATAGTGATCCCATAGGGTCCCGTCCCGTTTACAACTTATGATTTTAGGTTGATAGAAAATCTACATAACTTTGTGTTTTGTCAGTTTTTGTTTTTTTGCCAGCTCTGCTTAACATTTGAAGATGAACTCAAGTACTCAAAATCAAAAGGGGTTTAATGCTTAACTTTTGCAGAGCCGGTCATTATCATAAAATTAAGTACCACAAATACAATCGATGTTAACTCGCACTTAGAAATGAAACGTAGAGACGGTATTAAAAATATAATCGAGACAGACTTTATTGGAAACGGCTTTGGGGGTGGATAGAAAGGCACGGCCTCTGGTTCGCTGACATGCAGAAATTCATGGATGAACTGCTCAGTGCATTCCAAGAGGCTCAGATATCTGGGGAGGGACAGAAAAAGGAGCTTTAAAATAAAGGTAAAAATAACACAGAACAACGTGTGCAACATTTCACGGTAGACCCACATTTTACTATACTAAATAGTAAATTAGCTCACCAGAATTGACAAAAGTTTAAAGCTCCTGACTTTAAAACATATCGGTTTATAAGGCACATGAAGTGCGTTGTGTTATCTGTTCGGTTTATTGTCTTGAATCCGGAAAAGATAATGGAATTCGCACGCAGACAAACAAAAATCATCTGACTCCGATAATGTGGTTATTCGACGTTGAACTAAAGAGAACACGAGCCTGGGGCGCTTTTCCCAATAGCGTAGTTGCAGAAATTTATTCGTCCACTCAGTCAGTGGTTCCAACTATGGAGGTTGGCACCTGTGATTTCGGGAGGCATAACGTTACCCCTGAGCAATGTCACGTTAACGTCACACAACAGCAAGTCTACTATTTTGCCGAGATTTTGAGTTGAAATCAATAGAATTACTTCCCTGTCAAAGTCATTTTAAACATTTGTTATTGCATTTCTGTTTTAAAATTGTATCTCAAACCATAATTAAACATTTACCGGCGGCTATGTTTTGTTTTCCGTTCCGCTCATATGGACATCACGGTGCAGTCTGCAGTGGTCAGACTTCCATTTCCGGTAAAAAGTGATTGTGAATGTGAACACGCACCCTAAGTCGGAGTTCCACGAGCCCGAGCCGTTGTCATGGACACCTCGGATACCAGCGCGTTCCTGAGCCCCACACTACGCATGTGTGAGCAAAAATCACACAGCGCATGTCCGCGTGGCTCCGGAAGCTTGGCCCCCATGTCGGCTTGCTGCGCCACTGAGCAATTTCCATTGAAATGAATGGGCGGCCATTTTCCAATTGTATATCCAGTGAAATATAAAACATCCTTGGTCTCAGCCCACATTACAGGGGCCACTGCTATTATCCCTTTGAGAAAGTAACTACACCTGCAAGCTTGATTTGTCAAGATGAAATTGAATATGGCAATGAAAATAAGGAAAACTCGAAATGGATATTAAAGCCTTAAAATTAAAATTGAAATAGCAAAAATGTCTTTTTTCCATTGCCACTTTAGTATTTGACATTTGGCTGTTGTCATTTTGAGTGGGACAACATCACTCTCCCAAAATTTCAGCAATTAGTCGCTTCATTTCCTAGACATTTACAGACTGTTGTTAGAAGAAGGGGATACTAAACAATGGTAAACAAGGCCCTATCCCAACTTTTTTGAGATGTGTTGCCGCCATCAAGTTCAAAATGAACTAATATTTTTCAACGAATGGTAAAATGTCTCACTTTCAACATCTGATATGTTGTATATGTTCTATTGTGAATGACATGTCAGTTTATGAGATTTTCAAATATTTGCATTCATTTTTTCTTTACATTTTGCACAGCAGCCCAACTTTTTTGGAATTGGGGTTGTTAATGAGACATCGGTTTCAGGAAATGGTCAGATCATGGATTGGTCTACCTCAGTGACGTGCAGTCGGAGGTTAGTTTGGTGAGGCAGAAACCTCCCCTTTGCTTGATTAGCAATTAGATGATTAACTAGTTTAGTTTTTAGTTTAGTCTCCCATTCACCAAAACTTTGTACATATAATCAATTCAAATCTGTCTTACATCGTAAAACATATCTAACGGTTTCCTTACCTTGTTAGTACCGTATTGCACTGACTCGTTTCCGTTGTTCTGCACACAAGTCTGCACACTCTCTCTCTCTCTATATATATATATTTATACTGTATACATCTACAAAGTGCAGAAATGACATTTTACCTACCATGTAACAACTGTGCACTACCTGTTGTTTGTTTTACTTAATTCAGTGTATGTTTACATACATATAAAACTTATGCATCACCCATTGTAATGTACAAACAATTTGTGTATATCTATATCTGTACTCTGGGCCTGCAGCCTTCCAACAGCTGAATAAAACTTTCTTCCTGACGTAATACTATTCGGCAGAATGAAGGAGCCAATTTAAGTTTCTGTGCCGTTATTACTCAGTAGGCTACATCGAACTTGAAATGCTCTCGAAACTGCAGATTTGCGAGTATTTGCTTACAGGAAGCCAGAGACATGCGCTGAGGTGGGGTAGTGACCCAAACTTTTATCACAGGATTTTGTGAACCGTTCCCACGTACTATTCCTGATTGACAATGAAAACAATTAAGACCAAGCCTATAGGAAGCCTGATAATGATAGAGGAGATAATGACTTCATTCACATATAAGCATTTTGGTAATCAGATTACGAAAGAAGATTGAAAATAAACGCCCACTTTTTGTTTGGGTGTAAAAGCGTGTATTTAAAGGAGAATACATTATAGGCCATTGATTAAGCATTGAACTCTGCATTAGTCGAACTGTGTTAATATTTTTTGATGACATTGCTTTGGCTTCCTAGAAGCAAGTACGCACAAACCGAAGTCTTACTAAACTAGTTAATCGTCTGATTGCTAATCAAGCAAAGGGGAAGTTTCGGCCTCACCAAACTAACCGCACGTCACTGGTCTACCTACATCAGACCTGCCTAGAGCAAATTTCTACATGTATTTGAAGTTAAGAACTTTCCTAACAACACACCAGGTGCGTCGTTTCACCTGAAAATTCCGGGGATAATATCCCTCCCTTTATTGAAAATAATTAGTGCTGGCTAATTCTTGATGGGTTTTCTACATTAACACGTCTTCCAATTCAAGAAAAATCAAGTGGCAACTGAAGACACGGCTTCTCTCCCCCATGCGATCTATAAGCGACAGAATAATGGGCTACATTCAGTACAGAAAAAATAATTTGATTATTATTAGGTATATGCACCGTCACTCAGCAACGGCATTTCAGAACTCTTCAGCGAATGAAGGTAATTTTGGTGACTAGTACGTGGTTTTGTCTGTTTATATTTTTCAATCAGAAAGCTGTCTATTTTTCACAGCGAGCTGAGTGACCGTGCTGCAAAACAGGTGTACGTACTTGACACCGAAATTACCTTCATTCAATGAAGAGTTGTGAATTATTTTTTGGTACTGAAGGTAGCCCATTATTTTGTCGCTTTTTGATCGAATGGGGGAGAGAAGCCGTGTCTTCAATTGCCGTTTGATTACTCTTTAATTAGAAAACGTGTAAATAAAGGACAACCGTCTTGAATTAGCCAGGACTGATTAATTTCAATAAAGGGAGGGATATTAGTCCCGAAATTTTCAGGTCAAACGACGCGTCTGCAACACACAAAGAATGGGAAAACTTAAACCTGCACAAAAGTTTCTCTTAAAAATACAAATGGGAAACAAGAATTCAAAAAATCATTTGTAAATTACATTGTATCTTTTCATTGATGACTCAGCATCATTCTCAACAGATTAAGTAGAGATGGGAGGCAGAGATGAATGAGATTATATCGTATGACATCTGGGAGGAGGTATGCAATGAAGAACATTTACTCACAAATTCAAACATACCGAGAGAATTTAAATGGAATGTAATTAATAGATTTTTCAGGGCACCAGAATTATTAGCCAAAATATGAACACATTCAAACTTGTGTTGGAGGAATTATGGAACAATCACTGCCAATCATACTCATATGGTTTGGCTTTGTCCTAAATTAAGGGAATTCTGGAGAGAGGTATTTGATGCCCTCAAAGAGGATTTCGAACAGAATATTCCACAGGACCCGATAGTATTATTGGGAGTAATACCTCAAGGTTTGGAAGAGAGTGATAAGGAATACCTTTTAAATATATCACTTACAGAAGCCATTAAGTACATAACTATTAAATAGTTAAAACCTAGGATGCCTACATCACTTTGCTTAGTCAGCTACCCCCGTGACCCAGCCCCAGATAAGTGGCTGAAAATGGGTGGATGGATGGATAGTTTCATAACTGTGAATTGAGAGGCAGCTGGCCAGCATAGCAGTATACATGTAATAGCATTGGTTGATGCAATCTCGCAAGTCAAACCATCGAATGTCAGTCAGCAGAAACAAACAATGTCAAATGTAAATAATGTACCCTTGTAAATCTAAGCAAGCACCTAGCTACACCACAGATACCCCCATAGTCATATGAGTACTGTACACCAGTATTGGCTGGTGAAGTGAAAACTGACGAAGAATCGAATATCCCTTGATAATAATGATTGTTCTTAGACTGTTTTCAATAATTTATTACCTCCTTCATTTATGTACAGTGCTGTGAAAAATTATTTGCCCCCCTCTGGAGTTCTTATTTTTTTTGCATATTTGCTACACTTAAAAGTTTCAGATCATAAAACTAATTTTAATATTAGACAAAGATAACCAAGTAAATACAAAATGCAGTTTTAAATGATGATTTCATTTATTAAGTGAAAAAAGCTATCCAAACCTACCTGGCCCTATGTGCAAAAGGAATACCCCCCCTCCTTGTTAAATCATGAAGTAACTTTGATTAACTACATTTTTTAACTTCTATTTCACGAGCCACACCCAGGCCTGATTAATGCCAGACCTGTTGAATCAAGAAATCACTTCAATAGAGCCTGTCTGACAAAGTGAAGTTGACTAAAAGATCTCAAAAAGCAACACATCATGCCGCAATCTTTAAAAATTCAAGAACCGATGAGAAACAAAGTCATTGACATCTATCAATCTGAAAAGGGTTACAAAGCCATTTCTCTGGCTTTGGGACTCCAGCAGACCATGGTGGGAGCCATTATCCACCAATGGAGAAAACTTGGAACAGTGGTAAACCTTCCCAGGAGTGACTGGCCTACCAAAACTTCTCCTAAAGCACATCGACGACTCATCCAGGAGGTCACAAAAGAACCCAGAACATCATCTAAAGAACTGCCGGCCTCACTTGCCTCAGTTCAAGTCAGTGTTCATGATTCAACAATAAGAAAGGGCAAAAATGGCATCCATGGGAGTGTTCCAAGGCAAAAAGCACTGCTGACCAAAAAGAAAACAAAGGCTGGTCTCACATTTGCCAAAAAACATCTTGATGATCCCCAAGACTTTTTGGAAAATATTATGAGGACCGATGAGACAAAAATTGAACTTTTTGGAAGGCGTGCATCCCATTACATCTGGATTAAAAACTGACACAGCTTTTCATAAAAAGAACTTCCTACCAGCAGTCAAACATGGTGGTGGTAGCGTGATGGTCTGGGGCTGCTTTACTGCTTCAGGACCTGGACGACTTGCCATAACTGATGAAACCATGAATTCTGGTCTTTACCAGAAAATCCTGAGGGAGAATGCCCGACCATCAGTTTGCGACATCATACTCAAGTGCGCTTGGGTTATTCAGCGGGATAATGATCCTTAGCACACCTGCAAGTCCACCTCTGAATGGCTTAAAAAAACAAAATGAAGGTTTTGGAGTGGCCTAGTTAAAGTCCGGACTTAAATCCGATTAAGACGCTGTGGCATTATCTTAAACAGGTAGTTCATGCTCGAAAACCCTCCAATGTGGCTGAATTAAAACAATTCTGCAAAGAAGAATGGGCCAAAATTGCTCCACAGCCATGTGAAAGACTCGTTGCCAGTTATCGCAAACGCTTGATTGCAGTTCTGCCCTGTCAAGCCAGACGGCAGTATCTGCAAATTTCTCAAAATAGGACAAACCCGCCATTGACCCTCCACAGCACCAGCTCAATCTATTTTTAGTCGAGATTAGTCTGATCAATACACATGTACAGAGTTACTGCATGTGCAAATGAGCAGTATCTACAAAAGTAGGGCAGGAGGTCAAGCTGGAGGGCAGTATCTGCAGTGTCTCCTCTCTGGGTCAACTTCTCAAAAATATTTCGATTCACCAAAAATTCAGGTTCTAATAAGAAATCAATGTCATTGATAGCATTGTGGTCCAGGTAATTGCCTTCCAGTACTAAGAATAAAACTTTTAGGCCAATTTTCTGAGTTTCATTATTTTGCAGATACTGCCATCTGGTTTGATTGCAGAGTTACAAAACATAACATAACATAACATGAATGGCTCACTACGCTCGCCAGGTCCCAACTACGCTCGCTAGTTGTTGTCGCCAAGGGTGGCACATGCAGTTATTATTAAGGGGACAATTTTCGCATAGGGCCAGGTAGGTTTGGATAGCTTTTTCCCTCAATAAATGAAATCATCATTTAAAAACTGCATTTTTCATTTACGCGGGTTATGTTTGTTATGAGAGGAGAGACTCTCGCGTAATGCGTGAGACTTGGCATCTCTGATTAAGCGATGCTAAGAAGTTGGTTAAACGAAAGAAACATACTATAAAGAGACAAACTTCTACCGAACGCAAGAAAATGGTACATTAAAAAAAATTGCGTTGATCGTAAATTTGGATCCGCATGAGGTGCCTGTGAGAAACTGCAGTCGAAACTGCCTTACCCCTTTGACGTTTCTCAATATTTTTGTGTACTAAGTCTGTGGTGTCAGTGCATATACCGAGGATGAATTTTGGAATTATAAATCTATGGAAGCCCATGTACAATTCACAAGTGGCTGGGTCCATGATTTGGAGGTCTGCAAACCTCCGAACTGTCAAAACAGCTTCGTTTGCACAAAGGTGTGTATCATCTTGCTTGCTTACCTACCTGTGATTAGAGAGACATACATTATTAGGCTACTCAGTGGCAGCTTGTGAACTGGCAATAGGGGAAGCTCAAACAATCCCTTAAAATGAATAATTGGTCACAACCCGCTTCTTGTCATTCATTTAAATTACCATTACAGAAACCCCGAAAACTCTCAACACTGGTGTGGCCAGTTTTCATTTATAACGCAAACCTGTCAACTCCCACTGATTCGATATTACGTTTAAGTAGCGTATTTACGTTCATCTGCTGTAGTCAGCAATCATTCATTCAACATGTATGTAAGAGATTTTCACGCGGAACTGAAGTCCTTGTGTGTGGAGGGGTTGGAAGCAATGGAATTGCTTAAAGACGTCTCAAATGATCTTATTTCATTGAAACAATCACAAAATGCATGCATTACTTCTAACCCCTGAGTAAAGAAAAGCGTGAGAAGTCTGGAGTCGTAATCGGTGTGCAGTAAAGGCTAAATGAAAACTGGCTTTATCTGACCACATGGCAGGTTCTTCCCATGGCTTTGGCTTCTCGGTGCGCAACAACAAGAAGTGGCTTCACAGTATGGCGTCTCTCCCATCAACCCCTGTGGCGCTGCAGCCGTGACGTCACGTTCCCATCCCCTATTGGCTCAATCAACCGAACTTATGGGAAATGTAGTTTTTTTACATACTTGAGATATATATATATATATATATATATATCCGCTGGTTTTGCCATTCAAATGCGGGGTGGACCCGCCAGATGCGTGGTGAAATGTACCGAGACATTCTTGATAAGAATTTGCTGCCATCTACCAGGATGCTGACGATGACACAAGGATGGACATTTCAGCAAGACAATGATCCCAAACACGCAGCTAAGGAAACACTCAATCGGTTGCACAGAAAAAAAATAAAGCTGCTAGAATGGCCCAGTCAATCACCCGTTGTGAATCCAATTGAAAATCAATGGAAAGAACTGAAGATCAGAGTTCATAGAATGAGCTTCCAGAACCTTCAAGATTTGAAGACAGTTTGTGTGGAAAAATGGGCCAAAATCACACCAGGGCAATGCATGTGACTAGTTTCATGGAATCGAATTAGGGTCAAAAGTTTTGTATTTGTAAAAAAGTTTTGAACTCATAGAATTAGTTTTGTGTGTGTGAAAAAAATTTTGTGCATGAGTAAAAATTTTCTAACTTCCTGTGTGGCAGTGAAGTTGTGGATACGCTCAGATTTCCTACCTTCCGGTGCGACACAAGCACGATTTCTACAAGCACAAACCAGATTTACGAACATCAAGTTATGAATTATGGCCCTATTTTTACTCCTGTGGGTAGACAAGCCAATCAGCACAATGCCTACTGAATAGCCGATCAGAATGTTGCCCTCTGTCACAGTAAGTCAAACTGTCCAATCAGTGGCCAAAAGGTTCTGACGCCATTTCTCCCCCATGTCTATGGCGAAATCCATAGCATACTGATTTCCGTTTTTATTGTCCTGTAATGTCATTGTTTTAATATATTCTCGTAGTAATAGCCAGATTTGGATTGTCTAGGGCAATAGTTGCGTCTGCTTTTCACCAACGTTTGATTGACTCACGTTACATTAATTAGCTGGTTGGCAAGCTAGCTTCCTACTCTCCTGCAAGCTGGCAAATATTATGAACAGCCACTGTTTAAAACTTGCTTAAAGTTAATCAAACTTGACTAGATTGCGTTCGGGCACCAGAGACTACTAGTCAAGTATTTTTTACATGGTTCATAATGGTCTTACTAACTTTGTGCTCTATCAGAGTCGATCATAATAATGGACTGTTTCTCATTTTTCTGCGCAAAAAGTGCAAATAGCAATTCGGCTGTTCAAGAAACACGTAGCAATCGCGATCAAGTTGGTAAGGGCAAACTGTTATTGAATGTGTATTAGCAGATAAAGAGAGGCCATCTGGTCCGACAGGGCATATCATCTATTTGCCAATTACAGCTGGGATCTCAGTTTATCTTTAGTTCTGACAGGACACAATACGCTCTAGTGCCTTTTAGTGGGAGGTTCCGTATGCCCATATACAGAGCTCACTTCCGAGGGTTGGGAGTCTATTGAACCAATTAAGTTGAGTGGTTCAGGAGAGGCCCATTGTAGATTATCCCTTTTTATCAATGTGTAAATCATAGGACCAACAACTTCTCATAACATTAAAGAAATCATATGCAAATATCTGTACTTTTACACATATAAAGTTTCTTATGAAATTAAGGAATTTTGAACTCCTCATCATGCTGTTGTTCATGTTGTTCATCATGTTCCCACGGCCGGCTGTGTAATACACTTTTTTCCTGCTTTTGCTACGAACATCAGAGTGTGCTTCTTCACTGGGACAACATTCTTGGTTTTGATTAAATAACCAACAAGCGGAAGCAAGTTTTATGCAGTGTTGTTCGTAATGTTCGCCAGCTTGCAGGAGAGTAGCTACCTAGCTTGCTAACAAGCTAATTAATGTAATGTAAGTCAATCAAACCGTGTTTGTGAAAAGCGCACGCATCAATTGCCGGAGACATATGACTGTTTCCACATCTGGCTATTGCTTATGAGAATGTATGATTACAATGACATTACAGTACAATGAAAACAGAAATCAATGACCTTGATTTCACCATAGACATGGGGTGGAAATGATGTCAGAAACTTTCGGCCACTGATCGGACAGTTTGACCTACTGTGACAATGGGTAATATTCTGATTGGCTATTCAGTGGGCAACGTGCTGATTGGCTATCTACCCACAGGAGTAAAATTAGGGTCATAATTCGTAACTCGAGGTTCGTAAATCTAGTCGGTGCTTGCAAAAAAATAGCGTTGCACGCAAAGGCAGGAAATTTGAGCATATGTGCAACTTCACAACCAAATAGGAAGGTAGGAAATTGAAGCACCAAAACCCCATAAGTCACACTTGACTTGACTTGTGGGAATTTAGTAATCAGTGCTTCAATTTTCACACAAGCACAAATCTATTTTGCAAGCTCAAAACTTTTTTGCACATGTACAAACTATTTCACAAGCTCAAAACTTTTTTGCACATGCACAAACTATTTCACAAGCTCAAAACTTTTTTTTACACACGCACTTAACAATTTCAAAAGTTCAAAACTTTGTTACACACACACAAAATATTTCTATAAGTTCAAAACGTTTTTACACATGCACAAAACTATTTCACAAACTCACTACTTTTCTACTTTTTACACATGCACAAAATATTTCGACAAGTTCAAAACTTTTTTTGCATAAAACGTTTCCCCCTAATTTGATTCCATATAGTTTTTCCATGCAGGAGGCGTCTTGAAGCTGTCATTACCATTAAAGGCTTTTGTACTATATTATTAAATAAATTTCAGTAAGCATTTTCAATACTTTTTCCCTGTGTCATTCCACTTTATAACACATAACTCAATTTTTCCCGCTGTATGTGATAACAGAGTCTTATACTCTTGGTAGTATCATTAGAGAGTTATGTAACTCGTTGAGTCAATTTTCGATTTGTTGCTCACTGCCACATACGAAGGTAGGATATTTTCACACAAGCACAAATCCATTTCTCAAGCTCAAAACGTTTTTCCACACCCAAAAACTATTTCACAAGCTCAAAACTTTTTTACAAGCGCAAAAAATATTTCTACAAGTTCAAAACTTTTTAACAAACGCACAAAACTATTTCACAAGCTCAAAACTTTTTTACACACACAAAAACTTGCAACAAATGCAATATTTACTCAACTCGTTTCATAGTTTTCATGTGACATGCCCACTCATTTTAGATAATCTATTTATTAATGTTTAGATGGAAACAACAGAAATCATAGCAATAATTTAATACAAAGTAAATTTCAACAAAATCATGGTGGCACACTTCAGATTGTACTTTGTGCAACCACTCTGGCGAGGATAACAGCATGGAGTCTTTTCCTGTAATTTTCAACAATGTCAAGGCACACATTTGGAGGGATTTTGGACCATTCTGCCGAAGAAGAAAGTGGAGTTGGGCGTGCGACGCTTGTTGCAGCGGCCCGGAGCACTTACTCTCCAAACCAATCTCATTGTTATTCTGTAACAATGACAATAAACTCCATTCATTCATTCATTCATTCATTCATTCCTCTGAACAGATCCTTTCAAGATCCTTCACATTCTTTGGTATGCGTTTATCAACTGCGTTCTTCAAGTCAGCCCACAGGTTTTCAATTGGATTGAGGTCTGGCTATTGAGATGACCATTGCAGAATGTTAATTTACTGTATTTTGTTGTCACAGAAACATTTCTGTGTGCATCTTGAGGTATACTATGGGACATTGTCCTTATGGAAAGTCCGCCTACGGCTAAGAACCAGGCACCTGGCAAAGGCAACCAGATTGTCAGCCAAAATATCCTGAAACTTGGTGGAATTCATTATGCCATTAATTGTAACCTGGAGCTCTTGAATTAAAACAGCCCCAAAACATGACTGACCCACCATTATATTTCCCCATGGGGTTGGGGTGCTTCTCTTTGTATGCATGTATGTTTCGATGCCAAACATGCTGATGCCATATGTGTCTGAAACATGCAATTTTGGTCTCACCTGACCAAAGCACTTTGTTTCAGTTATATTTTAAATTAGGTTTGGCCAACTCCAAGTGCTGGTCTCTGTGTCTTTTGGTCAGAAAAGACTTTATTCTGGCAATCCTTCCAAAGAGCTTGTGGTTGTGGATGTGGCGCTTAATGGTGCTTTTTGAAACCTGGTGATCTCAAGATGCCACCAAGGCCTGCGATTCCTTCACAGTGCTTCTTAGGGATTTTATTACTTTTCTCACCATCCTTCTCAGTATCTTGGAGGACAAAATGCAGTTGCATCCTCTACCCTTGAGGTTTCCAACAATTACATTTCTTCTGATTTTTTAAATTACCCTGACAGTGCTCAGTGGGACATGCAATTGTTTGAGAATTTTCTTGTAGCCATTACCAAATTTATGAAGATCAATGACTATCTGCCTCTTTCGAACTGACATTGGTTGTTTTCTTTATGGTGTTGGATGAAAAAAGGGATATTCAGTTATTGCCGATTCCCAGCCAAGATGGAGGGCAGTGGTCCTCTGGTGATTTCGGCTCCGTTAACAACCCAAGTTGAACAAAAATGCTGTTTGCTACTCACTGGAAAGTAAACAAGCTTAAATATTTTGCATGCAGGTAGAGGAAATTTATTTTTTAATTAAATCAGTGAATGATTTTGGTTGGTTCCATTTGCATGTTAATATTGTACCATATTTCTCAAATGTTGTAATTTAAAGTTGAAATATATATTTTGGAATTTTTGAAGAACTGTTTGTGCATTGCCAGTGAGGGGTGCCAGTAATTTTAAAGCCCACTGTATCTGAGGTTATTGACAGAAATTAAATGAAGACATGTGTGCAAGAAGTTCAGAAGTCACCAAATAACACTTTTGTGATTTTGGGGGTGAAAATTTTCTGAACGTTTATATATAAAATCATGTTTTGAGAACTTTCACCCCAAGAATCACAAAAGTGTTATTTGGTGACTTAGGTACAACTTGCACACAGGTCTTCAAATTGTGTGCATTTTTCCCCTGAAATGGTTTTCCAACCATTTGACTGTCACTGTATATTTAACGTTTGAAGAGCAGTGTTTGGTTGTTTATTGGTAGTATTGATCTGTTCCCTTTGTTGCATAATTTCATGCTGTAAAATACAAAACCCAAAACCAGTGAAGTTGGCACGTTGTGTAAATCCTAGATAAAAAGAGAATACAATGATTTGCAAATCCTTTTCAACTTATATTCAATTGAATACTCTGCAAATACCAGATGTTTAATGTTTAAACTGAGAAACTTTATTTTTTTTTGCAAATAATCATTAACTTATAATTTAAAGGCAGCAACACATTGCAAAAAAGTTGGCATAGGGGCCTTTTTACCTCTGTGTTACATCGCCTTTCCTTTTTACGACACTCAGTAAACGTTTGGGAACTGAGGAGACCAATTTTTGAAGCTTTTCAGGTGGAACTCTTTCTCATTCTTGCTTGATTTACAGCTTAAGTTGTTCAACAGTCCGGGGTCTCCGTTGTTGTATTTTACGCTTCATAATGTGCCACACATTTTCAATGGGAGACAGGTCTGGACTACAGGCAGGCCAGTCTAGTACCTGCACTCTTTTACTACAGAGCCATGCTGTTGTAACACGTGCAAAATGTGGCTTGGCATTGTCTTGCTGAAATAAGCAGGGGCGTCCATGAAAAAGACATTGCTTGGATGGCAACATATGTTGCTCCAAAACCTGTATGTACCTTTCAGCATTAATGGTGCCTTCACATATGTGTAAGTTGCCCATGCCTTGGGCACGAATACACCCCCATACCATCACAGATGCTGGCTTTTGAACTTTGCGCCTATAACAATCAGGATGGTTCTTTTCCTCTTTGGTCTGGAGGACACGACGTCCGCAGTTTCCAAAAACAATTTGAAATGTGGACTCGTCAGACCACAGAGCACTTTTCCACATGGCATCAGTCCATCTTAGATGAGCTTGGGCCCAGCAAAGCCGGCGGCGGCGTTTCTGGGTGCTGTTGATAAATGGCTTTCGCTTTGCATTGTAGAGTTTTAACTTGCACTTGCAGATGTAGCGACGAACTGTAGTTACTGACAGTGGTTTTCTGAAGTGTTCCTGAGCCCATGTGGCGATGTCCTTTACACACTGATGTCGGTTTTTGATGCAGTACCGCCTGAGGGATCGAAGGTCACGGGGATTCAAAGTTGGTTTTCGGCCTTGTCGCTTACGTGCAGTGATTTCTCCAGATTCTCTGAACCTTTTGACGATATTACGGACCGTAGATGATGAAATCCCTAAATTTCTTGCAATAGCTCGTTGAGGAATGTTGTTTTTAAACTGTTCGACAATCAGCTCACGCATTTGTTCACTAAGTGGTGACCCTCGCCCCATCCTTGTTTGTGAATGACTGAGCATTTCAGGGAAGCTGCTTTTATACCCAATCATGGCACCCACCTGTTCCCAATTAGCCCGTTCACCTGTGGGATGTTCCAAATAAGTGTTTGATGATCATTCCTCAACTCTCTCAGTCTTTTTTGCCACTTGTGCCAGCTTTTTTGAAACATGTTGCAGGCATCAAATTCCAAATGAGCTAATATTTGCAAAAAATTACAAAGTTTACCTGTTCGAACATTAAGTGACTTGTCTTTGCAGTGTATTCAATTGAATATAGGTTGAAAAGGATTTGCAAATCATTGTATTCTGTTTTTATTTACGATTTACACAACGTGCCAACTTCACTGGTTTTGGGTTTTGTAGTAGCCACAGGGATACTGGCTGCCTTTTTTGCTGTTGTGTCCAAGAAGTTTTGATTATACGAAGATTGCTTGGCCGTGGAGACCGACTAAAAGCTTAAACAATGAGCATGGCGCATGCTACCTACCTTGCAACTGCAAAACAGTGTCAATGAAGGAGGCTCAGATGCATTAATTATGAACTGCTTAATCTGGCAAGTTGCTGAAGACGGGTAGTCAGAGGGGAACTACATGCCAGAGTGCCTCGGAGCGTGAGTTTCATACACAAACATCTGCTCAAGCTCTGATACAAATGAGTCTTGGGCCAGACGAATGAATCCCCCCCAAATAGATCTTGAGCAGTGGCGAGAGCTCCCATTAGCTCGCTGCAAATCAATGTCTCTTTCTCTGGAGCCCTCTGCGGCTGGATGTAAGGGAATTTATGCAGCTGTGATCCACAGCCAAATGACCAAACAAAGATTAGCTTGCATTTCAGAGTTAGCCCATCTCACTTGGGAATAAATGGGTTTTGTCTTCTCTTTGAACAGCAAAGAAGGACATCATATATATGTATATGAGTCTCCTTAGGAATATTTCTAAGTCAAGGATGCCTTGATGTAATTTTAGCAGATAGATAAGAGTCCTATGCAGCTGTTTGTTCCCACAATGGAGATTTGAAATAGCTTTTAATGGCACAGCAGTGGTGTAATGTTTTGGCACAGATTGCTTCTTGATGACACAGTTCAAAGGACTTGAAAACTGAAATACACACATTGGAAAGGAATCTGAAGGAGCGCCAAGTTAATTTTAAATCCAAGTGTGCTGTTGCTTCTGCAATTGCAACCTGTGCAAATCAAGATGATCCGTTCTTGTCAAACAAAGTAGCTCTGCGGACCCAAGGTGACATGAATGAAAAGACGACCAAACCATGTTGTGAACTCATTTCATCACGTCCTTCCTAAGTCACAATCAGGCTCCCAACATTGGAACTGTCCTGTGTCCCTCTCTCTTTCTAAAATTAAAACAACTTTTTAAAAATTCAGATCAATTGCTCAGACGTCGTTAAATAGCTTTTGACAAGGAAAACCAAGTCTTAAGCCTGCCAGCCAAAAATCTACATACAAGACAAATTTGTGATATTACTTTAATGAGGTAGTTTCCCTCTTTCATGCGTCATCAAAATCACTGTGAATAATGGGCCATCATGATAACAGGAAACAGATATAGCAATGGAAGCAGTCAAAAATGAGCAAAATTCGACAGTGATGTGCGTTTGTGCACAGGTCTATTGGGAAACTGAAAAGCAGCCACCTGTACAACAGAATATATGAAGAGGTACACAGGTCATAATTAATTCAGTTCAGGTCCCTTATTTCTGCCTACGCCTTCAAAGATTGGAAATCCAACTTAAATTGAAAAAATCAGAAGTGTGTTGCTTGCCGAATAGACTTTTAGATTTAAGGAGTGATTGTACCTTGTTTGTGTCCGTGGCGTCTATCTTACACCCAGCACAATGGGGCGCAAAACTTAGTGCAAGTGTCTTTGCTACTTTAGGACTCAACGAAAATACCAATTTCCCGTCCAGCGTCCTTACTGCCTAAATAGCCAATTCATCCCCGCCCAACTGAGCATCCATGGGCGTGTTGGTCTTAAAATGAGGTGTGGTCAGGCACATCACTATCTTGAGACCGAAAAAGCGATCGCGATTCTGGCCAACAAAAACCTGGTCACAACACACGTACACTCTGCTTGTCACATACTACCCATGCAGGGACAAGCAGTAGCATATGAAACCGATGAAAAATAAAGGGATCAAGATATCAAGAAAAAATGCATGTCAGAATGATTTAGTGCGACCAACGACTGCACATCAGGGCATGCTGTGATACAGGCTATTTATTATATCCCCGAACGCCGAATGGTGTTTCTGGGGTATTATGTTTTTGGTCTGAGCGCCGCCGCCGTGCCGCCCTACGTGTTAACGCGATAACTTCAGTAATATTTCAATTAGAAATTTCATGTTTTGCATATAAGTAACTATCATAAAGAGGAAGAACTGATTCGATTTTGGACAATTTACAATTTTTAGATTGGCCACCAGGGGCCAAAAACTGAAAAATCACAGTTTTTATCCTATCTCTGGAAATATCTGTTCGATTGACCTCAAATCAAGTGCAAATGAAAGGTCATGACCCGAGGATGTGTCCCACGATGACCTTATACCTCTTTGGTTCAAAATTTTGACACAAGGTGGAGCTTTGTCGCATAAAATTCACCATTTTTGCCATATCTTTGGAACCATTTGTCCAATTGACATGAAACTATGTGCAACTGCAAGGTCATGACCTCACAACATGTCACATGATGACATCATACCTGTTTGGTTCAATATTTTGCCACCAGGTGGAGCTTTGTAATGAAAAATGATCATTTTGGCAATATCTTCAGATAAATTTGTCCGATTGACCTGAAATTAAGTTCAAATGAAAGTCTATTCAAGGTCTATTCAGGTATTGGGGAATTGGAGGATTGGGGGCGTTCAGGGATATACCCCAAGCCGTTGCCTCCGACGGGATAAGCCTAGTTTCGTAAGTGAACCAGTTCCATCACATAATATGCGATATCAACATGTGAGGTTATGCGTGAAGGAGTTCACAAATTCTTCAGGATAAAGCCAGGACTTCTTTATATTGGTGAGCGCTGTCATTCCCACTGTTCTCCATGAGATCACTCCTGGAGGGGTGGCTGTTCGGGGACAATGGTTAGCCCATGTATTCATTACATGACACATCATCTAAAACACTGCATGGATTTTCCTTGCATCACACAAAACACAAACTGTAACAGAACGAATGTTTGAAGTGCTGAAAATGCGCTTGTAACCTATCTGTCCTGCATCTATTGTCAAATACAAAACCCCACATTTCATTTGAATGAAATGTATTTAGACCTGCCCTAAATGCATTTGGGTCACATGCTTTCCACTGTGGGCTTAGATGGTTAAAATAGGTCCCCAGGAGTTGCAGAGTTGCAGAGTTTGTGGCATTTTTTTTTTTTTTACTTTCAATTCTTAAAATTGGGAGGGGGCTTCTGACTCCGCCCATCCTACTTCTGTGTTTTTTTTTCTGTTAATAGAATCTCTTTAGCAAGAGATTTAACTTTCCACAGTATGTGAGATGACTCTTGGACTCTTTGTCCCTGTACTTTTCCCCCGGACTCATCCCCGAATTTTTCGTCCCTGGACTTTTCGTCCCCTTGGAATCTTCGTCCCCAGACTCTTCGTTGTGGACTTTTCGTCCCCAGATGTTTCGTCCCCGTGAACTTTTTGTCCCCGGACTCTTTGTCCCTGGATTGTTCATCCCTACTAATGCTTTGCCCTTTTCCTGCATTATAACCCTTTTGTCATGGTGATCTGTTTGTTGTCCGTTCATCCATCTGTCAACAATGGTGGCACTTTTTTTTTTGTCAGGGGATGAAAAATCCAGGGACGAAAAGTCTTCGGGGATGAAGAATCTGGGGATGAAAAGTCCACAGACGGAAAGTCCAGGGACAAAAAATTTGGGGACGAAAAATCCTGGGACACTCTACTGTTTCTACGCCAATATTTTTTTGGGGAAGAGGGACTCAAAGAACCAGATGCCTATGAGATACACTACAAAAACAAGCCAATGAAATTTCCTAGTCGTAATGTGCGGGGTATTAATTCACAGGCAAAAAGAGCCAAAATATTAAACCACCTCATGTTTACTTCAAGAAACCAAGCTCTCGGCTGTAGAACACAACAAACTTAAAGGAGCAATATGTAAGTTTGAGCTAAAACTGTTAGTGTAATTACATTCAAAATAGTGCAGAGCACAGTATCCTCTCCTCCTCTCCCCCAGATGAGAGGTTACCAGCTAGGTTGCCAGATCCAGCAAGAAAGTCTACTACATGGAGCTACCATGGCTATGTGTCAATACCACCTATGATTTGCTCTGACAGGGTTGTGTTCAGTTCAGTTCAATTCAGTTCAGAAAAGATCGAGACTAATGACTAACTAACTTTAGCAATGGTCATATTGGTCAACTTGCTTGTCACTCTTCTGTGTGGATAGCGCACAAAAGTCCATACTGTAATATGCCTAAAGAATGAATGAGGACTCATTTGATCCATGTACTGTCTCAATTACATTTCATATTGCCATAATGGGTGTGCTAATGTTAGAACGGTTTCCACAACATCTCAGAAAAAAGCCAGAGAAACAGACTAATAATGCATCGCTAATGTTAGCAAAGGAGAGCCTACATTAAACAGAATTAAGTTAGCCAAACTTAGCTGAATCTTACCTGCCCAGGGGAAAATGAGCAACTTTGGCGTCGGCCTTCAAATTCTTCTCCGCTTTCAGCTGTCTCCATCTTTCAAAGGCATGTCCTATTCAGATCCTTGTTTTGTTTCTGACTTTGTCATGACGTATTTCAGAATCAAGCCTTTTAGGTTTAGTAACGTCATTGTAATCCGAAACGCTGGTAGCAGCAGCTCAGTGGAAACTGGCAAACTGGATGCCAAAATGCTACTGACTTCATAATTGGGAGATAGGTGGAGGTTGGCGCAACAGGCCAAAACACAAAATGACAGCATCAACAATAGTTGAGGGCTACACCTTCGCTTTAGTAATGAGAATATTGTGGCTGGATTACTGTTGTCAGTGATATAAGTATTTGAAATTAACATCATTCCTTAATGTCTGGTAATATATCAGGGCCATTTCTTGATTAATCAACATACATTTCTTACATACTGCTCCTTTAAATGAATGATTGAAAACAGCTGAAGACCAATCATTATTTTTAAGGGATCGTTTGAGCTTTCCCTATCGCAAGTTCACCAGGCACCACTTACAGTATATACGCTGATCAGCCATAACATTATACCCACATGCCTAATATTACGTTGGTCACTCTTTTGCTGCAAAAAAAGCCATGACCCATCAAGGCCTGAACTACAATAGACCTCTGAAGTGCGCTGTGGTATCTGGAGCCAATATATTTGCAGCAGATCCTTTAAGTCCAGTAAGTTGCAAGGTGGGGCCTCCATGGATCGAACGTGTTTGTCCAGCACAACCTACAGATGCTTGATTGCATTGAGATCTGGAGAATTTTCAGGCCAAGTCAACAATTTGACCTTGCTGTTGTGTTGCTAAAACCATTCCTGGACCATTTTTGCAATGTGATGGGACGGATTATCCTGATGAAAGAGGCTTCTGTCATTAGGGAATTTCGTTTACACGGAAAGGTACACTTGATCTGCAACAATGTTTAGGTAGGTGGTACATTTCAAGTAACATCCACATGAATTGCAGGACCCAAGGTTCACTCAGCAGAACACTGCCCAAAGCATCACACTGCCTCCGCCTACTTGGCTCCTTCCCATAGTGCATTATGGTGCCATGTAATCACCAGGTCAGCGGTGCACACACACCTGGCCATTCACAATGTGATTCATTAGACCAGCCCAACTTCTTCCATTGCTCTGTGGTCCAGTTCCAATTCTCACGTGCCCATTGAAGGGATTTTGATGGTGGACAGGGGTCAGCATGGCCGGCCTGCAGCCAGATACATGTCAAACTTCAGTACGCCGTGTGTTCTGACACCTTTCTATCAGAGCCAGCATGAACCTTTTCAGCAATCTGAGCTTCTGTAGTTCTTCATTTGGATCAGACCACACGGCCCAGCCTTTGCTCCCCACGCCTATCACTGAGCCTGGCCCGCCCAGTCACCTGTTCATGATTCGTTGGTTTTCCTTCCTTGGACCACTTTTGGGATGTACTGACAACTGCAGACCGGGAACACCCCACTGGAGCTGTACTTTTGGAGATGCTGTGACCCAGTCATCTAGCCATCAAAATTTGGTCTTTGTCAGTTGATCACATCCTTACGTTTGCCCATTTTTCCTGCTTCCAGCACATGAACTTCGAGGACAAAATATTCAGGTGCTGCCTAATATACCATATCCACTGACAGGTGCCATTATAACAAGATAATAAATGTTGTTCACTTTACCTGTCAGTGGACATAATGTTATTGTTTATTAGTGTATATTTATATGAAATAGGAGATTTTGATAGTTGACAGACAGCACAGTAATTTATTGTGGATTTTTTTTTTATTCCCTCAGTCAGCATTTCACTTCTGTATTTATGTTGAGTATATCTGGTTTAATGTTGTTGCTGACATTGGAAAAAATTTTCTTGAACAATATGCGGTATAATACTGTATAAAATATTCCCAGGTAGCTTCTGTAGCCAGAAATGCCTTACCAACACTTCAGATGTCCCATCATTTGAATAGTTGTAGGGCACCTCCTTTTCATGAACTCTATGTGCAATTACTTATTCCCAGTGCAATGGGAGTATTTAGATGTTATGTCACAGGTTATTGCTCAGTAATTGTGTAAAGTACATGAGTTATTGATATATCACAAGCCATATGTTTACTTGAAGTACTAAGCCTATTCATTCTCTGTTTTGACAAATATGAGTATTGCCATTCATTCTTATAATAATCTACATTTACAACTTTTCCTGCTCCTGAGCTTGCAAACAAAATGTTGTTGTTGAAACTTCGGAATTATGAGTATGGACCTCAGAGTATGTTTATGTGGTTCTATGGAGTATGCATTCATCATAATTTTTGCAGTTGATGTGATCTGGAGAATTGCAAGTCATTGAGTGATGTCCCAGAAATATGAAGGGACACCTGGTTGAGAGTAAACCCTTTGTAATGAAAAGGCTCAAAGGCTTTGTTTGCCTCCCCTGCAAATTACTGCCTTCGTGTGAAAAATCTCACGAGTGCTTACAGAGGACATGAAGAAGAGATGACAGAGGGATGCTCCAACCCCAGGATTATATTAGTTCAGCAGAGAAGAAGACAATAGAAATAAAGAAAAATGATATTGAAGCGCTCATGCAAAAAGGGCTCGACATTTTGGGCAAAAATGATGTTTTTCGCTTTTTAGATACATCCATGTAGGACCCATTTTCTGTAAAAACTTTAGGTCTTAATTCTTATCCTAAAGGGGTCAAAACCCTTTTCCAAAAAGGCATATCTGCAAGTAAAATTTGCCCATCAATGTTTCTTATTTGCTAGAAGGGCATATGTAACCATGCTAAATTGGCGCAAGTGGTAGTTTACTGCCCTTTTTCAAAAAATATGCATTTTTAGTCCAGACGTGTCTGCCTCTTGTTCTAGTTGGTACTATCATAAAATGTACATGTGCCCACAGTCAATGCACACTGTATTATCCTTTGTTGTGTTATCTGTTGTTTATGGCTTCAGATATCAGTGTCAGCGCAGAGATGACATAGTGACCTTAATTCAGAAATGTGTCACTCCATTCTAAACTGTACAATTCACTGTTTTGTATAAGAATGGTCGATAAAATTGTTTCTAAGAGAATTACATGATTTGCATTGTTCATATTTATTCACTCGTGGATTGAAGATATACATAAGAATAAATCAGAGTCATCGGTCCAACAACACTGCAGAAAAAAGTAGTGTCCTGATGTCAGCCAAGGCATTGTGTGTTGGAAAACATGGGTGCCAATAGCAGATGGACCCTCTGAAGTTTTGCACATTGTGGAGGGCCAATACACAACCTTGTCTGGCCCCAGTGCTTCTCGTATATAATTCCTTGATCATTCCCTTTGTGTGTTAACCTCACCACCCTTCAGCCCTGTGTGTTAACCACATCACACCTCAGCCCACACCCCAATTTCCCCTCACCTTGATTGTCTCTCCCTCCACCTCCTCTCACTTTAGGCAAATTACCATTTGTTCCTTTGCATCCTTTGAACTCTCAGCTATAAGTGTTCACAGTTTCCCTCAGTTGTTGGTTCTTGTTCATCTGTACTTGGGGAACAGACCCACTAGTTTCTCTACTCTATTAAACTATCCATTTTGCAACTAAGACGTGCCTGCATTGATTTTTCTACTTACAAAAGTACGGAGGAATACAGCAAACTTTTTTGAAATCCCACATTGTGAAAGCAATATTTTGTTACAAAATTTGGCAGCCAACTTCATGAAATGCTCATGACATGTCTGTTGATACTTCGAAAGAAAGTGAAATTAAATATTGCAGATCAATACAGTTTCAATTGTCTGCACTAAATTATCGGGACTTTTCTGATCAGAAATGCAATTTGAAGTGACCGCCGTGGGCGTAACCAGTTGCGTCCTCACTTGTTTCGTCCAGACCTGTGGGTTAATTTGCATAATGTATGCAAATGGCATAAGGATGACCTCGGCAAACTAAGGCACTCACTTCCTGCATCCAGATTTCACAAGCCGTCAGACAATCATATATACCATGCTTAAAAAAATAATGATTGAAAAAAGAACATTTTCCCGTGTCCTAATATCGTGTTACGACCATAACAAAGAAAAGAAATATGCGTAGATTGTGTCCTGTGCATAGACTGTATAAGAACATGGTCGCAGCGGCCGGGTCTAAAAAGTGAGGCCAATGCGGAAATCTCAAAATCTTATTATATTTAATGGCCAGCAGATAGCGACGTCGGTGGTTGCAAAAAGATGTTGTATGCTACTGAAGTCTTTGAGAAAATTACCCTACTTTGCCACCTGCGTTTATTATTTCATTTTTATTCTTTGAAATGCCTTCTTGTGAATAAAATTATATATTCCTTTGGTGATTTAAAGCAACAGGTAACCAGTTGCAAAATTTTAACAATGCTTTGCACTGAAGCCAGGTGAACGGAATACAAACATTGAGGACAATAGACATGAAAAACATTGACTTGCCCATAATTGTCCATAAATGTTACTGATAGACTGAGGCAATTTATCATACAAAGGAATTGACTTTAAATGAATCTGATTTTCAGGAATTCAATATCTGTTTTGTGTCCTCGTTACACCCACAACACCTGCCACCTTAGCAAACTAGAAAAGCACTCGGAGAGCTCAGACCTCCGCCAAGCACAACATTTCCCTCCATATTGCGACTTCCACCATAGATATTAGTCTTACATTTATTTTATCTTCATTTTTAGATTCCTTGACCTTGAAAACATGGCAATTTGATTCATAATGCTATATCAATATTAGTTCCACAGCGTCTTGGCTGTTTAAAGATGTTGCATGTTTCTAGCTTCATTTGTTTTTTTTTTCTTATGATGCAACATTTCCCCTCATGTTGTGATTTACTCATAATTATTAGTCCTACGTTTATTTCATCTATTTTTTCAGATTCCTTGACCAAGAAAACATACCATTAGCAACTGAATTCATAATGATATCAATATTAGTTCAGTAGTTATTCACGAAAATCAAATTTTCCGTAATGGTGGTTTTCTTCTGGATCTAGTTCCCTGGCTTTTGAAGATACAGTAAATCCGGTGACACACTCCTAATTCTGCAATATCTTGGCTATATAATGGTGTTTGTCGCATGTTTGTAGCTTCATTTGTTCTCTTCCTAGAATGAAAGTTCCGAAGGTCCCCTACTTTCGTATTCAGGATCATAGTATCATAGTATCTGGAATTATTCCATTTTCAGGATCAGTCTTTTAAATATTGAAATATTGAAGAACATGTTTGAAACTTGTCCTGTGTCTTTTTTCCAAGTGCCCTGACCATTTCTGGTGGAGTTATATGCATAAATGTCGAAAATGGCCCTATCTCCCAATGTCAAAGAATCCTTTAAAAAATTCCTGGATCCAGATGGAGATCCAGATCACTTCCAAAATCTATTCATTTCTTCCTTATACCAATCTGTACAATCCCTGAAAATTTCAATTTCATCAAAATCTGTTAGTAACTTCTTGAGTTATTTTGGAAACCAACAGACAAACAAACAAACAAACATACAAACCCAGGCAAAAACATAACCTCCATGGAAGAGGTAATTATGGAGTCACTGAAATGAAGTGATCCCTCGGTTTATCCTCTTGCTTGCTTATTTGTGATGCCCATGGATGGGGTTTCACCACTGCAATGAAAAACTTTGGAAAAGGTGTATTCGAATTTTCATTACCATTGTAATACATTTGTACAGTTTAGTATGGAGTGACCCAAATACCTTGCATTGTTTTTAGCCACTGGGGTGTATAGTGTATCATTATATCTGATTATTCACTTTAACGTGCTCAAGTTCTTTGCAGTTTGACAGCAATTTTATGCAGCATTGATAGGCCAGCTGTTTTACAAAATACTTCAAAATTTTGACAATGGAAATCAAAATGTATATCCTGCCATATCACATCCATGTATTAAAATGTCTCTAATATCTAAAACATTTACTTGGGATACTGGAAACTATTATGTGTATTTAAAAATGAGAAACTTTGAACATTGAAGAGACGCTGGGCACTCTCACGAGGTCACCTTCATTTCTGTTAGCAGTGTTGCAGATACGCCCTTTTAGGATGCGTTTCTCATATATTGAACTCTTCATCCTGACTCATGCTAAAGGGGCATACGTGACATAATCTAAATTATCTCTTCATTGGCTAATGATTAGGAATCAATCTTTTTCAGGCTTCAATATCATCTAATAACCCACTAATTTACCATGGAAATTTTAATCCATATGGTATGGTTGCCTGTCCTGTAAAATTAGTAAAATGTCACTTATGCCCTTCTTGCATGAGGGTATCGATATTTCAGTGTTATGGCACCATGTCATACTGTATTTTTCCTGTGATGTCAAATAAATAGACCATAAAATCTTCATTTTCATCAGTATGATAGTACCAGAAGGCAAGTCTTTGTTTAAGCAGTGCACATTCATAGTTCCTGTACTAAATTGCATAAAACATAAAAAATATCAAGCCTAAATGAGGTAAATGGCCTGTTTTTGTTTGTGAATTTTTAATCCAAACTTTCTTTATTGGATTTTGCATAGAACAAGCAGGAGCTTAGTACTTACAGCAAACAGTAATTTTGTAAGAAGTTAAAGTTCTCTTTTACAAATCCAAACCCAAAATAACCCATCAACCCACCTACCCACCCACCCAGACTATACGCATTCAATCCATTCACACTCACGCCAGGCGTAGTACAAGACACAAATTGTAAACAGGTTAACAAAAGATAAACATAGTACTAAGGAAAAATATAAATATGCATTCATTGCAATTATATCATCAATTATATAAATATATATATACAACTATATTAATAATAATAGTGTTTAAAAAAAAGGGGGGGGGCTCAATTGGTTTCTGCTATTATAGTCAGAGAATCAATGTATGTGAGGAGTGGTTGCGATATCTTAAAGAAACTGCTTGAGGAACCTTTCAGGGAGAACCTGATCTTCTCCAGTGTGATACATTGCAGTATGTCCTGAATCCATTTATTATGGGTTGGGGGGGAGGCGTGGGACCAGTTTAGAAGAATGAGTCTTCGAGCAAGTAATGTGGTGAATGCTATGACTTTTCGTGTGGAATCAGGCACACTGTGTGAGGAATACAATCCAAAGGGGGCAGTAAGGGGTTTAAGTGGTATGGTTCGGCCTATTGCTTTACTAAGTGTTTCAAATATTGCCGTCCAAAATTCAGATAATTCAGGGCAAGATAAAAACATGTGAACAAAGTCAGCAGGAGCCTGCCCCCATCTGTTGCACGAGTCTGCTCTGTCAGGGTAGATTTTAGCCAGCTTGGCATTAGTAAGATTGGTTCTATGCAGGATTTTGCATTGGAGAAGGCCATGCCTCACACTAATAGAGGATGAGTGAACATTATTTAATATCTCCTCCCATTGCTCATCGGCTAAGGGAACTCCAAGGTCCTGACCCCAAGTAGCTCTTAGAGAGACCAAATGATTTGGGGACAATGTATACATTTGTTTATAAGTGATCCCTATGAGTCCTTTCTTCCTGGGATTGAGAGTTAAAAATTGGTCAATAAGAGAATTTGGAGGACTGCTAGGAAACTGAGGGAAGCAAGATTTCACAAAATGTCTTATTTGAAAGAACCAAAAAAGGTGAGTATTTGGTAGGTTAAATTTTGCAGCCAAGTCAGTAAATGAGGAGAAAACACCATTAATAAAAGGGTCATTAAGCGTCACCAGGCCCTTCTCAGACCAGGTACGGAAGGCTGGATCAGAGCATGAAGGCGCAAACAGGTGATGACGAAAAATTGGAGACTGACAGGACTGTGAGTGGAGGCCGAAAGCTTTCCTGAACTGGTTCCAAATCATCAGTGTGTTTGTTACAATTGGATTAGGGCTAACCTGTTTAATTAACATTGGTAGTTGAGAGCACACCACAGACCAAAGGGAAAAACGTGAGGAGGAAACTTCAAGCAAAGCCCACTGTGGGCATTCGGATACTGTTTTACCAGTGTTCCAGAGGAGAAGCTTGTTGATATTACAGGCCCAGTAATAGTAGCGAAAGTCTGGGAGCGCTAATCCTCCTAAGGACCTAGGAAGCCGAAGGGCTGTCCGACCAATTCGTGCTCGTTTATTACCCCAAAGGAAGGAACTAATCAGTTGATCAAGATTTGAAAAGAAAGATTGTTTATGAATTTTTTATGTCTTGTTGTATGAGTTGCCTGCTTGGTTGCCAGATGATGGAAAGACAGTTTTGTTCAGAAGTGAAACTAGAGAATATAGCATAGAAGAGTATGGGAGTCAGGTCTTGGGGCAAACCATAGATAATGCCATGCAGACATGCCTGGGGTAAGACCACTGCTGCAGTGGCTTTCTGTGGGATCTTTGGCAGACTCCATTCTAATCTATGCTGTATTAGCCTGGATAACCGTGTTGATTGTGGGAGGCCCTTTTCCAATAGCAGTGACTCCGATGGTTTCAACCTTGGGCGGTGGTCAATATTCGATCTCAACAGTCAGCTGATATCCAACCGCGCCGCCTGCCTACAAGACCTCAGATTATTGACGGATGTTTCAGAGGACAGAGATAATTTCAGGTCAGTGCAATTGTGCGAGCATTCTTTTCCCTCAACCTAAACCATGTCTAAAAGAAAAATCATTGATGAAGTTATAATTATCATCTTAAGCGTCATCTTACTCCACTTCACTTGAACATCATATTCATCCAACCCACATAATGTTCTTTTGTTTTGGCTTCTGTGCACTTTCTTGGTTTTCAATAAGTTGAACTAGGCTTCATTGATTTCCGTACATTCTGCTGAATAACTTGCAGTTTCCCGAGGCTGCGCATTTACAGATTTCTTCTGTGGCTGTGTATGCTTGGTGAGCAGTTTTGTTGAGTGCCAGGCCTGCTTTTCTCTGAACAGACCTGCAAAAACTGGGTGACCCCTGTTTGCTTAATTAAGTACACAGCATATTATGATGGATGGGAGGCCAGATGCCAGTTATTCAGTCATCTTGTAGGCTATAGGAAATGCTAACTACAGGGCTACATATCTCTTTCCCTGGAGACACACAGGATCTTTTGGTTTTTGTTTTTACTCAATACCTAATAAATCCAATAAAGCAGGGATGGGCAACGAGGGCCATATCTGTCCCTGTTTTTCACACCAACCTCTGGCCTTTAATTAGTTAATTATCTAAATTAGCCAAACTATTAATGAAATTTGACAATTCTTTAAATTGTCATGAATTACCACCAAAGACTGTTCTTGTCACCCTACATAAAACATTTTTCTTTGATCAAACCTTTGCAAAAATTTATATTTGTGTATGCAGCCAATTAATTCAATTAGTCAGGGTAATTGATAGAAATAAAAACCTGCATACACACCAGCCCTCCAGGACTGGAGTTGCCCATCCTTGCAATAAAGCAAATAGATTGCACAGTAAATTCATCTTGCATGGTTCCCAGGACGTGTGATGGTTGGTGATTATTATGAAAAACTAAAAATGATTCGACCCAGGGTTGAAAACCCTGACCTATACAGCATGCTGACCACGCACATGACCCTTAAGTTTTACCACTATCATTCAAGAAGAACTAGCAAAAGACTAGCAAGAACTGGTGGTAACCACTGACAGGCAAGGCGTGCCACATCTCAAGTCCCCATGCTCAATATAAAGTAAGCCTTAAAGAGTTACTGTAATGTTTCAAGTATTACAGAAAAATGAACAATTGCAACAGAAAATATCATTAGCATGCAGACATGATGACATTAATTTATTGATGATGAGAAGAGGACATCATTTCATAATTATCTTCTCTCAATATAATTCAAATCTAATTTACCAATATGATTCTCCATCAGTGAAATCAAGTCAATACCTTAGATAAACTACATTCAGGACAAAGACTTGTTAGGACAAGTATGACAATATATTCTGTTTTGTCTTAATCAAGCAAACTGGATTCAACGTGAAGCAGGGATGCAGACTAAAAGCTTGTCCTGAGTGGCTATGAGAGGATTACTGCCATTTATCAAGTGAAACGTTCCATGTATGGGAACCAGAAGACAGTCCCAGTAAAGGGCTGGTTTGCCCTCTTTAGACAACTACATATGAAAAATAAAACTTTTTTCTCTTGTAAACTGAAACTCAGGTTTAATTGGTTTTGAAAAAAAGACTTGACTCTTCACGTGTTGCTATCATCTCCATTATCATCTGACCAGGCATATCTGAACCGGTGGTGAAATTACACCAATGGTACTAATACGCTAATTCCAATTTGTCTACTCTCAGTGAATGAAAATCATTAATTGGCAAGGACCTATAATACTGCCGGAAAATCAATTAATATGATCCCAGCCACTGTAGGATCAATACCCAATCATATGAAATGAAAGTTTAGAATACAATTTTACCAAAATAAAAAGCTTCCACCCCTCAAAAATACAATTACTTTTCTTTGATTTTTGACCATGGCTTTTTATAGGTAACAAGAACAACAACAATAGTAATAATGATGTAAACTCTGCTTTTAATCAAGGTTATAGAAAGTGTTTTCAAATCTCTTCTGATTTATTGTCAATTGATTGTGTTGGCTTTCGTGTGAGTTTGTGCTTTCATGACCAAATGATGGTGATGTGGGCATTTTTTCTCCTGTTATTTTGTGTACCTGCGCATGATTGCTATTTGGTTTGAAAAAAAGAATTTGCATACAAATTACTGTTGAGGTCTTGAATATCACTATTCATCAAGATTCTGCTCTGCAATGATGCAGACAACAACAACAAAAAAGAAATTCTGCTTAAATTACTAATCAAACACATTCCTATAATTATGTACAGGCTGCAAAGTGTAGTCAATTTTTTTACTATATTGCATCAGTCTGAGATGGATCCACTGAGGGACTCAAGGACAGACGTTAGTAAAATGTTGATTTGGTTTATGAAGCTGAACATCAGGCTCAGACTGTCTGAATCAAAGCTTGAGGCGGGATTATGGTACAGAATCACTGAGCAAAAATCAGTGTCGAAAAACCAGCAAAGATCTAGAAACACAGACAGGTGGAGACATGGGGAAAAATTGAAAAACAAACAGAATAAACAGAACAGAACAAAAACTAAAACATCTTACAAAAAAATCTAAAATAGTAATTGACAAACACTGATGAGAGGCCTGCAGTGGTTCTGGTTTGGCTCTCCAGTTCAGGTGTAATTTTGTAATCAATTTTGCTGAAACTTTGGTGGTTTTATGTCCCTATTGTAACTAGAAAATTCCTTATATTTTTTGGACCGACCTGCGCCAGTTTGTGTTTTAGGGGTCAAGTGCGGGCCGAAATAGGGCCTAAAATGCCAAATTACCAAAATTTGATTTTTGGGTTGCTCTTATTCACTGTGCGAACTTTATCCCAAAGTAAAAGTTGGGAAGTTGAATTATCGCGGGGATGGTCAGTGGAAAGAGCGATTTTCGGCCTGGGATCTTCTTCGTGCAACATATAGGGGGCGCTCCAATATGGCCGCAATCCATTTTCGTCACTAGTTTGCACCCCTAATACTCTGTGTGCAATCCGTGCTCCAGAACTTTTACAGCTGCACCACACTGGTATGTAGTTAGACTATCTATTTGAGGTGAGAAAAAGTTGGGATAATGTATGTGCACACCAACAGGTGGTGCCGAACATGGAAAAATACTAAAATTTGGCGTATCTCAGCACCACCTGGTGGCGCGCGTGGTTGATTGACAGGGCAAAGGTTTATTGCGTAATGAAGAAAAGAGGTCACTCTTTAACCTGTTCATTACAAGTGCCCCCTTATATGGGGCCTGCGTCAGATGCGTACGCTACAGACGTGCCAGGAAGCACCAATCCCAACATGTAGCATACCAAAATGACGGGGAGAAACTCAGCTAAAAGCTCATGTAAACCATATTTACCCCAACCAAACGCAATTCAAGCACCAAGCAAGTAAATAAGCATGCAGCAAAACATAGGATAAAATCATATCAGCGCTGAGTCGCCAGAATTTCTGCTGAATTCGTGGTATGCATACAAACGATACCTAAAATAAAAGAGGAAAGTCCACAGAATGCAACGATATGAGCCCTGTCATTTTAAACCAACACCACATTCAAAGAACAGCAGGCATACACTTTACAGTCTACAGAGATGAGCAGAAAAAAATTCTTACCTTTGATATTTTGCAATAAAAAAACTGCTTGAGGGTAAGTCTGCGCTTGCTACTGTCAGCCCAATGTGTTCGTGTTATAACGAAACTAGATCTGCCGGGATCCTAGCGTGTTCTTTCCCAAGGCGTTGCTTCAAAGAATTCAGCTCCGTAGCAAACAGCTTCCTTGCCATGTATTTTCCTCTCTGCGATCGGCTTGTGATGCTGTCAGTAAGACTATGCCAGTAGGTATTTGATTGTATGAGTCCTGATGATTCTAACGAACTCTAAACCACCTTAATCGCAGAAACCTAGCCTGAGCTACAGCCTTGCGTTCCCAGTGCATCAAACTGAGTGCATGAGACATTTGCATGTTCTTGAATAGCTCGACAATATAAACGCATAACTAGTTTATTTGAGGTATTGTCAGAATAATTATCCGCTAAATATTCAACATTCATTTTCAAAGTTGTTTTCTGACAGAATCTTTGCAGTATTCCGCACAAATATCGAGACTAAAACAGTACAGAACGTATGTTCTTTACCCATTCGTTGAATGGGCAATTTGACCAAAGACTGTTGTCGATTGGCACAGCCTACTGCATAAAATGCTGCACTGCGAAGGATATTGTGAAGGTTCGATTCCTATTCAGTATACTTTTTTTTTTTGGAAATAATCACAGTTTCCTAATAAATATGCTCCAGTGGAGTCAAATGGGAAATTGTATAGGCAACAAAACTAACAGAAATAATAATAATTTTTTTTTTTATTCTAAAAATTAAAAAATGCTGTATTTGGATGGAATTGATGCCCGTAGTGATATATAAGTGAAATTTTATGGGTTTTACTGCTTGGTATCTGAGAAATCTGATTGTGAAGATTTGACTCGGCTGTGTTATACCCAAACACGCCTTCTTTGCCAACTTGCGCTGGAAGGAGGGACCGAGACAGATAGAGGAGTACTTGCGCTAGGCTACGCCAGACACGAAATTGCAACATACGCCTGGACACACACCGCTGGCGCGTCGCACCCCCCCATTCGCTGCGCCTGCGCCTGGTCTACGAATTTAGAGCCCCAAGTCACCAACCAAAGCAGGGTAGTTTTGATTAAAACTTGATAATCACCTGAATGTAAAAAGTGGCTCCTCTGATTTACCATAATTGCAATATTTAAACGTACCAACCAACACAAAGGACAGCAGGTGTTAGTGCTATTCAGTGTGTGATGTTTTGGCGAGTCTCACAAAAACAACACAAATGCATTTAACTTCTCTCTGTGCTTGTCTCCAAACAAGGATAAAGCAGTGATGATGTGGTTTCATAAGGGTAATTGTAATTCCAATCGCGATCAAATATATGTATGCCAGATATTACATCACACAGATAACAATACAGTTATCATTATCACAGTGTAGATTAAACGAGGAGTCGACTTGCAAAACCTGCTGTGTCAAGCTTTGAAAATAAATGAGTTATAATAGTTTTTACTATTATATTTACGATTGTTAACTATGGTTTACAGCAGCAAAATTGATGTAAACTACAGTAAACTATACTTTACTACCGTAAACTGTAGTTTGTTGCAAATATACTGTAGTGATTTTATATCATTGTAATAGTTTACTGTTGTAGAGTTTGACTTTTGTGATTTACTTTAGCATCACTATAGTCAACTACTATAGTAGTATATATATATATAGTAATTCCACAAAAATACCATAGTTACTACAGAAAACTATAGTATTTTTACTGGAGTATTTTGTGGTAATTTTTCATAAGGTTAGAACTGTTCCAGGGCTCTGACACTGACACGGTCAGTTGACAATGTGACAAATTATATATTTCCTTCAGCTACATGTATTGTTTGCAGTTGCTTTGTGGATTTTTTTAGTTTGTGCCTGCTAACATGTAGTGATGTTACCGCTGACTCCAAGGCTCTGAAGCGTGCTTCAAACTCGGCAGGGTATTTTTCTGAAGCACTGTGCCGGAGCTTGCTTCATATCGGGAACAACCACGTGACTGATGACATTTGAACCACTTCGCTGCTTCATTCAGATTGAATCAGCTGACCGGTTTGATTCGATAGGCAGAGCTTTGAAACATTGGCGCAATTCAGATGTATTTAATCTGCTCTTTAATTATGCTCTCTTAGACAGTTTTATTCAAAAATAATGCCAAAATCACTCAAGCACACCCAGTATACTCCAAGCACGATCAAAAAACATAATACAATATATTTTTTGAACAGAGTAAATATTTACCGGATTCAATGAGGCTGTGGATGTAATTAATGTTGTTATAATATGAATTATTAAGGTCAGGAAGAAAAACAACAGACACATGTTAGACGGAGTTAGATTTCAGCTTTAAGTTTTTTTTCACAATACAACATACTCAAAGTGCACACAGAAGGTGTGTCAGCGTCACCTTTCCAAGGCTCTACAACAATCTCTGTGCCAGCAGATGTCACCCACGTGCTCAATGAATGAAGCTTTGAGTAGTGAACCCATTTTCAATACAAAGGTCCAAAAGGGTCCGAAGCTTCACAAAGCCTTGTTTGGCCATCACTGCTAACCTGCACAAAAATGTGCATTCACCTTATAGGAAGGACAGAGTAAGGCACTCTGTGGTATGAATTAGTCGAGCTTAATCACATCCCTTACTCCATTAAAATATCTTTATAAACTCTTTCCTAAACTTTCCCACTAAAAACGTCTGATAATTACTCGAAATTATACAACTACAGACGTACGTGGGTGTGTGCTTGTGTACACTTTCAAGAATCCAATCAGAAATTGTGAAAAGCTCTCTGTTTAATGAAGACAAAAGAACCACTTGACACACCAACCTTTCCTCCAAAGCCAGCAAAGACTATTTGGAGGATTCTGATGGAGTATGCATGCTGGAACACGTGTGCATGCAAGCATATGTTTTCACCAAGGGAAAAATACAAATCAAAATTTACATACAAATAAGACCTGATTTTTCCCCTACATGGTTCAATCAAGTATTTTCTGCAACAGTTGACACCAACGACTTTTTAAAATATCTGCAGCTGAGACACTTCATATTGCCAAAGCATGAACCTGCAATATCTAAACCACCACTATCTCTCCTTGAAAATCTTACGCTTCTGAACCTGGAGGGTTGAGGCCAGATTTATTTATTTTACACAGCCCTGATGTCCTATTATACGGAATACACCATCGACAGGCTGGGAGCATGGAGACTGGATGTTCAAGAAGACATACACGAAGTTGATTGGCAATTGGCATCTGCGTAAGCCCAAACACCATCTACTCATACAAGAATTAAACTATTAAAATACAAATGCTTAATGAGAACATACATTACTCTCATCAAATTGAACAACTGGTCATATTGGTGACACATTTGTTGCATTTTCATGTTTGTATGAAAATGAAAAACTCAAGTTGCTGGGTCGGTTAAGGTGCTGCATTTGTGGAGCAGTTCTGACTACCACGGCGGGGGTTTGATCCTCCATCGTACCAACCAGCTGTGGTCGGCAGCTTTATCAGAACAGCCCAGGATTGGCTAAAGCGCTGTGGGAATGATAATTGGGAAGGGACTGCTGGGAAGGGATATTAAAAATAGGTGCCTTGTCCGTTGCTCAAGCGCCTCCTGTTGGCCAGCCAGGCACTCATCAGTGAAATTCTAAGCTTGCTCACGTTCGGGGCATCGTCCGCCCTCGATCTGAACTTGCAATAGTTTCGACCAATGAGTGTAAAGATGCAGGGGCTGAAAGGCGCGTGCTTCGGTGGAGAGCCGCAAACTGTCTCTCTCTCCTGAGCTGGCAACAGGGGTTGCATACGAGCAAGCCCAGTAGGTAGTTCTCGGCTTGGGCATTCCAGATTCAGGTGGGATTGGAGATGCCAAATTTATTTTAAATAAAAAAGAAAATGAAAAACTCAATAAAAACATTGTTAAAAAACACAATTGACACCAGCATGCATGTGTAGATATGGCGTGGTGCAGTGCAGCAAGATGGGCCCACTATTTTGATCAATTAGCAGTGACCTAGAGCATCTAAACTTGCCTTCATGCGACCGTGGGACCAAAAAGCCTTGGGGTAAGGGGTCTGATAACCTGATAAGCGGGATTATGCCTGCCTGCCTGTCTACCTGCCCGCACCGCCCATCCGTCCCAGGTGATTATGTTCTGAAATCAACTCCTTCCACAGGGATTTTCATGAAACTTTACAAAAATGATAAACACATATTGGTTATGCCCATATCTCATTTTTGTTACGCCAAGCCAATATTTAATTTATTTATTCATTATATTACTTTTTAATATATTTGTCCTTTTAAGCTTAGACAAATATAGATTGTTACTATATACTGTATATATATATATATATATATATATATATATATATATAAATCCCCAAGTACGAAATAGTTGGGACGAAGTGTAAATTGTGGATAAAATCAAAAAACAATGACTTTCAGATCACATGAGCCAATGTTACTTACAACAGAACATAGATAACATAGCAAATGTTGTAACTGAGACATTTTTCATTTTTATCCACAAAATGAGCTTATTTCAAATTTTCTGGCTGCAACAGGTCTCAAAAAAGTTGGCACTCAGGCAAAAAAGGGATGAAAAAGCAATTAATATATAAGAGAATCAGCTCATGGAACAAATAGCAAGTAATTAAGTTAAATGGCATCGGGTATGTAACATGATTGGCTATGCAAGGGAAGTCTTAGAGAGGCTGAGTCTCTCAGAAGATGGCCAGAGGCTTTCCAACCACTGAAGGCCTGCGTAAAAAAATTATGGAATATCTTAAAAACAATGTTCCTCAACGTCAAATTGCAAAGGCTTTGAAGGTCTCATTATCGACAATGCATAACATCATCAAAAGATTCTGAGAAACTGGAAAAAACCTCTGTGTGTAAGGGACAAGGCTGAAGACCTTTACTGGATGCCTGAGATCTTCGGGCCCTCAGACGCCAATGCATCACTCACTGGCATGATTTTGTCATTGACATTACTAAATGGGCCCAGGAATATTTCAAGAAACCACTGTCTGTAAACATAGTCTGCTGTGCCATCCACAGATGCCACCTAAAACTCTATCATGCAAGAAGAAAGCCATTGTTGAGCATGATCCAGAAGCGCCGCTGTGTTATGTGGGCCAAGGTTCACTTAAAATGGACTGTAGCAAAGTGGCAATGTGTCCTGTGGTCAGACGAGCCCAAATTTGACAAATTTGTTGGAAATCATGGGTCATCATCTCATGGTATGGGGATGCATTAGTACATATGGTCTGGGACACTTAAATGTTTTAAAAAGCGCCATGTATGCTGAAAGGTATATAAAGGTTTTAGAGCAACATATGCTCCCCTCCAGGCGACATCTACTCCAGGGAAGGCCTTGTGTATTTCAGCAGGACAATGCAAAACCACACACTGCAGCTATTACAACAGCATGGCTTCATAGTAGAAGAGTCCGTGTGCTGAAATGGCCTGCCTGCAGTCCTGATCTTTCACCGATCGAGAACATTTGGCACATAATTAAACAAAAAGTCTTTCAAAGGAGACACAAAACTCTCCAGCAGCTGAAAGCCTGTATTAAACAAGAGTGGGATCAAATTCCAATGGCTAAACTCAAGAAACTTGTCTCCTCAATGCCCAGACGACTCCACTCTGTGTTGAAAAGAAGAGGGGATGCTACACCATGGTAAACAGGCTCTTGTCTCAACTTTTTTGAGACCTGTAGCAGCCATCAAATTAGAAATGAGCTATTTTGCGGATAAAATTGTAAAATTTCTCAGTTTCAACATTTGCTATATTATCACTGTTCGAGTGTGACTAAAATACTGGCTGGTGTGATTTGAAAGTCATTTCATTTTGATTTTATTCACAATTTACACTTTGTCCCAACTATAAGTATATGTTAATTTGTTAGGATATAATAACACTCTCAGGATCACCATTAATTGTGATAAATGGCTTGAGTACACCACCGATACCTGATCTTACCACAATTACTGGTGATCCTGAATGTGTTATTATATCCTAATAAATTAGCATACAACTATGAACTATGTAGTAACAATCTGCATTTGTCTGATCTTAAAAGGACGAATGTGTTTCAGACGTACTGTAGTTATGATCCTGAATGATCCGGAAGGCCAATGTCTCATCAATAATGTACATATACTCTAAGACTCTTTGGATAAGTATCTATAACAAGCATTCCATGTTTATTATTTAGTGACCTATTTTGACACCCAAAGGATGTTAGGAGATGTAATCATTTCTAAATACAGGGATGGTTCCAATTTTCACAATCTGGATCCATGTTACCGGTCTTGCAAAACCTCCTTTGGCTCATGACATCTAAAGACTTTGCCAGCGTTAAAAAAACAGGAGGTTGGTTTAAATCATACATATTGTAAGATTTGCACAAAACTTTACTTGATAACAGTCACCAGTCAAATAAAAATATATGCTGATTTGAGCTCGGGCATGGCCAGATGGCTCCATAGCGCCCTCTAGCCACGGCCATGATAAGATTAAATTGCTTGAATGCTCATGAAATTTGGTGTGATCATTGGATTCGTCATGCAGGTCTAGAGCAATTTTGTAGACATTTTTTGGCCAAACAGGAAGTGAGCCATTTCCTGCATTTTCCCAAATTTTATGAACACATATTTGAAGGCTTTAGGATATTCCAAAACTTACAAAACTTTTCATAAATTTTATCTGTGTTGTCTCTTTGAGCTGATACCCAAACTGGCAATGGTTGTGGCACAATGGCTCTATGGTGCCCCCTAATCATTCGTTCAAAAAAAATGGCCTTTTTGAGTGTCTTACCATGTGCAAAAACTCACAAAATTTTGCGCTCTCGTGGAACCCGGTTCTTGCACGTAGGCGTGGCAAAGTAGCTCCATAGTGTTTCTTGTGCATATATTTAACCAAAACAGTTCTCTTAGTTTTTTTCACCTACATGAACAAAATTTGGTGGAGACATGAAATATGCCAAGACTTAAAAAAAAAATAAAAATTTCATAGTGCCATGACCCAAACCGATCAGGAAGTCCATAATTTTCAATTGAAATTTCAACTTTCTTTCATTAATAGGCATCATACTCGAACAAACTTCATCTATTGATTTCATGAATGGTGTTTGCACTCCACTCCGGAAATAATATTTTACACAGTCTCGCACTGTCCAATTGTTGTGAATGCACATCTGGGCAATTCCAGCTTTACTCACGTTACATTTACTGCATGAGGCTATGGTATAAAATTGTTTCACTACTTATTAATGGGCAGAACTTCAAAACTTCGACATTGTGGCAACCTCTGACCACAGTCAACTTTACTGGAGAAAACCCAGAATGAACCCCTCAATGGTTATGCTGACAGACTGGATTTTTCAAGCGTTACTCAGAAGTAACAGGGTTTTTTTCACTGAGGTTTGGTCCAGTCTTCTTGATCAATGATTGCATTACAGAATAAATTAGATGACATATGTTTGAACCTGTATTACTGAAAATTCTAACACAACCAGGATTTTAATTTAATGCAACAATAATTTTCTGCAACAGGCCCTTAAAAAAAAAGTCCTGTTACTCACGTTATGTTGCTCTCATTACAAGTAGGTTTTAAGTATCTGGAGGCTCACCATACTGCATTTTACTGATCATTCACAATGTTTCAGCCATGTCAGCCATTTCTATTCAAGAGGCCTTCATGATTTCCAATTTCTACGGCACCAATCTGCAAGTCCATCTTTTTATTTCTTAGTATGGTACCCAGGAGCCAGACTTACGTACCTCCAGGGGAATAGATGTCATCTCATCTGGATGTCTGTGCCATAGTCCTGAAAAAAGTAAACCCAGGAATGGTTTTGTGGACTGTTTGTGCAGGGAGGGAGTGTAGGCAGGAGTTTGTTGGCTCGAAGTGCTAATGAACTGTATATGCCAATGTCTGATCAATCATAGATTGAAAGACAGTAAATTGGTTTGTGTTGGGACACATTAATGGTCTTAAGCTGTCAATCAAATGCTTACCAGGGTATCAAGCCAAAATGTCTAGTTGTGCATGTGGCAAGATAAATAATTAAGGGCAGAATTTGGCATTGAAATTCACAAACAGATGTGGCCCTCTATTCCCTATCCTGCCATAGCACGCAAGACAAGTACCACAATAAATTCCTGTGAACAAGAACAAACAAAACAAGCAGATGACAGAGAAACAGCTAACTAATATGCGCATGCTAATATACACCAGAAACACAATGTACTCTGCCATTTCACAGAAAATTCAAGGAAAGCCAAAATGAGAAGCCGTAGGAGTGCATGGCACTTTTTTTTTTTTTTGGCCACTGTTGGTGCCAAACACCCCTCCATTTGATTGATAAGAATCAGCTAATCAATATTGTCAGGGTTACCAGGGAAGCATTTAAAGACACAAAATACTCAGGCAACTCTCAAAAGAAATAGAGGCAAACTATTATTTTTATTATTTTATTATATATAATAATATATATTATATATTATTATTTACTATTATTTACTCAGGCAAAACTCTATTATTTTGATCTGCAGGAACTAGAGGCCCTCAAGTATGATGCCGCCATCCAACTGTCTGCATTCGCACATTACACACTACCTACTTTGATGGCCATTTATTAAAAAATTCCTCTACAAAATCTTTTGATATTCTATGAGTTTATAGTAGAACAGATGTAGTATGATATCCAAATGTCACTATTCACAAACTTTTCGATTTGCAGGAACTAGAGGCCCTCAAGTATGACGCCCCCATCCAATTGTCTGCACTTGCACATTGCGTAGTACTAACTTTGATGGCCATTTATTAAAAAATTCCAAAACAGAATTTCTTCATGTTCAATTGTCTTATTGCAGGATAGATGAAGTATGATATGCAAGTGTCATTTTTCACAAACTTTTTGTTTTGCAGGAACTAGAGGCCCTCAAGTATGACATCCCCATCCAATTGTCTACATTCGCACATTGCGCACTACTAACTTTGATGGCATTTATTGAAAAATTCCACCACAGAATCTCTTCATATTCTTTGGCCTTATAGTAGGATCTATGTAATATAGTCTGACAGTCTTATTTTTCATAAACTGTTTGATTTGCTGGAATTATATGCCCTCAAACATGACCCCCCCATCCAATCATCTGCATTCGCACATGCACAGCACCAATTTTGATAGTCATTAATTTAATATCTCGTCCTACTCAGACATCCTGTGCTGGAATGTGTGCAGTGTTGTATGCAAGTGCTAATTTTCATGTAGTTTTTTAGTTTTAACCATTACAGGCCCTCAGACACACCCCCATTTAAATGTGTCCAATTGTGAAGTGCATACTTTGATGGCTGTTTTTCTGATGATTCACCCATGCATTCTCTCTTTATTGAATACACTTTTACTACAGTGTTTGCAGTATGGTTTGGGCCCACTTATTTCCACAAACATTTTGAATTACACAATATTATGGTCCCCGCTTGAATTTTCTTGTTTTTTGTCCACCTAAAATGACCAATTCTAATGGCAATTCCTTCATTAATTCCAGAAATCTCCTATTTTCTTTGTTTTTCTTTTGCTTTAAATAAAACATTATTATAGATATGCAATTGTGCATCATCTGGAGTAACAGCAGTTCACCAAAATCTCACATTTCAATATGCACAAAATGTCAACTATGTATTGAAAAAAGAAGTAAATAAAAATCCTTTTCAACCCAAACTATGGAAGTTGTTCACGATGTTTTCCTGAACAAAGTACACACATCCTTTCATTGAATAAGACTCGGTATTTCTTTCAACAAGCCAATTTTTGACAGCTATTGTATCACGTGACATTACTACCGCGCTGTCCGCTGTATTTTCGAATCAAATTTTTAGCGGTGATAGTTTGACCGTTGTTTTCTAAACTGGTGACAGCTTGACCGCAGTGTCAGATTTTCACTTCTCTGAAACCACTTTTGCATGATCTACACGAATAATGCTTGTCCATAACATTTAAACACCACAAAAGTTCTGATTTTAAACAGTCCGTTTTGGTAACAAAAGAGGCCATTCAAGTCGAAGTTAATGAACTGGAACTCACGTTAAGGTTGTGTGGGTTAATGTTATCTATTTCTCCAGCAGCCATGCTAGTCGTGTTTCGCTGCTGCTTGCCTGGGTCAAATGAAGATGGCCATGAAGTTGACGCCGAGACGGGGAAGAAGCTTTTCACTCACCATGCTTTTGTCCTGTCATATGACTTCTGACCGTGGCCTCTCCCATGTTACAAATGTCGAATTTCTTCTTGCAGTAAAAGCATCCCGCTCTGTATTTGTTTTGTCTTCTTGAATTCAGTCCACATAAGCTTCATTTCCGAGCCAATTCAAATTAACAAAGCACTTGCCCGGCATTTTTGCAGTTTTCAGACTATTCAGAGATCAAATAAAGAATAAACGGGCTATCGAAAGCACACTGTAGGCTTATGTGAAAAGGGCACCTGCAATCCCGCCTGTAGGGCTGTCACCCATCGCCGCCTGATGATGACAAGGCCCCCCCGCTACGCACGTTTTTAGTTAATTTTAGACGCAGTTTTTAATATTTTTCATTTTAGAAGGTGAAGCATATACATGATTATAATTAACTTTGAAATATTTAAAAAAAAAAAAAATTATTCCATGACTTTCAAGCACTAATAATTTGCAATGACATTCCAGAACTGGATTTTACCATTATGAAATTCATTGACTTTCCAGGTTTTTAAGCACCTGTGCAAACCAGGGAATTCTCACGCTTGTGTTTACTGAGGGATTGAAAGCAATGTTTCAACGTTTCAAATGGTCTTATTTCATTTAAACAATTTAAACGATCATGTATGCATTGTTTCCAATCCCTGAGTAAAGAGAAGCACGAGAAGCCCGGAGTCATAATCACTTTCCATATTATTTGTAATGAGGTGCACCTTTACACAAGTGAAACTGAAACTTCAATGCACTAGGATTTTAATTTCACGTGAGAATCTCATTAATAAGCTGTGGGCAGGAAAACACTTGTGGCCCAAGTGTTTTCCTAACCTTTGTGAATCTACCTTCAAGGAATGGACACATTCTCCTGAATCTGATGCGATCGGGTTTATTGTAAGTCCCTCAAAATGAAATACAAAACCCAGGCTGGTCTGCGCAAACCACATAGCATTCATTCTTCATCAATCATCCCACACAGACTACTACTTGTCCGAACTCTCATATTTATTGGCCTTTTGGCACGTTCCTTTGGGTGGGATTAAACGTGACTCTTTCTACCTCATACAGCGTTATTAATTCTGATTGGTACATTGTCTTATGGCAACCCTTCACCCTTAGTAACAAGTTTGCCATTATACCATAGTGTAAATTCATTTTCTGCCTCCAGGGATGCTCGAAGACCGCTTATGAGCCTCCCAAACCTTGTGTTCAATTAAAGGTCAGTGTGGATGCCCAAGTTGGCTGGGTTCCTGGATATTTCTAGAATAAATTGGAGAGAGCCGGCTCAAAAACTGCTTATTGGTTGACTACCAATATGGACATTCAGGAAGATTAGCTCATCTAGCCAGCCTTGGTCAGCCTGCTAGGGCCTGTCTTATCTTGTTTTTTGACATATTTATGAGTTTATGTTTCTTCTCAGCTCCACATTCTTACAGCAGTTTTAAGGGGCCACAAGAACCTAGCTGAGTTCTCTCTGTTGAACTGTGATTATAGTAATACTCTGAATTTAGAACATTTTGGGATATTTTTCCCGCCAAAGTGTTGATTGAAAAATTGCAGACTACAGCGAATAAGCTTAAAAAATGCGCGGGACCTACGCCGAATGCCTGAGACTTGGCATCTCTGTGTATAATGGGTAAATGTGTGGGCTTCAATAACCGCGTGTGACCGTAGATGGCCGCTAATTACATGGCAAACGCTGGTTACTTCACCAGAAAACTAAACTGACCACTGGCTGACAATACTGATTTTTGTTAGATTTTGAAAAAAGGATACTTGTTGGACGGATCTTTGAATTAATGCGTCAGGGGACTGTATAATGAAAAATACAGTGAGATCAGGATGATAATCCTTCGGGCGCTTTTTCACAAAATGGTGTGAGCATACATACATCCTCTTGGGTGGATACTTGAGTCTTGGCGCGGCAAGCAAGTCCAAGCGCCTGCTCACTGGCATACTGCAAGGTGCTGGGCGAGGGCAATCTCTCCTAATCCCCTTGGGGTCATTTCTCCCATTGCATGTCTTTTCTCCCATAGCATGTCTATTCTCCCATTGCATACAAGTCCTTTTTTACGCGATTCAAGTTACTCGCTTTTGAGTTACGCGTATTCTCCCCTATGTGCTTTGATCACGCCCACAGTGCATAACTTCAGAATGTAGACGGCCTTATGAAAGAGGTGTGACTGATCCAAAAGAGAGGCAGACTCTGTACCAAGCTCAGTGATTATGGCTATCAGGAAAACATGGAACAAGGATTTTCTGATTAACCATGAAAATGCAGTTGTAGTCCATGGAAAACGCAAACCAGACTGCAAATTTGAATATTCCGCTGTAATAGTAGGCCTATGTATGTTGTCCCAATTACAAGACGTAATGCACACATCTCTTTTTTTAATTTCACATTCTATCCAACATGACATTAAAGCAAACAAATTGCCGCGATAATGAAATAACAAATAAAGAATTTAGCACTTCTCAACCAGCGCAATCAGAGCATTGAAAATGTGCCCCTCCTACACCAGCCTGTTTGACAAATAAAGAGAACATTCTAGTCTCACAAAAATAACAATCAAAGACAGTTTATATGATCTAATTTAGAAATTGCGCACTTGAAATCTCAAACTACTCCAATGTCAGGTTTGTAACTAAAGGACATGGCAACGCTATAACAAACAAAGGATTCTTACACCGCACACGGTCATCCCGCAGCCCCGAAACCGCCTCAACAATCACACAATTCCATATCCGTAGCTTATTATGTCCCATTTGTTTTGAGCATCATTCACTTGAACTGGTGCCTAGTACTTTATTATAATCAATTATCCCAATCACTGATAATGATTCTTCCCATGTCGGCCATTCTTTATCGGCTAAAATTAATTAACAAATGAGTAGTGCTTTGGTATTGGCCAGGGTAGGGCTCAATCTAGGGTATTTAATAATATCTTTATTCACACATTAAAATACACAGTATTATCAATGGTAAAAAAACAAAACAAAAAAAAAAACATATTAACATAGACACAGGTTAGTTAAAGGGGACCAATATGCTGATCCTTCGTTTAATACATATTAGAAATGTTGTAATGTTGGTTGTTCATGCTCAACCTCTGAACAGTTTCTAAACATAAGATAAGGATTTTGCCATAATCCAAGAACGTGATTTCATGAATGTGATTTCCTCTCTGAAGAGCTCCTCCCGAGATTTTTGCGAGATCTGGGTAAAACCTGACGTCAGGTTGTACCGTCCAATTAGTAGAGACCCAGCCAGGGCCAATCATGGCGCTGGACCTGCCCACACCGGAAACTATTCTAGTAGGCACTGACAACGGCAGATCATACTATGCCTTAGTAGCATCTACACTTTCGGAAATACAAAAGAAAAACCGCAGATCATTTGAGGTGCAGTTTTGTCAGCATCTCTCCCAAAGCTGCTTGTCCATTTACTTTTGGACGAGAAGAAAAACTCCAAAAGACGATGCTACCAGAAATCAGTGGGTAGCTTTTTTGTTTGCTGGCAGCAAACGGCCACGGCCAAAGGCTCAGCATTTCACCAAAGACAGTTTTGTCAATAAAGGATAATTTGACGGTAGATATGCGTTTCAGCTGCTTCCCAAATCTGAAGCAGTTGCATGGTCAAGCACTCGGAGCCACAAGCTATAAGAAACGATATCCACAGCAAACAATCTAATCATAATGTAAGTGAAGTTAATATGTTTCGGGTGGCTAACAGGACCGCTAGTGATGGTTAGCACAACCAACTGGCCTCAAACGCAGTAAAATATTTGAAGATAAAGCCTGTATTGGTCGTAATTGTCCATGACTCAGACACAGAAGCAGTAAGTTGCTTTTACTGCATAAGCCAACCTGATGTGATAGCCTGTTGATTGTGGCTGTAGCACTGTGGCTAACATAGCCAAGTTACTGTTGCTAATGTTTGTGTCCTAAATATGCAAGAGTGAAATCAGGGGAAATTCTACAGAAGCTGTGTGAACATAAACCTCACTTGAAGCTAACATTTAATACTTGTTTTTAATCTGGATTCTTGGTACAACTGTCCAAGGTAACAGAACTTGCTGTCTGTAAAACCTGTATTACAAGGGTTTGTCTCTGTGGTTGTTATGACCGGGGTAGGGCTAATCTGCTGAAGCTTTCTGCTGAAAAACTACAACCATCGATACTTTCCTTCATAATTTATGTATTTCTTAATATATTGTGATGACATTTTCACCAGTCATTCTTGAGATGTATAACTATCAATATCTTGTTGAGTAGATGAAAAAAGAAGAATTTGCAAATTTTCAGAAATGTTTTCAACAGAATAGTTTCAGCAGAATAGCCCTACCCTTATGACCGCTTGGTTACCAGCTATTGCATGTTAGTTAGCGTGCTGTGCAAATTAAAATGCTCCTGGTTAATTTAAATGCAGTAATTCCGATCGGTATGCTTGTGTTACTTCGGTAAGCATCAATTTGGCAGTTTCATCATAACGTTGCCCGATTTTAGCCACTACAGTTGAAGCTGACCGGAGAGGTGCTGTAAAAGGCTGCAGTTAGACCAGACGTAGGTTTTGCGGAGCTTGAGGTACGTGTTTGGGTTTGTTTCGCTTCACTTATCCATGACTGGGATCTATGGAGGGTATTTTTGGTCATAATCCAAATGAAAATAAAATAATCAGGCCAAAATTAAATGTTAAAAATAAAAAGCAAATTGAAAAACCTAATGAAACATGTAAAATGATAATGTGAAACTACAAAACGAAAATGAAACAAGTAAAATTTCAAATGCAAATACGTAAATTGATAAAACGACAACGAAATTTTAAAGATGAAATTAAAAAGGAAAATTTAAATAGCAATAGGGAAACATCAAATGTAAAACTCAAAATTGGAAATGTAAAGGCTTAAATGCAAATGCTTAAATCAAAAGCTTAAATGGAAAAGATGAAATTATCATTTAATTTTTTACTTACGTTTGCATTTTTCCGTTACCATTTTACATTTGGCATTTTGCATCTGCCATTTTCCATTTTGATTTTCCATTTGGATTTCTCATTTGCAGTTTCCATTTTCCATTTGCCCTTTCAACCTGTATGCAAATAAGGAGGTGTGGCCCAGAGGTCGGGGGGACGGTCTAAACCGGCTGAGTGCAGTGGCATCTTGTGGACAGTAGGGGGCTCCTGACTGCTGAGCCAACCTACAGTCCATGATATAAACTGGCAAAGCAGTAAATATGTCAATGCTGTCCCATGCACACAACAGTGGAACAAAGGCGTGGCCAAAGCTTGCCTCTTTACTGAGACAGGTCCTGGAGGTCCTGGACAAAGATTGCGGGTCTACTTCCACTGCCAGCTCATCCTCCACCTTACACACTTCAAGACCCGGGCACATCGGTTCTCCCTCTCCCGATCCATCTAGGGCCTTAACAGTGGCCCGACAGACTGTTCAAGGTAAGTAACGTTAAAACGTTGCGAGCAGTATTCCGTTTTAAAGGCAAAGTTCAGGTAACATTACAGCTAAATGAGCTTAGAGAGCTGTTGGTGTTTAGTGACATTTTATCCAACGTTAACAGGCACGGGTTTTGTGCACACTACACTTGTAGTTTGAGCCGAGTAAGTTACACGGGTAAGTAGATAATGTAGGCAGCTATACAATGTACAAATAATGCTAGCTCACGTTGGTTACTGGCAGGATACCACAGCACCGTTATTCCAGACACAACCTCAACCGTAATTAAACACTAATATCACGTATAAGGTATTCTGTCATGGCTAACATTAATACAGAGAATGTGCACAATTTCGTCCTCTTCTTTGCTAGTGTTTGCATCTAGCTTGCTTCAGTCAGCAGATGTAAGCTAACACTAGCTTATGGGATGTAAGCAGGGACCAGACATGTTATCAACAGCAGGCGGTACGCATCTGTATGTTAGTGGCAGCAACCTGCATGTTTAACTGTATCAACAGTTAGAAACTAGCAACAGAAGGTGACAGAAGGTGAGAGAGAAACCTTAGACCAGTTACTTTCAGTTGGATGAATTTAAGACCTGAAACCTTAAGTTAATTGAGCCCAAAAGCCTTTCCTGTGTTATTTAGAGTGAACTACAAGGAGCCACGGACAGTGTGGTTGTCTGCAGTCATCTGATCAGATCATCTACAGGTACTGAACAGATTACTTCATCTGCTACAGTGAGAGACATCAGGATCTAACCAGGATCAGCAGGTAACAATACCTCAGAAAAGCAAAGTTTTGCAGAAGTGATGAGAATAGCCCTTTGACAGGAAAATTAGCCATCAAAATTACAAGACCTGGTTATTACATTACATTATTTTCAGCTCAGCCAAGTCATGTTTGTTGAGCTGTCATTACTTGCTCAGTGCATTGACATAGATTCGAACACTGCCCCATAAATTTACTGAAACTTTAATGTAGTAAACTTAATACCAATCCTACTATTAAAAAATGTCTGAACTGCCCTGCTTGTAACACTGTCTGATATCCTTATTTGTCTGATGTCTGTAGCTGAAAACCAGAGCCTGACGCAGTTTCCTGACATCTGTAACCACTGCGACCTTCCTTCAAGGACAGGTTGACGCCAAAAGCAAACGACAGACATGTGGAGGGCATCAGCGCTGGTTCTGCTTTGATGGCTGAAATCTGTCACTTTTTAAAGTTTATCACAATCTATACATCTGCATATTCAAGCAAGAGACCAAAGTGGCTTTTTGTGTGTTTGAGGTTTGAGAATAATATTTGCGCTGCAGACTGTGGAGGCACCCAGATAGCAAGCACCTCCGCTCCGGATCTGCCCCGGATCAGCTGGAGTCGGCAGAGAGCCGGGGCAGATTCAGAGCGGAGGTGCTTGCTATCTGGGAAGTGTCCTTTTCTATGCTGCTGTCTGCTGGGGAGGCATTATAAAACATAAGGATGCAAGGCAACTGGATAAATTGGTGAAAAGAGCTGGTTCTGTGATTGGAGCCAGGTTTGACTCACTGGAGACAGTAATGGAGAAATGCACACAGAAGGTAGAGGCCATTCTAAACTACACGGATCATCCACTGCACAACATCCTCATGGACCAAAGAAACAGCAGTGGTGGACGGCTCCTCTCTCTTCAATGCAGGACTGAGAGATACAGAAGATCCTTTGTACCCACAGCCATTGGGTTTTATAATTATTTAGCCAATGGCAGGTGAGGTACCAGACAGTGGAATTGAATTTCCTTTCGGGGATAAAGTTTATTCCATATCCTGTACGGAAAGTGCTTCATTTGGAATAAAGTCTGATTCAGAAAATCTAAGCAGAATACTGAAGAAACTTTTGTACATTGCGCTTTGGTACAAATTATGAAGTCCATCACTTCCCCCCCAAAAAACTGTAAAACTTATTAAACCTCCTCTCTCAATTTTTGCTCAACTGACCAGGGTTTTCCCAGCTGTTCATCATGAGCCTGTGAAGCTGACATGTAACTGAACGCCATGTAGTCAGTCTGAGAACAGATTTTCAGAGTCAGAGTCAACACTAAACATACCGAGTGCAATACACACATTGTTTACTCCCTGAGCATTATCATGGCTGTAATTCCTTTCAAAAGTTGACAGAATCTCCAATTTTAACATTTCATGAGTCAAAATCTGCCTATTTTCTGTTGTGCATTAAATGTGGATGCACGGAGATCAAGAGAAAGGCCACACACAGTAGGTGGAACCACTGCACTAATGATTTAAAGAGAAGAAAAAAAGCTATATTCACTGCTGATCCAGCTACGGTTGGGCAATATGGACATTAGTATCACAGTGATTGTTTGAAATGTTGATGCTGTTATGGAACTATTCCTGTTAAAATATACAAAATAAACACATACCTGTTGATACAAAATATTCTGTATATTTCAGATCTGGTTTTGTGGGCGATGAGTATTTGCTTACAATAAATCAAACTCATTCATCACAAAATGATTCTTTTGAAGGATGTAAGATTAACAATACTATTGAAAACCTACCCAGACCTAGACGCATAGTGAATACATGACTGGAAAGGAAAGACATCAAAGTCTTAGTAAAGAAACATGGAAACCTTTCTTTGCATATCATCTGCAAAGCACAAACGGACAGACGCACAACGAAACATGGACAGCTGATTGCCTGTATCCGCCTCTGTACATCGTCTGTAGTGTACTATGCAGATCAATGGCAAAGTGATGCATTATCGCTCACAATTGCAGCAGCGAATATCTTGTAAAATTAGACAATCCGATGAACGTATTCACCACAAAGGGCTGTATAAATCAACATGTAACTCTAATTCTTCAGCCCATATGCAATATATATGCGAAATATAATATGAAACAAGAATGAAAACAAAAAGCGTGGACATGGATCAGTCCGGTTGTAAACTCAACCATCTATCTTAATGTCTTTGTGCATGCAAAAAAATATTGTCTTCAGTCGGTCATTTTGCCTTTATTCTACAATATGCACACCTTTTTGTTGAAAAATATGCTCTAAATAATCGGATGAAAGCAGATTTTAAACCCACCTGTTAATTTCATGATGACAAAATCTGCCGGCGAAGCAAACCCGGAAGTGTAAGACTTTACCCTATCATTCCGATGAAGAGTGTTAGAGGAGTCTTTGAGAGCGGGACCATTCAACTTTTGGACCTTTTCCGATCGTTTCGCTAAAGGGTTTTTAGAGCATTGCTGGAGATCGGGGACCATTCAATACAAAAATAAAAACAAATATGTCTACCGCTCGCAAATTTGGCAATCGCACAAGACAATTTCAAGCCCAAATTTCGATCCTAGACCCCCCTACCCCCCTCTACCCCTCAAATGTTCTCCTCGGATTTACACCAATCTCGTGGGTGACCATTATGGCTCCTAAAACCGCGGATTTCCGCGAATCCGCGGAAGATTGGCATGCCTGCATGGTGTTGAGGCAGAGAGTGAGGATTCGCTCTCAGCCGTTGCTGCCTAGTTCTACCGTATTCAGCAGGCTGTTCCTCACTGCAAAGCCCACTCCGTGTTGGCGTGGTTCATCGGAGTTCTTCCCCTGCCAGAAGAACGTGTAGTCCTTCTCCTTCAATGATCCAGAGTCTGTGAGACGTGTTTCTTGGAGAGTGGCGATGTCCCCATGCAGCCTCTTAAGCTTGTCGTTGATGACTGCAGTTTTCCTGGAGTCGCTGACATCCTGAAGGTCTTCAGAGAGGCTGGTCAGCATAGTCCTGATGTTCCAACAGCCCAGTTTTAGAGCTGATTTCATTTGAAGTTTCTTATTGTTGCCTGGTGCGAAGGTTGTGGTCTGCTTGTCGGATGTCTCCTAATCTCCATGCACCCAATGAAGGCGGCAGACTGTGGCCGGACAACACCTTACTGGCTGAGATTCGAGAACCTCTCCCACCGACGAGAAAGACCCCTGGCGCTGCGCTCTACGCCAATCGAGCGGTAGCTTATTACCGGTATCTGCCGTTCTCCATGTTGTGTCGACGCCAAGGGCGAAGCTGGAGTGTCCTCTCCAGGTGTGGTGCAAGGTGTTATGGTGCAGTGTGGTGTGGTCGGATGCAAGCCTGGGCGGTGTGATATGGAGGACAGGCTGTTGCCCATGTAACATGTCCCCCCTCTCCACGTCACTGATTAGACCAAAGGAACGACAGGGTCGCTACAGTTTGGGACCAGTGCAGGAGCTGCCAGAACGGGTTGAATCAAGATGGCACCAGCAAAAACACGAAGAAATTGAACAAAGTTGTAAACAGAAAATTATCAGAGGAGGGGAAGACTTGAAGCAGTTCATTACACATTTGAAACTCAAAACATTGTGTCTTCAGTCTACTTAATTCAGTTGTTTCAAGTATTGGGCTTATATCAAACACTGAAAAAATCAAGCCATCAATTAGAGTGAAAATATTTCTGCACGCACGAAGACAGACTCATTGGTTGCAAAGATTAAAAATATGCGTGCAATGCACGGAATACCCCTCAGCCCGATGTCAAAGTTTTTGGAGACACCCGCCCGCCCAACCGCACGAAGGATAGCAATACCCCGTCAGCCTTTAGGGCTGAGGGGTAAAAACATGCAGAATTTACAGCAATAGACTGAAGGTTTAAAAATGATGTGTAGACAGGAAAGGATAGCTGGGATGCTGGTTCCTTTACTAATATTTCAGAAATTCTTTACTTCAGTTATGTGGAAAAAAGATTAAGAAACATACAGTTTTTCAATTTTATGGTTTTCATTGAGGGCACTGCCAGACAGCATTAAAATGCACCCTACATTTTCACTGGTGAAAATATTAAAAGACTAAATGCTTTTGGAAATCAGTAAGGTTGTAGAAAATAAATGAGCAAATAAGTCATTTCTATTCTACAAGAAAATAATTTAAAACAAATCCATGAAATGCTGATGGAAATTGGCCTGGACCAGTTCCTGCAGAGGAAAAAAACTGATTTAGAATCACAATTTTTATTCTTCATCAAAAAGAAATGTTAAAACACATCATCATACAGAAGCCAAGCAATAACTGACTGAAAGAAAAAGCCATGCACTGTTTGTCTTTTGAGTTGGAATTAATAAGTGCATAGCTTAACTGGAAACAACCTTGCTAAATGCTTCAATCGTCAAATTGAATTGAATAATATTAATAATAATAATATTGAATAATATTAAGGTGCAGGAAGGACCTACGCTACTCATAATTGGCAATACTCAACTTAAATTTGCCCAGTTGTGTTTGAACAATGTCTTCTGGAATTTTCTGACAACTGAAAAGTTACAAATTACAACTGAAATGATCTTCAAAGATAATCTTCATAAAATAGCTACATATAAATATAAAATATAGCTCCTGAAAGCACCGGACAATCAGACTACATAAACCGGGTTTGATATCTCATAAGCCATGTAACCGACGGCCAAGAAACCTCCTGCCAGCAGCAAAACACTTGCCACCTTAGACTATCTCACCTTTCATTCTGGTAAAGCAACAAACAATGAGAACTTAGATGGGAGTTGGCCTGGGAGAAGCACTACTGCGGCTTGAAACTTAAATAATAATGCCGTTATTCACATATTTCGTACTAAATATAGAATCTAAGTGAGATCTACAGTGCTACCTTTTAATTAATAAATTCAAAGAAGTACGCAAGATAGGATAAATTGTTTTATTCTTCTGGCAGACACTGAGGACATTATACACATTATACATGTCAGAGTGTGGGTTACAACAAGCGCGATGAGAGTTTGGATTCTTCATGGGTGAATCCTCAAACCCACGGCACTGAACACAAAATGAACTTCTCGGACAGGTGTGTCAGGGTGGGGTGAGTACTGGGTCTTCTTGGCTCCAAATTTACAGCATCTTCCTCTTCTCAAACTCCTAGAGAAAAGAAGTCAAAGGAGAGATATACAATTGTTTTTAAAAAAAAATAGCAGTGCAACATCAATAACCTGAGGAACCACCGTTATTAGTAGTGGTGATATTTCTGCATGGCAAACAATTTACTTGTAGATGTATCAGTAGTAGTGTCAAAGAAAAACAACAAACTATACTGTCATGACATGCAAGCAGCTAGTTCTGAGAAATTGACTTCACTGAAAGGGGCATGTTGAAAATAATAGAAGTCTGGAGTTCAGAGAATTCATTCATTCTGTGAAGAAACAGGTGTCATTTATTGCCCTTTATTATGAAGAAGGAGAGCAAACGTTTCACACATTGTTATAAAATATATTTTCATCTGCACTGCAAAGTAAAATGGGCCATTCCAAACATTCAGAGGAACAAAATAATTTGATTAAAAAGTTGATTGGAGAGGGGGAAAACGTAAAAAAAAGTACAGCAAATGATAGGATGCTCTACCAAAATGATCTCAAATGCTTTAAAAATGGCAACAAAAACCTGAAACATGGGGAAGGAAACAAGCAACGTCAGTTAAAATGGATTGAAGTGCAGTAAGAATTCAGCCAATCATCACCTCCAGAAAAATAAAATATGATAATAAAAAATTACCTGTAAATGCTGTAACAGCGAGAAAACGTGTGATCGAAGCTAAGCTATCAGCAAGAAGCCTTCGTAAAGCACCATTATAGAAAAAACAGCATGTACAGAATCAGTTAAAATACACCGATCGGCCCAAAGAGAAATGGCATAACATTCTGCGGACTGATGAGCGTAAAATTGTTCGTTTCAGGTCCAGTGGTCGTAAACTGTATGTCAGACGACTCCCGGGTACTGAATTCAAGCCACAGTATACTGTGAAGACAGTCAAGCATGGTGGTGCAAAAATCATGGTATGAGGATATTTTTCCCACTAAAGGTGTTGGGCCTATTTATGGATTATGGATCAGTTTGAATACATCAAAATACTTGAAGAGATTATGTAGCCATATGCTGAGAAGGAAATGACCCTAAAATGGGTGTTTCAACAAGACAATAACCCCCAAACACACGAGTCCGCAAGCAACATCTTGGTTCCAGACAAACAGGACTGTGATAATACAGGGTGTTTAAAAAGAAAAAGTATACCCAAATAAATCATCATTTTTTATGAAAAAAAAGTAATATTTTTTTTAAGTGTAATATGTCGTTGGAAAGGGCTGATTGAGCCCTTTCCAATGATGCCTAGAACATACATTCATTTCCACGGGTGAATGAGCAGCAATGTATCTTTTGAAGGGCACCCAGATCCTTACTGTACCAAATTTTGTGTTCTTCATTACGAAGAATTGGGAAGAGAAATCAAACAAAAAGATTGATGAAGATTACTCATTTATTCAGTGAAATGTTCTCCAGAGTAAATTCATGGCCCTGGCTCCTCAACATGACCGCCGTTCCCATCAATGCATAGCTGGCATCGTCCGACCATGTCGCGGACAGCTCGTTGGATCATTTGGTGATCATGGCGCAGGTTATCAAATGCCTGTGAGATCTTCAGCCTTAAATCATCCAGATTTGCTGGAGGTGTGGTGAAAACCTTATCTTTCAGATAACCCCACAGGAAGAAGTCACAGGGGGTAAGATCTGAGGATCTTGGAGGCCATTCCAGAGGAAGGTAAAGAGCAACTACGCGTTCTCCAAACAATTCAGCCAGACGCTGTCTAACTGCTCGCAATCTGTGGGCAGGGGCTCCATCCTCCGCCCACCAAGCCCAACGGAACACTCCATTCTGTTGCGTAGGGAAAACTAGCGGCATCTCGGTCATGTTGAGGGGCCAGGGCCATGAATCTCGAAGGGGGCAAATACTTTTTCATAGTACTGTACAAAAGTAATCCAACAGTTTTTCAGAAATTTAAATAGGATGACAAATTTTTTAAATTCTCACAATCAGAGTAGATACAATTTTGGGACACAGCAGGCGGAATAGCTGATTTGCTTCCAAGAAAACTGAACACTGGTGACCCAACTAGATAGCTATACACAGTGCGGTCATTAATCATGATTGAGCTGTTAGCCACTGACGAAATGTGCTCGTGATCTTATATACTGCTAAGGGCAGGGTATGTTAAGGAGGGCTTCAGTGCGTCATCAGGCCATGTTTCAGCCCCAAAAAATCCAGAAAAACAAACGGGTGAAAAACTGTTTAACAGTCTCGCGCCACAATTCAGCACTGGTTTAGTCTGCAGTCCTTTCACATGTTAGTAGCATCGACTTTATAACGTATATTGTGTTCACAAGCATATCTCAGATTTCACTTCACGCAGACTTTAATATTTGGGGACCGAAACCACAAGGGACTGGTCTGTAACCTTTTGAGACCATATTTAATCAATAGTCACCCACGTAGATTATGAACAAGTCAGTAAATATTTTGGATTGTTCATTCAAACTATGCCACCACATTACATGTATGGTCACCGTGGATTTGACTCAGTGACATTCTATAGACAAGTAAATGAATGAACACCCACACAAAATCTAGGGAGGACAGGATTCAATTGCAGTGAGGCATCTTGCAACCAGAATAATGACTGAGCAGGCTTTGTTTAATAAGACCAATTATCATATCAGTGCAATGGGTCTTCTCAAAAGCAGAGGGAGAGGGGGGGAAAAAAATACTCCGACTTGGTTCAAATTTATTTTGGAAAATGCCCATTTATGCAAATGTCATTTATCTGGTCTTGGACAGCACTTGCATTTAATTGCCCAATGCAGCATCAGCCTTTGTCTGTTCTTTTACTGCCATCCAGTGGATCACAATGGAAGACCATAAAAATAATTCAATGCACAGATGCATGGCAGAATGTGACCTTTTCACGCTGCTCTCATTCTCCCGGTAATACAGTCAGTACTCTGAGGTACATACTCCAGACTTTGTAAAAGGCAGGGTGTGTGTTAAAAGTAGACAAATGCCGGTCTCCACCGTGATGCCAACTTCCTGAGAGGAAGCCTAAAAAGCAGCTGATAGTTGCCCAAGGGGGTCCAGCAGCACTTGAAATGGGACAAAACAGCTTGTCTGATGTTGAAGTACTGATGTAAAAGCAATTCTTCACAAAGCCTGTACTGAGTGAACTAGTGCTGCGCCGTCATTCACCCATGTGGTTTACAGCGACAAATTAAAAGGCGGCAGGTGCTTTTGGCAAAGCATTGGCTGGTATCCAGTGAGCCACAAGAACAACATGAAAGCTGTCCAAAGCCATGCTTTCCCATTGCTGGTCAAAGCTGGCTTCAATTCCAGCACTGCAGAGAGGGCATTTAATCTCCAACGGCTGCTTGGAGAGAGGCACAGGGGGGAGCAAATCAAAAACAGAGCTTAAAAGACCTGTCGGAATGATGGGGAGAGACAAAGTGGTCGGTAGCGAGAAAGAGGTAAAGTCGTGGTGTGAGACTCAGTGAGAGCCAGGAACAGAGAGAACAACAAACAAGCCTGGGACATCACCGAGTGGCAGAAAACCACTAATACTCTGGGCCGTGTGCCAACACTGGGAGAACAGATAAACAAAGATGTGAGGTACAAAACTCTAGAGGATTAAAAATGGCGAGCTATTATATCATTTTCGGCAATAATCCAGGTTTTAAAAAATTCACTGCAACATTGGGGGATAAAATCTTTGCCAGAGTAGCTACGCAATGGTGAAATGAACACACCAAATAAAATCATGAATGAGACTAATGTGCGCCTGCGGTTCTTATATGGCCTGTTAACGCTGCGTCCTGTGACAAAAGAAAATGAAAAGTGTTTGTTTATAGCTTATTTGCATTGGTTCATTGGTGATTTTACCATCCATTCTTTATAGCCACTCAGTGTAAACTCCAGGCAGTAAGGAGGCTAGTTCTGACCCAGCAGGGGCCGCTGCAGTGTCGAAAGAAAGATAAAAAACTCGCCGAGCACATCCCATCTTGAACAGTAGTCTCCCTGCAGTTCAGCCTGCCCATTCTCACAGCCAGGACAAACCAGCAATTTTCTTTATGAACCATAGAAAATGAGCTGAAAATGAGCCTTTAGTTAATATCAAAACTGATTTTCTTTTCAGTCTCTCATCTTTCTCAAAATGTCCGTTTTAGGCCCCCAGACCAAATAATCACAATGTGACAAACTGCAACTGGCGATTAACTGAAACATTGCAAAGATTGCCCCAATCACTTAAGAGGTGATCTGGGGTTAAATGAAAAATGACACCAGGAAACAACTCAGAATTAATCTAAAGAGGTATGTATAATTACCACCAAGAAAGTTACAAGTTGGCATTTTTCTGTTTTTGTGGTAGCCATGGTAACCGAGCAAGCTCATTAAATATGCAGAAAACTTCTGGCGCCAATTCCGCTTTAACTCTATAATAGAATTCAGTTTTTCTTTCATCATTTAAAAGCCATTGCTTATCCAAATGCAATGCCATAGCCATTCTTTGCCCAATTTATCAGTTTTGTGATTTTGGGGCATTTTACTCAAATTTTGAATTTTTTTGTGTGCAGAATCTTCAAGAATACTCAAAATTTTCAAGTATGTAACAGATCGGCAAAATTTCCCTACCTCATTGCATTTCTAATGAATTGAAGAACCTGCAACCCAAATTTCATTGATTTTCAATGATAAATAAAAAAAGTTATGGCTGCCACGAACATGAGAAACGTGGAAAAAGTAATACCTTAGGAAATCAATGGAAAATGTATTAGACCGCATTGAAAAGTTGAGTTCAGTTTTTTATCCTTGTAGCAATGAATGATTATTAAAGGTGGGTTTATACAGAATATTTTTATTTAAATTTTTTCTTGGAAAAATCAAATTTTTCCCATTTTACCCCAGATCACCCCTTAAAAGGCAAAGAAAACACTTTTTCAGCTCTTTTTAAAAAAAAAAAAAAAGTATGAGGTCTTCTTGTTCCATAAATATTTTTAGTGAATTTTTGTGTACCAAGTAATCAAACCTCTAAAATATAACTAATAAGCACAAGTTGAAGAATGCTGCCATTCCATACATTTAGCCAATCCAAAAATACTTTGTGTGGCAAAGTCTGAGATGTTTTGACGCGCTTGGACACTAGTAAATCAGCCGATCTATATTAAGTGTATACTAATTGGTCTTGATTATCACTCGAGCAACAGCTTAAACCCTTTCTGCAGATGTAGACGCTCGTGTCTATAGAGCTGCAAATTTAAGCACTTAGTTACAGTACTCGACCACGAGATGGCACCCCCGAACCAGTTATTGAATATTCACAAGCAGGCAGAGCAGAAACGCGATTTAGAGAATGGAGAAGTTCCCTCCAATCCCTGTTTTTCAGGAGTTGCATGAATTAAACTCCTCAGCTAAGCCTGATGTGCAAACTGGTCTAAATCCTTGCCCATAGTATCGATCCAGTAGTTTCAAAAAATTATCACTTGTGACAGAAAAAAACTTTTCTAGCTACATTCTAGCTACAGTGAGCCAACAGTATTCCAATTAGTGGTTAAGAAAGTACATTTTATGAAGCAAAAAATCCAACATAGTATTGATTTTCTCACATTCTATTGTCAATTACAGTCATCACACACAAAATATGTGTAGTTCCCTCCCATGTATTAACGCGTAGATTCCTCCATTGACAAATTCAGCGCTCCCTTCTATCCACCCAAGTACTGGTGTCGATAGCCAGTCACTCAATTATATACTCAGATTCATCTGCCTAACTCAACAGTTATAGTTCACGCCCTCGTGAAGCTTCCCCGGTAACGGTGTATTGATAGACTCGTTTCTTATCCAATTCCCGAGTGTTTAAACTTTCCTCAATAACTGAAATACATTGATCAGACAATAAGAATGGGATACAAAGCTAAGTGTAAAAGTAAGGTCGGTTGTGTTCTTCGAATGTAGGCCATGGTTGCGCAGCTGAAAATGATTCGATATCAAAGAAACAAAGACACCCGAAACCGGCCTGAAGTGTTCAGTTTCATTTACGAGATAAATGTTGTATGGACGCGGTCAATGGGAATAATTATTCCGAATGGAACAGTACTGGAGGGTTCCGTCTACCCGATACATCTGTCTCTGGAGGAGGGCATCAGTGAAGAAAACGGGTTCTACTTCTACTCTGTTTGCATTTTGCTGAATATGGCTTTTTGCTGTAGAATTTACACCGCGTATAAGGACATCGAATGCCGAGGTTTTCGTTTCTCCAAAAGTATGCAGCCCACGTAAGTAGGTAGATCCCTCGGTATGTTCATTACACCATTCTGTTGAATATGGAGGCATATGTCGTTTTATTTTTTCCTGAAAGTGAAATTTCTGTTCTGTTATAACAAGGTATATTTCAGAATTCAGATATTACTGAGTTAGCGAGTTTTTACCCTTGTAACGCGTAAGGTTATGAAATCGGATGTGAGAGCGGTTAGCTTTTCATTGCAGTGTGAATGTTATAGCTGTTTAATCAGCAGTTTATTTAATGCTTGGGGGACTTCGAAGAAAAATGGACAATATTGTTAACTTTATTATGGAGAAAAGGCATGTTTTGTGTTTGGAGAGGTCACTGGTGACCAATGATGTTCAACTGCACTGATATTGATAAATTCAAGCTAAACTCAACCAGAAAATCATTGATTCATGCTGAATTTCATGCCCCAAAAGTTAATTTGTGCTAAATATATGATTAATGTATGATTTGACCAGAAAAATAGTTTACTCAAAAATAGGCCTATGCTTTACGACAGACAAACTGCCGAAACTTCCGCGCTACCTTCTTCGCTCATCAGGCGATTTAGCTTGCGCTTCATGATCGTTTAAATTGTTTAAATGAAATAATGGACCTTTTGAAATGTCCTTATGCAATTTCATAGCTTTCAACCCCTGAGAAAAGAAAAAAAGTGTGAGAAGTCCGGATTCATGATTGGCTTCCATGTTACCATTGGTGAAGTCTACCATCACACACGTGTAACTGAAAAATTTCCATGCACTAGGACTTAAATTCCGTGCCTTTCACTCTCAGTGCAGCGTGGGTTGATTTAAAAGTGGAACTTGGCGATTAAATATAGTTTTGTTTTCCAAATTAATATTTTCAATCTTCACTTTTGTTATTAAGTGTAAGATTTTTGACTACAGCTTGATTTCCTAATAAGCCACTAGAAAGCCTGAGACTCATGCCATTGCTTGACAGTTGAGAGGAATGCAACTGTGAATAACACTGATATAAATGCATCAAATTACGCACCCAAATAAATTATTGTCGTCTTACCAAAACAGGGAGAACTAGCAACACCTGATAGTGTGGAGTGTACTTGGAGTGTATTCATTATTAATAATGAAAATGACTGTGAACAAGCCAGGACTAGTCATTGTTTTAAAGGGATGTCCTGTGCCCCACCAAATGTTCAGCTCTCGCTACACCCCTGGTTTTACTTAATTTATAAGCTCAGTGCGCTAAAGAGTTCCGGTGTCCAGGTGACGCAGCCAGGTACCCTGATTCCAACTAACATGGCGCACCGCCAACAAGGTATAAATCTGATGTTGTCGAGCTGATTTAGTCGTTAAAAAATTTTTCAAAAATTACCCAAGAATATATTTGAATAGTAGGGGCACTGTACTTTTATTGGGCAAGAGCTGAAAAAAGTGTTTCCCTTGCCTTTAAGACAGCAAAATTGCTAGCAGTGGAGAATTCAGAATCAGACATTCTGACACAGGAAGTTCAATGCTGAGACTCTGCAAAAACACCGCAAAACTGTTTTGGTGAGTTGCAAATCTTTGGTCTGAATTGGACTCAACAGTAGCATCCAATTAGTATGTGACATTAGTAACATTTGTAAAAGAGCATCTCTGCCATGAAAATATTTGGCCTGAAAGATGAACAAGGAGGCATATGTGTCGTTTTTGAGACAAAAATATTGTCTCATTCCAGTAAGCAAATAACTGGAAACTCAAACTGGGCTGTAAAATGTAGTACCCAAAATTACTATCCTTACCATCAAGCTACAAACTGTAGATTTCCACCGAGGCAATAATGTCTTTGCAAGCATGGAATGTGACATTTAAAGAATCCACCCCAAAAAACAAGCAGACTACAAAAGAATTCATCTGCACACCATTACATGCACAGATCCTCATCACAGTTATTTAGCTCCTCATTTTATCCACAAAAGAGGGTACAGTGGTTAAGACTAAACGGGCTAATCCCCGTTCGTGATCAATATATGGTCAAGGACAACGCAAAAGGGCCCCAACAGCCTTGTGGGCCTGTGTAAAGCATCCTGGCCACTAGCCAGCAGGCAGCCCTGTGCCACACTTAACTTTGGGTTTCAAGGACAAACTCAGCTAGTAAACCTGCCCCCCCCAAAAAATAAAAAACATACCTTGAAAATGGTACTACCCAACTGGGCAGGCGACATGCTGACCACCACCCCTGCTGACTGTAGGGCGGCAATCTTCTCTTTGGCTCCTCCCTTCCCTCCAGCAATGATGGCGCCAGCATGGCCCATCCTCCTGCCTGGAGGAGCGGTGAGTCCGGCAATGAACGACACCACTGGCTTGGCCTTGGTACCCTACAGACCACACGAAGACAGAGTGTGATTGGTTACTTTACGCACTGGAATGTACAAGGTGTATCTTGAATGATCACGTCGCAAGCTAAGGATCAGAGACACATTGGGATTATCGTTTTGCACTCAGGAGGTCAGAAGACTGACAGTGGTCAGTCACTTTACTCATTGGAGATCACGCAGATGCATGGGGATTGAATACTTTACACACTAGAGATCAGTACTCCAGGGTTGATCTTCACACTTGCCCAGGATCTGCGGCGACTGAAAATTAATTTGTGCAATTGGATAACCTCAGACTCCTTGCCCAGCTGGCGACTGAAAACTTTGCATGATCTTCATTGAATATTCATATAATCTTACCGCATAATTGGTCTTTACACAAATGCCAGAAGTTCAAACAAATTCTACCTTCATATTTTCATTTTTAAGCAGCGCTGCCAGATTGGTTGTATGGTTTCGAGACCAAAACGGATTAAAATTCACCCAACTGTACAAAAAACCACCTAAAAACATTTACCAAAGCTTAGGCTATGCAGCGTTCTCTCAGCGGTGCTTGTGCCATTAGCTTGTAAAAAAAAATAGCAAAAGGCTGGTAGGTTGGCTCACATGGTTAAAAAAAAAAAAACTATAGTTCATCAGTTTTAACATTAAATATCTTGTCTTTGTAGTGTAATCAATTGAATATAGGTCAAAAAGGATTTGCAAATCATTGCATTCCGTTCTTACTCACGTTTTACACAACATCCCAATTTTATTGGAATTGGGGTTTATAGCTACAATTTATCAAGATGACTTGAATATCAGTACATTTTGTGATCTTTACAATGTGCAATTAATGGAGAAAATCCTACCACGCATATTTTACGTTCCATCAAACCTCGTTTTGGTTTTATTCCGGTATGATTTTGGGTGGTCTCTAGACATAGCATTTTAAATATTCTTCGGTTTGGTCTCAGGTGGTCTGACCCAAGAGCTTCGGCGGTTTTGTGTCCTCTGCCCTACTCTGAAACCAGCATCTTTGGTCTCAGGTGGGCTGAATATGAATCTCCATCGGTCATGTCCAGACCAACTGTTGGGTGGTCTCCCCACATTAAAATCCAGACCAATGTATGCCCTTAGTTCAAACATGCACAAATGGATGTTTGAGGTCTGCGCAAATTTGTGCTCTTCAGTGCAAGTGTCTGTCTGTGCTCATTTCTCTGTGAATCTGTCTGTATATGTCAATGAGTCTGTGTATGTTTCTGTTTGTCCATCTGTCTGTATGTGGGGGCATACATGTATGTGGGCGTTTGCACACTTACAGAATTGTGTTCCCTCAGGTACTCTGCAGCGTTCTCCTCCGCATTCCCACCAATCTCCCCGATCAGGATAATCCCTTCAGTCTTGGGGTCCTTCAGGAATACATCCAGGCAGTCTATGAAGTTTGTCCCATTAAAGGGGTCCCCGCCGATCCCTGAAACACAATCATCACAATCACACAGCCGAAAAGCCCAGAGTCAGAGAGAGCAGAAAAATTATTTCAATAAAGCAAGACACTCATCAATTGGAATTACAACAAATATCCATATATTTTTATAATTTTGGGACAAAGCTGTGCTGCGAATAAAAAGAACATTCTTGCAAACTGAACAATGCAGTTGTTTTGCAAAGAAATTACTGAGAAATAATAAAATAGCTAGGAGGTAAAACAATACATTTCTTAGATCACAAGCCGACTGACCAGAAGTGGGCTACATGCAGAATTACCATGCAGAATTACAATGGACAGAATCAGTCCAGCTGGCCCCTTCCACCCAAAACAGCTAAAATTGAGATATTTTTGCTTTGGTGTGATAAATAATACAATATTTTACTGGCAAGCAACTGTTCTGATGCATGGTTCAAACTTTTGAAGAAAGAACTATAGTTCAATTATTTTGACCGGTAACCCCTTTTGTACAGTTTTGTTTACAACTGAATTCTCAAGTGACCGGCGTGTATGCAATACTAACGAGACAGTCAGATGGGACTCGCATATGTGCGTGCAGGCGATCAGTTCCCGTGGCCGGAACCACATATTCGCGGATGGGTTTGCTGGATGGTGTGGTATCAATATGAAACTGCTGTGAGGCGACTGCCGTGAATGATTTTGTACCAATATTGGGTCTGACTAATGAAGTACCGGATCACTCACTGAATGCATATCCTGAGCTGAAGAAGTGAGTTAAGCGAAGAGAATGGGCGGAGTCGTGAGCCCTGAACAGACTCTGTGGACGACACTTCTTGGAGAGCCATCTACCCACGGCAAAGACCTAAAAACTGCGGAAACAGTGCATCATCTGCTCCAAGAGCAAAGTTCGCCGTGAGTCCCGGTTCAGATGTGACGATTGGAAAAAAAGTTTGTGCAACGAACCGTGTAACAGACTGTACCACACGAAATGGGTGTACTGGAATGTGATGGAGTGATTTTGTATATTTTTCGATTTTTCTGTATTAATTTATACAGAGTGATAAATGAAGCATTAAAATTCAGTTTCTATTGTCGTGTTGTCCCATCTTCCAAACATTGCAGATAAAATACTTTTCCTGGCAATCATCTCAGCAAACACGCAAACAAACAGGCCAAGAATGTGCATGAAATACTTCCTTGGCAATAGTCACAAGAGTCAGCGAGCTCGCCCGCATATGTGCGTTTCATATACAAAAGGGGTTAAAATGAAGGGGCTCTTTCAAGTATCAATCTCTTCAGACTACAGACTGCACAGAAGGCAAACTGAATGTCATACGTTCATTAAAATGGTATCAAATCATCACAAAACCAACGATAAATTAAAAAAAAAAACAAGCTGACAATGAACGCCAAGAGAACCCTGGAGCCCTTAACTAATTATTAATAATTAGTCGCATACACCTATGGCAAAGCATGGCATACACTGTGCCAAGGTCAAAAGTCAAATCCACTAATGACCCTTACATTGCACACCTCCTCTCACAGGAATCTGCGCATCAAATTTCAAGTAGGGATGCACCGAAATGAAATTTTTTGTCCAAAACAGAAAAAACGAAAAAGAGAAATGCTTGGCTGAAACACTGAAAGAAATTATTATGCCAATTTTTAGTACCACTGCATTTATGGTTATGAGTGTGTACTTACCTAACTAAAGTCAAGGCATTGCAATGGTAAAAATTAACATTCATGCTTCAAAGAATAAATCAATTACAAAATTATGAAAATATTTATTTAGCACTGACATTCCAACAAAGCACAATATAAAATGAAATAATAAATATAATGTTTAACTTGGCCCCACTCATGAATAACCTACAGGCCTATAACTGACTGGCCTATTACTGGCTTCTGAAAAATTGTAACAGCAGCATCCCAATGATTGCTCAGAGAGAATGGGCTGCGATAGACAACTCGCTTCCGCATTATCGCTTGGAAACAGGCTTCACTTGCCACTGAAACAGGTCTTCAGATTGTGGTTTTGGAACACGCGTCGTTTTAGGCAGCTTGATAGATATACTGTGCATTGCCTTAACTTTCAAACAAGGTTGCGTTTATTCACCGAAGCTGCTGCATTTATGAAATGCGTTTCGTTGTCCGTGATCCTGTTCGTAGCGAAATTAGAAGCAACAGCGTTGTGTCCAATTCCGTTTCCCCGATTCCCCTTGAGAAAGTTATTATGCTGCCCCTATTCTACGAAAATTGCACTTTATGGGTGCTGATGAAGCATTTTGTTCTCAGGAAAGGGGAAGGTGTCACAGATGAGATGACGCATCACATAAATTCTAATACTCTGCCATCTCCTGCGATTTGCGCGTTTGCTACGCGTTTTGCCTTCACTTTCAAAGTGAAATGATAAATGACGGTGTTAAAAGTCTTTCGGCCGAAAACCGAAAAAGCTTTTTTTGCCTTTGTCGGCCGAAAATTCGGTGCTTCTCTAATTTTAAGCAGCTGTGGTCAGTACATTTGGAAATATGGCCTGGACAGAATTTTTAAATTCAAGGTCAATGTGTTCAGGCCGAAGGTCAAATCCACTAATGACCCCTATGTTGCACAACAATCCCTGACTAGGAACCTGCATTCCAAATTTGAAGCTCCTGTAGCAAACACTTTCGGAGATGTGGCCCAGACAAATTATGGAGCTGCCGACCCCTGCTTCCATGCCACAGGGTATAACAGTGCTCCATCAGTCAATAAGGGCTGTGGGGTAAAAAGATGACCCATACGGAATCTAGAAAATATGACTTACACTCAACAAAAATATAAACGCAACACTTTTGTTTTTGCTCCCATTTGTCATGAGATGGACTCAAAGATCTAAAATTCATTCCAGATACACAATATTACCATTTCTCTCAAACATTGTTCACAAATCTGTCTAAATGTGTGATAGTGAGCACTATTGCTTTGCTGAGACAATCCATCCCACCTCACAGGTGTGCCACATCAAGATGCTCATCAGACACCATGATTAGTGCACAGGTGTACCTTATACTACCCACAATAAAAGGCCACTCTAAAATGTGCAGTTTTGTCTCACAGCAAAATGCCACAGATGGCGCAAGCATTGAGGGAGCGTGCAATTGGCATGCTGACAGCAGGAATGTCAACCAGATCTGTTGCTCGGGCATTGAATGTTCATTTCTCCACCATAAGCCGTCTCCAAAGGCGTTTCAGAGAATAAGGCAGTACATCCAACCTGCCTCACAACCGCAGACCACGTGTAACCACACCAGCCCAGGACCTCCACATCCAGCTGGTTCACCTCCAAGATCGTCTGAGACCAGCTACTCAGACAGCTGCTGAAACAACTGGTTTGCATAACCAAAGAATTTCTGCACAAACTGTCAGAAACAGTCTCAGGGAAGCTCAACTGCATGCTCGTCGTCCTCGTTGTGGTCTTAACCTGACTCCAGATCGTCGTCATAACAGACTAGAGTGGGCAAATGCTCACATTCGATGGCGTCTGGCACGTGAGAGAGGTGATCTCTTCACGGATGAATCTCGGTTTACATTGTTCAGGGCAGATGGCAGACAGCGTGTGTGGCGTCGTGTGGGTGAGCGCTTTGCTGATGTCAATGTTGTGGATCGAGTGGCCCATGGTGGTGGTGGGGTGATAGTATGGGCAGGCATCTGTGATGGACGAAGAACACAGGTGCATTTTATTGATGGCATTTTGAATGCACAGAGATACCGTGATGAGATCCTGAGGCCCATTGTTGTGCCATACATCCATGAACATCACCTCATGTTTCAGCAAGATAATGCACGGCCCCATGTTGCAAGGATCTGTACACAATTCTTGGAAGCTGAAAATGTCCCAGTTCTTGCATGGCCAGCATACCCACCGGACATGTCACCCATTGAGCATGTTTGGGATGTGCTTGACCGGCGTATACTACAGCGCGTACCAGTTCCCACTAATATCCAGCAACTTCGCACAGCCATTGAAGAGGAGTGGACCAACATTCCACAGGCCACAATTGACAATCTGATAAACTCTATGCGAAGAAGATGTGTTGCACTGCATGAGGCAAATGGTGGTCACACCAGATACTGACTGGTTCTGAGTCCCTAGACCCCCAATAAAGCAAAAACTGCACATTTCAGGGTGGCCTTTTATTGTGGGCAGTATAAGGTACACCTGTGCACTAATCATAGTGTCTGATGAGCATCTTGATGTGGCACACCTGTGAGGTGGGATGGATCGTCTCAGCAAAGCAAAAGTGCTCACTATCACACATTTAGACAGATTTGTGAACAATGTTTAAATAGTAATATTGTGTATCTCAAATGAATTTTAGATCTTTGAGTCCATCTCATGACAAATGGGAGCAAAAACAAAAGAGCTGCGTTTATATTTTTGTTGAGTGTATTTACTTTTTACCATTTTATGTGAAGTTGTACAATGCTTTAAATAATAAGAATACGACTGAACAATAATAATAATAATTTTTAAAAAATGTAATTAAACTTAAAAATGTTCACAGTCTTTCCAGCCCTCAAAAAGGTTTCGCAAACAAGAGGCCGAGGAATGCTTAGACAGTTATTTTATTTAATGCATGTGCTAGTGCTCTCCCTCCTTGTCTGTATTGGTTTAGTGCTCTCCTTTTCGAAATGCCCTTTAATGTCCTTTACCGCAAACCGTTAACATAACACCACACATATACTTTGTAGAGAAGACACTAGCAATGAGAGAAAAAAAACATAACAAATTTCCTGTAACTGCATGACCAACATAGATAGGGAAAAAACCCTTTAGCTCGAGCAGAAACCAGTTTCAGCCAAAAAAAAAATCTCAAAACGAGTGGAAATTAAGCACACAATCAGTTGAAGGTGCCCTATGCAAGTTTGTTTACCTTCACTTCTGTTGACATTGGAATTCAAACAAAACAGAGGTAGCCCGCCCCTCCCTCCCATAGTTCCCTCCTTCTCATGCATCCATAACTGTCAGCTCTTGTCGGTGATTGGCCAGGACGGTTTGTTACGTTATGGGGCACAGGTTGTGCCCCTTGTGTTTATTTGCGGTTTGTGACGCCTGTGCAGTCTCCAGAGCCCAGGTTTTTTTTTTTTACAGTGAATTTTGGAGCAGGCAGCTAGGGGATCGTCAAGAGATGTCAGCGAACAGAGACAAAAATATAATTGTGCAGAAAGTAAACTAACTTGTATAGTGCACCTTCAAGCCAATACAGACTGTGGTTAAGCGTGGGTTCATCAACGTCACTCAAACATGACTGCCGAAGTGTTCCTCGTCCTTTTATAAAAAAATAAATAAATAAAACAAGATGTGTTTGTGAAACACTGATGCTCCCGGACATAACATGCAAATGCTAACCATTAAAGGCCTATCATGAGTCAATCAAAGGTTATAGGTCAAGGTCAACATTCATGACCTCATCAGAAAGGCCTTATCCTAAGGAGTACATATGCCAGGTATCAAATGCCTATTACAAGCTAATGAAAAGTTATGGCCCATGTTTAAGTTTTTGTCACCAAAGGTCATGCTTCAAGGTCAAGGTCAAAAGTCATGACTCCTTGTGAAATGCTTTCTCACAAGCAATGCATATGCCAAGCATCAAAGTCCTATCATGAGCCGATCAAAAGTTATAGCCATGGCAAAGTGCGGACAGACAGACAGACGGACGGACAGACGGAGAGGTGAAAAACTATATGCCCCCGAAACTTCACTTACGGGGGCATAAAAATAGTGGCAAAGCCACTTTGCCCATTTGGCCAAACATGGCCAAAATGGAACGCCCCCGATTGGCCAAAGTATCCGTCCGATTCGGCTGAAAATTGAACTTGGCCTAGACCTTATGACCTTATATACACATATGAAATCTGAAAAGGATTGGTCAAAAACTGAAGACGCTAGAGCGCAGACAAGCCAAAAGTTTACGCACGCACACACGACAGACCACCACTAAAGACCCCAAGCATAGCATAAGCCCCTTGGGCCTTTTGGCCAAGCGGGCTGATGATGGCAACCTCCTGTCTTTTGATAATGTGGTCGTATTTTTGTCATCTAAGGCATTTTACAACTTTACAGAAATATTGCAAAACATCCAAGGCACAGTAACTGGACTCCATAATTCGTTTATTACACGTGGGTTTGTGTGAAAGGTATCTTTCCCTTTTAAAGACTCCTGTATTTTGAACAGTACCAGGGCACCTCATAAATATTCAATATAGTAACGAATTCCAGGTTCATCAGCATCACTTATACACTTGCTTCTAAGGTTACAGTTCATCAGCAGAAAGAACTTTAGCCCATTTAATTTTTGCATGGCCCATTAATTGCACTGTTTATTATACGTTTCTTAATCAGTTCTTAAATGCAAGGCCCATGCTTGCATCATATAAAGTATTGTAACATTGTTTCTTGACGGAGACGGTGATTAATCAGACTTACCCACACAGAGAGACTGCCCCAGTCCAACTTGTGTAGTTTGGTGAACAGCTTCATAAGTCAGCGTACCAGACCGGGAGACAATGCCTGCAGAGAGTCAACCACACAGCTGAAATCTAAATCCACAAGTCATGCCTAACAACAGTAGCACATGAGGTGCTACTGTTGGTAAGAGGTATAATTTCATACACATTGACACCGAGCAAACATTGTTAGCCCTTAAACAAGCCATCAAACAATATGTCATTTTCAATTTTCAGTACCAGGCCACTTTTTACAGCTGGAAGGTGTCACATGGCTTCAGCCACCAAGGCAAGAGGACGCATGACTAAGCGTGACGACCTGGCTAGACATTAAGTTTGATCGATCCAACAAAGCAGCATGAAGAAATCGACTATGGGGTAGGTTTGGGCAGTTCCACCCTTTACGGAACCGGTTCCGGTACCCCGGTTACCAGTCGAAAATGGTTCCGAGTAGGGATGGGACTTTTTTTGAAGAAACGACCAACAATCGACACGTGCTCACCTCGACAAAAAAATAGAGTCGAAATGTCCGGGGGCGGGGCTTGTGGGATTTTCATGTGTACTTGTGAATTGCATTTTGTCTGTCAAGTTATTGCATTGCCTATTCAAAAAGTGCCGTTTTTTCCCCCTAATAAAACAAGATAATATTTTAAATAAAACAAATCCACTTTTTTTCTAATTGGGATACTCGACCTTCATACAAGTTCACACGTGACGGGAGCGTGCGTGCTAACGAAGTAGCCAGTGTCAAAGTAACGAAGTGAAAGTATACTTTTTATCTTTTAAATGTAGTAGAGTAAAAGTTAAAGTCAAAACTCAAGTAAAGTACAAATCCTCAAAAAAACGTAAGTACTGTACTATAAACCTCTGACTATCAAAGTGCGTTAGGACGCAACTAATTTTATTGGACAACCACCCCCTCCGGTAATTTCATTTTTCCAACATGGCAATTTTCAGCTTTAAGCCCTGTACATGTTGTACTTTTGATAAAAGAATAAATAAATAAATTGGCAGACTATCCGTTCTCTGTTTTATTTTTGTATACTCAACACGGCAAAAAGTAATGTGACAACCAGTGGATAAGGTCGCTTATGCCAGTCTTGTTTTGTCATGCTCAACACAGTTTAAAACACTAGGAAACATTAGGAAATAAATGTTACAGTTCTACCTCAGGAAAGCCTCAACTAAGTTTGCCTCTTACATTTGCAAAAATCTCTCATTTTTATCATCACTGCTTTCATGGTCAATATCGGACATTACAGCCAATTTTGAGCCTAAAATGAAGTAGTTCAGTATAGATCGAATAATTTTCCACTCTCTGCATTGCTTCTGCCGTGAAAAAAAAAAAATTAAGTGGCCGACAATTCAACAAAAATTCGACACTTGGAGGTTTCCTCACTCAGTGGTTAAATTCGGTACCAGAACCGCTTTAGTGAGGCTTCGGTTTCAATACTCTACTGCGGGTACCCGGTAGGAATCAGTAACCCATCAGAACCAACGCCTCTACGGGTACCCAGTTCTGAAAATACTTCGATACCCCGAGCCGGGTCCCGATTTTGGAACCGGGTATGTTATATTATGTTATGTTTTATTTATTTGACATGGACATCACAAATCATATTGGACGAACCAGATGCGTTGCTTACAGTGTATATAGCACAAGTGCTAGTATTCAACACCTGTCCACAGGAGACTTTTCTAAAAGTATAGTCTAAAACCCAAGAACAAAAGAAATATATATATATATATATATATATATATATATATATATATATATATATATATATATATATATATACACACACATATATATATATATATATATGTATATATATACATATATACTCCGCTGCACATCGTGCCTTATAACGCCCCTCCACCATTGTAGAATCAGTGTAACCCACTGCTTCCCGGGGCTTATTCCTTCAGTGACACAGTCTACTTTCACTGTTCTAAAAGCTCAAGATCAAAATTATGGAAATAACACAAGGCACTTGCAAGCATTAAGATCTCAGATTTGAAGGCCAATTGTAATAGTTTTGATCAAGCAACTTCAGTTTGGTGTAACTCCATTAAAATAAACCCGGGTGACTTCTTTGGCAAGATGTGGACGACTGAATTTTAAATCTGGTTACTTGAGCAGTCACCAGGTTCCTAGAATATTTTGTGCACTAGTTTTCATATTACTTGTTTACATTGTTTATTTTGTATTCTAATACTCATAGCTTTCTCAGTTGTCACATGAAAAATTTTACGATGGTTGAGAAAACGACTAGAATTTAAACAATAGATTTTACCCATCACTGCAGCTTACATGAATTTTTTCCTTTTTTGACATATTTATGCACATAAAGAATGCATTACTTGGAAATTTATCAAAATATTAAAATATTTAATTCAACTTGGACTGAAAAATAGTCGGCAATATAGATTTAGTGATGCATAACGAAGAATTTAAAAAAAAAATCAGCACAAACAGGGTGTTGTGTTGTCTGTGCGCGCTTGTATAGTAAAAACTTAAAGGTCTGCAAATAAATTGCAGCATACTGTAATTAGGCTTTGTAAATGTATTGTTTCTGCTTGCTCTACATCGGATTCAAATTCATGAATATCAATGAGCCCCCCGCTCAGACATTACCAGTCTGGGGTGAACACTGCAACAGAATACACATTTCAGGCCAAGCACAGGCCTGTATATTTGATGAACCAAGACGATGTCTAGAGCATGTCTAGGGTTAGCAAATATTTCTCTGCTGAGGACCAAAAGGAAATTTGTGGTGGACCAAAAGTATATCTATAGTGGGCCACATGCATGTCAAGGGTGGGAGAAGAAGAAGGTGTCTATCGTGGACAAAGAGTATGGCAACGTTTACGCTGCATTTTAACACATGTTTAGGGTGATCGGATCCCAAGAGGTCAATACTAAACACAAGAGTAAATGGGCTCCAAGATGAATTGAGATCCGATCACTCAAATCACTCGCAGAGGTGGTAGGAGGTAAAATGCCCTACTTGTCTAGTGGGCCAAGAGGGGTAGAGACCCTCCTTGATGTGAGTGCAGAGTGCAAGGGGCCCTTGGGATTGGGCCAGAAATGGCTTACATTGGTAGACAGTTGTGTCTGCATCAGAGACCAGCCCACTTGGCCTTGCCCTCTATGTAGCAAGAGTGGCTGTACGGCAATACACTGCACTCACAAGCCTGTGACATCTTAGCACATCTTCAGTTTAGCATGGGCCTAGGTCTAATGAGTGTAACTTTGATACAACTGAAAAATAAAACTCATGGCACATGCTGTCCTCACCATCACAATCACAGCCTTTATCAGGAGGCTACAAGGGCATCCAATGGGTAACGGTAAAGGTGAGAAAATGACATGTACTAGACAAGAAAAAACATACATGTGACAAAGTGAATATCAGAGGAACAAATACACAAAAGTTTGGGTTCCAGTGAGGGCAAGTTTCAAAGCAACCTCTTGACAGAACAATAAAATTTGTGTCCGTGGGACAGAGATGCCCCCGCGTCAGGGATATTCGACAAAAAATACCCAAGTTCAAGCAACTGAAAAAAGAAGTGGATAAACGATAACCCCCACAAACATGATCAACCCCATAAGACCTTGTGTATGTATGGACAGATGGACAAAGGTAACCCCATGTGCCCCAGCCATATACAGCAGGGGCATAATAAAAATCTCAATCCTAATGTTAAAAACAACATTAAAAATGTTCTGCAATCCAGCCTCACAGAATTCCAGTCATGCTATTGAGGGAATCATCTCAATTTTTTCTCTCTTCAATGCAAATAGAAATTATATTTCTGCCGTAAACTTTCTCCAACATGACATCTATACTGCATTTTTAGGCAGATAAGCCAACACAGTTTACTCTTCTGTTTGTATTTTGTGGGTCTGGCAGACTTACAGTTTGAAAGGAAACGGGCATAAAACTAAAGTAAATGGCACTGTGAAATAATCTTACCAATTCTTCCCTTTTTGTGAATATGGCCAGGCATGATTCCAATCTTGCATTCTCCTGGCTGCCAAAGTAGAAGGCGATCAGACCACTTACATGAAAAAACCCCACAGTAATTCCAAATTGTTAATTAAATCCATCGACTACAAAGAGGAGAGACACAGAAGCTGAAGGACAAAGAGGACACAGACAGGAGATATGAAGATGACTTAATCAGAAAAAGCACATTAAATTCTTGCACAAGGCTTCAATCAAGGTAAAAACCAGACCCACAGGAGGACGGGTTGGAAGAAGATGAGAGAGGGAAGGTCAGGGATGATTGGTGGATGGATGGAAGAAGATACAGGAGAGAGCTGGAGGAAGATATCACACTGTGTGGGATCTGGATTTGGGATGGTGTGGGAGGGCTGGAGGCAGTTAAAAGAATATTTGGGGATCTTTTGGAAAGGGCTGGAGGATACCATGAGAGAGTAAGAGAGTGTTAACAGAATGTGAAGCAACCTTTTAAAAGGGCTGTACAATACCATGGGAGATAGGGATGAAGTTAAGAAAACATGAAGTATGTTTTGCAAAGGGTTGGTGGACATGCAGGAGAGCTACACGAAAACAACAAATTGTGGTGGATTTCTGGAAAAGGTTGGAGGATGCAGGAAAAGATGTAAAGGAGGTTTGAAGGAAGAAAGCAAACTTCAGGAAGAAACAGGAATGTAGTGGGAACCAAGCAGCCGCACTTACATTGATAACGCCGGGGCAGTTGGGTCCAATGAGGCGCGTCGTGCTCTGACGGAGCAAGCGGTGCTTCACCCTCACCATGTCCTGCTGGGGGATGCCCTCTGTAATGCACACCACAAGCGGCATCTCCGCATCGATGGCCTCCAAGATGGCCGTCGCCGCAAAGGGGGGTGGCACATAGATCACCGAAGCCTCAGCCCCAGTTCCAGCCTTCGCCTGTCAAAAGGGATAAAAGAGAGGCAGCACTCGCCATCAAGTGACATCGTACTCAGGTTGTGGGTAAAATGACACATCAGCCATTTAGTTCTGTGCTCAACCACTATACTCAAGGACAGGAGAAAAAATGGACAGGCCCAGCAAACACAAAATGTTTTCACTTGGCTACTAGAATATTCTAGTGTTTTATTTTAATAATTACAATCTCTATTCTAGAGGTTGTAATTACCATGCAAAACATTATGAGGAGATTTTGCATCAGCTAAGAAATATGTTCCACACATCAAGTGAAACTAACTGCCTGACATGATCAAACTTGCCAATAGCAGCCCCGTCTCTCTAATACAAAAAAGGCTACATCCAACTCAGTGACTTGCCTGCTATAGATCATACAAGGCACATACAAGCTGTGTACAACTTGCACACCAAAGTGCAGGCCAGTGCGCCAGGTTGAATGAGGCCAATCTTTCCATCTCATCCAAAGTTAGAAACAGCAGACCACGTGAAAGGTGCAGCCCCTGCAGCGTTTAACAAAGCCTTCTATGCACAGAAAGCCAAAGAATCACCACATTAGCGAATGCAAATGAAACAGCAAGAGAAAGGCCAGACCATACCTCCTTCACAGAGTTGAAGACGGGCAGGCCAAGGTGGGTCTTGCCTCCCTTGCCAGGAGAGACCCCTCCGACAAGCCGGGATCCATAGTCTAGAGCCTGCTGACTGTGGAAAGTCCCCTGGGTTGGAAAGAGGAGGATGACTGATCAGAGCGAGAGGGAGTCGCGGATCCCTGGGCACTGAGCAGTATTTTAAGTGATAAATATATACCATTGCAGAGTATTCCATCTTCAAAGAACTATATCTCTAATATCAGAACAACCAAAGAATTAAAAAAAAGATTTTTTTGAAATAAATGCAAAGCTGTCAAACATTGAGAATGCATGTGTTCTGGAGCAAACTGTACAGCACTGCCATTGTGAAAGGTTGGAAGCGCGTTCGCCAATCAAAAGCATTTCACAAGTCACGCGTTTTTTCCTTGTAACGTTTGAGTGACCCAGTCCAGTCGAGTTTACAATGGTGGACTGTATGTTTCCTCTATCGCCTCGTTGTCACTATCCTCAAAATTCTTTCATTTAGGTTTAAGCTGGTATCCCTGGTAAGTGATTAGTGCGGCATTCGGTAACACTCATAAACACGAGTCGTGTCGTGAATTAAGTCGAAGGTACAAGGAAGGGTCATTCGGACAGTGAGGTCAAAAGAACGGAATTCACCAGTCGTGTCTCGAAAACACGGCTAATGGGACACGTTACCAAATGAAGCAGTAAAACGGTGAATAGCCATTATTTCACTTCCGTCAAGCCTGGGGCTTGTGTCACGTAAGAGGCTTCTGCTCCTGGGGCTGCAGCTCTATGCTACTCGTTTTCAGAAATTGGAGAGCGGCTGGGTCAATCTGACGTCACGTTTCAGATTGAGCAATCAAAATGGCGCAGATCATGAGGGATGGAGCGTCGACATAAAATTGCCGTTAACCCTCTCAGAGAATTCAGTTTTTACCCCTCAGCCCACAAGGCCGACAGGGTATTGCTATCCTTCGTGCGGTTGGGTGGGCGGGCGTCTCCAAAAACTTCGACATCGGGTTGAGGGGTATTCCGTGCATTGCACGCCTATTTTTTTTTTAATGCGATGAATGTACGATGAATGAATGCGATGGATGAATTGGATAATTCTTTCGACACATATACACAGCATGGCAGAGTTTACTATTGCTTTAAGGGAGGGTGACCTTGGGATATCATAAAAAGTCAGCAGCCAGGCTGATAAGGGGAGCTGCTATCTGCCATTAATCATACACACTTCAGTTAACACAGTGGCGGCATGAGGGACAGGCAGGCATGGGCCTGATCGATCGTTCAGTGTCTTCACCTTGTATGAAAATGCAGTCTCAAAAGCATACTTACATGAAAGGCAGTCCTATGAGTAATGTTAAAAATTCACACTCGCACACAAGCCCACAAAAACAAACACACAACTCCAGTGCCCAGAAGATCATTCACACCTTTTGCTTACATACACATACAAAATAGTATGCTCAAAAATTTGTGAACACCACACAAACACCCAGACAAAAAAAAACTCACAGGAAACCAGGCCTGCTTAAAAACACAGGTCTCAAATGATCAAAGTTTGAAAGATTTCTTCCAGGTTTTCACAATCTAAAACTATGACAAAGGACAAACCGTTACTTGTCGTTGTTATGCAGATAACCTGAAAATGTGCCATCGCATTTCTTGAGAAGGCATGCAATCAGCTGACTATCTGCAATACGACAAACACAGAGACATGGATTGGGGTGAAGTCCACTGTTTGCCAATATGCTGCCTACCCTCCCATAAGCCTTTGTACTCACAGTAAAAAAAGTATAACTGTCACTGTATCCACAAGCTCTCCACGTGCACAGTGTGAACATACTTTCAAGCAGAGGGTGGGGGATGAAGCTCTGTCCCAGCAGTATAGTTCAACAGTGGACCCATCTTTCAGAGAACAACCTAAACCAACGCACTGCAACCACGTTCCCTGGGGTAGATTCTTCACAGTTCAAAAATTATATGTTCAACAATGTTGGGGCCAACTAACTAGAGGGAGCTCTCCAACACAAAGATGATCGAAGGTTTAGCTGGGGAGGGATGTGCTTTACTCAGGGAGTCATCCATATCTTGCTTACTTGCGACCTCCTATGGCCAATTTTCAACTCACTGCCCAAGCAACAATTGAAGAACACTTCACTGAACTAGTGCTCTGCTGAACAAGAGTTGCCAGAAAGACAACAAAGCTCGCCGGGGGGCAAGGTTAAAGTTTTTCTGCACACGGACGGACGCAGACGCGGACGCCGGGGGTACGACAATAGCTCTCCGGACATTCGTCCCAGCGAGCTAAAAATGAACTGCAGGAGAAAACAAAGAGCAGCTTGACGCAATGGATCCATCTTACACCCTGAGCAAAACAGCACCATGTGCAGCACAAGAGTCTTTGCACATATCAAACCAACACAGTTGGGTCCTTCCATGAAACTCAGCAAATTTTGGTGTTCAGCAAATCACCACCTTTTAGAACTGAAACTGAAACATGAAGAGATCCTGAAGTGCCCCTGCTATTTTATCTTGAAAACACTACAATAAGACTACGAGTAAAGTAATGCTCCAGGTCATTCTTTTAATCCAAGATTTTGGGTTTTCCAACTTGGGGAACCTGACCATTTCAACACAACGAAGTCGCTTTGGAACAGTGTTCATTCTGTATAAAATTTTTCCTTGCATATTTATTTCAATTTCCAGACCGTACCTGTAAGAGACAAGAAATGCCTGAGGGCCATAGTCTCCCTGTTGGTATCACAGATCGACCAGATTTTTGTAATTTTTATATTGATTTTAAATTTTCAATGCTAAACTTTTTCAATGTTTCACTTTCAATACAAGAAAGTTTGGCAAATGTGTCAGACTGACACGTACTGAACTTCAAAAAAATAATTTAACATACAAGGAGCTGATCCACCAAGCCAATAAGTGGCACAGAGGGAGATCCAATATGTATCTTGATGGGGTAGGAATATTAAAATGTTGGGTAGTGGTCAACATGATCATATGCCCCAGAAAAAAAATGGCCAATTTTTTGCAGTTCGAAAAAAATTACAAATTCATCGCATTCTTATTACCAGGTGTCTTGATTCCTTTCTGCTCTTTTTCCTTTGATTACCTGAACCCAAATATTACACCTGTGCAATAGTCTGTCAGTATGATTGGAGGCCTGCAGTGGGCCCAACATAAAATTATATGATCATATGAACAAATTGGGAATAATTATACCCTCCAAAGTGAAAACGGCAAGAAATACACTGCTTACAAAACCCAAAACCAGTGATGTTGGCACGTTGTGTAAATCGTAAATAAAAACAGAATATAATGATTAGCAAATCCTTTTCAACCTATATTCAATTGAATACACTGCAAAGACAAGTTACTTAATGTTTGAACAGGTAAACTTTGTAATTTTTTGCAAATATTAGCTCATTTGGAATTTGATGCCTGCAACATGTTTCAAAAAAGCTGGCACAAGTGGCAAAAAAGACTGGGAGAGTTGAGGAATGCTCATCAAACACTTATTTGGAACATCCCACAGGTGAACGGGCTAATTGGGAACAGGTGGGTGCCATGATTGGGTATAAAAGCAGTTTCCCTGAAATGCTCAGTCATTCACAAACAAGGATGGGGCGAGGGTCACCACTTAGTGAACAAATGCGTGAGCTGATTGTCGAACAGTTTAAAAACAACATTCTTCAACGAACTATTGCAAGAAATTTAGGGATTTCATCATCTACGGTCCGTAATATCTTCAAAAGGTTCAGAGAATCTGGATAAATCACTGCACGTAAGCGACAAAGCCGAAAACCAACAGTGAATGCCCGTGACCTTCGATCCCTCAGGCGGTACAGCATCAAAAACCGACATCAGTGTGTAAAGGACATCACCACATGGGCTCAGGAACACTTCAGAAAACCACTGTCAGTAACTGCAGTTCGTCGCTACATCTGCAAATGCAGGTTAAAACTCTACAATGCGAAGCGAAAGCCATTTATCAACAGCACCCAGAAACGCTGCCGGCTTTGCTGGGCCCAAGCTCATCTAAGACGGACTGATGCAAAGTGGAAAAGTGTTCTGTGGTCTTACGAGTCCACATTTCAAATTGTTTTAGGAAACTGTGGACGTCGTGTCCTCCGGACCAAAGTGGAAAAGAACCATCCGGACTGTTATAGGCACAAAGTTCAAAAGCCAGCATCTGTGATGGTATGGGGGTGTATTAGTGCCCAACTCATGGGCAACTTACACATATGTGAAGGCACCATTAACGCTGAAAGGTACACACAGGTTTTGGAGCAACATATGTTGCCATCCAAGCAACGTCTTTTTCATGGACGCCCCTGCTTATTTCAGCAAGACAATGCCAAGCCACATTATGCACGTGTTATCACAGCATGACTCCGTAGTAAAAGAGTGCGGGTACTAGACTGGCCTGCCTGTAGTCTAGACCTGTCTCCCACTGAAAATGTGTGGCGCATTATGAAGCGTAAAAAACGACAACGGAGACCCCGGACTGTTGAACAACTTAAGCTGTACATCAAGCAAGAGTGGGAAAGAGTTCCACCTGGAAAGCTTCAAAAATTGGTGTCCTCAGTTCCCAAACGTTTACTGAGTGTCATTAAAAGGAAAGGCGATGTAACACAGTGGTAAAAAGGCCCCTGTGCCAACTTTTTTGCAATGTGTAACTGCCTTTAAATTCTAAGTTAATTATTATTTGCAAAAAAAAAATATAGTTTCTCAGTTTGAACATTAAACATCTTGTCTTTGCAGTGTATTCAATTGAATACAAGTTGAAAAGGATTTGCAAATCATTATATTACATAACGCGCCAACTTCACTGTTTTTGGGTTTTATACAATAAAATATTTTGAAAACCTAGTTAAAATTCTATTTATTCACCAAATCTCATGGGGATATCTTGATCAGTTAGTGAGATATGAAGCAACAAATTTGAACGAAAATGAAAAAAATTAATTCTCAAGTTGAAAAAAGGGGCGATAGGCCCCCACTTTGAGCGCTTATATCTCAAACTATTTTGACGTTGCAGCTCAAACTTGGTGTGGCTTCATGACATATCCCAAGGTATTCTATTTTAAACAAGAGGCCCATGGGCCTTAACGGTCACCTGAGTTGTATAAAAACTGATGTTATTGATGTCAATGAACGAAATATACCCAAAGATATCATTTTCCTATATAAACTATAGTAAATTTCACCCCCTCCCCAGGGGCAAACATGGAGCTCGAGGATCATGAAATTCACAATTTTGATAAAACACCTCAAGAACCTTGCATCTATGAAGAGTATTGGTTTCCAACATATCTAAAAATTTCAGCCAAATTTTAGCCCCACCTCTCAGAGCCCATGGGGGTGGGCACCATTCGCTATTTTGGTGCATATTTGACTAAGGAAGGTTCCTGCAAAATTTTATTGAAATTGGATGAGTTGTTACTGAGAAGTCATCAAAAATGCGAATCGTTTACGCACGGACGAAGGACAACAAAGGACAAACGGCGATCAGAATAGGTCACTTGAGACTTGTTTCAGGTGACCTATAAAAATCATGAAAATCTGAGATGGTCACCATGCGAATTTCCTAAAATCAGGTGATTTGACAAGGAATGACATTGAAAGTAGCACATTTTCAGCATGAAATTATGCTTTATCTGTCAAATTCCGCTGCCATGGTGACCAGAATCGAAGTGTGTTGTGACCCAACCATAACATATGCCAACAGCAAATGTCAAAGGAATCGGCTGAAACTTGTGGCCTGTTGAACGTAATCAAAAAAAATATATATGGACACGGCGGAGGTGGTGGAGACGACGACCATGAATCCACAATAGCCGCTCAACTTCCTCTGGGGGCTATAATTAAGAAACTAAGTACTACGCCTTCGAAACATGTGCCTTACTTTGCGCTCAGATCATCCACCGTTAAACAAGCAAAAGTGGACTTGGACAAGCCCAAATTTCACTTTTGCCCTGCACTTTAGACTAATGTTTGTGTGCCAAGATCTGTAAAATACAACCCAATGTCAAGGAGAATAGGCACGGCTTAATCTTTTCTAAACTGACTGAAGAGGGTTTTTGACAACACAAACAGTGCAGACCCTTGTTTAGTGATGACAGGACCAGAAATATCTCCGCTGTCAATAAATAGTGTGTCTTGGAGGGAGCATATCTGAAGCATAACAAGAGTATGTCCACAGCAGGCTATCAATTCAGGCTATCACCCCATTCATTCTTAAAGGCCGAATCCCAGCCTAGCTTATCCCGCTGTCGGCTCCACTGAAGGCCTCAGCAATTTGGGCTCAATGCAGCGTGATGACATTCCTGCAAATGTTAATTTCTCTGTTATAGCTACGAACGTTCATTACAACTTTTAACAAAGGCCTTGTAGATCAGGCAAAGGAGCAAAAAGTATTATAAAAAGGAGCCATAAGTATTATAACCAATGGGTGTGAATAATAATCTTGCTGGGCACAGCAGAATTGAAATACTTTTGGTCGACTCATTTACCTGACTACAAGCCTGCCCATCTGGCTTGTTCAACCTGGCTGTTTGCCAGTATTTTGTTATACTCCATTCTGAACAAAGTTAGTTTATCTCCAAGAGCACTACCAACTCAATCATGTGCGTAGTCATGTCAAGGCCAGAGACACTAAGCTACATAATTACAGTTTTCCCACTGCCTAAAAGCCCCTGGGCCAGCCATGAAAGGAAACATCTTATTGCTGCAGTGAGCAGCCAGAAGTACAAAAGAGTGAACTGAAGTTTTCAATTTTTCCCCTTAAAAGGCTGGCACACAGTGGGAACACCCTGCTGTGTACAGCAGTTTACATTCTGGTTCCTGTCTCGTTGGAAAGATGAGAAGGTTTTGAAAAGAAAACCAATTTTAAGTGTAACTTTTCAAACCATTCATTTAATGATACCAATGATACTGCTATGCAAAAAAATAAGTATTAAGGCAACTTCCAAGAAAGGCATTCAACTTCGTTAATTACATTGTAAATCCAGATACAGTGCCAGCAATGACAGCACTGACAGTTATTTCAAATACTCTAAATACAGGTATTGTAAGTCAGCTCTTCTCTGAATTGGTAAAATGTCCACTTCATGTACGTTTAGATCGTGTGTCTCAGAAAATAAAGACCCAGCTTTAAAGATGGCTTCATAAGTGGGGGCCTAAGTACTATTCCTTCTAAGAAAATTCTAAAACAAAAGCCAAAACCCTTTCTTATTCAGAACTTCATCTTTAGGTTTAATTTTTAAAAGGTTTGGCCTTTTCCAGTCGTGAAGTTGAAATATTTCTTTCCATTTCACTGACCTGAAAGTTTACAAAGGAAAGTGAGTGAAATGGCTCATCTGTGTTTGGCACAGCCCTTTCAATCATAAACCAAAATGAAGCCGCAGAAACTGCTGCGAAACTTAAGTGTCCTAAGCAGTGGAAACTACAGAGGACAAAAGCTAATCATTTGGTTACTAAACAAAATCTTCAACCAGAAACAACTGTGGCGCAAAAAACGCCCTCTGAAAGGCCTACAGGGAGTGACACCATAGACAAACAAGTCGACATTGTCTACTACATCCCCCGCCAATCGTGTGCTTCTTATTTTCGAACTCCATCAAGGCCTTTATGGTCTGAAGCTACACACCAAATTTGGTTGTCCTATCTGTAATAGTTTCTGAGAAATGTTGTCCCCTTTCTCTCTTACGGACGGACGCACGCACACATGGACGGACTGACGGACGGTCAAACCTATATCCCCCTCCCACTTTAAAGCTGGTTTACTAGAGTGCATCATAAGTAAATAGGAAAGACACACGCAAGCAGTAAAGTAGAATACTGATAAAAGCTTGGGGGGGAAAAGGAGTGATACACCATAAAGACCCCACGACTAGTCGACGACGCAGCCTACATGCAGTAATGGACCAGTGTTTCCCACATTTTCATTGGCCGCCACTAATAAATTTTGGCTGCCACGAATACATTTTTCGGCTTTTGACTCTACCTCGCCTCCGGACTGTTTGCTTTGTGAATGTCGCGTGTCGTTACAATTCTGCCGCATTGGGTGGTGGTATGCATTGTAACGCCGCTTATAAATTCATAAGACGCAGAAGAAGAAGTCGTGGTGGGCCTATAAATTGAGAAGACGCAGAAGAAAAAGTCTTGGTGGAAGAGGCGTGGCTCGAACGACGAAGGTAAGACGTGCCGGTACAAAGTGGTCAAATAAGCCCAAAAGTGGTCTCAACAAAAAAAGTGGTCTTGGATATATCCATGCGTAATTTTGCGCACTTCAAACTTCAGAAACTCTTTCTGATTGTTTCGTAGCGGATGCTTCAGTGTAAAACATATCTTCATGACATTTGCGGTTCATTTATTTTAATAGTTTTTGCAGGTGTTCATGTAAAATTAAGTATTTACACATGAAGGAGGAGACGTGTCTCCATATATTGCGCGCTCTCACGTGTTCACTTCTGGAACCAGGATATCTGTGTCATCGCATTGAAAATCTTTTCACTTGTTTTTTTCTGTTAAATCTGCCATCATGCTGCCACTGCTTGCGCCGCTGGCGCACCTACCTCTTACACGTGATGAGAGCTGATTTTCTGATTGGTTTATTGCATGTTCGGCCAAAACTCGCCGGTGAATCTCAATATCTAAATATACTTGTATATCTAGTAAAAACTAAATACAAGCTATTATTCACATCTTTTATTACTATGTATATCTATGAATCTATGAAAACTAACAGAGTAAATGTATGCTATTATTTTTATCTTTTTATTAAAATGTATATCTATATATGTAGATCTTAAGTAAAAATTTACTGAATGCAGGCTATTTTCATCAATACTAGTACATAATTAATCTATTGTTCTATTCTGTAAATATTTCTATTCAAGTACATTTGTATAGCATTTATACATGTATGTATATAGTGTTTACAATTGCAGCTTTGCATATTTGTGTGTGTATATAGTGTTACATTATAGTTTTGCAGTTCCATTCAAATTGTGGGTTTTGACGTTGTTCTTCTCCCCCCCGTACCACACCACCGTAAATAGATCCTTGATCTGTGGGAAACACTGTGGACAGTGACAATACAAACCTGCTTGCCAGTGAACCCTTGGCAAATGACCTTAGTGTCTTTGTTAATGTAGAGGTTCTTTCTTGAAGCAGTATAGCAGTGCCGGACACCACTCCGCTGTACTGAAAACAGAAAAAGAAACGAGAATAAATCCTACGCTGTTATTAAGAAACATCTTATGTGCACAGTGTTAAAAAATGGCCTCCCACTGGTCTGAAGGAGACGCAATAATATGATGACCTGGCAAGAAACATTTTGTACAACAGTCAGATATTTAGCTAAGGCACCGTCTTGCTGACTTAAATTAACCACAACTGCATATATTACTAGATGTAGGTCATTAACGTTAATGAAACGAATGCTGCCAAATCGAGTGAAATATTAGCGTCTCTTCCTTGGTTTCTGTTTACCGGATAATATACGACTGCTTTAGTGAAGGACAAAAGGCATAATAATGACCTAGTTAGTACAAACCCAATTCCGAAATGGTCGGGACAAACTGTAAATTGTGAATAAAATCAAACCGCAATGACTCACAAATCACACCAGCCAGCATTTTATTCACAACGAAACAGAGATAACAAAGCAAAAGTTGAAACTGAGAAATTTTACAATTTTACCCACAAAATGAGCTCATTTCAAATTTGATGGCAGCTACAGGTCTCAAAATAGTTGGGACAGGGGCCTGTTTACCATGGTGTAGCATCCACTCTTCTTTTTAACACAGAGTGGAGGCGTTCAGGGTATTGAGGAGACAAGTTTCTTGAGTTCAGCTATTAGAATTTGATCCCACTCTTGTTTAAAACAGGCTTCCAGCTGCTGGAGAGTTTTGTGTCTCCTTTGACGGACTTTTTGTTTAATTATGTGCCAAATGCTCTCAATCGGTTAAAGATCAGGACTGCAGGAGACCAGTTCAGCACACGGACTCTTCTACTACGAAGCCATGCTGTTGTAATAGCTGCAGTATGTGGTTTTGTATTGTCCTGCTGAAATACACAAGGCCTTCCCTGGAATAGATGTCATCTGGAGGGGAGCATATGTTGCTCCAAAACCTTTATATACCTTTCAGCACTCATGGTACTTTTTAAAACATGCAAGTGTCCCACACCATGTGCACTAATGTATCCCCATACCATCAGAGATACTGGCTTTTGAAATGAACGCTGATAACAGGAGGGGTGGTCTTTCTCCTCTTTAGCCCGGAGGACATAACGCCGATGATTTCCAACAAGAATGTCAAACTTGGACTCGTCTGAACACAGTACACTTTGCTACAGCCCATTTTAAATGAGCCTTGGCCGACAGAACAGTAAACAGTTAAGATCTTCGGCCTTGTCCCTTACATAGAGATTTTTCCAGTTTTTCTGAATCTTATGACGATGTTATGTCCTAGGGCTGCGCGATACACGAAATTGTGGTTATCGCAAGCGCAATGAAAGTTACTGCCACTATGAGGCAGACCGACAAGCTTGCTTATTACCTTTTCTATGACACATAATTAATGCGGTCACTTGAAATGCTTCCAGGAAGAAAACTGTGATTTGAAGTCTGATAATTACCAGCAAGGTTGGACAGCCTCCATCGTCTTGGCCTAATTAGCTTACCTTAAATCAATTCCCGTGTACTTTGCCTAGCTTGCAATCAGGCCGTTTTTCAGCAAACTGAATGATCAAAACCAAAATGTGGCCAATAATTATTAAGAAGAGATAATGAGAAGCAGATGGACCTAACCAGGCTGCCGTTTAGATTAAAAGAATGTTAATAATCTGAATAAATAGCAGACCTCTGAATTCCACCTCTCGTAGAATTTTTAAATATCATTAAAAAGATTTCTTAAAAACTAACCATTTCAAGATGGCCTTGGTTTTTAAGACTTTTAAAACATACAAGAAGTGGAAACCATTTTGTGAAGCATCTCGAACGTGAAAGTGAGAGAAATATATTTCCACGTTGCACGCAAGAGACAAATACAGCGAAGACTTGGCAAACAAGTTCAGACGAATCTGTGCCACAAATTTCATGCATTTTTTATTTGATAATTGAACAAGATTCATTTAAAATAAAATCATTCATAGCTCTAAATTTTGGTTACTTTTGAGCGTCTAATAGCAAGCAGTGAAGGTGGAAAACATTTTGTTTAAGCGTATCGAACTTCACGTAAATTGTTAACGCATTTGCACGCAGCGCATCAGAATGTAAAACAAGAAATAATCTAACAGATTCGGGCAAATCTGTCATGTTTCATGGTAATTTAAATTTCCAAATGTAATAAACAAAACATATTCAAATAAATCAGACTGTCAACCAATTTAAATCGTTAATTGAGGGAATCAACTGTTTGACTACAAACTGAGCAAAGCAAATGGGAAGGGGGTGAGAGCAATTGTCGGGTAGAAGATGATTGCAGCCCTTAACTTTGCTTTTTTCAGCAGGTAATTTACCTGAATGTGTCTGCAAGATTATTTCCAGTTTTTCATTTGGTTGCGCTGCATGCTAATGCAATTACAATTTCTACACTTCACGTTTGATACGCTTGAAAAAAATGTTTTCCACCTTCACTTTAGGCTATTTAGACGCTCAAAAGCAACCAAAATAAACAAACATTAATTACTTTATTTGAAATCTTGTTCAATTATCAAATAAATAATGCTCCAAATTTGCATTTGCCTGAATGTGTTGGTCAAGTCTTTGCTGCATTTGCCTATTGCGTGCAATGCGAAAAATAATTTCTCACTTTCATGTTCGATATGCCTTTTCAATTTTTTTCCCGCTTCGTGTATATTTTGAAACACTTAAAAACCAAGGCCATCTTAAAATGGTTTATTTTTAAGGAATCTCTTTAATGATGGGCTATGTAAAAATTCTACGAGAGGTGGAATTCCGAGATTTGCTATTTATTCAGATTACTGACACACTTTCAATCTAACACAGCAGCCTGGTTAGGTCTGTCTGCTTCTCATCATCTCTTCTTTATCATTAGTGGCCACATTTTGGTTTTGATCAGTCAGTTGGCTGAATAAACAGCTTGATTGCAAGTTAGGCAAAGTACACGGGAATTGATTTAAGGTAAGCTAATTAGGCCAAGGTGATGGAGGCTGTCCAACCTCGCTGGTAATCAGCGGACTTCAAATCACGGTTCTCTTCCCGGAAGCATTTCAAATGACTGCATTAGGTATATGTCATAGAAAAGGTAATAAGCAAGCTCGTCTTTCTGCCTCATGATGACAGTCACTTTTATTGCGCTTGCGATAACCGCAATTCCGTATATTGTGCAGCCCTATTATGCACCTGTCGCTGATGAGACCTTCAAAGCCTCAAGAATTTGACATTGAGGAACATTGTTTTTAAAATATTCCATTATTTTTTTACACATGCCTTCACAGGTTGGAGAACCTCTGGCCATCTTTACTTAGAGACTCAGCTTCTCTAAGACATCCCTTTTATAGCCAATTATGTTATACACCTGATGCTAGTCAACTTAATTACTTGCTAAATGATCTTTCAGCTGATTCTCTTCAATATTAATTGCTTTTTCAGCCCTTTTTTTTTTGCCTGTGTGCCAACATTTTTGAGAGCTGTGGCAGCCAGAAAATTTGAAACAAGCTCATTTTGTGGATGAAAATGTAAAATGGCTCAGTTTCAACATTTGAAATGTTATCCATGTTCTGTTGTAAATAACATATTGGCTCATGTGATCTGAATGTCACTCCATTTTTTATTTAATTCGCAATTTACGCTTCGTCCCAACCATTTCAAAATTGGGGTTGTAAATGAAATGTAGGTTACGGTATTACCAAAGGTACAGCAACTAAATATTCAGCAACAACTTCACTTTTCTGTGATTCCTGAGCAGAATGAAAGTTGAAAGCCCATTAACCAGTTGTTAATAAAAACGGTCAGCCCAGAGGTTCACTCCTGTTAATTTACATTCAGGAACAAGCTTGTTCCCTGCAGACATGAGTGAGGCAACACACCATTATCCAGGATGCTTAATCAATAAATACTTGCAAGAAAACAATTTTTTGGTGAATTTAAACAGTTTGTTTTGGCCCCTTTCTAACCCAGGAAGTTAACTGCCTTGTAGGAAATCTTAGAATCTCATTGGTATGCATTTCATTGAGTTGACGTTTATCTCCCCAGTCAAATTGTTACCTGATGAAAGCAAAATCCAAGCATCAGGGAGGGCCACAGCATAATCAAACAAGGATTCTTTCACAGCAAAATGCCAGTTTTGAGAGGTGGTTAATGACATTTCTGTGCAGAGTGCATGCAAAGCAATTAATTTTCCCTTCCAATCATGGCATACCATGCAGAATAATAATGATAGCATTTCCATGGGCGTTGGGTAGGATGAATCGTAAACATAAATATCTCGGTGACATCAGATCATGAATTAAATTAGGTTATTTTGTAATGATCATCTTATTGACATGTTCATAACCATGATGTAAACACTGAGGTCAGAAATAACAGAACCTCAGTGGATGCAATGAAAACCCTTGTCAGTAAGCCAACATGTCTTTAAAAGTGTAAATAAACAACTGCATAAATTGCGTTGCCACTCACGTTCCAATCTAGCAGAATTTTCGAAAGCATATTCCCCAAGTCCCCAAGCAAGTAAATGGTGTACATTGAGAGAAAAGAAAGTACTGAGACGCTTTACACTCAGGTGAATGTGTAGGAAAACTTCAAAAGCGAGGATAAGGAAACAAAAACATGCCAATATATGCAACTCCGTGTTTTACACAATTAACTGAGAAACTGTCCTTACTGTAGCATATTTGCTGTGTCATAAGATTCATAGAGACATTAAAGAAGAAGAATCTCAGCTTTAATTAGAAGGCAAGTGCATGTTCTGAACAAGCATTTAAATGGCATTTTAAGCAAATGATCACTTTTTTAAAAGCCACCCTGCAGGAATAAAAATGAATTTTAGACGAAGATGTCAATGGCAAAGCAATTTCTACTTCTCACCGCAAGCTGACAAGATCAGGAAAAAGAACAGGGATACATGAAACATCATGAGGTCAAAATATTTTGTGACAGTATGGATTTGGCAAGCAGTCATCGTACAGCCGGGGTTATGTGGCAAGTATTCTCTAGGCAAGGCAATTGTCGGTAGGGGCGCCACCGCCGCAGCACTGGCGTTTTCTGCCGTGTTTATGAAGAACACTCAACCCAGGCAGGATTTTTTTTTTACCTGATTGCGCATGCATAGTAGATATTTCCATTACACAAGTTTCGGTTTTGAAAACTAATATATGTGACGAACTTTTGGTGCAATTTTTGCCGAAATTTTACGGATTTAACCCTCACTACACAACAAACAAACATTTCAAACGAGGGATAAGCAGGTAAGGAGTCCTTAAATTCACTTTTTGATGTGATAAATCAACTTTTTAGGCCTCTATTTACACAAGATCGATGACGTCTTCCAGCTGGCTCCTCGCGGGAATTTCGAATTGACTTCCAAAAAAAGGTAGTCAAGCCAAGCTGGGCCACACATGTGTGGATGGTGTTTGTGGGTAATGGCGGGGGTAGCGTCCTTGACTTTTTTAATTTATTTTTGGATGCTTGGCACAATTTAGTGTGGAATAAAGAACAATGAGTCTATTATATTAGTAGTGGGCTGTTGTGAATTCCTTTTCATTTTATTATCAACTTATCATTTGTAATCCTTTTTGAAAAATGGCCAAAAAAGAACACATTTTGAGTTTGAAAATATTTTTCGTCCTTTTCTTTCAGCGACACTGAATATTTACCTTGAATATTTTTCAGGCAACTAAGGAAGTCAACATGGTCAGGATAGCTTGAAAACTATTTTTCTTGCAGTGATTTTGATTGCAGCATGTTAAAGAGAACCTAAAAATACCCCATCTTAATATCTCCAAGAATAAAAAAAGTTATGCCGATTTTTCATAAATTCGTAAAGCGTGTCTTAATTACTTCACTGTTGGTAACCCATCTCCTTTTCATTTTAGAGCCCTGAAAACGAATCTTAGAAATTGCTATAACTCTGGTTCTAGATGAGATATTGAGATAATTCAAACTGTTCTGAGGGTCATTCCATATGAACTCAACCAGAGGTCCCATAATGACCAACTCGGATTTGGCTAAAAAAATTAGTACTGGTACCTCAACATATATGATGAACATGTTCAAAATATTTTTTCAAAATTCTAAAGGGTTTTTGTGCTGTGGCTCTTCAAAATAGGGTGGTATACCCCATTTTTGACCCTTGCCAACAAGCATTTTTAAGAACAGCCATATTTGGATGCCAATATCTTTGGAATGAAATGAGTTGTGAGCTTGAAAAGTGATATTGTATGTAATTAGCACCCAGGCTTTCAGGATCTGTCATCAGAAAAGTCCCATCTCCTCTAGTTTTTGAGGTATTGGCCTCCAAATTAGTGGTTTTGTTATGCGCGAAAATGAAAATTTCAATTTTCAGGGGGCAACTGTCATGCTTCAATAAATCACAACTGTTCATTGGGGCTACATTTCTTCTATTTAGGCACATGACTATCTGGAGAAAGTTTTTGGACAGTATTGAAATCATAATTTAGGAGTAAGGGAGCTCCAAAAATGGCTCTGACTGAAAAATGCAATTTAAGACCAATTTTTAACAGTCAAAATCATAGCGTAGTCACTTACCCAGGACAACAATTTTTTTTCTATATAATTGTACATATATGTCAATCATCTGGTCAAAAATCAGATTGTTTTCTCAACTCCTTCGTATGTAAATAATTATATCAATTATAGACACTTTTCGCCCTTAGACGACGTAACTACAACTAACTATTGATACTTCCTGTTTCTTATTAATAGTACAAGGCTACATAGAAGGTGTGCAAATGCGTGATGACTGACTGCTTTTGCTTGTATTATATCAGCTTATCAGGTATTTCATCAGCTAACCATGTATTGCATCATCTTTATTTCAGCATTGCATCAGCCAAACATTGAAAACAAAAGAAGCTTCATTCAGTTCATTGACATTCAGCATGGCAACTGAGATGAGCAAAATTGATGTTTCTCTGGGTGAGGAATGTCACAAGAGAACACACTGCAGAAAGACTGGTTTCACTAAAATAAGTGAACTTGAACCTGATGACAGAAGGATTGTATCTTGGTGGTGTGGCATGTCCTTTGATGAAGCTGACCAAATCTGTCTCCATCATGAAAAGGTTTATATGACACGCTTTTAAAGTATGTTACGTGCATTTATGACAAGGATTGGTTTGTCGGCTGCATTGTTGAGCGGTCAGATGAAAACTGTGATGCCTTTGTCAACTTCATGAAACATTCCAAGACTGGACTTCTCTCGTGGCCTCCTTCTGTTCGTCAGAATACCTGTTGGGTTCCATTCCAGAACATCATATGCATTGTGTCTGCACCGGAGCTCCAGGGGCAGAGCGCAAGGTTTTATAAGCTTGCTGACCAAGACACTGAATCAGTTCAGAAGAAGCTGCCTTCATTTGGGCTATGAACTCAATTTTATCTACATTTTTGGATAAACTGACTTACTAAATTGTGGATGCCATCAAATCTGTGTGTTCAGAGTAGAAATTCCTCACATTTTCTGCATTTCTGACAAAAAAGTACTAAAAAAGCAAGCTGTCGTGGGGATAAAAAAAAACGCCTACATTTCATAAAATTATTTTCATATGAAGGAGTTGAGAAATAATCTGATTTTTTGACCAGATGATTGACATATATATAGAATTATATAGGAAAAAATTGTTATCCTGGGTAAATGACTACGCTATGATTTTGACTGTTAAAAATTGGTATTAAATTGCATTTTTCAGTCGGAGCCATTTTTGGAGCTCCCTTACTCCTAAACTATGATTTCAATACTGTCCAAAAACTTTCTCCAGATAGTCATGTGCCTAAATAGAAGGAATGTAGCCCCAATAAACGGTTGTGATTTATTGAAGCATGACAGTTGCCCCCTGAAAATTGAAATTTTCATTTTCGCACATAACAAAACCACTAATTTGGAGGCCAATACCTCAAAAACTAGAGGAGATGGGACTTTTCTGATGACAGATCCTGAAAGCCTGGGTGCTAATTACGTAAAATACAACTTTTCAAGCTCACAACTAATTTCATTCCCAAGATATTGGCATCCAAATATGGCTGTTCTTAAACTTGCAAGATTGGCAAGGGCCAAAAATGGGGTATACCACCCTATTTTGAAGAGCCACAGCACAAAAACCCTATAGAATTTTGACAAAATATTTTGCACATGTTCATCATATGTGCTAAAGTACCAGTACAATTTTTTTAGCCAAATCCGAGTCGGTCACTCTGGAAGATTTCCAGACTTTGGTTGAGTTCATATGGAATGACCCCTGAGTTCTGTGCTCATCCAGCTATTCAGCCATCATAATTTCAATGATGTTGGGTGAATTTTAAATTTTTATGTGCCATACCTATATTCTCCAATATTTCCGGAAATCCTTGAGAATAGATGGCTACTGAGCGAGAAGCAATGCACAGCACATATTCCTCGAATTCAATCGTAAGTTAAACGGAAACGTTCGCTAGTTAGAAAATAACACATACTGTTAGATCGCACAACACTCCCTGAACTGGTCCATTCTCCGAGGAGGTTCGTCAACAAACAGGATATCAGCCAACCGTGCAAACAGATGGGCTACAAGTTGTCGCACGTCAGCATGTCCGCAGAAAAGTTGCATTCAGCGAACATTTCTACATAAAGTCTCAATAACGTTATTTGACGGACGACCAGGCAACCAGCTAACGTCAACCTGCCAAATAATAAATTGCTCTTAGTTCTCCTGTAAAAAACATGCAAAACTAATTAAATTGCGCCCGCGTAAGCAAAGGCCATTTACTTTCAGCTCTAACTTATTTTTCTGTTTATTATTTAACAGCAACTAATTTTAAAAGCAAAATGACAAGGTAGGTCAAAGTTCAAAGTGTGTAGCCTGAAATAACCAAGCTCACAAGCTAAGTTAGCTAGCATGCTAACCGTTACACTCCAAAGTCAGTGCAGAACGGGGGTGTTTTCCATGCAAGACGCTGTAACACCGGTGGTACTCAAGAAAACAACTGAGCAAAGTAGCAGCAAAAATAGGCGCACAGCACAAATAAATGCAGCGCCGACTTGACACTGACTCACAAATGTCAAAAATCATACTCACAGAACAGCCGAGCAAACAGTCTACTGTGCGACATTTTCGGTCATTCGCCAATGACACGCCAGAGAAAAGGACCAAAACGTAAAATTGAATAGCTGTCTAAAGATATGCCAGAGTAACACGCAAATGGAAAATGCTATGACATTGCTGCAATGTTGCAATTACAATGTAAAAAAAAGAGGCTTTCGTCTGTTTTAAATTCCGGAAAGACAATCTTAACAAACTCGAAAACGTTATATTAAGAAAAAGAAAAAAATGACTGGAGGGCTGCAGCAAGTTTGCCGTCACGGATTCTGCATGGTGAAGTATTTTTATTATTTTTTTTAATCCGCATTGGCGATTCATTTTTATAATATGTCATTGATTTCCCATTTGTTAAGTTGATCTATAGCTCGCGAACACGCGAAAAAATTTTTGTCCGCATTTTGATGAACATTTTACACAACTTGCATAGGCTTTTAAGGTGTCCGAATCTACCACTAGAGGGTAATATTACACCGAAATGCAGACTTTTTTTGTTAACAATTTGACATTTTGCAAATTTTTGCATATTCATGTAGTCGTTCATCACATTATGTTTTTATCCATAAAAAATGCTTGATTAATTGGCTAAGTTATTTTTCAGCAAATTTAATGAATAAATGTGCCACACACAAACAGGGGAACGCACACACACACACACACACACACACTTGCACTTCTATCCTTGTGAGGACATTATATTGACTTTCATTCATTATTTGTGTGTCTTTACAGCCTTTCCCTAATCCTCACAATAAACAATGCAGCGTAACCCAATCTGTTTACCTAATCTTGACCTATCCCTAATTCTAACCTTACCCCTAACCTGAACTAATAAGTCACAATTTGCCTTTGTAGTCATAAGGACAAGCGAAAATGTAATCCCGAAAATGTTTTCTTCCCACTCAGTAGGAAAAAAACATTTTCTAGCATTCACTGGGTAGCAAGTACAACACACACACACACACACACACACACACACACACGCATGCACGCACACACGGATGGGTGAGAAATTTTTGGGGGATAAAAATCAACAAAAACAACCTTAGTAAGGTTTTGGACCACGTAAAGTCACCAGATCAGATTAACACACCTAAGCATTGAGTTTCCAAATGTAAAACTTTACCTGAGGGATGGAGTAGGTTTACCTTCCTTTCAAGACCTATTCCCTCATTTGGTGTTTTCATGATGGTGACAGAGACCATTGTCTAACTTGTTGTTCCTAAATGTCCCATACGACGACAGTTGATTTAAGATCTGGTAACTGGGAAGGTGGAGCCACATGCTTGGATCATTATTGTACTCAATACCACAAAGTGATCCCATGTGCCTTTGCCAACCTGGAGGAGACCACTGCCATCATGGTTGGAATGCTTCATTACTGGATATAAGATCACACAGAATAACAGTACATTGATTTGCACTGACCCTTCAGCCTTTCAGAGGACAAATGGCCCTATACCACACAGGGAAAATGAACAGAAGCATCTGCATGTTCTGTTTGTCCACATGTTTAGGTAATCGCTTCTTCAAAAAAATTAAATATTAAAGATTTAATGACCAATACTTTATGAGGAAATATCAAAGAATAAAAGACCTATGGTTTATGAGGGTGAATGTTAGTTATTTACAGTTTTATAATGAAACTGTCAGTATCTGAATCTGTCTCGTTTTATGTGCTTTTTGTACTTGTACTTTCATGTTTCAGGGCTTATTTCAGTCGTTTTCTGTATTAGCCTAGTGTTATGGCCCCAATTTGTTTTTACATTTACAACCCAACAGCAACAGCAACAGCAAGGGATGACAGACACAGTTTTAAAAACTTGAACACATTTAATTAACAAACAAGGACTTTTAACTAAACTACTATCTACACTAAAGACCAAGATTATTGATTATACAACAACAAAAATATTTACAGCCCCTTTTTGGTTGGGTCCCTTGGTGATGTCCTGGGTGAGGAAAATGCTCTAACACAGGCAAAAATCCACAAAAGAAACTTCACAGGTCTTGAACAGAATGACAGGTCTGGTCACATGTATCCTTCTTCTTGCAATTTCTCCTACTACTTTACTGTCTCAATTCTCCCCTTTATATACTCTTTTGCAGACCCCTCCCACCTTTTAGACTTCTTTTTCCTTTTCTCTGGGACTTGTTTCAGACATGCCCAGAACATGTCCAAACATATCTCCAGTCTGGGCTTAACAAAAAAAAGGTAAATACTGCCATTTAGTGGCCTATATTCACATTACACTAGTCATTCCCATTCATCTGTCATTTGTCACTCTGTTTTCAATCCCGCACCAGCACCGCCCTTTGTTGGTTGTTAACTCAAACAATCGTCAATACAAAAAACAAAAAAGCCCTGATGTTGCAGTTACACCCCATTTCCGATGCTTTATTTGGTTATTTCTGATTCCCAAACAAGATTGAGGATTGAACACTTCCGGTAGACAGGGCTAGCTGAACAAGTGCAAGGTAGGATGAACAAAAATGCTGATTTTTTTCTCATTGGAAAGGAACTGAACTGAAATATTTTGTCAATGGCTAGATGATGGTCCAGGGAATGTAAAGTACGGTTAAAATTGAAATCTCTCAAACAAAACCTATCAGTTGTGGCAAAGTTGACAGTGTAGTTGTTCCCTGGCCTTTATCTACCTATTGACAAAATATTTTAGTTCAATTCCTTTCCAATGAGAAGAAATGAGTGTTTTTTGTTCAGCCTACCTAGCACTTACCATAGGCAATTACTCAGCCAGCCCTGTCTCCCGGAAGTGCTCAATCCGTCATCTAGGCTGGGAATGGGAAATAATTGAATAGGATAATTTGGTGGTCGGGTTGCTTCCGGTCTCGCAGAGCTGTGGAGGGTTACTTTCGCGTGCGTGGTTAGAGACACTTGGCCGAATGATACCGAGCATAGAAGCCCATTTAGTTCTTCATTAATGCAGTACTTATTCTTTGCTTGATTTAAGTGTTTAGAGAAGGGCCTTTTCTGGCAATATTCAGGTGATTGATATCATTTCTCGTATAATTTTTGGTCTTGCTGTCAAGTATAAAAGGTGATGTAGATCAATGCTTCTCAAACCTCTCCTGGAGTACCACCTTTCTCCCATGTTTTAGATCTCTCCCTGCTTCCATGGATGGCTCTAATGATTTGCTCATTATCAAGCATCTTCATGAGTAACAACGAGCTGATCATTGACTCACCTGTGCTGGAGCAGGCAGAGCTCTAAAACATGCAGGAGAAGTGGTACTCCAGGAGAGGATTGAAAGGAACTTATGTAGATGATAAGATTGCTATCGTTCAACGTTATTATGTGCATGCAATAGAACTAAGCATGAGCAAACTGTGCTCTGGAAGTGTGGTAGTCTCAGAAGAATGAGAAACTTCAGTGAAAAAGCTAGATCCAGCAATTTTTTTGTAACAATTTTGTAACAATTGCTCAAACTGTTTGATTGTTCCCTCATTTGTGAGCACACCTTCTTGCATGCTTTTCAGTACCACACACTAATTACCCATTTGATTTGGTTCTTAGTTCTCCCTTAATATACCTCTCACAATCTGCTTACACGTGGCCGGCTATATTCATAAATGAGCATTTCACCATCTCAGTTTTCAAAAATAATATCATGCACACGTATCAGTTTTCAGAAAAGTTTTCGTTTACACGTACCCATGTATATATGCCGTCAAGAGCATATCAAACCCGTAGGTGGCAGTGTAACAATAACCTCCAGCCCACATTAGCCAATCAGAATCCCAAAAATAGCAGCAACAGAAACAAATCGCAAACATCCATCACTACAGCCAAATGAAAATGTAAACATAGGTTGCACGTTTGGCGCAGGTGCAAGTTCTCGTGCATACTGTGACGTCGGCTGCCTAAAACTCTGTTTTTCTCAGTTTACATGCAAACTTGCTACCGAAGTTTTCCAAAATCTCCACTCTGGCTGGAGTTTTTAGAAAGAATCGTTTTCAGAGGCACATTCTCCATTTGCGTGTAAACAAACGGCGCAAACACAGGGAAATGGCTCCATTTGTCAAAATAGCCGTATACGTGTAAACTGAGACTCAGTGTCATTTGTATATTGCAAGTTTGGGTCACCAGATTTCAGGAGTAAAAAAAACTCCTGACTGACTATGTCAGACTTGCCTAAAATTTAAAGAACATGATGTTCCTGAATTCAGAAAACTATGCGCAAAATTTTAGACCCATATCTTCATTCGTTTCTGAGATACTGAGTCTTCAAAAAGAGGGCGTGGTCCCCAATTTTGTGTGTTACTCTGCAATATGCTAACTTCAATAAGTCACAACTTTTGAAATATCAGAGACAGCAACATGAAATTTTCAGGATTGGTTTAGTATAACGTGTCTGAGATGACAGTAAATCAGTATCACAACTTTACTTGCCAGTTAGTTTATTTCCCAAAATGACTCACAAAAGTTTGCTTTACTGCATGGGGCTGGGTTTGGCCCTCAATACCTCTGTGTAGAAACATACTAGATCTTTCTAGTCTTCAAATTCATTTGTCATATTAGACTACTTTCATAACAGCTTGGTATTTATATCAAGGAATTTGAACTTTGTGATTTGTAGGCCCTTAAAAATGGGACGAAACACATCAGAATCATATTTCAGTAGTACATTGCCAAGGTATGACAGGCTGTATTGAAAAAGAAATTAAATCATTAGAAAGCTCATATTTTTATTGATAAGTAAACCAAATGAAGACCACAATGGAAAAATGATCAGTCACACTTTCACGTGGTGGAGAAATGATGAATTAAAAATTCAAAACGATCTTAGAAACGAAGCGCTGAAAAAATAAGTAAAAAAAAATAAGATATAACATTGTATATTATTACAAATATAATAATATAATATATACAAAAATGCAAAATTTGGACTGACATTTTTTCTTTTGTGGTCTTCAAATGTCAAGTTGGCATCTTAAAGGAAAATGCTTTTTTTTCCCAAATTGTCAAATCACACAATGTTTTACTACAAACTAAAAGGAATATGGTGGTATATGGGCATGTCTCAATATCACAAAAAACTAGTGAAGCGTCTAAAATTTTGCACATAATATACTGGATACAAGAACCTTATATTCTGTGAATATCCAGCCTCAATGAATCGCAGTTTTCAGCGCTCTTCTATTTTGCACACCGAATCGAAATGAAAGTCATAGGACCTTGGAACTCGGTTACGCACTGTCTATGGGCTACGCACCGCTCAGGCAAATTTCGGGATAATCGCGGAAACCATCTACTCTGGCCAATCAAAGAGCACCAACTCCACGGACAGTCATTGGTTGACAGCTGTAGCATCACCGAACGTAAACTAAGCAATTCACGAACACACTTAGGTTGAATTCTCGATTCTGGTGTGATTGACCTATGAGGAATAGCAAGTGCTTTTGACTACGCATCTGCGTAGGGAAGCCCCAGGAAATATGTAAGTTCTGTGACTTCAAAACCTACTCACTAATACATTCAAGATGGTGTTAGAAAGCATTGCAAGGATTATTAAAATTCAGCTCCCTGCCTACCTCAAAAAGCTGCCTTTACCAGAAACTATCGGAGGTTTTGCGAGGTTAACGGGTAAGTTACGTAAATTATTTCTTAGAGGTGAAACCACTGCTTGAGTGGCTAGCTCACGTTAGCTTGTTTGAAACACAATGAAAGTCTGATATGCATGCCGAGTATATAAGTAGGAGTTTATTGTGCTCGTAGCTATTAACCGACGTAGTGCTTGCTGCACTGGGTCTTATCTTGAAGAACGGCCATGCAGTTAGTTGGCAGTGAGGAAAACCGCCTGCTCCGTCGATACAACAATTTGTGAAATATTCTTCAGAATGAGCCGGTCTGAATGTTGGGAATTTTCACACTTTTGAACTTTGTTGTAATGCTATTGAGAGATCACCATAAAGATGTGACGTGTTGGCTCTGTCACTAGGTCCACTGTCAGAGATAAAATGATACATTTTTGTGAGGCCCTAATAAAGTTCAGGATGAAGTATTTCGCTTAGGAATATGATGTTGAGAAAGTTTTATCGTTTCAGATTTTAGTGGGGAAAGCAATCACCTTAAACCTAGTAAGAGCTCTGTCTTGCCCGATTTTTGCGAGAGTGAGTCTTTCACCTCTAAAATAAGAACATTTAAAATTAGGCGACGTCGCCTTTGCTGACTTGCAACATAAAATGGAATTCTTGATTGGGAGCACAAACTGCCTTGTAATAACTTGAACGAAGGCAGTCGGCCAATGTTCATACGCAAAATAAATTTGCTGCCCACTCGCAACAATATTAATAGTGGGTTTGAAAGCGTTGCCCAACTGCCACCGCTGGCTTTCATAGAGCAGGAGCACAATATGGTTGATCGATGTGGGAATCCCACAGTCTGTGAGTTGGAAATCTGAATTGATTTCTGCTCCCAAATGGAACCATAGCTACTGAACTATAAGAACATCTGCCCGAGGAGTCCATACTGTGGGGCTCTGGTTTCCTGGTAATTTAATAAGCTGGTGTCCGCAGATTTTCTTTGCCTAGCTCAGAGTGATGCTATCTATACACGTGAAGCATTACCTCAATCCTTAGTGCAAGTATGTACTACTACACCAGTGGTCCACATTTTTGGTAGGGTGAAACAGGCAGAATTTGAGTAATGCTAATCTGCTGAAAAGCTGGAAGAAAGGATCTCATACTGATGAATCTGTCTAAACTGTCAACATTTATCTGGCATTTCATGATGCTGGCTGGACATGGATGATAAATTCTTCTTTTTAACACTTGGCTACTATAGTCTGAAAATCCAAACTGAACAGAAGTCACAGTGCACTTTTGTTTTCAAAAATCACATTGGCTAATTGCAACTAATGCAGTTGTGTGACTTCGCAATATATGTTATTTTTCTTCTCATTTGGAGATTTTAAGCATGAGTCAGCATACATGTGCATAACATGAGCATCAGAGTCACAATAAAGTCCTATGCATACCAAAGGCTGAGACAAAACCATTTTTAAATGTTGTAGAGGATGCATTCGGTCAGAAATCGATACCTTTTTGACTTTGCATCTTTTTTTTTTGATTTGAGAAAGTTTTAGAATGCGGCTTGCTATTATTATTACTAGCTATTTAGATGATGGGGGTGGGGCCTCAAGGTTGATCAATAGTAGTCCCCACACCCAGTCCCAGGGCACAATTATCTTCTTCAAAACCATGATGATTGAAAGATTAAACTAATTATCCAGAATTTCATATTTGGTTGTGGGTTGTTAGAAGTGCAAATTTTGTGTTTTGTTTTATTCCTTAAACCTTAGTTTACAAAAAATCATGAGAACTTTGATTTCTTTAGGATGGACATTTTGGGGATTTAGACCAGGCATCTGCCCTCCTGCTAATTTTTAAAGCACCTTTGTGACAGTTTTTGGGGATGAGTTTCAGGTGGAAAGTTGATTTATTTTATTTATTTATTTTTATTTTTTTGCAAACATCATTTGCAATTATTTACAAGTACCTGTCATATAGAAATCTGACCCCTGAGTCAGTAATCTATATATAATATTGGCCCAGGGGTCACTTTTCTCGTATGGAGTACTGACCTGCTCAACAGAAATTTGACCCCCCCCAAGGTAATTACAATGAAATGCAGAAATCGTTTGTTGGCTGCCCTGCAAACCAGCGGATGGAACCAAACAGTTGATACACTCTACTGCAAAATGATCTGTATCAGCAACATTTCAAGCCATTTTCAGCCTGTGTTTAGAGATATGAGGTTGAAGTGTACATTTTTCATTTGTATTTTCTTGCCAAGTTTTTGTCGTTCCATAGACTATTATGTGTAGACTGTTATTATGTATTGCTTGTCATATGCTCTTGTTAAATAAAAATAAAATTGCATCTAATAAAATGTACTTTTATTTTATTTTCTTTATTGTACATGTGGGTCATTCCATGCCAAGAGAGAACACACCTGGGCCATCATGGTCTTAGATTTTCTTGTAGCTTTGCTCATTTGTTCATTTTGGCCCAAATAACAACTCTGCCAAATTCTTCGGAAATCGGACCATTGGTATGGGTTTTTTTTTTTAAAACAGTCACTAGATGGCACTGTACAGATATTGTGTAAAATATCCCTCAGAAAGATCCCTGTTAGATGAAAACTGCAATAGATTCATGCCTGTAAATAAGCATGATGACGGACAAGGCCCTTGTCTTGGGAACTGAAAATAGAAATTTGGGAAAAAGTCTTTGGTTGCTGTGCAGTGGGCCCTCAAAGTTGCCAAAAATTTGAGCGTGGCCAACTCCAAACCTCAATTTGAGATATGTAACAGTCTAAGACCTATATTTTGTGGTACAAGTGAGAGAAAGTTATATATTTACCTATTTCAGGATGAAATATTGCCATCAAATGTTCAATTTTCAGGGAAAATGCATATAATCTAATATATAGCGAATGTACACAAATGCGCAAGGAAGTATGGGGAAAAACACCCCACATTCTTTTAACATATATGAGGATATGGTTTTATACTTGGGAATTTGGTTCCTGTCTTAGAATAGAATGGCTAACTGTTGGGTCATTCCATGCCAAGAGGAAACACACGTGGGTCATCAGGGTCTTGGATTTTACTTCAACTTGTCAATTTGTTCATTTTGGCCCAAATAATGGCTATCTCTGGGGTTTTTTTTTTTTTTTTTTTTGCAAACTACCCTCTGTTATTGGATTTTATAGACCTCTGGAGAAATGGCCTGTAGGGGGCGCTTTTCAAAACATGCTGCAGAAAAACCCTTATCTCCAGCCCTATTACTGATACAGGTCTAGGAATTTTGATGGATTTGTAATGAGTCTTCCTCTAGCACTACCATCATTTACAATGGTGGTATCTGTTCTTGTTTCTATGGAAATTGTTTGAAGGTGAGCAAATTTGAGATTTTTTCCACTTTTTGGACCCTTATTATTCACGAAATACTGGTGATACTGAAGAAGCGACAAAAGAATTTTTTATTTCAGAGAGATTGAAATTTTTACTAAGAAAGTAAAGCAGAACATAATGGTTTATCAGATTAACCCTTTCAAAGTTGCTTACAACAGAAAAAGTCACAAGTTCAAGGGGTCTGTCCATCCCTGGGGAAAAGTTGCATCATTATGAATTTACACCTGTTGCATGTCAGGTGACCTGAATTATATTGGAAAACACCATCGGTGCAGTATATAGGCTTTTTTTCACCACAAAAAAAGGACACAAAAAGTGAAAAGCCTCTAATTTGCTCAACTTCAAACAGTTTTCATGGAAACAAGAACTGATACAAACATTGTAAATGATGGTGACGCGAGAGGAAGCCTCATATTACAAATCCATCCAAACACCAGACCTGTATCAATAATGGGGCCAGAGATATTAGGGTTTTTCTACAGCATGTTTTGAAAAGGACAAAAGGACAGTATGGGATGGACCCGTTTCTGTTTGACCTCACGTTTTCACATTATTTACCTCCCCTTTGTAACTTCGCTGTTTCTCGAACGATCCCTCTCAAACTTTGTACTGGGGGAGTGGGTGGATCGGTGTAATTCGATCCTGTTGGCAACATTGGATGGGTCCTGTCTGTGTCGTACGTCACGTTTTCACGTTATTGACGTCGCATTTGTAGCTTCACCATTACTCGACCGATCGCTCTGAAATTTGGTACTCATGGGTAATTCAATCCTGCGGGTAACATGGGATGGGTCCCCTCCACCCCGTGCATTACATTTACATGTTGACGTAACTTCCCACTTTCTCAGCCGATTGCTCTGAAATTTGTTACTCGGGAGAAATTCAATCCTGCGGGTAACACGGGATGGGTCCCGTCCGCGTTGGATGTCATGTTTTGACCCGAGTGACGTTGCATTTGTAACTTCACCGCTTCTCGACCCATCGCTCTGAGAACTGGTACTCGGGAGTGGTTTGATCCTGCGGGTAACATATGATGGGTTCTGTCTGACTGTCTTGAGATCACCAACAGGTTTTATTGTTTCATGTCACACATTTGCTGTTGGCGATGTCAGACTAATTTAAATCACAACTCTACATAGTCTCCTTTATTAGTACTGATGCCTACCATTCAAATAGTTATACTGGCTGTGCTAATACATAGTTTTTATCAGCTTCATTAATGTTTTAATAATGTTTTAAATAAACAATCTAATTGTATATGCATTCTTTGATTCCTTATGAGCAACATTCTTCTGTCTGTTTCTGATATAACCATCTTCTCCCGTGCAATGCCAGGTATTTACCCGCTGGTTAATACACAAGAGAATCATCTGATAGTAACATTTAGCAAGTAATGAAGTTAACTGGCATCAGGTGTGTAACATGATTGGCAATAAAAGGGATGTCTTTGAAAGGCTGAGTCTCTCAGGAGTAAAGATGGCCGGAGGTTCTCCAACCTGTGAAGGGTTGCGTAAAAAAAATTGGAATACTTAAAAACTGTGTTCCTCAACGTCAAATTGCAAAGGCTTTGAAGGTCTCATCATCGACATTGCATAACATCATCAAAAGATTCAGAGAAAGTGGAAAAATCTCTGTGCGTAAGGGACAGGGACAAGGCCGAAGACCTTTCCTGGATGCCTGTGATCAGACGCCATTGCATCACACACTGGCATGATTCTGTCATTGACATTACTAAGGCCCAGGAATACTTCAAGAAACCACTTTCAGTAAACTCAGTTCGCCGTGTCATCCACAGATGCCATCTAAAACGCTATCATGCTAAAAGGAAGGCATTGTTGAGCATGATCCAGAAGCCCTGCTGTGTTCTGTGGGCCAAGGCTCATTTAAAATGGACTGTAGCAAAGTGTCCTGTGATCAGGCGAGTCCAAATTTGACATTCTTGTTGGAAATCATGGGTGTTGTGTCCTCTGGGCAAAAGAGGAGAAAGACCACCCCTCCCGTTATCAGCGTTCAGTTCAAAAGCCAGCATCTCTGATGGTATGTGGATGCATTAGTGCATATGGTGTGGGACACTTGCATGTTTTTAAAAAGTGCCATGAATGCTGAAACGTATATAAAGGTTTTAGAGCAACATATGCTCCCCTCCAGATGACATCTATTCCAGGAAAGGCCTTGTGTATTTCAGCAGGACAATGCAAAACCACACACTGCAGCTATTACAACAGCATGGCTTCCTAGTAAAGAGTCCACGTGCTGAACTGGCCTGCCTGCAGTCCTGACCTTTCCCTGATTGAGAACATTTGGCGCATAATTAAATTAAAAGTGCGTCAAAGGAGACCCAAAACTCCCCTGCAGCTGGAAGCCTGTATTAAACAAGAGTGGGATCAAATTCCAATGGCTAAACTCAACAAACTTGTCTCCTCAATGCCCAGATGCCTCCACTCTGAGTTAAAAAGAAGAGGGGATGCTACACCATGGTAAACAGGCCCCTGTACAAACTTTTTTGAGACCTGTTGCAGCCATCAAATTTGAAATGAGCTCTTTTTGTGGATAAAATTGTAAAATTTCTCAGTGTCAACATTTGATATGTTATCTCTACTCTATTGTGAATAAAATTCTGGCTGGTGTGATTTGAAAGTCATTGCGTTTTGATTTTATTCGCAGTTTACACTTTGTCCCAACTATTTTGGAATTGGGGTTGTAAAATCCAAGACCGTGATGGTCCAGGTGTGTTTCCATTATTCTATACTTGCAAAGTGACCCAGGGGTCAGTTTGCCATTGGGGGGGGTCAATATTCTGACTCACCAATTTCCTTGCAAATCTTAGCATGCAAACTTGCTTGTTGAATTTGCGGTGTAATCCTTCGAAAACATGCCCGTTTAGAATGGGTTGATTGTGTGGCCTCTGATATTGCAGCATGAATTCTTCTCAAGAACTGTTCAGCCCAACAATTTCACACTCAAAACTACACTTTCAATCCTCAGCAGTAAACCTGTCACTGTGAAGGTATTGGAGAAAATTGAAGCACAGACATGCATGCATATAAAGACTCCTTACATTTTAGTCAGATGCTACACTGTAATTTGTGGAAATTGTATGTGAAATGGATGTTTCAAAAAATGGTACCAAAATACACTATGCCTCATTTACCTGATGATGATCTATTGATCCTTATTGATCTATTATTCCTTATATAATGTAAACATTTGTACTTCATTTTATTGAATATTCTTATTTAAAGTGCATATCCTGGACCAAATTCTCCTTTTTTTTTCTAAATGATTTTTCCTTTATACACCAAATCTTAAGGGTTATTTTGCCAAGGTTGGTCCGTGTTCCGAACAATTTTTTAAAATTGCCAGAAGCGTCTGGAATAATCCCCAGGGAGTCCTTAGCCATATTGATCCAGATTCGTGACATATCCATATCCAGGACACTGAGAGACCCAGTGCTTGCATGGATAATTTTTCCCTCAGTCTTGTCTTGGGAAATCTGTGGGTACTTACACCTTCATGATTGGTGTTACTGCACCTCCCACAACACATCTGTTGACCATTCTGGCCAAATACTTCAAATGACGCCTAAAATCGCAGAAATAAACACCGTAAACAATAACGCAACCTCTGAGTATATCCACTATCAACAGAATGACCAGCTTTGCCTATGGGATGCGGGAACCGCACAAGACGTCAGAGAAAGCCATCTTCCTCGGGAAATTCAAATCGCAAGCTTTTTTCACGCCAGATGAATTCTGCCTGAAATATTGATATTAAACCAGGCATATCGGACACCAACCAATGTGTTTATATTGGGTAAAATGCGTAAAAAATCATATAGTATCTCAAAATTGGATGCATTTTACATTTTAAATCAGCAAGGATATGCACTTTTAGGCATGATGTTTCATCTATTAAAAAATACACTGAGTCCTGCTCTAAGTTAATAATTTGTTATTGGAATTAGTGGCACAGGAATAGCTACGTTAAACTGCAATATAATCTAGCAATTATTCCAAGTTTAGGTAACACTTTACAATAAGAGTACAACAATTAACATTAGTTAATGCAGTAATAAGCATTTCCTAACAGCTAATTAACATTCAACTAATGCACCTGGTAATCATTTATAAATTATGTCCACATCAGCTAAGGTATTAATTTATACATTATGGTTTGACAGTTTGAAGTGTTTCATAAGGCATCCTCCAGGGATGTTTTCAACTTCACAATAAGGGAAACACAGAAAATTAATAAATGGTCGATTATGGTTGCATAATGCTTATTCAGCTATCTAATGCATTAGTTACCTGCTAATTAACTGATAATTCATGAACTAACATTAATAATGTTAATTGTTGTCCCCTTATTGTAAAGCGTTACCCACATTTATTGCAAATGCTCAGGTGTGACAGTTCCCCGTTGATCAAACTATAATTGAGTATACTCCCTTGTCAATTCTTGTGCAAAAACAATTAATCCAAATTCTAAAAGGATGAGGTCAAAAGTGATTGATTTCTGATGTAGTGCCCTGTAGAAGAGCTTCATCTGGGTGAACAACTTGTCTCAGAGGGTATGCTGTCGCTGGCCGTAGTAGGTGATTCAGCATGTGTAAATGTAAGCAACGTATTCTACAACATTAGCTTGTCAGAAGTCATTAGTCGTGGCTTGCAGAGTCTTTGGTCTGAACTGGGCCAAAGTGTAAGATGATGAACTAAGCCTAAGTGTGACTTATTTACACTTAGGCCTCGTAGTACTCACACTGGCCATCAAAAATATAATTGTGTAGGCTCTGTACAGTGAACATTCCTGTGTGCATGGTTTTAAAAGGGCACATTCAGTAGTACTCAGGGGGGAAATGAGTTTCTAGTAACGTTTTTTTCCTCTGGTTCCCACATTAGTATGAAGTATCAGTCGACTGTGAGAATTTGGGTGAGTTTACCCCCTGACCTTATACAGTTACTGGCTGCAGCTGTTCGTCATGTAGTGGACATACACTGCCATTCTTGGGGTTTTATTTTGGTTCAGGTAGGCCTGTTTGTGCTGGTCTCATTTGACTACCAAATATTTGGGTCTTGATGATGGTGACATGATGTTGATTTAGCATTATCCTAATATAACATTATCCACCGTCACCCTCCAAAAAAGAAATGAATCAATCAATCAATCAAAAAAATTAATTCATTAATGTTCGCTAGATAAATCAATAAATAAATTTAATTGGCCTACAGGTAAAGGGTGATTAAATTGCAAGATGGTATGGTTCAATTACGGGCAAAATAATATATAGCACCAGAAATTTCACGTTTTCATAAAATCCATAAAACGGCGCTTTTAGTATTGTGAAAAGTACTGTAATAATCGGGCTGAAAGCTGAAATGGGTTTAATTTTGTACAACAAATTAATTTTTAATTTTTACATTTCCATGACCGTGCAGATTAGGTAGTTGATAATCTTGGAGTCTGGAAATCTGTGTTTCTCCTGGATATAGAGCTCTAACCAGAAAATTTGTGTTCTTGGACATGGATGCACCCACTACAGAGTTTGTGAAGCCCTTAAAATTGTAAAATTATCCAATTTTGTCCATTAAAAAAATGAGATGCACACATTTGATCTATCTAGAAAGCATTTACCAAAGCTTATTTAATTCTGTCCTGCAGTTTTTTAGGAGAAGCGGATAGACAGCATTTCCTACAAAGTGTTGTATGTACAGACGTACGTACAGACTATGAGTCATAGACAGTTTCAAATATTCAAGAATATTCTATATTTTCACTCATAGTATTACTAAACCTGAAAATGGTCTCTGGCTGTTTCCTCTTTTTACAGCTTGGGCTTTTGCTCATAACTGCTGTGGTGAATGAGTCTTGTCGACTGTCTGAGGAAACTAAATAAAGCTTGTGGTGGCAGTCAAAACCAGACTGCGCTGCTGGTTCTGTAGTTCCTTCTCTTATAAAGTCACTCTGAGGCTTGGGAACTCAAATGTTGTATTTTTTCCGCATTTCTGATCAGGAACATGGACCTCATTGAAAAGAACCATTTGTTCAAAAAACATATTTGTAGTTGGACAAAATAAACATGGATAGGTGAACGATATGACCTAAAATTTATATCATTGTGGTTTTTTTTTCCCCCCCGCAGTGACAGTATTATCACGGTATTGCAGATATATACTCCTCTCAAAACAAGATTCTACCCATTTTTACTTTTTTGAAAATGCAAGGGAACACATTTTCGAGAAAAAATTTCAGGACCAGTTGTCTGTTGTTTTCCAATACACTGATAATGAGGCTTAAGGCCCATTCACACCAAGCGCGGATTTCCTTGCGGCAGAAAGAACATCCGCACAGAATTAAGCTTCTGCGAAAATCCGCCTGCGAAATCGTACTTTTAGCCAATGAAATCATTTGTTTTTATTGATGTCACAGCATTCGAACCTTTTGATTAGCTAGATAGCTTGTATTCAGTTAACACTTAAATTTAACGCAACATCTTTCAGCAATATGCAAAGTTGGTTTACTTTTTCATAGTAGGTAGAGATCTAGCTAATCAGTTTTTTTTTTTTTTTTTTTTTCGATTAACGTTTTCATATGTTGAATATTTGTCCACCAAATCACAAAGCTGTGCATCGCTGAGGTGCAAATTATGATGAAGCTTCATCTGGGTTGGACAAGTTAAGTTTATTGAAACCGCCCCAGGTCCGGACATCAATAAGGAAAATGTTCGTTGGCTCTATCAGAGCAAAAGTAGACTGCGAGGCTAACGTTACCGTTCAGATACATACAAGCAATGTCATCGTCGCTGCTGCTGCTATCATGGTTCATTTAGGTTAAATTATAACTCGCTAATTTGTTTTTCCGCTGTGCGGAATTGAACCAGAAGAACACAAAATTTCGCATTGAGTTTGGTGTGAATGGTTTAACGCGGAATTTTTGTGCTTCGAATATTCCACAAATCCGTGCTGCTTTTCCGCTTCGCCCCGGGGGAATCGGCCTTTAGAAATGCATATGTTCTGGTAGGAGCAGCCTGCCCAATAATGTAGGCCAATGAGTAAATGCAATGTGACTCATTGTGCCTCGAAAGAGTTATTCAGGGGCATTATGTTTTCACCCCTTCCATCCGTCCGGGGTCCAGTCGCAAACTTTTCCTTTGTCGCGCTCTAACATGAACACCGCTCGATGGAGGTTTATGATTTTTGGTGGAGTGAATGGTCATACATGGCCTATCGATTTTCAGCTCGCTCCGCCAACCAATGTGGCTGCCACTGCAGGCATCTTGAAATCCTTTGTGGCGCTCTTAACGAGAATGCCACTCGAAGGAGGTTTATGATATTTGGTGGGGTGAATGGTCATACATAGGGGATGATGCCTATCGATTTTAGCTTCTAATTTAAACTTATCGTTGACCTTCTCCACTCTAAATTCATTAAAGGGTGTCTGAACTAATTTTCCATAACTGCATTTAATACATAAAATCCAATATATGTACAGTAAAAATACAAAAAATGTGTGTTTTGGAAACATATTTTTCAAAATAATTTTTTTTCTCGGGCCAAATGTACACGACAGTGCGCCCTGTAGCGTTTATGTAAGAACCAAGGTCACGTGACCCGAGTGACGTCAGAGAGGTCTTAATTGATGACCCAGGGCAGCCATATAAAGCTATGTTTCCATTAATACGACTGAAGTCCGGTTGCGACAGGCTGCGGGGCAGACACGGGACTTCGCATGCGGCCCATGGTGCGTCCTCAGTGTTTCCATATAAACGGCTAAACTACCTATTATTGCGAAATTAATGGGAAAAATACGCATGCAGCTCAGCTCCAAGAGCCGGGTGAAAATCGCATTGATGGAAACACAGGGCTCTCAAGTTTTGAATGCAGGCTCGCGTGAGATTCTCTGGGGGTGTTGATAATCCCGTTTTCAAAGGTGCAATTTAAGTGCATGTACTTCGTTACAGCACTTCAGTTTATTTTTTTTTTTGTTGTTGTTTGTTTTTTTGAGGATTTGTACATTACTTTTTTTTTAAACAGGGACTTTTACTCTACTACATTTAAAAGATAAAAAGTATACTTTCACTTCGTTACTTGTTTCAAATTAAAATATTAATTGAATTCATCATTATCCGGATTTTGCGCGTTCGCGAAGAACAAAGGTGTATCTTTGTGCAGATGTGTCCGCCAGTGGACGTGGAGCTGCAAATTTATGCGCGCAGTTACAATATTCTATCACTAGATAGGCTAGCACACCAGGATCGGTCGCGGAAGTTTTGTGCGCGTTGTAGGCTATTTGCAGAATGAATGTTGACCGCGTTATCCGTCGCATTTTGTCAGAAGTGGCAGCTCAAGTAGTCGAGCATTTAAACGTTGCGATATACAACTATCTATCCTATACCTGCATGTTGCATGTATATTTCCTTTTACTTTGCAACACCAAGCATTTTACAACACAGCTAACAGCTGGGCTTCGCATCACGAATATGAGTTAGCTGGCGAGCTACGGCATTCGCGAATGCTATTTGACATGAGTTTAAAAATTTGATTTCAACTTGCTAGCATTTCCCCTTGGAGTAGTTGATAGATTTTGAACAAAATAATGTTTAGCCATACCTGTACCTTTTTTTATTTCAGTGGGACTCCCCAGTATAATAAAGGCTAAATTAAATAGTTCTTTTGTGTATTTGTATCGTTTTGTCTGCCACAAACAAGAGATGTTGCGGTACCACCTGTGACACCGGATCGGAGCAGGGTTTGTTTACAGCCAAAATACACTACAGTGTACATGGAGAGCGCGAGTGAAGAACTTGATTTGGCGCTGCTATTTTACCTAGCAACAAGAAATACTATTATCTGATTGGCTGATAGGTTGCTGATTCAAGCAGAGCAGTCTCTTTACTGTAGTGTCTTGAGTTCACCTAGTGTTGCGGAATCCCATCTTGTAACTAGGTTCTCGACTTGAGCTCTCTCGTTGTCTCTAAGTTGAATTTTTTATTTCGATGACCATCTCTCTCTCTCAGGACATTTGACGTGTGTCTGTGGGGAAAATCTCGCTCTCTCTCTCTCTGATTTATTTGACCTGTGCCTGTGGACAAAATCACCAAGCAGAACTTGCTGCTTTCTCATGCCTTTAAAATTTATTACCAAGATAGCCATCCCATATTTTCTGCACACGCCGACGATCAGACACACTTTAACAACACCTCGACTATAGGCCTTCATAGCGGCTAGGCAAGATGAAGACCTCTCTGACGTAATCGGATGACGTCACGGGCACCTAATTAACTTTGTGGCTGTGCAGACACAGACATTATTTTGTTTATTTACAGAAAAGATAAACTGCCTATATATATTTTTATTGATTTTAATGAGGTTATATATACAAAATATACTTTTTAAAAACATATTAAGTTTATTGTTCACAAATCCTTTAATGTATCCCTCCAATGCATAGTGTAACCCTATTTGCTGACTTCTTGATGATCTTTGAGCCTTCTATCGCCAAAAATCATCAATGGCATCCTGAAAAATATCTCCAACTCTGATACCAGCCATTAGCGCCTGTTCTAAAATGTTTATTGTTTGTCCGAGTCAGTGGAGGGGGTGTGGCAAATGTGTTAATAAAGGAAAAACATTGAGAAATAGCTAGGACTAATCGTTGTCAATAAAGGGATGGATCTTTGCTTCCGAATTTAAGGCAAACGCCGGCCCTGCATCTGCTTCTGTTATAATAAGATAACAAATGACAAAGTTACTGCTGTACACTGATTTGTATTGCAATATTACGGCAAAAACAAAGCCTTTACGATCGCTTTGCATTACAGTAGCATTTTTTGACAAGGCAGCACAAATTGTCAGAACACCGGCTCTTTAGATTGTCTTTTTGCTTGAAAAAAACTTAAGTACAATGAGATTTTCTGACATTTTGCCGACATGTCTGCATGCATTATCATTGTTAGGCTAATTTTATCAACAGCTCATTCGCGGTCATGCATACAAATCTGGTTGAATTGTCGGAGTTGTAGCTGATTATACGAGACCTAGAATTTAAAATGCTGCATCCTGTCAAGTGTTATTGCTAGCCAAGAAGGCAATCGCCATTATTAAGCATTCAAATGTAGTCTGTAGAGCCACATCAACGTAATTCGTTGTCAGTGAGGTGGGTGTGTCTGCGTGGCATAGGAATCATCTGACATTGTTTATAAACTGTATACCATGTGCTGTCTGTGAAGATTTTATAATGATCCTTCTTTCAAGATTAAATTGTGAAACAGGACTGGTATATCTCATGTCTAATGCTGTAGATAAATCATTTTACAGAAAAACCAAATGATGTCAGTTTTCAGAGGGAATATTTAAATAACAGATTCATAAATGTCACTAGTCACTAACTTCCCATTGTGTTTGAATGAAACTAGTCTTGCTAATCTGTTAACTGTAGTACAGTAGTACCACAGCTATCATAATGAAACAAGTCTTTGACAATCTGGTTCTGCTGCTGGCTGCTACCAATAAAATTATTTGAAAACACAAATTTGTTTATTGTTAAATCTGTCTTTATTAAACTGAATTTTAAAAGGAACAACTGGTCTCAACCAGTCTGTCTCAGCCCTGTCTCCACATTCCAGGACCCACCATTACTTTCTTGATGGAAGAGCACTAATAGGGCCTGCTGGTTGTCCAATGGTCCTGCCACCTGGAAAGTAATGCTGTCTCTCCTGTCGAATTTTCTACTAACCATGGTAAATCCCAAACAACCACTTAACTGGCTCCCCTGGCACTTGGGACCATGCTGCAAGGCAGTGGTGCACCCTAATGGGTGGGGCGTGTCAAAATGGGGATTTGGGCTTTGGAAAGGCCGCAGCAGCGAGTTGGATACGGTGCGAAAATGTGCCCAAAATAGGACCTGAAAAATAGAGGGTGTAAGCCATGGCTGTGCAATTGAGAGCCCTGGCAAAAGGCCCACATAGTGTTAACGTAACAACAGAAATGCTTCTTTGGGATGGGAACCCCGATTATTGGGAACGCTTCAGGGGGACATCTTAACCCAAAAATATTCTGGGATTATTCTGCGTTACTATTAACTTTTTAAAGAGCCAGACAGCAAGCCCCAGTGGAGTCGCTAATCACATGGCATCTGTTGTTAAAGTTTCAGAGTGGCTTCGACTGCTGCCGTTATTGGGTATCCTGGCCCTCCTGGGCTACCTCACCATCCGGCCCTTCCTTCCCAAGAAGAAAAAACAGAAGGACAGCCTCATTAATTTGAAGATTCAGAAGGAAAACCCCAAAGTCGTCAATGAGATTGACATCGAGGACCTAAGAAGTCCCAGTGCATGCTACTGCAGGTGTTGGCGGTCCAAAACGGTGAGAGGGCAGAAATGCCAGTGGTTAGTTTGCACTCCTTAGGCTCTTGGCTGAGTGGACCCACTTTCTTTCATGCCAGCTACACTACCAGTCAAAAGTTTTTGCACACCCTAAGATCTTGTCAAGTCTTCATCTTACATGTGTGTTCACAACAAGGAAATCACTTTTACCTAATATTTGTATATTACAAACAATAAATTTACAAGAAAAATCTACCAGGAATCCAGCACAGGTGACTGAAATGATCAGCTCGCTATCAACCCCCTGATGCTGCTTGATAATGAGTAGATCATTTGAATCACCTGTGCTGAAGGAGAGAGAGATCTAACACATGCAGGACAGGTGGTCCTCCAGGAGAGGTTTGGGAAGCATTGGATTAGACCATCAATCCCAATCTGCTCAAATATTGACAAAGTGACTGATCCTGTTTTTTTCATTTTTGTTACATACGTGGTTTTTATATTGGGCTTCATTTTCCCTACCTTTCTGTTATACAAGCAATATGAGACTATTACACAAGAACAAAATATAGAAAATTTTAAACTTCACAAAAAATATCAGGGCGTGCAAAAACTTTTGACTCTTATTGTACGCACTTTCCTTTGCTGCAAGTGAAGATAAGGTGTTCATTAATGGTAGCAAGTCCATTTGCAGCTTGCGCAAGTAACACACAAAGCTTTTTATCAATGGCTGCAGTATTTTATATTAAAGGGGACAAATTACTAGTAAGGAGCTTATTAGTCCTGCTTTTCAACTGCAAAAACACATGCTGTGTGTGCTCATACTGAACTGTATGTTGGGCAGAGAGGGCTCAGTACAGTTGATGTGCTTCAGTAGAACTTGTTTTATCAGTCGATAATAAGTTTTTCTCTTTCCTGTTGCAGTTTCCTGTTTGTGATAAGTCGCACATTAAGCACAATGAGCTGACCGGGGACAACGTTGGCCCATTGATACTGAAGAAGAAAATCCTTTAAGCCTGCACTCCTGTTGTGTAGTCCATAGGTATTTTACAAATTATTATTATTTAGAAACTGGTGTCTTATGGCAGTTCTGTATCATTTGGCCTTTCCCACATTGTTTTTACTTTTTTTTTTTTGTTGAGTGCAGCTGGGATTTGACAGATGGGTAGCACATATGTTGTGTATCAATGGTGTGTGGAGCAAATATCAAATAGAATGTGTTGTGGGGGGTTTGTTATTTTTTACAGCTTCATTTCAACTTAACTATGACTTGAAAAAAGACTATGACTGTGTTAATTTTATACGGCCTTCCAGTTTTTCAGCTTTTGTGTCAAATATCTGTGTGCCTTCTTGCATTGAATAGTGCGCTCTTCTTGAAGTAAAACCAGCTCTAGCTTCCCAATTCCCAACTGTGGCTCTGCATTTAGCAAACTGGTAAGCATATCTTTTTTCTCTCATGTCTAATTAGACATGATAAATTGCAATATATTGTAATATATCACAATATTGCAAAAGTGACTTTGCTTGTGTAGAATGCTCATTTGAGTTGGCCATTTGTGCAGTTTTGAACAGCAGAGATCATTTTCTGAGTACCAGTTTTATCTGATGAATCACTTGATAGCTTTCATGGCAATAAATACATGAGACGATGGATCCTGGGCTTCAAATTTTCATTTTCATCATGCCGAATCTCTCAAGAGTCATCATTTATTTACTCTCACCTAATTCCCATTTAATTGTATTTTTGCAAATCACTGAAAACACATATTTTCTCCTGAGTAGTTGGTATACTTCCTTTCCTGTTGAAAATGTTAATTGGAAATTGTTGTGGTTGTCATTTCTGGTCTGTTCTGGTATGCAAGTGTGTGTGTAGCTGTAATTAAATTTGATATGGTTTTTTAAATAATAAACACTCATTGCGTGGTTATTGGTGGGTTCAGTTGAAAGTAAGCCAAGTTATACTGAGGGTGAAGGATGAAAGTCATTTATGTTTGGGAATGTACAGTGGTTTTATTTTATTCCAGTAGTTAATGTGTTCAATAATGATCAGTGAAACAGTGAAATGTACTAGCATAGCACCTTTTGTCATCCATTACAATGAAATAGATGAAAGAAATGAAAATAAAAATATTTCACATTTTTAAGCCTGCTAAAATATTGCTGAATTCCAGGCACATTAACAGTTGAATTGTTGATGTCCTCTTGTTGATTAATCTTTAGTTTACTGGACTTATGGGCTGATAAAATGTTCCGGACGACGGACCATAGCTTTTTCTTTTTTTCTTTGGCCCAATAAATTTTCATTTAAATTTGCGATAACATACTACTAGACCATATCTCCAGATGATTTTTTTCAGATTTTTGATGAATCATTTTTGTCTGTTTTATTGGCCCTTGAAATTTTGGCCCTAATGTTAAAGATGGGACTGAAAAAAAAAATTTTCTCAAAAACTGCCTGATAATTTTTTTCTAAATCAGGCAATCAAATTATCTTGGTACCGTAAATGTACAATGGGAGCACCATTTTGATTGAATCGATGGAAGTGGGTCTAGTTGGGGCACTGTACTTGAATATTGGGACTAATATCCTTATATATTGGCCAAAGTACAGCTGAGATATAGTCCAAAGTTCAAATCCAGCCATGCAGGCGGAGGTATGGGCTCTTGCAAGTCCAGCTCAGAGGTCAGAAATGGACCGATTGATTAGATTTTGGGAGTGATCCGGGTTAGGGTTAGGGCTCTCTGCGGAGTTGCTGCGCTCTCTGAGTGTTCTTGTTGTATTGTGTATTGGTGCATCATCATCAATGTAAAATTAGTGTTGAAATTGCAATCATGCATTTATCATTGATAATAATGCTGTGGCTTAACTGTAGACCTTGTGTGCCTTTTCTCACAAGCTCAACCCCACTGTAGATGTACAGTATCTCACAAAAGTGAGTACACCCCTCACATTTTGACAATTAATTTATTATATCTTTTCAAGGGACAATGCTGCAGAAGTGAAACTTCTATTTATTCTAGAGTAGTCATGGTACAATACCTGAACAAACAGTCACTATTTCCAAAATGGATGGCAACAAAGGTGAGTACACACCCCAATTGATAATGATCAACCAAGCAAGGAAACGCGACTTGTTCATCATGTTCATGCTTTTGTCTGTTCGACTCGGCCATATGAGGTTGTGTAACATGTTGAAGGGTTAAATTGTAGTGCTTTAGGTGCAATGCTCTCATTCTGGTCACTGTAGGGTCAACATGGCACCTCATGGGAAAGAACTCTCTGAGGATCTGAAAAAGAGAATTGTTGCTCTCCACAAAGATGGTCTAAGCTGGAAGAAGATCTGTGAAACCATGAAACTACAGCATGGTGGCCAAGGTTATCCAGCGGTTTTCCAAGACGAGTTCTGCTCGGAAAAGGCCTCGTCAGGGTCGACTGAAGAGGTTGAGTCCTCGTGCTCTGTGCCAGGTGCACAAGTTGGCTTCAGAAAACAGACGCAGGAGTGCTGGCAGCATTGCTAACAAGGTTGTAGCAGTGGGATAACAGCCTGTCAGTGCTCAGACCATACGCCATGCTCTGCGCAAAGTTGGCCTGCATGGCCGTCAGCCAAGATGGAAGCCTCTTCTGAAGCTAGCCCACAAGAAAGCCCGAAGAGAGTTTGTTGAAGACAACCAGTCCAAGAACATGAACTACTAGAACCATGTTCTTTGGTCTGACGAGACCAAGATAAACTTGTTCGGCTCAGATGGTGTCCAGCATGTGTGGCGGCGCCCTGGTGAGAAGTATCAAAACGAGTGTGTACTGCCTTCAGTCAAACATGGTGCTGACAGCATCATGGTCTGGGGCTGCATGAGTGCTTCTGGTCCTGGGGAGCTGCACTTCATTAATGGAATAATGGATCCAACATGTACTGTGAGATTCTGAAGCAGAACGTGACGCCCTCCCTTCAGAAACTGGGCCGCACGGCTGTTTTCCAACATGATAACGACCCGAAACGCACCTCCAAGATGACAACTGCCTTCCTGAAGAAGCTGAAGGTGATGGTCTGGCCAAGTATGTCTCCAGACCTGAATCCCATTGAGCACTGGTGGGGCATCCTCAAGAGGAAGGTGGAGGAGCAGCAGGTGTTCAACGTCCACCAGCTCCGTGATGTTGTCATGGAGGAGTGGAGGATCCCAGCAACAACCTATGCAGCTCTGGTGAATTCCATGCCTCGGAGAATCAAGGCAGTGCTGGACAACAATGGCGGTCACACTAAATATTGACACTATGGACACAATTTGGCATGAAGACGGTGAGGTGTACTCACTTTTGTTGCCACCCATTTTGGAATATAGTGACTGTTTGTTCAGTTATTTGGACAGTGCAGTTAATCTACACTGCTACGCCTATTGTGCAATGACTACTCTAGAATATATTCAGTTTTCATTTCTGTAACGTTGTCCCTTAAAAAGATATACTAAATTAATAGTCGAAATGTGAAGGGTGTACTCACTTTTGTGAGATACTGTATATAATGGCAGAGCACAAGAATACACAAACCATGTCAGTTTGGGACATAAATTTATGTTTTTGGATTTTATTTGATTCTAATTTATAAATTCAGAAGATAAATGTTTAGTGTACAGATTATGTAAATTGAAGTCCCTTCCCTAAAAATGGAATGCATTGTTTGCCAAGAGGAAAAGCAGATTTATTGGTCAAAGAGAAATGTTTCACCATTGGACTTCTTACATCTGAAATTCAAACTGTTTTAATTCCCTTCCCTCTGTCCTCAAATTAAGTTTCCCTGGCCTTGTATGCCCTCAGGTAACTCCGCAATCCACTTGCATGCCTAACCATAATTTTACATTTATTCTGAAGGTAAATGTAATATATAGGAGTAGTGCTTTTTTACATGTTGGACTGGAAATTCTACGAGGAGCGAAGAAGCAGGAGGCTGTAACAGAGCGGAAAGACAGATTTTGGGGAGTTATTGTAACCCCCACTGTCTTGTGGACGCTCTACAGGCTGTAATTTTTGAGCAATTTTCTTTCATATTTGGTATGGACATGTGCTGTACTTCAATTGCGACACCTATCGATTTTGGTTGCCACAACAACATTATTGTCCAAATCATATGCAAATTAGTGGCAAAACATGGACATTTCCTTGTGGACACAGTATAGGCTGCAATTTTTCTCTCATTACTTTCATATTTGGTATGGACATGTGTTACACTTCATTTATGACACTTATAAATTTTGGTCGCCATGGTGACAGTATTGGCTGAAAAATGGGCAAAAAATGGGAGAAGTGGGCTTACGGGGGCTACACCCATGTGGTTGCCGCCGAACGGAGTGTCTAGTTGACAGTGTTTGAAATCACCAACTTAGTAACTGATTGTGGTCAACCATTTTAAACCGACATGAAATATACTGGTTGGCTGCATCACAGATCCTCAGATTACATGGCTGTGTTTTACAAGATGCAACACAATCAATGGTAACATCCCAGCAAGACCCTGGTGACTGAATGGATTGGTGGTCATGTGATGGGAGTACACAACAAAATTACTGCCAGATACTTGCTCATACACTCTATATTACAATGAAGACTAGCGAGTGGTATGTAGCGTATACTGGCAGATTATGCCAGCCATATTTGGTAAGCAAGTATGCCATATTAAACATGGCTGTTGTTCCCTCTGCCAACACTCTGCCTATTCTTTGTTTAAACCAACGTAAAGGAGGTTTTGCAGGGTATAGGCAAATTTGCCCACAGCCCAATTTCTTCTTATGTGTACCTACTTGTGGGTCTGTCCAGAAAATAAATTTGAAATGTGAAATTTGCATACAAGAAGTGAACAGTGACCCATCTAGAGATTTCAAGATTTTTGTGGGACAAGGCCTCAAAGTCCATATTTAAACCCATAAACGATTGATCTGAAAAACCAGATGATTTTTAATGACTACAAAACAACATGGACTTTTTCATACCAAACATAAGTATATATGTGAAAAACTCACCCAAAATATTTTCACAAAAGTTGCCTCAGATAGTTGGCTAAATAATGCACGAATGTTGTTTAATTACGAGACTGGTAATATTGCTGCATTCATCTCTCCCTCAATCCTGACTAGTCTCACATTTCCTGCCGCTGATGCTGCCACCACCACCACCATGCAAAACTGTAGGGATAATAATGGCCAGGTGATGAGCGGTGCCTGGTTTCCTCCAAACATGACGCCTGGCATTCACACCATAGAGTTAAATCAGACCAGAGAATTTTGTTTCTCATGGTCTAGAAAGTCCTTCAGGTGCCTTTTGGCAAACTTCAGGCAGGCTGCCATGTGCCTTTTGGTAAGGAGTAGCTTCTGTCTGGCCACTCTACCATACAGGCCTGATTAGTGGATTGCTGCAGAGAAGGTTGTTCTTCTGGAAGGTTCTCATCTCTTTACAGAGGAACGCTGGAGCTCTGACAGACTGAAATAATTGAAGTTGACATAATAAAGAAAATGAGATATTTACAGTCCCTTGAGATGGGGTTGCTTTGTTGTGATGACCTGGGGCAGGAAAATACTCCAACACAGGCAAAAATTCACAAAACGAGCTTCACAGGTCTTGTAAAGAGTGACAGGTCTGGTCAAATGTATCCTTCCACTATTTCTCCTTGCAATTTCTCTCTCTCGCTCTCAATTTTTCTCCATATAAACTCTTTTCCAGCCCCCTCCCACCTTCCAGAATTTTTTTTCAATTCTCTGGGACTTTCCCTCTGAGGCATGCCCAGGACATGCCCAAAACCTAGCTCCAGACTGGCTTAAAAAAAAAAAGTCAATACTGCCATCTAGTAGTGTGCCCCCACATTACAGCACAAAGTTGATCTCTGGTGGATTATGATCACCTGCTGGACCACTGAGCAACTGGTTCAGACCACAAGAACCATGGACAGGCCATTGAGCAACTGGTTCAGACCACAAGGACCATGGACAGGCCATTGAGCAACTGGTTCGAGCCACAAGGACCATGGACAGACCACAAAGACCACACACCGTACCACTGGGCAACTGGCCCGGACTTGGGGAGAGAACCCTAACACATTTTTGAAAATGTTTGTTGTTGACTTATTGGTACGACAGTACACTTCATTTAACTCTCCTATAATGTTCAAATTAATAAAACACTTTTGGTTTGAGATCAGTTTGATCCCTGCAATGAAAAACTACTGAAGATGTTTAAAGTGTTAGATCTCCTCTCAGCTCATTTATGCCTTGCTACTGCCCATTTCAATAGCCAAATAAATAAAACACGACTCCCCCATACTCTCCTTATACATCCAGCATTGAGTTTACATGATTACAGCAAAATGGATGAGACCAAATGCGAAATGGGTGAAAATGAATTTGAACATGCCCTCAGTATTAGGCAACACCGCAAAAAAAAGATCAAGATGATGGTTTTACATAATGATTGATCCTGGGGTCAGAATGACCCAAATAACACGTAAAACATGTCTCGAGGTTTATGGAAAAACTTAGTGAGTCTAAATTTAGTTAGGACCATTTTTGTACTTACTGGGCTTTGCCTCGTCATATACGATAAGATACATGAAAAATAATCATTGATATCCCATGTTTTGCAATGGCTAAACTTAGCAACTCATTGGTATTTAATCAGTAGCGAAGGAAAAATGTAGCAAGTTGATCTTCCTTGGTTCTTCCACAAAAAATTTTCTATTTTCTGTCATGACAAAACCTGGCAAGTTTAAATAGCCAATTATGAAGCAGTATGCCTATTACATGATCTGTCAAGTTAATCCCCATGCAGAGCATTGGATGCACAGGAGATAATTGGGTAGAATTCATAATTCACTCACTCATAACGACTGAAAACTGGCTTCAAGAGGGAAGCAGATGGTACAGTTAACACTGAACTGTCAAATGCCACTGCAACTGCATAATCATTACGTTTTTGTCCATTTTGAGACATGACATTATACAATTTCAGATGGAAAAATTGTGCTAGTCATATTTCCATGGATACTGATAAAAAAGAAAAAAAAACCCTCTATAAATATTGCTTATTATGAAATAAACAACTGCTAAGTCGGTTACATTGTCGGACAAGAGCTTAACCTCAGAGGGGTACAGTTTTCTGTCTTTTTCTCGGAATCAGCTTTTGGTGACTTACTAGGTTTTTCCATAACACTTTTTTTTTTTTTAAACCCGTGAAGTTAGGGAAAAAAATCTAACCGAAAAAAGGATGTTAACCGTGATTTTAGAGACATTGAACTTTGAGTTTGTCTAGTCCAGCAGGACAACAAACAAACAAACAACAGGCTATGGGCCTACCTATACACTAATCAGCCGCAAGATTAAAACCGCTTACCTAATATAGTGAAGGTTCCCTCTGTGCTGCGAAAACAGCTCCATCACACTGACATCACTTGAATTCCTAAAGTCAGGGTATCCCCAGAACATCACACTCCCTCCACGAGCTTGTCTTGCATCCTTATGCCATCTCTTCCCAAGCAGATGATGCACTCATACCCAGCCAAAGCACATGATGGAAAAGAAAATGGGACTCACTGGACCAGGCAAGCTTCTTCAGTGACTCCAAGGTCTAGTTCAGAAGCAGGTGCCTATTGGAGGGGCACTTTTAGAGGTGGACCAGAGTTAGAGTGGGCACTTAAACTGATCTACAAGCTAAAAAGTGCAATGAAAAGCAGGGTGTGATGCAATGTGTGTTATTACAAATTCCCAGTGTGAATATTTTTCAAATTCTCTGGGACTTGTGCAACAGTCTCCCTTCTGTTCGTTTGTACCAGGTAGTCTTCATAGCCCTTGTGCATCGAAGAACCGTGGATGCCCAAAACCCTGTTGCCGGTTCAAGGTTTGTCCCTTCTTGGACCACTGTCAGTAGATACTCACATCTGCCAACAAGGAGCACTCCAAAAGTTTTGCCCCTTCAGAGAAAGCTCTAAATCACTCATCAGGCCATAATGATTTGACCCTTGTCCAAGTCATTCAGTTCCCATTTCTCCGACATCCAATAGGGGAGACTGGGGTCCGATGAGCCATGGGGACCAATGAGCCGTATCACTATTTTGCAATCAATCGATGACAGAGCTGCTTAAAATAGGCAAAATATTTGACCATTGACTGATGGGTCATGGGGATAAATGAGCCATACCACTATTTTGCCTATTTTAAACACCTTTGGCATCGATTGATCGCTAAATAGTGCTATGGTTCATTGGTCCCCATGGCTCATCTGACCCCAGTCTCCCCTACCTTGAATATGAGAACCAACTGTTCACTTACTGTCTAAGATTTGGCAGATCTAGACATGTACCCTTGTCATGAGATTATCAACATTATTTGCTGCATCTGTGAGTGGTTTTTAATGTTTTGGTCCATCCATGTATATCAGGGGTGTCCGAGCCAATTCACAAAGGGCCAGTGTGGGTGCTGCTTTTTGTCACAGCCCAGTACTTAAACACCTGAATCTACTCATCAAGGTCGTGACTGAACCCCCTGATCAGTTTATCAGTGGAATCAGATGTTGTAGCACTGGGCTGAAGCAAAAATCTGCACCCCCATCGGCCCTTAATGGGGAAGATTAGACACCCCTGGTGTATATGGAGTGGAGTTATGCACAGTTCTTACATGACGATATTAATGTTTTTCCTAAGTAAGCAGAATCATCCCAGCCATAAGCCACTCATCATCCAGGTGTTCTCAATTAGTTGTTAATCAGCCATCGTCTCACCCATCAATCAGTGTAGTTCAAAAAGATCCTAATTTACACTAACAGTATTTTTAACAACATTAATGAAATTACCCAGATAATTGGTTAAGATCTATTAATCTTCAGGAGGCAACCATCATACAAATAGACCTTTCTACAAGATAGTCATTAAAATGGTCTCAAATAAAACTCAACATTGAAACCACAAGGAATTGTAGTATTAAGAAAATAAATCCAACAAGCCTCCCTTCTCAGTATCAAATTTTCTAGTTCTCCCCCTCTCCCAGGTACCTCTAACTTCTCAATTCCTATATATCGTAATGAAGTTATTGGATGATTGGCTTCTATAAAATGGGCAGCAATAGGATAACCTGGTAGCAACAGCAACATGGCACCCAGTTATGCAAGTCTTCACATTGGTCTAATAGAAGAAAAATTCATCTTGGACCCTTATAAAAGTCCCTTTTTTGATAATTCATCTCAAGAAATTCATCGATGATAAACTGGTTTTGTATAAAGAGGAGGAAACACAGTTGCATTTGTTAGATTCTTCTCTCAATGACTGCTCAGCGGTGGGTCTCCCGCCTCTTAATGTTAAGAACCACTTTAAACTAGGCTTATGCCGTCGGAGGCGACGGCTGGGGGTATATCCCCGAACGCCCCCAATCCTCCAATTCCCCAATCCTTGAATAGACCTTGAATAGGCTTTCATTTGAACTGAATTTCAGGTCAATCGGACAAATGGTTCTAAATATATGCCAAAATGGTAATTTTACATCACAAAGCGCCACCTGGTGGCAAAATATTGAACCATACAGGTATGATGTCATCATGTGACACGTTGTGAGGTCATGACCTTCCAGTTGCACATAGTTTCATGTCAATTGGACAAATAGTTTCAAAGATATAGCAAAAATGGTGAATTTTATGTGACAAAGCTCCACCTTGTGTCAACATTTTGAACCAAACAGGTATAACGTCATCGTGGGACACATCCTCAGGTCATGGCCTTTCATTTGCACTTGATTTGAGGTCAATCAGACAAATATTTCCAGAGATATGATAAAAACTGTGATTTTTTTCAGTTTTTGGCCAATCTAGAAATTGTAAATTGTCCCAAATCAAATCAGTTCTTCCTCTTTATGATACGTACTTATATGCACAACTTGGAAGTTCTAATTGAAATATTACTGATGTTATCGTGTTAACACGTAAATCAGTTTTTGGCCCCTAGCGGCCAATCTAGAAATCGTAAATAGTCCAAAATCAAATCAGTTCTTCCTCTTTATGATACTTACTTATATGCAAAACTTGAAATTTCTAATTGAAATATTACTGAAGTTATCGCATTAACACGTAGGGTGGTGCGGCAGCGGCGGCGGCAGTCAGACCAAAAACATAATATCCCCGGAACGCCATTTGGCGTTCAGGGATATAATGACTCTTATGATCATTCTTAAAATAACGTGGGTTTCCCAAACAGGTTTGTAACTAAAGTGTCTCTTCAGTTCACTCTAAACCAAGGGTCACCAACCCTGTTCCCAGAGAGCTATCATCCTGTAGGTTTCTGCTCTACCTCCTATTCAGCACACCTGATTCAGCTCATTAACTACTTAATTGCCCAGCTCGGAAGCTTGTTAAGTAGCTAATTAGTTGAATCAGGTGTGCTGAATAGGAAGTAGAACAGAAAACTACAGGATGGTAGCTCTCCAGGAACAGGGTTGGTGACCCCTGTTCTAAACTAACCCACGTAACGAGAGAACATCCTGAGATCCAAAATTTCCAAAATGTTACCAAATGATTGGAAAAAGGGCAATATAATACCAATATATAAGAAAGGGGCCCATACCGAGCCAGGAAACTACAGGCCAGTGAGTTTAACTTGGATTTCGTGCAAAATATTGGAATCTATCATAAAAGATGAGCTGGACTTATTTCTTGAATGTTACAGTATCTTGAGGGATAGCCAACATGGTTTTCGGAAGGGAAGGTCATGCCTAACAAACCCTCTGGAATTTTTTGAAGAGGCCACCAGGACTTACGACCAGAGCAGGGCTTATGACATCATATACAGGTACTGGTCAACGAATTAGAATAATTTGAAATAGTGCAATCTTTACATTTTTTAATGCATTTTTTGTGCAGAAAGTAAATCAGGTGTTCACCGCGCCTGTCCTACTTGTTAGAGTAATCACAGAACTCTCTAGCTGTAAAAAATTTGCTCAACTGAGCTTTCCAAAAGGCCCATTTAGGCCATTAAACTGTGACACTGTTGTTTCATTGAACTAGAATAATTCTTAAGTCATTTCATTGAATTAGAATAAGTGCTTGAATTTTTGTTTTCTGTGAAGAGTGTTCACTGTGCAGTATAAAGTCAGGGTTGAGTAGAATTTCTAAGTTGTAAAATCAATCCTGGGTCAGCAGCGCAACCTCTCAACCGGAATAGTGGCTCAAATTCAACCCTTCGCCAATAAGGCTTGACCCAAACTAAAATTGCTGAGCAGCTCGGCATCAGCCAGTCTTCCGTCTGCAAAGTTCTCAAGAAAGACTGGAGCAAGCACACCAATTGTTCCGGCGTCCGAGAAACTTCTGCTTGCGACAACAAGCAGCTGAGAAAGATCGCAGTCAGCAACTGGTTCAAATCCACCTCCGAGCTCAGGGACTTGTGGAACGAGCAGACCAGCACTAACGTTTTGAGATCAACCACTTACCGTCATCTGCGCGAACTCGGCTTCAAATCTCGCGTTCCAGCAGTAAAACCAATGCTGAACAAGAAACAAATGGAGAAACGGCTGAAGTGGGCCAAAGAACACGGCGAGTGGACTGCTGAAGACTGACAGAAAGTGGTCTTCAGTGACGAATTACGCTTTTGCATCTCCTTCGGTGACCAAGGTCCTTGTGTCTGGCGTCGTGGTGGCGAAACCTACAACCACGAGGCCGTGAAAAGATCCGTCAAGTTTCCCCAGAGTGTTATGGTCTGGGTATGCATGTCCGCTCGGGGTGTAGGGAAACTCTGCTTCCTCAAGAAGACTGTCAATGCTGCCTTATACCAACATGTTCTGGAAACGTTCCGGATTCCGATTGTTGAGGAACAGTTCGGCGAAGAAGACCTCATATTTCAACAGGATCTTGTACCGGCTCATGCGCCAAAGTCGACCAAAGATTGGTTCGCCGAAAAACAGCTTGAAGTTTTGGCATGGCCGGCCAACTAGCCTGACCTCAATGCCATTGAAAACCTTTGGGCCATCGTCAAGCGGAAAATTCGCGACAGAAGGCCTACTACGCTGGACCAACTGAAGCAGAACATCGCCACAGCCTTGGAAGAGCCACCAAGCTTATTCCAGGTATAAAAGATGAAAGCTACAAGAAGAGGCTGAAGATCCTTAATCTCTTCAGTCTTAGGAAAAGGAGACTCAGGGGTGATTTGATTGAGGTCTTTAAATATGTTAAAGGGATTAACAAAGAGAATCATGTGGGATTCCTTCGACCAAGTGTTGTGAGTAGAACTTGGGGTCACAAATGGAAGTTGACCGAAGGTAAATTTAGCACTGATATTCAGAAATATTTCTTCACCCAAAGAGTAATTTCAATGTGGAATAGCTTGCCTGACCCTATTGTTGAGGCAGTGACCTTGGGGGTTTTCAAGAGCAGGCTTGACCTAAAGCTAGATACCATTGAGTCATTTAGTATCTGAAGGGATACATTTACAATAGAAACTGGCAAGCTTAGTTGGGCTGAAAGGCCTGTTCTTGCCATTCATGTTATGTTATGTTATCGGAAAACCCACTGCAAACCATGTGAATTTAAAATGCAGTATGCTTTTGCAGTTAACTTCTTGGCCTTGTTAAGAATCTGTGATGGTGATTCATTGTACACTGATTTATATATAGAAAACCAACGGATTGAAACCAACTTTTGAAAGCTGATAGCTACCACCCGTTGCTTTTAAAAAACAATATCCCTTACTGCCATTTATGCAGGGTCAAGCGTATTTGTGAGAGACCCAAAGATTTTGAGAGTAGTATGTCATGGTTGGGTGAAGGGACCCACTCGCACAGGGTGGTACAAACAAAAAGATGTTTAATAAATATACTTTTAAAACAGATAAAAACAGACAGGGGAGCAGCAGCAACACACACGGAGCTAAAAATGCCAGAATGCAGCTGCACTGCTAATTTGGCAGAGCAGCGCTTAAAAATACTCAACACTTCACCTCCACTTCAACGAGCAACAGGTGTGAAGGCGAAGTGGAGGTGAAGACAGGAGGGGGAGGGACTGCAGGGCCGAACCATCACAGAGTATATTAGATATGAAACAAAAATTTAGAGCTAGAGGTTACAAACAAAATCAAATAAATTCTGTGAAAAAATTTTATGAAAGTGTAAATTGGATCTTCTTCAAGGTTAACAATTAGGTACACAAAAAACTGTTTTTATTTCCAAATATTCTAAATGTTCTGAACAGATAATCAAAATACTTAAGAAACATTTGCATTTATTGAAGTCAGATAATAGTTTCAATAATATATTTGCAAATCCTCCAATTGTGACTTTTAAGCAGAATACTAATTTAATAGATCTTTCAGTCCAATCTGATCCTTCTCCTGCTAAAATCTCCTCACAGGTTCTTCTTTCTCCTTAACAACCTGGTAATTACAAATGTGGAACATGAACACAGTGCAATAGCACATATGTTTGTTCAACATTCTAGCATCCTCAAACGGGTAAAACAAAAAAAATTAAAGGTATAATCTCATGTTCCACTAAGAATGTTATTGTAGGAGCCATTAATCAGGTCTCTTTATGTTGTAGCCTATGCCAAGTTTACCACTGGGTGGCACTGTAGTCTGTGGTGGTGGGTAAACGTTATTGGTCACAGATGTTGCAGGTAATCAGGCAGGCATGGGTAACAAGGAGATCACATGGTTTTTACCACTGGTATCTCTGGTTCGTTCTTTTTCTGAAGTACAGATCCATAATTTATTCTTCCATGTTCATCATTTATTATATTCCACTCCCTTATAGGGGGAGAGAAATACACTGTTTTAGCTCCGTTTCTTGTTCTTGTTCTTCTCCTCCTCCTGACTTTTTGATCAAATGGGCGCCACGCTTTCATTTTACGGCCAAATGACCTGAAATTCCGAACAGGGGTAGCTTAGCAACATACGCCCAGACCTTTTTTTTTTTTTTCCATTTTTTGGATGCTGGCCATAGAAATGATTTAAATACCGGTAAGCTTTTTTTGGGTCATAATAGCCAAAAATGTATATTTTTGCCTCCTGTGCCATTATGGTCACGCCAAATGACCTAAGATTTGGCATGGAGATGGGAAGTAAAAAAGTACTAACTTACTCTAAAAGCTCACACACTGCAGAATTTGCAATCAGTATGGCTGGCACTGCAATGTCATCTTGTTACTGAATGTCACATTCCACGGCAGATCACGCCTACAATCACCTCTGTGTTAATGAATTCAAAATAATTCACTTGCAGCTGAATTAAATTCTACGATAACAGTTTTTTCTTTTTAAAGCATACAATAATTGGACTAAGATTTTGGCAACTCATACAATTGAAAAGATCAATTCATTGCGAAGCACACAGTCATTAAAATTAACCCCTTATAATTTGAGTCTGAATGAGAAAGATTTTCCCACCATTTTCCAAGGTTGAAATCATTTTAATTAAGCCATTTTAATTTTGTTTTCTTTCTTTCTTTTTTCAGTTTTGTTTCCTTTCCCAAAAAAATCTAATTCAGGCTCCTGTACGTTGGGAAATTATTAGATAGTTACACAGTTACACTATTACCTTACCATTTGAAGGCAAACATTTTGCTTTTATTAAAAATGTTATATTTAATGTTTTTTCATGTCTGTTATTTTCACAAAAAAAAGCCTATTTACAAGAGATGCGGGGTGATTTTATAATAGTCCTTTTTTGGAAGGGGGCAATTTTAGACGAGTCCATTTCTGATCGGGTGAGGGATGGGGAGTGAAATATCCTGCAATTGCTCGCAAATGTTGACTTTCTAGTTGTCATCAGCAATAAATGGGAGCCTCGTCCAAAGATAACGATTGCCTGAACTGAATCATCATGTAACAGCTTGTCAAAAACAATCTCCTGTCATACCCAGCCGAGTAGCTAATTGCAGGTCAAGATAGCCGCTACACAAGTTATAACCATGATCTCACCAGACAATTGGAACACGGGAGGCTGGGGATCAGAGCGCTTCAAAGGCCATGCAGTTTGTCTTCTGGGGAACAATGACTCCATCCATCATCATCCCGAAAAGAAAGAAACGTTCCGGGCAGCGACTAACACAAAGCAAAGGAGGTCTGGTTAGTGCGTACACTGTCATCAAAGGTTTGAATTGGTTGTTTGTGCTGTACGTATATGCGGTGCTGGGCTCCTTTACGGTGATTTTTGTATTTTTGCTACTAGTGTTTTGCGTATGTTATAAAATTTATTTGGGGAAAAAATGATACGCCATTACTGTGCTGAGATGGTGATGGTGCTTTTACCCAAATTAATTTTACAGGGGAAACGGAATGAAACTTTTAGCCTCTGAAATAATTTTTGTGACCTCATGGATGCTTAAGAACACAGCGTTAATTATTCATTAATTAGATCCTCCTGAGTCCTTCAGTGTGCGATACGTCTTGTTTACAAACATTGATGCCATATTCAGGCATATGCATTAGCGTGGTTGGGAAGAACAAGTGTAAATCAATACAATGAAACAGGGGAAGTATGGCATCCTGCAGTTGTGGAACCAATTCGGCAGACTATGTACAAAACCTTGACAGTACCACGAGGGCAAGATATTTACCCAAGCTTAAAGGTGCACTATGCAAGTTTGTTTACTTTCTACGCAATTATATTTTTGTCTCAATTCTCCGACATCTCTCCACGATCCGCTAGCTGCCTGCCCCTAAATTCACTGTGAAAAAAAACCCGGCCTCTGGAGACCGCACAGACATCACAAACTGCAAATAAACATAAGGGGCACAGGCTGTGCCCCAAAACATAACAAACCGTCCCGGCCAATCACCAACAAGAGTTGACAGTTATGGAAGCATGGGAAGAAGGAAACTATGGGAGGGAGGGGTGGGCTACCTCTGTTTTGTTTGAATTCGATTGTCAACAGAAGTGAAAGTAAACAAACTTGCATAGTGCGCCTTTCAGTACAACAAAGGTCTGTGTAGGCTTCTGGATCCTTACGAGCTGAAAGGTTAGAGGAACGACCCTTCTTTGGGTCTGGGTTGGCTGGATCATCACTTGATTTTTCTACATCGAACAGAAATTCAACATTTGTTGATCATCATTTGTTGACTGGATGTACGTTGGATGTTTTTACACACTTGAATGTTTCTCTGGGTACCCAAAATTTAAGCCGCAAAAGTACTGATCTTAGTCAATACTGATGAAGGTTGAAAACAGGATTCTTTCCAATACTAATATCTGAAGTGTCACTTAAATACTCGCTATGAGAAAGTAAGGAACCTATCGCATTACCCAACACGATGAAGATCATTCCCTTGCCATGAATGAATAATAAAATGCGAAAACTTAGCAAAATGTCATGGTAGAAATGATGGAAAATAACTTGCGACTTACCCGAAAGAAAGTGAATAGTACAAACACATGCGTGGGTCAACGGCATCCAGTTCTTGCATCGAATTGCATCAATCCATGTAGATTTTTTCGGTTCTCGATCAGGAATACGTAGGAAACGTATTCCTGAACCCTTCACGAAAAAGTTTGTACAGTTAATAAAGCTGCAACTGACTGGCATCATGACGGAAAGTGGAAGACAACTTTACTTCACCTATAAAATCAATTGTTATGTTGTTGCTTTTTTGCAGTTCTTGCATCGAATTGCATCAATCAATCAAAGTAGATTTTTTCGAAGGAAACGTATTCCTGAACCCTTCACGAAACGGTTTGTACAGTTAATAACGCTGCAACTGACTGGCATTACGACGGAAAGTGGAAGACAACTTTACTTCACCTATAAAATCAATTGTTATGTTGTTGCTTTTTTGCTAATCAAAATAAAATTTTCTGGCTAGAACCCTGACAACGCTTGTCCAGCAGCAGATGTCAGCTTCTTTACCACTAAGAGATATGACCATATTTGATGGTGATCCCTTGCAGTATTTCCCCTTTATACCTTTGAATATTGTGTTGAAGAAAAAAAACAGCTGTTATCAAGACTGTTGTCTGGAACAATACACCAGAGGGCAGCCAAGAGAGCTGGTGCGAAACTGCCTACGTATGCCACCACAAGAAAGGTATCAAAGAGCAAAAGGTCTTTTGAAACATTTTGGTAATGAAAACAGGATAGCAACAGCCTACATGGACAAAGCATCTGGATGACCTGTTCTTAAAGTTGAGGATGATCAGGCTCTGGAGGAATATGTGCTGTTCCTAAGAGGTTGCTGCAACTCTATGAAAGAGCTACAGTGCATGGAGTAAATTAACATTCCATCAAACATGAGGGATGTAATGATAAAGTGGCCATAAAAGTTGCGGGAAAAATGGAGGCCTGCAGCTTGCAAGATACAGGAACGACAAGGCTATAGGGTCACTTTCCCAGATATGGTGAACTTTCTGGAGAACAAAGTCAAAATCTTGTCTCATCCTGTTTTCGGCAATGTTACAGATACAAGACCAGGCACCACAATAAAGGCTGTAAATAAAAGCAAATCATTACCTAGGAACAACATTAAAGGAAGCAGTTTTGAGACAATCACTGCAGCTACTATAACAGCTGCAACTCCCAAGCCCACAGTGAACGACAAAGCAGCCCATAACATCTAAGAAATTGCCCAAAGATCCCTGCCTTTACTTTGCAGAGTTGCATCTATTATTCCAATGTCCAAAACTGCTCAAACTTTCTCAAAGGGTAAAAACTGAGTTCCTGAGAAGAAAAGGAATCTGTTTTGGATGTCTGAGCATTGGCCACACGAACAAGGAATGCCGAAATCCCCTGACTTGTGACGAATGCAGTCTGAAACATCCGACTATTCTGCATGTCCACAATAAGGACATCACAGAAAATGCCAATAAGTAGTGTACTTGTCTCTCTTTAGGCATGTGGTTGCATTGGGGCCGGAGACCAAAACTGTACCTTTTCCATTGTTCCAATACACTTGAAATCTAAGAAAAAAGACACGGTGCAGTAGACTTATGCCTTCTTATATCCTGGAAGCACCGCAAGCTTTTGTACCACCAGTTTCACAAAGAAGCTGAAACTCCAGGGTACAAAGACCTACATTTTGTTTCACATTATGGGCCAGGAAATGTTCATTAAAAGCTGAATCATTACCGGACTGGAGGTGGCTGCTTTGGACAGCAATCAATTTGTGGAGATCCAAGAGACATTTACACAGGAAACAATTCCTGCTTCAAAGACTAATATCCCTACTCGGGGAGACATTGAAAAGTGGCAATATCTGGAAAAGATCAAGATCCCAGAATTGGACGCTGATGTTGAAATCTCGATTGGGGGAAATGCGCCGAAAGTCATAGAAATAATGACTTCTGGACCTGGGAAATAATCAACAGGCAAGTGATGGACCTTACGCCGTGAGGAAACTATTGGGGTGGGTCATCAATGGTCCTTGGAGGGGCAATAGTGGTTGTTGCCAGAGAAGCTGCTCAACCATATATGTCAGTAGGATATTCATCGTCATACTGGATGAGCTGTTGGTTTCTCAGTATAACCAAGACTTCAGTGAGAGGATCCTGGAGGAGAAGCAGATGTCGTCAAGGGAGGATCTGAGATTCATGGAGATCTGGGAGAAGTCTACTTGCATGCAGGAAGGTGATAATTGCATAGACCTACCTTTTAAAGTGGATGACATCACAATGCCAAATAACAGGTGCATAAGTGAACGGTGCATGCAGAGTCTCAAAAGAAAGTTTGAAAGGAATAAGACCTACCAGGAGGATTATGCAGCATTTCTTACAGATATGATCGACAGTGGATATATTGAAGTGGTGCCTCCAGACCAGTTAGAATGGAAAGATGGCCGTGTGTGGTATCTTCATCATCATGGAATGTACCATCCAAAGAAGAAAACCATAAGAGTGGTTTTTGACTGTGGGATTTAAAGGTACTTCCCCGAACTATCAACTTCTGCAAGGTCCTGATCTCAAAAACTCTCTCTTTGCTATCTTAACAAGATTTAGACAAGAGAATGTTGCTTTAATGGCAGACATCTGGGCTTTGTTCCACCAAGTAAAGGTGTCAGAAAGGCATGTGGATTTTTTTCACACAATTAACCCCCAGATAGCAAGCATACATCGAGCCAATGTTGATTTTTCGTCAGCAGCCCTCAGCCGTTCTGTCGGCACGATGGTGAAATGTCCATCGGGCCAATGTCATTCAACCACTGGAAAACCGACCAAAGACGTAAAGGTTTCTTAATCCTTTCCCTGTTCATAAATACATAGGTTTATACTCAGCATAAAAAATAGTTTTGTTGCCATGCAAAACCTGCACCAGAGCCCCGTATGTTCTAGGCCATTGATTCTAAGTTGAACCCAGTTGGGTTGAGGCCCAAAATTGCTGCCTTTGGTTCTCTTCAGGCTCATGAAAACTCTCTCACAGGAACAAGAAGTTTACTTCTTCTCAGCCAGCAAGTTGCAGGATGAACAACAAGAGTTGTCAGAAAGACAACAAAGCTCGCCGGGGCAAGATTAAAGTTTTTCTGCACGCGGACGGACGCGGATGCCGGGGGTACGACAATAGCTCTCCGGATGTTACTCGTCCCGGCGAGCTAAAAAGCAGAACAATCACATGCATTTGAAGTAATAAAGACTATGTATTATTTAAAATGAATATTGCTTACATGAGTGTTTTGTTTGTAAAAACAAAAAAAAATTGTATTTCTCCCGATGGATTTTTGTGGCGGACAGTTAATTCAAGCCTCATATCCGGCCATTATGTTGCGGTGCCTTATTTGTACGATGGTTAAGTTTCTTAAATGGAATACTAGATATCGAAAATTCAATTCTGGCTCCTCAAATTAAATTACTCATGTTGGTGTGAAATTTGAACGAGGAAGAATGTAATTTCAGATATCTGCAATGCAATTAGAGATATCTAAAATTACATTTTTGCTAACATCAATTATATTTGAGATGCAGACTATTGCGGAGGAATTCCACTGAACTGACTCAATTAGTTTTGCCTCGAAGATGCACAGAAAGCAGTATGCGCAGATTCCGCTATCAGTGCCTGGTGAAAATTGCAGCCGGTCACGCCAGGAGAAAGCCAGGCAATGAGTTGCTCAGTTGATTCATACCAGATTCAGAAAATTAGAATACAATCAAAAACTCATAAATTACTCATTGCAAGTTCCATCTCCAAGTTCAATTTGGCTCAGTGTAAACCACCCAATTTGTCATGAAATAAATCCAATCACCACCATTTGGTAATCACACAATTTTATTATTTTAACGTAAAAAAGAAAACACTTTAAATAACACATTGTAATAAATAGTACATCCACTGTTTTGAAAAATAACCTCACCCTCTACTAATTGACCGACAAAGCCGTATAAACCATAATAAAAGCAAGAGTAAAAATCTTTGGAAATGTGGAATAATTTAGCGTAATCAAAATAATAAAATATAATCAAGACCAAATTCGTGCTTTTCACCTTTAAAATAAGTTAAAGGGACATTATCATCCAATACAATTTGCTGCTTAAATCATATCCAGATAACGCATTCGACTTCTATCTTTTTCCGTGTGATTCAACCCCCATTAAATTATTATATGGAACAAAGGGTCCAAGGAAACAAGCTATTCTCCCTTGAAATGGGCGTGCCATTTTATTAAAGCAGTCTCTTTTTCGTCCCTTGTATACGCTAGAGACAGCATTCACAGTACAATCACTGTCTTTCCAACGCAATTTTTATGAAATGAACAAGCTAGCCAGTGTGCATGGAGTACCTTTCCATAACCATTATGTAACATTAGTTTGTTAGGTAGCTGGCTAGTCAGTGTTGACTGTGAATTTAAAAACCATGGCAAGTTCAACCATGAATGTCTGTGACTCATTATAGCGTATCAAAGAGATGAAGCCCAGTACAAGCCTAAAACTTGCAACAAACGCAAAATTTACTCAACTCGTTTTATAACTTTCATATGACACACTAACTCCTAAGATCCTCTATATCATGTATATCCCTGGGGTAGGCTATCGTACCTCAGTGAGTTTTATCATTTGTCATGTATGTTTGTCAGTCATGCAGACATAGTCGAGGTCTAGGTGCAGAAAATCTAACTTATCCACTTTCTTTCGAGGTAGGCGATTCGTTTTAATAGCCAGATATCACACAAAAGACACGTAGTGTTCAAGTATCATCACCACAATGCATAATGCGATAATGCAATACAGATAAAAATGACAGCCATACTGAGCCAGGATGACGTCGCTATTTACAGCGCCCCTAGCGGTATTTCCTCAAAAAAACTGCCTGCTAGAAGGGTCATGGCGCGTTCCAAAAACTTATGGAAAACATCTGAAGAATTCGAAAGGATGACCCCACATTAAAAATGTCCAACACGATTGATTTTGTACATTTATGCAGCTATAGAGTGTGACTTGCTGTACCATGATAATGCCCCTCTAAGCATTATTTAATTTTGTTTTCAGAATAAAACATCTTGATTAACTATTAGGTTCACACATAGATGAGAAATTCAGTGTATTTTACTGGGACCAAATTAAAGGTCAGCATCAAAATATCTTTGGCTCCTTATTTTACAGCATAAATATGGTCCCCTTGAATGGAGACCACTTTAAAAGCATATTGCCCTCTTTTTCAGTAGCATATCACTGCCATAACGTTTAGCCTACTCTTTACACCAAAACATCTTCTACGACATTGTTTGAACGTTGATTGATGCCTATCATTCACTATAATATAAATTATGAACCGTTCTAAAATATGTAATGTATGAAAATATAAAACTTCATAATCAAAATATTCTACGACGTACAGAACCCCTAATATAAACACAACCATTATCAATTGTCCTGAACCATTTTTAAACCAACAAGATGGCCAGCATCTCGCCTACATCTCTGGATATGGATGGATAAGCCCGCATAAACTTTCACCTGAAAAGTAAGTCTTGCGCATTAGAACATTCATTTGATTTGTGAACACCTGAGTGTCATTGCATCATAAACTCTGAACCTGACTCAGTCTCTGAATATGTTAGTAGTAGCAGCACCAAGGGAAACGGACATCATTCAAGCACAGTGGGTGCTTAACTGAAGGCTGGCGTCCATGTTAGTTTCACCTTGGGAACTGAAAAACCCCAACTGCCATAGCTGGAGGTCAACAATACACATGGATCACTGGCATTCATGGGGCCTTACAGAGGAGAGGTGCTGGAATTTCGAGGGGTGGGGGGGGGGCGAGAAGAGTCCTGCTTCCTTTGTGGAGGTCAGCGCATGACATTTCTTGTGAACTGCAGGTCTTCCTTTCCTGATGCCAAACCCAAACCTTGGATGATATTGGCGGGACATCACATAGAGCTCTCATAAGTCATGGAGGGCGTTTCTGGCTGATTCTGCGCCATGCCTGCTTCAGTTCCTATTTTTTAAAGACAGAAATGGAGTGTCAAACTCAGTTATTAGAGGTTTTGCAGTCTCTCTTCAAAATGCTGCAAATCTGGGCCTTGAACCGAAGGTGTGAGGACAATTCATCAAATTATAAAAATAAGAAATTGAAAGTGAATACCAATTATCAGCAGACCCTGAGGCATTCCCTCACTGGAGTTTGACACCACTGCATGAGACGGTGAAGATCCTCATTATACAAACGTGAACATGGCAGAAGTGATCAAGGCACTTGATAGAAACCTTGGGCTCTGAACTTTAGGTGGTTTCATAAGCTTCTTTTTGCAGTGGGAGGGATAGTATTGACTTAAACTGATAAGGGTTCCACAACATATAAACCACCCTGCCCCAACAAACACGATGACATTCATGCTGTCCCCAGAATTTGGCTATTCTAGCAGGAAATGCCATCTCTGCTCAGGCATAAATGAGGACAGCCAACAAGAGAGGCACTGTAATTGCGTAAGCACTGCACAAAGCCCGAAACAAAGCAAACACAGGCAGATGGTGGCCTCAGTTTAAAAATGAAGGTATTGGTTCCGCAAAAATGGCCCGGTGGTCAAAGCAAATCATCACATTACTGCCAGAAGATTTTGGCAGAAGTGGCAAGTGCACATTAGAAAGAAAGGGAAATCATTTGCTATTCTGCAGCACAGTATTGCAGTTACATTGTAATGAGGCAGAATTTTTCAGGGGTAGATGCATTCACTGAAATTTGGTGCAGCTAATTCACAATAAAGAAATCATCCTCAAATTTTTCAGGATAGAGATGGGGAAAATATCTTTAGGACAGTGGATGGTTGATGGAAATTACAAATGTTTTACTTCACCCGATTTTCAGCAAACTTTAAGCCATTTTTGTGTTGCTAAAAGTCTGTAATGCAAATCGCATCTCAAACGACTTGTAATGACACATTTGAGAATACTGAAAATGTATGCTTGTTTTTAGCTGCTTTTAGCCTGTCAAATGACTTGTTTCACAATTTAGCGTTAGAGGTAGGGGACTAAGTTTTAGAATCTAAATAAGAGACGAACGTGCCTGTAAAGATTGTCACATTTTTTTGGTGCAAGGATTATTCATAATAGTGGTAGATTGATGTTTATCAGTATAGGAGAATTTTCAACGGCACACATGGCTTTAGGAAAAGGCTGGACAGTTTCAGCAGTTGTCCATCGTACGACTCACCCTCTGGAGTTGGGCTCCTGCTAGTAGGGTTCCTGGCCTTCTGCAGCAAGATGGGACCCGTCAGACCAATGATCAGGGCACCAATGGGGGCGGTGATGAGGATTGCCAGGACGGCAACAGTAAGGACGTCCATGCCATACTTCTCAAGGTCCACTGCCTGCTTAGTGCGTGCCAGGTCCAGCGCTGTCGAGCCGATGGCTGCCTACGCACAGTGGCCAAAATCCAGAGTGAGCACTTGGGCCACGGACCAAGCCTATTACCATAGCTAACGAGCTACAGTACAGACCAATAGTTTGGACACACCTTCTCATTCAATGCGTTTCCTTTATTTTCATGACTATTTACATTGTAGATTCTCACTGAAGGCATAAAAACTATGAATGAACACATGTGGAATGATGTATTTAACAACAAAGTGGGAAATACCTGTAACTGAAAACATGTCTTATATTCTAGTTTCCTCAAAGTAGCCACCCTTTGCTCTTATTACTGCTTTGCACACTCTTGGCATTCTCTTGATGAGCTTCAAGAGTTAGTCACCTGAAATGGTTTTCAATTCACATGTGTGCCTTGTCAGGGTTAATTAGTGGAATTTCTTGCCTTATCAATGGGGTTGGGACCATCAGTTGTGTTGTGCAGAAGTCAGGATGATACACAGCCGACAGCCCGATTGGACAACTATTAGATACATTTATAATTCCACGTTTCATTCATAGTTTTGATGCCTTCAGTGAGAATCTACAGTGTAAATAGTCATGAAAATAAAGGAAACGCATTGAATGAGGTGTGTCCAAACTTTTGGCCTGTACTGTTTATAAACTAGAGGTGCTATGTTACGATTTCATTATGCAAGTCTGGCTGCCATAATGTGACGGGCATCCGTTACAGCAAGGTGCAGCAAAGTTGGAGCTTATTTTCATTACGTTTTCTCTGAATGCCTGACTACTGCATCGCTGTAAATTGCAGCCACAAGAGAGGGAAAGTCGTTGACTTAACCTTTCACAGGTAGGTTATTTTCAGCTTGAACAACGGAGATTATTGGCTTTAAATCATCAAACTTAGCTATACGGTGCAATGATAGTCTTGACTTAGCCCACTCCCACAACCAAATCATGGGGTTACCACGGGGGTAATGTTGTGGCTTACAGGACCGGATCGGTCTGGTTATCTGGATGGGAAATAGACTTCTGATTTGTGCAACATAAACATTCAGTTTTATTAAGTTCCACAGAGTGCTATCTTACTGTCCTAACAAGCGAAAATACAGCAGTACGTTGAATCACTCCCGACTTCAGCGCCAGGCACGTCAGAAAACCTGTAGAAATCAGCATCCGCTTCACTCTCCGTAGTTGTGAATAGGTTTAGTAGTTCGTCCATCGTAATGTCAGTGTTTGGGTCTGCACCATGCATCGTATTTCTATCAAACAAAAAATAGTTATACATATGTGTCTGATCCAATTACAAACCTTTTTTTTTTTTTTTTTTTTTAAATAGATCCAAGTCGGATCCAATTTGCCAGTGTTTTTTCCCCTTAAATAGACATTTCTTCAATGAGTCTCCTTGTAAATTAGTTTCCTGACTTGGCAGCGGTCACAATAAGACACTTGTTCTCAAGGCTCCCGGCATTTGCAAAGATAAATTATTGTCCTAGTTAAAAAGTGCCCCATCCCAGATCGTACTGCTAGAGAAAATAAACCTTGACAGAAAATAAAGCCGGACAGAATGACATCAGTCATAATATTACTGTACCAAAGGGCTTTTAAGATAGACTGGATGTATACCACTATATATCCAAACAGTCCCAATGAAAAAATATGAATCGCTCAGGGGTGCATTTCCCGAAATCACTATTCTCACTTTCTTCGTAGGAAGCACTGGCAATGAATGGACAAAATATGTAAGCTGCTAACTTAGCAACTATGCTTTTGATAAATGCAATGGGCGATAATAGACAGAAATGGTGCTTCAAGGTAACTCTTCTATTCTTACCGGTCAGAAAATGTCCAGAATAAAAAGGCAGCTGAATGATTGTTAAAGAGGACCTATTTTGACATACTTCCAAGGTCATATTTTGATCTTTGACTCCCTTAGAGTACTCCTGATTGTTCAAAGTCCTAAACTGCCATCCTCAAACAAGTAGATCAGAGGGATCTAACAGGGATGCGACCTGGCCTAGCATCCGTCACGTGGCCTAGTGTCCATGACTGGTGGTTTCTTGTACAAGTGTGAACTCGAAATTGGCAAATGACCTTGAAAATCAAAAGGGAACCCTTCCTTTGTACCAATAAGCTTGTTGTAAGCCATTCATTGAATTAAACTTGAGTCACAGTGCGAAAACCATCAAATCGTGCAAAATTGACACTTTTTTTACCTGTGTGACCTTGGGATTTGACGGATGACCTCGAAAAACAATAGGGAACACCTCCTCTATGCCTAGAAGCTATTTCCAAAATTTCGTAGCGATCTATGAATAACTGGAGTAACAGCGCGAAAACCCGCAAACAAGGTCGTGATCTCTGTGAACTTGACCTTTGACCTCGACCTTGTGCATGGACATCACTTTGGTGAAGGTCAATAATTTCATGATGATACGACGACAGGAACATGGTGAAAAAGGTGTCACAGACGGACGGACAGACGGACAGACAGAAGCGTTCATAGAGCTGCTTGGTAGCAGCTAAAAACCCCATTTGTAGTCCATTGTAGTCTCTGCCTGAAACGCCTCGTTGGAGGGGCTCTTCCGCTAAGGCCCACACTCCTCGCGTGCCCTCTTTCTTCTGACTGCCCAGCTCTGTGGAGGGCAGATCTAGGAGGGACAAGGCAGCAGAACACAGTTTCCCAGGTCCCCCTCCTCAGAGTGAAACTGAGATGTGTCTCACAAAGGAATCGATGGGCATATTCCACAATCAAACGCAGTATATGTGTGTAGACCTAATGAAATTAACTTGTTCTAATAAACGCAACGGCAAAAGTGGAGGACGCAGTGTGAATGTCTGGCAGCTCAAGCTCAAATTTGCTGTCTACCTACGGCTACTATGGTGAGTACACCGGTGTTTCTACTCTATAGCTAGAATTGAGGGAAAGCTACAATCCACCCCATATAGACACATTTGTAGAATGGGTCGACAAACCCAAGTGTAGACTGGAGACCGTAGAAATCTGGTGGATCTTAGTTTAGAGGGAAACATGGACAGTGAGGAGCAGCAAAAAGTGAACCAACAACTTATGGACTGCTTTGGTGTGTATTATAAAGACCTGCTGATTCGTGTGCATAGCTATAGTGTGTCGTTACCGTGGAGTAACGAACAGCTTCTGCGCTGGTGTACGACGAAGAGGCGAAAGCTCCAGCCTAAACGGCCTTTTCAGAAATTGCCCATGGAAGTGGTTACTTATTGCGTTGGAATGACCAGCTTTTACTCACAGAAAATGGGCGCGATAAGCCGCTTTCACACCGGATGCAAAACAAAATTTTCCCGCGACAGATGCATTGTCTTTTGATGCATTTACTTTGAATTTAATCTCTCGCGTGAAAAATTTGTTTCGTGTCCGGTGTGACAGCTGCTTACCGTGCCCATAGGTGTGCATTCACGTCTTTGCATTGACTTTGAATGTAGCTAATCTGTCGCGCAAAAAATTTGTTTCACGTCAGCTGTGGAAGGAGCTTTACATGCCCATAACGCGTGTATTCAAGTCTTTGCATTGACTTTGAATGTAATCTGTCCGATTTGACAGCAGCTTTAAGAATAGTACGCGACAGCTAGAGAGAGCTCGGTTATGTTATGAGCATAATACAGGTTTTGCAGTCTGTAAGTTACGTTAGCGTGAACAAGTTATACATGTTACTTATATGGAGCTAGCGAATCGATCACTTCCACAGGAAAGAATTTCCGATTTAATCCCCGGCTTTTTCGGCTTTTTATTAGCCACAACAATTTCTAAAGGGGGATGAAATTATGTCACGGTAGCGCAGAGACATCCTTTGTTATACCAGACACATTAGAGCTTCTGTGTTTCGCGATTGCTTTCATGGTAGAATCAGAGAGCTAGCCCAGATATATATGATAGGGATCAGGCTGATCCCGGTCATGGATAAGTGAAGCGATCACTAGCAGCCATAAACAAACCCAAACCGGTATCCCAAGCACTGCAAAACCTGTCTGGTCTAACTGCAGCCTTTTCAGCCCAGCTTTGGGACACATACTGCACCTCTCCGGTTAGCTTCAACTGCAGTGGCTACAATCTGGCAACGTTATGATGAAACTGCCACACTGATGCTTACCGAAGTAACAAACATACCGATCAGAATTACTGCATATAAGTTAACCAGGAGCATTTTTAATTAGCACGGTGGCATGCAAACTGTCATGCAGTAGCTGGTAACCAAGCGGTCATAACTACAGAGACAAACCCTTCCAATACAGGTTTTACAGACAGCAAGTTCCATTACCATGGACAGTTATACCAAGTATCCAAATTACAAACAAGTATTTAAAGTTAGCTTCAAATGAGGTTTATGTTCATACACCTTCGGTAGAATTTCCTCTCATATTACTCTTGCTTATTCAGGACACGAACATTAGCAACAGTAACTTGGCTACATTAGCCGCTGTGCTGCAGCCACAATAAACTGGCTATCATGTCAGGTTGGCCTATGCAGTCAAAGCAACTTACAGCTTCTGTGTCTGTGAGTCACGGACAGTCGCAACCAATACAGACTTTATCTTCAAACGTTTTACAAAGCCTGTGTTTGAGGCCAGTTTTTTGTCTTAACTATCGCTAGCGGTCCTGCTAGCCACCCGTAACACATTAGCTTCACTTATATTATTTGCTGTTATATCATTACTTACTGCTTTTGGCTCCGAGCGCTTGATTGATACAACTGCTTCAGGTTTGAGAAGCAGCTGAAACGCTTATCCTGTGTCGAATTACCCTTTATTGCCAAAGCTGTCTTTGGTGAAATGCTGAGCGCAAACAGCTAACGTTTCCTTTGGCCGTGGCTGTTTGCTGCCAGCAAACAAAAAAAGCTACCCACTGATTTCAGGTGGCATCCTCTTTTGGAAGAGAAATAGGTATTTTTCTTCTCGCCCAAAAGTAAACGGACAAGCAGCTTTGGGAGAGATACTGACAAAACTGCACCTCAAATGATCTGCAGTTCTTCTTTTGTAATTATAAAAGTTTAGACACTACTAAGGCATAGTATGATCTGCTGTTGTTAGTGCCTGCTAGAATAGTTTCTGGTGTGGGCAGGTCCAGCGCCGTGATTGGCTCTGGCTTGGTCTGTACTAATCGGACAGCACAAACTGACGTCAGGTTTTGCCCAGATCTCGCGAAGATCTCGGGAGGAGCTGGATATCACATTCAAGAAATCACATTCTTGGATCGCACCTCTGTATCTTATGTTTAGAAACTTTTCAGAGGTTGAGTATGGACAACCAATATTATAACATTACTAATATGTATTAAATGAAGGATCAGCATGTTAGGTCCCCTTTCATTTGCATCACTGATTCAGCTGCGTTCATTAAGCCAGGTCGAGTTACCATTACGCGTACCAACCGCCTTTGATCTGACATCAGGACAATCGCTATAGATACTATAATTTATGTGCCGATTCAAATAGTGACATTAAACAGTGGTTGATGAAATTATTTAATGTTTTGAAATGTGTCTGACATTCTGGAAACCTGCCTGTGAGGTTCATGAAAACACGTTCTTGGATCGCACCTCTGTATCTTATGTTTAGAACCTTATCAGAGGTTGAGTATGGACAACCAACATTATAACATTACTAATATGTATTAAAAGAAGGTTTAGCATAATAGATCCCCTTTAATGATATTTACCGAAATATTAACCAGAGCTTATTTGTTTACATGAGTTTCAGCAGGAGGTACGCTCGCCATAAGATGGCGGTCAGCTGTGCACACACTGGCTGATCTGGAACAAATAACATAGCGCCTCTAGTTTATATATCTCATTGACCATGGCTGTTAGCGTTAGCACTGTTATGATTTGTGCCATTAGCACGAGCGCAATTAGCTTACTTGTACGGTGGCTTTTGGGACCCAGGCCAGGGCGATGAACACCTTCTCCTTAAAGTTGAATCCAGCACACATGACCATGAGGAAGGTAAAGAAGACCCGCACTGTCAATGCAATGCAGAGTGCAGCCACACCAAGCCCTGAACAAAGACACAGCCAGAGAATAAGTAAGACAGTTCAAGGGACATAATGAAAATGATGCAGTGAAATCTACAAAGGAACAAGATGCCATCTGGGTAAATTAGAAAAGAACAGGAATATTTAAGCGATGGGACAAACAAGATAAAGCAATAAGGGGATGTATATTAGTGGCTGTTTCTCAATGTCTGACTGCACTTGCAGAATTACTGTCTTGTGAGACCTTCACATCATATTCACTGGCAAAAGTCATGAACCAATGTCAAGTTCACCAATAAGCAAGATAGCATGAGGAAGCAGTCTTGATTCTCCTGAAATATCAAGGATGCAACACTGCCTTGATGGGAATGGAGCTCAAATACAATTATTAATTGTGCAAATATGGATGAGATTAGCAAAGCCAAATTAAATTTAGTTCTACCATTTCTGAAAAAAAATCTTGCCGTCTTTAAGATTGCATAACAATGAAATTGAAGAAAGAGAATGTAATGTACTTGCCGACCCCATCTCATTATAAGTGTACAAAGAATAATTAAAAATGTATTATGAGCTTAGTTGGTTTGAGTTACCCATATTCATCAGTAAGGGCTAAGGGTATCACTGTTAGTGTATACGTACATGCTGCAGCGTAATGCAAGTACATTCACAAGCAGGGAGCAGCAAGTGAAAGAGGAGGTCATGACAGCCTGCTGCATGGGCGTAGTTTTGATTTCAAAGGTGGGGGGGGGGGACATTTCAGTCGCAAATTCTCAAAAGGGCTTTAGTTCTGAAGTAGAACAAAATAACCATGTATTTTAATTGTTAAATAAATAAATGCAAAATACATCAGAGAGTAATGACATTGATAAAAATATTGGCGTACCCCGTAAGGTGGAAAAGAGCACAGTAAAACCACCCTGGATCGAGGTGGGTGGGGAGTAATGGGGGTGACCACTTAATCTCGTAATTTTTCACCCGTTCCTGAAATTAAGTAAGAATTTGGAATATCAGTACTCTGATAGCTGCCAATTAAGCAGTATGAATTTCAAAATATGTATTTATCTTAGAATCTGAGCCCAGTGGCTTTTAAAGCCACATTATGTGGGAATTGGAATTTTTCAAAACAGGTTCTCCGTGCTAGACCACAGTTGTAAGTCGCGTGCTTCACCTGCAAGCCCCCCAGGAAAACAGTAAACGCCAGAGTAATAACTGTTGAAGCTTGTTAGTTAGGGCAAAAACCATATCACATTGCTTAAATATGACAATTATTTTCAAAGATTTTTCTTAACTAACGTTAGCTAGCTAGCTAGATGGCTATATAATCTCAACGATAATGTAATTTGCAATTATATACGGAACAACATAAGGTAGCCAATGATAATGTCTCCAGCCAAAATGCATGCTTGCTGTGTTCAGCTAACAAGAAGCTGTTAGAGGTTGTGTGGGCGTGATTGCGTTGAAAGCAACCAATCATAAGAGGGCTTGTGCCTCCCTCTACCAGTGTGTACGCCTTACCGAGAAGCTTACAGCCTGTAAAGTCGCCTTTAACTTGTTTTCAGCCAATCAGAGTTGTCAAAACTTCTCCCCTACCTATCTTGTTTGGGAATCACACATTTGAGCTTCGGTGGAGGTAAAACGTTCAGCAATCAGTGGTTCTCAAACTTGGTCCTGGCGCCCCACTACGTATGCTGGTTTTTGTTCCAACCATAATTGCAATCTTATGATTTTAAAAAGCTGGGACCGGTTCCACAAAGTAGGATAGCTTAGTTTGCCTGATATCTGCTAAATGTAAAACCCGGAACAGATCTTATTACTGCAGTCCATGTTCCAGATAGTAGAGGAGTTTTACTCGGTGCACTTATCCAGCTAACTGAGTAATCCTGCTTTGTGGAACAGGCCCCTGTTGATTTTTCTTAACTAGGCGCATTTACATTTACAGCAGTTCTTTATCCTCTTCATCCACATTTGACAAATCTACACTGCCTGGCCGCACACTCAAATATTTAGTTGGAACCCTTGTAGCTTTGATTACAGTGCATATTCGTCTTGTCATTGTTTTGACAACTATATGCAATGCCAGAACATTTATTTTCGATCAGAAATGCCATGATTTTTGTCCAAGATCTTGTCTCCTCGACATAATGGTTGAACCACTCGGTGGTCTTGAGTATATCCCAATAACTTTTATTATGTTCAAGGTCAGGACTTTGTGGTGGAAAATTTGTTTGTGAAAATGATTCCTCCTGCTTGGTTTTGTCATTCATGGGTTTCTTTGCTTAATACAGGCCAATAACTTGCCGGTTCTGAAATACTGTGACATCGTTTCCACCATCAGGGAATGTGTTTTCCGGCATGATTTTGTAAGAAATGAATAGCAACGCACTTCATCAGTCAGGGTTAAAATGATTATTGCCAATAATGAAACCGCAATAATGATCCAATTTTAGAATTTGTTCATTAACTTCCAAACGGTGACTTTTTTTTTGGCCGGGCAGTGTATTTATGCCATGAAGATTAAAAATTCCATATCAAAGATGGGAACTATTTAAAACTAGTACAAACAAGTCGACATGGTCTACAACATCCCCCGCCACACCATAACACACCAAATTTGGTTACTGTATCTGTAGTAGTTTCTGAGTAAAGCTGTCCCCTTTATCTCGGACGGACGGACGGACGCACGGACGGACGGACGGACGGAGGTCAAACCTATATCCCCCTCCCACTTCGTGTTGGCGGGGGATAATAACTGCTGAGGGAAACAATTTAGCCATTCATTTAAGCAATGTAAACAATTGGTTAATCAAAAACAATAGGTTCTCATCGGTGAAGCTGTTGACACATGGTTGCAAACACTAATTATTTACTGGCAAACAATAGAGTTGCACCAGTTTTGTGTTATGTTTATTAAGTTCTGGCAAATTATTCTGTGAGAAATCAGAACACCACTGTGAGCAACCTAGTTTGGAGCTTACTGATTTTATTAGTCTAATTTGATCTGTTGGATAATGTTTTCACCTGAAAATCCTCACATTCTTCATGGCACAATGGATTTGTCCATCAAAACGTGGGTGAAGATGGTAAATAACTGCTCTTAACATGGAATGCAGCTAATTAAGACAAATAAACAGATGGTTAAAATCTTACGATTGCAATTGTGGTTGGAACAAAAAGCAACATACTCAGTGGGGCGCCAGGACCGAGTTTGAGAACCACTGGCAGAGGTCAACATGCTGATTTACACTGGTAAGAAATTAACCACTTAAATGGTCCTGAAAACCAGATTTAATCTCAAAATACCTCAAAATATCAAATCCTGCTTCGTAGTGCAGTCCCAGGTCAGATCTGAACAGAGACGTGCCCTCAGGGGAGGCAGGGACTTCATTTTATCGGTAGATTTTGTCAACCTGTGTCCACAAACTATGCCTGATTGACAATCAGTCAAATTTAACTTTTTTTCTTTACCAAACAATTAAGAACTAGGCTGTATGTAGCCTATAACGATTAAGTGAGTGACAAAAAAAATCCCTCTATGTCTACGCTTCGATTCGAGACTGCAAGTATGCAAATCTTAATAATTGATTAGAAAAAACCTCAACTCCCTTGGTAATTCCATGCATGGTTTTGACCTTTATCGGTTTTTGAAAGAAGACTGGAAATAAACTCTGCATTTTTTGAATGGCATTTAAAAGTACGTATTTAATGGGGGAAACATAATCATAAACATATTGGCCACACATTGAATGCCGCATAAGAAAGGTTTTAATATTTGTTAATGGCATCGGGTCAGCTTCCTTTGGCACGCCATTCTGCTATTTAGTCTATCGTTAATCAATCCTCAGATTGCTAATCAAGCAAAGTAATATTAATTATTGTTTGTTTAATGGTGAGGATTCTGCTTCCCCTCACTGACCTCCGACCTCACTGGATCTGAATTGTCATCACCAGGGATGAAACAATATTGACTGATTTAATCGGTATTTGTTTGCTAAGCAGCTCACTTTAACAATCAATCGCCCAACTCAACTGGGTCGTTTAAGGAAGTTCCTAATACTGTTTATCTAAGTAGCTACCTATATAAGAGGGAAACAAGCAGTTCCCCGCAAAATAGATGTTCGTAAATTGGGTTTAATGTGGCTAGCATAGTTTTTTCTTCGTATAAAATCTTGTGTAATCGGTCTTCGGTGATTAGGGGGTTCTCGCACTACCATTCGCCAGCGTTTTTTCATACATGCTGGCAAAGCCTGTCGTTTTGAATGAAAGGCAGGACTTGGAGAGAGGAAGGGAAGGAAAGTTGAACAAGATTGGCAACTGGCTAATGTTTTGGCTCATTGGCGTTTATGAGGAGTTTCTTTTTCACTGGGGTGAAGAGACGTTTGTGCAGTGTATTTGAATCATGTGAAGAGCAGCTGCAAAGGAGGGGAGACAAAAGGAACTCAGCTGCATTCATGATTGAGACTAGCAATGACAAGACAGCTCTGTCACAGGAAGACAAACTGGGACTAATCTTGGGCAGGTAACCCATGCCACAAAACCCTTTTGTTATTGAACAGAGCTGCTATAGTAGCAACAGGTCAATGTTTCCTCGTCGATCAATTACACAATTGTCTGTCCTACAGCACAATACTCTCACATCGAACACTAAAAAGGAAAGTTCACCAGTGGGTCTTGGGTTTTGGTAAATATTCTCCAGTTTGGGGAGGGGGCGTGCCTTGTAAGCTGAAGGCCCCTGCTCTTACCAACAGTGCCAGCATCCAGGGTTGAGACAGTTATTTCTGCTCCAATCAGCCCAAAGAGCAACGGCTGGAAGATCTCCCAGGCCCCGCCTACAACCTCCTCAACAGCAGACTGTCAAACATAGAGAAGAGTTGTGTTAAGACGTGCATGATTTTACTAGAGCAGCAACAGTAGCTTATCTAAGTCTATCTATTTCCAGTCCATGGCTTATCCAGAGGCCAGACAAAAATGTGTCAAATTAGCCTTAATGTGTAAAGACATGGGATTCAACAGAGCTTATTTTGAGGAAGGAGTCTTTAAAGGAGACCTATTATGCTATTTTTCCAAGTTCATATTTTGGTCTTTGACTCCCCTAGAGTACTCCTGATCGCACAAAGTAAAAAAAGGGAACTTATTTCGCTCATACTGCTATCCTCAAAGAAACCCCATTTGTAGTCCATAGTAGTCTCTGCCTGAAACGCCTCATTGGGGTGGCTCTTCCGCTACGGCCCCCACTCCCCGTGCGCCCACTTTCTTCTGACTGGCCAGCTCTGCGGAGGGCGGATCTAGGCGGGACGAGGCAGCAGAATGCAGTTTTCCTGGTCCGGCTCCAGAGTTAAACTGACGCATCTCCCGAAGGAATCGACAGGCATATTCTGCAATCTAACGCAGTACATGTGTATAGATCTAATGAAATTAACTTGTTCTAATGAACGCAACGGCGAAAGTGGAGGACGCAGTGCGAAAGTCTGGCAGCTCAAGCATGAATTTGCTTCCGGCAACAGTGGTGAGTACAGCGATTTTTCTACTCTGTAGCTAGGATGCAGGGAAAGCTAGAACCCATCCCATAAAGACACATTTGTAGAACAGGTCAACATGCCCAAGTTTAGACCGGAGACCTTAGAAATCCGGTGGGTCTGAGTTTAGAGGGAAACATGGACAGAGTTGGTAAATTAATAAAAAACCAAGAACGTTGTCCCGATGAAGAAGCAGACTCCGATGTTCGTGGCAAAAGCAGGAAAAAGTTTATTACACAGCTGGTCGTGAGAACAACAGCGTGATGCAAAGTTCCAAAATTCCTTCATTTTAAGCAATTTTATACATGTTAAAGTACAGACATTTGCAAAGGATTTCTTTAATGTTATCAGAAGTTGTTGCTGATTGGTTCCAGGGTTTACACATTGATAAAAAACAATACTCTACAATTGGGCCTCTCCTGAACCACCCAACTTTATTGGTTCAATAGATACCCAACCCCTGGAAGTGAGCTCCATATGTGGGCATACGGAACCTCCAACTAAGAGGTGCTAGTGCCCATTGTCCTGTCGGAACTGAAGACAAACGGAGATCCCAGCTGGAAGTCGCAAATAGGCGATATGTCCTGCAGGACCCAACGGCTTTATCTCCTAACACACATTCATTACCCATTGATCAAACCATCTGGCTCACCTCATATTGCTAACACCTAAAAATTCTGTTTCCCAACAACAGTGAGGAGCAGCTAAAAGTGGACCAACAGCTTATGGACTGCTTCGGTGTGTATTAGGACCTGCTGGTTCATGTGCACAGCTGTGGTGTGTTGTTAGCGTGGAGAAACAAACAGCTTCCATGCTGGCATATGACGGAGGGGCAAAAGCTCCAGGCTAAACAGCCTTTTCGGAAATTGCCTGTGGTAATGGTTTACTTATTGCTTCACAATGACCAGCTTTTCCTCGCGGAAAATGGACGTATTGTGGATAGTGTGCAGGAGCTAGGTAGAGCTCCGGTTATGTAATGAGCATAATACAGGTTTTACAGACCGCAGTTCCGTCTGCGTGAACCGTTGCTTATGTGGAGCTAGCAAATCAATCACTTTTACAGGAAAGAATTTAATATTCAATCAATGGCAATGCAGAGAAATCATTTGTTATACTGGACACGTTATAGCCAGTGCACTTCACTATTGCTTTCACTGGTAGCATCAGAGAGCTTGCCCAGACATTGGAGATGTATCAGGGTGACCCCAGTCATGGATAATTAAAGCGATCGTTTCATAAGCACCCAAAAACGCACCCCAAGCTCTGCAAAACCTACGTCTGGTCTAACTGCAGCCCAACTCGGCAGACACATACAGCACTTCTCCGGTTAGCTTCAACCGTAGTGGCTACAATCAGGCAACGTTATGATGAAGCTGTCACATTGATGCTTACCAAAGTAACACAAGCATACCGATCATAATTGCTGCATATAAGTTAACCAGGAGCTTTTTTAAATAGCAGAGCACGTGAACTAACATGCAGTGGCTGATAAGCGGACATGACTTTGAAAGTAATCTGTCACGCGAAAAATTTGTTTCACATCCGGTGTGAAAGCTGCTTAATGCGCCCATAACGCCTGTATTCGCGACTCTGCATTGACTTTGAATGTAGCTAATCTTTCACGTGAAAAATTCGTTTCGCGTCCAATGTGAAAGCAGTTTTATGGATAGTACGCGATAGCTAGAGAGAGCTCGGTTATGAACATAATACAGGTTTTGCAGACTGAAAGTTCCGTTAGCATGGACAACTTGCCCATGTGGAACCAGCCAATCAATCGCTTCTACAGGAAAGAATTACATATTTAATCTTTGCCTTTTTCGGCTTTTTATTAGCCACAACAATTTCTAAAGGGAGATGAAATTATGTCAAGGTAGTGCGGAGAAATCATTTGTAAACCAGTAGAGCTTCTGCGTTTCATATTGCATTCACGGTAGCACCAGAGAGCTTGCTCAGACATTTGTGAAGTATCCGCCTGATCCCGGTCATGGATAAGCGAAGTGATCACCAACTGTAGTGGATACAATTAGGCAATTTTATGATGAAACTCCCACATTGATGCTTACCAAAGTAACACAAGCATACCGACTAGAATTACTGCATATAAGTTAACCAGGGGCATTTTTAATTAGCACGGCACGCAAACTAACATGCAGTAGCTGGTAACCGAGCAGTGATAACCACAGAGACAAACCCTTGCAAAACAGGCTTTATAGACGGCAAGTTCTGTTACTGTGAACAGTTGTACCGAGTATCCAAATTACAAACAAGTATTAAAAGTTAGCTTCAAATGAGGTTTATGTTCACACACCTTCTCGAGAATTTCCCCTGATATCACTCTTGCATATTTAGGACACAAACATTAGCAATCATCTGCTGTTCTTCTTTTGTATTTCCAAAAGTGTTGACGCTACTAAGGCATAGTATGATCTGCCGTTGTTACTGCCTGCTAGAATAGTTTCCGGTGTGGGTAGGTCCAGCGCAGTGGTTGGCTCTGGCTAAGTCTGTACTAATTGGACGGCAAAACCTGACATCAGGTTTTGCCCAGATCTTGAAGATCTCGGGAGGAGCTGTTCAGAGAGGAAATCACGCTGACGAAATCGCGTTCTTGGATTACGGCTAAACCCCTGTATCTTATGTTTAGAAACTTTTCAGAGGTTGAACATAGACAACCAACATTATAACATTACTAATATGAATTAAAAGAAGGATCAGCATAATAGGTCCCGTTTAAAGGATAAATCATAAAAAATTCAGGCTGCATAATTGACATACACAACGATACCTAAAGTTTTAAACTTGAACATCATTAAAATATTATCTTTTTTTTAAAACTATACAGTCTGGGTTATTGTAAAGGTGAATTTGGAGATTTTAGGCACTCTTACAAACTCCCATTTGACTAGCTACAAAGTTCACTCCCCCAGTTCCCGTCCCCTCCCTCTAAACTCAATCCCTCTCAACCCCCTCCTGAGACTCAAGAACACACACTCGCCCAGCGCTGTGTACAGGCCACGGACAGTTATAACTCTCTGACAACCCTCAGATGTAATGGCCTAGAATAATCTCAAATATTTTTTAAATAAAACTTTTTCAACGAATATAGCAATGTACTGTGGTCACATACAGTATTATAGGTGATTTCAGAAAAGTAGGGAGTGCGGGTGCCATTGATAATTTGTATAATATTAGCAGCACTAAGCCCAAACTGGCAAATGGTAGCACATAGCCAACATTGATAATTTTTTGCTGCTAATCTGATGCTAGTTGCCAGCCCCAAGCCAGTTGTTTTCAACTATGGGGGAAATGGATAAAATTTGTTTCCTTGAAGTCCAGGTAGAGCAAAAAAACAATGTGTTCTGACCTTGTCTCGCCATACAGAAATGAGTAATTTAGCACCCTGGCACATTTTAATGATTAAAGAAAAGCAAAGTTTACCACAAAAAAAAAGCATCAAAACTGCGAAAAATTAAGCCCTATACTCGGCTCTGAAACATTGTAGACGTGTCCACAAATGCTGCTGAAACCAAGCCCAATCGCAAGGTGCCACTTCTCAGCCCTGCCACAAGTTGACGACAGCAAGAGAAATGGATGCTCCAGCAAAATTTATTAGAATAGAACAGCCGTGTCTACATGTTTGAGCCATCAACGCTGGAATCCAGTTTGAAACCTGCAGGCATTGCAATCAAACTCGTTCCTAATGGTCAGCAACGCAATCGTATCCCTCTCCAATTATGCAAGTAAGCCATTTTTAGTACGAATGACCAGGTCAAATAAACTCAGGCCATCAATGAATAAATAGCCAGAATGATCCTTGACCCTCCATCACATGGCTCTTCACTGAAGTAATCCACCCGTTCATCATGTCATTATTTTTCAGAAATTTAAATGGGGCGACCAAGGTTTTATTTTTAACTTCTTGCATTCAGGAAGATGTATTTTCGGAGGACTAAGGCGTCACAGCTGACTGTGTTGAAAACTGAACACTAGCTAGCTAAATATGGCAGGCCTGGCTGAAGTATGTGATTTAGCAGGTAACCACAGATGCAATGCACTCTTAACTTTATATAGTGCTTGGGGTGTGATTATGTTAATGCGGGCCTGAGTGCGTCATCAAGCCATGTTTTAGCCCAATCCCGAAAAATCCAAAAAATAAAATTGGTGAAAACCTGTTCAACAGTTTAACTCCACAGTTCAACACCAGTTTAATTTGCAGTATTGTCAGCGACTATTTTCTAACATGTATACTGTATTTAGAGGAAAACCTGATTTCACTTTACCCAGACTTTAAGTTTCTACTTTCCAGGTCATTCACTCGGCTATGTTGGTTAACAAGGCACAGATTTTTAATTAACATTCTGTATCATAGCATACTTATCCAGCTAACAAAAAACCCACATTGTCAACCTAATGTTAAATGTCAGATGATGCTAGCCATTACGGTAGCTAACGTTGGATGGCAAGAGCCAATGCCAGCAAACTAAAGTCAAGCTGAAAAGGTGAGTGACAGTTACACACCTAGCCTGCTTTTTGAACACCACTTATCCTAATAGACCCCTTTTCTGACCACGTCACAGTGACATCACACAGGAATGCATGTGTGCGCTGGCTGCAGAAAGAAACCGGGAAGCAATTCACTCAAGGGAACTTGAAGTGGAAGGAAGGGCTGAAATGTGATTTGAATATATTGTGCTGTGCGGTGGGGTGCCACAGCCGATGAGGTAATTATAAAAGTATTCACTTTTAGCAAATCCCATTAGGTAACACTGTTCAGTGATAACTGCAGACATCTTTGGGTGCAAGTCATCCAAAGTCGGGAATAGAAAAAAGAGCTAAAAAAAAACGGACTTTACAATGATAATCTTGACATCAGGTAGCACACTCAGTTGGCTACAATACTTGGAACAGATTTATGGTCATTTTCTGATGTAGATTTAACTCACATATATTTGTCTACAACCAACAGGATATCCATGTTTATAGGCACGCATATTGGAATCAGACTAGTTTGAAAGCCTATCTAATTTTGTAAAATTGAATTGAATTGAAATTGTTGTCTGGGTAATGTTAAATTCAACAAATTGGGAAATACTATCAGACAAAGTGCACAAGCTGCGATTCTGTCACAATGTTAGACTCCATTTGGTGGGATCCTTTCACCACTGACAGGATGCCAGTGCATGAGGGTCTGTTAACAATACCCATTCTCAAAAGTCAATTTGGCCGCATAAACGTGCAGATCCCCACGTAAAAAGTTGCTAGAATACAGAGTCGACATTTAAAAACAAGAAACAACAAAATAGCTGCACATAAAAATAGTTTTTTTTATGCTAGCTAGTTTTCTTCTTTTCTGTGTATCTTTTGGCGGTCGGATTCTTTTTGCAATCAATGTGCAAGAACATCATCAGTGTTTCTTCACAAATAACTGGTCTATTCTTTCTTCAAATCCTTCTTCTCTAGCACAGTCTTCAAGAGCTTAAAAGTGTATGCTGTGTTTGGCTTTGGTGGAATCTGTAGTTTTGAACTTCTTGCCCTCCAGTAAATGCAAGGCTTAAGAAATATTTATTCGCGCACAGTGGATGCTTAAAGTGATTGTCAGCACTGAGACCCACTTCCTGGTTGAGCCCTTCAGTGATTAGCTTATTGTTGGACTGAACTAGAGAGAAAGAAAATTTTATTTCCGAGTATGCAGGGCCTAGAGGGGACATGGATACCAGTGCCACGCATCAGACAAACTATTTATGTGCTGACTGGCAGAGAAAAGAGTCAGAGGCCACTAGACCACTGAATGCACTTTTAACATGTTTACGCACACACTGATGTATACAATGTATACACAGGAAGTGACATCAAAGGTGATCCAAGGGTCAGGCTAACCTTGGAGTCTCCCCAGCCCAGTCCTGCCAAGAAGGCCAGGACCAGCGTGCACAGACCGCCCGAGCCAGGGAAACCCACCAGGTTGCTGCCGAATACAGCAAAGATGCACAGGCCTAGCAGTAGGAAAGAGCGTTTTATCACCAGGCTTTTCTGAAAGGAGAGGTGGATGGGGATTATACATAGGCAGACGTCAACGCACGCACAAGTTATCAGAAACAGAACAGAGTATTCTAGCCAGGACATTTCACAAATGAAAAATTGAAATGAATTCACGGTTATGATTAAGTTCTCACCTCGTCTTTACTGGGGAAATATCGGATGAAGAAACCGAGAATCACCCCAGCAACTATACCACCTATAACTTCGAGGACCCCTCTGAGCAGATTGTACCAGGTAGACCCTGCGGAAGAAACCACTAAGTAATGACTGCTACTCACAGGCATAAAATGTGCTACATACCAACAATTAGGGAACACATCATCTTAAGTTCTTGCCAAGCTGAAAATTAGCAGAATCGGGACATCCAAATTAGTACTCCAGTGAAAATTTCCAGGATAGTTGCTCCCCAGGTGCCTCTCCTAATCACTATCAACAATAGTATAATGTCTCATTACTTTGTCCTCTTCTTTCATCCTCTGGTGGAAATGATGTCCAGGACAGGGAGTTCTTAAAAGCATCATGCATATTTTATGTCAAGACGCGGCAAATATCTGCACAAAAATGCCTTTTTTTTAGCAGATGAAAAACACATTTTTGAGCAATGCACAACCCTGCATCAAAGTCTGACAAAGCAACAAAAAAGAGAAAAGAGCAGTTATGGTGAAAGGTCAGAAGGTTGATGCGAAAGACAGTGGGCTCAGCCGATACAAACTCAAACTAATATCGGCTTAAAAGGCACTCAAAGAGCGCAGACCACCACCAAGGCCAATAGTCCACACTTCTAAATTGGCAGTATTTTTCGTTTTTGAACAGTACTACCATCGACTAGATGAAAAATGGCATTTATTCCACCAAGACCCAAACACACCATCTGGTTATGTCAATAATAGGCCATTTCCACCTAAGAAGTTCCTGGTCGTATTTGGTGGGCAGGAATTACGACAGGAACGTCCTATCACTCAGCCCTCTCAACTGCTGTGTCTCCACAGAGAGGGTGAAGTAGGAGAATTCCTTTTAAAAATGCGACCCCTCGTTGTCTGCTGAGTTTTAAAAATACCGGCTATTTTGTTGCTTTCTGTAGACGTTACATCTCGCCCTAAGTAAATCCAATCAGCACCAAGTAAACCTTACGCCCCACCCAGGAGTTTTTCGGAGTTGTTCAGAATACATACTCTGAGGGAGGGACTTTTTTTACCCCTGTAAAAGTTCCGGTACTCTGTCCTTTGGGGTTGGTTCCAGTGGTAGAGACAAGCAACAACGGCCCTGTCCCCGTAAAATTACCCTGAACTTCCTGTGGTGGAAATGGGCCTAAAGCTGCAGAGTGGAACTTTTGTCACCCCCCTCCAGCAATGAGAGCGATTACTAAAACACCACTGATCGTTGATTATGACATATGCCAAAAGGTGAGCCTGACCCCAGGGGTGCTCTACGTTATTCAAATCTTAATGTGGAAATAAAAGCAAAAAGGGAAATTGTCAAGTGGAGTCTGTTGTTGAGGAAATAATCTTTGCCAGAAATATAGCTTATTGTAAGCCATACAGAAGTTTACTTGCAGCAAAACAGTGTACATAAAAGGTTGTAATAAACAGGTGACCAGCAGCCCAAAATGACCGATTTAAAACAAAGTTATTTGATGGAAACTAAGAGCTAGCTAGTTAGTCAGTTGAAGTTATTTGTTTCCCAATGCCCCCAGTAGCTGTTCATTGACTTATTACTAATTCACAGCTCAGAGGAAAACTAGAGTACTTTTTTGAGGCTACTAAATAATAGCTACATAGCCTATTCAAAATATTTGCAAGCACCAACCTGTCCAATAGCGCAAAGTGCAATATCCATATCTACCCTCAGTATCTTCATTCAGTGCTCTCCAATAACAAAAAGCTAAACCAATGGTTCTCTGTTCGTCCGCACTATTGATCGCTTACTCCGTCAAAACAGTTGCTCCCCCTTCAGCTCTCGGCAATCATCTATTGCCAGCTAATGTAAATTGCAGCACTACCGCTGCTTCAGCATGGAATGTCGCCATAGACAGCAGATTTTAAAATTCAGGTACACTGCGTTGTACTAAGGTTTTTTCCTGTTGCTGATAAAGTTAGAAAATGCTGATTAAAGTTATTTGCAAATTGCTTGAATTAAACTGATGTTCATTTATTTGCAAAATATCCTGCAATCCAGCTTTAACAAGAGTAAACAAGCAATTCAGGCTACACTAAGCAGTATAATGTGCATTTTCTACAGTAAAATGACCCCTTGCAGTCGAGAATCATCATTAGTCGATCTCTTTCCACCATGCGGTTGACAGCCAACCTGCTGTTATTGCCTATTTTTTGTTTTCTAAATTCCTTTGCTGGCCTGACAATGACCTCTTCAGCTCCTCACATCACTCCTCCCCCCTCTGTTGCAAGGGACTCACCCAGGGGTGGGTTCTAGGATTTTTATGCTTTGGGCCACACTTTGCACAAAGGGACCAAGTGTCTTGTACTCATACATATTTTTCGTTCCGGAGAGCTTTATAGTATATACAAACTGCCGAAACAATTTTAATGCTTTACTCATGTTTCGTTTCATGTTCAAGTGAAAAATTGTATAAACCGTTTTAAGTTATGTACATGACCTCAGAAGGCACAATACAGAATTAGGATGGGGAGAAGTCAAAAGTATCTGTAAATTTCAGATAGTTACATTAATTTAGGATTTAATTGCATTCTGGTTTTGGCAAAATAAACAGGTAAACTGATTATTTCCATTTTCAACGGAGGATGTGTAATCAAGACTGGCAGAAACTGGACTGAAAAATAAAGAAGAAACAAACCAACAGTCTAACCTTGGGAACTTCCAGAGTGCACTGTCAAAATAATTCAGTGTAAAAATGTAAGGTTCAACTTTCACCTCCAAATTCTTTAAAAAATAAGCTTGAACAACCACTTGGACTTGAAGATGAACAAACTCAAAATGATTATCATTAGGTTTATGAGCCATTCCATGAGAAAATGGCACTCTTTGAAGAAGTTGAGGAGCTGACCAACCTACCCTTCTGATGAGGACTAAAAATGAGTGCTGTGTAAGGGTTGGATAGAAAACATGCATAAGAAATAAATAACTCTGTGGCAATCATTGTACAAAAACAATTGTACACCTAAGGGATGTAAATATGGCCCGTGAAGTGAAGTGCTGTTAATCATGTAGGTATGCTATAATTTCTGTATAATAACTGGAGTAAAGTTATTATGCTTAAACCACGTTAACCATTCACATATGCTTATCAAAAGACACAATTTTTGTGTTTTCATCCTAAAATTGTGTTATCTGTGGACCATTTCCTCCAACTTCTATTAAACTGTATTGCTTCAAAGTAGCAAAAACTTCCGTATCTATGCACAAGAGCACAGTTAATTTCATTTAGTTGCCATACATTACTTGTGGTTACTAATTCCACAGTGTCGCACTGCAATTCAGACAGCTGCCTCAGCACTGTGCCTTCTCCAAAATGCCATAATCACCATACTTGCCAAAGATATTAAAAGTCACACTGGAAAATCCAAACATGCTGTCTGTGACTATTTAAGCCCCTGTTTCCAATGTATGTAACTTGGTAACCGTTAACATTTAAATTTTACCAGGAAATTCAAATGTGGTTAAGTGATATAAAGTGTGGAATTGCTAACATGGTTGGGACCACCTCCTAAGGATGCAATCATAGAACATTAGTGCACACCGTTAGAATGTCCTTCCACCAATCACAACTGAGTATCCAACAGACCAGTGGTATAAAAAACGATCAATCTTCAGATCTCCAAGTGACGGCAAATCTAGGGTATCAATTAATTTCAAGAAAATGAATGAGGATTCAATCCGCCATACAGAGTGCTTGTGGACCATTCTGGATACAGCGTGCTTTATGAAACAGGGCCCAGGTAGGCAGTACCTGTGGCGAAGGCCACCCCCACACAGGTGGTGAAGCCTGTGATAGCCAAGACATCATCAAAGCTCCCTGCTGCCATTAGAAGCGTGGGGACGCCCTGCTCCACGCCATAGCCCTCCTTCTGCAGAAGCAGCATGGACGGCACCACCACAGCTGGGGACACAGCACCCAACACAAACCTAGAGACAGAGGGGTGAAAGGTCACAGCTGTTCTGCCTCAGTTTGAAGAATAGCACAGTTTCATGCTGAGATTTCTTCTCACTGGTTTATTGTTCCCACAGATTTTTAAAATAAGTCTTGATTTTAGCATTCAGCCAAACAAAAGTGACCAAGTGTTTTACAGAGAAAACACATAGAGCAGTAACAGATAATCCATCAAACAGTATATAAAAATACATTTCAGTTCCCTTCCATTAATACAAAATGGGAGTGCTACATTAGAGAACACAGTGTGTGAGTTTATACATCAATAATCAAATTTACTGTTCAGAGTCCCCAAGTTATGAGGGAGGTAATGATCAGGCCCATTGTTAAATTATTTAATAGTTTAGTTACACGTAAGTGCGATTTTCTATTATGCTCATCAGGAGGAAGGTTAAATCATTTTGACATGTGAATAAGAAAGAATCTAATTTCTCTCAACAGTTTCTGTTTTTATATTGTGTGGCTTTGTGGAAATGCTATCAGTAAAAACCCTGCATATGCATCTCAAAAATCATATACTAGCATTTTATTTAAAAATGCTTCATTGGCAGTAACTTCCAGGTTTTGCCTTGCCCATTTGCAGTTTTGAACGAATACAGGAAATTTTTTCCAATTTTACACGTTCAGATAATGAACGTGTCCACTCTCAGCCAATCACAACAGGTTGAATGCTAAGAAAACTCCACCAATTCAATTTCTTACCCCAGAATGAAGCCCCAAATCCATGGCAAGCCCATCAGAAAGTGCGAGGCGACAGCCACTGTGCACGCCTCTATTGTGCAGGGCCCAACTGCCACCCGAAGGCACACCATCTTCAGCTTCTTTAGGGCCTACGAGACAAGGCATCATTGCAGTCTTACCTAAACCAGTGTACATCACAGGTGCAGACACATGGCCAGAGGCTCAGCAGGAGTACTCAATTTAATCCAAACAGGGCCAGTGTGGGTTCAGGCTTTTGTTCCAGACAAGCAGTTACACACCTGACCATCTCCTGGAGTTTGGGCTAAAGTCCTTGACCTCAGGTAATCTGCTTGGTTTAAATTAATGCCTCAGCCCGCACTGGGCATTTTGGGATAAGACTGAGTACCCCTGGTCAACAGGACTTTGCTCACTGAACACTCAAGTGTGAAGAACTCCTTTCAGAAGGACAACAGCCATTTTTCTCACATCAAACCTGCTATATTATTTACGAAGTAAATTCTGGCAACAAAGGCAACTCCCAGAAAACAAACATGTACTTTTTTTTAACGAATGAGCTTTGCATATGAATGTCTGCAGAAATGGTTCACATTAAGTTCATGGCTCAGTTAGCATTGTTGCAACACCAAAAATGAGAAACTCCAAAGGTCCTCTTGAATGCAGTGTGTAAACTCCCTGAGAGACTAATGACCAGTGCCCTTTCACATGGAAGGGTTTGAGATTGAATCAACGAGACCTTCAGCTTATCCCAACCATGAACTCCATGCTTTTCTGTGCCTCATGTATCTTGGCTGACCTATTTGAGCCAGCTAGGCGGAGTAGATGGGTTCTCAATTGTGGATGAATGCATTTGTTCCAGCATGCCAGGCAAGCATGGGCAAATGAAAAAAAAAAAAAAAAAATCTAAATCCATAAGAAAAAGAAATCTGAGCCCTTGTCTGCTCTGCTGTGTTCTGACAAAGAGACAGAGGCTGACGCACCGAGCCGTCTAGCCCAAGCCCCGCCCGGGCCAGGATGATTGCCAGAGCGATGTTCCTCAGCGATGCCGACCAGCGAAAATCGATGTAGACAGCGTCCGTTACCACAGGGATGTTGCGTAGGATGAAGCCAGCCAGTAACATTCCTGTGAAAGATGTAAAGGAGGGTTTTGATGGGCACCAATGCTGGGGCTTTAATTATAGCAGTTTTGAGTTAGAATACTTTTATGAGCGATTTTTATCCTGCCTGGTGAATTTCAGCCAGCAGGGTAAATACTATGGGCAAAGTAGATTTTTTCTATTACTGTACTCTAGGCAAGATTAGTCAAACGCATAAAAGCATTTCAATCAATTGCAAATACAATTTGAATCTAGTGGCCACAGTCTGAACCGTAAAATGGGCAAAACTTAAACCAGACCAACCTAGTCTTGTAGTTTTTGTGAAAAGGTTCCCAATGTGACAGATGGCCCCATTTTAACGACCTAAGTGCACAGTCTGAAGCGCATGGCGCAAGTGCATTTGAAGGTCCAAATAAATTTTTCATAAGTTGAACGGCGGGTAATCTGAGCCCAAAGTAGGGTGCACGGTTCAAAGGGGTTGTACTTAATCCCTCAAATCATTGGAATGTTTTGAGTGTAACATGAAATAAAACAATCAGTGGGTCATCTCCCATTCCCTTTAAAAGCTAGGAGCGTATGCACCTTGGCAAATTACTATTACGAGGGCACACTGGCCAAGAAGCAGGGGAAAAAAAAACGCTACTCTGCAGTGGAAAATGGTGTGCTCGGGCACAACATGATAGCCATTGTAAACCATTGCTGACAGTATGGCAGCCTGATCACAGTGATGTCCAAAAATGTGATAAAAAATATTTTAAAAATATTGACCTAAATTGTTTTAATCATATCCAGATGTGAGTGAATCCTCAAAGTCACATTTGTACTTCACAAATTTGTGCATAAAACAACCAAATGAGAAGAAAAAAAGTTTTAATTCGGGGTTGCAAGTAAAGAAAAACGATTATGTGCTGGCCAAGAGAAATTAAAATGAGTGAGAAAAACAGTCAGTGAGAAAGAAACAAAAAATGTTATTTTGATTATGCAACCATAACTCCTTGAATAATACCACACAGGAGTTAAAAGAGCTGGCTTCTGCTTAGCTGACGATTAAAGGTCAAGTTGAATTTACGGAAGAAATTCTGATTAATTACTGACGGTGACAACAATGTCATCGATTGCATTGATACTAGTTAGAAGTACTGCCATTTAAGGCTGCTTCATTTGTCAGCCAAACTGTAAATAATGAACAAATTTCAAATGCGGACTTTTGTATTTCATATTAGAAGAGGGAAGAATGGGTTGCAGGTAATGCATTAATGGATTAATGGATCAGATTGAAAAAGATTTTCCATATAATTGCGAGTAACCGGTTGACACCTGCAGGATTCTATGCAGACTTATCCAAACAACTGAAGCGTACTTTCAGCACTTCAAACACTTATTCTACAACAGTTTGCGTGTGATGGAACAAAAATCCACACACTGTTTTAGACATGATATGCTATGTAAAATGAACAGCAAAATATTGCAGACTTTTTGAATATACACGGTTTTATAAACAAATATTCATAAAGTTGATTGGGACATCAGTCGGAAACAGTTCCTCATTAAGATTATGGATCTCGTCCCACAAGTGTTCTATTGGATTCAGATCAAGACTAAGGGCAGGCCAAGGCAGCGTACAGATGTTGTGCCATTGTAGGAAGTTTTTGGTTAACCTAGCAGTGTGAGCATGTGTGTTATCTTGTTGAAACGAGTGATGTTGGTGACAGGCAAACTACGGCACAACATAATCTTATTAAGCTGCAATTTCGGTAACTACTAATCCACAGTGATATCCAGACATTTCCTGCGACTCGGGGTCTGGATGAGAAAAGCAGACATCTGGAGTGTTTAGAGCACGTCACTGATCCTGATCCGGGCTCTGTGAAATATGCTCGTTTCCTCTTCACAAAATCCATCCATGCCTTTCCAATTGTAGGGTTTTTTTTTTTTGGACCACAATGCCTGCTTGCATTGCCCTTGCTGCTTAAACCGTAAACAAGGCAGATATTTGCATTTTCCCAGGGGAATAATCCATAATTACAAGTCACTGAGTCCAATGACATTGACAATGTATTCTCTGCCGCTGTCTGGGCTCCTGCCGTGACATCGGTGCCGAAGATATTCGAAGATAAATTCTTTCTGAGATGATCGCAATTTGCAGTGATAACAATGCAAATCAATTTGAAATGGCAGATTATAATTTGAAATGGCCAGTGCACAAAGGATGTATTTACATTAAAAATTCTGTTGGCCTCAAATGAAAGCTTATACAAAGTACTTCAAAATGCAACACAATCAAACTCGGAACAAATACTCCAACTTGGAAAAATAAGACCCTCTTTAAGGGCTATTTGCACATTGGCACAACTACTCGCAGTGTACGTAAATGCACAATAATGTACAGGAAATACTGAACTCCACTCATTTATTTCTACTTTCAGTTGCATGCTCTTTGATCATTTGCAGCCTGTGTCATTTTCTTGTATTTGTTTTCCCAGTAATTTCAAGATAATTTGATAGACTAGGCAGAATTGTTACTAATGTGGATGAAACCCTTCAAACCGTACCTGCCCCTTCATTGCCTTTATTTGCAAAAAGGACGATCCTGTGGAGCGCAAATATTGTCACCCTGGTCGATTTGTTGCCTGCTTATATGATGGCCAGTGGTGGTTGGCCAACATCTTAGAGCAATCCCTTGAAAACGAGAATGTTGAAGTATCTTTTATGCATCCAAATGGCCCTGCACCCCAATTCTCTTGGCCACGAAAGCAGGATCTTTGTTGGGTACCACTGAAGCATATCATGTTGGTTGATGCTCCTTGCATGAGTGGCAAGGGCAGGAATTATATAATCGCCAAGAAAGAGCTGGACCGAATCTGTGTGGTTTGAAAAATTGGATTTAGCAAAATAATATACATTAACATTTGTATCATGTTTGCCATATCTGCCTTTCTTCTCAATGTTTCCCTGTCCATTTACGTACATTTACCTGTACACTGAGAGTAGTTGTGCTGATGTGTAAATAGCACTAAAAAGGGGTCTTATTTTTCCAAGTAGGAGTATTTGTTCCAAGTTTGATTTCGTTGCATTTTGAAGTACTTTACATAAGCTTTCACTTGAGGCCAACTTTTTGAAAATCAAAACAGGCCCACATGGTAAAAATGAGGGTCAAAAAGTGCATCGTTTCAGTAATTAGCTGATAAGGGGTTAATGTTTCTCCAAATTGGATGAAGATAGAAAGATGTTTTTACCTTCACTTGAAACTCCATCAGGTATACTATCAACAATGTAAATGGCAAATTCTAAGGATACTTGAATAATATTTCAATGTTAGAAATCGACATGCTTGGCACCAAATTTCAATGTTTATGGGTTAATTGCGAAGCACTCAAAGGGTTAACCACTATATTAAAAGATTTGTCGCAGAGCATTAGACAGAATAAACATATCCTGAAAGAATGAAATTTGTATCCTTATTAGTTCATCGGTTATAACCCTTTGAAAATGGTCACAAACTGTGACCAGAAGGTTAACGTGGGCCACACCCCCTTTTTCGGGGGCCCATAAAATGAGAGCGGAATGAGGTATCAACTTGAAACCAGCTGCGATTTAATTTGCTCATCACAGGCAACAAAATACCACCAAATGAAGCATTTCTGACACCATCAAGCTGGAAGCTTGGGTGATTTCATATGGAATGACCCCAATGTGTCTGATCACATCTCATTTTAAGACCAACACGCCCTGGATGCTCAGTTTGGCACAAGTACAATTACATTTAAAGTAAACTAGGTGGTGGACGGGAAAATGACAACACACCAGTCATGAAGTAGCAAGTGCTTTGCACTTGGCGCCACTCTGCGCTGGATGTAAGATGGAGCCCTTAGATGAAGCAATGTGTGCTTTGAAAAATATTCTTTGTTCATTTCCTTTGATTATATGACTCCACATTTGACCTAGAAAACTTTTCATTAATTCTACTGGTTCTCTTTGAAGTACTGCCCTTGTCTAAACAGATCAAGCAAATACTGTGTCCAATACTTTCCCCACTTGAACTCTCCCCCCGTGCCAAAAAAAGAGAAACAAGGTGTGACCTGATATAACAATCAAGACATAATACAATAGTAATGTTTAACATATTAGGAAATGTAAAGAAGTTCATCATTTCTCACCATAAAATGTTGAACTGAGGTCTGATTTCTTAGCACATTACAAACAGCATATGAAAATATTTTGAGAAAATTTATTTGCCTTTCTAAAGAGTACAATGGGTTAGCCTCAAAGCCCAATATAGTAGGTCAAGACAGATAATGCCGGTCTAGACACCTACCATGTTTCTGAGAGTTCACACCGAAGTTACACTTTAAAATTCAGCTGAAAAGGTCGTTTCCACAGACTACCCAGATAACGGAGCCAAACATGCACCACCCAGCAACTCAATTCTATACTTGCCGCACCTTAATTCTCCCCTAGATGTAAGAAAAGGTGACACAAGGTAATAATGGTACTATTTCATCAGGTGTCAAAAAGCAATACATTTGTGTTTCACTAACCTCTGGCTTAACTTTGTTGGACTGTTGTCAAATTGATTTATGGAACACCATAATTTAAGCTTAGTCATACAACAGGATTCTTGCTAAGGCAATTCAGGTCAAGTGCCTTTCTAAATCCTGCGATGGTTAAAATGCTTGAAGCTTAAACATTAGATAAAACCTGTCATGGTAGAGAAAATACTCTCAAAGCCTTTGTTTTATTCTGAAATTCGACTGAAAAGAACACCTAATACCATGAATTATATTAGCAAGAAGCACTGTTTCTATTGACTGACCACAGATGACAGAGGTTAAAAGGTACTGGCACAGTCCAGCCAAGGACACGACAACTGCATGATTTCCAACAAGCCCAGCTCGCGGAAAAAGTGACTAAAATCCCCAAGTGTGATCACACAAGGCAATGCGCCCACAATGAAGTAATTAAAGGGTCCCTGTGACTCAACTTAACCAAAAGGTGATTTATAGTGCAAATAAAAATCAACAACGCTATCCAACCGCAAACAGAGACTGAAATCACAAACTGGTACGGAACCAGTTAAGGCAGGAACCTGGAGAATCTCTCCATTTCCACGAATCTAAAGACTTCAATTTTGAACCAAATCCTGAAATTTGTCTTCTTCTGACATACTTCTATTTCACTAAATACCGTATCCATGGGTGACTGAAGTTCAAAGCATTTTTAAGAATGCTGTGACGCAGGGCTTTGAAAAGCCTAATGGTCTCCAGGCTACATCAAAAGAGCAAAGGCAAAACATCCCATCACCTGACTTTTCCCATGCCCTCTTCAACAAGGTGAGTTAGAAGAATACCTTTTAGTTGTGAGTAGAGTTGAGACAGAATTTTTTGTAAAGTCAGGATCAGGATCGCTTGCAGCCTCACACATCTTGTTATGATCACAGTTTCTCTCAAAGTGGAGTAAAATGCAGTTAGATTATTTAAAACATGTTGTCAGCCGCCCATCTACTTTGCGGTCTGATTTACCAAACAAAATTAAACATTAACCCAATTAAACTTACAGACTCATATATAGGGTCTGCAAAATGCAGCTGGTGTATACAAACCTGTGGAGCCCAGGCATATATTACATTGTAGTGGAGATCCCAAAGGCTCCAACAATCCCAAATATGTCCTCCTCAATCACAAGGAAATTTGTAAACAAGAGGTCCATGGGACTTAACGGTCAGCTGAGTTGTATAAAAACTGATGTTATTGATGTCAATGAACCAAATATACCCAAAAGTATAATTTTCCTATATAAAGTATAGTAAACGTCACCCCCTCCCCAGGGGCAAACATGGAGCCTGGGGGCCATGAAATGAACAATTTTGATAAAGCACCTCAAGACCCTTCCATCGATGAAGAGTTTTCTATTGGTTGGTTTCCAGCCTCTCTCGGTCTGGAGAAGAAGATAGTTGAAATTTTTGGCAATATGAGCGCGTTTGGGAACCGCCCTCAGCCCCTGGGGAAGAGACAGGGTCAAAAATGTCATAGTATCAAACTGTCATCTCATGGTTATAATACCAATCAAATTTGAATGATTTCCAGAAGAAAATGAACCAAATATACCCAAAGGTATCATTTTGCTATATAAACTATATTAAATTTCGCCCCCTCCCCAGGAGGATGGAGCGAGGGTCATGAAGTTCACAATTTTGATAAAGTACCTCAAGAGCCTTCCATCTATGAAGAGTATTGTTGTCCAGCATATCTGGGTCTGGAAAAGATTTTTTAAATTTCAGCCAATTTCACCAGTTTTAGCCCCGCCCCTCAGAGCACCTGGGGGTGGGCAGCATATAATTCGCAATTTTAGTGCATATTTGACCAAGGAAGGTTCCTGCTAAATTTTTTTTAAATCGGATCTGCGGTTTCTGAGAAGACGTGGAAAATGTATTGACCACTTTTAACCCTCCCCTCAGAGCTTCTAGGGGTAGGCACGATATAAGTCATAATTTTGGTGCATATTTGACCAAGGAAGTTTCCTGCTAAATTTTCTAGAAATCGGATCAGCGGTATCTGAGAAAAATTTGAAAATGTATTGACCAGTTTTAGCCCCGCCCTTCAGAGCCCCTGGGGGTGGGCACCATAAAACTCACAATTTTGATGCATATTTGACCAAGGAAGGTTCTTGCAAAATTCAACTGAAATCGGATCAGAGCTTTCTGAGAAGTTGTCAAAAACGTAAATTGTTTTCGGACGCACAATGGATGACGCAGGACCGATGACGGACAGAAGACGATTGAATAGGCAACATTGAGACTTCGGTCTCAGGTGACCTAAAAATAATGCACAAGAGCTAGAAATTTTCCACTTGATGTAATGCTGTGGCTATAAAAACATGCCGTCCTGGGTTTGAATATTTCTCTCAATATACAGAGGGCTCCAAATTTACTGCTACCCCTGAAAGGCATTGCATGAACAATACAAAAAAATATAAACAATATAATAAAAGAGAAGCGGAATATACCAACATCTGTGAAAAACTTAATTAATGTTTGGATAGAAACATGCAAAATCATAAAAATCATTTAAAACAAAATAAATTTCAACAAAATCGAGGCTTCATAATTATTGGCACCTTTCATTTAGAATTCAATGCAACCAACTCTGGCAAGGATAACCGCATGGATTCTTTTCCTGTAATTTTAGACGAAGTTGACAAGGTCAAGGCACACATTTTAGGGGATTTTAGACCATTCCTCAAAGCTGATCCTTTCAAGTCCAGATCCTTCAAATTCTTGAGTTTGCATTTATCAACTGCCCTCTTCAACTCAGCCCACAGGTTTTCAATTTTATTGAGATCTGGTGACTGAGATGGCCATTACAGAACATTAATTTTGTTGTCACAAAGATCCAGACAGAAATGGTTCTAAGTATGCTTTACTTCAAGTTAAATGAACTTCAATATAATTTTTATTCAACAACAACACTACAGTGACGTCACCCGACATGCCAGGTGCAAGAAATGCGAGAATTTCAAGTTAACTGTAACGCTAGGCAATTTTTTGCAAAAACTCAACATCTTGCACGCACACCACAGGAAAAATGAATTTCACTCTGAATTTGTGCACACATTGCCTTTAAAAGCATGTGAATCCGAATAAAATTTCACTTCTTCACTGACACTTGTGAAACATCGACACTATGCCGCGACTTACAGCCCCTGAACGGGAATGTGCCATAGACATACTTCAAATTGGCGCCAGCACCAGGGAAATTGCCAGACGACTACACTGCGCACACACAACGATCGCAAGACTCCATCAAAGGTTTCTGCAAACGGGGAGCACTCGGGACCGTCCTCGACCGGGTCAACAACGTGTGACAACGGCATGTCAGGACCGTCAGATCGTACGGGATCATGTCCGAGAACCGAACACTACCAGCGACAAGAACGGCTGCTCAAGTCCAAGGACGACGTGGATTCATTCACCCCAACACCGTATGGAACCGTCTGCTAGCTGCAGGCCTGCGTGCACGACGTCCTTATTTCGGCCCCATATTGACGGATCGTCACCGAAACCAGCGTCTACAGTGGGCAAACAGGCACCAGAATTGGCGACTACGACAATGGCACGGTGTCATCTTTTCTGACGAGTCACGATTTCACTTAAGGAACGCAGATGGCCATTAACGCGTTTGGCGGAGACGTGGTGAACGTTATAACGCCGATTGTGTCGTTCAAACGGACCGTTGGGGTGGTGGCAGCGTTATGGTGTGGGGTGGAATAAGCTACCGTCACAGAACCCCTCTCCATATCTGCAGAGGAAGGGTGAACGGCGTCTACTACCGGGACCAGGTGCTGCAGAACCATGTTGTGTCGTTCTTCAACCAACACCACGATGTCCACACGTTCCAACAGGACAACGATAGGGCACACACTGCAAGGGTGTCCATGCAGTACCTTGCACAGCAGAACATCCCCGAGCTTCAGTGGCCAGCTCTGTCAGCCGACCTCTCCCCTATCGAGCACTTATGGGATGAAATAGGACGACGTCTTTCACGTCGACGCCAGATGGACAACATCCGAGAACTGAGGTTGCCCTTGTTCAGGAGTGGAATGCTATCCCTCAGAACATAGTCCAGAGACTGATCAACTCCATGCAATGACGATGCACCGCATGTGTCAATGCAAATGGCGGTCACACCGTTATTGACTTTCCTGTTTGACCCCTACACCAGTTAAACCTCACTCGCGCATTAACATTATCGTGAATGAAATTGAATGATGTTTACATGTCTTCTTAAATCATTCATTATCTCAAATGCATCATACGTATATACTTCACAAATCAATTCGTGGAGCTATTCCAGTTGTGCGCTGCTCTGAAAAGGCTCCCAACCACAGCCAGCTGGTACATCCAGGGATCGATCCTGCGACGTGGTGGTCACTACTGCTCTGCAATGCAGCGCCTTAAGCGATCGAGTCAGCCTGGCAGAGTTTCTTTTTTTTAAAACATTCTGCATGGCCAGTCAGGAGTTAGTAATTTTGGAGCCCGATATAAGTGTGATATGGCTGCAGTTAAGCACTGCAACCAGCAGATAGAGAAAATGTACGTGAGATTGTTTGAGAATATGAAAAAAAAAATTCTGACTTTGAACCTATTTAAGGGAAAACTTGAGTGAAAAATCGTACCACGCGTATTGTAGCTCACTTGGGTTATTTCAGGCTTTAGCGTAACGTAACCTCAGAAGTGGCAGTATTTTTTACACTTACTGGGACACTGAAGAGGCCTTTTATAATATGTGCAGGAAAAAAATAAACCCAAATATATCCGCAAGTGGTTATTACGGGGTCCAGGCAACATGAGGTAATCATAAGTTTTGAAGCAGTGAGCACACAAATGATCAAAGTTTTTTGAACAATTTTTAGTTCATGGCACATCACTGTGCATAATATACTTTGCCCTGCAAATTTCAGGTTGATTAGTCATCGCCACGTCTTTGAAATAGCAGCTGTTACCTGATTGACAAATAGCTGCCAGATAATTAAATATTAATTTTGTTCATTGGAAAGACTATTTAGTCCTCATAAAGAGATGCAATAAGAAAATTTAAAAAAACCAAGTTATATGGTTGAAAACAAATATGAAAATTTACATACAACCCCAATTCTGAAATAGTTGGGACAAAGAGTAAATTGTGAATAAAATCAAAACACAATGACTTTCAAATCACACCAGGCAGTATTTTATTCACAATAGAACAGAGATAACATTGCAAATTGAAACAGAAATTTTACAATTTTATCCACAAAATTTGCTCATTTCAAATTTGATGGCTGCTACAGGTCTCAAAAAAGTTTGGACAGGGGCCTCTTTACCATGGCGTAGCAGCCCCTCTTCTTTATAACACAGAGTGGAGGCGTCTGGGCATTGAGGAGACAAGTTTCTTGAGTTCAGCCATTGGAATTTGATCCCACTCTTGTTTAATTCAGGCTTCCAGCTGCTGGAGGTATTTGGGTCTCCTTTGACAGACTTTTCGTTTGATTATGCGCCAAATGTTCTCAATCGGTCATAGATCAGGACTGCAGGCAGGCCAGTTCAGCACATGAACTCTTCTACTACGAAGCCATGCTGTTGTAATAGCTGCATTATGTGGATTTGCATTGTCCTGCTGAAATACACAAGGCCTTCCCTGGAATAGATGTGGTCTGGAAGGGAGCATATGTTGCTCTAAAATCTTTATATATCTTTCAGCATTCATGGTGCTTTTTAAAACATGCAAGTGTCCCACACCATATGCGCTAATGCATCCCCATACCATCAGAGGTGCTGGCTTTTGAGCTGAATGCTGATAACATGGCCGTCGTGTCCTCTGTGCTCGGAGGACACGACGCCTATGTTTTCCGACAAGAATTTCAAATTTGGACTCGTCTGACCACAGGACACTTTACCACTTTGCTACAGTCCATTTTAAATGAGCCTTGGCCCACAGAACATGGCAGCGCTTCCAGATCATGCTCAACAATGGCTTCCTTTTTGCATGATAGAGTTTTAGGTGGCATCTGTGGATGGCACGGTGGACTGTGTTTACAGACAGTGGTTTCTTGAAGTACTCCTGGGCCCATTCAGTAATGTCGTTGACAGAATCATGCCGGTGAGTGATGCAGTGGTGTCATTGTTCTTATAGATTTTCATCGCAACCCTGACAAACACGAAGCGTGCAAAATTTCAAGCCGATCGGACAAATGGTTTAGAAGTTATGACCATTTGTTTGCTAGAACGCCACCCATGGACGGATTTACACCAAGCAAACAATTTTTACTCTGTGCATCCATATGTACCTCCCCACCAAATTTCACATTGATCCTTTCAGTGGTATTGCAGAAGAGGATCAAAGTTAAAACAGACACCACGCAGACAGACGCAGACACTGTCATGTGATCGCATAAGCTCCCTTTGGTACGTTGGACCAATTCAGCGAAAAATCAAGAGTTTAAGAGGTTAAAAAAACAAATGTATCGGTATGCATTTAATCATTGCAACGGTAAGTTCATGAGGCAACAAGAACACTTGCAGATAAGGGATTTAAATACTGGTTATTGAGCATCTAATATACAACCAAGCCAGTGTGTCAGTAGTCTTCATTTTTGTGTGATGTTTTGCCTTTTTTTTTTCCTTCTTCGGCTCTCAAGTTGCATCTCCCCAGCAATTTTACCATGATTTTTCCTCATCAGCTCAATGACTTAATTTTATTTAAACTCCCCAAGAAAACTACTGCCATTGGGCTATACAACTATTGAACTTAAACACTGCTGTATAAAACCAACTGAATTATCTTTTTTGAGTCAGCTGAAAATTGAAAAGGGAAAGGTAGCAGATAACAGTTTGCCACTTTAATGAATATGCCAAACCAGAATGTTTATCCTCTGCTCCACCTATTCACCGGAACTCCCATAGTTACAAGATCCAACTGTGCATATCTGATGGCAACTCTGGCATTAGCTGCTACTCAGATTCCAAAATGCTAGCACCACCCAGACCGGGGCAAAAGGGCAACACACATGGGAAAATCAAACACAGGGCCCCAAGCCTGAATGCCAGCATCAACACAGTAAGCACATTGGCAAGCTAAATTGCACTGAATCTGAGTGGGGCATAGGGACATTGCCAGATGTTAAGAGGGGACAATAATACACCAGAGCCGAACAATTAAAAATATAACCGCAAGCAGTGATTACAGGGTCCAAGCAACGTGAAGCAATTACCAATTTTGAAGCGGTGAAGATGTACATTGTATGAATTTTTAGAACAATTTACAGTTGATGGCACGTAATTGATGGCACATATACCTTTCCCTGCATGCTTAATGTTGAGTTGTCATTGCCATGCCTGACAAATAGCAGCCGTTACCTGATGGGCTAATAGCTGACGTTTTTAAAAACTTCTTTTTCTCATTGGAAAGACTATTCGAAGCTTAACCCCTTTGTGCAGAAGCCAAATTTGGCTATTTATGGGTTACCCACTTTAATGCTGTATAATTCAAGATTTAAGCTTCACAAAGAGGAAAAATGTGGCTCAATTCAGGAAAGACACTTTCAGCATTTAGAATTACATTGTATTTCAGCTTATTTTCATGATTTTGGTAGAGAAAATGAGCAGCAAACATAAAAAATCTTCATGAGAATTCACCATTGAAATTGCAAAAAAAATAATTCTGACGATTGAAAAACTGCTGGGGCTTAAAACTATACATTTCTGGTATCATAAACTCCTTGAGCACAAGTAGAATTCATCTTCAACATTACATTCTAGATTACCTACATGCTATTAGCCAAATTATACAGCGACCCAAGTGTCTCCCCAAAGTCTCAAAATGATTTGCTATCAAATCATTAAAAAAATCATGTATTTAACACAATTAATGCTTTAAGGCATGAAATTTAATATGAACGAATGATTTTCTGGTTGAGTTTAGTATGAATTTATCAATATCAGTGCAGTTGAATATCAGTGGTCACAAGTAACCTCTCCAAATATGAAACATGCCTTTTCTCCATAATAAAGTTTAGAGTTTTGGCCATTTTTCTTCAAAGCCAGCACAAACACGCATTAAATAAACTGCTAATTAAACGGTCAGAACATTCACCCTGTAATGAAAGCTACCAGTCCCCTCTTCAAAGCTCACGAACCCATTTCAACACTTATAAGGAGCAAGTACACCTCACTAAGACAGTAATATCTGAATTCTGAAATATACCTTATTTTAACTGAACAGACACTCCACTTTCAGGGAATATCAAATCCATTGCGTCTCCCGATTCAAAAGAAACGTGCAATGAACGTACCGGGGGTCCACACCAAAATGCACGGGCAGTTCGCGTTTTAAACAGGAAAAAACCTCGACATTCGACTTTGTTGAGTACATATACATTCCGAAACAGAAAAAAAAAACAAACAAAAATAGCAGCCTGACCTTTTTCGTGAATCCCTCCTCCAGAGACATTGACTGTATAAAATAGAGACCGATGTATCCAGTAGCAAGAACCCTCCGGTCCTGTTTCATTCGAAATAATTCCAATAGAGCATATCGTTCTCATTTAAATCCTGTAATGTAACTGAACACTTCAAGGCCAGTTTTGCGAACCGATTTTCTAGAAATCCCGTCTATTTTAAGGCCCAGTCACACAGCCGATCACGCACGAATCACTCACAAATCACGCACAGATTGGGTTTGTGCGTGCTTGTGCGTTGAGAAATTGACCAATTTTTCGGGGTGTCCAGGGTAGAAATCTTGGACGAATCACGCATGAATCGCGCATGAACCACGCATGTATCACTTACAATCACTGACATATCGCGCACGTTGACGCATAATAGCAAACACGGTGCAGTATTCCACGAACATTCGACGCACGCCCGACGCATGAATCACCGGCGGAGCACGCACGAAAAACGCACCTTCGGCGTCACTATCGCTTCGGTTCAGCGCATATAAAAAGCGGTGCACGACGGGAGTTCCTCAGTACCTTTCGCCAATCAAGAACACTTCAAGAGATGCCACCCAGGAAAGCTCGCTTGCCCTCAAAGACAAGGGTGCAGAAGAAGAAAGCTGCTGAAGAAAAAGAAGTTCTGCAGCAGGAACACCATAACATCTCTTCTTTGAGGGTTCATAGTGATATGGACCCCTTTGCAGCAAGGTCTGGAATGGCAAAAGTGCCCGAAATGGCTGCTTTTATATGCCAAAATACATACGTGAGTTGTCAGTGGTTCGTCAGTGGAACATCAGTGAATCATCAGTTTTCTGTCAGTCAGTCGTGCGTCGGAAATGCGTCACTCGTCAGTGGATGTGCGTCGTTATGCGTTTTCCGTCAGTGATATGTCAGTTATTCGTCAGTTTTATAATTGATTGTCAGTGGATGTCAGTGGAATGAACGTGATATGTGCGCGTTTCATGCGTGATATGAACGTGGGGCATCAGTGGACGGACGTGGACGTGCGCGGATTCAAACCAGTTCTGACGCATAAGCACTGACGGCCGACGAGTGTCCCGCGCATAGTTACGCATACTCGACGCATAAACTACGCATGCCGACTCATGAATTACGCACACCAACGCACAGTTGTGCGTCGGAAAATTTTTGAACCGTTCAAAACTCAAAATCACGCACAAACCGCCTTCGACGCACATCCACTTACAATCACTGACAGTCCACGTTCGTTCCACCTACAGATTACGCATACGACGTACGCTCCGCGCAGAAACGAAAATCTGTGCGTAATTCATGCGTTTTCGCTGTGTGACTGGGCCTTTAGCCGCGTAATGTGCATAACGTAGACGGGATACAACCGAGCCTGCTGATACGCATTGGTTTGTATGCTCTGTGTTTGTCCAATCAATGTGTTTCACTTACTCTAAAATGTTTAAACACTCGGGAATTGGATAAGAAACGAGCCAATCAATACATTGTTATCAGGGAAACTTCACGAGGCCATGAAGTGTAACTCTACAATCACGCAGAAGAGCTTGAGTGTATGGTTGAGTGATTGGCTATCAACGCCAGTACTCGGGTGGATATAAGGAAGCGCTGGATTTGTCAATGAAGGAATCTACGCGTAAATCCACGGTAGGGAACTACAATTTTTTTTGTATGGGACAACTGTAATAGGCAATAGAATGTGAGAGAATCAATACCATGTCGATTTTTTTGCCTCAGAAAACTGATTTTTATGAACTACTAATTGGAATACTGTTAGCTCACTGTGGCTAAACTGGTTGCTACAAAGGATAACGATTTTTTCTGTGTCAAGATATCGTTTTTTTAAACTGCTGAATCGACACTATGGGCAAGGATACTGACCAGTTTGCACATCAGGCTTAGCTGAGGAGTTCAATTCATGCAGCTCTCAAAAAACAGGGAGTGGAGTGAACTTCACCGTATTCAGAACCGCGTTCGAGGTCTGCTTGCTTGTGAACATTCAATAACTGATCCGGGGGTGCCATCTAGTGATCGAGTACAGTAACAGCGTGCTTCCAATTTGCAGGTCTATAGACGCGGGCATCTACATCTGCAGAAAGGGGTTAATCAGACATACAACATACAAAGTTACAACCATTTAAGTCCAATTGTTGAAAAGATCTAGGATGTATTCACATGTGGCTCGCTTGTTTTGTTCAGATTCAGGGGCAAAAATACAATTTGTAATACAAAATGCATTTGTCCTTTGGCTCGTTTGTGTACACGCGGCAACAGTCTCTACCGGTCCAAAGTTGTAAATAAATGCCATGTGCGAACTAACTGTTCTCTCATTGGTCAGAAATCTTACGCAGAAAGGAAGGGGCATTTCTACCAGAGTGTCAGTCACATGGGTGCCCCACCCCTTTAGATAGCAGGTCCTGAATTAATTTATTCCAATGGGAAGAAGTGAATGTAAGCACAGATTATAACCTATTATTTTGCCCCATTGTCACAGAATTAAATATTGGACTTATTTTTCACAGGCAAAATACTATATCTTCCAAATATTCTGGCGCTGTAATGGCAAAGACCGACAGATCAGGAGAAAATGAACGTTTCTCAAGACCCGTGTCTCTCTTAGCAGCGCTCACGTAACATCTGGCAATACAGAAACACAGTATGGACTGCGGGGAAACCACAAAAAAAAAATTTAAACTGAAATAATGCTTGTATTCACATGTTCAGTAACACAGTTATTGTCATCAATGCTTAACCGTTTTTAAAGGGGAAAATGAATATATTTGATCGCTATGATCTTTGACTGGATTGATATAAGATATTAAAAAAGCGGCAAAATAAGGTGCAAAAATCAAATGTGAAGCGTGTCTTGCATTGGTCATCCACGTTAAAAATGCCGAAACATTGTGCAGCAATAGGCTGCAATAATAGACGGAAGCTATCAATCTTTTCTTTTCCAAAGCATGCAGACAGGTAAGAAACAGATTAGCAACTGTCATATAACAGACCAACTTCATAGGCTCAACCTAGCTGATGCAAAGCCCTTCAAGCTATACCCTAGCTATTGCCAATTACAGTAAAATACATAATTTGAATATTTTTATTTCGCCTTTATTATACCGGGTCGCATCAATGGGCTGGCCACCTATCCTGCCCTGTCTACAACCACTGACACTTCCATAGCCAGACACACCTCCAAAACGTTACAAGTGCAAATCTATAGGCTGGCACACACACAATGCTGCTTTGAAAATTTAGGCTTATGTAAGCATCCACGCATGGACACTTAGACACAGCGTCAAAATCTCTGAGGGAAGAAAAGCGCGAGAAGGCACGACACATAATCGCATTCCCTGGAATTCATGGTCTAAAGTAAAGCAAAAACTCCCGCACACGGTCTTCTCACTTGCAATTAATTTATTAGTCGACATTTCGGTCAACTGACCTTCCTCAAGACAACAAAAAGACTCATGGGACTCATTGTAAAATCTAATGCATGTGAAACTTAAAAACTTCTATACACTATGAACTTCAATTCCGCATAGGAATCTCTTAAGTATGGGTTGATTGAGTAATGACTAATCCATGGGCCTGTGACATATCGCCAATCACTCTTGCAAGTGGGACTCAGAGAAAAATTTGGCAAACAAAATCATATTTTTATTTTTCATTCCTCTTATTTGTTTATCACACGAGAGATTGCTGATCCCCTGTCTGAGAACGTGACATGCCACTAAAAAGCGTGAGACTCAGGCCATATGCGTGGCAGTTGACAAGTATGCTTTCAATAGTTCTATGAAGAACATAAACTTTTGGATGAGGTAAGCCTGTGGCACAGGCGTGTCAGTGTCAAAAACATCCAGTAAGTCACTCAGACACTTGCCCTACTTGCCATTTTTTGCTCTGCCTTTCAAAGAGATTGTGTCTAAGCAATTGATCCTCCTCTGTTTCTGCTCTGTTGTAAATTCTCTTGATGTCCAAGAACTGTCCTTGGACGTAAAAATGAGAGAATATGGCCCGTGAGTTTGTTTACAAAAAACGGGTGAGCTATAATGGTTGGTACAAATGCTTGCAACACCGCATGTTGAATTTTGTCTGCAGGACCCCCTTTGCAACAAAATATTAACAGGCTACTCAGACAACACATCTGCACATATCTACAAAACAAAGTGATCAGGAGATAAGACACTTAAAAAAAAAAAAATTAGACCGTACCAACAGCAGGATTTAACTTTCACTGCAATTTACAACAAAAAAGCAATGAATATCAAGATCCCAAGGTAATTTTTTTCCGGCTTGGTCCAAAGGCGGCCTGAATAAAATTTTGCAATAATTGCCCAAAAATTGAGGCGAGGTTAGGAAAACCCGTTTTTAAAAAAAATTCTAAATGGTGGAAAATTTGCAGATACACATATGAAAGCGGCCAATATTGGTAGTCGCGTCTGCACCCACAGAATCAGACAAAACAAAAGAATTTCGCTTACACAACCAACAGTTCAAAAATATAATATAAAACGTGAAATTCATTAATATTGCGCCACCTTGCAGTCAAACAATGCAATTATTATATTGGCAAAACTACATTTCATCAATATTATAGAATGATCATCATGTCCCCCTTCGCAGCAGATCCTTCATGTAAATACAATAACCCAGAAATTATTTTATATTCTTTTCAATTTTTATATGCCTTAACTCTGGAAGCGATTAATTTTTACTCGCCCTAGACCTCCATAAATTAATAATTCCTTCTGTATTTCACAAATGACCCTCAGAAAGACTCATAGGTGCCCCTGAACCCTTTTCAAGGTCGCTGAAAACTAATTTGCTGACTAAAAATTGACAAAATTTTTAACTTTTTGCCGGCCGAAATCTGAAATTTTGCGTCTTGCGTGACTATGGTAGTGATAAGCACTTTAGGGGTTAACATCTTATCAAAGAACTGGACTGATTTAAGACCTTGTATTATTAATAATAATTTAATTAATTACCAGGAACAAGCAAGTTCCACCATATTGCCTGCAATGTACAAAATATCACCTTGAAATTTGCCATTTAATTCTTACTGTGATAATCAATTATTGCGGAATAATACAGCAAAAATATCAATAGATTAAGTAATAAAATAAGTAGTTAAAAGTTATTACTGACCGCATGTAAAAACAAGAGCCATCAGGAGATGACACATCCCCCGGCCCCACATATTGAAAGAATGAAAATACCACAAACCACACCCCCTAAAATTCAGAAGTTCAAAATGTTTCCATGGAAACCACAAAAAATACAAATTTCATGAACTTCGCATTTGCAAAAGGAACCATTTCAGGTCATGATTAATGTGCACACCAAGTCTTGTTAAAAAATATTGCACAGTTTTCAAGTTATGCTCCGGAAACGAAATGTTCGGAGACAGACGAACGGACAGATGGACGGACAATTGCACCCATGACTATATCCCCCCCGCATTATATGCCGGGGGATAAAAATAATAATAAAAAGTGTGTTCATTATTATCTCGTAAATACAGGCAGGTTGTAAATATATAAGATAAAATTGAATTCAGTTTGTAATGATTTAATAAGGTTGTGTGCAGCAATAATGTAGATAGGGTTTCTTTTTGGGAGCTTTCGCTAAGGGGTATAGTAGGTATATCTGATTTCTTTATGTAATACAAAGGGCATCACGCTCAATGTTCAGCATGCATAATCATAATCTTAATGAAGGGAAGCCATGTTTTGTATCAGAAACATGACAATCTGCAGAGAGAAAACAGAATTACAAACACTTAAGGACCTGTTACGCCGAGTGTACAAACCCAGGAGTGGAGGGAAGGGCGGAAGCCTGGGCAATCGAATGCATCCCACAATTTTCCCTCCGGCCATCGAGCATATGAACACCATTGTGATTCCAAACAGGTTTCCACCCGGAAGACACTCCTTTTCCGTTATGGACCATGCCACTCCAAAGAGCACAGCGGCCATAGCCACTGCAAGAGAGATATCAAATCACTCGGGATTGGAAGAAAGAAGCAAAATTTTAACCTGTAAAATTCTACGATCCCATGTAAGGGTACATCAAATGAAGCTGCATTATTCAAAGCTCAGAAACTTCAGGCCTATTTTAAATTTTAGAGTAAAGACCAAGGTTTGTCAAGATCCCAGATACGTCCTGTTAAATTACAGTAAAATGAGAATAAAATAATTTTAAATATCATAAAGATCACTATTTAATTACGCATTTAACCCAGTAAAAAGCAATTTTCACATTTCCTTCTATATTGACCAAACCATTCACTTATCATTGTACGAGATAAAACATTGCTGTTTAGTTAAGTGTACACCACAAAAAATGTAATCACTTGAAAAACTAGTCATTTTACTCAACAATGCACAAACTATGGCAAGTGAAATATTTGGCCTCTAAAAGGAAAACTCTCATTTCTCAAAAGCAGGCACAATAATGTTTACTGCTGAATGGCTGTGGTTAATTTGGTGATCGAGTTACTTGAAGGGCTCAAATATGATCTTTTCAGTATACACTTGTTTCCCTTTTAATTTGCATTCACTGCAATCATTACTGTACTGTAAAATTTCAGTTCTCTGAAGAACTCTAAGATTGTACCTTGGGTAATGAGGGAGGCCAGGATGCCTGTAGGGGGCCCAGGGCAGAGGCAAGAGTCTCGTAACCGGCCACAGCATTTTGTGGGCTCCGTGTTGGTGCCAGCATCACATGCGTTCTTCGTGATGAAGACTGTCGTCTCCTCGGTCATGTCAGGGCTCTCTGATCGTTTCCCCATTAACTCCAACTGCTTCGTGTTTGACTGCGATCAACGAAAACCATGTTTATGACCCCAAAACAATTAGCTACCCTTTTTTTGAAAATAATGGTCTGGTCAAACTTGTGTGTGTACAGTGCTGTGAAAAAGCATTTGCCACCTTCCTGATTTTCTCAACTTCTGCAATGCTGTCACAACTCTTTCAGATCTTCGAACAACATTCAATATTAGAAAAGTAGACAAAAAATGTAAAAAAAAAGTAAAATGTTATAAAGCACCAACTGGCCCTGTATGAAGGAGACTTTAAGTAAAATCAAAATTACATTTTCATCAACAGGCCCACAGTCAGTAAAAACAAGTGGGTGACTGGCAGCTTTAGAAGTGCAAGGCTGTACAAAGTGACATCCCATGTTTGGTACGTAATATGGAACATATGGCGGGAGGCAATTGACTGAACATCGTGACTTAATAGAAAGACAGACCTAATGCATAAAATATCCTTGGTTTCAACAGAATCAAACAGTATTAAGGCTCAATTAACTTTAATACTTTGCCTTCATTTTCTCATATTTATTGAGAAAATTCATCAAATGTAAATATTTTTGATGTTATGTTTTTCTCAGCAACAGAAAATTCATCTGGAAGCAAAATTGTGCCGTAATCAATTTTAAGCTACATTCTGCCTGTCTGTTTCAGCAGTGTATGCACCTGCCTTTAACTGCTAGACTGTCAATGCTTAAAAGTCCACTCCACTACAAAGAACTTAACAACTAGTTGTATATAAACTATAAAGTTGAGAGGGCAGAACAACTCTTGGTAAAAACATCACAAAACTCTAAACAAGAACCGCACAAAACAGGGCATATGCCTCTGGCACTGCAGTTGAAGAATCTGTACAGAAATCGCATGTATAAGTTCCTGAGAGGGCACTGCAAGAAGCATTGACAACATTCCTCTGTACTGGCCTGACAACATAATGCCTAATAAAAAATCCCAGCACATCCATTTTTGAAAGGAAGAGTCCTCTTCTCAGCCGAACAACATAGAGCAAATTTGAATTTGATCAAATAATTTAATCTCCTTTAAAAAAGATTTTGATAAACTTGCTTTTATATTTTAGTTCTTCTGCACATACATTTCTATACTTGGAGTGCTTCCCCACCCTTTCACTGTGAAATGAAACAACCCAGTCATTTTTTATGGGCTGCCCTTTTCTTAAAACATAGCATTCGGCATGGCATTCAGATTTCGCTTCCCTTCGTACGTCACAGGAAGGCTTGTGAGAATTGTTCTGACCCTTATCTGAATATCTCCACCAGCTGCTACCAAGAGGAACATAAAGGTTTCTCTATTTTGTCAAACACACCTTGATCACCCCAAGACCTTTCTGGATAATGTTCTGTGGACTGATGAGTTAAAAGGGTCCAGCTAGCTGTGGCATAAAGCAAACAGAGTATTCCATAATGTGGAAATTATATATATAGTCAAAAATGGTAGTGGTAGTGTGAATGTCCTGCCATCAGTCTGTGATCTGACAGTAAAGCAAATATGGGTTACACAGCAAGGCAAAGATCCAGAGCAAAAGACCAAGTCCACTTCTTGATGGCTGAAAAGAAAGAAAATTAAGATTTTGGAGTGGCGTAGTTGAAGTCCTGACCTGAACCCCATTGAGCTGCAGTGGTATGACCTTATAGTGGCGATTCCTGCTCAAAAATCCTCTCAAGTGGCTCAATGAGATAGATACATCAAAGGGGAGTGCGCCTAAATTCCTTCATAGCAAGGTTAAAGACAGATCTCCAGTTGTGGAAGCATTTTGTTGGAATTGCAGCTAAAGGTAGCACAACTTGTAATTATGTTTAGGGGGGCAATTACTTTTTTCCACTAGGATAAAGCTTTTCCCATCAATAAATTAAATGATCAAGAAAAACATTTTTTATCTCTCTCTTGTCCCTTTCTCTTATGTTGTATTTTGTATTAAAGATCTGAAACCATTCACTCTAACAAATATGCAAAAATAGAGGGAAATTGGGGGGGGGATCAAATTTTTTTTGCAGCACTGTATAACTTCGAACAAAATTTCTACAATATGTATTGATATTTCATGTACACAATATAAAATGTTTATAATAACAAAATGGTTAGAGGGACAACCTCGTTAAATTTTACCAAGTAGGACAATTTCCGTATATTTCCTGCTTCAATCAACCACATTAAGTCAAGATCAAAATATATTGGCCAAAAGATGGATGGAGGGATGGACTGATTGATAGAAAAGAAACTTAGAAAGTCAAAAAATTGCCGCATAGTGTGTAAAATTCTGTTTTCAATCTTATTCAAGTGGCACTTGAGGCTCAACAGATAGAATCAAGCAATACATGTTGGATCTAACAGCAAATACTCATAAAATCAGCACACAGGCAAAAAAGACCATGTTATAACAAGAACTAGCATTTTCCATTATTTAGCAGAGCAGGCCACACATGCTGGGCAAAAAAAAGGAAGTCTCATTTCATTGCTTCCATAGCCAACAATGTTGACTTTGTCCGCTTCTTTCACACCTATGTTTAACGGCTCTACCATAACTGTTGACACAGGGATTAGTCACACTATCTAAATAGCTTTTACAATGGTCAGGAGAGTAAAAGATTAATTGAGAGCAAGGCTCAAATGCAACTCATAAAATGGACAATGCCTCCAGTACGGAGTTAGTTAAGCGTCTTAAATGTGCAACCAAATAAAATAAAGAGCAATCAAAAACATATTTGAGAGCAAAAAAAGTGTTTTGAGATCAAAATTAATGAGTCAAATGCAACACTTTGTTCTCTGAAAATAATAAATGACGAAAGTCGCATTTTTTCCTACTGCCCCGTGCGCCCACTTTTGTTTGCAAACGCAAATGTTCGTGAGTCAGAAAGTTTCGCAAATCAAGAAAACATTCATGGGAGGAGGTGAAAGGAATTAATCTCTATTGGCCAGTCTACTTTTAGGTGACGGTGCTCTGGTCGTTCTCACAATGCAATCCAACGATGCAGCGTAGTCTCAAAATTGTGCCAATGCTACAATGACAGCGAGCTTAGTGATTTCACAAATGGAATGACAGACTACTGTCTGTTGAAGAAATATACTTTCTGGTGGTACCGTTTCGTTTATTTGTTTGTGTACTTTTATTCAGCTCGTTTGCCAGTTACACAGAGCGAGCACTGAAGTCCAGTTTAATACTGAGTGGCATTGACTCTGTTCTTTATGCAAAATTTACTAAAATGTTTGGCCAAACAGCACATTTAGTGGAAAATAAATTACATTTACTGTAGCTCCAAGTTGTCTTTGGTTCAAAGTGCGTGTCCAGTCAAATTCTTTCCCTTTCAGTTAAAACAAGGCACCTAACCCAAAGTGCTACACTTGGACAATCATAAATCCGTGTCTAGAACACTGCTAGTTACTTTGATCCCTATTCCAACAATTGGCAGCAGTGGCATTTTATTTAGTCATTTTCTCTGTATCCATGTCTTCATAAATTTAATTGTAATTCTCATCAAGCAAAGTGTTTAGTGTCTTGAAGAGCTAATGAACAACCATGGCTGTAACCACCATTGAGGACACAGAGGTGCGGACCTTGGCTAATTGTCCCTGAATTTTTGTTTTTCTTCCCCCCACCAATTTTTCCCCTCACTGCGCCCGTCTATTCAGTAAATCGTGTGTGTGTGTGTATGAGAGAGAGAGAGAGAGAGAGCTCCCGCATCCTCATAGTGCAGTATAGGCTACAAAGTCACTGTGCGTTTTAAATGCCACAGCTTGCGCTGCCAATGAACAATGGCAAGAATAAACCACATTCATAAGGATAGGAAAATGCATATTGAAGTGCTAATCGCTGCTATAGTCACGCAAGGCGCAAAATATATGAAGCAAAATTTGAGATTTCAACTCTCAAAAAGTCAACAATTTTGTCCATTTTTAGTCAGCAAATTACACTGAACAAAAATATCAATGCCCCATGTCAAATTTTTTAGTTTTTATTAAGAAAAAACTGGAACTGGGATCAGTCTGTGAATAGCACTCTTCTCCAGTGTGCCAAGGGCCATCGAACATGTGCGTTTGCCCATGCGAGTCGGTTCCAACGCCGGACAGCGGTGAGATCCAAACCACAGGGAGGACGCCACGTGTGCAAGTTGGCTTCTCGCAGGCGGTTACGGACTGTCTGTGGTGTGATGCGTCTGTTGTACAGACCAACGGTCTAATCCGCTGTGCGTATCGCTGATCTGGGCCAATCCCCCGGGTGGACAAGCCGTATGTAGTGATCTTGTGCTCGTGTAGTCACACGTAACCGATGTGGACGAGGTTCATTTGCAGTACTGCCCGTCTGTCGGAAACGAACTCTCAAACGGCCTATCGTCCGATAGTTAACATTCAGCTGCACAGCGACCGCTCTGGTGGACATCCCTGCATCCAGCATGCCAATGGCACATTCCCGCATGACCTGAGACATCGGAGGCATGATAACTTTTGACAAAATTTGACATTTTGGGGTGGCCTTATTGTCCCCAGTATAAGGAGTGTCTGGGTACTGCTCATTCTGTTTGATCACCGTCTGGAAATGCCACACCCATGTACTGAGTGAAATCACAGCATCACTGAGGAAATGCTCACTAACAAAGAGATGGATTAAAAAATGGCACACAAATCAAGAGAAATATCCATATTGTACTAGTAAGTCAGCATATGCTCACTTAGAGTTGTTAACTCCATGTGGCATCAATATTTGACATGAGGCATTTATATTTTTGTTCAGTGTACTTGGTAATGATCTTCACAATGATCTTCTGAAGGTCATTTCTGAACTAAATAATCAATCATTAACTTTTGGAGGGATAGGGTGGGTAAAATTAAGCACTTTAAGGGTTAATAGATGTTAAATTCAACATGAAGTGACGCCTCTCCATGCAAGTCTGAGTTAGGTGTTGATACAGGCAGAAGCAACACAACTTGGCTAAAGGTGCAGAAGCCAGGTAAAATTTGACACTTCCTTTGCGCACATTGACAATCATGTAAGCTACAGTAGCCAAACCAAAATCAAATTACAGCTTATTTTCTAGATACCAGCCATTTTCTACACAACGCCATCATGTAGTCCAATGAAAAACAAAAGAAAATGCAAAGACTAACTAGCCAGCTATGCCAATGACAAACTCAAAATACACAAAACGAAAGGTGCTCTGTTTGGCCAAACACTTTTGGCAAATTTGCTTTAATTACACTGTGAATCTACGTTACTCAGAATTAAACTAGACTTTGATGCTAACTAGATGTGACTGGCAAACCAGCTTGATAAAAATTAAGTGAAACAAAACCACACCATTTTAATAGATTTCTTGAACAGTGTTTCTCAAACTTTGTTGCATCAGGGCCCAGTAATGCATGGCGCCCTGCCTCTGGGAACCACTTAAGTCCAAACAAACAAATAAATTGATGAGTAAATAAGGCTGTATATACTAGTTCCCCGATAGCTGACCAGAATACACTACAATCAAAAAAGGAAAATCAGTTCAATCGTTTAACTGATCATATCTTCACATTCAGGGAAAGAGTAAGTAAAACACAAAAAGCAGACAGGCCAAATGCAGGGGCAAGGAATGTACTTTTATTTCATTACTCATGTGGCTGACCCTTGCAGATACTGTGTTCTCTGGCAATGATTTACAAAACAGAAAATTGAGGAAATGCTGCCGGGCTAGCTCACTCGGTTAAGGTGCCGCAATTGCGATGCAGTAGTGACTATTACAGCGCGGGTTCGATTCCCGGTCGTACCCACCAGCAGTGGTCGACAGCTTTTTCAGAACAGCGCACGATTGGATAAAGCGCTGTGGGAAGGCAAATTGGGAAGGGACTGCTGCGAAGGGAAATTAAAAATGACTGCATTCTTTGTTTCTCAAGCACCTCCTGTTGGCCAGCCAGGCGCTCATCAGTGAGATTCTGAGCTTGCTCATGTTGCATAAGATATGTCAATGGTCAATACTAACTGTAGGGAAGAAATTGTTTTTTATACAGTCCCTTTCCAATACCAGAGACACTAACGTTAAGCCGTTAAGATGCCATATCTTGAATATTGAACGAGTTGCAGTCGATTCACAGGGGGACTTGACAGACTTGGGTGGCACCAGCTGGACATCACGCCTCACGGCGCCGCGACCACTGAAGGCAACACTCATTTTTCACCCTTCTTGAATGGAGCTTTAGATTTTAAAATGTGATGGGCCAGAAGGGGAGACATTTTAACTAATTTTCATTTTTGGTTATGTTAGTTTGCATAACTCTAATCGGATTGATTACTTCATTACTTTCTTTCTTTTAAAATAATCTTCAGGTTTCTTCTTGAGATGTGTGTGCTTTGTCACCAAATGTCTGCGCATTTTTTACCGTTTCACTACTCAAACAGCCCTGACAGATGGCACACAATGTTAGGTTTGATGGGCAACCACCATATAAAGCCAAATTGTATGTATGTAGGGTCATATTCACATTTGAAAGGGCCATGTTTTTTGATGCGGGTTAGTCGCAAGGTTCTTCTGGATCATTGCTGGTGGCGGCTGTTGTTCTCCTGAAATAAATGTTTTAATGGTATTGCGTGGAGAAGGCCAAGGCTAACGCTAAAAGCACACTAATTTTGAACATTTGCAAGCAAATGGAAGTAAAGACAATTGCCATCAACACAGAACTTTTACTGCTAATGGTGCCGTCTGCTGGGTAACGTCTTCCTTCACATAGGTAAAACCAGTGGTGCAAAGACAGAATTTTAAATGATCTGTACCAATGAATAACGATTTGCAACAAATGTTCTTGATGAAAAAGGGCTCTCAGCCCTCCAGCCACTCCTCTACTGCCTGCCTCCAGTTCGCAGCCCTTAGTTTGAGAAACACTGGTCAACCTCTTCATTTCAATCACAAAGCTCGCGGTCACAAAATGACACAAATGCGAGGCTGTTACTGTCAGAGGGACAGCCAAGAGAAAATGACTAAACCACTGTTACTGTCTGTCAAAAGCAGACAAGCCAATCGAAAGGTATTTATGCCTTAGGCCTCCGATGGCAAATTTGCTGGTTGACTTGATTCGCTAAACTTTCTGACTTGTAAACAAAAATGAGCACAGAGAGCAAAAGCATGAGAGCATGTGACATGTACAATTTTTTGGAGCACAAAGCTTTGGATTTGACTAATTAAAGTTTGATCTCAAAGCTACTTTTTGCTCTTAAATATACACCAGTCAGTCACAAAATTATGACCACCTGCCCAATATTGTGTAGGTCCTCCTATTGCTCTGACCCGTCAGGCATGGACTACACTAGACCTCTGAAGGTGTGCTGTGGTATCTGTCACTAAGACGTTACCAGTAGATTGTTTAAGTCCTCTAGGTTGCGAGGTGGAGCTTCCTTAGATCTGACTTCTTTGTCCAGCACATCCCACAGATGCTCAATTGCATTGAGATCTGGGAATCTGGAGGCCATATCAACGTCTAGAACTCATTGTTGAGTTCCTATAACTAGTCCTGAACCATTTTTGCAGTGTGGCAGGGTGGACTATCCTGCTGAAAGAAGCAACTGCCAATAGGGGATACTGTTTCCAAGAAGGGCTGTACTTGGTCTGCAAAAATGTTTAGGTAGGTGGTGCATGTCAAAGTAACATCCACATCAATGACAGGACCCAAGAATTCCCACCAGAACATTGCCAAAAGCATCATGCTGCCTCCACTGGCTTGCCTTTTTCCCCAAAGTGCATTCTGCAACACACACGCAACCGAACATCCACATGATGTAAAAGCAAATGTGATAAATCAGACCAGGCCACCCATTTCCATTACTCCATGGTCTGGTTCTAATGCTGAAGTGGACTACTTCATATAGCAGCACAAGAAATTAAACTCAAAATTTTCTTGGCTGAATTTCAGTGGCTAAATCATGAAAATTGCTCCCTACAACTGTCAACTTGGATTTGCCCGGAGACGCCTGACAAACAATAATATTACAACTTAGGCGTGAGACCATCATTTACCACTGTTGTCTATTTTCCAAAGAAACGTACTGATGGAGGTAGTGGGCTTGATGAAATGCAACCCTTATTCCATGAAACATAGCCTATGCTGCTATTCATCAACGACATTGTTTACCTACACATGTCCTACTGGTATACTGCCTATTTAACGAATTACACAATTAAACCTTCTGTTATTCTGTTATGAATTGCTCTTGGTTCATTGTTTTTTTTTGTTAAGTCAAGCTTAATTTGTCATTACCCAAGACAATATAATCATTCAGTAATTCTAATGTAGCCTTACATGATAAACAGTGAAAAAAATGGAACCATATAGCCTAATTTGTGAATAGAGATGCACCGAATTTTTCGGCCACCGAAAATGTTCGGCCGAAAATGGTAGAAAAAATTCATTTTCGGTTTTCAGCTGAAAGACTTTAAACACCGAAACAATAAGGCCAAAACAGGATATTGGTATGACTCAAGCAAAAACCGTGTGTGCTCCTGTTTGGACTTTTATTCCATTGATTTCGTTAATTAAAAATGTGTGTTTGAATCAGGGGACACGCACTACTGTCACCAGGTTATGGCACTGAAGTCCGCGAGTGTTCAATTGTAATTTCTGTTTGACATTCTCCTGATGCATAGGATAGCAGCCGGTGTTATGTCCGATTCACTTGCATGTTAAATAACGTATTAAATAACATAAAAACGCAAAGCAATTATATTTGTAAAAGGCATAGTATTAATTGAAAAAGGCAATATATTCTCAAGGCATTTGTGCACCATCAGTATTCCATAATGTAACTACAACCCCTGGAAAAAAATATGGAATCACCACACACAGAGGATGTTAATTAACCTTTTTTTCTTCATAACAAAGAAGCTAATAACACGACAAAACAATTATTGTTTATAAGCTTGACATTCAGGCTTCATAAACAATTCAGTTTGAAATTGAAGGCAAAACATGTAGAAAATGCGCAAATCGCAGGAGTTGGCAGAGTATTAGAATTCATCGCTTTACAATGCATCAGCTCATCTGTGATGCCTTTCCTAAGAACAAAATGCTTCATCAGCACCCGTAAAGTTATTTTCGGCGCAATTTTCGTAAAATAGGGGCAGCATAATAACTTTCTCAAGGGGAATAAGGGTAACACCGTTGCTTCTAATTTTGCTACAAACAGGGTCACACTCAAAGAAACGCATTTCATAAATGCAGCAGCAAAGGTTAACAAATGCAACCTCTTTTGAAAGGTAAGGCAGCCCACAGTGTAATACTGTGCTTTGCCTTACCTTTCAAACAAGGATGCATTTGTTCAACAAAATATTTATCAAGCTCCCCAAAATAATACGCGTTTCAAAAACACAAATTGAAGACCTGTTTCAATGATGGCAAGTGAAGCCAGTTTCCTAGCGTTAATGCGGAGGCGAGTTGTCTTTCGCAGCGAGGATTCTCTCAGACCAATCAGTGGGCTGCTGTGTTGTCACAAAGCACATTTAATTTTACGATTTTTCAGCAGCCAGTAATAGGCCAGTAGGTTATTTATGAGTGGGGCCGAGTAGGCCTAAAACATTTTATTTATAATTTTATTTTATATTGTGCTTTGTTGGAATATCAGTGCGAAATAAATATATTAATTATTTTGTAATTGATTTATTCTTTGAAGCATAAATATTAATGTATGCGATTGCAATGCCTTGACTTTAGTTAGGCAAGTACACAGCCATAGCCATAAATGCAATGGCTGGGCTGAAAACTGAAACACCGAAAGAAATTACTTTCGCCAATTTTTAGTGCGTTTCTCATTTTCTGTTTCAGCCTTAAGTTTTCATTTCGGTGCATTCCTGTTTGTGAATACTAAAAACATGGCTTCTATAATGTATGAATGCCATGTGAGGTCATTACCGTTACAAAGCCTTTCATTACCGTACCATTTGCTGTATACGTAAATATTTGGATGGGTATGAGTGATAACTTCAAATTTTATGTTTCCACAGGAACTATTTGTCAAGTCTTTTCATATTACTGAATTGACATCTTTTATTTATTTGTAAAATTTAGACTACAGGAAAAATTTAGTATAAAATGTAATTTTGTTATGGTCATAATATCAAATAAAATTTCTCTGAATGTTTACACTATGTGGCTATTCTGAACCATTTATAGAACATACATAAAGAAATAAAAGGTCTACCTTTCATACCTTTCATTCAGTTATCATCAATTGAAAATGTGTGACGGGAATGAACTTATTTGATCAATGACTCAATAAAATATTCTGAATATGTATTTAAAAAACATGTATTGATCTCTAATTTTAACTGAGCCAGTTAATTTACACCCTGCTTGCTACTAATGAGAGAAAAAACTAGCAAATTTGACCTAAAATTATTTTTGCAAAAAGTCAGGACAGTTTCGTGAGAATCACCCATACGCATTTGGGCGCATGAATATATAACACCGCATTCAAAGAACGACTGCACTAGGTATTATTGCAATACATTACAATTACTGAAATAAATGGCTTAGACTTAATGTTGGTTTACACTCCCCCTCCTCAACACGACAGTTTAAATTGTAAGCAAGGTTGGCGTTAATTCTGGAAATTGAACTGAAATACAGTATTTAGAATATAAGTGGAATAGGAATTGATGAGACGAAATTGACCCCAACCCTGATTCTAAGACATTTTACCAGACGTAAGGGAGTCTTTCTGAACCTCGCATTAGCTTGAGATACTTCACCTCAGTGTGGTTATCAAGACCGACCGCACCATCCAACATCCGTACGCAAGGCTTGGATACATCGCTGTCCATGGCATTCCAGAAGATCAGTTCCGGACAATTATAATTCAGCAGTGTTACCTGCAACTGAGCAGAAAATGAATGAACAAACTCAAGGCGAGGGTTCCAGTCTTATCTCGCGTCAATCACGATGTCCCATATTTCAGTAGTCACCATCGTATTCATTTTACACGTGAGCATGATTAATCGGAAACTAAATGCATCGCCCACGCCTGATGTGGGCGCTACAAGTAAATCCCTTGTTTGCAATGCATCCATATTTATACTTCCCGCTTCCCAAGTCTTTTTTTTTTTTACAAACCCGAATCGTGCGACATAAGCCCAAGCATGGTCACCATGCCCATGCGTCGAATATACTGGAAATGTTCCAGCATTACCAAATAGGAAGTTTCTCATAACAGACACTTGAGGCACCGTACATCTAGTACGAAACAAACTGAAATATTAGTCGAGAAAACAAAGATTAGTGTAGGTTGTAACTTGAGTGCACAGCTACATGTTCCCACGAACAACGTTAGCGTCACAGTAGCGTAGAGCTAGTTTATCCATAATCATTTCGTGGTTTAATGAGGGTCAAAATTGTTGATGAACGTTCTTAGATAGCGAGTGACAAAGCTGGCTTCAGAAACAAATATGAGCAAAATCTCAATCAGGCTGTGCCAGTTTGTCAGATCCGCAGGAGCCCGTACGGCGCTTTGATAACCTGTGTCCTGTCAGTCATGTCTTCAGTGCTCAATTATCTGATGAAACTTGGCAGATCACAATGTGGCAGCCCAAGACCCGACTAACCCAGCAAGCGAGATCGTTAACTGACCACTTAAGTTAGTTCAGGTAAGTAAACTTGGCCCGTCAGCATTTCTTGAATTCCAAATGAAGTCTCTTCCTTGAACATTCTTGCATGCAGATGGCCAGCTTTTGTAGCTTTTCAGTTACGAATAATGGCTGGATTTCCAAACGAGACCACCCCTCCCCGGACATGCCAAAATGTTACGTTACGTAGCTTGCCAACGCCTAGCATCCCAACTGTTTAGCAACACCTCTCGACATGACAGCTGAGGAGAACGCGCACACTGTACAGTAAGACCGAAGTGCGAATACTTTCTGAACGAGTGTTTAACCAGTTCAATTCCGTCCGAGATGGTGTGATTCCTAACAAGTTGATATTTGATTCGCAAGGAAATGTCCCACTGTATCTCAGCTACAAGCAGTGAAAGCGTTTTCACTCCATGACAGCACTAATGTAATTCATTGTTCAAGCTAACGAGCCTAACGTAAATAAACTAGCTTGCCGGCTGTCCAGTGAAATATTTCCTTGCACATATTCGTTCTTGGATTTCACCTAGTTTATGTAAATTAATCGGAATAGTATTGTAGCTCGCTAGCCTGCTACCGTAAAATTAACGTAGCTAATTGGGGGAATTTGCGCATAATCAGGCTGGCAGGCAGTAACACAGCATTGAAGACAACATGATTTGGCAAACCTGGCTTCCTTAGTTAGATAAGTGTCATAAAATTAAATATCGAAGTCAAATTATAACCACGCGACTCGGCCGACCAGTTTTAGCCAACTTCGCTTTAACAAGAAGATGGACGATGGATAATCCCAAATTATTTAGCTAGCTGGGTACTTAGCGAGGTAGCCAACAGTTAATGCCTGACAAATAGCCGAAATAGTTCGCATCACAGATCTTGCGCCAGATGACTTGACACCTTTGCATCAGATTGCCAGCTAACATTGTGATTCACATAAGCTACATGTATTGCTCGTTTAGTTTACCAGGACAGATCAGAACTCAAACGTTGATCAGCCAGCTAGCTGTATTACATGTGATGTTAACATAATTTCCCCAGAAAATCAGCGTCTACGTCCCACCACATTAGCGATAGATAACGTTCGCTAATTAGATATAGTTAATTATTCGAGGATGTAACTAATACCAACCCAATTTAGCGATCAATCGATTCATAATGTTACCCTGACTGTACTTACTGCGTGGCTCCAACTTTATTCCAGTCTTCGCTTCTAAAATGTGATGAGATAGACATATGATATTTCTGCTCAACGCAGTAAAACAAAAGCAAACCAAGACACTCACTTCGCTAATTCATGCGCAAATAACTTCCCCAGCACATTCTTATGAACTGGCCTTGAGCCGAGATAACGGATTTCAGCGATGGAAACAAGTGCAGGAGGCAGCTTCAGATTAACGATGGCCTACCATGAGTACCACGGCGTTGAAAGGTGAAACCAAGGGGTGAGAAGTGTCTCGGGGCATTTAGTGAATTAAGGTATTGGATTGTGCAGTGACAACGTCTTCTTGATGAACATCAACTCCAGTCACATAAGATGAAATTCACAGCAATTAATGGCACCAAGGGAATGATTAACACTTTGCGCCAAAAGTTCGTATTATAATCTCTAGAGTAGTGGAGACATTAGCAATGCGCTCAGTCAAGTTTTAGACAGATGGTTGACAGGAGCTTTAACCCGTTTGCAGGATCAGCGCGCTGTATGAACAGGACGGAGCCAACCTTTCCTGAATTAAAGTCCCCCACTAGTCGTGTCGAGAACGTGGAAGTAACACCGTTAACTAAACCAAGTAATTCTGGCTGCCCAGACAGATTAGTTTCAGAACCTGATGTTAAAATGTTTTCTCACGACATATATTTGGGCCTATCCAGTGTTGCACTTGCCCATTATATGAATATATAAGAGCAGAAACCATTCATTGTAAAATTCTACAATGAAATTACAAACAGTGCAACTGTGGGATTAACTCGTTTGAAATAGTAATAGTTTACATTTTCATTGTTGGGCAGTGGCAGACTCTGCCAATGTATTTATATCTCTGGATGGAAAGGGTTAATCCTACAGTATCCAATTAACGTAAAAATGATTTCTGTAAGGTCCTTAACTCCGCGCCTTCATTCTGTCAGCGCTCAAGCTGGCCACTGTGGATATATCCCCTGGGACCATGCATAATCCTTATTTTTAAAACACGCAAGAGACAAGTTAATAACCTAACAATCATTTATTCACAAATAACATCCATGCTAGTCATATCTTGTATTGCTCTGAAAGCGAGACTATGATGCATCTTTAACATCAGTACTACAATTCAAATTGATTGTGCTCAAAAACATAAAAATCATACATTAAAATGGAAGAATCTCAAAAAATCAGAAAAAAACCTTAATAAATCTAAGCCGGCCAATGCTGCTTAAATTATTGGGCGGGAATCAAACTAGGCGGCAAAAGTGTATGCGGTGCATAACTAAATGAATTAGTTGTACAATAGGCCATGTTTTGGGCATCTTGGCCATATGGGATTGATAATCAACTGAGCTTCATATAGATTTCCAGATGATTACAAAAAGCTTTTTTTTTTTCTTTTTTGCAGAACTCTTGAAAGTTGCCAAAAGATGATCGCACAGAGCTGCTGTCTTTCTGGGTCCAAAATATGAACTTCACAGTCTCCATCCTCCATCTATGATATGCTCTGTTCCAGTCACATAGGCAGCCTACGAGAAAAAAAAAAATCAAAAATTGACATGTTTCTCAAATATCTGCAAGAAACATTTATGTGCCCTTATTTTTCTGGGATAATTTCATAAATATTAACATTCTGTATTGTGCCGAAGATGCAACATGTAATGAACGCGGAATAAGTAATCAGACAAGAGACTAAAAAGAGGGGGGGGATTAAAAAAGGTCTTCAGATAATATTTGGTTGGTAGAAACTTCTAACAGCATTAAATTGCTGAAAACATACCATTCTTTCAAAACTACTACTGTGTAAAACGATCATTCTTTTCAAACTGATTTTGTATGCCAGGGAAAGTATGTCTAGGCCATATTTCCAAGAATTGGGCAATGTTTGTTGATGTTATGAATTTAGTTCTTTGGTGAAGTGGAACCTGTTTTAAGAACTGGATGGTAGTTACATTTTTTCCAGGTGTATGGTAAAAGCAGTGTTCAAGTTTAATCACACTTTACAATGCTTCAGGATGAGGGTGCATTAAACATCTATGCACACTAATGGTTCAGTGGCAGGATGAAGCATGAGGGAAGCTCACTGTGGAATCAGAACATAAGTATTCAGTACAACACTACAAACTTGCTGAGATTCTAGTCGTGGATACACTGTAATCGCTGGAAGTCTGAACAGTAATTCACCTTAATCCCCATTAAGCTGATGCACATCTTCAGTCAAGCATACTTCAGCACTCAAGGATTAAATCCCTGTTTTTCCCTTTGCCTTTAAAATACTTTAAGTTCCTTTTAAAGTCCACTTCTTGAAAGCAGTAATCTGTGGAAATGTTTTATTTCCCGTTGCTTTGCAGTGCTCCATATCTTTGATTGCAAGATGCTTAAACCAAAGAGGTAGTTTATGCCAACATGTTCAAGCAGTAATCTGTAGTCTCACACAGAACATAAAATTGCCATATTAATGCAATGCCTTACCAGTTCAAGTCGGGCAAAAATTACCTTGCCAGCATTCCTGTGGTCATTACTTGCTCTCAATACAATCAGTCACATAATTGTTCTAGACAAGTAGTTGTTAATGGAGGATTGTTTTTTTTTTTAATTTGGATTGTTTTTTTCTTTATTTACTGTCAGCCTTTGTGATGCATTGATGTTTAAGATGCTTACCTCATCTGAGGCCAGGTAAACACACAGATGGGCCACTTCTTCAGCTGTGCAAAACCGGCCTGTTTTCTGTCTGGCCAGGAAGTCCTTCATAGCCTGCAGGTGTGAACCAATAAAGTGAAACTATGTAAACACAAAACATCAATTAGATCACTGTAAACCAGTGATCTCTAACCCTGTTCCTGAAGAGCTACCATCCAGAGGATTTTCATTTTAACCAAAACAAAACAAAACTTATCTCTCAGTCAGAAAAGAGTAGCTAATTAGCCGAATCAGGTGAGCTGATTCAGAGTTGGGGTAAAAACGTACAGGATGGTAGCCCTTCAGAAACAGAGTGGGAGACCATTGCTGTGAACAATTGGGCTTTTTTATGGACAGGGAGTGAATGACTGAAGGCAACCCTTCAGTTAAACTTTGAGACACCAACTCTTGATCATTTCAAGAACAGACTTCATTCTTAACGTTTATCAACTGTGACTACTACTGCCAATGAAATTAGCAAAATGTTACCGAATCAGATCATCAGTAATAATGGTCCAATCTGGTTTCAGAGAACCCACAATGATGGTGGCATGCATTGACAGTCAGTGAAGCAGTGTACTCTGAAAATTACTTCTTAAAACATCAGTCTCTACTAGGGGTGTCAACATCTACACGTGTAAACAGTTACACGGATAACAAATCATAACCGTTGACAAAAATCAATAACCATGTACACGTCATTTTTTCCTCCTCCTCCTCATTCATTTCTCACCAATACATATAGTCGCCTATTTTTAGGGGTGATAATGTTGCCTGAAAGCTTCAGATAATAACATTAACTAACTATACACTTAAACTCGCGCATGCAGATGCATGGGGTGCAATGTTGCCTTGATATAAAGAAAAAAAACCCTGCAGCCACAGCCAGTGTCGCGTCACTTCAAGAATAGGCTGCTCCTTGAGAAAAGCGCGGCGCTCATCATCTTCTCCATGTGCAAATGTCCTGCAGCTGAAAACAAAAACTGTTAATGGCTTGTTATTTTAGCTTATATTGTTGCGTGTTGTTGAACAGTATATTGTTAGTTGGTGTTCTGTCGGCTTTTCTTGACCTGATCACACATCCTCGCGTCTAAAGAGGAGGAAGAAAAAAATTTTTTTTGCCAATTTTAGTGAATAATTGAGATTCCCCCTCTATTTTTTTTTTACTTAGTGGATATAAAGGTAAAAAAGTTCCTCTCACTTCAGCTTACTTTGGCTTCTTTTTGAGTCGCTTTCTCTCACCAATTCCACATTACTTTTACTATGAGACATATATTAAAATTCAGACTCAGCTCCCATTGCGAGAGAGGGATGCAGTTTGCACTTTCAGTTAAAAAAAAAAGGTACAAAAGTGAGCAATAGTTAAAACAATGATTTAAAAAGGCTAACCCTTTTTCAGCTTTCACTTATACTATTTCTTATCTGTCAAAGTGATAGAGGATTTTATTTTCTACTCATTTTACTTTCTGTGGTTGTATAGCACAACTGCGATAGAAAAAGTTAATAAATCCCCAACGTGTAACCGGGTACACGTCGGTTAGAAGTCCCGTGTACATGCCTAGAAAAAATTGTAAATGTTGACACCCCTAGTCTCCACTGTTTCAGTTCCACTTTATCAAGTTATTAGCCTTATCATACATATTAACAAAAGCTCAAATCAATAGAATTTCCCCATTATTTTTTGACTGAAACCTAACAAGGGACCCCAGCCACAGTAGCACAAGCATTTGAAGGGTCAATAATGTTTCTCAAAGCATTACTTTCCCCCCGCAATGACACAACTAAATACAGTCACAATGGCAGGAGCTAACTTGTGTGTTTTTACTCGTGAAAACAAATGTCTCTCCTCCAGAAACCCCAAAATTCCAAAAGGCAACAGTTTAGTACCCAATTAATGCACCAACAAAATTGGGTGAAGACATATTGAGCGGTCCCTGAGTAATGGTCCAGAAACATTTCAGGAACGCCAATGCTGACGCCCACAGGAACCGAGCCAAAAACAATACATCTCCTCTTCTCCCCCCACCCCATCTCTTGGTGTGTAGACTTAATACCTGTTCTGGGTCAGGCTGTGCCTGGATTCGGTCTCTCAGTGATGGTGTATCCACAGTGCCTGTAAATGCAAAGTAAATAAATATAAGCATTTGGAATTTAATGAATAAACACTTAATATTGCTGGACATGGAACAAGGCAGTTAACTTTGAGTAGCAGAAAACACTATAAAGACCATGGTCGCTGCAAGTCCATTGCAACACACAACAAGACTACTACCATGAAAGTATTTTTCATATAATCGTGATGATCATCATAAACCAGGGAATCCGAGCACTAATGCCTAATTATTACAGTCCTTTGTCCTGCAAGCAGAGCAGAAATGTATGCATTCATAACTGGTAGAGGGCCATTTGCACCGCGTGATATTGGGATTCATAAGCCTATCGAACAATATTGATCTGAATTAACAGCAGATTCAGACAATTGTAGTGCCCTGTGGTGGGAGTAAACTTAGCAAAAACAGAGTTACAAGGCCACAACCTTGCAAACTGCAGTGGAATATTGGCCAATCTTTTTTCCATTAGCTGCAAAAATTAGCCACACAGAACCCTTTTACATTGTGATGGACACACAGGAAACTTTAAGCATGTACTGTGGGGTGCAAAAATTTGGGCACCCCTAGTTTAAATGTCTGTTACAATTCATTTCCAAGTGATTGAAAGCAAACCTGAACACTAAATGTTACAAAGTTAAACATGACACATTCAATCACATTTGAAGCAAGAATAATTCTTATTTTGATCTTTTTACATTTTCAAAATAATAAAACAAGGAAAAAGGCCTTGTGCAAAGGTTTGGGAACCCTGTCAGCTAATACTTCGTAACTCCTCCTTGGGCAGCCATAACAGCTCGCAAACGCTTTCTGAAGCCAGTGAAGTGTCTTTCAATTCTTGTCTTTTGAACTTTTCCCCATTTTCCTGACAGAACACCTCTAGCTCAGAAATATTCTTCCGCCTTTTTGCATGCGCAGCATGTTTGAGGTCTCATCACAGATTTGCAATAATATTCAAGTCGGGGGACTGTGATAGCCATTTGAAAACCTTCATCCATCTTTTCTGGAGGTACTTCATGGTGGATTTTGAGGTATGCTTTGAGTCATTGTCTTGCTGGAATACTCAACGTCTCTTCAACTTCAATTTCTGGACTGAGCTTTGAACATTAGCCTCTAGAGTGTCTTGATATTTGGTGGAATCCATTCTTCCTTCCAGCTGCAAATATTGCCTGTGTTCCAAGCTGCTACACAACCCCAAAGCATAATGGATCCACCTCTATGCTTAACAGTTGGCAACATGTTTCTTCCCTACAAATGCTTTACCTTTTTTTCTCCAAACATACCTTCTTTGGTTGTGGTCAAATAGTTAAATTTTGGTTTTGTCAGTCCAAAGCACATTGTTCCAATAGGCTTCAGGTTTCTCCAGATTTGCTTTTGCATACTTTAGATGCTTAATTTTCTGTTGAGGTCGTAGGAAAGGCTTCTTGCAACTCTGCCATATAGGTCTTTGTTGTTTATGGTACGCTGGCTGTATTGTTGTCCTGTGAACAACTAGACCTGTGTCTGCTACTCTTTTTTTGCAGCTCTTTCGCAGTGATGTATGGGCTTTTCTCATCAGATCTCGGGACATTCTATCGGAAATTTTTCTTGGTCTTCCGGATTTTGCCTGGAATTCAATTGTTCCATTTATTTTCCATTTTCTTACAATGTTTCTGACAGCAGAAATGGGTAACTTGAAACGTTGCGAGAGTTTTTTGTAGCCTTCCCCTTGTTGGTGGAAGTTAATGATATTGATTTTGACATCTGGACAGTTTTGGACAACTATTTAGAGGAACACATGGTTTTTAATACCAGACACAACAGCCACCGCAGTTAGGTACTTTAGAAGGCAAGGAGATACTTCAGAATATATAGTTCAACCCTGGAAATATATTCACCTGACTCACTGAAGCCCTAACGAGTAAATCACCTGAGTCTGGGCCTCAGTAATCATCTTCTTAAAAGGTAACAAAGAAAAATACAAAAGGGTTCCCAAACTGTCATGTTTATCCTTGTACCATTTAGTGTTCAGGTTTGCTTTCAATTACTTAGAGATGAATTGTGACAGACATTTAAGCCAGGGGTGCCCAAATGCACCCCACTGTAAAATGAGTAATGTTCTAGAGAGCGAAAGAATATGGAGGCAGTGAGACTACCTGGGCAGATACAGTTGCAGCGTATGCCCTGTTCAATAAAGTCTGCAGCCACCGATTTGGTGAGTCCAATGACAGCAGCCTTTGATGTGCTGTACACACACCTTTGTGGCACACCTGAAAGACAAAGGGAAGATGATATATACCTTTAACTAACGTAATAAACAACTTGTGATTGCTCCTTGTACCAATGAAATTTGATAATCTGGACTCCAGATAAAATACATGCCAAATATAATAAATCTAAAACCCCAATTCCGAAAAAGTTGGCACAATGTGGAAAATGGAAATAAAATCAGCATGGACTGATTTTTTTTATTTTATTTTTTCATTTTATTTCAGCATGATTGTAAATCATTTCATGACAATTTCAACACGACACAACATGTATCATGACCAAAAGGGTCGCGGGAGAAGCGAAATCGCTTATCAGAGTCCCGCCCCCAGCTTCCAGAAAAAACAGTTTGGTAATGGTTAAAATATCAAAAGGAAATTAAATCACAGCAGAGTTAATGTCCATGTACGCTACATTTTAACGTCAGAAAGTAAGATCATGAAAATTTATGAATATCATAAGAATTATAATTGCTGATTAAGTGAGTGTTCATATAACTTAGATTCAAATGCCACTCTTGATCCAAAGCGACATTATCCCGAAAACCCCATTCTTGATCATGCGATTTGTTCCAGCTAATTTGGAGTAGATGAGAGGAAGCACATCCTCTACATCTTCATGTCCAGGACTGTCAAACACAGCGAACGACACTTTCCCGATGAATCCATGACGTAACAGGCCGTGAATGTCCCATCCGGGCATGTCGGGCATGTGAGTTGCCTTTCGGACAGTTAGTCTGAAGCGTCCAGTGACAGGATACAATTAACAAAATACAATTAACAAGATTGAACATGTTTATAGTTACTCAGATATGCACATTTCAACAAATATTTGAAGACCTTCAGCTCTCCAGCCATCCTTATATTATCATCAAGTACATTCCATGCCCTGACTCCAGCCACAGATAGGGAATGCTCCCTACGTGTCGTTCTGACCTTGCTTGATTGTTATAACACCCTACTTCTGGTGTGCTGCATGCAGTCACGCTGAAGAAATAGGTTTTGTACATTTTTGGGCAAGCAATTTTTATATCCAAAGTAGACAAGTTGCAAGGATTTGAATTTTACTATATCCTGTAATTTAAGAAGCTTTGCCTTAATAAACAAATCATTTGTATGAGTTCCATACGGAACGCAATAAATAATTCTAAGGGCCTTTTTTTGTAGTTTAAATAAAGGTTCTATTGTATTTTTGTAAGTGTGACCCCATACTTCAGCGCAGTAATGTAGATGGGGTGCTATGAGGGCTGAATAGATTATTTTAAGAGATTTGAGGTTTAATAATTTCTGCATTTTCCAAAGAATACATACACTTTTAGCTAACTTTCTTTGAACTAAATTTACATGCGGTTTCCAGCTTAAGAGATTATCTATCATAACTCCCAAGACTTTATATACGTTTACTCTTTCAATGCTGATACCATTTACTTTTAAGTCTATGTCGTCCTTTAGGCCTTTTTACCCCAAATATCATGAATTTGGTCTTTCTAAGATTTAATGATAGTTTGTTTACATTAAACCACTTGTGAAGTTTAGACATTTCATTATTAGCCAATTTGACTAATTGGTTGAGATCAGCACCAGAGCAAAAAATAGTTGTGTCGTCAGCAAATAAAATTTATCTTAGGATATCGGATACCTTAACAATGTCATTTATGTAGATTATGAACAGCTTAGGACCTATGACCGAGCCCTGAGGAATTCCACAGGTAATGTCCAGGCAATTTGATTTATTATTGCCCATCTGTACAAATTGCGTTCGATTTGTTAAATGATTTTTAATCCATTTTAACGCGGTCCCTCTTATTCCATTTTTATACAGTTTTTCTATCAATATATTGTGATTTATAGTGTCAAATGCCTTCTTCAGGTTAATAAATATACCTATAGAATATAGCTTTGAATCTAGTGAATCTTTGATCATCTCAATAAGTTCTGTTAGGGCTAGTGCTGTCGGATGCTTTTTCCTGAACCCATACTGACTGTCACATAGAAGTTTGTGTTTATCAATGTAATTGTCCAATCTATCATTGAAGAGTTTTTCTAAGATTTTTGAACATTGAGGTAAAATAGAGACAGGTCGATAATTTGAGAAATCATATTTATCCCCACTTTTGTAGAGAGGGATAACCTTTGCTATCTTCATTTTATCTGGAAACACTCCGCAAGAGAAGGATAGATTACATATATGCGTAAGTGGAGTTACAATTGCGTTGGTAAGTGTTTTCAGTAATTTCATATCTAATTGGTTTACGTCAACAGACGTTTTAGCTGCACAATTATTCAGAATTGATCTAATTTCAGATTCAGTAACAGGGGTTAATGTCAATGTGTCTTGAACTTCCTCATCCTTATCAAGGTAGTCCCATCTTAGGTGTGAGGGTTCAATACCCTTTGCTAGTTCTGGCCCAACATTCACAAAGTAATTATTAAAATGTTCCACAACTAGATCCATGTTCTCTACCTGTTTACCATGAATATTAAAGAAGGCAGGGTACTCCCTCTTCGGAGCCCTCCCAGAAACATTCTTTACTATATTCCAAAGATTTCTGGTGTAATGTTTATTTCCTACTAAAAGCTTTTCATAATACTCTTTTTTATGCTTCCTCAACAAGCATGTCATTTTATTTCTATAAGACGTATAACTTACTTCCGCTTTCTCAGTCCTTTCTCTCAGGAACTGCTTGTATAAAGTATTTTTTTTCTTACAGGCATTGGCCAGTGCTTTTGAAACCCAAGGTCTTCTCTCTTTGTTTTTCTTCAGATTATTGACTGTTTTGACTAAGCAGTGGGTATCATACAGAGAATTTACAGTCCACAGGAAAGCCTCATACGCTCTATTCGGGTCGTTTTCTGCTAATACATTTTCCCATTTTTGATTTAACAGATCTATTTCCAGATCCTTTAACCTTTTTTCACTTTTAATTCTGATTTCTGTGTATTCCCGGATTTTCGATCTGGCCTGATCTTTTATATCTACCTTGCAATCACAAATAGCAAAGACTGGCAGATGATCAGTAATGTCATTTATCATGATGCCACAAAATATATCAGAATCCAGTACATTAGTATAGATATTATCCATCAAAGTGGCACTATGCCTAGTAATCCTGCTTGGTTTTGTAATTAATGGTTGCAAACCCATGGCATACGTGGTGCTAATATACTCAGCAACAAAAGTTTCTGTGAAACCAATATTGTTAATTATTTTTCATAACGCAATTATGAAATTGTCATACATGGTGATATCAGACTGAAACAGTACACGTAAACACAACATTGAAATGGAAATCATGAAAATGCGAGAAAATGACTTTGCACGTGAAAATGTGCGTAAATCATGCTTGTGGATGGCAATAAAAGAGGAGAATTTTTGGAATGTTCACATTGTGCCTGATGAACGACGGAAGCATCACTTATCGAAAACACAGCCATTTCGGATCAGGAACTCTACCCTCTAAATGCCAAGACTGTCTGAAAATGATCGGTGGAGGGCCATTGGGATGACTGAATCCGGAACCTCGCAGAGGGAAGTTGCTCATCGCCTGAATGTCCACCGAAACACCATTTGGAACTTATGGCAGCGTCATCAGCAGACAAGACATGACAGAGACCGTCCTCGCAGCGGCCGTCCACGAGTAACCACTCCCAGACAGGACAACTGGATTCGAACAACCCATCTCCGAAATCGATTCCAACCTGTAACCATAACTGCAAGAACGATACCTGGTTTGAGGCGACTGTCTGCACAGACAATCCGTCGCCGTCTCCGTCATTTTGGCATTGTCCCACGTCGGCCAGCAAGACGTCCAATACTCACAGTACAACACCGACGACTGCGTCTACAGTGGGCACAACAACATCGACGGTGGATCCAACGTCAGTGGGATCTTGTACTCTTCACTGATGAATCAAGATTCATGCTAAACCGATGTGATGGTCGTTTACGTGTATACCGTCGACGTGGAGAATGTTATGCCAACAACTGTGTTCAGGAATTTGATCGTTTTGGAGGTGGTAGTGTCATGATTTGGGGAGGGATCACGGCTAGAAACAGAACAGATTTGCTTGTTATTGATGGAAATCTGACAGGTCAAAGATATCGCGATGAAGTGCTACGGCCATTGGTGGTACCGTTTTTGATGCAACATGGTCCCGGAATAACGCTGCAACATGATAACGCCAGACCACACGTTGCAAGGATTGTACAGCAGTATCTGATGCAACAACATGTCAATGTCCTGCCATGGCCAGCCAGATCCCCAGACATGTCCCCAATCGAGCATCTTTGGGACGAGATGGATCGACGTTTGTGGCGGTTGGATAACCCGCCAGCTACACTCCAGGAATTGCGATAACGTCTACGTCAGATTTGGAATGACATCCCTCAGCAATTTCTGGCACATCTGATTTGGTCCATGCGCCGGAGATGTGTTGCTTGCATCATGGCACGAGGAAGTCACACCCGGTATTGAAGTGTGAAGGTCACAATTGGTTAGACGTCAGACAAGTGCTTCATGACGCATGAAAATGACATTTTTCGTTTTGAGTGACGTTGGCACTGAAAAGTCAGTGTTTCTCCTGTTAAATAAACATATTGATTGCATTGAGATCTTTGCGTGTCATTTATAACATACACATAAATGGTGTCACAGAAACTTTTGTTGCTGAGTTATATAATCCTCTATTATAGAGCTGTTATTTGGATTTATCACGTCAACGTTAAAGTCCCCACACATGAAAATATTTTTATGGCTTATATTAGTGAGTAGTTCACCCATACATTTGCTGAAAACATCAATTTGCGAATCCGGTGCCCTGTACACACAAGAAATAACAGTATTTTTACCTTTCAATCTGGGAATCTCAATTGTAAGGCGTTCCATAACATTTTCCACAACATATGATTTACATTCTATTACCTGGAAGTTTATGGCCTCATCAATAAATAGACCAACTCCCCCACCTGCTTTATTTTTATTTATTTTATTCTTATTTGAAAGGTCCTTTGTCATGACTGTCCTTCTCCTGGTCCAGAGAACATGGTGGTTGTTATTTTTTATCCAAAAAAAAGAATAGGAATCAGAACATATGACATTTATTACAGATGACATCAAGCCCAGAGAAAAAGGCGTCCCTTGAAGAGTGCATTAACAAATGGCTTCAGCTTTGGAATTAAGATCTAAACTGCATCAGTGAATGCAGAAGCACATTGTGTTGACTGACAAAAATTTACCAAGCATTTCTGAGCCCAATTTAAAACTGAAGGCTTGTATTTTATGTTTTATAACTCAAAATAAACAAAAGGGGTGCAATTACACACTGTCCGTTCTAAGTAAAAGTCAACGTTTGGATTAAAGTAAGCAAATACTTAAAAGCCTACAACTGAATCATTATTGCAGTGATTAATACGTTTCAGCAAACGATGATTGCTTAAACCCCGACTGATTCAGTGTGGGTAGCATATCATTTCTTACACTAAAATACTGGGAGATGCATCTCATGGTCCCTGGAAAGATATTACCATGTGTCAACAGGGGCAAATTATTGGCCAGCCTCAAGAAAAGAAAACAGCTAAAGAGAATGCTGAAATCACTGAAGTTGGGTCCTGAACTGTCTCAAATTTTATTAAAACCTGAAGGGATAGTGGTGAACTGTCAACTTAATAGAAGAAATGGGCCAGATAAAAATCATGAATGATCATGATCAGAGATCACCAAAATTCTTGGTGAAGTTTTATCATAAAAAAAACAACAAAAAAAACCCACATGGCTTAATAATTAATTAAATTTAAAAAAAATAGAAATGATCAAATAGGACCAAGGGTCCTGTAGCTTATTGCATCCTGTAGCTTTGAATGATTGAAGGTCAAGGTCAAAAAATAAAAGTTTACATACATTTTGAAGACTCTGTAATACAATCCTAAGCTCTGAAGCAGTTTTGGTGATACAAGTCATTGAAAATTCAATATGTCAATTGTGAACTTTAAAAGGTCACAGAAGGTCAAGCTGAGGCCAGCAAATGGACTTCATATATGACTTTCTAAATGTCTCTATACACAGTCACCTTGATGAAGGCCTGTATGGCCGTAACGCATAGGTGCGCGTTTTAATCTTGCCGATGCATTAGCCATTCAATAAAGGCTTTTTACTTTTTTCACCACTGGAGTGCCTTAGACTCTTTTTTCATATGGTAATTTCACTGTTGAGTTTGACCCTCAAAGGTCAGTGACAGTCAAGTTGAATATCACCAAATGAAAGTTCATGTGACTTCCTAGATATCTGTAACACAAATCTAGGCTCCATCCGTGACCCTTTTAGTGATACAAGTCATTGAATTTTCACTATACTAGGTCACATTTGAACTTCGAAGGGCAATACGATGTTCACAAAATTAAATTTCATATACGACTTCCAATATGTCCCTAATTTATACCTGGGCTCCATCTGTGACCGTTATTTCAATACAAGTCACTGTAATTGTATTATGTCAAGTTTGACCTTCAAAACGTCCCCAACAGTCAAGTAGAATGTCACCAAATGAAAGTTCAAGCGTGACGTCCCTAAAGTCTATTATACAAACTTAGGCTCTATCTGCCTATCTCAACCTTTTTAGTGATAGACGTCATTGAATTTTATCATGGTCAAGTTTGACCTTCGAAGGTCAATATGAAGGTCATCAAATGAATTTTCATATATGACTTTCTATACGTTTCCAAAACAAACCTACACTCAATCTGTAATGATTTTGTTGATATGAGTAATTGAAATTTCACTTTAAAGTTTGGCCGTTGAAGATCACAGAGGTCAAGTTCAATGTCACCAAATGAAACTTCATACATGACTTCCTACATGCCCAAAATACAAACCTAAGCTTTATCTATAATTATTTTGGTGATAGAAGTCATTGAAATTTCAGAATGTGAAGTTTGACCTTCAAAGGTCACCGGAGGTCAAGTTCAAGGCCACCAAATGAAAGTTCATATCTGACTTCCTACAAGTGTTCAATACACGTTCCCAATATTCAATATTTTCATGCCTAGAACAGTGGGGTAGCCAGAGAAAATGACACTGGGTGTGCCTTGGAAATATGGAGTGTGCCACTTTAATTTTCTCAAACACAAAAGGCTACGCACCTTCACAAAAATAAAACAATCCATTACTCACTATGTGGTCGTGATTGCCAACAGGTAACAATCAGGCAGAAAATATATTGATAACTGAAGCCTCAGTCTCTGCAAAACAGGATAGGCCTACAGTTTATATACCTATACCAGTGAAAGTAATACCAGGAATATAAAATCAAAATTCCTATAACAGCCCCTGTCCCGTTTTTGAGACCTGTAGCAACCATCAAATTTAAGTTGAGGTAATTTTGTGGCTAAAATTGTAAAATTTCTCAGTTTCAACATTTGCCATCTTATCTCTGTTCTATTGTGAATAAAATACTGGCTGGTGTGATTTGAAAGTCATTGGGTTTTGATTTTATTCACAATTTACACTTTTTCCCACTATTTCAGAATTGGGGCTGTAACTTCACCATTTAGTTAGCTAGCTAGCATTTACATGCACCAAATATAACTACTTAAATCAGCAATAACTTTCTAGCCAGGGAGCTAGCAAGCTAACATGAGTTTGCTTGCTTGCCTAGCGAGTTCACCAGCCTAGCTACTTAACAGTTATATTTGATTTATCAATGGATAACAGTGAATAGTCATAACTTTGCCATTTAATTAGCAAGCTAGCATTTACATGCACCAAATATAACTAGTTAAGTCAGCAAAAAGGCTTTTAGATTGCTAGCTAGCTAATGTTAGTTTGCTAGCCTAGCTAGCTATCAGATATATTTCGTGCATATAGCTACGTCAATAGAAAATAAGTGAAGAGCCATCATTTCGCAAGAGCATAGTAAGCTCGAAGCACAATTTCGGTCTTTTATCGCCCATATGGATCAGTGATCACTAGTGTGCTTCAGTCATAGTAGAGTTTTATAATTCTTTGTGGCATGCATTTCAGCCTAAATCCTGATAAGACATCTGCTTCTTCCCATAAATCTCTTCTCCTATGATGCGATCTCAGGCAGCAGATCATTGAGCACACAGTGCTCTAATCACAGCCCCACAGCGGTGTTTTTCCTGCTGTTTGGGTGCATTGCAGGGGAGCTGTGCAGAGTAGTGACAGGTTTTATATTAGCGGTAATTTAGATGTGGCGAGCCGTCTTAAACATGGCTTATAAGCGGGAAGGTGAGAGCCGGGAGCCACTTTGCATGCTAAATCCAGCCGTAGCTTAACTCAATCCCTTTGCACTATGATTGTTAATCAGTCACTTCTGTTGTTTTTTGGGAAACACACCCCTGGATGACAGATACATGCAAAAATTTAGCTGCTTTAAGCAGTTATATAGGCCAATGTATCTTTTATCTCCAAGATTACTGATTTTCTTTACCTTTAATACTGGAGGCCACAGATGACATGTTGATGATATTCCCAGACTTCCGAGCCAACATCTGAGTAAAAGACACAATAAATATCAAACAAGGAATTCGAAGACATTCAATGCAATTGAAAAGAAATTATTGCATTGGTACATCTAATGACTGTCGCTGAAGAAGTCACACTGTCTTTCCTCTGTGTGCATAATGCATAATCCTTTGGTAAAAAATGGGTTAATTATTGTGACATTGACATGTGGGAAAAAGGCTGCACAGGAATGGGTTTGACATCACATACAGCATTATTTTGTGTTTTCTTCATGGAAACCGGTAACACAAAAGAGTGCAGCATTACATTTTAGCCAGGTGTGAGATGTGGCGAGCATTTTTTAGGACTATAACAAGAGCTCGAGCATGTCTTCTCGTGGCTGAGACCACAAGTTCAGCCGCAGTCGTCATTTACCTTTGGCAGAAATGCCTTGATCATCAAGTACATGCTGCGTACGTTGACGTTCATTGTGAAGTCCCAGTCCTTTTCCTCACAGTCCAAGATTGTCCCATGAAACACAAACCTGTTAAGGACCGACACAGCAATTCCTGGTTGAGCATGATGGCCCATCTGGTCCAGTACCCTCTTTTTCTGCACTGAAATATCCCTGACCATCTGAGGTTATATTTGATATATTTTTCAGAACTAAAATTAAGCTTTAAGGCAAATTGAATCATTTCTGGATTTCATAAAATAGTTACTCATATTTGTGTCCACGTGCACTAGATGTCATTCTCATAACTGCAGTTTAGCTGGGAAACAAACAGAGAAACTGTTCTTGGCATGCTTGGAAAACTTTGAATGACAAATGTGAAATTTTTATTAAATGAAGAAATCAACCTTTTGTGGACAAAAAATGAAAATGCAAGAACAGGCAGAGGCTTGTTCTGGAGGATTTTTAAAATGCTGTACCCTGCCACATTGAAGAGCACATCAACATGGTCCAGCTCATCAGCTAAGGCATCAACTTGATCCCGCTTGGTCACATCCACAACTTTGGTCTTAATCCCTGAATGAAAATATGGATCAAAATTAAAACCTTTCTAGCCAGTACAAGGTTAAGTCTGTCAGTCTAGTAATGAGACTTCAAACCCTTTTCTGTAATTTATTATTATTATTATTTTTTTTTTTTTATTACTACCACTACTACTACTATTATTTTGCTTTCAGGCATACCAAGTAGGATTTGTCTACTACCATTTGTAAACACAAAATTCAAAGTTGGCCCCTCCCCCGTGGCTCAACCTCTCCAGAAGTGCACGTGTCCTGACTGTAATTCAGACTGTAATTCGAGCGAGATACACCCCATCATCCTGTAAACACCTTTGGTAGCTATTGAAAACGTGAAATTACTTTGCATTGCGACTCTTGACCAATGCTATATTAGAGAATGCAGATAATATATATATATATATATATATATATAAAAACCCAAAACCAGTGAAGTTGGCACGTTGTGTAAATCGTAAATAAAAACAGCATACAATGATTTGCAAATCCTTTTCAACCTATATTCAATTGAATAATACACTGCAAAGACAAGTTACTTAATGTTCAAACAGGTAAACTTTGTCATTTTTTGCAAATATTAGCTCATTTGGAATTTGATGCCTGCAACATGTTTCAAAAAAGCTGGCACAAGTGGGAAAAAAGACTGAGAGAGTTGAGGAATGCTCATCAAACACTTATTTGGAACATCCCACAAGTGAACGGGCTAATTGGGAACAGGTGGGTGCCATGATTGGGTATAAAAGCAGCTTCCCTGAAATGCTCAGTCATTCACAAACAAGGATGGGGCGAGGGTCACCACTTAGTGAACAAATGCGTGAGCTGATTGTCGAACAGTTAAAAAACAACATTCCTCAACAAGCTATTGCAAGAAATTTAGGGATTTCATCATTTACGGTCCGTAATATCGTCAAAAGGTTCAGAGAATCTGGAGAAATCACTGCACGTAAGCGACAAGGCTGAAAACCAACATTGAATGCCCGTGACCTTCGATCCCTCAGGCGGTACTGCATCAAAAACCGACATCAGTGTGTAAAGGACATCACCACATGGGCTCAGGAACACTTCCGAAAACCACTGTCAGTAACTCCAGTTCGTCGCTACATCTGCAAGTGCAAGTTAAAACTCTACAATGCAAAGCGAAAGCCATTTATCAACAGCACCCAGAAACACTGCCGGCTTCGCTGGGCCCAAGCTCATCTAAGATGGACTGATGCAAAGTGGAAAAGTGTTCTGTGGTCTGAGGAGTCCACATTTCAAATTGTTTTTGGAAACTGTGGACGTCGTGTCCTCCGGACCAAAGAGGAAAAGAACCATTCGGACTGTTATAGGCGCAAAGTTCAAAAGCCAGCATCTGTGATGGTATGGGGGCGTATTAGTGCCCAAGGCATGGGCAACTTACACATATGTGAAGGCACCATTAATTCTGAAAGGTACATACAGGTTTTGGAGCAACATATGTTGCCATCCCAGCAATGTCTTTTTCACAGACGCCCCTGCTTATTTCAGCAAGACAATGCCAAGCCACATTCTGCATGTGTCACAACAGCATGGCTCCGTAGTAAAAGAGTGCGGGTACTAGACTGGCCTGCCTGTAGTCAAGACCTGTCTCCCACTGAAAATGTGTGGCGCATTATGAAGCGTAAAATACGACAACGGAGACCCCGGACTGTTGAACAACTTAAGCTGTACATCAAGCAAGAATGGGAAAGAGTTCCACCTGAAAAGCTTCAAAAATTGGTCTCCTCAGTTCCCAAACGTTTACCGAGTGTCGTTAAAAGGAAAGGCGATGTAACACAGTGGTAAAAAGGCCCCTGTGCCAACTTTTTTGCAATGTGTTGCTGCCTTTAAATTCTAGGTTAATGATTTGCAAAAAAAAAAAAAAAAAAGTTTCTCAGTTTGAACATTAAACATCTTGTCTTTGCAGTGTATTCAATTGAATATAAGTTGAAAAGGATTTGCAAATCATTGTATTCTGTTTTTATCTATGATTTACATAACGTACCAACTTCACTGGTTTTGGGTTTTGTATATATATATATATATATATATATAGTAGTTTCCAGTCGCCTCCATCTTGAAAGTCACGATAAGTCAATTGATGAGCACTAACGAATAGAAAGCATAGGGGAACAGATTGCAATCAATTTGTTCGTGCTCGTCAATAGACTTATCGTGACTTTCAAGATGGAGGTGACTAGAAACTACCTCAAGATACTGTTCGCCAAGGTTTTCAAAAAGCAATGACTTGATTTGATATTCTCACATGGTCCGCAAATATTTATGCAAGCATAAATTGTCAAGCAAATATTTCCTGATTTTTTTGATTGTTAAAACGGTCAAAGTAACTATATAGTCTGTATTTAAAAGTTAGAATGCTCTTAAGATTGCTTAAAGGTCTATTAAGTTAAAAAGAAAAAAAAAAAAAAGGGCCTCACTGAAGCCAGCAATACCCCTCAGCCCTGAAGGTCACTGCTGCAAGGTCAAAGGTCAAACTAGGACGAAACCTCGAAAAGGCACACCTAGCCCCACGCGGAGTCCACATATGCAATATGAACATCCTCACCCAAGTGTTTACGGAGAAATAGCCCGGACAAAATTGGCAGCAGCCCGCCTGCCCGGACGCCCGCCCGCCCAAGGGACGACAATACCCCTCGTGCCCTTGTCGGGCTGAGGGGTGAAAACGCTGTTGACATGTATTATCGCCTGTAATTAACGAATCCAGCATTTAACTTTCATAATTGTATGTCATATTGGCAAAAAAATGAGGAAACTAGACACTTTGAGACCTCTCCTTAAAACTTGCAAGCGATTGGCTTATCGGCTGCCAGCGGAGCTAGTGCAGAAAATTACTAGCTAGCTTCACTCCTTATTTCAACAGCCTATTTGTGAAAGAAAGACAAGTTATAGTTATCTTATTTGGGACGAATATTCTTATCGATACATTTTCTACATACCCTATGAAATGATTTGACACAAACTCCAGATTTTGTGGGTTTTTAACTTTTCCATGAACAAAGCTCTGATCTCATCTGGGATAGCAAAATGAAAAGTTTGCATTGGTCGTAAATGCGTGTACAGTCGTTTTACGCGTTCTTGCATTGTATACTACACAAAATGAGTGCTAATTTTGGACTTCGTTCATAGTAAGCGACTGTACGGCAACTTCATACTCGCATGGACCGGTTGCTTGGGTTAATGTTTCGCTTTCCGATATATGCTGTACTGAAGACCTAGCAGTCCCCGGTGAAAAGTATCACGATATGGATATGTTTCAGAAACAAACACAAATGCAAAATTTAAATGTCATCCACAACAATGATCAACGATACCAAGTTACTAACAAAGCAACATAAACACAAGCTCACTTGTTAACTCTTCTTCACAGCACTCTTACATAGACATCAACACTAAAGCCGTACAGCGGGGCTGGGCCGTGGGCTACCCGCACCAGGCCTGGCGAGGTAGCAGCTGAGCAAGTGGGGAGTAAGCGCGAGAACGGATCTCAGAGATGCCAAGTACGTCCAACGCCTTTTTTAGGCTTATTCACCATAGTCCGTAATTATTGATGAAAGCTTATTAATGATATTCTCACGCGGAATTAAAAATCCTTGTGCAATGAAGTTTCAGTTTCACCTGCGTCAGGGCCGGCGCGAGACGGCTAAATTTTGGGTAAAATATCCATCCCTTTATTGACTATAATTAATCCTGGCTAATTCTAGATGGTTTTCCTTTATTAACACGTTTTACAATTCAAGAATAGCCAAGTGGCAATTGAAGACATGGCTTCTCTCCCCCATGCAATCTAACAGCGACAAAATAATGGGCTACAGTCAGTACAGAAAAATAATTTAATTATAAATAGGTCTATGCACTGGCACTCAGCAACGGTAATTTTTTTTCCAGCGAGAGCAGCATTTCAGAACTCCTTTGCGAAGGAAGGTAATTTCGGCGACAAGCGCACACACCTGTTTTTGCAGCACGGTCACACAACTTGCTGTAAAAAATAGACAGCTGTCTGATTGGAAAATGTAAACGGACGAAACCACCTACTTGTCATCAGAATTACCTGAAGAGTTCTGAAATGCCGCTCTCCCTGGAAAAAAGTTATGTCGTTGAGTGGCAGTGCATAGACCTAATTATAATTAATTATTTTTCTGAACTGAATGTAGCCCATTGGTCGCTGTTAGATCGCATAGAGGGAGAGAAGCTGTGTCTTTATTTGCCACTTGATTATTCTTCACTTGGAAAACATGTTAATAAAGGAAAACCATTAAGTACAAGCCAGGACAAATTGTTGCCAATAAAGAGATGGATTTTTGCCAAGGCAATGTTCTAGGCAAGCGCCGGCCCTGACTTGTGTAAAGGTGGACCTCACCACAAGCAACATGGAAAGCGATTATGACTCTGGAATACTCGTGCTTCTCTTTACTCAGGGATAAGAAACAATGCATGTGTTTCATGATCTTTTAAATTGTTTTCATGAAACAAGACCATCTGAAACATCTTTATGCAATTCCATTGCTTTCAATCTCTCAGTAAAGACAAGCGTGAGAATTCCTGAGTCATAATTGATTTCCGTGACACTAGTGGGGAAACCACCATAATGCACATGAAACTGATTCAATACACAATGACATCAATTCAGCAAGTGAATTTCTCCAGTGCGCGCTGATTGGGAAATTGCAAACTACAGCACAGGAAGGTGAATGCCACTAAGAGGGGAGAGACTGTACCGAATGCGTGAGACTTGGCATTTCTTTTTTTGGGAAGTGATGAGAACTCATACCATCGTTTGGAATCTTGTTACAGCCTAACACTACACACCTATTTGGCATGTTGATGAATGTTATCTCAAAATCTACGAAAGCAAGGATTGATCAAGGGAAAATCAATTATCTGTATAGAACAAACCACTGGTTGATCAGCTGGGAAAGTTGGTAACTTTTCCCACGTCACAGGCCATATGACAACAAGGTCCGTGTGCAACAACTTTTTTGAGGGGTGGGGCTTAGGACCGTACAAACCAGCCAAATTTTAGTTTTCAAATAATGATAAAAAGTTATAGAAAGCATTTACAAATGCGTTATGCATATTAATTTGCTACATATGATCCATTTCTTTGGAAAATAGCCAAAAAAATTTCTTACTGAGTGAACCTTTTATGGTGAGTTGGAAGACCGATATCAATGTTAAACCGCTACGCCCTGGCACTGTTTATAAGGCAGACATTAATTGAAATTGGAGTAGATTAAAGTGAGAACTCTTGTTTCCGCTAAACCAAATGATGGCCGAATTTTTGTTACAATGTATTGATTCCTCGTTTATAGTGTACTTTTGGTGTTAACTTGGACTAATTCAGCATGTGGCTTCCATGTGTGCTGCCTTGTGTCATATTTATGTCAATGTTACAACCGTTCTAACTATTCTTTTTAATCAGGGTAGAAAGTTACCTTGTCCCTCTCATTTTCTGAAACATTGGCTCTAATGAAATTCATTTTTGTCCTAAAATTCCTCAAAATTTAAGTTTTTGATAATCATGCAAGGTGATCATGAGATTTTTCGTGTTTTCACCCATGTGCACAAGAAATGAAAAGTGAGTTTTTCCATGTCCCATCTAAAATGCAAAAATAAGCTGATAAATTGGTTCAACTAAATTTGAAACATGAAATGTTTCACATCATTGTACACAAAATATAAGTGCCAACAGTGAGTACTGATAAATTCACAGTTTTCAAGTTTCGACCTCACCCCACTCCATATCTACACCATTAAACGTAGGGCAAAATGTGTGTTTAATTTAGCAAGAGTTAACTTGTTCAACCTGAATGACCCTGGATTTTCTGACTGATCATCTGTAGCCTTCTGTCAGAGGCATTGAAGTTTCACTTTTTTATGCATAATTGCTCTCAGCCTGTTCCTATTTAAGATCGGCTGATTAACAACCAAACAGTTTTTTTTTTTTTTTTTTTTACTGAATAATCAAGACCGCGACATAAGCCCAATATGATTACCAAGTTTAAATGAATGGGAAACAGATCGATTGGTAACACTGAAAATACATAACACACATGTGATATTGTAAGAATGGCATTTATCAAAATAGTTAACTTAAAAGTTACTATGAATTACAGCTTTCATTTCAGCATTTTCTCAGCGGTGTAATTTATTTTGAGACGGCGCTTCACTTACTCATAATGTCTTAAGTGGTAAAAAGTAAAAAATTATAATGCAAATTATACAACAGTTAGTTCCCACCGAGTAAGTTGATTGGATGAGAGGAATTCCACAAGTGCTGATGATGGCAAACATGATCACTGGGACATATAACAGCAAAATCACTCCACTCACAGGTATTTTAATAACCGTGAATTACACTTACTGCTGACCACAAACTTAGTGCTACATTGTTAGCAACAGTCAAGTCCCGATCCATTTGTGGAACTTTGGCAAATTTGTGGAACGCTGGCAAAGCCACATTACTGATTAAATAAACAAAGAAATCGTAATCCATTGTCACTTATTGCAATCAACTAAGTGGCATTTGTAGAACTATTGTTTGAAAGGAATATTATACTCGAGATTGTGATGTTGTTGCTGAATATCATCACGGCAGTGATATCTTCAGCACTCGGCCTGTGGCATCTTGCCCATGACTGCATCACAGCCGTTATGATGTTCAGCTATAACATCACTCCCTCTTCTGTGATATTCCTTAAACATCTTGAATTACCAGCACTAGCACAAGAAGGCGTCAGCTGTTGCCTTAACCCAGCTAAATATGTGCCACCTCACGAGCTGCAGGCTTCAGAATATTTGAAAGACAATGGACAAGTTTTATCGTATGTCCGCATTAAACAAAATGCATGGTAGCTTTCTGATGAAATGAACAGGAATTCAGGCTAAAAACAAATTTACGAGTCATTATATTGGTTTTGCAAATGAGTGAATTAATGCTTGGTTACGGATTACACGTGAAGAAGGCATTGGCATACTCGCTGCCACAATGCAGTAACAATTTATACAATTACCAATGTTTCGATGCTGGTTTTCTTCCAGATATACGTCGAAACCGCCATTAGTTTGGTACATTTAATTATCGCAAAGTGGCTGCAAGAGTCTCCGGGCCAACACTGGGAAGATATGAATAGATATGAATATATGGGCATTTACTTTATCATGGCTCATGGGCTGGCATCTCAACAGAATGAAATCTCATCTATTCAGTGAATAGCGTTGAAATTGCCTTTCCTAATCACATTGCGGCTTAGAACAACATGTCATTATGGCGGTGAAGAGAGGGTCAATCGGCCCATTGAAAAGCGTTCAACAAAATATAAGCATCAAAACTCGCCTTAAATCTTTAAATTTGTCTGTAAAGTAGCAAGTGGAAGAGGACTGAGTAATGAGCAAAATTGCCGGCCACCAGGGCTTGCAGAACACCCATTGCCTGAACGCATGTTTGAAGGCTCATTCCATGATGATTGATGCTAAACAATGTTTCATCTCTGAGACCTGAGAGCCCCCAGTAATGGGGGCAATCAATATACATCACAAATACACCATGCTTCCTAATAGCAACATCGTCATGCCTAGGGATGAGTACTGAAATCATTACTTTTAACGGTAGGTATCCAAATACGTTGGTATCGACGAGTATCGGTTCACTTAAATTCAAACAGTCCCACTTTTCGGCACCAGAAAAAAGGAAAAAATTCATGTCAGCACATCATAATGTATCAAAGAGTTTTATGAAAGTGGAGTGAAAGCATGATGAGTGAGACGACCCTCTGAGCCGGATGCATTGCATGCACAAGAGCGTGATTATCTCAGCTTGTTCAACAATGGGACACAGCAGCCATGGTGAGTTGGAAGAGATTCCAAGTATGGCTACACTTTACTAAAATCAATGCAGACAACACTCACTGTAACATCTGCGATGCAAAGTGTAAGGGCCTATGTCCACAGGAAGTGTCTATTTTATATATGAATTCTATGAGGTTCAGTCTTGGCAACACTCAATGCAAAAAATTCTCAAATTTTTTCTATTCTGTTCACGACATTTCTTGGATCAGTACTGGACTTGTCAAGTTCACTTCTCTCTCACCGACAAATCAAAATCAAGATGACAGAGGGACTTACAACATAAGCAGCAATGGTGGCTCGAATCAATTAGCAACCATGTTGGGACTCTAGGTTTGCTGACAAGTTAGTCAATTAGTATTAATGTCTACTACTACAATGTCCTCTACTACAGCCCAACAGCTGTAGCTAGGTACACTGTTATCGCTTAGCTTCCCATATTTTTTAACCTGAGGTGCTATGTTTCCGAAGGCATAGTTGCAAGCCACTTGAGCAACTAGACTACATTGTTTGAACTATATGCGACTGTATATGATTCTAGTTAGGTTTTGGGAGAATGAACATTCATCAGCTCAGTCGCTAAAACTATAAGCAAATTCTTTTCATTGTATTAGCTTACCTTTCTAAGGTAACATAACATTAGGGGGTCATCAGGGTAAAAGTGTAGGAATGACCACAATAATGTAAAGACTAAGACATGAATAGACTCAACATGATTCTAACTTCATAAAATGTAGTATTTTCATAAAAATGTACATAGTTGCCATGGAAACGGCACTTTAATGTCAAAATCTGAAAATATTTTGTGGCACTGATATTTCAATAACTCATGGTCAGATTTTACTCAAATTAGTCTCATGAGAAAGGTTTAAGATAGGATTTTTTTTGTTTGGAACATTTATGAATATTTAATAAGCCCTGTTATGTAACAATAATGAAAGTCGCTATCATCAACTTGCTTCATTTTCTATGTCCACAGGAAGTGTCTATTTTATATATGAATTCTATGAGGTTCAGTCTTGGCAACACTCAACGCAAAAAATTCTCAAATTTTTTCCATTCTGTTCACGACATTTCTTGGATCAGTACTGGACTTGTCAAGATCACTTCTCTCTCACCGACAAATCAAAATCAAGATGACAGAAGGACTTACAACATAAGCAGCAATAGTGGCTCGAATAAGGGTAAAAGGGTAGGAATGACCACAATAATGTAAAAACTAAGAAATGAATACACTCAACATGATTCTAACCTCATAATATGTAGCATTTTCATAAAAATGTACATGGTTGCCATGGAAACGGCACTTTAATGTCAAAATCTGAAAATATTTTGTGGCACTGATATTTCAATAACTCATGGTCAGATTTTACTCAAATTAGTCTCATGAGAAAGGTTTAAGATAGGATATTTTTTTGGTTTGGAACATTTATGAATATTTAATAAGCCCTGTTATGTAACGATAATGCAAGTATCATCAACTTGCTTCATTTTCAAAATTAACCCCCTAGGGGTGCACCCATCTAGAAAATCACAAGTCATTTCATAGATCTCCATCAGATACAACTTCAGTCAAAATTTTGAGTCAATCAGATGAATATTAATGATTTTATGAATGCCGCAAGGTTGAAAAATCTGCCAAAATTGTGATTTTCGGTAATTTGCATCTCAAAGTGACAAGTAACCATTGTGGCAGAGAAAAAAAACATAGATTCTTGGTGTTTACTGGCATCTCACTGCATTCCTTTATTTATTTTATGTGAAAGAAAAAAATATTGAAATTTTCAACAAAAAAAAAAAATAAAATTTTTACCCTGAAGACCTCTTAAACTACAGAGGCATTACATTCAAAAATGAGATTATATGCGCTTCCACCATAAGAAAACACTTCAAGGGAACCCTGACCCTGATAAATTATCAACTTGTCGCAAGTTTATTATATTCTTTAATGTTAACATGAACATTAACGTTACAGTCTTGTTTTGATTGACCGGTCCGCCTGTCCCATTCTTTCATTCTCCATTTTCAATTGTTTTTAAACTAATCGCCCCTCGCCCATTTTACAAACAGAGGAGAGGGAGATAACAAGGGATGGGATGTTTTTGTGTAGTTTTTGTTCCTGCTAGAGTATTTTATTTTATTCTTGGTTGTGAAATTACATACTGTGTACAGTCTATTTTATGACCACAGATTACTAACTGTCCCCCCTCGCTCTTTTTTCTAGAGAGGAAAGGAAAGCAGACGGAAATGGGGATTTTTTTTGTGATATTACAATTGAATGATGCTGAATTGAGCAATAACAAAAAGAACTACCAGGTAGTCCAAATGGTTCGCGTTTGAGTAGTTGTATTTTACAACTCCAAGTAAAAAAACAACTCAGTATTATTTCCCAGATTAAATCTGAGGTAATATACTGTCCCTCAGGCCCCATTTTATCCACGGTGGAAAGAAAAAAAGAGGTTGGGATGTTTTTTGTGTTGGTGATTGTGATAGATCATACATTTCAAACTAAAGCGTTTGATGTTGAATTTAGAAATAAATATGTAAAATTCAGAAGTTCCGACTTTGTTTTTTTTTTGTACAAATGAGATAACCTTTGTTATTACACACACACACACACACACACTACGAAAAAAGGTACCGAAAACAGGTATCGGTACCAATTCACAGGTATCGGGTGTTGGTTAAAATGTGAATGGTACCCATCCCTAGTCATATGGCATATCCACTGAAAGGGAAGAAATTCAGCAAAGAGCACATGATGACCATTTTTACCTCAACCGAACATAATTCAAGTACCAAGCAATTAAATAAGCATACAGCAAAACAGGATAAAAATCATATCAGTGCTCAATCACTAGTGTTTCTACTAAATTTGTGCAATGCATGCAATCTATACATGAAAGGAAAGAGGGAAATCTACAGAATCCAATGATTTAAGTCATTTCATTTTAAACTGACACAATCTCAAAACAGCAGGCACAGACTTTCCGTTCCACAACGATGAGCAAAAAATGTTTTCTTTCCTTTGATACTTTGTCATAAAAAAAACTGTGCTCGAGGGTAAATCTGTGCCATCTATTGTTAGCCCAATGTGACCATGTGATGTTGAAACTAGATCTGCCAGTCTCCATGCATGTTTTTACCGGGGCACTGTTTCCGATATGATCAGGCTCTGAGCATTCCACTTGCACGCAATAAATTTTCTCCTCTGTGGTCTGCTTGTGATGCTGTCGGTTTGACTTTGCGGGTGGCCATTTGTTTCTATGGGCTCTGACATTTCCAACGAACCCACAACCACCGTAATCGCACAAACCTATCCTGAGATAGAGTCCTGCGTTTCCAGTGCATGCAACTGAGAGTCTATGCACTATTTCGCGCATGTAGTCAAAGAGCTCAACAATATAACCACTTAATTGGTTTGTTTTTATTATTTTCCCAATGATTAACTACTAAATATGCAACAGTCATTTTCAGAGTCGTTTTTTGACTGAGAATTGCCGCATAGCTCACTCGGTTAAGGCACTGCGCTGCAGTGCAGAGGTGACTATCACGTCGCGGGTTCGAGCCCCGGTCGTACCCACCGGCAGGGGTCGGCAGCTTTTTCAGAGTAGCGCTACAGGGTTTCAAATTGGGGAGGGACTGCAGGATTTGGGATGCAAAATCAGCTTTGTTCGTTGCTCCAGCGCCTCCTGTTGGCCAGACGGGCGCTCGTCAGAAAGACTCTCGGTTTGTTCATGTCCGGGTATCCTCCGCCCTCGTTCTGAACTTGCGAAGGTTCAACCAATGAGTGTATAAGAATCAGTGGTTGACAGGCACGTGCTTCGGAGGAGAGCCGTGAACAGTCCTCATTCTGTGTTGGCAGCAAGGGGTCGCACACGGGCAAGCTTTGTACATAGATCACCAATTGGGCATTCAAGCACTAAATCGGAATGCATGATTCACTCTTCATATGAGCAACGAGACAAATACAGCGTGGTCCATTGAGCCAGTGTAGTCGCTAAGGTGGAGCGCTAGAACAAGGGAGACATGGGTTCAAATCCTGGTTACAGTTGCAAACTTTTAGAGAAATGGACAAAACTCGACAGTCCGGTGGGTGTAGCCCTCGAAAGCCCACTTTACCCCATTTTTGCGCATTATTCGGCCAATACTGTCACAACCAAATTTGGCAACCAATGGCACCCAAATTTGACAGGTGTCATAAGTGAAGTAAAACCCCAATTCCGAAGTAGTTGGGACAAAGTGTAAATTGTGAATAAAATCAAAATGCAATGACTTTTTTTACAGTTTTATCCACAAAATGTGCTCATTTCAAATTTGATGGCTGCTACAGGTCTCGAAAACGTTTGGACAGGGGCCGGTTTACCGTAGTGTAGCATCCCCTCTTTTTAACACAGAGTGGACGCGTCTGGGTATTGAGGGGACAAGTTTCTTGAGTTTAGCTATTGGAATTTGATCTGACTCCTGTTTAATACAGGCTTCCAGTCGCTGGACAGTTTTGGCAATAGAATGGCAGCAGAAATGGCTAATTTCAGAAATCATGGGGGTCACAGGATGGTGCCCCACCCCACAGACATAGAATGGTAACAGACCGCCTTACAGAACTGTTCAGAGAACTAGTGATTGCCATACACTGCGAAGTGGAATGGCCCCCGAGGTCACCGGATTTAAACCCTCTTGGCTTTTTCCTGTGGGGTCATCTTAAGTCAAAAGTGGATACTCCGCCTAGGGACCTTGATGACCTTGAGGAATGCATAACAGCCGAAGTCAATGTTCTTAGAAGGGACAGAGCTCAAAAGTAATGCCAATTTTTGATAAACAAAGGGCATACCCAATGTTGCTTCCTATGGTCTCAGGTCCTGTTTTCATCCAAGTACCTTTGATGTGCAAAACAGATGTATTGCAATTCACAAAATTATCCTGTGCTCACTCATGTGTGACATGTTGAATATGTGCAATTGTCCTATTGACGTGACCTCATTTGGGAGATTTGCTTGATGTGTGTGCCATCTTTACCGACACTTCTGCTAGGCATGAGCGGCACGTGCTGTTTTGTGAGCCAGATATGAATGGTATGGAAAACTGTGCTTACCTAGTGCCTGCTGGGTAAAACGGCAAGAATAAAGGAACTCACGAGTCTGCAGGTCATTAAAAACAGTTGCAATGGCAGGTAGCAATACCACAAAATATGACTTGGCTGTTCAGGCAAACACTGACACCGCTCAAAATTTATGTCACCTTATATACAGGGTCTATCAAAAAAATGTCCCACTTTGAAAAATTTCCCTTAAAATTAATATTCTATCATTTCTTGAAAATCCTTTTACATAGGTTGATAGACAATGGTTCAGTGCTTTTTTGTGCAATTGCACCTACTCAACATGTCACGCATGAGTCAGCACAGGAAAATTATGTAAACTGCAACACATCTGTTTTGCGAAAAAAGCGCAGGATCTGAGACCATAGGAAGCCTTTGTCATTGACACTCCTTTTAAACAGTTTGCCCCATCGACGGCTCAAATAAAGGAACAGCCCCACGGGCTTTGCATTTTTGTGTGAATTAGCAATCCAAGTGCATATCCCGACCAAGACTACTTCATCACATCAGATCACCATCTTTGGCAGTGAGCTTAATGCGCCGCTGCTCACATCCACAACATGCACAGTGTTTCATTGAAACTTTAATTAAGGGTAAACAGGTAAAGACTGTGGGATTAAGGACAACCAAGAACACAGTGATGACTAACTGCTGGAAAGTTTGCAGGTCTTTGCTTGCGGTTGGTATCTGACAGAATTCATAGTCATGGGCGTGGGTAATAAAAATTCTGCGAGGTAGTACGAGAACATTGAACACAGGATGGGAGATCAACTTTTTTTCAACATTTTCATTTTCAACATCAATTACCAGGAAATTGAAACTCTAGAATACAAAGAACATCTTCAAAACCATCTTCAGACAGTCTTTAGAATCTGGAGAAATACCAAATGATTGGAAACAGGGCAATATAATGCCAATGTGTAAGAAAGGGGACCGTACTGAGCTAGGAAATTACAGGCCAGTCAGTTTAACTTGCACTGCGCGCAAAATATTGGAATCTATCATAAAAGATGAGCTGGACTTATTTCTTGGACATAACGAGTATTTGCCACTAACGTGTCTTTGTCCCCCGCCACAAGATGTGAAATCGTGTCAAAATGAGCAATCTCTCTGAAGGTACTTGAGAGTAACGCGAAGGTCACCAAAATCGACTGGCGCCGGAGTATCACCCAAATACATGCTGACATGAAATTTGATGGTAATCCGTCGATTCGTTCTTGAGATATCTCGCTGACAAGCCCATCAGTGTGAAAATCCACAATCTGTCGGTGTGACCTTGAGAATGGCACAAAGGTCACCGAAATCGACTGGCGCCGGGGTATCACCCTAATACATGTTGACATCTAATTTGAAGAAAATCTGTCAATTCGTTCTTGAGATATCTCGCTGACAAGGATTCGGGACGGGCGGACGGACGGATGTACGCACGGACGTGAATACTGTCCCGCCGCTTCACGCGTTCCGCGCAGCGGGGGACAACAAGATCTTGAGGGATAGCCAACATGGTTTCCGTAAGGGAAGGTCATGCCTGACAAACCTACTGGAATTTTTTTAAGAGGCCACCAAGACTTATGACCACAGCAGGGCTTATGACATCATACATTTGGATTTTCAGAAAGCATTTGACACAGTACCAGGATTAACAAAGTGAATTATATAGGATTCCTTCAACCAAGTGTTGTTAATAGAAATCAGGGTCACAAATGGAAGCTGACTAAAGGTCAGGTTGGCACTGATATTCGGAAATATTTCTTCACCCAAAGAGTAATTTCAATGTGGAACAGCTTGCCTGACCATATTGTTGAGGCAGAGACCTTAGGAGTTTTCAAGAGCAGGCTTGACTTTAAGCTAGATACCATTGAGTCATTGAGTATCTGAAGTGATATATTCGCAGTAGAATAAAGAAACTGGCAAGCCTAGTTGGGCCGAACGGCCTGTTCTCGCCTTTCATGTTATGTTATGTTACATTATGTTATGTTAAAACAACTTGGGCCAGGTACTGGCATATTGGTGATGTATACCAAAAGACGCAATTTTGACTTAATGGAAACTTTAAATTAAAAATGGCCACAAGGTAGAAGCAATGATACAGATAGAAGCTTTATGGCAATGCCTACCAGGATAGCTGTTCAGCTCTTTCAGCTTTTCTCCATTTATATCCGTTGCCACCACTTGTGCTCCTTCTTTGGCAAATGCCTGGATAGAAATGAAAAATATTTTGTAAATCGCTGATGGTGGATAAAGCAGATTTTCACTCTAAAGGACTTGGAGCTTAGGAAACAAACATTTAAAAAAAAAAAATCTATACACAATTGCAAATTTTCAATAATGCTTAGGCATCTAGAGCTGTTTGCTCAGTCTGCAATACGAAAGAGACTTTTGAAAATAGTTAAGACAAAAGAGGCATTACTATGGCTGCAGCGCGACCAATTCCCTGTGCGGCCGCTGACAGTACGATCACTTTCCCATCCAAGCGACCCATGCTGCACGGCAATGTCTTAAAGGTCAGGAGCTGTAGGAAAGATAAAATAAGCTTAGGCAATGAACAAGAACCAAAGAGCAATGCTGGAAAACCCTGCGCACATTTTTCAACAGTCTAAATGCATTTGCATATGTTGGTTTCACTGCAAGTTTAACCAAAGGCTTTCTAGCTAGGTTACATTATGTTGCAAGCCTATAGCCAAGGGATGTTGGTCATTTCATACAGACTAAAGCCAGGCACACGCGTGCATACATTCCATTACTTTCAGTTTGTCAATTTTGTTACATTCATTTTCGCCATGATCTTGCGATGTATCACATCGTAAAATGGCAGCTCGGAATCCGTAGAACATATTCCTTTCAACCACTGACACAGAAGCCGATTTTGAAAGTTTCAATCCTACGGTAGATCCGCACGCGGTGTTCGTTTCAACAACTGACGCCGAACACAACTTCAAGGGTTTTGACAGTCCCAATGAAGTGCCTAATTCCCCCTTCATTGACGGCTTGAGGAGTGGGTCGGACTTTTGGACATGACAACAGATCGGAGAGCAGTTATGACAACCAGCCTGGTCCAAGCGTGAGTTGTGAGGTTCCATTATGCGTCAAACCGCGTTTCCAAACTTGGCATGCTGACAAGAATTTTTGATGCAAGTGTTTTTTCATGTCACAATGATCAGGTTGTGAAAAGCCAACAGAACACCAACCAAAAATATAATGTACAACAACACGCAACAATATAGGCTGAAATAACAAGCCATTAACAGTTTTTGTTTTCAGCTGCACGACATTTGCACATGGAGAAGATGGTGAGCGCCGCGCTCTTCTCAAGTTTCCCGCAGCCTATCGAAGTGACGCGACACAGGCTGTGACTGTGGTGTCGCGGGGTTCTTTTTTTTATATCAAAGTAACATTGCGCCCCATGCATCTGTCAGCGGGTAACTGCACTAGTGGGAACATTCAAGTGTATAGTTAATTAATGTTATTATCTGCAGCTTTCAGGCAACATTATCACCCCTAAAAATAGGCTATTATATGTATTGGTGAGAAATGAGCGAAGAGGAGGAAAAAATGACGTGTGCGTGGTTATTGATTTTTCTGAACGGTTATGATTTGTTATCCGTATACCCGTTTACACGTGCAGATGTTGACACCCCTATTCAAAACCTTTGTCACATGACTAGTGACATTTTTCCTGCTCCCCCCTCCCCCTAAAAAATCTTTAAATGCCCCGGGAATGTTTGAATGCTTGTTTAATAGCTGCAGTAAAAGTTTCTGCCACTAGGCTGTGCACTACTGAAATAAATCTGGTTTTGAAACAATTCAGAACATTTCAAAACAGTGGTCGTTTCAGAGGTTTCAATACTGTTTCAAAGGTTCGAAATTGCCACCTCTAAGGAACCAGTGACCATCAGATGTAAAGTTGCAGAATAATGTTGCCTCAAACTAGTCTAAACTTCAGGGTGAAAGGCACCCTGAACCAAAACGGCTACCACAGCATTCTGTGGCGCCATGCAGTACCCTCTGGTATGTGCCTACTAGGTCAGGGGTTCATCCTACAGCAAGATAATGACCCAAAATATAAGTCTCAGCTCTGCCAGAACTACCTGAGGAAAAAAGAACAAGATGGTAAGCTTAAAAACATGGAGTGGCAGCACAGTCTCCAGACTTGAACCCCATCAAGATGGTTTGGGATGAATTGGACTGAAGAGTGAAAGCATAGCAATCTAGTTATTGTCTATTATTTCTTTAAACACAAGAGGTTTGAGAAACCACCTTAAACGTAAAGCTATATTTCTATACTGTAAGCAGCTTAATACTGACTTTTGTTTTGTACAGGAATCACACTCAACTTAACAGGATGTTAATTTTTGGAAGTCACAATGGGGAGGTGACCTATGGCTATCTCACAGTTCTGAGCGCTCGGCTGGTGTCTGTATTCGGAAAAGTCTTATTTTCTGATTGTGATAAAAATAAACATTACATATTCTTGGTGCTAGAAATTGCAAATCTGAATTACATCATTTTTTATATTTCTGGCTTTAATTCACAAATGGAGAACAATAGCTTTTTTGACGTACTGGAAGAATGACTGCTGCACTGATTATCTATATTCCGAAGTTCTTCCACTGTTTTGGGAGGAGACTTTAATACTGTTTTGAATATCCACCTTGACAGGTGGCCCTCAAAGAATTTGGACCCCTCAAACTCTTACATGAAGACACTATTGCATAGTTTTAATTTAACAGATGCATGGAGGGATACCCACCTGCTACAGAAATCATATACATGGAGTAATAAGAGCAATCCGAGATTTCTGATCTCCGCCAAAGGATGACATTGATACAAATGCAAGATCTGTCTCTTGGGAAGATTTTAGGACTGGATCCAGAATCCAGATCCGGATCCGGATCATCACCAAAATTTAATGGAGTCATCCCTGGACCAAGATCTATCTCTGGTGAAAATTTCATGAGGATCCGTTGAGCTGTTTCCGAGAAATGTCACTAAATTTGTAGATCCAGATCCAGATCCGGATCCAGATCATCACCAAAATTTAATGGAGTTGTCCCTGGACCAAGATCTATCTCTGGTGAAAATTTCATGAAGATCCCTTTAGTAGTTTCCTAGAAATGTCACTAAATTTGCAGATCCAGATCCCGATCCGGATCCACAATCCAGATCCAGATCCGGATCATCACCAAAATTTTCTGGAGTCATCCCTGTACCAAGACCTATCTCTGGTGAAAATACATGAAGGTCCATTTAGTAGTTTCGGAGAAATGTCACTAAATTTGTAGATCCAGAATCCAGATCCCGATCCGGATCATCACCAAAATTTAATGGAGTCGTCCCTGGACCAAGATCTATCTCTGGTGAAAATTTAATGAAGATCCGTCCAGTAGTTTCCGAGAAATCCTGTCCACAGACATACAAATAAATAAATAAATAAATAAATCAACTGACTCGATCGTATAATCTCCTTGGCGGAGATAATAAAACACAGTCAAGACAGTCGCGGATTGATTTTTGGCTTATATCCAAGGATTTGAAGGATGTGGTAACAGACATTTTACCTTCTCCATTATCTGACCATAAAACTATTCAAATTTTCATTTCTTCATTCTCTTCCAGATCTCCTAAATTTTCTTACTGGAAGCTGAATAGTATATTTCTTAAATACAAGGAAGTAGCTTCTAAGATTGAGAGTTTGATTCAATTTTACTGGAATAAAGTTTTGAACCAAAATGTTTACAGTAATAACTGGGAGTTATTAAAGTATGAAATTGCTAAATACCTTAGAAAGTACTGCAGCAATCTAGCCAAAAAAAGAAGAGCGGATGAAAATGATACAATATTTCAGATTACCTCCTTAACTTCCAAACCAACAGATGCACTCAATGAGCCAGAAAAGATGGAACTTATTAATCAGCAGCGTAGGTTGGACGAAATATGTAAACGAAAAGCAGAAGGAGCTTATGTTAGATCTCGTTGTAAGTGGCTTGAAGAGGGAGAGTAGAACACTGCATACTTTTTCAGATTAGAAAAAATAGCATTCAAAAAACAACTCCATTCAGCAACTAAAAATTGATGGATCTGTTACTGATGATCCAAAGAAAATTGCCAAATATTTTGCTAGTTTTTTCAGTGATCTTTATTCTTCCAGATACTGCTCTCATGATGCCTCCAGTTTTTTAGATTCTTTCCCCATTGTTAATCCGATTTCTGAGACTAATCGCAACTTCTGTGATACCTCTATATCATTGAATGAAATTTCTAATGCCATCAACTTAAATTAATAAATCGCCCGGAACAGATGGCTTTACTGCCAAATTTTATAAGCAATTTTCTGTGACCCTGGTACCATTTTTAAAATACGTTTTTGTTGAACGCATTGACAGAGGTTCTCTGCCCCCTACTTTAAGTCAAGGTTTAATTACACTCATCCCCAGGCCCAAAAAAAGATACTCACTTGTTGGACAATTTGCGCCCAATCTCCTTGCTGAATAATGACTATAAAATACTCGCTTTGGTACTAGTCAACAGACTGAAATCCATGCTAGTTTCTATTACTGATGAGTCAGTCTGGTTTTAAGCGGAATAGACGTATTTCTAATAATGCAAGATTAATCTTGGACATATTAAACTACTCTGAATTAGTTCATGATGATAGTTTGATACTTTTTTTTAGACATTTATAAAGCCTTTGATTCTTTAGAGCATGACTTTATATTGTCTATCTAAAACAAATTTGGCTTTAGTCAGTTTTTTGGCAAAGCGGTTCAGACTTTGTCCATTAATGGAAACAGTTCTATTAAATTAAGCGGCGGCACCTCCCCGAGCTTCCCTTTAAATCGGGGAGTTCGACAAGGGTGTCCCTTGTCTGTATATCTTTTTCTATTGGCTGTTCAATTTCTCAATCTACACATTAAAAACAGTCATATTAAGGGGATTAAGGTTACAAATAAAGAAATTCTGATTAGTAAGCTTCCAGATGATACTGCCCTGTTTCTTAAAGATGCTTCTCAGATATCTGTAAGAGATTCTGTTATGTACCTCGGTGTCCATATTACTAAGGATAAAAAATCCAGAGCCAATTTAAATTTTTCTCCTCTTATAGAAAAGGCACAAAAGGTTTTTAACCAGTGATTACAAAGAGATCTGTCCATAAAAGGCAGAGTTCTGATCACTAAGGCGGAAGGTATTTCTCGTCTTATGCTGCTCAGTCATTATATGTAGATAATTACATCTGCAAATCTGTTGATAAGATGCTTAACAATTTTTCATGGATAAATAAAACTCACTATGTTCGGAAATGAGTGGTGTTAAACTCATATGATAAAGGAGGATTAAATTTAATTGATTTTACGTCTCTCAACAACACATTCAAAATAAATTGGATCAAACAACACCTCAAAAACCCTACTTCCATCTGGAATTTTATCTCTCATCATATCTTCTCACAGCTAGGGGGCCTAAAATTCATTTTACTCTGCAATTACGGCGTACAAAAAATCCCAATTAAGCTTTCCAACTTCCATCAACAGGTTCTTTTGGCTTGGGCCCTACTGTACAAGCAAAACTTTTTTCCACAAAGATGTTATATCTGGAGCAAGTCTAATATTGTCTATAAGAATAAGTCATTATTTTATGACAAATGGTTCACCAATGATATTTTACTAGTTTGTCAGCTCTTTAACAAAGAAGGGCTACTGTAGAGTTACTCAGAATTTCTTGCAAAGTATAAGATTCCGGAAAGTCCAAAAGAATTTGCTGTTGTGCTTGATGCTGTTCCTTTTGGTCTTTGTATGTTATTCAGAACTGCTCATGGCTCTTGCCTGTAACATTGTCACCCCCCGACCCAACTCTACTTCCTTTAGGTAAAATTTGTTTCTCCACCTATAAAGGCTCCAACTTTAAAATAAGGTCCTTGTTTCAAGCAGACCTGGTTTCCACCTCCCCTGCGATCTTCTATTGACGTAAATTTGTCCCTAACGTTGACTGGGTAAAAGTTTGGTCTTTAACACCAAAGTTCTTTTTAACCACCAAGTCTAAAGAAGTCTCTTTTAAGCTGCTTCACAGGTTTTACCCAACAAAAGTGCTCTTCCATAAATTCAGATGGTGAAGTAAGGTAATCTGGGACACTTTTTGGTAAATCACAAAAAAAGACCACCTAAAATTCTAAAGAGTCGGAAGTGATGATTGTATGGCTTCATATGGATCTTTGCTACATTCCTGTGCATAAAATATGTACATAATATTTTACAAGCTTTTACCCTCCTAGAACCATAAGACACCATACCAAGGTCTGAGAAAATGTTCAGGTAAAAGACAGTCAGTGGTGGATAAGCAGCAGGGCCGCGCAGAGACCTTTTCAAGGGCAGGGGCTCAAATTTAAAAGGGGGCACATGGAACACAAAGTTTTTAACAAAATATGGTAACTTTATTGATAACTTCATATCAAATTAACTTATAAACTTGACCTCCCTGCAAACCTATCCAAACATAAACAAAATGTAATGTTGTATTCTGTCTTCAACACTAAATCCATAAAATGGCAGATAAAATCCCGCAACATATTAAATCTTGCAACAACCTCAGATCCTAAATCTCTGCAATATGACTGTATGACAAAAAGAAAGCAAATTCACGATTTCATGAATCCCAGGGGCTTAGAAACCTATCCATTTTATATCACAAAAGTGTCCCATTTCAGCTGATTTTTTTTTTTTGCCCCAATTTACCTGATGCATACCAGTCACTTAAATCACTTTTACTTAAAAAATAAAAGTGTACAGTCAAAATATTTTGATATTTAGTTAAACCATACATACATCATTATCCAACCATAAATTGTGTTATATTTTCAAAGATTTGGCTGCAGTATTCATATTACTATGGAGACAAAATCATCATGTCAGGGGGCTCACCTCGCAAATTCTGAGTCTGGTGTGATTTTGAATCTTTCCTCCCACTTATGTGATCTCAGACCAATCAAAATGACTGTTATTTGTAAAGAACATTTGCACTAACCATATAATACCATGATTTGTGATTGGCTGTTGATATTTAAAGAGATAAAGATGTAAACCCAGATTTGTCCCTTTTTAGCTGATGTCACCTATATGAAATTGATGTGAACTGTTCTTTTTGTGGTTTGCACTCTGAGACTGTCCCACACTTATTTTGGTCTTGTGAATTTATGCTAAATTATGGAAGGATATTAATTTATTTGTAGCCAGCAATATTTGCCCAAATTTTACTTTATACTACCATAATGTCATTTTTGGATTTTTTGATTATAAGGACTCTGATGCTTCTTACTAATTTATAGTTTTGCCAAATTTTATATCCATAAGTGTGAATTCTCCAAACGAAAACCTCTTTTTTGGTGTTTAAATCAGAATTAGAAAAATATGTTGAAGCTCTAGCACACATACAAAACAAAAAAGCCCTTAAAACGATTAAAGTCTGTTCTACTTTTAATGTGTTTATATGAAAAATACTCGTGTTTACTAATTGTCTTTCTTGTATTTCTCTTTCCTGATAACTAACTTTATTGTATTATTTTAGCACTTTTTTCTTTCTTTCAAAAAGTGAAGCACCTGATGCATCAGTCTTTGTTATTGCTGCAATCTTCAATTAAAAAAAAGGTCGACGTCCGAAGGCAACTTCACCCAGCAGCCATATAACAGTAAGCACGAAAAACAATAAGTCGACTAGAGTCTTTTCGGGTTCTCTTATGAATTTTATTTTGTCCAAAATTAATAAAACGGAAAAACGCCCTATTTCAGTTTTCCTTCATGTCCAAAAGTTAATAAAACCAAAGAAATACCCGTTTCTGGTTGCTGCCTGTGTCAACTGTACCAACAAAACTACTTGCTAAAACGTACTTCGATCCTCAAGCCTCATTTTGACGGACATACCCAGGCGCGAAACTAAGAATGAAAGACCCGTCAACGTATAGTGTTTATTTTTCCACAGTGAGATATTTCATGTGACAGCATTTTCATACAGATCAGACATTGAGAAAATCATTACGCTCCAAATTAGGTTGCATAACAGTTTAAAGTTCACTCTAAACACTGAACAGCCTACATGGCATGACAAACTATCCTCAGCACATAACGTAAAAATATTAGCCCGCATGCAACTGCGGTGATATGAGCGGAAACCATGGCAAGACGCAAAGTTTCTAGTCTGACATCACGCTCTTCCTTGACCTGGTAGCAAGTTCGTAATGCGTTTCAGAGGGAATTTATCTGAACTCACCTTTCGCACAAGAGTAAACAGAAACCCTTTCTCAGACCACTCCCTCGCTACGAGCACTTCACTACCACGTGTCACTACGGATATGGAGGGCGCTTCATTAAGGGGGTGGGGTATGAAAACGTGTATGAACGTGGGGATGCCCTTGCCCTTTACCCAACGGGAAGCGGAGGTAATCATCACCATGCCTGCTGATGGGTGCATTGCATAGTATACGACAGTTAGTTCCCTAATGATACACTTCTTACCTAATATTTTAAAGAGGATAATGTAATTAAATACAATTTATATTTAAAATATTTAATGCACAGCATTGACAAAGATTATTGTGAAAAAGAGCAATCATTGTTTCAATAAATTAAACTACCCGTTCAGTGTTTTCTCCGGTGCACATCTGCATGTTCATTTCACAATGAAACCTTTAGCTCCCTGATGTGCGCATGAAATAGTCAATCCAATGTCCGTTTGAGGTTAGGTGATGTTCTACTTATCTTTCGGAAATAGCCGCATGGAACTGAGAATATAATATGCAGCGTTTCTTCCATTCCGGTCATAAAAGAAGTGCTGCACTTGAGAGGAGGGCGGTTGACCGCAGTGGATAAAGTAGACAAGGCTGCGTCCGAATAGATAAAAAAATACGTCCTATCGTCTAATTCCTAATCACTTTTCTTTACCCTCTGTGTAAAACGTCATGAGGTAAAGGAAGGGTGTAAAGGCAGACCTGCCAACATGTACGCATTTTGACATCAAAGTACGCTGGTACGAGTTGATGCTAGTTGAGTACGCATATCGCTGGATCTCTTTAGTTTCAGTTTATGCGTCAGTTTAAGTTGACACACTCATCAGTTGATGTCCGGTGAGCAGAGGCGCGTATGCATAACGTAAATATTTCGACCAATCAGAGAGTGCGTGTGCCTCACCTGCCCTCCCAACCACGGCCCTCTCGGAAAAAAACTCGCTTCGAATTGAGTTTAGTCTCATTCCCAAGTTATAGGCTGCAAACCCTCTTCGCCACACCTCTGGGTCATCATATGTAAAATTGGGAAAATACTCCCAATTCAAACATCAGTGAAATGGTAAATTCTACTATGGATGCAGCGAATCCTGTATTTTGATTGGTAGAATACCTACGGTAGAATACCTGGCGCTGCTTGAAGAGCTGACGTTCGATTAGAATGCCCTTTCACTGCGTATTAATCTCATTGTCACGAAAAGCGAACGCCATTTACTTTAGTTTGAGATAATTTCGCTTTTATTTGGGTTTGTGTTCGCAGAAATACTGTGAAACGGCCTAAAACAATGAAATGTAATAAAGAAGTTAGCTAAAGGCTTTCTGACATTCTGTGTAACGTTCCACATGATCGCCTCCAAAGGCAGCGTTTGATACGCTGTTTCAAATGAACCACTAATGGCGCTTTTCCACTACGTGGTACGGGCTCTACGCTACTCTACTCGGTACCGGATATTTTTCTGGGAGGTTGTTTGCCTTGAGTGGATAGTACTGCCTCTGTGAAGCTGGTCATCATAGTGGCGCAGCACGAAACTTCCGCGATGTCATCCTCAATACGACACACAATGTAGCTACAGTTATATCAAGTTTACATTTATTCCATCGATTTTGTCAAAGATTATTGTGTTCAAATCTGGTAATTGTATTTTCTGAATTGAATTGCATTTTCTATTTGACATTGTCGTGTCCAATTCAGTTGCCCGTAAAATTGCGTGCCACCCCACAACGCAAAGCAGTGAAATCCGTAAAAGGCATGGAAAGCGAATGTATATTTCACTCTAAAGTTCACGGCAAAACAAACGAATTGTTAAAGTATGGGATAATTAAGGGATCATTGCAGAGCAGAGTTCCTCGTTGCAAATCGCAGGACATGGCGGCCATCAGAATTAATCGCTTATGCGTCATCTCATTTGTGATAACTTTAAGAGAAAAATGATTCGTTGACATCCGTCATGTTTTTTTTCTGTGCGATTTTATTAAAACGAGGCTTGATAGCAGAACTTTCTTAAGGGGAATTAGTTAGGGAACATAACTGGACACAAGACCGTCACTTAATTTCGCCATGAACGGGCCACAAGCAAAGAGAAACGCATTTCATGAATGTAGCTTTGATGAATAAGCGAAACCGTGTTTGAAAGGTAAGGCAACGTACAGTGTATCAAACAAGATGCCTATAACGGTATAATTCGATGATTATTATAATTGCGCTAATCTTAAAACTCCTCAATCTAACTTGAATGAGAGGTCGACGACTGAGTGGTCTTTCGCAGTGACGATACACTCTGACCAATCAGTAGGCCTTAGTGTGTCACATCACTTTTTAGTACCTAGTACCCGGTTGGCTTTTTTGGAACCCCGGGAGAGCAGGTACCAGAAAAGGTGGTACCAGTAGGTACTTTTTTCTAATGGAAAAGCAAAAGAGGCGAGTAGAGTAGAGCCGGTACCGCGTAGTGGAAAAGGGCCATAAGATGAGAATGATGGAAAGTTAAACAGTGCAAGTGTTTAATGCATGGCACATTGTGTTTGTTTTGGTATTTTTGCCCATTTATTTAATTAATTAATTGATTGATTTGCAATGAATGTCCTCTGTTGACTTGCTTTTCTGGCAACATTTTCAGTTATTATTGACTATGGATTACGCAGTTATTTTATGTGTAACTAAGAAAAGCAAAGTACTACATTTCAAATTCATTTTTACTGCTGTTCTGACAATAAATTCGCTGGCTGTTTGAATAACTGGCGGGTCAGGTTGTACTCATACATTTTTTTCAAGGTTGGCAGGTCTGTAAAGGGGACTCTTTTGCAGTTTAGGAAGAGAACCGCGCTAATAAGAGAATCCGAATGCACTTACACAAGGCACAGTGATCACGGTCCGTGTACTTCCAGACAGTTCGTTTTTTTACTCTGGAACCAAAAACGAAAAAGCGGAAGTACCATCGTTCAGGCCTACCAAAGAAAACGTAGCCTCAGCACACAAAAACTTTGAAATGCCTACATTAATCGCGGAAATAGCAACTGAAAAATAATACCCCGCTACCGAAACTGCATAAACCGCAACATAAACTGTTGACTCGAAGCATAATACAATGAAACTGCGACATCTTCTCTCGCATCCGTCTTTGCCATTTACTGCGCTTGCGCGTACCGGCCCAGGCTGCTTTCAGAGATAGCGGAATCAGACGTGTCTCCTTCGGTTGCTAAGTAAAACTTCCAAATATGACGTTATTGTTAATGCAGATGTTTAACAATGAATTGAAAGACGTATCTGTTACATCCACATTCTCGTAAATTCGCTTATTTTGGCATGTCACCCTGCCGAAAATGAACGATGCACTGTCGATTTCGCTAAAGTCTTAGAGTTGCCAAATTGACGACTTTCTCGCTTAATCTGGCAACTTTCCAAATCGGGATTGTCCATTCAAGACGTATGTATACGTATGTATACGTCTTGAGAAAGTCGTCAAGTTGGCAACTCGAAGACTATAGCGAAATCGACGAGAATGTGGATGTAACAGATACGTCTTACAATTCATTGTTAAACATCTGCATTAACAATAACGTCATATTTGGAAGTTTTACTTACCAACCGAAGGAGACACGTCTGATTCCGCCATCTCTGAAAGCAGCCTGGGCCGGTACGCGCAAGCGCAGTAAATGGTAAAGACGGATGCGAAAGATGATGTTGCAGTTTCATAGTCTTATGCTACGAGTCAACAGTTTATGTTGCGGTTTTTGCAGTTTCGGTAGCGGGATATTATTTTTCTGCTGCTATTTCCGCGATTAATGTAGGCATTTCAAAGTTTGTGTGTGCTGAGGCTACGTTTTCTTTGGTAGGCCTGATCGTTGTTTCGTTTTCGAACAGGAATGAGAAAAAAAACGGAAAAACTTAAAAAATTTAATTCATAGGCTACTAAACAGGGTAATATTTGAGATTAAATAGGCTCTCTCTCTACAGTATTCTTTTTATTTACACATGAAATATTTTATATTCTAAAAGTGTGAGATGTCATTTCGGTCTGTGTTGTCCTTGAAAATCAAATTAACCCTCAGACTTAAGCACTGAAAAAATCAGTAAGCTCTGAATTAGGCGCTTCATTTGGTTGCACGATCAAATTATTTTCCGCAACCATGTGTCCTCAGTTTCACAGATTCAAATCTTGTGATTGTTTCCTTTGGTTAAGTTCTTTACCCTGTTCGTGCAGTGGTTTCATGTATTTCACAACGTGGCTATGGAATTTCAGGGCTCTCAAGTCTCACGTCCTCCACACGCATGCGAATGCTGCTTGTGTGTGCAAACGTCAAAGAGCTAGAAGTGGAAGCCCGAAATCAGGTAATCACTTCACTTTAATAAGCAGCCATTGTAAAAAAAAAAAGTCGAGGTGCTATGCAGGATATTTGCCATTATGGATCATTTTTTGCCTCAACTGAACAGCTTTGGACGGTTATGGTGAGATGAATTGACTTGTAACTTGTTACGGGTGTTGTGTTGCGATCAGAAAGCAGATGCGAGAACCAGGAAATGCAGTAGAGCTTGTTTTATTGGTAAAGGGGGGTGACCATGGACCTATAAGGAGATATAAATATTAAATATATTATATATGAAATATAAAATATCCTTGGGGGTGATCCCCGCAGGGCGAAAAACAGTACAGAGTCCACAATCCAAAAGTCGAAATCCAGTTGGGCAAAAATAGTATCAAAAACCAGGGCAGCAATTACAGTAATCGTAGTCTGACAGAAATGGGTCTGGTACACAGAAATAGTGCTATCAGAGAAGCAAGCCAGAATCCACAGGACGTAATCCAAATCGTTACCAGGGCAGCAAACAGATCTTGTAGTCGGGCAGAAAAATGGTCAAAACACACAGATGCAACAGTAATCCAAAATCACAAAGGCAAAAATCAAAAGTCGGGCAATCCAGTCAGAAAGATAAACACTGAGAAATTAAGGCGAGAACCATGGCACAAGAAAACTAGGGAGAACGACCTGACAAGAAAGTGAACCAAGCAGACATCTTATACACATCCGAGGTAAACGCATGACCAGAGAGAACAGGTGCAATCAATGGTGACAATGATCAGGGAGAGACGCATGAGGAATCAACTAATTACATGAATTTGGCTGTAGCCAAAACGCAGACAGGGATCACAAGACAAACCTCAGTACAAAACAACAGCTCTGGTTAAGGAGTACTAAAGTGCCAAGATAAAAGAAAAGGAAAGCACAAAGTATCAGTGGAAATCCACAGAAACTTGCAGCAGAGATAATTAGGGATAGGCAAAGAGGTGGAGATTAGAATTGAGCGACTGCTGAGAGATTGTTAGTCAATTAGTATGTGCAGCTATACAATCCCAAGTGCATGTTAGAAAGTTAGTAAAAATATACAAGATTAGTGTGGTTAGTAATTAGCAAAAACAATAAACTGTTATTATGTGTTAGTGAGACAGTAAAAGAGAGAGGAAGGAAGAACACGAGATAATGAAGGAAGATTGAAAACCCAGAAACCAATAAATCACCCGAATGAGTGGCACGCAAGACTAGAGACCGTGGGCAAAGACCTACATAAGACAAGACAGAGTAGACGAAGTGTAAAGCATGGAAACGAAAACATGGCATAGAAAACTGAATGATCTAAACATGAAAAATAATAAAAAAGAAATCCAAATACCAGGAGCACTATACACAATCCTAAGAATGGTCAGACAGGCAGTGGTCACTTAAACACAAGAATCCTAAACATGGCTGAGCCAGGCACAGAACTTAAACATGACAAGCAGAAATCACAGATCACAACAACGGGGAGAGTGGGGGCTCTCTGCCCTCCGTGTATTTTGGCTGAAAACAAACCCTGCTCCGATCCGGTGTCAGAGGTGGTACCGCAACATCTCTTGTTTGTGACAGACAAAATGACACAAATACACAAAAGAATTATTTAATGTAGCCTTTATTACACTTGGGAGTCCCACTCAGGGCTCTCAAGTTTTGAATGCAGGCTCGTGAGAGATTTTCTCCGGGGAGGGGGGGGGGGGGGGGGGGTGCATGATACTCCCATTTTCAAAGGTGCATTGTAACTTGAGTACATGTACTTCATTACAGCACTTAAGTTGTTTTTCTTTTTTTTTTTTGAGGATTTGAACAGTACTTTGATGGAGGATTAAAGATGGTATACAGCAGTGTTTCTCAACTCCAGTCCTGGGGACCCACTGCCCTACACATTTGTCTGCCAGCTCAGCAATGGCATGATTCAGTCAATCAAATCCTAATCATCAGTCTCTTGCTAAGTTGAAATAGGTGTGGTAAACCAGGGCTAGTACAATCATACATGATACTTTGGCAACTTTTTGAGTTAAGAAACACCATTTAAGAGGATTTGCAGGTGGACAAAATTGAAATTTGATGTCAGAGCGACAATTCATTATTTAAAAATATATTTTCATAATTCTCTCAAGCTCAGGGGACCAAATATAAAATATTTTTTTATCTTTAACTCTGGCCTCCAGATTTAATGGATTAGGGTATTTCATGAAATAAAAAATGACCCACATAGTGAAGTTAGTTTTCTGTTTACTTTTATTGCAACTTGTTCTACTTAGTGTGCTTAAGGTTAGGTCATTGTAAAATTCAGTTCTTAATCGGAAAGTTTAATGTCTTCATTGGGGACACCTGATTCAATGAACTAAGAGACTGACAATCAGTATTAGCTCATTAAGTGAATCATCCCACTGCTGAGCTGGAACACAAATTTATAGTGCTGTGGGTCCCCAGGACTGGAGTTGAGAACCACTGGTATACAGGATTCTCTGTTTTGTAATCGCGAAGTGTGCGTCTATTAGAACGCAGTCTATAAATTCTTCCAAGACTGGAAAGAATGAAGCAGGAAACAGTCGATCTCCTTTGGTGCTTTAATCCAGTGTAAACAGTGTACACTTACAGAATGATGTATTTGCATGTGTGTGGTTCTGGAATAAACCAAAACAACTCAGAATATGCTTGACCATAGCACACAATCTGAAATAATACTCTAATTATCATTAGCATAAAAATATGAAACATCAAATACAGAAGGAATATAAATGATATATCACATAACTGACAACAAAGAAAACAGTCAGTGGAATTGATATAACTTAAATGATCATTTAAACCATCAGCGATGATTGCTAACACTGCTAGAAAAACATTCTGTTGCACCAAATATAACCTCAACTAGCAGACTTATAAACAGATAAAATATAAAAACCATGAAATGCATCCAGTAAATATAAAATATAACTTACATTTCTCTGGACGCTCACTGAACCGCAAACAGCGGATCAACTAATACAAAGTAACAAACTCAGCTTCATCCACATATGATACAAACGTCTCACTGGCTGTCCCAATTCAGCGGCTGCATCCTTCGAAGGACGCAGCCTTCGTGGTCTACAAAGGCCACGGCCTTCTTAGACCGGGACGGCCGAACCGAGCGGTCTTAGAAATGAGACAGTCCAGTCCACGGAGGATTCGCAGTTGATGTCTCCTGCTATTCCCGCCCTTACCTTCGCGTCTGGAAGCCCTACTCTCGTCGCCAAGCAACCTTGACGGCAACAGCTGACAATCTGGAACCTGCAGTGAAACTGCAGAAACAGAATTTTTTTGTTTCAATTATTGGAGGAGATGGAAGAGATGCTTCGCCGCCGACGGGTTATTTATCTGAGGCCGAGGCCAAGTCCAGGTAAAATACATGTTGAGGTTCGTACTTTGAGCCAACAGTTAAAAGTTGCTAATCAGACTACTCCCGTCAGCCCAATTAATGAATGGCAAATAACATCTGATTTTGACCATAAAGCCATTTATTCAAAATAACCTAGGGTGGAATGTAACTTTGTGCCTTTACTTAACTGCTAATTCTATAGACCTGTCCTTTTTATAATTTCCATTTTATGCATATTTATGCTACTAGTCCTCTACATCTTATGGGCAAATTGTGCACTTTCCAGCTACTCATTTATTTCTCTAATCACTAGCTTTATCCAGCTAGTTACATTTCAGATTACAAATTTTCATACCCTTCCTGTTCAGTAAAAACCATGTAGCTATCCCAAAATGTGTTGATGTGGAATGATAATGCTTTAAAACATTTAAGTGACATTCCTTTGTGGATTTTCAGCATTCTCCGACTCCAAAATCAATATGGAAATCAGGAAAAATGAATCACAAAACAAAAAAAAATCACTTTTTTAGCTCATCAAACTACAAAAACCAGTTTTGTACAAAACCCAAAACCAGTGAAGTAGGCATGTTGTGTAAATCGTAAATAAAAACAGAATACAATGATTTGGAAATCCTTTTCAACCTATATTCAATTGAATACACTGCAAAGACAAGTAACTTAATGTTCAAACAGGTAAACTTTGTAATTTTTTGCAAATATTTGCTCATTTAGAATTTGATGCCTGCAACATGTTTCAGAAAAGCTGGCACAAGTGGCAAAAAAGACTGAGAGAGTTGAGGAATGCTCATCAAACACTTATTTGGAACATCTCACAGGGGAATGGGCAAATTGGGAACAGGTGGGTGCCATGATTGGGAATAAAAGCAGCTTCCCTGAAATGCTCAGTCATTCACAAACAAGGATGGGGCGAGGGTCACCACTTAGTGAACAAATGCGTGAGCTGATTGTCGAACAGTTTAAAAACAACATTCCTCAACAAGCTATTGCAAGAAATTTAGAGATTTCATCATCTGCGGTCCGTAATATCGTAAAAAGGTTCAGAGAATCTGGAGAAATCACTGCACGTAAGTGACAAGGCCGAAAACCAACATTGAATGCCCGTGACCTTCGATCCCTCAGGCTGTACTGCATCAAAAACCGACATCAGTGTGTAAAGGACATCACTACATGAGCTCAGGAACACTTCAGACAACTACTGTCAGTAACTACAGTCGTCGCTACATCTGCAAGTGCAAGTTTAAACTTTACAGTGCAAAGCGAAAGCACCCAGAAACGCCGCCGGCTTCGCTGGGCCCAAGCTCATCTAAAATGGACTGATGCAAAGTGGAAAAGTGTTCTGTGGTCTGACAAGTCCACATTTCAAATTATTTTTGGAAACTGTGGACGTTGTGTCCTCCGGACCAAAGAGGAAAAGAACCATCCAGACTGTTATAGGCGCAAAGTTCAAAAGCCAGCATCTGTGATGGTATGGGGGTGTATTAGTGCCCAAGGCATGGGCAACTTACACATATGTGAAGGCACCATTAATGCTGTAAGGTACATGCGGGTTTTGGAGCTACATATGTTGCCATCCAAGCAACGTCTTTTTCATGGACGCCCCTACTTATTTCAGCAAGACAATGCCAGGCCACATTCTGCACGTGTTACAACAGCTCTGTAGTAAAAGAGTGCGGGTACTAGACTGGCCTGCCTGTAGTCCAGACCTGTCTCCCATTGAAAATGTGTGGCGCATTATGAAGCGTAAAATACGACAACGGAGACCCCGGACTGTTGAACAACTTAAGCTGAACATGAAGCAAGAATGGGAAAGAGTTCCACCTGAAAAGCTTCAAAAATTGGTCTCCTCAGTTCCGAAGCGTTTACTGAGTGTCGTTTAAAGGAAAGGCGATGAATCACTGTGGTAAAAAGGCCCCTGTGCCAACTTTTTTGCAATGTGTTGCTGCCTTTAAATTCTATGTTAATGATTATTTGCAAAAAAAAAAAGTTTCTCAGTTTGAACATTAAACATCTTTTCTTTGCAGTGTATTCAACTGAATATAAGTTGAAAAGGATTTGGAAATCATTGTATTCTGTTTTTATCTACGATTTACATAACGTGCCAACTTCACTGGTTTTGGGTTTTGTATATTGAGTAGTTGAAATCCGCTCAACCTTTAACATCTACAGCAATAAAATGGAAAAACGCAGAAGTAGTCTTACCTTTTACTTGCGTAAAGGTTCTGAATATTTCTTCATCACTGAAAATTCTGAATCTTATTTTAAAATTCAGGAAAACCATTGCTCAGTTTAAAACAACTGAGTAGATTGATTGGCTTTAAATTTTACCTATCCAAGATCTCCACAATAAATATTCAACTTTTGTTCATTTACCAAGTTCTCTTCTTTCCCTATACCAGCCCAGACCCCGGGACTGCTGGGTCAAACTCAGTGTCCCGGTGCTGGACATTCTTTGGTGGAGAAGACACCAGGCCTGATTTTCAGCTAAGCTGGCAGGCCCAGGCAGTGCTGCTGACCACCTCAATCGGGAATGGCGGCATGGATGGGGTGCCACAATCAAGACCCTGCTTTCTTTGTTTTGGCTGACAAGTGTATACTTATACAGATAATTTCAAGACATTAAAAGCAGTCAGTGGTTTTGTTATGCATTCATATGTTTCGTGGTAAATAGTTGTCAGTTATAAATGAAGAATAAACAATGGATTTAACAAAACTTTTTTTCTTATTATTATTTCTACACCATTTTCTCTAGTAGAGACAAGAGCCTGTCCATTTTTTAATAGCAATGAATATACTTTCCGTGCATTAAAAAGCTGTAAAATCGCCACAGTCTAGCTATGATGTAAATCAACATTTGAAACTTTAAAGTTTAAAACTTAAGGCATTTACGGCTTTACAGCAGTGGAGCAGCTGAATATGAAACAGGAGGGACAGAAAATTTCCCCCGAAGATTTTGATTATAAACCCGTTTTAAATCTTAAGTTTTGATTAACATGTTTGGGACACATCCACTGTCGTCAGTCTCTTCTTCGCTCACACATTCAGCACCTCTCTACTCGATCTGGCGCGGCAGCGCCTTCTAGCGGCTAGAGCCACCTAAGTCACCTGTTCTGTCACGCAACCTTCAGAACAATTACTTATGATTTTTTTTAAACAGGGACTTTTACTTTCACTATACTACATTTAAAAGATAAAGAGTATACTTTCACTTCGCTACTTCGACACTGGCAACTTAGTTACTCGTTTCAAATTAAAATGTTAATTGAATTCATCATTTACGGATTATCCGGATTTGGCGCGTTCGCGAAGAACAAGGGAGTATCTTTGAGCAGATGTAGCCGCCAGTGGACGAGGAGCTGCAAATTTATGCGCGCAGTTACAATAGATAGCACACCAGGATCGGTCGCGGAAGTTTTGTAGGCATTGTAGGCTATTTGCAGAATGAATGCTGACCGGCTTATCCTTCGCATCTTGTTGACAGAAGTATTAGCTCAAATAGGCGAGCAATTAAACATTGCGATATACAAGTATCTATCTTATATCTGCATGTTGCGTGTATATTTCCTTTTACTTTGCAACATCAAGTATTTTACAACACTGCTAACAGCTGTGTTTAGCGTCACGAATATGAGTTAGCTGGCCAGCTATGGCATTCGCGAATGCTATTTGACATGAGCTTAAAAATTTGATTTCAACTTGCTAGAGTTTACCCTTGGAGTAGTTGTTAGATTTTGAACAAGATAATGTTTAGCCATACCTGAATGAGGAAGTCGCCATTTGCAATGTACACATTCAAAAATGATTGGTTGATTTTTTTTTTTTTTACTCAACCATAGGATTGCTTGAGTTGGGTAAATAATATGGGTTGTTTTCTGAAATATTGGATAACTTGGTCAAACCCAACTTTTGGGCTATCATAGTGACAGTTATGTGCCTGTTCTTCACGCGCTTGGTGCTTCCCTCTCAGAGGTCTCCCGTGGAAGAAAAATAACCAGTGGAAAGAGTAACTGGAAAAACATAGAAGTATCTTATATTTTAATTGTGTTCTTTTCGTCAGTTTTTGCAAAAAGGATGCAAGCCTTAACACAGGTTGCATTATGTATGCATCAGATTGAGCTTTACACTAATTTACATCGACAAAACTGTAGTTCACCTTCATTTTTTCCTAACTTTGCATAGAATCAGCTATTTAGCCAGCTAAACTAATGGGTAGCATTTGCTGAAACCTCAAGTTAAGAACTGAGAAAAGAGTTCTATGAAGGTATGTTAGTTACTCAACTTCAAATTATTTAACGTGGGTTAATTATTGCTGCGTGATGGAGTAGTGGAAATATATGATTTTAACAAGGTAGCTGGCCAGGTAGGTGCCTCAGTTTGTTACTTCCAATTGATTAAGAGCATCGGTGCTGCCACAGTTAGCTCACTCATGCGCTAGAGGAGGTAATGGTAACCATATCTTATCCTTGTTCCGCTAATATTAATAACGGTAATATTAATATCCTGGCTAAATTGAAGCACCTATTACTAAAACCCCATAAGTCACACTTGACTTGACTTGCGGGGTTTTAGTAATCAGTGCTTCAATTATGGCTTGCTGCCTTGACATTACTGCTTTTTGGATGGGGACCGATGGAAGCTAACGTCAGGTAACGGTAAGGAAAATAAAGCCATGCAAACAGGATTAGTAATCCCCTGTCAGGCCAACTGCATTTAGTATATCAAACTAGTTTGCATAAACGTTACATTACTGCCATAGATTTGTTCGAAGTGAGGGATTTTAACGGGGCTGGCCAGCTAAATTTGACATTTATAATGACTGAACTGTGCGTCATAATGGGATTGTGTTAAGGCGGCGATTGTCTGAGTTGCCAAATTGCAAGCTAAGTTAGCTAGCAAGCAAAGTTGCCCCAGTGCATTAAAGTCTTCAGTTGGCTGTGTGTTCGTAGGACCTGAATGTTAGCTTTCTTGGTAACATCAGAGATGCAAAGTCTCACACATTAGGCAGGAGTCTCGCCTCTTAGTGCTATTCACGTTCCTGTGCTGTAGTCAGCAATTATTCTATTGATGCGCACAGAAGAAATTCACTCGCAGAATTTCAGTCATTGTGCATTAAAGGCCCTGTCACACTCTAGCGTATAGAGCCAGCGTATGAGGAACGTATCGAATATTTCGAAAAATTGTTTACACGCACAACTTTTCAGCGTATGAGGTCGATTTTTGGTTAATGACCGTTAGAGTAACGTGAGACTAGCGTACCGTCAGCGTATGAGTAGCGTATGTGAGCGTACCTCCGACGTATGACAAACGTATGCGGAACGTCAGCCTAATGTGTGAGGAGCGTACACAGCGGGGAGGGGGAGGGGGGTATAAAAGGTGGCAGCGCGCAAATTCGTCATTCCACCAGTAGACTTCAAGCTGTCAAGATGCAAAAACGCCGTGCCCAGAAAGTCAAGCCAGCTAATGTTCCTCCTCCTTCTCCACCTGCACCAGGGCCTGCACCGAAACCTGCACCACTCAATTTCAACGTATAAGAAGCGTACTCGACGTATGAGTAACGTACCTTCAGCGTACCTCTAGCGTGTTCAGCATATGAGGAAGGTATGAGGAGCGTAAAATTCATACGTCGGCATACGCTGAAAATTTTTGTGCATGTTCAAAAAATTTTTTGGCCGTCAGCGTACATCAGCGTACACTGACGTACCCCGGCGTACTAGAAACGTATTCCAGCGTACACCTAGCGTGTTTCAGCGTATATCAGCGTATGCCAAAAAAGTCCATACGTTCCTCATACGCTGGCTCTATACGCTAGAGTGTGACAGGGCCTTAAGTTAATCAGTTTCACGCGTGTCTCTACTCAGGGATTGATAGCAATGGAATTGCATAAAGACGTTTCAAATGGTCTTATTTCATTTACACAATTTAAACGATCATGAAACGTATGCATTATTTCCAATCCCTGTGTAAAGAGAAGCTCGGGAAGTCCGGAGTCATAATCGCTTTTTTTCTTGTGGTGAGGTGCACCTTTACTCAAGCGAAACTGAAACGTCAATGCACTAGGATTTTAATACGTATGAGAAAAATTGAGCGTTCAATAAATAATTGCGGACTACGGTGAATAAGCCTAAAAAATGCGTGAGACCTTTGCAAATGCGTGAGACTTGGCATCTCTGTAACTTCAGTTTTTCAAACTGTAAAATAGCACTTTATAATGAATTACGTCAATGCTTTTGGCTGAGGAAACGAAGTTGAGATAGTGGAAAGAATTAAACATGGCCACTTAGATTGTTAAGCTTATTTATCAAATGTTGATGAACTGCTGAAAGAAATATAATAATAACTGTAAAATAAAAATTCAGATTTATGAACAGAAAATGGATTAATTGAAGAGAATTGAGAAACTGTTAAAGTGTTTTTATAAGTCTTGTCAACTAAATTTGGTAGAATGGTGATGGATTGAGAAGTCATATATTTTTTAAAAAGATTTGTGATCAGAAGTTGGGTGACTTTCCAGTTTATATTACACCATTTTATTGTTCATTGAGAATAAAAATGTATCTAAATTCTTTATCTATGAAATCTGCTCTCTCTCTTCTGTTGTCTGTATATGTAGCAATAATGGAAAGTATACATTTTCTGGGGGTGCTCATCATAAATTCGGACATAAATGCACTTTTGAAGTGTCTTCTCCAGTTTTCTGTAGCCAGAAAAGGTTGGGTAAGGAGCTTTTGTTCACCATGGAGAGAGATTGCTTGGTTAGATGGTTTAGAATAATAATGCTAGTTTTGTTTTCAAAAGTTAATATATCATTAAACAATCCAAAAATGTATCCATTCAGATGTTGAAGGCCCCTCCCCTGAAGACTCCTGACCGTGATGTTGTCATCCCTTGACAACAGAAATTGTATGACGTATGTGACCCAAGCTTTGAAGAAAACAGGAGGTCTTTCACTGACTTAAAGCATGTAAGTACAGTCTGCAATGGTGCACACCGGTTTCCTAAACATAAAGTGACCCAAGATATCTAACTATACAACTGCTGTCTCAGTCACCATGCATGATCTCTGACTGTTATTACCAAGTAATTACATTTAAACTTATGTTACATTTTCATTCAGTTCACTTTACCTTCACTAAATGCATAGCCATTAAATAATTCAAAGCTTGCCAATGAGCGAGACCAAGCACGGATCAGCAGAAGATGTCTCCAGGGCTTTTAATGAGCTGAAAACATCGAGGACAACTTGTGACAGGAGCACAGACTGGAACAATGGTCAGAAAGTCCAGTTCAGGTTATCGGCAAACAACATCAGAAACGGCCATTCTACACTGTGTTCATCAACAGCTCAGGGACAGGTGTTGGGTGGTCAATATGATTTGCAACGCCTGTAGATCAAGGCATCCACTGTGTGAGAGTGGGGTCCAGCTCTGCTCTGGAGGCATCTAGAGAACACGGAGACTCTGTACCTATTAAATTGCACTAGTTGCATCAGTTATACTACTTCTACCTAGATAACTGAAGATGGAGAGCACTAGGGCTCGAGATAAAGAGCTGAATAGGAAACTTCAGTCAGGCAGAACAATCTAGCAACAATTTACACAGACTTAGTGACTTATATAAACATGACATTAATCAATGGGATACCAAATGCAGAAGGAAACGAGGACGGCACGAGGTAGATCCAGTAGTTGTCTCAGCTGTGAGTGATTGGTCCAATTTATGCAAATCAACTGATCAATCAGCCGAATGTGTGCAAGTATTGAGGAGGGAACAGTGTCTTTGGACATACTTTGGGAACAATTTTTGGAGCATACTCAGCATTCACAAAAATGGACCCAATATTTCTGGAGGTAATTAAACACATTTTCATTTTATTTTTGGTAATAACGCCAAGCCCTGACACTAACTCGGTGGTGTATAGTGATTCACAAGGTAGTCTAGACAAAGCAATGCATTTCCTTCTGCCTCCATAACCTGCCTATTGAGACATAGAGTAAGCTGAGCTATTGTATCCCTTGATAATTTTTCCTCTTTTTCTATAGCTTTGCCGAAGGAACACAAAGGGTTGTGGAAACGCATCAGGTGTCAGAATACCAGACCATACCCAACCACTCCAGCCACTGCAAAGTGGTCAAAGGTCATCAACCACGATTACATGGACGGTGAAAGAAAGTTCAAGGACATTTACATCCAACATCTGACCATCTTTAGAACTGAGCCACTCCATCCACTGAGAAATGCTGCAAGTTGTGGCTGAAATCTTCAGAAGCAGTTTACACCCCATGTTTAGATATTTTGTCAGCATTTATTTGTCGAATGTTCAATATTGTGGTTCTTTATTACGTTAATTTCCCTTCCCTTTCTTCCTTGGCCTCAAAGGAGGATTCCGGAGTGAAATTGACTTGGGGTGTATTGAAACATTAAACATTAAAACATTAAAAAGACTGTTTACACAAACAGTACCTTGAGGTAGTTTCCAGTCGCCTCCATCTTGAAAGTCATGATAAGTAGATTGACGAGCACAAACGAATAGGAAGGATAGGGGAACAGATTGTAATCTATTCGTTCCTGCTCGTCTATCGACTTATCCTGACTTTCAAGATGGAGAGGAGTAGAAACTGCCTCAAGGTACTGTTTGTATAAACAGTCTTTTTTAATAAACTACCTATGCATTTTCAGAGTTCTCAGAGCCTCGTTTTAAATGTCAGGGCCGTCGGAATTCTAGGAATGAAGTGTGGAGCTACTCTGAGCCTTGTTAATGTTGAAAAAATAGCAATTTCTTTGCATGGCAACGTTATGCCCAATTCACTACTATTGTAAGCCTGTTGGGAGCTTCGGATAAAAAGCCATGTATTTCGAAATGTTGCGAGCTTACGGAGGTGGGGTATTCAACGAAAGTCAGTACTCGTTATCATGTTTCAGTATACCCCAAGTCAATGTCACACCGGAATTCTCCTTTAAAGACCACAGGCAATGCTCTCAAGTATTTGTTTTTAGAAGCTGGGCACTCAAGCAAACCCACTCTCCTTGATATTTTTAATGTTCTGGACATTCTTTCCACAGACAGTTGTGTGTGATCTTAAGGCTCTTCATTTGTCTGCCTGAGCAGTATTTTAACCATGTGATACTATATGGCCATCTATACCCAAATGTTACATAAACTTCCACTTGTATTGTATATAACTAACTGTAAGGTTTCAAGACTTCTGACCAGGAAATTGAATGGAGATTGCTTTCGTGGATAATGCTGTTCTGTTTTCATTGATTATTTGAATATCCAGACGTGCAACAGGATCAGTCGGGATCTAATGGTACAATGTTCCGTTTATGCATTAACTGTTACACAGTTCAGGTTAGGTGAAGCAGCCGTCCTCTTGATAAATTTATTTCCGAAGCTTAGCTCGGGGCTCCTTTTCACTAGCCTGTGGCACATTACGTTTCTCCATTGTTGTGTTGTGGTTTTCATTCAAACATATTTTCAAATCATGAGGTTTCCCCATCCTCAAGCAATTGGAGGGAGACAGATTCTTCAGACAATTAGGCTTTATTGTGGCATGTTGAGAAATATAAAGCCGAGTTCTTTTTGCACAAGAAGAACTGATTTCCTACTTTTCACTCCCAGTTTTTATACCTTCTTCACAGGAAATATCTTCCAAATATGGTCTTTCCGCATTCTCATTCTCACGCTACAATTAGACAGGCAAACCAAAACACGGCTAGCTAATCCTTCAGGAATTCAAAGCAAAGATAAGCACGCACATCACTACAAAGGACTGGAAAATTACAGTCGAAAGAGGAAAAATACAGCCAGATGAGGATACGAGTAGATACATAAATGATTCAATAGTTTTTTTTTTCAGTAATAACTAATGATTTTACTGAACAAATATTGATCAAAGCTACAGAAATCAAATACATCCTCTGATTATGTTTTTGAATCAACTAAAAGAAGCCTGTTTACTAATCTAAGCTACAGAAGCGCGCTGCTTATGTGTGTGTGAGCTGCTCATGCATGTGTGAATTGCAATGCTTGTATGTGTGTGTGTCTGTCTCTGTGTGAACTGTATGTGTGTGTGTTACTGCTGCTTACATAATATGGTTATTGATTATGGTTATTCAACATGGCAATCGATCTACTGATGAAAATGATGAGAAATATTGAAATATAATCCACAACAGTTGATGCTGCTGACACCTTGACGCTCTGATACCCACAGATAGCTACCCTCAATAAAATCTATTTTATGGCAAATTATATGACTGCAGGTGATGTAAACTAAAAAAACATACAGAGGGGGATCGCTTCCCCCTTGTTGAGACCCACAGCATTAGATGACCCACAAACGAATTACATTTCATATCTAACCACTACAGACATATGTGATGTTCAGCGACGAATTTCAAAGGGACTATCCGAGAGAAGCTGCTCTCGGTAGGAAGCCTGAGAGCTAACTCCGCGGTCATTTTGAGGCTTCCTAATTAACACGGTTGGAGACCTCACATTCAAGTGGGCTCTATATGTCGCCCACGGGTTTGGAGTATAAACTACGAGTGGACACACTTGAAGCTACATTCAAACATCAGTAATGTATCGGTAATTACAACTAACAGTTGTGCGCTTTTCCATCCGCCGCTGTTGTTAGAAAAGTTTGTGCTTATCGAAAGGATGGAAGACGGATTTTCACCGCATAACTGTACATTGCAAATGGCGACTTCCTTGTTCTAGAAAGAGATTCCTATTTCAAACGTCATTGGTGTAGACACTCGTCACTCAAACATGTCTGATCAATAGGGAAGCATCCGCCTACTGCAAGAAAAACAGACTTCAAAACTTTTCACTTCAATCAAAGAAAAAAGTGTTTGAATGCAAAAATAAAATTGAGACCCAAAAAAAATCATTTGAACTCTTTTTTTCTTTGATTGAAAACATAATTTTTGATTGAAGTGATTTTTTGGGATTGAATAATATAGACACAAATGCCCTACCCATAACATGGAACAAAAAAAAGTTTTGACCAAAAAAAAAAAATTTCATTCAAATAATGACACTTCAGTCAAAAAAAGTCCCTGTTTAAAAAAAATCATAAGTAATGTACAAATCCTCAAAAAAAAACAACTTAAGTGCTGTAACGAAGTACATGTACTTAAGTTACTATGCACCTTTGAAAACGGGAGTATCATGCACATGATTTTGTTTTGTACAGACGACCCAGAAAATTCTGGTAAGATTTACATAATTAGTTACGGACACATTAGCTGATTTTTTTTTTTTTTTTGGTAAGGAATACCCAGAAAATTCTGTCAAAAGGCAGCTTCCCATTATCAGGAAGAAATCCTCAAGATTTTTTATTTATTTATTTTTTTTCAAATTTCAATCAAACCATGGCTTGGAATCTATTATTTAGGTGTTAATCTGTCTAGAAATGACAAAATTTTCATTTATGTGAAATCTATTTGATGCTTTCTACACATTCAAATTTAGGCATCCCAGCCATTTTCACCAATTTTAGTGGATTTTCCAGAATTTAAGGGCAGAAAAACAGCAGCACACAATAAGGCCATTTTTTTATTTGCTTATTTGAATATACATATAGTTAGCTTCATTTTAGAGAAATAAACTTTTTGGCCTGATGTTGTGCTCTGTTAAAAAAGACTACTGAAAAATGGCAATGGCAGACCTGAAATGTTTCTGACAACAACTTTGGCCAGAAAGAAAATAAAAACCCCACTCATTCATAAAATACATTGATGTGATCATGCAGAACAATCATATAGGCAATATATTACTGATTTTGAGCTGAGAATGTGTAATTATAGGTCATTATTTCAAAAGTTTTGTTGCATCTTTGAATGCATGTACTTGTCATTGGCAGAGAATGTCAGTTTTATGAATGCCTATATATTACTATGGCAGTGGAATCTCTTATTATGTGATTATCTTTTACTGTGGCCATTATGTGAAAATTATCAAGAAACTCATGCATGACAGCTGTGTATGAGACCTATATTACAGAAGCAACTTGTAACATTTTGGTTTCTTAATCCTCTGGGTTGTTTATACATCAGATGAGAGTTTCTCTCATTCTGGACATGAGCAATAAATGTCTGGAAAATATATCCAGTAAATTTGACATGATAATTATCAGACATTGTGGGACATATTCCACCAATATTAAAAATATTAACTAACATATCCCAAACCAATCAGATTCAAGTTTCAGAATTCATAAACCAATCATCTCTGGGATATTTTTGACCAATGAACACACAAGAGGTGGTATTTATAGCTGAGATTTGGAATGGGCTTTGTCAGTAAAATGTTCCAACATGGTGAAATACCAATGCTGTATTTTATACAAGAAGAGGGCCACTGCTGTAGAACAAAACGATATGCTTAGATATCAAATACAAACTGTGACAGTGTCCAGTTTGCTGCGTAGATGCCCCAAACTGTAGTATTCCTGAGGAATGGACAGAGTCGCCATTCTGACAGGGCCAATTTCAAATGTCAAAATGAGATCTGCTTGCAAGCGCTAATCAAATAGTTTCTGATATATTAGAGGGTATATACTAGTATCCTAAAAAGAAATAATTTGGAAAATCAGGAGGGCTGATTTTGATGCTTAATGGGAGGCATCCTTCCTATAATTATCATACACTTTCATTTACCTAAAAAGTTAGGTGGAAATTGTTGCCACAGTTTTTTTGCGTAAATTATACTATTTTACAATTGTACAATTGTAAAATAGTATTGTACAATTTTAAAAGAGCTGACTTTATCGGGCTACGATCTCACATGGACAAAGTGCCATTTCATTCTGCTCTTCTTCATCTTGATATTAATGTTAATTGGCAAATTTGGCTTGATCTTGTACATTCATCTGTCAGCAAATTTATTCCCATTGCTGTAATTAAGGATATAAATTCTCCTGCCTGGGTTGACAGTGAAGTGCGCCACCTGAGCAACAAGGTACAATCCACACGGAAACTTGCTAAAAAACGCAATACTCCAGCGTTGTGGGCAAAATTTCGCAAACTAAGGAATAAATTAAAAAATGTATGTACTTTCAAGTACAATCAGTATTTGGACGTTCTCAGTGATTCTCTTGCCACGACACCAAAGCGTTTCTGGGGATTCTTCAAGAGTAAAACAAAGACAAAAAGTGTCCCCAGTTTTGTTGCTTATGGAGAGAAAACTGCCTCCAATCCTAGCACAAAGGCGAGTCTGTTCTACGAGTATTTTCAATCCCTATTTACCCCTCAGCCTTTAGAACGAACATACCCGGATATAACAGTCTTCAAACATGTTCATTTGGGTGATTTAAGGATTACTGCCCATGAAGTTGAATCAGTTTTGATTAACCTTGATACAAATAAAGCATATGGGCCTGACGGGTTACCAGTTCGGATTTTAAAAGAATGTGCTCGTGAATTGGCTCCATCACTTTGTAGTCTTTTTAACAAATCTCTTCAAGCTGGAGAATTACCACTTGATTGGCAAAGAGCAAATGTTATTCCAGTCCATAAAAAATCTGACAAAGAAAATGTGAGTAATTATCGACCGGTATCGTTAATGTGCATTTGTAGCAAGGTGCTGGAAAGGTGCATACTTAATTTTGTCTATCCTCATGTAGTGCCTGTTGTACATCACCTCCAACATGGTTTTGTTAAGGGTAGGTCCACAACAACTCAGTTAATCCAGGTATTTCATGATGTTGGCAAATGCTTAGATCAGTCCGGACAAATTGATATTTTATATCTAGACTTTTCATCTGCTTTCGACTCCGTCCCCCATGACTTACTTTTATATAAACTCCAGACATACGGATTTCATGGAAATCTTTTAAAGTGGTTTACGTCGTACTTATCCAATCGTAAACAAAGAGTTGCTGTCGATGGTGCCCTATCATCCTGGTCTCCCGTTAAATCAGGGGTTCCACAAGGATCAATTTTGGGCCCTTTGATGTTTCTGCTGTATATTAATGACATGCCAGACTGTGTAAGTCCTGAGACTAGGGTTGCCTTGTTTGCAGATGATTCTAAATGCATAAGAGAGATCAGAAACACGCAAGACTGTTCACACCTGCAGTGCGACCTAGAAAACATCTTGGATTGGAGTCGTAAATGGGACATGAGATTTAACGCTGGTAAATGTAAACTATTGAGCGTTACAAGGAAGCGAATTCCCATTCTTCACCATTACACAATGAATGGTAATCTAATTGAAAAAGTCGACTGCATGCGTGATCTTGGGATTGTGGTGTCATCAAATTTATCATGGGATGCACATGCTAATGTCTTGGTCAGTAAAGCAAATCGCATGCTTGGATTAATTCAAAGAACTTGTGGTCATACGTGTTCAGTTCAAACAAAACGAAAACTGTATATTTCGCTTATAAGACCACTTTTAGAATACTCCACCCAATCTTGGGCCGTATCATCAAAAAAATCTCTCCTTCATATTGAAGGTGTGCAAAGGAGAGCCACTAAGTACATTCTTGGTTATAATGATTGTGTTGATAGCAATTATAAAGCCCGACTAATGAAGCTTGATCTTTTACCGCTGGGCTACAGACGTGACATATTTGATTGTGTATTCTTGTGCAAATGCTTGAAGGGGGAATATGACATTAACTGCAACCATTTTGTTTCATTTCAAAATGAGGATACATTTTTAATGAAAATTCCAAAATTTAGGACTGAAACTTTTCGCCATTCATATTTTAACAGATTATTTTATTTGTGGAATGCCAGTCACCTCTATCAAATTTCTGATACTACAGCTGCTTTTAAATCGAAGCTATTTCATTTTTATACAGAAAAGTTCAACAACTATTTTTCTTCTGATGATTCATGTGCATGGGTTGGCAAATGTCATTGTTCACGTTGTCGTCTGTCCCTCTGATGTTACTTACACTTGCTGATAAACTGTCTTATTTTATTATGTATATATGATTTTTTTTTTTTTTTTTTTTTTCTTCCTTCTCATTGTTCAATTGTCTGTACATGTTGTGGGATGATTGCCTCACAATAGGTGCCTTGCCACCTGTGCGATCATTTCCTGACTTCTGTCAAAGCTTAATAAATAAAAAATAAATAAATAATTTTTTTTTTACAGTGCACTGTGTATGCTGGTTTTTGTTCCAACCACAACTGCAATGGTAGAATTTTAAAATGCTGGTAATTTGTCTTAATTAGCTGCATTCCCTGTTAAGAGCAGTTATTTACTATCTTTTGTCATATTTTGATGGACATATCTATTGTGCCATGAAGAATAAAAACCCTTGAACATATTGGCCCTCATTTATCAATAGTGCGTACACCAAAAAAATGGGTGCGCACCAAATGTCCCACAGGGATTGGCATTTTTCAATCTGAATGTGAGCGAACGGTCCACAAAAATCTCAAGCCAGGTCTGACCAGGTGTACGCAGATTTGAAACCAGCGGACAACATGCAGGAACAAGTGCAGCTGTCAAAATGAGTAATAAACCATATGCAGCAAGGATGTCATGCTGTTGTTGCTCTGATTAGTTAAGTGAATAAATAGGTTAAATAGATAAATAGGCTAAATAAATGAATAAATAAATAAGACACCTGTGATGAGAAACTAATTGAACTTACACAACCCCAATTCCGAAATAGTTGGGACAAAGTGTAAATTGTGAATAAAATCAAAACGCAATGACTTTCAAATCACACCAGCCAGTATTATATTCACAATAGCACAGAGATAACATGGCAAATGTTGAAAGTGAGAAATTTTACCATTTTATCCACAAAATGAGCTCAGTTCAAATTTGATGGCTGCTGCAGGTCTCAAAAAAGTTGGGACAGGGGCCTGTTTACCATGTTGTTGCATCCCCTTTTTAACAGAGTGGAGGCGTCTGGGCATTGAGGAGACAAGTTTGTTAAGTTTAGCCATTGGAATTTGATCCCACTCTTGTTTAATAAGGCTTCCAGCTGCTCGAAAGTTTTAGGTCTCCTTTTTGTTTCATTATGGAACTAAACGGTCTTTTCGTTTAATTATGTACCAAATGTTCTCAATCGGCGAAGGATCAGGGTTGCAGGCAGGTCAGTTCGGCACACGGACACCTCTACTACGAAACCATGCTGCTGTAATGGCTGCAGTATTTGGTTTTGTATTGTCTTGCTGAAATACACAAGGCCTTCCCTGGAATAAATGTCGTCTGGAGGGGAGCATATGTTGCTCTAAAACCTTTTTATACCTTTCAGCATTCATGGTGCTTTTTAAAACATGCAAGTGTTCCACACCATATGCACTAATGCATCCTCTTACCATCAGAGATGCTGGCTTTTGAATGCTGATAACAGGAGGGGTGGTCTTTCTCCTCTTTAGCCCGGAGGACACGACGCCCATGTTTTCCACCAAGAATGTCAAATTTGGACTTGTCTGACCACAGGACACTTTGCCACTTTGCTACAGTCCATTTTAAATGACCCTTGGCCTACAGAACACGGCATCATGCTCAGCAATGGCTTCCTTTCTGTATGAGAGTTTTAAGTGGCATCTGTGGATGGCATGGTGGACTGTGTTTACAGACAGTGGTTTCTTGAGGTATTCCTGGCCCTATTTAATAATGTCAATGACAGAATCATGCTGGTGAGTGATGCAGTGGCGTCTGAGGGCTCGAAGATCACGGGCATCCAGTAAAGGTCTTCGGCCTTGGCCCTTACGCACAGAGATTTTTCCAGTTTCTCTCGATCTTTTGATGATGTTATACACTGTCGATGATGAGACTTCATAGCCTTTGCAATCTGATGTTGAGGAGCATTGTTTTTAAAGTATTCCATAGTTTTTTTTTTACGCAAGCCTCCACAGGTTGGAGAGCCTCTGGCCATCTTTATTTCTGAGAGACTCATTCTCTCTAAGACATCCCTTTTATAGCCAATCATGTTACACACCTGATGCCACTTAACTTATTTACTTGCGAAATGTTTCTTCAGCTAATATGAATTGCTTTTTCTGCCCTTTTTTTATGCCTGTTTTTTATCCCAACTTTTTTGAGACCTGTTGCAACCAGAACATTTTAAATAAGCTCATTATGTGGATAAAAATGTGAAATGTCTCAGTTCAAACATTTGAAATGTTATCTATGTTCGATTGTAAATAACATATTGGCTCATGATCTGAAAGTCATTGCATTTTGATATTATTCAAAATTTACACTTAGTCCCAACTATTTCAGAATTGGGGTTGTATTTTGAGACAACCTGCTTGTCAGGCCAGAAGGCTGAAAATTACAATCAATTTGATTAAGCGCAATGCGTGGCTTGGCAGATATGCAGTGTGTTATGTCAGATGCTCATCCAGTCAGATAAGCCTATATACTGAACAACAAAAGAAATGCAAGTTAATTAAAGGTTGACTGGAAAGTAAATTTGCGCGTAATTATTTTAAAACTAGAAAATCAAATTTATTACTGGCGTGAGCACATTTACACTCGTTTCATCAAACATTTCTTTATTTTGCCATCACTTTGACTGAGTAACCATAAGAGTACATTAACTAACTTGCTAACTTGCATTTCTCTTCTTGCTCAGTTTATTTAGGCCTATGATCACATTCTGACAATGGCAGATCTTCTATTGTTAGAGGAATCGGCTTCTGTCCGCCCGTGAGAGGAACTGTCGGCACAGAGAAAATCTCCTCCGGGAAAGTGACGAGTGGCTGCTCGTCTTCTGTGGCACCCAATAAAATGTCATGGAGTAATACTAATAAAAGTACAATGAAGAGTAATCTCTGAAGACTGTATTTTAACAATTATCCCCATGCAGCTCCTTTTGAGGGGGTGAGGACTCAGCCGTGTCCCCACCGCCTCGTATTCCCACGATGGAGGGGGAGCCCCGCTACCACGCGCTCCTCGAACGGTGACAGCTGGAGGTTCGTGTCTAGTTGGCCTCCACCAGTCCGTGCGCTGCTGCGCCTGGGTGCCGCAACTCGTTTTTTGGTGGCGATCTTAAAATTGGGCCACTTTTTTTTTTTTTTTAACCTACATGTAAAACATTTGGATTGTCGATTATGTAGGCTATATAACATGAAATATCATGGATCTATAAATTTAATTTATTCAGGCCGATGTTATTCACACTTATACATGTGGCCAATGCAGAATTTTTTTCTTGGCCACACTTATAAGTGCGCCAGTTGATGACCATTCCAGTGCCACTTATAGAAAGTACCGCTTAAAAAAAGTTTGGCCAAGAAAAATTTTTTAGCTTTGGACACGCTTAAAATAAGTGTAGGCAATGAGGAAATGTGCATCTGGGCTCCACTTATAAGTGAGTCTAACGCGAATTTCGATCAATTTTTGTACTTGGATGCACTTAAATAAGTGAGAATAGTCACTTTTATTTACTAATGAATTAAATCAAACATCTCCTGCACTCCACCACAACGGTGTTTGCCGCAGCAGCAATAGTTTTCCACACTGCAGCCTTCTGGGCTCCGTATATACCATTCTTTAGTCTTCAAAATAAAATGTTTTTCTCCACCTCGGACATGATAATTTCTATTTCCTCCTCATTGAAGTTCTTCCTTGTTTGCCATCTTTCAAGAGTCCATGTCGTAAAGTAGGCAGGACTATGCCTTCCGGACCATGAATTTATAGGGGCGTGTCATGTAAATTACGGTGGTTTCAGCCACCAGATTTATCAACGCCATGCCAGTTCTACACTGAAATCAGTGACGTACACACTTTTAGTAAATCATACGTGACACCTGACGAACGCTGATATTTACACCAGAATCTACACCAGATCCTATGCAAGTTTGATAAATGAGGACCATTGTGCTTATTTTCCTACAACGTATTTTGTGAGGATTTTCTGGTAAAAATAATTTTAAACATCTCAAATTAGACTGGGAAACTCAGTAAGCTCCCAATTTGGTTGCTGAGCACAGGTGTTTTGAGTTCTTTTAAAATAATTTTCTTGAAAGTAATAAAATAAACATGAAACAAAACAGGAGTGAATCTGTTGTTTTCCAAATAAATTGTTAGTTTTTGCAAAGAAGTGTCAACGGTTTCACCTTTGAGGAACCTATTAAATGTTGATTAAACATTTATTTTGTAGATAAATTGTTTCCCTCCAGTTATTTATATTTGTTTCTAATAAATCTCAATGTGGATATGAAATTTTTACTCTTTATGGCATACACAGATTTTCCAAACGTGGCTCTAGTGGATAAATTACTCCTCTAAACATAAATGCATCAAATTAAGACAAATCAACACCTTGTTAAAATCCTAAGATTACAAATGTGGTTGGAACAAAACCCGCATGCAGTGGGGCGCCAGGACCGAGTTTCCAGCACTTTATCGCCATCGTGTGACTGGACAGTGTATATCCCATTTGAGACAAGATAAATGTTGCCACTTCACTGACCACTGAGAGCACAGGGAGCAAATGGGTTTTCCTGAGGGCTAATTGGGAGACATTTTTGGAGGAAGAAGACGGATATTTCCATCAAATTGATGGCTGTGAATACAGAAATTGTGAAGTAAATCAAGGTATAATTGCGGCAGCATTAAAATCCATCCCAAATAATAAAGGTAACAAAAAGAATAAAATAGTGCCATGGTGGAATGAAGCATGTAAGGAGGCAGTGAAAAACAGAACCGACACCTTTAAACTTGTCACGTATTCCCATAAATTTCAAAAGATGATCCAGTATAAACAGATCCGGGCAGTATTAAAAAGGTCAATATGACATGCAAAGAGGAGTTTTTGTGGGACAGTTGGGGACAGCACCAAGATAGGAGATGACGCAGGGTGGAATAGTGATTGTGGAATGCCGAACCACAAAACAATGTGACAGAGCTTTTAAAATTAAGCCATATGACTTAACAAGAGTAATCTTGTTTTCTAATGAAAGGGAAGAAAATATTTAAAGGTTTTTTTAAGTGGTGTCCCAACTTCTGTACAGGCGGTTTCTTTTTTGGAGGTGGAAGGAGTTTGTGGAGAAAAGCAGCTTAAAAGAAACAGGGAAGGAAAGGAACAGGAAAGTGGGCGTGTTTTGTTGGAATTCAGTAGCGAGATCTGAGAGAGGGTTTCCTTTGACTATTTTTGTTATAAGGTGAGGGAATATGAAAGGGGCAGAAAATAATTACCTTTCATAAATTATAATCTATGCAACAAATCAGAGCTAAGCAAGTCTGAAGAGATTGAAGGACAGTGCTGTGATTATGTAATATGGTGTGGTGACTTTGATGGACATAACACTTTATAGGGGAATAAAAGAACAGACACTAATGGTCTGACGATAAAATAACTTCTAGATGAGAAGAACTCAGTGTGTCTTAATGATGGGCAGAGCTGTAAAATCCAGGGGTCAGAAAGTAAAAGTCCTGCCAAGTTTTTCTCCCTCCAACAGACTGAGCTGATTGCTCATATTGGCTCTATCTCCTGCCAGAAGTAAATCCAGGTGGTTGGAATAAAATTCTGGAGAGGATTTTCAGTTTCTGAACCTGGACTTTACACCCTTTATGACGGGAGTTGCACTCGCATTGACATTAATCATGAATACAGGGAAGGAATCCATTCTTGATCTAACTCCAGTTTCACGCACTTTTGGCGCCATCGTGTGTTTGGTGAGTTTATAGTGAAAGGACTTCAGGAGAGTGACCATTATCCCATTTGGTGTAAGATAAATATTGCCATTTTACTGTCCGTAGAGAGCGTAGGGAGTAAATGAGTCTTTCAGAAAGCTAACTAGGATAAATATCTGAAAGAAAGTAACAGATATTTCCATCAAATTGATGAGTAAGTTGATACAGAAATTCTTAATTTATAAAATAAAGCAAGGAATAATTGCAGCAGCATTAAAATCCATCTCAAATAGTAAAGATAACAGAAAGAATAAAAAAGTGCCATGGAGGAATGAAGCATGTAAGGTGGCAATGAAAAGAGAAATAATACATTTAAACTTGTCAAGTGTTCCCATAATTTTAAAAATACGATCCAGTATAAACAAGCCCAGGCAGTATTTTGAAGAATGTTAAGACATGCAAGGAGGACTTACTGGAGGAATTTTTGTAGGACACTTGGGAATGTCCCCCATATAGGAGATGTCTGGTGAATGATTAAGAGAATGGGAGGTGACAGAAAAGAATGGAACAATCCAGTGTTAAGAGCAGATAGTGAAGTTTTAAAAACTAACACAGAAAAAGGCCACAGCGATGGTAAATGCATCTGCCACAGTACACAGCTCAAATAATCTAAGTGAAGAAGGAAAGCGAGATAGAGAAGCAATCAAAGCTGGAAATACAGAGGCACTGAGGGGGAAAAATAGTGGACTCTGTGAATTAGATGTTCCTTTAACTTTGGAGAGTTGAAGAGAGTGTTCGCCAACACAGGGAAAAGTGTGTCAGGAAAAGATGAAATATGTTATGTTATGATTACACATCTAAGTAAAGGAAGTTTAAATAAACGGCAGTATCTGTATGATAAAATCTGGGAGGAAGGACAGATCCCTGTAAGCTGGAAAGAGGCAACAGTATTTGCAACCAGGAAACCCAGGAAGGATCCTAGCAAGCCGTCAAACTACCAACCCATTGCTCCACTGTCTCATATCTGTAAGCTAATGGAAAGGATGGTTAATGAGAGACTCAGGTTTTTTCTACAAAAGAGGAGTTTGATAGCTCACGATATCAAACTCACATACGATATGATAAGGAGAGAAGGCTTATTGATTGAAGTTCATCAATAAGGAATTGAGGGGAACATGTTCAATTGGATTATGGCATTTTTAAGTGGTAGAACTATCCAGGTCAAAATAGCAACACAATAGTGAGAGAGTCGTGTGTTTGAAAATCGAACTCCTCAAGGAAGTGTTATAAGTCCAACTTTATTTTCAATTATGATTAATGAAATTTTTGAGAACATTTCTCCGCACATGGGATGGTCACTGTTTGCAGATGATGGGGCTCCATGGAAGAGGGGGGGAATGCAGAGTATATAATAAAAATATTTTAAAAATTCAAGTAGGAATAAGTACAGTGGACAGGTGGGGATTTGGGTGGGATTTTAACTTTTCTGTGAAAAATCTAAAGTAATGTTCTTCACAAGAACATTAGAACATAAGAAAATCAGAGAAAATGCGACTTTAAAGTTGTATGGAGAAAACCTTGAGAGAGTGGACTGTTTTCGTTGGCTGGGGGTGAAATTTGATTCCTGGGAGAGATCATGTGAGAGATGTGGAGAAAAAACAGAAAGTTATTCATGTTATGAGGTTTCTGGCAGGGCTGGCCTGGGCAGCAGATACTGCATCTTTAAACTGTGTATAAATTCCATCAATTCAATCCAGAATAGATAATAGCAGTAAAGTATATGCAACAGCAGCTAAGTCTGTACTTTCAGACCTGGATGTGATTCAGGCACGGGCACTTAAGAGTTTGTTTAGGCGCAGTGAAAACGACGCCAGTGTGTGCTCTTCAGGTTGAAGTAGGAGAAATGCTGCTATGGCTCCGGAGAAAACGGCTCATGGCCAACTATTTGGAGGCAGTTAAGGGGACATAAAGCAATCCATCCATCAAAGATTTTAGAAACTTGTTGGGAAAGGAATAAAAGGCAGAAATCAAGTTTTGGGTAGATAGGTAAGGATATAGCTGAAGAAATGACAATGCATAAAACTGAGTTTTGTCCCACCATGCTGTGGCCTGCGAAACCAGTGTGGAGGATGCAGCGCGCTGTAGCAGACACAAAGATTTTGAGTATTAAGCGCAGGAACAGAACAGAGGATCTTATAAATGAATACTGTGATCTACAGCTTTTCATAGATTGATCAAAAGATCCACAAACAGAAGCGACGGGGGCACCATTGGTGGTTCCCAGCCCCCAGATAGATAAGAGCAAAAGAATGTCAGATTATTTGAGTGTTGAATTATGTGTACTTCTTTTAGCAGTGGAATGGATTGGACATGTTAGAGCAAGATAAAGACTCATATGTTGTGACTCAGTCAGCATCAGCATAAGATAAATATAAGATAGCAACGTTAGCTAATCAGGGAAAAGAGGGGGCGTTTATGTGGGTTCCAGCTCACATTGGAAAACCAGGAAATGGAATAAGTAGACTAGTTGACAAAGGAAGATGTTAGGAGATGAAATGTGGATATACATGTCAAACTCTCCAAGTTGCAAGGGAAAACCATAATCTGCTGCAATTGGGCAGAGGTATTTCAGGCAAAAGTACTGGGATGGAGAGACCATTTACATAAAACACAGAATGAAATCAGAAGACATGTCAGTCGAGAAAACAACAGAAAAGAACTAGAGCCAGAACTGGTCACGTAAAGCTAAATAACATACTATTTATAAAGGAGAAACATCCATCTGGGGATTGTGGTCATTGTGGGGAAAAGGAGACAGTCGAGCATAACCTCATATCAACTGTGTGCTGGGAATATGAAACAGCGAGAAAAATGTATGTACATGTATGTACTCTTTTCAGGCACGCAGTTACACTATTCTATCACTAGATGGCACACCCTGATCGGTTATTAAATATTCACTTGCAAGCTGAGCTAGATTTTAAATAGTCATCAAAGACACTTTAAGAGCAAGACCCTTCATCCCCCATAGACCCCCATTTTAAGAAATTGGTCACACTTCCTGTCTCCTAAGCGGGCACGGTCGCAGAAGTGTTGTGCATGTTGTATTTGCAGAATGAACGCTGACTGAGTTATCTGTCGCATCTTGTTGAAGTGGCAAGTGGGCGAGCGATTTAAGTTTGGGATATGTGAGTATCTATCTTATATCTGCATGTTGCTTGTATATTTCCTTTTACTTTGCTACATCAGGCATTCTACAACACAGCAAACGGCTGTACTTAGCTTTACGAATATCAGTTAGCTGCCAGCTACAGCATTCGCAAATGTTATTTGACACAAGCTTAAAAATTAGGATTAGGCTTGCTTGCGTTTACTCTTGGAGTAGTTTTGAGGTTTTGAACGTGACAATGTATGTTCGAAATAAGCAGCGTTAATCCGAAATATGTTCTGGAAAACGGAAAACGGAAAAACGGAAGCACATATTCAAACCAGAATCTGTCTTGTTCTATTGCATGAAGTGCTCATGAGACATTACAAAGGGTGCATCTCAAAGCATAGGCTGCATCCTTTGAAGGCTGCATTTTTATGGGTTGTCACTTACTTCCATCTGCCAAACTAAAATTTAGGGTAAGGGACAAGATTAAATGTAGGGTTAAGTTTAGGGCTAGGTTTCTGGTTTGGGGTAAGTGTTAAGATTAAACTTAGGGAAACCAGTGATGACTCGCTTAAACCAAAGCTGGTTAACGGAGATGAAATGACATTACGTCAGTTTGGCCGAGAGAATTAAGTCACGACCCCAAAAAATGCAGCACTCGATGGATGCAGCCTAGGCTTTGAGATGCACCTAACAACTCCAGTCCGTAGGCTATTCATGCAAAAGTTGTAAAACATTAATTCATTTTAACTTGTAAAACATTTAAGTTACCTTCTGGCTTTCATGTCATCTCCTTGTATTTTTAGGTTTCCTTGCCTTAACTCTGATCCTATCCGGCACATGATATAGTTTTCTATTTTTTCATGCAGAGCTAATGCATGCTTTGCTTGGGCTTCCATGAGGTTGGAGAAAACGTTTGTGTTCTATTTTTTTTTCTAATCCCATTGGGAAATTAGAAATCAGGGCATCACACACTCTCAGAAATAGGGGTACAGCAGGAGTCCCATTTCTGTTCCCCAAGGTACATTCTGCACTTAGGTACCCTCTAGGACTAATAATAGGACCTCAAGGGACCTGTGTGACCCTTTTTCGGGCCTAAAAGGTACTTTTACATTCCAAAACAGATAAGAACCCACTTCTAAGGGTACAACAGCAGTACCTTTGAGGGTACTGCCCCGTGGATGGATCATAGAAGGAAAAGAAATGGAACAACAATTATTAAAGAACTATAGGCAGGACTTCTTGCACATGCATATACATGTAGAAATATGAGCATGGCGAGGAGCAGCGCACCGAGTGTAAAAAGTGCAGTGCAAAGCTAAAACCTTTATTTCAATCAGGAGAGACTCAAGTGAAATCAGGAAAAATGTATTATGTGTTGAGTAGAATAAGTAGAATTCAATTAAATTTTATTTATATAGCACAGGCTGACACAAAGATGCTTTACCGAGAGAAAAGGGCAGAGCCCAGACTAATCCCTAATCCCCAAATAGCAGGCAAAAAAAAAACTCCCAGTAGTGAGAAAAAGCCTTGAACAGTGGTGAGAAAAAAACTCCTCAGTGAGAAGAAATCTCAGGAGGAACATGGCTGTTGTGGGGAAGCCCATCCTCTGCTGGCTGGCTAATTAATTGATGGTAAATTAGGGATGAGAGTATCAGGACAGCAGGGAGACAGCAGTCAGAATTAACATGCTGAAAAACAGAAAAGTCTTTGGTGCTTGGACTCTTTGGGAAGACTCAGAGCAGCAGCTAGAAAATCCCCCAAAAATATGTTGCGGAAGCCCCCCGAAAACACAGCCTGATGAATCCCCCAATGGTAGGAATACTCACCAAGCAAAAATAAAATATTGACTGCTGCTGAGAGAGGAAAATGTGATAAGCATGACTTGAAAATGAATGAGGTCTAAAGAACTATACAATCTGGACATAAGCAAGCAATGGCTAGGGGCTCCAAAGCTCCGTTTTGTTTTGTTTTTTTACACATTATAGCCAACAATGGCTGCTTTTTTCTATTACACTCATGATCATAGCCAGCAATGGCTGCCTTTTTTTTTTTTTTTTTTTACATATTTTAAACAAATGATCCATGTATTACTTGGGGCTATTACGAATAGGCTTGGAAAAGCTGAGTCAGAACATTTAGCTCCAAACTGAACCCTAGCTATAGACCTCATATATGGTGGAGTTTGAAGTGACGAACATCAACCAATGACAAACAAGAAAATCAAAGATTGCAGACCCTTGCCTCTTAAAGCATTAGCATTGGTTACAATGCGTAAAATTTCAAGTTAAACTGATATTTCTTTTTTAAATAAGTGATACAAGCTGACAAATAGGCATATGAAAAGATTTCAGAAAACAGCTCCCAAATCCGGATCCTCATCCAGATAATCTCTCAGGCCGAGAAACGGTAGACAGTCATTATCCTGGACTGTAAAGGCTTCAGGGATCTTTGGGCTTCGATGATTGTAGATGCTTTGGGGCACACTCAGGATGCATATGCTGAAGATGACCAGCAACTTAGTCGTTAGAGGCCGTGCCTATACATTGCATAGCCACTGAAGAGCGGCACTTACTCTGAGCAAATGATCCTGGTATTGCTTGGGGGCTATGAGAAATGGCTTGGAAAAGATGGGTCATAACATTTAGCGCCAAACTGAACCCCAGCTATAGACCTCATACATAGAGTGGAGTTTGAAGTGACTAACATCGACAGATGAAAAACAAGACAAGCAAAGATGCAGACCCTGGCCCTTTAAGGCATAACAGTGGTAACCATGACAAGTTGCAAGAGAAACTGATGTGAACATTTTTTTTGGGAGTAATACGAGCTGATGATAGACATATGGAGAAAATTCAGAAAATGGTTCCCAAATCCCAATCTGGATCCGGATCATCTCAGAGGGGACAAAGTGATGAGTAGACACCCATAACCAATAAAATTTCAAGATGATCCGATGAGCGGTTGTTGAGTTATGCGATCAGACAAACAGACATATTACAATTACAAATATACAAATGATTGCAATAGATGCACAGACGGTACTGACTGGAACGAGTTTTAGTGGCAAAAGCAGAGAAACACAACATCTCCAAGAAATCGTGCAGTTTTAGGGCAGAGACAGCAAGGCCCTTCTCATGTAGGACCTAGCCGAATCTAAATACGGCGGCAGGGGAAGCTGAAATTATTGAGGGGACTGGAGTATCCAGAGAAAACCCACACAAAACGGGAACAACCTGCAAACTCCATGCAGGAAGTCCTCGCCGGATTCAAACTCACAATCTTCTTGCTGGGAAGCAGCTGAGCTAACCACTGTGCCTCCCTGACCTTTGTAAATAATGCTTACTATGGCTTCATTGTGCACAGAACTGCGATACGTTGCAATGCTAGAACATGCAAAAAATCCAAATGCAATGGCTACGGCAATGGTTAAACTTCGTGCAGCGCTGAGGATTTGAGCTTCGGCAAAGACCGAGGCCATTTACATGCGAATCAGTGACCTTGAAAATAACCATCAAACCCAATGGAAGGGCAGCATCAATAAAACTGAAGAGAATTGGAGGAACAAACAGACAATAGAAAATGCATAATAATGCCGCACATTTCCTAATTGCAACAACTTTGTTCGGCATTTCCTCAAGGGATAAATTCTGATTGAACTTATTAAAGCAGTTTCCAAAACTGAACACAATCCAAGCAAGTACATAAGTATTTAGCAAAACATAGAGCTCTAATATTATATTATCCTGATAGGACTTATTAAGGTAGTTTCCAAAACTGAACACGATCCAAGCAAGTATATAAGTATTTAGCAAAACATAGAGCTCTAATATTATATTATCCTATCTCTAGCATTTCCACTGGATCTGAGCTAAACGGTACATCAAATGATAGAGGAAACCCACAGCATCCGGCGGTATAAGGCTTGCCATTCTAAACCGACGGCGCACTCAATGAACCACAGGCCTGCATCTTTTGCATGCTCCAACAATGAATTTTTTTTTTTTTAATTATTATTTATTTATATATTATTTTGATTGGCTCATTTCGTTATAAAACCGTTCGTAAATCTGCGCTGGCTATTTTTTAGTCAAATGTGTCCGTTTTATTTAGAAACTTGATCCGTGAACCTCCATCCTTGTTATTTTCCGGTGTTATACAGGTGCTATTCAACAAACCAGAACATCATCAAAGACAGCCAATTAATCACAGTTAGTCGACTCAAAAAGCGGAACTCATACTAAGTTTATAAAGGTTCACAACACATAAACCGACCATTTCAAGTGTACACTTCCTCAACTCCGATGATCACAACCAACAGCCGAAGAGAACCCGAAATTCAGCATCTCGGAAAACAGAACATTATTTAAGACCAATAAAAGAAAAGGATTTTTTAAACACTGAAATAATGGACTCCTGAAAGTATGAACATGTACAGCACTCAATACGTGGTCGGGGCTCCATCTGCATGAATTTCTGCAGCAATGTGGCGTAGCATGAAGGCGATCAGCCTGTGGTAAAAGGGGCTTGTGCTGAAACAGAAAGCTGGGGAGCTAGCGCCGGAGTTAACGCTAGTAGGGTCGGGGTGGCCGAAGCGTGGACTGAAATATGCGGCCAGTGCGTCTGCGAAAAATGGAGGGGAGCGTCGATTGCAAGAGTGGAGCTAATCTCATCGAACGGCAGCATGAACGAACAAGGGTAGAGAGAGGTGACATTTTTTAAAAAGACAGCAACATAACGATTGGCTAGCAATGCGGCTGTGGTGTGCCAGTGAATACAAATGGTCCCCCGGCCAAAATTCATCACTTACCATGTTGACGTGCAGAAATGTTGCCTGACATCCCAGAATGAATTCCTGGTGAGGTTACCAATCACAAATAAGCATGTAAAATGGACAATTTCTTGGTTTCTCTGAACTACCCTGCAGATTTCCTCTTTCTAGACAAGCCCTGCATGCATGGAGGTACTAAGGGATGTGCACATGACAGCCTGTTGCTTTGAGAATGTTCAGGTAAACAGATTAATCATGTTTTTACAATACTTGCAGATGATTAGAGCCAGAAATTCATTAGGGGATGACCGCAAACACATTACAATCACGAATGAAATATACTTGATTGATGACCATTTTCAATAGGAAGCTATCTGTTTACTTTCGCATGTGTTCACACCCAGTGGAGAGCAAGCTTGTGTTGTACTGTATGTCTCTGATACGTCTGACCAGACCAGATGAAAACACACTTGTATTCACACTAATACTAAGTAATAAGCAGGATTGGAATCTGGCAGGAACAAAGATGTATAATGTACGTCCAGTTGCTTCAATTTAGTACCCTGCCCAACCCAAAGGGTGAGGGCAAGGGCAAGGGCTTTTCTTTTGCAATCTTAAAATGCTCCTAATAAACGTATGGCACACTAAAATATAAAAGAAATCCACCAGGTGTTGAAACTCATCAACATTCAATTCTCATATATTTCTCATAAAAGTCTGACCAATAATTTTGTTTGGTCCAAATTAAATGATTTGCCGAGCTTCCTGTCTGTCATCCGTCGCCACGTCCCTTCCAGTTGCCTACCGCCGTCACCGCTTGCGAGTCGCATGCCTCTCTGGCAGACAGTCGTGATGACAGCAGCTTTGCAAGAAAATATGTATGAATTCTACCGAAAAACAACGCAACAACGCAACGGTAATATTAGTTGCTTTGTTCATTCCTTAGGCATCTCCTGTTGGCCAGACAGGCCCTCGTCAGGAAGATTCTAAGCTTGTTCATGTTTGGGTATCCTCCACCCTCGTTCTGAACTTCCGAGGATTCGACCAATGAGTGTATTATAAGAAGCAGTGGCTGATAGCTCGCGGCTCTCCGCCAAAGCACGTGCCTGTCTTCACTCTCCTGAGTTGGCAACAGGAGGTCACGTGCGAAAGCCTTATAAATAGTACCCCAATTGGAAACACCAGATTAGGATGGGATTGGAGATGCCAAATTTACAAATTAAATTAAATTTAAAAAAAAAAGAAAAACAATGCATTTGACTGGAAACAAACGGGCACAGAAATGCTATAATCACGATAATAACGTAAATGGTAGTTCGTCAGACTACAAAAGGTAACTAAACGTTACGAGGGCATTTTATTTTATACCACATATAGAATTGAATATTATGTAATTACTGTTGGTGAGGGGAGCATCAGAGGTCAGGCAGGGGGAAGAGGGTGGGACTTTGGAGGGAGGCAGAGTTGTTCTTGTTCAAATTTTTCAAAGTGCTGTACGACATGCCAGAAAAGTAAGAATTGCTTTAACAAGATGAGGCACATCAAATATCAGTGGAATTTTCTTCTCATCCACACTTGTACGGATGTGCGCCGCATCTGTACTGTCAGAAATGTCTAGCCTGGCTCCTAACAGCTTTAGTGTCTTCATGTTAGACGATGATTGATCACAGACAACAGAAACAACCTGTTGTGAGAGATAACATAGTGTACATGTTAACACAACATCCATTTTATGTCTCTGACATGTTCTAATAATATCTTGTGGTCTTATGATTGTACACTGAACAAAAATATAAACACACCACCAGATGTTTTGCGAATTTTATTACATATGGGATAACGTGAACCTCAGCAAATTTTACGACATGATAAAGACATCTATACTGATCATATTGTTGTCCGTTACACCTTGATACACACACAATCAAAAGTTTGGCAACAGTTTCAACAGGGCAGGGGTGGATACCATAAATTTCACAGTTTGGTATCGCGTATGTCCGCCAGGCGCATCTCTCAATGCGACACATCTCCTATGCATGGAGTTTACCAGAGTGTCTATGGTGGCCTGAGGAATGTTGTTCCACTCCTCCTGGAGCGCTATCCGGAGTTGCCGGACATTACCTGGGACTGGAACACGGTCCCGAATACGCCGATCCAGAGCATCCCAAACGTGTTCTATGGACGTCATGTCGGGCGAGTATGCGGGCCAGTCCAGCACCTGAACGTTCTGGGCTGTGAGGAACTGGGTGCAGACCCTAGCGACATGAGGACGGGCGTTATCATGCTGGAACGTGACATTATGCTGTTGGACAAACAGTACGACAGTTGGTGCGAGGATCTCATCACGGTACCTTTGGGCGTTCAAGTTGCCATCAATGAAATGCAATGGAGTTCTCTGTCTGTGTGCAATCCCTGCCCACACCATGACACCGCCTCCGCCATGGGCGACTCTCCAGGCGACATTTGTGTCAGCAAACCGTTCACCGACACGGCGCCACACACGACGTCTTCCATCCGCGTGATACAAGTTTAATCTTGATCCATCTGTGAACAGCACATTTCTCCATCATGCCAAGGGCCACCGGAAGTGTGCGTTAGCCCATGGGAGACGATTCTGTGAGGTCCAGCCCACGGTGAGGGCGTCGAGCATGCAATACTGCTTCTCAGAGGCGGTTGCGAACTGTTTGAGCAGAGATTTGTCTATTCAGACCGACTGTCTCATCGGCCGTGCGTGTCGCTGGTCTGAAACGTTCACGCAAGTGCCCCAGCCGGATGTGACGATCCTGAGCAGGGGTGGTCACACGTGGACGACGCCGATGAGGCCTGTTCGCAGTGCTTCCAGTCTGTCGGAAACACTGTCGTAGACGAACTGTGGTACTGTAGTGAACATTCAGCTGTGCAGCGACCCCTCTGATGGACATTCCAGCATTCTCCATGCCAATGGCACGCTCCCGCATAATTTGAGACATCTGAGGCATGGCTGCGTCTGACAAAATCCAACATTTTGGTGTGCCCTTTTATAGTCCCCGGCCCAAGGTTTGTCGGAGTACTGCTCATTCTGTCTGAGTAGTGTCTGGGTACACCGCACTCGTTTACTCATACCAATCATTACACCGGTGAAAGAAATACTCAATGTCTGAGCTGAACTCAAATTTTAGACATCAATCAATTGAAACATTCCTTTTGCAAATGAAACCACATATATTTGGTATTTCATAACGGCATACTTGAAATGGTGCCAATATTTCAAGTGGTGCGTTTATATTTTTGTTCAGTGTATTTTACTCCGACATACTGAGAAATCTCCCTTGCTTAGGTGCCTCACTGCTTTTGTTATGACGGGGGAATAAATGAGGCTAAATGCAGCGACTTTCCAAAGTACAGGGCTGGCAAAAGAGAAAAACCCAGCCACTGAGCTATGAAGAAGAGAGAACCAGAAAATAAAACTCTCGCAGCCCAGTAATCCAGCAACGCCACTAACAGGCCTACCAAAGAAAACGTAGCCTCAGCACACAAAAACTTTGAAATGCCTACATTAATCACGGAAATAGCAACAGAAAAATACCCCGCTCCCGAAACTGCAAAAACCGCAACAAACTGTTGACTCGAAGCATAAGACTATGAAACTGCAACATCTTCATTCGCATCCGTCTTTGCCATTTACTGCGCTTGCGCGTACCGGCCCAGGCTGCTTTCAGAGATAGCGGAATCAGGCGTGTCTCCTTCGGTTGGTAAGTAAAGCTTCCAAATATGACGTTATTGTTAATGCAGATGTTTAACAATGACTTGTAAGACGTAGCTGTTACATCCACATTCTCGTAAATTCGCTTATTTTAGCATGTCACCCTGCCGAAAATGAACGATGCACTGTCGATTTCGCTAAAGTCTTCGAGTTGCCAACTTGACGACTTTCTCGCTAAATCTGGCGACTTTCCAAATCGGGATTGTTTGTCCATTCAAGACGTATGTATACGTCTTGAGAAAGTCGTCAAGTTGGCAACTCGAAGACTATAGCGAAATCGACAGTGCATCGTTCATTTTCGGCAGGGTGACATGCTAAAATAAGCGAATTTACGAGAATGTGGATGTAACAGCTACGTCTTACAAGTCATTGTTAAACATCTGCATTAACAATAACGTCATATTTGGAAGCTTTACTTGCCAACCGAAGGAGACGCGCCTGATTCCGCTATCTCTGAAAGCAGCCTGGGCCGGTACGCGCAAGCGCAGTAAATGGCAAAGACGGATGCGATAGAAGATGTTGCAGTTTCATAGTCTTATGCTACGAGTCAACAGTTTATGTTGCGGTTTTTGCAGTTTCGGTAGCGGGGTATTATTTTTCAGTTGCTATTTCCGCGATTAATGTAGGCATTTCAAAGTTTTTGTGTGCTGAGGCTACGTTTTCTTTGGTAGGCCTGACTAAGAAAAGCCACTAAGTAATCCAGCAAAGCCACCGGGGCTGAGCGAGAGAGAGAGAGAACTAGAGTAGGACGAAGCCTGGGGCTTCACAACTAAATGCGTCCAAATGGACGAGAGAACTCCTAAAACACCTACTAACGGTGCAAATAAAGGAGAGGGAAAAGGAAAGGAACTCAAGGAAGAACTCCTTAAGAAAACTCTAAGAATAACTGCAAAAATAGTTCACTAACAACCAGAGTAACTCTTTCTTGGCTTGAGTGAACTCAACAGATCAGACACTCAAGCAAAGAGGTGCGGCGAACTTACGGCTTAAATAAAAACCGAAACAGGTGTTGCCCATCTTCAATCAACCAGCTGGTGTAAGGAATTTAATGTCATTCCAGATGACACAAAGAAAGTCCTACAGCAACTACTACCTCCTAATGTAAGTCAACTACTTCCTCAATTGCTTCTTAGGCTATTTCCTCTTCTACTTACTTTTCTCTCACTAATTTGTTGTTCTCTCCTGAAAAATTACACACCTTTAACATACTATGACTGGTGCGATGGTTCGGATTAGAAGTTATTGCTGGACCTAAGAACAAAAGCATGCTATTGTAGCATAGCTACAGATGGCAAGTTGATATCAGTGGGGCTCTTGTAAAATTGCATGGTTAACTTGTATTTCTGTTTGTATTTTGTTATAGGTGTTCCTAATATTGGTCTGATCACTTCAACTGGCAGGTTCCTAAAAAATGAAGATACAGGCTGGAGTCCAACTGATCTTGTCATGTTATTTGCTAAAGGGCAATACAGTCCGTTTCTAGCATGAGATGAGTGAAGCTTCAGGGCAAAAGAGCAAATGGTTCTTGATTTTTAAAAGGTTAAGACCGGTGTCTATTTTTTTTTTTTGCTGAGTGTCAACACAGTCTATAGCAAACTCTAACCCGTATTTCTCCTACTTACAAGTCGGTCCATCTAGCTGACTCTAGAGCATAGCTCATATCCAGAAGTCATAAAAGTTGGTAGTTGTCCAAGGAGTCCCAGAGACGTACTGTTGCATTCTAGTTCCCTTTTCCTTGCCTTGAGTCCAATGCACAGTGCGGATTCTCAGGGATTTCGATGTTCTGTGTCCTATACACTGATGGATTGATAGAGCTTGTTACCCTTTGAAGTAAATTTTGTATTAACTATGATACCCCTGTTTTCTGTGATACTTTGTGATGTTTAAAGAATTTGTACTTGAAAGGATAAACGTAACGCGTTGCTGAATACCCCTCGGCCTGTGCACATCTATGGGTCACAGGGAGTTACCATACCATAATTGACGAAGCCGGCATCAATAGTTACTGAGCACTGGGCCGGACAAGATTTCCACGGTGAAGGTCACAGTGCTAAGGTCAAAGGTCAAATCCAGCCAAAAACCTGAGTCTGCACATGTATGGGTCACAGCGTGTTACCATATCAGATTTACAAAGCTACGACTAATAGTTACTTTGTACTTGGCTGGACAAGATTTCCACGATGAAGGTCACAGCACTAAGGTCAAAGGTCAAATCCAGCAAAAAACCTGATGTTGCACATCTATGGGTCATAGTGAGGTACCATACCAAATTTGGTGAAGCTGCGATGATTAGTTGCTGAGTACTGACCTGGACAAGATTTTCACGATCAAGATCACAGCGCTAAGGTCAAAGGTCAAATCCAGCAAAAAATCTGACATTGCACATCTATGGGTCATAGTGAGTTACCATACCAAATTTGGTGAAGCTGCGATCATTAGTTGCTGAGTACAGACCCGGACAGAGTCATGGACATACGACAGACAGATGACAGACAGACACGCGGGTGACGGCAATACCCCTCTGGCCAAAGTTTGCCCGAGGGGTAATAATTGTTATGCAATGTTTAATTTCAACTATTGGGTGGGGCAATACCTACCAATGTTATCGATTCAACGTAGCACGTCTACGAACAGATGACGGGGGTGGATTTGGGCAATTGATGATCGTTGGAATAGCATTATCCTTCAGACATATTCGGTATTGCTGCAAAATATGAAGAGTTTGGTTCCAAAACGCAATAAGTGCCAAAATTACAAAAAGTGAGATAATGCCATAGACTGGTAGTCCTGTGGCTCTTGCACACGGTGCAGTCATCTGTTTTTAGGAATTCATACAATAAGGTGTATTTCTTCAAAGCCAAAGTTTGTTATTTTCTATAAAATGCAATGGATTCCAACATAGAAAAAGCTAATTTACTCAAAATGAGTAAAATGGATATATTGGGTTTTGGAACCAAACTCTTCATATATTCTCATTAGGACCTTGTGTTGATACTAACAATTCTTCATTGCGTTGTTCCCTTCCTCTCAAAGATGATTGTAGGATATGAAGAGTTTGAGGTAAACTGTACAATTCATGGAAAAATGGTGAATTAAAAGATCATTTATGGCTGTACCATTTGGACAATCATACCACGATCCAAGTGGGCCTTACAAACTCCATATCCCCCATTCTTGAGGCCATCTTGTGGCAGGAAGATGGAGAGGTCAGCTCTTCTGATTTTTATAAGCCAACTCTTTCTCCTAAATTGCTTAATAAAAGGGTAGTGTGAGAAGTGTTAGTCTTCCCTTATGTCTTTGGTCTTACATTGCTCTTCATCTGTGTGCAAGTACATTTTTGCGTCATTAAAGGAAATAAAATGCCTTACGTGTCGTAAACTGAAATAATTGTGCTTTGACTGGAACCGTTCTTAATGGTCTAGACTGAAACCAACCATGAAGCTTCCGTATGAAAGAAAAACAATTGAATTGCCCGATTTGAAAGAAAAAATTATATTTTTCACGCATTTACCTTTTTTTTGTTAAGCCCAGACTGGAGATAGGTTTGAGCATGTTTTAGGCATGTCTGGGACAAGTCCCAGAGAAAAATTTTTAAAAAGCCTAAAAGGTGGGAGGGGTATGCAAAAGAGTATATAAGGGGGAGAATTGAGACAGTGAAGTAGTAGGAGAAATTGCAAGGAGAAGGATACATGTGACCAGACCTGTCATTCTGTTCAAGCTTGAAGCTATGAAGCTTTTAGTGGATTTTTGCCTGTGTTAGAGCATTTTCCTCACCCAGGACATCACCAAGCAACTCACCAAAGGGACTATAAATATTTCAGATTTTGTATATAATCAATCTTGGTCTGTGGAGTAGAGTAGTTTGTCGTTAGCTGCCTTTGTTCAATTAAATGTGTTTTAGTTTTAAAATTTTTGTCTGTCATCCTTTGCTGTCGTTAATGTCATAACAAATTGGGGCCATAACAAATTGGGGGCTCGTCCGGGTTAGACCATTGTGTGAGTCATTTATTGAAAATCTAACATTTCAAATTGTAAAATTGTTTTTGTGAATTTTCCTATATATATATATTGACAGATAGACACCAATGGATGATTTCTTGGCATCACCAACCGTAGAGGTTTTGAAGTCTTTTAAAATGACAGAACTACTAGAAATATGCAGACATTTAGAGCTGAGAGGTAAAACCAGCCATGCGAAAAGCAAGACTGGCTAGAGAGATTGTTGAATATTACATTGATGAAAATGTGTTTGCACCCGGAGATCTGGAACAGTTCAGGCTGTGAATTTTTTTTTGTGAACACAATTTCATAAGCTCAAAATATTAAGAGCCAGAGATTGTAACTTTGGACCAGCTCAAAGAAGGGGGTGATATATCATGTTCCAGTAGAGCACTGAAGTTTTTTGTGGTGGTAGATTTATTGTCCAAACTGACTAAAGTTACTTTTTTTTTAAATCAGATTCCTTTGGGGTGGAAATTACAGCCCTTTTTAGGGTAGGGGTGAGACGGGCCAAAATATTGACATAATCAAAATCTGGACTTTGACCTTCAAATATTTTGGTGCTCCCTCAGTGACCCTCCTTCATCTTATGATATATGAATGTATGGGTAGAGTTCTTCCATTTAGCATAATAATATTCAAGGTTTACTGAGGGCGCTACCTGTTTGGAGGACATATCTACGCCCAAAAAAATCTTCAGTGGCCTACTGGAACATGATATATCACCCTGTGGTTCATAGTAACAGACTCAGGCTCTTAAAACCTTTATTTGCTTCCATAAGGGACTTGTCTCGCAAAGAAACAATGACAATCACAACGATCTTAATGGCCCATATTTTAGTTCTTTCTGGATTAGTACAACCCCAATTCTGAAATTGTTGCGACAAAGTGTAAATTGTGAATAAATAAATGCAGTTACATTCAGATTACAAGAGCCAAAACAAGAGAAAAAGCAATTAATATATAAGATAATCTGCTGAAAGAACATTTAGCAAGTAAATAAGTTATCTGGCATCAGGTGTGTAACATGATTGACTATTAAAGAAACCATTGTCTGTAAACAATATCTGCCATGACATCCACAGATGCCACCTAAAACTCTATCATGCAAAAAGGAAGCCATTGTTGAGCATGATCCAGAAGCGCCCCTGTGTTCTGTGGGCCGAGGCTCATTTAAAATGGACTGTAGCAAAGTGTCAAAGTGTCCTGTGGTCAGACGAGTCCAAATTTGACATTCTTGTTGGTAATCATGGGCGTCGTGTCCTCTGGGCTAAAGAGGAAAGAGACCACCCCTTCTATTATCAGCGTTCAGTTCAAAAGCCAGCATCTCCAATGGTATCGGGATGCATTAGTGCATATGGTGTGGGACTCTTGCATGTTTTAAAAAGCACCATGAATGCTGAAAGGTATATAAAAGTTTTACAGCAACATATGCTCCCCTCCAGATGACATCTGTTCCAGGGAAGGCCTTGTATGTTTCAGCAGGACAATGCAAAACCACATACTGCAGCATGGCTGTATGGAAGAAGAGTCCATGTGCTGAACTTGCCTGCCTGCAGTCCTGATCTTTCACCGATTGAGAACATTTGGCACATAATTAAACGTGAAAGGAGACCCAAAACTCTCCAGCAGCTGGAAGCCTGTATTAAACAGGAGTGGGATCAAATTCCAAAGGCTAAACTAAAGAAACTTGTGTCCTCAATGCGCAGACGCCTCCACTCTGTGTTAAAAAGAAGAGGGGATGCTACACCATGGTAAACAGGCCCCTGCCCCTACTTTTTTGAGACCTGTAGCAGCCGTCAAATTTGAAATGAGCTATTTTGTGGATAAAACGATAAAATTTCTCAGTTTCAACATTTGCTATGTTATCTCTGTTCCATAGTGAATAAAATACTGGCTGCTGTGATTTGAAAGTCATTGCGTTTTGATTTTATTCACAATTTACACTTTGTCTTAACTATTTCGGAATTGGGGTAGTACATTTTGTGGCCTGTCCCAACCTTTTGCTGCACCTATAAGCACAGCCGCCTATCATTAACTCATTCACATATAAACCCATTCACTCTGAAACATGTCCAATTGCGTAAATGGAAACAAAATGTCTAAATGTCTTTGTATATCACGTGATCACATTTTTGGGTGACCCTCATGTCACAACTGTCTCTATCAAGGGACTCTAGTGATGTACACATGGCAACCCCAGGCTGTGGTGAAATCGTCTTTTTTGCTGAGGAAAGTGCCTAACTCCTTGGAAATAACCCAGAAGCATTTATATGGTTGCTAAGATAAAAGCTGTTCAAATTCTAACCTCATCCGTGGCTGCATTTTAATTTTGTCCCCTCTGTTCCTCGTTACCTCTCCTACCAAGCTCCTCTCTCTTCCTACCAGGAATTACAAGGTGGAGGATGGGAGGTGGGGAATAGAGGATACAAAGAGGAGGACACCAGGGACACGAGAAATGGGCACTTATGTTTCCTCCTCCATCATCCATATTCTACGTATATTAATGATGAAGTGGCTTTTGCAACACAGGCAGCCAACAATATCCCTAATCTCATGTCATGGCAAATCACAAAATGTGGATTGAAATTAGCCTAGGAGAACAAAACAAAGTTTATATGGTGTAAATAAATAAGCATTGCTTTGAAATTAACCTCAAGCAGAGGTTCGGTCAGCAAGACTCTGCATGCTCTCACCAGTTTATTCTCAATCTGCTTTCACTCCTCTAACATATGTTCCATTCACCCTTCACCTCCCCATCGCCACCCAGCCTCTGCAGGTTAATCTGCTTCATCTTCATCAGCCACCACCAGTATCTGGACTCCATGGGGGGGATTTATCCAGCTGCGCCTCAGGTCAGAGGCTCCTAAATTGCAAAATTTCCCTGCCAAGTCCAAGCACCAAAGACTTTTTTTTTTTTTTAAATTTCGGCATGATTGTAAATCATTTCATGACAATTTCAACACACAACATGTATCATGACCGAAAGGGTCGCGGGGGAAGCGAAATCGCTTATCAGAGTCCCGCCCCCAGCTTCCAGAAAAAACAGTTTGGTTATGGTTAAAATATCATAAGGATTATAAATCACAGCAGAGTTAATGTCCATGTACGCTACGTTTTAACTTCAGAAAGTAAGATCATGAAGTTTATGAATATCATAAGAATTATAATTGCAGATTAAGTGAGTGTTCATATAACTTAGATTCAAATGCCACTCTTGATCCAAAGCGACATTATCCCGAAACCCCATTCTTGATCATTTGATTTGTTCCAGCTGATTTGGCGTAGATGAGAGGAAGCAGATACCGGATCTATGCTTGGATCTCTTGATCAGTCCTCATTTCCATCACCTGGGTTCACCCTTCCCATATCGGATGTAATGACTTCTCGCAGTTTGTCCAGTCCATCGTTGCCTTCCTTAACGTCAAGCCCAATTTTATTGAGCTTTCTGACAAAGGTGGCCATGCCATTCCAGATTTTCTTTATCCTTTGATCAATCAAATGCAGTCCAAACCCCAATGATAGCAGACCCACTATCATGAATCCAGTTATATAGACATCCTCTACATCCTCAATGTCCAGGACCGTCAAACACAGCGAACGCCACTTTCCCAATGAATCCATGACGTAACCTCTGGAATCCTCTGGAATGCTGTCCTCAGCCATGGCATCAGCTCTTCAGAGTTTGAATTGATTAAAGCAGTGGTTCTCAAACTTGATCCTGGAGTACCCCTGTGTACACTGGTTTTTCTTCCAACAACAATAACAATTCAAATATTTTTTCAAGAAATTCATTATTGAGTAGGTGCTTTTCATGTGGGATCACATGAAGGGTACTTTACCGACTTTCTACTGACTTTGTGTCATTACAATATGGTTAGTATATGCAAATAAACAATTTTAACTTTCCTCAATGTTGCCTGGAATGAGAATTCTCTATTCATTTGACAGACATTGTCTGTCAGATGACACGATTTGCTTCATCTGCAAGACAATGTGTGGTTACAAGACAATGCTCTTGTGTGGTTGGTTGAATAAAGGACCGATCTCTCACATTTTTTCAGTGCCCGCCTCGACAGATCGAGAGAGGCCAGTCCATTTGATCCAAAATCAAAATGTCCTGTCTGTAATTCTTTCAACATCCATTGGAGTACCATTGCAGAAGGCACTGTTCCTATAGATGTGGAAGCAAATTATCTTAATAGTATAATGTTGGACTTCAACATTTGGGATGACACTCAAGCTGCGGCAGCTGCCGCTGCAGTAAATGCGGTTTGTGCTCCGATGAAAGAAGCGGAGTCGATGTGCATCAGCAAATTTTCCTGAGGTGAGTTTCTTTTGAACAAGAGGCTACTGTTAGCCTTAAGCTGGGCCCAATGAGCTTTTCACCTCGTGCTCATAACTAAAATTTGCGCATGTGCAGCATTGCTTACTAAGCCTAAGAAAGATCGCGACACAGAGAAAAAAAAAAGCTAATTTTTTGGCTTGTTGCCGATCAGCCCAAGTAATGAAGTTGCTGATTCTGCAGAGGAGGGGGTCCAAGCATGTGTAACGCTGCACCAAAGCTGTGGGCCACACATTGTTGGGAAATGCTGGAGACACATACAAAACAACCAGGGCCAGAGGTCTGTAATCTATCATGTTTTTGATAGAGTAAGTGCAATAGCGACAGAGATTTGTTACAACCACGGCAGAGTTACGATCGATTGATCTATCGATCTATGTATGTATGTCAAGAATTGGAAACTACCCAGAAGCATTTGGGGATTGCGTCATGAAAACCAGACTGCGCACCGCATGAGATTGGGGTAGCCCAAGCAGGGGTGAAATTTTGATTTCAACAATGGGGGTACACAGTATTGGCACAAATGGCTATTTAAATAAATAAATAATTATTCCTAATGGCTTTAGTTTTTTAGACACCCCTGTTACAGCTAATAATGTAAAAACGACGCATAATGTGGAAAGAATTTTTGTTAACGCATAATGAAAAAACTTTTGACACATAATGTAAAAAATCAACTCATAATGTTAAAAACAACACATATGGTCACATTTTTTTATAATGCAGGACATTTTAACGCATTGGGCTCTAATTTCTTGGGCGCAGCCTGGTGTAGCTTGACGCAGCCCACGCAGTGGTAATTTCGTCCAGCTCAGCCCGTGCAGTGGTAATTTTGTGAGGTGCAACACCGTGCGCAGCCTTTGGTAGACGAACATGCGTCAAGATGGGTGTGGCGGCGTAGTAGGGGGAGGTGTCACACATTCATCAAGACGCAGTGGCAATTTCAAACTCTCTGGTGAAGTTGCGCAGGAAGCTCCCCAGCTCCAACCTGGTTTACTTTGTGTGCAGTGGTAATTTGGCTGACCGGCGCGCAGTGCGCACACGTCACCGAAACCTCACAGGCAGGTTTCCAGAATGTCAGGCACATTTCAATACAGTAAATAATTACAGCAACCACTGTTTAAAGTAACCATTTGAATCAGCACATAAATTATAATATCTATATCGATTGTCCTGGTGTCAGATCAAAGGCGGTTGGCACACGTGATGGAAACTTGACCTGACTTAATCAATGCAGCTGAATCGATGATGCAAATTAACAACTTCACATCTCTCTCAGCCGACCACAAGCTGTCTCAGTATCAAGTAGTGCGTATAAATCTGGCTTCTCTCATCTCAAAAAAATTCAACACAAATGAAAAAAAAGAGAGCGATGCTTGCCGAAGAAATCTAAGTCATATTCGGCGTCTTAAGGATTTACCTGTTTCATGTGTTTGCCCATATATATATATATATATATAATTACATTTTTTTATTTAGTTATTTATTTTATTTTTTATTTTAATGCTCAACGTGATCTACAGATGGAGTATATTATTGCAAGGAGGAGGAGATACGGGGACAGAGTTTACCATCAAAGGTTTTATTATTGGGCCTGACAGAGCAGGAATGCAGGTGGAACACATGAATAATGTCTGGAATAGCCTACCGCCATGTGTAATGTATTTGTCACTTAACTGTGTACTATCCATGACACAGGAACAGATTACATCTGTCCTGTGAGGTGGTCCACATGGTGACGCGCATCGTGGCCGCTGATGCGCACCGCGGTGGCCCCTGCACTCTCCCAGTCGCAGTAAAAGTGACAGCAGCTCTGACCTTCTTTGCCACTGGGTCTTTCCAGCACACAGTGGCCTCAGTGGTGGGGATCAGTCAGACCCCTGTCAGTTTGGTTATACATGCAGTGTCTTCCAGTCTATTCCGACATGCAAATGAGCACATCATTTTTCCATCAACACCTGAGAGCCAGCTGGAAACAAAGCGAGGTTTCTTGTTGAAATGTGGATTCCCCAGGGTACTGGGAGCCATCGACTGCTCACATGTCCAGTTGCGCGCGCCAGATACCCAAGCCATCACTTGGCTATGCCATCATGCCAAGCCATCATGTGAATACTAAGGGAGTACACTCCATTAATATCCAGGTGATTTGAGACTCGAATTGCCTGGTGACACACGTTTATGCCAATTTCCCTGGATCTGCACATGATTCATTCATCCTGGCGAATTCTGCCATCCCTACAGTCTTTCAGGAGTACCCCCCCCTGGATGGGTGGCTGCTAGGTGACAACGGCTAAAACGTGGTTGATGACGCCGTACATTTTATTGTCGTCTCCTTCTTCCTCTTCCTCCTCGTGCGCGGGGACGCTCTGCACTCCTTCTGGGTGGGTGAGAGGAGAGCCTGCGGAGAGCCCACTGAATATTTCCAGGGTGACTTATCCCATAGGTTAAAATAAAATCTTCGGTCCAGGACTAATTTTGACTGATGTCAAAAGTCGCCAAAAATTTTGCTCGCTTTGGAGAGCGCTGAAGTAGTTTCTTGGCACTTTTTTGTGCTCAGTTGACCATTTCTCGGGACAATAATAGTCCTATGACCGGTTAATCATCCTATCAGGAAGGTCCGAGGACTTAGTGCTCATCTGAGTGCAGTAATTTAATAAATGATGAGAGCCTAAGTGACCAGAAAGTACATGAAATATTTAAGTCAACATGGTCAATGACATTAGGCTTTCATACACTAGTTGGCAAATCAAAATTTATATACTCAGTCAAAAAAGAAACCTCACACTCATAAATATCTAAATATTTTCTTGAAACTTAATATAAGAGTTATTGTCATTATCATTAGGGGTAAATGCGTTGTCAAAGACATCATGACACAGCAACTCCGATGTGCACAAGCATGCAGCATGTGCGAGCGTACATCAAGGCAAAAGCATGTTTTCTTGTGTTCGTAGTCACGTGACCTGATGAGACACATGCAATTGAGCCCACATTAGCACGGTAGAGTGACATCTCGGAAAAACAAGTTCTTACAGTCAATTACCCGTTGATTTGCAATGCCACGACTGTCAAACATTCAACGTGAATGTGCCATTGGCATGCTGAATACGGGAACGTCGGTCACTGACGTTGCCAGGGTTATGGGATGCAGTTGACGGACTATCTTCGGACACGTCTCCAACAAACTGGCACCACAGGAGACCGACCTCGTTCGGGTAGACCACGTGTGACGACACAAGCAGAAGACCGACAAATCGTCTTACGTCATTTGCGTATTCGATTTCTCACTGCAACGTCCACTAAGAATGTATTGTTTAGAGGTCGTGTGACTGCCCAAACCAAATGTAATCGCCTGGCCACGGCTCGTTTCAATGCACGTCGACCATATCTTAGACCAATTTTAACCCAGTTACACCAACGTCAACGGCGTCTCTGGGCACAACGACATCTGAGATGGACTCAGCGTGATTGGAATAGGGTCGTTTTTTGTGACGAATCCAGATTCACTTTGCACTTCGCTGATGGGAGAGTTAGAGTTTGGAGGAGACGCGGTGAACGCGACGCCCAGTGTTGTGTGCAGGAAGTGGACCGTTTTGGGGGCTGTAGTGTAATGGTTTGGGGTGCCATTAATGGTCATGCCCGTTCCCGACTGATTGTCGTTCAAGGAAACCTAACTGCTGCAGGATACAGAGATCAAGTGCTCATTCCAGAGCTTTTGCCATTCATGGCACCTCATGGCCCAGGTGTGACATTCCAACACGATAATGCCAGACCTCATACGGCCAATTTAACAAGGAATTTTCTTTGGAATGCTGGCATCCATGTTATGGAGTGGCCCTCAAGGTCTCCCGACCTTAATCCCATAGAACAAGTTTCTTTTTTTACTGAGTATATTTAGTCACCAGAGTAGTCCATTCAAATCTATCTTACATGGTGACATTGTCTAATATTGTCAAATTGTTTAAAAAGTTATAGTAAATTTAGTTTTACTACAGAAGATAAATTTCAGTACTCTATCTTATACAGGAAGTAAGAACGAGAACACTGGTAATTTTGAAGTTATGCCTCCTGGCAACCATACTGGATGTCTGATTGAGTTGAAACTTATGCATTATCTCTACAGTTAGAGATGTACCCAGTGGCGTAACGTGATCCGCGTGGGCCTGAGTACCGACCTCAAGTACCCTATCAAGTTTCAGGACTCTAGCTTATACCATTTACTTAAGTAATAGGACATTGATTATTTTCAGATCAGGCTCCCTGGTGGCCATACTGGTTGTTTGATTGTGCCAAAACCTGGTGTGCGGTCTCTACAGTTAGAGATTTATCTTTACGTCAAGTTTCATCATTTGCGCTTGCCCAGTTAGGGAGTAATTGGACATTGGTGATTTAGGTCACGCACTCTGGCTGCCATATTGGAAGTCCGATCAGACTGAAATTGAGTGTTTAGGTAGAGGTCCCCCAATTTAAAAGTTTGAAAGTCCTAGGTCAAGTAATAAGAATAGGTGCCTCGATGGGGGGGGAAAAAAAATTGAAGATTGACCTCTACGACCTACAAAATAGGTCAAATCGAGAACTTTGGTATTGCGTCATGTATATATTCCTTACGTATGCCTCTCATAAACATTTGGTGACATCTGACCAGTATTTAAGGAGAAATCAGACTTTTTGTGTTCTCAGTTTTGGCCCCTAGTGTCCAGAAAGTGGGTCAAAATGGTGATGATTTTTGGTTGCCTTGATATACCCACACAACAAAGTCCAAAGATCTAGGTCAGGGGTCCCCAATCTTTCCCAGAAAGGGCCGGTGTGGTTGCAGGCTTTCATTGCAACCAAGCAGCAACACACCTGATGCCACTAATCAAGCTTATTAGCAAAGAGTCCAGGGGTTGATTAGTAGTATCAGGTGTGTAATTGCTTGGTTGCAATGAAAGCCTGCACCCACACCGGCCCTTTCTGGCAGAGATTGGGGACCCCTGAATTCGAGTATCTGCATCTTCCTCAAAACCATGACTTTTGATCTTGGTATCATACACGGCAGGTGTTTCTGCTGGAGAATTATTACAACAGACCTTCTGCAAATGTGGCAGTAAGACCACCTTTGGTCCTTGAGGCAGAAAAAAGTTCCTTGGCAGACATGGTGAGTTTCATTTCTGGATGGATCTCAAATTCTGTCGAGGTTACAGGTCTCTTATGGAATGTCTTGTTTTCAACACTATTCGACACTTATTGCAGCCAGTCATCATGAACTAAATGCATTTTTGAATGCTACTTGAAGGTCAGAGACCCTCTGAATGATCTGTGTTTTTTTTAAGACTCTGAAGCACAGCCATGGCATCAACAATGAGGTGCTGTGTCAGGAAGAGTGGCAGATTGAAGTGGTTGAACTTAAACTCCTTGGATCGCATTCATCAGACTGACTTTGTCAGCTGGAATATACAGTGCAGAGAACCATCAACAGAGCAAAGAGATTGTGGCATGATGGACATCTCAGATTTTCCAACTGTGTCCTCAAGCAATCTAGAAATTTTGAGAAAATGACAACCAAAGAGAAGATGAGTTAAGAACAATTGAAGTAATGGTGGATTTTCAAAGTAATCAAAGCTGCCGTGGAATGACCAATTTCAGTGCAGCATCATTTCTTCAACAACATACTAGCCACTTGCTTCAAATGTTTAATTGTTTCGTCATCATGGAGCAGTGCAGACCAAAGGTCCATTCCCTTGCTTACTGCTCTTGGGAGTGCGAGTTTGTTAGATCCCTTTTTGTGTAAAGACTTTACAAACAGGACATTTGGAAGACATTCAGAAATAAGTTTTCTTAAGGCTTGCTGTAGTTTTCTGTCTCACTTACTTCCACTTGATATTGAAGAATTCTTGTGTTTTCTTCATGAAAACGAAACAGCTGCGACTTCGTGGTGCATTTCAAGAGAAGAGACGGAGTCAGATTAGGTGTTGGAAAACCCAGTTTTAAGGGAAACAGAGTTTATTCATTGTCTCGACCAGCGCAGTGTCCAGAATAATGATGATCTGACTGACTTTCATTGGGATACAACAGGCTTTAAATACTCATTGTGAACGAAAGATATTGGCCCAGGAGTTTCGGTATGGTACAGAAACAATAGTACCTGATTAACTCATTGAGTTAAACACAGATGACATGTCTCAGTGAATACAGCACATAACCCATCAGGATGTTCCTGCTTGACTACATCAACCCAGCAGTGGACTGAAACTGCCTCGATTAAGTAGTTGGGCGAGACAGAATAGCTGGTTGTAAAGATTCTAGATCACTGCCAACAGGACGTCATATATAACTATATGTGCTGTGAACACTAAAATCTAACAGAATCTTTTCAGAATTGACAAGTTTGGATCATTAACCTCAGTCATAGTGAGCAGTATTCAAAATAAGCGGTTGTCCGGTTGCCTGGACAACCGGAAATATCCGGACAACCTAAACTATGAGGTTGTTCGTTGGACAACAAAAAACCCGGACAATTTTGCTCATTTAAATTTGCTAAAAGTTTATTTACTTTCCTCACCATGGACGTGGCCATTTTGATCATACTGTATGTAGGGCCTACTGCGCATAACTTTCACGCATCTTATACAGTCGAGAACGTGAGTCTTTTTTTCATAAAGTACCGTGGCAAACAACAACCCAGAGATTTACCGTGACGTATATTTCAATGCAGGCCTGGGCGATCTAGTCAAACTCGTGACATGAACAAGCCGGATGTTACCTCAAACAACCTAAGGGAATTAAGATTCAAAAATGTGACAATAAGCATCTTCCTTTGTGGTAAATTTTTTGTACTCATATTATGAACTTTAACATACTGTTTGTATGTTCAGAGCTTCATCAAAATGATTGCGGTCCAAGTGTAGCAGTTTTGTGGTCTTCTAGCATGAAACTTTACTGCTCTTTGACACTGTGAGGTGAGTAATCTAAACTTGTGCAGCTTTGTATTTAATTTCATTGGTCTTCATTTAGGAAGAGGCTATTACCCCCACAGTGCTTCAGCGTGAAAGTTAAAAGCGTAGGGCGGATTACAGAATGAAATTTCTTATTGGCCCAGCTGCGGGGCAAATAGCAGAAGTGCTTCTCTTATCCTCCCCGCCATGGTGCAAAAAGCAGAATTGCTTCACTTGTCCGCCCTGCAGTGGGACAGATGGACGATCTCTTTCCCCTAATTCACTGCGCTGTGGGGCAAAATGGTATCCCAGACACCAAAGTTGAATCGTGGCGTGAAACTGAGATCAAGGTGAAAAAAATAATATCTGATCACTTAAAATTGGACCCTGGACTTATTGAGTTGGAGAGGGCCCATAGGGTTGGAAAATTTAATGCTGAAGGAAGACCAAGATCTGTGGTGATGAAGCTCCTCAGATACAAAGACAAAGAAGAAATTCTTAAAAAAGCAAAAAATCTGAAGGGCACCAAGCTCTATATTAATGAGGACTATTCAGAAAAAGTTAGTCAAAAAAGGAAGGAACTTCTCCTACAGCTCAGAGAGGCTCGTAAACAAGGGAAACTGGCATATCTCAAATATGACCAGTTGATTGTTCTCCCCTCCCGCACTGCTTTATCTGAGAAGTAACACTGCGTCTCTCAGAATTTTCTTTCTGTATTTTCTTGTGTTTTTTTTTTTTTTGCGTTTTTCATTTTTATTCATTACTCTTTTCATGGTTTTGGACTCTCTCTGTTTACCCTGGTCTACAGGTAACAACTCTACTCAAGATGATAAGTATTTCCTGCCATTCTCTGATGTTGACCCTGACATAAATTCCACAGTTACAAAACAGGACGGTAGACCCTGTTCTTATTTTTCTGAGACCTCTCTAAAATCTCTATGTGATGATAACAATCTTTCTAAGGATAATTGTTTTTCCTTGTTTCATCTAAATATTCGCAGTCTACCTAAACAATATGAAAATTTTATAGATTACCTTACTATGCTCCCTATTAATTTTTCGGTAATTGGTTTGAGTGAAACATGGCTGAACGATGAGAAAGTATCTATGTTTACTATCAGTGGCTACATTCACTATTCCTGCTTCAGGTCAAACCGAGGTGGAGGTGGTGTATCCCTCTTCCTTAAAGATGATATGCAAACCTCCCCTCGTGAGGATCTTGTTGCTTTAGTAGGTGATGAAGCTGAGGCTGTATTTGTAGAGTTGTTTGATCCTTTCACCAAAAATAAGATTATTGTTGGATGTATTTATAGGCCTCCTAATTCAAATATAAACTGTTTTACTGACTGTTTTTACACTACTCTAAGTAAAATCACAAATGAGAACAAAATGTGCTATATCATGGGTGATTTCAACATCAATCTACTTAACAATCAATCATCACAATTTATGGACCACCTCAATGCGTCATCTTTTTATCCTCTTATAACAAGGGCAACTAGAATTACAGCCACAAAGGAAACGCTAATTGATAATATATTTATAAATTTTTCTTTTGTTTCTGGTATTTCTGGTATTTTATATTGTGATTTATCTGATCATCTTCCAGTGTTTTATCTTGCTCCACAAACTGTTAAAAAGAATACTGTTGATGAGGTTTTTTTCCGAAACTTCTGCAATGGTAAGATTAACAAATTTATTGATAAATTATCCTCAGTTACGTGGGCTGCTGTTGAGGATGAGCACGATTGTCAACTTGCTTGTGATATCTTTCATACTATATTTTTCAAAATCTTTGATGAGTGTTTCCCCTTTCAAAGGAAAGGAGAATCCTCTAACCTGGGTAAATCATGGTTAACTGTTGGATTGAAACGTTCAATTGCAAAAAAGCATAAACTATATAGAGACTATCTTACTAATCCCACTCCACTATTTTTAAATAGATATACAACATATAGAAACAAATTAAATCACTTACTGAGGTCAGCTAAGCGTAAGTTTTATGAGGTTAAATTTACTAAATCTCAGAAAGATATTAAAAATACTTGGAAGATCATAAATGAGATTATGAATAAAAACAACAAAAATATCAACTTTCAAAGGGAATTAAAAGGAGTGGGTAAATCAATTTCTGATTCTGGTGAAATAGCAAATGAATTTAATAATTTCTTTGTGAATATTGGTCCTTTACTAGCAGATAAAATTCCACAAGTCCCACTCTCCGTCTCTGGGATCAAGAGTCCTTCCTCTGCTTTTGTTTTTCATCCTATCTCTGAGACTGAGCTCTTTGCTATTGTTAACAACCTCAAATCAGCGGCACCTGGTTATGATGAACTGAAATCTTCAATACTTAAAAAATGCCTTCCATACATCTCCAAACCTCTCCTCCATGTTTTGAATCTATCTTTGGAAACAGGTGTATTTCCTGATCAATTCAACGGGCTAAAGTTATCCCTCTTTTTAAAGCTGACGACCCCTCTTTATTTTCCAGTTATAGACCAATATCCATATTACCCTGTTTTTCCAAAATTTTGGAAAGAATTGTCGATAATCATTTGTTTAAATATTTTAACGATAATAATGTCCTTTATCCCCATCAATATGGATTCAGAGAGAAACATTCCACATCATTGGCTCTCACTCAACTCATGGATAACATCACTAAAGCCCGAGACAATAAGGAAATTACTATTGGAGTATTTGTTGATTTATCGAAGGCATTTGATACAGTTGATCATGTTATACTATTGCAGAAACTTTCACTTTATGGCCTATGTGGAACTGAATTTTTATGGTTTGAAAGCTATCTAACAAGCAGGAAACAATGTGTGTCATGGAATAACTCACTATCAGATTATAGGACAATTTCTTGTGGTGTGCCCCAAGGATCAATTCTGGGTCCATTATTATTCCTTATTTATATAAATGTACTTTGTACTTGACTTCATCAAGAGCATTTTTCATTTTGTTTGCTGATGATTCCAATATCTTTTTATCTGGTAAAGATGAGAATAATTTAATATTAGAAATGAATTCAGAATTGTTGAAAATTGACAACTGGTTTAAAGCCAATAAGCTCTCGCTCAACACTAAAAAAAGCTCATACATGATGTTTATGCCTAGCACTCATCAAATAATAAACACTTACCCTGATGTTCATATTGCAAATCATATTCTTGAAAGGACAGCAGTCACTAAATTTCTTGGCATATTGATTGATGAAAATCTTTGTTGGAAAAATCATATAACATTTATTTCTAACAAGATAGAAAAAAATATTGGAATCATCAGAAGAATAAGACATCTTGTAACTAAAAAGATCCTTCATGGTCTATATTACACTTTGATATATCCTTACTTGTCATATTGCAATATTGTCTGGTCAAATACCTTTGAGAGCAATCTTAATGGTATTTTCACTTTACAAAAACGTTTTGTGAAAATGATAACTTTCTCCGATAGATTTGCTAGTTCCACTCCATTATTCAAATCTCTTAGGATTCTTCCCATTTTTGATTTAAACAATTTTTTAATATGTGGTTTTGTTTTCCAATCCATTCACAATCTGCTTCCACCATGTTTTCAAAATTTATTTAACTTCAACTTTCAAATTCATGATTACAATACTAGGTCAGCTAACAATTTCCACCCATCCCTTCCTAGAACAACCTTTTCCAGTTTTTCAGTCAGATACAAAGGTCCTGTCTTCTGGAACCAGTTACCACATTACATTAGAAACTCTTCCAGCTTTTATTCATTTAAAAATTTAACTAAATTCTTTTTATTGGATCAATTAAAAAACACATCTACATAATTTCTTTGTTTTTCTATGTATCTGTCTGTTCTTTTCTGTTGTTAGTTTAATTTATTTAACCTAATGTATTTATTTATTTAGTTATTTGTTTGTCCCCTCCCGTTGCTTGCTTCATTTTAGGAAAGCCACTGATGCCCTGATGGGGTTTTTTTGGCTCTTCCTGCACATTTTTTGTTTAGTTTTTTTCCCCTCTTTTGTTATCTTATGTTTGTAAAGTTCTTAACTCTGGTATCATGTATTTTCTTTTTCCTATGTGCAAAGTAAATAAATAAAAAAATAAATAGCCACTTTCTTAACATGATTGGTAATACAAGACCACTAGGAAGCGGGAATCTTTAGATTGTGTTTTGGCGACAGTGTTTTCAAGTACTTGCAGCTTGTGTATCTCTCACTCATCCCAAGCCATGTCAAATAAGTCGGCTCCGTGCCTGCCAGCGGGGTAGTGAGGTAATGCCAAAGCCAATCTGAAAGGGAAATGCAGTGCCATCTGAAGAAAACACCTGTCTTTGCCTGACATTGAGATGGAAGATGGGGCTCAGAAGTATTAAAGAAATGGCACGCAAATGAATAAAGCTACTGACTTGCAGGAGAGTGGTTTTTGTTAATATTTGTATAGCTTGACAGAAGAATTTATCGTTGTATATTTGATGACATTGTTCTAATATCACCTGAACGACAAATTGAAGCATTATTTCACATTATTCAATTTCATTTTTCCTCTCAAATCGCCTGCTGTAGTCCCTTAGGTCAGAGTGCTTTTTGATTTTTTATGCGCAGTGATGGTTAAATACATTTTAAAGGTTAGTTTTCTAATTATTGTGACTGTGTAAATACTCCCCCTGGTTATGATGCTATTCCATTGGCTGCCTTACTGGATTTTAGTGAACATTTCTGATTGGCTGCCAGTTTTATCCAATTTACACAAATTTGCCAACGGTGATCCTCGGACTGAGCCTCTCAAAAGTATTCAGATGGAATTTAGATTTTTGGAACAGTTTGCCATCGATTTGGCTATAAAGAACTATCAACTCAAACAGGACATGAGCTCATATCTAAGTTACACCCAGTGTTTGGTCAATTCACAAAAAACCTGCTATTAGTGTTTGCAACCATACTTATAATAGGATGAAATTATGTTGGCATGGCATCTTTGCCAAGCTGGACTGCTTGGCCCCCCTCATTGCTGCTTGCAATTATACTTTTTTTTTTTTTTTTAATACTTTTTTGAGAAAGTTTTGTCTCACAAAATTTTGCTGTTATTGGAAAAAGTGAAACTGAGGCAGATTAATCCAAGTTTTCAATGGAGAGAAAGATGTAATATATCAATAAATAAATCCTTTACAGTACACAGGCCCCTTTCCTTCCAAGTGAATAATACTGTATCTGACAGGCCAGGTACAAAGCCATGGATATGACAAACAGGAGAGGATATTGACGATTCAGGTGCCTCCGGTATCTGCTTGATTTGCCTAATATTCTCAAACCACATTTCTGTAAACAAAGTTAGACCAAGCCAGTTTATTAGGAAGTTCAATTTTATGAATTCAATTTTATGTACCTGCCCGAAAAGATTTTTAAAATTATTTGTGCTTTCAAATCTAGCCACAGGGAAGAGCTGATTTTTGCAACATTCCTGTCAGGAAATGCGACTGTCAACATGGGGACGCGTTTACAAACTTAGCCACTAGGTGGCAGCAAAAGCATAAAGGGTATGGTTGCTGAAGCAGAACATTCCCAAGTTCGAGCATTTTCTTTCAGGTGTTTGCGTTGAGGCTTTCAGATAGCGTGTGCATGCGTGCGCACGTGTGTGTAATATATATATAAAGAGAGAGAGAGAGAGAGACTGGTCCGTAAAAGGGCCAATGGGCTGCAATTAATATAATCAACTGATATCAGCCTGCCCAGACTATTAGTTGTATCCGGTGTGCTTCTGCTTGGGTGGAAGGAAATCCAGCAGCTTCTTGTTCCTTTTAAGGACCAGATTGACACCCCTGAACAAGGATCCCTATTATGTGAGCCCAAGACATCAAATTTACAAAATTTTCATTTATTTCGAGCCCTCTGCAAGGGCAAGAGTAGTTATTTTCATTTATTCTGAGCCTTCGGCAAGGAATAAATGAGAATTACTGCTCGAGTTTCATAAATTTGATATTCTGGGCTCACGAGTTTGATATCCTATTTATCCCATGAATGACAGCATTGTATTACTTGGGAAATGGGGGGGAAAAAGGCCTTAGTTTCTCGTGGGTGGTCTATACAAGTCAATGGGATTAAATGAAAAAATTCAAGTCACTATTATGACAGTTACGAGTGTAACTTATCGCTTCAATGGCAAAAAAGTGTTCGCATGCTACTAAGCAAATTATTCATCCCATTGAGTTGAATATACTGCCAAATAGAAGCTAATGATTTTTTTAATTTTCCATATTACATGATGCTGACAATTATGGGATTCAAAGGATCTCAAATTCGTGAGCTATCAAATTTTTGAAACAAGATTAGTAATTTCCATTTATTCTGAGCCTCTGTTTACCCACCAGTAAATGGGTTTTGTTCTCATTTTTTTTGTATTTTCCCTGTGCTCTGATCACTGTTAGTATTACTGAAAAGCATCATAAATGTACTTTCTGCTGAGTTTTTTTCCAGATAAGGATTGGACCGGTACCAAGGCTATGCCTACGGCAGGTTTCTAAACCCATCAAATCTACCTGCATTAGTGCATAGTGGTCTTAAGACAACTGGGGATGAATTTAGAGCATGTTTAGAATGTTTCTGTAAAACAATGAACACAGAAATTTAGCTTGACTGATACAACTGAGCAACCGTAATAAGTTTCACTGATTCTGTAAAATGACTAAAACAAACAACATTGTGTTGTGATGGTGTCCACAGCTCCCCTTTCTGACTTCCGTAACTCTGCCTCGCTGCCACCAGCCATTTTCTCCTCAGGTCTTTTTCTTTGGGAATGCATGTCCTCTTTTATTTTGACATGGAACACTGGGTATTTGGCATTTTCTCCGGGTCAAAGCAGCTAGGTACCAAAAATAGCTAAAGAAAATCTCGACTTCTCAGTGGTTGCCAAGGATGCGCTCTCCCTGCTTTCTTTACTTCTGATTTTCCATATACCCTGTCAGCTCGTACTGCCTCCCCACCGCTGAATTAACTTTTAAACATCTCCTATTGCCACTATGCCAATGCCCAAACATTTGAAGCCTAGTATAACAATCTGAAGACTGGAAGACCAAGTCCCACAAACTTTTTAGGTTCTTGCAAATGTGCTTTAGAAATACAACAGCATTTAAAATTCTAGATAAAAGGTAAAATTAATAATGAATGAAATTGAGGTAGATGGGTGGATTCCGTATGTCAGAGTTATAGACACCAAAGGAGAAAAACCACTTTAATAACATTTACATGGTCAATGACAGGCAATGGGAGGCTCCTCCCTCCCTCAGTGTTCCTTTTCAGTTTTATTATAGCTTCAGCAGAATTTTATTTTGATGAAAGTTTTGGATTTTTGGCATTCCCTTGACAAATGTATAAGGGATCTTTCACATTTTGAAAGAATTAGTCTGCAATTAGATTGGAATCAACATCAGATAAAAATATTAAAACAAATAACCAGAAAATGTGCCAAACAACTTTCCTAGTTTGAGAAGATTGGGAATGCAGAGGAGTGTTCTCTCAAATGCAGTTACATCATCGCAATATCAAGAGATCTGATTTTCACTCCTACCCATTTCAGTTCAATCAGAGGGTGGTTTCTAATGCTAACAGTAAATGGTTTAACAGCCAGACCGGAAAAAAGTAAGACTGTCTTTACACCTGACTTCCATGTAAAGGGACAGTGGAAAGCCTGTTCTTGGCCCTCAAGGACTGTAAGTAGATGATCCCTGTCCCAGCCAATCCATATGTATTCTAGGAAGTATCAAGCCAAGCAGACGGCAGTATAACTGCGCTATCTGTGTCATCATCAGGTCTGTGTATCAGCACCAGATCATTATTCTGCATTAATCCCCATTAAAATGATATTGCACTCCCCCCAATTGCTTCTCTCTTTCGCTCTTTCTCTCCATCATTTTCTCTCTCCCTCGACTTTACTAATCCAATGGTGAGACATGGACTGTATCTCACCTTTCTTCTAGAGGTGATTGCAGTAAGAGTGGAATGTATTGGCTTTCAAACAACAAAGGGCTGTTGTGATGGGTCCACAAATCATGGATTAGCCTCCGCTTTCCAGCCTGTATCTACACATACACAGAGGCAGCAGGTTTGCAGCCATTATGTGTCTGTCAGAGGCTGCTGGACCGCCTGGCTGCAGCCTTGCCTGCTACTGCCGCAGGCCTCATAGACCAGAATGGTGATGCATGAAGTGTGGAACAGGGAGGGGAGTTTTCCCCCAAGGTAGTCAGGGAAGCTAGAGATGGTGATTGGCTTATGGAAGAGGCGATAATTCTGTCCATCAGGACTCCATAGGCATGTTCAGTGTAACTGGAAAAAAAAGCACTGTAGCATAACTATATAAACAGTCACACTTTATGGGACATGAAATATTTTTGGACCATTTGTGCCCCAAGGGGTCATATTCAGTATTCTGCTGTGGAGGATTGTACTTGGGATTCTTGCCACAAATAGACCCATGGTACACCTGGAAGCAGCAGTGAACAAAGCATGGTAATTTTGTAGGTTGTCGGAAATTGTGTTGCAGATTTCTGAAGAATGATCTCATCTGGTGGGGGTATTGTGCATAGTTAGGGAATGATGTATGGTGTTGAGTAACAGCTGTTCACACACTCACTTTATTTATGGGCCTCAGAATAGCAGCTTGAAGAGGACAGAGGTAGGGTTAGGTGGGGCGATTCCGGCCTACATTTACGTTTTTCCCACTGGTAAAAACAGTAATCAATCCTTTTCTTAGCCAGTAGTTGTTCTAAACTATTGCTAGAGCTATCAGAAACAACATCTTAACAGGTTTTCTACATGTCTGCAACAGTGTGTAATTTTTATCAAATATATGAAAAATATATATAAGCCGGAATAGCCCCCTGAATATGGGGCTATTTTGGCCTGTTCCAAAATCACTCAATTCTGATGCCATATCTAACTATGAAGTATATTCTTACTTGTATTGTCTACTCCATACCGAAATTATATCATTTGCTGTAATTTAAAATCCAATTGAGAGGTAGTATGTGAATGTAGGTCCGCATGGTTTAACCCTGAAAGGGTTAAAGAGTTTTGTCAAGTTCCAACACTAAAATGGTCTTACTAATAATAATGCATTACAATCAATTCTGACATTAAGAAAATTAAGAAATAAGAAAACATTAAGAAATGTTTTACAACTGTTTTCAATAGAGAATATGTGGTGTCCAGAATAGCCCCATCCATGGGGGCCGAAATAGCCCCAACCACATGGTCCTAAACAAACCAGTGCCTCACACAAATGAATTTCAGTGGCGGAGCTAGAACTGGGAACTGGAGGGGCACAGACACGTCCCATTATGACAACAATTATTCTTGGCTAGTTCTCAATCATTTTCCTTTATTGACGCGTTTTCCAATTATCGTAATTGGCAACTGAAGACACGGTTTCTCTCCATATCCGATCCAACAGCGATGAAATCGTGGGCTAAATTCAGTACAGAAAAATAATTTACTTATTAATAGGCCAATGTTTCACGTTGATTGAACCGGTCTGTGTTCCAATGAAATATCGCCTTTCACTCTCGGTATTGTGTGGGTTGATTAAAAGAAAGTGGCACTCGGCTGTGAAATAGGCTATAAAAAGCATGTGGCTCAAGCTATTTGCATGGGATTTGAAAGGTATGCAATTTTGAATAACGTTGATTTAAATACAGCAAATACATGTCTAGATGAATGGTTGTCGTCTTACCTAATCAAGGAGAACAAGCAGCACCTGTTAAGTGCAGAGCGCTCTCGGAGTGAACCTTTTTTTAATTATGAAAATGACTGAGAACAGGTCAGGACTTATAATTGTTTTAAACGGATGTTTTGTGCACCTCAGGCCATGATTTCATTGTGAATAATCCATTCACTCTAGTGGCTGCAGGGCTGCAGAGACGTTGACCAATGTAAGGCATCCGGCCGGATGGCTTACATTGGTCAACATCTCTCTCCTACTTTCATCCAATCCCGTCGCTCTAGTTGACACTCAACCGAGAGCTTGCTCTGCGTTCCGCCTCGTCCCCGCCCCTTCTGCGTTTTCTGCAAAAAGCAAGGAGCTGAGTAGCAGCTGAGCTACAAGTGCTAGAAAGATGGAAAAGAAAGACAGCGACAGCAGCAAGCGGCCCCTGCTTGCCCCACCGGCAAAAGTTGGGGGAAAGCGTAAGTCTGCAGAGGAAAAGGCAGAGACGAAGAGGAAATGTGAGCAACGCTGGACTCAAAGCCGAGTAAACATCGGGTCATCCATTCACCGCTCCAGGTGGATTTGGACATGAAAACTTATGCTGATACAGCAGACTTTTTGTTGAACAGGTAGGTAATTTTTGACTTTTATTGTGTGAGTTGTTACATAAATAACTTTTTATAAGTCTATGACAATGCTGGCTTATGACTGTAAACGCTGCCGGTTGTTTTCTCTGTGTCGACAGACGACGTCAGAACATTAGCCATTTATTTTTAGCATTGTAAACTAGCATTATCATCAGTGTTGTGCCTGAATGCATTCAATGAACTCATGAACTCGTTCATATGTATTTCCGGCGGACGGCCACACATGCTCGGTGGGAAGGATCAGGGAGCACAGAGGAGAAGGGTGTGGTTGTGTGTGTGTGGGCAGGATGCTTTTTTCAAATTTTTCTCAATGTCTCAATCTTTCTTAACTGATTCTCAGATCGTATACTACAGCTTTAAAGCTACATTATGTCAGAAATGGCTATGCATGTCCTGGATAACTCTATATTCAAATTGCACTCAACTGAAAAGAACTTTTTACTGCATAAATAGAGGGGAAAATTTGACTCTTGAACCCTAAGAATGAAATGGCTTCTAATTTTCAAATTGTACATGTAGTCAGTAAAAACAGCCATTTATGAGGTAACTAAGAATTCAAAGACAAAACCAATTATATTGAGTCAAACCTGTTTGGTGTTATTTTTGTGATTGGCATTGGAAATTCATTAGTTTAGAACTTTGAAAACCTGTTATCATGAACCTAATTAACACCTGATTGACCAAATTCAAGACTGGGGTGAAACAATGTTAAAACAATGATACTGCGGCTTGGCTTGGTTAGCTGGAATAACACAAAAATAAACAGTCAGTACATTCAACTATTAAACAGCATGGAATGCAAAGCCATTTCTGTCAATGTCATTTTAGAGTGTCATTTTAAAACATCTCCCTTGCCTGAATGGTAACTAATGAAGAAAAATTAACGGCTTGTTAATTCTAGGATTTTACTTGTGGTTGGAACAAAAACCAGCATTCACAGCAGGTCGCCAGTATCGAGTTCAATAGTTCAAACAAGACGGCTGACATCAGCCAATTAAATTTCATAAGCCTGTATACTTACTTTAACTGTCATCAATCATGAAACTTTATACTATTGTCACAGATGTGCAAAAGGGCACTCTTAATGCAAATTATTTTGATTGGCCATATTTGCCGCTATAGAGAGGTGCAACAAATTTGATTCCAACTGGCCAATATGTGGTGCTGTGGTAAGAAAAAAAAATGTAAAATTTAATATTTCTTTTCAACCATTTGACTCAATGGTTCTAATTTTGCATATTGTATCTCTAAATGAGGATCAAATAGTCTTTCCAATGAGCACAATAAAGCTTCAAATATCTGGCTGCTATTTGTCAATCAGGTAACAGCTGCTATTTCAAAGACATGGCAATGACTAATCAACGTGAAATCTGCAGGGCAAAGTATACCGGGTACAGTTGTGCGCCATGAACTGAAAAATGTTTGGAAAAACTTATACAATTAGTGTCCTCACTGCTTCAAAACTCATTACCTCATGTTGCTTGGACCCCATAGTTAGATTTCAATCACGAAGACTCCGGAATTATAAAGAGAAAAGATTTATTGACAATGTAATGAATTCGATATTATCTTTGGCAATCACTGTCCTCAAGAATCCTTCAGCAAGGTGAGGTGCAGGTCTGCCGGCATAGCAGGTAGTGGCGAAGCCACTCCCTGTTTGGAAGGGTCATCTGGTCAGCAAGGAAATGGGTTTGATGCTGAAGAGGGCAGACCAGGCAGTTCGTGGTGGTGGGGAGTGATGCAAGATCTCTGTAAACAGCGAATGGAAACACGTTATGGGGATTTAAATAAAAGACCTATGGTTGTGATTGGGTGAATGAAATTGCCTAGGTGTTCTTATGTCCTGTGATTGAACTTTTGTTTGTACTGTCATTTTTTTCTTTCTAACAAAATTACAAAATGGGTCTTTATTGTTCCAATATTGGACCCAAGCATAAAAGAGGGACCCCTTCTGAGCTTAAATAACACTAAAGTCTGAAATAAACCAAATGAGCTGCAGTGCCAATGAATGCCATTTTTAATGTAATGTCGTAGTTTAGTCCCTCAGTAGGGGAGACTTGGATGAGACATCAGTGCACTTGTTAACTGCTGGTTAATCCCGTATGTGCAAAACTTCATGCACTGGCTGCCAAGTTTTGTTGCAGTTTGCTGTTTAAGTGGCTACGAGAGGCATCATACCTGCAATCTAGTCGCTTTGCACCATTTTGAACCCAAAATAGGTCATTGAAATAGGTGAATTGTCCAGATCCAAAGAGTTTTAATGGGGGGGTATCATTTCCCATGGCCTGGACTTTCAGAAACAAGGGGATTACTATTGGCGCAATAAAAAATAAATATTTGGTGCAACGCAAGTCATTTAGCCAATCAAGATAAACGACAGCTGACAGCACGTCTTCACCAAAGATTCTAGAACGGAGCAACGTTGCCACCAAAGATGCTACAGCGGAGCTCGAGCCTTTTGGTGCCTATCCTCAATGCTTCGCTCTTCACACGGTTGTATATCTGCAATTCTTGCTACTGTGAAACTACTAGGAGTGTTGAGGTAAGTTTTGTTATCTGCCAAAGATGTAAGGATAGTATAATAACTTTGCTATAATATCCAGAAACAATACTTTACTTACTTTAGTAATATTACGTGTTGTGATCCGTAAGCTTTTCCAAAATGTTTAACGTTATCTAGCTTGCCAGCTTGTTACGCTAGCATGTCAGCTAACGTCAGTGAACTGTGTGTGAACGTTAGTGCTATTACAATGTCAGGGATGTAGGCTACGCGATACATGGATGCGATATGTTACAGCCGGCTCACTAGCTGCAACAAAGAGGGAGACGGACACGAGGTGGCGGGCTACAAACTTAATTTATTAAACAAAAAACACACCCAAACAAAGAAAACTGGGAATCAGTGATGTAAAGCATGTTTGAATGCATATGAGCGTATGTGTGGAAAATTAAAGAAACAAATCTTCAAAAGGCTCAATGCTGCAGAGGCGTTGCCGGTCCAGGTGACGGCAGAAGAGCAACATGAGCTGTAGGCTGAGACAGCTTTTCAAAGGGCAGAGCACACCGGACCCGGGTGTGGCCCATCCCACTAACGACCCTCCTGCAGACACAAAAGAGCAGCAGCAAAAGGAACAAGTACTAGTACGAGGGGTTGTCACCCCCCCACCCCCCCTCCCCCGCCCCCCCAAAAAAGAAAACTTCTGAAACCAATATTGGGTTCCATGAAGCCCAGAAGCATAAAATATACAACACATGAAGTCCTGCCAAATTTTCAAAAATGTAACCAATAGGTAACCATACTCACAAATTTCATAAACCCCCCATTCAGCTCATCACTCTCCCCCCTGCACCCAGCAACCCCGGTACCTAGAGAAGCAATTTAAGAGTAGCAGGAGGAGAAAGATGGCAGATCAAGAAAACATGCAACATCAGGGGCTAAGTGCTCTTGACAACGCATCCACCACAACGTTTTCAGAGCCTTCAATGTGGCGAATGTTTTGACAATATGACTCCAAAAATAAAAACCAACGCATCAATCGGCGGTTCGGACAAGCCAAGGAGTTCAAAAACGTTAAGGGATTATGTTATGGGCAAGCTTTCTGTCTCCCCTGTGCCTGCCTTTCTGTCTGCCTGTCTGTCATTCCAGGAGGGCGGGGCTGTGGCGCAGGTGTACCTCGTTGAGGAGCTGGGCTGGGGCTTTATAAGCAGCTCACAAGATGGCAAGGGGGTCCCCCTTCTCCTGAGGCGTCTTTTTACATTTGACTGATCTTACTACATTTTTATTTCCTTGCTCTTACATTTATACTGATACTAATTAATATTTTTGCACCACACCAATTTATGTTAATAAATTATTATTATTGTTTAAAACTTTTTCATCCGCGAGTGGTCTCCCCTTATTGTTGCGTGCCCTAACGAGCCAGGGTTCCGTAACATATGGGCGACACGTCCGGGAGTTTTTTTTTTGATGGTATAGTTTTTTTTTCTCAAGTAGGTTATTGGTTCCGACTGTCGGTATTTGTGTTTGTTACTACAGAGGAAATTTGTGAATGGGCTGTGCGTAGTCACGCAGATGGCTAATTTACATAGTTGATTGGTCGCACGCTTTTGTTTGTTGGAGTACAGCGTGTGTAATATTGGGGAGCCACTCGTGGATTTTCGCGTTTGTGTTGGTAAGAGTTTTGGTAATTTTTTTTGGGGTTTTGTTTGACGCTGGAGAGGGGGAATCCAGTCTGGCATAGGCCGGACTGTTTATAGAACGGCCGCTATTTTGGTGAGTACATGGCATTGTTTGCCAAACTGTTTTGATTTTGAGTTGATGTGAACCCCTGCGGTTAGGTTATAGATCGCCTTGCGTTTTTTGGGGTTTTCTTATGTTGTCGTGCCACGCCCTGGATTGAGGGTACAGCTGCGGAGTTTAATGTTAGGGGGGCCAAAAGCTCGTCTGACCTGCCTCCGGCGGTATCGTACATTGATAATCTCGATTCTTGGGGCTGGCAGAAGATCGTAGGCATAGCTCTAGTTAGCGTATACGGGTCTATTTAGATGCAGGGCAGCTCATGGGTGGGTGGTTTTTTTTCTGTTTGGCGAACTCTGCCATGTGCATGTAGGTTGTTCTAATTGGTAGTTCAATTTGTAATTGATCAGTCACTTGAAGTAGATTGATATTATTTTTTTTTTTCCCCCCTGGTTGAAGGAAACTTGTGCGCTTGTGCTACACTTTGCATTTCTGATTGTATTTGTCCAATTGGCTTTAATTGTGTGGAATTTTAAATCACGTTTGTAATGGATCCTGGGGACGCATTTGTGGCCGCTCCTAGTGAGGAGGGTTTGGAGTGTTTAACTAAAGAGCAGTTGAAAAAAGTGGTTGAACATTTTGGTTTGAAAGTTCCGAACATATCCAATACTAAAGTAGCGATATTACGTCGTGTTATAAGAACACAATTAGTGGATAAACTCGTTTTGGTCTTGTCTGATAATGAGGAAGAGGATGATGAGGGGCAGTTGAAGCAGGGTTCAACTTATTTTTTAAATCCATCCACACTTGCTTTTGGTCTTACTTTTGAAGAACGGAAACAGTTATTGCTTTTGCAGCTAGACCAGCAATCAAAAGATCAGGAATTAGAAAGACAATTTCAAATGGAGCAAATTAAGTCTAAAGAGCATGAGTTGGAACAATCACGTGAGTTGGAATTAGAAAAAATACGATTGGCACATAAGTTAGAAGAGCAGAAATTGGCGCAGGAAGCCGAACGTTTGCGTTTAGTGGCTAGTGGCAGATTTGGGCCGAATGGGGAGCCATTCCACGATGGTGAAGTTCGTACCGGGGCTAATATAGCGCAAATGGTGAAGCTGCTGCCCAAGTTCAATGAGAAGGATCCTGACATTTTTTTTTCTATGTCTGAAAGCATTGCAGAGGATAGAGGCTGGGGTGATTCGGAGAGAACCTTGCTTTTGCAAAGTATTTTAGTCGGTAAGGCCCAGGAGGCTTATATTTCTCTGCAAGGTTTTGAAAGGAAAAAGTACCAGTCTGTTAAAGACGCTGTTTTGAAGGCCTATGAGTTGGTCGCAGAGGCATATAGGCAGCGATTTAGGACTTGGCGAAAAATGGAAAAACAGGCATATGTGGAGGTTGCTAGAGAGTTGAGTACCCATTTTCAGCGTTGGCTAGCAGCGGAGAATGTGATTGAGTTTAAGGCTTTGTGTGATTTGATTGTGTTGGAGCAATTTAAAAACATTGTTCCAGAGAGTATTGCAACATATATCAATGAACATAAAGTAAAGACTCCAGCAGAGGCCGCTGTTTTAGCCGATGAATTTGTTCTAATCCACAGGCCTGCGAGGGATCGTAGTGTTTTTGTGCAATATGAGGGACGTCAAGGAGAACCGGTTGTCGCAGTTGCCTCTGCTTTGTCCAGGCCTGATTTTCAATCAAGGCCTAAAAGTAGTTTAAATGCTTGTAATTTTTGTCATGAACAGGGGCATTGGAAAAAGGAATGTCCAGTGCTACGCGCTAAAAAATTGAATCAGAGACAGGGGTCTGGGAGGCCGCAAGCAAGATGATGTAGAATTGAATGACTTGTTTAAAGCAGTTAAAGCCCCAGAGCAGGAGGATCAGGTCTCTGGTGGATACTTTCTGCGAGACAACCTGCTGGTCCGTAAGTGGTTACCCTTCAGTGATACGGAAATCGCTAGTCCTGTGTACTAGGTGGTTGTTCCATCTAAATTTAAAGATCTTGTGTCGAGTACTGCTCATGGTGAATTGTCCGGCCATTTAGGTGTGCGGAAGACATATGATCGTGTCTCGCGTCATTTTTATTGGCCTCAGTTGAGGAAGAGTATTGCCCTTTTTATTAAGACTTGCCCTACATGTCAATTAACTGGAAAACCAAATCAGGTGATTAGACCTGTACCCTTGTATCCAATTCCTCCCGTTGATAAGCCTTTTGAACATTTAATTGTAGATTGTGTGGGTCCTCTGTCTCCTTCCAGGTCTGGTTGTGTCAACTTGGTGACTGTGATGTGTCAAGCCACACGTTACCCTGCTGCGTATCCAGTCAGGACTATAAAAACTAAGTCAGTAGTTAAGGTTTTGACACAATTTATCTCTATATTTGGTATTCCAAAAACCATTCAGACTGATAGAGGGTCTAACTTTACTTCAAAAATGTTCAGTGAAGTGGTTAAACAGTTGGGGGTTGTACATCGGCAGAGCAGTGCTTACCACGCTCAAAGTCAGGGGGCCTTGGAACGTTGGCATCAGACCCTGAAAGCACTGTTGCGTGCCTATTGCACTGAATTTGGGAGGGACTGGGAGGAGGGTCTTCCATGGCTCTTACTAGCAGCTCGGGAGGTCACGCAGGAGAGTCTTGGGTTTAGTCCCAATGACTTAGTCTTTGGTCATCAGGTGCGCGGCCCCTTGGCAGTGTTGCACGGTGAGTTGGAGGTTACTGAACCACCAGCCAATTTGATTGACTACATCAGCGGGTTTCGCCGTAAGTTGTTTTTGGCGGGTAGAATGGCAAGAGAGAACCTGACTAAGGCACAGAGGAAAATGAAGAAATGGTTTGATCAAAAAGCTGTGCAGCGTGATTTCAATCCTGGGGATGAGGTGCTTGCCTTGTTGCCCATTCCAGGTTCACCCTTTATGGCTAAGTTCTCTGGTCCATATTCCATTGTAAAGCAGGTGACAGAGCGGGACTATTTGGTCTCGACCCCAGGTCGCAAGCGGCCCACTCAACTCTGTCACATTAACTTGTTGAAGCCATATTTTTCTAGGTCTTCGGTGATGGGGGGAGGAGTAGACTCTGGAGTGAGGCCGGTAGGACTGTCGTCGCTTAGTGAGCCTGTGTGTTTAGTCTCTTCTAGCTTGGTGGCAGCATGTTCTGAAGATGTCTGTGTTCCTGATGATTCAGTTTTTCAGCCACGTCTGAAAAATTCTGAGATGTTAGCAGATATGTACTCTCTGTCTCATCTGTCTAGCGATAAATGTGACCAGTTGAAATGTTTGATTGTCGATTTTCCTGCTTTGTTTGGTGACACTCCTACACGCACTCATTTGATAGAGCACGACATTGATGTGGGAGATGCAGCACCAATACGTCAACGGTTCTACCGTGTCTCGCCTGAGAAGGGGAAGTGCTTGGAGTCAGAGGTTAAGTACCTATTAGATCATGGGTTGGCAAGGCCGTCAAGTTCATGTTGGGCTTCTCTGTGCCTATTGGTCAGTAAGCCAGATGGCAGTTACCGCTTTTGTACTGATTACAGGAAACTTAACAGCATTACTAAGCCGGACTCTTTTCCTCTTCCCAGGTTGGAAGATTGCGTTGACAGGGTTGGAGCTGCTTGTTATGTCAGCAAGTTTGATCTTTTGAAGGGTTATTATCAGGTCCCCCTTTCTTGCCGTGCTCAGGAAATCGCTTCTTTTGTTACTCCATCTGGATTGTATTCTTATAAGGTCATGAGTTTTGGTCTCCGGAACGCGCCCGCGACCTTCCAGCGCCTGATGAACCGTGTGGTATCAGGGTTGGAAGGTTGCGCTGTATATCTTGATGATGTGGTTGTTTACAGCGATACGTGGCAAAAACACGTAGATCACATCCGTGCGCTGTTTGTGAGATTATTGGAGGCCCGTTTGACGGTCAATCTGGCTAAGTGCGAATTTGCGAAGGCCACGGTTACTTATCTTGGTAAGGTGGTTGGGCAAGGCCAGGTGCAGCCTGTGCGTGCTAAAGTTCGAGCTATTGATTGTTTTCCACCGCCTACTTCCAAGAGGGAACTCATGAGATTCCTGGGTATGGTGGGGTATTATAGGAACTTCTGTGTTAATTTTTCAACAGTGGTGGCTCCGCTAACAGATCTTTTAAAAGCCAAAGCTAAGTTTGACTGGTCTTTAGCCTGTCAGAAGGCATTTGAGAATGTCAAATTGTTGTTGAGCACGGCACCCATTCTGGCTGCTCCACGGTTGGATCAACCATTTCAGATCCAGGTGGATGCCAGCCAGGTGGGTGCTGGGGCTGTGTTGTTACAAACGGATGATGGGGGCGTTGATCGTCCAGTGTCTTTCTTTTCCAAAAAGTTTAATAAACATCAATTAAACTATTCTACTATAGAAAAGGAAGCTTTGGCTTTAATTTGGGCGTTACAGTTTTTTGATGTGTATGTGGGTGGGGGTGTGCCGATTGTGGTCTATTCTGACCTCACCTTCCTGCACTCTTTGCAGAGTCCTAGCCAGCGCCTTATGCGCTGGGCCTTGTTCCTTCAGCCGTACAACTTGGAGATTAGGCACATTCGGGGCTTAGACAATGTGTTAGCTGATGCGTTGTCTCGTGCCCCTTGTGATCCAGGGTGATTTGTAATTGTTTGTCTTGTCGCTTACACTCTCTCTCCCACTTTACAATGATTTTTTCCAGTGGCAGGGGTTGGTCGATGGTTCAGTGGAATTGGAGAGAAGTTTGGCGTGTAAATGTTTCCCTGGTGACCTTTCTGGGTCACTGGTATAAGATAAGTACTGGCAGTGACTGATTTTTATAATGTATTAGATAATTTGGTATAGCTTAAATGAGGATGTTTTGGGTTCTTTGTCACTTGTTTGTTTTTTTTTGTTGATGGATGCATCAGGATACAGAGTACCTCTATCGGAGGTCCTCTGTTTTAAGGGGGGAGGTGTTATGGGCAAGCTTTCTGTCTCCCCTGTGCCTGCCTTTCTGTCTGCCTGTCTGTCATTCCAGGAGGGCGGGGCTGTGGCGCAGGTGTACCTCGTTGAGGAGCTGGGCTGGGGCTTTATAAGCAGCTCACAAGATGGCAAGGGGGTCCCCCTTCTCCTGAGGCGTCTTTTTACATTTGACTGATCGTACTACATTTTTATTTCCTTGCTCTTACATTTATACTGATACTAATTAATATTTTTGCACCACACCAATTTATGTTAATAAATTATTATTATTGTTTAAAACTTTTTCATCCGCGAGTGGTCTGCCCTTATTGTTGCGTGCCCTAACAAGCCAGGGTTCCGTAACAATTATGATCGGTATAGACCGTTAGAGGAACGCTAGAATTGACGTAAACCTCAAAATGTTGCAATGCCCACACAAGGGCGAGAGTTTCCTTTTCTACAACAGAGTAATTTAGCTGGTATGAGTTGAACTTCTTAGAGAAAAAACTCACAGGATGCTCAACACCATTACCGCCACTCTGAAGTAACACCGCCCCTGCACCGACATCACTCGCATCCACCTGCAACTCAAATGGTCGATCCATACGCGGAGCTGCAAGAACAGGAGGAGCACACAACACAGCTTTGACACTTTCAAATGCTTGCTGACAGGAGTCTGACCAATCAAACTTCACCTTGGCCTTCAACAAATTGGTTAATGACGCAACAACGGTTGAGAAATTCCTGCAAAAACTGCGGTAGTACCCCACCAAGCCTAAGAAGCGCATAAGCTCCTTAGTCGTAGGGGCAGGATACTGCTCGATAGCAGCCACCTTAGCCTGTACGGGCCGCATCTGTCCCTGTCCTACTGCCTTACCGAGGTAAGTAACCGTAGCTTTCGCGAACTCGCACTTCGCCAAGTTAACCGTCAGACGTGCATCACAAAGACAATCAAACAACTGGCGAATACGGAGGACATGCTCTTCCCAAGTATTGCTGAAAACTACAACATCGTCAAGATACACCGCACAACCAGGCAGACCGGACACAACAAGATTCATCAACCGTTGGAACGTTGCGGGTGCATTACGCAGCCCGAAACTCATAACTGAATCGGAAAACAAGCCAAACGGAGTTACAAAGGCAGAAATCTCCTTAGCCCTTGGTGATAGTAGTACTTGCCAATACCCCTTGAGTAAATCAAACTTACTAACAAATTTAGCTGAGCCTACCTGATCTACACAATCCTCTATTCAAGGCAGAGAATACGCATCAGGTTTAGTCATGCCATTTACCATACGATAATCTGTGCAAAACCTTGGCCTTTTATCAGCTTTGTCCACCAACTAGCAGGGAGAGGCCCAGCTAGACGAAGAGGGTTCAGCAATATGATTGTCAAGCATTTACTCAATTTCTTTTTCCATTACTTTACGTTTTTCTTCAGACACTCTGTAAAAACGCTGGCGAACCGGCTGCGCGTCACCCACATCAATATCATACTCTATTAAATGGGTACGCGTGGGAACATCCTTAAATAAGCACAGGTAACCATTGATCAAAGCAGACAACTCAGCACGCCACTCAAAAGACTGGTGACCAAGCAAACCATCCAAACTACACAAGGTTTCAGAATTTTTCAACCGGCCCCGTAAAAGGCTCTCATCAGGCGAAACCACCCCATCCTCTTCATGTGCAGGCAAATGAACAGCTGACTGCCTCACCATGGTGTCTGCCACCAACACCGGTTTGACAGCCTGCTGCTCACTCCCCTCCCCTTCACAAGACTAACTCCCGTGTATAGTAGGGTTTAAAGAGGTCAACATGACAAATTTGAGTTTTACGTCTGCGCGCAGGTGTCAACAACAAGTAATTCAACTCAGAAACCTGGCGCAGAACTGTGAATGGGCCATGAAACTTAGCCTGAAATGGGGAACTGACCACTGGCAATAACGCAAGCACCTTGTCACCCGGACTAAACTGGCTAACTTCAGCTATTCGATCATAAAGGCACTTCATTTGACTGGGAAGTGGCTAATTTCCCCCTAGCCTTCTCCCCAGCCATATACGACCTATGCCGAAACCCATTAACATTCTCAACCAGATTTTGAGGAGGTTCAGTCTGCACCAATGGGTCGTGCAGCAGAGTCAACGGCCCTCGCCCCTTATGCCCAAACACAAGCTCATTGGGGCTAAAACTGGTGATCTCCTGCACAACCTCTCTGGCGGCTAGCAACAACCACGGTATTCCCTCCTCCTAATCCTGATCCAACTCAACACAATACCCGCGCAGCAATGACTTAAGAGTCTGGTGGAACCTCTCCAAGGCCCCTTAACTCTGAGCATGATATGCCGAAGCCTGTTTGTGTGTAATCCGAAGTTGCCTCAAAACCTGGGCAAACAAATGTGATGAAAAATTACTGCCTTGGTCAGTTTGGATCACCTTCGGGATCCCAAAGATCGAAATAAACTGTGACAACGCTTTGACCACAGACCTAGCAGTGATTGTTCACAATGGATATGCGGCTGGATACCTGGTTGTTTGACGCATCACGGTGAGCAAATAGTTACTACCAGATTTTGAACGTGGCAAAGGACCAACACAAGTAATTATAAGATGCTCAAACGGTTGGGCAAATGCTGGAATGGGGGACAGAGGGGCTGGTTTGATAACTTGATTGGGCTTCCCTGTCAGTTGGCATGTATGACATGTATTGATGTAACTAGCCACATCCCTTTTCACACGAGGCCAAAAGAAATACCTAAGAAGATAGTCGTAGGTCTTACGAACTCCCAAATGACCTAACTGGTCATGTGACGTTCTCAGTACCTCTTCCCGAAATTTGGATGGGACTACAACTTGAAATACAGGAGTACCCACAAAACTCTCCCCATGTGGCACCCATTTCCTCACCAACAACCTGTTCTGAAGTAAATGCCCCTTCGCAGCACTCTTCACATCAACATCTGAAAGCACAATCTTAAACAGCTCACCAAGTGTCGAATCAGCCCGCTGCTCCGCCGCTAGGTCACTACGAGAAACAGACAAAAACTCCGGTATAGACACAGTAAAAAGCCCACTGTCCCCTGTGTTACTCTGCTCAACCTCTGCTGCCCCACGGGACATAGCCCGCGTGACTGCACAAGCCGTGAACGCATCAGGAAAACACTTTGCACTCTCATCAAGCAACTCAGAGAGGGCACAGATTTTACCACAGGAGGAGGCAGACCATCAGCCCACATGCGGCTACCAGCTAGGTCATTCCCCAGGATGACATCCACGCCCCGGATTGGCAGAGCAGGACAGACCCCCAAGGCCACCTCACCTTGGACTAACCCACAATCAAGCGGCAAGAGTACCATTCACAACCTCCACTTTTTTTGGGTTTTTTTTGGCCAGAATAATTTTAAAAGGGGGCGCAAATATTTTTGGGGGGTTTTTATGAGTGAGAAGGGGGTTTAGAATGATGGGGGAAAAATTTTAAAAGGAAGGGGTAGACACGATGCGCGTAAAAAAAAAATTGCGCAAATGCACGTATGCATGTTGTTACCTCGTGCCTTCCATGCCATGTCCTATCTCTTGAACTACGCATGTTTTTTTTTTTTTGCTTTCCGTCGACGATGCTGTGAACAAAGCTTTGCATGTTAATTCATTCATTACATTAGTGTCTGCGGTGGGATTCGAACCAGGAACCCTGTGGAGAATGCAATGTTAATCACACCATTCACTGTGGCCTTAACCACTACATAAATATATAAAAATACACACACGTTTTATATATATATATATATACACTCTTTTTAGTCGAGCCTCCGAAGGGGTTTCGCGAGACTATTGTAATCGCTTCGTGTGTCTGTGTGTGTGTGTCTGTCCGGACTGATATCTCTGGAACCGTGAGGCCGATTGCCTTCATATTACACAGGCGGGTTCCTTGTGAGAGTCTTTCGGCATGACATAAATTTGAAGGTCATAGGTCAAAGGTCAAGGACATCATGTTGGCGGATAACTATGAGCGAGACTATGAATTCTCTGAATCCTTGTTAGTCGAGCCCCCGAAGGGGTTTCGCAAGACTATTGTAATCGCTTCGTGTGTCTGTGTGTGTGTGTGTCTGTCCGGACTGATATCTCTGGAACCGCGAGGCCGATTGCCTTCATATTACACAGGCGGGTTCCTTGTGAGAGTCTTTCGGCATGACATAAATTTGAAGGTCATAGGTCAAAGGTCAAGGTCATCATGTTGGCGGATAACTATGGGCGAGACTATGAATTCTCTGAGTGCTTGTTTCTCATATATTCATTTTCTCTTTTATTTATTGTTGTCAATGAGGAGACGAGTGAATATCCATTTTGATGTCTTTCATGCTGGTGGCCGATCCGGAGACACTAGGTAGAATAATTTGAGCAGAACAAACTATTTGTAGCTGAGTTGGGTTAAGGTGAGGGTTAGGGAGAGGGATAGCATTCCCTGTGGGTTAGGGATAGCATTCCCTATGGGTTGGATAGGGATAGAGATGGTTTAGTTCGTTTGGTGATGTGTGCCGTGCGGCACGCGGCGAGTACGCTTGGAAGAGGGGGAGGGGGATTCGGCACGATATATATATACATACACACACAGACACTAAACTTTGTCCGCTTTCGCCTGCTTATGACAGAACAATAGATCAATGTCATGACAAATTGAAAACAATGTGCGCGGTGCCAAAGTCTTGCAGCTCAAATTATGAGGCAGACAGATTGATTTCTCGCGGTGTGAGGCACGGATAACAATCAGCGAAATTATAGATAAGGTCCTTTTCCTTCTTAATGATCTATTATTGTCGTAACGTCATATAAATGGGCAGCCTTAAATGCACTCGCGCGTTTCCTATTTCGAATGGAAATAAAGGGTGCGATGAAATTGGACATAAGTGCACAAGGTTTATTTCGAGACTATAAAGGGTCCTCACCGACAAACGAGAACCAAAATGAGTGATTGCGCGGTGCAAGATGAGTGGAACTTGTGGCGGCTGTCTCGGCAGCTGCGGACTCCAGAGGCCGCGGCTGAATTGTGCAAAGAGCGGGGTCTGATTGCTCGCTCTCTGCTTTGTCGGCGGTGTCGCAGAGCCCTCTCGCGGTTTGCGAAGGCAGACTCTCGAGTGGGCTTCGTATGGCGCTGCCGCAATCGGAGACGCAGCAGCAGTCACCACTCGGACCTCCGACCGCAGCATTTGTCGTGGCAGCTGGTTCGCTGGCAGCAGGATGTCATTGGAAGCCGTCCTGGTGCTCACCTACTGCTGAGCAGCGCAGATGTCAAACAAAGCGGCGGCAGCAATAAAGGAATCCAGCCTCGACGCCGAGCTCACAAGCAAGGCGACCGTCGTGGACCGGTTCACTTATTGCCGCGAAGTTTGCCTCCACGTCGTCCAGCAGTGTAGTACCACCGCTATAGGGGGCCCAGGACGTATTGTGGAAATCGACGAGTCCAAATTTGACAGCCGCCGAAAATACAACCGTGGTGGTTTTTTTTTTTTCTCTTTGAGGTTGAGAACCGGAATTCGGCGACGTTAATACCCCTTATTAAGGAGTTTGTTGCCGCCGGTTCGCAAAGCGTAACCGACTGCTGGCGGGCATATGATTGCCTCAGCGAGGAAAACTTCCAGCATCTCGCGGTGAACCACCCCCTGAACTTCGTCGATCCTGCCTCCCCTGGCGCGCACACTCAAAATATTGAGTGCCAGCGGTGGTGGATCAAGAGGTCCTCGCCATCCACGCACACGAGCAGCAGCGGCGACGGCTTAGGGTTCTATTTGGCAGAGTACACGTGGGCGACGTAAACACAGCGGCGTCGACCACTTTGCTCAAGTTTTAGCCGACATCCCGTTGCTGTACGCCCCACCAAAGAGCACGTAACATCTCGTCGCCACCACTCTCCAGACTTCTGCTTCGGCAGAGGTCTCCTATAAGGTCCAAAGAAAGAACAATTACACTTTGCGCCCGGAACCGCAATATTTACGGTTCCGGGCACCACCACACAGCATCATTTGCACACCGAGATGACGACGACGTCCATTGAATAATATCATAAAGCCAACTTCGCGTAAATTCCAAAATTACTGTCGTCAAGCGCAAAGCAAACTTAAGAACGCGAATCATTACTCAAACAGAGGTCCAGGCGCGAATGAATGAAGCCCCACAATGACAAGCGGCTGGGTGTGGAACACAGTAGCGCGCGGAAACTGAGCGCTCGCCCTTGCGGCACGCGCGTGCTTACGCTGCGCAAAGTGCGCGTGCCCTAGTATTGTCAAGTGTCATGGCTGCCACCTTTATAAGCTAGTAGCACGTATAGCCGCGGTGGAAATTAAAGTGTAAATTATCTTTACTGGATGTACGGTCGACGTTTTTCCACACCCAAATACTTTACTTGGTATCTAAACCTTAAGGTAAGCTGAAAAAGTTGTGATTTTTTTCGATTTTGCTGGAGGTTGTGTATGGTACTCTTACCGTGTCGGAAATCTGAGAAAAATGAAGCACAGAACACACAATGAATTAAATGAATTATGAATTAAAGGCTCCAGTATCCCTCAAGATTTTTACCGGTACCTTAATATCACTGCCCACCAACGACACATGGCCATCAGAGACAAAAGCTGAAAAATCAGGCTCCCCCAGGCCACAATCTATATAAGGCCTCACAACAGCCTTCCCCTGCTCACAAGGCGAAGCAACACAAGGAGTTACACAAGGAGGAATAACACATGGAGAGCTAACCAGATTGACTCTACTGACAGGAGTAGCAAATGCTACAAGCTTAGCAAGCACCCCTTTACCAATAGATTTAACCGGACATTCTGCCTTCCAATGACCCCTACCTTTACAATAATTACAAACCTTACTTGGATCAAACTGCCCCTGACGGCATACAGCCCTGTCAAGCTTACCATGGTGTACACTGGCTCTCTCAACACCCCGGTTACCTGCTGGAAGAAATCTACCACCCTCCCCCCTGTAGTAAGTGTCATCCCAAGCCTTACACTCACAATCACCACTGTGTCAACACATACTCATCAGCTAAAGTAGCAGCCTCTGATGCAGTTTTCACTTTATGCTCACTAATGTAAATAGCAATTCGACTGGGAACAGAATTTTTAAACTGCTCCAGAACAATTAAATCACACAATGCAGCATAAGTATTAACCCCTAATGAAGTACACCAACGACTGAAATGAGTGGTTAACTCCCTGGCAAACTCAAGATGTGTTCGCCTACCAGACTCCCATGACCGAAACCTCTGGCGATATGCCTCAGGCACCAACTCATACGCTTTCAACACTGCAGATTTAGCTGACAAACTTTACTCTCAGCCCCACTAAGTGCTGAGTATGCTTCCTGTGCCTTACCTGTCAAAACACTCTGTAGTAGCAAGGTACGCTCTACATCTGACCTATCTCTACTTTCTGCCACACGCTCAAAAAGTGAAAAAAAAAACGTATCGGGGTCATGTTCACAAAACTGAGGCACCAACCGCAGACTACTGGCAACATCAAAAGAACATTGAAGGCCCAGACAACATAGGCGCCTGAACCCCACCAACACTCTGCAAGCTTAACCTGCGCTCCTCTAGCTCAAGCCTTTTGATTTCAGTTTGCAACAACAACAACAACTCTCTGCGCTGCTCAAAAGTTAACTCTGAACTCACCCTAGTCACACTTGAGGCAGACTGTCTAAACCTGCCCCAACAGCATAGGACTTAGACCGAAAAATCCCCAATTCAAACAGATTCGTTTATCTCCAACATCCATCTCAAAATGGTCAGCGATTTTCACCAATTGCTCTCGTTAACAACGCTCCGAAAACTCCTCTGACGGAGATTCCAAAAATTCCTCAACAGAAGCCATAATAATAATGCATCAATTTTATATAGCGCTTTTTTGGACACTCAAAGACGCTTTACAATGGAGGCATTATTCATTCACACTCTGATGGTGGTAAACTACGTTTTTGTAGCCACAGCTGGGGCAGACTGACGGAAGCGTGGCTGCCAGTATGCGCCTACGGCCCCTCCGACCACCACCAAACATTCACACACAGCCATACAGGAGGGAGGGAGGGTTCCTATATTGCATGTTTTGGATGGGTGGGGGAAACCGGAGTACCCGGAGGAAACCCACGCGAACACGGGGAGAACATGCAAACTCCACACAGAAAGGCCCCAGGCCGGATTCGAACCCACGGCCTTCTTGCTGTGAGGCAGTAGTGCTAACCACTATGCCACCATGCCGCCATGACTGAGGAACACAAATGGAGAAAAGAAGAAAAAAACTTTACTTGCCCAAACCGCACAACCAAAACTGATGCCCAATTACTACCTGCTACACCTAAAAAGCAGAGGTCAACAGTCCATGCAAAGCTGAAAGCAATACTGCAGTTCTGTCCCTCTGACTGTCTAACTAAGATCTAGCTGAACTCCCCCCTAGGCTTCAGGTGTTACTTGTGGTGGGCATTTACGCACTGAAACCCGCAAGCCTGGTGAAGCAACCAAGAATTGGCGACCTCGCCTGCAGCCTCGGACGTGCTCCCGAGACAACTGCTCTAGCCACGTTCACACCACACTAACAACCCCCCAACGAACTCCTAGGGAATTCGTTCTTCAGCCTAACAGGGACAGAACAGCAGCAACCTACCTAACATGTACACTGGACTGCCCAACTCTGAGTCACAGAACAAAAGCATTCAACAGCTCAACAACACAAACAACCACCCTCAAAGCAATCAACCTGTATTAACCAACCAAACAACAAAACAGCCAACTTACCACACTCTAGTGTCTCCCAACAACCAAATTTCGCCTACAAAAAAAGTATGAGGGACAAAATAGGCTACAAAGGAGTATCCACATTACAGCGATACCAAAACCTCTGTACCGGGTCAACAAAACCAACGAGCCCCCATCTGTTACAGGCTCACTAGCTGCAACATAGAGGGAGACGGACACGAGGTGGCGGGTTACAAACTTAATTTATTAAACAAAAAACACACCCAAACAAAGAGAAAACTGGTTATCAGTGGTGTAAAGCATGTTTGAATGCATATGAGCGTATGTGTGGAAAATTAAAGAAACAAATCTTCAAAAGGCTCAATGCTGCAGAGGCGTTGCCGGTCCAGGTGACGGCAGGAGAAGAGCAACCTGAGCTGTAGGCTGAGACAGCTTTTCAAAGGGCAGAGCACACCGGGCCCAGGTGTGGCCCATCGCCACATCATCGCAACGACCCTCCTGCAGACACAAAAGAGCAGCAGCAAAAGGAACAAGCACTAGTACGAGGGGTTGTCACAGATACAAAAGGCTACTATGTGAATACTTTGATTAAGGCCATCACTGCTGCTTCCATACTGTTATGTTATCTGACTTGAATTTTTGTCATTGACGTAAGATATGAGAGAAATAAAAAAAAAAGAACACGTAAGAAAACAAGACATGCGGTGTCTGGTTTAATTAGGAGATAAACCTACAGTTTTTTGTGAACACGAGGTATTTATCGTAGGATAGATACCTGGAAATTTCATTTGAAACCAAGCGCATGCGCAAGGTTTCAAATTTAAATTTCCTGGTATCTATCCTACAATGTTAGAGGGCACACTCAGACTGCCTCCAATCTGAGGAAACTCGTGGGAATGATGGGTCACCTTTTGCCCCCGAATCCTGACACAGACCAGGAAATTCTTCAGTACAATATGGACCAGACACTGCCCACTTTTCCAAGTGGGGAGGATGTTATTAAGTGGTGGGCCTCCATATTCGACCCTAGGAAGTATCCAGGCCTCTGTCAAGCAGTCAAAGCTGTGATGTCAATTTTCCATGGTCCCCTGGTAGAGTCCTCATTCAACATCATGGGCAACATTATCGACCAGAGGTCTGTCAGCATGAACATTTCCACCTTCAGTGCAGCCCAGACTGTGAAATATTCTTTGTTGTGCAGGAAGCAGACCAGTGTTGAAATGTTCAGGCGGTATGATGTGAAGTTTGGGGAAGTAGATCCGAGGCTGCGTGGTGATATAAATCCAGCCGGCACGAGAAATAAAGCCAAGCGACAACAACATTCACACTGGCTTGAAAGTCTGAAAAAAAGATACTGGAACAAGACCTATCTCATTTTGTAGGTCTTAGTGAGCAGATAAAGAAAATGCCAAAATTTTTAAAAAAAATCCGTTTGGAATTTTTGGAGAAAATCCACGGCACCCAACTTGAAATTTTCAAATTGACGTTAAAGGGTTAAAAAACTTCTGCACTTTGGTGATTTATGTCTGAAAGTCTCCTCTGCAGGGTTGTCAATCAAAAGAATATGAAAAATAGTAATAGTAGTCCATCTCCTTTCTTTAACCCTCACGTGGCAAAAATGTTCTGTCAAACTAAATGTAATGCTGAGACATGTGCGCTATTGTACTCTTTGACGGCTTGCTTTAAGCGCAAACCAAATAGTTTGTTGCTGCTATCCTTTATCTGATGCCTCTCCCAGAATGTTGAGAAGTCAGCATGAACTGCTTCGAAAGCTTGCTCAGAATATCTGGCCAATCCATAACCATGGCACTTACGCAAATGATCTCTGATGATGTGGAATTTGGGTGTCGCGTAAGCCTTGCAGAAGTTGGCAACATGGTCTTCCCATCCACTGTTTAGGGTTTGTCCGAAGCAGGAAGTGACCATCTTTCCCATTGCTGCAAATGCATTTGCGATGGGTGTGGCTGGATGGCTTGCTGGTGTTTTCGTCGTTGAACTTATAAGCTGGACTAAGACATCAGATCTGCATAGTAAGGTGAAGCATTTGTTTCCCTCAAACTGTTTATGGTTTTCTTCCTTCACCAGATGTAGCTTCCTTGGCCACTGGATTGCTTCTGGGTATCTTGTTTCTACTTCCACTCCAGCTGAGGTAATGAATGAAAAGGCCTATTATACATGATGTAATCAGCTGCCAATTGTTCCTACCACACCAAAGGAGAGTTTTGGACTACTGGACTTAAGCTGACCAACATTTTGAGCAACATGATGGGTTATCTTCAGGGATTTAATATTTTCATATTTTTGACAATAAATTCAGTTACCATGGTAACCATTTTGTATTTTCTCCAATCTGACCCTGTGGTATGATTATCTAATATGTCAAACTTGCAAATAATAACCCCTTTCTGAGGATTTTGCAATTCAAGATGACTGCCACATAAAAAACGGATTTTCTCCAAAAATTTTTTATTTTTGCATTTTCTGCTCACTTCGACCTACAGAATCACAAAGGTCTCGTTTCAGTATCTTTTTTTCAGACTTTTAAGCGCTTTAAACCCAGAGGGGCCAGTTAAAGTTTCCGCTGCTTTATTACTCAGTAGGCTACATCGAACCTGAAATGCTCACGAAACTGCAGATTTGCGAGTAGGCCTACTTGCTTACAGTAAGCCAGAGACGTGTGGTGATGTGAGGCAGTGACCCAAACTTTTATCGCAGGATTTTGTGAACCTCTTCCCACATACTATTCCTGATTGACAATCAAAATAATTAATGCCAAGCCTATAGATAGCCCGTTTACTGATAAAGGAGATAATTACAAAAAGATTCATTCACGTATACTCTTCAATTCGAGACTGCAAGGATGGAAATCTGAATAATCAATTAGGAAAAATTGACTCTGGGTAATTCTGTATATCGTTTCAACATTTTGTTAATCGGATTATGAAAGAAGACTGAAAATAAACGCCCGCTTTTTTTGGGTTGTAAAACCACGTATTTGAAGGAGAATACATTGTATATTAATTAAGCATTGAACTCTGCATAAGTCGAAATGTTTTAATATACTCAGCAACAAAAGTTTCTGTGACACCATTTATGTGTATGTTATAAATGACACGCAAAAATCTCAATGCAATCAATATGTTTATTCAACAGGAGAAACACTGACTTTTCAGTGCCAACGTCACTCAAAACGAAAATTGTCATTTTCATGCGTCATGAAGCACTTGTCTGACGTCTAACCAATTGTGACCTTCACACTTCAATACCGGGTGTGACTTCCTCGTGCCATGATGCAAGCAACGCATCTCCGGCGCATGGACCGAATCAGATGTGCCAGAAATTGCTGTGGGATGTCATTCCAAATCTGACGTAGACGTTGTCGCAATTCCTGGAGTGTAGCTGGCGGGTTATCCAACCGCCGCAAACGTCGATCCATCTCGTCCCAAAGATGCTCGATTGGGGACATGTCTGGGGATCTGGCTGGCCATGGCAGGACATTGACATGTTGTTGCATCAGATACTGCTGTACAATCCTTGCAACGTGTGGTCTGGCGTTATCATGTTGCAGCGTTATTCCGGGACCATGTTGCATCAAAAACGGTACCACCAATGGCCGTAGCACTTCATCGCGATATCTTTGACCTGTCAGATTTCCATCCCACCCCAAATCATGACACTACCACCTCCAAAACGATCAAATTCCTGAACACAGTTGTTGGCATAACGTTCTCCACGTCGACGGTATACACGTAAACGACCATCACATCGGTTAATCATGAATCTTGATTCATCAGTGAAGAGTACAAGATCCCACTGACGTTGGATCCACCGTCGATGTTGTTGTGCCCACTGTAGACGCAGTCGTCGGTGTTGTACTGTGAGTATTGGACGTCTTGCTGGCCGACGTGGGACAATGCCAAAATGACGGAGACGGCGACGGATTGTCTGTGCAGACAGTCGCCTCAAACCAGGTATCGTTCTTGCAGTTATGGTTGCAGGTTGGAATCGATTTCGGAGATGGGTTGTTCGAATCCAGTTGTCCTGTCTGGGAGTGGTTACTCGTGGACGGCCGCTGCGAGGACGGTCTCTGACATGTCTTGTCTGCTGATGACGCTGCCATAAGTTCCAAATGGTGTTTCGGTGGACATTCAGGCGATGAGCAACTTCCCTCTGCGAGATTCCGGATTCAATCATCCCAATGGCCCTCCACCGATCATTTTCAGACAGTCTTGGCATTTAGAGGGTAGAGTTCCTGATCCGAAATGGCTGTGTTTTCGATAAGTGATGCTTCCGTCGTTCATCAGGCACAATGTGAACATTCCAAAAATTCTCCTCTTTTATTGCCATCCACAAGCATGATTTACGCACATTTTCACGTGCAAAGTCATTTTCTCGCATTTTCATGATTTCCATTTCAATGTTGTGTTTACGTGTACTGTTTCAGTCTGATATCACCATGTATGACAATTTCATTATTGCGTTATGAAAAATAATTAACAATATTGGTGTCACAGAAACTTTTGTTGCTGAGTATATATTGAATTTGCGACCTCTTAGCTGGGCAGATTATGGAAAAATCATGCATTTCGTGATGTAAGCACCAAAATTTGCATGATTACTCATCATGGTCCACTCTTGATAAAAGTTTCTAGCCGCTAAAAAAATTCAAAATGGCAGCCATTTTTCAAGATGGCCAGCTTTTAGCCAACCAAATTTAGTTTTTCTGTCTAAATAATGTGTATTTCAATCAATATATCTGATGTATATGTCAAATTATATTTTTTAATGGACGTTAAACCCAATTATGGCATGAGGAGGCTGATACTAGAATGTTTGTGCATGCTAGACGTGCTGTCTCTGAAGGCCACAAGCTGGTAATGTTCAAAGTTAATGACATAGATGTTCTTGTCATTACCACCAATACTTTTCCAGTTTGGAAAGATTTGGGTTTGAAAAATATGTGGATTACTTTTTTTTTTCTTTTTTCCCCCCCCAAATTTTATTTATGAAATTTCTTCACAAAGACAAATAAGCATGAATCCCTAATTCTTACAATAATACTACACAGCACTCGAATTTCAGAGCATAGAGTATCATGTAAGCAAACACATTCGTACATACATACAACCTCAGAGACAAACACATACAAACACAGAAAGAAATACAAAAAAAGGGGGGGTGGGGGGTGGCAACTATTATTCGACAATGTACTTAGAGGGACGGAGTGCTTGACAGAACAAAAAGGTGCCAGACGGTGGGCCCTGGTGAGGTTTAGGCATTAGGATCAAAATCTAAGTGAAGTGACTTGACATAATCTAAAAAGGGCTGCCAGGTTTTTATAAAATGTTGAATCGCAAAAGCGGAGGGAACATTTGATTTTCTCCAGCTTCATAAAATACAGGGCATCCTTTAGCCACTGAGAGTATGAAGGGGGGCAGGGGTTTTTCCAGCGTAACAAGATGGCACGTCTTCCAGTTTGCATAAGAAAGGCAAAGTGCTGAGTGAGGTAGGAAGGCAGTGAAATGTTAGTGTGTAGGACACCAAAAAGGGCAGTTAATGGGGAGGATTGGATGTTGACAGATGTAATGGCCGAGAGAATATCAAAAATTTGTAACCAGAAAGGCCCCAACCTTGGACATGACCAGAACATGTGATTGAGATTCGCTGGTCCTTGGTGGCATTTGTCTCAATTTGGGTTGGTGCCAGGGTAGATACGGGCAAGTTTGCTTTTAGACCAGTGTACTCGATGTAAAACTTTACATTGTAGAACTCCATGATGCGCACAAAAAGATGAAGAATGAACCTGGCTCAAAGCATGCTCCCAAACTGCAGGACCTATTGCAACACCAAGCTCTGCCACCCATATGTAGCACAGCACATCATAGGGTGGGGCCCAGTTTGTAAGAAGAGTATTGTACAAAACTGAGGTAGCACCCTTGAGACAAGGGTTAATTGCAAGGATGCAATCAGTAAGGGTAGGGGGAGGGAGGTTGGGATAATCAGGGAAATGATTATGGGAAAAATCTCTGACTTGTAAATATCTGAAAAAATTAGTAGCCTGCAAATCAAACGCATGGGATAACTGGCTAAATGAAGCAAATGTGCCACAAATATATAGGTTTTTCACAGACGTAATACCATGGTCATTCCAGATTGAACAAGTATTTGACACTAACGTGTCTTTGTCCCCCGCCAGAAAATGTGAAATCGTGTCAAAAAGAACAATTTCTTGGTGTGACCTTGAGAGTGGCGCGAAGGTCACCAAAATGGACTGGCACCGGGGTATCACCCTAATACATGTTGACATAAGATTTGAAGAAAATCCGTCAATTCGTTCTTGAGATATCTCGCTGACAAGGATTCGGGACGTGCGGACGGACGGACAAACTGTCGTGAATACTATGTCCCGCCGCTTCGCGCGTTCCGCGCGGCAGGGGACAAAAAGTCTTATCCATCAAAGATGGAGGAAATAGAGGATTGGAATGCACTGGGATCAAGGCAATGGTTGCCTGTAGCCCAATGTGCCGTCTCAATTAAATCCAAATCTTAACATAACATAACATAACATAACATGAATGGCAAGAACAGGCCTTTCAGCCCAACTAAGCTCGCCAGTTTCTTTATAATATTGTGAATATATCCCTTCAGATACTGAATGACTCAGTGGTATCCAGCTGTTAGTCAAGCCTGCTCTTGAAAACCCCCAAATTATCTGCCTCAAAAATATGGTCAGGTAAGCTATTAGACATTGAAATTACTCTTTGGGTGAAGAAATATTTCCGAATATCAGTGCTAAATTTACCTTTGGTCAACTTCCATTTGTGACCCCGAGTTCTACTCACAACACTTGGTCGAAGGAATCCTACATAATTCACTTTGTTAATCCCTATAACATAACAAAACATCTCTTAAGGCAGTTTTTAACAACTACGCTGCTAAAATGGGAAATGGGTGATGAAGTGTTATGGCCCAAATTTGTTATGACATTAATGACAGCAAAGGATGACAGACAAAAATTTCAAAACTTAAACACATTTAATTAACAAAGACAACTAACAACTAACTAATCTAGTGAGTAATCTAATGACCAAGATTGATTATATACAAAAACAGAAATATTTACATTCCCTTTGGTGGGTTGCTTGGTGATGTCCTGGGTGAGCTAAATACTCTAACACAGGCAAAAATCCGCTAAAAGCTTCACAGGTCTTGACAGGTCTGGTCACATGCATCCTTCTCCTTGCAATTTCTCCTACTACTTCACTGTCTCAATTCTCCCCCTTATCTACACTTTTGCAGACCCCACTCACATTGAGACCTCTTTTTTTTTTATTTTCTAGGACTTGCCCCAGACATGCCCAGAACATGTCCAAACCTAGCTCCAGTCTGGGCTTAACAAAAAAAAAAGGTAAATACAGCCATCTAGTGGCCTATATTCACATCACAACTCCATTCCAAAAGGGAAAAGTTTTGACTCAAAGGCAAAATTTTTCTTTTCAGTACAAAATGGTTAAGTGGACACTTGTCTATATATACATGGAATACAATATTCGAATAAACGCGTGATATATATACACACACTCAACCACGGGATAAGCAATCAGCAATTACATTGTCAGTACCCTATACATGCTTAATTTCCAAGTCAAACTCCAGTAAAATCAAACTCCAATTCAACAATCTCCGATTCTTGTTTTTCATCTTACTCAAAAACATTAATGGATTGTAGTCAGTGAACACAATCATTGGCTTTTGCCCAGTACAAACATAAACCTCAAAGTGTTGTAAAGATAGAATCAGAGCCAACAGCTCCTTCTCTATTGTGAAATAGTTCCTTTGGTGGTGATTGAACTTCCTGGAGAAGGATGCCACGGGATGCTCAATGTCATCAGAGTCACTTCTCTGTAGGAGCACAGATCCACAAGCTTGGTCGCTAGCATCGACCGCGATGGAGAACGGTTTGTTGAAGTCAGGAGATTTGAGCACAGGGAAGTGACACAGCAGAGACTTCAGGCCATCGAAGGCTCTCTGGCATGCATCATCCCAAGTGAACTTTACGCCTTTCTTCAGTTGGTTGATGAGACTGAGAGCAATTTCAGCAAAGTTCTTGCAGAACTTGCGGTAGTACCCGATCATTCCAAGGAAGCGGCGCAAAGCTTTTTTGTTGTCAGGAACTGGAAAGTCCATGATGGCTTGGACTTTAGCATTTATGGGTGCCACCTTCCCCTGGCCTATGACGTAGCCAAGATAGGTGACAGTTGCACGACTAAAGTCACTCGTGTTCAGGTTAACAGTCAGGTTGGCCTGGGTCAGGCACTGGAACAACGTCTCTACATCTTTCAGATGTTCTTCCCAGGAGTCACTCCATGTGATCAGGTCATCGATGAACGCACCCGTGTGTGGCAATCCGGCGATTTTAGACTGTATCATCCTTTGGAACGTGGCTGGGGCATTTTTCATGCCAAAGGGTAGGACTTCATACTGGTACACCCCGAGATGGTGTGGCAAAAGCAGAGATGCTCTTGGCCCTCTCAGTTAAAGGCACACACCAATAACCCTTCAGTAAATCAATCTTTGTCAGAAACTTTGCTTGCCCTACTTGCCCTAATCAATACAATCATCAATCCTAGGTATTGGAAACACATCAGTTCCAGTTACAGCATTGACTTTGCGAAAATCTGTACAGAATCTAGTAATTCCATCGGTTTTTGGAACTAGCATACAGGGTGAACTCCAATCTGAGTTGGAGGGTCTGATAATATCATGTTCTAACATGTACTCAACCTCTTTCTCAGCAATCTTTCTCTTTTCAGGATTCATCCGGTACAGATGCTGTTTCATTGGTTTGGCATCACCAACATCTACATCATGAGAGGCTATAGAAACTCTCTTTGGAACATCAGGAAACAGATCCTCATATTTCTTGATCAACCTCTCAAACTGATCTCTCTGAGGGTTCTAAGTGCTGGAGTTTTACATCAAGATTTTGCAACACTTCATAGTTTGACAATTTACATGAAAGAACTTCAGCTTTAATTCAAGGTTCACCATCTTGAAACTCCCCCTCATCTTCACAAATCTCGGCCATTGGAGGATCTGAAGTGACAGCTGCAACCCTAGCATTTCTATCATGATAAGGCTTCAGCATGTTAATGTGTCACAACTGTTTTGGCTTTCTCCTATCTGGAGTCTTTACAATGTAATTGAGATCATTGAGTTTTGTCAGAATTTCATAAGGACCATGAAAGCTAGCCTGCAATGGATTGGACTGCAAGGGAAACAACACAAGGACCTTGTCTCCTGGTTTAAACTCACAGCTTCTAGCCTTATGATCATACCAAGTTTTCATTTTTCCCTGACTTGTTATCAATTTCTCTTTGACTAGGTCACAAGCTGCATGCAATCTTTCCTTGAACTTGCTAGCATAGTCCAAAAGACTGATACGTGGCTCTTTCTCTTGCCATTGTTCTCTCAACAATAGCAAAGGTCCTCTCACTTCATGGCCTAACACTAGCTCAAATGGACTGAATCCAGTAGACTCCTGCACTGCTTCTCTAGCTGCAAACAACAGCAAATGAACACCTTCATCCCAGTCTTTCTCATGGTCATAACAATAAGTCCTCATCATTGTCTTGAGAGTGGAATGAAACCGCTCTAAGGTACCCTGACTCTCTGGATGATAGGCACTAGAAAGAATCTGCTTCGCACCTAGTTCATACACAACCTGCTGAAACAATCCGGAAGTGAAATTGCTACCTTAGTCTGACTGAATTTCCCTGGGAAGGCCAAACAACGTGAAGAACTTTATCAAAGCCTTCGAGATTGCAGTTGCCTTGATGTTACGTAGAGGTATGGCGTCAGGGAATCTGGTAGATGCACACATGATTGTCAACAAGTACTGATTTCCAGATCTAGTCTTGGGTAATGGACCCACACAATCAACAATGACCTTCGAGAAGGGCTCCCCAAATTCTGGGATAGGCTGCAATGGAGCTACAGGTGGGTCTAACTGGTGTTTTCCAACTACCTGACATGTGTGACAGGTTTTGCAAAAGTTGGAAACATCTTTCTGAAGCCCGGGCCAGAAAAAGTGTTTCATGATCTTATCAACAGTCTTATTAACACCAAGATGACCTCCTAAAGGTAAACTATGAGCCATTGTTAAGATTTCATTCCTGTAGACCTTCGGAACAACAATTTGCCTGACCACTGCCCAATCTGCATTGGCAGGGATATCAGGAGGGCGCCACTTCCGCATCAACACACCATCCTTGAGATACTACCCAACTGGAACTGCGTCTATTTCTTTATCAGGAAGGGCTCTCCTCTTTAGTAAACAAATTTCAGGATCATTAGTTTGCTCCTCAATCAACCGCTTTCTGGACAGAGACAAGTCTCCAGACACATCAGAATCACCAGACCCATCCGGCTGGCTGAATAGAAAACTGATAAAAGTATTTGATAAGTCCTGAAACGGAGAAACCACAGTAGGTCGAACAGAGTCATCAGGGGAACCACCTGAGTCATGACTATTCAATGTGCTGGACGGCACCACATTATCATCTTCTTGAGCCTTCTTGGCCATAGCAAGAGTCACTGCACAGGAAGGATACAAAGATGGGTCTTCATCGCCATCTTCAGTGCTCGGCTGTGAAGTAAGATGTACAGGGGGAACTACATTGCCCCCCAGCCAGGTCATTGCCTAGCAACAGAGAAACACCCTTGATAGGTAGACTTGACATAAGGTCCACCTTTACCTGTCCTGTAACTAAATCTGACTTCAAGAATACAGAGCGCAGGGGTACAGATAAAGTCCTCCCTTCAATACCCTGTACAAGTATGAAATCCCCTGAAGCGGTCTCATCACGGAACTCCAAGGAGTCCATCAACAAAAGTGACTGACAAGCTCCGGTATCCCTTAGGATATATATGGGGACAGGAGTAGAATGCTCATTCAGAGCCACAAATCCCTCTGACACAAATGGAAGAAATTCCTCCCTCACAAAGTCAGTAGTATCAGGCTTTTTAGCTCCACAAGAAGCAGGCAATTTAGCAGATTGGTTATCTTCTACTGGGGTTTCTAACCTTGTTTTCACAAAGGCATTTGGTTTGGTATCCTTTTCTTTTTCTTTCTTAGCTTTAAGGAACCAACAGTTAGTTGTATCATGACCAGATTTCTTGCAATAACTGCAAATTAGACCACTTTTGTCACTGTCAGCTTTCACACTTTGATCAGACCTGTTACTGGATTTCTGAGCACCATCACCAGATTTGTCTTTGGGTGAGAAATCTTGGGTATCACCGTTACTTTTTTTCTGAAATTGGAACCATCTATTGCTACTGCTAGACTGAAATTTAGACTTATGCGTGAGAACATATTCATCTGCAAATTTGGCAGCTGACTGCAAATTCAGTGCTTGCTTCTCATTAAGGTAGGTCTTAATATCATCCTTAACACAGTTCTTGAATTCTTCAACTAACACCATCTCTTTTAGTGAGTTGAAATCATCCTTGACCTCCATACACCAGCGCTCAAAGCAAACCTTCTTCTCATTAGCAAATTCCACATAAGTCTGATTTTCAGATTTCATCAGACCTCTGAATTTCTGTCGGTTAGCCTCTGGAACGAACTCATAAGCTCTCAAAATAACCTTTTTGACAACCTCAGAATCAGAGGAATCATCTGCAGACAAAGCCGAATAGGCTTGTTGAGCTTTACCCTTGAGGACAGTTTGCAACATCAGAGGCCAGTGTTCCTTTGGCCACTGGCAACTCTTTGCTACCTTTTCAAAACAGTGGAAATAGTTGTCAACATCCTTTTCCGAAAATGGAGGCACCAGTTTTACCTCCTGGCTAGCCAGACATTTATTTTTAGTAGCAATTTTAATTTTTAGTTGCTTCATTTGGAGTCTTTCTTCTCTATCCAACTTCTCTAATTCAAAATCTCTCTCTGTCTCTCTCTTTCTGCTCTTTCCTCTTTCTCTCTCTCAAATTCTCTTTGTTTTTCTTTTTCCTCCCTTTCTCTATTTCTTCCCTCTCAAATTCTCTTTGTTTCTCTCTTTCCTCCCTTTCAATCTCTAGCATTTTTAATTTAAGTTCCATTTCTACATTCGGATTTTCCCCTGGAAACTGTTCCAGATCTCCGGGTGCAAACACATTTTCATAAATGTAATATTCAACTATCTCTCCAGCCAGTCTTGCTTTTCGCATGGCTGGTTTTACCTCTGTCAGCTCCAAATGTCTGCATATTTCCAGCAGTTCTGTCTTTTTAAAAGACTTCAAAAGCTCTACGGTTGGTGATGCCAAGAAATCATCCATTGCTGTCTATCTGTCAATAAATATATGTATATATACATATATATGAAAATTCACAAAAACAATTTTACAATTTGAAATGGTAGATTTTCAATAAATGACTCACACAATGGGCTATCTCGGACTTGAGCCCCCAATTTGTTATGGCCCCAATTTGTTATGACATTAATGACAGCAAAGGATGACAGACAAAAATTTTAAAACTTAAACATATTTAATTAACAAAGACAACTAACAACTATCTAATCTACTGACTAATCTAATGACCAAGATTGTTTATCTACAAAAACAGAAATATTTGCAGTTCCTTTGGTGGGTTGCTTGGTGATGTCCTGGGTGAGGAAAATGCTCTAACACAGGCAAAAATCCACTAAAAGCTTTTCAGGTCTTGACAGGTCTAGTCACATGTATCCTTCTCCTTGCAATTTCTCCTACTACTTCACCGTCTCAATTCTCCCCCTTATATACTCTTTTGCAGACCCCACCCACATTTAGACCTCTTTTTTAAAATTTTCTAGGACTTGCCCCAGACATGCCCAGAACATGTCCAAACCTAGCTCCAGTCTGGGCTTAACAAAAAAAAAGGTAAATACAGCCATCTAGTGGCCTATATTCACATCATAGAAGCCAGCTGAAGACATCAGGGGACTGCAAGTGGCCAGCTCTATCTGCAGCCAGGAAGAGGGTTAGTTGCCTATAGAACACCAATGTAACATTGCTCTGATGTTGGCTGCCCAGTAATAGAATAAAAAGTTTGGCAGTGCCAGACCACCAAGTGCCTTAAGCTTCTACAAAATGTCTTTTCTGAGTCTAGGGGTGCTTTTGTTCCATATGAACTGGGAAATTAACCTATAAAGTGAGTGAAAGAAAGATTTAGGTAGAAAAATACGTATGCATTGAAAAAAATACAAACACGTGGGCAGCACATTCATTTTGATACTGTTTGTACGTCCTGACAGAGAAAGGGGTAAAATGGACCACTGTTGAAAATCTTGTGACAGTCTTGATAAAAGAGGGGAGAAATTTTTTTGAAATAGATCTGAGTAATTTTTTGTTACACAGATATCCAAGTATTTAAAATATTCTTGGGATATCTTAAATGGTAAATTTAATAAGGAATATTGTACAGCTGCAGAATTAATGACCATAAGTTCGCTCTTATGTAAATTTAATTTATAACCTGAAATTTCACCGAATTCTTTTAACCCTTTCAGCACTTGGGGGATAGATCGGTCAGGATCAGAAACATAAAGTAAAAGATCATCGGCATTCAGGGAAAGTTTGTGCAGAGAGCCACCCCTGGAAATACCAAGCATCTGACTAGACCTGAGAGCTATCGTCAAAGGCTTGATGGCAATGGCGAACAATAACGGTGAAAGAGGGCAGCCCTGTGCCATGGGTGCCATGGAAGTAATCAGAGTAGACATTGTTTGTGCGAACACAAGCAAGCGGAGATGTATACAAGAGCCAAATCCATGATATAAATTTATTACCAAAGCCAAAGCTTTTAAGCGCATAAAACAGGTAAGGCCATTCTACCCGATCAAATGCCTTCTCGGCATCCATTGAAATTATCATTTCAGGGGTGTGAGAAGTTGACTGCGAATATAAAATGTCAAGCGGGTGCCGTACGTTGTGAAAAGAATGCCCGTCCTTCACAAATCCTGTTTGATCCATATCAACGATAGTGGGCAGGACAGCCTCCAAGCGTCTCGCCAACATCTTGGCTAGCAGTTTGACATCTGCGCAAAGTAATGAGATAGGGCGATAATTGCAACAAATCAGCAGATCTTTGTCTTTTTTAAGTATTACAGAGATGATAGCCTGTCGTAATGTAAGTGGAAGAATGCCGTTTTGCATTGAGTCATTGAGCATGTTGAGGAACAATGGGGGCAGTTTATCCAAAAAGGTTTAGAAAAATTTGACTGGGAAGCCACCAGGGCCTGGACATTTGCCATTCTGCATGCACATCAGAGCATTCTTAAGTTCAGTTGATTTGAAAGGTTTCTCCAAATTAGATGCCAAATTAGAGTCGACGGAAAACAAGTCTAATGAGTCAAAGAAAACTTTGTATAGAGACTCATCATTTGGACTCTCAGCTGAATATAGAGAAGAGTTAAGGAGAAAAAGTCAGGTTGATACCTGTACATGACATCTTCCATTTAATTGGTCCAGCTAAAGCTAAAGGCTTGCCATTCTTTCATGCCTTCACTGGTCACGATGTTGTATCAGTTTTCCTTCATAAAGCAAAGAAGACTGCTTGGGAGGCATGGAATGTTTGTCCTTGTGTCTCTGATACTTTTGCAAAAATGAGCACCTACCCACCACAAATTGGAACTGAAGGCCAAGAGGTTATTGAGCAGTTCGTCATTGCAATGTATGACAGATCTTGTTCTTTAACTGACATAAATGAGGTCAGATTGGCCATGTTTGCTTGGAAACAGAGGCCTTATGATGCAATACCTCCAACCAGAGCAGCTTTGGTAGAACACACAAAACGTGCAACATACCAAGCTGGTTGTATTTGGGGTCAAGCAACATCATGTCAAATGGACATGTAATGTCCTGGTGAATGGGGGTGGAGGAAACAAGGCAATCTGTTGCAGGTCATTTGGACAACTCTTCTGCCAATTTCAGAAAGCTGCAAAGAGCTTACGAAGTGCGGAAGTAAGGTCCAATGCAGTGGTAGATGCAAGTGCTCCAGATTTGGTCTTCCTTGCAGGAATCTGTGCAGTTGCAAATGTGAGGACGAAGAGTTTGACAAAACAGTAAGAACAGTGTTTCCCCTATAGTCCATTTGGAGGGGCACTTTGCCCCCCCAACAGACGCCCCCGCCTCCCCAACAGGACCCCACCCAGAGATTCAAGTCGTAGTTTCAAAAAATCCATTATTATGCCTCATGTTTATTTTAATCGAAAGCAACTGTAATATACGTCTAACACCTTGCTATGGTTTCATTACATTCATTACAATGCATTTCTCCTCTCCTCTGTGACGGCGGCGCTCTCTCACTGACGAGTGAGACAGTTAAGTCCAGCGGGACGGCTCTAGCCACATCTGTCGCATCCAGATGACGTCGCACAGCTCCACAACCTCGATACAACATCAACAGAACAACAACGACAGGCATGAACATTTTCACCTTGGCTACTGTTGACTTGCAAAATGCTCAAGTCAGCCCAGACAAGAAGCTCTTTAATTACACAAGTGTGAGTACTGAATGCTCAAATTGGCCAGAGTCAGTCAGACTGAACAGAGTTAAACTTAAAGGAATGGAGAAGAAAAACAAGGAAGAGCCTAGAAAATGCTAGAATAATGCCCAATTCACAAAACAGTCCCTAACACAAAAAAATCCAAATATCCTTAACTTTTCTTTTTGTAGTGTAGAACTGATTATAGTAATCTCAATGAAATTGGATAATATTGGTGATCTGGATAATATTCTTGGAGACCAGTAAAACTGACATACGGTGTGACAAAGATATGCGCTCTTCTGAGTCCCCTTCTAGTTGTGTCAGTGCTGAGATGAACATGCTTTGTGTGTTATCAATTGCACGAAGGAACCAAGTGCAGATCAGTAGATGTCGTCACTAGGGCTTTTAATGGGAAGATATAAACACAGGGTAACTTTAAAGAAGAGCACAGACGGGAACAGTGGTTTGAAAGTCCTGCTCAGGTGCGTGAGCAACGTCAACCCGTGGTCACAGCCAAAGGTCAGAAATGGGGTGGTCAGAATGAATAGCTTAGCCTGCAGGACGGGGCATCCACTGGAGTACCAGCACTGTACATGTGAGGGGTCTGCCTCTGCTCTGGAGACCGCTAGAGTGCAGAGAGCCAGTCCTTAATAAAGTGCGCAAGTTGCCTTAGAATGTTTTGAGGAGATTACCAGACATTATTTCAAAACCCAAAACCAGTGAAGTTGGTACGTTGTGTAAATCGTAAATAAAAACAGAATACAATGATTTGCAAATCCTTTTCAACCTATATTCAATTGAATACACTGCAAAGACAAGTTACTTAATGTTTGAACAGGTAAACTTTGTAATTTTTTGCAAATATTAGCTCATTTGGAATATGATGCCTGCAACATATTTCAAAAAAGCTGGCACCTGTGGCAAAAAAGAGAGTTGAGGAATGCTCATCAAACACTTATTTGGAACATCCCACAGGTGAACGGGCTAATTGGGAACAGGTGGGTGCCATGATTGGGTATAAAAGCAGCTTCCCTGAAATGCTCAGTCATTCACAAACAAGGATGAGGCGAGGGTCACCACAAATGCGTGAGCTGATTGTCAAACAGTTTAAAAACAACATTTCTCAACGAGCTATTGCAAGAAATTTAGGGATTTCATCATCTACGGTCCGTAATATCGTCAAAAGGTTCAGAGAATCTGGAGAAATCACTGCACGTAAGCAACAAGGCCGAAAACCAACATTAAATGCCCTTGACCTTCGATCCCTCAGGCGGTACTGCATCAAAAACCGACATTAGTGTGTAAAGGACATCACCACATGGGCTCAAGAACACTTCAGGAAACCACTGTCAGTAACTGCAGTTCGTTGCTACATCTGCAAGTGCAAGTTAAAACTCTACAATGCAAAGCGAAAGCCATTTATCAACAGCACCCAGAAACGCCGCCGGCTTCGCTGGGCCCAAGCTCATCTAAGATGGACTGATGCAAAGTGGAAAAGTGTTCTGTGGTCTGAGGAGTCCACATTTCAAATTGTTTTTGGAAACTGTGGACGTCGTGTCCTCCGGACCAAAGAGGAAAAGAACCATCCAGACTGTTATAGGCGCAAAGTTCAAAAGCCAGCATCTGTGATGGTATGGCGTGTATTAGTCCCCAAGGCATGGGCAACTTACACATATGTGAAGGCACCATCAATGCTGAAAGGTACATACAGGTTTTGGAGCAACATATGTTGTCATCCAAGCAAAGTCTTTTTCATGGACGCCCCTGCTTATTTCAGCAAGACATTGCCAAGCCACATTCTGCACGTGTTACAACAGCATGGCTCCGTAGTAAAAGAGTGTGGGTACTAGACTGGCCTGCCTGTAGTCCAGACCTGTCTCCCATTGAAAATGTGTGGCGCATTATGAAGCATAAAATACGACAACGGAGACCCTGGACTGTTGAACTACTTAAGCTGTACATCAAGCAAGAATGGGAAAGAGTTCCACCTGAAAAGCCTCAAAAATTGGTCTCGGCAGTTCCCAAACGTTTACTGAGTGTCGGTAAAAGGAAAGGCGATGTAACACAGTGGTAAAAAGGCCCCTGTGCCAACTTTTTTGCAATATGTTGCTGCCTTTAAATTCTAAGTTAATGATTATTTGCAACAAAAAAAAAAAAAAGTTTCTCAGTATGAACATTAAACATCTTGTCTTTGCAGTGTATTCAATTGAATATAGGTTGAAAAGGATTTGCAAATCATTGTATTCTGTTTTTATCTACGATTTACATAACGTGCCAACTTCACTGGTTTTGGGTTTTGTAGAACATATACTGAGGGAGCATATACTAAACATCTAGTTGCGAATAAAGTTTTACTTAACATGTACAATGACTGTTTTAATTCAACAATACTTTATTAATTGAAAAGCTGCATTAAGTTAGCACTGCCACGATAGAATGTTTAGTATTGATTTATTAAATCAGCAGAGAACTCCTTTATACTCACTTGCACATGACAAAGGTTCAGCAAACATTGAATGTATCAATAAAATAACATCAATCAGTCGTTTGTTGACACATCAGATGCAGTGGTGATTCAGTGCTGATTTGTGAAATTCAACAAAATTAGAAAGCAAATCCTATTGTAAATAGCCATGTTTCATAATTTGTAAACAGTCTGGAAGCGAATGATTCTTCACTGGCTGCAGATCAATGGTGTTTTCACTCTCCTTTCTATACCTCTATAGATGCCCTAAGCTCTGATTATTCTGCTGCAGACAAACAGGAATTGACAGGAATACAAAATAGCAGTGTGCTTGTGTTTGTTAATAAATGGAAATTGTTGCAAAATAATTAATGCTAGCTGCAGGTCTGATCATTGAAGCAGAGCATGAGCTGAATATTTTTCTATTACTTTTCCTTATGATTTATTCATTTAAAATTTATATGACATTATTTCCAGTATATTTTTTGTTTGACTCTCGTCAGGTGCAGCAAAGGAGGGCCTAGTTTTAACTCCTTGTTACTCTAGCATTCATTGGTTTTGATACATTACAGCATATACAGCTGCATGGAAACACAAACTTCCCGTTGGCTTGTTGACAAACGTCGAAGTGCGGAAGAAACGCTGCGAGGGTTGTTCCAATCCGATTTCCCACAACCCTCCCTCGCTCGGGAAGGGCTTACTCGCCTGCAACGTCATTCAGAGGGCTCACGCGAGTGGAGGGAGAAGTGAAGGGAGTATCTTATTTCGGATTGGAACGCAGCCATGGATTTTATGAATATATAAAAAAATGTATCTGTCGTGTTCCAGGGTCCTGGGCCTTTGGCCAGGACAGTTTTAGGGTTTTAACAGTCTCATGTTCCAGGTTTCATTCATAACCATTTCTCATATCACAGTTTTAGCAGTTTCTTGTATCAGGTTATTACATTTCATAGTTCACATTTATTGTTCATGTTTTTACTTTTCCATGTTTTATGTTTTGCCAGGTCTGCCCAGCCACTCCACCGCTTGTCTGCGTTCCGCCCCCTTGCCTTCGTCTTCGCACATTACAGAGCTCTGGTTGGCTTTCGTATTTCCCTCTTCCTTCTGTGCTGTGCTGGATTCAGGGCCGTCTAAGCTTAATTAGCAATTAACTGTTTTTAAGTTACTAACATTTACTTACATTCACAGGGAGGTGTAATTCTTAGACAGGCACATTACTAATACTACTAATTTAGGTAGGGAGTTTATTGTCATGATTCCTGCTTTACTATTTCAAGTCTTGCTGTGCTTTTCTGTTCCAACATTCATGCTTCCTTCCAATCTGCATGCTTCATTGGTACTTCATTGACTCACTCATTTTCTTAATGAGCAAGTCATGTCTACCAATCTCTGTCCATGTCTCATGATATTGCCTTGCCTCTTGTTTCTTCTCCAGGTGTTGCCCCTCATGTATCCTGATTTTTTCCCTTCATCTGGAGGCAGTGGAAGTTGGCTGGCAGACAGAGTCTTGAGTTTTTCATGTTCAATACATTTCATGTCCTTGTGTGCCGTAGTGTCTAGTGCAGTATTCACAATCTTTATGTCCTTGTATAGCCAAGCAAAGTTCTTGTTGTTTGAATTCCTAGCCTTATCATTCTTTTCTGTTCACGGTTTGCTGCCTGGAGGTTCCAGTGATTTTGTTTTTGTCGTTTTGGGATTTTGGGACAGCTCTGTGAAGCACTTCTTACTTAGTTTTTTGCAACCCTTTGGGCCAAGTGTTTTGTTGGCCCTCGTGCCTGTTTTTCTTTATTTTAATAAAACTCCCTGTTTCCCCCATCTCGCGTCTGGTGTCGCTGGTCTCGTATCATAATCCAAAACTTGCAGGAGAACTGAAAGGGAATGCACTAAACAAGCCACTAACATAGCAATATATCCTGCCGCCTCAATTTTATGTGTCCGTACGGAGCCCAATGCTACATCCTCCACTTCGCACTAAACCCACGGCGGGGGATAATAAAAAGGGGAACAGACTATGGCTACCTGCCCATCATAGATGAAAAAAGGCTGTTAATAGAAAAATGAATCTTAATGGTCACACTTTACATGAAGTATTGCTCATAAAAGCTTTTTACAGTTTGCATAATGCCGTCATAAATGAGACATAATGCCTTTATAAATCATACACAAGCAAATGTCATGCTTTGTAATGGGTGAAATAACACATCCTTATTCAGGATCTGATGCCAAATGTGATATAACTGACAAAGTCACTTAGCTAGTAGCTAAATGTCATTAAGGGCAACATTATCAGCGAAGTGACATTGTCATTGTCACATCTGGCATTGCATGCTGAATAAGGATTAATTATTTCACCTTTTACAAAGCATGACATTTGCTTCTGCATGATTTATGAAGACATTAGGTCTCATTTTTGAAGGCATTATGGGCAGGTAGCCATGGTCTCGTTCTCCTTGTTGTTCAATGCACTCCCTATCAGTTCTCATGGAAATTTTATATTAAGTTTTGTCACACTCACTGTATTTATTTTAATAAAATCAACATCCCAGGAATTGGGTCCACAGCTCCACTCCTTAACCTGATGCACTTTTAGCATGTTTTTTTAAACATCATCTGAATGACAAGGTAATGGATGTGCTTGGCAAGAATGGCAACTGTAGGACTATACCAGAAAAAAAGACAATGCAATTCTGACCATTCAACAACCTTTTGGAATATGTGCATAATATAACCTCTGTGCAATTTAGAGGAAAAAGTTAATAATTTAAATTTTAATTATTAGAGTACTCTAATTCAGTACAACTAGGAAAATTCTGTAGCCCACATCACAATTCATCACTAACATGTATCCAACTTGGACTGTAAAAAATGAAGTCCTCAGCCCGGATATGACGGAGACCTCACAAAAAAATTTGCGATGCCAGGGCTTACCAAAACGATTGCAACTAAGCAACCCAAGCGAAGGAGTGACTCACAAAAGCCTTTGCTAACTATCTGCAACTATTAGCGAAGTCGTTATTCATGCATGGCCTTGTCTTCCTACAATTTTCGAGCCCAGTCTCATCCCAATGCGTCATATATGGACGCTACATGACCAAGCCTAAATATATGACGCAATGCCTGTTTAAATCAAACCCTACCACCTAACACTTTACTTGATGCATAGGGTTCAGGTTAATGTGCCAAAAGCTTCCTTTTGCATTGTATAGCGACGCTTGGTCAGGTAGCATCACAATATAATGAGTCCAGATGAGAATGTGCTGTCACTTCATGTTAATTTAATGCGTTCATTTAAGTGCTGCAGACAGTGTACCTGCAACAGCCCTACACAAATCAATTTAATCTAAGCATAGATGAGGCCGTGGTTGCTTGTTGGATGGCAAAACATTGAAAAATTGATGAACATGAGCTGATGATCGCTAATGCCTTGTCCATTACATCTTGCAACAAATTAAAATGTCTTCATTTGGGATAGTCTCAGTCTAGCTAAAAGGTTGCCATCGATACAGCCAATGATGTTTGGTATCCGCCGGCATCGTTCATTGTAATACCCCTCCTTTATTTCTTGTTGGAGATCATATTCATGCGGGAACTTGAAGAAAAGATGTGCCTTCCTTGTCTGTGCAGGAAATAGACATAGTACTACGCAAGATACCAACACCTGGCTACAGCCCATTAGTTCCTGAATGAAACCCAAGTGCACACAACACCTGCAAATGCATGGGAATTGCATTGAACCTTTGTGATGGGCTTTTCAGATTGTCTTTAATTAGTTCAACCAATTCACTGATGTCTTGGTAACCTAAATATTTGTAGAAGCTTTGTGCCACTCAGAGTGACTATTGGGTTGATCCTATCAGGGATAACCCTTTCTCGGCTGAAAACAGCTCAAGATACACCATTCAGTAACTCTCTCCACACTTTACGAGCACCAGGGGCAGACCTACAGAGGGGCAGAGGGGGTCAACTGCCCCCCCGCTGTCGAGCCTTGCCCCCCCTAGCTGCCCCGCTGAAAGAAGTTCTTAAAAGTATACTTGTAACACAAATCACCTCAATGTCTAAAATCCCCTCAAAGCATCAAAATAAAAGATGAATTCACCAAAAAAAAAAAATTTTAAATATAATATTCGGCTCCTCAAATACTTAGCTATGGTCCTGCATCAAACATGGGGAGTCTGCGTGAGGAGCCTCCTGCTCCGCGCTGGCGTGTGTCAGTTGGCATGGACTCATGTTGGAGTCAAGAGTGGAGCCACTTAGCCATGCAACTTTCTCTGAGTAAAGTCAGTTTCCCCTGGTGAATAAAGTTAACTTAAATTTGTAATAGATGGAATCATGTACGCTAAAGGCGATGATTCAATGCGTTCATTAATTGCTGATCAAAAGTGACTCACTCCCATATGATTTGTTGGAGCATTTTTCTCTTTGGTTAGTTTTGATTATATAAAAAACAAGAACCCAAAGAGTTGCTAATAAGTTTTAGTGTTATGTGATCAAGATCACAGCAATGAAGCCGCATAAAACCAGGTCCCTCCTGTCAGGGCAATGGCTATGGGCACAGACCCGTATCTCTAGCCTGTATGCTAAAGGTAAGGCAGTGGTATTTTTAGCCTCCCGTCTCATTCTATCACAGGGTAAAGGTCCAGGCGGGTCCGTACGGACTACCGTTAGGCCTTTTTGCAAACATATGGATGGTATGTCCTAATGAATTTGGCATGTGTCAGCCGAATCAAGCAAAATTTCTAAAATTTAATTGAAACTTGAAATATAATTGTTATTAATTTACCGTATATATGTTTGTATAGATCTAGCAATTCCATTTCTTGACGTAGCTCATAAGAACTCGCGGCAGGAGCAATATCCGACTTGGCGGAAATTCCACCACATGATTGGAGATCTATGTAGCCTGACAATCATCAGACGATCATCTTAGAAATCTAGCTGTTCTCAGTGTTGAAACAGCGTGCAAAACAGCTGGATTTGGATATTTTTATGAGACATTTTGCTGTACAGAACAACAATCATTGTCTTAAGCTCTCTTATAAGAGATGGCCAATATCAGTCCTGGACTGTGACTTAAGTACTTTTGCTGAATTTATTTTGAGGTACTTTTATTTCATTAGGCCGAATTATTCACTCTGCTGCATCTTGTAAGGCATGATAATACAGTGCATTCGGAAAAAGGACACTGGGAATAAAATAAGAAGTATTCTGTTGAAACTTAGTATCTATAAAACTAATTAGGACTATTAATTACACAACAGTGTACTTTTTCACATCATACAAAGAACGCAAAATTAGTCAGGCATCACTGTCAGAACTCACTGTTCTGTTGTCAGCTGCATGATTTGTGCACATGTCATTCACCTAGTAGTTTTAACATATAAAGCAGTACACATTACACAACCTAAAGCACTAATGGCCCGACAATGAAAAGTTGAAACTGATCATCCAGGTTCATCCGTGTATAGGGCTATCGTCATTTTCTGTAATCTGGCGCAAAGTGGTTACTGAATTACTCCAAAAGTGTCATTATTGTTCTGTTGAGTGTGGCACAACCTCCACTTACTTGACATCATTAGACAGAAGGCATAGTTATATAACACCTAATGCCATTTTAAATCAAAGAATGTTAAGTAATTTCACCATTAAATTGACCATTTATTGTTGGTTTCTTTTTTTGGGACACACTGTACAATAAATACAGCGAAGAATATTTTTCTGAAACTGTTCCCCAATTTTCAGACGCAGTGTTTTTGCAGATTGGTGAATCTCTGCCTATCTTTTCTTACAACGTCTGATATGTTTCCTATGCTCTATGGTGAATAAAATATAGGTGTATGAGATTTGCTAATCATTGTATTCTGTTTTTATGCCCGTTTTACAAAATGTCCCAACTTCATTGGAATTGGGGATTTCCTTATTCCGCCTTGAGGATGTCCCATCCCACCCCTCCCAGACCTCTTGCCACCCCTTTGCCACCCCATGTAAAATTTTCTAGATCCGCCACTGACCAGCAGTCAGAAACTCTTGCTAAAAATGGCCAGTTCATGAAGGGATAGCGATGTGATTGCGATTGTCCAAATTTAACAAGGGCTTTGTGAAATCATGCTAAAATTAAGCAAGGGGCTTGGTGATGCGAGTGCAGTTAACCGATTTCAGTGAGCACTTTGCATCCTGTGACGGTTGCATGACACAATTAGTGATGAGAGGACTTTGCATGTCCACAATTTGTGAGGTCTTTATGAAACCGGTCCCTGATCGAGCAGTCAAATTCTACTAGCGATGTAGCACTATACTAGTAGAAACAATTATAGACATGGGGGACAATTTCATTTAGATAATGGTATGTTATTCACAAGTTCACAGATGCATTTTGCCGTCCTTAGAAGATCTTTGTGAAGGGACGGCCCCTATTCCCACGTTGGAGACGTCAACCTCCACCACGAACTGGAGAGTAGGGTCAGGAATGGTTAGAATGGGAGCTGAGGTGAACCAAGTCTTGAGATCAGAAAAAGCCTGTTTGGCTTCTTTGGACCATTGAAACTGAATATTGTTGGATGTGAGAGCAGTGAGAGGAGCAGCCACAGAACTGTAATTACGGATGAACCGTCTGTAAAAATGAGCAAAACCCAGAAAGCGTTGAAGTGACTTACGATCAGGGGGTGTTGGCCAGTTGGTGATGGCCTCAATCTTAACCGGGTCCATCTGGATTGTGCCAGGCTAGATGATGTACCCCAGGAAGGAAGGGGTCTGGATGGACAATTTGTACTTTTCAGCTTTGACAAAGACAGTTCTCAAGCAGTTGCTTGAGTACAAGGCGCACATGGTGGACATGGTCTTCCTGTGACTTGGAGAAAATCAAAATATCATCAAGATAAACAAATACAAATGTATTAATCATGTCCCGGAGTACATCATTAACTACATTTTGGAAGACTGCTGGGGTGTAAGTAAGGCCGAAAAGTAAAACCAGGTACTCCCAGACGCCAGTAGGGGTATTAAAAGCAGTCTTCCACTCATCTCCTTCACGAATACGAACTAGATGGTAAGCATTCCGTAAATCTAACTTGGTTAATATCTTCGCCCCCTGGAGGAGATCAATGGCGGTATTCATGAGGGGTAAAGGGTATCTATTCTTGATGGTAATGTCGTTGAGGCCTTGGTAATCAATGCAGGGCCGTAAGGACCCGTCCTTTTTCACCACAAAAAAAAATCCTGCTCCAGCAGGAGAAGGGGAGGGATGAATGATTCCTGCCGCAAGCGACTCACTGAGACTTCTCCATGGCCAGGGTTTCGGGGCGTGACAGGAAAACAGATGACCTCTAGGGGGCATGGTGCCAGGCTTGAGTTCTATGGTGCAACCATAAGGTCGGTGGGGGGGTAGTCTGGTGGCAAGAGTTTTTGAGAAAACTTCTTTGAGGTCGAGGTATTCAGGGGGAACCTTCTCCAGGTTCGGGATATCTTCCGTAGAGGGAACAGGAACATGAACTTGAGCATCACTGACGCAGTTCTGAGCACAGTCGGGACTCCAGCCCTTAATCTCATGCCTCCCCCAGTCAATCTCAGGGAGGTGTTTCACCATCCAAGGATGTCCAAGAACCACTGGGGCATGTGGGGACTGAATCAGGAAGAGTTTAATACTCTCCTGGTGATTGCCAGAGATACGTAGCTTGATTGGGTTGGTGACATGGGTGATATGAACAATATTCTGACCGTTGATTGAGCTGGCAACCCGATCCGGGAAGATCGGCTCGATGGGGATGGAACACTTCTGGGCTAAATCCTGATCTATGAAGTTTTCTTTGGCCCCTGAGTCGATCTGAGCGGAGGTCTTCCTTCCTCACCCAGTCCACTCAAGGGAGACAGGAAAGCAGGTACGGTTTCTTGAGGAGAGATCAATGGGAGTTACGCCCATTGACGCTCCTATGCTCGTTAATGGGTGTGTGCCTTTTACTGGGCACCGGGAGATGTAGTGACCCTCCTTGCCACAGTAAAAACAAGCCTGCTCACTTTGCCTGCATTCTCTCTCCTCGCTGGTGAGTTTAGTGCGGCCCAGCTGCATGGGTTCCGAGTCGTAGGGAGGCTTGGCTTTGTCCGGCTGAGGTGGGGGAGGCATCGCCAACAATGGCTTGGGAGTACTGACTCGTATAGCGGACCGTCTACTTTCCTCCAGGAGGGAGTCGATGCGGATAGCCATTTCGATGATTCGTTCCAGACTCTCGGGCAGATCACGTAGGAGTAGTTCGTCTTTGATTCGTTCGGATAGCCCAAAGATGAAGGTGTCATATAGGGCTCTTTCATGCCACCCACTGTACGTGGCTAGGGGCTGGAACTCAATGGCGTAGTCAGACACTGAACGACCCCCCTGGCGGATGCAAAGAATTTCCCTCCCAGCCTCGTGCCGATGTCTGGAGCGGTCAAACACACCATTCATCTCTTCTCCCAACAGACCCGATGACTGAACACAGGGCAGTCCCGCCTCCCAGGCAGATATAGCCCACTGTTTGGCCTTCCCAGTAAGCTGCTTAATGATGTAGGCTACGCAAGCTTGCTCAGTGGGGAAAGTGGAAGGCTGTAGGCTAAAGATTAACTTGCACTGGGTCAGGATGGCTCGGCAGGATCCTGGGTCACAAATCGTACTTCTCCAGTGGAGGTAATCGTGGTTCATGGAGCAGAGCAAGTGGGGCAGAGGCCGTAACAGACACCGGAGCAGGCATAGTGGTGACAGGTTGTTGGGGAGTGCGGATGGGTAGTGCACTCTACAGGGAGCGGGTGAGATCCGTCATCTGATGTGTCATGGTCTGCATGTGCTTCATCATGACCCGTAGCTGCCATTGCTGAAGCTCCAACTGGGAGCCCTTGTTCTTCTACTGCAGCTTGCAGTGGATGGGTACTCGCTGGCTCTATGCTGGTCAGAACGTATTGTGATGATACGCTCAGGAAACAGTTGCGAGAACCAAGCAATGCAGTAGATCTGATTTTATTGATCAAGGGGGAAATCCCCCGCAGGGCAGAAGGCAAAGGTACAAAGTCCAGTATCCAAAAATCACAATCCAGTTGGACAAAAATAGAGTCGAAAAACAGGGCAGCAATCACAGTACTCATGGTCGGACAAAAATAGGCTTGGTACACAGGCACAGGTATGTCAGAGAAGCAAAGCCAAAATCCAGTGTGCGTAATCCAAACCGTGACCAGGGCAGCAATCACAGAATTCGTAGTCGGGCAGAAATGGGTCAAAAACACAGATGCAACAATAATCCAAAAAAACAAAGCCAAAAATCGAAAACAGGGATGGTCCAGTCAGAAGAGAATCACTGAGAGTACAAGGCGAGAAAAAGCATGGCACAAGCAAACTGAGAGAAACGTTCTGACAAGGAAGTGCTGTGAAAAGACTCCTATTATACATTCTCGGGCAGTCACATGCTACACAGACCCCAGGTGCAGGAAATGATACTAATTACCAAGGAAGGAACAAGAGAGAGAACCTTATCACATAAAATAGTCAAAAGCCAATACGCGGACAGGGATCACAAGACAATCCTATAGACATACATATGGCTCCGGTCAGGGAGTTCTAATGTGCAAAGATAATATGAGAAAGGACAGCGTGAGCAGGTGTGGAGGATCCATTGAAACACAGCAGAGAAGATTAGGTAAAGACAAGAGGCAGAGACTAGAACAGGGCGAGTGCTGAGAGCTTGTTAATCAATTAGTAAGTGCGGCTATATAATCCCTAATGCTCGTTAGTTACTCTAGCGAAAACAATAAACTGTCAGAATTGGTTAGTAAAATAGAAAAGTAAGGCAAAGGAAGTAAACCAGACTGGAAGGAATGGTTGAAATCCAGAAACCATTAAATCACCCGAAAGAGTGGCACGCAATACCGGGGCTGTGAGCAGAAACAAGACAAGAGGCCAGTCACGGGAAGACAAAGTGCAATGCATGGTTGGAACAAAAACACGGACCGGAATATAACTATGGTGAAAAAGTAAAACATGGATAAACAAAACTAAGACAATACATGAACACTAAGTAACCAAATCACAATACATAATCCAAGGCACAGTCAGACATAGCAAAGATCCAAATACAAAGAGATCAGGGACGTAGCAAAGCAGATCATGGACATGGCAGACAGGCAGAATCATAACAGTTCCACGGATTTGTGGGCACTCTGGAGGTTGGCTGTATGGATTTGCTGTGAGCATTGGACTGTGCAGAAGAAGAGGAGAGAGCAGAGCCATGAGTGTGGCCACCTCCATTGGAGTTGTGCCAGCACAGAGAAAGCTGGGTTATGTCAGCAGTTTTCAAGGTTTTATTTCCTGGGCTCACTGTATTGGGAAATGTTAAGTGCAAGTCAGTCAAGGGGGTGGTGCTGTAGATGTTATTTCTGTTCGCTGTGGACTGCATGGGAGATGCAGTTCTATGGACCATACACCAGAATTAGATAAGAGAAATGTCAGGCTAAACATTTGATTGGGGAACTGTGGAGTGACCTGTGCAAAAATGGTTGTTACCTCTAGTTTAAATGTGAGATATAGATTGATACAATTTAACTTCCTTCATCAGCTGTTTATCATCCCATATGAACTGCACAAATAAAGCTGTAATACATCATCCCTTAGATTTAGAAGTGGCTTAGATGAGGGAACATTCCTACACTCCACTTGCTGGAGAACTTTTTGCGACAATTTGAATGCAAATTTTGCCTCTCTGTCACCAGAGACAATGAGGCAACGGAGGTCTTTGATGTTCACCATGGTGCATATGCGTTATGCCTCCAATTTAGATGCCATATTCATAAACTTTTTTCTATTTTGTATCCAAATACGTTTGATTATATTTCCGAATACAACCTGACTTAACTGTAATTTATGTTTTAAACATTTCTAAAGACACTTAACAAATCTGAACAATTCATAAAAGTTTTATTAACGTGAATAATTATCACGTGATGCGGATGTCGGGCAAGCATCAGGCATCTGCCATAGAGAACCATTGAAAAAAAGATGGACTAAACTGCTTGTTTTTTTTCTCAATGGAATGAAGCAGAACTGTGTGCTCAAAGGTAGTTTAAAAATAGAATTTTTCCACCTGAGGCATATATCCATGAATATTACCTGATTACACTAAATGAATGGGCAAATGTCAAGCAGTAAATTTAGTCACACTCCTCCATTTCTCCCCTGTCCCAGGCTGCAACTTACACCCAGGTAACCTGGTTAACCTGCTGCCTTCTGATACTTATGTAGACCCACCAGCAGCGATAAGTGTACAAAACTCCTTTAGTAGTCTTCACAAGCTTTGTTCCCTTACCTAACATTATTCTTGAACATCAACATACACAGCAAGGTTTGAACTAAGCGGTATTGCATCACACTTGCGATCTAAAAATGCCTACTTTTGAACCAAAATGAAAAATACCAGACAAATGAATTGCAGCTCCTGCGAAAGAATATCCTAACAACATACTGTAGGTGGAATAACTTCAAATTTTAGAATATAATCATACAACTAGTGTACTATCAAGTAGGTTGACAAACTCTTACCAAGCTAACTTGCTGTTACAAACCTGTCACAAGGGTCACAAATTAAAGTATGAATATGAAGTCTCCCCCATTATCCTGCCGTGATTCGAGCATTGAACACGTTGCTTTTGTATTTCTGTTGCTAGCTTGTTTTTTTTCGCGATTTATGTTATCTGGACCGCCCCTTACCTGTGTTTACTCGTTAGGTGTCGATGGTAAAGTAAATTTTTTCAGAGCCATTGATACTATTACTCGGTCTGCTCTGCTGAGCCAGGAATAAGTTTCTCGAAAGAACAAGCAAATTTACATAGTTGGAGCCATTGACAGTGAATGGACGAGCTATGTAACTTACTAGCTTAGTTGAAAAGCTATGCTTTTGAGAAACGTATCCCAGGTCCCCATTGTTAACACAAGTTTGATCCAAAATAAAAGTTGATAAAATCACCTAAAAACCAACTGTTTATAGCTCAGCACATTGCCTCCTGTTGTTCGCTTGACTTCCAGGTTCAGAGAATGACGTTCACCTCACGTACAGGCTATTTTTAGATACCGGGCAGGTCCTCATTAGTACCTACCCTTCAAAGGTATTAAATAGCGAATGCAATCACCATCACTGAGATTGCTTTCAGGCTTGGTAAGTCACTATGCATATGCTAAAATTTTGTATTTGCATTTTCTCCTCCCATATTTTGCATGCTAGGATAGCCATGCCCCTTATTACATATTCATTAGGGCCGAAAGTACTAACTGCATAGAATGTGCAAATTTGCCGAGTTCAAAGATGCAATCCTCAGTGCCCACCCTTAGTAGATAAGATTGCAGGTAAATTTGCGGGTGATATGGCATTTGCGCGCGTTTCTATACACGCAAAGCTTTAGTAGATCATGCAATGGTGTTCATATGTAAGCATGTAACACAAGATAAAATGTTAGGTGAAGATTTAGGGAGTATATGTAGAAATCTTCTGAGGAGGGTGTGATTTTCTTCTGCAAAATAGCTGTTGTTAGAAAAAAAAGTGTGAATTCCCCTTTTTAATGCATCAGTACTATTTTACAGTCAACTAAGCTTGACACACCTCAGGGATTAAAGATCTTCATCATCATGACAGATTTCTTGTTTGTTTTTAAAAATGTGCAAGCCCAATTCCAAAAAAGTTTGGATGCTGTGTAAATTGTAAATAAAAACAGAATGCAATGATTTCCAAATCTCATATACCCATATTTTATTTGCAATAGAACATAGACAACATATCAGATGTTGAAAGTGAGACATTTAAAAAGAAAATGACAAAATAGGAGCTGGTTTGCTTTTAGTCACCCTGACTTATCCAGAGATTTAGTGGAGTAACTTGCCGAATACTCGCCGAAAAGTTTGAGAAAAAAGATGTGTCCTTGCAGACTGACAAAGATGCTCAGCAGTGTCCCTTTTACCTCCAGTGAACAAAAGATGAATGGAAAAAAACTGAACTCGTTTTTTTAAAGAGGCCACAAACTCCTAACTGATGGGTGGTTAGACATGTCTGAGAAAATTAAGGTGAATAACGTGCTGTCATTCACATCCAATCCAGGAAAATCTTCAAAGTCAAGTAAGATATATTCTGGCATGGAAAAATCAGCTACAATTTTTCTAGCTGTGCATTTTAATTCCATGATTTTTCACAAATCTACCCAGGATGATGGCAATTTCGAAGTGAATGTGCGAGTGACTGGACAAATTGACCACTCTAAAAAAACCTTACATTTTTCAGGCTCATAAGACAAGCTGAAAGGCAAAAGCTTGAATCAGAGCTGGGAGAATTTTCATCAATGCACATTTACACTAAAAAATTAGCAGCTGCAGATGAGGGAAAACTTGTTTGTGGAAATATGCACGAAGTGCCATCAATCACAGCCCTGCACAAAATCCTTAGCCTCTTGAAAAAGTTACAGAACAGAATGGACCTTTATCCCTACCTGGATTGTGTCAGAATTCAAGAACTCTGAGATTTGACGGAATAGGAAATAACTAAAACATCTGTTTAGCATTTGGCAACTTCCTCATTTGTTACCCGCATGTTTATGCTTTCCCAGCTTTACCTGCTCATGGACTGAAAGAAAAAAGTTAGCTTTGTCCACATAGTATCATTATTAAATACCAATATTCTCTCCTTGGGAAATTGTTTGAACAGGTTTTTTGAACACTAAAGGGCATGGAAAATAGTGTGTCAGAGGCTCCATCAAATCCATTCTGCTGCCCAAGTCTTGTCAGCATACTGAAGCACTACTGAACATTATTGCCACTTTGGGCAGGTCATATGCTAAAACAACTTGGGCAAGCAAGAGCCTCAAACACTCACTCAGAGAACTGGTGCCATACACAAAAAGCAGTTGTCCTGAAGAACTAATTTTACAGATGGATATGTTCATATTTGGAAGAATGTTTGGTATTATGAAAGAAATTCACCAGACTGTCATATAGGAAGGGAGGTCAGATGCCCCAGGCCATCAACAGTCTCCAAGTCAAGAAAAGAAGTTGGGGGGGGGACCAGAGGAACTGACAGGCAAAATACTATAATCCACCAAAAGCGCAGCCAGTCAAAGCAACTACTGATAGAGGTCCTCTATGGTCGTGGCATTGAATCGTTGGACATCAGACCGTAATACTTTCCAAATGGACAACCTGCTGTAAATTCCTGTAATTTGCGGGAAAAATCCTGTAAAAATCAATTTATTTCGAAAAGTTGCGTGCTTACGGAGGTGGGGTATTCGACAAAAGTTAGGACTCATTATCATGTTTCAATACACCCCAAGTCAATTTCACACCGGAATTCTCCTTTAAGATCTGAAAACTGTCTTCTCACAAACGTACAGCGTGGTGCATGTTGTGCTCTGTAAGGGTGTGTATTCCCTGACTAACAGACAATTCAGAACAAATGTCGGCACTGACAATTTGAAGTTATTAATTTGTAATACCGCACTGACAATTTATAGCTATTAATTTGTAATAACCCTGTATTTTTATGGGTACTGACCACACTTGAGAACCTTGGAGATGCAGCTAAAACTGTAAAAATAAATAAATAAATAAATAATACAATGGCAAAAACTTATATCATACACAGTGGCGTCTCTGGAAGTGATGATTGGTGGTGCCCAAACCACGCCTTTGCATCAATGATTGTTCCTGGCTCGTACTCAGTTATTTTCCATTATTAACACGTTTTCCAATTTGAAAAATACTGATTTGGCAATAGAAGTTACGGTTTCTCTCTCCATGCGATCTATTGATGACTAAATAATGGGATAAATTCAGATCAAAAAAATTATTTAGGCTACTCAAAAATTGTTCAACCCTTAATGAAAGACAAAATGCTCTCAAACGTCTGCGCTACCTTTTCCACAAAACAAGTGATTTAACTGGCGCTTCATGATCGTTTTGTTTAAATAAAATAAAGGGCCATTTGAAACGTCTGTGTGCAATTCTGAAGAATGCTGATTTAAATGCATGAAATTTCGCGTCCAGATTAATGATTGTCGCCGTACCAAAATGTACCGTACTGTACCGGCGTGTTCTCTGAGTGAATCTATTGCTCAGTCCCTCAAGGAAGTTGCATGTTGCGATTGCAACTATTAAAGCAAATTCAACCAATCCACGCAAATTTCTTGCGGACAAAAAAAATAAATCGCCAAGACATCGCAACTTTCATTGCCACTTATAAAAAAAAGTTACCGCAAAATAAATAAATAAATAAAAAGCCAGGAAAATTCTGGAAGGATTGTTTGCCAATTATTCTTATGATTGCGTGCAAGACAGGGTTAGTAATTGTTTTAAAGGGGAGCTTTGGGCCCCACCAATCTTTAGTCCTAGTGATGCCCCTGATTATACAACATGTAGATCCGACCGAGTAATCTTAATTGGTCAACCAGATGTTTATAATGTTCTCAAATGAACAAGACAGCATGGGTAGCCTGTGCTGAAATGAAAAATACCTCATCACTGAAATATTCAATTTGAATATTATATAAATGTTAAAAAATGTTGCAAATAGTAAAGCAATACGAACGCTGCATGTTTTTGAAGGCTTGTGTTTTTTGTTTGAGAATATTGTATACACCTGAACTTTGTACTTTTAAACTTGATATGTTTTCAATGAAAAAAAAAAAAAACGATTTTATCGCCGGAGCACAAAAAACAATCCTGAGCCAAGCAACCCCACCATAATTGGCCAAAACCCACCAGTTCGGCAGCCAATCACAGCCCCATGCTCCCCAACAAAACCAACAGCTGACAACAGACACAATAAGTCAAACAACCCAGTCGCAACAATATTACGAATGAATGGATGTTATTTCTTTGGTTATACAAAAGACAATTATAATAATACATGATGCGGAAAAATTGACAAGGAATTGTAAATAGTCATTTTAATAAACTGAATTGAATGAATTGATAATGACATGAATAGCTATTCTTATATCCTGTAAGTTCAGCGGTTTTATATTATTAGGCTGTCAGGAAAAAAAACAATAAGTGGGTTTTCTCGCGGCATACCTAGGAAGCTCTCACGGCACACCAGTGTCCCACGGCACACAGTTTGGAAAACACTGGCCTAGGCCATTGATTTGATTAATTTGTCAATTTGTTTGCGTTTGTACATTGAAACGAACATTTTATAAATCAATAGATCTGTGAAAACTGTTGTCTTTATTTCAGAGGTAAATTGATAATGGCCTAAAAAGGTAATTAGCTAAAGACCCCAAAAGGTGGGGTTGAAATTATATAACTCTTTTCAGCCTTCATGTTACGGGTTCATTTTTTTTCTTTTGCTGCTTAGCCACTTTAATCGGAGCTAACATTAAATTGGATTGACACAACCCCAGCTGAAATGAAACGTCTGCTGATGAGTTTATCAAAATATAGATGTTTCTTCTAGCGCCAACACTGAAAAGCCGTTGCCTATATTTAAATATAACCGTTAATGTAAGTTTGTTGTAGATGAAGATCAGCTGTGCTGGTGAGTCATCATCACGCACCTTGTTAGCTTAAAAATGACTGAGATGTCGGCAGAAGTATAACTATCAGTTCATGAAAAAATGATTTTTTCCAGCGGATATTCAAGTTACAACACGATTGAGCTAGCAAAGCAGTTTTGTTTTGCTATGTGCGGTATTTATTCAGTTTTGGGAAATCACAATGTCTAGAAAACACAAGCCCAAGTTGGCTGGCTGACAAGGACTAGTTGACATCAGATCTCATGTATTTCCACTGAAACGGGAGAATACTAGAAAAAAAGCTCTTATATTTTGAGAGCAAAATGCCCACAGTATAAATACATTTTGATAAAACATTTTATTTTGGTGGTAATAGTTGTATAATGGCATCATGACGCTCGAGGGTGTGCTTAGTCATTATTGTCACTTCAGCGATGCTAAGGAACTTGGCGCAAGCGCCTCGCTCCTGGCCTCATCACTGTCATGACAGTAATACGGTCAAGCATGCCCTCGGGTGTAATAATGCTTGATTACGGAATATCCCCAGCACTTAAAGAGGACATAAAACACTAAATGTAGTTATCTTGATTTAATGAAGGTCTCTCACCCTAAAAAGATTATTTAAGTTTTACCACTGATGGAGAAAGAAATGTCAAAATCTTGTCATTGAAGTTCAACTATCAAAGCAAAGGAGGGCGCCATTGATATTGTGTTGCTGGACGTGACGTCATTGCAGTGGTTGGCTCAACTCGTCAAGCAAGCGCTTGCACTGAGGAACTACATCCGTTCATTCAAAATGACAGAGAAAGAGGAGCAAATTAAAAAGCGAGTTAACAGAGGCATGTTTTGCATTGCCCCTGGATATTTAAATGAATTTTTCAGAGTCAAAGATCGGGAGAGACCAGTACATTTCCATAATTTGCCACATAAACGACCACCTGCTCTCCAACGTTGGCTAGCTGCACTCAAAGGGAAGAACCCACCAGTTAGCAGCCACAACGTTATGACAACTTCATGGTGACATCATAACGACGACGTATCAACTTTGTGTTTAGGTTGTGACGAAGTTGTTTGGTAGTTTTACCACAACGTTGGATTTTGGTCAGATGAAGGTAGTTTTGCAACAAGCCACAACGTTATGACAACTTCATGACGATGTCATGAGGACGTTGTATCAACACTGTGTTTTGGTTGTGACGATGTTGTATAGTAGTTGCACCACAACGTTGGATTTCAGTTGGATGAAGGTTGAGCGTGAGTACCATGAGAAGGGGGTTTAAAATGATGGGGGAAAATTTTTCAAAGGTAGGGGTACATGCGGTGCGAGGCAAAATTTTTTTTTGCGATAACGCTAGTTATCACTGCTGGGCGCTAGTGTGGTGACATTCACTCGGCATCCGTTCTCTCCAACTCCTTCTGATCTTCTTTTGCTATGTGTTTTCTTTTTTTCCTTCTACATTGATGACGCTGTGAGCAAAGGTGAAGTTTTGCATTACGTGTTAGGTTAGGCATTGTATTAGTAACTGCAGCGGGACTCCAACCAGGCAACCTGAGGACAAAGCAATATCAAATACACTATTGACTGTGGTCTTAACCACTATACCAACTGAATTGTTACCACTGCTATGCATCAGTTTCTATTCATCGCTGAAACGTGAAAGACAACCAAAGGTATGATTATATATAAAGAGTGATATATAAATTTTTCTTTTATGTGGCATATCCACTATATATGAAGAAACTAGGCAAAAATCGCATGTAGAGCATTTTTGCCTCAACCGAACACAGTTCAAGCACCAATCAAGTAAATAAGCATGTCACAAAACATAGGATAAAATCATATCAGCGCTGAATCGCCAGATATCCGCTAAATATTCAACCATCGTTTTCAGAGTTGTTCCCTGACAGAAACGTTTGAATACTGATAGCACAGTACAAACAAGGTCAGTGACTTGTTTTCTCGGCTCATTTTTAGTACAAGCAATTTGATTTATTGGAGACAGTCAGAAGTCGTATCCCAGTGGTTAGGCTAAAGCATTGCGAATCAAAAGATGTGAGGTTTGTTGCTGGTTTAGTAAGCTTTGAGAAGACTGATTACAAAAGCAAAGTTGATATTTTTCTTGTATAAATAATTGCTGGGGTTTCTATTCTTTTCACTTTTCCACCTCATTCTTTAATCTTTTTTGGATTCATAATCTTATTAATTTTTAAAAAATAAATCTGCTCCGGTGGAGCCAAACTTCATTTTCTTTGTATTTATTGTCTTTGAATGGGAAATTGTATAGACTACAGGACTGGCAGAAATAATATTAAGAATATAAAAATTATAAATTCGAAAAATTTAAAACGGGTTGTATTTGGGAATGTATGCCTGTAGTGACATATATAAAATAAGATGGGTTTTACAGTTTAATAACCGAGAAATCTCATTTGGCACACCAATTTGGAGAAGCCACCTAGACATTCCTCTCTGATTTTGTTCTGATTTACTTGATTAGAATAAACTTTGGCACAGATAATGGTGAGATTCTGCGTTGTGAATTTTTTGAGGTTTCAGACTGCAATTCTAAGTTTACAAGGGATAGAAGTTGTTCCAGGACCACTTCATCTGACATGGCCCCCTTGGCTGCAGTGGTTCTGCCAATGGATTGGGGTGGATGCAGGAAACAGATTTCTTGGCAGTTTTACAGCATTTTGCAAGACGCTCCCGCGTGACCTCGCAGTCGAAGTTGCTTCTACAATTAGGCAATCATCCATCACACCTCTCTGTGGTTGCTACTGACTTTTGCAAGTCACATGGCATTGTACTCCAGTCTTTTGAACCCCACTGCTCCCACCGTCTGCAGCCGCTCGACCGAAGTGTTTTTGGTAGTCTAAAGCAATACATTAACAGCGTAGCAGACAATTGGATGCGAATGAACCTTGGAAGAACTTTGACCATCTAAAACATCCCAGGTCTTGTGGCTAAAACTCTGCCCCAGGCTGCGACATCAAGCAGCATTTCATCTGGGTTCGAGTGTACCGGTATCTGGCCCTTGAATCCAGATATTTTCAGTGAGACAGACTTTGCTCCAGCTTTTGTGGCCAACCGTCCTGCACCAGCTCCATTGCCAGTGCCAGCTTTATCACCAGTGCCCTCTTCATCACCAATGTCCGCTCCATCACCAGTGCCTGCTCCCTTAAGACACCACCAACCTAGCCAGAGCCCATTTGAGCTGCATCCCCATGAGTCAGCCATTATGTAGATGGTGAGAGTTTGTGTCTGTGTGAGTCTTTGAATGTGCATGTTGAGCCTTGGTAAGCATTTTTAAAAAAATATTATCTATCCAGGTATGCTTGTGGTTTCAGGAACATCTGGTGGCACGCCTATACAGAGATTCAGCCCAGAAAAGGTTCGCTCATATCCAAAGGCTGGCTCGAGGAAAAAAATAAAAGGAGAGGCAGAAAATTAACTTGTCTTGATTTTCTTGCTTCAATAAAAACAAGCTGATTCTGGCTATCATCTCATTGAATGTTGCAAGTCAACAGCAATACTGACCAACACCCCAGTAAAAGCTGCTTTGGAGCAGGAGAGTTGGCAGAGGGGCCAGAAAAAACAGTCCTCTTCAAAACGCCCAAAAAAAAAAACGTTGTTTAATGGACACGATGCAACCACAATTTCTCAGGGCAATGAAGAGAATTGTCTTGCTTGTGGGGAGACATTAGCCTCATCTTTGCCTGGAGAAGTGTGGGTGCGGTGCATCTTTTGCCTGCTGTGGTCACGAGGCATGCACTGAGGATGCAGCTCATTATATCAGTCACAACTGTGATAATGGGTAAATTAATTTCAATTTTTATCAGTGGACCAATTGCACATTAAACATGTTCACGTTTACTTTTGAAACATTTGAAGCTAATTAAACTGTTTCATACAAATGTCTGTTTTTGTTTCAGTTTTAAAGACAGTAATTTAAGAATCCAGTTAATTTTATCACGTTCCTTTTGTCCTGCCCGTGTGCTACTTTTATCCTGACTGGAGGGGTCGAAAGTAGCAATGCGCAACTTCCGTTCAACGTCAAATGATGCCGAAGTCAATATATATTGGGATGATTTAGCTCCTGATATTGACAGAGCACACACGAAACTAGTTAATCGCTCCAAAAGTTTTTTTTTGGTCTGTCTATGTGAAACAAGTTACTTTTGTACCAGCTCTCCCCTATATCCAAGTGTGTGACCCAGTGCCAAAGTCTTGCAGCTCAAGTTATGAGGCAGATACTCTTTGGTGGCACGTACTCATACCACGAAAAATATATGTAAGATCTTGCCGCCACTCTCCAGACTTCTGTTTCCGCAGAGGTCTCCTATGAAGTCGAAAGAAAGAAATTAAACTTTTCACCTGGAACCGTAATTGCAGGGCCGGCGCTAGACCTCAAAATGTTGGGGGCAAAAAAAAATCTCAATCCCTTTATTGACAACAATTCTAATTCTCGATGGTTTTCCATTATTATTGAATTGGAAAACGTGTTAATTATCAAGTGGCAATTGAAGACACGGCTTCTCTCCCCCCATATGATCTTACCGCGACAATATAATGGGCTACGTTTAGTGCAGAGATATAATATTATAAATAGGTTAATGCAGTGGTTCCCAAACTTTTTCTGCTGGGCCCCCCTTTGGTACATAAAAAAATCTTTGCGCCCCCCTCCCAAAAAAAATAGGTAATACATACGCACATTTTGTTTTCAGAGACCATTGCAGTTTATTCCACTCATTGTAATTTATATAAACCTCAACCTTTTTGGAAAAAATGTAAGTAAACGGTCATAAACTGTAGATTGTCATAAACTAAAACTAGGCTACTTTTAGAATTGGAAATAGCAAAATAACAAACAACCACGGTGTAATTATTTTAAGTGTAACTGTTTTCAAGCACTTTAACTGTGTAATTACGTTCAGTGTAACAGGTTTATTTTTTTAATATACAACAACATTGCTATTTATGCATTTTCCGGACACCAACAGAAACTTACTTGCATACAGCCAATCAGCAACCTTGTGCGGACCGCTGAAGGAGTGTCTCGAGACAGTTACATTTTCCTCTCTTCACTGGCCTCGCACTTTTAAGTTAAAATACGTTAACCGGGATCGCGTCAGCTTATTCTAGAAAATATGAATGCTCTGCACAGATGATTTTTGTCCAGCCTAGCTGGGAACATTAAAAATGATTGGCACGTTTGGAAACGGCCACAGTTATTTTCCAATTAAGGACACGAAAATTTAATCATGCAAAATCTCTTTTGAAGTATAAAATCATTAGGCTGTATCACACTCCTCTGCCTGAGTATAGCCGTCTACTTAAAATGATGTTTCTATGATGCAGAAAGACAGCGAAGTACGAAAAAAAATTCATGAACACCACTTGCCGAACCCGATATGTTTGTAACGTTCATTTGGTGGGCTAGATAAAAATAATCTGTCGGCATACAGAGCATTCATATTATCGAGAATAAGATGACGCAATCTCGGTTATTTCTGCTTTGTATTCATCGGATTTTGTTCGGTGTCACTTACCATTTTATTATCAATATGCCAGATCAGTGCAGGATAAAAAGCGGCGAGTTGGGTATCGCGAGACTACATTACCGGCTTCAAATATTTGAACAACTACATTCATAAATTATTTATGAAAATGGCAGGCTAGATGAATGATTTGACGAACAGTTATGTTGAGAGTAAGGCGGGAATTTACGATGTAATCGCAGAATTCTGGGCAGCGAATGGACTGTATGCAAATGATTTTCTGTTGGTGTCCGGAACTCCCGCACCCCGCGCCCCCCCTGCAATTGCTCTGTGCCCCCCCTAGGGGGCGCGCCCCCCACTTTGGGAACCACTGGGTTAATGCACTGTGTTATGGCCCCAATTTGTTATGACATATCGGACAGCAAGGGATGACAGACAAAATTGTAAAGCTTTAACAGATTTAGGTCCGGGCCACACTGCCTGCTGCTGCGTTGCGTCTTCCGCAGGTCGCATGCGTCTTTTCGTTTCGGTTCCCATGTTATTCAATGAGAGCGTCCACACTGCATGCCGAAGCTGCGCGTCTCACACATGCAGAAGACATACTGCTCGCATGCGGAGAATATAGATTCGGACTCTTGCCGAATTTTTCCGCAAGACGCATGCGGAAAAAGGCAAACCAGAGCTGAAAAAACGACTGTCAGAAACAGTCATATCGCCATAAATAGGCCTACATGAATTTCGATTAACTGCCGAGGATGCCTGTCTGTTGCAAGCATGAAGCAGACAATCAAAAGATGTAACAACACTTCCGGCATGTTTATCATATTAAAAGCCCGTTTGTACGTACATAATCCCTTCCGCTCGATTCAGCAATGCTTCGTGAAATATTGAAACATGTAGTGGGAAATTCGCGACTTTCATCGTGGGCTGCTGTCATTAAAGGGTATATAGCCTATGGAAAAGTATTTCGTCATTCTCAACTTATTTTTAAAAACTTTAATACGACGTTGCTAGTTTTATTTCGGATTTTTGGACTTTGCGGGAATATGCCATTAATTGCGGTGCCAAGCCAATGAACATAGCTTATTATGTTGATGAAGAAGGTATTAGAGCAGTACTTTTCCGTATCTCTCACTGGCCATGACACCCCCGCGATCGATGAACCTACATCGATGAACCTCCCCACTTGTATCAGCAAGATCAGGTGATTGTTTCCACTTGTAAAGAGAGAAAAAAAAACTAAGCTGGATACAGCATGGACCTACAAAACATCCTTTGGATATAATGGCCAGATGAACCTACAGAACACCAGCCAGTTTTTGAATTGTCTGAACTGTTCCTTTCACGGTCTTTCAGCGCCTAGCCTTTACGAATTGTTTCATCCTTGATTAATGTACAGTGTATCACAAAAGTGAGTACACCCCTAGCATTTCTGCAGATATTTAAGTATATCTTTTCATGTGACAACACTGGCAAAATGACACTTTGACACAATCAAAAGTAGTCTGAGTGCAGCTTATATAACAGAGTTAATTTATTTTCCCCTCAAAATAACTCAAAATATAGCCATTAATATCAAAACCCCTGGCAACAAAAGTGAGTACACCCCTTAGTGAAAGTTGTCAATATTAACATACAACATGTCAACTGTCAATATTTTTTGTGGCCACCATTATTATCCAGAACTGCCTTTACTCTCCTGGGCATGGAGTTTACCAGAGGCTCACAGGTTGCCACTGGAATGCTCTTCCACTCCTCCATGACGACGTCGCGGAGCTGGCGGATATTTGAGACTTTGCGCACATCCACCTTCCGCTTGAGGATCCCCCAAAGATGTTCTAATGGGTTCAAGTCTGGAGACATGCTTGGCCAGTCCATCACCTTTACCCTCAGCCTCTTCAGTAAAGCAGTGGTCGTCTTGGAGGTGTGTTTGGGGCCATTGTCATGCTGCAACACTGCCCTGCGACCCAGTTTCTGGAGGGAGGGGATCATGCTCTGCTGCAGTATTTCACAGTACATGTTAGAGTTCATGTTTCCCTCTCTAACACCTGCAGCACTCATGCAGCCCCAGACCATGACATTCCCACCACCATGCTTGACTGTAGGCACGACACACTTATCTTTGTACTCCTCACCTGGTCGCCGCCACACATGCTTGAGACCATCGGAACCAAGCAAATTAATCTTCGTCTCTTCAGACCATAGGACATGGTTCCAGTAATCCATGTGCTTTGTTGACATGTCCTCAGCGAACTGTTTGCGGGCTTTCTTGTGTCCCGTCTTCAAAAGAGGCTTCCTCCTGGGGTGACAGCCATGCACACCAATTTGATGTAGAGTGTGGCGTATGGTCTGAGCACTAACAGGCTGACCCCCCACCTCTTCAATCTCTGCAGCAATGCTGACAGCACTTCTGCGACGATCTTTCAAAGAAAGTATTTGGATGTGACGCTCAGCACGTGCGCTCAGCTTCTTTGGACGACCAACCCGAGGCCTGTTCTGAGTGGACCCTGCTCTTTTAAAACGCTGGATGATCTTAGCCACTGTGCTGCAGCTCAGTTTCAAGGTGTTGGCAATCTTCTTGTAGCCTTGGCCATCTTCATGTAGCGCAACAATACGTCTTTTAAGATCCTCAGAGAGTTCTTTGCCATGTGGTTCCATGTTGGAACTTTCAGTGACTATTATGAGAGTGTGTGAGAGCTGCACTACAAATTTGAACACACCTGCTCCCTATGCACACCTGGACCTAGTAACACTAATGAGTCACATGACATTTTAGAGGGAAAATGACAAGCAGTACGCAATTTGGACATTTAGAGGTGTAGTTTCTTAGGGGTGTACTCACTTTTGTTGCCAGGGGCTTAGATATTAATGGTTATATTTTGAATTATTTTGAGGGGAAAATAAATTAACTCAGTTATATAAGCTGCACACAGACTGCTTTTCATTGTGTCAAAGTGTCATTTTGTCAGTGTTTTCCCATGAAAAGATATACATAAATATCTGCAGAAATGCTAGGGGTGTACTCACTTTTGTGATACACTGTATATTAGATAGCCTTTGAAAGCACACTCCACATCCCGACACCCTCCCACTACCCCGAAAGTAGAGAGCAAGACCAATTTAACGGGTTTGCTGTGTATTGTAATATGATCGTGTAATTAGATTGTTTGTATGATACGGTCAAGCATGCTTCCCCCACTGTCAATACAAAATATAAATCACGTGTAGTGGGCTATAACGACGCGAGACGAAATAATATATTATTTTATAGTGATTTCTTGGGCAAAGTCGTGCAGAACAAGAGTTGGACGGAGGAGCCCGCAGCAGAGCAGACGCAGCAGACACGCAGGCAGTGTGACCAAGACGCATGTCACCGACATAGCAGACGAGTCTGGCCCGGATGCACTGCTGGGCGACTGCTGGCACGGCAAGTGGTATGTCGACCGGATGGGGGCCAGGTCTGGCAATGATGGCACCGTTTCTGTGATGGCATGCCACATGTGGGCCGGTTGTATGCGAGCTGGCCCTGTGCTGGCCCATACGTGGGCCAGCTCTGGCAAACCAGATCTGGGCCACAACAGGGCTGTCAACCTTTATGTATGTGGGCCAGAATTGGGCCGTAAAAGTGCATTATTTGGGCCAGAACTGGGCCACACCAATTTTGCTATGTGGGCAGCGGCTGCAGTGCTACGCTTGCGGAAGACGCAACGCAGCAGCAGGCAGTGTGGCCCGGGCCTTAATAAAACAAAGACTGACTAAGATTGAAATAAAAAAAAAAAAAAGATAGTAACAGTCCCTTGAGATGGGGTTGCTTTGTTGTGATGTCCTGGGACAGGAAAATGCTCCAACACAGGCTCAAATCCACAAAAACAAGCTTCACAGGTCTAGTTAAGAGTGTCAGGTCTGGTCATATGTATCCTTCCACGATTTCTCCTTGCAATTTCTCCTACTACTTTACACAGTTTTTCTCCTTATACAGTATCTCACAAAAGTGAGTACACCCCTCACATTTTGACAATTAATTTATTATATCTTTTCAAGGGACAATGCTCCAGAAGTGAAACTTCTATATAATCTAGAGTAGTTATGGTACAATATGTGTAGCAGTGTAGATTTACTGCACTGTCCAAATACCTGAACAAGCAGTCACTATTACCAAAATGGATGGCAACAAAAGTGAGTACACACTCCAACTGAGAATGGTCAACCAAGCAATGAAACGCGACTTGTTCATCATGCTCATGCTTTTATCTGTTCGACTGGGCCATATGAGGTTGTGTAACATGTTGGAGGGTTAAATTGTAGAGCTTTAGGTGCAATGCTCTCATTCTGGTCACTGTAGGGTCAACATGGCACCTCATGGGAAAGAACTCTCTGAGGATCTGAAAAAGAATTGTTGCTCTCCACAAAGATGGTCTAAGCTACAAGAAGATCTGTGAAACCATGAAACTGAGCTACAGTACGGTGGCTAAGGTTATCCAGCGGTTTTCCAAGACGAGTTCTGCTCGAAAAAGGCCTCGTCAGGGTCCACCGAAGAGGTTGAGTCCTCGTGCTCTGTGCCAGGTGCACAAGTTGGCTTCAGAAAACAGACGCAGGAGTGCTGGCAGCATTGCTAACAAAGTTGTAGCAGTGGGATAACAGCCTGTCAGTGCTCAGACCATACGCCATGCTCTGCGCAAAGTTAGTCTGCATGGCCGTCAGCCAAGATGGAAGCCACTTCTGAAGCTAGCCCACAAGAAAGCCCGAAGAGAGTTTGTTGAAGACAACCAGTCCAAGAACATGAACTACGAGAACCATGTTCTGTGGTCTGACGAGACCAAGATAAACTTTTTCGGCTCAGATGGTGTCCAGAATGTGTGGCGGCGTCCTGGTGAGAAGTATCAAAACAAGTGTGTACTGCCTACAGTCAAACATGGTGCTGACAGCATCATGGTCTGGGGCTGCATGAGTGCTTCTGGTCCTGGGGAGCCGCACTTCATTAATGGAATAATAGATCCAACATGTAATGTGAGATTCTGAAGCAGAACAGGACGCCCTCCCTTCAGAAACTGGGCCGCAAGGCTGTTTTCCAACATGATAACGACTCGAAACACACCTCCAAGATGACAACTGCCTTCCTGAAGAAGCTGAAGGTGATGGTATAGCCAAGTATGTCTCCAGACCTGAATCCCATTGAGCACCGGTGGGGCATCCTCAAGAGGAAGGTGGAGGAGCAGCAGGTGTCCAACATCCACCAGCTCCGTGATGTTGTCATGGAGGAGTGGAGGACCCCAGCAACAACTTGTGCAGCTCTGGTGAATTCCATGCCTCGGAGAATCAAGGCAGTGCTGGACAACAATGGCGGTCACACTAAATATTGACACTATGGACACAATTTGGCATGTTGGCGGTGAGGTGTACTCACTTTTGTTACCACCCATTTTGGAAATAGTGACTGTTTGTTCAGTTATTTGGACAGTGCAGTAAATCTACACTGCTACACCTATTGTGCAATGACTACTCTAGAATATATTGTTATGGCCCCAATTTGTTATTACATTTACAACATAACAGCAACAGCAAGGGATGACAGACACAGTTTTAAAAACTTAAACACATTTAATGAACAAAGACTAAACTACTATCTACAACTAAGACCAAGATTGATTTACAAGAAAAACAGAAATATTTACAGTCCCTTTTTGTTGGGGTGGCTTGGTGATGTCCTGGGTGAGGAAAATGCTCAAACACAGGCAAAAATCCACAGAAGAAACTTCACAGATCTTGAACAGAATGACAGGTCTGGTCACACGTATCCTTCTTCTTGCAATTTCTCCAACTACTTTACTGTCTCAATTCTTTTCCTTATATACTATTTTGCAGACCCCACCCACATTTAGACCTTTTTTTTTTAATTTTCGGGGACTTGCCCCAGACATGTCCAGGACATGTCTAAACCTAGCTCCAGTCTGGGCTTAATAAAAGAAAGGTAAATTCTGCCATCTAGTGGCCTCTATTCTCATCACAATATTCAGTTTTCATTTCTGTAACGTTGTCCCTTAAAAAGATATACTAATAGTCAAAATGTGAAGGGTGTACTCACTTTTGTGAGATACTGTATACTCTTTTCCAGCCCGCTCCCACCTTCCAGAATTTTTCTCAATTCTCTGGGACTTTCCCCTCTGAGACATGCCCAGGACATGCCCAAAACCCTAGCTCCAATCGGGGCTTAACAAAAAAAATTCTGGAAGGACACATTTCACCAGACCTGTCACTCTTTTCAAGACCTGTGAAGCTTTTTGGTGGTTTTTGTCTGTGTTTGAGCATTTTCCTGCCCTAGGACATCACCAAGCAACCCCATCTCAAGGGACTGTAAATTTTTTTTTTTCTTGTATATGTCAACCTTGGCCAGTAGTATAAATTGTAGGTTAGTTGTCAGTCTTTGAATAATTAAATCTTTTAAAATTTTATCTGTCATCCCTTGCTGTCTTATATGTCATGACAAATTGGGGCCATAACAGCTGTAAAATTTCTAATAGGAGATCATTTTTGTCATAGTGTAAATACAGCTCATTGCATCCACGGGCCAGCTGACTTCTGTGGGTACTGTGTGATATTCATTCAGGGTTGCTGCACTCTTAAGGCTGATTCATACTCCATAAGAACAGAGAAATTTGTTCTTGTTCTCGGGGCTGCGAGAACAAGAAAAAAAGTTCGTTTTGACCGGGACATTTCATACTTCGCGAGAAACTCAAGTGCCGAACTCCTTTGGGCTGTTTCAATTAACTTTACTTGTCCGACCATCAGTCAGTCAGACCATCAGTCAAGTGAAAAGTCGGACCTTGCTCCGACAGACCATGTCCGTTAGGTGTTTCGATAAAACAAAAATAGGATGTCCGACCATGGTCCGACGCGTATGGACGGTTCGTCACTGTTCGTTTGAAGTTGCGTGAGAATTTACATTTCAGCGATGCACTGCTTTGCTATTTGGCATTGAAATACTTGAAATAAGTTAACGTTAAATGAAAAAAAAAAATCTGATTAGCTAGATCATTAACTACTATTCAGACATAAATTAACTGCGCTCATCGCTGTAGGATGTCACGTAACGTCCATTTTCAGTAGGCTATTAATTGAATACAGTCTAGCTAATTCAAAGCAGTCTTTGCTCACTGTGCAGAAACTACGATTGGCAACAAAACAGCTATTAAAGCTATTAATCACACAAAAGACATTAAATAAAACATTCAAGTCTTGACGATCGCTCATTTTACAGAATTGACTTTAGCAGTCGAGCGATAAGCTGAGCTCCATTCTCGGTCACACTAAGCACCACGAATACGATGTTTAACCACTGAGCACCATGGCGGGACCGCTCCTTAGGCAGTGCCCCATTAGTGTTCATGAAAACACAACTTTTTGTCGCACTTGAGGTGTACCGTACCAACAATTTAAAAGTAAAATCTTCACGCGTTGTTAATAAACTATGTGTAGTTGTAAGAAAAATTAGTTCACGGATTTAACAGAGCCCCGCTTCTGAGTGTAGGCTATATTGGTTTCGCGGGCATTGGCACCATTTTTCCATTCTCGAAATATTTTGGGCTGTCTGCACTTCCAGACAAAATCAAACAATAACGCCATGTATTGGGCTTATATTTTTTGTCCGACCGGGTTTTAGGACAACTCTCGAGTAGGCCTACAAAGTCGATGGACCGATTAATGAAACACTTAGAAAAAGAAGGACCATCTGATCCAGTCTGTCGTTTTCACTGAAACAGCCTCCTGGTAAGTCAAAGGGTCACGCCCACTCCATCTTTCTGACCAATCACACAACAGTTCTCGGACACCACACGAGAAAAAAGTTCTGCCCTGGTGATGTGTCGAGAACAAGCTGCAAGAACTCCGAAACCTGGGCTGCGAGAACAAAATGACGTCATTATGTTCTTGCAACTTCGAGAACAAGAACAAATTTCTCTGTTCTTGTGGAGTATGAATCAGCCTTTACCATGCTAGGGTCACAATGATGGAGAGTGAAAGGTTTACATGTGGCTGTGATCTCATACAGCCTTCGAAGGTATGGATATTCATGCTCACTGGTTACATCAAAAAGTATAGCAATTCCAAGTCAAAGCGTTCTGGAATACAAACGCACCATGTTTTTTTACTTAGCCTAAGTAAAAAACCAAAAAAAAGTAATTTGGATTAGACCATATATGATTGAATGTACTGCAGTGATAAATACATTCAGCTGTCAATAATTCTTTTAACCTTGAGTGATGGAGTGTGTAGCTGTGTAGCGTCTCTTTTTCTCAACATCCATTTCAGAATGTGTATCCCATATTCGGGGAAGAGATGTTACTGTGTTTCAAGAGGGGCAAATTATTTGCCTGCATCAACAAAAATAAGGAAAACTAAGGAGATGCCACAAGAACTTTAAGGAATTGTATTAGAACCCTTCAAGGCCTAATTTAAAAATCCAGGGAGAGTGTAATGCTGCCGTGTTTACCGTAGTAACTTGCATGTGGGCTGAAGCGTAACCTCTCAGCTTTCAGGAACAGTTGGATTTTTTTTGATTGTCCAAACCTTGTGGTGATTATGGAACTTACAAAAGATCATGTTCATGTAATGGTCCGATCAGGAACCAGTGGCGAGAACAAGGCAATGCAGTAGAACTTGCTTTATTAATGAAGGGGGAGGATCCCCGCAGGGCAGAAGGCAAAAGTACGAAGTCCACACTCCAAAAATCAAAATCCAGTTGGGCAAAAATAGAATCGAAAACCAGGGCTGCAATCACAATAATCGTCGGACAGAAATGGGTCTGGTTCACAGGTACAGGAATATCAAAGAAGCAAAACCAGAATCCAATGGGCGTAATCCGAATCGTAACCAGGGCAGCAAACATAGATCTTGTAGTCGGGCAGAAAAAGTTCAAAACTCGCAGATGCAACAATAATCCAAAATCACATAGGCAAAAATCGAAAAGTCGGGCGGTCCAGTCAGAAAGATAAACACTGAGTAATCAAGGCGAAATGAAACGTGGAACAAGAAGACTGAGGAAAACGATCTGACAGAGACTGGCTGTGAGAAGACACCTATTATAGACTTCAGGGGGGATCACATGGTAAGGGACACAGGTGCAAACAGTCAGACTGATTACAAAGGAGCAGCATATGAGGAAGAACCTGATCACATGGAATTTAGCAGATGCCAAAACGTGGACAGGGATCATGGGACGAACCTATACAAAGATAAACCGCTCCAGTTACGGAGTTTCTAACGTGCATAGATAATTAAAGAAGGACAGCGTGATAAGACGTGGAGCTTCCACAGAAAATGCAGCAAAGGTAATCAGGGAGAGACAAGAGGCGGAGACTAGAACAGGGCGAGTGCTGAGGGCTTGTTAACCCCTTTCTGCAGATGTAGACGCCTGGTCTATAGACCTGCAAATTTAAGCACGCTGTTACTGTACTCGATCACTAGATGGCACCCCAGGATCAGTTATTGAATATTCACAAGCAAGCAGACCTCGAACGCGGTTTTGAATATGGGGAAGTTCACTCCACTTCCTGTTTTTCGAGAGTTGCATGAATTAAACTCCTCAACTAAGCCTGATGTGTAAACTGGTCAATATCCTTAGCCATAGCATTGATCCAGCAGTTTTTAAAAATGATCTTTTGTGACAGAAAAAATCGTTTTCCTATGTAGCAACCACTTCAGCAACAGTGAGCCAACGGCATTCCAATTAGTGGTTCAGAAAAATCTGTTTTCTGAAGCAAAAAATTCGACATGGTATTGATTCTCTCACATTCTACTGTCAATTTCAGTCATCAAATGCAAAAAATGCGTAGTTCCCTACCGTGGATTTTCGTGTAGATTCCTTCATTGTCAAATCCAGCGCTTCCTTATATCCACCCGAGTACTGACGTTGATAGCCAATCACTCAATAATACATTCAAGCTCTTCTGCCTAACTGCGCAGTTAGACTTCACGGCCTCGTGAAACTTCCGCGGTAACAACGTATTGATCGGCTCGTTTCTTATCCAATTCCCGAGTGTTTAAACGTTCTACAGTAAGTGAAACATATTGATTGGACAAACACAGAGCATACAAGCCTATGCGTATCAGCAGGCTCGGTTGTATCCTGTTTACATTGCGCGCATTACGCGGCTGAAACAGACGCGATATATCTATATATCTATATATCTATATATATATATATATATATATATATATATATATATATATAGAAAAAAAGACGTGCAAAACTGGCCTTCAAGTGTTCAGTTATATTTAGAGGATTTAAATAAGATAAGGACATGGTCAATGGGAATTATTTTGAATGAAACAGGACCGGAGGGTTCCTTCTACTCGATACATCTGTCTCTGGAGGAAGGATTCGTGAAAAAACGGTAGACTGCTAGTTTTGCTTTCTGTTTTGGAATGTATACCGTACTCAACAAAGTCAAATGCCAACGTTTTTTCCTGTTTAAAAGTGAACTGCCCATGCATTTAGGTGGACCCCCTGGTACGATCATTGCACTGTTCTGTTGAATCTAGGGAGGAATATGTATTGCGTGATGTTCCCTGAAAGTGGAATGTCTGTTCTGTTAAAAGAAGGTATGTTTCAGAATTCAGATATTACTGAGTTAGTGAGTTGTACTTGTTCCTTTTTTAGGGTTGAAATGAGGTCGTGAGTTTGGGAACTGGTAACTTCCATTACAGGGTGAATGTTCTGACTGTTTAATCAGCAGTTTATAAAATGTTTGTGCTGGCTTGGGAGACTTAGAAGAAAAATGGACAAAACTCTAAATTTTATTATGGTGAAAAGGCATGTTTTGTGTTTGGAGAGGTTACTGGTGACCACTGATATTCAACTACACTGAGATTGATATATTCATACTAAACTCAACCAGAAAATAATTTGTTCATATTAAATTTCATGCCTTAAAACTTTATTTGTGTTATATACGTGATTTTACTATGATTTGACAGGAAATAATTTTGAGACTTTGGGGAGACACTTGGATAGCAGTATAATTTGGCTAATAGCATGTAGGTAATCTAGAATGTAATGTTGAAGATGCATTCTACTTGTGCTCAAGGAGTTTATGATACCATAAATGTATAGTTTTAAGCCCCAGCAGTTTTTCAATCCTCAGAATTATTTTTTTTGCAATTTCAATGGTGAATTCTCATGAAGATTTTTCATGTTTGCAGCTCATTTTCTCGAAGGCGAAGTAAGCAAACGAGATCGGAAGGAGATCGGAAATCCAGAATCCAATAAACCACCCGAAGAGTAACACGCAGGGCTGGGGCTGTGCGCAATGACAAGACAATAGAATAAACGGGGGAGACAAAGTGCAATGCAAGATGGAAAACATGAACCGGAATTTGACTATGGCAAAATGTAAAACATGGAAAAGTTAAAACTAAGACAATACATTAAACTAATCAAAGTACCAAATCCCAAATACACACACAAAGAATGGTCAGGCAAAGCAAATGTCAAAAAACACAAAAGGCAGTCAGAAATAACAAGGCATGAACATGGTTAAAGCAGAACGGAACATGAGCCAAAGCAGAATCACAACAGTTCATTTGTGTTGGCGAGGAAACGTTCGGATTAAAAGGGTTAAAAAACTGCATGGCCACAAGAGAGGTACTTCTTAGTGAGGCTAACTGGGAAAAAATAGCCATAAAAAGCTTGTTCCTCCAAAAATAAGATTTGGACCACAGAATCTTTTATATAAAGACATTCTCTGTGCACTGGTCATTTCAAATTGTAATCAGCTGTTACAAATTGATTGCATTTTAATCACTGCAAATCACAATCATCTCAAACAGAATTTACCTTTGGCGATGATGTAATGGGAGGAGCGTATCCAACAGCAGAGAACACTTTATCAATGTCATTGGCAGGGGCATGTTTAGGGCCTGGCTACTGGGCTATAGCCCGGGGAATTTTTTATTTAGCCCAGGGTCTTTTCCTATAGTTAAAAAATAAGACCAGTATGAACTTAGAGCTCTTGCAAACTCTGAGTCTTTAGCCTCATTTGTAATTTATTTGCGGCGTGTGTTAGAAAATTACTGTAGTTACGGGGACGCTTAGTGTTTGTATCGTTCTCATAAAAGCCTCCCTCTTCCACCCATATATATCTTAAAATTTATGAAACATGACATTTGGGAGATAGCCGGTAACGCAGCCAAAAAAAGGATCTGAGAAAAACATAAAACGATAAAGGAAAAGAATATCTTACTCGTTAGATATAAGCTTTCCACTGTTGATAAAAATTAATATGTCATGTCATTTTCATTGGACAAAGACAGGTGAACAGTGAACTTTTTCTCGTCCTGGCTAGGTACCGCTACATGAGCCAGCTTGATCAACCAGATTGGTGTATTCTAACATTGGAGGGTAGCTTAGCTTAACATTGACAAACTGATTTTAAAAACTTGGTATATTGTGACAGATTTAACGGATTTTCAATGTTTATGCGCACACGGCAGTCAAATCTGATAATATACGTGTTTAGGAAGTATATAAAAAAAAAATCAAAATAGTAGCTTTGATGAATTGTTAGTGTATTCAATTAAAACATCCAAAGTTGGCTCAATCCATTCATGAAATCTGTTATGTCAGTTGTCGACCACCTTTTTAAAATGAAGTAAGTGGGAAGAACTCTGTAGCGAGCACGTGGCTTTGATCAGTGAAAGGGACGGCGAACTTTGCAGTAAATGTCAATGTGAAGTTAAGTCACAAAAGTAATGTAGAAAACAAGATAAAGCTAATTTAATGTCTAATTGAAATAAAGATCCACTTTAGGATGTATTGAGCAAGTATGCTGTAAAGCTTTTAAGAGATAGATTCTTTTAATGAGATCTAAAATGAGCCACACAATTGGCATGAAGTCCCAGAATAGTTTTTCTGCATCAGCATTACATGCCCTCTAATGTGCCTCTCACATCACAGACTTGAAATTTTTAAATTTCCATTTACAATAAGGTATACAAGTTCAGTAGTTACCAGGGAACAAATGAGGAAGAAATGAAGAATTTACTGCTTGTAAACCATGATTTAAATGGAAATTCTTGAGCAACTCCTAGTCACCTTTAAAAAGTGGCTAATGATTATTATTTGAGAAACAGAAACGGAACTAACTGGCGGTACACCATTAGTTAATGGGCAGTTCTTGAGTAACTCCCAGTCAAATTTCATAGATCAGCTAACTATTAATTCCTTATTTGTTCTTCAATTAACTAATCAGGTTTTCATAAAATGATTAAAGTTACTCAAGAACAGCTCATGGTGGTTCACAGGCAGTTAGTTCCTCATTAGTACCTCATTTTCCCCTGGTAACTAGTCAAATTTTGAACACCTTTTTATGAAATGTTACAGACAGTGATGTGCGGTCACATGTTCAGAGGGGCTTCAGTGACCTTACCCTTTACCAATCGACTGTCCTTTCGCTGTTCTCAAGTTCGCCTGATTAACAATTTGTCGCCTGAATGACCAAGACCAATCCATTTTCCATAATAGGGTCATTCCACATCAAATCATCCAGGGTGTGCCAGGTCACCTCCTCAAAAATTTTAGAAAAAATGTACTAGTAAATATTCATACAAAATATAAAGATGCCAAATATTAGCCCAGTAACTCAAATAGATTTCAAGTTATAGCCCATTTTGTAATAATATTTAATTTTTTGACAAACCCATTTTCAGCCAACTTTGGCAACTTATTGCTCCAAATTAATTGCTTATACAAGGCTGAAATTGGGTATACCAACCATTTTCACACCCTAGAATCTGAAAATGGCCTTAGATTCTGTGTATCTTGATCCACTTTAGTATGGTAAAGCCTCAAAATCAGCCGAAAACACAAAATTCCCAAAGATAAGACCACATTTTATGACCTGTAACTCAGGAACTAAGTAAGATATAAGGCAAGAATTCATTTTTTATAATTTCATGACATATAAATGCAGTAATCCAAGTAATATCATTTGTAGAAGTTTAAATGAAATAATTAAAAGTAAATTTTTCTAGTTTTCCCCCAGAATGCCCTTTCTGGAGCAAAAAATGACCAGATCACCAGTTATTTATCTCTCTGAACCTTTTACTGTGCAATCTTATAAATGTGAAAAATGTCTATGAAAAAATTTAAATGATGTTCAGCTCACTTTTTTTGTTATGCATGACACGTTTAATAAAGATATCATCATCATCATCAGGTTATCTGTGCAAAGGCAAAGATGGCAAATTTTATTGCCCAGCACAATCTACCACTAGCTACTGCTGATCATTTAAACCTGGTTTTTGGTGATGCTTCCCCAGACTCCCAGATCGCCAAACAGTATTCCTCAGCCAAAACCAAGACTACCTGTATGATAAATGGTGCCATTGCTCCTCACTTTAGAGGTTTATAAACTATTATTCCATCCATGCTCAAGCTCTAGGATATAGCATTCATAATTTTTGTTGAAGATAGGTAATACAAGTAAACAATATTCTCTCAGTTAATCTTTTTAGGATTATCATTTTCAAAGTGTCACACTTTGTTTTTACTTCAAGCAGGAATGAAACATGGCAGAAGTTCAGACCAGTGTCAGTGACTGGTCAGTGTTAAAATTCCACTGACATTCCACATGTTTTACACATTTTCACTGACATTATCAACTACTGAATCATTGAATCTTAGCAAAATTATTGCTCATCCTTATACAGTTACTTATAATAATTATTGTACATGAAAGGTTAGAATATAAAATTAATTAATAACCACTGTTTCTTTTAGCAAATCTTGTGGAGAAGATGAGGAATCAGCCATTCTCTCTTGCTGTCGACGGTTCAAACGACACTGGACTTGCTAAGATGAATCCCCTTACCGTCAGAATACATGACATCAACACAAGCAAGGTAGACTTTCATCTCTTGGATATGTGCTGCATATCTGGTGTGAAATCTGCAATGGCTGAAGGTATATTCGAAAAGATCAACGAAAAAATCAATCTGCATGGAATTCCCTGGGATCACTGTGTTGCCTTTGGTGTTGACAATACATCTGTCAATTTGGAAAGGAAGAACAGCATCAAGTCAAGGGTAACGCAACAGGTGGAGTCATGTTACTTCGTTGGATGACCATGTCACTTAGTTCACAACATTCCTTGTAAAGCTTTGGATGCATTTCAAAAGGAAGCACACTTTGACATTGAAGACTTTTGTGTTGATGTTCTCTATTGGTTCGATAAATCAACAATGCGAAAGGCAGCTTTGTGATTTCTGCAACATTTGTGACACAGATTATAAGCATGTTAATACAAGATGGCTTAGCCTTGAAAAGGCTGTGGAGTGAAATCTGGAATTGTTTGAAGGCAGCAGAAGCTACTTCAACTCAGCAGGAGAAAGTCACCCATGTTTTAAACGACTTCTAAGTCACTTTGATGATCCCATGACAGAGGTGTCTCTCTCTCAGTTTTGCCACTGTTCACTGGCTCCAACAAGTTCCTTCAAAGGGAAGATTCTTGTTTTGTAGGCGTAACCCAGCTGGTCGCAATAAATGCTGCAATCACCCAAGCTTGCTGATGATGCTCCATTTTCGAACAGTTATCCGGCTTCAGAAACTGTAGCCTTACAGCTGCCGGAACATCTGACCCGTCTGATCCCTGGTCAGGGTTGTCAATGATCTACTCATTGCTGCTGACACAGGCTATGTCAGTATTCTCTTACTACTGGGCCTTACAGCTGCCTTCGATTCCGTCTGTCACACCACTCTGCTCACCTGGCTGGAAACACTTTTAGGTATCACTGCCACCCCACTCTCTTGGTTCAGATCATACCTCACAGCTAGGGAGTGTATGTATGTCTCCATTGGTAACTTCAGGTCCCCCAGTTCACCCCTCTTTCATGGTGTCCCCTCAGGGGCAGGGGGTGGGGGGCAATTACTCCCCCAATGTCGAGCCATGCCCCCCTAGCTGTCCCCCTAACTTTAATGTTCTTAAAACTACACTTGTAAAACAAATCACTTATGTCTAAAGGCCCCTCTAAGAATCAAAATAAAAGATGAATTCACCAAAAAAATTTATTTGAATTTGATAATCGGCTCCTCAAATAGCTACGGTCCTGCAGCGTGGAGTCTGCGTGAGGAAACTCCTGCTCCGCGCTGGCATGTGTCAGTTGTCATGGACACAATGTTGGAGTCTGCTTCCAGCGCAGCAGAGTGGAGCCACTTAGCCACCCAACCTTCTCCAGCTTAATTCAGTTTCCCTTGGTGACCTTTTAACATACGAAGTTAAAGTTAAGTTAAATTTGTAATTGATGGAATGTAAACCAAGGCGATGGTTCAATGCGCTCATTAATTGCTGTTCAAAAGTGACTCACTCCCGTGTGATTTGGTAGAGCATTTTTCCCATCGGTTAGTTTTGATTATCGTAAAAACGAGAACAGTTTATGATGCATTTAGCTAGATATCAAAAACAGGAATGTTTGAATCCAGAGGGTCGCTGTTAAGTTTCAGTTATTTGAACAATATCACAGTAATGAGGCTGCATAATAAAACCAGGTCCTTACTGTCAAGGCAGTGGCTACGGGCACGGACCCATATCTCCAGCCTGTATGATAAAGTTAAGGCAGGGGTATTATTAACCTCTCATTCTATCACATGTAAAGGTACGGGCGGGTCCGTACCGACTACAGTTAGCCCTTTTTGCAAACATACGTATGGTAGCTGAGTCTTAATGAATTTGGCATGCGTCAATTTCTTAAATTCCACTGAAACTTGAAATACAATTGTTATCATTTTACCGTATATATGTTTGCATAGATCTGGCTATTCCGTTTCTTGACGTAGCTCATAAGTACTCGCGGCAGGAGCAATATCCGACTTGGCGGAAATTCCACCAACGACTAGGGGTCTATGTAGCCTGCCAATCATCAGACGATCGTCTTAGAAATCTAGCTGTTCTCAGTATTGAAACAGCATGCAAAAGAGCTAGATATGGATATGTTTGCGAGACGCTTTGCTGCAAAGCACAACAATCGTCAACTGAAGCTCTCTTAAAAGAGATGGCCAATGTCAGTCCTGGACTGTGACTTAAGTACTTCTGCTGTATTTATCTCGACTTTTATTTCATTAGGCCTAAATATTCACTCGACTGCATCTTGAAAGGCATAATAATAATAATACAGTGCATCCAGGAAAAAGGGAAACTGGAAATGAAATGAGAAGTATTCTGTTGAAACTTAGTATCTACAAAACTAATTAGGACTAGTAATTCCAAAACTGTGTACTTTTTCACATCATTCAAAAAAAACAAAATGAGTCAGGCATCATTGTCAGAACTCATTGTTCTGTTGTCAGCTACATGATTTGTGCACATCTGTCATGCAGCTAGTAGGGTTTACATTTAAAGCAGAACACACTACACAACCGAAAGCACTAATGGCCCCGGAAATGAAAAGTTGAAACTGATCATCCTGGTTCATCTGTGTTTAGGCCTGTCACCATTTTATGTAATCTGGCACAAAGTGGTTACTGAATTACTCCTAAAGTATCATTGTTGTTCAGTTGAGTGTGGCACAACCTCCACTGACTTGACATCATTAGATACAAGACATAATTACACTCAACAAAAATATAAACGCAACACTTTTGTTTTTGCTCCCAAAGATCTGAAATTCATTCCAGATACACAATATTACCATTTCTCTCAAACTCTGTTCACAAATCTGTCTAAATGTGTGATAGTGAGCACTTTTGCTTTGCTGAGACAATCCATCCCACCTCACAGGTATGCCAGATCAAGATGCTCATCAGACACCATGATTAGTGCACAGGTGTACCTTAGACTGTCCACAATAAAAGGCCACCCTTTCAAATTCAATTCAAAATCATTCTGCTCGTCTTCAAAGCCCAACATAATCTAGAATCCTCTTATCTTTTAAATCTCCTAACCCCATACCCACCAACCCACACCTTACATTCCACTGATGCTCACCTCCTATCCACCCCCTTCGTCCATCTTCGTTCCATGGGCGGCAGTGCGTTTACTGTGGCTGGCCCTAAACTCTGGAATAAACTCCCACCTGCACTACGTCAATGTACCTCTCTTCCCTCTTTCAAATCATGCTCAAAACTTACCTTTTTACCTTGGCTTTTCCCTCCTACTTCTAACTGTCCCTTCCATCTCGTCCTCTCTCTTTGATAATTTTCTTTCTTTCCTATGCTACCCAGCCTGATGAGTGTGGCCTCATCTCCTTGTTTATATGGCTCAACTCTGTGTGCTTATAGTATAGTGTCTTTTATCATGCGTACATTGTCCCTATATCTGTCCCTGTATTTAACTTTTATGACTATCTTATTCTTGGCGTTATTGTACAGTGTCCTTTTATGACTGTTTTATTCTTGGTTTAATTGTACAGTCCGACTTGAAAGGCGCTTCAAATAAAATGTATTATTATTATTATTATTATTATAGAAATCTCAGAGGGATTTCCTGAAATCCAAATTTTCTGTGAAATTCTGACCAATCACAAAACTGTTTGCGCACGCGTAGTGTTGGGGGCGTATCGATTCTAGACTGCAGTGTAAACACGAATCGAATCAAGGTGAAGTGTGACAGTGTAACATTTTGCAATGAATCGGAACAAAATACAGGTATGAAAGCACCCTTACTCTTGAAGAGTTCTTGAAGCTGCACGCAGGTTATTTGAAAAATAAAAGCAAATTGCAGTAGAACAGAGGAAATCTGAATGAAGAGATGAATGTGTCCATATTTGACCCCTAAAAAGTTGAAGATAAACATTTTTTACCTTCAATTTCAGAGGAGTGACCCCAGCAATAAAGTCACGGAAGTCGCTGACCCTTGAGTAAAAAAAAAAACAAGTATTTGACACTAACGTGTCTTTGTCCCCCGCCACAAAATGTGAAATTGTGTCAAAAAGAACAATTTCTCGGTGTGACCTTGAGAATGGCGCGAAGGTCTCCGAAATGGACTGGGTGATTTGAAGAAAATCCGTGGATTCGTTCTTGAGATATCTCGCTGACAACGCTATCAGTGTGAAAATCCACAATCTCTCGGTGTGACCTTGAGAATGGCGCGAAGGTCACCAAAATCGACTGGCGCCGGGGTACCACACTAATACATGTTGACATAAGATTAAGTAGATCCGTCAATTCGTCCTTGACATATGTCACTGACAAGGCTATCAGTGTGAAAATCCACAATCTCTCGGTGTGACCTTGACAACGGCGCGAAGGTCACCAAAATCGACTGGCGCCAGGGTTTCACAGTAATTCATGTTGACATAAAATTTGAAGTAAATCTGTTGATTAGTTCTTGAGATATCTCGCTGACAAGGCTATCAGTGTGAAAATCCACAGTCTCTCGGTGTGACCTTGAGAACAGCGCGAAGGTCACCAAAATCGACTGGCGCCAGGGTTTCACAGTAATTCATGTTGACATAAATTTTGAAGTAAATCTGTTGATTAGTTCTTGAGATATCTCACTGACAAGGCTATCAGTGTGAAAATCCACAATCTCTCGGTGTGACCTTGAGAATGGCATGAAGGTCACCAAAATCGACTGGCGCCAGGGTTTCACAGTAATTCATGTTGACATAAAATTTGAAGTAAATCTGTAGATTAGTTCTTGAGATATCTCGCTGACAAGGCTATCAGTGTGAAAATCCACAATCTCTCGGTGTGACCTTGAGAATGGCGCGAAGGTCACCGAAATCGACTGGCGCAGGGGTATCACCCTAATACATGTTAAAATGAAATTTGAAGTAAATCCGTCAATTCGTTCTTGAGATATCTCGCTGACAAGGCTATCAGTGTGAAAATGCACAATCTCTCGGTGTGACCTTGAGAATGGCGTAAAGGTCACCGAAATCGACTGGCGCCGAGGTATCAGACTAATACATGTTGACATCAAATTTGAAGAAAATCAGTCAATTCGTGCTTGAGATATCTCGCTGACAAGGATTCGGGACGTACGGACGGTCGTGAATACTATGTCCCGCCGCTTCGCGCGTTCCACGCGGCGGGGGACCAAAAAAAAAAAACAGTAAGAACCAATGAACCAAGAAAGAAGTCTTCAGACCTCACAAGTGATTTGCATGCTCATGCTCTGTCAGGCCAAGCAAGACATTTGGGAACATTAACATTATCATCTATATATCTTTATTATACTAATATTGTATATTTAAAAAAAAAAACCTCTAGTCGCACATCACGCTATTGTTATTTTTAAGTTCAATTCATTACCAATTTTATATTTCACAATTTGTGTTTGTGTTTCATCAGAGGAAGAATTATGATGACAGAAAGAATAATAGTGTGGTTGCAGGGCGCCTTGAGAGAAGGACCACCTCTCGGCATTTGATCACATCTCAGTGGGACAGCCTCTTCAACCTTCCAGGGGAAATGATTGTTTACACTTTCCTGACCATCTCAGCAGGCCAGCCCTTGTCACATAGCAACCTGCAGCATAGTAGTGGTCCTATAATTGCATGGGGGAAATAAATGCAGGCTTTGTGCACAAAAAGGGTTCTTTTATTATTACTTTTCTTTTTTGACCAAGTCAATACTATTAAAGAGAAGAGGAAAAATAATCTTGTTCTATGATTGCTTTGTCTTTGCCAAGATAGTAATATTTTTTTCAACCTCTGTTGCTTATTTACTTTTTTTTCCTGACTGGGGCTGTAACCATGGCCCAGCAATTTACAACCCCAACTTGGATAATGTTGGGCTGGAATATAAAATGCACTTAAAAATGGAAAGCAGAGATTTATCCACTATATTGGGGTTTTATTTCTTTGCAGTCAGTATGAAGACAAGACATTTAATGTTTTACCTACTTCATTTTAATTGTAAATGTACATCTATTCCTGCAATTCAAACCTGCAATGCATTCCAAAGTGGGGACAGGAGAAATTTATGACTAGCAATGGGAAATAAAATTTGAATAATGATGTGATCTGAAAAGTTAATGTACGCATGCAGGTGATTATAATCATGTCTTTGTACAAAAGTAGCATCCAGGGAAGATCTTGTCCTTCAGGAGCAAAGATAGACAAGGGGTGGTCAATTTGGTCAGCAAATCACCAATGATGCATGAGAAAATTGTTGAAAGGTTTAATGACTGTTCCTATTTAACCATCTATGATGAATAACACAATTAAAAGATTCAAGGATTGTGGGATTTTTCCCAGTCTGCGTAGTCACAGAGGGAAACTTGACAGCTCAGATCCAGACGGTGGTCTTGTTATAGACTGGATGACGGGAAGACCGGCACCGGAAATGGTTCTGGAGTTGATGTCATGCAATTGTTCAAGATCTTGTGACAGTGCAACCTGTGTGTGCATAAAGAATGGCTTAAACTGCAGAGAATTGTGTAGGCTACAGGCCTGCACAAATCAGACAGTCAACGTAGATAACATTAACAACACAATGCAAGAAATGGATGACACTAATGAGGACGATTGATAACTGGAGTTCAAAAATGTACATCTGATATGGAGGTGTTAATGCGTCACAATTCCTCATAACAATCAAGGGCGTTACTGTGCCTCAAACTTTGGAGGGGCACAAGATTTTAGGGGTCATTTTTTTCTTTTTTTTTTTTACTCGTAAGCAATGTTCAATGCTGCACAGTCTGAAATGATAAAGATAAAGGCTGAAATGCTCCAAAAACACAGATCTTCAAAAGATTTCTAATCAAGGTTTTGGTTACAATGTTACTTAACATTTTGTCTAGAAAAGGAGAACTATCTAGGTGAGGAGAGTGCAATCTTATCCAAAAAGGGCTGCTGTGTGTGTAGGTTTTCATTTTAGCCCACCTAAATCATCTAATTAACTAATCATGGGGTTCAATAGAAACCTCGATTACTAAAATCAGGTGCAGCACTTTTAAGTGCTTTTTCCATCGGACGCGTAACAAATTTCTTGCACTACAGATTACATTCAAAGTCAATGCAAAGAATACGCATGTATTTCCGTCTTTGAGTTGACTTTGAATGTGATCGGTCGTGCAAAAAATTTGTCTCACATCCGGTGGAAACCAGGGGGGTTTTGCACAAAGCTGGCTAACTGAGTAAGCCTGGCTTTAGCACAAAGTAAAACCCAGAAAGCTATATTTATTTCAATCCATGTTCCAGATTTGAATAGTTTCCTGGTTTTACTTACTACTTTACTTTTACTTACTCAGTTAGCCAGCTTTGTGCAAAACCCCCAGCTTAGTAGTGCTACACCTGATTTTAGTAATCAAGGGCTCAACACTTCTTTTTTTTTAAATTACTCATTCGGGAAACTAAACATCAGATTTATACTTACCAAAAGAATAATTTACATGAAAAAAAAAATAATAATAATTAAAAGAAACATTTCTCAATGACTAGGAACCTTTACATCCTTTCTATAGCAGGAGGGCAACCAAGTAAAAACAAAAACTCCACTCTTAATTGCTTGGTGGAAGTAGTTCTCAATTTTATTGTTGCATTATTACCGATAAATTGTCGATTTTTTTTCTTGTGTGTTTATTTAATGGGCTATATGTAGGGTAACCGTTTTATAAAAGGAATAAGCCCCTCGAAGCAGTGGGTTACAGTGATTTCATAACTGCGGAGGGGCACTAAGGCACTCCGCTGCGCGTCGTGCCTTAGAACGCCCCTCAGCAGTTATAAAATCACTGTAACCCACTGCTTCTTGGGACTTATTCCTTTAATATACAATTTTCGTCCTGGGAAGTTTTAGGAAAATAGTTTACTGGATGTTTCAGGCCGGACGATCATGATAGTCCGCTATTTTTCAGCACTTACCGATTTGATCTTAAAGGGATATTTCAACATTTTGGCAAATTGGCCAATTGACACAATCCCTACAGTTATACGGATAGGAGCATTACCTTTAATTATCCTTGCCTTTTGTTCTGACATTCGGGGCGAGCTGCTCAGCGATTATAACGAGAGTGAACGTTACTGTCCCGCAACTCATCAAATACACAACAGCTCCAAAACACTCGTGGATAAGTTGTGACCATAGAGTTACATACTAATATTAAGTTGAAGTTAGATTTGTTTCATTTTTGGGGGGATGAACGCCACCCTTTTGAATGTTGAGAGGGACATGTCCCCCCCCCATCCCCCCGCTAATAAATGACAACAATAAATGGTAATTTGTCACCATGTTTTCATATGGTTTTGTTACACAAAAGTTCGCAGGACATGTAGTACATCTTGCAATATTTTCTGTTTGCGTCCTTAATAGTGTATATGCAATCCATGTTCAGATACCGCTAATTAATGGTGATAATATGATACTGGAGTTTAGACGTTCCTTTCCTCACCTTTTCCAAAATGGTTTTTTTAGAACATGCGAATACCTAGGAATCATAAACTCTGTTGTGGATTATTATAAAAGTGATATTTACCCACATATCCATCATAGAGTAACTAATTATACAGTGGGTACAGACAGTATTCAGACCCCCTTAAATTTCTCACTCTATGTTATATTGCAGCCGTTTGCTAAAATCATTTAAGTTAATTTTTTTCCTGATTAGTGTACACACAGCACCCCATATTGACAGAAAACACAGAATTGTTTACATTTTTGCAGATTTATTAAAAAAGAAAAACTGAAATATCACATGGTCATAAGTATTCAGACCATTTGCTGTGACACTCAGGTGCTGTCCATTTCTTCTGATCATCCTTGAGATGGTTCTACACCTTCATTGGAGTCCAGCTGTGTTTGATTATACTGATTGGACTTGATTAGGAAAGCCACACACCTGTCTATATAAGACCTTACAGCTCACAGGACATGTCAGAGTAAATGAGAATCATGAGGTCAAAGGAACTGCCTGAAGAACTCAGAGACAGAATTGTGGCAAGCCGCAGATCTGGCCAAGGTTACAAAATAAATTCTGCTGCACTTAAGGTTCCTAAGAGCACATTGGCCTCCATAATCCTTAAATGGAAGATGTTTGGGATGATCAGAACCCTTCCTAGAGCTGGCTGTCCGGCCAAACTGAGCAATCGGGGAGAAGAGCCTTGGTGAGAGAGGTAAAGAAGAACCCAAAGATCACTGTAGCTGAGCTCCAGAGATGGAGTCAGGAGATGGGAGAAAAATTGTAGAAAGTCAACCATCACTGCAGCCCTCCACCAGTCGGGGCTTTATGGCAGAGTGGCCCAACGGAAGCCTCTCCTCAGTGCAATACACATGAAAGCCCGCATGGAGTTTGCTTAAAAAAAAAACACCCGAAGGACTCCAAGATGGTGAGAAATAAGACTCTTTGGTCTGAGACAAAGAGAACTTTTTGGCCTTAATTCTAAGCAGTATGTATGGAGAGAACCAGGCAATGCTCATCACCTGTCCAATACAGTCCCAACAGTGAAGCATAGTGGTGGCAGCATCATGCTGTGGGGGTGTTTTTCAGCTGTAAGGACAGGACGACTGGTTGCAATCGAAGGAGAGATGAATGCGGCCAAGTACAGGGATGTCCTGGACGAAAGCCTCCTTCTCCAGAGTGCACGGGACCTCAGACTGGGCTGAAGGGTCACCTTCCAACAAGACAATTACCCTAAACACACCTAAAATGAGGAAGGAGTGGCTTCACAACTCCGTGACTGTTCTTGAATGGCCCAGCCAAAGCCCTGACTTAAACCCAATTGAGCATCTCTGGAGAGACCTGAAAATGGCTGTCCACCAACGTTCATCATCCAACCTGACAGAACTGGAGAGGATCTGCAAGGAGGAATAGCAGAGGATCCACAAATCCAGGTGTGAAACTTGTTGCATCATTCCCAAATAGACTCATGGCTGTATTGGCTCAAATGGGTGCTTCTACTAAATACTGAGCAAAGGGTCTGAATATTTGTCTGTGATATTTCAGTTTTTCTTTCATAAATCTACAAGAATGTCAACAATCCTGTTTTTCTGTCAATATGGAGTGCTGTGTGCACATTAATGAAGAAAAAAATGAGCTTAAATGATTTTAGCAAATGGCTGTAATATAACAAAGAGTGAAATTTAAGGGGGTCTGAATACTTTCCATACCCACCGAAAGTCATATTAAAGGAAATTGAATGCTCTTTCAGATGGTACATTATATTGGTAAATTATGGCAACACACTCTTGGTAAATTGGACTTTTTCAGTCATGAACATATATTGTGGAGAGAACCTGTTTAAAGGTTTATGTCTAGAAACAAGTGAAGTTGCTCCATCAGATCTCTAACAAATATGTTGATCTATCATAAGAAAGGTCTTTTAATCAACTTTCAATTTGAATATATCGAGTATGTAAATAAAACCTGTTGATCTTAACATCAATCCAAACTTCATACCTCCTATTAAAGACGAGTGCCTGAAAGTGGAACTTTTTGTACTAGGGTGGGAATATGTGATGCAATATAGCCAAGAGAAGCTACTCGATCCAGTGGGCTATCACAGTTTTTGTAATCTAGACGTGGCTTTCAGAAAATCGGCATGAGAATTTGCTGGAAAGGTGGTACCGGATGGCCCGAAAATGGGCCTTGACTCATGGACTAACAGGTACTTTTGCCAAAGACAGAGCGAGTTCAAGGAATGACAAATGATGCATCGATGAGACCGTAGATTTCAACTACTGACAGTTTTTGGAGTTTGAAGAGGATATAAATAAGGGGGCAGTTCATGTAGAATGGCCTTTTAAAGACAGATGAACCAATGTTCTGTTGTACTGTATAAGGAAAACCAGCCTACTTTCTCACACAAAACGCTATGATGTGGGTGGTAACCCAAGCCAGAGAGAAATCACAATGCAGCATGGTGCACTGAGTCCAACATTTTCACAGATGAGGTTGCATGCTCAAAAAGAATATCACCATAGTCCTTTTCAGACCACAAGGTCTATAACATCCAGAAATTGTCAAAATACAACCTTGAGTAAATCTTTTAATACAAGCAGCTTGTACTGTTTTGGAACAAACCTAGATAAAAGTGCCGTGTGAGTGTGGGGTTTTTTTTTTTTAATGCTAAAGATTTATACTGTCCATATCAACATGGCTGTCTGGAACAGATTTACATAGTCATGCCTCCGACCACATTAGTCCACATCCACATTAGTTAAAGGGAACATAATATGCTATTTTTCCAAGTTTTTATTTTGTTCTTTGACTCCCCTAGAGCACTCCTGATCGCGCAAAGTAAAAAAAAGGGTGGGTACTTCGCTCGTGCTGCCATCCTCAAAAAACCCCCTTTGTAGTCCATAGTACTCTCTGCCTGAAACGCCTCATTAGGGTGGCTCTTCCGCTATGGCCCCCACTACCTGTATGCCCACTTTCTTCTGACTGGCCAGCTCTGTGGAGGGCGGATCTAGACTAGGCAGCAGAACGCAATATTCCGGGTCTCCGAGTGAAACGTGAGACACGTCTGCCATCTGAGCTGAGGAATCAGTGGGGAAATTCTGCAATCAAACGCAGTATATGTGTATAGATCTAATGAAATGAACTTGTTCTAAAAAACGCAACGGCGAAAGTGGAGGACGCAGTGCGAAAATCTGGCAGCTCAAGCACGAATTTGCTATCGGCTACAGTTTGCTACGGCAACAGTTGGTGAGTACAGCGGTTTTTTTCTACTCCTAGCTAGGATGCAGGGGAAGCTAGAATCCACCCCATATAGACACATTTGTAGAATGTGTCGACATGCCCAAGTGTAGACCGAAGACCATACAAATCCGGTAGGTCTGAGTTTCGAGGGAAACATGGGGAGTGAGGGGCAGCTAAAAGTGGACCAACAGCTTATGGACGGCTTCGGTGTGTATTAGGACCTGCTGGTTCGTGTGCATAGCTGTGGTGTGTTGTTAGCATGGAGAAACGAACAACTTCCGCGCTGGTATATGACGGAGGGGCGAAAGTTCCAAGCTAAATGGCCTTTTCGGAAATTGCCCGTACTAATGGTTTACTAATTGCTTCGGAAAGACCCGCTTTACCTCCTGGAAAATGGACACATTATGGATAGCGGGCGAGAGCTAGATAGAGCTCCGGTTATGTCATGAGCATAATACAGGTATTACAGACCATAAGTTCCGTCTGCGTGAACCGTTGCTTATGTGGAGCTAGCGAATCGATCACTTTTACAGGAAACAATTTGATATTCAATCGATGGCAATGCAGCGTTTGTTATATCGAACACGTTATAACCTGTGCACTTCCCTATTGCTTTCACCGATAGTATCAGAGAGCTTGCCCAGCCATTGGAGATGTATTAGGCTGACCTTGGTCATGGATAAGTAAAGCGATCGTTTCATAAGCACCCAAAAAAACACCCCAAGCTCTGCAAAATCAACGTCTGGTCAAACTGCAGCCCAACTTGACAGACACATACAACACTTCTCCGGTTAGCCTCAACTGTACTGGCTTGTATCAGGCAGCATTATAATGAAACTGCCATATTGATACTTACCGAAGTAACACAAGGATACCGATCATAATTGCTGCATATAAGTTAACCAGGAGCATGTTTAATTAGCAGAGCACGCAAACTAACATGCAGTAGCTGATAAGTGGTCATGACTATGAATGTAATCTTTCGTGCGAAAAATTCGTTTCGCGTCCGGTGTGAAAGCTGCTTAATGCGCCCATAACACCTGTATTTGGGTCTTTGCGTTGACTTTGAATGTAAGCTAATCTGTCCTGCAAAAAAAATTTGTTTCGAGTCTAATTTGAAAGCAGCTTTATGGATAGTACGCGACAGCTAGAGAGCTTGGTTATGTCATGAACATAATACAGGTTTTGCAGACCACAAGTTCCGTTAGCGCAGACAAGTTCCTTATATGAAGCGAGCAAATTGATCACTTCTTCAGGAAAGAATTACCAATTTAAACTCCTCCTTTTTTGGCTTTTTATTAGCCACAACAATTTCTAAAGGGGGATGAAATTATGTCAAGGAAGTGCAGAGAAATCATTTGTAAACCAGTAGAGCTTCTGCATTTTGTATTGCTTTCATGGTAGCACCAGAGAGCATGCTCAGACATTTGTGAGGTATCCAGCTGATCCCGGTCATGGATAAGTGAAGCGATCACCTAACTGTAGTGGCTACAATCGGGCAACGTTTTGATGAAACTGCCACATTGATGCTTACCGAAGTAACACAAGCATACCGATTTGAATTACTGCATATAAGTTAACCAGGAGCATTTTTAATTGGCACGGCACACAAACTATCATGCAGTAGCTTGTAACCGAGCGGTCATAATCACAGAGACAAACCCTTGCAATACAGGTTTAACAGACAGCAAGTTCTGTTACTGTGAACAGTTGTACCAAGCATCCAAATTACAAAAAAGTATTAAACGTTAGCTTCAAATGAGGTTTATGTTCATATAACTTCTGAAGAATTTCCCCTGATATCACTCTTGCATATTTAGGACACAAACGTTAGCTGCTGTGCTACAGCCACAGTCAACTTGCTATCACGTCAGGTTGGCTTATGCAGTAAAAGCAACTTACAGCTTCTGTGTCAGTGAGTCATGGACAGTCGTGACCAATACAGGCTTTTTCTTCAGATATTTTACAGAGCCTGTGTTTGAGGCCAGTTGTTAGTGCTAACTATCGCTAGTGGTCCTGCTAGCCACCCATAACACGTTAGCTTCACTTACATTATTTGATGTTATATGGTCACTTACAGCTTGTGACTCCGAGAGCTTGATCGATGCAACTGCTACAGGTTTGAGAAGCAGCTGAAATGCTTATCCTGTGTTGAATTATCCTTTATTGACAAAGCTGTCTTTGGTGAAATGCTGAGCACAAGCAGCTAATGTTCCCTTTGGCCGTGGCTGTTTGCTACCAGTAGACAAAACAAGAGTCATCAGAAGATGACATGTCCCACCAGTTCCACATAAATCGTGATTTGTGGCAGAGTTTTTGAATTCTGCTTTCGAAAGGGGAAAGAGTGCAATTTTTGGGCTATTTTTGGTATAGAAATGGAAGATTTTGGGCAGAATGGAACTGAAACCCCCAAAAGGCACAGCTACACCATAAGGGTAAGTTCCATGGCAAATTTGAAGTTTGTATGTGGCATAGTTTTTGAGTTCTCTCCCGGAAATGAGACAAAGTCCAATTTTAGGGCTGTTTTTGGTGAAAATTTCCAAAATTATGGGCAGCATGGAACTGAAAGCCCCAAAAGGCACAACTGCACCATAAGAGTAAGTTCCATAGCAAATGTGAAGTTTGTAAGTGGCATAGTTTTTGAGTTCTGTCCCGGAAAGGAGACATAGTCCAATTTTAGGGCTGTTTTTGGTGAAAATTTTCGAAATTATGGGCAGCATGGAACTGAAACCCCCAGAAGGCACAAGTACACCATAAGGGTAAGTTCCATACCAAATGTGAGGTTTGTAAGTGGTATAGTTTTTGAGTTCTGCTCTGGAAATGAGAATGATTACGGACGGACGGACAGGGCGATGACAATATCCCACGGTATTCCATACCGGTGGGATAAAAAGCTACCCACTGATTTCTGGTGGCATCAATTTTTGGAAGAGAAATATTATTTTTGCTTCGCGTCCAAAAGTCAATGGACAAGTAGCTTTGGAGAGATACTGACAAAACCTCAAATGATCTGCGGTTCTTCTTTTGCATTTCCAAAGTGTAGACGCTACTAAGGCATAGTATGATCTGCTGTTGTTAGTGCCTGCTAGAATAGTTTCCAGTGTGGGCAGGTCCAGCGCAGTGGTTGGCTCTGGCTAGGTCTGTACTAATTGGACGGCACAACCCGACGCCAGGTTTTGCCCAGATCTCGAGAAGATCTCGGGAGGAGCTGTTCATAGAGGAAATCATGCTCACGAAATCACGTTCTTGGATTACGGCTAAATTCCTGTATCTTATGTTTAGAAACTTTTCAGAGGTTGAGCGTGGACAACCAACATTATAACATCGCTACTATGTATTGAAAGAAGGATCAGCATGTTTAGTCCCCTTTAACTTTACCCATATTCAGCTCAATCAATTTTCAGTAAAAGGCTTTTTCATATGCATAAAGTCCTCAAATTGCTTGCTTTGCATTGAGCCAACTTTTCCAGACCCCACCACTCTCCCTCCCCTAAATGACCCCCCAAACACAAATGTCAAACTCCGCCTATGGGTTGAGGGCTGCTTTGCTGCTTCACAGCCTGGGCGAATTGCATTATTGATGGAACTATGAATTCTTCTCTCAACTAGAAAATCCTGGACGAGAATCCCTGGCCATCAGTTGGCAACCTAAAGCTGAAGCGTAGTTGGGTTCTGCAGCAGAATAATGAGCCAAAGCACACAAGTAAGTCCACCTCTGAATGGGTCAAAAGAAACAAAATTCAGCCTTTGAAGAGGGCTCGTCATAGTCCTTACATGAATCAGACTGAGTTGCTGTGGCATGACCTTAAGATCATGCTTGAAAACCAATGTGGCTGAATTAAAACAATTCTGTAAAGAAGAGTGGGCCAAGAGTGATGTAATTGACTCAGTGCTAGTCATCGCAAACATTTGATTGCAGTTGGGTTGATTGCAGGTGTCGGTGCCAAGGGTGGCACAACTAGTTTTTCGGTTCGGGGGGTGGGGAGGTAGCGCATACAACATACCTGAACTTGAACCCGCAAAGAAATAGGTAGGCATTGACGGTTAATATCACCAGTGTGATTGATGAGATGCTGGAAGATATGTTGCACAGTATCAGTGCTAATACATCCCAGCATCGACTGGGTCGGGGAGGCTGAGGACAGGATACTGGCAATGGAGAAGACCACATCTGAGGCAGAAAAACGTATTGCAGTCCTAACTAAGTCGGTTAATGAGCTAACAGAGCATTTGCAGGATTATGAAAATCGAGGACGTCGGAAAAATGTGAGTATCCTGGGAATACGTGAAAAGGTACAGGGCTGAGAAGTCACGGAGTTTATGGAAAAGTGGATTCCCAAGAATCTAGATGTGGAAACAAAGGCTGGCTGTGTCAAGCTGGAGTGAGCACACCATGTGTCTGGTCCTGCAACATCAATGCTACCCCGGGTCATGAACGTCGGATCCCACAACTTCTTTGACTATCAGAAAGTCATGGAGACTGCTTGACGCAAAAAGAAGGCTCTTTTCAAGGGATCAAATTTTTTTTCCATGACTTTGCAGCAGAGACACTTAACCCCTTTTGCGTACAATACAAATATTGCCAATTTTTTCCTGTTATTCATGAGCCTATTTAAGGCTTCATAACTTCATAACTAAGGTTTCATTTATTTTATCCCTGTTGACCAACACAGGACTCACTTGAGTGTGGCTACTTATTTGATCTAATTCACCAGTCATGAATAAAGTGGAGACTCTCGTTAGAGAAAAGGTATTGGCGTTTGATCAGGATATTTGAGGTCAGGACGCGGCTACCCGTTAAATGCATCTGAGGCAGGGCTCTGAAGGTGTCCATGGAGTTTTCAATCTCATTTTGCTCCTTGGCGACAGACAGACTGGCTAGAAGCGCCTCTTATGACAGTTTTTGTTCACGCTTTGGCCGAAGAGGTTAAGGACGCTCTGGCTATATTGGAGCCTTTTGTTTCTCTAGATTCATTGGTTCGTTCTGCAGTGCAAATTGATAATTGCATCCGCAAATGTGACAGGGAGAAACACACTGCATTGGCTCTCACTGACAACAAGGTTATTGCTCCTCGCAGCGTGCATACAGCTCCAATTCCGCACACTGAAATTTCCACTCCTGGCGAATCTATGCAGGTTTATAGCTTATATGGGAGTTGGGCTTGTAAGCCCGTTCGCAGACATATGATCTGCTATAATTGTAACAAACTGGGACATATCCATCCACGCTGCCCTGAGCGCGGAATTGGGGGTACTCAAGGGACAGACTCAATTTCCCTTCTGAACTTTAATTCTTGTAGAATTGACAGTGGGGAGACAGAATAATTATTGTGGCATTTTTGGACTCTGGTGCCATGGACTGTTTTATGGATGCAGAGTGGGCAAGGAGACATTCCATTACCATCCACCCTCTTTTACATTAACGCACTGTAAGATCTTTGGACGGTCGCCCCCTGGGAACTGGATTGATACCTGAGGTCTCTGAATCATTGACTATGTTAGTCCTTTTTGGTGGTCATTCTGAGGAGGTAAAATTTTTTTATGAACAGTTCCCTTGTTTTCCTTGAGGTTTTAAGAAACTCTTGGCTACGGGAACATAGGCCTCACATCCTTTGGGGTAGTCAGAATAACCCAGTCATCCAGTGGGGTACTGATTGTAGGTCCCACTGTAGGGAAAGTTTAGCTTGTCATCCCGGGCAATATGTGGGGAAGACTGACGTCTGGAGTGATTCTGAGGAGTTTGTCTCACACAACCCTCCTAATCTGCAGAAAGAGGCGGAGAAGGGGTTGGAGTGGGATCCTCAATTTTACTGGCGGCTGCCAGAGGAGGATTGCAATTCGGAGGATTTCTCTGACTCGGAATCAGACATAGATGAGCAGGTTCCAAACAGGGTGAGAATTTGGGGGCTGATCTGAATTTTTGTCTGCCTCCTAATGTTCCTAATGATTATGCTGATCTCGCGAAGGTTTCAAGCGAGCGACGGGCCTCAATTTTACCTCCTCATCACATGTACGATTGCGAGATCAATCTCTACCCGAGTACTTCTCCCCCCTAGGAGTTCATTATACTCGCTGTCTGGGCCTGAGCAAAGGGCCATGCAAAAATATATTCAGGAGGCTCTGGCTAATGGATTTATTTGGCCTTCCACATCTCCTGCTGGAATGGGGTTTTTTATAGGCAAAAAATATGGCGGCCTGAGACCCTGTATTGATAACAGGGGCTTGAATATCACCATTAAAAACCGATACCCCCTTCCGTTGATGAACTCCGCATTTGACCGTCAGCAGGAGGCATTGTTTTTTACCAAGCTAGACCTCCAGAATGCTTATAACTTAGTTCGGATCCAGGAGGGGGACAAGTGGAAAATGGCATTTAATACACGACGGGTAATACGAATATTTGGCCGTGCCATTTGGATTGTTTAACACCCCTCTGTGTTCCAGGCTCTCATTATTTACGTCCTTCGACAGATGTTGGAGAAATTGGATTGTTCGGCGCCAAAAATGTGGTGAGAAGAGGAAAGCGACGTCTTGTTAACCGCCGGAGGTAACCGAAATCTGGGTTCCTTCGTAAACAACTCAGAGGATCACAAGCTCCGATTGAGGCAAGTCCACAGCAGATTTTTCAGAAAGGTGAGGAATCTGGATGAAATTCTTACAAAATATTTTTGAGGAGGTGTCTGGGTGCACACACGTCTCAATTTGTACCGAAACAATGTATTTTGGGTTCTGTGGGTTAAAACAGATCAGCGAGTGAAATTTCCAAGCCGCTATGGCCATTGGTTTTGGGTGTATGGAGCCATTTACCGTGCCTAAAGGAATTTGGCTGTGCTGTGTCACTCGCGTCTCACCTACCACGGTTATGGCCGCCACACACCTCAATATGCTCAGCCCGGGAATTTTCACTTGTTAGCATTTCAGATTGGCCTCTTCTCTAATATCCTGACCAGAAATAATGAACATTGTGCACTTCCTTCACTGCTTTTAGGTATATTTTACCGTCATCATTTGCATTTCTATTTCTATTTTTTTGTCAGAAAGGGCACCTCCACCCACTCCAACCTCATATTTCACCATAAGATGACCCTATGGTACCCCTTATTACACCACAGCCAATATGTAGATACGGCATACTTTTTTCTGAATCAAATATTTTTGGGGGCTGTTGTTTTTGTTTTGACTGGATATTCTCTTTCCAGGCTCACATCAACAATATCATTCAGGTGGCTTTTTTCCATCTTCGAAACATCTAAACTTGGAAAAATGATGCCCATTCGGTCCAACAGACCTTTTAGCGGGTGGCGCTGCGCTGTGGCAACACACAGAGTTAGCTCTCGTTTTCTTGTGTGTTTTTATGTTGTCCTGTCTGATCTTCAGTAGTATTCTTGTACAGAATACCCTCGAACAACATGAAGAAACTATTGTTCTACTTCCGTGCCGTTTATTTTGCTCAGATACTTTTATTTCATTGAAGACGAATTGTCGATACGCAATCAGGACTCAGATTGGGTAGCTATCATGGCGCCTGCATTCGGTACGGACGTGCAGATCTACTCTCCCTCAGGAGTTTCACGGATATCAGTGGTCTTCAAATGGATATATCTCTGAACAGTGATACTAATAATTCATGGAAATCCAGAAAAACCCGCAAACGAGGTAAAAGAGGTGGTGTTAGACGGAGTCTACAATCCCGACCCACCCGTCCTCCACTACACACAATATTGTTATCAAACATCCGATCCCTCAGGAACAAACTCACTGAACTTTCTGCCTGTGGGAGGTATATGTTTGAATATCGCGACAGTTGCCTGTTGTGTGTCACAGAAACATGGCTAAATGACTCTATTCCTGATAGGGCATCCGAACCCAGAAAGTTCTAATGCGCTATCAGATTAGATGGAGACAGTGAAACCACAGGAAAGACTACTAGAGGTGGTGTCTGTCTTTATGTGAAGAGTAGGTGGTGTAAGAAAATCGTGCAGTGTGAAACCTATTGCTCGCCAGAAATTGAACTGCTGTTTGTGTCACAGAGACCTTATTATCTCCCCTAAGATTTTGGCCAGATTTTTGTTACTGTTATGTTCCTCCTAGCGCCAATAACAAGTCAGCCTCGGATTGTATCCATGGCCATGTTCAGAGGCTAGAGAACATCTCTCCTGACGCTCCTAAACTGATCCTCGGTGATTTCAACACCTGCAGCCTGAATGATTGGGTGGTACCGGTAGTGCGTTCAGGAGAGATAGGCACACACCAGCGGCACATACCACACACAGAGCCAAGGTAGTTTGCCACAAATGCCATCAGCTAAGTCATATCAGCCCAGATTGCCATTTAAACCCGCCCACCACATCCAACCTGTGCTACTCTCCTCATTCCCACAGTTCGACACAGCAATCCAAGATGGCCACCTGATCACTTTTGTGCTTATTCATCTGCTTACATTGTTTGTTTTTAAACGATTTAAATTGTTTTTTTTATTCATTTTTTAATATATATATTTTTAAATGTTTTTTATTTACTTATTTATTTTTCTCAGCATTATTTTTATTGAAATTGTGGCGAGTAAGGGGAATTGTCTTTGCTTGTACATATCTGCCCAAGAGGGACTGTGCACAGCTTTTTAACTGCAGCAAGTTCCATCGGAGTATGCCGGTTGCTTGACCTGCCATCAGTAATATTGAAGCCATTTGAAGCAGTTGTAAACTCATCCCTATCCCGGCTGCTCACGGCGCCGTTCGGCGGCCTGACTCTTCACCCGCCTGCTGGATTATTACGCCGACTCAACCACTTGCGAGCGGCTACAGCGGTGTGCCTCTGTACTGTTCATCCAGGCCTGCATCCTACCCAGCCAGGTAGACTGCCAGAGAGTGTGGCAGCGGGAGAGGCCGTCTCAGCGCTTCCACGGCTGTAAGCTTCAGCAGAGGCGCAGTTACTGATCCTGCTTTTGCTACGGGTGCGTTATGCAGCGCACTTGTGTATCCGAGACATCAACGGAGATTTTAAAACTATTGCAGCTTTTGATTTTACGTACACTCAAAATGCTCATTTTAATATGCCTCTTATGGAATTTATCCGCTTCAGAACCAGTTTCCCACAGAGAGGTGAGTGGAACATTTTACTCAAGGTCTCCGACCAGAGACGCTTACAATTATCATCACGAAATTCATCCTGTACAACAGCAAAAACTTTGTGAACTTCTGTCATCTCTGGACACGTTGCCGCGTCTGCAACTTTTGAATATTTTGAAGGACTTTTTCGCTTTAAGATGGGACTTTTTCTTATTGCCTCCTGTCAAAGAGAGGCATTGTGTCGTTGGACGCACTTGTCAAATGAAAAGCGTTATTTTGTTGCTGTTATTATTATCGGGAAATGTTCAACCTAATCCCGGACCCATGCGAAATCTAGCCACTCCAGCGGAGTTTAAAGGCAGGTCTGGCATTGGTTTTATGCATATGAATGTTAGGAGTCTTTTTCCGAAATTGGATCTAATAAGGGCGTGGATTGAAGCCACGAATACGGACGTCTTGGTTTTATCAGAGACATGGTTAAAAAAATCTGTAACTGACAATATGATTGCTATAGATGGATATATGGTTTGCAGAACCGATCGTGTTGGCAAGGGGGGTGGTGTTGCTATTTATATTAAATCTAAATTCTGCTCTTCCGTGCTTCAGTCTACAACAATAGCCAAGCAGTTTGAATTTCTGGCTGTAAAGGTAAAAGTGTCGAAGAACATTCAATTTACTGTGATAGGCTTTTACCGACCTCCCTCAGCTACGAAGGAAGCTGTTTCCTCACTTTTTGATGTCCTCGGTAAAATTAAGGATACTGAAATGATTCTAATGGGGGATTTGAATTGGGATTGGCTTTCCAGTTCTAATTGTGGGCCTATCAAAGACCTGTGTGAGGCTTTCAATTTTACTCAGATTATTAATTTGCCTACCAGACTCAACCAAAAAGAGCCAGACAAATCTACATTATTAGATCTTATTGTGACGAATGCACCTTTTAAGTTTTCATCAACAGCAGTATTCTGCAATGATGTTAGTGACCACTGTGCTGTTGCATGTGTAAAGGATTCTAAAGCCCCTAAGGTTAAACCGCGGTATGTTTTTAAAAGATATTTTAAACGTTTTGAAGAGCAAGCTTTTTTGTATGATTTATACTCCAGTGATATTAGCAGAACTATCTTGATCCCAGATGTGGATAATGCATGGGAGTATTTTCACAAATTGTTTACTTCCATTTGTGACAAACATGCCCCCTTGAAAAAATTTAGGGTTAGTGGCAGAGATAATCCATGGGTTACCGAGGAATTGTTGAATCTCTTAAGGCAAAGGAACATTGCTTGGGCTAAAGCTAGATCGTCAAATTCACCTGCTGATTGGTGTGCCTTCAGAGCCCTGAGGAATAAATCTACTCTGCAAATTAGGAATGCCAAATCAAAGTATTATTTGAATTCTATCTCTGATAATCTTAATAATCCCACAAAATTTTGGAAACAAGTTAACTCTCTATTTGGCTCAGTGGTCTCTCAGGTATCCCTGAGCGAATTGTATCTGACTCCTTAGAAATAAATGATAAAGATGATATTGTTCAGCACTCTAATAGGCATTTTATATCATCTGGATCTGTCAATAGAAGCACTGAATCCAAGTTAAGAGACAAAGCTGTGAATGCTGCGCCATCTGCAAGCACAGGTCCAGTTGGAGCTCCTTTTACCCTTCGACCCATTTCCACTGGAGAAATTGCTAAGGCTCTGAAAGCAATTGACCTTAAGAAATCTCCTGGGCCAGATGGTCTGCATCCTTACTTTTTGAAACTCGCAGCTGATTATATTGCTGAACCTATTACATATATATTTAATCTCAGTCTTCAGTCAAACATTATTCCCAAAATATGGAAATCAGCCTTTGTGCTACCTCTCCTTAAAGGTGGGGATCCATCAGATCTGAATAACTATCGACCCATCTCCAAATTATCCATCTTATCAAAGATTCTAGAATCTCAGGTCAATTCTCAACTAAAACAGTTTTTGGCAGAAAAGAGCATATTAAGTGAATTTCAATCTGGCTTTAGATCTGGTCACAGCACCATCACAGCAGCCATGTTGTTTATAAATGATGTTACCAATGCTCTGGACAAAAAACAGGCTTGTGCTGCCCTTTTTATTGATTTGAGTAAGGCATTTGACTCTGTTGACCACCAACTTTTGCTAAACCGCCTCAGTTGTATTGGTGTAGGTGAAACAGCCATAAATTGGTTCAGGAATTACCTAATGAATAGGACCCAATGTGTTTCTGTACATGGTCACTTATCAAGCCTGATGGAGGTCACAAAAGGTGTCCCTCAAGGCTCAATTTTAGCTCCCCTTTTATTTTCGGTTTTTATTAACGATATCTGTAAAAATTTAAATAACTGTAAAGTACACCTCTATGCAGATGATACGGTACTCTATTCATCTGCCCCCTCATTCAGGCAGGCAGTGACTCAGCTTCAGTCTGCCTTCACTCAGGTTCAGGACTCATTGCATGACTTGGAGCTCATCTTGAATGCCAAAAAAACTAAATGTATGATGTTTTCTAGAATGCAGTCTCAGTCACAACTGACTCTTAGTATTCAAACATTGGGAGGGGATATTATTGAAAGAGTGTCATACTACAAGTACTTGGGTATTTGGATTGATGAAAAGCTTTCATTTAAAGAACACATTGACAGGCTTGTAAAGAAACTAAAAGTTCGATTAGGTTTCTATTATCGTCACAAAGCTTGTTTTGACTTTGAGGCTCGGAAAAGAATTGTACAAGCCACCTTTCTGAATGTTTTAGATTATGGTGACATTATTTACATGAACGCATCCTCCCTTTCTTTACGCAGTCTGGATTGTATGTATCATAGTGCACTACGCTTCATAACAAACTCACAATACCGCACACACCACTGTAAACTCTATAATCTTGTTTCATGGCCTTCTTTAAGCTTAAGGAGACGGCGTCATTGGTTTATTTTTATATATAAGGCCATATTGGGTAAATTACCTCCTTACCTCAGTAGACTTTTGACCCCACTCAGCAACCACTATCAGCTTCGTTCCACAAAAAGGTTACTTTACCAGGTACCTCGGATTTCCTCAGTTCTTGGCAAAAGTGCCTTTTCCTATTTTGCTCCTTGGTCATGGAATAACCTCCAAAATACTCTACAGTTGAACAATTTAGTCTCCTTGGGTGTGTTTAAGCATAGGCTAAGATTGTATATAAATGAGGTGTGCAGTTGTTGTCCGTAGGTTTGTATTTTGTTAACTTATTGTATTTTGTCACTCCTGTTGTTTACACCTTTGTAATTTTAAGTGAAATGGTGAGCTGTCTTGGCCAGGTCTCCCTCGAAAAAGAGATTTTGAATCTCAAGGGATTTTCCTGGTTAAATAAAGGTTAAATAAAGTTCTTTCCCTAGTAGGCCCGATAGAACACATGTTACCATCCCTGTGTGGCTTGGGGGGAAAGACGTGGGTGGCGTTGTTAGACTCGGGGAGTAGTCTAAAGTTTGTGCAGCGCAGATGTCTGGGTCCACAAACTCTGGAAGGAAGGAAGGTGGAGGTCAGATGTATACAGGGAGATGTGCGTCAATATGATACTGTTGAGGTCACACTGGAGATTGATGGTCAGGCCTACCTACTCGATGTGATGGTAATGGATGAGTCGCTATACCCGGTGGTTGTAGGACAGGATGTGCCCGTGTTAGCAGAGCTTCTGCAGAGTAGGTACACCAATGCAACGTCCTTTATCACCACTAGAGCACAGAGTAAGGAGCAGAATGATCTCTCCCAGGTTTTTGATGAATTGCCATTCCCTGTACTTGAGCAAAAAGAGAAGGGAAAAACTGAGCGCAGACGTAGCACGGTTCGAGGCACTAAGATGGTGGAGGAGGTTCCCTGTCCCCCAGTGAGAGAGGAGGAGATAGTTGGAACAGACTTTGAAGCCATGCAGAAAGCAGACCCTACCTTGCAAACCCTTTTTAAGAAAGCAGGGGCAGAAGAACAGTTACTGCAGCGTCGGGTAATTGGTGAAGAGTGCCATATTGTCAGAGAGGGGAAGCTGTTCCGTGTCAGTGACGAGGGAGAGCAGCTGGTAGTTCCACAGCCACTGAGAAACACTGTTTTGAAGATGGGGCATAGTGTACTGTGGGCGGGTCACCTGGGGCAGCAGAAAACCCTCAGCAGGATAGCCCAGAGATTTCACTGGCCAGGGTTCTACCAGAATGTGATTGACTATTGCAAATCGTGCCCTGAGTGTCAGTTGACTTCCCAAGCCAGCAGGGGGACCAAAGCCCCACTTGTAAGCCTCCCCTTAGTTGACGTCCCTTTCACCAGGATCGCTATGGACATTGTCGGCCCTCTAGAGAGAAGTCGGGGTGGGCATAGGTACATCCTAGTAGTCTGCGATTATGCAACTAGATACCCGGAAGCTTTCCCACTACGCAACACTAAGGCTAGGCAGATAGCCAACTGCTTAATTCAGCTTTTCTCACGGGTGGGGGTGCCAAGGGAGATACTTACTGACCAGGGGACCAATTTCAGCTCTAGGTTCCTGCGTCAAGTGTATAGTCTCCTAGGTATCAGAGGGATTAGAACAACTCCGTACCACCCACAGACGGACGGCATGGTGGAGCGGTTTAACCAAACCCTCAAGGCCATGCTGCGCAAATTTGTCAATGACACTGGCTCGGACTGGGACCAATGGCTTCCCTACCTGTTCTTTTCGTACCGAGAGGTACCGCAGGCTACTCCCCCTTTGAACTCCTGTTCGGACGACCTGTGAGGGGGCCCCTGGACGTGCTGCGGGAAGTCTGGGAAGGGACCCAGCAAAGCCAGCCAGTGAACATTGTGAGCTACGTGCTCCGTATGAGGGACAAACTGGAGCAGCTCACCACCCTGGCTCACGACAACATGGCGAAAGCGCAGGCGCAGCAGAAGTCATGGTATGACCGCAGTGCGCGCAGCCGATCCTTTCAGCCTGGGCAGAAGGTGATGTTGCTGTTGCCCTCTGCAGAGAGCAGTCTACTGGCTAAGTGGCAGGGCCCATTCGAGGTCCTGAGGAAGATGGGGCCTGTCACTTACCAAATTTCCATGCCCGGACGCCGAAAGCTGCAGCAGGTCTTTCATATCAACCTGCTCAAGCTGTGGGTTCCACGGGCGGAAGAGCCAGGACACCTTCTGTCGGAGCTGGGGCATCTTCCACCATGCCGACGAGGGGAGCTACAGCACTGCATTCCGAGGGACCTGTTCTGAGAGGAGCCGGGGAGGACGACGCTGACCCAACACTCCATCCGCCTGACCTCTCCAGGGCCCGTCCGCCAAACCTGCTACCAGGTGCCGGCCAGGCTGGTTCCAGCACTGAAGGAGGAGGTAGAGTCCATGCTGAAGGCAGGAGTCATCGAGAGGTCACACAGCGAGTGGTGTAGTCCGGTCGTCCTGGTGCCCAAGAAGGACGGCGGGCTCCGCTTCTGTGTTGACTTCCGCAAGTTGAATGCCATCTCAGCATTCGACCCGTACCCCATGCCTCAGGTGGACGACCTCGTGGAGCGGCTGGGCAAGGCTAAGTTCCTGACGACCCTGGATTTGTGTAAGGGGTATTGGCAGGTGCCCCTCACGCCAGAGGCTCAGGAGATGACTGCATTCCGTGTTCCATCTGGATTGTTCCAGTTTACTGTCATGCCCTTTGGGCTACACGGCGCCGCGGCGACCTTCTAGCGCCTCATGGACCAGGTGCTGCGGGGGGGGGGGGGGGTGGGGGGGGTCGAGGACTACGCGGCTGCTTACATCGATGATGTGGTGGTCCACAGTCCCACATGGGAGCAGCATGTGGCCCACCTGAGAGACGTCTTCCGCCGCATTCATGGAGCGGGGCTGGTGATCAACGCCTCCAAGAGCCACATCGCCAAGCCTGAGGTGGAGTACTTGGGCTACACGCTTGGAGGGGGCGTGGTCAAGCCGCAGCTCGACAAGGTGGAGGCCATCCAGAACTGTCCGCCACCGACCACCAAGAAGGGGGTCCGCTCCTTCCTCAGACTGGTCGGGTGGTACCGGCGGTTCATCCCGGACTTTTCCAGCCGGGCAGCCGTTTTGACAGACCTGACTCGCAAGAATTCGCCCAACAGGGTGCGCTGGACAGACGCTTGCAAGCAGGCCTTTCAGGAGTTGAAGGACTGCATGTGCCAGGGCCCGGTGCTGCAAAGTCCTGACTTTGACTTGCCGTTCATGGTCCAGACAGACGCTTCGGGTGTTGGCCTGGGGGCTGTCTTGCTCCAAGGTGAGGGCGAGGACTTGAGGCCCATTCAGTATATCAGCCGAAAGCTGTACCCCAGGGAGACCAGGTACTCGAAGGTGGAGAAGGAGTGTGTGGCCGTGAAATGGGCGCTGGACACTCTCCGCTACTACTTGGTGGGGAAAGACTTTACCCTGGAGACTGACCACAGAGCCCTGCTGTGGCTCCATAAGATGAAGGACTCCAACGCCAGGGTCACACGGTGGCTCATGGCAATGCAACCTTACCGCTTCACGGTGAGGTACAGGACTGGGAAAAGCAACGTCGTGGCCGACTTCCTGTCCCGCCTCGATGAGGAGGGTCAGACTTAAGGGGGGGGGTGTGTGATGCCGCGCCTGGCCAGCGCATCATCACCGCGTTCCGCCATAGCGGCCGCCTTGAACTTGGCTCTCGTTATATCTGCACTCCCTTGTTGGATTACTGCAAGCCAAAGCACCGCCGTGGACTAACGTGAGCATATGAACTCCTTTTAGGGTCGTGTTATGATTGTTTAGTGTCTTAAGTCGGGTGCACACGAAGTTAGACAGCTGACAAACATTTAAAACGCCGACATGTACACACAAATGCTACAGACGCTAACACTATATCCAAACAAACACGCCAAACATGACACAAACTCCCCGCGATTTAAGTTTGCCCTCGCGGCACAAACGTGTTTTTAAAAGTGTGATGTGTTTGTGTAGCGTACAATGAAAGTTGTTTACTTACCGAGGCAGCAGCCAAAAGAGTCTGCACTGTTCGCGGCAGGTAGATAAACAGTTTTCTCTGCTGGGGCGCGTTCGGGGTGTCATGCGCACCGCGTGTCCTTGTCATTGGTTTGTTCCGTTTCTTATGATTTTGTGTTAATGTGAAATTAAATCCTAAACAAATGTTTAAGTTTATGTATTTTGTTTTCCTGTGTTAGGATGTTTGCTTTGAGTTTACTTATGTTGCATGAGTTTATTTTTGCTCATTTATGTCTGGAAATGCCATTTCCCCCTTTAGTTATGGTGAGAGTGGCATGATCCGCTCTGGGGTACGAGCGCATAGGCTCTTTATAATGGCGCTCCTTTCATTTGCTTTTTGGCCAGTGACCTGTAAGCATCCTTGAGGGTAGGCTCATTATTCTCAGTGTGAGAGAAACTTCTTTTGTAAATGCTTATTGTTATCTTGTTATTGCTGTTTCCAGCTAGCTTTATTTTGATTTTGCATTCTTATTTACTCTGGATTTAGAATCCTGTGCTTTTCAGTTTCCTTTTTCCTTCATTTTGACCATTGTGTCGGTTTTTTTTTTTTTTCCCCCTGTTTTTAAACCTGCACTGTACATATCCTGGACGTGGAACTCAGGTGACTGGAGAAAATAAACCAAAACGAAGGTTGCAACCCAAAATCCTGTCCTGCCTCTGCCTCCACTTGACTGCCTGCACGGTACCTTGTGACAAGGTCATTGGAGTAAGATTACGACTGGCGTAAAAAGAGTCACTGCCTTTATTTTTTTAGCTTTGGAATATGGCGCCTTCAGAGTTCTCCAGCGATGCTGAATTTGGTTGGCTCTTGGCAGTTAACACAAAACCAGCCTCTCTCCACTTTTCGCACACCTTAAATATATCGTTGTTAGGCTGTTTTCGCCCATTGATATATTACAGTATATTAATGTCTTTCATTATCTGAATGCACACAGTCGTCTCCTCTTCACTCCAAAAATACAAATTCCTTGCGAAGTGAACAGGCGCAGACGTAGTTGAATATTCTGTTTGAGGGCATATTCTGATTAAGGTGTATTCATGAGCCTGTATTCCGATTAAAACAGGCATATGCCAGTCTTAATCGGAATATTTCGAATCGGAAAATGACCTTAATCGGGTTATTGCACGCGTTTACGTGACAGTTACGCAATCAGAATATTCTTATATTCCGATTAATACAGGAATATTGGTGTGCATGTAAACGCAGTCACTGACATTCTAGCAAAGGTGGCGAGGCGGAACTTGGGCTGAAAGGTTCCCTGACATTAAATAGGTTGAAATTGGCATTTAGAGCTATTGTATTTTTTCGCGATGAAAACGAAGATGCAAACGCTTTACTATGAAAATTAGTTGTTTTTCAACTATTTCGGATTAATTAAACTGATTGGGAATGCCCCCCTTCGAAATGTCCGGAACTGCCTAAATATGGCAACTGATGTCACGCAAGGAAGCCAGCTGGTCAGATCTCGCTCGCTCTACAATGAAATGTACGTACAGTACGCTTTATTTACCATAGCCACCCGACAAACCCGAACAAAAAACCACTGTTGGAATACCATAATATTTATCACCGAAAAACTATAGTATTACTGTTGTAATTGTATGTTTTTTTGGAACGCACAATATAGATTTGAGCGTAACTGTTGAAATATTGTGGGACTAACATAGCTAATGAAATAACAGCACAGAAAATAAGCTTTTGTAATTCTATAAACTTCAGGATTATTCACCAGGGAGTTTGCCAGAATAGGTGGCGTTGAGCCACTTTCATACCGGAAGTGAGGTGGGTTTTTCGCACGACAGATTACATTCAAAGACGTGTGTATTCGCCTCTTCGCATTGACTTAGGGTGTGATCTGTCGCGTGAAAGGTTTGTTTCACTTGCAGTGTGAAAGCAGCTTTAGACACGTGCTCAAGCTAGATAGCTAGCTGACGTTAATTTCCTGCAGTACTTACCCAGATACCAAGCACCTCCGCTCCAGATCTGCGGCTCTAAGCCAGATCAGCTGGAGTCAGCAGAGCTGGGGCAGATCCAGAGAAGAGGTGCTTGCTATCTGGGTAGTCAGCTAAATTAAGTTCGACATAACGTTAGATTTTCATGAATTTCGATTATGAAATTAATCAGCAAGTGTTCAGTCCAGTGTTCAGATAACTGTCAAGTTACACACTATCTACCTGCCAGTTTAACTAACCAACTCACCTATTTAGCTAGCTTACATTATTTAGTGACAATTGCGTGTATTTCCCTCTATCCAGTCGCCCGGTCTTGGTTCAGGCTGTTAGCGAGCTTTATGAGCAGAGCATTTCGCGTGTATTCTCCTCTTTGCATGGACTTTGAATGTAATCTGTCATGCTAAAAATTTGTTTCGCGTCTGGTGTGAAGGCAGTTTGGCGCTGCCTATTCAGACAAATGTTCTGTCGAATAATCCTGAAGTTTAATGCCATAGGTGGTTAACTAAGATAAATTAGCAGGCGAGGGGTAACTGTCACAGCTGGAGAGTAACAGCTGTTGACGCGATATGAGCCAGATGAACTCGGAAGGCTCCATTGTGATGCCTGATCGCTGACTGTGCTGTATGAGGTGGGCATCCATGATCACAGGGGAACTAATGCTGGCTTATAAGCTTGAGACTTTAGCCACAACATGCATGCAATATGATTTATGAATGGGCAAGTTATCTTAATGCCTTGTACCATCGTCATTAGATTTATACCTGAGTTTGGATAGCTGTCCTCGTGTCCACTGTGTATCCAGCCATCTAGCTATGTTAGCCTGGGTAACACGGTTTGTCCAGTGTAACAATTAGATAGATAGATGGATATTGAGATAGCAGGCTCATACACTAAGCAAGCACACTGGAAAACGTGTGTAAACAAGCGTGTAAATGGACTGCAGAGATTGCTAAGGCAGAGGTGCTTTCCTTTGATGACGTCATAGGAGCATGTGACTTATGTCTCGGAAACCTCCCACTTTTTCAGGGGGTGGGGCATAAGAGTGCAAAAATATCACTTTTAATCCTAAAAATGATGGATTTTTTCAGCCATATCAGAACTTTTGAGTGCACAGGGAGATATAAATAATCATAAAGAACAAAATAAACCAACAATTTCAGGTGGTGTGCCTCATGTCAGGGAACCTTTAAATAGACCCTGGGTGCCAAATAATCCGATGTGGGCAAAACAATATCGTCCCGGATGAGAGGAACAAAGAAAGCTCCCAAACAAATGCCAACCTCGCATGACACTCTGCATCACTCACGGGCATGATTCTGTCATTAACATGACTAAATGGACCAAAGAATACGTCAAGAAACCACTGTCTGTAAACGCAGTCCGCCGTGCCATACGTAGATGCCACTTAAAACTATCATGCAAGAAGGAAGCCATTGTTCAGCATGATCCAGAAGCACCGCTGTGTACTGTGGGCCAAGGGTTATTTAATATGCACTGTCTTGCGGTCAGACAAGTCCAAATTTGACATTCTTGTTGGAAATCATGGGCGTTGTGTCCTCTGGGCTAAAGAGGAGAAAGATCACCCCTTCTGTTATCAGTGTTCAGTTCAAAAGCCAGCATCTCTGTTGGTATGGGGATGCATTAGTGCATATGGTGTGGGACACTTTCATGTTTTAAAAAGCACCAGGACTGCTGAAAGGTATATAAGGTTTTAGAGTAACATATGCTCCCCTCCAGACGACATCTGTTCCAGGGAAGGCCTTGTGTATTTCAGAAGGGTAGCAGCTATTACAACAGCATGGTTTCATAGTAGAAGAGTTTGTGTGCTGAACTGGCCTGCCTGCAGTCCTGATCTTTCACCGGTTGAGAACATTTGGCGCATTATTAAACTAATAGTCCATCAAAGGACACCCAAAACTCTCCAGCAGCTGGAAGCCTGCATTAAACAAGAATGGGATCAATTTCCAATGGCTTTACTCAAGAAACTGTCTCCTCAATGCCCAGACGCCTCCACTCTGTGTTAGAAAGAAGAGGGGATGCTGCACCATGGTAAACAGGCCCCTGTCCCAACTTTTGAGAGACCTGTGGCAGCCATCAAATTTGAAATGAGCTCATTTTGTGGATAAATTTGCAAAATTTCTCAAGTTCAACCTTTGTTATGTTACCTTTCTTCCATTGTAAATAAAATACTTGCTGGTGTGATTTCAAAGTCATTGCGTTTCAATTTTCTTCACAATTTAAAATTTGCCCCAACTATTTCAGAATTGGGGCTGTCAATACTCATGAACTATTCCATAAATCTCCAAGTTTGTGTGTGAAGTATCCAGTTATGATTGTATGTTTTCATACGCCCAAATTTCGAGCGAGCTTTTAAATTTCTTTGTTTGAATAGGGATCCTTTTGGCGCCATGATTGTTAGAACAAAAGAGCCGAACCTTTCTGACGTCACATAATTGTCAACTTCTGTGCTCAAGTACAGTTGCTTTCACACCTGGGTCAAGTTCGGATGAACCATGCCCAAGACGACCTCTTCCAAGCGGACTTGCGTACCGGGTACTTGTGTTCACACTTACCAAATGAACCGAACTTGGGGTCCCGTGTACTCGGATCTCTGCCTGAGTCCCTAATGTGAAAGCATCCTGAAAGGCTCAGCAGAGATTAACCACAAATCCTCTAGGCTTTCCTTATCAGCACTGATAGGCCGGCAAGAAGTGTTCTCAGAGATGCCATGATTGCCTTCATATTTGCGGCTGTCTTGACTGATGGAGCGACAGGGACTGAGACATGCCTGTCACATTATCTGCAAGAGCTCCTGAAGTAGGACCTGCTTTTTCCTGCTCCTTGTGACAAATGAACTTTCCTGCAGTGCAGCTTTGCTCAACGCAGCTTACGAAATGGGATTGGTCATGATACAGCCCCCCGGGTCGGTTAAATGTTGAAGTGGCCACTAATGCAAGATACATATCTCTTTTTAAAGGAGAGGCATCACGAAAAGTGATTACATTGCTGCGCTCCAGCACAGCTGTTGAGGGACTATTTTGAGAAGGTGGTGCTTTTCGTCAAAGGATACTACCTTGATTGACAGCTGCATTCTTGGGAGTTGCATGATAAATCAAAAGCCAAACTCAGAAAAAGCCAGAACGGTATGGGAAATGCACATAGAAACAGAGAGCATTGATTTCTTCATCCACTGTACCTTGCATTTTGTTGCAGACAGGATGATGAAAATTATGTTTTGTCTGGTCACCTTCATTTTTTGTGAATATACATCCATTCTTGCTATTTCAGCGTTCCACCCATTCCCAGAAAATGTCGGAACAAGAGAATTTAGGACTAGTAATGAGGTAAGAAAATAAATAATGATGTGACTTGAAACAGCTGATTTTAGCAGGTGATTGTAATCATGATTCTGAACAAAAGTTGCAGTGTTGAGGATCATATTTCAGTATTACTCATATTCAGCAGCAAATCAAAAATCATGATCAGTGGCCAGACTGAGGCCATTGCTCACATAGGGGTGGCACAGGACCTGATATCTTATTTTTTCCTACGTGGAAAGTTGCTGTAGATCTAGTAGTGTTTCTTGGTCACTCGTTTACTTTGCTATACAGGCAGTGACTGCCATGTAGAATTGCATCATGAAGACCTGCATAAGAAGCTTTTAATGTACACCTAACCAATTTTTTTTTTTTTAAATGATATGAAACAGTTGTAAAATTAGTGTATTTTTCATTGGTGATTAATCTCGGTGGCGTCCCCCAGGGATCCCTGCTGTTCCTCATCGACATTAATGACTTTGATAGGAATATTGAGAGCAGATTAGTTAAATTTGCAGATGATACTAAATTGGGGGGTTTGGCAAATAGTTTAGAGTCCACTAAAGTTATTCAGGATGATTTGGATAGAATCCAGAATTGGGCAGAAATGTGGCTAATGAAGTTTAATGTAGCAAAATGTGAAGTTGTACATGTAGGTAATGAAAACACTAGACGGGATTACTTCATGGGAAGTTTAAAACTGGAATGTGCTCCACACAAAAAAAGATCTGGGAGTGATTGTTGACCAAACCCTCACAGGTTCGAGCCATTGTGCCATAGCAGTTAAAAAAGCTAATTAAATGCTGGAATACATTCCCAAAAGTATTGAGTACAAATCTAAGGAGATGATACTTCTTTTGTACAACACATTAATCAGACCACATTTGGAGTATTTTGTACAGTTCTGGGGACCATACTTTAAGAAAGATATAGAGGCTCAAGAGAAAGTTCAGAGAAGAGCCACTGAGCTAATTCCAGGTATAAAAGATGAAAGCTATGAGAAGAGGCTGAAGATCCTTAATCTCTTTAGTCTTAGGAAAAGGAGACTAAGGGGTGATTTGATTGAGGTCTTTAAATATGTTAAAGGGATTAACAAAGTGAATTATGAAGGATTCCTTCGACCAAGTGTTGTGAGTAGAACTCGGGGTCACAAATGGAAGTTGACTAATGGTAAATTTAGCACTGATATTCGGAAATATTTCTTCACCCAAAGAGTAATTTTAATGTGGAATACCTTGCCTAACCATATTGTTGAGGCAGAGACCTTGGGGGTTTTCAAGAGCAGGCTTGACTTAAAGCTAGATACCATTGAGTCATTGAGTATCTGAAAGGATATATTCACAATAGTATAAAGAAACTGGCGAGTGTAGTCGCGCTGAATGGCCTGTTGTCGCCATTCATGTGATGTTATGTTATGTTGCATTATGATCAATATAAAATGCAGTTTTGAAATGATGATTTCATTTATTAAGGATTTTGTGAAACTCCTAGTTATGCCCCCCATGGTCCTATCCATACTTGAGGCAGGGTACTTTTCACTTCGAATTTGAGAAGCAGCTGCTCCTCTACTTACCAGAATCGACTTGAACTGTTCAGTAATGGCACTTGGCCATAAAGCAGGGTCATTAACCGTTTCATAACAGGAGTTTGAGCCCCTAGCTCCTAATGTGATACTGGTCTCAGTGTACCCCTCCTGATTTGACGAGACTCTCTCAGGCGATGCCTGGTCTGACAGTGAGTCTCCTGTCCTAAGAGTGCACAAGTGTTTAATGGTTGTGGTATTTGGCCATAAAGCAGGGTCAATAAGAGGTTCATGACCGGAGTTTGTGTCCCCAGCTTCTGGTGTGAAACTGGGATCCGTGCAATCCTCCTCACTTAGAAAGATTTTCTCAGGTGATGCCTGGTCTGAGTGTGGGCCTGAGGCCTGAGCCTGACAGGCTGGGTGTATGCTTGATTGGCTCTGTTAGGGCTCCGGTATGATCAAACCAGTGGTGATCTCTTCATTGCTGCAACTCGGGCTACTGATGACATTATCAATATTTGAATCTTGAGGCTTCTCAAAAAAGTTAGAAATCAAAGGCACATTTAAAAAAAAAAATTCGGCCTGCTTTGCCTCCCTTTTTTTGGCTTTTCGTTTTGAAGCCCCACTTTTTTGTTTGCAATCCATACTACTGATGTCAAGTGTAATGTTAGAGTGTTATATCTGTGGGATTCTCACGGGGACTTGGAAATGCTTAAGCCTTTCACAAAGGCTTTGAGCCTTTGAAGGTGCAGTGTTGAATCTAATAATATAATATAAATGGCTATAAGCCTTTAAAAAGGCTGTTGAATGTTAAACTGCTGAACAAGTCAGGTTGCACAGGTTGAATACAAAGCAAGTTGTCAAGCTGAAAGGTCAGGTTGTGAGGAGTAGTGAAGCAGGGGGCTGTATATAGAGAGAGCCCAAGTCTCCACCCCTTCATTCAGTCCATTGGAAATTCGATATTGGAATTCCACTTAGACTTCCAAATTTGTTCACTGAAAATACAGTAGCCCTTACAATGGCTTTAAGTCTTAAGGTACACTATTATTACAATACAATACAATATAATATAATGCAAATGTTAATGAGCTTTTTAATAGGGTTTTGGATGCTAAATCTGATAATCTAGGAAAGGTATTAATGTAAGAATGTTGTTAGGAGTTTCGATAAATGGATTTAACAGTATTGGATTTTCACTTAAACTTCCAAAATTTCTGCCATGTGAGGAGTTTCGATGAAAGGAATGCCAAGTGTAATGTGGGAGTGTTGTATCGATATTGGATTTTCACTTGGACTTCACTTTGTTGGAATTGGTGTGTACAGTACACCCCTTTATGGTGGGGACATATGGAAGCGAAATCTGCAAAGTGAAGCGGAGCGAAACTCAGTGTTCTGAAGGTGAATATCTACCAGTCTACTACTCTCCTCGAAGATAACTGTAGGTTATAATGACACGTGAATCTTCTTTGTATTGTGACTGGACCACTGTATTGCCCGCCCCTGAGTCTAGCTCGGCTATTGGACACTTGCTTCACGATAAAGTCGCGACGCGCGATAAATTTGCATGGAGTTAGAGATTTCTGAACTTTCAGACGTGTCACAATGACAGTTTCGATGCACTCCTAGGACCATGTTGTATTGTGTACACACAATACTGTGCGGGAGCAAAATCACTTCTTATAGAAAATAGGTCCAGCTTCTACAAGCTGTCTACTGGGGCCAGCATTTGGCCCAGGATATGCCTGCCGTGTGCACATTTTATGCCCGAATGCATTGCCATGCGTATTTTATGTCGATATTACGCGCGGTAGCACCCTGAACACAAAGTACGCAGACATGTGCACATGTTGCAATATTGAAACAACCGCGAGGGGCGATCTTCCGAACTTCCATGTTGAGCTCGTGGTAGAGTCAAACAATGGTCGAAAATATTAATGATAGTATCCAATGTTGCCAATTTAGTGACTTAGTCGCTAGATTTAGCGACTTTTGGCCTTCTCTGGCGACTAAAACCTCATCAAGCCACTTAGCGGCTTTTTAGGTGAATCTGGCGACTTTAAAAAAAAAAAAAGATCTCTCGAGTGTCAAAATCGTTGTTTTTCAATGTAACTTCAGCTCTGCACCGCCACTAGAAGCTTATTTCATGGTTAAGCAGCACTGCACATTAGCCCCGATCTCGAAACTGTACCCTTTGGGATTGTCAACATAGCCATGTAGACACATTTTCTTGAGATCAGTGAGTCGTGTGTGACGTTATGACATCACAGTAACGTTATGACGTAATCTAGCGACTTTTCAGATAGCCAATAGGGACTTTTGGTGATTTGTTTTTGGCAACACTACCAGTATCGTGCATTGTGCTCTGATCGCTCTGCTGCAAGTATGTGTGGTTGCGCACATAAATTAAGTCACACAGCTAGCTTATCCTGGGCCTTAGGGCTCGCTGAAAGGACTTTCATTCAAAACCCTTGGTAAATCAGAGGCCATTTGTAAGAACATTTGTAATTAGTGGGCTCTCTTAACAGTATGCTCTCCCATTAGGGCTCTCCCTAGGGCCCCCACATAGCCAGAAGTCGCGACCCTTAGCAGGGGCTTTCATAATCATAGGGACCTCTGAAACCATTCCCCCCTACTTCCTTGAACCCCTAGTTGGTAAACATTAGGGCTCCCTTAGGAGTATTCACGCAAGGCACTACAGCAGGGCCAGCCCAGGGGCCCTCTGACTGCCGTCTCCCGTAGCCCAGGGGCCCTCTGATTGCCGTCCCCCGTGGCCTAGGGGCCCTCTGATTGCCATACCCCATAGCCCAGGGGCCCTCTGACTGCCGTCCCCCATAGCCCAGGGGCCCTCTGACTATTGTCCCCTATGGCCCAGGGGCCCTCTGATTGCCATACCCCATAGTCCAGGGGCCCTCTGATTGCCATCCCTGTCCCCCCCGCCCAATTCATATCACCCTTCTCTCTCGGTTCTCTGCAGATATGGCCTATAACTCTGTGAGTAGACATAAGATCCTAGAAAACAGAGGCCCTCTGACATCACAATTTGCATCAGCATCTGCATCGCTTTGGGCCCCCCCCCGGGCCCCTGGACCCCTGGGCCCCGGCCCGGTCCGTAATATGGCCCTGGTGTCCAACAGTCGGATAGTTTCAATATAACTCCGTGTACAACAGTCGATTGTTGTTTTCATTTTCTTCAAATCTACTGAATGTTTTAGATATTCAACATAAATGTTTTGATAAGATCTTCAATCAATGTTTCTGTTTAAGCTCTGCTCAATAAAGTGAGTCAACGTTGGTGCGGGACAATGTACAATGCCTGTCGGACATTAAATGCAAAATACTCCGTGTCTGACAGCCAAAAAAAAAAGAAGACAATTAGAAGAGAATGATAACAAAATAAAGAATTAAAAGAAACATTTTAACAACAAACAGAACATCCAATGAACACTGCGATTATTTATTTGCAGGCCATCTTTTTTGGATGATCTGTTTGTTGGTGATATATTTTTATTCTTTATTTCATTCTAAATCTGTTCTCATACCAATACTGTAACTTTTTGCTGGCTGCCGGACATGGAGTATTTTTGATTTCGCCTCGGAAAGTCTTGATTGTGCATGCGATAATTTATTCACACTGTCAATGGTCATGGAATTGAATTGCTCACTGACTGCAAGCGCTATTTTATCTCTGGTGTGGAAATAAAGCGTGAATCTGTTCGATCCATCTGACTCATTTTCAAAAGAGATGCCTAAGACAACAGTTTTATATCTTCAACGGAAGTAAACACATGAATAAAAAGACCAAGAAAAGTCGATAGCTATCAGTTTACAATTTGTGAAGGTCGAACACAAACATGGCCAAGTTTGCACATCTAATTATTCCTGGAAAACTCGACAAATTGGAACTTTTATGACTTTCAGACACTGAGATATTAAAACCCTGCCCAACTTTTGCGTCTTCGCATTGACTTTGACTGTAATCAGTCGTGCGAAAAATTCGTTTTGCGTCCAGTGTGCAAGCATCTTTACTGAGCACAGAACGCAAGCATATATATTGGCAGTTTATGGTTGGCTGAGAAACATGTGAAGTCGTTAGTTTGCATGAGAGATTCAGCTGCGTTGATTAAGCCAGGTGGAGTTTCCAGTACGTGAGCCAACCGCCTTTAATCTAACATCAGAACGATCGATCGATACTATAATTTATGTCCAGATTCAGATAGTTACATTAAAAAGTGGTTGCTGTAATTACCCACGCCCGATGTGGCAGCGTGGGTATACAGTTTAGCACCGTCTGTCTATGTGTGCGTGTGTCTGTCCGCTCGACAGCTCGGCCACCACTGAAGCTAGGGTGGTCAAACTTTGTGGGGTAGATGATCCTAGGGTGCCCTGTCCAAATTTGCATTTTGAGGTAGAAAGGTCAAAGGTCAATAAGAGGCGTGGGTTAGCATCTCTATAGAGTGCTCATCATCTACTTATTTATCGCATTGAAATGTGCCTGACATTCTGCAAACCTGCCTGTGGGGTTTCGGTGACGTGTGCACCGGTCAGCCAAATTACCACTGCACAGAAGGTAAACCAGGTTGGAGCGGGCGAGCTTTCTGCGCAACTTCAGTGAAGACTTTTTCTACGAAATTGTCACTGTCTTGATGAATTTGTGACACCTCCCCCTACTAAGGCGCCACACCCATCTCAGCGCATGTCCATCTGCCAAATTACAAAAGTGGTTGCGCACGGTGTTGCAACGCACAAAATTACCACTGCGCGGGCTGCACCGGGCGAAATTACCGCTGTGTGGGCTGTGCCACCTTGTGCTGCGCCAAGAAATTTAGAGCCCTTTGTCTCATTGCATTACATTTCTTTTGAGATTTATACATGAAATTTACACACTGCAATATATCGAACAGGCCCAGTTCCCAGTCTGGGAAAAAGTGTGAGGGAGGCAGCAGGTAAGTTGTTAAGTTGATAAGCTCCTTTTATTCATGGGAAAAATAAAATTAACAAATTGAATTCTGTAGCTTGTAACAATAACTACTGGTACAAACTGGAGGTAACTCTTCTTACCTGCAACAGAGATACCTGCTTACATGGCAGAGTTTCCTGAGATCGCAATTATTACATGAGACTTTGAGAAAATGACAATTGTTCTTCTCTATACACACAGCATAGTCTGAGCTTCAGGATTTTTGTTATTTGTAAATCATTCCCATATACATGTCTGTCCTGTGGCAAATAACTGTTCAATCTATATTTTGAGAATATGAATACTGATTAATCTATTGTATACTCGGGTGACCGATTTTTGATAGTGATAACACAATTTGACTGTTGTCAATTAAATAATCTTATCGTCATACAAATACACTGTTTAAGTTTTGTTACCATGTTAATACATAGCGTAAAAATACAGCCCAACCTCCGGTACACTTGCGCAGTTGTATTATTTTTGGACATATAAACAGAAATCAATGCTAGATTATCTTTGGCAAACGTTAGTGAAAAAACTTGATAGCTAGCGAACAGTTAATCAGCCTCGACAATGCATGACTGACCTAGCTACACAGCTCATGCAAAATAATTGCGATTCATGATTTATGTGCACAGCAAATAGATAGCTGAGCAGGCAAACTAGCTTGCTAGCCTAGCGTGCAAGCTATTTTGTTGGTATCTTAGGAAATGTTAAGATGCTTTCACACCTGATGCGAAACAAATATTTTGCACGATAGATTACATTCAAAGTCAATGCAAACACACGAAACGTGTGTATTCTCATCTTTTTTCTTTGACTTTGAATGTAATCTGTCGTGCCAAAAATTCGTTTCACATCCGGTGTGAAAGCGGCTTTAGCTGGCAACGTTTTTATTCGGCGCATTTAACTCCAGCCAAATTAGTTTGCATAATAATAGCTATACGCATTTTAAATTGACTAAATTGAGATGCTTGAAATACAACATTAGCAAGCTAAGAAGAGAGCCTTATGCCAACTTAGCTACCTATATTTATTGTAGGTATGTGTGAGCTAGGTGCCCAAATGTCGAAGTTATAACTATTCACGATTATCCATTGATTTCTATGAGTCTAAAAATAATATAACTATGCATGTGCACTGGAGGGCACTGCAAAATAGCCGTTGAAATGTAAAAACGGTCCCCTTTTTTGTTAAACATAAGACCGTTATACATTATATTCAAACATTGATGGCCAAGTGGGAGTAAATCCACATCTTCTCTTATTTTTTTATATGCCTCCTTGCATTCCCTCGTCTCTCCTGCAGTTTTCAGTACTTTCGATGCCTTCCCTGGCTTTTGATCTCATCCAGGTGGTTTCAGCCAACCCATTTGGAAATTTCTGTCTTTGTGCACAATTTTCCAGTCTGGCTGCAGAAGTATGGGGAAAGAGGAGCTCCACTCTAAATCAGAAATTCGCCACATAGCGCGGGGGACCCAGCTAGTTAGCAACCTAGCTAGCAAGCTAAAGTGATATTGAACTGGATAATGTTATAGCTCGCATAAGTGGAGGTGAGGTGACGTGATTCCGTACTGTACAGATTTTAAAAATCGCGCCATGGAGGTGTGTCGTACAATTATCCAATCAACGAAAAGTGGAGATCACGTGTACCAAAGCTCCACTTTCCCCTTGCATCTGCAGCCAAATCGCTGAGGATGATGTGACATTTTGCAAGTAATAAACATGAAAAGGCCACATAAGCGTTTGTATTTTTTACTGGCTCGTTCGGGCCAGTGAAAAAGATAGCAGTGGCAGGCGAGTTCGAACTACCAAACTAGAAAACACTGCCATTGTACCAGTGTTAATGTCGACGAGTGGGCTTGGCATTGTCTTGCTGAAGTAACCAGGGATGTCCCACACTTCACTTGGATGGCAGCATATGTTGCTCCAAAACCTGTACCTTTCAGCATTAATGGTGCCTACACAGATGTGCAAGTTACCCATGTCATGGGCACAAACACATCCCCATCCCATCACAGATGCTGGCTTTTGAACTTTGCACTGACAAAAATCTGGATGGTCCTTTTCCTCTTTAGCCCAGAGGATATGACGTCCATGATTTCTAAAAACAATTTGAAATGTGGACTCCACAGACCACAGCACCTTTTCTGGTAACGCTTTACTCGAAGGTATCGTCATAATAGGGACATGAGACAGTCATGAATATGTCACAAACATTATGTCAATGTCATAAACGTTGTCATTAAGTGTCATTTGGTTTTTGAGATAAGTTGACATTGTTTGGGTTGTCTTGATTATGACAACTTCGTCATAAGAGTGACTTGAGACTGTCATAACTGTCGCATGACACGTAACAGTTATGGCAGTGTCATGTCACTCTTATGACGGTACCTTCAAGTAAAGTGTAACCCCTTTTCTTTTCCCACTTTGCATCAGTCCATCTCAGATGAGCTCAGGCCCAGAGAAGCCAGCGGTGTTTCTAGGTGTTGTTGATAGATTGCTTTCACTTTGCATTGCAGAGTTTTAACTTACACTTGTATATGTAGCAACAAACTGTGTTAACTGACAATGGTTTTCCAAAGTGTTTCTGAGCCCATGTGGTAATGTCCTTTACAGAGTGATGCTAGGTTTTTAACGCAGTGCCGCTTGAGGGACTGACGGTCACAGGCATTCAATGTTGGTTTTCAGCCTTGCCGCTTATGTGTAGAGATTTCTCCAAATTCTCTGAATTTTTTTATGACATTATGGACTGTAGATCATGAAATCCCAAAATTCCTTGCAATAGCATGTTGAGAAACCTTGTTTTTAAACTGGTAGAATATTTATGCCTCAGTGTGCATGCGCAAGTGGGGCATACCGTAGTTCGTTTGTGTCTCTCTCATTCATTCTGTCTATTACCTGGATAGCCGCAACGCCGGTCAAAATCAAGTCCTAGAATATGGCTATATGGGTTAGATGCCATGATATCTTGGATTTAAATTTGCCAGATTTTTGAGATTTGTTGTCGACTTATAGCAACTATTTGACCCATCCATTGACTCCAATAGGAATCGAGGAATGCGGAAGTAATGCATGTCATGGGGAAAGCAATTGTTCCAAACAATGAACAGTGCCAGCACCATTCATTTTCATTGGAACACACTTGCAGGTACATTTATCAAATGACTGCATTTTGGGGAAATTTGTCACATTAGCTTACCCCTAATGAATTTTGTTAGTGTCATTTTCTGTACCCAACTTGGAAGTGACCTCCTCTCATTCATTTTCATTGGAACACGCTTGCTGGTAAGTTTATCAAATGACTGCATTTTTGGGAAATTCATCGCATTAGCTGACCCCTAATGAATTTTGTTATTAGCGTCATTTCCTGTACCGAGCTTTAGTTTATGTTGATCGTCACATAACCTGTTAAATTCCTATTAATTCAAAGTAGATGACGTGAGCAGCTCTTAACGATTTAGCATAACCAGATGTCATTTGTCATTCATTTAGCTACCTTAAATTAATTGCAGTTATTGGTGTTCATTTGAATACAAAGTTTATATTCGCTTATTAGAGTCGCTGAAAGTTTCAACCACATTTTATTGCAAACTAGTTAATTTTGTTGCCTACCGCACCACTTCTGTTCACTTAAAGGTTCTGCGATTCAGTGCGAAAATGAATGGAAACAGCTTAAAATGTCAAATCTAGTCGATACACCGATTTCATTGCGTAACAGCAAGTTTTTATTCGCTTTAATGCTGTAAGGTGGAAATGCATTTTCACCGCCTTTATTCGCATTAATATTTTTGGTGAACTTGAGGTTATTTGATTGACAAGTGGATGGAAACCGCTTATGTCAAGCATAGATGCAAAGCTAGGGCACTCTGACATGTCCACACAGAATTTTATAGCTTCATTGAGGGACATACATGTCACTGCTGTAAGCACTGAGGCATCGGCACCTTCAGTGCTTTGATTGCTCATGCGGTTGTGCACAAAGTACTGAACCTTGCGCCATCCTTGATTATGAATGACTGAGTCTTTTGGGAATACTCCTCTTATACCTAATCATGACACGCACCTGTTTCCAATTAACCTGTTCACTTGTGGAAAGTTCAAAAAAGGTGGTTTTTTTTTTTTTTAAACATTCCTCAACTTTTCCAGTCTTTTGTTGCCCCTGTCCTAGCTTTTCTGGAACGTGTTGCAGGCATCAAGTTTAAAATGAGTAAATGTACTTCCAAAACACTAATAAAGGTCATCAGTTTGAACATTAAATATCTTGTCTTTGTAGTCAATTCACTTGAATATAGGTTGAAAAGGATTTACAAATCATTGTGAAAAATGTGAATAAAAACAGAAAACAATGTCCAAACTTCACTGGAATTGGGGTTTGTAGATAAAATAACATCAAAACTTATAACCTGGCGACTTGCAGCCACACACGGAAAGGTCTTTCTTCAATAGCTTCATCGGCTTAGTTACTTTATTTTTTCATAGGCAGAGGCCAGGGGGATACTGAGCCCCATGAAACCTCCAGGAAATTATCGAAATACAACTAAATTGGCTGAATGCTACAGGTTCTAAAATTACTCAAGAGCCGTTAATGCCTAAATTTCTTCTCAAAGTAAAAGTTACATTTTATTATCTGATACAGTGTACATGTAATGCTTAAATTCTGGAGGAAAAAAAAAAAAAAAAAAAACCACCACACACACACAACACTACCGAAGACCCCAAATGTGTATGTCCCATTAATTGGACAGCACATAAAATGTACACAGATCATTGAAAGCATTATAAATCATTCCGAGAGAAACACATTCTGATCATGCTATAATCTCCCATTTTTTTCCCCTCTTCTTAGTGTTCTTTAAAAATGTGTCTGAAAAAAAAGGCACGCATACCTTTTCGCGTGTCGGATAGTGCTGTTTTAGATTCACAAAAATTCATGCAAATGGTGGCTCCCACCACTGCTGTAAAGAGGGACTACTCTCAATTGCACTTTTCCTGGATGTAAGTTACTTGCCTTGATAAACCTTCGGCAGCTTAGTCACAGGAGTGCATTTGCTTGGGTTACAGAGATAAAAATGTGCCTCGTCCTAAAAATGGGACAGAGGTCATTAAGAGCAAATCTGCCCGTGCCAGCTTTTCTTGCATGAGGCCCCATTTTTTTCCCCTTCCGACACGACCACAAAATATTTGAGATTCAAGTAAATTGTATTTAAGACTTGAGAGCTCTGGCTTTTTTTAAATTCTTTTAAAACTTGAGTACCCTGAATGAATCTATAATTGAGTGGTAATTGATAGTCCCAAAAACCCACAAAGTGTAAACGTGCCCCCAGCACAGCACCTCTAATTAAAAACATCTTCCCACACTCAGGAAACTGCACTTTGGGCAGTAAAACTTGCCCTCAGTGCTGCCCTTACATTGACAACCAATTCAGCACTGATGCATTATCTAACATGGCAAGAAGACGTTTTATGGAATATGTTTTTGTGAAGTCGCAGATGATGCACTTTGTCAAGGACAACAGTGGCCACATCTGGTTATTTTGAGTCATCCCTGCAGTCTGGATACACTCATTTCATGGACATTAGTGTGTCCAGAAGCTTTTTCTTGAGACTGGCCATCATTCAGCATTCCAAATGTTCGATTCTTCTGCGATTCATTCGTTTGTGGCATTTGAAATGGGAATAATGTCTTTTCTCACAATATGAGATCCACAACCATGACTCAGGGAATTCCCCCCCCATTTAGGTAATCATAATGTGGTGTTAAACCAAGAAGGGATTTAAACCCAGACACCTCACAGTAAGCTATGCTTACCATACCTGAAGGTCATCGAGACAACTAACTGCCAAAGAAGCAATATGAAGGGGAAAACATAATACAAACCTTATGGATAGGGGATAAATGACAGAAAAAGCAATGCAAGAGAGCACAACAATGTTGAATGGAAATAAACAGAAATATGAAAAACAGATACACAGAACAGTAACAAAAGGTTGGTGAGGAGACAGGTACATTTAAATGAGGACACACACACACACACACACACACACACCTAATTTCTTTAAAATACATTTAGAAACAATACTTAAATGAAAACATAATATTAACTCCAACAGCAAGGGGTCTATCCCCAAAATTCCCCAATCCTCAAAGCCCCCTTTATTAGATTCCCCTTTACTAGATCTACTTTGAGGCAAATTTGAGGTCTGTGGTAGTTGTTCCAGAGATATGGCTTAAAAAAAAAAAAACCCCGCCCCACACACAATATAGCGCCACCTGGTGGCAAACATAGGAGTGCATACTTGCCCAAAATCTAATCAGTTAGTCCTCTCTACCATATCTATCCATATGCTAAAAAAGGAGAAGCCAATGTAAAGTATTTTGTGAGTTATTGTGCCAACGGCTAAAATCTGCAGACGTGGCGGCGGCGGGTGGGGCGAAACGATGATATCTCCGAAAGTCGTATTTCGGGAATATAATTAAAACAGAACTATCAAAATACCAACACTGACAGAGAGACACTATCACTGCTTTAACATTCCTACTTGTGGCTATAGCATACTGCTTGCCCGTGTTTCAATGTACACAGAGGAACCACTCCCATCGATAAGTCATGTGTGACCGTGGTAAATCCGTATGAGCTTTGACAACGCCACCTTGGGAATTCCACCCAAGGAATTAGAGTGCAAACACCTACACTAACATCAAGTGCAACACAGGTTCAATTTGTAGGAAGGAGGGAGCAGAGACGTGCTTCTCAAGAGAAATTTTATCCAATGATGCAGAATCATCATTGATACCACAGACAAATTGGAATTTAGTTAATCTTTAACCCAAAATGGAGAGCGAGCCAAATCACTGCTAGTTGGGCAGGAAGCAGTAGAAGGTTAGTATCCAGATGGGGGATTCAAACACATCACTACAAACAACTTATCAAACCTCACTCCTTAGACACTAGGTGGGTTAGGTGCACACTACAAACCACACAATAGCATGCAGTGAATGAGAGGGGGGGGACAAGACCAGAAGTCCTCCCCTGAATGTGACTGGACGCTTCAACTAGAGGGCAAGAAGCCAATATTAAATGCAAAAACAGTTGGTTCAGATTTAATTACAAGAAGAATTCTAAACTAAGAAAAGGGGCAAAGGCAAGCACAGGGGACTTTGTGCCTATAAAACAATATAAGAACAGTTAGCCTCACAATATGGCCAGACAATGAAAGCACATGATTGCAATCCCATTGTGTCACCTCAACAATCACGATCTTTTGGGGAGAGCACAGCGGCAGGAGATATAGCAGCCAGGGTACATGGTCTACAAAGATAAAAAAGATAAATTAAAATACAATACCAATTGCCCAATGTGCCTCAGGTGAGGTGGTTTGGCCCTAAAACACACAACCATTGAAATACACACATATCCAGTGCTTACCTTCCTCAGAGAAGCCAGTGCATGGTAAGAGGGAGATGAGCACCAAGCTTAATAGGAGACGGTAATCAGTAGAGTACTAGCACCTGTGTGATTGGGGCGGAGTCAAGGACCTGAATGGAGGCAGGTCTCCCTGTTACACATGGAAAGGGTTGCAGAAGTCCTTGCTTATATTGCAGATGATAGGGGAAAATTGCGCTGAATGTGGGAACAGTACACATTATGATTAATTGTGGCTAAGACTTGACCTTGTTCACAGAATTAGAATTCACTATCAGTGGATGCAAGTGTACCACATCTATACACTTGAATATATTAATTATTCATTATGTTTCTGCAATATATCCGTGCAGATTTTCACCCTGTTTGCATGTGGCAATCACGCATGCACAAAAAGAACTCATTCAAGGCATCTGTTTTCACATTCCCTGCAGGTTTTTTGCTTGCTTGAGGAAATCAAGCTTATTTATCTTTCTCACACAAAACTGAATGCCTTAATGTTGAATGTTATCACTTTGATTTTTGCAGCAATTTTTTCCAGTATGTGCAAAAAGTTCCCTGTATTTTTCTAGTTATACTTGAAATAAATGTCCAGCTCTCATCTGATATCTGAAACAGAAATTAACTTCGTGAAATTTCCTTTTTATAAAAGACTGTTTTATCAGCTCTCTATTTAATTTGTGTTTGGTTTCCAGCTCTGTAAATCTACTGAGTGTCTTATTTCCTCTGAGCAAACCCCTGCAGTGCCTGATGAAAGCCAGAATGTTAGTGTAATACTTATTAATATTTTTATTTTCTCAAAAAAGAAATGTGAGCGTGACCATGGTAACTAAAAAATACTTCCCAATCTTTCACTCAATTTGAGCTGACCTTCAAAATATATTTAAAATATCTGGTGAAAAGACCTAGAAGAAAACATCCCAAAGGTAAAAGGCATGCATAATAAGTTGGAAAATTGCACACTTAAAAAAGATATACTGTCTAATGTATGAATGCACAATATGTAAAAGAAGCACATACTGTAATTTTAATACTAAAGCATCTGCAATAGAGAAGCTTGCTCATGGGACAAGCCAATTTTGAAAAAGAATTTTGGACTGTTCCTCAACGAAAATAACTGATTACCGGTCAGGCCTTCATTAAATGATTTAGTTTTGTCAGGACATAAATTTGGTGGTCAGGTTATGTTTGAACAAATAAGCATACAAAAAGAATCAGCATGTCATAACATCATTCAGATTTCCACAGCAAGGCTAGAAATATGAGATATTTATTCTAAATATTTTTTTCTGATACATTCAGAGTAGAAGAGAGTATCAAGCATGGTGACCAGATGTCCCCGATTTCCTGGGACAGCTCCTGATTTGGGTGACCTGTCCCCAAAAATGTCCCTGATTTTGACACTGAATGGGAGGAAAATGTGCTCAGACTCAAACACCAGTTATTATGGTAGCCAGTTACTCGCATCGCCAGAGAAGACAGTCTAAATCCCAACGCCCACCGGAGGCCTGAGACGCGCGTCAAAAATAGGTTGCATTCATTTCAATGGAGCAATGCCCACTGGCAGCGTGTTTTACTTTTCGTCACTTCTTCACTCTATTTCTTGAGTGTCAACTCGATAGAAATGCATTTGTCTATCAGGTTATTTAACAATTTCACCTTGTCATGTTAAGTGGCATACATTTAGCAGAAAACTCACATAGTTGTCCAAACCAATATAAAGACTTTAGAAAGACATTACGGATTTTGAAGGGAAATCAATTATTTTGTGGGCATTCAAGTTATTTGGTGATCTACAGTTAGAACCTAACTCAAGGTTCACTGATGAACGTCGCATTTTGTCATCACTTAAAATAAACTTTATCGGTGGGCGTTTTCAAATCTTAAGGTTGTTGAATATTTTGAGAGTGACACCTATGGCTTGCTTCTCAGTACTGAGGTGGGGGCTACGAAGGTGGACTATGAGTGGGTTGATTTCAGCCTTTTATTTAAAGCAATTCTTGCCTTTCTAGCATGTCGCACAGCACTAAAAATAATAAATGTAAAAATTTGAACATGATGAACTCCGCCTCCCTCCAAAGTCCCACCCTCCTCCCCCCAATTGCTAGACTTCTATGGAAAAAATATAAATGGAGCGTCAGTGTTAGTTCAGACAGGCACGGAAGTCAGTCTTGGCTCCACCCCTTGTCTAATCCCATTGGACTTCAGCGTCACGTACCTAATTGAGCGTCTTTTTAAATAAGCCGGCGCTCTCCACCTCAACTAGCCAAGCTCTAACATTACCACCAAGACACATTACAGATCTACACAAACATCCCCTCCACCTCCCCAGCCTCCTCCTTTCCAATGGCGCAGTACTCATACTCTTGTGTCATACTCTTGTATGTGTCTCATAATCTTACTCTTAAGTACTCTTGTCTTTATATGGTATTGGCATTGTTTTGTACGGTATTGGTATTGTTTGTAAACTGTATTGTCTTTCATTTCATTTTGAGCGCTGGTTGCTGCTGTCCTGCTGTCTTGATCCGGTCCTGATCCAGTTCTGCACCATACTCGGCATGCCACTTCCTGGAGCTACCAATGCCACTGTTCAGATAGACTTAAATGGAACTCTTTTTGCCATTTTACTCTTTGACTTTATCTTGTTATTATTATACCCCCGCTACGACGTATATGTATATAGCGCTCCACGCGTCCGTCCGTCCGTCCATGTGTCTATGCGTCCGAATTTGTTCAAACATAATGCGGGGGTATGTGAGCTCTGCTCGCTTCTACACTTGTTTAGCTAGCCTGCGGTGGATGGGCTTCCCCACTATAGCCGGGTTCCTCCTGAGATATCTTCCCAAGGGGGAGTTTTTTCTCACCACTGTTTGAGGATTTTTCTCCCTACTGGGAGTTTTTTGCCTCATATGCTGTAGGGGGAATAGGCTGGCCATCTGCCCTTTCAGTAACTTCATCACTCACTATAAAGTGTCTTTGTGACAGTCTCTGTGAAAAGCGCTATGCAAATGTAATATATTGAAATTTTAAACACGGTGAACAAGGCTCTACTGGGGGGGGGGTTGTGACCTCCTAGGATGTCTGTGTCATGCTTGCTCAGATTGTTCCAGAGTATCACTTGAGCAGAGTCACCGCCAAATCCAAATATATGCCATTCCAAATAAATGGTTACATCTGACGTGAGTGTCCTGTCTGAACTAATGTAGTTCGCCAGACTACAAAGGTAACTAAACGTTACGAGGGCATTTTATTTTATACTTTATACCACAAATAAAATTGAATATTATTGAATTACTGTAGGTTAGTTTTAGTTTTGTTGGTTAGTTAGTTGGTTACTCTTGCCTCTGAATCTGGCTCCATTGACCCGTTTCACTCGCGCTGCTCACTTCCTCATGCCGCACGCAATGTTTTTTTTCGTAGGAGAGTGAAACGGATGAATAGAGTCAGATTCAGAAGCACCGGTAAGTGAAAACTAACCCACAGTAATGACATAACATTCCATTCTATATGTGGTATAAAATAAAATGCCCTTGTAACGTTTAGTTACCTTTCTAGTCTGACGAACTACCATTAACGTAATAATCGTAATTATAGGATTTCAGCACCTGATTGTTTGCAGTCAAATGCAACGTCTTTTTTCTGCCAGAGAGGCGCATGACTCGCAAGTGGTGACAGCGGTAGGCAGCTGGAAGGGGTGCTGCGACGGATGACAGACAAAAAGCTCAGCATATCATCTCATTTGGACTGAAGAAAATGATTGGTCAGACATAATCATAATCAGAAATATATGAGAATTGAATGTTTTGATTTTTTTGAAGTCATAACAATAAAGAAAACCAGCAATGACAACTAAAATTTATTCTTCACAAAAAAAAGTCCTACTTAAAATATCCACTGTTTAATTGTCTAATAACACTCTAATGCCACTAATTAACTCTGTTGCCAAAACAAAAACTCTGCTTCTCTCTGCTCTGCCCTGCTGTGCTTAAAACCACAGCATTTATATAGACTAGCAACATTCTGGAAAGATCCACAGGATTCTTGGGTAATCCCGCCCCCTCAAGGCAGGAAGGTGCCAGAAGCTTGTAGAAAGCACTAGTCTATTACATCAGATCATGTTTTACAGACACACCACCAGAGGGTGCCAAATGAATAAAATAAATAGCTGACCAGCAGGGCAGCAAAAACAGCATGTAACAAATCTCCATTTACAAATGATATACAATGCTATTCATAAAATACGCATACATAACAATATTGAAGAGTTTCAACACCTGGTAGATTTCTTTCACATTTTAGTGTGCCATATGCTTAGTAGGAGCATTTTAAGATACGAAAGAAAAGTGTAAAAATGCCAAAAAGGTAAGAATTGCTTTCATAAAAGCTGTTCAAAATTCATGAAAAAGTACTTGTCCCCATCTTTATTTCAAATTGATAATATTTCATGATTTTTCACCGTTGAGCTGAAAATTTCCTTTCAGAAATCTGGTCACCTTAGTATAAAGCCACCCTAAAACATGCTGATGAATGTTATCATCACTGTGCCCTAGTGTGGGGTTGTAAATGTAGCATGACCTGAATTTAAAGCAATTATTCACTGCCAAAATTGAGTTTTTATTTTGATTCTACTCTCTGGCACATTGGATGTTAGGGAATAAGATGACATTACAGTTGAAGTGCAGATTGTCAGTTTATTTCTAGTGTGTTTTAATCCATAAGGGATGAACCCATTTGAAATGATGGCACCTTTTGTACAGTTCCCCCATTATCAAGCTAATAAAGAAAAACAGAGTTTAACATAGCGTAGAATAAAGTGAATATTTTTAATATTAGAATGCATATTTTTTGCATGCAATGACTGTTTAAGGTCTGTGATGGATACACATCATCAAAGGCTGGATATCTCCTTGAATTGGTCACTTTGATTCAAGGCTGTAACCACCTTTCTAGCATGAGGGGGGACAAAATGTCCAGGGGGTTAAATATTTTTGAACATTGCACCAGATTGCTTCATTTCAATTTACAATCTGTATATCTATCACCTCACTGAAATTTAAGACCTTTTTAGGCCTAAAAAAAGATCAAATAAATAATCTGTTAAGTTCATACCTGCAAACTAAAGATGGATGAAAAAGGTGACAAACTAAACCCCTGTAGAGGGGTCTGGGGGAATTCAACCAAAATCTAGAATATAGAGCACTACGGCATTCAAGGCACTAATACGTGTTCAAAATATGAACAGCATTCCTTCAAAATAAACTTTTTTAAAATTTAATAAAATTTAAAGTTAAAGTTATTTAAATTTAATGTTTTTGAATTTTTACTAACAATTAAGAATTTCCTTGACAACAATCACCTGTAAACAAAAAAATAATTCACTAAATAATGGTTGTGCTTGTTGGCTGATGTGTGTCTCCAGTTCAATGTTTTTCATTTCATCTCATCTACTCGCATATACACATACAGCATTTGATTGTGCAATTCCCCGCCGATTCCTTACACAAGGTGGCAGACGCGTCTCACGTTTTGCGGTTGATTCAGCCAATGACGTTGTCGGAAAATGGGGTCATTCCACTCTCTACCATGCTTTCAGAGTCGCGCCGTAAGGCTATCCATAGTACGGTTGCAGAGGTCAAACAGGACAATATAAAGAAACTGTGGGAGCCCGTCTTTGTTCAAAACTGGACTTAAACTTCTTTTCACATTATCCTCAGGCTGTATCACAAAATATGCAATGGGGATTTCAAAAGCCCGTCGCAGATTGGCTCAGTCTGGGGACTGAGATGGCCATGGGAGGAGCTTGATTCTGTATCTGATGAACCATTTCTGTGTAGATTTGGCCACATGTTTAGGCCACATTATCTTGCTGAAAGACCCAGTCACGACCCATCTTCAGATTCATGATGCCATGCACCCCAACTAGGTTCCCAGGGCCTCTGGAAGAGAAACAGGCCCATAGCATCACCAATCCTCCCCCATACTTCACAGTGGGCATGAGGTGCTTTTCTGCATTCTCATCTTTTGTGTTCCACCAGTCCCACTTAGAGTGTTTGTTGCCAAAAAGCTCTATCTTGGTCTCATCTGACCAAAGCACACGGTCCCAGTACCGCTTAGCGAACTCCAGACATTTGCGTTTATGATTGAGTGAGAAAAAGTTTTTTCCGTGCATGCCTCCCAAACAGCTTGTTGGCATGTAGACAGCGCCGGATGGTTGTCTTGGAGACTTTGTGACCCCAAGATGCTACCATTTGTTGCAATTCTTTAAAAGTGAGCTTTGGAGAACTTTTTATTTCTCTTTCCATCCTCTTCACTGTGCGTGGTGGCAAAATAACCTTGCGTCCTCGTCCAGGCTTGTTTACCACTGTTCCAGTTGTTTTAAACTTCTTAATAATTCCTCTGACAGATATGGGCAGGTGCAGGTGAGTGGCTATTTTCTTGTAGCCACTGCCTGACTTGTGAAGGTCGACACACATCTGCCTTACTTGAATGCTGTGTTCCTTTGTCTTTCCCATGTTGAAGAGTGGATAAGAGAAATGGCCTCTGTGTCACATCATATTTATACCCCTGGGCGGTGGCGCCGCCAGCCGGAATCCTGTACGCACTGTGCGTACAATTTTTTTTGAAGGCGTGAAAAAAATTTATATTTTAAAGGGATTTTTTATTTAATTGTTTTTGGGGAGGAGATAATAAAGATGCTGGTTTATAATAGGCTAAACATGCTGAGTCCACTTATTTTTAAGCCAATTAATTGAAGCCTAACATAAAGGCCAATGATTGTCATTTACGTCATCTGTCACTCAGTGATTTTGAATTCTGGAGCTATATTCTTATTCTACACTACGTAGCCTACCGCCTATGGGGTGATTACGGTTCAGTCCGATTATGTTATAGAAACGTCGAAAAGACAGTTGAGCCTTTTCCAGGCATTTGAAAGAACAAGAACATGACGGGGAGGCGTAGACTTCATTTCAAATATGTAGGAACATTATTGGCCTATTATTATTTTTATTATTACAAAGTGTGTTTTTGAGTGTTTTTACCATGTGTGCGTCTAGTGCTAGTGCGTCGTCACCATAACGTTTTGCTGGGTGTTTCTGTAAGCTGTCACCATCCTTTGCTGTAAAGCCTAACTGATCTTCATTTTTTCATTGAGTAAAAATCTACTTTGAATTATGGAATTAATTAGAATCGTTTCTTGTTGAATGTTTTTGTTCGGACTTTTAAACATCTGTAGGCTGTGTAATTTCTCTCTCCCTCTGCTTACTGTAGGGGAGAGCAGGGACTTACGGATCACTTCATCATATTTTCCTCTCTGCACAGAGATGCATTTATTTATAGTAACAGCATTTTATAGTGAGCAGCATACATATGTCTTCTACAAATCCTGACCACGTTTGGATGAAAACGAATGCTGGTCTGCAGTGCGCACTGCCGCTATGTGTTTAATTTTAAATTTAAATGAACAGGTAGGCTAATCTATAGCAAAATTTCTGACCTACATGTCACGGGTTCAAATGCATCAAATTCCCACATCCAGTTCATGCTCTGGCAGCTGCCCAGGGTGCTGAACCGGATGACAGTTACAGTACTCGGAGCGGAGCCGCGGCCTCTGCGTTCTTGTGGCTTGTTTGAGAATTGCGCGAGCCACTGCTCAGGGACTGGCGGGCCGCACATCTGGTGGTGGTGGAGGGGGGGTGTATTGCGTACTATGAAATTGAATCCTGGCGGCGCCACTGCCCCTGGGAAACCGGAAGTGATGATTTACTAATTAAATGTTCCAAGATACTTTGATCAACTTTGTAAACTACAGTAGAAATGACAGAAATACTTCAAATACATTTAATTCCAAGGAATTGTCAGGGGTGCCAATAATTGTGGAGCAGGTGATTTTATGAAAAATAAATATTTCTTAGTCAGGGATTTTTTTTTCCCTTAAAATTCACTTGAGTTGAAGGTAACATTTTTCTATCTTACTATGTGTGAGAGTATGCTTCTGCAATAAAATTTGAATTTATTTTAAGGCTTTTAACACATCTTAACCTGGGATGCCAATAATTATGGAGGGCGCTGTATATTGTCTGTTTTCGTTTCTGTGAAGTGTCATACAACTGGGCAACAAGTCCTCTTTGTAGCTCATTCCATCTTGACCTCTTTGCACCACTTGAGAGAAAATGGGAACACATCAGAATCATCTCTTCCTCTGAGTCTGTCTCAGTCATGTCTGTGTGTCTGGCCCTCACATGCTCCTCTGTTTCAGAAGGCAGCTCATTGTCCTCCATCTCATTCTCCTCAATCAGCCATTACTTTGCCCTTGTTTGGTCTGAGGTAAAAGCATGATGTTTATATCGAGGGTCCAGTATACAAGCAAGAACCACGAATGATAAATCCTCCACTTTGGCAAAACGGCAATTTAGGCTGTCCAGCATTTCCTTCCGCATGGTTTGTATTCCAGTTCTGGAAGGTCCCTCATCTTTCAGGAGCATCCTCAGGACCTGGACACTTGGGATCCCACATGACATGGAGCTCTCATAGCGACTCACTTGAAGAGTCACTGCCGCTATTGGTATCAGTTGTTCAACAAGATTGGACACAAGCTTCCATTGGATGGCACTGAGAGTTGTCAACCCACCATACTCAGCGGAATAAACATTCAGAGCTGTCTTCTGCTCCAACATTCTGGCAAACATATGAAGGGTGGAATTCCAGCGAGTAGGAGTCACAAGAATAAGTACGTGTTCAGGAAGGTCTAATTCTTTTTGAATTTCTTTCAATTTTTGTTTGGCCAGGACAGAATGAGAAAAATGGTTCCCACAGGTGTTCAGCATGACAATTATGTTCTCCGCCACCCTCTGACCAGTTATGCTGTCATTTATGACAAGCTGCAGTGTGTGGGCACAGCTATTGAAATCTGAGGCTTCAGATATACACATTCCCTTCACTATATTTGTTCTTCTATCTCTCAGAACAAGAGCCACTCGTTCTATCATTACAGTCTCCTGGATTGGGACTGCATTCTGGCTGAACCCTTTGATCTTGTTGGCTAGCAGTTCTGTTTTTATGGAGGTGATGCTCCACTTCTTGTTAGCGGACATTTGCTTACCTTCGTCGGAACTAGTCTCTTCATGTCGACTAACGCAAGTAAGTTAAATTGCTGTTAATATTTGGTAGTTATCATGGTAATGGTAAATAGTCAATTTGGCATACCTTACCTTAGTAAGCTACTTACCTTAGTTTATGACTCGTCGTTGTCGCGATTACTTTTGGGAACACCACCGAGTTGAAAGTCTGCAAGTCAGAACGGCTGATAACACATAGCGAGCCAAGCAGCAGCTGGCTGAAGTCCTCTGTACTTTGGGCTTGTCCGAGTGTCCTACGTCAGAGGGAGGGAACGGGGAGAGGATTCTTCAGCTCTCCTGCCTTGCTGTCCACGGACTGAATCAGACTGATGGACAACAGTAAGAGCCAAGACGTGGAAAAAGATACCCAGAATGAATCCGGTGACAGCAAAGGGGCGAAGCTAAGAGACAGATCTCAGCCAAACACGGTCAAACAATCTCAGCTTGTCCACAATGAACTGCTGACTTATGTTTTCAATCACATTAAGAGTTATGCCATGGATTCCATTTAACATGCTTTGCTTCAATTCTACGGTCCTGGCGCAATCGCTGATGCTAAGATAACACTTTGGGAGTTCGATGGAAAAAAGAGTCATGCGAGGTTCTAAATCAGTGCAAGAAAAAGAAATTGACGACATACTGAAGCAAATAAAGTATCTGGTCAGTAAGTTTGGTCACAAAACTTTTCCCGTGACATTTGTCGCGATGAACCTGAACAATCTTCCAGATGTGAAACCAGGCGAAGTGGAAAACCTGTCAGTACTGGAGAGGGAATATACAAAAATGAACAAAAAGTCCGCACACCGTTTAGATAGCTCCCCAAGTGAGTTTAATGTTCAGTACTGGAGAGGGTCAACTGCTGTCCCCTTCAGTGCAGACATACAGCACTGTGTTGACGTCAAACAGAACTGACTCTAGGCTCTCCGCTAAGGTACATAATTCTGACAGAGGATTCACCCCAGCCAGTCACCTGACGGTCGACCTGCTGCCTCCTCAAAATCCGACACCGGTGACTACTGCCGATAGTGAGGAAGCCATCGCTGAGGCTTATGGAAATTCCGACACTAACGTACAAAATGACGATGGTTTCACACTTTACCAGAAACAACGGAGGAAGACGCCACCGACAGTCAACAGTGATGTCCCTCCTAAGCCACGTCTTAGACCTAAGGCTGTGTACGGAACGCGTCAAAGCACTGGTCTCCGTGCTGGTCCACGTCGTCACGAGCTCTTTATCTTGCGTGTACATAAAGATATATCTGGAGAAGATCTTCGAAGTTACCTCACAAACGAAGGGGTAAAAACACACAATCTTGAATGCGTCTCCAAAGATAACTCCTAGACAAATTCCTATCGCTTAGTGGTGGAATCAAATGACATCCAAAACATTCTTAGTTCGGTCTTCTGGCCTGACGGGATTGGTTGTCGACACTTCTGCCGTAAGAAGTCTCCTGCAAATCCACGAACACAGTATTTGGTAATACAAACATTTGCTCTTACAACTGTGAGAGAATTCGTCATTCAAAGGACTACATTCATGCTTTGTTATGTCAGTCTCAGTGTGACATTCTGTGTTGGTTGTTACAAAGCAATCTGAAAATGCTTGGTTCAATACATCAAGATTATCTTTGCCATGGTAAATCGGGTGTTGACGAAACAAAAGAGATCTTGCCTGGACGTCCGTATGGTGGCGTGGCTATCCTGTATAATAAAAGTGTATCGAAACATGTAACATATGTAACAATTGACAGCAGTAGAGTATGTGGTATCATGTTCACACCATCTTCTAATTACTCGGTACTAATACTGTATGTATATATGCCCTGTGATAACTACTCTAAAAGTACCGTTGCTGATGATTATGCTGATACAATTGATGTGTTAGAGAGTACAATACTTGCATATGATTGTAATGACTATGTAATTTGTGGTGATTTAAATACATGCTTCGAGCGCAAAAATGCTCATTTACTTCTACTGAGAGATTTTGTCAGCCGTTATGATTTGAAAATTGCCTGGGATCATCCTTCTGCTGTGGTGGACAATACTTACACTAACTTCGCCTTGTAGCACGAGTCTTGCATTGATCACTTTATTGTCAGTGGTGGTGTATACGACAAAATTATCAGACATGGAGTGCATTATGACCCCACAATTCGTCTAATCATAATGTTCTCTCGCTAGTTACTGAGTTCGATATTACAAGAACGCCCTTGAAAAGTGTATCTTCAACGTCCAGTTGATGTAAATGGTGTAAGGCATCTGAAGTTGATATATCATTGAACCAGTCTGATCTAGATAGTTTACCAAGTAACATTGTGATACCACGTGAAACCGTAGAATGTTGTAATAAGTCTTGTGTCAGTGAAGCACACAAGGCTGACATTGACCAGTTCTGACATGAAATTGTAGACTGTTGCATTCAGGCAGGTTCAGTTAACATTCCGACAAATAATTCGGCCAGTAAAATTATTCCGGGATGGAATGTTATCGTTAAATCTGAAAAAGAACATTCACTGTTCTGGCACTGGATATGGGTTGAGTGTAGTAAACCTAGACAAGGTTACGTGTACGATGTGATGCGTAAAACCCGCGCTCTGTACCATTATGCTGTGAGAAAGGCGAAAGCTGAGGAATTTTCACCTAGGAAAAAACACCTACGTAGAGCTTTGGGAGACATACTGATAAATCAATATGTTAAATGATTTGGGCTTGTTTGTGTCTGATGAAATAAATTCCGGGGTGGGCAGGACCCGCACCGTGATTAGCTCTGGCCAGGTCTGTCCTGATTGGATGCAACAACATGACATCAGGTTTTTCCAGGATCTCGTGAAGATCTCGGGACGAGCTTTTCAAAGAGGAAATCACATTCAGGAATTCATGTTCTCAAATTACAGCGAAACCCCTGTATCTGACCTTTAGAAACTTTGCAGAGGTTGAGTATAGACATCCTTATAAGTCCTTATAACATTACTTGCATGTATTAAAAGAAGGATCAGCATAATAAGGGAACTTTAACATGTGGGTTAAGAGGGAAAATAACTGCTCTAAATATTAAATGCACTTAGTTAAGACAAATTAACAGCTTGTTAAAATCCTGCAAATACAATTGTGGTTGGAACAAAAAATAGCATACACAGAGGGCCCCCAGGAATGATGTTGAATACCACTGAGTTAGTTGCAATGGTCCTTGAGGAGTATAACCCTTTCCTCCGTTTTTACTCAGTTCTCATGGTGAGTGCAAAGGTGCCCTCCGTCAAGCCCAATGATGAGCTAATCCCCCTGCCAAAAGGCAAGTTGGATGATGTGCAAAAGCAGGATGAGGAATGAAACCCTGTTTTCCACTACTTGATAACAGAAGCACGGCCTCATGAAGCAAAGGCAAGGAGGAAAGTTGTGCAGGTGGCTAGAGAAGTAGTCATCCAGGATGGACTTTTGGTGGAACACACTGAAAACCGAGCCAGCAGGGTGGCAAAAAAAATTAAAAAGTGTTGGAGTTCTATTGTGATTATTCGGTCGCAGGACATCTGAGACGCACAAAGACCTGGCATTGAGTGCTTCTTAGATTCACCTGGAGGAAAATGAGAAAAGAAGTGGATGAATATGCAAAGTCCTGTCCAGTTTGTCAAAGGATCAAGGCAAATAATTAGAAGCTGGCTGGTCTGCTAGTGAGTAATTTGGCAAGTGGATGCTAGGTCCAGGTAGCTTTTGACCCAATGGGCCTCTTTCCATGCAGCCGACATGGAAAAAAATGCCTCTTCGTTGTGATGGATCAGTTTTCCAAATGGAGTAATCTCTTCCCCTTGTGGAAGGCAAACACAGAGAGCATGTGGAAGCAGGTGGAGGCAGAGGTGACTTGCAGATGGGGGGTCCTGAAGCAGCTACTGACAGATAGCGGGCCACAGTTTACTTAAACTCCATTGTACTTGTACTGTGCGGCTTGTGGGATCCAGAACCATCATACCTCCGCTTACCACCCGCAGTGCAGCTACACAGAACTGGTGAATCGCAATGTGAAGACAATGATGCGGGCCTTCATCAACGGCAACCAATGCAACTGAGACCATTATCAACCCAGACTAGGTATGGCCCAAAAATCAGCTATACATGAGTCAATGGGTTCAGTCCAGCAGCCCTTAGGGTGCCCTTAGTCAATGAGCTGTATGGGAAAAGAGGGGCAGTGGAGGTGGATTGAGCTCTGAAGAGTGCCATTGGGAGCAACTTGAGGACTTCAGCCTGCAGGCGACACAGAGCATGGTTAGAGCGCAGGCTAACCAGAAGCACCAGTATGACATAAGTAGGAGGGACTGTCAAAAAAGCAAAGCCCTTTCATGACAAAGTTAGCTCTTAGCTAGGAGGGTCCTTTTGAGACAATGGAGACAAGATCTGCAGTGTCCTAGCTGACAAAGCCATATTTGCCACCTCACACTAGAGTGCCCAACACAGCAGATGAGTTTGAGCTCATTTTGGCTTGTGCTCAAGATGAAGGCCCAATACTGTACAACAGTGAGGGTAAAAATGTAGTGGTAGCTGAAGCTGCTCAGGGGTCTCGGAGTGGGTAGAAACATACCCAAGGTGGACTATGCAAAATATGATAAATATGGGGTGGAATCATAATAGTTTTGTCCCATGAAGTGAAACCTTATTGAGAATGTTGGATAGGTTGGTTTTTTTATCAAGTATTTTGTTGTGTTCAGGTGGTTCTGGGGTATGTTTTTCCCGGGCAATGTTGACTGACTGTTGTCAGTTTGAAGGGGGGAGGAGATCTAATAGTAGGGAACCAAATCTACTGTATCTTTTTTTTTTTTTTTTTAATTTGGCATCTCCAATCCCACCCGAATTTGGAATGCCCAATTGGGGAACTATGTACAAAGCTTGCTCGTATGCGACCCCTTGCTGCCAACTCAGGACAGTGAGACAGTCCACGGCTCACCTCCGGAGCACGTGCCTGTCTGCCACTGATTCCCATACACTCGCTGGTTGAATCTTCGCAAGTTCAGAACTAGGGCGGAGGATACCCGGACATGAACCAAGCCGAAGTCTTCCTGACGAGCGCCCATCTGGCCAACAGGAGGCGCTGGAGCAACGAACAAAGCTGTTATTGAATACTCAAATCCGGCAGTCCCTTCCCAATTTGAAACCCTGTAGTGCGATACGCTGAAAAAGCTGCCGACCCCTGCCGGTGGGTACGCTGAGGCTCGAACCCGCGACGTGATAGTCACCTCTGCACTGCAGAGCAGTGCCTTAACCGTTGAGCCACCCAGCAGCTAAATCTACAGTATCTAAAGAAAAAACAAAACAAAAAGAGGCAAGAATGTACGTATGTTGTCCAAACTAATGGCTAGGCTAGTGAGGAAAGATTTCCACGTCGTAGCCATCCCGATATTATGTTTGAATCAGTCACTAACTGTCAAGTATGCATTCTTTTGGTTACCAGCCTCATATTTTGACGTCATGAACTTGACCCATTTTTTTAGCCCAGGAGAGTATGTGAGTGAGTTTTCAGAATCAGAATCAGACGACTTTATTTGTCCTAAAAAAGGCAATTCAGTTTCCCCAGTCTACCGGGTAAGATAGACTGCAGCGGGTCGCACACAGAGAAGCGCCACGGTTTTCAGCATGCAAGCATGTCTGCATTTGCATGTGTTAAGAATAAATATCTACCCAGATGTATTGAATAAATGAATAGCTAAATAACTATCTAACTAAATAAATAAATATAACCCAATTATTTGGAATGTCTACTTCCCCCCAGAGTCTTAACATCATTGCCTTTAATTCAAAATCATTAAACCACAATGACCTTCAAATTAGCAAATAATAAGAAACTCAATAAGATAAACCCCATCACAAGAGCATAGATATTCCAAGCTTTAAATCTGGTGGGGAGAAAACTAATCAGGCAGTAACCCAGATGCTTGTGATCAGTCTCATGTTCTCTATCTGACAGTTTAATTATTCTTTCAAAACTCAGTTAATAGAAATACTGGCATCTATTAGTTTGGTTAAAAAAAAGAAGAAATGGAGGAAAAATTCTCCACCAAATGATAATTTTGAGCGATGTCACCCCCAAGGATTGAGACATGCCATTTATGCCTTATCATGAGTGCGTCTTTCCCAAATGCTTTCATTGACAAATTGAGTTGTTTCAGTCAAATATTATTTCTTTCTCACTCTTGAAGAAGGGTGAATATACTGGCACATCATTCATTTAAAACATTGGCAACAACTTTTAGAGATGCGGAAGTTAATTGCACTCTACTTTTAATCCACTGCTTACTTACATATGATTAGACATAGCAAATGATGTTCTTAATCGGTAGAGGTAGGATCAGTGATCTTATTATAGGCTTCAGGAGCGAGACGACTCAGCTCAAGAACTCAACTACAGAGACCTTACAAAGCAGAGCAATGCACATATTTTAGTTTTAACCAATTCTGGTTTCTGCTGGGATGGGCTGGACAGGACACTAAAAAGATAAGCAATAATACACTTGCTAATTGCAGAGGGTAATATACACCAAAATACAAAAAAAAGTGGATTGGTTTGTTGGAATGTTGCTATATAATTTTTTGTTTGTTTGTTTGTTTTGTTTGTTTTAACATCAGCAAAAAAATATTCAAATGTGCAATCAGATTCAATGTTTGGTGTCATTTGATAGAATTGGCCTTCTTGTTTCCAGAGCACTATAAAATTTTATTATTAGTTTATTTTTTGTTATGATAGTTTGAAGATAAAGGACTTTTGAAATCTGCAAGTGTGCTGAAAGCAGCATTTCTACATCACTGTTGATAATGTTGTTTTTATCCTAATATTCACAAAGACAACCATGTCACTGCATTGCACTGTTTGTGAGTCGGTTACTTGTGAGTCAGTTACTAAAAATAACCAAAAGTTCCTCTCATACAAAATGTTTTTGACTCTGACAATTGATATTGACTGAAAAAAAAGCATTTTCTATGCAGATTGTTTTGCACCATACGGTTTTTGCAAACATGTAAAGAAAATAAAATTACAGGCTATTGACTTTGTATGAGTCAGTTAGATTCTAGAAACTGACTCACCATAACATTCATCATCATTGCCTATGAGTTTTTTAAAAAATATTTTTTAAAATATATATATTTTATGTAATAAAATATTATTTATTAAGCCTCCAATTCCAACCATAATTGCAATTGGAGGCTTTTAATAAGCAGTTAAAATGTCCAAATTACGTACATTTCATGTTTAAAGCAGTTATTTACTATCTTTAGCCAAATTTTGACCGAAATATCTACAGTGCCATGAAAAAGTCTTTGCCCCCTTCCTGATTTCTTCTTTTTTTGTATATTTGTCAAGCTTTAATGTTTCAGATCAGCAAACAAATTTTAATATTAGACAAAGACAACCCAAGTAAATACAAAATGCAGTTTTTAAATGATGAGTTCATTTATTAAGGGAAAAAAGCTATTCAAACCTACCTGGCCCTATGTGAAAAAGTAATTGCCCCCTAAATCCTAGTAACTGGTTCCGCCACCCTTGGCGACAACAATTGCAATCAAACGTTTGCAATAACTGGAAATGAGTTCATATCAATGTGGAAGAATTTCATCCCACTTTTTCTATGCAGAATTATTTAAATTCAGCCACATTGGAGGGGTTTTGAGCATGAACGGCCTCTGTTTAAGGTCATGCCACTGCATCTCAATAGAATTTAAGCCTGGACTTTGGCAAGGATACTCAAAAATCTTCATTTTATTTTTTTAAGCCATTCAAAGGTGGACTTGCTGGTGTGTTTCAGATCATTGTCCTGCTGCATAACCCAAGTGCATTTGAGCTCAAGATCACAATCTGAGGGTTGGACATTCTCTTCCAGGATTTTCCGGTAGAGAGCAGAATTCATAGTTCCATCAATTATAAAAGTCGTCCAGATCCGGAAGCAGCAAAGCAGCCCCAAACCATCACACTTACACCACCATGTTTGACTTTTGGTATGATGTTCTTTTTATGAAATGCTGTGAAAGTTTAACGCCCGATGTAATGGGATGCACACCTTCCAAAAAGTCTAACCTATGTCTCCTTAGTCCACAGAATATTTTCCCAAAAGTTTTGGGGATGATCAAGATGTATTTTGGAAAATGTGAGTTGAGCCTTCATGTTCATTTTGGTCAGCAGTGGTTTTCGCCTTGGAACTCTCCCATGGATGCCATTTTTTGCCCAGTCTCTGTCTTATTGTTGAATCATATACACTGACTTTAACTGAGGCGAGTGAGGCCTGCAGTTCTTCAGATGTTGTTATGGGTTTATTGTGACCTCCTGGGTGAGTGATTGATGTGCTCTTGAAGCAATTTTGGTAGGCTGGCTACTCCTGGAAAGGTTCACCACTGTTCCAAGTTTTCTCTGTTTGTGAATAATGGCTCTCACCATAATTTGCCGGAGTCCGAAAGCCTTAGAAATGGCTTTGCAACGCTTTCCAGACTGATTGATGTCAATTTCTTTAGTTCGCGACATGACATGTTGCTTTTTGAGATCATTTAGCCTACTTCACTTTGTCAGACAGGTTTTTTTTAATGTGATTTCTTGATTCAACAGGTCTGGCAGTAATCCAGCCTGGGTGTGGCTAGTGAAACTGGACTCAAAAAATGTGGTTAATCACAGATAATTCATGATTTAACAAGGGGGGGGGGGGGGGGGGGGGGCAATGACTTTTTCACATAAGGCCAGGAATGTTTGCATAGCTTTTTTCCCTTAATGAATGAAATCATGATTTAAAAACTGTATTTTATATTTACTTGGGTTATCTTTTTCTGATATTCAAATTTGTTTGAGGATCTGAAACATTTAAGTGTGAAAAATTTGCAAAAAAGTAAGAAATCAGGAAGGGGGCAAATACTTTTTCATGGCACTGTATGTGTGCAATGAAGAATGAAAAAGCCTTTAACAAAGTGTGTATATTTCTATTCTGCAAGCAATCACAGGTGACAAAATTTTAAACCAGATCAAATAAGACATTGAGAAAATCAGTCAGCTCCAAATTGTATGTAAAGGAGTTTGTGTTCTTTCAAAATGATTTGCTTGAAATTACTAACATAAATATGACCCAGAACAGGTTTGTCTCATTAGCCGGCTTAATTGATAATTTACGCGGCAGTTTATCCTACAATTGCAATTGTAGTTGGGCCAAAAACCAGCAAACAGGAGGGCACCAGGGCCGAGTTTGAGGACCACTGTGATATTTCCAGTGAGGTAAAATGACCATTCTAATAACCAGAGTGTCATACATAACCCAGTGTTCCAGTGGTCAATATCCCTCTTATCATTGCTGTGTCTTTGTAGACATATAGCGTTTGTGACAATTCCTGTGCGCCGTGATCGTTATCGTGATCATTATCGTGCTCCGTACCAAACGACGTCACACACTTTTTATGAACATTTATGAAGATATCATTACAAAACTTTTCATACTCACATATCTGGTCCCGAGGTAGGTTGCTATTGAATTTCGGCCAAATCAGAAAAACAACATGGCCGCAATGGCGGCCATCTTGAATTTTTTGTCAGCCTCTCCCTCCAGGAGCCCGATTAACGTCCAGTGGCCCAATATGTTGTACATCATGGTATTTGAGAGAGAGAGAGACAGTGAGAGACACACGCACACCACACCACACCATGCATGCGTTATTTGGATCTATGGTACAACGGACTTCTGCCATCATGTTCCATGTGCCATTCCAGTCATACAGCGAAAACCATTCAGTGACTTTGTACAAAATTTGGCATTAATATTCCAGAGCCATATACCTTAAGATGTTTTACTGGCATCACTAAGATGCCGTCGCAGCTTTGGCATATCCCTTGCACCTAAATATTCAAAATGAGGTCTCATTCAACAAAAATTACCCTGACTGATTCCATTGCCTACTTAAGCCGCTCTCCTGGAATCCTGAACCCCACTTATATAATTATATATATATATATATATATGTATACCATTTTTCACAATGACAAGTACAGCATTATCTACTAGATGGGCAATGGACATGCCCATGGGGTTTTGCCCAATTTTATCTGACAGCTGCGCACTGGGGGACACCAGTCGCGGTCGCTGGCGACCGACTGGACTGCGTCTAGTTATCATTTGTTTTTGCCAAATTCTGTGGCAACAACTATCATGGCTCTCAGTGCAGCTGAGAAGCACTGTCGCTACAGAGAGCGCAAGGCCCAAATTTGGGACGGCATGGAAGCAGAAAGAAGCACAGAACAGGGTAATTCAAGAGCTGCAGCTAACCCAGAGAAAGCCAATTGGGAGCACTGGGAGGAGATGGAGAGCTGCAAAGTGTTATGACTTAAAAATCACAGCAAAGAAAACCAGCAATGACAACTTAAACAAATTTATTCTTCACTGATAAAAAAAACTTCTACAAATAAATACACTGTTTAATCTGTGTTTAAGTAACACTCTAATGCCACTATGTAACTCTGTTGCTCTCCTCTGCTCTGCTCTTGGTGACCAAAATCGCAGCATTTATTTAGACTAGCAACATTCTGGAAGATTTACAGGATTCCTGGGTAATCCCGCCCCCTCCAGACAAAAAGATGCCAGAAGATTTTTAAAACATCGGTCTATTTCAAATTATATTACATCAGATCATGTTTTGCTACAGACACACCACCAGAGGGTGCTGAAGAACAAAATAAATAGCTGACCAGCAAGGCAGCAAACACATTATGTAACAAATCTCCATTCACAAATTAAATATAATGCTGTACATAAAATACTCATAACAAAAGAAAGCAGCAGATGTTGACACCAAGAGACCAGAGGCTCAGGAGTCCAGGGAGCCATGCAGGTCTGCATCCAACCTCAGCAGAGCAGTGAAGTGAGCCAGCGCCACCCTTCCAGAGTCTCTTTGGAAGTACCCAAAGATTGTCCACAAGGGTCCAAGTACAGATACTGGGAGATGATCGCAGAGGCTTTTACACTCAACAAGGAAGAGTTTCCCGAGGATGTCATTGGCGTGACCTGGTTCAAGTCCCTGAGACCAGATGAGATGGTATGTAAGGACAAGATGCCCCTCAATGTGTGTATGTAGGGCCCGATGAAATCCGTTTTATTTTTTTCCAAATTCCGTTTTTTCCCTGTCTTAAATTTTTAGAATTCCATTTATCCCCAATTTTACCATCAGAGAGAGTGTGCTATTTATGTTAATTCTGAGGTAGCGTTCAGGAACCAGAAGCGAGACCAAAAATATCCAGTAAACTTGATCTTTATTGGATCTGGGGTGGAAACCCCTGCAGGGCAGTAAACAATGGTACAGCATATGTTGCTCCAAAATCTGTATGTACCATTCAGCATTAATGCTTTCCTGCCTTCACAGATGTGCCATGGGCACTACACATCCCCATACCATCACACATGCTGGCTTTTGAACTTTTCGCAAATAACAATCTGGATGGTCCTTTTCCTGTTTAGCCCCAGGGACAAAAAGTGCATGATTTCCAAAAACATCTGAAATATGGACTAGTCAGACCATGGCACACTTTTCTACTTCCCGTCAGTCCATCTTGGATGAGCTCAGGCCCAGAGAAGCCAGAAGGCGTTTCTGGGTGTTGTTGATATATGGCTTTTGCTTCGTAGAGTTTTAACTTGCACTTGTAGATATAACAACAAACTGTGTTAAAGGTCCCCTATTATGCTGATCCTCCTTTTAATACATACAAGTAATATTATAATGTTTGATGTCCATACTCAACCTCTGCAAAGTTTCTTAACATAAGATACAGGGGTTTTGCCATAATCCGAGAACGTGATTTCCTCTTTGAGCAGCTCGTCCCGAGATCTTCACTAGATCTGGGAAAAACCTGACATTAGCTTGCAGTGTCCAATCAGGATAGCCCTGGCTAGAGCCAATCACGGTGCTGGATCTGCCCTCCCTGGAATTTATTCCATCAGACACAAACGAGTCCAAATAATTTAACACATAGATTCATCAGTATGTCTCCGAAAAACTGTTCGTATGTGTTTTTTTTTTCAATGCAAAAAAAGCACAACTATTTTCTCTTCCAAAAGACGATGCCACCAGAAATCTGTGGGTAGCTTCTTTGGATATCTCTATGGATTTCATGGTCATTCAGGAGGCAGTGGGTGCTCCGCTGTATACATGGTTTAGCCCCACTTGGCGGTGGTTGCTGTTTTGGGGGATTTTGATTTCTGTTCCTGACTATGTTTGTTTGTTTGCTGTGCCTAAGTAGGACATTCCTCCAGAGCAGAACTGCCGCCAAAATACAATGTAATGCTCATATCCATTAATGAATTGTTCTATTTTATTGAAACGTGAGTTGTCCTGACTGAAATGAGTGTAACTAGTTCAGGCAGGAAACTCGAGAAGAGCTACATCAGCTGACAGCAGCCTGGTAAGCCACCAGCACGTCAGCACCAGCAGGCGAACAATTGGAGGATACACATCACGAGGTCATACAGCGGTCTATTTGAAAGACGTCAAGCTCACTTGCTTCCGCTGCTGTTTGCAATGACGCTTCATGCTATGCAACATGCTGTTTGGTTTTTTCTTGCCGCCTCCACCCCAGCCTCCACCTGTTTGGTTCTGCTCACATCGGGGGGTTTTGATTTCTGTTCCTGACTATGTTTGTATGTTTGCTGTGCCTAAGTAGGACATTCCTCCAGAGCAGAACTGCCACCAAAATACAATGTAATGCTCATATCCATGAATAAATTGTTCTATTTTATTGAAACATGAGTTGTCCTGACTGAAATGTATAAACTTCTTTATGATAGTGGTTTTAATGATTTTCATTTGCTTTTATCATCATCCAGTGAAGCTCGCTATAAATATTACAAACTTGCAGTCAATGCCTTTGATAGGAGTAAAGTTAGGCGACCAGATATGTACATCATGGCCAGCAGTGACACTCATAACTTATCAGTAATATCATTTAATTGTGAATATCATTTGATTATGAAATATTTATATCACAATTGTAATTTTTTTTATTACTACAGGAGCATGGTTTGTTCAAAAATAGACTGGACTGGTTTGCAAATTTAGGTAATGATGTGGCCATTCATGGGGTTAGTGCTATGGATGAAACTCAGTTACTGGTTGGAAGACCACATGGCGGCTGTGCCATTTTGTGGCACAATCATAATTCTGTCAATATGACACCTGTACCCTGTGATTCCAAGAGGCTGTGTGCTTTTAAAGCTGAATATAATGGTCATACATAACTGATTATATGCTTATATATGCCATGTGATGATAATGCAAAGGATAAGAATATTGTTGAGTATAATATGATTCTGGATGATATTTTAACCATTCTGAACACTGGTGATGCTCATTTTCTTATAATAGGAGGTGACATGAATGCTGATTTAGCCAGAAACTCCTACTGTACACCATCACTCAATGAGTTTGTTTGTGAAGAGAATTTTCTGTATTGTGTTAATAGTCCATGTAGTTCAGTCCAGTACACTTATGAAAGCAAAGGTTCTGGGGTGAGATCTTTGATAGACCATTTTCTTGTGGGTAAGAATTTGTTTTCTTCTATTGCTTTATTTATTTATTTAAATAGGGGCAGTGCATATTAATGAACATAGGCATGTAAATACGTCAGATTATAGCCAAAGGCTAATTTACATCTGTTGTCCCTAAACAGGTTGATGTTCTGAGAAAGAATGCAATAATACATGACAAAAATACATAAACCAATAATGCGCAACAATCTCACAAAACAATTAAAAAAAATTCACCAATCAATAATACACAACAATTTTAGACAAAACACAAGTGAGATTCGGGCTTGTAGCTCAGAAAAATTCCCACTGCGGCCATCGGATAACAGTGCTCACAATAAAGGCAAGAACTGAAACATTACACTGCCCTAATTTACCTCAAGGTGTGGAAAGTAATCACACTCAGTCCATAATTTTAAAATACTATAGCATAATACACATAGCCATGTTATTATACTGTGATGTATTGCACTAAGCCCAATAAGAGGTGGAATAAATATGAAGAAAAAAGAACGTGTTAAAATGCCAATATTACCTATCGATCAATATATAACATGTTGCCCTGTCACACATTAGTGCTTGCAATTTGTATAGCAAGTTGCCATATTGCACATTAATGTCCACATTTCAATCAGTATATTGCACATTGCCCTATTGCATTTAATACCTGCATCTTGATCAATAAAGTGCACGCTGCCCTATTGCACTTAATACCTGCATTTTGGCCAATATATGCACTCGCTGTTACATATGAAACGTTGGATAGGCATGACAATTTTTCAGACCATGTTGCAAGTAGATGTGTTTCTAGTATTACTTACAGCTGCCCTAAAGTGAGTGATGTCAAAATACAAAGGAATTGTACTCCTCACCCTATCTGGGCAAAGGCCTCTGAGAATGATGTTTCTAACTACAATATTGAGCTAGTTGCCCTCTTAAGGAGTATCAATATTCCTGTAGATGCTCTTCACTGCACTGACAGATTTTGTATAGCACTCGGACTAGATATGGAATATTTTATGATATTATTGAATGTTTAATTGTTGCCAGTCATCAAACAATACCACTTTCTAAGCCTCCTTGCCAAAGGGCAAAGATTGTTCCTCATTGGAAGGAATTTGTCTAACCATTTTTTGAGTCATCATTGTTATGGCATGACATATGGGTTAGTAATGATTGTCCAACACAGGGTGCTGTTGCAGATTTACATAAAAGCTCAAGAGCTAAGTATCACAAAGCTTATAAAAATGTATTTAAAATGAGGATAACATTAGATGTGGCAACAGGGGAAAGACAATTGTTGAGAGAAATAATGAAAGGTGTGGGAAGAAGTACATGGTTTCAGGAGTAGACCAAAATTAAATACAAGTGGCATTGATATGTTTGCACAGAAGTTTTATGACTTATACAATAGTGTACCATATAATGCCCATGAAATTGAACTTCTTAGAAGAGACATAGAGCGTAGAATTTTAAGTATGAGTGATATTAACTCAAATCTGGTTTCATACAGTAATCACTATAGGTGACATACAGTCAGCCATACATGGGTTATAACAGAATAAGGTAGATGAAACCGCTGATTTTACATCTAATCATTTAATCTTTGCAGGCAAAGAGTTACATGTGTATCTGTTGTTATTGTTCTCTATGATGGTGTCTCATGGGATGTCGCCCACTGCTATGCTTAAGGGGACGATGGTCCCTATAATTAAGGGTAAATGGGCAAATCTTACTTTTTCAGACAATTTTAGAGCGATAACACTAAACAGCATATTGTGTCAATTGTTGATATGGTTATTTTGTTTAAAGAGGGAGATAAGCTCAGGACATCTGACCTACAGTTTAGTTTTAAAAAACACTCATCCACAACCCTTTGTACATCTATGGTTAAAGAGACTATATCTTATTTTGTGCATGATAAGTGCAATGTTTATGGCTTGCTTTTAGATGCAAGCAAGGCTTTTGATCGCATAAATTATGCCAAACTGTTTAAAATTTTACTTGAGAGAAATGTCTCTCCTCTGATTGGTTGGCTGTTGCAGTCAGGTGGGCTAATACTGAGTCAAGTTATTTTGATATATCAAATGGTGATAAGCAGGGTGGGGTCATCTCTCCCATTATTTTTTGCGTATACATGGATGGTTTAATTAATGAACTCACCCAGTCTGGGGGAGGATGTCATGTTGAGTCTGTCTTTGCTGGTGCCTTTGGCTATGCAGATGATCTCGCCCTGCTTGCTCCTACTGTGCAAGCTCCAAGGAAGCTGCTCCTGATTTGTGAAGACTATACTACTGAATTTGATGTGCTGTTCAATGGTAAAAAGAGTCAACTCATCATTTTTAAACATACATTTTCATATCCAGTTGACCCATGTATTTGTCTCAATAATGTAATTATACCAGGAGTCCATGAAGTTACACATTTGGGACATAAACTGTGATGATGTTTACAAGTTTGATTCATCTAAGTGTGCTGCTGATTTTAATAGGCAGTGAAATATGTTATTTGCTGATATGAAATAAATTCCTTATACAAGAATTTGCATTTATTTTACAAATATTGTTCTGCATTTTATGGCATCCAGGTTTTACCTATCTTTGATAGCTGTCTCGAGAATGTATTTACTGCATTGAGGAAGGCAGTGAGGAGGTCATGGCGTATACCATGGAAGACTCACTGCAAGCTCTTGGCTCACATTGCTGGAGTAATGAGTCCTGAACTGTGGATGGCCAAACGTTTTATCAAATTTATCAATGGTGCACTGAATTCAGTAAATGCGACTGTGCTGTATATTTCCAACATTGGGAAGTTGGGGCTGCACTCTATGCATGAGTGTTATAGTAGCTTCGTCGGACTTAACTGACCTTTTAAATGACGAAAGACGAGACGAGACTCCGGAATCACTGTTCAACGTTTTCTTTAGTGAAAATTTATAAAGGGTTACAACACAGCTTGTGCGAGTAGCTTACCACAGACCTTGCTGGCTAAATTCTAATGTAGCTAAAAACAAGGAAGACATACATATATAAAAAAAAGAGGTCACTTCCCGTTTTCCCCCGTGAGCCCTATGGGAAATGCAGGCATTAAGCAGAAACAAACATGAACTAAGCCTCTGGTCGTCTTATTTCCTTATTGCTAAACAATGAAATATTCAAATGGAATCAAATAAAAGAAATAGTGTTAAGTTAACTGTTTTAACAAACTGTTCACTTACATGAATTATTCATTTATAACCTTTTAGCACATAAGCTCAAGTTATCTCAAATGAAGTTATAACATCCTCCCACCCGATGAACGAAAGTTTCATCTAAATTTCTAAGGGGTAAAGCAACTGAATTGGTCTCCGCAACACAGTCCCTGAAGAAGTGCGAACTGCACATGATCGCACAAGGCCATCACGGCCTGGAAAAAGTTCCTCAATCCTCCCAAGCTTCCAGGACTGCCTTGGAGTGTTCTTCTCCCCAACGAGTAAAACATCCCCCACTTTCAGCAGAGAGGGCTGGGGTGTCTCACAATGATGGGCTGACTTCAAGTCCAACAGGTATTCTCTCCGCCAGCCGTTCCAGAAGTGGGTCATGAGTCGTTGCCTGTATCTCCATCTTCGTGTAATTTCTTCCTTGTTTGCTGTTGGAGGGCGAGCCGCCGCAGGAACTGTTTTAGGGGGCATGCAGGTGAGTCTCTGGCCCACCAAGAAGTGAGCTGGAGTGAGTGGTTGTGGTTCATTAGCTTCATTGTGCACATAGGTAAGAGGCCGCAAGTTTATTACGGCTTCTGCCTCTGCCAGGATGGTGCACATTTCTTCAAAGGTGAGTTTGGCTCTTCCAAGCACCTTTCTCAGGATGGTTTTGACTGACCTCACGAGTCTCTCCCAGAATCCGCCCCACCAGGCAGCTCTTTCAACAATGAACCGCCAGGTGATGCCCTTTCCCGAGAAGAATTCTCGCAACTGTGTATCCTTTATACTGCACCACAGCTCTCTCAAATCTTGATCTGCTCTCTTGAATGTTCTGGCATTGTCTGAATATATTACCTTACACAGTCCTCTTCTGGCGATGAATCTTTTCAAAGCTAACAGGAAGCTCTCAGTCGACTGGTCAGAGACTAGCTCCAAGTGGACTGCTCTCGTTACTGCACAGGTGAATAATGCAATGTATGATTTCGTCATTGATCCCTGTGTCTTCACATAAAGCGGCCCGGCAAAGTCCACTCCTGTGACCTCGAATGGTGGCGACTCAATCACTCTCTCCTTTGGTAAAGGTGCCGTGGTTTGCTGTCCGGCCTTAGCCTTAAATCTCTTGCAGAGCAAACATCTTGACAGAACCTTCTTGACTACCTGCCTTGCTCTCAAAACCCAGTATCTCTCCCTTATCTGCATTACAGTGTCTCTTACACCTGCATGCATGATTTCCTCATGGTGATGCTGAATCAACATTTCCGTGAACCTGTGGTTTCTGGGTAAAATCCATGGGTGTTTTTCTCGGTAGGAGAAATCAGAATGCTGGAGCCTTCCTCCAACACTGAGCAGCTGATCCTCATCCAAAAAGGGTTTTAACTCTCTGATTCTGGAGTCCACGTTTAGGTTTTTCGCTGCTTTGAGAAGGTTGATTTCTGAGCTGAAACTCTGATTTTGCGTTGCTTTAATCCAGTATAATTCTGCTTCATGCAGCTCCTTTGTTGTTAATTCTCCACCCATTCTGATGCTTGAACATGTGTTGGCTATGAATCTCTTAACCCAAGCTGTCACCCTGAGCACTGTTTTTACTTTGCTGTACCTTTCCAAGCAGAGCACTGGACTTAAGAGCTCATTGTCTTGGCTAACAAGCTGTACACTGACCTATCTAGATTTGAGTTCAGAGTTCACCTCTTCTTGCACGAGGTCCTCTGCCCCTTCTGACTGATCAGGTGACGTTAGAGCACTGGGTCCATTCCACCACAGAGTGCTCTGCCTCAAATCCTGCACAGTAAGACCTCTGGTGGGAAAGTCTGCTGGGTTCAATTTACCTTGGCAATGTGACCATGACTCTGGGTTAGTAAGAGATTGGATTTCGGTAACCCTGTTTGCAACAAACTGTTTCCATTTCTTGGCGGAGCTACGTATCCAGTGCATCACTATCATTGAGTCCGTCCAAAGTTTAAGCTGTGCTCTGTCCATTTGCAGCGCCTTCACAAGAGTGCTCCCTAGTCTGGCTCCAATCACTGCGCCCATCAACTCCAGGCGAGGCAGTGTCATTTTCTTGAGTGGGGCCACCCTGGACTTAGATGCCACCAGACCACTAGTCTCTCCATCATTTGCTTCACCCTGCACATATGCAACTGCACTGTAAGCTCTTTCGCTTGCATCACAGAATACGTGCAGCTTCAAGGTGTGCTTGTTCTGCGGATGAACGTCTGTTTTGTACCACCGTGGGATGGACAACTGGTGCAGTTGTGGGAGCTCTGAACACCATTGCTGCCATTTTCTTGTCATATCTGGGGGCAATTCCTCATCCCAGCTGAGCCCTCGTTCCCACATTTCCTGGAACAGGCATTTTATCCTGATTGTGAATGGGGTCAAGAATCCCAGTGGATCAAAGATGCGGGCAGATGATTTCAGCACGCTTCTCTCTGTATTTTCCCTTTCTTTCAGAATGAGCAGCAAGCCCCTGAGATCAAAAACGAAATCGTCAGTTGCTGGTCTCCACACTATACCTAGAACCTTCAGGACTGATCCATGTGTCTCTGACTCCGTAGCACAGTCCATCAAGCTCCCGTGCCATTTTTCCTTTAGCTTTTGAGAGTTTGTCATCCACTTACAAAGATGCATACCTGCTGTAGACATGATATCCCTTGCTGTCGTTGTCATTGAGTGGGCCTCTGATATTTTCCTGGAACTCGCAATGAAGTCATCTACGTAAAGTGAAGTCCTCATAGTCTCTACCACTTGTGGGTGCTCTGATTCATATTGCTTCAGATGCTTCCTGATGGTGGCTGCGAGTAAGAATGGGCTGGATGAAGCTCCAAAGATGACTCTAGTCATTCTTAACACGCGCAACTTCTCGTCCCTCTCTTCAGTCGGAGGACCGTTAAGCCACAGGAATCTTACAGCATCTCGGTCTCGTTCTGACAGAGATATCTGTAGAAATGCCTTTTTTATGTCTGCCATATATGCCACTTCATGCAGTCTGAACCTGATCAGAACACTCATCAAATCTGGATTTAGATTGGGTCCGGTTAGGAGACAATCTTTCAGTGAGGGACTTCCATTCTCATGTGACGAAGCATCAAACACAATTCGTACCTTGGTTGTTGCCTTATCCTCTCTCAGCACAGCATGGTGAGGTAGGTAGTATGTCTCACTACTTAGTGGTGACCCATTGTCCTCTGGCACCTCCTCAGCCATGCCATGATTCAAGTAGTCCTCAACTACCTCGTTGTATCTGCTGTAGAGTGTAACATCCTGTCTGAATTTCCCCTTTAAACTTTGTAACCGTTTCTTGGCGATGCGACAGTTGTCGTGAAGTGCAGGATGGTCTTGTCGCCATGGCAGCTCCACTTCGTAACGCCCATCCTTGTAAATGGAGGTTTCCTCAAAGCGCTGCAGAGCTTTTACATCCTCTGGGTTCTCAGACCTCTCACTTGTGATGCCTAGTGACTCAAGTTCCCAAAATGCATGTAGCTACCTGTCAATCTGTTCATTTTCCATAAGCTGAATGTGCATACAAGTTGTCTCGGTGATGCTAGACACTGCTACTGGGCCCTGCACAGCCCATCCAAAGGTGCTCTCCAGTGCTACTAGGCTGCCCGTCAGTCGCTCTATCCGGCCTGATACAATCTGCCAGTAGAAATCTGAGCCAATTAGCACAGAAAGTTCAGGCTTTTCATCTCCGGGAAAATCTGCAAGCTGTAGATGTCTGCTCTCCATCTCCTTTTGGATTTTGTCCCCAGGAACCTTCATTATCGCTGTACACACTGTAGGGGTCACGACTGCCACAATTTCCACACTCTTCCGCTTATCCCATACATTCTCCAAGCTGAGCCTCACAATATTACGTTTCACTGTGGTAGGAGCAGCAGAGCCAAATGTGTGGAGATTAAATGTACCTTGTCTAATGGTGGGTAGTTTCAGTGCCTTCACAACACCTTCATGCACAAAACTGCCTTGGCTGCCTCCATCCAGCAAGCAGCGGACTATTTTCCTTCCTGCAGGCCCAACTGCCCATGCCTTGGCAGTTTGCAGCAGCACCGTGTTCTCACTGTCCAGCCCTTTCTTCTCTGCTCGGGGGATCACAGAGGAAATTACAGTGTCGGTATTTTCAGTAACGGCAGGTGGGTGTGTCTCACTTCCCTCACAAATGGCTATGTGGTGCCTGCCTCCACATTTTGCACATGAAATACCCTTTGTCCTGCAGAACCTTGCAACGTGTTTAGGCCCCAAGCATGCAAAGCACCTGCCGAGTTTCTTTAGCTTCTCCTTCCGTGCTGCAACTTTGTGGTCAGGACATTCCTCAGATTTATGTTCAGCACTATCACAGAACAGACAGTTTTGTACCTTCTGGCTAGCTGTGTGAAGCGCCGTTGCGGATGTCACGCTCAGTTTCTTTGACTTTACATCACTGAAGGAATATAACTTGTTGCCTGGCTTGAGAGCAGACTGGCTCTGTTTATGGCTATATGACCTCATCATCTGCAAGGCTCTTTCTCTGCTCTGAACCTCCTTCTGCAAGAACTTAAGTACATCAGGCACCCTCAATTCATCATCCTCTCCTCTCTGACGACTATAGTCAAGAGCCATGTCCTCGGGCATCATCTGTAGCAATATTGGACATAACATGCTTCCATAGGTGTCTGACACCACTCCCAATGACTCCAGGCTCCTAATCTGAATTTCGCATTCATCATATAGCTGTCTCAGGGCACTGACATCAGATGATTTCTTTACAGGAGTGAGATTGAACAGCTTTGACATGTGCGCATTAACAATGAGATCCTTCCTGCCAAATCTATTTTGGAGTATATCAACTGCAGCATCATAATTACTGTCTGTTAAGGTGAGTCCTGCTACCGCCTTCGCAGCTGGCCCTATCAGATACGTTTTCAAATAGGTAAACTTTTCTCTTTTGCAAAGAACAGTACTACTGTGTATAGCAGTCTCATACTGGCTCCAAAACTCCTGCCAGAAAATAACATCACCATTGAATTTTCCAATCATTAATTTTGGCAACTTAACTGACCGGTTGCTGTGCTGGGATCCGGCAGAATTGATGCTGGCGTCACTCAAACGAGCAGGCGAGGGGGTGTGACTAATCCCAGTTGCAGCCTCGTGCGTTCTGAGCACTCCCTGCGCTCGCGTTTTCATTCCAATAATTCGGTCCCTGTATTCCTCCGCGAGTTCAATCTCCGCTTCCATGTCATCTAAAGAGGTATGCTCTTCCTTCGCGCGGTCCAACTCGCGCAAGCTGTCCTCCTTTGCTGACAACATAGCCAGCATCTCTCGCACACGGCCGACATCTGGATCTTCCTTTAATATTTCCGCATCAATCTGGTTCAAGAGTCTTGTGGTAGAACTCCGTATTGTCCGTTGTTTCCGTTTAAACCTTTCAAAACGCTGTTCGTCAGTGTCCGGTACGGATTCATTGTCTCTTCGTTCGTCATTATCCATATTTCCTCTTCAGGTTCCCGGGTTTCGGCACCAAAAATATAGTAGCTTCGTCGGACTTAACTGACCTTTTAAATGACGAAAGACGAGACGAGACTCCGGAATCACTGTTCAACGTTTTCTTTAGTGAAAATTTATAAAGGGTTACAACACAGCTTGTGCGAGTAGCTTACCACAGACCTTGCTGGCTAAATTCTAATGTCGCTAAAAACAAGGAAGACATACATATATAAAAAAAAGAGGTCACTTCCCGTTTTCCCCCGTGAGCCCTATGGGAAATGCAGGCATTAAGCAGAAACAAACATGAACTAAGCCTCTGGTCGTCTTATTTCCTTATTGCTAAACAGTGAAATATTCAAATGGAATCAAATAAAAGAAATAGTGTTAAGTTAACTGTTTTAACAAACTGTTCACTTACATGAATTATTCATTTATAACCTTTTAGCACATGAGCTCAAGTTATCTCAAATGAAGTTATAACAAGTGTAATTATCGTTATCTCAATGATCGCTACAGTATGGTTAAGACTAATATTTTCAAAGAATGGCGGAGAATCCATGGTAATGACCATGAGGTCATCCAGCCTCACAAATAGTTGAGGTCTGTGATATGCGAGATCAATGTGATTTTATATTTTTGTCTTTGAAGCAATGTGATGAAATCATAGAACTTTTATGTTAAGTGCAAATAAAGAATTTTACACTCTGCATGTGTGGTTTTATCAAACCTACTGTAAAACTAATTCAGTTCATTAGCAAATGACACAGTATTTGTCGGTAGGTTGTGTTGCCTCTTTGTCTTTCCTCCCATCATATTGTTTAAATTGCTCCATGCTTTATGAGCATCACCAGTGACAAACTGTTTCTCCATGTTATCTCTGTATTTTTGCCTAAATTTTTTAATAATTGCTCTAAGTTCACACCTTTTTTCTTTGAAAAGTCCCATATTCCCATTGGCAAAAGCTGCCCTTTTTTCACTAAGATATTTCTTCATTTCTCGTGAAACCCACACCTTATTGTGAGGTATATTTTCACAGTTTTTGATGCTACAGCATTACCCTCAAAAAAGATAATGTAAGACGTTAATGCATCTGTTAACCCGTTACCACTCCGACGGCCCGCAATCGGGCCGTCAGGGAAGTTAAAAACATACTACGTCATTTACACAGCTTGGATGTAACGGAGATACTCATGCCACATATCGTCGGAAAGCTAAGATTCTTGAAATTTGAATGATTCCAACCATTTCAAGGTATAATCATCACCGCAGCTTTAATCACCGCCTATGTCAGACCACAAACAAACAAACGAACAGTTACAAAACTTATGTCACTCACCAATGGGGCATCCTACTACTCGTCCAGTCAAACCAATCCCCTCAAAAATGGTCTTGTTACATCCACGAAGTTCCAGTAAATCCAATCCAGTAAAGTTTTTAGTCCAAAAAACGCTATTATACCGGTAAATATCCATGAACAGCTGCTGCATCGATTGAAAAGAGTCGGTGTATATCCACAAAGTTCGCTGCATTTGTAGTCGTAGCTCCTCTCCACATGTAAACAGTACCTAACCCTGCCGTCAAAATGGAGTCTGCCTTCACTTGACCAGTTACGAGCTTCCTTGCCCTGTCTACAGCCTGCTATAGCCAATGAGTGCATGTGCTGAAACGAAGCTCATGCCTTAGTTTTTTGTGTGTAACCCGAGCAACCAGCAACCAATTGAAATGAGGATACTTGCATTAAATAGCCAATGAAATTCTGAAGACGGCGATATGCAGCTTTCCAGGTTAGAAACAAAGCTGAATCGGCCAATAGCATGCGTAAAAGAAAGTACAGAAAATCTCCCCGCTGTGCGTAATCGTGCTGCGCGCAGAGCGAAACAGCGAGAAGCGGAGAGAGATTTCTTGTGGATGTTTGATGTTCGTTTACGGAGTTTGTCGGAAAAAATGGCAAAAAGATCGCAAAAAACAAGATTTTCTGTCACAGAAGCTGCAGAGCTGTGCACTCGGCGTGCAAGTGATGAATCAGGGGAAGAAATATCTGAGGTAGACAGTGAAATCTCCTCAGATGACTCCGTGGCAGAGGAAATGTTTCTCGGGGGAGAAGACATAACTCTTGACAAGTAAGTATCTTATTATAACTTATATTTCATGATATAATAATATCACATTTACATTTTATTATTATTATTATTATTATTATTATTACATTACGTATTATTTGCATCCGTCACGGAAGATGGAAGGAAGTTATGTTTTCGCCGACGTTGGCAATTCTGTTTGTCTGTGTTCGGGATTACGGGAAAGGGATATTATAATATTATGCTTATATTATTATGATTATGTTATTATCATATTACGCATTATTACCTCCGTCACCGAAGGTGGAAGAAAGTTATGTTTTCGCCGGCGTTGGTAATTCTGTTTGTTTGTTATTCAGTAATTCAGGATTACGGAAAATGTACTGGACTGATTTAGATGCAATTTGGGAGGATGGTGGGAGATTGCCTGAGGAAGAGTTTTCTCTGTGTGTGTGCGCGGCCGTGTGTGTGTGCATGTGTGTGCGTGCGCGCGCGACCAGACCCCCCCCCCCCCCCCCCCTCTGTGTTTCACTGTGAAAAACTGTGCAATACAGAAAAGATGGAAAGTTTTGTAAATGACTTACTTTTATTTCTTTATTTTCATTTGATAGACAACCATCTGATGAAGACTCTGATGAAGATAGTGATTGGGAGCCAGATATTTCTCCCTCTGTCGGCAAGCGGCCACAAACAGAGCAGGACAGTTCATCAGGAGAGGAGCAACCTGCCCCTCCTTCAAAGAGAGGTTCAGCCACTCCCAGGAGAAGATCAAGAGGCAGAGGACCAGGGAGAAGAAGGGGGAGGGGGAGAGTCATTGGTGCAGCTGCCAGCACCAGTCAAACAGGTTTGTCAACCAGCCCTGAAGAGAGATGGAATGATGTTGACGAGCCAGATATAACACCTCCACAGCCCACCTTCAGACCCAGACGTTCACCAGGACCGCAGCTCATAGGTACAGCCACTTACACAGCCCTGCAGCTTTTCCAGCTTTTTTTCACAAACGCGATTATACAGACAATTACTCAAAATACCAATGAGTTTGGCTCAACATACCACTCACCACCCTCCAACCCGTGGATGGACATCACAGTGCAGGACATGATGGGCTTCATGTCTTTGATCATCTACATGGGTGTAGTAAAATGCACTGCATTTACCGATTACTGGCGAGGGGGTAAATTGTACAGCCTCCCATTCCCAAAACGAGTAATGACTGGAAAGAAGTTTCTCCGGATCGTTCAGTCCCTTCACATCAGCAGCATGGTGGATGATGCTGCTAACGACCAGAGGAGAGGCACACCAGCCTATGATCGTCTCGCAAAAACAAAGCCACTCTACTTGCAGATGAGGGACGCCTGCAAGAGGAACTATCATCCAAGCCAGGATATAGCTATTGATGAGCGAATGGTTGCCTCCAAAGCCCGCATTGGGCTAAAACAGTACATGAAAAGTAAGCCTGTTCGCTGGGGATACAAACTCTTTGTTCTGGCGGACTCTAAGACTGGTTATACATGGGACTTTTTTGTCTACGAGGGAAAGTTCCAGGGAAACAGTGGGAAGGGTCTCAGTTATGAGTCAGTGATGGAACTTATTGACACACAGTTGCTAGGCACTGGCTACAAGCTCTTTGTTGACAATTTTTACACAAGTCCAACCCTTTTCCGTGACCTCCTCCAGAAAAAGATCTGGGCATGTGGGACCATCCGCACAAACAGAACTGGCTTCCCAAAAACAAAAATTAACAGTTTGGTCTCAAAATCTCCCCGCGGCAGCATTCGCTGGATTAGGAAGGACTCCCTCGTCTTTGTACAATGGAGAGACACAAGGGACGTCTTCATGTGTTCAGCGCTCCACACAGCTCATTCGGATGACACAGTGCGAAGGAGGGTCAAAGGTGCTGATGGGCGCTGGCAGATGAAGGACATTTCAGTTCCCCCAGCGGTGAAGGAGTACAACCGGTATGTACTGTATATTCAACTATATATGATGCCCGTTGAAATGTAGTAATTTCTGCTGCATATATTTATGTTTTGGTATATTTTTCCCTATGTTGCTGCAGGTGTATGGGTGGAGTGGACCTGTCCGACGCCCTGATTGGTTATTACAAAGTCCTGCACAAGACCCAGAAGTGGTATAAGACCTTCTTCTTCCATTTTATGGACATTGCAATTGTGAACGCCTTCATTCTTCACAAAGAAGCTGCAAAAAGTAGAGGGGAGACACCTCTGCATCAGAAGGCATTCAGGGAGACCCTAGCCGAGGAGCTGGGAGAGGCTTCCTCCACGGCCAGACCAGTACCTGCTCCTGCTCCTGCTCCACACGGAGCACATCACAAGCCAGTGTATATCACTGCGCACAGCACCACTGGTCGGCTAAAGTGCAGGCATTGCCACGCAAAAACGCCAGTGAAATGCTCTTCGTGTGACGTGCCTTTGTGCTTTGTCTCACATCGGGACTGCTACAATGACTGGCATGCAGCCAACAGCATGTGAACGGTTATTTATGACATATTGTAAATAGTTTGCTGTGTAAAGGTTATTTGTTTGTTTACATGTCATACAAAAAAGCAATTTTTTACATAACAGCACTTGTTTTCACTCTTTTATATGCACAAATTTGAGTTTATGCCTCAGAGACCTTTTATGTTTTTAAATTTTTTATTTATGATGTATTGTAAATAGTTTGCTATGTAAAGATTATTTGTTTGTTTTCATTTCATATAAAAAAAGCATTTTTTTACATAACGGCACTCGTTTTGACTCTTTTATGCGCACAAATTTGAGTTTATGCTTCAGTAACTTTTTTTCAGCAATATTGATAGTGAATCAGGATATGGGAATGGATTCCTCTAAGTGTCACCTTTCATTAGAGCCCAACATTATGACTGTAGGTTGATGCTTTCAAGAGTTATGCCCTTTTATCCTAGGTATGTGACCATGGTTATCCAAGGGTCCTTTTGGGGTCTCCAAATGGCCATTTTTGGAAACGCCTAGACATGGCCTTAGAAAAACATGTGTAAAATGCTCATTTTCTGTAGGATTGTTATCAAATTTGAACTGGGACTCGGTGAGGCTTCATGCTGTGGTCCCATAGTGTTTTTCAGCTAATAACTCCCAGCTGCTCTCATCTGCAGGCATCTGTTTGCAAAAAAAAATTCCGGCGAGAGAAAAAACCTTCTACTTCAGTGTGTTCCAGCTTAGATTACTCAATGACAGTAGCACTTAGAGTATTTCTTTTAGCTGGGGGAAAAACTTCAGAGTGTTTCCTTTCAAATGAGACCATAACCATCCATATAGTCCAAACGGTTCAAGAACAGCATTCAATTTACTTTGGGTACGCTTTTGATAGGCATTTTAGGCAAATTTTCCCGAAGTGTTAAGGGGTTTGCATCATCGAAGTTGTTAAACTAAATGTACCAGTTGGTACCATCAAAGCAGTTTAACATGCAGCTGCTTTATTGTTTCCAGCTCAACCATTTTGCCTATGCAAGACAATCAACTGGATGTAAGTACCGAGTTTGCACCCAGATTTTGTTTGATTATGAAAAATTTTAGTTTTTTTTTTGTTTTAAGCAATTAAATCTGGATATTCTGATAATGCCAAGTAATGGTTATTCTTTAAAAAATTCCTTGTGTTAAAACTGTTACCTGTCGGGATGATGTGGGATGTTGGGCTACACTCAAACTGTATATAGTCCCTCCAGCGTGTCCTGGGTCTTCCTCGGGGCCTCCTCGCGGTGGGGCATGCCCAGAACACCTTCCCAGGAAGGCGTCCAGGGGGCATCCGATATAGTTGCCCGAGCCACCTCAACTGACTCCTTTCGACATGGAGGAGCAGCGGCTCTACTCTGAGCTCCTCCCGGGTGATAGATAAAGTTTCTCACCCTATCTCTAAGGGAGCGCCCCGCCACCCTGCGGAGGAAACCCATTTCAGCCGCTTGTATCCGAGATCTGTTCTTTCGGTCATGACCTAAAGTTCCTGACCATAGGTGAGGGTAGGAACGTAGATTGACTGGTAAATTGAGAGCTTCGCCTTTCGGCTTAGCTCTTTCTTCACCACAACAGATCGGTACAATGACCGCATTACTGCTGCCGCTGCACTGATCCGTCTGTCAATCTCACGCTCCATCCTTCCCTCACTCGTGAACAAGACCCCAAGATACTTAAACTCCTCCACTTGAGGCTTGAGCTGTACTCCAACCCGGAGGCGACTAGCCACCATGGCCTCGGACTTGGAGGTGCTGATTCTCATCCCAGCCGCTTCGCACTCAGCTGCAAACCGCCCCAGTGCATGCTGAAGGTCCTGGTTCGAAGGAGCCAACAGGACAGCATCATCTGCAAAAAGGAGAGATGCGATCCGCTGGTCCCCGAACCGGACTCCCTCCGGCCCCTGACTGTGCCTAGAAATTCTGTCCATAAAAATAATGAACAGAACCGGTGACAAAGGGCAGCCCTGCCGGAGTCCAACATGCACCGGAAACAGGTCTGACTTACTGCCGGCAATGCGAACCAAGCTCTGGCTCCGGTCATACAGAGACCGAACGGCCCTTAGTAGAGGGCCCTGGACTCCATACTCCCGAAGCACCTCCCACAGGATGCCACGAGGGACAGGGTCGAATGCCTTCTCAAAGTCCACAAAACACATGTGAACTGGTTGGGCAAACCATACCTAGCTAATAAATGAACATAAAATGATTGTAATGTTTGCTAAAAATACAACATGACAGCATGTAATTGAGTGACCTGGAACTGACAAAATGACTAGAGCTGGTTAACCTGAATGCGGCCCTAATCATGGACCCTGATTAGGACTGGAAGCTTGTTCGAATTATCTAGGTAACAAGAGAGGGAATGAAAAGTACATGTTGTATTTAACAAAGGCAATGAGTTTACACTAAAAGTATTGACTGGTTCATAGCACAGATAGCACAATCCAGCAACTTCCAACACTGAGCAGGGGGCTTAAATCACGTGCCTATCAGAGGATACTCAAGAAACCAGATGCAGTCGGGGGTGGGGGAACACACTGAACATAAACCAATCACTCAAGACATGCATAAAATTGAAATGGAAGTTGCTGAATTGGAAGCGACATGAAGGGGATTCACACGAGGGTTGTGACAGTTATAAGACTGATGATCTTTCCCTCTCCCTTGTACCACATTCTGCCTGCCTAGTCAGTGGACTACTGCCTGTTTATCAATGTTGATTTTCCTGACTGTCTTGGTACTGCAATTCTCGCGTGTTAACGAACTGGACTGGTTTTACCCTGAGCCTGCATTTGGTGAACTGCATGAAACTGACTGTCTGTCTACACCTGAGTCCTGAAACCCAAGTCTGTCACAGTCCATTTCTTTCACATCAACATTTTGTCTACAAGAACTGACTCTTTGCTCACAATTTTTATATCTTAGACCTTGTCATGAGATAACGTCTATTAATTTTATCTCTGAGTGGTCAGAATGTTTCGGCTTATCAGTGTATGTATACTGTACATACTGAATTACACTAAACATAATTATTTAACGCAATTCATGATTAGCTCAAGACACTAATGTCAATGAGAGCCTCCAAAATGCTTCATTAAAGACTTGATCAGACCTATAAATTTAGATTCAAATTCAAAATACGCGACCTATTATTTAAGAAGCCCCCTTAAGAGCTTCTGCCATCTATTCATCTACATCTGGTTCTCCCCAATGATGCATGTTTTTAAAGACCCATCCCTCTATAGCTTTGAAGTCTGGCCCTTCAAACTGACACTTTTCTCAGCAGACAGGTAAAAGGGATAAACACTCACCTCCATGCATATGTTTTGATGAAACTTTTTCTGTACGACAATGCTATTATCAATGCAACTATTAAAGAATCAAAGCAAAAACATCAAAGTGCTCATTCAACCATGGAAATGTGCGGCACATTGTGTTTTGTTTTATTAAATAGACAAAAGCACTTTGAGATACATTAGAGACATATCTTGCTGAACAGGTTCAGGGAAATACACTGTTTTCATAATGTGTGTATTGTCCTATGCTCCTTTCAATACTTAATTGAGTTTATCTGGAAGGAAGGGGGGCACATCGGATCTAACGTGCTGTTTTCTGCCTAAGGGACGTAGGACGGGACGTAGGACCTTTGTGGTTATGGGTATTGTATCATCAACAGGAGTGGTATGCTGTTTAATTAGTCTCAAAACCCAGAGACTAATAAACCAAGTGTGGGCAAGTGATATGAGCACACAGAACAGAATTTGCAAGCAGAAAAGCATCCTTGCAAGCGATACATAATTCCATGCCTGTGAGCTCAAGGCAGCGACAAGCACATGCTCAATCACTCCAACACGTGCGCAACTGCTCGCTCGCCCTCCAGGTTGACTTTCAAGACTTTATCCTTGGTGATTGAATAGACAGTGGCTGAAGTCTCCTCCCCTTTGATTGTTTTACCATCCACAGTCTTCCCGCCTGTCTTTGACCCCTTTTTTGGCGGCGGAAGCATGAGGAAGATGTCAGAGATAAACGAGGGAAGGCAAGGAACAGCCGGCTCTACTATCAAGCCCGGCGATAGAACAGGGAACTGGGGGGCTCACAGACACGACCCTTTATGACAATTAGGATAGTCCTGGGTAGTTCTCAATTATTTTCCTTTATTGACGCATTTTCCAATTATTGTAATTGGCAACTGAAGACACGGTTTCTCTCCATATGCGATCTGACAGTGATGAAATCATGGGGTAAATTCAGTTGAACTGAGAATTGGGGTGGACAAGAAATCCGTTTTAAACGATTATTAGTCCTGACCTGTTCTCAATAATTTTCATAATTCATAGAAGGTTCACTCCAAGAGCGCTCCACACTGAACAGGTGTTGCTAGTTCTGCCCGATTAGGTAAGACGACAATCATTCATCTGGACGCGTATTTGCTGTAATAATAATAATAATGTTTTATTTCGGATGAACACACACACATATATATATATATATATATATATATATATATATACATACATGTGATTCCATAGTAAAAAAAGTGAATTATAATGTTGAAAAAAAAAAAAGTACAAAAATAAATAATAAATAAAACCAGAACATAAATTCTACGGGAGCTGAAGACCAGGGCCCCTTACAAGAGGCACATTGTCTCGACAGCTCCCCGCATACACACACTGATGCCAATAAAAAGTTAAAGACGAGCTAGAATAAATATCAGACGCCACAATAGTGGAAATAATACAATTATCGGAACAGTTAATTTGTTTCATTAAATAATTTATACATTTCCTATTCATTTCTGGATAGGATTTAACACGATTGTTTACAAACATCCCACTGGCACTACATCTTTTGTCTAAGTTATGTAAGATTCTATAAGAATTATTAAACGCCACTTTAACAGATTGAGACTCAGATTTTCTACAATTTACCCAAAGATATGAGAGATACAAGTTATAACAAAATGCTGAGAAAAGTCTATTTTTTACCTCAGTAGCACAACAATAAAATTTTACGTATTAACATATTACTTCGGCCGTACAGCTGGCCTATCTTAGATTTCATATCAGCTTCATCGCTCAACTTATTATCGATAATGTAACCCAAATATTAGTAGTTATCAACGTAGACAAGAGGTTTACCATCAAGAAATACATCAGAGTTAACACCATATTTTCTAGCATCAAACATTAATTGTGACTTGGTACTATTAAACAAAACATCATTATCGAACATTTAAATGTTGTATTTAAATCAATGTTATTCAAAATTGCATACATGCGCAAATAGCTTAAGCTGCATGCTTTTCATAGCCTATTTCACTGCCGAGTGCCCTTTTTTCACTCAATACCGAGAGTAATTTTGAATAACGTTGATTTAAATTAAGCAAATACGCATCCAGATGAATGATTGTCATCTTACCTAATCGGGGAGAACAAGCTATACCTGTGAAGTGCAGAGTGCTCTCGGAGTGAACCTTTCGTTAGTCATGAAAATGACTGAGAACAGGTCAGGACTAATAGGCCTAATTAATTAAAAAGGATGCTTTATCCACCCCAATTCTCAGTTATACTGAATTTACCCCACAATTTAATCGCTGTTAGATCGCATATGGAGAGAAACCGGGTCTTCAGTTGCCAATTACAATAATTGGAAAACGCTTCAATAAAGGGAAATGATTGAGAACTCGCCAGGACTATCCTAATTGTCATAAAGGGACATGTCTGTGCCCCCCCCAATTCCCCGTTCTAGCGCTCGGCCTGCCTACTATGCCCTCAACAGTGTATATCCAAAGATGTGTCATCGGATGTACGTTAGGGTAGGCATTATGCTCATCTTTACAAGCATGATTACTGTCAATCTGTTCCCATTTACTTAGGTTGTCTTGCAGTAAAACAATAAATTTAGGCTTCTCAATGTCCAATAGTAATCAGTAGGATGACTGTCCAATTTATGTTGAGGCCGATCAAAAAAATCCTGTGTTTTCGCTGATATTGAGAATTTGGGGCAGGTTGAAGGGCAGGATTTTTAGTTTGTTTAATTTTTTTTGAGGCTTACACTGAATTGTAACCACAATCCTTCCCAAATCTATCATGAATGATGAAGCACCCTTCCAAAAGACTATAAAAATGAAAATGGAGCAGATTTAACCTATATAATAATGATATATTTTATTCATAACAATGATGGGATCATTATTGCAGGGATTAATGTGTTTCAAGGCAAAGTTGGTCCCAAGCCCATGTGGTTCATCAGGCTGGTGTTTAACTCTGGTTTCTGCAGCATGAAGAGACAAGGAGTATTGCTACTCCCCCAGATGGGAGGCTAGTCCATCGCAGGTTACCCCACAGCTCTTAGTCAAGTTTCCCTGAGAATTTCCTGGGACCCAATTTTACACCTGGGTGGAGTGAGGCACTATGAGAATTAAGTGTTTTTGCCCAAGAACTCACTGTGAACTCGGGACCTTTTGATCCCAAGTCAAGTGCATTCAACCACTACACCACTGTGTCCCCAATTAATATGTTTCAGCTGGCAATAATAATACTGACCTTAAATGATGAAGCGAGTAACTTCTCATTTTATGTCAGAAGATGTATCCCTAGCTGGCGGAAAATGTCAGAGTTTCAGAAGGGGCTAATTATTGGACTGCATCATGCAAGGAAAACAGGGAGAAAAATGAGTATGAGAAATGATTTTCACAAATGAACTGGCCACCACAAAGTCCTGACCTCTTAACTCATTAAAAGCCTGCAAGATGTGCTGCAGACACTTACAGGGTGGTTCAGCTATCCTGTTGTCAAAACAAGAGCTCAGCCAAAAATGAATGCAACTCTGATTGAAAATAAATTTTCTTACATTCCATGTAGTTGACAAAATAACGACACAACAAATTTGTTCTGAAATCAATGCTACAACTGCGTAAATGTTTTGGACAGGCAGTTTATTTGATGGCAACACAGTGATAAATTAAGTTCTAAAGTGGAAATAAGCATGTACCACCTTAATGTGACACCTATTAACCTATTGTTTTGCAGAAGGGAAGGGAAAAATTAAGGATTCTACAATTTGGCCTTCGCCCATTGCTGGAGTGTGTCTTATATCGTGCCTCGTGCCATGCTAACTGTGTGAATCATGCGCAAGCATCATCAGAGCAAAATAGCGTGGAGAATGCTGGCAAATTTAATGGAAATCTTATTCAAAGTAATTCTGAAATTCTTTTTACAGTTCAAGTTTAAATTTCCATTTATGAATAAAAAAGAGTAGATTTACTTTCATTTTCAAAGATTGAGTCTTTTTGATCTCCAGTCTTCCACATGGGTCTTTGTGAGCACTTTCATCATCTATACATTGACAAAATGAAATTTATACTGCTCTCTGATGTCTAACCAGCTGACTTTCCAAAAATTATCCTGAATGAGTAACATTGATGCTGCATCTATGTTACATACATGCCAACCCTACTGCTTTTTGGGCATTTTTTCCAGAATGAAACACCCCAAAAGCGGTAGTCTAACACCAAAAGCGGTACAGTTGGCATGTTTGATTTAATAGTACTTTACTCGGTAAGTTAGAACTACATTGACAGAAGCAGTGCATAACAGCCAGCATTAAAAACATACCTCTATACTTTTGTCCGCTTTCTTCCTCATCTTTTCTCCTCTTTTTCACTTTCGTGATATAAGCCCACCCTATAAATAAGCTAATATTAACAAAGCTGCGGTGGGGTCTAATGGAAGGAGGAGGGCGAAGGGGTACTTATACACATGAATATTTTCTCTGTATGAGGGGTAAATAAAAATGATTAACTTCAATCTTGCCCTATTTTAAAAACCATGAGTGCCATTTTGTATACAGTATAAATGGCCCACATTCTTTCATACAATACAGATTACCTGGTGAACTGACCTCTATCCATGATAGACACGTCCTACTACATTGTTACCGGTGAAAGAATTTCTTGAAAATTTGTGCAAACCAACTTGGCATACTGCACCTACTTTTTACAAAATATTTAGGGGGGATCACTTTGGGAACTATATTAATTTTAATGTTAAACTTTAAATTTGTGATGAAAAATGTAGCCAAATTATGCTTTTTATGGGTTCAATTCCTCCTGGGTCTCATATTTTCAAAGCAATTAAGCCATGGTTGGTGTCAAATTGTTTCTTAAGATAGCAGCAACAAGAAAGCTGTACATTTTAGAACTAGCACTGTGATAATTAGGAGTTATTGATTGATTTATCCCCATATGTTGGTTTTAGGGGGGTGCTCAACTAAATTTGGTCCACATCTGTCCTAGGACATATAATACAAAGACAAATCCATTTTCTAGGCCCACATCTCTCCACATGATCAATATGGTAAGGAATCAAAAGCTTTCATGGGCAATTTTCCCATACTGACACAACATTACCTTTGCCACGTGCACAACTCAGCTGCCAGTGGCGTCGCCATTCGCATTCATGCATGAGTACAGCCTAGCTGTGAATGGCTGATGTACATAATGGTACCAACTGACCGTCAGAAAAAAATTTCTTAGAGGATGCGAAAATTGCGCTCTCTCCCCGCATACCAGAAATTTTTGCGGTGACGTGACTAAAACGCATTTAAGACCTATCTGATCTGAATTTAAGACAATTTAATACTTTTTAAGGCCTTAAATTTGTATTTAAGACTTTTTTTTTTTTTTTTTTTAAATTTGGCATCTCCAATCCCACCCGAATTTGGAATGCCCAATTGGGGAACTATGTACAAAGCTTGCTCGTATGCGACCCCTTGCTGCCAACTCAGGATAGTGAAGACAGTTCACGGCTCTCCTCCGAAGCACGTGCCTGTCAGCCACTGATTCTTATACACTCGCTGGTTGAATCTTCGCAAGTTCAGAGCGAGGGCGGAGGATACCCGGACATGAACCAAGCCGGAGTCTTCCTGACGAGCGCCCGTCCGGCCAACAGGAGGCGCTGGAGCAACGAACAAAGCTGTTCTCGAATACCCAAATCCGGCAGTCCCTTCCCAATTTGTAACCCTGTAGCGCAATAGCCAATTGTGCGCTACTCTGAAAAAGCTGCCGACCCCTGCCGGTGGGTACGCCGAGGCTCGAACCCGCGACGTGGTGATCACCTTTTAAGACTTTTTAAGGACCCGCGGTCACCCTGTCTTTGTTTAGACCAGAGGTTTAAAGTCATCGTTTACCCATCTCCACACGTGTCTGGTTATTAATGTTAATCCATTGTATAGCCTGGAAAAAATGAGCCAACTTTGGGAGCAAATGTATCAAAAAACCAAAAAAGTGCCTGACTATTTCAATTTGGCACTGGTCTGGTTCAAAAATTAAAATAAGCCTGAATTTGTAAAAATATCTTTTCCCGTTGTGCACAGATTTCTTGTCTTTGCACGTGTAACCAACATGATCACTAGGTGGCACTTTCACATTTTAAAAATGTGGGTATACCAGTATCAGATACAACTGTTACTTCGTTGTGTTATGGCCCCAATTTGTTATTACATTTATAACACAACAGCAACAGCAACAGATGACAGATACAGTTTTAAAACTCAAACACATATAATTTTTAACGAAGACAAAGACTAATAACAACCTACAACTAAAGACCAAGATTGATAAATAAGAAAAAACAGAAATAATTACAGTCCCTTTTTAGTGGGGTGGCTTGGTGATGTCCTGGATGAAGAAAATGCTCAAACACAGTCAAAGAAATCCACAAAAGAAACGTCACAGGTCTTGAACAGAATGGCAGGTCTGGTCATCTTCTTGCAATTTCTCCTACTACTTTACTGTCTCAATTCTTTTCCTTATATACTCTCTTTCAGACCCCACCCACATTTAGACCTCTTTTTTTTAACTTTCTGAGACTTGCCCCAGACATGTTCAGGACATGTCTAAACATGACTCCAGTCTGAGCTTAACAAAAAAAAGGTAAATACTGCCATCTAGTGGCCTATATTCACATTACACCTCCATTCCAAAAGGGAAAAATTTTGACTCATAAAGGCAAAATTTTTCTTTTCAATACAAAATGGTTAAGTGAACACTTGTCTACATATACATATCATACAATATTCAAACACATGATATATATATATACACAGTCAAACACGGGATAAGCAATCAGCAATTACATTGTCTGTACCCTTCACATGCTTAATTTCCAAGTCAAACTCCTGTAAAATCAAACTCCAATTCAACAATCTCCGATTCTTGTTTTTCATCTTACTCAAAAACATTAACGGATTGTGGTCAGTGTACACAATCATTGGCTTTTGTCCTGTACAAACATAAACCTCAAAGTGTTGTAAAGAAAGGACCGGAGCCAACAGCTCCTTCTCCATTGTGGAACAGCTCCTTTGGTGGCGATTGAACTTCCTGGAGAAGTATGCCACGGGATGCTCAATGTCATCAGAGTCACCTCTCTGTAGGAGCACAGATCCACAAGCTTGGTCGCCAGCATCGACCGCGATGGAGAACGGTTTGTCGAAGTCAGGAGATTTTAGCACGGGGAAGTGACACAGCAGAGACTTCAGGTGATCGAAGGCTCTCTGGCATGCATCATCCCAGGTGAACTTTACGCCTTTCTTCAGTTGGTTAGTTAGACTGAGAGCAATCTCAGCAAAGTTCTTGCAGAACTTGCGGTAGTACCCGATCATTCCAAGGAAGCGGCGCAAAGCTTTTTTGTTGTCAGGAACTGGAAAGTCCATGATGGCTTGGACTTTAGCATTTATGGGTGCCACCTTACCCTGGCCTATGACGTAGCCAAGATAGGTGACAGTAGCACAACCAAAGTCACTCTTGCTCAGGTTAACAGTCAGGTTAGCCTGGGTCAGGCGCTGGAACAACGTCTCTACATCTTTTAGATGTTCTTCCCAGGAGTCACTCCATGTGATCAGGTCATCGATGTACGCACTCGTGTGTGGCAATCCGGCGATTGTAGACTGTATAATCCTTTGGAACGTGGCTGGGGCATTTTTCATGCCAAAGGGTAGGACTTCATACTGGTACAATCCAGATGGTGTGGCAAAAGCAGAGATGCTCTTGGCCCTCTCAGTTAAAGGCACACACCAATAACCCTTCAATAAATCAATCTTGGTCAGAAACTTTGCTTGCCCTACACTATCAATACAATCATCAATCCTAGGTATTGGAAACACATCAGTTCTAGTTACAGCATTGACTTTGCGATAATCTGTACAGAATCTAGTACTTCCATCAGGTTTTGGAACTAGCACACAGGGTGAACTCCAATCGGAGTTGGAGGGTCTGATAATATCATGTTTTAACATGTACTCAACCTCTTTCTCAGCAATCTTTCTCTTTTCAGGATTCATCCGGTATGGATGCTGTTTTATTGGTTGGGCATCACCAACATCTACATCATGAGAGGCTATAGTAACTCTCTTTGGAACATCAGGAAACAAGTCCTCATATTTCTTGATCAACCTCTCAAACTGATCTTTCTGTGAGGGTTCTAAGTGCTGGAGTTTTACATCAAGATTTTGCAACACTTCAGTGTTTGACAATTTACATGAAAGAACTTCAGCTTTAATTCTTGGTTCATCATCTTGAAACTCCCCCTCATCTTCACACGTTTTGACCATTGGAGAATCTGAAGTGACAGCTGCAACCCTAGCATTTTTGTCATGATAAGGCTTTAGCATGTTAATATGACACAATTGTTTTGGTTTTCTCCTATCTGGAGTCTTCACAATGTAATTAAGATCATTGAGTTTTGTCAGAATTTCATAAGGACCATGAAATCTAGCCTGCAATGGATTGGACTGCAAGGGAAACAATACAAGGACCTTGTCTCCTGGTTTAAACTCACGGCTTCTAGCCTTATGATCATACCAAGTTTTCATTTTTCCCTGACTTGATTTCAAGTTCTCTTTGGCAAGGTCACAAGCTGCACGCAATCTTTCCTTGAACTTGCTAACATAGTCTAACAGACTGATTTGCGGCTCTTCCTCTTGCCATTGTTCACTCAATAATAGCAAAGGTCCTCTCACTTCATGACCAAACACTAGCTCAAATGGACTGAATCCAGTAGACTCCTGCACTGCTTCTCTAGCTGCAAACAACAGCAAATGAACCCCTTCATCCCAATCTTTCTCATGGTCATAACAATAAGTCCTCATCATTGTCTTGAGAGTGGAATGAAACCGCTCTAAGGCACCCTGACTTTCTGGATGATAGGCACTAGAAAGAATCTGTTTTGCACCTAGTTCATACACAACCTGCTGAAACAATCCTGAAGTGAAATTGCTACCTTGGTCTGACTGAATTTCCCTGGGAAGACCAAACAACGTGAAGAACTTTATCAAAGCCTTCGAGATTGCAGTTGCCTTGATGTTACGTAGAGGTATGGCTTCGGGGAATCTGGTAGATGCACACATGATTGTCAACAAGTACTGATTTCCAGATCTAGTCTTGGGTAATGGACCAACGCAATCAACAATGACCCTAGAGAATGGCTCCCCAAATGCTGGGATAGGCTGCAATGGAGCTACAGGTGGGTCTAACTGGTGTTTTCCAACTACCTGACAAGTGTGACAGGTTTTGCAAAAGTTGGAAACGTCTTTCCGAAGCCCAGGCCAAAAGAAGTGTTTCATGATCTTATCAACAGTCTTGTTAACACCAAGATGACCTCCTAAAGGTAAACTATGAGCCATTGTTAAGATCTCATTCCTATAGACCTTCGGAACAACAATTTGCCTGACCACTGCCCAATCTGCATTGGCAGGGATATCAGGAGGGCGCCACTTCCGCATCAACACACCATCCTTGAGATAATACCCAACTGGAACTGCATCTATTTCTTTTTCAGGAAGGGCTCTCCTCTTTAGTACACCAATTTCAGGATCATTAGTTTGCTCCTCAATCAACCGCTTTCTGGACAGAGACAAGTCTCCAGACACATCAGAATCACCAGACCCATCCGGCTGGCTGAATAGAGAACTGATAAAAGTATCTGATAAGTCCTCAAACGGAGAAACCATAGTAGGCCAATCAGAGTCATGAGGCGAACCACCTGAGTCCTGACTATTCAATGTACTGGACGGCACCACAACATCATCTTCTTTAGCCTTCTTGGCCATAGCACGAGTCACTGCGCAAGAAGGATACAGAGATGGGTCCTCATCCCCATTTTCAGTGCTCGGCTGTGAAGTAAGATGTACAGGGGGAACTACTTTGCCCCCAGCCAGGTCATTGCCTAGCAACAGAGAAACACCCTTTATAGGTAGACTTGACATAAGTCCCACCTTTACCTGTCCTGTAACTAAATCTGACTTCAAGAATATAGAGCGCAGGGGTACAGATACAGTCCTCCCTTCAATACCTTGTACAAGTATGAAATCCCCTGAAGCGGTCTCATCACGTAACTCCAAGGAGTCCATCAACAAAAGTGACTGAGAAGCTCCGGTATCCCTTAGGATATATATGGGGACAGGAGTAGTATGCTCATTGAGAGCCACAAATCCCTCTGACACAAATGGAAGAAATTCCTCCCTCACGAAGTCAGCTGTATCAGGCTTTTTAGCCCCACAAGAAGCAGGCAATTTAGCAGATTGGTTATCTACTACAGGGGTTTCTAACCTTGTTTTCACAAAGGCATTTGGTTTGGTATCCTTTTCTTTTTCTTTCTTAGCTTTAAGGAACCAACAGTTAGTTGTAACATGACCAGATTTCTTGCAATAACTGCAAACTAGACCACTTTTGTCACTGTCAGCTTTCACACTTTGATCAGACCTGTTACTGGATTTCTGAGCACCATCACCAGATTTGTCTTTGTCTTTGGATAAGGAATCTTGGGTATCACCATAACCCTTTTTCTGAAATTGGGACCATTTATTATTACTGCTAGACTGAAATTTGGACTTATGTGTGAGAACATATTCATCTGCAAATTTGGCAGCTGATTGCAAATTCAGTGCTTGCTTCTCATTAAGGTAGGTCTTAACATCATCTTTAACACAGTTCTTGAATTCTTCAACTAACACCATCTCTTTTAGTGAGTTGAAATCATCCTTGACCTCCATAGAAGTACACCAGCGCTCAAAGCAAACCTTTTTCTCATTAGCAAATTCCACATAAGTCTGATTTTCAGATTTCTTCAAACCTCTGAATTTCTGTCGGTAAGCCTCTGGAACCAACTCATAAGCTCTCATAATAACCTTTTTGACAATCTCATAATCAGAGGAATCATCTGCAGACAAAGCCGAATAGGCTTGTTGAGCTTTACCCTTGAGGACAGTTTGCAACATCAGAGGCCAGTGTTCCTTTGGCCACTGGCAACTCTTTGCTACCTTTTCAAAACACTGGAAATAGTTGTCAACATCCTTTTCCGAAAATGGAGGCACCAGTTTTACCTCCTGGCTAGCCCGAAATTTATTTTCAGTTGCAATTTTTATTTTTAGTTGCTCCATTTGGAGTCTTTCTTCTCTATCGAATTTCTCTAATTCAAAATCTCTCTGTCTTGCAAATTTTTCTAACTCAAATTCTCTTTGTTTTTCTTCTTCCTCCCTTTCTTTTTCTCTTTCTTCCCTTTCTTTCTCTTTTTCCTCCCTTTCTTTTTCTCTTTCCTCCCTTTCAATCTCTAGCATTTTTAATTTAAGTTCCATTTCTATATTTGGATTTTCCACTGGAAACTGTTCCAGATCTCCTGGTGCAAACACATTTTCATCAATGTAATATTCAACTATCTCTCTAGCCAGTCTTGCTTTTCGCATGGCTGGTTTTACCTCTGTCAGCTCCAACTGTCTGCAAATTTCTAGCAGTTCTGTCTTTTTAAAAGACTTCAAAACCCCTACGGTTGGTGATGCCAAGAAATCATCCATTGCTGTTGTCAATATATATCTAGGAAAATTCACAAAAACAATTTCACAATTTGGAATGTTAGATTTTCAATAAATTACTCACACAATGGTCTATCCCGGACCTTGAGCCCCCAATTTGTTATGGCCCCAATTTGTTATTACATTTATAACACAACAGCAACAGCAACAGATGACAGATACAGTTTTAAAACTCAAACACATATAATTTTTAACGAAGACAAAGACTAATAACAACCTACAACTAAAGACCAAGATTGATAAATAAGAAAAAACAGAAATAATTACAGTCCCTTTTTAGTGGGGTGGCTTGGTGATGTCCTGGATGAAGAAAATGCTCAAACACAGTCAAAGAAATCCACAAAAGAAACGTCACAGGTCTTGAACAGAATGGCAGGTCTGGTCATCTTCTTTCAATTTCTCCTACTACTTTACTGTCTCAATTCTTTTCCTTATATACTCTCTTTCAGACCCCACCCACATTTAGACCTCTTTTTTTTAACTTTCTGAGACTTGCCCCAGACATGTTCAGGACATGTCTAAACATGACTCCAGTCTGAGCTTAACAAAAAAAAGGTAAATACTGCCATCTAGTGGCCTATATTCACATTACAGTTGGCACATTGGAGCAGTTATCCACAATATTCCTTAAAAAATTTGTATTTTTCCTCAAAAATGCTCAGTTTTAGCTGCCGGATAGCTCACTCGGTTAAGGCACTGCGCTGCAGTGCAGAGGTGTCTATCACGTCGCGGGTTCGAGCCCCGGCGTGCTCACCGGCAGGGGTCGGCAGCTTTTTCAGAGTAGCGCACAATTGGCGATCGCGCTACAGGGTTTCAAATTGGGAAGGGACTGCCGGATTTGGGTATACAATACCGCTTTGTTCGTTGCTCCAGCGCCTCCTGTTGGTCAGACGGGCGCTCGTCAGGAAGACTCTGGGTTTGTTCACGTCCGGGTATCCTCCGCCCTCGTTCGGAATTTACGAGGATTCGACCAATGAGTGTATAAGAATCAGTGGCTGACGGACACGTGCTTCGGAGGAGAGCCGTGAGCTGTCTTCACTATCCTGAGTTGGCAGCAAGGGGTCGCATACGAGCAAGCTTTGTACATAGTTCACTAATTGGGCATTCCAGATTCGGGTGGGATTGGAGATGCCAAATTTAAAAAAAAGAAAAAAAAATGCTCAGTTTGGTACCTGACTTTTCCATTTCTAGGCGGCACTGTAGCCATATCGATAAAAATTTTGAGCTCAAACTCCCGGATTTCCAAATTTTTGCCAAAATTCTACCAAATTGCATGCAATTTTCAGATGTCAACTGAAATGGCAAGACATTGAAGGTCCTGGGTATAAGAAGTTAAAGGGGCACTGTCAAGAATAGCCCATACATGAACCTTAATAGATTTGCAAAGCTGAAAAATTCAAAAGATTTACCAGTAGTAGTGATTTGTGGATATTCTGAATGTTGCATTTGAGAGGCATTTGAAGCATTCAACTATCTAGCTTTAACTAATTATAATTATTAGACATCCATACAGACTGACGTTGAAAAAATGGCGACAAATGAGGGGGTGATTCCAGAGGAGTCAACTTCAGTTCATTTCATTGCTGAAACATTTGCGGTTTTTGCTTACTTGCATGCAAAACTCAAAGTAACAAATATATTACTATAGGGAATTTGTATCTCTTGCCAGTGTGAGAGCTACTTCCTCCAAAAGACCAGAGGACTGAGAAATTGGGGATACCCATGTAAAGGAAAAAATCTTGGGTGCTGTTCTCTTTGCCCTTATGGTATCATGTCAAAACCTGCAAAAATAATGACTTGAACCAGCTGAGTCATATTTCAAATAACTCTCCATTCAATAAATAATTTAATGAGGATGCATAATTACGAACAATTAGAATTCATGGACACGTTAGGCCTCCAAGGCAAAAATGTACTTTGAAAAATATGAAACGGTCATCAATCTGAATGAGCTGAAATATTGACTGCTGACTGCTAGGATTGTAATGATAACTGGTAATACTTGAAGATGCTCAAAAGTGCATATTTAGGAAATGAATGGTGAATGATTTTAAGATTGGATCAAAGATTTGTACATGCGCGTGCCGTGATAGTGTGCCTCTAAGATCCAGGCACAAACGACAGAGGGAGGTAATAAACAGAATGATTTTATTCAAGGCAATAAGGGTTGAGGGGGCAGGAACTAAAAATCAAGCAAAATGACAGAGAAACTTTAACCAATATTCAATATAGAAAACAGGACTGGAAGTCGAAGAAACCCAAGGGGCAGAAGCAGAAGACTATAACCAACAAGATGTGTTTGTAAAACACTAACGCCCCCGTATGCCAAGGTCAAGAAGACAGGATCAAGGCCTAGATCACCTTTCTTCAACGAGAGGAATCGTATACCTAAGTTTCAAAGATGTAAGCCAAATGTTAACCAATCAAAAGTTATGGCCAAGGTTAAAGTTTTATGTAAATGTCACCGACGCCAAGATCAAGGCCACGAGGTCAAATTTGATGACCTCATCTGAAAGGTCTCGTCACAAGGTATGCACATGCCAAGTATCAAAGACCTACCACTAACCAGTCAAAAGTTATGGCCAAGATTAAAGTTTTATAAAAGTGTCACCGACGCCAAGGTCAAGGTCACAAGGTCAAATTTGATGACCTCATCTGAAAGGTCTGGTCACAAGGGATGCACATCCCAAGTATCAAAGACCTACCACTAACCAGTCAAAAGTTATGGCCAAGGTTAAAGTTTTATGAAAATGTCACCGACGCCAAGGTTAAGGTCACGAGGTCAAATTTGATGACCTCATCTGAAAGGTCTCGTCATAAGGGATGCACATGCCAAGTATCAAAGACCTACCACTAACCAGTCAAAAGTTATGGCCAAGGTTAAAGTTTTATGAAAATGTCACCAACGCCAAGGTCAAGGTCACGAGGTCAAATTTGATGACCTCATCTGAAAGGTCTCGTCACAAGGGATGCACATGCAAAGTATCAAAGACCTACCACTAACCAGTCAAAAGTTATGGCCAAGGTTAAAGTTTTATAAAAGTGTCACCGACGCCAAGGTCAAGGTCACGAGGTCAAATTTGATGACCTCATCTGAAAGGTCTCGTCATAAGGGATGCACATGCCAAGTATCAAAGACCTACCACTAACCAGTCAAAAGTTATGGCCAAGGTTAAAGTTTTATGAAAATGTCACCAAGGTCAAGGTCACGAGGTCAAATTTGATGACCTCATCTGAAAGGTCTCGTCACAAGGGATGCACATGCAAAGTATCAAAGACCTACCACTAACCAGTCAAAAGTTATGGCCAAGGTTAAAGTTTTATAAAAGTGTCACCGACGCCAAGGTCAAGGTCACTGGGTGAAATTTGATGACCTCATCTGAAAGGTCTCGTCATAAGGGATGCACATGCCAAGTATCAAAGACCTACCACTAACCAGTCAAAAGTTATGGCCAAGGTTAAAGTTTTATGAAAATGTCACCGACGCCAAGGTCAAGGTCACGAGGTCAAATTTGATGACCTCATCTGAAAGGTCTCTTCACCAGGGAACTTCAGTTACGGGGGCATAATCAAAATTTCTGGGACAAAGCAAGGATATCCAGAGAAGTGGGAACTGTGAGAAACAGAAAGAACAACAATCAAAGATGAACATGCAACAATGCACTGAACAATGAGAATAAATAGACATAGATGAACAAGTAGGTAAGTAACGGCAAAGGAAAAGAGGCAAGAGACCATGATAGAGAGGCAGTGAAACAGAAAAGTCCATAATATAGAAAGCCGCGGCACATGGAAATGAAAGGTTAACACAAACGTGGAGAAGAGAAATGGAAATATTCATAGGACAGCTAAGGTGCATTTCCCGAAATCACAGACGCGGACTTACATTGTTGGAACCACAGGCTGTGAATTGATGAACTATAGAAGTCGCAAAGTTAGTTTGCAAATATGGTTTTGGGAAATTCAGCATTGGCTGCCCACCATGCTTAAGCTTTTCACTATTAAAGTATCGAGTTACACAAATAACAGCTGTCACTGAAACTTGAATGTATTAAGTTAATGGCAAAAGCGTTAGCGTGCTAGCTAGCAAATTATTCATTCCATTGACTTGAACAGACTAGAATCTTACGCTTTTTTAATTATCCAGTTGCAGCTCCTGGTCTCGTTCCGGCTTTGCTATCATGGCCTAACATTCAATTTTACTCAAGAACTTGTGATGGAGGATGGATTCAGCCATTTTTTGCATAAAATAGTATCTACACTCTTTTTAGGATGCGCTTATTAACCCACTTTTCTGAGTGTAGAATAGATGGGGAAGATTCGGGACCGGGACAGTATGGACTTGGCTTACTGTCCGATGGTTTATTGAGCGGCGTCGAGACTTTTCTTCTGGCTGGTAAAAGCAGTCATCGGTGAAGAGTTAAGAGCCGATCACTAAACTAAATAGTGTGGAGAGCGAATGTACACTTTTCTCTCAATTTGACGACAGACCAGATCGTTAAATCATGGGGTTATTGTGTGATCATTGCTGAGTATAAGAGCTCAGTATTGCAAAAGGATAAATCGCAGAAGATGGCAGAGCATCAAAAGCCACTGCTTTAAGAGGTGTCATCTGTGATAGGTTTCTTCAGCGGGAGCTAATTCCTCAATGCCTACAACATTTTTTCTTTCTTGATTTTCTTAAATTAGCAACAGCATGATAAAACTATCTCAGGGGGGAGCATGATTTGAAAGGGGAGCAGAATTGAACACAACACTGGACCCTTGCCTTTGGAATTGCGGGGTTTTTTTTAAGTTTATGGACCATGATGCCTCTGTTTGCATCGGCCTTACTGTTGCAGCCATAAACAAGGCAGATATTTGGAATTTTCCCTAAGGAATAATCCACAATTAGGAGTCACTGAGTCCAATGGCATTGACAATGTGTTCTCTGCCGCTGGCTAGATTCCTCCGTAGCGTCATCCCCATAGATGGCCGAAGATAAATTCTTTCTGAGATGATTTCCAAACGGTGTCCAAATATCATATATGCAATTTATTAAATTTATTGAAAGATGGAAGTTTTTGGGTTTTCAGGGACCAAAGCCACCTCCGGTCTCCAGAAATAATGGGGCGTATCTACCAGTGCCTCGGAATGACCGTATGGCATTTCAGAGCTCTGGAGCATTTCTCTTTCAGATACTAAAACCATACATGAAAAATTAATAGAATATATTAGAACTGAGACGTTGGTTTTGAGGGCATCAAAAAGGGCTTGGGGCTCCCAAAGCCGGTGGGGAGGTGCTACTGGCGAGCTGAATGCATGTGCAAAGACCCGGAGCCGAGAGAATTTTTAAAGCCCGTCCAAAAACTGAACATGAAAAGCAATGCAATATTTTGCAATTGGACAAAGTGCTACCTGGTGGCGGAAGTTGGCATATCATCCCCCCCAATTAAATCCCTTTTTGGGTCACACAAACTTTGAAAAATTCTAGCGCATGGACTGATTATCCGATTCACTCTATTGTACTCCAAATTCAAACACCCGGTTTCCTTAGTAACACACTGACTCTTATTAGAGACCATTTCCTATTGTCACTGCGGAAAACAACACAGAAAAAGGTACGCAAAATAACAGCCCCTGCAGAATCAGATATCATGGTGAATTATGTCATTAGAGTCCACTACAACATTATTAAATTTATTGACTTACGTAAATCCCATAGCACCCATGATACCACTAGGGGGCTTTGGGCCTGAAGTGTTTCCGAATAAGGGTCAAAGGTCAAGTTTGAGCTCAAGATTTTGATGAAAATATCTTCAAACAAAGGACTGCCACATTTTCAATATTCTGCGTATAATTATTTGCCTTATCATGAAGCTTAAATGTAATTTTTTTTCAGTTCTACTCTCTGGAGACTGAAGCTTCTATCGTTTGTAAGACAGCCCAATTTCCTGGCTGAATTCTCAACTTGGCACTTGCAACCTGCCATCTAATCAACTCCTTATTTAATTGGCTATGAAAATCCTGTATCTCTACCTTGGCTGATGTGTTGTGAGCATTCTGGCTCAAAGTGGCTGCCATGCATCACCCCAGAGGGTCACTACACATGAGTAATGGTGAGGTTAGATTCCCAATATCACTGTAAAGCGCTTTGAGTGCCAATGAGTAAGCGCTTTATAATGCAGTGTTCATTCATTCATCCATTGAACGAGCCAGTGTGGAGCTCATTGAAGGAGTTTGTTTGAGATGAATTGCACCTCACCTGGGAAGTGCTTGAGATTGGGCAGCAGCAGCAGGGGACGGTGACAAAAAGCTGCACTCAAGTCATGACAGTTTCCAGCAGCCTTCCAAGAATATACAGGAAGTCAAATAAATATTTACGTCCACATTTGAACCATTTATTTGCTACCTGTAACTTGTAGTCCACTTTCACTTAGAGCTGCATGGCTGAAGATATTTCATATGAGTTAATTACAATCAACTGCACAAGATTTGTTTGTGAATAGATTGTCTCATTTTGTGCAATAAATTGTCAATCTAGTGTCAAACATTCATAATTGAACAGAAAATTGGGATTTTCTATAAAATGTGGAGTTTCTGGTTAACGCTATGAGGCAATATCAGGGGATCAACAAGGCAGTTTCTCTCATTCCCTGATCCTTGCAGTCAGTGGAGTGCGACCGCAGTGCCTGGTTCTAAAATCTGTGGCCATCTAGATCTTGTGAGGTTATCACTCCCCATGAGTGCAGGACATCAGCATTGTGTGGTGGTCACCAGAGATCAATTCTACAAAGCCCTTATTCATCTCAGATGAGCAATGAATGAAACAACTTAATGAAAGAGGCATAGGATAAAGGTTTCAAACAAATGAAAAATGTAGAATTGAACTTTGGGGCAAAGAGACACGGGATGTGACCAGTATACAATCCAAAGTGCTCAGGAAATGTATGTTCCAAAGATTGAAATGTGGACAGTTTTCATTCAATGGAAATTGAAATGGCATAAGTTACCTGTATGCGTCAATTTCTCCGATGTTCATTTTGCAATTTTGCAAAAGCTCACCCATATCAAAGCTGTTGCCATATTAGCAGGTTTAAAGAGTCAGAGCTAACACCACAGTGCTTGCAGTTTTCCTTCAAGATTCTGGTAGGGAGCTCAGAGTTTAGAAAAGTAAGTGGGGTGGGTTCACACAGAATGATTGATTAGGATGCAAATGCACTGTAGGTGCAAGGACATTTAGATTTTCTTTTACACTGTGCATGTATCCAGGATGTGTTTGGATGAAGAATGCAGATTTCAGCATATTGCATGTCCACATGACTTTATCAACAGATGAATGCTGGAGGAGGACTCGAAATCCCACAACCTATGACCATTAGTAACATTCTGTTGCATAGAAAGTCTGTATCACAGCAAAGTTTTTTTTATTGAACCGAGAATTAGTTGCATTAGGGAAATGCTGCGGGATGCTTTATGTAGACATTACTGATGATACCTCCTGAAGGTGTTCTGCATCCATTTGTGATTAAGGGATTATAAAGTGCCCAAACATTGTTTTGACAGCTGCCCTCCCTGTTGCAGCAACATTAAAAAGACTTCTGTTAACCTCAAAGTGCTATCATTTACACCACAGTCATCTTAATGTCTGCAAAGAAAACACTGATGCCAAGCCTTGTAAATATGCATCAGCACAATCATTGTGAAAAAAACTAACAAGATTTGCAGATGAACAAAATTCACATTTATTCATAATTCTTTACATGATACCCAAAAGAAGGACCAAAAAAACTCTTGACAGGTAGACAGTGAAGAAAAATACCCACATTGGAAAAGCTTACAGTCAATAAACATGCAGGCTATACTCGAACATTAATATACATTGGTTTCACTTTATTTCAAGAGCCTGCTAATGCAGTTGTCAGCACATCGAATCATACTGCATCGCAGCACTTCCTAACATTTTTAATGTAAGCACACAGGTAAAATATATTCTATCATAGATTAGCTAAGCACATAGACATGAGTGTATATTCTGGCACAGTTTATGCAGGTCATTGCTCATCTTTAAAATTCTACCATTAAAGAATCCTGCACAGGAGTGCATGTGTAACATTCCTCTGGATGGGTTGGGAGAGGGCCAGGCAACATGGCTATTTTCTCCATTCATCACTTTAGTCAACAAGTGCCTTTATTTACCTTGAGGCCTATGAGGCTGAGCACCAAACTATAAAAATATTCCAAGACCAAGTTGTGTCCACATACAGTACCTTTGGCCGGGAAGTGAGCACTACTCCACGTGCCCACAGATTCTGTTCTTTACACCAGGGTGAATTTGATCATTGTTGTTTTTGACATGTGGAACAAAAGTGCAGTTTCTTTGACAAACTCATCCTGACATTGTCAAAGCACCCTAAGCTAGATATAAGAGTACACATCAGGCAAAAAACTTCAAAAGATTTGAAATGTATTCAGCCATTAAGATGGATTTGTTTACAAGGCTGGTTGAAATATTTACTTTTTAACACAAATTTATATGCCAAGACATTTGCTGGAACTATTTGGTGATTCAGTTTCGCACATAAACACAGACAACAAATTTACCGTTGAAATTGAATGAAAAGCCATTGTCAGCATTTAACAAACAAATAACAATATTAGGAATTCAATACACATAATTTAAAGGAGCGGTGTCAAGATTACAGCCCATGTTCAGAATGCACATCCCAAGAGAGTGAACCTGCTTGACCTCAAATAATAATCTGATTCCATCCATGCAATCTCTCATCATTTTGCCTTGTGTTTAAATATTTTAGTTACTCCAGCATTTGGCTTTTTATATCAGGGAGCATTCGAGGAAATTTGAGGATTCACAGTGCTATTTTAAGCTTTAGGCACAGGATGCGAAGAATGTCAGCCAGTTGCCATCACCATTTATCACAGAAGAAGAAAAATACCCTCTAGATAAAGACTATTCAACAGTGTCCTGTAAGGGCCGGTGTGAGCGCAGGCTTTCATTCCAACCAAGCACTTACACACCTGATACTCGTCATCAACCTCTTTAGCAAAGACGCTTGGGGTTGGTTAGTGGTGTCAGGTGTGTAAGGGCTTGGTTGAAATGAAAACTTGCACCCTTCCCAGCCCATGCAGAATAATATTGAGTAGCCCTGGTCTAGATTTTGACTTGCAGTTGAGCGGATTTACTTTGTTCAAAGTTGTGAGCATGGACAGTAATCGTCACACAGCTCCTTCAATGGAAGTAACAAAGTACACTGTATGTAAGTACATAATTAAACATGTTTTTCAAGATTCAATAAGAACAGAAGAAGAAGGAAGAGGAGGAGGAGAAGGAGTGCACTTGGGAGATATTCCCCCGCCGTGCCATATTTCAGTATTCTTGGGTCTGGTCCACACAAATATTATCCAGATCACCAACAACTACAATCAATTCTAAATAGTGTAGATTCAATTAAATACTGAAATTTTATGAAAATCTGTTCATTACCTCTGCCAAGGAGGTTATGTTTTTTTATGTTTTTTAAGTTATGAACGGATTTTTATTTGTTTTTTACTATACTAACACCTTTGGAAATTTAACTCAAATTATATTCGAATACTGATTAATAATAAGTCAAGTTAATAAATATTACTGATTAATAATAAGTCATGTTAATAAATATAAGGGACAGATGACAAAAGCCCTTTAGTAACACTGAAAGTAACCTTTTCTTCATAATTCGCAGCAAACAATAAAAACTTAAGATTTCAAAGGCCTTCAGTACCTTCGACAAAAATAAATCCCTGGCCAAGTATTGACATGATCTAAAATGCTGGTTTGTCCAAATATAATTATTTTCAAAACACAAATTAAACGTGTGAAAATCTATATTCAGTGTAAAACACCTGTTTTCATGGGGAATAAAGGTCAATTGCCTTTCAGTTCATGAGACATGGTGTAATGCAGTGTCTGCAAACAAGACTTGATTCAATGGAAAAACAGACAAAAATGCATTCCTTGATTTGTGGGACGAGTGGACATTAAATTATGTATTTCTATGAGGTTTGTAACGTGATTTGTTTGATTTATTCTTAGTTACATGTGAATAAAATAACTAAGCCATGTTTCTTCCATCTTTTGAAAAACTGCAAGAATAGAATTAATTGCTTAAGATTTAAGCTGCTGTAACTGATTTTGTCGTTTTCGTAACTTCTTGTCCGAAGCCTATGTAAGCAGTCCCCACCCCCCGTCCCCTTTATTTCAAGGACAAATTAAGCAAGGAACACTGATACTTTAAGCCTACTACATTAACTTTTTCCCTGATTGAGCTGACCCACAGGGTCTGACTAAATCAGCTGTAGCCTGGTTGGTTGATACATTACTATTTTATGATTGAGGAAGCTGTCAACAGGGAGGGTGGCTCAAATAAAATGAGTCCAAAGTGTTAGAAATGAATCCTAAACCCTTTTGTTAAATGTAACTGCGGTGTGATATTTCTATTTATAGAAGGACTTTAGGATCTCATGACACAAAAGGATTATCACTCAACACAATCAAAGGATGAAATAGGGGATTGGCATAGCCTGGATTTTGGTTCAGTGGCTGATTGAATTGGAGATAAGCACAAGTATCAAGCAAAATGAATGGCGGTAGACCACATTTTGAGATATTTTTATATCCTTGCTTTTCAAGTTCACTAAGAAGTAGACACATTTACACTCATCATTGCCCATTGTGACAGTGTCTGCATAATTCAAAGTAGCACATACATTGGTGTGAAAAAGTATACGCCCCCTTCACAGTTTCTCCTCTTTAGCATATTTCTTATATTTGAATACTTTCAGATGAAACTAATTCAAATATTAGACCAAGATAATCAGAGTAAACACAAAATGATGTTTTATATACTGATTTAAGTTATTGGAAGAAAAAGTTTCTTAACCCTACCAAGCCCCAAGTTCAAAATTCATTGCTTCCTTGGTAACTAAATCAACCACTTAAAATATGTCATTGAAAATTGGATTCGCGTCCTATTCTATACGCCCAGACATCATTACTGCCAGCCCCCCTGAATCAATGCTGTTTCTCACTAGAGACTACGACAAAGATTCTGTGCATGTATGTATATGTCTGTCTTTGTGTGTGCGTATGTCTTTCTACACCTTTTTGTTACAAGCTACTTCCACAGCCACACACCCTTCATGTTAGTTGTCATAATCTGTTGTCTTTTGGCTTATGACAAACCTTCCCACAAAATATTACGCAAGTGTGCCAACCCATTTGGATGTTATGTACATTTTCCGGACAGGCCTCACACATTGCCATGCCCCCTTTTTAGCTCACTTGTTCCAATAGACCAAAGGGAGCTGATGCTATCACGCATCTGCATCGATATCGGTGTCAGCATCTGTATCTGCATTAGCTTTCTTATTTTTCTACCATACCACTGAAGGGTTCCATGTGAAATTTGATGGAGAGGTATATATGGATGGACAGATTATAAATTGCTTGATTGGTGTAAATGGGTCCTTAGGTCGCACAAAAGCAGACAAATGGTCATAACTCCCAAACCATTTTTCCAATCAACTTGAAATTTGGCACGTTTCACACTAATCAGAGTTGCTATGAAAAGCTATAAGAAAAAACTGATAAATGAAACAAAATGGCCAACATCAGCAAATCAAATTTTAGTAGCCCTTACACTCACTTTCAGTGCCTTCCGTCATCATCAAACTTTATATTCTTGTTTAAGACATGGAAAAGAGACATTTTCATGAAAAATTACTTTGATTGATCACATAGTGGCACTAAAGGAAGGTACGATATGTCTTGGGCAAAAATCTCTGAACCATAGGTTGTAGAAACAATATTATTTTTTTCTTACAACCCCAATTCCAAAATAGTTGGGACAAAGTGTCAATTGTGAATAAAATCAAAACGCAATGACTTTCAAATCGCACCAGCCAGTATTTTATTCACAATAGAACAGAGATAACATAGCAAATGTTGAAACTGAGAAATTTTTCAATTTTATCCACAAAATTAGCTCATTTCAAATTTGATGGCTGCTACTAGTCTCAAAAAAGTTGGGACAGGGGCCTCTTTCCATGGTGTAGTATTCCCTCCTCTTTTTAACTCAGAGGGCTCTAATTTCCTGGCGCAGCGCAGGTGGCGTAGCGAGGCGCAGCCCGCGCAGTGGTAATTTTGTACGGCGCAGCCCGCGTAGTGGTAATTTCTTGAGGTGCGCAGCCTTCGGTAGACGAAGGTGCGCTGAGATGGGTGTGGCGGCATAGTAGGGGGAGGTGTCACATATTCATCAAGACGCAGTGACAATTTCGTAGAAAAAGTCTCCGCTGCACAAAACTTGCCTGCTCAAACCTGGTTTAATTTCCGCGCAGTGGTAATTTGGCTGACTGGCGCAGAGTGCGCACACGTCACCGAAATCTCACAGGCAGGTTTACTGAATGTCAGGCACATTTATGCAAGAAATAATACAGGAAGCACTATTTAATGTAACTATCTGAATAAGGACATAAATTACAGTATCTATATCGATTGTCCTGATGTCAGATTAAACGCGGTTGCCACGCGTAATGGAAACTTGACCTGGCTTAATCAACGCAGCTGAATCTGCGATGCAAACTAACGACTTCACATCTTTCTCAGCCAACCACAAACTGTATATATATATATATATATATCGAATGCTTGCGTTCTATGCTCATTAAAGCTGCTTGCACACTGGACAAATAACGAAATAAAGAATAAAAACCAACAAACAGGATATCCAACAAAGATGACCCGCCAATAAATAAATCGCAGTGTTCTGTTGTTAAAATATTTCTTTTTATTCTTTATTTCATTATCAATCTGTTCTCATCGTCCTCTTTTTTTTTTTTTTTTGGCTGTCAGACACGAAGACATTGTACATTGTCTCGCGCCAGTGTCGACTCGCTTTACTAAGCAGAGCTTAAACAGAAACATTGATTGAAATTCTCGGTCCTCAACTTCAAGAACTGAGCCCTCTTATCAAAACATTCACGTTTAATATCTAAAAGAGTCAGCAGATTTGAAGAAATTAAAAACTATAATAGACTGTCGGACACGGAGATTTATTAAAACCCTGTCAGACTTTCGGACACAAGACGCAAACTGTCGAATGAAAAATTCGTTTCGCGTCCAGTGTGCAAGCGACTTAATACTTGGCTACTATTGTTGTCACTTAGGTTTTATCGTCTTCAGTGGGGGAAAGGAATACAGCCTGATTGCTATGATCTCGTACTGAGTTAAGATCACATATTGAAAATAAATGTGTCACGTATCTTGCATTGTTGTCCATGCATGTTAATCCCAAAATTTAAAGCAGCAACAGTTTGTAACTAATGGGAACACGCTATCCATCGTTTCTCTTGCCAGTGAACAAGATTTGACTCGACTGTTTCGCCTTCTTTACCAACTTGCGCTGGAAGGAGGGGCAGAGGCGGGACAGAGGAGTACTTGCGCCAGGCTACGCCGGGCACGAAATTGCCACATACGCCTGGACACACCCCGTTGGTTGCCTGCGCCTGGTTTACGAAATTAGAGCCCAGAGTGGGGGTGTTTGGCATTGAGGAGACAAGTTTCCTGAGATTAGCCATTGGAATTCGATCCCACATTTGTATAATACAGACTTCCAGCTGCTGAAGAGTTTTGGGTCTCCTTTGACGGACTATTCATTTATTTATGGACCAAAGGTTTACAATCAATGAAAGATCAGGGCTGCAGACAGGCCAGTTCAGCACACGGACTCTTCTACAATAAAGCCATGCTGTTGGAATAGATGTCGTCTGGAGGGGAGCATATGTTGCTCTAAAACCTTTATATACCTTTCAGCATTCATGGTGCTTTTTAAAATGTGAAGAGTCCCACACCATATGCACTAATGCATCCCTATACCATCAGAGATGCCGGCTTCTGAACTGAATGGTGATAACAGGAGGGGTGGTTGACGCCCATGATTTCCAACAAGAATGTCAAATTTGGACTCGTCTGACCACAGGATACTTTGCCATTTGCTACAGTCCATTTTAAATGAGCCTTGGCCCTCAGACCATGGCAGCGCTTCAGAATCATGCTCAACACTGGCTTCCTTTTATCATGATAAAGTTTTAGATGGCATCTGTGGATGGCAAGGAGGACTGTTTTTACAGACAGTGGTTTCTTGTATTATTACTGGGCCCATTTAGTGATGTCAAGGACAGAATCATACTGGCGAGTGATGCGGTGGTGTCTGAGGGCCTGAAGATCACGGGCATCCAGTAAAGGTCTTCAGCCTTGTGTCTTATGCACTGAGATTTTTCCAGTTTCTCTGAATCTTTTGATGATGTTACGCACTGTCGATGATGAGACCTTCAAAGTCTTTGCAATTTGATGTTGAGGAACATTGTTTTTAAAGTATTCCAGAATTTTTTATGCAAGCCTTCACAGGTTAGAGAGCCTCTGGCCATCTTTACTTTTGGGAGACTCAGCCTCGCTAAGACATCCTTTTTAAAGCCAATCATGTAACACACCTTATGCCAGGTAACTTAATTACATGCATAATTTTCTTTCAGCTGATTCTCTTGTATAATAATAGCTTTTTCAGCCCTTTTTAGCCTGTGTCCCAACTTTTTTGAGACCCGTTGCCGCCAGAGAATCTGCAAAAAGTGCATTTCGTGGATGAAAATGTTAAATTTCACAGTTTCAACATTTGAAATGTTATCTACGTTCTATTGAAAATAACATATTGGCTCATGAGATCTGAAAGTCAAAAACAGAACCGCAGATCATTTGAGCAGCAATTTTGTCAGTAGCCCAAAGCTACTTGTCTGTTTGCTTTTGGACGCAAAGAAAACAAATATTTCCCTTCCAAAAGACGATGCCACCAGAAATCAGTGGGTAGCTTTTTTTGTTTGCTGGTAGCAAACAGCCACGGCCAAAGGGAACCTTAGCTGTTTGTGCTCAGCATTTCACTAAAGACAGCTTTGTCAATAAAGGATAATTTGGATAAGCAGCAGTCACATTGATCAAGCGCTCGGAGCCACAAGCTGTAAGTAACCATACAACAGCAAATAATGTAAGTGAAGCAAATGTGTTACGGGTGGCAAGCAGGACCGCGAGCGATAGTTAGCACTGACAACTGGCCTCAAACGAAGGCTTTGTAAAATATTTGAAGATAAAGCCGTATCGGTCGCGACTGTCCTTGACTCACAGACAAAGAAGCTGTAAGTTGCTTTTACTGCATAAGCCAACCTGATGTGATAGCCAGTTGATTGTGGCTGTAGCACAGCAGCTAACGTAGCCAAGTTACTGTTGCTAATGTTTGTGTCCTAAATATGCAAGTGATATCAGGGGAACTTCTACAGAAAGTGTGTGAACATAAACCTCATTTTAAGCTAACTTTTAATACTTGTTTGTAATTTGAATGCTTGGTACTGTATTACTTGGTATTGTATAACTGTTCACAGTACCAGAACTTGCTGTCTGTAAAACCTGTATTGCAAGGGTTTTTCTCTGTGGTTATGACCACTCGGTTACCAGCTACTGCGTGTTTGAGTGTCGTGCTAATTAAAAATGCTCCTGGTTAACTTATATGCAGTAATTCTGATCGGTATGCTAGTGTTACTTCGGTAAGCATCAATGTGGCAGTTTCATTCTAACGTTGCCTGATTGTAGCCACTACAGTTAGTGATCGCTTCACTTATCCATGACCGGGATCAGCCAGATACTTCACAAACGTCTGAGCAAGTTCTCTGGCGCTACCATGAAAGCAATGTGAAATGCAGAAGCTCTACTGGTTTACAAATGATTTCTCTGCACTACCTTGACATAATTTCATCCCCCTTTGGAAATTGTTGAGGCTAATAAAAAGCCGAAAAAGGCGGAGATTAAAAATGGAATTCTTTCCTGTAGAAGTGATCAATTCGCTAGCTCCACATAAGCAACTTGTTCGCGCTAACGGAACTCGCGTTCTGCAAAACCTGTATTATGTTCATAACATAACCGAGCTCTCTGAGGTGTCGCGTACTATCCATAAAGCCGCTTTCACACCGGACGCGAAACAAATTTTTCGCGCGACAGACTACCTACATTCAAAGTCAATGCAAAGACATGAAAACAGGCGTTATGGGCACAATAAGCAGCTTTCACACCAGACGCAAAACAAATTTTTTGCGCGAAAGATTACACTCAAAGTCATGACCACTTATAAGCTACTGCATGTTAGTTTGCGTGCTCTGCTGAGTAAAAATGCTTCTGGTTAACATATGCAGCATTTATGATCAATATGCTTGTATTACTTCGGTAAGCATGAATGTGACACTTTCATCATAACGTTGACTGATTGTAGCAACTACAGTTGAAGTTAAAGGTTCTAGTTTGCTCCACGATTCCAAGAAATCTTTGTTCTCACTGCTTGTTCAGAGTTTACCAGCTTATTGCTACTTTTCCATTAAAGCAATTCTAACCTTTCTGGCATTTTTACACTTTTCTTTTGTCATCTTAAAATGCTCCCAATAAGCGTATGGCACACTAAAATGTAAAAGAAATCCACCAGGTGATGAAACTCTTCAATATTCAATTCTCATATATTTCTGATAAAAGTCTGACTAATCATTTTCTTAGGTCCGAATAAAATGATTTGCTGAGCTTTCTGTCTGTCATCTGTTGCAGCGCCCCTTCCAGTTGCCTTTGGCTGTCAGCGCTTGTGAGTCACGCCCCTCTCTGGCAGAAAAAAAAACGAGGCATTTGACTGTAAACAAATGGGTGCTGAAATGGTATAATTACGATAATAACGTTAATGGCAGTTCGTCAGACTACAAAGGTAACTAAACGTTATGAGGGCATTTTGTACCACATATAGAATAGATTATAATGTCTTTACTGTTGGTTAGTTTTCATTTACCGCTGCCTCTGAATCTGACTCCATTGACGCATTTCACTCCCCTACGAAAAAAAAATATTGTGCGAGGAGCGAGGAAGTGAGCAGCGTAAGTGAAACGGGTCATGGAATCGGACTCAGAGGCACCGGTAAGTGAAAACTAACCAACAGTAATTAAATTATATTCAATTCTATATGTGGTATAAAAGAAAATGCCCTTGTAGCGTTTAGTTACCTTTGTAGTCCCATGAACTACCATATATTTTTTTTTCGTAGGAGAAGTTTGGCAGTCGGGGGTAAGAGGTTGGGACTTTGGAGGGAGGCGGAGTTGTTCATGTTCAAATTTTTACTAAGTGCTGTGCGATAGAGGTGTCAAGATACCAAAAATTCAGTAGGCAGTTTCAATGCCAGAAAAATTACAAGATTCTCGATGCCAACTCGATACCATGGTAAGGAAGGAAGGATTTTCAAAGATCCCATTTATTTAAACATGAACATCTCTATTAAAAAATTTACAGAATATTGAAATGTAATTTCTATGAACAGACATTCATAACAAATCAGAACACAGTGCAATCACTAAATAGAACTTAATATTCATACCTTCCAGAAGTATCATTTGTAATGGCTACTTGAACTGGTGAAGACAGGGTTAAAGTTTTTTTTTTCCGGAGAAACATGTCATTTTGGTGTATGTATGCAAGAAGATAATATACAGTATCTGCATATTATATTAAGCATATACAGCAACTGCAACCATATCACATACATGTAGGCTGACTTATCTGTGCAGTGAATAAGCACAACTCGGGAAACTCAGACAGTATTGAGCTTTAAACATCTTAATTTCTAAAAATTCTTTAGGCTTAGAACTAGTGCCCCATGATTAATCAAATCGCAATTGCAATCGCAATTTCAAACTGTACAATTGCAAAACAGCAAAAAAGGCTGCGATTTGCGATTTAATCCACTAAATAAACGTGTGCCTGCCAGTGAACATTACTACCTCTCCTTTAATTGAATGGAATCTGACAATGTTATGACCACAAGCTATCCTTGGCTTTGTCCGAACTGTCAAAACATTACGCCCTATATACTAATTCCAAACCACTTTTCTTTAACCTATGTGAAAAATGTCTGAAGATAAAGGAAAGGTGTAAAAGGGAATTCCCACCGCTTAGGAAGACGACAGCACTAATTGGAAAATCTGAATGCACTTGAAGGTTCCCTGACATGAGGCACACCACCTAAAATTGTTAGTTTATTTTGTTCTATGATTATTTATATCGTGCACTCAAAAGTTCTGAAATGGCAGAAAAATCCATCAATTTCAAGGAAAGTGATTTTTTTGCACTCTTACGCCCCGCCCTCTGAAGAAGTAGGAAGTTTCCGAAATGTAAGTCACATGATCCTATGACATCATCAAAGGAACGCACCTCTGCCATAGCAATCTCCGCGGTCCATTTACACGCTTGTTTACACACATTTTCTAGTGTGTTTGTTTAGTGCAGGGGTCTTCTACCCAGTTCCTGGACAGCTACCATCCCGAAGGTATCACTCCAACCAAAGCAAACCACTCCTGCTTTCCCAGTTACAGATCTTGAAGAACTGCTAATGAGCTGAATCAGGTGCGTTGAATTAGGGTTGGAGTAGAATCCTACATGATGGTTGCTCTTCAAGAACAGGGTTGGAGACCCCTGGTTTAGTGTATGGGCCTGCAATCAAGATATCCATCTATCCATCTAATTGTTACACTCGATAAACCGTGTTACGCGGGCTAACATAGCTTGATGGCTGGATGGATGCCCACCTCGTACAGCACAGCCGGCGATCAGGCATCACAATACAGCCTCCCGAGTTCATCTGGATTATGTCGATGATCGAGTTGTTCTCCCACTGTTACCCCTGCCTGCTCATTTATTTATTTATAAGTTAACCATCTATGGTGTTAAACTTCGGGATTATTCGCCAGAATATTTGCCAGAATTCGTAGCTTTAAACCGCTTTCACACCGGACACGAAACAAATTTTTTGCATGACAGATTACATTCAAAATCAATGTAAAGACGAGAGTACACGCGAAACACTGCTCATAAAGCTCACTAAATGCCTGAACCAAGAGCAGGGCTATTGGATAGAAGGAAATACACACAACTGTCACTAACTAACATTAGCCTGCTAAATGGGTAAGGAGGTTAGTTAAACTGGCAGGTAGACAATTAGTGTGTAACTTGGCTGTTCTCTCAACACTGGATTGAATGCTTGCTGTATAATTTAAAAATCGAAATTCATGAAAATCTAATGTTATTTTGAACTTAATTTAGCTGGGTAACTACTGCAGGAAATTAACGTCCGCTAGCCATCTAGCTTGCGTGCGTGTCTAAAGCTGCTTTTACACTGGACGCAAAGCAAACACGACAGATTACATTCAAAGTCAATGCGAAGACGCGAATACACATGTCTTTGCATTGACTTCGAATGTAATCTGTCGTGCAAAAAATTAGTTTCACGTCCGGTGTGAAAGCGGCTTAACGCCACATATTTTGGCAAATGCTCTGGCGAATAATCCTGAAGTTCATAGTATAGGTTAGTTTTTCTTTCTGTAGTGTTTCTTTTTCTTTAGCTATGGTAGCCCTGCAATATTTCAATCGTAACACTAAAATCTATATCATGAATTCCAAAAAAAAACATACAACTAGGCTTATGACGTCGGAGGTGACGGCTTGGGGTATACCCCTGAAGGCCCCAAATCCTCCAATTCCCCAATCTTTGAATAGACCCAATGCAATATAAAGCCCCTCAGGTCATGACCTTTCATTTGAACTTAATTTCAGGTCAATCGGACAAATGGTTCTGAAGATATGGCCAAAATGGTCATTTTCCATCACAAAGCTCCACCTTGTGGCAAAATATTGAACCATACAGGTATGATGTCATCATGTGACGCGTTGTGAGGTCATGACCTTGCAGTTGCACATAGTTTCATGTCAATTGGACAAAGGGTTCCAAAGATATGGCAAAAATGGTGACTTTTATGTGACAAAGCTCCACCTTGTGTCAAAATTTTGAGCCAAACAGGTATATTGTCATAGTGGGACACATCCTCAGGTCATGACCTTTCATTTGCACTTGATTTGAGGTCAATCGGACAAATATTTCCAGAGATATGATAAAAACAGTGATTTTTCCATTTTTGGCCCCTTGTGGCCAATCTAGAAATTGTAAATTGTCCAAAATCGAATCAGTTCTTCCTCTTTATGATACTTATATGCAAAACTTGAAATTTTTAATTGAAATATTACTGAAGTTATCGCGTTAACACGCAGAGCGGTGCGGCGCGGTGGCGGCGGCCGGACCAAAAACATAATATCCCCGAAATGCCGTTCGGCATTCGGGGATATAATCACTACAGTAATACTGTAGTTCTATGGTGGTAAATTTTATGGTATTCCAACAGTAGTTTTTTGTAAGGGTCTGTCAGCTGGCTATGGTGAGTAAAGCGTAGTGTATGTACATTTCGTTGTCGAGACTGGAGATCTGACCAGCTGGCTGCCTTGTGTGACATCGGTTGCCATATAAGCCCATTTCCAGACATTTCGAAGGGGGCGTTCCCGATCAGTTTAATTAATCCAAAATAGTTTAAAAACAACAAATTTTTCCCGGAAAAGCACTTGCATCTTCGTTTTCATCAAGAAAAAATACAATGCGAAGCTCTAAATGTCAATTTCGGCCGATTTAATGTCAGGGAACCTTTAAAGCAAACAACGTGATTGAGTACCCTGCCCATCTCATACGTTTCTTTACGCGATTAGACGGATGAATGGTCACCGCTTTAAATGCTGCCTCTGCGCTGAATTGTAGAATGGCATGATCTCTCTTTGTGTACTCTATGTTAAAGGATTCAAGCACTGAGACTCCTTTCCTCAACATTTAAAGAATTCGAAGGCTCTTATCATGGTTGCCACGTAATATTTTCCAGGTAATTTTTTAGGAGTTAGGAACATTCACTGGCGAAAAACTGGCCTGTGAGCATAAATGGTCACGTGACTACTTACTACAGTTTGCAGGGACTAACATGAACACCGAAGAAAAGGTCTACCTTTTTCATGTAAGTATCAACTCGAACACTCCGAAGCGTATACTGCCCCATTAGTTCCGGAATAGTCACAGCACAGAAACTCACCGTGCCTCGGTACTTACAGGTCCCTCAAAATAATAGGCATTGTGTGTTTTTTCATTTAAGAATTGAATGGTATCGCAAGTATCGGTTCTTGTGACATCCCTACTGTGCGACCATGCCAGAAAGGTAAGAATTGCTTTAATTTGTATTTTCACCTTTGCTTTGTTACTTTGCGTTTCTTTCAGTTTTTTTCCCTGACTGCTCTTGTAATATTTAGTTGTACTTTCTTTGTCTCGTTTACTTGGTCTTCACTTTTAGCGTTTAGTTGTATATTTTTTTTCTATTCCAATTTTGATATGTACCTGGTTGCTATTTCCTCATCATGATTTTTCTAGGTTTTGCTGATGTTAGCTTATTTTCTGTCTAATTCTCGCCCTCTATGTATGTATAGTTGTGATTGTATAGTTGCTATGTAATCAGATTATGGTCTGCGCATTAAATCTCTGCATTTCTCGTATTTGAGTGTTCCTTCACGCAACCTCATGAAGAAGAAATCAGAGGTACTGACAAATACTGCAACAAACTGCAATGGAAATATGGGTAGGTTCATTTATTAAAGACTTATTACCTAAAATATGCTCACTTATATGATCTAAGAATGGCCCTCATACCTGTTACTACAGCTTTCAGGAACATCTTCAGAGTCAAAAGATTCCTCTTGGTGTTCTCTGAAAAAAAAAAAACACTCTGCCACCCAACCACCGGCACTTTGGATTTCAAATTTGTTTCTCTTAGGAAGATCAATAAATGTTTTTATATACTTTTAGGAATGCATGCGATTAGACATACCAATCCAATACCCAAGAGATTGGCCTAGCACACATGCAAACGATATTCAGTTTGCATAGATTTTCGCCTAACAGTGCAACAACAACATAACTTCAAGTAATCAGCCTCGAATCATACAAGCCCATTTCCAAAAAAGTTGGGACGGTGTGCAAAATGTAAATGAAAACGGAATGCAATGATTTTCAAATAATTAAAATTTTTAATTTATTTTAAAACAGTACGAAGGCAATATTTCAGATGTCGAAACTGAGCTATTTTGTTTTTTTTTTTTTGTGGAACATACGTGCTCCTTTTGAATTTGATGCCAGCAACACATTTCAAAAAAAGTTAGGACAGACAATAAAACACTGTAAAAGTTTCATGATGCTGAAAAAGACAAGAACATCTCACAGCTTACTTAGCAAAAGGTCAGTAACATGATTGGGTATAAAAAGTCCTTCATAAGTAGCTTTGGTGAGGGCTTTTAAGCCCTCACCATAGATACTTATGAAAGCCTTTTTAAATTTAGTAGGGCTGTTGCGTTAATTAATCGTGATTAATTTAAGCGCAATAAAAGTAACTGCCACTATGAGGCAGACAGACTTTCTTGCTTTTTAATTTTTCTATGACACATACCTAATGCGGTCATTTGAAATGCTTCCGGGAAGAAAACTGTGATTTGAAGTCCACTAATTACCAGCGAGGTTGGACTGCCACCATTGCCTTGGCATAATTAGCTCACCTTAAATCATTTCCCATGTACTTTGCCTAACTTGCAATCAAGCCATTTATTCAGCCAACTGGCTAATCAAAATCAAAATGTGGCCTATAATGATTAAGAAGTGATAATGAGAAGCAGACGGACAGAACCAGGTTGCCGTGCCGTCCAGGGGGAGGTGTCACTTATTCATCAAGGCGCAGTGACAATTTCGTAGAAAAAGTCTTCACTGCAGTTGCGCAGAAAGCTCACCAGCTCCAACCTGGTTCATCTTCTGTGCAGTGGTAATTTGGCTGACCGGCGCGCAGTGCGCACACGTCACCGAAACCTCACAGGCAGGTTTCCAGAATGTCAGGCACATTTCAACACAGAAAATAATTACAGCAACCACTGTTAAATGTAACTATCTGAATCAGCACATAAATCATAGTATCTATATCGATTGTCTTGATGTCAGATCAAAGGTGGTTGTCACGCGTGATGGAAACTCGACCTGACTTAATCAACGCTACTGAATCCATGATGCAAATTAACGACTTCACATCTTTCTCAGCCAACCACAAACTGCCTCGGTATCAGGCAGTGCATATATAATGCTTGCGTTCTGTGCTCAGTGAAGCCGCTTGCACACTGGATGCAAAACAAATTTTTCACACGACTGATTACAGTCAAAGTCAATGCAAAGAGCTATCGACTTTTCTTGGTCTTTTTATTCGTCTGTTCTTTCCTTTGAAGGGAGACAACAGTCTTATTTGTTTTTTTTTTTTTGAAAATTAGTCAGATGGATCGGACAGATTCACGCTTTATTTCCACAGCAGAGATAAAATAGTCCTTGTAATCTGAGCAAATCCATTCCATGACCATTGACAGTGTGAATAAATTATTGCATGCACAATCAAGACTGTCCAACGCCAAATGCAAAATACACCATGTCCGACTCCGGCACCCAGCAAAAAGTAAAAGTATTGATATGAGAACAGATTTATAACGGAAAAAAGAATAAAAATACATATACATCACCAACCAACAGAACATCCAAAAAAGATGACCCTTGATGACCCAAGTAAATTAATCGCAGTGTTCCTTGGATGTTCTGTTGTTAAAATGTTTCTTTTTATTCTTTATTTCGCTATCAATCTGTTCTTATCGTCCTCTTTTTTTTTTTTTTTGGCTGTCACACACGGAGGCATTGCACATTGTCTCGCGCCAGTGTCGACTCACTTTATTGAGCAGCTTAAACAGAAACATTGATTGAAATTCTCCGCACTCACCTTGAAGAACTGAGCCCTCTTATCAAAACATTCACGTTTAATATCTAAAAGAGTCAGTAGATTTGAAGAAATTAAAAACAATAATAGACGGTCGGACACGGAAATATATTAAAACCCTGTCAGACTTTCGGACACAAGACACTGCTTTCAACGCAATCTGCCGAGCGAAAAATTCGTTTCGCGTCCAGGGCGCAAGCGGCTTAATACTAGGCTACTATTATTGTCACTTAGTTTTATTGTTTTCAGTGGGGGAAAGGAATACAGCCTGATTGCTATGATCTTGTACTGAGTTAAGAACACATATTGAAAATAAATATGTAACGTATCTTGCATTGTTGTCCATGCATGTTAATCCCAAAATTTTAAGCAGCAACAGGCGGTAATAATGGGAACACGCTATCCATCGTTTCTCTTGCCAATGAGCAATATTTGACTCGGCTGTGTTATACCCAAACACGCCTTCTTTGCCAACTTGCGCTGGAAGGAGGGGCAGAGGCGGGACAGAGGAGTACTTGCTCCAGGCTACGTCGGGCACAAAATTGCAACATACGCCTGGACATACCCCATTGGCGCGGCGCACCCCCCATTCGCCGCGCCGCGCCTGGTCTACGAAATTAGAACCCTTAGTGTTAGGTAGTTTATATTTTGTGGTTAAAACCACTCTCGGAAAGACTACAAGGGGAAAAAGTTAAACTATTTCAGAAAAATGTTTCAAACTTAAAATTGCCAAGACTTTGGGAATCCTACCATCTGAGGATAATATCATACAAAACCCAAAACCAGTGAAGTTGGCACGTTATGTTTATCGTAGATAAAAACAGAATACAATGATTTGCAAATCCTTTTCAACTTATTTTCAATTGAATACACTGCAAAGACAAGATGTTTAGTGTTCAAACTGAGAAACTTTTTTTTTTTTTTGGAAATTATCATTATCTTAGAATTTAAAGGCAGCAACACATTACAAAAAAATTGGCACAGGGGTGTTTTCACCACTGTGTTACATCACCTTTCCTTTTACCGACACTCAGTAAACGTTTGGGAACTGAGGAGACCAATTTTTGAAGCTTTTCAGGTGGAACTCTTTCCCATTCTAGCTTGATGTACAGCTTTAAGTTGTTCAACAATCCGGGGTCTCCGTTGTCGTATTTTACGCTTCATAATGCGCCACACATTTTCAATGGGAAACAGGTCTGGACTACAGGCAGGCCAGTCTAGTACCCGCACTCTTTTATTACGGAGCCATGCTGATGTAACACGTGCAGAATGTGGCTTGGCATTGTCTTGCTGAAATAAGCAGGGGCGTCCATGAAAAAGACGTTGCTTGGATGGCAACATAAGTTGCTCCAAGACCTGTTTGCACCTTTCAGCATTAATGGTGCCTTCACATAAGTGGAAGTTGCCGTGCCTCGGGCACTAATACACCCCCATACCATCACTGATGCTGGCTTTTGAACTTTGCACCTATAACAGTGCAGACGGTTCTTTTCCTCTTTGGTCCGGAGGACACGACGTCCACAGTTTCCAAAAACAATTTGAAATGTGGACTCGTCAGACCACAGAACACTTTTCCACTTTGCATCAGTCCATCTTAGATGAGCTTAGGCCCAGCAAAGCCGGCGGCGTTTCTGGGCGCTGTTGATAAATGGATTTCGCTTTGCATTGTAGAGTTTTAACTTGCACTTGCAGATGTAGCGACGAACTGTAGTTACTGACAGTGGTTTTCTGAAGTGTTCCTGGGCCCATGTGGTGATGTCCTTTACACACTGATGTCGGTTTTTGATGCAGTACCGCCTGAGGGATCGAAGGTCACGGGCATTCAATGTTGGTTTTCAGCAATTGTCATTTACGTGCAGTGATTTCTCCAAATTCTCTAAACCTTTTGACAATATTACGGACCGTAGATGATGAAATCCCTAAATTTCTTGCAATAGCTCGTTGAGGAATGTTGTTTTTAAACTGTTTGACAATCAGCTCATGCATGTGTTCACTAAGTGGTGACCCTCGCCCCATCCTTGTTGTGAATGACTGAGCATTTCAGGGAAGCTGCTTTTATACCTAATCATGGCACCCACCTGTTCCCAATTAGCCCGTTCACCAGTGGGATGTTCCAAATAAGTGTTTGATGAGCATTCCTTAACTCTCTCAGTCTTTTTTGCCACTTGTGTCGGCTTTTTTGAAACATTTTGCAGGCATCAAATTCCAAATGAGCTAATATTTGCAAAAAATTACAAAGTTTACCTGTTCGAACATTAAGTAACTTGTCTTTGCAGTGTGTTCAATTGAATATAGGTTGAAAAGGATTTGCAAAGCATTGTATTCTGTTTTTATTTACGATTTACACAACGTGCCAACTTCACTAGTTTTGGGTTTTGTAAAAAAATTTAGAGAATCCAGAAAAATCATTGTACACAAGGGACAAGGCCAAAATCCCATTTTGGATGGCAATGATTTTCAGGTTCTCAGGTGGCACTCCATTAAAAACAGACAGGATTCTGTCCTGGTAATCACTGTATGGACTCGGGAAAGGTTCTGGAAACTATTGTCAGTAAACACAGTTTGTCACTGCATTCCTAAAAGAAAGTAAAAAAAACTGCTATGTTGAGATTAAACCATATATAAACAAGAACCAGAAACACTGCCTTCTTCTTTGGGCCCGCGCTCATTTAAAATGTGCAGGTGGAAGTGGAAAACTGGCCAATGGTCTGACTAAACAATGTGAAATTATTTTTGGTAATCGTGGACACCACGTCCTCTGTACTAAAGAGAAGAGGGGCCTTCTGGCTTGTTATAAGCACACAATTCAAAATCCAGCATCCATGATAGTATGGGGTGCATGAGTACATATAGCATGGGTAACCTGCACAACCGGGAAGACACTATTATTGGCAAATGATATATACAGGTTTGGGTGGAACATTTACGGCCATCCAGATGCCTTTTTAAGGGAAAGCCTTGCTCATCTCAGGAACACCATGCAAAACACCATACTCTGTGCGCATTGCAACATCATGGCTCTGTCGTAAAAGAGTCTGGGTGCTAAAGTAGTCTGCTTTCAGTGAAGACCTGTCACCCACTGACAATATTTGGTGCATTATGAAATGAAAAATATGACAAAGGAGGCTGCAAAGTATTCAGCAGCTGAAATCATACATGAATGGGAAAACATTTTGGTTTCAAAACTACAGCAGTTGGTCTCCGTAGTTCAGAAACACTTATATAGTGTTGATTAAACAAGACGTGACGCAACACAATGGTAAACATGGCCCAGTGCAAACTGTTTTGAAATGCGTTGCTGGCATGAAATTCAAAAGGAGCATATTAAATAAAACAATAAAATATCTCAATTTCAACATCTGACATATTGTCTTTGTACTATTGTCATATAAATATAAAGAGTAAATTATTTGAAATCATTTATATTCTGTTTTCATTTACATGTAACACAGCGTCCCAACTTTTTTGGAAATGGGGTTGTATAAAGCCATACATTCCAGTTGGTTTCCTGTCCAGCTCAGTCATATTCCTGCTCCCAAGGCTGCCACAGGTTCTAACACCTGGAGTCTTTCACAGAAAAATTCCCGAGCCAAAATTTGTACACTGTATACAAACTTGCTGAACTGAAATGAATTGCCAAAGCAGGGAATGCTTACACAGTGCCTGCCTCAAACAGAAGCTTGTCACTGAGGAGATTTCTGATCTTTAGTTGCTGATGCAGACATAAACATCAGTAAGTGTGTTACTATCAATGCCAACAGCAGGCACTATCGACGTCACTACCGCATACAACAGAGACGCTGTCACAAGTAGGGGAGATTTTAGGATTCAAGAACATCAGGGGCTAAGGGGAAAGGAACAGGGGCTGAAGTTGTGCGCGCAGAAAATTTTTGGGGGGCCCGTATGGTTTTGGGGGGGGTCCCTGTCACCCCATGGTGAAATAGCTCGCCAGCATATATATGCGCCATGCAAAAGGACACATAGGTCTACACTTTCTGGACTCTAGAGCTCATCCAGACTGCACAGTAAACCACAAATTACACAAAATACTTGTGTAGTGTGTGTGTAGTTGTATTCTTTGCCACATAATTAAGTGCTTATCAAACAGACGCCACCTGACACCACAGCACCTCTGCTCTGTCAATCTTACTAAAACATTTCACTATCATAAGATTAGAAAACCCTCATGTAAATATAAATAATAATCAAGCTACCTTAATAGAGCAGAATCAAATGTATTCATTATCTTTTAAAACTTACAATAAAATCAAGCATACTGTTTGTCTCTGATGGTCCTTGTCTCTCATTCTGCTCTCCTCCCTCTCTCCGCTCTCACTCAGGTGGTCCCTCTCTCTCTCTCTCTCTCTGCTTTCCTGTCTGGCTCCTCATAAGCTGTGATGGTCCAGCTTTCTCTCTCCACTCTCCTCTCACTCTTCGCTCTCCTCCCTGATTCGTCTTGGGGCTTAGTGCCCCCTCTCTCTCCTCTCCCTGCTTTCCTCCCTGGCTCCTTTCTGGCTCACCTGCAGTGACAGAGCCAGACAATTTTCATCGGGGTGGGCTGACTGAGGCCATTGCTCACATAGAGGTGGCACAGAAACTGATATCTTATTTTTCCCTGTGGCAAATTGCGGTAGATTCTGTTGTGATTCTGCCTTGTTGTCATGTTTATCTTCGTGTTCTGTGTTCATGATTTTGTCTTTTATTTATTCTTTTAGGTTATTGTAATACTCAGGTTTATAGTTCCTTCCATTCCTCAGTTCCATTGTACTTGTCTCCCCTGTCTTGTGGTCTAATTGGTTCAGTCCGTCTTCCCTGTCTGCGTGCCGACTGACTTCTGGTGATTTAAATGAATTCCGGCGTTTAAAATATTCCTTTGATTCTCGTTTACTTCCTTCGTCTTTCTGTTCTGATTACTAACAAGTCAAACATTTGTATTTTGTATCATAGTCTACTAACACAACTAATCCATGTATGTAGATTACTAACTTACTAACGAACACTCTAGTCAAATCTGTACAGTTGCACCGCTACTAATTTAGACTAATTCCCTCTCAGCAATCACCCTGTTCTAATCTCCGCCTCTTGCTTAGCTCTCCCTGTCTTCTCCTGAGTTTCAGCGAGATCTCTTGCACATGCTTAATTACTCTCCTGCGCTCATTATCTGTGCATGTAGAATTCCTGGACCGGAGCTGTTTTAATGTCATAGGCTGTTGGAGTGATTCCCGTTCGTGTTTTGTCTTTCGTCAATTTTCGTGGTTAGGGCTTCCTGCATGTGATTCTCCTGTTGTAATTAGTCTTATTCACTACACCTGATTCCTGGAGAGCATGTGACCTTCCCTGTGTGTATTTAAGCAGTCATTGCACTCACAGCTCTTGTCAGAATGTTGATCAATATCTCTTTGTGCAGAGCGCCTCGTATGCCCTTGAGTATTGTTTCTCTTCTACTGGATTGTCCGACTTTGACTTTTGCCATTGCCCTTTTTGTATCGTTTTTGTCTTTCTGGATTTCAACCCATTTTTGTATGACCACTATTTCTGTGTTTGGATGCCCTGTGTATGACCCTTGGCTTTGTTCAGCGACTACGACTTTTTGCCTATCGTTTTTGTACCTCTGCTCATCTATCTTACTGGTTCTGACCCCTGCCTGTCTCATCAACACTATGAAATCCAAAAACATTGTGGCTTGGCAATTCCTGAGTTTTTTTGGCTTTGACTCGGACTCCATTAAAGGCATACGTTTTTTGGATTTCTGTCTCTCGAGAGTGGTTCCTGAACAGTACCCCACAGTCGATCTGGTAGTATTTCTTGGTCACTCATTTACTTAGCTATACAGGCAGTGACTGCCATGTAGAATTACATCTTGAAGACCCACATAATAAGCTTTTAATGTATTCCTGAACTAATAATTTAAAAAAAAATCTGAAACGGTCGTGAAATTAGTGTATTTTTCATTGGTGACAATTACAATCTACGGCACAAGAATATTATAGAAGGCACTTTTATCAACAAACCTACACAGTTGTATTCTCCTGCCTTTTGCAGCAATATTCATTTGAAGGGCAGTAATAAAACGTTTCATGCATAAGTTAACGTAGAAACGCAAATTTGTAACTTAAATTTAAAAAAAAAAAAATCACCTTTTCGTGCTAGCTAGCTAGCTAATTAGCCGTCCCACTGACTTGAAAAGACCGCTGAATAACAACAAACGCTAGCGATTGAATATTAACAAGGTGGCTAACAAGCTAGCTACTTGTACTTGACATTCAACAACAATACATCTTACCTGCATAATATTTAAAACAGTGGACAAGGTGCTTTGTCTGTTTATACAGTGCTCCAAAAGACGAGGGGGAAAAGGCTTGGCTGTTAAAAATCAGGAGAAAGAAAACCTTTTCTCTGTTGTGCAGTGAGAATTTCTGAGAGCTGAGTTTTAACAGGACAGGGGCAAAGATGAAGCTGAGGAAAGGAGTAGCCAGAGTTAACTTGCGCTTCCTTTTAGCAATGTTGATATTAGGCATATGATTCAATTTAAACAATTCAGTTGACGGCAAATATGCTCAACCAGGGTACAATGAATTGAGGAAACCAGAGAGTAATTTGATAACGTACACGAACATTCATCAACGTTTCTTATAACGGCGAAAACGTCCAAGCAATTATCTTATCAGACGGTCATAAGCCTTCGTCAAGTTAACACACAGATGCCCAGGGCCACTCTCACAACGCACATAAACCAAGATCAACACTGCAACTGTGCTACATAGCACTCAAAATCACACTAGTACATCGTACTCAAATATCCATTCTGAGCTTGACCACATAACATATCTGTTAACCTGTTAACACATAACCTGTCATCAATTATGACTGGCATTTCCATAACATCAAAATATACGCCACGGTCACACATAATTACTGTGAAGGCAGGAGTCGCTGGAGCACACAGACAGTTTAAGCCTTTTAATTATGTTGCTGTAAAATGTAAACAAGTATTAACAACATAATATCATAAACAATTCAACTCAGAAAACTGCCTCATAGCACAAGTTTAATATTCCAGATTAATGATTGTTGTTTTACGTAATCGGGGAGAACTAGCAGCACCTGTTAAGTGTGGAGTGCTCTTGGAGTGAATCTTTTGTTAATTATGAAAATGATTGAAAACAGGTCAGGACTAATAGGCTAATTGTTTCAAACGGATGTTTTGTGCACCCAATTCTCAGTTCTGGCTTCGCCACTGTAGCCTACTGAATTTTGCCCATGATTTCATCGCTATAATATCGCATATGGAGAGAGACGGTATCTTGAGTGGGACATTCTAAAACGATTAACGTGGTTTAATGCACCAAAACAGCCACCAATAAGCGCCAAATTCCTCTCGGACATTTCTGGTCAGGAGCACTTTCTCTGATTTAAAAAAAAAAAAAAAAAATTAAACCGAAGACGGAGGAATATGGTACTTATCACGTCAAGCGTTTTCCTCATAATGCGCGTCAATGGAGGGGAAAAAGCTTAATGTGATATAGGCCTACCGTCTCTTTTCTTAGGGCTTCGGTTTCAATTTTTTTTTTTTTTATTAGAGAAAGTGTTCCTGACAATAAATACTCGAGAGGAATTAGGTTATTATTAGTCGCTGTTTTGAAGCATAAAACTACATTAAACTTTTTCCTCAGAATGTAAGTCAACGGAGGGAAAAACGCTTAATGTGATATCACTAGTATATTCCTCAGTCTTCGGTTTAAATGTCTCATTGGAGAAAGTGCTCCTGACCAGACATGCCCGAGAGGAATTTAGCGCTTATTGGTCGCTGTTTTAGTACATTAAGCCATGTTAAGTTTTTTTTTCCACGTTATGCGTTTTAGAATGTCCCTCTTCAGTTGCCAATTACAATAACTGGAAAACGCGTCAATAAAGGAATTAATTAAGAATTCGCCAGGACTAATTCTTAACGGGACGTATCTGTTTCAATTCCAAATTAGCTACCTAGATTTGGCAGCTCTCGGTTCAACGCGGCTACAGCTTCGATTTGCTGGCGAGGTGGGCACGTTTCAGCGCTAGGCTGGGAGAAATACCCAGTTAAATACCCAGTTAATTTAGGGATCTTTCTTAGTAGAGCAGCTTCTCTGGCTTCTTTATATTTTATTTTTTTTACGTTTTTGACTGCCACTTAACATGACTGCCTCAGAAAAAGTTACTAACGTAGTCGAGCTGTGTCATTACCCAGTGCGGTGCACCGCCGAATAACTGACCGAGGCCTCAGCATATCACGCTGCACGCTCCTTAAGACCAATGTTATCGGCGGCCCGCCATTGGACAATGATATTAACAAACAAACAAACCAAAACCACATTGAATTTTTTATTGGACAAAAAATGACCCGACCCCACCCCTCCCTCAGACACCAGTTAGGCACTGTCTGGCAGACTGGCACAGGGTGAAATAGTTTACTGGAGAAGGGAAAAAAAATGTCACAATAGCCTGCCCACCGACGGGCCCCATTGGAGCGCTGGGCCCAGGGCTTCAGCCCCGAGAGCCCATGCATTAATCCGCTATTGCAGATGCCAAGTCTCAGGCATTAGGCCTGAGTCTCTCCTCTTAGTGGCATTCACGTTCCTGTGCCGTAGTCAGCAATTATTCAATCAATTCGCACTGAAGAAATTCACTCACAGAATTTAAGTCGTTTTGTGCATCACGGTGGATTTCCCCACTGGTGACACGGAAATCAATTATGACTCCGGAATTCTCAGGCTTGTCTTTACTGAGGGTATAAAAGCAATGGAATTGCTCAAATGGTCTTATTTCATTAAAACAATTTAAACAATCATGAAACACAAGCGCTGTTTCCAATCCTTGCGTAAAAATAAGCACAAGAAGTCGTGTGCTTCGTGTGCTGTCTTTGTGCTTATTTGCGATTGTGCTTGACTTTCGTTTTATATTTCAGCTTTCATTTCTGCCGTCTGACGTTCCACTCTCTCTCTGCCAAACTCCAGTGATGTCGCGTGACAGCCTTTAGCAAGCCTGCGTCTCATTGTCCAATCACGTTTCCTCTTTCAGTTTCAGCTCTGGTATTTCATTCACTGCTACCACCTGCGTTTAATTCTGGGTCTCGCGAAACTCTGAGTGAATGCGTTCTCTGATAGGATAATTACTAACCCGTACTAACCAGCCCTTATTTGAGGGTGATTGTAAATATTTTGTCATGTAGTATTAACTTCAATCATTAGCGAGCGCATGTGTTCCTAGCTTTAGTAAATTCTGCCTAAGCTGTCCCTGATTAACTGCATTTTAAGCGGTCCTTTACTTCGCTTCTCTTGTGGTGCTTTTTACTCGTCATGTTTACATTTCCTTATCTAAACTGTCTAGCTTGATTGATGGTCTCATCGTCTTGTCTCGAGTCATTATTGTTAACCCGGTTCTTGTGTAATTGTTTATTGATCCCATGTGTTTCTGTTTCCAGTCGAGATTGCATTCAGAGTCCCCGCCTCCTCTCGTGACAGTAATGGGAGGGGCCGTCATATGGAACCTTGTGTATGACTCAGATCTGCATGGTGAAATCTCAGCTCCTTGTGCCTTCCGAGTATTTCCATTGTATGATTCCCGAGTCTAATATTTTGCTGCGCCCACGTCTTGTCTGCCCCTTGTTTAAGTCTCCCAGTGTGTCCGTCAGCCTTGTTAGGTTCAGTTTTTGTTTTTCTAGTTTATCCACTCTTGGAGTGAGTATTTCTGTTTCCCCCTGCCTTTGGTAGTGTACTTTAGCTTTCCCCTTTGTTCAGTGCATGTCCACGGTGTCTTATTTCTGGCGTGTCTGCCAATTTTCTCCTAGTGTTTTGTGTTTAATAAACATTTCTGGATCCTGCATCTGGTGTTCTCCTGACCTCCTCTTCGAATTCATGACACTCACTGTTTCCAAATAACCTGTTTACCTGTGGAATGTTCCAAACAGGTGCAGGTTTTTTTTTTTTTTGAGCATTCCTCAACTTTCCCAGTCTTTTGTTGCCCCAGTCCCAGCTTTTTTGGCATGTTTGTGATGAAAATTCAAAATGAGTGAATATTTAAAAAACAAAACTTAACAAAGTTTATCATTATGAACATTGAATATCTTGTCTCTAGTGTACTCAACTGAATATAGATCGAAAAGGATTTGCAAATCATTGTGTTCTCTATATTTTTTTTCATGTTTTACACAATGCCCAAACTTCATTGGAATTGAGGTTTGTAGAAATCAGCTGCATAAATCTACTTCCCCTCCCACTGTTGTAATTTGACATTTACAGTGACTTAGGGGAGGTAAGGAGGAACTACAAGCTATTTCAGCCTTCTATAATGATACCTTGCGATCAGCTAGGAAAGATTCTCATTGTAGAAGACTGGAGCAAGCTAGCATGCATAAAATTTTGCCAGCCATCTCTTTAATATAACCTACCTATGTCGGAACTATTTTCGTCAAGTGACCTTTACATTAGCTCAGTGGTTCTCAAACTCGGTCCTGACACCCCTCTGTGTATGCTGGTTTTGTTTAGACCACAACTGAAGACCACAATGGAAAAATGGTCAGTCTCATTTTCACATTGTGAAGAAATGATTAATTAAAATTTTAAAAATCTTAGAAAAACAAAGCTCTGAAAAAAATATGAAAAAACATTATGATATATAAAATATACAAAAATGCGAAATTTGGACTCGTTTTTCCTTTATGGTCTTCAATTGCAATTTGACCGAACCCTTAATCAACGAAATCAATCAATAGGTTCCTCATTGGTGAAACTGTCAACACACGGTTATAAATCCAATAATTTATTTGGCAAACAATACAGTCAGCTCTTTCGTTTCATGTTCAGTTTAATAAGCTCAGGCAAATAATTTTGAAATAATTCAAACTCCTGTGTTCAGCAACCCAATTTGGAGCGTAAAGATTTTCTCAGTCTACTTTCATCTGATTAGAAATGGCTTTTACCTGAAAATCTTCACAATATGGAAAATAAGCATATACATGCAGTGGATATGTCCATAAAAATCTGGCTGACAGTGGTAAATAACTGCTTCAAACATGGAATGCAGCTAATTTAGACAAATCAACACCTTGTTAAAATCCTAAGATTGCAGTTGTGATTGGAACAAAAACCAGCAAACACAGTGGGCTGTCATTTTGATTGATGTTAATTGCTTGGTTTGAACAACCACAGGCTCTTTGGAAGGGTTGCCAGAAGAAAGCCTTTTCAGACCAGAAAAGAAAGAGGCAAGCTTGGAGTTTGCCAAACGTCCTTTAAATAATGACTGGGACAAGGTTAAGAACAAATCAGGTGAGACCAAAATTGCATGTATTGGTCAGATGCAGCATCGGCATGTTTGATTTCGAAACAGAGATGCGTAGAAGGAGACGCACCTCATACCCATGGTGAAATATGATGGTGGGTCAGTCATGTTTTGCAGCTGTTTTAATCCAAGAGGTCCAAGGGCACCAGTGAAGATTAATGGCATCATGAATTCCACCAAGTATCAGAACATTTTGGCTTAGAATCTGGTTGCCTCTACCAGAAGGCTGGGACTTGGCCGTAGGTGGACTTTCAAGCAAGACAATGACCCCAAGCATACCTCAAGATCCACACAGAAATGGTTCTGTGACAACAAATCAATTTTCTGCAGTGGCCATCTCAGTCACTAGACCTCAATCCAATTGAAAACTTGTGGGCTGAATTGAAGAGCGCAGCCGATAAACACAAGCTCGAGAAAGTGACAGACCTTGAAACGATCTGCTTAGAGGAATGGTCCAAAATCAACCAAAATGTGTGCCATAACTTTGTCAGAAATTGCAGGAAAAGACTCCATGCTATTATCCTTGCCAGACCTGGTTGTACTAAGTACAATGTAAATGAAGGGTGCCAATTATTATGAAATCTTGAATTTGTTGAAATTTATTTTGTATTAAATGATTGTTATGATTCTGGTTGTCTCCATCAAGTATTTTGCATATGTTGGTATATTCCATTTCTCTATAATTATATTGTTTATATTATTTTTTTGTATTATTTGTACATTGCCAGTCAGGGGCACCGGTAATTTTTGAGCCCAATATAATTTGTTTGACGTGTCTTTTGTGAAGCCTGATTGTTAAGCTAATAAATGAAATTAGTTTTGTGTCATAACTGCATAATTTGTTTTGAAGTTAAAAGGCTAGATGAACATCCTGTTTGAGTAATAATTCTCTCATTTTTGCCAAGGGTTGTAGAAAGTGATCTTTTTAAATTCCAGTGCTGCATTTTGGAAGCACATTACACAACACAGATTAGTAAGAACCTAACATTGAGAACATACAAGTACATCAAATGAGGTTCAGCATTACAAGGGTCAAATTTCTGTTACGCTTTTCAGGGGAAAAACACTGGGAACTCGGAAAAACTAGGAACACGGACTCATAACAAGGAAACACTAGAGAAACAAGGGGGATAGACGCCATATGCAGGGAACCAAAATATTACATTAATAAACTAAAAATCTCTAAAGGGAGAAAAACGAGACACACTGGCCTACACAACCACTGTGCGACTGCACTGAACGGAAGGAGAAACTCAGGAATCAAAACTGTCAAGAGGAAACACAAGGGGGCAGACTCGGGGCAGGCTGGGGACAGGCTCGGGAACAGACAGGGGCAACTAGGACTGGACAGGGGAAACTCGGACTGGACTGGGGCAACTCGGAACAGGACTGGGGCAACTCGGAACAAGACTGGGGCAACTCGGAACAGGGGCAACTTGAGGACGACTGGGGCAACTTGGAGGACGACTGGAAACAATGTGGAGGACGACTGGAAACAACTTGGAGGAAGACTGTAACATCAGGGGGGGCTCAGAGGACATCTAGGGGGCGCCAGGAGGCTTGGAAACATCAGGCCGGGCAGACGGGACTGGGCGACGGCACAGATGGCAGACTCAGGCACAGCTGGCGGGGACAAGGCTCGGGATACAACAGGCGGGGGGCAGACTCGGACGGGACTGGAGCAGGAAATGGCAGGCAGGGGCCGGCTGGGCTGGGGCATGAGATAGATGGAGAACACAGAAAAAGTAACGGGGATCAGAGGGAAAGTGCGCAGGGGCAAGGAGTGGAGTGGAGTGGAGCGCGGCGTGGAGCGCTGCTAAGTCAGATCTGACTCTGATCTGCTTGCTGGAACATATATAGGGCAGGGGCACGGACAAACCCAGGTGTAGAAACTTAATATAATTAACGAGGAGTGGAACACGAGGGAAACCTAATTACATGAAACAGATAAACATTAACACATAGACAAGGATCACAAGACACTTCCCAAAGAAGGGATAAATAAACTGAATAAATATTTCACAGTGCATAGAGTGAGAAACAGGACAGCTAACAGACCTGCCAACATGTACGCATTTTGCGTACAACGTACGCATTTTGACATCAAAGTACGCTGGTACGAGTTGATGCTATTTGAGTACGCATATCGCTGGATCTCTCCAATTTCAGTTAATGCATCAGTTTAAGTTGACACACTCATCAGTAGATGTCCGGTGAGCAGAGGCGCGTATGCATAACGAAAATATTTCGACCAATCAGAGAGTGCGTGTGCCTCACCTGCCCTCCAAACCACGGCCCTCTCGGAAAAAACCTCGCTTCAAATTGAGTTCAGTCTCATTCCCAAGTTATAGGCTGCAAACCCTCTTCGCCACACCTCTGGGTCATCATATGCTGAAAATACTCCCAATTCAAACATCGATGAAATGGTAAATTCTACTATGGATGCAGCGAATCCTGTATTTTGATTAGTAGAATACCTACGGTAGAATACCTGGCGCTGCTTGAAGAGCTGACGTTCGATTAGAATGCCGTTTCACTGCGAATTAATCTCATTGTCACGAAAAGCGAACGCCATTTACTTTAGTTTGAGATAATTTCGCTTTTATTTGGGTTTGTGTTTGCAGAAATACTATGAAACGGCCTAAAACAATGAAATGTAATAACGAAGTTCGCAAAAGGCTTTCTGACATTCTGTGTAGCGTTAATGTTCCACATGATCGCCTCCAAAGGCAGCGTTTGACACGCTGTTTCAAATGAACCACTAATGGCGCTTTTCCACTACTTGGTACGGGCTCTACGCTACTCTACTCGGTACCGGATATTTTTCTGGGAGGTTGTTTGCCTTGAGTGGATAGTACTGCCTCTGTGAAGCTGGTCATCATAGTGGCGCAGCACGAAACTTCCGCGATGTCATCCTCAATACGACACACAATGTAGCTACAGTTATATCAAGTTTACATTTATTCCATCGATTTTGTTAAAGATTTTTGTGTTCAAATCCGGTATTGTATTTTCTGAATTGAATTGCATTTTCTATTTGACATTGTCGTGTCCAATTCAGTTGCCCGTAAAATTGCGTGCCACCCCACAACGCAAAGCAGTGAAATCCGTAAAAGGCATGGAAAGCGAATGTATATTTCACTCTAAAGTTCACGGCAAAACAAAAGAATTGTTAAAGTTTGGGATAATTAAGTGATCATTGCAGAGCAGAGTTCCTCGTTGCAAAGCGCAGTACAAGGCAGCCATCAGAATTAATCGCTTATGCGTCATCTCATTTGTGATAACTTTAAGAGAAAAATGATTCGTTGACATCCGTCATGTTTTTATTTTCTATGCGATTTTATTAAAACGAGGCTTGATAGCAGAACTTTCTTAAGGGGAATTAGTTAGGGAACATAACTGGACACAAGACCGTCACTTAATTTCGCCATGAACGGGCCACAAGCAAAGAGACACATTTCATGAATGTAGCTTTGATGAATAAGCGAAACCGTGTTTGAAAGGTAAGGCAACGCACAGTGTATCGAACAAGATTCCTATAACTGTATAATTCGATGATTATTATAACTGCGCCAATCTTAAAACTCATCAATCTAACTTGAATGAGAGGTCGACGACAGAGTCGTCTTTCGCAGTGACGATACACTCTCTCTGACCAATCAGTAGGCCTTAGTGTGTCACATCACTTTTTAGTACCTAGTACCCGGTTGGCTTTTTTGGAACCCCGGGAGAGCAGGTACCAGAAAAGGTGGTAGCAGTAGGTACTTTTTTCTAAAGGAAAAGCAAAAGAGGCGAGTAGAGTAGAGCTGGTACCGCGTAGTGGAAAAGGGCCATAAGATGAGAATGATGGAAAGTTAAACAGTGCAAGTGTTTAATGCATGGCACATTGTGTTTGTTTTGGTATTTTTGCCCATTTATTTAATTAATTAATTGATTGATTTGCAATGAATGTCCTCTGTTGACTTGCTTTTCTGGCAACATTTTCAGTTATTATTGACTATGGATTACGCAGTTATCTTATGTGTAACTAAGAAAAGCAAAGTACTACATTTCAAATTCATTTTTACTGCTGTTCAGACAATAAATTCGCTGGCTGTTTGAGGTAAATTGTATCTCTATGCATTTTTATTTACCAGTAGGGTGGGAGGTGATGGGGGGGGGGGCGTGTCAGGTTGTACTCATAAATTTTCTTCAAGGTTGGCAGGTCTGAGCTAAGATAAATGCAGAGGGTCTGCAGAAAGCACCGCAAAGCAAGTTAAACAAAAGCAAGAGGCGAAGACTAGAACAGGGCGACTGCTGAGAGATCGTTAGTCAATTAGTAAGTGCAGCTATACAATCCCGGGTGCTCGTTAGTACGTTAGTCTTATATACACAGTCTTAGTTTGGTTAGTAAATTCTAGAAAATAACAAATTGTTAGTACGGGTTAGTAATATAGAAAAGCAAGGGGAAATTAGCAAACGAGAACGGAAGGAAGGCTGAAACCCAGAGTCCATTAAATCACCCGAAATAGTGTCACAATCTATTAAGACAAAAACTGCTACAAATTGATGACGAGACCGGGGAGAAAGCAAAGACAGTACATGGGTAAGATGTGGACTGGAATAACACGGGAGAGGAATGAAATGAGAAGCACTAAGACATCAGACTCAAAACAGACATCACAAAAATAATAAAAACCTAAAATTGACTAACCAAACGCACGGAGACCCACAGAACACAACTGTACCCCCCCCCTTAAATAAGCGCCACCTGGCGCTTACAAGAAACATCAAGGAAACACAGGGAAACTCAGAAACTCTGGGAAAACAGAACTCGGAAACACTGGGAACGTAGAACTCAAAACGGACATCACAAAAATAATAAAAACCTAAAATTGACTAACCAAACGCAAGGAGACCCACAGAACACAACGATTTCAGTTTATGCAGCCAGAGCTTCACAGTACACTGTATTTCACAGTACAATACAATCAATGGTACCAACCTGCAGAGACGAAGGTGATCTTAATAAATCACTGGTCCCATGACCATATTGTTCAGGAAACAATTATTGTCATACACTGGCTATAAGACGGTATATTATAGCATTAGGCATCCAGTATACACTGGCACAAAATGCTGATTGTATTTAAGAAGTATGCAATTTTGAAAATGGCCGTTGCTGCCTTAGTGAACACCCTTCCATGGATTTGATATATTTTTAAACAATATGAGCACACCAAAGAGCATTCTTATTAAATATGTCAATATGCTGTTAACAAACAATTTTTTAGTGTCTCAAATAAAGGTGAGTTGCTTCATAAAAATTGACAAAAAAGTGAATTTCATGTTTTTTCATCTTGTGGATACACCAGAGGTCAGGCAGATAGCTTTCGTACAAGCATTGAAGTTCACACAGCTTGTTTTACTACATTGCCGTGATTTTATCTCATCTACTTGCAGATTTAGCATGAGGTGTGTATGTGGGTCATTCCATGTGAAATCGCCCAAATTTCAAACACTTAGTTCACATTATGGAAGTTTCCACAGAATAGCAGTAATGTCTTGAGAGATGAATTATATCAATTTTGTTGTATTATGAAATTAGGGGGCGTGTGGTACCCCCCTGGATGAGGGGGGCAGGGGGGCCAATTTATGAAAAATCTGTAAAGAGTTTTGGAGCATTTTAAAGCTACAGAAAACAAAGTTCCAATGGGCCTAGGGTAATAAAATAAAAAATGTACTGTTTGAGCAGGCACCAACATTCTGTTCATTGAACGTTTGTCATTTCCAAGTTGCCTTTAACCATTTTTGTGCGCTGGGGATTAAAATCAGTAAAATCTTTTTTTTGTTTAAACAAATGCATTTGAGAAACACTGAAAAAACATTTTTCTTGACAAATTCCTATCAGAGTCTCACATCAAGTGGAGAGATGTTGGCGAATTGAGACAAAAATATAATTGCGCAGAAAATAAACAAACTTGCATAGTGCACCTTTAAATGCTGAGGCAGAGTTCTCTAAGTTTGTCCACTTTGTAGACAAGCAATGGCTCAACCCGATAAGGGATGCTCAAGAAGACATGCTTACAAAAATGATCAAAACATTTCCTTTGACCCTTAGAGTAGTAATCATGGCTCTTTTATTTAATCAGAGTGAATTTAATTTCATCTATATTCTGGGAAACCAACAATCATCCCACTACCACACACAGTGGGTGGGAGGTCTCCTATTTTTTGGTTGTTTGTCTGTCTGTCATGCCATCTGTCCAGATAACATATCTTGTGTGCACGATAACTACTGAAGAAGCGGACAGATTTCAACAAGCCAAACATGGTAACTCCCCTCAGAGGGCACCTGAAATGAGAAGATTTTGCTGGTCATTGGGTCAAAGGTTAAGGTTACAAAGTCAGTTGAATGTGGCACTGAAAGATCAACTTTCAGGATGTTTGAAGCTATGGCAGGCGAAGAAATAGCAATGTTAACTTCTACCTTGTTATTTTTATCTATAATTTGTGATTCTGAGCTATAAATACAGTATGTGTAGCAATAAAGACCTTGCTTACCAGGTGAATCACATGCTACCTGGCTAGAAAGAACAAATCAACAAATTGACTAGCTCTTTGTAATCATGGCTAGATAGGGAATAATGTGTGAAACAAACCAGGTTGTATTTCTCATTTACTTACCAAATGTTTGGCTCCTGCAGTCTTTCAATTTTTTCATATATTTTGTTGAACAGTAAAAGCTTCCATTGTCATAAAACAATTGTACTCTTTTTGGAGCAAAAATGAATGTTCTAACCATTCCCCGAAGCAATTAAAATTTTAAATTAGGGCATCAACTTAAAGCAAAAGTTGGCATTTTTGGACCACACAGTTTTATTAACTTCCACAGAGGAAATGACCTCTGGGGAGTTACCAAGGAACTGTACAAATTTAAGGGCTTTTTTTCAGTTGGCTTTTGTACCACCAATTTATAGTTGTCAGTCAAATGACTGCTGTGATCCCTTGGAGGTCAAAACACTGTTCCATTATAGTGGGTAGACATTTCAAGTTCTGACTCTGAAGTTGGAGCTAGAGATCTAAGAATTACAATCGTTCCCTCTGGTGCAGGTACCATGAAAAAAGGCGGTTATTAGAACTTATTTTTCAGTGCTATCAAAGGGTTCCTCTGGTCCAAAAATGCCTATTGCTGGCTAGAAGGATTCCAATAAGAAGAAAATTTTGAATAGTACATTTGGAAGCTAAATATTCAACTTCTACTGAAAAATATATGCAGCACACAAAATGTGTTGGTTCCGTTCAAAATGCTAGTTGTAGGCTGCTTTAAAAAGGCAGAGGAAAAAATCATTGCTGTCTTGGAGAGCAATCTAGGAAAATAATTAATTCCATTTAAACCAAAAGAAATCCTCAGGAAAAATCAGGAAATTTGATAACAGATCAGGAAAAATAACAACAGTACAAATGATTTTACAAGAACTTATCATGCATTGGTTGGAATGATTGAATCCATGGGAATCAAATTCTCCTGAAGTGTTTTCAGCCTGAAGCCTATGTAAGGGACCTTTTTTCAGAGATCATCACCTCAGACCTTCAGAAGAACTCCTCAGGTGAAGGGTTGGGAGCGTTGTTGTGGCCTGACCTCAGAGAGGTCTTGATGGTGTTAACAGGGCAGCCATTGGTGCCAGAGTGGCGGTGGGTGCTGCTCTTCTTCCGAATGGCTAAGGGGTTGTCACTGTCAGTGGGGTCGTAAGTTACCGCCACGCTGGACTCCACACGGGACAGGGTGTACATGCTGCTCTGGCGAGTTGGGTGAAGACGAGTGGAGCGCAGCTCCAGCTCATCGTAGCTTGACACCTTGACGAAAGGACACCAGCGAAAGGCTTGCTTGAACCCTGCCCGGAACCTGGAGACCATGCAAGCAGAGGGGAAAGTCTAGGTTCAAAAGTCCTCGTTAGAATGTTTCCCAACCACCTGCGTTTGTTTCTAAATGCAATTCTTCAGTCAAGAAATAGCAATATTTATTAAAATTAACTGGATGAGTTGATGGGTGGAGGAAAAACATGTCAGCATGTCTTATTACCTAACCCCTGATCCTGAACTTTCCACCTCTGCAAACAAGAGGCAATAAACAAGAACGAATCATTGACAATTGTTTTGATGCAATTTATTTTTCTTTATTAGACAAAGTAAATTGATTATAAAAGTTGAGATGGTATGTAAAATTAAGATTTTTGACCCTACTTTGACAACCAAAATGCAGTCATGAAACACAAGTATTAATGTTATCGCGGATCAAAACTGGGCTTCCTTTCCGGTCATTTTGTGACTGGATGTAATAGGGCGACTGTGGCATTGTTGTCAAAAGAGCTGGACTAGGAAGAATCAAATACCTCAAGGAGTGTTGGAGGTTTGGTTCCAAAAAGGCCAATCAGATCAGCTGCTGTCATTCCCTGTAAAACCAGCGAACGCTATAACGCTATAGTGAACTTTCACTTAAGTACCTAGCTTCACTGCCGCCTCTTTCAGTCTTCAATATATTATTTATTGGTCAACCTCATGAATTTTATGATTTTTCTAAATAAATAGTAATTGCAATTTTGAGTCTGGAAACATACTGAAAAAATTTTTGGGACAGTAAAGTATTTCTGTACCACTTTGTAATGCTGCCATTCCTTTTCACAGCACTCAATAAACATTTAGCCACTGAAGACACCCAGTAATTAAGCATTTCAGGTGTATCCCATTCTTACTGAAAATAAAATTCAAGCTGTGCTGCAGTACACGCCCTTTATTTTTTCAGTTTACATTTCAAAATGCATCACACATTCCCTTTTGGGGACCAGTCAGGACCGCAGGCAGCCCAGTCCAACACTCGCATCCTCTTCCAATGCAGCTATACCTATGCAATTCCTGAAAAATACAAAGCATTGCATTGTATTGTTGAAATATGGATGAGTGTCCCCAGCAAAGATGCCAGCTTGAGGGAAACAAGTTGCTCCATAATCTCTGTGCGCTTTTAAAATTCAGTGGTGTCTTATCTGAAGTGCAAAATACGCTTCAAAGGACACTGAAAGAACCTCATTTCAAGACAAGGCATGGATTGTGCACTTGTTGCTGCAAACAGTCTGGATGGTCCTTTTTTTTGGTGCAGAGCCCACAACCTGAAATATTGATTTGACTGACTACAATACATATTTCCACTGTGGGGTAGTCCATCCCAGACACCTCCAAGCCCAGATACGTTGAGGATGCTGCAGGACAATGTTAAGATAAGGCCTCTGCTTTCAACAGTAAAATTTTAACTTGCATTAGTTGATGTAAATATGTATTGCAGCACTTGACAAATGTTAGCCGAAACAGTCATGGGTCCATGTGATTATATCACTTAGAGATAACTGACAATTTTTGATGCACAGCTGTCTGAGTTAAATTGATCGTAGGTATTCTGCTTGGGCTCTTGCCTTTCATGCAATAAAATTCTTCCAGATTCCTTAAATCTCTTAATTATGGTTTGCATTACAAATGTCTGATTTCTGAGAACAACGAGCAGGTCTACCTGAACCAAGTAGCAGACCTGGCACTGTGGTGTCAGTCCACAAGCTGACCCTGAACATGAGCAAAACATGGCAGTAGGCTTCAGGAGGATGCAGGGCTGCAGGTACACGCCACCGAACATCGGCGGGGAGCCTGTGGAGAGCGTCTCCACTTTCACTGGAAAAGTGAAACCCTGCACATGGAGCATCTGCTCAAAAGATCCAGGCAGCGGCTATACTTCCTCCGGTGGCTGAGGAAGTTCAAGGTCTCTTCTATCCTGAGGACTTTCTACTCCTCAGATAGCGGAAGTGTCTTCGCAAGGCGCATCTCTGCCTGTTACGGAAACTGCACTACCTGGGACCGGATTGCCTTGCAGAGGATGGACTGAGCGCACCATCAGAGCCCCCCTCCCCTCCCTGAAGGACACCAACACCAAGAGGGTGAGGTCGAGGGCTCAGAAGATCATGCAGGATGCTTCCCACCCAAACAACAGTCTCTTCACCCTGCTGAGGTCAGGCAGACACCTCTGCAGTCTCAAGGCCAAGCGGGAGAGAAGCTTTTTCCCCACAGACAGTCCAGTTGCTAAATAACAGGGATTCAGATGTAGCATTTTCTCATTTTTTAATGTATTATTACACAGGTATCATAAGGCTGCGCGGGCCAACTTCACCCCCACCCCGCCCCACATTCTCTCAAGATTTGTGCCCACAGCCAACCCACACTCGCAAGTACGAGCCTACACCTGTCCCCAAACCCACATATACCATGAATCTTGTACCCGCAGTTATCTGCAGTTTCCAAATCTTACCCACTTAAACCCGCGCATATGCATTATCTAATTAATGCAATGCCAGGATTGCCTGTATATGAGTTTTTAAAATGGACAACAATAAGATACATTTGAATAGTTTATTCATAAATAGCTAATGATATGTACTGTAAGATGGATGGAGGCCAAATGCAGCAGTGGGAGAGAACGAGACCAGCAAGGACTTAAAATATCCCAAGAGAGAAATATAAACGAGGCAACAGAAACACCTCTCGCACTTCCAAAAGGACGCCCAACAATCCGAACCAGGAACCAAAGCGAGAGAGGAAAAACAAACAGGGAGAGTGAAAGGGAAATAACCCGAGAGCCGAGAAAGACAAAGCACCATGAATAGGTGGATTACCAAAGAAAGAGAGGTAAATAATCAAAAAGGAAATTTCCCTCAAGAAAAATAAATCGCAACTATACTGTGAAGGCTTTAGCCACAAAAATAATTACTCGAGATAACTTCTGGCTGCAGTGAAAACTGAAATCAGACACTCCAGCAAAGGAAGCGTGGCTGACATCTGACTTATATATTCTTAAGTGAAAGCGTCGCCCACACCTGATTAACCAGCTGGGAAAATAATCCGATAGAGAAGGAATTAGATATCGTCCCGAGACAAGAGCCACAAAGGAGAGTCCTTCACAGACGCATACCACCTAAACCATGACATGTACATTGGAGCAATGCACTTTGATACTTCTGACACAAAAAAAAAAATAGGAGTCATCTCCAATTTACTTTACATATAACAAGTACTCTCATATCTCCATAAATAATGTGACATACTTGAGCTTGGGAAGTATGAAACCCCCCCAACAGAGCTGGCTACAGTACAAAGTCCACAATCCAAAGTCAGAATCCAAGAGGCGAGATCCAGAACCGTAAACAGGGCACCAATCACAAAAATCGTAGTCAGACAAAAATGGGTCAATAAACAAGAATGCGGCAAACTACAGGGAGAAGGCAAAGCTTGACGTCTAGGACAGTCCAGTCAGAAAAGATTATCACAATGATACAAGGCAAGAGAAGCGTGGCACAGGTAGCAAGGGAAATAACAATCTGACAAGGAAGTGTAACAAACAGACATCTAATACATTTCAGGGTGACCACATGACAAGGGAACACAAATGCAATCAATTGGAATGATAATCATGGAGAGACACATTGGAAACAAACTAATTACATGAAATTGGCCGTAGCCAAAACGCAGACAGGGATCACAAGAAAAACCTAAAGACAGATAACAGCTCCAGTCACGGAGTACTAAAGTGCATAGATAATGAGAGAGAAAGAACAGCACAAAGCAGTTGTGGAGACCCACAGAAATGCAGCAGAGATAATTAGGGAGAGAAAAGAGGCGAAGACTAGAATAGGGCGAATGCTGAGAGATCGTTAGTCAATTAGTAAATGCAGCTATACAATTCAGAGTGCTCGTTAGTTAGTCAAAATATACAATGTTAGTGTTGCTTAGTAATTAGCAAAAATAACAAACTGTTAGTAGGACTTAGTAATATAGCAAAAGTAAGTGGAAGGAAGAACACGAGGTAATGAAAGAAGAATGAAACCCAGAAACCAATAAATCACCCGAAGGAGTGGCAGGCTATACTAGGGACTGTGAGCAAAGACAACACTCATGACAAGACGGGGGGAGACAAGTGCAAAGCATGGAACAGAAACATGGCATGGACTAAACTGAAACTAAAACATGGAAAATAAAACATGGAATCTACAAAAAATGACCAAAACACAATACACAATTCTAAGAAAGGTCAGGCATAAGCAGAGGTCCAGAAACACACAGGTCAATCAAAACATGGCACAAGGCCAGGCACAGAGCTTGATACGTGATGGGCATGGCATAAAACATGGTATATGGCATGGCAGATGCAGAATCACAACAGAACGCGCGTCTTGGGGGTAGTCAATTTGCCGTGAGTCTGCAATTTTTTTTTAAAACCCGCACTTCACCCAATTCACCCCCAATTTTTTTGTGCCCACACCCGCAACCGCAGTATATGCTTGCCCTCGCAAACCGCCCCGCTCCCGCATACTTTTTATGGTGGGTGGCCAGCAGGGGCCCGTGGTTGCGGATGCGGTCCACCCACGCAGCCTTTGATTGGAATTAAAGGTATTAATTGCAGGGAGTTTTTAGGATTATTATTTATTAAATGTTGGTTTTAAATGAGGTGTTTTCAGGTAAGGCTTTTTAAATTAGGTTATTTATTTATTTACTTTGTATTTGTAGGTATTAAAAGGTATTTATTGCAGGGGACTGTTTTTATTATTTATGGAATCTAGGCTTTTTAATCAGATATGTATTGTATTATTGTATGTACAGTGTTGGGGAGTAACGGAATACATGTACCGGCGTTACGTAATTAGGATACAAAATATGAGTAACTGTATTCCGTTACAGTTACAATTCTAATACATGGTAATTAGGATACAGTTACATTTTAAAAATCAACGGATTACTTTCCGTAATACCATAGTCTGGGTGAATACTTTTTTTGATTGGCTGGCAGGTATGCATTAAAACCGTGGAACCACACAGGCAGTTCGGCTACGGTCGTTTCACCATTCGAAATTCATCCACTAGCCAACTTGTAACCCTAGCAACGTTAAACGTGGTATTCGGCTGGGTACAACGGAAACCTAGCTGCTAATTCATCTCCAGTAAATTTAGCGGCGTCATACAAGTTGCGTCCAGCGGGGCGGTCAACTAGGCCTATAGGTACTCGAGCGATAATGACCGGAAATATTATAGCAGCGAAGTAATCAGGCTTTATTGGTTAAACGATTGTAATTGTGTACGGTTACAAATGAAGCTAACGTGTCCACTTCATGTGTCAGCAACTGCTAACAGTTCGCTAGCTACATGCTATGCCAGCAGACTGATTTCAGCTCGCTGACTGCGGAAACCGTCATAAGTTCATTGTAATTGTGGGTAGCAAGTTAGCTACAGTCTGCATAATCGCACATAATGTGCCGTTATGCATAATCTCTATTTCAGCTGGAATCCGTTGTCAAATCAGCTGGTAAACGGATGTAAGCGTGTGCAAAAAAAATCTTTCTGCATGAACATAAGATGAACTAAGATAGCTGGTTCAATTTAACTTGGCCTATAGTAGGCTATTGGGTATGAGAAGGCGCGGCGCCTCTTTAATGATTACCAGCTCGGTTTTTTTAGTGCAAAACTTTCAACAAAATTTCTGAATGCTGCGATTTGATATTGCTGGCAAATGACTTTGGTATAAGCGGATCGCATTTGCCTCCGCGTCGTGCATTAAAACCGTGGAATGCACACCTTCTCCTTGATTATCCTTTACTTATTTTAAACTAGAGTTCTTTCCCAAATCAAATCTGAAGAAACTAGTTCTTTCCCACGCATTTTCTCAGCTGGTCCCAGAATAGTAGCACTGTCTGATCACGCGCTGCAATACAATACTAAGAGATTTGGTTCGCCTCATCCATTCATAAATTACTATCAGCCAATCAGAAAATAGTATTTCTTGTTGCCAGGTGAAATAGCAGCGCCGTAGTCACGTCCTCCACACACGCTCTTTATGGATCTCTTTTTCTTTTCTTTTTTTTTTACCTCAGTTTAACAGCTTTGGACGGTTTTGGTTAGATGAACTGACTTCTTACTTGTTACGGGGAGAGTGGGGGCTCTCTGCCCTTCATGTAGTGTATTTTGGCTGAAAACATACCCTGCTCCGATCCGGTGTCGGAGGTGGTACCGCAACATCTCTTGTTTGTGACAGACAAAACGATAAAAATACACAAAAGAATTATGTAATTTAGCATTTATTATACCGGGAACTCTCAATGAAAGAAAAAAAGCACAGATATAGGGGGAATGAAGAGTCACTTCTTATTTCAGTTTATTGGCAGTTGTGTGAATATTCAATAACTGATACTGGTGATATTCAAAAACTGATCCTGGTGTGCCATCTAGTGATAGAATATTGCAACTGCGTGCACAAATGGCAGCTCCACGTCCAGACAGACGCATCTGCACAAAGACACACGGTCGTTCTTCTCGAACACGCCCAATCCAGATGATCCGTAACTGATGAATTAAATTAATATTTTAATTTGAAACAAGTAACTAAGTTGCCAGTGTCAAAGAAACGAAGTGAAAGTATACTAACGTATATACTGTATAGGCTACTGTAATGCACTTCGTTATGCACTCCCCCCCGCGAAGAAACTCTCTCTAGCCTGCATTCAAAACTTGAGAGCCCTGTTTAACGAATATGCTTTCAGCCTCGAGGAACTCCACCCGTGATTTTCAAGCCCTCAGACGCCACTGCATCACTCACCTGCATGATTTTGTCATTCACATTACTAAATGTGAATGACTTTAAGAAACTTAAAGAACTTAAAAGAACCTTAAAGAAACCACTGGCTGTAAACACAGTCCTCCGAGCCATCCAGAGATGCCACCTAAAACTCTATCATGCAAAAAGAATAAAGCCATTGTTAAGCATGATCCAGAAGCGCCGCCGTGTTCTGGGGGCCAAGGCTCATTTAAAATGGACTGCACCAAAGTGGCAAAGTGTCCTGTGGTCAGACGAGTTCAAATTTGACATTCTTGTTGGAAAACATGGGAGTCATGTCCTCTGTGCTAAAGAGGAGAAAGACCACTCCTCCTGTTATTAGCGTTCAGTTTAAAAGCCAGCATCTCTGATGGTATGGGGATGCATTAATGCATATGGAGTGGGACACTTGTGTGTTTTAAAAAGCACCATGAATTCTGAAAGGTATATCAAGGTTTTAGAGCAACATACTGTATGCTCCCCTCCAGATGACATCTATTCCAGGGAAGGCCTTGTGTATTTCAGCAGGACAATGCCAAACCACATACTGCAGCTATTACAAAAATATGGCTTCGTAGTAGAAGAGTCCGTGTGCTGAACTGGCCTGCTCGCAATCCTGATCTTTCTCCAATTGAGTGAACATTTGGCACATAATTAAACTAAAAGTTCATCAAAGGAGACCCAAAACTCTCCAGCAGCAAGAAGCCTATATTAAACAAGTGGGATCAAATTCCAATGGCAAAATGCGAGAAAGTTGAGTCTCCTCAATGCCCAGACGACCTCCACTTTGTTAAAAAGAAGAGGGGCTGCTACACCATGGCCCCTGTCCCAACTTTTTTGAGACCTGCGGCAGACATCAAATTTGAATTGAGCTCATTTTGTGGATAAAATTGTAAAATTTCCCAGATGCAAGATTTACTGTTATCTCTGTTCCATAGTGAATAAAATACTGCCTGGTGTGATTTGAAAGTCATTGCATTTTGATTTTATTCCCAATTTTCACGTTGTCCCAACTATTTCGGAATTGGGGTTGTACATGTTTACTTTTGTACTAAATCAGGATTACAATTACCTGCTGAGATTACCTGCTTCAAATCACAACATCATTCAAATTTTTTCTCTCATTACTCGTATTTCAGGGATATAATTAAGTTCACCAGACAAATCATGAAATATCTTGTCTTTATAAAATCCGCAAAGAAATACAAGTCAAACTAAATTTAGAAATCTCTGCTTTCTTTTTTGAGATGCGTTTTCCTCACCGTCCCAGCTTTTCCTGGATTGAGGAGAGTTGTAATTTGAAGATAAATTGCTCCTTTGCATACCCTGAACTGTTGCTGCCATTACTACCATTTTGTGAGCGCATTGAGTATGCTGAAGGGTAAAGTTTAAATCACTGGCTCCCGTAAGAATCCAGAAACATATTTTTGAAGAACCTTCTCACATACATGCTCTTTTAAAAAGACTCACGGGGGGTCCTGGAAATAGGATTAATTTATGGTTACTCCCATTGTTGTTCACTCTCTTTTCCAAACGCTTGTAAGGAATGATTAGCTTTTGAGGTCTACAACACTGTGTTAACACTGAAGGATATATTATTGGTGCTGGCTAAGAAAGGATTATCACAAGGCTTCCAATGCCTGAGTAAATCCCCGCCAGAATAGGTGCAGGGGATTGAATTTTTTTGGAAAATATCAGAAAATCATGAGCGAGCAAGCTTTTATTTCTTGACATCCTGTAGATTTCTTCTTTTGCGGGAATTTTTTTCTAGTGTTTTGATCCAAAAAGAAGTGAACACATTTCTGCAAAAAATGAATTCAGCTGGAGTGGTGGCACATCTTTTCACCAGAGTCCTCTACATATTGCCTTACCTCAAATAATAATCCTGCCTTTATGGGTTTTCAACACCTGCTATTTCACAGCAGAAAATAGAAGGACTAATATTCCCGGGGTTGTCATAACAAAATACTTAACTGAGAAGAGGCTATGAGAAAAAAAAACAAAAAAAAAACAATGGACATTGCCTTCCAATCAAAGGGAATTCTTGATTCTTGCAAGGAGTCCTTCACGTAAAAGGCATTCACAATATAATCCCAGATACAGATGAAGTGCTGATGTATTTAAGGTCACTAGAATGAAGACAAAATGGATGCTAAAAAGAGCCTGTCTTTTCAGATGGGATTCTTTTCAGTTTCATGAAACAAAATGTAGTACAGCTACACACATGCATGCCCCCATCAGGGATGTGATTTGGGTGAAGTGAGATTATCTGAAAATTTCGCCAGGGGTCTGGCTGGGTCCAGGGCAGCGCCCTGGTGGGTGGGGGTTCATCTTTGATTTCTAAGTCAAGTCAAAATTAGTCACAAGCTCCAAGCTTGTAAAGAATAAAAACTGCCACTATTGCACTCAGATGGAAGTCAATTAACATAGATAGCCAATCTATCAATAAAATCATTGACTTCTCAGTCAACTCCAAAATCATATCACAAAGTCACATGCTCATGGGATTTTATGAATTAAGACTTCCCTGAATGTATTGTGTAATAGCGAAAACGAGGAATAAGACCATAATCACTGTAGATACACACCACGAATAAATCTTTTTTCTTTTTGCAATCATCTGTAGAAAACATCCATGAGTTCTGTGAGTGTTCCAATTGTTGACTAAAAACACAATCCTGATGTAACTCCTGCAAATATGCATTACATATTAACCTGGTGAATAAGCCAAACAACAACGGAAAACAGTGTCACTAACTAGCCACATTCGGTGTCCAGTGACGCTCCATTTACATTTAAAAACTAAAGTGAAACTACGAGGAAGGGCTCCTCGTCGAGGTCCTGAAGCACCTTTAATTACACGACGCGATAGAAAAGTTGCCTGTCATAGTGGTATCACTCGCTCATATTGCTAAAGGTCATGGATTAGCTGGGCAGCTGATGTAATGACCATGATTTAGCTTTGGAGCTAGACTCCCAGCTGCGTTAGCACCGATAACCCGTGCATATGCTGCCCACAGTAACCAATTAATTCAGAAACACCAAAGTCAAAATGTAGGGTGATAATGCTTCATATGAAAGTGTGCGAAAGTGAGGTAGAAAAATAAAGGTCCATCAGGTTTGATGGTAAGCTTAAGTAATGCAATGTTATGGTATGACTGGCCATACTACCATTAATGTGAGCTGGCGAAGGTGCGTCAAAGAGCTAGGACGAGCACCCACTCGCATCCCCGGGGGTGATACACACTGAACCAACCACGCAACTTACCAGTGGTGTACAGGATTTGTCTCAACGAGTTACATAAAGGGATTCAGCCGTCAACCACTCACGCCGCTGAAACTTAGGCTACAAGACTGCTTCATCCTCGCTCCACTAGCCGAATGGGCTACACAAAATGCAGGGATACGGACTATTAATTGTTATTACTATACTACAAGCTATCAGTCGTCTCGAATATCCACAATATCTAAGTCGTTTCTTTTCCGCAGTGTCGAAATTTGCCGCCGCGGCCCCTACCCACACAGCATGACATTTGACTGGAATTAGCTGGCTAATTTGAAAACGGAATTCTGTAGAATACTTCATGCATAAGATCAATTCCGTTACGGAAATACTAAAAGTCGGAATGCTGTAGATATGAAATCATGAAACTCTGATTTTTCATGAAGGAATAATCAGAGTTTTATTTATTTATTTTTAATTTTGAAGATAAAAAAGTGGAATTAGCGGAAAATTCACATACCTGCCCCATTGATATAATGCTTATGCTAAAATGTGACGACTAGCCCTCGCTTCTTTACGCTGTGCCATCAGAAGATCATGAATTCATTGTACAATTTAGTTTGTGAAGCTACATGCACTTGGCCCACCAGAACTGGTCACTAGGGAGCAATAATCTAACAAATTTTAACCCAATTAACTCCTTAATTCCCAAAGAGGCCGCGGCGACTGTTGCCTTGCACATGAGGACCTACGGCGATAGCCTGTGATGGCGTGGCTGGGATTTGAAAGCCTGACCAAGATGATCACCTTAGCTGTGAGCCACTCAGAAGCCCGTTCTCTTAAAATGACCCGAATAGATAAATGAACAAGTCAAAGCAAAAAAGAAAATCACTTATGAAATTCTGTAAAGTAACTTTGCGTATAGATTAATAATCCATCATCCCAATGCTTGTGTGCTCAGACTTAGAATGACTTTGCCTATAGCATGTAGAATAAAACAATGGTTAATTACTTAGTATTTTGCTACATTGAATCCTCCCTCTTCTTCCATTTTGGAGCTGCAATTGAAACCACGGTGCTTTCTTTTAAAAATAACTGGCCCAACTGGCAGAGGAAAAAGTAAAAGTAGAGGTATCACCTCAGTACCTACCTGCTATTGAGGCAACAGTAGATGATGGGGTTGTACATGGTGGAGCTCATAGCCAGCCAAAGCACAGACAAATACACCTGCTGGATGTACTTCCACTTGTTCAGCCGTTTGTTGACCCCAGTGACGATAAAGTAGATGTGGTATGGCAGCCAGCAGATGGCAAAAGTCACGACCACGATGATCATCATCTTTACCACCTGTGCAGAAAGCGGAGAGGTGATGGCCATCTGCCAAGCTAAATTTGCGTGCCTGCTTTACATGAAGAAACATTCAGATAGGTTTCAGGGAACTGAGCAAGAGTCACAATGTTAGAAAAAGTCTAAAATGTCCCTTCAGTGCCCACTGAGAATAGAACTTGAAGTCCCCACAAGCAGCTTTTTTGCTTGTCACAGTTCATGAGCACACATAGAACCAAAACAATACACGAGATGTTTATACTTTATAAGTTTATACTGAACTCAAGTGGCTCAGCAACCTGCATAACAAAGTCAAATAGGCAAGTACAAGGGACAATCAATGTGTAAACTACATTAACTGCTCTTTTAAATCTCTGTGTTCATGCATTCCACAGGGAGACTGTAAGATTTATTTAAACTCATAAACTTGAATTGGTTAGCAAAGACAGGCTGCCCTGGTTGATAAGTCATAAAACCAATAAAAAACAAGTTTGGACACCCACCCATTGCCCTTGTCTTCAACTTAGTAAACCCCGTCCCCTGCTCAGAACCACCACCCCCCTTCCCCCCCGGTGACCATCTGCCTAACAGGACAAGAGTTTCAGTCCTGTAAGAAACTCACACAATCTTTACTGTCTAAGTATAACTCAGCATGCAGCTAATGCCTTACTGACTTGCTGCTAAAGAGTCAGAATAACAGTTTTGATGCCCACTCTCATTGCCACTGTCCAAAAGGACAGCGGAAGCAAGCTTGTTGTGCTGCCATTAGGCCATTACGTGCAAAGCGAGCAATCTGGAATTTTGCCACTTCTCTGTCGGTTAAAAGGCCATCCTGCTCGGCTTGACAAATGGCGGTTATTAAATCATGCGTGGTCAATTGTGCTGTCGAGGAAGAGCCAAGCCAGCCTGGCTATCTGCTCTTTCTCATCTGTTCTACATCATGCGCCAGTTCTTTTACCTTGCTTCAACAAGCATAGCCACGCATCATTGTTTATATCCATGATCCCCTCCCTAAGTCTATACTGGCTGCCTCACAGGGACATTTATAGAGAGTGCTGAACAAACCACGTCGGAATGTGACCAATATTTATTTGATACATAATATTTCTAAACATTGTATATTGGCAGGGTAACCACCTGAGAAAACTTGTTTTATGCTAGATGTACAAATACAGTACCAGTCAAAAGTTTGGACGCACTTTGCTAATGTCACAGCGTTCTGTTTTTAGATAAATTTAAATGGCTAAACTGTGTCCTTCTCGTGGCGACCTGGGTTTGACTCCGGCTCAGGTCATTTGCCGAGTGTCATCCTCATTCTTCTCCCCAGCTTTCCGACCTCTCTGTACTCTGTAACTCTCAAATAAAGGTGAAAAAATCCCCAAAAATAATCATTTTCCAACATCTGAATAAAAGACAAGCTGTTCTGGAACTTATTGGGAAAAAAGTTGATGAAAACAAACACGGCCGCTCAGCAACAAACTCATTATAGCCATATAACTGCTCTTGTGAGAAAAAAAAGTGAGTATTCTCAGTAAATATGGCAGAAAAAATGTTAGTTAGTTTGATGGATTTAAGAATTAGATCTCTTTTTTGCAAAATAAACAGAACCTATTTCTTTATTTAACATGTCTTGTAAGAAAAATGTGGAAACGTTCGTACTTCTGACTGGTACTGTATGCTTTAGGGCCCCTGATTGACAAAAAAATAATAAAAAATCAGGCGAGGAACTGTAACGTGTAAAGTCTGAATCACCTTTCCAGGAGTTTGCTCCGCTGTTCAACCACCACGTGTAGTCATAAGATCCACCGTTTAATCATTCATAAATCCAACTCAGTTCTACTTACTGGGGACAAAAATTTTAGAAACACCCCTGAAAAATGGCTTTTGCTTTGTAGTTTTGAGACCACAACAGCTAAAGCATCTAAACAATTTATTCCTCTTAATTTGAATGCTAATGTGAAGAATGTGCCTGCATAGTAGAGCTCTGACAAGCAGCATTTTTTCCTCAATAAGTTAGCTCTGCAAGGTGAAGACACTGACATGGTGACTGTCTTCTGCACTACTTCTCAGGGTAGAGATACTTTTCAAGGCAAGTTGGTGGTTACTGGTAAAAAAATCAGTATCTACAGGTGTATGTCATTTAAACAGTCCAATGTAAGGCAGAACAAATCAAACCTTCACATTAGTTTATATTCAAGTGTGAAATTCACTGAATATTATTATTCTGTAGATACCAAGTATGTAAAATTAATATGAAGACTGAAAGCAGTGCTTTGAAAATGATATTTTACCTTTATTGCATTGAAAACTATATAAAGGCACATTATTCGCTGGTTCACGCCTTGAAATTGATTGTTGAAATATGAAATACTGTACGTTGCATGAATACAAATTGAACTTTGTATTCATGCAACATACAGTATTTCATATTTCAACAAATTTCAGAGAGTTAAGTATTTTTACTGTGCAGTACGTCGTTGTTGTTGATGGGGAACAATAGGTGTGGGAGTCACGCACAATACAACAATACATTGAGCTTAAGTATTTTCCTCATCCTTTACAAAACATTTGTACAGGCCGTAAATTTTATTAACAACAATTCTTGCATTGTAATTCTATGAATGAAGTGTATATACTTACCTGTCATTGTGGAAAAGCTTACATTGGTTGATCTAAACATCCTCTTAAAAAAGGATTTCTGAGCATAAAACTGCCATGTGCGTTAGGAGTTATGTTGATAATGCTATAGCTAAAAAAATATATGGAAGCAAATCGTAGTTCTGCTTCATCTTGAATATTTGTGGTGATTGAACAAGTTCTCTCTCCTCAGGGCAGAGATCTCCCATAAAAGCTGACCCAAAGAGAAATCTTTTGGATGCACAAGTTTAAAGCAATGTCTCCTCATGGATTGACTGATGATTTTAACTTGATTGATTTTTCCGTGATATGCCCTATTGCCTTTGATGGCTGAATTATTGAAAGGTTTTGCCTATTATGTCTCCTATGTCCCAGGATCTAGCTTACACAATTTTATTTTAAGTATATTATATTCTTTTTACTATTTACTGTTTTTACTTTGCCATTTCCATAGTGCCCACAGTATTTAAATATTTTTTCTTTTTCCACAGTATTTACTCGCCTTTTTACCTCATCAATTATCACTGACTGTCATAGATGCTGTTATTTCTCAATCTTAACCTATGTACAAAACCCAAAACCAGTGAAGTCGCAAAATCAACTTTTTTACTTGGTAGTGCTATGCTCCTAAGTTCAAAAATTTAAAATTTACGAGCGCACACACCAAAATCTAAGAAGCACCTATATATATATATATATATATATGTTTATAAAATACAGTATAATACTCCACATTAACACAACAACTGTCTGCAACAAATAAAAGTTATTAAACAATGTGAGAGTCTTGAGTTCATTGTTTAACAAAAGTTTCCACTGCATTGGCTTTTGCCATATCCTGAGGTCAGGATTAAAAATTGGCTCTCTGCCCTTCCATCCATCTCTTCACTGCCTGGGAGGCATCAAATATGTCCAGAGAAGGACCCTCCACACTGACCCCAATCAAATCTTCAACCAGCGGCGGCTTGTCGGCCGTAACGAAGGGAAGCCAAAACCTCGCCCTTCAAAGCTTAATGACTTCAACATTTCGCAGTTCACTTTTCTTTATCAGCAGTTGCTCATACGAATTGGTAGAAGGACAATCAAATTTATTCTCGATAGCAAATGACGACGCAAATTATCAATACGTCTTTATAAATTCGTTTGCGAGGCCTCTTTCGCAAGAAGCCAGGACAGTCCATTTTCTACAATCTTAATATAGAAGAAATGAATGCGATCTTGCACAGCTTATTGCTTATTGAGCCTCACTAATCAATTTGCAAATCTATCCCGTTTTATGAGCTTCTTGAGCGCGGAATTTATTGCGAACGACTATGGTAATTTATGTCGTAACTGAAGTGTGAAACAAAACCCCTCATAATTTCGTGATGCAATGTATAACAATGCTATCGAAAATAAATTAGTAAACTGCGAAAGGTTTAAGTCATTAAGCTTTGAAGGGCGAGGTTTTGGCTTCTATTTGTTACGCCGACGACCCGCCACTGTTTAAATGAATGATTGAAAACAGGACATGAACAATCATTAACTTTAAGGGATTGTTTTGGCTTCCCCTGTTGCCAATTCACGAGCCGCCACTGTCTTCAACTGTGTTAGGGTTAAATGCAGATGTGACGTAAAGTTGTGTTTGTTTCCGCTTCAATATTGCAGTATTAATCAGTCTATAGAGGTAACTTTATTTGTTTGCTTATTACAACATGAGATGATGTTATAATGAGTTGGATACGTTTGTTTTAAGATATATGCCGCATGCCATTGTCATCTGATTTCTTCATTTTAGGGAAAACCCAGCATGTACATGCAACATATAAACGCTTACAAGTGGAAAGGTGGTGAAAAAATTATGATTCTGCCTTGTGTGCTTTTTGTGCTTGAGCGTTTTTTCCCCGTGTCTCTCTTGATTTGTGTTTCAGCTCCATTCCCGCGGCCTGACCACCTGTTCCCCCTCGCCTGGTTCCTGTGATGTCGTGTGACAGCCTGCATGCCTGAGTCTCCTTGTCCAATCGCGTTTCCTCTTTCGATTTTGGCTTTGTTATTTCATTCATTGCTTCCACCTGAGCTTAATTCTGGGTCTTGCAAAACTCAGTGAATGTGTTCTCTGAAAACTAAGAGTGAATGCTTTCTCTGACAGGTCCATTCCTAACCGTACTAACCAGCACTTAAGGGTGTGTAAATATTCAATCACGTAGTTACTAACCTAATTAACTCATTAGTGAGTGCGTGCGTTTCTGGCTTTAAGTAAATTCTGCCTGAAGCTTTCCCTGATTAACTGGGTTGAAAGTTGTGCTTTTCTTTGCTCTTCTTGTGGTTCTTTTGACTTGTCACGGTTAGATTACCTTAATCTAAACCATCTAGTTTGATCGATCCTCTTGGCGTCTTGTCTCGAGTCACTATTGTTACCCGGTCCTCGTGAATTTGTTTATTAATCCCATGTGTTTCTGTGTCCCCTTGAGGATGCCTGCCTTATCCCCACCTCCTCCCTGGTGTATTTATTCTGGAAAGAGGGTAGAGATGTCAGTCCGGACTTCGCACGCGTTTACCTGACTCTGAACGGCATTGAGAATCCCTGTTCCCGAGCATCCCAAGCATTTCCGTTGTTTTTTAAGTTACATGTTCTCATTTGTCTTAGACCGTGTTTTTCGCCAGCTTGTTTTTGTTATTTATTTCTATCCACTTGTTGACTGTGTATTTTAGTTTTTTCCCTGCCCTTGGCAGAGTACCTAGGTTCTCCTGGTTCAGTGCATGTGCACGGTGTTTCTTTTCGGCCAGTGTGCCATGTTTTCCCCGTGTCTGGGTTTCTAATAAAACCTCCTGGATCCTGCACCTGGTGTCCACCTGGCCCATTCCCAGACAAAAATGTAGTTTTATGATTTTTGCAGATAGGCTGCTTAAGACACAAGCGAAGAAACCGAGATGACGATTTTAGGTTGGCGCATGCGCAGAGGCAGCATATTACCGTGAGGCAGCATATTTTGATTGGTTGCAACAATTGTCAGAACACCGGACCTACTTGTTGACGCTGATTTGTCTCAGCATTTTCTGTTTCGCACTTTCTCCATGTATGGAGGGACTTTCACGTTTAAACTGTTTGAACTCTGTTGCTAACACGCAACTGTTACCTGTGAGACCTGGGCCATAATATTTACAATGAACACAGTGCATTTTACCTTCTTTAAACCTCAGCCATTAAAAATTTCGACGCCACTCTGTGAAAATAATAAACTCTTTTCGTCACCGGTTCTTCCGAATCACCGTTGCAGTCATTGTCACGATTCTCAGTTTCTGTACCTTTTGTTACCAACTCGTTTTTTTGAATGTTAACGGTACAAAAAAAAGTCTTCTATTGTGCTCCGTTTCATTTCTGTCTAAATCTTGTGAAGAGTTACAATAGTAACTCTCAGTACTGCGAAATTGAGTGACTGACGACTAATTTTAACCATTCTAGAATCAGTACTGAGATTTAGGATGTCGCACTCCACTTTGATTGGTCAGAATAATCACTGTCAGCTCAAGGGAACCCACTGGGTGCACTCCATTCTTATACTGGTATGCCCGGCACGGGTATGTTGAGTCGATGCATGCACTGCTCCGATACATACGCCCATCTCTATTTAAGCTGCAGCGGCGGTTTGCATGCCCACTGACTACCAAATGTACAGGAAAAGAAGTGTTTAATTGGGAGGAAAAGCAGTCATACAGGTTTAACTATTTTACTTCAAAGGTCGCACAGTGTTAATTTTGGTTGCATATGCGACCAAAACGGTTGCAATTTCGAGCCCTGTTGGTTAATTGTTTAATTAAATTCTCCGCCCTTAAAGAGGTGTGTGTAATGGTACCTCCTTCCGAGCCATATCACTCTGAGAAATGTACACTTGTTACGCTCCCATGATAACATCGAAAGGAATTAGTGTTTTTATTAAAATAAAGGTGTGGAAAGAAGTCTTTGGCTTTTATATTTAGTGTGCCGCTCTCCCTTTTTGGGATTTTTCATGAGTGAAGTTATTACCTCTTTGAATGTTGCCTCTTAATAAACACTAAAGGTAAATAAATAGCCTACCTGTTGTGTTCTGTGGGTCCCCGTGCGTTTGGTAAGTCAATTTTAGGTTTTTATTATTTTTGTGATGTTCGTTTTGAGTCTGATGTCTTAGTGTTTCACATTTCATTCCTCTCCCGTGTTATTCCAGTCCACGTCTTACCCATGTACGGTCTTTGCTTCCTCCCCGGTCGCATCATCAGTTCGTTGCAGTTTTTGTCTTAATTGATTGTGACACTATTTCGGGTGATTTAATGGCTTCTGGGTTTCAATCTTCCTTCCGTTCTCCTTTGCTTGCTTCCCCTTGCTTTTGCTATCTTACTAACCTGTACTAACAGTTTGTTGTTTTCTAGAATTTATTAACCAAACTAACACTGTGTATATAAGACTAACGTACTAACGAGCACCCGGGATTGTATAGCTGCACTTACTAATTGGCTAATGATCTCTCAGAAGTAGCCCAGTTTCAGTCTCCGCCTCTTGCTTTTGTTTAACTTGCTTTGCTGTGCTTTCTGCAGACCCTCTGCATTTATCTTACCTGTCCTGCTTCTCATTCTATGCACTTAGGAGTCTTATATTCAGTTTATTTATCCCATCTTTGGGATTGTCTTGTGATCCTCTTCTGCGTGTTAATGTTTGCTGTTTCATGTAATTAGGTTTCCCTCGTGTTCTACCCCTTGTTAATTATGTTATTTTCTGCACCTGTGTTTGTCCATGCCCCCGCCCTATAAATGTTTCCTGCCAGCAGTCAGTTTCAGATCTGACTTCACATCACACGCTCTCGCACCACTCCTTGCCCCCGCTTACATTCCCTCCGGTCCCCATTACTCTCTCTGTGTTCTTTTCCATTTGCCTTCATGCCCCATCCCAGCCTGCCCTAGCCTGCTGTTTTCCTGAGCCAGCCCCCGTCTGAGTCTGCCCCCGCCTGCTGTGATCCTGAGCCTTCTTCCTGCCAGCTGTGCCTCCTGAGTCAGCTACCTGCCAGCTGTGCCCGTCGCCTAGTCCTGTCTGCCCCGCCTGATGTATCTGAGCCTCCTGGTGTTCCTTAGATGGTATCCGAGCCTCCTGGTGTTCCCTAGATGGTACCCGAGCCTCCTTGTGTTCCCTAGATGTCATCTGAGCCTCCTGATGTTCCCGAGTCCTCCAAGTCTGCCCCCCCGATATTTTCCCAAGCCTTCTCTTGGCCAGCTGTGCCTCCCGAGTCAGCCACCTGCCAGCTGTGCCCGTCGTCTCGTCCTGTGCCTGCCCTCCGCCTGACGTCTCCGAGCCTCCTGCTGTCCCCGAGTTGCCCCAGTCTGTTTCCCGAGCTGCCCCAGTCTGTTTCCCAAGTTGCCCCAGTCTGTTTCTCGAGCTGCCCCAGTCTGTTCCCAAGTTAGTTGTGAGTCCTGAGTTTCTCTCCCCGTTCAGTAATGTCGCACGGTGGTTATGTTGGCCTGTGTGCCTCGTTTTTCCCTCCCAAGATATTTAGTTTAATTAATAAATAATTTTTGGTCTTCCCTGCAAATGGCGTCTTTCCCCCTTGTTTCCTTGTTCCGAGTTTCCTAGTGTTTTCCCCAGAAATCGTAACAGAAGTCAGATCTCCCCCGAGACGCCAGCGGGATCCCCTCTCTGAGCTGCCTTTCCTTTTTTTTTCTCCCCCCTGTGTTTCCAAGCTCCGTGTTCCCAGTGTTTCCTAGTTTCCTTGTGTCCCCTTGATGTTTCTTGTAAGCGCCAGGAGGCGCTTATTTAAGGGGGGGGGTACTGCTGTGTTCTGTGGGTCTCCGTGCGTTTGGTAAGTCAATTTTAGGTTTTTATTATTTTTGTGATATCCGTTTTGAGTCTGATGTCTTATTGTTTCACAATTCATATGTCTCCTGTGTTATTCCAGTCCACGTCTTACCCATGTACGGTCTTTGCTTTCTCCCCGGTCGCGTTATCAGTTCGTTGCAGTTTTTGTCTTAATTGATTGTGACACTATTTCGGGTGATTTAATGGATTCTGGGTTTCAGTCTTCCTTCCGTTCTCGTACTAACAGTTAGTTGTTTTCTAGAATTTATTAACCAAACTAACACTGCGTATATAAGACTAACGTACTAACGAGCACCCGGGATTGTACAGCTGCACTTGCTAATTGACTAATGATCTCTCAGCAGTCGCCCTGTTCTAGCCATGATAAAGCATAGTGGACACACACTGCCTATTTCTCAAAAAAAACAAAGATACTGATTTGTCTGACCGCAATATGTATTTTTACTGTGAGATGGTCCATCACAGATGACTCAGAGCCCAGAAGAAGACAGTGAGAGGACATTATTGACATGAGGCTTCCTTTTTGCAGTATTAATTTTAAGGATGTTACCACAAATGGTCGAATTTGGCAAAGGTACTCCTGAGTCCCCAACTTGCTTTTTGATAAATGACGGTTCTTGATAAAGTGCTGTCTGAGTGATTACAGGGATTCAGTTGGCTTTCTGCCTTTTCACACAGAAAGTCCTCCAGATTCCTTGAATCCTGTAATTATACTGTGGGTAAAATATCCGAATAGCTTCCTATTTTTCATTGAGGAACATTGTTTTTAATCCTTACAATTATTTTTTACACATTTGTAGGCAACTTGTAGGCAATCCTCGGCCAATCTTTGCTCTTAAAGGACTACACTGGATGCTACTTTTATACAAAATCATGATTACGTTAACATCAGCCGTTTCAAATCACTTGAATATTTAAATTTTTTTTACCCCATCAATCCTTAATGGCCCTTGCCTCAAAATATTTGGAATTTTTTGCCAGCCTGAATGGCAGGAATGGATGGACAGTGCTGTGAGAAAGTATTTGTCCCATTTCTGATTCCTATTATCTTTGCATATTTATCACACATACACGCTTATGATCATCAATCAATTTTACTATTAGACGGGGGAGTTGTGACATATTTATCGACACGCAGTGAAAATTTCGTAGAAAAAGTCAAGTTGCGCAGAAAGCTCGCCAGCTCCAACCTGGTTTACTTTCTGTGCAGTGGTGATTTGGCTGACAGGCGCACAGTGCGTACACGTCACCGAAACCTCACATGCAGGTTTTCAGAACGTCAGGAACATTTCAATGCAATAAATAATTACAGCAACCACTATTTAATGTAACTATCTGAATGAGCACATAAATTATAGTATCTATATCCATTGTCCTGATGTCAGATCAAAGAGAGAGAGAGAGACAGAGGTACATGTGGGCATGTGAGCGTGTGTGTAGGCTATGTGGGTGTGTGTTCTTCAGCTGCTGTCTCACCGGATGCAAAATTCCATTCAAGTTTCTAATGGTAATAATTTGCGAATGCCCAAGCTGGCCAGCTCACTGATAAACGTCATGCTTAATATAGACGTAAGCGGTGTAGAAAACATGCCTGAAGCAGAAAAGTAAAATGCAACATTAATGCATCATGCAGATATAGGACAGAGGCTTCTTTATTCCAATTTTAAAGGTGAGGAGAGGAGCTCATTTGATTGGAGAAGATTTTCACTCAGCTGTGTTAATCCCACTCAAGACTTCACTCCTCCCTGTTTGCCACTTTTGCCAGCAGGAGGGACAGAGAAGTACTTGCACCAGGATACGCCAGGCACGAAATTGCAATATACGCCTGGACACACCCCGTTGGCACGGTGCTCCCCCATTCGCCGCGCATTTAGAATTTAGAGCCCTTGGTCTTTAATAAATCAAATCATCATACAGGTTTTGAATGCTTCTTTACCTACATCATTTGCATTTACTCAGGTTCTTTGTCTGATTCTAAAAATTTTGATTATCTGAGGCATTTAAGTATGTAAAATATGCAAAAATAGAAAAAAATGGGGAATGGGGAAAATGCTGTTTCACAGCACTGTATATTTAACTCTTTTCAGCACAGACCTATCTTGAACTAATTTCCTCCAAAACAAAAATGATAAATGCTCTTCAACCACTTTGACTACAGGCTGTGAGGTTTTACGAAATGAACCAAGTGCGACAACCAGTAGAATACAAAAAGGAGGCTTTATATCTGAAGGGGGAAAACCTCCAACAGAGCTGGCAACAGTACAATGTCCGCAATCCAAAATCAAAGTCCAATGGGCGTAATCCAGAATCAAAACCAGGGCACCAATCGCAAAATCCGTAGTCAGGCAAAAAAAGGTCGATAAACAAGAATGCGGTACAATACAGGGAATATGCAAAGCTCGTAGTCAGGCGGTCCAGTCAGAAAGCTAAATCACTAAGAATCAAGGCGTAAACAAACGTGGCATAGGAAGAACGATCTGACAAGAAAGTGAACCAAACAGACATCTTCAATACACCTCTGGGAGAACACATGATCAGGGAGAACAGGTGCAATCAATGGTAACAATGATCAGGCAGAGACACATGAGGAATAAACTAATTACACGAATTTGGCTGTAGGCAAAATGCAGACAGGGATCACAAGACAAACCTATGAACAGAACAGCTCCGGTCAAGGAGTACTAAAGTGTATAGTTTAAAGAAAAGGAAAGCATAAAGTATAAGTGGAGATCCACAGAAAACTGCAGCAGAGATAATTAGGGATAGGCAAGGAGGCGGAGACTAGAATAGGGCGACTGCTGAGAGATCATTAGTCAATTAGTAAGTGCAGCTATACAATCCCGAATGCTTGTTGGGTAAGTTTGTCAAAATATACAAAGTTAGTGTGGGTTAGTAATTAGTGAAAACAATAAACTGTTAGTATGTGTTAGTAAGATAGTAAAGTAAGAGGAAGGAAGAACACGAGATAATGAAAGAAGATTGAAACCCAGAAACCAATAAATCACCCGAATGAGTGGCACGCAAGACAAGGGACCGTGAGCAAAGATACACACATGACAAGACAGGGGAGACAAAGTGCAAAGCATGGAAAAGGAAATATGGCTACGCATACTATGAGCATGAAAAATACTAAAACATGAAAATCCAAATTACCAATACACAATAAACAATCCTAAGAATGGTCAGTCTTGAGCAATAATTCAGAAACACAGATCAGTCAGAAATGCAAGGCATGAACATGGGCAATGCAGAACTGAACATGAGCAAATAGCAGAATCACAACACAGGCATTATCATGGTTTTGTTTCAAGGGTCACCGTCAGTAGATTGTGCTAAAAAAAAGTCAGAATTGCTGAGATTATTACCCAAATAGAGTAACAACACTGGAAATATAAGTTTTTGTCGGACAGAAAAATATTTTTCCTTTCTACTGCCCCTTTAGTGCAGTGATCTTCAGCCTAGAAAAATAATACAGCCACAGCCAGATGGCTGAACAACTGTAGGTTTAAATATTACGATTCTGTGACTAAAAATTAGTATTTTATGAATTTTTTGTCTTGGCTATGTTTATGGGCCACTCTCTGATATATGAGTCTGGAAGGGCAAATTTTCAGATAAGCTCCATCAAATAACTAATGCATTTGTTTCTAACAACTATTATGCTAGTTAAGGATGGCAAATGCCAATTTCAGAAAAATTGCATTTTGGGGCCAAATTTCCCATTTTAAAGTCCTTTTCAGATATGGGTCATTCTTGAAATTAAAGTCAGCTTTTTGTGATTTGAATGAGTGTCAAACTCAGCAGCAAAAATAATCTATTGTTGAGGTTGTTATTTTTTCAACTTTTGCAGCAAAGGTCCCTGCAGACTTAAAAGCTGGCCTTTTTAAGGGGTGAAAATATACACTGGTGAATGCCGTCACACACGTAATGCATGGCAAAGTTTTCATGAAATCTTAGGTAAGATATGAAAAACCTGATTATTAATTAAATTAATCATACCTTCCATGCTCGGAGGGCATAATTTCCTCAGTCCCACAAATAGAATCTGTTTTATAGCCAAAAATGTACCAGTCACACACGTAACGCGGTGTTACGTGAGTGATATTTGACGTTACATGTGAGACCAAAGTACAAAGCCTATGCTATGACAGGACATCAATGTTTCCTTTATTTTTGGACTAATAAAGATTTAGTTCACACTTCTGCCACAAGGTAGAGTAGGTTATCTCTATCCAGAACAACAACAACAACAATGGCTAGTGCCTTCAACATGAAGGTCAGCCACCCCAGCAATTGACCCAAATATTTTTCCAGATTATTGCAACTTTGATGTGTATACCCATGTGCAAAGCAGGAAAGAATTTAGATGCAATATCATGGAATATGTGAGGTTCAGAAAGTAATGAGAAAATGCTGTGAGTTGGATTAAATTAACCCCTTTGCGCAGAAGCCAAATATGGCTATTTATCCGTTACCCCATTTAATGCTTTATAATTCAAGATTTAAGCTTTATAGAAAGGGGTAATATGGCTATTCCTTTATATTTTGGTTTAATTTCATGATTCTGGTTGAGAAAAGGGGCTGCAAACACAAAAAAAAAATTCTACATTGAAAAAGTAAAAAAAAAAAAAAAGTAATACTGAGGATTGGCTGGGGGTTGAAACAATACATTTTTGAGGATTATAAACTCCTTGACCACAAGTATTCTTCATATGAGCATTAAATCTTATTTGGCTTTGAAAGAGGAAGCCAAATGAGACAGCTCTCCAGGTGGCACACACTGCCCTCAAAATGGCACACTGTCAAATCATAAAATAATCATACTTTTTAACACAAATCAACTTCTGGTGCTTAAAATTCAATATCAATTCATGAATGTCTGGTTTAATTTAGCAAGGGTTTATCAATATAGGCACAGCTTGACATCAGAGGTCACCAGCACCCTCTCCAAACCAAAAAATGCATGATAAAATGAGTTTTGTCCATTTTGCTACAAAGCCGTATCAGAAAGCACACTTCCTCATTAACGGAACTTCTTATTTTATGGTCAGAACGTTCACTCTGATGGTAAGCTCGCTGTTTGCAATTCCAATTTGAAGGTGACTTAAACTAACCAGTGAAATGTTACTGTTGTTCACTTCTGTCCACCCTGTTAATACTGCCAAACTTAATATTCCGATCATGAGCATTGGCTAGTACAAAGGCTGTATGTTAAACACCTCCATGCTTGCTTACAAGGACCTACAATAGCCACATGTATGATTTTATTTAAATGAAATGGAATTACGCATTGCAGGATTTGCACGCGGTCACACACGTAACAAAGACGTCACACACATGACACACACAATTTAGGTTGTATTATGTAAATCAGCAAGGTGTTTTTATTAAAGTTTTGATTAATGCAAACAGGAATAACTACTGCTAAAGTTGATAAATCCAAAGTGTCATTATCTTTGTTCAAATCACTGAACTTTTGGAATGTAAATTAAATGTTGCGATTGACCCATTTTCTGTGTCACACACGTAACGCAGCCTCTTCCTGGTCCTGCACTTCCGATGTTTTAATATGTTTTAATAAGTTGATGCATCACATTGATAGTTAAGCCTGGATATCTTGTGGTTGTCCTATATTGATCCCCATCTGAAACCCAATTAAAGTATAGTGCATTGAAAAATGTCACAAATATCTTCCAAATGTCACACACGTAATCACCCTTGTCCATGTTCCAACAAACAATTTTGGTGTGTTCAAATCTCCCTGCATTGGTCAAATTTGCTTTTACAGTACATTCTTGAACTTCTTTGTTTCAGGGTATTTTGCCCATATGTAGCCAAGTTTTCATCCAAGTATACCCCGCCAATTCCCTGCATTGGTGTGCGATTTTATCTGCTTATTAAAGTCGCTTCCAAAACTCCCTTGCTTCATTGTCAAAGTCCCCTCCCCCTTATAAATCACTGCATACTACAATTTTTTGCATTACCCATATCAGCCCAAGGTTTTTGACGTAGGGTTTGTAGCATATACAGATCAACAAAAAATACCAATGTGACTGCAAAATGGAGTACATTGTGTTTTAGAAATACACATAGTAAAGGAAACTGAAAATGGAGAAATGGAGGAAGCTTTGAAGGTAGCATTCGTGTGAAGTGCTATTGCTGAATAGAGCTGAAATTATTGCAGGTGAGCTGCAGTCCACATGTCCTGTGCCAGGTGGTGATGGTTCACATTCATTATTTAGGTTTTGTGTGCGCATGGTGTCAGTATGACATGGTTCAGAAATCTAATCACGATGGTGAAGGTACACAGGGCCTGGACTGTGGCAACGCATATCTTTCTTTAAGGACCTGAGGCCAGCCCATTAATGGGTCATTTAATATTTATCAGTCAATTATAACTTAATTACAATTTGTGTGTTGTGTGGGCGCAGATAACATTAATCAAAGAGCTGATCAAATTTCACATGGCCAATTTCGACAAAAACACTCAATTATAAGTAAATCAATATACAGGCAACAAAATGTATTCACCCAGCACCACTTGCTTTGAGTGTGAAAGAAGGGGTCTTCTTTCTAATACACATCAGGTACAATTAATTATTTCGAAAGTTTAATAATATCTCCAGCAATTAAAATGAAAACCCATTTCAAAAAAATTGAGGCATAAGAAGTTGAATTACTGTAAATCTGAGACATGAAGCTAGTACATTTAACATACTGATATTAAAATATACTCAGAGCCAATCATACAACAGGTTGTAAGGCCAGTTACTGATCAAAGTGGTATTGTCATCCTAGACATCGGTACTTCTACCTGTGCCGTTATATTCAGGAGTTGTATAGGCTGATGGGAACTCTTAAAAGCATTTTTAAATTGTGAGCTACAATAAAATTGCAATTTACAGACACCACAGTGAAAATAAACATTTCAATAAAACTGGATTGCATTAATTTACTGAAGTCAACTGAGCCACAGCCAAAGTAATAAATTGTGCATTTCAGAGTTAAAATGGCAAATGTCTCAAAAAATTGGTCCTGCAGATGCTGAGTCTTTATTTCCCTTTTATAGTAAATTCATAAATTACCCTATTATTCAAAGAGAGTGCAGAATATTAATCAATGATTACACCTTCATTAAAGCAAATGAAGACCACAATGGAAAAATGATCAGTCACATTTTCACATTGTGGAGAAATGATTAATTAAAAATTCAAAACGATCTTAGAAACAAAGCACAGAAAAATATACAAAAATATTATAATGATATATAATATATAAAATATATAAAAATTCTAAATTTAAAAATTAAAATTAAATAAAATTTTTTCCTTTGTGGTGTTCAAATACTGCCAGTATATACAGTACCAGTCAAAAGTTTGGACACACTTTGCCAATGTCACAGCACTCTGTTTTTTCAGAAAATTCAATGGCTTAACTTATAATCTCAAAAGGAATCTTGTAAGTAGGTAAACAGTCAGAAGTGAAAAGAGAATAATTAACTTGTTTGAATAGTGTCGAAAATTCGGAATTCTCAAAGAAGCCATATATTGCTACGTAAACAGGCAAATAAGCACCTTCTATTTTCCAACAGTCAAATTAAAGTCAAGCGGTTTTGGGACTTATTGGGCAAAAAGGTATATTAAATTCATGCCTCAAGTGCAGCATCTCTTTGGGAAGTTAGATAGGCGTGCAGCTGCAAATTCATTATTGTCCTATGACTGTCCTTGTTAAAAAAAAAAAACGTGAGATTGCTCTGCAAATATGACAGCAAATGGTGGTTAGTTAGATGAATCTAAGAATTAGATTTTTTTTGCTAAATAAAAGCTGCTTATTTCTTTTTTCTTACAAAATATGTTAAATAATGTGGTTATGTCCAAACATTTGATTGCTACTATATGTAGTAAAATGTAATTTTAAAGAGTTACAAAACTGCTTAGTTCACAGAGGACGGCTAAGCTCTCTTCTCACACATGCAGAGTTGGATTGGTTTGTGCCAGAATGGGTGGGTTTCCAATTCAAATTGAAGACTGCACCATTGTTTTTAATTCAGTGCTCCTGCATGGAAATTTGTAAATATTTGACTGGCAATGTGATCTACGACAGCAAATTCTGGAGTTATGCAAGTCTCCTAAACTTGAAATGAAGTACCTGCATGCACAGAACACCTCAATTGTATTGACAGTTCCTGAAAAATTGACAGCTTATTAAAATTTCCAGTTGCATATCACCACTGAAATCTTTTGAAAAATGTACTGGCATTCTCTGAATGGCCCTACCCATGCACACCAATTTTGACAACTGCTCACTACTTCTACTTTCTACTTTTTCCAAGGCAGATATGCAAGCTAAACATTGGGCTGTTGAATAAAATTGACATTCTTATACCTTGGAACTAAAATAGAATTAAATTATGCACAACAGGCCACCCATGACAATGGTCAGTTCCAAAGCAAATTTATTTACCTGAGAAGGCAAATGTTATGTATTTTCAGAAATCTCTTCCATGAAAGGATGAAAAAACATAGGCCCGTATTCAGAAACGGCACTCACACTCACCCTCCACTCACCATATAGGGGTCTATTCTCCCATTAGCGCGTAAGTCCTTTTTTACGCGCTTCGAGTTAAGCGCTTTTGAGTTACGCGTATTCTCCCCTACTCGCTTCGATCACGCCCACAGCGCTTAACTTCAGAATGTAGGCGGCCTTATGAATGAGGTGTATGGAGTTAAATTACTGCCAAAACCTTGTATACAAACCGAACATGTTTTACAAATGCACCACGATTCACAAACAAATACAATGTGATTTGCAAATATAAAAATGATTCACGTGCAAACTAGGTGTGATTTGCAAATATAAAAACGATTTGCAAACAAATACAGTGTGATTTGCAAATATAAAAACGATCCACGTACAAACTAGGTGTGATTTGCAAATATAAAAACGATTTGCAAACAAATACAGAGTGGTTTGCAAATACAAAACACCATTAACAAACGAATGTTTTCAGTTTTACAAATACAAAACGTACCGATTACAAGTATACGACGAGAACCATTTCCTACAAGTACAAATCACTTTTGGCAGTTTTCTACCGCTGACATGGCGTAAAAGATTTTCTCACAAATGTCCTCACTGTTATTGTCCCTGTTAAACAGCAGGTGGGGCTATGACTCAATATCCTAGATCTCTACACCAGAAGTTGAACAGAATAGAGAACGGCCGCCAGCGACAACCGTGGACATGAGGATGATGGCTGAGGCTAAATAAAAACGCAGTGTCTACGTGTTCGAAATAACTCCGTGTCCGACAGTGGGATGGTGTCAATATAACTACGTGTCCGACAGTGGATTATTGTTTTTAATCTCATGAAGTCTACTGAATCTTTTAGATAGCCTATTAAATGTGAATGTTTGATCAGATGGCTCAGTTCTTCAAGATGGGTACCCAATCAATGTTTCTGTTTAAGCTCTGCTCAATAAAGTGTTCTGATTGATAGTGATATATTTTTATTTTCCATTTCGTTATAAATCTGGGCCCGTATTCACAAAGCATCTTATCTTAGCGCTAGGAGTACTCCTAAGTCGCGCTAAAACATTTATGATAAAACAATCTTAAAATTCACAAAACCGCTGAGAGCAACTTTTAGTGAAGAAAATTGGTAACTCCTAGAATAGGGGTAGCTCTGAGATAGGCGGGAGTAATCTCCGTTGCTATGGCTGATGTCAATTCTCATGCACGAGTCTTGGAACAATGAGCACGGTGATTGGTTGTTTGGTGGCAGGGCAACCCATTGAAAAAAATATCCTACATACAACCCATGGAGGAAAAAATGAGAAAATAGTCCAAGGGACTGGTTTGTCCAAAAAAATAATGGCAGTTGTTACGGGTTCGGCAGTTTTCAAATGCATTTCAAAGTAGAGAGGTACGACAATCCCCTTTTTAAACACTGCCCTAACTCTAAGCCTAACCTTAACTTTAACATTGACATTAAAATAATTTTCTTCCCTACAATAATAATAATTAAAACACGGTTACTTTTAAGCAAGTTATTGTTAACATACAAAGCATTGGTTTTTTAGATTCGGTTTAAGATAATAGTATATTGAGCACTTTTGAAAATTGCAATGCACGGTCCCCACATATCACGCTCTAGGCAAATAAACGTACATAGGAAAGAGATAATTGTAAAAACATTAATAGCATTAAACAAGTTATTAATGAAACGCGTCACTTGCCCCAATAGCTACTTGTTACCCGATGAGTATGAGAATATGTTGCGATCATTTAAATGTCGAGCCGTTCAAGTTTGTTTGCCCTAAACTGTCATGGGTGTAAGTTCAAAAATGACGCGAAAGCCCAGCTGGAGCCAAGACCAGTTACTGCTGCTGGGCCAGTTGGTGCTGGAGCGAAAGCATGTAACCTAATCAGAGGGAAAATTGGCTCGGGGGTGAACAGCAAATCCAAGCGGTATGCGTGGGATAATATCAGCCAACAGATCGTTGCAGCGTTACCCTCGGTGTCTCGGATGGCTAAAAGTTGCTCACAGCGGTTTTGTGAATTACTTTTCAGATTTTACTCCTACATAAAATGTTTTAGCGCGAATGAGGAGAACTCCTAGCGCTAAGATAAGATGCTTTGTGAATACGGGCCCAGATTTATAATGAAATGGAAAATAAAAATATATCACTATCAATCAGAACACTTTATTGAGCAGAGTTTAAACAGAAACATTGATTGGGTACCCATCTTGAAGAACTGAGCCATCTGATCAAACATTCACGTTTAATAGGCTATCTAAAAGATTCAGTAGACTTCATGAGATTAAAAACAATAATCCACTGTCGGACACGGAGTTATATTGACACCATCCCACTGTCGGACACGGAGTTATTTCGAACACGAAGACACTGCGTTTTTATTTAGCCTCAGCCATCATCCTCATGTCCACGGTTGTCGCTGGCGGTCGTTCTCTATTCTGTTCAACTTCACGGTGTAGAGATCTAGGATATTGAGTCATAGCCCCACCTGCTGTTTTACAGGGACAATAACAGTGAGGACATTTGTGAGAAAATCTTTTACGCCATGTCAGCGGTAGAAAACTGCCAAAAGTGATTTGTACTTGTAGGAAATGGTTCTCGTCGTATACTTGTAATCGGTACGTTTTGTATTTGTAAAACTGAAAACATTCGTTTGTTAATGGTGTTTTGCATTTGCAAACCACTCTGTATTTGTTTGCAAATCGTTTTTATATTTGCAAATCACACCTTGTTTGTACGTGAATCGTTTTTATATTTGCAAATCACACTGTATTTGTTTGCAAATCGTTTTTATATTTGCAAACCACACTTTGTTTGCACGTGAATCATTTTTATATTTGCAAATCACATTGTATTTGTTTGTGAATCGTGGTGCATTTGTAAAACATGTTCGGTTTGTATACAAGGTTTTGGCAGTAATTTAACTCCATAGAGGTGTGACTGATCCAAAAGAGAGGCAGACTCTGTACAAAGCTCATTGATTATGGCTATCAGGAAAACATGGAAAAAGGATTTTCTGATTAACAATAAAAACGCATTTGTGGTCCATGGAAAACGCAATCCAGACTTTAAATTTGAATATTGTCGGCCTGCTGATAAAACCTCGTATCTCCAAACTGATAAGAAACGAAAACTCGTATGTTCACTATTCTAACATGCAAAATTAAACATTTTTATTTTAAACTATATTTATCCATTTATATTATTATAATTATAATTATTTTATTTTATTTTCCTGTGAAGTTTGTCATTGTGAAGATACGAGGTTTTATATGCCGCTGTAATAGTAGGCCGTACCAATTACAAGACGTAATTCAGACATCTCTTTATTTATCCCCCGCCGGGGATAACGGGGGATATAGCATTGGGCTCCGTCCATACGGACACATAAAATTGCGGCGGCGGGGGATATGTTAGTAACAAACACTTTTTATTTCTTGCTCTAGCCACCATGGCATTAAAGCTATGCATACAAACAAATTGCCGCGATAATGAAATAATAAATAAAGAATTTAGCGCTTCTCAATCAGATCATTGAAAATGTGCCCCTCCTACACCAGCCTGTTTGTTCCGTGGAAGACAGGGAAGAAGACAAAGGGAACATTCTAGTCACACTAAGACAATCAAAGACAGTTCATATGATCTCATTTAGAAATTGCGCACTTGAAAACTACTCCGATGTCATGTTTGCAACTAAAGGACATGGAAACGCTTTAACAAGGATTCCTACTCCGCACGCGGTCATCTCCCCGCCCCGAAACCGCCTCAGTAATGACAGAATTCCATATCCATAGCCTATCATCCTATTTGATTTGAGCGACACATTCACTTGAACTTGTGCCTACTACTTTATTATAATCAATTATCCCATTTACTGATAATGATTCTTCCCATGTCGGCTATTCTTTAAAGGCTAAAATTGTTTAACAAATGGATAGTGCTTTGGTATTTGCCAGGGTTGGGCTCAATCTAGAGTAGCCTATTTAATAATATCTTTATTCACACATTAAATTACACAGTATTACCAATGGTAAAACATTACTAGGACTCGAGTTAGTTTATACAGATATCCTCAATGAGAAAATCAATCCCCTCACTCGTGAGAATATCACAACTTTTTAGATTATCACGAACATATAGGGCAGTTGCATTTGTTTATAGAACATGGAAGACAATGATGGCGACGTCGAGCCAAAGCCGAAAACCAAATTTCACAGATGTTGGTGTATGGCAAGCAAGCAATGAAGGCTGATCCGAGGAATTAAGCTGCGAATAGTTCTGGATGTGGCTTCGGTGGGGAGATGTAAGCGCAGTATCCCCGATTTAAAGCCTAAATGGATAGATCTGCGGGGCGCTGTAAAAGCCAGGTTCTCTGCACACCGGAGAACTGTACACGCAACAGGTGGTGGGCAACCATCATCCCCTGTGCATTTCACTGCACTGGAGGAAGGGATGGCATCTACTCTTTCTGCAGTGGAAGTGCATGGAGAAGAACTTGAAGCGCCAACGAACTGCGTCAGACACCTTGACACAGACGCCTGCGATGTGAATGACATGACCAGCCACTCTCTGAAACGACCCAGATGCCAGGAGCGACAGCGCAGGTCTGACGTTGATGACCACGGGTATGTTTTGTTGATAATTGCTGCGGCTGGATAGTTGTTCATCCAGAAGTCGGCAAAGATAGATGATTGCCTCATGCACGGTCCAGGCGAAAGCGTTGGATGCACTCGATGTTTGTTTGTCCCAGGATGTCCAAACGAAGCCGATATACGAGTGTTCGTCTTCGAGCTCGGCGCGCTCTTCTTACTCTTTCCCAATCACGCAAGAGTGCAAGCAAATGCAGGACTGGCATTTTGGCTTTAGATTTTGAGGGCATGGTAGAATGATGGTCTTATGTATACTCGTATTAATTAATTGTTTTGCGTTTGTTATTTAACTGATTGGAGAAGAGGCTGATGCGTAATATCATGTGATGATTTCGTTTGATAAATTATCATGGCTTTGAGAAATGTAGTTTAGAAATAAGGAAGAACAATCGAATATTCAATGTCTCAAACTTTACCATGTTAAATGAAATAAAAGTAATGTTAAAATTCGGCCTATAACCGACATCAAACGCAATATTCAATTTCGCCTAATGTTGGCGCTTGACCTTAATACAGCCCTCAAAAGCGCTTAACAGAAAAAGCGCGTAAGCCAGGGGGAGAATACGCGTAAGTGTTATTTGCATGAGAAACGCCCGGAAACGCCCCGATTTTGACCTTGCTCCGCCCCAAGCGCGTAACTGCCTTCAAGGCGCGTAATGCACAGACTTAAGTCGAGGGGAGAATACGCGTAGGCTGAAAAGCGCGTAGCTACGCGCTTTTTTCGACTTAAGCGCATGGGAGAATAGACCCCATAGTGAGTATGATTGAAATGTAACTGGAGTGTGAGAAAGAGATTGACCTACCACTTCCCGAGGGAGCGGTCCCACTCCTCGCCAGTTGCTATTCACAAACACCACTCAAGCATAACTGACAGTAGTGGGCACCCGGTACCACAGGCGGTGTGTCGGCTGCTGCAGAGGGACGCTCAATCCTCACCCCTCAGTGCTGACAGTGTTGTGTTAGTTCACAATTAATATGAACTAGTTCAAAATTCAGTTCACAGATTTTAAAATGAACTAGTTCAGTTCATAGTTTATACTTCTTTTAAAAAAATGAACTAAGTTCACAGTCCCAAAAAATGAACTACTTCTTTTTTAAGTTCATTTTTAACACTCATCCAAGCATTTTTTCCTTCGTTAGAGTCTCTTCTCATCTATTCATCACCAGCTCCCAATCATTGCCACCATGTCCAAAAATGGAATCACGGCTTTTATTTAACAAGTTATAGTGCTGAAAAATGTCATTAGATTCAAACTACATGCTGAAAGTAAGGTCCAGCAAAGTTTCTATATATGCAATTGTCCTGCATTACAACTGCATGAATCACATTCCAGTGCAGTTCAAAAACAAAAGCCAAGACCAACAATGTTACAGAAGGCAAGAACACTGAGTAAAAGGCGTCTAGTGCACCGCACCTCTGAATTTCCAATTGACTATAATGGAAAAACTCCTGCTATTATTTTGTTATTTAAAAGGTATACAATCGTAAATCTTTCCGGCGTAGGACTGGATTACATAATAAAAAAGAATCGAGGCGCAATTTTGCTTGACACTTTTCGAGAATGAAGTAATAAAGCTTGTTTTAGTCAACGGTTACTCCATTGGTAGGTCAATATGACTCACATTTGACTGATTGGTCACTCGCATAGCATTAGTGAGTAGTCTGCAAGAACATTGCTGTAGGTAGCAGTTTGAACTCCTATGGTTACTAAGCTATGTTTTAATTTCACGGAACCGTCAGCCAAGCAGTATGCTGAAACGCTATCTTCGCTGGCAATCATAGAAAGCTAGCCAGTTTGGTCGACTGCCTAAGCTAGGATTGCGTTATCGTTATAATTAAAAACAAAACTCACAGCTTGCTTACTTAATAGTTCCTAGATAGGCAGATGCCTGATAAGAACGCTGCAATTTGCACAATTCATCCGGAATGAACACGTTACACAAACATTTCTGCCAGGTCATTTGCTATGGCTAATTCTATGTATATATGCAACTTGGCTAACATTTCATGGGCATGAGTGCTAGCTGGCCATCATCCTTCGTAAGCAACCTGGGGATTATTTTGCCAACTAAGTTTATCTAGCTAGCTAAATTACAGATAAAGTTTGCGATCACAGCCGTCTACAGCGACCCGATTACCTAACACGCCAGCTAGAAAAGTGGCTAGTAAGTGTTGCGCCTCCTATGCTTAACACGTGTTATATGCTCGACGTCTCGAACAGTGTCATGTAAAATTGCGCCATTAATTTTTATTCTTATATGTTTGTCGATCACAACTATGTTGTAATTGTTGCGGAAGACCTCTTAGTTTGGCGGAAAATAGCAGGAATTTCTCTATTAAAGTCTCCATGGGAAATTCAGAAGTGCGGTGCACTTCACGCCATAGCCGCAGCCTCTCCAGTTCTACATGCATTCATTGGCATAGACAGAGCAGCGGCGGCGTCAGTTGAGGGTGTCATCACAACGCTACTGGGAGAAGTATTTATGGCAACAATATTGAATGCCCGTTATTCCATACCAAAAATGAACTCGTTCAAGGAATCGTTCGTTCTCGGCAGGTGCGTGCGTTCAGTTCTTCGTTCGTCAAAATAATGAACGAGTTCATGAACGTCGTTCTTTTTTCCCGTTCATGCACAACACTGAGTGCTGAATGACCTAAATCTGTTGCAGTTTACTTTTCTTGATTAGTAAGTTTCTCAGACTAATTGGTAAAACGAAAATTAAATTTATTTTTTATAGCGTTGTTATATATTGCTTCACAAAACTGAGGCGTTTGTTTCGCACATAAATGATGACACAAAACATCACCAACTGGCCACAGCTGAGTTTCTGCAATGGTAATTGAAATGAATTGAAAACAGGGCAATAATTATCAGTCCTCATTCTAACTTAACAAGTAGAATTGGCGAGACATGATAATCCTTAGGATTTTTGGAGTTCAAGTAAATAAAATTTTGTTAAATGATTGACAGGTCATGTCCAATCATTATTTTTAAGGGATGGTTTTGAGCTTCCCCTATTGCCAGTTTACCAGTACCCAGATAGCAAGCATCTCCGCTCTGGAACTGGGGCAGATCCGGAGCGGAGGAGCTTGCTATCAGGGTAGCCACTGGTGGGGATACAAATGCTAACTTCGAGTTCACCACAGTGCAGCTCGTAAACACTGAAACCAGGTGGTCAGTCAGCAAGTTACTGGCATCGTCATCTTTATTACAATTAAAATTTGCGTATTGCGATTGTGTCGCCCAGTGGCTGTAAATGATCCAGAGTTTCCAATGTTTGTAACAACCTGAAAGCCATGACAAAGAAATACCAGCGCAAGTTAGTGCGGCTCAAGGGAGGTGTTCCCTGCACTGAACCTTCACTCAGAAAGAGACACTATTTTCAGTGTGAGTGAGGTCTCTGAAAGCAAATGAGTGTTAGGGCAACCCCTGACTTCTTTAGTATAACCTGACACTAACTAAGTTTTAGTACGCACTCACACTCAATTAGTGTGAGTGTCGTTTCCGAATACGGGCCTCCATCCCTGCCTTATTAACCTCTGCCATCAGTACAGGCAATAAACGGTGAAAACTGTCTGCTTTCTCTCAGGAGCTCAATGAACAAATACAGTGGGCTCCAAAATTACTGGCACCCATGACTGGCAATGCACAAACAATGCTTTAAAAATATATATTCATGGAGAAACATAAAAAAAAAACATGAAAGAAATACTGCAAAACAATTAATGTTCCAATGGAACTAACAAAATCATTTTTTGATGTTATTAAAAATTAATTATTGGCACCCTTATTGAATCTGAGCAAAACTTGTTAAGAATAAAGTGCTGTGACTGTTTATCTACAAAAATTTGTTGAGCTATTCAAAGCTCAAATGAGCTTTGAAATGTGCCCATAATAGTGGCCCATGTATTTTTTAGGAAAAAGCAGGCAATACGATATTCAAGATTGAACAGAATCAGTGCAACGAACGTAGCAGGGGTTTTACCACAGTTCTGGAGCTGTTCTCATTTTAAACAAACGATAACATAGGCATTAGATTTCGTTCAATGCGGTATAAATTCTAAAACATCATCACTTCGAAAAAAATGCCGCCATACAGTATTATTAGCAATGGCTAACTAACAGTTACTCATACTAACTAATACGGCAAACACGCTATGTGATCATCATGGCTATGTCAAACCGAAAATAAAAAACAACTAGCCAGCTACCTTGTGAGCCATGAGCGTTCCATATTACTCCATTGTACTCACTCAAAATGAAGTAAAAGTCTCTATCATTGAAGTCCTCCATCAGATAAACAGAGCTACCAAGCTTTTTAGTATGAGGAACCAGAACTGTTCTATTCGGAATAACTCCCATCATCCATGTCAATACCAAATTGCCATCACGTAGATGTAACCTAGACGCTACTAGGTGGATTTCGGAAGCCTGTTATTTCTTTGTACTCACATTATTCAGCTGAACACAGTTGAGAGAGTACAATCTAACTTGCTGTTACACAAGGGTTTAAATACTTATCTGAGGGTTCAAGTCTTTCAATTACTGTGGAAAGTTTTTAGTGTCTACTTTTGGATAAAAGTGTGTAAATCAATAGGTAATTACCGAGTTATAGATCAGGTGGTTGTGAATTTAGACCAGGTGTTTGTTAGTCAATCGAACAAGAGCTTTTTGCCACTCAAGGTAGCACAACACCAGCATTGTGCCAGACTACATCTCATTTCAAGAACAATACGCCAATGGGCGCTCAATTTGCTGCAAATACATTCACTATTGATGCATCGTGGATGCTAGATGGGAAATTGGCATCTGCGTCTGTCGCAAAGTAGCCAAGACACTTGCATTCCACTTTGCGCCCCCTTTGCATAGGATGCAAGATAGAATTAGGTCATTGGCATTCATGGCCTCTATGTACTAACTGTTAGTCCATTTGGATAAAATGAAATGTAATAAACATTACAAAGAAAATGAAGATTAGCAACAAGTATGCCGTGTATTCCCCAGTACCATAGGCATGACAGAGGATCCAAGCGAAAAGATACAAGTGCTTTCAATTTAGCCAAAGAATGGTTCAGCACTAAACAGCCTGATAAGCTAGACAGATACACGGTCTTTAAAGGCCTATTACAAAACGCTGAGGTTTACAGAGAAACATAGACAAGTTATAACTACAACTAAGGCTTCATGATGACTAACAGAAACTAAGGGGTTTAAACAAGGAATATAATCAATGAACTCGAATGACAAATGGGTGGGGCAAATTAAGGGGGAAGCAAGAGCAGGCCAACAGGAATTCAGGGAGGCTGATTGATTAATAGGACATCATGAGACGTGACAGTAGCTCCCCTAGCTCCAACCATGCGGTGCCATTGACCTCGTGGATGGCCCGGAGAATGAGAAGCGGGCTGGTCAGGGTGGTCACGGAGGAATTCTTGGATGAGTTAAGGGTCCAAGATATCGTGTGTGGGGACCCAGCTCCTCTCCTCTGGCCTGTATCTCTTCCTGTCTACCAGGTACTGGATCTGGCCCCTGCAGCACCTGGAGTCCAGGAGGGTATGGACCTGGTAGGCAGCTGTGCCATCTATCTCCAGGGCTGGAGGTGGGGCATTGGAAGGGAGTGAGTCAGCCAGTGGGCCTGAACTCGCTGGCTGCAGGAGGCAGACATGGAAGGTAGGGTTAATTTGATACTGTTGGAGGAGTTGTAGGGTGCAAAAAAGCTTAATTGACCCTCCAGAGGACATGGAGGGGGTCAATGAACAGTGGGCTCGGTTTCTGGCAGAGTAGGCAGAGGCGGAGGTCCTTCATGGAGAGCCAGACCCCATCATTTGAAATTGGGGTCTGTCCCAATGACGTGGGTCAGCACTGATCGTCTACTGCCAAATGGCCTGGTGAATCTAAATATAGGCTGTAGACCAGACTTTGTCCGATCGCTGGAACCATTCGTCCATTGCCAGGACCTTAGTTTGGCTGGAATCCCACAGGCACAAGGGAGGCTGCTCGCCCAGCACACATTGGAAAGAGGTCAGGCTGTGAAAGCTTTCTTCTGGGAGTTTTGGACATATTCAGCCGAAGACAGGAACTTGATGAACTTGATTCTCTCTGTGACTGTGACAGTATACACGGACGAACCTCTTAAACTCCTGAGTGGTCCTCTCTGCGTGCCCATTAGACTAAAGATAATATCCTGAGGCAAGGTTCACAGTGATTCTAAACTTCGAATGGAAGGCACTCCACACCCAGGATGTGAATTGAGGCCCACACTCCAAAATAATGTCCTCTGGAAGGCAGAAGTTCCTGATGATCTCTGAGAATAATGTTCCTGCCCTCTGCCAGCTAGAGGGGATACTGGAGAGCAGTGGGAATAATTTATAATAATTTAAATTATTTTGAAAGCCTTTTTACCTCCATCAGCACCACTATTTTGCACCCCGACCTTGGGAGGTTGGTCACAAATCGAAAGCGATGTTAGACCACAGGTGTTGGGGGACTGGTAGGGGCTGAAATTTACCAGCCGGCAGCTGGTGTGGTGATTTTGTGGTAGCGCAAGTGGAGCAGGATTTAGCATACCGCTCCACATCAGAAGCGAGGTGGGGTCACCAGTATTTGTTGGAGATGATTTGTGTTTTGCGAGGGATACGGGGGTGCCCTGTTTCCAGGGAGGTGTGTGCCCAGAAGAAGAGCAGATGGTACATATGTCTTTCCTGCTGGCAATGACACTGGCTTGGGCTCCTCCTGTAGCTCACAATGAGTTCTTCCACAAGTCGCAAATGAATGGATGCAACAAAGCGGTAGGCTGGCAGTATAGAGAATAGCTTCTTCAGCGTCAGGGTCCACTACGATGTCATGACTTCGGGACAAGGCATCTTCTTTAGAATTTTTGGAAGCAGGGCAATATGTTTTTTTGTGAGAAAAAGAGTGCCCACCTGACTTGATGGGGATTAAGTCTGATCTGTTTGCGATTTGGAGATAATTTTAAATTGTGGCACAGTGGTTAGCACTACTGCCTCACAGCAAGAAGGTTGTGGATTCGAATCCGGCCTGGGGCCTTTCTGTGTGGAGTTTGCATGTTCTTCCCGTGAATGTGTGAGTGAATGAATAATGTATTGTGAAGCGTCTTTGAGTGCCCAGAAAAGCGCTATATCAAACTGATAAATTATTATCATAATCATTATTATAATTTGCTTAAGAAGAACGCAGATGGGTACAGATTCTCTGGTAATCCATGCCTCCGTGATAGAACAGCCCCCACTCCTGCAATGCAGGTGTCAACTTTGACCACAAACAGCTTGTTGGGATCAGGAAACTTGAAGACAAGGTGAACTGCTGTGGTGAACTGTCGTTTCAGCTCACAGAAGGCTTGTTGTACTCCTGCAGTCCAGGTAATGCCCTGTGGCTCCCACTTGCATAAGGAAGTCAGGGGCATGACTAACATGCTCAGATAAACCGGCAGAAAAAAATGGGGAGGCCCAGGAAGCATCAAAGTTCTTTGATGTGACGAGAGGCTGGCCAACTAGTTATCACCTCAACCTTCTTCAACTCCATCAAAACTCCCTATGATGGCTGCTGGGTGGCTCACACGGTTAAGGCACTGCGCTGCAGTGCAGAGGTGATCACCACGTCGCGGGTTCGAGCCTCGGCGTACCCACCGGCAGGCGTCGGCAGCTTTTTCAGAGTTGCGCACAATTGGCTATCGCGCTACAGGGTTAAAAATTGGGAAGGGACTGCCGGATTTAGGCATTTGATAACAGCTTTGTTCGTTGCTCCAGCGCCTCCTGTTGGCCAGACGGGCGCTCGTCAGAAAGAATCCGGCTTGGTTCATGTCCGGGTATCCTCCGCCCTCGCTCTGAACTTGCGAAGATTCAACCAGCAAGTGTATAAGAATCAGTGGCTGACAGGCACGTGCTTCGGAGGAGAGCCGTGAACTGTCTTCACTATCCTGAGTTGGCAGCAAGGGGTCGCACACGAGCAAGCTTTGTACATAATTCCCCAATTGGGCATATAAATTCGGGTGGGATTGGAGATGCCAAATTTATAAAAAAAAATAAATAAATAAAAAAAAACTCCCTATGATCCCATAACTTAGCATAAGAAGAATATGGTGGTCTGATGGAAGACACACTTCTCAGCCTTTACGTACAGCTAATGGGCAAAGAGACGCGTTAGTACCTTCTTAACATGCTAGACATACTCAGAATATGATGGAGAATATACTGTAATATCACCCATGTCTGCAATGACATACAGTACCCTCCAAGCATGTCCTGCAGAACACCACTGATGATGGACTGGAAGATGAAAGGGGTATTAAACAACCCATATGGCATTATGCAGTACTCTTAGTGGCCTGAGGTGGTGCTAAAGGCAGTCTTTCTTTCATCTCCTTCGTAAGTTTGGACTAAATTACAAGTGCTGCACAGGTCGAGCTTAGTGAAATATTTTGCTCCACTTAGCTGCTCAACTGTACTGAGGACCAGACAAAGAGGGTAACGGTAAGTCACAGTAACCACATTCAAGGTACTGTACTGTGGAGACCTCCATCCTTCTTCTTTATCTGTGCCTTCCCTCAGGTGTAAGAGTTGTATATTTGTAAATTTAAAAAATTCAGTTATTGGAGAACAAAACCCAAGTTGTAACACTCAGCCTCCACTGCAGACGTGTTTTCCTTTCCTTATGCACTACTCCTTAGCCTCCATTGCAGACGTCTCATGTGTTTTGCATTGCTTACGCACCAATGTTTGCGCAATTGAGCGGGGTTTTGAGTTCTGTGATAGAACGGTATTGTTCAAAATAAGCAAATCATAATGCTTGTGAAATGATAGTCCTTTTGAGTTTCCCCTGTCAATTATTAATAAACAAAAATGGCGGATACAGAAACTCCTCAAAAACATATTGATATTATATTTCCAAAAGAAATGTCATTAAGAATTGGATCAAAGAAAGAGAACTTACATTTATATGGGAAACACCAACTCGATGTTCCTTTAAACACATTTCAAAGATTATTTTTTCAAATTTCAACTTTATTAGAATTTTGCAGAATGTCCTCTGTAGAGGACGTCAGGGCTTGAATCATGTAAAACGAGTGCCCATTCATTTAATTTCATTTCATTACAATTCATTTTATTTGTGAAGATTTAGGAAGCATTTTGACTTCTTGGAGATGCAAAGGAAGATTTTGCACATCACGCATCTCAAATAGGGACAGGACACACAAACACGCACACATACCCACACACACACGCACTCACGCACTCACACACATATACACCCTAACACTAACCCTAACCCTCCCTCCACTGTTCACAATTTCCTAACCCCGAGTGTCCTTCACTTATTCTGTGGAGAGGTCTCTCTGCTTCAGTAACAGAGCTGACCACTATAAGAAATTGAGTACAAGTATTGAGTGCTGACATCCCCTACAGAGGACTATGATGAATTTGCTGTTTTTCAATATAAAAACATAATAGCTCTGTTCTGCAAATTCATACAGATCACAATTGATATGTTTTCTAATTAAATTAATCAAATTAATAATATTGAAAAAAGATTTTAATTAGGAAAATCATGCTTGCCTCTCCTTTTTCCATAAAAATGTGCTGCATTGGATTGCCGCCATTATGAAAAGAGCGGGGGGAAAATTTGCAAAGGCCACACCCCCCAAGTATGATATCACTGTCTAGCCACAGTTATCCTCTCTCAGGAACAGCATTAGTCATTAAAGTGACATGTGTACTATAGGGGATATTAGCAAAAACCTAATGTCCTCTAGGACAAAAATAAATAGTGGGTCTCAGGAGGATAGAGAAAAATCGGCAGTCACAAGAGGTACAAACTATCATTTTGAAGTGAGTTGCACATAAAAATCAATGGACGCCATAATTGCATATTTGTTTCTGTTACAATGGAGGCGTTGCACTGGATGCAGAAACCGTAGTGTTCCGTACCGTAGTGTAAGTCATGTGATCCCCGAAGTAACCCAGGAGGATGGCTTTGATGGGATGGGAATGCATCGATTAATTATTATTTATTTATACAAAAAATGTATTTCCTTGCTCAGAAAGGTCACATGTATGGGTCATTCCATGCCATTTGAACAATAAGCTTACACCACACCATCTCAGATTTACTTGAAATTTTATTGTGGTAATCAACATGGTATTAGATTAATAATCCCAAAATTTTAGCCTCCTACTCCAATAATTTCCCATGTTGTTGGCAATTTTAGTGTTCGGAAATAGAAGTTAAATTGAGTCCTGTTGAAATTTTCCAGAAATCAAATGTTAACTAGAGCACTCGGCAACCGAGCACATGTATCCCCCGAAGGCCCCCCAGTTGGGCCCAGATGGTCCCAGAGTACCCAAAATCAAAAGGTGTCGTGAACTTACCATAATACATGTCCCTGCAAAATTTGAAAAGAATCGGTGCACTTATGTGGGCTGTAGAGTGCTCACAAGAAAATCTCTGCGGGCGTGGCGGACGCGTGACGAGGCCAAATCCATAGTATCCTCCGAATTCGTTCGGGGGATACAATAACTCAGCAATGAAACATGATAACCTGAAACTTCACTTGCTGACGCAGAATTTTGTGTAGATTCCAAATCTGCAACAGAATTTGTTCCCTGGTGATCATATAGATCGCTACGAATGTCTAAAATTGAAGAAAATATCAATCTCGTCCATGTCTAGCAGTCTAAAAAACCAAGAAAATATTCAAACAAAGATCTGTCCTTTATTGTGCTTGCACATTTATATGTATATTTTCATAAAATTTAACATGGATAATTATAAACCCATTCATGCTGAACATATGGAAGTTCAAAAATGGAAAAAGTGTAAATCACGCACAATCAAATCGTGAATTTCAGCAATAGCAAGTGCAGATTTACCCACAAACAGCTTTTATGACAAAAGGTAGGAAGGGAAGAAAAATTTTTTCTCATCCCTGTAGCATTTAAAATGTATGCCTGCTGTTCTTTCAGTGTGGTGTCAATTTAAAATGATAAGGCTTATATTGTTGCAATTTGTGGACTGTCCTTTTTCATTTGAGGTATCGTTTGTATGCATAGCACAAATTCAGTAGAAATGCTTGAGATAGACCACTGATCTTATTTTATTTAATGTTTTGCTTGATAATTATTCACTTGCTTGGAACTTGAATTTTGTTCAGTTTAGGTAAAAACAATCATCACAAACTTTTCGCTGAGTTTCTTTGGTGTTAAAGGATAGGCTGCGTGATGAGGTTGCTATTAGGAAACATGCTGTATTTATTATGCTAATTCATTGCCCCTGTTATTGGGGCGTTCAGGCTAAAGGTTAATATTTGTACCGAATATATATTTTCCACTGATTTCTTTGAATCTTCACTTTAAAACCATTGCAACAAAATCGTTGACTGACTTGTGAACTTTTCTCGAAGTGCTCTGAGCCAAGAATTGAATGTTTTGTTGGTTTGTAAGGCTTTCCACAGCCAATCTTCTTAATTTAACAAACCTCTCTTTCAAAAGGGCTTCATGATTTTGTGGCAATTGATGGAAACTTATAATGCCGTATTTTCCAGACGACTGAATGGCATTATTATTGGTGCAAGTGTAACGTGCTCAATTCTGCGTTGTGTATTAATTCATGACCAGTGGAAACGGGAACTCTGATGCGGTATCAAACCATTTATTCTGCAGGGCGAAAGTGTCACACACAGACAGAGCAGCGTTAGCAATCTTGCTATGCACGATCAGCCCTCCGCTTCCGTGAATAATAATAATACACCGTGGAACGAACACTATATCTAATTATGTGGGGACTGGGCTAAATTTAATACTAACAGGGCTATATACAACCAATGGGATCAAATATTTAGGACGATAGGAAAATAACTGACCTCCGCTTCCGTGAATAATGTCGAAAGGACAGTTCACCAGAGATCGCAGACAGTTCACCCCAAGACGGCCACGCCCCTCAGGACCCCAGACCAATCACTGATCAAATAAAATACAACCAATAAAACCAAAATGCCAGCAGGACCCATGAAAAGTAATAAAAGTATAAAAATCTGAAAATGAAATATAAAAATATAATTAAAATTTAGGGGAACCAAATCACACCTGTTACACAAGCAACAGCAGCACAAGATTGCCCCGTTTTCACCATGATGCGATCAACTTTTGTGTACATTTTGCTTCGGGGATCACTTGACCACCTACCTAACTTGCAACGACCTCATTTTTTTTACACGATTGCTTGCTGGAATTAACATTTAACATTTCAGCTGGTCTTCATGGGTATTCTTCACTTGTACTCAAGGAGAATGTAAGTAAACACTGCAGCAGTCAAGATGTTCTCTGAGTGTGTTCAACCTTCATTCCACAAGAATTTGGGACGGTACGTAATTAGGAAAGTAAAACAGAATTAAGTGATTTGTAAAAACTCATTTATTGACATTTTGTCGAAAACAGAAAATCAAAAAATATTTTGAGTTACACTTGATCAGGAGTATTTAGTAAATATTCATAAATTCTGAATGTCATGCCTGCACCACGATCTAATTGGGACAGGGGAAAGGACTGACTAGAGAAGTTGTGGAATTTTCAGAAAAACACCCATTTGGAACATTCCAAAGGTAAACAGAGAATATAGCAGGTAACTTTTGTGATAATAATACAGTGTTCTAGCCAGAAATTTTATTGAACGTACCAGAGCGATACTTCTCATGACATCACAAACCTGGTCAAGTGGGTTTGATGACTACTGTGGTTGCTAAAAAGCTATGACATGACAATTAATTTTATAGGTGAAGTAAAGTAGTCTTCCACTTTTGTCATAATGCCAGTCAGTAGCAGCGCTATTAACTGCACAAACCATTTCGTAAAGGGTTCAGGTTTCCAACGAATTCCTGATTGAGAGCCGAAAAAATCAACTTGGATTGTTGCCATTCGATGCAAGAACTGGATGCCGTCAACCCACTTGCGTGTTTGTACTATTCACTTTCTGTCCGGTCAGTCGCAAGTTATTTTCCATCATTTCAACCATATGCTAAGTTTTCGCATTTTATTATTCGGTCATTGCAAGGGAATGATCTTTTTTGGGTTGGGTAATTCGATAAATACTCGCTACTGGAAAGTAAGGAACCTTAGTGACAGTTTGGATATTTGTATTGGAAAGAATTCAATTTTTAACCTTCATCAGTATCGACCAAGATAAGTACTTTTTCGGCTTGACTTTTGGGTACCCAGAGAAACATTCGAGTGTGTTAAAACGTCCATCGTACATCCAATAAAGAAAATTTAGAGTTAAATATTTACTGCAGCTGTAACGGCGGCAGCCTTGTTACTGATGCCATACTAGGTGACTAGGGAATGCGCAGTGTATGCATCGGCGATACTAAATATTAATCATAAATTCAAAACCCCCTTATCATGAATAAAACCCCCCAAAATATATTGGCGCCCCTTTTTAAAATAGTTCTGGTAAACGTACGACTGTTTTTTACTTGCATTGATCATTGTTGATCAAAAAAAAGTTGAATTTCTGTTCGATGTAGGAAAATAAAGTGATGTTCCAGCTGACCCAGACCCAAAGAAAGGTCTGTGATGCACCTGGGGTACAGCGGGCAGAACCTGTCATAGCATTAGCGATAGCCAGAGGCGATAACAAAGCCCTCCCATTCAAAGGGGAAATACAATTAGACAATTTTACTGTCATTTGAAATTACTATTGTTCGGAGCCGTGCCCTCTGTAAATGCACAGTGGACCCGCAGCATTTCCTTCCCAGTAGCTGCAGAGGGAGACAATTCAAAGTATTTAGGCGTAAGAGACGCGATTTACTTCGACCATGCATGAAGACGAGCAAGACCAAGAACTATTAGCAAGTGGTATACGGTTCGTAAGCTATATCATGGCAAAGTCGCTAAACACACATTACAAAGGTCTGCACATACTGATTTGGCAGCAAGTTTAACGGAGAAATGTTAATTGATACTGGAAAGATACCCATGGCTAAAATGACGAGATAGAAACAATATTATATTATGTTTTTCATCTGCATGCGACAAGCTTGTAGCTAGTCAATATAAGTAAGGCAATTGGCATGAATTTACAATGTAGCCTGCTACCAGTAATCAAGCTAACTTACCGGACTGTTAAGTCACAAAATGAATGACAATTCTGGTAATCAATCTAACTTTATAGTCATATAGTATATGTGACAACGCAGTATTTTATATCTGATAGGAAGTGTTGTGCAATAACGTCTGATGCTTCTGGTGATAACTTAGTCCAATTACTTGCGGCTAATTTGACGCCAGCGAAATTATCAATTTGCAATATCAGTATCTCCTAAATATATAGCTACCTAGTTTCCTTGATTATTTTAAAATGTGCCTATTGCGCTTGTTCGGAAGAGACTGCAAAGTGGCAGAAAAGATCGGGATCCATTGGACATTTAAATAGACATTTCCTAGAGCTAATTCAAATTCTAAATGATATTCACTCGCTCAAGCAAGATCCGCCGTCGTTGCTGGCTATCGCTTGCTACGAGGCTCTACTCTGACGATTGCATCATCATCTTCCGAACTTTCTGATGTTGATACATTCGCGGCCCTGGTTTCATTTTGGGAACTATTCCCAGGAGGAGGACGAACCCAGCCAAGCGTCCATGATCGGCTGTTTGCGTGCTAACTGGTACTGAGCCTAATGTGCTGTGCCTTTAAATTACAGGTAGGCAACTTGCGACAGCGGCTGCTATACGGGCCTATCTTCCGATAATTAATAAAACTAGGTCGATCAGTACAGTCTGAAGCCTTCCGTGTTGTTGCTGATACTGGTACTGCTGACCTATCTGTAACGTACCGGCAGCGATTTTTCGCGTACCGGCAGATTTTTCCTGCGTACCGGCATGCGACTTTTGTGTATGGCCTGGCTAGAACTATGATAATAATAATTCCAAGAATCTGCCAACACTGGAGCAATCTCTGAAGCCAAAAGACAAGAGTGAATACCTGTATTGGATTCTTGAGACCATCAGAGGCCTCAGATGGCACTGCATAAACACGTTTTTGTAAGGGCATAGGCACTTGCGCTCATAAATACTTCAGAAGCCTGTGTCAGTGAGCGCAGTTGTACCATCATCCAGTGCAAAGCTCCACAAGGAAAGTGGAAGCCGTACAATGGGGCTTCCTCCGGGACTGAAAATGAGGCCAGCAGTGCCCAAAACTGCAGTTTTACGTATTGACACTTGAGCTGGCTGAAAAATCAGGTCAATCACATGTTGAAATATCCCAAATTTACAGAAGAAATGAACATATTTGCAGCCTAGTTCAACTTTTTTAGTTTCTATAACTAATTTTCTCCTCCATGAAAGCTGTGAGGTAGTGAATTTTTATAAATAAAATATAAATATGTAAATAACCTGTTTATTATATTATACTTAGTGTCCCTAAAATTGTCCAGGCCAAACCAGGCAACGTATGAATTCATATTTCCCCAGATCCTGAAATCGGCTAAATCAAAAAACTGTCTTCATTTCAGCCTGTTGACTGTTTCATCATTTCATCAGTTCATGTGGTCGGGAGATAACTCATATTATGTTTGCTGTTTAGTAGCCTTCTGTTTGATGTTGGTTTATTCTTACACATTTATACTGTAAATTCACTGTCGAATGTTTTCTCTGCACGTCTCAATGTGTCATAAAGCAAAAAATCTATCGATTCAGAAGTCAAATGATATTTGAAGCAACCCCTTGTTGCAGTATCCTAAAAACTGCATTTTTTTCCCTTCAATTGGAATTGGCTTCGTGTCCAGTCATTATTAGTTTAATAGTTGTTTGGCATATAGATTTCGCCTCTGTACGTATAGTTTGATGGTTTTAGTTTGAATGGAAATCCCTTCTTCTGCAATCAGACAGTCTCTTATGTGCGACGGGATTTCTTGATTTTCATACAGAGAGATTATATGCGCTCCTAAATAAGGGGAAATTCGGGGTATCTTCCCTCCTGACAGCGGACTTACTGAATGATAATTTTCTCATTATGTATGAATTTAAAAGGACTGATGAATGGGCCTCAGGATGCGGATTAAAAAAATGACTCCTTTTCAGTTTCGACATCTGGAACTCGCGGCCTTTGTATTATCTAAGCCGTGGCTTCTTTCACAGGTGGCATGAAACACTTGAGTGCAAAGGGACATCTACTCATTAATTAAGTATAGGATTATAAAAATAATGTCAGGCAGGGTTGCACTGTTAACAGAAAAATTTGGTTTTCCCTTTCTGTATTTGTGATAATATAGTGATCCTTAAACACACCCCACGTCCCAATCGATCCGTCGAAAACTCTAATCTTAACAGTACTGGTAGACCTATCAATCGGATAATACAATAATCACAGACTAATAAATCTTTTTTTGACCAGTTTAGTAATAATCCGATGACCATTACATCATCATCATCATTACTCAAAATATGCATTTGTTACTTTTAACAAAATGTTTAACAAATTAATTTGTTCCATGAGAGATGACAATAAATTTTTTAAAATCAATCCAACAAAATTTATTTGTTCAGGAAGTAACAAATTAGTTTGATTTATGAACAAAGTAAAATTGTTGCTGTATCAACAAAATATTGTGTTAAACTAACTATTTAGTTACAAATGTGCTTTGAGAACACGATTAGACCATATATTATTTTGTTAGGATTTTTGTTAAAATAAATCTGCACAAATCGATTATGCGGCTGATGTAGATGAAATAATTTAAGTGCATACTTTTATTACTTCACAGTGAAGTAGTAAGGGGAGTTTTTAACCAATGCCAGTAAGTTGTTGACAAATCAATCAGCTGTTAAAGGAACAAAAACAGGCAATTGAGACAGTCTCCTCTCTTGAACTGACTCTTACTCCCCACAGTCAGTTCCACAGGGATTAGTGTTCGGAAGGGAAATTGGGTCTGCCCCTCTAACACCCCCTGAATCGCCAGAGGGGTCTTCCGTTTCCCTGAAGCTTAGGACAACATGGACGGATATGACCCAGCTTGTTACAATTAAGCAGAGTGTTCTTCTGCGAGTAGGTATATTAGTCCGACTGTCAAACGAACCATCAACTTGCATGAGCTTAACTGAAGTAGAATCTTTTGTGGGAGGAATGGGAGCCGCACACTCGCCATTAACAACTTTAGCCCCATTGTCAGCGAAAGGCAATTTGTTTAGCTTCTCCCTGTTGCGTTCGCGTATGCAGTTGTCAATTTGCACAGCCGTACGAACTAAAGTCGAACAGGTTTCTTAAGTAGCCAACGCGTCCTTTATCTCCTCAGTAAGGGCATGACTGAATAGTGTCATAAGAGGAGCCTCCGGCCAGCCTGTCTCTGTGGCCAGAGGGTGAAATGCAATAGAGAACTCAGCTGCATTTTCTTTGCCCTGTTTAAGGTGCATCAAACGCGTAGCTGCGTCCTGACCACAAATCTCTTGATGGTATGCAGACACCATCTCCCTAACCAGAGCCTCCACGGAATCTATGACCGGTAAATTAGATCTGATTAGTGAGCCGACCCAAGTGAGTGCTGTGCCAGCCAACAGGGATAATATAAATGCTACCCGAGAATCATCATTAACGGATTGTGACGGCTGAGCCTTAAAAAAATATTTCGCACTGGGCGATGAAATCCTTACATTTTCCGGCCTCGCTACTATATCTTTGGGGCAATTATAACTTAGGTTCTCAGGGAAGGTGTTTATATGGTGCTTCTGCAACTTTTTGTGAAACATGTGTCGACATAGTGCTAACACTCTCAGTCAAGCTTAACCGTACACTCTCATGATTCTGAAGCGAGTTCTCTTGAAGGGGGAGTCTCTCAACTAGCTCCGACTGCTGATTACCCAAGCTTGAAAGCCCTTTAGCGAAGCCAGCCAGCATATCTTGCTGGCTGGCAACAGCCCTTTTAATTTCGGCCACCGCTGATGTCTCCAAGTTGGCTAGAGTGCACTGTGATGGCTGTTGAGTTTAAGGCGCCAAACGCACTGACCAGAATAAAAGGGGAAAACAGCAGAGGAGAGAGAGACAAAAATAAAAAGAGAGCGAGACTCGCGCTTCAAACAGACCTAGATGTCGTCCGGGGAAGGAAGCAATGCAAGCTCAAAAAGGACGAAATGAAAAGGGAAAAAAACAGAAAGATTCTCTTGCTAATTAAAACCTGTCCTCAAATTTGCAGCTTACTAGAGACCTTACAACTCTCTTTCTAGAGACCTTTACTGGCTAAAATGCAAACATAACACTGACAGAATTGACACGGAACTAGGGCTTATATAGAATCCTGGCGACACCCTTAATTAATGCCGGCTGGCCCAAGAATTCGATTGAGAGCAAAACAATGTCGTCCCTGTGGAGAGCAGCAAGAAAGTTCTCAAATCCACCAAACCACAACACCAAGTTATTCATTGCTTAATGTTCTCACTGAGGATCTGGATATCCTGGTCCTGTTTCATGATGACCATCTCTTACACCAAACAAAAGCCCCATCTCTGCGCCCAAACAGCTACATCTTTGTTTCATCTGTCCATAACATTGACAGCCAGAAGCTTGTATCTTCATCCAGGTGAGGTTTTGCGAAGGCTAGACTAGTTCTTGTGTCTGGGTTGGGGAAGTCCAAGAGGCGTAAGAAAGGTGAAGTGTTCGACCTAAGAAACACAGTCCCAACGGTCAAACACGGTGCGAGGAATACCATGCTCTGGGGTTGCTTTTCAGCGAATGGGCCCGGAAACTTTGTTAAAGTTAATGGCATCATGAAACAGGACCAGGATATCCAGATCCTCAGTGAAAACATTAAGCAATCCACCGAAAAACTTGATCTTGGGCAGGAATGGATCTTCCAACATGATAATGATCCTAAACACCTGGCCAAATCCCTCAAGAAATGGTTAGTGGACAACAAAGTGAACGTTTTGGAGTAACCAAGCAAGAACTCCGCCCTCAATCCTATCGAGAATCTGTGGAGGGAACTATAGACCAAGGTCATGGCAAGGAAACCCTTAAACCATAAGGATCTGGCAAAGTTTGCCAAAGTGGAGTGGGCCAACATCCCCGTGGAAACGTGTAGAAATCTTGTGATCAACCACAGGAGGCGTTTGGAGGCTGTAATTATGAATAAAGGCTTTGCCATCAATTACTGAGAAAAGGGTATGAATAATTCTGGACATGGCATTTTTGTAAATCTGTCAAATAAAATACCAAAAACTATTGTATTTCTTAAGAAATTGTTTACTGTACCTCTTACAGCCTTATGTCAACTTGCGGTGTCATTTCTGCAAGAATAAATTTGATTTGTCAAAAAAAATAAAAAATAAAAAAAAACCCCCCAAAAATTGGTCAGGGTATGAATAATTTTGGGCGCGACTGTATATATACCTGTATGTTTGCGTTCTATGCTCAGTAAAGCTGCTTGCATACTCGACACGAAACATTTTTCACAGGGCTGATTACATTCAAAGTCAATGCAAAGATGCAAATACACGTATATTCACTTCTTTGCATTAACTATGAATGTAATCTGTCCTGCAAAAAATTTGTTTTGCGTCCAGTGTGCAAGCGGCTTAATACAACCATTATTAGTCATTATTATACATTAATAGTTTTACTACTACTGCTAATGCTATGACCTTGTACTGAGTTAAGATCACATATTGAAAATAAATGTGTAACGTGTCTTGCATTGTTGTCCATACATGTTAATCCCAAAATTTTACGCAGCAACAGGGTGTAATTATAGGAACACGCAATCCATTGTTTCTCTTCCCAATGATGCAGGCAGAAGAAATAAATGAGCAACCGTCATATTTTCTTTCAACTTCATAAGTTTGAATGATCCCACATAGCATCGTTTTGAAATTCCATTCAAGTTCACTAGTGGTAATAATTCGCGAATGCCCTAGCTAGCCAGATAACTCATATTCGTAATGCTTAATAATAATAATAATAATAATAATATTATATATAGTGCTTTTCTGGGCACTCTAAAAGACACTTCACAATGGATACATCATTCATTCACTCACACATTCACGCTCTGATGGTGGTAAACTATGTTTTTGTAGCCACAGCTGCCCTGGGGCAGGCTGCGCCTACGGCCCCTCCGACCACCACCAAACATTCGCACACAGCCATACAGGAGTGTTCCTATATTGCCTGTTTTTGTGGGTGGGGGAAACCAGAGTACCCGGAGGAAACCCACGCGAACACGGGGAGAACATGCAAACTCGCACAGAAAGGCCCAAGGCCGGAACCCACAACCTTCTTGCTGTGAGGCAGTGGTGTTAACCACTGTGCCACCGTGCCACCCAAAGTAAAATGCAAAGTAAAATGCAACATTAACGCATCATGCAGACATAGGACAGAGGCTTCTTTTTCCAATTTTTAAAGGTGAGGAGAGGAGCTCATTTGATTGGTGAAGATTTGACTCGGCCGTGTTAAACCCACCCTCGGCTTCTCTCCTCCCTCAGCCTCATGCACTGGCAGGAGGGACAGAGGCGGGATAGAGGAGTACTTGTGCCGGGCACGAAATTGCAAAATATGCCTGGATATACCCTTTTGGTGCAGTGCTCCCTCCATTCGCCGCGCATTGCCTGGTCAACACACTTTGAGCCCAATGTGGCATTATTGGGAGAGTGCCTGGGTCAATGTCACATGTGCTGTTTACCAAGAGCGACAAAGGGACATACTCCTAGTTTAAGACCTTGGACTATTACAAAGCTTCTGATTAATACCAGGAAGAGGGGCAGAAGGAGCTTTTACACCTTACACACCTACTCTCCTTTCATCGACCCTGCTCAGTTTATTCCTGCTGTATGTCACTCTGAAACAGCAGTGACAAACCACAAAGTACTTATACTCCTGCCTCCTGCTCCTTCTTAATTATTATTAAGATACTGTACTATCACAAGTTCCCTTTGAAATGCTTTGCTTTATTTTCATTCTATTTTATACACTTGTTTTTTTATGAGGCTATAATTTTGGAGTTTATTAAAGCTAATACATGGGGGTGAGAAATTTAAAATTCATTACCCTAGCAACTCGAGAAAAACACTAAATAATTTGAATTTGCAAGTTTTAATGGTGCAATTATGGTACTCTGCTGAAATGGGAGACATTGCCGTAGCAGGAAACAGATTTTAACCTCTTCTGCCCTGAGCCTCTGGCTCTAAAATGACATGCCCAAAATGAAATGAGTATATCCCTGCAACCACTTAGTCAATTTGATATCTTGATATCATAATAATGGTTAACACCTTGGGGATTTCTGTTGTGGTGTAAAAATCAGCATATGTGTCACTGAGTCAGAGTAAATAAAGATGGAACGCATCATAAATGAAAGATCTCATTTACGCTTAACTAACATTTTCTGAGATTATTTAGTTGCAGTCGAAAACCTCAAAATTACAGCACAAAATCTCATTATCTATGCCAAAGTTTATTCTAATCAAGTAGATGTGCCATTTAAGATTTCTGAGGTACCAAAGTGTAAAGCTCATTTAATTTCACTCATATGTTACTTTAGGCTTACATTCCATCCAAATACAACCTTTTTTGCCGCTAATTTGATTTGCCACTGGTCTGTGCATTATTCAGCCAATACTGTCGCCATTGCAACCAAAAGTAATAGGTGTCATACTGTAAGTGAAGTATAACATGTGTCCATAACAAATATGAAAGTAATCGGTCAAAAATTACAGCCTGTACAGCGTCCACAAGGAAGTGTGGGTGTTTTGCCACTAATTTGCATATTATTTAGCTATGGCACCCAAAGTCGATCGGTGTCATGAGTAAAGTATAACACATGTCCATACTAAATGTGAAAGTAATCAGTCAAAAAGTACAGCCTGTACCGCGCCCACAAGGAAGTGTCTAGGACGCAGATGCAGCAGTGACGGAGATGACATTCGTGAATCCATAGTAGCTGCCCGACTTCGTCCGGGGACTACAATTACTGTACTGATATTTAGTTGCATACACATTGTTTTTGATAACTGCTGCACATCTGTGTTGCATCGAGTGAACCAACTCTGACATGTAGAAACAGATACTTCAGCCCAGATTAAACTACATTCCACAGTTCATGTGAATTTTTGGGTTTTGCTTCAGAAACTGCATTTTCAATGTCACCCCTCAAGTTTTCAATTGTGTTGAGGTATTTGGTATTTGTGGTGGTTAGGGTTAAGATAATGAATGTCATCTTACAGCCTGGTATTATTGTTGGGCCTCGGTGCTGCAATAAGTGAATGGAGGAGTGTTGATTGTTTCAAGACTACTTGCTTCAGAATTGCTAATTGATACTTGGCATAGGACAGAATTTTTATTAATGTGCAGCAGTTTTATCAGTATCTAACCCCCCTTTTTTCTGGGGATCCTTTCCCTCCAGAACACTGGGTCCATGGACCATCCAAGCTCTGTCCCACACCATGTGATCGCTGGCTGCTTCTATCCTGATCCAGATCTGCTCCATCCTTGCCGTGCCACTTCCTGGAGGTACAGATGCCACTACTTGAATGTTTTAATGAATGTTAATGGACTTTAATTGAACTTTATTAATGAGCTAATTAGCTAGTGGAGGATGGGCTTCCCCACTATATCTGAGTTCCTTCGGAGATTTCTTCCCACTGGGGAGTTTTTTCTCACCACTGTTGAAGAATTTTTCTCTGCGAGAGAAATTTCTTTTGCCTCATTTGCTATAGTATGGATTAGGCTGGGCACTGCCCCCTTTTTTTTGCACTGTAAAGTGTCGTCGTGATTGTCTGTCTGTGAAAACATACAAATAGAACTGAATTGAACTGACTTGAATCCCTTGAGCAACATAGCCCAATAACCGATTGGTTAACGGTTTAGTATATAATTATCTTGTGTCTAGGGATTAATATTTCAATGGAGCTGCACCATGAAAAGAGCAATACGCTGCAAAATAATGACACAGTGATACATCAATCATGATGCTGAATTTTCCTTGAAATTTTGTCTTCCTTGCACAAATTACATAAGGTTTCTTAATTTTCCCAATGTTGGACCTAACCAAAAAGATACTAATGCTTGCGAGCTGAAATAATGCTTATGTCTGAAATAAGCCTCAGTGCCTAATGCGCTATTTTTGGGTTTAGTCACGGTGACTCAGAGTCAGATTGTTTGATTGTGCAGTTCGCCAGTGGTGAAGGGTTCTGCAAAATTACTTTGTTGGCAATAAACACTTCATGTTCTGGTGTGTATCTCGGTATTAGATATTCCAAAGGATGTCTTTTTTTTTAAACCAGTTGCTGCTAATGTCATAAAGCACAAATGACTGCAGGAGAAAAACATCATATAGCCTAGGCTTTTATGAAAACACCACTTGGCATTGACTGTAGGTTATGTACTGGTGTCTACTTTTTCAACAAATGTACATAATTTCAAGCTGAGTAAATGGACATTCTCAACATGATTAAATGCTTAAAACTGAGAAGTGTCAACAACTGTGTTGTGGGATTGTACAGTGCTGGTTATGGGGGTTGCCCTTTCCAACCATTTTAAGCACCCACTAGCAGAAAAACAGCTTCACAAAGGATCTTATGGAGTGGATGAATGGGCCCAGGGCCGATGGCAAACTTGTTATGCCCCTGAATGTATTAGATGCTCAAGGATAGTAAATGTGAATTTTGTCAAGTTGACTGAACTAGCAGGATCCACTTTGGCGTAATCTCACTCTTTTCACACAAGAAAATATACACTACAGGCTAAAATATTACGCACATCCTGCATTTTTCAGAATTAGCTGGTTTTTCTTAAATTCTATTTTCAGCAACAGCAACAAAAAAAAAAAAACCCAGAATAACATAGAAACACATATCTTAGCAAACAATTTTGCACATTTCTAGTTAAGAGAGATACATATTCATATTCGACTTTCTAAAAAGTAAACTCCCTTAGCCTTGATTGCAACCTGACATATCGACACCCTCTTAACAAAATGCCGCAGTAATTTTTGTCCCATTTTGAGATTTTATGCCTAACTCTCATTGATATAAAAATGCAACAGTTTTTTGTGTTTTTCTCAAAAGGAAAAAACATGTTTAAGGAGAGAACTTCCTAGTGACTCAGGCTTTCAAAAGCTCCATCGAAATTGATGGGTGCACCTCTATGACTGCCCAGTCAACTTCATCCCATAGCAAGTCAAGTTGAATTTCAAGATGTAGAGTTGTTAGCAATTAATATTTTTAGTCAACACAACTGTCCCTTTGGCATTTTGTGTGCCTTTGTTGTTAAAATAAAATTTAAGATTACAAAAACCAGGCAAATTCAGAAAAATGTAGGATGTTTGAAATATTTTTGCCTGTACTGTAGTCTATTATGTACATAAAAGCAGATCTTTATGGCTTGTATTTGTATTCACCCACTGATGTCTGCAAGTTATTTGTCAGGAAGAACAATGACGTTTAAGGACTATATTTGTGCATAAAATCATAAAATTAAAAAAAAGTCCTTGTCACATTTTAATATACGTATTTTCCCCAAAACCGCAAATGTTTCCAAGCACTCTCCTTTTTTGTTATGGTAGAAACAAATATAGCCCAGAGTTTGTTGCAGTTCCTTTCGTCATGCCACTGTCAGAAGTATTCTGCCTAGGTGTGTTCAAGAGTCTTGCCTTTGAACAGATTTTGTAAACAACAGCCAGTGGCATATCTACCAAAGGATATGAAAGGTTAGAGCTAGAGGTCCCATATAAAGCCCCATGACAAGCATTCTAAACACTCAAGCAAAACTAATCCTCAGTTCTTGGGAATGGAAGAGTAAGTACAGTCCTTGGAAATGGAATAGTAAGTAAACATATGGTTACTTACGAGAGGGGAAATATTCAGTGGCATTTTGCTGATTAGCATGCAACAAAATATATACACAAATATCATATTTTAAATAAAATAAAACGTCCTCTGATGTGTCTCTTAATGATCTTATGATTTGAAACTTGATGAGAATTTATAAATATTCATGAGCTGCTTGTTATGTTCAGGCCTCAGCCCAACGACACTCCTTCACTCTTTTGTGAATAAACTACAACTGCAAGACAATTTCAAATCTCTATGTATTTATTACATAGATGATATTTATTTTGCAAATTACCTTATCCATTTCTACTTGTCTCAGTGCTGGGAGTTTGATGGTCCATTGATTGGTATGGCTATTTTGACTATGAAATGTGTGTGAAAAACAGCTCTTGAAAAAGCTTGGTAAAATGATTTCCCTAAAATTAAGTGTAGCATTATGCCTTCTGTCATCATTCTGTCTCATTCCAAAGGATTTCTGAAATGATTCTGCTTATTGTTGCTCTTTGGCACACGATACTGCAGATTAAAAACGCAATGAATGGCCTAACATTAAGCTGTATTATTAAAAAGCACCCATTCCCATCATTAAAACAGATTAACAAGCTCACAGTACGAAGGAACCTTTCCTGAATTAAAATCATTATTTTAAATTCCTTTTTTTTTAACTTAGAACAGCAAGCATATATTCAGTGTTATTCAATGTAATGAACCATGCTCTGTAAATGCAAATCATTACACTTGGTGTGGATGTGATTGGGCAGCTTACGTATCATGCAGGGCAAAACATAAAAATAAAAATATTAATTAAAAATCTAAATTAAAAGATGGGACAAGTGCCAAATGACAAAATTAATTACAAAATATGAAGCTTTTAATGGTCTGAACGACAAATTATTGGGGGCAAAATTATATTAATGGTCTGAACAACAAATTTTTGGGGGGGAAATTATAAAAAACAACCTCCTGACACCTTCTGTGGTACCATCTGCTTGCTAGCTTTTGCTGCAGTAAACTGTTCTGCAAAAAGCTGGTAACTACATCACTGTGAAGCTGAGTTGCATGTCTTAAAAAAGTAGATAAATGCTTTGGAGTAAACAAACAATATTGCAGAAAGGCTGGCTTCACACAATTGAGCTTTGAAGAGGACTGATTATGTAATTTTTCATCTTTTCTTTCAATAAAAAGCAGTCCCATGCCTTGTTACTCAGTCTAGTTGTTTGTGTCAGGGGACACTCAGGGATGAGAACGTGGAACAGGAAGTTAATGCACGGAGCAGGATATTTAATTTCACAATATTGGACAATAATAAACATAAAGTAGGAAATTGCCACAATAAAGGATAATTATTAGAATTTATGAACAATGCAGGAGAGAAACAACACAGGAATGAATTACACACAAACACACATGCACACACACACACACACACAGGGAATGAATATAAGGGCCCAAAATAATGATCAAAACTCCGAAGTAACAAAGAAACTAAGATCAAAGTATGAACTGAACAAAATTCCAAAAACAAGAACGGCAAAAAGCCAAAGTACAAAAACCCACCAAGTATGAAAGAATAAATGTTTTACAAATAATCGGTTTAATAATCTAATGGGAGAGTAACAAGACCGGGAGACGCTGGAGCTGGGAACACAGATAATCTAAAGACACTAGAGCAAACAAGGTTGGGTAAAGTAGCAGTACTATAGACGATGCCCACTGACGAACTGAACAAAACAGTGTGTTTAAATAGGCTAAGGAACCGGTGTATGCAATTTAAACTCGGGCGAGTTGGAAGTTGAGAGTTGTGGGTGTGGTCACAGGGATACCAGGGACTTTTTAAGATTTCTTACTTAATGGCTTCATATTTAACTATTTTGAGCTTGACCCTTTTTTGCCTGGAGAGTATGTGTTCTTCTGATAAGCCAGCAAGAATCGAGGGCTCGGTTCAGTCCAGTAGGCTTTAAAGGAAAGTGTCTGCTTCTTGAATACTTTAATTTGTGCAAACCTCACAGATTGATTGTGCATGAAGTCAAACAATTGAGTCCAATGTGAATCCCAAGTACTTTTCTGCTGACTTAATGAAATTTATTCAAGTTATTTATGCGATGGAATAAAAGGAGACCAAGGTATTATGAATACTGATTCCAGTAGACTGGGAACCTACCATTGTAAGTTTCTTAGAAGAAATATGTTTTCTGGTATCCTCGGGTTAAAGTGATAACAGTGGTTAAATTCCATGCAAAGACTGGATGAGCTGTTTATAAGAAATGAGGGAGACTAATTTACTTTCAACAAGTTGAGGTGGTCACTGGGCAAGGAGCGAACTGAATAATTGCCATAAACCTCTGGCTGAACATTTCAAAAGCAAAAGCGTCTCAACTAATTGGAAGGCTTTTTGAACACTCAAGCTTGCTGTGTGCCATTTAAAAAACAGAACATTAAACTGGTCTGTAAATTAAATTTGGAATATTGATGAGTGCCTCTAGTTCACAAATTGTGCATAATGAAGTGAACATTCCTGAATTGGCTAAACACATTAACCACACGGTGGGTAAAACATTTGTATTGAAATTAGAGGAACATTACTTATGCAAGAAAGACTGAATACATATTTTTGCAAGTTTTAAATGTCAAAGCAGGGCAAGACCATCTAGCAGCCCAACAGACCAGACCACTGACTTTCCAAATACAATACAACAAAACATACTATGCACAACATAACGGATAAGTCCAAAGACTTAACAGACAAAACATAGACCAAAACACACGTCCAATAATGGCTCAATGACCGAGACTACAAATTGGAATACATCCAACACGACAAACCAGAACAAAGACCAAACTAAAGCCCACAGAGACCACAGCCCAAATGAGAAACCACATAATGCACAAGAAGGCCAGTCCATAGGGCACAAAACCAACTGGACCACAGAACAGAAAATAGAAAAAATGGACCATAAAACCAGCAAAATGCAAATCAAAAATCAGCCCAATGTGAAAACCACAGACCTAGATACAGACCTGACAACAGACCAGGATTCAGACAACAAGCTGAACTAGAATACAGGCCAAAATGCAGAACATAACAGAGATTGAAACACAAGCAAAATAGCTGGCCATATAACAGATGAGAATTCAGAATAATAAAAAGACCAAACAACTTACTGAATCAGAGATCATTTCACGCACCATCAAACTGGTCATTTCAGATGACAGATATTGAAACTCTTTTTTATTGAGACAGATATTACCCGAGTCATTAAAAAACGCCATTTTTATGCTTCCATTTATTGATGGAAAAAAAACTATCCAACCCTACTTGGCCCTTTGTGAAAATGTAATAGCCTACATAGTTACTAAATCAAACAATGAAACAAATGTAATTAATAATTTTGTTCAATTTTAGTCTGCAAACATGATTTTTGCCAGTGGCAGCCCCGCTGAATCTGAACATCACTCAAATAGAACTTGACTCATAATGTGACGTAGGCAAAAAGTAGCATAGGATGCCACCATTTAATGAATTTCAAGAACAGATAAGAAACAAAATTTGCTGACATCTATCAGTCTAGAAAGCATTAAAAGGTCTTTTTTAAGAACATGGGACTCCAGAGAACTGCAGCAAGCACCACTATCTACAAACGGATAAAACTTTTGAATAGTAGGGAGCCTTCCCAAAAGAGACCAGACTAACATCTACAGAACTGCAGGCTTTACTTGCCTTAATTGGAGTCAGTGTTCATGATTCTATAATGAAAGAGATGGGCATAAACGGGAGAGCTGCAAGGTGAAAACCAAAGCTTACTGAACTGAGCACAAAAGTTCATCTCACTTTTGCCAGAAAACATATTACTGCTTGCAAAGACTTTTAAGATAATATTGAGTGGACTGATGAGTCAAAAGTGGAACTTTTTGGAAGACATAGATCTCTTTACATCTGACATAAAGCTAAGAAAGCAATCCATAAAAATAAAATAATTCCAACCATCAAACAAGATGGTGGTAGTGTGATGGTTTAGGGCTGCTTTGCTTCTTGAGGACCTGATTGACTGCCCATAATGAATGAAACCATGAATTCTGCTCTCTACCAGAAAATGTTGAGGGACAATGCCTGGCCATCAGTTTCTGAACAGAAATCCTGTAGCTCCAAAAACAGCACATATTTGTTAGCGAAGTTCAAAAGTGACAACATTCTGTATCAATTTTACAAAACGTTCAATATGCTTGAAATGATTCTTTTACCATTATTACTGTAAAAAAAAGCTAAAATGGGGGATGAAGTTCAGTGAAAGTTTTGGATAAATTAATTACTAGTATGATTTTCCACCTGACAATATGACCTGTATTCATGTCTTCAGTGCAGCCTATCTGTGGTTCCTTAGTAATAAATAATTTCATGATCATTAAATGCTTGGTCTGGGGAATTCAGTAAATACATTTTTTGATTGTTAATCAGTCAATCTTAAATGGGAAAGGTTGAGATCAATCATGCGTTAAAGGTGAGAGGCTGCTACACCTCATGACGGCAAGAAGATGAAAATTCTGTAATCCCTGGAGTTGGGTTTGAAAAAGTTAAAACACATTCAGTATCAGGCATGATAGCTTTTTGAAAAACAAATTTAGGCCTGCATAGCACAGGAACTTACTAAGATAAAATGCATTAAAAATATAGGACTACAAAACAATTATCAATGTCTTTGCAAATGGTTCAATGATCAATTTCTTTGCAAGTGGTTATGACTAACTTGGCGAGTACTCAATTACCCGAGAATTTAATTGAACCTCTAATTGTAATTAACCCTGTAATGCCATTTGTATCATATTTGATACATGACTTTCTCTGAAATCTATGTCATACATATGATCAGCGCTTGCCTTGAAAACCTGTTGTATGCAATCCGATACTTGTCATCTTCCCCCTGATGGAATATCCATGCACTGCAAGCAGTTGAGGTCCGTAGAGTACAAAATCAAAGATGGCTGCCCCCATTCATCAACCTGATTTATATTGTTTCTAATACTTAAGTATGAATATTTACTGGATTGAAGCAACTTATAGACACAAAACATTTTGTTGCTTATTTCATAATAAAATTGATAGCATTGCGGGCGGGAGGTAGCCACTACTATCAGGGATCCAGCATTGCCCTGCTCCACCTTGAAATGTCCAATTATATTGCCTGTGTGGTCACGCATGCATAGTCAGTTCTAATATAGTTCAACATTTAAGTAAAAAGGCAGATTAATATCCTGCCTTTATACAGTGCATTACTGTACTTTGGCAGTGCTGCTGCCCCTCAACTTAAGTTCATGATGCTTTCGAGAACTGATACTCACACTCCCTTCTGCCCCTTCATACGCCCAGCAAGTCCAAGTGGAATCATCTACATGATGACATTGCCATCACAACTACAAGGTAAAACAATTTTCATAGCTTTAATTTGAATGAAAGCATCAGATTTATGCGAGACTAACAACTGATTTACAAGATCTTCCACAAAAGAAGTGAGTGAAAAATGTTGGTACTTTGAAAACGAAATGGTTCAAAAGGAAGGGCTGGCTTTGTGGACATGCTTCACTGGATGTTTTGTTTTCCATGATTGCTTTTTGGCATCAGCACTGTCAACAATTTCTGGATGAATGCAGGTTACTGCAACTTGAACAACGCGCCCCGTGCAATCACCACACACATGAAGTGGCTCACATTCAGGGCTAGATTGCTCTGAAAACATTTGGACATACCAGAATCAAAATAACTTTGGATAAACATTGGTGGCTGGGCTTTAGTATCCACAATGAGTAAAACGAAGTAGAGAAATCTTTTAAAGTCTCAGAGATGCAGTGTGTTTCCTTGCTAAACAGGAGCTAGCTTTCTGTGGGAACAATGAGAGTGCATGTACCACAAATCTGGGAATTTTGTTAAACTGGCACAACTCAGTGATGATTCTAGAAACTTTCTGAAGTGGTCCAACTCCCCCCCCCCGACTTAAAAAAGTGGGCCAAGGGGAAAACAAGTGGGCCAACTGGGTATATCTGGTAAAATGTCATTTATAAAAAGTTTTTAAACCGTACCTTGACTGGCTCACTTATTTATATGCACACACATTCAGTTTTTACACCTTATTGACAAAACTAAGACACGAATGACCGTTTGAGTTTAAAGTTTTAATAGAAAACCTTCATAGTCTGTGCCAATTGGCACTTTTCCACTATATGGTACTGGCTCTACTCAGCACCGAGTACTTTTATGGGGTTGCTTTCCCATTTGAGCATAGTACCGCCTCCGTGGTACCTGCTTGTTGTTGCGACGCAGCATGTTACTGCAGCTACAGCACCTTAGGTATCAAGTTTACTTGAATTCCGTTGATTTTGTGAAATATGTATGTGTTTAAATCAGGGGACGCACATTACCGTCACCACATTATGGCACTAAAGTCCGCGAGTGTTTAATTGTAATTTCTGTTTGCGTGAGGTACCTTTCAGGAACCACTCGCGAGAGACAGAAATCCAAGAAAGTATGCCTTTATTGGAGTCCGGGTCAAAGCCAAAAAACACAAGAATTGCCAAGCCACAATACGAAATCCAAAAACAGTATCGACTAGACAGGCCGGGGTCAGAACCAGTAAGACAGATGGGCAGAGGTACAAAAACGATCACAAAGTCGTAGTCGATGGGCAAAGCCAATGGTCATACACTGGGCATCTAAACACAAAACTCATGGTCATACAAAAATAGGTTGAAATCCAGAAAGACAAAAACAATACAAAAAGGGTAATGGCAAGAATCAATGTCGAACAATCCAGTAGAAGCGAAACAATAATCAATGGCATACGAGGCGCTCTGCACAAAGAAATATTGATCAACGTTGTGACAAGAGCTGTGAGTGAAAAGACTCCTAATATACACACAGGAATGGTCACATGCTATACAGAGATCAGCTGTGGGGAATGAGGCTAATTACATCGGGAGAATCACATGAGGGAAACCCTAACCACGAAAATTGACGAGAGACAAAATACGAACTGGAATCACACAAACAGCCTATGACATTTAAACAGCTCCGGTCCAGGAGTTCTACGTGCACAGATAACAAGAGCAGGAGAGTGATTAAGCACGTGCGAGAGATTCTCGCTGAAGCTCAGGGAGAGGAAAGCGATAGACAAGGGGCGGAGAATAGAACAGGGCGATTGCGGAGAGGTAATTAGTCTATTAGTAGCGGTGCAGCTTTACAACTTAAACTACAGGGCTCATTTGTAATTTCGTAATCGAATATATATACATGGTTAGTTGAGTTAGTAGACTATAATACAAAATACAGATGTTAGTCTTGTTAGTAATCATAACAGAAGGGTGAAGGAAAAAAACGAGATACAAAGGAATATTTTAAACACCGGACTTGATTTAAATCACCCAAAGTCAGTGAGCACGCAGACAGGGAAGACGGACTGAACCAACTAGATCACGTGACAGGGAAGACAAGGGCAATGGAAATGAACATAGAATGAACCAAAAACCTGAATGTTACAAAAACCAAAAGGAATAAATAAAAGACAAAAATCTTGAACACAGAACATGAACATAAACATGACAGTAAGGCAGAATATAAAAATATGGCAAACCAGAATATGAACATGGCAAGACAGATCTGAATCATAACAGTTTGACATTGTCCTGATGCATAGGATAGCAGCAGGTTTTGTGTCCAATTTGGTTGCACATTAAATAGCATACCACCTAAAAATGCAAAGCAATGATATACATAAAAGGCATCGAGTATTCATATTCAGGCTTCATGAAACATTTTACTTTGAAATTGAAAGCAAAATATGTAGCAAACGCCCAAATCACAGGAGATGGGAGAGTATTAGAATTTATCGCTTTACGATGCGTCATCTCATCTGATACCTTTCCTTAGTACAAAATGCCCCCTCGGCATCCGTAAAGTTATTTTCCGCGCAATTTTTGGAAAATAGGGGCAGCACAATATCTTTCTCAAAGGGAATTAGGGGAACAAAATTGGACACAACCCAGTTGCTTCTAATTTCGCTACGAAAAGGGTCACAGACAAAGAAACGCATTTCTTAAATGCATCAGCTTCGGTGAATAAACGTAATCTTGTTTGAAAGATAAGGAAAAGCACAGTATATTTATCAAGCAGCCTAAAACAACACAAGTTTCAAAAACACAATTTGAAGACCTGTTTCAATGATGGCAAGTGAAGCCAGTTTCCTAGCGATAATGCGGAAGCGAGTTGTCTTTTGCAGAGACGATTCTCTCTGACCAATCAGTGGGCTGCAATGTTGCACATCAAATTTTAGTACCTACAGTACTAGTACCCGGTCGGCCGTTTTCTGGAACCCCAGGAGAGCAGGTACCAGAAAAAGTACCTACTCGTACCAAGTACCTAGTACTTTTTCCAAATTAAAAAGCAAAAAAGGCGAGTAGAGTAGAGCCGGTACCGGGTAGTGGAAAAGAGCCAAATTATAACAATTATTAAGTCAATGACAAAATAGCGCATAAAATAATAGTTCCTAAAGCCTGGTTTGGTGCTTAAAGCCCGCCTCCAAACAGAAGTCCTACTGCTAAAGTTGTAAGTACGGATACTTCACCAGGCAGTGAAGCCATTCTCTTCATAGGTGTACATTGAGCAGCGCGCAGAGACTCGCAATTTTACCTTCATTTTGTTTTATTCATTCAAATGAGTTCTGAGCCATGTATCGTTTTTTAAAACCTATTAGCAAGCCTGGAGCTGCTTCAACCTCAAGCAATTCCGTAGTTTGCACACCAGAAGCTGTGACTATGGCTCCTGCTCCAGTGCCCTCCAGAAGCGTTTCCCCAAACCAGTTCCCTCTCTCTGCTGCCTCAGCCCTACCTCACACGGTTAGTGACTTGAATGGCGATGCTCCATCCCAGCCAATATTAGCTAACTACCCAAAGTGTGCATTCGGTGCTTTATGGCGATCATTCAATCCAGCCTAATATCGTAGATAACTGTGGCTGGAGTACTCAGTTCAGCGGGATGCTTGCTTTTGCTTTCCCTGCAGGAAATGTTACTGCCGGTGAGAGGGATGCTGTTTTTACCTTGCGTGGTTTTACCAACTCTATAATTTTTATCGTATATATATTCTAACAGTGAGAGACAGAATCACAAAGAAAATTCCATAAAATCACATCATATGAATTTATAAAAATTGATAACCATCTGATGAGGAAAAATAAGTATTTGTTCCCCTACCAAACAGCAAGTATTTCTGGGTCTTTCATTAAGACACACCCCCAATCCCAACTAATTATTTACATCAAATAAACCTGCCTCACCTCATTACCTGCATAAAAGACACCTGTCCATTCCCAAACAACCAGATTCCAACATCTCCACCATGGGGAAGACCAAAGAGCTGTCTAAGGACATCAGGGACAAGATTGTTGACTTACACAAGACTGGGATGGGCTACAAGAGAATCGGAAAGCAACTTTGGGAGAAAAGATCAACTGTCGGTGCAGTTATCAGGAAATGGAAGAAGTACCACACTGCCGCCAACCACCCTTGGTCTGGGCCTCCATGCAAGGTCTCGCCTCGTGAGATGTCCCTGATCATGCGAACGGTGAGGAATCACAAGGGGGGAACTGGTTAATGAACTGAAGGCAGCTGGACCACAGTTACAAAAGAAACGGTTGGTAACACACTACGCGGTCATGGATTGAAATCCTGCAGCGCACGCAAGGTCCCCCTGCTCAAAAAGGCACATGTACAGGCCCGCCTGAAGTTCGCCATTGACCACCTGGATGACTCAGAAGAGGCCTGGAAGAAGGTGATGTGGTCAGATGAGACCAAATGGGACTTTTTGGGCTCAACTCAACTCGCCGTGTTTGGAGGGCAAAGAACACAGAGGACAATCCAAAGAGCACCATCTCTACCGTCAAGCACAGTGGTGCTTTTCAGCCAAGGGGACGGCACAACTCCATTGCATTGAGCGGAGGATGGACGGGGCCATATAACGTGGAATTCTGCAGCAACAGCTCCTTCCCTCAGTGAGAGAGCTGAACATGGGTCGAGGATGGGTGTTTCAGCACGACAACTACCCTAAGCACACCGCCAAAGCAACAAAAGAGTGGCTGAAGAAGAAGTACATCAAGGGTCTGGAGTGGCTTAGTCAGTCTCCAGACCTGAATCCAATTGAAAATCTTTGGAGGGAGCTTAAAATTTGGGCTGCAAGGCGACAGCCTCGGGACCTGAATGATTTGGAGGCTGTCTGCAGGGAGGAGTGGGCCAACATCCCTGCCAAAATGTGCACAAACTTTGTCAACAACTATAAAAATTTTTTGACATCTGTGCTGGCCAATAATGGCTTTTTAACAATATATGAACATGCTGTTTGTCCAGGGGGTCAAATACTTATTTTTGGCCAAAAATATGCAAATAAATTCCTAAAATGCATACAATGTCTTATTCAACTTTTTTGGTGATATTCTGTCTCTCACTGTTAAAATAAACCTATCATTAAAATTATAGTCCGTTGCATTCTTTGTTAGTGGGCAAACCTGCAAAATCAGCAAGGGATCAAATACTTATTTCCCCCACTGTATCACTGTCTCTTGCTGCCGACATTTTGACAGCAATCTTTGCAGTAGGTTTATAAATTTGTTTAATAAATGCACGGAAGTTTGTTAAAGTTTGTTTTCATCGCAATCGACGCCCTAAAACAAAGGATGCATGCCAAATCATATACTGAGTACAAATGAAAACGCACCACTCACGAAATCTGGAATAGCTCCACGGATTGATATGTGAAGTATATACGTATGATGCATTTGAGATAATGAATGATTTAAGGAGACTTGTAAACTTCATTCAATTTAATTCACGATAATGTTAATGCGCGAGAGAGGTTTAACTGGTGTATGGGTCAAACAGGAAAGTCAATAACGGGTGTGACCGCCATTTGCATTGACACAAGCGGTGCATCGTCGTCGCATGGAGTTGATCAGTCTCTGGATAGTGTTCTGAGGGATAGGATCCAATCCTGAACAAGGGCAACCTCAAGTTCTCGGATGTTGTCCATCTGGCGTCGTTGTAGTCGCCAATTCTGGTGCCTGTTTGCCCACTGTAGACGCTGGTTTCGGTCACGGTCTGTCAATATGGGGCCGAAATAAGGACGTCGTGCACGCAGACCTGCAGCTCGCAGACGGTTCCGTACGGTGTTGGGGTGAATGAATCCACGTCGTCCTTGGACTTGAGCAGCCGTTCTTGTCGCTGGTAGTGTTCGGTCTCAGACATGATCCCATACGATCCTGACGTGCCGTTGTCACACGTTGTTGACCCGGTCGAGGATGGTCCCGAGTGCTCCCCGTTTGCAGAAACCTTTGATGGAGTCTTGCGATCGTTGTGTGTGCGTAGTGTAGTCGTCTGGCAATTTCCCTGGTGCTGGCGCCAATTTGTAGCATGCCTATGGCACGTTCCCGTTCAGGGGCTGTAAGTCGCGGCATAGTGTCAACGTGTCACAAGTGTCAGTGAAGAAGTGAAATTTTATTCAGATTCACATGCTTTTAAAGGAAATGTGTGCACAAATTCAGAGTGAAATTCATTTTTCCCGTGGTGTGCGTGCAAGATGTTGCGTTTTTGCAAAAAATTGCCTCCCGTTACAATTAACTTGAAATTCTCGCATTTCTTGCACCTGGCATGTCGGGTGATGTCACTGTAGTGTTGTTGTTGTATGAAAATTATTTTGAAGTTCATTTCAACTTAAATATTGACTTTTTTCAAGTGGTGCGTTTTCATTTGTACTCAGTATATATGTAATGCATAGTTGCTGGTGCACTGAAATCGTCCTTTAGCGCCAAGTCTGTCAAACTCGCGGAATCCCGCAAATTATGTGTCCTAGAATCCTCACTGCAAACGATTGCCACCTAGGATTCTAATTTAGCATCCTGCATTTTGGTGCCATCTACATTATTTTCTGGCATGGCAAACAGAATCCAGAATTACTTCACCCCTTTGCGCAGAAGCCAAATTTGGCTATTTATGGGTTACCCCATAAGCATCATAAAGAGGAAAAATGTGGCTGAACTCAGAAAAGACACTTTACAGCATTTACAAAAATAGAATTATATCGTATTTGAGTTTATTTTCATGATTTCGGTAGAGAGAATGGGCTACAAACAGAAAAAAATCTTCATGAGAATTCAACATTGAAATTGCAAAAAAAAAAAAGCTGAAAAAACTGCCGACCACTGCCGGCTGGTACGACCGCGGCTCAAATCCGCAAAGTAATAGTCACTTCTGCACTGCAACTCAGTGCCTTTACCGAGTGAGCCATATGGCAGCTCAAATAATCATGTATTTAACACGAATAAAGTTTTGAGGCATGAAATTTAATATGAACTCATGATTTTCTTGTTTAGCATGAATTTATCAATGTCAGTGCAGTTGAACATCAGTGGTCACCAGTAACCTCTCCAAACACAAAACATGCCTCTTCTCCATTATAAGCTTTAGAGTTTTGTCCATTTTTCTTCAGAAAGTCCCCCAAGCCAGCACATTTAATCATTAAATAAACTGCTGATTAAACAGTCAGAACATTCACCCTGCAATTAAAGCTACCAGTTCCCACTTCTGAGTTCACAAACTCATTTCAACACTTATAAGGAACAAGTACAACTCACTAACTCAGTAATATCTGAATTCTAAAATATACCTTATTTTAACAGAGCAGACATTCCACTTTCAGGGAAGACCAAACACTATCCTAGATTCAACAGAACTGTGCAATGAATGTACCAGGGCGTCCACCCAAATGCATGGACAGTCCACGTTTTAAACCGGAAAAAAACCTCTCCATTCTACTTTGTTGAATGCGGTATCCATTCCAAAACATAAAGCAAAAGTAGCAGCCTAACCTATTTCATTGAATCCCTCCTCCAGGATGTGTCCAGTAGAAGGAACCCTCCCATCCTGTTTAATTCAAAATAATTCCCATTGACCATGTCCTTATATCATTTAAATCAAGGATAGTTTTGCAAATCTTTTTTTTTTTTCGATAAATCGCGTCTATTTCAGCCGCGCAATGTGCGCTACGTCGACAGGATACAACCAAGCTTGCTGACACGCATAGGCTTGTAAGCTCTGTGTTTGTCCAATCAATGTGATTCGCTTACTGTGGAATGTTTAAACGCACGGGAATTGAATAAGAAATGAGCAAATCAATACATTGTTACCGGGGAAATTTCACGAGAGCGTGAAATATAACTGTGGAGTTACGCAGAAGAGCCTGAGTGTATGATTGAGTGATTGGCTATCAACACCAGTACTTGGGTAAGTATTCGGTACTTGCACTGAATTTGTCAATGAAGGAATCTACACGTAAATCCACGGTAGGGAACTACGCATTTTTTGTATGTGATGACTGTAATTGTCAGTAGAATGTGAGAGAATCAATACCATGTAGAATTTTTTGCTCCAGAAAACAGATTTTTCTGAACCACTAATTGGAAGGCCGTTGGCTCACTGTAGCTACAGTGGTTGCTACACAGGACTACGATTTTTTCTGTCGCAAGAGATCATTTTTTTAAACTGCTGGATCAATACTACGGGCAAGGATATTGACCAGTTTGCACATCAGGCTTAGCTGAGGAGTTAAATTCATGCAACTCTTGAAAAACAGGGATTGGCGAGAACTTCCCTACATTCTAAACTGCATTCAAACTCTGCTTGCTTGTGAATATTCAATAACTGATCCGGGGGTGCTATCTAGTGATCGAGTACAGTAACTGCGTGCTTAATTTGCAGTTCCATAGACGCGAGCGTCTACATCTGCAGAAAGGGGTTAACTGAATGAAATGATTGCAGGTGTTCTTAAGGCAACAATCCAATGCTCTTCTCCCACACAGCATGTACTGCGCAGTCTTTTAAAAAAAAAAGGAAAAAAAGCACTCTGTCATAAATCGACCTGAAGTCCCTGCAGCTTGAGCTATTGTAAAGTCCCCTACCTCCATAAATCTGACATCAGGTTCAGTAAATCTGAAATCGGGCAGTGTCTAGGTAAAAAAAATTCATGTAGGCCCTCTTTTTCCCAGAGTACACTGAACAAAAATATAAACGCCCCATGTCAAATATTGATCCTATACGGAATTAAACAACTGCAAGTGAGCATATGCTGACTTCTACTTGTACAACAGGGATATTTCTTTTGATTTGTGTAACATTTTTAATCCATCTCTCTGTCGGTGAGCATTTGCTCAGTGATGCACTGATTTCACTCAGTACATGGGTGTGGCATTTCCAGACGGTGATCAGACAGTATGACCAGCACCCAGACACTCCTTATTCTGGGGACAATAAAAGGCCACCCCAAAATGTCAAATTTTGTCAAAAGTCATCATGCCTCAGATGTCTCAGGTCATGCAGAAACGTGCCACTGGCATGCTGGATGCAGGGATTTCCACCGGAGCGGTCTGCATGCAGTTACTTGAAGCAGAACGCATTCCAGTTCTGGACTGGCCTGCGTATTCGCCAGACAAGTCGCCCATGGAGCATCTTTGGGATTTTCTGGATCGATGTGTCCGCGACCATGTTCTAGTTCAGGATAATGTGCGCCAGCTCCGTGTGGCCCTCCGGGAAGAATGGAATAACATTCCACAGGCCACGATAGACAACCTGATCAACTCCATGCGAAGGAGATGTGTTGCTCTGAGAGACGCAAATGGTGGACACACAAGATATTGAACATTCAGTTTCCTCAACCTGACCCCCAACGTGTTCAAAGGATTGTCACTCCTTTGCAGATGCCAATATCAAGATGTAATGTGATCTGAAAATTAGTCATTAATAAAAATGAATTTTGATTCGCTTCATGTATTGCATAACTCTAATATGTATAAAAACTCAAAAATTTGACATGGGGCATTAATATTTTTGTTCAGTGTATTTAAAGCATGCTGCCATTAATTTGAAAAAGTTGTCAATGGAGGCATTACATGGCGAACGAAATAGTGAGATGTTCTTTGAATTTGTCGTGTTTTCATTTGCATGCAGCTTCAGTACTACGATTTGTAGCCACAGTTTTGACGGCGTGCAACTCGCACCCTCCTCTATAAGGCGTACTGTGTTCCATGTGCCATCTCAGTCATTCATGACAAATAAAAATCTTTCTACTCCAGCAATGGGGCAACACTCTTGAACAGGGTAATTGCTCTTAGAATCTTGTTAAGCCTCAGCGAGATCTCAACTCAGAAGACCTGCTGTAATCTCTACACTTACTACTGGGCCAAAAAACGTGTACAGACTGGGCAATAGAGTGTACACTGCCAGCTCTCCATCAACTGCTGCGCTGCATGCAAATGCTACATGTGCACACACACACCCAGGGGTCCACAGATCAGCAAAAAAAAAATAGGCGTGCAATGCACGGAATACCCCTCAGCCTGATGTCAAAGTTTTTGGAGACGCCCGCCCGCCGCCCGCCCCAACCGCACAAAGGATAGCAATACCCCGTCAGCCTTGAGGGCTGAGGGGTAAAAATTATTCCTCACCTCTGATGATTAAAGGAACAGTTTCCCAATCTAAAAATAATGCAGTCCATAGCTCTGTATTTTTCAGGCTATATGCACTTAACTTGAAATATATGCATTTATGCAAGCAAGAAAATATGCCTGAAGTATGGATTATTAATAGAGTACAGGCTTAAAGGCTCTCAGAAGGTGATCATAAGCCTCGATTAAATCATTGTTATTTGCCAAAGAAAGCTTATGGCAAACAGTGGGTGAGCTACATCGAGTCAAGGCAATGGGGCTGCAGTCTGACACGTCCGCAATTAATTGAATAATTTGTCACGGGTTGCTTAGCGGACCTCGGTTTAAGAATGTGAGAAATTGCTTAAAGGTATTTTAGCTTAAAAGATAAAGTGGAAAGCAGAATTCCACAGTGAAGCCCAAGGTAATGTAAAAAGTTGCACTGAAGAGATAATACTATTACAGAAAAAATATTGTCTCTTCAGTTTCTATCTTGAATGCCACACTTTCTGGATATTTTATCTTAAAATCATAATTTGCAGCACATGCAGATACACTGGAATCTTCAAAACCCACAACATATATTTCATTGAATTTCTCTTATGATTCTGATCTGCTTTGCCATGTTTTGATGTTCTGTCTGATTTGGATTTGGATTTGTGCAAAGTGTGACTATTCTTTGTAATGTGTATTGTGATTTGGTAACTGAGAATTGTTCATTTATTGTCTTAGTTTTGTTTTTCCATGTTTTACTTTTTACCATAGTTTCTTTTCAGTCCATGTTTTTGTTTCTACCATGCACTGCACTTTGTCTCCCCGTGTCTGGACTCTTGTCTTGTCATTGCTCACAGCCCCGGCATTGCGTGCCACTCTTTCGGGTGATTTAATGGTTTGTGGATTTCAACCATTCCTTCCCAACCTTGTTTACTTCCTTCGCCTTGCTTTTCTATTTTACTAACCGATACTAACAGTTTGTTGTTTTCGCAAGAATTACTAATCCAACTAACATTGTATATAATGCAAACTAACTAACGAGCACTAGGGATTGTATAGCTGCACTTACAAATTGATTAACAAGCTCTCAGCAATCGTTCTGTTCTATTCTCCGCCCCTTGTCTCCCCCTAACCTTCTCTGCTGCGTTTCTGTGGATTCTCCACATCTGCTCGCGCTGTCCTTTCTCTCATTATCTATGCACGTTAGAACTCTTTGACCAGAGCCGTATGTCTGTCTATAGGATTGTCTTGTGATCCCGTGTTTTGGCTTTTGCCCATTTTATGTGATAAGGTTCTCCCTCTTGTTCCCTCCTTTGTAATGAGCCTCATTTCCTGCACCTGTATTCTATGTATCATGTCATCTCCCAGGAGTGTATATTAGGTGTCTTTTCACAGCACTTTCTCGTCAGAACGTTTCTCTTGTTTACCTGTGCTGCTTTTTGTATTCGCCTTGTACTCATAGTGTTACTCTTCTGACTGGACCGTCCGACTTACGATTTTTGGCTCTGCTTTTTGGATTATTGTTGCATCTGTGTTTACCAACCCTTTTTTGCCCGACTACAATTTTTGTGATTGCTGCCCTGTTACGGTTTGGATTTCGCCCACTGGTTTTTGCTTCTGTGACAAACCTGTGCCTGTGTACAGAACTTATTTTTGCCTGACCACGAGTGCTGTGTTTGCTGCCCTGGTTTTCGATTCTGATTTTGCCCTCCTGGATTGTGACTTTTGGATTGTGGACTCTGTACCTTTGCCTTCAGCCCTGCGGAGTTTACCCCCCTCGCTCAATAAAATCTCTTTACCTGCAATCCTGTGTTCTCGCGACTGGTTCCTGAACGATACCTCACAGTTTCTTTGAAAAATTAAAATTCTCATAGCGGTATGCTAATATTAATGGAGCATATTTCAGTTAGTAGTTTGTACATGGTTCCAACTCCAAAGTTATTATCATCGTGACTAAATTGTTGCAACATCACAACAGTGCTATTCCAAACTAATGTCATCACCATTCATATTTTGAGTGAACTCGTTACCTGTCAAAGATAATTCTCAAAATCTGGTTGTCTGTTGATCTGATTTTACAATTGTAAAGAAAACAACAGCATTCAGAGCATTCAGCAACATGACTGTTGGAGCATGCCAAACTGTTAAGCCTTTCTTCAGAAGCCATTCCTTCCAAAATGCATGATTCATAGTGTCATGCTGTCCAGCAAACATTGATTGCACACCCATTCAGATGCCCGCATACTGAATAGTGTGGTAGATACCACAAGCAGCTTTTATTGTGTGCTTGCTTCAGCAAAGCAGCACATGCTATTCTCTTACTTCCTCTTCTTCTGCCTAAATTTGGCCCAGTAACTCCTCCTACACCAATTAAGCTATTGACAGACCATTCAAACATAACAAATTGAGCTTGTTCTGAGTTATGTAACATCTGGACAGATTTTAGATTTTTTTTTTAGTTTTTGAGATATTTAATTTTAAATGTCATTTTCTTGGGGTCCTATTAAATTCAGCCATTTTTGAGCTGATTCAACTAATTTCAGCAATTTTTTACTCTGTCATTCTCTTACCTAGAAATGTATTTGAAACTGGAAAATGTTAAGCTAAGCTTGTTTCATTTCTTTACAATTAAAATATTTCGTCACTTCCATAATTTTTTACAGTAATTTCTGGGAACTTAGAGGTGACTTCACTGCTAGATAGGGGTGGTTAATCTATCCGACTTCCAATTATTCGCAATTCTCGATTCTTGATTAGCCATTATTGAATTTCCATTTGACAACAGTAACCCAAAATACACCACAAAGTTACTGCACCATTTCAGAAAACCGTCATTTGCTGAATAACTTAACTTCTCTTTTATTGAGTAACAACTCAAAGCACTTTCTGTGTATTGTAGTTGTAACTTCAAAATTATTTTTTTTAACTTGAAACAAATGTCCACACTTGAAAATAAATGTCCATATTTGGAGTTTTTTTCCCTGTAGAACAAAAATGCAGCTTTGGAACTTTGTGTGTTCACAACTGTGTACTGCCTTGTACCTTCATGACAAGTGAACTTAAATGGCAAAATTTATTGTGGCTTTTCTAGCGTATATACTGTTAAACACAGAAATGAACACAATACATTGTGTGGTGACTGATCAAATTTTACAAAACAACGCTCAGTGGTCTAGAATGACTAGATTCTTTGCACTATCATGACAACAGAAATTATCTTACCTAACGTTAAAATCCTTTATTTTGATTGGCTGACAGACGTTTAATTCTTTTCTATGTACCCCGTGAGTCTCACGGGGTATATGATCATATACCCCGTGAGAGTATGATTTTGAATTCCTTGAATTCGATTTAACCGCTTGTTTGCCGATGTAACGGAACGTAAATCTGAATTGTTTACTGCGTTTCGTCTGCTTTTGACAGCTGTCAAAATGGCATCGAAACGTTTTGCTAGTCACACAGACGACGACATTCTTGAGAAACGCGCAAAAGTTATCCCCCAAAATACAAAAAAGTCAAATACCTTATCTTCGTCTATGTTGCGTGAATACCTAACAGAAAAAGGAGAAGATGTGGACTTTGAATGCTTCGACAGCGTTCGCTTGGCTGAGACGCTGAGTCACTTTTACATGGAATTAAGAACAATATATAGGTTGCCACCGTAAGATAAAAACGGTAAGATAAAAAAGTTGTACAGCTCTCTCAAGGGGGTATATGGCGTGATGTACCCTGCCTCTGAATCTATGTTCCCCGCGGCTTCGCCTTGGGTGCTCGTTGGTGCTCCACCACTCAAGGGGGTCATCGGTGAGAGGAAGTGAAGGGGTCTCCTGATATGTGCGAACCTCTTCTTCAGACCTGGTTTGTGCCGACTTTGGCTCGACTGTGGTGACAACAATAAAGGTTTGGCCCAGCAGTGCAGTCAGAGAAGATGGTCTTGAGGTGGAGGGCGTGAAGGGGCCGTCCTCCTGCAGCTTCGGGGCTTCGTCTCAAACCTTCTCAACTGCGTCTTCCTCCTCACCGTCATCATGCTTCTCTGCCATGTGATCACCTTCCCACTCAGGGACTTCAGCAGCTTGCCTCACCACCTGGTTGGCACAGGGAAACAGTAAAATAAGACAGGTTAAAGCATTCACATTTCAAAATTGAAGTACCTATTACTAAAACCCCATAAGTCACACTTGACTTGACTTGTGGGGTTTCAGTAATCAGTGCTTCAATTATTAAACAAATACCAAAGAATCATCATAATTCACAGGCCTAACTTTTAATTTTACATTCCAAGCATTTTACGCTGAAACTTTCCCAATGAAACTAAGGCATTCAATTTTTTTTGTTTTTGATTAGCCACATTTTTCTAATACAAAGCTTTCTGTCAATCAGATAATTAATTATTCTTGAAAGTAGTAGTATTATTTATATCAAAGGAAAGACTACCTCGAGGGATGCAGCCTCGGTAGTCACTCTGTTCTATGTCTCCACTTTTTCATCCTCTGAAAGGAATGGAAGAGCTTTAAAGCGAGGATCGAGGGCAGATGCTGTGTGGACTGTGTGCCTCTCTTTTGTAGAAGTATATCTCTTCCTCAGATCTTCCCAGATGGCATGCTTGATTTCACGGGTCATCGTCGGGTCATACTCTGGTGCCGGGGTTGAAGTCAGCCAGGTGCTGTGCATGTGGTGGGGCAGTGATGGAGAGAGTAGGCATGCTCTCCTCAGACTGTGTGGTGGTGGCCAATTTCATGGGCTTGAGGGCCTTCACTAAGTGTTCAGCACCGGACACATCTGCCTCAATCGGTGTGCAGATGTCATATGCACCTCTTCTCACCTGTAGGGATGATGGGAAGTGAGAATAGGTATTGGAATACTTAAAATAAAAGAATCAACACTGTATACTTTAAGGTGCATCCATTCGGACAAACACAATGACTCACAGTCATTTAGACTCTCAGTCGCAATAAACACGTTCATCCGTGCCATTTCAGGCTTGTTGTGTGACAAACTGACAAAGACTAAAATTAAAGACATTTTCAGCATATTTTTATTTGTTTTTATTCTAAAGTCTAGTTTTTATTTTTCAATTAGCTAAAATATTTTTCACACCTTGTTTTGGTTTTTAGTTTGGTTTTAGCCTTGGTGCATGTCAACAGCAAGAAAACAATTGACACAACAATTGATGTACACAGCTGATTGGTTAACATTATTAATAACATGTCAGTTTGGCATACTGTATGGGTAGAAATGATACACTTATGTGGAAATGGGACACTGATGATTAATCAACTACTTTTAGCATTAATACAAGGTCCAATAAAATCTTAAATCCCATACTTACTTGAGAAGAGAGGAGTCCAGCACAGACTGCTGGCTGCTGTTCAAGGAACCGATCAACCATGTCAAAGCCACTATTCCGCCTCGTTGATGCATCTGTCTTCAGTTTGTATTTAGGCAGTTCTGATAAAATGAAAAAAAAAAGCCAATTACAACTAGTCTACATTAGGAATTATATTTTTAAATAGCCTACTGGTAAATTAGAAGTTAATAGAAAGCTTACTTTGGATGCCACAGTTAAATTAGATTCACTTTGATTTCAAATATTTTATTTTTTTAATTCATTTTAAGCCTTTTGCTTACCGAGTAGGGCCTGCTTTTGTTCCAGCACATGACTGGCTGTGGTGCTGCAGTGAAAGAAGGCAGTGATTCATCTGGCTCAACCCAACAGTCGGGCTACATTGGGCAACTTCAGAGCTCAATGGCAGGTGAGGTTTCGGGTATGAGCGTAACACCGGACATGAAGAAAGTTGCCAAGCTCTGCAGCCAGGTTCATCATTGTCAGTGACGAGAACCAGGTCGTGTGTCTATATCACCCACTCGTTCGGCACAGCTTTGAGAAACTCTACCATCCATAGCTCTCGTCTGAAGTGCATTTACCGGCACTTACATTAATAGCGCAGCAGCCAGACCCAGTCAAAAGTTCAGGGGGGTGCTCCGGAGGGTGTGGTTGAAGGAGGCACTCTTCTCCTCCCCCTTAGCCATCATCCTGTCTGTACCTGGCTATTCAACCAATCCATTCCCATTGTTATTTTTAAATGTCTCTCAAACCCCCCCTTAGTATATCATTCATTGGTTTTTTCTGCCATTTATCTTTTTTTATCCAAGCAGTTCAATCTTTACTATAAAGAACAGCCCACCTTGCTTCAGCATTACTCTCTGGGCCTCCATCTTCAGGGCCTCTGGCCATGCTGGTACCAGAGAGGGCCACAGACTTCAACAGTTGCTTTTCATTGGTATGGTTCAACACTTGTTCACAATTTTACCAGTACAATAAACTTGATAAAAGACTTTGGCTATAATCTCTCGGTTCTATGACTATGGGTGTATGGGCGGGATCTCGTTAATGCAGCTTGACCCCCGATCACTACTGCGCAGAATCCAGCTCCAAATGTGAAAGATGACAGTGCCCATATCCTGGAAATTTTGGCAACATTTTAGAGCAATGGGAGTAAGTGACAACGCGTCATCCATCTTTATATACAGTCATTGGTTTTGACCCCACAACTGTTTAATTAACTCTACTGTTAATTATAGAATTTCATGGGAAGTTAAAATGGTGTCTTCAAAAACAAAAATTTTCAATTTTAGGCGAGCGCACTTATCTAAGTGAAATAAAATGGGAGACACTCCTGGACTGTGAGTCTGTAAATGAGATGTGTGCAAATTCATTCCAAAGGTATCCAAAAGTTAGCTAAAAGCAGAATCCTCAGTGGATGACCACAGCAATTCGTAGGAGTTTGAGCAAAAAGAGGAATCTTTAAAAGAAGTACATACAGTATATCGATCAGAACACCAAGCCTGAATACTGTAAATTGTGGGCTGTGGTCAAAAAAGAGCTGAGGAATGCTAGAAGACTGTATGAAAGGCAAATTGCAGAGGGGGCAAAAACTAACCCGGAGAGCTTCTTTCAGTACTGTAGCAGGAAAAGGAAAGTCAAAGAGGAGGTTAAGTGCGTAAAGAATAAATATGGATCGCTGCTATATGATAACAAGGATACTGCGCATTCCTTAAACAGTTAGTTTTTTGAGAATTTTACCTCAGAGCGGGGTTTTTTTCGGCCAGAGGGCATGTCCAATGCTCAAGATTATTTAGCGGAAATTGAGGTCAGGTATAACAGAATATTCGACAAGTTGCATAAACTAAAGACAAATAAAGCGGGGGGTCCTGATGGCTTATATCCTAGAGTGCTCAGGGAAGTTAGTGAGATCATCTTGAACCCGCTATCCGCCATCTTCAGACGGTCTTTAGAAACTGGAGAAATGCCAAATGATTGGAAGCAGGGCAATATACCCTGCTCAAAAAAATAAAGGGAACACTTAACACAATGTAACTCCAAGTCAATCATACTTCTGTGAAAACAAACTGTCCACTTAGGAAGCAACACTGATTGACAATCAATTTCACATGCTGTTGTGCAAATGGAATAGACAACAGGTGGAAATTATAGGCAATTAGCAAGACACCCCCAATAAAGGAGTGGTTCTGCAAGTGGTGACCACTGACCACTTCTCAGTTCCTATGCTTTCTGGCTGATGTTTTGGTTACTTTTGAATTCTGGGAGTGCTTTCACTCTAGTAGTAGCATGAGACGGACTCTACAACCCACCCAAGTGGCTCAGGTAGTGCAGCTCATCCAGGATGGCACATCGATGCGAGCTGTGGCAAGAAGGTTTGCTGTGTCTGTTAGCGTAGTGTCCAGAGCATGGCACTACCAGGAGACAGGCCAGTACATCAGGAGACGTGGAGGAGGCTGTAGGAGGGCAACAACCCTGCAGCAGGACCGCTACCTCCGCCTTTGTGCAAGGAGGAACAGGAGGAGCACTGCCAGAGCCCTGCAAAATGACCTCCAACAGGCCACAAATGTGCATGTGTCTGCTCAAACGGTCAGAAACTAATTCCATGAGGATGGTATGAGGGCCCAACACCGTGCAGGATGTTTGGCATTTGCCAGAGAACAACAAGATTGGCACATTCCCTACTGGCGCCCTGTGCGTTTCACAGAAGAAAGCACGTTCACACTGAGCACATGTGACAGACCTGACAGAGTCTGGAGACACCATGAAGAACGTTCTGCTGCCTGCGACATCCTCCAGCATGACCTGTTTGGCAGTGGGTCAGTAATGGTGTGGGGTGGCATTTCTTTGGGGGGGCCGCACAGCCCTCCATGTGCTCATCAGATGTAGCCTGACTGCCATTAGGTACCGAGATGAGATCCTCAGACATCTTGTGAGACCATATACTAGTGCGGTTGGCCCTGGGTTCCTCCTAATGCAAGACAATGCTAGACCTCATGTGGCTGAAGTGTGTCAGCAGTTCCTGCAAGACAAAGGCATTGATACTATGGACTGGCCCGCCCGTTCCCCAGACCTGAATCCAATTGAGCACATCTGGGACATCATGTCTTGCTCCATCCACCAACGCCACGTTGCACCACAGACTGTCCAGGAATTGATGGATGCTTTAGTCCAGGTCTGGGAGGAGATCCCTGAGGAGACCATTCGCCACCTCATTGGGAGCATGCCCAGGTGGAATATGTGAATATGCACATGGGAATATGTGCTTGGAGAGTAGACTTTCAGCTTTAATTGAAGATTTTTGTTTAAAAAAAAGTAATTACTCTGAAAGAATAACAACCAATTTTATGCATAGGAGCATAAAAGTGATAGGACAGACTAATGTGATCATAATTTGTGATTTTTCATCACAATTTCATGCAACCCATAGTTTCCATGGCCTACATTATAAACACTCCCATTTGCCTTATTCAACATATCATTCATAAGCTTTACATTTATGTCAAGAAAACGAATTATCAGTCCCCATAACAGGGTTCATAACCCTTCATACGCATTAAAACAGTCAGTTTTGCCCTCAGCAAGTTGTTCAAATTTTGATCAGACTTTTTCTGTCAGGGGATGGAAATACATTATATAGCACAAACTGAAAACACATAACCTATGTAATGCATGTCTATATATTGGAATACATCTGATTATAAGGTCTATCAAAAATATTGGACATTATGCATGGCGTGTAAATAACTCAAATGAGCAATGGCCAGAATACAGATAGATCATCATGCATATCAATACCAGGTTTCTTCAAATTCAAATTATTTCTGTCACTCCGCACACATAATGTCCATAATACTGGATGGCAATGTGCATCCCACAAGCATAATATCCAAAATAATGGACAGACAGACCACCCACTTCCACCCCCCCAACACATACACACAGACACACAAAATATTCCACCTCATCCCAACAAATGGTCCAAGGCATTTGTATGTACTCTATCCATCAACGAGTTAATATACACTGAACAAAAGTATATGCAACACTTCCTATTATGAGAAATATGACCTTGTACAGAAACTCACTGGACTTTGAGTGTTGACAGATTGAGTGACCATATTGTAATGCATTATGATGCATTCAATGATTGAACCAGACAAACGAGAATTTCATGGTGGCATGGATGATCAAGGAATGGGGTCTGTTGTCCAAAGTGACCAATCTATATTGGGGTTGTCTGCCTTTAGCTTGCTGCATTGCAACACATCTCCGCTGCATGGACAGTATGGTCAATGGCGACGTTGGGGATGTGCTCCAACTCCTCTTCAAGAGCTGAATGGAGTTAGCAGATATTGGCCAGATTTGGGAACCAATGACAAACTCAATGGCTGAAGACATCCCAGAGATGGTGGACGGGGGCAGATCAGAGGATTAAGCTGGCCATTCAAGCACACAAATGTTTTCAGGCTCAAGAAACTCCTTAGGTGACGTGGCGTCTGGCATTATCATGCAGGAATATTGCGTTATTTGATGGACCCATTTGTGTCGGACGATAGGCCACAGTATCTCATCACGATATCACACTGCATTCAAGTTGCTGCTAATGAAATGCAGTTGGATGCGATGTCCATGGGATATTCCCACCCAAACCAGCACTCCACCACCTTTTGCCTCCATGTGGACAACACTGATGTCAGCATAACGATACCTCTTCCATCTGCTCCATGAAGTTGGAAAAGTGACTCATCTGTGCAGGAAACAGTTCTCTATTGTGCCATTGAACATGTCTGTTCACTCAGTTGAACTGGGTTGCATTTCCTGAAATCACAGATGCTACCTTACATAGTTGGACCCATTGACTGTGAATGGACAAACTACTGTATATCAGTTGCTAACTTAGTAAGCTACTAAGGTTCTGGAAAACGCACCCCTGATTGTTTCATCGAGCTGGGGTGCGGTAAAATTCACAAAGAGCACAATGCACATGAATATGGATTTCCTGGATGATTTTTCACGATTTAGGCAGAAACGCAGCGATAATGGGGACCAGCTGACTCATCTGCAGTGGCAGGAGCTGGTCTGAAATGGTCACAGTGATGAGTCTGGATATGGCGGTCTTGGTCTGGGGTCATCACATGGTCATCATGCATGTGGGCGGTTCGCTGTCGAGCCTAATTCCTCAAAATGGTGTCTTATGCGACTTGCTGTTGAAAAATGGACATTAAGAGCTCAAGCAACAGCCTTTAGATACATTCCTGCATTACATTACATTGAGCGTGCCAATGAGGGCTGAGGGCTCGAGTCATCTATGGCATTTTCACAGACCAGTAGCACACAGCCTTGTTCACGTAAATAAACCCTAAAAAGCTAAACTCTAAAACTCAGTCACCACTGGGACTAAGTCGTGTATCCCCGATCCCCAAATTTCGGACAAAATGGCCACTGGCAGCCATTTTGGACGTCCGAAATTTGCAAAAATCAGTCTTCAGCATTGTCCAATCATTATCTTCGCCTGTGTGAAAATTGGAGAAATTCCAGTCATAATTGTGGCTTCCAGAGCCCGGAACAGAAAATCTTTGCGGCGGTGGCCCCGGAACTATACTAGTATCTCCAACTATTGTCATCGGGGAGATACAATTATTATGTGGAATACTTTAAGGAGACTGTTGCGTTTATATTTCTGTTCAGTGTATTTTCTTTTCTTAAGAACAACATTTTTTTTTTAGTTTCTTTATTTTGGACAACAGTCTGTCAAAAAATTCAGGTCAATGTATCAATGTATGTGAGGGCAGTTATATATCCACAGTTGTCCAATGGTTTTTCAATAAAACAAAAGGAACTTTATAAATTTTGGGAGAGGTAAATTGTACATCAAATAAGCAATAGAGAATATTTCAGGAGGTGCATAGAGTACTTGGGTAAAACGTCAATGAGAATAAAATAGCATTAAAACACAAAATCATTGATTGCAGACCTCAACAAAGTCCGGCTGCAAAGGCCTTACATATTCAACCCACTTAGTCCAAAATTTGACAAACATATTTTTCTGAAGGTGGGGAGAGAAAGTAATTTTTTCCATAATAAAAATATAATTTACTATATCTATCCACTCTTGCATTGTGGGAGGTTCAGGAATCAACCAACGCCTTGTAAGCGCTTTTTTTACAGGCAGGCATCAAGAAACCAAAATGCATCCATCAGGATCTCCAATCTTTGAATCAACACTCCTGAAAAATAATTCTACAAATTGCATCGGAAAATCAGTTTTAATGATGTCTTTCATTGCTTTATGAAACTCTGTCCAAAAAGGTTTTATTCCTGGGCAATCCCAAAAAATGAGCCAATGATTAGCTTTTTGAAACCCACAGTACCTCCAACAATAAGCATTCCCTCCAGTAAACTTTGCTGTCTGCTTTGGTATTATAAAGAAACAAATAAAATACTTCCACCAAAACTCCTGCCACACGAGAGTTAGTGCATTTCCATTGGAATTTGCTAAAAGCCAACCAGTACTCATTTGTTGCTGAGAAATTACCCTCTCTTTATCAAATTTCATTAATGTATCCTGCAGTGTGCGAATTTTTTAAAATTCTAAAATTTGGACATAATTCTCTTAAACAATTCATTTTGATAGGCACCAAGGAACATTCTCAATATTGGATCATCAAAGTCTGCGCAGTGTGTAATATTGTGTTCAAAATGACGGCGGAATTGAAGGTATCTGTAAAAATCCAGTTTTTCAAGACCATATTCTTTCTGCAAGTTTGCAAAGTCTTTTAATTGACCTTTTTTGGTAAGGGTATAGAATGTTGTTATTCCCTTTGAATCTATTATCTAATTTATTAGGCTTGAACTGTGGATCATATGCGCACCATTGGGGTATTTTTAGTTTATGGTCTAGCCTATATTCTCCTCTAATCAAGTTCAAAGTTTCATTTGAAATTTCATCCATGAATTTCGTTAATTATCTATAAATATTCAAAAAATTTTGTGGCCCAATACTGTCCTCCTTTCTCCTTTGGAAGTTGTAAAGTCTTTAATTGGACCTTGGGGTTCTTCCCTTGCCAAATAAATCTGGAGATGATTTTAGTAAGTTATGAAAAATGTTTTGGGGGAACTTCTATGGGGAGTGCTTGAAATTAATCAAGATTATCAAGTCAATTCTGTGACACAGGCTGAGGAAGGATATGGAATTCCATCTTAGTATATCATCCTTAACTTTCATTAGGAGTGGGTTATAATTGATCTCTACTGATGCCTGAATATTTTTGGTAAATATATTCCTAAATATTTGAATAAATTCTGATCCCAGTCAAAGTGGAATTTCTCTCTCGGGTACTTCATAGGTGTACAGTTTAAGGGGTCAGGTTCAGACTTGAAAAAAATTTTTTTTTTTCATTTTGTTAAAAATCTTTCAAAAAATTCATATGAGGTGATTTTAAGATCTTTTAAGTGGATTTTTATCATGTGAATGCCTCCAGTGCATTTGTTTTGCGACAAAAACATGATTTTCTCGCATCGCAAAATTTCATAGTTTATCAGGCTTGTGGCAGGCATAAAATCCACATGTTTCATGGTATTGCTCTGAAGGTTTCACCATAGCATAGCATAGCATTCACCACGCCATGAAATATTAATGTATAATTATGTAAAATTACAAGACATGAAGCCAATACTCAGAACTACCCTCTTATTCGGAACAAAGTATTGTTTTGAGTACCAGAGTAGCTGCAGTACACATATGCTTTTGAAATCACTCCGCCCAGCCGGTATGTCTGGAATTTAGATTCGATTATGCATTTGCCTTGAAAATAACTCTGTCTCATAGTATTACATTATTTTTTCATAGCGTGGTGAATGTGCAGGTCACAACTTGTCCATGAGAGCGTTTTGGAGCTGTTGGATTGTGTATTTGGTGAGTTTTGTAGGAGCGAGGAACCTGTACCGTTCACTTTTGTTATGTTCGCTGAGCAGCTCACATCTCCCTCATTGAATCTCAAAACAACAGGCACAGATAACTAAAGGTAATGTACCTACTCATATGACTATAGGGGTTATGGCAATAGGCCAATTTGCCAAAATGTTGAAATATCCCTTTAAGCCTGGAGATAGCATTGTTTATCTCTTTTTCGGTTAAAGCTGCTGTTAACATTTGGTTCTGTTCCTCAGAGGTGACGGGTAAATTTATAAAATTAAGAAATTCACCTATTTGTTGCTCACCGTTTTGGTTTGGCTGTGTTTATAGGGATTTCCAGTACTTCTTGAATGCGTTTTGTATTTCATTCTGCTTATATTGAATAGTTTTAGAATCTGGATCTCTTATTTTGTAAATCATAGTATTCGTCCTTTGTTTTTGTCGCCTTCTCCCCAAATTGTTGATTTAGAACCTGATTCATACTATTTCTGTGTTGCAAATACCATCTTTTTTCAATTTCCTGAGTGTATAAAATATTAATTTCCTTCCTAATTTTCTTCATTTTTATCATCAGGGTTGGGTTTTGTTCTCTTTTATCCTGTGCCTCGAGATCCTTTAATTCATGTTCAGGTCTATTAGTCTCAATTGTTTCTCTTTTTTTTAATGGGTGCAATAAGATATCATTTTCCCCCGGATAACTGCTTTTAGAGCATCCCATATTATGGCTGGATCATCTTCCCCGCTATGATTTTCATCTAGAAACAGCTTTATTTCCATCCTCATCTCTGTATTAAATTGTAGACTGTTTAGTATACCTGTATTTAGCCTCCACAATGTTTTCCTAGTAATGTCACTAATAAGCACAGTGCAAAAGAGTGGTGCACGATCAGATAAATCAATACATCCAATATCACAGCTTTGCATCCTATGGTGATCTTGTTTGAATATTAAAAAATAATCTGTTCTTGAGTATGTGTCATCGGGAGATGCATAAAAAATCCTGGCCTAGATGAATAAAAGATATGATCCTGGCCTGATGGAAAAAAATCCCTCCAAAGATTGAGAATGCCCAACTCAGCCATCAAAACATTTTTTTTGTAATGATGTAACTGTTGTGATTCTGCCTTGTTGCCATGTTTATTTAGGATTCTGCCATGTCTGGATTATGAACTTTGCCTTGTCTGACCATTGCTCTGTAATTTGTATTGTGATTTAGATGCCTGGACATGTTTTGTTTTTGCCTTGTCTCTGTTTGTTTCCATATTCCATCTTGCACTTTTACTCCGGTCCAGGTTTTGTTTTTCACCATGCATTGCACTTCATCTTCCCCTGTCTGGTCTCATGTCTTGTGATCACTCAGCCCCAGTATTGCGTGCCACTCTTTCGGGTGATTTAATGGTTTCTGGGATTTCAATCATTCCTTCCAATCTCGTTTACTTCCTTCACCTTGCTTTTCTATATTACTAACAATACTAACAGTTTGTTGTTTTAGTTAAACTTGCTAACCAAAGCTAACATTGTTTATAGTACTAACTTACTAACGAGCACTAGGGATTGTATAGCTGCACTCAACTAATTGACTAACGACCTTTCAGCATTCGCCCTATTATAGTCTCTGCCTCTTGTCTTTACTCAATCTACTTTGCTACAGTTTCAGCAGAACCTCCGCACTTGTTAAACTCTGTTCTCTCTCCTTTACTGTGCACTATAAAACTCCCTAACTGGAGCCATATGTCTGTCTGTAGGCTGTCTTCGTAATCCCTGTCCGCGTTTTGGCTTTTGCCAGTTTCTTATTCATTAATTTCATGTTCAGTCCTTTGTAATTAGTCTGATCCAGTTCACCTGTTTCCCTTTGTAGCATGTGACCTCCCGTTTATCTATTTGAGCAGTCTTTTCACAGCCAGCTCCTTGTCAGAACGTTTCTCCTGGTTAACTTGTGCTGCAACTGTTTATGCCTTGTACTCTCTGTGATTCACTTCTGACTGGACCGTCCCTCATTATTATTTTGGCTTTGTCTTGGATTTGTTTGCATCTGTGTATCGAACCTTTTTTGCCTGACCACGAGTCTTGGATTATGTCCCTGGGATTCTGATTTTCGGATTGGATCATCATCATACAGCGATGACAGATGGGGTGCACCCACTGTTCTGCCCTCGCCGGGAAGCTCCTCGGATGTGATATCGCACTCTTCTCTGACACCGTTCCGTTTATTCCTACCGCGGCTGTTAGGGGAATTTTTCCCCTGCGGTTGGGCGAGGAAAGCTCGCGCGCGGCCGGTCGGCCGTACTCGACCGGCAGCCGCTCCTCTTCAGACCGGGCCCACAGTAGCCACTACAATCCTGGACACAAAGACTATCTCAGACTTCAATGGTGAGTTTGCATTCCCTTCTTCATTAAATGCACACGGTTCTAAGCTGTTGCCTACGAACAAACAGCCTAGGAACCCCGTCTTTAAAAAACATCGGTCTACAAAGATTTTTTATTTTAAATGTAAGTGAAACATTAAAATGTTCAGAAATTGTATGGCCCTGTGAAATTGACGCAGAGTGTGTCGGCGTTAACATCTCTCTATCTTCAGAAATGTCATTTTCTGTACTTTGTATATATCAACCGCCTTCTGCTTAACCAGATTTTTATGACAAATTAAAAGTAATTCTTAATCACTGTAATTCTAATAAAGAGGTGTGCGGTGACCTGAATGTCAATTGGGACAAGAAAAACGAAAGGAAAACTCTCAAAACATTTACGGATCATCACAATCTCACCCAACTAATAGAACAGCCTAGCAGAATAACCAATTTCTCCAGTACAAGAAAAGACTTACTTTTTACAAACAGACCGGACCGAATCTTTAAGATCCCCAACCTCCTAAATGGCCTCTACAATCACAACGCAATCTTTTTTCCAGAAAATTATCCAAAAAATGTTTCATTAATTCCTTTTCCAACTCATCAAGAACTAGATTTTTTGAGGTCATCCCAAAAAACCAGCAGCCTAACTTGGAAATGGCACTAAAAGAGTACGATTGGGCTGAAGTGCTTTCACATGAGGATACCGAAAGTTGCAGTGACTCACTAAACAAGAGCCATCTGGCAATGGCATATCCCCCCGGCCTCCCACATTCATGGATTAACTGCTCAAGAAATTCCTAGATAGCAAAAGGCACATTTACATATGACACCTGACCTACATGTGAAATTTCGTGAAGAAATACTGAACGGTTTTCAGTTATGCTACGGACAAAAGAATGTTTACGGACGGACAGACGGACGGACAGAGCGATAGCTATATCCCCCCAGAGATAATAAATCACTACAGAAGATTATGGCGCCTTTCTCCAGGAGGGGTGCCATAAGAAAAGAAAAGGGAATTTGTTACCTTGGTTAAATATTGAAATCAAGAAAATGATGGTATGCAGGGACCAATTGCTCAAGAAATCACTGAAAACTGGCTTAATTACCGATCGGCAAAATCTCACCTCTATTAGAAATAAAGTCACTGGGGCCCACCGTAAAGCAAAAGCGGAGTTCTTCACGAATATGATTCAAAATGCCCATGGTAAAGGACAAATAATCTGGGAAAACAGAAACAAACTAATCGGATGTCAGACCAGTCACATCAATACAGACCTCAAACTCAAAATCAATAATGCGTCATCATGCCACCCTGGCTTCCAACTCAAATAATAAAAAAAAAAATTTCTGTTCAAACAATATCTTGGCTTTTCTCTCCCCCTGCTTGTATTGATAATCCTATTACTCCTGGGTTACCAATTTTTAAAATCAAGGAAATTTCATAATCGGACGTAGTCACTCTGATAAATGATCTGAAAAGCTCTAAAGCAAGGGATGATCAGGGATTTGACACCGACTTCTTGAAAGTATATAAAGACTATTTGGTACGTCCTATTGCACATCTCGTAAATTTATCATTCAGAGAGTGTGTTGTCCCCCTAGCTTGGAAGGTGGGTGTGGTTACCTCTATTGTCAAATCTGGGGATAAAACAAATATGTCAAATTACAGGTCTTTCAGCATTCCCTCAATGATATCAAAAATTGCGGAGAAATGGGTGGCTAAGCAATTAAAATAACATCTAAATGAAGGTCATTCCCCCCTGCACCCCATGCGGTTTGGTTTCCGTGCCCACTATTTGACTGAAACGGCTAATGCTGTATTTTTGGAAAAAGTAAAAGGCCTGCTAGATAGGAATTCTTGTTTTGGTGCAGTTTTTTTGGATTTAAAGAAGGCTTTCGACACAGTTAAGTTCTTCTGTCAAAGCTGACACATTTCAATTTCTCAGAGCAAGCTATACATTGGTTCAAATCCTATCTTTCGAATAGACAACAATGTGTAAGGGTCGATAGTGTCAAATCTTCCTATCTTCATTGTCCGGTAGGGGTGCCTCAAGGATCAATCCTTGGGTCGATTCTGTTTTCCTTAACATATAAATGACCTACCTAATTCATATACCAGTGTAAATTTTCAAATGTATGCCGATGATGCTGTGATATTTACACATGCCAAGACCTCCCAGGAAGCCTCCCAAATTTTAACTACAGCAATGGTTCAGGTGCAGAATTGGCTCACAAATTCCTGTCTCCTCCTGAACACCAATAAAACTGTGTGTATGCTGTTTTCCAAAAAGCCAGCAGAGACAGTAATTTAATGTATTCCTGAAGGGGGGCAAGCTTGGCACTGTAAAAGAATTTAAATATCTGGGTGTCAGTTTAGACGCGACTTCATCTTTTAAGAGCCATGTGAAAAGGATTGTGAATACAATTAAATTTAATCTGCACAATCTGATCGCTATTTCTCCCCGCATTATATGCCGGGGGGATAATAAAATACTGAAAATCAATAAAAATCAAGAAATTAATAAATGCTTCTTCCTGGTAAATCCTAGAAAGCTGAAATTTCAGGAGCATGTTCAATGAAGAAAGACAAAAGTTTAATACATTGCAACTTATGGTGAATTCAGAAGTGCGTCACTCTATATTTTTCAAAAAATGAATATTCAAAACGTGAATATCTCAACAAATATTCATTCAAATGGTACCATGCTTGGCAGTTTGTTTGTACACATGGAGCTTATAAAGTATACCAAAGGACATTTTGATACGATAAACGGTTTGTCCACAGTAACAAATTATATAATACTGTACAGCATATTATGAACATAATATTTTTTATTTCAAAAGTCTCCAATGGATTTTCACGAAATTAGGTCACAGTACAGGGCATGGTACAGAAATGATGTGTGCTTTTTTTCAGAATTTTATGACATTGCGACAGGCCCTGGTCAAAGCAAAAGTCCCATTTTGGTGTATTTAGGTGGCGCTAGAGAGCCATTTTGTCTGTTTGGTGAAGATTTTAGACTTTTAAAAAATGTTGAAATCCACTATGAATTAACTTTAAATTTGGTTTGTCTTTGAGCATGTTTAAGGGGTCAAATTAAGGTTGGGAATTGTGTACGCATCGAAAGAAGGCAGTGAAAGTGGCTGGGGACCCCATCTTTGACGCCTCAAAAAATCCAAACTGTTCGATTTTTGAAAAAATTTTACAGTAATTTTCATCGACAGAGTGTGCTTTGTCATGTATCAGCATTTGGGGTCAATATGATGAACGGCCTGAAAGGAGCTCGCGTTTGTTCGAAGGCAAATTTTGGCCAAATTTAGGGAAAAAAGGAAATTTTGATATGCAAATTGCAGACTTCCTGTTCGATTTAGATAATGGCTGTTGATTGTTTATTTTTAGGCCTTGATGAGTTGAACAATATAGTGTTGGTTCCATCTCTCCACGACTTTCCTAACGGTCGTGGTGGCCGTTAAGTGCCAGTGAAATGTGTCTTGGTGGCGCTAGAGAGCCATTTTGGCACCTAAGGGGATACTACCCCCAAAAGACACAACTAGACCATAAGGAGAAGCTCCATACAAAATTTGGTGTTTGTAAGTAGTATAGTTTTCGAGTTCTCGTCCGGAAACGATTTTATTACAGACAGACGGACGGACGGACGGACATACTGATTGCTATATCCCCCCGCATTATTTGCCGGAGGGATAAAAAACCATACCATTATCACCACTGTACCATTCTTGCTAAACACAATCTTTTAAGTTTTGATCATTTTAAAAACTTCAGAATTGCTTGCTTTATGTAAAAGACACTGCATGACCTTGCACCTCCACCTCTTAATGAATTTATTAAGCTAAGATCGGATCACGGCTTGTCCACCAGGGCCACAAGGGCCTCCTCAAGACAGGACTGTGAGGTGCCCTTTAGGCGGACTGCTTTTGGTCAAAATGTTCTGTCGGTCATTGGCTGTAAATATTGGAATAGCCAACTACTTGAACTTGGGGAGTGTTCCACTTATTTCGCCTTCAAAACTAATATGAAGGGATGGCTTAAATTCTATTCAATTTCGGGTGGAACAAGCAATTTCGATTGATCCGCTATCCATTTTGCAAATTTTGTACTTCACGCTTCAGGGCCACAAGTTCTCCCATCATCTCACCCTGCCTCTTGCCCAAATTCACAGTCAAACGCACAAACTCCCCACACTGACTCAAAACAGCGTCCATCTTTCTGTGCATTTCCACAGATGATCCCAGAGTCTTTTTGAGCAGCTCTCCATTCTCTGATGCCCGCCGATTTAAATCCATCTCCCATTCACTCGTTACTCCACTGAGGCGCTCCATAATAATTACGGTGCTAGGCAGCACGTTGGGCATTTTCCTCACTGCCAGCTTTTCGGTCGATCAGAGCAACTCCCATGCCAATTAGGAGAAATCCCTTCACCGTAAATCCAAATAGGTAATCACCCTCCACGTCTGCAAGGGATATTGCCGCCAGACAAAGAACTTGCCATCTCGACCACGCGTCCCGAACGTAGCCAGCAGCAAAAGTCGCGTTCGGGCAGCGTGGTTCACCAGGTGCTCCGCTTCTTGGTGAAAAAATTCTGTCAATCGCATTCAGGGACCAGCTAATTAATTCCATCTTTACTTGAAGAGCCTCAGAAGCAGACGGAGGGTCCAAAAAAAAAGAAAAAAGAGGGGGTAACAGGACAGAACAGGACAAAGAAAGAAGACGCAGGAAGGAGCAGAGATGGGGTGCGACTGCTCTCCTCAGAAGGTGAAAGAAGAAATGACTATATCTGCAACAAATTGGTCGATTTGAATAATCTTGGTATCATGAAGGGAACACCTTAGAGATTTTTGTCATGGTGCAAAAATCTGTGTATATGTCACTGAGTCAGAGTTAATGAAGAAGGAACAATCTTCATAAATGAAATGAAATGTTGTATAAATGAAACATCTTTTTTGCACCAAACAAAGTTTTACTTTTATCTGTCGTAAAATTATTCAGTTGCAGTCTGAAACCCCTAAATAAATTACAGCACAGAATATCACCATTACCTGTGCCAAGGTTTATTCTAACCAAGAAATTCAGGGCAAAATTAGAGAGGTTTTAGCTCGGGAATATCTAGGTGGCCTCTCCAAGCTGACACTGTGTGTCATTTTTATATTTCTCAGATACCAACTGCAAAACTCATTTAATTTCACTTCTATGTCACCACAAGCATACATTCCATCCAAATACAACCACTTTTTAATTTTTAGAATTAAAAAAAATATTTTATTATTATTTTTTCCAGTCCTGTCGCCTATGCAATGTCAAATTCAAAGATAATACAAACAAAGAAAATGAAGTTTGACTCTAATGGAGCAGAATTTTTTTTAAAAAACAAATAAATGAAGTTATAACTACAAAGACAAGGTAAAAAATGGTAAAAAAAAAGTTAAAAGAACAAAAACACCCAATCAATTATTTAGACAAGAAAAATGCTATTATTACCTTAGTGAATTCATGCCAAGTCCAGGAATGCCAAGTCCAGCTGAATGTGAGTCACAAGTCAAATTGCCAATATCAAGAATGAGTCAAGAAAACACATCACTCACCCCGCTTGTACTGTTGTGCTCTCAGTATTCACACGGAACGGCACAAAGATTCTGCCAGAAAACACCTTTGAAAACGAATGTTGAATATTTAGCAGATCATTATATGGAAAATACCACAAACAAACCATTTATATTGTTGCACTATTCAAGTACATGCGAATGGCCCATGGACTCAGTTTGACGTACAGGGAACGCAAGGCTCTAGCTCAGCCTAGGTTTGTGCAATTAAGGTGGTTTAGAGCTCGCTGGAAACATCAGAACCCATAGAATCAAATGGCTATCTGCAAATTCTTACTGACAGCATCACAAGCCGATCACAGAGAGGATACTTTGCAAGCAAGCTGAATGCTAAAGAGCTGATTACTTTGATGCAATGCCCGGGGAAAAAACATGCTTGGAGACTGGAAGATCTAGTTTTGTTAAAACACAGACACATTGGGCTAATAAAAGCAAGTGCAGATTGACCCTAGAACACTTTTTTTTTATTACAAAATATTCAAGGTAAGAAAAAATTTTTGCTCATCTCTGTAGACTGTAAAGTGCATGCCTGCTGTTCTTTGAGTGTGGTGTTGGTTTAAAATGACAAGGCTTATATTGTTGGATTCTGTGGATGTTCCTCTTTCTTTTGAGGTATCGTTCGTATGCATAGCACAAATTCAGTAGTAATGCTAGCAACTCAGGGCTGATATGATTTTATCCTATGTTTTGCTACATAGTTATTTACTTGCTTGGTGCTTGAATTGTGTCTGGTTGAGGTAAAAATGGTCAACATGAGTTTTTTGCTGGGTTTTTTCGTGTATAATGGAGAAGCCAAATGACGATGTTGCTATTAGGAACATGCTATATTTATTATGCGTACCACCCGCCACATGTACTGGGGGCGTTCGGGTTTAAGAGGTTAATGAATAAGCTTAACGAATAAGCTTTCGGTCTAAGACCCTCTTCAAGGCAAGAAGTGATTATGGTCCAAGTTATGTTTGCTTTTCAAAAATCCTAAATCCTAAAGGGAAATTTTATTTTTTTGCTTTTATTCAGATATTACCATGTACAGTACTTATATGTGGACACAGCACGTGGATGAACTAAGGCTTTTCAACTATGTATACTGGTAGCATGCCTTTTACGTTGCGAAACTCCACCACATCACTGATATCAATTCCTCGGTAATGGAATTACGATCAAGAGTATTTTTCATGTAATTTTTCCCTGCCATCCCATTCCCTATTACTCTAATGCAGTAGCTAATTGGCTGTGCATTTATCAGTTCCACTGGCATGCCTACTGAGCTGTATAACACAAAGTTTGGGGTAATCTATTTCGTAGAAGGCTATACGAAGGTGAAAGTGTAGGTAATGGAATTAGGGCAGACAAAATGCCATTATTTTGACAGGCATTACTCTGAAATCTAACAATGATAGGCAGTAGGTTTAAGCTTAAGTTGGCGGCCTAGGATGTTGACCAGGCCATGGTAAGTTTATATTGACTGGTATTTCACAGACATTTTGTTGGATGCCATTTATGAGAAAGAGACAGCGGAAACAGAATTACAAAATGGTGATGGAATTAAATTTTCTGATAATGTACTAAATTTATTATACTCAAAACAACAAAGCAATTGAAAATTGGTATCATAAATGATGTTTGTGTTGCTGACCTCCTGTTGAAACAAAATTTTGATGAACAAGTCTGGGCAAAAGGAAGGCAATATTGTTGAAAAGTAACTCATTTCTTTTTTTTTAAGAAAATTTTTTTGGGAATTTTTCCTTTATTTGACAGTTGTACAGTGTAGAGTGACAGGACAGTTGGGGGGAAGAATGGGGGAAGACGTAGAAAATGACCTGAGCTGGAATCGAACCCATGTCGCTGCGGGAAGGCCACAGCCTTTATGGCATGCGTTCTTGAGACCGATGAGCCCCAAAAATATACTCTTCCAAAAAAGAAACTATACATTGTTTTTAGCATCAATTTATTATACATGAAATGTTTTGACAAATGTGGAAAACATATTGAAAAGAAAGTGCAATCAATAATTCAATATTTGTATAGTTTCTCTTTTGGAAGAGTATATTTCAATATGTTTTCTACATTTGTTAAAACATTTCATGTATAATAAATTGATGCTAAAAACAATGTATAGTTTCTTTTTTGGAAGAGTATAACTCATTTCAGAACCAAAATGTGAGCTTATAATGAATATCAGAGGTCGCATGCATGAAAATTGTTGTTCATTCACTGACCGGATCCTGAAACATTTGTTTTTACTTTGTAACAGTGTTCCAGCGTCATTCAACGGGTAAAATATTGTGAGTAATGAAGTCGGTAACGGAATTTAATGTCAAAAGCACTGTGCAAATCTCAATTGTAAACCAATAGTAGGTGTTTTCCGCAATCTGATTGGTTAATTACCCTTGTCGAATAGTGTTCGACATCCTTGAAATGACAGGACCTTTTCACCTGCTCATGAATACATTAGCATGCAGAGGTGTATAATCCAGGGGTCAAAAAGTAAAAATCCTACCATGTTTTCATTCCAACCGTAAACTCCTGTCAGCAGATTTGACTTGTTAGTTTTACCACCCAGCTGAAGAATAGTGTCAGCTGCCAGGTCTTTTGTGGCTGGAACAATATCCTGGGATGGACTTTTACTTTCTGAACCTGGATTATACACCTCTGTTAGCATGAAAACTGACCTACTTTCGCTCATTCAGCCCATCAGTTCAACTTGACAGGTTGCGGAATTCTAGCGCGACTCGATGACCTAATTGTGACGGATCACGTCGCCATACGAAAGAGTCCGTGCAAAAAAAGTTTCTTTCTCGCTTATGGTTTACAATATCGATAAATAGTTACGTTTGTGAAATTTATGGTTTATAATATCGATAAATAATTACGTTTGTGAAATTTCCTGGGATTCATTGGAATTCAACGCCTGCAAATTTAAACATTTAAAACCTCCTTAAATTTGCGGGCGTTGAATTCCAATGAATCCCGGAAATTTCAAAACGTAACTATTTATCTTCATAATGTGTCATTGCTTGCAAGATCAATATTCTTTCTAACTTTTCACAGTCATGAGTGGCAGTCTCCACACAAAAGAAAAATGAATAAAATATCAATTACTCCTGAAACTTGCAAAGCTCAAAATGAACATGTTAACATTAAATGCTCGCAAATGAACCATAAGTTTTATCCATTATTGGCTGAAGACAAACACTGTGTATATAACACTGTGTAATCCTGTCCCTTCTATCCATCTGTGGCTCTTTGTGCTCAGAAGTCCAGCGCAGCGTGACGACGGGAGCTGCATAGCTCAGTCGCCGTATTGAAAATCGCCACTTTGGGTAATTTTTGGGCACCATGACCAATTGAAAAGAGGGGAAGCCAAACTGCCTGTTTGTGTAGTCGGCCATGACGGCCACACAGGGGGGCAACCACGGCAATTGCTGCTAAGCCGTGGTATAATTCATGCATTGGTTATGGAAACTTAATTACAGGAAGAAATACTCAACTATAGATGTCCACAATAATGATCCACTATGCTTCATAAAGTGCCACCTTGTGCGATCTTCTGTTTTTCACTGGCTTTCAGAAAAATTCTGTAATTCCATTACTGGTGTAATTCCATTACCATGTCATTCCGATACCACAAATTTTCCAGGATTACAGCAAAGTATTGGAGAGGTTAATGTTTGAAATTCAGTATAGACATAAGAAGGAAGAAAATTCTTGATAACAAGAAAATATATGCAGAAATGAGATGATGAAGAGAACTACACTGCAATTTCAGTAACGGAATTACGTTAAACTAGAGGTATTCGTAGAGTGCAAACTTCTGCCAAGGCAGCACAGTCCAAATCTTCATGAGTGGAAGCAAAGTTGAGTTATCGCGTGTCATACGATTTCAAGATGGCTGCCGTGGAGGCCATATTGTTTCATTGATCGCAGTGAAAATAAACTGTTGAACTATTTCCTCATGCAGTTGTTCACAAGGTGGTGAACCTCGCCCCATCCTTGCTGGTGAATGACTGAGCCTTTCTGGGATGCTCCTTTTTTCCCTAATCATGACACTCACCCATTTCCAATAAACCTGTTCACCCGAGGAATGTTCCAAACAGGAGTTTTTTCAGCATTCCTCAACACTCCCGGTCTTTTGTAGCCCCAGGTCCAGCTTTTCTGGAACATGTTCCCGGCATCAAATTCAAAATGAATATTTCCAAAAAACAATAAAGTTTCCAATGTGGGCAGGTCCAGTCCAGTGGATGGCTCTGGCTAGGTCTGTACTAATTGGACGGCACAACCTGACGTCAGGTTTTGCCCAGATCTCGTGAAGATCTCGGGAGGAGCTGGGCAGAGAGGAAATCATGCTCACAAAATCACGTTCTTGGATTACGGCAAAATCCCTGTATCTTATGTTTAGAAACTTTCCAGAGGTTCAGCATGGACAACCAACATTATAACATTACTAATATGTATTAAAAGAAGGATCAGCATGTTAGGTCCCGTTTTAGTTCATGTGACCGAGGGTTTTAATGACCCTCTGATAAGATATGTGCTTTGAAGTTTTCCCTGTTATAAATAACATCGATGAACGTCTGTGTACGTTATCAAATTACTCTCTGGTCTCCTCACTCCATTGTACCCTGGTTGAACATATTTGCCGTTAACTGAATTGTTCATGTTTAATCATATGGCTAATGCCAACGTTGTTAAAAGGAAGCGCTAGTTAACTCTGGCTAACTCCTTTCATCAGCTTCATCTTTGCCCCTGTCCCGGTAAAACGCTACTCTCAGAAATGATCACTGCACAGCACAGATCGAGGAGACAGAGAAAACTCTTTTCTACTGATTTCTAGCTGACAGACAAGCCTTTCTCCCCTCCTTGTCTTTTTGAACTCTGTATAAACAGACAAAGCGACTTGTCCACTGTTTTAAATATTATGCAGGTAAGAAGTATTGTTGTTGAATGTTAGTTACAAGCTGCTAGCTTGTTAGCCACCTTGTTAATTTTATTAACTGCTCAGTTAATGCAGTCCCCACGATGGTAAGGGTAACAAGGTAGCTCGCCGGTGACCATTATCAATCACTAGCGTTTGTTGTTAGTCAGCGGTCTATTCAAGTCAATGGGACGGCTAATTAGCAAGCTAGCATGAAACATTTTATTACAGCCTTTCAGATGAGTGTTGCTACAAAGGCATGAGAATAGAACTGGTTTGTTTGATAAAAGTGTCTTTTGTAATATTCATGTGTCGTAAATTGTAATTATCTTATGAGATTTATCACCAATGTAAAATACACTAATTTCACATCTGTTTCAGATCTTTTTTTTAATTAGTTTAGGAATACATTAAAAAGTTTATTATGGTTTTGGAAATGGAATAAAAAAACTGCTATAACACAATCGGCATATCGAGTGTCTGTTACATGTCACGTCGTTTTACCATTGTCAGAAACCCAAAATGCCTGGTTTGACGGCTGCCTGAGGTGAAAGTTGTCTGAGGTTTGGTCAGACCCCAGCTTGCCCCATTGTGACGTAGCCGAAAGTGGACGGGGCTTGGAATTGGTCAATTCTGTAGCAAGGCAATTAATTAAGTAATACATTTTCGCCAAACACCACTGGACAAAGCCTCTTCACTCCAGCGAGCTCAGAGGGTGGTATCAACAAAGTGACTATTCTGAGATGAAAAACCACATTTTCTATACGGCTTTGATATGAATTCCAAAGTTTCTAGCCTATTCTAGCACCGCAAACAGCCGTATTCCAATTGAAATGAGACTCGCCAAAGTAAGATGCAAGACACTGGACAAATGTTCAACTTCTGAATTTGCACATGAAAGTATAAGCATTGTGAATAGTGCTACTTATCCATTTCATATAATTTCATCAATCTATAACCAACAGGTCACTTCTTTAAAACTCCAGTGACACAAAACAGTTATGACTCATTTATTTTCCCTGCCATGCTTACTAAAATCAATAGATTATATTACTGTCATCTTATTCTGCTGAACTGAAATGTACAGAAAGCCATCAGAAGGCCATCAGAGCATAGTCAAAACCAAAGAATATTACATTCTTAAAATATAATTCTATAATGAGCATATTTTTGAAAAATAAATTATCTGATGATTATAGTGTTGTTTTCCCCTACTGATTAATGGTATGGTGTTCTTCTTTACTCACAGGTGATACAATGAGACAGGTTTTCACAGTAAGTTAATTTTACATTATTTACTCTATGAATATAACATGCTATATGACAGAGAATCCATCAGTACTCACCCCTGGATTGTCATGGCTACAGATACCTTCGATTGTTTGCGATCGGTCTCGATCACAAGTTGACTACACAAAGCTTTGCAGAATGAATTTATTTTTAGCTTCCATGGTTACCATTCAAGCATGTTCCACTCTTCCATCTCGTAAATCATAGGTGTACTTGAGTGATCAGTGCATTAGTTAGAACATTTTAATGACAAAATGCATTAATGAGGCTACATTAGTATGTGAAGCCCCTGCATAAGATTTGGGGGGGCTATTAAAGTGAACTGTACAGTATGGAATTGAAACAATGTTTTATGTGAACAAGACTATGTACAAGGTGGTTATCAACAGGATCAATGCTTCAGGCATGCATTATGCATATACAACCTAATTCTGAATAAGTTGGCATGTTGTGGAGAATGCAAATGAAATCAAAAAAGAGCAATATGAAAAGACAGTTCACCCATACTGTATTGAAAACACAACAGCAATTACAGCACCAACTGTATATTGAAAATGTGTTGACTGCAACACTGTGCCCAAAAAAGTAGGCACAGGAACAATTAAGGACTGATAATGATGTGACAGGTTGAAATAATAGCTTGACATTAAACAGCTGAGCTAATCATGTTACACAGTGAAAGGAAGCTGAGAAAGGGCTGGGTCAGGGCTCACCATAGTTGCCAACAGATGTGTAAGCTCATCACTCCTCAAAGAGATATTTGTAGTATTCTGAGCTTTTTACCCTTTTCATTATATCATGCACTGTAAAGATGGAACAAATCTGATTAAATCTTGGTGCATAAAGGATGAGGCCAAAAACCACTTATGAATGCACATAATCTCTGATCCTGTCATAAGAATTGACGTGCAACTATACAGGACATTACCACATGGGCTTGGAAATACTTTGGTAAACCCAGGGTGCACCCTATACATTTTTGAAAGCGGAATGCTAGATATATTTGTGAGGCCAGAGTGCGAGTGGGGGGTAAAGTTTCCCCCTCCCACAGGGGGGGATTTGGGGGGCCTATCCCAAGAGAATTTAGGTTTTTCAACATGCATTTTGTGCATTCTGGTGGCATCCGATGGAAGATTATAGATCTGTTCACAAGTATGGAATTACGTATGTTTTTTTTAAGGTTCTCTGAAATTGTGTGTGTGCGTGCAAGTGTGCATAGGTCAGTCATGTAGCTACTGATGGTCTGGTAACAAAGGGCACTGGGCTTTGGCACCAGGCCATCTGTAGTTTCACGTTGACTGATATATTGTTGATTTTATTTTGGCTTGAATTGGAGGCTTTATTACAATATCTTTTTCTTTTTACATAAGTACTTACAATTTCTTTAGATCCCTTTCATACATGCAAGTTATTTTTTTCTTCACTTTTAATAAAAAAAATACACTTGAGCAATATGATAGGGCACGCTCTTTACAGTGCCTAAATCCTTAAAGCTATAGTATGTAACTTTTACTTGTCCGTAAATTTCCGTTTCGTCCAAGCCACTTCTAGAGGAGATGACACAATGCAGATTAAGCCAATCGGCTCCTCTAACATCTCGCAGTATTTTTCAGAATTTGTTGTTTTGTATTCCGTGTTGACCAGCGCTGTCACACAGGGAATTACACGTTTTATTTTAAAACAAGAAAGGAGAGGGAGGAAGAGCGGAGAGTCTCCTATCAAGAGAGCTCCTGACCCCACATGACTTGTTTTGTTTGGACCAGCGCCGCTGATTTCAAGCCTTCTGAGTTCACAACTCACTTTACTTCGAACGACGTAGGACATTATGTCGAAGAACTAAATCCTTAAAATTTTACGGACTCTGAGATTTATGGAATAATTTGTGAGTAATTGCATGTGCGTAGTTAGCACAGAAGAGTAGAACAGTGCCGTGACAAACTAGAGAAACTGGGCATACGGCAGGTGGAAGTGCTGGCTGTATTGTGGTAATAACGTAAAATTCCTCTAGGGGGCGACAGAAGTTACGCACTATAGCTTTAACTAGTAGGAACACACGAAGACACTCAAATAATTGTGTCTAATACTTCATTTAAAAAAGGCACGGTTAAACGTATCACTCCCATTAAAATAAAAATATTTCATAGCATGCTGTTGCTGTCATGGTTTGTATATGTGCTTTTTGCTTTCTCTGTTACTCTCGTCGCTGACGACATTGTATCCTTTCCCCATCGGATTTTTCACCCAGCTAGCTGATTATTCCTGGGCGGTCCTTCCCCGGAGTCTATAAAAGCCAGAGGTCCGCCACGCCTCCTTTGCTGGAGTGTCTGCTTTCTAGTTACTCGCTTCGGCTTGAGAAATCTGTAGTCAGTGTTTGTCAGAATATATATTATCCTTATTTCTGGGAAGCGCTGCTTCTTAAGGTATTTTATGGCACAATTGTTTGGTGCCTTTTGTGATTTTCTCGTTTCTTGAGATTTCTTTTCCTATGTTGTTGCTCCCCTCGTTTCTGGCACTTAAGTCTTCCGTGTATTCAGAAACGCGAGCTCTTTTCCCTACCATTCTCTCTCTATCACTTTGAGCTATGCCAGCTCAGTGCTTGGTGCGCCTTCGCCTGCCACGGCACCTGAAACTCCACATTTACCAGCCTTTATAATTGCATTATTTTTTATTAAATAAAGATTTGGTCACGTATTGCCACATCACATCATATTTAGCCCATATCAAATTACCAGCGTAGAGATTGGTTATTGTTGTGAGCTTGTGGTGCAGCAGTGTCATCTCAAGAGCAGTGATGCTCACTGGAATTTCAATTAAACTGTTTTCCTTAAGCAGGGGTCAGCAGCCCTGTGACCCTGGAGGACTACCATCCTGTAGATATCTGCTCTAACTCCTATTCAGCACACCTAATTCTACTAATTAGCTACTTAACTAGATCACGAGCTGGGCAATTAAGCAGCTAAGTAGTTGAATTAGGTGTGCTGAATTGGAGATAGAGCAGAAACCTACAGGATGGTATCTCTCCACGAACAGCACTGGTGACCCCAAAAAGGCACTTAGTGAACTGGCACTTCAGGAACTATACAAATACTGTCGCAAGTAACAAGACGAAGGAAACTGCTTTGCCACGGTGTTATGCTGCTAAACCTCCGCTGTCCAGCCACCCTTATCATTCATAATAATCGTTCAAATTCCTTTGCAGAATTCCTGTGTATTCTGCAGGTGGAAAAGTCTGAAAAAACATGCTCAACCCTCAAAAACGGTGACTGGGTGCCGAATCCTCAAGTAATTAAGTCAAAAAATGTACAGGAAATCACTCCACTGAATAAACTTACTTTATTGCCACAAGAACATTTCGGGTGAAACCCTTCCTCAGCGTGTTTCAGGCAACAAATTGAATGAATTGCACATGCACACTGTGTCACTGATCAGTAATCAGACTGACACAGCAGTCTGTTCCAACGACTATTTTCTTCAGTTGGAAAAATTTCTTGCATCTCTCCCTTGTCCGTGCTGTCTCTCAATTCAGACTGCCCTGCTTGTGGTGTCTCCCTGTTGTGATTGTTGCTGATTTCACTTGTTTGACAGAAGAAATCAATTTTGCATGTTTGGTCAGGTCTTTTACAACTTACAAAAGGGGTTTTACCATCTCAATGTCATCAGGAGTTTGGGCAGGAATTCCCATCATGTTTCAAAGTTTAATATGTCATTCTAAAGGCTTGTTCACATCAAGCGTGAATTTCCTTGTGGATTATTCCCTTGGATATTTATAGAAGCTTAGTTCATGGGTTCTACTGTAGGCTCGCACAACGAGGCAGAAAAAACATCCGCACGGACTTAAGTTTCTGCGAAAATCCTTCTGTGAAACTAGACTTTTAGCCAATGAAATACTTGGTTTATATTCATATTACAGCATTCAAACCTCAAACTGCAAAGTCACATAAACTAGATACAAACTCAGTACATAGCATAGTATGGTGACAAAAAAAGAAAGCATCTTATCAATATTGTTCTCCAGCATCTTGTCTACTATGACTAGAGATGGGATGATTACTTGAACAACGAGCTGAAAGACCAGCTCTGGGCATCAATAATGAAAACGCTCGGTGGCTACGGAGATGACCGTCTGTCAAGCAAAAGTAGATGTGAGGCTAATGTTGTCGTTCAGATGCATACAAAAAAAGTCATTGTCGCTGTTGCTTCTCTCATGGCCCAGTTTCATTAAATATCCCACAGATTTGTTTGTCTGTTGCGCAAAATTGGAGTCCTGTGTGCATTCATGTGGAATATCTGTGCAGTAAATATTCCGCAAGTCCGTGCCGCTTTTTCACTTTGCCTTGGTCTGAATGAGCCTTAATCTTCCAATCAGAGGACAGAGCACATGCTGCATCAGGATTCTTTTAAAGGATCTGATACGCTGGGAAAAAGATGCCATGTTCATTCTTTTTTTGTTTCTCGTTGTTTGGGGGAGGGTAGAAGGACGATGCGAACATTTTATGCAGGGAGAACATGTGAAAGCAGGGCAGACCTAAATTAAAGCAGGGTAGGCCGCCGTTCTTGCATTATGAGCGTGGCAGCCTAAAACCTTTGTTGCTCAACATTATTTGCAGCTGCATCCACAGATGCAAGTTAACGGTGAACTTTACAACAACCAAGCCTCACATCAACACTGTCCGAAAGCTCAACAGACTTCTCAGGGCTAGTTGTCAGTAGCACAGTGAAAGCATGTTTTATGCTCTGACAAGTAAACACATTTGGTTGTTTTCACTTGAAATGTTACCAGGAGCAATTTATCCTGTTATCCACATGTTGTCTGTTCCAGGTACACTCCTGAATTTTACAGCAACACCAAACCACATTCTGCATGGATTGTAAGTGAATGGCTGCCTAAGCAGAGAATGCAGGTGCTAGATTAGTCTGCTTGCAGTCCTGATCTGCCTCAGTTTGAAAATGCATAGCGCATTGTGAAATGAATTATATGGCAATGCAGGCCCTGTGCAATTCCGCAGCAGAAGACCTGCATAATGGAAGCATGGGGGGATACTCTGCTGGCTACACTTCATCAACTGGTGTCTTCGGTGCCTAAATGCTTAATGAGTGCACTGTCATAAACTGGCTGAATTTTTTTTATTTATTTTTTTTTTTAATTTGGCATCTCCAATCCCACCCTAATTTGGAATGCCCAATTGGGGAACTATGTACAAAGCTTGCTCGTATGCGACCCCCTGCTGCCAACTCAGGATAGTGAAGACAGTTCACGGCTCTCCTCCGAAGCACGTGCCTGTCAGCCACTGATTCTTATACACTCGCTGGTTGAATCTTCGCAAGTTCAGAGTGAGGGCGGAGGATACCCGGACATGAACCAAGCCGGATTCTTCCTGACGAGCGCCCGTCTGGCCAACAAAACTGGCTGAATTTAACAGTTAGATTAACACATTGTTCCCTGGTTATTTTATCTGTGAGCAGAGTCCAGCACACATTTAACTGTGGTTTATACTTAACATACACAGAACTCTGGTGTAAACTTCTTATGAAATTGCAGTTAAAATAACTGACAAAAAAGGTGCACGTTTATAACAGTGTGTGATAAGAAGACATTGCGCTGTGGCACAATGGTGAACAGTCGACTGAGCCAGCATTTTGGCCTTTTTCTATTTTCATGTTCTATATTTTCAATAAGCAATTGAATTCACAAGAAAGAATGATAAACAAGTAGACATGGTCAACAACATCCCCCGCCAAAATGCCTTCTTTAAAGATACTATGAACAGAGGCTCCCAAAAATGCTACAAGGGCAATAACTGTGGGAAAAATAACCGTGCGCTTCTTATTTTCGAACTCCATCAGGATCTGAATGGTCTTCAGCCACACACCAAATTTGGTTATCCTATCTCAAATAGTTTTTGAGAAAAGCTGTCCCTTTAGAGATGCTTTGTACAGAGTGCAAAAATACAAATCAAGGGCAATAACTGGGGGAAAAATAATCGCGCACATCTCATTTTCGAGCTCCATCAAGGCCTTTATGGTCTGAAGCTACACACCAAATTTGGTTGTCCTGAGTTCCTGAGAACTGAGTTCCAGTTCCTGAGAAAAGCTGTCCCCTTTAGAGATACCGTGGACAGAGTGCAAAAATACAGACGGATGGACACACTGATGGATGGACGGAGCTAAAAGCTATATCCCCTCCACACTTAGTGGTGGGGGATAACAATACATTGTACGGTTTTCAACATTGTAGAGAGTGAATGAACTTCTCAAATCGGGCCATTAGATTATATTTGCATGTACCGTGATGTGCCAACTCTTTTTTGGATTTTGGTTTCACCTAAATCAAACCCGAGTAACCTACCACAGTTTTCATATTATCAATTAAAATAGATCAGTATGAATAGAGGTGGTATTCTTTTGATAAAGAATTATTTGATAGTTATATAATTAATGCAGTACTCTGTCCACTCCACTACAGTTCACCATATCCACTTGAATATTCAAACTATCTGTGACGGAGTGTCCTCGTCACTGATTGACTGCGGGCAGAACGCACCCACATGCACACGCACGCATACTAATATACGTTCGCTTTTACGCACACGCACAGCCAAACACGATATTCATTCCCCGATACCTTTCAGTCTCGCAACGTAGCTCAAACAGAACAATAATCGCCTCTCCCCACCGTTTGTGTAGCGCAACTAAGGGTGCACACTTGGGAGCTCTACCTTCATTTCAAGCATACATTGTTTCATTACACTTACCCGATATGATAGTGCCGCTTGACAACTGCGGTCTTCCTATTGTTTAAGCAAACCGGGCAGAATGTACTTCCGGATTAAATAGTCAAGATGCGCACGTTAACACTGTCATGTGACTTCTCTATTTAGGTTTTTTTTTCTGTTAAATCGCTATGCAAATATAAACTGTTTGTGGTGAAAGAGAAACATGTCTGGTTATGTAATGAATTTTTTTGTTTATAATATATATTAAGTAGAAATGTTATTAATACTTTTGGGTTAAAGAAATAACTCTGTTCACAGTATTTTCTTTGTATTATTAAGCCTGAGGGGAGGGGCTATTGAGTTAAAGGGGAGCTGTTCAGCTCAGGTAAAGTCAGTCTTGATTTGGTTGCAGAGAGGGTAACTACTGACTGCTCACCTGTTTTTTTTTGTTTTTTTTTTTCTTCTCTCTCTCTTCCCTAAACTGCCTGCATTGTGCTTGTGAGTTATTAAAGAACTCTTGAATTTCTTTTCTTTTTTTTAAGTACCTCAAGTATTTGCACTGTGGGAGGCCGGCATAAATAAAAAAACCAACTTTATATTTCCGACTACGCCTGTGTTTTTGGGGACTTTGAGGTATTTGATAAGGAGCCCCGCCACAATCCCATAAAATCAAAATACACATTTAAATTATGCCTCTGATATTAATAAATTTGTTAAGCATAGTTATTCAAATGTCTGTTTACACAGCTCAGCAATGCAGCCAGTTGAATAAAACAATGATGGCCTTCGTAACATGAAATAAACTAATCCAGTTTCCTGGGACAGGCTAATGCTGGGCATACTTTAATTAAATTAGATAAAGATTAACCTCAAAGATTGAAGGCAATGAGAATATATATGTAGCCGTCCACCATATATATATATGGTCTTAGCTGCCTGCTAAGATAAATCCAGATTGGGCTCGTTATGCAGTCAAATAGTATGCCTATTCTGAGACAAAGTTCAATTTGTTTCAAGATTCTCATAAAAATTAATTTCACAGGGTAAGGTTAATCTGTGTCTGCAGAACTGGCTCAAAATGTGAGCAATACAAACAAGACTAATTGTGAAAAGCACTTGCTACAGAACACAAGCTTTCAAAAAGCAGGTGAATTCCCTAATTCTTGTGTATGCCAGAACCGTTTGCCACAACAGTCAACAAAAATGGATTACATACCATTGTTCTGAACAAAAAAAAAGATGACATGACATTTACAGTATGCACTTACGGGGCTCTTTATTAAACCAGACACGAAGTGCCACCAAGAACGACAGTGTATTTGCTAGTTTCAGACTGACACAGTGGTAATTTTCCCATCCAGTGTCATGGTTTGGTCCCGCCGGCAGGAGGCAAGAAGTTGGCGGGCACAGGGACCATGTATTCAAACACAAGTAAGGGACCCACATGCACAGGCTGAGTAAAAATACAAAAACATATTTAATATTCAGAATAAACCAGAGAGGAGCAGCGGCAACCAACAATAGGGCTCCTTCACACAAAATGCAGCTGCACCGCCAGTTTGGCAGTGCAGCTCCTTTATACTCTTCACTGCACCTCCACCTCAATGAGCAGCAGATGTGGCTCGTTGAGGTGGAGGGGCAGACAGCAGGAGGGGGGAGAGACTGCAGGGAAGAACCATCACATCCAGCACCCATGCTTTTGAGTTTGCATGTGCCTACCTGAGTGCCCATGGGTGTGTTATTTTTTTAAATGAGCTGTGGTCTGGCACCTTGCTATCTCCTGGCGGCGAAAAGCAATTGTCTAACAAAAACTTTGTCTTAGGTCAGCAGTCAGTAGTTCACTTACTTTAAGGATGCATTAACATATAGTAATACTAATGTTATGTGCCTACATAAACAGGTGAACAACACTCCTACGCTATTCTTATTTTGGAGATCAGGTTTCCATACTTTCAGCAACTGAAACCCTCCTGATTTTGCGTGTTACTCCACCAATGAACAAAACAATTTCAAAGAGAGCAAAATCGCAATTAGCCCTTAAACTGCCAGCTCAACCTTTTAGAAGAGCACAAGTCTCTGAATCTAATTTGAAGGTGTGTTGAACTAAACTCAACCTGACTGAGCCATTTCTAACACTCAGTTTGAGGTATGGTACCTTAACAAATTCCAATCAATTATGTTCAACGTATCTTTCAGTTAGATGTAGTGACTCAAAATGTGCTCTACCAAAAGGCTGAGCAGGTTTATAGAGCTGTGCTCAACTTGTTTGCTAGCAGAATGAACAAATACAAATTGTATTATTTTCTTTTTCCATTTTTTCTGTGAATTAAAAACAAACATAAATTCATGTGCTTCACCTGTTATCATCTTCAAATCAGCAGTTGGAATACAAATGAAACCACTATCTGTATTATCTGCCCCTATTGCATCTCAGCAAAAAAAATTTGCCATTGGCTATGCTTGCAATAGACAGACAGGGCGATAGGTAGATAGATAGAGTTGTGTTAAAAAAAAAATAGCAGTGCATTACAGCGCCAACTGGAAATGTCTTTGTTTTTTTTAATAGCTTTCAGCTCCATATTTCAAATGTAGTGTAAACATTACACATTCAATTCCAAATCAAAGCATTAACAAATTTGATCAAGTCTTCGTTACTCATTTACATGAAGCAAATAAAAGGAATATTAATCTGTTCATAAAAAGCCAGATCAGCAATTCTTTCTACAAACTCAAATACTAAGTTTAATTCAAGATTTAACTTCACTTTAAATTACTGAACTAATATTTAGCTGCATAACCATTTTTTTTGATAATGCAATACAGATGTCCAGGAGTTAAGTCAACCAACTTGAACAAGGCACCCAGGATGAACAAACTACATTCCACAGTTCATGTGAATTTTGTGGTTTTGCTTCAGAAAATGCATTTTGAATGCCACCCCACTAGTTTTTTTCAATGGGTGTTTAGGTCAGGGGATTGAGCTGGCCACTCCATTACCTCAATATTGTTTTTCTGCAACCAAGATGTTGCTCACTTACTCATGTGTTTGGGGTGGTTCTCTCATTGAAACACCTGTTTCAGGGGCATTTCCTCTTTGACATATGGCAAAATAATCTCTTCAAGTATCTTGATGGATTCAAACTGATCCATAACCCCTGGTATATGATAAATAGGCCCAACACCGCAGTATGAAAAAAACGTCCCCCATAATTTTTGCAATGCGGAGCTTTAAAGTCTTCACAGTGTTCTGTGGCTTGAATTCAGTACCAGGGGTCATCTGACTTACTGTCCACGACCACTCGAAAAAACAATTTTACTCATATCAGTCCGCTCAATGTTACGCCATTGCTCTTTGGGACAATCGATGTGTTTTAACCGATTCTGCACGTGCCGTTTTATCAACGATGCTTTACAGGGGCTTCTTGCTGATAGCTTTGCTTCGATCAAACTTCTTCTGACTCTTTAATTCTTCTAGAGGTGATGATTGGCTGAATCTTTGCCATTCTTACTATCAATTGCTTGTTTCCTTCCGCATGCTTCAGGTTTTTTTTTTTTTTGGCCATTTCAAAGCATTTAGCTGAGCATCCTATAATTGTCTGCACTTCTTTATACAGTTTCCCCTCTCCAATCTACTTTTTAATCGAATTACGTTGCTCCTCCGAACAATGTTTGGAATGGCCCATTTTAGTTTGCAATTCAGGAGGAAATATATTTTATAGCAATGTGTAAAACATTTGCTTCCCTTCTTCCTCAATAAAGGACAATTAATGACACCTATTACGTCACACAATGAATGAATTCTCTCATTAAACTCCACACTGCTTTTATTTTGAACGTGCCCTTTCAATGAATGAGTCAATTTCTCTGAACAATTAGCGTGCATGTCATTACAGTTGGGTCTGATGTTTTTCTGTTACACTGCTACTTCTACAAGTACATTTTTTGTCATTCAGAAACACCACTACTACTAATAACAGTCGTTCATCAGGTTATTGATGTTGCACTGCTATTTTTTTGAACACAACTGTAGGTAGGCAAGCCTGAGAACATTCCACACACACTTGGAGCGTTCTACACGCAGGATAACGATAACAAGTATCAGGTTATGTGGAACGGGAGTTCAAATAACCTAAAATGGAATAAATTCACGCACAACCAAAATTAGATATCACAGGTGCAGGACCCAAAAAAACAGCAGTAGAAAAGAATGTGAGGAACTCACCTGACGAAGGCCATGTTGGCCATTGTGTAAGGAATAAAGTTTTCTGGGAGCAACTTTAAAAGTGTGCAGACTTTTAGTTCAAATAACCTGCCATTTACTGCCACCAACAGAGACAGAGGATTTGGGAGTAGGCTCATTTCTTGACTCATATAGATTAACTAGGGGCAACTGATTCTGTCACCCTTGAGCTTTCAGTGACACTTTCCCACCTTGCCCAACCAGCAGTTTACAAACACTCAGCATCTGACCCAAGTGATTGATTCCAGTGGGGAGCCTGATAGATTGATTGCATGGGACATTGAATGTCACATCAATAACTGCCTCAAAACCAAAATCAATCAATCAATCAATCAATCAATCAATCAATCAATCAATCTATCTATCTATCTATCTATCTATCTATCTATCTACCTATCTATCTATCTATCTATCTATCTATCTAATTTTAGTGCTCAGTGCACAACCAATATCTAAGTTAAAGCTGAGTCTGTGCAACCCTTTATAAAGCACACACAAAAAAAAAATCAAAGTAAAGGAATGCAATTTCAGAGGCCACTGCAATTTCATCCACCCATGGCATTTAGTTCAAGCACTCTCACAAGCCAATAACCAAACCGATTTGAGATGACAATAGCTCTGATGACAGTCTTTGCCATTCAAGATCTGATCCTGATGACTTGGTGGCTCTATTGTGAATACTTCTAAAATGTGAGGCTAAAAGAAACTCATGTACCTCCATATCATTCTTCAGCCTAATGGCTGAAGAGATGAACTAGCATTACCATTGCCTCTGAAGTACATGCTCGCCTATTGAGTCTGTCAGACAGCATATAGATCAGATACACTTGTGCCCGGCTGGGATGCAGCCACAAACATAGAAATCTGAACTGAATTGTGCTGGAGGAGAAAGTGAGTTGAATCATGCAGGACAGCAAAGGCATGAGGGAAGGTGGATACCACACCAAGGACACAACTTTGTTGAATTGGCTACTTTTAAAGATATATGCATTATGGACAGCTCTGACCTGGAAATCACATAAATTATCATAATAAATGGCACAAAATATATTCACACTTCTTTGAAAGAAGAGGGCATGCATGCATTTGTGGTATATGAGAACCAAAATTGTTATGTGTGAATGCCTTTATTGTTTAAACTGTCAATATTTCATTAAAATACATACAGAAAATGTGGTATTTAATTGAAATTAAATGATTGAAAGAAAAAAATGATTATCATGAAACAAGCATTTTTCTGAAAAATGTGTCATGTTATTGTATGTCATTAATTCATCACTGTTTCAACAGTGAGCCATGAACACCCACACAGTTTATTGCAGTCAAAATAAGCACACATTCTCCAGGGAGATATTCAGCGTTGCAATATGCCTTTAACTATGAAATAATTTCCCTGGTGGGATATTTTCAAATTTTTTCTTATCTTATATTGCTGTCTCCACATTTGTGAAGCCAAGCAACATCAATGATATACTATTTTGTTTTAACCATGGTGATGGATGACTATTGGCTGAAATTGGCTGATATGTCTCCTGATATTTATACCCAGCGAGAACAGGTTGGGACCAGTTAAGTTTAACTCTGGAGAACCCAATTCATCTTTTTTCCTCAAAAAAATATTAACTTAGCATAAAAATTTACATCTGCTAATGTAGGGTAGGGGCTAATTAGGTGATGTCAACTTTGACCCCGAGGGTTCTCCATGGTTAAAGGAACTCTCTTTTACCGGGTACATACTCAGTGGAACTTGTTTTTCTATTACTGCCTATGGGACACAAACTGCAGTTGATTTATAAAATTGTTATTTTCTCGCCAAATTTTTGGAAACGGCGGAGCAAATACCTACCAGATGCATTGTAGCAGGTTATAGTAACGTATCCAAAGGAGGTTTCATTCATCGATTTCCAGAAGATGAAAAAATTTGGGCCTCTCAGGTGAAACTGACTCGGGCAAAATGGCAAGGACCAAGCGACAATAGTGTGATTTGTAGCGACCACTTCAAACGATTCCAACTTTGAAGAAAAAGAGTTTTGGTCTGAGTTTGCGATGCAAAAGAGGAGAAAAATCAAGCCAGATGCTATCCCAAAAATCAAAAGTCCATTCGAGGAGAGAAGCACCGAGGAAAAGGGGAGAAAGAAGAGCAGATCGGGCACTGAAAAATGGAAGTAAATGAAGGTAGGCTGCTAATGAACAATTATAACGTGTTAGCTATGCCAGCGCTTCAGCAGAGCTTTCGTTTTAGACACTATAGAGCTTAATAGAGCGCTGGCTGCGGCTTGCACTTAGCAGGCTTTGGCTTGCATTCCACACATTTAACGCCTTCTCTTCGCCAGCACTCTATTAAGCTGCTTTCACACCAGACGCGAAACACGTGTATTCGCGTCTTTGCATTGACTTTGAATGTAATCTGTCGTACTAAAAATTTGTTTCGCGTCCAGTATGAAACCGCTTCCCCCTAGGTGCTGCTGCGTGTCTAGTTGCATGCTGCCGCTGTGTCTTGACTCTTGTCTCATATTCTAATCTTTTTCTCTTCGTCAGATCATATTGTTGTTTTACTCTAGCCTGACCAAATGCAGTACATAATCTAATGAGCTTGTTGGATGTCAGCTCAGGAGAGCATAATGAACAAAATCGAATGGACATCAAAGTGTAGCCTAGCAGGCAGTTTGGCAAACTCGCAAACAGCTGATCGAGGAATTAAATTTTCATAACAGAAATCTGGGTCATACCCTTTAAAGGTCGAACACAAACAGGGCCAAGTTTGCAGGTCTAATAATTCCTGGAATACTTGAAAAATTAGAACTTTTATGACTTTCGGACACGTACATATATACCCTGCCAAACTTTTGCGTCTTTGCATTGACTTAGACTGTAATCAGTCTTGCGAAAAATTTGTTTCGCATCCAGTGTGCAAGCAGCTTTACTGAGCATAGAGCGCAATCATTATATATTGGCAGTTTGTGGTTGGCTGAGAAATATATGAAGTCGTTAGTCGTTAGTTTGCCTCACCGATTCAGCTGCGTTGATTAAGCCAGGTGGAGTTTCCATTACGCATGCCAATCTGACTTTAGGAAAATTGATATAGATACTATAATTTATGTCCTGATTCAGATAGTTACATTAAATAGTGGTTGCTGTAATTATTTATTGCATTGAAATGTACCTGACATTCTGGAAACCTGCCTGTGAGGTTTCGGTGACGTGTGCGTACTGTGCACCGGTCAGCCAAATTACCACTGCACAGAAAGTAAACCAGGTTGGAGCTGATGAGCTTTCTGTGCAACTTCAGCGAAGACTTTTTCTACGAAACTGCGTCTTGATGAATATGTGACACCTCCCCCTACTACGCCGCTACACCCATCTTGGCGCACGTCCGTCGACCAAATTGCCAAAGTGGCTGCGCATCGCGTTGCACCGCAAGAAATTACCACTGTGTGGGCTACGCCACGCTGCGCCACCCTGCGCTGCACCAAGAAATTAGAGCCCTTTGTTAATATTTTGAATGAAAGATTGGGAGCATTAACAGCAACCACATTTTTTCATAGTATTTTAAGCTGAACTTTTCTAGGGGTGCCAATATTGGTGGAGGGCACTATATAGTGCACTATATGCACATACAATACAGAGCAAAAGCTTTCAGGACAATTACAACAATTCCTTAATGTGATGATGCTTCCAAAAACGACGAAAGAAAAGTTTTTAAATGCTGAAAACTACATAGAAGCTCGGATAACTGCCCTGCAGTTTACCCTTTTATAAGATGATCGGCTATTTGGTTGTTCAAAGCATATTGCAGAACTTGTCACAGTTCTTTGGCAGGCTTACAATTTCAGTTGTGTCAGTCTCTACTTCTAATGCTAGACAGCCTTGATGATGCTGCAATCATGACATTGTCTATGCTATATCATCTGCATCAACTGACTTCTACAAAATAGGAACATTTTTTGTAAGTAATTGTTTTTAACTTGTATTCGGGGCTATATTTTAATGGTAAGTGTGTGCAGTGTGTAGCACATGGTGCATGTTCATTTAGGGCAGTGGTTCCAAAGTGGGGGGCGCGCCCCCTAGGGGGGTCGCAGAGCAATTGCAGGGGGGGCGCGGGGTGCGGGAGTTCCGCACACCAACAGAAAATCATTTGCATACAGTCCATTCGCTGCCCAGAATTCTGCGATTACATTGTAAATGCCCGCCTTACTCTCAACATAACTGTTCGCCAAATCATTCATCTAGCCTGCCATTTTCATAAATAATTTATGAATGTAGTTGTTCAAATATTTGAAGCCGGTAATGTAGTCTCGCGATACCCAACTCGCCGCTTTTTATCCTGCACTGATCTGGCATATTGATAATAAAATGGTAAGTGACACCGAACAAAATCCGATGAATACAAAGCAGAAATAACCGAGATTGCGTCATCTTATTCTCGATAATATGAATGCTCTGTATGCCGACAGATTATTTTTATCAAGCCCACCAACTGAACGTTACAAACATATCGGCAGGTTCGGCAAGTGGTGTTCATGAATTTTTTTTCGTACTTCGCTGTCTTTCTGCATCATAGAAACATAATTTTAAGTAGACGGCTATACTCAGTCAGAGGAGTGTGATACAGCCTAATGATTTTATACTTTAAAAGAGATTTTGCGCTGCCGGGTGGCTCACACGATTAAGGCACTGCGCTGCAGTGCAGAGGTGATCACCACGTCGCGGGTTCGAGCCTCGGCTTACCCACCGGCAGAGGTCGGCAGCTTTTTCAGAGTAGCGCACAATTGGCTATCGCGCTACAGGGTTACAAATTGAGAAGGGACTGCCGGATTTGGTATTCGATAACAGCTTTGTTCGTTGCTCCAGCGCCTCCTGTTGGCCAGACGGGCGCTCGTCAGGAAGACTCCGGCTTGGTTCATGTCCGGGTATCCTCCGCCCTCGCTCTGAACTTGCGAAGATTCAACCAGCGAGTGTATAAGAATTAGTGGCTGACAGGCACGTGCTTCGGAGGAGAGCCGTGAACTGTCTTCACTATCCTGAGTTGGCAGCAGGGGGTCGCATACGAGCAAGCTTTGTACATAGTTCCCCAATTGGGCATTCCAAATTCGGGTGGGATTGGAGATGCCAAATTTATTAAAAAAAAAAAAAAAAAGAGATTTTGCATTATTAAATTTTCGTGTCCTTAATTGGAAAATAACTGTGGCCGTTTCCAAACGTGCCAATCATTTTTAATGTTCCCAGCTAGGCTGGACAAAAATCATCTGTGCAGAGCATTCATATTTTCTAGAATAAGCTGACGCGATCTCGGTTAACGTATTTTAACTTAAAAGTGCGAGGCCAGTGAAGAGAGGAAAATGTAACTGTCTCGAGACACTCCTTCAGCGGTCCGCACAAGGTTGCTGATTGGCTGTATGCAAGTAAGTTTCTGTTGGTGTCCGGAAAATGCATAAATAGCAATGTTGTTGTATATTAAAAAAAATAAACCTGTTACACTGAACATAATTACACAGTTAAGGTGCTTGAAAACAGTTACACTTAAAATAATTACACCGTGGTTGTTTGTTATTTTGCTATTTCCAATTCTAAAAGTAGCCTAGTTTTAGTTTATGACAATCTACAGTTTATGACCGTTTACTTACATTTTTTCCAAAAAGGTTGAGGTTTATATAAATTACAATGAGTGAAATAAACTTCAATGGTCTCTGAAAACAAAATGTGCGTATGTATTACCTATTTTTTTTGGGGGGGGGGGCCGCAAAAATTTTTTTATGTACCAAAGGGGGGCCCAGCAGAAAAAGTTTGGGAACCACTGATTTAGGGCATGTCCAAATCTACTTCGGATAGTTAACGCCAGATAATCTGATCCCAAAGAAAAGTGCATATTTCAAATGAATTGTACTTGGTCTCTAAATTATTAATGGGTGTAACATGAAGTAAACAAATCAGTGTCATCTCCCACTCCATTTAAAAGCCAGGTGTGCTAGCACCAAGATGGACTGCTATTATAATGGAGGATTTGCGAAGAAGTATGAAAGAAAGCCTGTCTGCATTCCGCCACCCCAAGATTGCAGTGCACCGAAAATGCGCCTGACCTCACCTCATCGTTGGACCAATAACCCCATGGGCACTCAGGTGGGCACCCGTATATTAAAGAGGCCCCTGAATAGGAAAATGACAACTGAGTCGGTCTGAAACTGGCAAAGACCAGCTCTGGTCTTGGCGCCACTTGACACCTGGTGTATGATCCCTTGATGTGCTTTATATCTACAGCAACACTAAATCTGGAACACATGAGTAAACAAATGAAGACTAATGAAAAAAATCAAGGGACCCTAAAATGTTCGCGCAGTACTGTTCATGTGTGGTAGAGCAGGGCATTTGGTTGCGCATCTAATTATTTTCTTACATATTTTGGGTACATCACATTACAATGGATAAAATTTTACACAAAATGAAGTCTCAGGAACATACTGTAGCTTGTATTCACAACATGCTCATATCTTATTGCAGTGTGGAGTTAGGGTGCATAGGGTGCACACTTGTGTTAAGATGTAACAAGTGACAAGATCTGGGAAGTTGTCACACTATGCAGGATAATCAAAATTACATTTTCATTATATGTTTTTGACTACCTCTTTGGCATTCAAAATAAGGGGTAATCCGGTTGTCCAGACAACCTGGAATAAATATGGACAACCTAAACAACCCAAGAAGTTGTCCAGTCGGACAACCGAAAATCCCAGCTATTGTATTTGGACCGATGTCCACAAAAAGCTGTGTTTGTGCTGGCAGAGTCAATTTTCAAAACGAATGTCATGAAGAGCAGCATTGACAGTGCTCAACAACTGCAGTAAACAGCTTTTTTTCCACTGCACTCATGGTGTAGTCAGCTGAAAATAGCGACATTTTTTGAACACCACCAGGCTCATCAGTGTCACTGCTCCCTCTCTGCCCAATCATATTCAGGAATGGGGAGGAACTCACAAATTCATCATGAATGTCGGAGCTGACACAGTCGTGTTCCTAATCTGCTTGCAACAATTTAGGTGTGCTAAGAGCTCTCTACAAAGGACTCTAAGTTTGCCAACAGGTTATTGAGTATTAATGTTTACTACAGCTGTAGACAGCTGTAACTTGGTACTGTATAAGGGGCCGTTCACTCTGACATGCTTTATAGGCGTGGGGCACCCTCTTTGTCAATATTTTTGATGATTAGATGCATTTTGGATGCTGTCCTTAAGCACTTCAGTGTTTCCCCGACCATTTTATTCGGGAGGCGAAAGTGACGAGTGGCTGCTTTTTTAACAATTACCCTCATGCAGCTCCGATCGAGGCGGTGGGGACTTATCCGTCTCCCCACCGCCTCGTATTCCCACGATGGAGGGGGGCCCTGCTCCTCGAACGGTGCACTGATCTATACAGAATTCTAAATAGATCAGTGGCCCAAACCCGTTTTTTGGTGGCGATCTTCAAATCGGACCACTTTTTTAACCTACATGTAAAGCATTTGGATTGTCAATTATGTAGGCTATATAACATGAAATAACATGGATCTATAAATTGAATTTATTAAGACCGATGTTATTCGCACTTATACGTGTGGCCAATGCTGAATTTTTTTCTTGGCCACACTGACAAGTGCGGCAGTTGATGACCATTCCAGTGCCGCTTATAGAAAGTACCACTTAAAACAAGTTTGGCCAAGAAAAAAAATGTAGCTTTGGATACACTTAAAATAAGTGTAGGCAATGGAGAAATGTGCATCTTGGCCTCACTTATAAGTGTGTCTAAATGCGAATTCCGATCAATTTTTGGACTTGGACGCACTTAAATTAGTGCGAATAGTCACTTCCATTTATCAATGAATTAAATTAAACTTCTGTTGCTTTCCAGTTTTCCACCTCTACGGTGTTTACCGCAGCAGCAATAGTTTTCCAGAATGCAGCCTTCTGGGCTCCCTTTATACAACTCTTAAAGCATCCAAATAAAATTATTTTGTTTTTCTCCACCTCGGACGAGATAATTTATATTTCCTCCTCATTGAAGTTCTTTCTTCTCTGCCGTCATTCGAGAGTACCTGTCATAAAGTGGGCAGGACTATGCCTCCCGGAGCATGAATATACAGGGGCTTGTCATGTATATTACGATGGTTTCAGCCGCCAGATTTATCAACGCCACGCCAGTTCTACACCGAAATCAGTGCCGTACAAACTTTTAGTAAATCAGATGTGACACCTGGCAAACGCTGATATTTTCGCAGAATCTACACAAGATCCTATGCAAGTTTAATAAATGAGGGCCGATGAGTTTCTGAACATGGTTAGCTAGTGCTGTCCCTCAGAGTATTCATAACAGGGACGAGGAAAGAAGAGGGGAAATCTGCTTTGTTGGGGGTCCAGGGAACACACTCGGTTGACTGGGACAAGATACAAGAAGTCGTGATGTCACGAGCATCCAGCAGCATATGCGGTCAGGTTAAGGGAGGCATTTAGTTTTTACAGTGGTGTGGCAAACCTGACTCAACAAGATCCCATGTTGAAATCCGCTCTGATTTCTAAAAGTGACACACATACTCGGAATGACCTCCAAACTTCAGAACATTAGTTTGCTATGCATGTGGAAAAGAGGAGCACATCACAAGGAACTGCGTGGAGAGGAGAACAGTGGTAAAAGGGGACACAAAACCAGAAGGTGTTACTCTTCACTGTTAAGACAGTTCACAGTTTGGAGACGCAATTGGCTTTGTCTCAGGACAAAAGACCAAATGAGGATATCATTCACACGGGGCCAGACAAATCACTGCTTGAGAGAATAGACTGAAGCTCAGTCACAAGCACTTGATAAATTAAGACTAATACCATCAAAAAGATAAGTGTGTATAAGAGAGAGAGTGTCAGTTTTGTTTGTGTTTATGTGTGATGAATGTGTGAAGATGTGTCTGGGGAAAAGGGGGAGGGAGGCCAGAATGATCAACTTCACAGCAGTTTTCTATGAACCAGAACAACAGAGAGTCAAAATATATGGATATTCAAAAACCAACAAACTAACAAAGGTATGGACTGAACAAAAAGCGAGCAGACTGGCAAGACATTTGTCAGAGTGGAGCACTCCTGACAAAGCGCTCAACTTTGAGAGGCTGGGAGGGAAGAACTTTAGGAAAAGACTGAGGGCAGAGAGACTGAGAGACAATCATTAGGTCACATCTTGCACACACACATATCACACGCCCACACACACACCCATACACACACACGGATGCATGAGAAGAGACAGAAGATTGTGATTTGTCCTGGACAGAATTTGTGTTGAGGTGCAAGAATGATTGTTTTCCAAAGTCTCATGTTATCTTGAATGTATTGGCTTGAGTTGACAGATTGCAAACTCTTCAAGAATAACTGATGATGATGATCGATGGTTATGAGTCCTATAATGGGAAAGTCTCCCTGATGGCCATAGATGGGGGGAAACCTTAGGCAGTATGTTTCCACTATGGCAAGTGTGACTGGGGCAGTTAGTGTGATGCTATGCATAGCTTAATAGCATAAAAGGGGGGACTGTAAGGAATTGTGAGTCCTTCTGCTGGAGAGCAGGTGATTCATAATCTAGTTAGCCCTGGCAATTAACAAGCATTGACCTCCACATGCTCGGAAATGGTAATTTTGTCATGGTATCATGGTAACACCTGGAAACGGGAAAAGCCAATTATATCCATCAATTATTGAAAGTTAATCAGAACCCAAATAACTACACAGCTGAGTAGACAATGGTCTTCGACCATTATTCGAAGTCAAGAACCGCCCCCTCTACTTGATATACATATGCATGTTGTATAGTATGAATCGTAAAGCCTTTCGACTATTTTGGCCTCATTCTGACACTGATGACCCATTTGGACATGTTTCGTCACTGCTAATTAATGGAATAAAAACAAATAAATATATGCTATTGGTCATTCACTGAGTTGATCGTTCCAGGGTCAGAAAGTACAAGTCCCACCATGTTTTACCGGCACCCATAACTTTTTCCAGCTGATTATACTAATTAGTTCAACCCCCTGGCTAAAATGTTATCTTATTTCACATATCCAGGTTGCTAGATCAAAAAACCTTCAATGACTTTTACTTTCTGAACTTTGATTTTCCACCTCTGAAGGTTAATCATACATATATGTGCTCACATCAAACTAGCACACTGAAAAACTTTGACCAGAACAAGTTTGCCTTATATTGCGTAGGTTCCCCTTGTGCTGCTTTAAGAGCTCTGGCCCATTGAGGCATAGACTCCAAAAGACCTATGAAGGTGCCCTGTCGTATCTCATACCAAGGTATTAGGACCAGATCCTGTGCACCTTAATTTTTAACCTCTAAAGCAGGGGTCACCAACTCTGTTCCGGGAGGGCCACTATCCTGTAGGCTTCTGCTCTACCTGCTGTTCAGCACACCTGATTCAACTAATTAGCCACTCAATTGCCCAGCTCGTTAGTTTGTTAAGTAGCTAATTAGTTAAATCAGGTGTGCTGAACAGCAGGTAGAGCAGAAACCTACAGGATAGTGGCCCTCCAGGAACGGAGTTGGTGACCCCTGTTCTAAAGTACAACCCCAATTCAGAAATAGTCGGGACAAGTGTAAATTGTGAATAAAATACAAACACAATGACTTTCAAATCACAACAGCCAGTATTTTATTCACAACAGAACAGAGATACCAAATGCTGAAACTGAGAAATTTGACAATTTTATCTACAAAATGATCTAATTTCAAATCTGATGGCTACTACAGGTCTCAAAAAATTGGGACAGGGGCCTGTTTACCATGGTGTAGCATCCCCTCTTCTTTTTAACACTGAGTGGAAGCGTCTGGGCATTGAGGAGACAAGTTTCTTGAGTTTAGCCATTGGAATTTGATCCCACTCATTTTTAATATAGGCTCCCTGCTGCTGGAGAGTTTTGGGTCTCCATTGATGGACTTTTCGATTAATTATGAATGTTCTCAATTGGTGAAAGATCAGGACTGCAGGCAGGCCAGTTCAGCACACAAACTCTTCGACTATGAAGCCATGCTGTTGTAATAGTATGTGGTTTTGCATTGTCCTGCTGAAATACACAAGCCCTTCTCTGGAATAGATGTCGTCTGGAGGGGAGCATATGTTGCCCAAAAACCTTCATATGCTTTTCAGCATTCATGGTGCTTTTAAAAACATGCAACATGCATATGCACTAATGCATCCCCATACCATCAGAGATGCTGGCTTTTGAACTGAAAGCTGATAACAGGAGGGGTGGTCTTTCTTCTCTTTAGCCTGGAGGAAACAACGCCCATGATTTTCAGCAAGAATGTCAAATTTGGATTCGTCTGACTACGGGACATTTTGCACTTTACTACAGTCCATTTTAATTGAGCCTTGGCCGACAGAACACGGCGGCGCTTCTGGATCATGCTCAAAAATGGCTTCCTTTTTGCATAATAGAGTTAAAGGTGGCATCTGTAGATGGCATGGCGGACTGTGTTTACAGACAGTGGTTTCTTGAAGTATTCCTGGGGCAATTTATTAATGTCAATGACAGAATCATGCCAGTGAGTGGTGCAGTGGCATCGGAGGGCCTGAAGATCACGGGCATCCAGTAAAGGTCTTCAGCCTTGTCCCTTACAGAAGCCTTCACAGGTTGGAGAGCCTCTGGCCATCTTTACTTCTGTGAGACTCAGCCTCAGTAAAACATCCCTTTTATAGTCATTCATGTTACACACCTGATGCCAGTTAACTGAATGACTTGCTAAATGTTCTTTCAGCTGATTCTCTTATATATTAAGTGCTTTTTCAGCCCTTTTTTGCCTGTGACCCAACTTTTTTGAGACCTGTTGCAGCCAGAAAATTTGAAATGAGTTAATTTTGTGGATAAAAATGTAAAATGTCTCAGTTTCAACATCTGAAATGTCATCTATGTTCTATTATAAATAAAATATTATATGATCTGAAAGTCATTGCATTTTGATTTTATTCACAATTTACACTTCGTCCCAACTATTTCAGAATTGGGGTTGTATAATGAATGTACGTTTGAGTAGTGCTTACTGAAAGATAAAAATGCTTTTGAAATTTTTAAGATTGTTGAGCGGTATCCGAGTAATTTGGAATTAACTAGACTTATGCCATCGGAGGCGACTTGGGGCATATCCCCGAATGGCCCCAATCCTCCAATGCCCCAATTATTGAATAGACCTTGGACAGACTTTCATCTGAACTTAATTTCAGGTCAATCGGACAAATGGTTCTGAAGATATGGCGTAAATGGTAATTTTCCATCACAAAGCGCCACCTGGTGGCGAAATATTGAACCATACACGTATGATGTCATCATGTGACACGTTGTGAGGTCATGACCTTGCAGTTGCACATAGTTATATGTCAATTGGACAAATGGTTCCAAAGATATGGCAAAAATGGTGAATTTTATGTGACAAAGCTCTACCTTGTGTCAAAATTTTGAACAAAACAGGTATAATGTCATTGTGGGACACATCCACAGGTCATGACCTTTCATTTGCATTTGATTTGAGGTCAATCGCACAAATATTTACAGAGATATGATAAAAACAGTGATTTTTCAGTTTTTGACCCCTGGTGGCCAATCTAGAACTTGTAAATTGTCCAAAATCGAATCAGTTCCTCCTCTTTATGATACTTCCCTATATGGAAAACACAAAATTTCTAATTGAAATATTACTGAAGTTATCGCGTTAACACGTAGGGCAGCGCGGCGGCTTCGTGTATAATTAACAGTAAAAACAATAGTAAGTTTTTTAGAATTTTGACTCATTTAATTAGTTAAGCTACCCTATTTCATGCATTAAGTCAATTTTATCCTCTATTACTGAAGTCAAATTCATGAAAATTCACACAGCAGTAGTTTCAAATACAGGGAGTAAGATGTGCCCCCGTGGCACTGCTAAATTCACTGACATCATCGGCAGCCAATCACTTTTGCTGTTCTGTTTTTAAATCACTGCTCTATTTTTAGAACGCATAGCGTCTCTCATTAGGAAGACAAAGCGGGCTGAATCTGGAGGCATTCCCAACTTCTAACAGTGATCTCCACTATGTTTTAGGGTATATTTTAATGACATATACATGAGAAGATGCAGAAAAAAATTATTAACCAACCTGTGTTTCAACAGTAGCAATATTTTGCCTCGTTTCTAAAAAATTTCTGGTCAACTTCAACATGTTGTAGTGGTGGTCTCCCATGTTGGATTTTTTTCATTCATGTACCGCGGTGAAGGCCATCTCGAGCTCTGTTTGGTCAGAAAATCACATTAAAATATTCCATGGGGTTTTTCTCGTGAGTTAATTCAGAAACAGGAATACTGCTGAAGTAAAATTCTTCTTATTTTATGGTATAAATCTAAATTTGATCCCATATTTCATTGCCAAGTTATAATGATTTTACTTTAGTGAGGAGGCCTCAAATAGGTCTTCCAACGTTTCTGGTGATGTGGCATGCATTGCTATTGTAAGTTGCGGGATGGGAGGGCATCAGACTTTTTTCCAGCACGCTCCACAGCTGCTGGATCAGGTTGATATCTGGTTAAACTGGAGGTGAAGTCAACAACTTGATCGCTTTGTTATATTCCTCAAACCATTCCTGAACAGTTATCGCAATCGTTGCAGGGTGCATTATCTTGCTAAAAGAGGCCATTGCTTATGAGGAATACCATTGCCATGATGGGGTGCATTTAATTTGCTACGAAGAAAGGGTTATACGCACATCACGTATAGGTGCAAGGCTATCAAACAAAGCATGTCAATGGAGAAAGGAAAAGACGCCTGCACACTTACTCCAAATAGTAAGTGTAGAGTAAATGTGCAGGCATCTTTTCCTTTCTCCGTTGGTGCGTTTAATGTGCAACAACTTTATGATGGTGGTACGAGTCAAAGTAACTCTCAACGCAACACTGCCCAAAGCATTACACTGCCTTCACCAGCATGCTTTCATTCCCCGGTGCATCCTGGCACCATTTTTTCTCCAGGTAAACAGCATACACACTCTCGTCTATTCATATGATAAAAATAAAAACATGGTTCATCAGAACAGGCCATTGTCATTCATTGCTCCGTGGACCTATTCTGACACACACATGCCCATTGTTAGCGCTTTTCGCGTGGGCACTGTGACCAGTGTGCAGCTGTGCAGCCCATTTAGGCAGCAAGCTGTGATGTTCTGTGTATTTTGATACTTTGTCTATCATAGCCTGCATGTTTTTTTGAGCAGTTTGTGCTTCGGTAGCTGCTCTGTGGAATCAAAGCAGGCTGGCTAGGCTTCAGTCCCCAAGCTTATTAATGAGCCTTGGTCACTCATGACCGTGCCACTGGTTGTCCCTCTGTGAAAAACTCTTGGTAGGTACTAACCACTGAATGCCTGAATGCTCCTACAAGGCCTGCTGTTTTGGAGATGCTCTGACCCTGTCTTCAAGCCATCACAAATTAGCCCTTGTTTAAGTCACTCAGATCTTTATGCTCGTCCATTTTTCCAACTTCCAACAAATCAACTTCAAAAACTGACTGTTCAGTCACTGCCTAATATATCCCATCCCATGACTGTTATCATTGTAATGAGATAATCAAAAGAATTATATTCACCTGTAGGGGGTTTTAATGTTGTGGCTGATTGGTGTATAATGCACACCGTAATTCACTGTACAGTGTTACTTTTTCAAATTGAACAAGTATTGTACATGCTGGGGAGGAGTCTGAGGGCACAAAGTCCTTTAAATGAAAGATAGCCTCAGTACAAGGGCCTTAATTATATAAATCTGTGTGGATTTCATCCCTGAACATTGCACAGGCTTTAAAAAAGTGAAACAGTACTTTGTAACAAATATCATAATTTCTAAATAAGTAGATAAGCTAAACTCCAAGCAATATTTATTTTATTATTCAGGATAAATGTGGAATATTTCCTATGCTTATAATCTTTTTAATGTTGCATGTCTTTAATGTGAAGCTCATTTTTGTGAATTCAAAATCTGCAAAGGAAGCTGCGTATTCATCATTCCTGTGCATGCAAAGCTTTTCTAAATGAGGCCCCAGACTTAGCATAGCATCACCGGGCCTGATACCCAGCTTCAAGTGATGTCTAAGTGTCAGAGACTTCAAACAGTCATGCAAAGGCTGTGACAAAGTAAATAAATATAACTTGATTCTACACTATTATGAACAATATGTGTTCCCATTTCAAAATTCATCCAGTGAAAACACCTCCAAATGAAAGCCGACATTCTGCACTTCAGCCTTATTGTCACTGAATCCATTCAAACTCAAACTGCAACAGAACTTAAAATAAAACTGTGTCATTGTCTGATGCAACTGAAAAGCATACTGAATGACATGGGTCAAACATTTCTGGCCTCATGGCACCAGACATGACGTAATGTTGAGATGGTGCTGAGAAAAATAATCTGGAGTCTGACCTCCTCCCTGGCTCATCTGACTCCTGCAGCTAGAAGCCGCTAGTCCTCTGCTTCCATCAAAAATAGACTAGGCAAGAATTTTTAGTGAAGTGCAACGAAGAGCCGCGTCTGGGACTCATCTGAAATGCGCTGAGGCCCTCCTGGTGGAGTCACAAGCATGAACTAGAATGCCCGCGATCAGATACGGTGGCTGAATCACTGCTGGAGCGCGATGCAGCCATGCTCTGTGGAATTTATCTTTAACTCTCCCGATGTCAAGGAACAGAGTGCTACATTTCTCCATTGCCAGTTTTCATTCTGAATCAATAATGCACTTTGCTTGAATTTCCCTAAATTACGGGTGTATTTTTCTCGTGTACACTCTTAATCCTGGATTAACTAGCTGGAATCACGATTAAGAATCCCGTAAAAAAGTTATAATTCATCATGGCCATTTCTAATCCAATAGTGCTTCTTAGAATAATTTTAATTCTACCATTCATTCCAGCGAATTTTGCATTTTGATTGGTTATTACCAGGTTTCTATTCACCGGTAAACAACCTTGCACTGGGTCAAGACCAGAGTTGCCAAGTCCGCTTATATATGCGACTTTGGGCTTCTCTTTTCCTGAAGTAAGCTGAAAAAGTTACGGGTCACGGGTTGAGGTTTTTTCGGCCCTGTTTTTAAAAATATGGCTGCTTGTTAGAGAAGTGTAAGAAGCGACCTAATTGTTATACATTTATGGTTGCTATTTCCCTCCAATTCATTGATTGTCTGCTCACAGCCTGACAAGCAATGTGAGAGAACCCGCCTCCCCCCCCTCAACAAAACAATAGAGATTCGACCCCAGGTCTACACTGTCTTAGTATTGTCGAACTTACCGTATATTGTGCTTGTTTTGGGCTTGCTTTTGAAGCTGCGGTCGCTTATTTGTCTAATCAGAGTTGGCAACCCTGGTCAAGACCTCGTCATGATTACGCCAAAAAAATAAGGCTACACTTTGTGTACAGTCTTACTCACTAGCGAGCTAGTTGGCCACCTAGCTAGCAATAGTATAGCTAGCGCGCCAATGTATTTAGCTAATTAGCCAACTGACTAGAGAGCTAAAAAGGCTGCAGTTCGCTTACAATGCACACACTATACTCGTTAGCGAGCTAGTTGGCTTCCAAGCTAGCAAGCCAAGGTGATATCGAACTGTGTGTCATAGCAATGTAATGAGAATAGAGGCCACTAGATGGCAGTATTTACCTTTTTTTTGTTCAGCTCAGACTAGAGCTATGTTTAGACATGTCCTGGACATGTCTGGGGCAAGTCCCCGAAAAGTAAAAAAAAAAGAGGTCTACATGTGGGTGGGGTCTGCAAAAGAGTATATAAGGAGTAGAATTGAGACAGTAAAGTAGTAGGAGAAATTGCAAGGAGAAGGATAAATGTGACCAGACCTGTCATTTCTGTTCAAGACCTGTGAAGTTTCTTTTGTGGATTTTTGCCTGTGTTAGAGCATTTTTTTTCCTTACCCAGGACATCACCAAGCCACCCCAACAAAAAGGGACTGTAAATATTTCTGTTTTTTTGTGTTTATTCAATCTTGGTCTTTAGTTGTAGGTTAGTGTTAGTCTTTGTCTGTTAATTAAATTTGTTTAAGTTTTAAATTGTGTCTGTCATCCCTTGCTGTTGCTGTTGCGGTTGTGTAGTAAATTGTAATAACAAATTGGGGCCATAACAGCAAGCACGCCAATATTTTCATAGGGGTGTTGACAAGAGTCATGGTAGAATGCGGATAAAAGTTTTTTTCAAGCACTCGGTATTCATCGTAGGCTAGATATCTGGAAATTTACATTTGAATAGGTATCTATCCTATGATTACCTCATGTTCGAAAAAAAACTGTAGGTTTATCTCCTAATTTTACCATTCATTCCAGCGAATTCTGCATTTTGATTGGTTAACACCTGGTATCTATTCACCAGTGAACTGCCTCGCACTGGGTCAAGACCTCGTCATGATTATGCCGACAAAATAAGGCTACAGTTCGTGTACAGTCTTACTGGCTAGCAAGCTAAAAAGGCTGCAGTTCACTTTCAATGCATACACTGTCATACTCGCTAGTTGGCTACCTAGCTAGCAATATTACAGCTAGCGCACCAATGTATTTAGCTACATAGCCAACTGGCTAGCGAGCTAAAAAGGCCGCAGTTTGCTTTAAATGCGTACACTGTCATACTCATTAGCGAGTTAGTTCACTGCCTAGCTAGCAAGCCAAAGTGATATCAAACTGACTCATAGCTAGCACACCAGTATTTTCGTGGGGGTGTTGCCAAGATTCATGGTAGAATGGAGATGAACCTACAGTTTTTTTTTGAGCACTCTGTATTTATCGTAGGCTAGATACCTGGAAATTTACATTTGAAACCTCAGGCTTCAAATGAAATTTCCAGGTATCTATCCTACAATAAATACCTAGTGTTCGAAAAAAAACTGTAGGTTTATCTCCAAAATCACCATTCTATTGCTCCGTGGATTACCTAATTCATCTCACTCTGATGAATCATTTAAATTTGGCCAGATTAATCAAAGTGAATGTGCTTCATTTCTGGAATTGTTTCACATTTTTTCTAATCATTCATATTTTTAGAGTATGCAGAAAATGTCTTTGAATTAATATTTCTGAAAATTCTACATTTTTTTCTTAATTTTCTGCCTATAACTGAAAAAATATATCTATATATGTATTAGTTGAAACTAGCCAGTAGGTAAAATTAGCTTATACAGTAAGTCATCCTAGCTAAAGAAATCTGGCAATAATAGAACTTGAGCAGATGATATAAGCAATCACGGTGCTCCGTGTTTTGAAGACAGCAAGCACAAAATTACATTGCTTAATATTGAATAACAATTTCAGAATCTGCATATTTATCCAATTGATGGTTAATTACCAGGAGTGACTAATCCAGGTGTGAGAGATGAAATGAGGTGTCCAGTTTTCCTCATTACAGGAATTTATTTGTGAATCAAACAACTTTATTGCTCACTCAGTTGACAAAATTGGATGTCTCAGACCTAAACTTATTGGTCGCCTAAAAGCCAGATGAACCAACCCTCTGTCTCCTAAGAGTCTTCTGCTACAACATTGTTCTGTAATGGCTTCAGATAAACTACCTGTCAGTAATTTGCTTGACCTGCAGCTTGCAGACGCTCTTATCCAGAGTGGCGTACAACACAAAGTGCATTCTAAGGAACAAAAGTGCTAGGATACTAGAAGGACGAAACAATCCAAGGACCATAATCACCACAGTGTGCTCCAAAATTACTGGCACCCTTGCCTGGCAAATCACAAAATATAAATTCAGAAATGTAGTGATGGAGAAACTCTGAAAGAACGCATTTGAGAAATTCTGTACAATATTAATATTCCAATGGAACCTACCAATATCATTTTCTAATTTAATTAAACATCAAGATTCTCCAAATCAAGGTTTCACAATTAAGGGCACCCTTAAAGATTATTGTCAATAACATCTATCAAATTTAAACCAGGAATTCATTTCCACTTATGTAAGTTTTATCTAAGTGTTAAGGAACTACATTTAGGCATTACATCACTTCCTGTTTCACTAGGGTATAAAAATGAGCTAATACACATGCAATATCCTTTAGTGATCCATGAAGAAAACAAAACAAATGTCAGTTCAAAAGAGGCAGATGGTCATCGACCTTCATAAATCTGGTAATGGCTACAAGAAGAAGTTTCACAAAGGATTGAATATACCACTGAGGACAGTCAGGGCAATTATTTATACAAAATTCCAAAGATATGCGACTGTTAGAAACCTCAAGGGTGGAGGATGCAACTGCATGCTGCCCCCCAGGATACTGAGGAGGATGGTGAGAGAAGCAAAAAAAAATCACTGTGAAGGAATTGCAGGCCTTGGTGGCATTTTGGGGTCACCAGGTTTTAAAAAGCACTATCAGATGCCACCTCCACAACCACAGGCTCTTTGAAAGGGTTTCCAGAAGAGAGTCTTTGCTGACCAGAAGACACAGAAGCAAGCACTTAGAGTTTGCCAAATTATTATTTAAACTAGGCTTATGCCGTCGGAGGCGACGGCTGGGGGTGTATCCCTGAACGCCCCAAATCCTCCAATTCCCCAATCCTTGAATAGACCTTGAATAGACTTTCATTTGAACTTAATTTCAGGGCAATCGGACAAATGGTTCTGAAGATATGGCCAAAATGGTCATTTTCCATCACAAAGCGCCACCTGGTAACAAAGTATTGAACCATACAGGTATGATGTCATCATGTGACACGTTGTGAGGTCATGACCTTGCAGCTGCACATAGTTTAATGTCAGTTGGACACATAGTTCCAAAGATATGGCAAAAATGGTGAATTTTATGTGACAAAGCTCCACCTTGTGTCGAAATTTTGAACCAAACAGGTATAATGACATCGTGGGACACATCCTCGGGTCATGACCTTTCATTTGCACTTGATTTGAGGTCTATCGGACAAATATATCCAGAGATATGATTAAAAACAGTGATTTTTTCAGAGACCATAAATTGTCCAAAATCGAATCAGTTCTTCCTCTTTATGATACTTACTTATATGCAAAACTTGAAATTTCTAATTGAAATACTACTGAAGTTATCGCGTTAACACGTAGGGCGGCGCGGCGGCGGTCGGACCAAAAACATAATATCCCCGCCATGCGGCGTTTGGGGATATAATGACTAAATTTTATTATAAATTACGTGGTGTATTTTTCACGTGTACACTCTAAATCCTTAATTAATTCGCTGGAATCACGATTAAGAATCCTATAAACAAGTTATAATTCATCATGGCCATTTCAAATCCAGTTGTGCTTCTTAGAATCATTTTAATTCTAAAATTCATTCCAGCGAATTCTGCATTTTGATTGGTTAACACCAGGATCTATTCACTGGTAAACTACCTTGCACTGGTTGTTGCCAGTTGCCAAGTCCTCTTATATATGCAACTTTGGGCTTCTCTTTTCCTGAAGTTCACTTGAAAAAGTTAGGGGTCACGGGTTGAGGTTTTTTTTGGCCTTGATTTTAAAAATATGGCTGCTTGTTAGAGAAGTGTAAGAAGCGACCTAATTGTTATACGTTTCTGGTTGCTTTGTTCAGATGAAACCAAAATTACACATTTTGTTCAGATACAGAATCGGCATGTTTGGCCTTCAAACAGATGCATACAACAAGAAGCACCTCATACCCCCAGTGAAATATGATGGTGAGTCAGCCATGTCTTGGGGCTGTTTGAATTCCAGAGGATCGGGTGCACTGATTAAGATTATGGCATAATCAATCCACCAAGTATCAGGATATTTTGGCTGGCATTCCTGCTGCCTCCGCCAGAAGGCAGGGACTTGGCTGTCAGTGGACTTTCCAACAAGACAATGACCCAAAGTATACCTCAAAGTCCACACAGAAATGGTTCCGTGACAGCAAAATGAAGGTTCTGCAATGACTATCTCAGCCTTCCAACCTCAATCTAATTGAAAACCTGTGGGCTGAAGTGTGTTGAAGGGGGCAGTTGATAAACTTTAACTCAAGAATGTGAAGGATCTGGAAAGGATCTGCTGAGAGGAATGGTCCATTATCCCTCAAAATGTGTCCCTTAAACTTGTCAAAAATGACAGGAAAGACTCCGTGCTTATCCTTGCCAGAGGTGGCAGCACTAAGTACTAAATTAAGGGTGCCAAATATTATGAAACCTTGGTTAACATTTATTTTGTCTTAAATGACTGTCATGACTTTGGTTGTTGATGGTTGTTTTTTCCATCAAAACATTAAAAAGGTATTTCACAGATGTTGGTATATTCCGTTATGTTGTTAATACAACCCCATTTCCAGAAAAGTTGGGACACTGTAAAACGTAAATGAAAACAGAATGCAATGATATTCAAATCATTTGAACTTTATATTTCTTTGAAAATAGAACAAAGACAATATATCAGATGAGAACAAAAAAAGAAACTGATATTTTATTGTTTTTTGGAAAATATTTGCTCATTTTTAATTTGATGCCTACAACACATTTCAAAAAAGTTGGCACAGGGGCATGTTTACGATTGTGTTGCATCACATCTTCTTCAATCAACACTCAGTAAGAGTTTGGGAACTAAGGAGACCAACAGCCGTAGTTTTGAAAGCAAAATGTTTTCCCATTCATGTAGGATTTCAGCTGCTCATTACTTTGCACCCTTTGCATTTCCCATTTCATAATGCACCAAATATTGTCAGGACAATATTGTAATTGTTCTATTTTTTTGTTTGCTCTTTTGCTTGTAATCTATTTTTTTAATTAATAGGTAACTTTGCCATGCTCCTTCTGGCAGGGGGACTACCAATGGAAACTAGCCTTTTGGCTAAAATTGGGTGCATTTACATTTTCTTTGTAAAATGTTAATTAATGTACACTGTCCCTCTATAACAAATAAAAAGAAAAAAAAAAAAAGAAAAAAAAAAAGGGCGACCCAGAGAAGAAGGCAGTGTTTCTGGATCTTGTTTTGATATGGGTTAATCTCTGCATAGCAGAGTTGAGTTTTAACTTGCATTTTTGGATGCCATGACAAACTGCATTTGACAATGGTTGACAAAAGTGCTCCTGAGTCCATGCAGTGATTTCCACCACAGAATCCTGTGTGTTTTTAATGGAGTGCCGCCTGAAGACCTGAAAATCACAGCCATTCAAAATTGTATTTTGGCCTTGTCCCGTGTGTTAAGAGATTTTTCTGGATTCTTAGAATCTTTTAATAATATTATTCACCATACAGGATAAAATCTCAAAACTCTTTGCAATTTTAAGTTGAAAACATTATTCTTAAATTGTTGAACTACTTTCCCATTCAGCCTTTCATTGAGTGGTTCAGGCCTCACCATATTTACATATGAAAGACATTTAAACCAATCATGTGACTGACCTGTTACTATGTAATCCAATTGGCTGTGTAATGTTTTGCCAGTGTAATGCCCCTCCTCTTCGGCATTCCAAATCCTGGCAACCTGCCCTCAGTCAATTATTTAATCTTCCCCTCGGCACCCTCAATTAGTTATCTCACCTGCTTCTCTTACGTTAATTATGATTCCCCTTTCTATTTAAACCTTAGTTTCCACCTTCACGGACTGGTAGCCTTTGTCCGTTCCACTCTTTTCTTTGGTGCACTCCCTTTTTGTCCTCCTAAAGTTTTGTTTTTGTTTGTACATATCCTTTATTTAATAAACTATCCACATTCCATCACTCTCGTCACGCCCTTCTGACATCTTGGGCACCAGAACATGACAGCCAGTTCTCATGGTGCAACTTTTCCATGGAGAGGGGAGAGGTACAGCCTGAAGTCGTGAGGCTTCAAACTGCGGATCCATTCTCAATGAATCCATTTAAGTTTCAAAATAAACATAAGTCAGCACAGCCCTTGCATCTAACGGCGTACTTATCTATTTCAGGTCAGCTTATAACTCGAAGAAAAGCTTCCCTATTTCATAAAGGAGAGCTCCAATTAGTGTAGCAAGTGACACTATCGAGAAATGCTCAATACTTCATTGCTCTAATTGCGCAGCTTTAAGCCTTAAACACTGATGTTTGCTTGAATTTCCTTGAAGTACGTTCAGAGTTTGAAAAAGCACCTTTATTCTATATTCTAGAGCAATGTCACATGCATATGCTGTATTAGCTGGTTGCAGCGCATCACTCAAGCTTCATCACAGTTTTACACTAGGTGAAATATTCCAACCATGTTGTCATCACCACAGCATAACACCAAATAGAAAATATCAACATTCTGCGCATCCATTTATAGACATTTCTTTGTAATTCATCGGGACATTTGGGTTTGAAAACCTAGGGATCTCCACAGCAACTGCTTAAAGTTCCACAGATTTGAATAAAGGACACGCATTTGTCAAATCTAGCCATGGGATGATAGAGTTAAAGAGGTTAAAGTTGTGCCATGTTTTGCCTTTTGCTGTGACTGCTCCCTACCTTTCTCTTAGCTCTCAGCTGTCCATGGTAATTATCTGACGAGTCTCCTGGAATCTCCCCTCCCCATAGTGTGATTCCAACCATGGTGTAGGTGATTCCCATCACCACAAGGGGCAGTACATACACCAGCATTGTAACGATGATGTGGTACCTGCGTAAAGAGCAAAACAATGGAATACAAACAGATGACATATATTGATCAGCAATTATATGCCTTCAAAACTACAGCTGAATGAACAGTATGAACCAGGAATTACTTGTAGGGCTATATTTTAAAGATCTATGCATATAGCGCAGGTGCATTTAGGGCATGTTCAAATCCAGTTTTGCTTGCTTAATGAAGAGCAATCGGAGCAAAAGGTAAGGCGCATTGTTCAAAGGGGTTGTACTTCATCTCATTATTAATCAAATTAATCATTTGTTTTGGATGTCTCATAATTCATCATGTGTTTTGGATTTCTCATGATATAGACCAGTCTGTGTAATATCCCATTCCGTTACAAAGCCTGGTGTGCTTGATCCTTATTGGATTAATATAATATTGTCATAGGGAACAATGGATCTGCATGTGTACAAGTGGTCCGTGTAACCTCCTTCCAAAGCTGTGTTCAACTTGTTTGATAACAGCATAAACAAATATTCAATTGTACAATTCTATTTTTCCATTTTTCCAAACATTCCTTCCAATCTCAATTGCTTCCTTCGCCTTACTGTTCTAGTTTTACTAACAATACTAACAGTTTATTATTTTAAATAAATTACTAACACTAACTGACATTGTTTATAGTACTTTTGTACTAACTTACTAACAAGCATTAGGAATTGTAGAGCTGCGCTTTACTAATTGACTAACGAGCTCTCAGCACTCGCTCTGCTCTAGTCCCCGCCCCCGGCCTTCACTCAATTTACGGATTCTCCGCACCTAGTCAATCACAGCTCTGCCTCTCACTCTGTGCACTTTAGAACTCCCTAACTGGAGTCGTCTGTTTGTCATAGGTTGTCTGTGTAATCCCTGTCCGTATTTTGGCTTTCGCCAATTTCATGTGGTTAGGTACTTCCTCTCGTTCATTCCTTTGTTAATTAGTCTGATCCAGCTCTATTGTAGCATGTGACTTCTCGTATGTGTATTTAAGCAGTCATTTCACTTCCAGCTCTTGTCAGAACGTTTACCCTGTGCTGCGACCATTTATGCCTTGTACTCTGAGTGTTATACTTCTGACATCCCGGATTTAGATTTTGGCTTTACCTTTGATATTTCTGTGTCCGTGAACCGCACCTGCTTTTACCAACCCTGAGTTGTGTTTGATTCCCTGTGTACGATTTGGATTACGACAACTGGATTCTGATTTTGGATTGTGGACTCTGTACTGTTGTTTGCTGCCCTGCAGGGGTTTCCACCCCAGATCCAATAAAAATCATGTTTACTGGATATTGTTGGTCTCGCTTCCTGTTCCTGGACGCTACCTCACATCATTGGGAAAAGGGAAGTCTTATTAAGGGCTTTTTTTTTTTTTTTCTGGCCCAAACCACCAATTTTAAATGCTTTTCAGCATTGACAAACCACCTCATGGGGTTCATGAAACCACCAGAGAAATATGCAATATCAGTTTTCTTTCCCACAAAAAATGGTATTTTTAGTTTTTGGGAGGGGTCCCACACAGTGTCACCAATGATTATAATCATGTGCTTATCAATGTACATTGTACCTGATATATTTTTCTAATGAATGAAAAAAGAATTTGTTGAAATTGATGATATACTGCCTAGATGAGAAGTTGCACCGTGGTTTAACTTGCCTTAAATCTTCAACTGCTTTAACGCATTTAGGCAATTCTAGGTTTTTAATGTTTAGTATTCCTCAGTGGTATTTCTAAACGTGCAAATTTTTGTGGTATTTATATTCATTTTCCACAAGTGAATTTTATAAATACACCCCTCTTCAGGAGACATTTTTAAATTCAAATTTAATAATTCCCAAATTTTTAAATAGAAATTTATTAATTCTCCAGCTCGCAAATTTGAGTATCAGCAAACTCAAATACTCATTTTGTGATTTCGATCACATTTTTATTCAAATTTTGTTCTCCTGGGTGGTGCTCTGCATCACCACCATTTTGATCTGACTGCTGTAGCTAACACTAGTCACCAGCAAGCAGCCTGCTGAATGTACTAATATTCTGTTAGTTATCCACTAGTATGGAAAACCACTGATAGAGATTATCACTTATATTAATATATCTCGAATTATCCATTCAGATATTTGACTGTACAGAGAGTGAACATGGAACTCGTTTCTGTTGAACAGTTCTTGTACCAGTTAAGCAAGGATGTGCCTCCTAGCTATTTAGACTACCTAAATACGCTGAACCTCAGGGAATGTAGCAAGGAAATTGAAACCTTAATCAAGGAGGAATGCAATTCCACTGATGTGTCTTCAAACCTGCTGCTCTCCACGTTGATCTTGAATTTCTCCAGGCAAGTCAGTCTGGTCCTTCTTAGCAATGAGGAACTAAATAGGGATATTATCAATCTTAAACAGCAATATTCCAGTATGCTCCACAAGCTACTGTCTGCAAATAAAGCTATGCACTATCTGGAAGATTTGCACGCTGCAGAATCCAAGCTTAACTCATACAGAGAGGAACTGTTTCGGCAAAAAAGTGAATGGCCGGCGCCACCGCAGTCACACGTTGCCCCATCTTTGCTGTCGCCAGTTTCAATCAAACCTCTGAGCACCTCATTTCAGCAAGGAGAAATTCACCAGCAAGTACCTGCAAATATTTTGCATGCAGACCAGAGTTTGGTACAAAACCCAGTCGATATGAGGACATGTCCAAGCCAACCAAACGGTGTCACCAAGGCAGTCCCATGTGATAAGGTACCAAATTTTCCATCTAGTGCAATGTACTCCACTAACGGATCTTCACCCATGTTCCCAGTTTACAGTGGGGAGGACTGTGGTTCTGAAAATGGACACCATTCAGCCTCCTTGGGTGCAGCAGCTTACCGTTCATATCATGAACTGGGGAGAGGGGGGTCTAATTATGATTCAGGTTTCTCTAGTCAGTATTCGTGTACTTCCACTGACCGGGATTCTGTTTCTTCTGACCAGGGACACTCTGACCAGGCAAGTGACTCTTTAGCGCCCCCACTAGGCCAAGAAGCACACTGCATCTCAGCTTCACTTCCAGTAAACGCCTATCCTAGGCTGGAAGGAAAGCGGAAAGATTCTTTTAGTTGCAGGGTGAGCAAAACACACCACTGCCATTCCCTCTCAATCAGAGAGATTTCAGAGAGAACCTCTCGCTCCCTCTCACAAGTATGCATTTCAGGGTGCCCATTGGTTAAGCCGGGACACCCAATCAGATGGCAGACATCACGCCCTCACTGAATCTGCTGCTAGTTATAATTGGCCTTCTTCAAATAGAAAGGCATGTGAAAATTTTGATGATCAAATTCTTGAGCGGATTGTGAAGGATGTTGACCATTTTGACCCTGAAAAGTTAGAGTACAACCTTGAGAGTTATTCACAGCAAATTAACTCTGCTCTTGCAGACCTACCCGGTTCAACTGACCAAGAAAAGCTCATACTTCTCTTGAAAACCTCTTCCAGTGAGGTTCGTAGTTTCATTAGGGAGCAACCCTTATCCATTTGGGGTAGCTACTCAGAGCTCTGCAAAGCTCTGATTTCAGAATATTTACCCAACTTTGATGAGGTAACAGCTATGATTGAAGCAGTAGCATAAGGCATAGCCGCACAGAGAGCCCCAGGGAATACTATAGACGTTTGAAACTGGCATTCTTCCAAGGAAGGTATTGACCAGGCTTAGAGGAAGTTTGTGCACTCAGGTCTCTCTTCCTGCATAACCTCCACCCCTGCATCCGAGCTCATGTTGTTTTGTCCTCAGTGGAAAAACAATCAGTGCGCGAAATTCGGAATGATTTACCTTTCACACATCCACATGCTCATGGACCACCTAAAATACAAACCCAAGGCCACTCACAAAATTTGGAATTACCACTCCTGAGACAAATTCTAACGCTTCTCCTTTATGACACAGCCACCAGGTCAATACTTAAATGGACACTGTCCTGTACAAGCCTTTAGCTTTAAGGGGACCACCCCTCTACAAGCCAGGTGTGATGCACCTTGACAGCGACCTCTGTCCGGAGGGCAAAACCACAATTCTGCTCCAATTGGGCTTAATTTAAATTTGACCTTGAACATCCTTGAAATGAACATCCACTGGATCCCTCAGTGGCTGGGTCATAACTGTTAGCGCTTTGCCCTCCACCCACACTAACATTACTAACGCCTAAACATTAGCTGTCAATTGCCATGTCATGATGTAATGTCAACTGGTTAGTATTGACAACTGCCTTGATATTTGTATCAGTCTGTCATAAAATGCCTGGATGTTTATCAGTCACATGAATGTCTTGGACATTGTCAGACTTTGATAACTGTATTGAATTGTTTGTGACCTGCACAGGAAATGGCTGCCATGCTGCAACATGGCAAAAGGTCCTTCAGACCTGCGGACCCTTTTAACAATTACTTTGCTCTCAAGAACACTGGCATACGCCGCATTTTGAGACCAAAAAGGGGGGGTATGTAGGTATGTAAGTGACTACAGAACTACATTTCCCATGCAGTCAACAGGAAACGGAAACATCCTATACACCACCACCCGCTTCCTTTACGTTTCCCCCAATAGAATGAGCCCAAAAGCAATAAAACAGGAAACAGAACTTTTAGAACTAGGGACCCACCCAGTTCACTCTCTCTTCTTGGCACGCTTCTCTCAAGGGAAGCTACCCTCCCCCTCCAGGGAAAGCCAGACTCTTTTCAAGCGAAAAGACGGCAATTGCATTAGAATTCACGCATCCTGCGCAATTTCATTTGGCCTATCTGTAGAGTGCTCACCTCCATTTAAGTTCAGGACTGCAGATCTCATTAAACTAGCTTTTGCCCAGCGCTACTGCTAGTTGGACACGGAGCAACTCCGAAAAAGAACTTTTCCCAATCGGGAAGGACATTCCGACACAGTGGAGCTGCACGCATTCCTCAGGTGGACACAGGACTTTGGATCTGCATAACCAGCAGGACATCCTCGCCAGAACTGCAGTGTTCAATGGACCCCGAGAGTAATCCCGAGCTAGGAACTTCAGTAAGACTAACTGAACATTCCAGGCAGTAATGCAGTTAGACGGTTTTCAACTTAAACTGTACCGCATTTAGGTTGTCTATTACTGATGTAATTGTATAATCGTATTGTGTCTGTATTATATTTCATGAAGTTAAATAGCCATTGATTGTTTGTTTTTACATGCATAATCTTTTCCCTGGCTAACTTTCTAATGCTGCAATTAACTAACACGCATGTAACACGCATGATAACTAAATTAGTAATACAAATTGCATATAAGCTGAAGCAAACTCTTCTCGCAATTTGTTGAGTCTAATTTGATTTATCCAACCGCGCATCGTCCGCCTATAACTACATTGACGAATTCTAAGCAGCCCCTGTGCTTTATTTTACTTTTATACTCCTTTCCGCGTGAAAATCAATCGAAAATAACTGCTGGATTATGTGGGTTGGCCTGCATGCAGCTGCAGCGTTTCAGTACGCGAACATGGCGGATTTAGTCGCAAAGAAGAATGCGAGCTTGCAAATTTGGCAACATTTCTGCTTTCAATCAGGGAAAAATGAAAGTTTGTGTTGGAGCGTGAATGGTTAGAAGGAAAGAAGCCCTCTGTCTCCCCCTGCAGCTGCTATTATTTTGAATGTGAATATTGGGTGTCTATTGCTTTGTTTGTGTATTCATTAATGCCACTAAGTTCCTAACACATGTGCAGTATAATTTTTGTTCATATGGTTTTATTCTGTTTTCCCGAAGTGTAAACTGGGGGGGGCGGAACGCCAAAGGAGAGGTTTGCCTGGGGCACCATGGTAGCTAGAACCGCGTCTGCAGCTGAGCTATAAATGTTAATCAAGAATAGCATATGTCTGTTGTGTACCCGCCAATGGAGATGCATTAATAGCTTAACCTTCTGGAGCTGGCAGATGCCGCAGGACATCACACTCAGTGGTTCTATGAATATCTTTGTGATAATACTGAAAAATATGAATTTCCATCCGAACAGAACAGTATGATAAAATTGTCCATGGCCCAGAAAAAGGCTATTCAGTCATGCAAACTATTTGTTATTGAATCTCACTCTAACTTTGACACTAAGGCACTTTCACACTTGGTACGATTGTCCCCCCTCCCCTCTCCCCCTGCTGGTCAGCATTCACACTAGTAATATCGTACCGTACCTGAGTACACTCGCATAGGTGTCAAAATTCTGATACCATGCGTTGCAGTATGCACCTAGGTGGTTTTAAAAGGGGTACGATTTAAAAATGAGGCGCCAATATATTTTGGGGGGTTTTATTATTGAGTAGGGGGTTTAGAATATTAAATATCAAATATTAATATCGCACCCGGTGTGTCATCAGGAACATGGATTAACATGTATGGCAGCAAGAGAAATTAAACTCGAAATTTTCGTGACTGATTGTGTGATGTTTCTACACATCCGAATCTTACTTTGGGTACCCAAACATCAAGGTAAGCCAAAAATGTACTGATTACATTCTGTATTGGTGGATGTTGACTACAGAATTATTTCGCCCCAGCGTTTTTGGCTGATCATGCTGTCCAATGCCTCATACCACGAAAATGAATAAGTCGATTGGCGAGCACGAACGAAGAGATTGCAATATGTTCCCCTATCCTTCCTATTCGTTCATGCCCGTCAATCGACTTATTGTGCCTTTCAAGATGGAGGCAACTGGAAACTATCTCAAGGTACTGTTTGCATAAATAGTCTTTTTTAATAAACTTCCAATGCATTTTCAAAGTTCTCAGTGCCTCGTTTTAAATGTCAGGGCCCTCGGAATTCTACTGATGAAGTGTGGAGCTACTTTGAGCCTTGTTAATGATGAAAAAATAGCGATTTCTTTGCATGGCAACTCTATGCCCGATTCACTACAGTTGTAAGCCTGTTGGGAGCTTCGGCTAAAAAGCCATTGATTTCGAAATTGCGTGCGTACGGAGGTGGGGTATTCGACAAAGTTTAGCACTCGTAATTATGTTTCAATACACCCGAAGTCAATTTCACACCGGAATTCTCCTTTAAGGCCAAGTACATTTACTATTTAAACAACATGGGAGCTGTACAGGATAATGATGACTCTGTTGGACTGAAACTAGCCCAGACACCTGCATTGTGGAAGACGCCACATTGTGCTACGTGTAAGATATAGCTCAAAATATCACACTGACAAACTCTTCCTCGTATTGCCACTTTGTAATATTTGCCGCTCTTTCTCAAGTTTCAAGCATTGGTGTGTACGCTAGGCAGTATACTGGTCCAAATAAACATTGCAGCTATGGTGTTGCATGAATTTTGGAGAAAGCTGAGAAAAATGTAATGCATTGATGGAACAGTAGGCGAAGTCTCACGTGAAAGGGTCCTCGGTTGGGCGTGGCCAAGCTACGTAACAGAGGGTCCTCCGAGGAATCTTCTTGATGGTGGAGTAGAAGCACAGAGGGAAGGCCAGACAAATTGCCAGGGACCAAATACAGATGATTACCACTTTAGTTGCTGTGGCAGAGAGTCTCGGCTTAAGTGGGTGGATAATAGCCATGTACCTTCAACAGAAAAGATCACGGCAAAGTCAGATATTTAAAAAATTGACCTTGAAGTAAAGCAAACAAAAGCTGAAAAGCACAAAATTAAAAGTGCCACTGTGTAATACAACCCTGATTCCAAAATAGTTGGGACAAGTGTAAATTGTGAATAAAATCAAATCGCAATGACTTTCAAATCACACCAGCCAGTATTTTATTCACAATAGAACAGAGATAACATAGCAAGTGTTAAAACTGAGAAATTCTTCAATTTTATCCACAAAATGAGCTCATTTCAAATTTGATGGCTGCTACAGGACTCAAAAAAGTTGGGACAGGGGCCTGTTTACCATGGTGTAGCATCCCCTCTTCTTTTTAACTCAGAGTGGAGGCATTTGTGCATTGAGGAGACAAGTTTCTTGAGTTTCGCCACTGGAATTTGATCCCACTCTTGTTTAATACAGGCTTCCAGCTGCAGGAGAGTTTTGGGTCTCAGTTGACGGACTTTTCGCTTAATTATACGCCAAATGTTCTCAATCAGTGAAAGCTCAGGACTGCAGTCAGGTCAGTTTAGCACACAGACTCTTCCACTACAAAGCCATTCTGTTGTAATAGCAGCAGTATTTGGTTTTGCATTGTCCTGCTGAAATACACAAGGCCTTCCCTAGAATAGATGTCGTCTGGAGGGGAGCGTATCTCGCTCTAAAACCTTTAACCTTTCAGCATTCATGGTGCTTTCAAAAACATGCAAGTGTCCCACACCATAGGCACTAGTGCATCCCCATACCATCAGAGATGCTGGCTTTTGAACGGAATGCTGATAACAGGAGGGGTGGTCTTTCTCCTCTTTAGCCCTGAGGACACGCCGCCCATGATTTCCACCAAGAATGTCAAATTTGGACTCGTCTGTCCACAGGTCACTTTGCCACTTTGCTACAGTCCATTTTAAATGAGCCTTGGCCCACAGAATAAGGCGGTGCTTCTGGGTCATGCTCAAAAATGGCTTCCTTTTTGCATGATAGAGTTTTAGGTGGCATCTTTGGATGGCACGGCAGACTGTGTTTACAGACAGTGGTTTCTTGAATTACTCCTGGGCCCATTTAGTAATGTCAATGACAGAATCATGCCAGTGAGTGAGGCAGTGGCATCTGAGGATCCGAAGATCACGGGCATCCAGTAAAGGTCTTCGGTCCCTTGTCCCTTAGGCACAGAGATTTTTCCAGTTTCTCTGAATCTTTTCATGATATTATGCACTATCGATTATGAGACCTTCAAAGCCTTTGCAATTTGACATTGAGCAACATTGTTTTTAAAGTATTCTACAACTTTTTTACGCAAGCCTTCACAGGTTGGAGAGCCTCAGACCATCTTTACTTCTGAGAGACTCAGCCTCTCTCAGACATCCCTTTTATAGCCAATCATCTTACACCTGATGCCTTTTAATGTAATAACTTGCTCAATGTTCTTTCAGCTGATTCTCTCAGCCCTTTTTTGCCTGTGTCCCAACCTTTTTGAGACCTGTTGCAGCCAGGAAATTTGAAATAAGCACATTTTGTAGATAATGTGAAATGCCTCAGTTTCAACATTTGAAATATTATCTATTTTCTATTGTAAATAACATATTGGCTCACGTGATCTGAAAGTCATTGCATTTTGATTTTATTCACAATTTACACTTTGTCCCAACCATTTCGGAATTGGGGTTGAACAAATATTTTACTGGCCTCTATTCAACAATTATGGCATACATTTACTGTCCATCCATGCTAAACACAAAAAAACATTTCATGTCATTGCTACAATTAAATTGTGTACCATTGAAATATTATAGCAGAAAAAATGTTAATTTAAGCCTCCCAGTGCATATGGTTGTTGCTGGATCGTAAAGTTGCATTTGGACAAAGATCCTCGTCACGTGTTATACTTCGTATTTGTCTTAATGTAAGCAGTACTTTAGATGCGAAGATCTTAAATGATTATCTTCACATTCAGCAACTCGATTGTAATATGACAGAAATTTTTATTCCACCATGTGGATTATCCGATAAACACACACTAGCTGTAGTGTATCACCTCATAGGGCTTGAGGTGGTGAATGATGTGTTTTTTATTTTGGCCGTAGTAAGGCCAATAGGTTTCTGATGACATACCCTTCTTAGCGCTTTTTTGTTTTTCGGGAGTACATTGGCAGCTCCCAGCATGAACTTTAAGATGCAAAGTGGGTAGAATCTTTTTTTAAATAATTACAGAAAGGAGCGGGGAAATGATTCGAATCTGAAGCAAAGTACGGAGTTTGAGGCTCAAAATATGGATGTCAATCTCTGCCTCTGCCTGAAGCCATAATATAATGATAATGCCCTCTGAAGCAGATGATGCCAAAGCTCACTTCAAAATCTGTAACATGGATATACGAGCCCACTTGGAAGGATTTGAAGGACCACGCTGAAACCAAAAAGCACAGAATACGGTGCTTGCTGACGGTTAAGGCTTATATTGTACCTTCAATGCGTAAAGCTAATGCGAACATAACCAGACGTGCCGTAAACTCCATATAGCAACATATGTTGCTAACCTCAAATCAGTTAATGCCGTTGATGAATTTTTGGACATAGTGAGGCATTAGATCAGCAGGGTATTCGAGATGCACAGAATCGAGTGTACGGCCATGATTAAATTGGTTTTGGTGCTGTATTGTAGAGAAGAACTAAGAGAAGACACTGGTGACTCAACTTACTCACTTTGCTTCGACAAAACAACCAGCATTATTGTCAAAAAGTTACGAAGCATTTGCGTTAAATTTTATTCAGAGAAACGCAATCTTTTTGTGAGCACTTACATGGGACTGATTGAACTTTCGGATGCACATGCAGAAGGGATTGCGGATGCCATCAGTGGCTTTCCGGGAGCTAATGCACTGAATTTTGTAAATAAGGTAGGCATGGCAACTGATGGAGCTATCATCACAGTAGGGGGACGACATTCTGTGTTTGCGCTACTTTAAATTCTTGAGCCCTGAGCCTCTGGTTCAAAAATGACATGCCGTAACTTAAATGCATATACCTCTGCAACAACTTGGTCAATTATAATAATTGTGGTAACTTAATAAAGGTAACACGTTGCGGATTTTTGTCATGGTGTAAAAATCAGTGTATATGTCACTGAGTCAGAATAAATGAAGATGGAAGACAGCATCAAGATCTCAGTTGCACCAAACTAAGATTCACTTTTATCCCACCTGAAATTATTCCGTTGCAGTCTGGAACCTCTAATAAACTACAGCACAAAATCTAACCATTAGTTGTGCCAAAGTTAATTCAAATCAAGTAAATTGGAGCAAAATTAGAGAGGTTTAAGTTCAGGAATGTCTAGGTGGCCTCTCCAAACCATGCATTTTTGGATTTCTTTGGTACCAAACTGTTAAACTGACTTAATTTCACGTATATGTCACTATCGGCATACACTCCATCTAATTACAACAACTTTATTTAACTTTTTTTTTAAATTATTAAACCCAGTCCTGTATACATGTTCCCATTCAAAGTAAATGCATACAAAAGAAATGATGTTTGACTCCACTGGAGTAGATTTATTTTCAATAAAACAAGCAAATAAAGAAAATTATTAATAAAAAGATAAGGTAAAAAGCACAGCTGGATTAATACTCCCAGGGGGCCCCCAGGCACTAAAGCTCATCAATCGACTAGACAGCTCGTCAAACGACTTATTGTGAGTTTCAAGATGGAGGCGACTGGAAACTACATTGAGGTATTGTTTGCATAAATAGTCTTTTTTAATAAACTACTACTTCAAAGTTCTCAGTGCATTATTTTTAATGTCAGGGCCCACGGAATTCTACTGATGAAGTGTGGAACTACTTTAAGCCTTGTTAATGATGAAAAAAATAGCAATTTCTTTGCATGGCAACGCGATGCCCGATTCACAACCATTGTAAGCCTGTTGGGAGCTTCGACTAAAAATCCATTTATTTTGAAAAGTTGCGTGCGTACGGAGGTGGGGTTCTCGACTAAAGTTAGTATTCATTGTCATGTTTCAATACACCCTAAGTCAATTTCACCCCGAAATTCTCCTTTAAGATGGCACTGCAAGTTTGAACTGACACCGAAAACACAATGTTCAATATGATACTTGGATTCTGAAGAACATAAACCAATAAAATGAAACTCACAAAGTGATGGGCCATGCAATCATATTTAGCGATCGTCAGTATAACTCCGGCACTGGCTTTTCAGGTGAGATCATTACAAGTATTCGATAAAGGAGAAATAAAGCGGACAAGTTTTACTTAGACTAAGATCGGACCCAAACAAATTTTGATACGCGTAATACAATCAGGAGGTGAACGACAATGACTCATAATCAATGTGCGTTGTCAACCCTGAGCCCAAGGTCTATTTACTAACAAGATGCCATTTTTTTTATCAATTTAATATTTTTATTACTGTATTAAATGATGACACGCGGTGTAATTCGGGTCTTCAGTGCGCTACTTGTCATTTCCCCCCCCAGATTATCCTGACAAAGCAGAATCAAATCAAACTATTAAGGTTCAAGTTTTGCAGGAGTCCAGGTAGTTCCATTGGAACTAAAGACTAATTTTTGCAAGGGGATAAATGCACTTTCTTTGGCAGGATGTCAATCATCGCTTGGAAATGCGTTAAAAGTAATCATGCGACCTGTTTTCATGTTATGGTTCGCGCACCCCTCAACTTCATACGATTTTGGCATGGTTAAAGGGAAAAAAATCAGGATAATAATGAGATGTTTCAGCTCTAAGCGTAGATTCAACAGGGCGACTTGGAATTGTATTCAGTGAGCTGTGTTCGATAGCCTTATTACTGTGGTGAGTGGCAAAGCAATAACGGCGCGCGTCGCACATCAGAAGGATAAAATACCATAGATGCTTGATTTGCTTCTGTCGCAATGTTGCATTGTCCTTGCTTAAATAATTATACCTTCACGCTAATGATAATCATTTCGGTGCGAATCATTTTCTCTTCTCGGAATGAACCAATGAACCACAAAAAGCGTAAAAAAACTCTCCCATCACGGAAGGCCCCTCCCTGCCCAAGGGCCCCTGGGCATGTGCCCAGATTGGCCATATGGTAGATCCGGCCCAGGTAAAAAGTAAAAACAACAAACAGCCAGCAATTATTTATACAAGAATTATGCCCCTGCTGCTTAAAAAAAGAAACTTTCTGCCTGAGCCGAGATTTGAACCATGAAACGCGCACCACCTTAAATACTGAGCTAAGTGAATAATTGGAACGCAAGGCTCCATCTCAGGCTAGGTTTGTGCAAATACGGCCGTTGAGGGCTTGTTGGAAATGTCAGAGCCCATAAAATAAAATGGCTGCCGAATTCAAATTGACTGCATCACAAGCCAATCACAGAGGAGAAAATGCATTGGTCCAATGGGAATGCTCAGGGCTTGTACTCATTGGAAGCAGTGCCTCGGCAAAAAAACATGCATTGAGACTGTGAGATGTAGTTTCAATGTAACGCGGACACATTGGACTAACAACAGACAGGGCAGATCAACCCTCAAACACATTTTTTATGACAAAATAGCCAAGGTAAGGAAAAAAAATTCCTCATCGCTGTAGAATGTAAAGTGTATGCCAGTTGTTCTTTGAGTGTGGTGTCTGTTTAAAATGAAAACGCTTATGTCATTGGATTCTGTGGACTTTCCTCTTTCATTTGATGTATGGTGGGGCTGTCACTTTTTATTTGAAATTCGAACATTCATTCGAAGCTGAGGGTGAAAGTTCATATTCGAACTGAAATGAGACGATCAAAGGCAAAATACACCCTCTATCAGTGCATCATGCAGTCAAAAGTAGTTTGACATTCAATCTAGCAGAGGGCGCCCTTAGAGAAACTTGTCCATTGTATACCCTCTTGACCTCCATTAAGACTCTATTTGCATTTTTACAATGGAGAGCGTTAGCAAGCGGAGCAACAAGTGGACAGTTGCAACACCAAAACATCTTGGAAGTGCTGTCTGGAAGTATTTTGGATTTTACTGCGTAGATGGTAAAATAACAAACAAAGTTAGAGCCATAGTCCTTAATTATTCAAAGAACGATTATTAATGAGATGAATCCTTGCGCATTGAGGTTTCAGTTTCACTTGCGTAAATGTGGATGGTCACCGCAAGTGACATGGAAAGCGATTATGACTCCGGATTTCGTGTTTCTCTTTACTCAGAGATTGGAAACAATGCATGCGTTTCATGATTGTTTAAATTGTTAAAATGAAATAAGACCATTTGACACATCTTTTTGCAATTCCATTGCTTTCAATCCCTCAGTAAAGACAAGTGTGAGAATTCACAAGTCATAATCGATTTCCCTGTCACTAGTAAGGAAATCCATTGTAATATAGGTGAAACTGATTAACTTAATGCACAATGACTTAAATTCTGTGACTGAATTTCTTCAGTGTGCGTTGATAGAATAATTGCTGACTACGGCGCAGGAACGTGAATGCCAGAGATTCACACGTGAGACTTGGCATCTTTGCAGATACTGTCGTTGTGTTGTACTACTGTTGAGAGCGGCTTAATAACAGATAAAATTTAATGAAGAGGACTTTTTTTTTTAATGTGTGTTGACGGAGCGGGTTGGGGAAGTTTGAATATATTCGAACATCACGTTGTCATATTCAAAATTCGTTGTTTTTTTTAGAAGGTGACAGCCCTAATGTATGGTTTGTATGCGTAGCATACATTCAGTAGAAATGCTAGCGATGGAGCACTTTTATTATTTTATCCTATGTTTTGCTACTTAGCGCTTGAATTGTGTTCGGTTAAAGGTAAAAATGGCCATCAAGTTTCTTCCCTTTAAGAGAATATGCCGTATTATGATGATACTACTAGGAAATATGCTGTAATTATTATGCGTAATGACTGCCACCAGCACCGGGGGCGGTCAGGTTTAAGAGGTTAACAGAAGCGGTTCAATTTCTATTTAATTAAATGTGTGTGCCATTCACTGGACAATGTAGCACAAAAAGAATTGGAGCCACTCCCTAGCAATATTGAATATATGATCAGGGAGACTTTTAAATTGTTTGCCCAAAACATCAGAGTGATGACCAAACTGTTTATGTTACAGTCAACTGCAGAAGATGCCCTCTGAAATTGCTTTCTCCAAGTCTCACTCAGCTCAGTGACAGCAGATTGCAATCAAGAACATGCACTCTCTTTACATTTCTGTCTTGTAGCAAGATCTAAACACTACTATGCTTCTGAGTGGAACATACAAAGATCAGACCAAAAGCCTTTACCAGCATTTTCTCTTTCAAGTACTGTTGGAAACCACATAAGTCAAAAGGTGCTTTCGGTTAGAGACCGTGGATAGCCTTGTAGTTTTTGAGGATCTCAATCGGCTGCGCATGTCAACAATCAGAGCACCTTTCATTTAAATAATGAAGAAGGACTCAGGGAATTAGACGTAAAATCCGCCTGTATTTACCTCTCACCTCAAGATGCTGACTTGGGGACCACATTCAGTCAGAAGTAGGAGGCAAGCACACTATCACGAGAAAAAGCAAGCGGTCTTAACACGCTGCTCCGATCCCTTGAAAGAACTCCTGTTCCACTACCAAATGCATTTGCTGGATCCATGGAGTAGCAGCAGAACCTTGTGCTTCTGTGTCCTGTTTCTGTCGTGTCAACGGTCAGAGACTTGCCTGAGGAGACCTTTTCAGCTCACCAGATTCACTTGAGACTCAGCAGGTTTCTCTCCTCCCCTGACCATTACTTCATTTTGGCTGGAGGAATAGAATCTACTCAAGACGCTGGAGGTAACCACTGTTTGCAGGACTTAGCACTTGCAGCAATTCACTTGCTCACACTCCCCATATCAAATGTAAGCCTTGAACACTGCTTGAAGATGACACCAGAAATCGAATAGGGCTGCCAATGCTTTCAAGTTTTGACAGATGTGCATTGTGGACTGACAGGGAATGGATGGGCATTGGTTACAATCACTCCCCCCTGACAGCCGTTAGAAGGGTTTGACACATCTATGTAATAGATAGCTCAGCTGGACTTTGAATTGTTTTATTAAGATTCGGCTATGTTCTTCAGCAGCCTGTTCAAATAGCAACCAACAGCCTGTTCTTCATTTCTTTGCAAAATGTCACGCGCACGCTTGTCAAGCCCAACTGGCAAGTGGCAAGATCAAGCCTTATAATGCCTCCTCTCAATGTTGAAAGAATAGCTGGTAGCACTTCCGCTACATTTTTCGTTGATGCGCAATGGGCTAATACCACAGTAAAGGAATAAACTGAGTTTTGCATTGATAATCTCCATTCAATATTTACGTTTATGAAGTTCTATGATGGAACATGCCAAATGTGTACCAATGAAATATTCAGTGTAAAATAAAGTGAATTTCATTCCGCTATGATCAGAATGAACTTGTGGCGAACTTAACATTGTACGAACACTGGCCATTAGTTTCAGTCTCTTCATCCAACTTCAATTTCCTATTCAGCCAAAAGACTTTACAGCGGTAATCTATAAGATTTGAATTGGTTTGTTTAAATTCACATCTTTGGCAGTAAGCTGTAATTGCAGGTGCGCCTCTGAAGCTCATTTCCCATACCCAACAGTGTCGCCTGTATGACGTTGGTAAATTCATGGCTCTTACCAGTTCCACACCTCCTCAACTCTCATGCAGACGGGAATGATGCTCTTTGAAACGGGAATTGAACTCAATAAAAGTAAAAATTATGTGACGTTAGTCATCCATTAGCATCATCTCATTCCAGTAACATTTGGCTATTATGGTAAATCAAATAACTTAAAGGGCTGAGAATTTGTGCTTCATTCATGTTCCCATGCTGTAGCCTAATTATTCAATCAATGAAATGCATGTGTTTCACGATCGTTCAAAGTGTTTAAATGAAATAAGACCATTTGAAACATTTTTATGCAATTCCACTGCTTCCAACCCCTGAGTGAAGAAAAGCATGAGAATTCCGGTATCATAATTGTTCTCATATTATTAGTGGCGAAATGCACCATAACGCATGTGAAACTGATCAACTTCAATGCAAAAGGACTTCAATTCCACCTGAGAATCTCTATAAACGGTCTGATAGAATAATTTCGGACTACAGCACAGGAACGTGAATATGTCATTTAAACTCAAGCCGAATATGTGAAAGTTCAGAGCCCTGTTAATGAAAACGGTAGTTGGTTAACAGGTAATGTTATAACTTTTTTGTTTAAATAAAAATCATTTGACGAGGCGTTTAATGTAGCTTTTTTCCCCGTTTGCTTCCTGAAATTATGTTAGAATTTTAGTTTCAGTCGTAGCCTCAACAGAGACTCAGCTAACTTTTGTTTCTACTGTGCTCAGTATAGCTGCACATTATGGTATTTGCCATTGCCATTGGGTTGACGTGAGAAGGGATCCAGTAGCGGTACTTTCCGCTTCTTGGAAAGCTGCATTTTTAACGGTCCTCCCTTAATTCCATCCGTAAAACTGACATATACTGTAAGGGACAAGTTAGATTTAGGGTTAGGGGAAAGAGCCAAGGTTCAGGTTAGGATAAGTACTGCTACTGGATCCCATCTGACGTCTACCTTGCCACTGCTTCTCCCGGGGTTCCTCACTTCCTTCAAGCTGGCTTGCGGCTCCTCCTACCTTCTGGACAGACCAAATACTGCTTACTGATGTAAAAATCCTCACTGGATGTAGGCCTGTATCTGAATATAGCGTGGGAATGCCACAGACACACTGATCGCTTCACCTGGCAAAGAATGAAATACAAGGGCTTTCATCAATGGGTCATAAGCCCAATCACTATTGTTTTATCCTCCCTCTCTGATATCTGACTTAACAGACAGTAAAGAGACGGAAGTCTAATGTATTACCACTTTAACACCACAATGGAATGAAGTATTAATTATGTTGAGAAAAAAACTAGTAGACATAAAAATGGCCGGAAATGTAGTGCGGTTTAACAGTGGAGTGCAGGAACAGTAATCAGTACTGAGCTTCGTCTGCAACGTTTTTGAGCACTGAGATATAAATCAAGGTACCCGACTTAAATTACTTTCATTTGTTTGCTTGTCAAGTACTCGTGACCAATTTCCAGCCTATTAAGTTCTCTGTTTAAATCAATAAATTACCCACTCATGCACCCATTCAAATTGAAGGCAACTCTTAGTTCACAGTAGGATTTGACAGGAATTCTCCCTGTTTTACAAAATAGAATTACCAAGCCACTGTGCATGTAATGGTAAAGTAACCCCATATGCACTTCTTAATATCATTTTCTGGAACTGTCAAGGCTTGTTTCATTACTGTCTCTGCCCCTGTGTACAGTATGCCTTTGAATAAAAACAGGATAAAGGTCTTTCATTGAGTCATTAGTTAATAGACCAAATTATAAATATGCGGATGCGTTGACATAATGGTTAGACTTTCACTAAGTCATACACTGGGTATTGTAACCTGGAAACGGAGTACTTTGAGTATAGGGGGTAATTTACTAATTATCATTCAGCTCCGTCCATAAGTCCGTCCGTCCGTCCGTCCCGAACATTGTCAGCGCGATCTCAAGAAGGAGTCAACCTATTTCAATTCTTTTTGGTGCCAACCTTTGGTAGCCAACTTTCTGATGGAGTTTAGTGACAAGGTTACCAATATGATATTTGAAATTGAATTTATGATCAATCCATATTCCAGGACACGTGTACTCTGAGACTCTCTCAATGGAAGAGCAATATGCCGTGGTGATGCATAGACTATCGGGGGCAATATTTTTCGCATTTGTAAAAAGCATAAATTTAGTCTTACTTGCATTTAAAATGGTTTTAAGGCTTAAGAGTGCCTCTTGCAGGGCATTAAATGATACCTGGGGTCTTTCAGTTGCTAGTGGTATAGAATCTGCTTTTCAATAGACAATCGTATCATCAGCATATAAATGGGCTTGGTAGTTTTTTTCGTGTTGAGGCAATATCATTTATGTACATGGTAAAAAGGACAGGACTCAAAATTGAGCCCTGCGGTATACCTTTTGAGATGGGTAACACCTCTGATTGGAAATTTCCTGCCTTCACACACTGACACCTCTCATGCAGAGAGCTCTGAAAGAATTTACAAGCAGTAATATCCATACCAATATTTTAAAGTGTTTGTAGGAGCAAATGATGGTCTACAGTATCAAGTGCCTTAGAAAGGTCTACAAAAAGGGCAGCACAATGCTTCTTTCTATCTAATGCAGTTAATATGTCATTTCTAATCAAAGTGACAGCAGTGATTGTACTGTGATTTGATCTAAACCCAGATTGAAGAGGGCTGAGAATTGAATAAGACAAGAGGTAGGATTTGAGTTGAGTGTTAACTAAGGTTTCAAAAATTTTTGCCAAATATGATAGCTTAGAAATTGGCTGGTATTTATTTAATTCATTAGTGGTGCCACCTTTATTTAATGGAGTTACATGGGCAGTCTTCCAGGCCATAGGTATACAGCCTGAGGCAATACAGAGATAAAAAGTATGAGTTAATTGTTCAATGATGAATGGAGCTGCTAATTTTATCAAGTAGCATCAAGATTATCCTCTCCAGTCGGACATCTGCCATTTATAGCTTGCATAGCATCCAGCACGTCAATAGATGAGAAGGGTCGGAAGGTGAAAGAGGAAGTGGAATCCATTTCACCCCCTCATGTATCAGGAGCATGAGCATCATAGCAATTTAATGCGGAACTAATGTCACTATGAGCAATATCTGCTAAGAGGGATTGTTCATTAAAATGTTTAAAATTTCTTCTCAGGGCCACTTAAGATTTGTTCTTCTCCACACGAGTGCTTCTGATACATTCAGTGGGCCAATGATCACTGAAACCTAATTCAAACACTCCACTGGCAAGAAGTTTTTCAGTTCTATTGGAAAAAGTAAGTGTGGACTTTGAACAATCCTTTAAATCAGGCCTGGTGAGATCAACTAACTATTCAGTCAGGTTTAGGTTCCCACTGATCTCCTTAAGATAATCTGAATTTGAATTAAACAAGTTTAAGTTAAAATCACCAGTTATGATAAGTTCATCATTTCCATATTGTGCAATTAGATTCCCTAGTGCATCAACAGACTCCTTACCAGCAGATGGAGGTCTGTAGACACCAGCAATAACAAAAGAGGTAAGCCCAAAGTGAAATCTCATAATATTTAGGCTTGCTTACAGAGTGCAATACACTGACTGAGATATTAGTTTTTATATGAATTACTACCCCCCCCCCAACCCCTGCCAACCCTATCCACCCTAAAAACATTATAGCCCCCCAAGGCAATATCAGAGTTGGTTATACTGTTCTTGAGCCATGATTCACTCAAAACAAGAATGTCTGGGGCTGTCTGTGCCACAAATACAAAAGTATTTCAACCTGATCTAACTTTTGATATAGGCTTCTTACTTTTGTACATTAGGGTAAATTATTCCCATTCCATTTCTATCTTTAAAAGTGGAAAAATTAATACGAGAGAGCTGAGCCTGGATTTTGGCATTGGTAAAAGACAATATTGGGATTTTAATTAAATGAGACCTAATAGCTGTGACTTTTTAAAATAGAAATTGGAGTTTTAGTTTGAAGATTTCTGGAATGCCTGCTAATGACATTGCAATGTTGATTATCTATAATCACTGGAATAGTGGATGCAGCATTCGAAGATATATTATGTTGGTTTATCGGCGGTGAACAACAGGGGGGGGGGGGCTGCCCTGGATTATAGTGGAGAGAGAGCATTGCTAAAGGGTAGAGGGAGATGTGGTAAAATACAGCTGCAGAGGAATTTTTCAAGATTTGAGGCGGATACATTGCGGTTTGAATTATGGAGAGGAAAGCTTAAATTCGGGTCGGGATAGAAAATAAGGGTCCTAGCACCATATGGGCAATGCTAGGGAGGCATGAAGACTTTACAGGACTGGCACTAGGACCCAGGGAAAGTCATTGGTTGTATGAATCGCCATGACAGGTTGACGATGTGCAGGTGCTTTGATTAGCTGAAAGTTAGACTGAGATGGAGATGGCGTACAAAATGTTCGCAACGAGAGCACAGGCTCCCTGTGGGCAGGGGTGAATATCGTCTCTTTTAAAAAAGGCTGCACGTTGCCAGAAAAGATTAATGTTATCAATAAAAACAAAGTTACGCAAGAAGCACTCTGACTGCAAACAGGCATTGAGGCTGAGCAGCCTGCTAAAATGCCCTACACCCCGACGATAAGAGGGAATTGGCCCAGAAATAAAAACCGTTTTTCCGCAGTCCTCGAGAGGTTTAAAAAGAGCAATTAAATCACGTTTTAAAACCTTGGATTGCTGACGGGCAGTGTCGTTGGTGCCAATGTGAATTACAACATTTTTAGTGTTAGAGTGTTTGGTAAGAAGAGACGGGACCATTGGCTAAACCATGCCATGTTTCTGATAATGGAATCCCCAACAATCAGAGAGACTGCGCGACAGGGCTCGGAGTTCTGGACTGGAGGGGTAGCTGCAGAATGAACAGAGGACTTCACGGTGCCGAATTGGGGTGAGTGGCAAGACGATTAATTGATGAAGCAGACTGCTTGGACGCAGCCGTGTCCAGAAGGCCATTAGACTCTTTGGAGGAGAGGGGGTTGTGGTGGCTGATTCTAGGGGGGACATCCCACTCAGCCAGAATGGAAAATCTGTTGTTCAGCTGGACCTGGGGTGGATGGACAGGAGACGGACGAAACTGGAGCTTTCCACCGTGTTTGCCTTAATGGGCAGCAGTCCATGGCTGCTCCTGGCTAGTAGTGGAGCTAATCGGGGCCTTAGGTCTAGCTCACAACTGATTCCCGTTTTCTGCGGCCTGGGTTGAGGCGACATCCAAGCACGGGATAGCGGAGTCGTCTTCTCCGGCGGCTGGGTGGTGATGGCGGGGCCAACGGAGATTAAGGAGTCAATGAGGGGCTCATCATCTCAGATCTGATACAGGGTGGATACAGGGAACATATGAGGCTACAATTTTGTGTGGGTTTTGTGTCAAGGTCGCGAGGTCAACATGGTCAAGGTCAAAGTAAAGGTCAAAAGGTCATCATATTTTATTTTTTTCCTACATCAAATCTAAGGTCAGATTTGGATTCCCTGGTGAACTTCCAGTCCAATGACAGCCATTTTATTGTGATAGCCCCACCGGATGCTGAGATATGGGTGGTCAAACATCAGCCAGTACCCCCATTTTGGGAGATTTTTGCCAAATTGGGCGGGCCATAACCAGTGTTGTGTTAGTTCACAATTAATATGAACTAGTTCAAAATTCAGTTCACAGATTTTAAAATGAACTAGTTCAGTTCATAGTTCATACTTCTTTTAAAAAAATGAACTAAGTTCACAGTCCCAAAAAATGAACTAGTTCTTTTTTAAGTTCATTTTTAACACTCATCCAAGCATTTTTTCCTTCGTTAGAGTCTCTTCTCATCTATTCATCACCAGCTCCCAATCATTGCCACCATGTCCAAAAATGGAATCACAGCTTTTATTTAACAAGTTATAGTGCTGAAAAATGTCATTAGATTCAAACTACATGCTGAAAGTAAGGTCCAGCAAAGTTTCTATATATGCAATTGTCCTGCATTACAACTGCATGAATCACATTCCAGTGCAGTTCAAAAAAAAAGCCAAGACCAACAATGTTACAGAAGGCAAGAACACTAAGTAAAAAGCGTCTAGTGCACCGCACCTCTGAATTTCCATTTGACTATAATGGAAAAACTCCTGCTATTATTTTGTTATTTAAAAGGTATACAATCGTAAATCTTTCCGGCGTAGGACTGGATTACATAATAAAAAAGAATCGAGGCGCAATTTTGCTTGACACTTTTCGAGAATGAAGTAATAAAGCTTGTTTTAGTCAACGGTTAGTCCATTGGTAGGTCAATATGACTCACATTTGACTCTGATTGGTCACTCGCATAGCATAAGTGAGTAGTCTGCAAGAACATTGCTGTAGGTAGCAGTTTGAACTCCTATGGTTACTAAGCTATGTTTTAATTTCACGGAACCGACAGCCAAGCAGTATGCTGAAACGCCATCTTCGCTGGCAATCATAGAAAGCTAGCCAGTTTGGTCGACTGCCTAAGCTAGGATTGCGTTATCGTTATAATTAAAAACAAAACTCACAGCTTGCTTACTTAATAGTTCCTAGATTGGCAGATGCCTGATAAGAACGCTGCAATTTGCACAATTCATCCGGAATGAACACGTTACACAAACGTTTCTGCCAGGTCATTTGCTATGGCTAATTCTATGTATATATGCAACTTGGCTAACATTTCATGGGCATGAGTGCTAGCTGGCCATCACCCTTCGTAAGCAACCTGGGTTTATTGTGCCAACTAAGTTTATCTAGCTAGCTAAATTACAGATAAAGTTTGCGATCACAGCCGTCTACAGCGACCCGATTACCTAACACGCCAGCTAGAAAAGTGGCTAGTAAGTGTTGCGCCTCCTATGCTTAACACGTGTTATATGCTCGACGTCTCGAACAGTGTCATGTAAAATTGCGCCATTAATTTTTATTCTTATATGTTTTTCGATCACAACTATGTTGTAATTGTTTCGGAAGACCTCTTAGTTTGGCGGAAAATAGCAGGAATTTCTCTATTAAAGTCTCCATGGGAAATTCAGAAGTGCGGTGCACTTCACGCCATAGCCGCAGCCTCTCCAGTTCTACATACATTCATTGGCATAGACAGAGCAGCGGCGGCGTCAGTTGATGGTGTCATCACAAGGCTACTGGGAGAAGTATTTATGGCAACAATATTGAATGCCCGTTATTCCATACCAAAAATGAACTCGTTCAGGGAATCGTTCGTTTTCGGCAGGGGCGTGCGTTCAGTTCTTCGTTCGTCAAAATAATGAACGAGTTCATGAACGTCGTTCTTTTTTCCCGTTCATGCACAACACTGGCCATAACTCAGAAACCACTGGTCAAATTGAGCTAATATTTGGAATTTCAGCTTTCCCAGCAAAAATCACCCTAGAAACCAGATTTGAGCAAAATCTGAGGGGGTGGGTGACATCCATTGGGTGATCTGACATGGAATGACCCAAATAAAAAAGGATGACAATCAGTATGGTCTACAAAGTTCATTCAGCATGAAACATAATAATAGCATACTACTTGCAAGTAATTTGTAAGCATAATTTGTATCAAAAACAGGCAAAAATTGACGCTGAGTTTACAGCCCGGCCGCAAAATGTTCTTTTACCCACTCCGGTTCTGAGCTCAAATATGACATACAACATATGACCAATCACTTCTCGTGTCAGTAAACACATAAAAACTTGGAGTAACGAAGCTAGCACTAGGGCACCTTTTGGCATGCATGAACACTTGGAATGACAAGACTTTTGATGTATGGATGGTATTGCACAAGTTTCGTAACTCGCCTCACGATTTCAGAACACAGTCAAAATGATTAAAATAACCTGTTGGGAATGGCCATCCATGTGATCAAGAGGCAAGCAGTTTTGATGTGGCAGAACCGTTATCTTTTACACCTAGTTCATATCAGTTGCAGTAAATGGAATATCGTCTCGCCAAAAGATTGTCGTTCCAAATTAATTACTAATAGGAATATTCACTCAATTCAACCTCCTGCATAAAACATGTCTCCATTAGAATTGTATTTTATGTGGGCTCGAATAAGTGGCTGAGAGCAAAAGTCTACTATCAGAATTTTTCCAAGTTCTGAGAAAATTACTTTTTTTTGTACAAACAAAATATGTATATTATTGTAACAGACTCCAGTGTAAAATAAAGCGACTTTTCTTTTCAAACAAAAGTTCAAATCTTCATATGAAGGTCAAATGTGACCTTGTGAAAAATCAGTTACTTGTATCACTAAAATTGTCACAGTTTTAGGAAGTAGGAAGTCATATGAATTTTCATTTTGTGACATTCAACTTGACCGTCAGTGACCTTTGAGGGTCAAAATCTACAGTGAAATTACAATGACTTGTATCGCCAAAATAGTCACAGAGTGAGCCAAGGTTTGTATGAAGACATTTAGAAAGTCATATATGTAGTCCATTTCAGGGCTCTCAAGTCACACACTCTCACGCCACACATGAGAAGTGATAAAATCACCGCACATTAGTAACATAGACTGTACATAAAAGAGATTTGTAATCTCTGAATGGATGAAGCGAAGGCTGACTGCTCTGCTTGAATCAGCAACCTAAACCAATCAGGAAATAGTATTTCTTGTTGCTAGGTGAAATAGCAGCGCCAAAATCATGTCCTCCTTACGCGTGCAAATGCTGCTTTTGTGTGCATACGTCAAAGAAGAGCTGGAAGTCGAAGCCCGAAATCAGGTAATTACTTCATCACTTGAATTTTTTTTACAATAGCTGCTTATTAAAGTCGAGGAACTATGCAGGATATTTGCTTTATGGATTATTTTTTGCCTCAATTTAACAGCTTTGGACGGTTATGGTTAGATGAATTGACTTGTAACTTGTTATGGGGAGAGTGGGGGCTCTCTGCCCTCCATGTAGTGTATTTTGGCTAAAAACAAGTCCTGCTCCAATCGGGTGTCACGGGTGGTACTGCAACATCTCTTGTTTGTGACAGACAAAACGAAACAAATACACAAAAGAAATATTTAATTTAGCCTTTATTGTACTGGGAAGTCCCACTGAAATAAAAAAGTACAGGCATGGTTAAACATTATCTTGTTCAAAATCTAACAACTACTCCAAGGGTAAACACTAGCAAGTTGAAATCAAATTTTTAAGCTCATGTCAAATAGCATTCGCGAATGCTGTAGCTGGCCAGCAAACTCATATTCGTTAGCTGTTAGCTGTGTTGTAAAATGCTTGATGTTGCAAAGTAAAAGGAAATATACACGGAACATGCAGATATATGATAGATTTTTTGTGTATCTCAGCGTTTAATTGTTCGCCTACTTGAGCTACCACTTCTGACAACAAGATGCGATGGATAACCCGGTCAACATGCGTTCTGCAAATAGCCTACAACGCGCACGATACCTCCGCGACCGATCCTGGTGTGCCATCTAGTGATAGGATATTGTAACTGCGTGCATAAATTTGCAGCTCCACGTCCACTGGCGGACACATCTGCACAAAGATACACCTTTGTTCTTCGGCAATGTGCCAAATCCGGATAATTCGTAAATGATGAATTCAATTAACATTTTGAAAGGAGTAACTAAGTTGCCATCAAAGGTGTCAAAGTAACAAATGAAAATATACTTTTTATCTTTTAATTGTAGTAGAGTAAAAGTCCCTGTTTAAAAAAAATTATAAGTAATGTACAAATCCTCCAAAAAAAAAAAAAGTACTTAAGGTACTATGCACCTTCGAAAACGGGAGTATCATGCGCCCCCGCCCCCGAAGAAAATCTCATGCGAGCCTGCATTCAAAACTTGAAAGCCCTGCCATTGGCTGATCTCAACCGGACTCTGTGTGACCTATAAAGTTCACAATTGACGCTTTGAATTCTCAATGACTTGTATCACCAAAACTGCTTCAGAGCTGAGGAGTGTATTTATAAATGTATGATAACTTTTATTTAGTGACCTTGACATTGACCTTCAATGATTTGAAGGTCAAACTTCACACAATATTTTCATTACCGGTATCATCACTATAAGATTGCTTGCTGATAAGCTGCAAGACCCTTCATCCTTTTTTTAATTATTATTATTATCATCCCCTCAGCATGGAATGCAGGGGGATATATTCATCAGAATGTCCATCCATCTGTCTGTCTGTTTGTCTGTCCATTATAATTTCATTTCTGGAGCAGAACTCCAATGCCATTCAAAATTTTTACACAAAACCTGCAATGCATATTAATCAGGTCCTAGACAGGTGCGTTTTGATATTTTGGGGATTTCTGAGATTTTTCCTTTTTTTTGTGATTAGTTAAATTAAGAGATTGCTATGGTTGGGGGATATATCATCTTCTGTTGACTCTGGTCTTATTTTAATTACCGAGTTGGCCTTTTACAACGCATAATGTTACACCGACGCATAATGTAACAAGTGTAACATTAGGCGCAGACCATTCCAACTCATGATGTTACAGTCACGCATAATGTTACACTTTTTTGACGCATAATGTTACACCTGATTCTTTCATTCATTTATTTATTTAGTCAGGAAGGTCCCATTTACCACTTTTCCACCAAAAAGAACCTGGTGCTAGTGCCAGTGCTTAGTTGGTTCAACCAGCGCACCTCCTAAGACCCTGCTTGGTTGTCCATCGCCAAGGAGCCAAGTCAGAGCAATGTGATTTCGTCACTGTAATTTCAGACCAACAGATCAGGAGAAAATGCACTTTTCGTTGCGCGCTGTTTTCGTTGGTCACTGTGACTCCGCCCTACATAATCGGTGCTTGGTCTGGACCAGCAAGGAGTTGGTGCTCGCTCTGGCACCAGTTTTGAGAGCCATGAGCTGTTGCTTAGGCTGTGGAAAACCAAAGAACCGGTGCAAAGTCAGACTTTGGCTCCGAACCAGCACTGGAACCCGCTCGGTGGTAAAGGGGTAATTGAGATACAAGATCTCTTCTTCCAGGGAGTCCTGGTCAAGACAGCAGCATAAATAGTTGTAACATATAAACATAAAAAAGAAGGGAAACAAATCACAAAACAGATTATACATTACATAAAAGCAGCACAGAGCAGCACATAATTAAAGGAGAAACATACAGGCCATAATCAAGCTATCTGTAATACATTCCATGTCAATATTACAGATTATGTAAAACAGCAACATGTTTTCAAATAAAGAGGGGGGTGCTCCTAAGGCAGTGGTTCTCAAATTCGGTCCTGGCGCCCCCCTGTGTATGCTGGTTTTTGTTCCAGCCACAACTGAAATTCTAGGATTTTAAAAAAGCTGTTACTTTGTCTTAATTAGAAGCATTCTATGTTTAGAGCAGTTATTTACCATCTTAAGTGAAATTTGGATGGACACATGCATTCTGCTATGAAGAATAAAAACCCTTGAACATATTGTGCTTAATTTTCAATATTGCTTGGATTTTCAGGTGAAAACATTTATAAACAGATCAAATTACACTCTAAAAAATCAATAAGCTCCAAATTAGGTTTCTGAATACAGGTGTTTTGAATTCTTCCCAAATAACCTCCCTGAACCAAATAAAATCAACACGAAACACAACAGGTGTGACTCCATTGTTTGCCAAGTAAATTGTCGGGTTTTGCCACCGTGTCAAGAGTTTCACCAATGAGGAACCTTTTGATTATTTATGTTGATTAAATGTTTGGTTAAATTGTTTCCCTCTGCCAATATTTACAATATATCTCAATATGGATATTTGCATAAATGCACCTAATTAAAACAAATCAACAGCTTGTTAAAATCCTTAGATTGCAATTGAGGTTGGAACAAAAACCAGCATACACAGGGGGCGCCAGGACCGAATTTGAGAACCACTGTCCTAAGGTAATAATATTTTGCAATTCATTCCATGCCCAGGGTGCAAATAAGGCGAAAGCAGTTTTACCAAGCTCTGAGTGCACCCGAGGGACATTTAAACAGATCCGATTTGTGGATCTGGTACAACAGTGGCCAGTATGATAGGATAAAAGGCTGGTGATATAAGTTGGCACTTTACCTAACAAGGTTTTTACGATAAATAACAACATGTATTTTTTTTCTCCTATGGATTAGAGAGGACCAACCTACATGTGAGATTCTACACGCGGCCTACACATGTTCTGCCATTTCACTCTTGTCTTAGGACAAAGATACGCGTGCCCACCAGCACGCATGCGCATCCAATGCACACAAACACACGCGCACAATAGTGATGCGCAGGTTTACCCGCGGGTCGGGCGGGGTGGGTCAGTATTTTAATAACATTTAGCCGGTGCGGGCCGGTTGAGCCAAACAGTGGCGACATCTAATTCCCACGAAATTGCGAATAAAAAGTATAATAGGCTACCAGCCACTTGAGGGCTCCAGACATACAACCTAGATAATATGCTCTTGTCAAACGATGTAACGCTACCTTAAGCAGGATAGAATGCTCATTGTACCTCTCCCTCTTCCTACTCTCGATGTACATGCACTCACTGGTGCGCAGCTTAATCCTCCATGGTTAGACTAAGGATGTAAAGGTTGAATGATAGCTCATCTTATAAATCGTTCTGCAGTCAGCACTGAAATATTATATAGTAGTAGTAATTTTATTGACATGTGGGTCCTGTTATGGCCCCAATTTGTTATTAGATTTACAACGCAACAGCAACAGCAAGGGATGAAAGACACAGTTTTAAAAACCTCAACACATTTAATTAACAAACAAAGACTAAACTACTATTTACAACTACAGACCAAGATTGATTGGAAAACAAAAAAAACAGAAATATTTACAGTCCTTGTGGGTTTTCTGGTGATGTGCTGGGTGAGGAAAAGGCTCTTTTACAGGCAAAAATCCACAAAAGAAACTTCACAGGTCTTGAACAGAAATGACAGGTCTGGTCACGTGTATCCTTCTTCTTGCAATTTCTCCTTCTACTTTACTGTCTCAATTCTTTGCCTTATATACTCTTTTGCAGACCCCACCCACATTTAGACCTCTTTTTTTTTTTATTTTCGGGGACTTGCCCCAGACATGTCCAGGACATGTCTAAACATAGCTCCAGTCTGAGCTGAATAAAAAAAAAAAGGTAAATACTGCCATCCAGTGGCCTATATTCACATTACAGTCCAAACAACACATGGACAAAACATTTTTTTGCCACTTTATAATGAAAGGCATATCATGATTCTTATTCAAAAATAAAATTAACTTGTTGAGGTGCTTCCGTTTATCAGCTACGTGTTCTCTAACAGTAGAGCGTGTGCTGCCATCGGCAGTAAAGACACTTCTTAGATATACATTTCTATAACACCATTCTACACACATATCACCCAAATGAATAGGAAACTTATCATTACTGGAGCATGTATGGTCATAAACTTAGTCTTGCTCTCATTATTCTTTGTCTCATGGTTTGGTAATTAATCGTGTAAAACTTCATGGTGGTCAAAGCAGTCCTCTGCGTCCCAGCAACTAGCACAACAAGCAAGCAAACCTTCAGTTCAGCTGGCCGTGTCCAGGAAGCGTGCCGTAACCGCTTAAACCCTGGCACTGTTGACACGATTTTGTTTTTGCATAGTTTGGGGAAAAAATATGCCTAGGCCTACATTATAAGCTGTGTTGAAAAAATAGTATAAAAGCCCTCCCAAAACAATTTTGAAATAAATATATGAGGAAAAAAAATTCCTCGTGGACAGGATATCGCAACACTGTATGGGAGAGTAGGCGATAGCGCCAGTGCGCCACTGTCATGTTAATTTTGTTCCAATAAAACAGCCTGTTCGCAATATTTTGCCTGATGGCATTTTGTTTGGTTGCAAAGATGAGAAATCACGGTAAGGTTCAATTAATAGACAGAGCATCACTAGCTCATGCACATTTGGCAAGCAAACAATTCAAAAACACGCGTTTATTCACGCGAATAGAATACGTCAAATACACTTTGACAACTTGTTAACAACAAGATGTTTATGTGCATTCTACCATACTTTTCATGAAAAGACGGTTAACCAGTTAGCTTGCAGTATAATTTTGATATCATATCGGGTTAGTACCTATGGTTTTCACCACGGGGGGTCTGTTTATAGTGATGAATTTTTCACAGAACCTGTCTTCCTCAATGGGCGATATTACCGCACAATATTACAATTTATATTTGGACAACCAAAATATATACAAATTCAAGCAGAATTTAAATGAGAAAAAATCTGTGAAAAAATTACACATAGCTCTAAGTTCATTACATCGAAGACATCTTGCAAGACCAAACAAAACTTCAAAGACTTAGAAATCTGGGATGGCGTACGAAATAGCAAGTGGATTGTGTGAACTGACGTAAAGATTCGAGAAGTGAAAGACAAAGTGACTACATGTCAGTGATTCTGCTTTATATATACTAAATGAGTGAGAAACGCTTATTAAAGAAAATGCATACAAAACATCTACTAATTTTCTTGACACAAAATATCATAACACGGAATCCCCAAGTAGTCTTTTGGAAAAGTATTGTGTATGTATAAGCATGCATGAGCTGCTTAGCTGAAAATGACGATCAGTCCTGAACCAGTTACTACTGTCTTTCTCACTATATCCTCACGGCCTGGTAACTAGTTAGATTTACGTCTTTTTGCGAGTAGTACTGTACATATATTCAATGTGAAAAATCAACGCATTGTTGGCGTGTTGTTTCTATGTATTGTGTTATTTACATGTTTTCGACGCGTAAACGCACACGTCAATTTCACACACAATTTCGAGCTATCTGGCCTCTTGCCCAATTTTTCCATGTTTGTGGCATTGACTGCTGAGAAAGTTTGAACCGGCAAAATTTAACCATTTCTGCCTTTTCTCACCGTAGTTCCCTGTCGTACTCATTGGTCCAAGTAACCCTTCCTGCTTTCCTCTTTGCCGAATTAACTTGCTGTGCTTCATCCTAATTTGCTTGCTCTCTGGCATTTATTCCTCATCCCCTGGTTTCCCTTGCTCCTTGTTCCTGCCTAAGTTCCGTGTGTTTGTCTGTGTCATCTTGGTCTTGTTTGCCTTGCCTTGCCCCACGATTCCAGTCCTCTCCACTCCTGTGACCCCAGAACTGATCTTTCATTTTCCCTCAATCTTGGATTCCCAACTTCATTCTGCTAACCCGCCATAATCCTGACTGCCGCAAGTGAACCTCTGTCTGTCACTGAACTATGATAAAACTGTCCTGCATTACTCCTGACTGCGAGTTTTTGACCCTGGAGTTTTTCGGATGATAAAGCTCTGCATTTGATTCCTTTGGTTCTGACAATTGTTAAACATTTCTTTTTTCGTGACATCCCAACTTTTTTAGAAGCGAAACTGTATGCAATTTTAGGCCATTCAACAAGCACTGAAGTGCGCAGCTACCATAGAGAGTGCAATTAAGCCCAAAAGCTGTTGGAGATCATACTTCGTTTTTCATTTAAGCTGCACTGTACCTTTAGTTTTCATTCAGTTTGTCAGATGAATAGAAGATGGCTAGTTCAGATGACAAAGATAGGCAGAATCTACCCTTAATGTCAAAGTGGGAGCTTTGGGAATATAACCATTTCATTCTAATGATTTAATTATAATATTGACTGATTTTAGTTGTGCTAATGTTTAGTTAAAACTATATTAAATGAAGGCATAGAAATGGAACTCAAGTACAATATTTATATTTGAATCCAGGTAAGATATTTAAGACATTGCATTATGAGGGAAAATACACTGAACAAAAGTATAAATGCAACAGTTTAGTCCTATCAACATTCTGCAAAATTAAATCTTAGGTTGGCTTAGTTGGTTTTCTTTTTGTGACCAAGGTTGTGTGTCACTGGTCTGTGTGCATTTCAGTCACCTTCTCCAAATCATTGTCAAGTTAATGCTGTTTGTCAAAATTAGCCTGTCAGACAGGTGGGGCCTGATCCAGAGCTGTTGAAATCCAGTACAGTCAGCCCAGGCACATCCAGTACTCTGGTCAATAAAAGGCCTCCTCAAAAGTCCCAGTTCTTCAACCCAGAGGCCTGCAACGGGCGCACCATGTCGGAAAGAGTTTTAGGAGCCTGGTCATTTAAACACTTATGGATGAGATTGGCATTTGAAAATGCAATATAGTTATCAAAGCTAAGCATGTTCAGGTCTCTCAGGACCTGATAATGGTGTGATCTTATCGGCCTCTTACACAAAATTTTATTGCACGATTATATAATCTCTCCAGGGGTTTAATCACTAATGAATTGGCCTGTGACCATGAGGTGACACAGTAGCTGAAGTGTGAAAGGTCATTGAATGCTGAAAAATTTTGGCCGCATCAAAAGTTAGACAGTTCCTAATGTAATGTGAATATAGGCCACTAGATGGCAGTATTTACCTTTTTTTATTCAGCCCAGACTGGAGCCAGGTTTAGACATGCCCTGGGCATGTCTGGGGAAAGTCCAAGAAAATAAAAAAAGAGGTCTAAATGTGGGTGGGGTCTGCAAAAGAGTATATAAGGAAAAGAATTGAGACAGTAAAGTAGTAGGAGAAATTGCAAGGAGAAGGATTCATGTGACCAGACCTGTCATTCTGCTGAAGACCTGTGAAGCTTTTAGTGGATTTTTGCCTGTGTTTATTTTCTGTGGATATTTTCTGTTTTTTTGAAATCAGTCTTGGTCATTAGTTGTAGATATTAGATTAGTCATTATTGTTAGTTGTTGTCTTTGTTAATTAAATGTGTATAAGTTTTAAAAACTGTCTGTCATCCCTTGCTGTTGCTGTTGCTGTAGTGTTGTAAATGCAATAACAAATTGGGGCCATAACACTAATTAGTCTAAATGTATACAGATTGACTTTTACGATTGTAATAATTTTATTAACATGTTTGTCAAATTTGAAGTGAGGGGCCAACATCAGACCTAGATATTTGACTTCAGAAACCTGACTGACAGGCTGGCTGTTTATTAGAACGTCTAATACAGTTGGAAAACACTTGGACACAGTTCTTTTCAAATTTAGTGTTAAACACAAATTGTCAAGCCAAACTGCTTCTGCTTACAGGTGGGTCAGTCCATATTTAACTCAAATGTTGCCATCATAAACAAAACTATCATTTAGTCTTTCAAGCTTAGAAAATAGTTTATGAACAGGTATCAACCAAAGTCATAAAGACAGCAAAAAAATCATTCAACCCACGCATCTAGGGGTCAATTCCTGATTATCAGTTTGTATTTATCAAAATAGTACAGAAAGGATGTTGGAAAATGCCCATGAGACAACAAACCAAACCACCTGACATCCAAAATAGCAAGAGGGCACCATCCAGCCTTCAACACGGAGCCACACTCGCACTGAACAGCTTATTAACCTTATTAAGGAAAACATTAACAACGAAGGACTCAAGGTCATGGAAACCTATCTTAGTATTGACTGTGTAGACACATTGGAACTTGTCTTTTTCAAAGGTTCTTCATCAAACATGGTTTATTTGTTTGACCCAGACAGGGACCGGCTGTGCCCCTTGAAACTAAGTTGAATTCGGGGACATTTAACGGAATCTGTAACATTCTTGTTAGCACAATGTACCTGGGTTTGTCTTATTAAATGGAGTTAACACATCTGCACAGATCACAGTCATACTCAGTACATTTATATGGTCATATTAGGATTGTGGATTGGAGGGATCAGATTGTAACCTTTGGCTATCGATGACAACAGAGTCTTGAAAGTGAGCAGGTGAATAGATCCAGGTGAGTAATTCAGGCTCTCTATAGCCTCTGGTATTGTATTTAGTCTCAAATCTTGGTTATTTTAATTATTAATCAAAATTCCATAATTCTGGTCGTAATAGGAATTTTATGAGACAGATTATTAACTTTGCCGGTTTCCAACTACATCCAATTTTATTGGATTATTGAGGGAAACGTCTTCATAATCCATCCTTGCTATTTAACATATTGGAACATCACCTACATGGCGCTACAGTCTTTCTTTCGATCGCAAAGGAATGCCAAAGCTTGATGACCAGTATGTCGGAATCAACAAATATTGCTGCCCTGATGCTCACTCTGATGCTTGTGAAGCCTTCTGCTCAGGTCATGCAGGCAGATTTCCAATATAAAGTAGAAATATTTTTCTCTCCATTACTTTTTGCTATTTTCATAGAGCCCCTTGCAGCATTTATCCATCAGAACAATAGTATCACAAGAATGAAAACAAAACAGGTCCACCATAAAATGATCTTATACGCAGATGATATACTTTTATATTGAACAAAAAAAACCCCCACAATCTCTCATTGAAGTCTCCACAATTATTACCAATTTCTCAAAAGTATCAGATTATACCATACATTGGCCCAAATCAACAATCTTGTCACTTTGTGCGGAACACTGGAAGGCTGCAATGAAAAAACAGCCTTTTTCTATAACAACAGGCAATATCCGATATATTGGTATTCATGTTTCCACCAAGCTGTCAGAGCAATTTTCCCTCAACTTCACTCCAATACAGGGAGTTCCCGATAACCACTAGGGCCACTCCCAAGGCACCTTCCTATTCATCCTAACGCCTATGTATACCTCCTACATTCCCACAATCGCCGCTCATCTCGTTTCTACGTCCTTCAGTCACTAACCAGACAGCCAGCACACAGCAAGAGCTCGCTTACCTGAAGCACAAAATCCAAAATCCTGCCGAGTCCGTCGGGCCCAGAATAATTCCAAGGCTCTGATGCTCCAGAGGAATCTTCTCAATCCATTCCCGCAAATCCGTTTCACCTACCTCCACCACAATGCATCACCCGCTCGCTCCAACCGGGATGCCCATATACCGGACCACGCTCCCACGCGATGATGACCATAGCCATTTCCCTATTCCGGGGTTTGTGCTGCAGGAATACCAGCTATGCTTCTTGTTAACCGCGGCGCCCAGAAGCGGGAGTCCGAGGCTTCCCAGCAAGGCTTACCATGGCTCGCACTCCAAGCTCATCCGAGGCTCCACATCGAACAGTCGCCAGACTCCATCGCGCATTCAAGAAGAATAAAATCCCCTTCCATCGCTCTGAAAACAAGGCCAGACTACGAAAAAATTGATTTCAAAATTGGCAAATGACCTTGAAAATCAATAGGGGACCCTTCCTCTGTGCCAAGAAGCTTGTTCTAAGATGTAATAGCCATCCATCAAGTTACAGTGCGAAAACTGTGAAATCGGGGCAAAATCGACACTTTTTTGACCGGTGTGACCTTGGGATTCGGCAAACAAGGTTGTGACCTCTGTGAACTTGACCTTTGACCTCGACCTTGTGCATGGACATCACTTTGGTGAAGGTCAATAACTCCTGGAAATTTCATGATGATACGACGACAGGAACATGGTGAAAAAGGTGTCACAGACGGACAGCCAGACGGACGGACAGACAGACAGACAGCTCTGCGTTCATAGAGCTGCTTGGTCGCAGCTAAAATTAAAAAAACTTTGAATCAGACTGTCAACTCTACAAAAACTCAAGGACACTGGGGCCTCAGAGCACCAAATTTCTGACTATACCACCTTGCAAACCACCAACAGTATATAATTAAAATGGCAGCAAAAAACAATCAATCACAGCACACATGGATGAACATTGAAGAATATTATTGCCAAGAATTATCAATATCAGACTTGGCCGAATCTTACACAATTATTAAAAAAAAAACACAATTGCTTTAAAACCTCATTTATTGCTGTGACTCTAACAGCTTGGTGGAAACTCATCCAAATGACTGGACAAGCCATTACACCAGACAAACTCTCCCCAATAGCATCCAGACTTTCAAATCAAAAACAAACCAATTGGATTTAGCAAATGAAAAAAACTTGGTATCACTCAGATCACATAGTTGAAAATAAATCATTCCATATGAAATCCTCACAGAAAGGTACGATATTGGTGATCACAGCTTTCTACAATATTCACAACTCAAGCAGTGTCTCAAGAATAAAATCAATCTGCACAATACTCTCAATCCCCCTACAATAGCCAAACAACTCAAACAATTAGTACATCAAAAAAACCCTTTTCAAAATTTACAAAATTTTCTCTAAAATTGACAACACTCTTGCCATCCCGAATCAACACGGAAAAAGACTTAGCTGCTACCATTGATATCAATGACTGGAAGCAAATCTGTAGCAACACCTTCTTAATGACCTCAAATGCAAGATTACATGAAATGCTAAAAATGGCTTTCACAGAAAATGATATCTGCAGCCACTGCACACTGAACATTACTGACGACTACTTTCATGCCACATGGCTTTGTCCAGCTATCGATACATTCTGGAAAACAGTCATCAACAAACTCTCTTCCATCCTGGGTTGCAGCCTTCCATCTCCCAATCAGTGTGTCTGTTGGGAGAACTCTATTCTGTTGAACTGCCACCTGAAAACATGCAACGCTCAACTTGCATCACCTTAACAATGGCCAAGAAGACCATTCTGCTAAACTGGAAAAATAGACAAAACATCACTATATCTCAGTGGCTCAATTTATTATCCAATTATATTAACATCAATTTATTATCCGATTATATTAACATGGAAAACCTTAAAGCATCAACTACAAACCAAGCTGACCAGTTTGGTCGTCATTGGGCTCATTTTACAGAACTCCTCAGCATTCCAGACTAATTCATATGAATGACACATAGTGCTTTTCTTCAACCACACAGTCACCATATATACTATTTCAACTGTATATTTCAGGTTAAATACTACTCTCGTCTAATGTGTACATAAAGCCTTCAAAATTAACATACAGTATTTCAGTATTTCTAAAACTGTCTACAAATGCCATTAAATGACACTCTTTGTCTGTTTCTGTAGTAGCTGGTTTTTTAAAAGTAACCTGGTAACTACATCACGTAGGGGATTCATGGAGGAAAGTAGCCTCTGCTTACTATGGCGAGTGATTGAGAGCATGAGGAGTTGGCAAGAAACACAGCAGAAATTTATGATGGCTCGCAACCATATAATTTCGACTCGGTCAGGCTTGATAGAGGGGAAGAAAATCCAACAAATACTGGCACTCAGAGACAGATTAATCCTTTAATGGAGGCAAACGAGTGGAGGGTTGGCGAGGTGTCCTGGAGAGTAGCAACATAGCAACTAGGGCTTGAGCTAGTCTACGATCAGCAGTGAAAACCGTAACAGCAACACCACCACCACATATTTTACGGTGTATGAACAACACTGAGTGAAGAAGCCAAAGTTTTCTGTACATCTAACTGCTGTGATAATGTGATATGTTCAGATGAAGACTAAACATGTACCGACCAAATAATAACGAAGGCATCATGCTAGCTAGCCTGGGTGTAGCTTGCCAGTTCCCACCCCGCCTGTCAAAATGATGTTTATTTTATTGGGATTCTCCCTTCACCCTGACGTTGTAAACATATCCGCTTGATTGTCGCATGCTTCGATAGTATGGTACTAACTCTACAACATCTTAGTCTAGCGGTGGCGGCAGTTTTTTTCCTGTGGGTGTGAACGTTCATGTGCGCATACATATTCATTGTTGACATGCCGAAAAAACTAAATCTCAAATGCCAGGCTTAATCTGGTTTTGATCAAACTTCATGGGAATGATATGGTCTGCCTGGGGGGATAGAGAGAGAGAGAGAGAGAGAGAGAGAGAGGTGTCCTTTGTCGCTATTTCTGACAAGTGCTTGTGTGGGCGGTGTCATCCCCATGGTCAACCCATAAAAATTGCCTTGTGACATCAGCGTACAAAAAATTTGCCCGTCTGACGCTGACAAATTGAACCCACTAGCATAAAATTTGTTAATTTTTGACAGGGAACGAATGGACCCTGTGCCCTATTTAGGATGAATTATTCCATCCCGAACAAACACAATAATTCTTCATTGCAAGCTGCCATATAGTCCATAGGCTCATTGACATTGTACTTTGATAGGCTCTTCTCCACCCTACATGACGTAGGCATTGCATTATGGGTGTGGTGAAAACCTTATCTTTCATATAACCCCACAGGAAGAAGTCACAGGGGGTAATATCTGCGGATTCCTGTGGGGTTATCTGAAAGATAAGGTTTTCACCACACCTCCAGCAAATCTGGATGATTTAAGGCAGAAGATCACACAAGTTGATAACTTGCGCCATGATCACCAAATGATCCAACGAGCTGTCCGCGACATGGTCAGACGATGCCAGCTATGCATTGATAGGGAGGGCAGTCATGTTGAGGGGCCAGGGCCATGAATTTACTCTGGGGAACATTTCACTGAATAAATGAGTAATCTTCATCAACCTTTTTGTTTGATTTCTCTTCCTAATTCTTTGTAATGAAGAACACAACATTTGGTACAGTAAGGATCTGGGTGCCCTACAAAAGATGCATTGCTGCTCATTCACCCGTGGAAATGAATGCATGTTCTAGGCATCATTGGAAAGAGCTCAATCAGCCTTTTCCAACGACATATTACACTAAAAAAAATTATGTTTTTTTTTCATAAAAAATGCTGATTTTATTTGGGTATACTTTTTTTTGAAACACCTGTTAATCGTTCAGATATTTATTTCCTTCAAGAAAATTGTACAAAATCTTTGGAAAATTAAATGACATATACACTTTAAGAAATAAACCAGATGTGTTTGTATGCATGTACACTGCCCGGCCAAAAAAAAAGTCGTACACTGAAATATTTAGTTTGAACCCCTGTAGCTTTGATTACAGTGCATATTCGTCTTGTCATTGTTTTAACATCTATATGCAATGCCAGAACATTTATTTTAGATCAGAAATGCCATAATTTTTGGCCGAGATCTTGTCTTCTCGACATAATGGTTGAACCACTGTGGTCTTTCTTGAGGACATCCCAATAACTTTTAATGTGTTTAAGGTCAGGATTTTGTGGTGGCAAATTTGTTTGTGAAAATGATTCCTCATACTTGTTTTTGTCATTCATGGTTTTCTTTGCTAAATACAGGCCAATACTTTGCCCGTTCTGAAATATTGTAACATCTTTTCCACCATCAGGGGATGTGTCTTCCAACATGATTTTTAAAGAAATGAGTAGCGACGCACTTCATCAGTCAGGGTAAAATGATTATTGCCAGCTGAAACATATTAATAACCACAATAATGATCCAATTATAGAATTTGTTCGTTAATTTCCAAATGGTGACTTTTTTTTTGGCTGGGCAGTGTATATAAGTGGATGTTTATTTATGTATATGTGTGTGTGTATATATGTGAGTATATGTTTACATATAGCATTCTGCAGTCCCCCTGTTTGTTGTCTTTTGTCTTATTGTTGGTCAGGATAGTGTTCAACATGTCAAACCATTGCATAATTACAGCTATTGTTATTTGCTTATTTATTTTTCTCTTTCTTTTTTCTTTGTGCTTTTTTTTTTAAGATTGTTTCATTAATCTGTTATTTGGTCTTGCATTATCAAATTTTGTGATTTGCATTTATTTGTATTATCCCCCCTGTTTTGTCCTTTGTTTTACCCCTCCCTCTGAAGACTCTGTTGGTACAAAATTTTCGTTAACAAAAATAAAGCTGACCTCCAGCTTTATCCGGGGGGGGGGGGCAACATCGCCAGACAACCCGTCACTGTTGTGTGGATTATGTGACCACAATTTGCTACCTATGCGATTTTTACTTCTTGAGGAGGTACCAACATCATTGCAAAGGTAGTTTGTATTATTCACACAGGCTGCCAAGCCCATTTTTATATGGACGACAGGGAAGTATAACAACAGCCTTGAGAGAGCACTGAGCTGCGCGCAATAGGCCCACCCGAAATCTCCTGGATCTTCTTCCTTACCATAATTATTGCCGAGTGCAAAGAAAAATGCATTATTTCGTGTACATCATCTTGGAGGGAAAGTCTTTCTAATTTAAAATTCTATTAAAAAGAAAAATGTGGAGAATTTGAAAAGCTATTGAACATCATTGCCGACAGAGTACCAATGATGAAAAAGAATCAAAAAGGAAACGCATTTATATGAATAAATACGCGCGATATCTTTAAATGGACAAATACTACATATTTGATATCAATCACACCTTAATTTTCAGCTTATATCACGAACGATTAGAAATATAAACTAGCCTATAGAATTTAACACTGCGTTTTAAATGACTTAATACGGTATTTTACAATTTCACAATTTTTTAGGATATTGTTCTCGTCTAGATCTTACTTAGGTCATATCGAATGTGGGGGTAAAGCGTGAAACATAAAATGATGTACGGCTGCACTACAGCGTTTGTTTTTATTATGGATGAAGAATGCAATTCAAATGTGTTGAGGTAATGTTCTGCTCCAAGAACATTGCGTTTCTGTAGGCAATCAGTTGGGTTTAAAACCGAGGGAGGGGTTTCGTTGAAGTTTCTCTTAAAACCCTCTATATGTAGCAATTCTCTCTCAACGTAGGGTAGGGGGTGTATAATACGTAGTGATTTTGAGAATATTTCAACAGCATAAAACACGGCGCAAGTCATGCAACTCGCGCAGCTACTCACCCATCCTGTTGTCATATTTGGATGAAAACTGGATAGTTTATCACGGTCTCCAATAGTGCGTGATATTTGGCAAATTATCCAAGTAGCTTTGCTTCCCCTCGATTAATAGGCTAGGCCAAATAGGAGTTTTAAATAAGCCCATCAGTTAATATGTATGTATTTTTAATGTATTTCTAGCTGTCAGTAAAATTGAGCATAAGTCGTTAAGGAGTTCATGTCAGTATACTCGTTTCGCGATGGCGAATTAAAAGCCGGGCCATCTGCGAAACAGGTACAGAACCAACACAGATTGAATGAACGAAATTGTTCATAAATTCAAATAATTTAGGACAATTAGCCAGGACGATTTCTGAAGCTATTATCGTCAAAAGACTAAACTGAGCCGAAACTGCCCAACTAGATCCAAAATCTGGGCACAAATAACGTCGCGTTTCAGATGCTCCCTACATTATGGTGCGATCCGGCAACGCAACCAAATAGTCATTGTAGATATATCGACATTTTCGCTATAATCGTATCCAACTGTCTATTGTGGTTTTGATTGTGGTTCAATGGCATCATGGTTACCCAAGCTCCTAGTATCAAGTATTTCCTTACCTGTCAACGGCTATTGCAGTCATGGAGTAGATGCTCGCAAATACAGCGGTAACAGGGAAAAAGTTGTGGAATTTGCAATACGATTTTCCAAAGTACCATTCGCCGTGAGCAGCATAAATAAAATTGATTAGCGTATTAAAGGCGGCCATCGAAGCATCAGAGAAAGCCAAATTAAGCAAAAAGTAGTTGGTGACTGTTCGCATTCGCTTGTGGGCAAGAATTATCCATATCACAATTAGGTTCCCAAAAACTGCCACAGCAAGCACGGAACTGTAAGCGACAGACCACAGCGCCAAGCGCCAAGGCGGTTGGACAAACTGGTTGGTAAAGTTACCAGTAATGTTTGATTTGTTATTTGACGCTTCCATGCCTAAAAAAAATCTGTTCTTTTCACTGAGAACGTAAAAATCGCCCCAGAGCCGATTCGCGGCGTTCGATGCGCCCTGCTGCACAAGTTTCTGTTCAGTGGACCAAGCAGAAGCCGGCTAAAGCGCGCAGGGACCCTTGGATCAAAACTGGCAAGAAGAACCTGCCAGCTTTTAAGTCATTTGGGCGCATCTCATTACATCGCAGCACTGAGGTACTGTTTCAATGGCAGTTTCTGAAAGCAGTCTCCTTTGAGCCGAGCTCTGATAAAGCAGCAACAAGTGAATAAATCTCATGCTGAATACAAATGCGCGGTAGCAGATTGAGTTTGTTATAGTTTCAGCTTAAAGGTTTGGTTTCAATCAGCCATGCCCAGAGTGACGCAACTGGCTGATTGGTTACCGGAGCGCAGACCTACAGGCAATGGAGTTTCTTTTCAGAAGACAGGGCGGACAAACTGGAACAGTAAATTGCGCAGCACATGAACGTTTGCCATGTTGGTCTCCCTGAACAAAGAATTCAGTCTGCATTGAATTAGAGCACAATTACTCCAAAATGCCATCTGGAATGTATAAGATTTGTATTACATGGTTAAAACGGCAAGTATGGTGAGTTAATGCATTTACATGGCCGCCAATAATGCAATTGTGATCTACACTGCGACGAAGGCAGTACCTAGGTGTTTACATGATTGGCAATGAACCACATAACTTACATTGCCCAATTGCATGATATAAGTATTGACCTGAGAACGATCCATGTGAGGTCATCCATAAGTCTACGTCGCTTCCCTGCATTTTCTCAAAAAAAAAAAAATCAACGTCAGCTTTTGCGATTACAGTCGCGGAACAGTGTGCTTCGATGTCAACAGATTACAACAGACGGTGGCTGAAGCTTATAAGTTAACACTGCCCCTCGAATACCGTTCAATGGCCTGACATCCACCATGCCGCACCGCCAAAGCCGGCGATGATGGATGAAGGTGTGTACTCTGGACCAGGGGCGAGAGTGGTGCTGACAGAGTTCACGGATGTCGAATGGAGAGTAAATTTCCGCATGTCCTGAAGGTTATGTCTGAAATTGTGAGCAATGATGGAAAGGGTCACGTGTCCTGATGATGCCACTGTGCACGCACCCACACCTTAGGAGATGTGGATGGCTTTTGTGCGCTACAAACTAAGTACAAACCCCAATTCCAATGAAGTTGGGACGTTGTGTAAAACGCGAATAAAAACAGAATTCAATGATTTGCAAATCCCTTTTGACCTCTATTCAATTGAGTACACTACAAAGACTAGATTCAGCGCCCTCCATAATTATTGGTACCCCTGGTTAAGATGTGTTAAAAGCCTTAAAATAAATTCAATTTTTATTGCAGAAGCATACTCACGCACTGAAAATTGTAGAAAAATGTAACTTTCAACTCAAGTGAATTTTAAGGGGGGAAAAAATCCCTGACTAAGAAATAATAATTTTTCATAAAATCACCTGTTCCACAATTATTGGCAGCCCTAACAATTCCTAGGAAATAAATGTAATTGAAGTATTTCTGTCATTTCTACAGTAGTTTTCAAAGTTGATCAGAGTATCTAGGAACATTTAATTAGTAATTCATCACTTCCTGTTTCCCTGGGGTATAAATATGACGTGACACAGAGGCCATTTCTCTTATTCGCTCTTCAACATGGGGAAGACAAAGGAACACACCATTCAAGTAAGGCAGATGTGTGTCGACCTTCACAAGTCAGCCAATGGCTGCAAGAAAATTGCCACTCGCCTGCACCTGCCCATATCTACTGTAAGATTTCATTAAGAAATTTAAAACAACTAGAACAGTGGTAAACAAGCCTGGATGAGGCCGCAAGGTTATTTTGCCACCAGGCACAGTGAGGAGGATGGTATGAGAAATAAAAAGTTCTCCAAAGCTCACTGTTAAAGAATTGCAACAAATGTCTCCAAACAACCATCAGGCGCTATCTACATGCCAACAAGCTGTTTGGGAGGCATGCACAGAAAAAAGCCTTCTCTCATTCACAATCATAAACGCAAATGTCTAGAGTTCGCTAAGCGGTACTGGGACTTCAACTGGGACCATGTGCTTTGGTCACATGAGACCAAGATAGAGCTTTTTGGCAACAAACACTCTAAGTAGGTCAGACGGAACACAAAAGATGAGTACGCAGAAAAGCACCTCATGCCCACTGTGAAGTATGGGGGAGAATCGGTGATGCTGTGGGCCTGTTTCTCTTCCAGAGGCCCTGGAACCTTGTTAGGGTGCATGCCATCATGAACGCTTTCAAATACCAGGACATTTTAAATCAAAATCTGATGGCCTGTGCCCGAAACCTGAAGATGGGTCATCACTGGATCTTTCAGCAAGATAATGACCTTAAACATGTGGCCAAATCTACACAGAAATGATTCACCAGACACAGAATCAAGCTCCTCCCATGGCCATCTCAGTCCCCAGACCTCAACCTTATTGAAAACCTGTGGAGTGAGCTGAAGAGGAGAGTGCAGAGGAGAGAACCCAGGTCGCTGGATGATTTAGAGATATTGTGCAAAGAGGAATGGTTGCAGATCCTTTTTTCTGTATTCTCCCATCTTATGAAACATTATAGGAGAAGATTAGTTGCTGTTTTGTTGGCAAAAGGGGGTTGTACAAAGTATTAACATCAGGGGTGCTAATAATTGTGGCACACATGAATTGATGTAAAAGAATTATTTCTTAATGTTGGATTTTTTTCCCGACCGAATAAATGCACTTGAATTAATTGTTGGATTTTCCTCTTTTTTCATTGTGGTCAGATATTATTTAGAAAAACAACTGAATTTTTGGAAGCAAAAGAACACATCTTTACCAGGGGTGCCAATAATTATGGAGGGCAGTGTATCAACATAAACATATACACTCAACAAAAATTGGTATAAAAAAAAACGCAACACTTTTGTTTTTGCTCCCATTTGTCATGAGATGGACTCAAAGATCTAAATTCATTCCAGATACACAATATTACCATTTCTCTCAAACATTGTTCACAAATCTGTCTAAATGTGTGATAGTGAGCACTTTTGCTTTGCTGAGACAATCCATCCCACCTCACAGGTGTGCCACATCAAGATGCTCACCAGACACCATGATTAGTGCACAGGTGTACCTTAGACTGTCCACAATAAAAGGCCACCCTGAAATGTGCAGTTTTTGCTTTATTGGGGGTCTGGGGACTCAGAACTAGTCAGTACCTGGTGTGACCACCATTTGCCTCATGCAGTGCACCACATCTTCTTCGCATAGAGTTTATCAGATTGTCAATTGTGGCCTGTGGAATGTTGGTCCACTCCTCTTCAATGGCTGTGCGAAGTTGCTGGATATTAGTGGGAACTGGTACGCGCTGTCGTATACGCCGGTCAAGCACATCCCAAACATGCTCAATGGGTGACATGTCCGGTGAGTATGCTGGCCATGCAAGAACTGGGACATTTTCAGCTTCCAAGAATTGTGTACTGATCCTTGCAACATGGGGCCGTGCATTATCTTGCTGAAACATGAGGTGATGTTCATGGATGTATGGCACAACAATGGGCCTCAGGATCTCATCACGGTATCTCTGTGCATTCAAAATGCCATCAATAAAATGCACCTGTGTTCTTCATCCATAACAGATGCCTGCCCTTACCATAACCCCACCACCACCATGGGCCACTCGATCCACAACATTGACATTAGCAAAGCGCACACCCACACGACGCCACACTCACTGTCTGCCATCTTCCCTGAACAATGTAAACCGAGATTCATCCATGAAGAGAACACCTCTCCAACGTGCCAGACGCCATCGAATGTGAGCATTTGCCCACTCAAGTCTGTTACGGCGACGATCTGGAGTCAGGTTAAGACCCCGATGAGGACAACGAGCATGCAGTTGAGCTTCCCTGAGACGGTTTCTGACAGTTTGTGCAGAAATTCTTTGGTTATGCAAACCAATTGTTTCAGCAGCTGTCTGAGTAGCTGGTCTCAGACGATCTTGGAGGTGAACCAGCTGGATGTGGAGGTCCTGGGCTGGTGTGGTTACATGTGGTCTGCGGTTGTGAGGCCATTTGGATGTACTGCCATATTCTCTGAAACGCCTTTGGAGACGGCTTATGGTGGAGAAATGAACATTCAATGCCCAAGCAACAGATCTGGTTGACATTCCTACTGTCAGCATGCCAATTGCACGCTCCCTCAATGCTTGCGCCATCTGTGGCATTTTGCTGTGAGACAAAACTGCACATTTCAGAGTGGCCTTTTATTGTGGGCAGTATAAGGTACACCTGTGCACTAATCATGATGTCTGATGAGCATCTTGATGTGGCACACCTGTGAGGTGGGATGGATTGCCTCAGCAAAGCAAAAGTGCTCAATATCACACATTTAGACAGATTTGTGAACAATGTTTGAGAGAAATGGTAATATTGTGTATCTGGAATGAATCTTAGATCTTTGAGTCCATCTCATGACAAATGGGAGCAAAAACAAAAGTGTTGCGTTTATATTTTTGTTGAGTGTATTTGATGGATAGCAAGCACAGATTAAGACCAAGAGTTCCCAATGTCACTGTAATAACCCCAACACATTGAGTCTGGTCTTAACTCAGGACCATGACGCATCGCAAGGACTTACGAAATTACAACACAACAGGCTCATCCAAGTTTGAGCAAGATGCCAACCGTTCAGTTTTATTCAGTAAGAATGTTAATTACACAACATCAGTAGCTCTCTCACCACAGTTAAATCCAAAACTATTGTTTGCAACTGAAACTGCATTTCAGAAAGCATATTTTCTCTTCTTTTCTTCGTTTTACATGACACAATAAAAACCAGCACCCGCAGCAGGAATGGTAGGCTAACTCGAAGTTGCATAGTTTGCCAATAACTTTTGTTCTGCTCTCAGTTTTACTGTCGTCGACTGACCAAACCCAAAGTATGTCCAAACAGTGCTTTTTAGCTTCTTCGGGGTATAATCCGGTTATTTTCTGAACTAGAGCTTTCTTGTAAAATCGAAATCTCCACCATCAACACCGTGTTAAACGTCAACGAGGTGGTGTGACTGTCTGTCAAACCGGCAAGTACTGCGCATGCCTGTCGCAAAGATCTAACAGTTTCAAGACAGTGAGCCATCTGTGCAGTATAGCGCGTTCGTAGCCACCCGCTATACACTGCACTCACTGACAGTGGGTTATTTATCTTGACGTGACTTTTTTTAAACATTCGATAATCAATTTTTGCATTCGGTGGTTCATTTTATTGATAGAAAATCAATATGTATTCGAAAATGGAATATTCATGGCAGCCCTTGCGCTCACTGCGCTCACGCAGCATCCATTCCAGAAGGTGTCATCATCGCAGTCGTCCTTTCTTGCAGAGCACTCAATACGCATGCGGTTTCGATGCAAATCAAAATTACGAAGCTTCTTAAAGGGATATGCATGCATCGGTGCTCTAGTTGAAATGGGGCGATGCTTAGCTTCTACTCAAAAAAGCTATTTGCCTAATTCACTTGTAACATTCCGGAGATTTTTAATATTTAATATTCAATATGCTTTGATGTCCTGTATGATATTGTTGATTCTGCAAGGCATTTTCAAACCATTATCTCGCTAGCTCCTGCGATTTTCGTCGCATTAAATTGCCCATGAACATAATGGAGGTTTCTGGATTTGGGCCAGGTTACAGGCCGGTAGCCTCCAGAACTGGGTCAGTCAAAAAAGTTTATGATCGTTAAAATGCAATGAAATTATCAAAAATCACGTCTAGATAGTTTTTAATGGGGTTTGATCAGTATTTAGCATAAATTATAGGCCTACACCATGAAAATGAACATATGCTTCCAACTGTTCATCCAAATGGATAATGTGTGCAGATCTGAAAGGGCATCTAAAGTCGATTCTCAGACAGGATGTTGAACGTCCAGTGTTTACAAACAAATCACTTGCATTGTCACATGAACTGTATATAACGTTAAAACTGATCAACTTTATTGCTTTTCGGAAGTATTCACTCATTTTTAATTTGATGCCAGCAACACGTTCCAAAAAAGCTGGAAAAGGGACAGTAGAAGACTGGAAAAGTTGAGGAATGCTTAAAAAAAACACCTTTTTGGAACATTCCACATGTGAACAGGTTAATTGAAAACAGGTGAGGGTCATGATTTGGTATGAAAGAAGCATCCCCAAAAGGCTCAGTCGTTCACAAGCAAGGATGGGGCGAGGTTCACCACTTTTGAACAACTGCGTGAGCAAATAGTCCAACAGTTTAAGAACTATGTTTCTCAACGTTCAATTGCAAGGAATTTAGGGATTTCATCATCTACAGTCCATAATATCATCAAAAGATTCAGAGAATCCAGAGAAATCTCAACATGTAAGTGGCAAGGCCGAAAACCAACATTCAATGATCATGATCGTCGATCCCTCAGGCAGTACTGCATTAAAAACTGACATCATTCTGTAAAGGATATTACCATGTGGGCTCATGAACACTTCAGAAAACCATTGTCAGTTAACAAAGTTTGTTGCTACATCTGCAAGTGCAAGTTAAAACTCTGCCATGCAAAGCGAAAGCCATAAATCAACAACACCTTGAAATGCCACCAAGTTCTCTGGGCACAAGCTCATCTAAGATGGACTGACGCAAAGTGGAAAAGTGTGCTGTGGTCTGACGAGTCTACGTTTAGAATTGTTTTTGGAAATCATGGACGTCATGTCCTCCTGGCTAGACAGGAAAATAACCATCCAGGTTGTTATCAGCGCAAAGTTCAAAAGCCAGTATCATTGATGGTATGGGGATGTGTTCGTGCCTGGGTGGCATGGGTAACTTGCACATCTGTGAAGGCACTATTCATGCGGAAAGGTACATACAGGTTTTGGAGCGACATATGCTGCCATACAAGCAATGTCTTTTTCAGGGATGTCCCTGCTTATTTCAGCAGGACAATGTCAAGCCACATTCTGCACATATTGCAACAGTGTGGCTTCGTAGTAAAAGAGTATGGGTAATAGAAAAGCCTGTCTGTAGTCCAGACCTGTCTCCCATTGAAAATGTGTGGCGCATTATGAAACACAAAACAAGACAACGGACACCCCGGACTTTTGAGCAACTGAAGTCGTACATCGAGGAAGGATGGGAAAGAATTCAATCGACAAAGCTTCTACAATTGGTGTCCTCAGTTCCAAAATGCTTAGAGTGTTGTAAAAAGGAAAGGTGATGGAACACAAAGGTAAACATGCCCCTGTCCCAGCTTTTATGGGATGTGTTGCAGGCATCAAATTCAAAGGGAGTAAATATTTCCCAAAAAACACGAAAGTTTATCAGTTTGAATATAAAATATCTGGTCTTTGTAGTGTACCCAATTGAATATCGGTCAAATAGGATTTGCAAATCATTGTATTCTGTTCTTATTCACGTTTTACGCAACGTCCCAACTTCATTGGAATAGAGGTTTGTAGCTGTGAAGAATACTGTGTAATTGGAAGTGGATTTGATGTGCACAAATGCACAATAAAATACTATAAACCTTTGTTTTGCGAAGGCGCTGTTTCATATACAGCCTGAGACTTTAACAGGCCGAATATGGAGTAAAATTGTACTACTGCACACAGATTTGAGCTGAGACACAATGGATAATATGAATAAAACTAAGCACATATATGTGCTTATACTTCCAATTATGAGGCATTTAGTTGTACTCAAATGAATAATACTAAAACATATGCTAAAATTTTTAACCTCTATCACCCAGGACTTGCTTTTGGAGGGATTATAGCCCTGTTATCATGTCACCTCGCTTTAAAGCACATTACTTCTCCAAATCCGTTCCCATAATTAGCAACTTCGTGTTAAGTTTGTTCAGTTGCACAGATCAATCTGTAAAATGCCTCCCATGTCCCCTTAGCTTGCATTATTGTTCACTGCAACAGTTATCAAAAAATGTTACTCTACACATTAGCAGTGACATAAAACGTGAGTGTCTTTTGAAACTTATATTATTTTCTGTGTCAGTCTCCAATTGGCTTTAAACACCTAACAATACAAACTTACTGAAAATTTTTTTGAGACAGCAAAGTCATTTTCCCATTCACTTTCTATTGAGCCCCTGCGCAGTGCACTGTGGGATCGGCAGCACAGTGACATGACGTGAGGTAGGCGAAGCCAGCAGCCAGAACAAAAGGAGACAGGAATTTCAAATCCCAAAAAGGAGGACAGGCTGTAGCAATGGGTTTTCTTATACCATAGCCAAGTAGCTAACTCGCTATTCAGCTAGTCGTCTGATATTGTTTAAATGACGTAAATACTTTACCGACAAAATATGGCTGTGAAATAAAATGTTACCATGCATATATATGTATCGGTTTGTGGCTAGAGCTATTTAGCCTGTTATTTGAAGTACTATAAATGAGTAAATATTAAGCTCAAACATTTTATTGTATAATAAAAGCTTATCATGGATCCCTGCAAAGCTATCTTCATAGCATAGCAATGATAACAAGGTAACTAATGTTATGCAGCAGTTCAGCTATTTGTTTGATTGTGTTTTAAATGAAGTAGTTAGCTAAGTAAATACTTAACCAACAAAATTTGTATGTGAATTAAAAGGTTATAATGGATATCTGTAGCTCTCAACGTGTGTAGCAATGATAGCTACATAGCTAACATTAACTATCTTTTCGGCTAGTTGTCTGATAATATTCTTTGAATGAGTAAAGAAAATGCTTAGCTTGCCAGCTAACTTCAAAAACAAGTTGCATGTGAAATGAAAGTTTTTAGAGGATCTTTGTTTAGCTAGCTAAAGAAGACCCAGTACTGTTAAACAACTAGAATCCTACATCTGACAAGAGTGGTAAAATATTCCACCTCCAAAACTTCAGCAATTGGTCTCCTCACTTCCCAAACATTTACAAACTGCTGTTAAAAGAAGAGGGGATACTAAACAATGGTAAGCATGGCTCTATTCCAACTTTTCTGAGATGTGTTGCTGACACCAAATTTAAAAAAAAAATTAATGTTTCATGAAACTGTAAAATTTCTCACTTTCATCCATCCATTTTCTACACCCGCTTATTCCTCACTAGGGTCACGGGGCGAGCTGGAGCCTATCCCAACTGACTACGGGCAAAGGCAGGGGTCTCACTTTCATCATTTGATATATTGTCTATGTTCTCTTGTCAATAAAATGTTGGTTTATGAGATGTGCAAATCCTTGCATTCTGTTTTTATTTACAATTTTCACAGCATCCCATCTTTTTTGGAATTGGGGTTGTATCTCAGCATTCTAACTGCATGAGCTTCTATACACGTCTGCAGTCCCTCCAAAATCAAAATCCAGATGGGAAAAAACTGGATGAATTAATATCATCATTGGTATAAGCTTACGTTTGCTAACAACTATTGATGGAAGTATTTCACTTTCAGCGACGTCACTGGGAACACTGTACCACCCATAAGCGGCCAAACCAAGGGGAGAAAATCGTCTGCAGATGTTGATGCACCACGGCAGTGCAAATGTACCATAAAGTGGCGTTTCCGCCAAATGTGAAACAAGTTTTTCATGCAGACCTTAATTCAAAGTTAATTCAAAGATGGGAATATACACAAAAAGCTGCTTGTTCAGACCAGGATATGCGTATCACATGGAAAACGTGACGTCACTGCCATGATCTATGTGCACGCCAACGACGCAAATCAACAAAATTCACATTTTGCTTGACCTCAAAATATTAATCTTCTGTGAAAAATTTGCGTGAGTAGAGCACTGTTCTGAATAGCATCATTGCTATTGGCAGCAATATCGACTATCTTGGCTCCCTGGCTATATTCTCAAACCCCTGTTTGCTAGATTGCTTGAGATAATACTATACTAGCTACCAAGCCAGCGACCTAGCTGTATTCAAATAACCTGAGTAACACAGTTTCACAAAAAATAGTGGTCAAGCTTGACAGTGGATATGACAGCATCATCGGTTTTGTGAATATTTTTATTCTCTGGCGGGGACAATGTTCATGAAGTAAAATGTATGTGCCATTAGCATAGCAACATTAGCGTTGCCATCTTGTTGATGATTTTTGGAGATTCCTGGAGGTTATCCCCCTTGAGCGTAATCAAGGCTCAACTCGCATTGCTATTGGTCAGCGGAGTGAATTCACGTCAGTCCTCCACCAAGTTTCTCCCATAGAAGTGAACGTCATCTTGTCAGGAAAAGAGCCGCAAATCTCCAGAGCAAGACAATAATAAAAATAATCCCGAGGTCTAACTCGTGCAAGTAAAGCGAGGAGAAATTTTGTTTTGCATTTTGTAGAAACGCAGCTTAAATCCTCTGTGCAGATGTAGATGCCAGCGGACATGGAGCTGCTTTATTTATCCACGCAGTTCCACTCTTCTATCAATAGATGGCCTGAACCGTTTATTGAATATCCATGGCAGAGCCTTGCCTATTTCTTATTTAGAATAAGGACAAGTTAAGTCCCATCCCTGTTTCCCAGGAATTGTGTGAATTGAACTCCTCAGCTAAGCCTGATATGCAAACTGCCTAATATACTTGCCCATAGTATCCATCCAGCAGTTATCAAAAATAATCTCTTGTGACTGACAAAATTGTTTTCCTTTGTTGCAACTACTTCAGAAACAAATCCCAATTCCAATGAAGTTGGGATGTTGTGTAAGACGTGAATAAGGGTCAATGACGTGACATTGTCTGAGTGCACTATGGTTTTAAATAATTTTAAATGATTCATAATAAGAATCATTTTATTCTATAAAACCTGTTTAATTTGAACATATTTCTAGTTTATCATTAAAATTATATATATTTTATGTTTTGCCATCTCAAACCCCCAAAATGTCAGGTGGCGCAACCGTCTGAGCAAGTTAACACTTTGTGAAATGTATTAAATATTATATTAATTTATATTTTAAATTACATATTAATATGGGGGCATAATTTCATACAAAAGTAGTAAAAACCTTCCAAATAAACAAAGTTCAATAGTTTAATTGTTCTTAAATTGTTTGGAAAACCAAAATACCCGCCCCCTACAATGAAGAATCCATAAGTTACTTATAATACCCAGCTCAATTACAAAATAGTCATGTTTTAGGCAGAGGAGACACTCTTAGGTATACTTATTTAAAAAAAAATCACTGAGAAAAAAAAGTGTGGTTTTTTTCAAGAAACTTTTGGTTGCGCCACCTGACATTTTTTGGCTGGTGACATTGCAAATACAGTCTAAATCTGTACTAAAATCCTGTAAATGTTGTGCAACCATTAAGACTTGTTTAAACACACTCCTCCAACTTCAAATAAATGTATTCTGTACACTACTTTGCAAGATTCATTAAAAAAAAATTTTAAAAGGCTTATTTGTCATTGAACCATAAAAACCGAATACAATGATTTGCAAATCCTTTTCAACCTATATTCAATTGAGTACATGACAAAGACGAGATATTTAATGTTCAAACTGATAAACTTCTTTTTTTTTTTGGAAACAGTCACTCATTTTGAATTTGATGCCAGCAATATTTCCAAAAAAAACTAAGTTTATCAGTTTTAACATTAAATATCTTGTCTTTGTTGTGTACTCAGTTGAATACAATACAATACAAATACGTTTTACACAATGTCCCAGCTTCCTTGGAATTAGGGTTTGTAGTTGAATCTGCAGTTGCATGCATAACTTACTACTTGGAAGCTGCAGAACAAGAATTCAGAAAGAGCTGGTAATACTTACCAACCTGAGACGTCTTCGTCCATTCTTTCATACCTGAGCAAATTTTCATCTTGTTCTCTGTCTGGATGTATTTAATAATTTGTCATTACGCCATATTTCAACTATATACGTTTAGATATAATGCCTAACAGTCTGTACCACAATGACACATAGGGAGGGGAACTTGGAAAACTGCGGTCTGCCGTCTCGTCCCGCCTTGCTCCACCCTCCACAGAGCTGGCCAATTAGTAGAAAGTGGGCACACGGGGAGGGGGCCTTAAAGGTACAGCAGCCAAATTGAAGCCTTTCAGGCAGAGGTTACAATGGGCTGAATCAGGGGTTTTGTGGATGCCAGTATGAGCTAAATAAGGACATTATTTGGACTTTAAACACCAGAGCTACTCTAAGGGAGTCCAAGATCAAAATTACACTTAATAATATAGCAAAATGAGGGACTTTTAAGTAAATACAAGGTTACTTGCTGTTAGGCAAAGGGTTAAATACTTTCTGGTGGTCCAATCAATCATTTTCCAATTGAGAGGAAACATGGCGCCAACAAGAGAGCTAGAAATTGAAACAAAAGAAAGGATTAAAAAAACTGCTTCAAAAAAAAAATTTAACATGGGGGCCTTGTGATGGACCATTTTTAAAATTTGCACCTTACATTTTCAGTTGACCTATGGCTAAGCCCCGCCCCCTCCACTGACTTGGACAAACAATAAACATTTTAAAACAGGTGCTAATGGCTGGTATCACAGTCGGAGATATTTTTCCGGATGCTGTCGATGATTTTTGGCGACAGAAGGCTCAAATATCATCAAGAAGTCCGCAAAAGGGGTTACACTATGCATTGGAGGGATACATTAATGAATTTAAAGTGGAGGTCAACGCAGAGTTTAAATTGGAAGCTAAAATTTTCTGGCCTCAGTGCAAACGTGATCAACCGCATCTTGTTTCCGTCACCCTCTCACACAACAAAGATAGAGGATCAGCATTGTTCGCACACTGCTGGGTAAGACATTTAATTTACATATTATTATTGCTACCAAATTTAAGAAATCTAACCCGACCTGACTGAACTCCTAAGTAAACTAGGTGACATGGTGAACAACAGAGTCAGGAGCTAACGTAAAGCCAACGTTCATCTGCACTGAAGTTACCCATAGAGAGTTTAATAACTTAAACTAACGTTAGCTAACTTAACGATGTAAAAGATAACTTTACATTTATCTCCAGTGAAGTGACAAGATGTCGCCTTGTATCATTTACCCTAAACACAGCATTTGACCTTTTTTTCCCCACTTAGAAACATCTTAAAACCCCATAAAAGCGAACGATTCAGAGTTTCCGTAATGCATTTCAATGGAAGTTCAGGCTCAGAATGTCAGAGTATATGGGAAGAGAATACGCACTGTGATTGGCTCATCGCATTTAAGGGCGGGGCTTAGCCATAGGTCAATTGGATTGAGATCTGGACTGCCTGCTGGCCGTATCATTGAGTTGATACACCTTTCCTGAAGGAAAGCTTATACACTCTTTGGTCTGTGCCAAGATGCATTGTCATCCTGAAAAATCACCAAACCTATTTTTTTATTTAAAATTTCAATGTTCACCTGGGCATTGACTGTTGTGGTGATGATCGCCATCTCCCACAGTCCTTTACCCAACAGTCATCTTGATTTGTTTCATTGGAATGACACCAGTCAAAAGTTCCAGCATCATCGCCTTTGCCAATGCAGATTTGTGATTCAGCACCGAATATTTCTTTCATACAATCATTGACGCTTGATGATAACTTCTGTTCAGCCCACTCTAAGCTTGATTTCTGTTACTGTACTAGTACTGGTTCTCTTTTGGCTTTTCTGCATATAAATCCTATTTAACCCTTTACCACTCCGGTAACATTTCTGAAAATGCCAATAAAGGTATAATGGTAAGGGAAAATGAAATCTTTTCCTGTTGTTAACTTCCCTGATGGGCCCGTATACGGGCCGTCGACTGGTATTTCTTACAGTTCTCTCACAATCATTGACCCCTGTTTTTGGCCATTTGTTCTCCTTTTGTTTTGTTGAGCATTTTTTTTTCTTTTAAAGGGATGTTGCTCTGAATTATCTGTCCCGACACTTTTTCGTCATCTGTCGTCGACCCACATGTTTTCCTTTTATAATCTTCCCATTTTTAACAAACAACATCGTTTGCCACATTCCATGTTGAATTCCCTTCTTGCAGCAGGTTTCAACAGTTCTAACTGCCAGCCCTCTTGTAAGTACCATGCATCCTCTCAATTAGTTAAGACTAAGGGCTCTAAACTCGTAGACCAGGCGCGGCGCAGGCGCATCGAATGGGGGGTGCGCCGCCCCAACGAGGTGTGTCCAGGTGTATGTTGCAATTTCCTGCCCGGTGCAGCCTGGCGCAAGTACTCCTCTGTCCCGGCTCGGTCCTGCCTTTCGGCGCAAGTGGCAAAGAAGGCGTGTTTGGGTATAACACAGCCAAGTCAAATCTTCACCAATCAAATGAGCTCCTCTCCTCACCTTTAATGTGTTGGGATATAGAAGCCTCTGTCCTATATCTGCATGATGCGATAATGTTGCATTTTACTTTGCTGCTTCAGGCATGTTTTCTGCACCGCTTACATCTATATTAAGCATTATGAATATGAGTTCGCTGGCTAGCTAGGGCATTCACAAATTATTAGGTTACCATAGCAATCAGGCTGTATTCCTTTCCCCCACTAAAAACGATAAAACCTAAGTGACAATAATAGTAGCCTAGTATTAACCTGCTTGCACACTGGACGCGAAACGAATTTTCCGCACGCAGTGTCTATGTGTCCGAAAGTCGGACAGGGTTTTCATATATCCCTGTGTCCAACAGTCGGATGCTTTCAATATAACTCCGTGCCTGACAGTCGATTATTGTTTTTAATTTCTTCAAATCTACTGACTCTCTTAGATATTAAACGTTGTTGGTAAATTAATAAAAAACCAAGAACGTTGTCCCGATGAAGAAGCGTGTCAAACGCAGGTAAAAACTTATTACACAGCCGGCCGTGGGAACAACAGCGTGATGCAGAGTTCCAAATTCCTTAATTTTGTCAGAAACTTTATACATGTTGAAAGTACAGATATTTGCATATGATTCCTTTAATGTCATCTGAAGTTGTTACTGATTGGTCCTAGGGTTTACACATTGATATTCTACAATTGGGCCTCTCCCGAGCCTCTCAACTTTATTGGTTCAATAGACTCCCAACCCTCGAAAGTGAGCTCCATATGTGGGCATACGTTACCTCCAACTACGAGGTGCTAGTGCCTATTGTCCTGTCGGAACTGAAGACAAACGGAGATCCCAGCTGGAAGTCACAAATAGGCGATATGTCCTGCCGGACCTGACGGCTTCTCTTTATCTCCTAATTCGCATTCATTACCCATTGATCAAACCGTCTGGCTCCCCATATTGCTAACACCTAAAAATCCTGTTTCCCAACAGTCCCTACTTTTTGACCCAACAGACAACGAATGATGAGGTCAACTTTACAGTCAAATAGTTAAAAAGAAAATTACAAGAGTGATGGCAAATTAATTTCTAATGACAAAATATCTAAAGCAACAACTTCACACCGATACCAGGCCAGAGACTAAGAAAGCAAGCCAGAGGCGACAGTGGCAAGGAAAAACTCCCTAGTTAAGTGGCAGAAATCTTGGACAGACCCAGGCTCTCGAGGCCCAATGTCATCTGTCAATGACCGGCACTGGAAGGCTATATGAAATAGGTGAGTATGAGATGTAGAGGACCCACTGTTAGTGATCGGCTGTCCATAAGAGAAAAGAACAGGCAAGAAGTATCAAAGAAACATTTTAAAAAATAGATCATGTACATAGCCTATTGCCAAGTACAGGCACTGCTACTTAGAGTCCACAGACATAACAGCTCTGATTTGTTGGATTGTTTGGCTGTCATGTGTATCGGTCGCATGTGAATGCCATTATTGTCCATGGCATAAGTCCTTTTGAATTCAACAACAATGAGCTGTATGATGAGCAACATTGTTGTGGTGGGTTGTCTTGTGCAGTAGTCTTTCTAGTACTGGAGTTTGCGGCAGCATGGTCCGAAAGCTCGGGGTCCTGTCTACGGCAGCGTGGTCAGGTGCAGGTATCCTCAGCAGTGTGGTCTGGTGCAGGTTTCCTCTCTGGTATATGATGAAGAGAACAGAATACATTGTGAGGGTATTATTCAAGTACACCTGATTCATCACACTTGGGTCTATATTATGACGGCTGTTGGAATCCTGTCAGAGTGAACAAGCTACTAGCTTTACCACAGATTAATTTCACGCCTTTAATTAATAGGACAAGTACATATAATGCCAGTATAATTTGAAAAATGTATTCATTCACAATTTTACCGAGATTACCCAAATAGGTAGGCAACCAATCAAGAGCGCATGCACCTGATTAATGAAGGCTGTGGGTGTCCCAGGCAGCGTGGTTTGAGTCAGCCTTCAGTAGTTTTGGTGGTGTCTTCGGGTGAATGGCACGGTTTTGCATGAGTGTGGTGGATCCCAGGATACCTGTAACTCGAAGAGCGGACTCAGAGCAGTAAATGCTTCTTTACACTCATGTGCCCAATCAGCTGTCTCCAGTGGGCGACATGGGCATTTAAAAAGAGCATTGATTGATTCTGCAATAAAAGAAAATTCAGATATGCGGTTCCCGCAAAAGTCAAAAAGTTACAGAATCTTAAGGACATCTCGAGCAGCGCGGGGACGCAGAGCAGTGGCGATAGCGGTTCTCTCTTCAAGTGGGCGTAATCGTCATTGGACGCGTGCGCCTTGGTGATCTGGTGTCCTCGGTTTCCGGGTGTGCAGTTATCTTTGGAAGCGTGCACATTTGGTAGGGCAGCTACACATTGTGGTGCCCGGTGTCCCTCTTCTCCGCAGCGAAAGCACTTATCATCCCGGTTTTGAGGAGTGTAACGCCTATGTTTCCTGTGGTCCCTTCCTCTGCACTTATGAGCCCGATGGCCTATTTTTCCACAATTATCTCAATTTATTTTATTGTTCGGAATATTGTCGCGCACGGCTGCAATGCGATGAGGAGTAGGCTCATTTTTACAGTTCTGTTCCTCTAAACGTGAAGCCCACGCAACAATATCATTAAAATAGTTACTAGGATTGATACCAATTGCCAAAACATTCTGTATATGTGGTCCTGCATCCGCCTGCAGCTGTTGAACAAATACAGCAACATCTCTATTGGGGTTAGGGAAGCCGCTGTAAGTTTCGGAAGCTTCATATTTCCTATTAGCATATTCTGCAAACTGCAAGCTACCTTGCACTACTGTCGTAAATAAATGCCATTTAGCAGTGCCTTTGCCCAGTGCGTTTTTCACAGCAACACAGAAATGATCAATGGAAGTTCGGAGCTCGGTACGAGTTTCCCAAGGCCCAGCTGCCCACATTTCTTCCCTGAGGCTTTCCGGCTCTATTGAGTTCCAACTCAAAGTGGGACACTAAGCGCGCACAATTGAAAACAAGTCTAACGGATGTAAAGACACGCTTCGTAGTAGCTCATTTAACTGTCGCCAAAATTGCAAGTTATAGTCGTTAGTATGGAGACTCGGTAAATCCTTTAATAGCGCTCCCATGTCGATTACATTGAGAGGTACATGGTCAACGAGAAGCCGCTGTTCACTTCTTTACCGCAAATTTTAGTCACCATTGGAGCGGTGTTACTGATTTCTTTATTTTCCAAATATTGCGGGTCAGTAATGGTAGGGCAATTCAAATCGGGGTACAAACATTGGACGCCTTCAAATCCAGCCAGGACACGTGCGAGCTCTGAGTTTTTAGATTTTTCCTCCAATTCAATCTTTTTACGCAATTCGTCCAGTTCATTATTCTGTGTTCGTACGCATTTTTGTAATTCATTGCATTTTTCAATTAGCCTTCCATGTTCAGTCACTAAAATAAGCGTACCACATGCTGTTCTCTTATTTTTCTGTTTGGACCACCATTCTAGCGACTCCGGAGTGGATCCGTTCAGATCCCAACCAGCCTTACACATTTCCTTTTGTTCTTTTGCATATTTTTTCTGCAAATAGGTAGATATACTGCTGGCGCATTTAAGGGCGTTTGAACTTTCTTTGTTTGCCATCTTTATTTAAAATTAATGCAGCGTTTGTCAAGGTGCAGTCTAATATCTATTCGTAAGATAGGCCTTCAGTAATGTAGATAAACGCGCGTAACTAGCCAGTAGTTTACTAAGCATACGGTTAAGAATAAAAACCAACACGAAACAATAAAGACTCAGGACGACATCAAACTTCAAGTGCGACAATGACGAGATTCACGGCGGGCACGAGTTGGCTTCTCAAATACCCACAAGACGGGTTGGAGGCGCGCCACATGTACTCTCTCTCAACCTATAACACACAGACAAAAAGTACCCAAGTGAAAGACGCTCACTCTGGGCCCGGGGCGCTAACACTAACTCTCCCGAAACATAAACCGAAAAAAAAAAACAAAGACACGATATGCGCTTCTTAGGTAGGCTACCTAGTACCCAGTTGTGAAAATAATTATTCATATCTGTGCTGTGGGCGACCCACATACGCTTGCCACAGCCACGCAATCACGTATTCGCCTTTTTGACGTGAATTCTCACTCTCTGAAGGCAGGGATGACCAACATTCACCCCGTCACAAAATAGCTATGTTTTCAATACATACGCCTGTATCACACAACAGCACTGGTATCACAAGCAGCACTGATAACCATCACGCATTACACAAAGACACAGCTTTTTAACCACGAACAACTGATCGCTTCTACACCGGTCAATTTAAAATTAATAGGTTAACGTACCACTGGGTGGAGCGTTCCAGATCTCCGTAATTTTGCCTTGCAAATTATATTTAGATAAAACAAAGTACTCACTCTTGAATTGGTCAGGAAACTTACGGATGTCCGGAAACAAATCCACCCTGCTCGCAGCGCCAAATTTGTTGATAAATTAATAAAAAACCAAGAACGTTGTCCCAATGAAGAAGCGACTCCGATTGTTCGTGTCAAAAGCAGGTAAAAATTTATCACACAGCCGGCCGTGGGAACAACAGCGTGATGCAGAGTTCCTAATTCCTTAATTTTGTCAGAAACTTTATACATGTTGAAAGTACAGATATTTGTATATGATTCCTTTAAAATCATCTGAAGTTGTTGCTGATTGGTCCTAGGGTTTACACATTGATATTCTACAATTGGCCCTCTCCCGAGCCTCTCAACTTTATTGGTTCAATAGACTCCCAACCCTCGAAAGTGAGCTCCATATATGGGCATACGTTACCTCCAACTACGAGGTGCTAGTGCCTATTGTCCTGTCGGAACTGAAGACAAACGGAGATCCCAGCTGGAAGTCACAAATAGGCGATATGTCCTGCCGGACCTGACGGCTTCTCTTTATCTCCTAATTCACATTCATTACCCATTGATCAAACCGTCTGGCTCCCCATATTGCTAACACCAAAAAATCCTGTTTCCCAACAACGTGAATGTTTTGATAAGAGGGCTCAGTTCATCAAGATGAGTACCGAGAATTTTAATCAAAGCTCTGCTCATAAAGTGAGTCGACATTGGTGCGGTACAATGCACAATGCCTTCGTGTCTGACAGCCAAAAACAGAGGACAATTAGATCAGATCTATGATGTTCCATGAACACTGCGATTCATTTATTTGCAGGTCGTCTTATTTGGATGTTCTGTTTGTTGGTGATTTATTTTTATACCCTGCCGCACGATTAGCGTGAAGCGGGGGATATAGCATTGGGCTCTGTCCGTCCGTCCGTACGGACACATAAAATTGAGGCGGTGGGGGATATTGCCATGTTAGTGGCAGACGCTTGTTATTCTTTTTTTTGTTATAAATCTGTTCTCATATAAATACTTTTACTTTTTGCTGGCTGCCGGACATGAAGTATTTTGCATTTCGTGTCAGACAGTGTTCATCGTGCATGCGATAATCTATTCACACTGTCAGTGGTCATGGAATTGATTTGCTCACTGACTACAAGAACTATCTCTGGTGTGGAAATAAAGCGTGAATCTGTTCGATCCATCTGACTAATTTTCAAAAGAAAGACCAAAAAAAGACTGTTGTCTATCTTCAACGGAAGAAAACAGATGAATAAAAAGACCAAGAAAAGTCGATAGCTATCAATTTGCATTTTGAGAAGGTCGAACACAAACATGGCCAAGTTTGCACATCTCATAATTCCTGGAACACTCGAGAAATTAGAACTTTCATGACTTTCGGACACGGAGCTATATTAAAACCCTGTCCGACTAACGAGTCTTTGCATTGACTTTGACTGTAATCATTCGTGCGAAACGTTTGTTTCGTGTCCAGTGTGCAAGTGGCTTTACCTAGCATAGAACGCAAGTATTATATGCACTGCCCAACGGCGAGGCAATTTGTGGTTGGCTGAGAAAGATGTGAAGTCGTTAATTTGCTTCACTGATTCAGCAGCCTTGATTAAGCCAGGTCGAGTTTCCATTTCGCGTGCCAACCGCCTTTGATCTGACATTAGGACAATCGATATAGATACTATGATTTAAGTGCTGATTCAGAGAGTTACATTAAACAGTGGTTGCTGTAATTATTTACTGTATTGAATTCTGTCGACATTCTGGAAACCTGCCTGTGAGGTTTCGGTGATGTGTGTGCACTGTGCGCCGGTCAGCCAAACTACTACTGCATAATAAGTAAACCAGGTTGGGCGGTCAGCCAACCTACTACTGCATAATAAGTTAACCAGGTTGGAGGTGGCCAGCTTTCTGCGCAACTGCAGCGAAGACTTTTTCTACAAAATTGTCACTGCATCTTGATGAATAAGTGACACCTCCACCTACTACGCCGCCACACCCATCTCGGCGCACGTTTGTCTACCAAAGGCTGCGCACGGTGTTGCACCTCACGAAATTACCACAGCGCGGGCTGCGCCGGACGAAATTACCACTGCGTGGGCTGCGCCGGACAAAATTACCACTGCTTAGGCTGCATCAAGCTACGCCACGCTGCGCCACCCTGCGCTGTGCCAGAGCCCTAAGACTTAATATGGCATTAATTGAAATTATGTAATCTAATTTGTTTGAGGTGTGTTTCATGAAGCTTTCATGAAGTTACAAAACTTTTGTCTCAAATCTGCACATTTGTTTATTTGATATTAAGTGAAAACTCACAAATAAAGGTGTGTGCAAACGGTGAATATAAAAGAGAAAAAAATCAAGGACATGAAGGTGAATCAGGTGTGTGGGAAACTGGGAGCGTGATGGGAGGAGTGGCTACAAATCAGGTAACAAATAGTCAATAACTAATTAAGGCGTGGCGTCAGAGTGACTCGGAGGAAATCAAATTAAAGACACATGGTGGATCTGACAGCTAAGAGAATGAAAACAGGCTGCGTTTCAATAGTCAAAAAATTCTGCCCTGTCATCTAATTCTTAACCACTTTAACTTTGAAGGAAAATGTCATGAAATAATGGAAAGGTGTAAAGTGGAATTCTTAAATCCTTAGGAAGACAGCCACACTGCCAAGAGAATCCAAATGCACTTGCACTTGGCCTGATGGGTGGTCATCGTTCTATATATTGGTACTGAATGGAATTGAGGGATGGCATTATTTCCTTTCTTTTTGAAAAAGACAGTTCAGTGTACCCTCTGCCAAAGGAGATGTTAGGAGGCACTGAAGCACTCTTCCTTAACGTTTAGAGAATTCAAACACACTTATTATAGCTGGGACGTAAATACCTCTGGGTCATTGTCTTGGAATTAGGAAATTTCCTGAGAAAACAAGGCGATTCGAACGCAGTCAAGGAGTGGGTGCGTGAAAACCAGGAAGTGCGGGGGAGCAAACGCAAGAAGTCAGATTGTTTAGTCCATACAAATGTACTCTCTGACTCACAGTAGATGGTATAACAAATTAGATTGTGTGAAATACGACATGAGTGTTCCAATGTGTAAAGACGGAGCTAAAGAAGATTATGCTGTTTATTATGATTATTTGGCATTTTTTGTAGTTGTTGCTGTAGTTTGTAATAAATATGATAACCATCGTAGTCATCCCATGCTGTCTGTGTGCCATTGTAACCTTCTCTGGAGTAATTTCTCTGTCTGATGTTATAAAAAGCCTGGGGTGGAAGTGTTTATTTCAGCCTAGGCCATATGACAACTGTACACCTAAGGCTGGCTCATGTCAACAACGTTATATTTGTTTCCTAGTGACACCTATCACAATATCTCTGCATCTAGTGGAGTGCCCTTTAATGACAAGCTCAATTAAATGATGGAAGGACACATATATGAAGTAACAACAATACATACACTAGCAGCAGCATATTTACACTCAGACTACAGGTACAGGTACCGTAACCAGTGGTCATGTTGATTGTGTAATGGAGTGGTAATTGGCGGAGACCAATTGCCTCAAAGAATCTGATCTAAAAGCTGAAGCTAAGAAACAATTAGCCACTAAGGTCTCAATAGAGACTGAGCAAACTAAAACAGAGATGGCCATATAGAAATAACCCTCTCAATCATCACCGAAATCGGGTGCGCAAAAAGGGAGAAACTAAGGAAAAGAACTAATGCAAAATTTCTTCTAATCCCTTTCTCAATACAAATGCAAAGGCCTAGCAAACAAACCTATAGGAAATATCCTCTAGGTGTTACCCAGCTCTTATGTATTGACAACAATCAAGCAGAGAGTGGGTGCCACTTTGGCATTTATACAGACAAGAACGCAGGTGCTTTGAATCATCCATTAACCAGCTCTGGTAAGGCAGACACCTGGAAAGGAATTTGATAGCAGAGTGGTAGAAACTTATCTCAAACTTAACTCCAAAAATGAGTAAAAATAGAAGTACACCCCTCACAGAACAAAGAAAACAAACACTTTCCCTAAAATCATGACAGCACCCCCTTTTTGGGTCATGAATATCTCTGGAAGGAACCCACCATCACTCCTCCAGGCTATAAACCTCCCAATCGACAAAAAACTGCACCCCCCTTCTTCTTTCAGCCAAAATGTGATGGACAGTGCACAGCTCCCCTCCCCCCCAACCACCCGCGGTGGAGGCAGCGGTGGTTTATTGATGGGTGCCAGAATGTTTGTGCTTACAGGCTTTAGCCTGGAGACTTGAAAGGTGGTGTGAATCTTTAAAGAACGAGGGAGTAATAACAGAACTGTAACTGGGTTCATATCCCGGACCAGTTCAATCAATGCAAAGCATTGGCCTATTAATAAGTAAATTATTTTTCTGTACTGAATTTATCCCATAATTTCATTGCTGTTATATTGCATAAGGAGGGATGCCAATTACGAAAATTGGAAAGAATTAAGGAAAATGATTGAGAACTTGCCAGGACTAATTCTTGTCATAAAGGGAAGTGTCTGTGTCCCCCCAATTTCCTGTTCTCGTGCCAGCCCTGAATAATAATGAAAATCAGTGTGGTATGGTTTGGGTCAGCATGGCCAAAAGTGCCAATGAGAAAATGCCACATTAGTCTGAGATGCCCTATGTGTCTCAATTTTTAATGGCAAACAGGCCATTACTGTATCTGCTCTAAATATCTCATCATTGCAAGCAGGGACGGATTACAGACTGGGCCAGCAGACTTGAGGTCCAGGGGCCCTGGGGGGCCAGTAGCCCAAAACAGCGATGCCTATCAACAATACATTTTTATTTCAGAGGGGCTCCACTCTCTAGGATCCTCTGACTACCAGGGCCCCTGACCCTGTTACAAGGCCTCTGATGAAAACAGGGAGGGAGGGAGGCCTTCTGACATTTGGCTACCAAGGGCCTTTGGGGGGGGGGGGTGCTTTCAGTAGGCCCTCTGACTACCAGGGCCCCCAGCCCTGCTATTGGGCCCCTCATGAAAATGGATTGGGGTGGCGGTCCTGTGACTTCTGACTACCACGGGTCCTCAGGAGGAGGGAGCGTACTTTTAGTGGGCCCTCTGATTATGAGCCCCTACCAGGGGCCCGTAGGGAGGAGCAGGGCATGCCATTAGAAGGCCCTCTGATTACAAGGGCCCCTACTAGGGGGGCCCTGACTTCTGGCTACTTGGGGTCCTAGGGAGGAGGGGGGTCATACTTTTAGAGGGCCCTCTGATTATGAGGCCTCTGACTTACCAAGGGCCCTGGGTGAGGGTGCTTTCAGCAGGCCCTCTGACTACCAGGGCCCCCAGCCCTGCGATAGGGCCCCTGATGAAAATGAATGAGGGGTGGCGGTCCTCTGACTTCTGACTACCAAGGGTCCTCGGGAGGAGGAGGCGTACTTTTCGAGGGCCCTCTGATTATGAGGCCCTACCAGGGGGCCCTAGGGAGGAGGGAGGTGTACTTTTGAAGAGCCCTCTGATTATGCCTCTGACTAACCAAGGGCCCTGGGTAAGGGTGCTTTCAGCGGGCCCCACAGCTGGCCAGCCGTGGGGCCCACTGAAAGCACCTCCACCCTGGGCTGCTGACCTCACTAAGGGTCTACTCACACAAGACAGCCCATACTATACCCAAGTACACTTGATTCCCAAAGTCCCGTTTGATCGGTCTTTCGTACCTGGGTATGATACACTAGTACTCTTAGAAGAGGTGAACTCTAGCACGATACACATGTAGTGTGATCACTAACCGCGCCCTAGCACGGATCTCAAACATGACGTCAATGACAAGACTCCAAATAAAAAATATGTCAATGCATTAGAGAAAGTTGTTAATAACAGGTGTTTCTTAAAACACATTGTTTCAGAGCGTAGTGAATTATATGACATGGCATCATCAGTCTGCACTGGTAAAAAAAAAAACCAGAACTCACTTGTTAGCTAATAATGGCTAGTGTGAGTACGCCCTAAAAGGCATTACACAAGCTCTGTGTTCTCTCATGAAACCACTACCAGAGCCTCAGTCTCTTTGTTTAGCATGGCTCCTTGAACCTCTTGAACTACAGTACACTTACATACATAGTTGCAAACACTGTGAAACTGCGAGGCGAGCTACCATATTTGATAACAAATGTTTGCAAACATGCTATAAATGCCCTTACCTATTGTTTCTAAATATGTATTATTTTGAGGTTATGTTAAAATTAACAAATTGTCTAATGGCTGCCATCTTAGACACTAAGTATATTGAGTGAATTTGGCCAAGGGTGTGATTTGATTTCACTTATGTGAAAACAACAAGCTATTTGACTAGTTTCATGTTCCCACCTTTAAAATCCTGTAGTAAAGACACCAATGGTCTCTCTAACTGGCACGAATGCAACAGTGCTTCTTCATACAAAACTGCAAGCGAATTTCACCCAGCAGCACAATGTTGGTTTGGGGACAGATGATGAAACAGCAACTCACAAAGACAGCATGCATTTTTGGTAGTAAATAGTGGCTACCCCTCCCCCACTCTCTCACTCAGAGTGTTGAAAAATTGTTACATTGCTCTTAATTCCCACTGGGGCTGCCCCCTATCGTCAACTACTACAGTTGTAGTAGTATTAGACATGCATAGGATGAAACTGCCATCTAACAAATGCTCCTACATTAATGTAGAAGGTGGCAGGTCTACACAAAAAGAAATTACTTTAAAACTTATGTGAGGTGTATGAAATGTCATAAATATGATTAAGCATACACAGACTGTCTGTCAAACCTGCATGAAGTGAGGAAAAAGGGGTCTGAATGTCGTACAGAGACCTGTACTGTTGTGGAGGGTATTTGTATTTTGTACGTTTTTTATATATTTTTCACAGTGGAGGTTTTGGAGATATCTGAAACACATTCTGGGAAACAATTTTCGTGCATGTGCTCTCACTCACTCCCAACTATGCAGCTGTGTTATTTTTTTTGCCACGCCCCCAGATGAATTTTCATCTCACTCTGATTAGTTAATTTCTGTCAGACCACTGATACGGACATGAATGAGCCAATCAGGTGTTGCAAGAACTTTTGAAAATCAAAGTGAAAATCCAGTATGGTTATAAAACCCCCTGCCAGGATCAAAACTCCTCACATTCAGACAGTTCAGCTTCACAACTTGCCTTTCGTAGATTTCATTCTCACAAGATCAACAACCAACAGCCTTTGTAAAGGCTCACTGCCCTTTATATTGCACTAGCTGCTACCCACTACCCAGAGTGAAATTGCCATTTTTTTGCATGCATGACCGTTTTTCAAAAATCGGGCGACTTCAAGTCCTTCCTGGTATCCAAGTGGATATTCACACCAAATTTGGTGATAATCGGTTGAGAAATGTAGGAGAAAAACGTGTACAAACACACAGACAGACAGACATCGACCTCAACTATATTAGCGATTATATATATTATTTCCATCCATCCATTTTCTATACCCGCTTATTCCTCACTGGAGCTGGAGCCTATCCCAGCTGACTACGGGCAAAGGCAGGGACCCACCCTGAACAGGTTGCCAATCCATCGCAGAGCGCACACACCATTCACACACCATTCACTCTCACACTCATACCTATGGGCAATTTGATGTCTCCAATTAGCCTAATGTGCATGTCTTTGGACTGTCGGAGGAAACCGGAGTACCCGGCGAAAACCCACGCAACACGGGGAGAACATGCAAACTCCACACAGAAAGGCCCCAGGCCGGATTCGAACCCACGACCTTATATTATTTTATAATATATTATTTTTGTATATTATATTATACTATGTCGCATATTATACAGCCTAATTGCATTTTTCAAAGACTAAAAACATTTTATGAAGGTAAAAGTCTTTTCAAAGGCTTATTAAATCATATTAGTAGTAATACGATTGCACCTTAAAGCTTTCAGTTCAAGTTCAAAGCCTTTTTAAAGGCTAGTCTGATTTACAGTTGCCAACTAGTAACTCACAGCCTTATAAAATTGTATTGTTCTTTGTTTATTGTATTCTATTATTATACATTATAGCTATATATATATGAAGAGTTTGGATCCAAAACGCAATATATCCATTTTACACATTTTGAGTAAATTAGCTTTTTCTATGTTGGAATCCATTGCATTTTTTAGAAAATAACAAACTTTGGCTATGAAGAAATACACCTTATCGTATGAATTCCTAAAAACAGATTACTGCACCATGTGCAAGAGCCACAGGACTACCAGTCTATGGCATTATCTCAATTTTTGTAATTTTGGCACTTATTGCGTTTTGGAACCAAACTCATATATATGTGTGTGTGCACGTATATATAATCATACATAATTCCTTAATAATAGTAGCTAATAATTATAACTTATATAACTTATAACTTATTTTAATACATACCCTCTCTCTTGTGTGTTTGTTTCTTACAACGTAGAAACAACATAGGAAGTATTCACAGTAGGAATTTGCAAAACAAGTTTATATATTGGCATCTTAAGAGACACTTGCCATCAATAACTTGGATCCCAAACAAAAAAGTGGTGCTTCAGAAAGAAAAGCCAAAAAGATTAAGGAGGCAAAGCAGGCCGTTTTCCTAAAACACATTCCTTTGATCTCAAACTTTTTGGATAATCCGCTGGATATCAGTGAGACAAGTATCGCTAATGTTAGCAGTGAGCAGAATTCTAGCAATGAAGATGTGATCAATATTGGCTTAGTGTCACCTGACAATGACTATGAACCTGTGCAGACCCAGTCAGGTGCAGAACAGGGATGCCAGCCCTGCTAGTCTCCCACAGACCACCAGCAGCAGAAAGATTATGAAATGAAAGTTGCAGGCGCATCAGACCAGTTAGCTGAATCGCCTGAGAAACTTCTTTTAAATGAGGAGGGCAAGGACCCCAACTCCTGGGGCTGTAATTTCGTAGACCAGGCGCAGGCGCGGCGAATAGGGGATGCGCCGCGCCAACGGGGTGTGTCCAGGCGTATGTTGCAATTTTGTGCCTGGCGCAAGTACTCCTATGTGCCGCCTCTGTCCCTCCTTCCAGCGCAAGTTGGCAAAGATGGCGTGTTTGGGTATAACACAGCCGAGTCGAATATTGCTCATTGGCAAGAGAAACAATGGTTAGCGTGTTCCTATTATTACAGCCTGTTGCTGCTTAAGATTTTGGGATTAACATGCATGGACAACAATGCAAGATACGTTACACATTTATTACCTCCGCCAAGGAGGTTATGTTTTTGGTGGCGTTTGTTTGTTTGTGTACAACATAACTCAAAAAGTAATACTTAGATTTTGATGAAATTTTCAGAGAAGGTGGGTATTAAGTCAAGGAACAGGTGACAAAATTTTGGCATGTCTAGGCCAAAGTACTGCTGAGATATACGCCAAAGTTCAAGATTTCAAGTCTTTCCAATGGGCCGGAGTTCCAATCGTCGTGCTTATGGGTTTTGCTGCCCCCTGGCGGAAGTCAGCGCTCTCTAAGTGCTTTTCTAGTTTTCGATATGTGATCTTAACTCAGTACGAGATCAGGCTGTATTCCTTTCCCCCACAAAAAACGATAAAATCTAAGTGACAATAATAGTAGCCTAGTATTAAGCCACTTGCACACTGGACGCGTAACGAATTTTTCGCTCGACAGATTGCGTTGAAAGTAGTGACTTAATTGTGTCCAAAGTCTGACAGGCTTTTAATATATCTCCGTGTCTGACAGTCTATTATTGTTTCTAATTCCTTCAAAATTACTGACTCTTTTAGATATTAAACGTGAATGTTTTGATAAGAGGGCTCAGTTCTTCAAGATGAGTACCGAGAATTTCAATGAATGTTTCTGTTTAAGCTCTGCTCAATAAAGTGAGTTGACATTGGCCCGAGACAATGTACAATGCCTCCGTGTCTGACAGCCATAAAAAATAAAAAGAAACATTTTAACAACAGAACATCCAACGAACACTGCTATTAATTTATTTGCAGGTCATCTTTTTTGGATGTTCTGTTGGTTGGTGATGTATACGTATTTTTATTCTTCATTCCGTTATAAATCTGTTCTCATATCAATACTTTTAATTTTTGCTGGGTGCTGGACATGGAGTATTTTGCATTTCGCGTCTGACAGTCTTGATCGTGCATGCGATAATTTACTCACACTGTCAATGGTCATGGAATTGATTTGCTCTCTGATTGCAAGCACTATTTTATCTCTGCTGTGGAAATAAAGTGTGAATCTGTTCGATCCATCTGACTAATTTTCAAAAGGAAGACTGAATAAAGACTGTTGTCTATCTTCAAAGGAAGAAAAAAGACGAATAAAAAGACCAAGAAAAGTCGATAGCTCTTTGCATTGACTTTGACTGTAATCAGTTGTGCAAAAAATTTGTTTCGCGTCCAGTGTGCAAGCGGCTTTACCGAGCATAGAACTCAAGCATTATATATGCACTGCCTAATGCCCAGGCAGCATATGGTTGGCTGAGAAAGATGTAAAGTTGTTAATTTGCATCATTGATTCAGTAGCGCTGATTAAGTCAGGTCGAGTTTCAATCAACCGCCTTTGATCTGACATCAGGACAATCAATATAGATACTATATGTGCTGATTCAGATAGTTACATTAAACAGTGGTTGCTGTAATTATTTACTGTATTCAAATGTGCCTGACATTCTGGAAACCTGCCTGTGAGGTTTCGGTGACGTGTGCGCACTCCGCGCCGGTCAGCCAAATTACCACTGTACAGTAAGTGAACCATGCTGGAGCTGGCGAGCTCTCTGCGCAACTGCAGCGAAGACTTTTTCTATGAAATTCTCACTGCGTCTTGATGAATAACTGACACCTCCCCCTACTACGCCGCCACACCACCTCACGAAATTACCACTGCGCGGGCTGCGCCAGACGAAATTACCACTGCGTGGGCTGCGCCACGCTACGCCACCTGCGCTGCGCCAAGAAATTAGAGCCCCTTGTGTGAAACTCTCAATGACCCTGCTATATGGCCCAGTACCAAAACCGACCAAGCCAAGTCCATTCTTGTTAGTAGAGAAGTAGCTGCATTTCAAATCAGAAGTGGTAAGTACCCAGCCTTAGTCAGGGATAGAAGCATTGGGGGTACCAGTAGGAGCTTTACAAATGCTTTACTCAGTAGCTCTCTACCAAATGGGAAAACTGTGACTAAGCAGTGGCTACTTTACTCCCCTTCAACGGGCTGTGTGTATTGTTTTGCTTGCAAACTATTTTCCAAAAAGCACAATACTTTGATTCATGCATTTTCTGACTGGAGACATTCAGAGCGGATTGGCGAGCATGAGAGGCGTGTGGACCATAGGGCTTGCATGCTAGCATTACATAATCGCTCCAGAGGCACAGCAACAATTGATTCTGATATTGTCAAAAAAATTGATGCAGAGAGACAACACTTGCAGGAGGATTTGAAAAGAGTTGTTGCAGTCATCCAGTTTTTGGGGGAGAGGGGACTCGCTTTCAGGAGAGATGATGAGCTACTAGGATCAGCCCACAATGGTAATTTTTTGGGCATCATTGAACTCTTGGCCAAATTTGACTCATTCCTAGCTGAACACCTCCAAAGTTTTGGTGGCAAGGGGAAAGGCTCTGTGTCTTACTTATCATCAACAGTCTGCGAAGAATGGATCCATTTAAAGGGGGAGAGAACAAAGCAAGCAATTGTTAATGAGCTCAAAGAATCAAACTACTTCTCTATTATAGTTGACTCCACTCCAGATCTTGCTCGTGTGGACCAACTCACTTTTATTTTCAGGTTTGTTAATAATGACGGACATGTAGTTGAGCGTTTTCTGGCTTTTGAGCCAATTGAAAACCAAAGTCGGGACAGTTTGGCTGAGTATGTTGTTGCCATGGTGGAGAATCTGGGCCTAGACTTATCTAACTGTAGGGGCCAGTCATTTGATAATGCAAGTAACATGTCAAGAAAGTATAATGGAGTCCAAGCTCATCTTAAACTAAGATACCCATTGATTTGTTACGTCCACTTGTGCAGCACATTCATTAAATTTAGTTGGTGTCAATGCAGTTGATAGTAGCCCAGAAGCTGGATGTTTTTTTGACTCAGTTCAGGCAATGTACACATTTTGTGCATCATCTACACACAGGTGGGGAAAGGTTTTCCATGGCACTGATGTCAAACTCACATTGAAATCACTGTCAGGTACTCGGTGGAGTGCACAAGTCGACTAAGGCTCTTTGGAAATATTATGCACAACTGAGGGAGGCATTCAATGCTATTTCTAAAGATATGGAGGAGAAACATGAAACTCGAAGGGAAGCCTCTGGACTCTGTGGCAAATTGGACACGCTTGAGATCTGCAGAATTGCTAATTATTTGAAGGTCTGATATTGTGTTCTATCCACACAGTTCTGGGAAACGATACTACAAAGGTTCCAAGCCACAAGTCTGCAGTTGCAGCAGCATGATATTGACATATGCACAGCTACACAACTTCTCTTGTTTTTACGAGACTTCGTGGCAGCACAAAGAGATCACTTTGAGGTGTTTGTAGATGCAGCTTTAAATGTCACCACTACTGTCTCCCAAGAGTACTGGCATGACCTCCAGCACAGGCCCAAGTGTAGCATTTGATGGAAAGGACAAGTTTCAGATCGAAACTTTCAATGTTGTCATTGACAAACTTGTGTCCTGTCTTGACCACCGTTTGAATGCATACAAACATTTAACCGAGCTATTTAATGTTCTTTTCATGCCCGACAATATCTCCAAGATTGAGCTCACTTTAAAGGCTAACTCACTCGCTGCAGCATATCATTCAGATTTGAACATGAACCTGGCAGATAAACTGATTCAATTCAAATCATTTATATCAAAAAACGCCCAAGTTTAATGCTCAAAACCATGATAGATTTGGGTTTACAATCAACCTTTCCAAATGTCTACATAGCACTTTTTTTGACAGTGCCTATTACTATTTGTGTAGGGGAGCGTTCATTCTCCAAACTGACACGTGTTAAAAATGAACTCAGGATTAGGCATTAGATGCCTAAATGTTATACATATACTCAGTCCATATGAAAACGCACCACTCACGAAATCTGGAATAGCTCCACGGATTGATAAGTGAAGTATATACCAATGATGCATTTGAGATAATGAATGATTTAAGAAGACATGCAAACAACATTCAATTTCATTCATGATAATGTTACTGCGCGAGAGAGGTTTAATTGGTGAAGGGGTCAAACAGGAAAGTCAATAACGGGTGTGACCGCCATTTGCATTGACACATGCGGTGCATCGTCGTCGCATGGAGTTGATCAGTCTCTGGATAGTGTTCTGAGGGATAGCATTCCACTCCTGAACAAGGGCAACCTCTAGTTCTCGGATGTTGTCCATCTGGCGTCGACGTGAAAGATGTCGTCCAATTTCATCCCATAAGTGCTTGATAGGGGAGAGGTCGGGTGACAGAGCTGGCCACTGAAACACGGGGATGTTCTGCTGTGCAAGGTACTGCATGGACACCCTTGCAGTGTGTGCCCTAGCGTTGTCCTGTTGGAACGTGTGGACATCGTGGTGTTGGTTGAAGAGCGGCACAAAATGGTTCTGCAGCACCTGGTCCCGATAGTAGACGCCGTTCACCCTTCCTCTGCAGATATGGAGAGGGGTTCTGTGACGGTAGCTTATTCCACCCCACACCATAACACTGCCACCACCCCAACCTTCCGTTTGAACGACACAATCGGCGTTATAACGTTCACCATGTCTCGGCCAAACACGTATACGGCCATCTGCGTTCCTTAAGTGAACGTGACTCATCAGAAAAGATGATACCGTGCCATTGTCTTTGTCACCAATTCTGGTGCCTGTTTGCCCACTGTAGACGCTGGTTTTCGGTGACGATCCGTCAATATGGGGCCGAAATAAGGATGTCGTGCACGCAGGCCTGCAGCTCGCAGACGGTTCCGTTCGGCGTTGGGGTGAATGAATCCACGTCGTCCTTGGACTTGAGCAACCGTTCTTGTCGCTGGTAGTGTTTGGTCTCGGACATGATCCCGTATGATCTGACGGTCCTGACGTGCTGTTCTCACACGTTGTTGACCCAGTAGAGGACGGTCCCGAGTGCTCCCCGTTTGCAGAAACCTTTGATGGAGTCTTTTGACTGTTGTGTGTGCGCAGTGTAGTCGTCTGGCAATTCCCCTGGTGCTGGCGCCAATTTGAAGCATGCCTATGGCACGTTCCCGTTCAGGGGCTGTAAGTCCCTGTAAGTGTCGACGTTTCACTAGTGTCAGTGAAGAAGTGAAATTTTATTCGGATTCACATGCTTTTAAAGGCAATGTGTGCACAAATTCAGAGTGAAATTCATTTTTCCCGTGGTGTGCGTGCAAGATGTTGCGTTTTTGCAAAAAATTGCCGAGCGTTACAGTTAACTTGAAATTCTCGCATTTCTTGCACCTGGCATGTCGGGTGACGTCACTGTAGTGTTGCTGTTGTATAAAAATTATATTGAAGTTCATTTGAACTTAAATATTGACTTTTTTCAAGTGGTGCGTTTTCATTTGTGCTCAGTATATTACACACAATAATAAATTAATTTTACAGGAGTGGAAACTGTAAAATTAAATTGTATTTCTCCCTCTAGCTTAAACTAGCTTATTTCAGTTTCACAGCTGGTTCACAAATGTATCAAAATCTCCCCCTCCTTTAGAACATAACACATGCAGGCTGCCAGTGTGAAAGTGCAACGTGATGTTCGTTTTTTTGTTTTATTCTCTGTTAGAGTATCCTCTCTTCTTCCCTTGTTTAATCTAGATGGCAGAAAATAATAGAGCAAAAGTTAATGTAATGAACATACCATTACAAATCGCAGATTAAAACAAGGTAAGACTTTCATAGTGTGGGCGGCAGGAAGACAAATGGATCATACAGCTAATAGCAAGATTTACTGTAGCCACAAAGATTTAAGGGAAAACAATAGGGTTTCCTTTATCATATGCCCGCCGTGGCACTAGTTACCAAGAAAGTCATAAGAAATATTATTTGGACTGCTTATTTTACATAGGGTGTATATGTTGTATCTTATTCTACGGTCAGATTCATAGCATGACAGACTGTCTAGCTAACGCACTGGCGCCTCTCAACTACATAAGTCCGCGGTGCACCTCTGACAGACAACCCACATGTTGCGGTTTAGCCAGTAGTTTTGAATATGGCAGGATGTTGATAGTCTTTGTGATTGCGCTTGCTTTAGAATTTAATTCTGTATGCGTCTTTGCATTAACTTCGTTGTTGGCCATGAGCATATAGCTACCCTTTTAACAGTCTTTCTGCTGGTTTGCATTTAACTCTGGTTACACACAGAGCCGTGGCTGTTGAGACATTATTGGTTTAATGTGCCAGGCTGTAGTTGCCTTCTTCGGGAAAGACGTAATTTCTTCATGTTCGAACTAGCACACTAGGTTGTGCAATGTTGCTAACCGGTTGGATTTAGCACTGCAACAATAGCATTCTTGGCGTTTTTGATAATTTAATTTTTAACGTTTTTTTGGGGGGGGTTGGGGGCCTCCGCGAACTCTATGCCCAGGGGCCCAGACGACCCATATTCCGCCCCTCAAGTATCTTCCAAGCACAATTGACCATAATCAGCTGATCACATGGTGCGGTCAACAGATGAGACCACTCATAAAGCCCTGCATTTCTCACTATAATGATTTTCAGTTCATCTTATAAAATGGGATAATTTAATACAACCTCAATTCCGAAATAGTTGGGATAAAGTGTAAAATATATTTCCTTCGGTTGAAGCATGAAGTAGAAGGAAATTGTTTTCTCCGAGTGGTATGAAACTCTAGTAAGGACATCGGCCACTGGAGGGTGTGGCTATAAAAGGGTCATGTAAATGGAAAGGCGCTCTCTCGCTTCATGTGCAGTTACGGCTGGTTTACTCTTTTTCATAAACAATGGAAGAAAAACTTGATGCTGTTTTGCAAAACATGGAAACAAACAAGCTGCAACTTCAAGCAATGTTCAAATAAAAAATTTCAACATTGAGAAGTGAGTTTAACCAGACATCGAATGAAATGAAAAACTTGAAAGCGGAGGCAGGGTATTCATGGAGAAAGGAAGGAAATAAGATTCAATATAAGTTCAATGAGGAAACTATTGATATTTTTCGTACAGCAATTACGGCAGTGCAGACAGGGTGTTTTAAGGAAGCTGTAAATACTTTGAATGCAGAGTTGGAACCGGTAACAAGGAGTAATAAACTGACAAAAATAACTGATTCTTCAGAAGGCGGCTGGGAAACTGTGCGTCAGTATGTGGCCACTGATCTTGCCGATGATTCAAAAGACGATAAGGCAATCGAAAGAGTGAATAATAGAGCTGTCAGAAAAATTTGTCAGAGGCATGCATGGTATTCACCGTTTGGGAACAAACAAGCTCGCAGGAGTGCGACGATCACCCGTCCTGTGCAGCTTCCAGACAATCAGTCAGCCCTTTTGTGGCAGAGGTCAGAGGTCCGAAGCTTGCTTTGCATGCAGCGAATTCTCCCTCTTTCAGAGACACTGCCCTTACCTCATCAACGCCAGTAGTCAAGGGACATCAGCCGGAGGTGGTACAGCCACGAGGCAGTGATGCAAGGCACGACTTGTCAGTAAAGTAAATTTCGACAAATTTTGTGGAAATATGGATGAAATTTATATGAAATACTGACAGAAAACTATTTAGATTACAATGAGGGTAGAGCTGAGATTTTAGTCGGGGGTCATCTACAAGCTTCGTTAGAGTTTTGGATAAGTAGGCCTATTGAGGCTTCACATTTTGTGCTTGATATTATCAAAAATGGTAATAAAATTCCTTTTATTTCAAGGCCTAACAAAATGTTTTCTAGAAACAATCGATCTGCTGAAGAACTCAGCAGTTTGGTTTCGAAAGCAATTGACTAAACTTTCGCCCCATACACAGTTTTTGGGATTTGCATGGTCAGATAGTTTTGGAAACTTACGCTATTACAACTTTCTGGTTCTACCTTTTGGTTTGACGTCCGCACTATATGTGTTTACTAAAGTGACGAGGCAGCTTGTAAAGAAATGGCGTTCTGAAGGTCATAGAATTGTGACGTTCTTAGATAATGGAATATTGTCTGAAGATTCGAACCAGGAAACCTTAGCCATGGGTCTGGCAGAGAAAGGTTGCCTCTTATTGCCTCTGCTTTTGTGCCTAAAGTATACAAGTCGTCCTGGTCTCCGTCTCAGTCCTTAGAATGGCTTGGGTTTGGCATACGTACTATTACTATGATTTTGAGTATGCCAGACAGGAAAATAGAGAAACTGTTGAGCACAGTAAGACGTGCTGAGCTTTGGATTAATACAGTGGTTCCCAAACTTTTTCTGCTGGGCCCCCCTTTGGTACATAAGAAAATTTTTGTAATACATTACAAATACAATACAAAAATAGGTAATACATTTGCACATTTTGTTATCAGAGTTCATTGCAGTTTATTTCACACATTGTAATGAATATAAACCTCAACCTTTCTTTTTTGAAAAAAATATAAGTAAACAGTCATAAACTGTAGGTTGTCATAAACTACAACTAGGCTACTTTTAGAGTTAGAAATAACAAAATAGCAAACAACCACGGTGTAATTATTTTAAGTGTAACTGTTTTCAAGCACCTTAAGGCCCGGTCACACCGCCCGAACTTTGCTGGAGCGTTCCTTGAACGGTACGGAGGGGGGGCCAAATTTCGACAATGCTCGTCACCACGCACAAAATCGGAAAAAAATCAAAAACACGGGCGTTGGCTTAGCGGTGCACTGCTGAAGCCGGCATTGCTTTAGCGTTGGTTTTGCGGTAGCGAGCGTTGGTTAAGCGGTGACGCGAGCGTTGGTATAGCGTCGTTCTGCGCGTGCGGGCTTTGGCTCGGCGGGGGTATAAAGTTGGTCTAGCGGCATACTGCTTGTAACTACGGAGCTGAACGGATCGTTTTGATACAAGTTCTGATAGACATAACTCTGTCTCTTCTTCTCCTCTCTCTTCTCCTTCTGTCAACAGCTTGTTGCAATCTGAGGAGGTTCTGATTCTGCTGCTGGACTGGTGCACCAATCATAACAAGTCTCTCAGCATCCATGGTGATACAGTTTTGCTGTAACTTCGAGCAATTTCGATATAGGTGAGCTCTGAACTCAACGGCAGCTCGATTCCAAATGAGCTCCTGGTCCATTTCTCCCCGTATTCATAGCCAAATTCTGGTCCCGCTCCGACACCTCTGTACCAACGCCCAACCAAAGTTCATCGCCGCCATGGCTCGCTGCTTCAACGCCCGACACCGTTCCAGCAACCCCGTGTCCGCTCGTAAAACGCTCCACCGAAGTTGGTGCAACGTTTAATCGCCGCCCGGGCAACGCTGGCGAAGATTTCTGCGTTGGCCTAGCGGACCCAAGCGTCCACGAACTTGTGTCTAGCGGGGGTGAACTTTGCGGGGCGGAAAATTGCCCCCTCCTCACCGCTGGCAATATTTTGTGCAGCTCAAAACTTTCGGAGTGGTAGGAGGGCCCCTCGAGAAACATCAGCGGTGGCCGAGCGTATACGGCGTTGCTTTAACGGGGGCCACCTTTTGTTAAACGGTGGTGAACGGTTACGAGCGGTGATGAATTTTTTTCACCGCTCCAGGAACACTCCAGCAAAGTTCGGGCAGTGTGACCAGGCCTTTAACTGTGTAATTATGTTCAATGTAACAGGTTGATATTTTAATATTCAACAACATTACTATTTATGCATTTTCTGGACACCAACAGAAACTTACTTGCATACAGCCAATCAGCAACCTTGTGCCGGAAGGAGTGTCTCGAGACAGATTTTCTTTCTTCACTGGCCTTGCACTTTTAAGTTAAAATAGGTTAACCGAGATTGCGTCAGCTTATTCTAGTAAATATGAATGCTCTGAACAGATGATTTTTGTCTAGCCTAGCTGGCAACATTAAAAACAATTGGCAGGTTTGGAAACGGCCACCGTAATTTTCCAATTAAGGACACGAAAATGTAATAATTCAATACCTCTTTTAAAATCATTAGGCTGTATCACACCCCTCTGCCTGAATATAGCCGTTTACTTAAAATTATGTTTCTATGATGCAGAAAGAAAGCACCATAATCAACCTATATTAACAGCCGACAGCGAAGTACGAAAAAATTTATGAACACCACTTGCCTAACCTGCCGATATGTTTGTAACGTTCAGTTGCTAGGCTAGATAAAAATCATCTGTAGGCCAACAGAACATTCATATTATCAAGAATAAGATGACGCTATCTCGGTTATTTTGGATATATCGGATTTTGTTCGGTGTCACTTACCATTTTATTATCAATATGCCAGATTAGTGCAGGGTAAAAAGCGGCGAGTTGGGTATCGCGAGACTACATTGATTGTAACCAGCTCATTTTACCAGCTTCATATATTTGAACAACTTCATTCATAACAAATTATTTATGAAAATGGCAGGCTAGATGAATGATTAGGCGAACAGTTATGCTGAAAGTAAGGCAGGCATTTACAATGTAATTGCAGAATTCTGGGCAGCGAATTGACTGTATGCAAATAATTTTCTGTTGGTGTCCGGAACTCTAGTGGGGGGGAAAAAATTCGCTCCCCACCCCACTTTGGGAACCACTGGATTAATACCAGTTCCAGTGAGATGAGTAGCATCTGTAGTGGGGCAGATAATTTCTATGAAGCTAGTGTTAGGTCCTGTCTCACAGCTTATGACCCCATCGCTAAGTGTTGAAATAATGTCCTGTAGGTCATGGTGCTGTAAAATAAGACTGATGACGAACAGTCACAGTTAAAAGTTAAAAGTTTAGTCAGACTGATAATCAGAATCTTGCATAGATTTTCATAAAGGCAGTATTAAATCACACCTGCAGTCTGTCATGTTGCAAGAGTTTGATATTTGCTTGAAACACAGCATTGATATGCAAATGCAGTGGATACCACGGAATGAGAATGAGGAAGCAGATTTCCTTAGCCGTTTGGTTGATTATGATGATTGGGGGGTCTGCAGAGGTGTGTTTCAAAATATAGACGAGAGGTGGGGCCCACATCAGGTAGACCGTTGTGCCTCTTATTATAATGCTAAACTGGTAAATTACAACTCCCGTTACAGCAATCCAGGCTGTTCAGCAGTGGATTGTTTTAAAGTGGACTGGGGAGGTGTGATGAAATGGGTTGTTCCCCTGGTATGTTTGGCATCCACAGTCATCAGATACATGGCAGAACTTAAAGCTGTTGGCTTCTTGATAGTCCGGGAGTTGAAATTGTCTGCTTTCTGGCCACTATTGTGTTCAAAGTCTGGATTCATTTTACAAATGAGAGATATCATATATTTGCCAAGATCAGAAGAAGCTCATATTGCTAGTAGAATAAAAGGAAGTTTGTTTGAAGAAAATGATTTACACTTCAACATGTTAGCACTGCTAATTGACTTCCGTTCATGTTGATGTATCTGGTACAGTTGTATTTTGTGATGTTTATGGAGAAGAGATTGACCGTCTTCCCTCTGGTGAGAGTTGTTTATGAGCTGTCCGGTCTGTTATCCTACTGTTGGGATTCTATTATCTGCCCATGCCTTGTTAAAGTTCTGTGCCTGGCCTAGCCATGTTAATTGATTTTTGTGCCTAGTGACCTCTGCCTGTGTTTTGACCATTCTTAGTATTGTGTATTGTGTTTTGATATTTTAGAAATCCTGGTTTATTATTCTTCATGTCTTGTATTTTTCTTAGTCTTTGCCATGTTTCCTAGATCCCTTGCCATGTTTATTTTCTGTCATGCCTTGCTTTGCACTTCGTTTACCCAGTCTTGTCTCATGTAGGTCTTTGCTCACGGTCCCTTGTCATGCATGCCACTCATTCAGGTGATTTATTAGTTTCTGGGTTTCAACCTTCTTTCATTATCTCGTGTTCTTCTTTCCTCTCTCTTTTGCTATCTGCTAACCCATAGTTTGTTGTTTTCACTTAATTAGTTACCTATATTAACATTGTATATTTTAACTAACTTACTAACATGCACTCGGGATTGTATAGCTGCACATACTAATTGACTAACGATCTCTCAGCAGTCGCCCAATTCTAGTCTCCGCCTCCTTGCCTATCCCTAATTATCTCTGCTGCAGTTTTCTGTGGATCTCCACTAATACTTTATGCTTTCCTTTTCTTTAATCTATACACTTTTGTACTCCTTGACTGGAGCTGTTGTTTTGTATCTAGGTTTGTCTTGTAATCCCTGTCTGCGTTTTGGCTTTTGCCAGATTCATGTAAATAGATTATTCCTCCTGTGTCACTCCTGATTATTGTATCATTGATTGTACCTGCTTCTCCCTGGTCATGTGTTCACCCTGGATGTGGATTTAAGATGTCTGTTCATGCAGTTCCTTTGTCAGATCGTTCTTCCTAGTTTCCTGTGCCACGTTTGTTTTCCGCCTTGATTCTTAGTGATTTATCTTTCTGACTGGACCGCCTGACTTCGAGCTTTGCATATTCCCTGTATTGTACCGCATTCTTGTTTATCGACCTCTTTTTGACGTCGGATTTTGTGATTAGTGCCCTGGTTTTGACTCTGGATTACGCCCATTGGAATTTGTTTTTGGATTGCGGACATTGTACTGTTGCCAGCTCTGTTGGGGGGTTTCCCCGTTCAGAAATAAAGCCTCCTTTTTGCATTTACCTGGTTTTCGCAATTGGTTCATTTCGTAAATCTTAACACCTACTCAAGAGCTGATTCAACAATTAAAAAGTATAATTATACGGCGTGGAGAAGGTGGGCAAGGAGTTGTGGCATGCCTGAGGTGGTGCCTATATCACCTCTGTATTGTGCTATGTACAGCGCCCTCCATAATTATTGGTTAAGTACACAATAATATAGGACCAAAATGAAAAAAAGAGGAAAATCCAACCTTTTAATTCAAGTGCATTTATTCAGTGGGAAAAAAAAATCCCACATGAAGAAATAATTATTTTTCATCAAATCATGTGTGCCACAATTATTAGGACCCCTGATGTTAATACTTTGTACAACCCCCATTTGCCAACAGAACAGCACCTAATCTTCTCCTATAATGTTTCACAATATGGGAGAATACATATGGGAGAGGGAGCTTTGACCATTCCTCTTTGCACAATCTCTCTAAATCATCCAGCGACCTGGGTTGTCTCCTCTACACTCTCCTCTTCAGCTCAATCCACAGGTTTTCAATGGTGTTGAGGTCTGAGAACTGAGATGGCCATGGGAGGAGCTTGATTCTGTGTCTGGTGAACCATTTCTGTGTGGATTTGGCCACATATTTAAGGTCATTGTCTTGCTGAAAGACCCAGTGATGACCCATCTTCAGCTTTCGGGCAGAGGCCACAAGATTTTGATTTAAAATGTCCTTGCATTTCAAAGCGTTCACAATGCCATGCACCCTAACAAGGTTCCCAGGGCCTCTGGAAGAGAAACAGGCCCACAGCGTCACCAATCCTCCCCCATACTTCACAGTGGGCACGAGGTGCTTTTCTGCATACTCATCTTTTGTGTTCCGCCAGACCCACTTAGAATGTTTGTTGCCAAAAAACTCTATCTTGGTGTCATCTGACCAAAGCACACGGTCCCAGTTGAAGTCCCAGTACTGCTTAGCGAACTCCAGATGTTTACGTATATGATTGTGAGTAAGAAAAGGTTTTTCCCGTGCATGCTTCCCAAACAGCTTGTTGGCATGTAGATAGCACCTGATGGTTGTTTTGGAGACTTTGTGATCCCAAGATGCTACCATATGTTGCAATTCTTTAACAGTGAGCTTTGGAGAACTTTTTATCCCCCGCCAACACGAAGTGGGAGGGGGATATAGGTTTGAACTCCGTCCGTGCGTGCATCCGTGCGTCCATGAGTGTGTTTGGCCGTCCATCCGAGAGAAAAGGGACAACTTTTCTCAGAGACTATCACAGATAGGACAACCAAATTTGGTGTGTAGTTTCAGTCCATAAAGGCCTTGATGGAGTTCGAAAATAAGAAGCGCACGATTGGCGGGGGATGTTGTAGACCATGTCGACTTGTTATTTCTCTTACTATCCTCCTCACTGTGCGTGGTGGCAAAATAACCTTGCATCCGCGTCCAGGCTTGTTTACCACTGTTCCAGTTGTTTTAAACTTCTTAATGATTCCTCTGACAGTAAATACGGGCAGCCGCAGGCGAGTGGCTATTTTCTTATAGCCATTGCCTGACTTGTGAAGGTCGACACACATCTGCCTTACTTGAATGGTGTGTTCCTTTGTCTGCCCCATGTTGAAGCATGGATAAGAGAAATGGCCTCTGTGTCACGTCATATTTATACCCCAGGGAAACAGGAAGTGATTAATTACTAATTAAATGTTCCTAGATACTCTAATCAACTTTGTAAACTACTGTAGAAATGACAGAAATACTTCAATTACATTTATTTCCAAGGAATTGTTAGGGATGCCAATAATTGTTAAACAGGTGATTTTATAAAAAATATTTGTTTTTTTAGTCAGGGATTTTTTTTTTCTCCCTAAAAATTCACTTGAATTGAAGGATACATTTTTCTACAATTGTCAGTGTCAGAATATGCTTCTGCAATAAAAATTGAATTTAAGGCTTTTAACACATCTTAACCAGGTGTGCCAATAATTATGGAGGGTGCTGTATCTGCTGTCAGTGGCACAGCAAAGTGATTCGGCAGTCCCAGTTTTAAATGCTTTTTATAGCCTCAATCACGCCCATTTTAGCATTGGGCTCGATAGCCCTACAGAAAATAGTTTAGTAAAAAATGTATTAGAGGCGGGAAAACGAAAGCTAGCCAGGAAAGTAGAGAAAAAGGAACCAGTTACAGTGGCCATTTTAGAGCATTTACATGAGTCAAAAGGTGGAAGTGAGTGATTTTTGGATATTAAATGTTTTTGTTAGGTTTTGCAGTATTCCTAAGATCTGCAGAATTGCTCATTATTTGAAGGTCTGATATTGTGTTCTATCCATAATATATGACTCTGTTTATTGAAAAATCCAAAACAGATATCTGCAGAGATGGAGTCTGGCTGGTTGTAAGCAGAACATACACAAAGCTGTGTCCCATAACTAGTGTTGAAAAGTACTTGGCAAAAGCTGAAATTGATCCAAACTCTGATTGTTTTGTTTTTAGAAGTCTCACAAAATGTGATAATAGTTATAAATTACGCAAGGATAATGTTCCTATGTCTTATACTAGACTTAGAGAGGCATTTGTTGAGGCCTTAAGTCCTTTTGCTGAGGATGTTAGGAAATACTTCAGCTTAGGTAGTGGCAGCGCTACAGCAGCAGCAAACAATGGCATACCAGAACGGGTGTTCAAGCGACATGGACACTGGAGGAGTGAAAAAGCCAAGGATGGGTTCAATAAAGATGATTTAGAAAGCCTAGTAACCTTTTTTCTATCTCTGGGAGCAGTGGCGAAGCGAGGCACTTTTCATCAGGGTGGCCAGACTGAGGCCATTGCTCACACAGTGGTGGCACAGAAACTGATATCTTATTTTTTCCAATGTGGAAAGTTGCTGTAGATCTAGTAGTGTTTCTTAGTCACTCATTTACTTAGCTATACAGGCAGTGACTGCCATGTAGAATTACATCATGAAGACCCGCATAATAAGCTTTTAATATATGCCTAAACTAATTTTTAAAAAAGATCTGGAACAGTTGTGAAATTAGTGTATTTTTCATTGGTGATAAATCTCACAAGAAAATTACAATTTATGACACAAGAATATTACAGAAGGCACTTTTATCAACAAACCTACGCAGTTTTATTCTCCTGCCTTTTGCAGCAATATTAATTTGAAGGGCTGTAATAAAACATTTCACGCATAAGTTAATGTAGAAACGCAAATTTGTAAATTAAATAGAAGAAAAATTGCGTTCGCTTGCTAGCTAGCCGTCCCACTGACTTGAATAGACAGCTGACGAACAAACACTTTCAATTTGGAAGGGCCAGTCCCGTCTTCATCTTGGATTTACAAAGATGAAACTTAGCTTTTCTGTTTGTTTTATAATCCCATACAAATGAAAGGATTATTGAGTCTAATTTTTTTTTAAAGATATTTGGGGGATAAAGACAACAATGTTTTGGAGAAGGTATCGTAGCTTTGGGAGAAATATCATCTTTATCGCATTCACTCTACCTATTAATGACAATGGTGTTCTCCGGAAGCTGTTACATCCACATTCTCGTAAATTCACTTATTTTAGCATGTCACCACCGAAAATGAACGATGAAATGTGCACTGTCGATTTCGCTATAGTCTTTGTGTTGCCAACTTGGCGACTTTCTCGCTAAATCTGGCGACTTTCCGGTGACATGCTCAAATAAGTGAATTTACGAGAATGTGGATGTAACAGCTACGTCTTATAATTCATTGTTATACATTTGCATTAACAATAACGTCATATTTGGAAGTTTTACCAACCAACCGAAGGAGACACGCCTGATTCCGCCATCTCTGAAAGAAGCCTGGGCCTGTACACGCTAGCGCAGTAAATGGAAAAGACGGATGTGATAGAAAATGTTGCAGTTTCATAGTCTTATGCTACCGAGTCAACAGTTTATGTTGCTGTTTTCCAGTTTCGGTAGCAGGGTTTAATTTTTCTGTTGCTATTTACGCGATTAATGTGTGCATTTCAAAGTTTTTGTTCGCTGAGACTATGTTTTCTTTGGTAGGCCTGGTTTATTAGAACAAGTTAATTTCATTAGATCTATTCACTTGTACTGTGTTTGATTGCGGAATTCCTTAGCTCACACTAGGGAGGCAGACCCGGAAAACTGTGTTCTGCCAAGTCCCGCCCAGCTCCACCCTTCACAGAGCTGGCCAATCAGAAGAAAGTGGGCACACGGGGAGGGGGGCCATAGCAGAGGAGCCCACTCAAACAAGGCATTTTAGGCAGAGGCTGCAGTGGACTACAAATGGGGTTTTTTGAGAATGGCAGTATGAGCTAAATAAGGACCCTTTTTAGACTTTGAATGATCAGGAGTTCCCTAGGGGAGCCCAAGATCAAAATATAAACTTGGAAATGTTGCATAATAGGTCCCTTATAAATAAGGAGTCGCAGTCCTTTGTGATAACTATCCCTGAATTTATAAACCTCTCCTCTGTTATTTTAAATGGGAGATGCTGGGGCCATTCTTTATCCTTAATCTAAATTGGCATGTGAATGAATTGGGGAAAAAGGAGCGCGTCTAGGGTAGAATATCAAAATCACAGTACCAGGTGCTCTTAGGCAAGGGGCAAAGAATGTAACAAAAATATGGAAAAAGAGTCTAAGGCACTCTGGTAGTGAAAAAAGTAAAAAGCCTTTATTAAATGGCTAATGCATCGGCAAGATTAAAAAGCGCGCCTATGCGTTACGGCCATACAGGCCTTCATCAGGGTGACAAACCCGTTTGTGAATCAAGACACCATTCATATAGATTAGGAAAGGAAATGACATCATAAGAAAAACAGGATATATAAAACCTGATAAACAACAATAAAGGACACAATATTGCACTTATGATGGGCAAGGAAAAAAAACAGATCAGAAAAAACTCACATAAGACATGTCCCACCCAGAAACACAAACATATATCATAAAAATGGAGAATAGTCTATTTCTTCATTTATACCTGGAAATTCTGTCACCCCCCCCCCTTCGACAACTGTGGACCACCTCAATAACCATAGCTTTCAAAGAATTTGGGTCTTCATGGCCAGCCAACCTATAATATTCAGCCATGGGATATTTGTCATTCGCTGTTCTGATGGCATAAAGATGTTCGGATATCCTATCCCTCAGTCCCTGTTGAGTGCGGCCTATATAAAAGCACCCACATAAACACTCCAACCTGTACACGACAAAAGTGGTGTTGCGATTTGCAAATGAGTTTAACGAGTAAGTACTGGGAACACTAGAATCCGTAAAGGTTTTAGATTTAACGATGTATTAGCATTGATTGCAGTTCCCACAAGGGTAGTTGCCGAAGGGTTTGAAAAGGCAAGTGGGTTTGGTTTTGGGTGCCAAATCACTGTGAACCCGCCTGAAAGAGAAGGCTGGGGGCTCTGCAAAAACAGCGTTTAAAGTGGAGTCACTCTCAATAATACTCCAGTTGCATTTTATAATGTCCCTAATTTGAGCTGCCTCTCGACTATATTGTGAGACAAAATAAACTTGTCTGGATTTTTTGAGCTTACGTGACTGTTTTAAAAGACTCTCTCCAACGACTTTTTTTAAGAGACCGATTTAACAGACTAGGCTTACATCCCCTTTGCTGAAAACGAGCATGCATCTGAAAAGCCTTTTCGTCAAAATCATCCTCTTTGTCACATATACGACAAAGTCTTTGAAATTGTCCAAAAGGTGTACTTTTAATCAAACCAGGGGGATGAAAACTGTCATCCCTAAGAATAGTATTACGGTCTGTACTCTTTCTAAAAACAGTCGTGTGGAGTTGACCATTTTCAGTTAATGAAATTCTTAAATCCAGGAAATTTATATTAGTTCTGCTGTACTCTATGTTCAACCTTAGATTCTGATTAAGGTAATTGACATATGTATGAAACTGTAGAAGTTCTTCTTCAGAACCTGAAAAAACATCAAAATGTCATCTATATATCTCCCATACCATTTTATCATCCCATAAAAAGGGTTGTCAGAACAGAGTATACACATGTCTTCCCACAAACGATAAAGCTTGTCCTGGAAAAGAAACACATTATTTTTTAATGTCCACTCAGTTAGTTGCACAAGAAAGTCAGTAGGGGGCACAGCATCGCCTGGTCTGAGCTGGAGATAGTGCTGTAGCGCATGTAAGCCCTCTTGATGTGGAATATTAGTGTACAGCGATTCCACATCCAAAGTCGCCATATAGCAAGATGCAACATCAGTGCATCTTTATCAATATCAAATTTATCAATCAAGCCCAGCAGAGCTGTAATTGAGGTGGGTGGCTGAGTTATGCAGAGAATTATATCTTCGGAATACAGAGATACCATTTTCATAGTATCATTTGGTTTGTGTCCATAAATATCAGGATGCGATCTTCTTTCAGCGAACGACTCAAGGGCTAACGCAAAGAGCAACGGACTCAAAACGCAGCCTTGCTTTGTTCCACGTCTAATACTAAAATTGATAGAGAGTATCTGATCAGTTTATATTTTTGTGCAAGTATTATTATAAAATACCTTGATCCAAGAAATAAACTTATTGCCGACTTCAAATTTTTCCAGGACAGCAAATAGGTAGGGCCATTCGTCGAAAGCTTTTTGTGCATCCGAAGCTAATATCCTGAGTTCTTCATTTAAATGTCTAGGGGAGTGCATAATATTATATAAGCGCCATAAAAAAAGAGTGCCTTTGTGGTAAGAACCTTGTCTGATCTGGATGTACTAATTTTCCTATTAAAAGGCTCAGCCTTTGAGCTAAAATTTTTGCCAGAATTTTTTGGTCCATATTTCGCAGGGAAATGGGTCTACATGAACCCACTTACTCTGAGCCCTTCCATTTTATTGAATTTAAAATAATAGTAGCGAAGGCCTGAATATACATTCTATTTAGATAGGGGACTAGTAATGTACTGAACGTTTTGTAGAATTCATTACCAATTCCGTCCGACCCTAGAGATTTATTATTTCTCAGTGATTTAATTGCTTGCATAATTTCCTTACATGTCATCTCAGCACCTAAGAAATCACAACCTGTTTTATCTAGAGTTGGCAGATTACATTCATCCAAGAATGCTTGTATGTCCCCTGGGGCAGCACTCACTTGAGATCTATCGTTATCATTAATCTATCGTTAATATCTTTACGAGAGGTCAAAAATTCTCCTGATTCTGCTTTAATTTTATGGATGGTGCGCTAACTCTCTGCATGACGTAACTGCCTCGCAAGTAATTTACGAGGCTTATAATGGTCATAATTCTGTGACTGTTGTAATCTACGTTATTTCTTTTCAGGCCTCCAAATGGAAACAACACACCCCCTAAAATAGGCCTTAAATATTTCCCTGTAATTTACTATTGTTTGTTTTTCTAAATGTTATTGAGCACCCATGGCTGGAGGGCCTATATAAATAAAATGTTGTAATTCCAATCAAGTACATAGATCATTCTTTGAAAAACCCTTTAATTAAATCTGAAAGTACTAAGTACCCTTCAATTACATCCTGATTTATTGATTTTAAATTGTGATGTTGTACAAAGCCAAAGTGATGAAAATGTGTTCTTATTCAACTGACTGAATTTACATTTTCACAATGAATGTACAATGTCAAATACAGCCAGCATAAATGCATGGCTTTCTGAGTTTTTAATCAAGGACCAAATCTGCCCACTCCGATGATGTGCCTGAACTCCATTTTGAAAAAGACAAGTAGACCCCCTTTATTGCACACCATCATCCCCCAATTAATTTAATGAAGCAGATCTTGGGATTGTATGTCATCAAGCTTGGGCATTTTAGCCAATATTCTCAAAAGCCTTGCCATAATACTGTATAGTCTACAGCAGATGTACATTTGCATAGCTTTTGCCTCTACCTGTCCAAATAATCCATCATGCTAATGAGCGACAAAATGAAGTGAAAAGCTTGTTTTAATAGTTTCTGTGCAGACTTGGGTTTTCTGCAGATGGGACACACCTGGGAGGACTGAGGCACTCACAAGTGAACAAGGCCATATGCAGATATTTAGCAGGTTTCTTTTACAAATAATAAAGGCTCATATAAGTATGACATCGTTGCAGCAGTCATAGTTTATGAAGAAATGATTATTTTTTTAGTGGTGCATATATGTTGCATCAGTAATCATACAATAAAGACTTCATGTAAATGTGCCAATATCTGAAACAGATGGCCACTTTCTTCCATAATTAAATCTCATTTGCTGAGAATTTTCAAAGCGTTAAGGCTTCACGGGAACACATGGATGAAATACACGGGCTGTTTACTGAGTTTTTTCGAATGCAGCACTGAAATGTTTGAGCAATCACTTGCATTAGCATCAGTAAAACAATTGAAGACATTTTGAGATCCCAGTTAAGTGAGATTTCAATAACTACTGACAAGTTGTGAAAGCTTGAGGGATTTATATCCTACCCCTCCCACTGAAGAAATGTCCCTTAGCTAAACAAGTCCTCAGTATAATGACCTTTGTGATTCAGCATTTCTTCTTCTTCTTCTTTTTGTTTATTGGCGGTTAGTATGCAGCTTAATAGCGCATTACCGCCACCTTCTGCTTCGGAGTGTGGATCAGACGGTAGATTTACTGTCTAAATCCCTTCCAAGAGGGGGGGGGGGGTTTGCCTACATCCTAGCCCTCCACCCTACCAATAATCCCTATCCATTTCACCCTATCCCTGGTGATCTATCAAATCCTAACAAAAATCTCTGTCTCCCTTAAGAACACTAACAGTGCCCTCACCCGTGCTCCCTCACTCATACTCAATAATCCTTTTAATGTGAATTCCTGCACACCTAACTCCCTCAGTGTATTCCTCATCACTTCACTCTGCGTTTCATACTGCTTACATTTCAAAATCACATGCTCCACAGACTCCTCCTCCTGACACCCATCACATAATCCCGTCTGGTGTTTTCCTACTATTTTCAGTGTTTTATTCAGTGCACAGTGCCCCAACCGTAATCTAGTCAGTACAATCTCCTCTGTCCTGCTGTTCCCATTACCTACCCTATTAACTTTGACACTCTTTTGAATATAATACAGATGCCTACCTTTCATTTCCCTTTCCCATCTTTCTTGCCACAATTGGTTTGTTTTTTTCCCAGATTACACATTTAACCTCTGCTTTACTGATACTTACTTGCATTTCAACATTTCCTTTCTTTAAAGCTGTCTTCGCCAATTCGTCAGCCCTCTCATTCCCCCTCAGCCCTACATGTGAAGGTACCCACAGAAATTTTACCTGAGCCCCGTTTTGAGTTATTCTTGTGACTGACTCTAGGACCTCATAGAGCATATTTTGACGGCTGTTTGAATGCAGCGATCTTATGCTTGCTAGGACTTAAGATGAGTCTGAGCAAATCAACACTTTACTTTGCCTAGTTATTTCCACCCAACGTAATGCAACGAGCACAGCCAGCATCTCCACTGTATAAACACCTAGATGATTCAAAGTTCTTCTGTTTATTTCAGTACCTTTTTCTGGTATTGCCACCCCAAACCATGTCACTCATGACTCTGGCATTTCCACATTTCTTAAAGAATTCAATATTTATTTGTTTCAGGACGACCAGAAAATAAACAAATAAATGCATTGTAGAGTATAGCAAACCATATATTGATGGATATTGTAACTGAAGTATTGGATCAGTTGAGTAGTCACTTTTTGGCCTCTGGAAAAAGTATGCATTTTCAGATCAAATGATTCCTTTGCTGCAAAATATAGTGTTTATTAATTTTTGGGGAAATGGGCCTTTAATTGACTATTTGAAAGCAACTGGCAAACACAAGGACTAACAGCATCACAGATCAAAACTGGGTACATCTAACTTTTGTGACAGGAGGAAATAGCCCAACTGAAGCACTTTTGTTGAAATGGTTGGTCAACCACTGTCATTAACTTTAAATCTAGTGCATTAAAGGTCCCGTGTTAACCAAATAATTTTGCTTATTGTAATTTTTTAAAAGATTTGATTTAACAGGGGATGCAAGGAGGCGCAAGGAAAGTGGCTGCTTGAACAGAACCTTTTATTTAGCTTTAATCCACTGACATCCATAACACTTAAACTTTAACTGCAAGTTAACAGTCCACATAACCATTTTATTCACAACCGAAATGCCAAATCTGCAGAAAAACAACGCTAACACGTTCCAACAACACCCGGATTCCAGGGCTAATGCTAACTTGAAGCCCAGACAGACATCCCCAAAAGCCCCTGATGCGTCTGTAATGGACTCGAGGTCCAATGCTGCGATTTTAGAGCTTCTCCAGAAAGTATCTGAGGACCAAGAAAAACATTTTGCGGACATTCAGAAAGGCCTGTTGGAAACTCTGAGCTGTTTCTGCTGTGGAGAAGAAGCTAGCCGATGTGCTCACGCAGATGTCCAGCACTGAGGCCCGGCTAGACATACTAGAAGATGCGGAGAAACAGCACTGTAACTGCCCCTCGGCTCCCGCCTCAAAGATCGAGAAGTTGAATGCCAAACTGGCCGAATACGAGGACAGGAAAAGACGGGTGAATTTACGCATAAATGGATTTCCAGAGCACGCTGAGGATAAGGACGCCATATGCTTTCTGAAAGAAATGCTCCCGGAGATCCTCAACGCCAATTTTCCAGGAGGACTGGACCTAGAGCGCGCTGACAGACAGTTGGCGCCAGCCAAGACTTAATTATTAATTTCACTTTTTGTAGAGCCTTATTTTCTTTTTGCCTCAGGACGGTTACAGCCTACTGGGGAGGGGGGATGGAAGTTTAGGCAATTTATACCCAGACACTCTGGCCCTCATTTATCAAACGAGCGTACACCAAAAAAATGCGTGTATGCCAAAACTGCCGCAAGGATCGGCATTTTTCAATCTGAACATCAGAAAACGGTCCACAAAAATCTCACGCCAGGTCTGACCAGGTGTACGCAAATTTGAAACCAGCGAACAACATGCAGGAATGAGTGCAGCTGTCAAAATGAGTAATAAACTAGCATCAATGCGGATGTCATGCTGTTGTTGCTCTTATAAGTAAAATGAATAAATAGTCTAAATAGATTAATTGGCGAAATTAGTAAATGAAGTCATGAATATATTAATACGTAAATAAATTGGACACCTGTGTTGAGAAATGAATTAAATTTATGTTCTGAGACAACCTGCTTGTCAGGCTAGACGGCTGACAATTACAATCAGTTTGATTAAGCGCAATGCGCAGCTTGGCAGATATGCAGTGTGGTAGGTCAGATGCTCATCCAGGCAGATATATACTGAACAACAAAAGAAACGCAACAGGCACACTGGAAAATAAGTTTTTGCGTAATTATTTTAGAAAATCAAATGTATTACTAGCGTTTGCACATTTACACTCGTTTCATCAAACTTTTCTTTATTTTGCGGTCACTTCGACTAAGTAACCATAAGAGTACATTAACTAACTAGCTAACTTGCATTTCTTTTGTTGCTCACCATATAGATCCCTACGGACACTCCGACCGCAATCACATTTTGACAATGGCAGATATTGTTAGAGGAATACGATTCTGTCCAACGTGAGAGAAACTTTCGCCGCAGAGAAGATCTCCTCGGGGAAAAAAGCGGCTGCTCTTCTTATGAGGCACACAATAAAATATCATGGAGTAATACTAATAAAAGTACAATGAAGAGTGATCCCTGCAGATGGTACTTTAACAATTACCCTTATGCAGCGCCGTTCGAGGCATTTGGATTGTCAGTTTCGTGGGCTGTATAACATGAAATATCGTGGATCTACAAATGGAATTTGCTAATGAATTAAATCAAACCTTTGCTAGACTCTGCTGGTTTTCCACCCCAGCAGTGTTTACCGCAGCGGCAATATTTTTCCAAACTGCAGCCTTCTGGGCTCCCTTTATGCCACTCTTAAAGCAATTCTTACCTTTCTGGCATTTTTACACTTTTCTTTTGTGATCTTAAAATGCTCTGAATAAACGTATGGCACACTAAAATGTAAAAGAAATCCACCAAGTGTTGAAACTCTTCAATATTCAATTCTCATATTGGTCAGACTTTTATCAGAAATATACTCAGCAACTAAAGTTTCTGTGACACCAATATTGTTAATTATTTTTCATAACGCAATTATGAAATTGTCATACATGGTGATATCAGACTGAAACAGTACACGCAAACACAGCATTGAAATGGAAATCATGAAAATGCGAGAAAATGACTTTGCACGTGAAAATGTGCGTAAATCATGCTTGTGGATGGCAATAAAAGAGGAGAATTTTTGGAATGTTCACATTGTGCCTGATGAACGACAGAAGCATCACTTATCGAAAACACAGCCATTTCGGATCAGGAACTCTACCCTCTAAATGCCAAGACTGTCTGAAAATGATCGGTGGAGGGCCATTGGGATGATTGAATCCGGAACCTCGCAGAGGGAAGTTGCTCATCGCCTGAATGTCCACCGAAACACCATTTGGAACTTATGGCAGCGTCATCAGCAGACAAGACATGTCAGAGACCGTCCTCGCAGCGGCCGTCCACGAGTAACCACTCCCAGACAGGACAACTGGATTCGAACAACCCATCTCCGAAATCGATTCCAACCTGCAACCATAACTGCAAGAACGATACCTGGTTTGAGGCGACTGTCTGCACAGACAATCCGTCGCCGTCTCCGTCATTTTGGCATTGTCCCACGTCGGCCAGCAAGACGTCCAATACTCACAGTACAACACCGACGACTGCGTCTACAGTGGGCACAACAACATCGACGGTGGATCCAACGTCAGTGGGATCTTGTACTCTTCACTGATGAATCAAGATTCATGCTTAACCGATGTGATGGTCGTTTACGTGTATACCGTCGACGTGGAGAACGTCATGCCAACAACTGTGTTCAGGAATTTGATCGTTTTGGAGGTGGTAGTGTCATGATTTGGGAAGGGATCACGGCTAGAAACAGAACAGATTTGCTTGTTATTGATGGAAATCTGACAGGTCAAAGATATCGCGATGAAGTGCTACGGCCATTGGTGGTACCGTTTTTGATGCAACATGGTCCCGGAATAACGCTGCAACATGATAACGCCAGACCACACGTTGCAAGGATTGTACAGCAGTATCTGATGCAACAACATGTCAATGTCCTGCCATGGCCAGCCAGATCCCCAGACATGTCCCCAATCGAGCATCTTTGGGACGAGATGGATCGACGTTTGCGGCGGTTGGATAACCCGCCAGCTACACTCCAGAAATTGCGACAACGTCTACGTCAGATTTGGAATGACATCCCACAGCAATTTCTGGCACATCTGATTCGGTCCATGCGCCGGAGATGCGTTGCTTGCATCATGGCACGAGGAAGTCACACCCGGTATTGAAGTGTGAAGGTCACAATTGGTTAGACGTCAGACAAGTGCTTCATGACGCATGAAAATGACATTTTTCGTTTTGAGTGACGTTGGCACTGAAAAGTCAGTGTTTCTCCTGTTAAATAAACATATTGATTGCATTGAGATCTTTGCGTGTCATTTATAACATACACATAAATGGTGTCACAGAAACTTTTGTTGCTGAGTATATATATTTCTTCGGTCCGAATAAAATGATTTGCTGAGCTTTCTGTCTGTCATCCATGGCCGCATCCCTTCCAGTTGCCTACCGCTGTCACCGCTTGCGAGTCATGCGCCTCTCTGGCAGAGCAGCAGAGCGATAGAGACAAAACTGATATTCAACCAAGTTAGCCTGCCAATAAAACAGCTGAAACTGCTGCTAATTTAATGACTAACGTTACCAGGACAATTCTGGTGACGTAAGATATTATGACAGCGGGTTTGCCGAAAAACGACACATCTGACTGTAAACAAACAGGCGCTGAAACGCTATAATTACCATAATAACGTTAATGGTAGTTCGTCAGAGGGCATTTTATTTTATACCACATATAGAATTGAATATTTTGTAATTACTGTTGGTTAGTTTTCACTAACCCGGTGCCTCTGAATCTGACTTGATTGCCTCATTTCAAGATGCTTTCACACTGGACGCGAAACAAATTTTTTGTACGACAGATTACATTAAAAGTCAATGCAAAGACGTGAAAACACGTGAGATTCGCGTCTTTGCATTGACTTTAAATGTAATATGTCGTGCGAAAAATTTGTTTCGTGTCTGGTGTGAAAGCAGCTTCATTCACGCTGCTCACTTTCTCACAGCACGCGTCGGTAGGAGGGGAGCCTCAGAGGTCAGGCAGGGGGAAGAGGGTGGGGCTTTGAAAGGAGGCGGAGTTCTTCACGTTCAAATTTTAACCAAGTGCTAAGCGGCTTGCCAGAAAGGTGAGAATCGCTCTAAGGCTTCGAAATAAAATTATTTTGTTTTTCTCCCCCTCGCACGTAATAAATTATATTTCCTCCTCAGTGAAGTTCTTTCTTTTTTGCCGTCTTTCGAGCGTCCATGTCGTAAAGTGGGTCGGACTATGCCTCCCGGAGCATGAATTTATAGGTGCGTGTCATGTAAATTACGATGGTTTCGGCCGCCAGATTCATCAACGCTTCAGCAGTTCTACACTGAAATTAGCAACGTACACACTTTTAGTAAATCAGACGTGACACCTGGTGGCGCTGATATTTACACCAGAATCTACACCAGATCCTACGCAAGTTTGATAAATGAGGGCCACTGGGTAGCTCTGGTCTTAATCAGCCATCTCTGGATATTTTTTTTTTGTCTTTTCTTTCTTTTCTCTTTCATATATACTGGTAGTAAGGACATTCCCATTTTGTTTCATTTTTTAACTACTGTGGGTATATGGATGTATGATAGGTAGTACTATTCCTTCTTCTCACACCCTCGGGCAATTGAAGCACCTATTACTAAAACCCCATAAGTCACACTTGACTTGACTTGTGGGGTTTTAGTAATCAGTGCTTCAATTTCAGTTTATTCTGTCTTCAATCTAGGTTATATAGGCTTACCTGTCCAGTTCTATGGGTCTGCATGTAGAGATACTACGCCCATAAGATGGGTAAACGGGGGTGAGTGTACATGCATGTATGCGCGCATGTCTGTGCGTATGATGCCTTATACATAGGTCTACATATAGAACTGAATTTTAATATTAAACATGTCTAAATGCTGCTATTAGTGCTGATGTGGGACGATGTGTTCATAATGCGCACGGATGGGTATGCAAAGGAATGCACACGCACGCACACCTGGATGATGGCACAATAAGGTCTTATCTGTGGGTGCCTTCTCTGCTTTCTCACTCATTTTACCAAGTTTTCCCCCACTCACCTACTCTCAGAATCTAATGCAGATCCGTTGAATGTGATTTGTTGACTTAAGTTTTTTCTTTGTTATTGTTTTTACTTGATGTTAACCAGCTAATGGATGTTGGTGTTGAAATTATCTGTTTCAGTGATTGTTGGTGGTGCTATCTCGTTTAAGCAGCATCACAGTTCTAGATTTGAGTTGTCCAGTTGTGGACTTATCAGGATTCTTGAGGAGTAATGTATCTCTTTACTTTTCTTCGATTTCCTTTGTATTTTTTGATGGTTATATATATATTTTTTTGTTGTAGAGATTGTTATTTCAGGGGTCCATGCTACTGTAACCTCCCTGCTGAGGTGATTAGGGCCCATATTTTTCCACTAGCTAACACATGACAGATCTCAGTTTTATCTCCATCAATGCAAGGGGTCTTAATATCCCACACAAAAGGACCACTATATTAGAATTCCTGCGTAAGAAAAATGCTGTCATTGCTATGGCTCAGGAAACACATCTACTCTGTAAAGACGCCAGCCATTTTGCAAATAAGTTATATCATCCTATTATTTTTTCTTCTGCCTCTACTAAAACTAAGGGCTTGATAGTAGTTTGTGAGTGAAAGATGAAATTTGATTTTATTGGCTCATGGACGGACACGGAGGGGCGGATCGCCATCGCTAAGATTCGGCTGGATGGGAAGAACATCGCTCTAATTTCTGCCGTTGCACCAAACAATTTGGATGCTGCTTTCTATGATCTACTAACTTAAGCTCTTCTGGATCTCGTAGATTTTTGCTTGGTTCTTGGAGCAGATTTCACTGCTGTATGGGACAGTAACATTGACAGGACAGGAGAAGCAAAGAGCAGGGACCAGCATCTAGCCTCTGGTACGTTGCATCAGTGGGCAATCAACACAGCTATGATTGATATCTTGCGCTTACTGAATCCCTCCTTAAAAGACTACACATCGGCCAGGCACAGATCCTTTTCAATACTAGATTTTCTATTCGCATCCAACGACCTATGCCAAAATGTTAAAAACACCTGCTACATACCAGTTACATGGTCAAATCACAAACCAATTTACTGCTCTGCCACTAAACGGGCTGCCCCCTCTAGAGCTCCAAGGTGGCGTTTTAACTCCTCTCTGCTTTGGATGAAACATACAGGGCTCAGTTTGAGATGAATTTCCGCATGTTTCTGGAGTTTAATAGAGGTTCAATTTCTGACCTGAGGATTCTGTGGAAGGCCATTAAGGGCTTTGTCAGGAGCAATACCATACTGCATGCATCAACTTATTCAACTTGAAATAAGGAATGCAGAGCCAAATTGGAAGCACTTGAATTAAAGTATGCGGCTCTTGATGCTACTTTACAGCGCTGTAACAGCAATTCTGTTTCTCTTTTAAAGGACTTGGTTAAAAAAGAAATTAACTCCCTTCTCGGGCATTGTTCAGAATTCTTTCTGCACAGAGTCAGGCAAACGTATTACTTCCGCTTTGCAAGACCCAGCCACTTACTGGCCCTGAGGCTCCGGACCAACAAATATTTTGCTGATATTTTTAGTGTTAAATCTAATTTTGGTGCAATCCAAACTGAACTAATGCAACAATAAAATTGAGAACTATTCATTCTTCCACCAAGCAAGATAGAGTGGACAGAATGGTTGGCAAGCAACACAGACGCCAAGATTGCTTTTTCATCCAGCACCATTATCATGTCACATCCAAGCAGCAACCTGCGGGGCTGAAAAGTGAAGCAAATACGGAAGTGCCAAAAGCTGCAGTTCCACGAATGGCCACTTGAGGCTGACTGCAGAAATGAGTCAATCCCCATTGACCCCCATGTTAAAAAGCCCATTTTTACAGCAAAAATAAACATGTTTACAGCCTGGTTCAAAATACGGTTTTAGTCGCAATGGATAATTTTCCCCTCCGTGAAAACCGTGGGGGGAGTGAATATTTTTTTGTCGCTCTACTATTTACATTGTATAAAGCCTTACATTTCTGCATAATTAAGGGTGTGGCCACTTTCAATGAGAGAACCTTGAATTACTCAGTCTGTGGGCAGGGGTCATCTTATACCGTCATGGTTAGGCGATAGCACAGGCTACAGGGCCCCGGGCTGTAGAGTAGGATCGCCAAGCCCTGCCGCTAACCATGGCCCAAGCCTGGGTGTCTGAGGGAGGAGGGTTGCTACAGCTCAGCTAGCCTAGCCGCTAACCCTTGGCCTCTTCTAGTCGTCTGTGAGCCGTTATCCTACCTAGGCTCATTCGCATCACGGAACTTGATACATTGGATGTGTTACTGACTAGAGATTTTTATCCCCCGCCGCACGATTAGCGCAAAGCGGGGGACATAGCATTGTCCGTCTGTACGGACACATAAAATTGAGGCGGCGGGGGATATTGCCATGTTAGTGGCAGACACTTGTTATCGAAAAATGAAGATGATAATGTCTTTGCTGTGTGGTTAGGAGTCTGTGGTCTATTTTCTAAGGTGATGAAATTCTAATATTATTTCATATAACATGTTGCAGCCTGTATCAGCCACATATATTTTATCAATCAGACATATTATGAGGACCAATAACTGAGGTTATTATGTTTGAAATGTAGGCCTATTGATTATTGCACGTTATATTTATATTGTGAAAATAGGAAGCCTGGCCAGGCTTTGCTGAAAATCTCTTTTTCATTGGCGTATATCATGGATTTCATAGCCATTCTTAGCCTAGACAGACGATAGGGTAAAGCACTATCATTCACCTTCTCACTCTCTCACGCACACACCTTCTGTCTGTCTGTCCTATGGCTGTGCTGGGTGGAATCACATGTTCTTTTTTAAAATTGAGACGCGGAAAACTAAAAAGAGCGTCGATGAGCCTGGAGGAAGAAATTGTGACTGCAAAACATTTCTGATATCCTCTTGATCGCCGGAATAAAATAAAGGATCAACTCTGCTGCTGTGTCCGAAATTCTCGAAATATTTAATCTGCTCATCACGCCCGAGGGTGATTATACGCAGACTATTAATTAACCTTTCAAGGTGAGATCAGCTCTATTTTTATTGTGCTTTCGCTGGATTATTATTTTTTTTTATTATTAATTGCTACTTTGCCACGTCGGAGTTGTCGGGAGGATTTTCTTTTTTTCTCTCTCTCTCTCCTCGGTGAACTGGAGTGCAAAGCTGCGTGTCGTGTTTATTGTTGCCTGCTATTTGACTGGGAATATACGCAGACTCTACAGCCTAAGGTCTCTTTATCTTCTTCACTCTATCTTCCCTCTCTCCTCACTTAAGCACTTGGGAGAAAATAAATCCACATTTAAGAAATGTTTTCTGTGTTGCGTGGTTTAAGCGACCCTTGACTTTTTCTTTGTTAACAACTCCAAACGAGTCGTTACAATGTCAACACAAAGTAGCGTAGTTTTTGCCCAAGATGTCCAGCTGTGCCAGCGGGAGTGTACGCCTACCACATTTATTATACTGGCATGCAGCGAAATAATAGCAAAACAGAAAACCGTCTGAATTTAGGGTTAACATACTTTTGAACAAAACCTGTCAGTCAGGGGTAGGAAAACCTTCACGGCTTCCCTAACAGGTCTGGTCAGCTACAATAGTAGAATCACGATAGCACGCCCCCAAATGATGAGGACGGGGTTCCTCTGCTGATTTCACGGAGTATTTGGAAGGCTTGACCGGAGATTGCCTTGGTTATACACTCAGTAGATTCGCACAGCAATAGAACTGCATTTGCCACCAATGGATTCGTTCCATTTTCAGTGTGATTACGGATGCGGTATCATTGGAAATAGAAATGCTAGCTATATAGCTAATTTAGCATATCCCACGTTATCTAGCAAGCTAGCTGGCTGTCGCTAAATGTGTTTCTACATAAAGTCCATCATACACAAGCAGTAACCTAACTAAGACAGACTACAACGGAAAAATGTCACTAACTAGCCACATTTGGCTATATTTGGTTTTGCAGGGTGTAAAGGTTTTTTCCAAAACGGCGAGATAAAAAAAGTTGCACGTCGCAGTGGTATCGTTAGCCAAAATAAAGGTCAGAGATAAGCTGGGCAGCTGATAAAATAACCAAGGAAGGAGGCAGACGTCCAGATGTGAGCATTGTTGAGCCCACGTATACGGGCTACAGTACCCAATTAATCAAGCATTTCCCAAAGTCAAAATGTAGGGTCATAGTACTTCATATCAAAATGTAAGAGTGTGAGGTACGAAAATAAAGATCTGTCAGGGTTGCTAGTAAACTTACGTACAAGGGCTAAGACGAGCACCCACTTGCACTCCCATGGGGATACTCATACTCAGTGAGCCAACCGCCGCTACTTCCCAGTGATGTACAGCGCTACTGCCTAACGGATACGAAAAACGTTCATCTCGCAACCGCTTCACGAATATAAACAGCGTTCGACCCGCCACCGCAAGCATCTTGGCAGGATCCATTGCTTTAGTAGGACAGATATGACCCCGCATCTCGGCCTTAACGAACCATAAAGCATCGAGCAGAGTTGGCTTTTTTCGAATATGGAAGCTGTAGCTAGCTTGGTAGCTGCGAGCTTAGAGGGCATGTTTCAGCATTCAGGCTCCATTTGGCCCCGCCCATTGGGCCCGCCTCTGCTCCAGCAACGGCCCCACCTTTTTGCCCATCTTTGCTTCAAAATGGATATTCAGAAACCTATGGGTGACATCACGGAGGCTATGTCCATGTTTTATACTGTCAATGGTCACATCAGGCCATTTGGGCTTGTTAATGTAGATATCCCATGAAAGCAGGCTATTTGGAATGTCTCCTGAAGGCCCCGTTTAATAATTTTACATTCGTTTCGGTTTCAGTTTTCGAGTGTCCTTGTGCTCAACCTGTTCTCAACGTGCGGCGATTGGCCATGTCATTACAACCAACAGCGAGAATAGGGAGCAAGATTGACTTTTGTACTCCACAATTGCTGCTGTCCAGGAAAATATGTTGAATTGCGCATTAGTTTACTTGCCAGATTGTCAAATAGCATTCACTACAACGGAGGTGGTTGCCCTACATATAGCCCATAAAATAAACTCACAAGAAAAAAATCTGCAATTTATTCCTAATACTGAAATAATGAGCTAGTTCGCAACATAGCTAGCAAGCTAAAGCGATATTGAACTCTATAATGCTATAGCTAGCTACTTAGATAGCCAACTGGTTTGCAGGCTAAAAGCAAAATTTTGCAAACACTGAAATAGCGAGCTAGTCAGCAACCTAGCTATAGAGTTCGATATCACTTTAGCTTGATAGCTAGGTTGCTAACTAGCTCGCTATTCCAGTGTTTCTAGAATGCTATAGTTAGCTAGGTAGATAACCAACTGGTTAGCGGGCTAAAAGGCTACACTTCACTAACACTGAAATAGCAAACTAGCTATAGAGTTGCTTCAAGTGGCAAAAGTCTTGAAACAAACATAAGCAGAGTTAAGCGCAGAGTAGTTGGTTGTTAGGCTACGCACGCAGGGATATTTTGTGCTGCGGTTGGCCTCTGAATGCAGTGGGTTACACTGATTTTATACCGACATGGCTCAGCCAATCACATTTAAGGATGGGAAGCACCCATTTTATAATAATCCTTTAACTATGGTGCTTACGGGACTATGGTGCTTGCGGGGAAAAACTGCTCCCCTTCTTTCGCCATCTTGAGAGGCTCAAGGCTGGGTTGTCCTTTGAGTCCACTGCTGTTCATGCTCTCTCTTGAGCCACTGTCTCAGTCCATCCACCATTCACCTGTTTTGTCCCCAATTTCTATTAATGGTACACAGCTGACCTCTGTCCTAGACAGCCATAATGATGCTAAAATCAGAGCTCTGACAAGGATATATAATCTATATTGCCCACATTTAATGAAATGCAAGCATTATTTGTAAAAGTATTTTTAAATGAATATTTGCTATCTCAATTTGCATTTTACACTTCGTACCCACTTCATTTCTGGATCATAACTCCAAAACTGTTTGCATGATCTTAATATGCAACATGCACGTCTGGGTGTTCAAACTAGTAACAAGGGCTGCCCTTGCTGAAAATTAAATAATCAATGCTGCATTGCCAGTAAAAAAACACATCTTACCTTTTCTGGAGGACTGAAAACATTCCATCCGTGTGAACGCAGAGCCTGGGGCGGAGGTTTGCGTTCATCACTTGGGATTGATGATGGGTTTGAACCTCTCATGTTTAAGGAAAGGCTTTCTTTCTTGCTTTAGTGTGTTTGTTTGATTGTACTAAAGTTATTTTGGAACCAGGCTGGCTCTGATTTTAAATTAATTTTATCCACAGCGCTGCTTGCATGGGTTCACTTCCTGTTCTTATGTAACGTCTTTGAGTGAATCGCTGACAGAGCAGGTCCAAAGACCTGAACAAGAATTTTATCCCCCGCCACGCAATTAGCGCGAAGCGGGGAAATATAGCATTGGGCTCCGTCCGTCTGTTCATACGTACGTATGTACGTTGATCCGTCCGTACGGACACATAAAATTGCGGTGGCGGGAGATATTGCCATGTTGGTGGCAAACACTTGTTCCTTACTGGATTGGATCAGCCATTGTACTGAACTGGAATGTATCTTAAAATGTCACTGCTCTATGCGGCTCTGTACTTTTTACTTTGGAGTAATAACATCGGCGGAAGTTTTCATAGGATTCATAAGCCCCGTGTTACCCACGCATGTCTATTCCAAAAGGACAGTGGAACTTGCGTCTCTGAATGTGGGTTAGGTGTGGAATTCCCACCCATTCCTTCCATAGTCCTTGACTCCGTGTTCTTGTCAAGTTTGATCAGTATCATGGCTCTACAAGAAAATTTTACTGTAGCTGTGTTCAAAATCGTCCTCACATTCACTCATTCCCTATTCCCAACATCGTGTGTATATGATATGTTGCACTTAATAAGGAATGACCAAAGGAGATTTCGGACACTGCACCGGAATTTTCTGAACAGAGTTGCGTCAACAGATGCATTGAATACTCCATGCAAACAAAGCGGACACTTACGGGAACATTTGAGGATGCAACTCTGCAGGATGGTCATGCTTCTTGGTCAATAAATTGTTGAAATATCAGTGATCGGGAAGTTTAGTTTTGTCAACAACTCTTGTGTGTCCCCATCGTGAGCTGTGACAGCTTGCGATTGTACACAAGCTATACGCTACTTAGCGGGTGCTAACTAAGTGGCTATTAGCTTATCTCGTAAGCTACTGGCTAGTTTCTACCGAAAACAGTTGACTTCATTTGTAGAAAAATTCTACCTGATATTGATTGGATGCTGCTCGCCCAACTCCTGCTTCTCAGTCATAGACGAAGGTGAAGGCAAAGGCATCTTTAAAGCGTTTAAGGCACTATTTGTTGATTCGCCGACGTCATCTGGTAAATAACCAAGAGAAACTAGAGCTTACATGCAACCTGATATGGGCAAACCCGATTGGCACAATTAATGTTCTGAATGATTTAGTTAGTGATCACCCAATGAAATTCAAATGCCCTCGATATTCGTTTAATAACTCGAGTAACCTTAACTCAATTATAACAGTAATATAAACCTATATTGCCATTGTATATATAATTAAGACAAGAAAATAAAGTTATTCCCGGTTTTGCAAAGGACCCCCATGTTAAAGATGATCATGGCAAAAATGTGACACTTTTCTAGAAACTTTCATTGAACTCCTACACATTAACTTATTAGTTTCAATGACGGACTGCACAATTATTATAAAGTCACAAGTTATTGCATTAATCACCAACTACATAAGGTTATCATGTTTTATTAATCAGTTTGAGTAATTGCAACAACAACAAAAATAATTTTCTGATTTCAGCTGGTTACATGAGTGTTTTGTGGCTTCTTTTACTCGGACAGGAAAATAAGAGATCCTGGAGATCATCCATGGCCCATCTGCTGCTGAGCTTGAGGACATAGGCAATGGATTTGCCCGTCTTGCCTGGTCCCCCGCATTCTCCACGGTAGTGGGCAGTATTGATGGGTGCCAAATTCGAGTGAAATCCCTGTCTGTTGATGCCCAGTGTTATGTGAACTGGAAGCTGTTTCCTTCCATCCAGCTACAAGCAGTCTGTGACCACAAAGGCAAGTACCTTGACATTTTCACAGGCTACCCAGGATCTGTCCTTGACTCAAGGGTCCTGAAAAAAAGCTCAATCTATAATGCGCAGCGTTATCCACCCCAAGGTTTTTTTATCCTTGGGGACAGTGGGTACCCTTGTCTGTCTGCTTTCATCGCCCTTATCACTCCATATAAGGAGCCAGTCCACCTGGCAACAGCCAGGCGCTTTAATTACCACCACGCCAAGGCAAGGCCCATCATTGAGTGATCATTTGGGAGCATGAAGACTCGATGGAGGGCAATATTCTTTCAGGCTTAGGAGGTAAAACCAACCTTCTCACCAGATGTCATCGCCTGTTGTGCCATACTCCACAACATTTGCCTGACAACACTGACATTGTGGAGCCAGCAGAGGAGGTCTTCCGGCCTGATGATGGTGGACAGCCACATCACCACCTGGATCAGCAAAGTGGGGAGCGCATTCGCGAACTGATGGCAGTGGGTGTCTCTGCTCCTGACAGTAAAATGGCAGCTCTGGAGGACCATGATTATATGTGAAAATAAAAAGATTAAAATAGATTTGTAAATATGTAAGGGGTTAGAATAGCTTAGGGCTCACTGTTGTTCCAGGTTAGCGCTAGGGTTAGAGTATTATCATTTATTTATTAAAATATATATTGTATATAATTGTCGTAATGGCTTAGTATTTAAAGTAATATAGTTTAATAATTCTCATTATTTTTTATCATAATGTTTTATTATAATTAAATAAGCTTGTATATTTATTATGTATTCATTTACTTTTTTGTTTCTTGTGATGCATTATAAAATCGAACAAGACACATTGCAAACCTTGGCCCTTTGACATTTGTTTGTGACTTAATTGTTGAGAAAATGTAAATATTCTCAAAGAGGAGACAGCAGCCTCTCCTCCCTCTCTTCTTCTCTCCTGGTCCTCTCCTCTGCCCTTGCATTTTCTGCCTCCAAAAATTCAAGGACAGGGTCTGTCCTCTGCCGCTTTTGTGGCGGTGCTGCTCCTGGCCCTGTGTCTCCTGGCTCTGTCTCCGCTGGGCTGCTGTCCCCTGCTGGGGGCTCTGCTCTCTGCAGCAGCCCTGTAATTTCCCCCCCAGGCTGAGGCAACAAGAACAGGAGGCTGGACGGGTGGCCTCATCCATTAGGGGGTACCATTTCCAGGATTCCGCAGTGTCTTCCCCTGACTTTGTCCCTTGGCCAGTTGGTGGCTTCTTGAGTTCCTTAAAATTATAGGCATACAATTGGTAAGGCAAATGTATTATACAGGATGTTTCTCACAAAGAGCTGAGACAAATCATACCTTATAAGTATTCCTCAAATTCTCCCACTTCTTCCCCGCCCTGGCTGGGGATATCAACTTCAGCCCCATTTGTTTCAGGACAACCCAAGGTGATATAAGCCAAGTATTACTTACATTTGCATTAGTCAAATATACTGTTAAATATACAAACATTAATATTGTGAAGCATGATATTTTTGAATATTACATGACATGACATAATACATCGAGTCTCATAATTGTTAGACTTTCCTAAGGCTGTTCGAGATTTACAGATGATAATGCACAGATTTACACATGTAATTAGAGTTTAGGACTAACATAAAATAAGGAATAAAATAATGCTATCACTCAAATTTGTTTGCTTACTCCCTTCCATGAAGCGCCGCATTTCGCCTCCCGGAAAAAATATAGTTATGCTTCATGCGCAGTTTGATGAGGGTTCACATCCTTGTCGGTCCCTTCAAACAAATAATAGAAAAGCATATCTTTTTTCTAACTAATCACCAATTGGGAAAAGAGAACAAACAAAGATCAGATGTGAGCTGGGTGTCTGCTCATAATGTTGCGTTAGAAATCCAAACAGAAGCGTAGCGTTAGCTAGCAGATGCAAATGATAAACAGGATTCTTTTGAACTAAGAAAAAGTAGCACATTTTGACAATCCACAACTGTTAAATGGCACATGAAACTACGCCACAAAAGTATTACACTCTTCAAATGTTGGTACTTTAACGTTATGTTTGTACGCGAAAGCGGCATTCAGCGGAGCAGCTATCTCGCTTTTCTCTTTCTTATTCTCCTCTGGAAATCCACGACCGCATTGCATTGTGGTATAGGCTCTTCAATGTAGTGTACATCGCTTGCTCATTCAATTCCGCTGCGCATTGTGGGTATTTTACAGTCCACTATATATTGGATGAAAAGAATTCGAACAACACTACAAAATGGCGGACACACTATATAGCGCACTATATCCGTGATTGGGGGGGCGATTTCGAACACAGCTTGTGTCTACAAGTTGCCTGCCTGTTTTTACAAAACCCAAAACCAGTGAAGTTGGCACGTTTTGTAAATCGTATATAAAAACAGAAGACAGTGATTTGCAAATCCTTTTCAACCAATATTTAATTGAATACACTGCAAAGACAAGTTACTTAATGTTCGAACAGGTAAACTTTGTAATTTTTTGCAAATATTAGCTCATTTGGAATTTGATGCCTGCAACATGTTTCAAAAAAGCTGGCAGAAGTGGCAAAAAAGACTGAGAGAGTTGAGGAATGCTCACCAAACACTTATTTGGAACATCCCACAGGTGAACGGGCTAATTGGGAACAGGTGGGTGCCATGATTGGGTATAAAAGCAGCTTCCCTGAAATGCTCAGTCATTCACAAACAAGGATGGGGCGAGGGTTACCACTTAGTGAACAAATGTGTGAGCTGATTGTCGAACAGTTTGAAAACAACCTTTCTCAATAAGCTATTGCAAGAAATTTAGGGATTTCATCATCTACGGTCCGTTATATCGTCAAAAGGTTCAGAGAATCTGGAGAAATCACTGCACGTAAGTGACAAGGCCAAAAACCAACATTGAATGCCCGTGACCTTCGATCCCTCAGGCGGTACAGCGACATCAGTGTATAAAGGACATCACCACATGGGCTCAGGAACACTTCAGAAAACCACTGTCAGTAACTACAGTTCGTCACTACATCTGCAAGTGCAAGTTAAAACTCTACAATGCAAAGCGAAAGCCATTTATCGACAGCACCCAGAAGCGCTGCCGGCTTTGCTGGGCCCAAGCTCATCTAAGATGGACTGATGCAAAGTGGAAAAGTGTTTTGTGGTCTGACGAGTCCACATTTCAAATTGTTTTTGGAAACTGTGGGCGTCGTGTCCTCCGGACTGTAATGTGAATATAGGCCACTAGATGGCAGTATTTACCTTTTTTTTATTCAGCTCAGACTGGAGCTATGTTTGGACATGTTTCAGACAAGTCTGGGGCAAGTCCCCGAAAATTTAAAAAAAAAAAGGTCTAAATGTGGGTGGGGTCTGCAAAAGAGTATATAAGGAGTAGAATTGAGACAGTAAAGTAGTTGGAGAAATTGCAAGGAGAAGGATACATGTGACCAGACCTGTCATTTCTGTTCAAGACCTGTGAAGTTTCTTTTGTGGATTTTTGCCTGTGTTTGAGCATTTTCCTCACCCAGGACATCACCAAGCCACCCCACCAAAACAAGGGACTGTAAATATTTCTGTTTTTGTTGTAAATCAATCTTGGTCTTAGTTGTTGATAGTAGATTAGTTAGTTGTTATTGTCTGTTTAATTAAATGAGTTTAAGTTTTAAATTGTGTCTGTCATCCCTTGCTGTTGCTGTTGTGTTGCAAATTGTCATAACAAATAGGGGCCATAACAGGACCAAAGAGGAAAAGAACCATCCGGACTGTTATAGGCACAAAGTTCAAAAGCCAGCATCTGTGATGGTATGGGGGTGTATTAGTGCCCAAGGCATGGGCAACTTACACATATGTGAAGGCACCATTAATGCTGAAAGGTACATACAGGTTTTGGAGCAACATATGTTGCCATCCAAGCAACGTCTTTTTTCAGCAAGACAATGCCAAGCCACATTCTGCACGTGTTACAACAGCATGGCTCCGTAGTAAAAGAGTGCGGGTACTTGACTGGCCTGCCTGTAGACCAGACCTGTCTCCCACTGAAAATGTGTGGCGCATTATGAAGCCCAAAATAAGACAATGGAGACCCCGGACTGTTGAACAGCTTAAGCAGTACATCAAGCAAGAATGGGAAAGAGTTCCACCTGAAAAGCTTCAAACATTGGTCTCCTCAGTTCCCAAACGTTTACTGAGTGTCATTAAAAGGAAAGGCAATGTAACACAGTGGTAAAAAGGCCCCCGTGCCAACTATTTTGCAATGTGTTGCTGCCTTTAAATTCTAAGTTGATGATTATTTGCAAAAAAAAAATCAAGTTTCTCAGTTTGAACATTAAGCATCTTGTCTTTGCAGGGTATTCAATTGAATATAAGTTGAAAAGGATTTGCAAATCATTGTATTGTTTTTATCTACGATTTACATAACGTGCCAACTTCACTGGTTTTGTATATCAAACTTGCACATAAAGAAAAAAATCATGCTGAAAGATCGAAGAACAGGTGTTTAATCTTTTTATTGTTATTAATTTCTGGTAATGTTGAATCAAATCCTGGTCCAGATTCTGTTTCAACTTTTAATACTCCTGCTGATTTTAAATCTAGAGATGGTCTTGGTTTTAATCATTTGAATGTACGAAGTATAGTTGCATAAATGGATGTGATCCATATTTGAGCACATTCCACTGATGCTGATGTCATTGTCCTGTCTGAAACATGGTGAAGTAAATCTTTCCTGAATAAGGAGGTCGCAATTAGTGGCTATAGCATTTTTAGATGTGACTGACCTAAAAGTGGTGGAGGTGCTGCCATCTACATAAAAACCAAGTTTCAGTCAAAAGTGTTTCTCTAGCGGGTTCGAGCCTCGGCGTACCCACCGGCAGGGGTCGGCAGCTTTTTCAGAGTAGCGCACAATTGGCTATCGCGCTACAGGGTTACAAATTGGGAAGGGACTGCCGGATTTGGGTATTCGATAACAGCTTTGTTCGTTGCTCCAGCGCCTCCTGTTGGCCAGACGGGCGCTCGTCAGGAAGACTCCGGCTTGGTTCATGTCCGGGTATCCTCCGCCCTCGCTCTGAACTTGCGAAGATTCAACCAGCGAGTGTATAAGAATCAGTGGCTGACAGACACGTGCTTCGGAGGAGCGCCGTGAACTGTCTTCACTATCCTGAGTTGGCAGCAAGGGGTCGCATACGAGCAAGCTTTGTACATAGTTCCCCAATTGGGCATTCCAAATTCGGGTGGGATTGGAGATGCCAAATTTAAAAAAAAAAAAAAAAGTGTTTCTCTATAAATCAGAGACAAAACAGTTTGAATTCCTTGCGGTAGTTCTACAGATTTCTGATACTCAGCATATCACTGTAATTGGCTGCTATAGGACGCCATCAGCTACCAGTGATGATCTTCCATCTTTAATACAGCTCATTGCAGGATTGAAAGCAAAGGATTTAATTATTCTCAGAGACTTAAACTGGAATTAGTAGCAAGCTGTCTCAGATGAATTTAAATCTCATTGTGATACACTGAATCTTTTTCAGATAATTGACAGTCCCACCAGACCGAATCCTAAAAATCCTTAAAAAGCATCACTGATTGATCTCATATTGACCAATTTGCCTCATAAATATACTGCTGCCTCTGTGTTTGCAAATGACCTCAGTGATCACTGTGTCATTGCTACTGTAAGAAACACCAAAAGTTTCAAAAGCAAAGCCATGTTTTATCACCAAACGGGATATGAAGCATTTCTCGGAACAAGGATTCACCCATGATCTGTACCATTTTAACTGGGATAGAATTAATGTTATTGCTGGTGTAGAACATGCTTGGAGCTTTTTTCATGATAGTTTTTCAATGATGGTGGACAAGCATGCTCCCTTCAAAAAATTCAGAGTCAAAGGTCGGAACAATGCATGGTTCACACCAAATTTATCAGGAATAATTCATGAGCACAATAAGGCTTGGACTAATGCTCGGAAAACTGGTTCAAAATCTGATTGGCTCAACTTTAGTAAACTTTGCAATACCGCAACTGTTGCTATTAGGAATGCAAAAGCTCAATATTTTCTAACCGAGACAACAAAAAACCTCAATAATCCCCAAAAGTTCTGGAAGACTATTATGTCATTGTACGGAGACTTAAATGCCTCAGAACTTCCCCCATGCATTGTGAAAGATTCACAAGTAATCTCTGATAGAGCTGAGATGCTTGATTGTTTCAATAGACTTTTTATTGCCCCTGGTTTGCTGTTTAATTCCCTCCATGTTCCCCGTAACAAATCCCCTTCTGTTTGTCCAGACAGTTAGCACAACCCTCTAATTTCAATCCTATGTCAATAACTGAGTTGCACAATGCCATTAAGTCTTTAAACCCCAAAAAATCAGCAGGTCCTGATTATCTGGAGCCCTATTTTTTAAAATTAGCAGTGGATTTCATTGCACCATTTAACTTATCTTTTCAACCTCTCCCTTTAATCTGGAGAAATTCCCACAATGTGGAAATCTGCATATGTGTTTCCATTGTTCAAAGGGGGTGACCAGGTAGAGGTAAATAACTATAGGCCTATCTCCAAATTGTCAGTCCTGGCCAAGGTTCTGGAGTCCCTTGTGAGTGATCAACTAAAAGGGTTTTTAACAGCGAATAATATTTTATCTAATTTTCAGTCTGGTTTTAAGAAAAGGCACAATATTTCCACAGCAGCCTTAAAGGCGTTAAATGATTTTATTGACTTTTTAAACAGCAAGCAGCATTGTGCAGCCGTTTTTATTGATTTATCCAAGGCCTTTGATACTGTTGATGATGGAATTTTGAGGCAGAGGCTTGTCAGTTGTGGAATTTCAGTAAAATCAGTCTGTTGGTTCAAAAAATATCTATCAGACAGATCTCAATGTGTGCAGGCAGGAGGTCTAACTTCCAATGTTCTCACTATAACAAAAGATGTGCCCTAAGGACCAGTAATGGGTTCACTACTTTTTATTATATATATAAACTGTCTGGATCAAAATGTGCCACATGCAAGGTTTCATCTGTATGCTGATGATACGGTTATATACTGTGGTGCTTCCACAGTAAGCAGTGCACACAGCAAACTTCAGTCAGGTTTTGATGCTGTTCAATCCAACCTATGTGACCTACAACCTGTTTTGAATGCTGATAAATCCAAACTTATGCTGTTTTCCATCTCTAATTCTAAATCTTCAGATCTTCAAGCAATCACCACTCTTCAAGGTTCTCAAATTGAATTTGTCACTCAATACAAATATTTAGGTTTTATAACTCATGATGCTTTGTCGTCTTACTGTGTATCATGGAGCCCTGCGATTTATAACTAATCTCAAAGCTCTTACTCATCATTGTGTGTTCTATGCTCGGGTTGGATGGTCTGTTATGTCTACTCGCAGACAGACTCATTTTTATTCTTTTATCAACAAGTGTTTACTGGGTATGCTTCCTCCATATCTCCTCTCCTACATCAGTTGGAAATCTACAGGAGGCTACTCTCTTCGCACTCAGGACCTCCTCTTATTGTCGGTACCCAAAGTCCGTACTGAACATGGTAAAAGGTCTTTTCCTTTTGCGCTCCCTCAGCCTGGAATCATCTGCAGAAAAAAATTAATATAAGGTAGCTGGTATCATTAAATTTATTCAAACACATCTTAAAATACTGTTTTGAAAAGGCTGGTTTTAGTTGTTTTTTATGATATAGATGTCTTTGACAAATGCAGATTTCCATTTTATATTTGCAATAGCTTTCATCTTAATGTTTTGCTAATAATTATTTTGTATGTACTCTGCTTGTGTGAAACTTCATTTGTGTCTGCCCAGGACTCTCTTGCAAAAGAGATTTTTAATCTCAATGGGATCTTCCTGGTAAAACAAAGGTGAAATAAAATTAAATAAACAGCATTACATTTCATACTATCCATTTTTGGAAAATATGGAAATTTATCTGGGCTGAATACAATTTCTTATATTACGCTGTTGAATTTCTCATAATAATTTTTTTTCTTGTTCAGGCTAGGCTTTTTAAACCGAGGATCAGCCACATGCTTTCCAGAGGTCCCATAAGCACTCACTTCCACTTTCACTGCCAGAGAAAATAAAAAGATGTTAAAATACATAACGGCAAACACAAACGTAATTCTAACAGTCAAAATGCCTCCTATTCTATAACTTACACGCGGTACTACATTCAGTTCCACGGAGCCACATGTGGTTATTCCTGCCGGTGAATTGTCCTGTGATACGGCTCATTGGTCAGCAGTGTGAATTACCGCGTTATGACTCTGATGGGTGCTGGAACTGGACGCCAAGAACAGCGGCCAGAAATAAAAGGCAACAATCACAGCGTGCTGAGAGACTAAAAACAGATAGAAATAACGAGACTCGCGCTACAAACGGACCAGACGCTGTCCATGGTAGAAAACAGGCAAGCTCGAGGAAAACAAAAGAGAAGGGAAATAAAACAAAGATTCCCTTGCTCACAAACATTACTCCTGTTATGCAACTAAGTCCCTCACAATACTCTCTCTAGAGACCTTACTGGCTAAAGCGCCACAAAAACACTGACACTCTAGCAACGGGAGCGAGGCGAAATAGGAGCTTAAATAGAGTCCAGGCCATGCTCCCAATCAATGCCAGCTGGCCCAGGAATCCGATAGGGAGCAAACGATATCATATCGTCCCGGACGAGAGCAACAAAGAAAGCTCTCAGTACCTCAAAACTATGACAATAGCGCGTTAGATGGTGGTAAGAAATGGGTCAGAAGGGCGAAATGTTCGATGTAACCGGGCAATAAAATGTGCCGTCTCTTCGGTTTTAACGGCGACTGTACTGTAAGCCAGGTAGTCTACCTGTGAAGAAATAACCGAGTATTAACCAATCAAAATTAAGCAATGCAGAATTCGCTGGAATGAATGGTAGAATTAATCGTTGACCCCGTTTTGCATTAATGATACCGTCGTGCTCCTCTGTTTGCCACTGTGTTAGCACAGTTCTAAGACAAGGTAGCTACCTAGCTAACATAACATTACATAACATAACATAACATGAATGGCAAGAACAGGCCTTTCAAGTCCTACTAAGCTTGCCAGTTTCTTTATACTATTGTGAATATATCCCTTCAGATACTAAATGACTCAATAGTATCTAGCTTTAGGTCAAGCCTGCTTTTGAAAACCCCTAAGGTCTCTGCCTCAACAATATGGTCAGGTAAGCTATTCCACATTGAAATTACTCTTTGGGTGAAGAAATATTTCCGAATATCGGTGCTAAATTTACCTTTGGTCAACTTCCATTTGTGACCCCGAGTTCTACTCACAACACTTAGTCGAAGGAATCCTACATGATTCACTTTGTTAATCCCTTTTACATATTTAGAGACCTCAATCAAATCACCCCTGAGTCTCCTTTTCCTAAGACTAAAGAGATTAAGGATCTTCAGCCTCTTTTCATAGCTTTCATCTTTTATACCTGGAATAAGCTTGGTGGCTCTTCTCTGAACTTTCTCTAGAGCCTCTATATTTCTCTTAAAGTATGGTCCCCAGAACTGTACACAATACTCCAGGTGTGGTCTAACGAACGTGTTGTACAAAAGAAGCATCACCTCCTTAGATTTGGCAATGTATCCTAGCATCTGATTAGCTTTTTTAACTGCAACGGCACAATGGCAAGAACCTGTGAGGGTTTGGTGAACAATCATTCCCAGATCTTTCTCTTGTGCTGCACATTACAGTTTTAAACCTCCCATGAAGTAATCCTGTCTGATGTTTTTATTACCTACATGTACAACTTACATGTACAACAGACCAACCTACATTATGCCAGATAAAATTTCATTTGCCACATTTCTGCCCAATTCTGGATTCTATCCAAATCGCCCTGAATCACTTTTGTGGACCCTAGACTATTTGCCAAACCCCCCAATTTAATATCATCTGCAAATTTAACCAGTCTGCTCTCAATATTCCTATCAAGGTCATTAATGTAAATGAGGAACAGCAGGGGTCCCAACACCGATCCCTGGGGGACGCCACTCCCCACCATACCCAGCTCAGATGAGATATTACTGACCACTACTCTTTGTGTTCTGTCCTGTAACCAGTTTTGAATCCACTTCAGAATACCTCCTGTAACTCCAATGGAGCTCATTTTAAAAATTAGTCTCTTATGCTTTACTGTATCGAATGCTTTCTGAAAATCCAAGTATATGATGTCATAAGCCCTGCTCTGGTCGTAAGTCCTGGTGGCCTCTTCAAGAAATTCCAGAGGGTTTGTGAGGCATGACCTTCCCTTCCGAAAACCATGTTGGCTATCCCTCAAGATACTGTTACGTTCAAGAAATAAGTCCAGCTCATCTTTTATGATAGATTCCAATATTTTGCACGAAATGCAAGTTAAACTCACTGGCCTGTAGTTTTCTGGCTCGGTACGGTCCCCTTTCTTATATATTGGTATTATATTGCCCTGTTTCCCATCATTTGGTATTTCGCCAGTTTCTAAACACCGTCTGAAGATGGCGGATAGCGGCTTAAAGATGAACTTACCAGCTTCCCTGAGCACTCTAGGATATAAGCCATCAGGACCCGCCGCCTTATCTGGTTTTAGTTTATGCAACTTGTCTAATACTTTGTTATCTCGAACCTCAATTTCCGCTAAATAATCTTGAGCATTTGACATGCCCTCTGGCCAATTAAAGACCCCCTCTGAGGTAAAATTCTTAACAAAGTAACTGTTCAAGGCATCTGAAATATGCTTGTTATCATATAGCAGCGATCCATTTTTATTCTTTATGCACTTAACCTGCTCTTTAACTTTCCTTTTTCTGCTACAGTACTGAAAGAAGCGCTTAGGGCTAGTTTTTGCCCCCTCTGCAATTTGTCTTTCATACAGTCTTCTAGCATACCTCAGCTCTTTTTTTACCACAGCCCACATTTTACAGTATTCAGCCCTAGTATTCTCATTGTTATCCTTTATGTACATCTTATAAAGATTCCTCTTTTCCCTCAACATCATACGAATACTTTTGGTCATCCACTGAGGATTCTGCTTTTTCAGCTTACTTTTGGACACCTTCGGAATGAATCTGCATTGTGATTCAAGTAAAACCCCCTTAAATCTTTCCCACATCTCATTTACGGACTTACAGTCCAGGAGTGTCTCCCATTTTATTTCAGCTAGATATGAGCGCATCCTGTCAAAGTTTGCTCGCCTAAAATTGAAAATTTTTGTTTCAGAGTACACCTTTTTCACTTCCCACGGACCATCAAAATTAACAGCAGAGTAATCACTTGTCCCAAGTGGCTCCAGTACCTCCACATTGCTAATTCTATCGGGGTCATTACAGAGCACTTAGTCTAAAATTGCCTTCTCTCTGGTAGGTTTATTAACATACTGCAGCAAGAAATTATCATTTATAACATCTAGAAATTCTTCCTCCCCCCTACCCTGTCCTTCCACCATTTCCCAATTGATACAAGGATAATTTAAGTCTCCCATGTAAGTACAGTGTTGGGGTGAATGAATCCACGTCGTCCTTGGACTTGAGCAGCCGTTCTTGTCGATGGTAGTGTTCGGTCTCGGACATGACCCCGTACGATCTGACGGTCCTGACGTGCCGTTGTCACACGTTGTTGACCCGGTCGAGGACGGTCCCGAGTGCTCCCGTTTGCAGAAACCTTTGATGGAGTCTTGCGATCGTTGTGTGTGCGCAGTGTAGTCGTCTGGCAATTTCCCTTGTGCTGGCGCCAATTTGAAGCATGCCTATGGCACGTTTCGGTTCAGGGGCTGTAAGTCACGGCATAGTGTCGACGTTTCACAAGTGTCAGTGAAGAAGTGAAATTTTATTCGGATTCACATGCTTTTAAAGGCAATGTGTGCACAAATTCCGAGTGAAATTCATTTTTCCTGTGGTGTACGTGCAAGATGTTGCGTTTTAGCAAAAAAATTGCCTAGTGTTGCAGTTAACTTGAAATTCTCGCATTTCTTGCACCTGGCATGTTGGGTGACGTCACTGTAGTGTTGTTGTATAAAAATTATATTGAAGTTCATTTGAACTTAAATATTGACTTTTCTCAGGTGGTGCGTTTTCATTTGTACTCAGTATATATAAGCATGAAAATCAAAAATTTGAAATGGTACATTGTGTGGAGTCCATTTTATTTGATTTTGAAAGTAAAAAAAAACGAACAAAAAAAAAAAAAACCCACACATGAGTAACAGACAATGAAATATATATTAAAAAAGGAGTGGGAAGAAGTTGAAGTTATCCCACCCCTTTTCCTTGCACAATTAATTGATGAACTTATCCTGCTTCTTGAGGATTACGGCAATCAATAGCAATCATAATAATGATAATAATTATAACACTAATACTGCAACTTGTATTACCACTACCACCAGCAACAACAATAATAATAATAATAATAATAATAATAAATGATTATTAAAATATAATAATAATAATAATAAATAATTATTGAAATATAATAATAATAACAACAACAACAATAATAAATGATTATTAAAATATAATAATAATAATAAATGATTATTAAAATATAATAATAATAACAATAATAATAATAAAAAATTATTATTAAAATATAATAATAATAAATGATTATTAAAATATCATAATAACAACAATAGTAAATGATTATTAAAATATAATAATAATAATAATAAATTATTATTAAAATATAATAATGATAATAAATGATTATTAAAATATAATGATAATAATAATAAATAATAATAATAAATAATTATTAAAATTTAATAATAATAACAACAACAACAATAATACATGATTATTACAAAATAATAATAATAATAAATGATTATTAAAATATAATAAAAATAATAAATAATAATAAATGATTATTAAAATATAATAATAATAACAATAGTAAATGATTATTAAAATATAATAATGATAATAAATGATTATTACAATATAATAATAATAAATGATTATTACAATATAATAATAATAAATGATTATTACAATATAATAATAATAAATGATCATTAAAATATAATAATAATAAATAATAATAATAATAAATGATTATTAAAATATAATAATAGTAATAATAAATGATTATAAAAATATAATAATAATAAATGATTATTAAAGTATAATAATTATAACAACAACAACAATAATAGATGATTATTAAAATATGATAATAATAAATGATTATTACAATATAATAATAATAATTGATTATTAAAATATAATAATCATAAATAATAATAAATGATTATTAAAATATGATGATAATAATAAATGATTATTAAAATATAATAATAATAAATGATTATTAAAATATAATGATAATAATAATAATATCAGTAAATGATTATTAAAATATAATAATATTAACAACAATAATAAATGATTATTAAAATATAATAATAATAATAATAATAAAAATAAATTATAATAATAAATAATTATTAAAATTTAATAATAATAACAACAATAATAAATGATTATTACAATATAATAATAATAATAATAAAAAATGATTATTTCAATATAATAATAATAATAAATAATAAATGATTATTAAAATAATAATCATAATATTATTATTAAAATATAATAATAATAAGACATAATAATAAATGATTATTAAAATATAATAATAATAATTAATAATAAAAATAATAATAATAAATTTTATAATTAATATACACCAGTTAATCCATTTATCCAATCCATTAATACCAATTATGGTAAAGAACAAAGACAAAAGGGACTTAACATTAACAACACACAACATGAAATAAGTATAGTAAACAATAAAAAATAATTAACAATACAGTATCCATTGCACACCTAGAGACTATCACACCCCCACGCCATCCTTGTATCCCATAAAGACATCCTCTATATATTGTGTTTTGTACTGTTGCATGTTTGGACATTGTTTGATTTCCTCACCCATACTGCTCCACAATCTTACCCCACAGAATGTAATGTCATTGAAAGTGTGTATAAATAACCATTGCAAGTTTAAGCTTCATGATTGTAGCCTGTTGTCATGAGGAAAAAAAAAATGACAAAGGGAAAAATAGCTGATATTCTTCGCATCTTCAGCCTTCGACCTGCAAAGCATGTCAGGAAAAACTCCCTGAAAAACCCTTATTAGGGAAAACAGGATGAAACCTTGAGGTAGGCCGAGTCTTTGGAGGATCCCCTACCAGGACGGCTGGCCGTTCAGGACTCTCAGTCTCTCTCAACACAGAATAAGCAGCCGTAGAGAAAAATCGCATTTCTAAATGTTTTATAAATTTTTATTTTACTTTTAAGCACATCATTTTCATTTATACACATCTTTGGTGTTTTGTATGATATAAAATGAAAAATCTTGACCAATCATATCATCATTTACATATGCTGGAGCTTACACTGCTGATTTTCCGCTTAATATGAAAGGAGGCTGACAATCAAGGACATGTCTGTTCTGAGGATACAAGTCAGTGGTCCTGAAATATGTGTTTCTCTTCTATAACACTCATTCTACATCTCGAAGGCGACGTACTCACATGGGCTTTCTTCACATTTCAAATGAGGCAAAGCTCAGGGAGAAAACATTAGGAGACACAGGCCGGGGGAGAAGCAGGTTCGTGCAGCTGTGCGCCGCGGACGTGCACGAAAAAACAACCGTGTCGCATCAAATGCGCACCGCCACGGCTTTTGAGAATGGATTTGGGCACGCGCAAAAAACGCTTCTTCTGAATGCTTCGGTTGAACTGAGGCAGCAGCCAAAATCATCCCTTTGCAGACAGGCAGGGAAAACCCGCTCCCCAAACTGTCGCGCTTGGTGATTTGGGGAGGTGGGTGTTTCCTTATCCCAGTGCAGAGGCTCGCAGGCACACAAACACTTCACGTGTTTCCATGTCCCAGCACATTGAATTACAGGCGCACAAAAAGACAGAGATACAGTACATAAACTAGTAGAACTCAGTCGCAGGCTGGATTGGAAGTTTCGGCGGTGTTGTGAATCTGCATCTCACCCATGCTTTCCCTAGCTCCATGTTTTAGTTCTGTGCCTGGCTTGCCATGTATGCTTTTTGTGTTTAAGTGACCACTGCCTGCCCCTGACCATCCCCATGATTATGTATTGTGTTTTGTTGTTTGATTTCTTGTTTTATTAGGTTTCATGTTTTGTATTGTTTATGTCTTTGCCATGTCTTATAGTCTTGCCATGTTTCACAGCCTTGCCATGTTTCATAGCCTTGCCATTCTCTCATAGTCTTGTTGTGATTTCTAGTCCTGCACTTCGTTTACCCTGTCTTGTCTTGTGTAGGTCTTTGCCCACGGTCCCTTGTCTGACGTGCCACTCATTCGGGTGATTTCCTGGTTTCTGGGATTTCAATCTTTCTTCATATCTCATTTTCTTCCTTCCTCTCTCTTTATGCTATCTACTAACCCTACTAACAGTTTGTTGTTTTCGATAATTACTAACCCCGATTAACATTGTACATTTATACTAACTGACTAACTTGCACTCGGGATTGTATAGCTGCACATACTAATAGACTAACGATCTCTCAGCATTCGCCCAATCTGTATCTCCGCCCTCCTTGTCTATCACTAATTATCTCCACTGCGGTTTCCTCTTATATCTCTTGCTTTCCCTTTTCTTTAGACTGTACACTTTAGTACTCCTTAACCGGAGCCGTTTATTCGTTCATAGGAATATCTCGTTATCCCTGTCTGCGTTTCGGCATTTCGCCAAATTCATGTAATTAGTTTTCCTCATGTGTCTCTCCCATGTCATTGATTACACCTGTTTACCCTAGTCATGTGCTTAACCCGGATGTGTATATAAGGTGTCTACACTTTTAGTTCCTTGTCAGATCGTCTTTACTCCTTTGTCTTGTGCTACGTTCCTCGCCTTGCTCACTGTGATATTTTCTTTCTGACTGGATTGCCCGACACTTGTTTTTTGGTTTGCCCTTTTGGATCTGATTGCCTTCGTGAGTTTTGACCTATTTTTGCCCGACCACGTCTATTGTCTTTGCTGCCCTGGTATTTGGATTCGGACTGTTTACGGCTTATGAGTTTGTCTCTCCACCAAACCCACGCCTGTGTACCGAACCATTTTTGCCTGACCTTGAGTTTTGTTATTGGTGCCCTGGTTACAGTTTTGGATTTTGCCCTTTGGATTCTGCTTGTGGATTGTGGACATTGTACTGTTGCCAGCTCTGTTGGGGGGTTTCCCCCTTCAGAAATAAAGCCTCCATTTTGCATTCATCTGGTTCTCGCTCTTGGCTCATTTCGTAAATCCTCACAGGCGGGCTGGATTTGTCCCGCGGGCCGCCTATTGCCGACCCCTGCTATATAGAATACTTACAGACAGTCTGGGTGCATCTGAAGATAAGGATTGAATGTTGAGCATAAAGCACATAGCTACACTGCCTTTTCCTGTCCCTGGGTCCATGTGGCTCTGGTTCTGAGAGGAGAGGAGAGAGAGAAGTGGAGAGAAAACTGTAACACCATGTCAGGAAATTAAAAGGTTGAAGAGTCATAGTGTAACTCTACAGTGTTTATGACTGGCAGAAAAACGCAGTCACATACCACGTACAGGTCCAGACAGCTGTCAGGTGTATTCATTGTAGCCTCTCTGTGTGGCTTAGCTGTGCAGAGCACAGTCAAGTGTTGCTGGAGTCCTGCTTGATTTCTGTATGCTGTTCATGAAAGACACAAGCACACGAACATTAAGAAAGGCTATGACAATTATTATATACCATAATAGTCTGTGTTTTTGCACATGTAAAATCACAGAAATCTCTCTGTAACTCCCAAGTGTCAAGAGAAAAACAAGGAGCAGTGACTGAACATTTCAATGTTTTCACATTATCACTATGGCTCAGACTTTACAGTTCATGGATGATGCATCTTTTAAGTTGACTTACAATGTGTCTGAATCCAGCTCAAGATGACTGCTGATGTATTTTGTCAGCACGGCACTGCATCATTGACGTGTTCAACTTCATATTTGGTCGAAGTCAAATGACACAGACACACAGCTGCACTGCCTGTTCCTGTCTCTCTGTCCATGTGGCACTGGTTCTGTGATGAGAGGTGCGGAGAGTAGATAAAACTGTTACGCCATGTCTGAAAATCAACAGTTTGAAGGGGCATGATGTCATCTTACAGTGTTTGTTACTGACAGAAAAACACATTCACATACCAGGTCCAGGTCCAGACAGTTGACAGGTGTATTAACCACAGCCTCTCAGTGTGGCATAGCAGTGCAGAGCACACAAAAGTGTTGCTGGAGTCCTGCTTGATTTCTGTTTGTTGTTCATGAAGGACACGGGCACACAAACATTAAAAATAGGTATGACAGTTGTGATATACCATAACAGTCTTTTGTGTTTTTGCACATGTAAATAACAGAAGAAGCAGTAACTCAGGGGTGTCCAATCTTTTCCAGAAAGGGCCAGTGTGGGTGCTGGTTTTTGATAGAGCCCAACACTAACACACCTGATTCTACCGACCAGGGTCCTGATTGAAACCCGATTAGTTAATTAGTGGAATCAGGTGCAGTAGCACTGCGGGCTCGGACAAATACCTGCACCCACACCGGCCCTTTACGGATAAGATTGGACACTCCTGCAGTAACTGAACCTCAAAATCAGTGGTCGTCAACCCCGGTCCTGGAGGGCCGGAGTGTCTGCTGGTTTTTTATGTTACTCTGCACTTAATTGATGAATGAAAGCGGTTCATTACACATATAACTCATCTCACCTGTTGTCTTTGGTTTTCTCCACCCTATTTAAACCTAACTCAGCAAACCCTGTGGCTCTCCAGGACCAGGGCTTGCTACCCCTGCCCTATACACTTTTATCTTTACTTTGAACCTCTACTTTCTCCGGATTACAACTATGCTCAATGTCCAACTACATTGACAAATCTTGGTTTCCACTTAGACTTCTGTCACAACCTGCATGTCTGTGTAATTGGCTCTAGGAGTCTTGTGGGTAGTTCCTGGTAATTGATTGATTGGCTGATTATTCCCTTAGGGGTCTATTCTCCCATGCGCTTAAGTCGAAAAAAGCACGTAGCTAAGCGCTTTTCAGCCTACGCGTATTCTCCCCTCGACTTAATTAATTCTGTGCATTACGCGCCTTGAAGGCACTTACGCGCTTGGGGCGGAGCAAGGTCAAAATTGGGGCGTTTCCGGGCGTTTCTCATGCAAATAACACTTACGCGTATTCTCCCCCTGGCTTACGCGCTTTTTCTGTTAAGCGCTTTTGAGGGCTGTATTAAGGTCAAGCGCCAACATTAGGCGAAATTGAATATTGCGTTTGATGTCGGTTATAGGCCGAATTTTAACGTTACATTTATTTTATTTAACATGGTAAAGGTTGAGACATTTAATATTCGATTGTTCTTCCTTATCTCTAAATTACATTTCTCAAAGCCATGATAATTCATCAAACGAAATCATCACATGATATTACGCATCAGCCTCTTCTCCAGTCAGTTAAATTACAAACGCAAAACAATTCATTAATTCGAGTATACATAAGACCATCATTCTATCATGCTCTCAAAATCTAAAGCCAAAATGCCAGTCCTGCATTTGCTTGCACTCTTGCGTGATTGGGAAAGAGTAAGAGGAGCGCGCCGAGCTCGAAGACGAACACGCATATATCGGCTTCGTTTGGACATCCTGTGACAAACAAAACATCGAGTGCATCCAGCGCTTTCGCCTGGACCGTGCATGAGGCAATCATCTATCTTTGCCGACTTCTGGATGAACAACTATCCAGCCGCAGCAATTATCCACAAAACATACCCGTGGTCATCAACGTCAGAACTGCGCTGTCGCTCCTGGCATCTGGGTCGTTCCAGAGAGTGGCTGGTGATGTCATTCACATCACAGGCGTCTGTGTTAAGGTGTCTGACGCAGTTCGTTGGCGCTTCAAGTTCTTCTCCATGCACTTCCACTGCAGAAAGAGTGGATGCCATCCCCTCCACCTGTGCAGTGAAATGCACAGGGGATGATGGTTGCCCACCACCTGTTGCGTGTACACTTCTCCGGTGTGCAGAGAACCTGGCTTTTACAGCGCCCCGCAGATCTCTCCATTTATGCTTAAAATCGGGGATACTGCGCTTACATCTCCCCACCGAAGCCACATCCAGAACGATTCGCAGCTTAATTCCTCGGATCAGCCTTCATTGCTTGCTTGCCATACAACACCAACATCTGTGAAATTTGGTTTTCGGCTTTGGCTCGACGTCGCCATCATTGTCTTCCATGTTCTATTAACAAATGCGACTGCCCTGTATGTTCGTGATAATCTAGTTGTGATATTCTCACGAGTGAGGGGATTGATTTTCTAATTGAGGATATCTGAATTAACTAACTCGAGTCCTAGTAATTTTTTACCATTGGTAATACTGTGTAATTTAATGTGTGAATAAAGATATTATCAAATAGGCTACTCTAGATTGAGCCCTACCCTGGCAAATACCAGAGCACTATCCATTTGTTAATCAATTTTAGCCTTTAAAGAATAGCTGACATGGAAAGAATCGTTATCAGTAAATGGGATAATTGATTATAATAAAGTATTAGTGTCAAGTTCAAGTGAATGTGTTGCTCAAATCAAATAGGATGATAGGCTATCGATAAGGAATTCCGTCATTACTGAGGCGGTTTTGGGGCGGGGAGATGACCGCGTGCGGGGTAAGAATCCTTGTTAAAGCATTTCCATGTCCTTTAGTTGCAAACCTGACAAAGGAGTAGTTTTCAAGTGTGCAATTTCTAAACGAGATCGTATAAACTGTCTTTGATTGTCTTTGTGTGACTAGAATGTTCCCTTTGTCTTCTTCCCTGTCTTCCACGGAACAAACAGGCTGGTGTAGGAGGGGCACATTTTCAATGATCTGATTTCGCTGATTGAGAATCGCTAAATTCTTTATTTATTATTTCATTATCGCGGCAATTTGTTTGTATGCATAGCTTTAATGCCATGGTGGCTAGAGTAAGAAATAACAAGTGTTTGTCACTAACATATCCCCCGCCGCCGCAATTTTATGTGTCCGTACGGACGGAGCCCAGTGCTATATCAAGTATCAAGATAAGTAAAGAGATGTCTGAATTACGTCTTGTACTTGGTACGGCCTCCTATAACAGCGGCATACAAAAACCTTGTATCTTCACAATGACAAACTTCACAGGAAAATAAAAAATAAATATAAAAAAAAAATAATAATAATTATTATTATTATTATTATTATTATACAAATGGATAAATATAGTTTAAAATAAAAATGTTTAATTTTGCATGTAAGAATAGTGGACATACGAGTTTTCGTTTCTTATCAGTTTGGAGATACGAGGTTTTATCAGCAGGCCGACAATATTCAAATTTAAAGTCTGGTTTGCGTTTTCCATGGACCACAAATGCGTTTTCATTGTTAATCAGAAAATCCTTTTTCCATGTTTTCCTGATAGCCATAATCAATGAGCTTTGTACAGAGTCTGCCTCTCTTTTGGATCAGTCACACCTCTTTCTTAAGGCCGCCTACATTCTGAAGTTAAGCGCTGTGGGCGTGATCGAAGCGAGTAGGGGAGAATACGCGTAACTCAAAAGCGCTTAACTCGAAGCGCGTAAAAAAAGACTTACGCGCTAATGGGAGAATAGACCCCATAGTGCAGAAGTATTGCTAGCTTGCATTGTCATAACTAACTGTCGAGCCTAGTCTTAAGTCTAGGCCCAGGTTCTCCACCATTGCAACAACACACTCAGCCAAACTGTTCCCACTATGATTTTTAATAGGCTCAAAAGCCAGAAAACGCTCAACTACTTCTCCACCATTATTTACAAACCTAAAAATAAAAGTGAGTCGGTCCACATGAGCAAGGACTGGAGTCAACGATAACAGAGAAGTATTTGGCCTCTTTAATCTCGCTGATAATTACTTCCTTTGTTCTTTCTCCCATTAAGTGGAAAATTCCTCACAGATTGTGGATGAGAGGTAGGACACGAAGCCTTTGCCCTTGCCTCGAAACCTTTGGAGAAAAGGGTCAAATTTGGCCAACAGTTTGACAATGCCCAAGAAATTACCATTGTGAGGTGATCCCAACCGCTCATCATCTCCCCTGAAAGCAAGGCCCCTCTCCCCCAAAAACTGAATTACAGCAACAACTCTTTTCAAAACTTCCCGCCAGTATTGCCTCTCTGCATCAATTTGTTTGACAAGATCAGAATTAACTCTTCCTGGCCATAGTATTTGGCCATAAAGCAGGGTCAATAAGAGGTTCATGACCAGAGTTTGTGTCCCCAGCTTCTGGTGTGAAATTGGGCTCTGTGCAATCCTCCTCACTTGGAAAGATTTTCTCAGATGATCCCTGGTCTGAGTGTGGGCCTGAGCCTGACAGGCCGGGTCTACGCTTGATTGGGTCTGTGAGGGCTCCGGTATGATCAAACCAGTGGTGATCTCTTCATTGCTGCGACTCGGGCTACTGATGATATAAGTATTTGAATCTTGAGGTTTGTTAAAAAAGTTAGAAATCAAAATCACATTTTAAAAAAAATCGGCCTGCTTTGCCTCCCTATTTTTTTTTGGCTTTTCGTTTTGAAACCCCACTTTTTTGTTTGCAATCCATACTACTAATGCCAAGTGTAATGTTAGAGTGTTATATCTATTGGATTCTCAAGGGGACTTTCACAACTCATTGTAATAATATAACAATAATATAATACAGTATAAACGAGTACCCACAATACAATACAAGGCAACAAGCCTTAAAAAAGGGCGTTGAAAATGCTTAAGCCTTTTACAAAGGCTTTGAGCCTTTGAGGGTGCAGTGTTGTTTCTAATAATATAATATAATATAAATGGCTATAAGCCTTTAAAAAGGCTGTTGAATGTTAAACTGCTGAAAAAGTCAGGTTGCACAGGTTGAATACAAAGCAAGATGTCAAGCTGAAAGGTCAGGTTGTGAGGAGTAGTGAAGCAGGGGGCTGTATATAGAGAGAGCCCAAGTCTCCGCCCCTTCATTCAGTCCATTGGAAAATCGATATTGGAATTCCACTGAGACTTCCAAATTTGTTCACTGAAAATACAGTAGCCCTTACAATGGCTTTAAGTCTTAAGGTACTCTATTATTACAAAACAATATAATATCATGTAAATGTCAATGAGCTTTTTAATAGTGTTATGGCCCCAATTTGTTATTACATTACAACACAACAGCAACAGCAACAGCAAGGGATGACAGACACAGTTTTAACAACTAAAACACATTTAATTTTTAACAAAGACAATAATGACTAAACAACTAACAACTAAGACCAAGATTGATAAATAAGAAAAAACAGAAATAATTACAGTCCCTTTTGTAGGTGGCTTGGTGATGTCCTGGATAAGGAAAAATAATGCTCTAACACAGACAGAAATCCTCAAAAGAAACTTCAGGTTCTGAACAGAAATGACAGGTCTGGTCACGTGTATCCTTCTTCTTGCAATTTCTCCTGCTACTCTACTGTCTCAATTCTTTTCCTTATATACTCTTTTGCAGACCCCACCCACATTTAGACCTCTTTTTTTAAATTTTCTGAGACTTGCCCCAGACATGTCCAGGACATGTCTAAACATGACTCCAGTCTGAGTTTAACAAAAAAAAAGGTAAATACTGCCATCTAGTGGCCTATATTCACATTACACCTCCATTCCAAAAGGGAAAAATTTTGACTCATAAAGGCAAAATTTTTCTTTTCAATACAAAATGGTTAAGTGAACACTTGTCTATATATACATATCATACAATATTCAAACACATGATATATATATACACATTCAAACACGGGATAAGCAATCAGCAATTACATTGTCTGTACCCTTCACATGCTTAATTTCCAAGTCAAACTCCTGTAAAATCAAACTCCAATTCAACAATCTCCGATTCTTGTTTTTCATCTTACTCAAAAACATTAACGGATTGTGGTCAGTGTACACAATCATTGGCTTTTGTCCTGTACAAACATAAACCTCAAAGTGTTGTCAAGAAAGGACCAGAGCCAACAGTTCCTTCTCTATTGTGGAAAAGTTCCTTTGGTGGCGATTGAACTTCCTGGAGAAGTATGCCACGGGATGCTCAATGTCATCAGAGTCACTTTTCTGAAGGAGCACAGATCCACAAGCTGGGTCGCTAGCATCGACCGCGATGGAGAACGGTTTGTTGAAGTCAGGAGATTTGAGCACGGGGAAGTGACACAGCAGAGACTTCAGGTGATCGAGGGCTCTCTGGCATGCATCATCCCAGGTGAACTTTACGCCTTTCTTCAGTTGGTTAGTTAGACTGAGAGCAATCTCAGCAAAGTTCTTGCAGAACTTGCGGTAGTACCCGATCATTCCAAGGAAGCGGCGCAAAGCTTTTTTGTTGTCAGGAACTGGAAAGTCCATGATGGCTTGGACTTTAGCATTTATGGGTGCCACCTTACCCTGGCCTATGACGTAGCCAAGATAGGTGACAGTAGCACAACCAAAGTCACTCTTGTTCAGGTTAACAGTCAGGTTAGCCTGGGTCAGGCGCTGGAACAACGTCTCTACATCTTTTAGATGTTCTTCCCAGGAGTCACTCCATGTGATCAGGTCATCGATGTATGCACCCGTGTGTGGCAATCCGGCGATTGTAGACTGTATCATCCTTTGGAACGTGGCTGGGGCATTTTTCATGCCAAAGGGTAGGACTTCATACTGGTACAATCCAGATGGTGTGGCAAAAGCAGAGATGCTCTTGGCCCTCTCAGTTAAAGGCACACACCAATAACCCTTCAATAAATCAATCTTGGTCAGAAACTTTGCTTGCCCTACACTATCAATACAATCATCAATCCTAGGTATTGGAAACACATCAGTTCTAGTTACAGCATTGACTTTGCGATAATCTGTACAGAATCTAGTACTTCCATCAGGTTTTGGAACTAGCACACAGGGTGAACTCCAATCGGAGTTGGAGGGTCTGATAATATCATGTTTTAACATGTACTCAACCTCTTTCTCAGCAATCTTTCTCGTTTCAGGATTCATCCGGTATGGATGCTGTTTTATTGGTTTGGCATCACCAACATCTACATCATGAGAGGCTATAGTAACTCTCTTTGGAACATCAGGAAACAAATCCTCATATTTCTTGATCAACCTTTCAAACTGATCTCTCTGTGAGGGTTCTAAGTGCTGGAGTTTTACATCAAGATTTTGCAACACTTCAGTGTTTGACAATTTACATGAAAGAACTTCAGCTTTAACTCTTGGTTCATCATCTTGAAACTCCCCCTCATCTTCACACGTTTAGACCATTGGAGAATCTGAAGTGACAGCTGCAACCCTAGCATTTCTGTCATGATAAGGCTTTAGCATGTTAATATGACACAATTGTTTTGGTTTTCTCCTATCTGGAGTCTTCACAATGTAATTGAGATCATTGAGTTTTGTCAGAATTTCATAAGGACCATGAAATCTAGCCTGCAATGGATTGGACTGCAAGGGAAACAACACAAGGACCTTGTCTCCTGGTTTAAACTCACGGCTTCTAGCCTTATGATCATACCAAGTTTTCATTTTTCCCTGACTTGATTTCAAGTTCTCTTTGGCAAGGTCACAAGCTGCACGCAATCTTTCCTTGAACTTGCTAACATAGTCTAACAGACTGATTTGCGGCTCTTCCTCTTGCCATTGTTCACTCAATAATAGCAAAGGTCCTCTCACTTCATGACCAAACACTAGCTCAAATGGACTGAATCCAGTAGACTCCTGCACTGCTTCTCTAGCTGCAAACAACAGCAAATGAACCCCTTCATCCCAGTCTTTCTCATGGTCATAACAATAAGTCCTCATCATTGTCTTGAGAGTGGAATGAAACCGCTCTAAGGCACCCTGACTTTCTGGATGATAGGCACTAGAAAGAATCTGTTTTGATTCATACACATACACATACACAACCTGCTGAAACAATCCTGAAGTGAAATTGCTACCTTGGTCTGACTGAATTTCCCTGGGAAGGCCAAACAACGTGAAGAACTTTATCAAAGCCTTCGAGATTGCAGTTGCCTTGATGTTACGTAGAGGTATGGCTTCGGGGAATCTGGTAGATGCACACATGATTGTCAACAAGTACTGATTTCCAGATCTAGTCTTGGGTAATGGACCAACGCAATCAACAATGACCCTAGAGAATGGCTCCCCAAATGCTGGGATAGGCTGCAATGGAGCTACAGGTGGGTCTAACTGGTGTTTTCCAACTTCCTGACAAGTGTGACAGGTTTTGCAAAAGTTGGAAACGTCTTTCCGAAGCCCAGGCCAAAAGAAGTGTTTCATGATCTTATCAACAGTCTTGTTTACACCAAGATGACCTCCTAAAGGTAAACTATGAGCCATTGTTAAGATCTCATTCCTATAGACCTTCGGAACAACAATTTGCCTGACCACTGCCCAATCTGCATTGGCAGGGATATCAGGAGGGCGCCACTTCCGCATCAACACACCATCCTTGAGATAATACCCAACTGGAACTGCATCTATTTCTTTTTCAGGAAGGGCTCTCCTCTTTAGTACACAAATTTCAGGATCATTAGTTTGCTCCTCAATCAACCGCTTTCTGGACAGAGACAAGTCTCCAGACACATCAGAATCACCAGACCCATCCGGCTGGCTGAATAGAGAACTGATAAAAGTATCTGATAAGTCCTCAAACGGAGAAACCATAGTAGGCCAATCAGAGTCATGAGGCGAACCACCTGAGTCCTGACTATTGAATGTACTGGACGGCACCACAACTTCATCTTCTTTAGCCTTCTTGGCCATAGCACGAGTCACTGCGCAAGAAGGATACAGAGATGGGTCCTCATCCCCATCTTCAGTGCTCGGCTGTGAAGTAAGATGTACAGGGGGAACTACTTTGCCCCCAGCCAGGTCATTGCCTAGCAACAGAGAAACACCCTTTATAGGTAGACTTGACATAAGTCCCACCTTTACCTGTCCTGTAACTAAATCTGACTTCAAGAATATAGAGCGCAGGGGTACAGATACAGTCCTCCCTTCAATACCTTGTACAAGTATGAAATCCCCTGAAGCGGTCTCATCACGTAACTCCAAGGAGTCCATCAACAAAAGTGACTGAGAAGCTCCGTTATCCCTTAGAATATATATGGGGACAGGAGTAGTATGCTCATTCAGAGCCACAAATCCCTCTGACACAAATGGAAGAAATTCCTCCCTCACAAAGTCAGCTGTATTAGGCTTTTTAGCCCCACAAGAAGCAGGCAATTTAGCAGATTGGTTATCTACTACAGGGGTTTCTAACCTTGTTTTCACAAAGGCATTTGGTTTGGTATCCTTTTCTTTTTGTTTCTTAGCTTTAAGGAACCAACAGTTAGTTGTAACATGACCAGATTTCTTGCAATAACTGCAAACTAGACCACTTTTGTCACTGTCAGCTTTCACACTTTGATCAGACCTGTGACTGGATTTCTGAGCACCATCACCAGATTTGTCTTTGTCTTTGGGTGAGGAATCTTGGGTATCACCGTAACCCTTTTTCTGAAATTGGGACCATTTATTGTTACTGCTAGACTGAAATTTGGACTTATGAGTGAGAACATATTCATCTGCAAATTTGGCAGCTGATTGCAAGTTCAGTGCTTGCTTCTCATTAAGGTAGGTCTTAACATCATCCTTAACACAGTTCTTGAATTCTTCAACTAACACCATCTCTTTTAGTGAGTTGAAATCATCCTTGACCTCCATAGAAGTACACCAGCGCTCAAAGCAGACCTGCTTCTCATTAGCAAATTCAACATAAGTCTGATTTTCAGATTTCTTCAGACCTCTGAATTTCTGTCGGTAAGCCTCTGAAACCAACTCATAAGCTCTCAAAATAACCTTTTTGACAACCTCATAATCAGAGGAATCATCTGCAGACAAAGCCGAATAGGCTTGTTGAGCTTTACCCTTGAGGACAGTTTGCAACATCAGAGGTTCCTTTGGCCACTGGCAACTCTTTGCTACCTTTTCAAAACACTGGAAATAGTTGTCAACATCCTTTTCTGAAAATGGAGGCACCAGTTTTACCTCCTGACTGGCACAAAATTTATTTTTAGTTTCAATTTTAATTTTTAGTTGCTCCATTTGGAGTCTTTCTTCTCTATCGAATTTCTCTAATTCAAAATCTCTCTGTCTCTGTCTCTCTCTTTCTGCTCTTTCCTCTTTCTCTCTCTCAAATTCTCTTTGTTTTTCTTCTCTTGCTAATTTTTCTAACTCAAACTGCCTTTGTTTTTCTTTTTCTTCCCTCTCAAATTCTCAGTTTTTCTTTTTCCTCCCTTTCTTTTTCTCTTTCCTCCCTTTCAATCTCTAGCATTTTTAATTTAAGTTCCATTTCTATATTTGGATTTTCCACTGGAAACTGTTCCAGATCTCCTGGTGCAAACACATTTTCATCAATGTAATATTCAACTATCTCTCTAGCCAGTCTTGCTTTTCGCATGGCTGGTTTTACCTCTGTCAGCTCCAACTGTCTGCAAATTTCTAGCAGTTCTGTCTTTTTAAAAGACTTCAAAACCCCTACGGTTGGTGATGCCAAGAAATCATCCATTGCTGTTGTCAATATATATCTAGGAAAATTCACAAAAACAATTTCACAATTTGGAATGTTAGATTTTCAATAAATTACTCACACAATGGTCTATCCCGGACCTTGAGCCCCCAATTTGTTATGGCCCCAATTTGTTATTACATTACAACACAACAGCAACAGCAACAGCAAGGGATGACAGACACAGTTTTAACAACTAAAACACATTTAATTTTTAACAAAGACAATAATGACTAAACAACTAACAACTAAGACCAAGATTGATAAATAAGAAAAAACAGAAATAATTACAGTCCCTTTTGTAGGTGGCTTGGTGATGTCCTGGATAAGGAAAAATAATGCTCTAACACAGACAGAAATCCTCAAAAGAAACTTCAGGTTCTGAACAGAAATGACAGGTCTGGTCACGTGTATCCTTCTTCTTGCAATTTCTCCTGCTACTCTACTGTCTCAATTCTTTTCCTTATATACTCTTTTGCAGACCCCACCCACATTTAGACCTCTTTTTTTTAATTTTCTGAGACTTGCCCCAGACATGTCCAGGACATGTCTAAACATGACTCCAGTCTGAGTTTAACAAAAAAAAAGGTAAATACTGCCATCTAGTGGCCTATATTCACATTACAATAGGGTGTTGGATGCTAAATCTGATAGTCTAGGAAAGGTTTTAATGTAAGAATGTTGTTAGGAGTTTCGATAAATGGATTTAACAATATTGGATTTTCACTTAAACGTCCAAAATTTCTGCCATGTGAGGAGTTTCGATAAAAGCAATGCCAAGTGTAATGTGGGAGTGTTGTATCGATATTGGATTTTCACTTGGACTTCACTTTGTTGGCATTGGTGTGTACAGTACACCCCTCTACGGTGGGGACATATGGAAGCGATATCTGAAAAGTGAAGCAGGGCGAAACTCAGTGTTCTGAAAGTGAATATCTACCAGTCGACTACTCTCCTCGAAGATAACTATTGGTTATAATGACACGTGAATCTGCTGTGTATTGTGACTGGACCACTGTACAGCCCGCCCCTGAGTCTAGCTCGGCTATTGGACACTTACTTCACGATATGGTCGCGATGCGCGATAAATTTCCATGGAGTTAGAGATTTCTGAACTTTTGGACGTGTCACAATGACAGTTTTGATGCACTCCAAGGACCATATCGTATTATGTACACACAATACTGTGCGGGAGTGAAATCACTTCTCATAGAAAATGGGTCCAGCTTCTACTAGCTGTCTTCTGGGGCCAGCGTTAGGCCCAGGATATGCTTGCCGTGTGCACATTTTATGCCCAAATGCGTTGCCATGGGTATTTTATGTCAATGTTACGCATGGTAGCACACCTGAACACAAGGTACGCAGACACGTGCGCATGTTGCAATATTGACACAACCGCGAGGGGCGATCTTCAGAACTTCCATGTTGAGCTCGTGGTAGAGTCAAACAATGGTGGAATATATTAATGAGAGCCCAGTTGGCTATCTGCTCCCTACATGATACCGCCAGTATCCAATGTTGCCAATTTTTTACATTGTCGCTAGATTTACCGACTTTTGGCCTTCTCTGGCGACTAAAACCTCATCAAGCGTCTTGGCGGCTTTTTAGGTGAATCTGGCAACTTTTAAAAAAACACATCTCGTGAGTGCCAAAATCATTGTTTTTCAATGTAACTTCAGCTTTGCACCGCCACCAGAAGCTTATTTCATGGTTAAGCAGCACTGCACATTAGCCCCGATCTCGAAACTGTACCCTTTGGGATGGTCAACATAGCCATGTAGACACATTTTCTTGAGATCAGTGAGTCATGCGTGACATCATAGAAACGTCATGACGTAATCTAGCGACTTTTCAGATAGCCAATAGCGACTTTTGGTGACTGGTTTTTGGCAACACTACAAGTTTCGTGCATAGTGCTCTGATCGTTCTGCTGCAAGTATGTGCGGTTGCGCACGTAAATTAAGTCACACAGCTAGCATATCCTGGGCCTTAGGGCTCGCTGAAAGGACTTTCATTCAAAACCCTTGGTGAATCAGAGACCCTTTGTAAGAACATTTGTAATTAGTGGGCTCTCTTAACAGTATGCGCTCCCATTAGGGCTCTCCCTAGGGCCCCCACATAGCCAGAAGTCGCGACCCTTTGCAGGGGCTTTCATAATCATAGAGCCCTCTGAAACCATTCCCCCTACTTCCTTGAACCCCTAGTTGGTAAACATTAGGGCTCCCTTAGGAGTATTCACGAGAGGCACTACAGCAGGGCCAGCCCAGGGGCTCTCTGACTGCCGACCCTCATAGCCCAGGGGCCCTCTGGCTGTCGTACCACATAGCCCAGGGGCCCTCTGACTGCCGTCCCCCATAGCCCGGGGGCCCTCTGAGTGCCTTACCCCATGGCCCAGGGGCCCTCTGATTACCGTCCCCCGTGGCCCAGGGGCCCTCTGATTGCCGTCCCCCATAGCCCATGGGCCCTCTGATTGCCGTCCCTGTTTTGTTTTATTGCTTTTATGTACATGCTTTCTGGCTGATGTTTTGGTCACTTTTGAATGCTGGCGGTGCTTTCACTCTAGTGGTAGCATGAGACGGACTCTAAAACCCACACAAATGGCTCAGGTAGTGCAGCTCATACAGGATGGCACATCAATGCGAGCTGTGGCAAAAAGGTTTGCTTCGTCTGTCAGCGTAGTGTCCAGGAGACAGGCCAGTACATCAGGACATGTGGACGAGGCCGTAGGAGGGCAACAACCCAGCAGCAGGACCGCTACCTCCGCCTTTGTGCAAGGGGGAATAGGAGGAGCACTGCCAGATCCCTGCAACATGACCTCCAGCAGGCCTCAAATGTGCATGTGTCTGCTGAAACGGTCAGAAACCGACTCCATAAGGATGGTATGAGGGCCCAACGTCCACAGGTGGGGGTTGTACTTACAGCCCAACACTGTGCAAGACGTTTGGCATTTGCCAAAGAACACCAAGATTGGCAAATTTGCCACTGGCGCCCTGTGCTCTTCATATGAAAGCAGGTTCACACTGAGCACAAGTGACAGACGTGACAGAGACTGGAGACGCCATGGAGAACGTTCTGCTGCCTGCAACATCCTCCAGCATGATTGGTTTGGCAGTGGGTCAGCAATGGTGTGGGGTCGCATTTCTTTGGGGGGCCGCACAGCCCTCCATGTATTCACCAGAGGTAGCCTGACTGCCATTAGGTACCGAGATGAGATCCTCAGACCCCTTGTGAGACCATATGCTGGTGCGGTTGGCCCTGGGTTCCTCCTAATGTAAGACAAGGCTAGACTTCATGTGGCCAAAGTGTGTCAGCAGTTCCAGCAAGACAAAGGCATTGATGCTATCAATCAATCAATCAATCCATTTTTATTTCTATAGCACATTTACAGACGGCTGAGCCGCACCAAAGTGCTTCACAAAAGAGTGCTTAAGTGCAAAAAGAAAGAAAACAAAAACACACAGGAAACACCTAAGGCAGAAGGGGGAAAAAAAAGAGGTAAAATTAAAAAGATAAAAGATAGAATTTAAAAGATAACTGGAATTACCATGATGGGACACTATTCACTGACACTTGAAAGAGACACTAATTGAGGGCAAGAGAAAAGAAGTGGGTCTTTAAATGGGACTTAAAAATATCCAGACTCTGGGCTGTACGGATGTGGAGGCAGTTCCAGAGTCTGGGAGCTGCTACAGCAAAGGCTCTGTCCCCCCTGGTTTTAAGCCTAGACCTGGGCACTTCCAATAGCAGTTGGTCAGCTGACCGTAGTGCTCTGGAGGGGGTGTGGTAACGTAAAAGATCAGACAGATACGTGGGGGCCAGACCATGGAGAGATTTATAGACAGATAGTAGAAGTTTAAAATCAATGCGATAACGGATGGGTAGCCAGTGGAGTGATGCGAGGACCGGGGTGATGTGTTTGTGCTTTTTTGTGCAAGTGAGGAGTCGGGCAGCTGAGTTCTGAACTAACTGCAGGCGGTGAAGCTGTGATTGGTCAATGCCGGTGTACAGAGCGTTGCAATAATCCAGTTGTGATGTTATGAAGGCATGGATAACTCTCTCAAGATCACTCTGAGGCAGGTAGGCTTTGGTCTTAGCTAGGGTTCTGAGTTGAAAAAAAGCTTTTACTAACTACTGCACTGACCTGCTTTTCAAACTTGAAGGCACTGTCAAAAATCACACCAAGATTCCTGACAGAAGACCGGATGTTAGAGGCGAGAGGGCCTAGGGCATTGGTGGAAAAGGCCGGAGAGGTTTTGCCAAATACAATGATCTCCGTCTTGCTCTCATTGAGGTTTAGGAAGTTAGCACCCATCCATGCCTTGATGTCGGCTAGATAGTCAAGCAATGGGTGGAGTGCAGCCTGTCCGTCAACCTTTAGGGGGAGATACAGCTGGATATCATCTGCAAAGCAGTGGAAGGAGATGTTATGATTGACCAGGATTTCCCCAAGGGGTAAGATATACAACAGGAAAAGGATGGGACCTAGAATAGAGCCTTGAGGGACCCCACAGGTGAGGGGAGCAACAGAGGAGGAGAAGTCCCCAATCTGGATAGAGAAGCTCCTGTTGATCAGGTAGGACTGAAAAAACTGCAGGGCGGTGCCTTTGATGCCAACGTGATGCTCGAGGCGAGACAACAGGATCCTGTGATCCACCGTATCAAAGGCTGCTGTGAGATCTAAAAGCACCAGGATCACAGGGCTACCTGAGTTAGCGGCTAGGAGCAGGTCATTTAGCACTCTCAGGAGAGCAGTCTCCGTGCTATGGGCTGTTCTAAAGCCAGACTGGAATTTCTCATAAATGTTGTTGTTCGTTAAAAAAGATTGCAGCTGAACATAAACCCCACGCTCAAGGACTTTTGCCAGAAAGGGTAGTTTGGAGATTGGCCTAAAGTTTGAAAGGATGACGGGGTCAAGGTTAGGCCTCTTTAGCAATGGCTGCACCATGGCATGCTTGAAGGCAGCCGGGACGCAACCAGAGGAAAGGATGATGTTAAACAACAGTAGAAGGAATGGGGCAACCGTGTCGAGAACTGTCGCGTCCTTGAGTAGCCGGGGGGGTAGACAGTCGGAGGGGCAGCTGGAAGGCTGCAGATGTCTGACTGCATCTGAGAGGGATGATAGGGTAAAGGGCTCAAACTGCTCGAGAACAGCTAGCTGGGGAAGCGGGGAAGGGGCAGGGAGTGTTGTGGCGGAAGTATCAGAAGGCCTGAGTGCTGCAATCTTGTCGATGAATAATTTTTGAAAGCTTTCACAGAGGGCAGGTTAAGGCACAACCGGGGATTCCATACGGGGGTTTATAAGAGAATTAAGCGTCTTGAACAGCATACAGGGTTTATGATTGTTTCTGGAAACCAGGGTGGAAATGTACTGTGATTTGGCTGTTTTCACAGATCGTTGGTAATCCGCAAAGCAACCACGGAGAATTTGGAGAGACACATGAAGGCGGTCCTTCTGCCATTTGCGCTCTGCCCGCCTACATGTACATCTGAGGTCGCGTGTTGCATCGTTGAGCCATGGTGTTAACTGAGCTTTTGTGCATTTGGGCTTGAAGGGGGCAACGGAGTCCAGAATGCCAGTGCAAGCTGATGAGAACATCGAAAGAAGCTCATCAGCATGGTACTCAGAGTTAATGCCCAGAAACGGCCTACAAAGACGGGAGTCATTGAAAGCAGCTGAAAATTGCCCAGCAGTCGAGGAGTTAATTAAACGCGAAACCTGCTTAGGGACACTAGGGGAACTACTTGAACATGGGATTGACACAGAGAACAGAATCGGGGAGTGATCAGAGAAAGACATGGTACAGATTTCATTAACGTAGGCAGAAACACCATAGAATAACACGAGATCTAATGTGTGACCCTTTTCATGCGTTGGGCCAGTGACAGCTTGCTTAAGACTAAATGAGTCGAGGAGGTCTAAAAAGTCCCGAGTAAGAGGCTGTGACTCACAACAAACATGGACATTAAAATCACCACATATTGTTAAGTGATCATATTTCACCATAAGCCCAGACAAAAGATCAGCAAAGTCATGGATAAAGTCTCTGTTGAATTTAGGTGGGCGATACACCACTGCACACACAACGGGGGAAGACAGAATTATTTCAAACAGTTGCAATTCAAAGCTAGCAAAACCAGCGTGAGGAATCTGCCGCCAGTGAAATAACGACTTGTAAACAGAGGCAATACCTCCCCCTCTCCCAGTCGCTCGGGGGGAATTTAGAAAGTTACAATCCGGTGGGAGGAGTTCGGAGAACGGCGTGTTATCGCCGACGGAGACCCAGGTCTCACACAATAGCAGAAAGTCCAATTCCCAAGAAATAAAAAAGTCGTTAAGCATAAATGTTTTATTCGCCAGAGACCGCACATTTATCAAGGCCATCCGTAGGATTTGCTCGTCCCTACATGGTTGATCGGTGCGCTTCAACAGGCGTCGGCTAGAGTGATCAACGCCACGGCTGCACCTACGCAGGGAGCGCCAGCTAACCAAGGTGGGAGTGGGGACTAGAGTACAGTGCGGTGCGGTCAACGCTGTCAGGACAGCTCGAGCGGCTGGAATCAACGGTGGAAGAGGCAGTTTAGCAGCATCACGGTCGACGAAGGCTTCAGCAGGAGAGACAGAGACAACAGGACGGAGCCATCGTACCAGACGCCTAGCAGCTGCTCGATTTAAGGCTAGCTGGATCTTGAGTTTCACCCGCAGACCTCCCCTCCTTCCTCGTCTCCTAGAGCGTTTCTTGCGAGGAGGGGCCGCGGGCGTGCAGCGCAGGTAAGCAGGGATGTCTGACAGTACGGGAGGGGGTGATTTGGTCCAATCTCCTTGAACAGGTCTGGCTGACCGAGCGTCACGGAGATATAAGTCGCGGAAGATAAGCAGAGCTTGACGATCATAACACAGCAGGGCAGAAACATCCAGATAGATACTTAAGAACAGGGCTGAAACAAACGTTAGACAGACCGCCCTTGGAAGACGAATCGCCGAACAGACTGGCGCCATCTTCACCATTGTTGAGGAACTTCCTTGTGTCCAGGAAGCTATGGACTGGCCTGCCCGTTCCCCAGAATTTGAATCCAATTGAGCACATCTGGGACATCATGTCTCGCTCCATGTTGGATCAGCCTGTTGTGTGTTTTTCCACTTTAATTTTGAGTGTGACTCCAAATCCAGACATCCATGGGTTAATAAATTTGATTTCCATTGATAATTTTTGTGCAATTTTGTTGTTAGCACATTCAACTATGTAAATAACAAAGCATTTAATAAGAATATTTCATTTATTCAGATCTAGGATGTGTTATTATAGTGTTCCCTTTATTTTTTGTGCAGTGTATTACGTTTGTACATGTTGCAGCCTTATAAATGGAGACTTTCTGAAACAAAGGAGCCTCACAGGAGAGTTTCAGTCAGACATAAGACGACTGCAAGGTGAAGTTCATGGTGACTTTTGATATCATTATTACGACATGGCAGTCCCTCTGCGTTGTGATGGATCACAGTAAAAGTGTCTAGCCTGTTTAATGTCGCTGTGACATGCAGACCTGCCAACATGTACGCATTTTGCGTACAACGTACGCATTTTGACATTAAAGTACGCTGGTACGAGTTGATGCTATTAGAGTACGCATATCGCTGGATCTCTCCAGTTTCAGTTTATGCGTCAGTTTAAGTTGACACACTCATCAGTTCATGTCCGATGAGCAGAGGCGCGTATGCATAACGAAAATATTTCGACCAATCAGAGAGTGCGTGTGCCCCACCTGCCCTCCCAACCACGGCCCTCTCGGAAAAAAGCTCGTTTCGAAACGAGTTTACTCTCATTCCCAAGTTATAGGCTGCAAACCCTCTTCGTCACCCCTAGACTGGGTCATCATATGTTGAAAATACACCCAATTCAAACATCGGTGAAATGGTAAATTCTACTATGGATACAGCGAATCCTGTATTTTGATTAGTAGAATACCTACGGTAGAATACCTGGCGCTGCTTGAAGAGCTGACGTTCGATTATAATGCCGTTTCACTGCGTATTAATCTCATTGTCACGAAAAGCGAACGCCATTTACTTTAGTTTGAGATAATTTCGCTTTTATTAGGGTTAGTGTTTGCAGAAATACTGTGAAACGGCCTAAAACAATGAAATGTAATAACGAAGTTCGCAAAAGGCTTTCTGACATTCTGTGTAACGTTAATGTTCCACATGATTGCCTCCAAAGGCAGCGTTTGATACGCTGTTTCAAATGCACCACTAATGTCGCTTTTCCACTACGTGGTACGGGCTCTACGCCACTCTACTCGGCACCGGGTATTTTTCTGGGAGGTTGTTTGCCTTGAGTGGATAGTACTGCCTCTGTGAAGCTGGTCATCATAGTGGCGCAGCACGAAACTTCCGCGATGTCATCCTCAATACGACACACAATGTAGCTACAGTTATATCAAGTTTACATTTATTCCATCGATTTTGTTAAAGATTTTCGTGTTCAAATCCGGTATTTTATTTTCTGAATTGAATGGCATTTTCTATTTGACATTGTCGTGTCCAATTCAGTTGCCCGTAAAATTTCGTGCCACCCCACAACGCAAAGCAGTGAAATCTGTCAAAGGCATGGAAAGCGAATGTATATTTCACTCTAAAGTTCACGGCAAAACAAACGAATTGTGAAAGTATGGGATATTTAAGTGATCATTGCAGAGCAGAGTTCCTCGTTGCAAATCGCAGGACACGGCAGCCATCAGAATTAATCGCTTATGCGTCATCTCATTTGTGATAACTTTAAGAGAAAAATGATTCGTTGGTATCCGTCAAGTTATTTTTCTGTGCGATTTTATTAAAAAGAGGCTTGATAACAGAACTTTCTTAGGGGGAATTAGTTAGGGAACATAACTGGACACAATACCGTCACTTAATTTCGCCATGAACGGACCACATGCAGGCAAAGAGAAACACATTTCCTGAATGTAGCTTTGATGAATAAGCGAAACCGTGTTTGAAAGGTAAGGCAACGCACAGTGTATCGAACAAGATTCCTATAACGGTATAATTCGATGTTTATTACAACGTGCTAATCTTAAAACTCATCAATCTAACTTGAATGAGAGGTCGGCAACAGAGTCGTCTTTCGCAGTGACGAAACACTCTGACCAATCAGTGGGCCTTAGTGTGTCACATCACATTTTAGTACCTAGTACCCGGATGGCTTTTTTGGAACCCCGGGAGAGCAGGTACCAGAAAAGGTGGTACCAGTAGGTACTTTTTTCTAATGGAAAAGCAAAAGAGGCAAGTAGAGTAGAGCGGGTACCGCGTAGTGGAAAAGCGCCATAAGATGAGAATGATGGAAAGTTAAACAGTGCAAGTGTTTAATGCATGGCAAATTGTATTTGTTTTGGTATTTTTGCCCATTTATTTAATTAATTAATTGATTGATTCGCAATGAATGTCCTCTGTTGACTTGCTTTTCTGGCAACATTTTCAGTTATTATTGACTATGGATTACGCTGTTATTTTATGTGTAACTAAGAAAAGCAAAGTACTACATTTCAAATTCATTTTTACTGCTGTTCTGACAATAAATTCGCTGGCTGTTTGAAGTAAATTGTATCTCTATGCAATTTTATTTACCAGTAGGGTGGGAGGTGATGGGTTTGGGGGGGGGGGTCAGGTGGTATTCATAAATTTTCTTCAAGGTTGGCAGGTCTGGACATGAAGAAGAGGCATTACGTCTTCTACTGAAACTTCTGTCAGTTAATTTCAGGGTTGGCATATATTTTGTCTTCATTCATATCTAGTAAAAAAATTCCCCTGTCAGAGGTCACTCTACTGAGGGCCACATAAGTCATGCCATGTTCAAAGACATGTTTTAGTGATACTGCTGCTGAGGAAGTAGTCATTCCTTGAGTTTTGTGAGAAGTTACAGCAAAAGCTAGCTTTAAGGGAAACTGTCTGCGCAGCACTCCCTTTTGCTTCAGATTTTCTCACTCTCTGTCTATGTACACTATATTATTAGCTGCACATTGTCAATTTTGCACATTTTCAAGTTCAAGACTACGCTTTTTGATGTGTGCGACACCTTCACTGGTCACAATTTTTGCAATTTTTCCAAAAGTTCCATTGGACAGTCCTGATTGCCCGTCAATGTTTCTGGTGATCATGACACGAGCACTTATGGCTAATTTTATTGCGTTGGGTAACTCTTTTTTTGGTGCCTTTGGAAGGTCCAGCTTGTCTCGCAATTTTACTAGTTTGGACATCTTTTTTATAGTTGTCCGCATCAGTCGTTACAATCTCAGTATGAAAACGGGCCAACGATTCAGGGTTGTGTACATCAAGCTGCTAATTTGTAGCATAAACATGCAGTATGTCCTTTGGACACTGTGCAGGGCCAGTGATAGCCTGTGAGAGTAATGCTCTATCTCGGTCTGACAACGGCTCTGACTTTACCTAGACACAGATTCGATTCAGCATCTCAGCAAAGGGGACATCATCTTTCTGACACATGATTTCTACCAGCGTGATCATCTGGAAATTGTCACGCCAGAGATCAATCTGCATTGGGTCATAAACACACAAAGGTTTAGTCTAACTGGTGGGAGCTGATTTTGGCGAACAGATTTTAGCTGGCTCTCTGAGCAATGAGGGAGGTAAAGCTTAAGCAATGAGCGGTGAAACTGCTCAGGAAATTTTTTCTCTGAGACGGTGTGATATATAAAGATGGCAGGTTTCTTGTTTGTTCTCTTTTGTACGAATCCCATCTGATTGAGCAAGGGAATTGCATTTTTACCTCTCACCTGCTTGCCGTAGAGAATTCTACTGGTGGCGGCAAAATCGCCCTAGCACATTGCCTCAAACTCTGGTGTTTCTGGTCTGCAGAGATACTTATCTGATAAGCCGCTCATCCACACGTTAATAGAGTCTGGCGTTTTTTTCTCTAGATACGAGAGGGGGTAACTCATTTTAAGTGTGTTTTCATCAGTCCGTACAAATACGATGCTGCATGTACACTGTTTCATGTGCAGACCGTACGCACGAGCCACACACTCTTGAGCACTTACTTCTCTTTTCTAGGTGTACGCCTGCATGATTTTTTTTTTCATTCATCGCTTTCATTGACATTATCATCACGCGAGTTGTTTATCAGCGTTTTCAGGTATTCGCTAAATTCATGTTCAGCCTTGCTGATGTAGCTACAGATGTAGACGATACAGGAGTAAGGGTTTTGGATATACTGTTTATCCATATTGCCATCACTGGAGGAGTAGCACCTTTCTGGTGGCCAAACCATCTCGGCGTCCCAGACCGGTCTCCCCAAATCCAGTGGCATGCGATGCGCAATATATGGCCAAATCTTCACCAGCAAGTGGCCACTCCATCTAGCCTCTCACATGCCGAAGACCGTCCGCAGTGGCTCCTCGCGCCGCCCCTGGTTCTCTTCGCTGAACGCGGCGGATCTAGGGGAGCACACCCCGATAAAAAACCCACCCTGCCGGTGGACCATCATACACTCTCGTTTTTTTTTTGGAGAGTACTGCTAAAGAGATTAGCTCCCCGGTCGTCGAGGTAACCTTGCCACTGGATTCGGAACTCTTCTCCGCAGAGCAGCGTGTGGCTACTGTTTGTGCTCCAGTAGTCCCACGTTAAACTACTTCACGCACACGGCGTCCGTTGAGTCTTTTTGAAAGTCCTATGGCGATCGGCTAGAAGCGACGGGGACAGGATCAGTGAGATCTGGGAGTCCTTAGTTTCAATCCGACACAGTAGGCGGCAGAGATCTAGACCACTCTCTTCATGTGCCCTGTGTGCCAACGGTTATGCGCGTCCCGCATCGGCCTTTTGAGCCACCAGAGGACTCACAAATGATGAAAACGGGCCATCATACTCGCTCGCGAGGGATGCCTGATGATGATTGCCATCCCATGCATCAAGGAGGTGACGGTTGTAGCCATTAATCCAACAGTCTTTTGGATCACGCTTTAGTGCCACTGAACTTCCTGTGGCTGTCAGACTCAGACATTGCTTTTATTGTTCAACAGTGAGCTCACACCACGCCAGAAGCTGCTGTAAACTCAAAGATGAAACTGCAGGTTCATTAGGCAATCAGCCAAGCGTGTTCAGCTTTGCCCTTGCTTCCTTCTCTACATTTGGATCCACAGTTACTGCAGGTCTTATTATCATGGTCTTTGGTGCAGGCTCTTTGAGAAAGCCAAAACGACAGCTAGCACTGGTATATTTGATACATGTCTTGGAATGGTTTTTGCTGCGCATCTGAACCTCTGTTACTTTTCTCGGCAGTTCGGGCTGCGTGAATGGATCGGGCAGCTCGGCTGTGATGTAGTTGGAGACAAAATCACACACTGTCTTATCAGAGTCTTTTTCAAATACAGGAGCATTCTCAACCCAGACCAGCATGTGAGCATGTGGAGAATTAGTGGAATTCCATGCGGTAAAAGTAGTCAACGACTTTGCCAATAGGTAGTGCAGGTGACAGGAGCAAATCTTTTCATAGCGCCCCAATGCGTTTGTCAAACATGCACATTGTTGTCACAGAATTGCTGCGTAAAATTTCACACTTGGTGGACCAGTCGAGCTCGTCGAAATTCACTTGTTTGCCTAGTTGAGCCTTTATTGCTGCGATAACTTCTTTCCAGCGCATTTCAGCAGCAGAGAATGTGCAAATGAATGTGGGAGTTCGTATTTGTCTAATCATAGCGAAGAGATCTTTTATGGATTTTTGCCAATAGGCTGGGGTGCCTCGGAGTGTCGTCATAAATCGGACTGCGTCTTTATTACGAAATAGCCTTTCAACCTCATGTCTGTCTTGCAACATTGCATTGGTCATTTTGTGACCATCTCGGGTGAACGGCCTTCCTTTTTGTAACTGTATTCTCATACTAGACTTTGCCTGATATAGTTCTGTCTCAAACTGGGCAAAGAACAAGTAGTTTGGATCTCTAGCAAAACGTTCATCGACACAGCAGAATCTAGTTTTGAAATAACTGCAAGGTGCCTTTCTTCATCTAGTGTGTTTTGACCCATGGGACATTGAACTGGGAAAGCCATCGCCTCAAGGTTAGGTTTTTTGAAAAAGCTTAGTGGTTTGTTTCCTTCAGCGGGGGCAACAGAGTAGATTCCCTCGCTAAAACTTAGAATCTCCTCTGAAACATCAGTTGGCTATAGACATGATTCAAGAGCAACACCGCCATTAGGGTCGTCGCCATCCTGCTGCATGTCGTCTGACCGCTGCTCTGGTTCATGGTCATGGCTCGATTGACTGACGGAGTCAATACTTTATTCGTCATTTTCATCACTGCTGTCAGCCTCGCAAAGTGCATTTTTCTCAAACGTGTCAATTTCCATAAAATCTACTACATTGTAATCATGGTCATCCATTTTATCTTCCTCATCACTGTCTTCTTCATCCGCATCGGTGATTGTGGGATCACACAATTCTGCGTCATCTCTGATTGTTATGTTCTTGTACTGAGGGTGAACCTGTTTTAGTATGAGCAGAGCCCTTACTAGTTTAGACCAGGTTACAGTTTGGAACTGCTGATGACCTTTATGGGACAATCGTCTCTTTAGCTTTACTCTCACAACTTGTGAATTACTACTCAGTCTGGGTAAGGCAGTAACTGTCTCTTGTACTTTGGATGGGACACAAACCATGTTGCCATGGATTGCTCTTTGACCACCTTTAGGGAGCGGGATAATTTTGGCAAAAGTTATGCATTTGGCAATGAGATGTCTCTCCAATATGTTTAAATCACACAGTTCAGTTGGGATATCTGCAAGCTCTAAATTGTTAGCCATGGCCAAGGGAGGCATGCTACCAGTCTTCAGGTGATCGTGGCAAGTGAAACAGATCAACTCTCTCTTTTGCTCCTCTGGTACTGTGCACAGTTGTGAATTTTGACAATCATCAGCGCAAACATGAACAAACCTCCCTGTAAGGCACAATTCAACAACATGTGGCTGCTCAACGTAATTTCACCTACTGCAGGGTCGCACTTGATTTGGAAACAGTGCTCTGTGGCACACTGTGCACAGGTATGTCGGCCCATTTTTGATTTGAGATCGAAAAATTTCTATAGCTTCTCTAATCAGACTGTCATCCCTGTGGTTAAGCTGTCTATTTATCTGTCTGTACTTTTGTCTTATTTTCTTCGCACACCGCATGTTATTACTCTCTCTAAAGCCTTTGTATGTGTTTCTCATGAGCTGTCTCATCGAGTCTTTTTGTTTAGACCTGAATGCAGGGTCATTTGCCTAGCAATCAGTTATGTAAGACTTTCGAGCTTGTCTGAAATGGGCATTTGATTGATAACCGGAGTTTAAGTTTGACCTTAGCCTCTGCTTAAAGTCAACGTCTTGACTGTAACGATTTGTTATATATGACTACTGCCTCTGCTGAAAGCCACTGTCTTGACTGTAGCAATTTGTTATATATGACTTCTGCCTCTGCTTCAAGCCACTCTCTTGACTGTAACGATTTATTATATATGACTTTTGCCCCAGTTTAAAGCCATTGTCTTGACTGTAACGATTTGTTATGTATGACTTTTGCCCCAGTTTAAAGCCAATGTCTTGACTGTAAGGATTTGCCATGTAAAGCTTCTGCCTCTGCTGAAATTTACAATCTTGTTGATAACGAGTGGTTATGTAGGACATCTTTTTTTTCTGTAACAATCAAAATCAAATTTATCTTTAGCATATTTTCCCCTCTTTTTCCTGTTTTCGCTAATTTGTTTAATTTCAACAGTTCTCATTTTTTCAGCATGTGCAGCTTTTTTCTTTTCCACAGCCAAAGCTCTTCTTTTACGCTTCTCCTTTCAGTTTTGGAACATTTTGATAGATCTGGCAAATGCTGATTGTCATGTTTTGTTGCGTCTGACGTAGGATATTCCACTGCACCTTCACTGCTATAGACATGCATTAATTAATTTGCATATGGTGTACTGTGAGCAGAGGGTGTGCTCTCTGTAACTGATGATAGAGACGTTTCAATTTCAGCCTGTGAAGCTTTTTTCTTTCTTAGCCTCTGCATTCCACCCCCCACCCCCCGACAGGCTGCCTCCCGCATTCATTAACCCCTTCTCCCCCCCCCCCCCCCCCCCCCATTCCTAAATTTCTACGCGTTTCCAGCGTGTCGTGCTAAATCCTGATGTGTATTGTTATGTCTGATGTCATCAATATGTTTCTCTTCTGTGTTTAACTGCAACCTTTAATTTTCAAAGAAGAAAGCGGAGTTGGCAGCGTGACGCACGTTGCAGCAGCCCGGAGCACTTTCTCTCCAAACCTTATTTCGTTGTTACTCTGTAACGATGACAATAAATTCATCTGAATCTGAATCTGAGGTCTTCTTCTAATCTGTCTCATACTGCTCATACTGAGCCATCGAGTTTGTCACATTCAGGAAAGTTAGAAACAATCATTGTTATCAGATCAGTCAAACGTGTGTAAATGAACATGACAGCTTTGCCAGTCTCAAGCGGGCCAAAGGGTGAGCCGTCAGGTCGTCTAGAGTGTGGGTCAAAAAAGCCATACCTGCCTTGTTGGTCTCGGAAGACAGTTATGCACGAGGAATTCATAATCAACAAAGCGTAGTTCACCTCTGATGACAAGCACTGTTGTCTGTCTGCAAGATTCAGGTGTTCATCATTACCAGCAGATGCTGGGAACAGGCCAACCTTTGAATTACACTTTGTCATTATGTGCTGCTGTCTGTAGCCAAGAACTATCACAGGAATTTTGTCTATATTCAAGTGTGTGTGAACTTTGCGTCTGTCAGCGATCAGCTGACTCAGAGAAATTGTGTACATTGCATGGCCTCGATCTAAAACAAGATCAAGGTCTGCGCTTTGAAGGTGTTTCAACTCTTGCAGGAAAGCTACAGTTACAGGTACAGATGCACTGACTGTTTTTGGAATCAGCATATTTTTTATTCATCTGACTGCAGGATGCTAACACACGTGTAACATTAGCATGAGGAGGTTGAGGAAGAGAAGTCACCATCTGTTCTGAAAGTACTGAGTGTTGAGACTCACCAAACTTATGCCAGCGCTGTTTTTGAGCTACAGACCTCTTTCCTTTTCTGGGCATGATCACTAGTAACACCAAAGATATGCAAGTTACAATGTTCAATGACACACAATGTGATCCTGTCACACAATGCTGTGTTACAGGATGTCTATCTTTTTCAAAGTTCAATGTTCAAATTGCAGTCCTGTCACACAATGCAGCATCACAGAATGTATTTGTCTTTCAATGTCAAAGTCTCTTTTTTCAAGGGTCTCGTTTTTCAAGTGTCTCGTTTTCAAAGGTTTTCTTTTTCAATGTTTTTTTATCTTTTGGGGGCCTGGGCACTGCCACAAGGCCGAGAGCCTGAAATACAGACAGAGAGAAAGGAGGCAGAGATGAATGATAGAGCAGGACAGAGTGTCATGGTTTGGGAGCTTTGAGAGCTGTTTGCGGCTCTCGTCCGGGACGATATCGTTTTGCTCCCTATCGGATTCCTGGGCCAGCTGGAATTGATTGGGGGCGTTGCCCGGACTCTATTTAAGCTCCTGTTTCGCCTCGTTCCCGTTGCTAAAGTGTCAGTTCATCTGCGGCGCTTTAGCCGGGAAGGTCTCTTTTGAGATTAATCCTGAATATTTATGCACATAGTTCAGGATCCAGAGAAATAGGATGAGTAATGTGGACCTACCTTGATTTCTCCTTCTCCAGGTGTTGCCCTCATGTGTTCTGATTTCTTAGCCTTTATCTGGATGTGGTGGAAGTTGGCTGGCAGACAGCGTCTCGCTCAAGTTCAAGCTCATGTTCATGTTTGCAAGTCTTGTTCTAGTCTGTTTTCATAGTCCTTGTCATTTTGTGCATAGCCTTTACATTCCTAGCATCTTTGTTCTTTTCTGTTTATTAATAATCTGCCTGGAGTTTCTAGTGGCTTTTGTTTTTGTCGTTTTTCATCTTTAGATTCTATCTCTGTGAAGTTCACCTTCGTTTGTATTTTGCAACCCTTTGGGCCAAGTTTTTTGTTGGCCCTCGTGCCTGTTTGCTTTTGTTTTAATAAATTCCCTTTTCCCTTCTACCTCGCTTTTGGCGTCTCTCTGATCTCGCATCAATATTTTTGTTAAGTGTAGTTTTTCTATTAAGTAGAAGAACTCCTCTACCTCCGGGACAGCTTTGACTGTATCTACTAAAACTAGTTTTAGACATTGGGCGGTGCAATGGATGTAAAAGGCATATTTTGCTTCCTCTTTGATTTTTGCCTGTACCCCGGAATGCTTACCACTCATGACAGAAGCTCCATCATAAGCTTGGCCTAGAAGGTTCTTTTTGGACTCGAGACCATGATTTTCTAGTATGTGGATTATTTTCTCACTAAGCCCTGCTGCATCGAGCTTCTCTGTGGATTCAAAATGGAGAAAACTCTCCTGGATAGCTCCATTGTAGAAGTACCTTAGTACGAGAGAGATCTGCTCCTTTTTCTTTATATCTTTTGTTCCATCTGCTATGATGCTGAAGACCTCACTGTTTTTCACTTCTTCTGTAACTTCAGTTAGAACCATGTCTGCTTAACAATCCAGAGTCTCATTCTGAATGATTTTGCTTGTGTACTTTGCATTATGAATGGAAGTCAAGACTTTGCATTATGAATGGAAGTCAACCTTTTTTTAACTGCTTTGTCATGGTTAGCAATTGTGTCTAGAATTGCTCTGAACTTCCCTTTATTATCTGAGTCTGCAGACTCATTGTGACCTCTTTGAGCCATGTTTTGAGTGGCAGTAAGTAACAGCACTTCCCCAACTGTTTTTATGTATTCCCGATGTTCTTGGATCTGTCTGTTGTGCTCCTTGTTTAAGACATTGACCAGCGTTGCATTAGCTGCTGCAGCTCTCTGATAGTCCCTCCATGTAACCAAGGCTTGTTTGTGCCGCTCAGACCTTGCATGCAATGCAAACCCCCCCTCTTTGTAAGATGCTTTCTTCCAGTTTTTGAAACCAACTGGCGAGTCAAAGACTGTGTCTGGGCTGGGAGGGCTAAAATGTCTGCAAGCATAACAATACGCAGAGTCCAACTGCTTTGAATATTCAAGCCAGGGGTGGATGTGGTACCAGGCTGCCTTGAAGCTCCTCCTCCTGTCCCCCATCAAGGTCCTTGGAAGTTACTTTAGGTCTGGCTGCATTGATGGGTCTTCTTTACATTTGCTGATGTCTGTGGAGAAAGACAAACTGAATATATGTAAATAAACATATATTCTGCATGGACACACCATATGAACTGCAATTACACTGACACTACTTAAGCACACACACTATTGTCTAATTGCTTCCCTGTATTTATTACCTGGCCCCTCCCCTAGGGGCCCAGGTTAAGCAATGATCATGTGTGTGTGTGTGTGTGTGTTTCTGTCAGTCTGTCTGTCAGCCCGTGGCTGGGGCCAGGTCTGCTATCTCTGATTGCCTTGTTTATTAATGCTATTTATTAATTGTATTAATTAATTGTATTTTTATTGTACTCAATACATTCTTTCGTTGTATTCTACAGCCTGACCAGGGACTAAGACTGCAAATTAGCTGAAGCTAGACATCATATATGCATCACATTTTCCCATTTTTTTAAAGGCAATGTTGTATGTATTGTCCCTGTTAAATAAACATTAAAATAAAAAGTAACACACACACTAAGCAGGCAAATGTTCTTTTCAACAACACAAACCTGATGGTCCAGTGCTTGTGGATGCACATATATTCTCTGTCTGTGTCTCACACTCCGCTTGTATCTCACTCTCCGGATCTTCATCTGTCTCTCCTTCCTGCTCTGTGCCCTCTCTGAAAGCCAGTGGCTCCCAAGTCCTCTGGCTCTCTCTCTCGCTTCTCTTCAGCTCGCTCAACACTATCATCTGGCTCTGTCTCAATGTCTGCCTCGTTGTTATTCATCTTTTTGGTGCAGAAATAGGACATAATGTCCTTTTTTCTCTTCATTTTGAACTATAGACAAAAAGCAGTGGAGAGGAATACACAACACTTCAGCAACCCAGTATTTTTATAATTGTTATTTAATAGCAATTACTATAACAGGCTACTGTTGCGGGTCTGCTTGGTTTTGTGTTGTGGTAAGGTTAAAGCAATATTCCACTCTTGGATAATCATTCATTCAATATGTACTCACCCCTATGCCGATGTGAAGATGGTTTAAGATCAAAACAAACACAAAATGTCTAATAACATGGTGTAACTGGTGTCTTTTGTGGTTAAATTTTAATGTCACGGCTCACAGACACTTGGATTACACCACACGAGCAGGATGGAGACATTTTGTGTTTGTTTTGTGTTCTTTTTTAATTTATATTAATCTCAATTCACTGCCTGTATATCGGATTTGGCCACAACCATGTTTTCTGCTGAAACTCCAGGATTATTTTGTGAACTGAAGATCTTCACCCATCCTCACATCGGCATAAATGTGAGTAAATACTGTGTGGATTATGAGTCTGGGGTGGAGTATCCTTTTAACTAACGTTAGCTAGAAGCATGCAATCAACTCAAGCTGACATTAACGCCTGGTCTGGCAGGCTGCTATTATAATTCAAGTGCCTTTTGCGTCAGCGCAATATCACACTTTTAATTAGTACTGTACAATCTTTGTCGGAAGGGGGGCCACAGAGGGGGTCCAGACTCAGTGTTACAGGGGCACTGGCCCCTGTTGGCCCCCCCCAGAACCGCCACAGGTGCCGTCATGGAAAGAAAAAAAACCCAAAAATAAATAATGATAAAATAATGTTGATATTTGCCTACTGATATGAAAAATTAATTTTCCAACTGCAGCCACAGAAAAAAAAGCCCCGGTCCTCTTTTTGATGCTCAGAATTCGAAACAGTTGCGGAGTGCGAGCGTCAAGGGAGTTTAAAAACTTTTTATGATCACGAAACAAAATATTACTGAACACCGATGTAGAGCATGATTTTTTATTTTTTTTGCTCCGATTTGTGTAGCAAATTTTTAATTGCATAATTATTCCCCGCCACTTAACCATAACTACGAGAAAAAGCGGGTGTGAAGTGCTGACTGATAAAAAACTTTCTTGATGGATAAATCCTGATTTCGCTGAATATTTCCGTGACAAAAACATCTGTCTCACTAACAAACTATCAGACGCTTGTCTCCTTCATGAAATGTTTCTCACTTCGCTGCAATATTGTAAGTCATGAAGGAGAGTCCAGACTCTGTCTCTTTTCTTCATCTCATCGGTGTGTGTCAACGGAATTTAATATAGGCTACGACTGTACCAGGCACACCAGCTGCAATCAGGACAATGTCGGACAGAAATGCAATTCAACACTCGCCGTTTCCCTTGTTTAACACAAATAAATATTTTAACAAAGTTGACGGAGTAAATGTAGTACAGTTTGCTGTAACAACAGTCGTCAGAGAATCTCCAAACAATAGTTTCATTCCATCGCGAAAGACTTCGCTACACTGGCAGAATAAATGGTTGGCTTCCTTCAGAAGGGACCACTGGCAGCCTGCATCTAACTCCCAGACTGTGCTGTCAGCACTTTGTTTTCAGCAAGATGCGTTTGTCTTCAACTTAGCTAATTATTATTTTTTATCCTTTATCACTTTTTGCCAAGAAAACTCTAGGGAAACACTTTAAACACTCAAATACAGTCAATTAGCTTACAGGGAAACTGTCATTGAGTCGCGCTGTTAATTGTTCAGTTTCTCAAACCAGTTTTTGATATTTCCAGAGACGAAGCAGTAACTAACATTGTTCACTTGCTAGCTAGATACAGAAACGTTACAGAACTTGATTAGGTTACAGACGGTGACTTAGGCATGCTTACCTGCGAGATAAAATCGCACGCATTTGTCCTGTGATAGGTCTTCCGTTATCTGCACGAAGATTCTCGAAGGTTTTGCTTATCTTAATTGCAACGCTGGCAAATAGCTGCTGTTGACTTAGCGAGCCTGTATTGTTATGAGTGAAGACTTAGGCCCGTATTCAGAAACGACACTCACACTCACCCTCCACTCACCATATAGTGAGTACGATTGAAATGTAACTGGAGTGTGAGAAAGAGATCGACTGACCACTAACCAAGGGATCGGTCCAACTCCTCGCCAATTGCTATTCATAAACGCCACTCGAGCGCTGTCTACCACCGGCGGTGCGTCGGCTGCTACAAAGGGACGCTCAATCCTCACCCTTCAGTGCTGAATGACCTAAAGACGCAGACCTGAATGACGCAGTTTACTTTTCTTGATTAGAAAGTTTCTCAGACAAATTGGTAAAACGACAATCAAATTTATTTTTAATAACATTGTTATACATTGCTTCACAAAATTGAGGCGTTTCTTTCGCACATAAATGACGACGTAAATATCAGCATGTCTTCATAAATTCTGTGGTTGAGAGGCTCGCAAGAGGCACAGGACAGCCCGCGAGGCTCACTAAGCAACAAGCTGTGTAACGTGCGAGACATTTCCCTCTACATTCAGCGGTTAAGACTGTAGAAAAGAATGGATTTGCGTGACTTACAGCTACATGAGCCTCGCAGACCATCCACACACGCCCCTCGAGCCGTTGAGCGCAGAATTTTCCAACCCACGAGTAAAGAAAAGCGTGAGAAATCTGAATGTGTGAGTGGACAGATATGCGTCATTAATGAAAACTGGCCACACCTGATAATGTTGAGAGTTTTCTGCTATGGTAATTTAGATGAACTGAAATCATAATTTTTAATGGATAGTTTTGAGCTTTCCGTATTGCCAGTTCACCAGTAGCCACTGGTGGGTACACAAATGCTAACCTTGAGTTCACCACAATGCAGTTTGTAAACACGGAAACCCGGTGGTCAGTTCGTAAGGTACCAGCATCGTTATTTAAAATTTGCGTAGTTGCGACTGCGTAGAGCACGTGGCTGTAAATGATTCAGAGTTTCCAATGTTTGTAACCACCTGAAAGCCATGACAACGAAATACCGGCACAAGTTAGTGCGGCTCAAGGGAGGTGTTCCCTGCACTCAACCTACACTCAGAAAGAGACGCTATTTTCAGTGTGAGTGAGGTCTCTGAAAGCAAATGAGTGTTGAGGCAACCTCTGACTCATTTAGTATAACCTGACACTAAGTAAGTTTTAGTACGCGCTTACGCTCAATTAGTGTGAGTGTCGTGTCTGAATACGGGCCATAACTTTTGCCAATAAACGTTGCATTTGAGCAACACTAGTTCTGCTAAGCTGTAATTTAATTTAATGTAGACAGCAGAATATCGCATACATTAACATATGTTTCTATTTTTAACATTGCATTTCTTGCGAATGTTTTTTTCCGCCTGATTCATTGACACAGGGCTATGCCAGTACTCTCCTAGCAACAGTGCGAGGAGCAAACAACCGCCACACCCACAGAGCCGCCGAGTCACTCAGTCAAAGAAATCCTCGTTAGCGCTCCCCTCAAACTCCTGCTTCTCACGCAAATAATGTTCGTCCAGTCACCAATATAACCACGCCATTCAAGGCAGGAGACTTTGCTGAGTGTGTGGATGTCTTTATTTCTCTGAGTGATATAATGATGAATTTACAGCGGTCTAAAAACTCTGCCCATTTGCTGTTCTCCCGAAATTTTTGGGTGAATTTTGAACGAAGGAGATTTTTACCTGCCTCCTGTCCTTTGACTGTTCCCTGAGCCAAAACCATGTACTTTTCTGCTATAAAAATTATACCGCTGGAACAAGAACAAATTTTCCTACGTTTTTGTGAAATGTTATGAAGAGGGATTCAAATTTCTGGAAGTTACTGCAATTTAAAAAGTTTTTTTTTTTTTAGCATGTCTGCTGCCAGCTCACATTCTAGGAATACAATCACGCCCTCTAGCTCCGAAGATTCCACGCCATAGACATCCATTTAAGTCTGAGTAGGACTCAAAATTTTATGTTTTTAAAATCGCTGGTGTAAAAGAACTAAATAAGATATTGAAAATATGAATTAGTGTCTGAAAGTCAAAGGCAATGTGAACAGTTCAGAGTTGGAATGGAGTTTCTACGTGATTGTATGAATTTATGATGTGTGGGTGAAGAGGAGTGAGACTTCCATTATAATCAATTTTCAGAAAACAACTAATATTTTTTAAAGTTTAAATGAGAATGAAACGTAAAAAGTCAGGCAAATGTAGAATTATCAACTTTGAACGGAGTTTCTAGCTGAAAGTGTAATGTACAGTTCAGGAACCACACGCAAGAGACAGCAATCCAAAAAACGTATGCCTTTATTGGAGTCCGAGTCAATGCCAGAAAACACAGGAATTGCCAAGCCACAATAAGAAATCCAAAAACAGTATCGACAAGACAGGCCGGGGTCAGAACCAGTAAGGCAGAGGTACAAAAACGATAGGCAAAATGTCGTAGTCGATGGGCAAAGCCAATGGTCATACACAGGGCATCCAAACATAGAACTCGTGGTCATACAAAAATAGGTCAAAATCCAGAAAGGCAAAAACAGTACAAAAAGGGCAATGGCAGGAATCAGGGTCGGACTATCCAGTAGAAGAGAAACCATAATCAAAGGGTTACAAGGAGCTCAGCACAATTAAATATTGATCAATGTTCTGACAAGAGCTGTGAGTGAAAAGACTCCTAATATACACACAGGAATGGTCACATGCTATACAGAGATCAGCTGTGAGGAATGAGGCTAATTACATTGGGAGAATCACATGAGGGAAACCCTTACCACGAAAACTGGCGAGAGACAAAATACGAACAGGAATCACACAAACAGCCTATGACATTTAAACAGCTCCGGTCCAGGAGTTCTACGTGCACAGATAACAAGAGCAGGAGAGTGATTAAGCACGTGCGAGAGATTCTCGCTGAAACTTAGGGAGAGTAAAGCGATAGACAAGGGGCGGAGAATAGAACAGGGTGATTGCGGAGAGGTAATTAGTCTACTAGTAGCGGTGCAGCTTTACAACTTAAACTAGAGTGCTCATTAGTAATTTAGTAATTGAAAATATACATGGTTAGTTGTGTTAGTAGACTATAATACAAAATACAAATGTTAGTCTTGTTAGTAATTAGAACAGAAGGGTGAAGGAAGAAAACGAGATGTGAAGGAATCTTTTAAACACCGGACTTCATTTAAATCACCCGAAGTCAGTGAGCACGCAGACAGGGAAGACGGACTGAACCAACTAGATCACAAGACAGGGGAGGCAAGTGCAATGGAACTGAAACATGGAATGAACCAAAAACCTAAATATTACAAAAACCAGAAAGAATAAATAAAAGACAATAATCATGAACACAAAACCAGAACATAAACATGACCAAAAAACCAGAAACATGACAGAAAGTATGAATTGGCAGTTATCCTTTGAAAAAAGGTGAAGTTTTCTGATTTTTGAAGATTTCAGCATTCACATCTAATAAAAATAAAAAATTTTGGTAACAGAAGAACATAGGGTTTGAATGCTGCTTGCAGCATTGACACACAATAATAAAAGTGAAAAATTTTGCTGACAGAAGAACATAGGGTTTGAATGCTGCTTGCAGCATTCACACCCAATAATGACTATTCATTCGTCATATGAGTATCAAGAATACACATTGTTCAAGTCTACAGAAGGCCCTGTTTACAGCAGTGACATGCCATCGGAGGTCAGTAAGGCTAGGCAGAATTCTCACCATTAAACAAACAATAACACTATTACTTTGCTTGATTAGCAATCTGAGGATTGATTAACTAATTTATGAGACTAAACAGCAGAATGGTGTGCTAGTTCCATCCACAACATTATTGCTCAGTGCATCAAACTTAAAATGCTCACAAGACAGCAAGTTTGTTCATATTTGCTTAGAGGAGCCTAACGCAATGCCATGAACAAATATTAAAACCTTTCTTATGCGGTGTTCAATGTGTGGTCATTATGTTTACGATCATATTTCCCCCCTTAAACACTAACTTTTTCATGCCATTTTTAAAAAAAAGGGAGTTTATTTTCAATCTTCTTTCATACTCCGATAAACAAAAGATCAAAACCATATACGGAACTAGGCTTATGCTGTCGGAGGCGACAGCTGGGGGTACATCCCCGAACGCCCCCAATCCTCCAATTCCCCAATCCTTGAATAGACCTTGAATAGACTTTCATTTGAACTTAATTTCAGGTCAATCGGTTCTGAAGATATGGCCAAAATGGTAATATTCCATCACAAAGTGCCACCTGGTGGCAAAATACTGAACCATACAGGTATGATGTCATCATGAGACACGTGAGGTTATGACCTTGCAGCTGCACATAGTTTCATGTCAATTGGAGAAATAGTTCCAAAGATATGGCAAAAATGGTGAATTCTATGTGACAAAGCTCCACCTTTTGTCAAAATTTTGAACCAAACAGGTATGATGTCATCGTGGGACACATCCTCAACCATTGTAAGCCTGTTGGGAGCTTTGGCTAAAAATCCATTTATTTGATAAAGTTGCTTGCGTATGGAGGTGGGGTATTCGACAAAAGTTACTACTCATTATCATGTTTCTATACACCATAAGTCAATTTCACACCGGAATTCTCCTTTAAGGGTACACAGTACCAGGTGTGTTAGACTTTCATCATGACCTGTGATACTTCTAGTCTGGATAGACATTAGCACCACATCAGCGCCAAACTGGGTAACTATGTTATTGAGCCAGAATTATTTGAGAAATCAGGGTGAAGTGGGAATGGGAATAAAATAATATCCCAGACATACCAATCAAGAATGCTTTATTATATGTCTACTCACAACAAAACTCTCATTTCCTGTCAATATTCCATTGGTAACTTGCTGGGTTTATGCAATGGATGGCTGGAAAGATGGTCAAAATTGATTTTGGTGCATGTTTGCAGTATATTTTCTCAGTAACCCAGATATTTTCCATTCAGTGCTGTTTTTTGTGCTTTTGGGGCTCTGTTTTGAAGAGTATCAAGAATTTCTTTGGTAGCATTTATACTTTCAAGCTAGACGAAGCCAAAGTTGGAGGAAAACTCAAAATGGATAATTTCATAGCAGATTGTGCCAATATTTAGGTGACAATATTTTGTTTAGCAAGATAGAGATCTGAAATTCGATGGATACATAGTCCCTTTGGTGTACATTACAGCATTCGTCAAATCTTGATGGTAGTATTTTCAGTGTAGATCAGTTTAAGCACAAAAATTTGCCTTCAAGGGGCACTGTATGCCAGAAGCAAGTACTGGCTATCCCCAGCAATGTACCAAAGAAATTTTTTTGAATTGTAATATGCACAGCTAGTTCTCTCAGAAAGTGAAGAGCTTGGTTTGGTACTATGCTGAGTAGATAGCTTTGTGACTAAAGGTGCCACTCTAAAGAGCTAATGTTCCACCGACTTAACATTCCATATTCCCAGACATACCACAGTTGAAATGAACGGGCTTAGACTCCAAGTGCAGTTCAGCATCGGCAGGGCGTTTATTAGGATTAACAAAGCTCATGGTCAGGGACAGAAATGAATCAATAGCCAGGCAATCAGAGTAATGCAGAATAGGCAGAATCGAAGTCAGGGGACAGGCAAAGTAATCTAGTAACCAGGGAATCAGTCTGCACAGACAGTAACAAAGGGGTTTAGCTAAGGGAATGGAAGGGGAAGGAAAAAGGGAGTTGGATGGGATAAGGGAGAACACAGGAGAGACTAAACAGATGGGTACAAAATGGGAATAAGGGAGAACAAAGCACTAATCAATCAACCAGCAATCAAACAACGTAATACAAACAATCAATAATGAGACTTACGGGAGATTTCACAAGAAACGAGCAATCAACAATCGAAACCAGAAAAGCGCAGAAACGAGACTTGACCAAGACGAGCTATGGTAAGAAACGAGTTGACAAGAAGCTGGGGAAAAAGTGGGCCTTTTAAATACACAAACTAATTAAGTGGAATCCCAGCTAAACACAGGACAGCTGTAGAGAGAGGTGGAGCTAGAAAAGCAAGGACAGTGATAGGAGAGAGTGAGGAAAAGGGTGGAGTTCTAACTCTAACTAAACACCCATGCCTCACAAAACTACTCTCAGGTGTGGATAGTTCATGAGAACAGCTAGAGAGAAGGAAGTGGAAATACCTAACCGAAATTACAGGGAAGAGAGTGTAATGAAAATGGCAAGGCGCCACGAGACAGAAACGAGAGGAAAACATTAAAGACCAAAGACAACGCAATCTTACAGAAACATACATACTCTAAAAGAATAAATATGATAAATAAATAAATAGCAACTAACATACTTAAACAAACTTCTAAAAACATTTCTGTCTTTTGAAATACACGAAGCACATACACAGTTATGCATAAAATTTGTAATTTCTAACTAGACTAACACATCTTAGGCCCAAACTGTCTGTTTACTCATTAGGTAAAATAAGCGGGTGATCAATGTTGAAAGAGATCCTCTGCGTGCAATGGCACTGAAAGGGACACATCAGAGCTATAAAAACTTCTCCAATAGGCATCATAGGTACATAGGTTCACTAGCCAGCAAGCCGTACCTAAGCGCTTGCTTTGGAACTTGCTACCAAATTAGCTAAAATGTAAAAGTTCAGTTTGGTCGGACGAAACTGTCGCAAAGGCTCAGATAAGTACATGCCTATGACTGCTGGTAAAGTTAGTCAAGTTGGGGCAAGAAGCAAATCCTATCACCTTAATAAGATTTTCTTCAGTTAATGTTAGTTAGCTCACTAGCAAACTAGGTGGCTATATCCAAAGAGCAACCTAATTTACATCCCCTATTCCGAAATAGTAGGGACGAAATGTAAACTGTGAAAAATGCAATGACTTTCAGATCACATGAGCCAATATTCTATTTTCAATAGAACATAGATAACATTTCAAATGTTGAAACTGAGACATTTTACATTTTTATCCACAAAATGAGCTTATTTCAAATTTTCTGGCTGCAACAGGTCTCAAAAATTGGGACACAGGCAAAAAAGGGCTGAAAAGGCAATTAAAATATAAGAGAATCAGTTGAAAGAACATTTAGCAAGTACTTAAGTTAACTGGCATCAGGTGTGTAACATGATTGGCTAAAAAAGGCATGTCTTTAGAGAGGTCGAGTCTCTCAGAAGTAAGGATGGCCAGAGGCTCTCCAACCTGTGAAGGCTTCTGTAAAAAAAATTGTGGAATTCTTTAAAGACAATGTTCCTCAACGTCAAACTGCAAAGGCTTTGAAGGTTTCATCATCGAGAGTGCGTAACATCATCAAAAGATTCAGAGAAACTGGAAAAATCTCTGTGTGCAAGGGACAAGGTCGAGACCTTTACTGGATGCACGTGATCTTTGGGCCCTCAGACGTCACTGCATCACTTACCAGCATGATTCTGTCATTGACATTACTAAAGCGGCATAGGAATATTTCAGTAAACCACTGTCAGTAAACACAGTCTGCCGTGCCATCCACAGATGCCTCCTAAAACACTATCATGCAAAAAGGACGCCATTGTTGCGCATGATCCAGAAGCGCCACCATGTTCTGTGGGCCAAGGCTCATTTAAAATGGACTGTAGCAAAGTGCCCTGTGGTCAGACAAGTCCAAATTTGACATTATCTTTGGAAATCATGGGTGTCGTGTCCTCCGGGCTAAAGAGGCGAAAGACCACCCCTCCTGATATCAGTGCTCAGTTCAAAAGCCAGCATCTCTGATGATATGGGATAGCACCATGAATGCTGAAAAGTATATAAAGGTTTTAGAGCAACACAAGCTCCCCTCCAGGGGACGTCTTTTCCAGGTAAGGAACAAAACAACATACTGCAGCTATTACTATAGCATGGCTTCATGAAAGAAGAGTCCGTGTGCTGAATTGGCCTGCCAGCAGTCCTAAACTTTCCCCGATTGAGAACTTTTGGCACGTAATTAAACAAAAAGTTTATGAAAGGAGGCCTATATTAAACAAGAGAGGGATCAAATTCCAATGGCTAAACTCAAGAAACTTGTCTCCTCAATGCCAAGACGCCTCCACTCTGTGTTAAAAAAAGAGGGGATACTACACCATGGTAAACAGGCCCCTGTCCCAATGTTTTTGAGACCTGTAGCAGCCATCAAATTTGAAATGAGCTCAATTTGTGAATGAAATTGTAAAATTTCTCAGTTTTAACATTTGCTATGTTATCTCTGGTCTATTGTGAATAAAATACTGGCTGGTGTGATTTGAGAGTCATTGTGTTTTGATTTTATTCATAATTTACTCTTTGTCCCAACTATTTCAGAAATGGGGTTGTAATATGCTATGGCTCACACTACATTCAAGACATTATGACAATACCAGAAAACCTCCCTAGCGCATGCCTCCGCTACCCTGAAGCTGATTGGTTGGTATGCTGAGAAACATCTTTTTCCAGCCAAGCAAAGTCGCAAAAAATTCTCCTGTTGCTTTGTGGCTCGGGAACTTGGAAGTTTGCAGGCCAGTGAGTTGGGATCAATTAAATATCTTACGGATTTTTTTAATCACATTTTTCACGAAGGATTGTTATGATGATTAGCATTTTGTCAAAACTTCTGAAATTTCGCGATGCGAATCCTCCTAATGTGATCACTGCGAGTAAATATTTGCTTTGCCATAGTGGCTAAACAGGCTAAAAAAGCCTTTGCCATACAGAATATGGCTTCACCAATGGCGATTGGCTAGCAGAAGCACAGGAAAGGTACAACTATATGGCCAAATGTGTGGATCATCATGTAAGGATATTGCTCAATTCAATATCGGGGACATTAGTATGGATTTAGCCCCCATTTCACAGCTTTTTTTTTTTTTTTGTGAGGTCATTCAGTGATTAGACAAGTAGGCCTGGCAAGAATCCAGTCGTCCAATTGCTCCCAGTTTCCATCATTTGTTGGGTCATAATTCTGCACTCAGGCCATTCAAGTTGTTCTGTACAGATCAGATCTTCTTCCACAAATCATGTATGACAGGGCTCCTGAGGGCCGAGAACTGCTGGTTTTCCACCCACCCTTTTCCTGGGAGTCAGGTGTGATGACAATCAGGCCATTAAGAAGCATTAATTGTTCACTTAATTGCCTGGAAGGAAGGAAAACCAGGACTGTATTTCAATTCGAGGGCCGGATTTGGAGAGCCCTGGTGTATGAGCTTCTCTCATTGGGGGATTGTCATTCTGGCACGGGTACGGATCTTCGCAAGACTTTTTGAGGCGGAGAATCATCTAGAATGTCATAACTACTTTTGTACAACAGAATCAAAAGAGGGGAGAGCATATTTTCTGAAAAGTCTACTCAACTACATGGCCATGGTTCTGTGAATCAGTTTTGCAATAAACACAGTTGTCCGTTACTATGATCGATTCCCCTGCAGGGATTGGTATTGCTTGTGCATCAATCATTCTGATTATCAAGTTCTCAGAGTTATTAACACCATATTCCTCCCATGGTGGCAACACTTTTATTGGAAATAAGGGATGAAATAATCAGAAGTGTGGGCACAAATGACTCTTAATCAATTTCATCATCCTTTCAACACTATTTGCACTTTAAAAATGCCCTTCCATTGAACTCACCCAGACGCTCTACATCAGATTTTTCCCAAACTGTCCCATAAGTAATAACATGTAAGTAATTCATGAGATCAGTTGAAAATCTTTATGGTTTAATATGCTTGGAAGATGCAGCTTGTGATGGCAAGTTGACTGGCATATCTTTCCGGCAGGGATAATATACTAGTTCACCAACAAAAATGCTTTAAAACCTCCCTATAATTTAGAATGTTTCAAATGAGTATACGCATTTGATAGAATTTCTTTCATTACTCCTGGCTGTATTCAATTCATGTACAATTTGCTTAGTTAGTAATATATTTTCCAGGGGTATAATAAGGGAATGTATTGATTTTTCAAAAGTCATGAGGCTTCATCTCATATAATGCACATTCAAGGTGAAGTATCACAGCTGCTTCTGAACACAAGGATTCTTAGACCTATTAAAGTGATTATTGTGGCTGCTTCTATAACTTTGATAAATTTAGGATGAAAAAAGCATGCTTACAATCATAAAAAAATCCAAATCAAGGTTTTTACTATACTGGAGACAGAATTGTGCTAGTTGCGGTAGTGGTCGAAGTTGTGAAAATTTGTTTTTGAAGGAAGGCAATGTCACAAGATAAATTTGAAATGTTATGTCACACAAAGGAACCTCTCTCCATTTCACTCACATGATTAGAGAGATGATTGTGATATTTATTATATTCACAGTCAAAGGTAGCACTGCATAATTTGAGAGTATTTTAATCCAAGGAGATGTGGCACTGAAATACATAGGTAATGGTAATTTTAAAATAAATGTGAGGCTTTACCAAAAGTTATCAAGCATTTCGAATTCTTTGAGCAGTCTTCAGATTTGAAAATAATAATTTAAAAACATCAAAATTTTGTGCTAATTGTATCCCTTTCATTGCATGCTCTATGTAACATGCAGCACTTTCCCAGGCAATATTGCTTTCAGCCTTCAACTTTGAATTTTGCTTTAATTTCCTTTCATTGGTTCAAAGTTGGAAAAGTTATGAATTTTCCCATATTCTCAGACAATATATCTGTATTGGCTGGTTGTAGTGCTTCACTGAAGCTGCATCACACCTCACTTATCTTGAGTGAAATATTCAAACCCAGGATGTAACATTTTTGTGGTTGTAGCATTATATCAAATAGAAAATGTCTACATATTTTGCGTCATCTTATATGCATGTCCATGTAATTCAGTGGAACATATAAAGGATGTTTAGAAACCTTGAGACCTCCAATAGAATTTGAAATAGGCTGGAAAATCCACAACTTTGAATAAGGTAGCAGTATTTTATGAACCCATAAATGAGTCTGTAGGTTTCATGGAGTTAATATTTTCATTGTCAGTCACTTGCATTTCAGAAACTTGATTCACATAAATGCTGGCATATTTCTAATGTAACCCATCATGAGATTATGCATGCATGTTATGACCCCCCCTATTCACGATCATAACTATGTTAATTGGAAGGAGTATATTCATGCGCATACTAAAGCAGGCACACATACACATTCCTGTCATTCCTCATCTAATACATGTCTTCGAATGCATCTTGGCATTTCAGCACCATTCTAATATGTGTGCTATCTATGCTGTGCTTGAAAGATAAATTCTTTTCCAATTTTGGCCTTAATCTCAAGCAAGGTGATGATGATAAAGAGCGTGTGTGTGTGTGTGTGTGTGTGTGTGTGTGTGCGTGTGTGTGTGTGTGTGTGTGTGTGTGTGTGTGTGTGTGTTGTATTAATGCACGCATTCTGTTTGAGTGCAGTTTCCTGTACACAATAACAAAATGTCTGTTAAAAAGTGATTTTCCTATGCAGTGGCCTTTCAAATAAATCGCTTCTCTGCCTTTGGGGTGCCATTAGGCAATAAGTGGCTCGCCCATGAAAGAAGCGGAGCTGTTTTTGCAGAGCCAAACCTAAGGGCACCTGACATATGCTAGCAAGCCTTTTAAAGGTGGAGCACATTTCAGTTTTACATTGCATAGCACACCCAGCCTTGCACTTATAGGGCGTAAGTTTTTCCTTGTAATGATCGGACCCTCCTGCTCTTAATGCAGACATCGCAAATGAGACATATTGTTTGAAGAATCTAGGAGCAGAAGAGCAGTCACCTCATCAGTACCTGTAGTCAACAGAACTGCAAAATGCCCCCTTAATATATAGAAAAACAGATTATATCACATGTGCCCTAGATGGATATCCTCCGTAAAAGCCTTATGAGGTAAAATTCTTCAAGGACACATGAAGTGCATGGCAAAAATGAGATAATTCCTCAGTTTAAAAATAATACTGGGTGTATATTAAAACAAGAGCTATCAATAGATGGCATAATCTCCCAGCTCCCGCAAAATTGTATGGGGTATAGCTGCATAAAATAAACTTACATTACAGTCTTAAACTTACATTCAATCAATCTGATAGCACTGAAAGTCAGAATTTATATATAAATGAATACATATGTATATCTTTTTTTGTGGATGCGGTAATCATAAAATATGTAAAGAAAGTCAAATGTATCTCTGATGTGACCAACGTTCACTTCAAGGAAGCAGACCACTAGGTACACCATATCGTCCATTTATTTTTGTTCTTCAATTGTAAATTACATGCGTAGCTTATGAAACTTTTGCTATACTTTTAAGTTACAGGATTTGGAAAGCAGAACAAACTCCTAGAAAGAGACAAATCATAATGACTTAAAGATGGAAGTCAAAATAAGAACATGGCACATAGTGTTTCCATGGAAAACTTTAAATATAAAAATTCAGAATTCTGAAAACAGTAAAAGGCCTAACATCTGAACCTGATACACAAACATACTTTTACATCATTTGACCAAGCTTGAATAAAAGTTTATGGTCCTTGGCTTCCAGCCAGTCTTGGACTGCTTGGACCTTCTGGCTGTCCACCTTGATCTCTACCAAGGAGACTACAAAACCAAGTTACTGGACAAAGGGCAAGTGAAAATCACCCCAGCTAGCAAAATTAGCCTGGCCCAGATCTAGCCCGAGTATGGCTAAACCTCCGGCTTACATCTGGCCCACATCCGGCATTCTGAATTGGCTCAGTTTTGGTTGTGAATTACGGTGTGAGACTGGGCTGAGTGATGCAATCTGAGTAACTGGACCACATGACAGATTGTGAAGCCATGGATGAACAGGAGTTGCCCAATCAACTTATAGCTACACTTGTTAACATACATGATTAAAGGATTAGGTCTACTTCATTGTCTGGTATGAAATTGCAAACAAACCACCAATACAAAATGCGTTCTCCACAATATCTTTGAAGTTAACATTTATTAATTCTAGGCTACGGTAATGTTAAAAATTATAAGAAGAGACACTGGTTCGTCATTTACAATAACTGCAACCAGAAAATAGTAATTTTCAAACATGGTTTGCCCTGACAATCAACTATTAGTATTAACATGAAAAATGTTAAAGGAATTTTGATTTTACATTCCTGGTATTACCTTCACAAAAAGAAACTCTGACGACCCAGAGGAAAAATCAGTCGGAGACAGAGAGGTTAATATCCAAGTCAAAGTCCGTTTACTTTTTTTGCAAAAAAGGATCCCCATACAAAGTCAAGTCAGCCAAATGAAGGATACACAATTAGAAAGTTCTCTGGTATTTGTAGGAATACTCCATGGCGTTCTCCTACCCCCGTGCTGATTTACACATCACGCAAGCCTTTGCCGTTGCACGCAACTGCGTCTAGTTGGTACGTAACCACGTCAAGTTGTCTAGGGCTATACACACACACACACACACACACATCTTGCTAGGGAGGAGAGCTCCTGCTTCCTCTCTCAGCTCTGGCTCCAGCTTATCTTGTTATGGGTTCTGGAGCTTTGTATAAACACAAAAACTTAGAGAAAGAGAAAAACATCTTGTCCTTGGTACAGACATTCAAGTTGTCATGACTTTAGATAGGCTATATGTCATGACACACTAGTACAGTTATGCAGGCCCCTGCTAAATCAGAAATATACACACACACACTCTAGGCCTATGAAGTTATGAACAGAATATGAGCAAGCAAGGATAAACAATTAATAATAATTAAATGAATCAATAAAAAAATGATTCCACATTTCCCCCGTTTATAATTGATTATCCGCCAGCATTATTGCCACTTCTCTCAATTTTCGACATGTGATTCATTCACGGGGAAGATGTTTCATCATATTACCACAACTCTCTATTCTTCTGTTCAAACAAACCATGAATGAGAATTAATGGGGTTCTAGGAAATCATAAAAAATGAAAAAGAAAAAAAAAACGCTCCGTCGTAAAATAACTCCTTGAGAAACCCCAAATTCGGTTATGTTCATTAAAATGAAGGTGTGTTGCCAACGCATAGGTTTAAGACCCATTATATTTCTAAAATAAGTCTGTTGGTATCCCCCAGCTGACAGCCAAAAGTAACGGACAAGCTACAAAGCAAATCACTTGGCTAATTTGTCACCAATTTCAAAAGGCAAGCAAAGGTTAATCATAGCAAGCTTTATAGATTGGTGATCACAAGTGTTACAAAAACAACCACGCAAATAACTTATGTAAATACATGAAATACCAGAGTTTCATGGCTACGATCCGTTTTGTAGAATAAATCTGATATTGAGTCATTTGAGATGAAATGTGTCGTTTCGTAAAAACTGCAAGGTGTGAGAAAAGATATGCCCCTTAACATGGATACCATTCTAGAGTACCCCAAAAAGAATGAAATTCCCTTTCTCTTTGTATTGTGAACATAGTCCATCACTCAGAAAGTGTCAAACAGATATTTCTGAATATGTGGCTTGTAGAAAATCCAGCAATAGATTATGAGAACGACACTGTGCAAAAGCAAATGGGCTTTTTTTCACCACTTACGTACAAATCAGTAGTGTGCAGAGTTGCTTGCTGGTGCGAGGAGCCAAAGTAGACAGCTTGAATCTGAGCTTTATTTGCTGGAGTAGTTACCAGAGAAGTACAAGTGACTCACTTCCTCCTCTTGTTTTTTTCTTCTACTCTCTTTAGGAAGAGTACGGTTGATTGATGCTGAATGTATTCCTTGTAAATTATGCAGAAAAGTGTGGAATAACACAACAGGATTGTCTTTTGTACCATCCATTGTTTTCTTCACTGTGCTCTAAACAGTGATCGGACCCTCCCTCAGATCTTCCCTTTCTTTCTCTTTCTTTCCTTTTGAGTGAAAACCACCTTAGCCAAGCCATAAAAACTGGGCAGCATAACAGTCTCGCCATTGCATTATCCACATCTATCACACATTTACATTTTGCTGGAGGTAACATAGGTTATTTTCTCTGTCAAACTCGCAAGATCTAATTGATACAACTTCTAAACAAAAGCCTGAGACTTCCTGTGAGGTTTTACGAAATGAGCCAAGAGCGAGAACCAGATAAATGCAAAATGGAGGCTTTATTTCTGAAGGGGGAAACCCCCCAACAGAGCTGGCAACAGTACAATGTCCACAATCCAAAAGCAGAATCCAAAGGGCAAAATCCAAAACTGTAACCAGGGCACCAATAACAAAACTCAAGGTCAGGCAAAAATGGTTCGGTACACAGGCGTGGGTTTGGTGGAGAGACAAACTCATAAGCCGTAAACAGTCCGAATCCAAATACCAGGGCAGCAAAAGACAATAGACGTGGTCGGGCAAAAATAGGTCAAAACTCACAGATGCAACAATATCCAAAGAGGGCAAACCAAAAACAAGTGTCGGGCAATCCAGTCAGAAAGAAAATATCACGATGAGCAAGGCGAGGAACGTAGCACAAGACAAAGGAGTAAAGACGATCTGACAAGGAACTAAAAGTGTAGACACCTTATATACATATCCGGGTTAAACACATGACTAGGGTAAACAGGTGTAGTCAATGACATGGGAGTGACACATGAGGAAAACTAATTACATGAATTTGGCGAATGCCGAAACGCAGACAGGGATAACGAGACATTCCTATGAACGAACAAACGGCTCCGGTTAAGGAGTGCTAAAGTGTACAGTCTAAAGAAAAGGGAAAGCAAGAGATATAAGAGGAAACCGCAGTGGAGATAATTAGTGATAGACAAGGAGGGCGGAGATACAGATTGGGCGAATGCTGAGAGGTCGTTAGTCTATTAGTATGTGCAGCTATACAATCCCGAGTGCAAGTTAGTTAGTTAGTATAAATGTACAATGTTAATCGGGGTTAGTAATTATCGAAAACAATAAACTGTTAGTAGGGTTAGTAGATAGCATAAAGAGAGAGGAAGGAAGAAAATGAGATATGAAGAAAGATTGAAATCCCAGAAACCAGGAAATCACCCGAATGAGTGGCACGTCAGACAAGGGACCGTGGGCAAAGACCTACACAAGACAAGACAGGGTAAACGAAGTGCAGGACTAGAAATCACAACAAGACGATGAAAGAAAGGCAAGGCTATGAAACATGGCAAGACTGTGAAACATGGCAAGACTATAAGACATGGCAAAGACATAAATAATACAAAACATGAAACATAATAAAACATGAAATCAAACAACAAAACACAATACATAATCATGGGGATGGTCAGGGGCAGGCAGTGGTCACTAAAACACAAAAAGCATACATGGCAAGGCCAGGCACAAAACTTAAACATGGAACAGACGAAGCATGGCTGAAATGCAGATTCACAACAGAACCCCCCCCCCAACGAACGCCTCCTGGCGTTCAATTCGAAGAACGTGATGCAGCATGATAGTCTCTTATTAAAGTCTTATCCAGAATGTGTCGGGCAGGAACCCAACTGCGGTGTTCCGGTCCGTAACCCTCCCAGTCGACGAGGTACTGTAGACCTCTGCCTCGTCGACGAGAGTCCAGGAGGGCACGGACCGTGTAGACTTCGCCTCCGTCGATGATCCGGGCGGGTGGAGGGGGATCAGGTCCAGAGGACAGGTGGTGGGTTACAGCAGGTTTTAACTGGGACACATGGAAAGTGGGGTGTATGCGTCGCATGGACAGGGGGAGACGGAGGCGAACGGCAGTGGGACTTAGGACCCTTTCAATGGTGAAAGGGCCCAGGAACTTGGGGAAAAGCTTACCCCCGTTACCTCTGAGGGGAATGTCCCTTGAAGACAACCAGACCCGCTGCCCAGGTCGGTACATGGGCGCCGCGGTGCGTCTCTTGTCGGCCTGTTCTTTCATCCGAGCGACCGACCTGAGCAGGGCCTGGCGGGTGGCAGTCCAGGTGCGTCTGCACCTGCGGACGAATTCGCGGACTGAGGGGACAGCTACCTCCTCCTCCTGGGACGGGAACAAAGGGGGCTGGTAGCCCAGGCAGGCTTTGAAGGGGGAGACGCCGGAGGCAGCAGAGGTGTGGCTGTTCAACGCGTATTCCACCCACGGCAACTGATAGCTCCAGGAGGAGGGGTTCCTAATACAGAGACATCGTAACACACTTTCCACACACTGGTTAGCTCGCTCGGTCTGGCCATTAGTCTGGGGGTGGAAACCTGATGACAAACTGACTGAAGTGCCTAAAGCTTTAAAGAATGTTCTCCAAAAAAGTGCAGTGAACTGGGGGCCGCGATCAGAAGTGATATCAGTGGGTATGCCGTGGAGTCTAATGACATGTTGGATTACTAGGTTGGCAGTGTCTTGAGCAGAAGGGAGTTTAGTGAGGGGAACTAAGTGAACTGCTTTGGAGAATCTATCAACAATTGTGAGAATGGTGGTGTGGTGATTGGATGAGGGAAGGCCTGTGATAAAATCAAGAGCAATATGGGACCAGGGGCGGTGTGGTGTAGGAAGGGGCTGCAATAAACCTTGAGGTGGTTGGTGAGAAGTCTTAGCCTGGGCACAGACCGAGCAAGCAGCAACGAAGCCCTGGACATCTTGAGTGAGTTCTGGCCACCAAAACCTCTGAAGAATAAAGTTCTTAGTGCGGCGGATACCAGGGTGACAGGACAGTCTGGATGCGTGTCCCCATTCCAGGACTTTGGAGCGTAAGGTAGCTGGCACGTATAAACAATTGGTGGGACACGCACTGGGAGTAGCAGCATTGTTTTGGGCATTTCTGACTTCTCTCTCAATATCAAGACATAATGCATTAATGAACGCTTCTTTAGGGAGGATGGTATCTTTGTTAATTTCCTCTTCCTGGATTTCAAAACAACGGGAGAGGGCATCTGGCTTGACATTCTTACTTCCAGGTCGATAGGCAATATGAAAGTTGAAACGTGAAAAGAAAAGTGCCCACCTGGCTTGTCGCGGATTGAGTCTTTTGGCCGTTTGTAGATATTCCAGGTTCTTGTGGTCTGTCCAGACGATGAAGGGTACCTTGGAGCCCTCCAGCCATTGTCTCCACTCCTCTAAGGCCAACTTTACCGCCAACAGCTCCCGATTCCCAATGTCGTAGTTTCTTTCTGCAGAGCTGAGGCGGCGAGAAAAGAAGGCACAAGGATGGACCTTACCATCTTCTGTGGACCTCTGTGACAGGATGGCTCCAGCTCCGATATTGGAGGCGTCCACTTCAACAATAAACTGGAGTTCTGGATTGGGAATGGTTAGGATAGGTGCAGAGGTGAAACGAGCTTTTAAGTCATTGAAGGCCTCTTCGGCCTTTTCGGACCACAGAAACTTGGATTTGGAAGAGGTGAGAGCAGTAAGAGGAGCGGCAACAGAACTATAATTCCGGATGAACCGGCGGTAAAAGTTAGCGAAGCCCAAAAATCGCTGGAGAGACTTACGGTCCTCTGGTCTGGGCCAATTAGTGACAGCTTCCACCTTTAGGGGGTCCATCCGGATGGTGTCTGGGGAGATGATGTAACCCAAAAACGTAGTGGTTTCCACATTAAATTCACATTTTTCAGCTTTAACAAAGAGGCGGTTCTCCAGGAGGCGACGGAGCACTTGGCGAACATGTTTGACATGGGCCTCCTGGGACTCTGAAAAAATCAGGATATCGTCAAGATACACAAACACAAACTTATTTATCATGTCTCTTAAAACATCGTTGACAAGGTTTTGAAACACTGCTGGAGCGTTAGTAAGCCCGAAAGGAAGAACTAAATACTCCCAGTGTCCCGTGGGAGTGTTAAAGGCAGTCTTCCATTCGTCCCCCTCTCTGATGCGTACCAGGTGATAGGCATTACGGAGGTCGAGCTTAGTAAAAATCTTAGCTCCTTGCAGGAGATCGAAAGCAGTGTTCATTAGAGGAAGTGGATAGCGATTCTTGACAGTTATTTCGTTAAGTCCACGGTAATCTATACAGGGTCTTAATGATCCGTCCTTCTTAGACACGAAGAAGAATCCAGCACCAGCAGGTGATGATGACGGGCGTATAATGCCAGCAGCAAGAGACTCTGAGAGATACTTCTCCATAGCTTGGGTTTCTGGTCTGGAGAGTGAATAGAGTCGACCTCTAGGGGGCATGGTACCTGGCTTCAGGTCTATGGTGCAGTCATAGGGTCGGTGAGGTGGTAAGCTAGTGGCCCGGGACTTAGAGAACACTTCCTTGAGATCATGAAACTCTAGGGGGACCTTCTCAAGATCTGGTATCTCTTCTCGAGATGAGCAGGGCTGAGGTTCAAGAGCGTTGTGGAGGCACGTCAGGGAACAGTTAGGGCTCCAACCCTTAACCTCGTTCTTACCCCAGTCGATGTCGGGGAGGTGCTTGACCACCCATGGATGGCCCAGAACAATGGGTGCATTAGGAGAGTGTAACAGGAAGAGCTGAATGGTTTCATGGTGGTTTCCTGATGCTTTGAGCTTGATGGGACTGGTAACGTGCGTAATTTGGGCTATCCTCTGGCCACTGAGTGAATTAGCCACTCGGTCTGGAAAGATCCTTTCCGTAGGGATGCCCCAATCCTTGGCCAGCTCCACATCAATAAGATTCTCCTCAGCTCCTGTATCAATGAGAGCCAGGGTGGACTTGCTCTCTCTTCCCCATTCCACGGTCACTGGGAGACAGGTTCGGCTCTTAGTCTCCCGCACAGGTGTCACCCCAATTACTGTTTCTTTCTGGGCCCCAGGAGGACGACTTCTCTTCCTTTTGTTGGGACACTGAGCGATGAGGTGTCCCCCCTTGCCACAGTAGAAACAGGCCCCTTCACGGCGGCGGCGCTCCTTCTCCTCCACTGGGACATGAGTACGGTCTAGTTGCATGGGTTCTGGCTCAGGGGAACTGCCGCCAGTAGGGGGTGATAGAGGCGGAGTACTCTGGGGAGCTGGATATGGTCGTCTGCGGGAAGCGAGGCGTCGGCGCTCCTCCAATCGCGAATCCACGCGAATAGCCAGGTCGACAAGGTCGTCCAAGTTCTCCGGTAATTCCCGCGACACTAGCTCATCTTTAAGTGCTTCCGATAATCCATCAAAGAAGGCATCATACAGAGCTCTCTGTCCCCATCTGCTGTTGGTGGCCAATGTCTGAAAATCAATGGCGTAGTCGGCTACGGGACGCCCACCTTGTCGCATGCGTAGGATCTCTCGTCCTGCCTCGTGACCCAACTTAGTGCGATCAAAGATCCGCCTCATCTCTTCACCCAGTAGACGAAAAGTCTGTACACATGGGAGATCAGCTTCCCAAGCCGCTGTAGCCCACTGCTTAGCTCTTCCCGTCAGTTGCGTGATGATGAAAGCAACTCGCGCTCTTTCGGTGGGGAAGGACGAAGGCTGCAGGCTGAAGATGAGCTCGCACTGGATGAGAAACGCCCGACATGCTCCCGGGTTCCCGTCGTACCTCTCCGGCGGTGGTAGACGTGGCTCGCAGCTGGGTAGGGGCGGGGCGGAAGCGGGAGCAGGAGGAGTATAGACGGTAGGCTGGGGTGACTGTAGTTGCTGCGCCTCCTGCACTGAGCGAGTGAGATCCGCCATCTGGAGACTCATAGTTTGCATGTGTTGCATCAAAGCACGGAGCTGACGTTCCTGAAACTCCAACTGAGTGCCCTGCTGGTGCACTGCCTCCTGCAGAGACTGGTCTGACGCTGGCTCCGTCATGGTCAGATCGTAATGTGAGGTTTTACGAAATGAGCCAAGAGCGAGAACCAGATAAATGCAAAATGGAGGCTTTATTTCTGAAGGGGGAAACCCCCCAACAGAGCTGGCAACAGTACAATGTCCACAATCCAAAAGCAGAATCCAAAGGGCAAAATCCAAAACTGTAACCAGGGCACCAATAACAAAACTCAAGGTCAGGCAAAAATGGTTCGGTACACAGGCGTGGGTTTGGTGGAGAGACAAACTCATAAGCCGTAAACAGTCCGAATCCAAATACCAGGGCAGCAAAAGACAATAGACGTGGTCGGGCAAAAATAGGTCAAAACTCACAGATGCAACAATATCCAAAGAGGGCAAACCAAAAACAAGTGTCGGGCAATCCAGTCAGAAAGAAAATATCACGATGAGCAAGGCGAGGAACGTAGCACAAGACAAAGGAGTAAAGACGATCTGACAAGGAACTAAAAGTGTAGACACCTTATATACATATCCGGGTTAAACACATGACTAGGGTAAACAGGTGTAGTCAATGACATGGGAGTGACACATGAGGAAAACTAATTACATGAATTTGGCGAATGCCGAAACGCAGACAGGGATAACGAGACATTCCTATGAACGAACAAACGGCTCCGGTTAAGGAGTGCTAAAGTGTACAGTCTAAAGAAAAGGGAAAGCAAGAGATATAAGAGGAAACCGCAGTGGAGATAATTAGTGATAGACAAGGAGGGCGGAGATACAGATTGGGCGAATGCTGAGAGGTCGTTAGTCTATTAGTATGTGCAGCTATACAATCCCGAGTACAAGTTAGTTAGTTAGTATAAATGTACAATGTTAATCGGGGTTAGTAATTATCGAAAACAATAAACTGTTAGTAGGGTTAGTAGATAGCATAAAGAGAGAGGAAGGAAGAAAATGAGATATGAAGAAAGATTGAAATCCCAGAAACCAGGAAATCACCCGAATGAGTGGCACGTCAGACAAGGGACCGTGGGCAAAGACCGACACAAGACAAGACAGGGTAAACGAAGTGCAGGACTAGAAATCACAACAAGACGATGAAAGAAAGGCAAGGCTATGAAACATGGCAAGACTGTGAAACATGGCAAGACTATAAGACATGGCAAAGACATAAATAATACAAAACATGAAACATAATAAAACATGAAATCAAACAACAAAACACAATACATAATCATGGGGAAGGTCAGGGGCAGGCAGTGGTCACTAAAACACAAAAAGCATACATGGCAAGGCCAGGCACAAAACTTAAACATGGAACTAGAGGAAGCATGGCTGAAATGCAGATTCACAACACTTCCATATTATTTGCACAGGCAGGTGTTGCGGTCAGAGAGAGTGGGACGTACAACCCATAATTGCCAAAGCCTACAGAAAAGGGAATTTGATTTGGACTAGAAAGCAGCAGTGAATCTGTTTATTGTATGTCTGTAGGAAGTTTTCACACTGAACATTGCAACTCTTCTCTGAGAATCCATCTGCATTATTCGCAAATCCTTATAGCCTATACTTCATAATTCTGTGTGCTATTACCTTCACAGTTATTTAGTTTTCTTTTCTTATTTACAGCAATGATTCTTTATATCCTCTGTTGTGGCTTAATGATTAAGTGGGTAGATCCATAATACTGTAAAGTTCCGCTAGATGTTTTTGGGTCGAAAAAATATACATAAACCTACATATGGTAGTCGAATTTGTAGTGCTCCGCAAGTTACAGTAAACATCTGCAAATTGATAAGGCAGTGGATCTGCGGTCATGTGAACATACGGAAACCTACACATTCCACTATGGAGGACTTTTTTTCACCATACTGGAAAACTTGTCCATAATGTTGGATTATTTACCTTGAGATGAGTCTCTTTTTTAAAATATTGATATGCATCTCATAGACATTCTGATGTAATGGCAGCAGATTACTGCATGCTGCATACTGTAATGTAAAGGTAGATCATGTTGCACGGTTGACTTTTTTCTGACATGCTGGAAAACTATTTGGGCACCAGTTTTCATCCGCAAAGTAATGCAAGACTGACGCTATCTTATGCGGACTTAAACAGCATTCCGTAAAAGCTGATCAACTGGTTTGCAGTAAGCTTCCGCAAGAAATCTTTTCAGCAAGTTTGCATAAGGCATTACGTTACCTTATATGTGTAACCTTACTGCATAGAGGATCCACCCTATAAGTAATGTTTTTTTCTGATCTTGGCACTTTCTCTGTCTGTCTTAATAAATCTATTTACTTTTGAATGAGGCAATCTGTTCTTAAAGGAAAAGTATACCCTGCATCAAAGTCTCATCTTTAAGTAAATTTCACCTTTGGCTTTGCAACTAAGCCAAATAAAATCAGGTGACGCATTCCAGTTCGGGGTAATTAAAGATTTAATTTCAATTCGGCCTCATTCATGCAGTGCGCCATTAGGTCTTAGTATCAACTTCATCATGTACGATTTGCCACGAGTATGACAGCCCCACCCATTCGTCGCAGACGAAAAAGAATGGCTGTTATGCATTCTTAATGTTCTTTGTGCTGGGCTATTAACTCTGACCCTTAAACGCATAATTGCTTTCAAGTTGTTCCTGGTTTAGATCTTTAGATTAATGATCGCACAATTTATTTACTGAATAATCAAGGCCAATATATAAGCTAGCAATTATTTTTTATTATTATTGTGATATCTGTTTTTCGTCTTATGGTTTTAGTGTTTCCACATTTCGTATCTCTCCCCTGTTATTCTGGTCCACGGCTTACCCATGTATGGTTTTTCTTTTTTCCCCTGTCGCGTCATTAGTTCGTTGCCGTTTCTGTCTTAATAGATTGTGTCACTATTTTGGGCGATTTAATGGATTCTGGGTTTCAGCCTTCCTTCCGATCTCGTTTGCTTGCTTCCCCTTACTTACCTATTTTACTAACTGTATTAACTCTTTGTTGTTTGTCTTGAATTTACTAACCCATACTAACATTGTATATAAGACTAACATACTAACGAGCACTCGGGATTGTACAGCTGCACTTACTAATTGACTAACGACCTCTCCGCATTTCGCCCTGTTCTAGTCTCCGCCTCTGGCTTTCGCCTAATCTCCTTTGCTGTGTTTCTTGCAGATTCTCTGCAATCATCTTATCTGTCCTGCCTCTCACTTTGTGCACTTAGGAGTCTTTATTCTGTTTATTTATCCCGTGTATGGGAAAGTCTTGTGATCCTTGTCCGTGTGTTGGTGTTTTCCTGTTTCATGTAATTAGGTTTCCCTCATGTTCTACCCCTTATAATTTATATAATTTTCTGCACCTGTATTGAATGTTTCCCCTCCCTTTATATTCCCAGCTCAACGGATGCAGTGCAGACCTGACTTCAGTCCTGTGCAGTGCAGTTCGGTTCAGTGCAGAGCAGTTCTGATTTGACTCCAGTGCAGAGCAGTCCTGGCTTGACTTCAGTGCAGAGCAGTCCTCTGCATCCGAGTTCCCCTGTTCCAAATGTTCCTTCTGTGTTTATTCCCGAGTCTGCTATCTGCGCCAGCTGCACCCCACGACCCTTCGGCGCCAGCTGTGCCTCCCAAGTCTGCCATCTGCGCCAGCTGTGCCTCCCGAGTCTGCCATCCGCGCCAGCTGTGCCTCCTGAGTCTGCCATCTCCGGCAGCTGTGCCTCCCGAGTCTGCCATTCCCGCCAGCTATGCCTTCCGAGTCTGCCATCCGTGCCAGCTGTGCCTACCGAGTCTGCCATCTGCACCAGCTGTGCCTCCCGTGTCCCTTGCCTCCGAGTGTCCCTGTTTGTGTTCCCTTCCTGGTTTCCTGAGTGCCCCAGTTCGTGTACCCTTTCTGTGTTCCCAAGTTCCCCGGTGCCATCCGCGCCAGCTGTGCCTCCTGAGTCTGCCATCTGCCAGCTGTGCCTCCCAAGCCCCCTGCATCTGAGTGTCCCTGTTCGTGTTCCCTTCCCGGTTTCCCAAGTCCCCCAGTTCGTGTACCCTTTCTGTGCTCCCGAGTTCCCCAGTGCCATCTGCACCAGCCGTGCCTCCCGAGCCAGTTCCTGAGTTGTTCCCTTTTCAGTGCTTGTGCACGGTGGTTTTTTTCGGCCTGTGTGCCACCTTTTCGTGTTTCCCAAGTTTAAGGTTTATTATTAAATTCTGGCTTCCCTGCAAATGGTGTCTCTCCCCCCCTGTTCTCTCCTTGTGTGTGTGTATGTCTATTGTGTAACCGGAACGCCAATTTAAATTTAGTATAACCTTATATTAGGTAACTAGCTAACAGCAGCATTAGATGCTAACATGTTATGCTGACAGTTCAATACGTTTTGTAGCTAACAAAACATTAGCTGTCTTAGCTTGGGTGTCTGTGGTTATCCAGTAATTTTAACCACTAATAATGATGGATCATTGAATGAAAATGTACTTAGACAACAACACAAAATACGCCACCATGAAACACATGTATGTGTAAAAAATGCTAATATTGTTGAATCAATGCCAACATGTTGAAACTCTATGCAATCAAATTGCCTGCCAGGCTTTGTTTGGAACTTTTCCCTGGCTACATGAAGCACGTGACCCTCCTGTATTTCGACCCCTCATTGTCGCAACTCTCTCTCTCTCTATATGGCTCTGGGTCACTTTGACAACATACTTAATAATGATATTGCAGGTATGAAAAACAAAGAAATAATAGTTACAATTCATTAATCTAATACTTTCTCTAAATTCCATCTCCCATTTTAACAAATTTTTTCAGCAGTGGAACCTTATTTTATTTTAAGGTTGCAGTTTGTCAAAATGTATTAAGTGATCAAAAGAATAGGCTACAATGAGAGGCAGAGCAGCTACACACTTTTTGCCACGATCCTATAATGATTAACTCATTCAATTAATGCATATGTAATTTAATAAGTTAGTCAATTGGTTATTAGTGCATTGCGAACGTTTGACACATGGGATGCGTTTAAAATCATTTTGGTCACAGTATAATTGATGAGGTCTTTCTTGTCCAGCTTCTGGGAAAATTGTAAGAAGGCTTCAATATGAGATTGTAAGAACAATAATTACCCAATTAATAAGAAAGGAAATCTAAATCATATCGAACTACCATCTTCAGCAGAATTGATCACAGAACATTCTACTTTGGAATTTTTAGAAATTTCAATTGTTGCCGTATATTGTTTGTCTTCCTCTTTCATGCAAAGCTATATGTCATAATCGTTGATTGCTATCCAGCTTATAGATTGTCTATTCGCTCCGTAATTAATTAAATTAATTTTCTGATTCTTAATCAAAAACAGGTTGAGAGTGAACCATCATTATGGAAATATCACTGGTTGTAGACAGAGTTTTCTTTTTACAGAAACTTAAAACGAGGATTTGAGTCAGCAATACCATATATTTTTTTATGTTTTCTTAGGTGTAACAAGCCAATCTGACTCTGATGCGGAAAAATATATAAAGTTTTGCCAGCTTGAGGAATTCAGTAGCTTCAAAAGACATTTTATATTATCATTTCAAAAAGCATTTTGCCATATCATTGTAAAAAAGTCCCTTGTTATTCGGGGGTACTTTCCGTGAAAACAGATGCTTGCAGAGCAATTGTCTCCGTTTTGAGCTAAATTCTCTGTTTATTGTATATTTGTGACTCACACAAGGTAAGTCATCACAATCAAACACATTAGGGTTTGCTCTTTTCCTGAGCCCGTGCTCTGTAAGATTGCAGGCCTGTAGATGGTATGAGACACACAGACTCCAGCACGCTACTGAAGATTTAAAAGGGAGAGTAATTAGTCAACCAGCTTCACCTGTGACAATATCCTCTCACCAACACTGCTCCCCAAAATGCTTCCCCTATCTCTCCCCCCTCCAGCTGAGCTGAGCCAAGCCCCATTCCACAGTGATGTTAACAGCAACACTTGAATCAATAGAGTTCCGGTTGCTGACATCATGTAATCAAAAATTATAATATTTGCAGGCAAGTGCGCGGTTAAAAACACTGACAGGCACACGGCAAGCAGCTACCTTTGCCGACTGTATTCATGAAAAGTGAATATTTTTATGTACGATAGTTTTGTTGTGAGTAAACACATAATAAAACATTCTAGATTGGTACATGTCTGGGATATTATTTGTTTCCCATTCCTATTTTCACTTTTTTACTGTGATTTCTGAAATGATTCCGGCTCAATAATATAGTTTCCCAGCTTGGCGCTGATGTGGTGTTAAAATCTATGCAGACTTGAGGTGTCACAGGTCATAACAAAAGTATAACACGTCTGGTACTGTGTACCCTTAAGTCATAATGATTGATGTAAAATATGGTGTCAAAAGCAAAACTAAGCCACTTAATTGGCTTCCAGGTGGCCCCACTGCAGACTTTTTGAGATACAGACCTAAAAATTTGGCTTTTTCTGTGAGACACCCATGTGCCAAGTTTCATTCAATTCCAGGGGGGTCAAATCCTCAACTTCTTCAAAAAGTGCCATTTTCTCACGGAATGGCTCTTAATACTGACTAGCTTGTCAGTAAACCTAGTGTCCCTAATGGGAAACATTATGCAAACCTAAACTGTAGCTATTGATTAAAAACTTGAGTTTCTCTGACTGCTGTTGATATTGTAAGTTCCTCCCAGATTTCAATTTGGATTTGCTGGTCAGGGAGAAATGACATTGATGAGGCCAGTGGTGTTTCAAAAGTTGGAAAAGCGGTGTGATGATGGAGTTTTGTGTGCCGAGGACATTGAGCGCTGTCACTGCAGAACGTCACAGTATTTTTTTTTAAATTGATGCTGCCAGTGCAAAAAAAAAGTTTCTTGTGGACACATTTCCTATTCATCATGAGGCTAGGTTGCATCCATTTGCATCCCTCCAGGCTTTTGTACACTTTCAGAGACTCCAAAGTAGGGTGTAGGATGGGGGAAACTTGAACAGGTAATTGTAGATGTAATAGTAGGATACTGCATGTCTGGAACCTTGTCTGATCTGGCTAGCTCAGTACTTGTGAAAAGCACACCTGAGGCATTATAAGGGTCAATAATGTTTGACATTAAGTTTTGAATTATCTCAATTTCATTCAATGTAAATTGAGCAGTGAACTCTGATGGCTTGAAATCAGCGCTAGCGCCGTTCATTTTCACGCAGGCTTTTCCTCCCAAAATTGTGGCGTAAACAAAAAGAATTAAGTGACGTCTGGAGCTCTCAAGCTTTAAGCTTTGGAAACACACACAGGAACATATTGTGTGCCTTATGCATCTTATCAAATGTTGTGGAACCATGTGGCGCTCATTTGGTAGAATAACTTTGCTGTGCCAAGATTGCCAGCCTTCAAGGGTAATCGGGTTGAAAAATCCTGTATTTCAAAGCGTTAGGATATCACACCGGCTACAGGTTGGAAGCTCTCTCAGCCCATAAAGGTGATAGTGAAGCATTTTGGAACCAACAGTTTATTGCAAGATTCAGTCTTGAAGCAGCAACATTTACAATCCACATAACACCTCAAGCTGAGTATAAATAGCAGCTCTGCTCTTCCTGTTCTGCTTACACAAAGCTTAGATAATAAAGCAGTCAACTAATCTTCAGTGATTTGTGTTTGCTTGCGTGGAGAAATATTTTGCCAATTCAAAAGTTTCTGAAGCATAGCCTCCATCAGCCAAGGCAACAAAGTGCATAGGCTAATGATCTAAACGATCTAAAGTTGGAAACTTGGAAAGTGGGGATTTCTGACCTTGCAAGGGGGAAAATGCAAACAACACCTTCTGAGTGGGAATCTTAGAATGAGAATAATTGAATCTCTCCTTACTACTCCAAATTCCCCATATGCGTCATCGTTGTCAGAGGGCGTTGTAAAATGTTTGTGGAATTGTAAACACATTTAAAAATCTTGTATTTATAATATTTAGGCTTCATTTTGACATGCAAATGTTGGACAGGGCCAAGCTTAGAATTAGTTGTTTGGAAAGGTTTTCAATTTGTGCCATGAAAACTTCCGAATAAACTGAAGAAAAACAGCATACAGTGAAAGCAGTTGCTGTCATCCTGACAGCAATGCCACTGGATGCCGCAAGTCCATGTTTTTTCAGAAGGAAATTCTTGGATAACTTTGAATGGAAATTTTCACTTTTAACTGGTATGTAACATAATTTATCACCGAGATTGCAGTTCAGACTTCTAGTCAAACACACCATATCTTTACAACCAGTTATGTGAAATTGTTTCAAGTATGTCTGCGCTTACCCATCTGCATTTTTTTCTTTCCCCCACAATGTTGCAAAGTTGCTTAGCTTATCCAAGCTAATTCACAAATGCTAACTCTCGTCATTTAGCTTCTCCACCACCGACACCCAGTTCATTGTTTGCAAATGGCAACTTTTTAGTTATGCTTTTAACATCCTAAAGCCCGTCTCCTTAGCCGTAACGCTGCCTTTACAGGATGGCATGCTGTGAGCCTCTGACCCTTAAACACATAATTTCTTTCAAGTAGTTCCTGTTTAAGATCACGTGATTAGAAATCACTCAATATACACTCTATTGCCAAAAGTATTCGCTCATTTGCCTTCACACGCATATGAACTTGAGTGACATCCCATTCTTAAACCATAGGATTTAATACAAAGTCGGCCTTCCCTTTGCAGCTATAACAGCTTCAACTCTTTTACAAAGGATTTAGGAGAGTGTTTATGGGAATTTTTGACCATTCTTCCAGAAGCGCATTTGTGAGGACAGACACCGGTGTTGGATGGGAAGGCATGGCTCGCAGTCTCCGCTCTAATTCATCCCAAAGGTGTTCTGTCGGGTTGAGGTCAGGACTCTGTGCAGGCCAGTCAAGTTCTTCCACACCAAACTCGCTCATCCATGTCTTTATGGCCCTTGCTTTGTGCTCTAGTGCGATGTTGGAAAAGGAAGGCACCATCTCTAAACTGTTCCCACAAAGTTGGGAGCATGAAATTGTCCAAAATGTCTTGGTGTGCTGAAGCATTAAGAGTTCCTTTCACTGGAACTAAGGGGCCGAGCCCAGCTCCTGAAAAATAACCCCACACCATAATCCCCCCTCCACCAAACTTAACACTTGGCACAATGCAGTCAGACAGGCACAGTTCTTCTGGCAACCGCCAAACCCAGACTCATCCGTCAGATTGCCAGATGGAGAAGCGTGATTCGTCACTCCAGAGAACATGTCTCCACTGCTCTAGAGTCCAATGGCGGCGTGCTTTACACCACTGCATCCGAAGCTTTGCATTGAGCTTGGTGATGTAAGGCTTGGATGCAGATGCTCAGCCATGGAAACCCATTCCATGCAGCTCTCTACGCTCCGTTCGTGAGCTAATCTGAAGATTGCATGAAGTTTGGAGGTCTGTGCGATTGACTCTGCAGAAAGTTGGCGACCTCTGCGCACTATGCGCCTCAGCACCCGCTGACCCCGCTCTGTGATTTTACACGGCCTACCACTTTGTGGCTGAGTTTATGTTGTTCCCAAGTGCTTCCACTTTGTTACAGAACCACTAACAGTTGATTGTGGAATATTTAGTACCGAGGAATTTTCATGACTGGACTTATTGCACAGGTGGCATCCTATCATGGTACCATGCTGAAATTCACTGAGTTCCTGAGAGCGACCCATTCTTCGCAAATGTTGGTAGAAGTAGTCTGCATGCCTAGGTGCTTGATTTTATACACCTGTGACCATGGAAGTGATTTGGATACCTGGATGAATACTTTTGGCAAAATAGTGTATTTACTAAATAATCAAGATCAGAATATAAGTCTGCAATTATTGAGAAATTATTCAGAAATGACAGAGATCACAGATGGGCTCCACTGGCAACAAACATAATGGGATGAAAAGAAAGAAAAATAATGAATGAATCCAATTCTTTCTCTGAACTCCATCTCCTGCTTCAAGATTTTTTTTCAGCAGTGTAAATTAATTTATTTTATGATTTAATTTCATGAAGATGTCTTCAGTGCTCAAAAGAATAAGCTACATTTGCGGGGAAGCACAGTTGCACACTGGCTGCTGTGATGTGATCATAATTAATTTATTAAATTACCAGTGCTTCTTACTTCAAAGCGTTATCCATTTTAAATGATTTCGAGCTTCAAACTTTCGTGCTAGGAAAATCATTGGCGAGGTTTTTACCGTCCAGCTTCCGGAAATGTTGATTGAACGGCAATTATCTAATAAATTAATTGGAAATGAAATCTAAACCTTACTGAAATACCATCCTCAGCTGCATTTACTACAAAGCATTCTACTTCAGTATGGAAATTCAAGAAATTCAAGGTAATTGCCATCCAAGCAATGTCATATTGCAGCCTTCCTTTTTCATGCAAAGCTATATTATGTCTTAATCCTTAATGGCGAGCCAGCTTATTGGTAGCTTATCAAATTAATTAAAATAATTGTCCAATTCTTAATTTGAAACAGGTTGAGAGTTAACCAGTATTATGGTAATGCCACTGGTTGCAGACAAAGAAGTTTTATTCTTACATAAGTAAACTTAACATGCTGACCTGAGTCAGCAAAACTGTTTTTAAAAGCTTAATTAGGCGTATCAAGCTGATTGCGCCCAGATGTAGTAGAAATAATTATCATTCTGTGACCTACAGGAGTTACGAGGCCTTAAAAGAAAGTGAAAAAATGAAAATTTTTCCATTCAAAAATGCATCTGGCTTGATGATGGTTCTAATTGGGCTGTGAGAAAATTTGCCTATACCAGTGGTTCTCAAATTCGGTCCTGGCGCCCCCCTGTGTATGCTGTTTTTGTTCCAGCCTGCAACTGCAATTCTAAGATCTTAATAAGCTGTTACTTTGTCTTAATTAGCAGCATTCCATATTTAGAGTAGTTATTTACCATCTTAAGTCACATTTGGATGGACACATCCATTCTGCCATGGAGAATAAAAACCCTTGAACATCTTGTGCTTAATTTTCAATATTGCTGGGATTTTCAGGTGAAAACTTTTTTAAACAGATCAAATTAGACTCTGAGAAAATCAATAAGCGCCAAATTAGGTTTCTGAATGCAGGTGTTTTGAGTTTTTCCCAAATAACCTGCCTGAACCAAATAAAATCAACAGAAAACACAACAGGTGTGACTCCATTGTTTGCCAAGTAAATTGTCGGGTTTTACCTCCATGTGTTAAGAGTTTCACCAATGAGGAACCTGTGGATATTTGCATAAATGCACCTAATTAAAATAAATCAACAGCTTGTTAAAATCCTAGAATTGCAGTTGCGGCTGGAACAAAAACCAGCATACACAGGGGGGCGCCAGGACCGAATTTGAGAACCACTGGCCTATACCCAGCAAAACCTCCTTTCATCTGTTTTCCCATCTTTGCATGCCAGCCATCAATAATCAGCAATAAACATTTTGGGACCTTTGTGCAGGTAGGAGAATAAGGGACCAAAAGTGGGGTAGATGGGTATGGTCACCCAACTTTGAGTCATGCCCACTAAAACTTACATGGCCCCCCAGGTGGACCTTCACCAGTATCTGCTACATCCAACTTCACGACTCAAAGACTCAATTATGCCAATAAAAGGCTTGGGACCTTTTCATTCCATGGAGATATTAACCCTTTTATTTGTCATATTTGAGTATTTCACCAGTATCTGTGTACATACCAATTATGTACATTATGTACAACAATACATTCCTGTTTATTTCAATGCCAGTTTGATTCACAATTGAAAATTCTTATGTTAGGATGAGTTAGTTGTTCCATTCAAGCCTCGTAAATTTAACTTTACTTGTCGTACTTATTTTAACCCTTTATCTCTGTCATTGTTATGCTTGGATACACAACAATTACTAAGTCCCTTGTGATGGCAAAAGCAGTTCCTGTGGACCGCCATTCTGGCCAATCATCAACAACTTGCGAAAGGTCCCAAAGTCGATGGTTCTCAAACTCGGCCCTGGTGCCCCACTGTGATGCTGGTTTTTGTTCCCACAACAATTGCAATTTTAGGATTTGAACAAGCAGTTGATTTGTCTTAATTAGATGCACTCCATGTTTGGAACAGTCATATGTACCATCTTAGGCCGTATTTTGAAGGACATATCCTTTTGCCACGAAGAATAAAAAAACATATTGTGCATATTTTTCTATATTGTGAGGATTTTCAGGTAAAAGCATTTCGAAACAGTTCAAATAAGACTCTGAGAAAATTAGTAAGCACAAATTTGATAGTTGACAACAGGTGTTTTGCTTTCTTTGAAAATAATTTGCCTGAACTTAATAAAATAAACAGGAAACAAAACAGGTGAGATTCTATTGTTTGCCCAATGAATTGTTAGTGTTTTGCTACCATGTGTAAACAGTTTCACCAATGAGGAACCAATTGATTGTATGTTGATTTCATGTTCAGTTGAATTTCTTTCCACTGTAGTTATTCATACAAATTTCAACTATATCTCAATGTGGATATTCATTTTATATTTGTCATGGCATTTATAGGTTTTTCAGATGTGGCGTAAGAGGATAAATAACTTCTTTTCAGATAACTGCACCTAATTAAGACAAATCAACAAACAGACTGCAGTTGTGGTTGGAACAAAAACTAGCATACACGGCGGGGCACTTAAACTTATTCCTACGCTGTTGACGTTATCCGTCTCAGGTGCAAAAAGATGTTCCCAGATGTTTTATTCACCGATCGCTTCAAAAAGGATTAGCACTGGTCGTTACCATGGATAAATGCCGGCTTTGGTTCAGTGACAGGATGGAGTGGAAGTTGCGCCTATAATTCGTGCAAGGGGGTGGGAATGAGATAGATCACATAACTGGATAGCTTATATCATAATAATTTTGAAGTAACTGTGCCGCCATATTGGTATGCCCAGCAATAGTCTCCAGGGATATAACTAGTCACAGTTATCTCATTTTGGGGGAAACATCCCTTCACAGATACGGAAATTATAAGAACTAAACCAAGAGACATATCAACCGTTGTCTTTTTTTAGAAACACTAGATGTGACATGCAATCACGTACAACGTAAGTCCCAAAGAATGTCTCATGTTATGTTCACATTTCTTCGGTCCTAGCTATCACTGAATAGCTAATGAAAAATAAGGTGGTAGTCATAGGAAGTAAATGGGTTCAGTAAGGTTACTTTTATGTCAGCTTAGCTTAGTATAATAAAGAAGTTGTTCACATCAGAAGAGAGGTGAGCGGTAGCTAGCTGAACTTGTTTGGCGTTTGTGATACAAAACCCAAAACCAGTGAAGTTGGCACGTTGTGTAAATCGTAAATAAAAACAGAATACAATGATTTGCAAATCCTTTTCAACCTATATTCAATTGAATACACAGCAAAGACAAGTTACTTAATGTTCGAACAGGTAAACTTTGTAATTTTTTGCAAATATTAGCTAATTTGGAATTTGATGCCTGCAACATGTTTCAAAAAAGCTGGCACAAGTGGCAAAAAAGACTGAGAGAGTTGAGGAATGCTCATCAAACACTTATTTGGAACATCCCACAGGTGAACGGGCTAATTGGGAACAGGTGGGTGCCATGATTGGGTATAAAAGCAGCTTCCCTGAAATGCTCAGTCATTCACAAACAAGGATGGGGCGAGGGTCACCACTTAGTGGACAAATGCGTGAGCTGATTGTCGAACAGTTTAAAAATCACATTCCTCAACGAGCTATTGCAAGAAATTTAGGGATTTCATCATCTACGGTCCGTAATATCATCAAAAGGTTCAGAGAATCTGGAGAAATCACTGCACGTAAGCGACAAGGCCGAAAACCAACATTCAATGCCCGTGACCTTCGATCCCTCAGGCGGTACTGCATCAAAAACTGACATCAGTGTGTAAAGGACATCACCACATGGGCTCAGGAACACTTCAGAAAACCACTGTCAGTAATTACAGTTCGTCGCTACATCTGCTTAAAAACTCTACAATGCAAAGCGAAAGCCATTTATCAACAGCACCCAGAAACGCCGCCGGTTTTGCTGGGCCCAAGCTCATCTAAGACGGACTGATGCAAAGTGGAAAAGTCTTCTGTGGTCTGACGAGTCCACATTTCAAATTGTTTTTGGAAACTGTGGACATCGTGTCCTCCGGACCAAAGAGGAAAAGAACCATCCGGACTGTTATAGGCGCAAAGTTTAAAAGCCAGCATCTGTGATGGTATGGGGGTGTATTAATGCCCAAGACATGGGCAACTTACACATATGTGAAGGCACCATTAATGCTGAAAGGCACAAACAAGTTTTGGAGCAACAAATGTTGCCATCCAAGCAACGTCTTTTTCATGTACGCCCCTGCTTATTTCAGCAAGACAATGCCAAGCCACATTCTGCACGTGTTACAACAGCATGGCTCCGTAGTAAAAGAGTGCGGGTATTAGACTGGCCTGCCTGTAGTCCAGACCTGTCTCCCATTGAAAATGTGTGGCGCATTATGAAGCGTAAAATATGACAATGGAGACCCCGGACTATTGAACAACTTAAGCTGTACATCAAGCAAGAATGGGAAAGAGTTCCACCTGAAAAGCTTCAAAAACTGGTCTCCTCAGTTCTCCAAACGTTTACTAAGTGTCGATGAAAGGAAAGGGGATGTAACACAGTGGTAAAAAGGGCCCTGTGCCAACTTTTTTCCAATGTGTTGCTGCCTTTATATTCTAAGTTAATGATTATTCGCAAAAAATTTGAATATAAGTTGAAAAGGATTTGCAAATCATTGTTTTCTGTTTTTATCTACGATTTACATAACGCGCCACCTTCACTGGTTTTGGGTTTTGTAGATGGTAACCATTTAGTGCCACAGTTACACACTCCCTCTAGCAACCTTTGCAAAATTAAACTAGTCCCGTAATTGTGTGATACGAATACGTTAGCCTTGTTTGTGCTGGCTAAAATTAGCCTTGATGATTTGACTTCGAAGTCCTTAAAATTCACCTAGCGTTTGAGCATCTGTCAGCCTATGGGCCTGGTGCGCTTTGTAAACATTGATTAATTCACTATTGTACGCAAAACAGACGAAGTATTGGTAATCTGTAGCTAGCTATGTAGAAAATATGCAATGCATGTGTGTTGTAAGGTCGCTATTTTATCAGCATGTGTTTTTCTCCCTTGAGCTTCAAAAAATAGCTGGGGATGTTCTGTGTTACCCTTACCGCTCATAAGGAAGCAGCATGCCTCTCCCCAGCACTCACCTCAGTGGAATATTAGCTTTCCACAAATTAGGCAATAACACCTTCTAAAGCCCAAATATTGGTTTACAGCATTTTCATGTGGTTTGCGGGGATGCATGATTACAAGGCAAAATTATTACTTTTCATTCTGTAATTGTTTATAAAATTCATATTAATACACATAACTTTGACACTCTCATATTTGCCTTATTGCAAGGATTGTTTTGAAATTGCATCTTACAAAACATATCTTTCTTCAATGTAGAATTTTTTGTTACTTGAACTTTTTTCATTTTTCAAAATCTAGAAAAACGTATGACCTTCATGAGGTTGGAAACCGAGAAGCCTTATCATCCGTGTCATCATACCAGAATTTCAAGAAGTTAGATCAAAGTCATCCTTTACCTGTTTAATAATGGAGACATATGTTTTCTCTATGTGATACAGTCAATCGATTATCTCAAATTAACTTTGCTTAGTAATTATTCATAATTATTATAGTGATCATTTTTGAGCCACTATGCCCCGCCCCTAGAAAACAGGCACATTGGGTCATGTGATCTTATACGTCATCGGTTCAAATTGTTGACAGTCGAGGGCTCTGCCCAGCATGCTCAGAGTGCTGGATGAAAATTTTCCGGCGTCTTTGAACCTGGCAATCCGCCTTCCACGAGCTATGTACCGTAAGACGCTATATCAATCATTCTTGTGCCTAAATTCATTTTACTTTCAACCTGCTGCTAAAGTACCATTTAAAATACAGGGTTCGAGGCCCAGGGGAGCTGAATAACGGTGCGCAGGAACATGAGTGAGGACTGTCTGGGTTGTAAAGCTGTCTCATTTGCTCTGTCACGATCACTTTATGCTCCAAGAATCCAACTCAGCTCTGACTCTCCTTACAACTGAAACTCACTCCTATGCTAATTTAACTCCAACTAGAAAGGCAATTCCTGAAGAAATTGCGAGTGTGAATGCTGCACGCTGAACCCACACTGTGATGCTGTCTTGAATACAATAAAGTTTGAATGATTTGAATCTTTGCTGACGCCACACTGAATAGCTGCCATGAAAATATAATATTTGAATTATGTACAATACTTGAATGTTTATTAAAAAAAAGCTGAAAGCTGAGCAAAGAAAGAATGAAAACATTCGTAGGTAGATGCTGGAATAGGATCTCGAGCTATTGTTTTTTCTGCTTTGTCATTTTTACTGTAACATGTTGTCTTGGACGCACCCAGCAAAAAGACTATTCTTTTCCTGCATTTTCGCTGAAGGAGAAATGTTTTTTTCCCCACTAGAGTTCCGGACACTAACAGAAACTCATTTGAGTCCAGCCAATAGGTGACCTAGTGCCGGACTTCTGAAGGAGTGTCTCGAGACAGTTAATTTCTTCCTCTTCACTGGCCTTGCACTAATAATGTAAAAACAACCAAGATTGCGGCAGCTTATTCTAGAAGATATGATTGCTCTGAACAGATGATTTTAACCAATCCTACCTGGAAACATTAAAAATGATAGGCAGGATTGGAAAGGGCCGCTGCATTTTCAAATGAAGTACACAAAGATTTTGTGTCCTGGAGCTGGTTTCAGCGACTGTACCAACTACTATACCGGAAATTCTTTCACTGAGTTTGACGCAGAATTATTCTTTTAGAGTCCTCTGTATCTTTGTCTCTTAAAAAGGACAGTGTTGAGGTGTGGAAAAAGGCCAGCAGAGGGCAGAACCGAACCGCGAATGATCCATATCTAAGATATTTGAGGTTGGCTGAGTCATGTAGTCCAATGGAGATTTTAGTACAGGCGTTTCTTTCAGATTGCGACTTCTCACTCAAAAATGGTAAGTCCAATCTAGGAACTGGAGGTACCATACGAAAGAGGACAGTCAGCTGAGTAATATATGTCAAAATTGTGTTTGTAGTGCCAAAAATATAGAAATACGAGCAAGTTAGAATACTGTGCGTTTAGCCTTTGCAACCTGCATGTTCTTGTCGCATTTAAAATTGGAGGTAATGGAGCTTTGGTGAGCGGTCTCGTCACTTTTCGGCTCATTCAGTCTAATTCGTTTGTCCAATTGCTTCCATAGTTACATTTTCGTGACCAGCACAACTTTTACTACAACTTGGATATAAAAATATTTATGCGGAGTGAAAACTGTGGGAGTTACAGCAAGTTTAAGAGAAGGCTGCTTGACGGTTTTGCAGCTGATCGCCACTCTAGCCGTGATGTCCTCACACTGGAAGATCCCAGAATTCATTGTAAAAAAGATAATTTAAAAGATTATAATAAGAAAATGTTAGAAGTTACAAAAATAACCTTATTAACTTGGTAAATAAATTATCCAAGTATAGGTTAACATTTTAGAGTTTGAATGATGTTTCTAACTAAAAATATAACAGGGTAAAAAATAGCTGAAAATAGCAACATTTTAAAAAATGTCCAATGGGACAAAAAATAAGAAAAAGTGAAATATTTTAAAAAGTATAAATAGTACGAAAGAGAAAAAATAAAAGCAATAATGTCCGGAAAAAGTTGCACGTTTTGACATATGAATTGTTGAAATAGCACAAAGTATGTAGGATTGGTTCAATAGGGTAGAAATAGGGTAGAACGGCGGAAGAAGTAAGAATAATAATAAAGTATAAAGAAAATGGCCGACATAAAAAACAACAGTGCAAATACTATCAGCATTCACGCTAATTATGTTCTAATACATATTAATAGTCATGCTAATAAACGTAGGAGACAGATGACACAAGCCCTTCAGTAAAACAGAACATTACTTTTTCCTGTTAATTAATAGCAAATGATAAAAGCTTCAAATTTCAAAGCCCTTCAGTACCTTGGACAAAGAGAAATCCCAAGCCATGCATTTACATGATCTAATTTGTTGGGTTGGAATCAGTGCCATCAGTGCTCAGGTTATCAGTGCTCATGCCCAGTACACTACAGCCATACAACAATGAAACGATGTGCCAAAAATCCCTTCATTGTTGTTGTTGTTATTATTTCTTTTTTTCATGTCGGCCATTTTCTTTATACTTATTATTAGTGTGCATGCTGAAAGCATTCACACTATTGTTTTTCATGTCGGCCATTTTCTTTATACTTTTTTTTTTCTTACTACTTCCGTCGTTCCACGCTATTAAACTACTCCTACATACTTTGTGCTATTTCAACAATTCATATATCAAAACGTTAAGCATTTTCTGGACATTATTGCTACGCTTTTTCTCTTTCATACTATTTGTAATTTTTAAAATATTAAACTTTTTCTACATTTTTTGTCCCATAGAAATGCATTGAAACAGTCATCAAACTCTTCTGCCACAGCTACAGTGGGAGCTAGGAGCTAGGTTGCCCTGCTAAGGACTGAAAAGAAAAGTTATTCTCGCCCTGGCTTTCATACCATTTATACCTTTTAAAATATTTCAATTTTTATTCTTTTTGTCCCTTAGAAATGCATTGAAACTATCTTCAAACTCTTCAAACTCTTGTGCTACATTGAACCTCTATAACTTGAGCATTCTTTCTCCTAGAGACTTCATTCGGCTGCTAAGATTATCTAAGTTAGGTGAATCACCTGGTTAGCATTGTCAGCATAACTGCTAACATTTGCTAAGTTAGCTGAGTACCGTGGAGGGCATGGTTAGCATTGTTCTTTCTTTGTTCAGATTTCAGTTCTTCAGTAAACATTCAAGAATTCGACATAATTCAAATATTATATTTTCATGGCAGTTACTCAGTGTGGTGTCAGCAAACATTCAAATCATAAAAACTATATTGTCTTCAAGACAGCATCACAGTGTGCTGCATTCACACTCGCTAATTCTCTAGTTATTATATATACATACAAGTGTCTACTTAACCATTTTTATATTGAAAAGAAAAATTTAGCCTTTTTGAATCAAAATTTTTCCTGTTTGGAATGGAGGTGTAATGCGAATAGAAGCCACTAGATGGCAGTATTGACCTTTCTTATGTTAAGCCCAGACTGGAGCTAGGTTTGGGCATGTCTTGGGCATGTCTGGGACAAGTCCCAGAGAATTAAAAAAAAAAAAAAGAGGTCTGAATGTGGGAGGGGTCTGCTAAAGAGTATATAAGGAGGAGAATTGAGGGAGTGGAGTAGTAGGAGAAATTGTAAGCAGAAGGATCCATTTGACCAGACCTGTCACTCTTTTCAAGACCTGTGTAGCTTTTTGTGGATTTTTGCCTGTGTTGGAGCATTTTCTTCACCGGGAACACCAAGCAACCCAACCAAAGGGACTGTAAATATTTTTTTTGTTGTATATATTAATCTTGGCGAGTAGAGTAGATAGTAGATTAGTTAAAAGTCTTTGTTTGATTAAATTTGCTTAAGTTTTAAAATTGTGTCTGTCATCCTTTGCTGTCATAGATGTAATAACAAATTGGGGCCATAACAATTCACACTTGCAATTTCTTCAGAAATTGCTTTTCCAGTGAATATCTGTGGTAGTGGTCACCTGGTTAAGTAGTTGCATGATAACAGAAACGAACATTGAAAACATAAGTATACAATGAAAAAGTGATTTCAAATTACGCCATGTATCATATTATCTCTCCAGCAGTTGACCTTTGTCCGCAATGCGAGCACAATCATATTAAGAAAAGAATTACGTATTCAACGTTACCAATATCCAATAATATGAGCCCCCAAGCTTAAACCAGGAGCAGTGCCACACAAAATGCATGAAAGGGATGTTTCTGGACTAAGTTCCAAGAAGCGCCAAATATGAGGGGCAGCTGAGAAAAGGAAAAAGATCAGGATGAGTTGATTGCTTTGTGCCGTATTTTGCTCACACCAGCTGTTGCCAGTTCGCTGGCCGGGTACGGGCGGGGTAGGTGGTTGATGGTGCACTGCTCCGAGTCCGCGGTGGCCGCTGCCAAAACTAAATTGATTGTTTGATTAATTTTCACCGTAGCCTTTTATAACCTGTATCTGTGGTCTGAGGTTTCTGGGTTAGAGATCTATATTTTTGTTGCCGAGTCTGCTGAAAAGTCTCTTCACAAAAAAGAGACTCATGCTTTGTACAGTTAACTGTAGAAAAATATGATTGTGATATTATTATTATTTGTTTATGAATGGAGTATTGAATGCATTCAATGGCTGAACAAGATTGAAGTGATGGGGAAGCTGTAGCATAGGCATAGCATTGAATTTTACTCACACCAGAAATGACCAGCACAATCCGGGTCTGACATTGATGTAAAAAAACAAAAAAACTCTGCTTCCTCAGAGTTGGCCATAGCTAGTTCATTCACCAAAAAAACCATTGATTTATGTCAAAATTTGACAGGCTGCTATAGCAGAAATGAAAAACCAAATAGGACAACAACGCACTCGAACACCATTGTTTGTATGCAAGCAGTGTGTGCAATGGCAATCGATGACATTACAGCGATTACGCAATCCTGTTCGCACCTGCAGCCTTTTTAGGGGCATTTCCAATCAAATGATAAAAATTGTTTTATTTCATTAACCCAACATTTTACGAGAAAATAAATGCAATACAATTTCTTGATATCAAATTTGCATAGTAAATTCATATAAGAATTGAACTGTTTGGGAGAAAGGAAAGCTTCAATATGGGTCACAGCAATATTGCTTCATTGTTGAGTAAAATTACTTGAAGAAAGAGTGGAGTATTTTTTTTTTTTTCTTTGAGCAAGACAGTCTAATATGTGTATTTCAGCTGCACTGACATTTCAGTTGGTAATGGCATTAATTGACCTCAAATGAATATGAAACGGGTGAAGTGGCTCAGGGTCAGTTGTAGCCTTGCCTTGTGATGGGTGTTGGCTATTATAGTTTATAACTTGGTGCCTGAACAATTGCTTAGTAAGCCTTGTCTATTACAAAACAGTGTTGCGTATCAATGATGCTGGCTTAAAAGAGTTATGGTGTGTGACATGGATCTCATTGATAATTAAATTAGGCTAAAGCAAAGGTTTATTAATTTGAAGTTGGGTATACTCTAGGGACAACCAACTTGGCTCATGTTGATTATAGCATGCAAACTTGCAATGGTATGGTAGATCAATAATAGCCATTTAACGTTACCATATGAATCACAATATATCCATTGCAAACAGCAGTCAACGAACTTGCCAAATGTTAGAATGTTAGAAATTAACTGTGTTGCCACACTTCATTATTGACCTGATAGCTTCTGTCACTACTCTCATTTTGCTGAATCGATTCCCTGTTTCAGCATAATCAAATTAACCTATTTCATTGTCAACTAGATAGATAGATAGATACTTTATTTGTCCCCGTGGAGAAATTTGTTCGCAGCATAAACATCCAATCATGTGGTATTTCACATCAAATCAAAAACAAACATTAAACATGGACAGACAGAGACACACTTTAAATACCATGTACCCACACCAGTTCAAAATTTCAGGTTTGAATAGTCTTACATCAAGAAGATTCACAGTGAGTTTAAAGACTTCACAGTATTAGACACAAAAGACATTTTCAATCTGTTTCTTGTGAACAGAGGGGGGCAGTAGCGCCGCTACTGGAAGCAATTTAAAAGTTGGGGCTAGAGGTGCTTCACGTCATTCATGATAAATGTTGCATTTTGTATAACTCGCTCTTTTTACATACAGTCCAGGCTGGGCAGAGTGATACCCAGAAGTTTGCTTGCTATTGTTACAGTTTTTCTAACTGTTTTCTTCTGGGCTTCTGTAGCGTTTTCGAACCAGCGAATCAATCCAAAAGTTAAAACACTTTCAATGAAAGCATGATAAAACACACAGAGAACATTAGAATGTACATTAAAAGAGGCAAGTTTCTTTAAAAAATACAGCCGTTGTTGTGCTTTTGTGCCCAGGGAGTCAGACCAGGCGTGCCACTTAAAATGCTCATCAAGTATAATGCCCAGGTACGTGTACTCAGACACAGCCTGTATCTGCTCCCCATTAATAAAAGTGACGGAGTTTGTTGGTCACCTCTTCCTAAAATTAATGGACCTTTCCTTTGTTTTAGCTGAGTTAAGCTCCAGATTGGAGTTTTTACACCAATTAAAAAAGCTGTCCAGTACTGGTCCGTGTTCTTCCTCTCAATCATGTAAGAGACTCACTAAGGCTGTGCCGTCTGCATATTTAATGAAGTGTCTGTTTGGAAAAGTGCTGGTGGACTTAGTGTATAAAATAAATAAAAAAGCAGATAAAACACAACCTTGAGGGGAGCCTGTGGAGGTGATTAATTTTTCAGACAGTGATGTTCCCACTCTGACCTGTTGAGCTCTACTGCTAAGAAAGTCTGCGATCCATAAAATCAAACGAGGGTGGAGTGAGAATTCGGTTGCCAGTTTGTCTGCTAAAATACATGGTTTGATTCTATTAAAAGCAGATGAAAAGTCCACAAATTAAATCTTCGCATGAGCCGTAGGTTTCTCCAGGTGGGTATGCATAAAATGCAGCAGAGTAAGAACAGCATTCTCCACACCCCTGGAGGCCTGATACGCAAACTGCAGTGGGTCTATCAGGTGCTCAGTTTGTCCCACAATATACCGCTTCACCAGATGCTCAAAACACTTCATCACAACTGATGTTAGTGCTATTGGCCGGAAGACATTTGGATTTTATGGTCTGGTAATTTTTGGCATGGGCATGATTTTGGACGATTTCCAGATATTTGGGACTATATGATTGTTCAGGGAACAGTTAAAAATATTTATACAAACTGGTGCTGGTTGTTCCGCACAGTTTTTTTAAAACACTTCCAGAGATGTTGTCTGGGCCTGGACTTTTCCGGGGGTTACAGTTTTTGAAAAGGTGCTGGACTTCAGATACTGTAATGATAAAATCCAGAGGCGGGGTAGCAGCAGGGGCCGCCGTCACAGTGGTGGTGGAATGTATGTCGTTACTCTCAAAACAGCAGAAGGTGTTCAGATGGTCAGCCATCTCCTTTCCCTCGCTGCAATTTAAGTCAAGGGAAGGTTTCTCCTTTCCCTTGTGGGGGACATTAAAACCATGACTAATGTCCTGCCATGCTTCTTTGGATCTACCAGATGTTAGAGCGCCCTCTATCTTCTGTTTATATATTAGTTTGTCCTGAATTATTTGATTTTTTAATCTGTCTCTGCAATTCCCTTTTTTTGCCTCATCATTATTTCTGTATGTCATTAAAAGATGCTTAAGTTTGGGTGATACCCAAGGTTTATCATTGGGGTATACCTTAAAGCTCCTGGATGGGATCACAGAATCTACACAGAAGTTTATATAATCAGACACATATGAGACCTGATCATCAATATCAGCACAGTCAAATACCTCCCATAAAGTGCAGTAAAAACACCCCTGCAGGGCAGTTATACTGTCCTTATTCCACATTTTTATAGTTTTTTGTAGAGGCTTCTCTCTCTGTAGAAGCCTCCTGTAGAGTGAACGGAGATAAACCACACTGTGGTCAGAAGCCCCAAGTGGGGGGAGCAGGGATGAGGCGTGCGCATCTTTGAAAGTACCAAAACACAAGTCCAAGGTTTTATTTCTCCTGGTAGGGGAGTTCACATATTGATAATAGGTACAGAGACATTTTTTAGCAAGACAGTTATTAAAATCTCCAAGAATAAACTTGGGAGTGTCAGGTGAGAGGGACTCCAGTTTTTGTGAAAGGTTGAACAGGGTGTCTGACGCTTCGTGGAAGTTTGCCCTCGGATGGATATAAACACAGTGATGAAAATTCATGGAAACTCCCTAGGCTGGTGGAAGGGGCGCAGAGAAACACACAACAGTTCTTTGTCAGGTGTGCACAGCTGCTCTCTCACCACAACCGCTCGACACCACTTGTCCCTGATGAGGAGGCAGACTCTGCCCCCGCGAGCCTTCCTGGTGACAGCAGGATCCCGGTCTGTTCTGAACGCTGAGAATCCCTGTGGTTCCACCTCGTTGGACCCAATGTATTTGTCCAGCCATGTCTCGGTGATTGCCAAGACACAGGTGCTGCGGTATTCACGTAGGAAGTGGGTGTTGGCCGACAGCTTGTCTGTCTTCGCTTTCAGGGATTAAGCATTGATGAGCAGCACAATTGGGAGAGGAACTTTGTTTCTCAGCCTTTTCAGACACTGGCGGAGGCCACTCTTACATCTGCGTTTCAATCTCATCGGTCTACTTTCCTTTCAATGGTCTCCTCTAAGACCCTTGGGAATTTTGTCTAGAGCAGCCGATGAGTCCGGTGATGTGTGATCGCGGAACAAAATTAGGGCTTCTCTGCTGTATCGGATGATACCGGCAACTCTGCCGGCAGCTTCACCACGATTGCATCCATCGGTCAAAAAGGTATTTAAAAACACCACCAACAGCCTGAACACACACCACTGGGCCAGGTCCATTGTTTGACACTTTAAAAAGGCAGGTGCAAAGTAAAAAGACAATGACAACACTTAAAACACTATAAAAACTATAATAAAACCTGAGAATACCACGCATGACTTGCCGCAAGGCAGCCGCAGAACACCGCCACGTCAGCATTAATGCTCTGAAGGGGCCAAGCAGTGGGTTACCCTAAGTCAGTTTTAAACAGATGATAGGAGTCGGATGAGTAATCCTAGATTGGAGATAATACACAGAGAATGTACAAAGTAGTATAACAGATTCTGAAGAACAGATGTTTTCGGCATGATCCTGGAATTGTCAATTTATTCATTATTTCATGTATCATTGCAGTTCACATTGATGTACATTGCAGCATGCTGTTGTTTATTTCATTATCACTGTTGACATCAGTGGACTCCTTTTCAAAACTGGGGTGGTGAGCATGAAGATCACTTCCTTTAGATTTGCACAGGAAATCCAACACAATATCTCCACATAAAAATCAGTCCATTAGCTGTAAAAGAGAGTGGATAAAGTCAGGAAAACTCTCATTCTCTAAGGGTGTTATGCAAAGAGGGGGTTGAGACACCAATAGCGGGTACAGAGATTTTAATTAATAATAAACACTAGGTAAAACGAAAACGTGGCACACAGGCCAAAACAAATCACCGTGCCTCGCACTGAACGGGGAGAACTAAGGAACTCGGGACTCGGGGGAAAAACCAAACTTGGGAAGGGAAACATGGCACGCAGGCCGAAACAAACAACCGTGGAAAGCACCGAATGGGGAAAAACTCAGGCGTAAAACCAAAAAACTGGGGCACTAGGGAACACTAGAAGGGGAGCATGGCAGGAACGGTTAATTCAGATGACTCGAGTAACGTAGATAGCTCGGAAGGCGCTGATGGCTCGGACAACATTGAAGAAACAGAAGGCTCGGAAGACACCGACAGCTTGGGGAACGCAGACAGCTCAGGAGGATCAGATGACTCGGATGGAACGGCTGGCTAGGAAGGCTCGGGAGGCACAGCTGGCGCAGATGGCTCAAGAGGCACAGCTGGCACAGACGGCTCGGGGGGCGCAGCTTGCGCAGCAGGCTCGGGGGGCGCAGCTGGCACAGAAGGCTCGGGGGGCGCAGCTGACGCAGATGGCTCGGGGGGCGCAGCCGGCGCAGAAGGCTCGGGGGGTGCAGGAGGCACAGCTGGTGCAGATGGCTTGGGGCACAGCTGGCGCAGATGGCTCGGGAGGCACAGCTGGGGCAGAAGGCTTGGAAGGCTCAGCTGGCACAGATGGCTCGGGAGGCTCAGTTGACGCAGAAAGCACGGGAGGTTCGGGTGGCTCAGATGGCTCCCAGTTGCTACTGGACGCTGCCCACACAGTATCGAGGCCCCAGAACGAACACATGAGAGTGAGAATCAGAGAGTAAGGTCCTGTCTGCCTTCTGCATCTACTGACCGGAATATAAAGGGTGGGGAGAACACAAACACAGGTGCTGAAAATAATATTAATTTCAAGGGGTAGAACACGAGGGAAACCTAATTACATGAAATAGGAAAACACCAACACACGGACAAGGATCATTAGACTCGCCTATCGACAGAATAAATAAACTGGATAAGGACTCCTAAGCGCACAGAGTGAGAGGCAGGACAGAGATGAGACAAATGCAGAGAATCTGCAAGAAACACAGCGAAGCAGATTAAGTGAAAGCGAGAGGCAGAGACTAGAACCGAGCGAATGAGGAGAGGTCGTTAGTCAATTAGTAAGTGCAGCTGTACAATCCCGAGTGCTCGTTAGTACGTTAGTCTGAGATACAATGTTAGTATTGGTTAGTAAATTCTAGAAAAACAACAAACTGTTAGTACGGTTAGTAAGATAGAAAAGTAAGGTGAAGTAAGCAAACGAGATCGGAAGGAAGGCTGAAATCCAGAACCCATTAAATCACCCAAAATAGTGACACGAACTACTGGGACGGAAAAGCGGCGACAAAAGTAATGACACGACAGGGGAAAAACAAAATACCATACATGGGAAAGACGTGGACTGGAATATCATGGGAGAGATACAAAATGTGGTAAAATGTGTGGTACTAAACCAAAAAAAAAAACAAATCCAAATCACAATAAACAGACATAACAATACAATTATCAAAAAGCCTAATGTTAAAAACAGAACACAAACCTAACCTAAACACGAAAAACCACGGTTCACAACAGTACCCCCCCTTAAAAAAGCGTCTCCTGGAGCTTACACAAAACATCAAAAAACCCCTAGAATCCCCCCCTCCCCAGGGGGACGGCTGTGCTCCTCCAGCACGGGCCCGGGATGGAAAGCCGGACCCAGAACAGCTCCCCGCCGCTGCCAGCCCAAAGAGGCATCCCACTGGTGTCTCGTGGACGGGACTTTCTGTTTTGCAAAGAGGGGGTTGAGACACCAATAGCGGGAACAGAAATTTTCATTAATAATAAACACTAGGTAAAACAAAAACGTGGCACACAGGCCAAAACAAATCACCGTGCCATGCACTGAACGGGGAGAACTAAGGAACTCTGGTCCCCCCCCCCCCCCCGAGTCCTGAGGCACAGCTGGCGCAGATGGCTCGGGAGGCACAGCTGGAGCAGATGGTTCAGGGGGCGCAGCTGGCGCAGAAGGCTCGGGGGAGCAGCTGGCGCAAATGGCTCGGGGGGCACAGCTGGCGCAGAAGGCTCGGGGGGCGCAGCTGGCTCGGGGCACAGCTGGCGCAGATGTTACAACAAAGGGGTCTATTCTCCTATTTGCGCTTAAGTCCTTTTTTACACAATTCAAGTTATGCGCATTTGAGTTATGCATATTCTCCCCTACACACTTCGATCACACCCACAGCGCTTAACTTCCGAATGTAGGCAGCCTTATGAAAAAGGTGTGACTGATCCAAAAGAGAGGCAGACTCTGTACCGAGCTCACCGATTATGCCTATCAGGAAAACATGGAACAAGGATTTTCTGATTAACCATGAAAATGCAGATGTAGTCTACGGAAAACGCAAACCAGACTTTAAATTTGAATATCGTCAGCATGCTGATAAAATCTCGTATCTCTAAATTGATAAGAAACCAAAACTTGTATGTCCCTATTCTTACATGCAAAATTAAACATTTTTATTTTAAATTATATTTATCAATTTTTATTTTTTATTATTATTTTTTTAAATTTGTCATCTCCAATTCTCACCCGAATCTGGAATGCCCAATTGGTGAACTATGTACAAAGCTTGCTCATATGCAACCCCCTGCTGCCAACTCAGGATTGTAAAGACAGTTCACAGCTCTCCTCCGAAGCATGTGCCCATCAGCCACTGCTTCTTATACACTCATTGGTAGAATCTTCGCAAGTTCAGAACGAGAGCGGAGAATACCCGGACATGAACAGACTTTGAATCTTCCTGACGAGCGCCCGTCTGGCCAACAGGAGGCGCTTGAGCAACGAACAAAGCTGTTTATTTATTTTCCCTTACCCGGCAGTCCCTTCCCAATTTGAAAACCTGAAGCATGATGGCTAATTGTGCGCTATGCTGAAAAAGCTGCCGACCGGTACCACTGGGGCTCGAGCCCGCGACGTAATAGTCACTTTTGCACTGCAACGCAGTGCCTTAACCGAGTGAGCTATCCGGCAGCTCATTATTTTTTTTTATTTTATATTAATTTTTTATTTTCTCATCATTTGTTTATCATTTTGAAGATACAAGGTTTCATCAGCAGACCAACGATATGCCGCTGTAAAAGTAGGCCTATGTTTGTCTGTGCCAATTACAAGAAGTAATGCAGACGTCTCTTTTTTATTTCTTATTCTAGCCACGATGGCATTACAGCTATGCAAACAAACAAATTGCCGCGATAGAGAATTAACAAATAAAGAATTTGGCGCTTCTCAGCCAGCGCAATCAGATCATTGAAAATGTGCCCCTCATACACCAGCCTGTTTGTTCCGTGGAAGACAGGGAAGAAGACAAATAAAGAGATAACAAACAAATAACATATAAAAATAACAATCAAAGACAGTTTATATGATCTCATTAAGATATTGCGCACTACTCCCGTGTCAGGTTTGCAACTAAAGGACATGGAAACGCTTTAATAAACAAAGGATTCTTACCCCGCACGCGGTCATCCACCCACCCCGAAACCCCCTCAACAATTGCACAATTCCATATCCATAGCCTATTATGTCCCATTTGATTTGAACGACACATTCACTTGAACTTGTGCCTAATGCTTTATTATAATCAATTATCCCATTTACTGATAAAGATTCTTCCCATGTCGGCTATTCTTTATTAGCTAAAATTGATTAACAAATGGAAAGTGCTTGGTATTGTCATGGTTTAGAAGCTTTGAGAGCTCTTTTTGTTGCTCTCGTCCGGGACGATATCGTTTTGCTTCCAATAGGATTCCTGGGCCAGCTGGCATTAATTGGGGACGTTGCCCGGACTCTATTTAAGCTAGAGTTTCGCCTCGCGTCTTTTGCTAGAGTGTCAGTGTCATATTTGCGCTTTAGCCGGTAAGGTCTTGAGACAGAGCACTGTTAAGGGCTTGGTTGCATATTTGAGGCCTAGTTATAGTAAGAGAGGGAATCTTTGTTATATTTTTCCCTTTTCTTTTGGTATCTTCGAGCTCGCCTATTTTTCTACCTCGGACGGCGTCAGGTCCGTTGGTAGCGCGAGTCTCGCATCTTTAGTCCGCTTAATCTCTCAGCACGCTGCGGTTTTTGCCTTTTATTTCTGGCTGCTGCTTTTGGCGTCCAATTTCTAACAGCCATCACAGGTATTGGCCGGGGTAGGGCTCAATCTTGAGTAGCCTATTTAATAATATCTTAATTCATACATTAAAATACACAGTATTATCAATGGTAAAAATAAATAAATAAATAAAACATATTTGCAAAGACACAGATTAGTTAATACAAATATCCTTAATTAGAAAATCAATATCCTCCTTAGTAAGAATATGACAAATTTTTAGATTATCATAAACATATAGGGCAGTCACATTTGTTAAGCGAACATGAAGTCAACGATGGCGATGTCAAGCCGAAGCTGAAAACCAAATTTCACAGATTAGGAGTTAGAGGTGGGGTGAAATCAGTGAAGAGGCCCCACGAGGTGTTGTATGGCAAGGGGGCACTGAAGGCTGATCCCAGGAAGAAAGCTGCGAATCGTTCTGGATGTGGCTTTGGTGGGGAGATGTAAGCGCAGTATCCCCGATTTATTTAAAGCATAAATGGAGAGATCTGCGGGGCGCTGTAAAAGCCAGGCTCTCTGCACACCGGAGTAGTGTACACGCAACAGATGGTGGGCAACCATCATCCCCTGTGCAATACACTGCACTGGTGGAGGTGGCATCCTTTCTTTCTGCAGTGGAAGTACATGGAGAAGAACTCGGAGCGTCAACAAACTGTGTCAGACACCTTGACTCAGACGCTTGTGATATGTGCATGACATCACCAGTCACTCTCTGGAACGACCGAGATGCTAGGACCGACAGCGCAGTTGTGACCTTGATGACCACGGGTATGTTTTGTGAATGATTGCTGCGGCTGGATAGCTGCTCATCCAGAAGTCGGCTAAGACCGATGATTCCCTCACGGTCCAGACGAATGCGCTGGATCCACTGGGTGTTTGTTAATCCAATGATGTCTAAACGAGGCCGATATATGCCTGGTTGTCTTCGAGCTCGGCGCGCTCCTCTTACTCTTTCCCACTCACACAAGAGTGCAAGCCAATGCTGGACTGGCATTTTGGTTTTAGGTTTTGAGGGCATGGTAAAATGATGGAGAACAGGCTGTTGCGTAATATCATGTGGTGATTTTGTTTGATAATTTACTATGGTTTGAGAAATGTAGTCTAGAAATAACGATGAACAATCAAATATCGAATGTCTCAAGCTTTACCACGTTAAATAAAATAAAATAAATGTTAAAATTCGGCCTATAACCGACATCAAACGCAATATTCCATTTCACCTTCTATTGGCGCTTGCCCTTCATACGGCCCTCAAAAGTGCTTAACAGAAAAGGCGCGTAAACCAGGGGGAGAATACACGTAACTTATTTGCCTGAGAAATGCCTAGATTTTGGCCTTGCTCCGCCCGAAGTGCATAACTGCCTTCGGGGCGCGTAATGCACAGACTTGAATCATGGGGAGAATTCGCGTAGGCTGAAAAGCGCGTAGCTACGTGCTTTTTTTGACTTTCGCGCATGGGAGAATAGACCCCTAAGTGAATTTCAAATGTTTATTTGAGTTTTAGTTGTATATCTGTACATGTTTCCTTTCTGGCCTGAACACCTGCTCTGTCACATTTAATTACGATCATACCACATGCATGTGAATGGAAAGGCATAATTTGATTGAATTTTTAAAATTAAGGAAAAAGTTCAAAAGGTTAAACTTTCAACGTAATTCTGTTTTCATAAGCAAATAGAGGAACATGAGTTTTCCATCATAGCATAATAAAGTTGTAATGCCTTACATTTATATTTTTTAATTGCTACCGAGGAAATGGAGAGAGGTCTTCATATACCGTAACTGAAATACTGCTAAGTTGTGTGGTCAGTCAGTCAATCAATGGTCTGGTCAGAGAATGAGTTGGTGTGTGCCCGGTACCCCATGTCTTAAAGTTAAAAGAGACACCATTTCTTTGCTACTTCAGTATCAGGGGTATCACTGCATATTGCACATTTTCATACCATTAGTCCAGTTTCTCACTTCTTGAACCCAGGTACACATCAGGTAAATTGACCCTTTGACAGAGCAATGCAAGGATTCATAATATTTTTAAAAATTTTTATTTAACTCTTATTTAAGATGTCTTTCCCATTAAGCTTTTGTTCTATTGGAAGATCCTAAAGACCATCAAAGTCCTATAGAACAGGTTTTTCTACTGGGGTGTTCAATAGGAAGGTCTTATAGAACAGCAATAATCTTATGGGACTTTCTTTTCCATAGAGGTGGCCTGCTTGGTGGCATCATGCTTAGTACTATTAATCATTAATTCTTGTTCACTTTTAGAGTTTATTTAAATCTTTATTTGTTGAAAGAAGTGTTTATATTTAGTTTCATTTTTTATTTCATGCTTTGTAAAATTTTTTTTTTATTCATAAACTACCAATAACTTAGGCTTTTGTCACTGTCTTTCTCTAGTATGAAACAATTTTTAAAGTATAAGTATAAATCATTTCTGGATTATTGCTGTCATGGTTTTGGGGAGGGTTGCTGCCTGTTGTGCATTTTCCTCGCCATTTGAGGGCTATCTTGCTGGGGAATGCTGGTGGTTGGGTCCTCTGCTTGCTTAGTGATTGCAGCTGCGGACAGACTATTTGAGAGGCATTTTTCTGCGGTGTCTGGTGCTAACGTGTTGAATCTTGCAAGGTCTATGAAGCTCTCAGAGCGTAGTCGGAGGCATCTCCTTTAAAGAGTTCAGGGTTTGATGTTTGTCCGTCTGATTTTCTGATGTTCTGTTAGTTTATTTTCTCTCCGGCAGAAGGTCTTTGTTCTCAGACCTCTGCCGGTTCGCTTCTGTTCTAGCAGGAAAGGGTGGTAACTCTCAGTCTCATAAAGTTATTATTTTCTGGGAGAATTTTCGCCCACTTTTTATGAATTGGTTTATGTTGGCAGAACTGCCAGGGAGTAGCGCTGCCTTTTTTCTATTTAGTGGTCATTGCGTTTCGTGGGTCATTTTTAGATACCCTATCTTGTGTCACGTAAGGGCCTCCATCCCATTCCCCTTCACAGTACACGAAAGCCGTCATGGAGGAAACAGCAGTAGGTACAGGAATCTGCAGCATACCTTAATGGCTCAACAAAGCCAGCTGATTGAACAGCTACGCCGGCAAGATTGTCTGTTGGGTCCGGCAGACAGCTTTCGCAGGTTAGCCACAAACCCACCTATCACTGTTCCACAAGCATGCCCTCCCAATCCCAACCCTTCTCAAGTAAACCTTGAAGCCGCTCAAGAGTCCAAATTAAAACTCCTGCTGCTGAGACGTACAGTACAGGAACCACACGCGAAAGACAGAAATCGTATGCCTTTAATGGAGTCCGGGTCAAAGCCAAAATACACAGGAATTGCTAAGCCACAATACGAAATCCAAAAACAGTATCGACTAGACAGGCAGGGGTCAGAACCAGTAAGACAGATGGGCAGAAGTACAAAAACGATTGGCAAAGCCAATGGTCATACACAGGGCATCCAAACACAGAACTCATGGTCATACAAAAATAGGTCGAAATCCAGAAAGACTGTACAAAACAGAAAAAACTGTACAAAAGGGCAATGGCAAGAATCAAGGTCGGACTATCCAGTAGAAGTTAAATAATAATCTATGGCATAGGAGGAGCTCTGCACAAAGAAATATTGATCAACGTTCTGACAAGAGCTGTGAGTGAAAAGACTCCTAATATACACACAGGAATGGTCACATGCTATACATAGATCAGCTGTGGGGAATATGCAAAACTGCGTGTGTGCGTGCGTGTGTGTGCGTACACTGCAAGCCCGGATAAGTTGAATCTACTTGAAAAATTTGAGGAAACCAGTTATGTTAAAATAAGTGATGTGTAATGAAAACTTGAGTGCATTTATCTAAAAATTTTAAGTTCAATACACTAAGTGCCAAGTTAATTTAACTTAAAATCATTTGTAATATCAACTGCTGTACTGAATATCTGTAGCAGTAGTTTACCCATTTTGAACCCTGTTTTACACTGAGAGCTGATTTTTCAAGGGTTGTACTTTGGGTGCCAGCTCACTTTTACCCAGGTTGAACATTACTTGAACATGAACAAAGTGGAAGGTATTTTTCATACACTTGGGGTAGTCAAGGTGCAGGGCATAAATCAGGCCAAAAAGGACATAGAAGGCCTGAGGCAGGTTTGCCAGTTCATCCATTACCACAGTCCCCTCCAAGATGATCCCCACACTGGATGGGTTGAGCTGAGAACTTTCTTGACCAATGCAGAGGATTCCCACTGAAGTCTGACTGTAGGAGTCTTTGTCAGTTGCATCCTAACAGCGAAAAAATAGATTGACAAGAGGAGAACATCAATTTTTTTCAGTTTGTGTCATAAATCAAAGAGATGTATTCAAAAAATATTTTTAGTTCAAAATATGGCTATAAAATTAAGGTTCAAGTCTGTGTGACATTGAATACTGATCAAATGATTCTGGAAATCAGTGGCAGACAAGTCTTCATTACTGGCTGAAATTGAAAAACAAAATATGCACCTACAGGATTTACAAAAAAGAAAGCTACTTACGGAGGAGGTCTTAAAGAAGGCAGATGGATCATCCCCCAAGATGACTGCCAGTCCCCGAAGACAGAGGCACCTGATGTCTGTTGGTTCAGTGGTCTGGAGAAAAGTGGGCATAGAGCACATAATTTTGCAACATTACATGACAGGAAAGGCGGAGAACAGAAGGGTGAGGGATAGAAGAGGAACAATGAAACAAGGAGAGCAAAGCAGAGAGGTCAGGAGATGTGAGGAAATGAGTAGATTTGAGAATGGAGAGGAAAGTCAAGGGAAGAGAAGAGCAGAGAAGAGGTGAGGTCAACGCACCTTTGTCTGATGTAAAGGCTCAGCCAAAAGCTGGCCAGTGAGGCCCTTCTTCTTCCTGAAGAGGTCCATCAGGCTTGGGGAGAAATGGTCAAGTGCATCAAAGAAGTTCTCTCTAAGATTTTTCCCCACCACTCTGTTGAACTCATAACAAACCTGAAACATAAAGCATAGCAAACAATGTACAATTTTATTCAACATTACATTTATAGAAAGCCATCGTCATTTGGGAATGTCGAATACCTCTGGCCACTGCAAACTTCTATCCAATGAGGAGTTGGACAGGATGTCGGTGTCTGCCTGGCTGTTTGTGTCACTAAATGATTCATTTTCTGCAGTGATTGGTGTAAGCTCAATCATTGGAATGATTTTGATGGTTGGTTTCTCTGGGAGCTCAGTGAGATCTGTAAGGTTACACAGCGCGTTGTCAAATTCAGGATCTTCGTATTGTAAGGCGAAGTTGTAGTTTGCTGGAGTGCGCCTTTGAGTCAACCAATCAAATCTTCAAGTGTGTCAGGTCGTCTTGTCATTGTCATCTTTCTTATATCTACCTCAGAGACAATAACCCTCATGGTTAATTTCAGTTGCACAGCCATCTGAGGAAAAAAATAATAGGCATTTACCAAATAACATATCGCCTCAATGTTACCATAAGTTCTCCTTGCACCCTGTATGCTGATAACGGGAGGACATTCAGCTCTGACATCTTAAGCGAACACATAGAGGGGACATCACTATAGAGAAGTTGGTAGGATCTCAAATGCTCAGAATACCATGCTGTCATTTTGTGGCAGACAAATAGAATTTCAGTGTTAGCTGCAACAATCTTTTCAATATGGGCAAATTCAGGGAGACCTGAGCATGAGCCAGTGTAGAGTATCATGCTGGGATGGTACTTGATTCCATCTATACAAACAGTTGATGCCTCAAGAACTGATCCTGCCTTTGAAATGTTTTGTGCGATTGCTCTCTGAACATTCAAAGGGAAACATTCAAAACTGGGGTAACTTTTGTCATCTCAACCGATGGTCTGAAAAGTGAGCTACAGTCAAGATGGTAACTGGCTGCTTTTTGATGTTTTGTAGCAAGTGTCATGGCAACATTTTTGAAATTTTGTGCATTGCGAATTGCCTTTTTAAAGAATTAATGCTTGCCCTCGAAGCGCATTGTCCAAACCTCTGACAGTGGACCAAATTTCCTTACAAGGTGAGGGTAATGTTCCACATAGTGATGCTTTGGCCTTAAACGAAAATGTGAAAATGTTGACTGCAGCAGCTGTCGGTGCTCTGCTATCTTACAATCGAGGAAATGTAGTGTCTCTTCAGTATGCCTTGGTGCCACAGCTAGCTCAACAATGTCTTTGAGAAGCATGAGAATTTCCCACGTGTCGTCACCCTCAGGGATGCAGTGACCAATAAGAAAAAGGAGCCTTATGAGACACCAATTCTCATGGGCATTTCCACCAGTGGTCCCTTTAGTGGAAAATCCCTTTCCAATCTGAGGTCGGTCTGTTTTGTCTGTGAATGTGTAGTTGAAGTACTTGATGGCCTGATTTAGCATATCTAGTGTGAAAAACTTTTTACCTATCAGGTCTGTAAGGCACAGGGACAGCTCAGTTGGAACAATTCCTTCCAGGATGTCATGTAAGATGTCTGGAGGGTAACTGGTGACTGCATGGAAGTGTTTGAGATTCTCAGTTAAAGGACATGCCCTTTTCACACCATAAGTCTGACTCTGTCCTGGGTCCTCTTTCACCTGCTGCACCTGCCAATCATGCAAGTCTCTGTCTCTGAGCTGAAAGCATCCAGAACGAACCTCTTGTTGCTGAGTGTCCTTACTGCTTGCCAAACAGAATCTGCAGAACTTGTCAACAGTGAAGCTCTCCAGGAATCCCGCAAGGGAGTGGGCACCAAGGTTATCAGCGGCAACATACAAGACTGTGCCTTTTACACTTGCACCTAGTTGCTCCAGGTAAACACCATTTTGTTCCAATAACTTGAGATCATAGATAAGAGGTTGCAGAACCTTTGCATAACCATACTCTTTGACTGTGAAAGTATTGCATAGTAAAGCAAGTTGGATTGAGTTGAGGGTAGACCTATATTTTGTTGGTATTTTTGCAATGACCCAGTGTACTGCACACATTTTATGTTTAAGCTTTGATGTTCCAAGAGGATTGGCTACTTCAAAGTCATCAATGTAAAGGCCAAGAGCAATCGTGAACTCATCCCTTGCTGGAAGAGAGTTTCCATTAAAGTACTGCCCATCGACATACGATCTGTATTCCTGCAAGGCATGGACTTTTTCTGACATGGCTTTGTCTAACACGTCAGGTCTGTTAAGCAACTTCTGGAGCATGAGACCAATGGGGACAAATGCAAGTGGTTTTTTGCCCTTTTCCACAACATATTCTATGGAGTTTACCAGTGGAAACTCTTTGCGTACATATGCTGCTCTTCTTTTAGTAGTTCCTAAGGATCCATCTTTGGCAAGAAATGTCATCATGTTACTTTCCGACATGGCACTGGTAACCTCTCTCACAACTGCTTCATACATGTCAGCATAGTATTTCTTCAGTACGGTCCTCACTCTGTTATGCAGAAGTGGCTGTGACAGCTTATCGATTTCACAAAGCTGTTGTATTACTTCTTGCACTGTACTCTCTGGTATGTGCAGAACACTTTGCATCTTTAACAGAAGGGATGCTAGGTTGTGCTCAAGCTGTTTTTCTAAATCACCAAGATCATTCTCTCTGGCATCTTCACTCACCTCTTCAAACTCCTCCACATGATCAACTTGTGACATTTGCTCCTGTGCAGCATCGCAGTCATGGCTTACATAATTACAACCAATGATTTCTGACTTGAACTTCCAGTTCTGTTCCTTGTGTACTCTACTTGTTGTGTTCTGGGGTCCTGGCCTTTGGCCAGGACAGCATTTATGATTTTAACAGTTTCATGTTCAAGATTCCATAGTCCAGTCATACTTCATATCACAGTTTTAACAGTTTCTTGTATTAGGACATTGCATTTCATTATTCATGTTTATTGTTCATGTTTTTACTTTTCCATGTTTTTGTTTTTGCCAGGTCTGCCAAGCCACTCCACCGCTTGTCTGCGTTCCACCCCGTGCCTTCGTTGTTGCACATTTCAGAGCTCTGGTTGGCTTTGGTATTTCCCTCTTCCTTCTGTGCTGTGCTGATTCGGGGCTGTCTAAGCTTAATTGACAATTAACTGTTTTTAAGTTACTAACATTTACTAACACTCACTGGGTGGTGTAATTCTTAGATAGGCACATTACTAATACTACTAATTTAGACAGGGAGTTAATTGTCATGATTCCTGCTTTACTATTTCAAGTCTTGCTGTGCTTTTCTGTTCTTAACATTCATGCTTGCTTCCAAACTTCATACTTAATTGGTACTTAAGCTGAGCACGCTCATTCTCTAAATGAGCAAGTCTTGTCAACCAATCTTTGTCCTTGTCCAATGATCTTGCCATGCCTCTTGTTTCTCCTTCTCCAGGTGTTGCCCCTCATGTCTTGATTTCTTAGCCTTTATCTGGATGCGGTGGAAGTTGGCTGGCAGACAGTGTCTCAAGTTTGTTGCCAAGTTTCCGCTCAAGTTCTAGTTCATGTTTCCAAGTCTCGTTTAAGTTCATGTTTGCAAGTCTTGTTATTTATTTTTGTTCTTGAATTTCTGCCTGGAGTTTCCAGGGGTTTTTTGTTCTTGCCGTTTTTGCTATTTAGTTCTTAGGTCTGTGAAGCTCTCTTTAGTTTGTGTTTTGCAACCCTTTGGGCCAAGAGTTTTGTTTAAGTTCAATAAATTCCCTTTCCCTTCCACCTCGCATTTGGTGTCTTTCTGATCGCGCATCACTACTCTTGTGAGTTTTGAAAGTGGAGTAGACACTGCTTTCAAAGTTACAATCTTTATAAGGGCACCTGACTTTATGGGCACCTGACTTTATGGTTCACTTTAAAGTGTGCAGTACGTAGGTGAGTTAAGTAGTCAGTCTCAGAACAAGACTGAGCAAACCCACATGGCAGACAGCAAAATTTAAGTGGTACATCAGTACTTGGTTGCTGTTCCGGAGTTTTGGTATGAAGGCGGGACAAGTGTACTTTTAGTGCATTTAAAGATTTAAATGTACACAGGCATTCCTGATGTAAACAGGGAAATGGCTCTGTTCTTGCATAACTTCCATGTTTTAGTCTATAATGTTTAAATAACTGCTCTTTTCACAGTTAAAGGGGCAATATTTACACCTCCACAGCATCTTTCCCTGGGACCTGCAATAGAAGAACACATAGACAATGAACTTACTTGGCTTATTACAACAATGTATCTGTATTTATTAATCTGTAATTGGGACTGTTACTTCCAATTGAGTTACATTAAGGTCATACACCTGTATGTTTAATTTGTGTTCTCTTCTCAGGGCTTCAGACTGTGACCATTTGTTTAGTTGTACTATAATGACGTGACTTTGATGTGCTGACCAAATACTTTTCGCTTTAAAAAAAAAAACTGTCTTGTGTTTGAGAATTACAATTTCTTTTTTTTTTGTCTTGATATCAGCCCGCTTTGTACAGTTTCTTTTAGAGACAAGCAATGTCTTTGGTGTATATTGTCTGGTTATTAGCAAAGCACCTATCCGCAATACAAATAAGATGGGGGAAAAAAATATGAATGTGTTGCCTTGCCTGTTAATTTATGCTCCTACATTTTGTGCTGGTAACATTACTCCTCAGTAGCAAACACCAGTATATCTGGTGGAGAAAGTCTGGAGCCCTGATTCTGTTCAGTTAATTAAGTAATGTTCTGATGGTAGCTGATATTGTTGAGTTACCTCCTGGACCTCATGGCTTTGTCACATGCTTAAAAAAACGTTTTCCCAGCGTTGTTCAATGACTAACCTTAATCTATTTCAATCAGCTGCCTTTTCGTAATACACCGTGGAAGGCGCTGGCAGCCAATAAGTGAATATGTCACGTCAAACTGCACCAAACAACGTTGATCTCTGCTTAAATAGCCCCTCGAGTGAGAAACGTAGCTTTTAGCTATCTTAACAGAGTTAGCTAACCAGCTAAAACGCCCGCCTGTCCACTTGACAAAAAAATCCAATGAAAAGCAAAACGTGAAAAATTTCAGAATAGGATGAAAACGAACTTTCCCACGTCTCACCAGCAGCCCCACAAATTCATCCACACTTGCACACAATGAATACTCCGCAGCAGCTTACATCTAGATTCAGCAGACAGGCGTCCTGTTGCCGACCTCACTTCCCCACTGGCCCGCGGTGCTGCCTTCGTCTCTTCCCCACGGGAGGACAGTGCCGACCACCTCTCTCCCCCGCTGAAGCGCAATACTGTCCTCCTCTCTTCCCCTATAGTGCAGTACCGTTTTTCGTGATACCTTCTGTGCTCACAGCCTCTCGAATGACACAAAATCCATCAAAAAAAAAGTATATAAAACGTCCGTCGAATGGGTTAAATTCAACTTTCTCGCTCTTGCTAGCCGCTCCAGATAATGCACAGACATCCGCAACGTCACCGAGCATCACAATCAATGCGTCAGGATATATATATATATATATAGCTATAGCCAATCACGAGCTTCTGTTGTCTAACAGCGCAGCAAAAGTTACTAATTCTAAGTCATTAAACTTAAATTTATTTGTACGTTAAAGTATGTCTAGGTATCAAGAGAATGTACTTACATTTTATAGTAATACAACAGAATATACTTACATAAGAATAGTAGTGCAACCACACTTAAATCATTAAAGTATATTGTAATTACATTGTTTAATTAGATATGAAGTCCGGGTTTACAGTGTATGTTTGTGCGTACGACTCTGAGAAGCTTCTCTGCAGTGAGGAGAAAAGGAACATTATGGAAATATAACATTAAGCTGCTTTCACACCGGACGCGGAATTAATTTTTCGCACGACAGATTACATTCAAAGTCAATGCAAAGACGCAAATACACACGTTTCGTGTGTATTCTGGTCTTTGCATTGACTTTGAACATAATGTGTCGTGCAAAAAATTTGATCCGTGTCGGGTGTGTGAGCAGCTTAAGAAGGGTGACTCTCACAAGCCAGAAACTCTGACACTCATGTAAGAATGAAATGAGAGGGTTGCAGAGGTCTTAAGAACAACAAAGATAGCCATCCTTTTATTGCTGGTTAATGAGAGGCATGTCTGTCTTCAGGTCTGTACAATTTTCTGTAAACTCATCTCAAAGTTAAACAAGAATTAATGGCACACCAGCTGATTAGCTTTTGATGTAAGATACTAAAAAAAGTTTATTTAAACCATGAACTTGTGCCATTTTAGTTTTTGGCAATGGTAAACAATGGTCTTTTGGGGGAGTGGCTGAGATGTCATTGATTTGCTCGAGAAATTGCATATTGGACTGGGATCCAGAAATTATATGGTTTTTGATAATAGGGGAAAGCAGTCAGAAGACAAGGAATGGTGTCGGTGTTTTCACAGTTATTCAAATCCCAGGGTTATTCTGCAGACAAAAACAAAACTATGCACCCTTATAAGTTCAATATGATCTATTTCATCTCATTCGACTTTCGGATGAGATGATAAACCGAGGTCCTGACTCACAGTGGTCATAAAAGATCCTATGTCACTCTTCGATAAGAGTAGGGGGTTCCCCAGTGTCATGGCTAAAGTCCCAACCTGGCTCTTTCGACCTGCCTCCTGATCTAATTGGCTGTACAATTTTTCCTCTCCCTCCCCACCTCAACCCCCAGGGCTCCCTTGAAAAAGAGATTTCAATCTCAACGGAACTTCCCTGGTTAAATAAGGGATACATTTTTTTAAAAAATCATAAAATAGTCAGGTATATTCTAACACGTAAATAACAATTTTAAAACCTGGATTTAGTAATGGAATGCCCTCATGGGGTGAGAGAGGGGTATTGCAAAAAAGAGAGCGGTCTAATGATTCCTAAGACATCAGATGTAAACTGAAATTGTATCTGCATGCAATATCAAATGGGCCCTAGCACCCTCGGGCATGTCACATGTGTTGGGGCATCCCTGCAGCTATAGCTGTGCACTTTAGTGAACATTGGAAACTGTAAAGATGTCTAAGATGTTATTTCCAGCATGGATTGCGTACTCTTCTTGTGTCAATTATACGGTTAAACAGAATTTGGTGATAAACATGCCTTAAGTTGCTTTATATCAAGTGTAGATCACAGCATGAAAACTGTATGCAGATGAACTGTTGTTTTTACATAAGTCAGACGTTTTCTTGAAAAATCTTTAGGTGCGCAAACATTTGCGCATGTAAACTTAATTTTTCAGCCTTAGGTGCTCATTTTTTTTAATGCAGCTCAAATGCTATTTTGAGGCACGAAAACCGGCCCTGCATGAAATGTTAGGGTGATACGAATTTTGTACATAATTAATCTAAACTAATAAAAACAATATATTATGGCGATCTGTAAAATATGTTAATCTACCATGTGCAACGCCACCTCTCTTTCCCAACATTATATTCTTCAGTGTTTCCCACAGGCCAGGAAGTAATCTGTGGTGGCAGACGGGGTGGCGGGGGGGTGATTACATCGGGAGATGTGAGATGTGAGGGGGGGGCTAATTACATCGGGAGAATCACATGAGGGAAACCCTAACCACGAAAATTGGCGAGAGACAAAATACGAACGGGAATCACACAGATAGCCTATGACATTTAAACAGCTCCGGTCCAGGAGTTCTACGTGCACAGAATAACAAGAGCAGGTGAGTGATTAAGCACGTGCGAGAGATTCTCGCTGAAACTTAGGGAGAGGACGGCGAAAAGCAAAGGGCGGAGAATAGCACAGGGCGATTGCAAAGAGGTAATTAGTCGATTTGTAGCGATGCAGTTTTACAATTTAAACTAGTGTGCTCATTAGTAATTAGTAATCGAATATATATACATGATTAGTTGTGTTAGTAGACTATAATACAAAATACAAATTTTAGTCTTGTTAGTAATCAAAACAGAAGGGTGAAGGGAGAAAACGAGATACGAAGGAATGTTTTAAACACCAGACTTCATTTAAATCACCCGAAGTCAGTGAGCACGCAGACAGGGAAGACGGACTGAACCAACTAGATCACAAGACAGGGGAGACAAGTGCAATGGAACTGAAACATGGAAAGAACCAAAACCTGAATGTTACAAAAACCAAAAAGAATAAATAAAAGACAATACTCATGAACACAAAACCAGCACATAAAATCAAAAACCAGAACCATGACAGTAACCCCCTCCTACGAAACGCCTCCAGGCGTTTCATCTTCGCGGTCTAGGGTGCGAAGCATGAAAGTCCTTAATGAAGTCCTTGTCCAGTACGAAACGTGCAGGGACCCAACTTCGATGCTCGGGACCGTAGCCCTCCCAGTCAATGAGGTACCGGAGGCCACGGCCCCGACGACGACAGTCGAAGATAGCGCGAACCGTGTAGGTTTCGCCACCATCGATGATACATGGGGGTGGAGGGGGATCAGGACCAGAACACAGGGGGTGGGTAACAACAGGCTTAATTTGTGAAACATGGAACGTGGGGTGAATTTTGCGCATGGATAAAGGTAACTTAAGGTGTACAGCAGTGGGACTAATAACTCGATTAATCGTGAAAGGGCTAATGAATCTGGGGAACAACTTACGGGTACCACCCCTTACAGGAATGTCTCTTGTCCGATAGCTAGGGGCCGGAGTACGCCTTTTGGCTGCCAGGCGCTTCATACTGGCCACCGACCTCAGATGGGCGACGCGTGTGGTCTTCCAGGTGCGTCTGCATCGGCGGATGAAGGCCTGAGTGGACGGGACGGCCACCTCCTCCTCCTGACTGGGGAACAATGGCGGTTGGTATCCCATGCAGCATTCAAAAGGGGACAGCTTGGAGGAGGAGGAGGTGTGGCTGTTGATGGCGTACTCAGCCCACGGCAATAGGTGGCTCCAGGAAGCTGGGTTCTTGGAACAAAGACATCTTAGAACAGTTTCAATGCGTTGATTTGCTCGCTTGGTCTGGCTATTAGACTGGGGATGGAAACCTGATGTAAGACTAACTGAAGTGCCGAGTAAGGTGCAGAAGGCTTTCCAGAATCGGGCAGTGAATTGGAGACCTTGATCAGAAACTATGTCGGTGGGGATGCCATGGAGACGGATGACGTGTTGAATGAGTAGAGTGGCAGTTTCTTGTGCAGTGGGTAGTTTGGTGAGGGGAATGAAGTAAACAGCCTTGGAAAATCGGTCAACAATAGTGAGGATAGTGTTATACTGATTAGAGGGAGGTAAGCCAGTGATGAAATCTAGGGAAATGTGAGACCAAGGGCGGTGAGGTGTGGGTAATGGTTGAAGAAGACCTTGAGGGGGCTGGTGAGAGACTTTGGACTGGGCACAGACCGAGCAGGCAGAGATGTAGTCTTTCCGCATTTCAGGCCACCAGAAGTGACGAGCAATAAAGTCTTTGGTACGGTTGATGCCAGGGTGACAGGCCAGATTAGAGGCATGGCCCCATTTCAAAACTTGGGGACGTTTGGAGACGTTTAGTACAAATAGGCAATTAGTGGGGCATGCACTGGGAGCTGCAGAGTCAGTGAGAGCATCTCTCACCTCTTTCTCAATGTCCAATGCAATGGCGTTGGCAAAAACTTCCCGTGGCTCGATAGTTTCAGTACATAGTTCCTTGTCAGGGGGCTCAAAAATCCGAGACAGAGCATCCGGCTGGGCGATAGGCAAGATGAAAGTTAAAATGGGAAAAGAATAGCGCCCACCTGGCTTGTCGAGGGTTCATTCTCCTAGCTGTTTGCAGATACTCGAGGTTCTTATGGTCAGTCCATACGAGAAACGGGAGTTTGGCGCCCTCTAGCCACTGTCCCCACTCCTCCAGTGCTAGTTTGACGGCCAGCAGCTCCCGATTGCCAGTGTCATAGTTTTGTTCTGTGGGTGTTAAACGGTGAGAATAAAAAGCAAATGGGTGAACCTTATGATCCTTCTCTGATCTCTGAGACAGAACGTTAGAAGCGTCTACCTCCACAATGAACTGAGCTTCAGGATTGGGGATAGAAAGGATAGGGGCTGTGGGAAAATGTGACTTGAGACTGGTAAAGGCTTCTTCCGCCTCCTCATTCCACTGGAATTTGAGTTTACTTGACGTGAATGTAGTGAGGAGAGCAGCTACAGAGCTATAGTTAAGAATAAATCTGCGGGGAAAATGAGCAAATCCCAAAAAGCGTTTAAGTGACTTAAGGTCTGTGGGTCTGGGCGAATCTGTGACAGCATTCCGCTTGGAGGGGTCCATACTAATGGCACCAGTTGAGATAACGAACCCCAGGAAAGTCGTGGTGGAGACAGAGAACTCACACTTCTCAGCTTTCACAAACAGACGGTTCTCCAGGAGGCGCTTAAGGACTTGACGCACCTGCTTCACATGATCCTCCAGGGTCTTGGAAAATAGTAGAATAACCTCATGGTATACAAAGACGAACTTAACACATCACGTCCCGTAACACATCATTAACCAGACCCTGGAATACTGCTGGGGCGTTGGTAAGCCCGAAGGGAAGAACTAAATATTCCCAGTACCCCGTGGGGGTGTTAAATGCCGTTTGCCACTCATCCCCCTCACGGATACGGACCAGGTGGTAGGCATTGCGTAGATCCAGCTTGGTAAACAAGGTGACCCCCTGGAGAAGCTCAAAAGCAGTGGTCATGACTGGCAATGGGTATCGATTCTTAACAGTGATCTCATTGAGGCCTCTATAGTCAATGCATGGGTGAAGAGACCCGTCCTTCTTACCCACAAAGAAGAAGCCCGCCCCCGCAGGAGAGGAGGATGGGCGGATGAATCCGGCGGCGAGGGACTCACTTATATACATCTCCATGGCTTGGGTCTTGGGACGGGACAGGGAAAACAGACGGCCTCTAGGGGGCATGGTTCCTGGCTTGAGATCAATGGCGCAGTCGTAAGGGCGATGAGGGGGTAGGCTCGTCACGGGTCTTGGAAAACACCTCCCTGAGGTCATGGTAAACTTGTGGAGCTTTTTCCAGACTTGGAATCTCTGCAGGAGCAGGAACATGAACATGGGCATCAGCAAGACATGACTGTGAACAATTGGGGCTCCAACCCTTAATCTCATGGGTGACCCAATCAATCTCGGGGTTGTGCTTAGCCATCCAAGGATGGCCCAGAATAACGTGGGAGTGATGGGAGTCGATAAGGTTCAGCCTGATGGTTTCCTGGTGGTTGCCTGAGACGCGCAGTTTGATGGGGGCAGTGGAGTGGGTAATACGACCGATCTTCTGACCATGAACAGAATTAGCTACTTGAGAACCTGAAACCTCTTCCGGAGGTATTCCCCACTTGCGCGTGTCAATGAAGGTGGCTTCGGCTCCAGAATCCACCAGGGCAATGGTTTGCTTGGACCCCCCTTTCCACTCCAAGCTGATGGGTACACAGGTACGACTGATGGAGGAGGTTTCCACTGGAGTTATGCCCTCTAGTGGTCCTGTATTCATAGGTGGGCGTTGGTCTTTAGCTGGGCACTGGAGGATGACATGCCTCGCCTCGCCACAATAAAAACAGGCCCGCTGTTTAAATCTACACTCTCGCTCTTCTCTGGTCAGCTTGGCGCGATTCATCTGCCTCGGTCTCCCCTCAAGAGCAATCTTCGGAACGTCAGGGGTCGGGGAAGGAGAGCGCTGTCTCACCTGGGTCAAGATGGGGGGAACTGAAGCACTGGGTTGCTTTGACCGTCTTTGCTCCTCGAGTCGTGCATCAACACGAATAGCCAGGTTAATAAGGGCCTCCAGCTCCTCAGGCAGCTCGCGGGTTAGGAGTTCGTCCTTAATCTTCTCAGCTAAACCTGTTGTGATTCTGCTTTTTGCTTGTCATGTTTAAGTTCTGTGCCTGGCTCAGCCATGTTTAGGATTCTTGTGTTTCAGTGACCTCTGCCTGTCTGACCATTCTTAGTATTGTGTATTGTGTTCCTGGTATTTAGATTTCTTGTTATTATTTTTCATGTTTAGATCATTCAGTTTTCCATGCCAAGTTTTCATTTCCATGCTTTGCACTTTGTCTCCCCTGTTTTGTCATGTGTGTATCTTTGCTCACGGTCCCTTGTCTTGCGTGCCACTCATTCGGGTCATTTATTTATGTTTCTGGGTTCCAATCTTCTTTCATTATCTCATGTTCTTCCTTCCTCTCTCTTTTACTGTCTTACTAACACAGACTAACAGTTTATTGTTTTTGCTAATTACTAACCACACTAATCTTGTATATTTTTACTAACTTTCTGTTTGATGATAGCTGCGCTGTTGGGATCCGCTTTGGCTTAGCCGGACCCGCTCATAAGGTCCAGTTCGCCACTAATGAGTAGCTCTGACCAATTAATGGAAGAAATGGCCAAGATTTTCGATCATGACGTTTCTGGCCAAGAGGCAGCCATGAATTTAAATTTTCCGTCAGGGAAATTAATCAGATTGTCCCATCTCTCTGCTCTCTGATAATGAAAAAAAATGAATGATTATTGCCTACATTTATATAATTGATATGGCTCTGTAAGGATGGCAATATAAAAGCAAAATATCTCAAACTTTCGCTGACTTAGCTGTATTTATTTTTGCCATCACTCAGCTGTGCATCGTACCTAACAATGTCATCATCTGGTTTTTAAGAATAATCATTTATGGGTTTAAATATGGACATTTAGAGGCCTTGCCCCGCAGAAATCTTGAAATCACTAAATAGGTTACAGTTCACTTCCTGTATGCAAATTTTCACATTTCTTTTCTGGACAGTCCCACAAGTACGTATATATAACCAAAAGATGGTTCAAATTGGGCTGTGGGAAAATTTACCTATAGCCTGCAAAACCTCCTTTGTTACAGCTCAGTACAGCTCAGGAAAGTGGGCATGGCCTGCTCAGCAGGGGAGGTCATGACTGATTTCCCTATTCCCAGCCCCAAGCACAATAATTAGGAAGTATGAAGAGATTTGGAGATGGTGAGTTGACCACTTTTGCCAGTATTGCTGCTGATCTTAGAAAAAGGCACCTTTAACAATATTAGTAATAAAGAATCTGGGCTTTAGCTGCATTACCAATGTATTACAAATTGGAAAACAAAAGGAAGCAAAGTTCCTTTCAATATAGTGCTGATATAAAACATTGAACAGCTAAATATTGAGAGTGATGCATGCAACATGTGGAAATTACATCTATACAAGACTAGGAGTACAGTACAGGGATGTAGTGACAAGACTTTGCAAAGGCTGGGTGCGAAGCTTGGTCTTAAATAGCATGCTGCTACTGCACAGTGAAAACGAACAATAGGTGCAGGTGATAATTGAATAATGGGCAAAGTGCAGTCGGGGTCTTTGTAGACAGGAGTTGGACGGCTGGAGGCGTGGTCTTACATTGTGATGCAGGGCCCAGCTGAAAAGAGATTCCACTCTCAGTCAGACCTCCCTGCATTAATTTATCTTAAATAAAGAAAAAATTTTTTTAAAAAGTTAATATTATGTGCAATGTGTAATTTCAGCAGTGATGCTCACCATTGAATGCATATTGGGGAAATGCAGCAGTGTAACTTTACTAAGCTCAGTCTTGAGTGTGAGCGCAAGCAACTGAATACTGAATGCAGAGTACTTATCGACTGTCAGTGTCAGTAATGACAAGGAATTTCTGAAAGTTGTACACGGCTGCTTGAATAGACTCCTGGATCACTGAAAATGGGGTGTGCCATTAGACATTCCTTGAACACAGCTCCCCACAATTCCACGGTTGCTCCCAAGTTGATCACAATCCACCTGCAAGCCTTTCCTTCCCTCACATTTATTTCTGTGGGATTTCCAGGAAAGATTATGGCCCACTGAGGAGCGACAAGTAACTTCAAATGTTCCCTTCATGGAACAGCAATAAATTTGTGTGACAGCAGAGCTGTATAGATTTCATGCTTGTCACTTTTGGTTTAAGAAGATTGGGAAAATTTTCCCTTGCAGGCATCAGGTTTTCAAATGCTGCCCAAAGATCCACTTATTTTTAAATTAACACCTTCTCAGTGGTTCCTCTGTACTTTCTCTCAACAACCATGTTAGCATTACTTAGTAAAGTGAAAATTAACTGAAGGGGAACATTTGCTTTCAGACATTCAATGTAAAACATGGGCATCATGAGGCGACTTTCACACCCCTGTGGGGCTTGTCGTAGGATGAGGTTATAGCTTGCAGGGGTGCCAATTGATGGTATGAGCTCTTCAACACAGTAACCTGTCTCGCTCCCCTGTGATTACCTTTAAAACTGAATAGCAACTAACAGACCGAAGCAGGACCCAGGTGGCCTTTCTTGAATCACTGATCAACTGTAATAAAAACACAGGACCAATTAATAGGGGAGATTCTTGGGCATTACATATTAGCACGGAAACTGGGCATGTTCAGCCTTAGGCCTAGCCCACACTGCCTGCGTGAGCGGTGCAGTTGCGTCATGTTACCGCTCGCTTTTCATTTTTGTGTCCATGCTAACAGATGAGAGTGGCCACACAGGATGCATGAGATGCATGTCTCGTGCAGAAATCCAGGGCGGTTTTTTATAGATTTGGAATCTTACCTATTTTTACCGCGACATGCATGCAGTTCTTGGCAAAACGGGACTGAAAATGACAGTCAGAAGACAGTCATATCGACATAAATACACGCATTTCGCTGATTCCAAGGATGTGTGTCTGTACAAGCATGAAACAAACAAACAAAAAAATTAACAACACTTCTGGCATGTTTATCATAGTATTATAATTTTATATTTATCATATTATTATAAGTCCGTTTTTGTGGACATGGTTTTTGATGCAGTACCGCCTGAGGGATCGAAGGTCACGGGCATTCAATGTTGGTTTTCGGCCTTGTCGCTTACGTGCAGTGATTTCTTCAGATTCTCTGAACCTTTTGACGATATTACGGACCGTAGATGATGAAATCCCTAAATTTCTTGCAATAGCTCGTTGAGGAATGTTGTTTTTAAATGGTTCGGCAATCAGCTCACGCATTTGTTCACTAAGTGGTGACCCTCGCCCCATCCTTGTTTGTGAATGACTGAGCATTTCAGGGAAGCTGCTTTTATACTCAATCATGGCACCCACCTGTTCCCAATTAGCCGTGTACCTGTGGGATGTTTCAAATAAGTGTTTGATGAGCATTCCTCAACTCTCTCAGTCTTTTTTGCCACTTGTGCCAGCTTTTTTGAAACATGTTGCAGGCATCAAATTCCATATGAGCTAATATTTGCAAAAAATTACAAAGTTTACCTGTTCGTACATTAAGTAACTTCTCTTTGCAGTGTATTCAGTTGAATATAGTTTGAAAAGGATTTGCAAATCATTGTATTCTGTTTTTATTTACGATTTACACAACGTGCCAACTTCACTGGTTTTGGGTTTTGTACATTGTACTGTTATCCATGATCACCAAGCAGATTAGAAAACTATTTCTATTTTTTTTTTATTTAGAAAATGTATATTTACCCATTGGTAAAGGGGAAAAAAAGCTGGATACAGTGGCAAGACGAACGTACAGCACCTCAGCCAGTCTGAAATGTCTGGACTGCTCTATTTATGGTCGTTTGGCGCCTATAGGAATTGTTTCAGCCTTGAATAACGTAAATTGGACTGCTTTTGAAAGCACATTCCACATCCTGATACCCTCCCCCTACCCCGAACGTGCCTTCAAAATGAGCAAGACTCAGAAGAATTTGGTATTTATTTTAATATTATAATTAAGTGAATTATCTGTATGATTCATAATGCCCAAGCATGCTTCCCCTAATGTCAATACAAAATATAAATCACATTTATAAGGAAATGAAACAAAACAATATATTATTTTATGGCTTTTAAGGGGAAAGTCGTGCAGAGACACCAGTCTGGAAGGAGGAGCCTGCGGCAGAGCTGCCACTGACTCGCAAGATGTCTGACGGCTGTCGCGACAAAGCAGCAGCAGCGCATGACACGATGCAACAGCACTGCTCACACAGGCAGTGTGGCCCAGGCCTTAGAATAGGCACAAAAATTCCACGAAAAACCTTTTTTACAGGAAAATCCTCAATTGCAGAAGAATTTGGACAATGATCAAAATGTGAAGAAAAACAGATAGTGTTAAATTTTGGATTCCTTGGAGCCAAAAAAGTACAGACAAAATAATTAGTAAAAATAACTCATTTTTAAAAAAAATTATAACTATTTTAAAATGTGATGTGATGACCGAAACATATTAAAAACCAGTGAACTTCATTGGAATATCACCTTTCCTTTTTAAATCTCTCAGTACTCATTTTGAAACTGAGAACATTAATATTTGGAGTTTTCATATCATATTTGTTTTCATTCTTGCCTTATGTGTATAGGACTTCCAGGTAGTTAAAAGTTTGGGCTATCCATTTTTGTAATTTGCACTTCAAGGTCTGATACATTTTTAAATGTGCCCACACTTTAAGACAATGAAAACATGCTGGTGTGATACTTGCAGAATGTGGCTTGGCATGAGGGATGTCCAAGAAAAATGGGGCGGCTGGCAGGTAGAATACGTTGTTCCATAATGCAAATTCTCTCCAGTATCAATTGTACAAGTTAGCCCATGCTAAGAGCATGAATACAACCCCCACACTATGTCAGATCCTGCCTTTTGAACACATTGCTGATAACAGTAGGGGTGATTCTTCTCCTCTTTGGCCCTGATTACATAATTTGAAAGATGCTGTCATAAACCACCACCTTCCTTTCTGCTTTGTCAGCCCCTCTCGGATTAGCTTGAGACCAGAGAATTCAGTGGTGCATCTGGGTTGTGCTCATAAATGGCAGGGCTATTCAACATTATTCAGAAAAGGCCAATGTGGTTGAAGGCTTTCATTCCAACCAAGCAGTTACACACCTGATACGACTAATGAAGCATACTCTTGGAGTTGATGAGTAGTATCTGGTGTGTAACTGCTTGGTTAGAATGAAAGCTTGCACCCACAGCATTCCTTTCAGGATAATGTTGGATAGCCCTGATATATGGCTTCATCTTTGTGTAGTTGAGTCTTGATTTGATTGTGATGATGGCATGAACAGTGCTTACTGACAGGTCTTCTAACAAGTGGTTCTCAAACTCGGTCCTGGGGGACCACCATGTATGCAGGTTTTCATTCCAACTGCAAATGCAACTCTAGAATTTTAAAGTTGTTCATTTTTCTTCATTACCCTTTATGCAATATTGTCAAAAATAACTATGCATGCTATGAATGATTAAAGTTTCTTACGTTGGTAAATTAATAAAAAACCAAGAACGTTGTCCCAATGAAGAAGCAGACTCCGATGTTCGTAGCAAAAGCAGGAAAAATTTTATTACACAGCCGGCCTTGGGAACAACAGCGTGATGCAAAGTTCTAAAATTCCTTAATTTCATCAGAAACTTTATGCATGTTTAAGTACAGACATTTGCATATGATCTCTTTAATGTTATCAGAAGTTGTTGCTGATTGTTTGCAGGGTTTACACATTAATAAAAAGCAATCCTCTACAATTGGGTCTCTCCTGAACCACTCAACTTAATTGGTTCAATAGATTCCCAACCCTAGGAAGAGAGCTCCATAAGTGGGCATACGGAACCTCAAACTAAAAGGTGGTAGTGCTTATTGTCCTTTCAGAACTGAAGACAAACGGAGATCCCAGTTGGAAGTCGCAAATAGGCGATATGTCCTGCAGGACCCAAAGGCTTCTCTTTATCTCCTAACACACATTCATTGCCCATTGATCAAACCGTCGAGCTCACCTCATATTGCCAACACCCAAAAATCCTGTTTCCCAACACTTATTTGCATCATGCTGTACGGGAAACAGCAGAATAATCAGAGAGAAATTTAAACAGATGTGCCAATAACTTTCAAATGATCAGTAGGCTCTTTATTAGTAAAATCATTGTTGCATGGTGTCATGGTTTGTGAGGCGTGCGTGTGCTTTGGGCTTTTCTTTGTGGCTCTCATCCCGGGATGAGATCAAATTCCTTTTCAATTGGATTCTTTTTTCAGCTGGCTGATTGAACTGGGGGCGGCGCTTCCCCGGACTCTATTTCAGCTGGAAGTCCGCCACGCCTCCTTTGCTTGAGTGTCTGTTTGTAGCTAAGCACTACAGCCAAGATATCATTAGTCAGGATTTGTGTGTCTTTATATCTTCCAGTTCTTATTGGAGTTCCTTCCTCTTTAGAAATTTTCCCTTTTCATTTGTTCTCTCTCGCGTTGCTTCCGTTTTTCAGACTATTATACGTCTTTTGGAAGCTCGAGAACTTTCTGGTGGTCTGTATAATTTTCTGTGTTTGTACTGTGTCTGTACTGCTCGTTCTCTCGAGCAGCTTCTGTGCTGGTATATGACGGAATGGTGAAATCTTCAGTCTAAACGGCCTTTTGGGAAATTACCCGTGGCAATGGTTTACTTATTGCATTGGTATGACCAGTGCTTCCTCGCGGAAAATGGGCGCGTTATGGATAGTGCGCAACAGCTAGATTGAGCTCCGGTTACGTTATAAGTATAATACAGGTTTTACAGACCGTAAGTTCCGTTTGCGTGAACCTTTGCTTATGTGGAGCTAGCGAATCAATAACTTTTACAGGAAAGAATTTAATATTCAGTCGCCGATTTAATATTCAGTGAACGGCAATGCAGAGAAATCATTTGTTATACCGGACACATTATAGCTTGTGCGCTTCCCTATAACTTTTACCAGTTGCATCAGAGAGCTTGCCCAGATATTGGTGAAGTATCAGGCTGACCCCAGTCATGGATAAGTAAAGTGATCGTTTCACAAGCACCCAACAACGTGCCCCAAGTTCTGCAAAACCAACGTCTGGTCTAACTGCAGCCTTCGCAGCCCAACTCTGCAGACACATACTGCACCTCTCCAGGAAGCTGGAATTGTAGTGGCCAGAATCAGCCAACGTTATGATGGAACTGACACATTGATGCTTACCGAAGTAACACAAGTATACCGATCGTAATTACTGCCTATAAGTTACCAGGAGCATTTCAATTTGCACAGCATGCAAACTAACATGTAGTAGCTGATAACCGAGCGGTCATAACAACTACAGAGAAAAATGTTACCCAGCAATCCAGGTTTTACAGACAGTACATTCCGTTACCGGAGGGCAGTTGTACCAAGCATCCAATTTACAAACAAGTATAAAAAGTTTTCTTCAAATGAGGCTTATGTGCACCCTGGAGGCTCCTCAGTCTAAGTGTGTGTACCATAAAGGCTGTGTCCTTCCCACAGCGACCTAGGTTTGATTCCAGCTCAGGTTATTTGCTGCATGTCTTCCCCCATTTCTTCTCCCTAACCTTCTTGTCCCTCTACACTGTATAACTGTCAAATAAAGGAAAAATTCCCGAAAAAAATTATATTAAAAAAAAAAAAAGAGGTTTATGTTCAAACACACCTTCTGTTGAATTTCCCAATATTACTCATGCATATTTAAGACACAATCATTAGCAACAGTAACTTGGCTACGTTAGCCGCAGTGCTATAGGCACATTCAACAGGCCATCAGTTGGGTAGGCTTATGCTGTGAAGCAACTGTTTCCGCATCTGTAGCCATGTTTTCATCCACACGTTGTTTTACTCATTAAGTAATTCGCATTAAAAATGCCTCACGGAGACGGTGAAATTAGACTTTGACTCATAGTTTGTACGGTCCATCTCATTGGATTATCGCTTGATTGGTAAAGGGCTTATGTGATAAATGCTGATGGAAACATTTCGCCGAATAAATCTGCTACTGCATCTTGACGGTGTTTTGATGCTGTCGTTTCCTTCTGATAATGGTCTGCTATGCTGCTAATAGCTGGCACCAAAGCTTTACTACAACTTGTGCAATTATCGTCATTTGTTGGTAAACGCGATCCATTTTGGCTAACCAGCTAAATCAGTTGGCTAACAAACTACCTTGATACACTTGAAGGTTCTGTGATCAGAGTGAAAATGAATGGAAACAGCTTAAATTGTCAGAAATGTACTCGATACACCAATTTGATTGCATAACAGCATGTGGCGTCATTATGCACGACTTTTTATTCGCTTTAATGCCGCAAGATAGAAACGTTATTTTACCAGCTTTATTCGCATGAATATTTTTGGCGAACTTCAGATAATTCGGTTGACAAGTGAATGGAACCATAGCTTGTGAGTCACGGACAATCGCAACTGATACATGTTTTATCTTCAGATATTTTACAAAGCCTGCGTTTTAGGCCAGTTGTTAGTGCTTATTATCGTTAGCAGTTCTGCTAGCCTCCTGTTACTTGTTAGCTTCACTTGCACGTTCTGTTGATGCATGGTAGCCAACAGGGCTGTGACTTTCCTCTAAAATAAAATTTGAACTTCGATTACCTAATAACGTCAAATATCGAATTGTGTTTGACTTTTAAGGGTGAATTTTAGTCTATTGTTTAGCCCATTAATACATATAATATGGGTGTCATTTACGGTCTATCCGCTAGAGGGCGTTTCAACCCCATTAACACAAGCTTTCCTTTTGAAAGGCACATTAATAATGATAATCTGGAAGGATTTAGAATCGTTTTTTAATTAGCATGCAAGATACCTAATGCACTTCAACTCATACTCAATATGAATCTTCTTAAGAGTGTCCAGAATATATAAAACCGACCACAGAAGTACAGCAATGATGTTTAATAAAGCAGCCAAACGTATCCATTGCAACAGGTCAGGGACAATACAACCATTTTTCAAAGGTGCCAGACAATGCTATTTTGTCACTGCCAAATATTAAAATAAATATCAAAATGAACATAAAAGTGCAATAGTGGTGTCGTCAGCAGTATATTTTCCATTTTTTGCTGGAAATGCAAAAAGTTTCCACAAAGCACTTTTGAAATTATCAGGAGTTGTGATTTCAGCCTCCGGGACCGGTTCTGCTGGTGCGTTGTTTTCAACCAAGCTGTAAACTTCCTACAGAAGTGCACTGCAGTGATGCATGCCCACGATCACGCCTGACGTTGATTTGCGTCATTGCACAATGTAAAAGAAGATAGGCAATATATATGGGGCTGGTCAAACAGTAACGGACAAACAGTTCCACTACTTCTTGAGCTCTAATTGGAGAAATAATAACCACAGAATAAAAACCTATACATCATATGAAAGGTATTAATGCCCTCTAAAACAATATCCAAAAAATACATTTTGGGGAAAAAAATGTGTGTTTATTTTTACCAAAAACCCCCCTGTAACGGACGGACACAAAATGAACATCAGTTTTTTTGTTTTTGTACAGATATCCTAAATGTGCGGTTCCCATCTAAAGACTTAACCAAATTTCTACAGGGTATCCTTAAAATTGTCCATTTTGATGTACTAGAATATTATAGGGCGACAAGTAAACTAAGTTATATTTTAGGGTCAGAGTTTTAAAAGTGGGAAGGTAACAGACAAACATTCAATATTTGGTAACGGACGGACAATAACAAGTTTATGTTTTTTTAATCTATTTATTCAGTGTAAATCATGCCAGATACATACATATTTACTATAAAAAATACACTATAAGTAAATCACAATCAATACAGTATACATATAACCACTGTTGGTGATAGGTTTGGGTGATGACAGAATGAGTTCAAGATTCTTAGCCCTAGCAAGACGCTTTCTCTCAGCATCTCTCTGTTTGACAGCCTGCTCACCTCAGCGGGCTTTCTGTCTCTCATGGTAGTGTTGCTGCTTCTCTGCTGCAGTGATGGGCATCCTGGAGTTACTCCAGAGGTGTTTAACTCATGAACAACTCAGAATGAATGATGCTGTTGATTGAAATCACTGCCTTATATCGTGGCCCTAATTTGTCACACCTCTCTACAATGGGGAAGTGTGAGTCTATGATGAGTCATTCCCCCCTTCTGAAGTGTGCTCATCACTCAGAGGTGTCAAGGAGATCACTCTCAGATGACTGGCATATCTGCTGAATTAGGATTAACACTTACCACATCAAGAAATAACTGCCTTTGATATCAATGTTTGACTAACACCTATAATCATATTTAGGAATAATGTAAATAAAATGAGACTGTGTAGTCAGTTGATCAAAGTAGCTTTCAGTTCTCTGAAATGAACTCACTATCTATTGTTATCACACCTCATTAAGCTAATAAACATATGAAAATCAATCAAAATACAAACAATATAAATAGAAATATTTTTCAATATTATTTAAAATGAAAAAGTTGTGAATTAGTGCATTTTTTTATAGAAATTTATCTGATTTAATGTCTAACCATAAAGCTTACCCTTATCTCAGGAGATGTTGATGGTAACGGACGGACAATATTAGATGATCAATATTTGCAAGAAAAATAATGAATTACCAAAAAATGATTATAGGATATTAAAATTGGTACAAATAAGCTTTCTTTCATGAATTATCGTGGTAATAGAAATAATATAAGTATACCCTACAGGCCCGTAGCCAGCCTTGTGGAAGGCGGGGATCTTTTTTCCCAAAATGTGGACTTTACCCCCCGCCCTCCCCTAAATACACGAGTACACTTCATAAGTTTTAATTAATATTTTTTTATTCATTAAACCTTCATTCTAGCCCTTTTTTGGAATATCTCGCCGATATTTTGGGACAAAGTAGCCGCAGTTTTCTTTTGTTTTCTTTCTTTGTCTTCTTTTTTTACCCATTTTCTCATTTTCATCTTATTTTTCTTCTTCTTATGTTTGTTATATTTGCGGCTGTAAAACAACAGAAATGGGGGCATTACCACCACCCACTGGACTGGGGTGTGAACAGGAGCAGAGGAGAAATGGACGTCTGTTTTTGCCAATGTGACAGTCATTTATATTTATTTAAAGCAATATAATGACATCGAATTTCGGGCATTTGTAATAATTTCTTACATCACTTCCTAAATGTCCCAAAATATTTCTACAAAAATATGCAATACCTGACAGGGACCATATTTGCGTGTTACCTGCAGTAGAACCAAAATTGCAATTAAAAAAAACACTCGGCACGTTTACCTTTACTAGGGACAGTGATTCGGCCAGGAACGAGGAGCCTGTGCCAAGTTCCATTAGCATCACTGAAGTGACAATGACGGTCAAGCACACCCTTGAGTGTAATAATGTGACTATTTAACTATAACCAACAAAATAAAATATATAATCAAAATGTTTTCATACTGTGGGCATTTCGCTCTCAAAATATAATTTTTTTTTGTGAGTATTCTCTCCGTTTCAGTGGAAATACATGAGATCTGATGTCAAGTAGTCCTCCTCAGACAGCCAATTTTGGCTTATTATGTTTTGGAGACATCGTTCCCACAACTGAATAAAAAAAATGGGCCTCGCTGAAGTGGGCAATACCCCTCAGCCCCTAAGGTCACTGCTGCAAGGTCAAAGGCCAAACTGGGATGAACCTTCAAAAAGCCACATCTAACCCCCCATGGGGAGTCCACATATGCAATATGAACTTCCTAACCCGAGTGGTTACAGAGAAATAGCCCAGACAAAATTGGCAGCCGCCCGCCCACAGGAGGGATGACAATAGCCCTCGTGCCCTTGTCGGGCTGAGGGGTAAAAACCACACCTTGCAACACAAAACTGCTTTGCTAGTTCAAAGTTCAATCATGTTGTACGTAATTACAATATCTGCTGAAAAAAATTATTTTTTCATGGACTGATAGTAATACTTCTGCCGACTTCACAGTCATTTTTAAGCGAACAGGTGCCGTGAATATGACAGCACAGCTTATCAATGGCCCGGTGTCACGGTCTCAGCGCTCCCCCAGCCTGAGAGATCCTGCACACTAATCTGCGCATGCGAGAAAATTGGGGGAGCACTGAGACCCTTATTTTAAGTTTGTTGTGCATGTGTAAATTTTAGTTGGCATTATGTGGTGCTGATTAAATTTTGGTTTGAAGAGGCATTAATTTCCAGCGGCGAGGCCGTGGCTGCTGTGTTTTTCCGTAGTTTTTCCGATGTTTTGTTTGGATGGGGAATTTCCTTTCAGAGAGTTCTCTGATTGTTACTGGTGTCACAGGGGAATGTTGAAACACAAGATTCTGCTAAGTTTAGGATCACCCATAAGTTTATAAGATCCTTGCCTTGCTGCTACTGCTGGCGATCATACAAAGGGGGGACGGGAGGACTTCTGTGACCGTGACTCTATCCAGTCTTTTGTCCTCCCCTCTTCTCTCTTTTCTCTAGTTTTCAACTGCCAACTGTCTCAGATATCTCCAATATTATTCAAAAATCCAAATCATCTACTTATCAGCCCGATCCCCTACCTCCCAACCTGGTGAAAACTTGTCTGCCTTCTCTGTCCTCCTTAATAACTATGATCATCCAGTCCTCTGTTGTTCCATCATCCTTCAAAACAGTTGCAATAACTCCAATACTCAAAAAACCTGGTGCTGATCCTAATAACCTCAACAACCTCCGTCCTATTTCCAATCTTCCATTCCTCTCCAAAACAATTGAAAGAGTAGTTGCAGCTCAGGTCCACTCTCACCTCTCTGAAAATAATCTGTTTGAAGAGTTCCAGTCTGGTTTCCATCCCCTCCACTGAGACAGCCTTGGTCAAAATCACAAACGATCTTCTTATGGCAGCTGATTCTGGACTGCTTTCAATTCTCATCCTCCTCGATTTAAAGGAACAGTCCACCGCATTTTCATAATGAAATATGTTTTTTTATGAAATGAGACAAGATGATACGTACCTCTCCGAGCTTTGAGCGACCACCCAGTCAGCCAGACGCGCTGCCACTCCTGTTAGCATTTGTAGCTAGACTCATTGTGGTCAACGGTATTTTTCGGGGCTGTTGTTAGATGTGACCAAAGTCTTCCACGTTTTTCCTGTTTACATAGGTTTATATGACCAGTGACATGAGTTCGGGTTCGGGTACGCAAATCCAAACGTGGCTTTTTCTATGCTGTGGGAAGTGCGTACTATAATGACAGGCGTAGTAACACCTCCTGCGCGCTTCGACAGCGCATTGATACCTTCACTTCTGATTTCTTTTCTCTCCTACGACCTCCCCTACTTCCGTAAATACAACCAACGTGACTGCACTGCTTAGTACACAGGAAGCCAGAGCTTGCAGAAAATTATAAGTAAGGGATAATTAACGAGAAGGTGTGCATTCCACGAGTTGATGATCCCGCTTATACAATGGTCATTTGCCAGCAATATCAAATCGCAGCATTAATCTGAAACAGAGATTTTGCATAACCCAACATTATGCGCGATTATGCGGACTGTAGCTTACTTGCTACCCACAATTACAATGAACTTATGACGGTTTCCGCAGTCAGCGAGCTGAAATCAGTCCGCTAGCTACGAGCTATGCCAGCAAACTGTCAGCAGTCGCTGATACATGAAGTGGACACGTTAGCTTCATTTGTAACCGTACTCAATTACAATCTTTTAATGGATAAAGCCTGATTTTTTTCGCTGCTACAATATTTACGATCATTATCGCTTGAGTACGAGTCAGCGAGGTGAAATCAGTCAGCCGGCAAAGCACGTAGCTTGCGAACCTTCACTTCACTTCTTCACATACGATTCATCTTCGTCCGTTTCTTCTTCCCTCTCACGGTCCATTTCGGCTAGCTCATCCTCGGTATATTCCGGTTCAAATAGATATGGCTCCGGCTCCGCCACAAGCCAGTCGTCGGCATCTATGTCCTCCATTTGAAAATGTTCCATAGTAGCACACTTGATTATTTTCTTTTATACCATGGTCTGGGTGAATACTTTTTTCTAATTTTTTCTAATTGGCTGGCAGCTGGCAGGTATGCATTAAAACCGTGGAACCGCACAGGTAGTTCAGCTACGGTCGTTTCACCATTCGAAATTCATGCACTACCCAACTTGTAACCATAGCAATGTTAGAGCTGATATTTGACTGGGTGCAACAGAAACCTAGCAGCTCATTTATTTCCATTAAATTTAGCGGCGTCATATAAGTGCGTCCTGCGGGGCGGTGAACAATGGGTACTCAAGCGATAATGACCGGAAATATTGTAGCAGCGAAAAAATCAGGCTTTATCCATTGTATTGATTGTAATTGAGTACGGTTACAAATGAAGCTAACGTGTCCACTTCATGTATCAGCGGCTGCTGACAGTTCGCTAGCTACGTGCTATGCCAGCGGACTGATTTCAGCTCGCTGACTGCAGAAACCGTCATAAGTTCATTGTAATTGTGGGTAGCAAGTAAGCTACAGCCCGCATAATCGCGCATAATGTTGGGTTATGCATAATCTCTGTTTCAGATTAATGCTGCGATTTGATACTGCTGGCAAATGACCATGGTATAAGCGGGATAATCAACTCGTGGAATGCACACCTTCTCGTTAATTATCCTTTACTTATAATTTTCTGCAAGCTCTGGCTTCCTGACTGTGTACCAAGCAGTGCAGTGCAGTCACGTTGGTTGTATTTACGGAAGTAGGGGGGGTCGTGGGAGAGAAAAGAAATCAGAAGTGAAGGTATCAATGCGCTGTCGAAGCGCGCAGAAGGTGTTACTACGCCTGTCATTATAGTACGCACTTCCCACAGCATAGAAAAAGCCACGTTTGGATTTGCGTACCCGAACCCGAACTCATGTCACTGGTCATATAAACCTATGTAAACAGGAAAAACGTGGAAGACTTTGGTCGCATCTAACTACAGCCCCGAAAAATACCGTTGACCACAATGAGTCTAGCTACAAATGCTAACAGGAGTGGCAGCGCGTCTGGCTGACTGGGTGGTCGCTCAAAGCTCGGAGAGGTACGTATCATCTCGTCTCATTTCATAGAAAAACATATTTCATTATGAAAATACGGTGGACTGTTCCTTTAACCACAGCCTTTGACACAATCTCTCACATCACTCTCCTTGACAGACTCGCTTCAATCGGTTTCACTGGCACCCCCCTCGCCTGGTTCAAGTCATACCTCTCCGATCGAACACACAGTTTGTTCAACTCAAAAATTTCAGATCACAGCTCATCCCTGTCACTACTAGCGTTCCCCAGGGCTCTCTCCTGGGCCCCCTCCTCTTCATTATCTACTTCCTACCTCGGTCACATCTTCAGAAAATTCAGAATCCACTTTCATTCTTACACAGATGACACCCAGCTCTACCTCTCCTCCAAGCCTGACTCCACCCTTCTACCCTCATACCTCTATGACTGCCTCACCAAAATTAATTCCTGGTTCACTCATAACTTTCTCAAACTTAATAGCAATGAAAGTGAAGTACTCCTTGTTGGCTCAAAATCAACTCTGGCCAAGTCTCCTAACTTTTCAATAACACTCGACAATTCCTCAGTCCTTCCCCCAAAGTTAAGAGCCTGGGTGTCACCTTCGACAGTGCTCTCTCATTTGAAGTTCACATCAATAACAACAATCGGTCAGCATATTTCCACCTACATACTAGCCACCATCTCTGCCAGTCTCTCACACCTAACAGCACCGCCATCCTCATCAATCCCCTGGTCACCTCCCGTTTAGATTTCTGCAATTCCCTCCTTTACAGTCTACTTCTGAAACTTCTCCATAAACTTCAACTGGTCCATAACTCATCTGTCTGGATCATCACCAGAACCCCCTCCATTCATCATATCCCTCCTGTTCTTCCAGACCTGCACTGGTTACCTAAAAAACACCGCATTGACTATAAGATTCTCCTCCTCATCTTTAAGGCCCTTCATAACCTCGCTCCTCCATACCTTTCTGATCTCCTTCATATCTACAAATCCTCCAGGATTCTCTGATCTTCCTCCTCCATGCTCCTCACTACACCTCCTGCCCAATTATCCACAATAGGGTCTTGAGCCTTTAGCCGCGCTGTCCCCGCCTCTGGAACTCTCTCATAATCAATCTGCGGTGTGACCTCTCTCTCCATCTTTATATCTCAGCTCAAAACCTATTTGTTTTGTCTTGCCTTCTCTGTCTGACCATATCTCTCCTGCTGTCTGTTGCTCTTATATAGTTACTGTGTTCTTGTTTTTATGTGCATTATTATGCTCTTGCTTTTAACCAATACTACTTTTTAATTTATTTGAATCGAAAAACTTTTCTTATCGTGCCAAATATTGCTATTTCATTTAAAAAAAGCAATTAATCCTGATTAAGCAATTACAAAGCCTCTAATTAATTATTTTTTTTAACCGCGTCCCACTACTAATAATAAGTCATAATGATATGTTGCATCATTTCATATAAAAGCTACAAGTGCCCACCACCCGACCCCTCAGAATCAGCTGATTGTTCTAGTACAATAACTTAATTATATTTCATGAATCCTTACCAAATATTACCTTGATCTTTTGATGTATTTTTGAGCTACGGGCTCTCAAAGTACTTGGGAGTAGGTCGAAATTTCATGCTTTCTAACTCCCATCATTTTTTTGTAGCATTTTTGAACTCTCATAACCTCATGTATGTTAATGGTGACTAAATGAAATTTTCAGAGCTGAAAGACATATCGGAGCACTATTAATAACTGCAAGTAAATCAATTGTATGCCAATTCTAGTTGTCTAGTTGTAAGCCAAAATCTGTATTTTGTTCTGATTTGTTCTGTAACCAACTTCAAGCTTCAATATCACGGGAGCTGTGGGGGTACTATGGAAGTTTCAATAGCAACACTGCACCAATTTAATAACAGTGATATACAAATATTCTGTTTAGTGCATTACTGCCCCCATGTGAACATTTTGCATGATGAGTGTTCTTCTGAAGTTTCAGTCATCATCCTCCATTTTGTTTTTAGTTGAACAAATAACAGCCCACAGTGTGCATGCAAAACCAGTTTCCTCCTTTCGATTGAGCCTTGGAGCATATATGTCCGTGAGTGAAGTTTCACATTATGGTCAGTCACTGTTTTCACATAGAAATTGTTCTGTGGAGAGAAAATATTATTTTGTTTGTTCCATGAATGTACTCCAGAAAAGACATGCAACATGTGCTCAACTTTTAAATTGCTGGCTAACTAAGGGCATTTCAACGGAGGTGTAAGCTAATAACTGTGCAATTTATAGTTCACTATCCTGAATTACCTGCTTGGAGGACGTTTTTTGCGAATACTTATTTAAGTTAATTACCTGGTGGATATTTTTGCTTTGTTAAAACACTTACTGGTCATGTTGTTACCATTGTCATTTCAAGGGAAGTTTATTGCTTGTTAACTGCACGATATACAAGTTAATATGCGTATCAGAAATAGAACTATTTACATTGTAATTTCAATTCATTTGCTTATGTTCACTGTATGAGCAGAAAATCTTTAAACGGTTTGCACTGTATTTTTCAGTTTTACAGAAACGACCTCCAGTAAAGCCACATCTTCTTAAAGACACAGGTTTATTGGAGTCTTTGTTCACTATGGGGTCTATTCTCCCATGCGCGTAAGTCGAAAAGAGCGCGTAGCTATGTGCTTTTTAGCCTTCGTGTATTCTCCCCTCGACTTTAGTCTGTGCTTTATGTGTCTCGAAGGCAGTTACGCACTTGGGGCGGAGTAAGGCCAAAATCGGGGTGTTTCCGGGCGTTTCTCATGCAAATAACACTTACACGTATTCTCCCCCTGGCTTACGCGCTTTTTCTGTTCAGCGCTTTTGAGGGTTGTATTAAGGTCAAGCGCCAACATAAGGCGAAATGGAATATTGCGTTTGATGTCGGTTCTCTGCCGAATTTTAACATTACTTTTATTTTATTTAACATGGTAAAGGTTGAGACATTTAATATTCGATTGTTCATCCTTATTTCTAAACTACATTTCTCATAAACGTAATAAATTATCAAACAAAATCATCATATGATATTACACAACAACCTGTTCTCCAATTAGTTCAAATACAAGCACATTACAAACAATTACAAACATACCGATGGTCATCAAGGTCACAACTGCATTGTTGGTCCTGACATCTGGGTCGTTCCAGAGAGTGTCTGGTGATGTCATGCACATATCACAGGCATCTTTATCAAGGTGTCTGCCACAGTTCGATGCTATGCTGCACCACATCAGTCACTTTAAAATTCCCCAGAACACCAGCTGAAAGACTGGGTTCTACTGGGTCGCCAGGTTCCCCAGTGTTGTGGGAGCCATTGATTGTACTCACGCTGCAATCAGAACCCCTTCCACGAATAAGAATATGCACAGAGATCGTAGACGTCGGCACAGCATTAATGTTCAGGTTGTGTGCGATCATGATACGCGCATATTAAGCATCTACGCCAAATTCCCTTGCTCGGCCCATGACGCCTATGTACTGCGCAACTGCTTAAAATGCCAAAAAAATTCAAGAAATATTTGAAACCATATTAAGCTTGTTTCCAGTATCTATCGCAGTGACACTTTGAGTATAGGCAAATAAAAATGACCATTTTACGTTACCCTCCTTCATCTATATCCACTCCAAGTTCTCCTCCATCCACTTCCACGGCAGAAAGAGTGGATGCCATCTCCTCCTCCTGTGCAGTGAAATGCTCCGAGGATGATGGTTGCTCACCACCTGTTGCGTGCACACTTCTTCGGTGTGCAGAGAGCCTGGCTTTTACAGCGCCCTGCAGATCTCTCCATTTATGCTTTTAATCGGGGATACTGCGCTTACATCTCCCCACTGAAGCCACATCCAGAGCGATTCGCAGCTTTCTTCGTCGGATCAGCCTTCAGTGCCCGCTTGCCATACAACACCAACATCTGTGAAATTTGGTTTTCGGCTTTGGCTCGACGTCACCATCATTGTTTTCATGTTCTATAACAAATGTGACAGCCCTATATGTTCGTGATAATCTAAAAAGTTGTAATATTCTCACGAGTGAGGAGATTGAATTTCTAATTGAGGATATCTGCATTAACTAACTCGTGTCTTTGTAATGTTTTTACCATTTATAATACTGTGTATTTTAATGTGTGAATTAAGATATTATTAAATAGGGTCCTCTAGATTGAGCCCTACCCTGGCCAATACCAAAGCTCTACCCATTTGTGAATCAAGTTTAGCCAATAAAGAATACCCGATATGGGAAGAATCATTATCAGTTAATGGGATAATTGATTAAAGTAAAGTATTTGGCACAAGTTCAAGTGAATTTGTGCTTAAATAAAATGGGACATAATAGGCTATGGATATGGAATTGCGTCATTGCTGAGGCGGTTTCGGGGCGGGGGGATGACCGCGTGCGTGGTAAGAATTAAGGATCAACCAATTCATCGGCCGGCCGATATATGAGGCTGATATTTTCATTGGCCGATTCGCTCGTGGGTTCACCGATATATTTTTCCGTGGGATGATTTACAGACAGGCATCCAGGGGCAGCTCGGTGTTGCTGGAAGACCTTGCAGCATATGCAGACGCGTTACCCCTCCCCCACTGGAAGAGTGGTGAACGCATTGGCTGCTTCAGAACAAGGTGTTTTAAAATTTCAGTGAGCCTCTCACTGTTAAACTTAGTTGAAATATTGCCACCCACTTTGAAATAGGAAACATGAATGCCAAGTAATTGCCATGTAGTACATGTGCTTGCAGACAAAAACGGGAATGCTGCTGAATGCTTCGTCTTTAAAAGTGCATACCATTGTATTTAGGGAGCTGTTGATGTAGTTGTAATATGTACAGATGTAACAAACACCGGTTTAAGGATTAAATAATGTCAATGTTGTCAATTCAGTTCCATGGTGTTTGTAAGAATTTAATTCAGCGAACACCGGGCTGAGGTTAAATGCGCTTCGTGTAGTGTGTGTGTGTATGTGCAGGGTTCGAAATTACGACCAAAATTAACACTGTGCGACCTTCGAATTAAAATAGTTGCACCTGTGCGACCGCTTTTTCCCCCAGTTAATCGCCTCTTTTCAGGTACATTTGGTAGTCAGAAAGCATGCCAGCTGCTGCAGCTTAAATAGAGACGGGTGTATATCTCGGAGCAGTGCATAAATCTACTATAATCTACTAGCGTGCACTAGAAGAACTTAAATGATGAGCGAAATATTTCATATGTAGGACTAATTTGTGTCAGTGTTTTGTGGAAACGTATTTAGAGACGTTTGCTGCCGTTATCAACCCAGCGGTAGTAGAGTTTTTAAGTTGGCGTCTGCTCAGCTGATGTGTGTGTGTGGGGGGGGGGGGTGGTGCGCGTCTCACTGGGGAGGAGCAGCCATCACATCGATGGCTAGTTGAAACTTTTCAATAAATGTTTGTCTAACTTGAGACCTGTGATATTTGTTATCATTGTGTCATTTTTAGCTGCGACCAAGTAGCTCTATGAACGCTTCTGTCTGTCCGTCTGTGACACCTTTTTCACCATCTTCCTCTCGTCGTATCATCATGAAATTTTCAGGAGTTATTGACCTTCACCATAGTGATGTCCATGCACAAGGTTGAGGTCAAAGGTCAAGTTCACAGAGGTCACGACCTTGTTTGCAGGTTTTCGCACTGTAACTCCAGTTAGAATTCATGGATCGCTATGAAATTTTGGAAATAGCTTCTAGGCATAGAAGAGGTGTTCCCTATGGTTTTTCAAGGTCATCCTTCAAATCCCAAGGTCACACAGGTAAAAAAAGTGTAAATTTTTCCCGATTTGACAGTTTTCGCACCGTAACTCAAGTTTAATTCAATGAATGGCTATGAAATCTTAGAACAAGCTTCTTGGTATAGAGGAGGGGTACCCTATTGATTTTCAAGGTCATCTGTCGAATCCCAAGGTCACACCGGTCAAAAAAGTGACGATTTTGCCCCGATTTCACAGTTTTCGCACCTTAACTCGAGTTTAACTTGATGGATGGCTATTAAATCTTACAACAAGCTTCTTGGTACAGAGGATGGGTTCCCAATTGATTTTCAAGGTCATTTGCCAATTTCGAGGTCACACTTGTACAAGAAACCACCAGTCATGGACACTAGGCCACATGACGGATGCTAGGCCAGGTTGCAGCTATTAGATCCCTCTGATCTACTTGTTTTGACGTAAATTTAAGGACCAAAAGCAGTATCGGCCACAAATATCGGCCCAAGAAAATCGGCAGTCCATAATTGGTCATCGGCTAAGGGTGATGGAATAGAATCGGTATCAGCATCGGCGCAAAAAAATCCATATCGGTCGATCCCAAGTAAGAATCCTTTGTTAAAGTGTTGCCTTGTCCTGTAGTTGCCAACCTGACGTCGGGGTATTTTGAAATGTCAAACGTGCAATTTCTAAATTAGATCATATAAACTGTCTTTGTCTGTTAATTTTGAGTGACTAGAATGTTCTATTTACTTGTCTTCTTTCCTGTCTTCCATGGAAAAAACATGCTAGTGTAGAGGGGGCACATTTTCAATGCTCTGATTATGCTGGTTGAGAAGCACTAAATTATTTATTATTTCATTATAGCGGAAATTTGTTTGTTTGCATAGCTTTAATGCCATTGTGGCTAGAATAAAACCTTGTATCTTTAAATTGATAAACTTCACAGGAAAATTCTATATATAAATAAGAAAACAATAAAATATAAATTGATAAATATAATTTAAAAGTTTAATTCTGCATTTAAGAATATTGGACATATGATTTTTTGTTTATCAGTTTGGAGATACGAGGTTTTTATCAGCAGGCCCACGATATTCAAATTTAAAGTCTGGTTTGCGGTTTCCATGGACCACAACTGCATTTTTATGGTTAATCAGAGAATCCTTGTTCCTTGTTTTCCTGACAGCCATAATCACTGAGCTCAGTACAGAGTCTGCCTCTCTTTTGGATCAGTCACACCTCTTTCATAAGGCCGTCTACATTCTGAAGCTAAGTGCTGTGGGCTTGATTGAAGCGCGTAGGGGAGAATATGCATAACTCAAAAGCGCTTAACCCTTTACCCATACCCACTATATTTCTCTTTTTTCTCGAAATGAGGCAGCTTCTACTTAAAAGGTCACATACTTTGGCCTATCATCAAATGCTTGACCTCCTTTGAAACCTGAGACCTTGTAGAATTTGTAGGAATTGTCAAAATGACTCTGTGATTTACTGTCAAAGAGGAACAGAGGATAGAATGTTGGTTTTAGTCCCATGCGTATTTTTACATCTCTGAAAATTACCCCATTACTGTTGAGTTGCGATCAGGAACCAGATGCGAGAACCAGGAAATGCAGTAGAGCTTGTTTTATTTTATTGGTAAAGGGGGGTGACCCCCGCAGGGCGAAAAACAGTACTAGGTCCACAATCCAAAAGTCGAAATCCAGTAGAGCAAAAATAGTATGAAAAACCAGGGCAGCAATCACAGTAATCGTAGTTGGACAGAAATGGGTGTGGTCCACAGGAATAGTACTATCAGAGAGACAAGTCAGAATCCACAGGACGTAATCCGAATCGTTGCCAGGGCAGCAAACAGATCTCGTAGTCGGGCAGAAAAATGGTCAAAACACACAGATGCAACAGTAATCCAAAATCATAAAGGCAAAAATCAAAAGTCAGGCAATCCAGTCAGAAAGATAAACAGTGAGAAATCGAGGTGAGAACCGTGACATAAGAAAACTAGGGAGAACGATCTGACAAGAAAGTGAACAAAACAGACATCTTATATACACAACCGGGGTAAACACATGACCAGGGAGAACAGGTGCAATCAATGGTAACAATGATCAGGGAGAGACACATGAGGAATAAACTAATTACATGAATTTGGCTGTAGCCAAAACGCAGACAGGGATCACAAGACAAACCTAAGTACAAAACAACAGCTCCGGTTAAGGAGTACTAAAGTGCCAAGATAAAAGAAAAGGAAAGCACAAAGTATAAGTGGAAATCCACAGAAACTTGCAGCAGAGGACAGGCAAGGAGGCGGAGATTAGAATTGAGCGACTGCTAAGAGATCGTTAGTCAATTAGTATGTGCAGCTATACAATCCCGAGTGCATGTTAGAAAGTTAGTGAAAATATACAAGATTAGTGTGGTTAGCAATTAGCAAGAACAATAAACTGTTAGTATGTGTTCGTAAGACAGTAAAAGAGATAGGAAGGAAGAACATGAGATAATGAAAGAAGATTGAAACCCAGAAACCAATAAATCACCCGAATGAGTGGCACGCAAGACAAGGGACTTTGAGCAAAGATACACACATGACAAGACAGGGGAGACAAAGTGCAAAGCATGGAAATGAAAACATGGCATGAAAACGTAAATGATCCAAACATGAAAAATAATAAACAAGAAATCTCAATAACCAAAACACAATACACAATCCTAAGAATAGTCAAAGGGCAGGCAGTGGTCACTAAACACAGAAATCTTAAACATGGCTAGGCCAGGCACAGAACTTAAACATGACAAGCAGAATGCTTCACAGCTCACAACAATTACAGCACTCGAGGTCACTTATTTCTCCATAGAAACACAACTTTGGCCCACTCACAGGTCTTGTGAAGCTGAGTGGCAAAGGAAATGGCTATACAATGAACTATGACCATTAGAGAACCATTTTTGTGTGGGAATACTCATGCGTTTTGCACAGTGTCCATTTGGAGACTCCAAAAAGGACCTTTGGATACCCAAAACACATACTCTAAATAAAGCTTGATTGCACAAGAACCCCTTGGTCTAGAAACATGACCTTGGTCTCAAATGAAAGATAACCCTCTGTAGTTTCATTCTCATATCTGGATTAGTTCGTTAAAGTTCTGTCATGGTATTACAGAGGCCTTATTTCACATAAAACTATTTTTGCCACTGCACCCACTATTTCCTATAGAAAAAAGGACAGACAAAGTGATGAAGTGCAAATGTGTAATTGTAAAAGTGAATCAAGCGCAAGTATAATACACACAAACATAATATAACATACAAATAATTATATAAATATCTAATAGAATAGAAAAGGAATACAAAATATTCTAAACTATTTACAAATAGGAAAACACAATGTTGTGCAGTGTCTAGTCAGTCAGACGTCAGTCAGATTGCAGTTATGGCTGGCTGTCGTGCCAGTCTTTGTAGCAGTTCCTTGCTGACACAAAGCAAAAGGGCCGATTGCAAGTTTCACACAAGATGGGGGTCTTCTGCTGACAGAGCGTGCACTGTAGGCGGGCCTGTGTGGCATCGGTTCCTCGATACACAGGGATGTGCATACCTGCTGCCAGTGCTGGTGGAGGCTGTGGCGCAGAGGTGGGAGATCCAACTTCTGTAAGTTGGAGAACAAGGTTCTCCCGGAAAGCTTTCTGTGTCAGTGGTTTATCACCCCTTTTCAGAGCACTTTCTTTGTGGATTATGAAAGCATTCACCTTGTCAATGTCTATGATGTTATGGCCCCAATTTGTTATTACATTTATAACACAACAGCAACAGCAAGGGATGACAAACACAGTTTTAACAAATAAAACACATTTAATTTTTAACAAACACAAAGACTAATAACAACCTACAACTAAAGACCAAGATTGATAAATAAGAAAAAACATAAATATTTACAATCCCTTTTCGTGGGGGTGGCTTGGTGATGTCCTGGATGATGAAAATGCTCAAACACAGGCAAAGAAATCCACAAAAGAAACGTCACAGGTCTTGAACAGAATGGCAGGTCTGGTCATCTTCTTGCAATTTCTCCTACTACTTTACTGTCTCAATTCTTTTCCTTATATACTCTTTTGCAGAACCCATCCACATTTAGACCTCTTTTTTTTATTTTCTGAGACTTGCCCCAGACATGTCCAGGACATGTCTAAACATGACTCCAGTCTGAGCTTAACAAAAAAAAGGTAAATACTGCCATCTAGTGGCCTATATTCACATTACACCTCCATTCCAAAAGGGAAAAATTTTGACTCATAAAGGCAAAATTTTTCTTTTCAATACAAAATGGTTAAGTGAACACTTGTCTATATATACATATCATACAATATTCAAACACATGATATATATATACACATTCAAACACGGGATAAGCAATCAGCAATTACATTGTCTGTACCCTTCACATGCTTAATTTCCAAGTCAAACTCCTGTAAAATCAAACTCCAATTCAACAATCTCCGATTCTTGTTTTTCATCTTACTCAAAAACGTTCACGGATTGTGGTCAGTGTACACAATCATTGGCTTTTGTCCTGTACAAACATAAACCTCAAAGTGTTGTAAAGAAAGGACCAGAGCCAACAGTTCCTTCTCTATTGTGGAATAGTTCCTTTGGTGGCGATTGAACTTCCTGGAGAAGTATGCCACGGGATGCTCAATGTCATCAGAGTCACTTCTCTGTAGGAGCACAGATCCACAAGCTTGGTCGCTAGCATCGACCGCGATGGAGAACGGTTTGTTGAAGTCAGGAGATTTGAGCACGGGGAAGTGACACAGCAGAGACTTCAGGCGATCGAAGGCTCTCTGGCATGCATCATCCCAGGTGAACTTTACGCCTTTCTTCAGTTGGTTAGTTAGACTGAGAGCAATCTCAGCAAAGTTCTTGCAGAACTTGCGGTAGTACCCGATCATTCCAAGGAAGCGGCGCAAAGCTTTTTTGTTGTCAGGAACTGGAAAGTCCATGATGGCTTGGACTTTAGCATTTATGGGTGCCACCTTACCCTGGCCTATGACGTAGCCAAGATAGGTGACAATAGCACAACCAAAGTCACTCTTGTTCAGGTTAACAGTCAGGTTAGCCTGGGTCAGGCGCTGGAACAACGTCTCTACATCTTTTAGATGTTCGTACCAGGAGTCACTCCATGTGATCAGGTCATCGATGTATGCACCCGTGTGTGGCAATCCGGCGATTGTAGACTGTATCATCCTTTGGAACGTGGCTGGGGCATTTTTCATGCCAAAGGGTAGGACTTCATACTGGTACAATCCAGATGGTGTGGCAAAAGCAGAGATGCTCTTGGCCCTCTCAGTTAAAGGCACACACCAATAACCCTTCAATAAATCAATCTTGGTCAGAAACTTTGCTTGCCCTACACTATCAATACAATCATCAATCCTAGGTATTGGAAACACATCAGTTCTAGTTACAGCATTGACTTTGCGATAATCTGTACAGAATCTAGTACTTCCATCAGGTTTTGGAACTAGCACACAGGGTGAACTCCAATCGGAGTTGGAGGGTCTGATAATATCATGTTTTAACATGTACTCAACCTCTTTCTCAGCAATCTTTCTCTTTTCAGGATTCATCCGGTATGGATGCTGTTTTATTGGTTTGGCATCACCAACATCTACATCATGAGAGGCCATAGTAACTCTCTTTGGAACATCAGGAAACAAATCCTCATATTTCTTGATCAACCTTTCAAACTGATCACTCTGTGAGGGTTCTAAGTGCTGGAGTTTTACATCAAGATTTTGCAACACTTCAGTGTTTGACAATTTACATGAAAGAACTTCAGCTTTAATTCTTGGTTCATCATCTTGAAACTCCCCCTCATCTTCACACGTTTCGACCATTGGAGAATCTGAAGCGACAGCTGCAACCCTAGCATTTCTGTCATGATAAGGCTTTAGCATGTTAATATGACACAATTGTTTTGGTTTTCTCCTATCTGGAGTCTTCACAATGTAATTGAGATCATTGAGTTTTGTCAGAATTTCATAAGGACCATGAAATCTAGCCTGCAATGGATTGGACTGCAAGGGAAACAACACAAGGACCTTGTCTCCTGGTTTAAACTCACGGCTTCTAGCCTTATGATCATACCAAGTTTTCATTTTTCCCTGACTTGATTTCAAGTTCTCTTTGGCAAGGTCACAAGCTGCACGCAATCTTTCCTTGAACTTGCTAACATAGTCTAACAGACTGATGTCCGGCTCTTCATCTTGCCATTGTTCACTCAATAATAGCAAAGGTCCTCTCACTTCATGACCAAACACTAGCTCAAATGGACTGAATCCAGTAGACTCCTGCACTGCTTCTCTAGCTGCAAACAACAGCAAATGAACCCCTTCATCCCAGTCTTTCTCATGGTCATAACAATAAGTCCTCATCATTGTCTTGAGAGTGGAATGAAACCGCTCTAAGGCACCCTGACTTTCTGGATGATAGGCACTAGAAAGAATCTGCTTTGCACCTAGTTCATACACAACCTGCTGAAACAATCCTGAAGTGAAATTGCTACCCTGGTCTGACTGAATTTCCCTGGGAAGGCCAAACAACGCGAAGAACTTTATCAAAGCCTTCGAGATTGCAGTTGCCTTGATGTTACGTAGAGGTATGGCTTCGGGGAATCTGGTAGATGCACACATGATTGTCAACAAGTACTGATTTCCAGATCTAGTCTTGGGTAATGGACCAACGCAATCAACAATGACTCTAGAGAATGGCTCCCCAAATGCTGGGATAGGCTGCAATGGAGCTACAGGTGGGTCTAACTGGTGTTTTCCAACTACCTGACAAGTGTGACAGGTTTTGCAAAAGTTGGAAACGTCTTTCCGAAGCCCAGGCCAAAAGAAGTGTTTCACGATCTTATCAACAGTCTTGTTAACACCAAGATGACCTCCTAAAGGTAAACTATGAGCCATTGTTAAGATCTCATTCCTATAGACCTTCGGAACAACAATTTGCCTGACCACTGCCCAATCTGCATTGGCAGGGATATCAGGAGGGCGCCACTTCCGCATCAACACACCATCCTTGAGATAATACCCAACTTGAACTGCGTCTATTTCTTTATCAGGAAGGGCTCTCCTCTTTAGTACACAAATTTCAGGATCATTAGTTTGCTCCTCAATCAACCGCTTTCTGGACAGAGACAAGTCTCCAGACACATCAGAATCACCAGACCCATCCGGCTGGCTGAATAGAGAACTGATAAAAGTATCTGATAAGTCCTCAAACGGAGAAACCATAGTAGGCCAATCAGAGTCATGAGGCAAACCACCTGAGTCCTGACTATTCAATGTGCTGGGCGGCACCACAACATCATCTTCTTTAGCCTTCTTGGCCATAGCACGAGTCACTGCGCAAGAAGGATACAGAGATGGGTCCTCATCCCCATCTTCAGTGCTCGGCTGTGAAGTAAGATGTACAGGGGGAACTACTTTGCCCCCAGCCAGGTCATTGCCTAGCAACAGAGAAACACCCTTTATAGGTAGACTTGACATTAGTCCCACCTTTACCTGTCCTGTAACTAAATCTGACTTCAAGAATATAGAGCGCAGGGGTACAGATACAGTCCTCCCTTCAATACCTTGTACAAGTATGAAATCCCCTGAAGCGGTCTCATCACGTAACTCCAAGGAGTCCATCAACAAAAGTGACTGAGAAGCTCCGGTATCCCTTAGGATATATATGGGGACAGGAGTAGTATACTCATTCAGAGCCACAAATCCCTCTGACACAAATGGAAGAAATTCCTCCCTCACGAAGTCAGCTGTATCAGGCTTTTTAGCCCCACAAGAAGCAGGCAATTTAGCAGATTGGTTATCTACTACAGGGGTTTCTAACCTTGTTTTCACAAAGGCATTTGGTTTGGTATCCTTTTCTTTTTCTTTCTTAGCATTTAGGAACCAACAGTTAGTTGTAACATGACCAGATTTCTTGCAATAACTGCAAACTAGACCACTTTTGTCACTGTCAGCTTTCACACTTTGATCAGACCTGTTACTGGATTTCTGAGCACCATCACCAGATTTGTCTTTGTCTTTGGGTGAGGAATCTTGGGTATCACCATAACCCTTTTTCTGAAATTGGGACCATCTATTGTTACTGCTAGACTGAAATTTGGACTTATGTGTGAGAACATATTCATCTGCAAATTTGGCAGCTGATTGCAAATTCAGTGCTTGCTTCTCATTAAGGTAGGTCTTAACATCATCTTTAACACAGTTCTTGAATTCTTCCACTAACACCATCTCTTTTAGTGAGTTGAAATCATCCTTGACCTCCCTAGAAGTACACCAGCGCTCAAAGCAAACCTGCTTTTCATTAGCAAATTCAACATAAGTCTGATTTTCAGATTTCTTCAGACCTCTGAATTTTTGTCGGTAAGCCTCTGGAACCAACTCATAAGCTCTCAAAATAACCTTTTTGACAACCTCATAATCAGAGGAATCATCTGCAGACAAAGCCGAATAGGCTTGTTGAGCTTTACCCTTGAGGGCAGTTTGCAACATCAGAGGCCAGTGTTCCTTTGGCCACTGGCAACTCTTTGCTACCTTTTCAAAACACTGGAAATAGTTGTCAACATCATTTTCAGAAAATGGAGGCACCAGTTTTACCTCCTGACTGGCACAAAATTTATTTTTAGTTTCAATTTTAATTTTTAGTTTCTCCATTTGGAGTCTTTCTTCTCTATCGAATTTCTCTAATTCAAAATCTCTCTGTCTCTCTCTCTCTTTCTGCGCTTTCCTCTTTCTCTCTCTCAAATTCTCTTTGTTTTTCTTTTTCTTCCCTCTCAATTTTCTCTTCTCTTGCTAATTTTTCTAACTCAAACTGCCTTTGTTTTTCTTTTTCTTCCCTTTCTTTCTCTCTTTCTTCCCTCTCAAATTCTCTTTGTTTTTCTTTTTCCTCCCTTTCAATCTCTAGCATTTTTAATTTAAGTTCCATTTCTATATTTGGATTTTCCACTGGAAACTGTTCCAGATCTCCTGGTGCAAACACATTTTCATCAATGTAATATTCAACTATCTCTCTAGCCAGTCTTGCTTTTCACATGGCTGGTTTTACCTCTGTCAGCTCCAACTGTCTGCAAATTTCTAGCAGTTCTGTCTTTTTAAAAGACTTCAAAACCCCTACGGTTGGTGATGCCAAGAAATCATCCATTGCTGTTGTCGATATATATCTAGGAAAATTCACAAAAACAATTTCACAATTTGGAATGTTAGATTTTCAATAAATTACTCACACAATGGTCTATCCCGGACCTTGAGCCCCCAATTTGTTATGGCCCCAATTTGTTATTACATTTATAACACAACAGCAACAGCAAGGGATGACAAACACAGTTTTAACAACTAAAACACATTTAATTTTTAACAAAGACAAAGACTAATAACAACCTACAACTAAAGACCAAGATTGATAAATAAGAAAAAACATAAATATTTACAATCCCTTTTCGTGGGGGTGGCTTGGTGATGTCCTGGATGATGAAAATGCTCAAACACAGGCAAAGAAATCCACAAAAGAAACGTCACAGGTCTTGAACAGAATGGCAGGTCTGGTCATCTTCTTGCAATTTCTCCTACTACTTTACTGTCTCAATTCTTTTCCTTATATACTCTTTTGCAGAACCCACCCACATTTAGACCTCTTTTTTTTATTTTCTGAGACTTGCCCCAGACATGTCCAGGACATGTCTAAACATGACTCCAGTCTGAGCTTAACAAAAAAAAGGTAAATACTGCCATCTAGTGGCCTATATTCACATTACAATGAAATGATAAAACAGAGATCGGTACCAGCGTTTAGTTTTGTGGAGTACATTGTAGAAGCCTATCAATGCGTCTGACAGGTCTACGGCACCCATGTGTCTGGAAAAAAAAAAAGATTATAGAGAGAACGATCTTGAAATGTGAAAAGATATAGACTATATAAAATCATTAGCATGATATCAAAAGTTGAAAATATGAAAAAACAGCATACCTGTTGTAATCTTTTACTGCAGGTGGGACAGGCAGGTTCTCCAAGTTCCATTTGCCATCAGGCCCCTTCAGTCTCCTCTGGACAGTTTCGTCTGCATGTGCCTGGTGCATTGTTGAACACATCTGCACGTCTCTTGTGACTCTCCACTGCACAAACAACAGAGATCCGTCCCTTATCCATCGAATGGAGCCTCTGGGGGAATCTCTTGCCAACATCCCTGCCTGGTCCTTGGGGTATCCTTTCTGGTTTGTTCGGATTGTCCCACATGCCCAGACCTTCAGTTGAAGTAGGTGTCTGAACAGTTCAGGGCTGGTATAGAAATTATCAACATATAAATTTGTAACCAGTCCCCAGATACTGTATGAAGACAAGTGCCATCACTGAGTCATAGCTCAGTCCTTTCCCTGTCAGGATGTGGGATTTTTCTTCATAGACAAAGAAGTCCCATGTATAGCCATTGCACGAATCAATAAGTACAAACAGTTTATAACCCCATTTACAGGGTTTATCCTTCATGTACTGCTTCATGCTAATACAGGCTTTGGAGGCCACCATTCTTTCATCAACACAGATGTGCTGATTTGGATGAAAGTTGGCCTTGCAGACCTCCCGCAGCACTTCGTACATTGGCTTGATCTTGGTCAGGCGATCATATGCAGCGGTGCCACGCTTTGCCTCATTTGCTTTGTCATCATCCGGGTTGCTCAAATGAATGGAAGTGGCAATGAGCTGGAATTTGCGTCCTGAAATCACACTTCGTGGAAAGGCCAAGTTACGCAGTTTTGATTGCCTCCAGTAGTCAGTGATTGTAGGCACCTGCAAAAGGCCCATGTAAATCAGGATGGCCAAGTAGGAAAAAATATCCTCCATCCTGATTATTTGCTATTTCATTCCATGGTGCATTGCACCAAAACGGTTGGTGTTCTCCACCACTGTGCGCAAATTGGAGTTTGTGATGAATAATTGAAAAAGCTGCAATATGGTATATGTTGCTCCTTGAATAATCTGGGGGCCAGGGGTCCTTGCAGGCCGAAATGTGGGCTGAGGCGGCATGGGGTCTTCCGTATCCACTCCCAGCCATGTCTGTGGGCCTGCAGGTGCCTGTTGGTATGGGGCTCTCCTCCTGCCTCTCCGACTGCTTCTTGGTGCCCTCCCCCTGGCTCGCCGTGCAGCACCCACTGGTGTCTTTTCCTCGCTGCAGGGTAGAGGTGGAAGACCCTGCCGCTGACTCCTCTGGTTCCCAATCTTCATCACTATCACTGAAAAGGAGAAAACATATAGCCAATATAAAACTAGATACACTTAGGGACACATAGGAGAGACACATACACACACACAGATTGCATCCCTTCCCCCTGTATACCTGTTTCTCACTCAGCTCCTTGACCATCCCCCAACCTCTCTCTTTCTTTCTCTTTCTCTCTTTCACACACACAGATTTCATCCCCTCCCTCTGCATACCTGGCTCCCTCAGGTCCTTGACCATCCCCCCACCTGTTTCTCTGTCTCTCTCTCACACACACACACAGATTTCATCCCCTCCCCCTGCATACCTGGCTCCCACTCAGGTCCTTGACCATCCCCCCACCTGTCTCTCGGTCTCTCTCTCTCTGACGCACACACACAGATTGTATCCCATACCCCTGCGCTGTCACCTTTCTCTCTTCCCCAGGCAACTCAATTCACATTCTACACAAACATGCTACACATCATTGGAAAATCCTCATTATGTACTGTAATTATGTTAGGATAAAAAAGCATTGTTTATATCGTTTTGTTTATATATACATGATGATTAGGCTACTTACTATTCAAAATCGGGGTCCTTCCCTTCCAAGAAATCTCTAAAGCCCTCAGAATCCTCAGAGATGTCATTTCTTCTATTTCTTTTATTTCTTCCTCAATGTCACTTTCTGTCCTTTCTTCTTGCTTTGCCCTCTCTTCCTCCGTGTGTTTTTTTTTCCCTTGTCCTTTCGGCATTTTTGCGCAAAATCGAAAAGTTTGGCAGAGGCGCAAGACCACTATAATACAGCTCCTGTACGCATTGGCATCCAACAAACAATGCGTACTCAATTACCCAGGGTTCCCTAGAAACTGAGGGTGAGTGCTATACATCGTTGGAAAGGTCTCCTCGTTGGCTACAAGGACATCTTGGTCATATCTTCGTAGCTTTTGATATGATGGAGCAACTGTTAATCAAAGCAGAGTAGTGTGATTTCAAGTATGCGACAATCATTGGCTTTCAAGACTTGTAACTCGACAACGATAGATACCACATGCATGTCTGTAGGACCTAAGTGATTGTGAGAGTCTAACAAACACGGCGAACAGTGTCAATCCAATGTAAATAGCGGAGAACTATTCAAAATGTCTTGTTTTTTTACCGGAGAAAAGTTTGCGTTTGTTTTTTTATAAAGAAACTGTTTTGTTTGAGTTGAATAATGCATCTACCAATCGTAATATCAGCAAAACACAGTCGATATTCGAATCTGCTGGGTTCTTATGGACATTTCAAGACCAAGCATGCCAGGGTCGGATACAGGCTACGGATGTAAATACTGGCTTGAAGGTAGGATGACGCGATTGGAATGGGAGTTTCGGGGGGTGTTTTGAAACGTGACACAGTGACGTAATTTGACTGTTTTAGCGAACAAAACATGTTTTTTCACTGTAAGCTATGTTTATATAGATTCCCAAGACTCTCAGCTTTTGAATGGTATGCGCTGTTACCATGTTATTTCATGATGGGTTGCGTTCCAATCCGTTTACCGTTCATTTCAACGAGCGTGTGACGTCGTTTGGGTCGCTACCGGGTCGTAACTCGAATCGCGTAAAAAAAGACTTAGGCGCAAATGGAAGAATAGACCCCTATCTGTCTAGCTTTGCATCAGTCAGGCAATTGTGAGGACTGAATAGTAAAAGGACATTTGCACGGCGGGCAAAGTCACAGGAATTGTACTGTAAACAGCACACTGCTTCCAAACAGAGGCGTTACCAGGATGCCAAGCTTGGGTGGGCATTTGTCCTCTTTGGGGGGGCAAAAGAAAGAACCTCTAAATCGCCATAAAATAAATAAATAGGGCCTATATTGGCGGCTGGTGAATTGGCGATAGGGGAGGGACATTAACAGGTGTGGTCAGTTTTCATTAATTATGCACACTAGGGTTGTGCCAATCGTGAACCGCGATTTTTTGAAGGCGTAGCACCACCACCTGCTGCTATGGGGCGAACATCCGAGCTTTCCCTTTTCCTTCATTAAACCTATCGCAGGTTGAAAGAAAGTGCGAAACATCAAAGGGCATGTAAAATGCTTCCGGAAAAAAAATTGACTGACATCAGTATTTTTCGGCTACATGCGGCACAGTGCCAAGTAAATGACTGCAGAATCGCCTCATATTAACCAATTGGGCAACTGTCAGAAAAACAAAGCTGTTCCCATTTACTTTACTTGATTGGCAATCAAATGGTGGATTCGTTTACTCAGTTGAATGAGTAAAGCTGTTTAGACAGCATGTTCGATTGATGCATTTCGAAATTTAAATGGCCATAGAACAGCAGATTTGCATGAACGCGATTGTCATTGCCAAGCAAATTTCGTGCAACTGATCATTTATATCTCACATTCATGTTTCATTTGCTTTTGGGGAAGACAAAGTTTTTTTCTAATTATTCAAACTGGCATTCTTTCAATCTAACACCGTAGCCCAGTTAGTTTATTCTGCTTTTCACCGTCACATCTTAATCGTTATAGGCCACAGACATCGCTTGATTGTTACTGAGGCCAAGTACACGGGAGCAGATTTGGGAAGGGCGGAGCACCTGCAAACTCGGGCCTCTTCCCGACAGGATTTAATCGTTTTAAGTCGCTTCAGGTGTGTGTGTTTAAAGAAATTACACGCGACTGCCTACACGCCTCATGACTGTAAGTGGGTCTCATTACACGTAAAAAAAAAAACAAAAAAAATCCTCGTTCAACATCGCCACATCCCAACCCAGAATTTCATTTCTCGTTGTAGTATATTTAGGAGATCTAATGATAAAATACAAATAAAGAGATTTGTTATAAAAGCTCCCTGGATTTTAAGCGTCTAGGAAAATACACAAGGTGGAAAACCTTCTGAAAAGCGGATAAAACATGGATGTGAGATATAAATGATCAGTCGCACGAAATGGCGTGGCAATAACATTGTGTTCATGCAAATCTGCTGTTCTACGGCCATTTAAATTTGGAAATCCATCAAACATGTTGTCTTAATAAACAGCTCTACTCATTCAACTCAGAGAGTAAACGAATCCACCATTTGATTGCGGATCAAGCTAAGTAAACGGGAACAGGTTGACTTTTCTTAGAGTTGCCTTCTGAAGTCCTTTACTTGGCTCCATGCGGCACGTCGCCGAAAAATACTTAAGCCAGTCAAGTTTTCTTACCGAAGTGCCTGTGATACAGAATTATTGTTGCAACAACCCCAGTGAGTGACTAGCAACTCCAGACTAGCTGCTGGCGAACTGCCTGGGCTCACTCGGTAGCCAACTCAGGTTATAATCACACGAGTCAATACAGATGAAAAACAAGTACACAAACTTCCTCAATGTCAAAGAACAAGACTAACAAAATAAGCGGTGGCAAAAGAAGCAACAAAAGAGATATGGGCGAAGTTTTAATTCCCTGAGAGAAGCGCAGGGCCGTAGACGTGACCTCAAACTGATGAGTGAAGACGGCAGTCTAAGAGAATGGGAGGGTCCCAGTAATTCGATAGTGGCCGTTGCTTTCACAGCAGAAAAGACTGGCAAAGTCTCTCCACCAATCACACATAGTGATAGATAAATGAAGCATATGTAAAGCTCACTCTAAATGGCTGTCTGTCTCCAGCTGTGAATCAGTTGGATATCGCGTGTTTGCTGTCAAATTGGAGTAAATAATTTTTTTATCTAGAGGTTTCATTGGGGGGGGCAGAGCTTTTCTCAGGGTGGGCACTGCCCACCCCCTGCCCCCCCTTGGTAACGCCCCTGCTTCCAAAGCTCTTCTTAGCAGCACTAAGTGCACAAACACATTATGGATCGACAAAATGACACAGACCAGACACAGGAAACTTATGAGACTAAGTCACAAGTCTCCAAGTCATCAGGAAGATCAAGCAGGTCTTCAGCCAGTGCAGCAGCAACCAAAGCAAGAGGTAAAGCAGAGGCGGCATTCGCTGAAAAGGAGGCGGCCATGATGAGGGAAAAAGCTCAACTTGAGGCAGAGCATCAGAAGATTTTGGCTGAGACAGCATGGCGTAAAGCAGAGGTGGAAGCCAGTCTGTATGCGCTACAAAAGGAGAAGTGTGCCACTGCAGCCTCAGCTGAAACAGCAGTCTACGAAGCGGCAGCTGAGGTGAACGTGGGACCTCTTGGAGGCTTAGCCCAGATCACTCATGAAGATCCTGCTCAGCGTACCAGTGAGTATGTGGAGAGTCTTCCCTTCATACCACAAAGCCAGCAACAAGCCTCAGTCCCAAAGCAATCACCTGTCACACCCACACACATAGGAAGCACTCTGCATAAAACAGCTCAGAGCGGTCCACCTGCAAAGGCGGAGATATTTAGCCAAAGTTGTATGTTAAAGATGAGCTGGTGGATGACACACAAAGAGCAAACTACTCTTGTTATTCCCCTCCACCGGTGTCTCATGCATCCAGCCATTGGGACTATGCCTGTGAAGGACCTCAAATGACGGACTTGGCAAAATAGCTCATCAGGAGAGAGAGGATGAGTTCTGGGCTGTTAAAATTTGATGACTGCCGGAAAACTACAGGGCACGGAAGACCTCTTTCCAAGCTGTTGCCAGAGATCTCAATCTAACATCTAGAGAGGAGCTCGACCTACTCTCTAAGTGGGTCGCCCCAGAGTCATCCTTTCAAGCAATGCGAATCAGGTCAGTTCATGTGCACAATCCAACAGCAGGCGCTAACATGATTTAGCAGTGATTGGAAGACAGTTACGGCTGCCCTGAAATGATTGAGCATGCCCTACTACAGAAATTGGAGAATTTTCCTAGAATTTCCAACAAGGATAGCCAGGGGCTTAGAGAACTGGGAGATATACTACTGGAGGCGGAGTCAGCTAAGGAAGGTGGGTACCTACCTGGCCATGCATATCTTGCCATCGCTAGAGGAGTCAATCCTATAGTGTAAAAACTTCCATATAGCCCACAGGAACGCTGGATCATTCAAGGCTCCAAATACAAAGAAGACTTCCATGTTTCCTTTCCACCATTCTGTTTTTTTGTGAAATTTGTATGCAGCCCAAAGACCAGGAATGATCCAAGTTTTGCATTTTCCACATCCGGCAGCTCGAGCCAATCAAGGCCAGAGAAACCTGTAAGGTTCAGCAGTCGTACGCCAGTGACGGTGAGAAAAACTGAAGTGTCAGTGATACTTCCAGCTTCACAAGAAACCACATCTGCCAAGAAAGCAGAAGAACCAAGCAATCAGTGCCCCATCCATAAGAAGCCACACCCTTTAACGAAGTTCTGTGGATTTAGAGGCAAGCACCTGGATGAAAGGAAAGCTTACCTAAAGGAAATGTCAATCTGCTTCCGGTGTTGTGCATCTACTAAACACATTGCTATAGACTGTGAAGCAGCTGAGAAGTGCAAGGAGTGTAATAATGATCGGCACATTTCTGCATTACACCCAGGTCCAGCTCCTTGGTCAGAGGAGGCTTTGATGACGGAGCAAGACCATGGCGGGGAGCAAGACAGCAGTTTGTCGCCTGAAGTCACATCCATGTGCACAAAAGTCTGTGGCAAGACTCTCAGGCCCAGATTGACAAAGCAGATTTTAGCACACAATGTCTACCCTGCTAACCGTGAAGACAAATCTGAGAGAATGTATGCAGTGTTAGACGACTAAAGCAACCGGTCACTGGTGACGTTTTTCAACCGTTTGGCATTAATGGGTATTCATCCTCATACATTCTGAGAACGTGCTCAGGTATAAAGGAAACAACAGGAAGGAAAGCCAGCTATTTCATTGTTACGTCACTCGATGGGAAAACTAAGGTCGCACTCCCTCCTCTCTTAGAATGCAATATGATGCCAGTTGACAGATCTAAATTCCATCTCCCGATATCACACAATACTTCCCTCATCTCGCACCAGGCACAGACAAAATTCCTCCACCTGACCCCAGCGCTCCCATCCTTCTATTGCTAGGGCGGGACATTTTGAGTGTTCACAAGGTACACAAGCAATACAGTGGTCCTCATAACACTCCATATGCTCAGCGACTGTATTTAGGCTGAGTAGTTGTGGGTAAGGTTTACCTTGGAGGAGCTCACAAGCTAACCAATGTAAATGTCTTCAAGACAAATGTGCTGCAAAATGGACGCACCTCATTTCTCATGCCCTGTGATGGAACAATTCATGCGAAGGAGAAATTCAATGCTCCTGTACAGCAACATCATTCAAGCCCTCCTTTCTGTTTAGAGGAAGTTGCTCCCATTGCCAAAACAGACAACCTGGGTGAAAAGGTCTTTCAAAGACACCCAGATGATGAGAAACTCGCTCTGTCAGTTGAAGATGGACTCTTCCTTGAGATAATCGACAGAGAAGTCTACATTGATGAGGAAAACCACTGGGTGGCGCCTTTACCATTCCGCTCTCCACGTAGTCCTCTTCCAAACAATAGGGACCAGGCCATGAGGCGTCTCTTCACCCTGCAGCGAACGCTTCAGAAGAAGCTTAATATGAGAGACCAATTTGTCGATTTTATGCAAAAAATGTTTGATAATGATAGCGGAACTAGCACCACCACTGAAGGAAGGCGAGGAGTGTTGGTACTTGCCCATATTTGGAGTGTACCATCCCCAGAAACCTGGGAAAATTTGAGTCGTGTTTGATTCAAGTGCCCAGTTTAAAGGCATTTCCCTGAATGACACACTCCTCAGTGGACTGGACCTAAACAACTCATTGCTTGGTGTCCTACTGCATTTTCGGAGGGAACAAGTAGCCATTACCACAGATGCTGAGCAGATGTTTTACTGCTTTAGGGTCAGAGAGGATCACCGGAATTATCTTAGGTTCCTGTAATTTAAGGATAATGACCTCAGCAAGGGAGTCACGGAATTTCGCATGAAAGTGCATGTTTTCGGAAACAGTCCTTCACCAGCTGTGGCCATTTATGGCCTGAGACGAGCAGCTGAACTAAGTGAGAAGGAACAAGGCTCAGACGCAAAGCAGTCCAAAACTTCTATATGGATGACGGACTTACCTCTGTGTCCAGTGATGGAGAAGCCATTAGCCTCTTGAAACGGACAAGGAACATGATGGCGGGGTCCAACATAAGGCTTCACAAAATAGCGTCGAATAACAACTAGGTAATGGATGCATTCCCACCAGAGGAGAGAGCAAAAGACCTCAAGGACCTGGATATGGAAGTTGACCCTCTGCCTCTTCGGCGAAGCCTTGGGCTGAGTTGGAACTTGCAGACAGATAGTTTCACGTTACAGGTGTCACAGGACACTAAGCCTTTCACACGGAGGGGAATACTTTCTGTCATAAATAGCCTGTATGATCCTCTCGGCTTTGTTGCCCCCATCACTATGCAGGGCAAAGCTTTGTTCAGGGAACTTTGCTCAGAGCAATATGAATGGGATGAACCTCTGCCAGCAGACAGAGAAGCCCAGTGGCGGATAAAGATTGACTCACTCACTGATCTCGAGCAACTCCAAATCCACTGGCCCTACGTACCAGTCTCATGGTCATGCCCTCATGACAGACAGATACGCATCTTTTCAGATGCGTCAACAATGGCAGTAGCTGCTATAGCGTACCTCAGGGTCATAGACACACGTGGCCAGTGCTATGCTGGATTTATCATGGACAAAGCAAAGCTGGCACCATACCCTGCTCACACTGTCCCACGCTTAGAACTCTGTGCACCAGTCTTAGCGATTGAAATGGCAGACCTGATCACTGAAGAGAGTGATATCGAACTGCAGGGAGTCAAGTTCTACACCGATAGCAGGATAGTGCTCGGCTATATCTACAATATCTCACGACGATTGAACATGTACATTGCCAATCGAGTAAATTGGATCAAGAAATCAACCAAACCAGACCAGTGGCATCATGTTTGCACAGATCAGAATCCAGCAGATCATGGGACCAAGTTCATTCCAGCAGCTCTCCTGCAGCACAGTATCTGGCTCTCCGGTCCTGAGTTCTTGAGCAAAACTAATTCAGAAGTACCTAAGGACCCAGCATGGGATGAAGAGATACTCCCTCAAGTGACTACCCTCGTCACAAGGATACAGAGCAGTCGCTTGGGTCACATTGATTTTAAACGATTCTCGAGTTTGAAGTCCCTTGTGAGAGGTATGACGACACTCACTCATGTTGCGAGGTCATTTTCTCAGGTATCTCGCTCAGACAGCTGTACAGGCTGGCACTGCTGCAACAATCTCCACAATACAGAACTCTCACAGGCAAAGACAGTCATCATTCGCTGTGTACAGCATGAGGTTTATAAAGAGGAACTCAGGAGCCTCATAAATGAGAAAGGGGTCTCCCGCCGAAGCCCTCTCAAGAAACTTGATCCCTGTATTGATGAGGAAGGTTTGGTGAGAGTTGGAGGTCGCTTGCAGTCATCTGACCTGTCAGAACTGGAAAAGAACCCCCTGATAATCCCAGCTAGCCACCATGTAGCCAATCTAATAGTCAGGCATTACCATCACTAAGTAGCGCACCAAGGTCGTCAGTTCACTGAGGGTGCGATGCGCACAGCAGGGCTCTGGGTTGTCGGAGGTAAGAGGCTCATTTCCAGTCTAGTCCACAAATGCGTCACTTGCAGGAAACTGAGTGGACGGCTAGAGGAACAAAAAATGGCTAACTTACCTGCAGACAGAGTCTCTGTGGATCCATCATTTACTCACATTGGCCTAGATGTTTTTGGGCCACGGAGTGTTACATCCCGCCGCACGAGAGAAAATAGTGCTGAAAGCAAAAGATGGGCATTGATGTTTACTTGCTTGAGCACCCGAGCAGTTCATTTGGAGGTCATATGTTGCTTCTCAAATCATAGGCTGCTGCATTTTCAGGGTCCGTTGCTCAATTCTATCTGCCGGACTGACATTTAAGGTAAGAGACAAGGGGTTCATCACAAAGCCTAAGCTGCAGCCTACGAAGACTATGAAGTGTACTCCTTTGAAACGTCCACCAAGCACGGATGTCTACGTCATGTGAAACATATGTCACTGTACTGCGCTCTCAGAACTGCAATTATGGATGGCAAGACGCATTTGTGCTTGCTGCTGTTTGAAAAGTTCCAGGAGTTGGAGGAAGAGTACCGGCAACGAACCAGAAGCAGACGTAGGCGTTTGTAGTGTAGCTATTTGTGCCGGACTGGTAGAAAGGTAATTATGTATTTTATTTGCCTAATTGCATATATTTGGGTTCCTCCGTATCATGAGGAAAACTGATCACTGGTCGCAATGAATCAGCACACTGAATCGTCTGCTTTGGGTTCATAATAGGACTACATGCTCGGGCTAAAACATTGGTGATCAAAGACAGATTCGTAGTCCTGGATGGGTTTGTACTTAAAAAAATTACTCCGTCGGCTATTATGAATTAAAGGACAATGCAGGCTTAGGAAACCAAAAGCAGTCAAATATATATATAAATAAAACTTTTTCCAATATTGTTCACACATCCAAACATCGGATTGGAAGACTTTCATTTATCCCCCTCCGCAAAACCCGTGGGGGCAAACTCTGGACCTCGTCTCTGTTAAATTATAAATTCCATTACCGCGTTGCTGATAACCAATTGGAAAAATTCAAAACAAGAGAGAGGCATCGGAGGTACAGTAACGCGCTCGGTCTGAAAATATTAGGAGAGAAGCCGTGTTTTGAATGATTATTCTTCCCCCGCATACAGCAGCCATTCTAACACAGCAAAGTGGTTGGCAGCTGTTGGACGATTACGTTGATTTGACACATATTCTACCCATGGGTATTTGGTTAAGAAGTGCAGCACACCTTTGTGCTCAGCCCTGTTAACAAATTGGAGTGCTGAACGCGTATACAGACATTGTGGCATTCTGCAAAAGAGAATCTCTGATATTGAGCCCCTAACAGTGCATTTTATTAGCTGTAATATCACAGTACATTTACTAAATGTCCCAATTCATTTTCTTACATTGATAACTTCACTATATATCTTGGAAATGGTTATAATGTGTAAAATTATGCTAATTATATCTGTTCTCCCTTCATCCTGTAGATTCTCCATTACTGTCAGTTGGATGTATCTGTCCCAGTCCTGGCCAGATATTTTGAGAGGTGCGACACAAAGCCTGTTTTCAGACTTGGAAGACCAGCTATTGCGGCCCTCCTCCAGTTGTTGCACATGGACAGGCAGCATGGGTGAGGTCCAACGCTAGAAGCCCTTGTGCTACTGTTTTGGCTGGCATGTGGCTCCTCATACAGGGTGGTGTCAAGGGCGTACAAAATACCCCTTACCACAGTACACAGGGTAGTCCATCGTGTGGTGGAGAAAATGATGATGTGCCCTGCCCTCAGTCATCCATTTCCCAATTAGGGAGACCGAGATTATGGCTGTGGTTTTGCTGCGTTGGCACAACACCATGCTATCACTCATGCAGCAGGAGCGACAGATGGCTGTCATGTACATATCAAGCCTCCAGCCGGTCCTGATGGTCACTGCTACAACCACAGAAAGCTGTTCGCCTCTGTTGTACTGCAGGCAGTGTGTGACCATCTGGGCCGATTCATTGATATATTTGTGGGCTACCCAGGCAGGATACATGATGCACGCATTTTTAAGAACAGCCCCTTGTACACCCACCCCATATACCCCCAAGAAGGCTACTTTCTATTAGATGATGGGGGGTACCCATGCCTAGAAAAAACCTGTGGCCCTTATGACACCATATAAGAGGCCAGTGAGAGGCATTGCAGAGCAGAGGTACAACTCTCATCATGCAAGAGGACGCTCTGTTAAAGAGCGTGCCTTTGGAATGATGAAGAAACGCTTCCGGTGCATCTTCCTCCAAACAACTGAAGTGCATCATACTTTTGTTCCAAAGGTGATCTGTCATTTTGACATATAAAAATATTGCTTGCATTCATTAATAAGCATTCTGGAAAGCATAGTTTACCAAATGCAAACCTTTTAATACATGTTATATGTTGTGTGCCTCTGCAGGAAAGAGGTAATGTCTTTAATAGAGGTACACTTTCAGTTACCAATACTGTGTATTTTTTCATGCTTCAGGTTGTGGCAGTGTGTGCCATGCTGCACAACATTTGTGTTGGGTTCAGGGATCTTGTTGCCCCAGAGGAGGAGTCCCAGGACGAAGGTCAGGAAGGTGAGGAAGTGGAGTCGGAGGTGGCATGTGGGGCAGCGTGGCGACAGCGGCTGACTGCGAGGGTGTCCGCCCTTCAGCAAGCGCTTCATGAACATGATTATTTCCTCCAAGAAAGTAATATGCACAGAAAAATCTTCCAAATGCATAATACTTGAATATTGTCATTTCTAATCTAACATCTACATTTTACAGGAGAACTAAATGGCACTTTGGGACTCCTCAACGCAAAGTCCTTGTAAATAGATGTACATAGTTCTTACAAGTTTACACAGTTGAACACCCTGTAAATAGCAATGTCTGCCCTGTATATTTCATTTCCTGTACATTTCAGTTTGTGAGAAACTGTTTCTTTGTGAGTACAAACTCTCATTTAGATTCTGTTTTATATGTGTTCTGTTTTAAGCAGGAGCCTAATGTCATCATATGAATGTACAAAATGGAAGTGAGCAAATATGTAAACATGTTTTTATGTAATTATTAATATTAAATTAAAATATTAATTTTTCCATGAGCGTGAAGAACCTCTCACTACTGGCCTTTGCCTCTGCCTCTCTCCTCTCCTCTGCCTGCCATTGGTGGGCCATGTCTTCCTTCAGAAGACTGAACAAGTCCTCTTCTGTGCTGCACCTCACTCTCCTCCTCTTAGGCAGAGGTTCTCTCTCTGGACCTTCCTCGCCCTGCTCTGGCACACTGGCAGCAGCACTCGGCCCTGATCAGTCATCATGGATGGAGGCGATTAGTACCGGAGGGCACACAGCATGACTCCGGCCTAAAACCTCATCCATGATGACAAACCAAGGCCAAGATGCTGCAGTTGGCTTGTCATCCTCCAGCCCTTGGCCTGACCCTGGACACTTGCAATCCTTAAATATGTAAAGAGCAATTCTTAGTTATCTCAATAACACACACTCATGTACATACATTACAGTTATGAATGTGTCAGTGTATGGTACATATGCAATGAAAACATTACTGTACTATTTCAGTAATAAACATATTTTGTAATAAAATATATTATTATATCATTATAATATTGTAATACTTTGTAATAAACATACTTTGCACTTCTTTTATAAGTTGTCCCATTTTTTTTTTTTTTTTGCTTGGAGAGGGGACACCTTCTCTACCAGGCCCATCTTCTCCAAGATTGTTCTAACAAAATAATAGGAAGCGGAGAATAGACAGAACTAATTATAAGGAAATTCTGATTCATACAAGCTTGGTGACCTGAATGATCTACATTGCAAGAACATTTAGAAATGGGCATCGTCTGTTGGAACTGCTTCTTGTATCTGGTGTAATTTTCTGCCTTAATGCCTTAGGCAAGGGTATGGAGCCCTGCTCCTGCAGAGCGATAACCCTGCAGTTTTGCATGTCTTTGCTGTAACATGCATGATTCCAATGATTAAAGCTCCTCAAGCTTGACCATTCAGTGGTTTGGATCAAATATGTTACAGCTGAAAGTTTGCGGGACCACGGCCCTCCAGGAGCAAGTTTCCGCGCCGAAATAGTTTAACCTCGCACATAGCAGACCATCTTTATGCAGCACTGATAGCCGCAAGAGTTGATGAAACACAGAATTGATGGACCTCAATTTTTTTTTTCTAATTTACTGTTACTGTTCATACTTTTCTTGGCCGACTGTTTGGTTTGTGCCCTGATGAATTAAAAAGTGAACATCAACTTTGTGTTCCTCATTCTCTACTCTGCAGCTGTCAGAAACTCTCCTTGGAAATGTCACAAGTGAATTTGTACAGTACATGTGTAACAAAAAAATAAAGGTATGCATGCTGAACGGGAACACATGACATATACAGTAAAACACAAATTCATAATTCAAAGATAATGAATACGACTGAGAACTATAATGCCATTAACCTCCATCCATAGGCCGCCGAGTTTCTCGCAGCGGTAAATAGGTGGTCGTGTGCGGCCCTGAGGCGGATGAATTTCTCTGTCAGTTCCTTGGTCCCTGTACGGAATTTGCATTTAATTAACACGGCACGTCTTGTGATCCATGTGTTTCGATGTATAAAGTCATCTGTGGTAGCTAACGTTATTTTTCCTATGTGGAAATACTGGTCATTCGGGCTTCGCGGCGCGCAATTTTCCAAACTTGTGGAAGTTGAGGAGTCCTTAACTTCCTTAATGTTTTACATAGAAAGATGATCTACCATCTACCATGCTACCATTGGATTCGTATTGACATAACCTTTGATATGACACCATTTTTGTTAGTTGGACAATTATTCCCCCCCACATGGCTAGTTATTTAAGCTGCAATATACGTGCCGATTTACAATTCTGAGATGCCGTTTCATCCCTATACATATGTTTTTACTTACATTTCATTACAGACTCCACCGAAACGGTCGCATCTGCAGTCTAAGCCATTTTTTTTTCATATATATATTAATTAGGCACCTGGGTCCTGCCTCCGCACAGGGATATGGGATACATAGGGCCGCAAAGGATACACCTGAACCGTCCTTTGACGTCCAGCCGACGAAGGTTGCATTTCTAGAGCGTTAGGCTACACGAAAATCTAGTAAGCAACAAGCGGCAGATTTAGAAATATAAAGGGGAGAATTTTTTTATTTAGTCAGTATCCATGCCTAAATGACTTAAGTTTTCCCATCCAAAAGTGTTTATTATCAATTATGAAAATTGCTTGCAAAAACCTTGCAATTACGTTGATGCTATGGCATGTGACAGTTTTTTCAGTGCATACTACACGCTTCCCTCTTGAGGCTATTTTTCAGTTGCTATTTGCATGTGAATAACGTGAATTCTGACCATGTAGTGTCTATGTCCTGCACATCAAATGGTCTGCAAGGAGACTGACCTGACAGGTTATGCAATAGGTGTGCTGTTTCATCATTGGCTAATTCAACTTGGTGGGTTTTGTCATAACAAAAAAATCGATAATTTAATGTGGGAAAAACCCAGGAGGATCAACTTGCTAGTTTTTGGTTCACAAATACTGATGACTCCCAAGATTTTGCCACAGCAAAACAGAGAATCAGAGATTATCTATTATGTATCTTACTGCAGCCTGTATGATAAGGCAATGCCGAGTAAGTCCTAAAAAATGTTCTTATTGCAGTTTTGACTAAAATATGACTTATTGCGATTTTTTCATATCTCTTAAAGTTCCTCGGGCGCATTAAGCAATGCTTTCACCTCGGAACATACAGTGATGGTAGAAGTGCTGCCTATCAAGGTTGCTGCCTACGTTTCACAGTGCAGCCTCTCAAAGCTCAGTCGAACGAATACTAGGCCTATATTTTTCGGCCCCTTTCGGAAAGCGCCTTTACAGAGGCAGAGTCTTCACTGATTTTGCAGCCCTCGAATGCAGCCTTCAAAGACTGCAACCGACTCATTAAGTAACACCCAAAGTTAAATGTAGGGTTAGGTTTAAGGCTAGGTTGTGTTAGGGGTGTGTGTTAAGGGGCTTCATTTATATATGGAGCGTAGGCACAAAAAAAAATATGTACGTGACTTTCTTAGCAGATTTCTGATATATAAAAACAAACTTAATTTCCCTTTTTTTAATATCAAGATTATGCACAATGTCAATGAATTCCAAGTCCATCCTGATTAATAGATGAAAATTCCATGCAGTTTATTTTACTGTCACAACCCCCCCATGGGCCTGGGGTGCATGGGGCGAGTAACTGGATGTTATTTATACTGGGAGATGTAAAATGTAATGATAACAGTGGAGATAAAACAAGGAGGCAAAAATAATTCAGTGCAGGAGTTTTTACTGTGACTGGGTTAGACAAACTCACACAACCAAGGACAAGGGACGCTGGATGTTGCCAAAAGAACATTAAAAAAAAAACAAGCTAGCTAACACAGAGAGCAATCTAATCTAATGTTTCCTCAACACAAAACAAAAGCCTGACTACTCTAACTAGCACAAAAAAATACAAGGGTTGGCAACCACCCCTAACGGCTAGTGGGTCTATACATAGAACAACTACGGGCATATGTATAGGAGCCCCCAGTCTTACCTGTCCCAAGCCCTGGAAGTGTACACAAACCAAAACAAATCAAACACTTACTGGTAAACAGAAAAACAAAGATAAGGGAACGGGCAGTTACTGCATAAGTAAAGATAAGGAAATGAGCGGCCACCAGAATGCAAACAGTAGTGACTTTTAAACTGGAGGAGTGGATCGGGACTGGTTGATTGTAGGATGACATGGGAGGCTTGGATTGGTGAAGGCGGGACCTGTAAAAATGAAGACTGACTGGCAGCACAGCAAATGACATGGTGGCAGATGAAAGCAGGGAAGTAAAAATAATACAAACACACGTGGCACGTAACATTTACCCATAGGTTTATAAATTATTTTCCACAAAATGTCTTTTTATGCATACTTATTATTCAGGTATGAAATCCACTCAATTCTTTTGTTAGGGAAATCAGTGGCCTTTAAAACAAAGCTGCTGAACAGAGGTTAAATGATATTACATCAATTTGGCAGATGGAATTGAGCGACAATCCCTAAAAATGCAGCCTTCGAAGGCTGCCGCCTACGCTTTGAGAAATGGCCCGTGAGGTATCATTCAGGAACCAATCGCGTGAACACAGGATTGCAGATGAGGAGATTTTATTGAGCGAGGGGGATAACCCCCGCAGGGCAGAAGGCAAAAGCACAGAGTCCACAGTCTAAAAGTCAAAATCCAGTGGAGCAGAATCGTAACCAGGGCAGCAAACACAGAATTCGTAGTCAGTCAAAACAGATTCGGTACACAGGCACAGGTTTGTCGAATAAGCAAAAAAAAAAAAAAAAAATCAAAAACCAAAGGGCGTATCCAAATCGTTACCAGGGCAGCAATCACAAAAATCGAAGTCAGGCAAAAAGGGTTCGTAAACACAGATGCAACGGTAATGCAGGAAGGGCAAGCCAAAAAATCAAAAGTCGTACGGTCCAGTCAGAAGAGAAACCCAATGAATACAAGGCAGATAATGAGCAGCACAGGTAAACACGAGAGAGGTTCTGACAAGGAAGTCCTGTGAAGAGACACCTAATATACACTCCAGGGAGGTCACATGGTAAATAGAACACAGGTGTAGGAAATAAGACTAATTACAACGGGTGGAACAAAAGTGAGAACCTAATCACATAAAATAGGCAAAAGCCAAAACGCAGACAGGGATCACCAGACAATCCTATTGACCAACATACGGCTCCGGTCAAGGAGTTCTAAAGTGCATAGATAATGAGAGATAGGACAGCACAAGCAGGTGTGGAGATTCCATGGAAATGCAGCAAAGAAGATTACGGAGAGACAAGAGGCGGAGACTAGAACAGGGCGAGGGCTGAGCGCTTGTTAATCAAATAGTAAGTGCAGCTATACGATCCCTAGTGCTTGTTAGTAAGTTAGTATTATACACAATGTTAGTTGGATTAGTAATCTTAGCGAAAACAACAAACTGTTAGTTTTGGTTAGTAAAAATAGACAAGAGCCATCTGGCAATGGCGGATCCCCCTGGCTGTAGGTTGTGTAACCTACAGGTTGTGTGGACAGACGGACAGACCGAAACCCCCAAAAGGCACAACTAGACCATAAGGAGAAGCTCCATACCAAATTTGGTGTTTGTAAGTAGTATAGTTTTCGAGTTCTGGTCCGGAAACGATTTTATTATGGACGGACGGACGGATGGACGGACGGGCACACTGATCGCTATATCTCCCCGCATTATATGCTAGGGGGATAAAAAGTAGAGTGAAAGTAGTAAACAAGATGGGAAGGAAGGTTGAAATCCAGAAACCATTAAATCACCCAAAAAAGTCGCACGCAGTACTGGGGCTGTGAGCAATGACAAGACAAGAGACCAGACAGGGGAAGACAGAGTGCAATGCATGGGAGAAAGTAAAACATACACCGGAATAAAGCTGTGGTAAAATGCAAAATATGGAAAAGTAAAACTAAGACAATACATAAACGAATCTATGTTACCAAATCACAATACACATATCAAAGAATAGACAGACATGGCAAAGATCCAAAACCAAATAAGACATATCATAAAAAGCAGAGTATGAGCATGGCAAGGCAGATCAGAATCATAACCCGGCCAGTACCAAGCCATTGCCTATCCACTTCCGGGTCTGGGAGTAAGGACCCAAACATCCTGTTAGGGGTGGCTTTTGCAGTGCCTGCATAGGGCTGGGCGATACTCCCACATGAGGGGAGACCATTCTTTTACGGGGAAGGGGGACAATGTAATCCGGGAATGAGTGACCATTTTTATAAAGAAGAAGAAGGTTTGCCCAATCTTTCCCAGTGGCTAGTGGGCCAATTCTATCCTCACCCGGAACAGGGTGTGACAACCGGGCACGAAAGTGCAACATACGCCTGGACACAACCCGTTGGCGCAGCACACCCCCCATTCGCCGCGCCTGTGCCTGGTCAACAAATTTAGAGAGCCAGGTGTAAAAGGTGTCATAGATGGGTTCCCGCTGAACGAGCAGCAGTTTGTAAATTCTAAATTCCCAGTCAATTTAGTTGCTAGCCAGCTAATTAACCGCAAAAGGAATTGCCTGCATGCCATATAACCTGGATCATCAGCTGGCGGCCCGCGGTCACATCCGGCCCGCCAAAGCTTTCCATCTGGCCCGCAAAACATTTAATTAATTCAGAAAATGTGAACAAAGAAGTGTTTCTCGGTATTTTTCGATATCGACAGTAGCATTTCCCCCTCTGATATAGATTGAAGCAACCGCAGATGAAAAAAATTTTGTTTGGATTGGAATGATTTATTGACGTGTGTGTTGCATGTGCGTTCCCCCTATGGAACAGAAAGTCAGCTGGCGCTGCAAGTCAGCTACGCTGTCTCTCAATGCAAGACAGGAGCAAACTCAAATCTCTGCTTCAAACAATTCGTATTATTTATGTCACGCTCTCACTTAACTTTAGAATTTTCTTTTGTACACTCTTATTTAACATTTCATATTTACTTTTTTCACATGCACAATAACGGTGCTTACAGCCTGGTCTCGTGAAATGCGTCGTCTTATTTTCTTCAAAAATAAATGCCGGCATTGTGTGACCATAGATATGAAAATAAAACAGACAGGTCCAACCCTGGCTAGCCTATGTTAATAAAACATTATATATATATATATATATATACACACACACACACACACACACACACACAGGTCCAAGTGGAGCCATTCACAGCATCTGTAGCTGTATGAAATAAAGCGCTTTTAAAAATAAAGCTAGACCAGTCAGCTTACAATGAATCCAACTCAAAACTGTTGGCGCAACCATTCTTTGGCGTGGAAAATGAATTCCGGTACAACTTTGAATGTTAGATCATAACGGAGGACTAACCTCGCTCAGCCACCATCAATTTACTCAGTTGCTGAGACTAATCGATCGAATGACTGAGTTCATTTTTGATTACATTATTGCAAATTGCATCACAAAGTTATTAGGCGTTTTCCTATGCACAAAAATAACGGCTTGTCTTCTGAAGATTCTGAACACATGTAGCTCATAAAACGACACTGATTCCCTTTTTTTTGCGGCTTATTGCCATAGAAGCATTTTACCAGTATGGTTTCAGTATGGTTTGATAAACCTAAGATTTCTCCCTCATGGGATGTATTCGTTTCATATCGAAAAACCTCAGCCTATGATTAAATCAAGCCATCTATACAATTAATTATGCTGCAGAAAATGTCAAAAGTCAATAAATACCCTCATTTTTCTTACAATACATGTTAAATGAGGAAGTAGGCACTCTTTATTTGGCAAGAGAAGATCTAGTTCTTAAATTGATCAAATTAACCAGCATTTGTTGTCATATTTGTGGACCATACTCAATTTTGTTTTTTTACTAGAGCAGTTATATGGCGATAACGAGTTGCTGCTCAGCGGCCGTCTCAGCTGCCAGAGATGTGCTGCTCTTGTAGTTTGCTCTTCATCGACCTTTTTTGCCCAATAAGTTCCAAAACAACTCTTCTTTAATTTAATTTGGCTGTTGGAAAATGAAAGTAGCTTGTTTGTCTGCTTACTTTGCAAAATATGGCTTCTTTCAGAATTCTAAAATTTTGGGCACTATTCACACAAGAATATTGTTCTCTTTTAACTTCTGACTGTTAACCTCTAGTCAGAATCAATTTGAGATTATGTCCAGAAGTTAAGCCATTTAAATTTCTCAAAAAAACAGAGTGCTGTGACATTTGCAAAGCATGTCCAAACTTTTGACTGGTACTGTATATCATGTGTGTATGAATGAAAATCCGGCCCCCACAGTGTCTGTTCGGAAAAAATTTGGCCCCAAGACAAATGTAGTTGATGACTCCTGCCATATAAGCAAGTTTTTTTTTTTGCTTTCAGCCATCACCACCACCTCTTCGGAGGTCAGCTTTATAATTTTGAACTTACACAGAATATTAAGAGGGAAAGACATGAGAAAAGAGGAAAAACAGCCAGGGAGAATAATACTGAACCTAAATCAAACAAAATTTGATTAAACAGGGCCAAATAACTAGAACATTGCTTGATAATTTAAGATTTTTTTCTTTCTTTAAATAAAAAATGCATGAAGAACTGACAAAAATGATAATAATAGTAATTGGAATACGCAGCACTTAGATGCTGTTGGTCGGGATAGTTTTCAGCATTAGACAGACAGAAATCAAACATATCGGGGCGACAGACAGAGAGAACCCAGACCGATTTGTTTACAGACATAGACCAAAAAAACAGAGTGGAAAGGCACAGGAGCGTGATTTGTTTGGGTTTTGATTCATTTTAGGCCATTTTTAGCCGCATGGCCTCTAGCGTGTGCAGATTCCCGAGAATGCAAGTGGGGGATAATGGAATGCTGCACCCAAGGAACAGTGGTAGTGTGGTTGCAATTTCAGTCCAGAAATGTTATATTGGTGGACAGAGCTAGAGTGCTTGGAGGTAACTGCCAGCCTTTTTAAGGGTACACTGAAAGCATGCGTCTGATCCAGTTTATCCCATTATCTACATTTTGTGGTGTATACTGTGTGGTCTGTGATAGTCTTGCTTTATGTTAGTGTTTCTTGACATGCAGATGATGTTGTAAATTTGTAGTTGACTGTAATCTGTTTTTATACATGTTTTACGCAACGTCCCAACTTCAATAGAATTGGGGTTTGTAAAGATTATGTTGGAAAGAAACAGATAGTAACCAAAGATTGACAGATTACTATATTTTAAATCATCTAACCTTTTGTCTATGTTATTGCCATTGTTTTACTCATTCCTTGTTATGGCCAATTTTTGCAAAAGCTCATTCATTTTTTTCCATAAGGATCTTTTCTGAAGAACCAGGAGGCTAACACAGATTGAACTACAAACATTCGGACGATACAGGCCCAAAGGAAATTGAAGAGATATGTCTCCATCATGTTGCTAAAAACATGTCTGAAATAAATGTTATCGAAATAAAAATGGGTGAAAGCGTCATTTTGTATTTCATTAGTCCAATGAAGTACGTGAAAACGAGTTGATTATCAGCAGTAGCAGTTGAGCTTCCTGATAGCCTACAAATTATGTCGAACGTACGTGAGAAACAGGGCCAATGGGATACGGTCGACAGAAGCGAGTACATTACAGGTTCTTAGCAGACGCTCTTATCCAGAGCGACGTACAAAAGTACGTCGCTCTCAAGTAGTCTCGTTCATGATGGTTGTCAAAGCAGGCAAAATGATCAAATATTTTAGATATGTAACTGTCATTAGCGGATCGAATCTGAGAGTGTGTCATCTCTTTACATGGCGCAGGTAAGCAGGGGAGGATCGTTGTCTTCTCAAAACTGCATGGGACATGTCTCCCCCGTGCCTAATACCTCCTCGACCCCTGCCCTCAGGAACAAAGTGAGGGCACCCGCTGGCTATTATGTGCTAATCTAACAGAACCGTAGGTATTTTAGTGCATCAGCCCTCACTCCAATGCAACAGGAAACCAAAATTCTTTTAGTTTACGCAGACAGCCAGTGGTCTGAAACTTCCAAAAGACGAATGCGTATGGTAGCCAAGGGATTGATTTTTTTTTAGGAGGAAGCGTTTCAATGGCTTCTTTGAAGGGGGGGGGGGATTTAGTCTATGAAGTAAAGAAGTTTTGGAAGTGACTTGATCACACATATACGATCGCATGCCAGCACTAATTACTGGAAGGGTAAACTGAAGTGAAAATTTTGCAACACTTGGGGAAAAAAGACACGTATTAAGGCAGTTGTACTGTATAAGCAAATGTGACTATGGTTAGGCACACAGGGATATTTGGACTCTACAAAATCGTTTGCTGAAATGCCCACGAACAGAACTAAGAAAAAAATCTATAAAATGTTTGAAGACTACAATGGAAAAATGTTCAGGCTCATTTGCATATCATGGAGAAATGAAAAATTAAAAATTCGAAATGATCTTGGAAACAAAGCACTGAAAAAAATATGCAAAAAATATAGAATATTGTAATATATAATACATAAAATATACAAAGTACAAAATGCTAAATTTGGACTGATTATTTTTCCTTTGTAGTCTTCATTTATTTTTGGTTACAGAATCATAATATTTGAACCTGGAGTTGTTTCGGCGTCTGGCTGCGGTTGTATTATTTTTCTAGGCTGATGAGTGTGAGTCACTGTGACCCAGGGGCAGAAGAAAACATAGAATCTTTTTCTGTCAGACAAAACTTATTAAACCCCAATTCCAAAATAGTTAGAACAAAGTGTAAATTGTGAATAAAATCAAAATCCAATGACTTTCAAATCACACCAGTTAGTATTTTATTCACAATAGAACACAGATAACATAGCAAATGTTGAAACTGAGAAGTTTTACAATTTTATCCAGAAAATGAGCTCATTTCAAATTTTATGGATGCTCCAAGTCTCAAAAAAGTTGGGCCAGGGGCCTTTTTACCCTGGTGTAACATCCCCTCTTCTTGTTAACACAGAGTGGAGGCGTCTGGGCATTGAGGAGACAAATTTCTTGAATTTAAGCCATTGGAATTTGTTCCCACTCTTGTTACTCGGGCCGGTAGGCCATGAGTCTAAGTTTCGGCTCCGTTCCTCTTTTTCAGGGTCACAATTGTCCTGCACATCCACGGCCCAAGTCCAGGCTCTGAGAAGCCTCTAGGTTAATACAGGCTTCTATCTGCTGGAAAGTTTTGGGTCCCCCCTGACGGACTTTAAGTTTAATTATGTGCCAAATGTTTTCAATCGGTGAAAGATCAGGACTGCTGGCTGGCCAGCACACGAACTCTTCTACTACAAAGCCATGCTGTTGTAATAGCTGCAGTTTGTGGTTTTGCATTGTCCTGCTGAAATTCATAAGGCCTTCCTTGGACTGGCTGTCGTCTGGGGAGTACATATGTTGCTCTAAAACCTTTATATACCTTTCAGCATTCATGGTGCTTTTTAAAACGTGCAAGTGTCCCACACCACATGCACTAATGCATCCCCATACCATCAGAGATGCTGGCTTTTGAAGTGAATGCTGATATCAGGAGGGGAGGTCTTTCTCCTCTTTAGTCCAGAGGACACAACGCCCATTATTTCCCAGAAGAATTTCAAATTTGGACTCGTCTGACCACAGGACACTTCGCTACAGTCCATTTTAAATGAGCCTCGGCCCACAAAACACAGTGGCGCTTCTGGATTATGCTCAACAATGGCTTCCTTTTTGCGTAGAGTTTTAGGTGGCATCTGTGAATGGCACGGCAGACTGTTTTTACAGACAGTGGTTTCTTGGGTATTCCTGGGCCCATGTAGTAATGTCAATGACAGAATCATGCCAGTAAATGATGCAGTGGCATCTGAGGGCCCGAAGATCACGGGCATCCAGTAAAGGTCTTTGGCCTTGTTCCTTACGCACAGAGATTTTTCCAATTTCTTTGAATCTTTTGATGATGTTATGCATTGTCAATGATGAGACCTTCAAAGCCTTTGCAAATTGACATTGAAGAACATTGTTTTTAAAGTATTCCACTATTTTTTTTTTTACGCAAGACTTCACCGGTTTACTTTACTTCTGAGAGACTCAGCCTCTCTCAGACATCCCTTTTATAGCAATCATGTAACACACCTGAAGCTAGTTAATGTAATTACTTGCTAAATGTTCTTTCAGCTGATTCTCTTATATATTAATTGCTTTTTCAGCCCTTTTTGCCTGTGTCCCAACTTTTTTGAGACCCACTGCAGTCAGAGAATTTGAAATGAGCTCATTTTGTTGATAAAAATGTAAAACGTCTCAGTTGCAGCAGTTGAAATGTTATTTGTTCTATTGTAAATAACATTGGCTCATGGGATCTGAAAGTCATTGCATTTTGATTTTATTCACAATTTACACTTCGTCCCAACTATTTCGGCATTGGGGTTGTATTTTCATTGTTGTTTTTCCAATTTGTGGAATATTCTTAATATTTTGACTATTTGGAGCAATCTGCTGAGTGTTATTTTTCCAACTAGACCATGATCATGCTGTTGTAAAAGTGGTTCAAGAACAGTAAGCATTTTATTTTGAGGAAATTTTCCCAAAAATACATTGCACTTTTAAAGGGTTTAAACATGCAAAATGTTGCAGACAGCTACTTAAAGGTGGCTCAAGAAACAGTGAGAGAATCGCAGGTAACAAATGAAACTAAAACTAAAGAAAAACAGCTCTGAAAATCACTCAATGTATAGCTGAGCTAGTCTCAATAAAGACAGCGTATTGTGTGACTCATAAACCTTGTACGTACGATCCAGATCAAGGACTCAAATGCGGAGGCAAAGTAGAATCCAAGAGTAAGATTTAATCATAACAATACAGTAACGGTCCCAATCTGGGACCCTGAGTAGGCTTGGGAGCTGGTTCTAAGGAACTAAGTGAAGAAGAAGGCTTTCTCAAATTACTGTCATTAAATATTTCATTTCGTTTAACAAAGTGAATTTCTCTAACAGGAAATATTGACGGGTTTTAAATTTGAAAGGCAAATTACAATCAAGTAACTTGCAACTCAAAGCAGGGGGTTTAAATACATGTTACAGGTACATCAGGAAGCGACAATGAAAAAAAGACACAGCCAGGAATAGGGGTACACAGAAGACATAAACTTGTACAAGGAGACATGCCTCTAATAGACATGCAAATTGTTGAATGGGAGGAGAAACGGAAGGCATTCACACAAGGTTTGTGACATTTGTACGTCAGATGATTTGACAGTCTCCTCTATTTGCCAGATAGTTGAGAATACATTATGTCTAAGGCAAAATATTCATGTGTATGCCACATGACGCACTTAGAATTTGTTCATACCTTGAGATACAACAGATGTGTGGTAATTGCACATGTGAACAAAGCAGCATTACCTCCAAATTATCACTCAGTCAGAAATCATGGGCAAACAGCTGGTACTATGTTTCCCTACTTAAGATGTGATGAGTTTCATCAGACAGGCTCACAATGCAAGAACTAATAAGCAGTGCTCTGATTTTCCACAGGATGAAATCAATATCTCATTAGAGTTACTGCATGAGCTGTAAGTAGAGAAACAAATTACAATAAATTCCAGGTTGAATTCTGGGAAATATTCCAGCTCAGTATTTTGCACTGAATCCTGACCAACACCATGGGCAGATCCTCATTTTTGGGAGAGAGATATAACAGAACATAACATGAATAGCGAGAACAGGCCACTGCTGTCTGCAAAAATTCACAGCACTCGAGTCACTACCATCATTGGATTGACGTTACAATGCAGAGTGTAGACTGCCCACAAGTTGCAACATATCACGGTAAGCGAGTAGCCTACTACAAATGATAACGTTTAGGGCAAGACGTTTTAACATTTAATTACTAGACTGGATATGTATTACGGATATCTGTCATTCAATTCTTCCTTGCCAAAAACATTTCAGATATCCAGATTGACATTCTTCTGAGGAAAAATGATGTCACTTTTGCCATTCATGTGTATTGGGCTTTCAATTTCAGATATCCACAATTAAATTCTTACTCGGAAAAACTCCCATTGCCGATTATATTCAATCAAATTGTTACTAGACATAATTTTCATTTCAGATATCCAAAAAAGAAAAAAGATTGTTGTGCTCAAGTCAACAAAATGAACTGATGAGTACTACTGGTGCGTAGAGCTGATTTAGTTGAAAAAAAGAGAAATGCTGACCGTACACTGTGACAAAGGAAAACATCAGTCTAGCCTGTAAAAAAACCACAATTATGGCAGCTCACATACCAGTGACAAAAAGTGAAGAACCAAACATTTCGGTCCCTAGCAGACCATCATCAGTGCTAAAAGTGCAGCAGTCACAAGCACATTAATTAAGAAATACCATTGGGTGTGTCCTCTCAAGCTATAAAGCAATCACCTGTGCCAGAGGCAGACAATGAAACAATTAGTAGAATTCGTCATTGAAATTCCCAATCAGAAATATTAGGATGCATATAAATTTGTTCATTATCACCACTTAATCTTAATTACATGCTTGTGATATTGAAAATGTATATTAAAAAATACTCTGAAGAGGAACATGTTCAAAATTAGAATGTGTCTTGAGCCTTTGAGTTTGCAATTAAGCAAGGATATCACACCCTAAACATCTGAAAACAAGGATGACAGAAATATTAAAGCCTGTTGAAGAAAAATGCATTCGGCAAGACATAACAAAGATTGTCAAAAATATTCACAAGTCTAACCCAATACACAGCATAATTGTGATATCAGCTAATGAAGACAAGTCAATGCAACATGACTAGAGATGGCTTACAAAAAACATGACAAATTATGGTCCTCGTTCGTGGAAATAAAGACTTAGTTAAAAACATAAAAGGCTTCCCTTTGGAGTAACCTAACCTCTAGGTTACCACCTCTGCGATGAGGCATAACCTTCTCAATAGCGAAGGAATTCAAATCTGAGATACCATGATTTGCCTGTTTAAAATGACGAAATAAGGAGATTTTTCATCTTGTTGAGTTAAAGCGCTACGATGTTCAATAATTCTTGTACGCAAAGGGCGAGATGTTTTACCAACATAAAACAGAGGGAAAGGACAACCAATAACATATATGAGTAGATTTACAAGTTATAAGCTGTTGAATGTCATCTTTCTTTAATGTAAGGGGATGAACAAAGTATTTGTTGGGTTTGTAAAAAGAACAAACACAGCATCTATGGCAAGGAAAATTGCCTTTGGCATGATCAAGGCAGGGTACCAGTATTTGTCTTACCTATAAAAGTATCAGCATGTACCAATTTATCCCTAAGATTTTGACCTCTTGAATAAACAAAAAGAGGGGGGGGTCTTTAAAAAGATTTGAGTTGGTCATCACTTTGCAAAATATGCCAATGCTTTAATACAGTATCTCTAATGGAGTTACTGAAAGAAGAGAGAGTGGTCTTAAAAATAACTGAAAAAGGTTTTGTCACCCTGATCAGAGGTTGGTACAGTGGCTGCACAAGCTCGTTGGAAAGCAGATTTTAACCACCTATGTGGATAATCACGAGCTGAAAAAAAAAACAAAAAAAAAAAAAAAAAAAAAAACACACACACACACACACACACACACACACACACACACACAACACTATATATTCGTCTAGACCTAGACTGAAAATCATCAGCATTGGAGCAAATGTGTTGTAGACATAAAAATTGACTATAAGGAAGCCCTCGTTTAAGGGATATAGGATGAAAAAAATTGCATCCTTCATGCCAACAGTTATCTGTCACTTTGGTATATAAGATGTATCTATAGTCCCATCATGAACTGAAACCAATGTATCCAAAAAAATCTGACCTGTGAAGGGTCAACATGAAATGTAAACTTAATGGACTCTCTCCAACTATTGACGTATGCCACAAACAAGTCAAAATCTGTGCGAGATCCCTTAAAAAGAACAAAGCAGTCATCCATTTATCTTCGCCACAAAAGTATGTGATCAAAAAAAGGATGATTATTCCAGATATAGAGATGTTTGAGATAACAAAGATACAAGTTTGCATAATCAGGTGCCATTGTAGATCCCATTGCAGTACCCTTAATTATTATCCCTGCCGCGCGTTAAGCGCAAAGCGGGGGATATAGTATTAAGCTTCGTCCGTCCGTCCCGAACATTGTCAGCTCGATATCTCAAGAAGGAGTCAACCTATTTCATTTCTTTTTGGTACCAACCTTCCTACTGGGAATGCGCAGACACCAGTCAGTTTTGGTGACCTAATGGCAGGGGATATAGTCACTTTAGTAACAAGCTCTTGTTTGCCAGTAGAATTGTTCAAAAAGGAAATAATTTTTAGTGAGAACCCACTTAACCATATCCACTAGAAAATTAGGAGGATCAGAATGTGCTGAACGCAAATTCAAATAAAATGTTAGAGCCTCTAGGCCCTCGTCATGGGGAATATTGCTATAAAGAGATGCAACATCTAGGGTTGCCAACAGGATGTCATTGCCAACCCAATCTACGTTGTTGAGGCAGTTGAGAAAATCACCAGTATCTTTGAGGTAGCTGGGTAAATTATATACCGAAGGTCTCAAAAAATGATCTAAAAAATTTGAGAGGGGTTCAGTCATACTGTTAATCCCAGCTACTATTGGGTGCCCTGGGGGGTTGAGTTAAACTTTTATGGACCTTAGGCAAAATGTAAAAGGCGGGCTTAATAGGTGAATTGTTAGTCAGATAATTCATTTTCTGAGAATGCCATCAGAATAGGCACCATTTAAACGATCAATCTTTTTTTAAATTTAGTAGTAGGGTCAAAAGGGAGAGGTTTGTAATATGCTTCATCCTATAGGAGGCGATAAACCTCCTGATCATACTGAGATTTAAGCATTAGAACTATGCCCCCACCTTTATCTGATGGTTTGCAGACTAAGGACTTGTCTTTACACAATTTATCTAAAGCCCGTTTCTCCGCTAAATGCAGATTATATCTTAGAACACCAGGAGAATTCTCAAACATCTGGTCAACATCATGTTGCACTAGACGACAAAATGTGTCCAAGGAGGAATTGAAATAAACAGGACAAAATTTGCTAGGTGGTTTAAACTTAGATCATGAAGGGCCATAGTTAATCATGGGGGAACATGGATCACGAGAATTCCGATAACAAAATTTCAATTTCAAATTACGAAAAAACTTGAACATTTCAATTTTAAGTGAGAATGGCTCTGCACACAGGGACAAAGGACAGCCCCTGATTGAGCAAACTTACCTCATCAGCATCAAGGTCTCGACCAGTAAGATTAAAAATCAAGTCATTCTTGGCTGAATCTTGGGTTTCTGATGGGTACGAATGTTGAATTTGCAAGTCTCGCCTCCCCCTACGGGTCTTCTTTCGCAGAGGGTGTACCTTAGTCGTCGATTGTCGTCGGAGGAGTCCCCGCCCAAAAAATCCCCATCACTTTCAGCACTCGAGCCTGAAGTGTGAGATGGCTGATTTTGGAACCGAACTCTTTTTGGGATGGTAGTACATTTTTGATGTATCCAAGGGTATACTTTGTCATCTCTATAATCAATGGTATCCCTTTTAAACTTGCGCATTTTCATTTGCTGGAGGTCTGCACGATCGCTCTCCAGAGTCGGTTTGAATGCAAGTTCTTGTTCCAGAAAAAGAGACATACTTTGGGACTCCTCAGTGGTGGCCTTGGTTAGTGAGAACTGGGATTGTATATTGACAAGTTCATGCTGTGTAAACTCAATCACCAAAAGAGTGAGATCAAGAGAAGCCTTGTTGAGAATCTTACACCATTTTGCACAAAAGTCAGAATTATCACGGCCCAGATTTGGAGCCTTCTGAATCTGTAGACCCCGAGGAATCCGTTTTGCTCTCCAGTATTCACTGAGGGTGGAACCATGTAAATGATATCTGCATTCCTTTTGCAATAAATGGCGGTAATGCTTGAAAAGGCCATCAAAGGACACCGAGGGCACAGCAGATGATTCTCTAGGAAATAAAATCCTTTCAGAGTCCTGAGAACTAAAGGCAAAAGTGGTGGCTTGTGACTGAGTGAGCTGATTAATTTCCTCAAAAGAAGAAATCACCTCTAAACAGGTGGAGCAGCAAACATGATGAACTGATGAGTACTGCAGGTGCGTAGAGCTGATTTAGCTGAAAAAAGAGAAATGCTGACCACACACTGTGACAAAGGAAAACATCAGTCTAGCCTGTAAAAAAACCACAATTATGGCAGCTGACATGCCAGTGACAAAAAGTGAAGAACCAAACATTTTGGTCCCTAGCAGACCATCATCAGTGCTAAAAGTGCTGCAGTCACAAGCACATTAATTAAGAAATACCATTGGGTGTGTCCTCTCAAGCTAAAAAGCAATCACCTGTGCCAGAGGCAGACAAACAATTAGTAAAATTCGTCATTGAAATTCCCAATCAGAAGATTAGGATTCATATAAATTTGTTCATTATCACAACTTCATCTAAATTACATGCCTGTGAAATTGAGAATTTATATAAAAAATACTCTGAAGAGGAGCATGTTCATAATTAGAATATGTCTTGAGCCTTTGAGTATGCAATAAAGCAAGGAGATCACACCCTAAACATCTGAGAACAAGGATGATAGAAATATTAAAGCCTGTTGAAGAAAAATGCATTAGGCAAGACATAATAAAGATTGTCAAAAATATTCACAAGTCCAACCCAATACACAGCATAATTGTGATATCAGCGAATGAAGACGAGTCAATGCAACATGACTAGAGATGGCTTACAAAAAACAAGACAAATTATGGTTCTCGTTCATCCCTCCTGGAAATAAAGACTGAAAGTCAAAAACATAAAAGGCTACATTTTTTCAGATATCCAAAATTAAAAACTACTTCAGATATCCAGAATGTAATTTTGAATATCCAAAATACATTGTGACTAGTAAAAATGTCATTATGGATATCCACAATTCATATTATGACAAGTAAAAATGTAATTTTAGATATCTACAATTAGACTTATGACTAGCAACAATACAATTGCGGATATCCAAAAAAGTATTGTCGATATCTGTTAACGGGTAGACAGGACTACTTTTTTACTTTGGATATCTGAAATGAAAATTACGTATGACTAGTAACAAATGGATTGAAGATATCTGAGATGGGAGTTTTTCCTAGTAAGAAATCAATTGCAGATATCCAAAATGTTCATTCAAGATATCCAAAATGTAATTGTGCATATCTGAAATTGAAAGCCCAATACACATGAATGGCAAAAGTGACGTCGTTTGTCCTAGGAATGTCACTGTCGATATCTGAAAATACAATTTGGATAGGAAGAATGTCATTGTGGATATCTGAAGTGTTCTTTTTGACTATATCTATATCTGCAATACATATCCAGTCTAGCTATTAAATGTTAAAATGGCCAATTACAGTTTTAAAGGATTTTTAGATATCTTAAATTTCTTTTTGACTAGTACAATCAAAGTTGTAGATATCATAAAATAACATTTTTACTAGAAACAATGTAATTGCAGATCTCTTTTATTCCCATTTGACTAGTCAAAATTACATTTTGACTAGGAGAAATGCTATTATGGGTATCTAAAATGTAATTACAGATAGGAGTATGGTTCGATTAAATGTTAAAATGGCTTGCCATATAACGTTTGTCCAGTGCACGAAAATCTACTTCTACAACAGTACAATCTACAACACGTCACGGGCAGCACATTCTGTTGATGATTTTCATGTCTTCATCAGATTTACATTTATTTCCGAGAAATTCGCTTGAAAATTGAAAGGGCTTGCATTGTGTGCTGGGGTGAAGGTTGCTCTTCCGAGGCGTACCCCTGCATACCGGCTGTAGAGGACTCTATATCTCTTCCCGGTACGGTGTACCATAAGATAACATAACATAACATAACATAACATAACAAGAGTGGCGAGAACAGGCCATTCAGCCCAACTACGCTTGCTAATTTCTTTATACTATTGTGAATATATCTCTTCAGATACTCAATGACTCAATGGTATCTAGCTTTAAGTCAACCCTGCTCTTGAAAACTCCCAAGGTCTCTGCCTCAACAATATGGTCACGCAAGCTTTTCCACATTGAAATTACTTTTTGGGTGAAGAAATATTTCCGAATATTAGTGCTAAATTTACCTTTGGTCAACTTCCATTTGTGACCCCGAGTTCAACTCACAACACTTGGTCAAAGGAATCCTATATAATTCATTTTGTTAATCCCTTTAACATATGTAAAGACCTCAATCAAATCACCCCTTAGTCTCCTTTTCCTAAAACAAAAGAGATTAAGGATCTTCAGCCTCTTCGCATAGCTTTTTCATCTTTTATACCTGGAATTAGCTTAGTGGCTCTTTTCTGAACTTTCTCTAGAGCCTCTTTATCTTTCTTAAAGTATGGTCCCCAGACCTGTACACAATACTCCAGATGTGGTCTGACGAATGTGTTGTAGAAAAGAAGCATCACCTCCTTAGACTTGCACTCAATACTTTTGGCAATGTATCCCAGCATCCGATTGGCTTTTTTAACTGCTACGGCACAATGGCTAGGGCCTGTGAGGGTTTGGTCAACAATCACACCCAGATCTTTCTCGTGTGGAGCACATTCCAGTTTTTAACCTCCCATGAAGTAATCCCATCAAATGTTTTTATTACCTACATGTACAACTTTACATTTCGCTACATTAAATTTCATTTGCCACATTTCTGCCCAATTCTGGATTCTATCCAAATCATCCTGAATCACTTTTGTGGACTGTAAACTATTTGCCAAACCCCCTCAATTTAGTTTCACTGCAAATTTAACCAGTCTGCTCTCAATATTCCTATCAAGGTCATTACTGTAGATGAGGAACAGCAGGGGTCCCAACACCGATTCTGGGGGACGCCACTCCCCACCATATCTAGCTCAGATGAGATACCACTGACCACCACTCTTTGTGTTCTCTCCTGCAACCAGTTTTGAATCCAGTCCAGAATACCTCTTGTAACTCCAATGGAGCTCATTTTAAAAATTAGTCTCTTATGAGGAACTGTATCAAATGCTTTCTGAAAATCCAAGTATATGATGTCATAAGTCCTGCTCTGGTCATACGTCTTGGTGGCCTCTTCAAAAAATTCCAGATGGTTTGTCAGGCATGATGGAAACCATGTTGGGTTTCCCTCAAGATACTGTTACGTTCAAGAAATAAGTCCAGCTCATCTTTTATGATAATTTCCAATATTTTGCACGCAATGTGTAACAGAGTTAGAAATGAGCCGATTAGAATTTCAACAAAATTGATGTTTTCTATATCTACATTTTTGATGCCTCCTGGTGGTTCTGTGTTGCAGCTGCATAGCCAGATTTCTTTGCACGCGGCACTTACTCCAGCAGAAAAAGAGCTTTCCTGACTGGAAGTAAGTGCAATGTTAGAGCTGTATCTGTATTTGCATTTTAAATGTTGTGAAACCGTGCATACTTAGATTTATGACTAGCAGTGTGGTCATGAGTTTCATTGAAATATAATTACTGAGTGTTGGATCATTTCAAGCAATAAGAGTAACTTTATTTTCGTGTATAGTTCTGACCACGTTAAACGAACTTCTGGTCGGTCATTGCTAGCACAGCATTGTACTCCACTGTATAGCTTGCTTGCTTTTATTTCATTTTGATATACGGAGTCTGGATGGTGAATTCCATTTGCTTTCCTTGCATAGATGGAAATGAATGCAGCTGCACACCGCTGATTGTTGCGTTTTATGTATATTTGACCAGGTAGGCTTCATTTCCTTTTGTTTCCATGAAAAGTTAAAAGATAGCTGCAGGACGAATGCATATCATGCGAGTTGAAATGTTTATGCGAGTCGCGGCTAGTTACCGCGTAAAGTGTATTTAGTTTCTGTTTTCTTTGTATACAAATATTGTGAATTGTTTAAGCACTGGAAGTATGTGTGAATGTGAGTTTGCGATTTAAGAATGATGTATGAATGAAATGTTGGTTTAGAATGTTCAGATAAGAGTGGAATGTTGGTTAAGAACGCCATGTTAATCGCCACTATACGATTGTGTGCTCTGAGCAGCAGAAAAAGAGCTTTCCTGACTGGAAATGGAAATGAATGCAGCTGCACACCGCTGATTGTTGCATTTTATGTGTATTTGACCAGAAAAAGAGTTTTCCCGGCCGGAAACAAATAAATCCATACTTGTGGGACGAGACCTGCCTACTTCTAACCAGCACAAGCACTCAGCGAATTACCCGCGTTACAAATGCAAGTAGAACTGACAGGCCTGTAATTTCCTGGCTCGGTACGGTCCCCTTTCTGATGTATTGGTATTATATTGCCCTGTTTCCAATCATTTGGTATTTCTCCAGTTTCTAAAGACCGTCTGAAGATGGCGTAAAGTGGCTTAAAGATGATCTCACCAACTTCCCTGAGCACTCTTGGATATGAGCCATCAGGACCCGCGGCCTTGTCTTCCTTTTGTCATACAACTTGTCAAATACTTCATTATCCCTAACCTCAATTTCCGCTTTATAATCTTGACCATTTAACATGCCTTCTGGCCGTATAAAGACCCCTCTGAGGTAAAATTCCCAACAAAGCAACTGTTTATGGCATCCGCAGTATCCTTGTTATCATATAGCAGCGATCCGTTTTTATTCTTCATGCACTTGACCTGCTCTTTAACTTTCCCTTTTCTGCTGCAGTACTGAAAGAAGCGCTTAGGGTTAATTTTTGCCCCTTCTGCAATTTGTCTTTCATACAGTCTTCTAGCATTCCTCAGCTCTTTTTTGACCACAGCTGGCATTTTACAGTATTCAGCCCATTGCTATCCTTTATGTGCATCTTATAAAGATTCCTCTTTTCCCTCAAAATCCTAGGAATACTTTTGTTCATCCACTGAGGATTCTGCTTTTTCATCTTACTTTTAGACACCTTTGGAATGAATTTGCATTGTGATTCAAGTAAAACCCCTTAAATCTTTCCCACATCTCATTTACAGACTCACAGTCCAGGAGTGTCTCCCATTTTTTTTAAACTTAGATATGAGCGCATCCTGTCAAAGTTAGCTTGCCTAAAATTGAATATTTTTGTTTTCAAATACACCTCTTTAACTTCCCATAAAACATCAAAATTAACAGCAGAGTGATCACTTGTCCCTAGTGGCTCCAGTACCTCAACATTGCTAATTCTCTCTGGGTATTTACAGAGCACCAAGTCTAAAATTGCCTTCTCTCTTGTTGGTTTTTTAATACTGCACCATGAAATGATCATTTATAACATCTAGAAATTCTTCCTCCCACCTACCCTGTCCTTTTACCATTTCACCATGTCGCTGTACGCCGTGCATGCCCTTTCTTGCGCTGTCGACGTACAGCGTATCCCTGCTCTGGGATCCCAGTACCACCCTGCTTCTGAGTACACACCATTTCTCTAAACGACATACTACTTAGTTCGCAATCAGTAGAGTTCCTAGAGGAACTATGTCGTGCTGCCAACTGGCCCTGAAGATCAAGGATCTTGCTCTCCAGATGCTCAATTAGCTGGCACCGGTGGCAGACAAACCCACCCTGGAAATCTCTTTCCAAAAGTACGATCATCCTGCAACCGTCACATATTTTTGGCCACAGTTTGAACCCCTTACCTAATGACCTCGCTCACCCTAGATAAAAGAAAATTACTAATGCTGAGACAGAAGCTGAGGAACCACAACTTACTAATTTATTAACCTAAGAAGCCCTAAGCAGCAGTCACAATAGAAACCGTGGGGAAACTATGTAAATTGATTATAAGCCTCTTTTAACAGGGGCTTAGTTTCGGTTAACAGAAATGAAATACCAAATTGAGCCAAAATCTATATGTAAGAAGCACTCCTAATAAGCCGACTTGAGTTTATCTAGTCCCAGCATGGGCGTAAAAATGCGTATGGACGCTATGGACGCGTCCATACCAATATTTTGATGTGTTTCAAAATTGGTATGGTGGACATTTTAATGGGGCATTGCACGGCATTCGGGACACGAAAGGTTAAATTTCCCCTCCTTAGTTCCACCTCTCAAAGACGGCATGTCATTGGTGGGGACAGCCTTGCTGTCTGTGATTGGCTCCCCTTCCTGTATCCATCATCATGACTGGGTTGTCACTGGTAAGTTGGTAGGCTATGCGGTGAAAATAAAAAATAACAGCGAAATAACAGCGTCTACTGTTGCTGGCTCGGGGAATCATGTCTGACTCGGGCAGGAAAAGAAAAAAGGCGGACATTAGACATTATTTCACCCAGTCAATGGTAAGTTACTCACACAAAATAGTCTTGTAAAAACCAGTTCAGACCGCGACGCATTTTCTCTTCCAAGCGCTCGATTTCATTGTTTTTCCAGTAGCACAGCATAAACCTCAACATGCAGTAGCCTAATAACTTCCGTGCTTCCCATTCCCATGCTTGTCGTTTTGGAGGGGGGGTGCGTTGCAGTCTGACACGGATTCTACTGAAACAGATTAATCATGCTAAAAGTCTCTTAGAGCGGAGTGAAATAAGAACAGAAAATCTTTACATAATTTTTAGAATCCGCTCATCTTTAGCCCTATTCGGACGAGAGAACAGAACTTGAGAGGGGTAGATCTTCACGCACGCACTGTTGTGAGTTGTGACAGTTGTCACGTGACCGCCATCTCCACAATGCATGTTGATGCATCTGAAATTCTGAATGCATTTTTACCCCACGTCCCCCCATAAAACTAGTCCCGTCCTAATAGGGCTTTAGATGGAATGGTTGGATGAGTAATAATATAGAAGTACAATGTATTAGTAATGCAATAAACAGCCAGCCAGCCAGCATAAAATGTATTATTATTATTATTATTATTATGCAACAAGAGACAAAAATAGGTAGTGTTTCTTGATCATAAATTTTGTTTTACAGCCACAACACAGCAGCTCTGCAGATCAGTCTCCATCAGGCAGACAGGTATATTTCATGTGGAAATTAAGCGACACACTGTATTGCTGATTGATGAGGCTGTATTTTGACTAGGTTAAGTCATGACATAGGGAGGCATGGGAGGCAAATTATGTCCCCACCAATGTCAATACCATTATTACGCCCTTGAGTCCCAGTACTATTAATATACTAACCTAAAAATACCACAGGGCTTAGCTGAGAACCCAGATAAAACAGACTGGCTACAACGCCCAGGAGAGACTGGAGGAGGTGGAGCACTCCGGTAAAACTTACCGTTTAAATTCCAATCGAACCGAACGGACGAGTCAAGTGACTGCTGCCCTACTAACTAAATACTAAATCTCAGATGCCATGAATTCCACCACGGCCAAAATTGTTGATCACACCTCATACTTAAAATGTGACTGAGAACTACGCTCATAATTACATTCAAGAATTTATGTGGCTATTTTTTTTTGGTCAAATCTCATGAGAATAATTCCCTGGATTCACATTTATAAGGGGTCCGTAGGCACAAAAATTATGTTTCCACGTTTTTTTTAAAATATGCTAAATTGATAAGATTATGGACACATACCCTGCAAAACCTCTTTTATCTGTGAAACTTACAGAATCTCAAGAAAAGCTCTGGTACAGAGCTTATCGAAAGCTCTGGGAGCCAAAAGGTTAAATATACAAAACCCAAAACCAGTGAAGTTGATAGTTATATAAATAGTAGATAAAAACTGAATACAATGCAATCAATACAATACAATACACTGCAAAGACAAGATTTTTTCAAACTGAGAAACTTTATTTTTTTTTTGCAAATCATCATTAACTTTAAATTAATTTTAATTTAAAGGCAGCAACATATTGCAAAAAAGTTGGCACAGGGGCCTTTTTACCACTGTGTTACATCGCCTTTCCTTTTAACGACACTCAGTAAACGTTTGGTAACTGAGGAGACCAATTTTTGAAGCTTTTCAGGTGGAACTCTTTCCCATTCTTGCTTGATGTACAGCTTAAGTTGTTCAACAGGCCGGGGTCTCCATTGTCGTATTTTACGCTTCATAATGCGCCACACATTTTCAATGGGAGACTGGTCTGGACTACAGGCAGGCCAGTCTAGTACCCGCACTCTTTTACTACGGAGCCATGCTGTTGTAACCCGTGCAGAATGTGGCTTGGCATTGTCTTGCTGAAATAAGCAGGGGTGTCCATGAAAAAGACGTTGCTTGGGCCCATATGTTGCTCCAAAACCTGTATGTACCTTTCAGCATTAATGGTGCCTTCACATATGTGTAAGTTGCCCATGCCTTGGGCACTAATACACCCCCATACCATCACAGATGCTGGCTTTTGAACTTTGCGCCTATAACAGTCCGGATGGTTCTTTTCCTCTTTGGTCTGGAGGACACGACGTCCACAGTTTCCAAAAACAATTTGAAATGTGGACTCGTCAGACCACAGAACACTTTTCCTCTTTATATCAGTCCATCTTAGATGAGCTTGGGCCCAGCGAAACCGGCGGCGTTTCTGGGTGCTGTTGATAAATGGCTTTCGCTTTGCATTATAGAGTTTTAACTTGCACTTGCAGATGTAGCGACGAACTGTAGTTACTGACAGTGGTTTTCTGAAGTGTTCCTGAGCCCATGTGGTGATGTCCTTTACACACTGATGTCGGTTTTTGATGCAGTACTGCCTGAGGGATCGAAGGTCACGGGCATTCAATGTTGGTTTTCGGCCTTGTCGCTTACGTGCCATGATTTCTCCAGATTCTCTGAAGCATTTGACGATATTACGGACCGTAGATGATGAAATCCCTAAATTTCTTGCAATAGCTCGTTGAGGAATGTTGTTTTTAAACTGTTCGACAATCAGTTCACGCATTTGTTCACTAAGTGGTGACCCTGGCCCCATCCTTTTTTGAGAATGACTGAGCATTTCAGGGAAGCTGCTTTTACACCCAATCATGGCACCCACCTGTTCCCAATTAGCCCGTTCACCTGTGGGATGTTCCAAATAAGTGTCTGATGAGCATTCCTCAACTCTCTCAGTCTTTTTTGCCACTTCTGCCAGCTTTTTTGAAACATGTTGCAGGCATCAAATTCCAAATGAGCTAATATTTGCAAAAAATGACAAAGTTTACCTGTTCGAACATTAAGTAACTTGTCTTTGCAGTGTATTAAATTGAACATAGGTTGAAAAGGATTTGCAAATCATAGTATTCTGTTTTTATTAACGATTTACACAACGTGCCAACTTCACTGGTTTTGGGTTTTGTAGTATCTGTGATCTAGGGGATGTTCTCACCCACTTTGCTACTTCTTACAAAAGAAAATCTGCCGTCTTCTAACCTGACAATTGGCCTTCTACAAGCTACGAAGCGGAATACACATTATTCTTGAATAATCTTATATATAATCAATAATAAAATCAATAATTCCCGTACCGAAATTCATTTTGCTTTCTACTAGGTATTTTGGCAAAATTTTGAAAAGAGTTTTCTGCCAAGACAAATGATTTCAGCTGAAAGGGCTTGAAAAACCCATTTCAATGATACCAAGATTATGTCTGTAGGTTAGAAACTTACCAAGTTATATCATTTTGAAATTCGCAATTATGGGATAATTTGTCATGGTGCTGTGTTTGTTGTCATGCTTTATGTTCATAGTTATGTATTTTCTTTATTCTTTTTGGTTATTGTACATTCTGGTTTTCAGTTCCTGCCATTTTAGGTTTCATTACACCTGTCTCCCCTGTCTAGTGATCAGTTGGTTCAGTCCGTCTTCCCAGTCTGTGTGCTTACCTACTTCGGGTGATTTGAATGCTTTCTGATGTTTCATATTATTACTTCAATTCTTGTTTACTTCCTCACCTTGCTTTCCTAGATTACTAATAATACTAACATTTATATTTTGTTTCCTTGTCTACTTACTCAACTAATCCATGTAAATGTTACTAACTTACTTAATGAGCACTTTGGTTAATTTGTAAAGCTGCACCTGTTGGGTTTAACGAAATGAACCAATTGTGAAAACCAGTAGGATACAAAAAGGAGGCTTTATTTCTGAAGGGGGGAACCCCCCAAACAAAGCTGGCAACAGTACAAAGTCCGCAATCCAAAAACAGAGTCCAATGGGCAAAATCTAGAGTCATACACAGGGCACCAATCACAAAAATCGTAGTCAGACAAAAGAGGTCAAAAACAAGAATGCTGCAAAAGTACAGGGAATAGGTAAAGCTCCGTGTCTGGGGCGGTCCAGTCAGAAAGATAAATTACAATGAAACAAGGCGACACAAGCGTAGCACAGGTAACATGGAAGAACAATCTGACAAAGAAGTAAATCAAACAGGCATCTAATATACATATCCGGGTGAACACATGATCAGGGAACACAGGTGCAATCAACAATAATGGAACAATAATCATGGAGTGACACATTAGGAAAAAAACTAATCACATGAATTTGGCCGAGGCCAAAAAGCAGACAGGGACAACAAGACAAAGCTATGGACAGACAAACAGCTCCAGTCACGGAGTACTAAAAGTGCATAGTTTAGAGAAAGGAAAGCACAAAGTATTTGTGGAGACCCACAGAAAATATCAGCAGAGATCATAGGGAAAGGCAAGGAGGCGGAGACTAGAATAGGGCGACTGCTGAGAGATCGTTTGTCAATTAGTAAGTGCAGCTATACAATCCCGAGTGCTTGTTAGTAAGTTAGTGTAAATATACAGGGTTAGTGTTGGTTAGTAATTAGCGAAAATAATAAACTGTTAGTATGTGTTAGTAAGATAGTAAAAGTAGGGGGAAGGAAGAACATGAGATAAAGAAAGAAGATTGAAACCCAGAAACCAATAAATCACTCGAATGAGTGGCACGCAAGACAAGGGAACGTGAGCAAAGATACACACATGACAAGACGGGGGAAAGACGAAGTGCAAGGCATGGAAAAATAAACATGACATAGAAACTATGAAACATGGCTATGAACTGAAAACATGGCTTGGAGACTAAGAAACTAAAACATGAGAAATAATAAAACATGAAATCCTATAACACAATACATGATCTAAGAATGGTCAGACGAAGCAGTGGTCACTAAAACACATGAGGCAATCTAAACAAGGCGCAAGGCCAGGCACAGAACTTAAACTTGAAGCATGGGGCATGGCAAAGACAGAAAATGCAGGATCACAACAGCACCTCTGCTAATTATTACTAATTCAATATCAGCAATTGCCCTGTTCTAGTCTCTGCCCCTTGCTTTGCTTTCCCTGCCTCTCCCTACGTTTCTGCGAGATCTCTCGCACGTGCTTAATTGCTTTCCTGCACTCATTGTGTGTGCACCTAGAACTCGTTGACCGGAGCTGTTTATCTGTCATGGGGTGTCTGCGTTGATCCTGTCTGTGTCTTGGCTTTTGCCAATTGTTTGTGGTTTAGGACTTCCCCATGTGTACCCTCCTCTGTAATTAGTTCTTATCCAATTCACCTGTTCCCCGCATAGCATGTGACTTCCCTTGTGTCTATTTAGAGTCCTTACTGCTTGTCAGAACGTTGATCAATATTCCTGCAGAGCCTTTAGTATGCCAATTGATTATTGTTTCTTCACGACTGTTTCATCCGACCACTATTTTGCCAAAGCCCTTCTGTTTTTGTTTTTGTCTTTTTGGATTTTGACCTATTTCTGTCTGACCACGTTTACTGTTTTGGATGCCCTGTGTATGACCTTCTGCTCTGGATTACGACAACAATTTTGGCCTGCTGTCTATGTACCCTCGCACTTCTGATTTACTGGTTTTTACCCCGGCCTGTCTAGTGGACTTCGCTTTTTGGATTTCGTTTTTGGCTCGGCAATTCTTGTGTCTTCTGGTCCCGACCCTGCTCTCAAAGGCATACAATTTTTGAAATTCTTGCTCTCGCGAGTGGTTCCCGAATGCACGTCACATAATTAGCGTCATTAATGAACCTTTAATTAACTTTTTAAATAGTCCAAAAGGGCAAGTCAGTCACTCAACTTTTTACCATGAAAATACCAAATATTCCCCCAAAACGTCTATCTTGCTACCACATACTGTCTTATTTGAACATCTTTGAGCTGCTATCTCCCCAAATGTACTTCGGTTACACTGCTGCTCTATGGTGTGCGAAATTTACAGGGAGAACAAAATCCAGAAAGCAAATCTATAGATCCTCCACTCCGTCACTCTGTGTCGGGCCTTCTAATGACGTAATTTAAGCAGCCATCAAATATGAAATGAGGGCATATTGCGGATAAAATTGTAAAATTTCTCAATTTCAACATTTGCTATGTTATCTGTGTTCTATTGCGAATAAAATACTGGCTGGTGTGATTTGAAAGTCATTGCGTTATGATTTTATTCACAATTTACACTTTGTCCCAACTATTTCTGAATTGGGGTTGTATAAGCAGTACAGACAAAGTTCAAAATATGATTCTTGTCAAACAGTCATTTTTAACTCAAAGGGCTCTAATTTCGTAGACCAGGCGCAGGCATGGCGCATGGGGGGTGCGCCGCGCCAACAGGGTGTGTCCAGGCGTATGTGGCAATTTCGTGCCCGGCGTAGCCTGGCGCAAGTACTCCTCTGTCCCGCCTCTGCCCCTCCTTCCAGCGCAAGTTGGCAAAGAAGGCGTGTTTGGGTACAACACAGCCGAGTCAAATCTTCACCAGTCAAATGAGCTCCTCACCTCACCTTTAATGTGTTAGAATATAGAAGGCGACACAGCCGAGACAAATCTTGCTCACTGGCAAGAGAAATGATGGATAGCGTGTTCCTTTTATTACAAACATGCATATACAACAAAGCAAGATATGTTACTCATTTATTTCCAATATGTGATCTTAACTCAGTACGAGATCATAGCAATCAGGCTGCATTCCTTTCCCCCACTAAAGATGATAAAACATAAGTGACAATAATAGTAGCCTAGTATTAAGCCGCTTGCACACTGGACGCGAAACGAATTTTTCGCTCGACAGATTGCGTCTTGTGTCCAAAGGTCTGACGGTTTTAATAAATCGTCGTGTCCGACAGTCTATTATTGTTTTTAATTTCTTCAAATCTACTGACTCTTTTAGATATTAAACGTGAATGTTTGATAAGAGGGTTCAGTTCTTCAAGATGAGTACCGAGAATTTCAATCAATGTTTCTGTTTAAGCTGCTCAATAAAGTGAGTAGACATTGGCGCGAGACAATGTACAATGCCTCCGTGTCTGACAGGCAAAAAAAGGACGATTAGAACAGATTGATAATGAAATAAAGAATAAAAAGAAACATTTTAACAACAGAGCATCCAATGAACACTGCGATTTATTTATTGGCGGGTCATCTTTGTTTGATATCACGCTTGTTGCTGATATATTTTTATTCTTTATTTCGTTATAAATCTGTTCTCATATCAATACTTTTACTTTTTGCTGGCTGTTGGACATGGAGTAATTTGCATTTCGTGTCGGACAGTCTTGATCGTGCATGCGATGATTTCTTCACTCTGTCGGTGGTCATGGAATTCATTTGCTCATGCACTATTTTATCTCTGCTGTGGAAAGAAAGCGTGAATCTGTTCGATCCATCTGACTAATTTTCAAAAGAAAGACCGAATAAATACTGATGTCTATCTTCAACGGAAGAAAACAGATGAATAGGCTAAAAAGAAAAGTTGATCGCTATCAATTTGCATTTTGTGAAGGCCGAACACAAACATAGCCAAGTTTGCACGTCTAATAATTCCTGGAATACTCGGAAAAATTAGAACTTATATGACTCTCGGACACGGAGCTATATTAAAACCCTGTCCGACTGTCGCGTCTTTGCATTGACTTTGTCTGTAATCAGTTGTGCGAAAAATTCGTTTTGCGTCCAGTGTGCAAGCGGCTTTAATGAGCATAGAACGCAAGCATTCGATGTATATATATATTATACAGTTTGTGGTTGGCTGAGAAAGATGTGAAGTCGTTAGTTTGCATCACAGATTCAGTTGCGTTGATTAAGCCAGGTCAAGTTTCCATTACGCGTGGCAACCGCCTGACATCAGGACAATCGATATAGGTACTATAATTTATGTCCTTATTCAGATAGTTACAATAAATAGTGCTTCCTGTAATTATTTCTTGCATTGAAATGTGCCTGACATTCTGTAAACCTGCCTGTGAGATTTCGGTGATGTGTGCGCACCTCTGCGCCGGTCAGCCAAATTACCACTGCACGGAAATTAAACCAGGTTGGAGCTGGCGAGTTTTCTGCGCAACTCCAGCGGAGACTTTTTCTACGAAATTGTCACTGCGTCTTGATTAATATGTGACACCTCCCCCTACTTCGCCGCCACACCCATCTCGGCGCACCTTCATCTACCGAAGGCTGCGCACCTCACGAAATTACCACTACGGGGGCTGCGCCGTACGAAATTACCACTGCGCGGGCTGCGCCTCGCTACGCCACCTGCGCTGCGCCAGGAAATTAGAGCCCAAAGTGTCTGGAGATTAATCAAACAACAGTCAAGTCAAATAAGCAAATATGCCTGGTTAATTAAGACTCCATTACTCAAAAAACAATTGATTCATTTGAGCAAAGCTACCAGGTTATAATAAGATAACAATTAATTATTGGGAGTCATAGGGCATAATTAAGAATCTGATGTCCGAAGAGCCATTAATTGAAGAGCAATTGCATTTTAGTAAATTATTTGGAAGAAAAGGGCTCACTAACATGTCAAACACTTATTACTCAAATGAGTAGGAGTGCCTAATGAAATGAGACAGGGAATCCAGATTCAACACCGAGCTGCCCTGCCAGTACCATGAAAACACTCATTCAAATTCTTATAAAGTTAACTGAAATAAAACAATACTCTTGAAACATGTCAAACAATAATAAAAATCTTGAAATCTGTGTTATTGAATTGAAAGACAAGCCATCCTTGCACTTAACTCATACCTTTTTTTTCTGTCTTCATTTATAGGAAATTTAATCAGAAAGACCATCATTTACATTTATTTCCTCTAAAAGTGCCTCAATATTAGGTAAATAGGAAACAACCTCCTAGTATTTAAAAGCTTACATACATTAAAAGCCTTTATTCTAAGTGGAAGGGGAATATCCATACCAACTAAAAGCCAAATCCATTATCACCACATTAACTTGTCCTGTCCGCAACGTTTTTGTCCTTTCCGACACACACAACTTTGCGGACAGGACAAAAAAAGAGTTGAGGTTTCCGATGAGCTGTGTTGAGATTTTTCAGAAACCTTTTTGTTGTATTGTTTTATACTACCTAACCTAATAGAATTCTAACGTTGGTGTTTATAGGCTTATTATTGTAGGAAAAAAATCAAGTTTTTTTGTTCCAACCCAGTGTTGGACAGGATACTTGACACCCGTGAAGTGGAAATTTTATCACTTCACAATCTGAAAAAGAAAACTCACTGATGGATTGTCTGCATGGAGATAAAACGTATTCTGTCAGCAAGAAAAAAAATTCAAAAATAAAACGCACCACAAGAAAATGAGGAAAAAATGTGTGTCCTGTCCACAACGCTCTGGACCCATGAATTCGCGAGAAAATCTAATTTGCATAATTAAGGAGAAAGAATTTCGACTCATTTTTTCCCCCATTAAGTTCAGATATTAATCTAAGGCATTCAATTGTTTTTTTGGTAAGATTCAGACATTTAATTTTTTCATGCCACTTATAAATGACCATGAAATGGCCCTAATATGTATTAAAAGAAGGATCAGCATATTAGTTCCCCTTTCATCTTTTAGACAATTTAACCTCATCTTTTCAGTTGCAACCCCAGTGGAGCCAAAAGGACTTAGGAGCGAGTAAAAAAAAATACAAGAACATAGTTCAAAGTGGCAAGTAAGTTTATGTATCTTCCAGGCTACATATATGATGTAAACAATATACATGCATAGTCTACAACAGTCTGCACTACAACATGCACAATGATTTACCTTTTACGCCGTCTCTTTGGGATAGAATGGTCACAATGGAAGTAATTTGATATTGTGTGCAGCTCACAGGAAAAAAAATGTGACAAGAAAAAGACGGGAGGGGGTCCTCCGACAAAACTGTACACTCCTGCAGAGGAGCTAGCCATATATTATTATAAGGGTCGCCCCATAACGGAGGGTGTGCAGTGGGAATCTCATCAGACCCTGGTGGAGGTAACAGCTCGAAAAGCACGGCATATGTACATGGTATGTTTCAGTGCGCCAAATGTTAAAACACTGGGCTGCTTTTAAAACACAGTTATCCTTTTATTGTTAATGTAGCAGAAGTAGTGTGAGTGTGTGTGTGTGTGTGTGCGGTTTTTTTTTTTTTCCACAGTGGATAGTGAAACCCTCACTTTAAAACTGCTACTTCCACCCACACAAATGCCGTCCTTGATAGAGGTAACAGTAAATTCAAACTGTCATATACATTTACAAGCAATCTGTTGCTGCTGACCATACATTTGAGAAAAAAAAATCTTTTGCCTCTTCTCATGTAGGCCACTCAGGAGGAGGCAACAGATGAAGACGCGCTCTCTACGTGCTCACAGAGACTGATGATGCTGGTACACTTCAGTCCTTAACATTTCCATGAAGTAGTTCAATTTCACGCATTAAAAGGTCTGGGAACTTAGTAGTCGTCTCACCTATGGTGGTGGTCTGCAGAAGGGACACAATATGCTTGAGTTCTGTTTATCCTGAAATTAATCAATTGCTATGATGCTCTGTTACAGGATGTGGAAAACACTCCCTCTCCGGAATCAGTCTGAGCCTTTGCCCTCCACCTCCAGACAGGCAAGAAGGCGATCACAAGATGTAAATAACTTGATTTCATGGGGACACTGTGTAATATTGGCATGACTTAAAAGTGACCCATGCAAAGAGCCAGCAATGCTTAAGCCACTGTACTGTGAATTTTTTTGTTTCAGGTGGGAGCAGACAGTGTTACAGCACTGGACAAAAATACTGTGGAGCTCAACATACTAGCTAAAAAGCTTGAGAGAGAGTCCCGCCAACTTAATATTGAATACAGAAAATTAAAGATGAAGAAAATGAAACTGGAGCATGAGAAAAAGGTAATTCAGCTGCGATTCATTTCAGGCGAAGGAAGCAATGTACATCACTGTTAGCTCTTTTTCAGGCAAGGAAACAAGGAAACTAAAGTGTTGTTTTTCTACCTTAGAGCGTGACAAAAAAAGTAAATGCTGAAATAAAAGAGAGAGAAAAAAACGCCTCTTTTCTTGACTTAAAGAAAAACATGCAGTGTGAATCCTCTACTAAAAAATTGCTCTGTGATGGCCTCTCTCACAGCTCTACCAGAGGGGTAGTCCAGGTTGATGGGGTCAAACACATCAGGGGGTGGGGGATCAAGAGGTGGGACCCTCGCTCTCCTCATGGTTGCGATGTTGTGGAGTAATGCATGCCCAGTCTGGGACCACCCTCAGCCCCTGCAGGCAGGTAAAGCGGGACTTGATAACCCCAAAGGTCATCTCAATCCTGACCCTGGTTCTGGAGAGGGCCACATTGAACCGGATTTGTGGCCCAGCTCCAGGGTCAGGATATGGGGTCAGCAAGAAGGGCTGGTAGGCATAGCTCCTGTCACCCAGCAGCACTCCACTGAACAGCCCTAAAGGTTAAAAGAAATGGACTTGAGAGTCGCAATACAGTCTCAGAAAGCACTGAGCTAACATTCAGCATAAAGTTGCCATACCTTGCTCTAATTTCCTGCATAAACCTGACTCCCGGAAGATTCTGTAGTCATGGACAGAGCCCGACCGCTTAGCCTCAAGGCTTGTGACCATCAGTTGATGGTTACGTCATCTGCAGTAGCATCTGAGGTCAAATATAGTCGTAAGTAGTAGTAGTAATGCAGCAATGTACTTTTGAAACTACCTTACAGGCCAGCAGATACTGCCTAATTCCCATGAGACATCTTGTGTATCTCTCATGGCTATGTCGCGATAATCTCATCTTTATTTCACGTGCTATTATCAACCTTATACTCTGCCGAGACCAGCTTCGCAGTAGGCCGGCCGCCGAACCTACATACATATACCTTGAGTCTGCCAAATGCGCAACATAATATAGTCCGAATTAGGCCTAAGCACAGTTGTTCCTGAGAATCATGGCTGGATCTAGGGGGGTGCTGGTTCAGGCTACGCCCCCCCAAATTCTTGCCACGCCCTCCCAGCTCATCCTGACTTGCTGACGTAACATTAGCGCATTAACTGCATGCTTCAGCTACAATATAAAGATCTTTAATTCAGTCATTGAATAGAATTTTTCATATGGATTCCCTTATTGTTTCTGATTGGCTGGTTGAGTATTGGCAACATAGTTTCTCGTCCCACCTCCACAGTCACATATAAATAATCCCAGAATTTTTTTCAGATAGGTTTCAGTCGTCTTCAACTACAACCGGTGTTGGACATCGTCTCAACTTTTGATTGTACAAGTAGTTTCTTTAAACAAATACGAATACCTTAATTTCAGTTCAAATCTTTATTTCTACTTTTTGAATATTTAGTCGTTGTTACAGTCTTTCGGTCAACACAAATAGGTAAGCTAGTGGGTATCCTGTTAGCCTGGTTACCCGTAATGGCTTTTTTTTTCTTTCTGCCTTGTGTAAGAGTTTGCTCAAAGGAAAAAGGGAAAAGAAATTATGCGTCGATCTTTAATCCCCAAAGCATCCACTAGCTCCGACACGTCTACTGCAAGACCAACTCAAGAGCAGGCAGAGCGTGCTAGTGTTGGCTCTTCCTCCTATCCTGGTACGGCGATAAATGCAACTGTTGGCGATACAGTCAGCGAACATGGTCTTAATGACAGCGCTCCAATGCAGCCAGTGTTAAAGACGTACCCCATCTGAAAGTTTAGCCAAGGTCCTCGAGCATTCAACCCAAGTTGGTACTGCTCTCGACCATGGCTAGAGTACTCAGTTGACCAAGATGCATGTTTCTGTTTCCCCTGTCGAAAGTTTGGGGTTACAAATGACAAAGACATCACGTTCACTAGACGAGGTTTTACCAATTGGAAAATGGCATTAGAATCTGACAGGGGATTTAATAAACATGCCTCTAGCCATTGCCATGTACAAGCCTCATACTCATGGGCAGAAATGGGACAGAGACAGGCAACTGGAAAAACTATTGCTCACCTATTGGGCCCAAACCAGATTGAGAAGAATAGATACTTCATTAAAAGCATTGGGGACCCCTGCCTTACAGTCTCCCCTATCTTTCCCAGAATGGGCCGGTGTGGGTGCAGGCTTTCATTGCAACCAAGCAGCTACACGCCTGATGCTACTAATCAAGGTTATTAGCAAAGAGTCCAGGGGTTAATTAGTTGTATCAGGTGTGTAATTGTTTTGTTAAAATGAAAGCCTGCACCCACACCGGCTCTTTCAGGGAAAGATTGGGGAGCCCTGCTGTAAGGTTTCTTATTGTTAATGATTTGACCCTCCGTGGAACCTCTGAAAGCCTTCTGTCTATGAATGATGATTACTCTGCTGGGCTTTTACTGAAGCTGTTTGAGTACATACTCACAAAGGATGCTAAGCCTAGAGACAAAGTCAGTAGTATACCTCAAAATGCTAAATATACCTCACTTAATTTGTAAAATGACATCATTTAAACCCTGGCAAATTTGGTGTTGCTTCAAATTAAAAACAAATATGACCATGCTGACACAAAAGGTTTTTGCATTAAAAGTGATGGGACACGGGACAGATGCAAAATAGAAAATCTATTAATAATGATTTGTTTCGTCTGCAGTTCTGTTCCTGAGGAGCACCTGATCGGTTTGTTGGACCTGACTCAGTTGAACGCTGAGTATATCACTACTCAGATCCTCAAACACCTCTCTGATTGTGGTTTTTTGTAGTACTGATCACTTAATCAGTCAGTGCTATGATGGTGCCTTTCTCATGAGATGTGTAAGAGGGGGTGTGCAAGCATTGTTGCAGCAGAAGATAGGCAGGGATGTACCATACATTCACTGTTACAGCCATCAGCTGCGACTGGCTGTGATGCATGCAATGCAAGCTGAGCCACGTGCCAAAACATTCTTTGAGTTGCCGGGGGCACTGCATTCTTTCTTTAAGCGCCATTACGTCATAAATTTATACAACGCACCCTCCTTGAAAAAATTTTTAGAATTCCGATGGACTAGTCATTATGATGTCACCAAGTGTGTAGTAGACAATTAGCAGGCAATAGTGAGGGTTCTCTCAGTTGTCACCGAAGACATTGCAGCTGGAATGGACATCTGCACTGAGGCATCAGGGCTACTAGTGCAACTGAGGAGACACAATTTCTTTTAAATGGATGCTTTCCTAGTCAAGGTTCTTGGTGCCTTAAAACAAGCCAATGCCATTCTGCAGTCCCATTCAGTAGACCTCTGTAGTGCAGGAGATGTCATCAGTGCCTCTTTGCAGGCACTGACAGACATGTGTGCAGACAGTGCATGGGATTCACCAGATGATACAGTTCCCCCCCCTGAAAGTAAGAGACAGAGAACACTGAGCTAGCAACTTGGAGATAGTGTTGTTCTGTCTACTGTAGGTCAGGGTGATCACACTGAGATTGGTACACAATCTCTAAAAAGAGCTCTGCTTTCTAAATTGGACACAGCTATTGCTGAAATTGAAAATTGAAACCGTGACCTGATGAAGGCAGTGAATTGTCTGGTTCCTCAATTTGCATCTTTTCTGGATTTGACTGTCATGAACCCCATGCAGTCTGTAACGAAGAGCACTTCGCTACTGATAGTGGGTGGCTGTAGCCATGTAAATATTGCACCATGGGGTTTTATATATTGCACTTTTTAAACAAATAACTTAACTTTGTATCTTAATGGCACTTTGCACTTTATTGACACTATTGGCACTTTATTGATTTGCACAGAACATTTTGCACATTGCATATTTGCACATTTTTGTATCTTGTATTCATTGATATTTACTTACTATTTATTGTGGTATTTTTAAAAATCTTTTTTGAAAACATGGACCCTTGATTTTCTCAGCAGGTTCGGTAGAGAGCACATGGCTTGCCCTGAAAGAAAAGGAAAACTATTAGCTGGTGACAATTTTAATTGTCGAACAGCAGTTATATGTGGGTTCTGAGCAGGAATGCTTAAATATTGTGCAATGAAGCGAGTGCTAAAGTACAATCATTTGGAAAAGTAGTTGAATTGTTTGTTCATGCACTTACCTTTCCTGTCTTGTCTGCTCCAAGGTGTTCAGGCCAAAAGAGTCCCCTTCTTCTTCTTCTTGTGGATTTGATTGGCAGCTGACATCCAACTTAAAGGTGCATTACCGCCACCCACCGGACTGGAATATGGAGCAGTAGACTGGCAGACAAAAAGGAAGAAAAAAAAAATAAATAAATAAAAAAAACCATATATATATATATATATATATATATATATATATAATAACTAAAGAAACTAAATTCTCTCCATTAACCCCATTTTCCTCAGGTACTTTATTAAATTTTTACAACTACTCCTCATAGCCCTTACACTCCACGAGCACATGTTTGATTGACTCAGGATGCTCGCAATTTTTACACCTGCCAGTAGGGTGTTTACCAATTCTATGAAGTGTGCTATTCAGTCCAGTATGCCCTAATCTGAGGTTAGTAATGACTACCTCTTCCCTTCGGTCCCCGCCCAATACTCCTACTGCACCAACTTTTTCCTGTGTACTGTAAAAGTGTCTTCCGGTGTCATTCATGTCCCAATACTCTTGCCATACTTTTTGCATTTGTGTCTTTATGATTGATTTACCCTCTGTTCTACACAGCGGGATATTTATGTTTACTGTATGTGACCTGAGTGCTTGTTTAGCCAGTATATCTGCATCTTCATTTCCTTCAGCCCCTACATGGGCAGGAACCCAAGTGAAACAGAAAATCAATCCCTTATTATGTAGGTGGAATAACAACTGATGAATTTCGATAATAAAATCCTGTCTGCATGATTCCATAGACTTGATACTATTCAGTGCTGCCCAATTGTCAGATGCTATGAGTGCATTCTTATCGTTTTCAGTTAACCACTGCAGTGCAAACGTAATGGCCAGGAGCTCAACTGTATATACTGATACATTGTCTGTTACTCTTTTTTTAATAGCTACTTTAAATTCTGGGATGCATACAGCAGCTCCAGTACGTCCAGTCTCTGGATCTTTTGAACCGTCTGCAAATATTATGTTTGTTTGCGTAGTGCTGCTCAATATATCTCTGTACTATGTTTCCAGTGCTTCCCTGTTCTGATTTCTTTCTGAGCTGATGTTGAATGTTAAAATCTACCAACGGCATCTAAAATAGCCAAGGAGGAATTTCCGACAAAGGAATATTTGGAGTATACTGCACATCACATAGACCAATACTTTCTGCTTTCATATTTCCAATCCATCCCAAGCTCCTGAAGTTTGACTTGCTATGCTCCGAGCAATCTTCTAAGATGGCCTTAGTTGGATGGGATTTTGTGTGTCCTTGCTGGTATACCCAGTATGCCAACATAAGCTTATTCCCAGTGGTTCTTCCCCCATTTCAACTTGCATTGCTGCAACTGGAGATGACTTAAATGCTCCAGTACATGTCCTAAGCCCTTTCGCCTGCTCCACATCCAACTTTTTCAGGTGGATTTCTGCTGCTGACATATATGCTATACTTCCAAAACCCAAAGTGGCTCTTATGATAGCATGGTATATATTTAATAAGGATGCTCTGGATGCACCGCAGTCTCGCCCTGACAGGCATCTCAATAGGTTATTGACCTTTTTACATTTGTCTTGCACCTTCTCAATATGCTGCTTCCAGGTAAGCTTTTCGTCAAAGAAAACTCCTAAATATCGAATTATCCTGACTTGTTCCAGTGTTTGTCCATATAATTTCAGAGATATTTCTTTATGACGCCTTGCAAAACATATCACTTGCGTCTTTGCAACTGATAATTTAAATCCCCACTTATTTGCCCTCTGCTCTACAGTATCCACTGCTGCCTGAAGTTTCTTCTGTATATATTTTAGGTTACGCCCCCTTATCCATAATGCCCCATCATCTGCATACAATGATTTCCTTATCCCTCCCTCAATTTGCTCAAAGATATCATTAATCATACAGTTAAACAGTACAGGACTGCAAACACTACCCTGTGGGGTTCCATTTTCCACCTTATATACCCTCGAGTACTCAGTCCCTACCCTAACCTCTATTGTCCTTCCTAACAGGAATCCCAACACCCAGTTATATAGTTTCCCTTCCACCCCCAACTTATTTAGTTTAATAAGCAGGCCTTCCTTCCACAACATGTCATAGGCTTTCTCTATATCAAACAAGTAGATCAGAAGGATCTAATAGCTGCGACCTCTCCTAGCATCTGTCACGAGGCCTAGTGTCCATGACTGGTGGTTTCTTGTACAAGTGTGATGTCGAAATTGGCAAATGACCTTGAAAATCAATAGGGGACCCTTCTTCTGTACCAAGAAGCTTGTTCTAAGATGTAATAGCCATCCATCAAGTAAAAGTGGAGTTACGGTGCGAAAATTGTGAAATAGGGGTAAAATCGACACTTTTTTGACCGGTGTGGCCTTGGGATTCGACAGATGACCTTTGAAAATCAATAGGGAACCCCTCCTCTATACCAAGAAGCTTGTTGTCAGATTTCATAGCCATTCATTGAATTAAACTTGAGTTACGGTGCGAAAACCGTCAAATCGGGCAAAATTGACACTTTTTTTACCTTTGTGACATTGGGATTTGACGGATGACCTTGAAAAACAATATGGAACACCTCCTGTATGCCTAGAAGCTATTTCGAAAATTTCATAGCGATCCATGAATTCTAACTGGAGTTACAGCGCGAAAACCTGCAAACAAGGTCGTGACCTCTGTGAACTTGACCTTTGACCTCGACCTTGCGCATGGACATCACTTTGGTGAAGGTCAATAACTCCTGAAAATTTCATGATGATACCACGACAGGAACATGGTGAAAAAGGTGTCACAGACGGACAGACAGGTGGACGGACAGAAAGACAGATAGACAGACAGACAGAAGCGTTCATAGAGCTGCTTGGTCGCAGCTAAAAATACAGCAGCAACAAGCTCTTTATTTGTCTGCGCTTTCCTAATTTCTGACCCAACCTTAATACTGAGTCCATTGTGTTTCTCCCTCTATGGAACCCACTTTGAGAAGAAGAGAGTAAATCTCTGCTTTCTAGAAAATACATCAGCCGTTCTGTTACCATTCTCTCCATAGTTTTCCCTAGCTTTGATGTAAGAGCTATAGGTCTGTAGCTTAATGGGTCTGATGAGTCTTTACCAGGTTTTAGGATCGGCACAATAACAGAATGTTTCCACACAGCTGGAATTGTTCCTGTATCCCATACTTTATTAAATAATCTTAGTATTACCACAAGTGAGCTGTTGTCCATATGATCCAACATACAGTAGCAGACAAAAGAGTCCCCAGGCCAACGAAAGCCAATATAAAGGTTCCGGGACAGAACCAGTTATATGATAGGAGGGGGATTTGGGCACATAGGGTGTCCATTAATAACTTATTGTAAATATGGTGGAGGATTATGCTGGGTTAAACAGCAGTATATGGGGGCTGATTTAAATGTTATTAACTTTTCTACTTGGTTTGTGTGTGTGAGATAAGTGTCAGTTTATAACATTTAAAGCACCCTGTCAATGGTAGTTGCCAAGGCTCATTTCCTGTGGCGCAGTATGAAAGGCGCCATTTTACATCTGTCTGTGCTGCTGGTGATGTCATGCTCCTGTGTTGCTGCAAAAAATGTACTGCTGATAGTACATAAAACATCTGGTCTAGCACATCTTATCTCCTCTCTAAGCGTCTTCTTGCATTGAATTCTTCAACCGCCACACGGTCATCAACACAGTTGCTTGCAGGTGCAAAAATGGATGCTTTAAAAAATGAAATTCTTGTGGCCAGGCCCATGTTGAGCAACAAATTCCCAGGTGGTACACAGGTTGGCCTCTCTAGAACAAAACCCAAAACCAGTGAAGTTGGCACGTTATGTAAATCGAAGATAAAAACAGAATACAGTGATTTGCAAATCCTTTTCGACTTATATTCAATTGAATACACTGCAAAGACAAGATTTTTAATGTTCAAACTGAGAAACTTTTTTTTTTTTGCAAATAACCATGAAGGCCCAGTTTACATGAAGACGCTTTCGAGTAAAGACGACAAAATATTTTAACGGAAGTGCCTTTTGTTTATATGGTGACGGCATTTTTGGGGCTTGAAGACGCAAAAATCTCAAACCACCCTCGAAAGTAGAAAACTTGAATACGCTCCGGCGTAGCGTTTCCGTCCAAAACGCAAAACTGGCTCAGATCTGCTGTTCTGCTCACGTCGCGTAGGCGTCTACGTCACGTAGTAAACGAACATGTCGGATTACATCCATGCTTCGGACCTTCAGGCTACTCTGGCAGCCATAATAAATATACAGGAATCGTTACTACAAATATACAGAATCTGTACACATGCTATTGGCGAACAGAGGAGGATCTATTGTCAACTCTTTTAGTTTAAAGTAATCTGGAGCAATAGCTCGACCTCTTCGTCTGACCAGACGAAATTCTTCTTGTTACCGGTAGCCATATTTTGTGATTTCGCGGCACAGTGACGAGAAGAAGGAAGATTCTACGCATGCGCGTAGGCATGGCGGCGTTTGTGTTAGTGTATCACAGCACCACCTAGCCGTCTGGCATGCATACCCAATCGATTTCTACACACTTTTTGCGTCACCGTATGCACACAGATTTTCTCCCGAGCACGCTCGTCTGAACGTGAAATAAAAAGTGAAGACGCGACGCCACTTTTGCGTCTTCTGTTCACACCGTCATCATGTAAACCTAGCCTAACTGAGAATTTAAAGGCAGCAGCACATTGCAAAAAAGTTGGCACAGGGGCCTTTTTACCACTGTGTTACATCTTTTTCTTTTTTTTTTTCTATTTTTATTAATTCACCAATAAGTGCATACAAACAAATATGTGACCAGACAAATAAATGGGTAGCGAGTTGATTTACAGAGTAATATACATACAATAATATTAGACAAAGACATCAACAAAAGGAATAGAAAAGAAGAGAGAATAAAACAAACAACAAAAAAGGGGGGGGGAGAAGGGAAAAAAGGGGGAAAAAAACCCCACAAAGGATGAAAAAAGGAGAGAAAACAAATGAATAATAACAATAATAATAATTGTTATTATAATGAAATAGAGAGATAAGAGCCGAAAGAAAAGGGAAAAAGGGAAACAAGGCAAAACAGTGTAACAATCAAATGATCCGAAATGAAGCAGAGTTGTATTTTGGCAGTTATTTCACGATGTTTTTGTTCAAGAAGTTTCCTTAAAGATTTATACAGATTAACAGATTCCAATTCCCCAGGTTCTTTTTTTTTTTTTTTTTAAATATCCCTTCTCCTCTACGTGAACAAGCCATTGTATATCTATGCTGTGGCATTAACTCACCGGCATCGAGATGGCAGTGAGAGTTGTGGAGTAGATGTTGTTGAATTCTTGTAATCGATTCTGGTGGGTTGCTGACTGTTGTTCCATTGATATATGTTGCGTATAGAGATCTTACCATTGTGTTGTTGTAATGTTTTTTCTGTTTTCCAGTTGAGCAGTATTGTTTTCTTGGCGATAGTTACGGCCACAAGCAGGGGGATTGTGATTTGTTTTGAGTTAGTGTTGAATTCTCCTAAATTTCCAAGTATGCAGACGGTGGGGGATAGTGGGATATTGTGGTCGAGGAATCGGTATAGGGTGGTGGTTATTTTTTTCCAGAAGTTATGAATTGGTGGGCAGAGCCAGAATGCGTGCAGGTGGTCGTCGATAGTGTTGAGTGTGCAGTGGGTGCAAATGTCTGTCTGTGAGTCCCATGATGTGCATCTTGTGTTGCGTGAGGTGTGTTCTATGGATGATTTTATACTGTATTAACTGAATTTTGGTGTTGTTAGACATGGAGAATATGTTGTTGCAGACTGTGTTCCAGAATTGACTGTTGGTGTGAATGATGAGGTCTCGTTCCCATTTGTTTATTGGTATGTGATGTGGGTCGTTATTGGAGGATATAAGTTTATATAGCTTTGTGAGTAGTTTTTTCTTTGACTGTGTTATTTTATTGATGCGATATAATAGTGGTGGATGTTCTAGGTGGAAATTTGTGATATTTATTTTTGTTTTAATTGACTCTTTGAGTTGGCTGTATAGAAGAAATTGTTTCTTGTCGATATCGTACATTTCAGACAGCTGTTGTAATGTTAGTAAAGTGTTGTTGTAGATGTGGTGGAGGTGTGTGACTCCTTTTTCTTTCCATTTAGTTCCTATTAGAGGGGATTTGTTAGCAGTGAAGTCTGGGTTGTTCCATATGGGTGTTTGAGTCGTGGGAGAGAATGTTGTGTTTCTTATTTTATTGATCTTCCACCTAGCTGTCAGAGTTGCTGCGATTGCGGGGTTTTTGAAACAGTTGTGTTTTTTGATTGCAGTACAGATAAATGGAAGGTCTTTGATTGATATGTCTTGGCAGTCTGTCTGTTCTATGTCTAACCAGGGGTGATAGTGATGGGTTGAATGTATCAATTTGGAAAGGTACTGTAACTGATTGGCTAAGTAGTAATGATAGAAATTTGGTGCTTCTAGGCCTCCTTCTATTTTTGACTGTTGTAGTGTAGTTAGTTTTATCCTGGGCTGTTTGTTTTTCCAGTAGAATGATGTTATTGTTGTGTCCACTGAGCTAAACCATTTTGATGTGGGTTGGATGGGGATCATTGTGAATAGGTAATTGAGTTTTGGCAGTATCATCATTTTAATTGTGGCGATGCGTCCTATAGTTGAGATTGGTAGTGTCATCCATCGGTTTAGGTCATCTTGCATTGTTTTTAAAAGTGGTGTGAAATTCAGGTGAAACAACTCAGACAGCTTGGCAGAGAATTTTTTGCCTAAATATGTGATGTTGCCAGTAGTAGGTGGTAATTGGGGTATGTGTGGTGTAGATGTGTATGTGGGATGTATCTGCATTTATTGTGAGGGTGGTTGATTTATTCCAGTTTACTGTGTAGTCTGAGATGCTAGAGTATGAATTGATGAGCTTGATAAGTTCTTTGATTGAATTATTGGGATTCTGTATGAACAGGAGTATGTCATCTGCGTACAGACTGATTTTATGTGTTATGTTTTTAGTATGAATACCAGAAATATTGTTATTTTGACGGATTGCAGCTGCTAATGGTTCAAAAGTGCGACTAGTGATGGTGATAGTGGACATCCTTGTCTGGTGCCTCTGTGAAGTGTGAAGTGAAGTGAGATGAGGTTGTTTGTAATAACTGCTGCTTTTGGTTGGTTGTAGAGTGTTGTCCACAGTTTCCTAAAACAATTTGAAATGTGGACTCGTCGGACCACAGAACACTTTTTCACTTTGCATCAGTCCATCTTAGATGGGCTTGGGCCCAGCGAAGCCGGTGGCGTTTCTGGGTGTTGTTCATTAATGGCTTTCGCTTTGCATTGTAGAGATTTAACTTGCACTTGCAGATGTAGCGACGAACTGTAGTTACTGTGGTTTTCTGAAGTGTTCCTGAGCCCATGTGGTGATGTCCTTTACACACTGATGCCGGATTTTGATGCAGTACCGCCTGAGGGATCGAAGGTCACGGGCATTCAATGTTGGTTTTCGGCCTTGTCGCTTACGTGCAATGATTTCTCCAGATTCTTTGAACCTTTTGACGATATTACGGACCGTAGATGATGAAATCCCTAAATTCTTGCAATAGCTCATTGAGGAATGTTGTTTTTAAACTGTTCGACAATCAGCTCACGCATTTGTTCAGTAAGTTGTGACCCTCGCCCCATCCTTGTTTGTGAATGACTGAGCATTTCAGGGAAGCTGCTTTTATACCCAATCATGGCACCCACCTGTTCCCAATTAGCCCGTTCACTTGTGGGATGTTCCAAATAAGTGTTTGATGAGCATTCCTCAACTCTCCCAGTCTTTTTTGCCACTTGTGCCAGCTTTTTTGAAACATGTTGCAGGCATCGAATTCCAAATGAGCTAATATTTGCAAAAAATTACAAAGTTTACCTGTTCGAACCTTAAGTGACTTGTCTTTGCAGTGTATTCAATTGAACATAGGTTGAAAAGGATTTGCAAATCATTGTATTCTGTTTTTATTTACCATTTACACAACGGGCCAACTTCACTGGTTTTGGGTTTTGTATATGCAAAGAGCTCACAGGCTATTAGGATGCATTTCCTGAGCTGCACACAGTGTACATCACAGCAAAAATCATTGGCGTGTCGTCAGCATCATGTGAAAGTTCATTCTCCACACTCTCTCGTGTCTTGGCACCATTTCGCTGCACAATGCTACATGACAGAAAGAAGAATTTGGTTATATTGGCTCATGAGAAGGTCAAAATGAACAATTTAGACATGGATGAGTTTGTTAGAGCTTTTGCCCAGCAGGACAGGAAATTAATGCTGTGATAGAATGGGGAAATCAAATGTTATTGGGTTTAACCCCTCAGCTTACTGTAGATATAGATGCCTGCGGACATAGAGCTGCTCTATTTTAGCACGCAGTGACATTATTCTGTCACTAGATGGCAAACCCAGATCAGTCATTGCATATTCACGCGCAAGCCAAGCTCAAATAGGCTTTAGAACGATGGTGAGAGGGCCGGTGTGTATGTAGCCTGCCAGCAGGCTGTCTTGTTAGCGATGGGAGGGGGAGAGGGAGGGAAAAGAGAGCCTCCACGAAAGCCAGGGGTTTTTGAAATCCGCCCCTAACAAGCTGTCAACGTGGTTAGACTAATTAGGTCTTTGCATTGGCACTCAGCAACCGTAATTTATTATTTTTTTTCCCCAGTGAGAGCAGCATTTCAGAACTCTTTTACGAATGGGGGTAATTTTCGGCGAGAAGTACATTCCCCTGTTTTTGCAGCACGGTGACGCAACTTGCTGTATAGATAGACAGTTGTCCGACTGGAAAATGTAAAAGGACGAAACCACGTGCTAGTCACCAAAATTACCTTAATTCGCTGAAGAGTTCTGAAATGAGTGCCTGTGAGGTACAGTTCAGGAACCACACGCGAGAGACAGTAATCCAAAAAAAGTATGCCTTTAATGGAGTCCGAGTCAAAGTAAAAAAAAAAACACAGGAATTGCCAAGCCACAATCTGAAGTGCAAAAACAGTGTCGACAAGACAGACAGGGGTCAGAACCAGTAAGGCAGATGAGCAGAGGTACAAAAACGATAGGCAAAAATTCGTAGTCGATGAACAAAGCCAAGGGTCATACACAGGTCATCCAAACACAGCAATGGTGGTCATACAAAAATGGGTCTAAATCCAGAAAGACAAAAACAATACAGAAAGGGCAATGACAAGAATCGAAGTCGGACAATCCAGTAGAAGAGAAACAATACTCGATGGCATACAAGGCCCTCTGTACAAAGAAATATTGATAAAAGTTCTGACAAGGAGCTGGCTGTGAAAAGACTGCTTAACCCTTGTGTGGTGTTAGTATTTTTGTTACTCAGCCAGTGTTCATGGGTCTGGTGGACCCGCTAGAGTTTTGGGTTTTTAAAACAACACAAACAATTTTATGTCAAAATGCTCAACAGATGTTTAGTTCATCCCAACTACAAGTCATATGAACAGCAAACATGGTTAATATTTGCCCTTTACCTTTGGTAGATCACAATTATGAATCAATGTGCAACTGGTTTTTTTTAAATAAAATTTAATCAAAAAAGAAAATCAGGAATAATCAGGTGGAGTGAGTGGTAAAAAACAAATTTACGAATGAAGCAAGATGTTTCACAACTATTGATTTTTATTTATTTGAACTTAATATAACTCATTCAGGTCAGAAGTTGAAGACATACAGACGGGCTGCTCGTCTTCGTTTCGGTACTAATTGGTGTTCAATCTCATCCTCTTCTTCAAAGTCACTGTCAGACTCTGAATTTTCAGAAATGTGAGCTTCACATTCTGAAACCTCTTCCTCGACATTATCATCAGAAGCTTCTCTCTCTTCCAAAATCAATTGCAAGGCCCTCTCAGCAGATCATCTTTTGGCCATCTTGATCAGTTGTGATAAGGAACCACACTGGCAAAGCCATATTTATCGTGTTACGCCCCTAATTTATAGGTGGGATAGGGTATGAGAAAATAAAGTTTGGTTCCCGCAAGACAGAGGGTAAAATGTGCATGAATGTAAGCGCAGACGGTGTTTGTAGTTGAATTTTCGATAATGTTGCAAATTTGTGCGGGAGCGGGAGGGGCAGAAACAAAACAAACACACGCACACTATCAGTATCAGTTTGCAGGTGGGACAGAGTATGAGAAAATAAAGTTTGGTTCCCGCAAGAGAGAGGGTAAAATACAGGTGGGGGAGGGAAGGAGATTTGGGAGGAACCGGAGGGAGGAAGCAGTAATAAGATTGAGAATAGGACATACAGGATTAAGTGAATCATTGCATAAAATAGGTAAACATGCTGATGGGAAGTATGAACACTGTGGGGAGAGTGAGACAGTCCAGCATGTGTTAATGGAGTGTGTTAAGTATTGGGAGGAGAGGAAGACATTGAAAGCAGTAGTGGAGCAGGCAAAGGAAGTATTTCAACTGGAACATATTCTAAAGGTAAAGACAGTCAAAGGTCAGAGACAGATATTTGAGTTCCTTAGGAAAACCGGGATAATGGAAAGGATATAGGGATATTGGGAGTTTTTTTTTCCTTTTTTTGGGGGGGGGGGGTGTTTTAGTTGTCTGTACAACAGGAATATAGTCTAACTGCCTGATCTCTCGCCATAACCGTCAACCCAGTAGATGGCGGTAATGCCCCATGTTTCAGGAGGTAAACCGCCGCAAAACAAGAAGAGAGGGTAAAATGTGCAGGAATGTAAAAGCAGACAATATTGGGAGTTGAATTTGCAATAATGCTGCAACTTTATGCGGGAGCAGGAGGGGCAGAATGTAGGGATTTACGAAATGAACAAAGTGCGACAACCAGTCGAATACAAAAAGGAGGCTTTATTTCTGTAGGGGGAAACCCCCCAACAGAGCTGGCAACAGTACAATGTCCGCAATCCAAAATCAAAGTCCAATGGGCGTAATCCAGAATCAAAACCAGGGCACCAATCACAAAATCCATAGTCAGGCAAAAAGAGGTCGATAAACGAGAAAGCGGTACAATATAGGGAATATACAAAGCTCGTAGTCAGGCGGTCCAGTCAGAAAGACAAATCATTAAGAATCAAGGCGTAAACAAACGTGGCACAGGAAGCTCGGAAGAACGATCTGACAAGAAAGTGAACCAAACAGACATCTTATATACACATGCGGGGTAAACACATGACCAGGGAGAACAGGTGCAATCAATGGTAACAATGATCAGGGAGAGACACATGAGGAATAAACTAATTACATGAATTTGGCTGTAGCCAAAACGCAGACAGGGATCACAAGACAAACCTAAGTACAAAACAACAGCTCCGGTTAAGGAGTGCTGTAAAACCCCAGCGAAGCAATAACCAAACGGCGGATATTGCCTGGGTTGAAGGCCCTACGTGTTCTTTTAGTCTAACTTTAATTTGAGCATTCTTCTGGCTGGGGTGAAGCACAATATAATGGATATTATTCACCGTCCGAGGACAGTGCATGAAAGCGCAATGGTTACGATTTATCTGACTCCATATAACAGTTAGAATACAAAATTTAGCTAAAATCTCGTTAAAAATCTGACTCCAAATTAGAATTAGAATTGATAATTTAGGGAACACCTGCGTGAATCTCGAAACAGTGATAACAGTAACTTAAACTCTAAGGACAAACATGACGTGACTATACCTTGAATTCCAAACAGACAACCACCGCTGCTACATTAATGTTCCTGGGCATTAACACCATGTTCGAATCCTAAGTTCGTTGGTTAGGTTAGAGGTTGAAAGTCAACCAGCACTGCAACAGCATCTTTTGGCTTGAATTACAGTGAACTCAGATTCACTCCACACTTGGGCTATGAATCCGTATATTGGTAGATCCTGGCTGCCTAAATCAACTTAACAAACCGATTCCCACACCGGGCCGCTGGCCAGTCGTTCCTCAGTGGGGTTAAACTATTCCCCCAGGTATTCGCCGAGACGGGGCTAAGCAGAATAAAAAGATTAAAAGACACGAGACCACGCAAGCTAGAAAAGGAATAACAATAATTTAATTCACCAGGTAGGCACAACTTGAATCAAACAAATCAATGATAAGCCAATTACCGTTACATATAATTTAGAAGGATTTCGAGTATTTTCATACCTGGAAAAGATGAATGACGACGTGGAGCTAAAGTCGCTCCACGTGGTCGGGGAGAACTCAAATATTCCCCCGCTCCACAGAGCAAGGCAACCGGTGACTTACCCCAAGAAGAGACAGAAAAAGAAGCGAAAAAAGAAGAGCCGCCCGCCCCCTCAGGATCTCGTACCTTTAAAGGCTCCAAACCACACCTCCGAACAAGGTAGAGGGAAGGTTGGCCGAATCGGAGTTTTACTGGCCTAGGTGATAAGATAATTTGCACAGGGAGACTAGGGTAGTTGCTTGAATGAATCTTACAAACGAACCATAATTCCAAGGGAAATGAAACATGTTCCATTCAACTCCTTTGACTCCCCCGAGAATAAAGAGACCAAACATGATAGGAATGTGTGCTAAAATGATGCAGTTGTCATGGAAAAGCCTTAAAATGGAATATTATAGCCCAATAGTGTGATAAATATATGAGAGGTTCCTTTGAGGATATTGAACATAAACAAAATATGAATTTGATAGAGGTTTAAGTTGTTTTAAGCCAATTGAAGTAGCTGAGCTTTAACTTCAATGAAACCAGTGAATTTGAGTTCCAGAGATGCTGGGCCTGCTAGACTTGATGGCTCTCACCCCCCGCCGTGGGGAACAAAGGATGCCACTCTCACCGGCAGGCTGTAAGATTGTAAAAGTTAACTGCTCGCTCTGGATTGTGTCAGATCACCCAAACATTCAGATTTTACCAGCGTAATGAGCATGTGTTCCAGCACTAGAATTTTTGACCCATGTTTTGAGCTAAATCAAATATTCAGGTTCTACAGTGCTAAAGTGCCAAGATAAAAGAAAAGGAAAGCACAAAGTATTAGTGGAAATCCACAGAAACTTGCAGCAGAGATAATTAGGGATAGGCAAAGAGGCGACGATTAGAATTGAGCGACTGCTGAGAGATTGTTAGTCAATTAGTATGTGCAGCTATACAATCCTGAGTGCATGTTAGAAAGTTAGTAAAAATATACAAGATTAGTGTGGTTAGTAATTAGCAAAAACAATAAACTGTTAGTATGTGTTAGTAAGACAGTAAAAGAGAGAGGAAGGAAGAACACAAGATAATGAAAGAAGATTGAAACCCAGAAACCAATAAATCACCCGAATGAGTGGCACGCAAGACAAGGGACCGTGAGCAAAGATACACACATGACAAGACAGGGGAGACAAAGTGCAAAGCATGGAAATGAAAACATTGCATGGAAAACTAAATGATCGAAACATGAAAAATAATAAACAAGTATTTGACACTAACGTGTCTTTGTCCCCCGCCACAAAATGTGAAATCGTGTCAAAATGAACAATTTCTCGGTGTGACCTTGAGGATGGCGCGAAGGTCACCGAAATGGACTGGCGCTGGGGTATCACCCTAATACATGTTGACATAAGATTTGAAGTAAATCCGTCGATTCGTTCTTGAGATATGTCGCTGACAAGGCTATCAGTGTGAAAATCCACAATCTCTCGGTGTGACCTTGAGAATGGCGCGAAGGTCACCGAAATGGATTGGCGCTGGGGTATCATCCTAATACATGTTGACATAAGATTTGAAGTAAATCCGTCGATTCGTTCTTGAGATATGTCGCTGACAAGGCTATCAGTGTGAAAATCCACAATCTCTCGGTGTGACCTTGAGAATGGCGCGAAGGTCACCGAAATGGACTGGCGCTGGGGTATCACCCTAATACATGTTGACATAAGATTTGATGTAAATCCGTCGATTCGTTCTTGAGATATACTCAGCAACAAAAGTTTCTGTGACACCATTTATGTGTATGTTATAAATGACACACAAAGATCCCAATGCAATCAATATGTTTATTTAACAGGAGAAACACTGACTTTTCAGTGCCAACGTCACTCAAAACGAAAAATGTCATTTTCATGCGTCATGAAGCACTTGTCTGACGTCTAACCAATTGTGACCTTCACACTTCAATACCGGGTGTGACTTCCTCGTGCCATGATGCAAGCAACGCATATCCGGCGCATGGACCGAATCAGATATGCCAGAAATTGCTGTGGGATGTCATTCCAAATCTGACGTAGACGTTGTCGCAATTCCTGGAGTGTAGCTGGCGGGTTATCCAACCGCCGCAAACGTCGATCCATCTCGTCCCAAAGATGCTCGATTGGGGACATGTCTGGGGATCTGGCTGGCCATGGCAGGACATTGACATGTTGTTGCATCAGATACTGCTGTACAATCCTTGCAACGTGTGGTCTGGCGTTATCATGTTGCAGCGTTATTCCAGGACCATGTTGCATCAAAAACGGTACCACCAATGGCCGTAGCACTTCATCGCGATATCTTTGACCTGTCAGATTTCCATCAATAACAAGCAAATCTGTTCTGTTTCTAGCCGTGATCCCTCCCCAAATCATGACACTACCACCTCCAAAACGATCAAATTCCTGAACACAGTTGTTGGCATGACGTTCTCCACGTCGACGGTATACACGTAAACGACCATCACATCGGTTAAGCATGAATCTTGATTCATCAGTGAAGAGTACAAGATCCCACTGACGTTGGATCCACCGTCGATGTTGTTGTGCCCACTGTAGACGCAGTCGTCGGTGTTGTACTGTGAGTATTGGACATCTTGCTGGCCGACGTGGGACAATGCCAAAATGACGGAGACGGCGACGGATTGTCTATGCAGACAGTCGCCTCAAACCAGGTATCGTTCTTGCAGTTATGGTTGCAGGTTGGAATCAATTTCGGAGATGGGTTGTTCGAATCCAGTTGTCCTGTCTGGGAGTGGTTACTCGTGGACGGCCGCTGCGAGGACGGTCTCTGACATGTCTTGTCTGCTGATGACGCTGCCATAAGTTCCAAATGGTGTTTCGGTGGACATTCAGGCGATGAGCAACTTCCCTCTGCGAGGTTCCGGATTCAATCATCCCAATGGCCCTCCACCGATCATTTTCAGACAGTCTTGGCATTTAGAGGGTAGAGTTCCTGATCCGAAATGGCTGTGTTTTCGATAAGTGATGCTTCCGTCGTTCATCAGGCACAATGTGAACATTCCAAAAATTCTCCTCTTTTATTGCCATCCACAAGCATGATTTACGCACATTTTCACGTGCAAAGTCATTTTCTCGCATTTTCATGATTTCCATTTCAATGCTGTGTTTACGTGTACTGTTTCAGTCTGATATCACCATGTATGACAATTTCATAATTGCGTTATGAAAAATAATTAACAATATTGGTGTCACAGAAACTTTTGTTGCTGAGTATATGTCGCTGACAAGGCTATCAGTGTGAAAATCCACAATCTCTCGGTGTGACCTTGAGAATGGCGCGAAGGTCACCGAAATGGACTGGCGCCGGGGTATCACCCCAATATATGTTAACATGGAATTTGAAGTAAATCCATCGATTCGTTCTTGAGATATCTCGCTGACAAGGCAATCTGTGTGAAAATGCACAATCTCTCGATATGACCTTGAGAATGGTGCGAAGGTCACCAAAATCGACTGCCGCCGGGGCCTCATCATCATACATGTTGACATGAAATTTGAAGAAAATCCGACAGTTTGTTCTTGAGATATCGCTCTGACAAGGCCAAAAGTGTGAAAATCGACAATCTCTCGGTGTGACCTTGAGAATGGTGCGAAGGTCACCAAAATCGACTGGCGCCGGGGCATCACCATCATACATGTTGACATCAAATTTGAAGAAAATCCGACAATTCGTTCTTGAGATATCGCGCTGACAAGGATTCGAGACGTACGGACGGACGTAAATACTATGTCCCCCGCTAATGAATGTTGCCACCAAATATGAAATCAATCCGAGGCCTCCTTCTTGAGATATCGCGCAGACAAGCATTTCAGTGTCAGAATCTATCATACCTCGGTGTGACCTTGAAAATGTCGCGAAGGTCACCAAATTCGACTGGCCCCGGGACATTACCCTAATACACGTTGACACCAAATTTGAAAAGAATCCGATGCTTACTTCTTGAGATATCGCGCAGACAAGCATTTCAGTGTCAGAATCTATCATACCTCGGTGTGACCTTGAAAATGTCGCGAAGGTCACCAAATTCGACTGGCGCCGGGACATTACCCTAATACATGTTGACACCAAATTGGGAAAAAATCCAATGCTTACTTCTTGAGATATCGCGCAGACAAACATTTCAGTGTCACCTTGAAAATGTTGCGAAGGTCACCAAATTCGACTGGCGCCGGGACATTACCCTAATACATGTTGACACCAAATTGGAAAAAAATCCGATGCTTACTTCTTGAGATATCGCGCAGACAAACATTTCAGTGTCAGAATCTATCATACCTCGGTGTGACCTTGAAAATGTTGCGAAGGTCACCAAATTCGACTGGCGCCGGGACATTACACTAATACATGTTGACACCAAATTGGAAAAAAATCCGATGCTTACTTCTTGAGATATCGCGCAGACAAACATTTCAGTGTCAGAATCTATCATACCTCGGTGTGACCTTGAAAATGTCGCGAAGGTCACCAAATTCGACTGGCGCCGGGACATTACCCTAACACATGTTGACACCAAATTTGAAAAGAATAAGAGGCTTCCTTCTTGAGATATCGCGCAGACAAGCATTTCTGTGTCAGAATATATCATACCTCGGTGTGACCTTGAAAATGTCGCGAAGGTCACCAAATTCGACTGGCGCCGGGACATTACCCGAATACATGTTGACACCAAATTTGAAAAGAATCAGAGGCTTCCTTCTTGAGATATCGCGCAGACAAGCATTTCAGTGTCAGAATCTATCATACCTCGGTGTGACCTTGAAAATGTCGCGAAGGTCACCAAATTCGACTGGCGCCGGGACATTACCCTAATACATGTTGACACCAAATTTGAAAAAAATCCGATGCTTACTTCTTGAGATATCGCGCAGACAAGGTTTCGGGACGTACAGACGTACGTACGGACGGTCGTGAATACTATGTCGACAACAAGAAATCTAAACTACCAAAACACAATACACAATCCTAAGAATGGTCAGACAGGCAGTGGTCACTAAACACAAGAATCCTAAACATGGCAGAGCCAGGCACAGAACTTAAACATGACAAAGGATCATGGCATAGCAGAACTACCAAAACCAAAAGAAAACAACACAGAAAACACTATCAGTAGCCCCGGAAAGGAGGAAGACTGAGTGAAAGTACACAGGACCTACACTTTCCACACTTTTATTAGCCCCGGGTCCAGTGGACCCAAACACTCTGTCTGCAATATAAATGCGTTGGGTGGGTGTACAGTATGTGGTCATTGAAAATTTGTTTTGATTTATGTTCTTCACATAAAATGAGCCAAAGCCAATGAATTCAGGTTGAAAAAATAATTAATTGTTTAATTTTTCTTTTGATAAAAGCTGAAAACGGGTCCCACAGACCCGAACACCATACAAGGGTTAAATAGACGATAGGGAAGTCACATGGTATGCAGGAAGCAGGTGTAACTTCACAGATTTAACTAGAGTGCTCGTTAGTAAGTTAGTAATCTAAATACAAGGATTAGTTGTGTTAGTAGACTATGATACAAAATACAAATGTTAGATTTGTTAGTAATCAGAACAGTAAGACGAAGGAAGTAAACAAGAATCGAAGGAATATAGTAAGTGAGCACGCAAACAGGGTAAAGACAGACTGAACCAACTAGATCACAAGACAGGGGAGACAAGTGCAATGGAACTGAGAAATGGAATGAACTAAAAACCTGAGTATTACCATATACAAAAAGAATAAATAAAGGACAAAATCATGAACATGAACATAAACATGACCAAAAACCATAACCATGACAGTGCCAGTACATAAACCTAATAATAATAACAACATTGTTTTTCTCCACTGAACGTACCCCATTATTTAGTCGCTTTTAGATGGTAGTGGAGCGGGGTAGTTGAAAAAAAGTGCAAATGGTGATACAAGCAACAGACTTTGCATGAGAACTCTTAATATCCCCATAAATCAAAATCAACCTCTGGCCACTTCAATTTATAGTTATATCCAAGATGGCCGACACTTTTTCAAAATGGTGGCAAATTTGCTCTATATTTTGAATATGTTCAGCCTATAAGCTACAAAAATTGCATATTTTCCACACAATCATTGTGAATTCATATATCTCGGGATTCTTACAGTCATAAAGAGATAAACTAAACCAACCCTTCTAATCCTTATCCTTTTACCACCAATACAACATGTAAGCACTTTCAGATATGGGATACAACTAGGCTCAGATATGTTACAATCCTACCCCTAGCCCGATCATTCATCCAATGCTATTTAATTCCCGTGTGATCTGTACACCTTCCAGAAGACTATAGCCCCGTCTTCTTTGGCTCGGCTCTCCCGCGCTGGTACATCCTTTCAATTCAGGTGCGTCTGTTTAACTTTAAAATGGGGCTAGAGAAACAGGATTTGGGAAACTAATGACAACTTTCTACCATTAGCTTGCATTGAACCCCATGCTGAGTTTCACAGCTATAGTGTCAACCAGTGTGCCCTGGTAGTGCAATGACACTACACTATTACAATGTTATACAGTATCTCACAAAAGTGAGTACACCCTTCACATTTCGACTATTAATTTAGTATATCTTTTTAAGGGACAACGTTACAGAAATGAAAACTGAATATATTCTAGAGTAGTCATTGCACAATAGGTGTAGCAGTGTAGATTTACTGCACTGTCCAAATAACTGAACAAACAGTCACTATTTCCAAAATGGGTGGCAACAAAAGTGAGTACACCTCACCGTCAACATGCCAAATTGTGTCCATAGTGTCAATATTTATTGTGACCGCCATTGTTGTCCAGCACTGCCTTGATTCTCCGAGGCATGGAATTCACCAGAGCTGCACAGGTTGTTGCTGGGATCCTCCACTCCTCCATGACAACATCACGGAGCTGGTGGATGTTGGACACCTGCTGCTCCTCCACCATCCTCTTGAGGATGCCCCACCGGTGCTCAATGGGATTCAGGTCTGGAGACATACTTGGCCATACCATCACCTTCAGCTTCTTCAGGAAGGCAGTTGTCATCTTGGAGGTGTATTTTGGGTCGTTATCATGTAGGAAAACAGCCGCGCAGCCCAGTTTCTGAAGGGAAGGCGTCATGTTCTGCTTCAGAATCTCACAGTACATGTTGGATCCATTATTCCATTAATGAAGTGCAGCTCCCCAGGACCAGAAGCACTCATGCAGCCCCAGACCATGATGCTGTCAGCACCATGTTTGACTGTAGGCAGTACACACTTGTTTTGATACTTCTCACCATCTGAGCCGAACAAGTTTATCTTGGTCTCGTCAGACCACAGAACTTGGTTCGAGTAGTTCATGTTCTTGGACTGGTTGTCTTCAACAAACTGTTTTCGGTCTTTCTTGTGGGCTAGCTTCAGAAGAGGCTTCCATCTTGGCTGACGGCCATGCAGACCAACTTTGTGCAGAGCATGGCGTATGGTCTGAGCACTGACAGGCTGTTATCCCACTGCTACAACCTTGTCAGCAATGCTGCTAGCACTCCTGCGTCTGTTTTCTGAAGCCAACTTGTGCACTGGCACAGAGCACGAGGACTCAACCTCTTCGGTCGACCCTGACGAGGCCTTTTCCGAGCAGAACTCGTCTTGGAAAACCACTGGATAACCTTGGCCACCGTGCTGCAGCTCAGTTTCATGGTTTCACAGATCTTCTTGTTGCTTAGACCATCTTTGTGGAGAGCAACAATTCTCTGTTTCAGATCCTCAGAGAGTTCTTTCCCACAAGGTGCCATGTTGACCCTACAGTGACCAGAATGAGAGCATTGCACCTAAAGCACTACAATTTAACCCTTCAACTTGTTACACAACCTCATATGGCCCAGTCGAACAGACAAAAGCATGAACATGATGAACAAGTCGCGTTTCATTGCTTGGTTGACCATAATCAATTGGGGTGTGTACTCACTTTTGTTGCCATCCATTTTGGAAATAGTGACTGTTTGTTCAGGTATTTGGACAGTGCAGTAAATCTTCACTGCTACACATATTGTACCATGACTACTCTAGAATATATAGAAGTTTCACTTCTGTAGCATTGTCCCTTGAAAAGATATAATAAATTAATTGTCAAAATGTGAGGGGTGTGCTCACTTTTGTGAGATACTGTATTTACCTTTATGTTCATGTTTTCAAATTAGAATGAAAATTAATTAAAAAGAGCTTAATTATTTTCTTACTTGCAAAAATAAACTGATCCAGCTAGATTTACCCCAGATCAATCTATTACCTGACCTTTTAGTGCACATATGAACTTATACGCAAATATTTTACTCTTTGGTGGCCATTTTGGATATGATGACAGCCATCTTGGATGTTTCTAGAAACTATTTTACATAATCTTAGTACTTGTAGGCTTGCTCTCAATATTTTAGCATAAACTGACAATGATAAAGAAATGTACTGTATATGTGATTAAGGAATTAAATGTCCATATTCATATATCGGAAGGAAGCCATTTTGAAAAACTGTCAAATTCTGTGTGGCCGGAGGTTGATTATGAGACAGGAGACAAAGAAGAATAGTTATGCCGAATTTCATGCTTGTATCACTATTTGCACTTTTTCCCTGCTATTCTCAAGTTACCCACTCCACTATGGCATGGGGAGAGATTTGTGTCTTCAATTGCAACTTGATTATTCTTGACTTGGAAAATGAGTTAATAAAGGGAAACCATCTAGAATTACCCAGGACTAATTGTTGTCAATAATTGCCTCCGAATTTTCAGGTCTAATGCCAGCCCTATGAGTGTTCAACTTCAAATTTGAACAATCAGTATGCTGCGTTCGTGGACGAATGCAGGGCACTCACAAAGCCCTGGCTTTCGTGCAGCCTCTCTTTTCCCTCCCTCTCCCCCTCCCATCGCAAACAAAAGAGCCTGCTCGCAGGCTAGTGTGTATGCAGGATTTTATTTCTATCGATTTTTATTTTTATTTTATTCTATTAACCTTTTTTGCAGGGAAGTCCCACTGGGGCGCCCTGATTGCAAACTATTCAATTACAATGGGAATTAAGTGACAAATGCAATTAAAATGACACAAAATTCACGAACAGTAAGTGCAGATAAAAGGCAAAACAATTTTTTTTTCAAAATATTATTAAAAAGTAATAATAAATAAAACCAAATGCAGACAAAGAATAATTACATAAATCAAAACTAAAAGCAAGTACATCTGGCCTCTTTTACTGTCATATCCAAAACTAATTTATTGTTGGACTTGAACAGGATAAGGCAATCTATCTTCAGAGTATCCTGACAATTATTCCACAAACAGGAGAAAATGCACTGAAATTGGTACAGCCCAGATTTGTTCTGGTCCTGGGTTCATCTAAAATAATCCACTCTTGTGATCGGATATGCTGACTTGTCAATTATCCTGACTAATTGAGCTGATTGGTTGCCCACGCAAACATAGATTTGTGCATAGATTAGATCGAAGAAAAATGTTTCATGAAGGGAGCAAAGAGAAAGTTAAAATGGGGGGAGGGGACCTTGAGACCTTGTAAGTGTAAATGTATTAACAAAAACCAAACATTTTGAATAAGAAATGCCATAGCATTTTTTTTTTTTTTTGCTTAAGTGTATTAATGTCTGGAGGGATGGATTTAGGGGTGGGATCCTTAGGCCTCAGAATACCCACCACTCTAGACACTAGACGACCACTGTGTACAATTACACCCCCCAGAAATTTTCACTGCACCCCAGTCGGAGCAGGCTGGATCCGTCCCTGCTGAGAATTACTTTTTATATGCGGATTTAATAGATATAACACGTTGCTGCGTTGTTGCTGGTAATCGCTAATCATTAATCTGTGAAAATCGAGGGTGGGCTTAAGAAGAGTAGCCTAAACAATATCCAGTAGCGGTTGAATCACTGAAAATCTCCGTAAAAATGTACCGCTAGTCTGAATAAAGCATAATGTGCTACATACACGCAGATTGTAATTTTCTGTATACTGTTTCATCATTTCATCGGTAGAGGGAGAAAACTCAGGTTATGTTTGCTGTTTAATAGCCTTCTGTTTGACGATGTTGGTTTATTCTAAAACATTTATACTGTAAATACACAGTAGAATGTTTTCTGTGCACATCTCATTGTGTCATAAACACAGGAACAAATATATCAATTTACATGCGAAATTATATTTTAAGTTACACCTTGCTGCAATATCCTGAAAACGACAGAGCTCACATTCCATGTCTTTTTTCCTTCAATTGGAATTGGTTAAGTGTACAGTAATTCTTAGTTTGATATTTGTTTGGCGTATAGACTTCCCCTCTGTATGTACAGTTTGATGGATTTAGTTTGAATGCATATCCCTTCTTCTGCGATCAGACAGTCTCTTATGTGCGACCGCGTTTCTTGATTTTCATACAGAGACATTATTGGCTAAGCGCTCCAAAATAAGGGGAAATGCGATGCATCTTCTCTACTGACATCTTGCTTATTGAACGATAATTTTGCTCATTACGTATGAATTTTAAGGACTGATGAACGGGCCTCACGCTGCGGATTTAAACAAATCCTTTTTCATTTTGACATCTGGAGCTCGCGGCCTTTGTATTATCTAAGCCGTGGCTTCTTTCACACGTGGCATGAAATACTTGAGTGCAATGGGACATTACTCATTAATCAAGTATAGGTTTCTAAAAATAATGTCACGCAGGGCTGCATTGTTTTTAACAGAAGAATTTGGTTTTTCCTTTCTGTATTTGTGATAATATACAGCGCCCTCAATAATTATTGACACCCCTGGTGAAAATGTGTTCTTTAGCATCTAATAAATTCAGTTTTTCTAAATAATAAAGGACCACAATGAAAAAAAGAGGTAAATCCACCCTTCTATTCAAGTGCATTTATTCAGTGAGAAAAAAATCCCACAGTAAGAAATAATTCTTTTAAATCAAATCATGTGTGCCACAATTATTAGCACCCCTGATGTTAATACTTTGTACAACCCCCTTTTGCTGACAAAACAGCACCTAATCTTCTCCTATAATGCTTCACAAGATGGGAGAATACAGAAAGAGGGATCTTTGACCATTACTCTTTGCACAATCTCTCTAAATCATCCAGCAACCCGGGTCCTTTTCTCTGCACTCTCCTCTTCAGCTCACTCCACAGGTTTTCAATGGGGTTGAGGTCTGGGGACTGAAATGGCCATGGGAGGAGCTTGATTCTGTGTCTGGTGAACCATTTCTGTGCAGATTTGGCCTCATGTTTCGGGTCATTATCTTGCTGAAAGACGAAGTGATGACTCATCTTCAGCTTTCGGGCAGAGGCCACCAGATTTTGATTTAAAATGTCCTGGTATTTCAAAGCATTCATGATGCCATGCACCCTAACAAGGTTCCCAGGGCCTCCGGAAGAGAAACAGGCCCACAGCATCACCGATCCTCCCCCATACTTCACAGTGGGCATGAGGTGCTTTTCTGCATATTCATCTTTTGAATTCTGCCAGACCCACTTAGAGTGTTTGTTGCCAAAAAGCTCTATCTAGGTCTCATTTGACCAAAGCACAAGGTATCAGTTGAAGTCCCAGTACTGCTTAGCGAACTCCAGACGTTTGCGTTCATGATTGTGAGTGAGAAAAGGTTTTTTTCGTGCATGCCTCCCAAACAGCTTGTTGGCATGTAGATAGCGCCTGATGGTTGTTTTGCAGACTTTGTGATCCCAAGATGCTACCATTTGTTGCAATTCTTTAACAATGAGCTTTGGAGAACTTTTTATTTCTCTTACCATCCTCCTCACTGTGTGTGGTGGAAAAATAACCATGCGATCACACGCAGGCTTGTTTACCACTGTTCCAATTATTTTAAACTTCTTAATGATTCCTCTGACAGTAGATATGGGCAGGTGCAGGCGAGTGGCTATTTTCTTGTAGCCATTGCCTGACTTGTGAAGGTCGACACACATCTGCCTTACTTGAATGGTGGGTTCCTTTGTCTTTGCCATGTTGAAGAGTGAATAAGAGAAATGGCCTCTGTGTCACGTCAAATTCATACCCCAGGGAAACAGGAAATGATGAATTACTAATTAAATGTTCCTAGATACTCTTATCAACTTTGTAAACTACTGTAGAAATTTCTTAGTCAGGGATTTTTTTCTCCCTCAAAATTCACTTGAGTTGAAGGTTACATTTTTCTTCAGTTTTCAGTGTGAGAGTATACTTCTGCAATAAAAATTGAATCTATTTTAAGGCTTTTAACACCAGGGGTGCCAATAATTATGGAGGGCGCTGTAGCTATCCTTAAACACATCCCACGTCCCAATCCATCGGTCCAAATCTCTAAACTTAACAGAGCCGGTAAACCCCTCAATTGGATAAATACACTAATCACAGACTAATAAATCTTTTTTTGACCAGTTTAATAATAATACAATGACCGGTACACTTAGCCTCCGTTGCAGACGTCTTATGGTGTTCGGTTAACTTCCCTCCCCCAACAACGTCTGCGCACTCGAGCAAGGTTTTTGTGTTCCACCAATCAGAAACTAGCTCTTAAAATCCAGGAGCTAATTATATATGCATAAACATATAAATCCAAAATGGGGGACGGTGGCGAACATGTTTTCTCTCGAGCTTTGGATAAAATCTGCAAAACCTTCAATATTGAAAATATGAATAGCTTACAAAAACAAGCAATGAACAACTTAGTTATCCAGAGGAAAGATGTCTATGTAAATTTGCCAACAGGATTTGGCAAATCGCTCATAAGCATTCTGATTGGCTCATCAAGCACAATCACATTACGTCAAGGAACACAAAACCTCGCTCAAATGCGCAGATGTTGTTGGTGGAGGGAAGTTAACCGAACACCATAAGACGTCTGCAACGGAGGCTACGTAACACTCAAAATATAAATTTGTAACTTGTAACAAAATGTTTCACAAATTCATTTGTTCCATAAGAGATGATAAATTAATTTGTTAAAATCACTCCAACAAAATTTATTTGTTCAGGAAGTAACAAGTTAGTTCGTTGTATTAACAAAGTCAAATTGTTGCTGTATTAACAAAATACGCCTACTCTGTTAGACTAACAATTAGGTGACAAGCGTGTTTTGCTAACACGATTGGATCATAAATTATTTTGTTAGGGTGTTTGTTAAAATAAATCTGCACAATCCGATTATGCGACCAATGTACATGTAGATGAAATAATTTAAGTGCGTACTTTTACTACGTCACAGTGAAGTGGTAATGCAAGAAGGGAGCAGTAGGTCTAAGTCGACTTTTTAAATAATGCCAATAAGCTGCTGACAAATCAGCTGTTAAAGGAACAAAAACAGGCATCAGAGGCAGTCTCCTCATGTTTAATGACCTGGTTTGCGGCAGATAAAATATGGTGGGATAGGAATATCATCTGCACGCACAAATATCTAGATTGCGACACAAAAATAAAGATAGTAAAGTTACAACATTGTCGGTGTATGTTGCGAAATATTAAAACTTAAAGAATGATGACATATTGCTAGTAGCCTACACAGAGAAAAGATGGCATAGGTTAAAACTCGCCTTCCCGTTGCGTTCCTGCTCATTTCAAGATCCTTCGCAGTTAGGCGACACAAATTGATGCATGCGATCAACAATGAAAAGTGGCAACAGAAAATTTGCTGGGGCTGTGCGGAAAAGTAACAAACCTATTTTGTTAAGACGATGGACAAAATCTATTTTGTTAATATTTTTGTTAGAATAACAAACCGTATTCAGTTGCATCAACAAATTAATTTGTTGCAAAGCCATTACAAATTAGTTTTTCTGAAATTTTAACAAAATGAGAAAATCAAAAACATACATGGCACTGTCCAGGACCATATTTTAAACCTGCATGAGACCGTAAACCTCAAAACTGGATATTAGACATTTGGAATCTCATTCACTAATTATGCTATTTACCGACACCAGTTTCATACAAAACTTTTTGCAATGCACATGTACAGTATACTGCACGTTTATATGTCACCGGCACTAGGCCTATTACTTTTCCTATGCACGATCTATGTGACTCATACATTTACGCTGTGTCGCGATATTCTCGTGTATGTCTCGTGTATTTCTCCCAATAATCTCACGTAGAAATGGCACTGTCTGCTGGCCTGTATGGTATGATGGTGTTGTGTGGTGGGCCCTTCAGTAGGCGAGGCTACATAGGCTACTGTACAGACTGATTAGGCTAATTGTAATATTTCTGATTGTTTCAATTTCATTATTTGTATCAAAGTAATCTTAATGAATGTTTGCTGAGGTTTTTTGCATTGCCAACAGCATAGATGAAAGTACCTATAAGAATGAATGAAAGAATGGACTATGGCCGAATCAATTCATTAATCAATAAACAAACAAATGTGCGAATTAACTAAGCCAACATTTTGTGTTGTTCTTGTCCTTTTGGCTGATATCAATCCGTGTGGGACACAGCACATGCAAGATTGCAGAATAAATAAATGAATATTTTTCTAAAAATATCATGTAGGCCTACCTGTGGCGAAGAACCTCAGTGCAACACCCACAGTCTGTGGCACTGGAAGCGCCCAACTGCGGCTGGTCACATGGCCATGATGTGGTTCCAGCAGCTGGCAAATGTACGTCAGTCCCTGGGCAGAAAACCGGTACCGCTCGTACAGGACCTCCTCGGGGAAATCGAACGGGTCCTGCCAGTCTCAGTACACGCACTCTCTCCGGAGCGCTCCTCTTGGTATCTGTACTGCTTCCTCCACGGGATTTTCAAGAAATGGGCAGGCCATTTTTCCAAGACAATGACTGGCCAGTAGGTGGTCTTATATACCCACTGAGATCTTATCCTGAACTTCACCTGCTCCAGAGCATTCTGCATAATTTACCACGGCAACGTACCCCACTAAAAAGTGAACCAGCTTCGTGATACGGAAAACCCAGGGTTAATCCAGAAGTTACCTCACTAAGCCGAAATCCAGCTTCATGAGACAGGCCCCAGGTTTCAGTGTATACGAACTGCACTGTGGTTAACTCGAGTTTACCATTTGTGTACCCACCAGTGGCTACTGGTGAAATGGCAATAGAGGAAGCTCAAAACCATCCCTTAAAAATAATGATTGGACATGACCTGTTTTCTATCATTTAATAAAATTTTATTTACTTGGAACTCAAAAAATCCTTAGGATTGTCATGTATCACCAGTTCTGCTTGTTAAGTTAGAATGAGCACTGATATTTATTGCCCTCTTTAATATTCATTTAAATTACCATTGCAGAAACTCCAAAAACTCTCAACACTATCAGGTGCGGCCAGTTTTCATTAATGACGCATATCTGTCAACTCTCACGCATTCGGATTTCTTACGTTTTTCTTTACTCATAGGTTGGAAAATTCTGCACTCAGCTGGCTCATGGGGCGCCGTGTGGATTGGTCGCCGAGGTTCATGTAGATGAAAGTCATGACAATCCATTCTTTTCTACATTCTTAATCGCTGAATGTAGGAGGATATGCCTGTGGTACCCAGTTCCCACTACTGTCAGTTATACCTGAGTGGCATTTGTGAATAGCAACTGGCGAGGAGTGGGACCCCTCCCTCGGTAAGTTGTAGGTCGATCGATGGGTGTGGCTAGTGAAATTGAACTAAAACAAGACTACGTGCAACCAAATATATGGCTGGGCCGTCAAGTGCTGTATGAGAATGTGGGTCCAAGAAAAGGGTGCTAAATGAGGCAAACCTCACGCAATTATATGAAGTGCAAGTGTAGTAATGAACTGGAGCTGGTAAATTATTCACAAAGTGGGTAGGGAGAGTGGGAGGGTGTGTGAGTGAGGAAGTGGGAATGAGTGAGAGTGTGGGAGGTAGTGGGAGTGGGGGGTGCGGGGGGTGGGGGGACATTGAGTAGGGGAAACATATCAAAAGCTATTTATACATTTGAATAGACCAAGAGCGAGAGTAAGGGTAGCAGTTATTGATTTTGAATGTGAATTTGAGAGAGATAGCGGCAGTATATGTAGATAGCAGTTAAAGTAATTTGGAATATTCCTGAATTGAATGAAACACTAAAGTTGTCATTACAGTTGTGCTAACCGGGGACGTGACGTGACTTTATAGTGAGGGTGTGAGAACGAACTCCGTGCATGTTATGGACAAAGAATCCACAGCTTCGAGTAAAACAGCTTTAAGGGATAGTTCACAGTCATAGTGTTGTTAATGACATCATGTCACATCCGCAAAACTAACTGGCATACAAATGCCACTTTGCTGGCTATATATAGCAAGTCATTATGAAATCAAAAACACAAACAAACTAAATTATTATTGCAACTAGAAAAATGAAAACTACACCCACACTCAGCTCTGAGGGGCTAAGTTCTGTAATGTGAGCCCCTCAGAGCTTACCTAGATGGAAAACGTCGGGCTAGCCCTGACAAAATGAGTTCTGCAGACTCTAGTGTGATCGTTTGGGACAAAGGGCTTGCGATTTATAGCTCGAATCCACGCCTGTTGTTGTCTCTTGCCACAGGGAAAAAAAAAAAAAAACGTTGTGCCCCCGTCTTTATGATACCGAGTTATGTATCCCTCTACGCAACAAATAGTCACTATATTTCCTTTGGCCCCACATCAGCTATATTGGGCATGCGCGCGCAGACTTCCGGTGTTATGGATTTCTCAGAAATGCACAGGGAGAGAACACAGAGAACACAACACACTCGGAACAAGGGGGGAGAGACGCCATATGCAGGGATAACAGAATTTAATAGAAGCCAGCCTGCCTGCCAATCATCGGCCAACCAATCGTTGAAGTTGTTGCCTGCTGGCTGACCAATCGCTGAAACCATTCGTTGGCCAACCAATCGTTGAAGTTCTTCCTCACCGGCTGACCAATTGCTTAACTTCTTCCTTGCCGGCCAGTCAATCGTTGTGTGATGGCGCAGGTGTTTGGACACCAGGAGCAGTGGCTCAAAATAAAAGATAAATCCAGCAGCGTGCTGGTCTAAAACAAACGGAAATAACAAGGATCGCGCTACCCACGGACCTAACGTAGTCCGTGGTAGCCAAAATGCGAGCTCAACAAAATATAGGATCCTGCCTATACTCTCCCTTCTCACACTAATACTTTAATGCAGCTAAGATCCTGCCCATCCTCTCACTTCTCAAAATACCTTACCGGCTCAAGCGTCAAAAGTAAAATGACACTCCAGCAACAGGAACCAGGAAAGGCAGGAGCTTCAATCGAGTCCGGGCGATGCCCCCAATCAATGCCAACTGGCTAAGGAATCCGATGGTGAGCAAACCGATATCGTCCCGGACGAGAGTAACAAAAGGAGCTAACAGAGCTCCGAAACCATGACACGTTGAACTTGATTACTCAGGCACTCACTCACTCTCTTATTCACTCAGCGACATTCGCGTTTATAGGGGCCAATACCTTTTCACAGCACTATATTTGTAGATCTAGTCATCTTTTCCTGCTTTCAGCGCACAAGCCTCTGCACAAGCGTCGTTTCCACCGAACGCGAAACTAATTTTTTGCCTGACCAGATTACTATCAAAGTCAATGCAAGGACACAAATACACACAAAAAGATTTGTATTTTGCACTGGACGACGCAAATCACATAGGAGACGCGACGTGACGTGAATGGCTCGCGCGAACAGCACAAATGCATGAAATTCGCATTTCGCTGCAGGTCCAAATATTTTTTTGTGAAAAATTAGCACGAGTAGAGGGGTGTTCTGAATAGAATCATTGCTGCCATGTTGGTTGGCTAGGCCACCTGGGATCCAGCAGTCAAACTCTCGCGAATAAAGTGAGGAGAAATTTCATTTTGCTTCCGGTGGAAACTTGGCTTCAATCATAGCCAAATTTTAACGTGAGCTTTTTAAAGAGGATAAATATCAACAAATTGAAAAAAATGAACGGCCTGGAAAAATTTTGCAGTTGCAAATGAGGATAGGGAACCGCTAGTATTGGCAGTATTTAAGGTACTCATGTAGCCGTCACTTTTTGTTTCTGTAATCTACTTTTTGCTTATGAATATAAATGTGCTGCCTTGGTTGGGCACTCCTGACATTGAGAAATTTCTGGATGGTGCTCCAACATTAGCTGCTACTTGTGCTGGTCAGAGTAAAACGGAAAGAGTGAAGTACATGCTTATTTTAATGTTTATAAATTTAATGAACACTATGCTAATAATCAGTTTATACATATATATTTTTACATGCTCTGGAAACATTACAGTATACTATTTGAAGTGACTTCATTTTTAATGTTTCAGGCATTCTTTAAACCAAAAATCCTTAAAAGTCCCCATAGCAGCCATTGTAAATCATGCAAATTCAGTGGACAATTGCCAACTAATTACTATACTCACCATAGGTCTGCTTGGGTGCCCTGCAATCAGGGGCCCCCGCGGGCCACCCACCAAAAAAGTATGCGAGTGCGGTGCAGTTGCAGGGGCAAGCAAAAATTTTACTGCGGGTGTGGGTGCAAAAAAAAAATTGCAGGTTCAGTGCGGGTTTAAAAAAAAAATTGCGGGCCCACAGCAAATTTACAACCCAGAAGACGTGCGTTCATTATATCTCAGGCTCAAGTATGTCACATTTACAACAATAAAAGTCATTCTATTCAATAAGTGAGCACAACAGAATAACCACTATGAGAAGTATACCCATATTGTGTGTTTCACTATTTTGTTGTCACACCCACACAAATTAGGAAGGTACTCAAAAAATATGGCTTCTTCTTCTTATAGCCAGTATGGCTTATTTTCAAAGTAGATGTCATAAATGAGTGCTATACTACTTACATGTACTGTCAGTTACAATCAGAATTGCAATTAGCCACCCCATTGCTGTCAGCAGTAACTCCTTTCCAATGGTAATCACTTATGTCAATTGCAATTCTCCTCGCTTAGTTGGATCTTGGTTGAATATCAGTTTTCTTTCTTGATCTTGATGTGACTACTTGTCAAATGAAGCCAAAAGAATATGAATTTACATTCTACCAATCATGAATGTTGATGCTTGATTTATTTATTGAGATATCAGAGTACTTGATAAATGTAAATACTATGAAAGTAAAAAGGAGGTGACTTCTATTTTATGCATCAGAAAGAAGTATCAAAGTGCACTGCTTCCAATGTACATATAGTCAGTTATTCATGAATAAACAATTCAAATGAATCTTATTGTTGTCAATTTCAAAAAACTCATACACAGGCAATCCTGGAATTCCATTAAATAGGTAATGCATATGCGTGAAATTAAGTGGCTAAGATTTTGAAACTGCAGGTAACTGCAGGAACAAGAGTCATGTTGCATGCGGGTGTGGGCTAGTACTTGCGAATGTGGGGCGGGTGCGGGCTCAAAGCTTGGGAAAATGTGGGTTTGGGTACGGGCTGAAAGCCTGCAGGTGTGGAGCAGGGGTAGAGAAGTTGGCTCGCGCAGCCCTGTGATACTCACACACGAAAGACCAGCAAACACTTAAACATAAATTGCATGGATAAAATATGCCGTACTCCGTCTTGGTGGTGTTGTGTCATGGTTCACCATGACAGCTTGCAGACTTTTTTGGCTGGAACAAATATATAAAAGTTGTACGAACACAGATTTCATGAGCACCAGCACCGTCCAGCAGGAAGTTCTTAGTCATCTAAGCACATCACCTTTGTAAGTCTAGCCTTCATTTGAAGAACACACATATACACCGAAGTGGATCGTTTATTGTCACAGCAGTAATAGCGCATAAGGTGGAATATAAGAACAGACCTGGCTGGAGGGGAGTTTTCTGAAATGCCAAACAGCCAACCCCCTCCAGCAGTGCATCTGGTGAAATCAGCGTCTGCAACCTGCCCTTTGACTATACTCTGGCTCCAGTCGATCCGCATCTCATCCCGCAATGCCCGCTCGCTTTTGAAAGCTTGTGGAGGATGAAAAAGCAATGGTCAAAGGATAAAAAGAATTAAAGCAGGTTTAAAATCAGTACTGAAAAAAGTTTATTTTGAGTTCATGTACATTTTTGAACACTATAGGGCTTCCTGATAGAAGTGTGCAAGACAAAACTGAAATTAATTAATATGTAATGAATAATAATTAACAGCAATAAAAATGGTAATTAATGTCTGTTACTAATCCAATATCAGTCGCCAGTCTAACACTGGCAGGAATATTTTTAACAGGGAAATGGGCCCAGAGAAAATTATGGGGAGATGCACTAAAAGTCATATTATCACTGATTTTCACATCAAATCATTATTTATAGACATACATAAATGAATGAATGAATTAAAATTGCATTTGTATTTCACCGTATTATAGATAATCGAAGTGCTTTACAGTCATATCTGATCTCACCACCACCAATGTGTAGCATCCACCTGGATGATGCAACACCAGCCATTTTGCACCACGACGTTTGAGGTGGAGAGGTATTAGCCCCCTTGCCGATATCCTCTATTTTAGAATATTTGCCACATTTAATTGTTTCAGATCATCAGAGTAATTTTAATACCAGACAAAAATAACCCGAGTAAACACAAAATGCAGTTTTTAAATTACAATGTAATGTATTGAGGAAAAAAACTATCCAACCCTACCTGGCCCTATGTGAAAATGTAACTGTCCCTTCAGTAACTAAATCACTAATTAAACAAATTTAATTGATAACAGGGTTCTATTTCACTAGAAACCCCCAGGCATGATTACTGCCCACCCTGTTGAATCTAAACATCACTTAAAGGTAACCAATCTGTTCCCTTTTTTTGGAAGAGTTTAATAGATATGACCAAAAAAAACCGTTATAAATAAATGTTTTCTCTGAGAACTCTTGCAACCCCCTGAATATTGAATGTGACAATAGTTTTAGCGACCCGCAAAAACTCCCCACGCCATTTGAAATTACCTCATTTGTATTCATGAGTATGTGAAAACGATGTCATGCAAAAGCAGATGTGCGTCCACTGGAGAGAAGTTGGCCAACAGCAACATGCTGTGGCCAAAGAAATATCAAATAGATTCCGCCTGGAATTGAGCCAGAAGTAGATGATTGAAGGCCAGGATAAATATAAAAGACCAAAGTGATCACTGGCTAACTTTTAAAGCCAGGTTAGGAGATATTTCCGGTGAAGATGTGGCCAAAGTTTTGCTGGATACGTTAGTAAACTTGATGCCTAGTGCAAAATGCCCGATTTCCTTGTTCCTTAGCAGTTTCAGATCATTAATGTACTTGAAATTTTCCCATATTTGTTACTAGACATATTTATAGTAATGAATTCCTAATGCAAAAACATAATTTATTTACTAGTAGTCGAAAAAGATGACTGATCTGACGTGACTTTTCATGCAAATCGCACATGCATATTAAGTACAACCCCAATTCCAAAATAGTTGGGGATAGTGTAAATTGTGAATAAAATCAAAACGCAATCACACCAGCCAGTATTTTATTCACAATCAAACAGAGATAACATAGCAAATGTTGAAACTGAGAAATTGTACAATTTTATCCACAAAATGAGTTCATTTCAAATTGGATGGCTGCTACAGGTCGCAAAAAAGCTGGGACAGGGGTCTGTTTACCATGGTGTAGTATCCCTTCTTCTTTTCAATGCAGAGTGGAGGCATCTGGGCATTGAGGAGACAAGTTTTTTGAGCTTACCCATTGGAAATTTGATCCAACTCTTGATTAACCCCTTTCTGCAGATGTAGACGCTTGCATCCATAGAACTGCAAATTTAAGCATGCTGTTACTGTACCCGATCACTGGATGACACCCCCCGGATCAGTTATTGACTATTCACAAGCAAGCAGACCTCGAACGCGGTTTTGGATATGGGGAAGTTCACTCCACTCCATGTTTTTCAAGAGTTGCATGAATGAAACTCTTCAGCTAAGCCTGATGTGCAAACTGGTAAATATCCTTGCCCATAGTATCGATCCAGCAGTTAAAAAAAATGATCTTTTGCGACAGAAAAAATGGTTGTCCTGTGTAGCAACCACTTGGTGCACATTAACGCTCGCCCAAGGCAAATTGGATTATGTAAGGGCCATCGGTCTGACTGTCTCACCCGGCTGGCAATTTGATTTTGACAGTCATAGACACAGCTAGCCGTGGCGGCCGTGAGCCAAGCGCTCAAGTAGCACTGTAGACGCTACAATGCATGCGGGTCAATGGGCCCAGGAATTTTCGTTCCTGGAATTCTCATTGACTCGCATGTATTGTAGCGTCTACAGTGCTACCTGGGCGCTTGGCTCACGGCTAAGACACAATCCACTTTTTTAATTTACCCATTCACCCTCTATCAGTGCACGACACTGGCGATTAGTTCTCGTGAAATTGAAAAAGAATTTTGACCTTGTTCCTAAATAAAGGATCATTATTGGCGGTTAGACCCTATTTTTTCGTCGGCAGTTATGACCCTCCCACTAGGCCTACTAAACTTCATGAATTTAAGTTATACTCTATCAGGCCCAGTTGTTCGAAAGGTCGTTAAATTTTAAAATGCCGTTAAACTGAACTAAACGGTAGTTTAGATTTCACGAGGTGATTAGCTGTTCCTGGAAGATCAGTTATCTTTAATGGTATGTTATCTTGTCGTTAAAGTTAACAGAGGGTGGGGGGTACTTTAAATATTTAACAAAATGATTAGCACAAGTGACGATGGCACTTATGTTACAATCAAATACCGCTTTTATTGCACCTAAGGAGGGAAGAGTTTTTAGAATGTTTGAGTTCAACATGACAGATGAAAAGCTTCATCAAAGGATGGACTCTGGAATATATTTCGGAGTAAAGCTGCTTTCACATCGGACGCGAAACAAATTTTTCGCACGATAGATTACATTCAAAGACAAAGCGAAGACGTGTGCATTCGCATCTTTGCTTAGACTTTGAATGTAATCTGTCATGCGAAAAATTTGTTCCACGTCCAGTGTGAAAGCGGCTTTAGTCAGAGATGATGTACAGCGATACACAAAAAAAAAACAATGCACTGTCAGAAGAGAAACGGGTGCTAATAATCCTAAGATTTTTGGCGAGTGGTAGGTTCCTGCAAATCACTGGCGATACCATGGGCGTTGACATGAGCACAGTATCTCGGACAGTGAATCGAGTCGTCAATGCATTGATGAAACGTTGAGGCGATTTCATCGAATGGCCCGCTGAGGTCGCCAGAAATCGAGGCAGAATTACTTGAGATAGAGGAAAAAGGTTTTCCTGGATTGAAATTCTTCCTTTTTTCTTGTCATCAGACGTGGATGAAGCACCAGCACAAGTGGCCATCTGGGTTGGGACACTGTGGAATACTTAACACAGGATTGTGGGTAATGGAAAGATTTTAACAAGGGATTAGCTTTTAATGGCACCATTAGTTAACGAAGTGAAAAAAGTGCCTTTGAGCAACACCAATTTAACGAGTCGTTAACTAACGGACAGTTAGCAAGATAACAGCAAGTTAGTGGATAACGTCTCATTAAATTAACTACCTTTTGAACAACTGGGACCAGATAATCAAGCGACCACGCTCCATTACTGTCTATCACCAGGCTCATGTCAGCGAGCAGGATTCACTGGGCCTGCATTCTTGGAGACTTACGACAATTTCGTAGCTGTTTTGATTGGTCGAGAGCGCACTCTTGACCAATCAAAACAGCTATGAAATTGTGACAACTCTTCGTGAAAACAGCCCCTGGCTAGTACTTAGTAGTAGGGGCCGTATTTTTAACAAAGAGATGTTACAATGTCTTAGCTGGTTTGATTGCTCGAGGGGGAGCTCTCGACCAATCGAAACAGATACGGCATTGTCGCAACTTGTTGAGAATATAAAATACGGGTTAGTAAGAAGCGCTGTGATTTGCCGAGACTGCCAAACGCGAGAACACGTGCGTGCCTATTCGTTCATGAAGATCGGATGATCCGTCCGCGCCAACCTGCTTGGCCCGTGCATTTCATGGTGGGAGGGGGAGTGGGGTGTATTGTCTAGCACGTGGTTGTTTGTCTTGGTTGAGTGAACAAATTTACTACGATCTGTTTACTTCTGACTGATCTGCAGTGTAGATCGATTATCATGTGCTCAAAGCGTAAACAGAATTGCTTGTCCAATTTTTTTAATGTTCCTTCACCAAAACAAAAGAAAAATTCAACCAAAGAAGAGGTTTTAGAATACCAGAGGGAATATGACAAAAATAGAAGAAATAGAAATTGGCTGGATCATTGGCTCAAGGATTATCCATGGCTGGAATACAGGGTCCTGGATGGTGAAGATAAGATGTTCTGCACAGTCTGCTGCATGCACGACTCAGGACGCTAATAAAAGATTAATATATTAAGTGGGTCTCTTTTCGTTTCTTGCAGTGTCGGTGTATAGAAGTGAAAAAAGTTGCAATATTTCAGGACTATTAAAAATTGGTCAGGACTTGTAAATTATATATGCCTCTAGTCCTGTGGGCCAGTGCTTTTTTTTTGCTTAATGAGCACCCCTGGAGGTTAAAGGAGAGCCACCCTCGTGACAATGAAAACCCCGGCTGTAGGTACAATATACCTTGCCTCCCTACAAATCTCACTTTGTGGTACACCCCTCTGGTTACTGCATATTGAGGAAGGAGTACATGGTGCTATTCATATCTAAATGTTTCTCTGTTGATGCTACTGCAGCATAGTGATGTATGGTCCAAGCTGTAGTAAAAAAAAAAAAATCCCTCTTTTCACTGAAATGTTTCCTGAAGGGATGCTGAATGAAATAGTGGAACTGAACAGCACTACAAAGAACTGAAACAGCACTAAATTAATGAAAAAAAATAGTTCCATTAGTCTAAACAACAAGGGTACAATTACATCTAATAAAAGTGAAGTTGCAAACAGCTTCAATAAATATTTCATATCAGTGGCAAAAACTCTGATCCAGACAGGCGCACAAACAGGCTTGTATGGGAAGAACACGTCCTAGAGTTTTATTCAAAGCTGGGGATTCAAGCCAGTAATTTCTCATTTGATAGAGTGTCTGAGTCAATAGTTCTCAAAAGGTTAACAGAACTCCACCACTCCAAGGCAACTGGCTTGGATAATATGCCAGCTTGGTTTTTAAGAGATTCAGCAGAAGTCATCACTCCTGGTGTGGACATACATAGTGAATACATATCCAAGCCAGGTTCCCTACAGAACTAAAGCTTGCGCGTGTTATTCCCCTAAATAAGACGTACACTTGACAAAAAAAATTACCTGCCTGTATCTATCCTTGGTTCACTCTCAAAAATAGTAGAGGAAATAGTCTTTGAATAGACTATTGAAAATATATCCGCTAAAAACATTCTGCATGAATTTCAATCAAGTTTCAAACGATCTCATTCCACAGACACCTGCCTTTTGTACTTAAACTGATCATATTAGGAGAAAGGTAGATATGGCAAATTCTGTGGCATGGTTATGCTAGATCTACCAAAAATATTTGTTACAGTAGACCACGTCATTTTGAAAGCATTTTGAGACCACGTTAATTAAAAGCTTTAGATTTTAGCAATGCAGTAAAATGGGTGCAGTCTTACCATACTGATTGAATGCAGTGTTGAGGGGTATTTCCTCCAAACCTATGATGATTGAGTGAGGGGTCCCCAGGGCAGAGTCCTGGGTTCAACCCCTCTCCTTATTGTATATAAATGATATGAAGGCAGCCCGCTCTAGTGACTTATTTTTGTATGCGGATGATTACGCATTATTTATATCTCATAATAACAAAGAAGAGATAGTAAACATTTTAAATGCTGAGCAGCTAAATGTTAGTTGATGGCTATCTGATAACAAGTTGTCATTACTTATAGGGAAAACTGAGACCATCCTGTTTGGCTCGCAGACTAAATAACGGACTTCTTCAGATTTTAAGGTGAAGGTTGGAGAAAACATTTTTGTGGATCTAGCATAACCATGCCACAGAATTTGCCATATCTACCTCTCTCCTTATATGATCATTTAAGTACAAAAGGCGGGTGTCTGTGGAATGAGATCGTTTGAAACCTGATTGAAATTCATACAGATTGTTTTTAGCAGATATATTTTCAATAATCTATTCAAAGACTATTTCCTCTACTATTTTTAAGAGTGAACCAAGGATAGATACAGGCAGGTAATTTTTTTTTTGCTCAAGTTTACTACCCTTCATCTATAGGGGAATAACTGCGCAAGCTTTGGTTCTGTAGGGAACTTGGCTTGGATAATAGATAGATTCACTATGTATGTCCACACCAGGAGTGATGCCTTCTGCTGCAAAAACCAAGCTGGCATATTATCCAAGCCAGTTGCCTTGGAGTGGTGGAGTTCTGTTAACCTTTTGAGAACTATTGACTCGGACACTCTATCAAATGAGAAATTATTTGCTTGAATCCCCAGCTTTGAATAAAACTCTTGGACGTGTTCTTCCCATACAAGCCTGTTTGTGCGCCTGTCTGGATCAGAGTTTTTGCCACTGATATGAAATATTTATTGAAGCTGTTTGCAACTTCACTTTTATTAGATGTAATTGTACCCTTGTTGTTTAGACTAATGGAACTATTTTTTGTCATTATTTTAGTGCTGTATCAGTTCTTTGTAGTGCTGTTCAGTTCCACTATTTCATTCAGCATCCCTTCAGGAAACATTTCAGGGAAAAGAGGGATTTTTTTTTCCTACAGCTTGGACCATACATCACTATGCTGCAGTAGCATCAACAAAGAAACATTTAGACATGAATAGCACCATGTACTCCTTCCTCTGTATGCAGTAACCAGAGGGGTGAACCACAAAGTGAGATTTGTAGGGAGGCAAGGTATATTGTGCCCACAGCCAGGGTTTTCATTGTCACGAGGGTAGCTCTCCTTTAACCTCGACCACCCTGAACATGCCATCCGAGGGTGGTAGAGGTTAAAAGAGAGCCACCCTCTTGGCATTGAAAACCCTGGCTTCTCGAAAGCATTACTTCTCCAAGGCAGTTACGATTTACATGTCCTAATTAGCAAATAAATGTTAATTCGTTCAGTTGCGAGCCTCAGTAGAATTACTGTCCATATTCCCTCAGCTTACATTATTGTTCATTGCAACAGTAATATTGAATTTTCCTATCCACATTAATGGTGACAGAAAATGTCAATATCTGTTGAATTGTCTGAATTCCTGTCACTCACAAAACGGTATATTTTTTTCTGTGTCAATGTCTAATAGGCTGGATACGCCTGAGAAAATGTTTTTTAAAAATGCAGATTTGCCTACTCTGGTCTGCATGGTCTCCAATAACAACAGAAAAAATCGTTTGACTTGTCACTAGTTGCTTTTGACAAAAAAGCTGCCAAGATCATTTGGAAAGTCGCCAGATTAAGCAAGAAAGTCGCCAAGTTGGCAACACTGCTGCTGTTGCAGAGATTCCATATTGCGCGGCTTACGGCATATTAGTCTGCTCATGAGTTTGCGCTTTATTTAGCAATTGTTCAAGAAGAACTACAAGTTCATTTCAACCTCAAATTCTTTCGTACAGAGTCCTGTTGTTACTTGCTCTGAACAATGCCAATGGTAATCCTCCTCATTACAACAGAGTTCTAAGTTCGAAACAGTTCAGCAGCGTCCTGCAGAAGCATTGTCCCCCTGCTGCGTCCCGGTTCTGGATGCCAGCCGTCCAATCCCTGGTGAAAATCGTGGAAGCATTAGAAAGCGGGTCCGGCGGTAGAAGCTACAGCATTCAGCCGGCTCATTCCATCGCATCATAATCGGAATTCCGCGATGTTCCTAAGTATCTTCTATTCTTCATTGGCTTTCGCTATTCCTGACATCGAGCGGTAGCCTACATTTTACCAGCTACATCAATTTATCCTCATTCTTTCTGAAGTACTACAAGTATTTGTCGGGTCTCAATTTTCTATTGTTGTTTTCCAAATGGGAATACATGTGGTCTACTTTTCTGTAGAGTGAATTCCGTATCACAACCTCCATCAAAGAAGTTGGGGCAGAGGTTATGTTTTTCGCCCCTGTTTGTCTGTCTGTTTGTGAACAACATAACTCAAAAACTAATGCACGGATTTGCCTGAGATTTTGTGGGTGCATTGCTATTATGTCGAGGATGGACCCTATTGATTTTCACCGCGATAGCCATCTTGAAATCTTATCACACGCGTTACTTGACCTTGCTCCCACTCGTGAAGATTTGGGTTGTGCTGCCTCGGCGGAGGTTTGCACTCTACCAGTGCCTCTAGTTAGGTGTTTAAAAATTGCGAAATTCGCTGTGGCTTTGGAGTTTATTGAGATATGAATTGTTTATTTTGAATTTCGTCAATTGATCATTAATAACCCTTGATTGCTATTGGCAGCTACGTTCAGGGGAGGATTGTTCTACGGGTATTAAATCTTGTTAGCTGAAGCTGCGTACATATCTCTCAGATGACGTGTGAGCTTGTCTTTGGAGGTCAGGAAGTTAAATGATTACAGCTGCTGGGACTCAATTTCAATTTTCGGTCAAAAAAATTAGTCTTTCATTGAATCATCATATCGCAGCATCAGGTCGGCGTGCCACAGTAGGGGTCTACAGATTAGTTTACTGCATATCACTCTAAAGGCGCTTCGAGTGTCTATAGTTCTGTGAAAAGTCGCGTGTGAAGCCATATCATTCATTCATTATTAAACCGCACTTCTTGGAAAAAAATATGAAATTGTTCCATACAAACTTGCTTCATCATTAAAGGTAAATCGTATTAGTCTAGATGCAATATCTACGTAGGCCTATGTGAATGGGGGAGAGAAATAAAATTAATTCAAAAAAACACTTTTCCACAGAACGCCTGCCGTTTCAGATTATTTGGAGCACTTTGCTTCTATGGGATTGATCTGTAAGTAAGGATAAGTGTCATGTTATTCCATTGTTACAGATCAGATCAATGGTCAAACAAGCTGCTCGCCAGTGAAAAATGCCTCTGATCGCTCAGAAGGCAATAGTTCTAGTGAATATAATGCAAAAAAAAAAATTTGCAAATTTAGTCCAAGTACCAAAGAACAGGTCTACTTGGCTTTATTGGTGCATGATCACGATTCTATGGAAATTAAACACCTTGGGGGGGGGGCTCCTTCATACACTATATAAAAATATAAACGCCCTCGGTCAAATTTGAGTTTTTATTAACATTAGGGTTATGCAATATCTGAAGCAAATCAAAATTAATTATTTTTTAAATGACTAATCTTCAGATCCCCATCCATTGCAGATGCCAATATCAAGATGTAAAGGAGTGACAATCCTCTGAACATGTTGGGGTTGAAGAAATTTTAAGTTCAATATCTTGTGTGTCCACCATTTGCGTCTCTCAGAGCAACTCATCTCCTTCGCATGGAATTGATCAGGTTGCCTATCGTGGCCTGTGGAATGTTATTCCATTCTTCCCAGAGGGCCACACGGAGCTGGCGAACATTATCCATACCATCCCAAAGATGCTCTATGGGCGACACGTCCGGCGAATACGCAGGCCAGTCCAAAACTGGAATGTGCTCTGCTTCAAGGAACTGCATGCAGACTGCTCTGGTGGACATCCCTGCATCCAGCATGCCAATGGCACGTTCCCGCATGACCTGAGACATCTGAGGCATGATGACTTCTGACAAAATTTGACATTTTGGGGTGGCCTTTCATTGTCCCCAGTGCAAGGAGTGTCTGGGTACAGCTCATTCTGTCTGATCACTGTCTGGAAATGCCACACCCATGTACTGAGTGAAATCACTGCATCACTGAGCAAATGCTGTTATGATTCTGTTTCTGTCTGTTTCTGTATTTGTTATTTTCCATGTTTATTTCATCCATTCCATGATTGCATTGCACATTGTCTTCCCTGTAATGTCTGATGTGATTTGTGTTATCTTGCCAGTGCACTCCCCTGTCTGCGTGCAGACACGCTTCGGGTGATTTCGGAAGTTTTCCGGTATTTCACTAACTTCGTTCAAGTGTCGTTTTACCTTCCTTCCCGCTTTTCTGAAATTACCATATTAATGAAATGCTAGGCTGTTTAGTTAGCATTGGTAATTTTACTGTAAATTAATCCCTTTATCTGAACATAAAATAACCAACTAATATTCACATATTTTGATTAAGTGTGAAGATATCACTGTTTACTAATATAACTAACTTTGCCCCGCTCTGCTCTGTGCTGGAACTCCGCCCCTTTTGCTTTCCCTGTACTCCGGTTTGATTACAGCTCACACACCTCGGCTGCGCTTCTCTCTCTGTCCTGGAATCTTAACTGTGCACTTAGAACTCCTTGACCGGAGCTGTTTATCTGTCATAAGGCTCTCTGCGTGGATCCTGCCCGCGTTCTCTCTTGTCTATGTAAAGTCTTCACTGTAGTTCATTCCTTGTCAGAATGTTGATCAATTCTCATCTGTGCAGAGCTCCTCGTATCCCTTTCGTTTATAGCTTCTTCACGACTGTTTTTGCCAACCTCAAGTTCTCATAGCTCTTCTGTTCCTGTTTTGCCTTTTTGGATTTTGACCTATTTCTGTCTGACCACGTTTTAGTTTTTGGATGCCCAGTGTATGACCGTCTGCTCTGGATTACGACCACGATTTTGCCCTGCTGTCTATGTACCCTCGCACTTCTGATTTACTGGTTTTTACCCCGGCCTGTCCAGTCGACTTTGCTTTTTGGATTTCGTTTTTGGCTCAGCAATCCTTGTCTTCTGGTCCTGACCCATTTTGTAATAAAGGCTCACAATTTTTGGATTATCCTTGAGTTGCGACTGGTTCCTCTGAGCGTATCATCACAAATGCTCACTGACAGAGAGATGGATTAAAAAATGGTACACGCAGGGCTCGAAATTAACTCTTTTACTTAGCAGCGCTGCGCTCCCAAGTTCAAAAAGTTAGGAGCGCAAGCCAAAATTTAGGAGCGCACACATCGAAATCTAAGAAGCACCTATATATATATATATTTTTTTTAATCGCAGAAGCATACTCGCGCACTGAAAATTGTATCCTTCAACTCAAGTGAATTTTAAGAGGAAAAGAAAATCCCGAAGAAATTATTATTTTTCATAAAATCACCTGTTCCACAATTACTGGCACCCCTAACAATTCCTAGGAAATTAATGTAATTGAAGTATTTCTGTCGTTTCAACAGTAGTTTGCAAAGTTGATCAGAGTATCGAGGAACATTTAATCAGTAAATCATCACTTCCTGTTTCCCTGGGGTATAAATATGACCTGAAACAGAGTCCATTTCTCTTATCCACTCTTCAACATGGGAAAGACAAAGGAACGCACCATTCAAGTAAGGCAGATGTGTATCGACATTCGCAAGTCAGGCAATAGAAACAAGCACGGGCGCCTAACTTTGAGTAAAAGTGGGGGGGCAAAATCTGATCATAGGGAAGGGTGTACGAGAAACCAGGTGGCAATCCACCCACACCCCCAGATAAAACCTATCCTAATAAACTTATTGGCTACACTGGGGAACAAATGAAAAAAAAAAAGTTTTTTGGTGCCTCAGATTTTAGACTTAATGCTAGTTATATTCAGTCACACCGCTGAATAAGAATATGATCTTCATGTCCATCTAGCAGCTCTAGATTTGAGATAATGCACTTATATTTAAATATATCAATGATAACAAGCATAGAAAGTTTCACCATTATCGGATTCCATTAATGTAATTTAATCATAAACAAATTCTAATTGCATGAAGCCTTTTCTTTACAAAAAGGCAATAATTGTAGTCATCCTTGCTTGCTCCTGATCGTTTGTATGTATAACAATTAGGAGTATATCATCACGAAAACCAGAGTTGATGGAGAAAAACTGATGGCATGTTTAGAAATCAGTGACCAAAATTTACCTGACAGGTCTCATATCTCAGATACCAAGTTCCCCAGAGTTACTGCAAAGATCCTTCACAAAACAGTATTTGTCCCTTAAAGTGGAACATTTCAGCTTTAATCCAAAATAAAATGTAAGAAAAAATTTTGAATTTGATTTAACGATGAACATTCACAGCTTACAGAATGGCTTACATTTGACAAATCTCCACACACCCCAGTTTTCCATTCCCCAAAATTTTACATTTGATTTGTATACTGTGATGAGTCTCAATGCTATGTCAGAGGACCAATTCTTTAAAATATATGAGGCAAGATAACATTTTAGTGATTCCCCCTTTATCATGCATTATGTTCAAAGTACAGGAAAAAACAAAGAAGCTTAGAAATTACTCCCGTTCTCACAAGCATTGTGAGAACAGTAAAAAATGGAGGTCATTTCTTGTATTTTGAAGCTTTTATATTTAAGTTCCAGGTCAAATTTTTTTGACTGTTGTTATGGCCCCAATTTGTTTTTACATTTACAACATAACAGCAACAGCAAGGGATGACAGCACAATTTAAAACTTAAACACATTTAATGAACAAAGACAATAACTAACCTACAACTAGAGACCAAGATTGAATAAACACAAAAAAAAACAGAAATATTTACAGTCCCTTTTGTTGGGGTGGCTTGGTGATGTCCTGTGCAAGGAAAAATGCTCCAACACAGGCAAAAATCCACAAAAGAAAACTTCACAGGTCTTGAACAGAATGACAGGTCTGGTCACACGTATCCTTCTTCTTGCAATTTCTCCTACTACTTTACTGTCTCAATTCTTCTCCTTATATACTCTTTTGCAGACCCCACCCACATTTAGACCTCTTTTTTTTACTTTTCGGGGACTTGCCCCAGACATGTCCAGGACATGTCTAAACATAGCTCCAGTCTGAGCTGAATAAAAAAAAAGGTAAATACTGCCATCCAGTGGCCTATATTCACATTACACCTCCATTCCAAAAGGGAAAAATTTTGACTCATAAAGGCAAAAATTTTCTTTTCAATACAAAATGGTTAAGTGAACACTTGTCTATACATACATATCATACAATATTCAAATAAACACATGATATATATATACATATTCAAACACAGGATAAGCAATCAGCAATTACATTGTCTGTACCCTTCACATGCTTAATTTCCAAGTCAAACTCCTGTAAAATCAAACTCCAATTCAACAATCTCCGATTCTTGTTTTTCATCTTACTCAAAAACATTAACGGATTGTGGTCAGTGTACACAATCATTGGCTTTTGTCCTGTACAAACATAAACCTCAAAGTGTTGTAAAGAAAGGACCAGAGCCAACAGTTCCTTCTCTATTGTGGAATAGTTCCTTTGGTGGCGATTGAACTTCCTGGAGAAGTATGCCACGGGATGCTCAATGTCATCAGAGTCACTTCTCTGTTGGAGCACAGATCCACAAGCTTGGTCGCTAGCATCGACCACGATGGAGAACGGTTTGTTGAAGTCAGGAGATTTGAGCACGGGGAAGTGACACAGCAGAGACTTCAGGCGATCGAAGGCTCTCTGGCATGCATCATCCTAGGTGAACTTTACGCCTTTTTTCAGTTGGTTAGTTAGACTGAGAGCAATCTCAGCAAAGTTCTTGCAGAACTTGCGGTAGTACCCGATCATTCCAAGGAAGCGGCGCAAAGCTTTTTTGTTGTCAGGAACTGGAAAGTCCATGATGGCTTGGACTTTAGCATTTATGGGTGCCACCTTACCCTGGCCTATGACGCAGCCAAGATAGGTGACAGTAGCACAACCAAAGTCACTCTTGCTCAGGTTAACAGTCAGGTTAGCCTGGGTCAGGCGCTGGAACAACGTCTCTACATCTTTCTGATGTTCTTCCCAGGAGTCACTCCATGTGATCAGGTCGTCGATGTACGCACCCGTGTGTGGCAATCCGGCGATTGTAGACTGTATCATCCTTTGGAACGTGGCTGGGGCATTTTTCATGCCAAAGGGTAGGACTTCATACTGGTACAATCCAGATGGTGTGGCAAAAGCAGAGATGCCCTTGGCCCTCTCAGTTAAAGGCACACACCAATAACCCTTCAATAAATCAATCTTGGTCAGAAACTTTGCTTGCCCTACTCTATTGATACAATCATCAATCCTAGGTATTGGAAACACATCAGTTCTAGTTACAGCATTGACTTTGCGATAATCTGTACAGAATCTAGTACTTCCATCAGGTTTTGGAACTAGCACACAGGGTGAACTCCAATCGGAGTTGGAAGGTCTGATAATATCATGTTCTTACATGTACTCAACCTCATTCTCAGCAATCTTTCTCTTTTCAGGATTCATCCGGTACGGATGCTGTTTTATTGGTTTGGCATCACCAACATCTACATCATGAGAGGCTATATAAACTCTTTTTGGAACATCAGGAAAAAGATCCTCATATTTCTTGATCAACCTCTCAAACTGATCTTTCTGTGAGGGTTCTAAGTGCTGGAGTTTTACATCAAGATTTTGCAACACTTCAGAATTTGACAATTTACATGAAAGAACTTCAGCTTTAATTCTAGGTTAATCATCTTGAAACTCCCCCTCATCTTCAGAAATCTCGGCCATTGGAGAATCTGAAGTGACAGCTGCAACCCTAGCATTTCTGTCATGATAAGGCTTCAGCATGTTAATGTGACACAATTGTTTTGGTTTTCTCCTATCTGGAGTCTTCACAATGTAATTGAGATCATTGAGGTTTGTCAGAATTTCATAAGGACCATGAAATCTTGCCTGCAATGGATTGGACTGCAAGGGAAACAACACAAGGACCTTATCTCCTGGTTTAAACTTACGGCTTCTAGCCTTATGATCATACCAAGTTTTCATTTTTCCCTGACTTGATTTCAAGTTCTCTTTGGCAAGGTCACAAGCTGCATGCAATCTTTCCTTGAACTTGCTAACATAGTCTAACAGACTGATATGCGGCTCTTTCTCTTGCCATTGTTCACTCAATAATAGCAAAGGTCCTCTCACTTCATGACCAAACACTAGCTCAAATGGACTGAATCCAGTAGACTCCTGCACTGCTTCTCTAGCTGCAAACAACAGCAAATGAACACCTTCATCCCAGTCTTTCTCATGGTCATAACAATAAGTCCTCATCATTGTCTTGAGAGTGGAATGAAACCGTTCTAAGGCACCCTGACTTTCTGGATGATAGGCACTAGAAAGAATCTGCTTTGCACGTAGTTCATCCACAACCTGCTGAAACAATCCGGAAGTGAAATTGCTACCTTGGTCTGACTGAATTTCCCTGGGAAGGCCAAACAACGTGAAGAACTTTATCAAAGCCTTTGAGATTGCAGTTGCCTTGATGTTACGTAGAGGTATGGCTTCAGGGAATCTGGTAGATGCACACATGATTGTCAACAAGTACTGATTTCCAGATCTAGTCTTGGGTAATGGACCAACACAATCAACAATGACCTTAGAGAACGGCTCCCCAAATGCTGGGATAGGCTGCAATGGAGCTACAGGTGGGTCTAACTGGTGTTTTCCAACTACTTGACAAGTGTGACAGGTTTTGCAAAAGTTGGAAACGTCTTTCCGAAGCCCAGGCCAAAAGAAGTGTTTCATGATCTTATCAACAGTCTTGTTAACACCAAGATGACCTCCTCAAGGTAAACTATGTGCCATTGTTAAGATCTCATTCCTGTAAACCTTCGGAACAACAATTTGCCTGACCACTGCCCAATCTGCATTGGCAGGGATATCAGGAGGGCGCCACTTCCGCATCAACACACCATCCTTGAGATAATACCCAACTGGAACTGCGTCTATTTCTTGATCAGGAAGGGCTCTCCTCCTTAGTGCACAAATTTCAGGATAATTAGTTTGCTCCTCAATCAACCGCTTTCTGGACAGAGACAAGTCTCCAGACACATCAGAATCACCAAACCTATCTGGCTGGCTGAATAGAGAACTGATAAAAGTATCTGATAAGTCCTCAAACGGAGAAACCATAGTAGGCCAATCAGAGTCATGAGGCGAACCACCTGAGTCCTGACTATTCAATGTGCTGGATGGCACCACAACATCTTCTTCTTTAGCCTTCTTGGCCATAGCACGAGTCACTGCGCAAGAAGGATACAGAGATGGGTCCTCATCCCCATCTTCAGTGCTCGGCTGTGAAGTAAGATGTACAGGGGGAACTACTTTGCCCCCAGCCAGATCATTGCCTAGCAACAGAGAAACACCCTTTATAGGTAGACTTGACATCAGTCCCACCTTTACCTGTCCTGTAACTAAATCTGACTTCAAGAATATAGAGCGCAGGGGTACAGATACAGTCCTCCCTTCAATACCCTGTACAAGTATGAAATCCCCTGAAGCGGTCTCATCACGTAACTCCAAGGAGTCCATCAACAAAAGTGACTGAGAAGCTCCGGTATCCCTTAGGATATATATGGGGACAGGAGTAGTATGCTCATTCAGAGCCACAAATCCCTCTGACACAAATGGAAGAAATTCCTCCCTCACAAAGTCAGCAGTATCAGGCTTTTTAGCCCCACAAGAAGCAGGTAATTTAACAGATCGGTTATCTACTACAGGGGTTTCTAACCTTGTTTTCACAAAGGCATTTGGTTTGGTATCCTTTTCTTTTTCTTTCTTAGCTTTAAGGAACCAACAGTTAGTTGTAACATGACCAGATTTCTTGCAATTACTGCAAACTAGACCACTTTTGTCACTGTCAGCATTCACACTTTGATCAGACCTGTTACTGGATTTCTGAGCACCATCACCAGATTTGTCTTTGGGTGAGGAATCTTGGGTATCACCATAACCCTTTTTCTGAAATTGGGACCATCTATTATTACTGCTAGACTGAAATTTGGACTTATGTGTGAGAACATATTCATCTGCAAATTTGGCAGCTGATTGCAAATTCAGTGCTTGCTTCTCATTAAGGTAGATCTTAACATCATCTTTAACACAGTTCTTGAATTCTTCAACTAACACCATCTCTTTTAGTGAGTTGAAATCATCCTTGACCTCCATAGAAGTACACCAGCGCTCAAAGCAAACCTGCTTTTCATTCGCAAATTCAACATAAGTCTGATTTTCAGATTTCTTCAGACCTCTGAATTTCTGTCGGTACGCCTCTGGAACCAACTCATAAGCTCTCAAAATAACCTTTTTGACAACCTCATAATCAGAGGAATCATCTGCAGACAAAGCCGAATAGGCTTGTTGAGCTTTACCCTTTAGGACAGTTTGCAACATCAGAGGCCAGTGTTCCTTTGGCCACTGGCAACTCTTTGCTACCTTTTCAAAACACTGGAAATAGTTGTCAACATCCTTTTCTGAAAATAGAGGCACCAGTTTTACCTCCTGGCTAGCCCGAAATTTATTTTCTGTTGCTATTTTTATTTTTAGTTGCTCCATGTAGAGTCTTTCTTGTCTATCGAATTTCTCTAATTCAAAATCTCTCTGTCTCTGTCTCTCTCTTTCTGCTCTTTCCTCTTTCTCTCTCTCAAATTCTCTTTGTTTTTCTTTTTCTTCCCTCTCAAATTCTCTTTGTTTCTCTTTTTCCTCCTTTTCTTTTTTTCTTTCCTCCCTTTCAATCTCTAGCATTTTTAATTTAAGTTCCATTTCTATATTTGGATTTTCCACTGGAAACTGTTCCAGATCTCCTGGTGCAAACACATTTTCATCAATGTAATATTCAACTATCTCTCTAGCCAGTCTTGCTTTTCGCATGGCTGGTTTTACCTCCGTCAGCTCCAAATGTCTGCATATTTCCAACAGTTCTGTTTTTTTAAAAGACTTCAAAACTCCTACGGTTGGTGATGCCAAGAAATCATCCATTGCTGTTGTCAATATATATGTATTCAATTAAAAAAAATCAATTTTACAATTTGAAATGTTAGATTTTCAATAAATTACTCACAAAATGGTCTATCCCGGACCTTGAGCCCCCAATTTGTTATGGCCCCAATTTGTTTTTACATTTACAACATAACAGCAACAGCAAGGGATGACAGCACAATTTAAAACTTAAACACATTTAATGAACAAAGACAATAACTAACCTACAACTAGAGACCAAGATTGAATAAACACAAAAAAAACAGAAATATTTACAGTCCCTTTTGTTGGGGTGGCTTGGTGATGTCCTGGGCAAGGAAAAATGCTCTAACACAGGCAAAAATCCACAAAAGAAAACTTCACAGGTCTTGAACAGAATGACAGGTCTGGTCACACGTATCCTTCTTCTTGCAATTTCTCCTACTACTTTACTGTCTCAATTCTTCTCCTTATATACTCTTTTGCGGACCCCACCCACATTTAGACCTCTTTTTTTTACTTTTCGGGGACTTGCCCCAGACATGTCCAGGACATGTCTAAACATAGCTCCAGCCTGAGCTGAATAAAAAAAAGGTAAATACTGCCATCCAGTGGCCTATATTCACATTACACTGTAACAAGCACCAAGACATACAATTTACTTGTAGCTTCAAAGCATTTATTTAATATTTATTAATTGTGAGTGAGAGATTGTAAAACAGAAGGAGAGAGACAAGTAGGGGGAGTGAACTGTTCCACAAAATTGCCAAATTTTTCATTTATGTATTAGCTATTTCTTCCCTTTGATACTGTCACATCTGATCATAAGTCTGTGAGCACTGTTTATACTTATTTTTAAAGGGTGCTGCATGGGACTCAGTTTAGGTAGGGCTGGACGATATGGCCAAAATTTTAGTCACAATATGAAGTGTTTGCATCCAAAACGCAACAAGTTCCAATATTACAAAAATTGAGAAAATTCCATTGAGCGATAGCCCTGTGCCTCTTACAAATGGTGCAAAAAAATCTGTATTTAGAAATTCATGCTATAAAATGTATTTTTTTCATGATCAAAGTTTGTGTTTTTATTGATAAAATGCAATAGACATCAACATAGAAAAAGGTGATTTAATCAAAATGAGTAAAATGTATATATTGCTCTTTGGAAACAAACTCCTCATAAATATCCTAATGTTGCTCGATACAAAACAATTCCGATATTGATATGAACCATATTAAAGCTGCAAAAAACTTCCAAGAAGGCCAAGAATTTCGTACTTGCACATTAGGCATATTCAGTGGGCATGCAGAACTACAAAATCATCTACTGGAAATTTTTAATTCTCACTGAATGGGTTGATGAAGAGCATTCTTCAGGGGTATCTGCAGGCATTCATATCCATCACTTTGTCATAATCAAGTTTAAGATCCAGTTGCACTGCCACAAATGTTACTCTCAGATATAGGGCTGTTATCACTACTTAAACGTTATAGCTCATCTTATAATTAATCCATACAGGACTGCATGTAACAGACAGTGCACACTTGACAGAGTTGAATAGTCACTTGCTATTTTACACATTCAGCTATAGAAATCATTAGTATTGAAGAGGCCTAGTTGCCCCGTGTTAAAATATAGCATTTAAACTGTAGTGCAAAAAATACTCAGAGGATTAACTTAACTAAAGGTGTCAATATCACAACGTAAATGCTTTAATAAAAGTAGAAGTTCTGCATTTAAATTAGGAGTGAACTCATCCATAAAACCGTGTTTCAGTATGGCTTGCTTGTGAAGATTCAACAGCTGATCCTGGTGTGCCATCTAGTGATAGAATATTGTAACTGCGTGCATAAATTTGAAGCTTCATGTCCGCTGGCATCAACATCTGTACAAAGATACCTGCTGAGCACCGTTGTTCTTAAACGCGCCAAATCCACATAATCCTTATGATGAATTACATTCATATTTTAATTTGTAACGAGTAACGAAGTGGCCAGTGTCAACGTAACAAAGTGAAAGTATACTTTTTATATTTTAAATGCAGAAAAGTAAAAGTCAAAACACAAGTAAAGTACAAATCCTCAAAAAAAAAAACTACTTGAGTAGGCTACTGTTCGTTACTATACACCTCTGACCATTGACTATCACAAAGTGCGTTACGACTCAACTTTTTTTTTTGGACTCCCCACGATGATTTAATTTTTCCAGCTTTTCATTTTTCGAGCTTTAAATCCTGTGTGCAATGTGCGAAAAAGGCTCTCTTCGAAACTCAGTCTGCAGAAATAAGTCTATGTAAATTCACTTATGCTTGTCACCATAGACACCAGTGTTTACAGAAAGAAAAACGTAGCTTAATAGAAAAGGCTACACTTCCAAAAAATTGTGTTACGCTATGTGTGGACAAGCCCAATTTAGTCCTACTAAGTGACACAGAATAGTTCGGTTTTCGTGCTAAGCAAGGTCAGAAATGACGTAAATGCGCTGCTTAAATATGTTTTAATATTAATTTACTTGTCCTTAGTTAACACACAGGTTTAACATTAAAAAATGTAAGCTAAAGTAAACTGCATGTCCGAATGTTCACGAAGTACGGTGCCTTCATCAGTTTTCATGCTGAAGTCGTTTTTCTTGCGCCAAGCAGCCTTGCATATGACACATTAACGACTACACAAGTAAGACTTGACATTTCATAGTTTTGCGTTTTTATTGGCTTTTACCTCATGTTCACGCTGTATTTCTTCACAAACGCTAAACACCGAAACCTAAGCCAGAATCGGCGAGAATAACGCATCGTTCACATAATCACGAAATCTGTGCTGACGCGAAAACTGAACAGTTCAACTGTATCAGATTATTCTGTTCGGAGCTCCAGACAACGACTGCGGCGCTCAAAAACCCTGATAAATCTCAAGAAAATGAGCAGTGACCGGACCACCAGATTTCCCCTCACATTCGGACTCAGGATTTTAACTTGCAAGACAGCGAAATCCTGACACAAAGCCCCTGAAACATTTCATTTCGACATTAACGTTAGCTGGCCAGTTCACCAGTTCTCTCGGGGCTTAATTAGTGCTAAGTTATCAAACACGAAGACGGCTAACGTGACTAGCTAGGAAACGAAAAGTCATGGTATCATTAACTCACATTTACACTTTTCCCTCCAACTTCAAGGTTACACAGTTGGTTCTTCAGAGAAAAATGCCTCAATAGGCTTTTTCCTTTTCTTAACCCATAAACTGTATAGTGTTAGCTGAGCAAATAAGCGCTTCATGGCGTTTTTAGTTCGTGGTTCACTTCACCTCAACGAAACCCGAACCGTGGCAGTAGATCTGCTGTTGCGTTAGTGCAGTGACTGCTCTGTCCTCGCAGTCCGGGTTGGAATATCCCACTTGGGTTGAAAAGGGGGTGGACAATAATTCAAATGCGATTATTTAAATGCAAATAAAATGTATTGATTTTATTTTTAATTAAATATGATTTATTTAAAATCAAATTTATTCAACAAAATATTATATAACAACGCTGGAACTTTAAAATAGCTGAAAAAAGTGGTTTTGCCACCCCACTTTTCAAAGTGGGGGGGCATTTGCCTGACTTGCTTATAGGTGTAGGCGCCTATGGATACAAGGAAATAGCCACTTGCCTGCACCTGCCCATATCTACAGTCAGAGGAATTATTAAGAAGTTTAAAATAACTGGAACAGTGGTGAACAAGCCTGGACGAGGACGCAAGGTTATTTTGCCACCACGCACAGTGAGGAGGATAGTAAGAGAAATGAAAAGTTCTCCAAAGCCGCCTGTTAAAGAATTGCAACAAATGGTAGCCTCTTGGGGTCACAAAGTCTCCAAAACAACCATCAGGCGCTATCTACATGCCAACAAGCTGTTTGGGAGGCATGCACGGAAAAAAACCTTTTCTCATTCACAATCATAAATCCAAAGTCTGGAGTTCGCTCAGCGGTACTGGGACTTCAACTGGTACTGTGTGCTTTGGTCAGATGAGACCAAGATGGAGCTCTTTGGCAACAAACACTCTAAGTGGGTCTGGCGGAACACAAAACATGAGTATGCAGAAAAGCACCTCATGCCCACTGTGAAGTATGGGGGAGGATTGGTGATGCTGTGGGCTTGTTTCTATTCCAGAGGCCCTGGGAACCTTGTTAGGGTGCATGTCATCATGACGCTTTGAAATACCAGGACATTTTAAAATCAAAATCTGGTGGCCTCTGCCTGAAAGCTGAAGATGGGTCGTCACTGGGTCTTTCAGCAAGGTAATGACCCTAAACATGAGGCCAAATCTACACAGAAATGGTCTTGAGAAACATTATAGGAGAAGATTAGGTGCTGTTTTGTTGGCAAAAGGGGGTTGTAAAAAGTATTAACATCAGGGGTGCTAATAATTATGGCACATTTGATGCAAAAGAATAATTTCTTAATGTGGGATTTTTTTTCCCACTGAATAAATGCACTTGAATTAAAGGATGGATTTTCCTCTTTTTTCATTGTGATCCTATGTTATTTGGAAAAAAAACTGAATTTATTAGAAGCTAAAGAACACATCTTCTTTGATTTTGAAAACAACACAACAGCATGGTATTTGATGTGTCACCGCATGAATTAGTTTGGTTTTTCAGATTAAACACATTTTAGTTCTTTACACATGCAAACAGTATTTCAAACAAGTTGGAACCTTGTAATGTTGCTATTCCAAATCACAACACTCAATATATTTTGAAGAACTGATGACACTGAGTGATCGAGCATTTCAGTGTAATTTTGTCCCATTCTTCTTGCAATCAAGTCTTGAAATGTACAACAGTACAGGGTCTTTGATTTTGGATCTTCCCTGTTGAAACGTGCTCAATGTGCTCAATTTGGGACAAGTTGGAACTGCAGGCATCTAGTCCAGCATCTGCAGCCTATTCTTACCATGCCATGCCGTCGTATTGGGTGCGGAATGCGCTTTTGCATTGTGTTATTGAGATAAGATATGTATAGGCATCCCGGGGAAAAATGTTGTGTTTAAGGCAACATTTGTTTCTCCAAAATCTCAGAGCACTTTTCAGCATTAATGGTGCCATAGACGTGCAAGTTACCCTTGCCAAGGGCACAGAATCAACCCCATACCACGACGGAGCATGACTTTACTTGTTGCTGGCAACAGTCTAGATGCTGCTTTCCTGCTTCGGTCCGAAGAGCACAGGCATAAGTTTCCTCCGAAGAAGACCAAACAGTGATTTGTCTGACCACTATACACACCCTTACTGTCTGATGGTCCATACCAGGTGACTCTGAAGCAAGAGGAAATGATGGCTTTCCTGAAGACTTTCGTGAGGCTTCCTTTTTTGCACAACAAAGTTTTAACTGGTATTTGTGGATGTAGCTCCATATTATTGTACTTGAGCAAGATTTGTTAAAGTAATTCTGAGCCCATATGGTTGTATCATAAAGTACCGTCTGAGTGATTTGAGATGAAGCGTATTTAGCCTAGTCTTGTACCTTTGCGCTTTGCGTGAAGAAATTTCCCCGTATTCCTTGAATCTTTTGATTATGTTCTGCACCATAGGGAATATACATATTCAAATCCCTTCCTTCTTTTTTGTGAGGAACATTTCAAATTTATTCATGATTTGCTTTGACTTTTGTTGGCAAGTTGGCAGTGCTCAGCCCATCTTCGCCTCAGAAGACCTAGGCCTTTCCTGGATGCTACTTTTGTACCAAATTATGCTTACAATCATAATGACAGTAAAGCTGTCACTTTATCATTTCTTTTTTTTGCCTCATTGCTTATCTTAAATCCCCACAATTCCTTTTTTTTTTTGCAATGCACTGCAGACCAGAAAAACAAAAGGGATATGAATGTACAAATAAAGTTGATTTTAAAAAAATATATTTTATCTTCACACTGTCTACAAAGAAATGCAGGTCAATCTAAATTAAGAGACTATTGCTTTCTGTTTATATAATGCATTTTCCATATCATCCCAACTTTTTCTGAGCTGGGGTTGCATGTTAATGCATAGCATTTTCTGTCAAATTATATAAGTCATTATGTCACTTGGCATACCCCGAGAGAAAAAGGAGGGAACGAACAGTCATTTCTAAATGCAAAGGTAAGAGTGACCTTTTTTCTTGTAATTTGAGTTATTTTAAATTCAGATCTGCATCAGAGAGAATAAAAACACCTTCCTGGTGTGATCACAAGGCTGCATGCGAAACTGTGTGTGTGTGTGTGCGTGTGTGTGTCTGTGTGTGTGTGTGTGTGTGCGTACGACTATGATGAAGCTTCTCTGCAGTGAGGAGAAAAGGAACATTATGGAAATACAACATTAAGCTGCTTTCACACCGGACGCGGAATTAATTTTTTGCACGACAGATGACAGTCAAAGTCAATGCAAAGACGCAAATACGCACGTTTCATGTGTATTCTCGTCTTTGCATTCACTTTCAACGTAATGTGTCGTGCAAAAAATTCGATCCGTGTCGGGCGTGAAAGCAGCTTAAGAGGGGTGACTCTCACAAGCCAGAAACTCTGACACTCATGACAGAATGAAATGAGAGGCTGCAGAGGTCTTGAGAACAACAAAGATAGCCATCCTTTTATTGCTGGTTAATGAAAGGCATGTCTGTCTTCAGGTCTGTACAATTTTCTGTAATCTCAAAGTTAAACAAGAATTAATGGCACACCAGCTGATTAGCTTTTGATGTAAGATACTAACAAAAGTTTATTTAAACCATGAACTTGTACCATTTTAATTTTTGGCTATGGTAAACAATGGTCTTTTGGGGGAGTGGCTGAGATGCCATTGATTTGCTAGAGAAATTGCATATTGAACTGGGATCCAGAAATTATATGGTTTTGATAATAGGGGAAAGCAGTCAGAAGACAAGGAATGCTATTGGTGTTTCCACAGTTATTCAAATCCCAGGGTTATTCTGCAGACAAAAACAAAACTATGCACCTTTATATGTTCAATATGATCTATTTCATCTCATTCGACTTTAGGATGGGACCATAAACCGAGGTCCTGACTCACAGTGGTCATTAAAGATCCTATGACACTTGTCGATAAGAGTAGGGGGTTGCCCAGTGTCATGGCTAAAGTCCCAATCTGGCTCTTTCGACCTACCACCTAATCATCCCCTGATCTAATTGGCTGTGCAATTCCTGCCCTCCCTCCCCACCTCACCCCCCAGGGCTCCCTTGAAAAAGAGATTTCAATCTCAACGGGACTTCCCTGGTTAAATAAGGGATACAGTTAAAAAAAAAATCATAAAATAACCAGGTATATTTTAACACATAAATAACAATTTTAAAACCTGCATTTAGTAATGGAATGCCCTCATGGGGTGAGAGAGGGGTATTGCAAAAAGGAGAGAGGTCTAATGATTCCTAAGACATCAGAAGTAAACTGAAATTGAATCTGCATGCAATATTGAATGGGCCCTAGCATCCTCGGGCATATCACATGTGTTGGGGGATCCCGGCAGCTGCGGCTGTGCACTTTAGTGAAGATTGGACCCTGTAAAGATGTCTAAGATGTAATTTCCAGCATGGATTGCGTACACTTCTTGTGTAAATTATACAGTTAAACAGAATTTGCTGATAAACATGCCTTAAGTTGCTTTATATCAAGTGTACATCACAGCATGAAAACTGTATGCAGATAAACTGTTGTTTTTACATAAGTCATACGTTTTCTTGAAAAATCTTTAGGTGCGCAAACATTTGCGCGTGTAAACTAAATTTTTCAGCCTTAGATGCTCATTTTTTTTAATCCAGCTCAAATGCTATTTTAAAGTGTGAAAACTGCACCCTGCATGAAAAGGTAAGGTGATATGAATGTTGTACATAATTAATATCAACTAATAAAAACAATATGTTATGGCAACTACAGTTAAGTGATATAGGCATTAGTTGCTCACTTCCATACAGTCTTGGAACATAATGTTAAGGAAAAAAAACAGAAGTTGGGCAGAATTTCCTGTAAGTAGCACATTATTGAAAAAAATGGAATGAATTTTTAGAGTTGTGACCAAGTCATCATGTCAAGTCAAATCAAGTCACTGGTCATTAGCTCAAACTCAAAGCAGACGAGGGAGAGCAATGAGAAGTGAAAGGTATGGCGCGGGATAAGTGCCAAAACTCGGCCACGGCAGTGACATCCATTACTCAGCTGGCAAACAATCTAGCGACTGATAAGCCAGTGGTGGTTAATGACAGGCTGGTGGTAGAAAATGAGAGGCCGGCGGTGGTAAATGAGAAGCCGGCTTTTAATTCGCCGAGGCTTGTAACTCATTGGATTAGCTACTGGCTTGGCTGGTCACTCACGTGCCTAGGTTGGTAACCCACAAATCTAGTGTGGCAATCCATTGGATTTGCAACTGACTCGGCTAGTCACATACCTAGGCTGGTAACCCAGTGAGCAATCCACTGGATTCAGGACCTTTTTTTATTAATCCTAAATTAACGTGGGATTTCGTTTGCAGTTTCAGTCTACCGTCAGTTGTTCAATTCAAGCAAATGACTCAACAAAAGCGACGACGAGATTCATGAGTTGCTTGTGTCATGAAAATATATACAAGTGACTTTAAAAGAAACACTAAAAGCAAAACAAAAATCAGAGTCCATAATTCTTTAAGTAGACAACTAATTGTATTACCATGTTCAATTCTGTCTGAAGATTTGAATATCGAGGCAAAAGAGATTGCAATAGATGGCACTAATGCCAAAATACAAAACCCAAAACCAGTGAAGTTGGCACGTTGTGTAAATCGAAATAAAAACAGAATACAATGATTTGCAAATCCTTTTCAACCTATTTTCAGTTGAATACACTCCAAAGACAAGTTACTTAATGTTCAAACAGGTAAACTTAGTAATTTTTTGCAAACATTCGCTCATTTGGAATTTGATGCCTGCAACATGTTTCAAAAAAGCTGGCACAAGTGGCAAAAAAGACTGAGAGAGTTGAGGAATGCTCATCAAACACTTATTTGGAACATCCCACAGGTGAACAGGCTAATTGGGAACAGGTGGGTGCCATGATTGGGTATAAAAGCAGCTTCCCTGAAATGCTCAGTCATTTACAAACAAGGATGGGGCGAGGGTCACCACTTAGTGAACAAATGCGTGAGCTGATTGTCGAACCGTTTAAAAACAACATTCCTCAACGAGCTATTGCAAGAAATTTAGGGATTTCATCATCTACGGTCCGTAATATTGTCAAAAGGTTCAGAGAATCTGGAGAAATCACTGCACGTAAGCGAAAAGGCCGAAAACCAACATTGAATGCTCGTGACCTTTGATCCCTCAGATAGATAGATAGAATATTTATTGTCCTTACGGAAATTTGTTCTGTGCCATTTACATTCACATTCACAGTGCGTCTGATAATTACAACTGTACACAATAGACAAACACAATACCCACCCCCACCCCCAAACACAAAAAAAAAAAACAAAAAAACAAAATGACAGAGCCCCCAACGTACTGTACATACAGTGTAAAGTGCAGTGATTCATAACTCAAGTGCAATCTCGCAGTTGAATCCTTATTTAACAGGGATGTACTAGTGGGTATAAATGATCTGCGGGCTCTATTTGTGTGAAAAGAAGGTAACCTGAACCTTCTGCCTGAAGGGAGCAGCTCATATGCATAACATAAGGGATGTGATGTATCCTCACAGATAGTATGTGCCTTCTTTACCACCCTTCTCTCAACAGTCATGGCCATGCTATTTAGTGGCTGGCAAACAATCTTGCTGGCCATATTGATTATTTTGTGTAGCTTATTTTTATTTGTAACAGACACGGAAAAATACCAGGCCACAGAACAAAAACACAGAATGCTCTCAACAAAAGAATGGTAAAAAACCCGCATCATATATCTATCAACCCTAAATTGCCTTAGCTTTCGCAAAAAATGTAGCCTCTGCATCCCCTTTTTGTAGATGGTGTCAGTGTCACATGTCCACGTTAATTTATTGTCTATTATTGTCCCCAAGTATTTGTAATTTGTCACAACCTCAATATCTTCCCCATTTATAACCATATTCTGATGGGTGTGACTCTCTCTTCTAAAATCAACAATTAGTTCCTTAGTCTTTTTGGTGCTTAAAAGAAGACAGCTGTACTTACACCAGTCTGCAAACTTGTCCACCCAGACCCTGTATGGGGTCTCATTGCTGTTCTGTATTAACCCCACAATAGCTGTATCATCTGCAAATTTAACTGTAACGTGATCAGGTGTGTTGCCTCGACACTCATTTGTGTAAAGTGTAAACAATACCGGTGAGATTACACTCCCTTGTGGAGCCCCCGTGTTTTATTTATTTATTTATTTAACCTTTATTTAACCAGGAAAATCCCTTGAGATTCAAAATCTCTTTTTCGAGGGAGACCTGGCCAAGACAGCTCACCATTTCACTTAAAATTACAAAGGTGTAAACAACAGGAGTGACAAAATACAATAAGTTAACAAAATACAAACCTACGGACAACAACTGCACACCTCATTTATATACAATCTTAGCCTATGCTTAAACACACCCAAGGAGACTAAATTGTTCAACTGTAGAGTATTTTGGAGGTTATTCCATGACCAAGGAGCAAAATAGGAAAAGGCACTTTTGCCAAGAACTGAGGAAATCCGAGGTACCTGGTAAAGTAACCTTTTTGTGGAACGAAGCTGATAGTGGTTGCTGAGTGGGGTAAAAAGTCTACTGAGGTAAGGAGGTAATTTACCCAATATGGCCTTATATATAAAAATAAACCAATGACGCCGTCTCCTTAAGCTTAAAGAAGGCCATGAAACAAGATTATTGAGTTTACAGTGGTGTGTGCGGTATTGTGAGTTTGTTATGAAGCGTAGTGCACTATGATACATACGTGTTAGTTAAAATTGGGGAGGACACAGCCTTGTTTACCCTAACACACTGTGTTCTCTCGGTCAAAAAAGACTCAACCCATCCTATGATGTTTGTATTTACACCCAAGTGCAAAAGCCTCTCCATCATAAGGTGGGGCCTGATTGTATTAAATGCCGAGGAAAAGTCTATGAAGAGAATCCTTGCATAACACTTGGGCCTGTCCAAATGGCAATAGATGTTGTGAAGCATGTATAATAGAGCATCATCTGTGCTCCTCGCAGCCCTATAAGCAAATTGTGAAGGATCAATACTGTGTTGCACTTCAAGAACATGTTTCAGGACAATCCTCTCTAGACTCTTCATTATGATCGACGTAAGGGCAACAGGACGATAATCATTTAAAACGCGTGGTTTTGACACCTTAGGAACTGGTATTATAAGTGAGGATTTCCAGACCTTGGGAATGTAGTGTGTGTCCAGGGACATTTGAAAAAGCTGTGCAAAAATAGGGCATAGTTGTTCACTACACTCCTTCAGAACCCTTCCCCTTACACGATCAGGGCCAGCTGCTTTTTTTGGGGTCAATTTTATTTAAAATTCTATGCACCTCATCAGCAGTTACCCTGATTGAGGGGGTGTCATAGTTGTCTAGTTGTTGCCTAATGGCATGTCGTTCTGAGGAAAAATCTGATGTTTCAAATCTAGCATAAAATGTATTCAATTCTGTGGCAAAAGTTAGATCATCTCCATCTGTAGTAATGTGTGTTTTCTTATCCTCCTTTCCAATCATTGTATACATCCCTTGCCATTCACGTCTTAGATCGTTACCCCTCATTTGCTCCTCAATCCGCAGTTTATATTTCTGTTTGCTATCATGTAATATCTGTCTAATCTCCTTCTTAGTATCATTCATCTTTACCATGTCCCCCTGTTCAAATGCCCTCCTTTTCCTTTTCAGGGCTGTTTTTAATTCTTTATTAACCCAGGGCTTATCATTAGGAAAGACTCTAAACGTTATATCTGGAATTACACAGTCCACACAAAAACGAATGTAATCACTGACAACAGAGTTCAGTTCTTCTAAGTTGTCACTTGTGTCCACAAAAGTGTCCCATAAAGTACAGTCAAAGCAGCCTCTAAGGCATTCAACAGATTCATCAGTCCATCGTTTAATCGTCTTAATCTCCGGTTTCGACGACTTCAGCTTTTGTTTGTACTGCGGGACGAGCTGAATAACATTGTGATCAGAATCCCCAAGCGGTGCTTTTGCATAGCCCTTATAAGCGTCTTTAATATTCCCAAAGCATAGATCTACTATTTTCTCCCTCCTTGTCGGGCACTTAACATGCTGGTAGTAATCAGGGAGCACAGATTTGATTGAACACCCGTCCGAGAACAAACTTGGGAGCATCAGGAGCGATGTTTTCTATTTTGGCCACTGTGTCGCATATCCGATTTGCCGCAGCCCTTATGTAAGCGCGTGGATGTATACACTAATCCGGCGCGAATTCTATGGGCGCCGCCATCTTGCCTACCGCCATTGTTGCGTGGCTTCGTCTGCGACTTGCCGGTGCCATCTAATGGACTTTAACTGCATCCTGCTCGTGAAAATGTGAGGTGACAGATATATAAACAATGGCAAAGGAATGAGATCATTGGGTAGATGACGTCAGGCAGTGGCCAAAACTTACCGATGCAGGTAATTTATTGACAACGTAATGTATTAAGTCATGTATGTGATGATAATAAAATGGATATTAACCCCTTCAGAACTGAGACCCTTAAGAACACCGGTACCGGGGACGGTTATTACGCGTCATAAATACAGCATTTTTTTTAAATCGCGACATGTGGAGCGGCATATCCACATTTCGCGAAGAAACTCGACCAAAAGCTCATGTAAACAGTTTTTACCTCAACCGAACACAATTCAAGCACCAAGCAAGTAAATAAGCATGCAGCAGAACATAAGCTAAAATCATATCAGCGCTGCATCGCCAGGATTTCTGCTGAATTCGTGGTACGCATAAAAACCATACCTCAAATAAAAGAGGATAGTCCGCAGAATGCAACGATATGAGCCCGGTCATTTTAAACCGACACCACATTGAAAGAACAGCAGGCATACACTTTACAGTCTACAGGGATGAGCAGAAAAAAATTCTTACCTTTGACATTTTGCAATAATAAAACTGCGCGAGGGTAAATCTGCGCTTGCTAATGTTACCCCAATGGGTTCGTGTTATAACGAAACTAGTCCTGCCCGTGTAACATAGTTAATTTCAGAGATGTATAATTACAAAAAAATCTAATGTATTGATGCCACTTCATCTATTTTGTCGCACTATTCATATATAGCCTACCTTACTTTATATCAGGAAACTAATTGTATGGTCCCTCCTTTCGGTGACCTCATTTCCTGTATGTTGCTCCAAAAAGAAAGTTGTACCCATGATACCTCTCATTCCTGCAATGGCGTTTGTGGAGAGAGGCTAGAGCTGAAGTGGAGCGAGTTTTCTGTGAAATAATGTACATGTGTTCTTTATCTGAACAACAGGTAGGCTAGTTCAATCCATTTCTTTATTATTTACCATTTAAATTGTATCATACTTCTCATTCCTGCAATGGCGTTTGTGGAGAGAGGCTAGAGCTGAAGTGGAGCGAGTTTTCTGTGAAATAATGTACATGTGTTCTTTATCTGAACAACAGAAAATACATGGTGGCAGGCCAAAGAAATCCAAGTTGTCCGTCTCGTAAATGAAGCACCCACACAACGCAGAGCCACACCGGTCACACCCGGATCCTCGCGTGTTGCTCCCCAGGGCGTTGCTTCAAGTATCTCAACTCCGTAGCCTTTCGCTTCATGGCAATGTACTTTCTTAGCATCGTAAGCCGATAGCAGATGTCAGGAAGATTAGCCGGAAGGAATTTGATAGTATGAGTCCTGATGACTCTAACGAACGCTAAACCACCGTAATCGTAGAGACCAAGCCTGAGCTACAGCTTTGCGTTCCGAGTGCGTCAAACTGAGTCCACTTTTGATGCAGATCTTGGTCCTCCGCTCGACCAGGAAACCTATGTAATCCGTAAGGCCGTAAACATGGGCAGTAAATGTGCAGTAAAGGTTTGTGAATTTCACAAGCGGTTTTATTCCAGGCCTGTAATTTCACACCATTGTTAAAACAGCCGAACACACAACTCGTTCTTCCCGGCATTACTGAATAGCATACGTACTAAAAAAAAAAGAAATTAAAGAACATTTTCGCAACTACAGCTAACGTCTGCAACAACCGCTACGAGACCAATACGCTACTTCCTGCAGCAGGGCAACGCAGCAATGGCGGCACTGATTTACTTCCGTGTTTCGCCGGATTGGTGTATAAACACGACAGTAACAAACACTTGCCCAAATTCCCTAGGCAAGTAGAATGGCCTGAGCGAAAGGGACAACAGCTCAATGTCCTCCGAGCAATACGAGTCTCTGAGTGTGTAGTTATTGCACCATCCCTCGTTAATATAGACACACACTCCACCACCAAGCTTTTTACCGGTTACTTGCGTATCTCTATCCAGTCTAATGGGGTCACAAAAACCTGGAATTCTAAGGGATGAACTGTCAGTTGTATCTTTAAGCCATGTCTCAGTAAAACACAGCAAACAACTTTCTCGGTACTCTGAAAGGTACCTCACCGCCGTTCGAAGCTCTGTCAGTTGTTTCGGCAGGGAACGGGTGTTCGCCAGGATTACCGTAGGCAGAGGTGGTTTTCTCCCCCGTGCGCGTATCCTGCAGCGTACTCCACCGCGTCAGCCTCATTTCCTCCTTGGTGTCTTTGGCCGCCGTGAACACTCCTCCGGCAGGTTGACCAGGAAGTCGCTGCTCTGTTAATCCCTTAATAGCAGTAGTTGGTCTCGGCTATAGCGTAGAATCACATCTGCTGTGAAAGCGGTCTTGTCGGGTATGTGGCCAATATTCAGTGAGTGAATGGCCGCCGGCAGCAACAGGTAGATTGCCAAGATAACGAGCAGAAACACCTTTAAGCGCATCCTGCTCGAAGTTTGTTTTAGTCTTAGCAGCATTTTAATGTCCAAGAACACGTGGGTCGGCGTTTGTGCAGCAAAAGACGAACTAAAACACAAACTATAACAAACAAACAAATACATCAGACGCACTGACTGGCACCCGTCGCCGCAGTGCAGCGCCGGAAGTGGTTTCACTGGTTTCCAGGGTTTCTCAGGCAGCACTGCATCAAAAACCGACATCAGTGTGTAAAGGACATCACCACATGGGCTCAGGAACACTTCAGAAAACCACAAGTTTTCGCAAACCGCAAGTTAAAACTCTACAATGCAATGTGAAAGCCATTTATCAACAGCACCCAGAAAGGCAGCCGGCTTCGCTGGGCCTAAGCTCATCTAAGATGGACTGATGCAAAGTGGAAAAGTGTTCTGTGGTCTGATGAGTCCACATTTCAAATTGTTTTTGGAAACTGTGGATGTCGTGTCCTCCGGACCAAACAGGAAAAGAACCATCCGGACTGTTATAGGCGCAAAGTTCAAAAGCCAGCATCTGTGATATGGGGGTGTATTAGTGCCCAAGGAATGGGCAGCTTACACATATGTGAAGGCACCATTAATGCTCAAAGGTACATACAGGTTTTGGAGCAACATATGTCGCCATCAAAGCAACGTCTTTTTCATGGACGGCCCTGCTTATTTCAGCAAAACAATGCCAAGCCGCATTCTGCTCGTGTTACAACAGCATGGCTCCGTAGTAAAAGAGTGCGGGTACTAGACTGGCCTGCCTGTAGTCCGGGCCTGTCTCCCATTGAAAATGTGTGGCGCATTATGAAGCGTAAAATACAACAACAGAGACCCCGGACTGTTGAACAACTTAAGCTGTACATCAAGCAAGAATGGGAAAGAGTTCCACCTGAAAAGCTTCAAAAATTGGTCTCCTCAGCTCCAGAAACGTTTACTGAGTGTCGTTAAAAGGAAAGGCGATGTAACACAGTGGTAAAAAGGCCCCTCTGCCAACTTTTTTGCAATGTTTTGCTGCCTTTAAATTCTAAGTTAATGATTATTTGCAAAAAAAAAAAATTTATCAGTTTGAACATTAAAAATCTTGTCTTTGCAGTGTATTCAATTGAATATAAGTTGAAAAGGATTTGCAAATCATTGTATTCTGTTTTTATCTACGATTTACATAACGTGCCAACTTCACTGGTTTTGGGGTTTGTAATACGGATCAATTTTTTGCTTTCTATAGGCTACTCTTTGGTGAGGGGCAATGATTAATCAAGATTGATGCAAACCTACTGGTTCACTGTGTCATTTGAGAAGGTTTCAGATTTTCATTTGATTTATCCAGTTATTATATTTGAAGCAAACAGCAGTAATATTCTGTAGGTGGTAATGCATTATGTGTACGATGTATATTGCTTTGCTGTCACTCTCAGAAAAGAGGGTTCCAGTAGGGTTCTTCAGAGATAAGGGGTTCTGCCATTTGCCAGAGCCCCCTTTTTCTTTTAGTCTTCCAAAGGGGTTCTTATGGCTTCATCAAGATCCCTTTGTTTTTAAAGAATCCTTCTTGGAGGAATTTATGCAGGGTATACTCAGCGCCATTAAAACGCACAGGTGAGGTATGTACTGTATTTGCGGCAAATTGAAGAATCGATTGATTTTTATTGCTTTTCCAGTGAGGCACGAGAGTAAATTAAGAAAAGCACGTGGTATTGAAACCCTGACGCGCACCACGCGCACACGCCAAGCACTTCAGTAATAACAGACATTGAGCTGTTTGTGATGTGTACAGTGACACTTGACTTGTTCTTTTTGGCGTGGTCAATAGTCTACATAAAGCCAAAAAAAAAACGAAAAAAGCTACTACATCAAGAAAATGGAACAGCTTGTGACACAGGAGAGAGAAAAACAGCCTTTGGCATCTTACGGGCAGATCTCAGCCTCTGAGAGGTGATGCGTCATTTGCACTGTCACCGTTCAACAATCAGTCGGCTGTCTATTCGAGAATGGAACACAGACCCCGCTTAGAGCAACCACGAGTGACGATGGCAGCTGAAGAGCGCCACATCTGGTTATAGCCTGTACATGGCAGATTCCAGACAGCAACCAAAACTGATCATGAGATGAGGGGTCCGAGACGATTGAGGGTGAGCGCAAGTACCGTTTGACGCTCTCCATGTGAGCAACACATCCGTGCACACGGGCCTTGCTGAAAACCCAGTTTTTGCCCATTTACGCATGGCTGCCCTTACCGTGGTCGGTCAGCGACAGTCCCTGTTTTCCATTCTCAGACAGAAACAGGGAAATAAAGTACCAAAAAATTACACAGAGGCAGGTTGCCACAGTCAGAAGTGAAGAGTTCCTACTCCTGTTGATGGGCAAAACATGGGTGTTCTGTAGGGGCCGTGAGCACGCATGTTTTGCTCACTTGCGCTCACCCTCAATCGTCTTGGACCCCTCATGCCATCTCAAAAACGCATACCTCACCTGTGCGTTTTTAATGGCGCTGAGTACATAAAGTATTTGCCTTGCCTTGTTCTGCCTTCCTCAGATACCCTGCATAAATTCTTTGTTGTGATCCGTATTTCTGCTTGTCATGGTTAAGTTCTGTACCTGGCTCTGCTATGTTTAGGATTCTTGTGTTTAGTGACCACTGCCTGTCTGACCATTCTTAGGATTGTGTATTGTGTTTTTGATATTTAGATATTCTTGTTTATTATTTTTCATATCCGTTTTTATTCATAAGCGTTGCCTCAGTTCCCTAGATTCCTGATCATGTTTATTTCTGCCATGCTCTGCTTTGCACTTCGTTTACCCAGTCTTGTCTTGTGTAGGTCTTTGCTCACGGTTTTGTCTTACGTGCCACGCATTTATTGGTTTCTGGGTTTTCAATCTTCCTTCATTATCTCGTGTGCTTCCGTCCTCTCTCTGTTTCTATCCACTAACCATAATAACAGTTTATTGTTTTAAATTAATTACTAACCAAGAGTAACATTGTATATTTTTACTAACTGACTAACTTGCACTCGGGATTGTAAAGCTGCACATACTAATAGACTAACGATCTCTCAGAATTCGCCCAATCTGTATCTCCGCCCTCCTTGCCTATCACTAATTATCTCTACTGCAGTTTCCACTTATATCTCAGGCTTTCCCTTTTCTTTAGACTGTACACTTTAGTACTCCTTAACCGGAGCTGTTTATTCGTTCATAGGAATGTCTCGTTATCCCTGTCTGCGTTTTGGCATTCGCCAGATTCATGTAATTAGATAATCCCTCATGTGTCAATCCTGATTATTGTTTCATTGATCGCACCTGTGCTCCCTTGTCATGTGTTCACCCCGGATGTGTATATAAGGTGTCTTCACATTCAGTTCCATGTCAGATCGTTATACTTCCTTGTGCCACGTTTTTCGCCTCGACTCATTGCAATATTATTTTTCTGACTGAATTGCCCGACTAACGATTTTGGTTTGCCCTTTTTGGATATTGTCCCATCTGTGTATTTTTGACCTTTTTTCTGCCTGACCTTGTTATTGTTTTTGCTGCCCTGGTTTTGGATTCGGACTGTCTTTGGCTTATGAGTTTGCTTCTCCAAACCTGCGCCTGTGTACCGAACCCTTTTTGTCTGACCACGAACTTTGTTATTGGTGCCCTGGTTACGATTCTGGATTATGCCCACTGGATACTGTTTTTGGATTGTGGACATTGTACCGTTGCCAGCTCTGTTGGGGGGTTTCCCCCTTCAGAAATAAAGCCTCCTATTTGCATTTATCTGGTTGTCGCTATTGGCTCATTTCGTAATCCGCAACATTCTTCCAAGAAGGATTCTTGAAAAACAAGGGGATCTTGAAGATTAAGTCTTCCTAAGGGGTTCTTAGGGTGGCAAAAGAAAAAGGGTGCTCTGGCAAATATCTCTGAAGAACCCTACTGGAACCCTCTTTTCAGAGAGCGACAGCAAAGCAATATACGCCGTACACATAATGCATTACCACCGATGGAATATTACTGCTGGTTGCTTCAAAAATAACTGGTTAAATCAAATGAAAATTTGAAACCTTCTAAAATGACAGTGAACCAGTAGGTTTGCATCAATCTTGATTAATCATTGCCCCTCACCAAAGAGTAGCCAATAGAAAACAAGAAATTGATCTGTATTATTTTGGCATCAGCGCCATCTTTTGCCTCGTCATTCAAATCTTCAGACAGAATTGAACAGGTAATACACTGCTCAAAAAAATAAAGGGAACACTAAAATAACATCCTAGATCTGAATGAAATATTCTTAAATACTTTGTTCTTTACATAGTTGAATGTGCTGACAACAAAATCACACAAATTATCAATGGAAACCAAATTTATTAACCCATGGAGGTCTGGATTTGGAGTCACACTCAAAATTAAAGTGGAAAAACACACTTAAGGCTGATCCAACTTTGAAATGTCCTTAAAACAAGTCAAAATGAGGCTCAATAGTGTGTGTGTGGCTTCCACGTGCCCGTATGACCTTCCTACAATGCCTGGGCATGCACCTGATGAGGTGGCGGATGGTCTCCTGAGGGATCTCCTCCCAGGCCTGGACTAAAGCATCCGCTAACTCCTGGACAGCCTGTGGTGCAACGTGGCGTTGGTGGATGGAGCGAGACATGGTCTCAGATGTACTCAATTGGATTCAGGTCTGGGGAACGGGCGAGCCAACCCAGGGCCAACCGCACCAGCATTTGGTCTCACAAGGGGTCTGAGGGTCTCATCTCGGTACCTAATGGCAGTCAGGCTACCTCTGGCGAGCACATGGAGGGCTGTGCGGCCCCCCCAAAGAAATGCCACCCCACACCATTACTGACCCTCTGCCAAACCAGTCATGCTGGAGGATGTTGCAGGCAGTAGAACGTTCTCCACGGCATCTCCATACTCTGTCACGTCTGTCACATATGCTCAGTGTGAACCTGCTTTCATCTGTGAAGACCACAGGGCACCAGTTGCGAATTTTCCAATCTTGGTGTTCTCTGGCAAATGCTAAACGTCCTGCACGGTGTTGGGCTGTAAACACAACCCCCACCTGTGGACGTGGGGCCCTCATACCGTCCTCATGGCGTCGGTTTCTGACTGTTTGAGCAGACACCTGCCCATTTGTGGCCTGCTGGAGGTTATTTTGCAGGGCTCTGGCAGTGGTCCTGCTGCTGGGTTGTTGCCCTCCTATGGCCTCCTCCACGTCTCCTGATATACTGGCCTGTCTCCTAGTAGCGCCTCCATGCTCTGAACACTACGCTGACAGACACAGCAAACCTTCTTGCCACAGCTCGCATTGATGTGCCATCCTGGAGAAGCTGCACTACCTGAGCCACTTGTGTGGGTTGTAGAGTCCGTCTCATGCTACCACTAGAGTGAAAGCACTGCCAGCATTCAAAAGTAACCAAAACATCAGCCAGAAAGCAAAGGAACTGAGAAGTGGTCTGTGGTCACCACCTGCAGAACCATTCCTTTATTTGGGGTGTCTTGCTAATTGCCTATAATTTCCGACAGTTGTCTGTTCCATTCGCACAACAGCATGTGAAATTGATTGTCAATCAGTGTTGCTTTCTAAGTAGACAGTTTGATTTCACAGAAGTGTGATTGATTTGGAGTCACATTGTGTTGTTTAAATATTCCCTTTACTTTTTTTGAGCAGTGTATAATTAGTTGACTACTTAAAGAATTATAAACTCTGATTTTTGTTTTGGTTTTAATGGTTCTTTTCAAGTCACTTGTAAATATTTTTATTACACAAGCCAATCATGAATCTCGTCGTTGCTTTTGTCGAGTCATTGGCTTGAATTGAACAACTGACAGTAAACTGAAACTGCAATCGAGATCCCACGTTAATTCAGGAACAATAAAGAAAAAAGTTGCCATGGATTGCCACGATAGCTCAGTGGGTTACCAGCCTAGGTACGTCAGTGACCAGCCGAGTAAGTCGCAAATACAATGGATTGCCAGGCTAGGTCTGTGGGTTACCAGCCTAGGTACATGAGTGACCAGCTGAGTAAGTCGCAAATTCAATGAATTGCCACACTAGGTTTGTGGGTTACCAGCCTAGGTACGCGAGTGATCAGCAGAGTCAGTCTATTGAGCTGCTACCGAGGAATGCTAGTGGCCAGCGGAGGAATGCCAGTGACTAGTCAAGTCAGTAGCAAATCCAATGAGTGACAAGCCTCGGCAAGTTAATAGCCGGCTTATCATTCACCACCGGCGGCCTCTCATTGACCAACGCTGGCTTCTCAGTCGCTAGATTGTTTGCCAGCTGCAAACTGGATGTAGCCGCCACCGGCCTCTCAATAGTCCGATATTTGGCACTTATCCCACGCCATAGAAAGGGAGCAGAGGAACAAATTAGACAATCAGCTAACTAATTAACAAACAGAGTGGGGAAAGCTGAGAGAGCCATGAGCTGCATCTCTTGTTGGAATTGACCCCTTTCTGATCCAAAATGTATCTAAGCTTTTAATTCTCTCAGCTTTCCGCACTCTGCTTGTTAATTAGTTAGCTCATTGTCTAATTTGTTCCCCTGCCCCCTTTCACTCATCATTGCTCTCCCTCATCTGCTTTGAGTTTGAGCTAATGACCAGTGACTTGATTTGACTTGGACATGATGACTTAGTCACAACTCTGTTGCAACTCTGCAAGCAACATTTCGCTTACCCAGCTCAACTACGAACTGAGCTACCACTTGAGAACGGTAAATCAGCTTACTTGGTATTCTCTCCGCGCATGAACATGTTAAATGTGCTTTATAGGTGAACATTAATATTAAGTTGTAATATGTTACATGGTAATTTGAACCGCAAGTTAGTCAGGCTACTTAAATTGAAATTGAATGAAGACGTGCATCTCGAGTAGTAATATTGCATCTTGCGGGTTTAACGCAAACACAGTCGGCTAATATCTCTGAAAAGAAAGCGCGATGTCTTTGCCGCCAGTCTGACCAGGCTAAACCGTACCATTTCGAAGACTCCTTCAAATGCGGCCGACAAATGCGGCCTTCTTTTCGCGGGCAACGAAGGCTGCAGCAGGTGGATCCTTTGCGGTCCAATCTTTCCCAAGATTCAATGCGTGGTGGTTCATCCAAATCGAATCGAACAATGGCGGCTGCGGGAAGCGAGGAGTCCTCTTTTAAATGTAAGTACTGGGTTTTAGCGAAGATACATCTTTGGTTTCATCTCGGTAAATAGCGAAAAATACAAAAAACCAAGGGGCGTTAAAAGTGGAGAAAGGAGTTTGCAACATGTTTTGAATTAGGTAGCTAGCCAATAGCGTAGCTAACTGCTGCGGCTCGCATCTGACCTGTGCTGTACGTTAGCCTTTGACTCTAAAAAGCAGTGACGACTGCTGAACAGAAAGCCAGGAGGGCTTTAAGCATCACCTTAAGCTGCTTTCACACCGGACGCGAAACCAATTTTTCGCACGACGGATTACATTCAAAGTCAATGCAAAGACGCGAATGCGTTGCGTAAAAAATTCGTTTCGCGTCCGATGTGAAAACCGCTTTAAATTGGTAACTAGCTCCAATCAGTTTTCTGTCATCATCTTTTATTAAAGATAGCCATGTTAACTATTCTAACATTCAGCTATTTCAGGTGTGGCTAGCTTGCTTTTAGTTAACTCGCCGAAGTCAAGAAACTAATTGTATGCGAAATGCTTTTGTTATATAAATCATAAAGCACAGGTTTGAGTGGCTGCTTCGCTGGACATGGCAAATTAACTCCGATAATCTTGAGTAGTTTATATCATGTAGTTAGATGGGTTGATTATTTATTCGCCTGAACATTGCACTAAGCTGCTTGTTTGATTGCCAGTAGATTATTGATATCAGAAAACATGTTAATCAAAACCTAAGATTTAAAACGAGTTTATAATCAAGGGAAAATTTTCTGTCCCTCCTGTTCTGTTCAGCAGCTCCATTGCTGTAAAGCCATAAATGCCTTCAGTTTTAAATTTTAAAGGTTCAAATGTTAATTTATATCATAGCTAGATTGTGGTGATTTTATAGCTTTTATGCTCAGGAAGTATAATCATGACCGTAAAAAAAAAATGCAGCACTGAGTGATATTTTTGTTTTTTATTTCTGCATTATAAAGTATTGCTCACTGTAAATGAGTGGATTTCAGTTGGCCCAGCACGTAGCTGAGGGTGAATTAATTGTTCCAAATGAAATTAAATAACTGAAAATTTATTCATTTTATCTATTGTTTTTATGGTGATGAGTATAGTATGCAGAGGCTCATTCTGATGAGGTTTCTGCTTCAGGTGACCTGATGGCAGAGGAGGAGGAGCGACAGCAGGAGGGAACAGGAACAAGAGTTCCTGAGAGAAGACATGAGATGACCGGGAGAGAGGAGAGCTCAAGAGAGCAGGGATAGGATGGACAGGCTCTTGTCATTACTAGAGGAAATGGTGCAGGAATAATAATTTTAAAAAAGTTTTAATCCCATTGTTTGTTCTTAATTTATAACTGAAAACTATTTTTACGATGAAATACCGAAACCACTGATTGCTTTTTAAAAAAAGTCTTGAAATTATCTGTATAAGTATACACTTGGCAGCCAAAACAAAGAAAGCAGGGTCTCGACTATGGCGCTCCATCCATGTCACTGTTCCTGATTGAGGAGGTCAGCAGCACTGCCAGGGCCTGCCTGCTCAGCTGAAAATCAGCCCTGGTGTCTTCTCCACCAAAGAATGTCCAAGACAGGGACACTGAGGTTGACCCTGCTGTACCGGGGTCTGGGCTGGTTTGGGGAAAGAAGAAAACTTGGTAAATTAACAAAAGCTGGATATTTATTGTGGAGAACAGGTAAAATTCAAAGCCTGTCAATCTACTCAGCTGTTTTAAAAATAGCAATGGTTCTCTTTAATATCAAAATAAGATTCAGAAGTTTCAGTGATGAAGAAATATTAAAAACCTTTACCCAAGTAAAAGGTATGACTACTCTGTGTTTTTTGCATTTTACTGTTGTAGATGCTAAAGGTTGAGCTGATTAACTACTCAATATACTTCTGGTTTTTGTAGTTTGAGCTAAAAAAAATAAAAACCCTATTTTTTGCTTTGTGGTGATTCATTTTCCTGATTTCCATTTTGATTTTGGGGTTGGAGAATGCTGTAAATCCACAAGGAATGTCACTCTTAAATGTTTGTTTAAAGCATCATCATTCCACATCAACAGACTTCGGGATAGCTACATGGGTTTTTTTTTTTTACTGAACAGGAAGGGTATGAACATTTGTAATCTGAAATGTATCTCGCTGGATAAAGCAAGTGATTAGAGAAATAAATGAGTAGCTGGAAAGTGCACAATTTGCCCATTAGATAGAGAGGACGAGTAGCATAAATTTGCATAAAATGGAAATTATAAAAAGTACAGGTATCTAATATTTGCAGTTGAGTAAAGGCAAAAAGTTTCATTCCACCCCTTGTTATTTTGAATAAATGGTTTTATGGTCGAAGTCGAATAGTATTAGCCATTCATTAATTAGGCTGACGGGAGTAGCCTGATTAACAACTGTTGGCTCAAAGTAAAAACCGCAACATGTATTTTACCTGGACATGGCTCTCTCGGCCTCAGATAAATCACCCGTCGGCGGCGAAGCATCTCTTCCATTTCCTCCAATAATTGAAAAAAAAATAAACAAAAAAAATTTCCGTCTCGCAAATTACGCTGCAGGGTCCAGATTGTCGGCTGTTGCTGTCAAGGCTGCTAGGCGACGAGAGCAGGGCTTCCAGATACGAAGGTAAGGGTGGGAATAGCACGAGACGTCAAATGCAAATCCTCCGTGGGCTAGACCGTCTCATTTCGAAGACCGCTCGGTTCGGCCTTCGCGGTCTACAAAGGACGCGGCCTTCGTAGACCGCGAAGGCTGCGTCCTTCGAAGGATGCAGCCTCTGAATTGGGACACAGCCAGTGTCTGCCAGTCCCAGGCCTCACCTCAAATTCCTTTCCAGCCTCAAAAGGGAAACTGCTTCCTCTCTCCTCGGTTTTCCATTCCCCTTTTTCCGAGGAGTTCAGAACAATGACGTTCACGTCTTGCGCATACTTAAAGCGTAGGTCGATGTGCGCCGCAATACTCTCCGGCGAGCGGCCCAAATTGATGGTGAAACTAAGAGACAAAAAAAAAGAAATATAAGCAATCATTAACACAGGTTTTCCGTTTCATTGGCTGTCTTGGTTGACATTTGAAAAAGTCGGATGGGTAGTGATGGAGGAAGACAGCGAGTGATTATGAGACAGTTTTACAGAGAGAACGACTCACCGGGTAGCATTGGCTTTGAAGACACCTTTGACCGTCAGTTCTGACCCAGAGGCAAAGGTCCAGTTAAGTACCTGCATTGTCTTCTATGAACAAGAAGGAAAACCTCATTACACACTTAACTTGTGATTATCCACTGTGCGAAAGCTTATAAATGCATCCATATTCCTTACAGAGACTCCCTTTTTTCCTCTGGGAGATTACATTAAAAAGTCTGATCTTCATTATGTTATTAACTTTGGACCGGAGCTGTGCTGAGACTGCACACCATCTATGACCAAAACAACGAGGAGCAGTTTTATTTGTAATCTGTTCTTGTCACCTTTCTCTTGATTGCATCTCGTGGAGAAGTGTCAGTTTTCGCTGTGTCATATTCAGGGTATTTAAATGTCAGTACGACGTTTGATTTATTTAGTCCAATCAATTAATGTATCTTGCATTATTGTTAAATTTGAGTTTCTAATGCTCTACTCACGTCTTCAGTTGTGGCCATCTTGACAGTTCAGTTTCATGTCCTTCCCTGGCGCAGTGCTCTGGTTTTAACTTGGGGTAAAAAGATAAGGTGTGATTCGCGTTTATCTCTGCAAAGGAGAAATGTTTGACTGGGCCTGCACCAATCAGATTGACTGTTACAATGCCAAAAGCAATTGTACCAGAAAAAGCAAATGAAGAAGCAAATTCAAAATTTAAATGAACTGAAAAATCCATGCTTGATATTTCTCAGTATTCTGTCTTCAGAAAAAAAAAAATCAAGAAAAAAAGCATTGTGTTCGTTTTCATGTGTTTGGCATTCAGGGAACGCTCATTAGCTTTGATGCCACTGAATGATGTGCAGCAGCCATGTGGATATGTGTATATATTTTAGGAGGAAATTAGTCATGAGATTATGACTTATAAGTGCAGTAATGTGCTATTGCGGTGTACAGTTAATTTGCTGACAGTAAATATTCAGAAGTATTGTGGCAACATTACTCTCGAATAACTGGCTGACCACAAAATAAAAATGAAAAAAAAAAACAGCACGTTGGTTGGAATTTTGCGGTAATTATTATTTCACAGTGACCTTGTATATTATTTGTTGCATGGTCGTTTTGGGAGCCTTGGGCTGAACACATTGGCTACTGTGAAACCAGGGGCGTCTCTGGGACTGAAGATTGGTGGGGCCCAGAGCTTCCCTTTCAAACAATTATCAACCCTGACTTGCACTAAATCGTTCTCATAATTGACAAACAATCCTTCCAGGATTTTCCCGGCTTTTTTATTGTTTTACTGATTTTTTTTGCCCGATTTTGCAGTAGCTTTTTCAAAAAGGGGCAATGAAAGTTGCGATGTCTAGGCGATTTATTATTTTTTTTGTCCGCAAAAAATTTGCGTGGATTGGTTGAATTTGCGATAACATGCAACTTCCTTGAGGGACAGTGAAAGATTCCCTTTATGTGTACATTATGATGTACACATAATGAAATATCAGAAAAGAGGTCTTAAAATATATTAGGAGACCTTCTAGCCTCTATCTTGATTCTTGGTCCAAATATTTCAAACATCAGGCTGCAGACTTGAGTACTTTTAGAAGCAAATGCCTCAAAATAACGAAAATTGAACTCCAAAAATTAACGGCATTAAATTTGATCATTTCAGAGTACTAAAACGGAACATCTTTTTGAAAGCAAAACACGCCACTTTCTGATAAAAATGAACAGGAATAGTCATTCATACCAGTATACCAGTCATGGATGTCAAAGAGCTTCTTGAACAAAATAAATGGAAGATACATACAGTGAAATGGAACGTGAATGGAGCTGAACAAACGTCACTATAAAAACCAATATCCATAAAGTACGAATGGGCAGTAACACCATCCAAACAGGTTTAAAGACCTCATTCGTCATCGATAGGGATGTGGCGTGGTAATTAGAAAGTTCAGCCAAAGAATAAGCTGCTAAAAAAGATCACCTTTTGCCAGACTTCTTTTCTGCTTGCTTTAAGCCCATGTTGGCTGCCTGGGTCTTTTTTTAAATTTTTTTAGGTCTTTTGGGTTGAGTCCACACACACACATCCTGGCCTGTAGAGCCAAACATTTTGGTTGATTTAGAAAGCTACAGTGGCTGCTATTGGCCAACCAGTTTTATAAGTGATGCTTTGATTGGCTGACTGGACTTGTGTACTTGGAGAAGTTTTAGACTTGATTTGGTCACCGCTAGAAGTAGCTTCTAGGGGAATTTCCAATTCACTGCTCATTTTATATTTTACTTGAGTGCTTCTTGGCTAAAATTAGCTGATGTGGCTTATTCCTCATCAATAAAAGAAAGGATTTGTAGTGTTATCTGATTTTTGATGAAAATTGACTTCAGCACTTCGAGAAATAGTCCCGTCAATTGCTCTTGAGCTTTCTGTCATAAACTGATGACCAGACATTTCTCTGTAGGATTTCCTGGTTAAAAAAAAAAAAAAACAACAGAATTCACAGTTCCATCAATTATGGCAGGTCACTCAAGTGATACAGGTCTCGCTGATGCAGGAAAGCAGCCCCAGACCATCACACTACTGCCGCCATGTTTGACTGTTCGTAAGATGTTCGTATTGTGGAATGTTGTGTTATCTTTATAATAGATGTAACAAGAGGTCTTGCAAGAAGTTCTACTTTTGACTGTTCAGAGAATATTATCCCAAAAGCCTTGTGGGTCATCAAGATGTTTTTTGGTAAATATGAGACAAAGCTTTTTTCCTTTTTGGTTTGCATTGGTTTTTGCCTTTCAGCTCTACTGTCGATGTCATTTTTACCCAGTCTTATTGATTATGGAATAGTGACTGAATACTGTTAAGTTCTGGAAGGGAAAACACTAGGAACTCAGAAACACAGAGACAAAGGGGGATGAGACGCCATATGCAGGGATCCAAAATATATTTATTAAATAAAACCAGAAAACTCGAAAGGGGAAAACGGGGCACTCTGGCCAACAGAAACACCGTGCAACTGCACTGAAGGAAGGAGAACACAGGAATCCAAAACTAGTAGAAGGGAACACCAGGGGGCAGACTCGGAAACTGACGGGTGCAGACTCGGGAACTGACGGTGCAACTCGGAATAGGGGCAACTCGGAAGAGGGAACTCGGGAAGCTCGGGAACGGGGGAGCTCGGGACAGAGGCTGGAGACAAAGGCAGAGGGCAGGCACAGGATGAGAAGACGGGCACAGCTGGCAGGTGGCTGACTTGGAAGGCACAGCTGGCCGGGAGAAGGGTCGGGGAAAACATCAGGAGGGGGAGACGAGGACGACTAAAACATCTCAAGCGTGGACAGGAACATCTTGGAGCGGCGACATGAACATCTTGGAGCGGCGACAGGAACAGCTTGGAGCGGGAGACGACTTGAACACTTAGGGCTCGGGAGACATCAGGGGGCACAGAGGGCTCAGAGACGACAGGCAGGGCGGACAGGACTGGACGGCACAGCTGGGAGACTGGCACAGCTGGCAGGAAGAAGGCTCTGGAAACAACAGGCGGGGGGCAGACTCAGACGGAACAGGAGAGGGAACAGCAGGCAGGGCAGGCTGGGCTGGGGCATGATGGCTGGAGAACACAGAGAAGACAATAAGGACCAGAGGGAAAGTGCACACGGGCAAGGAGTGGAGGCGCGAAGCGAGCGAGCGAAGTCAGATCTGAGACTGGCTGCTTGCTGGAGACAGATATAGGCAGGGGCACGGGCAGACACTGGTGGAGAAACTTAATATAATTAACAAGGGGCCGAACATGAGGGAAACCTAATTACATGAAACAAATAAACATTAACACACAGACGAGGATCACAAGACAATCCCAAAGACGGGATAAATAAACTAAATAAATATTTCACAGTGAATAGAAAGACACAGGACAGATAAGATAAATGCAGAAGGTTTTGCAGGAAAACACAGCAAAGCCAGTGAAAGAAAAGCAAGAGGCGAAGACTAGAACAGGGCGAATGCTGAGAGATCATTAGTCGATCAGTAAGTGCAGCTATTCAAGCCCGGGTGCTCGTTAGTATGTTATTCTAATATACAATGTTAGTTTGGTTAGTAAATTCTCGAAAATAACAAAGTGTTAGTAGGGGTTAGTAATATAGAAAAGCAAGGGGAAATTAGTAAACGAGAAAGTAAGGAAGGCTGAAACCCAGAATCCATCAAATCACCCGAAATAGTGTCACAATCAATTAAGACAGAAAACTGCTACAAACAATGACGCGACCGGGGAGAAAGCAAAGACAGTACATGGGTAAGACGTGGACTGGAATAACACGGGAGAGGAATGAAATGTGAAACACTAAGGCATGGACTAAAAACCGACATCACAAAAGTAATAAAAACCTAAAATTGACTAACCAAACACACAGACCTACAGAACACAACAGAATACTGACCTAAACTGAAGCGAATGAAGCCTGTAGTTCTTAAAATGTTGGTCTCGGTTCTTTAATGACCTCCAGGATAACTTGTCAATGTGCTCTTGGAGGAATTTTGGTTGCCTGGCCACTCTTAGGAAGGTACATCACTGCTCAAAGTTTTTTCAGTTGGTAGATAATAGTTTTCTTTGGTTTGTTGGAGTCCCAGAGCCTTAGAAATGGGTTTGTGATCAGATTGATAGATATCAACTAATTTGTTTCTCAACTATTCGTAAATTTCTTTTGTAAAAATCACAGCCCTGTGCTGCTTTTTGCCTACTTCACATTAACAGACAAGTTCTATTTAAATGATTTTTAGATTCAACAAGGCTGGCAGGCATAGTGAAATCAAATCCCAATTATTGATTAAATTTTTTTACTTGGTTGAACTAGTTACTAAGGGGTCAATCACTTTCTCACTTTGGGTTAGGTAGAGTGCAATAGCTTTTTCCTTTAATTAATTAAATTATCATCTAAAACCGCATTTTGTGTTTACTTGGATCATCTTTCGCAAATACTAAAATTACTTTGATGATTGGATGATCTGAAACATTTGAAAAGTAGTTCCCCATTTTAAAATCAATTGTCACATATAGTTCCAGTCAAAAGTTTGGACACACTTTGCTAATGTAACAGCACTCTGTTTTTAGAGAAAATTAAATGACTTGACTTTTCTATATAATCTCAAATGGAATCTTGTAAGAAGGTAAAGAGTCAGAAGTGAAAAGAGAATAATTTACTTGTTTGTATAGTGTCCAGAATTTTGGAATTCATAAAGAAGCCATATTTTGCAAAGTAAAAAGACAAATAAGCTCTTTCCAACAGCCAAATTAAAGTCAAGCGGTTTTGGGACTTACTGGGTGAAAAAATTGATGAAAAGCCACCTCAAGTGCTGCATGTCTTTAGGAAGTTAGACAGCCGTGCAGCTGCAAATTCATTATAGTCCTATGACTGCCCTTGTTAAAAAAATGCGAGAATACTCTGCAAATATGACAGCAAATGGTGGTTAGTTTGATGGGTCTAAGAATTCAATCTTTTTTCGCTTACTAAAGGCAGCTGATTGTCTCCCATCGCTTCTGGTGAATGCACCCCGTGCGTGTGTGTCTGTCTGTCCTTCCGAAAAATGGCATTAACACGATAACTCAAGAAGAAAATGGATTACAAGCCCCATGCTCTGTGTATAAGAAGATTAGATTATGAACCAGTTCCCAATATAATCAGTCACCTCGACCTATTATTTGACATTGGAATTAACAGGTGAAATATCGGTACTTCACCCATTTTTTTCAAACTTGATTTACAAACTGACAATTGTTCACTGCGGTGTTTTGGGTCATTCTCTTTAACCTGATGGTCAAATTTCATGGATCCAGTTCCTTGCCATTTTTTGCAAAATATCCACTTTCACATTGAACAGAATTGAGCTCCTTTAAGGTCACAGGGTACATATTTACTTTGGTGACGGGAGACCGTGAGCCTCGCGGCCAGCTTGTTTCTTTATTTAACATATCCACATTTCTCTTATAATATATGTCCAAACTTTTGACTGGTACTGTAGATCTTTCATTGGGAAAGTGGAACAAGTATACTTTGCATACATCGTATGTATTATATCATTTACCTGTATTGCCACCGACGGCCTCTTTGACATACAATTTTTGAACCCAGTTTGAAAGTCAATATGAGATGACTGTAGTTCAGTTTTGCATGTTTTTTTTTTCTTTCTTGTCAGATGTTCATTTCCATCCCTTGGGGTTAAGGTCTGCTCTTGTCGTGTATTAAATATGCAAAAGCCAGGCTGTCAACTTCAGGAACCCTGGTGTTGCTGAAGCTTCTCACACATACCTTTCCCCATCCTTCCTTCAATTCATTCTTCCTTCGTTGTTGATTCCTTCTTCAGGATCTCTTTCTTTTTTTCCTCCTTCTCTGAACCCTCACTTTCTTTGTCTGTTACAGTTTTCAGGAAAGGAACCAAGCGCAGATCTGGAGGAAACCTTAATTTAACTTCAGTACTGAGCTAAATCTTGAACTCAGCACAAACTGAGGAAAACTAATGGAAAGGTCTGGGCTAGGCAGTAACTAAGTTGAGGTTGGTCCGAATTGGGCGACCAGTGATCGGGATGAGGAGAATTGGGCAGGCCCAGGTCAGTGGTCAGCTGGACTGTGCACATACTGACACCCAAGGGCTGAAGAATGCGAGCATCTATGACTGCTCTAGAGACTACTGGAGAGCAGGGAGAGAGTGTCCCCAATTAATAGTCACTTGCTGAGTTATTTCCAAAAAAGAAATTGTAATCGGTGTAATCCACCTTAATGTTTGGTTATTAGGACCATAAATCTAGTAATGGTCAGTGTAGGGATGCAAATTATCGAGTAATTCATTAATCGATAGTTGTTTCATCTTATCGATCGATGATCAATTAATTGATAAGCAGCAATTTTTCTGAGAAGCTGAATTTCCCTCTGAATCAGTAGGTTCCTTTCTACGAAAATGCTATCTTTCTTATGAAAGAGAAAATGCAAATCATATTCCTTAATAAAAGATTTATTCTTAACAGCAGGGAACAACACATTCACAAATGGAACAATGCAATAACAAGGCTACTTTAAGGCTACTTGAAACATGAAAATAAATAAGTGCACTGTCTTAGAAGCAAAACAAACTTCTCAAATAGTGCATTCATAATTTCGATTAATTGCAATTAATTTATTTTAATCAAGTAATTTCTTATCAACGATTAATCGATAATCGATTAATTGTTTGCATCCCTAGGTCAGTGCCCAATGAATAGATAAATATGAATAAATAGAATAAATATGTCTTACATAGAAATAACAAGAAGCTGAGTTTACATGATTATATTTATTTTTGTTGTGTTCCGTGGGTCTGTGTGTTAGTTAGTCTATTTTAGGTTTTTATTAATTTTGTTATGTTGGGTTTTAGTCCATGTCTTAGTTTTCACATTTCATTCCTCTCCCGTGTTAGTCCGGTCCACGTTTTGCCCATGTACTGTCTTTGCTTTCTCCCTGGTCGTGTCATTGTTTGTAGTAGTTTTTGTGTTAATTGATTGTGACACTATTTCGGGTGATTTAATGGATTCTGGGTTTCATCCTTCCTTCTGTTCTCGTTTGCTAGTTTCCCCTTGCTTCTCTATTCATACTAACATTACTAACAGTTTGTTGTTTTTCTAAAATGACTAACCATACTAACATTGTATATAATACTAACCTACTAACGAGCACCCGGGATTGTACAGCTGCACTTACTAATCGACAAATTACCTCTCCGCGTTCGCCCTGTTCTAGTTTCCGTATCTCGTTTCCTTCACGGCTTAGCTATGCGTTCTGCAGAACCTCTGCATTCTCATTACCTATTTTGGCTCTTATTCTGTACACTTAGGAGCCTTTTTATTCAGTTTATTTGTCCCAATTTGGGATTGTCTTGTGATCCTCGTCTGTGTGTTAATGTTTATCTGTTTCATGTAATTAGGTTTCCCTTTTGTTCCACCCCTTGTTAATTATATTAAGTTCCTGCACCTGTCTGCCCGTGCCCACTGCCTATATCAGTTCCAGCCTGCAGCACTTCAGATCAGATCTGACTTCGCTCGCTCACTTCTCACCACTCCCTGCCCTGTGCACTTCCCTCTGGTCCCCTCATCTTCTCTGTGTTTCTCGTCAGCCGCATTACCCAGCCCAGACTACCCTTCCTGCTGCCTTCAAGCCCCTGGTGCCCCCTGTCGTCTTCCGAGCCCTGTGTGCCACCTGTCCTCTGAGCCCTAGTGTGCCAGTCGCCTTCGCCTTCCTGTGCCCCAGTGTGCCAGTCGCCTTCGTCTTCCTGAGCCCCAGTGTGCCAGTCGCCTTCGCCTTCCTGTGCCCCAGCGTTTCTGCCGAAAGTGAATGTACTCTCAAAGACTTATATTTTGATCTACAGTCATCTCCCAGGTGACGGGGTTGTTTTTTTTTTTAGACTTCACTTGAACGACTTGAATAGCGGTCGTTCAAGCGATTTCATCTCTGTCCTGTACGCGTAAAACTTAAAATCACTTTTCTCTTCAAAGCCCTTTTTATCGAATCATCTTCTTTTTACATTCTACATCTTTTTTCACCCCTTTTCTGAAGCTGGAAGACCCTTGTGTTTGTCAATAATTCGAACTCTGGTGAGTGAACTATAGCTGGCATCCGCTGGAGTGTCAGCACTGTTGGCTTCTTGTTCATTACTTTGAATGGGATAACTAGCAACTATTTAAAAACCATTCGGAGATTGACTTTTAGTGTACTGTTTTCCAAATATTGTTATTTAATTAATATTGTATTTATGTATGTTATTGGAGGAGATAAGTGTTATTACAGTTTTTCTCAAATGCTAAAACACATTTCACAAATGTTTCCTCTATGTTCCCCAATGTCTAAACACAACACCCTTTTCTAAAGCAAAACCTTCTCACTTCAAAACTCAAACTTTCACACCAAAAGAGCAGCTCGAAGTTTTCAAAAATGTAAACACTATACACATCATTACACACTACAGCAAAACAATTGAAAACACAATGCTCAATTTGTAAGAAGCTTCTTTGTTTCATAACTCCCAATGCATATTTTTAGAAACTTCACAGTAACGGATCTTCTTAGATCTCTGTAGAGGATTAGGCATTTAGATGTGTGAGTTTCATATGAAGAGTATAAATCTATAGAAAATACTGCATGTACACTACTGTAACACAACTCAATGCAAAAACAGAATCTATTGCACACAACAGTACTCTTGAAAACAAGTTCAGGGTGTGAAGTTTTTTTTAATTTACTTTATTCACACCACAATCACTGTGCGGCATCATGTCACTGAGCTGCATCGTGCCACATCTCCTCATCCACATTGCAGGCTATATTCTCTCTTGCCAGGCACCGCGGGAAAAACGCACTGGAATGGCGAATCCATCCTTGGAAGGCCTCCACTGGGATGTCAACACAGGCCAGCTCCATTGCCCTTTGGAGGTTCTCTCTAGTGTATAGTTGTCTGTCATAAACCTTCCATCTCCACGATGAGAAGAACACCTCTATAGGGTTGAGGAAAGGGGAGTAGGGTGGCAGACAGACGTTTAAAAACTGGTTACTGTTGGTGGTGAACCACTCTCTGATTTGGTTTGTTCTGTGGAAGCGGACATTGTCCCAAATGATCACATAAATGGGATGTGCGGGCCCAGGATGATGTTGGCGGTCCAGGAGGATGTCTCTTAGCTCCTCTAGGAAGATAAGGAGACGTTGGGTGTTGTAAGACCCAAGGACAGCATGCTGGTGGACAAGCCCCTCCGAACCCATGGCCGCACAAAGAGTGGTATTACCCCCTCATTGGCCAGGAACCTCAGTGATGGCTCTTTGGCCAATGATGTTACGGCCTCTTTGCCTTCGTTTCTGCAGGTTGATGCCAGCCTCATCCAGGAAGAGGTACTCATGAGGTCTGGCCATTGCATCCAACTGTAATATCCTCTGTGAAAATGTGAAAGTGCACAAGTGTTCAGAACAACAGTCAATCAGGTAGCACAGTATTGTCCAGAAGTAATGTGGGCCACTGAGCAACACAATATGTCCACTAACTGTACTGTGAACATGGATGTATACTTACTTGCACATACTCGTAACGTAGATCTTTGTGTTGCGCAGAGTTGCGCTCAAAGGGAACCCTATAGACCTGTTTCATCCGCATCTTTTGGCGCCGGAGAACTCGGTCTATTGTGGCCAAGCTGACATCATCAATGTTCTCAGAGTTGACATTTTCGGCAATGACTTTGTCTCTGATCTCCCGGAGTCTGATGAGGTTGTTCTCACGAACCATATCCACAATGAGGGTTTCTTGTGCCGCTGTAAAAATGGCAACCCTCCCACCTCTATGTGGCATTCTTTGAACTCTAAAGAAAGAAACGTGTTGTCAATTGACATGTTTTACAACAACTTCTGATTTGAAACCAACAGACTACTTTCACAGGCTTGTAAAACTGTATTGTCACAAAGAAAGCAATAGAGTACAATACATGTTGTGTTGTCTGAATGCCCTGATAATGGTGGCCACGGTGATCCTACTCAGGTTTGGACGGACTCTTAGTCCTGCTTCAGCCATTGTCATGCCATGGACAATGACATAGTCAATGACTGTTGCTCACATCTCGTCTGTGATGATGGTGTGAAGTTGTCTTGCTCTTCCTCCTGGACCTTCTCCTCTCCCTTATGGACCTTCTCTCCCTTGTTGGCCTCCTCCTCTTCCTCCTCTGATTTGAACTCCTCTTCCTCGTTGGCCTGCTCTTCTCCCTCCATGGCCAGCTCCTCTCCCTCCTCTGACCTGAATTCCTCTTCCCCTGACTCTGCCCTCATCCATTGTGTTTGTTTGGAATCTTCAGCAAACTGTGCACTCTGAACTTGCTTTTATACATGAGGTCACCGCATTAGCAACAAGTGTCTTCAATTTTGAGTTGTTGTGTGTAATGAATGACGCCAGGTGTGTTCATTGTGTTCAAATATTGCTGACAGTTCTTTTGCAACATGTGTCTTAGCAAGGAAAAATGTGTTTAGATTTATGAGAACGGAGGACTGTGTTTTGTGAATTGTGTCTTAATGTGAAATGTGTTTATGATATTGGCAAATGATGGCTAGATTTAGTAAATGTGTTTCGACAACTGGTCATTTGGTTTAGAGGATTGGCTTTTGTGTTTTAGCATTTGAGAAAAACTGTAAGAAATAAATTTAATTTTAACCGTTGATGGTAACAAACTCCTAGTTGGGAGACGTTAAAAATAGAATGTTTTGAGGTGCGCACGCAGTAGCCTGTGTGTGTGTGTGTGTGTGTGTGTGTGTGTGTGTGTGTGTGTTTGAGTGGAGACGGCACCTCTTCTCTCTCACTACCATTGACGCTAACGTCATAGTTTGTGCCAGATCTAATTGACACAGTATTGTTTAACTGTGGTTACAAGTAACCTCCCTTACATATATACTCAGCAACAAAAGTTTCTGTGACACCATTTATGTGTATGTTATAAATGCACGCAAAGATCTCAATGCAATCAATATGTTTATTTAACAGGAGAAACACTGACTTTTCAGTGCCAACGTCACTCAAAACGAAAAATGTCATTTTCATGCGTCATGAAGCACTTGTCTGACGTCTAAACAATTGTGACCTTCACACTTCAATACCGGGTGTGACTTCCTCGTGCCAACAACGCATCTCCGGCGCATGGACCGAATCAGATGTGCCAGAAATTGCTGTGGGATGTCATTCCAAATCTGACGTAGACGTTGTCGCAATTCCTGGAGTGTAGCTGGCGGGTTATCCAACCGCCGCAAACGTCGATCCATCTCGTCCCAAAGATGCTCGATTGGGGACATGTCTGGGGATCTGGCTGGCCATGGCAGGACATTGACATGTTGTTGCATCAGATACTGCTGTACAATCCTTGCAACGTGTGGTCTGGCGTTATCATGTTGCAGCGTTATTCCGGGACCATGTTGCATCAAAAACGGTACCACCAATGGCCGTAGCACTTCATCGCGATATCTTTGACCTGTCAGATTTCCATCAATAACAAGCAAATCTGTTCTGTTTCTAGCCGTGATCCCTCCCCAAATCATGACACTACCACCTCCAAAACGATCAAATTCCTGAACACAGTTGTTGGCATTACGTTCTCCACGTCGACGGTATACACGTAAACGACCATCACATCGGTTAAGCATGAATCTTGATTCATCAGTGAAGAGTACAAGATCCCACTGAAGTTGGATCCACCGTCGATGTTGTTGTGCCCACTGTAGACGCAGTCGTCGGTGTTGTACTGTGAGTATTGGACGTCTTGCTGGCCGACGTGGGACAATGCCAAAATGACGGAGACGGCGACGGATTGTCTGTGCAGACAGTCGCCTCAAACCAGGTATCGTTCTTGCAGTTATGGTTGCAGGTTGGAATCGATTTCGGAGATGGGTTGTTCGAATCCAGTTGTCCTGTCTGGGAGTGGTTACTCGTGGACGGCTGCTGCGAGGACGGTCTCTGACATGTCTTGTCTGCTGATGACGCTGCCATAAGTTCCAAATGGTGTTTCGGTGGACATTCAGGCGATGAGCAACTTCCCTCTGCGAGGTTCCGGATTCAATCATCCCAATGGCCCTCCACCGATCATTTTCAGACAGTCTTGGCATTTAGAGGGTAGAGTTCCTGATCCGAAATGGCTGTGTTTTCGATAAGTGATGCTTCCGTCGTTCATCAGGCACAATGTGAACATTCCAAAAATTCTCCTCTTTTATTGCCATCCACAAGCATGATTTACGCACATTTTCACGTGCAAAGTCATTTTCTCGCATTTTCATGATTTCCATTTCAATGTTGTGTTTACGTGTACTGTTTCAGTCTGATATCACCATGTATGACAATTTCATAATTGCGTTATGAAAAATAATTAACAATATTGGTGTCACAGAAACTTTTGTTGCTGAGTATGTATGTCTATTTGGATACAGTAATTATACTGAACCCCTGCATATATTTTAGAATTGGAACATTATGAGATCTCAACTTTGATAACTTTGATATTTGATATTAGATATTGATTATTATTCTCAAACTGCTGTATGCAGATTGGTTTTTTATGTATTCTGGATTTTGGATTCCATTGTATGACGAGTCAGTCCCCTTAGATCCCAATCAAACTGTTCTGCCCATACTGAACAGGTTTCCCAACCCCCTTGAACTCAACCCCCTTGGACCAGCCCTTGTTCTGCTCACTGGACACAGATGAGCCTTCACACATACACTGATATTACACCTTACATACCCGGGTAACGGATTATTTCTTTTCTGTGAAACATTTTACTTGAAACTTTGCTTTTATTTGATACTTTGGGGTATTTTACTATCATTTTATTTATGTATTGTATTTATTATTCTTAATATTTATAAGTATTGATTGAATATTCTCTGTATCCTGAGAAAGAAGTATTTCCAGAATATTATTATGAATAAATGTCTATTCTCTTCTTTTACACCTAAACAGTGTCTTTGTCAACTTACTCTCTCCTCAACCCCCCCCCCCCCCCCTTAATGCCGAACCTAGAACTGGCCTAAAACTTAACCATAATTGTAGAAACACAACCTTCTACTAAAAGGTTAATTTTGTCAGGTAGAGCAGAGGAGTGCTACATTGGCAAAGGCTAGAATTATGATTTAGGGATTTTGCAATCTAGCAAGGAAAGAGCTCAGAAGTGCAACTTACAGACATGCCACATCGCACATTGTAGGAAATAGGAACGTGCGCAGAATTGTCATAGTTTTGCCCCCATCGGCTGCAAACAGCAATCCGGCGAGCACTGGGACCATTGTGACACCATGAGAGGCTGTTCCACAGGAAGCTAAGGTTGGGCAGTGCAAAGGATATCAGAAAGTACTCAAGGAGGGTTCAAAAGGAAAGAACTTTTATTTCCCGAAGGCTGCAAAAAGGTTCAAACTCAAAAACAGGTTCCCTTCAAACAATCACCAACAAAAATCACCTTCTTTAACAAGTAAAAAAGAACTTACAAAAAGTCACTTCCAAAAAATAGTCAAAGTCATTTTTTCCGGCACCGTGCAAGGCAGGCCACAGTTACCAGCTTCAACCCTTTCGTCCCCCCTTTGTTTGCTGCTCAGTTTCTTATATAGGCCTAATTGGACCCATTTAAGCTGCTGATCCCCTGCAGGTGCAAGACCCAGCCTTCCCAGCCCTCTTTTAGGGAAATGTAGTTATCTCCCCTGTGGCCATCTTGGTTGGTAGTCCCGTCTGCAGCCATTTCCGGGGAGTGTATCTCCCATCCACCACACAGCCCGGCATGGTGTCACACCATGTACCCAAAAGGGAAAGGAGGGACCCAAACGCACAGGCTGAGTAAAAAAAGACTAAAACTTTTTAAATGAGGGGAGCAGCGGCACAACAAAACAAGGCCTTGAGAATGCAGCTGCACTGCCAAATCGGAAGTGCAGCTCTCAAATACTCTTTGCTTCACCTCCACTTCAACAAGCAGCAGGCGTGGCTCATTGAAGTGGAAGTGAAGACAGCAGGAGGAGGAGGGACTGCAGGGCAGAACCATCACAACAATTCACGGGGGCACATGATGGAAGGGGAACCAGATGGGACAACAATGACTGTAATCAATTAAAGGACAACTGTATTGGTCAATAATCCCTTTTCAAGAAGAGAAATGGTAGGCTACTTCTCATATGTATTGCTTTGACTCAAAAAAATATGGTTGCATGCCCCTGGATTTTTTGTCCCCAGACTTTTGTCCCCAAATTGTTCGTTCCTGGACTTTTTGTCCCCGAGGACTTTTCATCCCCTAATGATAAAGAAACATGCCACCATTGTGGACAGACGGGTGGATGGACGACAGACTGATCACCATGATATAAGGGTTATATCATGATATGCTGAGGGACGGGATGAGATGGGATGGGATCAAGTTAGTTCAGGAGGGGAAGAGATATGATGAAATTTGGGATAAGACGGGACATTTTTCTCTCAAAAAGTTCAACTTGAGAACCTCAAAAAAAGTGACAACTTTGAGAGTATCATGAGCAGTGTTGTGATTCTGCTCTTTTGCTTTTGGTAGTTCTGCTATGCCAGAGGTGGGCAGCGAGGGTCGTATCTGTCCCTGGTTTTCACACCAACGTCTGGCCTTTAATTAGTTGATTGTCTGAATAAGCCAAACCATTTATGAAATCTGACGTTTCATGTGCATTTCTTTAAATTATCATGAAACTACAAAGACTAGTCTTGTCTCCCTTCAGAAAACATTTTCCTTTGATCTTATCATTGCGAAAATCTATATTTGTGCATGCAATCAATTAACTCAATTAGTCAGGGTAATTGATAGGAATAAAAACCTGCATACACCCCGGCCCTCCAGGACCGTGATTGCCCACCCCTGTGCTATGCCTTGATCCCATGTCATGTGTAAGTTCTGTGCCTGTGTCTAGCCATTCTAGCCATGTTTAGGATTTCTGTGTTTAGTGACCACTGTCTGCCCTTTGACCATTCTTAGGATCATGTATTGTGTTTTTGGTATTTAGATTTCATGTTTTATTATTTTTTCATGCCTCAGTTTCCATGCCATGTTTTCATTTCCATGCTTTGCACTTTGTCTCCCCTGTCTTGTCATGTGTGTATCTTTGCTCACGGTCCCTTGTCTTGTGTGCCACTCATTCGAGTGATTTATTGGTTTCTGGGTTTCAATCTTCTTTCATTATCTCGTGTTCTTCCTTCCTCTCTCTTTTACTGTCTTACTAACACATACTAACAGTTTATTGTTTTTGCTAATTACTAACCACACTAATCTTGTATATTTTTACTAACTTTCTAACATGCACTCGGGATTGTAAAGCTGCACATACTACTTGACTAATGATCTCTCAGCTGTCGCCCAATTCTAGTCTCCGCCTCCTTGCCTATCCCTAATTATCTCTGCTGCAAGTTTCTGTGGATTTCCACTTATACTTTGTGCTTTCCTTTTCTTTTATCTTGGCACTTTAGTACTCCTTAACCGGAGCTCTTGTTTTGTACTTAGGTTTGTCTTGTGATCCCTGTCTGTGTTTTGGCTACAGCCTAATTCATGTAATTAGTTTATTCCTCATGTGTCTCTCCCTGATCATTGCTCCCACTGATTGCACCTGTTCTCCCTGGTCATGTGTTTACCCCGGGTGTGTATATAAGATGTCTGTTTGGTTCTCACTCTTGTCAGATCGTTCTCCCGTGCCACGTTTCTCGCCTTGATTTCTCAGTGTTTATCTTTCTGACTGGAGCGTCCTTGATATCGAGCTTTGCCTACTCCCTGTACTTTTGCCGCATTCTTGTTTTTTGACCTCTTTTGTCTGACTACGATTTTTTGTGATTGGTGCCCTGTGTATGACTCTGGATTTCGCCCTGTGGATTCTCATTTTGGATTGCAGACATTGAGCTGTTGCCAGCTCTGTTGGGGGGTTTCCCCCTTCAGAAATAAAGCCTCCTTTTTGCATTTTACTGGTGTTTGCTCTTGGTTCATTTCGTAAAACCTCACAAGCAGGTTAAAATTACCATTAATTTCCTACCAATTTTGACACAACTCATGATTTGAAAGCATTTTTTTTTTTTTTTTTTTGAAAGAGAAAGGGGTCGATTAAAAAACCCAAATGAATACAAGTTTGCCTTAGGAAAAATAACATTATTAAACTATTTTGTATAAAATGTTATTTACTCTTATCCAATTACATTTTTTACCCTTAATTTGGGATTTTTCATATAAAGTTGAAATGTAGATTTTTTTTATCAATATGAAATAAATCAGAAAATAACATCACAAACACTGAAAGAGAGAACGCCTGTAGAAACTACAGGTGCCTGCAAGAAGTCATCATTGGTATTGTTGCAAAATTAGGACTGACATAGGGATGTGGCGACATTTTAATAATTACAATGACCAAGTGATAAAGAACAACTGAGGAGAGTTGGTGTCATTTTGGTATAGAGCAGGTTGTTTTAATGAAGGCCAGAACTGTAGAGCAGAGGCGATTATCTGCTGCATGGGGTCAAAGATGTGGCTTCTTTTCCTCAATTGCAATAATGCTGTTGTTAAAGATGACCTAATATGCAATTTTTCCAAGTTTATATTTTGGTCTTTGACTCCTCCAGAGTAATCCTGATCACGCAAAGTAAAAATAGTGTACTTATTTTTCCCAATTTGTAGTCCATAGTTGTCTCTGCCTGCCTCATTGGGGTGGCTCATCCCCTATAGTCCCCACTCCCCGCGTGTCCACTTTCTTCTGACTGGCCAGCTCTGTGAGGGGCGGATCTAGGCAGGACGAGGCAGCAGAATGCAGTTTTCCTGGCCTGGCTCCAGAGTGAAAACGACGTGCTTCCCGAAGGAATCAACGGGCATATTCTGCAGTCTAACTCAGTACATGTGTGTAGATCTAATAAAACTAGACAATTCCCGCAGAAATTGTAAGAGTGGGCCTGGCTTCTGTAGGTCGCGACACAGGGGTGCCCTGGGATGCTGCTGGGACTGCTCAATTGTTTATTTTGTCTCTGTCTATATTTTGTCTGCATTTTTTAGACCACTAACGTATAAAAAAATAAAAACAGTATTTAGTAGCAGTTCAGAGGTGAGGCGCCTCGCTGTTTTTTGATGCGCTTCTTTGAGGCGCCTCGAAAAAAGGCACTTCACATGTTTGGGATGTGCTTGGCCGGCGTATACCAGTTCCCACTAATATCCAGCAACTTCGCACAGCCATTGAAGAGGAGTGGACCAACATTCCACAGGCCACAATTGACAATCTGATAAACTCTATGCGAAGAAGATGTGTTGCACTGCATGAGGCAAATGGTGGTCTCACCAGATACTGACTGGTTCTGAGTCCCCAGACCCCCAATAAAGCAAAAACTGCACATTTCAGGGTGGCCTTTTATTGTGGACAGTCTAAGGTACACCTGTGCACTAATCATGGTGTCTGATGAGCATCTTGATGTGGCACACCTGTGAGGTGGGATGGATTGTCTCAGCAAAGCAAAAGTGCTCACTATCACACATTTAGACAGATTTGTGAACAATGTTTGAGAGAAATGGTAATATTGTGTATCTGGAATTAATTTTAGATTTTTGAGTCCATCTCATGACAAATGGGAGCAAAAACAAAAGTGTTGCATTTATATTTTTGATGAGTGTAGATATATATTTAGAATATATATATATATATATATATATATATATATATACAGTACAGACCAAAAGTTTGGACACACCTCATTCAATGCATTTCCTTTTTTCTCACGACCATTTACATTGTAGATTCTCACTGAAGGCATCAAATCTATGAATGAACACGTGTGGAATTATGTACTTAACAAAAAAGTGTGAAATACCTGTAGCTGAAAACTTGTCTTATATTCTAGTTTCTTCAATGTAGCCACCCTTTGCTCTGATTACTGCTTTGGACACTCTTGGTATTCTCTTGATGAGCTTCAAGAGGTAGTCACCTGAAATGGTTTTCACTTCACAGGTGTGCCTCGTCAGGGTTAATTAGTGGAATTTCTTGCCTTATCTATGGGGTTGGGACCATCAGTTGTGTTGCGCAGATGTCAGGTTGATACACAGCCGATAGCCCTATTGGACAACTGTAAGATACATACATAATTCCACATGAGTTCATTCATAGTTTTGATGCCTTCAGTGAGAATCTACCCAGAGAGCAAGCTCCTCCGCTCCGGATATGCCGTGCATCTGCCCCGGATCAGCTGGAGCCGTGGCAGCGGAGGAGCTTGCTCTCTGGGTACAATGTAAACAGTCATGAAAGTAAAGGAAACGCACTGAATGAGAAGGTGTGTCCAAACTTTTGACCAGTACTAAGTATATATATATATATAGAAAAAACCTGAAATAAGTTCGCTGACTAGTTCCTTGAAACGGTTAATTTCAGAATGTTTGCAGATGAGTGACAGGAACGTTACTTAGCAACACAAAAAAGATGCGCCCAGCGCATTTTTACAACGTTGGTTTCAAAAAAACAGATCAGACGCGCCTCGCGTTTCCAGAGCGCATCCAGTGTGATCGGCCCCTTACAAGGTCCTAACAGTAGTACCCTCTGCACAGCGCGCCATTATCCTCACTGCTGAATCTCTGAAGCTTCAACACAATAAAAACACATTCGTCATTTAGATTATTTTACTATTTCGCCTTGTCATAGTTAGTCACACATTTAGCTGCAGCCTCACATGCAGTTGTCAACCTGCTTTTTTACCAGTTGCAGTTTTTAAAGGAAATCCGTTATTTTGCGGGCATTTAAGTTATCAAGCGATCCACAGTTAGACAGTACCTAACTCAAGGTACACTGATGAGAACTTAACACTGCTAATTAGCTAGCTAGCTAATTCGTTGCTGAGTAAAGTAAAATGAATCTTAATCTTAATTTACTCGACGGCTAAATTTGAGAGGATAATTATACATGTATATAACGTATAAGTTAGTGCATAGTAACCTGGCCGTCAAACTTTGCCATCACTTAAAATAAGCTAGATAGGTAGGTTTATTATTATTTTTTTTAATTTAATGTTGTCTTGTGTAATATTTTGAGATTGACACTCATGGCATCTCGGTCGAGTTGACGGCTGTCAATGTTGATGCGGCTGACGCTTTCACTGGGCGTTTAAAAGCGTCAAGGCAACATTCAGAGTTTGACTTGACGCTTTGCTTCGTGGCCAGTGGGCGTTGGGCTTTAGGGTTAAATGCAGAACCGAGATAAAGGTGTAAACTCCTCATTTTCGCCTCAATATTGCAATATGAATCAGTCCACAGAGATAACTTTGCTATTTAGCCTATTATAATACGAGCAGATTGTTATGGCCTAGAGAGAGGCCTGTTCTTTCTTGCTGGCTGTGCTTTCTGTTTCAGGTAGTGGGGGAGGTGTCTGTTCAGGCACCAATCTGGCACACCTGAGCAGGCTGGGCTCAGGAAGCTATAAAGCAGACCTGCTCACACATCTGACTCTCTCTTCTCCATGGCCTGCAGACTGGGACTGACCCGTGTTTGTTTGTTAATTTGATTTGATGACTGATTCATTCAACACAGCATGCACACTGACCACCATAGTTTATTACTTTTGTGGTATTTAATTATTTACTTATTTTATTAAACTTTTTGTTGAACTTTGCAGATTATGTGTGGTCTCCCTTTTTGTCACACACCATTGAGCCGCGAATACACGGTCATGCGAAAAATTTGTTTACATTAGAGCCCATGGAATTAGCTCCTATAAAAATCCACGGTTGGTGTGAATGGGCCTTAAGGCTGTGCAAGCGTATAGCTTACGAGTAGTTACAAGGGACTATGGTATAGCTATACAGCTAGTGCACAATCAGGCCTGACATTTCAAAAATGGATTGTTTTCGATGAAAATCTCAAAATTATGTGGAGGAAATTTTATATTTATGTAGTGAGTGAGTGTCCTGGGTTATGATGTAAATAAAGTCAAATTTTGAAGTGTGTAAATCGGTTGATTTTCCGCGAAATGGCAGCTATATGCATAAAAATGGTGAATTTTGGTGTGTTTTAGTGTTTCACTGACATCTTGCATGTTTTTGAATAGTGTATCATTGACAAAATATTCATTTTATTGCAGAATATAATCTAGTAATTATTGTATAAAGGTTTCCTTTGGTGTTTTTCCAATGCAGTCTGTATGAACCTGGCATGGTTGAATTGATTTCCAGACTAATTTGAAGACCTGTGCTTTGTTATCAAAATCGCAAAATTTTGATTCATGATTTTCGTTTGTTATCAGTTTGATAATTTACAACTTGACTGGAATAAAAAATGTGAAAACATTTTGCCTGTGATGTTTTATGAACTAATCAAAAGCACACAGATATCCGAAAGGGTTTTGATGAGATTTATCGAATAAGAACCTGAGGTCTATATTTTAGCGACCATTTTATGTCGTCTTTGTAGTAGCATGCTAGCCCACTGTAATGCAAAATAAAATTATATCAAATCTTGTGTACACATTCAATACATTATGTAGTTCAAATAACTTCCACTGAGATATGTGTCAATTGACATATGTTGTTAAAACACAAATTATATGCCAAATATAGTCTCCATAGTAGCATGTAGTCTCCGTAGTAGCCTATAATCAATAATAAATTGTGACAAAAAGGAAGATCAATTATTGTTTTGTTGTTAAAATATGTTTTGGTTCTTCAATGCAGTATCCATAGTTGTGTTTTAAACCCCAATTTGATTGATTCTTTATAAATTTTTACAACATACGATTCTTCATGGGTAATTTTACAACCTTCATTGATGGATATCTTGACAGAGAGAGAGAATAAAACTGATCTTGAGTAACATGAATTCATCAAATATATTATGCAACTCAATTTACATATAAATAAATGTTGTTTGTTTTGCATTGAAACCAGTGGTTCCCAAAGTGGGGGGCACAGAGGAATTGCAAGGGGGGGGCGCGGTGTGTGGGAAGCGAATCTTTCCCCCCCCACTAGAGTTCCGGACACCAACAGAAAATTATTTGCATACAGCAAATCAGCAACCTTGTTCCGGACCACTGAAGGAGTGTCTTGAGGCAGTTTAATTTTTTCTGTCTTTACTGGCTTTGCACCGAGGTGTGGTCTCAGAACTACTGACTGCGCAGTCCATTCGCTGCCCAGAATACTGCAGTAACATCGTAAATGCCTGCCTTTCTCTCAACATAACTGTTCGCGAAATCATTCATCTAGCCTGCCATTTGCATAAATAATTTATGAATGTAATTGAATGAAATGAATTGTAAATGTGTTTAAAATTGATATGAGATTAATAATAAGTTGCTGTTTGCAATTTTCTAATGTTTTTCTCTATGGTATGTGGATATGCATAAAGTATACATTTGATACATTCTTACAATGCCAAATGATGTTTTAAGTATTCTTCTTGTATTTAAGAACATAAATAGTGATCTAATAAATATTCTTTCAATAATAAGAATTGATTGAAAGATATGTAGTCTCCGTAGTAGCATAGGGTGTTTATGTACAAACCCAAAACCAGTGAAGTTGGCACATTGTGTAAATCGTAAATAAAAACAGAATACAATGATTTGCAAATCCTTTTCAACCTATATTCAATTGAATACACTGCAAAGACAATTTACTTAATGTTCGAACAGGTAAACTTTGTAATTTTTTGCAAATAGTAGCTCATTTGGAATTTGATGCCTGCAACACGTTTCAAAAAATCTGGCACAAGTGGCAAAAATGACTGAGAGAGTTGAGGAATGCTCATCAAACACTTATTTGGAACATCCCACAGGTGAACGGGCTAATTGGGAACAGGTGGGTGCCATGATTGGGTATAAAAGCAGCTTCCCTGAAAGGCTCAGTCATTCACAAACAAGGATGGGGCGAGGGTCACCACTTAGTGAACAAATGCGTGAGCTGATTGTCGAACAGCTTAAAAACAACATTACTCAACGAGCTATTGCAAGAAATTTAGGGATTTCATCATCTATGGTCCGTAATATCGTCAAAAGGTTCAGAGAATCTGGAGAAATCACTGCACGTAAGCAACAAGGCCGAAAACCAACATTGAATGCCCGTGACCTTCGATCCCTCAGGCTGTACTGCATCAAAAACCGACATCAGTGTGTAAAGCACATCACCACATGGGCTCAGGAACACTGTCAGTAACTACAGTTCGTCGCTACATCTGCAAGTGCAAGTTAAAACTCTACAATGCAAAGCGAAAGCCATTTATCAACAGCACCCAGAAATGCCGCCGGCTTCGCTGGGCCCAAGCTCATCTAAGGTGGACTGATGCAAAGAGGAAAAGTGTTATGTGGTCTGACGAGTCCACATTTCAAATTGTTTTTGGAAACTGTGGACGTCGTGTCCTCCGGACCAAAGAGGAAAAGAACCATCCGGACTGTTATTGGCACAAAGTTCAAAAGCCAGCATCTGTGATGGTATGGGGGTGTATTAGTGCCCAAGGCATGGGCAACTTACACATATGTGAAGGCACCATTAGTGCTGAAAGGCAAATACAGGTTTTGGAGCAACATATGTTGCCATCCAAGCAACGTCTTTTTCATGGACGCCCCTGCTTATTTCAGCAAGACAATGCCAAGCCACATTCTGCACGTGTTACAACAGCATGGCTCCGTAGTAAAAGAGTGCGGGTCCTCGAATGGCCTGCCTGTAGTCCAGACCTGTCTCCCATTGAAAATGTGTGGCGCATTATGAAACGTAAAATACGACAACGGAGACCCCGGAACTGTTGAGCAACTTAAGCAGTACATCAAGCAAGAATGGGAAAGACTTCCACCTGAAAAGCTTCAAAAATTAGTCTCCTCAGTTCCCAAACGTTTACTGAGTGTCGTTAAAAGGAAAAGCGATGTAACACAGTGGTAAAAAGGCCCCTGTGCCAACTTTTTTGCAGTGTGTTGCTGCCTTTAGATTCTAAGTTAATGATTATTTGCAAAAAAATAATAAAGTTTCTCAGTTTGAACATTAAACATCTTGTCTTTGCAGTGTATTCAATTGAATATAAGTTGAAAAGGATTTGCAAATCATTGTATTCTGTTTTTATCTACGATTTACATAACGTGCCAACTTCGCTTGTTTTGGGTTTTGTACTAGCTGAGTCGCTGGTATTTTAGAAATTCCTTGAAAAGGATGACATTTATTGTCGATGAGACTAATGTTTATGTGTCTACTTGAGTGTTTTAATATTATGGACTGGTGTCAATTACACGATTGTGTAATACTGCTGACAATTACATTCTTCATGATATCAAATGGTTATTGAACAATGTTATATAGTTAAGTGATAATGCATTTAACAATGTAAAATACTAGTTTATGTTCATTTTGCTATTGATACCTATCAAAGAGAATAAATTGCTTCTGTTTTAGTGGCACCATTATATCTAAAACATATTTTCGTGGGATGTAGTCTCCGTAGTAGCTTTAGGTGATTGTTATACATATACGAAAAATATATCAGATTTTCTAAAATCATCCTAGATGAATACAAAATTTTTTCTGAAAGTAAGCACCTTAATACATGATATGTATTTTTAGCCATAATATAACATCTTACTATTATTGAAGTGATTGTAAATGTAATTCAAAGAGCACATAAAAAAAATTGCCAAAACGTTTTCTGTTGATATCGGCAATAAATGTGGTTCCAATTTGCTTGGAATCATACAAGATAATAATATTATGTACTTTTCAACTGTCTCATGATATTTTCCATGGGAATAAAATATTTTAGGAGACACTGGACTAGACACTGGTTAATTTTATTATAGCCACTGCAACTGTCTAAAATGTAGTCTCCGTAGTAGGTGAAAGTGATGTCATACATGCCTGCAAGAAACTGCTATATCTCAAAGGTCGTTCAAGATTTTGCCACAAAATTTTGGATAAATTAGCTCCACACATTGCACATAATTTCCATACATGAAACAAGACAGATTTCTACAATTTTTATTTTTGGTCATGTGAAATGCCTTTGTCAGGCCTGATTGTGCACTGGCCGACACAAAATATACACTAACCAAAAATTATTTACAAAAACACAAGCACTTGCATCTGACAAAACAAAATACAACTGAGGGAAAGAAACAAAAAACAATATCTTTTAGTTATAAATTGCTAACTCATTAATGTTCAATGTCAGCTGCAAACTTTGCATTCACAAATGAGAAGCCGAAAAATTCTGATTGATCAAAAAAGCTCCCGCCGCCAGCTTGGGACAGCCATGGTGTCTCATCAAGGAACTCCTCTTCAAAATAGCTGCAGTCGCGGGGGCCATTCTGTGATGAACAGAAAAGAGGAATCAGTCAGAGTTAAGAGGCAGAGTTGGAGACGTTAATGAAGCTGTGTGCGTATGAAAGAAATCAGGACGCCCCATCTGCTAGAGTTTTATCCCTTTCAAAAAAATTCTGGGTTTGCAAATGGCAAACTCATCAGCTGGTTCATGGATTCATTTTCCATTTCCACAAATTGTAGCTAGATTCAAAGTGCACTTTTTTTCAACAGTTTTCATTAAAATCTTCACCTGTGTACTGGCCTGACACAAGTATTTAATTTCTCTCATACATCATCGATTCTATAATCTGAAAATCTTTGAAATTAGTGCAATCTTTCAAAGGATCTACCGTACAAATCGTAAAAGCATTGATACTCTTGAGCATAACTGAATGTGTTCTCATAAAAAATTTGATTTATCTTATACTGGGGGACATATTCATATCTCCACGATCAGCACATAAACCAATGAGCAAACAGGAAGTACCAGTTCAGGTTTGTATGGAGGCTCGACCTCTCTCCTTTCAATTTTGTCCCAGGTGATGGCAGCGAAGAATGGGTGCGCCCTGATGTTGCCGCTTGTCCCCAGCCTGCGGTCCGGGTCCCTCTGCAACAACTGTTAAGTAAAGCAGACAGAAGTGACATTAAATTGCTGATACAACTAAGATTTGATCATTGGGCCATTGCGCATCTTTCCTTAGAGTTTTGTGTACAACCCCAATTCTGAAATAGTTGGGACCAAGTGTAAATTGTGAATAAAATCAAAATGCAATGACTTTCAGATCACATGAGCCAATATGTTATTTGCAATAGAACATAGATAACATTTCAAATGTTGAAACTGAAACATTTTACATTTTTATCCACAAAATGAGCTTAATTCAAATTTTCTGGCTGCAACAGGTCTCAAAAAAGTTGGGACACAAGCAAAAAAGGGATGAAAAAGCAATTACGATATAAGAGAATCAGCTGAAAGAACATTTAGCAAGTAATTAAGTAAACTGGCATCAGGTGTGTAACAAGATTCCTGATAAAAGGGATGTCTTAGAGAGGCTGAGTCTCTCAGAAGTAAAGATGGCCAGAGGCTCTCCAACCTGTGAAGGCTTGCATAAAAAAATTGTGGAATACTTTTAAAACAAAGTTCCTCAACATCAAATTGCAAAGGCTTTGAAGGTCTCATCATCGACAGTGCATAACATCATCAAAAGATTCAGAGGAACTGGAAAAATCTCTGTGTGTAAGGGACAAGGCCAAAGATCTTTACTGGATGCCCGTGATCTTCAGGCCCTCAGACGCCACTGCCTCACTCACCGACATGATTCTGTCATTGACATTACTAAATGGGCCCAGGAATACATCAAGAAACTGCTGTCTGTAAACACAGTCCACCGTGCTATCCACAGATGCCACCTAAAACTCTATCATGAAGAATGAAGCCATTGTTGAGCATGATCCAGAAGCGCTGCCGTGTTCTATGGGCCAAGGCTCATTGAAAATGGACTTCAGCAAAGTTGCAGTTTCCTGTGGTCAGACGAGTCCAAATTTGACATTCTTTTTGGAAATCATGGGCGTCATGTCCTCCGGGCTAAAGAGGAGAAAGACCACCCCTCCTGTTATCAGCGTTCAGTTCAAAATCCAGCATCTCTGATGGTATGGGGATGCATTAGTGCATATGGTGTGGGACACTTGCATGTTTTAAAAAGCACCATGAATGCTGAAAGGTACATAAAGGTTTTAGAGCAACATATGCTCCCCTCCAGACGACATCTATTCCAGGGAAGGCCTTGTGTATTTCAGCAGGACAATGCAAAACCACATACTGCAGCTGTTACAAAAGCACGGCTTCGTAGTAGAAGAGTCCGTATACTGAACTGGCCTGCCTGCAGTCCTGATCTTTCACCGATAGAGAACATTTGGCCCTTAATTAAACGAAAAGTCCTTCAAAGGAGACCCAAAACTCTCCAGCAGCTGGAAGCCTGTATTAAACAAGAGTGGGATCAAATTCCAATGGCTAAACTCAAGAGACTTGTCTCCTCAATGCCCAGAGCCCCCAAATCTGTGTTAAAAAGAACAGGGGATTCTACACCATGGTAAACAGGCCTCTGTCCCAACTTTTTTGAGACCTGTAGCAGTCATCAAATTTGAAATGAGCTCATTTTGTGGATAAAATTGTAAAATTTCTCAGTTACAACATTTGCGATGTTATCTCTGTTCTATTGTGAATAAAATACTGTCTGGTGTGATTTGAAAGTCATTGCGTTTTGATTTAATTCACAATTTACACTTTGTCCCAACTATTTCGGAATTGGGATTGTAATTTTGAGCCGTTTTTGTGCAATTCAGTTGACAGATAAATGCAAAAACAGATTAAACCACAGAAAACAATACTGCTGATGCTGTGGGTGTGGTCATTTTTGCATGGCCTCCTGGCCTCAACTGATGGCTGAATTCTGAACTCTCATTGGGAGATGCAGCTGAATTCTGAACTCTCATTGGGAGATGCGCCCCACATTGACACTGCCGGAAAGATGGGTTCTCGCTCACACTGACCTTTCCCAGAAGGTCCCTTGTGCACCCGTTCATCCAGTTTGGATATTCAGGAGTATCTGAACAAACTCTCTTGCAGAGCTCATCTAACTCTTCCCCAAGAAAGGGACTGTCGCCAGTGAGCATTTGGAACAACAGGACCCCAAATGCCCACCAATCCACTGCGGTGGAATATTCTTGTTCCTGGTATATCTGCGTAAGAAATTGAAACATTCAGTGTCATTGGCTTTGACATGATCACAAAAATAATGACTCGGACAATGACATTCACCGTGTCACATTATGGTCCACTGTATGTATGTATGACAAATAGTCTAAAATAAAACATTTCATCTACCATCGCTTACTGTACTGGAAATACACACATGCTCAAACATGCTGCGCTCACACAGTGTAGGGACATGCACAATACAGTAATAGAGCTAAAACAGTTTCTTGTCCTGTCAAAAAATGAATATAATAAATTCACATTATTGTGTGAAAAATGTAAAATATCAGTGGTCTGAGAAACAGGGCGCTCAAAAGCTCAGAGGAACATTTGCTGATTGGTATGATTACAGTAGATTGAAAGGAGCAGGTCCCGTACCTCTGGTGCCATATAATGCGGGGAGCCACAAAATGTTTTTGTACGGCTGTCTCCCGACATGTTCTCCTTACTGATCCCAAAGTCCACGATCTTTATGTGCCCATCCTGACCCAGCATGACATTTTCTGCTTTGAGATCTCTGAGGGAGGAAAGGATGAGAAAAGGGAACAGAATGAAAATTTTGGGTTTTTTGGGTAACCATAGCAACATTCTCAATTACAAAAGAGGACAGCAGCGCATGAATTATACCACGGCCGAGCGGCAATTGCCCTTTGTGGCTGTAATGCGTCACTTCTCAATTGGCCAGTTTAGCTTGCTCCTTTTTCAAGTGGCCATGTTGCCCAAAATTACCAAATGTGGCGATTTTAGACACCGCGACCCAGCCACTGAGCTGTGCGGCTTCAGTCATCCCGCTGCGCTGGACTCCTCTGCTCTTTGTGCGACCAAAGACACGCCCGCTCATTCAAGAACACAACAATGTTTGTATCCTACACCCACACATCCTTCCAGCTTTAGACACATCGGCTAATATTATGTTTTAAGCACAAGCAATTAAATACTGCAGGTGTAAATATAGATGTGTTTTCGGGCTGGGTGAAAATGAAGGTCGTATCACATTCCTCGTATAACTTTGAGACTGCGCTGGAGAGAACATTCGCTCAACGACAGCTGGAGCAGTGCGTCCCATGCGGTGCCAGTGAAAGCTCAGCAGTAGCGGTCCATCGGCAGTAACATAGGCCTTCGGAAACCTCACCTTTCAGTGCTTCAGAACCTAAACCTTTAGCAGTTTACTTTTCCCAGTTAGCAACATTTGCTCAGGCTCATTGGTAGAACCGATGAGAGTCCAATTAACTTTTGACAGCATTGTTATAAATTGCACCATAAAACTGAGGAGCTTAAATGACAATGTAAAATAGCTATATGTTCTGATAATGTCTGCTCTCGTGCTGCCCGTGAAACAGCACAGATTTGCGTAAATTAGTTTGCGAGGCTACGAGAATCAGCCACAGGAATCCGTTCTTTATTCTGAATGTAGTCATGGCTAAAAGACGTTGTTAGGCTCTATGCACAACTGAATGACAATTGTAAGGATGGCGCCAGTAAATGTTGCAAAGTCAACAAAAGATTTGGATTTTTTCATTTATTTTGCTATGCCTTCCTTACAATGCCATATCGATTATATAAATGTAGGCAGTACGCATTCACTTTTTCAATATCATGTTAGTCCTGGCTGGTTCTCAACCATTTTCCTGAATTGACACATTTTCCAATTATAGTAATAGTCCATTGGCAATTGAAGGCACGGCTTCTCTCCCCATGCAATCAAACAGCAATAAAATAATGGGCAAAATTCACCAAGTTCCTCCTGGTGATCATGTTGGTAATACGTGCAGCGACAATAAATCTGTGCACAAAAGGAAAAGAATATTTTTCCAAATTCAGGCTTATTTTAATTTTTAAACCAAACCCGTGACGAATTAATTTTACCTCTTTTGTTTTCAGACACTAAAGGTGAGAAAAATGTTGAGGTATTTCGTTTGGCACTTTTTTGGTTTTTTGAGATATTTGCTGTCAAATTTTGGTGCAGGCAAATTTTTTCCTGTATGTACAGTGGAGTAACAATAATAACCAGACACCTGTGGGGATAGGTAGACTATGAATTTGAACCTTCCTTTGGGCTAAACAAAGGACACCAGGAACATCTTTGGCACTATGCTCCATCTTGGAGCAGCGGCTACAGACATTTTTTAAAAATCTCCAATTTGCCTATTTGCAGTAATATTCGGAGGAGCAGAAGTCTGTGGATTCAAGCCCCAGTCAGAGCAGCACACGAGTGGTCATTGTGCTACAGGGATGCAAGTTGGGAAAGGATTGCTGGGAAATATCAAATAAAGTGGTTGTTCTGTTTGTGGTTTCCTTCTGAATTTGGGTTGGATTGAAGATGCCAAACTGAAAAAAAAGTCCTCCAGAGATTTTCTTTGGAAATGTTTTCTATCAAACTTTTTTCTACAGGACTTCGGGTACTAAAGTTCTATATTCTTTTGGATTCCTATCGCACATTTATAGGAATTCCTATTGCACAGTTTTGCTGGGGTGCCATGGAGAAATCTCTTGAAAAGAAATATGTGCCATGTATACATAGTGAAAACAATGATTTTACTTTGGCAGTTGGCTGGTTTAAGAAGTTACTGAGATAGGTGGTGCCCATAGAGCTACTGGTGTATGATAAATTTTCAGGTTTCAAAACAGAGGTGAGCAACATATCACTTCAGAATATTCACTTAATACCTCTGAATACAAGTAAAATGTTGAGCCCTCAAAGGACAGCAGGGAAAAGGCTTGAATTCCAGAAGTATTAAGTGACTACACAATGTTAATTGTTACCCCTACTGGTTTCTAGAATTGACAGATTTTTTACATATACAACAACCAACAAACTCAACTCTCATGAATTTCTCTGCTGTAGTTATTGTTCCAATATACTATCCAAAGATATCAAAATAATATGTTGCTTACCTCTGTTTGAATCCTTAAAATTTATCTTAGGCCGTGCCCAGAGAGGTACTGGTACATCTTTGGAACTAGTGTGATGTAATTATCGCTTATTTTTGTTGCAAAATTGATTCATTTGGTTTTGGCCTTTGGTGCCCTACATTTTGGCCAAGATGACCCAATTTTAAAAGGCCAGGTGGCCTTGCCCTAAAAATAACTTAATTTGAGGCCTGGTACAGACAGAAATGCTCCCAAATATGGGAGTAAAATTGTCACAGTAACAGAAAAATCCTATAATTAAAGAAAAACGTAGCTAAAATGTGGTTCTAACTCAGGGCCATCAGGATAATAGAGTTGCTGACATCAGCAGAGTGAAACATGACGCTCGTCAGCTCTTTAGCAGACCTGATCCTGAGCAAACAAGAAGCAACAACTTCCGGTAGATGAAGGAAAAGAGGTGTCGTACCGGTATATGACTCCATTGCTGTGGAGGAACTGAAGTCCGCAAATGATCTCTGCAGCGTAAAATCTGAGGGAGAGCAAGGAAAATGTGATCGATATGATATAAAGAAAAGAAACTTGAGACATTTTGTTCATCTTACTATAGTGACCATTGATATAGAAAGACTGGTCACTTCTGGACAAAAAGCTTCCTGAAACAAGCCTGGCTACTGAATAAAAATACAATACAGGAGAGAGGTTTTTCCACCAAGGCAAGTAGATTTCTCATTAAGTATCATCTGGGAGTTGAATACACAAATGAGAGGTTTCCGTTACAACCAAGGACGGCACTGACCATGACCAGAACATGTATCTAACTCAAGGCAATGAACAGTTAGCACTGACCATAAACCAAACATCTGTATCTAACTCAAGGCAATGGACAGTTGGCACTGACCATAAACCAAACATCTGTATCTACCTCAAGGCAATGAACAGTTAGCACTGACCATAACCAGAACATCTGTATCTAACTCAAGGCAATGAACAGGCCCCAGGTTAGGTGGAAAGGGCAACTGGCTTTATACTCACCGAACACAGTCCAGATCAAAGTATCCACACTGGTCTAAGTGGAAACGCAGATTTCCCCCACTAATGTATTCCATCACCAAGAATACGTAGTCCTAAAGAAACAAATGCCATTGTCACTCACAGAAGCGAAAGACTTTCCTGCATTTGGGGTGTAATGATGATGTGCGCAGTGCAGTCGGTGGATGTAAAGTGAAGCATAATGACCAGCATAAATCTGTAAACAGGCAAGAAGCCAGTAGCTACCACGGTCTGAGGACGAATATAATTGTTTGAAAAGTGGATGGATTTTCCGTAGCCTCAGTGCTGCGTATGTATGTGATGATCTGTTTTTGAGAAAAGGCAGAATGAGGGAGAGCTGGAGGTGATTTTACCTCTGTTTGGAATATGCAGTGCAGACGGGAGAGGAATGGGCTTCCCGTAGCCAACATCAGGACTCTCCTTTCAGTTCTCAAGGAGTCCAATTCCTCAGTCTCCAGGAAATTGGCTTTTGCTAGGGTTTTGACAGCATAGTACTGTCCACTCTCTTTTAGTTCTGCCAGCAAGACCTAAGTAAGGAGAAAACCGAGGAGAGAGGAGAGGCAGAGAGAGGTGAAGCAGGAGATAAAAGATGGTGGGACATATTAGTGACACAAGTTTATATGGGTGCTTTAAGATCATCATTGACCTGAGATTTTACATAGAACCGGTAGATGATCGGGCCCTACCTTCCCAAATCCGCCTCTGCCCAGCACCCTGTGAAACTCAAAGCTCTCCTCTGAGATGCAGGGTCCGTTCTCCTCCCGTACTTCACAGTGTGGTGCAGTGATCTCTGTTTTCATATGAATTTCACCTACAGCCACGTGCTCTTCCTGCTCTGATCCACACCCTAGAACGTTCTGTTCCACATTCTCTGGAAGCATCTCCAGATCAGAAGTGGCCTCATTCTCTATCTGGGCTGTTGGCATCTCCAGATCAGAAATGGCCTCATTCTCTATCTGGGCTGATGGCTTCTCCAGATAGGAAATGGCCTCATTCTCTATCTGGGCTGTTGGCATCTCCAGATCAGAAATGGCCTCATTCTCTATCTGGGCTGTTGGCATCTCCAGATCCGAAATGGCCTCATTCTCTCTCAGGGCTGATGACATCTCCAGATCCGAAATGGCCTCATTCTCTCTCTGGGCTGATGGCATCTCCAGATCCGAAATGGCCTCATTCTCTATCTGGGCTGATGGCATCTCCAGATCCGAAATGGCCTCATTCTCTCTCAGGGCTGATGACATCTCCAGATCCGAAATGGCCTCATTCTCTCTCTGGGCTGATGGCATCTCCAGATCCGAAATGGCCTCATTCTCTATCTGGGCTGATGGCATCTCCAGATCCGAAATGGCCTCATTCTCTATCTGAGCTGATGACATCTCCAGATCAGAAATGGCCTCATTCTCTATCTGGGCTGTTGGCATCTCCAGATCAGAAGTGACCAGAATATTCTGGGCAGTAAATGGTTTTGCGCTCCCTGGCTTTCGATCAGACGAAAGTGTTTCACTCATTTCGTGAAGTCTACCATGTTCTTTGAGTTCTCTTCTAGACTCCTTTTTCGGCAGACAGCAACAACACTGAAGAAAGGAGGGTGAGAATAAAACACAAGAATCAAAAAATATTGGTACTTCTGGCTCCCTGACTCAGATGGTGTTCAACTACAGATCACAATTCTGCCACTTAAATGACGGAAAATAAATTTATCAAAGTCTATTAACGCACCATAATAATTTCTATCCTACTTATTATCTACTCTCAGTTATAATAACAATTCTAGTGAGTCTTTCTCAAGGGTGAATAAACAGAGCTAATTGAGATTCACCCTCACAGACAAATCTTTACATTTTCCTCAATTCAGCCATGCACCACCACAGATAAATGAGTGTTAGTTCACGGCTGTGCTGGATTTAAAATAATCAAAGCCAAGAAAATAGTTTTTGGTTTGTGTTGTTTTTCCACAAACACAGTAGAAATACACCTTTAATGGAGTCAGACCAGCATTTATCACAATTTGATATTTAGGAACAATGTTTCTTGTTCATTAGGTCTTATATTCTCTCGGATTCCTTGGGTTTTAATATCACCCCAGCTACAAAGAAACAACTGAAAAAAAATGTCTGTGGAGGTAATTAAAATTAGGCCATATTTCTGAAAGCCGCTTCAAGATTAGTTATTCCAGTCAAAAGGCTGTTTCTGACTTCATAATCTATACATTTATTAACATTTGAAATATAACATAAATAGTCCTTTCAGAAAATGGAATAGTTGAATCAACTTGAGAGAGAACCTTACCAATGATTAAACCCATGTTTAAACAATTTAAACGATTAAGAAACACATGCATTGCTTCCAGCCCTTAGGAAAAGAAAAGCGTGAAAAGTCCAGAGTTATAATCGGTTTCCAATTACCAGGGGTGAAAGCCACCGTAGCGCACCTGAAACTGATAAACCTCCATGCACAAGGACTACAATTCTGCGCAAGAATCTCTTTGAATAACTGATGACTACAGCAGAGGAATGTTAATATGCCATTTAAACTCACGTTGAATGTGTGAGATTGACAAGTATGCGTTGTTAATGAAAACTGACCACTCCTGATAACGTTGAGTTTTTTGTAATGGTCATTTAAATGAATGAGTGAAAACAAGTCATGACCAATCATTATTTTAAGGGATGGTTTAAGCTTCCCCTTTTGCCAGCTCATCAGCCGCCACTGATATTCATGATATAATAAGGAAAATCTTTGTCCTTCTTTTGTGAAAAAAAAAAAAGAACTGAAAGTAACAGCTAGAGGTTTTTTACTAACAGTGTTAATACCCCCTTCACACCGGATTGGAGGTGCCACTGCGGATTTTTGTCAAAATCGCCATCACCGCAGTGACATCGCCAGTCGTGTTTTCAAAGACTGCGTTTACAAGGTCTTTAGTATCCCGGTTTTGATTGGGTTTTTTAAGTATCCCGTTTTTGTGTTTGTCCATGTAAACACCATATCCCGAATTCAGAAACCCGGTTATGCCCTTATCCCGGTTTCAAGAAACCCGGTTTTGCCACCTGGAGTACTCCGATAGAAGCCGGGATACTGGAGCATGTATATGCCTTATCCCGGTTTCTGACGGCTGCCCATTGTGTGTGCAGGCAACGGAGTGAATGCTTGGTGGCAGTAACAGCCAACGTCATTGGCTGGTCCAAAGCGCACACGGCAGAATAGCTCCGCTTGTATGTACATAAATGTCCAATGAGGCACATGTAAACAGTAAACGTGGGTGACAACAAATGTTATTTTTTGGGTTGGGGGGACTTGTTTTCCGTGTTCTTTTTTATCTTCTCATACTTAGAAAGGACACGAATAAGGAATTGTAAATCAACAATATTTATGCTCCATTATTTGGCAAAGCTAAAGAATAAGCGCTACGATTGCCGTACCATTTATATCATCGCTCAGTTAACTACGTTTTCTTTCGGTTCAAAGAAAAACATTCGCATTCAGCTGTGCCTGCGAGTCTGACTCAGGTCTATACATGGAAGAAACTAGTCGTTTTATGCATATGTGAATTTATATGTATACTTTGAGAATTAAGATCGGAACAACTTCATTCTGAAGTGTTGCTGTCTTCAATTAGTCCGCCTTTGCCCTGACGCAATGGATAACCGGATGGTAGCTACAGCGTTTCCCCAATTGGGATCAATGTTGAAGTCTCAAAAAGTATGAAACCGCGCCAGTTCCAGTTTCCGCGAATACACTGTTAATAATAAACGAATAAACTGAAGCCTTTTTTGACAGGTAATTTAACTGGCAGCTTTTTGCCAGTTATGTTAACTGTCATTTCACAATAAGTTTACCACAGAGTTCAGTGCATGTTCAGTGTAAACCACGGTAACATGCGCGCAGGACTCCACTTACAGTAAAAATGACAAGGAGACAATGCGTTAATTTAACTGTTAAATTCAGTCAGTTTATAACAGCTTAGGAAAGCCGAACTTGATTTCGTTGCGACTGCTTATGTGCATGGTGCAAACCAGCTTGTCCGGTATACACGAGTGTATTTGAATGGAAATACAATGTGACGGGACTGGAAATTTTGTCCCATGCAAGCGAAAATCCATTTCATAAAATCCGGTACATTCAATGTTTATTTAATCGGAAAAACAGCACAGAAAAATCGGGACTTGAGCTGTTGCCTGGCATGAGCGATTTTCCGTTTTATACGAGGAGGGTTTAGGCTTTATTCAACAAATATTGAATCACCTACGTCACCACTCTATTTTTTATATCTCTGTGCGAATACCTATTAAAGTTAGTGATGTATTCAATATTTTTGTCGCTCTCTCCTCCCAACGCTGAAAATGAAGTGGATGAGCCATAGCAGTTAAGCGACGTGAGTTTTTATAACCCTAAGCCCGCTAGAAACCACAGAGGTCTTATGTTTGTCTTACTTCTAAATCACACCTCCCGCTCAATCTGTTGTGAACAAAAAACATAAAAGATGTAACTCACGCCTGCGCAGATAGGATGCAGTGATCAGAAAACGGGTTACTGGTATTTATCATGTATACAGGGATATGAATAACCGGGTTTCTCTCTGTTCCATGTAAACATCATATCCCGGTTATGCTCGAAGCCGGGATAAGCTTCAAAACCGGGATACTAAAGATCTTGTAAACGCAGTCATAGTTTCCCCTAACCGTCAAACATGTGTTTTTCTTCGAAGTGCTACTGGGAAACTGAGACGGAATTACGGTGGGGTCACTGAGGTCATGTCGATGCCATTATGTTGCCGCTGCGATTTGATGGAGATGCCACGGCGATTACTAGCGGCAGTATAGCGGTGTTGGCGGCATCGTTGTGGGGCCAGTGAGGTACGACTGCGGGGATGGCGAAATTACCGAGGTGCTACGGCGGTCGTGCTGCGGCAGCAGGTAGGCTACGTGTCAGCTATAAATGAGAGGTGGTTTTCGTTTGAAATTCGTTGAAATATTTTGTCTGCTGATAATTCATGCCCATGGTGATGATACCGAAACGTGGTACAAGAGTTAAAAATGACTTCGCGGTAGCACCCCCATACCCGCAGTGCTGCTGTGGTATCTCCGTGTTAAGACCGCCTTAACCACCACGGGATCGCTGTAGGGTCGCCTGTCTACCTTTTAGGCGATTGCACGGCGGTGATGGAGGCGCTACTGAGGTCCTTGTACGGCTCCACGCCGGTCATGGCGGTGCGACGGCGATTAGTCCAACCTGCGGTGGCACTGCGGAAGTTTTGAACATGTTCAAAGTTTCCTCCGTGCCACCGTGAGGGTCTGCGATTTTGAAAGTTTTCTGCGGTGCTACGACAATCAATTGCGGAACTACTGAGGAACCATGGAGATCATAGCGGTGCCACTGCGGCTTATACCGTACAAGCTCCACAGTGGCACCTCCAATCCGCGGTGACGGGGACTTAACTCAGCATCCCCCAATTGGAGAATATAAGGCAATTTTGGGAAATCGGAAGAAATTTTCTTTTCAACATGCAGGGTGGTGAAATGAATACGCAGAACACACTTCTCATGCTCTTAAATCCTATCGTATGAAAACATTTACTCACCAGCAAACGCTCGAAAAACTCCATTTTTAAAATATCCACCGTGAATTCAATAAAATCGTAAATGCTCTCTCAAGTGTGGCATTGATAAGCTCTGATGCTCAGCAATGCACACCGTTTATGTAGTATGGGTGTAAAAGTTATTGACATCACAACAGCAGCTAGAACACCTACCGACCAAGAACAGTTATGATGTCACAATGCGATGTCGCAGTCATATTTGAATGACTGATTGAACTGGATAGCTGATGACGTCATCGTTTCGAAGTAACCGTGCTGCCATATTGGTATGGTCAACTGTAACTGATCATAACATTACTCACTTTGAACACGTTGCTGCTAAGGATTTAATTAACTGAGAAGGCTTTTCACTGACACGGAAGGCGGTATCTTATGTTACCTCCTCACAGTGGCGTGCCGTCAGATGTCGGGAAGGCCTTCAGTAACATCACCCTTTCCCGCATAATGGCTCTAAAACTGTTTATGATCAAGCTTGCCTGATTAACAATCAAAAATTTATTAACTGAACAACCACCACCAATGCATGGCACGTAATTATAAAGAAATGCTAATTTCAAAGCGATTGCGTGTTGGCTGTATTGATATAATTGATGTGACTCCGCAAGGATGACAATCTGCAAGTAAATCAGAAACATTTGCGGACTTCGCTGCAATTATTTTCGGCATCACTCAGCTGTGCATCGCACCTAACTACGCACTTTAGCTGTCACTACATTCAAACAATAGAACGGATTCTCATGGCTTATTGCTCAATGAGCCTCGCAAACAAATTCACGCAAATCTGTGGTTTCACGTGCTACATGAGCGCAAAAATTATACAGACGAATTCATATTTTTTGTAGTATTTGATCTGCAGAAGAAAACTCCGTATAATTTCGTAGTGCAATGTATAACAAGGCTTTCAAAAATACTTTAGACTCTCATTGGTTCTACCTATTAGTCTGAGCAACTGTTGCTAATTGGGAGAGGTAAACTGCGAGCGGTGAAGGTCATTAAGTAGTGAAAGGCAAGGTTATTGCTGGCCCTGTGTTTCTGCCGACGGTCCGCCACTGCCTCCTCAGTTCGGCCTGTTCGTGCGAAAAACGCCTCAAAGACCGCAGGTTTCACTTCAGTAGGCTGCAGCTGTACGATCCTTTTAAAATTTTCGATGGACAACATCAGCATTTGACAATATGTACGGCTGATGAGTGAGTCCTGGGGATCATAGGAAATCTATAAGGATCTGCGTTCATCCCGCCTGACTGGGACAGTGGGACAACGAAACTGAAGTCCAATTATTGACTGTTGATGACAAGACGTCTATCTTGCACGTATTATTTTTCTGTCCTGTGGGCTTTAAAAACTTAATGAAAAAATAAAATTGCCATAAGCTTGCATCGTGTCAACGGTTGTCTTTATTTTAGAAACACTGGGTGTAAGATGCAATCGCCCATAACGCATATGTAAGTCCCAACGGATGTCTTGTTTTGAGTTTTCTCTTCCGATGTCTCTCAGTCGCTGCCATGAAGCTTGGCTATTTTCCTACGAAGCGAAAGTGGGTTCGCTAAAGAGAACTGAATGTAAACTTCTCAAAGTCGCTAAATCATCGTTCACGTGAGAAGCGAAGTGAGTGGTGCGTAATGGAGATGTTTGTAAAACTGCCTGCCATTCATTATAGAGTGTGAATCACATTATCTGTTGAAGTCATATATATAACTATATATATATATAATTTATGGTTGAAGTAGCTCTAACGTTACATCCTCACTGATACCCTGGGAAAATTTAACTTGTCCGTCAACGGTAATTGAGTGTCCGAAGAGCGTAAAGCCGCTTTCACACTGGACACGAAACGATTTTTTCGCACGACTGATCACATGCACAGTCAATGCAAAGTCTCGCGTGTATTTGCGTCTTCGTATTAACTTTGAATGTGATTTGTCGTGCGAAAAATTCATTTCGCGTCCGGTGTGAAAGGGGCTTTAGCCTGTTTAGCTCTGGCTTAAATTAGCCTTAATAATTTGACCAGTCAACGCCTGGTTTTGTTGGCTAACAGTCTGGTCTAATATAGACAGCGTTGCACATCACTATCACTAGAATATCTAATTAATGGTGTGTGACATGGATTTTGTTTACTTCAGGTCAGTAATCTAGGGAGCTTGCGGCTAACATGATGGGTCAGGTTAGCTCAAATTAATTTGAAGTATGCTAATAATAACCGTTAGCAGGGGCTAACATTGACACTTAATCCGCCATCAAGTTAGATCGCCAATAGCTTATAATGAGAAATATAGCTATTCATTGAAACTGAAGTATGTGTAGTGGAAACTGTGGCAAAATGGGTTTTGTCAGAACGCCTTATAAAGTCTTCGAGTGACCTTAGCCCATAGAGATATAGCCTCTATATGCAGCCCTAGAGGGCAGACTATGCAAAATGTCTGATTACAAGGATTGCTGTCCGCTATAACTAAGAGGGTGATCTCTGCGTTGGATCCGGTGGCTAGATGCCAAAGTATTGCTTAGCTTACGGCTAGTACTGGTGAGGTGAAGCTTCATGAAGCGTTGAAGCTTTCCAGCCAGAAGTGTTGTAGTGTGGTTCAATTCTTGATGTTTCGAATGCACTCTAGAGACCCCTATTGGTCAATAAATTTGTCACTGGAATTGACTGACCAGGTTCCACTTCCCAGTTCATTTGATCCTGCCATGTTCACAATAGGCGCGTTTGACTACTTTGATCACGAGGAAGGGACCCTATCAGGAATTGGTGGCACCCATGATACGGTCTCGGTCTTAATGCAAGGCAAACCAGAGTTGTAAGAGAAAAGGAAACCAAATATTTCTGAGACAAGTGTAGATCATAGGCAACGGCAGCTTCCAACCGAGTTTGGATATCACAAGGAAGGCAAAATGTTGGCGCCAGATAAAAATCAGTCATTGTTACCTGATGACTTCCAAAATCCATGTAAATGCACATCTTGTGCAACAAAGCGATGTGCTTGAAGAAGGCTGGGCATAAAATGCTGTGAATATTGTAACTGCCAAGTAAAGAAAAAAGATGCAAGAATCCATTAAAGTAAGGCAAAGTTCCTGTTCTCTGTCAACTCTGGTATCAGGCTAGGATCATAGTTATCCAGTGTCATTTTATCAATCTTAGTTGGAAAACATACTACCCCAATTCTGAAATAGTTGGGACAAAGTGTAAATTGTAAATAAAATCAAAACGCAATGACTTGCAAATCACACCAGCCAGTATTTTATTCACAATAGAACAGAGATAACATGGCAAATGTTGAAACTGAGAAATTTTACAATTGTATCCACAAAATGAGCTCATTTCAAATTTGATGGCTGCTGCAGGCCTCAAAAAAGTTGGGACAGGGGCCTGTTTACCATGGTGTAGCATCCCCTCTTCTTTTTAACACAGAGTGGAGGTGTCTGGGCATTGAGGAGACAAGTTTCTTGAGTTTAGCCATTGGAATTTGATCCCATTCTTGGTTAATACAGGCTTCCAGCTGCTGGAAAGTTTTGGATCTCCTTTGACAGTCTTTTCGTTTAATTATGCGCCAAATGTTCTCAATCGGTGATAGATCAGGACTGCAGGCAGGCCAGTTCAGCACACGGACTCTTCTACTACGAAGCCATGCTGTTGTAACAGTTGCAGTATGTGGTTTTGCATTGTCCTGCTGAAACACACAAGGCCTTCCCTGGAATAGATGTCGTCTGGATGGCAGCATATGTTGCTCTAAATCCTTTAATTACCTTTCAGCATTCATGGTGCTTTTTAAAACATGTAAGTGTCCCACACCATATGCACTAAGGCATCCCCATACCATCAGAGATGCTTTTGAACTGAACGCTGATAACAGGAGGGGTGGTCTTTCTCCTCTTACCCCGGAGGACACGATGCCCATGATTTCAAAGAAGAATTTAAAATTTGGATTTTTCTAACCACAGGAAACTTTGCCGCTTTGCTACAGTTCATTTTAAATTAGCCTTGGCCCACAGAACACGACGGCGCTTCTGGATCACTTTGTTTTTAAAGTGTTCCACAATTTTTTTACACAAGCCTTCACAGGTTAGAGAGCCTCTGGCCATCTTCTCTTCTGAGAGGCTCAGCCTCTCTAAGACATCCCTTTTACAGCCAATCATTTTACACACCTGATGCCAGTTAACTTAACTAGAGCACTCGGCAACCGAGTACACGTATCCCCCGTTAACTTAATTACTTGCTGAATGTTCTTTCAACTGATTCTCTTATATATTAATTGCCTTTTTAGCCCTTTTTTTGGCCTTTGTCCCAAGTTTTTTGAGACCTGTTCCAGCCAGAAAATTTTAAATAAGCTGATTTTGTGGATAAAATTGTAAAGTGTCTCACTTTCAACATTTGAAATGTTATCCTTGTTCTATTGTAAAAAACATATTGGCTCGTGATCTGAAAGTCATTGCATTTTGATTTTATTCACAATTTACACTTTGTCCCAACTATTTTGGAATTGGGGTTATATTTGTGTGGGGGGGTGTATTTTGGTAGGATGTAAAGACCTTCCGAAATGGATGAGCACAAATCTTTTGATCTGGATGAGTTCAAACAAGTACCCTCTCTTGTAAAGTTGGATCGTTGCACAAAGGCTGATTTATTTTTAATTGCTAATGTCTTTGACGTGTCAGTCTTTTTGGATGCACGCAAAGACAAAATTAAATCACGACTGTCAGAAAAGTTGGTGGAGATGGGCATAGTGAAACTGAAGCCTGAGGTGGTGAATGTCGCACCTGCGGCTTTGCACGGGGTAGTGGAAGCGGAAGCTGCAATGGCCCTCGGGCAACCCAGCAGAGGTGGGCACAGAGGCTTATGGGGGCCGCCAAGCTGTCATGGAATTACAGTCGCACTACATTTTGGGTTGTAACTCTACAAATAAATAAGATAAAATCAAGTATGATATGTCATATTGAAGGTATTAACTTGTTCTCTAATATTATTAAGTGAAAATATATTTTTTGAGAAATTTTTGTCGAACAAACAAGCAAAAACTACTCCGTCACGGAATTACCCAAAATTGACGTGGTTTTTATAATGTTGTGTTTAACTGTCCAGAAAGTGATGTTGCTATCATAGTTAAGTTATGAAACTTCAATATGTTCATATTTAAGGTGTTTTTTGTTAATATTGTAAGTTATAGAAACAAATATTGAATTTAACCCTGCTTTATGGGCAAGAAATTAAAAAAAGTCAATGTCACGGAATTACAAGGGTAAAATTGTCATGGAATGACAACAATAGTATTAATTGGTTTCAATGTACTTATTTCAATATATTATACATATATACATAATTATTTACATTTTTACAGTTAAGCTATATATATATGTATCCTTTCCAAAAATGTATGGTTTGTAATACATACTTCAAATTATTTTTTTTTCATCTCCATGTCAACATTGGCTTGGCGGTCCCCTTATGCTGCCGCGCATGTCTCGAGTGCAGACCCGATGGCGTTGATCCAGGCTGGGGTAGAGACATAAGATCTTAAGCTGGCCCTCTGCCTGAGAGAGGTGGAGCTTGAGACGAAGACCTGCGAGGTTGAGCTGATGCAATTACGCCTCAGGGCCATGGAGCTGGAAGGAACTCCACGTCACATATCTACTCCTGTAAATCCGACTCCTGTGCACCTTCCCACTGCACCATCTGATCAGTTTGATGTAAGCAGGCAAATTGCCTTAGTTCCACCATTCAGAGAAAGTGCGGTTGATGCCTTTGAACGCATCGCTGCTACTTTGCATTGGCCCAAAAATGTTTGGAGTTTACTGTTACAGTGTAAAATGAGTGGAAAAGCGCAAGAGGTGTGTGCGAGCTTGTCCATTGATGAAAGTCTGGATTATGAAGTTGTGAAAACTACGGTTTTGAGAGCTTTATGAACTTGTCTCTGAGGCGTATCGCCAGAAATTTTGTACATTTGAAAAATCTGCCAACCAAACATATATCGAGAAGAGGTTTGCTCTGTCCCACCTTGGGTTCTCCCTGGGGTGCATAGCGTGTTCACAGCGTGTTCAGGTCCACAACTCTAAAAGAATGTTGAATAATCTGGTATCATATTGACATTGCCCCCCAATATATATTTTGAAAGCTATTACTATTCTGTTTACAAAGAAAGGGCTTTAATGGGTTAAAACACCACCATGTTTTAGATGGGCATTCACATGCTTCTTCAATTTCGATAGTTTTGTTGGTTTAAACCTAACAAAAGAACAAAGTATACAGTGATAGTTTCTGCAGCAGGTTGTGCATCTTTCCACTTGTAGGGTGTCACTGCCGTGCAGAATAGAATGATGTGTCTGTCATAAAAAATAAAGTACAATAACATTTACAGTGGTTGTATGCAAGTTACAGATTGCTATGACAGCTTTTTAAACTGATGATGTATTACACACAGACAGCCATTGCCGATAATAATATTGCACGTTGCAATTAATCATATACACACATTTTTTCATTCATCTATCTGTCTATCTCCAGAATCAGAAAACTTCAATGATCCCCATTGAGATATATATACAAACATATTTGTATATCTAAAAATATATAACATTACGACGTTGCACGTTGTTTTTCTGTAATAATACTCTTATCTTACTTGAAAAATACATGACATTATTCTGATTGTGGCTTTAAGGCATTAATTGGTTCACTCTCACCCATGTTTATAACAGACTCTTAGGTACCGAGGCTAGTCTAGGACAGTGCAATTCTTGCTGAGGTAACGTTATATCTAAATGGCTTTGCCCTCGGAGGTTCGGATGGCTGCTTCTCCTACTTCTAGTAATTCATAAACCGTCGTGTAAAGCGGGATTCAAACTTCCAATTCAAACAAGTTGAATGAACGAAACGTAGTTATGTAGTTTACTCCTTTCGATTCACATCTTTTTAATGACTGTAGGTAGCTACCAAACGTTACTGTATGTAGTGGTTGTTAATGGAATAATTTCAGCAAACGTTAACATTAGTTTGCCAACGACATTAGCATAGCTAACATTAGCAAATTCATAAGGTTAGTACCAGTGGCGTAGCGTAGAGGCGCTGGGCCCCGGTGCGAGAATGCGAATGCGTTGCGCAAAAAATTCGTTTCGCGTCCGATGTGAAAACCGCTTTAAATTGGTAACTAGCTCCAATCAGTTTTCTGTCATCATCTTTTATTAAAGATAGCCATGTTAACTATTCTAACATTCAGCTATTTCAGGTGTGGCTAGCTTGCTTTTAGTTAACTCGCCGAAGTCAAGAAACTAATTGTATGCGAAATGCTTTTGTTATATAAATCATAAAGCACAGGTTTGAGTGGCTGCTTCGCTGGACATGGCAAATTAACTCCGATAATCTTGAGTAGTTTATATCATGTAGTTAGATGGGTTGATTATTTATTCGCCTGAACATTGCACTAAGCTGCTTGTTTGATTGCCAGTAGATTATTGATATCAGAAAACATGTTAATCAAAACCTAAGATTTAAAACGAGTTTATAATCAAGGGAAAATTTTCTGTCCCTCCTGTTCTGTTCAGCAGCTCCATTGCTGTAAAGCCATAAATGCCTTCAGTTTTAAATTTTAAAGGTTCAAATGTTAATTTATATCATAGCTAGATTGTGGTGATTTTATAGCTTTTATGCTCAGGAAGTATAATCATGACCGTAAAAAAAAAATGCAGCACTGAGTGATATTTTTGTTTTTTATTTCTGCATTATAAAGTATTGCTCACTGTAAATGAGTGGATTTCAGTTGGCCCAGCACGTAGCTGAGGGTGAATTAATTGTTCCAAATGAAATTAAATAACTGAAAATTTATTCATTTTATCTATTGTTTTTATGGTGATGAGTATAGTATGCAGAGGCTCATTCTGATGAGGTTTCTGCTTCAGGTGACCTGATGGCAGAGGAGGAGGAGCGACAGCAGGAGGGAACAGGAACAAGAGTTCCTGAGAGAAGACATGAGATGACCGGGAGAGAGGAGAGCTCAAGAGAGCAGGGATAGGATGGACAGGCTCTTGTCATTACTAGAGGAAATGGTGCAGGAATAATAATTTTAAAAAAGTTTTAATCCCATTGTTTGTTCTTAATTTATAACTGAAAACTATTTTTACGATGAAATACCGAAACCACTGATTGCTTTTTAAAAAAAGTCTTGAAATTATCTGTATAAGTATACACTTGGCAGCCAAAACAAAGAAAGCAGGGTCTCGACTATGGCGCTCCATCCATGTCACTGTTCCTGATTGAGGAGGTCAGCAGCACTGCCAGGGCCTGCCTGCTCAGCTGAAAATCAGCCCTGGTGTCTTCTCCACCAAAGAATGTCCAAGACAGGGACACTGAGGTTGACCCTGCTGTACCGGGGTCTGGGCTGGTTTGGGGAAAGAAGAAAACTTGGTAAATTAACAAAAGCTGGATATTTATTGTGGAGAACAGGTAAAATTCAAAGCCTGTCAATCTACTCAGCTGTTTTAAAAATAGCAATGGTTCTCTTTAATATCAAAATAAGATTCAGAAGTTTCAGTGATGAAGAAATATTAAAAACCTTTACCCAAGTAAAAGGTATGACTACTCTGTGTTTTTTGCATTTTACTGTTGTAGATGCTAAAGGTTGAGCTGATTAACTACTCAATATACTTCTGGTTTTTGTAGTTTGAGCTAAAAAAAATAAAAACCCTATTTTTTGCTTTGTGGTGATTCATTTTCCTGATTTCCATTTTGATTTTGGGGTTGGAGAATGCTGTAAATCCACAAGGAATGTCACTCTTAAATGTTTGTTTAAAGCATCATCATTCCACATCAACAGACTTCGGGATAGCTACATGGGTTTTTTTTTTTTTTTTTTACTGAACAGGAAGGGTATGAACATTTGTAATCTGAAATGTATCTCGCTGGATAAAGCAAGTGATTAGAGAAATAAATGAGTAGCTGGAAAGTGCACAATTTGCCCATTAGATAGAGAGGACGAGTAGCATAAATTTGCATAAAATGGAAATTATAAAAAGTACAGGTATCTAATATTTGCAGTTGAGTAAAGGCAAAAAGTTACATTCCACCCCTTGTTATTTTGAATAAATGGTTTTATGGTCAAAGTCGAATAGTATTAGCCATTCATTAATTAGGCTGACGGGAGTAGCCTGATTAACAACTTAACTGTTGGCTCAAAGTACAAACCGCAACATGTATTTTACCTGGACATGGCTCTCTCGGCCTCAGATAAATCACCCGTCGGCGGCGAAGCATCTCTTCCATTTCCTCCAATAATTGAAAAAAAATAAACAAAAAATTTCCGTCTCGCAAATTACGCTGCAGGGTCCAGATTGTCGGCTGTTGCTGTCAAGGCTGCTAGGCGACGAGAGCAGGGCTTCCAGATACGAAGGTAAGGGTGGGAGTAGCACGAGACGTCAAATGCGAATCCTCCGTGGGCTAGACCGTCTCATTTCGAAGACCGCTCGGTTCGACCTTCGCGGTCTACAAAGGACGCGGCCTCCGTAGACCGCGAAGGCTGCGTCCTTCGAAGGATGCAGCCTCTGAATTGGGACACAGCCATTAACACCGAAGCCGTACAGCGGGGCTGGGCCGTGGGCTTCCCGCGCCGGAACCGGCAGCGGATTTTTTTTTTTTCCCAAACGGTTCGTCCATAGGGATTTTTTCTCGTCTCCTTATTGGTTGAGCTCTGCTACGTCATACATTTATCATTCAAGATGGCAGCGCCTATAAAATTGAGAACTATTTGTTCTTCCACCAAGCAAGACAGAGTGGACGGAATGGTTGGCCAGCAACACTGACGCTAAGATTGCTTTTACTCCTAGCGCCATTGTCATGTCACATCAGGCTATTTGGGCTCGCTAATGCAGATATACTATGAAAGCAGGCTATTTTGAATGTCTCCTTCAGTCTCCCGAAGACCCAGTTAAATAATTTCATTTGTTTCAGTTTAAGAGTCACCTTGTTCTCAATTTTTGCAGATCGGCCAAATCATTACAACCAGCAGTGAGAATAGGGAACGATTCACTTTTGTCCTCCACACTTGCCGGTGTCCAGGAAAATATGTTGAATTGTGCATTAGTTTGCTAGCCAGCTTGTCAACTAGCTTGACCCCGTTAAATAATATTATGTTCGTTCCGGTTTTCGAGTTTCCCCTTGTTCACAACTTGCGCCGATCGGCCAAATCATTACAACCAGCAGCGAGAGTAGGGAACGATTGACTTTTGTTCTCCACACTTGCCGGTGTCCAATATGTTGAATCGTGCATTAATTTGCTAGCCAGCTTGTCAACTAGCTAGCGTTCACTACAATGGATGTGGTTACCCAACACATAGCGATAAATTGTTGATATTTTATGGGCTAACTTCTAGTAGTACTCGTACTTGTACTCAAAACTACTAGTATTGTTACCTGGGGGCGACATACGACTGGTTTTGTGGTGCACAGTCACTAATGTGCTGGCGCACTATAGGGCTTGGCAACCGACGTCACTGCGCAATGCATTCTGGGATGTAAAGAATAGCGCGCCGCCATATTGTGTGGCCATATCGTGCGAGACTAAATTAAAACAGAGCCAAAGAGACACAGTAACTAGGTGTAAACTTGTCGAAAGCGCTGCAAAGTGGCGTAAGCCTCGCACATTTTTTTAGGCTTATTCAGCGTATTCTGCATTTATTCATTGAACGCTTAATGAAATTCTCACACGGTAGTAAAATCCTTGTGTATCCGTTTCACTTGCTTAAAGGTGCACCTCAGCACAGGTAACATGGACAGCGATTATCACTCCGGACTTCCTGTGCTTCCCTTTACTCAGGGATTGGAAACAATGCCTGTGTTTCATGATCATTTAAATTGTTTTCATGAAATAAGATCATTTGAAACGTCTTTATGCAATTCCATTGCTTTTAATCCCTCAGTAAAGACAAGCCTGAGAATTCCCAAGTCATAATCGATTTCCTTGTCAATGTTGGGGAAATCCACCATAATGAACGTGAAACTGATTAACTTGATGCACAATAATTTAAATTCCGCGAGTGAATTTCTTCAGTGCGCTTTGACTGAATAATTGCTGACACAGGAACGTGAATGCCACGAAGAGGAGAGACTCTCGCGTAATGCGTGAGACTTGGCATCTCTGATTAAGCGATGCTAAGAAGGTCATTAAACAAAAGAAACATACTATAAAGAGACAAACTTCTCCCGAACGCAAGAAAATGGTACATTAAAAAAATTGCGTTGATCGGAAATTTGGATTCGCATGAGGTGCCAGTGAGAAACTGCAGTCGAAACTGCCTTAACCCCTTTGACGTTACTTGATATTTTATTGTACTAAGTCTGTTGTGTCAGTGCATTTACCGAGGACGAATTTCCGAATGATAAATCTATGGAAGCCCATGTACAAATCACAAATGGCTGGGTCCATGATTAGGAGGTCTGCAAACCACCGAACTGTGAAAACGGCTTAGTTTGCACGAAGGTGTGTATCATCTTGCTTGCTCACCTACCTGCGATTGGAGAGACATTTTGTACATTATTAGGCTACTCAGTGGCAGCTTGTGAACTGGCAATAGGGGAAGCGCAAACAATCCCTTAAAATGAATAACTGCTCACAACCCGTTTCTAGTCATTCATTTAAATGACCATTACCGAAACCCCGAAAACTCCCAACACTGGTGTGGCCAGTTTTCATTCATAACGCAAACCTGTCGACTCCCACTGATTCGATATTATGTTTAAGTGGCACATTTACGTTCATCTGCTGTAGTCAGCAATTATTCATTCAGCATGTATGTAAGAGATTCTCGCGCGGAACAGAAGTCCTTGTGCACTGGAGGGGTTAAGCAATGGAATTGCTTAAAGACGTTTCAAATGATCTTACTTCATTTAAACAATCACGAAATGCATGCATTGCTTCCAACCCCCGAGTAAAGAAAAGCGTGAGAAGTCTGGAGTCGTAATCGGTATGCAGTATAGGCTAAATTAAAACTGGCTATATCTGACCACATGGCAGGTTCTACCCATGGCTTTGGCTTCTCGGTGCGCAGCAACAAGAAGTGGCCTCACAGTATGGCGATCGCTCCGATCAACCCCTGTGGCGCTGCAGCCGTGACGTCACGTTCCCATCCCCTATTAGCAACGCTTTATTTTGTCAACAATACCACATGGGCGACAGTCTACAGAAGCACGTGGTAAGATAATTAATTCATATATTTCAGCCAATAAGGCGACGAAAAAAAATCTCTATGGACGAACCCTTTGGGAAAAAAAAATTCGCGGCCCGGCAGGGTAGCAACTGAGCAAGTGGGGAGTGAGCACGAGAACGGATCTCAGAGATGCCAAGTCTCACGCATCCTACATAGGTCCTTTACATTTTATAGGCTTATTCACTGTAGTCTGCCATTATTCAATGAAAGCTTATGAATGAGATTCTCATGCGGAATTAAAATCCTCGTACATTGAAGTTTCAGTTTCACTTGCGTAAAGGTGGACCTCATCACAAGCAACATGGAAAGCGATTATGACTTTGGAATTCTCGTGTATCTCTTTACTCAGGGAAAAGAAACAATGCATGTGTTTGATGATCGTTTAAATTGTTTTAATGAATGAAGATCATCTGAAACGTGTTTATACGATTCCATGGCTTTCATTCTCTCAGTAAAGACAAGCATGAGAATTCCAGAGTCATAATCGAGTTCCGTGTCATTAGTGGGGAAATCCACCGTAATGTACATGAAACTGATTAACTTGATGCACAATGACTTAAATTCCACGAGTTAATTTCTCCAGTGCACGCTGATTGGAAAATTGCGAACTAAGGCACAAGGAAGGCGAGTGCCACTCAGAGGCATGAGACTCTACAGAATGCGTGAGGCATTTCTTTTTTGGGAAGTGATGTAAAATACCATCATTTGGAGTCTTGTTACAACCTACAACTGCGCACCTATTTGGCATGTTGATGAATGTTATTTCAAAATCAACGAAATCAATTATCAGTATAGAAAATAGTACTGGTTGATCAGCTGGGAACTTACTTTTCACACGTCACAGGTCATATGACTACAAGGATCGTGTGCAACGACCTTTTTGAGGGGTGGGGCTTAGGGCTGTACTAACCAGCCAAATTTTAGTTTTCAAATAATGATAAACAGTTATAGAAAGCATTTACAAATGTGTGATGCATTTTAATTTGCTTCATATGATCCATTTCTTCAAAAAATAGCTAAAAAATTTTCTGAGTGAACCTTTAATAATACATACTTACGACTGTTCGACTCAAAGTGAACTTCTGCTGGTTAATTTACTATTGCGGCTTCAATGAATGAGGAAAAACGAGGTATCCCTCCGGTCGTCTGCTGGAATGGTCTGTGAAGTAGCTGTTCTCCGCAAGCTCGAATTAAAAACCCAACAAATTAACTCGTAAACAATTCATAGCAGAAATGAAAACAAAAGAGCTCTCATTCAGCCCAATTCATTATTCAATGTCATTTCCATTTTGTGTCCATTTGAGAGACAATGGAGTCCATGAGAATTTTTTCGACTTCATGATTGTTACAGCTAACAATAAAACGATATGGGGACTTAAATTCTTATTAGTAGAAATAAGATTAACCAGGCTTATTCAATAAAACAACTTACAAAGTTTTATGGTTGGGTCAAATACAGACATCAGTCTATTGTGCAGTCATCCTTCAACTTCTCAAGTGCAAAAGCAGAATCACAAAGGGTAGCAAAAACTGGGGACTCCAGGGTTTTCTCATTTGGAACGATTGGGAAAAAAGGTCAACTATTAGTCAACCAAGATTTGTTTTAGTAGGGGACAGCCGTAGGAATTTATTAATTAAATCACGGCAAAAACTGCAGTCGAGATGTTAATGAAGCTAATCTGATTTGCGTTTCCCTAAATCACTGATGCTAACCTCCATGGTTGGAACCATTGGCTTTGAATGGACCAACTACATTAGTTGCCAACGTTAGCAACTATGTTTCTGGGTAACGAACCAGGGCTCCATTTATTAGCAGGAATGACCTGATCACACCAAGTTTCACCGTCAAAACAACCAAAATTCGGCTATGAAAACTTTTGTACGATAGATAAGAGAAAGCTTACTTCCATTACCCGCTCCTTCCCGTCTTTTCTGGTAGTTTTAATGGGTTTTATGCCCCTGGTTTCGACATCCCACATTTTATAAGTGTAAAGCTGGACAATATGTCCAACCCGTCTCGCCATCGTTGGTGGGGTTTTTTTTTTTTTAATCTTAAGTGGTTGATGCAATTCGCAGTTACATTGGTTGAAGTCTCGCATGTCCACACATTGTTTCTCATGGCCCTTCGCGCGTTATGCGAAACAGTTTGGAAATGCTGTCTAGATGGCGCTGCAGTTCCGATAGCTCGGCGCGAAGAAATTGAGCGTTTTTTTGATGAACAGGCGCGCATTTATTTGTGCACCTAAAATACAATTTTAGGCGCGCAAAGGCGCATACGCTGCAATTGCTCGCCTTTCATAAAAAGGCCTGATAAGTCTTACTTCCTATTTCTAGAAGGCAATATTATGACTGAGTAAATATTAACGCATAGAGATATGTTCAGGTCAGGACGCAAATTTCCTGTACTTCCTTCACTTGAACCACTCCAGGAATTTCTGACAAATCTCAGGAGGACAACAGATTACTATGCCTGACATGGAATCTTTAGTGGCCAATCAGGTAGTGGCTCTTTGATGAATATTAATAAGTCTTTCCCTGCCACCCAGCATTTTTAGAAATTTGCATCTTAACCTGAGCACATCTGCCTCCCACGATGTACTCAAGGTCGTAAGATGACCTATTAGCAGCAGACTCTTGTCACACTTGAGAAGTTTGGGTTAGACTTGACAATGTGTATTTGAGTAATAACGAGTGGCTACACCTCATGGTGCCAGGTGTTCATGTGATGTCAATTTAAATAAATGATTGAAAATAGGATCAGAGATCAGTCATTATTCTCAAGGGATGCTCCTTGCTTCATCAGTTCTAGCTCACCAGCTGCCACTTATATACACATATATATATATATGTTGCATATATATGTGTGTGTGTGTGTGTGTGTGTGTTTAATTGAATATAGTAAAAAGACAAAATCAGATGTTGAAACTGACCTATGTTATTATTGTTGAAAATATCTGCTCATTTTGAATTTGATGCGAGCAACAATTTTCAAAAAAGGATGGGGGCATGTTTACCACCGTGTTGCAACACCTCTTCTTTTAACAACTCTCTGAAACACTTTTAAAGTGCTGGGGAACTTTAGGAGACCAAATGGTGTAGTTATGAAAGCAAATTATTTCAGAGGATTTTAGGAGCTAAACACTTTGTGACCTCTATTTTCATATTTTTCGTTTTAAAATGCGCCAAACATTTTCAATAGGTGGCAGGTTTGGACTGCAGGCAGGCCATTTCAGCACCTAGACTCTTTTACGATGGAGCCATGTTGGTTTAATATGTGCAGAATAATATTAGTGATTGTTTTGCTGAAATAAACACATCCTGCTCTGATAAAGACATCTGGATAGCAATATATGTTGCTTTAAAACCTGTACGTTAACAGTGTCTTCACAGATGACATATGTTCAATTTACACGTGCATTATGCTTTAATGCACCCCCATACTACTATGGATGCTGACTTTTGACCTGAGCTCCATAGACAACATGGATGGTCTCGTTCTCCTTTAGCCGGGCGGACGCGGTTTCAGATTTCCAGAAAAAATGTCACATTTTTACTGATCAGACCACAGGACCGTTCATTTCACCTCAGTCGAACTTTGGCCTGGGGAAGGCAACTGTGTTTTTGGCTTTTATTTTTTTATGCTTTTGCCTTTAAATGGTGGTGTTTTAACTTATATTTAAAGATGTATTGACAAACTGCGTTCAGTGAAAATGGTATTCAAATGGGGTTCCTAAGCTGATGCCGTGGTGTCCGTCCATCCATCCATCAATCCAGTGGCACCTAAATATCTGAAGATCACTGACATTGGGTTTTTCAAAAATTGTCCCTTGCGTACAGAGATTTCTCCAGATTCTTTTACTCTTTTAATGATATTGTATACCGTAAATAATGAAATCCACAAATTCTATGCAATTTTACATTAAGTAACATTATTTATAAATTGTTATCCCACCGGTATGTAATACCGTGGGATATAGTCATCACCCTGTCCGTCTGTCTGTCCGTCCGTCCGAAATCATTTCCATTTCCGGAGCAGAACTCAAAAACTATACCATTTACAAACTTCTAATTTGCTATGGAACTGACTCTTATGGTGTAGTTGTGCCTTTTGGGGGTTTCAATTCCATGCTGCCCTTAATTTTTGAAATTTTCACCAAAAACAGCCCTAAGATTGGACATTGTCTCTTTTCCGGGACAGAACTCAAAAACTATGCCACTTAGAAACTTCAAATTTGGTATGGAACTTACCCTTATGGTGTAGTCGTGCCTTTTGGGGGTTTCAGTTCCATTCTGCCCAAATATTTTAATTTTTATACCAAAAACAGTGCAAAAATTGGACTTTGTCCCTTTTCTAGAGCAGAATTCAAAAACTCTGCCGCTTACAAACTTCATATTTTGTACGCATGTTATTCTACTGATCCCATTCTGCCTTTTGGGCATTTTGAAATCATGGTGCCCAAAATTTGTCCGTCTGTCCGTAATCATTTTCATTTCCGGAGCAGAACTCAAATACTATACCACTAACAAACTTCAAATTTGCTATGGAACTTATGCAAGGCTGACACTTGCACAATTCTGTGGCACGCATTGGCATGACTCGAGTCACTTATATCACAGAGACAACATGCCAGGTATAGGCATCTTCTCCTCTCTGCAATGATTGTGTCTGTGGAATTCAGCATGTTGTCTCTTCCACAGCTAATCCAAAAATGACCAGGGGTTGGGGAGGCCCCCTTTTTATATGGCGTGCCCAAGTCGGCACGACACCGTCCAAATTGCGCAAACTCGTCGTGCCAATGCGGGAAGTGCGTCAACTATGCGCAAACTATGCGTGAACTCGTCGTGCCAGTTCGTGTCAATGTGGGCACTGATGGGCACGCATTCGTGAACTCGTCGGGAACTATGCGTGCACTAGTCGTGAACAGTGCGGGAGCCTCCCAGTTCGTGCCCCAAAATGGCACGACTTGCCACGACATCGTGGCCAAAAGTCGTGCAAGTGTCAGCTTTGCATTACTCTTATGGTGCAGTTGTGCCTTTTGGGGGTTTCAATTCCATGCTGCCCATAATTCTTCAAATTTTCACCAAAAACAGCCCAAAAATTGGACTTTGTCTCATTTCCGGGACAGAACTCAAAAACTATGCCACTTAGAAACTTCAAAAACTCCAAAAGTCTCAGCTCACACAGACCAAGTGAAATAGTGAAATGTCCTTGTTGTATCTCACATCCAAGCCATAGAATGAGGAACACACAGAAATGTCAATTACCTTGCACTCAGTAGCACACCAGCCATCGGTATTGAAAGAGTATGGGTTACAGAACATTGTCAAGTTTGTGGTAGACAAGATATCACTATGGAAGTTACATCATTGATTATTTATAAAGGTAAGTATATGTTAACATATACAGAAATAGGTGTTCCATTTCATACAGTGGTAATAGCAAATCTCACATTGTTGTATTCCCCACACTTCATGACACAAGGTCCTAGTTCTGAATCAATACATTCATCATTACATGCTTGCCTTCATAACAAACTAATCAATCCATCTGTTTTATGAGTATAGAATTACTACAGTGATGAAATGGAGAGGATTCAGTTCTCCTGCAATGTATAAATCAGAAATTATGTGGAACTGGTAGGATATGTCATCTTCTGATGACTCTTGTTATTTATAGTCTTTCACTTCTGAAAGACTCAGCTTTAGGTGTATTTTTATTTCCTCAAACAACTTTTCCAGTCTTTTCTTATCCCATCTCAACTTTTTTGAAATGTGTTGCACCAAAATGGAGATTTTTTCCAAAAAACAGTAGAATTTCTCAGTTTGATCATCTGATATACTGTCTTTGTACTGTTTTCAGTTAAGTATAAAGTTAAAATTATTTACAAATCATTGCATTCTTTTCATTTACATTTTACACAGCAAACCAACTTCTTGGGAAAGGGGTTGTATATCTGAAGGCAATGTCCTCTGCTTTATGATTTGCTCAATTATGTATTTAATGTACAGTACAGACTGGACATTTTTTGATTTTCCCTGTTTAACGGCACAGAGTGGGAGTTCAAGAGGGATAAAGCTATCTTTCTTCTCCTCCTACCTCTCCTACCTCTTCCTTCTTTCTTTCATTTTTTCTTGCATCTATTCCTCCTTCACCCCTTCATCTTCATCTTTTGTCTCAACCTCTTTGCCTTCCTCAGTCCCTGCTTCCTTCTTCACCTCCTTTGTTTTGCCTTCTTGTTCCTCTTCCTCCTCCTCTCCAGTGAGTCTCTCCATGTGAGCGATGCGCTTTTTCATGTTGTGTTGCATGCTTTCGTAGTTACCCATCAGTTGAGAGAGCTTCATTTGCATTACCTTGAGGTTGCCAAATAAGCGGTCTGCCTTGTCCTCCAGGTCTTTGGCATCAGGCGGCAGATTAGCAGGGTCCAGGTCGATCAATCCATCCTTCATCAGGATCTGACGTCCCTTTTCCTCCAGCACACTTTTGGCCTCTGGGTACTCGGTGAGCGCCTCCATCAGGTCATCCTTAGAAAGGCAGTACAAGTCAGAATAGCCAATGCTGCGAATATTTGCTGTCCTACGGTTACCAGCCTTGCTGCCCTTAATGTTCAGAATGCTGATTTCGCCAAAGTAACTACCATCGCTAAGAACCACAAACTGGGTCACTCCATCATCTGCTACCACAGCCAGCTTCCCGTCCTTGATAATGTACATCTCCCGGCCAATGTCACCCTTTTTGCAGATGTAGTCTCCGGGGCTGAAGACTTGGGGCTGCAGCTTCAGAACCAGCTCAATAAGGAGTCCTGCTTCACAGTCCTGGAAGATACGTACTTTCTTCAATGTTTCTAGGTGAACATTGATGGCTATCTCTGCCTTCAGCTTGTCCGGCAGGTACCTCAGCACGTGCCTCTCATTTGATGTTTTCTTGTTGTTCCATAGGTAGTCAAACCATTTAATGACACGATCATCTAGGTCTTTGCTGACCTTCCGGACATGCATGTACTGTTTGATGCAGTCGACCTTAAACTGGAACTCGGTTCTGGCTGCATTCATGTTGGTTATCATGGCACCCACATTACCCACAATGGTGGCAAAAATTAGAACGCCAACCAAAAAGTCTGTCACCACAAAGAAGAACTCACAGTCCAGTATGGGTGGTGGTGTTTCACCAATGGTGGTTAGTGTCATGGTGGACCAATAGAGGCTGTACCCATACTTTGTCAGCAGTTGGCCATAATGGGGGTCACTGAGTTCTGGGTAAACCCAGGTGTCGGACCCAAACCCAATGGCCTTGGAGAAAGCATAGTATATGCAGGCATTCCAGTGAATGATGATTATGATGTACATGACTAAATTGCATATACGAAAAATGTTGGTGTAGTTGGTTCTCGTCTCTGTCTGGATGAAAAACTCCATCAAACGGGAGGCTCGGAGCAACCTGTTGAGGCGAATCTCTGGGTAGTTTATCCCCAGAATTAAGTAAGCAACGTCTGTGGGGATCACAGACAGTACATCCAGTTTGAACTGAAAACTCTGGACATATCGATCACGCAGTTTCTGTTCATCTTTAATTAATAAGCCTTCCTCCAGATACCCTGTGTTTGAAAAAATAAAAACACAATAACACACAGGGAAAGAATTACTATTTCAATCTAAATGCACTTTACAATGAAAAAATGCATATATTAAACAGCCACAAGCAAATTTGTAATACAGAAACACATTGCTGTGAAAAAGAATTTGCCTCGCTCGTGATTTTGTAAATTGAAGTGTATTTGTCATACATAATGTTTATTTGTCATATACAAATGTTTCAGATTACCAAATGAATTTTAAAATGAGATAAACAGGGTTAATACAAAATGGAGTTTATAAATGAAGATTTCGTTGATTGAAAGAAAATAGCTACACAGACCTACCTGGCCCTATATGAAAATTTAATTGCCCCCTTAATTATTCAATCAACCATTTAATCAAATTTAATTGATAATATGATTTAAGTTCACGAGACAAACCCAGAAATTATGATTATCATCCCTATTGAATCTTAAAGTCATTAAACAAAACAAAACTGTGGTATTTTATTATTTTTAGGGAAAAATAACTGCGTTATGAGTTATAATGATACGAGTGGACAAAGCAGACTTGGATTATACTGGACGATGCGTTGGACAATGGTTTGAAAGTTTGTCGACGGACGTTTTGTGTAGTTTTCCCATTGCTACTGGGTGACCCCATTTGCTTCCTGGAAAAAAGAATTTGGATAATTTTTCAAAACTCTCCAGTGGCCATAAAGTTGCGCCAGGTGCGAAACAACTTTTTCCATTCAAGACATCTAATGATGAGTTATTGATATACGAATTATAGTGTTTGGGTGGAGTATCACTTTAATCTAGCAGATGCGATCATGCCCTTTGAGCTTTAGCTAATGCCAATTACAGAGAAATACGTTATGTAATTTGATTATAATTTCATTGAGTCTTTATTATACCGGGGAATCCCACTGAAATAAACGAAATGCAGATATGGCCAAACATTATCCTGTTCAAAAACTAACAACCACTCCATGAGTAAATGCCAGCAAGCCACAATCTCATTTTTAAGCTCATGTCAAATAACATTCATGAATACCGTAGCTGGCCAGCTAACTCATATTCGTTGTGCTGAGCACAGCCGTTAGTTGTGTTGAAAAATGCCTGATGTAGCAAAGTAAAAGGAAATGTTCACGGACCATGCAGATATAAGATAGATACTTGTATATCCCAACGTTTAAATGCTCGCCTTTTTAGCCACCACTTCTGACAACAAGATGCAAGGGATAATCCGGTCAGCATTGATTCGGCAAATGGCGCCACGCACTTCGTGGTTCTCGAAAAAAAGGTCACCCAATCAGCCAAGAGCAGAAAACATGAATATTCATATATTCACTTCATTAGTGACCTAAGGGCTAAATGCTGGCTATACGACTGATGCCAGACTGATATCAGCCAGTGACCGTTGGGAGCGACCAGCACTTGATATGTATGGATTCCAGGCTAGAACGTGGTGAGCCTTCCCTGGAATGGCCGACCCACCAAAATTCCTCCAAAAGCACATCGAAAACTCATCCAGGAGATCACAAAAGAACCCACTGACATCTAAAGAAATGCAGGCCTCACTTGCCTCCGTTAAGGTCAGGGTTCACAATTCCAGAATAAGAAAGCCAGTGGGTACAAACGGTACTCATGGAAGAGCTGGACAGCACAAACACAAAGAACATAAAAGCTGGTCTCACATCTACCAAAGAATGTCTGTTGACCCCCAAGGCTTTTGGGATAGTATTTTGTGGACTGATGAGTCAAAAGTGGAAATAAATACTCAGGTTTTTAGTTCATTCCATTTCTCTGTTCCATTGTACTTGTCTCCCCTGTCTTGTGATCTAGTTGGTTCAGTCCGTCTTCCCTGTTTGCGTGCCCACTGACTTCGGGTGATTTAAATGAATTCTGGTGTTTAATATATTCCTTTGATTCTCGTTTACTTCCTTCGTCTTTCTGTTCTGATTACTAACAAAACTAACATTTGTATTTTGTATCATAGTCTACTAACACAATTAATCCATGTATATAGATTACTAACTTACTAATGAGCACTCTAGTTAAATCTGTAAAGTTGCACTGCTACTAATTTAGACTAATTCCCTCTCAGCACTCGCCCTGTTCTAATCTCCCCCTCTTGCTCAGCTGTTCCTGTCTTCCCCTGAGTTTCTGCGAGATCTCTCGCACGTGCTTAATTACTTTCCTGCGCTCGTTATCTGCGCTCTTAGAACTCATTGACCGGAGCCGTTTAACCTATGACATTTGTCTGTGTGATTCCCGTCCATGTCTTGGCTTTTGCCAATTTTCATGGTTAGGGTTTCCCTCGTGATTCTCCCTTTGTAATTAGTCTAATCCAATTCTCCTGCTTCCTGCATAGAATGTGACTTCCCTCTCTTCTATTTAAGCAGTCTTTTCAGAGCCAGCCTCTTGTCAGAACGTTGATCAATATTTAATTGTGCAGAGCGCCTTGTATGCCATTGAGTATTGTTTTTCTTCTACTGGTTTGTCTGACTTCGATTTTTGCCATTGCCCTTTTAGTATTGTTTTAGTCTTTCTGGATTTCGACCCATTTTTTTAATGACCACGATTTCTGATTTTGGATGCCCTGTGTATGACCCTTAGCTTTGTTCATCGACAACGACTTTTTGCCTATCGTTTTTGTACCTCATCTGTCTTACTGGTTCTGACCCCTGCCTGTCTAGTCAACACTGTTTTTGGATTTCATACTGTGGCTTGGCAATTCCTGTGTTTTTTGGCTTTGACTCGGACTCCTTTAAAGGCATACACCTTGTACTTGGTATTTCTTAAAGGAATGCCAACACAAATCTGAATTTGCAAATTAGTCTGCAGTTAAATAAGAGTGCTTGCTGACCTTAATGAGGTGTTAGACTTGACTAGTTGAGAGGAAGCATGGCACAACAAAATGCTGGCAATTGAAGCAATGAAAACGATCATAAAACTGCTCCAGGAAGGAAATACAACATGGAAGCTGGCGAATGATGTTGGTTGTTCCCAGTTAGCTGTGTCTAAAGTTTGATGGAAGTATAATGCTAATGGAAAGGTTAGACAAAGAAAATATACTTTTGAATCACGAAAGATGTCAAAGTGTCAGAGGGAAAAACTCAAAGCAATATGCCTTGAAAATGGAAAGTAGAAAAACAAATGTAAAACTAATTGGTGAAAACAGGAGTGAATGTTTGTGACAGAACTGTAAGAAATTGGCCGAATTAAATTGGATAAACATATAGGAAAGCCAAATGAAAACCAGCACCAACATCTATACAGGATAAAGCAAGGTTACAGAAGGCTAAAGAGAAGTAAACATGAAGTGGAACACATAAAGATGACTTCTTGAAGAAAACAAGCAAATTTCCCCTTTCATTTATGATATGGGGTCGCATTTCAGGTCCAGGGGAGATGGCAATCATTACCTCAGCAGTCAATGCGCAGGTGTACACTGAAATTTGGGGTCATTTTCTGATTTCATCAATAGAAAATATGTTTGGTGGTGATAAAGTAATTTTTCAAGATGACAGTGAATCTTGCCACAGAGAATAAAAGCTTTTCTTCAGGAAAGGCATATCAACTCAACTCAACTGCCGGCAAACAGTACGAATTTCAATCCAATTGAAAATTTAAGGTGGAAATGTGAGAAACAAGGGTCCATAACAAGGCACCATCCTGCAAAGCAGAGCTTTCAACTGCTATTCATGATAGTTAGAAGTTAGAACCAGCTGGATGGAGAATATTGTTTTTATGCACCTGCCCTCCAAAGAGGAAAGGGGCATTATGTCGACACCATGTCCGTCCGTCCGTCCGTCTGTCGTCCGTTAACTTTTCATTTGCGTGGCATAACTATAGAATCCCTCGTCGGATTGATGCCATTTCTTAATGGCGTATTGGGAGTTTCTAGAGGAAGGTTCCTTTCGAAAACCAGCATCATGCACTATCTAATATAGCCGCCACAGCAGCCATCTCAATATGACCTCGATCAACATACAGGCGGGGGCATATGCCACGCTCTGCATTGCTCTTGTTCATAAGTGATGTCTATGCCTCAAAGAATTCAGGCCATGATAAAACCTAAAAAGGAAGAACAAGGTATTACAAAACCCAAAACCAGTGAAGTTGGCACGTTGTGTAAATCGTAAATAAAAACAGAATACAATGATTTGCAAATCCTTTTCAACCTATATTCAATTGAATACACTGCAAAGACAAGTTACTTAATGTTCGAACAGGTAAACTTTGTAATTTTTTGCAAATATTAGCTCATTTGGAATTTGATGCCTGCAACATGTTTCAAAAAAGCTTGCAGAAGTGGCAAAAAAGACTGAGAGAGTTGAGGAATGCTCACCAAACACTTATTTGGAACATCCCACAGGTGAACGGGCAAATTGGGAACAGGTGGGTGCCATGATTGGGTATAAAAGCAGCTTCCCTGAAATGCTCAGTCATTCACAAACAAGGATGGGGCAAGGGTCACCACTTAGTGAACAAATGCGTGAGCTGATTGTCGAACAGTTTAAAAACAACATTCCTCAGCGAGCTATTGCAAGAAATTTAGGGATTTCATCATCTACGGTCCATAATATCGTCAGTTTTATCGGTTTAGAGAATCTGGAGTAATCACTGCACGTAAGCGACAAGGCTGAAAAACCAACATTGAATGTCCGTGACCTTCGATCCCTCAGGCGGTACTGCATCAAAAACTGACATCAGTGCGTAAAGGACATCACCACATGGGTTCGGGAATTTAAAACTCTACAATGCAAAGCGAATGTCATTTATCAACAGCACCCAGAAACGCCGCCGGCTTCACTGGGCCCAAGCTCATCTAAGATGGACTGATGCAAAGTGGAAAAGTGTTCTGTGGTCTGACGAGTCCACATTTCAAATTGTTTTTGGAAACTGTGGACGTCGTGTCCTCCGGACCAAAGAGGAAAAGAACCATCCGGACTATTATTGGCGCAAAGTTCCAAAGCCAGCATCTGTGATGGTATGGGGGTGTATTAGTTCCCAAGGCATGGGAAACTTACACATATGTGAAGGCACCATTAACGCTGAAAGGTACATACAGGTTTTGGAGCAACATATGTTGCCATCCAAGCAACGTATTTTTCATGGACGCCCCTGCTTATTTCAGCAAGACAATGCCAAGCCTCATTCTGCATGTGTTACAACAGCATGGCTCTGTCGTAAAAGAGTGCGGGTACTAGACTGGCCTGCCTGTAGTCCAGACCTGTCTCCCATTGAAAATGTGTGGCGCATTATGAAGCGTAAAATACGACAACGGAGACCCCGGACTGTTGATCAACTTAAGCTGTACATCAAGCAAGAATGGGAAAGAGTTCCACCTGCTTCAAAAATTGGTCTCCTCAGTTCCCAAATGTTAACTGAGTTTCGTTAAAAGGAAAGGCGATGTAACAAAGTGGTAAAAAGGCCCCTGTGCCAACTTTTTTGCAATGTGTTGCTGCCTTTAAATTCTAAGTTAATGATTATTTGCAAAAAAAAAAAAAGTTTCTCAGTTTGAACATTAAACATCTTGTCTTTGCAGTGTATTCAATTGAATATAAGTTGAGAAGGATTTGCAAATCATTGTATTCTGTTTTTATCTACGATTTACATAACGTGTCAACTTCACTGGTTTGGGGTTTTGTATTTCTGATGATTTGTTGATGCTTTTGTAATTTTTCCTCAATACTTGGTGATACCATTATTTTTTCCTTAACTTGATCATGAAAAAATATGCCAGTAATTAACATTATTTAAAAGAATTTGCTTGAGGTGTGACTCATGAAGTTTCAATGTAGAGCGACTAAAAAAATATTTTTGTGTCTTGTCTGAGGTTTGGGTATTTGCAGTAAAACAGCTGGATGAACATCCACTCTCTGTGGTGATTCCATAAGTGTCCCCGCTGAAAGAATTTTGGAAGGGAATAATGAAATGAGCAGCATGTGTATCCGTCCGTCTGTCCATCCACCAAAAATGTTAACCCTGTACATAATTGATCACTCTATCCACATACTTCACTGCATTTTCATGAAACTTGGATGCAATTATCCTCGGGTCAAGTCACACATGTTCTTCCTGCAGTTGTGGGGTGAAAGGTCATGTAGGGGTCATTTGGGGTCATGTATCCAAAATCTACATCATTGGTCACTTTATCCACATACTTCAGTGGATTTTCATGAAACTTGGTTGAAATGATCCTTGGGTCAAGGCACACATATGCCCCCCATAGGTAGGAGGATGAAAGGTCATCCACCTCGCTCTCTGCCAGAAAATCCTGAAGGACAATGTCTGGCCATCAGTTTGTGACATTAAGCTCAAGCACAGTTGGGTTATACCGCATGACAGTGATTTGAAGGAAACAAGCAAGTCAACCTCTAAATGACACACAAGAAATAAAGTTTTTGGATGGCCTCAAAGTCTTCACTTCAGTCACACTAATATTCTGTGGCATGACCTAAAACAGTTAGTTCTTGCGTGAAAACCCTACAATATAGCTAAATTTAAGCAACTCTGCAAAGAGGAGTGGGCCAAAATTCATGTACAGCTGGGAAAGACTCGTTGCCAGTTAACAGAAATATTTGATTGCAATTGTTGCCACCAAAGTTGGCACAACCAGTTTGTTGGGTAATTATTCTTTCACATCAGTGTAAAGGTTTGAATAACCCTTTACCTTCAATAAATGAAATGATCATTTAGAAGTTGCAATTTTGTTTACTTACATTGACTGCGTTTACATGCACACCATATTCCGATTAAGGTCCATACTCGGGTTAAGGTAATATTCCGAATAAGCTGTTTACATCCGCTGAGCGATGGGAATATTCCGTTTACTAGGTTTATTAGTATATCCACCACTTAGGTCCGATCTCAACACCGGGTTTTCAGCAAATATAACGCTCAAAAGTAATCGTCATGGCTTTGGTTGCCTTCAGTTAGAGCTTTAAAGCCGACATCTACTCCACTTTCTTGGCCATTGCCATCGCCAGCGGTCTCTGTCCAAGAATTTCAGCCATGACCGCGAAATAAATGAAACTGGCTAGATCAGGGCCGCTGGTATTGTTCTGTTTTTGGCAGTGACTATTTTTAGCCAGTCGTGAGCTTACTGTAATTTGCTATTCTTATGAACTCCCATATCCGCATGCTCAATGCAAAATTCGACCTCGGAAAAAAATTGCGACTCAACTGGGTTGAAAACATCCCGCTTTCGCTGCGTGCCTTGTGGTTATCATTACTAGACCGGTTAGCTGGCTTACTTTAAGTTACAGTCAGGATGTCCTCCACTCAAGTTAGGTAAGGTCAGTTATTAGCCAGCTAACTTTGCCAGCTTGCCATCTAACTCATTAGCCAACTTGTACCCTAGAATTTCTTGCAAGAACGAACTTTGTGCAGCTATCAGCTCCTCTACACGACACTAATCACGACTGACAACTGATTGTGGAGAGTGATGACCTGACAGTTCCCCAAATATTAGCGATCAAACGTAGAACCTAAAATTACACTCTCAAACTACCTAACCCGTTAGCTAAATTAAGGAACTAGCAAGAAAACATAAGTAATGTTACAGCCGTCTCGCTAGCTAACGTCAGACGATACACTGTCGTCCCAATTTCCTACATTGTGCAGGAACATACGGAAGCATGTAAGAATAGCAAATTGGAGTAAGATTATGACTGGCGTTAGAAGAGCCACTGCCTTTATCTTTTTCGCTTTGGAATGCACCGCCTGTAGTTTTCCAGCGATGCTGAACTTAATTGGCACTTGGCGGTTAACACAAAACCAGCCTCTCTCCACTTTTCGCACACCTTAAATATATCGTTGTTACGGTGGTTTCGCCCATTGATATATTTCAATATGTTAATGTCTTTCATTATCTGAATGCATACAGCCGTCTCCTCTTCACTCCAAAACTGCAAATTCCTTGCGAAGTGAACAGGCGCAGATGTAGTTGAATATTCTGTTCGGGGCATATTCTGATTAAGGTGTATTCATGAGCCAGTATTCCGATTAAAACAGGCATATGCCAGGAGTCTTAATCGGAATATTTCGAATCGGAAAATGACCTTAATCGGGTTATTGAACGCGTTTACATGACAGGAACGCAATCTGAATATTCTAATATTCCGATTAATACAGGAATATTGGTGTGCATGTAAACGCAGTCATTGTCTCCTAAAAAAATTATATGGATGATCTGAAACACTTAAATAAGACATACAAAAGTAGAGAAAATCTGGATGGGGCAAATTCTTTTTCCCCAGCAGTTTGTATTCAAAGATTTTAATAAATGAAAGCATTTAACCGCTTTCACTATTTTTGTGTTTGATTACTTTCTTCAAGGCTTCTGCAATTGCATTTGCCAAATCTTCTTGCTCCATGCAAATAAACTGACCTGTTCTTGTTCGGAAAGCCATGTCAGCCAGATATATGATGTCACATATGAAGTCGATGATAAACCACATCACTAGATATTCTTGCTGCAATTCTTCAAAACAGGCTCTGCATGCAAAACACACATATACACACGCATGCACACACACACAAATAAAAATGCATTCAATAAGGTACAGTGTTTTATGTTCTTTTAAATTATTTTAATCTTTTATTAGCGCTTTGTGCTCTTTTTATACATTTTAATGGAAATCATTATTTTATACTGCACTCGTATTTTATGCTCCTCTTTAGTCTAGCTTTTTGATTCTTTTCTCTCTCTTTTCATATATATATATATATATATATAATATATATTATTACTTCTTCTTCTTTTTATTATTGGGTAACCGCAAAGTGCTGGCGATCAAGGCAGAAAAGCCAAGCACCCAATAAACTATACATTGAAATCAAACTAGGTAAAATAGAGGAATTATACCGTGCGTTACACCTAGTTACAGCAGTACAGACAGTGTGTGCAGCACCTAAGGCTCACTCAGGCTGTTATGAAACAGGCGACTATGCCTCGTATCTCTTTTTAAAGCTCCTTCTCTTAAAGCCTGCTCTGATGTAATAGGCTAACTGCACTTCAGGAAGCAGCACTTCATGAAATGAAGAGAGCATAATAAAAGATTGAGGTTTACCACCGAGCAGTGGTGGAAAAAAATAAGTTGATCTATTGGTTCTTCACTTTCTCTTCCTTTTGAAGTCCATACAAAGGAAATTTGCCCTTCTGCTGAAGAAAACGCTGTCTTCTCCACATGGTGATAAGGACAAATCAAGCTCTTCTTGGCCTCAACTGCACACAGCTTTGATAAAAAATTTGTCAAATTATCTGCTAGTTGAGCATTATGCAACTGTATTACATTGTGACTTAGACATGTTGCAGAAGAAAAGGCTGGACTAAAAAGGAACCATTTCAGGCAATTTAGGAGCTGTTTTCTGAATAATTTTGCCAACGTTTTGCAAGCACAAAAAGTATTTAATGCACTTAAAGAAAAATAACTATATGACCTTACATTAATTGATATTTATACATTTTTAAATGAATAAAAAATAGGATGAATTAAATAGATCACAATTTTAAAAACAAATTTTAATTATTTCATTATGACGCAACGACTAGTTAACTTGAATTTATACTGAAATGACTATTTATTTTTTGGAGTTAGCAGCTCGATTCCCCTCTAACGCACGTTATAATGCCCAGTTCTGTATGGTGTTTCATGGTTAATGTTTAGTAGAAAACAAACTTACTCAAACAAACACTTGCATTACTTTACCTGGCAAATACCATTGTCCAGTTGTACATTACTGGCATGGCAATGACAAAGAGCCATTTGTAGTAAATAGCATCTGCTGGGTTAATGACAAGTATTTCCTTGGGTCTGCAAAATAGTACAAAGAAACTAAATAAATGAAACAGCTGACTGGAAAAACTAGAATATAGTGAGCACTACCCTTGGCACTAGCATACGCACCCTTCTTTTTTTTCCTTATCCTTTTCTTTCTCTTTTTCCACTTGTTTTGCCTGATCTTTTTCATGTCCAGTTTTCTCTTCTTTCTTTTCCTTTTTTTCTTTCTTGTCCTTTTTCCTGCATGAAAATTGCAGCCATGGTTTGACTTTGTTCAAACATTTTCTAAAGGTAATATTTCACATTTTTGACATTGTTTTTCAATCTTACTCCTTTTTCTCCCTCTTCTCTTTCTTGATTTTTTTCTTTTTTGTCTTCTCATCTCTTGAAAAGAAATTTGAACAGTTACATTATCCTAGAAGCACAAAATGAACTGGAAAAATCAGGAAAACATTCTCTTAAAAATGTGAATCAAGAGAACATCATAAAATGCAAGGAAATTATGGCCACTATTTCAAAAACACGGTTGTCAAGTGGTTAGAAATAAATCAATTTCTCATTTTTTAAAAATCTGTCATACACTGGCAGGACTGTTTCTTTTTCATCCCTTGAATGAACTATGTATTTATAACCAGACCTAGTGCATATATGGTGTAATTTAAGGACAGAAGTCTTGTTAATGAGCGGTAAATTGTAAACTGATTTGGTATTATAAGCACAGTGGTCTCCAACGTACAAGTTCTACTCACTTCTCATTGTTATTGCTGTTGTTCACATTGAAGGGACTCCTTGAGTGTGATTGTAACTGGTCTCTGTAGGGAGATAAAAGGACATTACCATAATTTTTTTTATCCATTATCAATGCCATTTCCTTATTCCTTGGTAAGGACCGCAAGAAAATATTATACCTGTCATTTTGTTTCCCACCTTTCAGCAGTCTTGCATCAGTTTTTTGGTATGTTTTCCTGAATTGATTAATTTGCATCTCGTTTCACTGCCCGCCCTTCGCGCTTTCTCTGTGTTTCCCAATCCACTTTTTATGTGGAGTTGCATGTATATAAGCTTCTTTGTCTTTGTCATTCTTTCCAGGATTGACCTGTCTGCCAGAAGTTTTCTTGCCAGCTTTCGAGCCTGAGCAGTAAGCTCTTCGTCTTCAAAATCATTATGAAAAGTGTAATGTGAATAGAAGCCACTAGATGGCAGTATTGACCTTTCTTTTGTTAAGCCCAGACATGTCCTGGTCATGTCTGAGATGGAAAGTCCCAGAGTATAAAAAAAGTCTAAAAGGTGGGAGGGGTCTGCAAAAGAGTATATAAGGAGGAAAATTGAGAGAGTAGTAGAGCTGGAGAAATTGCAAGGAAATGGATAACTTTGACCAGACCTGTCTCTTCTTTTTATGACTTGTGAAGCTTTTTGTGGATTTTTGCCGGTGTTGGAGTATTTTCCTCACCCAGGAAATCACCAAGCAACCCCACCAAAGGGACTGTAAATATTTTTTTCTTGTATTTATCAATCTTGGTCAGTAGAGTAGATAGTAGATTAGTTAAAAGTCTTTGTTTAATTAAATGTGTTTAAGTTTTAAAATTGTGTCTGTCATCACTTGCTGTCATACATGCAATAACAAATTGGGGCCATAACAAAAGTCTTAGTCCCAACTTGGGCACTGTGCTCTCTGCACCTTTGTGCTATGCTACTTTGGGTCTGACAGAGGTGTTTGAGTCACTTTGCCCATGATGATTGTTGGATACTCTGTTCCGTTCTTGGATATACTCAAGGGCTTTAAATAAAGCATTTCTTTTAAAGCTTTCAAACAGCATAATGTGATATAAATAAAATTAAATGTGATATAAAACTTTGATTAAATGTGACAGGATACCTTAATAATGCATACACCTGTAAACACTATACTTCATAAAACATGGCAAACCTCCTTCGGCAGAAAGTTACGTTTGAACTGAACAAACATGTCTGCTTACTAGTGCCCATTATAAAGAATGTTAAACATGTCATTGGATAATCATAGGCTAACTGTAACATGGGCAGAAATGTCACTTGATGTCCCTCTAAATCGACCTGAGGAAAGTGAATCCACTTGACTCCAGTTATAATATTTGTACGAGGAGTAATTGTTTGTTAAATTTTAAATATGCTTAAGAGATAAGCAGCAACAGCTAATAGTATGTAGGCATAAATATATCGTCAAAATACTTTAAGCCTTGTGATGTTTCTACATTACAGCAAAATGTGGCCTTGGACCAACTGTTAAGTACATTGGAATATTGGCTTTGTAATGCATGTACCCTTTTCTCAGCTCAGAATTCAGATGATGAATTAGATTTGTTCAAGCTAAAAGAAAGGCTATAAATGTTGACCTTAGGGCCATTTACTGTATTTACAACCCCATTGGGATGCTGTATAATATGTAAATAAAGACAGAATACAATGATATGCAAGTCATTTAAACTGCATTATTTTCAATTTAGTATAAAGATGGCATATCAGATATTGAAACGGAGAAATTTTATTGTTTTTTGAAAAATGTATGCTTGTTGTGAACATGATGCCAGCAATACTTTAAAAAATATGGGATGGGGCATGTTTACCAGTGTGTTGCATCACATCTTCCTTTAACAACACTTAGTGGGTGTTCGAAAACTGAGGACACCAACTGCTGTAGTTATTGAAAGCCTGATTTTTCCCCATCCTCACTTGATGTAGGATATCAGCTGCTCAACACCTCATGGCCTCCTTTGTCATATTTTTCATTTCCTGGCCAATTTGGCATCCACACTCTTTTACTATGGATTCATGCTGTTGTAATGCGTACAGGGTGCGGTTTTTGACATTATCTTAATAAAATAAAGAAGGCCTTTCCTGGAAAAGACATTTGGATGGCTGTGTAAGTTGTTCCAAAACCTGTATAAATCGATGTGCAAGTTACCCATGTCATGCACACTAACACACCCCCAACACTAAGCTGGGTTTTGAACCGTGCACTTTGCCTTGGTCGATCTTAACTGAGTTTGGGCCCTGAAAAACCGACAGTGATCTTGTTTACAGATGGTTTTGCCTTTACACGGTGTGGTTTTATCAAGATTTTGTGGATGCAGCGAAACACTGAGGTCACTTACAAAGGTTTTCAGAAGTGCTCTTGTGCCCATGCAGTGATTTCCTCCTGCCTGTTTTTGATGGAGTGCCACCTGATGGCCTGAAGATTACAGCTATTCACTATTGGTTTTTAGCCTTCTCCCTCGCATACAGAAATTTCCATAGATTCAACACATTTTTAGTATGTGTTGTAGATAATGAAATTCTCATTTTTTTTTCCAGTCTTACATTGATTGATTATGTTCCTAAATTGTTATTCTGTCTTTTTCAGACTGATGAAGCCCTTGGCATCTTCTGAAAGACTCAGCAGCTGTGGGGTGCTCTTTTTTACCCAATCATCTTACTGACCTGTTGCCAATTTACATAATTAGCTGTTAGATGTTGGACCATATTATTTAAGCCTCATATGTTTGTTTCCAAAACGCGATATATGCATTATACTAATTTTGAGTAAATTAACTTTTTCTATGTGGGTGCCTATTGCATTTTATAGAGAAACACAAACTTTGACCATGAAAAAATACACTCCATCGCGTGAATTTCAAAAAAATAAACTTTGCACCATGAGTAAGAAGCACAGGGCTATTGCTTTATGGTATTACCTCATTTTTTGTAATTTTGGCACTTATTGCGTTTTGGAACCAAACTCTTCATATAGTCATGGCCACAGTGTCTCCTTCGGTAATGTTCCCCTGTTCCAGCAGTCTGTGTGACTCTTACAGTTTGTCCCTGTAAATAAATTTGTCTTGTGGGCTCCCAATCCCTGTGTGTGCTCTGTTGTTAACCTTGCCCCTTCCGTATCATTGTTTCTTCCATAGAGTGATTGTTGCGTTCTTGTCCGCTCTGGATTGTTAAGGTTCATTCCTCAAGTAACCTTCCTCAGCGTGCTTGGTAATAGGAAATGGAAAAAACTTTTGTTACTTTTCTGAGATTACTTGCTCGGAACAGGCTCCCAGGCCTTCATCAGTCTACAGGATTGGGACTGCTTTCCTGTTGTACCTTCATTCCTGTTTGCAGGTGGGATTCTTTACCTGGCTTCTGCTCTGGAACGGTTCCTGGTCTTGGGGTAGACACGCTTGGACGCTCCCACCTACTTCACTTAACCACTAACTTTGCTGGACTGCTGTTCCTCACTTCTATTCCAATCAACAAATACACCCTTGTAGCTTGAACTCTGAACCTGCATATAATTCCCTGCCTGGATCATAACACATACAACTATTCCTCTCTTTTGTTGCCCCCATGCAAACTTTTTTGGAACCGGCAGATGGTATCAATTTCAAAGTGAGCAGATATTTTAAAAACAACAATAAAAGTCCTTTGTTTCAACGTCTGATATGTTGGCCTTGTGATATTTCAATTAAATACAGAGTTTAAATGATTTGCAAATCATTGCTTTCTGTTTTTATTTACATTTTATACAGCATCCCAACATTTTTTGGAAACAGGGTTGAACAATGCTGGCATGCAGAAAGCATTTCTGAATATATAAAGTCTCAAACCTTTAAGTTGATGAGGTATAGCAGTCCGCTATCTGCATACAATAGGACCATGGAGCCACAGTGACCAAAGACTCTAGTGCTAAAAGCACTGAAGTGACAAAATACGGTGGGCCCAAATTACTGGCACCCAATAATACCAAAAAATATTTTTACAGAGAAACTCTAAACATGACTACAACATGTAAGAAATACTGTCCAATATTAATGTTCTAATGGAACCAGCCAAAATCATTTACTGATTTGATGATAAAAATCCATTTCCTCCAAACCAAGGTTTCACAATTAATGGTACCCTTAAAGATTACTGTAAATAACCTCTTCCAAAATTAAACCAGGTATTAAACTCCACTTATTTAAGTTTTACCTGAATGTTAATGAACTATACTGAGAAGCATTAAAACCGCCAAGTGGTTTTTATTGTCTAATTTGAAAACTGATAGTTTCTCCTTTTGCTGATTGACATGATGAAAATCAAGTATGGTAAGCATTGCAAAATGTCAAGTGTCTAGGTTTGAATACTTTCTTGGTTTAACACCTCATTATGATGATCTAAATGCAGCACAGTTCCCTAGATCATAGTTGTGAATCACATTGGGAAAAATCATTTTTCATATGAAAATTTTTTGATAGGGGCCAATAAAAACACACATAAAGAAAGTCACATCATTCCCACTTCAAATGCCACAAACAAATCAATCTCGGAAGAATCAAATATTTTGAATGTTGAATGTAGGCCAGTCTCAAAGAAAAGATTCTGGACCCATTAATGTCCATTAAATGACTGTATCCAGACTACAGGGATGACACGGAATGACCAGATGTGTCAGCTGTCGTCCCCGACAAAGTGCGTCATCTGTGACACCACAAAAAAAAATTCCATAAAACATCTTCTGCCATGTCAGATAATGCAAGAACTGCTGAATTGACTGCCAGTGTAACGATAACAGTGAGGGCAAGTCTCACTACCTAAAGCACAGTTTCCCGAGACCATGTTGAGACCAAAACAGTATATTTTATTATGCGTTTTTAATGCCTCTCAGTACATGATGAGTCATTACATCACATCCTGTTTCACTGGGGTTTAAAAATGAGATAACACACATGCACTATTTCTTTGGCATCTGACACCATGTAGAAAACAGAACAAGTGTCAGTTCAAAAGCTGCAGATGGTCAAAGACCTTCATAAATCTGGTAATGGCTAAAAGGAGGTCCACAAGTGATTGTATATGCCACTGAGCACTGTCAAGGACAGATATGGAACTGTTGAAAACTTCAAGGGTGGTGGACACAACAGCATTTTGCCCCCCAGGATACTGAGGAGGATGGTGAGAGAGGGAACAAAAACCCCAAGAATCAATGTGATGGAATTGCAGGCCTTGGTGGCATTTTGGAGTCACCAGTTTTCAAAAAGCACCAACAGGTCCCACCTCCACAACCACAGGCTGTTTGGAAGGGTTGCCAGAAGAAAGCCTTTTCTGATCAGAAGACAGAAGCAAAAGCTTGGAGTTTGCAAAATGTCATTTATATTATGACGGAAACAAAGTGCTTCAGTCAGATGACACCCAAATTTCGATCGGATACAGCATCGGCGTGTTTGGTGTCAAAACAGAAATGTGTATAAGGAGAATAACCTCATACCCATCGTCAAATATGAAGGTGGGCCAGTCATGTTTTGGGGCTGTTTTAATTCAATAGGTCCAGTGGCACTGGTTAAGATTAATGGCATAATGAATTCCACCAAGTATCTAGATATTTTGGCTGACAATCTGGTTGCCTCCGCCAGAGGGCTGGGACTTGGCCGTAGGTGGACTTTTCAACGACATTTACCCCTTTTCCACCGAGCTGGTTCCAGTGCTAGTTCAGAGCCAGAGCCTGACTTAGCACCGGTCCTTTGATTTTCCACTGCCTGAGCACCAGCTCCTGGTCTCAAAACCGGTGCCGGAGCAAGCACCAACTCCTTGCTGGTCTAGAGCTAAGCACCGATTACGTCAGGGGTGGTATGGTAATATTATGATAAAGTGAAAATGTGCGCACTCTATGAAAAAATAACAATGTCTCTTACCAGGTGTACGGTCAGGGCAGACGTATAGCAAAAAAATTAATCCAGCACTCACGGATCAAAGTAAATAAATTTTATTCCGGCACGGGCAGCAATACACAAACGTTTCAGCCTACTGAAGAAAGCCAGTAAGCTGAAACGTTTGTGTTTTGCTGCCCGTGCCGAAATAAAATTTATTTACTTTGATCCGTGAGGGCTGGATTAATTTTTTTTTTTGCTATGGCAATATCATGACCCATCTCGTTCTGTCAGGCCAGGTTTATTTTCTCTATAGCAGCACGATCCAGGACGGGGCACTTGTTAGTAATTTATCATCACAAATGCCAGGAACCTTGATAACAAGTGTCTTATTATTACCACTGTCTAGTCAGGAAACCAGTTCACAAGCAAATTTGTTCTGAAGAAATGCCTATTTTTTAGAAAAAAACATTGGTTTGTAATTGGATCTGGCATAAACCAATATTTTTTATTATTATAATTTTTTATAAAACATTGGTTTGTAATTGGATCAGACACATATCTATGACTATTTTTTAACGAAACAAAGTTGATACTCCTGCAGAAATTCACAAATGTGTTTGTGCCCCCAAAACTTTTCAATCGATGAGACATTACACAAATACAAAGATTGACTTGGCTTCAAAGTTTAAATTCAAGAAAAACGTGGACGATGAGGGATAAAAGTACTCTAACTCAGCTCATCCATTGCCCCTTGGTAAGCCCCAAAATGGGGTTTTGAAAGTGCTGCGGTATTTAAGCTGGTTACGACTAAGTATAGCACTCAGTGGAAATCAGTAAAACTGAATGTTTACACAGTCACGCAAGAATTAGATGTCTATTTCCCATCTAAATAACCTGTCAGATCCAGGCCTATACCCAAACAATGACAGAAAATAATTCCAGCTGCTCGCATTTTCGTTGCAAAACAAATCAGGCCATAGCGAGCCCACTAGTATACATTGACATACTAACGTTATACGCAGACGTAATCGCGTGGCTTTGAGTTGGCTCCCAGGCAATGGAAAAGCAAACAGCAGGTCGTTGAACCAACTCAGCACTGGCACTAGCACCAGGTTCTTTTTGGTGGAAAAGGGGTAATAATGGCCCAAAGCATAACATCCACACAAAAATGGTGACAACAAAATCAAAGTTCTGTAATGGCCATCATAGTCGCCAGACCACAGTCCAACTGAAGACTTGTGGGCTGAGTTGAAGAGGGCAGTTGATTACTGTAAATCCGAGAATGGGAAGGATCTTTAAGGAATTTGCTTAGAGAAATGGTCCAAAATGCCCCCAAATGTCTGCCTTAACCTTATCTATAATGACAGGAAAAAACTCCATGCTGTTATCCTTGCCAGAGGTGGCTGCACTAAGTACTGAATGCAGGGTGCCAATTATTATGAAACCTTGATTTTGTCAAAAGTTATTTTGAATGAATTGATTGTTATAATTTTGGTTGTGTCCATCAAAACATTACTAATGTCAAGTATTTCACACGGTGTATTCAATTTTTGTATAATTATATTGTTTATTATTTTATCAATTTTTCTAGCTGTTGGGGGCAATGCAATGGTATGGGGGATGTCTCTCAGCATGCATTAGCACTTTTATCAGTGTGTCTGAAATTCAGTGAAGGCTGGCCCATAGTGGCAAAAGAGGCAGTGCCTTATAGAATGAAAAATTAAGAAGACCAATTAAAGTAGAAGTCTGAACTGTACATTGTAATTAATAAACCAAGATCACAGTGCTTTCACTCTTGAAAAAAAATCATCTATGACAATATAATCATCTATGACAATGTAATTAAAAACCAATGGTGACACCTGTTGGCAAGAGGGTGAAGTACAACTAAGTACTGACAGGTTGGGAGGTGTGGGAGTGGTAGGAGTTGAGGGAATTTACAATCTGCTTCTATTAGGGCAGGCATTCACAGTATCTCATTGCATCTCCTTTTTTCCAATTCTAATATTCTAATATTGCCCAGTACACGTAAAATTACTCTCTGACAGAGACAGTCCTTCCTGTCTCAGGATATAATTCAGATGTTGATTGTTACTGATGTAATAAAACTGACACCAACAGATATGTCATAAGCATTCAATGTATTTGTTTAACAAATAAATAAACAAATAATTAAATTAGTTTTGATTTCCTGAAAGAAATATCACTGCATGCAAAGCAATGATTCACAACATTGGCACAATGCTTCAACTGCAGCCAATGACAGAGGCAAAAATGCATTATGTTCAATGGGATTAAAATATGACATATCTCACTCTCTTCTAATTGAACTGAGGATTGTGCCCATATAAAACTGGATGGAATATGCCAACCATATCATAAACATTATGACAAATGTGTTCTGTGACCATGATTTGCATCATTGACCCAGTCACAGTACTTTAAAGCCAGTCAATACGGTCCTACTGCAGACACTGACATCCTCACCTACCACAGGAGTGCATCAAAGAAAACAACTTAATCCCCTTCAGTATTAAACCAAACACTAAATTTGCAACAATGGCAGAGGTGTATGTTCTTAATCCTACCCTAATTTGACTATGCCCTGAAAGAATACACTCCTAATTCAAAAATTAAGAAAATTAATATAACACCTACTTTCATGAATTGCATTGAAGAACTCCAATATTGGAGTATTTAAATTAAACGGAGAGAGAGAGAGAGAGTGATTAGATAATAACAGATAGATGAAAAGAGAGAGAGATGAAAAGAAAAAGAAGTGGATTATGGAATTCGCCGCAGGTACATTACTGGTGATAAAAGTCAATGGAGAGAGCTATCAAGAGAAAGGAAGCCATTGAAGTGGTGCAGGCTTCAGTGGAACACAGGCCCATTATGATGTCATGACGCCCACTGCAGGTTCATTAGGATTTCATGAGGAAATTTTAAATCACTTTTATTAAACATCTCAAAAAATAAAAATCGTATAAAAATGAAAATGACTTACAACAGGTGTCGTTTCCAAGACCTTTGCAACAAAGTCTGAACTGAGTGTCTACATTCAATGGTTCATGCTGAATTATTTGCTGATGTTGGTGAGAGAAAGAAGCTACAATAATGGTTTTTACATCTGGATATGATAAAAACAATCTTGAACAATATATAAACAATGCTCATTATTAACACTTACCCTCATCAAGTTTCCATACTCTCAGAAATACTTTGCACCTGCACTTTCAATTCAGCCACAAGCAGAACTGTTTTTTTTCCAGAGCAGCATTTTTCCCCGCTACTTGTCAAATACGCTGTTGTAATACCAATTTGTCATGGTGCAAGTGCACTTGGCATTTAAAGGGAATGGGAGATAGCTCTCTGATTGGTTTTTTACATATTATGCCCAAAATACATCTATGATTAATTCAGAGATTAAGTGCAACAGATTTGTGCCATGCACCTTACTTAGCACTTAGATTACCGGTTGTTAATTAATTCTGAACCACTCCCAAAGTAGAGGAGAGTATTGCGTGGGATTGTGGATGGGAGATCGGGGCAGGTGTGGTGTTGGACTTGGTCTGTGATTGTGCAGACATTGGGCGAGACTCAAGTTGGGGCTCGCATCTTTTGTTGGAGTCCGTGGGACTCCCAAGCCCCAAAAAGTGAACGAGAGGGAGCAGGAACGGCCTTTGTTTACGCTGTCTACTGTGGCTGGTTGCAATATCGGCTTAAGCCAACCAGGCGCCACGACCAGTGAGGCGGATGAGAGTGGTAAGAAGGAGAACAGTCAGTAAAGGGTAAACCACTGTTGGGCATGCGGCCAGTCTGATTGCATGGAGCGAAATGCTTGAGCGTGGAGACGGCAGATGGACGGTGTGCAGGCGAGACGGTATGACGGATTGTGAGACTGAAAATCAGCCGAGAGTGTGAACCTTGCCACTGTGGGTGGCCGTGAGGTGGAGAGACACTTTTTGTGAATGTTTGCCGGTGAGGTTAAGTGCACCAACAACCAAAGTGCTAGTGAAGCGCTAGTGGGCTGCGCCACTGCGAGTGACCGTGAGGAGGATGTGTGCAGTATCTGTGAATGTTTGCTGGCTAGGCAAAGAGCACCAATAACCAAAGCGCAAGCAAAGCGTTAGTGGGCTGCGCCACTGCCAGTGGCTGTAAGGTGGATATGCGTGCAGTATATGTAGATGTTTGCCGACGAGGCAAAGTGCACCAATAACTGAAGTGCCAGTGGGCTGCGCCAATGCGAGTGGCCGTGAGGTGGATGCGCATAGTATCCGTTAATGTTTGCTGGCGAGACAAAGAGCACCGATAACTGAAGGGCTTGCAAGCTGCGCCACTGCTAGTGGTTGTATGGGTCTCGTATACTTTCTGCAACGAGCGGGGGTCAGGTGTTTGAGCTGTGCAAAAACAATGACGATTTGTATTTTTTTTTTCTCACGACTAAAATATGGATGCGGAAATAGGATGGTTGATTGAGCTGGGCCAGGTCAACGCACATACCTGATTAAAGCTGTTGTCTAAGTGTGGGGGATAATGGCAAAGGGTTTGGAATAGGCTACGAGGGGTGCATGGGAGGTAAGGCGGTGGCTAGTGTGTGCTGAAACTGTGGTGAGGGGAAAACTGCGAGGAGCCGAAGTAGTTGATGGGAGGGGCAAACCTGAAGGAGCAGAGAATTGGTGACATGGGAAACGGGTAAGGGGAGGGGGCGGGGAAAGATAGTGTGGGAGGGAAGAGACGAGCAGATGAGGCAACAGTGAGTGCATCTTCGAGTGTAGGTAGGTTAACACTGGAACTGCTGGAGCCTTGGAGAATTCAATTGTGGGCAGTAGAAGTGTAGAAGCCGTAAGTGATGGGGGGAGAACGGGATGCATGTGCACGGGGCAAAGATGCAGCCTGCAAACACTCTGTGCTGAAAGAATCGGTGTATAATTTTTTAGTAGTCTGGCCTTGTTGTTGGAACATTGGAAGGGGATTTTCCTCTGCTTAAGTGCCCAATGGAGTCTGGCGACAGTCCAACGTGGAGCCTCCGATGAGCTTGGAGTTTGGGCCGTGGTGAGCCTTGCTGGGGAGCCTTGGGCCCTCGTTTCTGGGTGCCATAGTTAACGCGGAGCGTAGCTAGAATTCCTGCGGCATGGAGCCGGAAACAGGGAAACTGCTTCGGTCATCATCGCGAGGAAGTTGTGGGAACGGATTGAGAAAATGCCTCTGGAGCATCGGAGCCTTGAAATTATTCTGCGCCCGAGGGACTTGCAAGGATTTTGTATTTCGTTTTCCGGGTCAGCAAACTCTTGTTGTGCGCTGGCTGTCTGGTTAGCGAGTGAACGACGAAGAAACGAGACGAGTGGGGATTGTGGGAATGTAGGAGGTATATATATGCGTAAGGACGAATAGGAAGGCGCATTGAGCGTGGCCCTGTTCATTAACCTACGTTATTGGGAACTCCCTTTAAAGGAGGGAGAATGGGTATGGACACACTGTAAGTGCACTTACACCACGTGCTTCATGATTGTGCACTTGGATACTTAAAGTAAGGCCTAAGCCTTCTTTAGATGCCTGCATCATTGCAGTAATTCATGTTAACTTAGACACTGCTTGGTGTGAAGCTTAGCAGTCCTGCATTTTTAAAATCCTGGCCAATTTTATGCTGCAACCATACCAATGCTGAGTTTGTCTGATGTGCACCCACAATATTAATTCTTCTTTTAATTGCTATTCTAGCTAGTTTGGCCAGGCACTATAAACAGTATGCTCTATTGTATGATTATTTATTTTCCTGTGCAGGTATAGTTTCCTTGATTTTTAGCTATATTTTGCTTTGAGGACCATTACTCACTTCTTTTCCTCCTTGACCTCATTTGTGATCTTGCTTATGTCCTCCAGCATTGTCCGTCGGTGTATCAGGTTGGGATACTGGCAGTCAATCATTGTTTCCATGGCAGCAGGCTTGCAAGGCATCACAGGCACTGAGGAAGACCAGGGCCGAAGGCTGCATCAATGCAAAGCAGAGCTTAAAAATATTCAAAAATTCCTGTGTCATCAATGTTAATTAAAGGCAAAGTGAACATCTGTTTCAGCCCTAACCCAATAAAATTACATGTTCTTCTCCGTCCATCAGAAGTGAAACCTCTGAAATACATCTGATTAGCATTAGTTCATGAATGCCGCCATTCCGTATATTTTTGCCAATAAAAAAATGCTTTGTGTGGCAATGTCCTGGATGTTATGATGCACTTGGATACCAGGAAATCAGCTGATCTTTATGAATTGCGTACCAATTAGTCTTTATTATCTGGCATGCTTAATTTTGCATTGAATGATTGAGGTTTGATATTACCTATCATTACTGAACCTGAGCGACAAAATCTGCCATAATACTGCAGCATCCGGCCGTTGGATCCTCCATCAAAACAGGACTCTTGGACCTACCAGCAAAGAGTCACCAGTTGTGTTCTGCACACTTCTTACCTTGTTGTTTCAAGGAGCATGTTTACGGAATTTTATGGAATTGAATCGCCCAATGAATATCACGATATTTTGAAAGATGATGTCGTGCAAACAAAATTAAGTCACTGGCAGGCGCCCAAACAAAAGCTAGGCTGTCAACTTTAGCTAGGCGGAAGAAACGACATTGTCATTTTACCGATTCACAAATGATCCATTTGACAAACTCTTGCTTACAGGAGTCATGTTTAATTTCATTCATAAGCTCCATGTGCTCAAGAGTTCCAGTATCTGGGAGACATGGCAAGCTATCCGGATTCCAGTGAACATGGCACACCAGCAACAACTTATACATCTGGTTTTCTTGCGCTGATTTAGTCGTTACAAGAATTTTCAAAAATTATCCAAAAACATATTTGAATAGTAGGGGGAGAGTGCTTTTATTGGGCATCTGTTGTACCAAAAGTTTTCTTTGCCTTCAAGACTCTTTCTTCAGTAGTTCAGGTTTTTGACTGTTAGTTTGACTCTGAAAATCAGAAAAAGGACTTCTCTGATTTTCAAAACAAGGGCTTCCATTGTACAAAGCCGTGGAACAAAGAGTATTACCAGAAGAAACAAAACAGAGACTCAACTCATGAAATAGTGTTCATAAGGTAGTGCATTTTTTCTGTCTCTCCCACTAAACCTCGATAACTTTGTCTTACTGATCTTTTTCATCTCAAAGTAGCCAACGAAAAAGAATTGGGAAGAACATTTTAACATTTGAGGAATACTTGTGAGATGACTGAGCCTCCCTAGAATGGAGATATAAGCACAACCTGTTACCTCTCAAACACTTTTTTAAAATTGTGCTTCATTTCTGCAGTGAGACAGTAAAGTCTGCAGTATCTGATTTTATTCCATTGCAGATGTGACAAATCATGATTCTGAAAGCAGCAGAAAGTACAACCCCATTTCCAAAAAAGCTGGGTGTAATGATCCACACCAGGAACCAAATGCGGAGTCAGAGGACAATTCAATAAATGAATTCTTTTTATAGTAATACGGTATTGACAGAGGGACGGAGCCCAGAACAGACTGACACAGTGTAGTTCAGATGGTTCAGGCTTGGATGCAAGGCCTCTTCCATGCCCAATCAGGGAAAGCTGCCAGACAGAGTGCATACATTGCCATAACCAAACTGTCGGATGGCAGGACCTTGGAGTTCAGCAAGAATGCGGTCCTAATCCCAGTGACCGCAAATGGCTTGAGAGGTTGTTCGTCATAAAATGGGCAGAGAAGCAAACTGAGTTTTGATTAATAGGATTGTGGTCCCAATCCTGGAGACCGAACATAAGCATACTGATTGGAAGCTAAAGGGCATGTCGCAGGTGACAGTCTAGCAACTTGCACACTCAAATTAATAATAATAATAATACAATTAGTACTAGTTTGTACTACTACTACTACTGCTAATAATAATGAACTTTACTTATATAGTACTCTTTATACAAAACAAAAGAAAAATGCAGCTCAAACTGCTTTACATTCAGCAGTAAAATCCTCCTCAGTAGTATTCTCCGGGACTCTACCTGTACAGCGTGAATCAGAGCAAAGCAGTATTTTATTTGGAGTTTCTGATTCTGAGCAGCGATTCCTCATCATCCAAGATGGGAAATCTGTTGTTCAGCTTAAGGTTCCTGAGCAAGAGGGACATTATTGGATTCCATGCCAAACTGCTGACCACCCTGGGATCCAACTAAGGGCCCACAGTGGTGAGGTGTGGAGCTGACAACAGCATAGAGTCTCGCTCCCAGCTGGTTTCCCCCTCTCCCTTGGTGGTAACATTCATAGCAGCGAGAGCTGGGGCAAATTAATAATTGATCGGCTTTTCATCATGCTTTAGTTGATAGAGGGTGTATATTTTCCCCCCAGCTCTGAAATCTTGTGGACAGGAGGACGCAGCTCACACAACCTGACAGAGAGGGAAGTGGCGCTATTGTTCATTTCTGCCGCATTTCCATCAAGTGGAACGGGTCTGTTCAGTATGGGTCTTGCCACATTTCAGGGTGTTTCCATGACAAAAGTTGTGGATGGTACCTTTGGAACCGTTCCTAACTGTTACCATTTTCGTTACCCCTCCAGTTGGGTTACCAAGGGTTACCATCCGATACTAATAAGGGGGAGCTAAAACACGCCTTCTGTATTGGTCGGGAATCGTCATCACTTCCCTCTGTTGATTGGTCAACAGAATCGTCACTCTAGCGCAACTTCCATAAGGAAATGGCAGGAGAAAACCATTTTTGGAAATGTCCTTTCGTAACAATAGGCTATGGAGCAATGAGGAGGTGCAGATGTATATTTCATGCATTTAAATTTAGTCAATTCAAAAGGCTTACAGCCATTATTATGCAACTAATTTGGCTGGAGTTGCACCACGAGCATTTACCTTGCTAGCTGGCATTAAAATGCGCTGAATAAAAAGGTTGGCTGCTAAAGTCGCTTTCACACCGGATGCAAAACAAACTTTTCGTACTTCAGATTACATTCAAAGTCAATGCGTTTCGTGTGTATTCCTGTGTTTGCATTGCATTTTACCATCTGGTAAAACAAAAACACCCCGCCCACATTTAAGGGTACTGTCTGCAGTGGAAACGCAAACCACATCTAGGGGTTTGGTACCAAAAATACGGTTTCAAGGGTACTATACCGAAAGTATCCCAATGGAAACGCGGCATTTGTTTTAGCCACCAGAGCCTGACTGCAGCCTGTGAACTGAGGCTGACTTTGACTGTGAACTTGAACTAAAATAAAATGCTTTATTATGCCTCATCTTCAAACAGTTGAACTCATGGCTGTGTTTAATGATGAAGGTAAGAGCATTTCCACACGCATAATGCAACAAGACTTTGGAGGACTAGGACTAAATAGCTACATGGCCTCAAGAAAGTCACTTGTTTGTGAAGCTTATTGGAAAAAAATTACCTCAGCTTGCGAGTGGGCAAATGGACTGAGGGGCAATGTAAATAAGTCATGAGGTCTAATGAGTCCTGATTTACCCTATTCCAGAATTAATTTTTCAAAGATTAATAAAATTTCTTTCAACAACTGACATTGTCTTTGCAGCATTATTAATTGAAGATTGCACATCATTTAAACTCTATTTTTGTTTACATTTTACACAGTACCCCAACTTTTTTTGGAAATGGGATTATAGGTTGTGAAGATTTTTTTGGCATATTCACTGAATTATTGATACAACTTAAGAGTTCCACTATATAAGGTACAGTTTTCCCCAAATCCAACCAATTTACCTTGCTATCTCATTTTTCTTCATGTTTATTAAGACTGTTCTAGTAAGTATATTTCTCAAGCATTCAGCCTTCTGGTCGTAAACAAATTTAATCACGATTGGCAGTTCTATATCCTGTGGCACATGCAGTGACTGTTTTGTATTCCCAGGGATCATTGACTGCTCAAGCAAAACGAGAGAATTGAAGCCTGAAAGCTTCAAATCTCAGGGAAAAAAACTCTCTTGCATTGTAACCATTTCTCTATTGCACATGGCTGTTGTAGGCCTAATTAACTGTTGTTGACAAAGATGACCAATATCTTCCCAATTTTGCGACAGTGATAGTTAAATACAGTTCCTGTGGAGCATAAACATTATTAAAATGGAAAATGATAATATGAATCAATTATAAACTTGACAGTTAAAAACCTTTCAATCAAAAAAGATATCTGTGATTTTCCTGGAGAAACATTGCTGTTTAATATGATATTGGATTCAGACTTTAAGAAAATGCACTGTGTGATGAACTGAATCATGCAGTATTCCTTGCTATAAATGGTATAAAACAATTTTTTCTCTGATTTCAGCGAATAAAAACTCATCAATCACTGAAAAATGATATGCTTGTACTCACACGTCACGTAATTGTTAACGCTGCACCCCAGAGTTACATTTTCCCTCAAATGCACTTTACCTTACAGCAAGTGAACTCACCTTGCTAACACTGAGTGGAAGCGTGTCAGTCTTATGAAATGAGTAATTCCTATATTCTGGCTTTAACTTCTTGAGAGAGAAGCAGTGTTGAGCCCGAGGCTATTCCAGATTACAGAACCACGTAGGGTCCAGGTCCAATAAAAACAACCCTCTCTGGGGCGCCTTTGGACATCTATCTCTCAGGTCTGCTCAAAGGCTTTACACTCCCTCAAAGGGATTAAAAGATTGGTGACGAATGAGATTGACAAAAGGAAAGTTGCCGTTATCCCCGGTGCCGATGTGGGTAAGGGGATGGGAATATGAATTAGGTTAATCTAGACAGTAGGAAGACCAATACAGATGGGATGTAACTGGATTTTTTGCAGCCAGCATTAATACAGCCAGCTGGGTGGTGGCAGAATTTTAATTGAGAAAACTTTTTACTGAAAACACTGAATTTAAAACTTCTATTTACAGTGTACTTCATGTAATAATAACACATCTTGTTAGTTTTTGAGGGACATTTTTATGATGCAGGGTGAGGAAAACGTGTCATGGAGAACATTGTCCCCCTGCCTTTATTGTGCTTTCCTCAACACCTGAGGCAGTTTTCCGTTGCGTGACAGGACCATGGTCCCATCAATGGATCGGCTCACCTTGAGTCTGGAGGAACAGAGCAGCAGGGATTACAAGAACAGCTTTTATTCTCCTGTTCTGTCCTGTCAGCACTCTTATTCACTAGATCTCTCAATCCTATTAAAGCAAGCCCTCTGCCTCAGTGACACAGGTTGATATATGCCAAGGTTAGTGGCAGCTTGTAAACTGGCAACAGGGGAGGCTCAAACAATCCCTTAAAATTAATGATTGGTCACGACCTGTTTTCAATAATTAATTTAAATTACCATTGCACAAACTCCAAAAACTCTCAACATTTTCAGGTGTGGCCAGTTTTCATTTGTAACACATACCAGTCACCTTAAGTGCCATATTTACGTTCCTCTGCAGTCAGCCATTATTCCATCAACACGTATGTAAGAGATTCTTGTGTGGAATTGAAGTCCTTGTGCACTGGAGAGGTTGGAAGCAATGGAATTGCATAAAGATGTTTCAAATGATTTGTTTTTTATATAGACGATCTTGAAACACACGCATTGCTTCCAATCCCTGAATAAAGAGAAGCGTGAGAAGTCGAGAGTCGTAATCGGAATGCATTATAAATGAAAACTGGCCACACCTGATAATGTTGAGAATTTTTGAAGTTTCTGTAATGGTAATTACACTGGTCAGGGACACCCTGGAATTTATCAACAAGACAATGTGAAACCACCCGCTGTGTGCAAAACAAAGGTATGGCTGTTTATGAAGAGAGAGTGCAGGAACTGGACCGACCTGCCTGGAATCCTTACTTGTCCGCAACAGAGAATGTGTGGTGCATGTTGAAATGCAGAATGTGTTCTTGTTTGCAAGAAGAATGGGACAAAATTACACCTGAAAAATTGAATGACTTGATGTCTTTAGTCCCAAAACCTTTATTAATTGTTGTGGAGAGGAATAGCAACATAATAAAGAGATCATGAACTTTTTAAAAAATATTTTGTAAGAATCAACCTTGAAAAAGACTTTATTTTGAAAAATCAATCAAATAAATTTGGTGAAACATCAAATAACTTGCTGTTATATAGTTTTCAATGCTTTCAGTTTTTGTTCAATTTAACGCCTAAAGCCCAAGGTCCCCCTAGTGGCAACGCCACTGTCACTGTATTTTCAGAAGCGTGCTGTAAGCCTTTGACCCTTAAATGCATAATTGCATACAAGTTGTTGCTGTTTAAGATCAGTTCAATTATAATCACATAATTTATTTACTGAATAAGGAAGACCAATATATCAGCCTGTAATTATTAAGAAATTATGTAAAAATGACAGAGAGCACTAATGGGCTAAATTCACAATGTCCGTGATAGAGATATTGCTGGGATGGGATTTATCATTCATAATCATAAATCCAATACTTTTTCATAATTCCATCTCCTGTTGTGGATATTTTTTTTCTGGAGCGCAACCTAATTTACTTTAAGATTGCATGTCATCAAAATATTTTCAGCGTTCAAAAGAATAGTGTTACATTCCTTGGACTGGGTTACCCAGTCCATCTTCCTTCTGTGTTATCCCCTAAGCCTACTGTCTCTAGTTTTGGTTCTTGTCTGTTTGTGCTGGGCATGCAGTTCACTGGCTTCCCTTTCATTCACTCATGCAATTAACATTCCTTTGAATTATCCAATTTCTGACTCTTCCCGCTCGCACCACATCCTACTCAATTACTCAATTACTGATTCCAGCCTCTGCCCTGCCTGCTCTCCCACCATTATACTGACTAACACACCTCAGCTGCTTCTTCCCCTTTGCCCTCTGTTGTATGCCAGTGAGTTGAAGGTTGTGAATTCTGCTGCGTAACCTTGGCTAAGTTTTTCTGGCCGCTCAGCTCCCTCCCCAGCTCACGCCCTGCCTGCCTTCCCTGACCTGCTCAAGTCCTGCCTGCTTCCCTGCCTGCCTCCCCATCCAGCTCTGGACTCATCTGCCTTGCTGAGACTTTTGTTATTATTTAATAAAAGCTCTACCCAGCTTTTCTGCATGTATGCCTCTGAGTGGTGCGTTTGGGGTCAAGCCTCCTTGGACCTTGACAAATGGGCTGCCATTGCGAGGAAGCGCAGTTGCAGACTCCTTGCCACGATGTGATAATAATTAATTTATTAAATGAACAATGCTTCGGACTCCGAAGTGCTGGTAATTGAATAATGTAGTACATTGGGTATTATCCGAATTTTTTTTTTTTTTTTTTTCCCCCACCCGCCACCACCCCCCCCTCTGAGGACAACTATTTTTAATGGGAATTTACAACAGCAAACAAAACAACAAATTACTGTTAGCCATCAGTGACTGAGGGGTGATAGAGGCTGGACTATCGTGTGTGCATGTGTGTGTGTGTGTATATGTGTGTGTGTGTGCGTGCGTGTTGGGGGGGCTGCAGTTAAAAACTGCTGGTGAGAGGAGAAAAAAGAAAAGGAACAGGACATTAAACACTTACACACTGAGGGACACGTAACAGACGAGACACACAAAGACACATAAGCAGGCCACTAGCTGTGATTAGCGTGCCCGCTCCACACAAACGAGCAGAGCCGCCACCCCCAACGGAACAGTGTGGCAGCAACAGCCCCGCCCACCAACACAGAGCAAGCACGCCAACAACCACAAAGGAGGAGTGGTCAAAATCTACTAATAATGATTGTGTGTGTGTGTGGTCAAGCAGGATAGTTGAAGAAATTTGAAATATGGTAAATTTATTATTGAGAATTTATGGGGGGAATTGGCATCAGATTTTTTTTTTTTTTTTTTTTTACAAAAGGTGACCAGCTGGCGGGCAAATTTATTGCAGACTGTTGGTAAGAAGGCAAGACGTTTTCCAGTGAAATGTGTTCGATGATTGCATTTCTCCACTCGACAAGGGTTATATTCTGTTTTGTTTTCCAGTTCTTCAGGATTGTTCTCTTGGCGATAGTGAGTGCTGAGAGGAGAATTTTATTACGTGAAGCTGGTAAATTTGTAACTGATGTGTCGCCTAATAGACATAGTAATGGGGATAAGGGGATGTGGCAGCCCAGAACAGAAAATGTGTGAGGTTTTACGAAATGAACCAAGAGCAAACACCAGTAAAATGCAAAAAGGAGGCTTTATTTCTGAAGGGGGAAACCCCCCAACAGAGCTGGCAACAGCACAAAGTCTGCAATCCAAAATCAGAATCCAAAGGGCGAAATCCAGAGTCATACACAGGGCACCAATCACAAAAAATCGTAGTCAGACAGAAGAGGTCAAAAAACAAGAATGCGGCAAAAGTACAGGGAGTAGGCAAAGCACGATATCAAGGACGGTCCAGTCAGAAAGATAAACACTGAGAGATCAAGGCGAGAAACGTGGCACGAGAAAACTAGGGAGAACAATCTGACAAGAAAGTGTACCAAACAGACATCTTATATACACACCCGGGGTGAACACATGACCAGGAAGAACAGGTGCAATCAATGGTGACAATGATCAGGGAGAGACACATGAGGAATAAACTAATTACATGAATTTGGCTATAGCCAGGGATCACAAGACAAACCTAAGTACAAAACAACAGCTCCGGTTAAGGAGTGCTAAAGTGCCAAGATATAAGAAAAAGGAAAGCACAAAGTATAAGTGGAAATCCACAGAAACTTGCAGCAGAGATAATTAGGGATAGGCAAGGAGGCGGAGTTTAGAATTGAGTGACTGCTGAGAGGTAGTTAGTCATTTAGTATGTGCAGCTTTACAATCCTGAGTGCATGTTAGAAAGTTAGTAAAAATATACAAGATTAGTGTGGTTAGTAATTAGCAAAAACAATAAACTGTTAGTATGTGTTAGTAAGACAGTAAAAGAGAGAGGAAGGAAGAACACGAGATAAAGAAAGAAGATTGAAACCCAGAAACCAATAAATCACCCGAATGAGTGCACACAAGACAAGGGACCGTGAGCAAAGATACACACATGACAAGACAGGGGAGACGAAGTGCAAAGCATAGAAATGAAAACATGGCATGGAAACTAAATTACAAAGACATGAAAAATAATAACACAATGAAATCCAAACTACCAAAACACAATACTTAATCCTAAGAATAGTCAGAGGGCAGGCAGTGGTCACTAAACACGGAAATCCTAAACATGGCTGAGCCAGGCACAGAACTTAAACATGACATGCAGAATCATAACATGAGCAAAAAGCAGAATCACAACACAGTGAATGTGTGACCTCCACCCAAAATTGTTGTATTGGTGTGCAATCCCATATAGCGTGAATATATGTGTCTGGTGTATTCTGACTACAATTAGTGCAGGTGTCTGAGGTGAATCCCATTCTAAACATCCTATGCCCAGTGATGTGTGTTCTGTGCAGAACCTTGTATTGTGTTAACTGTAGACTTTTATTTTTTGACATTGCGTAGATATTTCGGCAAATCTTGGGCCAAAAATCGGCATCAGGAAACATTGAAAGGTCTTCTTCCCATTTTATTATTGCTGACGAAGGTAATGTTTTGATCCCCGTGTATTTATTTGTTTGTGTGTCTGTCTGTATGTGTATCGTATAACTCAAAAAGTACCAAACGGAATTTCATAAAATTTGGTGGGTTGATTTTGCATGACCTGAGGATCAATCGATTAGATTTTGGGAGTGATCGGGTCAAAGGTCAAGGTCAAGGCCACGAAAAGGTCAAAACCGACTTTCGGCCATATCTCGGTCAATTTTTATCCGATCGGCATGAAACCAACGCCAGTGGCGAGGGATTCAGTGGCGTCGGCGAAGGTATGCGCTCTACCGAGTGCCCGTTCTAGTTTTATATATCTTTGACAGAAGTTTCAGAGGAGTTTTGATATTTAATGAATCTTTAATTGATGGGGGGAGTTCGAGATCAATAGTTGTGATGTTCTATTTAGCTGTAATTGAGGATTTAAGTCTTAAGTATTCCAAATACTGATTACTCCTGATGCCGAAGTCCTGGACCAAGTTTTGAAATGGAGTGAAGGTGTTATTTTGGAGTATAGGTTGTTGGTGTGTGAGACCCTGGTCTACCCATGAACTAAGCTGAAGTGGCTTTTTATTGCTTATAAAGTCGGGGTTATTCCAGAGGGGTGTGAATTTCGATGGTGCCAAAGTGGAATTAGTAATTTTGTGAAATTTCCACCAGGCTGTCAGCGCTGCTGATATTGTTAATGTCTTGAAACAGGAATGGGATTTTATGGATTGACTGAGAAATGGGAAATCGGAGATGAGTATGCCTGTACAAAGTCTGTTCTATATCTAACCAACAGTTATCTCATTGCTGAGGATGAATCCATTTGTATATATATTGAAGTTGGTTAGCTATTGAGTAATGTATGAAGTTTGGAGCTGCCAGCCTTCCTAGGTATTTGGGTTTCTGTAATGTTGCCAGTTTGATTCTTGGAGTTTTATTTTTCCAGTAAAATTTGGTAGTGATTGAATTGAGAGATTTGAACCAGGAGAGGGTTGGTTGAAATGGAATCATAGACAGAAGGTAGTTTATTTTAGGTAGGATGGCCATTTTAACTGTTGCTATTCTACCTGTTATGGAGAGTGGTAAATTCATCCGTCGATTGAGATTCTCTGTTATTTTTTTTGAGTAATGGGGCATAATTCAGACTGAACAATTCTGACAGCCTGGGGGAAATATTGATACCTAAATACGTGATGTGTGTTTTACATAGAGGGATCGGAGGTGGGTGGGTCGCCACATCCCAGCTATTTTTTTGTAGTGGAAGAATTGAAGATTTATGCCAGTTGATGGAGTAATTGGAGATATTCGAATAGGCTTCTATCAGTTTAATTGTTGCATGTAGAGATTGGTGAGGGTTCTGTATGAAGAGCAAAATATCATCAGCATAAAGGCTAATTTTGTGATGTTCGTTAGGCGTTTGAATACCTCGAATGTTGGCATTTTGGCGAATGGCAGCAGCTAGGGGTTCAATGAATATCGTGAAGAGAGATGGACTGAGTGGGCACCCTTGTCTAGTGCCCCGGTGTAGAGTGAAAGGTTGTGACGTTATTCCATTTGTGATGACAGTGGCTGTAGGTGCAGTGTATAGTATTTTAATCCAATTGATAAATGAGTCCCCAAAGCCAAATTTTATTAAAGTAGAGATGAGAAATGACCAATTAACTCTATCGAATGCTTTTTCTGCGTCAAGTGTGATTATAATGATTGTGTTTGGCGTTGTGATGAATAGTCCATTAGATTGAAGAGTCTACGTGAGTTGTTGGATGAGTGTCTTCCTTTGATAAATCCAGTCTGATCAGGATGAATTATTGACGGGACGATTTTTTCTATTCTGTGGAAGAGTGCTTGGGTGATGATTTTAAGGTCTACATTCAAAAGGGAGATGAGACGGTAGCTGGAAGGGAGCGTTGAGTCTTTGTTAGGTTTAAGAAGCAGTGAGATTGTGGCTGTATTCATATTGTAATGTGAATATAGGCCACTAGATGGCAGTATTTACCTTTTTTTTGTTAAGCTCAGACTGGAGTCATGTTTAGACATGTCCTGGACATGTCTGGGGCAAGTCTCAGAAAATAAAAAAAAAGAGGTCTAAATGTGGGTGGGGTCTGCAAAAGAGTATATAAGGAAAAAAACTGAGACAGTAAAGTAGTAGGAGAAATTGCAAGAAGATGACCAGACCTGCCATTCTGTTCAAGACCTGTGACGTTTCTTTTGTGGATTTCTTTGCCTGTGTTTGAGCATTTTCATTATCCAGGACATCACCAAGCCACCCCACAAAAAGGGACTGTAAATATTTCTTTTTTTTCCTATTCAATCTTGGTCAGTTTAGTTAGTTGTTGTGTTTAATTAAATGTGCTTAAGTTTTTAAAACTGTGTCTGTCATCCCTTGCTGTTGCTGTTGTGTTATAAATGTAATAACAAATTGGGGCCATAACAAATTGGGGGCTCAAGGTCCGGGATAGACCATTTTGTGAGTCATTTATTAAAAATCTAACATTTCAAATTGTAAAATTGATTTTTTTTAATTGAATACATATATATTGACAACAGCAATGGATGATTTCTTGGCATCACCAACCGTAGGGGTTTTGAAGTCTTTTAAAAAGACAGAACTGCTAGAAATTTGCAGACATTTAGAGCTGACAGAGGTGAAACCAGCCATGCGAAAAGCAAGACTGGCTAGAGAGATAGTTGAATATTACATTGATGAAAATGTGTTTGCACCAGGAGATCTGGAACAGTTTCCAGTGGAAAATCCAAATATAGAAATGGAACTTAAATTAAAAATGATAGAGATTGAAAGGGAAGAAAAAGAAAAACAAAGGCAGTTTGAGTTGGAAAAATTAGCAAGAGAAGAGAAAAAAGAAAGGGAGGAAAGAGAAAAATAAAGGGGGGAAAAAGAGAAACAAAGAGAATTTGAGAGGGAAGAAAAAGAAAAACAAAGAGAATTTGAGTTAGAAAAATTTGCAAGACAGAGAGATTTTGAATTTGAGAAATTCGATAGAGAAGAAAGACTCCAAATGGAGCAACTAAAAATAAAAATTCAAACTGAAAATAAATTTCGGGCTAGCCAGGAGGTAAAACTGGTGCCTCCATTTTCGGAAAAGGATGTTGACAACTATTTCCAGTGTTTTGAAAAGGTAGCAAAGAGTTGCCAGTGGCCAAAGGAACACTGGCCTCTGATGTTGCAAACTGTCCTCAAGGGTAAAGCTCAACAAGCCTATTCGGCTTTGTCTGCAGATGATTCCTCTGATTATGAGGTTGTCAAAAAGGTTATTTTGAGAGCTTATGAGTTGGTTCCAGAGGCTTACCGACAGAAATTCAGAGGTCTGAAGAAATCTGAAAATCAGACTTATGTTGAATTTGCTAATGAAAAGCAGGTTTGCTTTGAGCGCTGGTGTACTTCTATGGAGGTCAAGGATGATTTCAACTCACTAAAAGAGATGGTGTTAGTTGAAGAATTCAAGAACTGTGTTAAGGATGATGTTAAGACCTACCTTAATGAGAAGCAAGCACTGAATTTGCAATCAGCTGCCAAATTTGCAGATGAATATGTTCTCACACATAAGTCTAAATTTCAGTCTAGCAGTAATAATAGATGGTCCCAATTTCAGAAAAAGGGTTATGGTGATACCCAAGATTCCTCACCCAAAGACAAAGACAAATCTGGTGATGGTGCTCAGAAATCCAGTAACAGGTCTGATCAAAGTGTGAAAGCTGACAGTGACAAAAGTGGTCTAGTTTGCAGTTATTGCAAGAAATCTGGTCATGTTACAACTAACTGTTGGTTCCTTAAAGCTAAGAAAGAAAAAGAAAAGGATACCAAACCAAATGCCTTTGTGAAAACAAGGTTAGAAACCCCTGTAGTAGATGACCGATCTGCTAAATTGCCTGCTTCTTGTGGGGCTAAAAAGCCTGATACAGCTGACTTTGTGAGGGAGGAATTTCTTCCATTTGTGTCAGAGGGATTTGTGGCTCTGAATGAGCATACTACTCCTGTCCCCATATATATCCTAAGGGATACCGGAGCTTCTCAGTCACTTTTGTTGATGGACTCCTTGGAGTTACGTGATGAGACCGCTTCAGGGGATTTCATACTTGTACAAGGTATTGAAGGGAGGACTATATCTGTACCCCTGCGCTCTATATTCTTGAAGTCAGATTTAGTTACAGGACAGGTAAAGGTGGGACTTATGTCAAGTCTACCTATAAAGGGTGTTTCTCTGTTGCTAGGCAATGACCTGGCTGGGGGCAAAGTAGTTCCCCCTGTACATCTTACTTCACAGCCGAGCACTGAAGATGGGGATGAGGACCCATCTCTGTATCCTTCTTGCGCAGTGACTCGTGCAATGGCCAAGAAGGCTAAAGAAGAAGATGATGTGGTGCCGTCCAGTACATTGAATAGTCAGGACTCAGGTGGTTCGCCTCATGACTCTGATTGGCCTACTATGGTTTCTCCGTTTGAGGACTTATCAGATACTTTTATCAGTTCTCTATTCAGCCAGCCGGATGGGTCTGGTGATTCTGATGTGTCTGGAGACTTGTCTCTGTCCAGAAAGCGGTTGATTGAGGAGCAAACTAATGATCCTGAAATTTGTGTACTAAAGAGGAGAGCCCTTCCTGATAAAGAAATAGACGCAGTTCCAGTTGGGTATTATCTCAAGGATGGTGTGTTGATGCGGAAATGGCGCCCTCCTGATATCCCTGCCAATGCAGATTGGGCAGTGGTCAGGCAAATTGTTGTTCCGAAGGTCTATAGGAATGAGATCTTAACAATGGCTCATAGTTTACCTTTAGGAGGTCATCTTGGTGTTAACAAGACTGTTGATAAGATCATGAAACACTTCTTTTGGCCTGGACTTCGGAAAGACGTTTCCAACTTTTGCAAAACCTGTCACACTTGTCAGGTAGTTGGAAAACACCAGTTAGACCCACCTGTAGCTCCATTGCAGCCTATCCCAGCATTTGGAGAGCCCTTCTCTAAGGTCATTGTTGATTGCGTTGGTCCATTACCCAAGACTAGATCTGGAAATCAGTACTTGTTGACAATCATGTGTGCATCTACCAGATTCCCCGAAGCCATACCTCTACGTAACATCAAGGCAACTACAATCTCGAAGGCTTTGATAAAGTTCTTCACGTTGTTTGGCCTTCCCAGGGAAATTCAGTCAGACCAGGGTAGCAATTTCACTTCCGGATTGTTTCAGCAGGTTGTGTATGAACTAGGTGCAAAGCAGATTCTTTCTAGTGCCTATCATCCAGAAAGTCAGGGTGCCTTAGAGCGGTTTCATTCCACTCTCAAGACAATGATGAGGGTTTATTGTTATGACCATGAGAAAGACTGGGATGAAGGTGTTCATTTGCTGTTGTTTGCAGCTAGAGAAGCAGTGCAGGAGTCTACTGGATTCAGTCCATTTGAGCTAGTGTTTGGTCATGAAGTGAGAGGACCTTTGCTATTATTGAGTGAACAATGGCAAGAGAAAGAGCCGCATATCAGTCTGTTAGACTATGTTGGCAAGTTCAAGGAAAGATTGCGTGCAGCTTGTGACCTTGCCAAAGAGAACTTGAAATCAAGTCAGGGAAAAATGAAAACTTGGTATGATCATAAGGCTAGAAGCCGTGAGTTTAAACCAGGAGAAAAGGTCCTTGTGTTGTTTCCCTTGCAGTCCAATCCATTGCAGGCTATATTTCATGGTCCTTATGAAATTTTGACAAAACTCAATGATCTCAATTACATTGTGAAGACTCCAGATAGGAGAAAACCAAAACAATTGTGTCATATTAACATGCTAAAGCCTTATCATGACAGAAATGCTAGGGTTGCAGCTGTCACTTCAGATTCTCCAATGGTCGAAACGTGTGAAGATGAGGGGGAGTTTCAAGATGATGAACCAAGAATTAAAGCTGAAGTTCTTTCATGTAAATTGTCAAACACTGAAGTGTTGCAAAATCTTGATGTAAAACTCCAGCACTTAGAACCCTCACAGAGAGATCAGTTTGAAAGGTTGATCAAGAAATATGAGGATTTGTTTCCTGATGTTCCAAAGAGAGTTACTATAGCCTCTCATGATGTAGATGTTGGTGATGCCAAACCAATAAAACAGCATCCATACCGGATGAATCCTGAAAAGAGAAAGATTGCTGAGAAAGAGGTTGAGTACATGTTAAAACATGATATTATCAGACCCTCCAACTCCGATTGGAGTTCACCCTGTGTGCTAGTTCCAAAACCTGATGGAAGTACTAGATTCTGTACAGATTATCGCAAAGTCAATGCTGTAACTAGAACTGATGTGTTTCCAATACCTAGGATTGATGATTGTATTGATAGTGTAGGGCAAGCAAAGTTTCTGACCAAGATTGATTTATTGAAGGGTTATTGGTGTGTGCCTTTAACTGAGAGGGCCAAGAGCATCTCTGCTTTTGCCACACCATCTGGATTGTACCAGTATGAAGTCCTACCCTTTGGCATGAAAAATGCCCCAGCCACGTTCCAAAGGATGATACAGTCTACAATCGCCGGATTGCCACACACGGGTGCGTACATCGATGACCTGATCACACGGAGTGACTCCTGGGAAGAACATCTAAAAGATGTAGAGACGTTGTTCCAGCGCCTGACCCAGGCTAACCTGACTTTTAACCTGAGCAAGAGTGACTTTGGTTGTGCTACTGTCACCTATCTTGGCTACGTCATAGGCCAGGGTAAGGTGGCACCCATAAATGCTAAAGTCCAAGCCATCATGGACTTTCCAGTTCCTGACAACAAAAAAGCTTTGCGCCGCTTCCTTGGAATGATCGGGTACTACCGCAAGTTCTGCAAGAACTTTGCTGAGATTGCTCTCAGTCTAACTAACCAACTGAAGAAAGGCGTAAAGTTCACCTGGGATGATGCATGCCAGAGAGCCTTCGATCGCCTGAAGTCTCTGCTGTGTCATTTCCCGTGCTCAAATCTCCTGACTTCAACAAACCGTTCTCCACCGCGGTCGATGCTAGCGACCAAGCTTGTGGATCTGTGCTCCTACAGAGAAGTGACTCTGATGACATTGAGCATCCCGTGGCATACTTCTCCAGGAAGTTCAATCGCCACCAAAGGAACTATTCCACAATAGAGAAGGAACTGTTGGCTCTGGTCCTTTCTTTACAACACTTTGAGGTTTATGTTTGTACAGGACAAAAGCCAATGATTGTGTACACTGACCACAATCCGTTAATGTTTTTGAGTAAGATGAAAAACAAGAATCGGAGATTGTTGAATTGGGGTTTGATTTTACAGGAGTTTGACTTGGAAATTAAGCATGTGAAGGGTACAGACAATGCAATTGCTGATTGCTTATCCCGAGTTTGAATGTGTATATATATATCATGTGTTTGAATATTGTATGATATGTATATATAGACAAGTGTTCACTTAACCATTTTGTATTGAAAAGAAAAATTTTGCCTTTATGAGTCAAAATTTTTCCCTTTTGGAATGGAGGTGTAATGTGAATATAGTATTTACCTTTTTTTTGTTAAGCTCAGACTGGAGTCATGTTTAGACATGTCCTGGACATGTCTGGGGCAAGTCTCAGAAAATCTAAAAAAAGAGGTCTAAATGTGGGTGGGGTCTGCAAAAGAGTATATAAGGAAAAGAACTGAGACAGTAAAGTAGTAGGAGAAATTGCAAGAAGATGACCAGACCTGCCATTCTGTTCAAGACCTGTGACGTTTCTTTTGTGGATTTCTTTGCCTGTGTTTGAGCATTTTCATTATCCAGGACATCACCAAGCCACCCCACAAAAAGGGACTGTAAATATTTCTTTTTTTTTCCTATTCAATCTTGGTCAGTTTAGTTAGTTGTTGTGTTTAATTAAATGTGTTTAAGTTTTTAAAACTGTGTCTGTCATCCCTTGCTGTTGCTGTTGTGTTATAAATGTAATAACAAATTGGGGCCATAACAATATGTTTTGGTAGTTGGGATGTCTGCCTTATTTCAGCGATGACCCTATGGAAGAGATGAGCTAAAATAGACCAGAAATGCTTGTAAAACTCAGCAGGGAAACCATCAGATCCTGGTGACTTATTATTAGGCATTTTGTGCAAGGCTGTGGAGAGTTCTTGATAGGTGAGAGGAGCATCAAGGGTCGAAACTTGATATGGGGACAATTGAGGAAGGTTAATCCTATCAAAAAATAGATTCATTTCTTGTGGGGTGGGTTCTTTTTGTGGTGAGTATAATTTAGCATAAAAATCCTTTAAAATATTATTTATTTGTTCTGGTGATTGCTCAGGCTTCCCTGCTGAGTCCCTGATGATAGAGATAGTTGTTTTTTCTTTATTTTGTTTAAGTTGATTTGCTAAATATTTACCTGATTTATTCTGCCCTACAAAGCAAAAAGGCAGTAACTGCGCAGAGCACCAAACTGAGAAAAATGACCTCAAAGTTATCTTGTTGTCCAGCCCAAGTAGTTGTAGGTAGATTATTGGACACGTGGCAGTACTGTTACTCCATATTACCTAATTCTTTGCAGATATCAATAATTTTAATAAACTTTTTTTTAACCCCCTTTTTGCAGTTACTGTATTTTTGCTTTGTATCACTCCCACTTTCGAAAGTTCCATACAAAGTAAAAAGGCAGTAACTTAATATTCTTCAAAAACATTTTTGGTCTCAGCTAGGTTTTTGTTGTATTTGAGTTGTATTAATTGGAACCATTTGTTTCCTGCAAGACAGGGATGCCAAAGCTAATATAATTTAACCCTTTAAGGTGTTTATATTTCATTCATAAATTGATCTGTGTTGAAACTGTGCGTCACAAAAGTAAATCACATTTCTAAGCTGCATCAAGGGCCAAATGGGCAGTGTTTATTTTTAATATGACCCAATTATGGGAGTGTACTTGGTGTGTATTTTTAGTTAGTGTGTGTTTATTAATCTTTGAAGCATCTGCATAACCTACAATACATATACAGTAGTATAACCTGGATTCACTGAAAAATAACATTATCTTCAAAATAGTTGTTTATGTTGATTTTCAATCTATTATGTAACAAAAATTAACATGTTGATGATTTTACCTAGGCCTAATAATAATAATAATTTTTGCATGTCTGAAATGGGATGGATGCAAATGCGCACGACTTTGAAGAAGCTAGATTGGGGTTAGGCCTAGGGGAGACTGAGTACAGTTCGGTACACTTTTACTTTTTTCACTTTCCACAAAAATTTAACTATTAAAAGACACCGAAAATAATATAGACATAACATATCTTCAGAGTGTGAGAAAATATACAGTCAAGGAATTATGTCGTGGGGTAATTTATATTTTGTGCAGTTTATCAAACAAAAAAGTGCATATTTTGTCTCAATCGTACCCTCGCGAAAAATGGTGGGGGTACAGTTGAGACGCCTTTCAAAAACAATGGGAGGCAGCGCAAATAGCAAAATGTTGTCTCACCTGTACCCGATAGCCACATATGCATTGATTTGAATAGGGAAAATTAGCCTTAAAGGCTAGCGTGCCAACTGTACCCACATGATCATCTCGCACGTTTATCAAGATTGTAAAATTGTCTCAAATCTTACATGTCATGAAGTATGTCTGAATTTAGAGCACAGACCCACGTTTGCAAATATATAACGTATATCACGAAGATACCTATGGGTAAGAAGATATTCAATGTTGAAGGACCACGGTGAAGTCAAAATCTGACCTGCCAAAAACACATTTCCCTCGATATCTTTGGATCTGCGCTGGCTATTGGTTTTCCAATGGTCAAAGAGGATGCTAATGCGCATACGGTAAAAATTAGACCAGAGTCTTGTTGTTAACAAAAGATATCCCGTTGTCTCAACTGTACTCAGTCTACCCTTCGTTTGTTGTGTTGAAGGAGCTGAAGAAGCTACAAGGTTGCGTTTTGCGTGCTTGTTGTGTGGCTATTCATAATATCAGCTGCTTGGCTAACCACAGGCTGCTAGCCTAAGCTATAATGACAGCAGTGTATTCTGAAGTTTGGAGTCTCGCGAGTCGCGACAGCACTTGTTTGTAATAGTTTTCCACCATTTGGTTGGATTATAAATAGTGATGGTCTATTCAGGAACATGACACTGATCAAAGAGATTATATAGTTTTGGATGAGGCGGGGTGGAGAGTGGGAGGGGGAAAGGAACAACGCCTAACAGAAAACAGCTGATAGCTAGTATTAGCTCTGACAGCTATTTGTTTCTAATCAGTCCTAATCAATCGTTGCTGTTACTTACCATACTCAGGATATTTTCTTTTTAATGCCAGTACCACCATCCTTTTCCCTCTGGATTCTGCCATCGCAATTTGTGCGAAGTTAAGTGAGGTGACGTTTTGAATCCAAGTCTGATAAATTTGCAGAGTCAAAAGGGTCCCGCGAGCATCCGAAATCTGGAGCCTTAGGTGTTCTCCATTGCAACAGTAACTTCGCTGGTAGCAACAGTGTTATTATCACGTGAAGTGATACAACACAGAATGACGGTAACTGACACGATACAAGGCAAGAATACAGTAATGGCGTTTACTGCCCTTTTGCTTGGCTTTACTATTACTTTTTGCAGTTACTGTACAAACACCCACCGATTTTCTGCAAAACGACATACATTTGAGATTAGATATTTTGTAACATGACAAAGAATGCTTTGAATGTTGTAAAAAACACAATAACTAATTTTCGCCAAAATATGCAGTTACTGCCTTTTTTGCTTTGTACGGCAGTATTGCTGTGGTGGAAATTTTCTTGCCGAAGTCTCTGTATCTGAAATTGAGTTTTTTTGTTTATGATTTCATTCATTTGATTTTTATATTTTCTTAATTCAATTTGAGATTTTACAGATGGGTTGTTAGCAATTGTGTCTTCCAGTTGTTTGATTTTTTGTTCCAGATCCATTTCTTGTTGATAATCTTTCTTCTTTTTGTGCGTAGAATATGAAATGATGATCCCTCTTGAAACTGCTCTCCCTGTTTCCCAGAGTACTGATGGAGATTACTTTGGGGAATCATTTATATTTAAGAAGGATGCCCACACTTGTTTTATAATTCTGTTGAATTCTGAGTCTTTTAACAGGGATATATTGAAACGCCATCTAGTATTCGGTTTATGTGAGAAGGATCTGTTCCATGTGAATGTAACAGGAGCATGATCACTGATAATAATGGGGTTGATCTTTGTGCTTGACATATTTGAAATGATTGAATTGCTAGTGAGAAAGAAATCAATACGTAAAAATGATTGGTGGACTGGCGAAAAGAATGTATACTGTTTTGCTGTTGTGTATTGCGTCCGCCAACCGTCACCAAGGCCCAGGTCGCTCATGAACTGTTTAATTATTTCTGTAGATTTCCAGATACGTTTATGGGTTTGGTTGCTGCTCTTATCTAATGACGGGTCAAGTACAGTATTAAAATCCCCTCCTATTACAATTGGGCTATGAGAGAATGTGGAGATGGAAGAAAAAAAGTTGTGAAAAAAAACTGGGTCATCAGTGTTTGGGCCGTAGAGGTTACCTATTGTGATTGGGTTGTTGTTGATCGATATATTAATAATGATAAAGCGTCCCTCAGGATCAGTGATGGTGGAGTTGTGTGTGAATGAAACTTTGTTGTTAATTAAAATAGATACACCTCTTTGTTTGCTGTTGTAGTGGGCTGAATATATGTGACTATAGTGTGCTGATTTTAATTTATCATGATCAGTGTTGGACAGTTGCGTTTCTTGCAATAAGCAGAAATCTGCTTGTAATCTAGATAAATGACAAAAAATTTTGATTTTTTTTGCCTGTGTACCAATCCCCCTAATATTCCAGGAAACAAATTTTAGTGAGGCCATATAGTAATTACTATTTTATTAATTGACCGTGTGTGTGTGTCTGTGTGTGTGTTGCTTGGGGTGTGCGTGGGTATGAGTGTGTATATGTATTTGTATGCATGTGCTTGTGCAGATATGTATTGTATGTATAGGATAAGTGCCTGCCGCTGTAGAACAAACAACCAAACAGGAATAAACAAACAAGCAAGCAAGCAAAAAAAAAAAAGAAAAGAAAAAGACAGAAGGAAAAAAGGTAGAACAAAGAGACCTGCAAACAAACAAACAAACAAGTAATAGGTATGCGAGAGCATGGGGGAGGGGGCAGAAGAGTCGAGGGAGACCTGTGCAGGTAATGGCACATTAGCTACCAGTGGCCCAAAGTGAGATTAAGTGCTATGTTGAGAAATGGTTATAGATGTGACTGATAAGTTTTGTAATTTCAGAGAGAAAAGAAAGTAAGGTCTGTGTTGTTGAAGGAGATGAGATGTGAATAGAAAAAAGAGAGAAAAAAAACCACACAACAATCAGAAGAACTGCTTTCTGTGCATAGATGTGTGTATAGACCTACATATGCACATAATGATATATGTATATCGGTGTAGAAGGGCGACTGTTTGCATGTGCAAGTGTAGGCTATAAGGGTGTTCGAGTGAATATTAGTGGGAAAAGACATAGTCAGGGTAGGTGAATAGTGGTGAATAATGAGAAGTTGGGTTAGAACAGCCAGGGAGTTATGTCCTTGTCCCGATAGAGCTGACCATCAATGTAAAGTCTGTCGACAGAGAGAACCGCTTTCTTTCCTTTCTGGATCATTTGCTTGCGGATGGGATGTAGTGTTTTACGGCGCATGATGATCTCGCGTGGAAACTGGTCGTTCAGTCCTTTCAGTTGTCTGCCTTGTTGCTGCGTGAGAATTTTCTGTTTAAAATGTTCGAACTTCGCGAGGATAGGACGTGGTCTGTTGGTGTTTTTCACACCCATACGGTGGACGCGGTGAAATGTGATGACATTGACTGTTTCGGAAGGGAGTTTTAGCTGTTTAATCATAAAATCCTTAACAGCATTCTCCGGATCTTCAGCGGGTTGCTCCGGAATACTGGTGAAAACAAGATTATCCCGCATACTGCGTGCTTGTAAGTCCAGAACGGATTCCTTCATTATTTTGTTTTCAGCGGTAATGGAGTCGACTTGAGTAGTAAGTTTGCTAACCGATTGTTTGAATGCATTGTTTTCTTTTGTGAGAGTTTCGATCTGCGCTTGACTGTATTCGAGGCTCTGTCGGATCGCCTGGAACTCACGGTGGAGAACTTCTATCAGCCCAATTCTGTTATCCAAGGCGGTAAGTCTTTGTTCAATCGAAAGAACAATATCGCTTACCTCGAGACTGCCTGGAGTTTTAGATGGTTTTGGTGGCGTGTTACCAGTGTCCGAGGAGGAAACACGGGCTCTTTTCTTGTCGTTCAAAGGCGCAGGTTAGTCTGGCTGGTGTTATTACCTTCATCCATCCCGCAGATTCTCTGGTAGCACTCGTCAATAAATTCTTCAAGCTGATCCAGGGTGTAAATTGTAATCCAATGTTTCGAATACGGGAAAGGTGATTAGTGGTGGTTAAACATGGTATTTGTTGGAGGTGAAAAAAAGTTTGTTAGATTGTCTAGCAGCATAGAGCTGCCATGATAATCTCGCACGTCTCGTGAGATTCCGAGTTCACAGCGTCGTCGCCCCCTCTTCCCGTATTATCCCAATTTATCATGTGTATCATGAATGTGCAAAGTGACATGCATTTAAAATTATTTTGTCAAATTTGCTTTATGTCAAATTTTCATGGTAGCAAAATTATTGATGAAATCTTTTTAGTCCAACATCTAGGAAAATTGTTGGAAGGCTACAATGTGAGACTGTATGAATGGCAATCATCTAATTAATTCATTAGAAATTAAATCTAATCTAAATTCCACCTTCAACAGCATTTGCTACATAACGTTCAACTTCAAATTGGAATTTTGAGAAATTGCAGTTAATTCCTGTCCATGCAATCTCATATTGAAGCCTGCCTCTCTGAGGCAAAGCTATTTGGCCTATTCATTAAACATAATGCAGCTTTTTGGTACCCTATTTATTCAGTAAGGGGTCTATTCTCCATTTTGCGCGTAAGTCCTTTTTTACGCAATTTCAGTTAAGCGCTTTTGAGTTTTGCGTATTCTCTCCTGTGCGCTTCGATCACGCCCACAGCGCTTAACCTCAGAATGTAGGCGGCCTTATGAAAGAGGCGTGACTGATCCAAAAGAGAGGCAGACTCAGTACAAAGCTCATCATCAAAGCTATCAGGAAAACAAGGAACAAGGATTTCCTGATTAACCATGAACTTGCAGTTGTGGTCCATGGAAAAAGCAAACCAGACTTTAAATTCGAATATCGTGGGTCTGCTGATAAAACCTTGTATCTCCAAACTGATAAGAAACAAAACTCATCCACTATTCTTTTTGTACATGGAGAATTAAACATTTTTATATTTTAAATTATATTTATCAATTTATATTATTTTATAATTATTTTTTAATTTTATATATATTCTTTTATTTCCCTGTGAAGTTTATCATTTTGAAGATACAAGGTTTTATCAGCAGGCCGATGATATTCTGCTGTAATAGTAGGCCTATGTATTTCTGTGCCAATTACAAGAGGTAATACAGACATCTCTTTTTTATTTCTTATTCTAGCCACCATGGCATTAAAGCTTTGCAAACAAACAAATTGCAGCGATAATGAAATAATAAATAAAGAATTAAGTGCTTCTCAACCAGCGTAATCAGTGCATTGAAAATGCGCCCCTCTTACACCAGCCTGTTTGTTCCGTGGAAGACAGGGAAGAAGACAAGTAAAGAGAACATTCTAGTCACGCAAAAATAACAATGACAGTTTAAATGGAGGAGGAGGTGGCATCAACTCTCTCTGCTGTGGAAGTGCATGAGAATAACTTGGAGTGGATACGGATGAAGGAGGGTTATGTAAAATGGTCATTTTTATTTGCCGATACTCAAAGAATCACTGCGATAGATATTGGAAACAAGCTTAATATAGTTTCAAATATTAATTGTATTTTTTGGCATTTCAAGCAGTTGCGCAGTACATAGGTGTCATGGGCCGAGCCAGGGAATTTGGCACAGATGCTTAATATGCGCGTATCAGGATCACACACTACCTGAACATTAACGCCCCTTATATCTCAATGTGGATATTAGCATGAATACACCTATTTAGAATAAATCAACAGCTTGTTAAAATCCTAAGATTACAATTGTGTTTGGAACAAAAACCAGCATACACAATGGGGCGCCAGGACCGAGTCTGAGAACCGAGTCGAAATATGCTAATGAGTAATTTTTTGTAACATTGATGTGAAAAAATGAAATTCTTTATTTCTAATTCAAACTACCAAAATCAACTAGTATGAAGATCGGTTGATCATAATCCAAGCACGTAATATCAACTTGCAAGCTATGAACATAGACTATAGAAAAACATTTTTTCATTTATGAAAATGAAAAACAATGGCAATGGTTCAATCGCGCGTTAGGTTTGACAGACAAAGAGGTTGTTTTTTTCAAAATAATTTATGTTATGGAAATCAACTGAGATGTGGGTGTTAGCAAACAAGAACTGGTCTTTGATAATCAATCAATCAAGTGATCTGTTCAAATGTACTTTGAGACATGACTGTATTCTATAAAGCCAACCGCATATTATGTTGTCTGTTTGACGGACAACCTCACGTCCGGAACAGATCATTTTTAATCAAAATTTGAAGAAGGCAGACACATTTCGTGAAATGTTTCAGTACATTTATTGAAAGATTTATACATGATGTGTTGTACCTTAAAGCATTTATGTGGAAATTTCTTCAGTTGTGCAGTGAATATACATTTCTTTTAGGTGTGTACTGACATGTTAAAAATCTACTCCTCAAACATGGTGTCCTTCTGAACTTCATCCCATGATTGCTAGAAAAGTGGTGGAGAGAATTAATTCAAACTGTGCATGCTGTTTCTCTATGAAATGATGTGCAATAATTCATAATGCCAGAAAATTCAACCCAGAATCAATATTGTAAATTCTGAATGGAATAAAAGATATGCTAAATTACTCATTAGCATATTTCGACTCAACCACTGTATTATTTTGTTCTTGGAGGCAATAAGTGCCAAAGCTGTGCCTTGGGTACCATCTACTTTCTACATAAATACAGGAGGAGGCTGCTCAATGCCACAACATGTTACAGAAATAGCATACCTTTTGTTTCATTAATTGTTCCAGGATCAGATGCAATGAGGACACTTAGCAAACGCCTGCAGCGCCTTTATAAGAGACAATCGTTGACTGATGACATTGATTGATTGCTGCCAATCAAAATTAATCTTTTTAGCTCTACTTGACGATCCTGCCTTTTTACTGTTTTTAGAATCTCCGGATAAATTGCAATGATTTTTGCGCTAATGCTGTGTGGAATGTTTCTATTGAATGATGTAGACAAGAAAAGAACGATAAAAATCTTAAAAGCTGGTTTAAAGACCTAGTTAATTGCTCACTCACACCAGATAAAATATGATATGTGGGAAAAATAAGCTATAATTTAAAGTACTCAAAAAGTACTTTACTGCATAAAGGGCTAATAGTACAATACCTAGTCAGTGAAAATAGTACATGGCAGTATTATGTTCCTGCTTTGTCTGACCATGTCTTACCCATGATTCTGCCTTGATTGCCCATGTCTTGATAATGATTCTGCTTTGTCTGACCATGCATTGATTGTAATTCTTATTCCATGCATTGTTTTGTTTTTGCTTTGTCTGTATGTCTTCCATATTCCACTCTGTTAGATTCCGGTCCTTGTTTTGTTTCATGCCATGCATTGCACTTTGTCTCCCCTGTCTGGTCTCATGTCATGTGACTGCTCATTGCCCCAGTATGACGTGCCAAACTTTCGGGTGATTTCATGGTTTCTGGGATTTCAGTTATTACTTCTAATCTCGTTTGCTTCCTTCGCCTTGCCGTTCTATCATTACTAACAGAACTAACAGTTTGTTATTTTAGTTAAAGATACTAACCGAGACTAACATTGTTAATAGTACTAACTTGCTAACGAGTGTTGTGGTTTTCATTCAAACTTATTTTCGTATTATGAGGTTCCCCCATCCTCAAGCAATTGGAGAGTCACAGATTCTGAAAAGAAAATTAGGCTTTATTGTGGCATGTGAATAAATGCAAAGCCGAGTTCTTTTTGCGCAAGAAAAACTGATTTCTCAACTTTTACACCCAGGTCTTAGACCTTTATCACAGGAAATATCTTCCAAACATGGTCTTTCCGTATTCTCATTCTCGCGCTACAATTGGACAGGCAAACCAAAACATGGCTAACTAATCCTTCAGGAATTCAAAGCAAAGATACGCATGCGCATCACTACAAAGGAGTGGAAACTTACAGCCAAGGGATGAAAAGTACAGACAAAGGACATCACCAAAAAGGAGTGGAAACTTCCAGACAAGAGATGAAAGTACAGACAGAGGATACAACCAGATGAATTGGATACATAAATGATTCAATTGTTTTTTTCAGTTACAACTAATGATTTTACTGAACAAATATTGATCAAAGCAAATTGATCAAATACATCCTCTGATTATGTTTTTTGAATCAACTAAACAGAAGCGTGCTGCTTATGTATGTGTGAGCTGCTCATGCATGTGTGAACTGAACTGCTTGTATGTTTGTGTGTGTGTGTGCATGTGCACGTGTGCTGCTTGTGTATGTGTGAACTACATTTGTCTGTGTGCACTGCTCGTGTGCGTGTTAACTGCTTGTATATGTGTGTGTTTTGTTGTGTGTGTGTATGTGCATGTGTTTCTGCTGCCTACATAATATGGTTATTGATTATGATTATTGATGGCTAAATATAATCTAAATCTAATTTTTAGTTTACTGTTTATAAGTATGAGAAATAAAATGAATAATGATAAAAAAATATATAATCAGTATTAATGAATATCATGAATTAGTTGTAAATTAGTAAATATAATGAATAATGCTGAAATTTAATTAGTATTAGTATATATAATGAATAATACTGAAATATAATCCACAACACAAGCACTAGGGATTGTATAGCTGCAATTTACTAATTGACTAACGAGCTCTCAGCATTCGCTCTATTCTAGTCTCCGCCCCTTATCTTTACTCAATCTACTTTGCTGCGCTTCAGCGGATCCTCCGCACCTGTTATACACTGTTCTGCCTCATTATCTGTGCACATTAGAACTCCCTAACTGGAGTGTTTGTCAATAGGCAGTCTTTGTGATCCCTGTCCGCGTTTTGGCTTTTGTCAATTTCATGTGGTTAGGTTCTTCCTCATGTCTGTACCCTCGTTAATTAGTCTGATCCAAATCACCTGTTCCCTATCATAGCATGTGACTTCCCCTACGTGTATTTAAGCAGTCATTTCACATCCAGCTTTCGTCAGAACGTTTCCCTTGTGCTATGATCGTTTATGCCTTGTACTGTTCGTGATTCTCTTCTGACTGGACCGTTCCTGATCTTGATTTTGGCTTTGACTTGGATTCGTTTGCATCTGTGTATCAAACTTTTTTAGCCCGACCACGAGTTTTGTGTTTGCTGCCCTGGTTACAACTTGGACTACATCCCTGGGATTCTGATTTTTGGATTGTAGACTTGTAGACTGCCTCCTGCTCTGTAGGGGTTCACCCCCTTTCCAAATAAAACACAAGCATTTTTGGATTTCTTGGTTCTCGCATCTGGTTCCTGTGCGTAACCTCACACGCAGACAACACGGGAGGGATACAAAAAAACTGAGCACAGTGAAGTAAGTCTGAATGGTTGTTTAATTCAGTGTGCCAGCAAAAATCAAGTCTGGAAAAGTACAGCACCCAGAGCTTACTGAAAGACTTCTCAAATACATGAACTGACAGATTGTTTTGACCACGTATGTTTTCCAGTGGTTTTCTAGGTGAGTCTTTTGTCCATCAGCTTTTGCAGTTATAAAAGGATAGTGGAATGCATGCTTGTCTTAGAGAATCCATGGAAGACTTCAAACAGAATGTCATTAGATCTGTGAATGAATGTTATGGCACAAGATAAGGGTTCGTTGGAATTCTGCTGCTGAATGTGGAAATAATGTGGCATAAAGGTCATTTTAGAACAAATTAATCAGAAAATGAGCCAGTTCATTCAGAGAGTCATGGAGTTGAGGCTCCATGTTCTTTAAAAAGTAGCAGAGAGAGAGAGAGAAGAGTGTATGTGTGTGGGAGTATATGAGAGAGAGGGGATGTACAGCGCTCTCCATAATTATTGGCACCCCTGGTTAAGATGTGTTAAAAGCCTTAAAATAAATTCAATGTTTATTGCAGAAGTGTACTCTCACACTGAAAATTGTAAGAAATGTAACCTTCAACTCAAGTGAATTTTAAGGGAAAAAAAATCCCTGATGAAGAAATAATTATTTTTCATAAAAATCACCTGTTCCACAATTATTGGCACCCTTAACAATTCCTAGGAAATAAAAGTAATTGAAGTATTTCTGTCATTTCTACTGTAGTTTACAAACTTGATCAAAGTATCTAGGAACATTTAATCAGTCAATTATCACTTCCTGTTTCCCTGGGGTATATATATGACGTGACACTGAGGCCATTTCTCTTATCCATTCTTCAACATGGGAAAAACAAAGGAACACACCATTCAAGGAAGGCAGATGTGTGTCAACCTTCGCAAGTCAGGCAATGGCTACAAGAAAATAGCAATTTGCCTGCATCCGCCCATATCTTCTGTCAGAGGAATCATTAAGAAGTTTAAAACAACTGCAACAGTGGTAAAGAAGCCTGGACGAGGACGCAAGGTTATTTTGCCATCACGCACAGTGAGGAGGATGGTAAGAGAAATCAAAAAGTTCTCCAAAGCTCACTGTTAAAGAATTGCAATAAATGGTTGAATCTTGGGGTCACAAAGTCTCCAAAACAATCATCAGGCGCTATCTAGATGCCAACAAGCTGTTTGGGAGGCATGAATGGAAAAAACCATTTCTCACTCACAATAATAAAAGCAAATGTCTGGAGTTTGCTAAGTGATACTGGGACTTCAACTGGGACCATGTGCTTTGGTCAGATGAGACCAAGATAGAGCTTTTTGGCAACAAACACTCTAAGTGGGTCTGGCGGAACACAAAAGATGAGAATGCAGAAAAGCACCTCATGCCCACTGTGAAGTATGGGGGAGGATCAATGATGCTGTGGGCCTGTTTCTCTTCCAGAGGCCCTGGGAACCTTGTTAGGGTGCATGGCATCATGAACGCTTTGAAATACCAGGACATTTAAAATCAAAATCTGGTGGCCTCTGTCTGAAAGCTGAAGATGGGTCGTCACTGGGTCTTTCAGCAAGATAATGACCCTAAACATGTGGCCAAATCTACACAGAAATGGTTCACCAGACACAGAATCAAGCTCCTCCCATGGCCATCTCAGTCCCCAGACCTCAACCCCATTGAAAACCTGTGTAGTGAGCTGAAGAGGAGAGTGCAGAGGAGAGGACCCAGGTCGCTAGATGATTTAGAGAGATTGTGCAAAGAGGAATGGTCAAAGATCCCTCTTTCTGTATTCTCCCATCTTGTGAAACATTATAGGAGAAGATTAGTTGCTGTTTTGTTGGTAAAAGGGGGTTTTACAAAGTATTAACATCAGGGGTGCTAATAATTGTGGCACACATGATTTGATGTAAAATAATTATTTCTAAATGTGGGATTTTTTCCCACTGAATAAATGCACTTGAATTAAAGGTTGGATTTCCCCCTTTTTTTCATTGCTGTTCTATATTTTTAGAAAAAAACTGAATTTATTAGAAGCTAAAGAACATACCTTAACCAGGGGTGCCAATAATTATGCAGGGGGGTTCACATGTGAAAATGCTTGTGTATGTGTGTGTGCGTGAGAGAGAGGGAGGGAGGGGGGGGGTATTAGTGACTGACTCTTTTCAGGAACTCTGTTTTTCTGCCATATCCTTAAGACTTGCACAGAAGGATAACTGGCCCCTCTAAATAGCCAATTAGAGCAAGTGAGTTAATGACATTTCTTGGAATTCACATGATCAAATAATTTATTCAAATACAGTGCTGTTAAAAAGTGTTTTCCCCTTCCTGATTTCTTCTATTTCAGATCATCCAACTTATTCAATTTAAAGCAGAGACAACATTAGTAAAACCAAAATTGCAGCTTTGAAATGATTATTTATCTGAAATAAAGAGTAATTCAAAACCTTTACACAAGTATAATTCTTTTGAGCATTAAATTCTAAATGACCGACTCTCTAAGATTATTGAGGATCAAAGATCGTTGAGGATCATATTTCAATATTTCTCATCAAATTCATCAGTAAATCAATAACCATAATCAATAATCATAATCAATAACCATATTATGTAAGCAGAAGTGACACACTTACACATGCACAGGCACATAGACACATGCACACAATCACACGCACACACACAGACACACAGACACATACAAGCAGTTCACACACGCATGAGCAGTGCACACACTGTTGGCTTCGGTAGCTTTGATTGACATCTGTTCAGTTGATTCAGTCAGTATCTTCAGTCATCAGCATTATTCACCATCATTCACCAGAGATCATATAGTTATGCATGCTCCAGTATTACACTGGAAGAGGGTTGTTATCTTATGGTTGCAGTTTTCAAGGCATGTTGGCAGTGTTTAGGTTTGCCTGTCTCTGGGACAAACTGTGACCCAAATAAAAGTCTCTGACACAAGTAGCCTTAAAGTTATTTTGCAAAATAATGCTAAAAAGAGAAAAATGAGTAAAATGCTGACACTGCATGATTGTACCATTGAAAAACAAGTAAGAAGCTGACATTACGTTATTGAACCATTGTAGCGTGAGGGGGCGGAAAAACCATATTTGGAAGATATCTCCTGTGATGAAAGTATAAAAACGGAGTGAAAAGCAGAATGTCAGTTCTTCTTGCGCAAAAAGAACTTGGCTTTATATTTATCAATCTGCCTCAATTAAAGTCAAATTTTTGGAAGAATTTGTCTCTCTCCAATTGCTTGAGGATAGGGGAACCTCATAATATGAAAATATTTCTGAATGAAAACAACGAAAAGATCTCTCAAAATGGTGCACTGTCAAATCATAAAATAATTATATATTTAACGCAAATCAACTTTTGACACATAAAATTCTATATGAATTTTGCATGAGTTTATAAATATAGGTGCAGTTGGACACTAATGGTCCCCAGCGTTAGGGGATAGTTAGCTGGGCTCAAGCCCCAGACATTTTCACAAAAGCCCCAAATGTTTTAGATCTGGAAAAAAACGGGGTTTATCTCATCTGCATCAGCATCTCATCTGCCTGCAGATGTATGGCCTGCAGTACCATAGTCCAACAGAGGGGCAGCAGCTGAGGGAAAGTAACCTTATTACCGGTATACAAATTTTTTTTCTGCAGGTCAATTGGTTCCATTACGTACATCAGCTAATCAAAGCTCGGCTGTGGTACCATTGAATGCACGATCACCCAATCTCAGCTCGGCTGTACTCACGTATCAATGAGAATGGCAACGCAATTGAGCTTATTACTGTCAGCTTAGTTATGCACGCAGCAAATTTGTAAATGCTCATTTGTCAATAACAACCTAAGTGCTCCACAATATGCTAAATTACAAGTAAACTAGTTGGTCTGCTGCAGAAGTCCAACACTCTATTTATCCTTGACTTCTTGAGGCAGTGAGCTGATAAGCATATGGTCGTCACTGGACTACATTGGGGAGCACATACAGCTTTCACTTGCATTTGTAGATTGCACGTCGGACTGTGTTCACAGACAATGATTAAGGCTACTCAAAAAAAGGTTTCAACACTTAAAAAAGGTATTAAAAACATAAAAATGTAGTCCTATTGTTATAATGTGTAGACTATATGAACTGAGTCCTTTTTTCTTTATCCTGGCAAAGGTATCAATTACATTGCTGAAGTCCACTCTCCGTCATTTCTCTCTCCTTAAAAACCATTGCCAGATTGGAGAGACGATTCTCACTCATTGAAGACCACAAATATGTTTTAATTAGTTTAAGACGACTGAAAGTGCACTCTGCCTGTACACTGCTTACGGGAATACAACCCCTGTTCCGTTACAATAGTTAGGACGAAGTGTAAATTGTGAATAGAATCAAAATGCAATGACTTTCAGATCATATGAGCCAATATCTTATTTACAACAGAACATAGATGATATTTCAAAAAAAGGGTGATATTTCAAAAAAAGGGCTGAAAAAGCAAATAATATACAAGAGAATCAGCTGAAAGAACATTTTGCAAGTAATTAAGTTGACTGGCATCAGGTGTGAAACATGATTGGCTATAAAAGGGATGTCTTTAGAGAGCCTGAGTCTCTCAAAAGTATAGATGGCCACAGGCTCTCCAACCAGTGAAGGCTTGCGTAAAAAAAAAAAATTGTGGAATACTTTAAAAACAATGTTCCTCCACATCAAATTGCAAAGGCTTTGAAGGTCTCATCATTGACAGTGCCCGTGATCTTTGGACCCCCAGACACCACTGCATCACTCACCAGCATGATTCTGTCATTGACATTACTAAATGGGCCCAGGAATACTTCAAGAAATCACTGTCTGTAAACACAGTCCGCTGTGCCATCCACAGATGCCACCTGAAACTGTATCATGCAAAAAGGAAGCCATTGCTGAGCATGATCCAGTAGTGCCGCCATGTTCTGTAGGCTAAGGCTCATTTAAAATGGACTGTAGCAAAGTGGCAAAGTGTCCTGTGGTCAGACAAGTCCAAATTTGACATTCTTGTTGGAAATCATGGGCGTTGTGTCCTCCGGGCTAAAGAGGAGAAAGACGACCCCTCCTGTTATCAGCGTTCAGTTCAATGGTCAGCATCTCTGATGGTATGGGGTTGCATTAGTGCATATGGTGTGGGACATTAGCATGTTTTAAAAAGTACCATAAAGGCTGAAAGGTATATAAAAGCCTTAGAGCAACATATGCTCCCCTCCAGACGACATCGATTCCAAGGAACGCCTTGTGTATTTCAGCAGGACAATGAAAAACAACATACTGCAGCTGTTACAACAGCATGGCTTCATAGTAGAAGAGTCCATGTGCTTAATTGGCCTGCCTGCAGTCCTGATCTTTCACCAGTTGAGAACATTTGGTGCATAATTAAACAAAAAGTCCATCAAAGGAGACCCAAAACTCTCCAGCTGCTGAAAGCCTGTATTAAAGAAGAGTGGGGTCAAATTCCAATGGCTAAACTCAAGAAACTTGTTTCTTCAATGCCCAGACGCCTCTACTCTGTGTTAAAAAGAAGAGGGGATGCTACCCTTACCCACTAACGCCTTCTCTCCTCCCTCTTTGCCACTTGCGCTGGCAGGAGGGGACAGAGGAGTACTTACGCCGGGCACAAAATTGCAAAATACGCCTGGATATACCCTGTTGCTGCGGGGCTCCCCCCATTTACCGCTTCTGTGCTACGCCTGCGCCTGGTCAACAAATTTAGAGGCCAAAATGTGCACGTATTTACAGGCCCAAAAGCAGGCAGATAAATGTCTAGTGATTTGTAGGACCCTGAGAAATTCTCAACTTTGAGAAGTCAGAAACAAAGCAATTTGCTATCGAAATTTGGGACCGTGGGGACCACGGTCAATAATGGACATGAAATTATCCATTTATCACTAACTTTCCGGAGATTTAGAATCCATTGCCATTCTTGCGTTATAATCTTGCTTGACCAGCTCGAAAATGTTTGACTTCTATTGGTGTTATGATTGCAACTACTCCGAGTTGTATTGCGCGTGACTGGAATAACTTTGCCCTTAGTGCAATTTTCAAACAGGAACCACAGCGAAAAAATGACACTTTCAGAAAATGTTTTTCATGATTGTTAGAGACAAAAGGGTCTATGGAAACCGGACATTGAAAGTATTGTGATACCTTACTGGCAAGGGGAGATATTTGGCTTTAAAGTCAGCATTATTTTGAAAGGCCAAAAACATGGTTTTATTTTCACATCCACTGATTAGAAAGCTGTCAATCAAATTGACTGACACTTCCTCCTTGCACTCACTTAAAGTGTACCAATATACATACAAGCCCTCATAAGAGTAGGTTCAATACAGATGTTCTGAGAGCTTCCTATTTTTGCACTTAGGCACTTTTCTTGGTAAAATTCCAGTAAAACCTATCTCCCCCCTGAAATATCCAAATTTGAAACCAATTTGAAATTTTGAGTTTTGGGATAGACCCTTCAAACTGGCAAAGTTTTGTTGAAATTGAAGAGATGGCATGTTGCATGTCTGCCTGACAGACCCATGGATAGATTTTGATTTCAATCTCCTCCTAGACCTGAAGTCCTGGAGGGCTGGTGTGTATGCTGGTTTTTATTTCTATCAATTACCCTGACTAATTGAGTTAATTGGTTGCATTCACAAATATAGATTTGTGCAAAGGTTTGATCAAAGAAAAATGTTTTATGTCAGGAGACAAGAACAGTCTTTGGTGGTCATTCATGATAATTTAAAGAAATGCGCCATAAATGTCAGATATCCTGAATAGTTTGGCTAATTTAGATAATCAACTAATTAAAGCCCAGAAGTTGGTTTGAAAACCAGGGACAGATACGGCCCTCGTTGCCCATCTCTGTCCTAAACGGTGTGATCAGTTGGGACAAAATTTAGTAGACTGCATCTTCAAACCAAGATCTAAAACCTAAGTTAACAGAATTTTGCTAAGTGAAAGGATGTAGGCACAGTGAGCCAATGAATTTTGAGGGCATTGCCTCTATGGATATAATGAGCTGTAAATCCTAAAGGCAATGACCAATCCTCACCAAACTTAAGATCTGTCATCCATAGGCCAGGCCACCTAAACACCCCGAATTTTGCCTAAATCTGTCCATAGCAAACAAATGGCCATAACTTCTAAACCATTTGTCCGATCAACTTGAAATTTTTTATGCTTCATGTTAGTCAGGGTTAGGATGAAAATTTATAAGAACAAATTGATGAAGAAAACAACATGTCCAACATCAGCCAATCAAATTTCAGTTTCCCTTATACTCACTTAGCTGTCACCTGTCATCATCAAACTTTATATTCTAGTTAAAGATCTGGAAAAGGGCCATTTTTATTAAAATTATTTTGATTGGCCATGGCAGTGCTCAAGAGAGGTACAATATGTTTTGGACAATAACTTCTTAACCAAAGGTTATAGAAATAAAATTCTTTTTTGTTAGATTCTGTGGCTCAAGACCAATCAATCCATGTAAGCCACACCCATTTTTGTATTTGCAAACTTTCCACCATTTTGGATTGTTTGTGAACCCTTTAATTTTTATCTCCTCCATAGCATTGAGATCAATTCACACAAAATTTAAGGGCATGGCCTATATTGATATAAAGAGCTGCATCTCCTAAATGCAAAGTCCAATCATCACCAAACTTGAGATCACACATCTACAGGCCATGCAACTTCTTCACACCAAATTTAGTTTAAATCCATTCATAGGTGGTGCTATTGGAAACAAATGGTGAGGACTCTTAAACCAATTGTGCAAGCAACTTTAAATTCTGCATGTTTCATAATGGTGAAAGTTGCCATAAAAATCCTGGAAGACCAAAGTGATAGTTCAAACCAGATGGCTGACATCAGCCAATTAAATTTCATTAGCCAATATTCTCACTTTAACTGCCATCAGTCATGAAACTTTATGCTATTGTTAAGGATGTGTAAAAGGGCAGTCTTGATGCAAATTACTTTCATTGGCTAAATGGTAGCGGTATAGGTAGGTACAGCAAATTTGATTCCAACTGGCCAATGTGTGGTGCTGTAGTAAGAAAAACAAGATAAAATTGCATATTTGTTTTCAACCATTTGATTCAGCTCTACTAATTTTTGCTGTAAATGCTGTGGTTAGATGCCTTCGTGGTGCTTTGTTGTGCACCCGTGCGTCCGTCCGTAAAGTTTTTGCCTTGTAAGCGCTCTGGCACCTTCAGTTTTTGATGGATATTTTTCATATGTTATATGTGTGTACATGGGATACTAATCTAGGCTTGAATTTGAAAAGTTTGAAAGTTTGAATTTGGCCATGTTGCAATTAGCCAAGCGATTGCAGTGGCTTTGCGACCATTTTTTTCCTTTTTTTGCATATTGCATTTCTGGATAAGGGTCAAATAGTCTTTCAAATGAGAAAACAAATCTTTAAATATCTGGCTGCAATTTGTCAATCAGATAATTGCTGCTATTTCAAAGACATGGCAGTGACTCATCAATGTGAAATATGCAAGGCAAAGTATACCATGCACTGTTATGTGCCATGAACTGGAAATTATTTAATAAATTTATACAATTTGTATTCTCACTGCTTCAAAACGGATGATTACCTCATGTTGCATGGACCCCGTAGTTACTGCTTGTAGTTATATATATTTTTTCCTTCACAAATTCCAAAAGGTGTCTTTATTGTCGCAATGTTCAACCCAAGCATAAAAATACTACCACTTGTGAGATTAAATAACACTAAAGCCTGAAATAAACCAAGTGAGCTACAGTGCCCGTGGCATTAGCTTTTACTCAGGTTATCTTTGACTTACTGAAATTAGATTGATGATTCGAAACATTGAAGTGTGTTATACGTAAAAATAAAAGAATTTTGGGAGGAGGCCAATACTTTTTCACAGCACTGTAACAATCTTTTGGCTCACAACAACTACTGCACAACCGAAGAAACATTCAGAACACGGGAACACTCATCATTTTCCATTTTTATTGTCCTGCAGCGCTAACATTGACATACATTGCATATGACATTAGCATGTCATTGAATACAATTGAGAGTGTGAATACAAAATGGCAGTCTCTTTATGTGAGATCTAGATTAAACAACATGCTCAGGATACAGAGACAGAAATTAAATGGACTAGTCTCCATTGATAGTATGAACAGAAATAATGTCATCAGTTCTGAGTGCATGGACGAGTGTGGATGATGTTACTAACTACTAACTACTAAATTAAGTCAGAACTTTAAAAAAATGACAAAATTACACTATCGGTATATCACGCATACTCCTTGTATTGCTTGAATAGACAGACAGATAATAATTGGTAAAAATTAAAGTTTGTTAAAAACTTCCTGAAGTGGTCATCTTGTTTAGTATTCATTGTATTTTGTTGCACTGCTTTGACTCATGGAGAGTTGTCACCTTAAGGTGCCGCTGGACCCTATGGAACAGGAAAAATGTTTTAGAGTTTGCAGATTTATTTTCCTCTCAATAACATATTATGTTGAAATTAGGCAATGGCAGAGTGAAGCACAAAACAGCATAAGGCTTACGTTAAGGCCAGCCTGGGCTGGTTGCGTTGCTGACTGGGTTGGTTGCTGTGCTTGTGCTGGTTCCTGGGGCAACTGCTGTTGGACTCCAAAACTTGGGAACATCTATAAGGAAAAGAATCACCTTTAAAACTGTTGTGCAAAAATTCCATCTTCGGAAATAGGAATTTGAGGAGCATTCCATAAAAGCCTAAATAATAATAAAAATAAGTCACATATTTTAGAAAAACAGAAGTCACAAAACATGCTTAACATTTATTTGAGAAGAAACACAACATTTTGTCAGTGTGTAGATTATTCATAACCGTATAGTAGAATTGAATGTGGTTCGCTCTCATACATTGTTGTTCAGTTGAGGTCCTGTCGGTGGCAGGAATCCATAGGGAAACAGCTGCAAATTGAACAGGAACAATGAAGATATTTCTGGCATTTCTGATTCACTTCAACAGACACAGTATATCCATTGGATATGCAGAAATAATTGTGAAAATGCTCAATGAAAACAATGTGATCTCACATTTGGAATTTGAGGCAACTGTGGAAGACTTGGCATGTTGGGCAGCTGAGGAAGATTTGGTATCATCTAAAAATACATTGAAAGCATTTGTAATCTCATAGCACAATGTATTTGACCTTATAATAATTTAAAAATAATTTGGGTTACCTGCTGTTGCTTTATCAAATCATATGGGTAGAACTGAAACAAAAAAATCCATGATAAATCCCTTATTGCGGAAAATGAAAACGAATAAGAGCCAGAATATAGCATAAAATTACAAGCTTTGAAAAATTTTGAAGTAAATAATTTTCTCAAGGAAACCCATGTATCAGATCTATGACTATACTGCACTTTCAGGAAGAGAATGAATGCCCATTTGCCTTTTAAATGAATGATGAACCCCTTTGTGCAGATATAGATGCCAGCTTCTGTAATTTCTTAAATTTAGTTCCTAAATGATGCTTTTATTGAATTTCCAAATGTCCTGCTTCACTGGAATAATTTTCCAGAGTCTCTGTGACTTGAACACTGAGTAATAAAGCCTAAATAGGCTCATGCACAACAGAAAAAATGGCATTACTTCTATCCTGCCCAATGGGTTAAGTTAAGTAAGTAAGTAAGTAAATAAATAAATGCAAACTTACAATTTCCACACTCTGTCTCCCAGGTGCCTTTGGGAACTTATATTTAATGAATGCTTGAGAAGGGAATGTCTGTTGAATTAAATGTAAACCAAATGAAAGTGAAATGAAGGAATTAAAAGTGAATTCATCAAAGTAAATCTCATCTGGATAAAGTTTCTTAGTTAACCACATCTATTCCTGTTGAGTTGAGACACATCACTTTACTCTATCATTCTTTATTTCAGTTTCTTTCTGATTATAACTTGCGCGATGTTAACTCTGTAAAAAACAACAGTATTGCATCACTTACCGACGCAGTCTGCTGCCCTCCTGTGAATTGAGAAGGAAATCTTGGTGGGAATACCTGTAAAAAAATTTGAAAGTCTTTCAAAATGACAAATTCACAAAAACTTCATCAAGTGCTCTTCCTTCCTTCCTTTGCCAGTGAACTCACATTCACATGGTGACTTCCGTCATTTTGCATATGAAACTCCATCAAGATGAAATATAGATGGAAACTTGTTCTAAAAACTACATAAACAGTGGGTAAATTAAATTAATCCGCATGCATTTAATTTGATCTCAAACACATTTCAGTCTCTGGTAGAATGAGGTTGATTGCTGACTTTCTGAGATAAATGTGACATAGAAAGATCAGATGAGTAAAATGAGGATTTCATACGATTTCCATGCTGACTGGTGCCCCCAATCCTGGCTGTTGGGGAGGCTGAGCTGGTGCCACAAAGTTGTTGCTTCTCTGAGAAACAAAGTTTCGAATCAATTTAACGGCATCTACCAGTGCAATTCACGGTTCCATTTTTGTTGCTTTCAGTCAGTGGAAGCCATTGGAGAATGATTACGACTTTTTATACAATTTTCAGGCCAATTTCATTCTCTGTCAATGACTCTAGGTTCACTTCTCAGAATATTTCACCAAATGCCTGCAAAGGTTTTAATTTTATTATTCACTTTAGCATGGTACACGTCTCATAGATATTCATAACTGCAATTTTTGCACAAGATGAGCAATGATGAAATATTGCTGAGCACATGCAGTACCACTTACCTGTGGAGGCTGGCTCGATTGCTGTGGGGGTGCAATTTTGGGCAGGTAATCATAGAGTGATGTCATCTGTAAACAATTTTTTTGTATCAGTCAGTGCATGAGAACTCCTCAGAACTTAGTATCCTTGCTGAAGCGAAAAAAATTACAAATCAATACAATTTGTATGTTATTCTACTCATGTTTTGTGTGCATGTTTTATTGCAGTTGCAACTTAAAACTTACTGGCGCAGCAAATATTGTGCTTGCAAAACACAGGCAGGCAATCGCGGTCCTCATTATTTCTACAAATACTGAAAGAGTAAGAAAAGACAAAGCGAATTAAATGAATGGAATGAAACCAGATCATCATATGCACCACTTAATTTAACTTCACAAGTACATGTTAGATGGTAAGAGTAGTAGTATCAACTAGTATACACAGATCTGTGGTATATGTAAAATTATGTCTAGAATGTCAATAATCATAACTCTGTAATAACTAAGTCTCTGGCAAATATATAGTTTAATTTGAGTCCAAGAAAAAGTTAGATAAATTTAAAAAAGCTTGTTTATATTTCTGTAAACTGTGTCTCTTTCTCTTTTAAGCATCTTTCAGTGGTGATTCCCTTGACCGGCTAAGTCCTTTAGCAGCAGTAAAAAATGTATACATAAAGGATTACCAGATACACAGATATATTAATGTTAAATGTATGATGAGAATGAAGATCAGCAAAATATCTAATCAAACCACTGAGGATTGGTTAATAACTAAAGCGCATCACCTTTCATGTCACCTAGAAGCACAAGGTCCAGAAATGCATGCAGGAAGTCTTTGGTTTGTCTTCAGCAATGGTGCTTTTAAACAATTTGAGTTTGTGCAATTCTCCGCTGGATTTGAGCGGTTGACCAATCAGAACCTGGTAAACCACTGTGACATCACCAGACAGTCAAGTCAACTGTTTTGTCGGCGGTTTTGGAAAATGACCCCCATGGTAAAGCATGTAATCTCATTTAACTGTGGGGTATTCCTGATTGTACAGTATACTGTTATGCATAGCACAGCACTCCAAAAGTCTGCAAAAAGCAAAGCAGACATATATGAAGCATGAATGAACTCTGTTACATGTGTGTGGTGTGCTCAGGCATGTTTGTGTGCATATATTTATATATATATATATATTCGCACACCAGTGGCGGCTGGTGAACTGGCGAAAGGGGAGGCTCAACACAATCCCTTAAAATTAATGATTTGTCACAACCTGTTTTCAATCATTCATTTAAATTACCATTACAGAAACTCTGAATACTCCCAACATTATCAGGTGTGGCCAGTTTTAATTAATAACGCATGCCTGTCAACTCTCACGCATTGAGTGAGATTAAGTGACATATTTACGTTCCTTTGCAGTCAGCAATTATTGACTCAACACATGTAAGAGATTCTTGCGTGGAATTGAAGTCCTTGTGCAGTGGAGGGGTTGGAAGCAATGAAATTGCATAAAGACGTTTCAAATGATCTTTTTTCATTTAAATGATCATGAAACTCATGCATTGCTTCAAATCCCTGAATAAAGAGAAGCGTGAGAAGTCCAGAGTCATAATCGGTATGCGTTATAAATTAAAACTGGCCACATCTGATTATGATGAGAGTTATTGGAGTTTCTGTGATGGTAATTTAAATGAATGATTGAAAACAGGTCGTGACCAACAATTCATTTTATGGGATTGTTTTGAGCCTCCATTATCGCCAGTTTACCAGCTGCCACTGATATACACACTTACAGTGGTCTCCAAAATTACTGGCACCCCGGACTGGCAATGCATGAACAATACAAAAAAATATACTCAGCACCATTAAAAACGCACCAGTGAGATATGTACTGTATTTGAGGCAAATTAAAGAATCGATTGATTTTTATTGCTTTTCCAGTGAGGCACAAAAAGAAATAAACAAAAGTGCATGGTATTGTAAACCTGACGCACACCACGTGCACACGCCAAGCAATTCAGTAACAACAAACATTGAGCTGTTTGTGATGTGTACAGTGACACTTGACTTGTTCTTTCTGGTGGGGTCAATAGCCTACATAAAGCCAAAAAAAAAATGCGACTGCATCAAGAAAATAGAACGGCTTGTGACACAGGAGCGAGAAAAAGAGCCTTTGGCATGTTACAGGGAGATCTCATCTGCAGAGAGGTGGTGCGTCATTTGCACTGTCACCGTTCAACAATCAGTTGGCTGTCCATCCGAGAATGGAACACAGGCGCTGTCACTGACCGATCCTGCTTAGGGCAGCCACGAGTGACGATGGCAGCTCAAGAGTGCCACATCTGGTTACAGCCTGTACGTGACAGATTCCGGACAGCAACAGAAACTGATCATGAAATGAGGGGTCTACAGGTACCACCAATGCTAGTAGTCCAGTTTGCGATGGTTGTCAAACCACAGAAAATGATCAAACGTTTTACATATGTGACTGTTTCCAACAGAGCGAATGTGAGATGGTGTCATCTCCTTGCATGGCCCTGGTAAGCAGGGATGTGATCAGTTTGTCACAGGTTTTATTTAGCATAACCTAAGAAGTTTTCCTTATGAAAAGTGGAAAGTGAAAAAGTATTTAAAAGTCTCTAGAGTCTAGTTGTTTGTATAATAAATACATGTTTTGATTTTCAGACACTGCAAATTTTAAATAATTCTTAAGCGACAGGTGTAAGTTTAAATGAGATTAAAAAATTATATACCCCACCCCTCATCTCAGGAATGGTTTCATTCTGTACTTTTTAACCTATGGAGTGCGCTAATATATCAATCAATTTTGTCGCTTTTTGTTTTTCTGGTACAAATATGCAAAAACTTGGTCATTTTGTTCTAAATCGGGAAGGGGTATCTGAAAACTAAAGCCCTTCTGAGGATTTCTGATAGTGCCAACTGCATCTCCCCCACCATTGAAATCAAAATTCCGCCCCTGTGCGTGGGACCTATCCACAGCATCCCCCATGCCTCCGGCACCCCTGCTGCCAAGGGCGGCATAACCAGTAATAAAGTTTTGTGGGCAACTATTTTTTTACAGGGGTAATATAGGTTTTGAGTGACTCTTTACCTTCAATAAATGAAATGATCATTTAAAAGCTGCATTTTGCATTTACTCATATTATTATCTCATATTTAAAATTCATTGGATAAATTTAAACATTTAAATATGACGAACACCAAAAATAGAAGGAATCAGGAAGGGGCAAATACTTTTCCACATCATTGTACATTTTTGAGCCCTATGTGGTAATCTGTTCTCTGCATTTAACCCATCACAATTATTTTGTGGGCAGCCACAGTGCGGCACCCAGAGACCAATACTAGCTCTGTGGTCTCAGTCTGTGGTAATCAAGGACACTATGTAATCGTGAAATTGGATCAGATTTTTATCAGCATCCTGCATCATGAGACACGAGGCTATGCCCCATTCCACAATGAGGAAGAGGTGTGTGTGTGGTGGCACTGGCTGACTTTCACGTATTCCTATAGTACTTCATCACGAGCACACAGTCATTAGTGATGAATTGCATTTCATAATGTATTTTCAGGATATTTGTACTGCATTATGTTTGTTTTAAGTATGTCTCGCACATTCAGCAGAGAAAATAGAGGCTGCTAATCTCATCAACACCAGAACTGAAGTGCAGACTTCCTTAGTCATCCTTGGTGATGTCATTGTCTCCTTAGGATTGGCCCACCTGGAATTACGCAGTAACTGATGATAGGTTTGGTGGTTAGTGAGGACAAATCACTGTCTCCCCAACTTTCATTCCACAGCAAGAAGCTACAAATGCTGAGCTGTACCTTGGAAGTATTTGCGTACTAGAATTGAAGATGAAATTTAAAAAAAAAACCAATATTTCTGAGATCAGAACGCATTTATGTAATACTGGGTTTTGAGTAACTTTTTACCGTCAAGAAATGAAATGATCATTTAAAAGCTCCATAAAGAGGCTGTAAACTGAAAGGCCACTCTAACACTAATAATGCTTGTTTTGCCAGGGGGGTCAGAGAATCTTATGCTTTATGAATCCTCCACCTGGAAGCATTGTGAGATTCGGATGTGAAACCATGTTTTTGCAATGTTATGCAATCACTATTTAAATAAAAACAAATAAGTGCATTCAACGCTCAGCAGGCTGGCATTCCATCCAAATAATGAATAAATGCAAAGAAACACCCAGAAGGACAATCTCTGTATACTGAAATTTCAGTATTTGCTCTCAAATTCCTGCAAAAAATATATAAATAAATAATAAAAAATAAATTAAAAAATCCAGTTTGTGCATTACATGTCATTACATTACATGTGCATTTTCCTTGTCCTAATCGACTCTGAAATCAAACCTATGCACTTTATTCCTGGAAAAGTAAGCATTGTTGTTCTCTGGAGAAAATATGTTAGATTCATTTTCGAGGATGCAAAGGTGGCCCAATGAATTGCACTATTGCCTCACAGCAAGAAGGTCATGGGTTCAAATCCAGCCTGGGACCCTTCTGTGTGGAGTTTGCATGTTCTCTCCACATACACTTGGGTTTCCTCTGCATACTTGTTTTCTCTCACAGTCTATAAACATAAATGTAAGGCTAATTAGAAATTCTAAATTTCCCCATAGGTCTGAGTGTGATAGTAAATGTGTGTGCGCCTGGGATGTGGCCCTGCCTTTTGTCCATAGTTGGCTGGGATACGATCCAGGTCCCATGTGAACTAAGAAGCAGTTAAGTGCGTGGATGGATATGTTTTCACTCATTATGACTAATATATTCCAATCAGACATTTCATAAAAACCAGCAACCTAATTTTGTGTTGCTCCCCCTTGAACCATGTGATGCAACTGTACCGTTGTTAGTGGGCCTAACAGGTTTGGAACTGCCCACCTTTACAACAGGGCCATTCTAAATGACTGGGAGAATATATTTTTTTGTTGTCAATTGTTCCTTATTTCAACAAGGATAAAGCAGTATACAAACAAAACAAAGTATGCACTGACTGCACCATTTACGAGCACAATAAAGTTAACCCTCCATTCTACCCATGTGGTGACCAGGACCCTCTCTTCCCATCCCCAGACAGTTCTACAAATACTTATTGGAGCCACTGTATATTTCATACAGAATTGTTCATAAGTTAAGAAATTGCCATTCGTGTCCATCAAGTCAACTATAGACCATATATTCCTCTCATACCAATCTTCAAAAAATAAGCGATCAGACAGGCGGATCGACCTCAAGCGAGCCTTGTACCGGACCCGGAGGCCTCCGCGTTTCCCACGTCTTCTCCAGCGTCTTAGGGGAACAATATGGAGGGGAGAGCGATTAAGAAACACCGGGATTTCCTCGAGGCTTGGAGGAGAGCTAATCAACTTGTCATATGTAAGCCGATCGAAGTAACCTCCGAGCTCAAGCAGAGTTTGACGGTCATAAACAACGAGAGATGAAACCTCTTGACATATCAGGTAAATCACAAAACATACAGTGAACACAGAGCAGAGCGACAGACGGCCAGCCGAGCACCCTGGTGCCATCATGTCTTTCAGATTAACTTTTTCCCCGATGTCAGCCTGGAGGTGGCCTGGCTCCACTCCTCGTTTACCGGTGTGAAATACCAGGCTCACATCACCTTTCGTCTCTACCATCGCGCCCGTCTGGTTTTCATGTGGGACAACCAGAAGTTGAGCTTCACAGAGCCATCGAAGGGTCTCCGTTTCATTAACCAACATATGCCAGCGACCACTGACGATTCCACCAGCGCAGCTGACACTTGATTTGGCTTCTCATTAGCAGTGAGCTAACATGTCTAAGCCAACTCCGTTTGCCATCCAGATGCCGTTTTGTGACACATGACTGTGTATGCTTAAAACGTATGTATAAGCTTCTTGTCGGACTCCCAATGCAGTCTGTCTGGTAAGATAATGTCACTTCTACTCAGATGAGCTTGAATTTAGTACAATGTTTTCCCTTCTCTTTTTTCTTTCTTTTTTTAAATGGACTTGGATATCCTCAGCTAAAGAGACTGAAAATCGAGCTGTTTTGGTTTCATGTTAATGTGAACTCTGTTTGAGGTACTTCTACATTTGTGTAGAGAGGGGGAAAAGAGGAGAAATGGATTGGGCGGGGGGTGAGGAAGGGAGTGGGGAGAAAAAATAAAGCTCAACTGAGATTGGCAGCTATAAGTTAAATGCACTTTTTATTAGCTCTTGCTGGAAGTAGTTGTTCAATACCCATCCAGTGTGTTTTTATTTGTTTTTTGTTTACTCATTTCTTGTTTATTCCGCCTGATTTAACAACATATGGTACCCCTTTTGGGCTGGTTTATTAAATTCCCATTTCCTTTGTTGAATTGTTTCCCCAGCCTTAAATGTTTATTTCAATTTTTTTGCTTTCACTGCCACCCAAATTATTATAATTATTATTGTTTTTTGTTTTAGCTTTTTTTCTCACCTCTATATATTCCCTTTTGAACTCTGTTTTTGGTCATCTTAACCACCTTGATTTGTTGTTTGTCTCTGGTTTGAAGATCAAGCCAATTTTCTAAAATATTAGTTATAAATAGAAATATTTTCCTGTTTGTTTTCCACTTTTACCAGGATGCTGGTAAACAGGCATTGCAGTAAGTACAAATACATACAGTCACAAAGTGTTGTAGGGTAGGTTGCCTTCACCCGGTTTGGGGGGGGTGAAGTCCATTTACTTCAGTTTAGAAATTTTTTTGTGTTCGATATATATATACAGTGAAAGTAAAAAGTATTTGATCCCTTGCTGATTTTGTTGGTTTGCCCACTAATAAAGACATGATCATTCTATAGTTTTAATGGTAGATGTATTCTAACATGGAGAAACAGAATATCAAAACGAAAATCCAGAAAATAACTTTAAAGAATTTATTTTAATTCATTTGTATTTCATTGAGGGAAATAAGTATTGGATCCCCTAGTATGCATTAGGAGTTCTGGCTTTCACAGACCAGTTAGACACTCCCAATCTACTTGTTACCTGAATTGAAGACACCTGTTCTAACTAATCACCTGTATGAAAGACACCTGTTCACAGAATCAGACAATCAGACAGATTCCAAACTCTCCAACATGGGTAAGACCAAAGAACTCTCTCAGGACCTCAGAGACAGGATTGTTGACCTTCACAAATCTGGAATGGGCTACAAAAACATTAGCAAGATTCTGGGTATTAAAGTAACAACCATTGGTGCAATTGTGCGAAAATTTAAGAAGTATAACATGACCATCAATAGACCTCGGTCTGGTGCTCCACAGAAGATTTCATCTCGTGGGGTGGCAATGATCATGAGGACAGTGAGAAATCGGCCTGCAACCACACAGCAGGAGTTAGTGAATGACCTCAAGGCAGCTGGGACCACAATCACCAGGAAAACAATTGGCAACACATTGCGCAGCAATGGATTAAAATCCTGCAGTGCCCGAAAGGTACCCCTGCTTAAGAAGGCATATGTGGACGCTCGCCTAAAGTATGCCAATGATCACCTCAAAGATGCACAGAGTGATTGGGAGAAGGTTCTGGGGTCAGACGAGACCAAAGTTGAACTATTTGGCCTAAACTCTACTCGTCATGTGTGGAGGAAGAAAAATGCTGCCTATGATCCCAGGAACACTATGCCCACTGTCAAGCATGGAGGTGGAAACATTGTTTTGGGGGTGTTTCTCTGCCAAGGGCACAGGGCTACTTCACCGCATCAGTGGAAAGATGGATGGAGCCATGTACCGTGCACTCCTGAGGGACAACCTCCTCCCCTCTGCTAGGAAGCTGAAAATGGGCCATGGCTGGGTCTTTCAACATGACAACGACCCGAAGCATTACAGCAAAGGCAACAAAGGAGTGGCTCAAGAAGAACCATATGAAGATCATGGAGTGGCCCAGCCAGTCTCCGGACCTCAATCCAATCAAAAATCTATTGGGAGAGCTGAAGGTCCGAGTTGCCAAACGACAACCCACCAACCTTAATGATCTAGAGAGGATCTGCAAAGAAGAGTGGGCCAAAATTCCCCCCTATATGTGTGCTAACCTTGTGGTTAACTACAACAAATGTTTGACTGCTGTGGTTGCAAACAAAAGGCTTTGCCACTAAGTATTAAGTGCTTTTGGATAGAGGGATCAAATACTTATTTCCCTCAATGAAAAACAAATGAATTAAAATAAATTCTTTAAAGTTATTTTCTGGAATTTCGTTTTGATATTCTGTCTCTCCATGTCAGAATACATTTACCATTAAAAGTATAGAATGATCATGTCTTTATTAGTGGGCAAACTAACAAAATCAGCAAGGGATCAAATACTTTTTACTCTCACTGTATATATATATATATATATTTTTTTTTTTTTTTTTAACTTAGTTTCCCTTTTTCTTTTGGTGTGTTCCTTGTACTTGTAGTTGCGTCTCTGTTCACCCCTCCCCCTCCCGACCCCACCCCGCCCCGCCACACAGGCCCAGTTGCCAATGCTTCCTCACCTCGGTGAAAGGTAGTTATACCAATAAACACTCTCTCCAGGAAATTACTTATGAGTCTGGTCAGCTAGAATGTTAACAGTCTAAACAATCCTGTGAAAAGAAATTGTGTACTTGACCATCTTCAACACCTGGAAACGGGCACTGCCTTTTTGCAAGAGACACATCTTCGTACAACATTAGACCACTTTAGGATCAGAAAGGGGTGGGTGGGGCAGATGTTCCACTCTAACTTTCATTCTAAAAGCATCCGGCTGTATCCAGCTCCATTTCGGACCCTAATGGTCGCTATGTGATGGTCTTTGGCACCCTGTATAGTACAGCCCTTGCACTGGTTAACATCTATGCTCCTAACTGGGATGATATTTTTTTTTTTAATAACCTCTTTAAGATCTATACCAAATTTAGACACACACCATCTAATCCTTGGCGGTGATTTTAATTTTGTTCTAGACCCTGCCCGTGATCATTCCTCCAATAAACCATGTTCTGCCTCTAAATCATCTGAGGTAGTTAAATCATTCTTGGAGACCTACAATTATGTGAACCCTTGGCATTTCAAATTCCCTAACTCCAGATCCTACTCTTTCTTTTCCTCTGTATATCATTCATTCTCACAGATTGATCATTTCTTTATTGATGCTTTTTTACTTGGTTCTATTAGAGCTTGTGATTATCAAGGTATTCTTGTCTCGGACCACTTACCACTCGAACTTTTTTTTTTTTACCACTCAAACTTGAGCTTGTTTTACAGGAAAGACCCCCAAACAGGTCGTGACGTTTTTATACTCTTCTCTCCAACCCTAAGTTTGTCATCCATGTTTCAAACCAAATTGGCACATTTCTTTTGACTAATCCTGTGGCTGATACCTCTTCATCTATCCGCTGAGAAGCTTTAAAGGCTTTTCTGCGGGGACAGATAATTTCTTATAAATCCCATGTAAATAAGCTTCACAAAAGCAGAATCTCTGACCTCACTTCCTCCATTCTCCGTCTAGATCAGCAATATGCAGTAAACCCTACTCCCCAGCTCGCTTTACAAACAGAGTTTGACCTCTTAACAACTCAGCGTGCAGAGGAATCACTACTTAAATCCCGACAAAAACGATATCAAGAGGGGGATAGACCTACTAGACTTTTAGCCCATCAGCTTCACCAAAAAGCTGCCTCTCGTACCATTCCTTCTATAAAAACTGTCTGCAGCTCTATCACTTCCGATCACAAGCTCATCAACGGTGAGTTCTATTCAAGCCTTAATACTTCTGACTCTCAGCTTAACCCAGACCTGTTTGTTGTTTTTTTCAGTATTTTAATATTCCCAAAGTAACCCCTGAGGTTGTTTTGTTACTTGAAGAAACTATCACCCCCGAATTTATCTATTGCTTCAATGCAAAGCGGGAAGGCTGCAGGGCCGGGCGGCTTTCCAGCCGATTTTTATAAAAAAAATTTCAGACAAATTAGTGCCCCTTTTGTATGCAATGTAGACTGAATCCTTTGAAACGAAAACTCTTGCTCTGATTTATCATGCCACCATTTCACTCCTCTCGAAAAAGGACAAGGATCCCCAGTACTGCTCTTCTTTTCGACTTATAAGCCTCCTTAATCAGGATTTTAAGGTTCTAGCTAAAGCCCTAGGTCTCTGTTTGGAGAGGATTGTCCCCTCCATCATTTCTAATGATCAAACTGGTTTTGTCCGCGGTAGACAGTCATTGTGTAATGTACAACGACTGCTCAATATCTTGCATACTCCTTCCAAACATTCGGGTGCTGAGGCTGTAATTTCACTCGACACTGAAAAGGCTTTTGACCTCGTCGAATGGGATTACCTTTTCTTTGCTCTAGAGCAGTTCGGATTTGGTCAAAATTTCATTTCTTGGATCAGGCTTTTACACCCATGGCTTCTGTACTTACTAATTATCAAGTGTCCGACTCATTTCAATCTAGGTAGAGGCACAAGACAGGGGTTTCCTATAAGTCCCCTCTTGTTTTCGACCGCTATTGAGCCTCTTGCCATAGCTTTGAGACAGGATGATAGGATAAAGGGAATAATTCGGGGCGGTCAGACACATAAGGTTTCCCTCTATGCGGGTGATCTCCTTTTTCTCTCTAATCCCGATACCACTCTCTCTCACGTCTTATCTCTGCTCAACACTTTCGCCGCCATCTCAGGGTACAAACTTAATTTGCATAAGAGCGAATATTTTCCCATAACATCCTCCCCCCCTCAGCAAATACAATTTGCATACTATTTAAGATTGTAAAGGACTCATTTAAATATCTTAGTGTGACTATCACTCAGACATACTCAAAACTATTTCAGGCTAATTATGCTCCTCTTCTGGAGCGCTGTAAAGCTGACATTGCACGATGGGCAGTCTTTCCTCTTTCTTTGATTGGCAAACTTAATTCAGTGAAGATGAACATACTCCCTACATTTCTTTATTTATTTCAATGTCTCCCTGTTGGGCGGTCCTTCCAGGAGTCTATTTAAGCCAGAAGTCACCATGCCTCCTTCGCTGGAGTATTTGATATGACTTTGCTCACTTCGGCTCGGTATATCTCTAGTCAGGGGTTTTCCTATATATGCATATTTGTGTATATATATGTGTATGTATATATATATATATATATTATTTTTTTTTTCCTCCTTGTTTCTTGGAATCTTGGCTTCTTTAGGTTATTTGGCACTATTGGTAGGTGCCTTGAGAATTCTTTTTCTATCTGGTTGCTCGCTTCGTTTCTGGAACTTAAGCCTTTCGTTTATTCAGAAACGCAAGCTTTTCTCCGCTCTAATTTAGCCCAATCACTTTCAGCTGCGCCGGCTCTCTGCTTGATGTAGCTTTGCCTGCCGCCGCATCTGAAACTCCACTCTTTCCAGCCATTACAGTTTTGCGTTTTCCATGGACTTTAACTGCATTTTCATGGTTAATCAGAAAATCCTTGTTCCGTGTTTTCCTGATAGCCATAATCACTGAGCTCGGTACAGAGTCTGCCTCTGTTTTGGATCAGTCACACCTCTTTCATAAGGCCGCCTACATTCTGAAGTTAAGCCCTGTGGGCGTGATCGAAGCGCGTAGGGGAGAATACGCGTAACTCAAATGCGTGTTACTCGAATCGCATAAAAAATGACTTTCGCGCAAATGGGAGAATAGACCCCTATGTGCATGACTGATGAGGCATAGTACATACAGAAAAATTGGGCCCTGTTCCCAGTGCATGCCAGAAAAAAATGTGCCACAGTTTTCATCTGGGAAGGTGGAAGAAGACATGAAATCTTTAAGGGCCACTCAGAGCCAAAATGACCAAACTAAGGCTAAAAAAGTCAATGAAAAGATAATTACTCTGCATGTTGTGTTTTTATCAGTGAGTAAATCACTCCCAAGAAATACAACAGCTGACACATGAAAAACATGAGATGCACTCAGGAAAAATGGTATATTTGGCCAGTAGAAGTGGAGTATCACATGCTAATGGCTCTTGGGTACTTTAATTAATGTAGGGCAGAAAATGGTCACAATTGTTTTGACAGTTTATCAGTTACAAAAAAGTAAACACCACAGCTGATGTTTTTAAAGCTATATTTTTACCTATTTTTAAGCTATATAATTTATTCTGAATTGGATACAGTCTTTATGGTGTCTACGCCCACAGTGTTAATGTAGATACTGTTTTGTTTTTTGTTTTTTTTATATAATGGCTATGTAAGCTTTGCATGTTCAAAGCTACAGAATGTTAGTTCTCAATTTCATGGATGAGAATTAGTTTGTTTTGTGAAAATTGAAGGTCTTGTTTTTTTAAAACTTGAACAGTTTTAGGAAACACAAAATTATTGATTCAAAGGTGCATTAAAGCAAATTAATACAGAACAAATACATGCACAGCTTATCTTAGCTTAACTTCAAGTCAGAGTAAATTGTTGGATCTTCACAAGATCCCCAAAACAAGTGAATTGTACATAGCTGCATAAGATGTGACAGTCCATAAAACCTTGGAAAATAGATGGATTGCTTCCAAGCCAAAGTTACTTTGCTTTGACACTGTAAAAGAAATGGAGGTATAATATTGCAGATGAAAAAAGAAAGACTTAACACAAAATACAATGTATGTTTGAATATAAAGAATTTTAAAGAAATATGCATCCTGCTCATATTCCATTTCATCTTGTAATTAAAATTCTGTTATTCATTTGAAAACAATGATGACTTCATAACCTTCAGTTAGAGGGAGACCAGCTCTCTCAAGGGTATAAGTCTCTCTCTGGGACAGGTGTGGCATTAGGGCTACTGGGTGTTGCTGAGACCATAGGTGGGATGGTGCCTGATGGTTTAAAACGCTTGGCCAGGCTGGGGTGAGGAAGATTTGAATGATCAGTGGATTTTCCCATGTTCAGGCCTGCAGCTGGGTCTTTAGACAGTGGAATCTCCGGGCCTGTGGATATGAGGGGGCCCCCAGATGCGGTGGGGGTATTGGGGAGAGCTGGTTCCTCTCTGACACCCAGGTCTGCTCCCTGTCCGGCAGGAAGTACACCTGGGATGACTGTTCCCACTCCTGGGGCAGCTATACCCGTCCCAAATCCAGGTATAATCATGCTGATTCCTCCCATGGCTCCAGTAGCCTGTGACACAAGTGCAGCAGGTACAATTACTCTCCTCAGTCCAAGAATTTTCCATCGTACGCCTTATACAACTTTTTTACGACAAATATCACAAACAAATCTGATGTGTTGTCTTTAGGTGAATTTGACATTGAATGCAAAGGTTCATGATTACCTGTATCTCCTCAGAGCTTGCACTCCCAAATGGGCCCACCTAAAGGACATAAAGGACATACAATGGACATAAGGGCAAAAATAGAGCACTTATATGAAGTAATGCTTAATAGTATGCTTTATAGAGGTTTTATATTCCTAAACCTTTTACCATTGGCTGCTGAATCATGTAGACAATTTGAGGGATCTAATGACCAAAAGAAGAAACAACGCAACAATTCATACAATGAACTTTTACCATCCTGCACAGCCAAATTTCAAGTACTGCATTAAGTCATGAACAAGAGAAAAGGACTGTATATTACTGATGAACCATGACTGAAAAAAATATTTTAGCATGCATTTTACTAGTTTTCTTACACAAATAAGTGCATTTGCGTGCATACATGCACCGACTCACTACTACACAGAGCTGTTATATACCTGCTGCTGTGTTGGCACAGCTGTCTGTGGTTGCACAGGTTGCACAGGCTGTCCAGCTTGCCCAGTCTGCACAGTCTGAGCGGGCTCAACTGGCTGCGTAGGCTGCTGCGGGTATCCAGTTGGGATAAACAGAGGCATCCCGTAACCAGGGAACTAACAGGACAAGCGAATGCAGTTTTTAATAAGTGTAACAGGAGCTCATTTCAAGCACTTAGGAAAGACATATTCTGCATTGTAATCAAAAAAGCAAAATGTCATGTCTGCTGGTTACTCACAAAGTAAAGTAACTTATGATTAATGACATTAAATTGGACAATTGGGCAGAAGTTACTTAAAACAACACATTCTCGTCCGGACTCATCATATATTGATGCTACCTGACCAACGTCGATATACGAGGCAGAAGGAAGCTTTTAGCATTATTGTTTGACGGTTAGGGTTTGGGTTTTGGGTTTTGGGTTTTGGGTTAGAGAGTAGGGTTAGTTTTAAACTGGTGTCAATAAATGACGGTAAAAGCGATCTTTTGCCTCGTATATCAACGCTTGGTCAGGTTGCATCAATATATGACGCATCGGGATGACACTAGGCTCCTTAAAACAGATGTATTTTATCTGTTAACTCAAACTATTTTAAGTAAATCTAACATTTCATTTTTTTGAGTGCAGAATGTGCTGCTCCTGAAGTGTGGTATTCTGTAAACATCTCCAATCTAATGCATTGTATTGGCACTCCAAAGAAAATTCAACACAAATCTTTACAAGGGAGAGCATAGCTGCCTCACTAGCATGTAAAATATTCTCTCACTGCCTACATGGTATCAGAAAATAATTCATTCTATCAATTTCTGACGTGTAACAGCTCAGTATACTCAGCAAATCAGACATCCTAATGAAACTGGACTTTACAAACCAGACATGGCACAGGGACAAAGAGGAGTCCTACCTGCGGCGTTCCTGTTTGTGATGGGAAGACAGGAAGCAGCCCATAAGAAGGGAATATCTGTTAAACCAAGAAATCAAGACATCTTTCAGAGATAATACAGTTGTGCTGTTCAAGCTCAAAGCAAAGAAAAAGCGTAAAATGAATTTCAGATCCAAATTGTTATTGCATAGCACTGACAGACTCCATTGAGTCTCACCCCCTCATTATGGGTTTTTGGAGACCATATTTATATAACACTGATTTGAATGACACATCAAACTGGTGTCACTTGGAAACTTTTCAAAACATTAACAAAGTAGTAAAGTACTATTAATTTATTGACATACAACATTGGACAACTTTCAACAATCTTGAAATTTAGAAACCAGAAATTCAATAAAAACTAGAAAAGCACTCAGAGAGCGCAGACCTCTGCCACGGGGCAGCAAAACCCAGAAGCACGGTGATTGGAACTCCGGCCCATTGGAAAGACTTGAAATCTTGAACTTTGGTGTATATCGCAGCAGTACTTTGGCCTAGATATGGCTAAATTTAATTGCCTGTTCCTTGACTTAATACTCACCTTCTCTGAAAATTTCATCAAAATCTGTCCATAACTTTTTAAGTTAAGTTGAACACAAACAAACCAACAAACAAATGCCACCAAAAACAAAACCTCCTCGGCGGAGGTAATAAACAGACAGAGAAAATAACCAGGGGATGGGGCTTAAATAAAATGTAATTAATTGGAATTACAAGGTGTGTATGCATACCTCAGGTTACAAAAGGCTTGTTGAATGCATTTAAGGGTTAAAAGGGCACTTTCACAGCTGAGCATGCATTGTGATACCCACAATGTATTGTGTATAGTCTCCCCTACTGCCTGCAATATAACATAATGGACACCGAAGTCAGTAAAATTATAGATTCCATAAGATAAAGTTTCTTTTGAGTATCAATTGAGGTGACCAATTCAACTTGTAATTTTGGCATTTGAGGATGTATTTCAGTGGAAAAGTCAGAATTTCAAGCAGAAAAAATTTGATCATTTTTAAAAAAATCAACTGTCATGTTTGTGTATAAGCTATACGGGAAGGACAAGTGGGACAAATCACAGATGTCCCTACAAGAACAAGAGGTTTGAGCCAATGAATGCCCGTGGGGTTCGGTACAGAAATTTGACAAGAATAAGGTAAATTTAATGTGTGATTTTTCTATAACGTTTTTGTTTTCAGCCCTGATAGTTTTTTGTATTTTTTTTTAACAATTTCTGTGCAAATCTTGGTAAGTGAAAGGAGAAGACACTAAAAATCCGAGTGACTTGTACAGCCACACTTACTCACTACAGCAGCCCAGAAACAGTATGCCATGTTCCCAAGCAGAATCTGCCGAAGTTCTCTGTGCCAAACACAACTGTATCGCTTTTTTAACCACATATATTTACCTTCGTCCACTTATGGGGATGATGCAGCCTTCACGAAAACATGATGGATGTTATCAAGAGTCCTCCCCTAAGTAAATTATTTGTTTTCAGAACGAACAGCACAACCAATTTGACAAAGCCAATTTTTTCAAGTTCACTGTGCATGCCCGGCCATGAGAGCGTCCCTTTAAAAATAACGCACCAGAATGTTAAAATTTAGACAATCGTCAAGTTAAGCTATGCAGTCAAGAAGAGAGACTAACCATAATGAAAATAAAATGCAAACTGGTGAGACTCACTGGTGGTATTTGTCCTGGGAGGATCTGGTCTGCAGGCTGGGTTTCCTGTGTGTTGGGTGGGAAAGGCACCAGGAAGGGAACTCCAGGCTGCATGGCCCACGTATTGGGCTGCACAGGCATTATAACCGGCGGCACAGCCTGGGGTTGGTGCTCATTTGGAGGGGTCGCCTGTGCTACTGAAGTCTCAGGCTGCGGGGTTTGCGTCATTGGCTGGACGGGCAGTTCGGCAGCTGGGCTCGGCTGTGTTGAAACCACCTCAGGGACCACCTGTTCTCCCATCACAGAAAGTCAGGGGCAACCCTTTAGAGGAGGTTTTTTCTGAGCATTTACTTACTATTGAAATCATAGATATTGCTATGTAATGTAAATTAGTGTTTGTCTTAATAGAAGGTATTTCTACTTCATTCTTTTGTGATACAATCACTTTTATTGGTGTCGGGGAAATAAATACATTCTAAATGAACACCAGGGAATTGTTTTCAGATGGACAGTTGACCACCATCCCACACAGCACTATACTACAATACTCTACATGACATTATAGCCAACAATGTAATACTATGTTATTCTGCTATGCTATGCTAATAACAGGACTATTGATCACCAAAGTCAAATTCCAAAAAAAGTTAAGAAATACAAATATGTCTGTTGAAATCCCTTTGAATGGCATATCCTGCACCTTATGTGCATTACAGAGTGAATATGAAAGGGAGGGCAAAGTAATTCACTAGACATATCACACCTACCTGCTGGTCTGGTCTCAACGGCTGTACTTTGGGGTTCTTCACGGTGGGGAAGACCTGTGGAGGTGTCTCTATGGGGGTCCCTGAGGGCAGCACGAGCATTGGGGTATTCAGCATGGCATTCTGTGGTTGGCCGGCAGGAATGTTAACCGGTGGGAACACCTATAAATGAGCAGAAACCACAAAAACTTGAAAAAGACACATTCAGGTCACTCGTTGCTATCTTTAGTTATACATGCATATCAACATGCAGTCAGCAGTGTAGTCAAACAAAATCCATATTAAAAAAAAAGAACAGAGCTCTTTAACAATTCATCATACCTTGGCGTACTGTTCCAAAATCTGTCTGACACGTGCCAACTCTTGTAGTGCCTAAAATAAAAATAAATTATAAACCCAGAATCAATTGTATTGGGTGTATTTATAATTCACTTTCAAAGCACTGTTCTATTTTTTTTTTGTAAATTTCTGATTTGAAATTGACAATATAAAATGAACAAAAAATACAATTTGCTGCAATTTATTGTTAGTTTTTTTAGAAATATCAAAGAGTTTTGTTTATGTTATTGTACAACCAGAGTGCAGACTTTGGGGTCAGGGCTGAGCAGTACTGTACCTCTTGGTTGGAAATGCCTTCAGGCTGAGCTCTCTGTTGATGCTGCTGGGCCTGTTGGAAGATGTGATGTAGGGACTGTCTGTGCACCTGGTGCGCAGTGAAATTCATATTAATGCCAGAGCTCCCTACTGGTCAGTGAAACTGAAATAAATTGATTCAGTTTTTATTCAGAATAAATAAATAAATGTACTCACGGGTCCTCCATATACTGCGCCCAAAAGGCACAGGAAAACAGCTGCTGTTCTCATATCCCCCCTAAAAAGTGTTGTATTTGGTTTTAATTAAAGTACCGTAGTGATAATACCATAGTGATAATTTTAAGGTATATCAAATGATTTCTTATAGTAATAATATTCTAGCTATGATCTAAATAATCTAAATATTTGTTATCTATTACATTTTCAACTCTATTCACAAAATCTAGATCTACTCACAAGATCTACTGCAAGGATATACATATACATATACATATACTGCAACAAACTAAATCTATAGCAGCTGAAAGTAATTTGCTACATGTCTTAACAACCTGCTTCCAAGTTGAGATGAACCAAAATTTAGTTTTCATTTACCTTGGTATGGAGCAGATAAGTCTTGAAAGAAGGAAAGATCACCTTGTTGTCTCTCAGAACTCTTCTTGTCTGGGTGATAGAATCAGAAACACAATGATGTACTTAAGGACTGCTCTATCACCAAACAGCCAATCAGCTGAAAGATTCACAGAGAGATCACAGGCACTTCCTGCTAGGCTGTGGAAAATGCTCTTGATGCTCCCCAGACGACCACTGATTACCCTTAATTGTACTCCTGCACTATTGCAACATTGGCGTCTGAAAAAAAGGTGAAACAAATATTCATTTTGAATGCTGAAGTAATGCCTCCTTTGAAGAGTGGCAGTGCCAGGATGTTATGGTAATGATTCAGTAGGGCTACAAAGGTGACCTCACCCTTGAGAGAGAACCAGTGCAAGAATGTACTACATGGTAAGCAATAAAATTACTAAAAAAATGCTAACACAAACCATCTTATGGAGGAAATGAGGCTATAATCAAGGGTGTGTGCCATACACCCATAAATTTATTGAAGCGCATTTTTGGATTCATTTACACAAGAAAAGGATCACCTACTCTCACCTCAGCATTCAAGTACAGGAGAGAAAAATACACTTCACAAGTCGAAAGTAACTTATAAATCTGCTGGTACTTGTTTCACTTTCCAAATGTTATACTTTCTTGTCATGTGAAGTAGAGACCTGTCTGTCTCATTCAGTCTTCTAAATTTATTAATGTCTTGCTGTATTTCAGACATCCATCATGCAGCCATCTATCGATTTTCTGAACCTGGCACATATTTCAGCATGCAATCAGTGAGAAGCTGTCATGATTCTCTGAACACAGGAACCAAATGCAGATGACAGATGAGCCTTTAAGGTATATTTAATAAACAGAAGATTGCAGGTATTCAAGCACAAATGACGGTTAATCCGAGAATGTTATGTAGGGGTGTGCTGGTCTGGCTAGGCGTAATAGAATGGACTAGCCTGATGCCAGTAACCGGGATGGCAGGCTGAAGAAATCAGAGGACACTGAGTAGGAGCGTTTTCTTGGACTGGAATGACATAAGAACTGCCATTCGCCAGGACCTCTGGGAAGGATATCCCAAAGAAATAGATACTTGCTTTCTTTCGTAATTTGCCAAAGAAAATCCAGCAAAAGGGACATGGAGACCAGGAACTTACATGCACAAGATGACGATTAACTAACTTGGAAGAAATGTGGAACCATGGAGAAGGACGCACTGAGGGAAGGGAGAGGAACGGGGCAGTAATTAAATGAGAACCAATAACGGAGACAAAACTGACAAGGATGGCTGGATTGTGGGGAAAACGATTAATAAACAATCAGGAAGTTCCAGAAACAGGAATGAATGCCAGGACCCTTGCCAATCCATTGAAATTTTCCATTTGAAAAAAGGAAGAAAGTCAGCTGAATATGTTACAAGACTGCGTATAAAATGGAAACTACTGAATTTCAGATTAGACAGAGTCAGATTTGGCGGTACCTCCTTTAATAGATAGATTGTGTCATTTTCTCTTGCTCAAAATTCAAACGTGTGATTTTGAGAAACGTGTGATTACTGTATCTGCCTGATGGTGTGGGAAAGTCCTGCTTGTTATTGTAGGGGAGACACCAAAGCTCGAAATTAAAATAAACATGACATAAACATAAAATAAACATACCAGAGTTCTCTGCTGTCAGTGCACCAGGTGACAGTGAGTTTCGAGCCTGCAAAACTTCTGTTAAATAGCACTCATTAAGACTGATCGGTTACATGATCTAACCTTATATCCTGCAATAGGCCACAAATCACACGTTACCTGATTTTGGATCTAAAAAAATTATCTTCAGCAGACATGACAAAGTTTTAAGCCGTATCACGCATTGATCCCAAGAGAGAACAATGTAAAAATTTAATAGGAAGATATTATAGTCTTTTTGTAAGACATAGGCAACAGTCTCTCTCTCTCTCTCATTGTCTTTATTTAGTTATTGTATTGTGTTTGTGTGAAGGGAAAATGTAGACCTAGAAGGCTTAGTTCTAGTGCCAAAGCCACTGTTAGATATATTTATATGTAGATATATATTTAGAGTTGTAATACAGTTGTTGTTTTTGTTGTAGAGTTGATTTCAGTTTACCCTTATAGCAGAGTTGCAAATTTATAAAAAGTGTCCGTGGGTAAAAATGAAGATCCAAAATGTAGAAAGTGAGAATTTGTTATTGGGAACATTTTTGGAACAAGAGACAAAGTTAGGACACATGCTCCCCTTGAAAGTCTCCCTTGAGACATTTAGGGGGAGCTCAGAAAATTATCACCATTGGTGTGATGGATTATCATTCTTGCACGTATAGCTTCCTGAGTGTTTAAGTAGGTAGAGGCAGCCCAAAGCTGCAACTGCAATGAGATTGGCGGGTTAGACAGGGTGATTCACACCTCAACTTTTCGCAATTTCACTGCGTAACAAACAGAATACTCTAGTGAGTTTCCCACTTCCAGAAACCAGAAAAGGCCAAAAACATGCCATTTACAACTAATATAATTTATACTGTAGGCCAATGTGTTAGATTTACAGTTGGTGTGCAAATATATTGAGATTCTTTTTTAGGAATAACCCCTTGAGATGCAAAATCTTGTTTTCGAGAGGGTCCTAGTAAATGATTCAATGGTCAATAACATTATCAGTGCCAAGGAGGTGGGGAAGGGCCCTGAATCAAAACCTGCTCAGGGCCCTATGAAGGCTTAGGCCAGCCCTGTGTCCAATTTACATTCAATGAAAAACATAAAATTAAATGAATATAAGGGCACTGTGAGAGAACCGTACTAGTAACATACGAGTTAAGTCAACAAGCCATCCTGTTAGACCAAGTTTCAGCACATGCATTCAAGACATCCATTGCAATTAAGCAAGAAAGATATCGGTAATTTGACACCATGTAAATTATTAATTGAAAACGAAGTTTACGTGTCTTAAATATGATGGGATTCCACAATCAGAATTACTGTCATGCAGCAAAATCGCTAGCGCTGTTTATGTGATTGCATGCTGGTATTATTTAATTTCACCTTTTGCCACATGCATATTTAGTTGCTTGGTGCTTGGTACTTTGTTGAGGTAAAAATGGTAATCATGAGCTTTTACTTGAGTTTCTTCCCGTTGCATGGATATGCTGAATAAGCATGTTGTGATTTGATAGCATGCCTTTTCACTGTGTTTCTTCTGATATGCACTGCTTTTCCTAGATACTGGGGGCTTTCAGATTTAAGAGGCTAAACAAAGTCAGAGGGGATGATCGCACTCACTGATAAAAAAAGAAAGAAGCCTTAATTACCTGTTGCTGTACTTCATTTCAGCCTGAATGATGTTCTCAAAGCCACTCCTCTCAAAGTCCTCTCAAAGCTTGAAGCAAAGGATGCTGGTTAATGAAGGCTCCCAATTTACCTGCCTCATTTTGACAAACTGGTCATATTTCCTTGCTGACAACTTCTCCTTAGGAAAATCTGAGAGCCTTGTGTCCACAGGACATCGCAACACACAGTCGTGGCATTGTTACGGCCTGTTTATAGTCCGACGACAGAACGTCACAGCGCCAGATGACTTGCTGTGGATGTCGTTGGTAGCAGCAACATTTGGTTTATACTTGGGGCGACTGTTGTCCTGAGGTAACTGCGATGGTTGCTGAACATGTTGTAGGGGCTAGAGATGAAATGAACTTTGACCCCATTGTTGGCACTGTTGTGATGGTAACGTCTGACTTTGACATCAGAACCTTAGCAGGAATTCGCTCTGAACAATCTGCACAAATATAATCCTACTCTAGGCTGCAATAGACAGTGACATTTCTTTTTATGCAGAGATCTATGTGTGGGATCATGGGTTAAATGTGACTATTATTATTATTATTATTATTATTGGCAAGTGTGATTACTTTTGTCACACCTTTAAAAGCCGTGCATGCATCCACATAGCCCAAGGTGAATTATCTTTCTGTCTCTGCGTTTCTCACAAAGACCAGGGCACCAGTGATGTGAGTGTCAGTGAGCTGTGTTAGCTAGCTATAGGTACCTGTAGATAAAGGAGGTGAGATTCAGCTCATTCGTCATTTTGTGTATCTGCCATGCCGAAAAACAAGCTGTGTCCTCCTCTTGTTTGTATGTCAGTGCATACAAATGTGCTTGGTTTCTTGTTTGAAACAAAAACTTTTTCCTGCGAGAACAAAATATTTTCTACACTGTAATTAGACAATTTTGTTATCATGAAGTTTCTCAATATAACTACCATTAGCAAGACACTTGAATCATAATGCATGACCATTTATTATTTGGACCAGAAACTTCCCAGTAATTTGGCAGTATCAAAAAGATCTAGCTAAAACAAGAACCTTTTCTTGCAGTAAGCCAATAAACAACTATCATGGTACAAGGCAAAGTTTGCCTTTAAGTTTTTAAGTTTAACCAATCGTATTCTATAATGGATGATAATATTTTTTTAAAAAGGGAATTTAGACCTATTGTGCATTATTAATTCCTCTATCACCCTCAGCATCAAGTGGTTGGCGCATCGCTGATGAGTTTACACTTCCTAATGACAGCGACCACTGTCCGTGTCGGGCAGCATAAAAACATTCGCAAGCGTTCTGCGGTTTATCCTGGGCTATCAACTGATCAGACTGCAAAACACGCTACTCAATCACTTCTGCGGCTTTGTTGTTCTTGGTATGTCATCATCAGAATGCACGTAAATGTGCACTTTTGAGTACAAAACTCCCCCAAAAAAATGCTATCAGCGTAAATGTTTTTTTCTGAAATTTGGTGAGTTGTTATTTATCTCTATGGGTCATGATTTATTGCTAATTTGGGAAATTTTTGACGAAATGTCTGTTCACCTCTAAGAAATCACAATGACAAAGCATTTTTCTACTGGCTAAATTTATATAATGGATACGGTATCATAAGAATGGCAGTAATCTAAATGCATGTAAAAAAAAATCATTCACTGAGTTTCATCTCTCATTTTAGCATTTTCTTCAGCAGTGTAATTTGTTGCACAAATTTATTATAAGATAAATGGTTTTTTCAGAATAAGCATTCAGATGAATAAAGCTGCAAAGGAGGACATTTTAGGCTTATCAAACCATATGGGGAACTTTTGGGCAAAAGGCTTTAAATTTAACAAGCCTTAGTAACTAATTTATGTACATCTGTGCCATTTCATGAGCTCCAGAGTTCAGAATCTCTAACAAGCATAGCAACGTTTTACGCCATCATTTATGTGCACAGGAAACGGCAGCATGACATAATAATGCAATGTACAATAATGCTATCAAAAATAAATTTGAAAGTCATTCTACCAATTAGTCTTAGCAACTATTAGTAATCAGGCAGAATAAACTCTGATAGGTTTAGTTAATTAAACATTGAAGGTGAGTTTACCAAAGTCCTTTGATTCTGGCAATGGGACGCCACTGTCTGCCACCATCTGGCTATGCCTTTCATTATAAGTAACTGACATGACTCCGAAATAATGTTTGCAGGACCTAGGACATTTTTATTATTGATCTTTTGTTTCTGGCTCCATACATCTTTTCCTTGTCTCCCCAATGGTTTAAGCCAAAAGAGGAGAGTTAAGAATGGTTGTGAAAACTAAGCAATGGGGGTGAGCCCATACTGTCTTCCAGGGAGCAAAGAGATCAGGTAATGAGACGTCCATGTTAATATTGTGGCCCTAGCCTGCCTGCACTGACTGAATATATACTGTAATGAGGTCTCCACTGAGTCAGTAAGTGTTGGAACTACAAAGAGAGAAGCAAGAGTGGCTCAAGATTGCGTGTTTTAGAGGACAGGGCATGATTTTCTGCTCTCTCCCAAAGTTAGTTGTGGGGCGTCATGCTTGCTCACACGCATGCGTGCACACACACACACACACACACAGTAAATCTGGCATCCAAATTTGGCAAAATTACAGGTCAAACGAGGAGACTAATTATAGGTCTTGCTCTTTGGCATACAGTGGATAAAGTTAGGATGCTGTCAGGTGAAACCAACCCCTGCATCAGCACTTTGACTCCACTGACTCCACCTTTGCGGTTACACATATGCATATTTTGAAGTACACTGTAACTGCTGGAGCTCAATCTAGCTTTCTGTTGCCTTTCTTCTCAGGAAAGTAACAGAAGGCTCATTCTAAATACTTTTGCTTCTTCCGTTTCATCCTAACTTTTCTTCCCCTTACTGTCAAGTCTGTAAGTATTTGGACTGTGACACAATTTTCATAATTTTTGCTCTGCATTATACCACAATGCATTTAGAAATCTTCTTTCAGTGATTTAAGCCATTCTTGCTTACCCCCATTTTACGGGCCGCAAAGAAGCTCACGCCCCATTCCTACCCAGTTCCTCTCAACCTGTTGCTCAAGTGCCCACTGTTGGCCAGACAGACGCTCGTCAGTGAGATTCTAAGCTTGCTAATGATCGTGTATCCTCCGCCCTGGTTCTGAACTTGTGATAGTTTCGACCAATGAGTGTAAAGATGTAGGGGCTGACAGGCATGTGCTTCGGAGAAGAGCCGTGAACTGTCTCTCTCACTCCTGAGCTGGCAATAGGGGGTTACATACGAGCAAGCCTAGTACATAGTTCTCAGATTGGGCATTCCAAATTCAGGTGGGATTAGAGATGCCAAATTTATAAAAACAAGAAAAGAAAAAAAAGCAGTTGACAAACACCATTCTCCACGACAGGAAACCGGTGAAGTACATAAGGCGAATCTGACAAGTTTTTTTTATTATAGCCAGGAAAAGCAGAAGTCTGCACCATTTTTTGTCTGTATTTTCTTGTCTGACAATAAACAGTTAATTCTTAACAGTTGATAACACAGCTGGTATGATAATGAAAAGCAGCAGACAACTTTACGACGCCTGTAAAACCTCTTGTGCCGTGGCTTTTTGCCGACTACGCTGGACAACAAACCCACGTGACCAGATTCATGACCTCTCAAGAGGTATCCCTATATGCACTGGATTAGTTTGTGCAACATCATTCATTAAGCCTAAATGGATGAATATTAGCTCCCAGCTACCATTGACTGATTAGGATATGCTATCAATCTATGCAAGTTTCCAGCCTCTGAGCAGTCTTCCTCATAAGCTAGCTACCAAATTTTATTATTTTTTCATGTTGGCTTGGCTGTGACATTGGTTAGCACATCCCACAGTGTTAATGCAATGTTACAAGTAAGGTAACATTTTTTAATATGCAAACTAACTTTCGATAAAACTTGTGAGGAGACCCATCGAAACAATGCAGACTTAGAGAGTCTTGGTTGATGAGTTCAAATCAGTGGCCGTATGGGAGAGAGATTCTTTAGTTTACATTTCAGAATGAAAACCGGTTATCTTTAAAATTTTTTTCAATTTCTGGTCATCTTTATTCTTATATATATTTTCATTACGGGCCAACTACAAGCATAATTAATATGTAATAGGCACGCTTATCAGCAGATTTAGTTTTACTCTCTCATTCAGGTGTGCAAAGGTTTTAAGGACAGTGATACTTGATGGCATATAATTGGTAGCCTTTGCTTCCCTCAGGGGGTGTCGTTAGCACTCAACTCAAGAAATTCTTAGATGCAAATGACATTTCATCCAAGTATCAATCTGGTTTTTGGAAACGACATAGCGCCATCACTGCCACTTTCAAAGTATTTAATGACATAATTGGGGCAATAGACTGAAAAAAAAATTGCAATCTATTTATTGATTTAGCAAAAGCATTTGATTCCATTGACCACAGTATATTGATCAGTATCCTTCATCGCATTAGCTTTTCTAAGCATGCAGCATCTTGGTTTGCCAACTATTTGTCTGATAGAATGCAACGTGTTCGGATGGCAGGATCTACCTCCTCTTTGCTTACAGTTTCAAAGGGTGTACCACAAGATTCAGGTCTGGAGCCAATATTGTTTTCCTTCTATGTTAGTAATTTATGTAAAACCTATGAAATGCTATGTACCATTTTTACTCCAATGATACTATTATTTACTGTTGTCTGTCAACTGTTGTTTATGCCTTAAAAACCAAAATTGGTTTTTAATGCAGACAAAACAACTTATGGTGTTTTCAAACTCTGCTGAATTACCGCTGTATCTTCCGAACGTTCTGACCGCTCAAGGTGAAGTAATTGTACTGGTATCCAGTTATACGTACTTTGGCTTTGTCATTGATCGACAGTTATCTTTTAAGTGTCACATTGCCAATCTGGTTTCCAAGCTAAAGGTGAAATTAGGCTTCTATTTTTGGAACAATTCCTGCTTTTCATTTAGAGGTATAAAATATCTAGTATCATCCACTTTCTTCCCTTTGATAGATTATGGGGATGTGTTATGCTTCAGCCGGATGTTTGCGATCATGGGATTCTGTGTATCATTGCGCTTTAAGATTCATCCCTGCATGGTAACATCTCACCGACCATTGTATCTTGTACGCAGAATCTGATTGGCCTTCTTTGTATGTACGCAGACGTATGCATTGGTTGGGTTTTATTTATAGAACTGTCCTTGGGCTGGTCCGTTTGTATTTGTGTACATATATCCTTAGAAGCCAAAGAATATGGCCTTCGCTCAAAGCATACTCTGCAATTGATTTTTCCGCGTGTCCGCAAAGAATTGGGAAAAAGCGCATTCAAATCTGCTGCCCCTTTTATATGGAAAACCCTTCAACAAGATTTAAAATTGCCAGAATTAATTATATATGATGCCTTCACTTTGATTTGAAAGGACCTTTAGCGTAAATCCATTAGACAGAGTTGCTACACTTAATTATCATCAGTGTCATCAAAAATCTGCATTTTATATGATCAACATTTATTATTTGTATGTCTGCTCTATACTTTGCTCCATTTTTGCCTCTCAATGTTGTGTTTGTTGATTTTAATATTGAGTTAGAGATGTGTGTTGCTGCCTTTCATGGCCAGGTGTCCCTTGCGAAGGCGGTCCTAGATCTCAATTGGCTAATTACCTGGTTAAATAAAGGTTAATAATAATATTAATAATAAATTTATGATGTGCCATGCCATTGTATCAGAGATATACAGTATATTTGTGTGTTTAAGTTACTCTGTCACTTTGAAATAGCTGTACTATGAAATGGACTTTCCCATGTTAGCGATAAGTCATGGGGATAACACTGCTCTGAAAATACTCTTTTTTTTTTAAGATTATTTTTTGGGAATTTTTCCCTTTATTTGATAGTTATGCAGTGTAGAGAGACAGGAAGGTTGGGGAGAAGAATGGGGGAAGACCTGCATCAAATGAACCGAGCCAGAATCGAACCCAGGTTGCTGTGGGAAGGACACAGCCTTATGGCACACTGTAAAAAGTGATTTTGGAGAATGGTTAATATAATCTATGCAAACTATATAAAATTTACTTGATTATTGTAGTCAGCCAAAGAATTATAAAATAATGGGTAAAATTTACACAGACTACCTATTTGTTAACAGTAACAACTGTTACATGGAAGATAGGGTAAAAAATACCCCAAAGCCGTGAGTCCTGTGCTCCAAATTGCGCATGAGTCAGACCGTGTATTTGAGCGAGCGGGACAGGGAACTCTTGGACTGCCATCTTCCTCTCGCTCCGGCTGCCGTCGAACCGCAGAAGTGAAGGTAAGCTATTTCCATAGGGCTATTGCTGTGTATAGTGCGAATGCAAATGTTATTTTATGAAATGATGAGACATTCCACTTTCACCTGTATTTGGCGCGAGTCTGTATTACGTGCCATTACTTGAAACAAAAGTTTGAATCTGTCCCTGTCCCCCTCTGTGTGAAGCTGTTGTATTGCACTTTACTCCGTGTTTTTTTTCTGTGATGATTTTCTGGATTAAAAACATTGAAATGGGTCTGCCGGATAGCACACTCGGTTATGGCACTGAAGTGACTAACGTTGCAGATTCGAGCCCCGGTCAGATCAACCAGCAGGGGTCCGCAGCTTCAGAAGTAGTGCGCAATTAGCCAATGCGCGACAGGGATGCAAATCGGGAAGGACCAGCTGGGAAGGGTTAATAGATTAGAGGTTCCCCTAGGCGCCTCCTGTTGACCAGATTGACGGTACTAAAATAAGATTCTGAAATAAAACATTTTTGAGTATCTGCCCTTGCTGTGGACTAGAGAAGGTTTGACTAATGAATGGGTAAGAAGCAGTAGTGAATGGGTGCATGCTTTGGAGAAGAGCTGCGAGTTATGTACACTCTTTCGATGGCCACAGGGAGTTGCATTTGTGAGAAAAGCCTAAGTACTTGTGCATAGTTCCCTAATTGGATATTCCAGATTCGGGGAGGGATTGGAGATGCCAAATTAAAAAAAAAAAACATTGAGATGATAATCATCTGAAATTCTTTTTTGGGGGGGGAAATCTTACCTTATCTGAATAAGTAATGGTCATTAACTGATATTCATTTACTTTTATAAGTAATTATCAGGTATTACCTATTAGCAATTAAGATATAATTTCACCCAATGTCATTGAGTAAGTAGCTGTAGAATATATACATAAATGTGAGTTAAATTTAACCCAATTTATTTAAGTATTTCATAGCTTTTTATTTAAGTTATTTTCTACTCAATGCATGGAATTTAATCTACCCAAAAAAAGTCCCTAGCGGCCTGCATCCCCTGCCGCTCCAGAGGCTCCAGTGGTCTGCATCCCCTGTTACTTTAGCAGCTTGTATCCCCAGCCGCTGCAGAGGTTCCAGCAGCTTGTATCCCCTATTGCTCCAGAGATCCAGTGGTCTGCTTTGTTCGTTGCTCCAGAGCCCCCCCCAGATATTCTGATTCCATGGCTACCTGCCTTCATTTACTTATTCAATTATCTCCTCAGTTCTCCCTCCTAATGATCACACCTAGTTTTAGTCAGTTGAGTGCTGTCCCCTTGTCTATTTTAGCCTCAGTTTTCCTCCTCACTGGCAGGTAACCTTAATGTGTCACACTCCTCTCTTTTGTTTAGTGCACTCCCTTTTCTGTTATCCCTAAGTTTTGTATCAGTTTTATTATTTCACTTTCTTTATTTAATCAACTCCTCCTGCACCTGGGTCCTCATTCTCCATCACTCTCCTCGTGCTCTTTTAACACCTATGGGCGCCAGAATGTTACAATCACTTGCAGTAAGAAAACAGTTAATAGAACTGAACATCAGTATAGTCTTTCCATGACAGTATACATACTGGTTTGCTTGACAAAAAATACTTTTGTATTTCATTTAAGTCTGAGACCGTATTTAGATTTGTGACCCCCCAAATATACCGAATTTAACACATTGACTGATCTGAGCCCCACTTGTACACTTGCTCCTTAATTATCCTGCATTATTTCAAGTGGCACAGTATTGGGCTAATGCAATAATATCATGTGTAAACTAGCTTAGAATGTTGAGGTTGCAGTCCAAAAATATAAGGGCCACTTCAGCAGAAAGTGGAATTTGCAGAACTGCTCAAAATCAATCAAAATGACGCCAGGCAGGCGGTCATTGGTGCATTGACATGTTTTAACTCAAAAGCTATATTTTTCAATGAGTCCAATTTTGACCTTCAAACAAGACTGCCTGTAGGTGCAACCTAGTATATGGCTGGGCCGCCAAGTGAGAATGTGGGCCCAGGAAAAGGGTGCTAAATGAGGGAAAGCTCACGCAATTTTATGCAGCAAGTTTGGTAATGAGCTGGAGCTGATAAATTATTTACAAAGTGGCTGGGGAGAGAGTGAGCGTGTGAAAGTGAGAGTGTGAGTGAGTGTGAGAGTGTGAGTGAGGGAGTGGGAGTGAGTGAGAGTGTGAGTGAGGGAGTGGGAGGTGGGAGGGTCCTGAGTAAGGAAAACATCAAAAGCGAGTAATACATTTGAATAGAAAAAGAGCTAGAGTAAGGGTAGCAGTTAATGATTTTGTGAATGTCAATATGAGAGAGACAGCAGCAGCAGATGTAGATAGCAGTTAGTGTGAATGTATGCAACGTATATTCATGAATCTTAATGATCAAAGTTATCATTACAGTCACGCTAAACGGGGACGTGACATCAATTTCGTGAGCACATGGCAGTTCCTATATAGTGAGGGTGTAACTCTTTTTTCCCCATGTTTTGAGCATGTTTTGGACAAAGAATCCACAGTTTCAAGTAAAACCGCTTAATAAAGATGTTCGAGTGAAGGAGCTGCCATGTGTTTACATACATTTGATATTGGTGATGAATTAATACGGTTAACTATGTGACAAAAAAATTGAAATGCAATTAATTTTAATGAATTTATAACCTATTGAAAGTTGGTTTGTAGTTAACAGCAAGATCATGAGAATTGTTTATTCTATAATTTAATTTCATTTTGTTTGATTTGGCTGAGAAACTGATGTGATTTCCATTAGTCTTTCATCATAGGACTTACGGTCAGCAATTTTCCACCAGAATTCCTCTCTGGCCTTAATAGCAGCAACAGTGTTGCTTTTTACTGTTTTTTATATATTTACATTCTTCATAACTGTCTATAATCACGACCCACTCCTCCTAGGAGATTTTCTGTAATAAAATCTTTTTAAAAAAGTAATCACCTAGCAACCACTCACATTATATCCAATAAACAAGTGCATACATCAACCAAAATGAATGCACTACCATAAATCTCAATTATAATTTCGTAAGTTTCCACCTGAGTGCATAATCATGCAGTCTTTCACTTGTCCAACCAAAGAGTGTAAAACCTCATATGGGTCTCCCATTAAGCTGCTGGCAGCGCCCCCTGGTGGCATGGGGGGAGATAACCCGCAGTGTTACGGCTCCTGGATCAAGGATAGCTTCCACGGAGAAACATACAGTACGCGATCGGTCATTTTATGAACGGAAATAGGGTCGATTGCCGCATGAAACGCTCTTTTGTTAAAAGAGTGTACAGTGTTGAAAGCACAAAACCGACATTAACAAAGAAAGATCACGACCACCATTGTGGTACCAATTATCTCTGATTGTGAGTTCAGGGTTTGTTGAGCCGGCTCTCTGAAATACAGCCTGTCTATCTGTGTCTCCCAAAAAGCCGCTGACGGTGCCCCCTGGTACCACAGGGGGAGATAACCCGGAGTGTTACTGATTCTGGATCAGGGATAATATCTTCGGGTAACGTGCAGCACATGATCGGTCATTTTGTGAACAGAAATAGGGTCAATTGATGCATGAAACACTTTTTCGTTGAGAGCGCGTACAGTGTTGAAAGCACAAAAAGGAGATTAACAAAAAAAAAGATTACAACCACCATTATAGTACCATTTCTTTCTGATTGTGAGTTCAGGGTTTGTTGAACCAGCTCACTCAAATATAGCCTGTCTGTGTTGAACTTGCTTCGTATTATACCCCCCGGGAGATATGAGTGACAAACACCCGGCCAGCCAGCCAGCAAATCGTCGGCCAACCAATCGTTGAAGTTCTTGCTCGCATCCTGACCAATTGCTGAGGTCAGTCGTCGGCCAACCAACCGTTGAAGTTCATCCCCACCGGCCGACAAATCGCTGAACTTCTTCCTCGCCGGCCAGCCAATCGTTGAACTTGATCACTCAGGCAGTCAATCAGTCACTCAGCGACATTCACGTTTATAGGGGCCTGGCCGCAATTCGCGGCCCAGTCCAAAAAACAGAACCTTTTTCAGGCACTAGAAAAAATACATTAGGTTTTGGGGCCTAGGAATTTAGTATTTTTCTGTCTACCAATAATCCTTCCATCAACAAAAAACAAATAAAAAAATAAAATAAAATTGGGCAAATCCTAGATGGTCACTGCCTGAATTTAAAAAAATTTTTTTATTCCTCACGAAGAACCAGGAAGCGGTCTTGATTTTCCTGAAATATTAAGGATGAAACTGTGCAGATTTGCTCAATGGGTACTGAACTCATGAGCTCTTAATCCCATTATTCATTGCACAAATATCAGTGCCAAAATCTATTTAAGTTTGATTTCTTAAGGGACAAATATTATTTTATGCCGGCCCTTGTCTGATTTTAATCAGACAATATATGATAATATGTCTAATTAGCTTGGCTGCTGTTTGTTGGACAAAACTGGCAAAATGAAGAAGTAAGAGCATCAAAGATATTTATTTGTAAGTAATAATCGTGCATATTGCAGCCTGTTGTCAGGGCATCTGCTTTTTTAAGAGCGCAAATGAAAGCAACATTACTTGTAGCAGATGGTGACAGGAGTAATATCCTGCTGCTGCCTATTTTTAAACCGCTCATCAAGTTTCTCAAAGCATTTAACAGCGTTTTTTTGTATGTCTGATCCTCAATGCTCGACAACAGAAACAAGAATATCCTTCAGATGATCGCAAGTGTGAACCATTCAAGCTTCTCATTCAGAAACTCCCTAAGTCTCTTCTTGTGAGCCGGCACCACACTGCCCCCTGCCTGTGACTTTGTGTCAATTGTTTCCAGTGGTAGTTTACTTTTTTTCTTTACTCCGCTCTTTTGACTCTCACCTGACATGCTTTGGTTTTGTGATGAGTTACTGGAATTTTTATTTGGTTTTGTTTGGATACATGCATACTCTGAGTACTTGTATGATTTTGGTCAAGCAGGTTTTTTTTTTTTTTAATTATTCTGAGAAACTGATTTAAAAACATGATTTTTGGGACGTTGACAAATTTTGATTGATTTCGCTCTGCTGTCCTCATTAGATCTGTAATCAAATAATGAAAGTGCACTAGAAGTGTAAATTCTCTACTTTTATTACAAAAATAATTTTATTTCTATAAAACCATAATTTCAATAATAAATTTTATTTTTATGAAGCCATTATTTCAATGTATAAAAATCACAAAACCTTTAGTATCTTCCCTTCGCTTTTTGAGGGGATCAACATTTTTGGGAAAATGGCTTTGCCAGCATCTCAAGTGCTTTATTGTTAGAGGAACGTAGCAGCTTTTAGTATCTAGTCTTCATTCGAGACTTCTAAATCCAAATTGGAAAAAGTAACTTACACCTGACTTCAAACTTTCTGTAGGGAAAGTGCATAGAGCGGCTTAGCAGAGAAGTATACTTTAGCAAGACAATGTTGGGGATGTTGGATACCAAGGTGACAGAGGCTGTCAGCATTATCACCATGGTTCGCCAGCAAAATGCGCATAAATGTTGGCTAATTATGAAGATTGTAGGCACAGCGGCACTATTAATTCTGTCTCTCACCAATCAGCAACATTCTTCAGTAGTAAAGTAAATCAAAAACAAAGATACAGAGGCTCAACTGCAAGTGAAAATGATGAGTAAGCTGAAAAAACACATTGGGGTATTTAATGTTTGCTCGTAAATATTTAAAACCTTATATAGCTTGGAGAGATTTGAGAAAAGGTGTTGTTGACAGATGTGCCAAAAATCTATGTGCAGGACTTTATTCAAAATCTCTCCAAGCAGCATCAACTTCAGTCTGTTATTGTTCATTCCTCTCTCTCAAAACCACTAGAGGTCACTACATTGTAGGCAAAAAGTTCAGTCTGGTCTGGAATCTATTGGCTTAACAAGTTCCAGTAACTTCAGGAAACTAGGGCTCATCATGCATTACATATTAATAATATATTCACTATTTGCTTGTTGTTTTTTATGCTTTTTGATATTCACAATTTCTGTGCTGAAAGACATCTTGGAATTAGAGTTCATTTGTTTTCTAGTGGCATAAATATAGAAGTATTTTTAACCACCCTGTTATGAGCAATCCATATTATTTGTAGTTGCATCAAAAACTAATTTATTTCTGCTATTCTGTTATTTAGCTATTTTTATTCACTTCGTCATGAAGCATTCTTTAAGAATTTTTGAGACCCTTTTCCAACATCGACACACTGTTTATGCATGTTCGTTCTTGCAGTCCAGCTGAACTATAAGTGTGTTGATCCATCTAGGATACAAGTCATGCCTGCTAAATGTCTGCCTGATGCTGCTGTTTTATCCTTTTTTCTTCAGAGAACCTCAGTAGAGAACAAGCCATGGGTACTGGCTCATCTAAATCCTCCCAAATCCGATAATCACGCTTTTTGGGAACAGCACCTACTCACACAGTAATTATGCTTCAGGACCGTAAGCCCTCGTGATATTCATCATCTCCACCCAAAAAAAAAAAAAAAAATCGCCATTGACTCTGACTGAAATCTATCTACTAGCATCTGTCTGAATGTGACCATGCAGCTTCTGTGATAATTTCGAAACCCAGGTTTCTCTCAATGGATAGAAGTCATATAAACAATTAGGCATGATTAAACATACTGTATATGGTTCAAAGGAAGCACATTGTGTTATTAATCTAAAGAAATCCTTTGTCTTCACATATTGATGTGTATTAATTTACACATTAATTGTGATACCATTATCACGTGATCTTATCTTAACCCCTTTGTGGAGTAGCCAAATCTGGCTATTTATGTGTTACCTTATTTAAGGCTTAATGTTTTCAACGTGATTTCACTGAAGCGTTAAAGACCAACATGCAAGCTTGATTGTATTCACTGTACATTTTTCTACAGACTGCAGAGGGTTATTTGGAAACATAGAGCCAGTTGTTTTGCTATACATATGGTAAAATATTTAAAATTTAATGCTTTCAGAGCCTATTTAATCATAATCTAGCAAGAGTGGGCGCAGATCTCTGAAAATTTAACTGTGCATTAGCAATGTACACTAGCAATCAAAATATTTGAACACTATACTGATGCTTTTATCAGTTTTTTATGAAAATATAAGCATTTCTTAGCAGGTGGAAAATTCAGGGGTCAGAAAAGTGAAAATCCTGTCAGGATTTCTTGCATTATTGAAGTTATCTTAATGATTTCCATGAAAAGTTCTGCCTCCTGGAGCAGCAATTCTGCCAGATGGCAAATCCAGGTGACTGGATCAAAATTTGGAGGATTTTTACTTTCTGAACCTAGATTTTCCACCTCTGGTTATTGTTCATGTAAGGATAGTGACCCAAATTTTGAAGTGAATTAAACATTTATATTCGCAAAATAACAGGTAAACTAATTCTTCCATTTTAAAACAAAGAATTTAAAATCAACTTATTGAGGAAACTGGATCAAAATAATCATGAAGACTCAAATCGCAAGTGCGGCATATCCCTGAGAGCTAAACTTTCCAAGCCATACATTATTTTAAACTTGCACCTTTTGTTGCCAGTTAATTTAACTGGAAAGTTTTTGGCCGTTATTTTAACTGTAATTATAGAAGAAGTATTACAGCAGAGTTCCGTGTATGTTAAGTGTAAACCACGGTTAAATGCATGCAGGACTCAACTTACAGTTTTGTAAAATAACTGGCAAAAAAGGTGCGAGTTTCTAACAGTGTAGTACTGTCCTATTGTATAAACAGTGCCTTGATTCTGCTGAGCAGTTAGATTAATCTAAGGTTTATATCTCTTTTTTGTGATTTCATTTTTCATCTCTGACTACTTAAAAATTGGTAAATGAAAAATTTTGAACGGTAGTGCTTTACTCACTAACACATCATGTGCATTACTGAATGCCACTCAGGACTTATGTAGTAAAAGGAAGGTGTCACTACAATGTTTATTATGGGAGATAGCCAACAAAGCTAGGACTGCTGCTTGTTTTTCATCACATTAAAAACTATCCAGATTTGAGAAACCTTCAGTGAGTAACCTGTGCAATCATGTGATATACGTTAAACACAAAAGCATAAGCATATCTAATAAATGCAGCACATTTTGGAGGTTTTATGTCTTGATCCTATCCTGCGTCTCCTCGGGGGGTGGTGGTGGTAGCAGGAGTAGTCGTTGGAGTTGGGGCCGGTCGTGGGATCAGTCCTGGGAAGAAGGGCCACAGGGGAAAGCGATAAACTGGGTAGTGGAAATATTTTGGGTGCTGGAAGTATATCACCTGTCAGAAAATTAACGCATGTCAGATATTTGGTTGCTGTCGAGGCAGTTCTCAACAACATACACTGCCCGGCCAAAAAAAAAAGTCGCTCACTCAAATATTTAGTTGGAACCCCTGTGGCTTTGATTACAGTGCATATTCGTCTCGTCATTGTTTTGACATCTATATGCAATGCCAGAACATTTATCTTCTATCAGAAATGCCATAATTTTTGGCCGAGATCTTATCCTCTCGACATAATAGTTGAACCACTCGGTGGTCTTTCTTGAGCACATCCCAGGAACTTTTAATGTGTTTAAGGTCAGGACTTTGTGGTGGCAAATTTGTTTGTGAAAATGATTCCTCATACTTGTTTTTGTCATTCATGGTTTTCTTTGCTAAATACAGGCCAATAACTTGCCTGTTCTGAAATACTATAACATCTTTTCCACCATCAAGGTGGAAATCCGACATGATTTTTTAAGAAATGAGTTGCAACGCACTTCATCAGTCAGGATTAAAATGATTATTTCCAGCTGAGACATATTAATAACCGCAATAATGATCCAATTATAGAATTTGTTCATTAGTTTCCAAACGGTGACTTTTTTTTGGCCGGGCAGTGTAGTTAACCTAAGGAAAGCCGTCCTTGCAACTGCAACAAAGGAGCCAAATGGTATGTTTTTCCCACATTCCCACTTTGTTCATGGAACAAATCTTTTTTTTTTGCATGTATGGAAAAATGCTAATAAAGTATTTCATACAAAAAATAATAATAAGACAGAAGATGGACATACCTCATCACTTTCAGAGTAGCTCCGGTAGTGGGGATGAAACGACAGCTGTTAAAAATAGTTCAGTTAATTCAAATAATCAGTTTAGTTTTCCACAACTGAGCACTGATCCATTCCTGCCACTGCATGCACCCCTGCTGTAGCTGGTTGTACCTCAAGAAATATAATGCATATTCTACTTGAGAAAAATTTTTAAAAATGATAAATAGTAACCATAATAGTATCTGGTATGACAACACCAGAAGTCAGAAAAATACTCACAACTCCAGAAAAAGCCAAAGAAAGGACCAAGATGAACATTACAGAATTCATGTTGGATGCTGTAAATAAAATTGAAAAACAGATTTCTCTTCCAAACGTACTGAATCATTCTTGTTTTACAGTCATCTGCTAGTATGTTCATTATACGCAATTATAGGTATATATATATTTATATACATTACATGCAGAATAATGGGAAAGTGGTTACCTTCGCTGGTCATGGACACTTCATTTGTGATTCGGCTGAGACAGATCTGCTGTCAGTTCCCATGGCTTGTTTAAATATGCAGCGACTCCAGGTTTATTTCAAGTCTTGTTAGAGCAGTGACTCTCCTTAAATTGATAAGTAGGATTAACAATGAAAATATTTGACGTGTTTTCCTGTATGTAAAAATGAAGAGGCATGTACTTAAGCCTTTTGATACACTCAAACACTTTCAAAAGATTCAAAATTATATATATATTATTAGGAATGATTCTAAATAAAGTAGCTAGTTTTTCAGGCTAAAAAAAGCTCAAGTGTGCAACTTCATGTGATGGACATGTGGTGAACTTTTTAGGTTGGCAGTCCATTGCACAAGCTTGTTTTTTTTTGCCACACCCTGCAGTGACATAGCCTAGACACATGAGGCCACCAGAGTCTTTGCAGAATTTAAAGACCATGGGTCTCCATTGACAAAGGCCAGCTCTGTGAGATATTATGGGAGATTTTAGCTGGCTAGTCTTTATAGCATCCCACATACAGGTATTTCATGGATTCAAGCATATCACATGTATGTCATTTTATAGTTTCACATGTTCACTACAGATTGCATTCAGTGCAAAATATGTTTGTCTCATCATGATCTGATTTCATAGTCCTTAGTTTGTATGCATTTAAATAGCATAATTCACACACGCGCGCGCGCGCGCACACACACACATAAATATACATGTAACTTTTTTCAAAATTCAAAATATTTGCAGCAAAATTGTCTTACCCATGTTGGCTTGTCTAAATCAGATTGTTCCAATTATTCAGAAGAGGCAATCTGTTTCTAAATAGATAAAAGTCAGAGAACAGACCTCTTTCATCCAGCCCCAACTCAAAGTAAGTTGGGAGAAATATGTTTGAATGCGTTTTACAGAGGAGGATATCAGTCACTTGGGAGAGATGATTGATGGGATAAGTTTCTATTGTTATGTAGAAAACCAGCTAGATCATTCCTTTTTGCTGTCTTTGTTGATGCATGCATTTCATATGCTTTTTTTTGACACAAAGATCATAATGTTGGCCAAGATGTTCCAATCATGCAGTGAGCCGTAGTTGCCACTCATTGCCCAATTTTAAGACAACATTAGAATGAATGGTTCAGACTATTTGATGACTCATTCTGACAAGTGCATATGAAAGGACAACAAATGGTTGCTTTTCTTCCGACACATAAATTTCCATACATGTATTGTTTAGGATAATTAGTTATGTGTACAGCAGTCTTTGTGTTTGAGCTCTTGTGTAAACGCCCGTGGTTTTGTGCAGGTTTTTCTCACACATTTTGTAATGCACTGATTGTGAAACAAATGGGTATTATGTTTATGACTGTTCATGCAATGCATGGTCCTAGGGTGCGTTTCCCAAAATCGTAGTTGCTAACTAAGTTAGCAACTTACATAATTTGTCCATTCACAGTCAATGGGTCCAACTATGTTGGTTACCATCTGTGATTTCTGGAAACACATCCCCGGTCAGTTAGGTGCAATGCAATTGCAATTACATTTGTGGGTAGGCCATCACTGCAAAGCTTGCTGCCACAGTGCTTGCAACATTTGTGCTCATTTCCACCCTGACAATGCAATGAAATAAACATTAGGATACCACATTCACCAGCAGTTCAGTTATTTGCAATATTGACAATATTTTAAACTTTATCATGTCAAACATACAAATAGCACAGAAAATTAAGTGTATCAAGAAATTATTATACAGTAAGTTCATTCATTCATTTTCTATACCCGCTTATTCCTCACTAGGGTTGCGGGTATACAGTAAATTTCATTCATTATTATTTTATTTATTCATTTTTTATAGAGTGCCTTCCTTAGACTCAAGGTCACTTTACTTGGCACACAGAGTATTAGAAATTAATAGGTGATAAAAACATGCAAGGAAAAAGACCACACATAGAATGAAGGACAATAAAGACAATAGAACGACATTAAAAAAATTAAGGGGGTGAGCAAGAGTGATATGACTGAGAGGATGTGTTTTTAAGCTGTGATTTGAATGAAAAAATATGAAGAAATTGCACTAAAAGTTAGTGGTCATGAGTATCAAAGTTTTCGAGGCATAACATGGAATGCCCTGCCACCCATACTCCCGACACTAAATCTCGGGACAATAAGCAAACTGGAACCTGAGGACCTAACAGCACGAATGAGAGTGTAAGCTCAGTGAGATATTGAAGGGCAAGGTTTAGGAGGACGCTGAATGTTAAAAGAAGCATTTAATAAATAATTCTGAATGATACAATGCAGTTTAAGGAGGATAGGAGTAATGTGGGCAGGGCGACTGGTGTGAGTAAGGTCTCTGGTAGCACTTCTTTTTCTTTCAGAAATCTCTCCTCTGGTACCAGTCAAGCATTGCTTCTTGGTATTTGATGTACAGTTGGGTCCATAAATATTTTCACAGAGACACAATTTTCATTGTTTTTGTTTTCTATGCAACCACAACGGATTTGAGAGGGGAAAAAATCTGAATGTGCGTGAAGTGCAGAAGTTCAACTATGCTCTTCCAAAAAAGACACTATACAAATATTGAATTATTGATTACACTTTCTTTTCAATATCTTTTCCACATTTGTCAAAACATTTCATGTATAATAAATTGATGCTAAAAACAATGTATAGTTTCTTTTTCGGAAGAGTATACTACTACAATTTCAATTGTTGAGTTTTTTTTTCAAAATGTTTTCTTAACCATGTTTGGATTGCCTACATTTTATGCACAACCCCTTCAGTTTTAAGTGCTCAAAAGTAATTGTCAGTGTCGGTGTCACAGGGGCTATAGCTACAGCCTTAGTCACCGGGTAGGTCCACATGATATTGGTAGTGGTGCTGGTGACTCATGATAAGTTCAGAGAGCTGCCTTTTAGTGCAGACGTGAACTAGAGGCACATCAGTCTTAAAGCTTGGTGTAAGTGCAGGGCCTTTGTGCTGCAATAAGTGGATGGAGTTGACTGTTTTAGACTACATAATTATGGTTAATTGCTTCAAAGTTATAACTCTTAAGGGTAACTCGGAACCTGATAAGAAACAGCATTTTAATTTGTCTGCAGATTTATCTAGTGCCCTGCTGCATTTTTTGTGTCTTTTTCTGAGGATCCTTTCCCACCTAAACACTGAGTCCATGGATCAAGCCCTGTTCCTCACCATGCGGTCGCTGACTGCAGGAGTTCTGCTGTGCAGACCATTCCTGATCCAGTTCCACCCTATCCTTGCCTCGCCACTTCCTGGAGCTACAGATGCTGCTGCTCAGTGGTTTTAAAGAGTTTTTTTATGAACTTAAATTCAAGATTATTAACTGCCAGAAGGGGATGGCTCCCCCATTACAGTGGGGTTCCTCTTGAGATTTCTTTCCATGGCAGTTTTTTCTCACCAATGTTTTAGGATTTTTCTTCCTAGTAGTCCCCCCCCCCCCTCATTTGCTGTTTTTGAGATTAGGCCGGGCACTGTCCGTTTTCCCCAGTGACGCGTCGTTTTGGCAGTCCATCTGTGGAAAGTGCTATAAAAAACTGTAATTGAATAAAATGAACAGACTCTGTTACTCATTAAATTGCTTGGTGATTTTCTGCCAAGCCTTCACTGCGGCTCTCCTCCGTTCTTATGATGCGATTGAGGTGTTTTGCCTTCAGCAAGTGAAATGCGTGCTCAATTGGATTCAGGTCACATGATTGACTTTTCTGTGGTAGAACATTCCACTTTTTTCCCATAAAAAATCTTGGGTTGTTTTTGCAGTATGCTCCCAAGTCATCATCCGTCTGTACTGTAATGGGTCGTCCAATTAGTTCTGATGCATTTGGCTGAATCTTAGCATATAATCTATATACAATTGAGAATTCATCCTCCAGCTTTTGATGATGGTCTCATCACCAGTAGACTCAAGAGAATCAGGTCAATTCGGAGCCATAGATGCCCATACATAACCACTGTTCACAGATGAGGGGGTATACCTCAGATTATGCAGTTCCTTCCCTTCTCAATATTTTTCTTGTCCTATCATTTTGGTATAAATTGATATTTGCCTCATTTGTCCATAGGATATTGTTCCAGAACTATGGAGGCATTTTTAGATATTTTTCAACAGGTCTTTTGTTTTTGAGCCTGAGCAATAGTTCATATGTTAAAATAACGTAAAATTTATGTAGTCAGGTGAATTATTCTCTTGATTCTGACTTTGGCACTTGTGTGCCAACCTCCTTCAGAATGTTGTTAATTGGGGAAATTGTTGTGAAGGGGCTTTTCTGATCAAGGGAAAGAATTGTTTTGTCATCAACAGCAGGTGTCAACAGTTGTCATCTGTGGTCTTCCTTTTTGTATTTGTGAGCTCATCAGTCCTTCATTTCTTTTAAAGAATATTCCAAAAGGTTCGGTTGGCCACATTTAGTGATTTCTCTTCGTTCTGGTAGGTTTATGATTTTTCAGCCTAAGCTTGCTTTACTGGCACGGACAGCTCTTTGGATATTCCAAATGAAAACGTAACTATTGAAATCTACTGTGGACCTTTTATGTATTCACTTTTAAATGGAAATATTAGGGAGTAAAACACCGCTGGCCATGAAACAGTTGAGCATCCAACTATCCAAATACCTTTAGTACCTAAAAAAAGAAGAACCTCTTAAAGAAATGCTGTAATTCCAACATTTTTGATGATTCGGCCCTAAAACTGAAGCAGAATGCCCTTGCGTTCAACTTATATTTTTAGTTTTTTATTTAAACTCCAATATTCAACAGCTAAAACAAGTGGTGCCAGGCACAACAAACTCCGCCCCTCGCGCATACTTTGACCTACTTTCCCAATATTCAATAGGCATCTATTGTGGGTGAGTGGCAATCTCGAAAACTACTTTGGGGTGAATCTGGCCATTAGTTTTACTGCTAAAGTGTAAACAAACGCAGAAACACAGAAACCAACCAAGCCAAAAACAATACCCCTTGCCCTCACCCTTCGGTTGGGATGGGATAGTAATGATAACTTTGTCAGTGTCCAAATATATGTGGACCTGATGGTATTTATGATGACATGCAGTGGCTGACTCCTGCATGCTTAATGATAAGTAATGCATACATTCAGATCATCAACCAGTGCCGATATTTTAACATTAAGGTCCAGTGAACCTTGATGTTCTCATTAAAATGAATTAACAAGCGAGGGTGTAGAATAATAGCTAGATCAGTAAAATGAATTGTACTGGCAGTGAACAACGAATCTCAGAACCAGACCTAAAAATGATTATAAATTTGAATTACCAGAACTTGAATAACAAAAGAATAAGCGGGTATAGAAGATGAATGAATGAATGAATTGTTGTTTGCTGCTCTTGTCTTTTTCTCTCTTTCCTGACAAATCTAATAATGGATGCTGAAAGTGTTTATGCCATGTATTTCTAAAAATACCTGTTTATGCTGAACACGTATAGAAGTTTTTGATCCATGAACATAATCGGACGAGATTTGACCCATTTGTTGAATATTTGACACATTTGAATTTACCGGCGCAAAAAATAATCAATTGCCTTCGAGGCTCAGGCCTGTGAGCATATGGCGTTAGAACACTGCCAAAAATTGCTCACACAAATGAGACCTGCGCACAACATCTGCGCGCGTAAATCAGACATCCGAGGAGACATACATGCTTTGAAAGCACTCGAAAACTATATTGTATCTTGCATCTTTGCTCCCTTGAGCAATATTTTAGCCTGCAAGGAGAAATACATGCTTGCAAAACATTCACCTGCTCGCGTGGGAGGGTTTTTTTTTTTTCATTGGCTGATTAGCGGGTGGGCTTTTTTTTCGGTGGCTGAATTTTGTCAGTGAGGAGGCGGTTATTGGCAGTAAGGAGGCGGGCCAGAGGTCATGCCAACCCCCGAATATAATTGGTTGAGGACTTCGCCGGTTGGACAGCAAGGTACGTCACACTGCTAGAACCAACAGAACAAACCACACAGCCCTGAATAACTTGTATCGTGAAAGTCTGTTCCTTCAGTAGCCAAAGCATGGTCGACCGCAAAGAGGTCTACACTAAAAAATGATAGGTGGATTGTTTAACTCAACCATAGGGTTGCTTGAGTTGGGTCAATGTTATTGGTTGTTTTCTGAAATATTGGGTAATTTGGTCTAACCCCGCTGTTGGGTTGTCAGTGACCGTTCACTGTGACTGTTCTTCATGCACTTGGCGCTTCCTGCTCAGAGCTCTCCAACGGAAGAAAAACAAGTGTTTGCTACTAACATGGCAATATCCCCTTCCGCCTCAATGTTAAATGTGCGTAAGGACAGACGGACGGACGGACGGAGCCCAATGCCATATACCCCGCTTTGCGCTAATCGGGCGGCGGGGGATAATCAGCAACGTAAAAGATTTACTGGACAAATATGTTAGTATTTTGTTTTTCAATTATGTTGTTTTCATCAGTTTTTGCAAAAGGGAATTCAATAGTTAACATAAGTGGCATTATGGAAACATAAGATCGATCTTTCCACTAATATACGTCAACAAAACCGTAGTTCACCGTAATATTTCCAATACAGGTAAGATTAATATCCTGACTAAATTACAGCTCACTGCCTTGACATTACTGCTGCTTGTCTGAGGATGGATGGAAGCTAACGTCAGGTAACAGTAAGGGAAATTAAGTCAATGCAAACAAGAAGAGTGATCTCTAGTCAGGCCAACTGCATCTAGCATATGTCAGACTAGTGAGCATAAACGTTACGTTACTGCCATAGGTTTGTTCAAAGCGGGGGATTTTAAATGCGGCTGGACAGCTAAATTTGACATTTATAATGTCCGAACTGTACGTTATTAGGTATGGGGATGTGTTAATGCGGCGATTGTCTGAGTAAGTAGCTAGCCAAGTTGCTCCAGTGCCATTAAGTATTCAGTCGCCTGTGCGTTTGTAGGACCTGAATGTTAGCCCATTTGGTAACTTCAGTTTTTCAAACTGTTAGTTAAGAGAGAACGAAGTTGAGATGGTGGAAAGAATTCAGCACGGCCACTGTATTAAAGGGGAGTTCCAGTGTGAAATTGACTTGGGGTGTATTGAAACATGATAAAGAGTAGTAACTTTTGTGGAATACCCCCCCTCCGTACCCACGCAACATTTCGAAATACATGGCTTCTTAGCCGAAGCTCCCAACAGGCTTACAATGGTAGTGAATTGGGCATACTGTTGCCATTCAAAGAAATCGCTATTTTTTCATCATTAACAAGGCTCAAAGTAGCTCCACACTTCATTGGTTGAATTCCGAGGCCCTGACATTTAAAACGAGGCACTGAAAACTTGGAAAATGCAAAGGTAGTTTATTAAAAAAAGACTGTTTATGCTGACAGTACCTTAAGGAAGTTTCCAGTCGCCTCTATCTTGAAGGTCACGATAAGTCGATTGACGAACACAAATGAATAGATTGCAATCTGTTCCCCTATCCTTCCAATTCCTTTGTGCTCATCAATCGACTTACCGTGACTTTCAAGATGGAGGCAACTGTAAAGATACATCTTTAATGAGTACAGAATTAAATAAAATCATTATTTAAAACCTCATTTCTTTTATGTTCAACTCATCGACCTCCAAACGAGCGTGAAATTTTTATTTTGGCTGAGTATATAAAAAAGAACCAGCTGAAACAACATTTTGCAAGAAATTACATTAACTGGCATCAGGTGTGGAACATGATTGGCTCTAAAAGGGATGTCTTGGAGAGGCCGAGACTGTCAGAAGTAAAGACAGCCAGAAGATCTCCAACCCGTGGGGGCTCCTGTAAAAAAAAATTGTGGAAAACTTTAAAAACAATGTTCCTCATCATCAAATTACAAAGGCTTTGAAGGTCTCATCATCGACAGTGCATAACATCACCAAAAGATTCAGAGAAACTGGAAAAATCTCTGTGCGTAAGGGACAAGACTGAAGACCTTTACTTGATGCCCGTGATCTTCGGGCCCTCAGATGCCACTGGATCACTCACTGGCATGATTCTGTCATTGACATTACTAAATGGGCCCAGGACGACTGTCTGAAAACACAGTCCACCTTGCCATCCGCAGATGGCACCTAAAACTCTATCTTGCAGACAGGAAGCCATTGTTGAGCATGATCCAGAAGCCCCGCCGTGTTCTGTGGGCCAAGGCTCATTTAAAATGAACTGTAGCAGACGAGTCCAAATTCGACATTCTTGTCGGAAATCATGGGTTTGTGTGCTCTGGGCCAAAGAGGAGAAAGACCTCTTCTGTTATCAGCGTTCAGTTCAAAAGCCAGCATCTCTGATGATATGGGGATGCATGAGTGCATATGGTGTGGGACACTTGCATGTTTTAAAAAGCACCATGAATGCTGAAAGTTATAAAGCAACATATGCTCCCCTCCAGGTGACAACTATTCCGTGGAAGGCCTTGTGTATTTCAGCAGGACAATGCAAAATCACATACTGCAGCTATTACAACGGCTTGGCTTCGTAGTAGAAGTGTCCATGTGCTGAATTGGTCTGCCTGCGGTTCTGATCTTTCACCCATTGAGAACATTAAGCGCATAATTAAATGAAAAGTCGGTCGAAGGAGACCTAAAACTCTCCAGCAGCTGGGGGCCTGTATTAAACAAGAGTGAGATCAAATTCCAATGGCTAAACTCAAGAAACTCGTCTCCTCAATTCCCAGACGCCTCCACTCCGTGGTAGAAAGAAGAGGGGATGCTACACCATGGTAAACAGGCCCCTCTCCCAACTTTTTTGAGACCTGAAACAGCCATCAAATTTGAAATGAGCTCATTTTGTGGATAAAATAGTAAAATTTCTCAGTTTCAACATTTGCCATCTCTGTTCTATTGTGAATAAAATACTGGCTGGTGTGATTTGAAAGTCATTTGATTTTATTCACAATTTACACTTTGTCCCAAATATTTCAGATTTGGGTTGCACTTCTACCTAGATAACTGAAGAGGGAGAGCACTAGGACTCAAGATAAAGAGCTGTCTAGGAAACTTCAGTCAGGCAGAACAATATAGCAACAATTTACACCGACTTGGCGACTTATACATATATGACATTAATAAGTGGGATTGTAAATGCAGAAGGAAATGAGAATGGCAGGCGGTAGATTGAGTACTTCTCTCAACTTCCAGAGGAGTGAGAGCAATCGGTCTAATTTATGCAAATTAACTGATGAGTCAGCTGAATGTATAAGTACTGATGAGTGAACAGTGTCTTTGGACATACTTTGGGAACAATTTTTGCAGCTTACTCAGCATTCAACAAAATGGACCCTATATTTTTGGAGGTAATTAAACACATTTCTAGCTCATTTTAGCTAAGACCATGCACTGCCCCTAACTCAGTGGCGTACTGTGATTTACAATTCACAAGGTATTCTAGACAAAGCAGTTCATCTCCTTTTGCCTCTGTTACCTGCCCATTGAGGCATAGAGTAAGTTGAGCTATTGCTTGATAATTATTCTTCTTTTTCAACAGCTTTACTGAAGAAACATACAGGGCCGTGGAAACAAATCAATCCTTGTGTCTTCTGGTCTTGACCCATTTTGTAATAAAAGCTTACGATTTTTGAATTTTTCATTGAGGTGCGACTGGTTCTCCTGAGCGTATCATCACACAAAGAAGGTATTTTTAGAGAAAAAAGGGTGAAGCATTTGTGGAGAAGGACACGTCGCTGACAGTTAAGCATGGACGTGGATCCATTATGCTTTGAGGTTGTGTAGCAACTGGTGGAAGGAAGAATGGATTTCACCAAATATCAAGACATTATGGAGGCTAATGTTCAAAGATCAGTCCAGAAATTGAAGTTCAAGATATGTTGGTTTTTCCAGCAAGACAGCAACCCAAAGCATACCTCAAAATCTACCATAAAGTACAAAACCCAAAACCAGTGAAGTTGGCACGTTATGTAAATCGTAGATGAAAACAGAATACTGTAAAACCCCAACAAAGCAATAACCAAACGACGGATATTGCCTGGGTTGAAGGCCTTACGTGTTCTCTTAGTCCAACTTTAATTAGAGCATTCTTCTGGCTGGTGTGAATCACAATAAAATGAATAATCTTTCACCGTCCGAGGACGGGGCAAGACAACGCAATGGTTATGATTAATCTGACTCCATAGAACAAGTAGAATACAAAATTTAGCTATAACCTCGTTAAAAATCTGACTCCAAATTAGAATTAGAATTGATAATTTAGGGAACACCTGCGTGGATTTCGAGACAAATCTGCCATCAGATACGGCAGCGCAAACCATCATTGCTCAGTAAATACGTCCCCAGGGTTAATTAAACGCAACTGTCCTGGAATCAATTCGACAATACTTCCATTGGTTAGACGAGACTATCTTGATAGCAGCATCGATGCTTAAACAATATGGCACTGAGCGTGAACGTATCAAGAACCCAGATTATATGTATATATCCAAGGGCTCCTTAGAAAGATCAACCAGACAGCGGCATATAAGGGTGTCTTTAATAGCTAAACCTTAAGAGCCGGTATTCCATAAATCCTTAAGGGGTAGAACATAATCCCAATCTAACTTAGAAGTATCGTTACCTACACGTCTTGGTAGGAATTTCCCCTTAAGTCCCGGTCGCAACAAGGCTAGAATATACGAGTGTTACAAATCAAGGAAAATCACGCAAGCTGAAAAAGGAATAACAATAATTTAATTCACCAGGTAGGCACAACTTGAATCAAACAAATCAATGATAAGCCAATTACCGTTACATATAATTTAGAAGGATTTAGAGCATTTTCATACCTGGAAAAGATGGATGGCCACGCGGAGCTAAAGTCGCCCCTCGTGGTCGGGGAGAACTCAAATGCCCCCACGCTCCGCAGAGCAAGGAGCCATGTGACTTTTTCCAACTTACCTACGCATCAGACGTTGACAGAGAAGGGACAGACAGGAAGAAGAAAAGACCGCCCCCTTAGGATCTCGTACCTTTAAAGGCTCCAAACCACGCCTCCGAACAAGGTAGAGGAAAGGTTGGCCAAATCAGAGTTTTACTGGCCTAGGTGATAAGATAATTTGCATAGATAGGAGACTAGGGTAGTTGCCCGAATTAATCTTGGAAACAAGACGTACCACTGTTCCAAGGTAAATGAAACATGTTCCATTCAATTCCTTAGATTTCTCTGAGAATAAAGAGACCAAACATGATTGGAATATGTGCTAAAATGATGCAGTTGTCATGGAAAAGCCTTAAAATGGAATATTATAGCCCAATAGTGTGATAAATATATATGAGGTTCCTTTCCAGGATATTGAACGTAAACATAATATGAATTTGACAGAGATCTAGATTGTTTTAAGCCGATTAATGTAGCTGGACTTAAACTTCAATGGGGACTGTGATACAACTTTGAGGAACACTGGGCAGCCTGGACGTAGTGGCTCCAGCTTCCTGCTGTGAACAAAGCAAAAGATGCCACTCTCACCGGCAGGCTGTAGGATTATAAAAGTTAACTGCTCGCTCTGGATTGTGTCAGATCACCCAAACATTCAGATTTTACCAGCGTAATGAGCATGCGTTCCAACACTAGGATTTTTGACCTATGTTGTAAGCCAAATCAAACTTTCAGGTTCTTCAATTCAATGATTTGCAAATCCTTTTCAACTTATATTCAATTGAATACACTCCAAAGACAAGATGTTTAATGTTCAAACTGAGAAACTTAATTTTTTTTTTGCGAATAGTCATTAACTTAGAATTTAAAGGCAGCAACGCATTGCAAAAAAGTTGGCACAGGGGCCTTTTTACCACTGTGTTACATCGCCTTTCCTTTTAATGACACTCAGTAAACGGTTTGGAACTAAGGAGACCAATTTTTGAAGCCAATTTTTTTTCAGGTGGAACTATTTCCCATTCATGCTTGATGTACAGCTTAAGTTGTTCAACAGTCCGGGGTCTCCATTGTCATATTTTATGCTTCATAATGCGCCACACATTTTCAATGGGAGACAGGTCTGGACTACAGGCAGGCCAGTCTAGTACCCGCACTCTTTTACTACGGAGCCATGCTGTTGTAACATGTGCAGAATGTGGCTTGGCATTGTCTTGCTGAAATAAGCAGGGGCGTCCATGAAAAAGACGTTGCTTGGATGGCAACATATGTTGCTCCAAAACCTGTATGTACCTTTCAGCATTAATGATGCCTTCACATGTGTGTAAGCTGCCCATGCCTTGGGCACTAATACACCCCCATACCATCACAGATGCTGGCTTTTGAACTTTGCACCTATAACCGTCCGGACGGTTCTTTTCTTCTTTTGTCCGGAGGACACGACGTCCACAGTTTCCAAAAACAATATGAAATGTGGACTCGTCAGACCACAGAACACTTTTCCACTTTGCATCAGTCCATCTTAGATGAGCTTGGGCCCAGAGAAGCCGGCGGCGTTTCTGGGTGCTGTGGATAAATGGCTTTCGCTTTGCATTGTAGAGTTTTAACTTGCACTTGCAGATGTACCGACGAACTGTAGTTACTGACAGTGGTTTTCTGAAGTTTTCCTGAGCCCATGTGGTGATGTCCTTTACACACTGATGTCGGTTTTAGATGCATTGGCGCCTGAGGGATCGAAGGTCACGGGCATTCAATGTTGGTTTACGGCCTTGTCTCTTACTTGCAGTGATTTCTCCAGATTCTCTGAACCTTTAGAAGATATTACGGACCGTAGATGATGAAATCCCTAAATTTCTTGCTTGAGCTCGTTAAGGGATGTTGTTTTTAAACTTTTCGACAATCAGCTCACGCATTTGTTCACTAAGTGGTGACCCTCGCCCCATCCTTGTTTGTGAATGACTGAGCATTTCATGGAAGCTGCTTTTATACCCAATCATGGCACCCACCTGTTCCCAATTAGCCCGTTCACCTGTGGGATGTTCCAAATAAGTGTTTGATGAGCATTCCTCAACTCTCTCAGTCTTTTTTGCCACTTGTGCCAGCTTTTTTGAAACACGTTGCAGGCATCAAATTCCAAATGAGCTAATATTTGCAAAAAATTACAAAGTTTACCTGTTCGAACATTAAGTAACTTGTCTTTGCAGTGTATTCAAATGAATATAGGTTGAAAAGGATTTGCAAATCATTGTATTCTGTTTTTACTAATGATTTACACAATGTGCCAACTTCACTGGTTTTGGGTTTTGTACATCCAAGAAAGATGGATGAAAGTTTTAGAATGGGTATTACAGTCCCCAGACCTCAATATTAATGAAATTAGTGGTGAGACCTCAAAATGCCGTTCATGCTAGAAGGCTGAAGAATATTTCTGTCAGGGAGAATAGGGAAAAATTCCAAAGACAAGAATTGAAAGAATCTCAGCTGGCTACAGGAAGCGTTTGCAAGCTGTTTTCGCTGCCCGAGAAGTAAACACAAAGTACTACCTGACAGGGTTCCCAAACTTTTGCACAAGGCCTTTTTCCTTGTTTTATTGTTTTGAAACTGTTAAAAAAAAAACTGTTTCCTCAGTAGCTCCGCAGGCCTTTCAAGTCAGTGGCTGTGAAGTTGTAATAGCTAAAATGTACACAATTATATCCTTAATATAATTCTTCAATGATACAAATGCCTAGAGAAGCAAATTTTGTCAAGTTAGTGATATTTGAATGAGACATAAAATTCCTTTTTTTTATTCCTTTAAACAGTATTCAATAAGTGAAAAGATTGCAAGGATCGTTGAAGCAAACTCTGCTGATGCAGTTTTGAAGATTTGCAGTATTTTAACCTGAGATTAGGCTTGAACCACAGTTGGTGATGTGCTCAGTCATAAGAGTTGGTCACAAACATGTAGTTATTATAAGATATTCATGATTTACTGTATGAAGAAAGACTGTCACAGAAGGCAATGAAGTGAAAAGCAACCCAGTTCACTAAATTTAACCGGTAACTTATTCATTCATCATTAATAGTAATGCAACAATAACATGTACCATATAACTTACATCACTCATGAAATATAGCCTCTAATCAATCCTAAGCGCCGTTAATACAAGCACAATCAAATTGCTAGATAGCAAGAAACTAATTACTATTTACAAACAAAGCTCAATTTAGTTTAGATGACATGTAACATTGTAACAGAAGAAAGAAGAGTTTTGATGCGAAACGAGATGATGGTTGTCAGCCAGTAATGTTGGAGCGGGCCAATATGAAGGGCAGAGGGGCATAGAGAGCACTGTTCCTTCGGGTTGAAAGAATGGGTTTTGGAAGGAAGGGGCGAATCCACCACCAGCAGCGAGACGGGCCAAGATCTGCCAAGAGTCAAAACAGTCATTCACCACCATTTTTGCAATATTTAATTGTACTTGTAATATGGGGTTCAACATAGGGATTAGCTGGCGGTAATAGCCTTTTCTGGCAATTTTGGAAATAGCTGATATTATAACTAAAATCAGCCATCAGTTATCAAGCCTCTTTTTAAAAAAGTACTAACAGGGATGTGATTTTTCCGCTAATTTGCGGAATTCTGCTTTTTTATCTTCAAAATTAAAAAAATAAATAAATTCTTATTTTTCAGTCATGAAAATCCGATTTCATATCTACAGCATTCCGACTTTTAGTATTTCTGTAACTGAATTGATCTTATGCATGATGCATTCTACAGAACTTCTGTTTTCAAATTAGCCAGCTAAGGCACTCCCGGTCAAATGTCATGTTGTGTTGGCGGTGTCGCGGCAGCAAGTTTCAACACTGCGGAAAAGAAACGACTTTGATATTCCGGGTATTCGAGACGACAGATAGCTTGTAGTACAAGTATAGTAATAATAATTAATTGTCCGTATACCTGTATTTTGTGTAGCCCATTCGGCTAGTGGAGCGAGGATGAAGCAGTCTTGTAGCCTAAGTTTCAGCGGCGTGAGTGGTTGACGGCTGAACGCTGCTGCGTCCCTTTATGTAACCCGTCGAGACAAATGCTGTACACCGCTGGTAAGTTGCGTGGTTGGTTCAGTGTGTACCGGTATCCCCCGGGAGTGCGGGTGGGTGCTCGTCTTAGCTCTTTGATGCACTTTGGCCAGCTCCCATTAATGGTAGTATGGCCAGTTAAACCATAACATTGCATTACGTAAGCATACCAACAAACCTAATGGACCTTTATTTTCCTACCTCACTTTCGCACACTTTAGTATGAATCATTATCACCCTACCTTTTCACTTCGGTGAATGCTGAATTAATTAGTTATTGTGGCCAGCATAGGCACGGGTTATCAGTGCTAACTCAGCTGGGTGACTAGCTCCAAAACTAAATCATGGTTATTTCATCAGCTGCTCAGCTAATCAGGGATGGATTAATGAACGGGCCTAACGGGCCCAGGCCCAGGGGCCCAATGCAAAGTCAACACTATTCACTTTGTTTTTCTGGTTGCATAGTCAAAGGGCCTAATAGTTCCTGTCAATAGCAAAAGTCCTACTGGTAAACAGAAGGAATAACCTAAAAATTCACTTTGAAGACATTACAAGAGACAAACCACCATGCTGCATTTTAAGAGGGTGTCTATCGCCTTGGTTTATCCACAGGACTTTAGAGGTACTCCATGTAATATGGGCCCTTCAACTCTGTGGGGAGACCAAGACCAAAGACTAAGATCAAATCAAGTGCGATCAAGTTCTCTCCAAGGGACCTTTCACATGGTCATAGATATGGACCCTCTGCCACACACACACACACACACACACACGACTTTTCTGGAAAGTCATGGTTCATAAGGACCCATAAAGGCCCCTCAATCGTTTAACATGGGCCTGCATATATATATATGTGTGTGTGAGTGTGTGTGTGTGTGTGTGTGAGAGAGAGAAAGAGAGAGAGAGAGATTTCCTGATTAATTGATTCATTAATTTATAGTTTTATTTCTTATTTTTGTGGTGTATCACTTGATTATAGGCTCCTTTAACCTTTTAAGCCCGAGAGGCCCCCAATTGGAGTCCATCAAATGCAGCGGCTATATTCAAACTTGTGAAACTTCAGGCCCATTTTAAATTCTTATGGAGATCCAAAGGTTTCTGAAAATCCCAAATATGTACATGTGAATAACAGGGAAATGTGTGTTAAATATGTACAGTGTACTTGATATCGATATTTCCATTTGAACTAATGCTGTCACCATACAAACATGGCGCCCTGGGTTTGAATATTTTTTTCAATATAACCGCAATGCAGCTTCAGTAAAGCGCTGAGACCTGTAGATACAGAATATTTGTGTCATTGTCCTCCAAAAAATGTGTTTTCTTATGTTAAATCCTCTAAAGGGAAAACTTAAGGGAAAAGACAGGGTATAAGGGGTTCAGTATATTTCAGTGTTAGCCCTTGACTGGGACAAGTGAGATTTCTTACAAGAATATAAGAAATATTTTGCATAGGCCAATTTTATGGGAGCCCACATTCCCATGAAATTAATCAATAAACTGGTCGATAGAGGATGCTGTTAAAGTTTGCACTGGAGAAAGTGGAATGATGATAAGGTCTATCTGTTAAAATGTGAAATCCTTCAACAAGCGCGAACCGTGCATAAATTCAAAATGGAGCACCGGTGGACGTTAAGCAGAGCAGCCAAAAGAAAGCTAAAAAGAAAAGAAAACAAGGAAGCATCTTTTTTAGATAAGGCTGTTTCTTACTCAGCCCGTCAGTAATTGCTAAGGTGAGTAGTCATTCTCTCTGCTATCCAGAATTAAAAATGAGCTGAGGAGGAAGATGACACAAAAACGTCTGAAATCGCTTTTTCTCACGGCAATTGAGAGCGAACTGAGTAATGGCCTGGACTTTGACGATATCGTGGATGATTTCGCATGACGCAAAACCAGGAGAAAATGCCTTGGTTAAGTTGATTAAAGTAAGATGATTTAATGGTTTATTTAAACTTGTCAACACAGTCTTGCTGTAAATTGTTTTAAGGCGTTGTTTTGTTAATAATAATAACAACTTTCCCTGCGCGGGCAGTCGGAGTGGAGGGGCCTTTCACATGTCCGTGCACAGGGGCCCTACGTCTCTTAATCCGTATATGCTGCTAATCCATGACCTTTAGCAATATTAGCGAATGATACCACTACGACACGCAACTTTTCTATCGTGTCGTATAATTAAAGGTGCTTCAGGACCTCGACGAGGAGCCCTTCCTCGTAGTTTTCTTTTTTCATGTAAATGGAGCATCACTGACCACCGAATATAGCCAAATGTGGCCAGTTAATCATACTGTTTTCCGTTGTCGTTTGACTTATTAATTAGGTTAATATGTAATGCATATTTCCAGGAGTTACATCAGGATTGTGTTTTTAGTCAAGAATTGGAAGCTGAAAATACTCACAGAACACAGAACTATATTGTTATTTTTCATTTTTGCTATTACATAGTACATTCAGGGAAGTCTAAATTCATAAATTTCCATGAGCATGTGACTTGGTGATATGATTTTGGAGTTGACTAAGAAGTCAATGATTTAATTGATATATTGACTATATTCAATGAATTTTATTTGACTTTTATCTGAGTGCAATAGTGGCAGATTAAATTCTTTACAAGCTTGGAGCTAATTTTTTTGTGTGACTAATTTTGACTTAGAAATCAAAGATTGCATGTGTTTGTTGGCTAGAATATACATTGGATAATAATTCTGTTTTTTATTATTTTATTGAATTCTTAGCACACTTAAGACACTAAAAATCATTAAAACCTCGGAGGTTCAGGGGGCTTTACCCCGCCGTATCCCCCCCACCAGGGCGCTGCCCAGGACCCAGACCCCCGGCTAAATTTTCAGGTAATTTCACTTCACCCAAATCACATCCCTGGTACTAACGAAAAGACCTTTTAAAGAGGCAGTAGGTTTTACACTGGTGTCGCAGATTTGCCTGAAATGTTTTTTGGTGGAAGGTCTGTTGTTATGTATGAGTATTTTTTGTACAGCATTATATTTCATTTGTAAATGAAGATTTGTTACATGCTGTTTTGCTGCCTTGCTGGTCAGCTATATTTACTTTGTTCGTTTGGCACCCTCTGGTGGCGTGTCTGTAAAATCATTAGGAAAAGACTAGTGATTTCTAGAAGCTTCTGGCACCTTCCTGCTTGGAAGGGGTGGGATTTCCCTAGAATCCTGTGGATCTTTCTAGAAGGTTGCTAGTCTGCTGGTATATAAATGCTGTAATTATAAGCACAGCAGAGAGAGCAGACAGCAGAGGAGAGCAGAGCAGAAGCAGAGTTTTGTTTTGGCAACAGTTAAATAGGGCCATCAGAGTATTACTAGAGAATTAAATGGTGGATATATTTTTTTTGTACGACATTTTTTGTGAAGAATAAATTTGTTTTAGTTTTCTTTGCTGGTTTTCTTTGTTGTGATTTCTTTCCAAGTCATAACACCGTGGGTAAATAGAAACATCATACTTCTCTAAGTCCCTAAACCAGTTTTGTTTTTTATGGCCTTTAGAAGGGTCCGTTTCTTGAAGGTCAAAATTGCACTTAATTAGGGGTTGAAGGTGAAATATGTCAATGCACCTATGACTGCCCACCTTCATTTTGATTGATGCCAATTTGGGATAAAAGGATCCTGGAAAATAGTTACATTTTAGAAGGCAGTTGAGGGTATTGCCTATAGGGGGTCCTGCGAACGCTATTTATTCCTCGCCGTTATGACATCTGTTCTGTTTTTGATTTACACAGTAATAATTTTTCACACTGCAATCTCTTTATTTAAAAAAAACACCAATGAAGGCACATAATAATATCTAAATAAATGTGCCCATAAAATAGCACATGAAAACTGATATTTGACTTAAGACTAGACTATTGTTGGTCAATCATGCAGTCACTTTCTGCTGCCTCAAGGTAGCAACATACCAACAATATGCCTGACTACACCTCATTTTAAGACAAACACACCCATGGACGTGCATTCTAGCGCAGCCACATCTTGTATTTGTGCAACCTGAGCGCTAGACATGAAATAGAGTACTGTGTCATACACATCCAAGGACACTTGTGTCACGCTTGGCACCAGGTCTGAGATTGAGGCCAATGAGTTTAGTCCTAGATTTTCCTGATTAATTTTTATTAATTTGAGAGGAAGAAAAACGCCATGTCTTTCATGCCATTGAGGAATGGGATATCACCACTAGATTTATCTTTGTAAAGCGTATAATCAGCACTGCACACTACCATGCCTCTTTGTCAAAGTAGATTTTGTGACGTTTGTCCGAGGTTGCTTCTTTTGAGGATTGAAATCAACATCAGGTTTTATCCATGGATCGTTACCAAGGTAAGGAGAATGATTTCAAAATATTTTGACAAATTCAAACAATGCTAAACAGTTGAACCTAACGGACTGCATAGTCAGGCTGAGGGTTGTCATGACACAATTTTAAATACAATTTTAAATCCCAGTCGCATTTGAATTTAACATGGCTATGCAGTTAGAGTGCTGAGTCCTCAGTTTTTCTGTGATGGTCCTGCCTTGCAGACCCTCCCCCTCCTGTCTGCACCTCCACTTCAATGAGCCACACCTGCTGCTCGTTGAAGTGGAGGTGCAGGTTAGGGTATTTAAGCTCTGCACTGCCAGTTTGCTACATTCTGTATCCTGGACCCCTAACATTTGTGGTCTTGCCACTGCACCTCTCCTGTGTGTTTTTAATCTTTAAAAGTACAGATTTTTATATTTTTACTCAGCCTGTGCGTGTGGCTCCCTTCACCGGTCTTTGGGTACATGGTCCCAGTGCCCGCCGGCTTGTTGTCCTCTGCCGTTGGGGGCAAAACCATGACCCTTTCAAAGGATAGATAGCTCTATAACATGGCACAATATTTCATGGCATAAAAAAGCAATTATGCCAAGCATAATTATGCCTAAGCATATTGCTAAGGATTTCATTAAATTTCATGTATGCACTTATACACTATGTCCACTGCGATTGTTTGATGGGGGAAAACATCCCTCATTAACATGAGTGAAAAGAAAATTTGGATCAGGCATTTACACTGGAAGCAAAAAAAGAGATGTGTGGAAGGACAAATTTGCACTTAAATTTCTCCTTTCCACTGCTTATAAGTGTAAGGTGTGTGGTACTGTCAGCAGTTGTAGGCAAGGGCAGTGATTGCAGGTCACATGAGGCAAACATTTGCCGCAGGTAGCTGGGTTTTGCAACTTTCATGACCTTAATTGTATTTCAATCAGGAAAGACTAGAACAAGATGGTGATTTGCAAATGATAATAATGTTGATTAAATACAGAGCAAGATCTTTGGCGGTTAGACCCCGGCAAGAAATAATTATATAACGTTGTTCATGATTCTGTTGATTATATACTCTATATGAGTAACAAAATACCCCCCGGGATCTAAACACTGGTGGTGGTGGTGGTTAGGAACTACAGCTGGAACGATTCCTGAGAGCCGACTTGATCATGTGGCTGGTAGAATTCAATTCATTTGATATAGTGCTTTTCGCAGAGACTGTCGCGAAGAGGCTCTACATTGAAACATTAAATAAAGAATGAAGGGGCAGTGCATAGCTTAATCCCTACTACAGCAATGAGGCAAATTCTCTCAGTAAGGAGAAAAATCCTCAAACGGCGGTGAGAAAAAACTCCCCAGTGGGAAGAAATCTCAGGAGGAACCCGGCTGTAGTGGGGAAGCCCATCCTCCACGGGCTAACTAATTAAAAATAAAGTACTAGTAGAATAATTGAACTCGATTGCCATTTTAAAGTTCATCTAAATAGTGGCATCAATAGCTCCAGAAGCTGCATGCGGAGGATGGAGCTGAACTGGATCGGGACAGCAGCAGCCAGAGCTCATGGAAGGACAGGGCTTGGATGGTCCAGGACTCAGGGTCTGGGCATTTTTCAGAGGATGGTGCTGGGGAGGAGGAGGGTTGCAGAGCGCATCAAGACTGGTCGAGAGGTGAATGACTGCAGGGATAGAGCAAACTTTTAAGGTTGACAGCAAGCAGGTGATTGGGCTAGCGACGTGGTGTAAGACTCTGATTGGTTAATAACAGGCTAGTGTAATTAAAGGGACAAGCTGGAATCCATGCTGGAGACTTACAACGCATGTGCAGGGAGAAAGTCTTCCTGCTTGAATTTTCGCTAAGCTACGTTTTTATAATGAAGATTTTGTGAAGATACCTTGGTACCAAACATAAACATAATCACAGAGGAAGGTACAAGCAAAATGATTTCTCAGGGGGAGGCTCAGCACCACAGCCTTTTACCAATAAACAGTATGATGTGCAGCTATCTAACCACACTCAGTAATCCAGCAGTGGCTGTGAAATCTTGTTTTCTGGAAGTTGTGATTCTCCCTTCCATATGTGACGAACTGAGTTATACTGCCGGGTGTGAAGAGTGCATTGACTGTTTGATGAATGATCCTGGACTGCTTGATATAAGCTCAAGTTGTCTGTATCAATAGCGAAATGGTTTGAACTTCAAGGTACGGAGTTTTGCCATTGTTTACATTTGTTTCTGATGTGATTGCACCATGAACGAAATCCACAATTATTATTGTACCCTCACAATTTAGGTGAGACCATGTTTAGAGATGAAAATAATTTTCAAAAATGTTCATTTGATCATGAAGCTGGTTCTTGAGGTCACTTTTTAAAAAATTGTTTGAATTAGTTGGCCACTACTTTTGGTGAATTTGAGAAGCGAGGAATAGCATGCCAATTTTTAGGAGTTACTCCTAAATCGTGTGGAACTACTCCTAGGCAAAGGATTCTTCCTGAATAGGGCTCCTGGAAACCATGTTCATATTTCTAATGATTTCCTAAAATGAAAAATAAATCACAATGAAGTGTGTTCTCCAACACATTCGGAGTCACCACAGACTGGGTGTGGGTGTGGGTGTGGGTGGGGGGCACTGCTTGTAAATTTCGACTGCTCATCCATCAAGAGCATTCTGATGTACTGTATTACAGTGTGGTTCGCGGCCTGTACAGTCGCAAATAAAAAGAGAGTGACCAACACAGCACAGAAAATCATATGCTGTTCTCTCCCCTCCTGAGAGAAAATTGCAAACACCCGCTACCTCAGCAGAGCCTCAGCCATCATTAAAGACTGCACTCATGCTGGTCACCACCGGTTTGAACCGCTGCCCTCTGGGAGGTGCTATAGGGCACTCAGAACTCAGACAAACAGACTCTCAAAAACAACTTCTTTCCAATAGCCGTAAGCACTTTAAACAAGCACAGCTGCAAACATCACATGCCAAGCAACATTCTTATGTGCAATTTGCTGCCCTACTGTTTTCTATTCTTGAACTTGTTCTTTGTTTTTATGGTTTATTATCTTAAAAATGTTCACAGTACAATGCATCGCTTTTATAGCACCTACAGTATTTAGTCATTAATATGTCTGTCCTGTGAGTTGCATGTTTTGATATATGTATGCTGAGTGACTGAAAGCACCTACTGGAGAAGCCCTCCTAATTTTGATGATGTTTTTAATACAATGACAATAAAGGCATCTATATATCAATCTATCTATCTAGACTGTTATTCCTTCAGCTGACAAATTAATGTTTGTCATCTGTGACAGGCATGCTGTGTCATAAAAGATATGTTCCCTGCTTTTATTGAACTCTCAATACAGTATATTCCACTGCTATTGAATTTGCTATGAAGTAATTATGTACAGAAATAAAGTGATAGCTAATAAATCACACTTTCATAACATTACATAGCCAGCCTGCTAGTGAACTGGCACAGCGATGATCAGTGAAGATGGCCTTTCCGGATAGGCAGGTCCTGACTAGAAAAGGAAAACCTATAAACTGTATAAAAAGAAGGACGCGGTACCCAAGTCTGAAAAGTGAAACCAAAGCGGAAATCTCTTAGAATTGCATTCTATTTATAGACCAGCAGATGGTGATATCGATGATCACAGAAAGAAGTTCAGTGGTAAAGAAGTCTATGAGAAAATTACGCAACTTTCCCACTTGATTTCTTATTTCAATAATGATTTTCCTCCTATTATTTCATGGTATCTATTGTGAGTATCATGGCCCCAATATAGGACAGCAAGGATGACAGACAAAATTTTAAAACTTTAACAGATTTAAAAAAAAACAAAGGCTGACCAAGATTGAAATAATAAAGATAATGAGTCCCTTACAGTCCCTTGAGATGGGGTTGAATTGTTGTGATGTCCTGGGACAGGAAAATACTCCAACACAGGCAAAAATCCACAAAACAAGCTTCACAGGTCTTGTAAAGAGTGACTGGTCTGGTCAAATGTATCCTTCCACTATTTCTCTTTGCAATTTCTCCTACCTACTCTACTCTCTCAATTTTTCTCCTTATATACTCTTTTCCACCCCCCTTCCACCTTCCAGACTTTTTTCAATTCTCTTGGACTTTCCCTTCTTAGGCATGCCCAGGACATGCCCAAAACCTAGCTCCAGACTGGCTTAACAAAAAAAGTCAATACTGCCAACTAGTGGCCTTTTTTTTCCACATAACATGAGTGACAAGACTACTTTGGTATATCATGATGTTCATTTTTGTAAATTATGCCCCCAAATTAACTAGAATAAAGGATAAAGCCAGATATTGTTGTGATTTACGAAATGAACCAAGAGCGACAACCAGTAGAATGCAAAAAGGAGGCTTTATTTCTGAAGGGGGAAACCCCCCAACAGAGCTGGCAACGGTACAAAGTCCACAATCCAAAAACAGTATCCAATGGGCGTAATCCAGAATCGTAACCAGGGCACCAATAATAAAGTTCGTGGTCAGACAAAAAGGGTTCGGTACACAGGCGTAGGTTTGGAGGAGAAACACTCATAAGCCAAAGACAGTCCGAATCCAAAACCAGGGCAGTAATCACAAAATCAAGGTCGGGCAGAAAAAGGTCAAAACTCACAGATGCAACAATATCCAAAAAGGGCAAACCAAAATCAATAGTCGAGCAATCCAGTCAGAAAGATAAACACTGAGCAATCAAGGCGAGAAACGTGGCACGAGAAAACTAGGGAGAACGATCTGACAAGAATGTGTACCAAACAGACATCTTATATACACACCCAGGTTAAACACATGACTAGGGAGAACAGGTGCAATCAATGGGGACAATGATCAGAGAGAGACACATGAGGAATAAACTAATTACATGAATTTGGCTGTAGCCAAAACCCTGACAGGTATCACAAGACAAACCTAAGTACAAAACAGCTCCGGTTAAGGAGTGCTAAAGTGCCAAGATAAAAGAAAAGGAAAGCACAAAGTATAAGTGGAAAACCACAGAAACTTGCAGCAGAGATAATTAGGGATAGGCAAGGAGGCGAAGACTAGAATTGGGCGACAGCTGAGAGATCATTAGTCAATTAGTAAGTGCAGCTTTACAATCCCAAGTGCTTGTTAGTAAGTTAGTCCAAATATACAAGGTTAGTGTGGGTTAGTATCTAGCAAAAACAATAAACTGTTAGTATGTGTTAGTAAGACCGTTAAAGAGAGAGGAAGGAAGAACACGAGATAATGAAAGAAGATTGAAACCCAGAAACCAATAAATCACCCGAATGAGTGGCACACAAGACAAGGGACCGTGAGCAAAGATACACACATGACAAGACAGGGGAGACAAAGTGCAAAGCATGGAAATGAAAACATGGCTAGGCCAGGCACAGAGCTTAACATGACAGCAGAATCCAGAATCCCAACAGATATGCTTTGGGGGCATGGCTATCCTCTGATCCTCGTCAGATACGGTGAGATCCACCACTCCCTCCTCCCTGGATCTTCAATTCACGCTGTCACATAAACCCCACATAAGGCACATCGTGGCCAAAAGCCTAATATTTCAATCAACCCTCAAAAGCCCCGTGCTTTTATGAATTCCTTTAACTGGTATAACATTTATTTGACATAATGAGGGACGAAAGCCATTATCTTGGTTGCACAGGTTTATTAAACTGTATTACAAATCACAGTTGGACGGAGGCACTGGGCATTGTGCATGGGAATAAAAACAAACATTTCTTTCCTCTTCACCATGGTGCTGGCTGCGATCATTTTGCGGCAGGGGCTGGGGCAGGGGCAGGAATCAGCCTGTTCAGCAGAAAGGGGAGTAGCAGGGCGAAGAGGCCGTTGTTGGACCCACCATTTTGGAAGAAGGGAAAACCCCCAAAGCCCTGAATCAAAAGGGGGGAAAACGTCAGTCATATAGACCAATGGGTCAAAAAACATTTTTCAGTGACACGCGCACACGCACAAATAACACTCAAGTTACATTTCCTGCAAAGATATTAAACAGATATATTTAGCCTTAAGTAATTCTGAACATCTTATAACATCTCTCCTAATGATGTTTTATCATTCTTTTTTGTGTGAATTCAAAATGAAAAAGACTTTTGTTTTTAATGTATCAAGAAAATATAGAACCAGTTGCGGTGACAAGGAAATAAGGAAGTATCATTTGGCCTGATGAACAGTGATAAATACTGGCTTTAGTTTAACTCAAACTATAGTTTTCTCTCAGTAAGTCATGTTGCATTGAAAAGTTCGTTGTATGCAGTGATGCAAATGAGATGTTGTTGGTCGTAAAAATTCCAAAAATGTAATCAAATTTTTAAGCAATGGTTATTTTTTCCTACCACAAGATCATTACATTTGAAGTTCATTCAATTAACTGACCTCAAAGCTGGCTGAACGTTCACTTCTTTCAAGCTCGCCCGAGTCCTTTTGAAACAAAACAGTTATTTTATTCATAAATGATGTGGTGTGTGCACAGAATGTAATTTTGTCTTCAACACTAATGAAGGCTGTAATCTTACAATGTCTGTCATAGGAAGCGAAGAACATAGTCCAAGAAGTGCAATAAAGCACAGTGCGAAGAATATACCATTCATGGTTGATTCTGGGTCTTTCTGAAGATAAAAAGTCACACATCATTATGTAAATCCACAGTTTTAAAATCTGAAGTTTAAATCAACAGTTTATCAGTATTTTTTATGTCTATTGATTGCCATACAACTCGTACAACAAATACATACTACATACTTGCTGTCAAAATGGTAATTTTGTTATAATTATGTGATACTAAAACACTCTGATAATTTTTGGGATGATACTTGCCTAAATCTTACCAAACAGGGCAAATACTTTGAAGAAAGTCAGCTTATTCTTCTTGCGCTCTTTGCACAGGCTTTTAAAGAACCAATCGCTTTATGGTCCACCAATCAGCGCTCAATCAGGTGACAGTTATAAGCCATGGAATGACTAATGATGTCAGTAGTTCTGACTCAAAGGTGACAGTAATAAGCCATGGAATTATTTTGCTTGTGAAGAGTTATGACATTTCTAATAGGTAAGATCCTATTGGATTTTAGTAATAGGTAAAATGCATGCAACTCTGACCGACAAAACTGCCTCTTTTGAAACACTATTTTAAAACTTGCTGAGGTCTTGTGACAAGGTGGGCATGCCTATTCCGCATGAATGCCTATTCCTGTAGAACAGCACGTGGTGCTGGCAAATAAAGAATAACCACTGAGTAAGCTGTTTTTTCTCAATCAATGAACAAACAAATACCATCAAAAATACCTTAATATAAAGGTATTTATTTATAAGACATGAAGCAATGTATTTTTTTGTTCAATCAATCTGCACAAATTCAGGTTTTTCAAAATAATTTTGTTATTATATCATATTTGTATTTATTTATTTGAATTTATTTTATTTCTTAATTTTTTATCAAATATTGAGGAAAATTCTAACAGAACATGGTTTGAATGTGTTGCAGTAGAGAACACTGGACCATTTTTACTTAATTTTATCCCTCATTAGTAAACCCTCATTAATGGCTCAGTCATGTTCTTAGGCCTTAGAGGTGCTGGAACTGATTTGGACATTTTCGTAGATTCCTGTCAGAAGCCTATGTAAGCAGTCCTTGCCCCCCATCCCTAAACCAGGCACAAGAACACGTATCGGTTTCCGACAGAGGCAGAGGAGAGTAGCAACTCAGTTACAGTGTAAGTATACTGACAGTCATTAGAAATGCATCACTCTAATTATTGGTAAAATTCATACCCATGATGAACATGAACAAGTTTGAGTACATATGATATCCACTGTGTCAATGGTCAATAGCCCGAGGACTGGGGTGATTGCATTTCTGGCTCCAGCAGTTGTACGGTCAGCAGTTACGTAATCAGCCCATTGTTCCAAATCGGACAGTTGGTCAAAGTGTTCACATTCACCAGGTTGTGACAAACAATTGTCAATGAAAGCAGAACCTATAAACTGTTTCATCTGATAGATGAAATTGACTATACTGCGATTATCGCACGAACAACGCTGTCAAGAAGTTCCATCAGGATAACACGTCTGCATGCTGCGCGTATCACCACTATTTACCTGTTGACTGTAAATGTCAATCTGATGCCCGGCCTGCATATTTCCCAATTCTCAACCCCATTGGCCATCATGAAACGGCGCAGTCCACATCCGCTCAACAGAAACCAGTTGATCCAGCTGCTGCAGGAAGAGTGGGAACTTGTTCCATGACAGAGCCTGCACTGTTAGAAACTTGCACCTTTTTGCCAGGTATTTTAACTGTAAGAGAAGTCCTGCGTGCATTTTACTGTGGGTTACACTTAACATACATGGAACTCTGTAGTAATTTTTATTGTAAAATTACAGTGAAAAATAAAGCCGCAAGCAGCAATTCCGGGGTTCAAGCCAAGAGAGACCATTAGTAGTTGAAAGCTTTAACAGCTTAATTAACAAGTGTTGCCACTAAAGGTGGCCATGACCCAGGTGATTGAAATGGACTGGGGTCAGTGCATCATACAAATACACATTGAAGCCAAAGATGAATAAAATCAGTCAAAGTTTTCTTGAGATTTCGCGTTCACACCAAACGGGACGTGACAGACGGACTGACGGAGCGAAATACTATGTCTCCCACCCCAATACACCTTTAGACCAAAGATGAATGGAATTAGTCAAACCTTTCTTAAGAAATCATGTTGATAAGGTATTTGTAAGTGGTAAAATGATTGTAATGACCTTTATAATCATGCCAAGGTCACGTTAATCGCGTGGGCTGTGAGCACCCCCTAATAAACCTTGACACCAAAGATGAATGGAAACGGTCAAACTGTTCTTCAAATATCGTGTTCACAAAAAACAGGACATGAAGGACGGACAAACGGAGCTGAATAATATGTCCCTGCCCCTAATACACCTTGAGACCAGAGATGAATGGAATCGGTCAAACCGTTCTTGACATAACACATTCACAACAAACGGGACAGGATGGATGGATGGCCGGACAGATGGAGCTGAATACTATAATCCCCACCCCTAATACACCTTGACACCAAAGATGAATGGAATCGGTCAAACCGTTCTTGAGATATCATGTTGATAAGGTATTTGTAAGTGGTCAAATGGTCGTAATGACCTTGAGAATAATGGAAAGGTCATGTAAATTGAGTGGGCTGTGAGCCCTCCTTTAATACAGCTTAACAGCAAAGATTAATGGAATTGGTCAAAATGTTATTGACATATCGCGTCCACAACAAACAGGACATGATGGACGGATGTACGGACAAAGCTGAATACTATGTCACCTGCTCCAATACAACTTAGTCAAACCGTTCTTGAGAGATTCCGTTCACAACAAATGGGATGGGACGGATGGATGGAGCTGAATATGATGTTCCCTGCCCCTAATACACCTTGGCACCAAAGATGAATGGAATCGGTCTAACCCTTCATGAGATATCATGTTGACAAGGTATTTGTAAGTGGTCAAATGGTCGTAACGACCTTGAGAATAATGCCAAAAGTCCTGCACTGAAACCCTGATTTCGGGGTGAACCTTACAATAGGGTCCATCCAATCTTTTTTTGCCGTTTTGATATATGTGGGGTGTCTATTTTAAGAATCTGGATAATGCCACCTTGGCACCCTTGGGCATTTCGCATAATATGCAAATTACTTCCGCTATTAGGGAAAAATCCTTTTTTTTGAGGATAACTCAGTGAATGATGGCTGAATCCAGTAAATTATGGTACAAAATGTTTTCAGGGTCCAGGAATAATAAAATGTCCATTTTAGATTAAATAGTTTATTGATATGCAGAGTTTAGTTTTTACTATCCCCTTCCATCTCATGCAAATTAACACAGGCTACACTTTGATTTTACCAAAAAAATAGAGAGTATATTCAGACTGGGAACATTCTGGAAAGATCTACAGGAGTCCTAGATGATCCGGCCACCTCCAGGCAAGACAAAGCCAGAAACTTCTGGAAACCGCTAGTCTATTTCATCACAAACAAGTGGTATTGCATCAGATCATGTTTTTCTACAGACATACAATCAGAGGATGCTAAATGATGAACAAAATAAACAAATAGCTGACCATTAAGGCAGCACAAATAGTATGTAACAAATCTCCATTTACGAATGATAAACAGTGTCGTCCATAAAACACTCATACACAACATCACTCTATTTATTGATCACTTTATTTTGAAAGAGAGTGTAGTTTTATTCATAGATGGTTCCTCTGTGCGAAGACCACATCCAAGTGAACATCTGGTCCAGGAGCACATGGCCTCTCAAATCTGGGAGTTTGCCAAAGCACAATGGACTTCATTTTAATGAATTGGAGAGGGATTTGCTCCAGTAAAGTAAAACTTGAACTCTCTCCATTATCCACATAGATCTTCAAGGAAACTGGGGAGAGGAGAACTGCCACAGGATAATCCAGTTTGAAGAAAAAACTTAAAGTCACTGTCTCTGTCTGACATGTCCAGCCAGACTTGACTATCATGGACGGGTGTGCCATTTTTTGATGTGTCCACTGGCCATGTTAAGGAACGGTTCAAGACTCTAATGACAAATTCTGGACTTCTGGACAAATTCTCTGGATCATTCAGAGAACCTTCACAGCAGATGTCACCCTCATGTTTGACCACTATTTCAAGTATAACATTAAGAGTCGAATGTGATCATCTAGATCTGGGCAGCATGCAAGTCAATGCCATTGACTCAGCCTTTCTAGTCCACTTTCCCCACAGAAAGTGACACTAACAGTCACAGAAAAAAAATCACAGCTAATTGACATACTATGCCCATAGCTGGTGAACAAAGGTCATCAAGCAGGCCTGAAGCACATGTTGGTATTCATAGGAAGAGACACACTCCCTATTGAAATCACCAAATACACAACCTGGGAGAGATATGACCTTCTGACATGCCATGAGGAGGCCGATGTGATAATAGTCCTACAGATAGCAAAACTGAAATGCGCAAAAAGCCAAAGCTATCTCCATAGTATCAAATGATACAGATGTATTCATCTTGCTTTTGAATTTTTATGCAGAACTTGGACTCACCTGCAGTGTGATGATGGAAGCAACGGGGAGTGACTGAACATTGATTGACATTCCAGCAACAGTGAGGAAACACAGTGACATAGTAACCAACCTGTTGGCAATGCACTGTCTGTCCAGTTATGACACTGTCAGGCAAAAGTATGGTATTGGGAAAGGCACAGCCTCAACGTCTCTCTCAGCAGGATACTCCCTTTAAAGACTGGGGAGCATTGATGAATCTATGCCAGATGTGATCGCAGAGGCTACTCAGTTCATAGGACACTGCTTTGGATCCAGGAAAGAAGACGTCTGAGATTCGAGTTGAAATGCAGGCAAAAAGACGCCCAAAAAATGTGTGACTGCGCCAGAACTGAAGTCCTTGCCGCCAACATCTGAAGCCTTTGCACAACATGTGAGCAGGGCACACTTCCAAGCTGCAATTTGGAGGTCAGCAGTATCGTCGAATCCTCCAGACATGGATGCAAAACAGTATGGATGGAGTAAAGACTTACCTTCTAAAACATTGGTGCTAATCACAATACCCTCTGACGTGGCACTTGGGCCCACAAATGCCCTGGAAATGATAAGATGTGGGTGTGCATCAGAGGAGCCATGTTGAAATGCTCAGTGTGGATGCCATGCTGGTCATCTTCCCTGCACATTCTTTTGTGCCTGCCATACAGATCCACATGTCTGCAACAATCCATTCAATCAACGGACAGTTGAAACTGATGAGAATGAGGATGGTGATGATGACTATGATGAGGAAGACATTTCTAAACAATGAAGTTGCTTATTGACAGGAATCCTTTAGGTATGCCTTGTGGCTAGTGTTGTTTTGACTTTGAAATGGGTACAATAGTTTTGTCTTAGCTGCAGCTACCAATGCCTCTACAAATACTTGCATGTATGCTGCTCTGAGTGGGTTGGTTGGAGACAGTTCAAAGATAATGACTAGTCACAGATTTCAAAAGCTAATTAGCATCTTAATGTTACTTTCAACCTGTCAAGAATTCTCATACTCATTGCATCGATTTCTTGAGTGGTAGGTACAGTTGGGTGAATAGGTGAATTTCAGTTAATGACATAAATTACCGTAAGATAACCCTGCGGCTTCCATTGGTAATTTCTTCGATCCTTTTTAATGTTTAAAAGAAACTTAAATAATTCAAATGATATTGAATATGTCCTCATTCGATAATGCCTTTTACAGCATTTGGAAAAGCGCAGTCATATTTAACATAACATGACATGACATGACATGACATGACATGAGTGGCGAGAACAGGCCGTTCAGCCCAACTAGGCTCGCCAGTTTCTTTTAACAAATGAATATATCACTTCAGATACTCAATGATTCAATGGTATTTAGCTTTAAGTCAAGCCTGCTCTTGAAAATTGCCAAGGTTTATGCCTCAACAATATGGTCAGACAAGCTATTCCACATCGAAATAACTCTTTGGGTGAAAAATATTTCCTAATATTGCTAAATTTACCCATGGTTGACTTCCATTTATGACCCCGAGTTCTTCAAACAGAACTTTGCCAAAGGAATCCTACATAATTCACTTTGTTAATCCCTTAAACAGATCACCCCTGAGTCTCCTTTTCCTAAGACAAAAGTGATTAAGGATCTTCAGCCTGTTCTCATAGCTTTCTTCTTTTATACCCGGAAACTTAGCTGCTCTTCTCTGAACTTTTTCTAGAGCCTCTAAATCTTTCTTAAGGTATGGTCCCCAGAACTGTACACAATACTCCAGATGTGGTCTGACAAATGTGTTGTACAAGAGAAGTATCACCGCCTTGGATTTGTACTCAATACTTTTGCCAATGTATCCCAGGATCCGATTGGCTTTTTTAACTGCTACGGCACAATGACTAGAACCTGTGAGGGTTTGGACAACAATCACTCCTAGATCTTTTTCATGTGGAGCACATTCTAGTTTTAAACCTCCCATGAAGTAATCCTGTCTGATGTTTTATTACTACCCCAATTCCGAAATAGTTGGGACAAAGTGTAAATTGTGAATAAAATCAGAACGCAATGACTTTCAAATCAAACCAGCCAGTATTTTATTCACAATAGAACAGAGAAAACATAGCAAATGTTGAAGCTGAGAAATTTTACAATTTTACCCACAAAATGAGCTCATTTAAAATTTGATGGCTGCTACAGGTATCAAAAAAGTTGGGACAGGGGCCTGTTTACCATGGTGTAGCATCCCCTCTTCGTTTTATCACAGAGTGGAGTCGTCTGGGCACTGAGGAGACAAGTTTCTTGAATTTAACAATTGGAGTTGGATTCCACTCTTGTTTAATACAGGTTTCCAGTTGCTGGAGAGTTTTGGGTCTCCTTTAATGGACTTCTAGTTTAATTATGTGCCAAATGCTCTGAATCAGTGACAGATCAGCACTGCAGGCAGGCCAGTTGAGCACACAAACTCTTCTACTACAAAGCCATGCTGTTATAATAGCTGCAGTATGTGTTTTTGCATTGTCCTGCTGAAATACACAAGGCCTTCCCTGGAATAGATATCGTATGGAGGAGAGCATATGTTGCTCTAAAACCTTTCTATACCTTTCAGCATTCATGGCGCTTTTTCAAACATGCAAGTGTCCTACACCATATGCAATAATGCATCCCCATACCATCAGAGATGCTGGCTTTTGAACTGAACACTGAAAACAGGAGGGATGGTCTGTAATGCCAGCCAATGTAATAATTTACACAAACGTAATAAACCGCAAACGTAATAAAAATCTGCAGCTTTAAATGTAATAATCCCACGAACGTAATACATTTTCCACAAACGTAAAAGCCGCTGCCTACTTCAAACTATTACATTTGCATAGATTTATTACGTTAGTGGGGAAGTGAAAATCTTCAACTGTCAATATTGTAATAACTTCCCACAAATGTAATAACGCAATGAATAATGGTCGATGTGGTTGTTGTTGTTTGTTTGTTTCCCTAAACACCTACTTTTACTGACCGTGGGGGCAAAATCAACCTGCTGCCTGTCGGCTCTACGATCACACAACACAACGGTGCTCGGCAGGGGCATCTTCGTACATATGTTGATGCCAACGGTCATGAAGCTGCAAGTTTATGCACGCAGTTACAATATTCTATCACTAGATAGCACACCAGGATCAGTTATTGAATATTCACAAGCAAGCCAAGCTGAAACACGGTTTTATGGATGATTTCTCTCCTAATTTAAATGCTGGATTTCTACTTTTAAAGCATTTATATTGTGATATGATATTGACACTTTCAGTCAAGTTAATACTCTGAGTATTTATTGCACTACAGTTTAAATGTTGTATTTTGACACGGAACAACTAGGCCTCTTCAATAATTATGATTTCTATAGCTGAATGTGTAAAATAGCAAGTGACTATTCAACTCTGTCCACTGTCCACCGTCTGTTGTATGCAGTCCCATATGGATTAACTATAAGACTAGCTATAACGTTTGTTTGAGAAGTGATAACAGCACTCTATCTTGGAGTAACGTTTGCGCCAGTGCAACTGGATCTTAAACTTGATTATGACAAAGTGATCGATATGTACGCATGTAGATACCCCTGAAGAGTGCTTTTCATCAACCTATTCAGTGAGAATTAAACATATCCAGAGGATGATTTTCTCCCGCAAATTCCCATCAAGACGTCCGAGGTCAACTTTCTGACTCGGCCTGACAAACCTCATCGGCACCTAGCTCGTGTAAGTAACCATGGCTGCTTCTCCTTGTCCCCCGGTGTCTTTTCCCGTCTTGTGTTCTGAATGTAGTATGTTTTGTTACGACACTTCCACCCTCAGTGGCACTTACACTTGTGAGAAATGCATTGCCTATGCCCGTTTAGCCGAAAAGATTCTGGAGTTGGAAGCTCGCATCGAGACTCTTCAGAATATTCGGGCCAATGAGGAGTTCATTGACTCTTTCTCTGTCCAGCCTGATAGTTGCGCTAATATTAGTTCTCTTTCGGTTTCCTACTCCATGCCTGCTGTGGTAGCGTCTCCACAGCAGGACACATTCGTAACAGTTAGAGGTAAACGGAGGGGAAAGAAACACATACAGCTACCTGTTCTCTCTCCTGTCGAACAATCTAATTCATTCGCTCCCCTCATAGATCGACAGTTGTATGAACCAGTACCACAAAACCCACTAATTATCGGTGATTCAATAGTGAGAGATGTTAGGGTGTTTAAACCGGCTACTGCAGTAAACTGTATTCCCGGCGCTCGTGTCACGGACATCGAAGCTAATTTGAAATTACTTGAGAAGGGTAAACACAAGTATTCCAAAATAATTATCCACGCTGGTACAAATGACATTCGTTTAAGACAATCGGAGATAACGAAAAGTGGTTTTAAGTCTGTCTGCGCCCAAGCTAAGAAACTGTCGCATTCGGTGACTGTATCTGGGCCATATTCGATCCGATGTCGTGACGAAATGTACAGCAGATTAGATTCACTCAATCGTTGGTTGTCTGAGTGGTGCGCAGAAAATAATGTTGGCTTCATAGATAATTGGCGAACTTTCTGGCGCAGACCTGGCCTTTTGAGGAGGGACGGTGTTCATCCTTCTCGAGAGGGCACCGTCCTTTTGTCAAAAAATTTTACCTACTGTTTAAACCAGTGCAATTGACTGCCAAGTGTCCACTCTAGATCGCAGGCATTTTATACAGTTACTCCTGATAAATTTGACCTAAACAATGATTTAATAGAGACGGTGTCTGTTCCCCGAATCCCAATAAAATTAAAAAGGAAGAATCGTGGTGTGGTCCACAATAACCTGACCTTCATTGAAACAAACTATATTAACCCATATATGAATTCAAAACCCTCTCTCAAATTTGGTCTACTTAATATAAGATCGCTTAACTCGAAAGCAGCTCTTGTGAACGAATTAATCTCTGATTATAGTCTTGATGTACTATGCCTTACAGAAACTTGGCTGAAATCAGATGAAAACACCTCTTTGAATGAAGCTTCTCCACCTGGTTTTATATTTGCCCATAACCCCCGTCTTGACCGGAAAGGAGGGGGCGTCGCTGTTATTTATAATGACTCCTTTCACTCTGTGCCCAAACTGCAACATAAATTTGATTCATTTGAGGTACTATTAATGAATTTCTCATATCTTGATGCAAGTATGAACTCCATCCCTTCTTGGTCTATTGCTCTGGTGATAGTCTATAGGCCACCCGGTCAATATTTTGGCTTCATGCATGATTTCTCGCAGTTCCTTTCAGAATTAGTTTTAAGCTATGATAGAATTGTTATTTTGGGTGATTTTAACCTGCATTTCGAGAGGGTAGATAATTCTTCAACATCCATCTTTACTAATCTTGTGGAATCGGTTGGCTTCACTCAGAGTGTCATTGGCCCAACACATATTCATGGTCATACTTTAGACCTGATCTTAAGCTTTGGTGTTGAGATTGCCAAAGTTGACATCCATTCACACAATCCCAGCTTATCGGACCATTTTCTTTTAACATCCAGTCTACAATTGGCCCAACCTGTATTATTAGAAAATAGGATGTACGTAAGTCGTACTTTTACTGCCGCAACATCTTCACAATTCATTGAAGTACTACCAACTTATCTTGATTATCCAGCCAGCCCCCTCTGTATTGATGAAATGGCAGGTAAGTTTGCTAATGCCCTCCGTAGTACACTTGATGTAGTTGCCCCATTGAAATTTAAAAAGGCTACTCAGAATAAGAGACCAGCCCCATGGTACACTGACCGGACGCGGACTCTAAAGCAAAAATCCCGTCAACTAGAACGCAAATGGCTCTGCACTAAACTCCAGGTATTCCATTGTGCTTGGAAAGAGAGCCTTGTTGTGTATAAGCAGGCTTTGTCTGTTGCTAGGTCGTCATATTTTGCAAATCTTATACAGGAAAATAAAAATGACCCTCGATTCTTGTTCAAAACAGTGGCCAAATTAACAAACAACCATGCTGCAAGTTCCCCTCAAATTCCACCATCCTGCAGCAGTGACGATTTTTTAAAATTCTTTAGTGGCAAAATAATTGAAATTAGAGAAAATATTAGTGCTTCCCTGGCAGTTGGTGGAGGCCTTAACTTAAAACCTCATGCTATGCATATAAACCAATTTAATTCATTCTCTCCCATATCCCCGAGCGAACTTGCCAAACTGGTCGCTACTTCCAAATCAACAACTTGTCTCTTAGATCCCATCCCAAGTAAGTTACTGAAGGAACTCCTGCCCATTCTTGGCAGTCAAATTCTGCACATAATCAATTCTTCCCTGATTTCAGGTTTGATTCCGACTTCATTTAAGATTGCTGAAATTAAGCCTCTACTCAAAAAACCAAATTTAGATCCAACAGTTTTGGCCAATTATAGGCCGATCTCAAACCTTCCATTTCTATCCAAGATCCTTGAGAAATGTGTTGCCCAACAGCTCACTTGCTTCTTGCAAACGAATAAGGTAAATGATAGGTTTCAATCTGGCTTTAGAAAACATCATAGCACTGAAACAGCCCTCACTGTAGTAATGAATGATCTACTTCTCTCCATGGACTGTGGCCGCATCTCTGTCCTTGTCCTACTAGATCTAAGTGCTGCCTTCGACACGATAGACCACCATATTCTTCTTCACAGGTTAGAAAATCTGGTTGGTATTTCTGGACTCGCCCTTTCATGGTTTAAGTCCTATCTTTCTGATAGATGTCAGTTTGTCAGAGTAAATGGTAATTCCTCTGAGTATTCCAAGGTGAACTTTGGAATACCTCAAGGATCTGTTCTGGGCCCTCTGCTGTTTTCCTTATACATGCTTCCCCTTGGAAGCATCATTCCCCTTGGAAGCATCATCAAGTAGTTATGATGTGAAGTACCATTGTTATGCAGATGACACGCAGCTTTATATATCTTTTAAACCAGGTGAAATCGATCCACTAACTAGATTAGAGATGTGTCTTAAAGCCGTTAAAGCATGGATGACACAGAATTTTCTCTCTTTAAATCCAGATAAAACTGAAATATTGGTAATTGGTCCCAAATCACTCAGAGACACATTCCTCAAGTTTTCTCTCAACGTCGACAGTCTCCAGGTTTCTGCAAATGCTGTTGTTAAAAACCTTGGTGTCACCCTTGATTCAGATCTCTCTCTGCACTGTCACATTAACAACATCATAAAAGTGGCTTTCTTTCATCTTGGAAATATATCTAAGCTGAGAAAAATTCTGTCTCTTCAGGACGCCGAAAAAATGGTTCATGCATTTGTGTCCTCTCGGCTGGATTACTGTAACGTTTTACTGTCAGGCTGCACCAGTTCAATCCTGAATCGCCTTCAATTAGTGCAGAATGCTGCTGCTAGGGTTCTGACCAGGACGAAGAAATATGACCACATTAGCCCAGTACTCAAAAATCTTCACTGGCTGCCTGTCAAATTTAGAATTGAATATAAAATTCTACTGCTTACCTACAAAGCCTGAAATGATTTGGCCCCAGAATATCTTAGTGCACTTCTCATTCCTTACTCCCCTCCAAGATTACTTCGTTCACAAGGTGCTGGATATTTGAAAATTCCAACTATATCTAGAGTTACATCTGGAGGGAGAGCATTCTCCTACAAAGCCCCAATCTTGTGGAACAATCTCCCAACGGACATTCGGGCCTCAGACACAGTCTCTGTGTTCAAGAGTAGGCTAAAAACGTACCTTTTTAGTCAAGCCTATGATTAGATCATGATTAGATCATTATGTATAAAACATCACTTGGCTCGGATGGGACTGACTAAAACCTAGTTGATGGGTTCATAAGATATTGGAAGCCTGAGTTAAGTAAATCCATGTGGAACCGGTGGCACTGAGCATGCATTAACGGTGCCAGTGGGGCTTGTTACAGCCTTAGTCACCGGGGAGGTCCATATGGTACTGGTGTAGTGTTACGCAAATTCATGTGGAACCGGTGGCACTGAGATAGCACTTACACGGCACCGGTGGGCTTGCTACGGCCTTAGTCACCGAGTAGGTCCACATGGTGTTGGTGGTATTTGATCGAAAAATTACGCAGCCTTGGTCGGATGGAATTCAGGGCCTCTGCGCTGCATTAAATGGATGAAGGTTACTAGCTTTTGGTCGTTAAAATTGCTTAAATCCATGTGGAACCGGTGGCACTGAGATTGCACTTACACGGCACCAGTGGGGCTTGCTATAGCCTTAGTCACCGGGGAGGTCCATATGGTACTATTGTTTAGAAAATAAAAAGTGATCTAACAGCCTGGAATAAGTGTTGGGCCTCTGTGCTGCAGGAAGTGGATGGAGGGGTGTTGACTGTTTCCTGACCAGGCTCACTTGGCACATGCCAGAGGACGGTACTTTTATTATCATGCAGTAGTTATCCAGTGCCTCACACCCCTTTCTTCTGTGTCTCTTTCCGAGGATCTTCCTTCCACTTCCCTGAGTCCTGGACCGTATGAGCCCTGTCCCTCACCATGAGCGCTGGCTGCTGCTGTCCTGCTGTCCTGATCCGATCCGGTTTGGCCCTGGTCCAGTCCTACACCATCCTCGACTTGCCACTTTCTGAAGCTACCGTTGCCACTTTAGATGGACTTAAATGGAACTCTTCTGTCGTTTCACTCCATTTTACTTTTTGTTCTTAATTAGCTAACCCGCGGAGGATGGGCTCCCCCACTATGGCCGGGTTCCTCCTGAGATTTCTTCCCACTGGGGAGTTTTTTCTCACCACTGTTGGAGGATTTTTCTCCCTACTGGGAGTTTTTTGCCTCATTTGCTGTAGTGGGGAATAGGCTGGGCACTGCCTTTTTATTTCTTTAAACTCTCACTGTAAAGCGTCTTTGTGACAGTCTCTGTGAAAAGCGCTATACAAAATAAATTGAATTGAATTGAAAATGATTTTGTAGCTCTGCATGCCTAATTTACAAGTAGGAAATTCATTTCAAAGTGAATTAAATACCATTCTCCATGAAAGAAAACAACTTTAGTGTTGTGTTTCAAATGTTTAATCCATGATGTATCCTGATGGATGCTTTGATCATTTTCAGTTTGTCCAGTTCTATCGGAATAGGACCTAAGTCTTTTTGTTTTGATTGTCTTTGCCGAGTCAAGTGCAAATTTATACCTTAAATATAAATAATTGTTAATGAAAAAAATTCTTTTCAGCTAACTATAAGACCTTGAATTTTGTTCTCAGATGTCAGGAAAATGCATATTTTGGCACTTTAAATTTCAAATTTTTCTGGGGAAGGTCCCCGAGCCCCAGAGGGGCTTCTGGGGAAGGTCCAGGCTTTGCGCCTTTGGGCTCGTGTGAGACTGCGCCCCCGTTTCCAAAATTTCTGTATCTGCCCCTGTATTCCTCATCTGTACTTTGTGCACTTGGTTTTGCAATAAAAATCCCTATGAAGAAATTTGGTGTGATGTAGGAACCAGACGCGAGAACCAAGCAATGCAGTTGATGGGAATTTATTAAGCGAGGGGGTAACCTCCCGCTGGGCGGAAGGCAAAGGTACAAAGTCCACAATCCAAAAATCACAATCCAGTTGGGCAGAATCTGAGTCGAACACCAGGGCAGCAGTCACAGTACTTGTGGTCAGACAGAAAAGGGTTCAAAAAACAGATGCAGACAGAAATCCAAAACAGAGCCAAAAATCGTAATCGGGGACGGTCCAGTTAGAATAGAATCACAAAGAGTATGAGGCGAAGACAAGCATGGCACAGGCAAACTAAGAGAAACATTCTGACAGGGAACTGCTGTGAGAAGACTGCTAATATACACATATGGGAGGTCACATGCTAAACAGAAAACAGGTGCAGGAAGTCAGACTAATTACAAAGGAGCAAACATGAGGGAGAACCTAATCACATAAAATGGGCAAAAGCCAAAACGCGGACAGGGATCACAAAACAGCCTATAGACAGAGATACAGCTCCGGTTTGGGAGTTCTAACGTGCATAGATAATGAGAGAGAGGACAGCGTGAGCAGGTGCGGAGGATCCGCTGGAACGCAGCAAAGATTAGGTAAAGGCAAGAGGCGGAGACTAGAACAGGGCGAGTGCTGAGAGCTTGTTAATCAATTAGTAAGGTGCAGCTATACAATCCCTAGTGCTCGTTAGTAAGTTAGCATTACATACAATGTTGGTTTTAACAAAAACAACAAACTGATAGTATTGGTTCGTAAAATAGAAAAGCAAGGCAAAGGAAGTAAACGAGATTGGGAGGAATGTTTGGAAACCCAGAAGCCATGAAATCACCTAAACATGTGACACACAGTACATGTACTAGGGGAACGAGCTGTAGCTCAACACAAGACCAGACAGGGGGGACAAAGTACAATGCATGGCAAAAGCAAAAACATCCACCGGAATAATAACAGTAAAGTGAATAATGGCAAAATACAAAATATGGCAATAATAAAAACATGGCAATAACTAAACAGACAAAACATGAGCAGAAACAGAATCATAACATCTGGATTAATAGCTCGTTTGTAAACACAACACTTCATTAATTACGAGCATGTTTCATATGTCTACACAAGCATCCATATGTTTAGATATTTTCTGTTTCCTCTGTTGTGTTCGTTGATGTTTATACTTGTTAAATGTGAAGATGTAAAAGTTAAGTAGCGGCAGTTGACGACCGTTGTTATATGTTGACACTGTAGCTTCTTAACTTGTTAGTACGATACTGTTGTTGTATAATGTTTGTATAGTTTTAAATCGATTCGGATTTTGTTTTGTTTCACGGTCACTCCTACGGTTGCTGGTTTGTCCCGTTGTCATGGCGACCACTGTACCACTGTCTCTCATTAAAAATAAAACAATAGCTATGCAAATATATGGCACCCCAAAAGTTTAATAATCTAACTTTCAAGCGTAGGAACAATATGAAAAACACATTTTTGAGTGGAGGGGGAAAAGCAATAGACTTGCATGCGCGCTGGAAGATGTTTGAATTAGGGGGGCTGCCAACCAAAAGCAGAAGAGTGACGTCTTTTTTTTTTTTTTTTGCATGAGGGGGTTATGACAATGTTGGTCTTTACAACAGCGGTCAGGGCGACTTAGGGTGCAAACGGGTACTGGAATAAAAGAATACTCGCCATATAAATCATAAGTGATTGCAAAAAAAATCATAATCGTTTTGTTGTCCTGGGGCCTGTATTTTTTTTCTATGTTTTATCCCAATAAGTTCCTTTGTTTTGTACGCATGTGGCATTTAAAAAGCAATTATGGTTGTTGCCTTATTCGTTGCTACCTCTTCAACCACAACTCCTGGTAACGCTGCCATTAAGGGATTCGCCTGTCTCACACATGACGGTTCACAACGCCTCCCAGTTTGATATTGCCTGATTCACAGTCAAACCATTTATAATTTGAATTAACAAGACCAATACATAATCGTATAATGATTAAGAAATTATTAATTAGGAAATGACCAAGAAACCACAGACAGGCTACATTGAAAACGCGCACATAATTATAGGGATGACAAGTACCCCCCATCTCAGAGATAAAACCCTCCAAAATATAATGGCGAGGCCTCTCTTAAAATTGTTCTGGAAAATAAAAAGCCTAAAAAAGTTGAGGTGGTATACAGAATTATTTCCCCATCTCTGAATTCCATCTCCTGTTTCAGCATTTTTTGCATTTAAAACAGAAACATCTTCCTGTTGCGCCCTAGAAAACATTAGCGCAGAAGGACGTGACTTTGTAAGCTGAGCTATTTTGAGCGTTTTATGTGCCACATGAGGTCGTCAGCCCCAAAAAAAAACAATTCTCGGACAAAATCCTCCATTGGAATGAAGTTATTCATCGCATTACATTATGTAATTATTAATTCAATCCCCTATCCTTAATGTCGCATGTCAGTTTTGCCAACATAAATGCATCCAGGCAGCAGACTAATCCCATAAAAGGCAAAAATAATCGTTCTCTTTTAGATCATAATCAGCATTCTTAAAATTCTCCCAAACCGGCAGTTTTTTGTTGTGTTGTGTGATCGTAGAGCGGAGAGGCAGCAGCTGGATTTTGCCCCCATGGTCAGTATTAGTAGGTGTTTAGGCAAACAAACAACAACAACCACAACGACCATTATTCATTGCGTTATTACATTTGTGGGACGTTATTAAAATATTGAAAGTTGAAGATTTTCACTTCCCCACAAACAAAATAAATCTCTGCAAACGTAATAGTTATTACATTTGCGGAAAATAGCGTATTATGTTTGCAGTAGGCAGCGGCTATTACGTTTGTGAAAAATGTATTACGTTTGTGGGATAATTACATTAAAAGCTGCAGATTTTTATTACGTTTGCGGTTTATTACGTTTGTGGACATTATTACATTGTCCGGCGTTACAATGGTCTTTCTCCTCTTTAGCCCTGAGGACACAATGCCCATGATTTCCAACAAGAATGTCAAATTTGGACTCGTCTGACCCCAGGACACTTTGCTACAGTCAATTTAAAATGAGCCTTGGCCCACAGAACACTCCAGCACTTCTGGATCATGCTCAACAATGGCTTCCTTTTTGCATGATAGAGTTTTAGGTGGCATCTGTGGATGACACGGTGCACTGTGTTTACAGACAGTGTTTTCTTGAAGTATTCCTGGGCCCATTTAGTAATGTCAATGACAGAATCATGCCGGTGAGTAATGCAGTGGCATCAGAGGGCCCGAAGATCACAGGCATCCAGTAAAGGTCTTCGGCCTTGTCCCTTATGCACAGAGATTTTTCCAGTTTCTCTTAATTTTTTGACGATGTTATGCCTTGTCAATGACGAGACCTTGAAAGCCTTTGCAATTTGACATTGAGGAACATTGCTTTTAAAGTATTCCACAATTTTTTTTTTATGCAAGCCTTCACTGGTTGGAGAGCCTCAGGCCATCTTTACTTCTGAGAAGACTAAGCCTCTCTAAGACATCCCTTTTATAGCCAATCATGCTACACACCTGATGCCAGATAACTTAATTACTTGATAAATTTTCTTTTAGCTGATTCCTGTATATATAAATTGCTTTTTCAGCCCTTTTTTGCCTGTGTCCCAACTTTTATGAGACCTGTTGCAGCCAGAAAATTTTAAATAAGCTCATTTTGTGGATACAAATGTAAAATCTCTCAGTTTCAACATCTGACATGTTCTCTATGTTCCATTGTAAATAACATATTGGCTCATGTGATCTGAAAGTCAATGCATTTTGATTTTATTCACAATTTACACTTCGTCCCAACTATTTCGGAATTGGGTTGTACCTACATGAACAATTTTACATTTTGCTAAATTAAATTTCACTTGCCACATTTCTGCCTTACTCTGGATTCTATCCAAATCATCTTGGATCACTTCTAGTAGAGTCTAAACTATTTGCCAAACCTCCCAGTTTAGTATCATCTGCAAGTTTAACTAATTCACTCTCAATATTCAAAGGTCATTAATATGTCCCAACATTGATCCCTGAGGGACGCCACGCCCCACCATACCTAGTTGAGATGAGATTCCACTGACCACCACTCACTGACCATATTTGAGTGGGAGGCGTCCACATGGTTCCACAGGATCACCTTGTGGCAGGGAATGGTTTAATTTCAAATTGCTTTCTTCTTATTCCTTGACCCGGAAAACAAAGGTTTTGTGCCCTTGTTTACCAGATTCGGTCATGATTACAATGAGTTATACTAAAAAGGATTTTTCTCCTTAAAGGGATTGTTCACTTTTTTTGAAGTGCGGTTGTATGAGCTACAAATTGCCACTACTTACATTACATGCAGTAGAAAGCTCTCTGATCTCCTCCAGGTAATCGCACCAGCGCATAGTGCTGGGTGGAAATTTAGGCGGGAACGGGATCAGGGAAACAGCATATTTTTGCGGCCTAAAAGAGGTCCTACTTGAAAAAAATAATACACCATTTCAGTGGTACGCTAAATTAGAAAGAATGACATGGCTTTAACTGCTCGGAAAAAACACAGTTACTCTTGAACTAACCAACTGACGTACTCCAGCGGAGTAAACTGCGTGCTGTAACAATCAGCTGTTTGGGTTTGTGGCAGAGATGGCATTTCAATGACAGAGAATTATGTCTCAAACAAAAAAAAAAAACCCTTTGATAACCAGCACAGCAGATACATAGTATGTGGCTGCATAGACACTATGCGATATCAATTGGTGCTGCAATGCCACATTAGACTTTTTCACAGGTGTTTCACTCTCTTAGCTGATTCATGGGTACAGCAGTGCTCTGCAGCGTGCATGGTTGAGATTTCCCTGAATGTAGCCTCACAAAATCCTCTTTGGAAAAATGAATACTGCAAACACGGAGCTCTTTTAGGGATATGGATGGCATATCAATATCCATGTTGAGCGCATCTAGTCCATCCCGTAGAAGAATATGGTGGAAGCTGTAAGAGCACCAGGATGCAGCTTTGCTTTCACGTCCATGAATGCACATACACAGACCATTTTTGAAATATTTGCACAAGTTTGCCGACCTTCCGACCTCACAACCACAGTTAAGCCGCTTGCACCCTGGATGCAAAACTAATTTTTCGCAAGACAGATTACATTCAAAGCAGCCCTGGCTCCAGAACCATATTGTTAGGGGGGCAGTGTTGATTTTCCCACAGACCTGCGCATACAAACATGCATACATACTTAACTCAACTTAATCTATATGGTCAATTCAGTGGCGTGCGGTGACTTTCGCAGCTAGGCAAGCAGTGCTGAGGATGCCCCCCTTCACCAGCCCCCACCCACAGACACAAAAGTTTGCAGCAGTGCCGGTGGTCTGAAGAATTTCCTAATATCCATGGCCGACACTTCTCCTTGGGCTCCTTGATGGCAGTGTGAACGTAAACTACCAGTCGGCGCGTCACTTGCGGCAGCATGTACGTGTCACGTGACGCAAGCCGAGACGTATCTGCCATAATGAATTAAATTATCTTGATATATATATATATAGCATTATAAATCCCAGTGGATATTTTGCCCTGAACCGGTTATGCATTTCTACGGCTATTTGGCAGTGACTTCCGGTACACATGAGCAGTTTCTCATAGAAATCAAAGGATGATAAAGAACAGTTACAACTTGCTAGCTAACGTTATATTTGATACAAATTCAGGGCTCTCAAGTTTTGAATGCAGGCTAGACTGAGATTTTCTTCAGGGGGTGCATAGTACGTTGTTACAGTTTTTTAGTATACTTTCACTTCGTTACTTTGACATTAAATCAGGTTAATCATTTCAAATTAAAATATTAATTTAATTCATCATTCATTGGATTATCTGGATTTGGCGTGTTTGAGAAGAACAACGGTGTATCTTTGTGCAGATGTGTCTGCCAGTGGACGTGAACTGCAAATTTATGCAACCAGTTACAATATTATATCACGAGATGGCACACTCGGATCATTTAGGATCATTTATTGAATATTCACAACTGCCAGTAAACTGAAATAGGAGGTGAATCTTCATTCCCCAAATATCTGTGCTTTTTAAATTTCATAGGGACTCCCCAGTATAATAAAGGCTAAATTAAATAATTCTTTTGTGTATTTGTATTGTATTTGTATTGTTTTGTCTGTCATAAACAAGAGATGTTGCGGTACCACCTCTGCCACCGGATTGGAGCAGGGTTTGTTTTCAGCCAAAATACACTACGTGGAGGGCAGAGAGCCCCCACTCTCCCCATAACAAGTTGAAAGTCAATTCATTTAACCATAACTGTCCAAAGCTGTTAAATTGAGGTAAAAAATGATCCATTTAGCAAATATCCTGCATAGTTCCTCGACTTTAATGAGCAGTTATTGAAAAAAAATGATGAAGTGATTACCTGATTTCGGGCTTCCACTTCCAGCGCTTCTCTGTCGTGTGCACACAAAAGCAGCATTTGCGCCCATGTAGAAGACGCGATTACAGCGCTGCTATTTCACGTGGCAACAAGAAATACTATTTTCTGATTGGCTGATACGTTGCTGATTCAAGCAGAGCCGTCTGCCTTCACCTCATCCATTCATAGACTACTAACCTCTTTCACAGTCTATGTTACTAATGTGCGGCGAGTTTTATCACTTCTCAGCACAAGAAATGTCATGTGTGGCGTGAGAGCCTGTGAACTTAATTAAATGCGTGACACTTGAGAGCCTTGCAATTTAAAATGTGTAAAGCCATTGTTAAGTGAACTAACTTAGCTGGAGTTACAACGCAAGCATTCCGCTTGCTAGCTGGCTTTAATATACACCGAACATAAAGGTTACCAGCTAACATTGACCAAGAAACCAACAAACTAGCTTGCACGCCGTAAAGCCGTAAAACATTCCATTTCCTGTCGCCAGCAGGTGGTGCTGTGACTTCTAACAAATGCTGACATACAGACATCTTCAGGGTGCGACTGTCATATGTAGGAAGTTTCGGGCGAATACGATTATGTATGGCCGATTTATAACAACATATGTCTTATGGCGAACATCAAAGTTTGCCACGGCCACGCCCTAAGACTGTAGTACACGTCTTACGCAACTTTTGCTCTCACAGGTCTTATGGAGGCACAGACCGAATTTGAAGTCGATCGCATGAAATGTCTAGGAGGAGGTCGTTAAAATACGACACCTGCAAATTGCCCCAACATGACCATAAAATTCAAAATGGCTGACTTCCTTTTGGTTTTACGATATCGCTCCAAGAGGCCTTTTTGTACGTCTTGACTTCCTACAGGTGACTGGCGATTTTCATACTTGTAAGTGAAACGGTACGTGGGGGCTGCTTCATTGAAACACTATTGGCAGTGCCTAGGGGGCGCCATTCAGCCAATTTGCCACGCCCATGCCCGCAACCCCCCTCAAAAATGAAGAACCGTGCCTTACAACATATGTGTTACGTATTATGTGCCTACAAGCTATCCTCCATCTGTAATACCATAAAATGCCTTTGGGGGCGCTACAGAGCTGATCTGCCACGGCCGTGGCCAGCTGTGATATATATGAAATAACATTGGGATTCACACATATGTGCAAAGTTTCGTAGGTTTTCGCGCATCCTAAAGGCTTACAAAATTGCAGTCGTATATTGAAAATTTCCGCAGGAAACGGCCACGGCTGACTTCCTGTTCGGCGAAAAAAATTTTTAAAAATCTCATGACATCGTACTTAGGGGACCTATGATGTCACCGAATTTTGTACACCTCCGACGAAATATGCCCAAAAACAGCTCTACGTTTGGGGGCGCTATTGAGCCCCCTGACCACGCCCAGTCGCTCCAGAAAATGTTGAGTTTCGCCATGCTTGAGGTCTGTGCCAAATTTGGTGCGGCTCGCACTGCGGGAAAGGCCTCAAAACGGGTCGCAAAGACGCGGAAGTATAATCATAATCTCTACAAAAACAATAGGTTCCTCGCAACTTCGTAGCCAGGAGCTGTTGGCCCCTGGCGACTTAGTCGTCCGGGCCGTAATAATAATACATATAGCCACAAGCGGCAATTGCGGGGTTCAAGCCACGAAAGATGATTAGTAGCAGAAAGCTTTAACAGTTTAATAAACAAGTGTTGCCACTAAACGTCGCCATGTGCCCCGCCAGGTGTCAGAAATCAACTGGGGTGGGCGTATCACTAAATTACACATTGAAGCCAAAGGTGAATAAAATTGGTCAAAGCGTTCTCGAGATTTTGCGTTCACAACGAACGGTAGTGACGGAAGGATGGCCGAACGGCTGGACTGATGGAGCGGAAGACTATGTTCCCCAGCCCTAATACACCTTGACCCCAAAGATGAATGGATCCGTCAAACCGTTCTTGAGATATTGCATTCACAACAAACGGGATGGAACGGACGGACGGACGGCCGGACGGATGAACTGAATTCTATATCCCCCGCTCCTCATACACCTTGACACCAAAGATGAATGGAATTAGTCAAACCGTTCTTGAGATATCATGTTGACAAGGTATTTGTAAATGTTCAAATGGTCGTAATGACCTTGAGAATAATGACAAGGTCATTTCAATCGAGTGAGCTGTGAGCACTCCCCTAATACACCTTGACACCAAAGATGAATGGAATCAGTCAACCGTTCTTGAGATATCGCTTTCACAACAAATGGGACTCGACAGATGGACGGAGCTGAATACTATGTCCCCAGCCCCTAATACACCTTGAGACCATAGATGAGTGGAATCAGTCGAATCGTTCTTGAGATATCATGCTGACAAGGAATTTGTTAGTGGTCAAAAGATCGTAATGACCTTGAGAATAAATGCTTAGGTCACGGAAATCTATGGCGTATCACACCAATATACCTTAACACCAAAGATGAATGGAATCGGTCAAACCGTTCTTGAGATATCGCATTCAGAACAAACGTGACGTGATGGACAGCCGGGCGAAGCTGAATACTTTGTCCCCTGCTCCGCTCGCTATCAAGCCAAGACTGATAAAACTGCGAAACCACAGAGTGAAACAAAGCTAACCTATCCAGTGGCAGCAAGGCTAGCTCTGCATTAATTTTTGAACCCTTTGATTCCATCTGTTTTCCCCATTGAAAGTAGCACCGATATAAATACAACTCTTGGGGCCGGATCTACTAAGATCCCAATTTGCGTGTACTAATTTGCGCGTGCAATCTAGAATTTTGCGTGTGGGGCTGAACCGCGGTTTGCAGGTGATTTACTAAGAGTGATTGCGCAAATGGCAACAAGGGCAAACGTGTTGGACACACCCTATTTAAATGAGGGCTTTGCGTGTTTCATGGTTTGCAGCATGGAGAGTTTGGAGCGAAGAAAGCGCAAAATGAAATTCGACCCTATGGAATAAGTGGTGTTGGTAGATGAAGCCAATAAACACGTGAATAAGCTACAGCAAAGAAATCTGACTGTCGCACAAAGGAACGCCATATGGGCGGAAATCTGTAAAAGAGTAAATGCTGTGGGTAAAACGATGCGAACCGTGAAAGAAGTGAAAAGACGATATCAAGATATCCGAAGACGAACAAAAGAAAAATTGGCATGTAATAAAACATCTGCAAAGAAAACAGGTGGGGGCACAGTGGATGAGATGCCTCTGACCAGCATTGAGGAACAGGTGCAGTTAACGTTCTGCGAGACGCAAGTCACTGGAATTGCTGGGTATGACACACTGGACCAAACAGCAGAACAAGGTAGGCGCACAATAATACTGTATAAACACACTTTTTCTGAAAAGATATTTATTTAGTGAGTACCTCCTGTGGTTACATTTTGCTGTCCTTTAACTCAAATCCCAAACAAAAAAAAATGCACATACCAAATAACTCACAAGAAGTGACTTCGAATGAGATTGCTGTGTGTCTGCATCCCTGCAGCATTGGGTTGTTGCTCCATACAGGGGGGCAGGTCGGCGTTCTCCTCCGGCATGGCCTCATGCTCCAGCCCGTGTTACTTGGCGATTTTATGTAGCATGCAGCAGGTCACTACAATCTGGGCCACTTTTTCTGGCCTGTACAGCAGTGCTCCACAAGTGCGATCCAAACAACGGAACCTGCTCTTCAGGATTCCGAAGGTGCGCTCCACAATATTCCGTGTATGGATATGGGCCACGTTGTATCTTATTTCTCCGGCAGTGGTTGGGTTGAGAACAGGTTTCAGGAGGAAGGGGTGTAGGGGGAATGCACTGTCACCTTAAAAAACATATGAATCAATGTGAAACATGCTCGTTTTTAATGAAATAAATTTTGCTGACAAGCCAGGCATCTCCAAACTCGCCATCTCGCAACTTGGAAAACAGAGAAATGTTTCTCAGAATAAAAGAATCATGTACTGACCTGGGATATTTTGCCACAACGTTGGAAATGATGCTTTTGGCATCACAAACGCACTGCACATTCAATGAATGCGTGTGTTTGCGATTTCTGTACACGTGCTCAGTGTCTGCGGGGGGCACAAGCTGCACATGGGTGCAGTCAATCGCCCCTATAACTCAAGGAAATCCAGCTACTGCAAAAAAACCTTGTTTGGTCTCATTCAATAAGTGCCGAGTGCGTGGAAACCTAATGAACTTGGCCATCCGGCGCAACATGGCATTTAGGACTTCAGACAGCACATCTGAAAAACGGGATTGGGAGATCCCAGCTGTAATAGCTACCGTACGCTGGAATGACCCTGATGCAAAAAAATGCAAACTTGCAAGGAGTTTTGTCAGTGCAGGTATTGCGTGACTCCTTCTCGTGGCTGGCTCCAAATCCTCTCTGAGTTCCTCCAACAGCTCCAAAATAGGCGCTGGATAGGCGATATGTTTTAATGATTTTTTCCTCGTTCATTCCAAAATCGTTCACACGAGGGTGAAAAAAGCGTTCTCTGCGTCTCCTTTCATGATTTCGATGTCTCCTTCTTGCGACAATAACCGTAGCCATGTGTGCGCAATTACGCATACAAAACGTTTGCACCACCTTTTGACACGTGTTAAAATATAGACGCAGATTTTATTAGCAAATTTCTTTCAGGTTTGATAAATCAATTTGCGCGTGCTAAATTAATATATTTACATTTTCTCCTCCCAACACACGCACAATTGCGTGTAAACGCCCCATATTGCATATTCATTGTGGCAGACGTACTAACTGGATGCAGACGTGCTATTTTGCACCATTGAAAGAGGAAACCCTTACTGTGCACTGTTAGTAAATCAGTTTGTAAATTTTTTTGCGTGTGCAATGAGTTTGCAAACGTTTTTATACACGCAAAGCTTTTGTAGGTCCGGCCCTAAGTTATTTTGCATTTTTCCTTCTTAATTCTATTTGTTTCTCTACTGCTCTTTGGGGCTTTGCCTGTTTAATTGTGGAGGCCGTCCACAATTTGCTGCATTGCAAAGATTTGTTTTGTTTTGATCTCCCGGTACGTTCTTTTAATATTGTGATGCTGTTTCTGTTTGTATTTGGTTATAAGGAAGAAAAAAAAATGAACAGATCACACACAAACATACACACTCATTCACACATATGCATGTACATGCACATGTTCTGAAATAGTTTTGTCATATTTGTGTTGGTATAACCCTCTCTCTTGGAGGTTTCAAATTATGATTTTTCCCTTCATCAAAATTTTTGTTACTTAATAAAGTTGACCGCCAAAGGGGGTGTGGCAGGGCTTAAAAAACACAACTATTCGTTTTCCACAGTGGCTCAGCAAGTGGCTCACTTTATTCCTTGTATTCTCTTTGTTCATTCCTAATGCAGGCCTTTCAAGTCAGTGGCTGTGAAGTAGTGATAGCTAAAATGTTTACGTGCACAATTATATGGTCTTCAATATAATTCTTCAAATCCCTGGAGGTGCAAATTTTGTCAAGTTAATGCTATTTGAATGAAACTTTTTTATTCCGTTAACCAGTTTTTAATTTGTGAAAAGATTGCAAGGATTGTAGAAGCAAACTGCTGTGTAGACTTGACCAGAGTTGGTGATGTGCTCAGTCATAAGAGTCTGTCACATACATGCAGTTAGTACAAGATGTTTATGATTTACTGAATCAAGAAAGACTGTCTCAGAAGGCAATGTAGTTAAAATTAACCGAGTTCACCTAATTAACATTGTAATTTATTTATTAATCATTAATAGCCATGTAACAATAAAATGTCCCATATTGTTACGGTTTTGGCCCGCCGGGTGCCAAGCGGCTGTCTGGCGGGCTCTACGACCGTGGGGTAAAATGACAGACTCATGCACTGAGGCTGGAACTGATGAGGTTTAATAAACAATAAAGTATAACAAACAAAACGAAAGGGAAACAATTCCATAAACTGAGAAACTGCTACAACACTAAATTATACTTAAACAAAGAAGAGAAAGGTGGCAGATAAAATCCCACTGACCAGCAGTGGGATAGCAGATGCATTGCCCCCTGTAATCTGCCCTGCGGCTCATTGACAATGAGCCACAGGTGATGATAATTAAGTTGCAGTGAGGATTGAAAGAGGATGACTGCACGGGTCAAACCTCACACATATAACTTACACCACTCATGAAATATAGCCTCTAATCCAGCGATGGGGAACAAGGGCTGTATCTGTCCCTGATTTCCACACCAACTTCTGTCCGTTAATTAGTTGATCATCTAAATTAAGCAAACTATTCATGAAATCTGATAATTATGATGCATTTCTCTAGTGACCACCAAAGACTGTTCTTGTGTCCCAACATAAAACATTTTTCTTTGATCAAACCTATGCACAAATCTATATTTATGTATGTAACCAATTAACTAATTTAGTCAGGTAATTGATAGAAATAATAACCTGCCGGCCCTCCAGGACCGGAATTGCCCACCCCTGCTCTAATCTATCCTAAGCATCGTTAATACAAGCACAACCAAATTGCTAGACAGGGAGAAACTAATTACGATTTACTATTTCCAAACTAAATTGAGCCTTGTTTAGATAACATACAGTATAACACTCTAACAGAAGAAAGAAGAGTTTTGATGCAAAAGGGAATGATTGTGTTCAGCCAGTAATGTTGAAGCGGGCCAATATGAAGGATCGAAGTGCATAGAGAGCACTGTTCGTTCGGGGTTGAAAGAATGGGTTTTGGAAGCAAGGAGGCAATCCACCACCAGCAGCAACACAGGCCAAGATCTGCCAAGAGTCAAAACAGTCATTCATCACCATTTATGCAATATTTACTTGGACTTGCAATATGAGGTTCTGCAAAGGGATTAGCTGGCAGTTTTAGCCTTTTCTGGCAATTGTGGAATCCTCTATAAGAAAATCATGGAGAAACAAGGACTGGGTGTCATGATCGACAATGGGGAGAGGTTTGCAAACACGTACACCACAAATAATCTAGTCATCGGAGGGAGTGTCGTCCAGCACAAGAGGATACATAAAGCCACCTGGATATCACCGTACATACATAGATCAGTACATCACCGTACTCATAGAAAACCAAATTGACCATGTGTGCATTGGGAAAAAGTTTAGAAGATCCCTTCCAGATATACGGTGAAATGAGGAGCGGATGTCGCCTCTGGCCATCATCTACTAGTTGCATGCTTCAGGCTGAAGTTGAAAAAGAACTGGACAGGGGACACGAAACATATTGCCAGAAGGTACAACACCACTCTCCTGAGGGTAGCCAAAAAACAAGAGGAATTCAAGATGACACTCTCCAACAAGTTCCAGGCCTTGAAAGACGTAGAGAGCCCAGAGGAAGATTCCATTGAGGGGAAGTGGCAGGGAATAAAAGAGGCAGACACATGCCAGGAAGCGCTAGGCACAAAACGATGCAGCCAGAGAGAGTGAATATCAGTGGAGAGCTTGGGAAAAGTGGAGGAGAGAAAAAAGAAAAAACTAGAAGAGCACTCAGAGAGCGCAGAACTTCCGTCGCCAGGGGGCAGCAAAGCCAAAAGCACGGCGATTGGATCTCCGACCCATTGGAAAGACTTGAAATCTTGAACTTTGGAGTATATCTCAGCAGTACTTTGACCTAGATATGCCAAAATTTAATCACCTCTTTCTTGACTTAATACCCACCTACCCTGAAAATTTCATCAAAATCCGGCCATTAGTTTTTGAATTATCTTGTACACAAACAAACAAACCAACAAACAAACGGCACCGAAAACATAAACCTCCTCGGCAGAGGTTAACCAGCAATAGTCAGCAGTCACACTCACGCAGGGAAATGTAAAGCACATGAAGAGAATCTAGAAGTGAATAAGGCAGTGAAGAGGAGTTTTAGAACTACATGGACTCATAAAGTAGAAGATGCAGTTCGTGAGGGAAACGTGAGGGAGCTGTATAGTACCATTAAGAAGCTTTCAGGAAAGTTCATCCAGCCAGAGAGACCAGTGAAGGACAAAGATGGAGATATCATCCCAGACAGGGAGGGGCAGAAACGTAGAGTTCTTTGAGGAACAACCAGTAACGAACCGTGAGGTTTGGGTCGAGGTAGGCAGTGGCAGACCGAAACGTAAAAACTAATTAATATTTTATGTATAAAGTCAGCGGTAAAAACACCGGCAAAATCTGTTGAAAAACACTCCAAAAACTGTTGAATGCTGTAAACAGTAACACTGCGAATCTGGATGAATGACATCATGCATTTGCGGGGATTAACGAATTTATTGTGACTTAAAAGACACTTGAAAGACACCGGACACGCACAAAGTTGCGTTTTTCGTTAGATTTTGACTTTTAGTTTATTTTGAAACTGTTAAGAGTGAAATCAAATCCGTGTTTGAGTTATCAATATATTATTTAACTTGTCGCACTATGTGCGCATAGGAGGGAGGTTTAAAACCAATTTAATGTGAAATGTTTGAAGTTTATGACGTTTTCTAGAGAATTTGATTTATTGTATGCATTCAGAATTAATGTGTACTTTGTTTTCAAATAATCTTAAAGCTTCAATTTTTTTAAAATTTCGCTTTTATGTCTGAATAAAAGTTGAATGTCTAGCGAGAGAAAGTTGGTGAAAGCGCGCAAAACAGCATAACGGCTTGCCTGCACCGATGCATGCTTAAGTGGATCTCTTCCCTATACTTAATGCAATTAATTTTCCTATTGCTAAACCATATTAACCAGACAAGCGAAGTGCACCAAACACATTCCATCTTTGACCACATCTCTCTTCACCGCATCATAATGCCAACACACACAAACTACAAAACACTAAAAACCCACAGAATTCTATCAAACAAACACCCATTTAAAAAAAACTTTAGCCACAAGGTTGTTATTAGATGCATAACGACAGACATGACAGTCTGGAAAGTTCTTGTGTGCGTAAAAGAGAGCGGAGGGGGAGAGAAGTGGTTAAAGCACACTTACTTAAGGCTATTTGAATATGAAGTCCATGCGTCTGTCCTTTTTGACAAATGTTGATGACAGCGATGTAAAACTCTTCTGTTTTGGCCTTCAGCTTAACAAGTCCCTCTTTCTCAATTGACATGATAGCCAAACATGAAAGTCTCCCCTGCTCCGTTCTGTAGCGGTTGCAGGTCTTGAGGCGTTTTAAGGCAGAAAAAAGACCGCTCCACTGACTCTGTGGTAGCAGGAATTGTCGGCACCAATTTCGGCTGTTATGTGGCCTCGATCAGTTTGTTCAAGGTCATTCTCCACCAATAAAACCAGCAGTTGAAGCTAGGGAGATTTTTCCTTGACCATAGCAGGGCTGTATAAGTCGATGAAGTCGGCCTTTAGTCTGACAAAATCAAAATATTTGCTGCGTTAGCGATGTCATCTTGTTTGTTTTGCCAAAAACACTATACTTTGCCATAACACTAGCTACATTTAATCAAATGTAAGCCTTAAATTTGATTGACGTAGGTGTGAATCAATGAGTGTATATAGCCCCAGCTAGGATTGCGTTATCGTAATTAAAATAAATAAATACAAAAAATCAAAGCTTGCTCACTAAATAGTACCTAGATAGGCAGATGCCTGATAAGGATGCGTTTATTTGTACAATTCATCCGGAATGAACACCACTAACATTACACGAACGTTTGCGAGGTCATTCGCTATGGCTAATGCTATATGTAGATATGCAACTTGGCTAACATTACATGGGCAATGGTCCATGACCATCGCCATTTGTAAGCAACATGAGTTTATGGTGCCGACTAAGTTTATCTAGCTAGCTAAATTACAGATAACGTTTGCCATCACAGCCGTTGACAGCGACTCGATTACCTAACACGCCAGCTACACAAGTGGCTAGTTAATGCTGTGCTTCCCATTCTGACATGTTTTGATATTTTCGACGTCTCGAACAGTGTCATGTAGAACTGCGCATTAATGTTAATTTTTGTTTTTCGATCACAAATATGTTGAAATCTTTTCGGAAGACCCCTTAGTTCGGCGGAAAATAGCTGGAATTTCTACATTTCAGTCAATGGGAAATTGAGAAGTGCAGTGCACTTGACGCCATATTGGTTTCTTCAACTGCGCTCGTAGAAGGAAGCGGCGGCCTCTCCAGTATACTCATTGGTGCGAATCCACAAAGACACCGAACGTCCAGATTGAATGACTAGCCTGTGACACTTACGCATAAAGGCAGCGTAGCGTCCTGCCTTTTTGCGTACATAATAAAGCATATGAAAAAACACTGCGCATGTGCGAACACTACGTCTCTGATAACATGTCATTCAAAGGCATGTCAGAGCTGTGCCTACCCTGCAAAGATAAGACTGATTTGAAGGCCCCTGCCTGGCCAGAGGCAGGCGCTGTTGTGTCATTATAACTCAATGACTTAAAGCAACAGCATAAAGACAAACTAAATATCAAATGGCTTCAAAATTAGATTAGATATTAAAATGATCAATAATTGTTCACAACTTTATTTTTGATGATAGCCTAGGGTAGGCAGTGCCTACCCTGCCTACCCTGACGGCTCATCCCTGGGAACAACTAAATAGATCAGCCTCAGAAAGAACAGCAGACATCCCCCAAGCTGGCAATGACCTGCCGATTGAGTGTGGACTGCCATCAAAAGAAGAGATCTGCAAGGCTGTTAAACAGCTGAAGGATGGGAAGGCAACAGGGCCTGTGTTGTGTTCCAGGGTTCTGGCCTTTGGCCAGAACAGTATTGCTTATGGTTTTAACAGTTTCATGTTCCAAGACTCCATAGTTCATAGTTCATGTTCATGTCATAGTTTTAACAGTTTCTTGTATCAGGTTCAAGCATTTCATTATCCATGTCCATGTTTTTACTTTTCCATGTTTTTGTTTTTGCCAGGTCTGCCATGCCACTCCACCGCTTGTCTGCGTTCCGCCCCGTGCCTTCGTTGCTGCACATTTCTGAGCTCTGGTTGGCTTTGTGGTTTCTCCCTTCCTTCTGTGCTGTGCTGATTCGGGGCTCTCTAAGCTTAATTGACAATTAACTGTTTTTAAGTTACTAACATTTACTAACACTCACTGGGTGGTGTAATTCTTAGATAGGCACATTACTAATACTACTAATTTAGACAGGGAGTTTATTGTCATGATTCCTGCTTTACTGTTTCAAGATCTTGCTGTGCTTTTCTGTTCTTAACATTCATGCTTGCTTCCAAACTGCATACTTAATTGGTACTTAAGCTGAGCACGCTCATTCTCTTAATGAGCAGGTCATGTCATCCAATCTCTGTCCATGTCTTGATCTTGCCATGCCTCTTGTTTCTCTCTCTCCAGGTGTTACCCCTTGTGTCATGATTACCAAGCCTTTATCTGGTTGCGGTGGAAGTTGGCTGGCAGACAGTGTCAAGTTTGTTTCTAGTCGCGTCTCGTTTAGCCAAGTTCTTGTCAAGTTCCCTAGTATTTGTCCTAGCCTCTCGTCTCGTCTTGTTTTGTGTATATATATTTAGTATTGTTATTTATTTTTCTTGAGTATCTTGCCTGGAGTTTCCAGTGCCTTTTTGTTTTTTTGCCTTTTGCATTTTTTGTTTATAGCTCTGTGTAGCTTCCTTAGTTTGTTTTTTGCAACCCTTTGGGCCAAGTTTTTTGTTGGCCCTCGTGCCTGTTTTGTTTTGGTTAATAATAAAATCCTCATTCCCTTTTCCCGCATCTGGTGTCACTGATTCCATATCAGTAGACACTGTCTCATTGACACCAGCGGGATGGAGCGCAAGATCGCCCAGCAAGAGGCTGAGCTGCTGCGGCAACGGCAGCAGATTCAGGAGCTGACCGCTGCGCTGGCCATTCTGCAAGCCAGCCTCCCCTGGGCGGGTTCCAGCCAGGCTCCCACCATGCCTGCTACCCAGCCCCTTGCCACCCCTGCACCTGTGCTCCAGCCCGGAGCGGAAGCACCCCAGCTGCAGCCAGTCACGCACCCAAGTCCTGAGCCTCGCCTTCCACCACCTGAGCGGTACGGCGGAGAACCAGGGTTCTGCAGGGCCTTCCTCACCTCCTGCGAGATGTGCTTCGCTCTGCAGCCTTCTACCTTCGCCTCGGAGCCGGCCCGAGTCGCCTTCGTCTTTTCCCAGCTGACGGGGCGGGCTCGCCTGTGGGGAACTGCCGCATGGCAGGCTCGGCTGCCCTGTACTACCACCTACCAGGCCTTGGCGGAGGAACTGCTGCGCATCTTCGACCGCTCCAAGCAGGGAAGAGCTGCAGGGCGAGAGCTACTGAGGATGAGGCAGGGGAGGAGATCGGTGGCGGACTATGCCATCGACTTCCAAACGGCGGCAGCTACTTCTGGCTGGAGCAAGGAGGCATTGTGTGACGTGTTCCTCCAGGGGCTGTCCGAACCAGTCAAAGACCGACTGCTCTTTTGTGAGATCCCAGAGTCTCCAGAGGCCCTTGTCGACCTGGCCCTTCGTATTGACAGCCGCCTGGAGGAGAGGGCGCTCACCCTTGGCCCTGGTCGACGTCCTGCCCCCTCTGGTCAGATCCAACCCCCGGGTCCCAGTCATGCGTCGCCTCAGGACCAGCCGAGGAGAAGCACCACCACACCCCCTCCTGGGAAGGCATCTCCCATGGAGATCGGGAGGTCCCGGCTCACCCAGGAGGAGCGCCAACTGAGAAGGAGGTCGGGGGCATGTTTTTACTGCGGCCAGCAGGGTCATGCCGTGCGAGGCTGTCAGTCAAGACAGCGCCCCCTAGCATCTGGAGGAGTACTGGTGGGTGCTTCATCCAAGGAGACCTCCTCCTACCGCCGGACCTGCGTTCCGGTGACCCTGACCTGGGAGGGCCGCTCCCGCAAGACCACCGCCCTCATTGACTCGGGGGCTGAGGAAAACTTTATCGACGCCAGAGCTGCTGCTGAGTGGGGGGTTCCCCTATGCCATCTTCCCAGCCCATTGTCCATCTCAGGGCTGGGTGGGCAACCCCTAGCTAAGGTGTCCTTCCGGACCGTTCCCATCCAGCTGCTGGCGTCCGGTAACCACCGCGAGCAGATCCGGCTGTTCGTGACCGAGACACCTCGCTCCCCTATTGTCCTGGGTCATCCCTGGTTGGCGCTACACGGGCCGGTGATCGACTGGGCCCGCCATGAGGTGCGGGAGTGGAGTGCCTCCTGTTCAGCCAGCTGCCTCCTCGACTCCCGACCTTCTTGCTCTGTGGGTGGACCAGCTCCCGAGGGGAGGCCAGACGTCTCCAGAGTGCCCCCCGAATACCACGACCTAGCAACAGTCTTTAGCAAGTCCCGTGCGGTGTCCCTGCCCCCGCACCGTCCGTATGACTGTGCTATTGACCTCCAGCCTGGCACAGCGCCTCCTAGGGGTCGTGTCTTTGCCTTGTCTGAGCCAGAGAGGGGGGCCATGGACAAGTACATCCGGGAGTCCATTGCAGCTGGCATCATCCGTCCATCCTCCTCTCCCGCGGGGGCAGGCTTCTTCTTCGTCAAAAAGAAGGACGGCTCCCTGCGCCCCTGCATCGATTACCGAGGCCTAAATAAGATCACCATCAGGAACCGCTACCCGCTTCCACTGATGTCCTCGGCATTCGATGTGATCCAAGGGGCGGCCATCTTCACCAAGCTGGACCTGCGGAATGCTTATCACCTCCTGCGTATTAGGGAAGGCGACGAATGGAAAACCGCTTTCAACACCCCTAGCGGCCACTGGGAGTACTTGGTGGTTCCATTCGGCCTGACCAACGCACCCGCAGTGTTCCAAAACTTGGTGAACGATGTGCTTGGAGATATGATCGGGCGGTTTGTCTATGTCTACCTGGATGACATCCTGATCTTCTCCCGGGATAGGACAGAGCACACAAGCCATGTTCGCCAGGTGCTCCGCCGCCTCCTCGAAAACCGCCTCTTTGTTAAGGCTGAAAAGTGCGAGTTCAGCACCACCACTACCTCCTTCCTGGGGCACGTCATCTCCCCTAACCACCTGGGCATGGACGAGGAGAAGGTCAAGGCTGTGGTGGACTGGCCCGCACCCAAGGACCGCAAGGCCCTACAGAGCTTCCTGGGATTCGCCAATTTCTATAGGCGATTCGTCAGGAACTACAGCACCGTGGCAGCTCCCCTAACGGCCCTTACCTCCATCAAGGTGCCATTCCGTTGGACTCCGCAAGCCGAGGTGACCTTCTGTGAGCTGAAGAGGCGCTTCACCACCGCGCCCATCCTCACCACCCCCGACCCCGCCAAGCAGTTCATTGTGGAGGTGGATGCCTCCAATGTCGGGGTTGGTGCGGTGCTATCTCAAAGATCCAGCAATGATCAGAAGGTACACCCGTGCGCGTTCTACTCCCACCGGCTGACGCCTGCGGAGTCCAACTACGACGTCGGGAACCGGGAGCTGCTGGCGGTGAAACTGGCCCTGGAGGAATGGAGGCACTGGCTTGAGGGGGCAAGGGTTCCGTTCCTGGTCTGGACGGACTATAAAAACCTAGAGTACCTCCGTTCTGCCAAGAGGTTGACACCCAGACAAGCCAGATGGGCCCTCTTTTTCGACCGGTTCAACTTCTCCCTGGCCTACAGGCCAGGGTCCAAGAACACCAAGGCTGACGCGCTCTCCAGGCGTTTCGACGCTTCCTCGGCCAAGGGAGAGCCCAGCTCCATTCTGCCCAGAACATGTTTCGTAAACAACGTGTGCCTCCGGATCGAGGAGCTGGTCCGCAACGCTCAGAACGGCGCAGCTACGCCCAGTGCCTGCCCTGCCAACTGCCTGTACGTCCCTGCAGCTGCCCGGTCTGACGTTCTCCAGTGGGGCCACTCCTCCAACCTGTCGTGCCATCCTGGGGTCGGCCGGACCCTGCGGTTTATCCAGCGCCGTTTCTGGTGGCCCAAGATGGCAGCAGAGGTCCGGGGGTTCGTTTCTGCCTGCTCAGTCTGTTCCCGCGCCAAGTCCTCCCACGCACCTCCCTCTGGTCTGCTCCAACCACTGCCCATTCCTCACCGTCCCTGGTCCCACATAGCTCTGGACTTCGTCACTGGCCTGCCCGTCTCCCATGGAAACACCACTGTCCTCACCATAGTTGACCGGTTCTCCAAGTCTGCCCACTTCGTGCCCCTTCCCAAGCTCCCCTCCGCTAAAACCACAGCTGATCTACTTATCCAGCATGTTGTCCGTCCCCATGGCATTCCTGTGGATATAGTATCAGATCGTGGTCCCCAATTCACCTCCCAGTTCTGGAAAGCATTCTGCACATCCCTTGGCACCTCCTTCAGCCTCAGTTCCGGTTACCACCCACAGACCAATGGACAGACTGAGCGGGCCAACCAAACCCTGGAGACGGTCCTCCGATGCGTGTGCTCGACCAACCCAAGATCCTGGTCTACCATGCTACCCTGGGTCGAGTATGCCGTAAACTCCCACGCCGCCTCTGCCTCCGGCCTCTCCCCCTTCGAGTGCTGTATGGGCTACCAGCCTCCATTGTTCCCCAGCCAGGAGGAGGAAGTCGGGGTGCCTTCAGCCGGGGCATTCATCCGGCGGTGTCGCCGTGTGTGGCTGTCTGCTCGCCGCGCCTTGGTTCGGCAGGGTAAGACGATGAAGACCACGGCAGACAAGCGTCGGCGCCCAGCCCCTCACTATCGGGTCGGCCAGAAGGTCTGGTTAGCTGCGCAGGACATCCCACTCCGGGTGGAAAGCCGCAAGCTGGCTCCTCGCTTCCTGGGTCCTTTCCCCATCCAAAGAATCATCAGCCCCACTGCTGTCCGGCTCAAGCTCCCATCCACCATGCGACGTCTCCACCCTGTATTCCACGTCTCACGCCTGAGGCCTGTTGCCACCTCCCCCCTCATGCCCCCACCTGAGCCTCCGCCTCCTCCTCGGCTCATCAACGGAGGGGAGGCCTACACAGTCAAGACCTTGTTGGATTGCCGACGGAGGGGCCGGGGCCTCCAGTACCTTGTGGATTGGGAGGGGTACGGCCCAGAGGAGCGTTCCTGGGTCCCGGCCAGGCACATCTTAGATAAATCTCTAATCCGTGATTACCACCAGTCACACCCCAAGCCATAGTTCCAAGCCATAGTCCCAAGTCCAAGCCCAAGCCATAGCCACAGCCCCATAGCCATAGCCTCTAGCCATAGCCGTTACATCACCCCAAGCAATAGCCCAAGCCTTAGCCCCAGCTTGCTGGAGACCCCAAGTAATCTTGTCTATGTTTAGTGTTTCTTGTTGTACTGTTTCTTGGTTAGGTGTTCTGTGTCATAGGGTTTTTGTCTTGAGTATTCTCATTAGTTATTTGTCTTGTGGAATTTGTATTTAGTTATGTGCGGCTTCATGTATTTTAGTTATTGGTGTTTTTTGTCCGCGTCAGGTGCCGCTTTTGTAAGGGGGGGGTACTGTTGTGTTCCAGGGTTCTGGCCTTTGGCCAGAACAGTATTGCTTATGGTTTTAACAGTTTCATGTTCCAAGACTCCATAGTTCATGTTCATGTCATAGTTTTAACAGTTTCTTGTATCAGGTTCAAGCATTTCATTGTCCATGTCCATGTCCATGTTTTTACTTTTCCATGTTTTTGTTTTTGCCAGGTCTGCCATGCCACTCCACCGCTTGTCTGCGTTCCGCCCCGTGCCTTCGTTGCTGCACATTTCTGAGCTCTGGTTGGCTTTGTGGTTTCTCCCTTCCTTCTGTGCTGTGCTGATTCGGGGCTCTCTAAGCTTAATTGACAATTAACTGTTTTTAAGTAACTAACATTTACTAACACTCACTGGGTGGTGTAATTCTTAGATGGGCACATTACTAATACTACTAATTTAGACAGGGAGTTTATTGTCATGATTCCTGCTTTACTGTTTCAAGATCTTGCTGTGCTTTTCTGTTCTTAACATTCATGCTTGCTTCCAAACTGCATACTTAATTGGTACTTAAGCTGAGCACGCTCATTCTCTTAATGAGCAGGTCATGTCATCCAATCTCTGTCCATGTCTTGATCTTGCCATGCCTCTTGTTTCTCTCTCTCCAGGTGTTACCCCTTGTGTCATGATTACCAAGCCTTTATCTGGTTGCGGTGGAAGTTGGCTGGCAGACAGTGTCAAGTTTGTTTCTAGTCGCGTCTCGTTTAGCCAAGTTCTTGTCAAGTTCCCTAGTATTTGTCCTAGCCTCTCGTCTCGTCTTGTTTTGTGTATATATATTTAGTATTGTTATTTATTTTTCTTGAGTATCTTGCCTGGAGTTTCCAGTGCCTTTTTGTTTTTTTGCCTTTTGCATTTTTTGTTTATAGCTCTGTGTAGCTTCCTTAGTTTGTTTTTTGCAACCCTTTGGGCCAAGTTTTTCGTTGGCCCTCGTGCCTGTTTTGTTTTGGTTAATAATAAAATCCTCATTCCCTTTTCCCGCATCTGGTGTCACTGATTCCATATCAGCCTGATAACATCCCAGCAGAGGCACTGAAAGCAGACATGGACACAAGTGCGGCAACGCTTCACCCACTGTTCCAAAACATATAAGAAAAAGAAGAGGTCCCACAGGAGTGGAAGGAGGGGTATATCATTAAGCTCCCAAAGAAAGGAGATCTAAGCACTTGCTCCAACTACAGGGGAATCGCACTGCTTTCTATTCCAGCCAAGATTTTTAACAGAGTTTTCCTGGACAGGATGAAGGATGAGGTCGACCCAAACCTTTGGGACAAACAAGCTGAGTTCAGAAAGAGCAGATCCTGCAAAGATCAGAACACCACACCCCGAATCATCCTAGAACAGTCCCTGGAATGGAATTAAACTCTCTTCGTCAATTTCATCGACTATGAGAAAGCATTTGACAGCTTACACAGACAGACAGACACTATGGAAACTACTGAGGCACAATGGAATACCTGAAAAAGTCCTATGAAGGGATGAACTGCCAGGTAGTTCATGGCCAACAGCTCACTAAAGCCTTCCAACTGCAAACAGGAGTTAGGCAAGGTTGTCTGCTGTCTCTGTTCCTTTTCCTACTGGCCATTGACTGAGTCATGAAGACATCCACAGAAGACAGTAATAGTGGTATACTATGGGCACCTGGGCAACAGCTGGATGATTTAGACTATACCAATGACTAGGCTCTCCTTTCCCACACACAACAACAGATGCAGGAGAAAACAAGCACAGTAGATACAAACTCTGCATACCTAGGCCTCAAGATCCACTGAGGAAAGAATAAGATCCTAAAGGTCAATGCAAACTTCACTGCTCCAATCACACTGGCAGGAGTAGCGCTAGGAGAGATGGAGAGCTTCACGTATCTGGCTAGTGTAATCGATAAGCAGGGTGGGACAGATGCTGATGTAAGATCTTGGATAGGTAAGGCAAGAGCTGCTTTCAAGCAGCTGGATAAGGTTTGCAGGTCCTCAGAACTGACTACCAACACTAAAATTTGAGCGTTCAACACCATTGTGAAGTCTGTTTTGTTGTACTATGCAGAGATATGGCAAACAACAGTCACTACTCTGAAAACGATACAAACCCTCATCAACACCTGCTGTGGAAAAATTCTGAGAATACACTGGCCTAACACCATCACAAATGAAGAGCTGTGGCACCACACTGGACAGACACCAGTGGAGATAGACATTCTACACAGACGATGGACATGGATTGGCCACACCTTTAGAAAGCCAAAAACAAACATTACAAGACAGGCCTTCACATGGAACCCCTAGGAGAAGTGTAAGAGGGGAAGACCCAGGAATTTGTGGAGGCTGGACCTGGCAGCAGCTGAGAGGGCAACCGGCTCCACGTAGGAACAGCTGCAGAAGCTGGCCCAAGACCGCAACAGATAATGGGAGTTAGTTTGTGGCGTCGCACAAGGACGGGCAATAGGCTAAAGCAAGTAAGTACTTGACTTATCTGACAATGGTAGTGTAAGAAAAAAAGGAAGGAAGGGACAATTCCAATCTTCGTATGAAAAATAGTGTTTATTTCCAGTAAAAACGGCAGTGAACAGAAATACGGGGAAAGTACTCTGGGTTCAGCGGCGTCAAAGTGAACCCCAAGCCTCCCCAACGTACATTTCTTATACATGAAAAAACCTTTGAAGTTGGCCAAGCATGTTAAGTGTATTCATTACTTAAATAATGCTGATCACGGTCTCTTGGGGTGAAACCGGTCTTCAATGTATAATGGTGAGGTGTATCATGATTAAGTTTAATGGTCAGAAGACAATTGTTACCTCAGCTGGATAGCCGTGTGGGTGCTAATTGTGTTTGGATGGTCTCTGATTGACTTGGATGAGGATGGCTCTCAGTATGTCTCCTCCGACAGTTGATGGCCTTCGTTAGCTTTTCCTGTTTTCAGATGTTACCATGAGGCCAGGTTGTGGGCCTTCTCTTTGTTATATTGGCAAGATTACCATTTCAGAGCATGTGGCGGTTCCATGCTTGTTGATTGCCGGGGCTAACTAAATTATGAGTCTCCCGCTCTCCAGCAGAATGATTCACAATTCCTTACAGTAGAATTCTCTGATATTATAACTAAAAATGTGAATGACATTCAGGTACGTGTCTTATTTGTTACTGTCAGTAGCACAATGTTAGTTGCCTCTTAACTCCAATCTCCAATAAAATAACTTTTTTACTACAAGTTGTAAGTGCCTCTGTCTCAGGTAAAGAATTCATGCCATTCATGCTTCCATTTAAAACCAATAACAGTAGCTTGACACAATTTGATCCCATCAGTCACAAAACCCTTCTGCCTTAATAATACACCCATAAATGTTTTAAACAATGTCATCAGTTAAAATTGAAATGAAAAAAGGAGGCTTCCTTGGCTCCAAAAGTGTAGCTTCAATCAAATATCGAAGAGGTGCTCATTGTGGAGAGAGGCGACAATTCATAATAAAAAGAATGGGCCAGAAGGCACTTCAAATCTCCGTTGAAGTGATAAAGGCTTTTTAATGTCATCAGTTAATTGGCGTCAGACCTCTGGCAATAGTTAATTCTATTGTTTTTCCAGGCTCAAAACACTGAAATCAGCAGTAATCAAGCCTCTTTTAAAGAAATTACAAATGAAAAGACCTTTTTCAGAGTCAGGCTTCAGTAGCATTTAGACTGGTGCCTCAGATTTGCCTGTGGAAGGTCCATGAGTAAATAAAAAGTCATTGTACTTCTCTAGGTGCCTGAACCAAACAGTTTTGTGTTTTTTCGCCTTTAGAAGGGTCAAAATTGCACTTAATTAGGGGTTGAAGTTGAAATATGTCAATGCGCCAATGACTGCCCAGCTTCATTTTGATTGATGTCAATTTGCGATTAAAGAGTCCAATAAAATTGTAGAATTTCAGCATGCAGTTGAGGGTATTGCCTATAGGGAGCACTGAAAACGCTACTTTTTCCTCGCCAATATGACATCTGTTTGTAAATATCCTGATTTACACAGTAAAAATTCTTCACACTATAATCTCTTTATTTAAAAAAATAGCAATGAAGGCACATAATGTCTTAATAATGTGCCCTTAAAGGAGAATTCCGGTGTGAAATTGACTTGGAGTATATTGAAACATGATAATGAGTCCAAACTTCCGTTGAATACCCCACCTCCGTACGCATGCAACATTTCGAAATAAATGGCTTTTTAGCTGAAGCTCCCAACAGGCTTACAATGGTAGCGAATCGGGCATAGCATTGCCATGCAAAGAAATCGCTATTTTTTCATCATTAACAAGGCACAAAGTAGCTCCACACTTCATCGGTAGAATTCCAAGGGCCCTGACATTTAAAACGAGGCACAGACAACTTTGAAAATGCACAGGTAGTTTATTAAAAAAGACTTTTTAGGCAAACAGTACCTCAAGGTAGTTTCCAGTCGCCTTCATCTTGAAAGTAACAATAAGTCGATTGACGAGCACGAACGAATATGAAGGATAGGGGAACAGATTGCAAGAGGCAAACATTTGCCACAGGTAGCTAGGTTTTGCAACTTTCATGACTAGACCTACCTTAATTGTATTTTCATTATGAAAATTGTTTAGATACCTTGGAATCAACCATAAATGTAATCACAGATGAAGGTACAAGCAAAATGATTTCTCAGAGGGGAAGGCGCAGTAGCAGAGCCTTTCACCAATAACCAATATGGTGAACAGCTACCCCACTACACTCCAGTAGTAGTCCAGCAACGGCCATGAAATCAACCACAGTTATCACTCTACCCTCGCAATTTAGGTGAGACCATGTTAAGAGATCAAAATAATTTTCAAAAATGTTTACTTGATCATGAAGCTGGTTCTTTAGGTCACTGATTTTTTTTTCAATTGCTCATTGCGAATTAGAAGGCCACTTGACTATGTTTGGTGAATCTGAGACTTTAAAAGCTACAAGTAGCTCTTTAAGGTTTAGTGAATTACTCTTTGTGGAAAGAAATGGTAGGTCCTAAAGCTAAGAGTAATGTGCACATTTTTCGGAGTTACTCCCAAATTGTTGGGAACTTCTCCCAAGCTTAGAATCCTTCCTGAATAGGGCTCCTGGAAACCATGGTCATGTTTCTAATGATTTCCTTAAATGAAAAATACACAAAGTGTGTTGACCAACACATTTGGAGTCGCCACACACTGAGTGGGGGGGGACACTGCTTGTAAATTTTGACCACTCATCCATCAAGAGCATTCTGATGTACTGTATTACAGTGTGGTATGTGGCCTGAACAGGCGCAGATAAAAGGCTGTTCTCTCCCCTCCTTAGAGAAGATTGCAAAAACTCGCAAGACTGCACCCATCCTGGGCCTCACCTGTTTGAACTGCTGCCCTCTGGGAGGCGCTACAGGGCACTCAGAACTCATACAAACAGACTCAAAAACAGCTTCTTTCCAATAGCCGTAAGTACTTTAAACAAGCACAGCTGCAAACAGTAAATGCCAAGCAACATTCTGATGTGCAATATGCAGCCCTATTGCTTTCTATCCTTATAACTTGTTCTCTGTTGTAATATTTAATATGATTTATTACTTTAAATGTTTTTTTACTGTATAATGCACTGCTTTTATAGCACCTATTAATTATTATTGAATGTGTCTGTCCTGTGAGTTGCATGTTTTGATATATATATATATATATATATATATATATATATATATATATATATATATATATATATTGAGTGACTGGAAGCACCCATTGAAGAAGCCCTCCTAATTTTACAATAAAGGTATCTATCTATCTCTATACTATTACTCATTTTTCTGACAAATTAATGTTTGTAGTCTGTGACCGGCATGCTGAGTCATAGTATATTCCACTGCGATTGAATTAGCTATGAAGTAATTATGTGATGGTCCTGCCCTGCAGGCCCTCCCCCCTCCAGCTGTCTGCACCACATCTGTTGCTCGTTGAGGTGGAGGTGCTGTCAAGAGTATATAAGAGCATTCTGCATTCTGTGGTTTTACTCTGTGTGATGGAGCCCTGTTGTTTGCCGCTGCTCTCCTCTTTGTTTTTATTTTCTAAATTAAATATTTATTTGGGTCCCTTTGTTTGGTGTGGGTACATGGTCCCAGTGCCCGCCGTCTTTTTGCCTTCTGCCGGCGGGACCAAACCACGACAAATTATGGACAGAAATCAAGTGATGGCTAATAAATCACACTTTCCTAACATTACAGAGCCACGCTGTCGTCCCATAGAAATCACATCCGGTTTCAAAATGACAAAATGGCGCTGTTCAAAATGCCAAAATTCAGGCTTCCTTAATGGTATGTTGAAACCAATGTGTGACGTCATGGTTGCTTAGTGCATCTGTTTATACAATCTATGGAAAACCCCCACATAAGGCACAATGTGGCCAAAAACCATTTATTTCCAACAACCCCCAAAAGCTCTATGCTTTTATGAATTCTTATTTATTTGATATTTTGAGGGACGAAAGCCATAATCTTGTTTGCATAGGTTTATTAAACTGTATTACAAATCACAGTTGGACGGAGGCACTGGGCATTGTGCATGGGAATAAAAATAAACATTTCCACCCTCTTCACCATGGTGCTGGCTGCGATCATTTTGCAGCAGGGGCTGGGGTAGGGGCAGGAATCAGCCTGTTCAGCAGAAAGGGGAGTAGCAGGGCGAAGAGGCCATTGTTGGACCCACCATTTCGGAAGAAAGGAAAACCCCCAAAGCCCTGAATCAAAAGGGGGGAAAACGTCAGTCATATAGGCCAATGGGTCAAAAAAACCTTTTTTCAGTGACAGGGACAAGCACAAATAACACGCAAGTTACATTTCCTGCAAGGACACCAAACAGATATGTTTAGCCTAAAGTAATTCTGAACATCTCCAAACATCTCTCCTTATTATGATTTTTTTTCTTTTTTGTGTGAATGCAAAATTAAAAAGACTTTTGTCTTTAATGTATCAAGAAAATATAGAACCAGTCGCGGTGACAAGGAAATAAGGAAGCGTCATTTGGCCTGATGAACAGTGATAAATACTGGATTTAGTTTAACTCATAGTTTTCTCTCAGTAAGTCGTGGAATAGAAAAGTGCATTGCATGTAGTGATATTCATGAGATGCTCTTGGTTACCTGCAGTCACAATAATTTCAAATATGTTGTCTAATTTTAAAGCAATAGTTATTTTTTCTTACTACAAGAGAGATCGTAACATTTGAAGTTCATTCAACTTACTGACCTCAAAGCTGGCCGAACGTTCACTTCTTTCAAGCTCGCCAGAATCCTTTGAAACAAAACAGGTATTTCATTCATAAATGATGCGGTGTGTGTACAGAATGTAATTTCTTCTTCAACATTAAAGAAGGCTGTAATCTTACAATGTCTGTCATCGGAAGCGTAGAACACAGTCCAAGAAGTGCAATAAAGCACAGCGCGAAGAATATACGATTCATGGTTGAGTTGGTCTTCCTGAAGATAAAAATTCACATTCATATTCTCAAACATGTATAAATCCAGTTTTAAAATCTGAAGTTGAAATCAACAGAATATCACTATTTTTTTGTATATTGATTGCCATACACTTACATATTACATACTTATTGTCAAAATGGTAAATATGCATCATAATCATGTTATACTCAAACACTTTGATCATTTTTGGGATGATACTTACCAAACAGGGCAAATACTTTGAAGAAAGTCAGCTTATTTTTCTTGCGCTCTTTGCACAGGCTTTTAAAGAATCAATCGCTTAATGGTCCACCAATCAGCGCTCAATCAGGTGACAGTTATAAGCCATGGAATGACTAATGATGTCAGTAGTTCTGACTCAAAGGTGACAGTAATAAGCCATGGAATTATTTTGCCTGTGAAGAGTTATGACATTTCTAATAGGTAAGATCCTATTGGATTTTAGTAATAGGTAAAATGCACGCAACTCTGACTGACAAAACTGCCTCTTTTGAAACACTGTTTTAAAACTAAATAAGGTCTTGTGACAAGGTGGGCATGCCTATTCCGCATGAAGCTGTAACCACATTGTATACCTGTAGAACAGCATATGGTGCAGGAAAATCAAGAATATCCACTGAGTAAGCTGTATTGCCGCAATCAATGAACATCCAAATACCATCATAAATATCTTATGATAAAGATATTTATTTACAAGATATGAAGCAATTTTTTTGTTCAATCAACCTGCACAAATGTAGGTTTTTTTTAATCATTTTGTCATCATATCATATTTGTCTTTATTTATTTATTTATTTATTCATTTTATTTATTTTCTATCAAATATTGAGGAAAATACCAGCAGAACATGGTTTGAATGTGTTGCAGTAGAGAACACTGGACCATTCTTACTTAATTTTATCCCTCATTAGTAAACCCTCATTAATGGCTTAGCCATGCTTTTAGGCCTTAAAGCTGCTGGAACTGATTTGGTGATTTTTGTGGATTGTTGTCCAGAGCCTATGTAAGCAGTCCCCGCCCCCCATCCCCAAGCCAGGCACAGGAACGTGCATCGTTTCCGACTGAGGCAGAGGAGAGTACACAGTAAAAATCCCAATGTTAATTCAACTCCAGTAGTGTTCATTTGAGTCCAAGATGGATGGGTTGGTCTCATATAAACTCGACTGGAGTTGAATTAACACTTGGATTTTTGCTGTGTAGCAACTCAATTACAAGTACAATATAAACAGACACGGTCATTGATTGTCTTTTGAAAGGCACACTGCAAACATGGACCAACGGCACATAACGTCCATGCAAAAACTTCGGTGTGAATGGCTATTTGAAAGTATTAGCTAAAAGTAGCTAGTCTCCTATAGCCACACATGGTATCGTTACACAGCTAAGCAAGCTGTTGTCCTACACAAATGATGACAGTTCATCTATAAACTGTCATTAGCAGGATTAAAAACCACCTACAGGACAAACCGAGACTGATAAAACAGCAAAACCATGACAGAGTAAAACAAAGCTGACCTGTCCAGTGGCAGCAGTTTTCCCCATTAAAAACGGCACCGATATAAATACAGCTTTTGGCCATTTTGCGTTTTTCCCCCTTAATTCTATTTGTTCCTGTACCGCTCTTTGGGGCTCTGCCTGTTTAATTGTGGACACCGTCTCCCATAGCGCTGTGATCGGAAGCTTCATCTGTTCTGCTATTGCCAACAACGCAGATTTTTTTCTAATGATTTTTCCAGCAGATGGCGCAGTTACAACGCAGATTCAGCTCTGCGCGTTCACAAGCAGTAAGAAGCGTGTCTTTACGGCGTTCTTTCATCTGATTGGATAGAGCCAGTCGGTGACTTCAGAATTTTATTTACTGCTTTATTGCCGAAGACGGTGACTAATACACTTGTGTTATCGATCGGAAACTCTAAATACATTATCTCAGTCGGAATATGGAGCTATTTAACACCTTTTTTAAAAACAAAAAAATCACTTACAGCAGCTTTAAAGCACTCAATAAATAGAAGTATTCTTTTCCCACGGTGGCTTAGAAAGTGGCTCACATTATTTCTTGTTGGGAATCCCTTGAAGTATGGGCACCAGTAGAAGTTTACGTAATGTCTTAATAAAAGCTGAAGGAGGTGTTTTGAGGGGGCGAATTGATTCCACCAATTTTGTTTCATTTGATTTTACTACTTCTTCTTCTTTTCATTTTTTGTTTTATTTATATCCCAAAAATACGAGTTTCGGGGATATCATGGTTTCGCCCCACCGGCTGCTGCCGCGTCCACAGATTTTAACCGTTTGCGCGATAAGTCACAAAATACTTCACATTGGCTTCTCATTTTTAGCACATGGGTAGATATGGTAGAGAGGATGAACTGATTAGATTTTATGCGAGTATGCATCCCTACGTTTGCCACCAGGTGGCGCTATATATTGAAAAGAATCAGTATTTTAACCATATCTCTGGAACAATTACTGACTCAGACCTCAAATTTGCTTCATACTGTAGGTCAAGTAAAGGGGAATCTATAAAGGGGGCTTTGAGGATTGGGGAATTTCGGGGATATACCCTTTGCTGTCGGCTACCGACAGCATAGGCCTGGTTTTTGAAACTGTCATTGTTGTTTGCTGCTCTTATCATTTTCTCTCTTTCTTGACAAATCTAATAATGGATGCATAACTGTTGATTTCTAATATGTTTCTTATACAGTTGAGAAAAACTGCAAACCTGAATGAAGTTGGATAGATATTTCTATGTTGGGCTGATATTTTTTTAAGGCTGCATTGCTCAGGTTAATTTGTATTGTTTTGATCTCCCTGTTTGCTGTTTCAATATTGTGATGCTGTTTCTGTTTGTATTTGGCTATTAGGAAGAAAAAAATTCACAGATCACACACGCACAAACATACACTCTCATTCACACAAAACCGCACACATACACACATACATGCACATGTTCTGAAAGAGATTTGTCATATTTATGTTGGTATAACCCTCCTTCTTTGAAGTTTCAAATGATGCTTTTTTCCCCTTCATCAATTTTTTTTTTTTTTTTAACTAAGTAAAGTTGACCGCCAAAGGGGGGTGTGGCAGGGCTTAAAAAAAACACTTTTTCCACAGTGGCTCAGCAAGTGGCTCACTTTATTCCTTGTATTCTCTTTGTTCATTCCTAATGCAGGCCTCTCAACTCAGTGGCTGTGAAGAAGTGAAAGCTAAAATATTTGAGTGCACAATCATATGGTCTCTAATATAATTCTTCAATGATACAAATCGCTGGAGATGCAAATTTTGTCAAGTTAATTCTATTTGAATGAAACATAAATTCCGGTCCTTTTATTCCTTTAACAGTTTTCAATTAGTGAAAAGATTGCAAAGATTGTAGAAGCAAACTGCTGAGAGTAGACCTGAACCAGAGTTGGTGATGTACTCAGTTAATGGAGTCTGTGGCATACATGCAGCGAGTACAAGATGTTTATGATTTACTGAATCATAAAAGACTGTCATAAAAGGCAATGTAGTTAAAATTAACCCAGTTCACAAATTTAAACTTGTAATTTATTTATTTATTGTTAATAGTGAAGTAAATGTAACATGTACACTATCAGATATAGGGAACAGAAATGGACTCTTGCTGTACCCCTGAGGTACATTCAGTCGCTTTCTGCTGCCTCAAGGTAGCAACATAAAAACAATGCGCCTGACCACACTTCATTTTAAGACCAAGATACCCATGGACGTGAATTCTAGTGCAGCTAAATCTTGCTATTTGCGCAACCTGAGCGCTAGACAAGAAAATAGATACTGTGCTGGTCATACACTTTCAAGGACACTTATGTCACGCTTGGTGCCGTTTTGTGCTGGGTGTGAGATCGAGCCCAATGAGTCAGTCCTAGATGTTTCAGAAAAATTCTCATTAATTTGAGAGGAAGAAAAACACCATAGCTTCCATGCCATTGAAGAATCGGACATCTCTATTAGATTTATCTTTGTTCGGCGTATAATCATCACTGCGCACTACTATGCCTCTCTGTCAAAGTAGACTTACTGATATTTGTCCAAGCTTGCTTGTTTTGAGGATTGAAAACCATATCAGGTTTTATCTGTGAATCCTTACCAAGGTAAGGACAATGATTTTAAAATATTTTGACAAATCCAAACAATGCTATAGAATTTAACCTACGCGACTGCATAGTCAGGCCGAGGGTTTTTATGACACAATTTTAAAGACTGTTTCCCAATTGTATTTGCATTTTAACATGGCTATGCAGTTAGAGTGCTGAGTCCTCAATCTTTCAAATGATATAAACAAAAGTACATAGCTCCACAACATAGCTCAATATTAGATGGTATAAAAAAGCAATTATGCCAAGCATAATTATGTCTAAGCATATTGCTGGGGATGTCATCAAGTTTTATGTATGCACTTATCTAAAACCCCAATTCCAAAATAGTTCGGACAAAGTGTAAATTGTGAATAAAATCAAAATGCAATGACTTTCAGATCACATGAGCCAATATGTTATCTACAATAGGACATAGATAACATTTCAAATGTTGAAACTGAGACATTTAACATTTTTATCCACAAAATGAGCTTATTTCAAATTTTCTAGCTGCAACAGGTCTCAAAAAAGTTGGGACACAGACAAAAAAGGGCTGAAAAGGCAATTAATATATAAGAGAATCACCTGAAAGAACATTTAGCAAGTCCTTAAGTTATCTGGCATCAGGTGTGTAACATGATTGGCCATAAAAGGGATCTCTTAGAAAGGCTGAGTCTCTCAGAGGTAAAGATGGCCAAAGACTCTCCAACCTGTGAACGCGTGCGTACAAAAACTGTAGAATACTTTAAAAACAATGTTCCTCAACCTCAAATTGCAAAGGCTTTGAAGGTCTCATCATCGACAGTGCATGACATCATCAAAAGATTCAGAGAAACTCGAAAAGTCTCAGTGCGTAAGGGACGAGGCCGAAGACCTTTACTGGATGCCTATAATCTTCGGGCCCTCTGACGCCACTGCATCACTCACTGGCATGATACTGTCATTGACATTACTAAATGGGCCCAGGAATAAGTAAATAAACCACTGTCTGTAAACACAGTCCGCCGTGCCATCTACAGATGCCACCTAAAACTTTATCATGCAAAAAGGAAGCCATTATTGAGCATGATCCAGAAGCCATGTTCTGTGGGCCTAGGCTCATTTAAAATGGTTTTTAGCAAAGTGGCAAAGTGTCCTGTGGTCAGGCGAGTACAAATTTGACATTCTTGTTGGAAATCGTGGGCGTTGTGTCCTCCTGTTATCAGCATTCAGTTCAAAAGCCAGTATCTCTGAAGGTATGGGGATACATTAGTGCATATGGTGTGAGACACTTGCATGTTTTAAAAAGCACCATGAGTGCTGAAAGGTATATTAAGGTTTTAGAGCAGCATATGCTCCCCTCCAGATGATATCTACTCCAGGGAAGGTCTTTTGTATTTCAGCAGGACAATGCAAAACCACATACTGCAGCTGAAACAACAGCATGTCCTCATAGTAGAAGAGTCCGTGTGCTGAACTAGCCTGCCTGCAGTCCTGATCTTTCACTGATTGAGAACATTTGGAACATAATTAAACAAAAAGTCCGTCAAAGGAGACCCAAAACTCTCCAGCAGCTGGAAGCCTGTATTAAACAAGAGTGGGATCAAATTCCAATGGCTAAACTCGAGAAACTTGTCTCCTCAATGGCCAAACGCCTCCACTCTGAGTTAAAAAGAAGATGGAATGTACACCATGGCAAACAGGCCCCTGTCCCAAATTTTATGGAGAAAATCATCCCCGATTAACAATAATGAAAATAATACAATAGTTGCAGGAAATTGGACCACAGAAGGTTGAGGTACAAATGGGGCTGGTGATGCTGACAATGAGGCAGGACATTTGTGGCGAGCGAAACTTGCGGCAGCTGATGTGTACTGGGGGCCCTTGGCAGCACTGGTGGGTCGTATACGCGATTTCTTTCATGGACATTATAATTATGCACATATTTCTGATAACAGACAGGGAAAAAATGAATCCTGTCTCCAATATTTGGACCAGTTACAACTCGTTTTTGCAGCAAATAGCAGTGGTCCGTACGCCCAACAGCTAAAAATAGCTTTCCAAACTGTATTGCACCCTGGAATTTCACAACTGGTAAAGCGACACTTCTTGACTCAGCCAAACGGGAGCATTTCAACTCGGTAAAGATCACACATTGCGTTTTGAAAGTGAATTCTATGACAATAAGGGGGTAGCGGCACTGTGTTACAGTGGAGAAAATCGGGGAACAGGGCGTGGCCAGGGCAAAGGCAAAGGCCGTGGACGCGATCAGGGAGGAAATGGACCGTCTGGGGGTGACCAACCTTGTTACAAATGCGGGAAGTCCGGTCATTTTGCCCGAAAATGTCCAAATCAAGTTTGTTTTGTCTGTGTAAAGGGGGGTCACATTGCCCAAATCGGGCTCATCCTCAAAATCAGGGGAATAATTCGGCATGACTAACCGCCCAAGAGAAGGGGTTAACGTCTGGGGAGCCATTACCCTATGATGAAACTAAACTGTTTGCATTCATGGCAGCACCAACAAGTGCTTGGAAAACGCTGATTATAAATGGTACACCAATTTCTTTCCTATGTGACACGGGGACATGTCTAACCGTAATTAGAAAAGTGAGTGCAATCTTTCCGCATCTGCTCAGCACAGATGTAATAAAAACATGTTCCACGAATGGTGTGACAGAACATCATGTAACAATGGAGGAACTGATTTTGAGGACCCCGATGAAGGAGCTGATACACACGGTTCTGTAATAATATCTTATCCGTGTCTAGTGAATCTGCTAGGGAGAGATGTAATGACTAGACTGGGGCTTGGGGTAGTCCCCACTGGTCTAAGGACGTGGGAAGCAATTTGGATGGTTGGGGTGGGAACGACCAGACCGGACCTGTGGGAAGTCAGATGGTGGTTTTAGGAAACAGACCCCCAGCTACTTATTATGCGTTGCAATTTGCAGATTTTTCCCCTCGCATGCTGATCACAGAAATATTGCAAATAATGTCAAAATATGTGCCTCAGTTGCAGCTGCATGGATGCGACCACTGCTCATTGTACCATGTACTTTCATGGCATACAAGGTCCAGACTCAAAATATGAGTCCAAATTCAATTTGGGTACCCCAACTTCTGTTACAACCCTTTATTACACTGGTGAGTTGGCAGTGGCATCATTACAGTTGTCAAAGGAGGATGAGGGTGGATATTGAAATCTAAAACCGCCCCAAGTTTCGCGAAGGAAAGCTCCATCTAAGCACTGGAAAGATGCAGGAACAGTAATACATTTTGCGCACGGGACTGGGAGCAGACCTGTGACACACCGTTTACAATGTACTCGCCCAAATTTAAAATTACTGCAATATCACTGCAATGGAATTTACACGGCACGCGGGTTTGTCTCATGGGGGAAAGTGATTTGAGTACTCCTATGTGAGAGAAAGTCTTACTCAATCTAGAGCAAGAGGAAATGCTGAGTGAGGTGCCCAAACGTTTGTGGACAACTGGTAAAAATGACATTGGGTAAATACAAGATGTAGCGATGGTAAAAATACGTAGTTCCAAAGGGAACTTTTCGTCCATATCAGGGTCAATATCCCTTAAAGCCTGAAGCAGAAAAAGGTATAGAACCCGTTATACGTGAATTGTTTGAAGAAGGTATAATAGTGTCACGTCCAGATTGTCCACGTAAAGTGAAAATGCGAACACTCTATGAAAAAGTAACATCGTCTCTTACCGGGTGCACGGTTAGGGCAGACGTGTAGCAAAAAAAATTAATCCAGCACTCACGGATCAAAGTAAAGAAATTTTATTTCGGCTCGGGCAGCAATCCACAAATGTTTCAGCCTACCGGCTTTCTTCAGCATGTGATCAGTTACTATACCGCTGGACTCCCTACCTATCTTAAAGGGAACCTAACATGCTGATCCTTCTTTTAATACATATTAGTAATGTTATAATATTGGTTGTCCATGCTCAACCTCTGAAAAGTTTCTAAACATAAGATACAGGGATTTTGCCGTAATCCAAGAACGTGATTTTGTGACCGTGATTTCCTCTTTGAACAGCTCCTCCCGAGATCTGCACGCTTCAGGTTGTGCCGTCCAATTAGTACAGGCCTAGCCAGAGCCAACCACTGTGCTGGACCTGCCCACACCGGAAACTATTCTAGCAGGCACTAACAACGGCAGATCATACTATGCCTTAGTAGCGTTGACACTATTGGAAATGTAAATGAAGAGCAGCAGATCATTTGAGGTGCAAATTTGTTCGTATCTCTCCCAAAGCTACTTGTCCGTTTACTTTTGGACGTGAAAAAAACAAATCTATTCCCATAGAACGATGCCACCAGAAATCAGTGGGTGGCTTTTTTTGTTTGCTGGCAGCAAACAGCCATGGCCAAAGGGAACGTTAGCTGCTTGTGCTCAGCATTTCACCAAAGACAGCTTTGTCAATAAAGGATAATTCAACACAGGATAAGCGTTTCAGCTGCTTCTCAAACCTGAAGCAGGTGCATCGATCCAGCGCTCGGAGCCACAAGCTGTAAGTAACCATATAACTGCTGTTATGGCCCCAATTTGTTATTACATTTATAACACAACAGCAACAGCAAGGGATGACAAACACAGTTTTAATAACTAAAACACATTTAATTTTTAACAAAGACAAAGACTAATAACAACCTACAACTAAAGACCAAGATTGATAAATAAGAAAAAACAGAAATAATTACAGTCCCTTTTTGGTGGGGTGGCTTGGTGATGTCCTGGATGAAGAAAATGCTCAAACACAGGCAAAGAAATCCACAAAAGAAACGTCACAGGTCTTGAACAGAATGGCAGGTCTGGTCATCTTCTTGCAATTTCTCCTACTACTTTACTGTCCCAATTCTTTTCCTTACATACTCTTTTGCAGACCCCACCCACATCTAGACCTCTTTTTTTTTAAATTCTCTGAGACCTGCCCCAGACATGTCCAGGACATGTCCAAACATGACTCCAGTCTGAGCCCAACAAAAAAAGGTAAACACTGCCATCTAGCGGCCTATATTCACATTACACCTCCATTCCAAAAGGGAAAAATTTTGACTCATAAAGGCAAAATTTTTCTTTTCAATACAAAATGGTTAAGTGAACACTTGTCTATATATACATATCATACAATATTCAAACACATGATATACACATTCAAACACGGGATAAGCAATCAGCAATTACATTGTCTGTACCCTTCACATGCTTAGTTTCCAAGTCAAACTCCTGTAAAATCAAACTCCAATTCAACAATCTCCGATTCTTGTTTTTCATCTTACTCAAAAACGTTAACGGATTGTGGTCAGTGTACACAATCATTGGCTTTTGTCCTGTACAAACATAAACCTCAAAGTGTTGTAAAGAAAGGACCAGAGCCAACAGTTCCTTCTCTATTGTGGAATAGTTCCTTTGGTGGCGATTGAACTTCCTGGAGAAGTATGCCACAGGATGCTCAATGTCATCAGAGTCACTTCTCTGTAGGAGCACAGATCCACAAGCTTGGTCGCTAGCATCGACCGCGATGGAGAACGGTTTGTTGAAGTCAGGAGATTTGAGCACGGGGAAGTGACACAGCAGAGACTTCAGGTGATCGAAGGCTCTCTGGCATGCATCATCCCAGGTGAACTTTACGCCTTTCTTCAGTTGGTTAGTTAGACTGAGAGCAATCTCAGCAAAGTTCTTGCAGAACTTGCGGTAGTACCCGATCATTCCAAGGAAGCGGCGCAAAGCTTTTTTGTTGTCAGGAACTGGAAAGTCCATGATGGCTTGGACTTTAGCATTTATGGGTGCCACCTTACCCTGGCCTATGACGTAGCCAAGATAGGTGACAGTAGCACAAGCAAAGTCACTCTTGCTCAGGTTAACAGTCAGGTTAGCCTGGGTCAGGCGCTGGAACAACGTCTCTACATCTTTTAGATGTTCTTCCTAGGAGTCACTCCGTGTGATCAGGTCATCGATGTACGCACCCGTGTGTGGCAATCCGGCGATTGTAGACTGTATCATCCTTTGGAACGTGGCTGGGGCATTTTTCATGCCAAAGGGTAGGACTTCATACTGGTACAATCCAGATGGTGTGGCAAAAGCAGAGATGCTCTTGGCCCTCTCAGTTAAAGGCACACACCAATAACCCTTCAATAAATCAATCTTGGTCAGAAACTTTGCTTGCCCTACACTATCAATACAATCATCAATCCTAGGTATTGGAAACACATCAGTTCTAGTTACAGCATTGACTTTGCGATAATCTGTACAGAATCTAGTACTTCCATCAGGTTTTGGAACTAGCACACAGGGTGAACTCAATCGGAGTTGGAGGGTCTGATAATATCATGTTTTAACATGTACTCAACCTCTTTCTCAGCAATCTTTCTCTTTTCAGGATTCATCCGGTATGGATGCTGTTTTATTGGTTTGGCATCACCAACATCTACATCATGAGAGGCTATAGTAACTCTCTTTGGAACAGCAGGAAACAAATCCTCATATTTCTTGATCAACCTTTCAAACTGATCTCTCTGTGAGGGTTCTAAGTGCTGGAGTTTTACATCAAGATTTTGCAACACTTCAGTGTTTGACAATTTACATGAAAGAACTTCAGCTTTAATTCTTAGTTCATCATCTTGAAACTCCCCCTCATCTTCACACGTTTCGACCATTGGAGAATCTGAAGTGACAGCTGCAACCCTAGCATTTCTGTCATGATAAGGCTTTAGCATGTTAATATGACACAATTGTTTTGGTTTTCTCCTATCTGGAGTCTTCACAATGTAATTGAGATCATTGAGTTTTGTCAGAATTTCATAAGGACCATGAAATCTAGCCTGCAATGGACTGGACTGCAAGGGAAACAACACAAGGACCTTTTCTCCTGGTTTAAACTCACGGCTTCTAGCCTTATGATCATACCAAGTTTTCATTTTTCCCTGACTTGATTTCAATTTCTCTTTGGCTAGGTCACAAGCTGCATGCAATCTTTCCTTGAACTTGCTAACATAGTCTAACAGACTGATGTACGGCTCTTCCTCTTGCCATTGTTCACTCAATAATAGCAAAGGTCCTCTCACTTCATGACCAAACACTAGCTCAAATGGACTGAATCCAGTAGATTCCTGCACTGCTTCTCTAGCTGCAAACAACAGCAAATGAACCCCTTCATCCCAGTCTTTCTCATGGTCATAACAATAAGTCCTCATCATTGTCTTGAGAGTGGAATGAAACCGCTCTAAGGCACCCTGACTTTCTGGATGATAGGCACTAGAAAGAATCTGTTTTGCACCTAGTTCATACACAACCTGCTGAAACAATCCTGAAGTGAAATTGCTACTCTGGTCTGACTGAATTTCCCTGGGAAGGCCAAACAACGTGAAGAACTTTATCAAAGCCTTCGAGATTGCAGTTGCCTTGATGTTACGTAGAGGTATGGCTTCGGGGAATCTGGTAGATGCACACATGATTGTCAACAAGTACTGATTTCCAGATCTAGTCTTGGGTAATGGACCAACGCAATCAACAATGACCCTAGAGAATGGCTCCCCAAATGCTGGGATAGGCTGTAATGGAGCTACAGGTGGGTCTAACTGGTGTTTTCCAACTACCTGACAAGTGTGACAGGTTTTGCAAAAGTTGGAAACGTCTTTCCGAAGCCCAGGCCAAAAGAAGTGTTTCATGATCTTATCAACAGTCTTGTTAACACCAAGATGACCTCCTAAAGGTAAACTATGAGCCATTGTTAAGATCTCATTCCTATAGACCTTCGGAACAACAATTTGCCTGACCACTGCCCAATCTGCATTGGCAGGGATATCAGGAGGGTGCCACTTCCGCATCAACACACCATCCTTGAGATAATACCCAACTGGAACTGCATCTATTTCTTTTTCAGGAAGGGCTCTCCTCTTTAGTATACCAATTTCAGGATCATTAGTTTGCTCCTCAATCAACCGCTTTCTGGACAGAGACAAGTCTCCAGACACATCAGAATCACCAGACCCATCCGGCTGGCTGAATAGAGAACTGATAAAAGTATCTGATAAGTCCTCAAACGGAGAAACCATAGTAGGCCAATCAGAGTCATGAGGTGAACCACCTGAGTCCTGACTATTCAATGTACTGGACGGCACCACAACATCATCTTCTTTAGCCTTCTTGGCCATAGCACGAGTCACTGCGCAAGAAGGATACAGAGATGGGTCCTCATCCCCATTTTCAGTGCTCGGCTGTGAAGTAAGATGTACAGGGGGAACTACTTTGCCCCCAGCCAGGTCATTGCCTAGCAACAGAGAAACACCCTTTATAGGTAGACTTGACATAAGTCCCACCTTTACCTGTCCTGTAACTAAATCTGACTTCAAGAATATAGAGCGCAGGGGTACAGATACAGTCCTCCCTTCAATACCTTGTACAAGTATGAAATCCCCTGAAGCGGTCTCATCACGTAACTCCAAAGAGTCCATCAACAAAAGTGACTGAGAAGCTCCGGTATCCCTTAGGATATATATGGGGACAGGAGTAGTATGCTCATTCAGAGCCACAAATCCCTCTGACACAAATGGAAGAAATTCCTCCCTCACAAAGTCAGCTGTATTAGGCTTTTTAGCCCCACAAGAAGCAGGCAATTTAGCAGATTGGTTATCTACTACAGGGGTTTCTAACCTTGTTTTCACAAAGGCATTTGGTTTGGTATCCTTTTCTTTTTCTTTCTTAGCTTTAAGGAACCAACAGTTAGTTGTAACATGACCAGATTTCTTGCAATAACTGCAAACTAGACCACTTTTGTCACTGTCAGCTTTCAGACTTTGATCAGACCTGTTACTGGATTTCTGAGCACCATCACCAGATTTGTCTTTGTCTTTGGGTGAGGAATCTTGGGTATCACCGTAACCCTTTTTCTGAAATTGGGACCATTTATTGTTACTGCTAGACTGAAATTTGGACTTATGAGTGAGAACATATTCATCTGCAAATTTGGCAGCTGATTGCAAGTTCAGTGCTTGCTTCTCATTAAGGTAGGTCTTAACATCATCCTTAACACAGTTCTTGAATTCTTCAACTAACACCATCTCTTTTAGTGAGTTGAAATCATCCTTGACCTCCATAGAAGTACACTAGCGCTCAAAGCAAACCTGCTTCTCATTAGCAAATTCAACATAAGTCTGATTTTCAGATTTCTTCAGACCTCTGAATTTCTGTCGGTAAGCCTCTGGAACCAACTCATAAGCTCTCAAAATTACCTTTTTGACAACCTCATAATCAGAGGAATCATCTGCAGACAAAGCCGAATAGGCTTGTTGAGCTTTACCCTTGAGGACAGTTTGCAACATCAGAGGCCAGTGTTCCTTTGGCCACTGGCAACTCTTTGCTACCTTTTCAAAACACTGGAAATAGTTGTCAACATCCTTTTCCGAAAATGGAGGCACCAGTTTTACCTCCTGACTGGCACAAAATTTATTTTTAGTTTCAATTTTAATTTTTAGTAGCTCCATTTGGAGTCTTTCTTCTCTATCGAATTTCTCTAATTCAAAATCTCTCTGTCTCTGTCTCTCTCTTTCTGCTCTTTCCTCCCTTTCAATCTCCAGCATTTTTAATTTAAGTTCCATTTCTATATTTGGATTTTCCACTGGAAACTGTTCCAGATCTCCTGGTGCAAACACATTTTCATCAATGTAATATTCAACTATCTCTCTAGCCAGTCTTGCTTTTCGCATGGCTGGTTTTACCTCTGTCAGCTCCAACTGTCTGCAAATTTATAGCAGTTCTGTCTTTTTAAAAGACTTCAAAACCCCTACGGTTGGTGATGCCAAGAAATCATCCATTGCTGTTGTCAATATATATCTAGGAAAATTCACAAATAAAATTTCACAATTTGGAATGTTAGATTTTCAATAAATTACTCACACAATGGTCTATCCCGGACCTTGAGCCCCCAATTTGTTATGGCCCCAATTTGTTATTACATTTATAACACAACAGCAACAGCAAGGGATGACAAACACAGTTTTAATAACTAAAACACATTTAATTTTTAACAAAGACAAAGACTAATAACAACCTACAACTAAAGACCAAGATTGATAAATAAGAAAAAACAGAAATAATTACAGTCCCTTTTTGGTGGGGTGGCTTGGTGATGTCCTGGATGAAGAAAATGCTTAAACACAGGCAAAGAAATCCACAAAAGAAACGTCACAGGTCTTGAACAGAATGGCAGGTCTGGTCATCTTCTTGCAATTTCTCCTACTACTTTACTGTCCCAATTCTTTTCCTTACATACTCTTTTGCAGACCCCACCCACATCTAGACCTCTTTTTTTTTTAATTCTCTGAGACCTGCCCCAGACATGTCCAGGACATGTCCAAACATGACTCCAGTCTGAGCCCAACAAAAAAAGGTAAACACTGCCATCTAGCGGCCTATATTCACATTACACTGCAAATAATGTAATTGAAGCAAACGTGTTACGGGTTGCTAGCAGGACTGCTAACGATAGTTAGCTCTAACAACTGGCCTCAAATATCTGAAGATATAGCCTGTCTTACTCGCGACTGTACGTGGCTCACAGACACAAGCTGTAAGTTGCTTTTACTGCATAAGCCAACCTGACGTGATAGCCAGTTGATTGTGGCTGTTGCACAGCAGCTAACATAGCCAAGTTATTGTTGCTAATGTTTATGTCCTAAGTATGCAAGTGGGAAATTCTACAGAAGGTGTGTGAGAATAAACCTCATTTGAAGCCAACTTTTAATCTTGTTTGTAATTTGGATGCTTGTACAACTGTTCACAGTAACAGTACTTGCTGTCTGTAAAACCTGTGTTGCAAGGGTTTGTCTCTGTGGTTATGACCACTCGGTTACCAGCTACTGCATGTTACTTTATGTGTCGTGCTAATTAAAAATGCTCCTGGATAACTTATATGCAGTAATTCTGATCGGTATGCTTGCGTTACTTCGGTAAGCATCAATGTGGCAGTTTCATCATCATGTTGCCTGATTGTAGCCACGACAGTTAGTGATTGCTTCACTTATCCATGACCGGGATAAGCCGGATACTTCACAAATGTCTGAGCAAGCTCTCTGGTGCTATCGTGAAAGCAATGCGAAATTCAGAAGCTCTACCAGTTTACAAATGATTTCTCTGCACTACCTTGACATAATTTCATCCCCCTTTAAAAAAAAAAATTTAAAAATTAAAAATAAAAAGCCGAAAAAGTCAGAGATTAAATTGGTAATTCTTTCCTGCAGAAGTGATCAATTCGCTAGCTCCACATAAGCAACTTGTCCGTGCTAATGGAACACACGGCCTGCAAAACCTGTATTATGTTCATAACATAACCAAGCCCTCGCTAGCTGTCGCATACTATCCATAAAGCTGCTTTTACATCAGACATGAAACAAATTTTTTTGCAGGACAGATTAGCCTAGATTCAAAGTCATTGCAAAGACGCAAATACACGTCAAGCCGCTCTCACACCGGATGCGAAACAATTTTTTCACGCGACATATTCGCTACATTTAACTTTAATGCAAAGACGCAAATACAGGCGTTGTGTCCAGATTAAGTGGCTTTCACACTGGACACAAAACAAATTGTTCGCGCGACAGATTACATTCAAATTCATGACCGATTATCAGCTGCTCCATGTTAGTTTGCGTGCTCTGCTAATTAAAAAGCTCCTGGTTAACTTATATGCAGCAATTCTGATCAGTATGCTTGTGTTACTTCGGTAAGCATCAATGTGACAGTTTTATCACATCATTGCCTGATTGCAGCCACTACAGTTAAAGCTAACCAGAGATGTGTAGTTAGACCAGCCGAAAATTTTGCAAAGCTTGGGTGCGTTTTTGGGTGCTTGGGAAACTATCTCTTTACTTATCCATGACCGGGGTCAGCCTGATACATCTCTAATGTCTGGGCAAGCGCACTGATGCTACCGGTGAAAGCAATAGGGAAGCGCACAAGCTATGATGTGTATAACAAATGATTTATTTCCATCGATTAAATATTAAATTCTTTCTTATAGAGGTGATCAATTCGCTAGCTCTACATAAGCAACGGTTCACGTAGATGGAACTTACATTCTGTAAAACCTGTATTATGTTCATTACATAACCAGAACTCAATCTAGCTCTCACGCACTCTCCATAACTTGCCCATTTTCCTCGAGGAAAAGCTGGTCATCCTGAAGCAATGGGTAAATCATTACCACGGGCAATTTCCAAAAAGGCCATTTAGCTTGGAGCTTTCGCCCCTCCATCATTTACCAGTGCGGAAGCTGTTCTTTCTCCACGCTAACAACACACCACAGTTATGCACACGAACCAACAGGTCCTAATACACACCGAAGCAGTCCATAAGCTGGTGGTCCACTTTTAGCTGCTCCTCACTGTCAATGTTTCCCTTTAAACTCAGACCCCACTGGATTTCTACGGTCTCCGGACTTCACTTGGGTATGTCAACCCGTTCTACAAATGTGTCTGTATGTTGTGGATTCTAGCTTTCCCTGCATCCAAGCTAGTAGAAGATCCGCTGTACTCACCGGTAGCAAACTGTAGCCGATAGCAAAGTTGAGCTTGCGTTGCCATTTTTTTGCACTGCTTCCTCCACTTTCGCCGCCGGGATTATTAGAACAATTTCATTTCATTAGATCTATATTCAAGTATAACGATAGATTGCGGAATTTGCCCGCCGCTTCGTAATCAGATGGCCGTGTCTCGTGTTTCATTCTGGTGAAGCAGACTCGGAAAACTGCGTTCTGCAGCCTCTTCCGGCCCAACTCCCTCTTCCCGCCCTCCACAGAGCTGGCCGGTCAGAGGAAAGTGGGTACACGGGGAGTGGGGCCCATAGCGGAAGAACGACCCCAATGAGGCGTTTCAGGCAGACACTACAATAAAAAACCTATGTGGTTTTTTGAGGATGGCAGTATGAGCGAAATAAGTACCCGTTTTTTACTTTGCGCGAACAGGAGTACTCAAGGGAAGTCAAAGACCAAAATATAAACTTGAAAAAATAGCAAATTTGGTCCCCTTTAAAAAAAATTTTCTTAGAAATGTCCAACATGATAGAGCTTCAACACACGGGGAGAGGTGGTAGCACAAAAAGGGGCAATTCCTACACCCCCTGAGCCATTTCACACATGGATGATGGATTTTACACACCTAACACCGCGTGAAGGAAAAAGATATGTGCTAGCATTGGTATGTCCCTGCTCTAAATGAGTGGAAGCTATTTCAGTATGCAATTACAGTAGCAAAAAATTTGAGTAGAGAAATTATTCCTAGGTGGGGCATCCCAAATGCACAATGGGATGACAATGGGCCAGAATTTAGAAATGAAGTACTGACTCGCCTGGGAGCAAAATTGGGAACAGGACTGAAAAAACATTGTGCATATCATCCACAATCAGCACAGTTGGTGGAGAGAACTAATGGAACCCTAAAAGCGAAGTTGCACAATGCCATGGCAGAAAAACTAAGTGGAACTGGATTGCATGTCTGCTATTGGCACTAACCAGTATGAGAATAACGCCACAACGGTTATTGGGGTTGTCACCTTATGAAATAGTACTTGGGAAACCTTTTGAATTATCACATTTATTGCAGAGAATACAAATAGAAGAAGCAACTCTGGCAGAATACATGAATAGGATGTTAACTAACAAGAGTGAGACTCGAAATGTGCTTCCTCCTTGATCAGTCGCGGAGCTGCCACCTGGGGAGATTAAGCCTGGGGATTGGATGCTGGAGCGGCGTATCGGTAAAAAGCGGAAGTGGAGTGAACCGACGTGGAAAGGTCCATATCAAGTGTTCCTGACCACACCGACTGCAGTGAGGATACAAGAGAGAGAAACGTGGATACATCAGTCACAATGCAAGGTAGAACCTCCTCCAACTGGTGTGTAGGTGCATTTGATTGATCGATTGATATAAGTCAGGATAGACTTGGAGGGAGTCCGGCTACACAGGGGGGTGTGGCATATAGAGCTCGCCCATCTCAAACCCGGTGAATAATTTATTTACGCTCCAAGTCAGTGGAGACTCTAGACTGGCTCATAACATGGCTTACTTCCCCCTGTGTTTGTTGATCCTAGGCATATGTAAATAAGTGCAGCTCGCATGCCAGCCTCACCTAGGGTGAGAAGGTATGTGGGGGAGGATAGTCACTTGTCTGATTTAGGAGATCCCTCTCATATATATGCTACTAATACATGGTGGAGATATGCAAACAGATCAGCACATTCTGCAAACCACAATGAGTGTTATATGTGCACACACCAACCAGCCTCCATATCTATACCTAGAGTAGAGGTGATACAAGTTGCAGCGCTCACAATGAGTGTGGATTGTACGCTTAAGTGCGTTATGGCAGTGTCTACTGCTCGTAGTGGATTGATCTCAATGGATCCCAGTTGACCCCTGCTCAACATAGTAATAAACTTTGGGTTAAAGTTCTGCACCAACAAAGGTGGGTACCTGAAGTTAGGAATCATGAGTTCAAATGTTCCGCTCATGGTAGTCCATTATAGTTCGGGGCGATGTGTCAAAGGAAATGGCACAGTATCTGTGAAAGTAACTCAGGGGTGTCAGGGGAAACTATTGATTTTTTGAGGTTACTCACAGATAACAGAAATATCTTTTTTCACTGGGAGAGAAGACAGTCCAAATGGCACGCTATGTCCCCCGTGGGCACCTCACTGGAATGGGACGAGAGCTGTGGATGGTTGGTATTGGTTGTGTGGACATGATGATGTTTTTCAGCCCCAAAGGAATGAGTTTCTGACTTTGAGCTCTTACATATACAGCGCTCTCCATAATTATTGGCAACCCTGGTTAAGATGTGCTCTTTAGCTTCTAATAAATGCAGTTATTTTTATAAATAATATAGGACCACAATGAAAAAAGGAGGAAAATCCAATCTTGAATTCAAGTGCATTTATTCAGTGGGGAAAAAAATCCCACATAAAGAAATAATTCTTTTACATCAAATCATGTGTGCCACAATTATTAGCACCCCTGGTATTAATACATTGTACAACCCCCTTTTGCCAACAAAACAGCACCTAATCTTCTCCTATAATGTTTCACAAGATGGGAGAGTATAGAAAGAGGGATCTTCGACCATTCCTCTTTGCACAATATCTCTAAATCATCCCGCAACCTGGGTCCTCTCCTCTGCACTCTCCGCTTCAGCTCACTCCACAGGTTTTCAATGGGGTTGAGGTCTGGGGACTGAGATGGCCATGGGAGGAGCTTGATTCTGTGTCTGGTGAACAATTTCTTTGTAGATTTGGCCACATGTTTAGGGTAATTATCTTTCTGAAAGACCCCAGTGATGACCCATCTTCAGCTTTTGGGCAGAGGCCACTAGATTTTGATTTAAAATGTCCAGGTATTTTAAAGTGTTCATGATGCCATGCGCCCTAACAAGGTTCCCAGGGCCTCTGGAAGAGAAACAGGCCCACAGCATCACTGATCCTCCCCCATACTTCACAGTGGGCATAAGGTGCTTTTCTGCATTCTCATCTTTTGTGTTCCGCAGGACCCACTTAGAGTGTTTGTTGCTAAAAAGCTCTATCTTGGTCTCATCTGACCAAAGCACACAGTCCCAGCTGAAGTCCCGGTACCGCTTAGCGAACTCCAGACATTTGCGTTTATGATTGTGAGTGAGAAAAGGTTTTTTCCATGCATGCCTCCCAAACAGCTTTTTGGCATGTAGATAGCGCCTGATGGTTGTTTCGGAGACTTTGTGACCCCAAGTCATTTGTTGCAATTCTTTAACAGTGAGCTTAGGAGAACTTTTTATTCTCTTACCATCCTCCTCACTGTGTGTGGTGGCAAAATAACCTTGCACCCTCATCCAGGCTTGTTTACCTCTGTTCCAGTTGTTTTGAACTTCTTAATGATTCCTCTGAGAGTAGATATGGGCAGGTGCAGGCGATTGGCTATTTTCGTGTAGCCATTGCCTGACTTGTGAAGGTCGACACACATCTGCCTTACTTGAATGGTGTGTTCCTTTGTCTTTCCCATGTTGAAGAGTGGATAAGAGAAATGGCCTCTCTATCATGTCATTTTTATACCCCAGGGAAACAGAAAGTGATGATTTACTAATTAAATGTTCCTAGGTACTCTGATCAACTTTGTAAACTACTGTAGAAATGACAGAAATACTTCAATTACATTTAATTCCTTGGAATTGTTAGGGGTGCCAATAATTGTGGAACAGCGATTTGATAAATTATTTCTTAGTCAGGGATTTTTTTCCCCCCTGACAATTCACTTGAGTTGAAGGTTACATTTTTTTCTATAATTTTCAGTGTGAGAGTATGCTTCTGCAATAAAAATTAAATTTATTCTAAGGCTTTTAACGCATCTTAACCAAAGGTTCCTATAATTATGGAGGGCGCTGTATCCAAAGCAAAGGAGAGATTCCTTTGTCTTTCTTCTTGCCTGTAAAGAAGACCTTATTTGCAAATGGAAGTAAAAGATCCTATTTACTCTCATCTGTCTCAGTCTGATTTCTTTAAGGATTGCAATTTAAAATTCCCTCAAAAAATAGTGTAAAGGAAATCTGGATCAGGCATTTACTCTGGGTGAAAAAGAGAGATGCATGGAAGGACAGGGGCACTTAAGGGGCACTTAAATGCCCCTTATGAGGTATATGGTATTCCCAGCAGCTGTAGGAAAGGGCAGTGATGGCAGAATACAAAAGGCAAACATTTGCCACATGCACTGTTATAAATTGACTGCATCTTAAAGTTAACAAGGAAACACTCCGTTCATTTATTTTAACTGTTGATCCAGTTCTACACTCATTTAACTGTGGGTTACAGTTAACATTCATGGAACAGCGACATTTGCATGCGTCACTGCGGTGGCCCAAGCTTTGCACACAGCCGAGGTTGATGGGATGTGGCTGCACCATCTCGATCCGCAGAGAATCTGTTAGTTTCATATACATTAAATGGGTTTCACCCAAGCAGTCCCTCTCAAGTTAGACATGTGATGCACAGGAGCGCGAGGACAGAAATGGGACTCGATTTTGTTAACATTGTTCATTGTCCATGTGCATGTGCAATTTCGTAAGAATATCTAATACAATGAGTTTACGATCTTCATAAAAATAGCCATGGTCAGCGAGCAAAACGCTTTATACTGTGGAAAAAGGAAGCTTTCTAGTGTCTAGAAAGCCTGTCAACAAAAGTACTTCTCTTGGATGCAGTGGTGGAAAAATAGTCCTAAAAATCTAAGTATAGCCATAACCACAGTTCAACAAAGTACTGAGTACTTTATTAAAAAGAAGTGGTATATTTTGGACAAAACGGAGGGTCCAGCCAATTCCTGTCAAAAAATGATGAAAAGCCAGAGGGGTGAACTAAGGTTATCTGAATCTTGATTTATTTATTTTTCTTTAGAAGGACAGGTGCAGTTTACGAGCAACCCTAGAGGCCTAAAGTGACTTCACACCTTTCGAAAAAGGTAATTCATCAGTCAGGTGTAAAGTTTCAATTAAGACAATGTAACAATCTGGAGCTAATGATGTTTGATTAGGTGGACGGAGTCAAGTTCAGTAATCCCCCAGGAGAAACCAGAAATGGTTTTTGCATTTCACTTTGAGCTACTAAGAATAAACCTCCATCAGACTCTGGAGAATGTGTCCATTCCTTGAAGATAGATTTACAAGGGTGTGAGGAACACTTGCCCCTCTGGCCCTGACTGAGGATATTTTTATCCCACAATGCAAATAATGCTATACACCTCAAAAGAAAAGGAGAATCTAAACCGTGTGGTTTTCAGACTCAGTCCAAGGCCTATTATATTTACTGATCCAAGTTGTGCAAAAGTTAATTATCCTATACGTTGCTGCACACAAGCTTAAAGTTCTTTAAAAATTTTTCCACAAAATAAACGAAAGACAGGTGAGAGTCATTGTCAAATGCTTTACCTTCTAACTCCTCAAGATCAAATAAATAGTTCAATTTAGTGACATGCATTCTGCTAATTAAGACCCTGCTCATATTTTGTAAGTTATTAGTGCATGATATGCTTTCCCTATGTTTATTCGGGACTTAGCATCGCTGTGACTGTGTACCTTTCTCCTCCACATGCACTCGTTTGAGCTTAGCAGACTCACTGTGAGCTTTGGAAGAGAAATGCAAAATCCACTTCTGTGACATTTTCTTGATCATTTCTTGAATTTACCGCCTTTGGTAGCTAACAGGAAATAAACAATGTGAGCGCTTACGTATCAAAACAAAGGAGATGTTTTTCAATTGCACTGTCTCTATAGGCCACATCTGGCACATGCCATGCATACAAGATATAGAAAGCATATATTTTTTATGATATGAATTGATGAAATGTAAGTCAAGACACATTTGAATTCAGATTCTTTATTGAAAAGAAAAAAAGACTTGGGCAGTATGGGGCTGATGGAGGGGGCGGGGCGGCCACTCCCCCCACACCCCCTGTTCCAACGTCTATGTAAGAAAGTTATCCTTGTGTAGACTTTAAAATTCTTTTGTGAAATCGGCCCTCTTTGAATTTTAGGCCTTGATCGATCCCAAAATTATTCCTGTGTCGCTCCATTAGCAAAGTTCTCATCCTCCAATTAGCTGATAATTAACTGGGTATTAGTTGCGACTGCCAACTGTGTTTACGAATACTAACGGATTAACTAAGTAATTAACAAGTTTCATTTTACTTGTCCCGTCAGCAAAACTTATCGATAGTTAAACATGATGTTCTCAATTATGGGTACCAAAACTATTACCTAACTGGTAATATAGCCAGCTATCACAGTGATCTTCATAATAAATTTTGCGCATGACGTCTATTTATTTTAATTGAAAGGTAATAGTAATTAATTATAAGCAGAAGACGTAAAATGTCTGAAAATGCAAATCATGCACAGGCATAATTTCGCAGTTAAATGCATATAAAACAGGGCATTTTCTATTCAAGCTCTGGCGTAACTTCACTGTTGAATTCAAGTACAATCACAGCAGATGCACATCACAGCCATGTGAAATTGCTGTTAGTTGCTTGTAAACTCACAATAAATGTAAATCACATTCTAATTTGATTTTACAGTTAAATTCACTGGCACCTTTTTTTGCCAGTTATTTTAATCTCTTTAACTCCAGGGTACCCCAATTGGGGGACCCTGAGACTCACCGCAGCAAAATACCTACAACGCCGCGCTAATTAAGTAGCAATATAGTCATATTACACATCAAATGAAACAGGAGAGCCTCTGCTACAAGCACATATAAGTCATTTACATACACCAAGCACAACTCAAATGGCAAGCATATTAATGTTCAAATATCAAAATCCGAGTAGCGTCAGAAAATCAACCCTCTCTCCACATTTCCATGTCTCCCTCTCTGATACTTCATGTTACACAAACAGAGATATACTCTATTCATTTTGGGTATGTCACTTTCAAACAGAAACCTAAAAAAGAGGCTGGGGCTTAAGAGGTTAAGTGTAATTTTACGGTCAGTTTATAACAGTGTGAAGCTAGGCTCTGCAACTTTCATGACCAGACCTTAATTGTATTTTCATTATGATAATTGTTTAGATACCTTGGTATCAAACATAAATGTAATCGCAGAGGAAGGTACAAGCAAAATTATTTCCCAGGGGGAAGCTCAGCACCAGAGCCTTTAACTAATAACCAGCTATCCTACTACACCTGATAGTCCAGCAATGGCTATGAAATCAATCTTGTTTTTCAGAAGTTGTGCTTCTCCCCACCAAATTTGCTGAACTTGGTAATACTGTTCAGTGTGAAGAGCACAATCACAGTTTGATGAATGATCTTGGACTGCCTAATATAAACTGTTTGTCTGTGTCAATAGCGAAGTGGTTTGAACTTCAAGGTACGGAGTTATGGCATTATTTACATTTGTTTCTCATGTGGTTGCACCATGAACCCCATCCACAGTTCTTATTGTACCCGCACAATTTCATTGAGACCATGTTTAGAGATCAAAATAATTTTCAAAAATGTTCACTTGATCATGAAGCTGGTTCTTGAGGTCAGTGATAGTTTTTTTAAATAATTGGTCATAGCGAATTAGTTGGTCATTGACTACTTTTGGTGAACCTGAGACTTTAAAAGCTACAAGTAGCTCTTTCAGGTTTAGTGAATTACTCTTTGTGGAAGAAATAAGAGTTTCTAAAGCTAGGAGTCCATTTTTAGGAGTTACTCCTAAATTCTCCTAGGCCAAGGATTCTTCCTGAAAAGGGCTCCATGGTCACGGTCATGTTCTAATGATTTTCTTAAATGAAAACCAAATCACCATGGAGTGTGTTCTCCAACACATTTGGAGTCACCCCAGACTGCGTGGGGGGGCGGCTCTGCTTGTAAATTTCTATCGCTCATCCATCGAGAGCATTCTGTTGTACTGTATTACAGTGTGGTTCCCGCCCAGTACAGTCGCAGATAAAAAGGCTCTGCAGAGAGTGATCAACACAACACAGAAAATCATAAGCTGTTCTCTCCAATCCTTAGAGAAGAAAGCAAACACCAGCTATCTCAGCAGGGTCTCAGCCATCATTAAAGACTGCACTCATGCTGGTCACCACCTGTTTGAACTTCTGCCCCAGGGAGGCGCTACAGGGCACTCAGATCTCATACAAGCAGACTCAAACACAGCTTCTGTCCAATAGCCATAAGCACTTAAAACAACCACAGTTGCAAACATTAAATGCCAAGCGACATTCTGATGTGCAATATGCAGGCCTACTGTTTTCTATTTTTATAACTTGTTCTCTGTTTTTATTTATTTTTTAGCACTATAGATTTATTACTTTAAATTTTTTTCACTGTACGATGCACTGCTTTTATAACATTTCTTCAACTTGTAATGTGAATATAGGCCACTAGATGGCAGTATTTACCTTTTTTTTGTTAAGCCCAGACTGGAGTCATGTTTAGACATGTCCTGGACATGTCTGGGGCAAGTCTCAGAAAATTAAAAAAAAAGAGGTCTAAATGTGGGTGGGGTCTGCAAAAGAGTATATAAGGAAAAGAATTGAGACAGTAAAGTAGTAGGAGAAATTGCAAGAAGAAGGATACGTGTGACCAGACCTGTCATTTCTGTTCAAGACCTGTTAAGTTTCTTTTGTGGATTTTTCTCACCCAGCACATCACCAGAAAACCCAAAGGGACTGTAAATATTTTTGTTTTTGTTATAATTCAATCTTGGTCATTAGTTGTTAGTTAGTGGTTATTGTCTTTGTCTGTTAATTAAATGTGTTGAGGTTTTTTTAAAACTGTGTCTGTCAACCCTTGCTGTTGCTGTTGCTGTTATGTTGTAAATGTAAAAACAAATTGGGGCCATAACAAATTGGGGGCTCAAGGTCCGGGATAGACCATTTTGTGAGTCATTTATTAAAAATCTAACATTTCAAATTGTAAAATTGATTTTTTTTAATTGAATACATATATAATGACAACAGCAATGGATTATTTCTTGGCATCACCAACCGTAGGGGTTTTGAAGTCTTTTAAAAAGACAGAACTGCTAGAAATTTGCAGACATTTAGAGCTGACAGAGGTGAAACCAGCCATGCGAAAAGCAAGACTGGCTAGAGAGATAGTTGAATATTACATTGATGAAAATGTGTTTGCACCAGGAGATCTGGAACAGTTTCCAGTGGAAAATCCAAATATAGAAATTGAACTTAAATTAAAACTGCTAGAGATTGAAAGGGAGGAAAGAGAAAAACAAAGAGAATTTGAGAGGGAGGAAAAAGAGAAAGAAAGGGAGGAAAGAGAAAAAGAAAGGGTGGAAAAAGAGAAAGACAGAATTTGAGAGAGAGAAAGAGGAAAGAGCAGAAAGAGAGAGACAGAGACAGAGAGATTTTGAATTAGAGAAATTCGATAGAGAAGAAAGACTCCAAATGGAGCAACTAAAAATAAAAATAGCAACAGAAAATAAATTTCGGGCTAGCCAGGAGGTAAAACTGGTGCCTCCATTTTCAGAAAAGGATGTTGACAACTATTTCCAGTGTTTTGAAAAGGTAGCAAAGAGTTGCCAGTGGCCAAAGGAAAACTGGCCTCTGATGTTGCAAACTGTCCTAAAGGGTAAAGCTCAACAAGCCTATTCGGCTTTGTCTGCAGATGATACCTCTGATTATGAGGTTGTCAAAAAGGTTATTTTGAGAGCTTATGAGTTGGTTCCAGAGGCTTACCGACAGAAATTCAGAGGTCTGAAGAAATCTGAAAATCAGACTTATGTGGAATTTGCTAATGAGAAGAAGGTTTGCTTTGAGCGCTGGTGTACTTCTATGGTGGTCAAAGATGATTTCAACTCACTAAAAGAGATGGTGTTAGTTGAAGAATTCAAGAACTGTGTTAAGGATGATGTTAAGACCTACCTTAATGAGAAGCAAGCACTGAATTTGCAATCAGCTGCCAAATTTGCAGATGAATATGTTCTCACACATAAGTCCAAATTTCAGTCTAGCAGTAACAATAGATGGTCCCAATTTCAGAAAAAGGGTTACGGTGATACACAAGATTCCTCACCCAAAGACAAAGACAAATCTGGTGATGGTGCTCAGAAATCCAGTAACAGGTCTGATCAAAGTGTGAAAGCTGACAGTGACAAAAGTGGTCTAGTTTGCAGTTATTGCAAGAAATCTGGTCATGTTACAACTAACTGTTGGTTCCTTAAAGCTAAGAAAGAAAAAGAAAAGGATACCAAACCAAATGCCTTTGTGAAAACAAGGTTAGAAACCCCTGTAGTAGATAACCAATCTGCTAAATTGCCTGCTTCTTGTGGGGCTAAAAAGCCTGATACAGCTGACTTCGTGAGGGAGGAATTTCTTCCATTTGTGTCAGAGGGATTTGTGGCTCTGAATGAGCATACTACTCCTGTCCCCATATATATCCTAAGGGATACCGGAGCTTCTCAGTCACTTTTGTTGATGGACTCCTTGGAGTTACGTGATGAGACCGCTTCAGGGGATTTCATACTTGTACAAGGTATTGAAGGGAGGACTGTATCTGTACCCCTGCGCTCTATATTCTTGAAGTCAGATTTAGTTACAGGACAGGTAAAGGTGGGACTTATGTCAAGTCTACCTATAAAGGGTGTTTCTCTGTTGCTAGGCAATGACCTGGCTGGGGGCAAAGTAGTTCCCCCTGTACATCTTACTTCACAGCCGAGCACTGAAGATGGGGATGAGGACCCATCTCTGTCTCCTTCTTGCGCAGTGACTCGTGCTATGGCCAAGAAGCCTAAAGAAGATGATGTGGTGCCGTCCAGTACATTGAATAGTCAGGACTCAGGTGGTTCGCCTCATGACTCTGATTGGCCTACTATGGTTTCTCCGTTTGAGGACTTATCAGATACTTTTATCAGTTCTCTATTCAGCCAGCCGGATGGGTCTGGTGATTCTGATGTGTCTGGAGACTTGTCTCTGTCCAGAAAGCGGTTGATTGAGGAGCAAACTAATGATCCTGAAATTTGTGTACTAAAGAGGAGAGCCCTTCCTGATAAAGAAATAGACGCAGTTCCAGTTGGGTATTATCTCAAGGACGGTGTGTTGATGCGGAAGTGGCGCCCTCCTGATATCCCTGCCAATGCAGATTGGGCAGTGGTCAGGCAAATTGTTGTTCCGAAGGTCTATAGGAATGAGATCTTAACAATGGCTCATAGTTTACCTTTAGGAGGTCATCTTGGTGTTAACAAGACTGTTGATAAGATCATGAAACACTTCTTTTGGCCTGGGCTTCGGAAAGACGTTTCCAACTTTTGCAAAACCTGTCACACTTGTCAGGTAGTTGGAAAACACCAGTTAGACCCACCTGTAGCTCCATTGCAGCCTATCCCAGCATTTGGGGAGCCATTCTCTAGGGTCATTGTTGATTGCGTTGGTCCATTACCCAAGACTAGATCTGGAAATCAGTACTTGTTGACAATCATGTGTGCATCTACCAGATTCCCTGAAGCCATACCTCTACGTAACATCAAGGCAACTGCAATCTCAAAGGCTTTGATAAAGTTCTTCACGTTGTTTGGCCTTCCCAGGGAAATTCAGTCAGACCAGGGTAGCAATTTCACTTCAGGATTGTTTCAGCAGGTTGTGTATGAACTAGGTGCAAAGCAGATTCTTTCTAGTGCCCATCATCCAGAAAGTCAGGGTGCTTTAGAGCGGTTTCATTCCACTCTCAAGACAATGATGAGGACTTATTGTTATGACCATGAGAAAGACTGGGATGAAGGGGTTCATTTGCTGTTGTTTGCAGCTAGAGAAGCAGTGCAGGAGTCTACTGGATTCAGTCCATTTGAGCTAGTGTTTGGTCATGAAGTGAGAGGACCTTTGCTATTATTGAGTGAACAATGGCAAGAGAAAGAGCCGCATATCAGTCTGTTAGACTATGTTGGCAAGTTCAAGGAAAGATTGCGTGCAGCTTGTGACCTTGCCAAAGAGAACTTGAAATCAAGTCAGGGAAAAATGAAAACTTGGTATGATCATAAGGCTAGAAGCCGTGAGTTTAAACCAGGAGAAAAGGTCCTTGTGTTGTTTCCCTTGCAGTCCAATCCATTGCAGGCTAGATTTCATGGTCCTTATGAAATTCTGACAAAACTCAATGATCTCAATTACATTGTGAAGACTCCAGATAGGAGAAAACCAAAACAATTGTGTCATATTAACATGCTAAAGCCTTGTCATGACAGAAATGCTAGGGTTGCAGCTGTCACTTCAGATTCTCCAATGGTCGAAACGTGTGAAGATGAGGGGGAGTTTCAAGATGATGAATCAAGAATTAAAGCTGAAGTTCTTTCATGTAAATTGTCAAACACTGAAGTGTTGCAAAATCTTGATGTAAAACTCCAGCACTTAGAACCCTCACAGAGAGATCAGTTTGAAAGGTTGATCAAGAAATATGAGGATTTGTTTCCTGATGTTCCAAAGAGAGTTACTATAGCCTCTCATGATGTAGATGTTGGTGATGCCAAACCAATAAAACAGCATCCATACCGGATGAATCCTGAAAAGAGAAAGATTGCTGAGAAAGAGGTTGAGTACATGTTAAAACATGATATTATCAGACCCTCCAACTCCGATTGGAGTTCACCCTGTGTGCTAGTTCCAAAACCTGATGGAAGTACTAGATTCTGTACAGATTATCGCAAAGTCAATGCTGTAACTAGAACTGATGTGTTTCCAATACCGAGGATTGATGATTGTATCGATAAAGTAGGGCAAGCAAAGTTTCTGACCAAGATTGATTTATTGAAGGGTTATTGGTGTGTGCCTTTAACTGAGAGGGCCAAGGGCATCTCTGCTTTTGCCACACCATCTGGATTGTACCAGTATGAAGTCCTACCCTTTGGCATGAAAAATGCCCCAGCCACGTTCCAAAGGATGATACAGTCTACAATCGCCGGATTGCCACACACGGGTGCGTACATCGATGACCTGATCACACGGAGTGACTCCTGGGAAGAACATCTAAAAGATGTAGAGACGTTGTTCCAGCGCCTGACCCAGGCTAACCTGACTGTTAACCTGAGCAAGAGTGACTTTGGTTGTGCTACTGTCACCTATCTTGGCTACGTCATAGGCCAGGGTAAGGTGGCACCCATAAATGCTAAAGTCCAAGCCATCATGGACTTTCCAGTTCCTGACAACAAAAAAGCTTTGCGCCGCTTCCTTGGAATGATCGGGTACTACCGCAAGTTCTGCAAGAACTTTGCTGAGATTGCTCTCAGTCTAACTAACCAACTGAAGAAAGGCGTAAAGTTCACCTGGGATGATGCATGCCAGAGAGCCTTCGATCACCTGAAGTCTCTGCTGTGTCACTTCCCCGTGCTCAAATCTCCTGACTTCAACAAACCGTTCTCCATCGCGGTCGATGCTAGCGACCAAGCTTGTGGATCTGTGCTCCTACAGAGAAGTGACTCTGATGACATTGAGCATCCCGTGGCATACTTCTCCAGGAAGTTCAATCGCCACCAAAGGAACTATTCCACAATAGAGAAGGAACTGTTGGCTCTGGTCCTTTCTTTACAACACTTTGAGGTTTATGTTTGTACAGGACAAAAGCCAATGATTGTGTACACTGACCACAATCCGTTAATGTTTTTGAGTAAGATGAAAAACAAGAATCGGAGATTGTTGAATTGGAGTTTGATTTTACAGGAGTTTGACTTGGAAATTAAGCATGTGAAGGGTACAGACAATGTAATTGCTGATTGCTTATCCCGTGTTTGAATGTGTATATATATATCATGTGTTTGAATATTGTATGATATGTATATATAGACAAGTGTTCACTTAACCATTTTGTATTGAAAAGAAAAAATTTGCCTTTATGAGTCAAAATTTTTCCCTTTTGGAATGGAGGTGTAGTGTGAATATAGGCCACTAGATGGCAGTATTTACCTTTTTATGTTAAGCTCAGACTGGAGTCATGTTTAGACATGTCCTGGACATGTCTGGGGCAAGTCTCAGAAAATTAAAAAAAAAAGAGGTCTAAATGTGGGTGGGGTCTGCAAAAGAGTATATAAGGAAAAGAATTGAGACAGTAAAGTAGTAGGAGAAATTGCAAGAAGAAGGATACGTGTGACCAGACCTGTCATTTCTGTTCAAGACCTGTTAAGTTTCTTTTGTGGATTTTTCTCACCCAGCACATCACCAGAAAACCCAAAGGGACTGTAAATATTTTTGTTTTTGTTATAATTCAATCTTGGTCATTAGTTGTTAGTTAGTGGTTATTGTCTTTGTCTGTTAATTAAATGTGTTGAGGTTTTTTTAAAACTGTGTCTGTCAACCCTTGCTGTTGCTGTTGCTGTTATGTTGTAAATGTAAAAACAAATTGGGGCCATAACAAATTAGAACGGGCACTCGGTAGAGCGCATACTTTCGCCGACGCCACTGAATCCCTCGCCACTGGCGTTGGTTTCATGCCGATCGGATAAAAATTGACCGAGATATGGCCGAAAGTCGGTTTTGACCTTTTCGTGGCCTTGACCTTGACCTTTGACCTGATCACACCCAAAATCTAATCGATTGATCCTCAGGTCATGCCAAATCAACCCACCAAATTTTATGAAATTCCGTTTGGTACTTTTTGAGTTATTCGATACACATACACACAGACAGACAGACACACAAACAAACTAGAACGGGCACTCGGTAGAGCGCATACCTTCGCCGACGCCACTGAATCCCTCGCCACTGGCGTTGGTTTCATGCCGATCGGATAAAAATTGACCGAGATATGGCCGAAAGTCGGTTTTGACCTTTTCGTGGCCTTGACCTTGACCTTTGACCCGATCACTCCCAAAATCTAATCGATTGATCCTCAGGTCATGCCAAATCAACCCACCAAATTTTATGAAATTCCGTTTGGTACTTTTTGAGTTATTCGATACACATACAGACAGACACACAAACAAATAAATACACGGGGATCAAAACATTACCTTCGTCAGCGAAGTCGCTGGCGAAGGTAATAATATGTCTGTCCTGTGAGTTGCATGTTTTGATATATGTAAGCTGTGTGACTGGAAGCACCAACTGGAGAAGCCCTCCTAATTTTGTTGTGTTTTTAACACAATGACAATAAAAGTATTTATCTATCTATCTATCTACACCAGAGGTGGGCAGTGAGGGCCATATCTGTCTCTGGTTTTCGCACCAACTTCTGGCCTTGAATTAGTTTATTAGTTTAACGCTTTTTTTGCTAAGCACTTTTGAGGGCTGTATTAAGGTCAAGCGCCAACATAAGGCGTAATGGAATATTGCCTTTGATGTTGGTTATAGGCCGAATTTTTACATCAATTTTATTTTATTTAACATGGTAAAGGTTGAGACGTTAAATATTTGATTGTCTATCCTTATTTCTAAACTACATTACTCATAACCATAATAAATTATCAAACGAAATCATCATATGATATTACGCAACAGCCTGTTCTCCAATTAGTTCAATAACAAACGCATTTCAAACAATTACAAACATACCGGTGGTCATCAAGGTCACAACTGCACTGTCGGTCCTGGCATCTGGGTTGTTCCTGAGAGTGGCTGGTAATGTCATGCACATATCACAGGCGTCTGTGTCAAAGTGTCTGACACAGTTGGTTGACGCTATGCTGCACCTCATCAGCCACTTAATAAAGCTCCCCGCAACACCAGCTGAAAGACGGAGAGTGAAGGAGGGGTTCTACCGGGTCGCCAGTAATGTGGGAGCCATTGATTATACTCACATTGCAATCAGAACTCCTTCCACTGATAAGAATATGTACAGAGGCCGTAGACGTCGGCACAGCATTAATTTTCAGTTTGTGTGCAATCATGATAAGAGCGTATTCAGCATCTGCGCCTAATTCCCTGGCTCAGCCCATGACGCCTATGTACTGCGCAACTGCTTGAAATGCCAAAAAATACAATAAATATTTGAAACCAAAATTAGCTTGTTTCCAGTATCTATCACAGTGATACTTTGAGTATAGGCAAATAAAAATGACCGTTTTACGTAACTCCTTCATCCGTATCCACTCCAAGTTCTTCTCCATGTACTTCCACTGCAGAAAGTGGATACCAACTCCTCCTCCAGTGCAGTGAAATCCACCAGGGATGATGGTTGCCCACCACCTGTTGAGTGCACACTTCTCCGGTGTGCAGAGAGCCTGGCTTTTACAATGCCCCACAGATTTTTCCGCGTGCCGGGTAAGAATCCTTTGTTTGTTAAAGCGTTGCCTTGCCCTTCAGTTGCAAACCTTACATCGGAGTAGTTTGAAATTTCAAGAGCGCAACTTCTAGATGAGATCATATAAACTGTCATTGATTGTTATTTTTGTGTGACGAGAATGTTCTCTTTACTTGTCTTCTTCCCTGTCTTCCACGGAACAGACAGGCTGGTGTAGGAGGGGCGCATTTTCAATGCTCTGATTACACTGGTTGAGAAGCACTAAATTCTTCATTTATTATTTAATTATCGAGGCGATTTGTTTGTTTGCATAGCTTTAATGCCATGTTGGCTAGAATAAGAAATAAATAAGATGTCTGCATTACTTCTTGTAATTGGCACAGATAATGATAAATGTATAAAATGAATGATAAACTTCACAGGAAAATAAATATATATATGTTAAATTTAAAAATAATAATAAAATAATATAAATTGATAAATATAATTTTAAAAAATGTTTAATTTTGCATGTAAGAATAGTGGACATACGAGTTTTTGTTTCTGATCAGTTTGGAGATACAAGGTTTTATCAGCAGCCCCATGATATTCAAATTTAAAGTCTGGTTTGCGTTTTCCATGGACCACAACTGCATTTTCATGGTTAATCAGAAAATCCTTGTTCCTTGTTTTCCTGATAGCCATAAATAATGAGCTTCGTACAGAGTTTGCCTCTCTTTTGGATCAGTCACCCCTCTTTCATGAGGCCGCCTACATTCTGAAGTTAAGCGCTGTGGGGGTGATCGAAGTGAGTGGGGGAGAATATGTGAAACTCAAAAGCGCTTAACTCGAATTGCGTAAAAAAGGACTTACACGCAAATGGGAGAATTGACCCCTAAATGATCGACCAATCTGCGCTCAATCAGGTGAGAGTTATACTTCCATGGAATGACTAATGATGTTAGTAGTTATGTCTCAAAGCTGACAATTATACGTTGTGGAATTATCATGCCTGTGAAGAGTTCTGACATTTCTAATGAGTAAGATCCTCTTGGATTTTAGAAATAGGTAAAATGCATGCAATTCTGACCTATAAAACTGTCTCTTTTGAACACTATTTTAATACTAGCCAAGGTCTTGAAACAAGGTGGGCATGCCTATTCCGCATTAAGCTGTAACTGCATTGTACACCCACAGAACAGCATGTAGTGCCCGCAAACCGAGAGCAACTGAGTAAGTTGTATTCCCTCAATCAATGGACAAACATATACCATCATGAACACCTTGTATTTATTTACAAGACATGAAAAAATTCATTTTTAAGTTCAATCAATCTGCACAAATGTAGGTTTTTAAAACTCATTTTGTTATTATTTGATATTTGTCTGTATTTATTTAGATATATTTTATTTATTTTCTTTCAAATATTAAGGAAAATACCAGCAGAACATGGTTTGCACGTGTTGCAGCAGAGGACACAAAACCGTCTTTTAGTTCATTTTATCCCTCATTAGTTAACCCTCATTAATGGCTCAGCCATGCTTTTCGGCCTTCTTCAATAGTGGCTCAGCAAGTGGCTCACTTCATTCCTTTAATGGAATTCCTTGAAGTATGGGCACCAGTAGACGATTACCTAATGTCATTATAAAAGCTGGAGGAGGTGTTTCAAGAGAGGGAATTGATTCAGCCGATTTCGTTTCATTTAATTTCATTTCTTCTTCCTTTTTTATTTATTTTTTATTTTTTTGATATTGTTATTGTTGTTTGCTGCTAATATCATTTTCTCTCTTTCCTGACAATTCTATTAATGGATGCTTGACTCTGTAACAGTTGATTTCTATTATGTTTCTTATGCTGTTGCAGAAAACTACAAACCTGTATGAAGTTTGATAGATATTTCTATGTTGAGCTGATAATGTTTGAGGGCTGCATTGCAAAAGTTAAACTGTTTTGTTTTGCTCTCCCTGTTTGTTGTTTTAATATTCTAATGCTGTTGCTGTTTGTATTTTGTAATTATGAAGAAAAAAAATTCACAAATCACACATAAAAATACACACAGATTTACACAAAAATGCACAACTATGCACATGTTCTGACATAGATTTTGAATATTTGTGTTGGTATAAACCTTCCTCTTTGAGGTTTCAAATAATGTTTTTCCCCTAATTTTTCTTACGAAGTAAAGTTGACCTCCTGGGGGATGGGGGGGAGGTCGACCTGAACCAGAGTTGGTGACGTACTCAGTCATAAGAGTCGTTCACAAACATGTAGTAAGTACAAGATGTTTATGATTTACTGAATCAAGAAAGACTGTCACAGAAGGCAATGTAGTGAAAAGCAACCCAGTTCACTAAATTAAACTGGTTATTTATTTACTCATTATTAATAATAATGCAACAGTAACATGTACCATATTAGTTACATCACTCATAAAATATAGCCTCTAATCTATCTATATTAGAGGCTAAACTATATAGCCTCTAAGTGTCGTTAATACAAGCACAACCAAACTGCTAGACAATGAGAAACTAATTACTATTTACTGTTTACAAACAAGGCTCAATTAGTTTAGATGACATGTAGCATTGTAACAGAAGAAAGAAGAGTTCTGATGCAAAACGGGATGATGGTGTTCAGCCAGTAATGTTGAAGCGGGCCAATATGAAGGGCAGAAGGGCATAGAGAGCACTGTTCCTTCGGGGTTGAAAGAATGGGTTTTGGAAGGAAGGGGCGAATCCACCACCAGCAGCGAGACGAGCCAAGATCTGCCAAGAGTCAAAACAGTCATTCACCACCATTTATGCAATATTTAATTGTACTTGCAATATGCGGTCCAGCATGAGGATAAGCTGGCAGTACTGGCCTTTTCTGGCAATTTTTAAAATCTCAAATTATTACTAAAATATGAATGACATACAGGTATGTGTCTTATTTGTCACTTTCAGTAGCACAATGTCAGTTGCCCCTTAACTCGTATCTACCTAATAATAAAATAACTTTTTTACTGACAAAATTATTGAAAAATTTGACAAGTTGTCAGTGCCTCTGTCTCAGGTAAAGGATTCATGCCATTCATGCTTCCATTTACAAAAGTAAAAGCACTTACAGTAGCTTGACACAATTTGATCCCATCAAGATATTGTGCTTAGTTCTTCCTCCTCCTCCTCCCTTGATAAAAAAACTTTTAAACCCACAAACTTTGTAAACAATGTTATTAGTAAATTGGCATCAAACCTCAAGGAATAGTTAATACTTTTCTTTTCCCAGGCTCATTCCCCAAACACTGAAATCAGCAGTAATCTACGTTCTTTTAAAAAAAGTACAAATGTAAAGACCTTTTGAGGAGTCAGGCAGTCATTTTATTCTGCTGTCTCTGATTTTCCGGAAATGTGTTTTGATGGAAGGTCCATGAGTAAATAGAAACATTGTATTTCTCTAGGTCCTTAAAAAGAACAGTTTTGTTTTTTAAGGCTTTTAGAGATGTCAGTTTCTTGAGGATCAAAACTGCACTTAATTAGGAGTTGAAGTTGGAATATGTCCATGCGCCTATGACTGCCCAGCTTCATTTTTATTGATGTCAATCAGTGATAAAAGTTTCCTGGAAAATTGCCTATAGGGGGCACTGCAAACGCTACTTTTTCCCCACCATTATGACATCTGTTTCTAAATGTCCTGATTCACACAGTAATGATTCTTCACAATGTAACCTCTTCAATCACCAATGATGGCACAAAATAATGTCTTAATAATGTGCCCTAATAATAGCAGATGAAAACTGACAATTGACTTTCGACTAGGTTTTTTTTTGTTGAAACATACTGTCGCCTTCTGCAGCCTCAATGTAGCAACATGCCAACAACGCGCCTGACGACACCTCATTTTAAGACCAACACACCCATGGATGTGCATTCTAGCACAGCTTAATCTTGCTTTTTGCGCGACCTAAGTGCTAGACAAGAAAATGGGTACTGTGCCAGTCATACACTTCCACTTCCTTGTGTCACGCTTGGCGCCGCTTCTTAATAATTTGAGAGGAAGAAAAATTCCATGTCTGCCAATGCGATTGAGAAGTCAGATATCACTAATAAGTTTCCCAGATACATTTATTAAGACCATTTTTGGTTGAAAAATCTGTACAATTACCATTCAGTTGACTAAGAGGATTATGGAGGTTTGCATAAAATATGTAACTGATTGATGAACCATCAACAAATGGGGGTAGCCATTGGGATCAATCATTTGTATTTGAGTAGGGGGAAACAATCATGTATCACAGATATGTAGTATATAAATGATTTCTTATTAAGAGCCATTCCACGAGAGTTTGACATTCGGTGCGCAGTTGATCCCCCTGGAATTGAGTGAAACTTGGTACATAGGTATATAGGTGTCTCACGGAAAAAGCCACATTTTTAGGCCCATGTCTCACTTTCCCTGCTGGTGGCGCCACCTGGAGGCAACAGAACTGGCTCCGTTTTCTCAAGCAAAAGCTGTTAAAAACACATTTTTCAGCAACTATCATGACTTTGGGGTACACAGTTCGAAATATGTCATACTCTTATCGTGATCTGTGACACTGCAAGTCTGGTTAGACATCAGCACCACCACGTGACCCAGCTGGGTAACTATGTTATTGAACTGGGATTATTTGGAAAAATTTGAAAATGGGAATAAAATAATATTTCAGACATGTATCAATCTAGAATACTTTTTTGAGTTAATGCAAAACAAGACTATCAGTTTTAGTGAATAGTGGTATTTTGCAGGGTTGTTGCAACGGACGGCCGAAAAGATGGTCAAAAATAGATTTTTGGTGCATGTTTGCAATATATTTTCTCAATAACCCAGAAATGTCCTGTGGTGGTAAATGGTTTTTGTTCTGCTTTTGCTACTCTATTTTCAGGAATACCAAGAAATTCTTGGGTAGGTACGACATTTAGCAAGCTAGACGGAACCAAAGTTGGAGGAAAACTCAAAACAGACCATTTCTTAGCAGATTGTGCCTATGTTTAGGTGGAATTATTTTGTTTACCGAGCAAGGTAGAGATCTGAAAAAACTCTGGATACATAGTCCCTAAAGGGTACATTACAACATTAGCAAAATCTCAATGGTAGTACTTCCAGTGTAGTTTATGCAACATCAAAAGTCAGAAAATTTATCTCCAGGGGTCACTGTAGGCTGGATGCAAATACTGGATATCCCCAGCAATGTACCGTAGAAATTGTTTTTTAATTGTGACACACACAGCTAGTTTTCCCTGAAAATGAAGAGTTTAGTTTGGTACTATGCTGGGTGGATAGCTATCTCAATAAAGGTGGCGCTTTAGTGGCGACTATCTTTCCAGCCATCCACTGCACTAGCCCAGCAAGATACCAAGGTACTATCCCCTGAAAATGATAATCTTGTTGTGAGTTAACACATGATAAAGCATTCTAGATTGGTACACATCTGGGATATTAGTTTATTCCCATTTTCAAATTTTCATTGTTATATATCAAATCATTCTGGCTTAATAATGTACTTACCCAGCTTTGCTACCTGGTGATGCTGATGTCTAACCGGACTTGAATCGTCACAGGTCATGATAAAAGTATCACATATTTGGTACTGTGTGCCCTAAGTCATGATAGTTGATGTCAAATGTAGTGTCAACAGCCTTTGGAGGACAAAACTGAGCCACTTTAACTTTATTGGCTTCCAGGTGGAGCCACTTTGTAAGTTTGTCTCACAAATGCAGGCATTTCTTCAAGTGGGTTACAACAGCAGGGGAACCTCACTCAGTGATTTACATGACGTTGTTTTACAAACCTCGTCACTGATCGATCGCTCTGTTCGTTCAAGTTCACCGCTTGTCTGGGAGAAAAAAAATATCACATTGAATAAGATTTTACAAAATGAGTTTTAATTACACTCAACATTTTAATCACTGCTTAAACATTATTTTTGGAATTTGGATTGTTCATCCTCACTCTGGCCAACAAAGGTCAAATTACTAGAGAAGCTCGGGTAAAACTGTTCTCCACTGCCATTGATATTTAGGATGGACCCACCTCGCCATTGATAGATGGCTCAGACTGCTCATGTTCATTTGTTTCCTGAAAAAATCATGCATACCATTGTAATTATGGGGGAAAGTTCACATAAAATACTGTTTTGATTAAAATATATACAGTTACTTCCATATAATTAATTAAGATCATATTCACCTATATTTACTGTCATTCATTTTCTCGCATCTGATATAGAATGTATACAGGAAAAAGCAGCTTTAAAAGACGCATTGATATTTATAGTGCAATGCTGTTACTTACTGGAAATGATGCACACAATCCAATGAAAAGCATCAGCATGGTAAATGGCAACATATTGTGCACTTGCTGGTTATTTCTGGAAGCAATTTTTGCCAGTGATTAGCATTGCATAAAATGTTTCTAATTTTCAGACATTATCTAATTACTTTAAAAACCATGTTTCAGACATAGAAGGCTTATATTCAACAATTCATTCAAAGTCAAGCAATAACTAAAAATGACTCCAGTTCACCAGAATGGTCTCACCTGAGCACAGAGGGAAGAGGGAACTCTTTATGCTGTTTCAATGCAAACTGCTGGAACTGCGTTACTTTGTTTCAGCAGAGTGAGTTATAAATCTTTTTTTCTGTCAGGCATCAACCAATCAGATCACATAAATTATGCATAATGCATAGGATTTTGCAAAACACAAAGAAACTCTTTACTTCATTTTCCACAAGATTAAGAATTTGTTCATTTCCAAAAAGGCACAGTGTCTAAGTTTTGAATTTGCCATTGACCTTTATGCCCTCCGAGACAGAACAATGGTCAAAATACCACTGAAATGTTGACATCAGTGCCAAGTGGTCAGAGCACCAGAAATGCAATGGAGCAACAACCAAAACAAAGAAGTACAAAAAGAAAGAAGCAAACTTGAATGAAAATTTAGTTCATAAATTGCTTTCCTTGATGAATTCATTTAATCATTCATTATTTAGTTGACAAATGACTTTCAGAGGGTACCAGTGATCCCTTCTGAAAGACAGTGCCAACAAATCTGCCCACTAAAACTTGACAACATTGCTGACCTTTTGAAGACTAAATATGAAATTGTGCTTCATTTATTTTGCACCCTGCATGACTATAGCACTGATTAACACTTTAAGGTTAATATCATATAAATGGTTCACAGATAAATTGTCCTTTGTTCCTTATGCAGATTACAAAATGCAAGACAAAAATGGTACAGATCCTATCAGCCCTTTCATAAAACAGTACTTTTAATGAATTGTTAATCACTCATAAAATTATTTTTGACCACTATGTTTCTAAAACCAATAAAATATTTCAATACTGCAAAGTTTAAAATCTCTTGAATTAGTGCTTCAGACACCCAAGTATTCTTCCACCAATTTTATGGACACAGAGTTGAACATATGACACAGAAGGAACATATAACATTCTTGGCTAAATTTTTTTTAAACAAGCAATCTTAATTCAAAATTGAATGTATGTTGAAATCAGGTTGAATCTGTGTCTGTGAAAATGGGCGACTACCTTGTGGTTCTGTGCAAGCATGTGGCACAAAACGTCCATGACCAACTAGTTTTCCCTCGAGCAGGGAATTTCAGCAACAATTTTAATGTGGAAGGGCATGACCTGTCATTTTTGTACAGACAACTAAAACCATTGGCAATTTATAGCCACATGATCTTAACTTTCATGATAGTATATTTTCCCCACTATATATCAGAGGATCTTCTTTGAAATAACGGAAGTTTACTTTTTGTGGGCAGTCATTCACAACCCCGATTCTAAAATAGTTGGGACGAAACGTAACTTATGAATAAAATCAAAATGCAATGACTTTCAGATCGTGAGCCAGTATGTTTTTTACAGTTAAACATATATAACATTTCAAATGTTGAAACTGAGACATTTTACATTTTTATCCACAAAATGAGCTTATTTCAAATTTTCTTATTTCAAAAATCTTCTGTTTTTGAAGGTCTCATCTTTGACAGAGCATAACATGATCACTGCCTCACTCACCAGCATGATTTTGTCATTGACATTACTAAATGGGCTCAGGGATACTTCAAGAAACCATTGTCAGTAAACACAGTCTGCCGTGCCATCCACAGATGCCACTTAAAACTCTATCATGCAAATAGGAAGCCATTGTTGAGCATGATCCAGAAGCGCTGCTGTGTTCTGTGGGCCAAGGCTCATTTTGCATGGACTGTAGCAAAGTGGCAAAGTGTCCTGTGGTCAAACAAGTGCAAGTTTGACATTCTCTTTGGAAATCATGGCATCTTGTCCTCCGGGCTAAAGAGGAGAAAGACCACCCCTCTATCAGCGTTCAGTTCAAAAGCCAACATCTCTGATGGTATGGGGATGCATTAATGCATATGGTGTGGGACACTTGCATGTTTTAAAAAGTACCATGAATGCTGAAAGACATATAAAGGTTTTAGAGCAACATATGCTCCCCTCCAGGCGACATCTATTCCAGGGAAGGGCTTGTGTATTTCAGCAGGAAAATGAAAAACCACATATTACAACAGCATGGCTTTGTCGTAGAAGAGTCCGTGTGCTGAACTGGCCGGGCTGCAGTCCTGATCTTTCACTGATTGAGAGCATTTGGCACATAATTAAACAAAAAGTCCATCAAAGGAGACCCAAAACTCTCCAGCAGCCTTTATTAAACAAGAGTGGGATCAAATTCCAATGGCTAAACTCAAGAAACTTGTCTCCTCAATGCCCAGACGCCTCCACTCTGTGTTAAAAAGAGGAGAGGATGTTACACCATGGTAAACAGGCCCCTGTCCCAACTTTGGACCTGTAGCAGCCATCAAATTTGAAATGTGCTCATTTTGTGGATAAAATTGTAAAATTTCTCAGTTTCAACATCTGCGATGTTATCTTCGTTCTATTGTGAATCAAATCACACCAGCCAGTATTTTAAAGTCATGGCATTTTGATTTTACTCACAATTTACACTTTGTCCCAACTATTTCGGAATTGGGGTTGTACTTTGAGGGTTTTTTTTTGAAAACCTGTATTGTAAAATGACTGAATTAGCATTCACATTCATGTGAAAATAGAACAGGGATATCATTACTTTCCAAAGTGTCTTTATGAAATTGTAATTTATCATTTCTCCCCAAGCTGGATGTCCATCCATTCAGCCATTCTCTATATCCTCTTTCTCACTGGGGTTGCGGGGGAGCTGGAGCCTATTCCAGCTGACTCTGGGCCAAAGGCAGGGACCCACCTTGGACAGCTTGCCAATCCATCGCAGGGCACACACACCATTCACACACCAGTCCCTCTCACAATCATACCTATGGGCAATTTAGCATCTCCAATTAGCCAGACATGCATGTCTAAGAACTGTAGGAGGAAATGGAGAACATGCAAACTTCACAAAGAAAGGCCCCGGGCCGGATTCGAACCCCACAGCCTTCTTGGTGTGAGGCAGCAGTGCTAACTGGATAAACATTACCAAAATAACAACTTGTGAATGAACAAGTAACAGCTGCAGCAAGTAACCATACATGCATAGTTGAGCATATGAGTTAAATAATGCAACTGAAAATGAACAGAAATATTTGCATCAAATAGTTGTAACCTACATGTTTGTTAACCTACATAATTAGCATGGGTATTGATAGGGAAGATATTATGACCATACATTTTATAAATAAAAAATTAAAGTTCAAAATTATAAGTTAAATTATGATAAGTTTTCCAAATAAATAATTTGAGAAATCTCATGAAATCTTTATACCTTATAAGCATGAGAGTAAATTATACACTACTACAGTTAACTTCAGCTTCATGTTATTGCAAGAATTGCGGAGTGCTTAGTGAGTATTTTTCAACATGCTTATTTTGTGGTGACTATGACATAGCAGTGTTGCAAGTCCTGTGAGTTGTTGCTTCTTGTTCACCTCAGTTGCAACAGAAGATGTGTAATACGAGAGCGGTACCTGTTGAAACACCAGGTCTGACATTGTTACACTTGTTATAGTAGGTTACATATCATTTCATGAATAATAATAGCTCTTTTTGAATTTGATGGCAGCAATATCTCTCAAAAAAGTTGGGACAGGGGCAAAAAAAGACTGAATAAGTAAAAGGTACAAATAAAAAAACAGCTAGAGGAGCACTTTACAACTGATTAGGTTAATTGGCGACAGGTCAGTAACATGACTGGGTATAAAAATAGTATTTGAGATAGGCTCTCAGAAGTAAAGATGGGCAGAGGCTCACCAATCTGCGAAAAACTGAGTCTAAAAATTGTAGAACAATTTCAGAAAAATGTTTCTCACGGTAAATTGCAAATATTTTGAATGTCCCACCATCTACAGTACATAATATCATCAAAAGATTCAGAGAATCTGGAGAAATCTCTGAGCGCAAGGGACAAGGCCGAAGGTCAGTATTGGATGCTCATGATCTTTGGGCCGTCAGGCAGCACTGCATTAAAGACAGGGATAATTCTGCCCTAGAATCCACTGCAAGGGCTTAGGAACACTTCCAGAAATCATTGTCTGTGAACAGTTTGTCGTGCAACCCTCAAATGCAAGTTAGAGTTGGGCCTCTGAAAAAATGGCCTGTTGGGGGCGCTTTTCAAAACATGCTGTTGAAAAAGTCTTTTTTCTTTGGTTCTATGACAGATACAGATCTGGAAGGTGGCTTGATCCTTAACATGAACTTTGCTCGAGGCTGACAGTCTTAAATGTTGCTTGTATCAATGGTGAATGCCATGGAAATTAAGGTCAAAGTTGGGGTTCACAAAAATATTTTCCACTTTTTCAATCCTAATTACTCACGAATAGTTGGAGGGATTGATCATGTAATGCCAGGAACTTTTAATTTCAGGTAGATTCTTTACATATCAAAAATTCAAAAGAAAACTAAGTAGTTTTTCAGATTAACCCTTTGAAAGTTGGTCACAGCTGAAAAGACCCCAAGTTTATCGGGGCATCGGGGGTAAATGACAACTTTTTAAAGCATTCATAGTAATTGACACAATTCATTTACCAGTCAAGTATATACATTCTTTGGATAAGAATGGAAAATAGATCACTGATGTACATTTGTGCGTTGCCATGGAAACGGTGGCCATGTTGAATTTTCACTATTTTTTCCCAGATTTATTGTTAAATACAAAACAGATACACTTTATTGAACCCCATGGGGTAATTTGTCCTCTGCATTTAAACGCAGAGCAGCACTCAGGGACCAACTCCAGTTCTAAAGCCAGTTCCCTGGTCATGGGTACTGGTTGGAGTGTTCTTATGATGCATGTTTTTGTGGGTGGGGGAAACTGGAGTACCCAGAGAAATTCTGCATAAATATGCATGTTAGCACTGTAAAATTAGTTTTATTTGAAGCTTTTGATGAGGCCAAACATCCCTGCATTTAATTTCTTTCAGGGAAAAAAAAAATTTGGGGCCCTTTTTCACCCGGAATGGGAAAAATTGATTTTTTTTTCCCGGTGGATTTGACACCACATATCATAGGCTATACACTTTAGTCAAAAAAATCTTTCCCTTAAACTGTTATACTAATTACACAGAAAACTGGTGAAAATTTCATGAGGTTCTGATGATTAGTTACGGAGAAATCTGGGATCAAAGGGGCAAAAATGACATTTTATTAATGAGCTTTGAAACAATGTTTTTTAATTATTTTTAATCCGGCCTGGGGCCTTTCTGTGTTGAGTTTGCATGTTCTCCCCATGTTCGCATGGGTTTCCTCCGGGTACTCCGGTTTCCCCCACCCACAAAACATGCAATATAGGAACACTCCTGTATGGCTGTGTGCGAATGTTTGGTGGTGGTCGGAGGGGCCGTAGGCGCATACTGGCAGCCACGCTTCTGTCAGTCTGCCCCAGGGCAGCTGCGGCTACAGACACGTTGTTTACCACCATCAGAGCGTGAATGTGTGAGTGAATGAATAATGTATCCATTGTAAAGCATCTTTGAGTGTCCAGAAAAGCGCTATATGAAACTGACGCATCATTATTATTATTCTACGATGAAGCCATGCTGTTGTAATAACTGCTGAATGTGGTTTTGCATTGTCCTGCTGAAATACACAAGGCCTTCCCAGGGATAGATGTCGTCTGGAGGGGAGCATATATTGCTCTAGAACCTTTATATACCTTTCAGCATTCATGGTATTTTTAAAAACATGCAAGTGTCCCACAACATATGCACTAGGAGATAAGATATACTTTACTGAACCCCGTGGGGTAATATATCCTCTGCATTTGACCCATCCAATAGTTAGGCGCAGTGGGCAGCCACAGAGCAGTGCCCGTGGACCAACTCCAGTTCTAAAGCCAGTTCCTTGGTCAGGGGTACTGGTTGGAGTGTTCCTATGAGGCCTGTTTTGTGGGTGGGGGAAACCGGAGGACCCAGAGGAAACCCACGTGAAAACAGGGAGAACAGAAAGGACCCAGGCCGTATTCGAACCCACGACCTTCTTGCTGTGAGACAGCAGTTCTAACCACTGTGCAACCGTGAGTAGTGGGGAATTCCAACATATCCCATGCTTTACCATCCACCTTTCACAGCACTGCCATATTTCATACCATACCAACTCCTACCTTACCCCATGACCATGCAATACACAACACCAGTTTTGCTTTATTGAAACCCACACATGCACCCACACTCATAACTACCTTGAACATGCCTTTGAGTTTTAAGAAGAGTTCCTAAAATTTAAAAGATTTGAGGTAAAGTGGATTTTTAGAAATGTATTTGTATTAGCCGTATTTGTCAGGGAGTGTGTGACACAGAGAAAATGTATACATAACCACGGGAATGAATTCTAAATGGGGCAGGGTCGTAGGTAAGCTAGAGCCTATCCTAGTTCCAACAGAAGTTTTTACTGTCAATAAAACATTCTCTTTAGGACACATCTGTTTTATTCACCTGTTGTTTAAGTTAACATACGTTGGAGTCCTTCTCCAGGAAAGAATTCTGTACTCAACTTCCACTTTTTTCGGCTTTTTATTTGCTGGAACGATTTTCATAGGGGGCACCAATATATTTTGGGGGATTTTATTAGTGAGAAGGGGGGTTTTAGAATTAAATTGTAATATTTAAATTGCAATTTGGTTCTAGCCATTGTGCCTTAGCAGTTAAAAAAGCTAATCGGATGCTAGGATACATTGCCAAAAGTATTGAGTACAAATCTAATCAGGTGATGCGTCTTTTGTACAACCCGTTCGTTAGACCATACCTGGAGTATTGTGTACAGTGCTGGGGACCATACTTTAAGAGAAATATAGAGGCTCTAGAGAAAGTTCAGAGAAGACCCACTAAGCTTATTCCAGGTAAAAAAGATGAAAGCTATGAGAAGAGGCTGAAGATCCTTAATCTCTTTAGTCTTAGGAAAAGGAGAATAAGGGGTGATTTGATTGAGGTCTTTAAATATGTTAAAGGGATTAACATAGTGAATTATGTAGGATTCCTTCGACTAAGTGTTGTGAGTAAAACTCGGGGTCACAAATGGAAGTTGACCAAAGGTAAATTTAGCACTGATATTCAGAAATATTTCTTCACCCAAAGAGTAATTTCAATGTGGAATAGCTTGACTGAACATATCCTTGGGGGTTTTCAAGAACAGGCTTGTCTTAAAGCTAGATACCATTGAGTCACTGAGTATTTGAAGGGATATATTCACAATAGTATAAAGAAACTGGTGAGCGTAGTTGGGCTGAAAGGCCTGTTCTTGCCATTCGTGTTATGTTATAATACTAAAAAACAGTGCAACAAAGAATTAAGGCTTTTTTATTGTCAAAATATACAGGCCAGATTTTTCATCAACATAAAACCAACATATTCTCAGACAATCTAACACCACAAATTAATGTTTTTGGAGCATGGATTCATACAAATCTCTAGAGAGACAATGAAACATGCATACACTAGTCTGTACCTCATGTTTGATACACATGCACAATGGTTTTTCATTTGTAAGTGTCTACTTACTACAATCTTGCCTTTGTTTTCCCCTTCTTGCAGTTAATGTAACTGTATCTGTCAGCATAGACAATACTGTTCATAGAGGGGAGAGAGTATCTAATACTGTTTATTACAAAGGGAAGAGAGAGAAAATGACAAAATGACATACTACTACTGACAGGAAATGACTATGTAGTATGCAAAACTAAAAGGAATCTACAGTACATCTTGTCATGCTACTACATCCCAAGGCGCAATGATAGATGTACACTATACTAGGCTAACATGTAGAATAGTGCTCAATTTCAGAAACAGACTTTGTAAGAATCAATGATGATACCACTTCAAATAATGATGAGGACTATGCATGGATCACGGTACACAGCATTTCCATGCAGAGGCTGGCTATCTTCAGGGACTGCAGTCAATATCCCACTTGATCTGCATGAGGCTGGAGACATCTGAATTCTTGAAATGAAAAACAAAGGTTGATATTGGTTGGAGTCTTGCTAAGTGTATTAGTCTTATTTTCAATATACACTAAGATATAAATGCATTATGGGTGGGTTAAATATCACTGTACAGGTCAAACACCTATGAGAAGATGTTCTCCCAAATAAGTATGTCATTATACTTACCACACAAGCTTTTAAAGACTTGCTGGCATAATCCTCAAAGTGGAAGAATGTACAGCCCACATCTATGGGTCTACTGAGATGTGTGTGAAAGAGAGATAGACAGAGACATAGACTCATTAATTGTTTTGCATCACACAAATGAGTTCTCACTATATACAAGAATCAAGTTGGTTGAACTTTGACAATTAAATCTATTAATCATATAAGACCATCTTACCTGTTCTCTGAAAAGCACTGGCCACTGTTTCAACCTCCACTCCAATTTTTTTCCCTCCTTAAATTCAAGCTAGTTCATTATGGCAGGTCTGGCGTCCTTTTCTTCCAAACTCCTCCTGGATTTCTGGTTTAAGAAACAAACCAAGCCTTTTGGGCTGTTTAATTGCTTTTTCAAGCCATCTCATTGGCTATATTTTGCTTTTTGCACTTAACTAATTAAATGTACAACATTTAAGAAATGCTACTGAGGAAATACTGTAATAGGTCTATAGGACAAATATATTGTTTTGCAATAATGTCATATCTTGAAACAGGCTTTGAGACTTGAAACGCCATCATTATAACTTAAGTCACTGAATACACATTGAAAATGCATTGGGTTGCAAATAAAACAGATAGTCTTACTGAACAAAATATTTCATTCACACCCTTAGACAACTGCAAAACTCTATTAGAATGGGGACTGACAATGCCACTCCCAATTGTATCTAGCAATATTGACTATTGAATATTGACGTGAAACATACAAAATCTAAACTTTTTACATCTTACTTTGACGTTTTGAATCACAGGATTGATTTAACATGCAAGCAAGAATTTTCTCATCAGAGATTCCGAAACTGTATAGATCCCAGAGGCTATCACTTCTTACATAAACTTTGATTAAAAGTATCAAAGAGATGGTTAACTAGCCAAAAGAGTTCACTGAGGGATTACAACTAAGCTTTTCAGTCTGCATTAGTTTGAATATCAGTTAGCTAGCGGAACTTAGCATTACCCAGCCCTGGCATTGATGAAACTGAATGTGCAGTTTTGAAAAAAATGACACTGCTATTACTGAAAACATGTGACATTGGTTATTAGACTTAATATCTAAAACTGTATTTTTAACTTACCTGAGAAAACTAAGTTCTTCTAGTGCAGCGCTATGGCCCCCATAACGTGTATTCGCGTCTTTGCATTGAGGCTAATTTGTTTCGTGTCTGATGTGAAAGCAGCTTTATGCGACAGCTAGAGAGAGCTTGGTTATGTTATGAACATAAAACAGGCTTTGCAGACCGTAAGTTCTGTAAGCGCGGACAAGTTGCTTATGTGGAGCTAGCAAATTGAACACTTCTACAGGGAATAATTACTTTTTTAATCTCCGCCTTTTTATTAGCCACAACAATTTTTAAAGGGAGATGAAATTATGTCAAGGTAGTGCAGAAAAATCATTTGTAAACCGGTGGAGCTTCTGGATTTCGCATTGCTTTCACACCAGGGAGCTTGCTCAGACATTTGCGAAGAATTCGGCTGATCCTGGACATGGATAAGTGAAGCGATTACTAACTGTACTGGCTGCAATCGGGCAACGTTATGATGAAACTGGCACATTGATGCTTGCCGAAATAACACAAGCATACCAATCAGAATTCCTGCATATAAGTCAACCAGGAACATTTTTAATTAGCACGACACACAAACTAACATGTAGTAGCTGGTAACCAAGCGGTCATAACCTCAGAGACAAACCCTTGGAATACAGGGTTTACAGACAGCAAGTACTGTTACGGTGAACAGTTGTACCAAGCATCCAAATTACTAACAACTATTAAGTTAGCTTCGAATGAGGTTAATGTTCACACTAGGGATGGCGAAAAACAGAAATTTTCTTGACCGACCATCGAGCCTCATCAGCCGGTTGAAACCGGTAAACCGATTAGTTTAAAATATGCTACGCTATTTGAAATTACAGCCATTTCGAGCCGCGCCTGCAATTTCGCAACTCTGTCGCATCTCTCTGCCGCTCTGCCTCAAGCTCACACACACACTGCTCCGGCGCCGCCCTTCCACTCACGTCACTTTTTTTAAAATTCCCTACAGCGCGAAACATGAGTCCCGCAAACGTGACGCTGAGGAGCTTGTATGTAATCGGAGGACAAATGGCTCCTTAGTTTCGAAATGGTTTGGATACAAGGTGATCGCGTTGAAAATAAAGGCGTTTGACTAGCGTTAGAAGCTCATTTGAAACATTGCCGCGGGTCATTTAAGAAAATGACAGGTCCGAAGAGACCTCTGGATAAGAGCGTCTGCTAAGTACCTGTAATGTAATGTAATGTAACGTCCACGAAAGCCAAGTGTCTCTCACTTATGTCGAGTGAATGACAAGCACTAAAGACAATTCCGTTCACGACAAAAATATACCAGTTTTGACTTCCGTTCACAAAAGGATTTAATCTCTTATGAATTTCTTCCACAAAACCCCTGCAGTTTTATAAATTTCGGGGACAAAATTCCAGTTCTTATAAACTAGTTTCCTGCAGATAACATGGATTTCGTGGCACGGAAATCAATTTCGTTCACGAAAAGGGCGTTACTCTTGGCGCCTCATAATGTGTAACGTACAATGAATGAATTATAAAAAAACGATTACTCCTAAAGACAAAATTATAACCTACCTCCATGCGTTCACTCAATGACTGTCGAACCATCCCTTGAACTCCGCTACCTGAAGCCTGTCATCGGTAGCGATGGCCATGTGCTTATTAATGATTGTGAGCGTGCAAACCCAAACGCTGTGACCTCGCGCCAGATGTTTTTATTGGTTTATTAAGTACAAACAGACGAGTTATTAAAAATTGAGTGTGAGGGATAATTTGTTCACACAAAAAGATCTTGGAATGAGATGGCTAACTGTAGTAGCGTTTAGTCCACTGTCTATAATTGCCTAATTTCGAGATCACCCTTTTTTTTTTTAACCGACTACCGACAACTTTAATCGGTTAACATTGATACGGTCAACCATTGGTTAAACGGTCATCGGTAAACATCCCTAGAATTTCCCTTGATATCACTCTTGCATATTTAGGACTCAAACATTAGCAACAGTAACTTGGCTACGCTAGCCGCTGTGCTACAAGCCACAATCAACTGGGTATCACGTCAGGTTGGCTTATGCAGTAAAAGCAACTTACAGCTTCAGTGTCTGTGAGTCATGGACAGTCGCGACTGATACAGGCTTTATCTTCAGATATTTTACAAAACCTGCATTTGAGGCCAGTTGTTAGTGCTAATAATCGTTAGTGGTCCTGCTAGCCACCCGCAACACGTTAGCTACACTTACATCATTTGCTGTTATATGGTTACTTCCAGCCTATAGCTCCGCGCGCTTGATCGAGGCAATTGCTTCGGTTTTGAGAAGCAGCAGAAATGCTTATCCTGTGTCGAATTATATTGACAAAGCTGTCTTTGCTGAAATGCTGAGCACAAGCAGCTGACGTTCCCCTTGGCCGTGGCTGTTTGCTGCCAGCAAACAAAAAAAGCTACCCACTTATTCCTGGTGGCATCATCTTTTGGAAGAGAAATGTATTTTTTTCTTCTCATCCAAAAGTAAACGGACAAGTAGATTTGGGAGAGATATTAACAAAATTGCACCACAAATGATCTGCGGTTCTTTTTGTGTATTTCCAAAAGTGTCAACGATACTAAGGCATAGTATGATCTGCCGTTGTTAGTGCCCGCTATAATAGTTTCCGGTGTGGGCAGGTTCAGCGTAGTGGTTGGCTCTGGCTAGGTCTGTACTAATTGGACGGCACAACTTGACGTCAGGTTTTGCCCGAATCTCGTGAAGATCTTGGGGGGGGGGGGGGGGAGGAAATGTTCATGTTCAGAGAGGAAATCACGCTCATGAAATCACGTTCCTGGATTACAGCAAAATCCCTGTATCTTATGTTCAGAAACTTTTCAAAGGTTGAGCATGGACAACCAACATTATAATATTACTAATATGTATTAAAAGAAGGATCAGCATGTTTGGTCCCCTTTAATTTGCATCACTGATTCAGCTGCGTTGATTAAGCCAGGTCGAGTTTCCATTACGCGTGCCAACCGCCTTTGATCTGACATCAGGACAATCAATATAGATACTATAATTTACGCGCTGATTCAAATAGTGACATTAAACAGTTGTTGATGTAATTATTTACTGTATGAAATGTGCCTGACATTCTGGAGACCTGCCTGTGAGGTTTCGGTGACGTGTGCGCACTGTGCGCCAGTCAGCCGAATTACCACTGCACAGAAAGTAAACCAGGTTGGAGCTGGCGAGCTTTCTGCGCAACTGCAACGAAGACTTTTTCTATGAAACTGTCACTGCGTCTTGATGAATATGTCACACCTCCCCCTTCTACGCCGCCACACCCGTCTCGGCGCATGTTCATCTACTAAAGGCTGCGCACGGTGTTGAACCTCACGAAATTACCACTATGCGGGCTGTGCTGGACGAAATTACCACTGCGTGGGCTATGTCAAGCTACGCCATGCTGCGCCAAGAAATTAGAGCCCATTGCGACAGAATGCAAACATCTCAAAGACTATGGCATAGTTTATAAAGCCCCGGCTTACACTGTCAGTATAGATGCTCTGATCTGTGACGCGCCAGCAAGGGCATATCTAAAATGTATTGAGAGTCATACATTCTATGAGAGTCGTGACAGATGTTTAACCAGAGGTGCTCGTGTTGAGGGAAGAATAGTTTTCAGTGAACAGGAATGCACTTCTCGAGCAGATGACAGTTTCTCCAGACTGGAGTGTGGGAACCACTAAACTGATGTCAGCCCACAAGACTAAACGGCAGAATGGTGTGCCAGTTCCATCCACGTCACCAGTACCGACGACCAGCTTTAGCCGCTTTCACACTGGACACGGAACAAATTTTTCGCACGAGAAATTACATTCAAAGTCAATGCAAAGACGCGAATACACGCATTTCGAGTCATAGGCTACCGCTGCTTCAGCTGACGGAGAAACGTTAACAGTAATCACAATGGTGAATGTTAACTCCATTGGTAAATAATAGGGGCGCAATTCCACGGCAACTAGTTCAATGTCTGGGGTACAGAAGCGCTTCTTCACGTTCACACGTCCAGGATTACACCACCTCTCACTCACATTTTGATGGTATTCGATCCGCGGTCATCAACGTTCGATGCGGCCATATTGTTGACATGCCCACTAATATTCTTGACTAGACTCTATCGAGAGGCTTCTACCTCACATTCTTTAGCGATCATATCAACCCTGATTGGTTCAACATGGTTTGCTGTGTGGTTCACGGGTGTTCTAATGACAGCAAAAAAAGGAAAAAAAAACGGCGCTAGATTTCTTTGCAATACCCACTGCGTGGAAAAGAGAGGGGAGAGACAGCGAGGAGTTGAGCCAGCGGAGGAGAGACCTACGGCTAGCTAGAATCAATAGGAGAGACTTTTGGCTGCTCCTTACAGCAAAGTCTGTTCCGATCATTTTACCTCAGGGTAACGTTAGAATTAGATAAGCCACTTTCCCCAGTAAAGGCTGTGCATAGCATTTAATCACTGGTACTTAACGGTTTTATTAGTCAGAGATCGTTTTGTCAGTGAATCTTGCTTGATGTGATAAATGATGCAAGGTGCTGCTACCGGCGCCTGACATCGTTGTGGCAGGAGGCAACGTCAAGACAGCTGATATGACAGTCGATATAATTGACTTACGAGATTCACTGTGAGCTACGGTTGAATGTAGTTAATGGCTGCATCCAACAGCGCCAAAATTAAATCCTCGTTCTGTTGCTACACTGGGAAAACATCGGTTTTGGCGTCAGCATTAAGATTTTGTATTTGTGTCTTAAGACGCTATAAAATGCCCGGTTAGCACTCCCTTATTGTACAACATAAATAGCCAGTTAAGACGCCATAAAATTCCTGGTTAAGACACAGAAATACAAAATATTAATGCGGACACAAAAACTGCCGTTTTGGACCAAACGCAAGTTTACAGAATGAGGATTTAATTCAGGCGCTTTGAGAGGCCGCCAATGTTAGCGTAGTTATATGAAATAGTTATCCGACTCCTTACGCCTGCAGCTCCTGCGCCGTGTAGGCGTACACTGTGTGGATCAAATAGCGGCAGATATCGGGGTAATCCATGGCTGGCAGGAAAGACATATCTCGGCTAAATGCTGCTGAGTCAAATTTATATGGATTGACGGCAATTAAACAAGTTTTCTCGTCGTAGCATAAAGATGATGCCATGACGGCTCGTTTAACTCAATTGAGATCTTCGCTCTGCTCCTCAGCGACATGTCAACAATATGGCCACATCGAACGTTGATGACACGCATCGAATACCATCAATAGTGCAACTGCAAACCCACCTCCCTTCTTCAGCGAGTTTAGCCATGTTTCACTGAAGTAAAAAATGCTACACTCACGGTATTGGGGTGTCAACATCTACACGTGTAAACGGGTGCACGGATAACAAATCATAATTGTTTAGAAAAATCAATAACCGTGCTCACATCATTTTTTCTCTTCTTCCTCCTTCTTGTTCATTTCTCAACAATACATATAGTAGCCTATTTTTAGGGGTGATAATGTTGCCTGAAACATTCAGATAATAACAGTAACTAACTATACACTTAAATGTCCCCACTAGTGCAGTTATTCGCATACAGATGCACGGGGCGCAATGTTACCTTGATATATATAAAAAAATAAAATTTAAAAAAAAAACCCCCGCAGCCACAGCCAGTGTCGCGTCACTTCAAGAATAGGCTGCGGAGGACTTGAGAAGAGCGCGGCGCTCATCATCTCCATGAGCAAATGTCGTGCAGCTGAAAACAAAAACTGTTCATGGCTTGTTACTTTAGCCTATATTGCTGCGTGTTGTTGTACATTATATTGTTGGTTGGTGTTCTGTCAGCTTTTCACGACCTGATCACATATCCTTGCGTCTAAAGAGAAGGAAGAAAACATATATTTTATTCTCCAATTTTCGTGAATAATTGTGAGAGTCTCCCTCCACTTTAACTTAGTGGATATAAAGGTGTGGATATAAAGTTTTTTCCTCTCACTTCAGCTTACTTTGGCTTCTTTTTGGGTTGCTTTCTCTCGCCAATTCCAGATTACTTTTATGATGAGACGTATAATAAAATTTAGACACAGCTCCCGTTGCGAGAGAAGGATGCAGTTTGCACTTTAAGTTTTAAAAAAATATTGTTCAAAAGTGAGCAATAGTTAAAACCATGATTAAAAATGAAGGTTAAACCTTTGTAGCTTTCACTTGTATGTTTTCTTATCTGACAAAATGATAGATGATTTTATTTTCAACTCATTTTACTTTCTGTGGATATATAGCTCAACTGCGATGGAAAAAAATCATAAATCTCCGACGTGTAAAGGGGTACACGTCGGTTAGAAGTCCCGTTTACACGTGTAGAAAAAATTGTAAACGTTGACATCCCTACACTTTATTCCCTCTGGGTCTTCACCAGCGCCGCGCGCTCATCCGTCTTGTTCCCCAGAGACCTCACGTTTCCCATTATAATCGCAAGGACCGCTGGCTTCTGTCTTCTCCTTTTCTCCCTCTGCTTGACTCCAGATCTGCAACCCCGGCGTCTTCTCCATAACTCCTGCGGGATCAGAGGTCTGTCTCCGGGCAACAGCACAGGCTTACACAGGGCAATCAACTGATAAACAATGCCCCTGCTCCAATCGGCAAAGTTCTCAGTTATGAAAAAGTTTCCTTCTTCTTCTTCTGTTTTGGAGTTTTATGATGTTACAATACCAAAGGTGTATTACCGCAACTACTGGCTGAATATTTCCTGCAACGGTGAAACGTGATGAGCGTGCACGCGGGGAGAAGGGAGGGACAGAGGGTGGCATTGGCAACAGAAGGCATCTGATGGATTCTTTCCATTCGGACTGAATGGCAGGGATTTGTCAGAGTTTTTACAGTTTTTACAGTCCTGCAGCTGATGCAGAGGTCTGATTCTTTTCGTTCCTTCTACTGAATACATAATATATTGACAACTTTCAGGATAGATGGACCATTTCACCCAGTATAACAAATAGTGTTCCCAACAAGATTAACAACTATACCTTTAAAGGGTGAAATTTATTATTCTTGTACCTAGATCCCAGCTGACTGCCTGTTTCCATCTGTGTGGTTTCTGCTTCTTCCACTGTGATTTCTTCCACCGGCATTCCACCGAGCACCGACGGTGCGAGGAACCTATTGTTTTTGTAGAGATTGTTATTATGATTTCTTGGCTTTACGCCCACTTTTGAGGCCTTTCTTGCTCTCTGAGCCGCGGCAAATTTGGCACGGACCTCAATTCTGGTGTAACTCAACATTTTCTGGAGTGACTGGCCTCAGGCGTGGTCAGGGGGCTCCACAGCGCCCCCAAATGTGGGGTCGTTTTTGGGCATATTTCATCGGAGGTGCACGAAATTTGGCGACATCATAGCTCACATGGTTACGATGTCATGAGATTTTTAAAAATTTTATGGCCCAACAGGAAGTCTGCTGTGGACCATTTCCTGCAGAAATTTTCAATTTACGATCGCAGTTTTGAGGCCTTTAGGTTGTGAAAAAACTCACGTAACTTTGCACATATGTCTGAAATCTTGAGCAATTTGATATATGTCACAGCTGGCCACGGGTGTGGCAGACAAGGTCTGTAGCGCCCCCTAACAAGTTTTATGGTATTACAGATGGTAGGTAGCTTGTAGGCGCATGAAACGTGGCACGTATGTCGTAAGGTACTGGACTTTATTTTTCAAGGGGGTCGCGGGCATGGGCGTGGCAAATTGGCTGAATGGCTCCCCCTAGGCACTGCCGATAGTGTTTCAATGACGCAGCCCTTGCGCACCATTTCACTTACATTTATGAAAATCGCCAGTCACCTGTAGGAGGCCAAGACGTACAAAAAAGCCTCTTGGAGCCATATCGTAAAACCAACAGGAAGTCAGCCATTTTGAATTTTATGGTCATGTTTGGGCAATGTGCAAGTGTCGTGTGCAATGTTCAACGAACTCCTCCTACAGATTTAATGCGATCGACTTCAAATTCGGTCTGTGCCTTCATAAGACCCTGTGAGAGCAAAAGTTGTGAAAACTTGCGCAGAAGTCTTAGGGCGTGGCAAACTTCAATGATCGCCATGAGAAATATGTTGTTATATCTCGGCCATACGTGATCTGATCCACCTGAAACTTCACACGTGTGATGATAGTCTTGCCCTGAAGACGTCTGTTTGTCAACATTTGGTAGAAGTCACAGTGCCACCTGCTGGCGACAGGAAATGTCATGTTTCAGCCTTTTTATGTGCACTTCCAACATATGAAGGAAGATTTCCCAGACAGTTCATTATATCCTCCTCAAACTTGGCTAGATTAGCCTAAAGGCTTTGCTGATGAAATGCTGCGAATATTGTGGGCTTTCATCACACAGTGCGGCCGTGGCGGCCCATCAAAGTTGAGGTGGTGCCGTGACCCAGGAAGTGGATGAAAAAGAAATTCCCAAAATTCACCAAAACGTCCAAATGAGCTGAAAATTTCTCAAGTTACCCATCAGACCGAGGTGAAACTTTGATACACTGCAACCTATACTGTATTTTGAAGTCCGTCACTCTAAATTTTTCAATATATCTTGATAATCATAATGTAATAATATTTCCAAAAGTTTTGATTTAAATTTTACTAAACTTGGTAATAATGTTCCCTGTGTTGTGTTGATGAAGTGTACCACACGGCATTTGATTCCGTCATACAGTTCATGAGATATGATGTAAAGATGACAGTGAGTGCTGCAGCAGCGGTCATTGTGTAATTTGAGCTGCTTGGTCTCAGGGCAGGTAGGGCAGGGGGAGGGGTGTTTGGCATGTCAAAATAGTATCATAGCGCCCTGCAGAACATTTTTGCACTCCCCTCTGGATGCTGGAATAAGCCGCCCATCATTTACTGCATTCTCATTATGTGTAATGCTTTGATGCAACTGGATGAGTTGGCCTGACTGATGTTACAGCACCATTAATGATGATTCATAGTATCTAGTTTTAATCCTGTTGTTTTTTTATTCCTCCCAACTCTAAACTGTCATTAAAGATTTCAAAATATGTATTAATTTGGCAATATGTACATCATAATAACAGCTCTGAAAAAAGATGGCCATAACTGCTATATAAAGATGGGCAGCAGAGAGTCTAATAAGACTCAGAAATTCAAATGAAACCTTCATTGCTAATTCCAACTGGAAGAGAAGGCACGTCCAAACTCCCGTGTTTATTGATGACTTCTGTTCAGAAACACTTGTGTGTTCAATAATTTTTTGAAGATTATTACCGACTTAAAGACAATGTGACAAAGAGCGGGGATTCCTGAAAAGTTAAATTTATCTTTAAATACAATTAAAACTGAAAATAATCATTTTTGTGTTTGAGCTACTCTGATAAATAAAACTTACTAAAAGTAATTTATTTTTTTAAGTGGCTGGATAAAATATGAAGACTGCTCTGCTGCTGCTGTGCATCATTGGAATGAGCCAGGTCGTTGAAGTAAGTAATTGAATTTGAAAATCACAATTTTATTCATTTGTATTGTATTTAATGTTTGAGTTATTTGAGTAGTTATATATTTATCATTTAATCATTTTCCTGATTAGGTTATTTGATTTTACAGGCAATGAATTCTGATTCTCATTCCCAAGTTGTGCTGTATTCCCCTGTCTTTGCTCCCGGTGAATTATTTAATTATAAATAACACAAACACTATCATAATTCAGTATTTTAATGGGTTTGTTTTATGTTTTTTGCTTTTGCTAATTGGTGTGTTTGCTTGTCCAGAATAATGTAGTGAATAAGCCTGTGGCGCGCTCTGGCAATATGAGGAGTAACATGGAGGTACATGCGCACTCTTTTCTCCAAGCTAAAATGTTGATAGTTTTATTCTATCTTAAAATATTTTAGGAATTGTTTGTACTTCATAGTGTGATTCTGTAAATAAATGTATGAATGACTGGAAAATTATTATTTCTCATAGTATATATCGCAGGATATCAAATCTGCAAACAAACCTGGAATTGGTACTGTATATATTGTTATTCATGTGCATATTATTCTGTGAATGCAGGTATCAACTGAAAACTGATCAAAATTACATATCCAATTCCAGTAAAGTTAGGACATTGAGAAAAACGTGCATAAAAGCAGAATACAATGATTTGTAAATACTTTTCAACCTATATTCAATTGAATACACTACAAAGGCAAGATATTTAATGTTCAAATTGATAAACTTTGTTTTTTTGGGAAATATTCACTCAGTTTGAATTTGATGCCAGCAAGGGCAAGGCGATGTAACACAGTGGTAAACATGCCCCAGTCTGAGCTTTTTTGGAAATTGTTGCAGACTTCAAATTCAAAATGAGTTAATATTTCCAAAACAACAAGAATGTTTATCAGTTTGAGCATTAAACAGCTTGTTTCTGTAGTGTACTCAATTGGATATTGGTCGAAAAGGTTTTGCAAATCACCGTATTCTGTTTTCATTCACGTTTTACACAACGTCCAAACTTCATTGCAATTGGGGTTTGTATGATCTTGCCGTAAATTTGTTCATTTTTATTGTATTATATTTCAGCCAACGCCTGGGATGATTCAGGCAGATTTACTGGTCATCCTCCACCATCTTATGACTGCTTTAGAAAATCGTGCTGCATCTACTACTGCACCTGGCCGTTGACACAGGAGATAATTACAGGTGCCCATTATCACTTCCCACAGAGGCATTACCTTGCACAGAACAACAGAACGATTCACATATGCTGACTCAGTTCCAACATGTATTACTCTGTCTTTACAGAACAGACCATCAGCTTTAATAGGAATGAATGGACATCCTTCGCATCACCTTTACTTAGTTTCCTTCAAGATTGCGTCATTGTCCAAATGTGTTTTTTTTTTTCTTTTTTTAAGATGGCATCTTAAATTCTCAAAATTAAATTAGTTGAATTTAACAACCAACTCTCTCTCTGCCTGGATTGTTGATTTGTATTTGAGTCAAAATATGCTAAGCAGGTAATTCGCGTATGTTAAGTTCATCATCAGTTCAAAATATAAATCATCATTGGAAGTACTCAACTCCTTTTCAGAATTTGCATTTATTGAATAAAGAGACAGTACGGACAGTATCAGTGTGACTTGTTCATTCATTATTTTAAAATTTTCAAATCAAGTTCTAAAAGGGTCCATTTTCATGCCCCCCCTTATTGTAACATGCCCAACACACCTGGAAGAACTATTATTTCACATCAATAGTGCAGCCCATAGGTACAGAAGTGGTACCTAAATAAAATATATAAGTATTTCTGTTTAAAAAATGTAAAAATGGAGGTTAATTTACAATTAAATGGTCTGAAAATTGAGCTTTAAATAAGGCCTTGTGTACGGTAGGAAGTCCGTCAAATACCATGGTGGTATTTTTCCGCAGTCAGAATCGTTAAAGTGATGATGAACAAACCACAAGGAACAGTATTATACAAAGTGATAAATAGCCTTCTGAAATGTTACACTTTGCCATGAAGACTAATTGCCTGTAGTTGAAAAATCATGGTTTGAAAAATTACTACAGCACTGTCTATCAATAACCTGACGAACGGAATATACTGATTTTCCCATAACTGGTCAAGCAGATTTCTAATTATGCTAATGCAGTGTCTTCACAACTCACAGAAAATGCCACATCATCACCTATGGAGAAAGACCACAGGCAAAGGTGGGGCCCAGGGCCTCTGGCGGTGAGTCTGTCAAACAGTCAAACGCCTGTCATTTCTAACGCACCTGAGTATAAAAGCCAATTTATTTTGGTTCTAACGTCAGAAAAATGAATAATGAATATATACAGCATGAAAAATAAGTATTGAATGCGTTAACATTTTCCTCAGGAAATATATTTCTAATGGGACTACTGACATGAAATTTTCACCAGATGTCAGTAACAACCCAAGTAACCCACACATAGAGAAATCAAAACAAATAAGTCCATAAATTAAGTTGTATGTCATAAAGTGGAACGATACAAAGAATAAGTATTGAACAGGTAAAGAAAAGGAGGTGCGAAAAGGTATAGAAAGGCAAGAAACCAGCTGGTATCTGACAGTATTTAGATTTAGTATTTATATTTGGAACATGTTGCAGGCATCAAATTCAAAGTGAATGAATATTTCCTCAAAAGCTATAGAGTTTAGGGATGTCTGATATTGGCTTTTTTGCCGATATCTGATATTCCGTTATTGGCCTACTCTTAAATTCCGATTCAAAAAGGAACAAGTGATTAAATTTTTGTCTATCTAGGCCAAAGTACAGCTGGGAAATATGCCAAAGTTCAAGACTTCAAGTTTTTCCAATGGGCCGTATTTCCAGTCGCCGTGCTTTTGGGTTTTGCTGCTGCCTGGTGGTGAAATGCAACAATACCCTACATGGGCCAACAAAAAGAATTCATGCACAGAGTGGCGTTGGCATGGCAGAGGTGCTGCGCTCTCTGAGTGCTCGTTTTATTGGTTTTCATTATTGGCATTACATTTTTATGCAAATATCGGCTGATAATATCAGTCTGCCGATACTATCCAACATTCCTAATAAAATTTAAAAGTTTGAACATTAGGGGCTCTATCTTTCACACTGCCCTACCCATTGCCACTACCCGTTATCCATGAATTACGCATTTAGCAGGTTCCACCATCTCTAAATCCCGGTATCTTCCTGTCACACTACCCACTATGCATTATGCCAACTCCCTTATTTGCACCTGGAGGTGTGCCCGTGGGCGTGTTTATGCATGATCCCCACAATTGCTGTCTTGACCACACGCGTTATGGAAAGCTTATAGCGGGTCCTCAAACCACCGGCTACACATTTGGGCTTTTACAAAAAAGAACAACGCCCAGGAGACTTCAATGTGCATCCACTTGGACACATGTGGACGTTCACATGCGGCTCCACTTCCCAAATTAACTTGCCTATAAAAAGCCACCTTGCTTTAGCCTCAGTTGAACCCCTGAGAAAATGGCAGAGATAGTACTAAATCGCGTTGCTCTCCAGTTAAATAATAGAACACGCCCAAAACGTGTGTACCGCCAGCACACCAGCTACCTGGGCCTTTCAGGTAAGTCTATATTGTTTGTATTTTGTATCAATCATTTTTTCTGCTTTTATAATAGTATATAATTATTATAAGTAACATTTATTAATGATATAATATCAGGGCCGGCGCTAAACTTGAAAATTTGGGGGAAAAAATCCATCCCTTTATTGACTTCAATTAGTCCTGAATAATTCGAGATGGTTTTCCTTTATTAACACGTCTTTCAATTAAAGAATAATCAAGTGGCAATTGAAGACACGGCTTCTCTCCCCCATGTGATCTAACAGTGACAAAATAATGGGCTACATTCAGTACAGAAAAATAATTTAATTATAAATAGTTCTGTGCACTGGCATGCAGCAATGTTTTTTTTTTCCAGCAAGTGTGGCATTTCAGAACTCTTTTGCAAATGAAGGTCATTTTGGCGACAAGTACACAAACCTGTTTTTCCAGCGCGGTCACGCAACTCGCTGTAAAAAATAGACTGCTGTCCAATTGGAAAATGTAAATGGACGAAACCATGTACTTGTCACCAGAATTACCTTCATCTGCGAGAGTTCTGAAATGTGCCCAAAAAAGTTCTCCATTTAAATTCTCATTCAGGCAACAGCAGTGCAGGCAGGAAAAATTAGCTCAAAGGTAACCAATCTGTTCCATTTTTTAAATTTAGTTTAATAGTTTTCACCAAAACAAATGGGAATAAATAAATATTTTCCCCAAGAATGCTTACGACCCCCCAGGTACTGAATGTAAAAATAGTTTTTGTGACCCACAAAAACTCCCGGCGCCATTTGAATTACCATTTGCATTCCCACAGTGCTATAGCCAATTGACTTATGGCTAAGCCCCACCCCCTCCACTGACTGAGTTGGACAAACAATCAACATTTTATAAAACAGGCACTAATGGCTGGTATCACAATCGGAGATATTTCTTAGGATGCTATCAATGTTTTTTGGCGATAGAAGGCTCAAATACCACCAAGAAGTCAGCAAAAAGGGTTACACTATGCATTGGAGGGATACATGAATGAATTCAGAGTGGAAAGGGTCAACAAAAAGTTTAAATTAGAAGCTAAACTTTTCAGGTCTCAGTGCTAATGCGATCCACCGCATCTTGTTTCCGTCACCCTCTCACACAACAAGATAGAGGATCAGCATTGTTCGTGCACTGCAGGGTAATAAATTTAATTTAGGTATCATTATTGTGACCGAATTTAAGAAATCTAACCTGACGTGACTGAAGTCCTAAGTAAACAAGGTGACAAGGTGAACAACGCAGCCAGGAGCTCACGTTAAGCCAACCTCCGTCAGCGTTGAAGGTAGCCATAGAGTTTACTAACTTTCGCTAACTTTACATTAAACTCCAGCAAAGTGACAAGATGTCGCCTTAAACACGATGTTGACTTAATTGAAACAAATGTAGACATCCTTGTTGGCCTTTGTTAGCTACGTTAAGCTGATAGTGGGGTCTTCCACAAAGCTTTATCCAGAGGAGACACTTCTCTCTGTTATGATGTGGATTTGGGAAGGGTACACAATACACCCCATCGCCCAGCCTCTCGGGACACCTCGTATCAGAGTTACTTTGCACAGCATTTAACCATTTTTTTTTTACTTAGAAACATCTTAAAACCCCATAAAAGCGAACGATTGAGTTTCCGTAATGCATTTCAATGGTAGTTCAGGCTCAGAATGTCCAAGAGTATGGGGAGAGAATATGCACTGTGATTGGCTCATTGCATTTGAGGGTTGGGCTTAGCCATATGTCAATTGTGCGCTGTTCTGTAAAAGCTGCCGACCACTGCTGGTTAGTAGAACCGGGTGGTGTTTGCTTAAAGTTGATAGCTGACTGCAAAATCGCAAACTTTATTTTTTCTACAACCCCAATTCCGAAATAGTTGGGACGAAGTGTAAATTGTGAATAAAATTAAAATAAATGACTGTCAGATTACATGAACCAATATTTTATTTTCAGAAAAACATAGATAACATATCAAATGTTGAAACTGAGGCATTTTACATTTTCATCCACAAAATGAGCTTAATTCTATTTTTCTGGCTCCAACAGGTCTCAAAAAAGTTAGGACACAGGCAAAAAAGGGCTGAAAAAGCAATAAATATATAAGAGAATCAGCTGAAAGAACATTTAGTTAAGTTAACAGGCATCAGGTGTGTAACATGATTGGCTATAAAAGGGATGTCTTCGAGAGGCTGAGTCTCTCAGAAGTAAAGATGGCCAGAGGCTCTCCAACCTGTGAAGGCTTGCTAAAAAAAAATTGTGAAATACTTTAAAAACAATGTTCCTCAACGTCAAATTGCAAAGGCTTTGAAGGTCTCATCATGGACAGTGGATAACTTTATCAAAAGATTCAGAGAAACTGGAAAAATCTCTGAGCGTAAGGGACAAGGCCAAAAACCTTTACTGGATGCCCGTGATCTTCGGGCCCTCAGACACCACTGCATCACTCACCGGCATGACTCCGTCATTGACATTACTAAATGGGCCCAGGAATACTTCAAGAAACCACTGTCTGGTAACACCGTTCACCGTACCATCCACAGATGCCATCTAAAACTCCATCATGCAAAAAGGAAGCCATTGTTGAGCATGATCCAGAAGCCCTGCCGTGTCCTGTGGGCCAAGACTAATTTAAAATTGGCTGTAGCAAAGTGGCAAGGTGTCCTGTAGTCAGACGAGTCTAAATTTGACATTCTTGTTGGAAAGTATGGTCGTTGTGTCCTCCAAGCTAAAGAGGAGAAAGAGCATCCCTGTTATCAGCGTTCAGTTCAAAAGCCAGCATCTCTGAGGGTATAGGGATGCATTAGTGCATATGGTGTGGGACACTTGCATGTTTTAACAAGAGTTGTCAGAAAGACAACAAAGCTCGCCGGGGCAAAGTTAAAGTTTTTCTGCACACGGACGGACGCGGACATGGACGCGGACGTGGACACGGACGCCGGGGGTACGACAATAGCTCTCCGGACGTTACTCGTCCCGGCGAGCTAAAAAGCACCATGAATGCTGAAAGGTATATAAAGGTTTTAGAGCAACATGTACTCCCTTCCAGACGACATCTTTTCCAGGGAAGGCCTTGTGTATTTCAGCAGGATAATGCAAAACAGCATGGCTTCAAAGTAGAAGAGTCTGTGTGCTGAACTTGCCTGCCTGCAGTCCTGATCTTTCACTGATTGAGAATATTCGCATAATTAAACGAAGTCTGTCAAAGGATACCCAAAACTCTCCAGCAGCTGGAAGTCTGTTTTAAACAAGAGTGGGATCAAAGCCCAGACACCTCCTCTCTATGTTAAAAAGAAGAGGGGATGCTACAACATGGTAAAAAGGCCCCTGTCCCAGCTTTTTTGAGATTGTTGCAGCCATCAAATTTGAAATGAGCTCATTTTGTGAATAAAATTGTAAATCTGTGTCTCTGTTCTATTGTGAATAAAATACTGGCTGGTGTGATTTGAAAGTCATTGCATTTTGATTGTATTCACAATGAACACTTTGTCCCAACTATTTTGGAATTGGGGTTAACATTTTTTTTTTGAGGGTGAAGGATGAAGACACCTCAGAGTTCTGTACAATTTGCTCTTTATTCTTCCCCCTCTGCATCAGCAAATCTCAAAAAAAGGATGGTGAGAACTGGGATTATTATATCTTTCACTGTGCTTTGTTCTGTCCCCTAAAGAGATTAGTTGTGTAATATGACACCAGTGAATTAATTAAATGGAAATAGAAGTGGATTACCAGGAATCATCAAAAATGAATAAAAATGCTTGTTTTTTGTCTTCGAGTGTATTTTGTTATTTGGGTATTTTATCCAAATTCTATTATGTGAATTAAGAATCAGTCGCCTGAAGTTTAAGCAATGAGTGAAACAAAGTTGCTGAAAATTAACTGAAATACTTATTTCAAATACAGATACTTGAAGTGTATAGCATATTATTATCAAAATTGTAATCTTTTGTATGAATTAGCAGTGTCGGGTATGTCATTTAAATGTCCCAAGCTGTTTGAATCTAGAGTGAAATGGTAATTGCCAATGAAAGATTAAAATGTGAAAATAAGATGGCATGCTTGAATAATCGATTTGGGCTTTCCCTCTTTCACAAATGTGAATGTCTATTAGAAGATTATCCATATTTAACATCAGATGCTATCTGTTTTGCAGATATTTAATTAAGTTTCTACTAGGAACTTTGTTCAATTGGAACATTGTAGGGAGTCCTTGCTGAGTAATTCTCCAGGTGTCTGCTTTGAGCTTACTATGAAATAACAGTTTTGCAAGACCTGTAAGTTGTTTCATCCTGTTTACCTCAATTGCAACAGAAGATTTGTAATACAAGGACAGTAACTGTTCACACACCTGCTGATCTGAGATTGCTCCACTTAGCAAAAACCATTCTCTTTTACCCCTTTCACAAGTCAGTAATGTGATGATGATGGTTTCCTGTCTTTATGTATATTAATTCAGATTAATCGTCTTGGAAAACACCTGATATTGTGTTTGCTTAAAAATGGTGGTGTAACTTTCAACTTATTAATACATTGCTTTGCCAAAAAATGTCACACACTCTAATGTGTTGTTGGACCGCCTTCAGCTTTGATCACAGTGCACATTTATCGTGGCATTGTTTCAACAGTCTTACGCAATACCACATTTATTTCGGACCACAGTAGAATGTATTCTCTTTTGGCTGAGATCATGTACTGACAACAGGAGCACATCCCGATGATTTTTAGTTTGTTCAGGCAAGGACTCTGTGGTGGCCAATTCATGTGAGAAAATAATGCCTCATGCTCGTTGAACCACACTTTCTCAATTTGTGAGCCACTGCATCTTGACATTGTCATCCTGGAATATGCCTGAACCTTCAATGATTAAAGAATCCATTGTTGGGATAACCTGCTCATTCAGTTAGCCGACATCATTGTACTGCTGCATAATGTTGCCCAGCCTACTCTAGACCAATTTAAGCAACCCCAACATTGTCTCCAGAGGCTAGTGCAGTCGGCGCCGTGTTTTACAGGTGCATGGCTTCATGGGCTTCCTTTGTTACCCATCTGCATCTATGACACTGAAATGGAGAAATCTGGGATAATCAGAGCACTAAACTTTTTTACTTTGCTCAGCTGTTGGTGAAATAAATAGTGGATACTGGAGCCTTGCACTGTGCGAGTCATCTGTCTGTTTTTATATTCACTCCTTTTTTTATTCTGACCTGCTCTCTCTTTGGCTTTGGATGTGCGTGTATTCCTTTTCTAATACATTGCTCAGCCGTCCAATTTTATGCCCCCTTGCAAACTGAGGTTCTTTATTTGCAATTACATAGATTCACTATTTAGTGGCTTTAATCTGGCCATACGAATGTGTTGTCCTAATCTGACTCATTCTAGATGCACTGTTCAAGTGAAAATGCTCTTACTTTCACATTTTCACTAAGCAATTAGTTCTACTGTCGATTTTTTATGAAGAGACTTCGCCTTAATAGTTAATAGTTCATCAATATCCCTCCAGATTTGACTAATTCATTAGACAGTTCTTGATCCTATTCCAATAATTTCAGTGATCTCCATGGTTGTTGTTTTTTTTTTTTTGCTTCATGCAGGCTAATAATTTTCCCCTCATGAAATACAGGGACGTCTTTTCCATGGCCATGGGATACCTTTTCTAACGTGGTTGTTAAAGAAATGAGCAGCTACATACAGCATCAGTCATTGTTATAAGACTTGTAGCTGGATCAAATAAATTAATTACTGCAATAATGAGTCAACAGTAGAATCTTAGTATCAGCTTATTTAAATCCAAATGGAAGCTACAATAATTGTAGGTCCATGCAATTATGAAGCACTGAGTCTGATCACTTTTGGAAAATATGAACTTGCTGTAGGACTTGTGTGAGGTAGCGTTCATGGGGAACCAGTCGCGAGAATCCAGCAATGCAGTAGAAGTGATCTTTATTAAGCGAGGGGGTAAACCCCCGCCGGGCAGAAGGCAACATTACAAAGTCCACAATCCAAAAATCACAATCCAATGGGCAGAATCCGAGTCGAAAACCAGGGCAGCAATAACAGTATTCGCAGTCGGGCAGAAAAAGGGTTCGATAACAGATGCAGACAAAAATACCAAAACAGAGCCAAAAATCGAAAGTCGAGGACGGTCCAGTCAGAAAAGCAACACTAAGAGTACGATGCAAAACCAAGAGCAGCACAGGTAAACCAAGGGAAATGTTCTGACAGGGAAATGCTGTGAGAAGACTGCTAATATGCACATACCGGAGGTCACATGCTAAACAGCAAACAGGTGTAGGAAATCAGACTAATTACAAAGGAGCAAACATGAGGGAGAACCTAATCACATGAAATAGGCAAAAGCCAAAACGCAGCCAGGGATCACAAGACAGCTTATAGACCGACATACGGCTCCGGTTAGGGAGTTCTAACGTACACAGATAATGAGAGAAAGGACAGAGAGAGCAGGTGCGGAGGATTCGCTGAAACGCAGCAAAGAAGACTGAGTAAAGGCAAGAGGCGGAGACTAGAACAGGGCGTGTGCTGAGAGCTTGTTAATCAATTAGTAAGGTGCAACTATACAATCCCTAGTGCTCGTTAGTAAGTCAGTATAATATACAATGTTAATCTAGGTTAGTAGTTTTAACAAAAACAACAAACTGTTAGTATTGGTTAGTAAAATAGAAAAGCAAGACGAAGGAAGTAAACGAGATTGGAAGGAATGATTGAAATCCCAGAAACCATTAAATCACCTGAAAGAGCGGCACGCAACACTGAGGCTATGAGCAATCACAAGACATGAGACCAGACAGGGGGAGAAAAAGTGCAATGCATGGGAAAAGCAAATACATGGACTGGAATGATAACGGCAATATGTAAAACCGCAAAATACAAAACATGGCAGTAATAAAAACATGGCATGAACTAAACAGACAAAAAAAATGAGCAGAAACAGACAAAATCATAGCACCTTGACTTTAAAATGGTCCAAACGACTCTCCATTCAGCCATAAAGATCAGGTGTTTTGATTTTAGAAGCTGTCTTGATTTTACTTGCCTGAGCTGCAGCCTGGGCACAAGCTGGAGCGGACCACTCACTTGAATGTGAATCCGGCTTGAGCATAATGAGCAAAATCAAGACAGCTTCCGGTATTTTAAAAAATTCTTCTGAAGGACATCATGAGCTCCCACCTGGCAAAAACTGACTTTGCATCTCTTCGAGGTTTGTTTTCTGAGAATGCCAGTACCAGGTTTTATGCACAAAATAAAAAAAAAGGAAACTGGAGGCAGCCTGGTTGCAATATACCTTATTTACTCAAAAACTCAGAGGAAATACTAAGAACAAATCATGTCTTGGGTGGAGTACCCATTTAAATTATATGCTACAATACATGGATTAACCCCACAATCTCAGACGTCTTCCAAACTTCATCAGATTTGGAGCCTGTTTCATCTCTCTGTGGACTGCATGGCTAAGCCACATATGCATAGTATTCCTCTCTCTGAACTCTCCTACTCAAAGCTTAGCTGTGGGCTACAGTGTGTAAGCGAGCAGACCAGCTTCACCATCTGAAAATGGTGATGAAAAATCACATGATAGTCCTTAAAAACATGAAATAGTGTTGGTATCCAAAATTGTATGTATATTAAAGAATAAATTAATAAATACATTTCCTGTGCCACTGTTCAACAGGTAAATACATGCTTCAGTTTCTAGCATTGCTGCATGAAAAGAATCCAGGTATGGCCCAATTGAATAGGTTATTGCTGATTAATACTTTTGCTGCTTATCTCAACACTGTTTGTAAAGATTACAAAATGTGTATTAATTTGGTGTTGTATACATCATGATCACAGAATCAATTATGAAGTAATTACAACTGTACAACTCTATATACAGATAGGCTGCAGAGAGTTTTATTTCACTCAGTTTAAAAAATCTGACAGGAGAAAAAGATAAGTCCAAACTCTGCACAGTTCAGTTAAATTGTTGCACAGAGGTGTTCACGTAATTATTTTTAAGTGTCCAGTAATTTCTTTACTTAAAGGAGCTGTGTAACAAGTAGTGTGCATGCTAACAACAATGAAAAAAGAAATTATGAAATATGAATTAATATGCAAATGAGCTAATATCATTCACCGTTGGATCAATCGTTCTGAAATTTCTTGTGCACAATGACAAGGCCTCACTGACAAAACACTCCAAAGTTAAAAGCAATCCATCAAAAAACACAGAATCCACAAGTGCTTGAACACGCCCATTTTTAACCCAATGTTTAATATGTGAAAAATATACTTAAACACTTCTTCTCATGAACTGTAACTTCGATTGGAGCAAAATTCCATATGCTGGGTCTTTGCGGTATCTTTATTGCCAAGCCATCATGTTTGTTTAATGTTGTTTAATGTTTCCCGAGTGAGTACTCAGCCAACGCCAATCTGATATGGATCTCCTTTATCTTGCCCTGCTGTAGTTTTTATCATACTCTTTGCTGGCGAGCGATGTCACTGGAGCTGTCATCCCAAAGAGGACACGTCAGGCATACTCTCGTGACATCTTACTGCTAAAGAACTGTGCAAGCACTCGAGTGACGGATGTCATACTACGCCTGCCAGCGCTTATTCGGCGGGATTATGGTTTTCACACAAACGGTACGAGAAGAATTAGGAAGTGGGGGAAAAGAGGTGTTAGACTGCGCTTTAAGAGGCAGCAGCTCAGCAGGATTCCCCTGCCCTTGGTGATCATGGCAAACACGCAGTGCCTCAGAAATAAAATGGACGAGCTCCAGGGGAATGCTCGCTTCCATAAGGATTTTAAAAACTGTGGTGTCCTAGCTTTCTCTGAAACATAGCTCAGTGAGCGGGACTACGACTTTGAACTCTCTCTTGACGGCTTTGTGACCTCCCTCCGCCTGGACCACAACGCTGAAGTGATGAGGAAAACACAAGGGGGCGGGGTATGTCTATATGTGAATAAACGATATTCCAGCTCTGTCTCTGTCACCATATGAGAGCAAATCTGTCCACCAGATGTCGAACTTCTGTGTCGCTGCGCCCGTTTTACCTGCCCCGTGTGTTCCCCCAGAGTTTTATAACCATCGTATATATTCACCCAAAGGCGAATGCCCCCTTCTGCCTCCCGTACCATATATGTCTTACTGAGACTGCAGACTATATCACCGGAGGCCCCGAATTTCATATTGGGTGATTTTAATCATGCTTCCCTAGAAAAGACCCATGTAAACTTTTTCCAATACGTCTCCTGTCCAACCAGATGTGGCAAGACTGGACTTGTGTTATGGGTCTATTAAAAATGCCCCCCCGGCTCTGCAGATGATCACTGCGTGTATCTTCTCTACACCTTTAAGACTGTCCTTAAGAGGGAGAAAATCCAAACCAGGGAGGAGAAAGTTTGGACAAATGACGCTGTGCGCTCGCTGCAGGGATGCTTTGACTGTACAGACTGGGAACTGTTTGAGGAATCATGTGAGGACTTGGAAAAACTAACTGATGTTGTCTGTTCATATTCAGCTTTCTGCAGAGACATGTTGATACCCAGTAAGAGGGTCAGAATATATCCCAATAATAAGCCATGGATAAACAAATCCGAGAAGTCTTTTATAATCAAAAGGAAACTGGCATTTCAACAAGGAGTAGCATTAGATTTACACACAGCTATAAGAGAACTTTGAGTAGAGATTTTAAAGGCAAACAGAGCTATAAAGCCACATTGGAGAACAAAATGGCTTCTAATAGCCTTGGTTCAGCCTAGTCCAGTATGAAAACTATCACCGGCCCCCAGAACACAAGAGAGAGCACTAATGTCATTTTAAATGGCTTCAGCTCAAATATTGATTTTGCTAATGCTCTTAACTGCTTCTATAATCGTTTTGACATGTTCGATTTTAGTAAGGAGATGCGGGAACTAAAGCTTGAACTGTGTGACAGTCAGCACTTCTCTGTATCACAGGAGGATGTTGAGAAAGCTTATTTCTGCTGTTATGGCCCCAATTTGTTATTACATTTATAACACAACAGCAACAGCAAGGGATGACAAACACAGTTTTAACAACTAAAACACATTTAATTTTTAACGAAGACAAAGACTAATAACAACCTACAACTAAAGACCAAGATTGATAAATAAGAAAAAACAGAAATAATTACAGTCCCTTTTTAGTGGGGTGGCTTGGTGATGTCCTGGATGAAGAAAATGCTCAAACACAGTCAAAGAAATCCACAAAAGAAACGTCACAGGTCTTGAACAGAATGGCAGGTCTGGTCATCTTCTTGCAATTTCTCCTACTACTTTACTGTCTCAATTCTTTTCCTTATATACTCTTTTGCAGACCCCACCCACATTTAGACCTCTTTTTTTTAACTTTCTGAGACTTGCCCCAGACATGTCCAGGACATGTCTATACATGACTCCAGTCTGAGCTAAACAAAAAAAAGATAAATACTGCCATCTAGTGGCCTATATTCACATTACACCTCCATTCCAAAAGGGAAAAATTTTGACTCACAAAGGCAAAATTTTTCTTTTCAATACAAAATGGTTAAGTGAACACTTGTCTATATATACATATCATACAATATTCAAACACATGATATATATATACACATTCAAACACGGGATAAGCAATCAGCAATTACATTGTCTGTACCCTTCACATGCTTAATTTCCAAGTCAAACTCCTGTAAAATCAAACTCCAATTCAACAATCTCCGATTCTTGTTTTTCATCTTACTCAAAAACGTTAACGGATTGTGGTCAGTGTACACAATCATTGGCTTTTGTCCTGTACAAACATAAACCTCAAAGTGTTGTAAAGAAAGGACCAGAGCCAACAGTTCCTTCTCTATTGTGGAATAGTTCCTTTGGTGGCGATTGAACTTCCTGGAGAAGTATGCCACGGGATGCTCAATGTCATCAGAGTCACTTCTCTGTAGGAGCACAGATCCACAAGCTTGGTCGCTAGCATCGACCGCGATGGAGAACGGTTTGTTGAAGTCAGGAGATTTGAGCACGGGGAAGTGACACAGCAGAGACTTCAGGTGATCGAAGGCTCTCTGGCATGCATCATCCCAGGTGAACTTTACGCCTTTCTTCAGTTGGTTAGTTAGACTGAGAGCAATCTCAGCAAAGTTCTTGCAGAACTTGCGGTAGTACCCGATCATTCCAAGGAAGCGGCGCAAAGCTTTTTTGTTGTCAGGAACTGGAAAGTCCATGATGGCTTGGACTTTAGCATTTATGGGTGCCACCTTACCCTGGCCTATGACGTAGCCAAGATAGGTGACAGTAGCACAACCAAAGTCACTCTTGCTCAGGTTAACAGTCAGGTTAGCCTGGGTCAGGCGCTGGAACAACGTCTCTACATCTTTTAGATGTTCTTCCCAGGAGTCACTCCATGTGATCAGGTCATCGATGTACGCACCCGTGTGTGGCAATCCGGCGATTGTAGACTGTATCATCCTTTGGAACGTGGCTGGGGCATTTTTCATGCCAAAGGGTAGGACTTCATACTGGTACAATCCAGATGGTGTGGCAAAAGCAGAGATGCTCTTGGCCCTCTCAGTTAAAGGCACACACCAATAACCCTTCAATAAATCAATCTTGGTCAGAAACTTTGCTTGCCCTACACTATCAATACAATCATCAATCCTAGGTATTGGAAACACATCAGTTCTAGTTACAGCATTGACTTTGCGATAATCTGTACAGAATCTAGTACTTCCATCAGGTTTTGGAACTAGCACACAGGGTGAACTCCAATCGGAGTTGGAGGGTCTGATAATATCATGTTTTAACATGTACTCAACCTCTTTCTCAGCAATCTTTCTCTTTTCAGGATTCATCCGGTATGGATGCTGTTTTATTGATTTGGCATCACCAACATCTACATCATGAGAGGCTATAGTAACTCTCTTTGGAACATCAGGAAACAAAGCCTCATATTTCTTGATCAACCTTTCAAACTGATCTCTCTGTGAGGGTTCTAAGTGCTGGAGTTTTACATCAAGATTTTGCAACACTTCAGTGTTTGACAATTTACATGAAAGAACTTCAGCTTTAATTCTTGGTTCATCATCTTGAAACTCCCCCTCATCTTCACACGTTTCGACCATTGGAGAATCTGAAGTGACAGCTGCAACCCTAGCATTTCTGTCATGATAAGGCTTTAGCATGTTAATATGACACAATTGTTTTGGTTTTCTCCTATCTGGAGTCTTCACAATGTAATTGAGATCATTGAGTTTTGTCAGAATTTCATAAGGACCATGAAATCTAGCCTGCAATGGATTGGACTGCAAGGGAAACAACACAAGGACCTTGTCTCCTGGTTTAAACTCACGGCTTCTAGCCTTATGATCATACCAAGTTTTCATTTTTCCCTGACTTGATTTCAAGTTCTCTTTGGCAAGGTCACAAGCTGCACGCAATCTTTCCTTGAACTTGCTAACATAGTCTAACAGACTGATTTGCGGCTCTTCCTCTTGCCATTGTTCACTCAATAATAGCAAAGGTCCTCTCACTTCATGACCAAACACTAGCTCAAATGGACTGAATCCAGTAGACTCCTGCACTGCTTCTCTAGCTGCAAACAACAGCAAATGAACCCCTTCATCCCAATCTTTCTCATGGTCATAACAATAAGTCCTCATCATTGTCTTGAGAGTGGAATGAAACCGCTCTAAGGCACCCTGACTTTCTGGATGATAGGCACTAGAAAGAATCTGTTTTGCACCTAGTTCATACACAACCTGCTGAAACAATCCTGAAGTGAAATTGCTACCTTGGTCTGACTGAATTTCCCTGGGAAGGCCAAACAACGTGAAGAACTTTATCAAAGCCTTCGAGATTGCAGTTGCCTTGATGTTACGTAGAGGTATGGCTTCGGGGAATCTGGTAGATGCACACATGATTGTCAACAAGTACTGATTTCCAGATCTAGTCTTGGGTAATGGACCAACGCAATCAACAATGACCCTAGAGAATGGCTCCCCAAATGCTGGGATAGGCTGCAATGGAGCTACAGGTGGGTCTAACTGGTGTTTTCCAACTACCTGACAAGTGTGACAGGTTTTGCAAAAGTTGGAAACGTCTTTCCGAAATCCAGGCCAAAAGAAGTGTTTCATGATCTTATCAACAGTCTTGTTAACACCAAGATGACCTCCTAAAGGTAAACTATGAGCCATTGTTAAGATCTCATTCCTATAGACCTTCGGAACAACAATTTGCCTGACCACTGCCCAATCTGCATTGGCAGGGATATCAGGAGGGCGCCACTTCCGCATCAACACACCATCCTTGAGATAATACCCAACTGGAACTGCATCTATTTCTTTATCAGGAAGGGCTCTCCTCTTTAGTACACCAATTTCAGGATCATTAGTTTGCTCCTCAATCAACCGCTTTCTGGACAGAGACAAGTCTCCAGACACATCAGAATCACCAGACCCATCCGGCTGGCTGAATAGAGAACTGATAAAAGTATCTGATAAGTCCTCAAACGGAGAAACCATAGTAGGCCAATCAGAGTCATGAGGCGAACCACCTGAGTCCTGACTATTCAATGTACTGGACGGCACCACAACATCATCTTCTTTAGCCTTCTTGGCCATAGCACGAGTCACTGCGCAAGAAGGATACAGAGATGGGTCCTCATCCCCATTTTCAGTGCTCGGCTGTGAAGTAAGATGTACAGGGGGAACTACTTTGCCCCCAGCCAGGTCATTGCCTAGCAACAGAGAAACTCCCTTTATAGGTAGACTTGACATAAGTCCCACCTTTACCTGTCCTGTAACTAAATCTGACTTCAAGAATATAGAGCGCAGGGGTACAGATACAGTTCTCCCTTCAATACCTTGTACAAGTATGAAATCCCCTGAAGCGGTCTCATCACGTAACTCCAAGGAGTCCATCAACAAAAGTGACTGAGAAGCTCCGGTATCCCTTAGGATATATATGGGGACAGGAGTAGTATGCTCATTGAGAGCCACAAATCCCTCTGACACAAATGGAAGAAATTCCTCCCTCACGAAGTCAGCTGTATCAGGCTTTTTAGCCCCACAAGAAGCAGGCAATTTAGCAGATTGGTTATCTACTACAGGGGTTTCTAACCTTGTTTTCACAAAGGCATTTGGTTTGGTATCCTTTTCTTTTTCTTTCTTAGCTTTAAGGAACCAACAGTTAGTTGTAACATGACCAGATTTCTTGCAATAACTGCAAACTAGACCACTTTTGTCACTGTCAGCTTTCACACTTTGATCAGACCTGTTACTGGATTTCTGAGCACCATCACCAGATTTTTCTTTGTCTTTGGGTGAGGAATCTTGGGTATCACCATAACCCTTTTTCTGAAATTGGGACCATTTATTGTTACTGCTAGACTGAAATTTGGACTTATGAGTGAGAACATATTCATCTGCAAATTTGGCAGCTGATTGCAAGTTCAGTGCTTGCTTCTCATTAAGGTAGGTCTTAACATCATCCTTAACACAGTTCTTGAATTCTTCAACTAACACCATCTCTTTTAGTGAGTTGAAATCATCCTTGACCTCCATAGAAGTACACCAGCGCTCAAAGCAAACCTTCTTCTCATTAGCAAATTCCACATAAGTCTGATTTTCAGATTTCTTCAGACCTCTGAATTTTTGTCGGTAAGCCTCTGGAACCAACTCATAAGCTCTCAAAATAACCTTTTTGACAACCTCATAATCAGAGGAATCATCTGCAGACAAAGCCGAATAGGCTTGTTGAGCTTTACCCTTGAGGACAGTTTGCAACATCAGAGGCCAGTGTTCCTTTGGCCACTGGCAACTCTTTGCTACCTTTTCAAAACACTGGAAATAGTTGTCAACATCCTTTTCCGAAAATGGAGGCACCAGTTTTACCTCCTGGCTAGCCCGAAATTTATTTTCAGTTTGAATTTTTATTTTTAGTTGCTCCATTTGGAGTCTTTCTTCTCTATCGAGTTTCTCTAATTCAAAATCTCTCTGTCTTGCAAATTTTTCTAACTCAAATTCTCTTTGTTTTTCTTCTCTTGCTAATTTTTCTAACTCAAACTGCCTTTGTTTTTCTTTTTCTTCCCTCTCAAATTCTCTTTGTTTTTCTTTTTCCTCCCTTTCTTTTTCTCTTTCCTCCCTTTCTTTCTCTTTTTCCTCCCTTTCTTTTTCTCTTTCCTCCCTTTCAATCTCTAGCATTTTTAATTTAAGTTCCATTTCTATATTTGGATTTTCCACTGGAAACTGTTCCAGATCTCCTGGTGCAAACACATTTTCATCAATGTAATATTCAACTATCTCTCTAGCCAGTCTTGCTTTTCGCATGGCTGGTTTTACCTCTGTCAGCTCCAACTGTCTGCAAATTTCTAGCAGTTCTGTCTTTTTAAAAGACTTCAAAACCCCTACGGTTGGTGATGCCAAGAAATCATCCATTGCTGTTGTCAATATATATCTAGGAAAATTCACAAAAACAATTTTACAATTTGGAATGTTAGATTTTCAATAAATTACTCACACAATGGTCTATCCCGGACCTTGAGCCCCCAATTTGTTATGGCCCCAATTTGTTATTACATTTATAACACAACAGCAACAGCAAGGGATGACAAACACAGTTTTAACAACTAAAACACATTTAATTTTTAACGAAGACAAAGACTAATAACAACCTACAACTAAAGACCAAGATTGATAAATAAGAAAAAACAGAAATAATTACAGTCCCTTTTTAGTGGGGTGGCTTGGTGATGTCCTGGATGAAGAAAATGCTCAAACACAGTCAAAGAAATCCACAAAAGAAACGTCACAGGTCTTGAACAGAATGGCAGGTCTGGTCATCTTCTTGCAATTTCTCCTACTACTTTACTGTCTCAATTCTTTTCCTTATATACTCTTTTGCAGACCCCACCCACATTTAGACCTCTTTTTTTTAACTTTCTGAGACTTGCCCCAGACATGTCCAGGACATGTCTATACATGACTCCAGTCTGAGCTAAACAAAAAAAAGATAAATACTGCCATCTAGTGGCCTATATTCACATTACACTGCACAAAGGTTAACAAAAGTCAGGGACCAGATAACATCTGTGGTCGGTTACTGAAAATACGTGCAAAAGAATTGAGTCCGGTTTTCCACAAGATTTTTAACTGATCTTTAGAAGCTCGGCAGGTCCCCAGGATTTGGAAGGACGCTGTGGTTGTCCCGGTCCCTAAATCCAGTCGCCCCACAACACTGAATGATTTTAGACCGGCGGCCTTGACCTCAATTATGAAAATCCTTGAAAAACTGGTACGGCTGGAAATTTTGAAAAATACAGAGAGTGGATTGGATCAATTGCAATTTGCCTATCGGTCTAAAAGAGGAGTGGAGGATGCCACACTCACTCTGCTCTTTTAACATCTGCTTTTTTAACATCTTGAAAGAAGCGGGTGTCATGCCCAGCTTTCATCCATTGATTTTTTCCTCTGCTTTTAACACGATCCAGCCGCATATTTTAATGATGAGGCTTTTAGAACATTTTAATTTGAGTACAAATCTTGTGGGCTGGATTTTAAACTTCCTAACCAACAGGACACAGAGGGTCAGAGTCAATGGGTTTTTATCTGACAAAGTGTGCTCCTTCACGGGTTCACCACAAGGGTGCATGCTCTCACCATTGTTATTCATTCTCTACACTAATATGTGTCAGATTACTTTTAAAAACTTTCTTATTTTAAAGTATGCAGATGACTCTGTGATTGTTTTCACTTCCCTGCAGTAGGCTAACAATCACAGCCCTGTTGTTGACAATTTTGTCAAATGGTGTGAAGACTCTCACCTACAGCTTAATCTAGCAAAGACCAAAGACATGACCATTGAGTTTAGAAGGAATGCCAAAACACCTGAGCCTGTTAGGATCAAGGGACAAGTCATGGAACAAGTGCAATCATACAAATATCTCGAGACAATTATTGACTCCACTTTAAACTTTAAAGAGAACTGCAAAGCTGTGAGCAGGAAGAGGCGCAACCGGCTGTTCTGTCTGAGGAGGTTTGAATATTGATAGGATCATGATGACACTCTTATCATGCTTTTATTGAGTCTGTTTTTACTTTTTCACTTGTATCTTGGCTCAGAAACCTGCCCCTAAAAGAAAGGAGCTCACCCAAACAGATCATTAGATGGTCTGGTCGGCTGATTGGGGAAACAGCTGTGTCTGGAGTCGCTGTACACCAAACAGTTCCATCTCAAATGATGTCTCCCATCCTTTAGCGAGTGAGTCCCAGCTATTGCCATCCGAACGCAGATTCACAGTCCCGAGAACTAGGACCACACGCTATAGGAATAGTTTTATCCCTGCTGCTGTCTCTCTTTTAAACAAATTTTAATGCACTTTATTGCTGAGGTCTATTTTGTTATTTTATTATCTCTATTTATAAGAAAGCTGACCTAATTTACTTATTGTTTTTTCACAAAGCAGAAATGCACCCTAAGTGCCATTTTACACTAGTAATCAATTATAAATAATCTTGTTGTTGCACTAAGTTAGACATAACTATTTAAAATAGATTGTCTGACATGCGGATTAATTAGCAGTAGTCGCTTTCAGACAAGACAAGCTTTCTAAAACTTTGGCTATTAAAGTGATTGATAAAATATTGGCTTCTATTCTCCATATCAACTTTGAGTAACTAGATGACGGAATTTATGCCCAATATAAACGATTTAAGGCGGTCTGAACAGATTTCAGTAATCACTCATGATCCCATTTTCTTTAGAATTTGCAGTGATTTTTTGAAATTCACAGACCACATGGAAGTGGCTAGATGCAAACAAGGTCATCTGGGCTTCCATAACACCTCAGCAGTGCTACAGGCTAATCGCCTCCCTGCCATGACGCATTAATGCAGTCATGCATGCGAGAGGAGCCCTGACTAAGTATTGAATGTATTTTAAAAAATTTCAGAAGGTTGACAATTTTGTATTATTGATCCTTTTCCAAGATTGTAATATTTTGAGATGCTGGATTTGATTTTCATGAACTGTAAGCTGTAATCATTAAAATTAAAATGGCTTGAAATTTTTCAGTTTATGTGTAATTAATTTTATACGAGTGCTTCACTTTTTGAATTTAATCACAGAAAAAAAAGAACTTTCTCATAATATTCTACTTTTTTGAGATGCACCAGCATTGAGGACCCAAACCCGTTTCCCTGTGTGCTGATTGTGATATTTTGTTTCCCAGTAGCTCCAGCAGGTATGAGGAGAGGACGATAAGCATTAGCCTTAAAAAGTCAGGACAAGGGTCAAGAGACACTTATTAACAAAATTGATTCTATAAATGACACCATGAAGTAAAACTACACCAAACTCGCGCCCAAATGGTAAACTATTTACAAACTTGAGAACTATTTACAAAAGACATACTTGGACAACAACAATTCACAAAACTGATCCTGTAACTTAGACCCAATATGCCTTCACTAATGCTCACTAAACTACATTACAGAAAGTGCAGAGTGAGGCAGTCTTGGCTGCATTAGAAGAAATGGCCTCTGTGAGTGGGACAAACACTGCCTCCCGAGCCAATAGCCTCCTTGACAGGCTGCAAAAGGGGAGTACCATCCTTGGCCTTCTCTTGGGGCAAGATCTCCTGATCAGACTGGACAGCTTGAATATCAGTCTTCAGGGAAAAACAACTACAATTCGTGGGATGTTACAGGCAGTGGAGCATGTCAAACAGGGCTTTCTCACCTTAAGATCTGAGGCTACCTTTATGGTTATCAACGAGAAAGCTGTAAACCTCATCACATCCATGGACCTCTTGCCACTACAGCTGCCTTATGTCCGAAAACCATCAAAACCGTATGTTGGTCCAGTGCAACATCATGCCCCCGCAACGCCTGAGGAGTTCTTTTGGGCAGAATTTTTCAAAGCCATTGACACAATCACCAGCCATCAAACAGATCGGTTTGATCAGGAAAGCCTTAAGAATCTCGTCAGGCTGGAGAACCTGCTGCTCTCTGGAAACATCAGTGACAGTACACATGTGGTTAATTTGTACCCAGAGCTAGACAAGCAAGCATTACAGATTCAATTGGCCAAGTTTAAATCTAATCACCAATTCCAAACCAGTGAAGAGGCTACCCAAATACTGAGGAGCATGGTTCCAGAGGTTCAGAGGCTCTTCAACCAAGTTGAGACACTAGTTAGGCTCTTGCTTGTTGTCCCAGTATCCTCTTGTGAAGCAGAGAGGCGCGTCAGTGCTCTGTGGCATCTAAAGACATGGCTCCGTTCATCGATGTCCCAGACAAGGGAAGATTGACAAAAGGCAAATATGTCATAATTTCATTGGTTCTTCAGAGAGGCGAGCCCATCTTTTTAGCCACTTCTAAACGGTGCTTACTCACCCACATTCACTCACCTCACCTCACTCACTCATTTCACACCTCACCTCACTCACTCCACTCACTGTATACCTGCCAGCAGGACATTGAGCGGATAAAGCCTCATTAAAATACTTCTAATATAATGCACCAATAATTTAACTCTCTGTAAGGAACCAGATCTCTCTATAACCAGTTTGACTCTTCACACTGAGCTACATTTTTCTGAGAAGACACTGCTAGCCAGGACCATGACAGAATGCAGTACTTTTACTGTGAAAGGACAATTTTTACATTGCATTGATTTGAGCCATTTTTCTTTTTGGTTGCTTTCTCTGTGATTTTGGGTTCTTTTTACCACCCGTTGTTCATATGGGCTGATGAACATGTCAAAATTAGAGATAACACAATAAATGCATATTATTGATCTTGCTTTAAGTAAATTATTTGCTTTGCAAGAGATTTGTGCAGAGATGTGTTGAGATTCTGCCCTGTTTGCCATGTTTAATTTGAATTCTGCTTTATCTGACCATGCTCTATATTTTGTATTGGGATTTAGACGCCTTATCATGTTTTGTTTTTGGTTTGTCTGTGTATTCCATATTCCATCAGTGCAGTTTTACTCCGGTCCAAGTTTTGTTTTTCACAATGCATTGCACTTTTTCTTCCCCTGTCTGGTCTCATGTCTTGTGATTGCTCACAGCCCCAGTATTGCGTGCCACACTTACGGGTGATTTAATGGTTTCTGGGATTTCAATCATTCCTTCCATTCATCTCATTTTCTTCCTTCACCTTGCTTTTCTAAATTGCTAACAAGACTAACAGTTTTTTATTTTAGGTAAACTTACTAACTCACTTACTACTTACTAACTATAGTACTAACTTACTAACGAGCACTAGGGATTGTATAGCTGCACATTACTAATTGACTAACGACCTCTCAGCTTTCTCCCTATTCTAGTCTCTGCCTCTTGTCTTTACTCAATCTACTTTGCTGCAGTTTCAGGCCGTCGTCGTGATCCCTGTCCATGCCTTGGCTTTTGCCAATTTCTTGTAATCAGGAACTTCCTCATGTTCATTCCTTTGTAATTAGTCTGATCCAGCTCACCTGTTTCCCATTGTAGCATGTGACTTCCCATTTGTGTATTTAAGTAGTCATTTCACTGCCAGCTCTTTCTCCTAGTTTACCTGTGCTGCGACTGATAATGCCATGTTCTTTCAGTGATTCACTTCTGACTGGACCATCCCTCATTAAGATTTTGGCTTTGTCTTGGATTTGTTTACATCTGTGTATTGAACCTTTTTTGCCCTTGTTTGCTGCCCTGATAAGGACTTGGATTATGCCCCTGGGATTCTGATTTTTGGATTGTGGACTTTGTACTGTGGCCTCCTGCTCCCCGGGGGTTTGCCCGCTTCCCCAATAAAACACAAGCTTTTTGGATTACTTGGTTCTCGTGTTCCTGAGGTGAGGTTCCTGAGTGTAACCTCAGAGGATGGTAATGATAAACAAGGATTTTGATCTGACTCGATGACAAACTTGAGAAAATTTGTCAGTTTCACCACGAATTTTGACATTACTGCCCATGTGTCACTTTTGTGACACTGCTCCTTTAATAAACAGTTGATACGGTCAAAATTAAATACTCGCGTTTCATAAATTTGATTTCGCGGGCTCACGAATTTGAGCTCCTGCGTATCCCCTAACTGTCAGCGTTGTTGGAAAATGGAAAAATAATGTTAACACTCGCTTCCGGTTGGAAGTCTAATCAAATACGTGGGATGTATAATTCGTGAGCTTAATTGTATGCTAATGCTTTTTGCCGTAAAATTAATAAATTTAAATGTCTACAACATCAGTTACAGGCATTACTTATTACTTTATTGGCCAAAAGTGCCGGCTAGATACGTAAAAACATAATTATTATTTTGTTTGAATAAACTGTCGATAAAGCCAACTCCAGCGATGGTGAACGGTTACCAGCAAAACAGATTAAGTTATTTGCAGAAATTGCTGTTTACCGATGACTGACTCCAAAACATTCGTGAATGCAGATGTAAAAGAATCATCTGCCCTCTCAAAGTGCAGGCTGAAGTCACCCAATAGCTATCATAATAATAAGCAATCATAGCTTAAAATTACGTCTGATAGGAAATCAGAAAACTATTGAATAAAGCCAGAGTATAAGCCAGGGGGCCTGTAGACTGTCACCAGGGATAAAGGTCGATCAGGGACAGGCAGGGCCGGACTGGGAGACTTTTTCAGGCCTGGAGTCAGTCATTCAACAGGCCACCCTGCCCACACGCATGTTCACACCTACACTTTTATGCATGGGCACACACGCACACACAGACACACACACACAGTATGTTTGTAATAGCATGCTTTTGGTAAGTATGTACAAACCCAAAACCAGTGAAGTTGGCACGTTGTGTAAATCGTAAATAAAAACAGAATACAATGATTTGCAAATCCTTTTCAACCTATATTCAATTGAATACACTGCATGGACAAGTTACTTAATGTTCGAACAGGTAAACTTTGTAATTTTTTGCAAACATTAGCTCATTTGGAATTTGATGTTTGCAACATGTTTCAAAAAAGCTGGCACAAGTGGCAAAAAAGACTGAGAGAGTTGAGGAATGCTCATGAAACACTTATCTGGAACATCCCACAGGTGAGCGGGCTAATTGGGAACAGGTGGGTGCCATGATTGGGTATAAAAGCAGCTTCCCTGAAATGCTCAGTCATTCACAAACAAGGATGGGGTGAGGGTCACCACTTAGTGAACAAATGCGTGAGCTGATTGTCGAACAGTTTAAAAACAACATTCCTCAACGAGCTATTGCAAGAAATTTAGGGATTTCATCATCTACGGTCCATAATATCGTCAAAAGGTTCAGAGAATCTGGAGAAATCACTGCACGTAAGCAACAAGGCCGAAAACCAACATTAAATGCCCGTGACCTTCGATCCCTCAGGCGGTACTGCATCAAAAACCGACATCAGTGTGTGAAGGACATCACCACATGGGCTCAGGAACACTTTAGAAAACCACTGTCAGTAACTACAGTTCGTCGCTACATCTGCAAGTGCAAGTGCAAAACTCGACAAAGCAAAGCGAAAGCCATTTATCAACAGCACCCAGAAACGCCGCCGGCTTCGCTGGGCCCAAGCTCATCTAAGATGGACTGATGCAAAGTGGAAAAGTGTTCTGTGGTCTGACGAGTCCACATTTCAAATTGTTTTTGGAAATTGTGTACGTCGTGTCCTCCGGACCAAAGAAGAAAAGAACCATCCGGACTGTTATGGGCGCAAAGTTCAAAAGCCAGCATCTGTGATGGTATGGGGGTGTATTAGTGCCCAAGGCATGGGCAACTTACACATATGTGAAGGCACCATTAATGCTGAAAGGTACATACAGGTTTTGGAGCAACATATATTGCCATTCAAGCAACGTCTTTTTCATGGACGCCCCTGCTTATTTCAGCAAGACAATGCCAAGCCACATTCTGCACGTGTTACAACAGCATGGCTCCGTAGTAAAAGAGTGGACTGGTCTGCCTGTCGTCCAGACCCGTCTCCCATTGAAAATGTGTAGCGCATTATGAAGCGTAAAATATGACAACGGAGACCCCGGACTGTTGAACAACTTAAGCTGTACATCAAGCAAGACTGGGAAAGAGTTCCACCTGAAAAGCTTCAAAAATTGGTCTCCTCAGTTCCCAAACATTTACTGAGTGTTGTTAAAAAGAAAGGCGATGTAACACAGTGGTAAAAGGGCCCCTGTGCCAACTTTTTTGCAATGTGTTGCTGCCTTTAAATTCTAAGTTGATTATCTAAATGATTATTTGCAAAAAAAAAAAAAAGTTTCTCAGTTTGAACATTAAAAATCTTGTCTTTGCAGAGTATTCAATTGAATATAAGTTGAAAAGGATTTGCAAATCATTGTATTCTGTTTTTATCTACGATTTACATAACGTGCCAACTTCACTGGTTTTGTACGTGCCCTCATGATTTACATACATCGGAGCATTCAATAATAAGGCACATAGCTGCAGGGGCATGCAATCTATCACACTCACCATTAGGACATCGATTTTTTTCATCTTGGTTAATGCAACCATACTGTCTTCATGCTCCCTTAATATAGCAGTTTAAAACTGACAATTGACTATAGACCAGGTTTTTGTTGATCAGTCATGCAGTTGGATTCTGCTACCTCAAGATAGCAACAAGCCAACAATATGCTTGACCACACCTCATTTTTAGATAAACACGTCCATCGGCACTCATTTTGGTGCAAGCACCCTTGCTATTTTCGCAACCAGACCACCGGACAAACAAATAACAACTGCATCACTCAGAAACTAGCAAAAACACTTGCATCATGCTTTTAATGGCACAGGCATATTCCAGGATGACGATGCCAAGATTCACTGGGCTCAAGTTGTCAGAATGGTTCACTGAGTATGAGGAATCATTTTCACTCATGAATTGGCCACCTCAGACTCTGGACCTTAATAACCAGTTGATTGTCTTTGTAATGTGCTTTGGAAAGCCTAAAAGAGTGGTTTGACTCACCCATAGTCAAAACAATATCTCGGCTAAAAACAAAAGCAAATCTGGGCCTCGTCTCTCAATAACGATTCATCATAGAGCTCTGCGAGGGTTTGCAATGAACAATCTTATGAGCGTCCAGTGTCAGCACTAGACCGAATATCATAGTCTGTTGATATTCAGTTATTTTTTAACAGTGTAGGAAAGCCGAACTTCATTTTGTTGCTCAGTCACAACTGTTTGTGTTCATGGTGAAGTCAGCTTGTCCGATTTACAGAAGTGCTTTTGAATAGAAATACATGGTGACAGGACTGGAAATTTTGTCTGATGTAAGCGAAAATCCATTTTATAAAATCCGGTATATTCGATGTTTACAAAAAAATCAGGACTTCAGCTGTTGTTTGGCATAAGCGAGTTTTATACTAGGACGGTTTAGGCAAGTTTTACTGTAATATATAAAACCACTCGACAAAGTCTTGCTCAGTGACGGTACACTTTAATTCAGGTGTAATGTGTGTATGTGAGTGGATTTTGGTGACAATACATAGATCGTAACTCAAGTGCGGCAAACTTTGGTGGGCGATAAAACAAAGGCAGAGTACCATAACTTCAGGGCCGTACAGTTACATTGCTTTGATCCGCGGCTAAACAAAGGCAGAGTACCTTGACTTAGCGTCGGCGTCCTGACACAAAGGCTAAGGCGTTCTGTTATGTTTTCTCATAGGATTTTCAGAGTTACTGTTGACACAGACCTTGATTTTTTTCATAAAAACAATCAAATTAACTCAAAATATTCATCCACATAATAAAGTAGGTCTTCGATACCCCTAAAATGACAATCACTCATTTTCAACCAAAAGTGGTGTTACTATGTTTTTTACCTTTGCACGGCATCATGGCGGGGCCACATAATAATAACAACGTGTCAGAACAATGCATGTCAGCCTTCAATAATAAACAATAAATAAATAATGAACTTCTCTACTGAGTATATTAACATAGCCAGATTAATACTCGTATTTTAGCTTAATAACAAGTGAATAAGGAAACATTAGCAGCATTACTTAATCCTATTGCTAATGTGTAGCAAAAGAGCACAGCAGCGTCTGAGCCTCAACGTTACGGACAGCACAGTTGCTGCTCAAAGCGAAGCTTAAAGTTGAATAACACGTGACAGATGCGACAGTCTGGAGACGGTGTGGAGAAAGTTCTGCTGCCTGCAACATCCTCCAGCATGACCGGTTTGGCAGTGGGACAGTAATGGTGTGGGGGGCCATCTCTTTGGGGGTCCGCACAGCCCTCCCATGTGCTCACCAGAGGTAGCGTGACTGCCATTAGGTGCCGAGATGAGATTGTCAGACCCCTTGTGAGACCATATGCTGTTGAGATTGGCCCTGGGTTCCTCCTAATGCAAGACAATGCGAGACCTCATGTGGCTGGAGTGTGTCAGCAGTTCCTGCAAGACGAAGGCATTGATGCTATGGACTGGCCCACCCATTCCCCAGACCTGAATCCAATTGAGCACATCTGGGACATCATGTCTTGCTCTATCCACCAACGCCATGTTGCACCACAGACTGTCCAGGAGTTGGCGGATGCTTTTGTCCAGGTCTGGGAGGAGATCCCTGAGGAGACCATCCGCCACCTCATCAGGAGCATGCCCAGGCGTCGGAGGGAGGTCATACAGGCACGTGGAGGCCACTCACACTACCGAGCCTCATTTTGACTTGTTTTAAGGACATTACATCAAAGTTGAATCAGCCTGTAGTGTGTTTTTCCACTTTAAGGCAAGACACGGCAGGCAAAAACATGGATTTTTCATGCAATGGTCAAATTTGAGATTTTGGGCTAGTTTACTCCTTGAATATGTATTCTTTCAAACTGCAATAAAGAAAACATAAAAATGATACTATTAGACTTTTATTTTATTACATTTTGTCAACTTGCGGCAGTGAGTTTCTTCCAAATTTACCAAAAAGTTAGAATTCCAACGCAACAAACGGTACTTCACCTCTTCACCGAAGTCTGTCATGTCTGGTACCGTTGTAAAGCACTGATTCTCCTGCACAACGCTGTGTAATCCAAATAAGGGCATTTCCTTTCTGTCAGTAACCAATTGTGAAAGTTCATAGGGGGATTTAAAGCTAATGGCAAAATCTCATTGGCTACTGCTGGTTTCTGCTAACGTGATTTGCTCAGATGCATCACGTAGTGCGCTCTGACACTTACGTCTTTAGCTTGCCGCGAAACCTTGGCTGCGTCCGAATAGTTAAATAATCGCTTCCTATCGTCTAATTCCGAACCAATTTTCTTCAACCTCTGCGTAAAACGTCTTGAGATAAAGGAAAGGTGTAAAGGGGACTTTTACAATTTAGGGAGAGAACTGCGCTCATAAGAGAATCCGAATGCACTTACACTGGGCACAGTGATCACCCGCCTCCTGCCCATCATGTTTGTTTGAGATTTGGTGGCATGTTCGCGTTCCCGTGCCGTGATCAGCAATTAGTCAATCAAGGCAATGCATGTGTTCCACAATCGTTCAAGTTGTTTAAATCATACACGACCATTTGAAACGTTTTTATGCAATTCCATTGCTTTCAAGCCCCGAGTGAAGAAAAGGAAAAACAGGAAAACCTGTTTCCTCATCACAGAAAATTATGTATATTGGTGGTTGAATCACTTGTTTCTTGAACCCTGGGGAAGACTGTGGTCGAAGCGTTGGTTATGTATTAAATTTATTGCATCGTGGCTATGAGTGTGCGACTTTTTTTTGTTGTTGTATAGTATAGAAATAAAACCACAATCTTCGAGGATATTTTATTCCTCATACCATGTATGGATGCTTCTATGAAACATTTGGCTAAAAACAGCAACAACGCGAAATATGAAAAACACCCAATTAAGACATTTAACCACTTGTTAAAATCCTGTGATAACAATTGTGTTTGGAACAAAAATCAGCATACGCAGTGGGTTCCTGGGAAGGATGTCGAAGACCACTGATCTACATGATTGTAGAGTGACAGTAGAAGTGTTGTCACGTTTGATGTGAGTTTTGTCTGCAAGTTTGTGCAGTGTTGGCCAATATGTTTATTAGTTGAATAACTACAGCTGTAGGCCTTAGATGCCTGTCATGTTATTACATGATCAATTTTCATGAGCTTAAAATAAAACCACATTACTATTTATTTATAAGGGCCTGAACATTTATTCTGATTGTGAGCAATTGTTTCCAACAGAAAGTCATTAAATTCCCCTATGTAAATCTTTGAATGACGTTTTCTCAAAACATGTTTTTTGTACACCATGTATACCAAACTTTGTAGTTATAAACTCAGCAATATTCTGAATATATTTTACAGAGGGATTTGTTAATATCATCCCTAGCCTGATTTCTGAGACATTTTATTCCCAAAAATATGGCGAAGATGGATTTTTTGAGGCCATGGACAGCATATTTTGATTTTCTCAGTAATGAAAGCAGATATCCTTAAATCCCTCTGTAATTGTTTTTTAATCTTATATGTTAACAAAATGAAAAAAGAATTTTGCACCTGACTTTATCAGATGTTTAGATTTATCTTCCTAAAATATATGCAAATGAGTGCATATTTCATGAGATAATGCCTGATTTGCATATTTAAACATAAAAATTTCAAAAACTTGTAATACAAATTTTTTTCATACTTTTTTAAGTAATCAACTGAGGTAGTTTCATGATGATATCTATCATTTAAAATTTTTACCCTATTCACCTGTAGTGTCTCGCCTTAATTTTGAGTGTGACTCCAAATCCAGACCTCCATGGGTTAATAAATTTGATTTCATTGATAATTTTTGTGTGATTTTGTTGTCAGCACATTCAACTATGTAAAGAACAAAGTATTTAATAAGAATATTTCATTCATTCAGATCTAGGATGTTATTTTAGTGTTCCCTTTATTTTTTTGAGCAGTGTATGTGGAATCACTCATTCACTTCAGTTATTCAGTTGGAGCTTAAGCACTGCAGAAAAAGTGAGTTTCTCATATGACCATTTTTAAAGGCAAACATCAGCTGATAAACTGGTTTCACTAAATGTGAAGTATGTGAATTATAGTATGTCGCGTCATTGTACTCAATATATGTGTGCCTACAGTGAAAATGGATAAATTCACTGATTTAAAATTTGACCTCACCCCACTCCATATCAACATCTTTAAACAGGGGGCAAAATGCGCATTTAATTGAGCAAGAGTCAACCTGTTCAACATGAACGCCCCTGGATTTTCTGATGGAACCTCTATAGCCTGTAGACTATCAGAGGCATAGAAGCCTCGGGCTTCTTATTTTGTTGGCATACTTGCACTCAACCTGTTCATGTTCCAGATCACCTGAGTAACAATTATGCTCATGAAAACTCTCACTCTCTCTTTTCTGTACTGTCAACTATGCTATCTGCTGGAGGTTTAATAGGTCTGTTTGTCGGCATTTTCATATCATATTGCCAATTGACTGTGTGACGTACAGTACCTAGTTTTCCCAGGGGAACATTTGAATCTCAGATTTCAGGGATGTCCTCAGACATCTGCCCATATTAGTAGAGGATTGTGGAGACACCACTTGAGTGACAAACATTGCTCAGATAGAAGTCAGTTCAATGAAGACAAGATATTTTAGGGAGCATAAAACACATTTTTGAGTGGAGTGGGTCTTGAATTTGTTTTAAAAATGTGTTCAGGCAGAAGTTTGATAGTTAATACAATCACATAGTCAAAATTAGATGTAAGACATTCCATCGCTAGGATGTTGGAACGGTTTTGTCCGTATTGCAGAGTGCAGTTCCACGAAGGAAAGGAAGTGGAAGAAAGGGCAGAGGTGGATTTGATTGTAGTTTTAATAAATGTAATAGTACCAAAACAGAAAAGGGAACAGAGGTTCCTAAGCAGCATGCTATAGTAATACACTTCTACAAATAGGAAAGCAAATTAAGATATGACGTTCCTTTGAAAAGTTAAATGTGTTGGTGTGGGCAACAAGCAGCAGGGATTCTTGGTTTCCAGTGAAAATACGTAAGTTCGGAAATAAAGCCGGTACAGACTATGATGTCACAGGCATGAGGTTACACAGAATTCATAAGGAGGCTGGGAGAAGCTCTGCCTTAAATAGCCACCGCTACCACTCAGTGAATACAGAGAAAGAGTACATTTGGTAACTGAATAATTAACAAAAGTGCGCTCCGGAATTCAGTAGACCAGTGAGCTGGACAGCTTGGGGTGTGTCCTTACAGATGTAAAACTTAAAGTGTGGCAATATCATCAAAATTATGTAAATTATGATTTGAACTAAATGAGCTTTACAAACATAAGTTACTCCTAAATTTCTCATATTTAAAGGAGTTGACTAAACCTCTTGTGGAGAAGCATTAAGGATAAGCAGCTTACTGACAGTTTTATATTTACTGTCAAGGAGAGAAAGCCAGAAATAAGACTTAATGTACTAGTAATTTAAACATGTGACATAACTATTAAACATTGAAGATTTGTGGTCTAACAAATTTGTGGTCTAACAAATATTAAAAACAAATTTCCGGGCATTATACTTTTTAAAGACAGTTCTGGAGATATTACAGTGAAGCTCTTACTTACTCGATTTATATCTAGGGATGTATGTTCAAATCTGAAATTCAATTCAGCTTTTGTCAGAAAGAGAAAATTAATGGTTGACATCATCACAGTATGTTGATTTCAGTCCATTTATGGGATTAGTCTGTGTTTTAGGTCCATGTACGTAGAGGTGGGGTCAGCCATCCTGTCATAGACACAAACATTACCGTAATTAATGTCTGCTTATCTAAAAAACTCAAAACTCATTCAAATATTAACTACCAATCAATAATATAATAATAATAGTGAGGGTTGGCTGTTATAATCTTGACATTGAATGAGTTTAAGGTGCTGTCTTAAATAAAGCAGTGAATAATGCAAGGCGCACCAATAAATAACTGAATATCTGATTGGCATCATTAAACAATTTTAATTTTTTAAGAGAATATTTCAAACTCAGCAGACTGAAATAATTCTACGGCAGGGTCCTTAAGCATTTTGACAGTACCGCGATCTTCTAGGATACAAAAATAAATGTGCTGCAATGTTATGGATGCCCACACATTCCTATTAAAGCTGATGCTCTGCACTGTAAATGTAGAGTAAAACTTGTTGGAACTGAATCAGTGTACATAAACTCTTCTGTTGCTCCAGTGTGTGCAGTGCCTCAAGTGAAAGTCATTATGGGCAGACACCTGGTTATTGTCTCCTGGGTCAACCGCCTGGTGGAGCAGGAGGAGGAGGAAGAGCTGCTATTAAAGCAGCGATTAATTGCATCAGTAAAGGCAGATATATTGCATCATTCGTCACTCTTGTTACCTAAAATTTAAAAAATTAAAAAAGAATCAAATTCATAGATTTATCATAATGTTCAACGGTTTTCACTTGACACATATATACTTTAAGAATAATATGCACAGAGGAACAGCTTCAATACAGTTTCAGTCGCATAACAGATATCATGTGGAGCGACTATACAGAATTATACTGTGCCTGTCCTTCATTAATTTTCTTGGGTTTTATTTTAAGTATCACTTACTTAATTACTAACGATGCTTAAATAATTTTAAGTAATGAATAACACCAGCGACTATTTTTGCTTGAAGAAAAGAATGTGCCTTTACCTGCCTGTCACCCGATGAACTGCTAGAACGTGCCACACGCTTTTTTGCAACATTATCCTGGGCAAACAAAACCACCAATAAGCTAATACACTCATTAAAAGTGAACAGATCTACTTATCTACATCTCTGAATTATGATGGTTACTGTGTAGTTGTAATTAATTAAGGCATATAAAACACCTCTAGGGAATGAGAATCAGAATCAATTGCCTGTACAAGCAAATATCCTAATCAGCAAAAGAGTTGCGTGGTAAATAACACTAACATTACATACAATACATATGAATATAATAATGATTTGTTGTTAAAATATCTTACGTCAACAGCCAGGCTCATTCCAATGATGCACAGCAGCAAGATGGCAGTCTTCATATTTTATCCAGTCTCTTAAAAATTAATAATTGATAGTTTAGTTTAATAATTTGATAGTTTTGTTAATCAGTGTAGCTCATGGAAATAAATAAATCAATCAATACAATCAAAAGTTTTTAAAAAATTCAAAAATGTAGTGATCCCCTCTCTTGTCTCGCAATCTTTTAGTCAATAATAATCTTCAATAAGTTTTTGAAAGCATGAAAAGTGTTTCTGAACCAAAGATAGAACTGAATATGTTGAGTTTGGACCTACCTTTTCTTCCACTTTGAATTACTACGAAGGTTTGATTTGAATCTGAGTCTGATTAGACTGTCTGCAACCCATCTTTATATAGTAATTGTAGCCATCTTTGTTTTCAGTGCTAATATTATGATGTACACATTGCCAAATGAATTCATATTTTGTAATGTTCAATGACCGTTTCAAGTTGGGAGGAACAACCAACAACAGGATTAAAACTAGATACTATATTCATGACTGAGAATTGTAATTAATGGCGTGGTAACTTCAGTCAAGCTGAAAGAACAAGTTGCATCAAAGTATTACACATAATAAGTCTGCAGTAAGTGATGGCCAGCTCATTCTTTGCATTTGGCTACTATACATGGATGAACCACACAATTTCAGTTTAAGGCAGGATATGCCGGGTCTTTTATGGTCTCCTAATACCTACCCCTCCTGGGGGATGACTGAGAAGACAGCAGGAATGACAGAGTTTCCCAATATAAAGGAGTCACGGCTTTATTCTGAATAAATAGCAAATACCTAAATGTAGTGTTGTAGTACTCAAGACCGGTCGTACTCGAGACCACTTTTACATGGTCTTGGCCTTGTCTCGGTCTCGACATTCTGTGGTCTTGGTCTTGTCTTGATCTCGGTCCTAACAGTCTCGAGGGGATTTGAAAGTCCAGGCAAGCAGCTGTTCCTGGTACATCCTCATTATTTCTACACAGCCTTCTTAAAATGCAGCCAATACGAGGCATCTATTTTAAAAACATGTTAAAATGTATATTTTTCCCTGCCTGCGCGGTCTCTTGTCCCGTTTCTCTGTCTCATCACAAAACATATGCGCAGTGTATCAGTAAAAATATCAGCTAATTCATCTATTATAAGGTTCTCCTTTACAGATTGCCAAGAATCTATATGCGAAATAACAAAGAAAAAAAGGTTTCTGCTGCGTGCAGATTTTGTCATATCGCCCTGACCGAGACTGCCGGTACTAGGGTTGGGTTCAATTGCTTTTTTCAATTACAATTACAGTAATTGCTATCAATTACTTTTGTAATTTTCATTGATTTTTTTTTATCCGAAAGTAATTATAATTGTAATTGAACATTCTGTCCAGAAAGTAATTGAAATTACTGTACAATTAAAATCAACTGTAAATGAGAAAAGTAATTGAACAAAACCCTGGCCCATACAACGTCAACTTTCACCAGGCACTTGAAGAGGAAACATGCCGAGAGGTAAGCTAACAGACCGGCTGTGCTCTTAAACTCTGTGGAAAAAAACATCTCAAGATCAAACACAACTTGAACATGCTTAGTATATTATTGTAAAAATGTTCTGCATGCATGCACGGTATAATCTGTTCAGGACTCGAAATTGAAGTTGTATGCAAGCATCTGCTGACTAACCCTGGTTAACTGCAGTTAATCTCACTCGCTCTAGAAGTTTTAATGGTCACAAGTAAAGTCAGGTATCATTTTATTAAGTAAATTTCAGAGTGAATTCACTAGATGAAGCATATTGCTACTCAGTCATAGTATTGGGGAGCTGGTACTGTTTTACAAATGAATGGCTTTGAAGTTTTGAGGATAGCTATGTATGCAGGGTAACTACTGAGGGTCTTGTAAATGTCTTGGTGTCATGTTGAATGTTCTGAACTTTCGTGTCTTCAATGGCTATATCCGAAGCCATCAGCCAGATCAAAATAGCTAAAGTTGGCAGATGGTTGACTGTTGGTGGTTGCCCCCTGTTTGCCCAGTTTGTCATCATTCCTGCCGATTTCAGTCTTGCCGAGTAAAATTAGATAAATAAGGCAGGCTATTCACTGGTTTCAGAAGATCCCAAAATTAATGCAAGGGAACTTTCCTCATAGGTTATCTGTTTTCCAGCCTCGTAAAGTTGGCACCCCATGTGACGAAATCTGAATGAAACCCATTACATTTGTTTCCGCTTTGTTTGTGCAGGCAAAATGAGAATTCATCGCTGCCGCTGCTATTCGTTTTGATTGAAAATCGCAAATGTTTATTGTGTCCGACACGGTGACAATGGATTTTGGACTGTATAACCACACCAATCCCTAACAGGAAAAAAATTAAATGCCTATAAATGCCAGTGTTTTCACCCAAACACTGCCCATATTTACAGTGAAGTGAAGCACTTTTTTTGGTCTTGGTCTCGGTCTCGGTCTCAGTCTCGTCCCGCTCTGGTCTTGGTCTCGAAATGGTCTGTCTTGGTCTCGGTCTCGTCTTGGTCTCGCTACCCTTTGGGCTTGGTAGTGTCTTGATCTGGGCAAGCGGTCTTCTCCACATCACTACCTAAATGTGTGATCTTGCTCAGTGAATCGCAAATCAACTGGATGCTACTACGTGCCCTCACGATTTACATGCATCGGAGCATTCAATAATAAGGCACATAGCTGCAGGGGCATGCAATTTATCACACTCACCATTATGACATCAATTTTTAAATCTTGGTTAATGCAATAATAATCTTTCACATTTCAGTCTTATTATTTTTAAGCGTGTGCATGTCTGTCCGTTGCTACTTGTTCCTGCGTGTGTAACAAGCAGAAGGCTACGCATGTTGTGCACTCGCCTACTAAGGTGCACCATACTGTCTGAATAATACTCCCTTAAAATAGCAGTTTGAAACTGGCAATTGACAATAGCCCAGGTTTTTGTTGATCAGTCATGCAGTTGCATTCTGCTACCTCAAGATAGCAACAAGCCAAATCTATGCCTGACCACACCTAATTTTTAGACAAACACATCCATCGGCACTCATTTTGGTGCAAGCACCCTTGCTATTTTCGCAACCAGAGCACTGGACAGACAAATAACAACTACATCACTCATAAACTAGCAAAAACACTTGCATAATGCTTTTAATGGCACAGGCATATTCCAGGATGACAACGCCAAGATTCACTGGGCTCAAGTTGTCAGAATGGTTCACTGAGTATGAGGAATCATTTTCACTCATGAATTGGCCGCCTCAGACTCTGGACCTTAATAACCAGCTGATTGCCTTTGGAATGTGCTTCGGAAAGCCTCACAGAGTGTTTTGACCCACCCATAGTCAAAACAATATCTCGGCTAAAAATAAAAGCAAATCTGGGCCTCGTATCTCAATAACAATTCATCATAGAGCTCTGCGAGGGTTTGCAATGAGCAGTCTTATGAGCGTCCAGTGTCATCGCTAGACTGAATATCATGGGCGGGCCATAGGTTTCCATGCTGCCCTGAAACTGAGAAAAATGACTTTAAAGTTTCTGCTTGTCCAGACAAAAGCATTGTAGGTAGGATACTCAAAATCTGCAATTAGTTGTGAGAAAAGTGTCATACAAAAAAATCTTGCGCTCAAGTCTGACCTTTGACCCTAATTTGTCAGTTACTGTACCCTGCCTTTGTATCGTGTTCTTAAATTAAGGAGTCGTGCAAAGGCAAAAGGCAGTAACTTGCATGAATTCAATATTTGGTTGCTGTTTTCTGTTCACAAGACCATTATAAGAGCACTGAACTAAGGTCTAAGCTTCATGACATTTGTTTTGAATTATTAAGAATGAATCAAATACATTTAATTGTTGCTATACAGAGCTGTGGTGACATCACATCATATCTTCATGATAGAGAATAACTCCAGTTTGGTGTGCAGCACCACCAACAGATACCAGCAGATTAAGTTACTTTGCATTAAACAATCTGAATGAATACAGGACATTTTGAATTATTAAAATAACAATTTAACTGTTAAATACAAAACGTAACAATTAAATACAAAGCTTTCATATGATTAAAATTCATGGATGTATTTAACACTCCTATAAAAGAATTAGTGTCATTAAATTCAAAGAAATCAGAGTAAAACTTTCAATCAAAAACATTTTTTTGTCCCAGAGCAATGGCATCTGTTGCCCCCACTTCACAGACAGATTAACTCAAGTCCTTAGGAAGGCAACACAGAGCACTTAAAGATTTCATTTTTACTGACTCTGTTAGTGATTTTAACCTTAATTTATTCAATTCTATTTTTGCTCTAGAGTCATTCACATTTCCATACATACTGCTGGTTCAAAATTAGTTAATATATTCAAGTGTTCTCACTCCTCATGGTCTATGTTGCACACTGGGGAGCATAAGCGGACAGAGATTGTCATGGACCTCATTGTTTTATAATTTATTTTACTGAAATGCATTGATTTGCTTATTTTGTCCGTCATAAGCAAAATCCGCTACATGCATAAAATGGACAAAATCCGTTACACGCATAAAATAGATTATATCCACTATAACTGTATAATAGATTATATCCCTTATATACATATATACATATATGAATTTATCTGTATGCTTTGTGTTTTAAGATTGGAACAACTTCATTCTGAAGTGTTCATTACCTACTTGTTGTCTTCATTAATTCCGTCTTTGCCCTGACACAATGGATAATGATATTGCGTGTTGCTCCAACTGGGATCAATGAAAAAGTCTAAAAACGAAAGTACATAGCTACATGAAACCGCGTCAGTTTCCGAGAATACACTGTTATAAGCTTGCATCTTCAACTGTACTTTTACTATACCTTTACAATAGAGTTCAGTGCATGTTTAGTGTAACCCACGGTTAAATGCGCACAGGACTCCACTTACAGTTAAAATGAGAAGAGGACAGTACAGGTATGTAAATTTAACTGTTAAATTCACTTAGTTTATAACAGTGTAGGAAAGCCAAACTTCATTTTGTTGCTCAGCTGCGACTGCGTGTGTGCATGGTGCAAACCAGCTTGTCCGGTATACACAAGTGCTTTTGAATAGAAATGCATGGTGACAGGACTGGAAATTTTGTCTGATGTAAGCGAAAATCTGTTATAAAATCCAGTATATTCAATGTTTACAGAAAAATCGTGACTTCAGCTGCTGTTTGGCATGAGCGAGTTTCTGTTTTATACTAGGACAGTTTTGGCTGTAAAATTAGTAATATACTCAGCAACAAAAGTTTCTGTGACACCAATATTGTTAATTATTTTTCATAACGCAATTATGAAATTGTCATACATGGTGTTATCAGACTGAAACAGTACACGTAAACACAACATTGAAATGGAAATCATGAAAATGCGAGAAAATGACTTTGCACGTGAAAATGTGCGTAAATCATGCTTGTGGATGGCAATAAAAGAGGAGAATTTTTGGAATGTTCACATTGTGCCTGATGAACGACGGAAGCATCACTTATCGAAAACACAGCCATTTCGGATCAGGAACTCTACCCTCTAAATGCCAAGACTGTCTGAAAATGATCGGTGGAGGGCCATTGGGATGATTGAATCCGGAACCTCGCAGAGGGAAGTTGCTCATCGCCTGAATGTCCACTGAAACACCATTTGGAACTTATGGCAGCGTCATCAGCAGACAAGACATGTCAGAGACCGTCCTCGCAGCGGCCGTCCACGAGTAACCACTCCCAGACAGGACAACTGGATTCGAACAACCCATCTCCGAAATCGATTCCAACCTGCAACCATAACTGCAAGAACGATACCTGGTTTGAGGCGACTGTCTGCACAGACAATCCGTCGCCGTCTCCGTCATTTTGGCATTGTCCCACGTCGGCCAGCAAGACGTCCAATACTCACAGTACAACACCGACGATTGCGTCTACAGTGGGCACAACAACATTGACGGTGGATCCAACGTCAGTGGGATCTTGTACTCTTCACTGAGGAATCAAGATTCATGCTTAACCGATGTGATGGTCGTTTACGTGTATACCGTTGACGTGGAGAACGTTATGCAAACAACTGTGTTCAGGAATTTGATCGTTTTGGAGGTGGTAGTGTCATGATTTGGGGAGGGATCACGGCTAGAAACAGAACAGATTTGCTTGTTATTGATGGAAATCTGACAGGTCAAAGATATCGCGATTAAGTGCTACGGCCATTGGTGGTACCGTTTTTGATGCAACATGGTCCCGGAATAACGCTGCAACATGATAACGCCAGACCACACGTTGCAAGGATTGTACAGCAGTATCTGATGCAACAACATGTCAATGTCCTGCCATGGCAGCCAGATCCCCAGACATGTCCCCAATCGAGCATCTTTGGGACGAGATGGATCGACGTTTGCGGCGGTTGGGTAACCCGCCAGCTACACTCCAGGAATTGCGACAACGTCTACGTCAGATTTGGAATGACATCCCACGGCAATTTCTGGCACATCTGATTCGGTCCATGCGCCGGAGATGCGTTGCTTGCATCATGGCACGAGGAAGTCACACCCGGTATTGAAGTGTGAAGGTCACAATTGGTTAGACGTCAGACAAGTGCTTCATGACGCATGAAAATGACATTTTTCGTTTTGAGTGATGTTGGCACTGAAAAGTCAGTGTTTCTCCTGTTAAATAAACATATTGATTGCATTGAGATCTTTGCGTGTCATTTATAACATACACATAAATGGTGTCACAGAAACTTTTGTTGCTGAGTATATATATTAGTAATATATTACAGTTAATATGTAATTTTTACTGTAATATATAAAACCACTCGATAAAGTCTTGTTCAGTGACAGTACAGTTTTATTCCAGTGTAATACCTGGTGAAATACCTCGAATGGTGGAACCTTTGTGATGATAACGCCCAAGCAGTGGCTACGTTGTTGTGAATGCAATGGCACATCACACAGGGGCGCCGGCTGTTGGGGTTACACCTAACAAGTGGACACCATGTGTTGAGGCAGTTTGCCTCTTGATATTAATATTATTAATTTGACTATTAAAAAAAAACATGATATTTAATATTAATATGAATACCTTGGGGCACCACCCTTCCTCAGTGAAGGGAAACGATAGCCAATTAATGAAACCTCAGACTCAATATCCACTAAGCTATTAATATGGAAATAGATTTTTTATTAAATTGATAATTGTAACCAATTTACTCAATTAATAGTTAGATACAGGGTGGGGAAGCAAAACTTGCACTGACATTTAAAGTACTAACAATCCCACAACCACACCCCTGAATTGTATGCACCTGTTATGGATAATGATGGACACATTGAATAATGGACTACCTATTATTTTTATTTTCTGCTTTATAATTTATTTTTTTCAATAAACATGCCCGTGGAGAATAATACACAATCTATGGATAGTGATTTATTTCGCAAATTTTGCTTCCCCACCCTGTAGAAGGATTTGGAGTTCTACATAGAAGAGGTTGGCAGTTTCTTTCACTCTTGTACAACATCAATAACCACAGCATATGTCTTTCAGGGATATTTATTTAAATGAAACAAATAAAACAGACTACACTAAACACTAGCACTATATGCACAGTGATGGAGGTTTGTGTGCGTGTCTGTGTGTGTGCGAGAGAACAAAGGGATGATCTAAGGTGTGAGTGGAGGAGCCTTGCTGACCATGTGGACTGGGGGAAGGCAACCCTACTGTTACAAAGACCAAGTCTTTGTAGCAAAAGAAAGTTTCAAGAGTTTTAAAGTCAGTTAAATGACTTAAAACGCTTAATGTTTGTGTGTGTGTATTACATTAAAATGTAGAGATGTGTGTGTGTGTTACGCATGGAGGAGGGAAATACTAAGAACACTCGGGAAACTCGGAAAAAAACGGAAACAAAGGAGCTGGACTCGGAATAAAAGGGAACTGGAGGACAAAAGGGGAGTGAGACGCCAGATGCGGGGATCCAACATAATTTATTAAATAAACAGAAAACCAGAGTAGGGGTGAAAAACCGGGCACTCAGGCCGACAGAATTACCATGCTACTGCACTGAAGGAAGGAGAACTCAGGAATCCTCAGACAGGACTAGCGGAGACTCGGAACAGGGAGCTAGGGGACACTCGGAAGGGGAGCTAGGGAACACTCGGAAGGGGAGCTAGGGAACACTCAGAAGGGGAGCTAGGGAACACTCAGAAGGGGAGCTAGGGAACACTCGGAAAGGGCAGAGGGCAAGCACAAGACGAGATAGTGGGCACAGCTGGCAGATGGCTAACTCGGATGGCACAGCTGGCCGGGAGAAGGGTCAGGGAGAACATCAGGAGGGGGGCGGACAGGATGGCTGGGATGCTGGGCTCGGAAGCCGGCGAAGGCGGCCAGCACACTGGGGGCACTGGAGACGGCGAAGGCGACTGGCACACTGGGGGCACTGGAGACGGCGAAGGCGACTGGCACACTGGGGGCACTGGAGACGGCGAAGGCGACTGGCACACTGGGGGCACTGGAGACGGCGAAGGCGACTGGCACACTGGGGGCACTGGAGACGGCGAAGGCGACTGGCACACTGGGGGCACTGGAGACGGCGAAGGCGACTGGCACACCGGGGGCACTGGAGACGGCGAAGGCGACTGGCACACTGGGCACAGGACTGGTGGCACACAGGGCTCGGAAGACAGCGAAGGGGACTGGCACACTGCGCACAGGACAGGTGGCACACAGGGCTCTGAAAACAGGGGGCACCAGGGGCTGAAGGCAGCAGGAAGGGAAGGCTGGGCTGCGAATGCGGCTGAAGAACACACAGAAGAGATGAGGGGACCAGAGGAAGGTGCACCAGGCAGGGAGTGGTGTGAACGGGAGCGAAGTCAGATCTGAACTGGCTTGCTGCAGGGAGACTGAAATAGGGCAGGGGCATGGACAGACACAGGTGAGAGAACTCAATATAATTAACAAGGGGTGGAACAAAAGGGAAATCTAATTACATGAAACAGATAAACATTAACACACAGACGAGGATCACAAGACAATCCCAAAGACGGGATAAATAAACTGGGTAAAAAGACTCCTAAGTGTACAGAATAAGAGCCAGAATAGATAATGAGAATGCAGAGGTTCTGCAAGAAAACTTAGCAAAGCCAGTGAATAGAAAAGCAAGAGGCGGAGACTAGAACAGGGCGACTGCTGAGAGATCATTAGTCAATTAGTAAGTGCAGCTATACAATCCCGGTGCTCGTTAGTAGGTTAGTATTATATACAATATTAGTATGGTTAGTAATTTTAGAAAAACAACAAACTGTTAGTAATTGTTAGTACATATAGGAAAGCAAGGGGAAACTAGCAAACGAGAACGGAAGGAAGGCTGAAACCATCACCCGAAACAGTGTCACAATCAATTAAGACAGAAACTGCTACAAACAATGACGCGACCGGGGAGAAAGCAAAGACAGTACATGGGTAAAACGTGGACTGGACTAACACGGGAGAGGAATAAAATGTGAGCACTGAGACATGGACTAAAAACTGACATCAAAATAATAAAAACCTAAAATTGACTAACCAGACACACAGACCCACAGAACACAACAATGTGTGTGTGTGTGTGTATGTTTTGCACTAGAAAGGCGCCATGTTAGTCTACAGGAAGTTATTTACATGCAAGACCTTGTCTGTTACACATTAATACCATCCTGTCCTACTTAAACAAAATCCTAAAAACAATCACAGCAACTATCATTTTACAAATACACACAGTCAGTTTTAGTCTTAAAAGAAGGTTTGAATGCCCAGTCATTACCAGTCCTTAGTAGAGGAAGGAGGTTTGGAGGTTGCTGGAGGATCCGATTGTGGACGATGCTGATCCGGCTGGAAAGAGCAGTTCTGGTGCTGCAAAGGTCCGTGTCTTTGCTGTGCGAAGAGGAAGGAGGCTGGCTGCTCCTCAATAGCAAGCAGTTGCTTCCGAGGCTTACTCTACTCCTGGTAGCATGGCTGATGCTTCAGCATGGCCATGGGGGAGAGGGAAGCTAAGAGGTGAGGGAGAAGTACCCCAGCCTGAGCAGTGCCTAGGGGTCCAGGAGCCTCACCAAGGGGGAGAGAGCAGAGCCAAAAGAGAGAGTCCAAAGAGCCAAAAGACAAGAGCCTAGAGAAGAGAGCGATAAAGTGGTTGAGCACATGTGCCTGGCCTGCTGGCGGGAGGGGCTTGCAGGCAGTAAGTGATCATGGGAAATCCTGGGCTCCATTTTGTTCCCTCACGTATGAAAGTTTTCCTCCATGTGACCCCAACAACGAGCAACACATCTCTTCGGGGCTACAGCTTCTATCTGCGAAGAAGTTTTTCGTTGTTGTTAACGAGACCACTGATGCCAGGGATTGCAGGGTCCTAAACATCGTCATTTCTCATCTTATGTTAGCTTAACAACTTATTGTAGCTGTTTAATAGTTACATATTTCTTTTCACTTATTTAATTGTGTGCATGCAAATTATGACATATTCTCCTCCCCCCAGTGGTGAAATAATAGCTGATGCATCTTGTGTCAGTTTGTACATGTTTAATCAGTACTGTAGAACATTTTGTCCTAGGATGGAATACACAGTATTTGGATTACTGAATAAAAGTTTCTAGAAATTCATAATAATCACACTTCCTTTAAAGAGATAATTTTATTTTGTTGTTTTATTTTAGGTTAAAAATGTTATATTGCATCATTATCCAGTAGTTCTGACTTTAAGGACTGAGGAAAATGGAGGGTAGCATCAACTAATATAAAGTTATCTCTATTTAAATGGAGAACATTTGATTCATTAACATAAATAGCACACTCTCTCTGATGGTAAAATTGGTGTAATTGGTTAAAAAAAAACAGAATTCCAAAAAAAAAACGGAATTTGGGAAACAATTAAACGGATTTCATAGGGCCCTACACTTGGGCTAATGTTTTGTCTTAGTCCAATTAAAGAAAAAAATATATGGAATCACTCATTTACTTCAGTTATTCAGTTGGTGCTAAGCACTGCAGAAAAAGTGAGTTTTTCATATGTCCATTTTAAAAGGCAAACATCAGCTGATAAACTGGTTTTAATGAATGTATGCGGGAGAGAGTATGTGAATTATAGTATGTTGCATCATTGTACACAAAATTTGTGTGCCAACAGTGAGAATTGATAAATTCACTGATTTCAAATTTTACCTCACCCCACTCCATATCAACACCATTAGCTCCACACTTCATTGGTAGAATTCTGAGGGCCCTGACATTTAAAACGAGGCACTGAGAACTTAGAAAATGAAAACTTTGAAAAACATTACCTCAATGTAGTTTCCAGTCGCCTCCATCTTGAAAGTGACGATAAGTCGATTGAAGAGCACGAACGAATAGGAAGGATAGGGGAACAGATTGCAATCTATTCGTTCGTGCTCGTCAATCGACTTATCGTGACTTTCAAGATGGAGGTAACTGGAAACTACACCAAAGTATTGTTTGCATAAATACTATTTTTTTATAAACTACCGGTGCATTGTCAAAGTTCTCAGTGCCTCGTTTTAAATGTCAGGGCCCTCGGAATTCTAGCGATGAAGTGTGGAGCTACTTTGAGCCTTGTTAATAATGAAAAAATAGCGATTCCTGTGCATGGCAACGCGATACCTGATTCACAGCCAATGTAAGCCTGTTGGGAGCTTCGGCTAAAAAATCAATTTATTTCGAAAAGTTGCGTGCGTACAAAGGTGGGGTATTCGACAAAAGTTAGTACTCATTATCATGTTTCAATACACCCCAAGTCAATATCACACCGGAAAAAGTCAAAACGTGTCGGTCAGTGTAGTCCTCCTTAAATGCAGCGAGCTTTGTTGTCATATTAAATAGCAATTACATAACAACACATAACGAGAAATTAGTATGTGCTAATTATCAAAGATCCACAACAACAAGCCCAGTAAGTACAGTGAATTTTTTCAATATCACCCCTTGTAATTCTGAGTTAGTGGGGGCAGTTGTTTTTTGGCAGGCAATCTCTTTTTGGTACGCCGCTCCAACTGCTTGTTGTGCGCCACAGGTTTAACGCTGTGGTGTAACAGGAGTTACTGTGCAATCTTTTTAATGCAGGCATTGGATTTTGAACTACTCAAGTATCTGATGAAGCAATTGTTATTACACATTTCACTTTCCAAACATCAGCTGTTACAGTCATGGATTTGCTTTTCAAATGTTAATTTTCTATTTGTTTTTCTCTCCTAGGAACAACTGCTTAATCGTCTTTTAGAAAGACTTCGCTCTCGATTGCAACATATTCTGGGATGCATGCTTCTGGACCTGGACTTCTTATTAGAGTTCACTTCCACACAAGAACTTGTGTTCTTAAATGCTGTATCTAGAAAAGTAACAGTTTGTCCAGCTATTTTAGAAGCACTGACACAGCTACACAGTCTCATCAATTCGGAAAAAGACAAAAGTGAGCAACACATTGCAGTTGTGCAGTTTGAGCAAGGACCAGCTGGGCGACAGCGGATGACCATATCCCCAGACTACCTTAGCAAACTTCTGGAACTTAATTTGTCTGTTCCATGTATTGTTAAACTCTTGGGGGTGTCCAGACGTACAGTATTCCGACGCATGGCTGAGTCTGATCTCTCAGTAAAGGCACTCTACAGCCCTATGACAGATGAAGAGTTAGATCAGTGTGTGAGAGAGATTAAATCTAGGCAGCCAAACTCTGGATATCGGATGATGAAGGCCCTCCTGCAAGCCAGAGGACTGAGGATGCAGTATAACCGTGTCAGAGCATCCATGCACCGTGTGGGTGTCTAGTGAGATGGACATATTCAGTACCCGGACCCCAGGCATTGATGCACATTGATACGAACCATAAATTGATTCGGTAAATTCATATTGACCCATCTTTTTGACTAAATGTATGAGTTTAACGTGTGTTTTTAAAGTATGCAGTTGTTATTAGGGCTGCAACTAAGGATTGTTTTATTATGTTTAAAAAATGTTGAAAAATATCACTGTGTTTCTCAAACCTCAAGATGACGTCCTCAAATGTCTTGTTTTGTCCACAAACCAAAGAAATATTCAGTTTATTGAATAATAGTAATATTCCCATTTAAGAAGCTGAAATCAGAGAATTTGGACCTTTTTTTAAAATAACTACTCAAACTGATTATTCGATTATCGGAATAGTTGGGAATTAATTTAATAATCGATTATTGTTTGATTACTCTATTACTTGTTTCATCTCTACTTGTTATCAGTATCTACACATTTTTATACTGCTTCTATGTTACTGTATATGCACCATAACAGCTAACCTCTAAAAATGGCAACCACTTCGTCTATTACATTCAGCAACTGCGTTGAACTTTTCTTTTTTTTTACTTGCAGGATGTTATGTACAGTGGACAAAATCATTTTTCACTCTTTCAGCTACAACATTGTTGTCTTTGGAGGCATAGATGGTTTCTCTCAGGAGGTTAGCACAATTGTTTGTACAAAGTGCACATATTTATATAATTATTAAATACTTGAGTGCCTCATAGACATGTAATTTTATTTGTGCTGCAGATAATGTATATTTGTGCAGCCTCAAACAACATGGCCTCAACCACCCTGGCATTCTTCCAGGAATCTGTCAACAAGAGAGAGAGACTATAAAAAGGGAAATGGAATGATCAACAATTTTTTTAAATTTTATTGTCAGAATTGTACTCTCAGATGCTTCAACCACTCTCATTGCTCCGCTGTATTAATCAGCCTATTTGCTGTAACCTTTTCATATAGATGATCTTTGAAAGTGTTTTGTGTCTCCTTTAGGGTACGTGGAGATCAGGGAGTTGAAAATGTGGATGTTGCAAGCTTCATGTTTACAGTGCGTGGTACTGGAAATAAGCAGCTTTATATCTAGCAAGAGTGTTCACAACCAACGGTTTGTTCAATGCTGCAAATTGAAAGTTGCCCCTTCACTGATACCATGTAGTAGTACGATGTTAGCATACAGCTGCTAGTAGGAGGAATAATATGCAGTATGTATGAAACAAGATATAATTCTAAATATAGTAGGTTATGCATAAATACAAAATGAAAAAGACATTCAAAGGCATAGTTTCATCTATTTAATAGGTTGGATATATTACATTTTAATTGTGCACTCATTGTGGATTATTTTTTAAAATTGTAATTATTAATATTCTTTTTATTAAAATTAAGGATTGAGCGGCTGTGGAGAGACCTGTGGGTAGCTGTTAATTGCATCTGTTATGATATCCTGCACTACCTTGAAGAAGAGGGCTTCCTGAGCCTTGCCAATCCTACAAACCTCTTCTGCTGCCACTTTGTTCTCCTTCCACGCCTGCAGGGTGACTTGGATACATTTCGGAATGGTTGGCACAACCATCCGCTGAGAACGGTGAGCAACATGACCCCCAACCAGCTGTGGGAGCTGGGTCGTAGACATTACCCAGTTCAAAGACCAGATAACACAGAGGTACATACAAATATGTGATTTGGTTTTCATGTTAAAGCTGTTGAATTTGAAGCTAAGAACATAGTATTATAAAGTGTGCCTACTGTCACTGAATATAATTTACTCTCTATTCGTAGGGCACGGATATTCTTGACATTGAGTGGGAAAACGGTGGACTCCCTAGTGATGACCACTTCAGCGTCATCGTTCCACACATGGCATGCCCAGTGACCGATGGACAACTGACAGCTTTAGAAATTAAGCAAGAACAATGGTTAAACATTAGAAACGATGGGATGAGAGTGATCCTAACGAGTATCTGTCACTCTACGACTCGCCCAAAAGCATATACACAGTGTGTGGAATGATCTGTAAAATAAATATTCATACCTGCTTAATATGCCAAGTTACAACAGTGTCATCAAAATGCATATATACACACAGAATACATGCAAAAAGGGTAGGATGGGAGGGTGGGTGCCTGTTGGTGCACATATTTAAATAAAGCACCATCTCTAGTAAAAGCTTGGTGTCACACTGCGAAGTGCAATTCTCTCTCTCTCTCACACACACACACACGCACATACACACATCAGCTGCTTCAAAAATGTATATAAATAAATGAAAGTACATTTTTATTGATTGTATAAATATTCCCCCAGTGAAAAGTACAAGTACACTATTAACTCCTGCATTAATGGTTTATTAGAGTGCAGAAATTGTTACAAGGAATACCATAACCTGCATGTAACTTAACATACCACATTTATGAAAACTGAGCTCGAGATGCAATGTAATAATGAAAAAAAAATTTCAACAGTGTAACACTGTGAAAATAGAATCACTGTAAGTCCACCTTGACAACTTGAGTATTTTCAACATTAGATGTGTCAAACCAGAGTAAGGACGGCAATGAATCTCCCAGTACTTAAACTGTAACCCACAGATTTCAGACAAAGTTACAGTTTTACAAATACAACAACAGTCAGATGAATCTGAACACTTGACAGCAAAACATTAACATTTTTCTTAAACAATCTTATCTGACAAGTGTAAATACAGGCCCAGATGCCATTCAGACTAGATCAAATCCTGTAGGGCAAGTGCAAATACATGCCAGGATGTCATGTTTAAAAGATGTGTAGTCCGTGTAATGCCCTGGGATGCGCAAGGTCTCAAAGCAGATGGAGGCTGTAGGGTGTCTGCCCTTGATGACTTCAACAGAGAGACTTGGAGGTAGAACCTCCCATCCAGTCCAGAATTTGACCAGGTTGGTTAGTTCAGTTGGTGTTGCTATGGAGTAGATTCAAATGGATGATGATTAGTCATCAGGATAAATAGCCAACTATGGCACTGACAGTTTTTAACATCGGATAGAAGATTAGTCAAGCCCTTGAGACAAGAAAACCTACCTTGAGGTATGAACTGTCGTAGATACCCTGACATGCGGCATTTGGTTTCAGCTGAATAATCCTCATCTTCGCTGTCATCCTCACGAGGCCATGTGATACGCTGAAAAAGTACCTACATTGAAATAAGTGCATGAGAAAGGCTTTTATAATTATTGATTCTATTGCAGAGAGTAATAGACGCCGACCAGGTATGAACCATAATATTTTTGACAAATGCAACGCAACAAGACCAGAGTAATTAAAATGAACCTCAGCGCTGACATTCTCCGCTGTGTCTTTAGGAAAAAGCAAGGCCACTGTGTCAGGTCTTTGGGTCATCAGTGTCCACATTGGGGTTTTTTTAATGTCTCGTCTCAGCTGCTTAATTTGCCTCGTTACACATCCTATTACCAGTAAATAGTAATAAGACAGAGAGAATAAAACCCATATCATTCTATTTTCTAAAAGTAGGCTTGAAGAGTAAATTATGAAAAGACTAATTTAATTTAAATGCACCTATTATGCTGCATTCTACTGGTGAATGAGGAAAAAAAATCATACTGTTGTCCTGCAGACTTGCAGTATTCAGACCACCCACTAAACTTGGGAATCAATTTAATCAGGAAAAAGTGCAGCATTTTAATTTTGTCAGACATTTTTTAGAACCTTAGCAATGTGCATTTATAACCACAACATCATCCACAGGATTAAAAAAAATTTAAAAAAATACATGAATTATGACATCTGTTTTCAGACAGACATTTCTCAAACTTTTACTCACTGCATGGATCAATAGCTTTTCAAAAAGCCACCTCATGTGGTAGTCAGTTATGGAAGGGAGGTCCTACGTATAGGCCAAGTCCTGCACATTTTGTTTATCCTTATCGGACAGTATGGATCCCCCTTCAAGCTTCAAGACAATAAGTCACATAAATTCATAATTCATAAAGGACTGATACACAATAAAAGGGTGCCCCATTGTAAATAACATATTAGTGAAAGAAATCAAACATACAAGCCTGATGGTTTCTCTAATGTCCAGACATTGCAGTTTCAGGACTTCCACCAAGCAAGACATGAATTACAGCAGGAATGAGTCCCTGCAGGCATGGTCACATGTCACTTTCCATGAGAAAGTGAGAGGCTGAGGGAACTAAATGGCCAGGCTCACCTTCAAAAAGCCGTGAACGACTTGAATTTGCTGTCAAGATATCAAAAATATGAATTATGAACAACAAAGAAATAGGCCTCTTTCCAGAGAACAAAGATGAATGTGAGAGTGAATAATTGTCAGAAAATGCATTGATATCATTAATATAGGCATTATACATTTAGAACAGGGGTAGGGAACCTTCTACAGAAAGAGCCATTGTGGGTGCAGGCTTTCATACCAACCAAGCTGCTACACACCTGATTCTACTAATCAAGGCCCTTAATAAACATTCCAGAGTGAATTAGGTGTGTAGCAGCTTGGTTGGTATGAAAGCCTGCACCCACAATGGCTCTTTCTGGAGAAGGTTCCCTACCCCTGATTTAGAAGAACCCTTAGAACTTTCAGGATAAAGCAAATCTATCAAAATACCATAAACCTTTATGGACAGAATAAAAATTTTAAAAAGGGCAAAACAGCTTGCATTTGAAAGGATTCTATAACATACATACCAAAATTGATGCAAAAGCCGGACCACAGCTTCTCCATGCATGTAGAGAAAAAAAAACCGAGTTACACCATGTCCAATAGCAGTATCTCCTGTTACACAATGTAAAATTTGACAGAATAAACACAGAGTAAATACTTAAGTTGGTTTTGGACAACTGTAACTTGTAATTGGAGCTACCTTCAAGTCTGTAAATGAGGGGTCGTTCCCTTTATATATTAGGTCGCTTATAGAAGGAGACAAGTGCCATATCCTGCTCAGCAGGGCTTTTTCTAGAAGGGACTCTTTGTTTCATGAATACTTAGAAAACTGTCAGCACACTGGGATATGGCCTCGGTGGGGTCACTGACAGTTAACCAGCCTAAAAGCAAAAAATAATTTAACATTCAAACTGTGTATCCTTCCCTATGCCACTGCTAAGTCTGAACAGCACCTACCATCTTGAACAGCCGCAGAACTTCTGGATGGTCCAGGCACTGCTGCTAGCTCTTTCTCAATTATAATGTTTTCATGCATCACCTCTATTACTGCCCAATTCTTATAAGGTATTTGTGTTACAACTGCACTGTATGTAAAACGACGAGCATTGCTGATTAGTGAAAAAACATTAACAGTTAAAAGTTAATGGATACCACGGATGAGGAAGCATGTACCTCGATGAAGCCAGTAGGAAACATGTTTGCGCAGACAGGACATTCCTGTTGGTCTGCTGTAGAAAAGTTACATGTAAGAACAGAATTATTTTCAAAAAACTGTTATTAAATACTAAACAATATACTCACAAAAGCAGAATATTATATTATACTTCTTACATTTTCTCTCTTCAGGCTCTCTGATATCCACATTAGCCTGGTTATCATCACTGCCAACATCTATGACATTACAAGACTTGATATGTTCTGTCAGGAGTGGGACTTGCAGCTGACTTGCAGCTTTTAGCATGTTAGTGAATGCTTCATCAGTTAGTGGTAGGTGATTTGTACTCAGTTCTACTTGAATTGGGGCTATGAATAGATTTTTAGCCCCACGTGTTATAGACTTCAACATCATGCCTGTATAGCCAGTATCATCGGGAGCCACAAGAGACAGCTGTCGGCTTCCCCATCCACCTATAGAAAAGAGGAGAGGAAAATGAGAACTTTCAATAGTTTATTGGTTAGATTATATCTAGAAGTTAAGTCAAAGCAACTACACTTCTTGTCTGACAACAGACCAAGCGAAGGAAGTCACCTAAAGCAAAACAGTCAAGTTTTTTTTTTAAATTAAATGTCACAATTACTAGAATTACTTCGCAGAGGCTGATTTGCAGGTAGGCATGTCCTGATGAAATAAAACAAATATGTAACATAAATAGGTTTAATAATACATTTACAGAGATGATTGTGGATTTTTAAAAAAATCTTATTTAGGTACCATCAAGTAACATTGTTGTGCTCTGCATAATGTGAAGTCAAATGCTACATATGTACTTTTTTTTTATGACAGAGCAACACTAACACACAAACTGTCGGCCTACCTGAAGATTTGTATAGTAGCCATCCACCGGTAACTGTTCCCAATTTTGGGAATGAAACTTTGAGGGCATCACATAACTGTGCAGAAAAAAAGGATACAACTAATCTTCGCAAAAAGTGTCAAAACTCATTATTCACATCAAAATTAGCACAAAAGACACAGCGTTACAAACTAGAAAATCATTGTAACTTCATAGCCTGAATACAGTATACGATACAACTGCCCCAAATAACTGACTGCATGTTACCACCTCTTTATATGTTGTGCTTTCATCTAGATGAGCAGTCCTAAGGCCCAGTCCTGCACGCATGTGGACTAATTGCTCCAGCTCTTTTGGGGTTTTTTCATATTGCCTTGGCAACAAATAGAAAGCCACATCCAATGGTTTAGACCTCTTGGCAAGAACAGGACTTGCTGCGGGAAAGCGCCTCTTCCCTCTGCCCCTGGTGAAAATACCTGGAAATGACCTATAGAAAATAAAAATTAAAAATAAAACATGAACTACAACCTCATCTGTTTTTTTTGTAATTACATTAGATAGGCACCTTTATTATTATCAAATCACTTAGATTTTTTTCATTTCATAAATAAATTTAACATTAGCCTTGAGTGAAATGGACCTTAATACATACTTAATTTCAGAATAGGCACAAAACATCATGCTTTCTTCCAGGGTTTACTAACTTAGACTAAATGGTCTGCAATACTGGTAGGAAACAGAGCATTAAACACAATACTATCATTGCTTGGATTTCACCTGTACAAATCAACAGTGTCAAAATGCCTATACACTGCCTGGCCAAAAAAAAAGTTGCACACTCAAATATTTAGTTGGACCCCTGTAGCTTTGATTACAGTGCATATTTGTCTTGTCATTGTTTTGACAACTATATGCAATGCCAGAACATTTCTTTTCGATCAGAAATGCTATGATTTTTGTCCAAGATCTTGTCTTCTTGACATAATGGTTGAACCACTCAGTGGTCTTGAGTACATCCCAATAACTTTTATTATGTTAAAGGTCAGGACTTTGAGGTGGAAAATTTGTTTGTGAAAATGATTCCTCCTGCTTGGTTCTGTCATTCATGGTTTTCTTTGCTAAATACAGGCCAATAACTTGCCCTTTCCACCATCAGGGAATGTGTTTTCCGACATGATTTTGTAAGAAATGAATAGCGATGCACTTCATCAGTCAGGGTTAAAATGATTATTGCCATCTGAAACATATTAATAACCGTAATAATGATCCAATTTTAGAATTTGTTCATTAACTTCCAAACGGTGACTTTTTTTTTTTGGCCGGGCAGTGTACATAGGTCTTCACTTAAAATAAACAAACTTCTCTTCACCTGGTCATTTCCATTTGAAGTGATTCTGTCTGTCTCTCTTCTCTGCAGGATTGTATCCAAGAACATTGATTAATTATCAATACATCTACAGTAGTAAAAAAACCCATATGTACATGAATTAAAGTTAAATACTTAACCTCATATGTTGATTTGTGACGCCACCACAGGCTGCACCTTGTTGACCAGAAGAACTGAGTAATTGTAGTAAGCGACGGGCTGAAAGCAAAATATTATTACCATGACTGCCCTGAAATCACAAACAACACAGAAATAGAAAGAGGGGTATTAACAGCTAAATGTTAATGGACTTTAATTAAGGTGACCATATTTTGATTTCCAAAAAAAGAACACTTAAGGTATGCCTCCTCTTTATGGATTACACAACGATTTTAAAAAAGTTACACAACAAAATAATATCTCTCCATCGGTAAAGACACAAATTCAGATTGGCTTTTTCAACATGCTTGATTATAAATCATTTAAATAATTTATAATGAATATTATTAATTATTATATTAGTCAAATAATTAATTTGACTAAATAAAGCGTGCCAAAATCATTTACGTAATGATTTACGTAAATTATGATTTGAACGAAATTAGCTTTACCAACATAAGTTACTCTTAAATTTATCATATTTAAAGGAGTTGACGAAAGTTCTTTTGCAGAGATTAGTTAAATTTGCAGATGATACTAAATTGGGGGGTTTGGCACATAGTTCAGAGTCCACTAAAGTGATTCAGGATGAATTGGATAGAATCCGGAATTGGGCAGAAATGTGGCAAAAGAAATTTAATGTTGTGAAATAAAAAGTTGCACATGTAGGTAATAAAAACATTAGACGGGATTACTTCATGGGAGGTTTAAAACTGGAATGTGCTCCACACGAGAACGATCTGGGAATGATTGTTGATTAAACCCTCATAGAGCCATTGTGCTGAAGCAGTTAAAAGAGCCAATCGGATGCTGGGATACATGGCCAAAAGTATTGAGTACAACTCTAAGGAGGTGATGCTTCTTTAGTACAACACATTCGTCAGACCACATCTGCAGTATTGTGTACAGTTCAGGAGACCATACTTTAAAAAGGCTCTGGAGAAAGTTCAGAGAAGAGCCAATGAGCTAATTCCAGGTATAAAAGGTGAAAGCTATGAGAAGAGGCTGAAGATCCTTAATCTCTTTAGTCTTAGGAAAAGGAGAGTAAGGGGTGATCTGATTGAGGTCATTAAATATGTTAAAGGCATTAACTAAGTAAATCGTGTAGGATTCCTTCGACCAAGTGTTGTTAGTAGAACTCGGGGTCATAAATGGAAGTTGACAAAAGGTAAATTTAGCGCTTATATTCAGAAATATTTCTTCACCCAAAGAGTAATTTGCATGTGGAATAGCTTGCCTGACCATATTGTTGAGGCAGAGACCTTGGGGGTTTTCAAGAGCAGGCTTGACTTAAATCTAGATACCATTGAGTCATTGCGTATCTGAAGGGATATATTCACAATAGTAGAAAGAAACTGGCAAGCCTAGTTGGGCTAAACGGCCTGTTCTCGCCATTCATGTTATGTTATATTATTTTATGTTCAACATTAAGGATAAGCAGCTTACTGACATTTTACATTTACTGTCAAGGAGAGAAAGCCAAAAATAAGACCGTTAATGTACTAGTAATTTAAACATCAGACATAACTATTAAATATTGAAGGTTTGTGGCCTTTTTCTGCATGAAAATATTAATTACAAATTTCCGGTCATTATCCTTTTTTAAGTTCTGGAGATATCACACTGAAGATGTAGAATAAAACTTGTTGGAACTGAATCAGAAAACATCAACTCTTCTGTTACTCTTGTGTGTGCAGTGCCTCAAGTGAAAGTCATCATGGGCAGACACCTGGTTATTGTCTCCTGGGTCACCCGGCAGGTGTGGTTGCAGGAGGAGGAGGGGGAGGAGGAGGAGGACGAGCTGCTGCTAAAGCAGCGATTAATTGCATCAGTAAAGGCAGATATATTGCATCATTCGTCCCTGTTGATACCTAAAATTTAAAAAAGTAAATAAACAATCTTGATCATAATGTTTAACGGTTTTCACTTGACATATATATTTAAAGAATAATATACAAAGAGGTACAGCTTCAATACAATTTTATCTGCATAATAGATATCATGTGGAGCGACTACATAGAATTATAATGGGCCTGTCCTTCATTAATTTTCTTGGGTTTTATTTTTAAGTATCACACACTGTATTACTAACGATGCCTAAATAATTTTAAGTAATGAATAACAACAGCGACTATTTTTGCTTGAAGAATAGAATGTGCCTGTACCTGCCTGTCACCCGATGAACTGCTAGAACGTGCCACACGCTTTTTTGCAACATTATCCTGGGCAAACAAAACCACCAATAAGCTAATACACTCATTAAAAATGAACAGATCTAGTAAAATACAGAATTATGATGGTTATTGTGTAGTTGTAATTAATTAAGGCAAAGAAAACACCTCTTGGGAATGAGAATCAGAATCAATTGCCTGTACAAGCAAATATCGTAATTAGCAAATGAGTTGCATGGTAAATAACACAAACATTAAATACAATACATATCAATATAATAACGATTTGTTAATGAAATAACTTACATCAACAGCCAGGCTCATTCCAATGATGCACAGCAGCGAGATGGCAGTCTTCATATTTTGTCCAGTCAGTTAAAAATAATTTTTGATAGTTTTATTAATCAGTGTAGCTCATGGAAATAAATAAATCAATCAGTACAATCAAAAGTTTAAAAAAAATTCAAAAATTTAGTGATCCCCTCTCTTGTCTCGCTATTTTTTAGTGAATAATAATCATCAATAAGTTATTGAACGCATGAAAAGTGTTTCTGAACAAAAGATAAAACTGAATATGTTGAGTTTGGACTTGAATTTTCTTCCACTTTGACTTAGGCTACAAAGGTTTGATTTGAATCTCTGAGTCTGATTAGACTATCTGCAGCCCATTGTACCCATCTTTGTTTTCAGTGCTTATATACTCAGCAACAAAAGTTTCTGTGACACCAATATTGTTAATTATTTTTCATAACGCAATTATGAAATTGTCATACATGGTGATATCAGACTGAAACAGTACACGTAAACACAACATTGAAATGGAAATCATGAAAATGCGAGAAAATGACTTTGCACGTGAAAATGTGAAAATCATGCTTGTGGATGGCAATAAAAGAGGAGATTTTTGGAATGTTCACATTGTGCCTGATGAACGACGGTAGCATCACTAACACAGCAATTTCGGATCAGGAACTCTACCCTCTAAATGCCAAGACTGTCTGAAAATGATCGGTGGAGGGCCATTGGGATGATTGAATCCGGAACCTCGCAGAGGGAAGTTGCTCATCGCCTGAATGTCCACCGAAACACCATTTGGAACTTATGGCAGCGTCATCAGCAGACAAGACATGTCAGAGACCGTCCTCGCAGCGGCCGTCCACGAGTAACCACTCCCAGACAGGACAACTGGATTCGAACAACCCATCTCCGATATCGATTCCAACCTGCAACCATAACTGCAAGAACGATACCTGGTTTGAGGCGACTGTCTGCACAGACAATCCGTCGCCGTCTCCGTCATTTTGGCATTGTCCCACGTCGGCCAGCAAGACGTCCAATACTCACTGTACAACACCGAGGACTGCGTCTACAGTGGGCACAACAACATCGACGGTGGATCCAACGTCAGTAGGATCTTGTACTCTTCACTGATGAATCAAGATTCATGCTTAACCGATGTGATGGTCGTTTACGTGTATACCGTCGACGTGGAGAACGTTATGCCAACAACTGTGTTCAGGAATTTGATCGTTTTGGAGGTGGTAGTGTCATGATTTGGGGAGGGATCACGGCTAGAAACAGAACAGATTTGCTTGTTATTGATGGAAATCTGACAGGTCAAAGATATCGCGATGAAGTGCTACGGCCATTGGTGGTACCGTTTTTGATGCAACATGGTCCCGGAATAACGCTGCAACATGATAACGCCAGACCACACGTTGCAAGGATTGTACAGCAGTATCTGATGCAACAACATGTCAATGTCCTGCCATGGCCAGCCAGATCCCCAGACATGTCCCCAATCGAGCATCTTTGGGACGAGATGGATCGACGTTTGCGGCCGTTGGATAACCCGCCAGCTACACTCCAGGAATTGCGACAACGTCTACGTCAGATTTGGAATGACATCCCACAGCAATTTCTGGCACATCTGATTCGGTCCATGCGCCGGAGATGCGTTGCTTGCATCATAGCACGAGGAAGTCACACCCGGTATTGACGTGTGAAGGTCACAATTGGTTAGACGTCAGACAAGTGCTTCATGACGCATGAAAATGACATTTTTCGTTTTGAGTGACGTTGGCACTGAAAAGTCAGTGTTTCTCCTGTTAAATAAACATATTGATTGCATTGAGATCTTTGCGTGTCATTTATAACATACACATAAATGGTGTCACAGAAACTTTTGTTGCTGAGTATATTATGATGCACACATTGCCAAATGAACACATATTTTGCAATGTTCAATGACCGTTTCAAGTTGGGAGGAACTAGCAACAACAGGATTAAAACTAGATACTATATTCATAACTGAGAATTGTAATTAATGGCGTGGTAACATCAGTCAAGCTGAAAGAACAAGTTGCATCAAAGCATTACACATAATAAGTCTACAGTAAGTGATGACCAGCTCATTCTTTGCATTTGGCTACCACACATGGATGGAACTGCACAATCTCAGTTTTAAGCAGGATATGCCATGTCTTTTATGGTCTCCTAACAGCTACCCCTCCTGAAGGATGACTGAGAAGACAGCAGGAATGACAGAGTTTGCCAGTATAAAGGAGTCATGGCTTTATTCTGAATAATTAGCAAATACCTAAATGTAGTGTTGTAGTACTCAAGACCAGTCTCGGTCTCAAGACCACTTTTACATGGTCTTGGCCTTGTCTCGGTCTCGACACTCTGTGGTCCTGGTTTGTCTTGATCTCGGACACCAGTCTCGAGGGGATTTCAAAATCCAGGCAAGCAGCTGGTCCCGGTACATCCTCATTATTTCTACACAGCCTTCTTTAAATGCAGCCAATAAGAGGCATCTATTTCAAAAACATGTTACAATGTATATTTTTCCCTGCCTGCGTGGTCTCCCGTCTAGTCTCTTTGTCTCGTCTTGCAACATATACGCAATGAATTAGTCCAGTGAATCAGTAAAAATAGAAAAAAAAGGTTTCTGCTGTGTGCAGATTTTGTCATATTGCCCTGACCGAGACCGCAAGTACTAGGGTTGGGTTCAATTACTTTTTTCAACTACAAATACAGTGATTGTTATCAATGACTTTTGTAATTGTAATTTAATTTTCATTGAATTTTTTTTTTCGGAAAGTGATTATAAATGTAATTGAACATTCTGTCCAGAAAGTAACTGTAATTACTGTACAATCAAAATCAATTGTACATGAAAAAGTAATTGAACCCAACCCTGGCCTGTACAATGTCAACTTTCACCAGGCACTTGAAGAGGAAACATGCCATGAGGTAAGCTCACATACTGGCTCTGCTCTTAAACTCTGTGAGGAAAAAAAACTGTGAGGTACAAATCAGGGACCACTCGCGGGAGACAGAAATCCAAAAAACGTATGCCTTTAATGGGGTCTGAGTCAAAGCCAAAAAACACAGGAATTGCCAAGCCACAATACGAAATCCAAAAACAGTGTCGACTAGACAGGCAGGGGTCAGAACCAGTAAGACAGGTGAGCAGAGGTACAAAAACAGGCAAAAAGTCGTAGTCAAACAAAGCCAAAGGTCATACACAGGTCATCCAAACACAGAAATCGTGGTCATACAAAAATGGGTCAAAATCCAGAAAGACAAAAACAATACAAAAATGGCAATGGCAAGAATCGAAGTCGGACAATCCAGTAGAAGAGAAACAATACTCAATGGCATACAAGGCGCTCTGCACAAAGAAATATGGATTAACGTCCTGACAAGAGCTGTGAGTGAAATGACTGCTTAAATACACATAGGGGAAGTCACATGCTACAAAGGGAAAGCAGGTGAATTGGATTAGACTAATTACAAATCAATGAACATGAGGAAGTTCCTGATTACAAGAAATTGGCAAAAGCCTAAATGCGGACAGGGATCACAGAGACAGCCTACTGACAAACATACGGCTCCGGTTAAGGAGTTCTGCTTCTCACTCTGTGCACGATAGAACAGTGATTAGCCAGGTGCAGAAAATCTGCTAGAAGCACAGCAAAATAAATTGAGTGAAGGCAAGAGGCGGAGACTAGAATAGGGCGAATGCTGAGAGCTTGTTGGTCAATTAGTAATGTGCAGCTATACAATCCCTAGTGCTTGTTAGTAAGTTAGTACTATCAGAGCCTATCTACAAAGAGCCTTACCACTGTCCATTTAGCCCCATTGTATTGAACTGCCGTTCCACCAGAATTCCAGGAGGAGTGATCGCTGAATGAATGGAGTCCTATGGAGCTAGAAGGCTAAACTTGTCCCTTTCACCTGGTAATCGTTGAAAAATCGCAAATACTGTTGCATTTTCTACAAGTTCAATATCGATTTCCTACAGGTTGGGTTGCTGCTGGCCATAACACGCTAGCATTCTGCTAATGAATGCTGATTGGTCAGTGACGGACCTGCAACTATTTACGACCAGAGATCCCACTCGATGACATCTGAAGACCAAGACAACAGAGCCGGCCGGTCACGAGAATCAGAAACACTCTTAAGGAGGATTTTTCTGTCTGATTTTTCTGAATGTAATCTGTCGCACGAAAAATTCATTTTGCGTCTGTGAAAGCAGCTTTGCACCTAAAACCTGCATCATCGCAAATGCGCAGGCAGACTCTGCCTTAGTCTGAGCTTTTTTTCGTTTTTTTTTTTTTTACAAAATATCCGATATGCATGTTGATATGCAATTACACAACGGGCACATATCTGATACACATCAGATACATATCCGAACAAAAACCACATTTGAATGAGGCCTGTATTCGATAGAGGGCGGAATCAGTGTGTTTTTTTTTCTGTTTACAAAGCCATGTGACAGATCGGATATTGGCCGCTATTTCAGCAAAAGATCCGATTTGTGTCACATTTAACCCGAAATGTAAATCCAGCCAAAGTGACCGATTGTCTCTGTAGACGGGCTGGAGGCTCATCGGGCTCTAAGGTGACTCAGAAATTGCCGTAAAGCAGCACCTCTGTCTGTGACGTCATCTGGTTTTTTTGAATGGCTTTTTAGAACAGATAAGTGAATTTAAAAAATCCAATATTCAGCCAAATGCATTTTATTGTGCCCCCCTTTTGAAAATAATATTCAAATTACTTGAAAAAAATTTTTTCCTGAGAAAAGTGGATTTTTAGGGGTGTATCCCCATCAACTACCATTCATTCTTCACTCGCTTGTGAGCGCCCCCACATGGACAGAGACGTGTTCCGAGAACTGGAAGTTGAACGAGAGTGGCACTTCTCCTCAATATTATGAATTCTCTGGTACTACAAACAATGTTAGTCTTGGTTAGTAAGTTTAACTAAAACAACAAACTGTTAGTATTGTTAGTAAAATAAAAAAGCAAGGTGAAGGAAGTAAACGAGATTGGAAGGAGTGGTTGAAATCCCAGAAACCATGAAATCACCCAAAAGTGTGGCACACAATACTGGGGCAGTGAGCAATCACATGACAAAAGACCAGACAGGGGAAGACAAAGTGCAAAGCATGGTATGAGACAAAACATGGACCAGAATATAACTGAGGGAATGGACTATGGGAGAATATCCAGGATAAACAGTAACAAAACATGGCATGGATCAAGACATGGCAAAACATGAACAGAACAAGACAGAATCATAACAAAAACTCCCAAACATCTCAAGATCAAACACAACTTGAACATACAGTGCCCTCCATAATTATTGGCACCCCTGGTTAAGATGTGTTTAAAGCCTTACAATGAATTCAATTTTTATTGCAGAAGCATACTCTCATTCAGAAAATTGTAGAAAAATGTAAACTTCAACTCAAGTGAATTTTAAGGAGGAAAAAAAAATTCCCTGACTAAGAAATAATTATTTTTCATAAAATCACCTGTTCAATAATTATTGGCACCCTTAACAATTCCTAGAAATTAAATGTAATTGAAGTATTTCTGTCATCTCTACGGTAGTTTGCAAAGTTGATCAGAGTATCCAGGAACATTTAATTAGTAAATCATCACTTCCTGTTTCCCTGGGGTATAAATATGACGTGACACAGAGGCCATTTCCCTTATCCACTCTTTAACATGGGAAAGACAAAGGAACACACCATTCAAGTAAGGCCAAAGTGTGTCGACCTTCACAAGTCAGGCAATGGCTACAAGAAAATTGCCACTCGCCTGCACTTGCCCATATCTACTGTCAGAGGAATCATTAAGAAGTTTAAAACAGCTGGAACAGTGGTAAACAAGCCTGGACGAGGACGCAAGGTTATTTTGCCACCATGCACAGTGAGGAGGATGGTAAGAGAAATAAAAAGTTCTCCAAAGCTCACTCTTAAAGAATTGCAACAAATGGTAGCATCTCGGGATCACAAAGTCTCAAAATCAACCATCAGGCGCCATCTACATGCCAACAAGCTGTTTGGGAGGCATGCGCGGAAAAAACCTTTTCTCACTCACAATCATGAGTTTGCTAAGCGTAACTGGGACTTCAACTGGAGCCGTTTTCTTTGGTCAGATGAGACCAGAATAGAGCTTTTTGGCAACAAACACTCTAACTGGTCTGGCAGAACACATAAGATGAGTATGCAAAAAAGCACCTCATTCCCACTGTAAAGTATGGGGGAGGATCGGCGATGCTGTGAGCCTATTTCTTTTCCAGAGGCCCTGGGAACCTTGTTAGGGTCCATGGCAACATGAATGCTTTGAAAAACCAGCACATTTTAATCAAAATCTGGTGGCCTCTGCCTGAAAGCTGAAGATGGGTCATCACTGGGTCTTTCAGCAAGATAATCACCCCAGAATGTGGCCAAATCTACACAGAATTGTTCAACAGACACAGAATCAAGCTCCTCCCATGGTCATCTCAGTCCCCAGACCTCAACTCTATTGAAAACCTGTGGAGTGAGCTGAAGAGGAGAGTGCAAAAGAGAGGACCAGGGCTTGAAGCTCAAAAAATTGCCATGCCGGAAAATGAAATTACTGAATTGAGTTGCGATCTAAGGTACTTTGTGATAATAGCCTGTCCGTCATAATGCAGAAATAGACCTACATAAAATCACAATAAAAAACACATTGACACTGCCTGACATTTGTTTAAAAAAAAAAAAAAAACCATTCACTAGGGTATGAGCTTCGGCCGATGAGAACAGTGACCTGATTAATGTCTTCTGTCCTCTACCAACGGCTACTTTCCCGCAAATTTACAAGTTTTTAGGCGAGTTTAGACACGTTTTATTTTGATAAAGGCTTTTCAGTTTGCCTATTGGACTTCTCTTTGCCGACGTATTGAAATATTGCTCTAAGCCGCGCAGTGATTACTCGAGAACAATTTCAACATCCAATAACATTGCTCGCGTCATATGAACTCTAATAATTCTACTTCCATCCTCTTCACATTATAATATCATTGTATTTTCTGAAAATATTTGAATTTCATTCGGCAGCTGGTCAAAACATGCTGTCCTAAAAAAGAAGGGGGCGTCTAACGGGCAGTCATTGCTGATATCCTTTTTAAAGAAAGATGACTTCAATGTTAAAAATTTATGAGATTTAATTCTGGTGAGAGGCTGGTCCATGGGCGATGATAAAGTACGCCCGTATATTCATTTAGAATAGTTGCGTTCTACCATATTGATTCCCCAGTGTTAGCCCGAGGACACTTAAGCCACTATTCGATCATTTCATGCATTTAATTACCAGCTGTTTCGACGACAGTCTTCAGGGTATTAAATCGACTCACGGTGTCCCGAAAACCTGTGTCGAAACTATGGTAAATGTATAGGCTATATTATTAATGTGTTGTGGCGTCGATTATGCTCATGCATTTTCCCCACATCTACTCCGTAACCAAGCATGGATTCATTCATTTGTGAGGACTGGGCAGTATGCCTATCGACTGGTAAATCTGTTCGTAGCTTGCATTCCTGTTGATTTCATCAAAAAAAGTTATAAGGAATTTTTCTTTATGAGGGCATTAAACGAGAATTGTCTGTTGAATATCCTGAATCCTGTAGCCTACATCATACCGTCATATGACGGTACATATTTTGGCCTAGCTGGGCGAAAGCTGTAATACGCTGTTTTGCGCTAATGTTCTCAGTGTGATACCCTCAAGATGTTTTGCATTTTATATAATTTTTAACCATTGAGGACATTTTGAATATTGAAATGCCATCTTAAAATAAATTATACTGCCAAGAAAATTCTGAAATGAGCGCTGCAGTTCATGGTAAATTTTTGGATTAATTAATTGTTTGGATTAATGCATCCTTACAAGATCGCGTGTAGAGTAACCTATTATGTCCGTTGTTAGTGTCACCTATCTGTGATCTTTTTTCTCCATGAATATAATTTCTAAAACATTATAGGGCTATATAGCAGTGTTGATTATTCAATTAAAAAAATAAAACCAGTTAAAATGTTACTCAGGCGATCTTTTGCAATAACCGGTTGAGCGCAACAAAAACAAAAAAAAAACTAAAGCTCCACGCCTCTGACGGTTTACAGGCCACAGAAGATCCGTCAAAAAATCTGGGGTGTTCAGGTTGAAGAAGTTAACTCGTCAGCAAATACTCCCTGCCCTTTTTTTTCTAGCTCAAATTGTATAGCTTAAGATGATGCGAATGTTCCTGCTCTGCATTGGCAAGACGGGTGATGGCGAGTTTTGCCAAGTTGTCATGTGTGTGTGCATAAAGATGGCAAAAACATGGATGGGATGCTTGGAGTTGTGCTGCGTCTGAGATCCATGGGGATGTATTATCCTTTCCTAAACTAATATCTGTCCCCCATCTGTATGTTGAGCATGTAAGAATGCGAGACACTGAACTGCATATAATTTATATACAGTCCATGTGTGAGACCGATGACTATATCTCACATGCGCGACTAGTGTCAGCTGGATAGACACATATTCATCGTAATGAGCCCTGTACTTGCCTGGAAAAAATTTACGTGTCCAGCTCTGCCTCTATTGTCCAGTAACATGCAATACTCACATATAATTGGTTTAGAATTGCATCACCTTATCTGCCTCTAAACAGCGTTAAATGTGATTGGATAAACGGTTACATATCGAAAACTCAGCTCACATTAAATTAAAAAAAAAATCCCGATTGGCTCCAACCTGGTGCCCGTACCTCGTTCCACTTGCGCTGAAACTAAGGCCATGGTAACAATGACAGTAAATCCAACATGGCGGACCAGGTAGGTTTATCATTGAAATGTCTTTGTTTTGATATTTCTAGGAGGTGTCATGAAATGTCATTGTGGTCATAAATACATTTCGATATACCATGTTGATTACCGATCTCTATACATTTTTAGAACAAAGGGATAATTTTATTTTGGCATGTGTACTTGCCAACAGTGGCGTAGCCGGCGGGGGTGCTGAGACACGTCACTTTCTGACTGCAATTAGTCGGCTAGTTCTCAATCATTTTCATTTATTGACGCGTTTTCCAATTATTGTAAATGGCAACCGAAGACGCGGTTTCTCTCCGCATGCGTTCTAACAGCGAGTAAATCATGGGCTAAATTCAGTCCATTTGCGGAACACGAACAGAGAATTGGGTTGCACAAAACTAACGCTTAAAACAATTATTAGTCCTGACCTGTTCCTAATCGGGGAGAACAAGCCGCACCTGTTAACTGTGGAGTGCTCTCGGAGTGAACCTTCTGATAATAATGAAAATGACTGGGAACAAACGAACACTGTCTGTTTTCATTTTTACATGTCAGAGGTGAAACCATGAAGTGTTCGTGTAAGCCAAAAGTGTGAGGCTGCACGCTCATTTAATGTCATTAAATGCACTTGCAAATGTGTTATCCGTCTGACTGTATGTCATTTATCCAATATATTGTACATCATTGGCAGTTACCAAAGTTGCATGTCATTTCACAAAAAAATTCCTATGATCCCTATCAAATTTTGTGTGGAATATAGCTAAAAACGGCAGGTGGTCGATTGTTGGTGGTTGCCCCCAATTTTCCCAGTTTGTCATCATTACCGTCGATATCGGTCTTGCTGAGTAAATTTAGATCAATAAGGCAGGCTATTCACTGGTTTCAGAAGATCCCATAATTCATGCAAGGGAACTTTCCTCATAGACTATCTGTTTTCCAGCTTCGTGAAGTTGGCACCCCATGTGACGAAATCTGAATGAAACCCATTACATTTGTTTCCACTTTGTTTATGCATGTTTGTGCAGGCAAATTGAGAATTCATTGCCTGCTGCTGCTATTCGTTTTGGATGGAAATCCTAAACGTGTAATGTATTCGGCATGGTGACAATGGATTTTGGACTGTGTAACCACACTAATCCTTAACAGGAAAAAAATTTAAATGCCCATATTTTCAGCGAAGTGAAACACTTTTTATTGGTCTCGGTCTCGGTCTCGTCCTGCTCTGGTCATGGTCTCGAAATGGTCTGTCTTAGTCTTGGTCTCAGTCTTGTCTTGGTCTCGCTACCCTTTGGTCTTGGTAGTGTCTTGGTCTCAGCTAAAGCCGTCTTGTCTACATCACTACGTAAATGTGTGATCTTGCACAGTGAATCGTGAATTACCTGTATGCTACTACGTGCCCTCACGATTTACATACATCAGAGTATTCAATACCTAATAAGACACATAGCTGCAGGGGCATGAAATCTATCACACTCACCATGGCATCTATTTTTTTCTTCTTGGTTGATGCAATAATAATCTTTCACATTCCAGTCTTATTATTTTTAAGCGTGTGCATGTCTGTCTGTTGCTACTTGTTCCTGTGTGTGTAACAAGCAGAAGGGTACATGCTGTGCACTCACCGACAAAGGTGCACCATACGGTCTTAATGCTCCCTTAAAATAGCAGTTTAAAAGTGACGATTGACTATAGACCAGGTTTTTGTGGATCAGTCATGCAATTGCATTCTGCTACCTCAAGATAGCAACAAGCCAACTATACACCTGACCACACCTCATTTTTAGACAAACATGTACTTCGGCACTCATTTTGGTGCAAGCACCCTAGCTATTTTTGCAACCAGAGCACTGGACAGACAAAACTGTATCACTCATAAAATAGCAAAAAGACTTGCATCATGCTTTTAATGGCACAGGCATATTCCAGGATGACGATGCAAAGATTCACTGGGCTCAAGTTGTCAGGGTGGTTCACTGAGTATGAGGAATCATTTTCACTCATGAATTGGCCACCACAGACACTGGACCCTAAAAACCAGCTGATTGTCTTTGGAATGTGCTTTGGAAAGCCTATGGGTTTGACTCACCCATAGTCAAAACAATATCTCGGCTAAAAATAAAAGCAAATCTGGGCTGATTAATCATAGAGCTCTGCAAGGGTTTGCAATGAGCAATCTTAGGCCGGGCCACACTGCCTGCTGCTGCGTTGCTCTTCCGCTAGTCGCATGCATCTTTTTGTTTTGGTTCCCATGTTATTCAATGAGAGCGGCCACACTGCATGCCGAAGCTGCGTGTCTCACGCATGCAAAAGACGTGCTGCTCGCATGCGGAAAATATAGATTCGGACTCTTGTCAAATTTTTCCGCAGGACGCATGCGGAAAAAGGCAAACCAGAGCTGAAAACGACTGTCAGAAACAGTCATATCGCCATAAATACATGAATTTCGATTAACTGCTGAGGATGCGTGTCTGTTGCAAGCATGAGACAACCAAAAGATGTAACAACACTTCTGGCATGTTTATCATATTAAAAGCCCATTTATCTGGACATAATCCCTTCCGCTCGATTCAGCAATGCTTCGTGAAATATTGAAATATGTAGATGGAAATTTGCGACTTTCATCGTAGGCTGCTGTCACTAAAGGGTATGTAGCCTATGGAAAAGTATTTCGTCATTCTCAACTTATTTTTAAAAACTTTAATACGACGTTGCTTGTTTTATTTCAGATTTTTGGACTTTGTGGGAATATGCCATTAATTGCGGTGCCAAGCCAATGAACATAGCTTATTGTGATGATGAATAAAGTATCAGAGCAGTACTTTTCCGTATCTCTCACTCTGGCCATGACACCCCCGCGATCGATGAACCTACATACGACTCCCCACTTGTATCAGCAAGTTCAGGTGATTGTTTCCACTTGTAAAGAGAGAAAAAAAAACTAAGCTGGATACAGCATGGACCTACAAAACATCCTTTGGATATAATGGCCAGACGAACGTACAGCACACCAGCCAGTTTCTAAATGGTCTGAACTCTTCCTTTCACGGTCGTTCGGCGCCTAGCCATAACGAATGATTTCAGCCTTGGGTAATGTAAATAAGATCGCTTTTGAAAGCACATTCCACACCCCGACACCCTCCCACTACCCGAAATTACCTTCGGAGAGAGCAAGACCAATTCAAAGGGTTTGCTGTGTATTGTAATGCGATCGTGTAATTAGATTGTTTGTATGATACGCTCAAGCATGCACCCCCCCACTGTCAATACACAATATAAATCACGTGTAGTAGGCTATAACGACGCGAGACGAAATAATATATTATTTTATAGTGATTTTTTTGGGCAAAGTCGTGCAGAGCCAGAGTTGGAAGGAGGAGCCCGCAGCAGAGCAGACGCAGCAGACACGCAGGCAGTGTGACCGAGACGCTTGCGACCAGCGGTTGCAGTGCTGCACTTGCGGAAGACGCAACGCAGCAGCAGGGAGTGTGGCCCGGGCCTTATGGGCGTCCAGTGTCAGCACTAGACTGAATATCATGGGCGGGCCATAGGTTTCCATGCTGCACTGAAACTGAGAAAAATGACTTGAAAGGTAGGATACTCAAAATCGGGCAATTAGTTGTTTTAATGAAGAAAAGTGAAAAAATCTTGCGCTCAAGTCCGACCTTTGACCCTAATTTGTCAGTTACTGTACTCTGCCTTTGTATCACGTTCTAAAATTAAGGAGTCGTGCAAAGGCAAAAGGTAATAACTTGCATGAATTCAATATTTGGTTGCTGTTTACTGTCTAACAGACCATTATAAGAGCACTCACCTAAGGTGTAAGGAGCAGCAAGTTTTATTTTTTCTGGTTATAAAAGAGCATGACATTAGCCAGCATTTCCACCATGGTTTTTACTTTCTACCCCTGTGGCACATTACTTATGAGCTGTTGAATAGGCCTATACCCAATTCCAAGTTTTGGAGTAGGGGAAATATCTTGACACATAACTGGAACACTTTGCAATATTTTTTGGTCATTCTCGGCAGTTTGGTAGGCCATCCTTTGGGCAACATTCACAAAGAGGGGCAATCGTTGAAACTTTAGCCGTTTTCTGTTCAGGATTACCCAAATTAAGTCCTTGAAAATCCTTCAAAAATGGTCCAGAATGCATCAAAATCCATTTTTTGGTGATTACGCTGACAAAACCAAATGGACGTTGCTCATATTGTAGGTTCAATCATGACTGTGTTTGGTGCATGTGTGTACCAAATATCGGCAAAATCGGCTGAATCCAGGTTATCACCCTTTGCATGGTCGATCCGTTTCATGACACTTGTAGGGCCCTATGATTTCCGCAATATTGGAATCACAGATGGAATCGCGGAATAGGCCAAACAAAACGGAATGATATAAAGCCACATTTCCACCAAACTCTAAACAAAATATTTGTGCTTCCAGATTACATTCACAGTCAAGGTAAAAACATGAATGCACGTTACAATGTGAGCAGCCTTCGTCATATTCACCTGCCCCAAGGGTTCGAGCAACACATCTCTTCGGTGCTACAGAAGATATCTGCGAAGAAGTTTTTCATTTTTGTTAACGAGAATCATCATTTGTCATCTTATGTTAGTTTAACAACTTATCAAACCGTGAAATAGCCTACAGTAGTTCTTTTCACTTAGTGATTTGTGTGTGTGCAAATTATGACATAATGTCGTCCCACCAGTGGTGAAATAATAGCTGATGCATCTTTGTGTCAATTTGTTCATGTTTAATCATAACTGTAGAACATTTTTTCCCAGGATGGATTATACAGTGTTGGGATTACTGAACTAATGTTTCTTAAAAATCAAAAAATAAATGAAATATAGCTGATGCATCAGAATCAGACACCTGTTGATTTGTGGGGATTATAAATGATTAAAAAGGGGCAGTCAGAATAATACGTCAGTATGGCCATTGTCTGCCTTTTTAACTGTTGCTTACACTTCCTTTAAAGAGACAATTTTATTTTGTAGTATTATTTTAGGTTAAAAAAATTCTTTCATCACAGTGCAGTGTTACATTGCATCATTATGCAGCAGTTGTTCTGACTTTAAGGACTGAGGAAAATGGAGGGTAGCATCAACTAATTTAAGGTTATTTCTATTTTATTGCTGAACATTTTATTCATTAACATAAATAGCACACTCTCTCTGATGGTAAAATTGGTGTAATTGGTAAAAAACGGAATTCCAAATAATTAAAATGGAATCTGGGAGAAATCATGGATTTCATAGGGCCCTACACTTGGGCAAATTAATAGAATGTTTTGTCTTAATTTAGTAAAAGAAAATATGTGGAATCACTCATTTACTTCAGTTATTCAGTTGGTGCTAAGCACTGCAGAAAAAGTGAGTTTTGTCCATTTAAAAAGGCACGCATCAGCTGATAAACTGGTTTTACTAAATGTGAAGTATGTGAATTATAGTATGTCGCATCATTGTACTTAAAATATGTGAGCCTACAGTGAGAACTGATAAATTCACTGATTTCAAATTTGACCTCACCCCACTCCATATCAACAACATTATTCAGGGGGCAAAATGCGCATTTAATTGAGCAAGAGTCAACCTGTTCAACATGAGCGCCCCTGGATTTTCTGACGGAACCTCTATAGCCTGTAGACTATCAGAGGCATAGATGCCTCAGGCTTTTTTTTGTTGGCAAACTTGCACTCAACCTGTTCATGATCCAGATCACCTGAGCAACAATTATGCTAATGCAAACTCTCACTCTCTCTAGTCTGTACTGTCAACTCTGCTTTCTGCTGAAGGTTTAATAGGTCTGTTTGTCGGCATTATCATATCATATTGCCTTTTGACTTTGCGAAGTACAGTACCTAGTTTTCCCATGGGAACATTTGAATCTCAGATTTCAGGGATGTCCTCAGTCATCTGCCCATATTAGTAGAGGATTGTGGAAACACCACTTGAGTGACAAACATTGTTAGTTAGAAAGTTAGTGCAATCACTTAGTCAAACTTAGATGCAAGACATTCGATCACTAGGATGTTGGAACGGTTTTGTCCGTATTGCAGAGAGCAGTTCTACGAAGGACTGGAAGTGGAAGAAAGAGCTCAAGGGCAGAGGTGGATTTGGTTGTAGTTTTAATAAACATAATAGTACCAAAACAGAAAAAGGAACAGAGGTTCCTAAGCAGCACGCTATAGTAATACACTTCTACAAGTAGGAAGGCAAATTAAGATATGACGTTCCTTTGAAAAGTTAAATGTGTTGGTGTGGGCAACAAGCAGCACGGATTCTTGGTTTCCAGTGAAAATACGCGAGTTCGGAAATAAAGCCAGTACAGACTATGATATCACAGGCATGAGGTTACACAGAATTCACAAGGAGCCTGGGAGAAGCTCAGCCTTAAATAGCCACCGCTACCACGAATACAGAGAACAAGTACAATTGGTAACTGAATAATTTGAATAATTAACAAAAGTTCTCTCCGGAATTCAGTAGACCAGTGAGCTGGACGGCTGGGCGTGTATCCTTACAGATGTAAAACGTTAAGAGTGCCAAAATCATCAACATTATGTAAATTATGATTTGAACTAAAATGAGCTTTGCCAAAATAAGTTACTCCTAAATTTATCATATTTAAAGCCGTTGACCAAAGGTAAATTTAGCACTGATATTCGGAAATATTTCTTCACCCAAAGAGTAATTTGGATGTGGAATAGCTTGCCTGACCACATTGTTGAGGCAGAGACCTTGGAGGTTTTCAAGAGCAGGCTTGACTTAAAACTAAATACTATTGAGTCATTGAGTACCTGAAGGGATATATTCTCAATATTATAAAGAAACCGGCAAGCCGAGTTGGGCTGAATGGCCGGCTCTCACTAGCTTACTAACAGTTTTACATTTACTGTCATGGAGGGAAAGCCAAAAATAAAGACTGTTAATGTGCTAGTAATTTAAACATCTGACATAACTATTAAATATTGAAGATTTATGGCATTTTTCTGCGCGAAAATATTAATGACAAATTTCCTGTCATAATACTTTTTGAAGACAGTTCTGGAGATATTACACTGTAGCACTGCATCACCAGATATAAAGCAAGTAAGCATATTCAAGTCTGAAATTCAATTCAGCTTTTGTCAGAAAGAGAAAATGAATGATTGATATCATTACAGAATGTTGATTTCAGTCCATTTATGGGAAAAGTCTGTGTTTTCGGTCCATGTACGTAGAGGTGGGGTCAGCCATCCTGTCATAGACACAAACATTTCCGTAATTAATGTCTTAATCTATCCTATCTAAAAAAAAAACTTCATAAAACTCAATCAAATATTAACTCCAAATCAATCATTCTGGCATAGTGACGGTTGGCTGTTAAACTCATTCAATGTCAAGAATATAAGATGCTGTCTTAAATAGAGCAGTAAATGATGCAAGGCGAACCTATAAATAACTGTGGGTATCATTAAGCAATTTTGTAGAGAATATTTCAAACTCCGCAGACCGAAATAATTCTATGGCAGGGTCCTTAAGCATTCTGCCAGTACCACAATCTTGTAGGACACAAAATAAATGTACTGCAATGTTATGGATGCCCACACATTCCTATTAAATCTGATGGCATGCACTGTAAATATAGAATAAAAATTGTTGGAACTGAATCAGTATACATCAACTATTCTGTTACTCTTGTGTGTGCAGTGCCTCAAGTGAAAGTCATTGTGGGCAGACACCTGGTTATTGTCTCCTGGGTCAACCGGCAGGTGTGGTTGCAGGAGGAGGAGCGGGAGGAGGAGGACGAGCTGCTGCTAAAGCAGCGATTAATTGCATAATTAAAGGCAGATATATTGCATGATTCGTCCCACTTGATACCTAAAATGTAAAAGATAAAAGAATAAACAAATTCACAGCTTGATCATCATGTTTAATGTTTTTCACTTGACATAAATATTTAAAGAATTATATACACAAAGGTTCAGCTTCAATACAATTTTATTCGCATAAAAGATATCATGTGGAGCGACTATATAGAATTATAATGTGCCTGTCCTTCATTCATTTTCTTGGGTTTTATTTAAAGTATCACACACTGAATTAATAACGATGCCTAAATAATTTTAAGTAATGAATAACACCAGCGACTATTTTTGCTTGAAGAATAGAATGTGCCTGTACCTGCCTGTCACCCGATGAACTGCTAGAACGTGCCACACGCTTTTTTGCAACATTATCCTGGGAAAACAAAACCACCAATAAGCTAATACACTCATTAAAAATGAACAGATCTATTAAAATATTGAACTTTGATGCTTATTGTGGAGTTGTAATTAATTAAGGCATATAAAGCACCTATTGGGAATGAGAATCAGAATCAATTGCCTGTACAAGCAAATATCCTAATTAGCAAATGAGTTGCAAAGTAAATAACACAAACATTACATACAAAACATATGAATATCATAACATTTTGTTAATGAAATAACTTACATCAACAGCCAGGCTCATTCCAATGATGCACAGCAGCAAGATGGCAGTCTTCATATTTTATCCAGTCACTTAAAAATTAATAATTTTTGACAGTTTTATTAATGAATGAATCAATTAATCAATACAATCAAAAGTTTAAAAAAAAAATCTATAATTTAGTGATCCCCTCTCTTGTCTCGCTTTCTCTTAGTGAATAATAATCTTCAATAAGTTATTGAACGCATGAAAAGTGTTTCTGAAAAAAAGATAGAACTGAATATGTTGAGGTTGGACCTACCTTTTCTTCCACTTTCAATTAGGCTGCAGAGGTTTGATTTGAATCTCTGAGTCTGATTAGACTCTCTGCAACCCATCTTTATATAGTCATTGTAGCCATCTTTGTTTTCAGTGCTAATATTATGATGTACACATTGCCAAATGAATACATATTTTGTAATGTTCAATGACCGTTTCAAGTCGGGAGGAACTCGCAACAATAGGATTAAAACTAGATACGATATTCAGAGCTGAGAATTGTAATTAATGGCGTGGTAACATCAGTCAAGCTGAAAGAACAAGTTGCATCAAAGTATTACACATAATAAGTCTGCAGTAAGTGATGGCCAGCTCATTCTTTGCATTTTGCTTCTATACATGGATGAATCACAAAATCTCAGATTTAGGCAGGATATGCTATGTCTGTTATGGTCTCCAAATACCTACCCCTCTAGGGGGATGACTGATAAGACAGCAGGAATGACAGAGTTTGCCAGTATAAAGGAGTCTTGGCTTTATTCTGAATAATTAGTAAATACCTAAATGTAGTGTTGAAGTACTCAAGACCGGTCTTGGTCTCGAGACCACTTTTACATGGTCTTGGCCTTGTCTTGGTCTTGACACTCTCTTGTCTTGGTCTTGTCTTGATCTCGGACACAACAGTCTCAAGGGGATTTCAAAATCCAGGCAAGCAGCTGGTCCTGGTACATCCTCATTATTTCTACACAGCCTTCTTTAAATGCAGCCAGTAAGAGGCATCTATTTTAAAAACATGTTACAAAGTATATTTTTCCCTGCCTGCACAGTCTCCTGTACCGTCTCTCTGTCTCATCTCACAACATATGCACAATGAATTAGTCGAGTGAATCAGTATATTATAAGGTTCTCCTATAACAACAAGGCAATCAGAGATAGCAGACCTGGCCCCAGCCACGGGCTGACAAACAGACTGACAGAAACAAACACACACACACACACACACCCAGACATGATCATTGCTTAACCTGGCCCCCTAGGGGAGGGGCCAGGTAATAACAAAGAAAAAAAAGGTTTCTGCTGTGCAGATTTTGTCAAATCGCCCTGACCGAGACTCTTGGTAATAGGATTGGGTTCAATTACAATTTAAAATTACAATTACAGTAATTGTTATCAATTACTGGTGTAATTGTAATTTAATTTCCGTTCGATTTTTCTTAATTGGAAAGTAATTATAATTGTAATTGAACATTCTGTCCAGAAAGTAATTGAAATTACTGCACAATTAAAATCAATTGTAAATGAAAAACGTAATTGAACCCAACCCTGGCCGGTACAATGTCAACTCTCAACTTGCAGAGGACACATGCCGAGAGGAAAGCTAACAGACTGCTCTTAAACTCAGTGAGGAAAAAAACTCCCAAACATCTCAAGATCAAACAGAACTTGAACATACTTAGTATATTATTGTAAAAATGTTGTACATGCATGCACGGTATAATCTGTTCAGGACTCAAAATGTAAGTAGTTTGCAAGCATCTGCTGACTAACCCTGGTGAACTGCAGTTAATCTCACTAGCTCTAGCAGAGTGAACGGACACAGGTAAAGTCAGTTACCACTAGCATTTTATTAAGTAAATTTCCTCGCAAATCAACTGGATGAAGCATATTGCTACTCAGTTATAGTAATGGGGAGCTGGAACGGATTTACAAATGAATGGCTTTGAAGTTTTGAGGATAGCTATGTATGCAGGGTAACTACTGAGGGTATTATAAATGTCCTGGTGTCATGTTGAGTGTTCTGAAATTTTGTGTCTTCTATTGCTTTATCCGATGCCACCAGCCAGATCAAAATAGCTAAAAACTGCAGGTGGTCAACTGTTGGTGGTTGTCCCGTTTGCCCAGTTTGTCATCATTACCGCTGATATCAGTCTTGCCAAGTAAAATTAGATAAATAAGGCAGGCTATTCACTGGTTTCAGAAGATCCCAAAGTTCATGCAAGGGAACTTTCCTCATAGGCTATCTGTTTTCCAGCTTCGGGAAGTTGGCACCCCATATGACGAAATCTGATGAAACCCATTACATTTGTTTCCATTTTGTTTGTACACGTTTGTGCAGGCAAATTGAGAATTCATCGCCTGCCGCTGCTATTCGTTTTGGATGGAAATTAATGTCTCCGGCGCGTTGACAATGAATTTTGGACTGTGTAACTATACCAATCCCTAACAGGAAAAAAATTAAATGCCTTTAAAGTCTCAGTCCTTTGAAAGGGCAATAATAGGTGTTATGCAGTTGCTACACACGATTACTTTCACCCAAACACTGCCCATATTTACAGTGAAGTGAAACACTTTTTTTGGTCTCGGTCTCGTTTGCTCTTGGTCATTGTTTCAAAATGGTCTGTGTTGGTCTTGGTCTCGGTCTTGTCTTGGTCTCGCTACCCTTTGGTCTTGTGAGTGTATTGATGGTATTCGATCCGCGTCATCAACGTTCGATGCGGCCATATTGTTGACATCCCCACTAATATTCCTGACTAGACTCTATCGAGAGGCTCTTACCTCACATTCTTTAGCGATCGTATGAACGGTTGGTTCAACATGGTTTGCTGTGTGGTTCACGGCTGTTCTAATGACAGCAAAAAAAAAAAAAAAAACGGTGTTAATTTCTTTGCAATACCCACTGTGAGGAAAACGAAAAGAGGGAAGAGACAGAGAGGACTTGCGCCAGCGGAAGAGAGACCTACGGCTAGCTAGAATCAATAGGAGAGACTTCAGGCAACTGCTTACAGCAAAGTCTGTTCGGATCATTTTACCTCAGGTAACGTTGGAGTTAGATAAGCCACTTTCCCCAGTAAAGTGTGAGCATAGCATTTAATCACTGGTAGTTAACGGTTTTATTAGTCAGAGATCGTTTTGTCAGACAGGGAATGTTGTTTGATGTGATAAATGATGCAAGGTGCTGCTACCGGGGCCTGACATCCTTTTGGTAGGAGGCGACATCAAGACAGCTGATATGATTTTCGATAAGTAAGCTGAAAAGGCAGAATCCTCAGTGGATGACCAAAAGTATTCGTAGGATGTTGAGGGAAAAGAGGAATCTTTATAAGATGTACATAAAGGATAACAATGAGAATACTAGGGCTGAATACTGTAAAATGCGGGCTGTGGTAAAAAAAGAGCTGAGAAATGCTAGAAGACTGAATGAAAGACAAATAGCAGAGGGGGCAAAACCTAACCCTAAGCGCTTCTTTCAGTACTGTAGCAGAAAAAGGAAAGTTAAAGAGCAGGTTAAGTACATAGAGAATAAAAATGGATCGCTGCTATATGATAACAAGCATATTGCGGATGCCTTAAACAGTTACTTTGTTGAGAATTTTACCTCAGAGGGGGTCTTTATTTGGCCAGAGGGCATGTCAAATGCTCAAGATTATTTAGCGGAAATTGAGGTTCGGGATAACGAAGTATTAGAAAAGTTGCATAAACTAAAAGCAGATAAGGCGGCGGGTCCTGATGGCTTATATCCTAGAGTGCTCAGCGAAGCTGGTGAGTTCATCTTTAAGCCGCTATCCGCCATCTACAGACGGTATTTAGAAACTGGAGAAATACCAAATGATTGGAAAGAGGGCAATATAATACCAATATATAAGAAAGGAGACTGTACTGAGCTAGGAAACTACAGACCAGTGAGTTTAACTTGCATTTCGTGCAAAATATTGGAATCTATCATAAAAGATGAGCTGGACTTATTTCTTGAACATAACAGTATCTTGAGGGATAGCCAACATGGTTTTCGGAAGAGAAGGTCATGCCTAATAAACCTTCTGGAATTTTTTGAAGAGGCCACCAGGACTTACGACCAGAGCAGGGCTTGTGACATCATATACTTGGATTTTCAGAAAGCATTCGATACAGTACCGGATAAGAGACAAATTTTTAAAATGAGCTCCATTGGAGTTACAGGAGGTATTCTGAAGTGGATTCAAAACTGGTTACAGGACAGAACACAAAGAGTAGTGGTCAGTGATATCTCATCTGAGCTGGGTATGGTGGGGAGTGGCGTCCCCCAGGGATCGGTGTTGGGACCCCTGCTATTCCTCATTTACATTAATGACCTTGATAGGAATATTGAGAGCAGATTGGTATATTGAGAGCAGATTGGTTATATTTGCAGATGACACTAAATTGGGGGGTTTGGCAAATAGTCTAGGGTCCACTAAAGTGATTCAGGATGATTTGGATAGAATCCAGAATTGGGCAGAAATGTGGCAAATGAAATTTAATCTAGCAAAATGTAAAGTTGTACATGTAGGTAATAAATACATTAAATGGGATTACTTCATGGGAAGTTTACAACTGGAATGTGCTGCACAAAAGAAAGATCTGGGAGTGATTGTTGACAAAACCCTCACAAGTTCTAGCCATTGTGCCGTAGCAGTTAAAAAAGCTAATCGGATGTTAGGATACATTGCCTAAAGTATTGAGTACAAATCTAAGGAGGTGATGTTTCTTCTGTACAACACGTTCGTTAGACCACACCTGGAGTATTGTGTACAGTTCTGGGAACCATACTTTAAGAGAGATATAGAGGCTCTAGAGAAAGTTCAGAGAAGAGCCACTAAGCTTATTCCAGGTATAAAAGATGAAAGCTACGAGAAGAGACTGAAAATCCTTAATCTCTTTAGTCTTAGGAAAAGGAGACTCAGGGATGATTTGATTGAGGTCTTTAAATATGTTAAAGGGATTAACAAAGTGAATTATGTAGGATAAGTGTTGTTAGTAGAACTTGGGGTCACAAATGGAAGTTGACTAAAGGTAAATTTAGCACTGATATTCGGAAATATTTCTTCACCCAAAGAGTAATTTCAATGTGGAATAGCTTACCTGACCATATTGTTGAGGCAGAGACCTTGGGGGTTTTCAAGAGCAGGCTTGACCTAAAGCTAGATACCATTGAGTCATTTAGTATCTGAAGGGATATATTCACAATAGTATAAAGAAACTGGCAAGCTTAGTTGGGCTGAAAGGCCTGTTCTTGCCATTCATGTTATGTTATGTTATGTTATAATTGACTTACGAGATTCACAGTGAGCTAAGTTAATGTTGAATGGAGTTATTAACTGCATCCAAAAGCGCCAAAATTAAATCCTCGTTCTGTAGCTACACTGGCGAAACGTCGGTTTTGGCGTCAGCATTAAGATTTTGTATTTGTGTCTTAAGACGCTGTAAAATGCCCGGTTAGCAGTCTCTTATTGCACAACAGAAATAGCCAGTTAAAACGCCATAAAATTCCCGGTTAAGACACTGAAATACAAAATATTAATGCGGACATAAAACGTTTTGGACCAAACGCAAGTTTACAGAACAAGGATTTAATTTAGGCGCTTTGGGAGGCAGCCAATGTTAGCTTAGTTATATGAAATAGTTCCAGGACTCCTTATGCCTTCAGCTCCTGCGCCGTGTAGGCGTACACTGTGAGGATTAAATAGTGGCAAATATCGGGGTAATCCATGGCAGGCAGCAAAGATATATCTCGGCTAAATGCTGCTCAGTCCTATTCATATGGATTGACGCCAATTAAACAAATTTTCTCGTCATAGCACGATGAGGATGCCATGACGCCTCGTTTAACTCAATTGAAATCTTCGCTCTGCTTCTCAGCGGCATGTCAACAATATGGTCGCATCGAACGTTGATGACGGGCATCGAATACCATCAATTGGTGTCAGCTAAAGCGGTCAAGTTCAGGGTGGCCCCAATTTCCTCACCCTGCTCAGAATCGAATGTGTCCGCGACTGATTCAGAATCGCGAAAATTCTCTGAAAGGTAATCTTCCTCTGGCTGTCGCAAATCAAATTGAGTATCCCATTCCAAGCCCTCCTCTGCCCCCTTTTCTTTTTTAGGAGGGTACGGTGAGACAACCTCCTCACACTCGCTCCAGGCATCAGCCTGCCCCGTAGTTTGATGTCTGGAAAAACGAGTCACATTCTCTCTACAATGGGACCAAAAATTGGCACCCCAGTGGACGATAGGATTATTCTGTTCCCCCCAAGTGATGCAAGGCGTATGTTCCTGTAGCAAAGAATGGCCTAAAACAGTGGGAAAAGCAGGGGAACAGATTATAAAGAATTGAACCTCCTCAAAGTGGCCACCAAAGGAAAAGAACATATTTAGCAGTTCAGAAACTTAGGTTATAACTCCCGTTCCAAGCGGGCGACCGTCCAAAGTTCTGATAGAGCGTGACTGTGAAAGAGTAACGGTGGGAACGGAGTGCTACCTAGCCCACTCAATATCCATGAAACAATTTACTGCGCCCGAATCCACGATCGCTTCGATAATAACTCTTGCTCCCCACAATCAGTTCAACGGGGATTAATGATCGGAAGGGAAATTGGGGTTTCCCGTTTTCCCTGAAGCTTCGGGCAATGTGGACATGTATGACCCAGCTTATTACAATTAAAGCAGATTATTCTTCTGCGAGTAGGTTTATGAGTCAGACTGTCAAATGAACTATCAACTTGCATGGGCTCAACCTGAGTAGAATTTTCAGTGGGTGGAATAGGAGCCGCACACTTGCCTCAAGCAACTTTAGCCCCATTGTCAGCAAGCAGCAATCTGTTTAGCTTCTCCCTGTTACGTTCGCGAACGCGGTTGTCAATTTGCACAGTAGTGTGAACTAAAGAGTCTAAAGTCGAACAGAATTCCAATGTTGCCGACGCGTCTTTTATCTCCTTAGTAGGAGCATGACTGGGCACAGTCAGAAGAGGAGCCTCCGGCCAGCCTGCCTCTGTAGCTAGAGAGGGAAATACGATGAGAACTCAGCTGCACTTTCTTTTCCCTGTTTAAGGTGCATCAAACGCATAGCCGTGTCCTGACCACAAACATCTTGATCAAATACTAACACCATCTCCCTCACAAGAGCCTCCTCAGAATTTACGACCAGTGAATTAGATCTGATTAGTGGTTCGACCCAATTGTGCGCTGTGCCAGCCAACAGGGATAATATAAATGCCACCCGAGAATCCTCATTAAAAAATCGTGACGTCTGGGCCTTAAAAAATATTCCATATTGGGCGATGAAATCCTTACATTTACCGGCCTCGCCGTAATATCTTTGGGGCAGTTGACACTTTGGTTTTCGGGGAAGGTGTATGGGTGATGCTTGTGCAACATTTTATGAAACTTGTGTAGACAGGGATCTAATTCTCTTGGTCAAGCTTAAAGGTATAGTTGGTAATCCTGTTTAGAAACTCTTTTTCTTATACTGGGTGAAATGGTCCATCTATCCTAAGAGTAGTCAATACATTTTGTATTCAGAAAAAGGAACAAAAAGAATCAGACCTCTGTGTCATGATGACTGTATGGGGTGAGATGGATTGGATTTTTTCAGTTAAATTAGAATCATCAGTGTCACATGTTAAAAAAGATGATGGTTAAAGAATACAGGATTAGTAAAGGACTTGATAGAAACATATTTGCTGTCATACATTCTTTTATCCTTGTCAGCTTCTACAAATGAAGGCCTACCTCCTAAAAGCTGAAAAACTAAATTAAAACTAGTCAATTCCTCAAAATAAAAACTAAACTAAAACTGCTTAATCTCATCTTCAGCTAACTAAAACTAAACTGAAATAAAAAAGTAAACTGTAAAACTAAATAAAAATAAAAACCAATGAAAATTTCAAAACTATAATAACCTTGCATCAAACCCAATATTCCATTTCGCCTTATGTTGGCGCTTGACCTTAATACAGGCCTCAAAAGTGCTTAACAGAAAAAGCGCGCAAGCCAGGGGGAGAATACGCGCAAGTGTTTTTTGCCTGAGAAACCTAGCCAATGAGGAAAGTTCCCTTACATGAATTCGAGTCCTTAACAGATTACACCGTGCATGCATGTACAACATTTCTACTATATTATACTAAGTATGTTCAAGTTGTGTTTGATCTTGAGGTGTTTGGGAGTTCTTTTAATGAAAATTAAATTACATTTACAAAAGTAATTGATAACAATTACTGTAATTGTAATTGAAAAAAGTAATTGGATCCAACCCTAGTACCGGCAGTCTCGGTCAGGGTGATATGACAAAATCTGCACACAGCAGAAACCTTTTTTTTCTTTGCAAAGAATCTTTATGCGAAATAACAATCTGTAAAGGAAAACCTTATAATCGATGAATTAGCTGATATTTTTACTGATTCACTGGACTAATTAATTGCCTTTCTGTTGTGAGACGAGACAGAGAGACGGGACAGGAGACCGTGCAGGCAGGGAAAAATATACATTTTTACATGTTTTTGAAATAAATGCCTCTTATTGGCTGCATTCAAAGAAGGCTGTGTAGAAATAATGAGGATGTACCAGGACCAGCTGCTTGCCTGGATTTTGAAATCCCCTCAAGACTGTTGTGTCCGAGATCAAGACAAGACCAAGACCATGTAAAAGTGGTCTCGAGACCGAGACCGGTCTTGAGTATTACAGCACTACATTTAGGTATTTGCTAATTATTCAGAATAAAGCCATGAATGTTTTATATTGGGAAACTCATTCCTTCTGTCTTCTCAGTCATCCCCCTGGAGGGGTAGCTATTAGGAGACCATAAAAGACATGGCATATCTTGCTTAAAACTGAGATTGTGCGGTTCATCCATGTATAGTTGCGTAATGCAAAGAATGAGCTGTCCATCACTTACTGCAGACTTATTATGTGTAATGCTTTGATGCAACTAGTTCTTTCAGCTTGACTGAAGTTACCACGCCATTAATTACAATTCTCAGTTCTGAATATAGTATCTAGTTTTAATCCTATTGTTGCTAGTTCCTCCCAACTTGAAACGGTCATTGAACATTACAAAATATGTGTTCATTTGGCAATGTGTACACCATATCAGCACTGAAAACAAAAATGGGTACAATTACAGTAAAAACTTGAGCTGCAGAGAGTCTAATCAGACTCTGAGATTCAAATGAAACCTCTGTAGCCTTATTCAAAGTGGAAGAAAATTTAAGTCCAAACTCAACATATTCAGTTCTATCTTTTGTTCAGAAACACTTTTCATGCGTTCAATAACTTATTGAAGATTATTATTCAGTAAAATATAGCAAGACAGGAGAGGGGATCACTAAGTTTTTGAATTTTTTTTTTTAACTTTTGATTGTATTGATTGATTTATTTATTTCCATGAGCTACACTGATTAATAAAACGATCAAAAATGATTCATTTTTAAGTGACTGGGTAAAATATAAAGACTGCCATCTTGCTGCTGTGCATCATTGGAATGAGCCTGGCTGTTGATGTAAGTTATTTCATTAACAAATCATTATGATATTCATGTGTATTGTATTTAATTTTTGTGTTATTTACCATGCAATTCTTTTACTGATTAGGATATTTGCTTTTACAGGCAACTGATTTTGATTCTCATTCCCAAGAGGTGCTTTATATGCCTTAATTAACCAGGCTTATGACATCGGAGGCGACGGGGTATATCCCCGAACGCCCCCAATCGTCCAATTCCCCAGTCCTTGAACAGACCTTGAATAGACTTTCATTTGAACTTAATTTCAGGTCAATCAGTCAAATGGCTCTGAAGATATGGCCAAAATGGTAATTTTCCATCACAAAGCGCCATCTGGTGGCAAAATATTGAACCATACAGGTATGATGTCATCATGTGACATTGTGTGGTCATGACCTTGCAGTTGCATATAGTTTCATGTCAATTGGAGAAATACACTCAACAAAAATATAAACGCAACACTTTTGTTTTTGCTCCCATTTGTCATGAGATGGACTCAAAGATCTAAAATTCATTCCAGATGCACAATATTACCATTTCTCTCAAATATTGTTCACAAATCTGTCTAAATGTGTGATAGTGAGCACTTTTGCTTTGCTGAGACAATCCATCCCACCTCACAGGTGTGCCACATCAAGATGCTCATCAGACACCATGATTAGTGCACAGGTGTACCTTATACTGCCCACAATAAAAGGCCACGCTGAAATGTGCAGTTTTGTCTCACAGCAAAATGCCACAGATGGCGCAAGCATTGAGGGAGCGTGCAATTGGCATGCTGACAGCAGGAATGTCAACCAGATCTGTTGCTCGAGCATTGAATGTTCATTTCTCCACCATAAGCCGTCTCCAAAGGCGTTTCAGAGAATATGGCAGCACATCCAACCGGCCTCACAACCGCAGACCACGTGTAACCACACCAGCCCAGGACCTCCACATCCAGCAGGTTCACCTCCAAGATCGTCTGAGAGCAGCTACTCAGACAGCTGCTGAAACAATTGGTTTGCATAACCAAAGAATTTCTGCACAAACTGTCAGAAAACGTCTCAGGGAAGCTCAACTGCATGCTCGTCGTCCTCATCGTGGTCTTAACCTGACTCCATATCGTCGCCATAACAGACTTGAGTGGGCAAATGCTCACATTCGATGGCGTCTGGCATGTTGGAGAGGTGTTCTCTTCACGGATGAATCTCGGTTTACATTGTTCAGGGCAGATGGCAGACAGCGTGTGTGGCGTCGTGTGGGTGAGCGCTTTGCTGATGTCAATGTTGTGGATCGAGTGGCCCATGGTGGTGGTGGGGTTATGGTATAGGCAGGCATCTGTTATAGACGAAGAACACAGGTGCATTTAATTGATGGCAATTTGAATGCACAGAGATACCGTGATGAGATCCTGAGGCCCATCGTTGTGCCATACATCCATGAACATCACCTCATGTTTCAGCAAGATAATGCACGGCCCCATGTTGCAAGGATCTGTACACAATTCTTGGAAGCTGAAAATGTCCCAGTTCTTGCATGGCCAGCATACTCACCGGTATGTCACCCATTGAGCATGTTTGGGATGTGCTTGACCGGCGTATACGACAGCGCGTACCAGTTCCCACTAATATCCAGCAACTTCGCACAGCCATTGAAGAGGAGTGGACCAACATTCCACAGGCCACAATTGACAATCTGATAAACTCTATGCGAAAAAGATGTGTTGCACTGCATGAGGCAAATGTTGGTCACACCAGATACTGACTGGTTCTGAGTCCCCAGACCCCCAATAAAGCAAAAACCGCCCATTTCAGGGTGGCCTTTAATGTGGACAGTCTAAGGTACACCTGTGCACTAATCATGGTGTCTGATGAGCATCTTGATGTGGCACACCTGTGAGGTGGGATGGATTGTCTCAGCAAAGCAAAAGTGCTCACTATCACACATTTAGTCAGATTTGTGAATAATGTTTGAGAGAAATGGTAATATTGTGTATCTGGAATGAATTTTAGATCTTTGAGTCCATCTCATGACAAATGGGAGCAAAAACAAAAGTGTTGCGTTTATATTTTTGTTGAGTGTATAATCAGCGATTCCCAACAGAACCCCCCCCTCTATGACTGCCACCTGCCACCTAAGTCTCAACTTAGGCTTAAAAGTCCTTTTGTGAAAGTCCGTAATGAGGTTCTTGTCTAGGACGTGATGTGCAGGGATCCACGAGCGTTCCTCAGGGCGGTATCCTTCCCAGTCCATCAAGCACTATAGGCCCCTTCCTCGCCGACGAACGTCCAGCAGCTTGTGCACCATGTAAGTTTCTCATCTATCGATGAGCCCAGGGGGAGGAGGATTGGTCGGGGCAGGGGTGTGGAGGGAAATCAGTGCAGGCTTAATACATGACACATGAAAGCCTGGGTGGATACGGCTCATAGAGGCTGGTAGCTTACGTTTAACTGAAATGGGGTTAATGATCTTCTCTATCACAAAAGGACCAATGAAACGGGGGGCTAACTTGCGTCTTTCAGTCCTTAAAGCAATGTCCTTTGACGAAAGCCAAACTCGTTGTCCTACTTTGTACTGCGGTGGAACTAAGCGACAACGGTTAGCCTGGCGACTCATCTCATCAGCAGCTTTCAGGAGAGCGGAACGGGTTTCCTCCCACGTCCTTCGGCACCTCTGAAGGAATTCCTGGATGTTTGGAACATTGACTTCGACCTCCTGTGAGGGGAACAGAGGCAGTTGGTAACCGAGACAAGCTTGGAAGGGGGACACACCTGAGGCAGGGGTGGGAAGGCTGTTGATGGAGTATTCGACTCAAGGCAGTTGTGCGCAACAGTCCCCCTGATCTCGAGAAGTGAGGCACCGAAGGACACTCTCCATCTGTTGGTTGACCCTCTTTGTCTGTCCATTGCTCTGTGGGTGGAAACTGGAGGTAAGTCCGGCCTTTATTCCCAGGGCTTGACAAAAGGCTCTCCAGACTTGTGAGATGAATTAAGGGCCACAGTCGGAGACAATGTCAGAAAGGATGCCTTGAATTCTAATTACGTGTTGGATGAGTAGATCCGCCGTCTCTCTGGCAGAGGGAAGCTTGGCCAGCGGAACGAGATGTACTGCCTTAGAGAAGCGGTCTACAATGGTCAGGATGACAGTGTTACCTCTGGAGGGCGGAAGGCCAGTCACAAAATCCACCGCGATATTAGCCTAAGGTCTGGAAGGGACCGGAATTGGTTGCAGGAGACCAGCTGGAGCAGTGTGGGTGGCCTTGTTCTGGGCACAGACCGGACACGCAATAGTAAGGTTTGTGACATCTCTCCGGTCCGTTAGCCACCAGAACCTTCGAGTTACCATGGCTAAGGTCAAGGCTGGCACCAGGATGGCAGGCGAGACGAGAAGAATGGGCCCACTGGAGGTCTTCGGCCCGGAGGCTGTCTGGAACGAAGAGGCAGTTCTTGGGACAGTTAGTACGTGGCCCCCCAGAAGGTTGTGACCTTCTAACTCGGTTCTCCAGTTCCCAAACTGATGATCCCACCACAACTTGACCGAGTAGGATGGTCTGTGGCTCCTTGGGAGGGGCGTCTGGTGAAAATTCACGCGAGAGGGCATCAGGTTTCTTATTAAGGGAGCCTGAGTGATAAGTTAACCCGTTACCACTCCGACGGCCCGTAATCGATACTCATGCCACATATCGTCAGAAAGCTAAGATTCTTGAGATTCGAATGATGCCAACCATTTCAAAGTATAATCATCACAGCAGCTTTAATCAACGCCCATGTCAGACCACAAACAAACAAACGAACAGTTACAAAACTGATGTGACTCACCAATGAAGCCCCCTAGTACTCTTCCAGTCCGACATATCCCCTCAAACATGGTCTTGTTACATCCAGGAAGTTCCAGTTAATCCAACCAAGTAAAGTTTTTAGTCCAAAACACGCTATTATACCGGTAAATATCCACGAACAGCTGCTGCATCGTATGAAATGAATCGGTGGTTATCCACAAAGTTCGCTGCATTAGTAGTCGTTGCTTCGGTACAGATTTAGACAGTACACAGCCATTTACGTCAAAATGAAGTCTGCACTCTAACCTTTCGATTGACACCTCACTCGACCAGTTACGAGCTTCCCTGCCCTGTCTACAGCCTGCTATAGCCAACGAGTGCCTGTGTTGAAACGAAGCTCATGCCTCCTTTTTTTGCGTGTAGCCCGAGCAACCAGCAACCAATCGAGACGACGATTGTTGCATTATAACACCAACGAAATTCTGGAAACGCCGATATATTGGTTGTTGGGGTGGCGAAAAGGCTGGCGCTGCCTATCGCTCGCGTAAGAGAATGGACAGAATATGGCTCAGCTGTGCGTAATGCGTGCTGTGCGTTCCTCAAAACAGAGTGAGGCAGAGAGAGATTTCCAGCGAATGTTTGATGGTTGTTTACGGAGTTTGAAAGAAAAAATAGCTAAAAGGTTGCGAAGAAAAATCATTTTCAGTTCAGAAGCTGCAGAGCTGTGCACTCGGCGTGCAAGTGATAGCTCAAGGGAAGAAATATCTGACCAAAACCGTGATGGCTCCGTAGCAGAGGAAATGTTTCTCGGGGGAGATGACATTACTCTTGACAAGTACGCATCATATTATAACTTATATTTCATTATATAATAACATTACATTTATATTTATTATATTTATTATTATTATTGTTATTATTATTATAAAATTACATTATGTATTATTTGCATCTGTCACGGAAGGTGGAAGGACGTCATGTTTTCACCGGAGTTGGTGATTCTGTTTGTTATTCTGTAATTTTGTGTAAATAATTACGGGAAAAGGATATTATAATATGATGCTGATATTATGATGATTATATTATTACCATATTACGCATTATTACCTCCGTTACCGAAGGTGGAAGGAAGTTCTTTTTTCGCCGGCGTTGGTTGTTGTGGGAATTTTAATTTTCATCCCTGTAAGAGATCAGAGTGAGACAAAGTAAGGAAATAGGATCCAATTATACTATTTGCCACATAGGGTCTTCGTTACAGGCAAGAACGAAGACAAAGGAATCTCTCCTTTGCTTTGGATATATGTAAAAGCACAAAGTCAGAATCTCCTCCCCTTGGTGTTTATATGCACAAATTTGAGTTTATGCCTCAGTAACCTTTTAATTTTTTTTTATTTTTTATTTATCATATATTGTAAATAGTTTGCTATGGAAAGGTTATTTGTTTGTTTACCTTTCATATAAAAAACATTTTCTTACATAACAGCACTTGTTTTGACTTTTATATGCACAAATTTGAGTTTATGCTTCAGTAACTTTTACTTTTTTTTTTATCGATCATATATTGTAAATATTTTACTGTGAGTTTGCTGTGTAAAGGTCATTTGTTTGTTTACCTTTCATATAAAAAAGCAATTTTTAAAATAGCGGCACTCGTTTTGACTCTTATGTGCACAAATTTGAGCTTATGCATCAGTAACTTTTTTCAGCAATATTGATAGTGAATCTGGATATGGGATTGGATTCCTCTAAGTGTCACCTTTCATTAGAACCCAACATTATGACTGTACGTTGAAGCGTTCAAGAGTTATGCCCTTTTATCCTAGGTATGTGACCATGGTTATCCAAGGGTCCTTTTGGGGTCTCCAAATGGCCATTTTTGGAAACGCCTAGACATGGCCTTAGAAAAACATGTGTAAAATGCTCATTTTCTGTAGGATTGTTTTCGAATTTGAACTGGAACTAAGTAAGGCTTCATGCTGTGGTCCCATTGTATTTTTCAGCTAATAAGCCCCAGCTGCTCTCATCTACAGGCATCTGTTTGCAAAAAAAAATTATGGCGAGAGTAAAAACCTTCTACTTCAGTGTGTTCCAGCTTGGATTACTCAATGACAGTAGCACTTAGAGTATTTCTTTTAGGTAGGGGAAAAACTTCAGAGTGTTTCCTTTCAAATGAGACCATAACCATCCATATAGTACAAACGGTTCAAGAACAGTGTTCAATTTACTTTGGGTACGCTTTTCATAGGCATTTTAGGCAAATTTTCCCGGAGTTTTAAGGGGTTTTAAGGTGAAATTGAATCTATCGAAAAATAGTGACCAACGAGATTGGCGAGAATTTAGTCTCTTAGCTGTGCAGAGGTACTCCAGATTCTAATGGTCGGTCCAGACCTGGAAGGGAACCTTAGCCCCTTCTAGCCAGTGACGTCACTCCTCTAATGCCAATTTTACCGCCAGTAACTCCCGATTTCCGATATCATAGTTGCTCTCGGCCAGGCTTAATCTGCGGGAGAAGAAGGCACAAGGGAGTATCTTATTATCTTTACCATTGCGTTGTGACCGAACTGCCCCCACGCCGGTGTTGGAGGCGTCAACCTCGACGATGAACTGCTTGTCAGGATCTGGCTGTTGGAGGACAGGAGCAGAGGTGAATCTTTGTTTTAGGTCCTGAAAAGCCTTCTCCGCCGAAGGGGTCCACACAAAATGAACCTTGGGGGAAGTCAGAGCAGTTAGTGGGGCAGCAACGGTACTGTAGTTGCGAATGAACCAGCAGTAAAAATTAGCAAACCCTAAGAAGCACTGTAGCTCCTTGCGTGTCGAGGGGGTAGCCCAATCCTTCACCGCTTTAACCTTTGCTTGATCCATTAGGATGCCCCCTGGAGTAACCACAAATCCGAGGAATGGGACTGTGTCCAAGTGGAACTCGCATTTCTCAGCCTTTGCGTGGAGTTGGTTCTCCAGGAGGCGCTGCAGTACGGCACGAACATGGCGAAGGTGTTCTTCTTTGGAACAAGAGAATATTAGTATATCGTCCTGGTACACAAACACAAATTGATTAATCACGTCATGCGAAATGTCCTTAACGCGATTCTGGAAGACAGCGGGAGCGTTAGCCAGACCAAATGGCATAACCAGGTACTCGTAGTACCCCCTAGCGGTGTTGAAAGCTGTCTTCCATTCATCCCCTTCCTTAATCCTGACAAGGTGGTAGGCGTTGCGTAGGTCAAGTTTAGTGAAAATAGTGGCTCCCTGCAACAACTCAAAGGAAGAATTCATTAAAGGAAGGGGGTATCGGTTCTTTATAGTGATGTTATTTAGGCCCCTGTAGTCAATACATGGCCTGAGGGATCCAACCTTCTTGCAAACGAAGAAGAAGCCGGCGTCAGCGGAAGAGGAAGAGGGACGGATGATTCCAGCAGCCAGTGACTCCTCCACGTACTTCTCCATAGCCTCCTGCTCAGGGCGAGACAGGGAATAGAGACCCCCTTTAGGAGGCGCTGTGCCAGGTTGGAGATCGATGGCGCAGTCATATGGTCTGTGATGGGGCAGAGACAAGAAACGTGACTTAGAGAAAACTTCGGCCAGATCGTGGTACTCACTGGGAACCCTTGTCAGATCCGGGGCGTATGGAGGCTCACTGGATTCTCCCTCGGCCTGCTTAACGGGAGCCTTGTGGAGGCAGGAACGCAGGCAGTGAGTACTCCACTTAGCCACCTGCCCAGTCCTCCAATTGATGGTGGGGTTGTGTTGTTTCAACCAAGGAAGGCCCAGGACGATGGGAGCAGAGGATAAGGTGATGACGTGGAGCCGGATCTGTTCCTGATGGTTGCCAGAGACAATGAGTGTGAGTGGGGGCGTAATCTGGGTTACCTGACTTAGCGGCTGCCCACAAAGGCCCAATGCTTGGAATGGCGCACGTAGTTTCTGGGGCTGTAGCTGGAGCTGGTTGCACAGGTTAGCGTCGATCAGATTTATGTCTGAGCCTGAATCAAACAAAACATCAGTAACCACTGATCGCTTACCAGCAAGTAGGGTAACGAACCAGCTTATGTAAGTCATTGTTATTCTGAGTCAGCTTTCCAATCCTCCCACTCACTACTTCCTTCTTCAGTAGGGAGCAGCACTGGATACGATGGCCCCCCTGACCACAGTACAGACATGCCCCCGTCCGCAGTCTCCTAGCCCGCTCTTGTGGCGATAACCGGCAACGGTCGACCTGCATGGGTTCTCCCGACTCCCGGGGCTCGCCAGTCTCCTGGATAGGAGAGTCGCCCCGAGGAGATCGAAAGTTTCCACGCTGGCCTGACCGTTGGGGCTCTGAATGGCTCCGACGCTCCCTCTTACGCTGTTTGATCCGGGAATTGATCTGGATGGCCACTCTTATGAGCCCCTGCAGGTCAGGTGGAAGTTTGCGGGACGCTAACTCATCCTTTATGTTCTCTGCCAACCCCCTATAGAACACATCAAACTGGGCGTCTTCGCTCCAGTGAGTAGAGGCGGCCAAGGAATGGAACTGGATAGCATATTCGGAGACACTGCAGCCGGCTTGTCTTAAATTCAGTAGTGCACTTTCTGCCTCTCGCACCTGGTAGAACCGGTCAAACACCTTCCTCATCTCCACCATGAATTCTTCAATTGCAGGGGTGGCCAGCGTCCCACATAGAGGTTCCCCAGTCCCTTGCTCTACCGGTCAGGAGAGTGATGATGTAGGCAACTCTGGAACGTGAGGTAGGGAAGGTTAGGGGCTGTAGCTCGAATATGATGGAGCACTGGGACAGGAATACCTTGCAGGTGGTGGGGTCTCCGTCATACTGCCGCGGGGGAGTAACTCGTGGCTCCAGAATGGGACCTGCCTCTGCCGGCGTGGCTGCAGGACTGGGAAAGGTGGGACCCAGAGTGAGACGCTGTAGGGTAGCTCTCATCTCCTGCAAGTCGCGATGCTGTTGCTGAATGACGACCTCTTGTTGTAGACTAAGGCGTTGCAATTCGGCAGTATCCGCTGGAGTCTGCACTGGTCGGCTCATACTGAAAGGAACGGGCTTAGACTCCAAGTGCAGTTCAGCATCGGAAGGGCGTTCATTGGGATTTACAAAGCTCATGGTCAAAGACAGAAACAGATTAATAGCCAGGCAAACAGGGTAATGCAGAATAGTCAGAATCAAAGTCAGGAGACAGGCAGAGAATAATCGGTAACCAGGAATTCAGTCCGCACAAAGACAGTAACAAAGGGGGTAGATCTAAGGGAATGTAAGGGGAAGGAAAAAGGGAATTGGATGGGATAAGGGAGAACACAGGAGAGTCTAAACAGATGGGTACAAAATGGGAATAAGGGAGAACGAAGTACTACTTAATCAACTTGCAATCAAACAATGTAATACAAACAACCAATAACAAGACTTACGGGAGAATTCACAAGAAATGAGCAATCAACAATCGAAACTAGAAAGCACAGAAACGAGACTAAACCAAGACGAGCTATGGGAAGACACGAGTCAACAAGAAGCTGGGGAAAAAGTGGGTCTTTTAAACACAAACTAATTAAGTGGAATCCCAGCTAAACACAGGACAGCTGTAGAGAGAGGCGGAACTAGAAAAGCAAGGACGGTGATAGGGGGGAGAGGGGAAACAGGTGGGAGTTCTAACTGATCTAACTAATCACCCGTGCCTCTCTAAACTACTCTCAGGTGTGGATAGTAAATGAGAACAGCAAGAAAGAAGAAAGTGGAATTACCTCACCGAAATACAGGGAAGAGAGTGTCATGAAAAAGACACCATGAGACAGAAACGAGAGGAAAACATTCAAGACCAAAGACAGCGCAATCTTGCAGAAACATACAAACATACATACCCTAAAAGAATCAATATGATAAATAAATAGTAACTAAAATTATTAAAACATACTAAAAACAAACATATAATCAGCGATTCCCAACAGCATTAACATTTCACTGGCAGAGTTAGCCCCTTTTCGGAGTGTTTTTATAGCGAACTTTATGCTTCACGGTGAGAGAAGTTGTTGACTTTCTAGCAATTATTTTTTGACAGCAAACACGGGCCATATCAACTTTGTAGGCTGGCGTTGTACCATCATCATATTGATATTGTCCCGTTTCGAGGGTACAATAGCTACTACATCTGCTAACGTTACTCTTAGGAGCGGTGCTTGCGCACACTTTGTTGTAGAGCGATAGTTTTAATCCAACGCTGTTGAAGACTTCTGTGTAAACACAATAATAACTAATAACTTTATTGATTCCAGCTATTTACAGAGACGAGTAGATGACGTGAGTTATCTAATCCAACTTTGGTCGCAAGTTTACAATCAAACAACGAACAAATAAATTAATTAGGGCTGTCAAAATTAACGTGTTAGTGGATTAATCCATTTTCATTACTAATATGATTAAAAATTTTAAAGCAATTAATCCATCTGCTGCGCAGAATGACTCAAAATCCCTGAAACGTCGCATTTTGGGCAGTTTGTCCAAGTAGTGTTATGGTTGCACATGTGAAAATGGGCAGTTGATCCAGCAGAACCCAAGGCAGAACCAAACAACTAGGTATGGAAGACACTAAAGACACTCGCGGACATGGAACTGCAAATGTAAGCATGCAGTTACAGTTTTTGATCACTAGCTGGCACCCCCAGATCAGTTATTGAATGTTCACAAGCAAGCCGAGCTGGGACTCTATATATTGAATCTGGGGAGGCATATCGAGGGCTGACTACAATAAACAGTTATGTCCAATGTGGAACATCATTCACATTGGACATAACAGTTTATTGCTGTCAGCTCGAAACAGGCCGAAACAAACTTCCAGGTCTATATTGGGTTGTTGCCCATCTGTTCATAGAGAAAGTAATTAGTCTAGGATAACCATAAGAAACATTCTCGTAATATTTGGTTGAGCATTGAAAAATGCCTTGGCATGCCACCTTCCCAGGGACACCGCCATATTTATGATAGATGTAATGTGAATAGAAGCCACTAGATGGCATTATTGACCTTTTCTTTTGTTAAGCCCAGAATAGAGCTGGGTTTGGATATGTCCTGGGCATGTCTGAGATGGAAGGTCCCAGAGAATTAAAAAAAAGTCTAAAAAGGTGGGAGGGGTCTGCAAAAGAGTATATAAGGAGGAAAATTGAGAGAGTAAAGTAGTAGGAGAAAATGCCAGGAGAAGGATACATTTGACCAGACCTGTGACTCTTATCAAGACCTGTGAAGCTTTTTGTGGACTTTTGCCTGTGTTGGAGCATTTTCCTCACCCGGAACATCACCAAGCAACTCAACAAAAGGGACTGTAAATATCAATCTTGGTCAGTAGAGTAGATCATAGATTAGATAAAAGTCTTTGTTTAATTAAATGTGTTGTGTCTGTCATCCCTTGCTGTCATAAATGTAATAACAGATTGGGGCCATAACAAACAATACTCTTAGTTTTCATGTGCTGGCATTATGATGAATGTACAAGGCTAGGGCAAAAGTGTTTCTTGTTTTGCGGACAGGTATGTAGTTCCACACACAGCTTATAGGTGGCAGCACTGCAAAACAATGAAATATTCTTATCCATGGTGCTACTACGAACTACTAAGTAGAGCAGCAAGTTTTTTTTTTTTAATGAAAGAGCATGACATGACGCCAAGAGCAGTAGCTGGAAATAAACGTAAAATCCAGCAGCGCGCTGAGAGGCTAAAGCAAGTGGAAATAACGGTGCTCGCACTACCTACACACTACCTTGTCCGTGGTAGCCAAAAGGCGAGCTCAACAAAATACAAAAGAAAAGGGAGAACAACCCAGAATAAATCCCTTACTACCTAACACTATTACTTTAAGGCAGCTAAGATCCTGCCTATACTCTCACTTCTCACACTAATACTTTAATGCAGCTAAGATCCTGCCTATACTCTCATTTCTCAAAACACCTTACCGGCTCAAGCGTCAAGAGCAAAATTACACTCCAGCATCACGAACGAGGAAAGGCAGGAGCTTAAATAGAGTCCGGGCAACGCCCCCAATCAATGCCAGCTGGCTAAGGAATCCGGTGGTGAGCAAAACGATACCGTCCCGGACAAGAGTAACAAAAGGAGCCTACAAGGCTCCCAAACCATGACAGAACCCCTCCCCTCGAAGGGACTGCTCCAGAGGTCCCCAAGGAACCCCACGCACGAAAATCAGAAATAAGCGAGGGATCCAGAATATCCCGAGAAGGGACCCAGCACCGCTCCTCGGGACCATATCCCTCCCAATCAATCAAGAACTGGACCCCGCGACCTACGCGCCTTTCGGCCAGAATGCGGCGCACGGTATAAACCGGCCCGCCCTCCACCATGCGCGGTGGCGTGTCGACGAGTGCCAGGACGCTAGTGCTAACCGGCTTAATCGGAAAGACATGGGACGCTGGATGTATCCGCAAAGATCTCAGGAGCTTCAACTGGACTGTAACCGGATTGATCCTTCGTACAATCCTGAACGGGCCGATATAACGGGGCGCCAGTTCTCGGGATTCTACCTTCAACGGGAGGTCCTGGGTGTACAGCCAAACTCTCTGCCCAACCCGATAAGACGGGGCCAGGAACTGCTTGGTCCAATGGGCCCCCGGGCGCCCCGCTAAGCGGGAAGAGTGTCCCCACTGGAGAACTTGTGGCCCAGCTCCATGCGGGACCAACAAACAACCAGGAGCCCCCCCCCCCGGACCAGGACCAGAACCAGACTTCAACGCCTCACGAACCACCGCCCCAACCTCCCATCGAACAGGGGTCACGATTTGGGCAGAAGGAACAACAGGATCTGGGGTAGGATCGCTATCCGTGCGATCGTACATTCGTGACAGAGTGTCAGGCCTAATATTTTTAGAGCCAGGGCGATACGTGAGCGTAAAATTAAAGTGGTTAAAAAAACAATGACCATCACGCCTGCCGGGAATTATGCCGTTTGGTCTGCTGAATATATTGGGGGTTTTTGTGTGGTCGGTCCAAACCACAAAAGGGTGCTCAGCTCCCTTCAACCAGTGGCGCCACTACTCGAGCGCCAGCTTGACCACTAATAAATCCTGGTCACCAATACTATAATTACGTTCAGCGGCGGAGAAAGACCAGGAGAAATACACACATGGGTGGAGCTTATTATCCCAACGAGGGCGCTGGGACAGAATAGCACCCACACCCACCTACGAAGCATCTACCTCCACAACAAATGGGAGGGAGGGATCGGGCAAAACCAAAATAGGCTTCGAGCTAAAATGTTTCTTTAATTCCTGAAAAGTGGCATCAACTGCAGGAGACCAAAAAAAATGCTGAGGAGGCATTCCTTTTAGTGAGCGCAATAATTGGGGAAGCAACCACACTATAATTACGAATAAACCTCCTATAAGAGTTCGCAAAGCCCAGAAAATGTTGGACCTCTTTAACACTCTGCGGTGCAGGCTAATTCATGACCGCAGCCACCTTGTCTGGGTCCATCCGCCCCGACTCCTCAGAATCTAATGAATCCGTGACTGATTCCGAATCGCTGAGGTCCCTCAAAAAGTAATCATCCTCTGGATCTCGCCAGTCCAATTTAGGATCTCGTTCCAACCCCTCCTCTGCCCCTTTTTCCAGTCTAGGAGGGTACGGAGCGATAACCTTCTCACACTTGCTCTCGGTGTTAGCCTCCCCCATGGCCTCACGTCCGAAAGAACCATTATCATTAGTTCCACAATGAGTGCTACACTTGGGACCCCAACGGACGATAGGATTTATTTGTCTCCCCCAGCTGATACAAGGATCATGTTCCTGCAACCATGAATGACCCAAAATTACAGGGAAAGAGGGAGACCTGATAATCAAAAATCGAACCTCCTCGGAGTGGCCACCAAAAGAGATGAACATTTTTAATGGTTCAGAAACTTCGGTTATAACTCCCGTTCCCAGTGGGTGACCGTCCAAAGTTCTGACAGAACGTGATTGTGAAAGTGCAACAGTAGGGACGGAGTGCCTCCTAGCCCAATTAAAATCCATCAAACAGTCAACTGCGCCCGAGTCTACGAACGCTTCAATAATAAATCTTTTACTCCTAACAGTAAGTTCTACGGGGATAAGTGATCGGAAGGGAAATTGGTTCTGCCCTTCTAGTGCCCCCTGAATAGCTAGAGGGGTCTCTCTGTCTCCCCGAAGTTTAGGACAATGTGGACGGAGATGGCCTGGCTTATTACAATTAAAGCAGATTCTTCCTCTGCTAATGGGTATTTCAGGCTGCCGGTCAAACGAACCATCAACTTGCATAGACTCCGGCGGAGTAGAATCTCTTATGGGCGAAATAGGAGATGCACATTCGCCACAAGTAATTTTGTCCCCATTGTCAGCCAGCGGAGCTTTATTTAATCTCTCCCGGCTGCGTTTGCGTATGCGATTGTCAATTTGCACAGCAGTACGAACTAAGGAGTCTAAAGTTGAGCAGGGTTTTAACGTGACCAGTACGTCCCTTAATCTCCTCCGTAAGGACATGGCTAAATCCAGTCGTCATCAGAGGAGCCTCTGGCCAGCCTGTCTCCGTGGCCAGAGAACGAAAAGCAATAGAAAACTCAGCTGAGCTTTCTTTGCCTTGTCTTAAGTGCATTAAACGCGTAGCAGCCTCCTGTCCACAAATGTCCTGATCGAAAACAGAAACCATCTCCTTAACAAGAGCCTCTTCCGAATTGACAATTGGTGAGTTGGACCTAATTAGTGGGCCGACCCAATTGAGCGCTGTGCCTGCCAACAGTGATCGTAGAAACACAACCTGAGAGTCCTCATTACCAAACCGTGATGGCTGAGCCTTAAAAAATATTTCACACTGGGCAATAAAATCCTTAAACTTTCCAGCCTCGCCATTGTATCTTTGGGGAAGTTGTATCTTAGGTTCTCAGGGAGAATGTATGGGTGGTGCTTGTGCAACTCTTTGTGGAGCTTGTAACATTAGAGATTTAATGCTCTCCGACAACTCTAACAGGACGCTCTGCTGATTCTGCAGCGCAGTCTCCTGCACGACCAACCTCTCAGCAAGTTCAGACCGCTGATTAACAAGAACAGAAAGTGAATTAGCAAATTCAGTCAACATCTGTTGTTGGCTGGTAATAGCCTTCTTAATTTCAGCCACCGCTGACGTCTCCATTGTGGCTGGAGTGTACTGTGATGCCGTAGGTGTTTAGACGCCAAGAGCAGTAGCTCAAAATAAAAGTAAAATCCAGCAGCGTGCTGAGAGGCTTTAGCAAGTGGAAATAACGGTGCTTGCGCTACCTACGGACCTAACGCTGTCCGTGGTAGCCAAAAGGCGAGCTCAACAAAATGCAAAAGAAAAGGGAAAACAACCCAGAATAAATCCCTTACTACCTAACACTATTACTTTAAGGCAGCTAAGATCCTGCCTATACTCTCATTTCTCAAAATACCTTACCGGCTCAAGCGTCAAGAGCAAAATGACACTTCAGCAACACGAACGAGGAAAGGCAGGAGCTTAAATAGAGTCCGGGCAACGCCCCCAATCAATGCCAGCTGGCTGGGGAATCCGATGGTGAGCAAAACTATATCGTCCCGGACGAGAGTAACAAAAGGAGCCTACAAGGCTCCCAAACCATGACAATTACGCTGACTAAAAATGGATGTTGCTCATATTGTACGTTCATTCATGACTGGGTATGGTGTATGCACATACCAAATATCGGCAAAATCGGCCGACCCCAGGTTATCAGTGTTTCGTTGTTGTTGACGAGACCACTGATGCCAGGGATTGCAGGGTCCTAAACATCGTCATTTGTCATTTTTTGTTTGCTTAACAACTTATGTAACCGTTAGATAGCCTCCAATATCTGACCCCAGGTTATCAGTGTTTCGTTGTTGTTGACGAGACCACTGATGCCAGGGATTGCAGGGTCCTAAACATCGTCATTTGTCATTTTTTGTTTGCTTAACAACTTATGTAACCGTTAGATAGCCTCCAATATTTTTTTTTCTCAGTCAACTTAGTGAATGGTGTGCATGCAAATTATGACATAACGTTGTCACCCCAGTGGTGAAATAATAGCTGATGCATCTTTGTGTCAGTTAGTACTTGTTTAATCAGTACTGTAGAACATTTTGTCCTTGGATGGAACACATAGTATTAGCATCACTGAACAAAAGTTTCTTAAAAATAAAAAAAAAGTCAATTAAATTTAGCTGATGCATCAGATTCAGACAACTGTTGATTCGTGGGGGAAACTGAGTGTCATTACTGCTGCTCTCATACATTCTCATATATATAAACACACAACGTATAAACAATGAGATTATAAATTATTAAGAAGGGGCAGTCAGAATAATAAATGTCAGTATGGGCGTTGTCTGCCTTTTTAACTGTTGTTTACATTTCCTTTAAAGAGACTTATTTTATTTTGTAGTATTATTTTAGGTTAAAAAAATTATTTCATCACAGTGCAGTGTAATATTGCATCATTATGCAGTAGTTGTTCTGACTTTGAAGGCCGAGGAAAATGGAAGGATAGATCTCCTTTTTAATTTGTGAACATTTTATTCATTATCATTAAAAGCACACTCTCTCTGATGGTAAAATTGGTGTAATTGGTTAAAAACGGAATTCCAAAAAATTAAAGCGGAATTTGGGAAAAAATTAAACGGATTTCATCGCACCCTACACTTTGGCTAATAAATAGAAAGTTTTGTCTTAATCTAGTAAAATAAATATACGGAATCACTCCTTCACTTCAGTTGTCCAAGATGGCCGCATGGACGTAGCTGTGTTCGTTTGTCTCGTGTTTGTTTCAGCTCAATTAGATTTTAAACTAAATTGCCTTTTGGTTTGGAATGTAATTGCTCTTAAACCATTCTTTTCATCATTGCAGTGCTTTCAACCAGCAAATGGTGAAATTAATTTCTTTTTAAAAACGGAACAGTTTTTACCTTTCTTTCTTTTTTTTGCTTACCTGGCTGCTTGCTATCGAGCCTCGCCGGAGGTAGGGCTGATGGTAGCCTCTGCTGGACGTGCATGCTGCTGCTGGCTGCTTACACTGACCTGGGCCTGTCAACCCCCCTGCTTGCTGCCTCTGCTGTCTGACACTGACCTTGGTCTACTGACCCTGTATGCTGCTGCTGCTGCTCTCTGTGCCTCTCCGCCGCATGGTCCTCCTCTCGCCTCCTACTTGGGTTTGCCGACCCTCTACTGCATGCTCTTGCTGTTTCGCCTGGCACTGAATCTCCTCTTGCTTGCTTCTCTGTGAGTATCTGCATGTAAAACTTGCTAGCCTACTGGCTTTCTGGCTTCTGCTTGCCTGCATTCCGAGGCTTTAAGCTACTAACTGAATTGTCATCAGACTTCTGAACTCTGCTTGATTAAGCTGCAATTCTACAGTACCGAAAATGATTCTTTTTGCCTTAGTGTTAGTTTTCATGCTCTTGGGTCCAGGACAAACCGATCTCTCTTATGAGAGCGCCCCACGAAAGACTCGGTATCCACCGGTTGTTGAGTCCAGTGAGACATGCACTCTGCCTGAACTATTGGTGCAGAAACCCCGGCTTTTTTTACAGGAATCCTCCCGACTCGTTTCTCTGCTTCTTGTCTCTCTCTGTTCTGAAAAGTTGCCCTGCCCTGTCTGATCGTGAGCTTACTCTTTTTGTTTATTCACTACACACTAAACGCGATGTGAGTTCGAGGGCTATTATTAAAGGGAGATTCATGGTTATAATGCTGTAAATAGTTTGTGGTGATGTGAATCCAAATCCTGGCCCAGCTGACGTTGGTTCTAAGATTGGAAACATTAAGACTCCCGCTGATTTGAAAAGCAGGTCCGGGCTGGGGATTATTCATTAGAATATACGTAGTGTGCTCCCCAGGATTGATTCCCAACGTATCTGGGCAAAATCCACTGACGCAGACATTTTTGTTTTGTCGGAAACTTAGATCTCTAAATCGATCACAGATAAAGCCATCGCTATCAGTGGATATAATGTCTTTAGAGTTGATTGTGCTCGTAAAGCTGGGGGCGTGGCTATCAACGTAAAGAGCAAGTACAATGTAAATATAGTACTTACCAAGTCCGTGAGTAAACAACTTGAGTTCTCGGCATTAAATGCTGAGGTGTATAAAGGTTGTTGGATGTTACAGACCACCCTCTGCTGAAACTGACACACTTCAAACACTGTCACAGCTATTATCAGAATTGCAGTACAGTGAGATTATGTTGACAGGCGATCTGAATTGGGACTGGTTAAAGCCTGCATCTGACAGTTTTAAAGATCTTTGCAGTGATCTATATCTTACTCAACTAATTCAGTCTCCAACTTGCCCAAACACCATATATCCTGAGAAATCTACTCTAATTGACATTTTATTGACAAATTCCCCCCACAAGTACTCAGAAACTGGTGTATTTGCAAATGATATCAGTGATCGTTGTGTGATTGCTGCAGTTAAGAATTAACCTGGGAACTCCCAGGCTGCTTTGCACGATCGATCGTTTCGATCTGCAAGACAGCCTGGCTACCAACGACACCGAGGGAGCCAGATTATGGGAGCCAATCAGAGAGAGGGGAGGGAAGACGTTGACGGGTGCTAAGCAACAAACCGAAGCTTGTAGTTTATCTGGGGTTGTTTACATCTCACATTGAACATGGCGGACATGCAGCAACATTTTGATCAAGCTTTAGATGCGGTTCTGAAAAGTTTAAATCGTAAGTTTGTTTTAAAAGAAGAACAGCGGTTGGCTTTACAGTCTTTTGTTGAAAGAAAGACAGATGCATTGGCCTTGCTCCCGACAGGTTTCGGCAAAAGTCTTATTTACCAGCTAGCTCCGCTAGTGGCGAAACAGCTGGGGTTCAGCCAAACACCGGTTGTGGCTGTAGTCTCGCCACTGACTGCATTGATGGAAGACCAGGTAAAGGAGGCAGCCGATCTCGGGATTTCTGCGGCACAGCTCGGTACACAGCCAGATAATGCCATAAAGAGCTGCCGATTTCAGCTACTATTCAGCAGTCCCGAGGCCTGGCTTAGCGCGAAGTGGGAGAACATGTTGTCCAGCGCTATATACAAGACCAACCTGAATGGCATAGTCGTGGATGAAGTCCATCTGACCTATAAATGGTAAGTATTTATTAATATTACTGTTACGATTCTTATTCACCTAAAAGCGCTCACCACTCTGATATACTGGTTGTTTTTTTCATCAAATATGTGTCAGTTGAATGACTGAATACAGATGGTCCACTTTCTCTCATATTTACCTTGCACAAACGGCAGTAATCGTTAGGTGCCATTGTTTTGGGAATATGGCTTGCCTGGTTACCACCATCGCTTCCCTGGTTACCACCTGACCATATCACAGGCGGACGTGATTGGCTATTGGCTACATATACGTAAAATGATAGACATTTTTCACGACCAATAAACGACCGTTGGCGATCGCTTACCACACCTCCCCTACGAGATATTCCATAGGTGGGTCTCCAGACCGTATGTACGGTCAGGTGGTAACCAGGCAAGTTAAGAATGCTAAAATTCCCAATTCCAAGCCTCGTTGTGCTGAAAAGCATGACATGAAACATTTCTCCTTGCAAGGTTTTATGCATGATTTATTTCATTAACATTGGGATAGTATTATGCTTATTGATGATGTTGAAACTGCTTGGAAATATTTTCATGATGGGTTGTACCTTGTTAACAAACATGTTCCAATCCGAAAATTTAGAGTTAAGGGACAAGACAACCCTTGGTTCTTGTCTGAGCTCAGCAAACTATTACATGGGGGAGATATGTCTTGGGCGAAGGCTTAGCAAACAGATGCAGAGGCTGCCAGGCTTCACCTCAGACAACTACGCAACAAATTTACAGTAGCTGTCCGACATGCCAAGTCTGAATACTATCTGGCTGTTACTATGGAAAATGTAAATAACCCCAGGGCATTTTGGAAGTCTATTAAGCCTATCTCTACTACTGAAACACAAAATGAGCTGCCTCCCTGTATCAGGGACAACTCCTCTATCTCTGATAAATCTGTTTTGTTGGAATGCTTTAACACACATTTTGTTGCCTCAGGTTCCCTGTTTGACCAGTCTCAGTCTGTAAAAACCACCCCTCCAGACATGTATGTTGGCCATGATTCTCAGGCCTACCAAAGAAAGCGTAGTCTCAGCACACAAAAACTTTGAAATGCAGTAATCGCGGAAATAACAACAGAAAAATTAAACCCTGGTACCGAAATTGTAAAAACAGCAACATAAACTGTTGACTCGGTAGCATAAGACTATGAAACTGCAACATTTTATATCGCATCCCTCTTTGCCATTTATTGCGCTTGTGCGTACAGGCCCAGGCTTCTTTCGCAATAACTGCAGTAATATTTCAATTAGAAATTCCAAGTTTTGCATATAAGTAAGTATGATAAAGAGGAAGAACTGATTCGATTTTGTGGCCACCAGGGGCCAAAAACTGAAAAAATCACTGTTTTCATCATATCTCTGGAAATATTTGTCCGATTGACCTCAAATCAAGTGCAAATGAAAGGTCTTGACCTGAGGATGTGTCTTACAATGACATTATACCTGTTTGGTTCAAAATTTTGACACAAGGTGGAGCTTTGTCACTGCAAGGTCATGACCTCACAACGTGTCGAATGATGACATCATACCTGTATGGTTCAATATTTTGCCACAAGGTGGCGCTTTGTGATGGAAAATTACCATTTTGGCCATATCATCAGAACCATTTGACCGATTGACCTGAAATTAAGTTCAAATGAAAGTCTATTCAAGGTCTTTTCAAGGATTGGGTAATTGGAGGATTGGGGGCGTTCGGGGATATACGCACAGCCATCCCTTCCGACGGCATAAGCCTAGTTTTATTTCTCTATTTGATTGTGAAAAATGAAATTTTATTTTTCTATCTGACTGAAAATTTCACTGGTTGTTATGTGTGTGGTTGATATCATGATCAATGATACTTTTGTGTAAAGTTCAAGATTATACTGATTATAAGACTATATTTGAAAGCTTTTAGCAAACCTTTCTTTTCTTAAAGAGGGGAGGTGTTCTGTTTGAGTATTTTATGTACAGCATTGTATGTCATTTGTAAATGGAGATGCTGTTTTTGCTGCCTTGCTGGTCAGCTATTTATTTTGCTCTTAAGCACCCTCTGGTGGTGTGTCTGCAGCAAAACAATCTAATGTAATATCACTTCTTTGTGATAGACTGGTGCTTTCTAGAAGCTTCTGGCATCTTCCTGTCTGGAGGGGGCGGGATTACCCAGGAATCCTGTAGATCTTTCCAGAATGTTGCTAATCTATATAAATGCTGTGATTTAGAGCAGAGCAGAGAAGAGTTTTTGTTTTGGCAACAGAGTTACAGTGATTAAGCAGTGAAGTTTTTTTTATTTATGTCAGTGAAGAATAAATTTGTTTAAGTTGTCATTGCTGGTTTTCCTTGTTGTGATTTTCAAGTCATAACACCTTTCAAAAGCATTAGATATGGTGAACCATTGTATTTTAATATGGAGGTTGCTCAGCATTGGTGTTTACGAGAAGGCTGTTGGTTGGTTTGAGAATTACATTTCGGGTAGGACACAATGCATCACTTTTGGCGGTGTCTCATCTATCATGCTGCACGTTGCGTCAGGGTCCCACAGGGATCTGTGTTGGGCCCACTTTATATAAATATTAAATACAACGAGCTTGGCTCAAATATTTTTAACGCACAGTGTTATTTCTATGCTGATGACACCCTTTCTCAGTCCTTTGAGTACCTGCAGGCTGCTTTTAACCAGTGGCGGTTTTTCACGGAGGCCAAGGGAAGCCTGGCTTCCCCAAAAATTATTTCAGGAAAGAAAAAATATAAATAAGCTTCACCACAATGTATTTTATATTGTTGTCATTTCCTTGTCAAAACACTACATCAGCGCACTTCTGCTTTGGCTGAGCGTGAGGAGCAAAACAGCGCCCCCCCTGTCAAGCTCATTGTGCAATTACACTTCGTGTCTCATGCGCTACGCCCTGTCTGTCAGTTCGGAGGCCAGCTTCACTTTACCTCCCTTAGAAAAAAAAATACAGCGTATTAGCCAATCAGATTCAAGCAAGGCTCATCGCTTAATGGTCGATGCATCATTAAAAAAATATGAGGGAGGCCAGATCAAATCTGGCTTCTAACCAATCACAAACTGTTACGGAAAATACACACACTAATTCAACTGTCCCGCCAGGCGCCAGCCAGCCCACACAGAAAGTACAGCCGTTAAGTCAGAGAATGGATGGTGACAGGTACCTTGAGTTTCTTGTAAAAAATGACTTCACAAAACTTCCTTTTGAGGTTCAACTAAAAGTCAAGCGGGACGGTAGGCCGACTCCAAAGCTCAGTTTAACTAAAGGAGAGCTGATGGAAAAGTTCGCTCTTTTTTTGAAGCTAACTACGCTAGAAACGAGTGGCTAACAGGAAGTGCCAAGCTTAACCGGCTTTTCTGCTGGCCATGTCTCCGATGGCCTGCCATGGCCTTTTTGATGACCAGGTTGTTGTCATTTTTCTTATGTGATGCATAAAATGTGGTGTTTTATTCTTTATTATTCTTGTCGTGTCTGGTGGATTTCGGAGCATGATGGCTGAGCCACACTGTTTTTTTTTTATACTCTCAATCCTTACCGAGACTGCATTTAGGTCCGCTGACATCAGCTGCACTATCAGCTGACAGCCGTAAGGTTTACAGTTGATAGCGCTGCAGCACAGTTGATATCAATTTTTATATAAACCTTTGTAACAATGTGTTTTATATTTAGTTTATGTAATGCTGACATTGCGCACGGGTAGTGCATTCATGTTGATTCTGTTTTTGGATATATGAATATTGGGCATCCTTGTGATTTGTTAATTTCAGTTGCGAGGCTGCCACATATGACATTGTTACTTCAAATGTTGGTGGAAAGGGTTTGCCTGTTTCTGTACAATAGTTCACTGCTATCTTGCAAATGCTTTTGTTGCCAATTAATTAAATATGAGTCAGAGAGAAGCATTATCCACAAAACGGAACTTCATTAATACTGTCTTTGAAAACAATGGCTAAAATGTTTATGTTATATCTAGATCTTGTCATAATTGCCGTCTGATCGCTAAGTGTTTAGCTTTCTGCTGTAATAAAGCTACGAGACGTTTACCAGTTTTGCATGGGCTTTCTCTAACTGATCACATACTACTGTGTGCCAGAGCCATGAGCACGCGCACAGCCCGAAGCACGCACCCACAGCTCTCCCTCGCGCTTTCACTGTCTCTCACACACGCTGTCCTCTTTTTTAACCTAATTTTTTTCACTAAAATGAATGAGAAGTCGGTAGAATAAAGGTACTGTAACAGTAGGCTAATTTTTTTGCAGGAAAATAACACGTAAACACTGAATTGAATTCTTTGTTCATTCTGGCTTCCTCGGTAATTTTTGTCACGGGCCGCCACTGCTTTTAACACTGCACAATCCCAGCTATCCGAGTTCAAGCTTGTGCTGAATGCAAGTAAAACAAAGATAGTTTTGTTCTCAAATATTAGAAGCTCCACAACCATTCTTCCGAACATTGTAACCCTGCCAGGAAGCGTGATAGAACGCGTAGCGGAGTACAAGTACCTAGGATTTGTAGTTGACGACCGCTTGACTTTCAAATCACATATTGAAAGTCTTGTCAAGAAGCTTCTCTTGGATTTTATTTCAGGAATAAATCCTGCTTCTCTCCGGCCACAAGGAAGATACTCATCGAGACTACTTTCCTGCCGCCTCCTATTGATTATGGCGACTTATTAAATATGCACGTCTCCGCCAAGTATTTGACCTTACTGGATTCTGTCTATCACGGTGCCCTGAGATTCATTACAGGGTGCAAAGCCCTTTCACATCATTGCACCCTGTACAACCAAGTCCAGTGGATCTCTTTAGCTCAGCGCAGGTTAACTCGCTGGCATTTATTTATGTATAAATCTATTATTGGGAAGTTACCCTCATACCTATGCAAATACATGTCCTTTAAGTCCAACACTCGCTCTTTGAATTCCAATGATACCTTCCTGCTCCTTGTACCAAGGGCACATACAGAGTTGGGGAAACAAGCTCTCAGGACTGCAGCAACTAGCTCCTGGAATCTCTTGCAGCTTTACATTAAGTTAGGGAACCTGGTCTCATTCAATCAATTCAAGGATTTAGTCAAAAATCTTGAGGCAGGCGCAAGTGGCGCCTGTACCTGTTTCCAAAGCCAGGTCAGATTTTTATTGGGTTCTAGCATATGATGGAACCAGAATTGTTTTACTTTTGTTTTTTTGGTTTTTTCTGTTTTGCCTATTGTGTATTTATTCATTTCATTATTTTTGGGTTGGTTGATTCAATGGTCTGGTATTTTAGCTGTTGTAATGTTTTATTGTATTGTTGTTTATTGTAACTTTTTTTTTGCAGCTTTCTTGGCCAGGGCTCCTTCGAAAAAGAGACTTATTCTCAAAGGACTTCCCTGGTTAAATAGGTTAAATTTAAAAAAAAAAAATTCATTTGATGCTAAGCACTGCAGAAAAAGCCAGTTTTCCATATGTCCATTTTAAAAGGCAAATATCAGCTGATAAACTGGTTTCACTAAATGTGAAGTATGTGAATTATAGTATGTCGCGTCATTGTACTCAATATATGTGTGCCTAAAGTGAAAATGGATAAATTCACTGATTTAAAATTTGACCTCACTCCACTCCATATCAACATCAACATTAAACAGGGGGGGAAATCTGCATTTAATTGAGCAAGAGTCAACCTGTTCAACACGAACGCCCCCGGATTTTCTGATGGAACATCTGTAGCCTGTAGACTATCAGAGGCATAGATGCCTCAGGCTACTTTTTTTGTTGGCATACTTGCACTCAACCCGTTCATGTTCCAGATCACCTGAGCAATAATTATGCTAATGCAAACTCTCACTCTCTCTAGTCTGTACTGTCAACTCTGCTATCTGCTGGAGGTTTATTAGGTCTGTTCGTCGGCATTTTCATATCATATTGCCTTTTGAGTTTGTTGCGTACAATACCTATTTTCCCAGGGGAACATTTGAATCTCAGATTTCAGGGATGTCATAAGACATCTGCCACTATTAGTAGGGGATTGTGGAAACACCACTTGAGTGACAAACATTGCTCAGATAGAAGAAGTCAGTACAATGAAGACAAGATATTTTAAGGAGCATGAAACACATTTTTGAGTGGAGGGGGCCTTGAATTAGTTTTAAAAATGTGTTCAGGCTGAAGTTTGATTGTTAGTTCAATCACTAAGTCAAACTTAGATGTAAGACATTCTATCCCTAGGATGTTGGAACGGTTTTGTCCGTAGTGCAGATTCCAGTTGCACGAAGGACAGGAAGTGGAAGAGCAGGCTCAAGGGCAGAGGTGGATTTGGTTGTAGTTTTAAAAAACATAATAGTACCAAAACAGAAAAAGGGAACAGAGGTTCCTAAGCAGCACACTATAGTAATACACTTCTACAAATAGGAAGGCAAATTAAGATATGATGTTCCTTTAAAAAGTTAAATGTCCTGCTGTGGGCAACAGGCAGCACGGATTCTAGGTTTCCGGTGAAAAGACGCGAGTTCGGAAATAAAGCCAATACAGACTATGATGTCATGTCACAGGCATGAGGTTACACAGAGTTCACAAGGAGGCTGGGAGAAGCTCAGCCTTAAATAGCCATTGCTACCACTCAATGAATACAGAGAACAAGTACATTTGGTAACTGAATAATTCACAAAAGTGCGCTCTGGAATTCAGTAGACCAGTGAGCTGGACGGCTGGGGGTGTGTCCTTTCAGATGTAAAACGTAAAGTGCGCCGATATCATCAACATTATGTAAATTATGATTTGAACTAAATGAGCTTTACCAACATAAGTAACTTCTAAATTTATCATATTTAAAGGAGTTCACTAAACTTCTTTTGGAGAAAAATTGCAGATAAGCAGCTTACTGACAGTTTTACATTTACTGTCAAGGAGGGAAAGCCAAAAATAAGACTGTTAATATACTAGTAATTTTAACATCTGACATGACTATTAAATATTGAACATTTGTGGCCTTTTTCTGCTTGAAAATATTAATTACAAATTTCCCGTCATTATACATTTTAAAGACAGTTCTGGAGATATTACACTGTCGCACTGCATCACCAGATACAAAGCAAGTAAGTACATTCAAGTCTGAAATTCAATTCAGCTTTTGTCAGAAAGAGAAAATTAATGATTGATATCATCACAGTATGTTGATTTCAGTCCATTTATGGGAAAAGTCTGTGTTCTTGGTCCATGAAAGTAGAGGTGGGGTCAGCCATCCTGTCATTGACATAAAAATTTCCGAAATTAATGTCTGCTTATCTAAAAAAACTCAATAAAACTCAATCCAATATTAAGTACAAATCAATAATACTGGCATAGTGTAGGTTGGCTGTTAAACTCATTCAATGTCAAGAGTATAAGATGCTGTCTTTAATAGAGCAGTGAATGATGCAAGGCGCACCTATAAATAACTGTGTATCTGATTGGCATCATTAAGCAATTTTAATTTTGGTCGAGAATATTTCAAACTCAGCGGACTGAAATAATTCCACGGCAGAGTCGATGACGTTGCTAAGTGTCCATCTGTGCAAAGTGTCCGCCAGAAAATTTTGTTGCAAATTGTCCGCCCATTTCATCAAATTTTGTTGCTAAGTGTCCGCCCAAAATTCACCGCTGCAAAGTAACATTACATTACAGGTACTAAGCAGACACTCTAATCCAGAGCGACGTACAAAAGTGCATAAGGACAGTACAAAAGTGCAGACCTCCTAGGAGACAAGTAAAAGTGCTAACAGTAAGTGACAGAACACGTTCCATTGTCACAGATTATGACTAATAACAAAAAGGCAAGGTCAAGGGCAAGTGAACAAAATGGCAACAAGGTTAAGTGCAGAGGCAAGTGCAACAAAGAGCAATAAAATAAGTGCAATAGAAGGGTAACAGGTCAAGTGCAACAAAGGGGCAGGAAAATCAAGTAAACTGACAAGAGTGCAACATAATGAAGGGAAACCAAATCAAGTGATACAGTCAGGAAGTAAGGTAAACAGAATAAAGTGCAACAAATCAAAAGGATGTAGGGACAGGAATCAAGGCAGTGGAGTAGGGGAGAGGTGGAGCCTGAAGAGGTGGGTTTTCAGGCGGCGCTTGAAGATGCTCAAGGATTCTGCCGTTCTGACCTCGATAGGTAGATCATTCCACCAACGAGGTGCCAGGACAGACAGCAGCCTTGAGCGGGAAGGGGAGGAGCAGAGAGGGGGAGGAGCCAGGCGACCAGAAGTAGCAGAGCGGAGTGCTCTGGCAGGGGTGTAGGGTCTGAACAGTCTCTGGATGTAGGCTGGAGCAGTCTTGTTGACTCCCTGATAGGCTAGCACCAAAGTCTTGAATTTGATGCGAGCAACAACAGGGAGCCAGTGGAGCTTTGTGAGCAGGGGGGTGACGTGGGAGTGTCTTGGGAGGTTGTGGACCAGACGAGCTGCAGCGTTCTGGATGAGCTGCAGGGGTCTGATGGCAGATGCTGGGAGGCCAGCGAGGAGGGCGTTGCAGTAGTCCAGGCGGGAGAGGATCAGCGCTTGGACTAGGAGCTGCGTTGAGTAGCTGGTGAGGAAGGGCCGGATTCTACGGATGTTGAAGAGGAAGAATTTGCAGGTCCAGGTCACTGCAGCGATGTTCACAGCAGAGGAGAGCCTGTCGTCAAACAGGACCCCAAGTTTCTTCACGCTCCGCGAGGGGGAGATGGTGGTATCCCCCAGGGTGATGGTCAGGTCTAGGAGAGGGGAGGATGGAGCAGGGATGTAGATCATCTCCGTCTTCGTTGGGTTGAGCTTCAGGTGATGGTTGTCCATCCAGCTCCGGATGTCTTGTAGGCAGGCGGAGATGCGGGCGGAGACCTGGGCATCAGGGGAAAAAGAGAGAAAAAGTTGAGTGTCATCAGCATTAAAGTGATATGATAAACCATGAGCAGAAATGACAGGACCGAGAGACTGGAGATGAAGAGAAAAGAGGAGTGGACCAAGAACTGAGGCTTGGGGGACGCCTGTGATAAGTGAGCGGGGTGTCGATACTTCACCAGCCCAGGCAACCTGGTAGGAGCGACCGGAGAGGTACGATTTCAACCAGATGAGGGCTGTACCACAGATCCCCAGTGCAGACAGGGTAGAGAGGAGGATGGAGTGGTCGACAGTGTCGAATGCGGCACTGAGGTCGAGGAAGATCAGGGAGACGAGAGGGAGGCGGCGCGTGCAGTGTGAAGCGCCTCACTGACAGAGACAAGTGCGGTTTCCGTGGAGTGGGCAGCTCTGAATCCTGACTGGTGGGGGTCCAGGAGGTTGTTTTCTGCAAGAAAAGAGGAGAGTTGGTTAGCAACAGCACGTTCAAGGGTTTTTGACAGGAAGGGGAGGAGGGAGACTGGGCGGAAGTTCTGAATGACTGAGGGATCAAGGGAGGGTTTTTTCAGAAGAGGGGAAATGGTAGCCTGTATGGAGAGGGAAAGCATCCAGAGCGCAAAGAGGAGTTAATAAGGTAGGTGACAAAAGGGAGGATGTTGGGTGTGATAGCCTGGAGGAGGGGGGAGGGGATAGGGTCGAGAGCACATGTGGTGGGACGGTGAGTGAGGAGCAGCTGGGAGACATCAGAGGAGGAGAGGGGGGAGAAAGCAGAGAGGAGATGGGAGGGGGCAGCGGGGGCGGGGGAGAGGGGAGTGAGGGGGGAGAAGGAGTTGCGAATGGACAGAATCTTAGCCTTCGAAGAAGGCTGCAAAGTCCTCTGCTGTGATGGAGGTCGCAGGTGTGACAGGCGGAGAGCTGAGGAGAGAAGAGAAGACAGAAAACAATTGGCGAGGGTTAGAGATTGAATTCTGGATTTTAGAATGATAAAATTTAATTTTAGCACTGGTAATTGAGGAGGAAAATTTGGCTGGGAGGGACTGGTAGTGGGACAGGTCTGCCGGGGCCCTGGATTTCTTCCATTTCCTCTCTGCTGCTTGAAGGCTTTTCCTGCTGGAGTGGAGAGTTTCTGACATCCAGGGGCTGGGTGGGGATGATCTGGCTGGCCTGGAGGCAAGAGGAGAGAGAGTGTTAAGTGAGGATGAGAGGGCAGAGAATAGAGAGGAGGCAGCAGATTCAGTGGGGAGATTAGAGAAGGAGTCAAGGGAAGGGAGAGAAGCAGTGACATGGGAGGCGAGAGCAGAGGGCGAGAGAGATCGGAGGTCACGGCAAACGGTAACAGAGGGGGTTGGAGTGGGGGGAGAGAAAGGGAGAGGGAGGGAGAAGGAGATGAAGTGGTGGTCAGACAGGTGGAGAGGGGTTACAGTGGGATCAGAGGAGGAGCAGTTACGCAGGAGGACGGACATTTCCAGCTGTGTGAGTTGGGGGTGAGGGCAGGAGGGAAAGGCCAAAGGAGTGGAGGATAGGAAGAAAGACGGCAGACTGAGAGGCCTCAAGGTGGAGGTTGAAGTCTCCCAGGAGAATCAGTGGGGTGCCGTCGTCAGGGAAGGTGCTGAGCAGGACGTCCAGCTCGTCGAAGAAACATCCTACAGGGCCAGGGGGACGATACACAACAATGATAAACAGATTAGTTGGGGAGGATATGGAGACAGAATGAAATTCAAAGGAGGAGATAGAAAGGTGAGAGAGAGGAAGAGGAGAAAATTTCCAGGTAGGGCAGATTAACAAACCAGTCCCACCACCTCGCCCAGATGGCCGGGGGGTGTGGGAGAAGGAGAAGGAGAAGGAGGTGGAGAGGGCCGTCGGCATTGTTGTGTTAGTGTCGCCCATTTCAGCTAAATTCGTTGCAAAATATCTGCCAAAAATTAATCATTGCAAAGTATCTGCCCGTTTCAGCAAAATTCATTGCAAAATGTCCGCACATTGCAAAGTGTTCACCCATTTCAGCAAAATTTGTTGCAGAGTGTCCACCCAGAATTCACCATTGCATTGTGTCCGCCCATTTCTGTCAAATTTGTTGCAAAGTGTCTGCCCATGTTGTTGCAATGTGTCTAACTATTAGTTTACAAAGTGTCCCCATGTCATGTATCAAAAATTATTGATTGACAGTTAGGGCACGTATAATTGTTTACTTTTTGAGTTGGGTTATAAGTCATGTCTTTCAGTCAAAGTTAAAATGAATTTCAATCATGTTATATCAGTTTTATCTTTCTCCACTAACCAGATAAGCGTAATTTCTTTCATTCCTAAATCATCTGTAAATGACAGCCCTTAGTATAGATACTTAATTACTCATTTTCAGCAGCATTGATGACATTAAAGAAGAAACTAACTCGAAATTTCAAATTTTTTGTGCATTTATTTGGCCACATTTTCCACAAAAATGAATATATACAATATTGTGACTTAGACGTACATATGTACAATAAATAAAGGCAGCAACACATTGCAAAAAAGTTGGCACAGGGGCCTTTTTACCACTGTGTTACATCGCCTTTCCTTTTAATGACACTCAGTAAACGTTTGGGAACTGAGGAGAATTTTTGAAGCTTTTCAGGTGGAACTCTTTCCCATTCTTGCTTGATGTACAGCTTAAGTTGTTCAACAGTTCGGGGTCTCCGTTGTCGTATTTCACGCTTCATAATGCACCACACATTGTTAATGGGAGACAGGTCTGGACTACAGGCAGGCCAGTCTAGTACCCGCACTCTTTTACTACGGAGCCATGCTGTTGTAACATGTACAGAATGTGGCTTGGCATTGTCTTGCTGAAATAAGCAGGGGCGTCCATGAAAAAGACGTTGCTTGGATGGCAACATATGTTGCGCCAAAACCTGTATGTACCTTTCAGCATTAATGAAGCCTTCACATATGTGTAAGTTGCCCATGCCTTGGGCACTAATACACCCCCATACCATCACAGATGCTGGCTTTTGAACTTTGCGCCTATAACAGTCTGGATGGTTCTTTTCCTCTTTGGTCCGGAGGACACGACGTCCACAGTTTCCAAAAACAATTTGAAATGTGGACTCGTCAGACCACAGAACACTTTTCCACTTTGCATCAGTTCATCTTAGATGAGCTTGAGCCCACCGAAGCCGGCGGTGTTTCTGGGAGCTGTTGATAAATGGCTTTCACTTGCATTGTAGAGTTTTAACTTGCACTTGCAGATGTAGCGACAAACTGTAGTTACTGGGAGTGGTTTTCTGAAGTGTTCCTGAGCCCATGTGGTGATGTCCTTTACACACTGATGCCGGTTTTTGATGCAGTACCGCTTGAGGGATCAAAGGTCACGGGCATTCAATGTTGGCTTTCAGCCTTGTCGCTTACGTGGAGTGATTTCTCCAGATTCTCTGAACATTTTGACGATATTACGAACCGTAGATGATGAAATCCCTAAATTTCTTGCAATAGCTCGTTGAGGAATGTTGTTTTTAAACTGTTCGACGACAATCAGCTCACGCATTTGTTCACTAAGTGGTGACCCTCGCCCCATCCTTGTTTCTGAATGACTGAGCATTTCAGGGAAGCTGCTTTTATACCCAGTCATGGCACCCACCTGTTCCCTATTAGCCCGTTCACCTGTGGGATGTTCCAAATAAGTGTTTGATGAGCATTCCTCAACTCTCTCTGTCTTTTTCGCCACTTGTGCCAGCTTTTATGAAACATGCTGCAGGCATCAAATTCCAAATGAGCAAATATTTGCAAAAAATTACAAAGTTTACCAGTTCGAACATTAAGTAACTTGTCTATTCAATTGAATATAGGTTGAAAAGGATTTGCAAATCATTGTATTCTGTTTATATTTACGATTTACACAACGTACCAACTTCACTGGATTTGGGATTTATATATATATATATATATATACATAATGGAAAAAAATTCAAGTCTTGTTTGTTGGAAATATATCTAAATTTTTTTAATCTTGAGGTCTCTTTTTTCTGTTATACTCCAGAAAGCTCAAACTATGGTGTAATTTAGTCTAAGCCAAGTTTAAATGGAAGTGTAATCTGATTAACATTATTGCTTTTCTTCCTTTTTTTAAATTAGATTGTTCATGGGAAAAAAATGTTTTGACAATCTTGCATTGCTTATAAAAGATATAAAGCTGTACAATTCTGCGGGGCCTTGATGCCTGGTTTTGATGGGGCTACGTAGCCATAAGTATTACCTGGAAAGAATGACTCCTATTGGAGCTCATACACTGTTTTCATCGTTTGGGGATGGAAATGTGTACGTTAGGGGAGAGTTGAGTTTTGATGTTTGTTCTGTTGGGTTCAGGAGGGGCACATGCATTTTTTGTTTCTGTTTATTTTATCTATTGTTGATTTACTTTTCTACTCTTTTCTTTCAGTATTCCATTATAAAAGACAGATTTATTTATGCCTTGGTATGGAGGGCAATTCCTATTAAAATTCCTTAAACAGTCTATATAATGGCTAATACTCTTAGAAACTCTTTACATCCTAACAGCATTAGGTTTGTGAGTTGGAATGTTAAAGGAATAGGAAACCCTGTTTAAAGGTAAAATATATTCTCATTAAAAATATCTTAATACAGATATTGCCTTTTTACAGGAAACCCATTTGCAAAATAAAGATCATAAAAAGCTCTCATGCACATAGGCTGGGAACAATTTTCACTCGGGTTTTACCTCTAACGCCAGAGGGGTCTCCATACTTGTTAAAGGGATAGTTCGGGATTTTTCACATGAGTTAGTATGGCATCACCGTCTTTAGTCTCGTGCACACACACTGACTTTCCCCCGACAGTGTCCTGTGAGCCGAGTTCTGTCCAGTTTTGGTCAAAGCGAAAGTAGTTCCGGCAGGTTTGCTGGGGTCTGCAAAGTAAAACATTTTTCTTCTCAAAACAGTATGTGTTCAAACGAGTGATTTATTTGCAAAGCAAAACCCTGGTAATCCAAAAAGTCACATCTTGTAATTGCTTGGGGCTACTTTCTCTCAATAGCGATCACTGCGCGCTGTCACTGCTAGCAGCTGTGCGCACTAGCCAACTACTTTCATCAGTTGTTCGACAGTGTTTACCGACTACGCTGGAGTCATGGAATTCTCATTCAAACCTAGAAACCATCCACACCTGTCCACGTAGTTTCTGATGATTGTAATAACGGTACAACAATAACAATACATATTATGTTTCATAAGCTTCACTGGTAATATGACACCGATAGATGAATCTATGTTGCACCTACATAGCCCTCGGTCCATCACCAGAAGGCTAAGCACAGATGCTATACAAAATCTTTAGTACAATTTTGTTTACCTGGGGTGTAGGGACAGCGGAGCTCTTCAAAAACCGTCTCTTCTTCTGTCCTGAAGGAAAGTAGTCGTCCTCGCTGAAGTGCACACTGCAAACGCGAAGCTTTTTCATTTTAAGTAGTTTGGTGTCCACTTGGAAGCCCAGAGCAAGTAGCCAAAGTTGCCTCAGAGCGACGTCCGTCACAGGGAAGCGATGGAATGTGTGAGGAGACTCACTCACATCTTTGTTGGTACAGCCTGGATAATCGCAAGTGCGCACCATTTTTATCAAATAAACTATTTTCTGGAGAAGCTTATGAACTTCTCACTCTAGCTCTCGAACTAGCTCGTTAGCGTCGTAGGTCTGTAGTCGGTAAACACTGTCGAACAACTGATGAAAGTAGTTGGCTAGTGCGCACAGCTGTTAGCAGTGACAGCGCGCAGTGATCGCTATTGAGAGAAAGTAGCCCCAAGCAATTACAAGATGTGACTTTTTGGATTACCAGGGTTTTGTTATGCAAATAAATCACTCGTTCGAACACATGCTGTTTTGAGAAGAAAAACGTTTTACTTTGCAGACCTCAGGAAACCTGCCGGAACTACTTTCGCTTTGACCAAAACTGGACAGAACTCGGCTCACAGGACACTGTCGGGGGAAAGTCAGTGTGTGTGCACGAGACTAAAGAGGGTGATGCCATACAGATTCATGTGAAAAATCCCGAACTATCCCTTTAATAGAAGGATTCAGTTTTCTCATACCTTGATCAAGTCGGATATAAATGGTATATATAAAAGATATTTGATTGTGGTAGGCACATTACAACAGAATCAAGTTGTGCTAGTGAATGTATATGCTCCAAATTTTGATGATCCCAACTTCATGCATACGCTGTTTGAAAACCTTCCCTCCCTTAATGATCATCTCATGATTTTTGGGGCAGATCTAAATTGTGTCATTCATCCTATTTTAGATCGATCTAATCCACGTGCACTCATCCAGTCTTCTATGGCTAAAGTAGTTTCAGAGTTTTTGACTAATAATAGATATGTTGACCCTTGGAGATTTAACCACCCACAAACAAAAGAATTTTCTTTTTTCTCTCATGTACATCAGTCGTTCTCTCGTATAGATTATTTTTTTTACTGATAGTGCCTCTATTTCAAAAATAACCTCAATGGAATATCATGCAATAATTATCTCAGTATGGACCATATCAGTATGGACATTCAGTTCAAAGCTCCCTCACGATATTCTTCACCATGGACATTTACTCCTTTATTAGCTGACAGAAAATTTGTTGAATTTATGTCAACTTCAGTAGATGATTTCATGGCGATAAATCAGCCAAGTTGCACTTCATATTCATTATTATGGGAAATGCTTAAGGCATATCTTCGGGGACAAATCATTTCTTTTTCAGCCAACTCTAATAAGACACAGAAATTTTGAATGGATTTAATTATTTCAAATATACTCAATATAGAGAGACAGTACGCCTCAAATCAATCTCCTGATCTACATAAACGGAGGCTGCAACTTCACACAGAACTTGATCTTATTACTACAAGCGATGCAGAATGGCTACTGTTGCAATCTCGTAGTGTGTATTACGAACATGGAGACGAAGCAAGCAGACTTTTAGCACATCAATTAAGATGACAAGCAGCTTCTCGTATTGTCCCTCAGATTATGAGCTCTTCAGGTCCAATGCATTATGATGCCAAAGTAATTAATGACATGTTTAAAAATTTTTATTCATTCCTTTACAGTTCTGAATGCTCAGTAGACACTGCTGATTTGACCTTATTTCTTAAGAATTTGGAGATATCTACACTCGATTCTAGTGCTACTGAGGAATTAGTTTCTCCATGAACTTAAGAAGAAATAATGATATCAATTAAGTCTATGCAAAATAATAAAACCCCTGGACCAGATGGTTTCTCGGTAGAATTTTTTTTTAAATTTCAAAATAAGTTGGCAGCTTGGTCCAATTATGTCATTTTTATTGTCAATATGGCGGTTAGTAGGAAATCATTCTCAGACCTCCTTGAAATGGCAAACTCATAGCCCCATATTTAATAATTTCAATCTTATTACAGGAGGAACCCCCTTTCGGTTTCAGCAATGGTCTGCAGAAGGTATCAATACTTTGTCCGATATATGGGATCCTAGAGGAATGAGATCATTTGAAGACTTGCGCTTGATGTATAATATTTGTAAAAGGTCATCCTTCTTTTATTTTCGGCTCAGGTTAGCAATGCGAACTTATGGGGTCCCATGGGGAATAGCTTTATAAACTCATCCACTTCATTCTCTGCTGGATGTGAGAGGTCGAACTAGAGGTTTAGTATCCAAGATATATGTACTATTAAATTCTATCTGCCAACCCCTGGCAATTAATCAGATATGGAATAGGGATCTTGACTGTTCGGCAGATGAAATTTGCTGGTCAACAGTCTGGGCCAATTTAGACCGCAGCTCAAAAAATCCCAACCACAAACTGATACATTTTAAATACATCCATAGATTGTATCTCACCCCCAGGAAGCTCTATCTGATGAAGCTCATATCCTCTCCTACTTGTGATCTCTGCCCCAATGGAGACACAGGGTCTTTTCTGCACATGTTTTGGAACTGTCCAGGAGTAGCGCATTTCTGGAAAATGGTTGCTACAAATTTATCTGACCTGCTTGATGTCAGATTGCCCTATTGCCCTCTGTAAACCTTTCATGCCATCAGATGCTAGCACTTTTTTTTTGCCGCTGTAAGACCAACAAAATGTTAGCTCTTCGCTGGCAGCCTCCACATTCCCTCTCCCGAAATCATTGGCTACAATCTCTATTAGATATATCATATATGGAGATGTCAGTTGCAAAAATGCATAATGCCAAACAATCAACCATCAATACCTGGGCTTCATTTACTGACAAAGTGAAAGATCTTCTCTGTGCGAACAGAGGGTCATAAACCCTGTATGAAAATTCAGTGCACATGACATGCAATAGCTCGCGTATTCACTTTTATATTTTCATTTTAGTATTTGTATTTTTTTTGTTTCATTTTTCCCCTCTTTTTTTTTCTTTCTCCTTTTAACCTATTAAGGCCCATGCATTGTATTCCAATCCAGTTTGCCGCCAGGGGTGGGGGGGGGGAGTTAACCGTCTTTGCTGTGAATCTGTTGCTATGCTGTTGTTATCTGTGGAAATAACAATAAAAAATTGTTAACAAAAAAAAAAATTTCAAAATAAGTTGACTCCACTCCTTCTTTCAATGTATAATGAATCATTGGGAGAGGTTTCCTACCACAAACATTAACTCAGGCGTCCATAACAGTACTCTAAAAGAGCAATAAAGATCCTATGCACTGTTCCTCTTACAGATCTGTGTCATTGCTTTATGTGGATGCAAAGATTCTGGCCAAAGTACTTGCAAGATGGCTTGAAAAATTTCTCCCCAAATTACTATTTGAGGAACAAACAGGTTTCATCAAAGGAAGACAACTTTTTTTCAATGTAAGAACACTTTTCAATATTATATATTCAAACAAATCTACGACGAATCTAGAAGTGGTCATTGCATTGGATGCTGAGAAGGCGTTTGATCGAGTAGAGTGGCCATACCTCTTTGCTATACTCAAACATTTTGAATTTGGAAATATATTTACATCTTGGATTTGCCTCCTTTATACAAACCCACAGGCTAATGTTCGTACAAATAAAAAAAATAATTAGAACAAATGTTACCTCGAGGAACTAGACAGGGTTGTCCTTTATCACCCCTGCTGTTTGCCTTGGTGATTGAACCCTCGTCAGTTGTACTTAGATCATACGCCCAACGTAGTACCAAGGAGTCACTCGAGAGGGCAAGGAGTTTAAACTGTCGTTATTTGCAGATGATTTATTACCTCCACCAAGAAGGTCATGCGATCGAGCCGGTTTATTATCTCCGCCAAGGAGATTATGCGATCGAGTCGGTTTATTTATTTATTTGTCTGTCTGTGGACAGGATTTCTCGGAAACTACTGGACCGATCTTCATGAAATTTTCACCAGAGATAGATCTTGGTCCAAGGATGACTCCATTAAATTTTGGTAATGATCCGGATCTGGATTCTAGATCCGGATCGGGATCTGGATCTACAAATTTAGTGACATTTCTCGGAAACTTTTGGACGGATCTTCATGAAATTTTCACCAGAGGTAGACCTCAGTCCATGGACGACTCCATAAAATTTTTATGATGATCTGGATCTGGATCTGGATTTTAGATTCGGATCATTTTTTTTACAAACTAAGTGACATTTCTCCAAACCTAATGTACGGATTTTGATGATATTTACTCTGAATGTAGATCTTGGGAAATTTTTTATAGTATGAAGATCATGTGGCTCAAGGTTTTGAATCTGGATCCAGATCCGGATCAATATTTTATGATTTTCAATTAGGCAATTCTCCATAACAACTGCAGCATTTCTACCAAATATTGACCAGAAATATTGACATGGTAATAAAAGATTCTTAAAAGATCAGTAGTGACTTCCATTCTCATGGGTCCAGATCCAGATGAGGATCAACAATTTGGACTCTAGAGGTAATACCTCTTGATGAATGCTTACCAGATCTGGCACAACTTTGACTATTCAACCTCATTTGTGGAAATGACAAAAAATATTCCCATCCGAGCAACTTGACCCATCGTCCTGAAATTTTCCCCGAGAGAAAGATTCATTTGTATCAACGTCATCCTTTGGCGGAGGTCATAATTGATTACTATTACTTTAATTGTAATTTTAAAAAGTAATTGAATCCAACCCTAGTACCGGCAGTCTCGGTCAGGGTGATATGACAAAATCTGCACACAGCAGAAAACTTTTTTTTCTTTGTTATTTCGTATATAGATTATTGAGTACTACAACACTACATTTAGATATTTGCTAATTATTCTGAATAAAGCCATAACTCCTTTATACTGGCAAACTCTCTCATTCCTGCTGTCTTCTCAGTCATCCCCCTGGAGGGGTAGCAATTAGGAGACCATAAAAGACCCGGCATATCCAGCATAAAACTGAGATTGTGTGGTTCATCCATGTATAATAGCCAAATGCAAAGAATGAGCTGGTCATCACTTACTGCAGACTTATTATGTGTAATGCTTTGATGCAACTTGTTCTTTCAGCTTGACTGAAGTTACCACGCCATTAATTACAATTCTCAGTCATGAGTATAGTATCTAGGTTTAATCCTGTTGTTGCTTGTTCCTCCCAACTTGAAACGGTCATTGAACATTACAAAATATGTATTCATTTGGCAATGTGTACATCATAATATTAGCACTGAAAACAAAGATGGCTACAATGACTATATAAAGATGGGCTGCAGAGAGTCTAATCAGACTCAGAGATTCACATCAAACCTTCGTAGCCTAATTCAAAGTGGAAGAAAAGTCAAGTCCAAACTCACCATATTCAATTTTATCTTTTGTTCAGAAACACTTTTCATACGTTCAATAACTTATTGAAAATTATTTTTCTCTAAAAGATAACGAGACAAGAGAGGGGATCACTAAATTGTTGATTTTTTTTCACTCTTGATAATATTTATTTATTTATTTCCATGAGTTACACTGATTAATAAAACTATAAAAAATTATAAATTTTTAAGTTACTGGATAAAATATGAAGACTGCCATCTTGCGGCTGTGCATCACTGGAATGAGCCTGGCTGTTGATGTAAGTTATTTCATTATCAAATCGTTATTATATTCATATGTATTGTATTTAATGTTTGTGTTATTTATCATGCAACTCTTTTGCTGCTTAGGATATTTGCTTGTACAGGCAACTGATTTGATTCTCATTCCCAAGAGGTGCTTTATGTGCCTTCATTAGTTACAACTACACAATAAGCATCATAATTCAGTATTTTAATAGATCTGTTCATTTTTAATGAGTGCATGAGCTTATTGGTGGTTTTGTTTGCCCAGGATAATGTTGCAAAAAAGCATGTGGCACATTCTAGCAGTTCATTGGGTGACAGGCAGGTACAGGTACATTCTATTCTTCAAGCAAAAATAGTCGCCGGTGTTATTCATTACTTAAAATTATTTAGTCAGAGTGTGTGATATTTTAAATAAAACCCAAGAAAATGAATGAAGAACAGGCACAATATAATTCAATATAGTCGCTCCACATGATATTTGTTATGCGACTGAAATTGTATTGAAGCTGTCCCTCTGTGCATATTATTCTTTAAATATATATGTCAAGTGAAAACCGTTAAACATTATGATCCAGCAGTGAATTTGTTTCTTTTTTGATTTTTTAAATTTTAGATATCGACAAGGACAAATCATGCAATATATCTGCCTTTAATTATGCAATTAATCGCTGAAATAGGATTAATAATAGTAATCAATTATTTTGTAATTGTAATTTAATTTTCATTGAATTTTTGTATTGAAAAGTAATTGTAATTACACATTCTGTGTAAAAAGTAATTGTTATTACTGTACAATTAAAATCTATTGTAAATGAAAAAAGAAATTGAACCCAACCCTGGCCAGTACAACGTCAACTTTTACCAGGCACTTGAAAAGGAAACATAAGCTAACAGACTATCTCTGCTCTTAAACTCTATGAGGAAAAAAACTCCCAAACATCTCAAGATCAGACACAACTTGAACATACTTAGTATATTATTGTAAAAATGTTGTACATGCATGCATGGTATAATCTGTTCAGGACTCGAAATTTAAGTTGTTTGCAAGCATCCGCTGACCTGGTTAACTGCAGTTAATCTCGCTAGCTCAGCTGAGTTAAAGGTCACAGGTAAAGTCAGTTATATTAGCATTTTATTAAGGAAATTTCCTTGTGAATTAACTGGATAGAGCATATTGCTACTCAGTCGTAGTATTGGGGAGCTTGTGCTGTTTTATCAATGAATGGCTTTGAAGTTTTGAGGATAGCTATGTATGCAGGGTACCTACTAAGGGTCTTATAAATGTCCTGGTGTCATGTTGAGCTTTCTGAACTTTCGTGTCTTCAATGGCTTTATCCGAAGCCATTGGCAAGATGAAATTTGCTAAAAACGACAGGTGGTCGACTGTTGGTGGTTGCCCCCTTTGTCCAGTTTGTCATCATTACCGCCGATGTCATCCTTGCCGAGTAAAATTAGATAAATAAAGCAGGCTATTCACTGGTTTCAACTGTAGGAAATCAGGGAAATTCAATTTGCAGAAGATCCCAAAATTCTTGCAAGGTAACTTTCCTCATAGGCTATCGGTTTTCCAGCTTTGTGAAGTTGGCACTTCATATGACAAAATCTGAATGAAACCCATGACATTTGTTGCTGCTTTGTTTGTGGAGGCAAAATGAGAATTCATCGCCTCCCATTGCTATTCGTTTTGGATGGAAATCTTAAATGTTTAATGTGTTTTTTGGACTGTGTGACCATACCAATCTCTAACAGGAAAAAAAATTAAATGCCTATAAAGTCTCAATCCTCTGAGAGGAAAACAATAACTGTTATGCAGTTGCTACACACGATTACTTTCACCCAAAAACTGCCCATATTTACAGCGAAGTGAAACTTTTTTTGGTCTTCTTCTCGGTCTCAGTCTCGTCCTGCTCTGGTCTTGGTCTCGAAGTGGTCTGCCTTGGTCTTGCTACCCTTTGGTCTTGGTAGTGTCATGTTCTTGGTGAAAGTGGTCTTGCCTACATCACAACCTAAATGTGTGATCTTGCACAGAGAATCGTGAATCATCTGGATGCTACTACATGCCCTCACAATTTACATGCATCAGAGCATTCAATAATAAGGCACATAGCTGCAGGGGCTTGCAATCTATCACACTCACCATTAGGACATCTTTTTTTTAATCTTGGTTCATCCAATAATAATCTTTCACATTCCAGTCATATTATTTTTAAGCATGTGCATTGCTACTTGTTCCTGTGTGTGTGACAAGCAAAAGGGTACACGTTGTGCTCTCGCCTACAAAGGTGCACCATATTGTCTGTCTGCTACCTCAAGATTGCATCAAGCCAACAATACGCCTGACAACACCTAATTTTTAGACAAACACATCCATCGGCACTGTTTGGTGCAAGCACCCTTGCTATTTTCGCAACCAGAGCACTGGACAGACAAATAACTGCATCACTCATAAACTAGCAAAAACACTTGCATCATGCTTTTAATGGCACAGGCATATTCCAGGATGCAGATGCCAAGAATCACTGGGCTCAAGTTGTCAGAATGGTTAACTGAGTATGAGGAATCATTTTCATTCATGAATTGGCCACCTCAGACTCTGGACCTTAATAACCAGCTGATTGCCTTTGGAATGTGCTTTGGAAAGCCGAACAGAGTGGTTTGACTCACCCATAGTCAAAACAATATATCGGCTAAAAATAAAAGCAAATCTGGGCCTCGTCTCTCCATAATGATTCATAGAGCTCTGCGAGGGTTTGCAATGAGAAATTTTATAAGCGTCCAGTGTCAGTGCTAGACCGAATATCATGGGCGGGCCATAGGTTTCCATGCTGCCCTGAAACTGAGAAAAATGACTTTGAAGTTTCTGTTTTGTCCGGACTAAAGTATTGTAGGTAGGATAAAATCAGGCAATTAGTTGGTTTAATGAATAAAAGTGGCTGTATAAAAAATCTTGCGCTCAAGTCTGACCTTTGACCTTTATTTATCAGTTACTGTACTCTGCCTTTGTATCATGTTCTAAAATTAAGGAGTCTTGCAAAGGCAAAAGGCAGTAACTTGCATAAATTCAATATTTGGTTGCTGTTCTTTACACACGACCATTATAAGACCACTTACCTAAGGTCCAAGGATCATGACATTTGCTTTGAATGATTAAGAATGAATCAAATACATTTAATCGTTGCTATACGGACCTGTGATGACATTACGTCATATCTTCATGATAGAGAATAACTCCAGTTTGGTGTGCAGCACCAGCAACAGATACCAGCAGATTAAGTTACTTTGCATTTTACAATGTGAATGAATACAGGACATTGTTCTTCATTATTAATATGATAATTTAACTGTTAAATACAAAACTTAACAATTAAAGACAAAGCTTTAATATATTTTTAGTATAAAATAAATTCATGGATGTATTTAATACTCCTCAGAAAGAATTAATGTCATTAAACACAAAGTGTACAAAGACTGCAAAAGGTTTGGACACTTCGAACCTCTGCCATTGATGGCAGATTCAAAGAAATCAGAGTAAAACTTTCAATCAAAAAAATTTTTTTTTCTCCCAGAGCAATGGCATCTGTTGCCCCCACTTCACAGACAGATTAACTCAAGTCCTTAAGAGGGCAACACTGAACACTTAAAGATTTCATTTTTGCTGACATTTTAAGGCTGCTCTGATTGTGATTTTAACCTTAATTTATTCAATTCTATTTTAGCCCTAGAATCATTCACATTTCCATATATACTGCTGGTTCAAGGTTAGTTCATTCATTGTCAAAATTAGTTAATTTGTTCAAGTGTTCTCACTCCTCATCGTCTATGTTGCACACAGTAAGTGAGACCCAGAAGGCTCTTCTGTTGGAGAGCATAAGTGGACAGTGATTGTTATGGACCTCCTTGTTTTATCATTTATTTTACTGACATGCTTTGACCTGCCTATTTTGTCCGTTATACGCAAAATCCACTACATGCATAAAACAGATCATATCCACTAAAGGCGTGTAACCTATTGTATCCATTATATACATAAATTAATTTATATGTTTGCTTTGTGTATTCAGATCGGAACAACTTCATTCTGAAGTGTTCATTACCTACTTGTTGTCTTCATTAAGTCCTTCTTTGGTCTGACACAATGGATAATGATACTGCGTGTTGCTCCAACTGGGATCAGTGAAAAGTCTAAAAATGAATGTATGTAAATGAAACCGCGTCAGTTTCCATTTCCGCGAATACACTGTTATAAGGTTGCACCTTCAACTGTACTTTTACTATAACTTCACAACAGAGTTCAGTGCATGTTCAGTGTAACCCACTGTTAAATGCGCACAGGACTCAACTTACAGTTAAAATGAGAAGGAGACAGTACGTAAATGTAACTGTTAAATTCAGTTAGTTTATAACAGTATAGGAAAGCCAAACTTCATTTCGTTGCTCAGTTGCGACTGCGTGTGTGCATGGTGAAAGCCAGCTTGTCCGGTATACACAAGTGCTTTTGAATAGAAATGCGAGGTGACAGGACTGGAAATTTTGTCCAATGAAAGCGAAAATCCATTATATAAAATCCGGTATATTCGATGTTTACAGAAAAATCGGGACTTCAGCTGTTGTTTGGCATAAGCGAGTTTCTGTTTTAGGAGGACAGTTTAGGCGAGTTTTACTGTAATATATAAAACCACTCAACAAAGTCTTGTTCAGTGACAGTAAACTTTTATTCAGGTGTAATATGTGCATGTGTGTGGATTTTGGTGACAAAACATAGATTCTAACTCAAGCGCGGCAAACTTTGGTGGGCGATAAAACAAAGGCAGAGGACGGGAACATCAGTCCCGTACAGTAACATCGCTTTGATGTGCGGCTAAACAAAGGCAGAGAACCTTGACGTTCTGTTATGGTTTGTCATAGGATTTTTGGAGTTACTGTTGACATTGACCTTGATTTTTTCATAAAAACAATCAAATTGACTCAAAATATTCATCCACATGATAAAGGAGGTACCCCCAAAATGGCAATCATTTTCGACCAAAAGTGATGTAACTATGTTTTGTATTTGCATGGCAGCATGGGCGGGCCACATAACAATAATGTGTCAGAATAATGCATGTCAGCCTTCAATAATAAACAATAAATAAATAATGAACTTCCCTACAGAGTACATTAACATAGCCAGATTAATACTCGTATTATAGTTTGATTACAGTCGGTTAAGGAAACATTAGCTGCATTACTCAATCCTATTGCTAATGTGTAGTAAAAGAGCACAGCGGCATCAGAGCCTCAACATTATGGACAGCGCAGTTGCTCTCCAAGCGAAGCTTATAGTTTGAAACAAGCCGAAACAAGGATTCAGGTCTATATTGGGTTGTTGCCAATCTATTCAGAAAAATAGAAACAGTAGAGAAAATAGAGAAAGTAATTGGTCTAGGACAGCCTGAGCCATAAGAAAGGTTCACAGAATATTTGGTTGTGCATTTAAAAATGCTTTGGCATGCCCCCTTCCCAGGGACAACACCATATTTACGATAGAATACCCTTGGTTTTCATGTGTTGGCATAATAATTGAATGGATAAAGCCAGGGCTGAGGAATCATTTTTATATTGATACCATTTTATTATTATTCGATCCATTTAAGTATTATTAATTGTTTATCCTGGCTTGCTCTTATTAAGCTTTTCTTAAGCCTCAGTGTGTGTTCTTGCATGTTTCTGGGCCCAGTGCTTCATGGCATATAGCTTATCTGGAGCCATGCGGACCTGATGGGCCCATAACAAGGGCAAGATGTTTTTTCTCTCTCTTAGTTTATGTGTTTTCAGAAGAAGAAGTACAAGGGAGAAGCTTCGGAATGTATAACTAGATAAGCTGGAGCCATGGGAGATGATAGGGAGGGGATCACCTGTCCTCTCTAACGAGATTTATGTGCGCAAGTGTTGTTCCCATACCAAAATTTTGACTTCGATACGATACCTGCCATAAATACCTCGATACTGAACCGATACCACGGTGAAAATTTAAAAAATCTGCAAAAGAGATGAATAATGGTCCAGCTCAGTCTCAATATGGTTTAATTTTCAGCAGCTTGCTCCTTTCCTGCTGTTTGAGCAAATTACATTATTAAATTAATTCTACAGAGCAAGTATGAGCACAATCTCTTCTGTTAGCATATTGGGTTTTGCTTAACAAGCTACTTTTCTCTCCAATATCAACGTTTGAACAGTGAACACATTAATGACCGACTTACACATTTAAAATACTATTTTCTCCTCTTTATTATAAACAAAACAAAACATGCCACTACATGGTACATGCCATTACACTATGGTGGACAAACGTACGTCAGAGATTTGCAGTGAAGTATTTATTTTTGAACCTTTACACTCAATAAATAACTCAAAAAATAAAATTGGCAAAATAAATAGCTACTGAACATGCTTGAACAAAAATAAAATTATTGCTTTCCTCCTGGTAATTCTTGAAAAGAATATTCATGAACAATGAAATTCCAAATGCACTCTCTCACCCTCCGAATTTCTGCAATATTTCACTTATTTGCTCGACAATTTTTTTGCTGCTTGAAGGTTCTTGGCCAGGAAAACAAGCATGTCACTGTGTTCCTCCGTCAGCCTAATGCGCCTGGGGCTGCAGATAATGCCTGACATGCTAAACACTCGCTCTGAAGCACAGCTTGTGGTTTGAATGCACAGGTGCTTTCTGGCAAAATATGCAAGAATGGGCAAGGTGGTGCTTCATGGTTCTTCCACCAGGTGAGAGGGTCTTCTGTGGCACTAATCTCTTTCATTTGTTTGTACAAGTGAAGCACAGCTTGTGGTTTGAATGCACAGGTGCTTTCTGGCAAAATATGCAAGAATGGGCAAGGTGGTGCTTCATGGTTCTTCCACCAGGTGAGAGGGTCTTCTGTGGCACTAATCTCTTTCATTTGTTTGTACAAGTGATATTCACTAGAAAGACGGTCTGAGGGCGAGGGGGGAAAAACTAGCCTCTCCCTCTGCCATATCTGCCTCTTCTGACTCTCTCTTTTCAAACGTAATGGTGGAAAATAGACTCTTCAAGTCAGTTTTTCTTTTTTTTGCCCCTTATTGGGGATTCGTGACTGGTTTGACCTGAAATGAAGGACCCAAAACACTGTTTATACTTGCAATTATGTTTTCATCATTTAATCAGAAAGTAAGAGAGTACATAATCAAGGGAAATCATATGCATGCAATCAAATAAAGGTAATAAACATCAAAGATAATTATAATCAAACCATTAGACGAAACAGAAGGTAAAAACAGTACAATAAGGTAAATTCATGTGCACAGATACGGACAAATGAAAGATAGGCTTCAAACCATCAAATAATACAGAAACCATACACAACTGATGATCTTTAGCAAAGAATTGGAAAGAAGAAATGTCAGATAAACAGAAGCACTGGTCATAAGACCAGAGGGCTGAGAGCAGCCCAGAGCTCTTCCAAGTCCCCATCTTTATAGCTTGTTGTCAATCTTCCGACTCTTTATGATCTCTAGCTGCGAAACTCCCTCAGACTAAAAATATGCATGAATTCTATCCAACTGGGGACTTCCAAACTCATGAGCCCCACACGGCTCCCGCGCCACACACCACAAGATAATTTACCAAGGAACATAACCCATTTCTGACCCTTATGATGTCTGTCCTCCTGTAAGAATTAATACCCGGAAGGAGGAGTCACTGTAATCTTTTATAGACAAGGCCAATAAATTAATGGCGCAGCTGGGGCCTTCAAAAGGCACGAATAGTCTAAAATTAAATGTGCCCCCCTTTCACTGATTACAGGTGCCTGCATTCTTTCAATATGAGATACAGAACGTCCCTGGAAACGTCCCTGAAAAAGTACCATTCACTCAGATTCACATTGCTTTAGATTAATGCAATGTTTCAGTTAATCATTTAAAGCTTGATTATTAATACATTTGGATATATAATGCTTTAGTAATATATACTCAGCAACAAAAGTTTCTGTGACACCATTTATGTGTATGTTATAAATGACACGCAAAGATCTCAATGCAATCAATATGTTTATTTAACAGGAGAAACACTGACTTTTCAGTGCCAACGTCACTCAAAACGAAAAATGTCATTTTCATGCGTCATGAAGCACTTGTCTGACGTCTAACCAATTGTGACCTTCACACTTCAATACCGGGTGTGACTTCCTCTTGCCATGATGCAAGCAACGCATCTCCGGCGCATGGACCGAATCAGATGTGCCAGAAATTGCTGTGGGATGTCATTCCAAATCTGACGTAGACGTTGTCGCAATTCCTGGAGTGTAGCTGGCGCGTTATCCAACCGCCGCAAACGTCGATCCATCTCGTCCCAAAGATGCTCGATTGGGGACATGTCTGGGGATCTGGCTGGCCATGGCAGGACATTGACCTGTTGTTGCATCAGATACTGCTGTACAATCCTTGCAACGTGTGGTCTGGCGTTATCATGTTGCAGCGTTATTCCGGGACCATGTTGCATCAAAAACGGTACCACCAATGGCCGTAGCACTTCATCGCGATATCTTTGACCTGTCAGATTTCCATCAATAACAAGCAAATCTGTTCTGTTTCTAGCCGTGATCCCTCCCCAAATCATGACACTACCACCTCCAAAACGATCAAATTCCTGAACACAGTTGTTGGCATAACGTTCTCCACGTCGACGGTATACACGTAAACGACCATCACATCGGTTAAGCATGAATCTTGATTCATCAGTGAAGAGTACAAGATCCCACTGACGTTGGATCCACCGTCGATGTTGTTGTGCCCACTGTAGACGCAGTCGTCAGTGTTGTACTGTGAGTATTGGACGTCTTGCTGGCCGACGTGGGACAATGCCAAAATGACGGAGACGGCGACGGATTGTCTGTGCAGACAGTCGCCTCAAACCAGGTATCGCTCTTGCAGTTATGGTTGCAGGTTGGAATCGATTTCGGAGACGGGTTGTTCGAATCCAGTTGTCCTGTCTGGGAGTGGTTACTCGTGGACGGCCGCTGCGAGGACGGTCTCTGACATGTCTTGTCTGCTGATGACGCTGCCATAAGTTCCAAATGGTGTTTCGGTGGACATTCAGGCGATGAGCAACTTCCCTCTGCGAGGTTCCGGATTCAATCATCCCAATGGCCCTCCACCGATCATTTTCAGACAGTCTTGGCATTTAGAGGGTAGAGTTCCTGATCCGAAATGGCTGTGTTTTCGATAAGTGATGCTTCCGTCGTTCATCAGGCACAATGTGAACATTCCAAAAATTCTCCTCTTTTATTGCCATCCACAAGCATGATTTACGCACATTTTCACGTGCAAAGTCATTTTCTCGCATTTTCATGATTTCCATTTCAATGTTGTGTTTACGTGTACTGTTTGTCTGATATCACCATGTATGACAATTTCATAATTGCGTTATGAAAAATAATTAACAATATTGGTGTCACAGAAACTTTTGTTGCTGAGTATATTAGTAATATAGTTTAGTTTAGATTAGTAATATAGTCAGATATATAATAAATGCAATAATTCAGCAATAAATCAATATAGTAATGCTAATACATTTCAATGCTCATTCATTTGAAGAAACTTGATTATTAAGGTTACTTAGATTAGTATTTTCCACACCCTGTTGCCTGTTCCAGTGGCAGTGTTGTTTCAACAGGCCTCATTGGATGCGGTGCCTCACTAGCTTTTTGCAAAAGATCTGCCTTCACCTCTTCCTCCATTGTAACAAAAGTGTCCTTAAATCTTGGGTCAAGGAATGTTGCAGTGTTACGGACAAGGTCCAGCAGTCTGCATTCATATCTTGAGGCAAAGTCAGATCTCATTTTCTGTTTCATGTCACATCCAAGAACACAGTCACTATCCTTCTCTTCCAGACAAGAAAGTAATTTCCATTTTAGAGGCAGCACAGAAGACAATGTGGGAACCTTTTCTCCTATGAGGCTGCTTACTGGCTCAAGGACCTCTTTAGTGATTTCTAATGTGGCCATATCACAGTCTTTTGGCATCAGATGCCACTTATTCCTATTTTCTGCCGAAACAGCACACACAGTTGCTTTTCTCAGAATCTCTCCACCATTTCAAAGGTGGAGTTCCAGCGAGTAGGCTCGTCATGGATGAGCTTTAGCTCAGGGAAGCTTAAGCTCTCCTGCTACTTTTTCAGGCTGTTTTGCATTTTGCTTGACCTGTTGTTCGGATCCTGGACAAGCATTTCGATACATGGTCCAGGCCTAAAGCCTTGCATACGGCCAGATAAAGGTTATGGCCAAAACATGGTATCCAATTGTAGTTTGCAAATGCCTTATTATTGTTGTTAGATGCATTGTCAGTACTTATCCCAACCATTTTTGAAAGGTCCAGTCCCCATTTCACCTCAACAATCTCCTCGAGGGCCTCATTGAGACAGACTGCAGTATGTTCTAAATACAAAGGTGAACATCCTCAGCACCAGGAGTGCATTTCCCATGTTTCAGATGTGTACTGCACTGTTAACGCCATGTATGAATCAACGGCCCTGCTCGTCCACAGGTCAGTGGTGCATGCAAAAAAGGGCTGACATTTCAGTAGGGTGTCAATAATCTGACTAGTCTCAGTGTACAGTTTTGGGATTACATCATTCATGAAAAACTTTCTGCAAGGCATATCATATCGCCTGTCCAATTGCTGCACAAGATTCCTAAATCCAGGTTTGTCCACTGTATATATTGGCACTTGATCAAGACAGATAAACTCAGCTACTGCTCTGAACAATCTCTTTGCATCTTTTGAGTCTTTATCGTACTTCCTGTAGCTTTCAAACACAGTTGGAAGGGAACTCTGTCTCAATTGTGTGGTTGCTGATTCGGCTGGCATCTCTTTCTGTGTCTGTAAAGGCAGTGGACAAATTAACCTACTTCAATATTTCATGGGTTTGATTGTATGAGTTTGACTTTCAGGTTATATTCTTTCTTCATTATTCATTAAATAGTGCAGCAATGTAATTATTCATTTGACTAAAAAAAAAAAAAAAGAATATGCTCAGTAGGACTCAAACCTCCACCAGGGTAAACAGTTTTGAGTTTAGAAAACTCCCCTGCTCGACGTGGCAGCATTATACATTCTGGTGGTAGGCTATGGGCTCTACTGAGTGCATTCCGGTAGCGTATTACTTATTAACAAAATGGCATATATGCCATGACATTACCAGAACTGATTGAATATTAAATAATGTTTGAAGTTATGCTAAACATTACTAGCGTGAACAACATGCCCTTCCATAAGCTAACCAGTTGAGAATGATAGGCTTTATGGTATGAATAGCCTACAGTTGCAACCTACCTCGACAAGTGTTGGGGAAAAAAAGGTTGTTTCATACACTGGATAAGAACGGGGCTGTTCAAATAGGGCTAATGATAATTGCTGTCACATTTGCTAACCTGTCGGTCTTTGAATTCTTTGTAAAGCAGGGGATGTTTGTCAGCGAGGTGCTTTGCCATGTTAGACGTGTACCCTCCCTTTGTCTGCACTCCTTTGTAGCACGTCTTACACACTGGCTTCAGTGTGTCTGTTGGCTTGCCCTCACTATCTGTGAGGTAAGCGAAATAATTCCAGATTTCGCTTCTCCCGTCTTTTTTGTTTATAAGCTGCAAGCTCTGCAGGAGCTTCCAAACTTGTCGCCATCTCTTCTCTCTCCCTCTCTCTCCCTCACTTGCTGCTCACCTGCTGCTTCCTGGGGCTGCTGCTGCGTGTAGCGTAGCTGAGTGTGCGAGCTGAGGAGGAAAGCAAGTTAGACGAAGGTGCACCGAGATGGGTGTGGCGGCGTAATAGGGGGTGGTGTCACATATTCATCAAGACGCAGTGACAATTTTGTAGATGAAGTCTACCCTGGAGTTGCGCAGAAAACTCGCCAGCTCCAACCTGGTTTAATTTCCGTGCAGTGGTAATTTGGCTGACCGGCGCAGAGTGCACACAGGTCACCGAAATCTCACAGGCAGGTTTACAGAATGTCAGGCACATTTCAATGCAATAAATAATTACAGGAAGCACTATTTAATGTAACTATCTGAATAAGGACATAAATTATAGTATCTACATCGATTGTCCTGATGTCAGATTAAAGGTGGTTGGTGCGCGTAATAGAAACTTGACCTGGCTGAATCAGCGCAGCTTGAATCTGTGATGCAAACTAAGGACTTCACATCTTTCTCAGCCAACCACAAACTGGATATATATATAGCATGCTTGCGTTCTGTGCTCAGTAAAGCCGCTTGCACACTGGACACGAAACGATTTTTTTTCGCATGACTGTTTACAGGCAAAGTCAATGCAAAGACGCGATAGTCGGACAGGGTATTAATATAGCTCCGTGTCCCTAAGTCATAAAAGTTCTAATTTTTCCGAGTATTCCAGGAATTATTAGACGTGCAAACTTGGCCATGTTTGTGTTCGACCTTCACAGAATGTGAATCGATAGCTATGGACTTTTCTTGGTCTTTTTAGCCTATTCGTCTGTTTTTTTCCGTTGAAGATAGACAGCAGTCTTTATTCGGTCTTCCTATTGAAAATTAGTCGAAATTGGATCGAACAGATTCACGCTTTATTTCCACAACAGAGATAAAATAGTGCTTTCAATCAGAGAGCAAATCAATATCATGACCATTGACAGTGTGAATAAATTGTCGCATGCACGATCAAGACTGTCCGACGCGAAATGCAAAATACTCCATGTCCACCAGCCAGCAAAAAGTAAAAGTATTGATATGAGAACAGATTTATAACGAAATAAAGAATAAAAATATATCACCAACAAACGGGATATCCAACAAAGATGACCCGCCAGTAAATAAATCGCAGTGTTCATTGGATGTTCTGTTGTTAAAATGTTTCTTTTTATTCTAATTTCGCTATCAATCTGTTCTAATCGTACTCTTTTTTTTTTGGCTGTCAGACACGGAGGCATTGCACATTGTCTCGCCCCAATGTCGACTCACTTTATTGAGCAGAGCTTAAACAGAAACATTGATTGAAATTCTCGGTACTCATCTTGAAGAACTGAGCCCTCTTATCAAAACATTCACGTTTAATATCTAAAAGAGTCAGTAGATTTGAAGAAATTAAAAACAATAATAGACTGTTGGACACTGAGATTTATTAAAACCCTGTAAGACTTTCGGACACAAGAAGCAATCTGTCGAGCGAAAAATTCGTTTCGCGTGCAGTGTGCAAGCTGCTTAATACTAGGCTACTATTATTGTCACTTAGGCTTTATCGTCTTTAGTGGAGGAAAGGAATACAGCCTGATTGCTATGATCTCGTACTGCATTAAGATCACATATTGAAAATAAATACGTATTTTGCATTGCCGTCCATGCATGTTAATCCCAAAATTTTAAGCAGCAACAATTTGTAATAATAGGAACTTGCTCTACATCGTTTCTCTTGCCAGCGAGCAAGATTTGACTCGGCTGTGTCGCCTTCTTTGCCGACTTGCGCTGAAAGGAGGGGCAGAGGCGGGACAGAGGAGTACTTGCGCCACGCTACGCAGGGCACAAAATTGCCACATAAGCCTGGACACACCCTGCGCCTGGTCTACGAAATTAGAGCCCATGATGTGAGAATCAGCACGGGGGGAGGAGAACGTCACAGAGTATTCCTACATTAACCACAGAGAGACTTGATTTTGCTGACTTGACTTGTATGGGGGGATCCTTTTTCTGCAGAAAAAGCAAACTGACTTTGGCTTGGATATTGACTTCTCTGCCTCCGTCTGATTTTTTCTTGAGTCATCTGAGTTTCGTTTTGTGAAGGTAATTCCAGGAATATAAAATCCTACAAGGGCAAATGAACGAACATTGAAAGTGTTGCTTGTTTAGTGGACTGGTTTGTAGTTTCACAGAGAGCTGATAGGTGGCAGCACTGCTAAACAATGAAATATTCTCATCCATGGTGCTACTATGAACTACTAAGTAGAGTGGCAAGATTTTTTGTTTCTGGTTATGAAAGAGCATGACATTAGCCACCATTTCCGCCATGGTTTTTACTTTCTAGCCTTGTGGCACATTACTTATGAGCTGCTGAGTAGGCCTATAGCCAATTCCAAGTTTTGGGGTAAGGGAAATATCTTGACACGTAACTGGCACATTTTGCAATATTTTTTGGTCATTCTCAGCAAATTGGTAGGCCATCCTATGGGCAACATTCACAAAAAGGGGCAACGTTGACACTTTAGTCGTTTTCTGTACAGGGTAACCCGAATTAACTCCTTTAAAATCCAAAAATGGTCCAGAATCCATCAAAATCCATTTTTTGGTGATGTCAAAATCAGAAAATCGGCTGAACCCAGGTTATCACCCTTTGCATGGTCTCCCCGTGTCATGACACTTATAGGGCCCTATGATTTTCGTGATCACGGAATCGCGGCTGGAATTGTGGAATTGGCCAATAAAAATGGAATCTATTGATAAATGCGGACTTTCACGGAAATGGGCATAATTTCACTGAAATGCTGTTCGTAAAGCCACGTTTCCACCGAACGCAAAACAAAATATTTGCGCGTCCAGATTACATTCAAAGTCAATGTAAAAACCCAAATGCATGCGAAAATGTGAGCAGCCTTTGTCAAATTCACCTGCCCCGAGTATTCGAGCAACACATCTCTTCGGTGCCCCAGAAGATATCTGGGAAGAGGTTTTTCGTTATTGTAGACAAGACCACTGATGCCAGGGATTGCAGGGTCCTAAACATCATCATTTGTCATCTTATGTTAGCTTAACAACTTACAAAACCCAAAACCAGTGAAGTTGGCACGTTTTATAAATCATAGATAAAAACAGTGATATGCAAATCCTTTTCAACTTATATTCAATTGAATACACTGCAAAGACAAGATGTTTAATTTTCAAACTGAGAAACTTTTTTTTTTTTTTTTTGCAAATAATCATTAACTTAGAATTTAAAGGCAGCAACACATTGCAAAAAAGTTGGCACAGGGGCCTTTTTACCACTGTGTTACATCGCCTTTCCTTTAACGTCGCTCAGTAAACGTTTGGGAACTGAGGAGACCAATTTTTGAAGCTTTTCAGGTGGAACTCTTTTCCACTCTTGCTTGATGTACAGCTTAAGTTGTTCAACAGTCCGGGGTCTCCGTTTTTTATTTTTATTTGTATTTTACGCTTCATAATGCGCCGCACATTTTCAATGGGAGATAGGTCTGGACTACAGGCAGGCCAGTCTAGTACCCGCACTCTTTTACTACGGAGCCATGCTGTTGTAACACGTGCAGAATGTGGCTTGGCATTGTCTTGCTGAAATAAGCAGGGGCGTCCATGAAAAAGACGTTACTTGGATGGCAACATATATTGCTCCAAAACTTGTATGTACCTTTCAGCAATAATGGTGCCTTCACATATGAGTAAGTTGCCCATGCCTTGGGCACTAATACACCCCCATACCATCACAGATGCTGGCTTTTGAACTTTGCGCCTATAACAGTCCAGATGGTTCTTTTCCTCTTTGGTCCAGAGTAGACGACATCTACAGTTTCCAAAAACAATTTGAAATGTTGACTTGTCAGACCACAGAACACTTTTCCACTTTGCATCAGTCCATCTAAGATGAGCTTGGGCCCAGCAAAGGCGGCGGCGTTTCTGGGTGCTGTTGATAAATGGCTTTCGCTTTGCATTGTAGAGTTTTAATGCACTTGCAGATGTAGCGACGATCTGTAGTTACTGACAGTGGTTTTCTGAAGTATTCCTGAGCCCATGTGGTGATGTCCTTTACACACTGTTGTCAGTTTTTGATGCAGAGCCGCCTGAGGGATCGAAGGTCACGGGCATTCAATGTTGGTTTTCGGCCTTGTCGCTTACGTGCAGTGATTTCTCCAGATTCTCTGATCCTTTTGACAATATTACGGACCATAGATGATGAAATCCCTAAATTTCTTGCAATAGCTCATTGAGGAATGTTGTTTTTAAACTGTTCAACAATCAGCTCACGCATTTGTTCACTAAGTGGTGACCCTCGCCCCATCCTTGTTTCTGAATGACTGAGCATTTCAGGGAAGCTGCTTTTATACCCAATCATGGCACCCACCTGTTCCCAATTAGCGCTTTCACCTGTGGGATGTTCCAAATAAGTGTTTGATGAGCATTCCTCAACTCTTTCAGTCTTTTTTGCCACTTGTGCCAGCTTTTTTGAAACATGTTGCAGGCATCAAATTCCAAATTGAGCTAATATTTGCAAAAAATTACAAAGTTTACCTGTTCGAACATTAAGTAACTTGTCTTTGCAGTGTATTCAATTGAATATAGGTTGAAAGGGTTTTGCAAATCATTGTATTCTGTTTTTATTTACGATTTACACAACGTGCCAACTTCACTGGTTTTGGGTTTTGTATATACAATAAGATTATAAACGATTAAGAAGGGGCAGTCAGAATAATACGTCAACCCGGCAGTTGTCTGCCTTTTTGACTGTAGCTTACACTTCCTTTAAAGAGACTATTTTATTTTGTAGTATTATTTTAGGTTAAATAAATTATTTCATCACAGTCCAATGTTATATTGCATCATTATGCAGTAGTTGTTCTGACTTTAAGGACTGAGGAAAATGGAGGGTTGCATCAACTAATTTAAGGTTATTTCAATATAATCAGTAAACATCTTATTCATTAACATAAATAGCACACTGTTTCTGATAGTAAAATTGGTGTACTTGGTAAAAAACGGAATTCCAAAAAAAAAACCGGAATTTAGGAAAAAAATTTGACAGATTTCAGAGGGTCCTACCCTTGGGAAAATTAATTGTATGTTTTGTCAATCTAGTAAAAGAAAAAAATATATGGAATCACTTATTTACTTCAGTTATTCAGTTGGTGCTAAGCACTGCAGAAAAAGTGAGTTTTTCATATGTCCATTTTAAAAGGCAAACATCAGCTGATAAACTGGTTTTACTAAATGTGAAGTACATGAATTATAGTATGTCGCTTCATTGTACTCAAAATATGCGTGCTTACGGTGAGAATTGATAAATTCACTGATTTCAAATTTGACCTCACCCCACTCCAAATCAATTACATTAAACAGGGGGCAAAATGTGCATTTAATTGAGCAGGAGTCAACCTGTTCAATATAAACACCCCCAAATTTTCTGACGGAACCTCTGTAGCCTATCAGAGGCATTGAGGCCTCAGGCCTTTTTTTGTTGGCATACTTGCACTCAACCTGTTCATGTTCCAGATCACCTGAGTAACAATTAAACAAACTCTCACTCTCTTGTCTGTACTGTCAACTCTGCTATCTGCTGGAGGTTTAAATGGTCTGTTTGTTGGCATTTTCATATCATATTGTCTTTTGACTTTGTGACGTACAATACCAAGTTTTCTCAAGGGAACATTTGAAGCTCAGATGTCAGGGATGTCCTCAGACACCGGCCCCTATTAGTTGAGGACTCTGGAAACACCACTTGAGTGACAAACATTGCTCAGATAGAAGTCAGTTCAATGAAGACAAGATATTTTAGGCAGCATAAAACACATTTTTGTGTGGAGGGGGTCTTAAATTTGTTTTAAAATGTGTTCAGGCCGAAGTTTGATTGTTAGTTCAATCACTTCCTCAAACTTAGATGTAAGACATTCTACCACAAGGATGTTGGAACGGTTTTGTCCGTAGTGCAGATTGCAGTCACATGAAGTACAGGAACTGGAAGAAAAAGCACAAGGGCAGAGGTGGATTTGATTGTAGTTTTAATAAATGTGTTAGTACCAAAACAGAAAAAGGAGCAGAGGTTCCTAAGCAGCACACTATAATAATAATACACTTCTACAAATAGGAGAGCAAATTAGGAAATGATGTTCCTTTAAAAAAATTAAATGTGCTGGTGCGGGCAACAGGCAGCACGGATTCTAGGTTTCCAGTGAAAATGCACAAGTTCGTAAATAAAGCCAATACAGACTATGATGTCACAGGCATGAGGTTACACAGAATTCACAAGGAGGCTGGGAGAATCTCATCCTTAAATAGCCACTGTTACCTCTCAGTGAATACAGAGAACAAGTACATGTGGTAACTGAATAATTCACAAAAGTGTGCTCCGGAATTCAGTAGACCAGTGAGCTGGACGGCTGGGTGTGTGTCCTTCCAGATGTTAAACGTAAAGTGTGCCAATATCATCAAAATTATGTAAATTATGATTTGAACTAAATGAGCTTTACCAACATAAGTTACTCTTAAATTTATCATATTTAAATGAGTTGATTAAACTTCTTTTGGAGAAACATTAAGGATAAGCAGCTTACGGACAGTTTTACATTTACTGTCAAGGAGGGAAAGCCAAACATCAGACTGTTAATGTTCAAGTAATTTAAACATCTGACATAAGTATTAAATATTGAAGAATTTTTCGGCGTGGAAATAATAATTACAAATTTCCTGTCATTATACTTTTTAAAGACAGTTCTGGAGATATTACACTGTAGCACTGCATTTTAAAATGTTTTTTTGATGTTATTTTACTGATCGAGAAGAGGGAAGCCCCAGTGAGAAGATGTGAAGCATAGGTATTTACAAGAACACAAATAATGAGTCAGAGTGTGAGATTAAGTTTATTCTGCTGTGATAATTTTTTAAATCACCAGATACAAAGCAAGTGAGTAAATTCAAGTCTGAAATTCAATTCAGCTTTTGTCAGAGAGAGAAAATTAATCATTGACATCATCACAGTATGTTGATTTCAGTCCATTTATGGGATTAGTCCGTGTTTTAGGTCCATGTACGTAGAGGTGGGGTCAGCCATCCTGTCATAGACACAAACATTACCGTAATTAATGTCTGCTTATCTAAAAAACTCAATAAAACTCAGTCAAATATTTACTACAAATCAATAATACTGACATAGTGAGGGATGGCTGTTAAGCTCATTCAATGTCAAGAAAAAAAGATGCTGTCTTAAATAGAGCAGTGAATGATGCAAGTCGCACCAAAAATAACTGAACATCTGATTGGCATCATTAAGCAATTTAAACTTTTGTCGAGAATATTTCGAACTCAGCGGACTGAAGTAATTCTACGGCAGGATCCATAAGCATTTTGACAGTACCATAATCTTGTAGGATACAAAATAAATGTACTGCAATGTTATGGATGCCCACACATTCCTATTAGAGCTGATGGTCTGCAGTGTAAATGTAGAGTAAAACTCATTGGAAATGAATCAGGATACATCAACTCTCCTGTTGCTCCAGTGTGTGCAATACTTTAAGTGAAAGTCATTATGGGCAGACACCTGGTTATTGTCTCCTGGGTCAACGGCCAGGTGGTGGAGGAGGAGGAGGAGGAGGGACAGGTAATGTTAAAGTACTGATTAATTGAATAAGAAATGGCAGGAATATTGCTTCATCTATCCCTGTTGATACCTAAAATAAAAAAACAAACAAATTCACTACTTGATCATACTGTTTAACGGTTTTCACTTGACATACAGTGCCATGAAAAAGTATTTGCCCCCTTCCTGATTTCTTGTTTTGCATATTAGTCACTCTTAAATGTTTCAAATCATCAAACAAGTTTTAATATTAGGCAAAGATAACCTATGTCATTAAAAATGCAGTTTTTAAATGATGATTTCATTTATTAAGGGGAAGAAGCTACACAAACCTACCCGGCCCTGTTTGAAAAAGTAATTGCCCCCCGTTGTTAAATCATGAATTAACTGTGATTAACAAAATATTTTAGTTCAATTTCACTAGCCACACCCAGGCCTGATTATAGGCAGACCTGTTGAATCAAGAAATCACTTATTTAGAACCTGTCTGACAAAGTGAAAAGGACTAATAGATCTCAAAAAGCAACACATAATGCCGCGAACTAAAGAAATTAAAGAGCAGATGAGAAACAAATTTTTTGCCATCTATCAGTCTGGAAAGGGTTACAAAGCCATTTCTTAGGTTTAAGGACTCCAGCGAATCACAGTGAGAGGCATTATGCACAAATGGAGAAAACTTGGAACAGTGGTGAACCTTCCCAGGAGTGGCCAGCCTGCCAAAATGACCCCAAAAGTGCATTAACTACTCATCCAGGAGGTCACAAAAGAACCGAGAACAACATCTAAAGAACAGCATGCCTCACTTGTTTCAGTTAAAGTCTGTGTTCCTGATTCAACAATAAGAAAGAAACTGGGCAAAAATGGCATCTGTGGGAGAGTTCCAAGGTGAAAACCACTGCTGACCAAAAAGAACACAAAGGCTCATCTTACATTTTCCAAAATGCATCTTGATGATCCCCAAGACTTCTTGGAAAATATTCTGTGGACTGACGAGATAAAACTTGAACTTATTGGAAGGTTTGCGGCCGGTTACATCAGACATAAACTAACACAGCATTTCATTAAAAGAATATTGTACCAAAAGTTAAACATGGTGGTGGTAGTGTGATGGACCGGGGCTGCTTTGCTGCTTCAGGACCTGGATGACTTGCCGTAATTGATGGAACCATGAATTCTCCTCTCTACCAGAAAATCCTGAAGGAGAATGTCCAACCATTGGTTTGTGACCTCAAGCTCTCAAGCGTACTGTCGACGAGGATGGGACACCCAGTCATTAGGTTTCGGGGCAATTACTTTTTCACATAGGGCCGGGTAAGTTTGGATAGTTTTTCTCCTCAATATATGAATCATCATTTAAAAACCGCATTTTGTATTTACTCAGGTTATTTTGGTCTAATATTGAAATTTGTTCGATGATCTGAAACATTTAAGTGAGACAAATATGCAAAAAAAAAAAAAGAAATAAGGAAGGGGGCAAATACTTTGTTCACGGCACTGTTTATATGTAAAGAATAATGTGCACAGAGGTACGGCTTCAATCCAGTTTTATATACAGAACAGATATCATATGGAGTGACTATATAGAATTATAATGTGCCTGTCCTTCATTAATTTTCTTGGTATCACACACTGAATTAATAACGATGCCTAAATAATTTTAAGTAATGAATAACACCAGCGACTATTTTTGCTTGAAGAATAGAATGTGCCTTTACCTGCCTGTCACCCGATGAACTGCTAGAACGTGCCACACGCTTTTTTGCAACATTATCCTGGGCAAACAAAACCACCAATAAGCTAATACACTCATCAAAAATGAACAGATCTATTAAAATACTGAATAATGATGGTTACTGTGTAGTTGTAATTAATTAAGGCATAGAAAACACCTCTTGGGAATGAGAATCAGTTGTCTGTACAAGAAAATATCCCAATCAGCAAAAGAGTTGCAGAGTAAATAACACAAACATTATACAATACATATGAATATCATAACATTTTGTTAATGAAATAACTTACATCAACAGCCAGGCTCATTCCAATGATGCACAGCAGCAAGATGGCAGTCTTCATATTTTATCCAGTCACTAAAAAATTCATAATTTTTGATAGTTTTATTAATCAGTGTAGCTCATGGAAATAAATAAATAAATACAGTCAAAAGTAAAAACAAAGTAAAAAATTTAGTGAGCCCCTCTCTTGTCTCGGTATCTTTTAGTGAATAATCATCCTCAAAAAGTTGTTGAACATATGAAAAGTGTTTCTGAACAAAAGATAGAACTGAATATGGTGAGTTTGGACTTACCTTTTCTTCCACTTTGAATTAGGCTTCGAAGGTTTGATTTGAATCTCTGAGTCTGATTAGACTCTCTGCAGCCCATCTTTATATAGTCATTGTAGCCTTGTTGTGTTCAGTGCTAATATTATGATGTACACATTGCCAAATGAAGACATATTTTGTAATGCTCAATGACAGTTTCGAATTTGGAGGAACAAGCAACTACAGGATTAAAACTAGATACTATATTCATAACTGAGAATTGTAATTAATGGTGTGGTAACATCAGTTAAGCTGAGGATCAAGTTGCATCAAAGCATGACACATATACAAAAAGTCTGCAGTAAGTGATGACCAGCTCATTCTATGCATTTGGCTACTTTACATGGATGAACCACACAATCTCAGTTTTAGGCAGGACATGCCATGTCTTTTATGGTCTCCTAATAGCTACCCCTCCTGGGGGATGACTGAGAAGACAGCAGGAATGAGAGAGTTTGCCAGTATGAAGGAGTCATGGCCTAATTCTGAATAATTAGCAAATACCAAAATGTTTAATTTTGTACAGTGAATCGTGTATCATCTGGATGCTACTACGTGCCCTCACGATTTAAAAACATCGGAGCATTCAACAATAGGGCACATAGGGGCATGCAATCTATCACACTCACCATTTCAACATCTATTTTTTAATCTTGGTTAATGCAATAATAATCTTTCACATTCCAGTCTTATTATTGTTTTGCGTGTGCATGTCTGTGCGTTGCTGCTCGTTCCAGTGTGTGACAACCAGAAGGGTACATGTTGTGAACTCGCCTAGAAAGGGGCACAAAACTTTCTGACTTTTGTACACTCAACAAAAATATAAACGCAACACTTTTGTTTTTGCTCCCATTTGTCATGAGATGGACTCAAAGATCTAAAATTCATTCTCGATACACTATATTACCATTTCTCTCAAACATAGTTCACAAATCTGTCTAAATGTGTGATAGTGAGCACTTTTGCTTTGCTGAGACAATCCATCCCACCTCACAGGTGTACCTTAGACTGTCCACAATAAAAGGCCACCCTGAAATGTGCAGTTTTGCTTTATTGGGGTCTGGGGACTCAGAACCAGTCAGTATCTGGTGTGACCACCGTTTGCCTCATGCAGTGCAACACATCTTCTTCACATAGAGTTTATCAGATTGTCAATTGTGGCCTGTGGAATGTTGGTCCACTCCTCTTCAATGGCTGTGCGAAGTTGCTAGATATTAGTGGGAACTGGTACGTGCTGTCGTATACGCCGGTCAAGCACATCCCAAACACGCTCAATGGGTGACATACCGGTGACGTATGCTGGCCATGCAAGAACTGGGACATTTTCAGCTTCCAAGAATTGGGTACAGATCCTTGCAACATGGGGCCGTGCATTATCTTGCTGAAACATGAGGTGATGTTCATGGATGTATGGCACAACAATGGGCCTCAGGATCTCATCACGGTATCTCTGTGCATTCAAAATGCCATCAATTAAATGTGCCTGTGTTCTTCGTCCATAAGAGATGCCTGCCCATACCATAACCCCACCACCACCATGGGCCACTCGATCTACAACATTGACATCAGCAAAGCGCTCACCCACACGACGCCACACACGCTGTCAGCCATCTGCCCTGAACAATGTAAACCGAGATTCATCCGTGAAGAGAACACCTCTCTAACGAGCCAGACGCCATCGAATGTGAGCGTTTGCCCGCTCAAGTCTGTTATGGCGACGATCTGGAGTCAGGTTAAGACCCTGATGAGGACGACGAGCATGCACTTGAGCTTCCCTGAGACGGTTTCTGACAGTTTGTGCAAAAATTCTTTGGTTATGCAAACTAATTGTTTCAGCAGCTGTCTGAGTAGCTGGTCTCAGACGATCTTGGAGGTGAACCTGCTGGATGTGGAGGTCCTGGGCTAGGGTTGTTTCACGTGGTCTGCGGTTGTGAGGCCGGTTGGATGTACTGCCATATTCTCTGAAACGCCTTTGGAGATGGCTTATGGTGGAGAAATGAACATTCAATGCCCAAGCAACAGATCTGGTTGACATTCCTGCTGTCAGCATGCCAATTGCACGCTTCCTCAATGCTTGCGCCATCTGTGGCATTTTGCTGTGAGACAAAACTGCACATTTCAGAGTGGCCTTTTATTGTGGGAAGTATAAGGTACACCTGTGCACTAATCATGGTGTCTGATGAGCATCTTGATGTGGAACACCTGTGAGGTGGGATGGATTGTCTCAGCAATGCAAAAGTGCTCACTATCACACATTTAGACAGATTTGTGAACAATGTTTGAGAGAAATGGTAATATTGTGTATCTGGAATGAATTTTAGATCTTTGAGTCCATCTCATGACAAATGGGAGCAAAAGTGTTGCGTTTATATTTTTGTTGAGTGTAATAAAGCTTTCTTATATTAGCAGTTTAAAACTGACAATTGACTATAGACCAGGTTTTGTTGATCAGTCAGGCAATTGCATTCTGCTACCTCAAGATAGCAACAAGACAACAGTACGCCTGACTATTTTTAGACAAACACGTCCATCGGCACTCATTTTGGTGCAGGCACCCTTGCTATTTTCGTAAGTAGAGCACATGGACAGACAAATAACAAATGCATGAATCATAAATTAGCAAAAACACTTGGATCATGCTTTTAATGGCACAGGCATATTCCAGGATGACGATGCCAAGATTCACTGCGCTCAAGTTATCAGAGTCGTTCACTGAGTATGAGGAACCATTTTCACTCATGTATTGGCCGCCTCAGACTCTGGACCTTAATAACCAGCTGATTGTCTTTGGAATGTGCTTCGGAAAGCCTAACCGAGTGGTTCAACTCACCCATAGTCAAAACAATATCTTGGCTTAAAATAAAAGCAGATCTGGGCCTCTTCTCTCAAGAACGATTCATCATAGAGCTCTGCAAGGGTTTGCAATGAGCCATCTTAATAGTGTTCAGTGTCAGTGCTAGACTGAATATTATAGTCGGGCCATAGGTTTCCATGCTGCCCTGAAACTGAGAAAAATTACTTTGAAGTTTCTGTTTTGTCCAGACAAAAGTATTGTAGGTAGGAAACTCAAAATCTGGCAATTAGTTGTTAAAATGAAGAAAATTGTCAACACAAAAAATCTTGGGCTCAAGTCTGACCTTTGACCCTTACTGTATTTGTCAATTACAGTACTCTGCCTTTGTATCATGTTCTAAAATTAAGGAGTTAAAGGGCAGTAACTTGCAAAAATTTCAATATTTGGTTGCTGTTTTCTGTATACAAGACCATTATAAGAGCACTTACCTAAGGTCTAAGCATCATGACATTTGTTTTGAATGATTAAGAATGAATCAGAGATATTTAATTGTTGCTAAACAGAGCTGTGGCGACATCATATTACATCATATCTGCATGATAGAGAATAACTCCAATTTGTTGTGCAGCACCAGCAACAGATACTAGCAGATTAAGTTACTTAACAATTTAACTGTTAAATACAAAGTTTTAACATGTATTAAAATTCATGGATGTATTTAACACTCCTCAAAAAGAATTAGTGTCCTTAAACACAAAGTGTACAAAGACTGCAAAAGGTCTGGACACTTTGAACCTCTGCCATTGATGGGAGATTTAGAGAAATCAGAGTAAAACTTTCAATCAAAAACATTTTTTTCTCCCAGAGCAATGGCATCTGTTGCCCTCACTTCACAGACAGATTAACTCAAGTCCTTAAAAAGGCAACACTGAACACTTAAAGGTTTCATTTTTGCTGACATTTTAAGGCTGCTCTGATAGTGATGTTAACCTTAATTTATTGAATTTTATTTTAGCTCTAGAGTCATTCACATTTCCATATATACTGCTGGTTCAAGGTAAGTTCATTCATTGTCAAAATTAGTTAATTGGTTCAAGTGTTCTTGTAACCCAGTGGGAAATGCAGTTACTTTTTCTAATCCTGTCATATGGGGTTTCGAATGGAACATTTTATGCTATTATTTTTCACTGCATTTTTTCCAACATTTAACAAAAAATATCCTTTTTTTTCTCACATTTAACAGAAGAAATGTTCTTTTTCCCCACATTTATAAACTTTGAAGTGGAAAGCTTAAATGTAAAATGTGCTGCATAAATGTTAAATGTGCTATTCCAAAATTAATACAGGAGATAAAATGTTTATACATTTCGCTAAATAATAGAAATCACGAAAAAAAAAAAACTTTTATATATTTAATTTTGGTATAGCACATTTAACATTTAAGCTTCCCTCTTCAAAGTTGTAAATGTGGGGAAAATGAACATTTCTTTCGCTAAATGTGAGAAAAAAAGAATATTTTTTGTTAAATGTGGGAAAAAATGCAGTGAAAAATAATAGCATAAAATGTCTCATTCGGCACTCCATACTGTCAGGCCTGTTTGGTGTGTATTGCACTTTAACCGTCGCATTATGGCAGTTTAACGACTGCCAGCTGATTTACCATACTGGCTCAGAGGGATGTAGCTGCAGCTGAATGTGTTGCTTCCATGTTCTTACAGTAGCAACCAATACTGTGATGTTTCCTTGATTAGGTGAGCATTAACACTTAATGCGTAATGTTTTCAGAGTTTTACTGATGTGTTGTGTATAAGAAGGTTGAGTTCAACGACCAAATAGAAATTATTGATTTGTTGATGTTGTGTAATGTTAACTACCAGCTACATGTTTTGAACGTAGTTGAATGTAACAACTGAATGCTTTCTCAAGCCATGTTTTAACGCAGTGTCACATCATTCTGTACATTTTTCTTTTCTGCCGATATTTAAAAGCTCATTAAGTGTGTAAGATTTACGATACTGCCCCCAGTGGAATTCACGGGCCCAGAGGGATGTAGCTGCAGCTGAATATGTTGCTTCCATGCTCTTACGGTAGCAACCGATACTGTGATGTTTCCTTGATTAGCTGATACTGTGGTGATTGGTGACTTGGACTTGTGCCAGAGAGAGAGAGCGAGTGCCGAGGTGTCCTGTGGCCGCAGAGGAGAATGTTCGCCGCTCGCCGTCTTCGTGACCTTGTTGGGATTCTGCCATCTGTCTGCCTTGTTTAAGTTCTGTGCCTGGCCTAGCCATGATTATTGATTTCTGTGTTAAGTGACCTCTACCTGTCCTTTGACCATTCTTGGATTGTGTATTGTGTTTTGGTATTTTTAGATTATCCTATTTTATTATTTTTTCATGTCCTGTTGTATTATTCTTAGTCTTTCCCTTAGCTCCCAGATTCCTGATCATGTTTATTCTGCCATGTTTATTCGCTTTGCACTTCGCCTACCCTGTCTTGTCTTGCGTAGGTCTTTGCTCACGGTCCCTTGTCTTGCGTGCCACTCATTCGGGTGATTTGTTGGTTTCTGGGTTTCAATCTTCTTTCATTATCTCGTGTTCTTCCTTCCTCTAACTTTACTATCTTACTAACACATACTAACAGTTTATTGTTTTCGCTAATTACTAACCCACACTAACTTTGTATATTTTGACTAACTTACTTACAAGCACTCGGGATTGTATAGCTGCACATACTAATTGACTAACGATCTCTCAGCAGTCGCCCAATTCTAGTCTCCGCCTCCTTGCCTATCCCTAATTATCTCTGCTGCAGTCTTCCACTCATACTTTATGCTTTCCTTGTCTTTAAGCTTTGCACTTTAGTACTCCTTGACCGGAGCTGTTGTTTGTACATAGGTTTGTCTCGTGAACCCTATGTTTTGCCTTATTCATGTAATTAGATATTCCTAATGTGTCACTCCCGATCTTTGTATCATTGATTGCACCTGTTTTTCTCTAGTCATGTGTTCACCCGGGTGTGTATTTCAGATGTCTGTTTAGTCACTTCCAGTGTCAGATCGTTCTTCCTATGCCACGTTTGTTTTCGCCTCGATTCTTAGTGATTTATCTTTCTGACTGGACCGCCTGACTACTGAGCTTTGCCTATTCCCTGTTTAGTACCGCATTCTTGTGTATCAACCTATTTTTGCCTGACTACGGATTTTGTTTTTGGTGCCCTGGTTACGATTCTGGATTTCGCCCTTTGGATACTGATTTTGGATTGCGGACTTTGTACTGTTGCCAGCTCTGTTGGGGGGTTACCCCCTTCAGAAATAAAGCCTCCTTTTTGCATTCATCTGGTTTTCGCTATTGGTTCATTTCGTAAATCACATCATTACGATCAGACCATGACGGAGCCAGCGACAAACCAGCCACTGCAGGAGGCAGTGAAGGAACAAGGAATTCAGCTCGAGTTCCAGGAGCGTCAGCGTTGCGCTCTTATGCAGCACATGCAGACCATGAGCCTCCAGATGGCGGATCTAACTCGCTCTGTGCAAGATTCACAGCTGCTGCATGCTCCCCAACCTGCGGCCCACGTCACGCCTGCTCCTGCTTCCGCTCCACCACTGCCGGTCTGCGAGCCACGCCTGCCACTGCCTGAGAGGTACAACTGCAACCCAGGAGCATGTCGTGCTTTCCTGACCCAGTGTGAGCTCATCTTTAGCTTACAGCCCTCGTCATTCCCCACCGAAAGAGCACGAGTTGCATTTATCATCACGCAACTGACGCAATCTACCCTGTGTGCAATCGTCTGGGCTGCTGGGTGAAGAGATAAGGCGTATATTCGACTGTTCCAAGCTGGGTCACGAGGCGGGCGAGAGATTCTGCGCATTCGACAAGGTAGCCGTTCTGTGGCCGATTACGCCATCGATTTCCAGACACTGGCTACCAACAGCAGATGGGGACGCAAGGCTTTGTACGATGCCTTTTTTAATGGACTCTCCGAAGCTTTAAAAGATGAACTTGTTTCCTGTGAATTACCGGAGGATTTGGATGGCTTGGTCGATTCGGCGATTCGCTTGGATCCGCGACTGGAAGAATGCAGACGCTTCGCCCCCTGTAGACGACCTAACCCACTCCTCCAGAGCACTCCACCTCTACCACTCCCAAATGGCGGCAGTCCTCCTGAGCCAGAACCCATGCAACTTAGCCGTACTTGCGTCCCTGTGGAGGAGAAAGAGCGCCGCTGCCGTGAAGGGGCCTGTTTCTACTGTGGCAAGAGGGGACACCTCATCGCTCAGTGTCCCAACAAAAAAAAAAGAAGTCCTCCTGGGGCCCAGAAAGAAACAGTAATTGGGGTGACGCCTGTGGGGGAGACTAAGAGCCGAACCTGCCTCCCAGTGACCATGGAATGGGGAGGAGAGAGTCCACCCTGGCTCTCATTGATTCAGGAGCTGAGGAGAATCTTATTGATGTGGAGCTGGCCCAGGATTGGGATCCCTACGAAAAGTATCTTTACAGACCGAGTGGTCAATTCACTCAGTGGCCAGAGGATAGCCCAAATAACACACGTTACCAGCCCCATCAAGCTCAAAGTATCAGGAAACCACCACGAAACCATTCAGCTCTTCCTGTTACACTCTCCCAATGCACCCATTATTCTGGGCCATCCATGGATGGTCAAGCACCTCCCCGACATCGACTGGCGTAAGAACGAGGTTAAGGGTTGGAGCCCTAACTGTTCCCTGATGTGCCTCCACAATGCCCTTGAACCTCAGCCCTGCTCATCTTGAGAAGAGATACCAAATCTTGAGAAGGTCCCCCAAGAGTTTCATGATCTCAAGGAAGTCTTCTCTAAGTCCCGGGCCACCAGCTTACCACCTCACCACCTCACCGACCTTATGACTGCGCCATAAACCTGAAGCCAGGCACAATGCCCCCTAGAGGCCAAATCTATTCACTCTCCAGACCAGAAACCCAAGCTATGGAGAAATATCTCTCAGAGTCCCTCGCTGCTGGCATTATTTGCCCGTCATCATCACCTGCTGGTGCTGGATTCTTCTTTGTGTCTAAAAAGGACAGATCTTTAAGACCCTGTATAGATTACCGTGGACTTAACGAAATAACTGTTAAGAATCGCTACCCACTTCCTCTAATGAACACTGCTTTCAATCTCCTGCAAGGAGCTAAGATTTTTACCAAGCTCGACCTCCGTAATGCCTATCACTTGGTACGCATCAGAGAGGGGGACGAATGGAAGACTGCCTTTAACACTCCCACTGGGCACTGGGAGTATTGAGTTCTTCCTTTCAGGCTTACTAACGCTCCAGCAGTGTTTCAAAACCTCATCAACGATGTTTTAAGAGACATGATAAATAAGTTTGTGTATCTTGACGACATCTTGATTTTTTCAGAATCCCAGGAGGCCCATGTCAAACATGTTCGCCAAGTGCTCTGTCGCCTCCTGGAGAACCGCCTCTTCGTTAAAGCTGAAAAATGTGAGTTTAATGTGAAAACCATTACGTTTTTGGGTTATATCATCTCCGCAGGCACCATTCGGATGGACCCCCTAAAGGTGGAAGCTGTCACTAATTAGCCCAGACCAGAGGACTGTAAGTCTCTCCAGCGATTATTGGGCTTCGTCAACTTTTACCGCCGGTTCATCCGGAATTATAGTTCTGTAGCCGCTCCTTTCACTGCTCTCACCTCTTCTAAATCCAAGTTTCTGTGGTCCGAAAGGGTCGAAGAGGCCTTCAATGACTTAAAAGCCCGTTTCACCTCTGCACCTATTTTAACCATTCCCAATCCAGAACTCCAGTTTATAGTTGAAGTGGAAGCCTTCAATATCGGAGCTGGAGCCATCCTGTCGCAGAAGTCCACAGAAGATGGTAAGGTCCATCCTTGTGCCTTCTTTTCTCGCCTCCTCAGCGCTGCAGAAAGAAACTACGACATCAGGAATCGGGAGCTGTTGGCAGTAAAATTGGCCCTAGAGGAGTGGAGACAATGGCTGGTGGGCTCCAAGGTACCCTTCATCGTCTGGACAGACCACAAGAACCTAAAATACCTACAGACGGCCAAAAGACTCAATCCGGGACAAGCCAGGTAGGCACTTTTCTTTTCACGATTCAACTTCCATATTGCCTATTGACCTGGTGGTAAGAATGCTAAGCCTGATGCCCTCTCCCGATGTTTTGAAATCCAGGAAGAGGAAATTAACAAAGATACCATCCTCCCTAAAGAAGCGTTCATTAATGCATTATGTCTTGATATCGAGAGAGAAGTCAAAAATGCCAAAAACAATGCTGCTACTCCCAGTGCGTGTCCCACCAGTTGTTTATATGTGCCAGCTACCCTACGCTCCAAGCTCCTGGAATGGGGACATGCATCCAGACTATCCTGCCACCCTGGGATCCGCTGCACTAAGAACTTTATTCTTCAGAGGTTTTGGTGGCCAGAACTCACCCAAGATGTCCAGGGTTTCATTGCTGCTTGCTCGGTTTGTGCCCAGGCTAAAACTTCTCACCAACCACCTCAAGGTTTATTACAGCCCCTTCCTACACCACACCGTCCCTGGTCCCATATTGCTCTTGATTTTATCACAGACCTTCCCTCATCCAATCACCACACCACCATTCTCACAATTATTGATAGATTCTCCAAGGCAGTTCACTTAGTTCCCCTCACTAAACTCCCTTCTGCTCAAGACACTGCCAACCTAGTTATCTAACATGTCATTAGACTCCACGGCATAACTACTGATATCACTTCCGATCGCGGCCCCCAGTTCACTGCACTTTTTTGGAGTACATTCTTTAAAGCTTTAGGCACTTCAGTCAGTTTGTCATCAGGTTTCCACCCTCAGACTAATGGCCAGACTGAGCGAGCTAACCAGTGTGTGGAAAGATTTTTACGATGTCTCTGTATTAGCGACCCCTCCTCCTGGAGCTATCAGTTGCCATGAGTGGAATACGTGTTGAACAGCCACACATCTGCTGCCTCGGGCGTCTCCCCCTTCAAAGGAAACCTGGAGGAGGTAGCTGTTCCCTCAGTCCGCAAATTCGTCCGTAGGTGCAGACGCACTTGGACTGCCACCCGCCAGGCTCTGCTCAGGTCGGTCGCCCGGATGAAAGAACAGGTCGACAAGAGATGCACCGCGGTGCCCACGTACCGACCTGGGCAGCGGGTCTGGCTGTCTTCAAGGGACATCCCCCTCAGAGGTAACGGGGGTAAGCTTTTCCTCTTTTCAGGGCCCTTTTACCATTGAAAGGGTCCTGAGCCCCACTGCCATTTACCTCCGTCTCCCCCTGTCCATGCGACGCATACACCCCTTTCCATGTGTCCCAGATAAAACCTGCAGTTACCCACCCCCTGTCCTCTGGACCTGATCCCCACCACCTGCTCGGATCATTGACGGAGGCGAAGCCTACACGGTTCGTGCCCTCCTGCACTCTCGTCGGCGAGGCAGAGGACTGCAGTACCTCGTCGACTGGGAGGGTTACGGACCCGAACATCGCAGTTGGGTGCCAGCTAGGCACATTCTGGATAAGGAACTTATAAGAGACTTTCATGCTAGTCACGAGAGACTCTCAGGTTGAATGCCAGGAGGCGTTCGTTGGGAGGGGGGTTCTGTTGGGATTCTGCCATCTGTCTGCCTTGTTTAAGTTCTGTGCCTGGCCTAGCCATGATTATTGATTTCTGTGTTAAGTGACCTCTGCCTGTCCTTTGACCATTCTTGGATTGTGTATTGTGTTTTGGTATTTTTAGATTATCCTGTTAGGGTTAGGGTTAGGGTTATTTTTTCATGTCCTGTTGTATTATTCTTAGTCTTTGCCTTAGCTCCCAGATTCCTGATCATGTTTATTCTGCCATGCCTCGCTTTGCACTTCGTCTACCCTGTCTTGTGTAGGTCTTTGCTCATGGTCCCTTGTCTTGCGTGCCACTCATTCGGGTGATTTATTGGTTTCAATCTTCTTTCATTATCTCGTGTTCTTCCTTCCTCTAACTTTACTATCTTACTAACACATACTAACAGTTTATTGTTTTCGCTAATTACTAACCCACACTAACTTTGTATATTTTGACTAACTTACTAACAAGCACTCGGGATTGTATAGCTGCACAATCTAATTGACTAACGATCTCTCAGCAGTCGCCTAATTCTAGTCTCGGCCTCCTTACCTATCCCTAATTATCTCTGCTGCAGTCTTCCAATTATACTTTATGCTTTCCTTTTCTTTAAGCTTTTCACTTTAGTACTCCTTGACCGGAGCTGTTGTTTGTACATAGGTTTGTCTCGTGAACCGTGTCTATGTTTTGCCTTATTCATGTAATTAGATATTCCTAATGTGTCACTCCCGATCTTTGTATCATTGATTGCACCTGTTTCTCCCTAGTCACGTGTTCACCCGGCAGGTATTTAAGACGTCTGTTACTTCCAGTGTCTGATCGTTCTTCCTAGCTTCCTGTGCCACGTTTGTTTTCACCTCGATTCTTAGGGATACTGATTTTGGATTCCGGACTTTGTACTGTTGCCAGCTCTGTTAAGGGGGGTACCCCCTTCAAAAATAACGCCTCCTTTTTGCATTCATCTGGTTTTCGCTATTGGTTCATTTCGTAAATCTTAACAGACCCTCCTTGTGAAAGGAACGGGCTTAGACTCCAAGTGCAGTTCAGCATCGGCAGGGCGTTTATTAGGGTTGACAAAGCTCATGATCAAGGACAGAAATGGATCAATAGCCAGGCAAACAGAAATGCAGAATAGGCAGAAGCAAAGTAGTTCAGTAACCAAAGAATCTGTCAGCACAAAGACAGTCACAAAGGGGCTGAGCTAAGGGAATGGAAGGGGAAGGAAAAAGGGAGTTGGATGGCATAAGGGAGAACACAGGAGAAACTAAACAGAATGGTTCAAAATGGGAATAAGGGAAAATGAAGTACTAATCAATCAATCCGCAATCTCACAACACTATACAAACAATCAAATACAAGACTTACGGGAGAATCACAAGAAACGAGCTTTCAACAATTGAAACAAGAAAAGAGCGCAGAAACGGGACTTAACCAAGACGAGCTATGGGAAGAAACGAGTCGACAAGAAGCTAAGGAATACAAACAAATAAAGTGGAATCCCAGCTAAACACAGGACAGCAGTAGAGAGAGGTGGAGCTAGAAAAGCAAGGACAGTGATAGGAGAGAAAGAGGAAAAGGGTGGAGTTCTTACTCTAATCTAACTAAACACTCATGCCTCGCTAAACTACTCTCAGGTGTGGATAGTCAATGAGAGCAGCAAGAGAGAAGGAAGAGGAAATACCTTACCAAAATTACAGGGAAAAGAGTGTGATGAAAAAGACAAGACTCCACGAGACAGAAACGAGAGGAAAACACTGAAGACCAAAGACAGCGCAATCTTTCAGAAACATACATACTCTAAAAGAATAAATATGATAAATAAATAGCAACTAAAACGAATAAAATATACTAAAAACAAACATATAATTCACCGATTTCTAACTCCTTGATCATTCCAGGCAAACACACACGTATCCCCAGTTCCCCTGCACACATTACACGCACGCATAAACATAAAAAACAGAGCGCTGTCTATTTTTTTGGCTGGCCAGAAATAAATTTTTTTTGAAAGGACAATTTAAAGACTATTTTATTTAAGATCCGGTCGTTGATTTTTTTTGTTGTTGTTGTTTTTGTTTGTTTATAAAGGAAATACTCCTGAACTGGAAGGCAATAAATGTATTTGCATTTGTAACTCATGTTTTGATCTCAAACAGAACATTCAAGTATTTTGTTAAAGGGCGCTTTCATTAAGTTCATTCAAATTTTGTATGAAAAGGAGAATGTTTTCATAACTCTGTTTCATTTGAATACTAGAGTTTTGCATCTGAAATATTGCTATCACAGTGAGAACGGGTAATTTTGCATTGTATTAAAAGAGGCGTGAGTAAATTGTGTTTATCATATATTTGTCCAGATGTGCGTTGTACATCAGTCCCAGAAATTAATTAATTAATCCTGGGTTGGTAGTAAACTGCAATCAGGACTCTGAGTGATTCTACTTCTTGGTTACATTCTCACTCCTCATCCTCCATGTTTCACACAGGCAGTGAGACCCAGAAGGCTCTTCTGTTGGGGAGCATAAGTGGACAGAGATTGTCATGACCTCATTATTTTATAATTTATTTTACTGAAATGCATTGACCTGCTTATTTTGTCCGTTATAAGGAAAATCTGCTCTGAAGTGTTCATTACCTACTTGTAGTCTTCATTAACTCCGTCTTTGCCCTGACACAATGGATAATGATATTGCGTGTTGTTAAAACTGGGATCAATGAAAAAGTATAGAAACAAAAGTATGAAATTTAACCGTGTCAGTTTCAGTTTCCGCGAATACGCTGATATAAGCTTGCCCCTTTAACTGAGATTTTACTATAACTTTAGAACAGAGTTCATTGCATGTTCAGTGTAACCCGCAGTTAAATGCACACAGGACTCCACTTACAGTAAAAATGAGAAGGAGACAATGGGTAAATTTAACTGTTAAATTCAGTTAGTTCATAACAGTGTAGGAAAATCGAACTTCATTTCGTTGCTCAGTTGCGACTGCGTTTGTGCATGTTGCAAGCCAGCTTGTCCAGTATACACAAGTGCTTTTGAATAGAAATACATGGTGACGGGACTGGAAATTCTGTCCTATGTAAGCGATAATCCGTTATATAAAATCCAGTATATTCGATGTTTATTTATTGGAAAAACATTACAGAAAAATCGTGTCTTCTGCTGTTGCTCAGTATGAACGAGTTTCTGTTTTATAAGAGCACAGTTTTGTCATGGTCTTTGCCTGCAAGCCCTTCCCCCTGCTGCATTCTTCGCCTCCACCTTATCGAGTCACATCTGTTGCTCGTAAAGGTGGCTGTGAAGTGTTAGTATTTATGGGTTGGCTGCACCTACCTTGGTGCAGCAGTACTCTGAGTTTGTGCCTAGAGCTCTGGTTGTTTCTTTTGTGTTGCTGCTCCCCTCTGGGACTGTTTTATCTTCATAATTTAAATTAAAGATTTTATATTTTTACTCAGCCTGTGCGTTTGGGTCCCTCACCTCTTTTTGGGAATATGGTCCCAGTGCCCGCCGGCTTCAAGTTTTCTGCCGGCGGGACTAATCAATGACAGGTTTAGGCAAGTTTTACTGTAATATATAAAACCACTCAACAAAGTCTTTTTCAGTGAAAGTAAACTTTTATTCAGGTGTTATGTATGAATGTGGATTTCGGTGACATTTCATAGACCGTAACTCAAGCGCGGCTAACTTTGGTGGGTGATAAAACAAAGGCAGAGTACTGTCACTTCAGGGCCGCAGAGTACCTTGACTCAACGTCGGTGTCCCAACACAAAGGCTAAGCACCATAACTGCAGTTACGGTGTTCTGTCACGATTTCTCATAGGATTTTAGGAGTTACTGTTGACTCAGACCTTGATTTTTTCATAAAAACAATCAAATTTGCTCAAAATATTAATCCACATAATAAAGGAGGTCTTCAATACCCCCAAAATGACAATAACTCATTTTCGACCAAAATTGATGTTACTGTGTTTTACCTTTGCATGGCAGCATGGGGGGGCCACATGTCAGCCTTCAATATTAAACTATTATTAAACAATAAACTTCCCTACAGAGTACATTAACATAGCCATATTAATACTCGCATTTTAGTTTAATAACAGGCGAGGAAGGAAACATCAGCAGCATTACTCAATGAACTGGCCTATCGCTAATGTGTAGCAAAATAGCACAGCCGTGACAGAACCTCAATGTTATGGACTATGCACTTGCTGTCCAAAGCGAAGCTTTAAGTTTGAAACAACTTGAAACAAGGTGTTCAGGTCTATATTGGGTTGTTGCCAATCAGTTCATAGAGAAAGTAAATAGTCTTGGACAGCCTGAGCCATAAGAATGGTTCACGGAATATTTGGTTGTGAATTGAAAAATCTCTTGGCATGCCCCCTTCCCAGGGACACCACCATATTTATGATGGAATACCCTTAGTTTTCATGTTGCCATGATAATTGAATGGATAAGGCCACGGCAAATGAAAGAACATCGAAAGTGTTGCTTGTTTAGTGGACATTTAGTGGACATGAAATATTCTCATCCATGGGAGACGCGGTAGCTCAGTGATCGTAAGGTCCTGAGTTCAAGCCCTGGCCACGGCCTTAGCGGTGCGTTCTTGGGCAAAACACTTTACTCCAACACTCCACGCCTCACTCCACCCAGGTGTATAAATGGGTACCAGCAAATAGGCAGGGACACTTGTCTAAGAGCTGGGGGGAGTACCTGCAACGGACTGGCATCCCATCCAGGGGGAGTAGCAATGCTCCTAGTCGCTTCATGCCATGAAAACCGGGGTTAAGCACCAGCCCGATGGGCCACTAGGCTCGTACAGGCTTACATTCTCATCCATGGTGCTACTACGAACTACTAAGAAGAGCGGCAAGTTTTTTAATTTCTGGTTATGACAGAGCATGACAATAGCCACCATTTCCACCATGGTTTGTACTTTCTACCCCTGTGACACATTACTTAGGAGCTGTTGAATAGGCCTTAATTCCAAGTTTTGGTGTAGGGGAAATATCTTGACACATAAGTGGCACATTTTGCAATCTTTTTTGATCATTCTCAGCAGTTTGGTCAGCAATCCTATGGGCAGCATTCACAAAAAGGGGCAACGCTGAAACTTTCGCCATTTTCTATCCAGGATTACCCGAATTAAGTCCTTGAAAATCCTTCAAAAATGGTCCAAAATCCGTTTTTCCCTGGGGAACATTTGAATCTCAGATTTCAGGGATGTCCTCAGTCATCTGCCCTTATTAGTCAAGGGCCGTGGAAACACCACTTGAGTGACAAACAATGCTCAGATAGAAGAAGTCAGTACAATGAAGATATTTTAGGGAGCATAAAACACATTTTTGAGTGGAGGGGGTCTTAAATTTGTTTTAAAAATGTGTTCAGGCAGAAGTTTTATAGTTTGTTCAATCACTTAGCCAAACTTAGATGTTAGACATTCTACCACTCGGATGTTAAAACGGTTTTGTCCATAGTGCAGAGTGCAGTTACATGAAGGACAGGAAGTGGAGGACTGAGCTCAAGGGCAGTTATATGTAATTATAATATACTTAATAGTATCAAAACAGAAAAGGGAGCAGAGGTTCCTAAGCAGCACACTATAATAATAATACACTTCTACAAATTGGAAAGCAAATGAGGAAATGATGTTCCTTTAAAAAAATTAAATGTGCTGGTGTGGGCAACAGGCAGCATGGATTCTAGGTTTCCAGTGAAAATGCGTGAGTTTGGAAGTAAAGCCAATACAGACTATGATGTCACAGGCATGAGGTTACACAGAATTCACAAGGAGGCTGGGAGAAGCTCACCCAAAAATAGCCACTGTTACCTCTCAGTGAATACAGAGAAAAAGTACATGTGGTAACTGAATAATTCACAAAAGTGTGCTCCGGAATTCAGTAGACCAGTGAGCTGGACGGCTGGGTGTGTGTCCTTCCAGATGTTAAACGTAAAGTGTGGCAATATCATCAATGTTACATAAATTATGATTTGAACTAAATGAGCTTTCCCAACATAAGTTACTCTTAAATTTATCATATTTAAATGAGTTGATTGAACTTCTTTTGGAGAAACATTAAGGAAAAGCAGCTTACTGGCAGTTTTATATTTACTGTCAAGGAGGGAAAGCCAAAATTAAGACTGTTAATGTTCAAGTAATTTAAACATCTGACATAAGTATTAAATATTGAAGATTTGTGGCCTTTTTCTGTGTGGAAATAATAATTACAAATTTCCTGTCATTATACTTTTTAAAGACAGCTCTGGAGATATTACATTGTAGCACTGCATTTTAATTTTTTTTTTTGATGTTTGTTCACTGATCGAGAAGAGGGAAGCCCCAGTCAGAAGCACAGGTATTTATACAGGTATTTACAAGAACACAAATAATGAGTCAGAGTGCAAGATGAAGTTTATTCTGCTGTGACAATTTTTAAAATCACCAGATACAAAGCGAGTTAAGTACGTTCAATTCTGAAATTCAATTCAGCTTTTGTCAGAAAGAGAAAATTAATGATTGATATCATCATAGTTTGTTGATTTCAGTCCATTTATGGGATAAGTTTGTGTTCTTGGTCCATGAAAGTAGAGGTGGGGTCAGCCATCCTGTCATAGACACAAACATTACCGTAATTACTGTCTGCTTATCTAAAAAACTCAATAAAACTCAGTCAAATATTAACTACAAATCAATAATACTGACATAGTGAGGGTTGGCTGTTAAACTCATTCAATGTCAAGAATATAAGATGCTGTCTGAAATAGAGCAATGATTGATGCAAGGCGCACCTATAAATAACTGTGATTATCTTATTGGCATCATTCAGCAATTTTAACTTTTGTAGAGAATATTTCAACCTCAGCAGAAATAGTTCCACGGCAGGGTTCTTAAGCATTTCGACAGAGTCACAATCTTGTAGGAAAGAAAATAAATGTACTGCAATGTTATGGATGCCCACACATTCCTATTAAAGCTGATGGTCTGCACTGTAAATGTAGAGTAAAACTTGTAGGCACTGAATCAGAAAACATCAACTCTCCTGTTGCTCCAGTGTGTGCAATACTTCAAGTGAAAGTCATTATGGGCAGACACCTGGTTATTGTCTTCTGGGTCAACGGCCAGGTGGTGGAGGAGGAGGAGGAGGAGGAGGAGGTGGAGGAGGAGGGGGAGGGGGAGGAGGGGGAGGAGCAGGGGGAGGCGGAGGGGGAGGAGGAGGAGGTGGTGGAGGGGGAGGGGGAGGTGGAGGGGGAGGAGGAGGAGGAGGTGGTGGTGGAGGAGGAGGGGGAGGCGGAGGAGGAGGAGGAGGCGGAGGAGGAGGGGGAGGCGGAGGAGGAGGACGAGCTGCTGCTAAAGCGAGTAATTGAAGAATTAAAGGCAGATATATCCCTCGATTCCTCCCTCTTGATACCTAAAATTTAAAAAAATAATAAAAAACAAACAAATTCACAGCTTGATCAAAATGTTTAACAGTTTTCATTTGACAAACAGTGCCGTGAAAAGTTTTTGCCCCCTTCTTGATTACTAATTTTTTTGCATATTTGTCACTCTTAAATGTTTCAAATCATCAAACAAATTTAAATATTAGGCAAATATAACCCGTGTAAATACAAAATGCAGTTTTTAAATGATGATTTCATTTATTAAAGGGGAAAAGCTACCCAAAACTACCTGGCTCTGTGTGAAAAAGGAATTGCCCCCCGTTGTTAAATAATGAATTAACTGTGATAAACTACAAATTTTTTTTTTTTAATTTTCACTAGCCACACCCAGGCCTGATTACTGGCAGACCTGTTGAATCAAGACATCACGTAAAAATAACCTGTCTGACAAAGTGAAAAGGACTAATGGATCTCAAAAAGAAACACATTATGCCGCAAACTAAAGAAATTAAAGAGCAGATGAGAAACAAATTTATTGACATCTATGAGTCTGGAAAGGGTTACAAAGCCATTTTTAAGGTTTAAGGACTCCAGCGAATCACGGAGAGAGGCATTATCCACAAATGGAGAAAACCTGGAACAGTGGTGAACCTTCCCAGGAGTGGCCAGCCTACCAAAATGACTCCAAAAGCGCACTGACTACTCATCCAGGAGGTCACAAAAGAACCAAGAACATCATCTAAAGAACAGCATGCGTCACTTGTTTCAGTTAAAGTCTGTGTTCCTGATTCAACGATAAGAAAGAAACTGGGCAAAAATGGCATCTGTGGGTGAGTTCCAGGGTGAAAACCACTGCTGACCAAGAAGAACACAAAGACTCATCTCACATTTTCCAAAATATATCTTGATGATCCCCAAGACTTCTTGGAAAATATTCTGTGGACTGACGAGACAAAACTTGAACTTTTTGGAAGGTGTGCAGCCCGTTACATCAGACATAAACAAACACAGCATTTCATAAAAAGAATATTGTACCTAAAGTTAAACATGGTGGTGGTACTGTGATGGTCTGGGGCTGCTTTGCGGCTTGGAGTGGCCCAGTCAAATTCTGGACTTATTCCGATTGTGCTGATGTGCTATGACCGTAAAGGTGCCGTTCATGCTCGAAAACCCTCCAATGTGGCTGAATTAAAACAATTCCGCAGAGGAGAGTAGGCCAAAATTCTTCCATAGCAATGTGAAAGACTTAATTCCCTGTTATCGCAAATTTTTTATTGCAATCGTTGTCGCCAAGGGTGGCACAACCAGTCATTAGGTTTAGGGGGCTATTACTTTTTCACATAGGGCCAGGGAGGTTTGGATAGCTTTTTCTCCTCAATAAATGAAATGATCATTTAAAAACTGCATTTTGTATATACTCACGTGGCCTAATATTGAAATTTATTTGATGATCTGAGACATTTAAGTCTGACAAATATGCAATAAAATAAGAAATCAGGAAGGGGGCAAATTCTTTTTCACGGCACTGTATATATTTAAAGAATAATGTGCACAGAGGTAAAGCTTCAATACAGTTTTATTCGCAAAACGGATATCACCTGGAGCGACTATATAGAATTATAATGTGCCTGTCCTTCATTATATTTCTTGGGTTTTATTTAAAGCAGGGGTTCCCAAACTTTTCCAAATCAGGGCCCACTTGAAAATCTAAAAAATGTCCGCGGCCCACCTTTGTCCTATAAACAGTACAAAGACGAAATTATGCATTCTCAGAACACTTAACAACAACAATAATTGTTGTTGTTGTTAAGAAAATGAAATAAATAAAAAACAACAACAAAAATTTTTGTTGTTGTTATTTATTAATTTATCATTATTATTATTCAGATTCAGGATTGAAATGAAAGCAGGGGGATAAAGGAAGCCCAAACTTTTAATCTGTGGTGTACACACAAGACAGAATTCATTATCGAACACAGTACGTGCTCCTCCGATTATGACCCCTGGTCATGATGACCAGAAAGCTACGTTCCGATCATAAACTATATAAGGTTCCTAAAATATTGTGAGGTCAATAACACTCAATAGGTCATTACTTCTAAATATTTTTTAAAATCGTGCCATAAATATTTTACAATAAAAATAATAAAAAATCATATTTGCAAAAATGAATAATATTTTTAATGACCTCTCACGACCCACCTGCAGTACCACCACGGCCCACACTTTGGGAATCACTGATTTAAAGTATCACACATTGAATTATTAACAATGCTTAAATAATTTTACGTAATGAATAACACCAGCGACTATTTTTGCTTGAAGAATAGAATGTGCCTTTACCTGCCTGTCACCCGATGAACTGCTAGAACGTGCCACACGCTTTTTTGCAACATTATCCTGGGCAAACAAAACCACCAATAAGCTCATGCACTCATTAAAAATGAACAGATCTATTTAAATACTGAATTATGATGCTTATTCTGTAGTTGTAATTAATTAAGGCTTATAATGTACCTCTTGGGAATGAGAATCAGAATCAATTGCCTGTACAAGAAAATATCCAAATCAGCAAAAGAGTTGCATGGTAAATAACACAAACATAAAATACAATACATATGGATATAATAAAGATTTGTTAAAGAAATAACTTACATCAAGAGCCAGGCTCATTCCAATGATGCACAGCAGCAAGATGGCAGTCTTCATATTTTATCCCGTCACTTAAAATTAATAATTTTGATAGTTTTATTAATCAGTGTAGCTCATTGAAACAATAATTAATAAATCAATCAATCAATACAATCAAAAGTTTTAAAAAATTCAACAATTTAGTGATCCCTCTCTTGTCTCGGTATCTTTTAGTGAATAATAATCTTCAATAAGTTATTGAACGCATGAAAAGTGTTTCGGAACAAAAGATAGAACTGAATTTGTTGAGTTTGGACTTACCTTTTCTTCCACTTTGAATTAGGCTATGAAGGTTGGATTTGAATCTCTGAGTCTGATTAGACTCTCTGCTGCCCATCTTTATATAGTCATTGTAGCCATCTTTGTTTTCAGTGCCAATATCATGATGAACACATTGCTAAATGAATACACATTTTGTAATGTTTAATGACAGTTTTGAGTTGGGAGGAACAAGCAACAAGAGGATTAAAACTAGATACTATATTCATAACTGAGAATTGTAATTAATGGTGTGGTAACATGAGTCCAGCTGAGGAACAAGTTGCATCAAAGCATGACACATAATAAGTCTGCAGTAAGTGATGGCCAGCTCATTCTTTGCATTTGGCTACTATACATGGATGAACCACACAATCTCAGTTTTAGGCAGGATATGCCATGTCTTTAATGGTCTCCTTATAGCTACCCCTCCAGGGGGGTGACTAAGAAGACAGCAGGAATGAGAGAGTTTGCCAGTATACAGGAGTCATGGCTTTATGCTGAATAATTAATGAATACCTAAATGTGTGATCTTGAACAATGAATCGTGAATCATCTGGATGCTACTGCGTGCCCTCACGATTTACATACATCGGAGCATTCAATAATAAGGCACATAAGGGCATGCAATCTATCACACTCACCATGACGACATCAATTTTTTAATCTTGGTTAATGCAATAATAATCTTTCACATTCCAGTCTTATTATTTTTAAGCGTGTGCATGTCTGTCCGTTGCTGCTTGTTCCTGTGTGTGTAACAAGCAGAAGGGTACATGTTGTGCACTCGCCTACAGAGGTGCATCAATACTGTCTTAACAATGCTCCCTTTAAATAGTTGTTTAAAACTGACAATTGACTATAGTCCACAGGGGTAGACATTCACACTTTTTTGCTCCTGGCCCAGGGGGCCAGTAACATTTCAAATTTACTGAACCTCTTCATATAAACATTTATACCTTGCATGATTCCATAGCATTCATTTCACGTGACAACCGTTGCACCAATAATCCTTTTTGTGTCATGGTCGTTATGCATTGCTTTTCTTTTTTGCAAAGTTACCTTTTCACCCCTTTGTTTCAGGTTATGGATGTGGTTTGGTGTGCCTATGTAGTATCCACTGCCTTAACCCACCCTGCTTGTTGTAGAGTAGTGTGCACTGTAGATATGTGTGGTGATGGTTATTAGTAATCGCTAATAAAACTCTATCCTTGGTGCTAGCATGTTAATTTGATAAATTCTCTTAACAGACCTGTATTTTACTTTTACACTTTGTCTCATTGCATGAAATTTACACACAGCAATACAAACAGGCCAAGTCCCAAGTTTGGGAAAAAGTGTGGGGCAGGCCCCAGGTAAATTCATGAATTAATACAAGTGTGAGAGTAACACAAATTTTATCAGCATCTCTGGCTTCTCTGCCCTCGCTACCGCTAAGAACCAGGCACGTGATGCAAGTATATTCGCCGATTTTTGATGGAGAAAAGTTTACCGCTATTTTACGGGAGGACAGTGTCGCACAAATAAACTGTTGTTAATAATAATAAAAATGCAATGAACATATAGGTTATCGTCATACAAATACACTGTAAGTTTTCTTACCATGTTAATATACAACGTAAAAATTAGAATCTACCTCTCTCTCAGCAATCAGAGTTAGGCTGACTCTTAACCTGCCACACAGAAACCCCCAAATCGCCACGCAATTCAAGGTTTCCGCTACATGTAATTAATCATGGCACAGCAACGGCAACGTAAAAGCCACCACACCTATGTAAAATGACTTTACAAAAACTACAAAGATCCTAAGGACAATCAGGTGTCGCCAGCTCTCCTTCTTCAGTTAAAATGAGCGCTAATAATTCTTGACCTGTTATCAATCATTTTAATTGATGAACACATTTTCCAATTAATAAAAATTAGCCACCAGGAGTAAAATGCGCTGCTTTCTTCTTAATGCAATGTGTGTAACGATGAGAGTAAAAATATTTTGTTCACTAAAAGCTAAAGCTAAAAGATAAACTATGATGTTAATTAACTTCTGTGTTTGCTGTGAGCACATCCTGCTCTACCTAATTGTATCTTTATGATTATTTAATACCAATTCTGGAGTCCGGAGTCATAATCGGATTTTATATTATATGTGAAATCCACCGTCACACACGTGAAACTGATAAACCTCCGTGCACAAAGACTGCAATTATTACATCGCCCTCCGCCACAGTTTCAAAAAATCCTGGAGGAAATCCTGCAGTTTCATGTCTCCGCGCTTTACCTTCTTTATGATGGTGCGCGTTGATATTATGGTCTACATTCATTTTCAATGGTGGAAAAGACGTTCCTAAACCGTAACGACCAAACTATCGGGTGTTTATCCGCTAAAATTTAAACAAGTCTCGTCGAAACGAACTGCTGATATTTCTCTGAAAATAAAATCTATAAATTAAGAGTCAATAAATTCATTAATTTCAATATTTATCATCCATCTTCTATACCCGCTTATTCCTCACTAATAAGCGTCACGGGGCGAGCTGGAGCCTATCCTAACTGACTACGGGCAAAGGCAGGGACCCACCCTGAACAGCTTGCCAATCCATCGCAGGGCGCACACACCATTCACACACTCATACCTATGGGCAATTTGGCGTCTCCAATTAGCCTGATATGCATGTCTTTGGACTGGGGAAAACCCACGCAACACAGGTTGAGCATGCAAACTCCACACAGAAAGGCCCCAGGCCGGATTCAAACCCACGACCTTCTTGCTGTGAGGCAGCAATGCCAACCACTGTGCCACCGTGCCGCCCTAATATTTATCATGTTATACATTAATTTTTGAACACTGTATTTCGAAACCAACCTCAATATGTAACCCATCATTTAAATCAATTAACTCACATCTCATGGGGCTACTTGACAGTCTTTATACCGAAATGAGATTGCACGGCTTCAACCGGGTTTTGACCTGCGTTTCACATTTACCGAAAACAATAATAATGTGCAGTCATGTCAGCAAGCATGTTCAGTGCGTACTATCCTCTATTTTTTATATTACGACTGTGCATGAGCCACTGCTGCATGTTGACTCAGATCGACATTGGCAGGTTATGGGAAGTCCACGAGTCGACATTGGCAGGTTAAGTGTTAAAAGTTGAAAAAAACATCTCTCACTACCTGCACTACCTGCAGACGTATGGGAAAAGAGGAGCTTCACTCCAGAATGGAAATTCGCTAAATCCCGCTGGGGACCTAGCTTGCAAGCTAAAGTGATATCGAACTGTATATTAGGCCCGTTTCCACCGAAAAAGTTCCTGGTAGTATTTGGGGGGCTTACTCATATACAATACAGCTTACTCATATTTCTCATTTCAAGATTGCAGCATGACGGCGGCAGGTTTTTCAGCGCGTTAGTGTGTTTCGTGTCTTGTGCTAACTTATTGATTTTTCGTGCTGACTTAGGCCCATATTCAGGAACGACTCTCATACTAATTCAGTGTGAGCACGTACTAAAACTAAGTTAGTGTCAGGTTATACTAAATGAGTCAGAGGTTGCCCCAACACTCATTTGCTTTCAGAGAGCTCACTCACACTGAAAATAGCAATTCTTTCTGAGTGCAGGGAACACCTCCCTTGAGCCGCACTAACTTGCGCCGGTATTTTGTTGTCATGGCTTTCAGGTGGTTACAAACATTGGAAACTCTGAATCATTTATGGCCACGTGCTCGACGCAGTCGCAACTACGCAAATTTTAACTATAATGATGATAACGATGCCGGTAACTTACTAACTGACCATCGGGTTTCAGTGTTTACGAACTGCACTGTGGTGAACTCAAGGTTAGCGTTTGTGTACCCACCAGTGGCTACTGGTGAACTGGCAATAGGGGATGCTCAAAACTATCCCTTAAAAATAATGATTGGACATGAACATTTAATGATTGGACAGTTCATTTAAATTACCATAGCAAAAACTCTCAACATTATCAGATGTGGCCAGTTTTCATTAATGATGCATACCTGTCAGCTCTCACGGATTTGGATTTCTCGCGCTTTTCTTTACTGATGGGTTGGAAAATTCTGTGCTCAGCTGGCTCGTGAGGCACGTGTGGATTGGTCTGCGAGGCTCATGTAGCTATAAGTCACGCGAATCCATCCTTTTCAGGGGCGCAGATAGAACTAGGAACTGGGGGTGACACAGACATGTGCTTTATGACAACAATTAGTCCTGGCTAGTTCTCAATCATCTTCCTTTATTGAAGCGTTTTCCAATTATCGTAATTGGCTACTGAAGACACGGTTTCTCTCCATATGCGATCTAACAGCAATGAAATCATGGGGTAAATTCAGTACAGAAATGGGCTACTTGCGTGAGGGTCAACAGGTTTGCAATTTTGAATAATTTTGGTTTAAATACAGCTAATACGCGTCCAGATTAATGATTGCCGTCTTACTGAATCGGAGAGAACAAGCAGCACCTGTTAAGTGTGGAGTGCTCTCGGAATGAATCTTCTGTTAAAAAGTGCTCTGCCTATCGGCGAATGTTGTATTGCTGCGCAATACTAGTTCCCTACCGGTGTATGCATATTATATTTCCTAAAAAGTAGGTCAAAGTGACCTGAATAGGGTACATGACACACCCTTTCCCCAAGATGCATCCACACACCAACTTTGATGTTCATAGGTCATACAGTATTGCAGTTATTGAGCGGACACGAATGCGGACGGACGGACGGACAGACGGAGTGCAACCCGATAGTCCCCTCCGTTTCTGGTAGGGGACTTATTATGAAGTTGACTGAGAACTGACTGAGAACTGAGACTGAGAACTGACTGAGAACTGAGAAGATTCACTCCGAGAGCACTCCACACATAATAGGTGCTGCTTGTTCTCTCCAATTAAGTAAGAGGGCAATCATTCATCTGGACGCGTATATGCTGTATTTAAATCAACGTTATTCAAAATTGCAAAACTGTCGACCCTCACGCAAGTAGCCCATTTCTGTACTGAATTTACCCCATGATTTCATTGCTGTTAGATCGCATATGGAGAGAAACCATGTCTTCAGTTGCCAGTTATGATAATTGGAAAACGCGTCAATAAAGGAAGATGATTGAGAACTAGCCAGGACTAATTGTTGTCATAAAGCACATGTCTGTCCCCCCCCAGTTCCTAGTTCTATCTGCGCCCCTGATTCTTTTCTACATTAATTGCTGAATGTAGAGGGAAATGTCTTGCACGTTTCACAGCTTGTTGCTTAGTGAGCCTCGCGGGCTGTCCTGCGCCTTTCGCGAGTCACTCGACCACAGAATTTATGAAGACATGCTGATATTTACGTCGTCATTTGTTTATATATTTATTTATGCGAAAGAAACGCCTCAATTTTGTGAAGCAATGTATAAAAGAAATTTGATTGTCCTTTTACCAATTTGTCTGAGAAACTTTCGAATCAAGAAAAGTAAACTGCATCAGGTTTAGGTCATTCAGCACTGAAGGGTGAGGATTGAGCGTCCCTTTGCAGCAGCCGACGCACCGTCTGTGGTGCCCAGTGCCCACTATTGTCAGTTATGCTTGAGTGGCGTTTATGAATGGCAATTGGCGAGGAGTGGGACCGATCCCTCGGTTAGAGGTCGGTCGATCTCTTTCTCACACTCCAGTTACATTTCAATCGTACTCACTATATGGTGAGTGGAGGATGAGTGTGAGTGTCGTTTCTGAATACGGGCCTTAGTAGCATTTCGAAATTTACATAGTGATTTTTCAAAATGAACATAATGACAGCTCTGGATACGTAAAACTTGTGCAGTTTTACCTGGATGTAACACTTGCCTTGAACATCAAACAGTGGGTGACTCAGTAGGAACCCGAACTGACAGGCAAGAAAAGTGAATTACCTGGCTGTGTCAGTGGAGCTTTTGCATTACAAAGTCGCAAGATGCTATCTATACATCCAGCAGTGTACTTGGGTTTCACGGGAATCGCTCTGTTTTTCCGCAACATTCCTTCCATCTACCTCATGACATCAGGCTCGTCGCCGGCATCCAATTACGAACCCAGTTTCACCTTCTGACGCTGGAATCGAGGGCATGCCGTTCTATCTTGATGGGTACCAACTTCTCATGATAAAGGGAAGTGCTTCTTTCTTGGCCTTATTTCCTCTTTATTTTTTTACTTTATTTTACTTTACTTTATTTTTTTGGTAATTTAAAGCCAGCGGGACCTGATTTTTCACAATTTTATCCAACAGCACTACCTCACTGGCTTCATTCTGTGTTTGCATGTGACGTCACGGAAGGGCCGGATTGACACAGTGGTATACCCCAGTGTGATCAATCATGAAATCCCCCCCCCCGGGAAAAAAAGGTTACTATAATGGCTTATATAATGGAGCAATTGACCACTCTTCTCTTTGATAATACTAGCGTTTCATTTACTAACAACTTAACTGGCATACAGCAATGATGACAGCTAAAGCACCAGCTGAACAAGCCTTCAATAGAAGATTGCCAATGGTGAAAATAATAACGGTGCCTTCAAGGGCAGTGTGAGAACCCTGCTGCCTTCAGGGACAGTGCCCAAAATCTTAATTATGAGTACTTTCCATCCAGTCACTAAAATGGCACTTAAATTGGGAATTGAAATTACTGGCAACAAAGGACACATATTTACATTCACTAAATACTAGGAACTGAAATTCTATGGCAGAGGGTTTTAAAAAAGGGAAAGGCTTCGAGCAGTGAACTCACTATTTTCTGCTTCTGCAATCATACTAACGTTCTCTGCCCACATGCGACAGGCGCCCGTTAACGTCAGCGAATAATTTGCGCTGCTGCATCTGCCTCATTAGCATTAGCCTCTAACGTACATTGCTGAGTTTTGCAATGTAAGCACTTCCTCTTGCGCTGGAGGAACGGAATTGACGGGTGGAACAGTTGCCTCTCTACCGACAGCTTCTTTGCTGCGAGTAATGTTAAAAAGCAAGATATTTTTGGTACATCCGGTAGTGTGTATATCTTTCGCACTTTTTTTTCTTCTGCTATTTTCCGAATAGCGCAACCCCTTGGTTGCTTATGCCGCCTTTCAGTCTGTTGTACCACGTGATGTCAGAACGAAGGCACATCATCGTGATCAACAACTGATTAGAGATCAGCGCCCATTGATTTTCTAAGTGGCGAGATTCTAGCTCAGTTTGCAACACTGATCTGGGACCAGGTTTGCCTTTCTGTGACTTTGGCAGGGCAGTTCCAAATCGCAGTTTTTTATTTGTGCAACCGAGAGGGTTTCGTAGGTCGCCTATACTCAAGGAGGTACAAAACAATAAAGACGGGAGCGCATAACTTATGTGAGGACCATTTTTCTTTATTTTCCTTCTCTTCCCGGCCAGACATCACCATGGTCACGCCCCGAACACAATGCCTCTGACCCCTTCAAAATAAAACCCCTGTTAAATGTATATCAGTGCATGATGCGCACTAAACAGAGAACACCCACTCTGAAAAATAGGCTACATACCTCCCCCCTATGGAAAAGGAACGTCCTTGTTTCAACAAAGTGCACACAAAACACATGTTTACGGTAACCTTCAAGGAAGATAGCTGCCTAGAACTACCTAAAAATATTACCAACCTATCAAACTCCACAGCAGGGGGAAAAAAAAGAACAAACACCCCTGACAGGAACAATATAACACATCAGTGACTGCAGTCTCACCTTACAATGTCACCCTACTCACCCTGTATACCAGTAGGCTTGATACACCATAGAAATAGACACACACACACACACACAAGATAAGACATTGTGCAGTTATCAAACGCAAAACATGGGAACTTCCATTTCACAACATTTTTTTTTTTTTTTGACAATCAATTAGAAATCCGTGGCAAAGTCCTTAAGGTAACCAGGAGCTTTCACCAGCCTCCCTGAACGAGAAACAGTCCCTTGTGGCATCCCAGTACCAGCATCTTGCATAGTCCCTGAGTCCTCAAAGCCTAGTGACTCTTCTGTCACCGAGCTCCTCTCCTGTAACCCCCCATCCCGTGGCAAGGAAGGAGGAAGAGGCGAAACTGGCAGGCCATCTGGCAAGTCAGCAGACATTGGCAGTGTGTATGGCTTCAGTCTGTTGTAATGGACCACCTGCCTCTGTCCAGTAGAGTCCGACGGACTGCCAATACAATAAGTAAGTCCAGGTATCCCCTGAGAGCCCTAAACAGATATGATTCTGTAGGGGCCCCTCCAGTGGGGAGCAAGCTTCATCCTGTCCTCTGTCGGGTTATGCAGCCAGACCAAATCCCCTTCTGCATAGGGCTGGTGGCGGACTGCCCCACCATGGTAGAGCTTCAGCTTCTCGTAAGCATCAGTGGCACCTCGCCTGGCACCAGCAAATGCCGTTGCTAGCCTCTCTGCCAGAGACGCCCCGCAGGTGAGCAACATCTTGGCCAGCTGTTCAACGAGAGTTTTATTAAATCCCCCCGCCATTCCATCCGACTTGGGGTTATATGGCGCTGTACGCGTTTTCTTAATCCCCAGTAGCTGACACAGTCTCTGAACTAACTCGGCTTCAAACTGCTGGCCTTGATCGCTGTGAAGCACTTCAGGAACGCCATGCCCGTTGCCCTTTGAAGTTACTGGCAGTTCCAAGATGTCAGTTGCCACTCTCTGAAATGGCCGTGCTGCCTGGACTCCTCCCATTGGTGCCTGGTGTTTGGGTACGGGGGCTTTGCTTGTCTGGCATGAGATGCACTGCTCACACCACTGTTGAATGTCCTTGTACATGAAGGGCCAGTTACAGGTACGCCTCGCACGCTCCCACACCTGCTCCGCTGAGAAATGTGCTGCCACAGAGCCCCCATGTAGATGCGGTAACACGTCAGGAATCAGAGAGGAGGGAATAACAACCTGACATAGAGCCTAACCAGTAACAGGGGAGTTCACCTGCCTACTAAGAAGTCCATCCGCAATAGAGAGTCTGGGAAATTCAGCCCATAGTTTGCAAAGCCGCCGGGAGCTACCTGTCATCCACTCTTTAGGCGGTCGGGAGCCACTTCTTTCCAACCAGTCCAACACCTCACTAATCTCCAGATCAGACCTTTGCAGTACCCTCACCTCCTCACTATGCTGCGTAAGTGCACACATGTAGGACCAGTCCTGTTCCTCACTGTTCCAGTCTGTACATTGCCCCCCACCGTGACTTTAGGAATCTGGGGGTCCAAAGGAGATGTCTGAGGCAACTGAGCGTCGGCCTGAGAAGCATTGTACTCCGTGTCCGTGTCTATGGCATTCACTTGTGTGGCTGCCTCACACGTGGTAACCCCCCTCCTGCAGGGCCTGAGATCAGAAGGGCGCCGTGACAGCGCGTCAGCATTCGTATGCAAGGGCGTTACTGTGTCTCAAATTTTGGGGGGGACAAGATTTTAAGGGTCTTTTTTTTTTTTTTTTACTCACAAGCAGACAATGTTCAACGCTGCGCAGTCTGTTAAGATAAAGGCTGAAACGCTCCAAAAACATGCATCTTCAAAAGATTTCTAATCAAGGTTTTGGTTACAATATTACTTAACATTTTGTCTAGAAAAGGAGCACTGTCTAGGTGAGGAGAGTCCAATCTTATCAACAAAGGGCCGCTGTGTGTGTAGGTTTTCATTTTAGCCCAGCGCTACATCATCTGAATCATCTAATTAACTAATCGGGGTTAAATAAAAACCTTGATTACTAAAATCAGGTGCAGCACTTTGAAGTGCTTTTTCCATCGGATGCGAAACAAATTTTTCGCACCACAGATTACATTCAAAGTCAATGCAAAGACTGGAATACACGGTCATGCGAAAAATTTGTTTCACATCCGGTGGAAACCAGGGGGGAATTCCACAAAGCTGGCTAGCTGAGTAAGCCTGGCTTTTGCACAAAGTAAAACCCAAAAAGCTATATTTATTTCAGTCCACGTTCCAGATTTGAATAGTTTCTAGGTTTTACTTCGTGCAAAAGCCAGGCTTACTCAGTTAGCAAGCTTTGTGGAATACCGCCCAGCTTAGTAATGCTACACCTGATGTTAGTAATCAAGGGCTCAACACTAACTTTTTTTTAATTACTCATTCTGGAAAGTAAAATCAGATTTTTAACTTGCCAAAAGAAAAAATGTACATGCAAAGAAAAAAAAATGAATAAATAAAAATAATAATAATAATTAAAAAAAACATTTCTCAATGACTGGGAACCTTTACATCCTTTCTATAGCAGGAGGTCAGCCAAGTAAAAACAAAAATAATGTTTTAAGTTCTGGTCTCTTCAGCATTCAAAAATCTTTTCTTTTACTGTTTTGTGAAACTATGACTTGTATTCCAGGACATAATATTTTTCAAAGTGATTTCACTGTTGTGTCAATAAATACAAACATGTATATTTTTACACACTAAAATTAATTATGAATTTTCACACTTTTTTTCTACTCAAATCCTCATTTGTAACTTCACAGTCACCAATAAACACAAGGAAATGTACCAGTGTATAAGAAACCCTTGAAAAATGATATCGCAAAAAAAAAAATTTACTTCAGTTTGTACCCTTTTAAATTCTAATTAAGAAGCTTATTTATTTACCCTCTAAATGTTTTAGTCTCACAAATTTCACTTGGGTTCTCTTAAAATTCACCCAACAGGGAAATTGGAAAATACAAATAGACGCGAATAACCAGAAACATCAGAACCTCATTAGTTTAGCTCAAATTTCAACCATGAAATTAATTTAAGTAAAATTACTTTAAGAAACAATCACTATCAGTGAAATGAAAGCGTTGGCGCTAAACTAACGTTAAACCTTGGAAATGTTCAGACAATAACCACTTGGCTTTGCATTGGGGACCAAACGTTAGTGCACATAAATCCTTGATTTCGTTCCGATGCAGTGACACTACCTCATGAATCCGTGAAACAGGAGAAGCCAATCGGAAGCGTTGAGTGGAGAAACCAGTGCAGCAGGTGGAACAGTCGCCCCCGCAGTTCAGCAAGTTCGTCCTCATTAGGCATTAGCGACGGTGGCGAATTGACAAGGCTCTTTCTTGGTGAAAGCTACGGCTAGTATTTTAGCGGAGTCTCTCCCAATACTATCTTAAACGTCCACGTCTTCAAAGCTCACACGTTTTCAGACTTTATGAAAACAACAAATGCAGTCTATTTACCCGGCAACTCTTCACTTCAAGATCGCCTTTAAACGAAAGTTTCGGCTGTTCAGTTCTCTCACACCACATTCTTTATTTTTTCTAAATGCACAATCACCAACTGAAGGCTCCTTCTTGGTTAAAGGTGCAATCCCGCCAGGCTCAGTTTAGGTTGTTCTTGTTTTGAATTTCCCAACGAGTCGAGCACCGCCTCCTCAGGAGTCTCCCCGAAAACAGTGGCCGAACTGGGTCACATTATCAGTTGTCGGAGTGGGCACTTCGTCCTCGCTGAAAACACTGTAGCTGTCAAAAAGAAAGCGAACTAAACCGCGACAAATCAAACAAAAGTATCCTGTAACCTAAAAATGTTCGGTAACGTTCATTCTATAATTTCTGTATATACAATTTTCGTCCCGGGAAGTTTTAGGAACATGGTTTACGGGATGTTTCAGGCCGGACGATCATGATAGTCTGCTATTTGTCAGCACTCACCGATTTGATCTTAAAGGGATATTTCAACATTTTGGCAAATTGGCCTATGGACTCAATCCCTACAGTTATAGGGGTAGGTGCATTACCTTTAATTATCCATGCCTTTTGTTTTGACATTCGGGGGGGAGAGACGCGAGCTGCTCAGCGAACATGAGAGTGAACGTCGCGGGTCCGCAACTAATCAAATACGCAACAGCTCCAAAACACTCTCGTCAATAAAATGTGACCACAGAGTTACATACTAATATTAAGTAGATGTTTGATTTGTTTCATTTTTTGGGGGGGACGAACACCACCCTTTTGAATGTAGAGGGAGACATGTCCCCCCCATCCCCCCCACTAATAACACCTATGTTCGTATGTCAATGTCCGTCCTTGTGCTGTATAGCCCAGTTGTAAGGGTCCAGCTCCAATATCCACCTTACCCTGCGTCCCGTAAGATCTTTTTCGATAGACATGTTGCGCAGGCCCAACAGAGGCCTGTGATCGGTTATGATTGAAAAGGCAGCAGACCCGATGTAGTGCCTGAACTGGCGCACAGCCCACACGATCGCCCAAAGTTCTCTGTCAAATGTCGACCAGCGCTTCTCAGGAGAAGTGAGTGACTGGCTAGCGTACACCACCACTTGCTCTAGTCCATCTTTGTCCTGAGCCAGGACAGCTCCGACCGGTCCAGGGAAGCATCCGTGTACACCATAAAGGGCCTGTTAAAGTCAGGCATGGTGACCACTGGGGCCGACGAAAGCACTCCTTTCAGGTACTCAATCGCTGCTGCAAACTCAGATGTCCATTCGAAAGGTGCGTCCTTGCAGGTGAGCTGGTGTAGTTGGACCGCGCGTTGCACAAAGTCCTTCACAAAACGCCGGTAGTAAGAACAAAGGCCCACAAATGCCCTCACCTCGGTCGAATTGCTCGGTGTGGGCCATGTTTTGACCTTGTCCGTATTCCAGGGTACAGTTGTAAGCCCTGACGAGAAACCACATGCCCCAAATACACATGGTCTCGTGCTAGGTGACACTTTTTCGGATTCAGTCGGAGGCCAGCTGCCTGGATCCTGGAGAAAACTTCCCGCAGACTGGAAAGGTGATCCTCAAAGGTGGGGCTGTACAGGAGCACGTCATCAAGGTATACCGTACATACCTGCTATGGGAGCCCTCTGAGTACTAGCTCCATCATGCGTTGGAACGTCGTAGGTGCGTTTGTGAGGCCCATTGGCATCGACCGCCACTGGTAAAGGCCTCGCCCTGTGGTGAAGGCAGTTTTCTCACGATGCTCCTCTGCGACCTCCAACTTCCAACAGCTGTTGCAGAAGTCCAATGTACTGAACCACAAAGAGCCTGCCAGCGCATCCAGGGCCTCGTCAACTCGGGGAAGGTGATGGGAGTCTTTGACGGTGATACTGTTCAAACGGCGATATTTGATACAGAATCTCCACTCACCATTCTTCTTCTTTATGGGAATGACAGGCGAGGCCAAGGGACTGCAGCTCTCCTCAATCATCCCCTCAGCCAACAGGGCGGCAACCTGCCTGTCTATTTCCTCTCTTTTCTCCGGCGAGGTCCGGTTAGCACGCTGCTGCATGGGAGGATGATCACCGGTCTCAATACGATGTTGTTCCAGCATAGATTTACCTGATCCTCCTTTAGACATGTCGAATATCTCCTGGTACTCTTCCAGTAGTGTCATCAACTGCTGCTTCTGTTGCTGACTAGCTGGAGATTCATCCCGCGACACAGAAAGCACACAGTCAAATGCAGTGCCAGGGCTGGTACCAGGTGGAACTTGTGGAAGTGTCACAATATCGGCACTGTCCACAGAGTAAAACTCACACAAGTGCATGCCTTCCCTCAGTTGAATGTCCTGGTCCGTAGGGTTTAACACACAGGCCGTAGTCAGCCCATCCTTCACAGATGTCACAGTGTGAGCTATGACACACCAACCTCCGCTCCTAGGATTTGGAGATAGGTAGCCCACAAACTCAGGAAGCTGGTCGCTAGGACCAGGTGGAGACAGACTCACAGGTACCAGCATTTCACAGAGGGGGGATAGTGTTGTGACCGGAGTGATGGAAACATTACAGCACACTGGAATAAGGTCTCTCCCACTCAGAAATGGAAGTACCGTGTCCCAAAGGTGCAATCTGCCACCAGCATAGTCTAGCAGGGCATAGTTGGCAATAAGAAAGTCCAGACCCAGTAGTGCTGCTTGTGTGGATTCCCTGATGACATTGAAAACGTGCTGCCTGGATGTTTGTCCCAGCCGTAATGTCACTGTTATGGTGCCCAATACGTTGAGCATCTGTCCATTTATCGCGCGTGCATTAATAAAGTTTACACAGGGCTGGCACTGACATGCGTAAGTCGGCACTGATAAACTAGACGTAGACCAGTCGGTCGCCCGCAACCGCGACTGGTGTCCCCCGGTGCGCAGCTGTCAGATGAAATTGGGCAAAACCCCATGGGCATGTCCATTGCCCATCTAGTAGATAATGCTGTACTTGTAAATGTGAAAAATGGTATATATATATATATATATATATATAATTATATACGTGGGGTTCAGGATTCCAAGGGAGCGGCTTAAGTGGAATGGAATGGAATCAGTCAGGGTAATTTTTGTTGAATTAGACCTCATTTTGAATATTTAGGTGCAATGGATATGTCAAAGCCGCGACGGCATCTTAATGATGCCAGTGAAACATCTAAAGGTATATGGCTCCAGAATATTTATGCCAAATTTTGTACAAACTCACTGAATGGTTTTCGCTGTATGACTGGAATGGCACATGGAACATGATGGCAGAAGTCCGTTGTACCATAGATCCAAATAACGCATGCATGGTGTGGTGTGGTGTGCATGAGTCTCTCACTGTCTCTCTCTCTCTCTCAAATATCATGACGTACAACATTTTGGGCCACTGGACGGAGAGGCTTACAAAATATTCAAGATGGCCACCATTGCGGCCATGTTGTTTTTCCGATTTGGCCGAAATTCAATAGCAACCTACCTCGGGACCAGATATGTGTGTATGAAAAGTTTCGTAATGATATTTTCATAAATGTTCATAAAAAGTGTGTGACGTCGTTTGGTACGGCGCACGATAACGATCACGATAACGATCACGGCGCAAAGGAATTGTCAAAAACCCTCCGGGGGACATAATGACTCCGACACCCCAGTATCAATCAATATGTTAAGTTCAGTCCCTTCGATGCTCCCCCTCACATAGGAGGTCAGCTGCTCTGTCTCCTTTGATGTTGTTGCGTTGTTCACCGGAGGGAGAATTGTTACACCCCTCTGAGGGCCTATAGGTACTGCAGCTGGCGTTTGGGCCGTAACATCAGCTACACCCCGTTTCCTGACCAGCTCACCTGATCCTCCCTCCTGGGGGAGAGAAAACGCACGCCTCGGCGTCTCTGTGCATCATCACTGGAGGGGCTCCTAGGGGGTCCGGGGCTCCGACGATCTGGGGAGTTGGAACGGTTGTTGTAAGGGCTCTGGTACTCATGTCTTTCCCTGGTGCCTCTGTCTGTAGTTCGGCCGCGCCAGCTTCGGTCTGGTGAACGCCCCCTCTGCTCACCTCCGGAACGAGACTGACAGCCCGGCTCCCCACAAGTACACTGACACTGGACCCCCGCGCACTGCGTGTGGGGCCTTCCCCTCATCTCTCCAGCGGCCAGCCCTCAAACGGTTGTTTTCCTCCACCATCCGTCTCATTTCCATCTTCATCTCCCTCATATCCTCTGTTAGTCTGTCTATGGCTCTATGCCAGCCATACCCCTCAGATACAGAACTCACTGCTGCCGCTGCACCGCTGTCAATTGGAGGGTGGTGCACCTGCCTGTTTGAATAGTCCATCTTGTTGGCCTCCCTGGTCATCTCACACCGGCCCGCAATGATCAGGGCCTCCTCCAGATCTGTAGCCCCCTGTTCATGACATTTGGCTCTCAATGTAGCATCAAGCCCAGCCAAGAACCTCCGAAACTTCTCCACTCTGTATCCCCATTGCCTGGGAATGCTTCATGAACTAGCCTACTTATCTCCGTCGCATACACTTCAAGGCTTTCACCGAGCGCGCGCGGGCGGGCAGAGAGGTTTGCTCTGAAACACTCTAGAAACTGTCTTTGTCCAAAGGCTTCCTGTAGTTTCTCCTTTACCTTGTCATAATCTGATTGAACAGCCTTTGGCAAGCTGTCCCACAGCAGAAAAGCAGCGTTGTTCAGGCGCGTCGGTAAGAGTCTTGTCACTTCATAGTTGTAATCACCGCCAGACCCACCCACAAGCACCTGCACGGCAACTTCATACTGTCTCGACCAGCTAGAGAAACTTTCCTTAGCTCCTCCGAAAAATGGAGGTGGGAGCTCAATCTGTACTCTGCTGGCAAACGGCTTATTCTCGCCCTGCCGCTCTCTAAATCCACAGTCCAGTGGGGCCTCATCACCTCCCCACATTCTGCAGTACATTATAGCAGCACGCACTCAATGTAGCGAACTAGCTGGCTAACTCATAACTTAGTAAGCTAACAACTAAGCAGACGGTCTCGCCTAAACTTTTTTTCTAAATGCAGCCAGCCGATGTTATCAATTTCCTCCTCCGTTGAAAACCGCACCGCTGCCACCAATGCAACCGAGAGGGTTTTGTGGGTCGCTTATACTCAAGAAGGTACAAAACAATAAAGACGGGAGCGCATAACTTATGTGAGGACCATTTTTCTTTATTTTCCTTCTCTTCCCGGCCAGACACACATCACCATGGTAACGACCCGAACACAATGCCTCTGACCCCTTCAAAATAAAACCCCTGCGAAATGTATATCAACATACAACATATATTACCTCTGTCTAATTTCTATTCAGACACTGTGGACTTCTGATCAGTGTAATGGCCCTACAGGACAATTTCATTTATTCTTGTGCCAATGTACATGTTTCAGATGATAAGAAATACTGTAATAGTTTTTCTAAGTATAGGTGTTTGATTGTTTTTTTGCGTTTAATTTCTGGGAATGTACAACCTAATCCAGGTCCTGATTCACCCTCTTGTTTTAACACCCTTGCAGATTTTAAAATGAGGAACAGTCTTGGTTTTATCCATCTAAATGTGTGTAGTTTACTTTCGAAAATGGACATGATTTGCATCTGGGCACATTCTACAAATGAAGCACCTATTACTAAAACCCCATAAGTCACACTTGACTTGACTTGACTTGACTTGTGGGGTTTTAGTAATCAGTGCTTCAAATGCTGACATTATTGTAATATCAGAAACATGGCTGACCAAATCTGTTTCTAACAAAGATATTTGCATTAATGGTTATAATGTTTTTCTTACTGACCAACCTAAAAAAGGTGGGGATGTTGCAATTTTTATCAAAAAAGTTCCAAGTGAACGTGCTTTTATCTATAACTGTTTGGATCTTGAGGTTTCAAAAAACCCAAAATATTACTGTTGTTGGCTGTTACAGGACTCCTTCAGCCACCAGAGATGCTCTACCATCTTTAATTAAGTTTTTATCTGAACTGAATTTTAAGGAGATTGTCTTCATTGGAGACCTAAATTGGAACTGGTTATGCAAGGCTGACACTCGAGTCGTGCCAGTGCGCAAACTAGTCGTAAACTGGCGTGAAGTGTGCGTAAACCCATCGTGACTGCGTGCCATGTCGAGACGAGAATTTAGAAATGGTAAAAATTTGGGTCACGACAAAATTTCGCGACCGAGTCATGAATTATGCGCAAACTGTTCGTGAACTCGTCGTGAACTCGTTGAGACGATGCAGGAGGATGCGTCCCATGCATGCCAGTGCGCACCATGCCACGACTGTCACGAACAGCTCACGTCGAGTTCACGAATTGGTGCACGTCGCAGCATGGCCGTGCCCTCCCACTGATACGGTCACGTGTACTTCACGCATTGATGGCACGAGCAGTTCACGACTAGTTTACGCACTTCACGAACAATTTGCGCATGGCACGAGCAGTTCACGACTACTGCGGGACAGTGGCGCTCGTGTCGCTGTGGGGGTATATATAGGGCTTCCTGGACATTGCTTGCCATTCCAGAGATCGCCAGCGAAGAGACAAGTTATATCACAGAGACAACATGCCAGGTATAGGCATCTTCTCTTCTCTGCAATGATTGTGTCTCTGGAATTCAGCATGTTCTCTTCCACAGCCAATCCAAAAATGATCAGGGGTTGGGGAGGCCCCCTTTTTATATGGCGTGCCGAAGTCGGCACGACACTGTCCGAATTGCGCAAACTCGTCGTGCCAATGCGGAGGGTGCGTAAACTATGCGCAAACTATGCGCAACCTATACGTGAACTCGTCGTGCCAGTTCATGTCAATGTGGACACTGATGGGCACACATTCGTAGACTATTCGTGAACTATGCGTGAACTAGTCGTGAACAGAGCGGGAGCCTCCCCGTTCGTGCCTCAAAATGGCACAACTTGCCACGACAAAATCGTGGCCAAAAGTCGTGCAAGTGTCAGCCTTGCATTACAACCAGTGTCTGATTACTTTAAAAGCTTATTGTAACACTTTAAATCTCTTTCAACTTGTGGACAGCCCTACCAGACCCCATTTAAAATGCCCAGAGAAGTCCTCACTAATTGATTTAATCATAACCAACACACGTTACAAGTGTTTAACTGCTTCCTCTGTTTTTCCAAATGATATCAGTGACCACTTTGTCATTGCTAAAGTTTGAAATATGAAAATTCCTATTACACACCTCGCTTGATTACTAAGCGTGATATGAAACATTTCTCCAAGCAGGGTTCTGCTCATGACCTTTTCCGGTACATCTGGGAAAACATACATCTTATTGCTGACTTGAACAATGCTTGGAAATACTTTTATGGTGGTTTTACAAAAATTGTTGATAAGCATTCTCCTTAAAAATACAGAGTTATAGGCCGAAATAATGCCTGGTTCATTGTGGACGTAATTTGGCATGGGCAAAAAGCAAGGAAAACAAACAACAACTCTGATTGGTTGCTTTTTAGACAATTACGTAACAAGTGCACAGTGGCATCAGAAATGCCAAAGCTAATCATTTCCTCACTGAAACTTCAAATAATCTTACTAATCCTTTTAAATTTTGGAAAGCTATTAATTCTTTAGCTGGTAATAATGATGGTGTGGAGCTACCGCCATGCATTTTTAAGAATACACAAAAAATCTGCGATAAGGCTGAGATGCTTGCTTGCCTTAATGAGCATTTTATTGCATCCAGTACCTTGTTTAAGTCTCTCAATATTACAAGTGAAGACTCTGCCAAGACTTGCTCAGACAAACTCTCTGAGAGTCACTCTTTTAGCTTTAACTCAATCACAGTCTCAGAAGTTCACAAAGCTCTTGAGCTCATAGATTCTAGAAAATCAGCTGGACTGGATAACTTGGATAAGACTGGATAAAGTGTCTGATTTCATTGCCCCACCTTAGACACATCTTTTTAATCTTTCACTACTCACAAATGAAATTCCTCCTGTTTGGAAATCTGCCTATTTTCTCCCTCTGTTTAAAGGAGGTGACCCTGCAGACCACAACAATTACAGACCCATCTCCAAATTATCAGTTCTTGCTAAGGTTCTTGAAAAGGTTCTTGAATCACTTGTGAGTGAACAACTAAAAGAATGCTTATCTACAATTAATATCTTATCTGATCATCAATTAGGTTTTAGGAAAGGCCACAGTACAACTACAGCAGCCCCAAAAGTAATAAACGATTTTATTGTCTATAGACAAGAAGCAGCACTGTCCGGCGCTTTTTATTGATCTTTCTAAGGCTTTTGACACAGTGGATCACAGAATACTGAAGCAAAGACTCATCAGTGTAGGAATATCTGAACATACTGTAGGATGGTATGAAAATTATTTATCAGACAGATCGCAGTGTGTACAGATTGAAGGTATCACTTTCAGCCACCTCAGTGTAAAAAAGGGTGTTCCTCAAGGATCAATCTTGGGACCTCTTCTATTTATTTATACATCAACTGCCTATATCAAAGTTTACTTAATGCTAAATTCCATTTTTATGCTGATGATACAGTAATGTATTGCTCTGCACCCACACCTAACCAGACTCTCGGTCAGCTGCAACAAGCCTTTAATACCACCCATCATACTTTGTGTGATTTAAAACTTGTTCTGAATGCCAACAAAACGAAACTCATGATGTTCTCAAATCCAAAATTAAAGCTCCAGAATCTCACGCCTATCGTCACTATACAGGGTGATGAGATTGAATCAGTTTCCCAATATAAATATCCAGGATTCCTAATTGATGATTCTCTGTCCTTTGCATCTCTCGTTCAGCAGTTGGTGAGAAAACTGGAATTAAACCTGGGTTTTTTCTTCAGAATTAAATGTCTTTCCTTTGAGGCCAAAAAGAGACTTTTTGTTGCCTCTGTTCTGTCTGTATTGGATTCTGGTGATGTCATTTACATGCATGCATCCTTGCAATGCTTACACACATTAGATACTGTTTATCATGGAGCATTAAGGTTTCTCACTAACCTTAAAACTCTGATACATCATTGCACATTATATGCTTGGGTTGGATGGTCTGCTTTGTCTCTTCGAAGACTCAAACACTGGCACATTCTCAGCTATAAAGCTGTTCTCGGTCTGCTCCCTGCTTACTTACTTTTTTGAAGGATGTAGGATTGTAACGGAAATTATTGTCTTCATTCCAAGGATTTATTTCTTATGTCTGTCCCCAACGCCCGTACATAGCTGGGAAAAAAAGCATTTAAATATGCTGCTCCTTCTCCTTGGAATCTGCTACAAAATCATTTGAATCTGAAGAAACTGGTTTCTTTAAATAGATCCAAGCATATGTTGAACTCATTAGAGGCAGATTTGTCTGTTTGCAAATGTTTTAATTGACTGTACTGTCCTTGTTTGGCCTGTATTGACTGTGGCGACAAAATTTTTTGAGGTTCTTGTTTTTATAGGAATTTTATAAGCTGTAAATGTCTAAGTTTGTTTTATGTCTAATGCCTAGGATATTTTATACGTTTATATTTATTATTTGTACAGTGAGTGCGTATGTGTGTAACTTTTGCTGACCTGAGCTGCTGCCTATCTTGACCAAGACACTCTCAAAAAAGAGATTTTAAATCTCAAGAGTTGTTTTTCCTGGTTAAATAAAGGTTAATAAATAAATAAATACATACATAACTAAATTGCGCCATGGTCAAAGCTAAAAGTGGCCCAACAAAATTAGGTAGGCAACTTTTTTTTTTTGGACAGGCAGTGTATGTGGAAAATTATAATATTACTCACAATATACTGATCAAAACTTCCAACGCAACATTTGAAATTTCGTAATATTTTTGGTATGCCTAATTTTCTAACAAATTTCAGCCTGTATATCCAAACTGCACCTTAAAAGTTCATCAAGATTTGGTTAGTTTTTCGTTAGGAAAGTCCATTCTGCCTGAATGCACACAGCTGAGATGTTTGCCACACCACTCAGACAGAAAAGAACTCACAAACCAATCCTTATGAAATGTGGCCAATGTATAGCCAGAGGAATGGGGAACTTAAATATTCCTTGGCATTTTTCTGGTGCGACTTTATGGGACGTGTTCAGCAAAACCAGCGAGAAAGAACCATTGGCATGCTTGGTGGTGGAATGTCACAGAGTCATGTTGCAGTTGATAATGGGTGTCCATGTGTTGACCATTTCGCATCTCCAGAGGTGGTTCCATGACACAGGAAGCACAAACGACCATCCACGTGCTCCCAGGTCACGTGTAACCACCCCTCAACAGGACCACCATATTCGTCTCCAGCACCTCTGTAATCGCTTCCGACCAGCCACAATTACTGCTGCTCAGACCAGAGGTCGTCACCAGAACTGGATAAGTGACCAAACTGTACACAATCGCTTGTGTGAAGCTGGACTGAACAACCGATGTCCACATCGTGCTCTGGTGCTGACTCCTGTTTGTCGTTGTGCACGTTTGGAGTGGGCAAGGGCACATTTGAGCTGGAATGCATTCAGGTGGAGCAGGGTCTTGCTTTCAGATGAGTTCCAGTACAAACTGAATATGGGTAATGGCCGAGTATGTGTTTGGTGTAGGCAAGGGGAACGTTATGCTGACGCCAATGTCTTGGGGTGTGACCGCTGGGGTGGACCAAGTTTCATGGTGTGGGCTGGAATAAGTGCCAGGCACAAAACAGAGCTGGTTTTCATCGATGGAAACCTGAATGCGGCTCATTACTGCAACGATATTTTAGCCCCTGTGGCTGTTTCTCTTGTGAGTTGCAACTGCTAGACGCTACGACAGGACAACGCAAGACCACATGTTGCCAGGGCCTGTCAGGATTACCTGAGGCAGTAAAATATTCAGTGTCTTGATTGGCCTGCGTTTTCCCTAGATTTGTATCCAAATGAGCGCCTTAGGGACATTCTGGGTCATCAGTTGAGAAGACGTGATCCAGAACCCTCAATCCTCCAACAGTTACGCCACGCTCTTACTGAGGAATGGGACCATATCACACTGGTAGAAATACGAAACCTGATTGACTCCATGCACAGATGAATTCACTCTGTGTGAGACACTTGAGGTGGGCACACCAGATACTGACTTTGGCGATCCGGAATACCCATTCAAAGTTACTTAGCAAATTGGAATTGGGACTGTGTTATTCCTCACTAATTGTTCTAAAATATGGCATTAAACTGAAACTTGCAGGCACATTTGAAAATGTAATTTTCCTCATATTAAAGTAGCTTGTATTAAAATAAACCTGAGCGTTGCGTTGGAAGTTTTGGTCAGTGTATATTTTAATTTACACTGCCATTTTAATTTTGTCCCTTACAGGCATCCATACTCCTAATTCTCTGACAGTGAGTGAAATAAATGTCTTTTAGTCCATTCAGTCATTCATTTGCTTTTTTTTACTGATGGTTTGATTGGATAAAATTTGCTTCCCTGTAGGCCTATCTGTTTTCTTTTGTTGGCCTATGGATCAGAGGCATTGCCAGGATGCCAAGCTTGGGAGGGCATTTGTCCTCTTTTGGGAGGCAAAAAAAGATCCTCTAAATCAGCGTTAAATACCACATGCACAACATCTTGAAACTGGTGAACTGGCGATAGGGGAGGCTCAAACCTTTCCATTGAAAATAAGGATTGTTCATGACCTGTTTTCAATCATTTATTTAAATTACCATTGCAAAAGTTCAGAATACTCTCAACATTAACAGGTGTGGTCAGTTTTCGTTAATAGCGCCCACTTGTCAACTCTCATGCATTCCGCGTGAGTTTTAGTGGTATATTTATGTTCCCCTGTTGTAGTCAGCAATTATTCAATCAACTCTCATGCATTCTGCATGAGTTTTAGTGGTATATTTACGTTCCCTTGCTGTAGTCAGCAATTATTCAATCAACGCACGTGTAAGAGATTCTCGCACAGAATTGAAGTCCTTGTGCATGGTGGTTTATCAGTTTCACCTGTGTTTTGACTCCGGAGTACTCATGCTTTTCTTTACTCAGGGGTTGAATGCAATGCATGTGTTTCATGATTATCTTAACTGTTTAAATGCAATAAGATCATTGGAAGTAATGAAACTGTATAAAGACATTTCAAATGATCTTATTTCATTTAAACTATTTAAACGATAATGAAACACATGCATTGCTTCCAACCCCTGAGTAAAGAAAAGCGTGTGAAGTCGGGAGTCATAACGCAGGTGAAACTGATAAACCTCCTTGCACAAGGACTTAAATTCCGTGCGAGAATGGCTTTTGGCTTTCCGGGATGGATTTTGCGATATCAACGAGTTTGGAATCTTTTTTGAGAGTGTAATCAATGAGCTGAGCAAACAGTCCCTCCTCATCCATATCCCTGTGATAGTGAACTTGCTCTGCGTGGCCACAATGAGAAACTTCACCCATGCTTTTTTGTGGAAAAACCCAGATTTTCACCCAGATTTCACCCCAGATTTTTGTGGAATCTGTTCTTTTCTACTTGGGTATGACCCAGCAGATGGACAGTATTTTCACCTGTCTCTGACCGGCGCTCGTACTCCTGCCACACAACCATGGCCCTGGAGTGGGAGATGCTTGCTGCATGTTTGTTCAGTCTTTATCGAGTGCTTTTTTCCATTTGTGTAGCCATGTTTAGTACATATGTCCTCATGGTCTGAATTAGAACCAAATTTGCGACAAGTAAAGCAAAAGCGGGCAAAAGCATCGCACAGTACTGAATATTTAAGCCATGCCATGGTCGATTTTGATACAAGTTTGATACGCTTAGGATAACCGCTTAAACTGGGCTGAGATGGGTGATCTATATTTAAGTCCGGAGGAATGGACACAGAGCCGGGGGCCTGAACGTCGAGAACAGACGTTTTGAGCCCCCAGCATGGGTGCAGTGCTGCTGGAGCATGGTGCATCTGCCGGTGATTCACAGGCAGTCCCGGACCCTGGCACGGATGCAACACCCCGTTCGGTGGTTGCAGGACTGCTGGCAGAGACAGCACTTGTGGGAGAGGGAGCTGCTTGTTTTTTATTGAGCCACCTATGCATTAATATTGGCAAATGTTCGAAGTGCTTATGATACAGATGTTCGAAATGTGCTTATGATACAGAATTATTGTTGCAACAACCCCGGTGAGTGACTAGCAACTCCAGACTAGCTAACTAACTAACTAGCTGCCTGGGCTCATTCGGTAGCTAACTCAGGTTATAACCACATGAGTCGACACACACACAGATGACAAACTAGTACACAGATGACCTAAATGTAAAACAATAAGACTGACAAAATAAGCGGTGGAAGAAGTAGCAATAAAAGAGATGTGGGAAAAGTTTTAATTTCCTAAGAGAAGCAGAGGTCCTACATAAGCAGTGTAAACGTGACCTCAGACTGAGTGAAGACGGCAGTCTAAGAGAATGCGAGGGTGCCTAGTAATTTGAGAGTGCCCATTGGTTAGCTTCACATCAGAATAGACAGGCAAAGGAATCCACCAATCACACATTGTGATGAAGCATACGTAAAGCTCACTCTCAGTCTACATCCGGCTGTGAATCACGTGGGATATCGCGTTGCGCTGTGAAATAGTAGTAAATCAGTTTTTTATCTTGAGTTTTCATTGGGTGGGCAGAGCTTTTCTCAGGGTGGGCACTTCCCACCCCCTGCCCCCCCTTGGTAACGCCCCTGCTATGGACTATGATAAAGTGCACTTATTAAAGTGCACTGATTATGGTTTTTCATTATTTTACTGTTGTAGTGTGAATCATATCTTTTTTATGCACATTTAAAAGGTCTGTGTCGGAAAACAACTTGAAGTCACCTCCAGAGGAAGGGCTCTCTGCTGCAAAACACACTGCTTCCGAGCTGATTTAGATGCCCCAATAGCTTCTGGCCATTTTTTTCCCTTTATATTTGGCATCTCCAATCCCACCCGAATCTGGAATGCCCAATTGGTGAACTATGTACAAGGCTTGCTCGAATGTGACCCCTTGCTGCCAATTGGAGTGTAGGCAGTTTGCTGCTTTCCTCCAAAGCACACGCCTGTCAGCCTGCTGCTTCTTATACACTCATTGGTTGAATCTTTGCAAGTTCAGAATGAGGGTGGAGGATACCTGGACATGGACAGGCTTAGAATCTTCCTGATGAGCGCCCGTCTGGCCAACAGGAGGCGTTTGAGCAACGAACAAGGAAACTATTATTTTCCCTTGCCAGCAGTCCCTTCCCAATTTGCAACCCTGTAGCGCAATAGCCAATCGTGTGCTACTCTGAAAAAGCTGCCAACCATTGCCGGCTGATATGAGGTGGGGATCGAACCCGCAACGTGATTATCACTTCTTCACAACCCGATGCTTTACCGAGTGATCAATCAAGTTTGTTACACCCACAAGGCTACACCAGATTTGTTTTTAAAGCTCATTTGCACTCCGGAGCAGAAATACATTTATGAGCAACATCACACTCAACCGTCAGAACATAGGTCTACCATTCAGCACTGCGCAATGTTCAAGATGCTTTGCCAAGAAAATTCACCGTAGTGATTTAACAAAAGAAAAACATCAAAGATTTTCAATTGTGTGAACAAAAAAATACATATATATGCCTACACGCTTTGCCGAGCCCAAAAATACCAAATAAGGTCACTAATTAAGGGTCAAAGATCAATGAGTGCAAATTTCAAAATTTTTCAAAAAATGCTTATTCTGACATCCTCTCGAGATATGTAACTTATATTGAGATATTCTGTGAGGTAGTGTAATCACAGGTCATTATAATCTTAGAGTTAATGGGAATTGTGAGGGAAAAATTTCACACTTTTGCAAATATCTCTGTAATGGAGTGGTTTTTGGTTTTGTGAGGTTTACATTTTGCTTAATTTTTTTAATTCTACGTCAACAGAAAGGCGGTGTTTTCTGCTTCTGTAGATGGTATAATATCATTTGGTGTATAAAACAAATGTGTTAATGACCTAATTTGCATATTAAGCATATGAGGTCAAAGCTTAGAATTAAAGGTGATCGTTACATTGATACAATTGTTTCTACACATATGGTTCACAGCTGCCTCACAGCTACTGGTCATTTTGCCTCATGGTTTCTCCATCTCAATTCTATGCCACAGTGTTGCCATCTATGTGAAGCTGGCTACATTACACTAGCCATGCTTGTTGATTTGATGCAGGGTGTGTGATACTTGAAGAGGCCCCCATCCTAAAACATGTAAAGGAAGAATGAATGTTAAAACCTAGCCATCCAATGCATGCCTTAGGCATCACAAGAACAGGTAGGAATCCTCTTTAATTTGCATCAAACAGAAGTAAAAGAAAGTGAAAGTGAATGAATCCATGACCAGACAAGCTTGACATCACATCAACCCCTGCATGCATGCACAGGGTATGGGCCTAGAGCAGAGGTGGGCAGCGAGGGCCGTATCTGTCCCTGGTTTTCACACCAACTTCTGGTCTTTCATTAGTTGATTGTCTCAATTAGCCAAACCATTTATGAAATCTGACGTTTTATGCGCATTTCTTTAAATCATCATGAAACTACAAAGACTAGTCTTGTCTCCCTTCATAAAAAATTTTCCTTTGATCGAATCATTGCCAAAATCTATATTTGTGCATGCAATCAATTAACTCAATTAGTCAGGGTAATTGATAGGAATAAAAACCTGCATACACACCGGCCCTCCAGGACCGTGATTGCCCACCCCTGGCCTAGAGCAAGTGGTTTTTGATACCATGTATAATCTACTCCTGTGCAGCCAAAGGCAATGCACCAGCTAGACATATCAAGGACCTTTGCATTAGAGCAGGGATACTCACTCTTATCCAAAATGAGCCACAGTGGGTGCAGGCTTTCATTCTAACCATGCAGTTACACACCTGATTCTACTTATCAGGGGACTATGGCAAAAGCTTTAAGGGTTGATTAGTAGAATCAGGTGTGCGACAGGTTGGATGCAGTGAAAGCTCGCACCCACTGTGGCTCATTCTGGAAAAGAGTGAGTATCCCTGCATTAGAGAGGGGGGGGGGAGACACTTCATGGTGTATAAGAACATGCATGCCTGGAGCTTAGTCAGGTACAGTACAGCTGCCGTTAAAACCAAAGACATGGCGTTAGTTCACGCCCGGTTATCTCGAACATTTCGCCCTTCTTACCTATTTCTAACCACGATCTAACCAATGAGCCGTATCACAGGACAATTTACTGCCAGTAATAGTGATGCGCGGGTCGGCCCGGAACCCGTGGGTCCCGCGGGTTAACCCGCGGGTCGGGTGGGGCGGGTCAATATTTTAATAACATTTAGCGGGTGCGGGCGGGTTGGGCCAAACAGTGGCGACATCTAATTCCCACGAAATTGCGAATAAAAAGTATAAAAGGCTATCGGCCACTTGAGGGCTCTAGACATACAGCCTAGATAATATGCTCTTGTCAAACGATGTAACGCTACCGTAACGCTACCTTAAGCAGGATAGAATGCCAACTGTACCTCTCCCTCTTTCTACTCTCAATGTACACGCACTCACTGGTGCGCAGCTTAATCCTCCACGGTTAGACTAAGGATCTAAAGGTTGAATGATAGCTCATCTTATAAATCGTTCTGCAGTCAGCACCGAAATATTATAGGCCCAGTAGTAATTTTATTGACCTGTGGGTCCAAACAACACATAGACAAAACATTTTTTCGCCACTTTACAGTGAAAGGCATTTCACGATTCTTATTCACAAATAAAATCAACTTGTTGAGGTGCTTACGTTTATCAGCTATGTGTTCTCTAACAGCAGAGCGTGTGCTGCCATCGGCAGTAAAGACACTTCTTAGATATACATTTCTATGACACCATTCTATACACATATCACCCAAACGAATAGGTAACTTGGAGCATGTATGGTCATAAACTTAGTCTTGCTGTCATTAATTACCATACCATGAGACAAAGAATAATCGTGTAAAACTCCATTGTGGCCAAAGCAGTCGTTGCCGAGCGAACCTTCAGTTCGGCCGGCCGTGTCCAGGAAGCGCGCCGTAATCGCTTAAACCCTGGCACTGTTGACACGATTTTGTTTTTGCATAGTTTGGGAAAAAATACGCCTAGGCCTACATTATAACTTGTGTTGAAAGAATAGGCTGAAAGCCCCCACCCAAAACAATCTTGAAATGAATATATGAGGAAAAAAAATTTCCTCGTAGACAGGATATCGCAACACTGTATGGGAGAGCAGGCGATCGCGCCAGTGCACCACTGTAATGTTAATTTTGTTCCAATAAAACAGCCTGTTTGCAATATTTTTCCTGATGGCAGTTCGTTTGGTTGCAAATATCAGAAATCACGGTAAAGGTCAATTAATAGACAGCGCCTAAACTTTGTATTAATAATTCCAGCCAAAAGCCTGTATGTTGTGCTCCACTCAAAACCATAGCGTAACCGAGGAATCGTTTTTTTCCACTGCAAATCATGTCACACAGACCCACCGTATTATTTTTCTCTTGCCTCCTTCTTGTGTCGGGTCGGGTTGGGTTCGGGTTGAAAATCAGTGCGAGTTTTAGCGGGGCGGGCGGGGCGGGTTAGCTGTCACGTCGGGTCGGGTTGGTGCGGGTGTTAAGAAACCTCGACCCGCGCATCACTAGCCAGTAATAACCACATGTGGCTCCGAGGAACTGAATGTAGTACCGCGTGTAATTTATAGAATACAGGGCATTTTGACCGTTAGAATTACGTGTATTTGCCGTAATGTATTTTTACTACTTTTTATTTTCTCTTGCAGTGGAAGTGAGAGCTTATGCGACCTCTGGAAAGGGCGTGGCTGATCCTCTGTTTAAAAAGCCGAGCATGAACAAGAAAAAAAAAATAGCCTAATGAAAAATTCGACAGCGAAATATAAGAAATTGTGTTCTTGAGAATTTTTTTTTGATATTTTAAATATGTCTTTTTATTGCAGAAACTGTGAGTCTGAGAGTTTGTGGGTAGATCTTCAGCGAAGTTTGCCGCAATTGATTTATTGGTTTTGAAAAGCCAGCCGCAATATAAATAAACAAATTGGCAATAACTTAATAGCCTGTGAGCTTATGCTCACGTTATTCTCCGAAATTATGCGTTTTCGGACCTGCAGAGGTGTGAGGTTGTCTCTCGCCAAGGAGTCAATCTTCGTCCTAAACTCTGGGGAAATGCGTCATATCGTGATAGGTTCCATAGTTGTGAATGTGATGTCAGTTTATGGTGGGGCATTTTATAGAAAATTGCTGCCACGCGCTGACCAGGTCATTAATTCTTTAATAGGCTACAATGAGCTTAAAAGAAATATTAGGCTGACAATGAGCGTTATACAGAGATGACACGAACTGAGCTGTATTGAATCAGTGCCAAGTTTATCCGCTTTTAATTCCATGAATTCAGTTTAAGAAAGAGCCATTCAGTTTTAAGTGACAATGTCCTTTAGAGAAAAGATATTGAGCAGATTTTTTAAATTCCGTTTCCTTATTGATAGATATAGAATAAGCTTACTAAACATCCTGCGTAAGGTTCCGCAAATAGTTTATTTTGCTTTTTTTAGTGCATTCAAGAGTCGTTATGGTCGAACTAAATTCATATTGTACGCAATTATTTTATAGTTGCAAGCCTGCGAACATTATGTTTGAACATCTGAATGGTTATCTGAATGGTCATGAGAAGTCATTAAAACAAATACAGACGATGCCAAACGATTTGCAAAATTGGTTAAAAATTGCAATTAGCATTTTAAAATGAAACAGTATATAAATCTAAAAACATTCAAGTTCTTTCCCTAAATGAATTTTACTGATACGGCGTGCGAGTAGGCTAATCTTCGATATAGGCTACAGTGGGTTGACTGGTTCCGCAATTTGACCAATTTGCAGAAATCAAACTTTTTTTTGCGGGAAAACAACTTCGCTGTCAGCCTTGAGTTTGACACCGCTAGAACGGTAAATTATTGTGGATATAACTCTGAACTATCGTTTCGAGATATTCGGCTTCATAGAGAAATAAATGCCCGATAACTGTTGCTTGCCATTGCAGCAGTAGGCTACCAAATCAACGCTTGCGATAAAGCGCACTGTGCAGTGTGTGGCCGTTAAACACATGTATTCCTGGGATTCATCACGTTATTAGTGTCATAATGATCGGAAATTATCGTATAATTGACCTTATAAAACCCAATGTCGTACTAGTGATGCTTTTTCATCAACACTCATTGGGAGTGACTGCTTGTCATTTGACTAGTTCCGCAAACGCCATTTAGTAGGTTTTCATATTTGTTTATTCTTTATTTTTTCTGAAATAATTTTACGAAAGTTTATTGTAGTCAGTGTGAAATAAAACATTTCCCTCCCACCATAACTGTACTGTTTTTCTGTGGCTCAACGGGCTGATCATGACTCATGTCCTGTGTTATTCTGAACTTGTAGTCTCATCCTGATCATTTTAACGTATACTTGGCATTTACTAGGCCTACTTGAATTGAAAAGAGTAGAAAGAATCATCCGTAGTCGCTGATAGCAGTTGAATATCGATGGATGCACAAATCATCGTGAACTGAGGCCAGCGCACGTGGATTCCAGCTGGCACAATGTCGACACACAGAACAGTTAGCCATAAATTTGACCAATTTTTGTGATATCCCCTATAGAGTAATGCTGGCTAAAATTGGTGGAAAATACATGTCTGTTTCGTTGTGGCCAGGGGCACGCAATAATGCCAATAAACTAAGAATATCGCAAGTTCGGCCTGACAAAGGGTGCTGCTTGCGAAACTGGAAATTATTTGCGGAACCAGTCAAAGGACGTGGGACTGAAAAATGACTGTGCAAGGCTTTATTCTTAATGACTGAAGAAAACTCACTGCTCCACAAAAAGCGTGAGTAACTTCCGCAAATTCGGGAACAGATAACTTTCCGCCAGCGAATTTTGTATTGATACCAGACACTTCAAACAGATTCCATTTGCGGAACCGGTCCACGTGCCGTAGGAATGAATAGGCTATACTAAATTTCAGGTTTGCGACAGGAAAAATAATCTATTTCGGCACTTGAGTGTAAAATAGGCCTAATAGTACATAAAAGCATGTATTATCTCCGAACACAAAATATTGCAGAAATGATACCTGACAAATAAAATCCTCACCAAAAATAGCATGATATTTAATAATCCAATTGCGTATTATACCGTACTAAAGTTTTAATTAGTAGCACAGGTTGAGCAAACTGTATCGTCAAATATAAAAAGGTTTGCAGAAATGATTACCAGCATCATCATTCCTGCCAAAGCAAATTAATATTTTATGGAGGTTTACGTTACTTTTGCAATCATATATGGAAAAAAATCGCCAACAAGCTGTGCCATTATCTACATGTACGGACTACTGTCAAAACGACCGTCCCAACAGCCCTTGTGGCTCAATTATAATCGCCCAGGTACCCCGTGCGCGGTAGGCGGCGGGAGATCTTCTTTCGTCTTCATGCGCGTCAATACGCCGGTCCTGCACGGCTGACGACGAGATTTCCCAGTCCTACTGAGAGTTTAACGCCCCCGTACTGGCGGATTAACGACTTTTTCTTAACGGCGGCTGTACTGTATTTGTTTCTCTCCCTAGGCAACTATGGAACCTGTTGCAAGCCTCTCGCGACAGCATGAGGATGTGTCATTTGAACTTTGTATCATATGCCAAGAAAGCCGGGCTAAAGAGACGCCTTTCAACCAGACAGATCAAGGCATTGGTACCATGAGAGAGGCGACTGAGCTCCAAGGCAAACTGGGGTACTGTACTGTTGGTACCCACTACTGTCGGTTACTTGGTAATAACTAAACTGACCGTACAGCTTCAACAAACAAAAATTAAATTAACTTACCGAAAAAATGCAAAGATCCTTTCGATCGGTCCGGACGGTTAGTGAAATTCACTGCAGAGCAACTTATTTTGTCGTTTTTTGTTGCAATCTGTCCTGCTTAAAGCACAATCGCTGTTAGGTATGAAGAATTTCAGATAACGTCAAGTCTCCTATCAATGTTCTCACTCCAGCTCTACGTGAAATTACTATTCACGAAACGATGTCCGCAGGGGGCAGAGGCTATCGGGACTCAGTTCACGTGCACTGCGGTTATTATGACTACACGCCCCTTTTGCATAATATCAAATAAAAGGTTTGCAGGAAATTTATCAGAAAAATTGACACTAGAATATATATCAGTATGGTAAGAACTTCCTAAAAATGAAGAAACCATCTTCAGAAATAAATTATTTTTCATGTACACAATTTTTCCTGTCTCGCATTTCTCCCCTTCACTAAAATGGAGGGGGCGGGCTTATATTTTTTACTGCAGCCGGCCAGTAGTTGGCGATCGAGATGCTTTTGCTTCCCTTTTCAGGAGATGGTCGGCCGTCCATGTTTTATACTGTCCTTGGGTCACACAAAGGCGACGGGGGTTCTTTTTTGGGGGGGGGCGGGGGGGGGGGGGGGGGTGGTTGGGATTTTCAGTCTCCCGGGAGCAAAGCAAAGTAAGGTACAGTAAAATAAATTTAAATGCTAAATTTAGAGAATAAATTAAATGCTAAATAATTGTCTAAGTGAACGGTGCGATATACACAGTGAAACAGTTTTCAAGGACTGTGGTACTGTCGCCTGATTTTTCTGTAGCTGATTTTGCAAACAAACCCTTGCAAGCTCTCAACGCCAAGAATATAATCTAATTACCTGGATATCTAACTATAGCCCGGCTTGGTTCATACTTGGTGGCTTGCCTTTCATACAGTCTTCTAGCCAATAAATATTGATGTTCACTGGGGTTTTTTAGTCCCCTTCGTTCTCTATCCTGACTGCATTACCGCATAAACGCATTGCTAAGCTTGAATATTAACGCGAACCGGGGTTTTTGTCCTTCTCACATTTTATTATTACCAAAAGGGCTCTTCTGATTAAACACGTTGTAAATACCTGATTGTTGTAGGAATTTTAATATTATATTCCAGGTATTACCTTCACAAAAAGGAACTCAGACGACTCAGAGAAAAAATCACTCGGAGGCAGAGAAGTTAATATCCAAGCTAAAGTCAGTTTACTTTTTCTGCAGAAAAAGGATCCCCGCATACAAGTCAAGTCAGCAAAAATCAAGGATGAGTTTCTCTCTGGTTTATGCAGGGATACTTCACGACGTTTTCCTCTCCCCATGATGATTTACACATCATGAGGTAATCCGGAGAGCTCTTGCCATCGCACGCAACCCACGTCAAGCCGTCCTTGGGTGCACACACATATATTTCGTTAGAGAGGACAGGTGTTTCCCTCCCTATCGGCTCCATGGCTCCACCCTATTGTTATACATTCTGGAGCTTTTTATAAACGCATAAACCGAGAGAGAGAGACAAAACATCTCGCCCCTGTTATGGGCCCATCAGGTCAGCATGGCCCCAGATAAGCTATATGCCATGACGCACTGGTCAGATTTATGGACACTTACAGCTATGCAGGCCTAGGCTAATCAGAAACATGCAAGAGTGCACCCTAAGGCCCAAAAGACTATGAAGAGCAAGCAAGGATAAACAATTAATGATTCCACACCTATCTTTGTATTTTCCTCCGGCTGTGCCTTGATTAGATTAAAGTTAAACTGCTTGTTCGAGTGCTTAGGACAGCTTGTTGGGGGAGGTACTGTGTTTAATTTGCTCCCGTAGTAAACAAATTATTTATTCGGTCCACTTTAATTAAAGGAAACTGAGGCTTTACTCTTTTCTCGGTTACCCTTAGTTGTAATTGCGGCTAGCTAGCTAGATAAGTACTATTTACATTTTTGGCTGGGGATCTGACATTTAGTATGTAGTTAGTAGGGCAACAGTCACTTGACTCATCTGTTCGATTAGGTTGGAATTTAAAAGGTAAGTTTTTACCAGAATGCTCCGCCTCCTCCAGTTTCTCCTGGACGTTGGAGCCAGCCTGTTTTATCTGGGTTCTCTGCTAAGCCCTTTGATATTTTTTGTTTAGTATATTAATAGTACTGGGACTAGATACACTCAAGCCGGCTTATTAGGAGTGCTTATTACATATAGAGTTTGGCTCAATTTGGTATTTCATTTCTGTTAACTGAAACTAAGCCCCTGTTACAAGAGGCTTATAATCAAAGCCTTTTACAAAGTTTCCCCACAATTTCTATTGTGACTGCTGCTTAGGCCTTTTTAGGTTAATGAATTAATAAATTGTGGTTCCTCAGCTTCTGTCTCTGCATTAGTTATTTTCTGTTATCTAGGGTGAGCAAGGTCATTAGGTAGGGGGTTCAAAATGTGGCAAAAACTATGTGACGGTTGCAGGAGGATTGCACTTTTGGAAAGAGATTTCCAGGGTGGGTTTGTCTGCCACCAGTGCCAGCTAATTGAACATCTGGAGAGCAAGATCCTTGATCTTCAGGGCTAGTTGGCGGCACGACATAGTTCACAATCAGTCGAGTTCCTAGAGGAACTAAGCAGTATGTCGTTTAGAGAAATGGTGTGTATGCCGAAGCAGGGTGGTACTGGGATCCCAGAGCAGGCAGGGAGAGAAAGTTGGGTGACTGTAGGAAAAGGCGTGCACGCCGTACAGCGACAGCTCCTCCAGTGGTTGAGGTGTACAACCAATTCCGGCTCTTGCCGGAACTCGACTTGGCCCCTGACCCTGAAAGTGAGGGGACTGATGAGCAGCAGGGCACCCTGTTGGACTCTACCCCTCAGAAAAGAGAGTTAGTGATAGTGGGGGACTCAATATTTAGAGGAATAGATAGCTTAGTCTGTTCGCGTGACAAGGAGTCTCGTACAGTGTGTTGCCTGCCTGGTGCCCAGGTAGGAGACCTCCTGGAGCATGCAGACAAGCTCCTGGCCTGAGCAGGGAGGGATCCAGTTGTTTTGGTCCATGTTGGGACAAATGACATAGGTAAGGGTAGGTTTGAGGTTCTGCAAGGCAAATTTGTGGAATTAGCTAAGAAGCTTAGGAGCAGATCCTCAATGGTAGTTTTCTTCGGGATTCTACCGGTACCACGCGCAAGCAGAGGAAAGCAGAATTTTATCTGGTGGTTTAACACCTGGCTACGAATCTGGTGTAGGAAAGAGGTATATAGGTTTATGGGGCACTGGAACTTTTTCTGGGACAGGGGTGACCTGTTCAAGCCTGATGGGCTGCACCTGAACCGGAGGGGTACCCTTGCACTGGGCCAGTGTATGTTGAGGGTAGCACAGGATTATTTAAACTAGGGACTTAGGGGGCAGGGAGGTTTGTGAGTGTTACACATAGGGAAATGCAGACTGCCCCGATGGAAGCTGACAGCGTTATATGCACCATTGATGATATACTTGTAAAGCAACAAAGCGTAGTGGGGGGTTTGAAGCAGCGGCGACATGGGAAATCAAGGGAGGAAAGCATTAGCAATAACCTGAAATGTTTTTATTTAAATGCAAGAAGCATAAAAAATAAATTTGAGAAGTTATGAGTAGTGAGGGCTATGACATAGCTATATCTCTGTAATCCCAACTAAGTGAAAAGGATAGAGATGAATATAATATGGAAGGTTATAAGCTCTTTAGAAAGGATAGATGTAATAAGCGAGGAGGGGGCATAGCAATCTATGTGAATGAAAACATAAATGTACAGGAAATTCCTGAAATTGAACACTCCTTGCACTGTGAGGATATCTGGGTCGGCCTCATTGGCAAACACAAGACAGGTTTAAACATAGGAGTATGCTATTGACCACCAGCTTTGGACAGTACAGTCAATGAAATGCTTTTTAGGAGGATTATGCAAGCTTGTACAGGTGGAGGGACTATTATTATGGGAGATTTAAATTATCCAGGTATCAATTGTGAAATGGTGAAAGGTAAGGGTAAGGGGGAGGAAGAATTTCTAGATGTTATAAATGATAATTTCTTGGTGCAGTATGTTAATAAACCTACAAGAGAGAAGGCAATTTTAGACTAAGTGCTCTGTAATGACCCAGATAGAATTAGCAATGTTGAGGTACTGGAGCCACTTGGGACAAGTCATCACTCTGCTGTTAATTTTGATGTTTCATGGGAAGTTAAAAAGGTGTATTCAAAAACAAAAATTTTCAATTTTAGGTGAGCACACTTTGACAGGATGCGCTCATATCTAAGTGAAATAAAATGGGAGACACTCCAGAACTGTGAGTCCGTAAATGAGATGTGGGAAGGATTTGAAGGGGTTTTACTCGAATCACAATGCAGATTCATTCCAACGATGACAAAAAGTAATCTGAAAAAGCAGAATCCTCAGTGGATGACCAAAAGTACTTGTAGGATTTTGAGGGAAAAGAGGAATCTTTATAAGATGTGCACAAAGGATAACAACGGAAACACTAAGGCTGAATACTGTAAAATGCGGGCTGTGGTCAAAAAAGAGCTGAGGAATGCTAGAAGACTGTAAGAAAGACAAATTGCAGAGGGGGCAAAAACTAACCCTAAGCCCTTCTTTCAGTGCTGTAGCAGAAAACGGAAAGTTAAAGAGCAGGTTAAGTGCATAAAGAATAAAAACGGATCGCTGCTATATGATAACAAGGATATTGCGGATGCCTTCAACAGTTACTTTGTTGAGAATTTGTATATTGTGTATATTCACAATAGTATAAAGAAACTAGTGAGCTTAGTTGGGCTGAACGGCCTGTTCTTGCCATTCATGTTATGTTATGTTATGTTATGTTAGGTTATGTTATTTAAAAATGCTTCCAATTAACCTTCACCCTTTCTAATCCCTGCAGGTAGAGTTATCACAAATTATCTTAGTCATGTATTGTCTTGGTCTACCTTGCTGGTGTCATTTTGGCAGGCTGCTGTTGTAAAAATTTCTATACAGGCATCAAGGATTTGAGGACCTGACTTAGCCATTCACACCTGGGGAACCAAAGCTCCATTCATACTCTTTTGGCTGATTTGGGTATCAGGATTTCATCACAAACCCTCAACATGTTAAAGAATGCACTGGTGAGACATCAACTGGGGCACAATAATCCCTGTCCACCCTTCTGGCTCCTGGGAGCCATTACCTCTGATATGCAACTCAAACACATTCAAATTCCAGCTAAACGGGGCAGCCGCCGAACCTCTGACAACATCTCTACATCTACTGGATTCATACAGGAAAAAGGACATTTTCATTTGGAAAAACTCCAGTTATGTTAATGATTGTCATTTGTGAATTACATGCAGAGTGTGGGTTGATCAAAAATACGTTGAGAGGAAGCAATTAAACAATATTTTATGTTTCTAGTCATTATAATGCGGCAGTTAACCCCTTAAAAACTGAGATCCTTAAGAACCCCGGTGCCGGGGACGGTTATTACGCATTATAAATACAGCATTTTTTTAAAATCGCGACATTGTCAAGCGGTATATCCACATTTCGCAAAGAAACTCGGCCAAAAGCTCATGTAAACCATTTTTACCTCAACTGAACACAATTCAAGCACCAAGCAAGTAAATAAGCATGCAGCAGAACATAGGATAAAATCATATCAGCGCTGAATCGCCAGGATTTCTGCTGAATTCGTGCTATGCATAAAAACGATACCACAATAAGTCCACAGAATGCAACGATATGAGCCCTGTTATTTTAAACCGACACCACATTGAAAGAACAGCAGGCATACACTTTACAGTCTACAGAGATGAGCAGAAAAATATTCTTACCTTTGATATTTTGCAATAAAAAAACCGCTCTAGGGTAAATCTGCGCTTGCTATTGTTAGCCCAATGTGTTCATGTTATAACGAAACTAGATCTGCCAGGATCCTAGCATGTTCTTTCCCAAGGCGTTGCTTCAAATATCTCAGCTCCGTAGCATTCCGCCTCCTTGCAATGTACTTTCCAATCTGCTTTCGGCTTGCGATGCTTTCAGTAAGATTATGCCCGTAGGAATTTGATTGTATGAGTCCTGATGATTCTAACGAACTCTAGACCACCTTAATGGCAGAAACCTTGGCTGAGCTACAGCCTTGCGTTCCGAGTGCGTCAAACTGAGTCCATGGGGCATATGCATGTTCTTGAATAGAGCGATAATATAAACACATAACTAGTTTGTTTGAGGTATTGTCCGAATAATTATCCGCTAAATATTCAAAATTCATTTTCAAAGTCGTTTTCTGACAGAATCTTTGCACGATTTCCCACAAATACTGGGCCTACAACAGTATAGTAGCCTACATATTTTCCTTACCCATTCGTTGAATGGGCAATTTCACCATAGACTGTTGTTGATTGGCGCAGCCTATTGGATAAAATGTTGCCCGCTGCTGAAGGGAAATTGTGAAGGTACGATTCCTGATCGGGGTACCTTTTATTTATTTATTTATTTATTGGAAATAATCGCAGTGGCCTTCTACAAATAATCGCTAGGGTTTTTGTTATTCTTACTTTTCTTTAACATATTTTCACATTGCCTTTGTATTTATCATTTTACTTATTTGTTTTGTTTTTTAATAAATATGCTCTAGTGGAGTCAAACTTAATTTTCATTGTATGTATTATCTTTGAATGGGAAATTGTATAGGCAACAAAACTGGCAGAAATAATTTTTTTTTTTTAATTCTAAAAATTAAAAAATGTTGTATTTGGTTGGAATGGATGCCTGTAGTGATATTTAAGTGAAATTATATGGGTTTCACAGCTTGGTATGTAAGAAATCTGAAATGGAACACAAGGTACCTAAATTGCCAAAATGGAGAGGCCACCTACACATGCCTCTCTAATTTTGTTCTGATTGACCTGATCAGAATAAACTTTGGCACAGATAATAATGACATTCTGTGCTGTAATTTTTAGAGGTTTCAGGCTGCAACTCAACAAATTTACAAGGGATAGAAGTAAAATTTTGTTAGGTGCAAAATGAGATCTTTCATTTACACTGTGTTCCATCTCCATTTACTCTGACTCAGTGACATGTATTGCGATTATTACACCAGGTATGAAATCCCAAATGGTTTTACCTTTATAACGATACCAAGATTATTCAAATGGACCAAGCAGTCGCAGAGATATACTCATTTATACTCATTTCATTTTGGGCTTGCCATTTTCAAAAAAGAGGCTCAGGGCTTATGGGGTTAAGGGACTGGAGCATGTAGGTTCCTTACTGTCAGGGCAAAAAAAAAAAAAAAAGCGTTCTTTAAAAGTTCATAAAGTAAGGTAGAAGTACAAACACATTGCTCCAGATAAGCCTAATTTAGCTTCATAAGGTAATTCAGAATTAAATTGGAAAGTCCAACTGTAAAAGTTTCTGACCAGTCTATTATGTGCATCATGTTTTGTTTTTGGTTGATGTGCTGAATCATTCTGCAACTCCTATTGCAACACTGCAAAAAGTTATTTTCAAGAAATGGAAATTGACTTATTTTAAGACTTAAAGACTTAAAACACTTATTTCTATCACCATTTTCTTAGTAAGACAAGAAATTTGTCCTTGATTTGAGGTTATTTTGGCTATCTTGCCAATGGGGTAAGTAAATTTCACTGGACAAGTGAAATTTACCTACCCCATTCAGAAGGTAGGTAAAATTACATAAAATCAAGGACAAATTTCTTGTCTTTCTAAGAGAATGGTAATAGAAATACAAAAGTGTTTTGAGGTTATTTTGGCTATCTTGGCAAAATATCTTGCTGGACAAGTGAAATTTACTTACCCCATTGGCAAGGTAGTCAAAATTACCTAAAATCAAGAACAAATTTCTTGTCTTAATAAAATGGTGGTAAAAATGGTAAAATGGTGATAGAAATAAGTGTTTTAAGTCTTAAAATAAGTACCTTTCCCTTTCTTGAAAATCACTTTTTGCAGTGTACTGATTTTAGGAAAAATTTACTTTTCAAACCATCATTCCATTGGCCAGAATAAAATTTGTTCAACTGGTTCACCAACCAACTTCAGATTATAGACTCATAGAACAAACCTAGATCGCAAATGTTTAATTTCATTTTTGTTTTTCTTTTGTTTAATTTTTTTATGTTTTATGTCGTTAATCAAACGGTTGTCTCTCTTTCTTTTAACTTCCCAAATGACACTTCTCTAAATTCTCAATTATATCGCCCTGAGAGGAAACAATCCATTTTTGTCATATGATGCAACTGTCATGGATAGCTCAAATACTCATAAATCTGTAATTTCTCCTCAATATCCCTTCCATAATCTCAGCAAGCATGTTCTGCTCCAGTCTCTATCAGGGTCTGGGGTGTAACCCGACACCAAATCCACCTCCCACAGGTCACACCACAACGTACCTTCCCTGATGCTCGCTCTTCAGCCATACAACCCCCAAGCCTCTGAACACATCACCTTGGTAATCATCTATGACCCCTTGAGTGAACCTTTGATCTTCTCATGGGGCCAGGGGGTGGACTGTAAGATCTGGAAAGGGGGTTGGAGCTCTGAAAACACTGATGAGTGGGGGAGCTCAGAGGCTGGAAGCGGCAAATGGCTGATAGCTTGGGAACTGGGCCTCAAGGAACTCAAGGAGCCATGCAAGATAACAATAAAACTGTTTGGACTTCCTCCATTATGAGTGGACCCAAGATGACCGCTAAGCCTGCACATGGAAGGTGTTAATGATTTTTCTGTGTTCTTGGTGTTTCTCTGTACAGGAGGGGTAGTTGCAAGGCTCTGGCTGACACAATGCCCACTGTAGAAGTCATAATAGTGTCCTCAGTCTTTAATATAACTTAATATAACCGGACCTTGACTTATCTGTTTAAAATGATCGAGATAGATAGATACACTATACACAGGGACCAGGGATCAATTTACCTATCTAATAAATCATCTTAAGACTTTTTCATGACAACTACATCATATCAGTACATATTCATGTCATGTTTGGTCTTGTTATTCTCAGGGGAATCCAAGAAGTTGAATGGAGTATGTTTCATTCCCATTGAAATTATGGTTCATTCCCTTCTGGAAACTCCTGAAAATTGGTCATAATGCTCTCGGGTAATCATTCTGTTCTTCTCTCTCTCTGCTAAATTGTTTTATTACATCCTCGAAATGGTGGAAACCCAAAAACCAGATTCAACCCCCCTTCCAGGTAATTTATGGCTATGCCGCCTGGATCAAAGACATGATTTGGCCTAAAGCAAAGAGAAACAATCCATTCTGGGAAGATCGTATCCCATCTCTCCCTGCGTACGCATGTGCGTGTGTAGCCTCTTTAATTATGGAAGACCGTTGACGCCTTCCCATATAGTCAGGGAAGATTGAATCCGATCTCTCCCCGCGGACATAAGCCCGTGTGAAGCCCTTTCGCCAGGTTTGACTTTTATATTTGTCTAAATTTGTGGTAACTGATGTTTGGTCTGTTGATTTACCCTCTTGCCGTCCTGGTGAATAAATTATTGTTATTCCTTTAAACTTGTGTGGTCTCAGTGACTCTTAACACTTTTACATTCTTTCTAGCCACGTTAATACCCGTACTTAGGAGGGCGAGTCCTTATCATTCTAGGCTACCTAGCTGATGTTTATAGGTAGTGATGTGTTTTAAGTTGGATCGTAAATTACAGTCAACTTATATAAAGGGTTTATGCAGTACCGGTCCTGGGGGTTTGGCATTAAAGGCCACCCCTGGGTTTCTAAGCTGGTGCCTGTCAGATTCACCTGAAGGAACCCTTGGATTCACATAAATCTGGGCTCATGATATGTTCAGGCCAAGATGCTACTGTCATGGTGATTTCTTCAATCCTCTAAAACTGTCACCAAACTAAGATCCGGCAATTATGCTAAAACCCGGGGACATATATTGAGTAATGCAGGCCTTCACTAACGAGTCAGAGGTATAATCACCCCAAGGTCCACGCATGTTTTCCTAAATTATACATTCTAATTCTAATTTGGAGTAAGATATTTAACGAGAGTATAACAAAATTTGGTATTCAAAATTTACTATGGAGTCAAATAACCGCTGTGCTTTTGTGCCCCGTTCTTCGAACAGGGAATGTTGATTCATTTTATTGTGATTCGCACCAGCCAAAAGACCTCGCTTGTAACACCAGCCCAAAGAAAAAGTTTAGCCTTCGCCCCCCGCAATCCCAATCTGTCGTTGGTATTGTTTGCATATGAGTTAGTTATGTGAGTGGCTCTTAGCTGGCTTCTACAGCGCTATGCTTTATCGATTTAACCAACTTTATATTTGGAATTCATTTTGGCTTAATATTAAGAGTGTGACGCAATGCTGAACAATTTTTTTTCTCCCCATGCTCTCAGCCAAGGAAATTTTAGCAAAAGTGATATTACTCTATGGTAATATCCAAAGAGATATCATGAGCTGGGATATGGGAAAATACTGTAGCTACCTGTTAAAATGACATCAGATGGACCTCAAAAAATTGTTGAAGGTATAACAGAGTATTTATATGAAATTTTATGATTTATGTATATAAATCAATGTATTTCAAGCTTTGTTGCATAAGACCAAAAGTGGAATAATGTCACCATTTTGTATGGCTGAATTTTGAAGAATTAGGAGAATACATAATTTACAATTTTACTTTTTCCAAACATTTAGTACCAACTTCCAGAAAGCTAATGCTGTCAGTCACAAAATAGGTTTGGTTCACGCTAAATGGTTTTCTTATACTCTCGGTGGAGTAAAAAATACATACAAACTTATGCTGACTATTGCAGTCCCGGAATAAATAGTCAGCAAAGCAATAGACTTTAAAACCAAATTTCTTGTGAAAACATTGTGACTTTTGCACGACAATATCAAAATGCTCCTCACCGACACTCCAATGGAAGAGATTAAAATTTGTGATCGGGCTGGTTTGAACCGCTGTATTGCTGCCTTGATGCAATTTTACAATGAGAATCCTTGAATCATTTTATTATGAATATTTCATGAGTGATACACCAAAGTTGTCTGCACATTTTATTTGGCATAATTAGATTTAAAAAAGACAATGAGAGAGTAATAAGAGCAAAAACATGTGTCATAGAGGCTATTTTTCACAGATATGATTACAGGCGTGCCTTGAAATTTTGGCTTGCCCTTTGGTGTGGCCTGGGCACGAGAAGTTTGAGAACCACTGTGCCAGGAAATACTGTGCCGTGAAAAAGTATTTGCCACCTTCCTAATTTTTATTTTCTTTGCATATTTGTCATATTTAAATGTGTTTGATCAGCAAATAAATTACAATATTAGACAAAGACAATCCGAGTAAATGCAAAATGAAGTTTTTAAATGACGATTTAATTTATGAAGGGGAAAAAGCTATCCAAATCTACCTGGCCCAGTGTAAAAAAGTAATTGCCCCCTAAACCTAATAACTGGCTGTGCCACCCTCTGCGACAACAACTGCAGTCAAGTGTTTGCAATAACTGGTAATGTGTCTTTCACATCGCTGTGGAGGGATTGTGGCCCATTCTTCTTTGCAGAATGTTTTAATTCAGCCACACTGGAGGGTTTTTGAGCATGAGGGGCCTGTTTAAAGGTTCCCTGACATTAAATAGGCCGAAATTGACATTTAAAACGTTCCATAGTATTTTTTCTCAATGAAAACGGAGATGTAAACGCTTTTCTGTGAAAATTTGTTGTTAATAAATTATTTCAGATTAAGAAGGAAGCTTTTTCCTGTTATGAAAGAGAACCGAGACAAAAAACTCAAAGTACGCCTGTCAGTTGACAGGTTGTACATAAATAATCAGCTATTCAGGGACGCAGCTATTACACCTTGGCTGTATTAGCTAAAATGCTGAGACGCGATCTCAATCCGCTCTCATTGCGATTTTTGCTGCTATAGGAATGATGATGATCATGGAATGAGTCATGGTAATTATAGCTTATCATTGTAGTTATTATCTGCATCCTTTTCTTCTTCTTCTTGCTATAGTATTCTTTTTTTTATTTTACTTTACTCTTTTTTTGTTGTGGTTATTTTGTTTTTATTATCATTATTATTATGTTTATTTTTTTTTTTTTTTTTTAAATTTATTATAATTTTTTTTTTCCCCCTAATTTACCTTGTGACAATTATAATCCTATGGGACGCAATGGTAGTTTGACCCAAGAGATGGGGTGTGGGACAAAGAGTGTTTTATATGTTGTTATGTTATCGGTTTGTCTTTGTCAGCTAGTTGTTCTGTCTGTGTTTGTGATTTTTTTTCACTTAACTGTGTTATTTTCTTTGTTTATGTTTTTCAACTGCTATACAAATTTTTACAGGCATGGCCCCTGCATTGACAACATTTTTTATTTTACGATTAGCTCTTCCATTATGCCTAGAAAGCACTCTGCTGGAATATTTGACCATCCAAAATCCTACTCCATTAATCCTAAAATCTTAGCCTGTAAAAAATGGGAATAGATGAAATCACTATTGCCAGCTATAACTGTAATGGCCTCGCTGATAAGAAGAAAAGGCATCAAATATTTACGTGGTTAAAAGAGAAAGACCACACTATCTTTTGTTTTCAAGAAACTCATTCGGTAATAATAGATGAAACGACATGGATGGAGGAATGGGGTGGACAAATATTATATGCACATGGTTTAAGAAATTCAAGGGGCGTCATGATCATGTTTAAAAAAAACTTTAATTATACTCTTCGAGCTTTAGAATCAGACCCTCAAGGAAGGTGGATCATTTTAAATATGGCCATTGAGGATAAACAAATATGTTTAGTTAATTTATATTGTCCAAATAACGATGAGCCACATTTTTTTGAATTAATTTACAATACCATAAAATCTTCAAAATTCACAAGTGAATACCTCATAATGGTTGGAGACTTCAACACAGCACAGAATAATATAATAGATCGTAAGGGAAATAATTCAACTAATAATCACCCACATGCTTCAGCAGAAATCACATCAATAATGAATACAATGGATCTGGTTGATGTTTGGAGATTAAGGAATCCGGAATTACGTAAATACACCTGGAGAAGACAGAACCAGGCAAGCCGTCTAGACTATTTTCTTATTTCCTTTTCTTTGTTACCTAAAATAAAAAAGGCAATAATTGAAGACAAATTTAAATCTGATCATCAACTTGTATCGCTACATTTGGTTTTACTTGAATATCCACGAGGACGGGGCTATTGGAAATTTAATCAAAAGTTACTGGAGGACCAGACATTTGTAGAGCATACAAAAGAATTTATTACAGATTTTTTTACACACAACATAGGATCAGCAGACCCACATATTGTGTGGGATACTTTTAAATGTGTTTTTAGAGGCCACGCAATTCAGTTTGCTTCACGAAGACAAAAACTTTTAAGATTAAAAGACCAAAATCTTAAAAAAGAAATTGAGATTCTCACATCAATACTTGATAGCTCACAAGCAACTTGCGATGTAACTGACAAATTGGACCGAAAGCAAAAAGAATTGGAACAATTAATTTGTGACAGGTCAACTATAATGCACTATAACAATAAAGCAAAATGGATGGAGGAGGGAGAGAAATGCAATAAACTATTTTTAAGCCTCCAACATAGAAATACAGCAAAGAAAAATATACAGAAATTAAAAAGGATTGATGGGACGATTCTCATTTCTCCTACAGATATTCTGAATGAGGAAGAGAGATATTTTACAGAGATATTCTCCCCCCAGTTATCAACTGTTTCACTATGTAATACTGATAGTAATTCATTTTTCCCTCACAATCAAGTTAAATTATCAGAGGAACAGAAAGCAACATGCGAGGGGCTAATTACAGAAACTGAGCTTTACAATTCAATCATGTCCTTTCAGCGGGGAAAAACGCTAGGGTTAGATGGTATCCCAATAGAAGTCTATCAAACGTTTTATGAACAGATTAAAAACCCCCTGCTCACATGTTTTAATTTTTCATATGATCAAGGTATTCTCACCGGGACACAGCGAGAAAGTGTAATTTCTCTGCTCTTAAAGCAAGAAGCTAGCGGCCACTATAAAGATCCGATCCACTTAAAAAACTGGAGGCCACTCACTCTTCAGTGCTATGATGCGAAAATATTAGCAAAATGTATAGCATTGCGTATAAAGAATGTCCTGCATGATATTATACATCATGACCAGTCTGGTTTTATACAAGGTAGAAATATTTCAAATAATATAAGACAATTACTTGAAATTATAGAATATTATGATAAAATAAAGAAACCAGGTTTGATTTTTATAGCCGACCTTGAGAAAGCCTTTGACAAAATCAGATGGGATTTCATCTACCAATGTTTAGAATTTTTTAACTTTGGTATATCTTTAATACAGTGGGTTAAAGCAATGTATAATAACTCCGTCTCCAAAATTATAAATAATGGTTATCTCTCAAACCCCATTGTACTCTCTCGCGGAGTAAAACAGGGCTGCCCGTTATCACCGTATCTGTTTATTATGGCAATAGAAGTACTTGCTAAAAAAATACGAGCAAATAATAATATCAAAGGCCTAGAAATGCAAGATCTAAATACAAAAATTTCAATGTATGCAGATGATACCATTTTTTTACTGAATTCAGACTATGAAACACTTCAGTTTCTTACAAAAGACCTGGATGAATTCTCAAAACAATCTGGGCTGAACCCTAATTACGAAAAATGTCAAATACTGAGACTTGGTTCCTTGAAAAATAAAAATTTCACTCATCCATGCAATCTACCACTTCACTGGACAGATGGACCGGTCAATGTTCTCGGTATACACATTCCAGAAAATATTAGTGAAATTTCAACGGTTAATTTCAATAATAAACTGAGTAAAATTGAAAAAATTCTGCTCCCATGGAAAGGGAAACATTTGACCATTTATGGCAAAATAACTCTGATCAATTCATTAATTGTTTCCCAGTTTACATATTTATTCATGGCATTACCAACTCCTAAAGAATCATTTTTCAAAATTTATGAACAGAAGGTATTTAAATTTATATGGAATGACAAACCTGATAAAATTAAACGTGTGTATCTCTACAATGATTATGTATCTGGTGGCCTAAAATTATTAAATTTAAAGGCTTTAAATCTTTCACTGAAGGCCTCCCTTATTCCAAAATTCTATTTCAATTCAAACTGGTTTTCTAGTAAGTTACTTAAAAGTGTCCATCCTATGTTTGAAAAAGGATTCTTCCCATTCCTGCAGATTAAACCTGTGCATATCGAGTTAATTACTGACATGTTTTTCAGTCTCTCCACCTTTTTGGAAGAAGCTCTACAGAGTTGGTTGCAATTTCAGTTTCATCCACCAGAAAATACAGAACAAGTTCTACAACAAATAATATGGTTAAATTCTAATATACTTGTTGATAGAAGAATGATTTTCTGGAAACGCATGTTCGATAACGGTATTATTTTTTTAAAGGATATAGTGAATGAGGAAAATAAAATTATGTCCTACAGACAATTAACTAGTTTTTATGGAAATATTCGCACACTGCAACAATATAATCAACTTATTGGAGCTTTACCAAATACTTGGAAATCAAAAATTATTAAAAGACCAGGAGGACATTTAGTCTCTTTGCCTCAAATGAAAATGGTACAATGGTTAAAGAAAATAAAGATTAATAAACATATATACAAATTTTACTTAAGAATAAAGAATTTAGTTGTGACACCATATAGAATTCTAGATAGTTGGGAAAATTTGTTAGACACACCAGTTCCATGGAATAGTCTTCAAAATTCTTTACAATACATCACTTGATCCGATGATAAGATATTTTCAATATAAGCTAATATATAAGTTTCTAGCAACAAAAAAGATGCTAAATATCTGGAGAATTGAGCCGTCACCCCTCTGTCGATTCTGTCAAGAGGAAGTGGAGTCAGTAGTCCATTTCTTTTGGTACTGTCCTGTAACAGCCCTTTTTTGGATAAAGGTGCAAAATTGGATATCTCAGTATAATAGTATACAACTAGATTTATTTAAGGTATTACTGGGTGATGTAACAAAAGAAAAACACCAAATATGTAATATAATTGTATATCTTGCAAAAATATTTATTTTCAGGTTGACATCTGTTGGGGAGTTAAGACTTGAGAGATTCAAGAATTTTGTCATGTATTACAGTAGAATTGAGTGTGCGATGGCCTATGAGACGGGTCTTGTAATTTATGCCAAAAGATGGGATAAAATTCGGGAGGCTGAAGGTTGGGAATAATAAAGAGATGGAATGGATGAGCTAATAGTTACAAATGCCAAAGATATAAAACTCTGTGAATGTAGTCCTTATTGTATTGTATTTTATTTATTTATTTTTATTATTATTATGATTTTTTTTTTTGTTTTTGTTTTTCGTGGGTGTGTGTTTTGTAGGGTGATGGTAGGAGGATTCATACTTAATTATATAACTGATTGAATGAATAAAGTTGTCCGCCAAAGTGGGGGGGTGGTGGCGGGATAGAAAAAAAAAAAAAAATTTAACTGATCGGGAACACTCCCTTCGATATGTCTGGAACTGGCCTTTTATGGCAACTGATGTCACGCAGATCTCCAGTCTCAACAACGAAATGTACATACACTTCGCTTTACTTACCATACCCAGCTGACAGACCCTTACAAAAAAACACTGTTGGAATACTGTCAAATTTACCTCCAAAAAACTATGGTATTACTGTAGTTATTGTATGTTTTTTTCGAACGCACAATATTGATGTTACTGTTGAAATATTGTAGGGCTACCACAGCTAATGAAAAAACACTACAGAAAAAAACTAGCCTATACTATAAACTTCAGGATTATTCACCAGAACATCTGTCAGAATAGGTAGCATAAAGCCACTTTCACTCCGGACGCGTGATCTAACGTGTTTGTTTCGCGTCCGGTGTGAAAGCAGCTTTAGACACGCATGCAAGCTAGATGGCTAGTGGATGATAATTTCCTGCAGTAGTTAGCCAACTAACTTAAGTTCGATGTTAAGGTTAGCTTTTCATGAGTTTCGATCATGAAATTATACAGCAAGCGTTGAGTCCAGTGTTGAGAGAACAGCCAACTATCAATCTGCCAGTTTTACTAACCACCTTACCCATTTAGCAAGCTGGCATTAATTAGTGACAGTTATGTCTATTTCCCTCCATCCAATCACCCTGGTCTCAGTTCGGACATTTAGCGAGCTTTATGAGCAGAGCGTTTCGCGTGTATTCTCGTCTTTCCGTTGACTTTGACTGTAATCTGTCATGCGAAAAATTTGTTTCGCGTCCGGTCCGCCACCAATTCTAGCAAATATTCTGGCCAATAATCCTCCAGTTTAATGCCATAGATGGTTAATTTTGATAAATTAGCAGGCGAGGGTAACTGCCACAGCTATATAGTAACTGGTTTATCGACAGCTGCCGTTGCATTATGATCCAGCAACTCGGGAGGCTGAATTGTGATGCTTGATCACTGGCTGTGCTGCAGGAGGTGGGCATCCATGATCACTGTGGAACTAACGCTGGCTTACAGGCTTGAGATGTCAGTCACAACATGCATACAGTATTTTTTATGAATCGGAGGGTTATCTTGATGCCTTTTTGAACACTCCTCATCAGATTTATGCCTGAGTTTGGATAGTTGTGCTCATGTCTACTATGTATCCAGCCATCAAGCAACGTTAGCCTACGTAACACGGTTTGTCGAGTGTAACAATTAGATGGATAGATAGATATCTTGATTGCAGGCTCAAACACTAAACAAACACACTAGGCAACGTGTGTAGACAAGCATGTAAATGGACCTTGGAGATTGCTATGGCAGAGGTGTGTTCCTTTGATGAAATCATAGGATCATGTGACTTGCGTCTCGGAAACTTCCTACTTCTTCGGGGGGCGGGGCGTAAGAGTGCAAAAAATTACTTTTATTCCTTGAAATGGATGGATTTTTCTGCCATTTCAGATCTTTTGAGTGCATACAGAGATATCAATAATCATCTAAAACAAAATAAACCAACAATTTCAGGTGGTGTGCCTCATGTCAGGGAACATTTAAGGTCATGCCACAGCATCACAATCGAATTTAAGTCCGGACTTAGGCTTAGGCTGCTCCAAAACCATCAGTTTGTTTTTTAAAGCCATTCAGAGGTGGACTTGCAAGTGTGTTTCGAATCATTGTCCTACTGCATAACCCCAGTGCGCTTGAGGTCACCAACCGATGGTTGGACATTCTACTACAGGATTTTCTGGTAGAGGGCAGAATTCATAGTTCCATCAATTACGACAAGTTGTCAAGGTCCTGAAGCAGCAAAGCCCAAAAACATCACAACTACCACCAGTATGTTTGACTTTTGGTATGATTTTCTTCATATGAAATAATGTTAGTTTTACGCCTGATGTAGCGGGATGCACACCTGCCAAAAAGTTAAACTTTTGTCTCGTCAGTCCACAGAATATTTTCCCAAAAGTCTTGGGGATCATCAAGATGTATTTTGGCAAATGTTTGATGAGCCCTTGTGTTATTTTTGGTCAGCAGTAGTTTTCGCCTTGGAACCCTCCCATGGATGCCATTTTTGCCCAGTCTCTTTCTTATAGTTGAAGTGTGAAAGTCTGGCAGCTCAAGCACGAATTTGCTGTTGGCTACTGTTTGCTACGGCAACAGTGATGAGTATAGCGATTTTTCTACTCTATAGCTAGGATGCAGGGAAAGCTAGAATCCACCCCATATAGACACATTTGTAGACCGGGTTGACATGCCCAAGTGTAGACCGGTGGCCGTAGAAATCCGGTGGGGTCTGAGTTTAGAGGGAAATATGGACAGTGAGGAGCAGCTAAAAGTGGACCAACAGCTTATGGACTGCTTCGGTGTGTATTACGACCTGCTGGTTCGTGTGTATAGCTGTGGTGTGTTGTTAGCGTGGAGAAACCAACAGCTTCCGTGCTGTTATATGACAGAGGGGTGAAAGCTCCAGGCTAAAAGACCTTTTTGGAAATTGCCTGTGGTAATGTTTAACTAATTGCTTCGGAATGAGCTGCTTTTCCTTGCGGAAAATAGGTGCGTTTTGGATAGTGTGCGAGAGCTAGATAGAGCTCTGGTTATGTTATGAACGTAATACAGGTTTTACAGACCGTAAGTTCTGGTTGCAAGAACCGTTGCTTATGTGGAGCTAGCGAATCGATCACTTTCATAGGGAAGAATTTTATATTTATTCTATGGCAATGTAGAGAAATCGTTTGTTATACCTGACATGTTATAGCCTGTGCGCTTCCCTATTGCTTTCACTGGTAGCATCAGAGAGCTTGCCCAGACATTGGAGATGTACCAGGCTGACCCCATTCACGGATAAGTAAAGCGATCATTTCACAAGCACCCAAAAACGCACCCCAAGCTCAGCAAAACCTGCATTTAACTGCAGACACATACAGCACCTCTCCGGTTAGCTTCAACTGTAGTGGCTACAATCAGGCAGTTAACCAGGAGCATTTTTAATTAACGGAGCACGCGAACTAACAAGCAGTAGCTGATAAGCGGTTATGACTTTGAATGTAATCTGTTGCGCAAAAAATTTATTTTGCGTCCTGTGTGAAAGCTGCTTAACGCGCCCATACTGCCTGTATTCACATTTTTGCATTGACTTTGAATGTAATAAGTCGTGTGAAAAATTAGTTTTGTGTTCCGTGTGATCAGGGACGGATTATGGGTCGTCTGGGCCCCCGGGCAAAGAGTTCCTGGAGCCCCCCCCCCCAAAAATGAAATTGTCAAAAACGCCTCAACGCTATTGTAGCAGGGCTAAATCCATCCGGTTAGCAACATTGCACAACCTAGTGTGCTAGTTTGAACATGAAGAAATTGAAGCGTCGGAATGTTGCATTACGTCTTTCCCGAAGAGAACAACTGCAGCCTGGCACATACCACCAACGTCTCAACAGCCAAGGTTCTGTGTGTAACCAGAGTTTAATGCAAACCAGCAGAAAGACTGTTAAAAGGGTAGCTATATGCACATGGCCAACAACGAAGTTAATGCAAAGACGCATACAGAATTAAATTGTAAGGAAAGTGCAATCACAAAGACTACCAATATCCTGCCATATTCAAAGCTACTGACTAATCCGCAACACGTGGGTTGTCTGTCAGAAGTGCACTGTGTACTCATGTAGTTGAGAGGTGGCAGTGCGTTAAGTCGACGGTCTGTCATGCTATGAATCTGACTGTAGAATAAGATACAACACATACGCCCTACGTGAAATGAGAAGTCCAAATAATATTTCTTGTGACTTTCTTACAGTGCCACGGTAAGCATATGATAAAGGAAACCCTATTGTCTCACCTGAAATCTTTGTGGCTACAACAAATCTTGCTATTAGCTGTATGCTCCATTTGTCTTCTTGCCGCCCACACGATGAAAGTCTTACTTTGTTTAAATCTGCGATTGTAATGATATGTTCATTACATTACCTTTCGTTCTATTATTTTCTGCCATCTAGCTTTAGCAAGGGAAGAAGAAAGGATACTCCAACAGAGATTAAAACAGAAAACTAATACCACGTTGCACTCTCACACTGGCAGCCTGCATGTGTTACGTTCTAAAGGGGGGGGGGAGATTTTGATACATTTGTGAACCAGCTGTGAAACTGGAATAAGAGCTCCATTTTAGCTAGAGAGAGAAATACATTTAATTTTACAGTTTCCACTCCTAAGTTAATGCGTTACTGTGTATAATATGTATAACATTTAGGCATAAATGTAAATGTAGGTCTAATTACAGATATTTTGTCAAGAAGTTTAAAAGGGAAAATGATAAACAATGTAGTGTCAATAACTAACACTAACCCAAGAATCTGTCAATAATCTATTTTATATAAGTTTCTTTCTACTCTTCCTTCTCGAAAAGTCATCCACTAATTCTTCAAAATTAAGCTGTCTGACCAACTCTGATTCAATGGCCAGAAGTGACGGTAATTTCAGATGGCACATCCTAATCCTGAGTTGATTTTCAATATGTGTCAGTTTGGAGAATGAACGTTCCCCACCACAAATTGTAATAGGCACTGTCAAAAAAGTCTAAGTGCTTTGTAGACATTTGGAAAGGTTGATTGTAAACCCAAATCTATCATGGTCTTGAGCATTTTACTTGGGCATTTTTCTTTTTCTCATATGAATGATTTGAATTTTATCAGTTCATCTGCCAGGTTCATGTTCAAATCTGAAGGATATGTTGCAGTGAGTGAGTTAGCCTTTAAAGTGAACTCTCTTGGATATATTGTTGAGCATGAAAAGAACATTAAATAGCTCGGTTATATGTGTGTATGCAGTCAAACGGTGGTCAAGACAGGACACAAGTTTGTCAATGACAACATTGAAAGTTTTGATCCGAAACTTGTCCGTTCCATCAAATGCTACATCTGGCTCTGCACTTTCATCAGGCATTCTTTTGCACTTCTTCGTGCGTTGGAGGTCATGCCTGTACTCTTGGGAGACAGTAGTGGTGACATTTAAAGCTGAAACTTCAAACACCTAAAAGTGATTTCTCTGTGCCGGCAGAAAGTCTCGTAAAGACAACAGAAGTTGTGTAGCTGTACATATGTCAATATCATGCCTCTACAACTGCACGCTTGTGGCTTGGAACCTCTATAGTATCATGTCCCAGAAGCGTGCCATGAAGGCCATCTCCAGCGTGTCCAATTTGCCACAGAGTGCAGAGGCTTCGCTTCGAGTTTCACGTTTCTCCTCCAGATCTTTAGGAATAGCATTGAATGCCTCTCTCAGTTGTGCATAATATTTCTAAAGAGCCTTAGTCGACTCAGCTCGTGCACTCCACCGAGTAACTGACAGTGATCTCAGTGTGAGTTTGACATCAGTGCCATGGAAAACCTTTCCCCACCTGTGTGTAGATGATGCACATGGGTAAATTGCCTGAACTAGGTCAAAAAAAACGTCCAGCTTCTGGGCTACTGTCAATAGCATTGACACCAACTAAATTCAATGAATGTGCTGCACAGGGGACATAACAAATCAATGGGTTTGTACTTTCCTGACATGTTACTTGCATTATCACATGACGGGCCCCTACAGTTAGATAAGTCTAGGCCCAGATACTCCACCATGGCATCAACACACTCAGCCAAACTGTCCCCACAATGGTTTTCAATAGGCTCAAAAGCCAGAAAACGCTCAACTACATGTCCGTCATTATTAACAAACCTGAAAATGAAAGTGAGTTGGTCCACATGTGCAAGATCTGGAGTGGATTCAACTATAACAGAGAAGTAGTTTGATTCTTTGATCTCATTAACAATTGCTTGCTTTGTTCTCTCCCCCATTAAATGGATAAATTCTTCACAGACTCTTGATAATAAGTAGGACACAGAGCCTTTCCCCTTGCCTCCAAACTTTTGGAGGTGTTAAGCTAGGAATGGGTCAAATTTGGCCAGGAGTTCAATGATGCCTAAAAAAATTACCATTGTGGGCTGATCCTAGTAGCTCATCATCTCCCCTGAAAGCGAGTCCCCTCTACCCCAAAAATTGGATGACTGCAACAACTCTTTTCAAAACCTCCCGCCAGTAAGGCGTCTCTGCATCAATTGTTGCTATGCCTCTGGAGCGATTATGTAATGCTAGCATACAAGCCCAATCCCGTCAGAAAATCCATTTACAAAAGTATTGTGCTTACTGGAAAACAGTTTGCAAGTGAAACAATATACACAGCCAGTTGAAGGGGAGTAAAGTAGCCACTGCCTAGTCACAGTTTGCCCATTTGGTAGAGAGCAACTGAATATAGCATTTTTAAAGCTTCTACTGGTACCCCCAATGCTTCTATCCCTGACTGAGGCTGGGTACTTAGCCCTTCTGTTTTGAAATGCAGCTACTCCTCCACTAACAAGAATGGACTTGGCTTGATTGGTAATGGTACTGGGCCATAAAGCAGGGTCGTTGAGAATTTCACACCAGGAGTTGGGGTCCTTGCCCTCCTCATTTGAAAGAAGTTTCTCATGCGATTCATCTAACTGGTCTGATTGTGGCTCTGACGCGCCTGCAACTTTCATTTCATAATCTTTCTGCTGCTAGTGGTCTGTGGGAGCCTGGCAGGGCTAGCATCCCTGTTCTGCGCCTGACTGGGTCTGCAAGGGTTCATAGTCATTCTCAGGTGACACTAAGCCAGTAATGATCACATCTTCATTGCTAGAACTCTGGTCACTGCTAACATTAGCGATACTTGTCTCACTGATATCCAGCGGATTATCAAAAAAGTTGAGATCAAAGAAATGTGTTTTAGGAAAACGGCCTGCTTTGCCTCCTTAATCTTTTTGGCTTTTCTTTTCGAAGCACCCCTTTTTTGTGTGGGATCCAAGTTATTGATGGCAAGTGTCTCTTAAGATGCATGGTCTTGCAAATTCCTACTGTAAATACTTCCTATGTTGTTTCTATGTTGTAAGAAACAAACACACAATGGTCAGGGTATGTATTAAAATAAGCTAGCTTATAACTATTAGCTACTATTGTTAATTAATTATGTAAAATATAATTATATAGATATATAATTTATGTAATAATTGTTATGTTCAATAATATAATCCAATAAACAAAGAAAAGTATGGTTTTTAAAACGCTGTGAGTTACAATTAGCAACTGTAAATTAGACTAGCCTTTACAAAGGCTTTGAACTGAACTGAAGGCTTTAAGGTGTAATCGTATTACTACTAATATAATATTATATTATATAATAAAATATAACATAAGAAGACTTTGAAAAGACTTCTACCTTGAAAAAAGATTTTAAGTCTTTCAAAAATGCTATTAGACTGTATAATATGCAATAAAGTATAGTATAATATACAAAAATAATATATTATATTATAAAATAATATAATGCAATATGAAGGGCAATGAGCCTTTACAAATTCTGTTGGTTGTTGATCTTGTGATGATAAAATCGACGAAAGGCTGTATGAAGTACAAAGCAAGTTCTCAACCTGAACTGTCTGAATTGATACTGGCAGGGGGTTTAATATCTACATTGGATATTCACTTGGATTTTCAAAAGTTCTTGCAACACCTGATTGGCTAATTCATGTCAATATCAGAGGTCTGAGAGAAATTGACTAATCAGAGTGAGATGAAGATTCATCTGGGGGCGTGGCGAAAAAATAACCCAGCTGCATAGTTGGGAGTAAGTGAGAGCACATGCACAAAAATTATTTCCTCCACAGATATCACCAAAACCTCCACTGTAATAAATATATTTAAAAACATGTACAAAATACAAATACCCTCCACAACAGTACAGGTCTCTGTAAGAGATTCAGACCCCTTTTTTCCTCACTTCATGCAAGTTGGACAGACAGTCTGTGTATGCTTAATCATATTTATGACATTTCATACACCTCACATAAGTTTTAAAGTAATTCCTTTTTGTGTAGACCTGCCACCTTCTACATTAAGTAGTTGCTGTAGGAGCATTTGTTAGATGGCAGTTTCATCCTATGCATGTCTAATACTACTACAACTGTAGTAGTTGACGATTGGGGGCAGCCCCAGTGGGAATTTAGAGCAATGTAACAATTTTTCAGCACTCTGAGTGAGAGAGTGGGGGAGGGGTAGCCACAATCTACTACCAAAAATGCATGCTGTCTTTGTGAGCTGCTGTTTAATCATCTGTCCCAAAACCAACATTGCGCTGCTGGGTGAAATTATTTTGCAGTTTTGTATGAAGAAGCACTGTTGCATTCGTGCCAGAGTTAGAGAGACCATTGGTGTCTTTACTACAGGATTTTAAACGTGAAAACATGAAACTAGTCAAATAGCTTGTTGTTTTCACATAAGTGAAATCACACCCTTGGCCAAATTCACTCAATTTACTCCGCGTCTAAGATGGCAGCCATTAGACAATTTGTTCATTTTAACATAATAACGTCAAAATAATACATATTTAAAAACAATAGAAAAGGGCATTTATTGCATGTTTGCAAACATTTGTTGTCAAATATGGTTGCTCGCAGTTTCACAGTGTTTGAAACTATGTATGTAAGCGTACTGTAGTTCAAGAGGTTCAAGGAGCCATGGTAAACAAAGAGACCAAGGCTCTGGTAGTGAGAGGGTTTCATGAGAGAACACAAAGCTTGTGTAATGCCTTTTAGGGCAAACTCACACAAGCCGTCATTTGTTAATAAGCTAGCTCTGGTTTTTTTTTTTACCAGTGCAGACTGATGATGCAGTTTGAATGTCAAGTCATATAATTCACTAAGCTCTGAAACAATGCGTTTAAAGAAGCACCAGTTATTAACAACTTTCTGAAATGCATTGACATATTTATTATTTGGAGTCTTGTCATTGACGTCATGTTTGAGATCTGTGCTGGGGCACGGTTAGCGATCACACTAAATGTGTATCGTGCTAGAGTCCACCTCTTCTAAGTGTACTTTCATACCCAGGTATGAAAGACCAATCAAACCGGACTTTGGGAATCAAGGTACTTGGGTACAGTATGGGCTGCCTTGTGTGAGTAGGTCCTCAGTGAGGTCAGCGGGCCTTGTAGTCAAAGGACTGGGGGCCACGCATAGTCCATGAGCCACACACAACCACGCCCATCCTTACCAAGGGCCCAGTGTAGAGGTGCTTTCACTGGGCCCCAGAGCTGGCCAGCTGTGGGGCCTGCTGAAAGCACTCTCACCCATAGCCCTTGGTTAGTCTGAGGCGTAGTCTGGTAGTCAGAAGTCAGAGGACCACCACCCCTCATCCATTTTCATAAGGGCCCCTAAAGCAGGGCTGGGGGCCCTGATAGTCAGAGGACCTGCTGAAAGCACTCTCACCCAGGGCCCTTGGTAAGTAAGAGGGCCCTCTAAAAGTACGCCCCCCTCCTCACTAGGACCCCTGGTAGTCGAAAGTCAGGGCCCCCCTTGTAGGGGCCCTTGTAGTCAGAGGGCTCTCTAATGGTATGCCCTGCTCCTCCTTAGGGCCCCCTGGTAGGGACTCATAATCAGAGGGCCCTCTAAAAGTACGCCCCCTCCTCCCGAGGACCCCTAGTGGTCAGAAGTCAGAGGATCGCCACCCCTAATCCATTTTCATAAGGGGCCCTATTGCAAGGCTGGGAGCCCTGGTAGTCAGAGGGCCTACTGAAAGCACCCTCGCCCCAAGGGCCCTTGGTAGCCAAATGTCAGAGGGCCCCCCTCCCTCCCTGTTTTCATCAGAGGCCCTGTATTAGGGTCAAGGGCTCTGGTAGTCAGAGGATCCTACAGAATGGACGCCCTCTGAAATAAATGTTTTGTTGATGGGAATCGCTGTTTTGGGCTACGGGCCCCTCAAGGGCCCCTGGGCGCCGGCCCCGCTAGCCCGGTCCGTAATCCGTTCCTGGGTGTGAAAGCTGCTTAACGCGCCTATAACATGTGTATTTGCGTCTTCTCTGATGTGAAAGCAGCTTTATGGATAGTACTCGACAGCTAGAGAGAGCTCGGTTATGTTATGAACATAATAAAGGGTTTGCAGACCGTAAGTTCCGTTAGCGCAGACAAGTTGCTTATGTGGAGCTAGCGAATCAATCACTTCAACAGGAAAGAATTACCTATTCAATCTCCGCCTTTTTCGGCTTTTTATTTCCCACAACAATTTCTAAAGGGGGATGAAATTATGTCATGGTAGTGCAGAGAAATCATTTGTTTTACCGGTAGAGCTTCTGCGTTTCGCATTGCTTTCACGGTAGCACCAGAGAGCTTTGTGAAGTATCCAGCTGATGCCGGTCATGGATAAGTGAAGCGATCACTAACTGTAGTGGCTACAATCGGGCAACGTTATGATGAAACGGCCACATTGATGCTTACCAAAGTAACACAATCATACTGATCAGAATTACTGCATATAAGTTAACCAGGAGCATTTTTAATCAGCACGGCCTACAAACTAACATGTAGTAGCTGGTAACCGAGTGGTCATAACCACAGAGTCAACCCTTGCAATACAAGTTTTACAGACACCAAGTTCTGTTACTCAGAGCTTGAAGACCTCCAGCATGGTGCCGGAAATCCGGCGCAGGAATATTTTAGTGAAGTTTTTTTTTTTTAAATCCTGTGGCCGCAGCAACATGATTAAAAAAAAAAAAATTAACTAGTCGTTTAAAGTGATAGTTCCAACTACCAATGGGGGTAATACTCAAGGTAACCAAGGAGTTCTAGCCAAAGTTTTCAGGCACCTCGGACAACGTTAGCGAGCAGTGAGGAGATTGTTTGAAATGCAATCAATAGAACGTCTCTAAATCAATACTCCAGCTGTATACTGTTAACATGGATATCAGGTATATTGAACCCAGCTACGAAACCTCGAGAGAGGAACCGGGAGTGAAAAATGAGTGGCGATGGGGTTGGATAGAGGAGGCCGGAGCAGATGGAAAGCCTCACAGTAGCTGGTGTCGAAAACTGTAGGAGCCAAGTGCTTGTTTTTGTGTACTGGGCTCCAGGAAAATAGTGTATGGCAGCAGCGGGAAAAAAGTATTTGCTTGTCATGCTTCAAACCTGGGTCACATAGCATCCATGCGTGCTCTCTCCCACACATTGACCTTACCGGGAGTGATGGCTACAGGTACCACAGCTACATCTTTGACCGACCGTGTGTGTGAACAGAAAATTCGTATGACTGCGTTAAAGCTGAACGCGATCTCTCGTTCACAATGGCCCGCCCACTTTTGGAGCAGTGCAAGAACTTAGCAGAAGATAAAAATGCTTTGGCTAAATTATCGGTTTCCAACATCCATGCTAGTTACTTAAACACACACGGCCTTGCCCCTGAGTTGAAGAGACAGCCGGCTGAAAAGCTAAAAATGGCCACCTTTTCTATGAATGTGGACGAAGTGACAAAGCTCAAAACAGACAAAGTTCTCAATGTGCTTGTTCATTTTTTTGATGATGATTTGTAAAAACCAAGACCTTGCCAGCAGGAAGGTCAACATCGGCAACACTTCAGCTGTAATAGAAGAACTCAAAGATATCTTTGACAGAAATGGTCTGGACTGGTCACTTGAAATTAGCATGCTCTTCGACAACTGCAATGTGGTGAGAGGAAAGAAGACAGGAGTGGAGGCACGAGCCAGGAAGGAGAACTGTAACCTTCTGGACATTTCAGGTAAGCTTGCAAGTGACACAAAACAGTCTAGCAGTCTAGCTGAGTATGTTGGATTATTTCTCTCAAATGGTGTGTGCACCTCTCATGCCACATAGATTAATCTTTAATGCACATTTGTATGGTTAGCACAAGGAGCATTATTACTTTGTTTTTTTTTTTATTGTCTTAATGCTTATGAAAACAATGGTGCATCATGCTGCTAATTTTTCATTTCAAAGTAAAACATCCAATTTCTTTTTATTCATAAAGGAAAAGTGCATATTAATGAACATTTACATGTAAATATGCCAAATTATAGCCCTGGGCTAGTTTCTATCTGTAGTCCCTTGGCAGGTTGATGCTACATTTCAAGTGTAAACACAGTAAAAATAGAATAAGAAAAAAAAAACAAGAGATACACTAATACAAGTACACAGATCATTCAGCGGTAGGTGACCATCAGAGCTAGTGTGCAAAAGAGAAAAGTGCTTAATGTAAAGGGCTGGTGCATAGATAAAATATATATTGTACAAATTTTCAGATTGCACAATGCCCCTATAAAGTGGTAGTGCTGGTGTAAAGTGCTGCGTTGAATGATATCAGAGCGTGCATCAGTACATTTTGCAGTTTCAGCTAATTTTTAGAATTCAGCCATAAGTACAGACTAATAACTGCGATGATTTTGGTCACTACAACTGTGATGTAAAATTTTTTTACCGTATCATCCCTAATATCAGGAAATACCATTCATGCCGCTGTAAACAATGCGCGTTTTCCTCAGAGGTGGAAGGATTCTGCAGTGACATCTATTAGGATGTAGTGGAGTCTCCAAAACAGAAGGAGATATTTGCAGAGTTCTTGTCTCTTCTCCATCTGCCAGTGAGGAGCTTGATCATGCCCATCAGCAATCGCTTTCTCCAGATTTTGGAGATGTGTATGATGAAGGTTTAAAGTAACAAAAATGTAAGCCTATTCATAAAAATGATGTTGATTCTTATATCAATTTAATTTTGTTACTTCCACCCCTCATAGGTTTGCAACAGGTTGCAGGAACTTTTGGATGCTGTGATACTGTACTACTACCATGAGTTGGATGCAAATTATGAGTGTAAATACAGGTAGGTCAATGCTAAGTGTTAAATTATCAGTTCACTCTGAAATCAAATTTTGCTTGTGTTAATCTGTAGGTAATTGCGTAGTGAAGGGCTGACCCCGACTAAGAATTTACAAAGTCAAATCTGACTCTTCTTTTTGTTTTAAACAAGACAACATTGTGTTGATCCTGGATTAATCATGTCGTGTTATGTGGATTAGAAAACTGGGTGGGTAATTGACTGAATTTTCATTTTGGGTGGACTATTCCTTTAATATTTTGAAACTACTTTAGGCTATTTTCCCATGCTTTGATTAATATGATTAGCCGTGCCATGTTATTCCATTGGCATGAGAATAGTTGCTAGGGGTGTGACTATATATGAGACAATACGATATTTGCTTTACAAAATAATTTTTTAACACATTTTTTTAACAGAACTTCAATGATGAAATGTATGACTGAAAAAAATATTTTTTATTCAAAAGTCACACAAACAATGCATAATCTGGACAGAGCTGTGTATAAGACCAGAGAATTCAAAGCAATGTAAGACTGAATGCAACCACTACATCCTATTTATATTTATTGCCTTGCTTATTCATGTAATTTCATAGACTAATTTGCACTGTGCACCTTGCTCTCTGTTGACCCTGCGTGCTGTCTCTGACATAAATAACCTTGTATGATCATGTGAATGTATGAATGCACTGTATGGAACGAAATTTGTTCCAACAGAAATTGAATTGAACTTTAGTTTTGAATTGAATTTTATCAGGTCTTGAAATTGAATGAACAAGTAATCTGAAACTGAATCTAATTATTTGAATTGAATTTAACATAAAACTTGAAGCATTTCATTCAGTTCGCACATTAAAATTCAGTTCATAAAATTCAAATTTGGTTCTTTAAATTCAAAATTCAAATTTAAATTTCAAATTCAAGTTGAGTAACATCACATGAACGCGCACGGCGAGCTGCAGCCCCGCCTCCTTCCCTGCTTCTTCCCCCCTCAATGTTCAGAAAGCGGTAAACCATTTGGCGGCCTTAATACCGGGACCCTCGCGATGGATTCGAGCAATGGCTCCTACTGGTTGAACAATACAGTAAGTTTACATTATGTTTCTGATTTATTACACTGACTATGCATAGGCGTTTCATTACGTTTAGTTTTACTTGTATGAATGCTCATAAATGCCCATAGGCAACGATTCAGTTTTATGCTTAACCAGTAACGTTAGCGTTCTACCACTCACCCGCCGCGGTTGTCTTTCAGATGACAGTGACCTGTTAAGTGCTACCCCGGCTCGCGGGAGCCTAGCGGACCATCATGGAAGTCTATCACAATGAGCTATATTAACTAGATGTGTGCTGAGCTAGCCACCATCTTAGGACGGGCGGCCGTGTACCTCTGGCTGGAACCCATGCAAAGTCATGTAACAAATGCGCTTGGGTGAATATATCGGTAAATATCAATAATGATCATTCAGCAGCGGTTTTGATACCTGGCCTTTTTATGACCGAAAAATAGAGAAGCGTTAGTGCTTTGGCACTGAATGCAAGTAAAAAAAATGCTGACTTCAGATCTTGTCCAATAACTACGAAGATATTGCCAAATACCGCATGATTGATTCCGGAAGTTAGAGCCACTCGCAAGTGCATTTCATGTTTCGGTAGCTAAATGCTATTGGTGAATTATCTGCTATCGCTAGCTCGCTAACAATGAAAATCGGAGTGTTTAGTATAGCTAGCAAGAGAACGCTTGAAGTAAATCCGTTTTGGCGCCTTATATCAGAGAATTACGACGGCGTTGCTTTTGGCTGTGGCTATTAGCACAGCGACTGTGCATATGAGCATTGACCTGATGAAATTCAATTCAAAACTAAAATTTTAAAAATTTTAAAATTCAATTCAATTTCGGTTTGAACAAATTTCGTTCCATAGCACTGTTTGCTGTCAAACTGAATTGCCTTAGGGTTCATTAAGTTGTACATTGTACATGTAAAAATGTGTGTGTGTGTGCTGCAGATGGCTTCTCAACAAAGTGTTCGCAAGGCATGCAATAACACATGAGGAAAAGGCCAGAGTAGTTCTACTGAGAGAGCAGACAGCAGCATCCTGAATGGGAACAGCAAAGAATCAGAACTGTAAGGCACGGATCTCTGTGCTATTCTCAGAGTTTGATAGGTTAACAGCCTTGATCGACATGGTCAGAGGTATATTACAAGTAGACAAATTCGTGTGGAAAGGGCTGTAAATGAGTAGGGCTGAGTTAAAAAAATCAATTTTCCGATTCAGATCAATTTTTTAAATTTAAAATTTCGATTTCAATTAATTTTACTCAGAGATTGATTACTGCATTTCCATCTTGCTTGTGAATATTCAATTACTGATTAGGGAGTGCCATCTAGCGATACAATGCATAAATTCTGCATGCATAAATTTGCAGCTCTATGTCTGCTGGCGGACTCAAAATTTTTTTTTTGGCACCTCATTTTCCATACGTGCTTTTCTGTTGGACGAATCAGCGTCTTTGTTTTGATTCTGTTTTTTATTAGTTTTTTATCAGGTTCATCTTCGGTAACCTTTGTTCGCTCAATAAAAATGACTGACTGGAAATATTGCAAATAATTAAAAAGGGAAAAAGAAGATTTAAAAAAAAAAACTGCCTTCCCTAGGATTCGAATCAGAGTTTCCAGCATGCAAATCCTCAGTACTACCCAATAGGCCATCGGTGTGCATTGTTTCATCTAGTTGAAAACTTGATGTAATACCTTCCCCCAACGCTAACACTAAATCCGACCCTTAACTGAACCCTAATCCTAATCCTAACCTAAATTTAGGGCCACCCTAAACCGTCGCAAACCGTAGGCGCAGCGAAACCATAGCTACGTGATTAGGCTAGGTAGCGGCTGTAAGCCTATGTCGGTGCGAAAAAGCCTGAGCTCGTCGTAGGGGCCCTATATCTACATACACTGTCTATTAGCACAAGTATTATTAGACGTATTAGTCTCGACTGAGGAGTCAGCAGGTTTCGAGTGCTGAAGCAAGGCTTTCACTGAGCTGTCTGCAGTAACTCAGTGGGGGCCAGTAGGGCATAACCATTATATAATCCTTTTCACAATTACGTAGTTTACCTACCTTCAAGAGGGCTGTATTTTCCAGTTGTTTTGAGCAATGTTCACAGTCACTGACAACCAAGTTGTTTCAAGCGCGCTAATGACGTAATTATAAACAAAGATTTGTCTGATTTGTCGAACAGAAAAGCATGTGTGGAAAATGAGGTGCAAAAAAAAAATTTCGTCTGGTGGACACGTCTACTCAGGGTGCTTAAGATACCCTGCCCAGCACCGTTATTCTTCTCGAACACGCCAAATCCAGATAATCCTTAAATGATGTATTAAAGTCATTTTTTAATTTGTAGCGAGTAGCGAAGTGACCTGTGTCAAAGTAACGAAGTGAAAGGATACTTTTTATCTTTTAAATGTAGTGGCGTAAACGTCCTTTAAAAAAAAAAAACCTCAAGTACAAATCCTCAAAAAAAAAAAAACTACTTAAATAATGAATTTCCCTTTGTAAAGGATTATAATGAATAAGTTAATTGCAGGTAGAGGTGTTTTGATGTCATATAAATGTACATCAAGCTGTGTTTCATTGATAGAAAGCATGCTGCAAATGTGAAACTACCTGTTGAAGGTTGATGCTCTGTGATCCGCACGTAACTGCAGGGGACACAACTGGTTACACACGGAACGGAAAATTGAGGCTGGATTTTCAAGCTACAAGTAATGATGAGAGAAAAAATCAACATTGGATATAAATTTCAGTATCAGATCTTTATTTTAAGCTCAACTACATGTTGGGAGATACATTTTCATTAACAGTGTCAGGTGGAAGTTTAGTAATATAACATGTCCCAATTTTCGTCCACCGTTTCAACCAGTTTTCCAATAAAAAATCCAATATTTTTTTTTTGTTGTTGAATGTATCGTAATATTTATTTATGTACAGTCGTACATATCCATGTGGAGTATTTTGGTTTAAATTCAATAAAATATACTGGAAAATGAACTTGCAAAGTGAAGCATGTAATGTTGACCCAGGTTCAGAGAATAATAGTCTACTGACTTAAGTAGACACATCATTATTTTGATTGATCGAATGAAATTTCAAGTATTTTGGGGTCACTTTTTAGTGTGAACATTGATATTTTAAATATTTATTCAACTGAGGTATAATTTCTGCCATTATTCTCTACGACTCCCTGTCATTTTCAAGCAAAATAGATAGTGTAGCTGAAATGTCCTTCAGTGAATTGGAAATGGAATCGAACAGGGACCTAGTGAATCGAAATGGAATTGATTCAGGAAATCAATGGTAATATCCAGCCCTATAAATGAGCATACACATCTGACTTTTTTCCTCAATACAACAAGAACAGAATATGATTGCTGGTAGTGTGTCAATCCTTTAGAGTGGTGGTGAATCTGTACTGTTGGTTTGCGGCACCGGTACATTAGGGGTGCAATAATACACAAAGTTCACGAGTTGGTTCAATTCAGTACTTTAGTGTAACAGCTCAAAATTTTTCGATACAAAAAAGAGAAATTTCCATACCTTTTTAAACTTGTACAAGGTGGGGAAGCAACATTTGCAAAATAAATCACCATTGTTACGGCCCCAATTTGTTATTACTTTAGACAACAGCGAAGGATGACACAAAAATTTTAAAACTTAAATACATTTAATTTTTAACAAAGACAAACTAACTACTAACTAATCTACTGACCAAGATTGAATATAAAAAAACCAGAAATATTTACAGTCCCTCTTTGTTGGGGTGGCTTGGTGATGTCCTGGGCAAGGAAAAATGCTCTAACACAGGCAAAAATCCACAAAAGAAAACTTCACAGGTCTTGAACATAATGACAGGTCTGGTCACACGTATCCTTCTTCTTGCAATTTCTCCTACTACTTTACTGTCTCAATTCTTCTCTTTATATACTCTTTTGCAGACCCCACCCACATTTAGACCTCTTTTTTTATTTTCTGGGACTTTCCCCAGACATGTCCAGGACATGTCTAAACATAGCTCCAGCCTGAGCTGAATAAAAAAAAGGTAAATACTGCCATCCAGTGGCCTATATTCACATTACACCATTGTATATTATTCTCAACTGGCATGTCTATTGAAAAAAAGAGATTAGAAAGCAGACAATAAAGATAAAAGGTAGTCCATTATTCAATATGTCCACCATTATCAGCAATAACAGGTGCACACAATTCAGGGGAGTGTCTGTGGGATTGTTTTATAATTAAATGTCAGGGCAAGTTTTGCTTCCCCACCCTGTATTTTGCTAAAACTACCAACATTTTTATTTTCATTACAGTAGCGGACATTTGTAGTTTAACTACAAAACCCAAAACCAGTGAAGTTGGCACGTTGTGTAAATCGTAAATAAAATCAGAATACAATGATTTGCAAATCCTTTCTAACCTATATTCAATTGGATACACTGCAAAGACAAGTTAATTAATGTTCGAACAGGTAAACTTTGTAATTTTTTGCAAATATTAGCTCATTTGGAATTTGATGCCTGCAACATGTTTCAAAAAAGACTGAGAGAGTTGAGGAATGCTCATCAAACACTTATTTGGAACATCCCACAGGTGAACGGGCTAATTGGGAACAGGTGGGTGCCATGATTAGGTATAAAAGCAGCTTCCCTGAAATGCTCAGTCATTCACAAACAAGGATGGGGCGAGGGTCACCACTTAGTGAACAAATGCGTGAGCTGATTGTCGAACAGTTTAAAAACAACACTCCTCAACGAGCCATTGCAAGAAATTTAGGGATTTCATCATCTGCGGTCCGTAATATCGTCAAAAGGTTCAGAGAATCAGGAGAAATCACTGCAAGTAAGCGACAAGGCCGAAAACCAACACTGAGTGCCCATGACCTTCGAGCCCTCAGGCGCTACTGCATCAAAAACCGACATCAGTGTGTAAAGGACATCACCACATGGGCTCAGGAACACTTCAGAATACCACGGTCAGTGACTACAGTTCGTCGCTACATCTGCATGTGCAAGTTAAAACTCTATAATGCAAAATGAAAGCCATTTATCAACAGCACCCAGAAACGGCGCCGGCTTGCTGGGCCCAAGCTCATCTAAGATGAACTGATGCAAAATGGAAAAGTGTTCTGTGGTCGGATGAGTCCATAATTTCAAATTGTTTTTGGAAACTGAGGATGTCGTGAGAGAGAGAAATAGCATGCGCCTTATGTCAAAATGATTGATGGCTTTTTAATGAGTTGAAGAGTTCACATGAGTTCATATGAAAAAATAAAAATAGTAACAAAATTTCATTTTGTATTTCCCGCCCTTTTCTCCTAACCTGCTCCCCCCTTGCCTCTTCTCTCCCTCTCCGGGGAGGCTGAGTGTGAGTAAGATTCAGCACTGTCCCCAACCCCCCTTCCCCCTTGAACATTCTGGTGCGGGGAGAGAATTTTATACATTTTAGTGTGTTTTACGTTTTTTGTGGGAGTGAACCTTTTAAAGCATTTATTTTCTTGTGTTATCGTTTGGTGGTTTTTAAAACGGTTATGGTTGGAAGGGGAAAGTGCATGTGTTAAAAGTGGTAAAACCTTATTTCAAGAGTTTCGTTGGTTGTGTGTTGTAACGAAAGAAACGAAAGAGAGTTTAAATTCGGAGAGTTTCGGAGAGAAAAGAGTGTTTTTTAAAGCAGAAAAAATGAGAGCATGAAGTGTTAAAATAAAACGGGTGCAGTGTAAAAGTGTGTGTTAAGGAGAAAGAGAGAAAGAAAATTATTTACCGCAGTTTTTCGGCGCGATGTGCGTGGAAAAGTAAAGTTACCAAAAAGTTGTAATGTAGTTGACGAAAGAAGTGCAAATAAGGATGGTTTCCATGCAGTGTTAATTCCGTACGTCTTCTTCCCTGGTCTGTGTCACTCCCATCTGACTGTAGGCGTTGAAAGTGAGCGAATGCCATGGGCCGGGCGGGGCTTGCGGGGAGGGAGCCACGGAATGATTGATCATCAGCTTCTGTAAAAAGCGGGAAACGATAAAACTTATCCAGGAGGGGAGGGGTTGAATCCGACAGGTGTTTGAGCGCATTGCTGAGTTGGCGGAACTTACGGATGCGCACAACATTATTTTTTAAACAACAGCTGAATTTGGGGTTATTGATGCGCGAACAACTTCTGAAAAAAGCAGGAGAACGATAAACTTACACAGATGGTGCGGTGTTGAATCCGGCGGGGGTGTTGGTGTGTGGGTCACCATGGGATGGCGGAACCTGCGTTGGGGTCGCGATTCATGGATGAAATCTTCTGTCGAGAAATAATAGTGTAATGAAAATTACCCAGGGTGGAGGTCTGAACGATACGGGGGTCTGCGTGTTGTGAGATTGTTCCTGGCGGTCATTGCCATGTATTGGGGTTTTCCTGGGCCTTCGTATAAGGAGCGAGAAAATCATACATTAAGCACGTTCACAATGTCAAGTTATTGAATGGAGGGGGGTGCGAAATTGTTCAGAACTAGGAAAGGTCGCATTTAAACATGTTTGAATAATTATTTTGAAAATAACATCCGCAGTATTCGCAATCTTAATTTAAAAAGTTTTGAGGTGGCCTAGGCAACAGGGTATTCACATTCCAAAGTTTTTGAAGGCCTGGGAACTCACAAGGTGAAAGAGTAAACATGAAATGATATGTTATTCTGAAATTGTGCATGGCAATGCGTTGGTTGGTGGTCTATATGTTTTTAAAGGTACGGAGATGCGCACAGCTGTCATCATTTTTTAAACAACAGCTGGACGGCTAATCTAAACAATACTACTTCCCGCCTGCACAAGCGCATTGCGGGTGTGGGGGGTCTTGTAAGGTTAGGACAATAATAAGATTTGTAATTGTAATTGGAGAAGGGGGAAAGGGGGTTACCTCACGGATCTATAAATTAGGGCTTTTGATGAGCAGTTATCAGAAGGTTCGTTTCTGACACAGCGCAGCACCTGGCCAAGCTCCAGAAGAAATGCCCTATTATCACGCCATCGAGGAATATCCTGCTTCGCTCGACTTGGAAGGTTCGTAAAATATTGTTACTATTTTTATATTACATTTAACTTCATAATAGTGCAACAGAATTATTTTTTGTTTTGTCTTGCAGATATTGATGAAGTTTTGGCTGCACCGGTCGACCCTAGAGATCTTGAAATTGTAGAAAATTACTCACTTTGGGTTCGAAGGTATGTCATATGCTGATGTGATCAGGAGCATTCTGAAGAGCTTTTTATTTTCTAACTTTTGGCTTTTTTTTTTTTTTTTTGGGTTTTGAAAGATTACCAGAGCGTACTTTGAGGCCTGCCCTTCTGGTCACCGCGCAAATACACGCCCCGGACGATAGAGACGTACCAGACCTTAAAAGTAAGTGCTTTTATTTTCTTAATTAACAATAATTTAAAAATGTAGGTTTGTGGGGTTAATTTTTAATGTTTTATTTTTAAAGCTCCTGAAACACAAGGACATGATGATGATGATGATAACGAGGGACAGCTGGTCCCAAATACAGTAGAGTCCACGGGCCCAAGTAAAAGAAAACGCGGTAAGGCTTTAGATGTAGTCATAGAAGGTAAAATAAATAAATAAATAATGTATTCAAACAAAAATGACCGTAATTCTTACGGTTTGTATGTGTGTGTGTGTGTGTGTGTGTGTGTGTGTGTGATAGAAGACAGCGTTTCTGGCACAGAGCTGCTGGCCATCGAATTGGACGCCTCCATCCTTGAGGGACCCAGTGTTTCTGAGTCATCCGAGGCCTCACGGTACAAGCACAGATCCACGCAGACTGACTTCGGTGAACAGAAACGAAAGAAAGCACGCTCAATAAGAATTGCTGCAACCCTGAACCAACTCCGCTTTGAACTCTGCCGTCTTGAACATTTGGTTGGATCTTTGAAACGAATCATACATGGCCCCGAAGAGACCGCGAAGTCCAGAGCCTGAAGCAGAGGGTAATGTTGATGCGAGAAATCGGATGTTGAATTCTAACACTGACAATTTGCAACCGCCTCAACATAATGTTATTAATCGACATCTATTACGAATGATCAGTGATATTAACAACGGCATTTTTAATGCAGTGAACCTGAACAGGTTGATGTCTTTGGAGGCTTGTTACAGGCTTTAGATGCGTTGAACCGTGGTGTTGATAATTACGTAGGTCCTGAAATAATGGTGGATATAGCTCCTGATGCGAACTTGCATGAAAATAATGAAACTGACCACACACAACAACAAAATGGTGGGGGGAACAATATTTCAGACATGCAAGTGGTACGCAGGCCACACTTCAACAATACGGAAATCCGTGTGCGGTTTAACTTTGGGGCATTGTATGATGTGGACAATTACGCAGTTTTATGTTCACGTTTTGAACGTTTTGGAAACTTTACTGGCCAAGGTGCGTGAATTGGCTGGAGAAAATGATATTGTGCAATCAGAATTGCGTGGGGATTCTTTCATATCGGGCATTTCTGTACGGTCATCAGGCCACGACATTGACATTTCCATGTTTCTGAGCATGTTGGAACAGCTGATTCAAAGTAATTTTAACATTCTGTCGGATGATACTTTGGAGTTGATTGCGCACATCATTTCGAATCCAAGCGGAGGCGGTTACCGCAGAAAATTGTCATCATGTCTTAGAAGCGAGATTATCTGGAAAAAACTACAGCATTTAATTGTCAGTCACAATTCAGATAATCAGCCTTGTTTTTCTATTTGTTTAGCGCATCTTATGAACCCATCATTCACCGCTTGCGAGGCCCTGCGAGAGGCAGAACGTTTGCATAGGGCTGTAGGCCTGAGTGCGCACGATAAGGTTGGCTTTTCGGACATTCAAAAATTTGAAAACCTGCTGGGTATTAAGGTGGTTGTCTGGCATTATGGTTCGACAAATGGTCCTTTGACAAAGTTCCAAACATCCACCGTACACAACCCCAAAACATTTTTTCCTTACCTGGACGATGGTCATTACTACGGTATCAAGTCCTTAAAAGGCTTTCTCGGCTCCGCTTATGTCTGCGAATACTGTTACACACCATTCACATCAAAATGTTGTCATAAATGCGATCACTACTGTGACGTTTGTAACACCCCTGATTGTTATAAGCATCGGTCCGCATCAATTCCTTGTGAGGATTGTTGGCGAATATGCCGTTTAGAGTTTTGCTACAGTGAACATAAAAAACCAAGGGCTTCCGAGGGGGTAATGCGTAGCATATGCGATGCGGTGAAGCTCTGCACTAAATGCTACAGTCGGTATTATGTCAGCGCCCGAGAGCCAAAACCACACACATGTACCCCGAAACGATGTCATGTTTGCAATTCAATTTCGACCCCTGAAAGCGGGCACGATTGTTTCAGTGGAGGTGAAGAGCGAAGAACCGCATCAGCGCTGTGTCTTTTATGATTTCGAGTGTCGCCAAGATCATGGGAAGCACGTAGCAAATTATATTTGCTGTATAGACTTTGAAGGGAAACCCTGGTCTTTCGCCGGTGAGAAATGCGTTGCGGCCTTTTTTCAAAAGTTTAGGACCCCTAAGTACAAGGGCTATACATTCATTGCTCACAACTCGAAGGGATATGACGGTTACCTGTTGATGCAATATTTAATTGAACAAGGAGTGACACACCATTTAATCACACAGGGTAGTAAGCTTTTATGTATTACTGATGCCGCTTTTGAGCAACGGTATATTGATTCTCTTTCATTCCTCACAATGAAATTGAGCGCCATGCCTGCCGCCTTAGGTTTTGAAAATTCAAAGAAAGGCTACTTTCCCCATTTTTGGAATAAAATTGAAAACCAAAATTACATCGGTCCGTACCCGCCTCCGATTTATTACAGTGTTGACACAATGATGGAAAAAGAGAGGACGGAATTTATGCAATGGTACGGCAGCATTGCAGGAAAGGTGTTTAACTTTAAAAAGGAAATGGCTATGTACCGCCAAAATGACGTCGTCATATTGCGAGAAGCTTGTTTGAGATTCCGCGCAGAGGTTCTTAGGAGTACAGGCCTGGACCCTTTCCAGTGTGTGACCATAGCATCGGCATGCATGAAACAATACCGCGCAAGCTCTTTACCCAAAGACACTATAGCCGTAACATTACCAGACAATTACATCCGACAACAGAAGTCATTTTCCACATCGGGTATTCAATGGTTAGAATATTTAAGCGACCGCAACAATATTTTCATCCAGCATGCTCTGAATCAGGGAGAGGTTAAGATGGGTCCTTACTATTTGGACGGTTATTCTGAGTTATCAGGTGTAGGCACAGCATACGAACTGGCCGGCTGTTACTTGCATGGCTGTCCAGACTGCTACAATCCCAGCACAATTCAAGCACAGACTAATTTGGATTTTGTAACCCTGTATGCTCAATTTCAAGAAAAAGTTGAAAATCTGCGTAACATTTACAACCTACAGGTGATTGTGATGTGGGTGCATGAATGGGTAAAGCTTAAAAGGGAAAATGACGATGTTCGTGCGTTTCTTAAAAATCAGGACTACCCCGAACGAATGAACCCGCGTGATGCTTTGTTTGGTGGTAGAACTAACGCACTTCAACTTCATTACAAAGTCCAAGGAGGTGAGCAAATCCATTATTATGATTTTACCAGTCTATACCCATTTGTGAATAAAACAAAGATATACCCCACGGGGCACCCTACCATTATTTTCTGGGATTTTGGCCCCCTCAAACTATTTCGGCTTGGCCAAAGTGAGGGTAATACCCCCACGGCAGCTTTACCTTCCACTGTTGCCTTATTGGGTGTCGGGGAAGTTAATGTTTCCACTTTGTAGGAAGTGCGCTGAATCTGAAAACCAAGGTCTCTGCGATCATTCTGACGGAGAGCGCGCTCTCAGCGATGTATGGTGTACAATTGAATTAATCAAAGTGGCGGAGATGGGTTACAAAATTGACAAGATTTTCGAAATTTTGCATTTTTCACAGCGCTCTGATTCTCCATTCAGCGAATACATCAAAACGCATTTAAAGGGTAAACAAGAGTCTTCAGGATACCCCTCTTGGGCATCCAGTGATGCTGACAAAGAGGCTTACATCAAAATGTACTGGGAGAAAGAGGGTGTTCATTTAGACCCAAGCAACATTTTGGTCAACAAAGCCAAAAGACAAATATCGAAATTATTTTTAAACAGTCTTTGGGGGAAATTCGGTCAGAGAGTTAACCAAATGAACACAACCTTGGTTAGTGATTCTGAGCATTTTTTGCAACCTGATTTTTTCCAGTTCCCCCCAAATATAGCAACGTGTTCATCGCGGCGTTCACCACGGCCTATGCTCACCTGGAATTGTACTCTGTCATGGAGAAATTGTCTGATAGAGTTTTGTATCACGATACTGACTCGATCATATTCTTACAAAAGACCCCCCATGATTATAAGCCCGATATTGGTGATTACCCCGGAAAGCTAACGAGCGAGCTGGACCCAGGTGACCACATTGTTGAATTTGTGTCTGGAGGCCCAAAGACTTGCGGTTATAAGACAATGCTTGGTAAAGTTTGCATGAAAGTTAAAGGTGTAACACTCCACAGTACTAACAATCAGGTTGTTAATCTTTCATCCCTCACAGATTTGGTGTGTCATTATGTACAGAACCAGTCGGCTCCAGCTCATGAAATTTCAACTTCAACACAGCAAATTGTGTGCAATAAAAAAGGCTTTACACTCACAAACCGTACAGTTTCTAAAAAATTTCGAGTGGTGTACAACAAAAGAGTTAAGCAGCTGGATTTTAAAACTTTACCATATGGCTTCTGAAACTGTGTTTGGGGATGAGAGGTTTGACAACCGTCTTCAACATCCGTTTTCTTGCATCATATCAGGGCCATCAAACTGCGGCAAAAGTGTTTTTGTCAGAAAGTTGCTGGAGAATGCACCCCATGTACTGTCATGTGTGCCACAGAATATTATGTGGTTTTATTCATGCTGGCAACCAATGTATGATGATTTGCGCCGGAAAATAAAGAATTTACATTTTTTTGAATGTCTGCCTGAATCATTGACCAATGAAGCACTGCTTCCTTTGCATAAAACTAATTTAGTTATTATTGATGATCTCATGGAAGCGGCCAGTAATAGCCCTAAAATTGAAAAGGCCTTTGTCAAATATACACATCACAGGAATATGAGCATCATTTACCTGGTGCAAAACCTTTTTTTTCCAGGGTAAAAAGAGCCGTACAATAAATCTAAATGCCAACTATATGATTTTGTTTAAAAACCCTCGAGATAAATTACAAATTACTGTTTTAGCACGACAGATGTACCCCAGACATTCCAGTCTTTTGAAGACGCAACCAAGAATCCTTACGGGTATATATTGGTGGATCTCAAAGCTCAAACACTAGAACAGTATCGTCTTAGAACAGGTTTGTTCCATCCAGAGTGGCCTGTGGTTTATCTACCGAGGAAGAATAAGTGATGTCAGACCGAATTCTGCGAAATCTGTCGCTTCTAAAAGCGCTATTTCAGGCAATGCACGTCAGCGAAGTGCCATTCTTCAATCAGCCAGCCCAGAACTGATAAAAACTATTTGCGAAATTGCCCTCAATATGTTACACGGCAATATACCTTCTAACAAGGCCTCAACTGAAAAGACTAAAGAGGCAGCGATCCGGAATCAAGATTCTGGCTAGCAAAAAACACTTGATTGAACATAAAAGAGCAGTAATTCAGAGAGGTGGATTCCTTTTACCGCTTCTCAGTGTGGCATTACCTTTCTTGACCAGCTTGATAGCATCACATAACAGCTGAAATGGATCATGCCCAAAAAATGTTTCTTGTACCTCAACATCAACTGGATAAATTAAAAGGCCTTTCTTTTACACCCGCGCCCATTCGACAAACTGTGGAAGACGAATTGGATCAATCCATACGTGAAATTCTATCAAGGGCTGATGTGAGTCCACATGAAAAAGCCAAACAGTACACGATGGCTTTACAAAGATTCATTGCCGTTGTTAAGCAAGGTGAAAAAGAATCAAACATTTAAACATTATCTTTACCTACTGATGATGCAAAAGAATCCGATACCAAAGATGATCAGATGCATGAGCCCGACGCCTTGGTTCAAGATGTGATAAAAAGTGTTCCATCAAGAAGCAAAAAAAATGCCACGTATGTCTTGGAAGAAATAGCCAAATCGGGAGATGTTGCAATATGGAATGATAAAGGGGAATTTGTTTTCAGAGGGAAAGCTGTGAGCGGATCGCATATGTTGGATCTTATAAAAAACATTACAGCCCCTCAAAAGGTTTCTGATGATCGAAGACCACTTGGATGGCAGAAATTTATTGAGGCTTTAGCTATAATTAATATGCCTCTTTCGGTAGTACCTAACCAGCAGGTCCGCAACAAAATAAGTACTCATAAAAAAACGCCTTGCAAGGCACCTTCGAAAACTGTGGTAACAAGTGCTAAAGCAGCTGACCGCGAGTTTCCTTCGCCTGCTTTTTCAAGTCCCGTATTAGACCGTAATGCATGGCTGAGTTTTTAATGTAGCAAAGCTTCAACTCATTAAATGATAAGCTGTAACAGAAAAAGTTCATTCGAATTGCTTTTATTGTTTTTGTCCAAAAAAATACATAAAATTATACTTTTGCTCAAGCGTCTCTTCACTTACAAGTATAACATGATTTAAAAGTTATAAAAGAATTTGCAGTCTGAACACATGACAACATATTTTTTACACATTTATCTAAACGTATTTTATTAACATACTTGGAAACCAGAAAATCATTCATTTTTAAATTATCAGAGTACAGAGCTATAATTCTACTAAATGGTATTCCTTTGGACCTATGGTGCAAGTAAAAAGAACAGTGTTGTCCACACATGGCCCTGAGGGGGTCTTGAACTTGTACATCGTTGTAGACAATTCGGTCACAATTCTTTTGCAAAAAAATATTGATACTGTCCGGGAAATAAACGTAGTCCGGAGGGTTTCCGTAGGAATCAAAAAATTCCCCAGTTTTGTCATCGTCCACGTAGACAGCCAGCCAGTGTTCTCCAGGTTTGTTTCGGGGGTGCGTGTTCACAACATACAATCTGGGAAAATCACGTAATTTGTTACTAGGTAGCGCATCACTGGCTACGACTCCTTTAAAAAATTTTCCCATACATGGGCTGTTACTCAAAATCGCTGGAAGTTCTTTGGTGTTCATGATTAGTAATAATCGTACATCACGTTTCTCCTCTGGTTCACCTCGATGATGTTATCAAAAACCGCGTACACGATCAAGTTCACAGTTCTGGGGAGTGGCACCCTGAATCGCATCTCCAGCCGCATGTTACCGCTTTTAATTAATGACAGATGCTGTCCACAGCCTTCATCGGAGGAAAGGTCGAAAGCATAGAGGGTGTAACGGTCTGTATATTCCTGACAGTTTATCAACAAGGGCTGGTCCTTCAAATGACGGCCAGAGGCCTGCACCAGGCTGTAGTATTCCCGAACTGCACTATCATTGTTCAAATTAGGCTGAAAAGGCTTGGATGGAAATTGTTGCCCGTTGACATACAATGCTACAAATTCAGCATTGTAGTGCCTGAAGTTAAATGGGTTCTTGTTATAAACACCCGTAAATGCATCATTGCCAACCAATCTTATAATAACTGTTTTGGGCAGCTGTCCAAGGAATAAATTCTCCTGATTGCATACACGGCTACCGGCGGCTAGCGAAATGGTCTTGAGACTAACCCGCTCTATAGCGTATTTAACATTAGAGGTTAACCGAGCCTGCGCATGTCCGAGTTTCACGGCTGGTGATACCGTGACTTTGTTCACAAACAGTGATGCGGAAACCAATTTAAGCTTGTATTGTTCTTGATCGGGAGAAATCAAGCAAAATTCATCCTTACCCTGTACCATTTTAATTTTAATATCAACTCCATTTATCAGCATCCTTTCTTGAAAAAATATGTCAGCGTGTATATGACCGAGCAGCTCAAACGTATTGCTGGCGGCTGTGTATAAGTTTCTGTTGTTTAAACCTACGTTGTTCTGGATAATGGTGTTTCCATCCATGCTCCCCCTGGTATCTTTGTAAAAAAGTCCAGATGTGAACTGGTTTGACAAAGTCTCATCTCCATAATTTAGTAGGCATTCAAGAATCGCCCTATAAAGATACGTATTGCTGGCCTATGTGATCAATCGATTCCCGAGTGTAACATACACTTGTGAAAAAATAGTGGCAATGGGGTAATTGATGATGCTGACATTATTAGTTTGATCAATATTGTTGCCATCGGCTCACGTGATTTTGCATTGAAGGTCAAGTAAAGTATTGTTCAAGTCAACATAATCTTCGGCGTTCCCTGCATTGAAAAATTCTAAAGGGCCTGTGTCTGAAACGGCCGACAATGGCGGTACTTCCACATAAATGTTCTTTTCGATACTTGTTTGAGTGTATGGCGCTGCAAAAAGATCCAATTCTGACTTCATGCATTCCTCGGACATGTTGTGTATGAACGCCATTGTTTAAAAAATGAGACTGCTTTTCCGCGTAAGCTTCTTTTTCTTCTTAGTTTGTTATTTACCCTTTCTCTTGCCCTTCCCAAATGCGCGTGAAGTGATTGTTACCCGACGTTTTTTAGACTTTATAGAGACACGCCCTCCCGGTGGTCTTTTTTGTGAGCGTCGTGCCATTACCATAAGCCCTGACCCTTCTTGACTGTCAGTTTGAAAGCGGCTCTCTACAACTAAATTTATCGCATCTTTAGCTATGTTCTTGGCCGCCAAAGTCAGATGTGGTTTGGCTATATTGAACCCTGTCTTAAGTAGCGGTAGAGCCAATCGGAATAAGCCTCTGAAAATTCCTCCAAGGCCCCCGCCATACATGACTGTACCGCCTGTAAAGCCGGGCAACCCATTGCCAGCCTGTGCGGTGTAATATTCAACATAACTGCGCGGGTCGGTGTAGAGTACAGAACTCTTCATATTTTACTCGTGATAGCGATGTTTTCCCGGCCTGAAGGGCAGCTTTGTAATTGTAATGACTTTTCCGTAACGAAAGTTTATGTTCTGGTTTTGATCCGTTTTCAGTTCAATGGTTATGTCATCAATGCGCTGTTTGCTCACCGGTACGTAGTGAGGCTTTTCATAAGTCTTTGTGATCACCTCGTTGTTTGTCCCCGATATTTCAACACAACGCAAGAGGGGTACAAAACTATCTCCGACTCTGTGGTGTACGATGACGTCTGTGTAAATGAAAATTGTATAGAAACCTGCACGAATATCCGTGGGGTGTGGCGCAACTGGGTTCTCATAGGTCAATTCGACACCTGGATCGATGCTAAGAATTTCAGCTAGTTTTCCTGTCGCAGAAAATGACACTCCTGGCGGGGTTACAATTTGAATTCTATTTTTAACGTTTGAGTAAATAATTTCAACACCCGCCTTGCCAAAAGTATGGTTGTTTATTTCGTTAACTATACTGACTATAGTCCTATAATAGCCTGGGGTAATGTCATGATATTTTATGTCTTGATTTACTTTATTACGTGTGGTACAATAGCCATCTTGGTGCGACAATACCTCCCAAGTATGCGAGTACTGTATTTCGGCTAAGCCAATCTCCCACGCGCCTTGTAGTTCGATAGGTCTGACAAACTTTGTCCTATAGCTTGAAATTTTATTTTCGGGGTAAGTTTGCAAGGATGCATTACTTGGGAGATTAACGTAGAAATCTGTCTCCTCCATGGTCATTTACTGTGTGTCGCAGTGTATGCTTTTAAAAATATTTTTAAGATTAAATGTCGGTCACGTGGCTTGCCGGTATCCAACTGTTAAATTTTTCAGGCCACCCGACCCATTTGACTAAGACCACCTTTTTCCCTTTACTTTCTTCGACTTCATCGACAATCTTGTTACCACTATGCCCAAAGTCACAGTGTTTAATTTCCTGCAGCTTCCCCCTAATGAACGGCTCGTCCTTGAGTTCCGAAAGAATGGTGTCGACAGCCCCTTCAACACGCATGGGGCTCGGCCTAAGCCCCCAGCTCTTTGAGTGCCTTGGAGAGCAGGACACTCAACCATGGCGTTTTCACTTTACCGCACAGTTTTTCAAAGTTATGTTGAAAATAAAAAGAATCAGGCTCAAACAGGCAGCTGTGCCTGATTTGACTGGGGTGGTCATACTCGCACCCCTGGCGCTCGCTTTTCAACAACTCTTCAATTGCCGTATCCAGAAGACAAGCCATGATCATCTTCAGGACTTTAACCATGGGGGCTGTGAGGCATCCGTCGATTTCATCAGCAGGTCTCTGCGGTACTGATGGCTGATACTTTTTCCGGGCGCATTTCCCCGGGGAGCATGATCTGTCGTGCGGCACACCGTTGTCAGTTTCAATTCCTTCTGTCAGCCAGGGGTCCGAAATGGGCGTATCGTTATCAGCGCAGTACTCATTGATTTCGGTGATGGCGCCGAGTCCGCTCGGTTGATCGGGACATAGGTTTTGTACACTGCCTGAGACATGGCTGCTTAGCATAAAGTTTGTGGGGTTGTTTATAAGGATAGCCTTCTGACCCAGACCTTTTAAAGACCATCTTACGCGGTTTTCCCTCTAACCACGCCTTTAAAGAGTTTACAGCCTATCAACGGCTGTGCGGGACCCAGCAAGTAAGCGCTATATGCATGAATAACCTTAAATTAAACGGCATAGACAATAAGTGGTTTATAAAAAGTATTTTTATTATTTAAAACACATGGAGCATAAAAGGCACAAAATGCACACAGATCACATAGCCAACGTTTTTCAATTCAAATATTACATCATCATGAATGAACCATTTCACATTGTAACGACTTGTTCTAATTTTAATTCATTACAAATTGTTCAACGGCGTAAACGTATTAACATCATAAAACGTTAATGATACATATAGACAATTTCACAGCCTCAATTTGACTTGTAAATTAACAGCTTAAACTTTTTCATCTTCCTTGAACTTCTATGAACTTGGTCCCGATTCCCGCATGATGTGTTCTTCAGTGGCCTCCTCTTTGGCCTGATGAAATGCGCTCCCTGAGGCCCCCTCGAACTTCTCGCTCAGGCGCATCCTCACTTTTTCTATGGCCTGCCAGTGCTCAAAATCCTCAAACACTTTATGAGCATCAACCAGCGCGTCCAACATCAAAGATTTCTCGCTTTCACGGAAGTAAAATTCTTTATATTCTGCCTTCACTTCTTCTGAGGCAGATACCGTGAAAAGACTTTCCCTTATAATCATTCTGCCCTGTTCTCCAGCCGACACAGTTATCGGGTGCTTTTTTTGAGAAGAAGACGATTCAGAAGGAAAATCATATCGCTTCTGATAGCCAGAGACGACATACGCGAAAGCGCATCTGAAATTATCCCAGTCACAACTGTCGATAAGAATACCACGTTTTCCAATTGAGTCAAAGTCCTCGTCATCACACAAATTAAAAAAAAAAAAAAAAAAAAGAATTTCTGGAACATCAGCATTCGTGTAAATGTGGTAGCTGCAGCAGTAGTACCGCGGATCATCAGCGACTCCACCCTACTCATGGTGCATCACCCGCAAAAGGGCTCTTGACATCGCTGTAAAAGGCTTTTTTGGACCCCGCGGAGCAGTCTGCAGGCCGGCCTCGGTCTCCATAGATTCAGCCGTTGAAACCGAAGACATGCTTTTCGGTTTAAAAGCCAACTGTGTTCTTGACTTTGTTGCGAAAGGCTTCTTTGGACTCTGCGGTGTCGCTTGCAGCCGGGCCTTGGATCCCCCAGACTCTGGCGTCAAAGTTGAAGACATGTTTTTCGGTTTAAAAACAACCAGTTTTCTCAGTGCACCAAGACAAATCAGCTCCAAGGTCGTTACAAGTTGAATGAGCTTAAAACCCACGTTTTTATACAAGTCCTGAAGACCGTCTTCGACTTTACTGTTCTATCAGCGCAGGCGCTTTTGACACCATCCACCAGTACACATACACATACATTGTTTTTTTAAATGACAGGTGTGCGCATCCGTAAGTTCCGCCAACTCAGCAACGCGCTCAATCATTCCGTGGCTCCCTCCCCGCAAGCCCCGCCCGGCCCATGGCATTCGCTCACTTTCAACGCCTACAGTCAGATGGGAGTGACACGACCAGGGAAGAAGACGTATGGAATTAACACTCTGCATGGAAACCATCCTTATTTCGCACTTCTTTCGTCAAGTACATTACAACTTATTGGTAACTTTACTTTTCCACGCACATCGCGCCGAAAAACTGTGGTAAATAATTTTCTTTCTCTCTTTCCCCTTAACACACACTTATACACTGCACCTGTTTTATTTTAACACTTCATGCTCTCATTTTTTCTGCTTTAAAAAACACTCTTTTCTCTCCGAAACTCTCCGAATTTAAACTCTTTCGTTTCTTTCGTTACAACACACACCCAATAAAACCACTTTTAACACATGCACTTTCCCCTTCCAACCATAACCGTTTGAAAACCACCAAACTATAACACAAGAAAATAAACGCTTTAAAAGGTTCACCCCTGGCTGCCGGGTGGCTCACACGGTTAAGTCGCTGCAGTGCAGAGGTGATCACCACGTCGGGGGTTCGAGCCTCGGCGTACCCACCGGCAGGGGTCGGCAGCTTTTTCAAAGTAGCGCACAATTGGCTATCGCGCTACTGGGTTACAAATTGGGAAGGGACTGCCGGATTTGGGTATTCGATAACAGCTTTGTTCGTTGCTCCAGCGCCTCCTGTTGGCCAGACGGGCGCTCGTCAGGAAGACTCCGGCTTGGTTCATGTCCGGGTATCCTCCGCCCTCGCTCTGAACTTGCGAAGATTCAACCAGCGAGTGCATAAGAATCAGTGGCTGACAGGCACGTGCTTCGGAGGAGAGCCGTGAACTGTCTTCACTATCCTGAGTTGGCAGCAAGGGGTCGCATACGAGCAAGCTTTGTACATAGTTCCCCAATTGGGCATTCCAAATTCGGGTGGGATTGGAGATGCCAAATTAAAAAAAAAAAAAGGTTCACCCCAACAAAAAACGTAAAACACACTAAAATGTATAAAATTCTTTCCCCTTCACCAGAATTTTCAAGGGAGAAGGGGGGTTGGGGACGGTGCTGAATCTCACTCACACACAGCCTCCCCGGAGAGGGAGAGAAGAGGCGAGGGGGGAGCGGGTTAGGAGAAAAGGGCGGGAAATACAAAATGAAATTTTGTTACTATTTTTATTTTTTCATATGAACTCATGTGAACTCTTCAACTCATTAAAAAGCCATCAATCATTTTGACATAAGGCTCATGCTATTTCTCTCTCTGTCGTGTCCTCTGGACCAAAGAGGAAAAGAACCATCCGCACTGTTATAGGCGCAAAGTTCAAAAGCCAGCATCTGTGATGGTATGGGGGTGTATTAGTGCCCAAGGCATGGGCAACTTACACACATGTGAAGGCACCATTAATGCTGAAAGGTACATACAGGTTTCGGAGCAACATATATTGCCATCCAAGCAACGTCTTTTTCATGGACGCCCCTACTTATTTCAGTATGACAATGCCAAGCCACATTCTGCACGTGTTACAACAGCATGCCTCCGTAGTAAAAGAGTGCGGGTACTAGACTGGCCTGCCTGTAGTCCAGACCTGTCTCCCATTTAAAATGTGTGGCGCATTATGAAGCGTAAAATACGACAACGGAGACCCCAGACTGTTGAACAACTTGAGCTGTACATCAAGCAAAAATGGGAAAGAGTTCCACCTGAAAAGCCTCAAAAATTGGTCTCCTCAGTTCCCAAACGTTTACTGACTGTCGTTAAAAGGAAAGGCGATGTAACTAAGTGGTAAAAAGGCCCCTGTGCCAACTTTTTTGCAATGTTTTGCTGCCTTTAAATTCTAAGTTAATGATTATATGCAAAAAAAAAAGTTTCTCAGTTTGAACATTAAACATCTTGGGCTCTAATTTCCTGGCACAGCGCAGGTGGCGTAGCGAAGCACAGCCCGCGCAGTGGTAATTTCGTACGGGGCAGCCCGCGTAGTGGTAATTTCGTGAGGTGCGCAGCCTTCGGTAGACGAAGGTGCGCCGAGATGGGTGTGGCGGCGTAGTAGGGGGAGGTGTCACATATTCATCAAGACGCAGTGACAATTTCGTAGAAAAAGTCTCCGCTGGAGTTTCGCAGAAAACTCGCCAGCTCCAACCTGGTTTAATTTCCGTGCAGTGGTAATTTGGCTGACCGGCGCAGAGTGCGCACATGTCACCGAAATCTCACAGGCAGGTTTACCGAATGTCAGGCACATTGCAATGCAATAAATAATTACAGGAAGCACTATTTAATGTAACTATCTGAATAAGAACATAAATTATAGTATCTATATCGATTGTCCTGATGTCAGATTAAAGGCGGTTGCCACGCGTAATGGAAACTTGACCTGGCTTAATCTACGCAGCTGAATCTGTGATGCAAACTAACGACTTCACATCTTTCTCAGCCAACCACAAACTGTATATATATATATATATTTATATATCGAATGCTTGCTTTCTAAGCTCATTAAAGCCGCTTGCACACTGGACGCGAAACGAATTTTTCGCACGACTGATTACAGACAAAGTTAATGCAAAGACGCGATAGTTGGACAGGGTTTCCGTGTCCGAAATTCATAAAAGTTCATATTTTTCCGAGTATTCCAGGAATTATTAGACGTGCAAACTTGGCTATGTTTGTGTTCGACTTTCACAAAATGCAAATTGATAGCTATTGACTTTTTGGTCTTTTTAGCCTATTCGTCTGTTTTCGTTGAAGATAGACGGCAGTCTTTATTCGGTCTTTCTTTTGAAAATTAGTCAGATGGACCGAACAGATTCACGCTTTATTTCCACAGCAGAGATAAAATAGTGCGTGAGCAAATCAATTCCATGACCATTGACAGTGTGAAGAAATTATCGCATGCACGATCAAGACTGTCCGCCACAAAATGCAAAATAGTCCATGTCCACCGGCCAGCAAAAAGTAAAAGTATTGATATGAGATCAGATTTATAGCGAAATAAAGAATAAAAACCAACAAACAGGATATCCAACAAAGATGACCCGCCAATAAATAAATCGCAGTGTTCATTGGATGTTCTGTTGTTAAAATGTTTTTTTTATTCTTTATTTCGTTATCAATCTGTTCTAATCGTAATTGTACATTGTGTCGCGCCAGTGTCGACTCGCTTTATTGAGCAGAGCTTAAACAGAAACATTGATTGAAATTTTCGGTACTCATCTTGAAGAACTGAGCCCTCTTATCAAAACATTCACGTTTAATATCTAAAAGAGTCAGCAGATTTGAAGAAATTGAAAACAATAATAGACTGTCGGATACGGAGATTTATTAAAACCTTGACAGACTTTCGGACACAAGACGCAATCTGTGAGTGAAAAATTTGTTTCGCGTCCAGTGTGCAAGCGGCTTAATACTAGGCTACTATTATTGTCACTTAGGTTTTATCGTCTTCAGTGGGGGAAAGGAATACAGCCTGATTGCTATGATTTCATACTGAGTTAAGAACACATATTGAAAATAAATGTGTCACGTATCTTCCGTTGTTGTCCATGCATGTTAATCCCAAAATTTAAACCAGCGACAGTTTGTAACTAATGGGAACACGCTACCCATCGTTTCTCTTGCCAGTGAGCAAGATTTGACTCGGCTGTGTCGCCTTCTTTGCCAACTTGCGCTGGAAGGAGGGGCAGAGGCGGGACAGAGGAGTACTTGCGCCAGGCTACGCTTGGCACGAAATTGCCACATACGCCTGGACACACCCCTTTGGCGCGGCGCATCCCCCATGCGCCGCGCCTGCGCCTGGTCTACGAAATTAGAGCCCTTTGTCTTTGCAGTGTATTCAATTGAATATAAGTTGAAAAGGATTTGCAAATCTTTGTATTCTGTTTTTATCGACGATTTACATAACGTGCCAACTTCACTGGTTTTGGGGTTTGTATATTGTTCATGCACTTGCAGCTGCCTGTCATCAGATCTTTCTATTGCGTATACTGTAACTATCTAACATTATTAGATTTGAGGTTTTGATTTTGTTTTGGCCATCATGGAAGAGGACTTTTTGCAGGCACTGATCAAATCAAAATAAGCAGCAAAACAAATATGCATCGATGAAAGAAATCACTTTAATGCAACAGCAGCTTAAGAAAAATAAAGAATTTAACATGGGATTTAAAACTATGAAGCACTGGAAGAAATCTATTAAGAGTTCTGACTCATCAGGCTAGCTCAATTTCTACCCGGGTACCACTCCCCCCAGGGGTTCATTATACTCTGTCAGGGCCTGAGCAAAGGGCCATGCGAGAATACATTCAGGAGGCTCTGGCTAATGGATGTATTCGGTCATCCACGTCTCCTTCCGGAGCGGGGTTCTTTTTCATGGGAAAAAAAGATGGCGGCCTGAGACCCTGTATTGATTACAGGGGCTTGAATAACATCACCATCAAAACAGATACCCCCTTACGTTGATGAACTCCACATTTGCACGTCTGCAGGAGGCATAATTTTTTACCAAGCTAGACCTCCTGAATGCTTATAACTGATTCGGATCTGGGAGGGGGACGAGTGGAAAATGGTATTTAGTACATGTGACGGGTACAATGAATATTTGGTCCTGCCATTCGGTTTGGTTAACACCCCTTCTCTGTTCCAGACACTAGTTGATGTCCTCTGAGAGATATTGGAGAAATTTGTATTTGTCTACCTTGATGATATTCAGATTTTTTTAACTCTCTCGAAGCATAAACAACATGTCAGATAAGTGCTTGAGGCCCTCCTTAAAGCCAAGGTTTTTGTCATCGCTGAAAAATGCATTTTTCATGCCAAGGCAATCTCGTTTCCTGGCTTCATTATGTGTGAAGGGTCGATCCACATGGATCCTGACAAGGTGGCAGCGGTCAGGAATTGCCCTGCCAAAAAGTCAAAGGAGGTTTTTGGGCCTTGCAAATTTTTATAGGAGGTTTATTCATAATTTTAGAGTGGTAGCTGCCCCAATTATTGCGCTCAATGAGAAGAATACTTCCTCGTCGTTCCTTTGGTCTTCAGCAGCTGAGGCTGCTTTTCAGGAGTTGAAGAAACGATTTAGCTCGGAGCCCTTCCTCGTTTTGCCCAACCCCTCCTTCCCATTTTTTGTGGAGGTGGATGCATCGAAGGTCGGGCTGGGTGCCATTTTGTCCCAGCTCCCCCTTCGGGACAATAAGTTGCACCCATGCGCCTACTTCTCGCGGTCATTGTTGGCAGCCGAACGTAATTATAGCATTAGTGACTGGGAGTTGTTAGCTGTGAAGTTGGCGTTATAAGAATGGTGTTATTGGTTTGACGGGGCTGAACATCCGTTTGCAGTTTGGACGGATCATAAAAACCTCCAATAAATCCAACAGACTAACGACATAATTCCCGGCAGGCGCAGTGGTCGTTGTTTTTCAGTCGCTTTAACTTTACGTTAACTCACCACCCTGGCTCCAAAAACATCAAGGCTGACGCTTTGTCGCGGATGTACGACTGCTCTGGTCGTGACCCCATTCCTGAGCCGGTTATTTCTGCAGCTAGGACTATGGGTCCCATTCAGTGGGACATTGAGTCTGTTGTGCGGGACCTGGCTGTTTGTTTGTTCTCATAGCGGTACGGTCCCAAGTTCTCCAGTGGGGGCACTCTTCTCGCCTGGCCAGTCACCCGGGGGTTCATCGGCCCAAGCGATTCTTGGCCCGACGTTTTTGGTGGCCCAGCATGATTGAGGACATCCAGGAATTTGTGGCGGCGTGCTGCATCTGCTCTAGGAACAAGGTTTCCCATCTCTCCCCCTCAGGCCTGTTGCCTGTCTCCAAGTGCCCGCTCCAGATTTTGTTACGGTGCTGCCTATTTCTGAAGGCAACACTGTCACCTTGGTCGTGGTCGACCGCTTTTCTAAAGCTGCCCACTTTATCGCGCTGCCCAAGTTGCTTTCGCCGCGGGAGACGGGCCTTCTCGTTGTGGACCATGTGTTCCGGCTGCTTGGTCTCCGTCAAGATGTGGTTTCTGACCCGGGCCCACAGTTTACGGCTGAATTCAGGTGTGTTTTTTGCTACCAGTTATGCTCCACTGTGAGCCATTTGTCTGGTTTCCACCCTGAGACTAACGGGCAAACAGAGCGAACCAACCAGTCGCTGGAGAATACTGTTTGGTGTTTAGCAGCTGACAACCCATCTTCGTGGAGTTGTCTTTTGGCATGGGCTGAATATTCCCACAATTCACAATGTAACTCCTCCACGGGCCTTTCCCTGTTAGAGGAGGCTGATAACCCTGCTGAGCCTCAGTTTCCTGAGACTGAGAGGGATTCAGAAGTTCCTTTGGTCAATCACTTTGTTCGGCGTTGCCGGTCGGTCTGGACCAGAGTCCGTTCCTCTTTGTTGCGCTCTGGGTGGAAACAGAAGACCGCCGCGGATAGAAGGTGCCGTCTGACCCCATCTTATTGGGTCGGCCAAAGAATTTGGCTTTCCACTTGGGATCTTTCCTTAAGAGTGGAGTCACAGAAGTTGGCTCCCCGCTTCATTGGTCTGTTTAAGATAGTGCGGAGCATCAACCCTGTCACTGTCCGATTAAAGCTCCCTAGACCCTTGCACATCCACCCCTCTTTTCATGTCTCCGGGCTTAAACCGGTTAGCACTTGCGTCCTGGCACTGGTCGATAAACCCTCGCCACTGCCATGGGGGCCGGTTTGCACTGCGTGTCGTATTCTGGCTGAGAGGCGTGTGACAATATATCTTCCAGTTATTTTTAGAGTTCCTTCCTCTTTAGGAATTTTCCCTTTTCTTCTTTTTTTTTTACTCTGGCATTGCTTCCACTTTTTTGGACTATTATACGTCCTTTGGAAACGTGAGTACTTTCTGGTGGTCTGTGTGATTCTCTGTGTTTGTACCATTTCTGTGCTGCTCGTTCTCTCCCTGGCCGTTGCACTTGGCCTCTCTATTTTACCATCCATTACACAAACATTGTATGTAATTTTTCATCGCAGAAATCAAACACCTCAAACCAAAAACAATTTATTAATTTGAATGTAATAGGAGGGTTAATCATATTCTGATGACAAAAGTCTTAATACAATGTGAAGCCCCAATCGCATTTGAACGCGTGCATAAAACAAGGAAATGAAAAAAAAATGTAATTCAAGGTCTCAGGTAAAAACATAATTATGTGCGAACGAGGCAACAACCGAGAAAAACTTAAATGAGTGAGGGAAATAACATCTTCGGAGAAAGAAACAAAATTATTTAATTTTAATTATACAACTTGAATAGCCTAATGTCCAGCTGGAGTGAGGTGAATTTGCTTCTGGTTTATAAACAGTGAGACTTGGAAAGAAATGGATCAACTTGGATAAAATAAGAACAAAAATAATTGTTGGAGAATACCAGGGGGGTATTCCATCCAACCGGCTAAAGGAAAATCCAGACTTAAATGGCCAAGTTTGGCTTATGATTGCAAGAGTTCAGTTCCATCAAAGTGGCTGAGATTAGCCCCACATCGGTAACCAAGGAAACTATGGTTCTGGCTTAGCCTGATACGTCCAGCTAAACTCAGACTTCTGTTCCATCAACCTAAGCCACATCTCCATTCCATAAAGATGGATAATGTGTATCCCAGCCTATTAACCATGGTGATTTAAGCTGCAGGGAAATCCTGCCCTGTAGCAGGTTTAAGGTGAGGATTAGCTTCATTTATGTTCAAAGAATGTCCATTGCACAAGAACAGACAAAACACAGTTCTGCCAGTGAATTTACACACAACCGCCATGTTATTATAAAATAATAATTTGTTAAACAAATAATATTGTTCATGAAAATACATTAACAATAAAAAAATAAAATCACTTAACGCCAATAAAGAAAAATCTGACCATTAAGAAACAAAAATGTTATAAAATTAAACTGAGGCATCCAAGAGAGGGACATACAGAGAGTGAGAGACAAAGAGAGAGTGAGTTCTTGTGGTCATAAGTGAAGCTTGAATAGAGAACATGGCATGCCCATTCATTGAAGATCCCAGGGATGCAAACGGCGCGCCTTTTGGCGGATGCCGCCTTTTTCACGGCTGTCTGGGGGACTTGTATGAATCGCCGTAATCACGTCTTCCACACACGCGCGCGAATGCTATTGTGTGCATGCGTCGAAGAAGAGCTGGAAGTGGAAGCCCGAAATCTGGTAATCGCTTCATCACTTAAATTTTTCTTTACAACGGCTGCTTATTAAAGTCGAGGAACTATGTAGAATTCTTACTTTATAGATCATTTTTTGCCTCAATTTAACTGCTTTGGACGGTTATGGTTAGACGGTTATGGTCATCTATGGGGAGAGAGGGGAGCATTTTGGCTGAAAACAAACCCTGCTCCTATCCAGTGTCAGAGGTGTTATCGCAGCATCTCTTGTTTGTGACAGACAAAACGATACAAAAACAAAAAAAAAAACAATGATTTAATTTAGCCTTTATTATACTGGGGAGTCCCACTGAAATAAAAAAGTACAGGTATGGCTAAACATTGTCTTGTTCAAAATCTAACAATTATTCCAAGGGTAACCGCTAGCAAGTTGAAATAAAAATTTTAAGCTCATGTCAAATAGCGTTCGAGAATGCCGCAGCTGTGCAACTAACTCATATTCGTGACGCTGTTGTAAAATGCTTGATGGTGCAAAGTAAAAGGAAATATACAAGCAATATGCAGATATAAGATAGATACTTGTATATCGCAAAGTTATACTACTTGAGCTACCACTTCAGACAACAGGAAGCAACGGATAACGCGGTCAGCATTCATTCTGCAAATAGCCTACAACGCGCACAAAACTTCCACGACCGATCCTGATGTGCCATCTAGTGGTAGAATATTGTAACTGCGTGCCTAAGTTTGCAGCTCCACGTCCACTGGCAGACACGTCTGCACTAAAGATACACCTTTGTTCTTCGCGAACGTGCCAAATCCGGATTATCCGTAAATGATGAATTCAATTAATATTTTAATTTGAAACGAGTAACTAAGTTGCTTTTATCTTTTAAATGAATTAGAGTTAAAAGTAAGAGTCCCTGTTCAAAAAAGAGAAAAAAATCATAAGTAATGCACAAATCCTCAAAAAAAAAACAAAACAACTTAAGTGCTGTAACGAAGTACATGTACTTTAGTTACCATGTACCTTTAAAAACGAGAGTAACATGCACCCCCCCCCCCGGAGAAAATCTCACGCGAGTCTGCATTCAAAACTTGGGAACCCTAAATTATAATCTCATCAAAGGAAATTCTGTATTAAAATTACTAATAACAAATGCAGTTACAGTTCATGAAACATAGGAAGTATAAGTATGAGAAGAAAACAGTTAATCAGAAAGCTGCGCACGTAAAGCCAATTGGCTGCGCACCATTATCTGCTGCTGGCTGCAAGGATTTCCAACAGTCCGAGATCCCACGGGGGCGTGGGCTTTGATAATCTCACTCCTTTTTGACCATACCTCTGTTTGCATCCCTGAGATCCTTAGGATGAAGAGGCCCTGATCATCCAACGGGCCCTCTGACCACCACCAGCTCCAAGGGTCTTTCAGGACAGGACAAGCCCACAAGCGAACACTGATTACTACCTGTGGGAGAGGTATGGGTTCGGCAGGCAAAGTATTGTGTATTTATACAATTTGCTGGAACCACACATTATGAGGGTCACACGTTGCAGCCAGGATCTGACCATAGTGCAGTCAGTCTGTATTGCACTGCGGTACATTCCTCTATAGAGTCGGTGATGCTAAGAGACTAAGTAAGGCAACTGTTTGCAGAGAGGTAAGAAGGGTATTTTTTCTATTCATTCTGATTGTTTCTAGCATTACCATATCATGCACAGATTTTGATGATCACATGAACATTTGACTCTTTTATATTTATTAAATAACCATGAAACAAAGCAACTATATTAGTAATCAATTGATAAATGATAAATCTCAGTTTCTAAAATAGAAAATATTTGGTGAATTTTTTTTTTTAGAACTATCTACATTCAATTGATGTCATCTACATTCATTTTGTCCCTTTGATGTGGGACACATGCATGATATTACACGGAAATACGGAATGATCTTTGTGTCACACATTTAGCCTGTCAGCGATTGTCTACTAGGCCACCTCCCTCGCCTTGTTGATCGCAGCAGTATTCCCCTTCCCCAAGATAATTCCCCAGTAATCCCCAAAAATCTCCATAAGGAGAGTATGCTCTGTTGACAAGAACACCGCTGCTCGCTCTATTCCTTCAGCTCTGGCCATTTTGCGACATTTGCGACACTTGTCAAGTGCCAAAACCGTAAATTAAAAGCACATTTCAGGCGCAATGCAGAGTTGTGTATTTATTAACCAAAGCAAGACAGTGTTGTTTTCTTGCGTCATTTCAGTCAAGAATTCATTTTGAGATAATTGTTGATCCGTGCCAGACTTCCACAAACGTCTGAATTGAACGCTTCAAATATTCTTTCTATAAAGCACAACAAAGGTAGTAAAAATGAATACAAGACTGGCCAGAAGCTAAGAACTGTGTCATCCTTATAAAATCTCATTTTTAACACATGCTTATTTTGTGACGCCCTGATGCCCAAAGGTGTTAAAAGGGCACCAGGAGAGGGATGGAATGGAAGAAGGACCCAAGTGCAGGGACGCACTTTTATTAATATGTAAAGTGAATAAATGACACAAAATTAAAGGGGATAACAAGAAGGGAGTGCTCACAACTGGGGGGGGGGACTAAGGTCTAAATCGACAAGGAATGATACTCAACTAAGGAAGACCAGGTGTGATAATTAAGGAGAACGGAGGTGGAAATTGAAAAACTAAATGATGTCTGAGAATGTCTATGGGGGAGGGGCATTACAGTACCCTCCCCAAGGCATGGTATCCAGTCAGGTGATGTGCTGGAGCAGCCAGGGAGAACCAGGAGTGTGCCTGAAGCAGCCCGGGAAACCAAGGGAAGACCCTCATCTTCCAGGGGACCAGAGGCGACAGGAGCAGTGCGCAAATGCTGGGTCAGAGGCTGCTCTGCGCAAGGGAAGCCCTCTGGTCTTCCAATGCAGCCTGGGGGCGACAGGAGAATGCAGGCCTCTGGAGCCGCGGCGAAGGCAGGCTTCTGGGATCTCTGGAGTGACAGAGATATACAGACAATACAGGCTGCAGGATCGACAAGGGATACAAGCTACTGAAGCAACAATGGATATGAGTGACTGGGACCTCTGTATACAGGCTGCTGGAGCAACAAGGGATACAAGCCGCTGGAACAACAGGAGATGCAAGCCTCTGGAGCGGGGAGACTCTTCAACTTGGGGATGCAGGACTGTTCAGCCTGAAGAACAGAGCAGGGCATCAAAGTACACAGATACAGGATCATCAGCCTGCTGCACTCAAAGTCCAGCTTCCTTGGGCTGGGGTAAGATGCAGTGTCCCTCTGGGTCCTTGGGTTGAGGTAGCCTTCTGTGACTTCTTGGTGCCCAAAAGTGTTAAAAGGGCACCAGGAGAGTGATGGAATGACAAAAGGACCCAAGTGCAGGAATTTATATTTATTAAATAAAGTCAATAAATGACACAAACACAAAACTTTAAGGGGATAACAAAAAGGGAGTGCTCACAATTTAAAAAAAAAAGTGTCACGATCCAAGGCTACGTGTCACTGAGAGGGAAAACTTTAAACTAAGGAAGACCAGGTGTGATCATTGACCCATGGCTTTTTGTCTATTGAAGGCTCAAATATCATCAAGAAGTCAGAAAATAGGGTTGCACTATGCATCGGAGGGATACAATAACAAATTTAGAGTGGAGAAGGTCAACGTAAAGTTTAAATTGGAAGTTAAAAATGTCAGGTCTCAGTGCAAACGCAATCAACTGGATCTCGTTTCCGTCACCCTCTCACACAACAAGACAGAGGATCAGCATTGTTCGTGTACTGCAGGGTAATAATAAATTTAATTTACATATTATTATTGCTTGCTGCCGAATTTAAGAAATCTAACCTGACGTGACTGAACTCCTAAATAAACAAGGTGACATGGTGAACAACGCGGCCAGGAGGTCACGTTACGTTAACGTCCGTCAGCGCTGAAGTTTGTCATAGAGTTTACTAACTTGAGCTAGTGAGCTAACATAGCGATGTAAAAGATAACTTTAATCTACAGCGAAGTGACAAGAAGTCACCTTAAACACAGTGTTGACTTAGCTTAGAACAAATGTAGACATCCTTGTTGAACTTTTTTATCTACGTTAACCTGATGGTGGGGTCTGAAACCAAGCTTTAAGCTGTTTTCACACTGGACGCAAGACAGATTATATTCAGAGTCAATGCAAACGGCCATATTTGTATCTTTGCATTGACTTTGAATGTAATCTGTTGCGGCAAAAATTCGTTTTGCGTCCAGTGTGAAAGCAGCTTTATCCAGAGGAGACACTATTCTGGGTTATGATGTGGCTTTGGGAAGGGAATAAAATACACCCCATCGAACAGCCTTTTGAGATACCTCGTATCGGAGTTAGATTTACCCCAAGCATAGCATTTGACCATTTTTTTAACCTAGAAACATTTTAAAACCCCACAAAAGCAAACGGTTCTGAGTTTCTTTAAAGTATTTCAATGGAAGTTCAGGCTGAGAATATCGGAGTATATAGGGAGAGAATAGGCAATGCGATTGACTCATCGGTTTTAAGGGTGGGGCTTAGCCTTAGGGTCAATTAGGAGGGAGAACAGAGAAGGTAATTGAATGATGAAATGAGGGCAGGTAGCCATGAGTCCGGAATGCCTCGGGGGAGGGGGCATTACACATTTACACTCATTCACTCAAACATTTCTTTACTTTGCAGTCAGTTAATGTACTGGCATTGTCACCAGAAACTAACTTTAGCTTCATATTATCGATTGAACGGAAATTCTCGCAGTTATGGGCATGGTGTGCCATGATCTGCTAACAGCCAACCCTTTGGGGGGAATCACCTTGAAGGCCGCATGAATGGCAGTTAAGGAGTATTAAGTATCAAAAATCATGGCTTTATTTTGAACTATTTGCAAAAACCGAAATATGAAATCTTGCACGTTGTAGAATCTCACATGGAATGTGTTGTGAATCACCTGGATGTTAATGGACTTGGTTCCATCACAATTTGAATAAATCAGTGAATTCAATGGTCCGGCAGACATTTGCAGGGGCATGCAAAAACTCGCACTCGCCTTTATGACATTGATTTTCTTTTTTAAGTATCTTGATTTACTCAATAATCTTTCACATCGGAATCTATTAATTTCTAATTGTTTGCATGTCCGCAGCAGCTGCTCTTCCCTGTCTGTGAGCCAAGCTAAGGGTACCGTGTTGAGCTCTAGCCTACAAATGCTTACTATCTTAATACTATCTTAATAATTTTCCCTTAAAATAGCAGTTAATAAAAACTGACAATTGACTTTAGACAAGGCTTTGTTTGTCAGTGGCTTGAGAGCTTTATGCGACCTCAAGGTAGAATCTGGGCGCCAGACCACACTTTCATTTTAAAACCAACATGCCCATGGGCCCTCAATTAAGCAAAAATCAATTTCCAACTTAGCCAAACTGGGCGCTGGACAGGATAATAGTACAAGTTACTGGATCTACGTTGGTTAGGAAGTAGCAAAAACACTTGTGTTATGCTTTGCATTGGGTGTAAAATAGAAGCTAAATTGTATGAAACTAATGTTTAACATATTTATTTACTATTACATATTTATCTTACTAAATTTTTACTCAAGCCTGGTCCCCCATTCAATTTTCAGCATTCACACATCTCAGGGAACCAACTTTGATGGTCATTAATTTTATATTTCCACTATGGAATCTTTATACTACACAATTGAAGCAACACACATCTTGTATTGTATGTAAGTGTATGAAAAACCTTTTGAATTACATGATAATATGGTCATCAGTTTTCTCCTTTTTGCACAGCACAAACTGCCAATTTTGATGGTGATTCATTGAATTTTTTTGTGGCAAAATCTCCTCATTTCTTTTTACTTGTACTCTTGCATTGTACAAAAGTAAAATACATTTGTTGTTTTTGACAAACTTTGCAATCTGGAGGTACTGCACTTCACCTATATCCAGGGCTCCCAACTCTCCCAGATTCCATGTGAGATTTTGTGGCATGTTCATGTTCCCGTGCCGTAGTCAGCAATTATTCGATCAACGCAATGCATGTGTTTCACAATCATTCAAAATTGTTTAAATGAAATAAGACCATTTGAAACATCTTTATGCAATTCAGTTGCTCAACCCCTAAGTAAAGAAAAGCGTGAGAAGTCCGGAGTCATAATTGATTTCCACATTACTAGCGGTGAAATCCACCATGATGCATGTGAAACTGATAAACCTCCATGCACAATGACTTCAATTCCGCTTGAGAATCTCTTACAAACGCGCTGATTGAATAATTGCTGGCATGGGATAATACAGCATGGGAACGCGAATATGCCACTAAATCCCAACTTGGATATTCGATTAAGTTAAAATAATGATGATAATAATAATTAATGAATTAACTCAAACCCAAATATGTAAGTAATTTTCATATTTTTCTGAAGAAAGCGTGTTCTGTCTATTGAACAAGCTTCACAATTTCTTTTTATGCAAGAAGTTCACAGCAATTGCAAATATTTCCTTCGCTGTACTTTGGCAGTAAAATTTTAGTGGTTAGAATTTCACTGTTATTTTGCTAATTATTTTGCATGATAGTTTGACCACGGTTTTCCTCTGATGTCTGAGACTGAAAACGTGAGACACGAAAGCTAGAGCTGTTTGCTTAAAGTTAAATAGATGACTAAAAAACTACACACTTCATTTTTTCTAATTTGTTTGCGGGTGAAGGATGAAGACACCTCTGTGTTATATTTGCTCCTTATTCTTCCCTGTCAGTATCATCTAAATAGACAATAATCAAAAAAATTTTCTTTCATTGTCCATTTCTTCTGTCCCCAAATGGGATTTGTCTCACAATCTGACACCGATGAATTGAAACCATTGAATAAGTTGATAAATCAAATGGGAAGTGAGGTGTATTACCAGGAATCATCATAATTACTGTAAATAACTGTAACGGCCCCAGCCTAGGCTGCCACAAAGAGAAGGAGACAAGAGTGTGAGTCAGGTCAAAATATATTCAACAACAACGCCTTAAAGAACAAGACTCGGTGGAGGGGGAGAACCTGGCACAAAGCATAGCCGGCAGGCGAATTGCATGGACTTTGCATGTAAAAAGCAAACCATTCTCCCCCCCGTAGTCATGACTGGTGGAGGCTTTTTTAGCTGCCGTCATACACCTGCACAGGTAGTCAGTAGTTATCTAATCCTCTGCTCAGCCCTGTGGATATCCCTGCTAAGATTGAAATCATTGTATTTAAAATTTGTATGAAAGACAATAGGCCTATAGGCCATCACAATAATAATATTTGTTTTGTGTGAAGTGTTTTTTATTATTGGGCTGTTTTATCCAAATGTTATAAGGTGAATTAACAATCAATAGCCTGCAGTTTAACCAATGAGTAAAACAAAGTCACTGAAAATTAACTGAAATACTTATTTCAAATACAGACAGCTGCAGTACATAACACACGATTACCAAAAATAGTGTAGTGTATCTTGTATATGAATTAGCAGTGTAGAGTATGTCATTTAAATGTCCCAAGCTGGAAGAATCCAGAGTGAAATGATTATTGCCAATGAAAGGTCAAAACATGGAAATGAGATGGCATGCTTGAATAATTGTTTTGGGCTTCCGCTTTTGCATAAATGTGAATGTCTGATAGAAAATTTTCCATATTTAATACCAGAGGCTGTTTTGCAGATATCTGATTTAGTTTCTACAAGGAACTTTGTTCTTTTGGAACATTGTGGGGAGTCCTTGCTGAGTAATTCTCCAAGTGCCTATTTTGTGCTTAGAATGAAATAACAGTTTTGCAAGTCCTATGAGTTGTTTCATCCTGTTTACCTCAATTGCAACAGAAGATTTGTCATGCAGCTGTTCTGTGATTGCTACACTAACCAAAAACCATTTTCTTTTACCCCTTTCACAAGTCAGTAATGTGATGATGATGACATTTTTCCTGTTGTTTTTTTTTTTTTTGTCTATTACTTTCGATGAATTATCTTGGAAAACACCTGATATTGCATTCGCTTTAAAATGGTGATGTTACAACTTAATACACTGCCTAGCCAAAAAAAAATCAAGCACCCTCATATCTTGTTGGACCGCCTTCAGCTTTGGTCCGAGCGAACATTTGTCGTGGCGTTGTTTCAACAGTCTTATGCAATGCCACAACATTTATTTCTGACCAGAGTAGAATGTATTCTCTTATGGCTGAGATCTTGTATTGAGAACAGGAGAATCAAACCACTCCGTAAACTCTGCTCCTGCACATCCTAAAAATGTTTAGTTTGTTAAGGTTAAGACTCTGTGGTGGCCAATTCATGGGAGAAAACAATGCCCTATGCTCGCTGGTCCACTCTTTTGCAATTTGAGTGCCATTGCATCTTGGCATTGTCACCCTGGAATATGCCTGTGCTGTCAAGAATTTAAGAATCCATTGATGGGACAACCTGGTCATTCAGTTCATTCAGGTAGATTGCTGACCTTGTTGTACTGCTGCATAATGTTCCCTAGCCTACACCAGACCAATTGAAGCAACCCCAACATTGCCTCCAGAGGCTAGTACAGTGGGCACCATGTTTTACAGGTGCATGGCTTCATGGGCTTCCTTTCTTACCCATCTGCATCCATGACACTGGATCTGGGCTAATCAGAGCACTTGACCTTTATCCATTACTCAGGTGTCCGTGTTTTATGCTGCCTTTCTAACTGGGGTTCTTTATTTGCAATTAGATTCACTAATAAGTGGCTTTAATGTGGCCATACAGCTGTTTAGTCCTAATCTGGCTTGTTCTACTCACATTGTTCCTGTGAAAATGCTCTTACTTTCACATTCAAACGTAGCCATTAGTTCTAATGTCGATTTTTTTATGAGGTGAATTTGCCCAGCTTTTTTCTGATTTTTGATGACAATCATTGAAGATTTTTTCTGACTAATTTCTTCCGCAAAGTTAATAGCTCATGTAACAAGGGAAATCCCGTCGGTGACGGTGTCTGTGGAGGACTGGGTGGGGGTTTATGACGGCCCAGGACAATCAGCAGAAGTCTGGCGATGTGAGGGGGCTAACTATCACAGTTACCCCCCCCCCAAAACTCAACCTCATCCCCGGCCCTGACCATGTGTTTCATGAATCTGGGGTTTAAACTCATCTGCTTACATTTTCTGACACTGTAGTAATGACAAACCCTTGTCATATATTCCATATACCATTATGCAATACTTATGGGCTCATAACCAAAATGGGCTTATATCATAATCCACTTTAAGAGCTTTTCATAACAACTGCATCATAGTAGTACATATTCATATCATGTTTGGTCTTGTTATTCTCGTGGGAATTCATGGACTTGAGTGGAGTATGTTTCATTCTTATTGAAAATATGGTTCATTCCATTTTGGAAACTCCTGAAAATTGGTCAGAATTCTCTCGGGTAATCACCCTTTTCTTTTCTCTCTGCTGAAATGCTTTATTACATCTTCCAAATGGTGGAAACCTAAAAACCAGATTCGACCCCCCTTCCAGGTCGTTTATGGCCATGCTGTCTAGATCAAAAACATGATTTGGCTTAAAGCAAAGAGAAACAATCCATTTGAGGAAGATCGCAGACGACTTCCCACACGTGCATCCCTATGCGTGAGTAGCCCGTTTTAATTATGGAAGATCGTAAGTCGAACTTCCCGCATGCTTGCTCCGTGTGTAGCCTTTTTACCAGGTATGACTTCACTCTCATTTTCTAAATTGTTTGTAACTTGTAATTGCTTTAACTTTGATTTGTTTGATTGAAACTCTTGCCTACATGGTGAATAAATCTGGTGGTGTTGCTGCCCCGAGATTCACGCCTGTTTCAGTCCCCTATCTATTCTAAATTGGAGTCAGATTTTAAACAAGAGTAGCATTGTAATCGTTATGCTTAGTTTGCCCTAATCACTGATGTGTCTGATGTTTTGTTCAGTTTCTGCGAGAGTTCCAACGTGCACCTTGGATTATTCGCAGCGCGGCATTAGGTTACACGGCTCTGTGATTTCGGCCCCATTTTTGAATGGAGAATTACTGAGAATCCTTCAGGTAAGTCTCAGACCAGGTTCAAGGCAGGACGCATACATGAAAGATTTAATTGACATGTTCCATTGCCTCATAACAGCTAAAATCCACACTTGTAAGCCTTCGCTCCTGGCTCCTCCGTCGTTGGTCGAGCTGCGTGGGTTTTACACTCATCAATTTCCCTCCAGATTTTAATAATGCATTAGATAGCTCTTGACCCAATTCCAAGGATTTCAGTGATCTCCATAGTTGTTTTCTTTGAGTCATGCAGGCTAATAATTTTACCCTCTTGAAACACAGTGACATCTTTTCCATGGCCATGGGATACCTTTTCCAATGTGGTTGTTAAAGAAATAAGTAGCTACATATAGCATCAGTCACCGTTAAAAGACGTGAAGCCAGATGGAACATTTTAATCCCTCCAATAATGAGTCAACAATAGAATCTTAAGTTTTTGCTTACTGAAATCCAAATGGGAGCTTTTTTTTGCCAGGCAGTAAATCATTTTAGGTGCATGCAATAAAGCACTGAGTCTGTTCACTTTTGGAAAATATAAACTTGCTGTAGGGCTTGTTTTTAAAATAGTCCAAATGACTGTCCATTCAGACAGGAAGATCAGGTGTCTTGATTTTACTTGCCTGAGCTATAGCCTGGGTGCAAGCTGGAGCGGACCACTCACTTGAATGTGAATCCAGCTTGAGCATAATGAGCAAAATCAAGACAGCTTCCGGTATTTTAAAACATTCTTCTGAAGGATATAATGAGCTCCTACCTGGCAAATAACTGGCCTTGCATCTGTTTGTGATGTGGTTTGTTTACTGAGAATGCCAAGACCAGGTTTATGCACAAAATTGAAAAAAGGAAACTGAAGGCTGCCTTGTTGCAAAAACCTTATTAACTCAAAAACTCAGTGGAAATACTAAGAACAAATTTTTTCTTGAGTGGAGTACCCATTTAAATTGTACGGTACTGTAAATGGATTTACCCCACAATTTCAGACGTCTTCCAAACTTGATCAGATTTGGAGTCTGTTTCATCTCTCTGTGGACCCCATGGCTAAGCCACATATGCATATCTCACTCTGAACTCTCCTTCTCAAAGCTTAGCTGTGGGCTACAGTGTGAAAGCGAGCAGACCAGCTTCACCATCTGAAAATGGCGATGAAAAATCACGATACTCATTAAAAACGTGAAATAGTGTTGGTATCCAAAATTGTTTGTATATTAAAAAATAAATGAATAAATACAATTCCTGTGCCACTGCCTGACATGTAAATACATGCTTCAGTTTCTAGCATTGCTGCATGAGGAGTGGAAAAAAAAATCCAGGTATGGCCCAATCAAGTACGCTGATGCTGATTAATCCTGTTGCTGCTTCAGCCTGCCATCACTGTTATTAAAGATTTCAAAATGTGTACTAATGTTGCAATCATGATCACAGAATAAATTACGACGCTGCCCTGTACTCTCTATAAAGATGGGCTGCAGAAAGTTTTCTTTCACTCAGAGATTCAAAAATCTTACTGGAGAAAAATGTAAGTCAAAACGCTCCGCAGTTCAATCATTTTGTTGCACAGAGGTTTTGGCATAATTATTTTTAGGTAATTTTTAGATCATTTAGAGAAGCTGTGTCACGATTACTGTACATGCTCACAACACTGACCAAAGTAAATCCGCTCAAACGCTAGTCAAAATCAGGTATTTTTCTTCCTCTAAGATTATTGGTGATGGCAACCTCCTTACATTCTTCGTATCTCTTGGCTAAAGCTTAACATAGTGCTTTGAATCCTTGAATTTCCATGGAAAGCTCCTTAATATTAAAAGCATAATGCCAGAGAAGCTAAAACATATAAATACAAAGCAAAATGAATATGTTTTGGCAAGGATGGAATAAGATTATGACTTGCAGTCAAGCAGATTTACTTTCTTGAGATGTCATTCTGAGCATGCGCATTAATCTTGACACAGCTCCTTTAGGTTTATTATAGACTTTGATTACAGATAATATTAAAGGCTAATCATTAAAATATATAAAATACATGTAATAAACCAAGATAGAGGTTAAGATTGTTAGACTTATATAATTTATTTTTCTTAGTGACTGGATGAAACATGAAGACTGCCATCTTGCTTCTCACAGCAATGAGCCTGGCTGATGCAGTAAGCAGCAGAAAACATGATTTTATTTTATTTCATAAATTACTTATTTATATTTTGCTCTTTTACTGATTGGGGTATTTTGTTTTACAAGCAAAGAATTCTGATTCCCAGTCCACGGAGGTGCAGTAGGCCTATTTTCCTTTCTTTGCTTCCAGTCAATGATTCAATTGCAAACTACTCCAAACAGAATGATAATTAAGTTTTTTTTCATTCTTTTATTTATGTTTAACATTTCTGCTAATTTGTTTATCTGTTTATACCGGCTGAAGACAACTATGTTGTTCTGTACTATATTCTAAGTCTGCTTAGTCCCAATACAAGCCTTTATACTTCCTGTAATTTCTCGCATTGTAATATTCCAATATCTGCGACAATACAATACCTTTTATCATATGAAAAAATATTTTTAATATGAGTATCATGCCTGATCTTCAAGATGTGCACCTCAATCAGTATATTTGCTTGAACAGGCTAAACTTGCGAGAAAGCTTGTGGCACACTGTTTTATCTACAATGAGACATGCACTTTCATTTTTTATTTTTTTATTTGGCATCTCCAATCCCACCCGAATCTGGAATGCCCAATCGGTGAACTACACTCCACAAAAATATAAACGCAACACTTTTGTTTTTGCTCCCATTTGTCATGAGATGGACTCAAAGATCTAAAATTCATTCCAGATACACAATATTACCATTTCTCTCAAACATTGTTCACAAATCTGTCTAAATGTGTGATAGTGAGCACTTTTGCTTTGCTGAGACAATCCATCCCACCTCACAGGTGTGCCACATCAAGATGCTTATCAGACACCATGATTAGTGCACAGGTGTACCTTATACTGCCCACAATAAAAGGCCACCCTGAAATGTGTAGTTTTTGCTTTATTGGGGTCTGGGGACTCAGAACCAGTCAGTATCTGGTGTGACCACAGCCGACCACTGCCAGTTGGTACGACCAGGGATCGAACCTGTGAAGTGATAGACACTTTTGCACTGCAACGCAGTGCCTTAGCAGAGTGAGCTATCTGTCAGCTCCACACTTTCTTTATTTCTTGCTGAGGAAGATTATCAGAATAATTATTTTCTCAGAATAATACTGGCATTTCAATTCCCGCGTAAATTGATACTATAACAAATTCTATCCCAAGAAAATGTAAGGACTGGGAAATTAACAGTCTGCATGGTGTGGATTACAGATTTGTTTGTATGCAATTCAGGGGCTTAGTGAGGCATATTTTAAGCCCCCCATAAATATGTAACCCCCCAAAACAAATTTCCTGCCGAATGTTTGGCTGAAGTTTTCTATTTTATTATAAGCTAATTGCGATCGCTCCATTGTGTCTGTAAAAAGTTGATATTCTGTCTGTCCTAATGTAGATTAATGGCAGCCGCACAAACAAGACAGCCTCAAACAACACAGAATGAAACTATCGGTGATGCACCTTAACAAATGTGTCTTTCTTGCCTGGAAGTTATAATGCATTGACTTTAAGAGACTTTTTGCAAACACACTTCGCATTCAGCATTTTCTGCTAGGTACAGGTATCGCATTTGGGCTATGGAAAAGCTTCAGTAGTAAGCCTTCTTTGGTTAAAAAGGCCAGCAAACATTTTGATTTGTGGCCGGATATACAAGTAGTTTAAAAATTTTGCAAAACAGCAGTCATTTGCGGCTTTATTGATGAATGGGTACAGCTTGAGTTCATTTTAGCCATAAAGGGTAAATCCACTATGCAGTAAAGGTCCGCAAGATGAATTTGGCTCGTGTAAATTTATATAAACCCACGTATAGTTGTTGAATCCGCAGTGCTCCGCTAGTGACAGTAACCTATTGTCTTGATCAGAAGCGCCACGCCAGTGTCACGCTTTTGAGACGACAGTGTTCACACAAGGCTCAAGCGCGTGTCCTTATGCTCTGACCAAAACTTCCAAGGCAGCACTCGGGTTTATTGCAACACGTCATTTTCTTATGATAAATTTAACAATACATAACAAATATTAAGATTCAAATCAAAAACACAGTTTTAGAGTCAGGAATGAAGAACAAATTTTTCCTGGTTTCCAATTCATTGCATCAGTTGAAGGCGCAATTCTGGATCACATAAGTCTGTATCTTGACTGGCCTTCTCTGGCGTCACACACAGCCTGTATTCTGTGATGCATGGTGTCAATCAAATGCCAAATTTCAGCCTGTGTGATGCGGTCCCGTTCCTCCTGGAGTGCTTGACGCTACTGTTGGACTGTGGCTGGTTCTGGATCACGCCTTCTCACCCAGTGATCCACAATATCTCATAGATGTTCTATAGGGTTTAAATCTGGGGAATACGCAGGCCAATCAAGACACTGAACATTATTCTGCCTCAGGTAGACTCTGGCGACGTGGTCTCGCGTTATCCTGTTGCAGCGTTAGGCGATAGCAATGGACGAGTGGAACTGCGACAGGGGTAAGGATGTCATCACGGTAACAGGCCGCACTGAGGTTTCCATCGATGAAAATGATGAAATCTTCTGTCAACTGCTTATTCCAGCCCATTCCATAACACTGGGTCCACCCCAGCGGTCACGTTGCTGGAATGGCAGCGACAGTTTAACGTTCCCGTCACCTACGCCATACACGCAGTCTTCCGTCAGACACACTCAACTTGAAACTGGATTCATTGGAGAAGAGTACCCTGTTCCACCTGAGATCATTCCAGCTCAAATGTCCCCTTGACCATCGCAGACGGACGCGGCGTTGTGCAGGAGTCAACATCAAACCACGGCGGGGACGTCGGTTGTGCAAGTCGGCTTTTCGCAGGTGGTTGCGTACTGTTTGGTTGCTAATCCAGCTCTGGTGACGACCTCTGGTCTGAGCAGCAGTAACTGTAGCTGACAGGAAGCGATTGCACAGGTGCTGGAGGCGAGTATGGTGATCCTGCTGAGGGGTGGTGACACGTGGTCTGGGGACATGTGGTCGATCACCGGTGCTTCTTGTTTCTTTATACTGGCTCCAGAGACGTGATATGGTCGACACATGGACGCCCAGGTTCCTTGCAACCCGTCTTTGCGACATTCCACCGACGGCTCGCTCTCGCTGATTTTGACCTGGGCGCGGCATAGTCACACGTTGACCCAGGATAATGGAAAGGAATATTTAAGTTGCCCATTGCTACGGCTATTTATTGACCAAATTCTTGAAGGATTGGTCAATGAGTTCTACTCAACCTGACGGGATAGGCAAAATTCTAAACAATGTGCAATCAAGCGAAACGAGCTGCCCACTCAACAAAATCAAAACAATTTTCTGAGCTTTTAAGTTTTAGTCGATGTATCATGGCTCAAAAGCAATATCCCATTTTATGTACACCAAATATTTCAAAATTGCATGTGTTGCGTTGGAAGTTTTATTCAGTATATGTTCCATTTTAACGCGCACATTTCAGACGAGAGCAGCAAAAGAGTAGCCGCACTCTCTGATTTGTGTCCTGTTCCTACAATATATGGCATGGTGAGCCAGTAGTGATGACTGAATCAGACAGATTGAGAGCAATCACTTAATTCTGCTGCTTGGGTGGAATGCTATCAAATGACTGCTCTATCAATGCTGAAATCACTAAACAGGCTGCAAAAGCATCCTCAACATTCGGTTATCTTGCTTCAAGATTATGGGACACCCTCAATGTCAGTCTTGCTACCAAACTATCAGTTTATCAGGCTGCTGTATTAACTGTGCAATTTTATTGCTGTGAAACTTGGACACTGTATCAATGTCACGCAAAAAAAGCTTGACGCATGTGCTGTTCAGGAGGATAGCTGGAGTATCTTGGCAGGATTGTATACAAAATACTGAGGCACTCTTTCTCACTCTCGGCCGTACTTGTGGCATAGAGGTCTTCATCTTGGAAGCCTGTTTTAGTTGGGCTGGTCACATGGTTTGGATGGGCGATGAAAGAATACCTACCTTGTGATTTGCTTTATGATGAACTGGCTGATGGTATGCTTCCAGTTGGTGCTCCAAAGAAATGCTATAAAGATCCACTTAAGTGTTCTCTCATTAAATGCTTTATATCAGGCTATATCAGAAAGCACTGCTAGTAAGAGAATGCAATGGAGGGCTGCTTTGAAAGTGGACGTTGCAAAGTTTAACAATGCTAAGTTTGAGGAGAAGTATATAGAGGACTTCTTTGAAAAGAGACAAGCAGAGGTTCGCTAATCTGGAAAAAAAAACTGCATCTAAAAATTTAAAAACAATTTCAGAAAAATATTCTTCAATGTATTTATTGTACAGTGTGTCCCTAAAAAAGGAAACCAAGAATAAATGGTTAATTCTATAACAATTACTTAACATTCTTTGACTAAAAATGGAATTTGGTGTTATATAACTATGTCTTCTGCCTTAAGATATCAAGTAAGAGGAGCTTGTGCCACACTCATGTGAACAACAATGACACTTTTGGAGTAATTCAGTAACCACTTTGTGCCAGATTACATAAAATGATGACAGGCCTAAACACGGATGAACCTGGATGATCAGTTTCAACTTTTCATTGTCGGGGCCATGAGTGCTTTAGGTTGTGTCATGTGTACTGCTTTAAATGTCAACCCTACTAGCTGCATGACATGGGCACAAATCATGCAGCTGACAACAGAACATTGAGTTTTGACAGCAATGACTGACTAATTTTGTGTTCTTTGTATGATGTGAAAAAGTATAAAGTTGTGTTTTTAATAGTCCAGGCCTGATATTGGCCATCACTTTGAAGAGCGCTTCAGACGATGATTGTCATGCTTTGCAGCAAAACGTCTCACAAACATATCCAAATCTAGCTCTTTTGCACGTTGTTTCAATCCTGAGAACAGCTAGATTTCTAAGACGATCGTCTCATGATTGTCAGGCTACATAAACCTCTAGTTATGTGGTGGACTGTCCACCAAGTCGGATATTGCTCCTGCTGTGAGTACTAATAAGCTACGTCAAGAAATGGAATTGCTTGATCTATACTAGTAAATATACGGTAAAATGAGGTAATACGGTAAAAACAACTACATTTCAAGTTTCAATGGAATTTAAGAAATTTTGCCTGGTTTGGCTGACACATGCCAAATTCATTAGGACATACCATCTGTATGTTTACAACAAGGGCTACAGGTAGTAGGTACGGACCCACCCGTATCTTTACCTGTGATAGAATGAGACGAGAGGCTAATAATACCGCTGCCTTACCTTTAGCATACAGGCTAGAGATCATAGACTGTATGAAAAGAAAGACGCAGCACCCTGATCTAAAAAATGAAGCCCATGTGGAAGTACCGTAAAATGGCATTCTATTTAATGGCCAGCGGATGGCGATGTCGGTGGTTGCAGAAAGAAGTTCAATGCTAAAGAAGTCTATGAGAAAATGACCATACTTTCCCACCTGATTTTTCATTTGAATAATGATTTTTCACATTATTTTATGGTAGCTGTAGCAAGTTTCAAGTCTCCGTCGATATATCATGATGTTCATTTTTGTAAATAATGGTCACATATAGACTAGAATAAAGGATAAAGCCAGAATATGCTTTAGGGGCGTGGCTATCCTCTGGTCCTCATCCAATACAGTCAGATCCAGAGCCACGGTCCTCTCCGGATCTTCAATACACGCTCTCGTCCAAAAGAAATCACATTCGGTTTCAAAATGACAACATGGTACAATTCAAATTGGCAAAATCAAGTCTTCCTTTATGGTATGCTGAAACCAATGGGTGATGTAGCTTCGGCCATCATTTTATACAGTCTATGCTAGAGATACGGGTCCGTGCCTGTAGCCACTGCCCTGTCAGTCAGGACCTGGTTTTATTATGCAGCCTCATTACTGTGATATTGATCACATAACACTCAAACTTAACAGCGAACCTCTGGATTCAAACATGCCTGTTTTTGATATGTAGCTAAATGCATCATAAACTGTTCTAGTTTTCACTACAATCAAAACTAACCGAAGCGAAAAATGCTTCAAAAAATCACACGGGAGTGAGTCACTTTTGACCAGCGACTAATGAACGCATTGAACCATCGCCTCTAGCGTACATTCCATTTATTACAAATTTAACTTAACTTCATTCACCGGGGGAAACTGACTTTACTTCGAGAAAGTTGCGTGGCTAAGTGGCTCCACTCAGCTGCGCTGCACGCAGGCTCCAACATGCGTCCATGCCAACTGACACACGCCAGCGCGGAGCAGGGGGCTCGTCACGCAGACTCTGCGTGTTTCATGCAGGACCATCGCAAAGTATTTGAGGAGTTGAATATTATTGACATATATATACAGGGTTTGACATTCCCTCAAAGTTAGTACTGGTCACAAGGACCAGTATAATTTGAAGATCCACTAGTCCTGACCAGATTTCAATGGTCCCAACCTGCAAGTCACAAAGTGACTTGTCCAAGGTTGCCAAGCAACCGAGCCCTCTAGGGGGGTCCGGAAAATTTTAAGATATTAACCCCCCTAAAACAGCATTTTCCTGAATTTTTGCGGTATTTAAGTCACTTAATAATTTAGTGAAAATCACAAGTTTTATGCATAAAAAAGGGAGATATTGTTTCATGCCAAATGTAGTTAGAGACATAAATGAAACATCTATTGCAATAAAAACATTTTATTCTATATTACTCAAAGGTTCACCATCACTGTAAATGGCAAGTAACAGTTCCATTACCAGATCATGCCTACTTATTTCAAATATTATCAATGGACAATTAAGAATGTAAATTATAAACATAGCAGTAAGTTTTATTCAGATATTGCCAAACAAATATGGCAACAGAATGCAATCACAATCACAGAACAGTGATCAATGCTTGATATCATCAAGTTAACAGCATCAAATTGCTTGACATCATCAGCATGTTGGAATCACAAAACTCAATCAAACAGCGATTACACACTTTATTTATATATCTTGGTGATTCTTTATTCATTACACTTCGGAGATGGTCTCTTCTCCTTCAGATGACAAACTAAAGAGTAATGAGTAAATCCCAAAGAAGATGAATCTATAAAGGGTGTAATCGTAAATTAATACAACCTCTTTTAAAATGCCCTTGAAATATCTCAAACAGGATTTTCATTCATGTGAACTTAGTTTTTCAAAACAATTCTTATATAGAGAATCTCACCCAAGTGGCTTCAGATGCAAAATATATCTTCACATCCCCAAAGCTCAATTTTTATCAACTTGTGGTGATATACAAATATGTTTCACAAAGATCGAAACATCAATTCCAGAATAAAGAGGTTGAAAACCATGAAATTACATGATCAGCTGATGATGGTAGGCCTATGTACTATAATTTATAATGTAGTTTGGTTCACAGACAATTTGAGCTAATGTTTCCATGCAAGAAATAAAAGATAATCTTTATCAAGAAGATTTAAACAGTAAAACAAAAGTAATGTGTTGTGTTGTTTTGTGTTGTATTAAAACACAAAAATACGTCGTATTTATGAAGTGAAATTTGGAAGTGACATGCAGACAAAAAGCTATGACCGAAAACCGGACAACACGGACTTTTGACCTACATTTGGAGTTCACGTTATCAGCTGTTATGAGAACTAATTTTACAAGTTATGCATATGAAATAATTTTTTTTTTTTGTGCTTACCTGTAAGGTCGTCCGTTCTTTGCAATAGCATGAGCAGTGCGAAATGGATGAGTAAGACGATTCCAAACTTGTTGATTCATAGTGATCAACATTTTCTCTGCTTGAGTCGTTCCGGGTTTGGCTAGTTTCACTTTCGCTTTATCTGCGAGTTTACGATGGCCATTTGAACTTTGATGAGACTTAATTGCATCAATTTTCATGTTACTACACACAGTAACAAACGAACCTGCTATTTCAGAAACTCTGCACAACTTGCAAAACATTTTGCCAGTACCGTTGGTTTCGTGGTATTCGAACCAACTGAATTCAGTTAGCCATTTTTCTTGAAACAAACGTGTACGTTTTGAAGCACCGTAGCTTCGCTGTCGCTCTAGTTGATCAGATTTGGTTTTTTTACGTGGCGGTGGAGCCAATGGAGGGAAAAAACGATGCATGATTTTGACATTTGAAATGCAGACGGCAACTTCCCGTTTATAAAGACTCGTAACACTGACGAAAGACTCACAGCAATCTTAAAAGCTTTGAACCCGGAAGTTTTTGAAAAGACGTTGTATTTGTAGACTTATTTATTGAGTTTATATTTATTTTCTAATGTAGGCCTATCACGTTTATGAAATGAGAACACATAAAAGTTAATGAGTAAGAGATAACCAGCTGATAATGGAAAATCTACTGGTCCGTCGGGATAGTGAGATTTTTTGTTTCACTGGTCCTGACAAAATTTTACAAGACCCGGGCCAAAGGACCAGCGTGAATGTCAACCCCTGATATATATATATATATATATTTTTTTTTTTTTTTTGGTGAATAAAAGCATCTTTTATTTGATGCTTTGAGGGGCTTTGCTTTGAGGGGCTTTTATACATCGTGGTGATTTGTTTTTTTCTCTTTGAGGCCTGGACTACACGTATCTGGATATTTTTTAAGCGGATACTTTCTATCCACACCACAGAAATATCTCTATCCACACGAAGAGGCAAAACTGAAAACGAACGCCTCTGAAGCTTGCAATGCCATGCCCAGCCGATAGGTGGTGATTAACGAAATGTAAAATACCACAGAAGAAGAACGTAATGAGCATGCGCAGTGAAACGGCAGCAGTTAAGAAATTGCCAGAGATGTTAGGGAGAAGAATTAAATTATTTATTATTAATTGTATAGTTTTTTCTTAATCAGGTTAAGGAGAAAATATGAAATCACTCATTTACTTCACAGTTATTGGGTTAGTAAGAACTGCTGAAAAAGTCAGTTTTTCATATGTCCCATTTGAAATTCAAATATACGCTGATAAACCGGTTTTACTAAATTTGAAATATGTGAATTATGTCACATCATTATACAAAAAATATATGTGCCTACAGTGAGTATTGATAAATTCACTGATTTCACATTTGGAGCTCACCCCACCCGATCCCAACATCATTAAACAGGGAGCAAAATCTGCATTTAGCAAGAGTTAAGCTGTTTGACCAGAATGCCCCAGATTTTGACAAATCTTCGGTAGCTTGCACACCGTTAGTGGCGTGACGCCTAACATTCTTTTTCTTTTTTGCATAATTGCGCTGAAGCGGTTTTTGGAAAAGATTGCTTGAGTAACAATCAAACCATTTAAAAAAAAAATGTATAATCAAGATCGCTACATGAACCGATAATATCAAGAAATTATGAATAAATTGGAAAAAAAGATCACTGATAGGTGTAACTAATAATGGACATAATATCCTACACACAATCTTGTAAGGATGGCATAAATCCAAATAATTAATTGATCCAAAAAATGACAATGAATTACAGTGCTCATTTCTAGCATTTTGTTCGGAGAGGAATTCATTTTAAGTGGGAACTTCAATCTTCAAAATGTCCTCAAAGGTAAAAAAAACATTTGAAATGTCAAGTCTCACGCATTCGCCATAGGTCTCACACATTTTTTAAGCTTATTCACCGTAGTCTGCAAGTATTCATTGAACGCTTAATGAGATTCTCATGTGGTATTAAAATCCATGTGTTATGACCCTGATCTGCCAGACCATGTTTTTGTTTCTGCCTGACTTCCATGTTTATGAATTCTGCTTTGTCTGACCGTGCTCTGTATTTTGTATTGTGATTTAGATGCCTTGCCATGTTTTGTTGTTGCTTTGTCAGTGTATGTCTTCCATATTCCATTGCAGTTATACTCTTGTCCATGTTTTGTCTCATACCATGCATTGCACTTTGTCTCTGGTCTTTTGTCATGTGATAGCTCACTGCCCCAGTATTGGGTGCCACACTTTCGAGTGATTTCATGGTTTCTGGGATTTCAACCATTCTTTCCAATCTCGTTCACTTCCTTTACCTTGCTTTTCTATTTTACTAACAATACTAACAGTTTGTTGTTTTAGTTAAACTTACTTACCAAGACTAACAATGTTTATAGTACTAACTTCCTAACAAGCACTAGGGATTATAAAGCTGCACATTGCTAATTGACTAACAAGCTCTCAGCACTCGCTCTGCTCTAGTCTCCGCCCCTTGCCTTCACTCAATTTACTTTGCTGTGTTTCAGCAGATTTTCTGCACCTGGCTAATCACTGGTCTGCCTCTCACTCTGTGCTCGGTAGAACTCCCTAACCAGAGCCGTATGTTTGTCAGTAGGCTGTCTCTGTGATCCTTGCCCGCGTTTTGGCTGTTGCCAATTTCTAGTAATCAGGAACTTCCTCATGTTCATTCCTTTGTAATTAGTCTGACCTAACTCACCTGTTCCCTATCATAGCATGTGACTTCCCCTCCGTGTATTTAAGCAGTCATTTCACTCACAGCTCTTGTCAGAATGTTTTCCCTGTGCTGCGATTGTTGATTGATTCCTTGTACTCTTCGTGTTATACTTCTGACTGGAACGTCCTGGATTCTGATTTTGGCTTTACCTTTGATATTCCTGTGCCCATGTATTGTACCTGCTTTGTCTGACCCTGAGTTTTGTCTTTTCTGCCCTGCTTACGAACCGGAGTACGTCCATTGGATTTTGCCTTTGGATTTACCTCTGATATTCCTGTGCCTGTGTAGCGAATCTGCTTTGCCCGACCCTGAGTTTTGTGTGCTGCCCTGTGTACGATTTGGATTATGCCCCTGGGATTCTGATTTTGAATTGTGAACTCTGTACCGTTGCCTTCTGCCATGCGGGGGTTCACCCCTCAGCTTTAAACTACTATTTTGCTGGATCTCCTGGGTCTCAAGATTGTTTCCTGAAGGCTACCGTGTGCATTGAGGTTTCCGTTTCACCTGCGTAAAGGTGGACCTCACCACGTGGAAAGGGATTATGCAATTATGACTCTGGACTTCCCGTGCTGCTCATTACTCCGGGATTAGAAACAGTTCATGTGTTTCATGATCGTTTAAATTATTGAAAGACTTGAAACGTCTTCATGCAATTCCATTGCTTTTAATCCCTCAGTAAAGACAAGCCAGAGAATTCCCAAGTCATAATCGAATTCTGCGTCACTAGTGGGGAAATCCACCATAATGCACGTGAAACTGATTAACTCAATGCACGATGACTTAAATTCCGCGAGTAAATTTCTTCAGTGCGCGTTGATTGAATAATTGCTGACTACGGCAGTAACATGAATGCCACTATGAGACTCGCGCCTAATGCGTGAGACTTGGCATCTCTGCAATAAGAAAAATGTGTGTTGGCTACTGGGTTAGCTCACTCAGTTATGGCGCCGTACATAAAGGATACATATTGATAACAATGAGAATACTAGGGCTGAATACTGTAAAATGCGGGCTGTGGTCAAAAGAGCTGAGGAATGCTAGAAGACTGTATGAAAGACAAATTGCAGAGGGGGCAAAAACTAGCCCTAAGCGCTTCTTTCAGTACTGTAGCAGAAAAAGGAAAGTTAAAGAGCTGGTTAAGTGCATAAAGAATAAAAATGGATCGCTGCTATATGATTACAAGCATATTGCGGATGCCTTAAACAGTTACTTTGTTGAGAATTTTACCTCATAGGGGGTCTTTATTTGGCCAGAGGACACGTCAAATGCTCAAGATTATTTAGTGGAAATTGAGGTTCGGGACAATGAAGTATTAGACAAGTTGCATAAACTAAAAGCAGATAAGGCGGCGGGTCCTGATGGCTTATATCCTAGAGTGCTCAGGGAAGCTGGTGAGTTCATCTTTGAGCCGCTATCTGCCATCTTCAGACGGTCTTTAGAAACTGGAGAAATACCAAATGATTGGAAACAGGGCAATATAATACCAATATATAAGAAAGGGGACCGTACCGAGCCAGGAAACTACAGGCCAGTGAGTTTAACTTGCATTTCGTGCAAAATATTGGAATCTATCATAAAAGATGACTTATTTCTTGAACGTAACAGTATCTTGAGGGATAGCCAACATGGTTTTCGGAAGGGAAGGTCATGCCTAACAAAGCTTCTGGAATTTTTTGAAGAGGCCACCAGGACTTACGACCAGAGCAAGGCTAATGACATCATATACTTGGATTTTCAGAAAGCATTTGACACAGTACTGCATAAGAGACTAATTTTTAAAATGAGCTCCATTGGAGCTATACAATAGGTATTCTGGAGTGGATTCAAAACTGGTTACAGGACAGAACACAAAGAGTTGTGGTCAGTGATATCTCATCTGATCTGGGTATGGTGGGGAGTGGCGTCCCCAAGGGATCGGTGTTGGGACCCCTGCTGTTCCTCATTTACATTATGACCTTGATAGGAATATTGAGAGCAGATTGGTTAAATTTGCAGATGATACTAAATTGGGGGGTTTGGAAAATAGTCTAGGGTCCACTAAAGTGATTCAGGACGATTTGGATAGAATCCAGAATTGGGAAGAAATGTGGCAAATAAATTTAACCTAGCAAAATGTAAAGTTGTACATGTAGGTAATAAAAACATTAGACGGGATTACTTCATGGGAGGTTTAAAACTGGAATGTGCTGCACAAGAGAAGGATCTGGGAGTGATTGTTAACCAAACCCTCACAGGTTCTAGCCATTGTGCCGCAGCAGTTAAAAAAGCTAATCGGATGCTAGGATACATCGCCAAAAGTATTGAGTACAAATCTAAGGAGGTGATGCTTCTTTTGTACAACACGTTCGTTAGACCACACCTGGAGTATTTTGTACAGTTCTGGGGACCATACTTTAAGAGAGATATAGAGGCTCTAGAGATTGTTCAGAGAAGAGCCACTAAGCTTATTCCAGGTATAAAAGATGAAAGCTACGAGAAGAGGCTGAAGATCCTTAATCTCTTTAGACTTAGGAAAAGGAGACTCAGGGGTGATTTGATTGAGGTCTTTAAATATGTTAAAGAGATTAACGAAGTGAATCATGTAGGATTCCTTCGACCAAGTGTTGTGAGTAGAACTCGGGGTCACAAATGGAAGTTGACCAAACGTAAATTTAGCACTGATATTCGGAAATATTTCTTCACCCAAAGAGTAATTTCAATGTGGAATAGCTTACCTGACCATATTGTTGAGGCAGAGACCTTGGGGGTTTTCAAGAGCAGGCTTGACCTAAAGCTAGATACCATTGAGTCATTTAGTACCTGAAGGGATATATTCACAATAGTATAAAGAAACTGGAGAGCTTAGTTGGGCTGAAAGGCCCGTTCTTGCCATTCATGTTATGTTATTTTATGTTATTTCCGGAGCTGTACTGACTACCATGGTATGGGTTCGATCCCCGGTCGTACCAACCAGCAGTGGTCGGCAGCTTTTTCAGGGCAACGCACGATTGATTATGGCACTGCAGGTATGCAAATTGGGAAGGGTCTGCCAGGAGGGAATATTAAAAATGGTTGCCTTGTTCGTTGCTCATGTGCCTCCTGTTGGCCAGCTGGGCACTCGTCAGTGAGATTCTAAGCTTGCTCATGTTCAAGTATCCTCCACCCTCGTTCTGAACTTGCTAAATTTTCGACCAATGAGTGTACAAGATGCAGGGGCTGACAGGCGCGTGCTTTGGAGGAGAGCCGTGAACTGTCTCTTCTGCGCTGGCAATAAGAGGTTGCATATGAACAAGGCTGGTACATATTTCTCGAATTGGGCCTTCCAGATTTGGGTGGGATTGAAGATGCCAAATTTAAAAAATACAAATGTGTGATAGCTTGCACTCCTCATTTCCTCAAAAAACTTAAGAACAAATTTACCTGTCAGGTATACTGCCTAGTCTTCTCAAATGAGTGAATCAGTGCTTGGTTACGAAGTAGATGTGAAGATCACGTGAGCACACTCGCAGGCACAATGCGGTAATAATTTATACATTTGCTATCTTTTTGACACAGGTTTTCTTCGGGACACTGAGTCGATTCAATACCGTGAAGACTTCCGTCAAAACCGCTGGAAATTTAACCTCTTCCACTCCGGAGCTGTCATCAGAGGAATATTGGCACTCCCAGGTAAAGTTCAATTTTTTCAATTTCAATTTATTTGTATAGCGTATTTCACAGATAAACTGTCACAAAGATGCTTTACAGTTAGAGATGAAGTTACTGAAAGGGCAGTGCCCAGCCTATTTCCCACTACAGCAAATGAGGAAAAAACAGGGAGAAAAATCCTTGGACAGTGGTGAGAAAAAACTCCCCAGTGGGAAGAAATCTCAGGAGGAACCCGGCTATAGTGGGGAAGCCCATCCTCCACGGGCTAGCTAGTTAATAACAAGATAAAGCAAAATAGGATAAAATGGCAAAACAGTTCCATTAAAGTCCATCTAAACAGTAGCATCAGTTGCTCGAGGAAGTGGCAAGCCGAGGATGGTGCAGAACTGGATCAGGACCGGATCAGGACACCAGCAGGCAGCGCTCATGGTGAGGGACAGGGCTCGGATAGTCCAGGACTCAGGGTTATGGGGGGAAAGATCTTCAGAAAGAGACAGAAAAAAAGTGGGATGAGGCACTGGATAAAACTAATGCGTATTAATAAAAATACAGTCCTGAGTCATGTGCCAAGTGAGAATTTAGGAGCTGACTGATCAGGAAACAGTCAACTCCCCTTCATCCACTTCCTGCAGCACAGAGGCCTACACTTACTCCAGGCTGGAAGATCACTTTTGATTTTCTGAACACTATTACCATATGGACCTCCCCGGTGACTAAGCCGGTGACAAGCCCCACTGGCACCGATAATGCATGCTCAGAGCCACCGGTTCCACATGGATTTGCTTAACACTGATTTCCAATATCTTGTGAACATATCATAAGACAAGGTTGTAGTCAGTCCCACCAGAGCCAATAAATGTTTATACATAACTAATTATGTACTTATTATAGGCTTGGCAAAAAAGAACAGTTTTTAGGCTTCTCTTGAAGATAGTGTGTCTGAAGCCCGATTTTGTCTTGGTTTTGTTCCATAAAATTGGTGCTTTGTAAGAGAATGCTTTGCCTCCAATTGTAATCCTAGATATATTTGGAATTTTCAAGAACTCAAGCACCCTGTGAATGAAGTAATCTTGGTGGAGAGTAAGGAATGTGAAGACTGCAAAAATATTCCTGGGCCAAGTCATTTAAAACTTTGTAAGTCAGTAATAATATTTTGTACTTAATTCTGAATTTTACAGGCAGCCAATGAAGATTTTTGAGCACCAGGCTCAACGTGATCATATTTTTTAGGGTGCTTTCACACCAGCCTCATTTGGCTCGGTTGAATCGCACCAGAATTCATTTCCCTTCTTGGTACGGTTCGTTTGGTTCGGTGTGAAAGCAGCAATCGTACCAGGAATCGCACCAAAAGCGTACCAAAACAAGCGTACTGAGACCTCCTCCTTGAGGGGGCCTCGGTACGCTTTCAAACAAACTCTGGTGCAGTTCGTTATTGTGAGAACGTGAACTGACCTAGATCAGACCCAAGCCGGGGTTTTGGCTACTTGTAATTGATCGTGACGCACTGCTACGGCAAAAAAAAAACCGCCTCGCCTCTGTAAAATGACTTTATATGAACTACAGAAATCCTAAGGACAATCAGATGTTGCCTGCTCTCATTGTTAAGTCAAGATGAGCGCTAATAATTCTTGACCTGTCGTCAATCATTTCGCTTGATGAACGTGTTTTCCAATTAATAAAAATTCGCTTTCGGCAGTAAAACACGCTGCTTTCTTCTTAGTGCAATGTGTGAAACGATGAGAGAAAAATTACTTTGTTCACTCTGCAGTGAAGTTATATGTGAAATCCACCGTCACACACGTGAAACTGATAAACCTCCTTGCACAGAGAATTCAATTATTACATCGCCCACGTGGTGATGGAATAATTGCTGACAGCGTGGGACTCTGAATATGACACTAAACACTCGCGCCGAATACGTGAGAGTTGATGGGTATGCTTATTAATGAAAACAGGCCACACCTGATAATGATGAGTTTTGACCCAACGCTAAAGCCCTCCGCCACAGTTTCAAAAAATCCTGGAGGAAACCATGCAAGCACTCAAAAAATGGGTCTTTTGGACTAAAACAGCTACCGTAGTGAGCTACACAGAGCATTTTGGGATGAGGATGCAGTTTAGTAAACACAGCGTAGCAGGCATGGTGAGAAAATGTGCGCGGCGAAACGTGGAGTCCGGAGGAGGAGCTGGCCCTAATAAACATTTGGTCTGATGACCAAATCTGATCACTACTATCCAAAACGTATAAAAATAGAGAGATTTTTGGTTTGTAGTGACTCGAGATCCGCCTTCATCATTTGCAGTGCACAACAACATTTTGTGTTAGGCATCCGAGCCTTGTTCATGAAAAGTAAACACCAGAAAAAAATGGAAATACAGGCGATGTCGTACATCTTAAGGAGGGCCTCAAGCGACATGCATAGCTGCCTCTCCATTGTACTTCTCTTGTCAGTGTGTCTTGTCTTGTGTGTTGACTTTCGTTTGTTGACTTCCGTGGGCTCTATTAAAAATTATCTGCCTATTCTAACCAATTGAATACAACCTGAGGAAATTCATTCTGAGGTACATCTGGCCAATGGGTGATAGGAATGTTTTCATGTGACTCGTTTCACGGACTCATCAACCGATTCGTACTAAAATAAAAAATGCGGTGTGAAAGGGGATCAAACCTGCTAGCAAATATAACAATGTGTATTTTTTGCACTTGGTCCGCACCAACTGAACCAAACTACTGGTGTGAAAGCGCCCATAGTCCTAGTCAGAACCCTAGCTGCAGCACTCTGCACTAATTGAAGACGTCTCAGGACCGAGCTAGTGCAACCAGACAGTAAGACATTGCAATAGTCCAGCCGAGAGGACAAAAATGCGTGAACCATTTTTTCAGCGTCTTGAAGGGACAACATTTTTCTGAGTTTAGATATGTTTCGAAGATAGAAAAAAGCCACTTGAATGATACTGTTGACGTGAGCCTGGAAAGAGAGTTCTGAATCAAGGGTCACCCCAAGGTTTTTAACGACAGCTTCGGCAGAAACAGAGAGAGGCCATTTAAGTTATGAGAAAACTTAATGAATGAGTCTCTAAGAGATTTGGGACCCAGTACCAATATTTCAGTCTTATCTGGGTTTAGTGAAAGAAAATTTTGCGTCATCCAAGTTTTAACAGCTTTAAGACACATCTCTAATCTAGTAACTGGATCATTTAGAGCTGCATGACCTTGCACAAGAGAGAGCATGCTTATATGCATTAAGGCTCTCTGTCCAAGCACCATGGGATACCTGGAGTTTCGTGGAGCGCCAGTTGCGTTCTAGTTGACAAGATTTTTGCTTTACTGTCCTTGTCTGGTCAGTATACAATGGGGCTGGCCTCTTCTTCTGAGTAATCTTTTTATATTTCAGTGGCGCGACTACATTAAGGGGACAACAGAGAGCATCGGCAAACTTTTCTGCCGTATTGTTAATACAGAGAGCGCTGACTGGATGCTCAAAATAAGATGGGAAAACCTCAGTGAATTTTGTTGTTGCAGTAAAAGTACGACCAGTGTACATCCTAGTTTCTAACAATGCAGGGTAGGTCAATTGTAAGCAGAATGTGATAAAAAAATGGTTTGACAAACTGGGTTTATGTGAATGAATCCTGACCTGCCCAATGTTAATGCCAAAGGTTAAGATCAGGTCTAAAGTATGACCATGAAAATGAGTTTGGTCAACAAGACTGACTGAAGCCGACTGATTCCAAAATGTTAGTGAATGCGGATGTTAGAGAATCATCTGCCCTCTCAAAGTGCTGGTTAAAGTCGCCCAATATAACTATTCTATCATAGCTTCAAACTAAGTCTGAAAGGAATTCTGACAAATCTTGAATAAAGGCAGAGTAAAGGCAAGGGGGCCTGTAGACTGTCACCAGAGCTAAAGGCTGATCAGGGTCAGGGCTCGCACCTGTATCCAGCACTGAAAAATTCATCACTAAAACCTCAAATGTATCAAATATATACTGTAGTTTTGGCTCTGAGTGAATGGAGTCACTATAAAAAGCTGCAACACCCCCACCTCTCTGGCCCAGGCTGGGGTTTTGAGTGTATATAATACCAGGTGGAGAGGCTTCATTCAAAGGTAAGTTTTCATCTAGTCTCAGCCATGTTTCTGTGAGACACATTATATCAAGATAACAATCAGAGATTAATTTGTTCACAAGAGCTGCTTTAGAGTTCAAGGATCTAATATTTAATAGACCAATTTTGAGAGAATATTTATTTATAGGTGGATTGATACAGTTGGTGCTAATGCAAATCAAGTTTTTGTGATGTACTCCGCGATTCTTCTTTCTTAATTTAATTGGAATTCGAGGAACAGACACAATCTCCATAGGGTTTGACCTTATCAACGGTTTATCAAAGCTAAATGTCAGGAATTTTGATTTAGCTCTCGGCAGTCAACTACAGTTATTTAAGTCGTTGGCCGGATTTCTCGACAGAAGTGCAGTGCCCTCTCGAGATGGGTGAGCACCGTCCCTCCTAAAAAGACCAGGTCTTTGCCGGAAAGCTCGCAAATTGTCCACGAAACCGACGTTATTATCTGCGCACCACTCAGACAACCAGTGATTGAGCGAATCTAATCTACTGTACATTTCATCACTACATCGGATGGGGTACGGACCAGAGAAAGTCACTGGCCGTGACATCTTTAGAGCTTGGACGCAGGCCGACTTAAAACTGCTGTTTGTGATCTCCGGTTTTCGTAATCGAATATCATTTGTATCGGCGTAGATAATAATTTTGGAGAACTTGCGTTTGCCCTGATCGAGTAATTTCAGATTCGCCTAGATATTAGTCACACGAGCGCCAGGAATAAAGTTCACTGTGGTAGCCGGTTTAAACACCCGTACATCTCTAACAATTTCTGGTACTCGTTTGTCTGGCTGTAATTCTTCGAGGGGAGCAAATGAATTAAACGGGAAACAGAAAGAGAAATAACATTAACACTAGTTTCAGGCTGGACCAAGAAAGAATCAATAAACTCCTCATTTGACCTAATGTTTTGCTGCGTTTCAATGTAAGTTTCCAGCTGTAAAAACTTTTCAGCTAAGCTAGCATATGAGATAAGACAGGAAAAGAGGTCGGCAAACAAGGGGAAGCCATCATTGTCATTAACTTACGTTAGTAGGACACCTCGTAACCCAATAAAAAAAAGTGCACTGAAGCACACTTAATTTATTGTCCAATTACTTCCATGCATGAATTTGTGATTATTATTATCAAAGTGTACTATTTTCAATATACTAATAATGCACCATGTACAATGTGTATGTTAATGACATATCATTAAGGCTAATAAATACATACTTCAATCCAATTAAGTGTACTTGACTGAACTATTTTGACACACCATTAAACTATACTTGAATGTACTTTAATACTCTTTACATTGTAAGCTTCTATGTGCACACAATTGAAGTGTGCTTAAAGTTCATTTTTTTCCTTTACCTATGTTATCCTTTCAGTTTACTTTTCTTCTAGTTGCACACTAAAAAATTTTCGGTTGAATATAACACAAATTGAGTTCTTCCTGCTACCCAGCACTGGGTCAGATATGAACAAACCCAGAGATTGGTTAACTTGACCCAGCACAATGGGTTGTACAATCAACCCAACTGCATGGGTTGATTGTAAACCCAATAGAGTGACGAAGTCACGCGCCCTCCAGTGGACCCCCTGGGACCTTAAATCTGAAAAAATTTACACGGTAGTCAATGGCGACTATTTTTTGATCCTGTTTGTATTACTGCATGAATTACACATATGATGTTTGTTGATTTAAAAGACAATTTTGGAAGCCAATAAATGAGCAGTTTGTTTAAAAAATTATGAGAAATATTTTGTTTTGCGTGAGACCGCTCAATGAACTACATCTCTCGTCACCGACGCGAGCATGGCCGTCTGCTTGGCACACTTCTGGCTAATAGCCAACAAGCTAAATATATAGCTAGTTGCTAGTAGCTATGTGGGAAGCTACAGCTACTCTGAAGGAAAGATGGCGAGTGGATTCCATAAGAGCTAGTGTACGGGTTCGGCCCTGCAAGTTTTTGGTGAACATAAAAACACTTGAATGCCAGCAGGCTAAAGATATAATATAGCTAAGCATTAAAAAACTATGGATCATTTTAGCTTTTGTCAGTTAACCAACTTGTGAGTTCAACTGGTATCTGAAAAAAATTTACACTTTATTGCTAATACAGATCTTGGTACAGCGTGCAAATCAGTTTTAGTCGCTGATGATTCGTTGGGAAATAACTTGAATTTCCAAAAATATAGCGGTTAGTTTACAAAGATTATGAATACACAAAGAAGCTGTAAATTTAGAGCTCTCAGATAACAAGTGTGTTCACAATGAGATGTTGATTTGTACTAAAATAAGTCCACCGAGGGTTAGCTAGTAATTCCAAATTTAGATAATGCTTGTTAATATTGTATTTTTCTAAATACTTTTGAATAACATGAGTGAGGCCCAATTTCAATATTTTGTAAGATACCACAAGCCTTATGCATAATAAACTTGGTGACAAATCCAGCTAAAACCAATGTAAGCTGATCGAGCAGCTACCCGGTCTGTTGTCAGCTGGTCCATCAGCTTGCACGACCAGGTTCTCCTGCTTTATCCAGAAAGAATAGGTTTTACCTACAGGCTGGATAGTACCATCATAAACCAGCCTGGGACCGTATTTCTATCCATTCCTCTGTAGTTTGTTTGAGACGGGCAGTTTTAGCTATCAGTAGGGGTCTCACCCATATCCATTGTTCAGTAATTTGCTTGTCGCTTGCATGTGTACTATTCAGGCACAGCATACTTTAAACCTTTCTAAAACAAACTGAAACATATGTCCTGCCTATCTTTATTTTATTGCTCAGTCAATCAGTTATGTACTGTTAACAAATTGTAATTTTCTTTTTCTGTTAACGTAAATGGGAGATGACACAAAATCGTTCAGCACTGCCTGAGATTGTGTACTCGGGCAGTTAAAGCATAGCCATGCTGCCTTGTGGGAGATCAGTTTGACGAAAGGAAGACTTCCAATGGAGGAGGGCTGGCAATTCCAAGGTCATCCAACTGATGTCTGGACTGTACCCACAGCATGAGAAGACATGGAGCCTCCTGGTCTCAGACACCGCTACAAACTTTAGGACTCCAATTTATTACTATTAAACTGTATTGGTCATTAATATGACGCAATGAAACACACAACCCCATGTCATTTAATTTATTTGTAATGATGAAAGAGTTAATAGCATTGATTAGCAGCTGGACATGCAGGAACAGGACGGATGGTAATGGAGATGGGAAAAGAGAATAAAGAAAACATGAAATTTCAAATCAAAGCGCATTGCAATTCTTACAGTTGCTGAACTGAGGAAAGATGAGTTCATGACTTCTGCAAAATGTCACAATCAATACATCTACTGGCTGGAGCACAAACAGGTTAAGAGCATTTTTCTTGATTAAAAGCAATGTGAAACTTTGAAACAATATGGAAAAAATATGATTTGCATCCAACCTCCTAGATACTGCAAAGAATGTACTGAACAGTTTTGTGCACCAAGCAGTCGACATGTGACTGCATGTAGGCTGTGGTTTTGGGGTGCATTGGAGCCTTTAAGGTTAGTAAAATGCACGCGCATGAAATTTGTACACTGGTAATCAGAGTTTCCAGAGCCATTTGGTTTTGGGTACGAGTTCCTCAATATCTCAGATACTGGTGAGGTAAAAAATAAAATCCAAAAAAGGTCAGCAACAGTACTTAAAATACTGGCCTGGGTCCTCCTCAGCAGACTCGTTTATTCAATCTTTGTAATTATCAAACTACAATCTTGCCAAAAACAAAACAAGAGCCATCTTGCAATGGCGTATCCCCCTGGCCCCTCACATTCATTGCATGAACTGCTCAAGAAATTCCTAATTACCAAAAGGCACATCTACATATGACACCTGACCTACATGTCAAATTTCGTGAAGAAATACTGAACAGTTTTCAAGTTATGCTCCGGACAAAAGAATATTTACAGACGGACAGAGCGATAGTTATATCCCCCCCCCGCATTATATGCCGGGGGGATAAAAAGCTGACATGCCCATCTCCATAATGAAACACATTAAAAAACTGTCATGCAGGGCTGTCTTACTCCCATCGCTTGAGCTGTTTTTTTTGTTTTTGTTTGCATATTAACATTAAAAGTTACAATCTCTACGTTAAATGAACCATTTCATTAACTCAATCATTGCTGTATAACACTTGGATGAACCGTAAAACACATCTCTATTTAAATTATTCTGCATTTGAAAAGTAAATGGCAGGCCTCACGCTATTAGCGACCATTAGCTGGCTAGCTAGGTGACATTTTGCTAGTTGGGTTACTAGGTAGTTTGTTAAGTTAGTGATGTTCCAAGCACACATTTAACATCATCTTACCTGATACATTTTATCCAGCTACTCCTGGTCCTGCAAAACAAGTAATACCTTTCGTGTGGGATCATTCCGCTACGAAGCACAAAGGCGTCGTAGCTACAGTGGCTGAGGGTAGCTTGAAAACCAGACTTACGCAACATATTAGGTCAGTAGTCTTTTTACTTCCGGATTTTCAGTCGTATATCTAAACACTGATAAGCGCTAATTTCTTGGCTCACAAAATTATCTTTTAAATCAACAAACATGTGTGTAATTCATGGTATAATTCCGACGGGATCGAAAAATTGTTTATGTCTTATCATTGACTACTATACAAATTTTTTTCGAAATAAGGTCCCATGGGGTCCACCTGAAGGGGCGTGACTTTGCCACTCTATGAGGTCTTTGCTAGTCACGTAGGTGGTCACATGATTGCCGAAGCGAAATGTACACAAAGGTTGATCGCAGTGAAAATGGGAAAATATTGTGCTGCTGTTGCTTGCACCAATAATAATGCCATTCAGTCGTCTGGAAAATACGGCAAAATAAGCTTCCACAAAGGTTTTACACAAAATAATGAAGCCCTTTTGAAAGCTTGGCTTGTTAAAATTAAGAGGAATTGACCGTGGAAAGCCTTAAAAACCAACAAAACATTCCGTTCTTTGCTCAGAGCACTTCGAGAAAAGCTGCTTCACGTACCAGAAGTTCACAAGTAAGTCAACAGTTTTGTTGTAATGAAAACTGGTTTTAAAATGAAGATTTATATAAAATTGTGGAAAATACATATTCAACACAAAAATTAACCGTAAGTCTGAACGTCCCCATAACGGGCAATGAATTTGCATAATAAATACAGCATGTTTCCTAATAGCAACCTCGTCATAAATAATATCCACTTAAAGCGAAGAAACTCGGCAAAGTTTGTGATGACGTTTTTACCTAAACCAAACACAATTCAAATACCAAGCAAGTAAATAAGCATCTAGCAAAACATTAAATAAAATCAAAAAAAGATCAGTGCCCTATCGCAGGCATTTCTACTGAATTTGTGCTATGCAAACAAACAATATCTCAAATGAAAAAGGACAGTCCACAGATTCCAACGATATAAGGTTTGTCATTTTAAATTGACACCACACTCAAAGAACAGCAGGCATACACTTTAAATGCTACAGAGATGAGACAATTTTTTCTTACCTTAGATTTTCAGTCATAAAAGCTGTTTGTGGGTAAATCTGCACTTGTTTTACCCAGTCTATCAGAGTCCTCTCGCCATTATGCCATGCACTGGAAGACCCAGGGGCACTCCTGTCATTAGGCGGATTAGACGGATGCTAGGGGCGCTCGCGAGCAGAAAGGGCGCCAGGGAGGGGAGAAGTTTTTTTTTTTTTTTAATCAATACTTTTTATTTCACAATATAAAACAACAACAACAAAGACACAGCAATCTAACAACAGTACATACAGTCGTAAAGTCTTTAAGCAATGGCTAAATAAAGCATTTATATTCAGGCTTAAGTGTCTGTCTGCCTGCAACCTGCCTGCAATTTCGCCACGGCCCCTAGTGGATTGCACAGAGGACACGACCAGTGACTCCTATCCGCCCCCCTGCTCTCTCCTGTAGTCTTACTGCGCTTGCGTCTACTAGTGCTGGTCAACGAATTAGAATAATTTGAAATAGCGCAATCGTTAAATTTTCTTGATGCATTTTTTATGCAGAAAGCGAATCAGGTGTTCACCGCGCCTGTCCTACTTGTTAGAGTAATCACAGAACTCGCTACCTGTAAAAAATTTGCTCAGCTGAGCTTTCCAAAAGGCCCATTTAGGCCATTTAACTGTGACACTGTTGTTTCATTGAATTAGAATAATTCATAAGTCATTTCATTGAATTAGAATAAGTGCTTGAATTTTTGTTTTCTGTGAAGAGTGTTCACTGTGCAGTATAAAGTCAGGGTTGAGTAGAATTTCTAAGTTGTAAAATCAATCATGGGTCAGCAGCGCGACCTCTCAACCGGAATAGTGACTCAAATTCAAGCCCTTCGCTAACCAGGCTTGACCCAAACTAATATTGCTGAGCAGCGCGGCATCAGCCAGTCTTCCATCTGCAAAGCTCTAAAAAAAGACTGCAGCAAGCGCACCAACTGTTCCGGCATCCAAAAAACTTCAGCTCGTGACAACAAGCAGCTGAGAAAGATCGCAGTCAGCAACCGGTTCAAGTCCACTTCTGAGCTCAGCGACTTGTGGAACGAGCAGACCTGAGCTAACGTCTCGAGATCAACCACTTACCGTTGTCTGCGCGAACTCGGCTTCAAATCTCGCGTTCCAGCAGGAAAAACCGATGCTGAACAAGAAACAAATGGAGAAATGGCTGAAGTGGGCCAAAGAACACGGCGAGTGGACTGCTGAAGACTGGCAGAAAGTGGTCTTCAGTGACGAATCACGCTTTTGCATCTCCTTCGGTGACCAAGGTCCTCTTGTCTAGCGTTGTGGTGGCAAAACCTACAATCACGAGTGCGTAAAAAGATGCGTCAAGTCTCCCCAGAGCGTTATGGTCTGGGGATGCATGTCCGCTCGGGGTGTAGGGAGACTCTGCTTCCTCAAGAAGACTGTCAAGGCTGCCGTATACCAAGATGTTCTGGAAACGTTCCTGATTCCGACTGTTGAGGGACAGTTTGGCGAAGAAGACCTCATATTTCAAAAGGATCTTGCACCAGCTCATGCGCCAAAGTCGACCAAAGATTCGCCAAAAAACACCTTGAAGTTTTGGCATGGCCAGTCAACTCGTCTGACCTCAATGTTATTGAAAACCTTTGGGCCATCGTCAAGCAGACAATTTGCGACAGAAAGCCGACTACGCTGGACCAATTGAAGCAGAACATCGCCACTGCCTGGGAAGCTGTGAGTGCGGAAATTTGTGACAAGCTGGTCAAATCGATGCCGAGGAGACTTCAGGCAGTCATACAAGCTAAGGGGGCAGCCACAAAATACTGAGAAAGTGATGATTCTAATTATAATAAAAATTATTCTAATTCAGTGAAACGGTTTCTCAATTATTCTAATTCAATAAAACAACATTGTCACAGTTAAATGGCCTAAATGGGCCTTTTGGAAAGCTCAGCTGAGCAAATTTTTTACAGGTAGCGAGTTCTGTGAATACTCTAACAAGTAGGACAGGCGCGGTGAACACCTGATTTGCTTTCTGCACAAAAAATGCATCAAGAAAATTTTACAATTGCGCTATTTCAAATTATTCTAATTCGTTGATCAGCACTTGTAAGGTAAGTTGGGTTGGTAATTCTCTCTCTGTTGAACCCAACTAGTTACAGACAGGTAACTTGTAAAGCCCTGGCTACACATTCGCGGTTTGCGGCGCTAAAACGCTTTGATTGGAGTAATTGATTTATAATGATCGGGTCCACACATCGGCGGGACAGGGAAAAACATTATGCGTTGTCACCGCCGCGTGAAATTTCAGAAACCTCCGAAGATGGTTTCTGAGCGTATCATGTGACACGTCCAGTTAAGCGTGTTCCATAGTCAGCCAATAGAAATTCAGGAAACTCTCCCACGTGATGATCTGCAGGCCTGACAGATTACAAGCAGAATGGGCCGAAAGGAAGAAGACAATCAAACTAAACGTTTGATTATCGAAGTGATGAAAAACAGAATGCGAGTCTCCCCTAATCTGGTAAAACCTAGTATCTCATTTTGGTAGAAGGTAGGTTAGAACCATTTAGTTCTAATAAGTTACTAGTTAAGTTTCTAAGTTACTAATCATCAAATAAAGTGCCTAGTCACCAATTTGCTCTTTTTTATTGATTTTTTTTTTTAACAGCAAGTTTATCCTGAAGGACTTCAGTTCTTTTGTTTTCTCAGCTTCATTAAAAAGTGAGTGATTTGGTTTTACCAGATTAGGGGAGGAGTTTCCAGCTAACTTGGAGGACAAAGCGTGTACTTTACCTGCTAAGGTGTAGACCGTACACCGCTGCGTATTATGCAGCGTTTGCTCAGAGCGTTTTTCGCGGCTTTTCACGCAGCCGTAACCAGCGTTATAGGCCGCGAATGTGTAGCCAGGCCCTAACACAACACACCCACAGCGCCGCCGTGGCGGCTTATGCATCGCAACGCCATCACTAGTTCACCACACAGAGAGACCACACCAAGCGCAGCCAACAAGGCAATAATAACATAAGGCAGGCCAGACAGAGCGCCGTCAATTATCATGGCTTAATGGCAGTCCAGCATATTGCAGAATGCAGATCAAAAACACAACATACTAGCTAAGCAAATCGTTTGTGTCAAGCCATTTGCTAATGTTTTATTTGAAGTTACAGTGGTCTTGCCATTATAAGTATAGATCATGTGGTCTCACAACAGCTCTTATGATGTTATTGACCACTTTGCTGCTAGAAAAACAAGGCGAGTAAGACTCTAGAATTGAGTTGGGCACGAGTCTATTTGAGGCCATTAGACCACTCCAAATGAAGACAGCATTCTCTGTTAGACTTTACAGATATTTGCTACTTGTTTCCTTGACAATGCTGCCGTTTTTTGAGCCATTTTGTTGTTGTTGGCTAGATGTTGTGGGCTAGATTGAGGCTGTCTTAGGTCCTTCATGGCCCTGTTTATTGCAGTACAATTACTACATATGTATATTGCAACAATTATTTGCACTCTTTCTAGTTTACAGTTTTTACTATTTGTTTTTTTTTTTACTATTTGTAATTTGTTGTGCTTGTATTTTTCTATGATGAGGAAGATTGTTACATTGGGTCGTGATTAGCAATAAATATACGGAGTGTACCCAGTGTGCAGATTCTAATATGACTCGTATACATAACTGAGCAAGTAACAGTGTCTTGCATATTCTGACCATTTTTTCTTTCATAAGCAGTTGCTTACCATTCATGCAGGATAATAGTCGACTTGCAAAATGTCTGAAAATACTTGCATTAAACTCAATCATTAAAGCTGACAAGTTGTAGCATCTTTTCAAATGATCAGTGTGTTTTCTTACAGTACGGCATTATCCATGTAAGCAATTTCCCTTTAATTTCTTGATCAGAAGACTTAAAACTTTACGCAATTAACTTTGTGAACCGTACAATTGGCACTAAATGAAACATTTAGGTCAAAACAGCCTCTTTGTATCACCTGTGGCGAAAATACAGCTCAGGCAGACAAATGAACAGCGTTAAGATCACATGCAACTGTTTGTGGAAAGAATGTACAGTACATTAAAAACTTTGCACTGTGTGAGTCCACAGTATCAAGAAGAGTGGGTTTGCTTATGAGCCCATCTTCTAAAAACAAATACTTGAGAGCACTGGCCGTGGTTTCTGAGGAGAAGAAGAAAAGGATGGGAAATCAACATTATAATCAACCACAATATTCAATATTAGAGAAATGAATCTGAACAAAACAAAACAAAAAAAAAAATAAAAAATCTAAAACACAGGGTGTTAACCACTTTAGAGAATTTAAGCCACATCTTGCAGCATTCTTCAGTGGATGAATTGGCTCAGTTCCTCAGCAGAAAGTTTTATGAGATAAATTTGTCTCATGTGATAACAGCTTGTTCTATTCAGGGTAGATGGTAACCCCCCAATCTCTGTTCAAAGATGGTCTGGTGATAAATCAATGTCCTCTTTATCTTTCTCTGACCATTCATGAAATCGTGGTTGATGACCTTTGACAACTTTCCAGTGGATGGAGTGGTTGGGTATGTTCTGAGACACGTTCAGAATCGCGGGCGCCCGCGGATGCTCGCGAGCGTTTGATCCTGTACGCCTTTGCCGGCCCGGGCGCTTGCGAGCGTACGCGAACTATCGCTTGAGCTGCCTCGCCTAGCGATCCAAGATGGCGTCCAGCCTGAAAATAGGATCGTGTCATCCGGAAATGGGCACGAAACAAAGGATCACTGAATCTTGGCACAGTTTCCTCCACATAGTTTTCAATACGGTCCGTTCCAAGGAGATTCTCGCCTCTTATCATAGAATCTTCTTCACAAATACATAATGTGACCGCCACGGCTGCATCACAATATTCTGAGTCCATCGGTTCAGACAATTCATTTATAACAGCCCGAAGTACGTGGCTGTGTCCCAATTCAGAGGCTGCGTCCTTTGAAGGATGCAGCTGCTGAATTGGGACACAGCCAGACTCTTTCGCTGTGCGTCGCCATTTTGATTACAGACCAAGCGCTCGCCTCCGTACAGAATCAGCGTGAGCACTCGTGCGAGACAGTCGCGCGGGCGCCGGCGGTTCTGAACATGCCTCTGGTATTCAGACTCCTGATGTGTTTCCACAGCCCTGTGTTTCTCCCGCAAAGCTGTAGAAAGTGAGGAAAAATTATCAAGGGATAGCTCAACTTACTTTCAATGGGCAGGTTACGAAGGTCAGAGGAAATATACTGCTTCGTCCACATTGCATTGTAAATCACATTACACCACCGAGTTACTGCCAGGGCTCAGTGTTATTCCCAAAAAATCTGAAAATCTGTTTGTATACCACCAAAAATATTAAGTCCATTTTGTTGAATGAAAATTTGGAAAATTGTTTCCAAAGTATGTCCGAAGACACCGTTTCCTTCACAGTGCTTACACACATTCGGCTGACTCAATTGATTTGCATAAATTAGTTCAATCACCCTCGCTCCTCTAAAAGTTGGGAGAACTTGCCTCAGTCTTGCCTCATGTCTCAGTTGTTACCATGATTGTTCTCCCCTTTTCAACAGTCCTGCATCAGTTTGTCATGGTTTGGTCCCGCCGGCAGGCACTGGGACCATGTACCCAAAGAGTGGAAGGGACCAAAACATACAGGCTGTGTAAAACAAAGAGCTTTTAATAAATATTTTAAAAAGACAATCAAACACAAGGGGAGCAGCAGCACAAAAACAGCAGGGCTTCAGAACCTGAATGCTGCTGCACCAGCCCTTAAATAACACGTCTTCACCTTCACCTCAACAAGCCACACCTGTTGGCCTTTAAGGTGGAGCTGAAGAATGCAGGAGGGGGAAGGACTGCAGGGCAGAACCACCACACAATTTGCCATATTACCGCATCAATCTACCCCCTGCCATCCTTGTTTCTTTCCGCAGTCCCTATCTCATTGATTAATCTCAAGTGTAGATAAGTCGCTAAGTCTCTGCAAGTTGTTGCTAGATTGGTCTGCCTGACTAGAGTTTCCTTGCCAGCTCTTTATGTCAAATCTTTGTGCTCTCTATCTTCAATTAGCTTGGAGGCATCTTCTGCTGATCTGCACTTGGTTCCTTTAGTGCAATTTGTAACAACTACTCCATACATGCCAATTCCACCGCTTTTTGGGCGTTTTTATCAGAATGAAACGGCCCGAAAGCGGTATGCTATTCTATCCTGACTCGCTCATTAGCAAGCTGTGAAGTAATTTTATGGCTCTGCATTTTGTGAAGGTAAAGTTAACTGAATGAAACAAATGTGAGTAAATGTAATTTAGTGGTATAGTCTTATCCCTAGATTCCCCTGGAAGCATATTTACAGCGTAACGTGAGTGACGATATTTTGCTTGTACGCGACTTCATGTTCCACTGAACGTAGAACGTCAGCGCAGCGTCCCACCAGCTGATACAATCGACCTGCTCAGATTTTCCATATTTTGTCATTTTTACCGGCATATTTGTGCAAAAACCTTGAATTCTTTCTGTTATTTTTTCTGATTTAATTGCATTTAATGTCATTTCCGTCTTTGCTGTGCTGTAGAGCCTACTACAGTCCAGCCGTGAACGCTATAGATAAAATTAAAAAAAACTGTACCCGTGTTTTAGTTGAAACAAAATCACGAGTTTGAAAAGTAAGTCATAAACAAATTTTATTTTGAAGATTTGTGGCTAGTTCCTTTTAGTTAAAAGCATATTCCCCTTCTGCCTACCACTACATTGCTTCTGGTGCCAAGAATGTTGCTGCAGTTTGTAGGGCGAAGGCATTTAGGCACATTTTTGGCTTTTATTGCAACGGTCATTAATTCTGCAAAAAAATTGCATCGAAGACTGAAAAGATTAGGATGGTGGTGCATGCAGGGAGGGAATTTCTTGGAATTATGGAAGTGAAGGGAGAAATTTTAGAAAAAGGTTTTGGTGAGAACCAAATGCAAATTAACTAGTTGTGTAGGTTAAAGTCATGTTTCGAGTAAGTTAGGCGCAAGAGAAATAGAAAAAAATTAGTTGAATAAGAGAACTGTGGATTAGTTTTTTTTTTTGTATATTGAAGATAGACACTCCATAGTGTGTGGCGGTAATGCCCCTTAATATTGGTTTACCCACCCTGAAAAAACGAAAAAGAAGAGGAGGAGCACGCCTCTGCTTGTTCCTTTTTTTGGGACTCGGCTAGTGTGGGCTTTTTATTTTCTCTGGGCATGTGCTCAGTAGATGAGGCTCGAATTAGCAGCAGTTGGAGCTAGTTTATTTCACTTGAATTCACTAATTCACTAGTTTATTTCACTAATTCAAGCCTCAAGATTAAGCCTTAGTTTGGATGTTCTTAGTTACGTTGATGAAATACCCCTCAGGATGCCATACTTGCCCTGTTTTGTTGTATTGATTTACACTTGTTCTTGCCAACCACGCTAATGCGCATGCCTGAATATGATGTCAGTGTTTTAGACAAGAAGGATACAGTTGTTCGCTTAAGTGGGTGGGTGGGTGGGGGGGGATTCCGGTGCACGATCTTGCTCCCCAGCCTAGAGAGGGGTTGAACCATTGTTCAGTTCAGTAAGTAGACCGTAGAAGTGAAGTTATGCTCATTCTGATTGAACCAATTAAAACTGAACAAATTAGTTGACTGTTTATTTAAACAATTAATTTGAACCAGTCATCACTTGGGCCAGTAGGCCATGAGTCTAAGTTTTGGCTCTTGCCTTATGAATACTGTAAGCTGATGGGTATAATTTATTTCATTTGGTCTGTGCTCAACAGCAATTGTGATGTGATCGTCTGTTGGGCCTTATGCTCTAAAAATAATGGCTAAACCTGACTTTTTTTTAAAACCCCTGTCCACTGCCCCTCTCAGTGATGACTCAGCCCCACCAACCATAAATCTCTAGTGACGTCCCTGATGGAATCCAAATTAATATGTCTGCATATGTGACTCTGTGAATTCATATCTTGAGTGGCAAATGATGGACATCTTGATCACAACACTGAATTGACTTATTTATTTATTTACTGTTTTATTTTGTAGGCACCAGTGGATAATGAAGTACTCTTGGTCATGATTCAGCGTCTCATAACTGCTTTAGCAGTTCTTCCCCCTGCCCTAGCTCCTGCACAAGCTCAGTCTCCATCATGGCACAAACCAGGTCAGTGTTTTATAGTTTGTGTGTTCTGAGGCCTCACACAGCACAGGGAAACATGAGTGTTAATAGAGAGGCAAAGTCCCGACCCTTCTGGTGTTCCCCATGGGACCTAATTTCAGAAAAAAATAGGTACAATAATAAAACTAATTATTATTATTATTATTATTTAGCATGTAACATTAGATGGTGGCATTGATGCATTTATGGAAAGCCGATCTACCAGGTACTACTGCACTGCCATCAATGGATTGCATTTATCAGTTAAATTAAGGCACCGTCTTCTTGTTATTTTAACTGTAAGCTGAGTCCTGCGCACATGTAACTGTGGTTTACAGTTAACATAACCTCTGTTATGTACCGAGCGTAAAATTATTATTAAATCTTGCAACTTTATCTCCAAACATTGATAATATTGAGGCCTGGAAAAAGGCCAGCAGGGGGCAGAATTGAACCGCAAATGATCCTTATCTAAGATATTTGAATTAATGGCTGGATCATTTAGTCCAATGGAGATTTTAACTAAGACGTTTCTTACATATTGTGACTTCAAACTCAAAGATTGTACGTCCAATCTGCGAAATGGAGGTACCACACGAAAGAGGAGTGCTAAGTAAAATAATGCAAAATTTTGTTTGTTTTGCCAAAAATATGGGAACACGAGCAAGTTATAAAATTTGCAACCTGAATTTTCTTGTCTCATTTAACAATGGAGTTTCGGTAAGCAGTCCCGTCGCTTTTCGGCTCTTACAGCCAAAACTGTTTGTCCAAATGCCCCCATATTTTTGTGACCAGTACAACTTTTTCTCCAACTTGGATATAAAAATACTAATGTGGAGAGAAAATTATGGGAGTTAGAGCAAGTTTAAGAGAAGACTTCTTAAAGGTTTTGCAGATGTTTGCCACTCTAAGTTTGATATCACCACACTCTAAGTTCCCTGAATTAATTGCCAAAAAAATGTTAAAAGTTACAAAAAAGTTGAATAAATAAATAAATTATCCAAGCTTAGACTAAAATTTTCCAGTTTGAATGAAGTTTCTAGCTAAAAGTATGACAGAGTAAAAAATAGCTGAAAATAACTACATTTTAAAAAAATTGTTTCATCGTTTCCTATGGGACAAAATAAAATAAATAAAATTAATAACTCAAAAAGTATCAAAGATATCAAGATAATAAATAATAACAACAAGACTCAGAACAAGCTGAATTTTATTAAGTAAGAATGAAGTTTCTAAGTTAAATTATGTAGAGTAGTGAGTCAGTCCAAAAACTGGAGAATAAAGAAAGAAATAAAGAGTGGGAAGAGCATGAGTGTGCAAGCTTCTTGCTTGCCCACTAATTAATCCTAGGCTTTATTTTGGGCATAATATGAAATAAAACAATCATTGTCACTTCCCAACCCCTGTAAAAACCAACTGCCCTTGCAACTTGGCAAATTACTATTATAAGGGTGTATTTTCCAAGCAGCAGAAAAAAACTGTATCCTGCAGATGAAAGGGTCTGCGAAATGCATGAGTAAATCATTACAAGAATGGAAACCTGAACACAGTGATCTCCAAAAATGTGATCAAAATATTTTTTGATTTCTTCACTAATGTCCAGAACTTCACATTGCATTGCAACTTGTGGATAAAACAAGGAAACAAATAAAAGACAGTGGGCGATTAAGTGCTAGAAACTGAAAAAAATGCTGAATTTGAAAAATGCTTTGAACTGACTGCACTATAATGATTTGTGACCCTGAATACTCAAGTCATTGAGAACAAGTTTGTTTTCTCACATATATGACTCATGAGAGGTGATTTGGGGTGGAATTAAAGGAAACATGAAATTTCTCACAATTGTATATTTATTCACAATTTTCAATCAATTGCCTTAATTTCCTACTAATTTATATCACTCAAATTCTAAGTCTTTACGAGTCACCAGTGTAGAGAAAATTGTGTCCGCTTGCAAAGTGACAGTCACATGACCCTTTGCTTGACTGAGAAAAATATGATAAATGACGGGCTGTTTATTGTCAAAAGTTCTTCCCATTTTTTTTTTTTGAGTCGGAAACTTTTTATAACAAATCCTCTAATTTTAGACTAAAGATAGTAAAATGCTACTGTCTCCCCATAATTCCCTTCATTAGTTTACACATAATTAGCCTAAAAAGTATTGTCTCGTACAACAGATCATTGGTACAGTCCTTTATACAGAACTGCTTAAACCAAATCTCAAGGCAAGTACTTCTCAATGGGTTAGCTCTGCCTTAAAAACAATAGGTGTCTCTTTAATACCTCTCCTCTGTGACAATAGGGGGCATTAGTGAATGGGAAAATTCCCCTGAGGGAAGGCAAGTGACTGTTTCAAGGGTATTCAAGTGGGTGTTCAGAGTTTCTTAATGGCATCAGCCACCGATTCAGAGGTAAGTGAAACATTGAAAATGTTTTGAAATTTAATTTAATTGTTAAATAAATATATATGTGAAAGTCTCATGCATGAACATGCACTGTGGTTGTGTACATTTTATGCACTGTCAGACTGGCAGAATAAAAATTTATAAAATTAAGTACATGCAATGAACCCTTCAAAAGAGAAAAGATCATAATACTTTGTCAACACGCTAGGACATTTTTGCCCCTGAAAACTCCAAAGACCCTGAGCCTAAGGGCGCTTTTACACTAGGTAAGATTGTTCCGTATCGTGCCACAGTACAATTATCCTCCCTCAATGGTCAGCTTTCACTCCAGCAATGTGGAACCGTGCCCGAGTATGGATTACTTTATCAAAATTCCAATAAAGAAGGTAGCAGTATGCTCTAAGGTGGTTTTTAAATATAACAAGAGCAATCAGAGATTTCTGACCTCCACCAAGGGTTGGCATTCCGGATCCTAGATCCAGACTTCGATCCAGATCGCCAACAAAATTTAATGGGTTCTTCCTTGGATCAAGATACACCGGTGTGCCAATTTTTATGATGATCCATTCAGTATTTCACAATGAAATTGAGCGCCATGCTGTCCGCCCTAGGTTTTGAAAATTCAAAGAAAGGCTACTTTCATGATGATCCCTTCTGTAGTTTTTGAGACAAACCGAAACACAGACAAATAAATGCAGGTAATTTTATAAACTCCTTGGCAGAGGTAGAAATATCCACAAAAAATTTTATCCTCTTTTGCTTTATCTTCTTATTAATTAGCTAGTCTGCGGAGGATGGGCTCCCCCACTATAGTCGGGTTCCTCCTGAGATTTCTTCCCACTGGGGAGTTTTTTCTTACCAGTGTTCGAGGATTTTTCTCCCTACTGGGTGTTTTTGCTTCATTTGCTGTAGTGGGGAATAGGCTGGGCACTGCCCTTTCATTTATTTAATCTCTCACTGTAAAGCGTCTTTGTGACAGTCTCTGTGAAAAGTGCTATACAAATAAATAGAAAAATTGAACTTTTCCGTTTCCAGCGGCAGATTAATACCGAAAAAATTAAGGCATCCCATTCAAATCAATGGCTACATCAAAATGACTAATAAAGCCGCTGGAAAACATACTTTTCTATGATTTTTTTTTTAATAGCATCAACGAACACTCAGTTTCACGTCATGTTGTTTTAGGGCCAATTTTAGCATGCCCATTGACAATACATTGGCAGCTGACGGGGGCTAACAAAGCGACCCAAACTTCTCCAAAAAGAGCTTTTTGTCGAAATTTGCGCCTGAACCATTCTATTTCATGGTAAACCAGCGATAAATGAGGCTTAAAGTGCAAAATGGCCGGAGTATTCCTTTAACCAAATGAGCACAACCTTAGTTAGTGATTCTGAGCATTTTTAGAATAAATTTTTTCAGATGAGTATGACAACTCAAATTTTTCATTTCTTACAGAAGATGCCGCCCTTGTCCACAGGAAACAGGCACAGGGTTTCCCTGGACCTGCCAAATATAGTAATGTGATTGTCGCAGCGTTAAACAAGGCCTATGGTCATCTGAAATTGTACTCTGCCATGGAGAAATTGTCTGGCAGGGTTTTGTCTCATGACTGATTCAGTAATCTTTGCGTGTCGACCCAGTGATTGGATACCACTTCTAGGGGACTTCTTAGGGGAGCTAATGAGCGAGCTGAACCCAGCTGATCACATTGTTGAATTTGTGTCCGGAGGCCCAAAGACTTACGGCTATAAGACAATGCTTAGTAAAGCTTGCATGAAAAATAAATGTGTAACCCTCCACAGTACTTACAAACAGGTTGTCAATCTTTCATCCCTCACAGATTTGGTGAGCCATTATGTGCCAAATCAGTCGGTTCCAGCTCGTGAAATTTCAACAACCACGCAGCAAATTGGACGCAATAAAAGAGGTTTTACACTTACAAACCGCTTAGTTCCTAAAAAATTTAGAGTGGTGTACAACAAAAGAGTTCTGCTGCCAGATTTCAAAACTTTACCATATGGCTTCTAAAACTGTGTTTGGGGATGTGGGCTTTGACAACCGTTTTCAACATCCATTTTGTTGCATTGTATCAAACTGTGGCAAAAGTGTCTGTCAGAAAGTTGTTGGAAAATGCCCCCTATGATCTGTCATGTGTGTCGCAGAATATTGTATGGTTTTATTCATGCTGGCAACCTATGTCTGAAGATTTGCACTAGAAAATAAAGAATTTACATTCTTTTGAAAGCCTGCCTGAATCATTGCCTGATGAAACACTGCTTCCTTTGCATAAAACCAATCTGGTTATTATTGATGATCTCATGGAAGCTGCCAGTAATAGCTCCGAAATCAAAAAGGCCTTTGTTAAGTATACGCATCACAGAAATATTAGCATTATTTACCTGGTGCAAAACCTTTTTTTCCAGGGTAAAAAGAGCCACATAATACATCTGAATGCCAACTATATGAGTTTGTTTAAAAACCAAGGAGATAAATTACAAATTAATGTTTTAGTGCGGCAGATGTACCCCAGACATTCCAATTTTATTATTTTTTTGGAGTCTTTTGCTGACGCAACCAAGGGCTCTTACAGGTATATATTGGTGGATCTCAAAGCTGAAACACAAGAGCAGTATCGTCCTAGAAGCGGTTTGTTCCCTCCAGAGTGGTGGTTTAGCTACCGAGGAAAAAAAGTGACGTCAGACCGAATCCTGCAACATTTGTCGTTTCTAAAAGCGCTATTTGGCCATGCACGTCAGCAAAGCGCCATTCTTCAATCTGCCAGCCCAGAACTGATAAAATCTATCAGTGAAATCGTCCTCAATATTTTAAACGGCAATATACCCCTAAAAAGGCATTGACTGAAAAGACTGAAAAAGAGACAGCAGTCTGGAATCAAGATTCTGGCTAAAAAAAAAGGCTCGATTAAATATAAGAGCTGTGATCCAAAAGGGAGGATTTCTTATTCCGCTTCTCAGCATGGCAATACCAAGCGGCAACCTGCAGGGCTGAAAAGTGAAGCAAATACGGAAATGCCAAAAGCTGCAGTTCCTCGAATGGCCACTTGAGGCTGGCTGCAGAAACGAGTCAATCCCCACTGACCCCCATGTTATAAAGAATGAAGAAACAGTATGCAGTGGCTTTACAGCGATTCATTGCAGTTGTTAAGCAAGGTGAAAGCAAAATCAAACATTTTTACATTATCTCTACCCACTGATGGTGTGGAAGAATCCAATACCAAAGATGATCAAAGAAATGGGCCCAACGCCTTGGCTCAAGATGTGATAAAAAGAGTTCAGTCAAGAAGCAAAAAAAAAGGCGCCACATATGTCTTGGAAAAAATTGCCAAATTGGTAGATGTTGCAACATGAAATGATAAAGGGGAATTTATTTTCCGAGGGAAAGCTGTGAGTGGATCACATACCTTGGATCTTAGAAAAAACATTACAGCACCTCATAAGGTTTCTGATGATCGAAGACCACTTGGATGGCAGAAATTTACTAAGGTTTTTGCTATAATTAATTTGCCTCTTCCTGTTGTACCAAATCAGTGGGTCTGCCACAAAATAAGTCCTCATAAAAAAAAACTCTGCACAAATCACCTTTGAAAACAATGGAACCAAGCACTGAAGTGACTGCCACAAGTTTCCTCCACCAGCTTTTTCAAGTCCCATATTACACCGTAATGCATGGCTGTTTTTAATGTATAGCTTCAATGCAATACTTGATGTGCTGTGTGATGGTCCTGCCCTTCAGGCCCTCCCCCCTCCTGCTGTCTGCACCTCCACCTCAACGAGCAACATCTGCTGCTCATTGAGGTGGAGGTGCTGTGAAGACTATAAAGGAGCTGCACTGCCAAACAGTCAGTGCAGCTGCATTCTGTGTTTTACTCTCTGTGTCATGGAGCCCTGTTTTTAGTTGCCGCTGCTCTCCTCTTTGTTTTTATTTTTCAAATTAAATATTTATTTATATTTTTGCTCAGCCTTTGCATTTTGGTCACTTTCTTTGGTGTTGGGTACATGGTCCCAGTAACCTCCGGCTTATTGCCTTCTGCCGGCGGGATTGAACCATGACAGTGCTGTGACAAAAAAAATTCTTTTGAATTACTTTTTTTTTTTGAATGTAATACATAAAATTATACTTTTGCTCACCTGTCTCTTCACTTACAATCATGACATGATTTAAAAGTTATAAAAGAATTTGCAGTCTGACAACACATTTTCTTACACATTTATCTAAACATATTTTATTAACATACTTGGAAAATATAAAGTCATTCATATCAGAGTACAGAGCTATAATTCTACTAAATGGTATTCCTTTGGACCTATGGTGTAGGTAAAAAAAAAGCAGTGTTGCTCGCACAAGGCGCTGAGGGGATCTTGCACCTGAACAGCGTTGTAGACAATTCTATCACAGTTCTTTTGCAGAAAAATATTGATGCTGTCCGGGAAATAAATGTAGTCTGGAGGGTTTCCGTAGGAATCAAAAAATTCCCCCGTTTTGGCATAGCCCACCTAGAGAGCCAACAGGTTCTCCTGGCTTGTTTCGGGGGTGTATATCCAAAACATACGATGCAGGAAAATCATGTAATTTGCTACCAGGAAGCTCATCACTGGGTACGACTCCACTGAAAACTTTCCCCATACATGGATTGTTACTCAAAATCGCTGTAAGGCCTTTGGTGTTCATCATTAATAATAATCGTACAACACGTCTCTCCTCTGTTTCACCTCAACGATACTATCAAAAACAGCGTAGTGTTATGGCCCCAATTTGTTATTACAATTTACAACACAACAGCAACAGCAAGGGATGGCAGACACAATTTAAAACTTAAACACATTTAATTAACAGACAACTAAACAACTAACTAACCTACAATCTACAACTAAGACCAAGATTGAATTACCAGAAAAAAACAGAAATATTTACAGTCCCTTGTTTTGTGGGTTGATTTAGTGATGTCCTGGGTGGGGAAAATGCACACACACAGGCAAAAATCCACAAAAGAAACAAGAAACAGGTCTTAAACAGAATGACAGGTCTGGTCACATTTATCCTTCTTCTTGCAATTTCTCCTACTACTTTACTGTCTCAATTCTTTTCCTTATATACTCTTTTGCAGACCCCACCCACATTTAGACCTTTTTTTTTTATTTTCGGGGACTTGCCCCAGACATGTCCAGGACATGTCTAAACCTAGCTCCAGTCTGAGCTCAATAAAATAAAGGTAAATGCTGCCATCTAGTGGCCTCTATTCACATCACAGTAGACAATCAAATTTACAGTTCTAGGAAGCAGCACTCTGAATGGCATCTCCAGCCGCATGTTACTGCTTTTAACCCTTAGCGCATCATTGGCAACCATAGTTGCCCAATGGTGTTAGATATCAAAACCAGATGCAGTTGAAAACCAATCATGTGGCAACTTGTTTGCAAGAGCTCTTTCAAACAACAACACATGATAGGTTTTCAACAGCTCAGGTTAATTACATTCTTAATTCCTTGAAAATTTATTTGGTGCTCAAAGGGTTAATTAATGACAGATGCTGTCCACAGCCTTCAACGGGTGCAAGGTCGAAAGCATAAAGAGTGTAACCGTCCATATATTTCTGATGGTTTATCAACAGGGGTTGGTCCTTGGGACCCAGAGGCCTGGACCAGGCTTTAGTATTCCCAAACTGCGCTACCATAGTTAAAATCAGGCTGATAAGGCTTGGATGGAAATTATTGCCCATTGACATACAATGCTACAAATTCGGCATTGTAGCGTCTGAAGTTAAATGGGTTCTTGTTATAACCCCCCTTAAATGCATCATTGCCAACCAAATCTATAATAACAGTTTTGGGAAGCTGTCTGAGGAATAAATTCTCCTGATTGCATACACAGCTACCAGTGGCTAGCGAAAAGGTCTTGAGGTTAACCCACTGAATTGGGTATTTAACATTAGAAGTCAACAGAGTCTGCGCATGTCCGAGTTTCATGGCTGGTGATACTGTGACTTTCTTTCACAAACAGTGATGCAGAAATCAATTTAAGCTTGTATTATTCCTGATTTGGGGAAATCAAGCAAATGTCATCCCTACCTCGTACCATTTTAATTTTAATATCAACTCCATTTATCAACATCCTTTCTTGAAAAAACATGTCAGCATGTTTATGACAGGAGCTCAAACGTATTGCTGGCGGCGGTGTATAAACTTTAGCTGTTTAGGCCCACGTTGCTCTGGTTCACGGTGTTTCCATCCATGTTCCTGCTGGTATCTTTGTAAAAGAGTCCAGATGTGAAGTTGTTTGACAAAGTCTCATCTCCATAATTCAGTAGGCATTCAAGAATGGCCCTGTAAGGATGAGTATTGCTGGCCTGTTTGATTAATCGATCCCCAAGCGTAACATCCACTTGTGAAAAAATAGTGGATACGGGGTAATTGATGATGCTGACATTATTAGTTTGATCAGTATTACTGCCATTGGCTCACGTGATTTTGCATTGAAGGTCAAGTAAAGTATTGTTCAAGTCAACATAATCTTCAACATTCCCGACAATGAAGAGCTCAACAGGGCCTGTGTCTGAAACGGCCGACAACAGCAGTACTTCCACATAAATGTTCTTTTCTTTACTTGTTTGAGTGTATGGCACTGCAAAACGATCCAATTTTGATTTCATGAATTTCTCTGACATGCTGTGCATGAAAGCCATTACTTAAAAAATGAACCTGCTTTTTCTCGTTTTTTTCCTCGCTTCTTTTTCTTGTTTGTTTTTCCCCCTTTCTTTTGCTTTTTTTTTTTTTTTTTTGAAGCCCGCCACCACCACCCCTCTTTGGAGGACAACTTTGTTTTTATTTTCAGATGAGAAAATGCAAATTAGACAGCAGAATGAGATTTGTAAGAAAAAAAAAAAGAACAAAATATATAGATATATTGTACATTCAAGAGAAAATAAGGGAAATAAAAGAAAGAAAAAAATATAATAATTAGAACAGAAGAGAGAACTCAACTTGAATTCCAGTAGATAAGTGCATGCAAATTAAACATTGGTGAATGAAGTATGTAACAGATAGGACCACGTGGGGGGTAAGAGCGTGTATCAATGGCAGATGAGTGGATGTTTATTGTGTGAGGCGCGGGCTTAAACACATACATAAAAGGACCCATAAACAGACAGACAGACAGATAAAATGACGGACAAAAGTTGATAATTTAGTGTAAATGTGTGAGTGTGTGTGTGTGTGTGTGCGCGTGTGAGTGTATGTGTACATGTACACAGGTATATCTTCATAATAGTCATAACATATTTATATTATAGTTGATAGTTATAATAATTATATCAAAAATAGTTATAGTGATAGGAATTGTTAAGGGAGCAACAGTTTTTTTTTTTTTTAAGTGGAACTAATGACGATGGCGCAGAGACGACGACAGCAACAACAATTAGTAATAATAATAATAATTTAACATGGCAAACGGCCCGTGACCCCCATCACCCCCGGCCTCCCCGGCCAACCCCCCACCCCATTCCGGACACCACTCACCGCCCTGCCTGCCCCTTCTCCTTCCCTCATTCCCTTTCCCCTTTTCTTTCTCTTGGGGGGGGGATGTGACTCAGCTGGTGTGGTGCATTAAAAAAGTGAGGAATGTGACGCGAAGCCAACCAAAGGCAGCCCCTACGCCCTGCCCCACTCACCCTATTCTTTCAGTGTGTTCTTTCCCTTCCTCTTTCTCCCTCCCTCTCCATCTTCTTCACACTGAACATGGTGTATAACAGAGAGAGAGAGGGGGGGGGGGGAAGAAAAAAAAAAAAAGGGGCAAAGGCATGTAAGCTGGCATTAGCCCAGGCGTGGGGATTGGAAGAAGGCTGAGAGGGCGAAGGCAGGTGCAGGCCACAGAGCCCACGCCGCTCCCCTGACCAAATAATGGGAACATCAATCATACACTCACCATTGTCTTTTAGCAACTGCACATTTATAATTTCTTGTTTAATAAATAATAATAATAATAATAATAATATTTCTGCCCTCGTTACCGCCATCGCCATCAGTTTAAGTTATAAATTTATCATTTATAAGTAATGATTCGTAATATAAGTAATGATTAGCTTGAATGTATGTATGTGTGCTTGTAATGTATTTTGTGTTTGTTTGTATGTACGCATGAATGTAAACTTGTATATAAATGAATTATTGAATTAATGAATGTGCTAAAGGTCATCTGAGATTGGTTCTGTTATATCATGTTCTGTGGGGTCAGATGTTGTGTTTTCCGTAGTAATGTGATGCATCAGATAATTCTTCCATTGTGTGATGTTTGTATTGCTTTTTGATTTCAGTTCATGAGGATTGTTTTCTTGGCAACAGTTAGGGCTATTAGAAGAATTTTTTTATTTGATCTTTTCAAATTTGTAACTGTTGTGTCACCTAGCAAGCAGAGTGGGGGGGACAGAGGGATGTGACAGCCAAAGAGATCAGAGAGTGAATTTGTGACCTTTTCCCAAAACTGTTGAATAGGTGTGCAGTGCCAAATAGCGTGGATATAAGTGTCTGGTTGGATTTGGGTGCAGTTAGAACATGTTTCTGATGTGAAGCCCATTTTAAACATTTTCTGGCCAGTGTAGTGGGTTCTGTGAAGTATTTTGTATTGAATCAACTGTAGGTTTGCATTTTTAGTCATGAAATAAATATTTTGGCAGATTTGGTTCCAGAAGTCAGCATCAGGAGCAATCAGCAGATCTCTTTCCCATTTTCCTGTTGGTATAGAAATAGTTTTATCTGATGTTAAAATTATTCTATATATTTTTGATAGGAGTGTTTTCGTTGAATGAATGTTGATGAGGTCTGAGGCTGATGGTGGTAAGTCAAGGTTGATGGATTTAATGTTACAGGTAGCTTGAATTGATGATTTCAGCTGCAAGTATTCTAGAAACTGATTGCTCCTGATGCCGTGCTCCCGGGCCAGATGAGTGAATGAAACCAGTTTATTATTTTGAGTGATATGTGATAAGTGAGTGATCCCTCTTTCTGACCATGGGAAGAAATGTAATGGTTTTTTACTACTGAGAAAATCGGGGTTATTCCAAATCGGAGTGAATTTTGAAAAAGTTAACGTGGAGTTTGTAATTTTGTGGAATTTCCACCAGTCAGAGTTGCTGATATTGTGAATGTCTTAAAGCAGGGGTAATGTTTGATGGACTGACTGAGAAATGGTAAGTCTGAAATGGGGATATTTTTGCAGTTTGTCTGTTCTATATCCATCCATGTATTATGTAGTTGAAACAAAGATCGTGAGTTTTACTGCGCGATTTATGTTGGTACTCGCCGCTCGGTTGTGGATGGTTGTTGGCCAGGGGGACTGCTTCCTGATCGGTGTTTCTTCGTGGCTGGGTTCGAGGGAAAGAGCTTGGTGCTTCTTCGAAAAGAAGAGAGTGCGTCCCAATTTCGTTGTTGGCTGGGCTTGGTGTGACAAACTTTTAATTAAAACTTTTAACTACTACACAAGTGTGGCACTATTACATCCAGATTCTGGGACTCTATATCCGTAATCTTCTCTTTACAGGTGTGCACTGCAAGTACGTGCAAGATGCCACCTAAAAGAGGTGGATTTAATGATGAGGAAATGGAGGAGATAAAGAAGTCACTGAATTTTATGTCCGAGGAAATATCAACAATCCTGAAACAGCAGAAACTGATTATGGACTTAATGGGGGACATTAAAGATCTTCGGAGGCATAACGAGGAGAAGGATAAGAAAATCGCTGTCTTGGAATGCCGGGTGTCTGAATTGGAGCAATACTCCAGAATGAATGACGTCATTATCAACGGACTGGACACCACACACCGGTCGTATGCCACAGCAACAGCAGCAAATCGTGATCCGTCTGATCAAGAGCTCCTCTCCTTAGAACAGCAGGTTATAGCTTTCTTTAATAGCAGGGATATAAATGTTGAGGGTAAGGAAATAGAGGGGTGTCACGTTCTCCCAAGGAAAAATAAAACTGAGAAACCTGCCATTATTATTCGCTTTGTAAACAGAAAACAAAAGAATGAACTGCTTAAACAAGGACGAAAGCTGAAAGGAACAAATGTTTATGTCAATGAACACCTCACAAAGAAAAATGCTGATATTGCAAGGCTGGCGAGACAATTAAAAAAGCAGAAAAAAATTCAGTCGACGTGGACATCAAATTGTAAGGTGTTCATCAAGATGAATGGGACTCCAGAGCAGGCAAAAGTTTTAGTCATCAGAGAGCAATCAGAACTGGAAAAATACCAGTAATGCACTGATTTGTGATACCAATGACTGTTATTTAGTGTATTGGATGATGTATGATGTATTGTTGATGTGATTGTAAATTTTATAACACTGATGTTTGATAGATTGCATATTAATACCTGTGATCACACCGATCACAGGCTAGTAGAGCATGAAAATAACATTGACCCAGACAAAAATCTCTTTAATAACCTGACAAATGACTGCACTTATTACACCGATGATCGATTTGGTAGGGAAATAAAGGTAGAAGATGGCCTTACAATGATTCACTTCAATAGTAGAAGTTTATATGCGAATTTTGAAACCATTAAGGAATATCTGAGACAGTTTAAAAGAACATTCAGTTTAATAGCCATAACAGAAACATGGATAACTCCTGAAAAGAGTGGAGACTTTGAATTGAATGGGTATGAATTCCTTCATTTAGATAGGAAAAATAAAAAAGGAGGTGGGGTGGGACTGTATATTGATAAAGACCTAAACTATAAAAGAGTTGAAAAGATGACAACCATTATTGATGATGTGATGGAATGTATAACGATTGAAATCTGTATGGAAAAAAAGAAAAACATAATCTTCAGTTGTATATATAGAACTCCAGGATCCAATATTGACATTTTTACTAACTGCATGGAGGGATTATTTACAAACTTATACCACAAAGGGCTGTTTACTTGTGGAGACTTTAATATAGACTTACTAAATCCAAATCATAACAAAAGTGTAGATGAATTTATAGATGCCATGTTCAGCATGGGGCTATTTCCCCTAATAACAAGACCAAGTAGAGTAACAACACATAGTGCCACTTTAATAGATAACATATTTACAAATATAATGGATGATAACATTAAAAGTGGGTTATTAATCAATGATATCAGTGATCATCTACCAGTTTTTGCTGCTTATGATTGTAATTGCAAGGGCAACAGAATCAAAAGTAACATTATGTATAAAAGAATCCGTACAGAGAAGACATTAAACATCTTTAAAAATGAGTTGCTAAAGCAAAATTGGAATATCATATATGAAGAGACTGATATTAACAAAGCATATGAAACATTTTTACAGATATTTAAAATACTATATGATAAAAACTGTCCAGTAGTACAATGTAACATGAAACGAAACTACACAGGAAGACCATGGATGACTAAAGGGCTACAAAATTCCTGCAAAAAAAAGAATGCCTTATATCGAGAATTTATTAAGCATAGAACTATTGAAGCAGAAAATAAATATAAAAAATATAAAAATAAGTTAACCAATTTAATGAGAACGTGTAAAAAAGAGTACTTTAGTAATAAATTAGAATATAATAAAAATAACACAAAAGCGTTATGGAGTACACTAAACAGTGTAATTAAAAATGACAAAAAACATGATCGATATCCTCAGTATTTCATAGATGAAGGAAGCTGTGTTAAGAAAATGAAGGATGTAGCAGATGGATTCAACTCATTTTTTGTAAATATAGGACCAAAACTATCAGAGGAAATAATGGTGGAGGGAACAGAAATTGATCCAACAGACTATGTTGAGAGGAATAATAGTTCAATGTTTTTAACAGCTGTAGAAGAAAAAGAAATTTATGATGTAGTCAAAGGATTTAAGAACAAAAACAGTATAGATTGTGATGATATTGACATGTTGACTGTGTAGAATGTTATTGATGGTATTACTAAGCCACTTATGTATATTTTTAACCTGTCTCTTCAAAATGGGTTATTTCCAAATAAGATGAAAGTAGCAAAAGTTGTTCCCATTTACAAAGCAGGCGATAAACACTACTTCACTAATTATAGGCCGATATCAGTGCTTTCCCAATTTTCAAAAATATTAGAAAAAGTATTCATAAAACGATTTGATGGTTTTGTTGAGAAACACAAGTTGTTAACAGACAGTCAGTATGGATTTAGAAATAATAGATCGACAGCCATGGCACTGTTAGAATTGGTAGAAGAAATAACACACTGTATCGATACAAAGAAGTACGCAATGGGAGTGTTTTTAGATCTCAAGAAAGCATTTGACACAGTCAATCATGACATATTGATTAGAAAATTGGAGAAATATGGTTTCCGAGGTCATGTTTTGGATTGGCTGAAGAGTTATATACTAAACAGACAGCAATTTGTACAAATAAATCAGAATACATCAGGTTTTATGAATATTACATGTGGCGTGCCTCAAGGATCCGTTTTAGGACCAAAACTATTTATTATGTATATTAATGATATTTGCAGGGTATCAAATGTATTAAGATTTGTGTTATTTGCAGATGACACAAATATTTTTTGTTCAGATGTGGAATTACAGCAGCTTTTGGAGGTGATTACGAAGGAAATGAATACCTTAAAAGGGTGGTTTGATGCTAACAAATTGTCTTTAAATCTGAACAAAACTAATTTTATGTTGTTTGGACATTATTAAAGAAATATAGATATAAAATTAAACATTGATAATATTAGCATAGAAAGAGTAAATGAAATCAAATTCCTTAGTGTAATTCTAGACCACAAAATCTGCTGGAAACCACATATTAAATATGTTCGGGGTAAGCTGGCACGGAGCATTGCCATCCTGGGAAAAGCAAGGCAGATCTTCAACATGAAAGCTCTATATATTTTATATTGGGCATTAATTTTACCTTATCTGACCTATTGTGTAGAGGTATGGGGAAACACATATAAAAGTAATCTTCAAACAATAAATATAATGCAGAAAAGGGCTATCAGATTCATCCACAATGTAGGATTTAGAGACCACACAAATAGACTTTTCTTAAAACTGCAAGGTCTAAAATTTCAAGATCTGATTGAGTTTAAAACGGCACAAATAATATTTAAAGCAGAAAATAACTTACTCCCAGGAAACATAAATAAACTGTTCTCAGAGAGAGAAGGAGGCTATAATCTAAGAGGGGAACTGAACTTAAAAATAAATCGTGTCAGAACTACCTTGAAAAGCATGTGTGTCTCAGTCTCTGGGGTCAAATTATGGAACAGTTTAACAGATGAATTAAGGAAATGTAAAACCATTGGCAAGTTTAAAAAAACATATAAAAAACAAATTTTAAATAAATATAAGGATGAGGAACAGCAGTTTGACCCAGGATGGTAATGGCAGGGTTAAGAAAAATGTGGATACATTGTCTTGTCATGTCTTCTTCTGTGTGTGCGCAGGGGGTTCTAGAAGTATAGAAATTCACTATTATATACAGGTGTAATATTCTGTGTATATTTGTATATAAGTAGCTTATTGAATATTATAGTCAACAAATTGTAAGTACCATTGGTTCTTGAATAGACGGTGAATGTTGTAAATATAATAATAGAGAATTTAATAACTTGACTGTAGAATATGGTAATACAAGGGGTAGGATTAAATAAGTTTTTACTTCTTCCTACTCCTTTTCGAGCATACAATCTTGCTGCTCATGCAAGACAGTTATCAACAGTTTGCTTTTTGTTTTTGTTTTGGTATTGGCATGGTGGCTATTTGTTTTGGTGATTATCTCTGTTTTATCTTTTAACGTGTTCGAAATAAAGATTTCATTTCATTTCATCTGATTGGTGGAGATGAATCCATTTGAATAAGTACTGAAGCTGATTTGCAATGTAGTAGTACAAGAAATTTGGTGCTGCAAGTCCTCCCTGTGCTTTGGGTTTTTGTAGGGTTGTTAATTTAATTCTTGGGGTCTTGTTTTTACAGTAAAATTTGGTAATGATTGAATCTAATGATTTGAACCAGGAAGTAGTAGGGTGGGTGGGAGTCATAGAAAATAAATAATTAATTCTGGGAAGTATGGTCATTTTTATTGTGGCAATTCCACCTGTTATTGAGAGTGGTAAATTCATCCAGCGGAGGAGGTTGTCAGTTGTCGTCTTTAGCAAGGGGGCGTGATTAAGGTTGAATAATTCTGACAGCCTGGGAGAAATATTGATACCTAGATAAGTAATGTGAGTAGTGCATAAAGGAATTGGTGGGGTGAATCCCACATCCCAACTGTTAGGTTGCAGAGGTAAGATTGAGGATTTATGCCAGTATATTGAATAATTGGAGATTTTAGAGAATGTGTCAAAAACTCTGATTGTTTCTAGTAGTGATGAGAGGGGATTTTTTAAGAAAAGCAAAATATCGTCAGCATAGAGACTGATTTTATGATGTTCATTTTGTGTTTTGAATCCTTGAATGTTGACGTTTTGGCGGATGGCTGCTGCTAATGGTTCAATGAAAATGGTGAATAAAGATGGAGAAAGTGGGCATCCTTGCCTAGTCCTTGCCAGCATCCATACCACTATTCGATCGGCTTCAGCTGCGTGGCTGAAGCTAAGCAGGTGTGGGCTTGGCCAGTACTTGGATGGGAGACCACTGAGGAAAACTAGGTTGCTGCTGGAAGAGGTGTTGGTGGGCCAGTAGGTTGCGATCTTCCCTCTGGCGGGATAATCCCCAATGCCCCAATGCAGTGACGGGGACACTGTACTGAAGGAGACGCCGTCTTTCGGATGAGACGTTAAACCGAGGTCCTGACTCACAGTGGTCATTAAAGATCCTATGATACTCTTCGATAACAGTAGGGGGTTCCCCGGTGTCATGGCTAAAGTCCCAACCTGGCTCTTTCGATCTGCCGCCTAATCATCCCCTGATCTAATTGACTGTGCAATTCCTCTGTCCCTCCCCACCTCCTCCCCCAGGGCTGCCTTGAAAAAGAGATTTCAATCTCAATCTTTTCCCTGGTTAAATAAGGGTAAAATAAAAATAAATAAAGTCCCCCTGTGTAATGTGAATCATTGTGAAGTTAGTCCATTAGGGATGACTGTGGCTGTGGGTGCAGTGTACAGAATTTTCACCTAGTTAATAAATGACTCCCCAAAGCCAAATTTTTGCATTGTTGATATGAGAAATGACCAGTTAACCCTGTCAAAAGCTTTTTCTGCATCTAGAGAAACAATGACGGTTGGTATGTCCTTTAGTGCCGAGTGATCCATAATATTAAAAAGTCTGCGTGTGTTACTGGATGAATGTCTACCTTTAATAAAGCCAGTCTGATCAGGGTGAATTATGGATGAGATTATTATTTCCATTCTGTGAGCGAGTGTTTTAGTGATGATTTTCAGATCAACATTGAGCAGTGATAGGGGGTGATAGCTGGTAGGAAGGGATGGATCTTTGTTTGGTTTCAAAAGAAGCGATATTGTGGCAATGTTCATGTTAGCTGGTAATTTTGAGTTCTGTTTTATTTCGGTTATTACTCTTTGGAATAGAGGGGCAAGAATGGACCAGAAGTGTTTGTAGAACTCAGCAGGGAAGCCATCAGGTCCCGGTGTTCTATTGTTGGGCATAAGTTTGAGGGCGCTAGCGAGTTCCTTATCAGTTATTGGTGATTCAAGTGTTGTAATTTGATCTTGAGTGAGCTGTGGTAGGTTGATGCTGCTGAGAAATGAGTCAATATCTAACTGTTCTGGGTCCTTTTTGGACGAAGATAAGTTGGTATAGAATTCTTTGAAAATGCTGTTTATTTCTTCAGGTGATTGTGATGGCTTCCCTGTTGAGTCCCTTATGACAGAAATCGTTGCTTTTTCTGTTTTTTTGTTGTGTTTAATTTGGTTTGATAAGTATTTACCAGATTTATTATTATGATGGAAGTGTACTTGACGGAGTCTAGGAATTAAAAATTGAATTTTCTTGTTTGTAATTTCGTTCAGTTGAAATTTATATTTTCTTAATTCATTCTGTGTGTCTTCAGTTGGGTTATTTGCATTAATGTCTTCGAGGAGTTGAATTTTTTGTTCCAGATCGGATTCTTGCTCTTGTTGTTTCTTTTTTTTGTAAGTGGAGTATGAAATGATAATTCTTCTTAAGACTGCTTTTCCTGTTTCCCAAATGATGGACGGAGATGACTCTGGGGAATCATTTATTTCTAGGAAGGATGCCCACTCCTTTTTAATGAGGTTACTGAAATCAGGGTCTGTGAGGAGTGATGTATTAAAGCGCCACCTGGTGTTATGTTTATGTGAAGGAGTTCTATTCCATGTGAATGTTATTGGAGCATGGTCACTGATTATTATTGAGTGTGTCTTTGAATCTGAAATATTAGGTATAATTGAGTTGCTTGTCAAGAAGTAATCGATGCGTGAGTATGATTGATGAACCGATGAGAAAAAAGAGTATTGCCTTACTGAAGGGTGTTGAAGCCGCCAACTATCACCAAGACCAAAATCGCCCATGAACTGTTTTATTGTTTCTGTTGACTGCCAGGTGCGCCTGTTATGTGAAGTATTGCTTTTGTCTATTAGCAGATTGATGACTGTATTGAAATCGCCTCCTATGATAATTGGGCAGTTTGAGTTAGCTGAGATAGAAGAGAAAAAGGTGTGAAAAAAAGATGGGTCGTCGGTGTTGGGGCCGTAAATATTGCAAATTGTGACCGGTTTATTGTCGATTGAAACATTAATAATGATAAATCGTCCTTCTGGATCTGTAATGGTGGAATTGTGGATAAATGTGATTTTGTTGCAAATAAGAATGGAAACTTTTCTTTGTTTAGTGTTGTAATAAGCTGGAAACACTTAACTGTAATGTGCTGATATCAATTTGTTGTGCTTTGATTCAGAGAGATGGGTTTCTTGAAGTAAACATATGTCTGCTTTAAGTTTGGATAATTGGGTGAATATTCGTAATTTTTTTGCCTGGGAGCCAATTCCACGAATATTCCAAGATAGAAATTTTAATGATGACATTTTAAGGGGATACTAAATATCTAACATTAATACTCCTATATATACACATACACATACAAATATACATACATATACACATACATGTGTGTGTGTCTGTGTGTGTGTGTGTGTGTGTGTGTGTGTGCGCTCGCCTGTTTGTATGCGAGTGCATGTGTATATGAATTTGTCTGTAGATCAGTGTGTTGGTGAGTTTGACCTGAAAACATAAGACGGCAACCTGAGACAGACAAAGAAACAAATATTGCCACAGAAACCCAGACAGCGAGTACACAGAACAACATTCAAAAGAGTGGTAAGGATTAGAGTAAGTAGACTACAGTGAGACTAGGTGCAATAATGTATGTATGGGAATTGTTACAATAATAACAGTAATAATAATAATGATAACAATAATAATAATAACATCATCAACAATACAGTAGATATATGTAGTATAGTGCTTCAGTATATACTGGTATAAGTACAATATTTATTTTTAAAAAAATTAGTATAATAAATGATAATATGATAATGTATATATGATTGTGTTATATACACAATATGAATATGATACATAGCACAGATACAATAGTTAATAATAATAGTATTATAATAAAAATAATAATGTAATATTGAGATATGGTAGTGTGTATAATAATATGATACTATACATAAGTACAATACTAAACAATTATAACAATCATAGTTTTTACAGTCCATTATCATATTCACATCATTTCAATCATTACATATACGCATATTTATATTTACTTGTGGTGTCTTCGGATTTTGGAGATAGACACTGCATGACAGAGTGTTTTATCTGTATGTGAGAGTAGCTATGTGAACAGCGGGTATGAGAATGTGTGATAGTAGGATGGTTCAGAAAAGCCAGGGGGATACATCTTTATCTCGGTATAACTGTCCATTTATGTATAATTTATCAAGTGAGATGATTGCTTTTTTTCCTTCAGCCATTGCCTTCTTTAGGATGGGGAATAACTGTTTGCGCCTTTGCATGATTTCTTTAGGGTATTGATCATTGAGTCCGAAGTCCGTTCCTTTGAGCTGCCTGCCTTGTCGCTATACTCGTTGTTTTTGTTTAAAATGCTCGAATTTCGCAATGATGGGCCGGGGTCCATTGCTAAGATGGTTTTTTGGTCCGAGACGATGAACGCGGTGGAATGTGATATTGTTGACAGTTCCTGCGGGTAGTTTGAGCTGTTTAGACATGAATTCCTTTACAGATGATTCCGGGTCTTCAGCCGGTTTTTCGGGAATGCCGGAGAAAACGAGATTGTCTCTCATACTGCGTGCTTGTAAATCGAGGATGGTTTCTTTCATGGTTTTATTGTCGGCGGTGGTAAATGCAAGTTGGTCAGTAAGTGTGTTGACGGAATGCTGCAGAGATTTGTTTTCCTTAGTGAAGGCTGTAGCGCAGTGACTGGAATTCCTTATGTAGCACTTCAATGAGTGTGATTCTGGCGTCCAGTCCGGTGAGTTTATTTTCAATGGAAATGAGGTGAATCTGGACGGGGTCTCTTACTCAAAGGTGTGGATGAACTGGTGGCTTTCGCTGGTTCAGTGCGGTCTATGTTGATTTCCTTATTCATATTGTCGATTCTGTCAACTCGTCGAAATAATCCAATAGGGCTTCCAGGTCGATTGATAGTATTCCAGTTTGAATGGCGATGAAAAGTAGATGACAAAAAGAATAGAAAAAGAAAACAAGAGTTGGAAAGAGGAAAATAAAAAAATGTTTAGGCTAGTTTACAAGTTAGCTAGATTGCTACTGAGGTGTTACTCTAGTAGCTGAGAGCCGCCATACTGAATCTCTGCACAGTCTCGCGGGAGTTGCGTTCACACCAGCATGACGATCTCTCCCACTACTTCCACTACTTTTGCTCTTTTCAAAATGCGCGTAGAGTGCTTGTTACCTAGCGTCTTTTAGACTTTATGGAGACACGCCCTCGTGGCGGTCTTTTCTCTGGGCGTTGTGCCATCACCATGAGACCTGACTCTTCCTGACTGCCAGTTCGCAAGCGGCTCGCTACAACTTCATTTATCTTTAGCTATTTTCTAAGCGGCTGAGGACAAATGTGGTACGGTTATATTGAACCCTGTCTTAAGTAACGGTAGAGCCATTCGGAATAAACCTCCGAAAATTCCTCCAAAGCCATTGCCATACATGACAGTACCCAGGGCTGGACTGGGACAAAAACAGCCCTGGCACTTTCGGCAATGTTACCAAAGTTTAAATTAAGCTCAGTCATAGCCCACATGCCCTGGAACTCCACACAGAAAGGTCCCAGGCCAGAATCGAACCTTCTTGCTGTGTGGTGGCAGTGCTAATCACTGCACCACCATGATAAAGAAAAAATTATTATTGTTCATATATTTACATGAATGAATGTGAAAAAGGAATGTGACTTTGGGCCATTTATAATTTTTCAATGAGACCGTTGCACTATTTGGATTGATTCATACATAACCTTTTCCAGTGTCTGCTTACTTTATTCTCGAAGCTTTTCCACCTCTCCGCTGCTTTCTGAAATTTTTTTCTGATCTCGTAGTCATTGAAAAGTGTTTTTAGACTGTTAACGCAACAGGGGACGAGCAAGACCATTGGTCAAACTAATTTCCCAGCAAGCCTGCCTTCTTAAACTTTTAGGAAGAAAACAACAACATTAAATAAACTGCACATGGCTTACGCCTATGCATTTTTTTATTTGCAAGAATGCAGTTTTTTGGTAATTCCTAAATCATTAAACAAATATATACAAATAGATACTGAAAAATGGCCAAGATGCAAGAGAACGGGACTAGTGAAGTTGAACAATAAAAAAGTGGTATGGAATGACAAACCTGATAAAATTAAACGTGTGTATCTCTACAATGATTATGTATCTGGTGGCCTAAAATTATTACATTTAAAAGCTTTAAATCTTTCACTGAAGGCCTCCCTTATTCCAAAATTCTATTTCAATTCAAACTTGTTTTCTAGTAAGTTACTTAAAAGTGTCCATCCTATGTTTGAAAAAGGATTCTTCCCATTCCTGCAGATTGAACCTGTGCATATCAAGTTAATTACTGACATGTTTTTCAGTGTCTCCACCTTTCTGGAAGAAGCTCTACAGAGTTAGTTGCAATTTCAGTTTCATCCACCAGAAAATACAGAACAAGTTCTACAACAAATAATATGGTTAAATTCCAATATACTTGTTGATAGAAGAATGATTTTCGGGAATCGCATGTTCGATAACTGAATTATTTTTTTAAAGGATATAGTGAATGAGGAAAATATAATTATGTCCGGAGTGTACGGAGGTGGGGTATTCGACAAAGGTTAGTACTCGTTATCATGTTTCAATACACCCCAAGTCAATTTCACACCGGAATTCTCCTTTAAAGGCCACGTTTTATACAAGTCCTGAAGGCCGGCTTTGACACCAGTTTTTCTATCAACGCATGCTTTGAACACCACCCATCACCACATCACCCATCACCACTGTTCAGCTCCCCCTGGGTAAGTTTCATTATATTATTATTTTGACAAGATTTTCATTCATCTATTCAATCAAACATGCATTGGCTACCCCAGCAAGCTCCACTCCCTTTGACTTCCCTCACTCACTCTGTCTTTGCACACACACCAAAAGAGGGAGAGAAGGGAATAAAACCTACGGAATGGAAAACTTTGGATACTCTATAACAATCCTTATTTCGCATCGAACTTTCGTCTTTTCACTCACATCTCGCCGACAGACTTTACCGGTAAATAATTTTATCTTTCTTCCTTTCCTTTTCCTTTCTGCACATTTATTCACTTCATGCACCGCTATTTTCAGCATGCTTTCGCCATCGCAGTATTTTCCCATTTTAACACTTTTTGCTCTCATTTTTTCGCTTTCAGACACTATTACCAATATGTCGCCCACAACTTTAAAAGGTTACCAATTCTAATCCCTATCACCGTGTTGGGCATGGGTCTCAATAGAAGGATCCGGATTTCTGCCAGGCTCCAGCTGGTGGGTGTAGTAATGAGGTTTAAAAATGTGACACACCCAACCCAGCTAGATCAATCTAGAAAGTAACAGCTTGAAACATCCCTGTGTTTAATGCTGGTCATCTTCACAGCTTAGGATGAGGGGTGCCGGAAAATTTTATTGGTGGGAGAGGTCCAGCAGACGGAATTAAAGGGGTCCCCAAAATTGAGGTAGATAAGCTCATTGAGATAAAGGATGAAACCGGGTGCGAAATGTTCAGCAAACCCGCCTGGTTCAGGATAACGGACTGGGCATATAACGGGATCCTATGCCTAATCTGTCCTGACAAGAGGTCAAAAGCTAGAGGCAAACATCAATCCAAAGTCAGACAAACTCTTGAATAAAATTATGGGTTAGGCAGGAAAAAACTCGGCAGACATCCCTTCACTTAAGTATGGCAGAGATGCACCCCTGTGGCTCATCATAAGTGCGCGTACCATAAAGGCTGTGTCCTTCCCGCAGCGACCTGGGTTCGAATCCGGTTTGGGTCATTTGCTGCATGTCATTCCCCATTCTTCTTCCCAACTTTCCTGTCTCTCTACACTGTATAACAATCAAATAAATGAAAAATTCACAAAAAAAAATCTTTAAAAAAAATGTACGGCAGAGAAATGGAGCCAAAAGCCATGCGGAAGTATGTGAACCAGCAGACTCTGTGTGAAGAAAGGTGGGCTGTTTGTGGACCAGGAAAAGATTTTTCTTGAGGCCAGTCTGGATGGACTTGTTTCTTGCCAATGTTGCGGGGAAGGTCTGTTGGAAGCAAAGGCGGCTGGCCCATAGAGGGCACTGGGGCGCCGCCTCCCCGGCATTTTTTGATTTTATTATTAATTTTTTAATAAACATTTTAAAAAAGAACAACACTGACTTATTTTGAGTGTAAGTGTGTTTAAAATGCACCAAACATGTCGTATATAAATTGGAAAATGGCTTCCTGGTCATCTCCTAACCTCTTCGGTGCTTCTGGGGCGATAGAAACCGTGCCCAGTCAGTGCAGCAGCGCTGGCAATTGCTTACCTGTTGCTGACATGAGAGAAGCACATAGCAACAGAAATTTTTCCAATCAGAGTTGTTGAATCTGATGCCTTAAGGGCGATTTATTTATTGACCCCAGCCAAGTCTGTCAGTGACGGAGTGGATATCTGTCTTAAGTGGCCGCGTCCATTATTGTCGATGACATTGACAACGATGGACATGGCCACTTAAGACAATATTTCAGCAGCAACCCCCAAATTCAATGAGGTCTCTTCTCCTCAATCCATTTGAGAGGAGAACATTGGTGGAAAAATTACAAATAAAACAGCTCTGCCCAAACCAACCAGTCATCAAAATTAGCCAACAAGCCAGTGAAAAAAGTGAAGTGTTTAGGAGAGGCTTCTCGCGCAATTGGTACAACAGGAAGGCTTGGCTAGCTTGATGCAGTTATGTAAATGCGGTATTTTGCTTCCCATGTTTACTTCTTAAAATGCCGGGGACAGAAACGTCATGGACTGTTACAGGAGTGAGGGACATGAAGCATTTATCTGAGATGATTAAGAAACATGAGTGCATGAGAGCACATAGGGAGAACACCGTCAAGCTAGCCATGCTAGGCAGGGCTAACATCGCTACGCAGCTGGACAAAGGTCACAGGATTAGTGTGAGGAAGCACAAAGAAGAGGTGAATAAGATCAGGCAGATTTAATCAAAGATAATTGACTGTTAAATTCTGCGGGGCTTTTGAGCTGACTTTGCGTGGCCACAATGAGAGAGTCCTCAGACAACCCAGGTGTTTTCAGGGATTTAGTCGATCTGGTTGCCTCGCTCAATGGTGTACTGGAGGAGCACCTGAAGAAAGCAAGTTCTGCAAGACTATGCAGAATGAACTGCATGCTGTCAGTGCTTAAAACTCACATTATAGATGAAGTAAAAAACGTGCATTATCTTGCTATTCAGGCAGATGAGACAACTGACATTTCCACCCACTGCCAGTTGGTGCTTGTGCTACGGTACATCGACACCCATAACAACATCCAAGAGCGTTTTTTTCAAGTTAATCCCTCTTCAGAATGCAACCGCTGACACAATTGCCTCAGCAGTGTTGGAGAGGCTGAGCTCCATCCTCCCTGCCAGACAGGCGAGCAGACTGATCCCCCAGGCCCATGACAGAGCAGCAGTGATGAGAGAAGCCACAGGTGGAGTGCAATGTAAAGTAAGGGATGTGTACGCAGGTGCACACTACGTCCACTGCTATGCCCATCAGTTTAACCTCATCATGCAACAGGCAAAATCACACATCCCCCAGGACCTTGGTGGATTTGCTGGATTCTTCTCCCGGTCATTCAAGCGAAACAGTATGCTTGATCAAGTGGTGGCACACAGACTTCCTAGAACTTCAACAACCAGGTGGAACTTCCACAGTCGTGCTGTTAACACTGTGTATGAGCACAGGGATGACCAGAGCCGGCTGGCCCATTAGGCAATATAGGCAAGGCTAAGGGTGCCGTGGCGTCCAGGGGGCGCTACAAAATGTGGAAAAAAATCATCTTCAATATAATTATATTAAAACTAGTTATTACGTTTAACTCTTAAAATGGAAAAGCTAACATTAATTCAAATTCAAAGCAATGCCCAATTAATATTACGACAAATGATATTACCAAAAATTCTCATAGGAAAGGAAATAGGGCAAGGGGCAGAGATCGAAATCCACCAGCAAACATTGTGACTTCTAAGGCACGAAGGAGGTCTAAAAACAAGCTAGCATTACGTTAGCTACAGCTTTAAACTGGGAATCAGGACTGCTCAATGACCTTTAACTGGCTTGCTAGCTTTGGGCACTTTTCTTCAAAGCCTCGCTGTTAACCATGTCAGCAACTTACACAGTTTTTATTTGCAGACTGTAAATGGTTCCAGTAAGGAAGGTAGCAATAGGGCTTTCACGCATTAATGTTAGCTGTGGAAAAAGTCCATCAACCAAACGGAAAATACAAGGCAATGTTCGCATTTGCTTAACTCCAAGACTGTAGTGCTCGTTGATAGCAATGCACCTCGCTAATATGAGAGAATGACACGTTATACTTCTAACCAAACATCCAGAAAAAAATGTAAACCCAGCAGTGACAGTGACAGTCTGTGGGAATTAAACGAACCGAGTGAGAAACTTGTGGGATGGAATGCTAGCAAGGTTTTCAGCAGGGGTATGGGCAAGCTCCAGAGAGCTAGGCTAAAGGTTAGAATTCAGTTTGGTGTGCTACATTACAAGGGAATAAATATCTCGCTAACGTTAAAGTTAAATTCACAACCAATCTGAAGGGTGACATGACCACAGTAATGCGTTCGTGTTGTGATCCTCATTCCAACCGATTGGAAAAACGTACAGAGCCTTTCCCTGTTAACGGTTGGTAAGGTACCCATTAGGCTAGCTAGGACAGCGTAAGCATCCTGAGATACGATTAGTAAAATGCCGATAGGCACAAAATTCCTTTATGGCCATGTTCCCTGTAAGCTATTTACCAGTACCACGTGTTTAACCATTCAGAGTCAGACTTGAGGCATATATTGACCAACCAGTGCCTCCGTTGATTAAAAACAACTCCTCATAACTTCATTCTAGAAAAGTTTCAACCAAAATTGCACCTTGATTAATTTTTTAATACGTAGTCCAGTGCTACTTAATAAGAAAATTTGATTGTCTGCTCTTTAGATAACAAAATAATGACAGGAATTTTTCCATTATAGTCAATGGGAAATTGAGAGGTGCGGTGCACTGGACTCCATATTGGTTTCTCAAACTTTTTGCTCTGACAGCCTCTCCATTTCTATGTACACTCATTGATGCAACCCAAGGAAAACATGTCAAAACGTCCTAAACTGTCTGGAGCACAAGGAAGAAAAAAAAAGAAGAGGCAGAAAAACGCGAGAAAGACAGAGGTAAAGATACAGTAATTAAATGAAGCATCAGTTGTACTGCGTCAGTTATTTAGCACAGTGTGATGTTAAGTTGATAACATGCTTCTAAGCGATTAGCTGCAACATGGTTTGCTAATCAGTAGGGATGCACCCGAATCCAAATCCATATTCGGCAAGTCACGAATAATGGCTTTTTTGCTGCATAAACTATTTGCCCGAACATTTTGTCAAAAGTTCGGTTATATATAATATGTTGACTAAGGGCAACGTGTCCTACAAGTGGTTATTTCTGAAGTTCTCTAATTCAAACTAGATTGGCTGCCACTGCTGTTAATCATCCTGACCGGTCAGTCAGAATCGACGACGTCAGCAGCCGTAAAGTTGATGACGACCTTGCTGAGCTTTTTCCCTGTGTTCCTGTTCAATGTCGCATCTTTTGAACTCTTCGTTCGACATGCTTATGAAGTGTCTCAAGTTTCTCCCTACTTTCAATGCCAGTATAATTTGTTTTATCAGACTTAAGAAGAACACTGGTAATATCATTGGACACATTGCTTTTTGTAAACTTTTTTTGGTCCTTCAGTTTCTTTTCAAGTTTCAAGTTTTTTTGTCAATTCTGTGACGATGCTCTGCAAGGCAAAGTGTAGTCATGATCATGAAGAGCATAGTCAATTCCCTGAGAAAGGTTCTTGTGTCACTTTCTTTGTAGGAGGAGGTGCCTTGTCACATGATCAAATATAGTCATGGTCTTGAAGAAAAGGTTCAGATCCAGGTGAGCACTCTGGAGCTGTTATGTGGTCTGCACTCTCAAAATGTGAAACTGCATCATCTTTAAGGACTGGTAATTCATTGTCAGGCATTGAGAAAGTGTGGGCAGCGACTTGTTTCCTCTTGCGTTTCAGTCTTTGTTGCTCATACGCCACAGAATAAAGTGGTCTTTCTATAGGAGATGCCCTTGCAGGCTTTGCACGTCTAGAATTGTCTAACTTGTAACCTAAATTCTTTGTTGGATCAAGCCATTCAGCTGTGGGCTCTTTATCTTTGTCTATATGTAAAATGTACTGAACACACCCTGTGACACTTTTTTGGTTTCTAATCACCACCTTTTTCTGTTTGTCTGTTAACAAGCCTAATCCATCTTATTCAAGCATCAGGGTCTTTGCTCTCCAAAGGAAAATGAATGAGTGTAAAGGGAGGTTTGCACACACAGCTTCCAAATTTGAGTTCATGGACATCACACTAGCGGGAGTGCCACTCAACTGGTATGAAGTACTGGAGCAGCCCACTATACAACAAATTATTCCAAAGGCAAGAATTTTGAGGACACCAGGAAGAAGTCTGAAAAAAAATTGAATTATAATCACTGTACCAATGTATAACGTTAGTAATATTTTTTATGAATATATACTTATCTCCAAAAGAAACTCAAGGGTGATGTATGTACTGTTTTTGCAGCAAATTGAAGAATCAATTGATTTTTATTGCTTTTCCAGTGAGGATCGAGTGGAAATAAAGAAAAGCGCGAGGTATTGTAATCCTGATGCGCGCCACATGAACGGGCCAAGCTCTTCAGTAATTACAAACAAAAACTGAAAAAGTAAAAAAGCTGTTTGTTATGTGTACAGTGACACTTGACTTGTTGTTCTGGGTGTGGTCAATAGCCTAGATAAAGCCAACAAAAAAAAACTAAAAATGCTACTGCATCAAAAAAATGTAAAGGCTTGTGATACAGGAGAGAGAAAAAGAGCCATTGGCATGTTACAGGCAGATCTCAGCTCCCGAGAGGTGGTGTGTCATTTGCACTGTCACCGTTCAGTAATCATTCGGCTGTCTATCCCAGAATGGAACACAGGCATCGTCACTGACCGACCCCGCTTAGGGCAGCCACGAGTGACTATGGTAGCTCAAGAGCGACATATCTGGTTCCAGTCTGTATATGTCAGATTCTGGACAGCAAAAACTGATCATGAAACGAGGGGTCCGAGACATCTAAGTGTGAGCATAAGAACCGTTCAACAATGTATATGTGAGAAACACATGCGTGTGCACGACCCCTACAGAAAACCCAGTTTTTGCCTATATATACATGGCTGCCCTTAGAGGTGTTGGTCGGCGACAGTCCCTGTTTTCCATTCTCAGACAGAAAGAGGGAAATAAAGTGCAAAAAATAACACAGTGGCACGTCCCCCTGGTCAGAAGTGAAGAGTTCCTACTCCTGTAATGGGCAAAAAATGGGTTTTCTGTTGGGGCCGTGTGCACGCATGTGTTGCTCACATCAACAGCATCAAACGGAACTTGTGCTCAACCCCAGATGTCTCTGACCCCTCGTTTCATAATCAGTTGGGGTTGCTGTCCGGAATCTGTCACACACAGGCTGTAACCAGATGCGGCGCTCTAGAGCTTCCATAGTCACTCTTGGCTGCCTTAAGTGGAGTCAGTCAGTGACAGTGCCTGTGTTCCATTCTCAGTTAGACAGCTGACTGATTGTTGAATAGTGACAGTGTAGAAAAAAGAACAAAGTCTGCACACTGTTTAGATAGCTCCCCAAGTGAGTTTATTTACAAGGTTTCGGCTGACATGACCTTCGTCAGGTGCACCAAACTCAATCATTACTTTTTAGCTTTGCTTTTCTGCGCTAGTAATGTATTTTCAGTTTTAGAATAGGGGCCCTTTTCATGTCAGTATGTTTGTGCACAAATAAAAATGACAACAATGAATACTTGCTTACTTGCACTATTGCTTAAATAACCCATATTTCATTATGCTTTGATCAAACAAATGTTTAAATACCAGCATATGAAATGTATGTATGCTTTCAGCGGGTTGAGTATATCTCCTTTTTTGGGAGAATTAAGAATTACTGCTGAACACACCTTGCTCATGTTTCACTGGGCCTGTATTTACTATTGAAGTGAATAAACAAAAGAAAATGACTCACTGAAACTTGGGGAAATGTCTAACAAAAATGCAATCTTGTGGTCGATGAATACGGATGTTTTCTTCCAAACTTTGGAAATATGTGTTGTTTAGAGATGCTGATTGGTTGACAGCTGACTGAAAAACCTTTATAACTCATGTTCATGTTCAATTGAAAAGCAAAAAATTCAACTGCTGGTACCTTCTGCCCTGAAGCTTTGAGTTTTGTTTAAACATAAGAAAGGTAAGGAGTTTCTGAATGTTAATTTCAAAACTGCAAATAAGAAACCACTACTGCTATATATCTGATGAGCATTTTGATATCTGGATTTGGTTTGATTAATACATGAAATTAATGAGTTCAAAATACTTTTTCAGAAGCAATATACAATGCTGAGAATTGCCATTGCAACATTTGTGATTGGATTATGCACATCGTTCCCTGTAAGTAAGAGTGGCACATTCTGTTTTTAAATGTGGCATTCTCCTCAAGCACAAACACACACACACGTACACACACACACACATATGCACACACACATTTATGAACATCTTATTATGAAATTTGTTACTAAAAAGAAAAATTGTTTATTGTTAAATCTAATGGTTATACATTAAATTTCCCTGGTCCAAAATGCCCACATAATGAAACATCAACTTCAATCTCACAGTAATTAACTGGACTCTTCTCCAGCAGGTCCTGGATGAGCATGAACGAATTGAGCGCTCCACCAGCAATGAGGTCTGCCATTATTTGCTCTTTTCTGAGGTTTTCACAACAAAGGGAAAGACTATAGACTGGACTGACTGGGATTTGGTGATGGGAATGACAGTGGATTGGGGTGGGCGTGTTTTTGTTGCGGGTTTAGCAGATTGTTATGTTCCATTGACTGACCTGGAATGCACATTTCCCAGTCATCAAGATTCTTTAAATGCAAAATACTTGTGAAAGTAATCATTTGTCACCAAATGGCATAGTTAATAAGATGTGCGCTTACAGAGGACCAACAGAGACAGAGACGATGATGATAAACAAACTTCACGATCATCAGGCACAACTGGACCAACAAGGGTAAGTTTCACTGGAGCAAAAAGGATAAATATTTTATTGAATAACTTGTGAAACTAAGTGCTATAATCACTGGAAGTACTACAAGTGCTATCAGTACTAAAAATACTTAAGCACTGATATAAAAGTAAGATTTGTTGCGCTTACCCTGCATCCACATGAAGAGCTATTTAGTTTCCCGGTAACTAGAAGTTCAGTGGCTTGGTTTTTGAGGTGTGCGTGTTGTTTGTACTTCTCTTTGCGGCTCAGGCCCCGGGACGATATCAATATGGCATTTACACTGTGGATAGCAATTGGTACCAGGGACTTTTTTTAGAAGCACCTCAGCCAAGGTTCCAAAGGAGCCAAGACATTACTAGAACGTGAGGTTAGTGTCATGCAGACCACTGATTAGTCAGAGGGAATCGTCATTCTTGCAACACAGGACCAGGACCATAATCCAACATAATATATATATTTTTTTGGGGGGGTGGGAGTTTTCTTCTTTTTAGAATTTAGTACAGAGAGATGTAAAAGCTGGGCCAGACTAAAACACAGGTCACTATGGGAATGCCGGAGCACTGGTGGTGCGCGTGCTTTAACCTGTGAGCCACCTGGGTGAGAGGATTATATTATCATTACTTAGCGAATAAAGCGAGTATGGAAGGCTCAGGTGTCACACGCACAGCAACTCATCGAAAATTAGTTGCCAAATTCAAGCAAATTAGGTACCCGCCAGAAATGTAGAATATGACTGCATCTGGTGCTAAAACATTTAGGCCAAGCTGCGGGGTTAGCTCCCTTGGGTAAGGCGCCGCATTGCAGAGCAGTAGTGACTAGCTTGGCCCAGGTTCCATCCCCAGTCGTACCAGCTGGCAGTGGCCAGCAGCTTTTTCAGAGCAACGCACAATTGGCTTTGCGTTGCAGGGAAAACAAATTGGGAAGGGACTGCCGGGATGGGATTATAAAAATAGTTGCTTTGTTCTTCGCCTCAAGCGCCTCCTGATGGAATACCAGTTTCGACCGGTTGTGAAGTTTCAACCTGTGAGTGTAAAAAGAAGCAGCGGCTGACCGGCGTGTTCTTCAGAGGAGAGCTGCGAACTGTCTCGCGCTCCCGAAGTTGGAAACATGGGGTCGCATACAAGCAAGTCCTGTACATAATTCTCGAATTGGACATTCCAGATTCGGGTGGGATTGCAGATGCCAAAAAAAAAAACATTTAGGACAAAATGGATAAGCAGCCATATAAACAGCTACCTAATTTTGTTCCTGAGAACCAAGAACACCAGCTCGTCAACAGCTCCCATTATTCCTCTGTTTTTGTCATGGGAGGTGATGTTTTTTGTGTTACGTCAAAGATGATGACGTCACGGCACTTTCTATGTTCAATCCCACCCACAATTGAGTGAGTACTTAGCTGTGTAGAAAAAGAGTAACTGGTACCAAAGCTGAGTTGAGGCGTTACCATGCAGTGGAAAAGGGGCAATAATGTGAACACAATTTCAGTATAAGCTGAGATACAGGAAGAAGAGACGAAGGAAGAAAATCACTTTTAATCATTCAAAGGACAATTTGACTAAATGAAGAAGCACGTGTTTGTGTGTGTTTTGGTGTGTGTGTGTATGCATGCACATATACGTGAGAGATCGTCTGGTAAGAGTTAAGGTGTAATTTATTATTTATTTTTTGTTTCCTTAATGCATTTAAGCAATATATAAACCAAACCATGTTCATTTGACTTATGGATGACAAAAAACTTTTTCACACCTTTTTTTTGAACTGCACTTAAGTTCATTCGGAAAAAAGAATAGCTGCACAGAGCTGCCAGGGACCTGTGTGGTGTATTTTGTCGCAAGATTAGGGTGCTGGCAAAGTGTGTTGAGCCTAAAGACAGAGTTTTCAGTGTTACAAAAGTGGTTTTTAACCTGGTATTGTAACTTTTGGTACTTCTGCTGGCTAGTACAGGCTTTTTTGAGCCAGCTTTTGCAGAGAAAGCCTTGCTGACATTGTGCTTGCTTTGTAGTACTCTCCTCTGATGTGAAACACAGACACCATTGGAGTTGGTAGTAGTGGTTTGATATTGTGATAGTGTTGGTGTAGCTATTCTGTCTTTTTATTTTAGGGTGCTGTGCAGACTGGCGGATTCTTCCAAAATCCTTCCCTGCCTTCAAATCAGCCCTTCTTCCCGAATACCTCTCCCACACAGGTCATCACTGCATATAATCCTTATGCCCCTCCTACGCAGGCTTACTACCCTTATGTCCCTCCCACCCAGTTTAACCCAGTTTACAACCCTTATGCCCCTCCCACCCAGATCAACCCAGCTTATGCCCCACCCAATGCGATGAACCCTTTCTACCAGCCTACACAGGCCTATGGACCTGTGTACCCCTACCCATCCTCCACTCAGTCAAGCACCTCCCTCCAGTCTGTCCTACCCTTCCTATTGGCTCGTCTCATCCCTACCGCCTCACCTATGATTGCTGGGAACTGACTATGTTGTGTTGTCTGTGGTGGAAATCTACTGTTTTTGAGCATGTGAGGTGCACTAATGCAAATAAACCATGTTTAAACCAAAATCTGATGTCTTTGTTTTTCTTGTTAGCATGGCTGAATTGTATTACTTGAAACAAGTAATATTGCATATCCTTGTGCGGTGATAATCACATAAGAAGCACAAAGTTGACATGTTCACATACTTCCATATTTTCTTGATTGATCCAATAATGATTTACCGTGACTACAAATGCTAATTCTAGTTTTAAGATGAGGATTGAGTCGATTGAGTCATCCTAGAGCAGTTTGGACAATTCTCTCTTTGATTTAGTATTTCAAGTGCGCAGATAGAAGTGTGCTTTAGTCAGAACCAAAAATGTTTGTTTCTCGTAATAATGCATAAAAGAACACAAGAAATGATTTTTAAAAAAACAGACCAATAAGTTTTCTGCATTCTTTTTTTAATTAATTTATTTATTGATATGTGACTTAGTTTTGAATTAAATACATTTAAATTTACAGTGCCAATCAACACCCCCCAACACCATCTCTTAAAGTTGTGTATCAATACACACCCAAATGCATACAATTATTTCATGTGGCAAAATAATGCACAAATAGAATACGGTGAAAAGCGTAATTTATTTTTCATGTCTGATTATCACTGAATTCAACAGAAAATAAACAATTTTGCCCTTCCATTTTTTTATTGGGCTGTACTCGTATTTATTACATTTCACTCCAGGAATTCTTGATCATTGGCGGTAAGCAGGAGAGTGAGGTTCAGTCCTGTGGAGAAAGGTGGTTAACAAATAGTAAGTGCAGGTGTTCACCAAGTTAAAATGATGATCACTAAATGCTAAACGCAATACATTAATTTTGTATATCAACAGCATTCACCGGGTCTCAAGAATTGATCATTAAATCATGGACTGTATAAAGCAGAAACTGTTGATCTCATTGGTGATGGGACAACTTCCTCAACACATTAACTCTGCTCTTTGATAGTTTATTTTTCTTCTCGTAAATACTTCTGTCTCATTAATCTTTATACTTTTATTTTCTTTGTTGTGTAAATCGCAAGACTATTCTTTTCATTCAGTTTGAATATTGAGAGTTTTGAGACAATGAATGCACCTTAAGATGGGCAAAAAGTCTAAATTTTAGCAAATCGCATTAATTTAACCATTGTAATTAAAGTGTGAACTTTGTGTATGAGATGAGGAGAGGATCGGACCTGATTATGCAGGAAGAAGGGGAAGGAGCACTCTGAGGAGCTGGTCAACTGCTGGGTTGGTTAACCGTGCAGCAGGCTGTGGAATTGATTACAGACAGTGTGTGCGATGCTGACAGCCTTCAAACCACACTAAAAACTTAATTTAGGTTTCTGGATCTATAACTGCAAAGGTAATTTGACTGGGTTCACCTTTCAGGAAAAATGAAGGTCAACATTTAATATGATAATAAGAATAAAAAGGGATACATACAGGTGTAGGTTCCTCTGCAGATTCTTCAGATGATTCTTCAGCAGATTCTGCTGATTCTTCAGATGCTTCCTCAGCAGATTCTTCAGATGATTCTTCAGCAGATTCTGCTGATTCTTCAGATGCTTCCTCAGCAGATTCAGCCGATTCTTCAGATGCTTCCTCAGCAGATTCTGCTGATTCTTCAGATGCTTCCTCAGCAGATTCAGCCGATTCTTCAGATGCTTCCTCAGCAGATTCTGCTGATTCTTCAGATGCTTCTTCAGAAGATTCCGCCGATTCTTCAGATGCTTCCTCAGCAGATTCTGCCGATTCTTCAGATGCTTCCTCAGCAGATTCTGCCGATTCTTCAGATGCTTCTTCGGCAGATTCTGCCGATTCCTCAGATGCTTCTTCTGCAGATTCTGCCGATTCTTCAGAGGCTTCTTCGGAAGATTCTGCCGATTCCTCAGATGCTTCCTCAGCAGATTCTTCAGAAGCTGACTCAGCAGAATCTGAGCGTGCAAAGCGTTTCAGCTGAACGAAATCCTATAAAATAGACAAATCCATCTTATGTGTGACATTTGATACCTCTTAATATGACACATGACAAAATCTCCAGTGCATCTCATAAAGCAGTGAAGGTGCACATTACCTCATGGGAGCCAGAACCAGAACTGGAGCGGGCTACACGTTTATGCTCAACTTCAGCCTGCTCAAGGCAAAACACCAATAAGCATTGAATGCTGATGATTCACATTAGTACCAAAGGCAATGTAATCTTGCATATCAATAAATTGTTTTGGGTAATAATAATAATATGAAAAAGAGAAAGAGGAAGAACAAGAAGAATAACCATGTATTTTGTATATTTTATGCTGTACTTTTAATGATAATTAAAGGCACTTTACATGAAAGAATAATTACAATGACAAAACTTACTGTAAGAGCCAGACTCAATCCAATGAGACTCATCAGCAAGAGTGAAGTCTTCATTTTTAATTTTGGGTCTATAAAAGATACACAACCAATGGGCAATTTAGCGGAACCTCTTTTTTAAAATTTTAATATCACTAGCAATAAACTATTGTATTAAAGTGCATATTGAAATAATGAAATGTATTTGGCAGGTTAAGGTACAAACATCTAAGAACAAAGATATCATGGACTTCTGTAAAGGCTTACCCTTTTCTCCTCAACAGTAGTAGCCAGCTTAATACATACAGGACTACAGTGACTTACTGTGTTGGTACCCTTATATAGAGCTGGAAAAAGGCCAATGGTGAAATCTCATTTATATAACATGGCATGGTCATTATTTATTACAATGCTTTGCCCGATAATTGAATGTTTTGACAGCTTTAAGTCAAGAGGTAATCGGAGAGATTTGCTAATGGTAGGATAAATTTTAAACCTTGAACAATTGCATCACGCACAAAATTGCTGTCATTTTACCAATGCAGGTTTAAAATATTACGTTCTTTCTACCGACTTCAGTGTAATCTAAAAGCATTGATAAAGAAGTAATTGACCTGATTCCAGTTTTCCTTTCGATATAGATGGAATGGGTCATAAATATACAAAAACTCGAATGATAAAACCTGAATAAAACTAATGAATTGGAGGCAAACAAGAAACTACAGCTGGTGTTTTTTTTTGTTTTCCTTTTCCTTTTCCCTTGATTGGAATGTTCTATGCCTCCATCCACATCAGGTGCACAAGCAGAACATGTCAGCAATAATCTTCTAGGGTCCTGAATACAATTTTTCCTAATGCCATAGTAATTTTATTTCAAAATTAATTTTAAAACCATTATCGAGGCTTCTGATGGAGTATTATGACCTCTGGTGGTTTTACAGCTTTCATGCAACTTTAATGAAGATGTTATATTTATAATCCATGGACCATTTTTCCACTCCTGAACATTTATATTGGAGTGTTGTTTTACTCTTCCTTTACTGCTAAACTAGATGAGGATTAATTAGATTCAGCTTCTTGCTTCACTAGACCCTCCTAACCAGAGGGCTATCCTGTAAGAGACTAACTGGCCTCACACTGCGACGCCCATGTCTGCGGCGAACAGGTAAATCTTTTTTTCTGTTGCACAGAAAGAGTACATGACAATCCTGATACTATTTTATTAGTACTAGTGTAATATCCATGAGCAATATTTGATTATATTTACTTTGAGTTTCGTTTGAATTTCAAGACTAATTTCACCTGAACACCGAAAGCTATCATTTTCACAATACACTGAAACAAATGGCTGCTCCGTTTGTGAAATACCATTTCATCCCAGATGTCAAAAGTATCATGTATGTTGCAAACTTTACAGGGATGAACTTTGGTATTATGACATCTTTGTGTCGTGTCTTAAGAATCATCCTTCCACATGAAAGAGGATTATACAGTACATGAAACTGAGAACGGATGATGGAAAAATCCTATTTTTTGACCGATGGGAAGATTCTAATTTTTTAATTGATTTAGCTCATACATTTACTCGATGCGGCCAGGGGCCTGTCTGTGTGGAGTTGGCATGTGCTCCTTGTGTTTGCATGGGTTTCCTTCGGGTACTTCTGTTTCCTCCCGCAGCCCAAAAACACACACAATGCTAGGTTGATTGGATGCTCTAAATTGCCAATCGGTATGAGTGTCTTGAGTGAATGGTGTGAGGGCTCAGCGATGGATTGCCAAGCTGTGCAGTATGAGTTTGTGCCTTTCACCAATAGTTGACTGGGCTCCAGCTCCTCTGCCACCCTGAGGAGGACGAGCTATAGATAATGGACAAATATCCTGGGTTACATTTTTGTATCAACTGTGGGTATATTTAGGAAAATGAACATGGTTTCATGTTAGAAGCATTTACATCAAAATAATGAGGCAATTGCTTAAATTAACATTGACAAAGAAGGTTCATCTCACTTTTTGGTGTTTTTCCCGATGAGTGACGCATTTGCTTTGACCACTTAAGTGGTTTTGGTGAGCAGATAATGCCTTTGTTTCAAGCATGCAATCCCCCTTTACTAATTAGCATGTTACACATGACAAGTGAGAAATCAGGGGTCAAGGTCATGTTTGATGAAACCTTGCTAGGGTTGCTCAACATAGAGCAGTATTTAAAAGGAACTGAGACTGATCAGGACCAAAGCTGCCAGAAGGGTAAGGAAGGGTAAGCATGGAAAACCTTGGAGTTGTTCAAAATGTGTATTCTGTGTTACCTGTTTCAATATTTCATTGAGAAATGTTTTGAGTAGAAGATTTTGACATTTTAACTATGACATATATAAATTTGGGGGAAAAAAATCTTGGTAGTACTTGAACTTGATGACAGCTTGACAGTGTTACAAATTTAAAAATATTCATCATCCTCAGAATCATTCAAATATGAAGATCCTGGTTGTGGGAATGTTTTTGGTCTTGGGAGCTGCTGCATGGGTGAGTTAATCAATTTTCTGGACAAATTATTAAATGGCTTTATAATATAATGTGCTTGCAATTGTCTAGTAACAGGTAATGCAGTTGTATTTAGAAAAGTATGTGGAAAGTAAAGGGAAAACAAAAATCAATTGAATTAGAATTTTTTTCATATCTAAGTCACCATGCAATCAAATCAGGACCTTTTCCTTCTTTGCTCATGGTCATAAGTATGTAGTTGTTTGAACGATAGATGTCATTGCCCTGTGAAAATTCTGCTTGGTTCACAGTACCTCAACAAAGTGGGCTGTGATTCTACCAACAGTAAAAATCCTATCCACAACATCTGCCATCAACAAGTACTTGTACTTTTCTCAGGCTGTGAAATCACTGGATGGGAATTTTTTTGGGACGCCCCTCTCTCTTGAAAAACATGAAGAAGAATGTCAGCCAGTGCCAACCAATAAAATAAATCTGGGCTACTCCCACTTTTAACTCTGGGCACACCCCACAACTATACATATCCCACCCAGCAAAAACTTTGTTTATGCACATTGGAAGTTCATTGGATCCAGGACGTAAAATACTTTCTTGAAATTCTTGAATACTGACTTTAAAGGGGACCCAATATGCTTATTGGTGTTTTTTGTCTTACATGTAGTGTTTCAATGGAAGATGTCTATTTTAAATGTGGCCAACATTTAACATAATGAGGTGACTGTATGTGGAAGCAATCAGTGTCACGAAAAATTTCATTCCCACGGGCTCTGAACGCTCCGCCTCGAACAGTTTATTCCATGATAAATACAGCATGTTGTCACACGTTGCCAAATTTCTTTATATAGTAATCTGCTTCTAGCACAGGATAACATCAAAGAAAACAACCGCTGTTGCCAACTTGGTGCCTTTGTCCCTGAATTTGGCAATTTTACAGACCCCTTGATGACTTAATACGTCAACAGTGACTACTGAAAAAACTCAAAACATCTTCTTACCGAATGATGTTTACTTTGTGGTCAATAAACCTACCTAGTAAGAGCAACCATCTTTATATTTCACAGTAATGCCAGTAAGTTGATTTATTTATTCTGTGTGACCACCACAGCCATTAGAGAGCATCTTAGCCCACTTTCTTTTAGTCAATTAGTCAATCACACTTAAACAGATGGTTCTTTTAACTTTAGGTAAGCATTGTTAGCTTACCTGACCCAATGTTTTTCATCATGTAAGACAATCCAGACTGCTGGTGATACTGAGCAGGATATGTAATCATCTGAAGCCAACACAGTACCGAACCATCGCTTGCTGTCTGGGATAGGCAGCTAAATGAAAGTCATTATGAGATGAATAGAGATTGACTATGTTACTGTTAGCCAAAATGTTATCTTTGTCATCTGCATGAACAGGGAATTTATGTGAAGTTAGGGCTCTCTTTATGATGTAAAAGCTTGAGTATTTCTCATTCAGTTTCTTCCAAAATTGAAATTTTCCGCTGCTTTTTGAGCTGCTAAGAACCTCTCAGGTTTGTCTCGATTGCCGAGACGTTGTAATTAACAGTAATGCTACATAAAAAAGTAATGGTTACAGTAGACAACTTACATGTGCTTCTAAGGACAACTTACATTCAATGCACAAAATACACACACAGCAATTGCAACTTCTATGGTTTTAGGACATCCCCAGAGTGGGCAATATAGTTATTTTACCTTTTTACTGTGGTTGTCTAGAGTCCAATGTTAGCAATTATAATTTTGAGAAAACTGCGCTGAAAGGTACAGTTGGAAAGATTCCCATTGACATGATCTGTTAGTGTTCACATCAGATGGGAAGTTGAAATAATGTCAGTGCCTAGGGGAGTAGAGCAACTGTAGTGTCTATTGGGTAGGACCTGGGATACGTATCAAACAGTTACACGGTTGATGAAAAGGATTGTCAAAAATTAGTTGCCCATTTTGACCAAAAAAAAAGTTGTTACCAGAAAAATATCTTTATTTGAAAGTCAGCAGCTGGAAGAAATTATCCTATTTTCAACTATTTCTAGTAGCCACTGTTGACAGAATTATATACAATCAAAAAATTCTTGGTATTTGGACGGGACTGCTCTCTGACATCAGAGGTGCTATGGTCAGGGAGAAAATGCTGTGGAATCCCAGTGCACCATGTCATATCTGTCACTTTCTATCTCCTGAAATGCAGACGCTGAGAGAATTTCCAGAGAAGATTACCGGCAACTGAGAAACAAATTGTTTGGTTGTGCACTATTGGCTGCAGTTAGTTAGCAGGTGTAGGACAACGGCAGGGTTTCTCTTTCTCTTGTTTTCTGCTGAAAACCCGAACTCACTCAACATATGGCTAGCCAACATGAAAAGGAAAGATTCCACTCCAGGTTCAGCATGTGCTCATCACACATTTTGGAAACTTGTGATGAGAAGAATCTCTATGTTAAATATGCTGAGCAAAAAAAAGAAATGCGAGTTAATACAAGACTGACCAGAAAATGAGTATGTGTGTAATTATTATAAAATTTTCATGGATTGTAAGCGAATGCATATTCACACTCATTTTTGCAGACATTTCTGTTTTTGCGGTCACGTTGACTGGGTGACCATGCAAGTACATCAGCTAATTTGCTATTGTTTTTCAGTGTAGATCGGCATGCCCAAAAGCCAGAAGAGAAAGGTTTGCATCTCTGGTGCCAATGCAACTCTGGTCTAGCAAATACTATGGCAGCCTACTTGTGGCATTAATAAGAACAATGCAAAAACTCCCCATTTTATTGAAAAGGGCCAAACATGATTGACAGTATTTTTGCATGGGTACATAGTACAATAATCTATCAACCTACACCTCAATATACGATGCATTTTGTAATAGGTAGAGTTTGTTAATGGTTAAAATGGCATGCATGGCAAAAAAAGCTTTACATTGGGGTTTATTCACCAACAATGGTGGATTGCCACTAATAAGAGGATTCCTTTTTCCAGTGCTTCTGTGATACTTACCTCCTAGTCGAACATATCAGAGCTTTCAGAAAAAAAAATGGGATTCCTAGTTGTAATGGCATAAATTGGATGTTGACTTGAATGCTATTTACCAGTTTAAATACTGTATGGTGTTAATGCAGAGTTAGATAGGGGCATTGTATTTGGTGAATTGGAAACGTGAGCTTTGTGAAGAGCTATTTGCTTTTTGAAGTAAAATTGATTGTTCACTGAGAAATAATACTGTCTGCGGCATTTGAAACCACTGAATCTTAGAATGGGCGTGAAAAGTGAGATTCCTTTTTCCTTTGCTCCAGCCTGACCGAAGAGGTTCAGGGCCAAGAGATGGGCCTCCTCGCCCGCATTTTGGACGACCCCTGCCCCCTCGGGGAGAAAGACCCCCTTTCAGAGTAGGGTCATTAAAATATACTCCATTGATAAGCACAAGTTGAAAGTTCGGGATATATAATGTAAAAGTCCTCCTTGTTTTTCTTCCGTCCTTGAAGTCAGCCAAATGATTTCACTGATTACTTTAGCCAAGAAGTAAAATCAGTGTGCTGATTATTAAATTCAGCGGGTTGGAAAGAAATACTATGGAGGATTTTTGCATTCTGGAACTTGAATTTTAATGAATGTTCCTTATTCATAACTTGTAACCATAATGGCGAATCCATAGTTCAGGGGTTTTTGTTATCTTCCATTCACTGAAAAAAATGTTTTGTTGAATGAACATAATTTTTTTAAGGTAAGTGGTTGCACAAAATATTTTTATCTGAAGCTAGATATTTTTATTATGTTGACTATTTGAAATTACTTATATTTTTTAAGTGGAGTTAAATAACACCCATTTCTATTAGAATATGCTTAATTAATATATGGAACATTTACTAGGGGTCAAAATCACTTTTTTCAGTGTTGGCATTGGCAGTGTTCGATGTTGCGATTGCGTAGAATAAAAAAGGGATGAGCATCGTGTGAGTCTGAGAAATCAACCCCTCGATATCTACCACCTGAGTTGACGGGAGCAGATTGCAGCAGAGGAATAAATACTATGGCTGCGTTCAGGGTGGGGAAATGGCAGGGGGAATTAAAAGGAAAGCAATTGTGTGGATACAGAGCTTAATATCAAGCCTGAAGTTACACTTTTGATTCCACTAATGAACCCCCTGGAGACTTTGCTAAAAGACTTTGATTAGTAGACTCAGTTGTGCAAGAGCTTTTTTTTAGGAATTAGAGCCTGAATCCATGCTGGCTTTTTTGGTATGAGTTTGAAAAGGAAGGATTTAAGAGATTCAATAAAGATGAGAATATTCAATGAATATCTGCGAAAATATTTCTAATGCAGTGTATTAATTTACCAATGTTATCTCCGCAGCCAGATGGTGGGCTTCCTCCATTTGATAAAGGACCAATGGGAGGAGCAGGGGATGAAGACTGGATCCCTCCATTTAATGTTCCTGGTTTGGAATTTGGAACTGAAGATGGTGGGGACATGGGGGTTAGTAAATCATACATGTCAAAATCGCAGTGATGATCTGTAATCAGGCATCATATTTTACCATTAATACAAGTGTCAATCTAGCGCAACTAACATGAAACCTTTCTTGAAACATTTCATTGAGAAGATTATTGAATAAATCAATCAAATCCATATACAACACATCTTGGAGTCAAGAAACTGAATCACTCATTTGCTCTCCTTTAATAATGTCCTGGCTAGCCTACTGGCAGACTGCCATGTCCACAAAAACGTCCTGGCAGACCAAATGGTGGAGAGGCAGGACCTGATACTGAGTCTGAGGGTCCGACAGTCAGTCCCGATGAGGGAAATCGAGGTGACAGGATACCAAGCAAGGTAAGGCATTAACCATGGGCATTTCTAATGTGTCTTATATTTTGCTGTGAAGTCATAAAGACGGAAATAATAGATGCAGTAGTGTAATGCAGCCGTGTTTTTATGGCCAGACAGAGCCAATAGATCCCAGAGTTGAATAATCATGGCTTAGTTCAATAAGCTTGTGAATAATCCCACATAAAAATTGAAGGGAAAAAGGAGACTTACATTAATTTCAAGTCATTCATGGTTTTCATGTATGAAAATTGTAATTAACATTTTAAAGAGTCTGTAACATGAATATGATGCAAATGGGAAATCCAAACACATCTGAAGACCACAAAAGAAAAACAATCCAAATTTTGCATTTTTGTATATATTATATTTCATTATAATATTTATTAATAGTATATGTTATTAAAATATTTTAAATATTTTTTATTTTTTTAATTTTTTTTCAGTGCATTGTTTCTAAGGTAGCTTTGTGTTTTTAATTCATAATTTCTTCACAATGTGAAAATGTGACTCTCATCATTTTTCCATTGTGGTCTTCATCTGTCTCCCATGTGGCATTTTGTATTTACATGCAAATATTCACACGTGAAATTGATAATTAAATTTTTCTTAATGGGAATTCACAATGTAAAAAAAGAAAAAAACTCTCACCTTAGACTCCAGGATCTGGTCGTCTGCGGGTGCGACGTGACCGTCCCCGGGGCCAGGGACCGAGGCCTGACAGGCCCCAGAGGGGAGGGCGCAGAAGACGGCCCCAAGGTGACGACGTGCCTGAGGTAAGCAGGGGGAAGGGGCACCAGAGTTAATGTGACATGAAGAGTAGGATTACTGCTCATCTGACCTGCGAGATAACGAGCTAATCAGAGTTGCATCAAATTAATTTCTGAAGCATCAAAACGCTTCAGTATGTATTTATTTATTTCATGGGAGAGATTCCGTTGTGAGGATTCCTTCCTAATTTTCTTTCAAAGTCAATCACACTTAAACAGATGTTTCTTTTTTCAGTTACATTGTCTGACAGTTTAACTGCCTGCTAACTTTTCTTTATTCTTTACCATGTAGCAAACGCTATGCAATATAAAGATATACAGTCTTGAGAAAAAGAAAGTACACTTTCTTTCAGTTCTATAGTTTTGCAAATAAGGACAAAATAAAAAATTGGCTTGTCCTCATCAGGTCTTAAACTTAATTTAACCTCAGATGTAAAACAACAAACAACAGATTCCACCTTGCGGTGATTTATTTAAATGATATTCGGTCTAAGTGCAGAAGTCAGTTGTGAAAAACTGAGTACACCCCATGATTCAATAGCTTGTAGAACCACTTTTGGTTTTAGTTTATTATGACAAGAACAGTCCCTATCAATTAACTGTTACATCAGTAAGCCAACACGGCTTATTTTCAGCTGTCATCTCCAGCCAGCTGCCAGTAAGGCACCCTATAGAGAAAAGAACATGAAGTCACAGTGCAAATGATTTAAAAGAACACTAAGTGCACCTAGTGTATGGCTGGGCTGCCTTTTCCCCGCCGGCCAACCAATCGCTGAACTTCTTCCCCGCCGGCCAGCCAGTCGTTGAACTTGATCACTCAGTCAGTCAGTCGGATACTCGCTCAGCGACATTCACTTTTACAGGGGCTGGGCCGCTGCTCGGCCCAGCCCAAAAATAGAGGAGCAAAACATATGACCATAACAGACGCAAACACAAACGGGTTAAGGGGACAAAAGAAGTGAACGTAAAAGCAGCAACTGTAATGCAAATCATGCGGTAAAAACAATAAAAGGAAACAGCGAACAAGAGGATATTCACAACAACCATCTTTCAGAAATGCAGACATGCAGGTGGTTAGCAATGACAGAAGAGCAGCGTCAATTATCATGTTACATGCAACAGGCACACCATATCCAAAAAAGATTAATGTAAGCAATTATAATTATCGGCAAACCATGTTTTTAGATGTTTAGTAAAAGTAAAGAATGTGTCGATGTCTTTGATGTGGGTGGGTAGTGAGTTCCAGTTTTGTATGTCTGTAACAGAGAATGATGATAGACCACAAGTACTTAATGTTACCACGAGTGGTGCCTCTGGTATTCTGTCATGCTGTCTCGTTGAGTTAGGGGAGGAGAAGCTAGGTTGTATAAGATTTCATAAACCAGGCAGATGTAGCAGCAATAACTTGAATTAGTCATTTTCTAGATGATTTTATCAGTCTCTCACATCCTGGTGGAGGAATTTTGGCCTACTCCTCTATAACCTCTTCCAAAGTTGCCATCAGAGGGATTGTGGCACTGCTCTCAACTCACCTTAAAGCGAAGTACATCTCCAAATCCGTTCCCATTCAGATTTTGTAATTATCAACTAAATGTTAATTTTTCAGTCGCGAGGATCAATCCATGTCCATTTCCCCTAATTTTGGAGTATTGCTCATGGCAAAAAATATAAAGCATTTTCCTATCCACATTAATGGAAGACCTAATGTAAAACGTAAAACTGATATGCCAGAAAACCTTTCTGAAAATGCGGTCCTGACTATAGTCATAGTCAGGTCCTGTGGCTGCAAAACAAGCCTTAATCACTCCTCTACCTCCAAGCTTGACAGTTTGTATGAGGTGTTTGTGTTGATATACAGTATTTGAATTGCACCAAACGTGGCTCTGTGCATTATGGCCGAACAACTCCACTTTGGTCGCGTCTGTGTTCCAGAACACAGAAGCACAGAAACCAATGCTGTGCTGCCGTTTTCTTTTTGGAGAGAAGTGGCTTGCTCCGAGCAGACCTCCTAAACAAGCCATACCTGTTCAGTCTTTTTCAACTTGCACCATCAAGACCTTCAACATTTAACATACCAACTGAGGCCTGTAGTGTCCTATATGTCGGTTTTGGGTTTTGTGCACTTTCTCTGAGCATTGTACGGCTTGACCTTTGGGTCAATTTGCTGGGACGTACACTCCTGGAAAGATTGGTGACTGTCTTTATTGTTTTCCGCTTGTGAATAATCTTCCTCACTGTAGAATGATGGACTTCAAATTGTTTGGAAAAGGCCTTATATCCCATCCCAGATTGATGGGCAGCAAAAATTGCTTCTCTAAGATGATCGCTGATGTCTTTACTTCCTAGCATTGTGTTAACATACACCTAATGCTCCAGACCAGCAAAGTGCCAAATCTTCTGCTTTTATAGAGGCGGTCTTACTTGCTGATAATCAATTAATCAAGTGTATAATTAATCAACACCTGGCTGCTAAATAACTTCTTAATTTTTATGAAAGCAGTAAGGGTATACTTAGTTTTACACTCATGGCTACACTCATTATTATAAAATAAAAAATGGGACACAGTGGAATCTGTTGTGTGTTCTTCACCTGGGGTTAGTTTTACATAATATTAGGACCAGCTGATTTTTGATTTTGTCCTAAAATGTAAAACCATAGAACTCAAAGAGGGTGTACTTTCTTTTTCACATGACTGTAAATTGATTGACATTTTGCCCTGTTTAAATCTATGGTGGCATTCCATCTCAGGAACCAAGGAGAGGTAGACCAGGAGTACAGAGGATAAAACCATTCAAAGGAAAGCGTCTGAATCCTGAGGATATGGTAAGTCCTTCATTGTCATAGTGGTAAAAAGCCAAAATAGTAAAAAATCTTCTAAGACCTTTTCTTCTCAAGGATCATGTTTTATTTTTTCCCCTGGAGAAAGGGTGAAATATTTTTTCTATATGTTTTTTTTCCACAAAATAGTAGGTCTTTCTGTCCAGTAAACTATAATCTCTCATTTTCCCACAGGAAAAAAGAGAATTCTTCCCCATCTTCTCGGTAATTCCTTTACTCAGTTGAGAACTTTAACTGTATTTGCCGCTGAAAAACACATAAATCTCTATTTTAATACTTACTTCTTTTCTCTGGCAGGCGGCAAATGTTACGATCGAGGTGAGTAATAATATGAATGAATTCATATATATTATGAATATTTAAGACTTTTCTGCCTTATAAAGAACTCTATTCATCTCATTGTTTTATACCCTCTCCCCCAGAATGCAGCTGATATCCCCTTAATGGAGGTGAAGTGTTTCATAATTTCATTATCAATAATATTCTCATTTCATTTCACAATTATACTGCCATTCATTTGATCAGGTCGAAAGGGGCCATTGCATTTGAGCAATATGAGGAGCATGTACAGTATGTATTACACTGAATAAATACAGTTGATGGTTGAAAGTTAATAGTTTGATTAAGATAAGATTTATATGAAAGGTGAATTAAATATGCAAAGTATGTTATTTAAAAATCTCATTGCAAAATTTCACCTTTAGGGAGACAATGCATTTCTCCTACCAGTGGTAAGCAAAAATCTTTTTTAAGTTTTGCATATCTATAATGTGCAGCTCAGTTGAAAATAAAAAATTGTCAAGTCAAGGAGGAGATATTTGTCATCAGATTTGATAAGACATAATTACTGTTTATGTCAATGCCTGTGCTTTCAGGGTCCAAGACGTGTAAAACTCAACAAGGTATGGGCTGGTCATAACTTTGATTAAGTCAGCTTACAATGAAAAATGATGTGACCCCTTCCCAATTTCCTCTATTTTTGCTTATTTGTCATGTTTAAATGTTTCAAAACAGCTAACTAATTAACTACAAGAGAGCAGGTGTAAAAACAAAATGCAGCTTTTAAATGATCATTTCATTTACTGACGGTAAAGACTCCTGGGACGGTTCACCACTGTTTTCTACATCTGTAGATAATGGCTGTCAATATAGATAGCCAAGAATTCTAGAGCCTCAGAAATGGCTTTGCAATGCTTTCCAGACTAATACTTGTCAATGGCTTTGTTTCTCATCTCTTGATGAATTACTCTAATTGCGGCATCTAAGTGGGCTGCTTTTTGCCTACTTCACCTACTTTTGCAAGGCAGGATCTATTTAAGTGATTTTTAAATTGAACAGAGCTGGCAGTAATCCTGCCTGGGTCTGGCTGATGAAATAGAACTCAGTTTTCAATTGCATTGTTGAATTGGTAGATTTATGACTAATGGGGAAAAATAATTTTTCACATAGGGCCGGGAAGAGTTAGATAGCATTTTTTCCTTCTCTAAATGAAATCATCAATTAAAAACAGCATTTTATCTTTGCCTAATATTAAAATCAGTGTCATTATCTGAAACATTTAAGTGAGACAAATATGCTAAAATAGAAGAAATCAAGGAGGCAGCAAGTACTTCTTCACAGCGTGTGCAGCAGTGGGAGATATGGCTGGTAGATACTATGTGAAACCAATAAAGATTCCTCCTGCAATATTTAAGAATTTTTTACATGTAAAAATCTAAAATAAGTAAATAATCATCATCATCACAAGGTGCCCTGTCAGATCTTGATGTTGGTGACAATCATATCTTCTCTATTCTTGCAACAACTGAGCAATTCATGTGGAGCAATACCAGTGGCTTTCTCTAAGTAAATAAAGATAGCATAAAATGATCAAGATTTTAAATTAAAATTTATGTAATCTGTAATATTTTACAGGCTGGAGAGAATGCACCTCAGGAACAGGTAATGTTGTTGTTGTTGTTGCTGCTGCTGCTGCTGCTGTTGTTGTTGTTATTATTATTATTATTATTCCTTGGTATTTCCCCATTTGAATGAATGCATTCCCCCTTTCATTAATATTCCTTTGGCATTGTTTCTTTGTTTCAGTTTGGAGGGATTGGATATGGATATGGACACGGAGGCTTTTTGGTATTGAAAACATCACTTTAACCCTTTTATTTTCACAAGTTTGAGATCCCTAAATGTATTCACATAATATCACTCTCAAAAACTCAAATTTATTTATATAAATTAACTTCAGTAAGCAAATCACATGCAAGAGTAAATTCCATATCACAAGTACAAATTAAAAAAACATGAACATTTTCTCATTTACAGCCCTATCTGAACATCAAGTACAATCCATCATCTACGGTAATTTGTATTTGGTTCCTCTGGTTGGACATATTTTTGCATAAAATGTCAATTATTAACCCAACCCTGACATTTGTTTGGGAAATGTTAGTTAAGAATTTTATTTACATTTTTTTTGTGTTTTGTGATCAAAGTACCTTTAGAAAGTTAGCTGATACATATCATTTAAGATTCAATTTCAAAATAACTTTCGATTGAAATTTTTGAATATTAAAGTCATTTATGCTCCATCTGTCTTCATTTTGCAGCCCACGGTTTCCTTTGAATATGGAATCACACAATTTCTTGGCTGAAAAACCAACGGTAATGGTCAAAATATTGAAAATATTTCTTCATGACGATTGCTTATGTATTGCTTATACCAGGGGACAAGTTGTCCCAGACAACTACTAGACTTCAATACAAACTGCATCCAACTGAATCGCAAATTTTAAGCAAATTTTTGTAAATGCAGCATAAGAAAATGCGCATCTGTGCGTGTTTCCATAACCAACTGTTATACGCTTTTGTTTCACGAGATAAACGGTAGGTGCCATCAGGAGGCACTAATTCTCGATTCAGTTGCCATTGCCTCCCTGAAGAAGAAGACGGAGCAGACAATGACATCAATAAGCGTGATGAACAAAATCTTTCATATTAATGTTATAGCTAGCACACCAGTGTAGCAAGCTACCTAGCTTGCTAATAAGATTACAGTTTGCTTCTACTGTAATAACCACTAGCCAGCTAGCTTAAGTGGTAATGAACTGTTTAAAGTTATAGCTAGTACACCAGTGTAGCAAGATAACAAGCTAGCTAGCTAGCTTTCGAATAAGGCTAAAGTATACCACATGCACGCAATTGTGATGCACGCGATCATATGGCCACAATGAGGCTATGAACTATCTCAGAGAGCTCTTTCTTTCATGCCAACATGTTTCATACTGTGGCACTGCTCAAAGTTTAAGTCACCTTATTTAGAGGAACAACTGACTAGGTAATTTTGCCTCGAACCAGTTTACAATTTTTTGTATCAATAATTATGGAATGAGCCTTCAAACTTCATTCAGGCTATACAGGAGTCAAAAAAAAATTGCAACATGTTTCAATTGTTATAAAAATTGCCGTTTTAAGTTTTTTTGTTTAGTACCCACATTTGTACCTCAGTATACTTGTGGGAATTATTATTTTTTTGTTCTCGTTGCCGACAATTCACCAAGAAATTATAAAGAGGTAATATATTAGGACTCCTTTAAGACAAAATTGTGATGAATAATCATCAGTGAGCACCACTGTAGCTGCCAGGGATTAGGCTTGATTCCAGACCCTTATGAATTGCCTTTCAAATTCAAAGAGTGGTGAAAACTGTGAGTCATTGGGGCTGAGCACCAGTTGTTTCATCATTCTTGGAATATACTGCAACTTTATACTTGCCTGCCTCCTGAACTTTTGTGTCATGCCTTTCATTATACTGCTTTTTTAATCCTTGAAGGGGAGAGGTCAAAAATGCATGAGTAGAGTGTTCTTAAATGAACATTTTTGTGCTGATGTCATGAGCAACGCTGATTATTCAAAGCAAGTGAGTTCTTGAATACACATGCTGTATGTGGAGAAACATTCTAAAAAGATAAACCATCTCCATGTTCATTAAAGATTTTTTCATCTACTTTCTCAGGGCACCTGAGACTGGATGGACCATCAAAAGATGAAAAGGTGAAATACTGATTTAATTCTCATCCTAATTCAGTTTATTATCAATAATGTATTCAATAATATTAATAAACACTAACTTTTTTCCTTCACAGAGTTATTTCTAACATGTCCGGGGATCCATTCAGACATGCAACATGAGAATTTGAGCTGGAAATATTGAAATGTTAGCAATTTAGTCCACAGAGTTTGTGTTTTAGTTATATAGTAATTTTATCATTTTTATGTCTTATTGTGCTTGAGACATTGAAGTGACTTTTATGATATCTATTGTCTTTCTTAGTGATTAAATCTTTTTGCATCAAACTGCTCCTTTCTGATTTGTCTTTAGTTTTGACACATAAAGTTGGTTTTAATTCATACGAGTGTAAAAGGGCTTTTGTAAACATAAGCACCTTGAAATAATCCTTAGAAAATATATATATTTTAAACTCTTGCAATAAAATCCTTCTTAAAGGCTTATTTTTTGCTGTCTTCATTGGGGAAGCATTTGCAGCTCTTCGGTGAGCCCTCTGTCATAGGTGTGAAAGGTGTCACAGCTCCCAGATTAGAGCTTTGTTTTGAAAAAAGGAATTGCTAAACAAAAAGGTTCCACAATGAAATCACAATGTATTTTTTGGAAGAGTATAGTATCAGAGAGGAGCGCAGAAAGGGAATCCTGAAATCACGCTTGAAATTATGCCGAATTGGATTTATTTCTCTTTGAATCAAATCATAATTTAGCAGACATTGACAATACAACAAACAATATCACTACTATGTCACAGTTAGTACACAGAGGGGCAATGCAATGCCATATTGCTTATTTTAACACTTACAAATATTGTCATTCATCAAAAAATATATAGAGCATTGAATATGATCATAAAATAAACATCCATACAGCTTTATTTTATTTGAAGACCGACACAACGCTGGATCTTGTCAAAGTTCTCCTGAAAAGTGAGGAAAATAAATAGAAGCATTACATTGACTAATATATGAATCATGCCTTATGTATCAACATTGTGATGCTGATAAAATGTGCACTCGACTTCATGAAACTTCATTTATGAACAATTGCTGACTTTGTTTTTATGGTAGTCATTTAAAGTATTTCAATAAATTATATTCTACTCCTGGTTTCTCCTAGATACAAATGAGGGCTTTTGAAAATTGGGAAATCAAAAAAAAAAAAAACTTTACATGCTGTTAGAATGGCAAACAATTACCTGCGATGTATATGTCACATTTTGAGCTTCTATGGCTCAAACAGGAAGGAGAAGCTAGATCGACCCTGTGAATGAACGCATAATGTATCTACTTGACATCAATAGAAACACATGCATTTGTTATCAATATACACAAAAGTATTCGATTAAAATTTCATTGATAGAATAAAAAAACATATGGTGTAAATCAAATTAATTTCATGGAATTTCGCTGAAATTTGTTTGCTTAAGGAATACAATACGCTTCAATCTTATTAGGGAATAAAATATTCTCAAATGATTTCTTCGATTGTACAGCTTGATGATAAATTTTGACACATGCTATGCCACAGAGCTGGTCACATTTCCATAGAAGTGTAGGCACTTACATCATCTACAGCAGTTTTAGGAGTGTCTCCATGTCGTTCAAGGGGAGGGGAGGATGTTCTAGATTCTGTACCGGAGGTCAGCTGAACCTTTATAATAAGAACAACATCAATGCTGGATTATGCTTTGCTAGTATGTTTCAATAAACATATCAAAACACATAAAGATTATTACAGTAACTATTTTACCATTTTAAAAATTTAATTTAATGTCATATCACTTACTGTCTCAATTTGTCCCTGGGTCTGGGAAACCTGCTCAAAAGACAATTGAGAATCGAGAGAAAAAAAGTTTTTTGTAAATATTTTTGATCCTTTTGTTTTTTTTTGCATTTGGCCTCAAAGCCCTAACTTGTAAGACTTAGAAAACAAGAAATGGAAACAGTGGACATTGCTGTCACCATAAATAAAGGTGATACATTAGACTTATTTAAAAAAAAGATTTCATGACTAAATTTATCAAAATGGCATGATATATATCTATAAAACTACTCTAATTAACTGAAATGAAGATGACTAAGACTGGTGCAGTAACAAGACTATACCTGCAGGGGAAGCTGGGGAGTCTGTGTTGTCTGCTCAAAGTTCATCTGATTGACACCCTGTGTTGGCTGGAAGACCATGTTAGGGTTGATCTGAGGGTATCTGTAGTAGTAATAAGGATATCCCTGTGGAAAGAAACAATTTTTCCTGATAAATAAATTGTAAAAAAATATATTTTTGCTTCAATAACTGATCACGTGCTCCAGCACAACTGTGTGAATTTTTAGAAAATTTCTGTAAAATCAATGCAGTTTTGCATGTGTTGAGCTGTAAATGTACAGGATTTACATGAGATAACCATCGACAAAGGCGTACCTGTCCACCAGGTCTCTGTGGGAATGGCATGGTGGGATAGTACCCAGGAACCATCTGTGAAAATACAGGGGCAAGTAGGAAAATTCATGGTTTTAAAGCTTTTGAGGTTAAAAAAGGCAGTCCATACTGCATACAGTAAACACTCCACTGAGTCATCATCCAGCAAATTTCACTCATAAGCTCTACTTTGTGGTTGAACAACAGTGCCAATTAGCAAATCCTGGTGGCTGGAAATATTTACAAGTGAGGCCTTGCCTTTTCTGTGCTGGGATATTACGCCTTTGCTATGTGGCAAAAAGCTGTACCTGACTGGGGGCTTTAGGCTGCTGGGGGGCACTGGGGTCCTGGACTCCTTGTGTGCCCTGAGGGGGTTCCTGCTGGCCAGGGGGGTACAGCACAGGGTTCAGCGGATTACCCCCTGTAGGCAGCACCATGGATGGGGACTGGGGGAGGAAGGGGCCTCCGACTTGAGTGTTGAAGGGCAGAGCAATGTCTGCTCCCGGCTGGATGACGTAGGGAGGCAGAAACGAAGCAGTCTTGGGAAATAAACAGAAAAAATGTTTCAAGGAGACATGTACAAATGTTTATGCCACTGCAATCTGAGTGAGTATCACTGTACAGATTTCTACCTGCATGCTGTCTGGTCTAGTTATTCTAAAGCAGTCAAATGTAGCTAAATTGTACATATAAAATTTTAATAGGATAATATAACTTTCAATAATATTTAAAAGTTACTTCATTACAGTCTGTTACGAACTTACCTGTGGTTGACCAAATCCAACACCAGAGAACGCTAGCCCATTCAGGCGTAGAAGCTATAAAATGAAATTGAGGACCATGTTGATGCATGATTCTGGCATAATTTAGACTTCTTAAGTAAAAAATGTCAAAATTTGTATTTGCATGTTTACCTCATTACTGTTACTTGCAATTAGAATCTGAAAAGAAAAAAAAATACATGGTTCTTTTATTTGCGCACCTTGTTTGATCTAATTCTAGTCATAATATAAATTTTATTTCAATCATTTTAGTTGTGGTGAAAAATTCTTACTGGCAGTGCAGCGCAAGCACCCAAAATGCAGGCAAGTGCAATCACAGTGTGCAGCTTCATGACTTCTTAATAAAGGGGTAGAAAAGCATTGCATGAGTATATCTTGTTCAGCCCTTGATTGACTCTAAGCCTTCACATACAACACAGTAGTAGCAGTGGATTTTGCTGTGTGGCAAAGCATTGGATTGACATTTACAGAGGAAAACATTTTAATTGCTGAGAACTCTCAATTGGAAGCACTTGCATGTAGTAGCACAAAACCAGCTTGACATAGAAATATCCAGATTGTTAGCCAAGCCTAAGGAAACAACAAGAATAAATTAATATTTTACCTCTTTTTGAAGTTTGGTAAGTTACAGACGTGCTTGGTTGTCTCCTGCTTTGGCCCCTCCAGGAACTTGTGCGATCTCCCAGTTCACCCTCGCTTTTTAAACTTTCACCGTCGCCAAATTCAACCTATCAGCTCTCAGAAAGGTTGAGGTTTATGTGACACAGCAGAACACCTGTATGACATCACTCCCCAGGTCTGGGTGATACAGACAGCCCCACGTTTGATGCAGAGACTGTGTTATTACGCATGAGCCATTATATCCTGTGCCTCATCTCAGGCGAGCCGGCAATTTGCAGGCCAGCTGCTACAGCTTTATTGTTTATCACTTTAACAACAGTCTCTCAGCCTGTAAAACATGGGCATTCTTTACAATTGCATCAGCCCCTTACCCACATGGGCCAGGTGCTCAAACCAAATGAAATGAAATGTGTTTTCACAAATGATGTTATTATGCATAAGGAATGTTTGGCTGTGATTTAGTTTAATGCTCTTAATCTCACTGTGCAAATAACAAGCCTGGAGAGAAAAAATGCATTTTTATTATTCTGTAAAGATGGGAATATGCTGATTTGACAGCTACTGTGTATCAAGTCAAGAGACTGGCTGATTGGAATCAGGAGTATACTTATTCAAAAGTGTTAATCATTTGACATTAATTTAATTTCTATGCACTGCAGAGCTGCCGCTGATGAATCGCAGGGAGCCAGATGTATAGTTCCCTAGTATGACAACACGTCATGGGCCACATTAGTGCAGTGCTTGTGGAAACTGTCAGCCTATGTCTGGCTTCTGCACAGACACTTAAGACCAAAATCTAGGTGAACTGAGGTTGAGTGGCACTATCAAAAACATATAACCTGTGGACGCAGTTGCGGGATTACATCAATGGGAAGGCCATAATCACACGTGCGGTTAGATTTGTTGACATGTGCGTTTGGTAATGGCCCATTACTTAAACATGAGGCACTGATAGTAATGCTAAAGAACAGTGATGCAGACAGGGGAAAGACGGCTATGGTCCATGTTTCACAGCGTCAGCATAGCTTGGGGTAGTGACAGTGCCCAGTGAGACATGAGCTGAAGACTCCGTGGAAACGGACATAGATGTCTGGGTGATACCCAGTTTGTTTCAAGAAGTCTGTGTAACATTGTTCTCAAGAAACAAAGTAATTGTTATTTACAAGATTTATTAATAAGGGCTTTTACAATTTTTTTTTAAATCTTGGACCTACCTATTTTCTCTGAGCTTCTGGGAGCATGAAGAATTTTAAGCTGAGCCACCTGATACCCAGAATTGATCGGATACCACCTGCAAATCAACTATTTTCACTATCGTCGGATGCAATGTTCCTCTTCCCGTCTATACTGTCACATCTGCTGATCTCTCTGAACTCAATTCTGTCAACTTGAGTTGTTTATGTGTTCACCGAATATTAAACTAAATGAGGAATATAGCATCCGAGACACGTTCAAAATTACGTATGCAATGGGGTATTTAGCTTTGATTAAAACCAAATGAATGCAGGGATATTTATTTATGTTGCAACATGTGAAAATGTTGACTAAATGTGTTATAATGTTTATTGTGTTTTTTATTCAAGTTGAAATTTCATAACTAGCCGGTTTGCTCTATAATACCATAGCATTTATGAGATTTCACTTCCTGGGGTTTTGCTGACATCATTTAGGTTTTAGTGTTTCTTGATTATGCAAGCTAAGTTTTCTGTATAATTGTATTTTAGACATTTAGGATAACATGCTAAATTTGCAATGACAACAATGGGAGCACACAGGGCTTATATGCTCTAAAGCAGTGGTTCCCAAACTGGGTCGTGGGGCCTCCCTGTGAAGGTTGGTTTTGTTCCACCCTTGATTGCAATCATAGGATTTTAACAGGCTGTCAATTTGTCGTAATTAGGTGCATTTAAATTTAGAGCAGCAATTTTTCATCTTGTGACATACGGTATTTTGACAGATATGCATACATACAGCGAGGAATACATTTCACATCCACATTGCGATATATGAGTAACAACTAAATAAAAAGCGGGAAAAAATGTACCCAATCAAATGAAAAAAATCAATCGGTTTCTAATTGATGACACTGTGGGCACGTGGTTGCAAAAACTTGAAATTTATTAGACAAGCAAAAGTCAGAGCCAAACCTGTTTTATGTCATGTTTTTGTAATTCAGTGCAAGAAAATTAATTTGAAAGAATTCTAATCACCTGTGTATAGCAACCTGATTTGGAGGTTACTGATTTGTTCAGTGCCCGACTTGATCTATATAAAAATTTTGTAGCCTGAACCTGCTTGCAACATAGAAAAAAAAGCAGTATATTCAAGGGTCTCCTATTCTTCATGGCACACATGGATATTTCTAGTAAAATTTGGCTTAAGACAGCAACTAACTTGTTTAAACATAAAATGCACTTAATTAGGACAAATTAAAAACTTATTAAAATCATGTGATGGCAATTATGGTTGGAACGTAAACCAGCACACACAGGGAGGCCCCTGGACCGAGTCTGGGAACCCCTGCTCTAAACTAAAACAAAACGAAAACATTTAGATCATCTCCTGAAAGATGTTTGTAAATTTTTAGGTCATGAGAGATTGGAAAAATCCCTAACAGCAAAGTCATAGACAGTGTTGGCAATGTTTTTTTTTTTTGTACTTGCGTGCCTTGCTCTGTTGTTGTTGTTGTTGTGGATGTTCTTTTATAGCCACTGCGCAGGAACCAATTGCCCCCCAGAGACAAATAAAGGTCTTGAATGAATCTTAAATGTCATCTGTTTTTGGCCAGTATTGGCGATGTCATCATTAACAGGCAAAGTCAGCATTAACCCTATAAATTACAGTCCATTTTTGAGAAAATTTCCTCTTAAACTAAAATGCTTACTTTTCTTCAACCACTTTGATTACAGGCAAAATCATGACACTCAGTAAATTGATCATTTTCAAATAACTGCAGCACTTTCCCTATACCCCAGCCAATGATGTATTTTTGATATTACCCTAGGGTAATATCACTCTTGCAAAAATTTCATCGGATGAGAGTGTGGAGAAAAAGTCCCTCCGCTTTGTGTCACACTGTTAATATTTCACTTAAATGAACACCAAGTGTAACTTAGGTTAAATCGGTATGGCTCAGCGCTGTTGCAAACCCACTGGGTGCCATTCACATAGCTAAATTCATGTTACTTAGCTAACTAGGTAGTTAGCCTCCATGCACTATGTTTTCATAACCATAATGTAACATTAGTTTGTTAGCTAGCATCCTATCGATAGCTTGCTACTCAGTCAATTGAATGTACAAACCCTTACTATGAGCCGCGAATGTCTGGGACTCAGTGACTAAATTTGTCAGCAGAGCGATGGAGTTAGCCCAGTGCTAAGAAACAATGGGTGCTGAAGGAAATTACATTCGTTTTCTATTTAATTATGCAATTCAGTTATGTGATAATCAGAATCTTATACTCTTAATCATGCAATTTGAAAGTTATGAAACTCCTTGAGTAAATTTTGTGCTGGTTGCTCACTTTTCATATGACAAGCAAACTTGTGTAAGATCCTCTATTCGCATTTTCTTCTGCCCTGTGATGCTGTGACTAAGCCTCATCAGCCAAGAAAAATAATACAGCCACAGTCAGTTGCCTAAACAACAGCAGGTTCAAAAATTATTATTCTATGACCAAAAATTAGTATTTTACTGATTTTTTTTTTCTAGATAATGTTCATGCGTATTTCGACTAACTATTTTGGAGAGTCCAAATTCCCCTGCATTCCTAGCCACGGTTTTACAAGTTTTCAACTTCCTTCAATTAGGTCTCCTTCCCCATTTGAAGCTAAATTTTTACTCGAGCATACCCGTCCGATTTCCTGCACTGGGGTGCAATTGGATGTGCATAATAAAGTGGCCTCCAAAACGCATTTGCTTCATTGACAAAGTCCCCCCTTGTCTGAAACATTGACTGTATAAAACATGGATGTAGCCTCCATGACATCACTCATAGGTTTCTGAATATCCACTGTGAAGCTCAGTTGGTCGCCATCTTGGCACCTACCCAGACAGCAAAAAAACTTTTCTGCCCAGATGCGGGCAGATTACGGGCTCTGACATTTTAATCGGTCCAATTCCGTATGGCCGTAATCTGCCCAGAATAAGATTGAATGATTGCCCGATTCTGGCGCAGTCCTGTCTGCTGTCACCACCATCAATTTGCCATTACTCTCCAAGCTCCAGCCTGATTATAGAAATGTGGTCCGATAACCACTTGCCAATCATGTCCACAATCTGCCATAACCCTCCTAGATACGGCCCAGTTGTAGAAAAATTGATCTGGCCCAATAATCAGTCACCAAAACTCAGCTGACATTGCCTGCCAGAATCGCAGCCCAAACATTGCCTGCACATCGCAGCCCACTTCCAAGCCATTCCAATTTTATTTGGGCTGCCAAAAATCTTTACCTCCCCAAAATTAAATTATTACAAATAATAATTTATAGGACTGTCGCGTTAATTAATCGCCATTAATTTAAGCACAATAAAAGTAACTGCCACTACAGTTACAGAGGCAGACAGACTTTCTTGCTTTTTACTTTTTCTATGACACATACCTAATGCAGTTATTTGAAATGCTTCCGGGAAGAAAGCTGTGATTTGAAGTCCACTAATAACCAGCGAGGTTGGACAGCCTCCATCGCCTTGGCATAATTAGCTTACCTTAAATCAATTCCCATGTACTTTGCCTAACTTGCAATCAAGCCATTTATTCAACCAACTGACTAATCAAAATCAAAATGTGGCCTATAATGATTAAGAAGTGATAATGAGAAGCAGACGGACCTAACCAGGTTGCCGTGTTAGATTGAAAAAATTTCAATAATCTGAATAAATAGCAGACTTCTGAATTCCACCTTTCATCAAGGAATTTTGTATACATTATTAAAGATATTTCTAAAAAAAATGAAGTTATTCAAAGATGGCCCTGGTTTTTAGAGCTTAACAAGAGGCCCATGGGCCTTAACAGTCACCTGTGTATAGTATATCCAATGTTTAGGGCCACGCCTAATGGCCAAGGTTAATTTTAACCCCAGGGATCAGATTAATGGAAACCAGTATCATAAGCAATAGAGTATTCTTCATTGTACGTATATAACTTTTTCTTTTTCTATATTTTCTTGAAGCAAAGAAGATTTCTCGAGCCATTTTGACCCTTGGGCCCTGCCCCTTAGCCCCTGGGTTGCCCATTGTTGTAATGTCAGTCAAGTGTGAATGATTTCCAGTAGGAATTAAACAGAATATACCAAAAAGTGTCATTTTCCTATATAAACAATCGTGAACTTGACCCCCTCCCCAGGGGCAAACATGGAGCCTGGGGGTCATGAAATTCACAATTTCAAGACACTCAATCTATAAAGATAACTGGTTTCCAGCATATTTAGGTATAAAAAAAGTAAATGCAAGACAACAGTTGTTGTGTTCACAAGGTTGCTTATGATAATAATACAACAATAACTCCATCAAATATGATCGAATCACTCTGGTTTTTGAACTCGTCCAAAATCTTATGGATATAAGCTTGCATACAAAGTCTCATCAAAATTGGTTCATAAATAATTAAGTTATTTTGTTCACAAGGAAAAGTTTACGGACGACGCACGACGACGGACAAAAGGGGATCGCAATGGGTCACGCCTTTCGGCAGGTGACCTAAAAATATAGGCTACGTGAAGTGGAAAACATTTTGTGAAGCATACCGAACATGAATGTGAGAGGTAATACGTTTGCATTGCAGGCAATAGTCAAATGCAGCGAAGATTTGGCAATTAAGGTTCAGGCGAATCTTTGCCGCAAATTTGAGGCATTTTTTATTAGATAATTGAACGAGAGTAATTTAAAATAATGTAACTCACTTAATTTTATTTACTTTTGAGCATCTAAATAACCAACAGTGAAGGTGGAAAACATTTTGTTTAAGCGTATAGAACATGACATGTAAATTGTTAACGAATTTGAAAATCTTTCAATACAACACGGCAGCCTGGTTAGGTCAGTCTGCTTCTCATTATCTCTTCTTAATCATTATAGGCCACATTTTGGTTTTGACTTGTCAGTTGGCTGAATAAATGGCTTGATTGCAAGTCAGGCAAAGTACATGGGAATTGATTGAAGGTTAGCAAATTATGCCAAGGCGTTGGAGGTTGTCCAACCTCGCTGGTAATTAGCGGACTTCAAATCACAGTTTTCTTCCCGGAAGCATTTCAAATGACCGCATTAGGTAAGTGTCATAGAAAAGGTAATAAGCAATCACGTCTGTCTGCCTCATAGTGGCAGTGACTTTTATTGCACTTAAATTAGTCGCGATTAATTAACACGACAACCCTAATAATTTAATGATATTTTGTAATAATAATAATAATAATAGTAATAATAATGTCATTACTGTAATAGTAATGAAAAACCTTGACTTGAATCTTACGACAAGAAATCAATATGCCAACATACTGTTTTAAGTTTCCTTAATCATAAAGATAAGATGGTTAAATTATGGCAATAATGGCAATAAGTCAATATCTTACATGATAAATGTTCATTGTCTTCACAGAAATGTTTCCCAAAAGCAATTCATTGCAAAACAGACCATCCCTAGTATTTTAATCTTGTATTTAAACTTATTTCTATTACCTGTTTTCAAGCAAAAAAAAGTATTGCTTCTGGTGTAAAAAGTTTTTATTCATTTCTACATTTTGCTATGGGATAAGATTTCATTCACCCTAAGGACAAATCTAGAAACGAGTCAATTCTTGCATCTGCGACAGAACTTCTTTCCTCACGGAAAGAAGATCATTGAATAAAAGTTTGAGTCTATATACAAGATTAAAATGCACAATATGGTTTTGTTTTTACAGGGTTCTTTCTTTATGCATTTTACTGAAATCCTGAAAACTGTAATACTGAGTATAGTTGTCATAGAAGTATTTGAAGTTGCACTGGTAATGATAAAAGGGTTTGAAGCACAGACCAGGTATTTGAATTAGATTCAAAGCAATTTATTAATTAATAGTATTCAAAGAATGAGAAAAGTAAAACTCAGCGCTACCTACTGAATTTGCTAAAGTCAAGCAAGTAGTTGTTACACAAACGTTAAGTTAACGTAAAAAATTTAGCACGCAATGTTTCCTCAAGATCAGCAATTGAAAAGAGCTCTAATGTCACGGCTACGTTATGGTGTCAACTTAGCCTAAGTTAGGCAATGAGGTAGCGAGCTATCAGTTAAATTAACTCAGCCAGGTATTTTAGCTCTAATTACAGCATGACAGCCTGCAATATTTAAATAGACAGGCTTTAATTGAGACAATATACTGTACAGACAGGCTTTATTTGAGTGAGCTGGTTCAACAAACCCTGAACTCGTAATGAGAGGTAATTGGTACCTCAACGGTGGTTATAACCCAGAGGTTAACCGAATTTCTTCCGTCATTGATGGATTTTTTTTTTTACAATTTTGAAGGCCGTCTGTCATTTTGACAGAATGTAATTCACACCCCCGTCCAATTGATGGTGGGTGTCATATTGTCTTGAGCATTGTCTTTGATCCATATGACAGAGATGCCAAGTCTCACGCATTTGGCGTAGGTCTCACGCATTGTTAAGGCTGATTCACCGTAGTACGCAATTACTCAATAAATGCTTATCAATGAGATTCTCACACGAAATTAAAATCCTTTTGCATGGAAGTTTCAGTTTCACTTGCGTTAAGGTGGACCTCTACTCAGGGATTGGAAACAAAGCATGTGTTTCATGATCGTTTAAATTATTTAAATTAAATAAAACCATTTGAAACATCTTTATGCAATTCCATTGCTTTCAATCCTTCAGTAAAGACAAGCGCAAGAATTCCTGAGTCATAATCAGTGGTGGGTGGTAGAAAGAGAACAAGGAGGGCGATTAACACATCTTTAAACTGCTTATTAGTCTTGATCTGTTTTCAGTCAATTTCCCTGGTAAGACACTTTGACAATTTTCTTAGGATGTGACAAAATTTAACACAAAAAATCCACTGTGGTTTTTTCGTGAAGAGTTACCCATTTAGGCAGTAAACATTTTTTTTTTAGAATTTATTATTCACTCACTTAAACATTTCATTATAAGTGAAACTAACATGTTGACCAAGAATAATGATTAAAATCGGGTCACTAATCTCATCCGTTTCAACTGATGTTTTCCGCCCCCTTGGTTTTCCATCCACAACCCGCCACTGGTCATAATCAATTTCCGTGTCACTAGCAGGGAAATCCTCCGTAATGCACGCGAAACTGATTAACTTAATACACAATGACTGGAATGGAGGCGTTGCACTGGATGCAGAAACCGTAGTGATTCCCAAAGTACGTGATTCCCGAAGTATCTCAGAAAGATGGCTTTGATGGAATGGAAATGCATCGATTAATTATTATTTATTTATACATAAAATGTATTTCTTTACTCTGAAATGTCGCATGTATAACTACAGTCAACAAAAATATAAACGCAACACTTTTGTTTTTGCTCCCATTTGTCATGAGATGGACTCAAAGATCTAAAATTCATTCTAGATACACAATATTACCATTTCTCTCAAACATTGTTCACAAATCTGACTGAATGTGTGATAGTGAGCACTTTTGCTTTGCTGAGACAATCCATCCCACCTCACAGGTGTGCCACATCAAGATGCTCATCAGACACCATGATTAGTGCACAGGTGTACCTTAGACAGTCCACAATAAAAGGCCACCCTGAAATGTGCAGTTTTTGCTTTATTGGGGGTCTGGGGACTCAGAACCAGTCAGTATCTGGTGTGACCACCATTTGCCTCATGCAGTGCAACACATCTTCTTCGCATAGAGTTTATCAGATTGTCAATTGTGGCCTGTGGAATGTTGGTCCACTCCTCTTCAATGGCTGTGCGAAGTTGCCGGATATTAGTGGGAACTGGTACGCGGTGTCGTATACGCCGGTCAAGCACATCCCAAACATGCTCAATGGGTGACATGTCCGGTGAGTATGCTGGCCATGCAAGAACTGGGACATTTTCAGCTTCCAAGAATTGTGTACAGATCCTTGCAACATGGGGCCGTGCATTATCTTGCTGAAACATGAGATGATGTTCATGGATGTATGGCACAACAATGGGCTTCAGGATCTCATCACGGTATCTCTGTGCATTCAAAATGCCATCAATAAAATGCACTTGTGTTCTTCGTCCATAACAGATGCCTGCCCATACCATAACCCCACCACCACCATGGGCCACTCGATCCACAACATTGACATCAGCAAAGCGCTCACCCACACGACGCCACACACGCTGTCTGCCATCTGCCCTGAACAATTAGATTCATCCCGAGATTCATCCGTGAAGAGAACACCTCTCCAACGTGCCAGACGCCATTGAATGTGAGCATTTGCCAACTCAAGTCTGTTATGGCGACGATCTGGAGTCAGGTTAAGACCCCGATGAGGATGACGAGCATGCAGCTGAGCTTCCCTGAGACGGTTTCTGACAGTTTGTGCAGAAATTCTTTGGTTATGCAAACCAATTGTTTCAGCAGCTGTCTGAGTAGCTGGTCTCAGACGATCTTGGAGGTGAACCTGCTGGATGTGGAGGTCCTGGGCTGGTGTGGTTACACGTGGTCTGCGGTTGTGAGGCCGGTTGGATGTACTGCCATATTCTTGGAGACGGCTTCTGGTGGAGAAATGAACATTCAATGCCTGAGCAACAGATCTGGTTGACATTCCTGCTGTCAGCATGCCAATTGCACGCTCCCTCAATGCTTGCGCCATCTGAGGCATTTTGCTGTGAGACAAAACTGCATATTTCAGAGTGGCCTTTTATTGTGGGCAGTCTAAGGTACACCTGTGCACTAATCATGGTGTCTGATGAGCATCTAAATGTGGCACACCTGTGAGGTGGGATGGATTGTCTCAGCAAAGCAAAAGTGCTCACTATCACACATTTTGACAGATTTGTGAACAATGTTTCAGAGGAGTGGTAATATTGTGTATCTGGAATGAATTTTAGATCTTTGAGTCCATCTCATGACAAATGGGAGCAAAAACAAAAGTGTTACGTTTATAATTTTGTTGAGTGTAGATATTGAACCTCAGGTCCAAATGCTCTGCCTTATCCACAACACTAGCTCAACAGACTATATATTCACTGGTCAATTTAGCACTTGTATAGCTGTGCTGTGTTTGAACTTGAACATATTGGGGCAAGGATTCTCTGTCATAAACCAGCTTTGAAAAAAAAACAGTTGAATATTTCGCGGTTAATTATAGCGAAAATACAAAAAACAACTCAGTGATTATACTGCTGAGGTCCAGTGCATAGCAAAATGGCGATAGCTCATACAACCTCATTTCAAAAAAAGTGAACTATCCCTTTAAGGTTACCCAAAACAGTTGACTTACTTCTGGTATGTGACGCAACTTTTCTCGAAGTGCTCTGAGCAAAGAACTGAATGCTTTGTTGGTTTGTAAGGCTTTCAACGGTCAATTCTTCTTAATTTAACAAGCCAATCTTTCAAAGGGGCTTTATTATTTTGCATAAATTGATGGAAACTTATTTTGCCGGAAACTTATTTTGCCGTATTTTCCAGACGACTGAATGGCATCATTAATGGTGCAAGCAATAGGAGCACAAGATTTCCCCATTTTCACTATGCTGCGATCAACCTTCGTGTACATTTTACTTCAGGGATCATGTGACCACCTATGTAACTCGCAATGACCTCATTCTGCGAGTGAATTTCTTCAGTTCACGTTGCTTCAATAATTGCTGACTAGGGCACAGGAAAGTGAATGCCACTAAGAAGCGAGAGACTCACACCGAAAATGCGTGAGACTAGGCATCTCTGGACTATGATCCTGTATTCCTCATATTTTTGTAAAATGACCATTAGCTCTTCATTTGTAAAATATGCTGCTATGCTGCTGGTAGATGATTGGTCATATGCTACCAACGCCATCTCTGTTATGTGAACATGCAGATATCTAGGTCGGAAAAGCGCCGGTTGACATTTTAAGTTGATAAGCAGCTTCGTAGGACCGCTTAGCGAGACTGCTGTTATTTGGCATAGTAAAATAACTGAAAGCATTGTTTATTTGCGATTTGCGCACTGTTACTGTGAGGGGGGAGAAATCATTTATGATGTTTTATAAAGTTCATACAGCAATAAGTTCGAAAATCCATGCAGTGCTCTATTTAACATAGTATGTAATGTGTGTCTCCATGAATCACTGTCGGCATCAGCTAATGCGTAATCTATAAATTATTCTGTTTTTATATATTTTATATTTATATAATATATATATATTTAGATATATATTTTATATTAAAAAATTAAACGAATATCATTTTAAAAAATAAAATCACAATGACGGATAATAATTATGACGGAATTTTTATGCCCCTGTCCGTCACAATGATGGACAATCAGAAAGTGTAATGCAACCTCTGTTGTAACCTTTCGTTGTTAATCTCAGCTTTGCGCTTTTAAAGTCGTGAGGGCTCTCAATTGAAGGGCATTCCAAGCATCAATTTACCATATTTCCAATCATAAAATGACCGATTGTGTGCTCAATGTTTCTCCAAGGAGGCGCTCCCTGATCCAGGATCAGTAAGACGCTGGATGTCTCCCACGCGGCACCAGGGGGCGCCATCAGCACCTTAATGGGAGTATGAAGTATTACACTGATTGGTTGGACACTTGAAAGACTGCATGAGTTTGCATGCACTTACTCGGGTAGACTCTTGGGAAAGCACAATTGAGATTTATGTTAGTATATGTATTCTTGTTGGTTGATGTATGCAATTGTTTGTTGGATGTAATGTAAGTGGTTGCAGGGTGAGTAATAAAATCTTTTAACAAAATCTCCTGGAAGGAGTGGGTCGTGATTATGGACAGTTATGAGGAATGAAAAATATTTTTTTTTGAATATTTTTATGCTCATAAAGCCAGAGAGGAATTCAGGCAGAGTATCACTGACCATGTAAATCCTCTGATGAATGACTTGCGGAAATCACTTTAGTTTCTCGGCCAAATGAAAAAAAGTGGAAGTAAATTATAGATTGAATATTATCTGACTGATAAATACCAATAGTAAACTCTGTTTTACTAATTTCTTCATTTTTGGAGAAAGTATTTTTTCCATTGCTTTTCCTTTACACAACATGATGTTAATAAAATCCTATCCCACCACTAACCCTAACCAGTTTCACCATTGCAAAATTACAGTAGTCCTATGGCAAGAAATACTATTTAATGTTGTAATTGACGCTTTAATAGTTGCAGTACCAGCACTGTCAAGAGGACATTGCAGCAAGTTAAAACAAAAACATCCCTTTCCTGTTGATAGTCCTACTCCAGGGGTTCCTGTGCCCTCATTTGAGTAGGTTCCTAGTGCCAGGGTCTGTAATGCAGCTGAACCTCACACCAGCCCACCTATACCTCAGGGGACCAGGAAGACCCCTGTGACTACTGGCTGAGACTAAACAGAGCAGTAGACCTGACTGCCTGAAGGAGCAGGGCAAGACACTGGACAAGCCTGAGATAGAGGTGACTTGCATGTTCATTAGGAAGTGTCCCTGCAGAGACCTTGCCCTCACCTTCAGATCCAAAACCATTGACAAGTGGTCAGCATGTGACGTACTGGAGGTGCTGAATGAGTACCACGCTGAGATGAGTTGCAAGGCGAGCTCATCGGTACACCCCCGAAGAAGATGGGCATCGCTGTCCACTGAGCAGAGGTGAGCAGAGGGGGTCTCTAGCCCCATCAGTCCTGAGCCACCTCAGGCACAGAGCCCACAATGTGTCACCCTGGCGGAGGTGATGAACATGTTGGAGAAGGCCCTGTTGCGTGGGTCCTCTGACTAATCGCAAGTGCGGAGGCGAGCTCCGCCCAGGCCACCTGTAGACCGAATTGACGGTTTCTCTGACAAGCGTTGCATTATTTGCAAAGATGATGGTCACACCGCTCTCTTTCACTGTCAGGAGAAGAGGGTTTACTTCCGGTGCCACGCTCCAGGCCATTCACGACCCGACTGTCCTGAAAAGAGGGCTCTCCCAGAGCTTCCGGAAAACTGACTGGTCTGCACACAGGGGAGGAAAATGCAGATCAACCGATGGAGCCTCCCACCAGTATTACGAAACCTGACACACAAGATAATGAGTCTTTCTTTGAGTTCTACAGTAGTACGATGCCCTCATCCAAGAAACTGTTCCTTCAGGGGTCTCAGAGAATAGCGAAGAACGGTCCCACCTTCAAGGCCTTTTTGGACAGTGGGTCGATGGGCTGTATAATAAGTGAGTCTTCTGCCGAGTCTCTGCTGCAGTAATGCCCTGACATGAAAAGTAGCACAGCCGATAATTATGTCATTATAGGCTGTGGAGGACACCGCCTTTCTCCAAAAGACATTTGTGACCTTGATGTCACTGTTTATGGATGCTGAATGATTATTCCAGCAATGGTTGTTCCTGGCCAGACAGAACAGATGATCCTTGGTAGCAATGCCATCAAGCACGTCCTAACTCAAATAAAGAGCACGGAAAACTATTAAAGACTAGTCTCCTCACCCAAGATTAGTCAGACCAATGACCACTGCTGATTCCTATCACTGCTTTCTAACACAGAGAGGTGGAGAGGTGATTGCATTCCACATAAGGCGGGGACAGTGCGAGTCAGGAGTTGCATGACACTAGAACCCCAGAGCGAGTATCTCGTCTGAGGCAAGTTACCTGAGTCAGCTGTGATGTCAGTACAGTGGTCATCGAGCCACCTCAGTTTAAGGCCAGACTGAAGCAAATCCTCGTTGGAAGTGTGGTTACTCCACTTTGGGGAGATTGGTGGGTGCCTGTTAAAGTAATCAATCCTAGAGACAGAGCTGTGGTGCTGAGAAAGAATCCCAAAATCACAGATGTGTCCCCCTGTATTGCAGTAGTGGACCTGCCCGATATAGATGAGGTCAAGTGCAGCATGCAGTGTGTGCAGAGCGAAGATGTGCAGCCAAGGTCAGAAGAGGACATAGTACATACACTGGAGGCTCTGGGACTGCAAGACATTGACCTGAAGTTATGTGAAGTGTCACTGTAGTGGAAAGACAAGCTATTTCATCTCATTGAGCAGTACAAGCTAATCTTCTCCAGACACAAGGTGGACTAGGGAGAGGCTACAGAGTTTGTGCATCGTATCCATCACTTCCTCATAGCCAGCTTGGTAGTCTGCAAGAGCAGGACAGTACAATAGGAAGAACCATGTACTTCGTACAGAGACAAAAGAGACCTACTAGGCGTGAGAGACCTGTTGAGTCATGTAGCATGATCAAGCTGCTGAAGCATTGGAGTAAACTCATCATTCGGAATGGTATGCTGTACAAGATTAAGAAGGATCCCCACTTAAACAAGAAGATCTGCCAGTTCGTAGCGCCCGACTCGCTGAAGCAGAGAGTCCTTCAAGGTCTCCATGACATAGCAGGTCACCAGAGCCAACACCTTACCCTATCTCTGGTGAGGCAGAGGTTCTTCTGGAATGGCATGGAATGTGATGTTGTGAACTATATCCAGTCCTGTCAACGCTGCATAGTAGGGAAGATGCCTGAGCCACACTGCCGTGTGCCACTTAAGAGCATTGTCACTTCTGAGCCGTTGGAGTTTGCCTGTATAGATTTTTTGGAGTGCTGAGCAAGGGAACAATTATGTAGATGTTCTCGCTGTGACTGATCATTTCTCCAAGTTGGCACACACTTTCCTTTGCAAGAATCAAACCACCAAGAAGGTCGCTCATTGTCTCTGGAATGACTTCTTTCTCATTTACGGTTTCCCCTGTCGCATCCATTCAGACCAGGGCGCCAACTTTGAGAGCAAGCTCATTAAGGAGCTTCTGGAGATGGCCAGGGTGCAGAAGTCCCATACGACTCCATATCACCCCATGGGAAATGGCGTCACAGAGTGATTTAACAGGATGCTGGGAGATATGATTAGGTCACATCCCCCTCACTCCAAAGCAAAGTGGCCACAGATGCTGCAGTTGCTCACTTTTTGTTACAACTGCTCAAAGCATGAGACAACAGGGTTTGCACCATTCTACCATATGTTTGGAAGAATCCCTCATCTTCCAGTCGGCGTCATGTTTCAACATGCCCTCACCAATGACGCTGTTGTCAGCCACTCAGACTTTGTGTCCCACCTGAGGAGAGATCTATATGAGACTGCTCAGATTGTGCAGAGGAACAGTCTTAGGGAACAGACTTGCCATGCCGCGCTGTATAACCGCAAGGTCAAGGGCTCACCGCTCGTCGTTGGAGACAGGGTGCTGCTTGCCAACAGAGGTGGGCCTGAAAAACGCAAGATTGCGGACAGGTGGGAGTCGACTCCATATGAGGTCATGTCGGTCGAGTCTGATATCAATGTCTACAGAGTCAAAGATTGTCTGACTGGCAGAGAGAAAGTCGTCCACAGGAATCTATTACTCTCTGTTAGCTTCTTGCCCCGTGAGGGAGATGTGGATGATGACTCTGCACACTCAGAATGCGATGCTGCTGTGCATGGAAGTGATCTATGCCTTGATGTGCCTGATGAGATGGTTAACAGCGATGTCCGTATGATCAACTGGCTAATGCAGACTGATGACGATGATGGAGCCCTCTCAGAAGAGGAAGACAGCTCACTTGACCTAAGGTCTAGTGTTGCCCTGTCTGACTCTCTCACTATCACTGCGTCCAGTCAGGATGGTCATCCAGCCCCCGAAGAGGGTGTTCATCATAATGCAGTCGGTGATGCAGGAGGGCCACCACAGTGCTCTGAAGATGTGCTCCCCCTAGACCTTGACTTCCCAGACAAGGGCGTGGCTCCTACTGATGCTATCTTGCCAGACGAGGCCCCTTTGATCACTGACCCAAAGAATATTGTCCCTCCTGACAGTATCCCCACAGACACAACCCCTCCTGTCAACGACCCTTCAGACATGGGCCCCCCGGACACTGGCGCCCCTGAGACAGCCATTCCAGTCACTGACTGTCCAGACTTTCACGATCCAGCCCCTCTAGCTCAGGTGATCTTCACACAGCCTAGCCGTTGTAGTCTCAGGGATCGTGGGTCCATCAAGCCTCCCAATCGCCTTATATGTGAGGTGAATGACCATGTGTTTCATGAGGATTCTGTGTCCACAGTGTCTTTAACATCTCCAATCCCACCGGAATCTGGAATGCCCAATTGGTGAACTATGTACAAGGCATAATCCTTGCTCGTATGCAACCCCTTGCCAATTCAGGTGAGTGTAGACAGTTTGCGGGTCTTCTCCGAACCATGCGCCCCTCCACTACCGCTTCTTATGCACTCATTGGTTGAATCTTTGCCATTTCAGAACGAGGGGGGAGGATACCCGGACAGAAACAAGCTTTGAATCTTCCTGATGACTGCCTGTCTGGTCAACAGGAGGCGCTTGAGCAATGAATAAGGCAACAATTATTTTCCCTCCCCTGCAGTCCCTTCCCAATTTGCAACCCCGTAGCGCAATAGCTAACTGTGCGCTTCTCTGAAAAGCTGCCAACCACTGCTGGTTGGTACGAGGCCAGGATCGAACCCGCAATGTGATAGTCACTTCTGCTTCACAATGCAATGCTTTACCGAGCTATCCACCAGCCCCTAGCTAGCCTTTCTACATACAATGATGCCATATTGGTAATTGCACTGAAAATGGAACGAATCCATTTGTGGCGAGGCAACAGGAACTGTACCTATATCAGATCTTGCTCTGTGTATCTATTGACTGTATAACTACAACAATCTCCACACAAGCCCTCCAAATGCTGCAGGAATCAGCTGAAGGACCCCTTCACCTGGTAGTGTGCTATGGTGGTTTTAATACTGTAGCTTACTAGCCAGCTATGTTGTCAACCTTTCAGGGAAGCCAGGACAGTTTGCCAACTCTTGACTGACTCCTTTTGTTCAAAAGTATTTTTATCATAAATTCTGACGCTTCTCTTTTATGCTGTTACTTCACTGCATGCCAGAATAACAACTGTGGCAGGCATACACTACCATTGGCACAGCTGGGCATCTGGGGCAAAAGCTGAATGAGGGCTTCCTGAATTAATTCTCTGGCTAGTTAGCTAATTAACGAACGAGTACTGACACTTGCTACTTCATGCTATCCTATAATGTTGTATGAAATATTCAAATTTCATCACCTTTGAAAATAGACTACAGACTAACCACACAGCTAGACATTATTTTCCTGATATATCAATAAAAATTCCCGGTCACAAACGCGACCAAAAGGTAAGGTTCCGTGACTTGAATGAGCCTATGTAGGGTAACTCACCACAGACGGCTGGGTTAGGCCAGGGTCAGCAGCTAGGCTAGCTGAGCCCAGGTAACCCCCAAACCCCCCCCCCCCCCCCCCCCGTCAGGTGGCTAGGCTAGACCAGGGATAAGTGGCTGGCCTTGGCATTCCTACCCTATAGCCAGATCTTCTCCAGCTGATCTAGCTGAGTTTTATCAAGCCATGACTGGTGTCCAACTGGCTATATGTTCATGCCACAGTCTTGATTCCTGCTATCTTCCTTTTGCTTTTTTCATTCCTGTGGCAGTTATGATGGCTCTGTTTCTTTTCATCTCTGTCACTCTGAGGAAGCTTCAAGCCCACATCCCTATTCAATTGGCTTTCATAGCGCCTTTCATGAATGCTAACCTTGCTATGGCACTGCTTCATGAGGCAAATGATGTATGCAGGATTAATCCCCCTGTGCACACCAGTCAGCAATGCCAGCATTTTAGCATTTCAGGTTTGTCCATTTTTCATTGAGTAAACGGTGAACGAAACACATGAAAATTGTTTTTGATTATGAAATAAAATCATCCAGGGCAAATAAATTAATGGCAAACTCCTCAAAATCCAGACAAGAGCCTGGATATTTAACACATAAGCTCTCTTTCTTTCTTTTGGTCACTTGCCAGAAACACTTCAATAGTTGTCGCCCTGCAATTTTCTGCTTTCTGTTCTCCACCATCACACTCAGTACCAGCTCACTACAGGGTTGTGTACTGACTCTTCTCCTCTATGCTCTGTACAGACAAGACTGCGCTCTCATCCACTCCTCTCACACAATCAATACATTTACAGATGACAGCACTGTGTTCAGGCTCATTACTGGAGGTGATGAGTCTGCATAAAGAGACAAGATTTGCGAACTATTTAACTGGAGCAAGAGAAATAACCTTGTATTCAACACCAGTGAAACAAAATAAATGGTATTGGACTTCAGGAGACAGAGCAGATCCTGCCCCACTTCTCATAAATGGGGATGAGGTGGAGAAGGTCTCCACCTTCAAATTCCTAGGGACCTCCATCTCTCAGGATCTCTCCTGGTCTGCAAATACAACGGCAGTAGTGAAAAAGTCCCAGCAGAGACTGCGCTTTTTAAGACTGCTTCACAAAAATAAGCTGAAGGAGAACCTGCTGCTGTCATTCTATAGATCCACCGTGGAGACCGTGCTGGCCTACTGCATCACAGTATGGTTCGCTGGCTGCACAGCTGCAGACCAGAGGGCCCTCCTGAGGCTCATCAAGACAGTGAGGAAAATCATTGACTGCCCCCTGCCTTCTCTGGTGGCCCTAACCAGGTCTAGGTGTCTAAATTAAGCCAAAATCATAACTAAGGACAGTACACACCCAGGTCTCAAACTATTTGCTCTCCTGCCCGCGAGACGCTACAGGAGCTTGAAAATCAAGACAAACTGTAAAAAAAAAAATTGTTTCTTCCCTTGAATGAGAATATATAATGCACATACATGCATTAATTGATCTCACTCTCACTGTAATCTTTAGATATTTATTGGTTTCATTGGTTTTATGATTCCTTTTGATGGGCTTTGTGTTGTGTGTTGTTCTGTCCTTTAATACGTTTGCACTGTTTCAGAGTCACTTCTCATTTTGTTGTACTGTGTGCAGTGACAATGAAGGTATTCTATTCTATTCTATTAATGCTAGCTTGTTGCCAGAGCTGTAGCTGGGCATTTTTGCCTGACTGTTGCCAAGAGCTCTGCTGGCACTATTTTGCTGAGGGATTGGCTCCTCTCCTTCCATAATGATGGCTTTCATTTCAGGCTGGAGCCTCCTACTGTTATTTAAAGGTGTCTGCGTCAGCTATTAGCTTCAGAACATTTTCGTAATGCCTGTTACACTGCCCAGGTCCCTGAACTCTTCATCTAACATGATAAATGATTTTGGCCCTGGTCATTTGTTTGATAAATTAATATGTGTAACATAAGTCCAATATCAGCTGTAATCATATTAGCTAACAGGAGTATTTTACCAAGAAGAACCTGACAGCTTAGTCACCAACCACAAATTCTAGTATTCCCAGACACTTTTATTACCTGGTCACCCAAGCAATGGTGAAATACTGATCATATGGCCTTGATCTCTAGGTAAAAGCTCAAGCCCAGGGTTACAAGCTGATTTACCACATATGGGTTCCTGCCAGTCCTAATACAACCTGGGTTCTGAGTGTGATTGTTAATGCAATATAAGCCATTTCATGCAGGCTCGTTTCATTTAGATCCATAATTTTTCAATTAATCTTTTAAATTTTATCTAAAACCAACCAAAATTATTCAGCACTAAGACCTAACTACTGCTAAAACCTATGTCTACGAAGAACAAGAATTGTGTCATACTGTAAGCGTGACCTGAAGTTCAGTAACAAGAAACTGCACAGAGCCAGCGGTGGAATGAACGTAAATTCATAGTATCCCCAACTTTGTCTGGGGCTGCATTAAAAAGCCAGATACAGGGCATTTTCCTGTTTGACCATGAAGTCAAATCCAAGATCACAAACTGCTGCAAAATATATGACTTCCTATTGGTTACAAATACTTACCTAAGCTCTTAATGCAATAATTAACAAGATAGGGGCCGTTTTCCTGTTTGACCTCAAAGCAAAGGTTAAAGGTCAAATCCAAGGTTATAAAGTGATATGCACTGTATGATTCCTGTTCATCTCTAATGCACACCTAAGGTCTGAGTGCAGTGATAAAAAAGACGGAGGGAATTTTCCTCTTTGGCCTTGAACCCAAAGTCAAAAGTCAAAGCTAAGATTATTAATTGTTGTCCAATATTAGTCCCTAATACAGACCAAAGCGCCAACTGCAATGATAAGTAAGATACATACCTTGAGCTCTAACTCACGTGTAGCGCAAAGCATGATGCAAGAGTCTTTGCTAGTGTAGAACATATTTGTCATTTTCCCGTCCAGCGCTCATCTCTCTTAAATAGCAACTGCACGGCAGCAAACTGAATGCCCATAAGCGCATTGGTCTTAAAATGAGGGTGGTCAAGCACATTGTTGACGCATTGCGATCCTTAGCCCAGGAAAGCAATTGCGTGATTGATCTACAAATATTTAGATATTTTGGTAATTAAAATAGTACTATGCGCCATTATAGGTGGGTGCACAATGCAACTACACTTTAGTTTGTTGTGTATATTACAGTGAAAAGGCTTCCTTAGTCTGCTTTCAGCAATTAAAACCCTACCCCATGACAGAAAGAAATAATTTTTAAGAGAATTACAGCTGCGGTGAAGAAAAAAGCTTTGTGTATCCTACCCTCTGTCCAAAGTCTCAACTACACTGAACAAAAATATAAATGCCCCATGTCAATTTTTTGAGTTTTTATTAACATTAGTGTTATGCAATATATGAAGCAAATCAAAATTAATTTTTGATAATGACTAATCTTCAGATCACCGTCCATTACATATTGATATTGGCATCTGCAAAGGAGTGACAACCCTTTGAACACGTTGTGGGTCAGGTTGAAGAAATTGAATGTTCAATATCTTATGTGTCCACCATTTGCGTCTCTCAGAGCAACAGATCTCCTTCGTATGGAGTTGATCAGGTTGTCTATCGTGGCCTGTGGAATGTTATTCCATTCTTCCCAGAGGGCCACACGGAGCTTGCGCACATTATCCAGAATTAGAACCCGGTCGTAGACACGTCGAACCAGAACATCCAAAAGATGCTCTATGGGCGACATGTCCGGTGAATACGCAGGCCAGTCCAGAACTGGAACGAGCTCTGCTTCAAGGAACTGCATGCAGACCGCTCTGATGGACATCCCTGCAGCCAGCATGCAAATGGCACGTTCCCGCTAGACCTGAGACATCTGAGGCATGATGACTTTTGACAAAATTTGACATTTTGGGGTGGCCTTTTATTGTTCCCAGTATAAGGAGTGTCTGGGTACTGCTCATTCTGTCTGATCACCGCCTGGAAATGCCACACTCAAATGCTCATTGACAGAGAGATGGATTAAAAAATGGTACACAAATCAAGTGAAATATCCCTGTTGTACAAGTAAAAGTCAACATATGCTCAGTTAGAGTTGTAAGCTCCATGTGGCATCAATATCTGACATGGAGCATTTATATTTTTGTTCAGTGTAGTTTGATAACAAGAATATTTAATGCCATTAGAAATGCAGCAATGAGGTATGTACTGTATTTGTGGCAAATAAAAGAATCAAATGATTTTTATTGCTTTTCCAGTGAGATTTAAGTGGAAATAAATCAAAGCGCATGGTATTGTAATGCTGATGTGCACCACATGAATGCGCTGAGCAATTCAGTAAAAAAAACACTGAGCTGTTTGTGATATGAATAGTGACGCTAGACTTGTTCTTTTGGGTATGGTCAATAGCCTACTAAAAGCCAACAAAAAAATTAAAAATGCTACTTCATCAAGAAAATGGAACGGCTTATGACACAGGAGCAAAAAAAGAGCCATTGGCATGTTACAGGGAGGTCTCAGCCGCCAAGAAGAGCTACGTCATCTGCACTGTCACCAGTCAACAATCAGAGAATGGAAAATGGAAAATGGCACTGTCGCTAACCGTGAAAGATTCTTTGCAGCAACGAAAACTGATCATAAAATGAGGGATCTAAGACGCCTGAGGGTGAGCACATGGACCGTTCGACGCCGTCTGCATGAGCAACATACAATATGCATACACTTGATCCCCACAGATAACCCATTTTTTGCCCGTGAGACAAGCCTTTGTACTGTTCATCACCAGTGGGTTTTTTTTTTGCCTTGGAGCGCTCAAATAAATGCCATTTTTGCCCTGTTTCTTTCTTACTGTGAAATCATGAACACTGACTCTAACAGCCAGGTGAGGCTTGCAGTTCTTTAGATATTAATCTGGGTTCATTTGTGACTGGCTCAATGACTTGTCATCAATGCGCTGTAGGAGGAATTTTGTTTGGCTGGCCACTCCTAAGATGGTTCATCACTGTTCCAAGTTTTCTCCATATGTAGATAGTGTCACAGAGTCTTCAAAATGGCTTTGTAACCCTTTCCACACGGATGGATATCAACACCTATGTTTCTCATTTGTTCTTAAATTTTTTCAATTGCAGCAACATGTACTGCTTTTTGATTGCTTCACATTGCCAAGCACGTTCTCTTCAAGTGATGTTATGATTCAATCGGGCTGGCAGTAATCATATCTGGGTGTGTCTAGCGAACTTGAACCCATTTATCAACAAATCACATGTAGTTTGATTGGTTGATTTATAAGGTGGCAACTACTTTTTCAATCAGGGCCAAGTAGGGTTGGATAACTGGTTTTCTTCAATAAATTAAATATTCATTTAAAAACTGCATTTTGTGCTGACTTGGGCTTTTTCCAAAATTAAAATGAGGAATGTTCTGAAACATTTAAATGTGGTAATCGTGCAAAGATACAAAAAAATTGGGGAAAAGGCACAGTGGCCTAGATAGATAGATGGATAGATGCACCCTTCTTTTAACTGTGCGCCTTACTGTGCGCTTAGATTAATCGGTGTTAAACCATGAAAAGTGGATTTGGGTACGCTTTAAATGCACTTGCTCCACGTGCTTTAGATAGTGTGCTTTGATTGTTAAAATGCAGCCTGTTAGCTTTAAATGCAATTAGTAGTGAGATACAGGGCTTTTCCTGTTGAACCCATTAATATATTTACTTTGAACACTAGATTGATAATGGTGTCATATTTTCATTATCAAAAGTGAAGCAGCTGGCCGCCATATCGAGACACCCAAATTCTTCAAAAAAATAAATGGTTTACTTTGAGGCCAATTTCAAATAAGTTAGTATTATCGTTAAAATGTTGAGATGTGTGGCTGGGTTTTGCAGCAATATTCATTTTCATGCGTATGTTCACATAGAAATGCAAATTTATCACTTTAATAGAAAAAAAATCATGTCTGCGTGCTAGCTAGCTTATTAGCCGTCCCATTGACTTGAATAGATCACTGACTAAAAGCAAATGCTAGCGATTCATAACGGTCACCAGCAAGCTACCTAGGTACCCTTACCGTCGCGGGGACTGCATCGACAGTTAATAAAATTAACAAGGTGACTAACAAGCTTGCTACTTGCAATTTACATTAAATGGTAATCCTTCTTATCTGCATAATATTTAAAACAGACAAGTCACTTTGTCTGTTCATATGGATTTCCAAAAGACAACAATGAAAGGCTTGGCTGTTAGAGGTCAGGAGAAAAAACTTTCGCCATTCCTTCCATCTGTGCTGTGCAGGGATCATTTTTTGAGAGCAGTGTTTTAACAGGACAGGGGCAAATATGAAACTTAGTAAAGAAGTGGCCAGAGTGAACTTGCACTTCCATTTGTTGCAGGCAAGCTTCTCCTGTCATTTTTCTGTCTGCCTGTCTGCCATTATTATGGCAGATAAATAAAAAATAAATAAATAAAACCTTGTATCTCCAAACTGATAAGAAAGTATAAGTATGTCCACTATTGTTACATGCAGAATTAAACATGTTTTTATTTATATTTTAAATTGTATTTATCAATTTATATATATTCTTTATTTTATATTTATTTTTTATTTTCCAGTGAAGTTCATCATTTTGAAGATACAAGATTTTATCAGCCGGCCGACGATATGCAATATTTCTTACTGTAGCCACCATGGCATTAAAGCTATGCAAATAAATGAAGGATTTAGCGCTTCTCAACCAGCGTAATCAGAGCATTGAAAATGTGCCCCTCTTACACCAGCCTGTTTGTTTCGAGGAAGACAGGGAAGAAGACAAGTAATGACAACACTCTAGTCAAACAACAATAACAATCAATGACAGTTTATATGATCTCATTTAGAAATTGTGCGCTTGATGTCAGGTTTGCAACTACAGGACAAGGCAACGCATTAATAAACAAAGGATTCTTACCCCACACTCGGAAAAATTTGCGGGGCACTGTAAAAGCCAGGCTCTCTGCACACTGGAGAGGTTTGCACGCAACAGGTGGTGGGCAACCATAATTTATTATAGTTATGAGAAATGTTGTTTAGAAATTAAGGATGAACAATCGAATGTTGAATGTCTCAACCTTCACCATATTAAATAAAATAAAATTAATGTTAAATTTCGGCCTATACCCGACATCAAATGCAATATTCCATTTTGCCTTAAGTTGGCGCTTGACCTTAATACAGCCCTCAAAAGTGCTTAACAGAAAAAGTGAGTAAGCCAAGGGGAGAATACGCATAAGTGTTTTTTGCCTGAGAAACGCCCAGATTTTGGCCTTGCTCCGCCCCAAGTGCGTAACTGCCTTCGGGTGCGTAGTTCACAGACTTAAGTTTATTTAAACTCCAAAAAAAGGCCCTTAGAATTATTCATTGCGTTCCTTATGGAACTCATACAAATGATTTGTTTATTAAGGAAAAGTTTCTTAAATTACAGGATATAGTCAAATTCAACTCCTTGCAACTTGTATATTTAGGATACCAAAAAGACTTGCCTAGAAATATACAAAGCCTATTTCTTCAGCGTGATTGTATCCAAAACACCAGAGACAGAATGTTGTTGCAAACAACAAAGGTCAGAACGACTCGCAGGGAGCACTCGTTATCTGTGGCTGGAGTCAGGGCATGGAACGTACTTGATGATAATAGAAGAATGGCAGAAGAGCTGAAGGCCTTCAAATATTTGTTGAAATGTGCATATCTGAGTAACTATAAACATGTTCAATATTGTTAAATCTGTACCTTTGTATCTACTGGACACTCCAGACCATCTGTCCGAAAGACAACTGTCACAGCACATTACTACAGACAGCTGAACCAATATGGATCTTATAAGCTGGTCGATAAATGCAATCAACAAAATTATCTCCACAAGGCGGTCAGGTTCTGGAGAACCGACATGCCCGGATGGGACATTCCCGGCCGGTTACACCATGGATGCATAGGGAAAGTGGCTGTGTTTGGCAGTCCTGGACATCGAGGATGTAGAGGATGTCTATTTAATTGGATTCATGATAGCGGGTCTGCTATCATTGGGGTTTGGTCTGTTTTTGATTGACCATAGGATAAAGAAAACTTTGAATAGCTTTGAATAGCACCTTGACAGAAAGCTCAATAAAATTGGTTTTGGCGTCAAGGAAGGCAATGATGGACTGCACATACTGCGAGAAGTCATTACATCCGATAAGGGAAGGGTGAACCAAGGCGATGGAAATGACGACTAATCAAGAGATCCAAGCAAAGATCCGGTATTATTATGACTCTCATCTACTCCAAATTAGCCGGAACAAACCAAATGATTAAAAAAGGGGTTTTGGGGCAATGTTGCATTGGATCAAGAGTGGCATTTGAATCTAAAGTTATATGGACACTCACCAATTCTGTAATTATAATTCTCATGATATTCATAAATCTTATTTTCTGACGTTTACATCGTAGCGTACATGGACACTAGCTCTGCTGTGATTTATAATCCCTATGATATCTTAACCATAATCAAACTGTTTTTCTGGAAGTTGGGGGCGGGACTTTGACAAGCGATTTCGCTTCTCCCGTGACCCTTTCGGTCATGATACATGATACATGTTGTGTTGTGTTGAAATTGTCATGAAACGACTATACAATCATGCCGAAATAAAAACAAAAAAACAACAACAAAAAAAAAAAAAGTCGAGGGGAGAATACGCTTAGGCTGAAAAGTGCGTAGCTACGCACTTTTTTCAACTTATGCGCGTGGGAGAATAGACCCCAAAGTGTAGTCACTAGTTAGCAGTATGCTTCATTTAAATTGAAACAACACATTTGCCAAATAATTTTGAGACGCTTTATGTTGTGCTGAAGGTAGTCCGATATGTGAATGAAAGCATTAAAAATTTGACAATGAAAGAAAAATGTATGCAGTTTCTTTATAAATATCATGTTGGTTTTTCACGTTTCAATTCCTTACCATGCTATGTATAATAAGTGCCCTTGATCTGAGTAAATATGGAGGAATATAGCATGTATGACCAAATATGCAGAAATCAAACAGAGAAACAATGCAAATAATTTATATATTTCACTATTTTAGATTGGCCATGAACCTGAGGACAAATTCAAGGTGATGGACTTACATGCGATTGATGACTTCCTATCAGTCCCTGTTACAACTCTAAGTCCTGAAAGCAATAATGAAGGAGATACAGAGTGTGTTCCCGTTTGACCTGAATTCCAATATACAACCCTATTTCCATAAAAGTTGGGATGCTGTGTAAAATGTAAATAAAAAATAAAAATAAATAAAAAAAACAGATTGCTGTGATTTTCAAATCATTTGAACTTCATATTTATTTGAAACTAGTAAAGAACAATATATCAGATGTCAAAATAATAATTGACAAAATTTTTTGTTTTTTTAAATTTGATGCCAGCAACATGTTTTAAAAAAGTTGGCGCAGGGGCATGTTTACCACTGTGTTGCGTCACATCTTCTTAAATCAACATTCTGTAAGCGTTTGGGAACTAAGGAGACCAACTGCTGTAGTTTTGAAATCAATATATCGTCCCATTCTTGCTTAAAGGTAGGATTCCTGCTGCTTAATACTTTGCAGCCTCCTTTGTCATATTTCTCCTTTCATGATGCACCAAATATTGTCAATGAGTGACAGGTCTGGACTGCAGGCAGACCATTTCAGCACCCTGTAAGCATCAATGGAACGCAAAGAGAACTACATGCGAAATGCATGTGGATTCTCACGTAAGCACGACTCTGGCAAACTTACCCCAATTATCTTAACGGCACCAGCACCTGGCAAAGGAATTTCTGGTTTGTTACAGAATATCGATTACGGTTTTTAATGACCCAAAAGACACTCAACCTTATTGGCCCATGGCTGGAGAGGTCCCGGACCTCTGGGTTTATGGTCAGTGCCTGGTGTCCTCCAGTTAACCCTAAAACAGCTTATGGAACATTGCTCTGTGTCGGACAATGCCACAGTGCCATCAACTGGACTTTTCAGAGACTACTCCAGCAAAATAATTCACATTGCTTCCCATTTACAAATCTTCAAGGACTTTTTTCCCACAGATTTAAAATACCAATTTCACCCGTAATGTTACAAATATAATGTGTGTTTTTGTTATATTGTATGATAAGCATTAATACAGGTTATCCCTGTAATTCTGTTTTGTACTGGACGTTTCACAGCAAACCGTAACGCAAGCATATCGTATTTGGTATTATTCTACTCGGCAAAATTTCCGAAATTGCATGACGCATATTTCGAAGGGATTACAATTGTGCCAAACCCTCATTTAATAACTGAAAAGAACATACTTGTGGAAATTTCCCTTCTGGCAATATCCCTGCCCAAATTTCCTCTGGGGACAGGTCACATTCCTGATTCAGTGACCCAAATAATTTTTGACCCAACCATAGAAAACACTTATGGTATTTGTGAATAAAAGATGGGGAAACAAACAGGTCTCGGAAGCTTGTATTCATCTTTCCCACATGGTACACGTTGTGTATATGTGTAGTTGCAAGTCGCTCCAGGTATGATTTATTTCTTTAAATTTCATGTAACAATGTAATTTGGTTCTCGGATTTAAGCTTTTGCCTGCCTGTCAAAATAAATTGCTAATTGCATAATATTGTGGTTTTCTGACTCTAACTAATTTATATTCTTCCAGCTCAGGGTTCCAGTCACCCAATGGGGTATAATGTAGGGCTATGAGACCTGCCTGATGACCAGGCCTCCCTGCTAGGTACACAGTGATGTTATATGCTGCAATTGTTGTTATTTTAATTGACCTTGAGAATATTTCATTAAAACTAAACTAAAACTAAAAATGAAAACTAGAAACCTTTTTTTCTGGCATTACGCTGAATAACCAGTCCCTGAACGCCTTTCTTTGCGTTCCAAACTTAAGTCCCAAGCAAATATGTTCCGGTCCCCGGTGGTCCCTAGTCATACTTTATATGTTGAAACCATCGACAGAATGGGACCGCCAGCCTCTATGAGTTCTCCACTGAATTGGGATGCAAAGATGTTTTTAGTCTGGGCTGCACAACAGCGCTCTAAATTCATAAATTGGAGTCAGATCACATTAATGCTCCTTCCCCTTCCCTTCCTATATCCTGCTTGCTCATTTCTCAGCCTGTTATCCACTCCATTCCAGATCCAGTCCATAACGATCCTTCCAAGTATCTTACCCACCACTGAGAGCAGGGTTATTCCCCTCCAGTTTTTACATTCTTTGAGGTTTCTTTTCTTTGGCAACCTAATAATCAGCCCCTTCTTCCATTTGTCCAGGATCTTTTCATGCTTCTATACTTTCTCCAGTAGTTGATGCACTTTCTCCGCTGAGAACACTTTGTTTGCTTTCAATAATTCAGCTGTGATAGAGTCGATTATTGGAGACTTCCCGTTCTTCAATTGTTCAATTGCTGCTTTAACTTCTCCCCGGGTTGGTTCGGTTACTGCAATTTCTTCAATTATTTCGCTGGGTTCAAACTCGCATTCATCCTCTGTTGTTATTGGATCTGCTGGTTCTTCCCTGTTAAGAACTTCCTTAAAGTGCTCTGTCCACCTTGACAGTATTTCCGTCTTCCCACTCACAAGAATACCTCTCTTGTCGAGGATTGCTGCGCTGCTCCTAGATCTTTCATTGCATAGCACTTTTGTCAGCCCGTATGACGTTCTCATGTGTTGTTTCCTTGCAGCATCCTCTGCCTCGTTTGCGATGTTATCCATCCACTTCCCTTTTGTCGCTCCTTATGCTCCTCTTCACCTCCCTACTCTATTCCTTATATTCTGTTCTGAGCCGCTTTTTGACCCTCTCTGAGCGAGTGCTTAGAATCTTCTTATTTATCTCCTCTCTTTGGTCTACGAGCGCCCATGATTCCTCCCTTATCAATGGCTTCCATTTCTTCCTAGGCCAACCTAATACCTCCTCTGCTGCTCCCGTGTATGCCTTTTCCATTACCTGAAAGTCGTGTTCTATTTCCTCCTCCTCCCATACACTCGGCGTCTCTCCGTCCAATACCAGATATCTATTCTGCAAGGTGATCGTAGATGTCTTCATAACATTTTCATCTTTCAATTTGTTATTATCATACTTGGTTCTTATACTTCCCTGTTCCTTCGGTTGTTTTCTTAGTCTCAGCTTCACTTTCGCGCAAACAAGATAATGATCCCTTCCAATGTCCGCTGACCTATAAACTTTGGTATCAATTACAGAGTTTTGGAACTTCTTATTAATCAGCACATGGTCAATTTGATTTTTCGTGTTTCCATCGGGTGATGTCCAGGTAGCATTGTGTATATCTCCATGCGGAAACAAAGTTCCAGTTATAACTAATTAATTCATGTCACAAAATTCGCGAAGCCTCTCTCCATTGTCATTTTGTCTTCCAATACCATGCCTACCATAACTTTCTCATAGCCCAAATTTTCCTCACCGACCTATGCGTTCATGTCACCTGTGACAATCAGCATATCATGCTCCTTCTCAGCATTCAACACATCCTGCAGTCTCCCGTAGAATTTGTCCTTGACCCACTCCTCTGGATCCTCTGTTGGTGCATATATATGTACGATAGTCAGTTTAACATGTTTGGAATAGAACCTGGCCACGATTATTTGTTCACTTACTGGCGTCCAATCTATGAGAGTTCTTGTTGCAAATTTGGACATCAGTATACCTACCCCTTCTCTGTGGATGTTGCCATCTATACCAGAATATATGATGGTTTCTCCTTCCTCCAGCACTACCTTTCCTTGTCCTGCTCAATGTGTCTCACTGATTCCCATGATTTCAATGCCTCTTTTCTTCATCTCTCTTGATGCCTGTGCAATGTGCCCACTCCGGTACAGTGTTCTTACGTTCCATTTTCCTATCTTCATGACATTCTTAGGATGGACTAATGATCTCATCTGCTCAAGGGCTTCCATTTGGCTTTGACCCCCATGCGTCAGTAAACCTCTCATGGTGTGAGGAGTGACCACAGCATCCCCCAGATTATGTGAAATTATTATTCTGGTTTCTGTAATAATGTGCTTTTTATGGGAGCAGGTTATCAGCCCGAAGCCCAACCCCCAACCTGGAGGACCAGGGAGTGTCTCTTCATCTGGCCCCTACCCTTCGACGTTTTCGGCATGGCTGACCCCACCAGGTGTAAATGACACCAGCCGACATAGCTCTAGGGGTCACTAGGGCACACAAACCACTCCACAGCGATAAGGTGGTGACCCCAACGGAGCAGATGTTTGACCTGAGGCAGTGGTCTAACGCTGACACTGTAGCCGGACACCATTTATAGAATGGAGATTATTGAGTCTCTATTTTCCCTTGCAGTATAGGTTACACGCCGAGACCTTCCGCCTCAACTTGGCTTAGTTGTATGGCACCTACAACCCACAACAGAAGTCATGTGGTTGTAATATGTCAAGAGTATGGGATTTGGCATGGTGAAAACCAGTGGCGGCTGGTGTGAAAAATTTTGGGGGGGGGGCGCAGCACACCTGACAGTTGCTTTGATGTTGACACTGTCAGTTATTAAGAAGGAAAATGTAGCCTATAGATTTTATCAGGGTTTGTACCCTTTTTTAGCATGAATTGACAATGTATGCCCTATGTCCACATGTCCACCGATCACTGTATCTGTCCTGACATTACTTACAGATCACTGTGTCTGTCCTTACAAAACTTACAGATCACTGTATCTGTCCTTACATTACTTACAGATTGATTGTTAAAGCGGTCATGTTCAAGATTCCATCAACTAACTGGGATTTTGATGTTTTGTAAAGATGCAAACAATAAATGGAACATAGTTAAACAGAAAAAAAATAGTTTAAAAAAAAACCCAAAACAAATCTAAAAACCCACCACTGCAATGCTGTCTACAGGCTTCGTACACCTTTTACAAAGTGAAATTCAAGCACTTTTCAAGGATTTTCAAGGTGTATTTTCATGATTCTCCAGCACCTTACAGCTGTGGTAAATTATATATTTATACACAAAAATGACAGATTTCACAGAAAGTGTGACCAACAGGTCCCACTGTATTTAACAGGATGAATTTTTATAAATTAATGGTATATACGTGGTTTATTTCATTGATAACATAAAAACAAATGTTAACAGTAACTTTTAGACCAGGTCAAACCAAGGATGGCTTGATCCATCCAGGGATTGGAGTGAACTCGTCCATTTAATATTACCAGTGTTTGAGCTTTGCTTGCTTGTGAAAATTCAACAACTGATCTGGGTGTGCCATCTAGTGATAGAATATCGCGACTGCGTGCATAAATCTGCAGCTCCGCGTCCACTGGCGGACACATCTGCACATAAGGGTTTAAATACCCTGCCAGCAGCCGCCAAATCTCATTCACAGCAGTCCTGTACTAAGATTACACGTTGTTGCAAGTGTTATTACTGTGGACGGAAATTTTTACCTTTTTTATGAGGGACACAAATTTAATTTGTTGAAAACTCCAGAAGGCCAGGAAGCAAACATCCGCTTGCGCATGCACTTAACCCCGCTTCCACACTACCGGTTGTTATAAAATAGGGACTTCATTGCAGAATGCGGAGCAAACGTTATGACCACACATCGGACAGAAATTACGTTTGCGGCAAAAACTGGCTTCGTAGTATGAAATAGGGCTCAGGATATTTCAAAATGATATCTAGCATGGTAAAATAAAGAATGGGGAACATATTCCTGGCCAGACCTTCAGTAGTAGATGTACTGTTCTTTCCAAAGTGGCCCTGTTGAATCTGTCAAACTGGAACAGCAAACAGGGAAAGCAATAAACAGCACTGCTAATGCCACATCCAGCTAGCCACCTCTGTTTGTTGTAACTAGTGCAGGAGAAGCCCTGGGTATCAGTTCGTCCACGACCACTTGCCTGCTGCTGAATCTTTAAATCGCATTGGTCAGGTCCAAGCTCCTTTATCCTCTTTTTCTCTTCCATTCTCGGACAGAGAATGAGCGTGTGTGATGTTTGGGCATGAGTAAATCACATCTGCTACAGTGACGTGTTGATATGATTGGCAGCTGCCGTTGTCCGGTCACATGAGGAGGAGAATCACCAAAACAATACTAATTCGCAGCCAATCAAAATGGGAGTGTCCGGAGCGCATTTCTCTGCTCCCCGCAGGCAAAGTTGAAGCGGCCAATCAGAAAGAAGCCTCAGGTCACATGCTGGGCAAAAGTTGAAGGACTTGCATTGGCTCTCATTAGACCGGTGCCCCTGCATTAATAAACTATGTATCCACAACATATTTATTGATTAATAAATAGTGTGAAACCCCTTTTATTTAATGGCGACAGGTGCCGACAGGCTGTCATTGTGTGGACAAATTTTGGTATGTTTAAATGGACTTCCTAAGTCGAATTTTGGATGGGACAACGGAGGGGGCGGCACCCCAGCACCCCCTATTGATAAACCGCCACTGATGAAAACATTGCTGAAATGAGCAATGCCTTCCCTTAGAAAAGGAAAACAGATGGCACTAAATATTGCACTAAAACCTGTATATATCGTTCACCATAATGGCATCTTCAGGGATACTCAAGTTACCCATAACGTGTACTAGTGCACCCCCATACAATCGTGGATGCTGACTTTTGAATTGTTTGCTGATAACAAGCCCCTCTCCCCTTTATCCCATATGATGTGGCATCCATGATTGCCAAAAAGAATTTCACATTTTGATTAGTCAAACCATAGGAAAGTTTACCACTTCGCGTAAGTACATTTTAAATGAATTCAGTCCCAGAGAAGACAGCAGTGTTTCTTGATCTTGTTTATATCTACATGGCAGAGTTTTCACTTGCATTTGTTGATACAGTGACAAACTTATTGTGCTTATTAGCAATGGTTCACAGAAGTGACTTGAAGATTTCCACTACAGAACCCTGTCTCTTTTTAATGGAGTGTCGCCAGTCGACCTCAAAATTACAGTCATTCAAAATTGGATTTTGGTCTTGTCCCATGTATACAGAGATTTTTCAGGATTCTTGGAATCTTTAAATGATATTATGTACCATAGAGAATAAAATCTCTCAATTATTTGCAATTTTAGGTTGAAAATGTCATTGTTAAATTGTTGAACTATTTCTCCATGTTGTCTTTCATAGAGTGGTCAAGCCCTTGCCATATTTACTCACGAAAGACTTTTTATACCCAGTCATTTGCTGACTTTTTGCTAAATAATCTAATTAGCTGGGAGATGTCATTTTTTAGCATCATGCAACTTTTCCAGTCTTCCATTTTCCTGTCCAAACTTTTTTAACACTTTGTGTCACCAAATTCAAACTGAGCAAATATTTTCCAAAAAAAAAACAAAGGGGTTTCAATTGATTTGCCAATCATTGCATTCTGTTTAATTCACATTTGACACAGTGTCACAACTTTTTTGGAAATGGGGTTGTATGATTTCCTATTAGTTCCAAATACAAACTTTAACCCAAAATGTGATATTAAATCATTGTTTGGGCCATTTTGTATTGGTTGGTACTATTTAGACCCTAAATTAATTAATCAAATTATTTTGTAAATTATTATCAGATTTCTATGAAGATCGATTGATGTCAAAGCTTCGCCGCAACTAATGTTCATGCAAAATATAAATAAAATGGGATAACAGTTGTGTCCTGCTGTTCGATCGCTAGAAACCTCTACCAATGTAGTGGCTGCAGATACCATGGACAAGGCAGCAGCAAAATGAATGTAAATCCTAAACGCCCTCAACTTTGTCCAGGGATACAATAATACACAAGTCATGACTACTTCATTGTTGCACGCTCATCGTTGCACGCTCAGGGAGACAAATTAAATAAAATGAATTTATGTGAATACAAAGTGAGATTATTGATAAAGTACAGCTGCTAGAATTATCATCCTCGCTGGGTTGCTATTGTGTATAGAGGTGTTATGAATAGCTGAATGTGTTATTTTTATATGAGATAACATGAAATAAATAGTTTAAATGTACACTTTGGATATCATTACAAAAAAGAGAGATATGAACATGAACACAGTGTTATTAAAGGAACTGCAGCACTTCTGCTGGATTGCAGTGAGATGATTATAAAGAAATCAGGGGATACTCTTGTAGAGTGCGACAATTATTTTAAGGAATGCACCTTCACAGTTTGGCCACTAGATAGCAGTATGCTCCACTTAAATTGGAACTACAACACATTTGCTGAACAGTTTTAAGATGCTCTGAGTGACACTGCAGATGCTAATGCTAATGAAACTTAAGAAACCTGATAACGATGAAAAGTGTATGTACTTTCTTGTTTAAATATCATGCTGGTCATTCAGTTCCTTTGCATACTGTGTGTAATAGGATCCAGTGAGCACATCTGAGCAAATATGTAGTAATCAAAAAAGCTAATAAATAAATAAATAAAATAAAAGCAATATCAACAACAATAGTAATAATAATAATTGTTATTATTATTATTATATAATATTATACTTCACTTTCACTATTTTATAAACATGATTTATTCATTTACAAAACAGAGTATACTGAATTGCATCAGGAATTTACTACAAGCAACATGTACTAATAAAATCTGAATTTCATTAATAGCAGAATGTGAGGGAAGTAGCTTAGTTAAAGGCTGTATCTAGTTGGTTAATAAGTGCTTAATTTTACACACCGCATTTCAGAAGTCGGGAAAAAATGTAAGTAGTTCAGGATATGGCAAAGTTCAAATACTTTTACTTGCACTGTTGCTTGGTACAAAAGCTTTGCATGTTCCAGTAGAGCATAAGTACACCAGACTTCTATCATTTTGTGGAAGGCTAATGCTTAATTTCAGCATTGCCAATATCAAGACACATTTTGCCTTATTTATATATTTATTTGAATATAGATCAATGCCCACGATGTGGACCGATGAGGTTATGGACTCAATAACCAATAAAGATATACAATTCAACTTTACTAAAACATCCCACAAATTAATCAAGTTTGTGAATTCTAGCACAAGAACTGGGGCCTCATTTCTGAAACTTTGCAAAGCTCTGTATAAAATGTTTGCAGTGGTATGCATTTGAGGAAGAGGAGTAGGCCAAACAAATGAACAAAAAAACAGGATTTATAAAATCATGTGCTGGCACACCAGTGCACAATTTTTCTTTAACAAATGACCTTTTAGGAAGCACGTGTACATATGCAAGCATCAGACTCAGCACTGTTACCTTCCTTGATTGCTTAAAAAGGTTGAGGCAAATATTCTTTCGAATCCATGTAAAATGTGCATTCCATTAGTTTGGGTGAGATAATCTTGGTAGGACTGGCATTATGTAGGAGAGGTCATTTTTTAGACATGGCAGATAGGAGGTGCTATTAACTGAAACTGACTACCAGAAAGATAGACTCTTTGATGGCCTCAGCAATTGGAGAGGCAACGTTGCCATGGCCATTAATTTGGTCAGTTTGACCAGTTGTAGAGTCACAAAAATGAGAAAAGAGTCCTGCATCAAAGTGAGTTACTAATTTCAGAGCCAATAAAATCAGTGATGAAAATTCAGCTGAAGGAGAAAGGAACATTCACCTGGCTCAGCAGTGTCTATAGTGCACCGCGCGTGCTTCACCACTCGCCCTGACAGCCTGAATGCCATCATGAGGGTCGGGGTTTCACTGTGGAAGCTATTAATTCATTTATTTATTGCAACCTCCAAGATTAGAGAGCATGTTTATTCGATAAACTTCCTGGAGTTTCAGTACTTTAATAATAGTCTGGCAATGCAACAGTATGAATTTTAAAAGCAACCAAATCAAGGCAGATTTTGTCTCCAAAATGCATTTGAAAACAGCCCCCTTTCCAAAATGAACATCTGATTTGTCACTTACCTCACTCCCAATAATGAAATAGAGATCTGTTTAAACATTTAGGGAACATCTAATCACTCACTGTAAATTAAGGTATGGCAATATATGTCTTCTCAGTTTCAGAGGAAGTTGACCAATCATGCACCAAAACATGTCCAAAGTAAGCTCAGGTTGTGCGACTCGACTGAGAAAGAAGATAAGTCGGGATTTATTCCTCAAGGTGCACATGCCCCAGAAACTGCACGAATCCCTTCTCACCTTTTAATACGACTATCTGAAAAAGAATAAGCTTCAGTTCAGCTGCAGTATTGCAGAAATACTGCAACACTTTCTACAGTATTATGACACATCTTTTAGTTTTTCTCAGGGTAAGCAATGTCAGAACAAAAGATGTGGCCATGTTCACCAATATCAATATTTTTAAAAAAGACATAAATAAAATTAAATAAATAATGGCATCAAATAAGAACAAATTTGTCCACCGGTAACTTTTTAAAGTATGGCTAGCTGTAACATGTAAGTTTATTTACAATGTTGACTTTCACAGAGGATTGTTTAACATGTTTCTGAAGGTAGAGTTGCCCTTTAGAATTCCTGGATGGACTGCGCATATACGCTTCAGACATAAAGAAGAAGCCATGAACACAACTCCACTTTAATCCAGCCATCAACTCACCTGGCATGGACCACCTGTGTCTACTGGTTTTAGTTCTGACCACAAATGCAATTTCCCAAATGTCAAAATGTTTTAATTGCGCTACTCATGATTATAAAGATTTCCCTTTTAAGCTACAAAGAGAGAAAATTTTTGACTCTTTTAATTGATAAATAAATTGGCTCCTAAAGGTTTAAATTGTGGACATGTGGTTTCTAAACCTACCCATATATTATGTAATGACGAATTCAAAGTTAAAGCCAAGTATAGTAAGTCAGACCTGTTTGGTGTTGTTTTTGTGTTTTCAGAAAAACATTTGCAAAGAAATAAACTTGTGCTTTAAGAAACCCAATGAGCGGCTTACCGATTTACTGCAGTCCTAAACATATTGGCCGCTTGGCTTGGGTTGTTTACTTGGAATATCACAAAATAAACACAGTATGAACATTGGGCTTTTTAACATCATGGAATTAATAAAAAATTCTGTCAGTATGATTGAAAAGAGGTGAAAGGTCTCTCTTGCCTGAAAACCAACAAAGAAAAAATTAACGCCTCGTTGATTCTGCTATTGTAACTGTAGTTGGAACTAAAACCTCCAGACACAGTAGGTCGTCCCCAGGACCGAGCTTGGGAACCACTGGTCAATAGTGTAGGTGTGCGTAAATGTAAGCAATTTATTTCCATCCTGATTGTTTTTACATGTTTATTAATTAAAGTGATCACTTACTAGCTGATCACAGAAGCGGTTTCAACAGCAAGGACCACTTGCTATTGACTAATAGCAAGGACCAATAGCAGGGATTTGACTGAAAATGAATGATAAGAATGAAAAGGTGGAAGAAGAATTTCTCTGGTTGGCTGATCGAGGGGGATGCATTGAGGCCCGGACAGATGGAGACTGGGGGTGGGGGCTCGATCTCTGGCATGGTTCTGCCCAAGCTGATTACATTCCCCAAAGATGTAATTAAACAATTGTGTAAAGTGTGACCATGAACAAGATCATTGAGATTGTTGCAGAAGTGGGAGCACTTTCCCTGAGATGAGCAGGAGTTGAGAACTTAGATGGTTTACTTGGAGATGCTGTGGACACTGCTCTGATCTGGAAGTTGTGGCATGAGTAATGCTCTGAACGTATGCCAGAAATGCATAGAATTTTTGAAAAATGTGGAATTATTGGAATGAATGAGTATGGTCTTTCTTAGATGTTTGTGTCATGGTTTAGGCTTGTGTTTGTTGGACCTTTCTAGTACTTTGTTTCTAGCACTTCGGCCGGAGAAAATCTCTAGTCTGATTTCCTAGTGATTTGATAGAAGCAACTCCTAACCTAAATAGAACCTTTTAGAAATGTTCTCTCTTCTCTCTTGTAGTTTTTTCTCTCGCACTGCTTCCCTGTTGCGGACATTTATTGATATGGCTTTCTACTCTGGACCTTCCCTTAAAGGTGGAGTCATGAAAGTTGGCTCTTCGTTTCTTTGGCCCTTTTAAAATGGTGCGGAGGATTGATCCTGTTACTGTCAGGTTAAAACTCCCCAGGTCCTTATGTATCCACCCCTCATTTAATGTCTCAAGGCTAAAACCAGTTAGTACTAGCGTCCTGGCTCCGGGTGCAAGCCTCCGCCGCCACCACGGATAATTGTGGAGGGCCCTATTTATACCGTGCGTCGCATTTTGGCCAAGAGGCATGGAGGTCGTGAAGCTCAATTTTTTAGTGGACTGGGAGGAATATGGGCCTGAGGAGCGGAGCTGAGTCCCTTCTTGGGATATCCTCGATCCCAGCCTCATCTCTGAGTTCTATGCACGGGGTTCTCGGGGAATTTCTGGTGCCGTCCCTTAGAGAGGAAGGATCCTGACATGGTTTAGGCCTGCGTTTGTTGGACCTTTCTTTGTTCTATCATCCAGGAGGTGTTATGGCCCCTAATTTATTATTACATTTATAACACAACAGCAACAGCAAGGGATGACAGACACAGTTTTAAAAACCTCAACACATTTAATTAACAAACACCATAACAACTAACTAACCTAAAGACCAAGATTGAATTATGTACAAAACATAAATATTTACAATCCCTTTTCGTGGGGGTGGCTTGGTGATGTCCTGGATGATGAAAATGCTCAAACACAGGCAAAGAAATCCACAAAAGAAACGTCACAGGTCTTGAACAGAATGGCAGGTCTGGTCATCTTCTTGCAATTTCTCCTACTACTGCACTGTCTCAATTCTTTTCCTTATATACTCTTTTGCAGACCCCACCCACATTTAGACCTCTTTTTGTTACTTTTCGGGGACTTGCCCCAGACATGTCCAGGACAGGTCTAAACATAGCTCCAGTCTGAGCTCAATAAAAAAAAAAAGGTAAATACTGCCATCCAGTGGCCTATATTCACATTACACCTCCATTCCAAAAGGGAAAAATTTTGACTCATAAAGGCAAAATTTTTCTTTTCAATACTAAATGGTTAAGTGAACACTTGTCTATATATACATATCATACAATATTCAAATAAACACATGATATATATATACATATTCAAACACGGGATAAGCAATCAGCAATTACATTGTCTGTACCCTTCACATGCTTAATTTCCAAGTCAAACTCCTGCAAAATCAAACTCCAATACAACAATCTCCGATTCTTATTTTTCATCTCACTCAAAAACATTAACGGATTGTGGTCTGTGTACACAACCATTGGCTTTTGCCCTGTACAAACATCAAAGTGTTGTAAAGATAGAACCAGAGCCAACAGCTCCTTCTCTATTGTGGAATAGTTCCTTTGGTGGCGATTGAACTTCCTGGAGAAGTATGCCACGGGATGCTCAATGTCATCAGAGTCACTTCTCTGTTGGAGCACAGATCCACAAGCTTGGTCGCTAGCATCGACCGCGATGGAGAACGGTTTGTTGAAGTCAGGAGATTTGAGCACGGGGAAGTGACACAGCAGAGACTTCAGGCGATCGAAGGCTCTCTGGCATGCATCATCCCAAGTGAACTTTACGCCTTTCTTCAGTTGGTTAGTTAGACTGAGAGCAATCTCAGAAAAGTTCTTGCAGAACTTGCGGTAGTACCCGATCATTCCAAGGAAGCGGCGCAAAGCTTTTTTGTTGTCAGGAACTGGAAAGTCCATGATGGCTTGGACTTTAGCATTTATGGGTGCCACCTTACCCTGGCCTATGACGTAGCCAAGATAGGTGACAGTAGCACAACCAAAGTCACTCTTGCTCAGGTTAACAGTCAGGTTAGCCTGGGTCAGGCGCTGGAACAACGTCTCTACATCTTTTAGATGTTCTTCCCAGGAGTCACTCCATGTGATCAGGTCATCGATGTACGCACCCGTGTGTGGCAATCCGGCGATTGTAGACTGTATCATCCTTTGGAACGTGGCTGGGGCATTTTTCATGCCAAAGGGTAGGACTTCATACTGGTACAATCCAGATGGTGTGGCAAAAGCAGAGATGCTCTTGGCCCTCTCAGTTAAAGGCACACACCAATAACCCTTCAATAAATCAATCTTGGTCAGAAACTTTGCTTGCCCTACACTATCAATACAATCATCAATCCTAGGTATTGGAAACACATCAGTTCTAGTTACAGCATTGACTTTGCGATAATCTGTACAGAATCTAGTACTTCCATCAGGTTTTGGAACTAGCACACAGGGTGAACTCCAATCGGAGTTGGAGGGTCTGATAATATCATGTTTTAACATGTACTCAACCTCTTTCTCAGCAATCTTTCTCTTTTCAGGATTCATCCGGTATGGATGCTGTTTTATTGGTTTGGCATCACCAACATCTACATCATGAGAGGCTAAAGTAACTCTCTTTGGAACATCAGGAAACAAATCCTCATATTTCTTGATCAACCTTTCAAACTGATCTCTCTGTGAGGGTTCTAAGTGCTGGAGTTTTACATCAAGATTTTGCAACACTTCAGTGTTTGACAATTTACATGAAAGAACTTCAGCTTCAATTCTTGGTTCATCATCTTGAAACTCCCCCTCATCTTCACACGTTTCGACCATTGGAGAATCTGAAGTGACAGCTGCAACCCTAGCATTTCTGTCATGATAAGGCTTCAGCATGTTAATGTGACACAATTGTTTTGGTTTTCTCCTATCTGGAGTCTTCACAATGTAATTGAGATCATTGAGTTTTGTCAGAATTTCATAAGGACCATGAAATCTAGCCTGCAATGGATTGGACTGCAAGGGAAACAACACAAGGACCTTTTCTCCTGGTTTAAACTCACGGCTTCTAGCCTTATGATCATACCAAGTTTTCATTTTTCCCTGACTTGATTTCAAGTTCTCTTTGGCAAGGTCACAAGCTGCATGCAATCTTTCCTTGAACTTGCTAACATAGTCTAACAGACTGATATGCGGCTCTTTCTCTTGCCATTGTTCACTCAATAATAGCAAAGGTCCTCTCACTTCAAGACCAAACACTAGCTCAAATGGACTGAATCCAGTAGACTCCTGCACTGCTTCTCTAGCTGCAAACAACAGCAAATGAACCCCTTCATCCCAGTCTTTCTCATGGTCATAACAATAAGTCCTCATCATTGTCTTGAGAGTGGAATGAAACCGCTCTAAGGCACCCTGACTTTCTGGATGATAGGCACTAGAAAGAATCTGCTTTGCACCTAGTTCATACACAACCTGCTGAAACAATCCTGAAGTGAAATTGCTACCCTGGTCTGACTGAATTTCCCTGGGAAGGCCAAACAACGTGAAGAACTTTATCAAAGCCTTCGAGATTGCAGTTGCCTTGATGTTACGTAGAGGTATGGCTTCGGGGAATCTGGTAGATGCACACATGATTATCAACAAGTACTGATTTCCAGATCTAGTCGTGGGTAATGGACCAACGCAATCAACAATGACCCTAGAGAATGGCTCCCCAAATGCTGGGATAGGCTGCAATGGAGCTACAGGTGGGTCTAACTGGTGTTTTCCAACTACCTGACAAGTGTGACAGGTTTTGCAAAAGTTGGAAACGTCTTTCCAAAGCCCAGGCCAAAAGAAGTGTTTTATGATTTTATCAACAGTCTTGTTAACACCAAAATGACCTCCTAAAGGTAAACTACGAGCCATTGTTAAGATCTCATTCCTATAGACCTTTGGAACAACAATTTGCCTGACCACTGCCCAATCTGCATTGGCAGGGATATCAGGAGGGCGCCACTTCCGCATCAACACACCATCCTTGAGATAATACCCAACTGGAACTGCGTCTATTTCTTTATCAGGAAGGGCTCTCCTCTTTAGTACACAAATTTCAGGATCATTAGTTTGCTCCTCAATCAACCGCTTTCTGGACAGAGACAAGTCTCCAGATACATCAGAATCACCAGACCCATCCGGCTGGCTGAATAGAGAACTGATAAAAGTATCTGATAAGTCCTCAAACGGAGAAACCATAGTAGGCCAATCAGAGTCATGAGGCGAACCACCTGAGTCCTGACTATTCAATGTACTGGACGGCACCACATCATCTTCTTCTTTAGCCTTCTTGGCCATAGCACGAGTCACTGCGCCAGAAGGATACAGAGATGGGTCCTCATTCCCATCTTCAGTGCTCGGCTGTGAAGTAAGATGTACAGGGGGAACTACTTTGCCCCCAGCCAGGTCATTGCCTAGCAACAGAGAAACACCCTTTATAGGTAGACTTGACATAAGTCCCACCTTTACCTGTCCTGTAACAAAATCTGACTTCAAGAATATAGAGCGCAGGGGTACAGATACAGTCCTCCCTTCAATACCTTGTACAAGTATGAAATCCCCTGAAGCGGTCTCATCACGTAACTCCAAGGAGTCCATCAACAAAAGTGACTGAGAAGCTCCGGTATCCCTTAGGATATATATGGGGACAGGAGTAGTATGCTCATTCAGAGCCACAAATCCCTCTGACACAAATGGAAGAAATTCCTCCCTCATGAAGTCAGCTGTATCAGGCTTTTTAGTCCCACAAGAAGCAGGCAATTTAGCAGATCGGTTATCTACTACAGGGGTTTCTAACCTTGTTTTCACAAAGGCATTTGGTTTGGTATCCTTTTCTTTTTCTTTCTTAGCTTTAAGGAACCAACAGTTAGTTGTAACATGACCAGATTTCTTGCAATAACTGCAAACTAGACCACTTTTGTCACTGTCAGCTTTCACACTTTGATCAGACCTGTTACTGGATTTCTGAGCACCATCACCAGATTTGTCTTTGTCTTTGGGTGAGGAATCTTGTGTATCACCGTAACCCTTTTTCTGAAATTGGGACCATCTATTGTTACTGCTAGACTGAAATTTGGACTTGTGTGTGAGAACATATTCATCCGCAAATTTGGCAGCTGATTGCAAATTCAGTGCTTGCTTCTCATTAAGGTAGGTCTTAACATCATCTTTAACACAGTTCTTGAATTCTTCAACTAACACCATCTCTTTTAGTGAGTTGAAATCATCCTTGACCTCCATAGAAGTACACCAGCGCTCAAAGCAAACCTGCTTTTCATTAGCAAATTCAACATAAGTCTGATTTTCAGATTTCTTCAGACCTCTGAATTTCTGTCGGTAAGCCTCTGGAACCAACTCATAAGCTCTCAAAATAACCTTTTTGACAACCTCATAATCAGAGGAATCATCTGCAGACAAAGCCGAATAGGCTTGTTGAGCTTTACCCTTGAGGACAGTTTGCAACATCAGAGGCCAGTGTTCCTCTGGCCACCGGCAACTCTTTGCTACCTTCTCAAAACACTGGAAATAGTTGTCAACATCCTTTTCCGAAAATGGAGGCACCAGTTTTACCTCCTGACTGGCACAAAATTTATTTTTAGTTTCAATTTTAATTTTTAGTTGCTCCATTTGGAGTCTTTCTTCTCTATCAAATTTCTCTAATTCAAAATCTCTCTGTCTTGCAAATTTTTCTAACTCAAATTCTCTTTGTTTTTCTTTTTCCTCCCTTTCTATTTTCTCTTCTCTTGCTAATTTTTCTAACTCAAACTGCCTTTGTTTTTCTTTTTCTTCCCTTTCTCTCTTTCTTCCCTCTCAAATTCTCTTTGCTTTTCTCTTTCCTCCCTTTCTTTTTCTCTTTCCTCCCTTTCAATCTCTAGTATTTTTAATTTAAGTTCCATTTCTATATTTGGATTTTCCACTGGAAACTGTTCCAGATCTCCGGGTGCAAACACATTTTCATCAATGTAATATTCAACTATCTCTCGAGCCAGTCTTGCTTTTCGCATGGCTGGTTTCACCTCTGTCAGCTCTAAATGTCTGCAAATTTCTAGCAGTTCTGTCTTTTTAAAAGACTTCAAAACCCCTATGGTTGGTGATGCCAAGAAATCATCCATTGCTGTTGTCAATATATATGTATTCAATTAAAAAATAATCAATTTTACAATTTGAAATGTTAGATTTTCAATAAATTACTCACAAAATGGTCTATCCCGGACCTTGAGCCCCCAATTTGTTATGGCCCCAATTTGTTATTACATTTATAACACAACAGCAACAGCAAGGGATGACAGACACAGTTTTAAAAACCTCAACACATTTAATTAACAAACACCATAACAACTAACTAACCTAAAGACCAAGATTGAATTATGTACAAAACATAAATATTTACAATCCCTTTTCGTGGGGGTGGCTTGGTGATGTCCTGGATGATGAAAATGCTCAAACACAGGCAAAGAAATCCACAAAAGAAACGTCACAGGTCTTGAACAGAATGGCAGGTCTGGTCATCTTCTTGCAATTTCTCCTACTACTCTACTGTCTCAATTCTTTTCCTTATATACTCTTTTGCAGACCCCACCCACATTTAGACCTCTTTTTTTTTACTTTTCGGGGACTTGCCCCAGACATGTCCAGGACATGTCTAAACATAGCTCCAGTCTGAGCTGAATAAAAAAAAAAGGTAAATACTGCCATCCAGTGGCCTATATTCACATTACAGAGGATATCGAGTTTCTTTTCCATCGAATTCCTGGCCCAGCTGGCTGATTGAGCTGGGGCGGAGTTTTCCGGACTCGATATATATGGCTGGGGGTTCGCCACGCCTATCGCAAGAGTGTCTGTTTGTTTCTAGCACTTCTGCCGAAGTAAATCTCTAGTCTGATTTCCTAGTGATTTGGTATATTCCATTTATTGTTAGGAATAGCTTCTTCCAGAAATTTTCTCTCTTCTCTGTTGTTGTTGTTTCTCTTGCAAAGCTTTTACCGGAGGTGTGAACCTCTTTTTGTCTCTTAGCTGAGCTGCTCTTTGTTTTCTCTCACTGGTCGCGACACCTGGAGTCCTATTACCACACATCACGGTTTGTGTCGCCAAAGAATGGCAACTATGAAAATCTAAAAAAAAAAAATCAGTTTGACTTATTTGTCAATCAGTTCAGCAGCAATTCTGTAAGACTGAACACATTCATTCAAGGTTTTGAAGTATGTTCCATTTGACCGTCATCTGATCTCTGCCATAAGGCTACCCTCATAAATATCATGAATGTCTTTAAAAGTCTTCTCCCAAAATTGCTCCACCAAGGAAGCTGAAACATGGTATGCATGTTCCTACCCAGAAGTACATCAATGAATGTTCATGGCATTCTGATCACATTTTAGAAATGGATGCTGTGGCGCTCATTTTGAAATTTAGTCTTGACCCTTATGTGAACTATTACAAGTCATTGGGATATCCCGCTAAATGTCACAAATTTTTTAAAATCTTTCTCTCTAAAACTTTACAGACAACTTCTTGCCAATCGAAATGCCTGGAATTCTTCAGAAGGTCTAAATTGGAGTTTCAGTGTGGTTTCCAAAGTTTGTTTGCGCTATTCCAATGTGATTCAAGAAATGCTCATAATTCACCTTCAGAAAGAAGATGTGACTTCAGTCCTTGTTGACATGGCAACTTAATTTCAAACATGGCTGTTATAGTGGCCATATTGCAAAAGTGGCTTTCACTTATATGTCACCTGTTATTGCTTCCAGTTGGACGAGTGATCGGGGGGGTCCTAAAAAACATGCTCAGTTTTAAATCTAGGAAATTTTGCTATATTTTTATGAACTAGGCTTGATTAAATCATCGATTAACCCAGGTCTCCAGGAGAGCTACAGTGCATATTTTTTTATATCTGGATATGACTAAAATAATTTTGAACTATACTTTTTAAAAAAAAATTCTTTATTGATATTTTTGGAGATTGATGTGACCAGGTTTCCATACTTTCAGAGATGATTTGCTTGTGCGCCTTCACTTCGCCCATGAACTGACCCGTGTCCACTGCACTGCATATCTTTTGAACCAAGCCCATTACTTTGCACTCAGATTACTTTCCGCTAAACCAGCAGAAGTTGATTAGAACATGCCCTGATTGAACTTTTGCCATGTGCTACGTGCCATGCACTCAGATCTGTCAAATATACATCTTCATCTGCTTTCATTCTTAGATTGCTAGGGCAAACAAAAATCGCAATACAGCCCCTTGCATGATACAAAAGGAATGTTTATTGAAGAAAGTGAGTCATTCAGGGTGAGGCTCTATAAATTAATACAATGTTAAGAAAAATCACAGCATCAAACATTAGCTCTGATGCATACACTATATTAGACTAAGTCTGCAGTATTTTCCTTGCAATCAGCATGTGCTGTTCAACAGAATCAATTAATGCAGTTGTGGTCTTCAGTTTGGACTGTCTTTTTTCCATCCAGGGTTTCAGTCAGAATTCCTTTGATGAAGAGTTCCTATATAAGATATGGAGGTGAGAAATATAAAATTTGATTAGACTTGCTAAGCAAAGTGCAGAACTAAAACAAAAATGCATCACTGTTCAGTGAATTATCGTGCTCACTGCATGTGTGTACAGTAATGTACTGTAAATGTACTCTGCACACTACTGTATGTGCCTTTGTGCGTGTGTGCGTGTGTGTATGTCCCCAGGTTGGACAGTCTTTCAGATTTCATATTTTCATGCAAAACTTTAAGGCCCTGTCTCATACTGCCGTTTAATGATTCCATCTGCCTCCGTTTAAATATTTATATCAGGGGGTGTCATTTGGTGGCAAATTCTAATTTTTTGGCCATCGACGGTAGATAGAACAGCATGAGTAATGTCTAAATATGTCTGGGAAACGTCTGCTTAAGAATGAGTAACAAACTAATTGGATCGTGTGTAAATAAATCTAAGTAAATAAATAAATTTTTTTCATTTCAAGTTTTTCTTTGGTTTGTTTTTCTATTTGGTAACAAATTTTTTTACAAATTAATACATTGAATTAAAAGAACAATAAAGAAAAAATTAAATTATTTGAATTGATTCTAAATAATTTTTTGGGGTTTTTTGCTTTTTTTTTGGCAGTTTAGTGGATTTTAGCTGTTCGCCTGCCCTAAAGCCATAAAAGTCTAAAAACCGCTAAGATTCTGGCCGAGTAATGGTAAAAACATCAAAAAAACGCCAGAGTAACATATGTGAACCACCAATCGTCATCCAAAGCTAGCCGTCGGAAATTTTGGACATTTCTAAAGTTTGGAACGACTAGCTCCCTCTGTCAACATCTAGATACGTCTGTAAACCGGCTGAAAAATGAATTAAAAAGTCCAATAAATGTCCGCCTTCGTTTTTCAGTCGGAATCGTTAAACAGCACAGCGGGACAGTACCTTAGACGTACGCCGCCTTTTTCAGACGGAATCGTTAGACGGCACAGTGGGACAGTACCTTTACAATTTTAATCATTTCTTAGTCTGAAAGTAAAGATTGCCAATGAGATGTGAGTTTGTGTACACGTGTGTGTGTGTATTCTGATATATGTGTATAAGAAAATGTTATAATACCAGTTCCATTCAAGACAGAATTCCCTCCTAAGCGATATTAGGGGTAGCAGTGGTGTCGTCAGCAGCAGTTGGGGTTGGTGTTATTTGAGTTGAAATCTTGAACAAAGAATGAAAAAAGTAGACAAACATAAAATTATGAGTTCAGTGTGATATGAATAATAATATCTTCAAAAATTGAATCACTTATTTACAATATCTTGTTTGATCGGGATTATATACTCATTCAAAATGTGCTGAAATGGTTGTTAAACAATAATAAAATAAATTTTATATTCATTCCATCCAGAGTGGTAATAAGAGATTAGAAAACCCTACCTCAGAGTCAATGGATGGTCTCTCAGTACAGGCCACTCTAAGACTTGAGCGCTATGAGCAGGGGTATTTTGTCATTACCAAATTACCGTCAGTATGAGGCATTACATTATGATAAGCAGATTGCTCTATCCAATCACAAACAGTTGGACCCAGTACCACAGTTGAACATGACCAAGAAGTCAACATAAGTGATAAACAATGACACGCCCATCACTATATGCACTATATGTATATACAATTGCTCGCCATTAGTGGTTAACCTGGGCATTGAGTTGTTTATTGTGCTTACTCCACAGTTACCACACATTTACTCAGAGAAATATAATTTTTTTTTTCACAAATTACATTTATATGCAGACTATTTGCTTCTGACCCAATTACCTCATGTTGCTTCAAAACAGCCGGAACCTCTGTTGTTATGCGCAGGAGTGAGATCATTATTTCTACTGTTTCATTGCTAAATAAGAGCTGTGTCATAGCTCCACTCAGGCAGTCATTGTCACACTGTGCCTCCTCTAATTTTTCTTAATCACGGAAGCCATCATAGATATTATTAGGTATATTGAAAAACTCAAACATGTTGTCTGTGTCTATTTTAGCCTTCTCTTAGAATATTAGTAACTCCATGACTCAAAGAGTTTGCTAAATTTAGCCTGGAATTCAAACGTTGGCGAATCAGTTCAAGGTGTCTAAAGCTGACATGTTTGAAACTACTTCATGGGTGTGCAAATATAGGAAAATAGTGCACACTTTTGGAACATCCCGCGGTTAATCGCAATTGAGTATTCAGCGGACCCCTGGTATAACATACCTTAATTCTCCTCAATGGCCCTGGCAGTGCAGGCCCCTGCTGTGGGTTAAAATTTCCAATACCTCCTGGTGCCCCCTGAAAATGAAGGTTTGGGATTATTCAATTTAAACTGCCATTTTGACTTAGGCAGACGTAAAAAAAACGCTGAAATCAAAATGAACTTTCTTCTCAATGTTCTCATTTCTGAAGACATAACCATGTGAAAATGACACAATGAAGAAAATGTTCTGCAAAAAATAATTAAGTTAAACGGTCAGGAATTTTTGTTGTTTTAGCAGGAATGTTACTGTATTGTCAACATTATTTTACTGTTGTTGCTACGTATAGCGTATCGCTGTAGATTATATTGTTTCGACGGCAATATTATATTTTTATTGGGAGTAAATTCCAGTTGCATACATTATGATACTCTCATAGGGACTGAAAATTCAGCAGTAATATGCTTTTGGTGGGAAAACCTACTTTGTTAAAAGCAACCCACCACTGCCTTTACCAATGCTATTTCCACCTACTGTCTTTATTTTAAAGTTTATATGTTTTTAATCGTTATTTTTGAAGTGATTTTAGATTGAAAATCTTGTGCCTTCAAGGTTTCCATTGATAACTTTGGAGCTGCGGAGTGCACTGGCTCAACATTCACTCCAAATAGGTCCGTAAAAATCCTCTTGCGCGTAAGTTTGTGTTGTTCTGCTGGCAATGCTGCACTGTTAAAATGATTGGACCGTGAAGTATTGCTGTATGATTCCTTCACATGATTCCTTGCCTTTGCAAACACAGATTCTTTATCTGGATCAACACCAAGAAAAGAAAAGAAAAGGCTGAATTTCAAAAGAGACAGCTGTCCAAAGATGGATGTTTGAGCGTTTCAAGAGGAAAATAATCAGGTATTAATAAATAAGATATAGAATCTACTCTGATTTTGTTATTATTGGAGATGTGCTGTTGATTGCTGACTGCTGTTGAAAAAAATTTTTAAATTTTGATGAAAAAAAGTAAAAACATACATTTGTTCTCTGCATGTTTGTGATAGTGGAATATCTAAATTTTATTTAGGAATCCTGTAATGTAACTTACAACATTATCAGTACAGTAAGAAGATACAATAAAAGCTATAGTGGTGGGATGTGAATTAAACAAATGGAATATCCATCAGGTTTAGTAATGTGATTCATTTTACATTTTTATGGTGATAACCAGACTACAATAAAGTGGCAGCTGAATGAAAAAAAGCAAACTGCTGGCTAATTATTGCCAGCAATTTACTGTAATTTCCATATTATCTTTCTTTGAGTTGTGAAACCTTTTTTAATTTAACTCCAAAGTTTAAAAAGATGTTGATTAAATATGCCTATCCATCATCTGCTCCCTTCCAAACAACACCCTTTTGTGAGTTTTCAAATCAATTGCAGTTTGGAATACATGTCCACATTTAAATTTAATCAAGTTGACCCTTTTTAAGATCCAGCTGAAAGTTTAATTTTAATCAAATGTACCGTGCTTCAAACAGCAAAAATGTGTTCTGTTCTAACTTTATTTCATGATGACAAAGAAAAAGCTTTTTAAATTGCTGCTAAAAATGAAGGCATGTTAGCTTTAAAATTAACAAGCAAAAAAAAAAATCATTCCATGAGCTTTGAAAGTGGTTTCAGAGATTATTTTTGGATGAAAAATAAATATAATGATGATTCCTGACCTGCGGCTGTAGTTGATTTGCCCCCATCTGAGCTCCAAATTGATTTGGTCCCATCTGAGCTCCAAATTGATTTGGTCCCATCTGAGCTCCAAATTGATTTGGTCCCATCTGAGCTCCAAATGCATTAACTCCCTGTTGAGCAGATTATCAATATAAGCTTGTATTGTAACTTCAACATGCAAACATAAATGGATAAGTGATAAATCACGAAAAAGAGAAATAACAGGCAATTTAAAAATGAAAATAAAAATTGTGTTGATTACATATTTTGCGTCCACTTAAATACTGTATATTGATGATTCTGGCAAACTTTTCAAAATTACATCACAGCAAGAATGTTTTGCTGTTTGATTTAAGGGGAACAAGTCTAAGTACAATGTCTCGTACTTTCGATTCATTCATGCAGTCATACCTTTATTCATTCATTTCCATCTGGAGAACCTAATCGTGAGCATCATTACATCATGAAAGCGTTCAGTGTAAATTAGGAAAATCTATACTCTCCACACAAGTGTACACTTTAGGAAACTTGCTACTTGCTGACTGATAAATGCACTAATGCGATTTGCCGAGTTATAACATTAATTGAAAAAGCATTTACCCCATTGGGTTGCATTCCACCCTGCTGTTGCTGGGCCCCAAGGTTTGGGTTGAAGGGCACCATGCGTTGGGGTGGTACCATGTATGGAAGACCTGGGATCACCTATTTGCAGAAGGAAACAGTTTTTAAGACTTCAAATGCCACCAAAATCCCCCCACGCCCCCAATTAGGGAAGCTTTTCAATTACAGTAATTTTCGCAGTTTTTTGCACTGTGGCAAATAAAGTATTCATCTTTGCTGGTATTGTCTGATATTTAACATTATTTCTTGCATATCTTAGTGTGTAACTAAAAGATGATCTTTGTGCTGATTCAGTTAAAGTCTCTGATAAAATCTCCCTCTTTCCGTGCTCCTCTGTTTCTGTTTCACATGCACACACTCGCGCACACACACACACACACACACACACAGGGACACAAATTCACGTCTCAAGCACAGTTTTTCTTTCAGACAGCAAAATGTTAAAATTATCATGTTTTTTGTGAAAACATATGATCCATAAAACCTGTCCGACCTGGGGCTGTGCAATCAGACCTCCACCCAGCACAGGCTGAACTCCCAATCCTCCTCCAATCAAGGCAGGCTGGACTCCCAAGCCTGCACCAAGCAAGGCTGGCTGAACTCCGCCCACCAACAGGCCCGGGTTCACTCCAGTTACCACCCCTCCATTCAAACCAGTGATTAACCGCAATTTCTGCAGAAAATTTAACCATTAAAACTTTGTTTTAACCAGAACTAAGAAAGCTGTGCAGACATTTCATTACTAAGTGCACATCACATATATATGCTTAATGTTGAAGTTGCACAATTTTTCTCACCTTTGCAGTGCTGACCTGAAAGATAACAGAATGATTTAGAATTTTTAAAGTCAACAGGCCACACATTTTGTGTACAGCATGACAAATTTTATTTGTTTCATAGTTTAGCAGAAAATGAATTTGGTTCATTCAGCCTTGTGATCAAACATCAATAGCAAATTATAGTGGTAAATTGGGAAAAATGCAAAAATACTGAAAATGCCATGATGGTGTTTTGGCATATTTTGGCATGCAACTGATGCGGGACGGCTAGTAACTTACTTGAAAGAGAACAGCGGCAAATATAGCAAATGCAAGACACTTCATGTTTTCACGCTGAAGGAATGACAAAAAAGTGTAGGAGAATTGTGAATTGTGGATTGCTTCAGTTTACTGATGTTAACAACAAAATGTACTAATACTAAAAAATGCAGATTGAGCAGTTTTAACTGAAGGAATATACTATGAAAATTGCAATAGTGAAAAAAAATTACCAAAGCGATATATAATAAAAATTGCAACAGTGAAAAAACGAACAATGATACCTGAATTTAAAATCATGTTTGTTGCATCTCAGTTGCATAAAAAGAAAATATTGACAGTACCTCCTTGCTCTTCCTTGATAAAGCTTGTAGACTTCCTCTGACTTCCAGGTCAAGAAAACCAGCCTGTTGCTCATTTGGACAGAAAACTCACCTTTTTATACAAATTTTCACGAATCCTGACAGTGACCAGCCAATGGGCTGCGGGGACATAAATACAATTGTTGGTCAAACATTCCTCATGACGGGCATTACCATATTTAAACAGTTTTAAAACTCAAGGCTATTATGGCAAGTTTAAACATGAGTTAAACAAACCAGTATTGTGTGACCTCACTTTAGTGACAAATACCCTCTAATTCAAGACAACAAATTTCTTTACAAAGGAAAATATATTTTCTTGGTCACAGCACAGTAGGATTGAGACCACATTCCATGGAATTGCCTCACTGGGTTACGTAATGAAGTCCAAAAGGAAGTGTAATTTGTTACACTGTCAGATGCATGAACGGATGGGGTAATGCCTTTCATTGGATTGGATCAAATCTCACCATACCTGTAAGAGAGATAAAAGTGATTTTGTTTGTAGTTGCTGAAGTATTAAACTTTTTCATTACAGTATTCTCTCACGGACATATATTTCAACAATATATTAAGCTATACTAGCTGTACAGTGACAAGCAGCTGTTCCAACTCATCGACAATCCTCTGCTAAAACTAAAATATAAACTGACGAGCTTAATAATAATAATAATAATGTGATGATGATGATGACGATGATGCTCTCATTACAACAATTTTTTGTGTTAAAAACTTATGATTTGTTGATAAGTTCCATGGCTTTTAATCTCTGTTTTTCAATATATTACATAGTTACATGGCATGAAATTCATTCTAAAGCGATAATTACCCAGGACATAATAGGATGTGGGGTGATAATTTGATGACTGTCTCACTTTTTTCTGTATGATGTTCACTGGATATCTCTGAAAGGACAGAGCTTTTCAGATTCCTGATACCTAATGTTTCATTGTCTGTAATTGGTTTACAGTCATTCAAGCAGCAGAAAAATAACACTTACACAGCCTGATGTAGAGTGTTATTACATTACCGCTTTTTTGTGGTCGGTGAAGTCAGAAATGGGGTGATTCTGGTAATTGTTTTTAATAATGTCCACCTGCTCATGACTAACTTAATTTGGTTTCTTTATAGAACAAGGCAAATACTGACATAGGGATGTTATATAGTCCTAAATCAGGTGAAGTTGGGAGTTAAAGATAAATAAAAATTAAGAAAGATTTTCTCTTTTAATTTTTGAATTTTAAATTATGCCTGACCTATTTTGTTTAACCATATGATTTTTTTTTTTTTTTAGAAATCTCTTTATTGGTGAAAACTGAAGTGATACAGAGGATAAAGTAGACACTGTCCACTAAGACAAAGATAGTAAAGCAGTTTCCACCTTATTTCCTTTTATAAAACATGGAACAGCAACAAAAACAATAACACCATAAAACAGAATTCAAGCCAAGAATAAGGGAAGAAAAGAAAAGGAAGAAAGAAAAGAAAAAGGAAAAAAGGGGAAAGGGGGAAACAAATAAATAAATAGGGAGGTGTTCATAAAACACATTCAGGACACCTATAGTGAATGTGAATAGCTTAGGTGCTCAGGAGCAGCTTCATGTGTACTAGACCTACTCACTCAAAAAGCTATGTGGATTCAGCCTCCAGTTCTTTTAACTTATCAAATTAAACAAATAAAACGATAAGGGGTTGCCATCTCAAGTAAAACATTTTTCATTGACCCTCTAAGAGTAAATTTTATCTTTTCTAATTTAAGAAAGAGCATAGTATCCTCCAGCCACCGGGCTAATGAAGGGGTTGTGGAAGATTTCCATCCTAAGAGAATTCTACGGCGGGCAAGCAGTGAGGTAAAAGCCATGACATCAGATTGAGTTTTTGAAACTCTGTCCGCAGAAACACCAAAAATTGCATTCAAGGGGTTTGGTTTGATGGACATATTGAGTGCCTCAGACAAAGCCTTAAACACTCCAGGCCAGTAACTTTCAAGGGAAGGACAGGGCCAAAAACTGTGTCTAAGATTAGCCAGAGAAAAGGAACACCTACTACAGCTTGCATCCGCTCCTGGGTATATTTCAGCAAATTTTCCTTAACTATAATGTACCCTGTGTAAGACTTTGAACTGAATAAGAGTTAGGCGTACACAGGATGATGACAAATTAACTCCCAAATTAACAGTCCCAATAATCTCCCAGCTCCATTCTTAACTCATCTTCCCAATTAGACTGAATCCTGGCTAGATTGTGGTCATCCAAAGACATCAGTTTCTGATATATGACAGAAATTATACCTCTTTCTGGTTTTAAAAGAGTTAAGTCTTCCCAGGCTCCCAGTGTTGGTAAAGTGGGGAAGGAAGGGAAACTAGTCTTGAGAAAATGTCTTATTTGGAGATACTGAAAGAATAATTGTCTGGGTAGATTATGCTGTTTCTATAGATTTTCAAAACTGTCCATGGGCTTGGAGCTGTAAAGACTCTGGAAACAGTAAATATCCCTCTTCCACCACTCCATGAACGACAAGTCCATGGTAGATGGAGGAATTAGGTGATTTATGTGAATGGGGCCAAGGATAGAGGCAGAAAGAAATTTGTAATGTGAACGAAACTGGGTCCAAATGTTTAGTGTGGACAGAAATAATGGATTCGACGAGAGGCGAGAAGGCTTTAAAGGTAAGAGTAAATTAAAAGTAAATTAAGTAAATTGAGTAAATTAAAGCCCCAAGGCTTGAATGTCGGCATGACTGGTCCTCCAAAATACACCAGTTTGTGTTAGTGGCGTATAATCAATAAAGTATCTTCTGGACATTTGCGGCCCAGTAGTAATGGATAAAACTAGGCAAGGATAATCTACCGACACTCTGCTGCCTTTGTAAAAGACTCACCTTAACTCTTGGTATTTGATTGCCCCAAATAAATGAGGTCACAGCTTGACCTAGCAGTCGAAAGACAGACTTGGTAAGAAAGAGAGTTAAGTATTGAAAGAGGTATAAAAACTTCGGGAGAACCATCATCTTTACAGTATTTATATGGCCTGCCAAAGTAAGAGGCAAAGCAGACCCTCTTTTGAAGTCATCCTTCATTTGATTTACTAATGCTGTAAAATTGGACGAAAGAGAAGTGAAGGATTTAGTAATCTTAACTCTTAAATATTTGAAACCTGAACCGGAAAGGTGAAAAGGGAAGGAAGGTGTTTGTCCAGACGGTGTTGGAGAGTTTAGTTGGAAACACTTGCTTTTCTGCAAATTCAGATTATATCCAGAAAATCTCCCAAACTCTTCTAATATGGAAACAATTTTAGCTGTGCTGGTGGTTAGATGACTGACACATAGCAACAAGTGTGCAATGAAAACCTGTGTTCCAACCCCCCTCTTATTATACCCCAAAATGCTGTTGTGGTTTGTAAGGCTGTGGCAAGTGGTTCGATCACAATGGCAAACAAAAGTGGGGAGAGCAGACAACCCTGTCTTGTGCCTGTACTCAAGGGAAAAAAATTGACCTCAAGTCATTGGTTTGCATGCTTGCTTGTGGATCCTCATACAAGAGCTTAATGCATGAAGTGAAATTTTTACCAAAGCCAAATTTTTCCAAAGCTGCATATAAATATTTCCATTCGACCCTGCTGAATGCTTTCTCTGTGTCTAAGGAAATAATTGCTTCAGGCAGACAATCTCTATTTTTTGTATATGCTATGTTGATAAGGCGACGTATGTCCAAGAATGAATGCTGACCTCTAATAAAACCGGTTTGAGCTTCAGAAACGATTGTTGGAAGAAAATTCTTCATCCGGTGGGCCAAAATTTTAGCTAGGATCTTTGCATCCACGTTCAAAAGGGATATCGGACGATATGAGCTACAATAATAATGAATCAGTTTTATAGAGCGCTTTTCTGGGCACTCAAAGACGCTTCACAATGGATACACTCACATATTCATGCTCTGATGGTGGTAAACTACATTTTTGTAGCCACAGCTGCCCTGGGGCAGACTGACGGAAGCGTGGCTGCCACAATGCGCCTACGGCCACTCCGACCACCACCAAACATTCGCACACAGCCATACAGGAGTGTTCCTATATTGCATGTTTTTGTGGGTGGGGGAAACCAGAGTACCCAGGAAACATGGGGAGAACATGCAAACTTCACACAGAAACGCCCCAGGCCGGATTCAAACCCATGGCCTTCTTACTGTGAGGCAGTAGTGCTAACCACTGTGCCAGAGATCCTTTTCTTTCTTGAGATTAAGTGAGATAGATGCTTGAGAGAACCTCTCTCCAGTGATTCAGTAAAAACTTTCAGGAGGAGTGGGGCAAGCTGATCTTTGAACTTTTTATAAAACTTAATAGGGTATCCGTCCATGCCTGGAGTTTTTCTGTTCTGCATGGCCATAATGGCATTAACGACCTCCCCTATCTCTAAATTTCGTTCAAGGGTAGACGCATCAGCGTGACTAAAGGAAGAGGCTTACATGTTGTTCAGAAAAATCATAATAGGGGTGGTTTCTGAAGGGAAATTAGAGGTGTAAAGTGAGATGAAATAAGAGGCAAATATGTCATTTATGTGTTTAGGGTCTGAAATTCATATACCATGCTCATCTGTTACTTGAGGGATAAGACGAGATGCAGCCTGGTGTTTTAAATGATGAGCAAGTAAACGACTGGATTTATCTCGATATTCATAGAAAGTCCATTGGGTTTTAATAGAAGGTGCTCCGCATGTTTCGTGGTTAAAATGTTCAGTTTAGCTTGCAATACTATCCGTTTCTTGCGCGATTCTTCATTAGGTGACTCAGAGTAAAGCTGGTCAAGCTTACCTATAGATTCAGTAAAGCCCGATATCTCCTTAGAACTCTTCTAATTGTTAGGCTGTATATGAAATAACGGAATTTAAGTATACTCAGCCAAAATAAAAACTTCACACTCGTTTGGAGGTCGATAAGTTGAACATACAAAAAATGAGGTTTTAAATAATGATTTTTTTTAATTCTGTACTCATTAAAGATGGTGTATCATAAAAATAATGTCCATAATGTAACCATTTCCACCGGTAATGCTATGGAAATGTCCAAGAGTAAAAATGGTAAGTTACAACTTGAATAAGAGCAGTGCGCAGGCGATTACGTATGGTTTGGGCAGTCACACGATGTCTAAACAATACATTCCTAGTGGACGTTGCAGTGACAAATCGATTATGCAAATGACGTAAGACAATTTGTCTGTCTCCTGCTTTTGACGTCAGACGTGGGCTACCAGAATGAGGTCGGCCAGCTGTGGTGCCAGTTTGTTGGAGACGTGTCTGAAGATCATGGATAGTCCGTCGACTGCATCCTATAAACCTTGCAACGTGAGTGACGGGCATTTCCGTATTCAGCATGTCAATAGCACGTTCACCCTGAATGTTTGACAGCCATGGCATTGAAAATTAACGAATAATTAACTGTAATAACTTGTTTTTCCGAGATGTCACTCTAATGTGAGCTCAGTTGCACATCTCTCATATGGTCACGTGACTAGGAACACGAGAAAACATGGTTTTAGCTTGAAGTACGCTTGCACGAGCTACGTGCCTGTGCACGTCGGAGTTGATGTGTGTCATGATGTCTTTGACCACGCATTTACCCCTAGTGATAAGAAAAAAGCAAGTAGATCAGAAGGATCTAATAGCTGCGACCTGGCCTAGCATCCGTCACGTGGCCTAGTGTCCATGACTGGTGGTTTCTTGTACAAGTGTGATCTTGAAATTGGCAAATGACCTTGAAAATCAATAGGGGACCCTTCCTCTGTACCAAGAAGCTTGTTCTAAGATGTAATAGCCATCCATCAAGTTAAAGTGGAGTTACGGTGCAAAAAATCGACACTTTTTTTGCTTTTGTGACCTTGGGATTTGACGGATGACCTTGAAAATCAATAGGGAACCCCTCCTTTATACCAAGAAGCTTGCTCTAAGATTTCATAGCCATTCATTGAATTAAACTTGAGTTACAGTGCGAAAACTGTCAAATCGGGCAAAATTGACACTTTTTTTTACCTGTGTGACCTTGGGATTTGACGGATGACCTTGAAAAAGAATAGGGAACACCTCCTCTAAGCCTAAAAGCTATTTCCAAAATTTCATAGTGATCCATGGATTCTAACTGGAGTTACAGCGCGAAAACCGGCAAACAAGGTCGTGAACTCGGTGAACTTGACCTTTGACCTTTGACCTCGACCTTGTGCATGGACATCACTTTGGTGAAGGTCAATAACTCCTGAAAATTTCATGATGATACGACGACAGGAACATGGTGAAAAAGGTGTCACAGACGGACGGACGGACAGACGGAAGCGTTCATAGAGCTGCTTGGTCGCAGCTAAAAACATACAATTACTACAGTAATACTATAGTTTTGGCATATACTTTGGCGCAGGTTGTGACGTTCGAAAACCCAAAACTCTGATTATCTCTGTCTACACCCAAATGCATAAACGGAGTTTTCAAAAATCTTCACTTTGAATGTTTTTTTAAACATTCTTTTTTGATGCGTTGTCATGTGGATGACAGGTCAAAACGTAGGAAAATATCTTCGATTTAGCAGATACCAGGCTACGCGAGGACAAGGTCTTAGTACCTTAACATTCCATGAAACAAAACATACTACTGAGCTGCTATTCATTTTGTCAAGGGTAGTAATAGCTGAAAAATATAAAAGTGATGACACATATTGTCAAGGGGACCTAAAAGAGGTGTTGAGATGTCAGTAAAGTGAGGTCGGATATTACATAAGCATATATTACACTCATACTGAGCCTGAGTCCTGCCCACACGGAAAGAACCTAAATAGACATATTGGTTTTAATATAGGGCCACATATAGGTACCCATATGTGCGACATACATAAAATTGACCGTTTTCATATATTATAGGTACATATACTGGGATATTGTTTCCGCTTTGCTATAATGCAAGTACAAGCAAAGGACATGCCAAATGCCGGGCCATTGAAAAAATAATAATTTTTAGCCATTTTATCCATCTTCTGCCACCTGCGAAATTCGGACTTTCTCCTTTCATTCCGACACTCACACTGAAACAGCACTAAATACTGGCTATAAAGACCACTTCCCAAGCTTTATCAACACGCAACCTTAGACAATTTCAGTACCTCCATAACTCCATCAATTTCCCACACTTTGCGGGTGCCGACTGTAATTCGGCAATTTTTTTCTTTTTTTGTTCCTTTCACCTGTCGGCATTGTGATCGGAGTTAAAAATAGAGGAGATGGCAGCCAGATAGCTTACTCTCTAAAGCATCGCGTTGCGAAGCAGAAGTGACTATCACGTCGCGGGTTCGAGCCCCACTTCGTACCAACCGGCAGTGGTCGGCAGCTTTTTCAGAGTAGCGCACAATTGGCTGTAGCGCTACATAGTTGCAAATTGGGAAGGGACCGCCGGAAAGGGAATATAATAGTTGCCTTGTTCATTGCTCAAGCGCCTCCTGTTGGCCAGACATTCTGAACTTGCAAAGATTCAACCAATGAGTGTATAAGAAGCGGTGGCTGACAGATGTGTGCTTCGGAGGAGAGCCACGAACTATCCATACTCTCCTGACTTGGCAGCACGGGGTCGCATACGAGCAAGACTTGTACATAGTTCACCAATTGGGCATTCCAGATTCGGGAGGGATTGGAGATGCCAAATTTTTTTTTTTTTAAATAGACGAGATACATAAATTATTCAAGAATAATTCTGCGCCCACGATCGTGACAAAAGGGTTAAAAAGACCGTTGTAAAAACCAGTGGTGGTTCTTCAGCTGTAACAAAGGGAAGCCAAAACCTTGCCCTTCAAAGCTTATTGACTTAAACCTTTCGCAGTTTGGCTACTTTTCTTCATCAGCAGTTGCTCATACGAATTGGTAGAAGGACAGTCAAATTTATTTTCGATAGCATTGTTATACATTGCACCAAGAATAATGAGGGGTTTTCTTTCACACATAAATTACGATGTAAATTACCATTTGCCTACGTCTTCATAAATTCTGCGCTCCAGTAGCTCATGAAATGGCATAGATTCGCAAATTGATTAGTGAGGCTCATTTAGCAATAAGCTGTGCAACATCGCATTCTTTACTTCTCTATTAAGATTCTAGAAAATGGAATGTCGTGGTTTGTCGCGAAAGTCTCGCAAAGTAATTAATAAAAACGTGTCGATAATTTGCGTCGTGATTTTCTATCGAAAATAAATTTGACTGTCCTTCTACCAATTCGTATGAGCAACTGCTGATCAAGAAAAGTAAACTCCGAAAGATTTAAGTCATTAAGCTTTGAAGGGCGAGGTTTTGACTTCCCTTCGTTACAGCCGATGAACCGCCACTGGTAAAAACGGGAAATGATGTGTGATTTATTTATTTTGGGTACGTGTTTTGGCCGAGGGGCACTTTCAGCAATGCGGGGAAAGGGCACGGCATTCTACTGCTGTGAACTGGGGCATATATAGGTGGGCAGCATGTCAAACAGTTAAGGCATCAATCGTGAAATCGTGAAAGTCGAGCCCTGAGACATTGGGAAGCATATGAACAACATGGATTTCCTACAAAATACTGACTCAAATGCTGCGCTAAATCCTATGGTTCTGACTGCTGATGATGTTCCTGGGGAGAACATTTGCATTCCAAAGATCTCACTCTTTTTGATGCTCTTGGTTTCACAGGATGTTATTAAACAAAAGAACGTAAAGGAATTTGTGGGTCATAGGCAGGCTTATTTCTACTGTAAGAAAGAAAAGTAACGTGGCAAAGTATTCCCCTTTGAGTGTGGGAGTCAGCGACACAAAGCTGTGAAGGTGTGTTAGGTGTGTTGAAGCTTGCGTATACTACTCCAAAACATTTCTGTATTAATGTCACCCTCACAGAAGTGTAAATTACCCATGCCAAGGGCAATGACACAGTTACCCTTGCCAAGGGTACTGGCACCACCCGATACCATGACAGAGCAATGCTTTTGGACTTGTTGCTGGTAACAGCCTGGGGTGCATTTCCCGAAATCACAGATGCTAACTTACATAGTTGGATTCATTGATTGTGTATGGACAAACTATGTAAGTTGTTAACTTAGATAGCAACTATGCTTTTGGGAAATGCACCCCTGGATGGTCCTTTTCTTCTTTGGTCTGGAGTGCACAGCATTCATATCTTCCTAAAAAGACCTGTAATATTGATTTATCTGACAGTTATACACATTCACAGGGCCATCACAGATGCCTCTGAGCATGGAGATATTTACAGTGCTTCTGAACGCGGCCAATTATAATGTTTCCTTTTAAAGTTTTAACTGGAATTTCTGAATGTGACTATGTGTTGTAGTACTCTGTAAAAAATGAAATTTTGAGTCAACCAGATTAGGGCAACCAGCAGCAAAGCATTTTTGAGTTGGCTCGACTTCAAGTCCAAAGTTCAAAAATAAGTTTGTGCAACCAATGTGAGTTGAAGTTGACAAACTCAAAAATGGTTTGCAGCTGGTTTCCTTACTTCAGTAAGTTAAGTCAAATATTCATTTTTACAGTGTACTTGACAACGATTTGCCAAAATAATCGTCAATCCATATCAATTGGAGATCAGGGGTATTCAGCATAGATTTGCACCCTCGACCATTATGCACAGAAATTCCTCCAGATTCCTTGAATCTTTTAATTATGTTACCCATCTTTCACGGTGAAATACCAAAATCTCTTGAATCTTTGTTTGATGAACATTGTTTTGAAACCAGCCAATGATTTTCACGCAAATTTGAGGGCAAATTAGCAATCCTTGGACCATCTTTGCTCCTTAAGGATTTGGCCTTCCCTGGATGCTGATTTTGTATCAAATTAAGATTACAATCACCTGCTGACATAGTTGGTTCAAATTACGTCATGATTCGAGTTTTCAACAGAAATATTTGCCCTGAATTTTCCACATCCAAATTTTTTGGTTTGGTTGCAGGCCTGAATGAAAGGAACGGGTGCAGATTTACAAATAAAATGAAGTTGACCAGTGAAAACATTAAATATCTTGTAAAATTAAAGTAAATTTAAACATTGCTGCTTTCTGTATTATGAACATTTTCCATCGAAGCCCAGCTTTTTTTAAGTGAAGGTGGTCATAGTAATCGTATTTGTATAACCAAATGAAATCACATAATGAGCAAAATTATTGTCATCTCAATACCATCTCCATTGGAAAATAGTCTTATATAAATAGTTTTATAATGAGACTTGCAATATTTTTTTTTTTCGAGTTCTTGAATGAATTAATGGCTTCTTGTAATCAGATTTGTATAATGTTTTTTTTTTCTTTTTTTGCTTTGCACTTAAACTTTCAATGGATTTTGGTCTATACCATACTACTGATATATTTAAGAGGCTTTATAAGTGTTTTATTGTGTTCATTTCAAATTCGCTTGTAATTTTCCACCTACTGTACACCAGTGTTGTCTGTGCAACTATTTGGGCCTGAAACATAGACACAAGTTATGACCTGTCTTCCCACAGGCCTTGAACACAATGAAGGTGCAGCAGCTACCACAGAGATACAGCTGGCTGCTAAAGAAGATAAAGCTCCATTTTTCAAACAGATGGCTGCGTGTTATGTTGACTCAAAGGGCTGCACACTCTCTTTGTGAAGATGTACGGATTGCTGTAAATAGCATCTAATAAAATAAGGCCATTTTGATAAAAAAGTTTATGTTTGAAAGATCTTGAAAGAACAGCTTTTTTGCATGGATTGTTACCCTATGAGAAAGCTATTCCTGACTGACCATAAAAACAGTATCCATTTTTAAAAAATTGTTTTTAAAAAAGAAAGTGTATTGAACAATGCCATTATTTTCAGCCATATTGTGTGAAATTCCTGTCATTGATTAATTGATGATTGACTTCAGCAAGAGAGCCAAGGGATTCAAACCCGGTTAAGCAGGGGTGCATACTTGGCAAGGCGAAGACAGGAAGACATAATAGAAAGATTACACAGAGAATATTTATGGTCTGCCTCCTTGCACATAGTGGGTCCTTGCACATCTGCTGCAGGTTTAGATAATAGAAGTCATACAATAAAAGCAAAAATCAAGTTGTCTTCTGGTTTAGAAGTGGACACAGATTTCGTTTTTTAAATTTACACAAAACATGAAATAACCAAATAATGCATTATAAATGTGTTTATCTTGTTATCAAACAAGTTTAACACAGCTATGGACAAACAGTTCACAGATCCAAAGTGAAAGCTAAGCAAAATTTTCCATTTGTGTTTTTTATTTCTTTCGAAAACTTCAAAAGTATGTTGGTCGTCATGTAGGTCTGTCTGTTTGTTTGTTTATGCTCTACAGGCCACAGTTTTTGTAATACTGCCTGAAATTTTACAGTAAAAAAATCCCACCTCAGAAGAAGTGATTAGATTTTGGTGAAGATCTGGATCAAATCCTGGATTCTGGATCACTTTAAAGATTTCGTTAACGGCGGGAGATAGTGAGGGAAATGTCAAAAAGTGCCCTAACTCAGTGAAAAACATGAGTAATCCCTTAACACATCCACTCATTATATCACCAAAGTGAGGTCAACAATCATGGACAGTTTTCCGGATGAAAAACCTAAAAAATTGTGGCCCTTTTTGAAAGTCAATCCTGATCTCGGTTTTAATTCTACTGAAACCAAATTTGGTGTAGGCCATCTCCATTCATATCTCTTCAAAATACTTTCCGGGTTTTGTGACACGATGTCTGGATCATGCGGAACAGTCCAAAATATTGGGTAACCCTTATGGACAGTTTGAGCTTGATTTGAATCACAATTCGGATCTGGCAGGTGAAAAACCTCTAAAATTTTGAACGTCTTTGAAAGTGATTACTGATTTCAATTTTAGGTATACTGACACCAAATTTGGTGTAAGCCATCTTCATTTATATTTTTTCAACATAAGTTCCGGATTTTTAATGTGCTTTCTGGATCACACACAAATACGCTGAATGCCTATTTGAAATTGGGCGTTAACCAATCCAAACGGCATAACCAAATATTCACAGTACCCGTCATGCATATCAAACGCCGTCTTCCACTCGTCACCATCTCGTAACCGAACCAAGTAATAAGCATTCCGCAGGTCCAGGTCCAAACTACGCCCCCTGCAAGCGTTCAAATTCATCAGAGGACGTGGGTATCGGTTTTTAATAGTAATATTATTCAGGCCCCTGTAATCAGTACAAGGCCTCAGGCTACCATCGTTTTTTTTCCACAAAAAAAGAACCCCGCCCCGGCGGGGGACGTGAATGGTCGAATAAAACCATTGGCCAGGGCCTCCTGAATATATTCCCGCATGGCCTTCCGTTCAGGACCTGACAGTGAGTACAATGACCCTCAGTGGGGGAATGATGCCAGGTTGGAGATTGAACTCTCAATCGTAAGGGCGATTAGGAGGTAAAGTAGAGGCCAATTTTTTACTAAAAACCTCAGCGAGATCAGTATAAGCAGTAGGCACGTTATGAGGCAAACAAAACTTCAAAGCTGCCCCTAAATTCTCAACCTGTTTGTACTTAGCCGCATAAATGACAGTCTCTAGATCGGAGCCATCTTCAGAATAACAATCATCCTCTGGCTGACGCCAGTCAAATTGAGGGTCCCACTCCAGCCGCTCCTCGGCCCCCTCATCTAGATTGGTTAGGTCGTGAGGGATAATCTCCCCTGAATCGCTCCAGACAACACTTTCTCTCATGGATTGACGCCCAGGTCAACTCATAGAGCTATCCGTGCAGTGGGATCTACAATTGGAATCCCACTGTACAACAGGGTTATCCTTATTACCCCAAAGAATGCAAGGCTTGTGTTTAAGTAACCAAGAATGTCCCAAAACAACTGGGAACACAGGGGAACTGACAATTTAAAAAAACGGATTTCCTCAGAGTGTCCACCAAGGGAAATAAACATAGACAAGGGTTCGGAGATCTTGGATATAACTCCGGCTCCCAACTGACGACCATCCAAAGTTTTAATAGCGCGTGACTGCAAAAGAGGACGACCCGGAATGGAGTGTCTCTTAGCCCATTCCCTATCCATAAAACAGGCCCAGAGTCCAAAAACGCATTCATAAAAATTCTCTGTGTTCCCTTAATCAATTCAACAGGAATTAAAGTGCGATGGGGAGATTGGTTCTGATCCTCTAGTGCTCCCCATACCACTAAGGGGTCTTCCTGTTTCCCTGGAGCTCAGGACAGTGTGGACGGATATGCCCAGGCTTACCACAATTAGGGCAGATTATATGTCTGCGAGCGGGCTTGCAAGCCCTGCTATTAAATAAGCCATTAACCTGCATAGATTCATCAGGAGTGGAAGAATCGGTGGGTGGAGTTAGGACTGTGTGAACGCTACGAGGAATACTAACCCTGTTATCAACAGAACCCAATGCATAATGTTTCTCCTTTTTACATTCACAGAGGCCATTATCAATTCACACAGCTGTACAAACCAACAAATCTAAGAACACACAAGGCTCCAATGCCGCCAAAGCGTCTTTAACATCCTCAGTTAGAGCATGAATAAAAACTGTCATTTAGGGCGCTTCCGCCCAGCCTGTTTCAGTTGCTAACGAACAAAAGGTGATGGTAAAGCCACACTCTAAGGTCCTTGCTTAAGATGCATTAAACACGTTGCGGCGTCTTGACCACGAACATCCTGATCAAAGACTGATTCAATAGCTTTAACAAGGGTTTCAACAAAATTCACGATTGGTAAATTAGATTGGATTAGTGGACCCACCCAAGTCAGTGCAGTATCAGTCAACAGGGATAGAATAAATGACACTCGAGACTCCTCATTAGCGAACCGTGAAGGTTGGGCTTTAAAGAACATTTCGCATTGTGCAACAAAGTCTTTACATTCCCCTGCTTCACCACCATATCTAGAAGGCATTTGCAGTTTTGGTTCTCGGGAGAATTTAACGATTGTATTTGTGCAACGTTATGTGTAATTTGAGCCGACAGGCCTCTAACACTCTCTGTCAGAGAGAGTAAGGCAGCTTCCATCCTCGGACTGCTGCTTTCTTGTGATCTTAGCCTCTCAGCGAATTCAGATTGCTGGGCATTTAAAGCAGAGAGACCCTTGCTATGCCCAGAAAAGACAGCCTGCTGGTTAGCTACCACTTTCTCACGACGAAGACTCCATGTCTGGCTGGAATGTTCTGTAATGGCTGGTTAGAGTGGAGTATCAGATGCCGCGGCAGGCGAAGCTGCACCAAGCAGCGAGCCAACGCAGCTGAAAGTGATTGGGTGAAATAAGATGAAAGGAGCTCGCGTTTCTGAATAAACAAAAGGCTTAAGTTCCAGAAATGAAGCGAGCAACCAGATAGACAGACCTCCCAACATGTACACATTTTGCATACAACGTACGCATTTTGACATCAAAGTACGCTGGTACGAGTTGATGCTATTTGAGTACGCATATCACTCGATCTCCCCAGTTTCAGTTTATGCATCAGTTTAAGTTGACACTCTCATCAGTTGATGTCCGGTGAGCAGAGGCGCGTATGCATAAAGAAAATATTTCGACCAATCAGAGAGTACATGTGCCCCACCACGGCCCTCTCGGAAAAAAGCTTGGTCCTTTTTTTCTAATAGAAAAGCTAAAAAGTAGAGAAGAGCCGGTACCGCGTAGTGGAAAAGCGCCATAAGATGAGAATGTTGGAAATTTAAATAATGCAAGCGTTAAATGCATGGCAAATTGTATTTCTTTTTGTATTTTTTCCCATTTACTTAATTCATTTATTGATTCACAATGAATGTCCTCTGTTGACTTGTTTTTCTGGCAACAGTTTCAGCTATTATAGACTATGGATTACACAGTTATTTTATGTGTAACTAAGAAAAGCAAAGTACTACATTTCAAATTCATTTTTACTACTGTTCTGACAATAAATTTGCTGGCTGTTTGAAGTAAATTGTATCTCAATGCGATTTTATTTACCAGCAGGGTGGGAGGTGATGGGTTTGGGGGAGGTCGGGTCAGGTGGTACTCATAAATTTTCTTCAAGGTTGGCAGGTCTGGATAGAATAGAAATCCAACAAGAAATAAAAGAGAAAACCAACAAGGCACCCAACAAAAGTGCCAAATAACCTAAAGAAGCTAAGCTTTCCAGAAACAAAGAATAAATATATAAATCGGGAAACCCCTGACTAGAAATATATTGAGCCAAAGTGAGTGAAGTCATATCAAACCCTCCAGCGAAGAAGGCGTGGCAACTTCCAGCTTAAATGGACTCCGGGAAGAACCGCCTAAGAGTAATCTGCCAGCTGGGTAAAAAATCCGATGTGGAAAGAAAACGATATCATCAGGGACGAGAGAAACAAAAAAACCAAAAAGCACATAGCAAACCATGACAACAGTGTGATTTAATCTGGTTGCTCAAGGTTTTGTTGGGGTTTTATATATTTTTCTGCAAAAAACAAAGGGTCTATATTTAAGCTAACTTCCTAGTAGCCTTAAGAGTATATCAAAACACAAAACATCACTTGATATTGTTAAGCTGGGCCTTATTTACCATGCATTGAGGCCATTAAATCAAGTTTGTGTACACAGCAACAATAAGGCACATAATCCACAGGCAATTTGTCTCTAAATTACATAATGATACTGGCGAGAGAAAAACTACACGTAGGCAGCATTCAGACCAAAGCCATCTTTTCCTGTACAATCCCTGAGTCAATCCATGGTGGGCAGGCTTTTGTCACCTCAGTGCAGTTGAGTCACATTCCAAATAATGTCTTAAATACGGCAACAGGTCAGAAAGCTTTATGAACTTCATACAGCTGGTATAAGGAGATGCTAGAGTGATACAGAGATGCTCTGTTTACTTCATTTTACAGAACACCTTATTCAATGTTTTACAGAGTATAGTGTACAGTGTTTACTAGCTTAAGGTCTTCATAAAAAAAAAAAAATTTATAAACTGCATATCCTTGACATTAAAAGAGATCATGCAGTTTCTACTGAAAGTTAATTATTTAAAGAAACTATCTTAATGATTAGCATGTGTATGAACCTGAATGGTGGAAAAACATTCGTTCAAGATTGTTTGTTGGTGGCCATTCCATACAGATAATAATGTCAAATCTGATAACTGGAAAAAATAACCATCGTCAGCATTAAACAAATTCATGTTTTTGTCACGTCAATCGAACTAAGCTTATGGTTCACTTTGATAGTATTTAATTAAATGCTTTTTTTCCTTGGTAATGTATTCTTTTTCAGTTTTACATGTATGACATTTTACTCAGATCTGTAAAGTTTGTGACTAGAAGTGAATTATTTCAACAAAATAAGAACTAATTAATTTTTGAAAAATTGATGCTTGACACGTACATTTTAAAGGTAATCAATCATTATGGTCCTTCGAGACAATATTTATTCCATTTATTTAAACTTCAGACGAAACAGCGATGTAAACCAAAGCATTGTTAATATTTCATTAATTTAAAGAGATAAACATATATTTGTAGATGAGATATAAGCATAAAACAGTATAAAAAAAATCATAATCATATGAGTGTCGTACAATACAAAATCATATGTCTCCAAAAAGTCAAAATAACGAAAAGTGAAAAGACCGACAACAAATTGCTTGAATATAAATAAGTCTCTGGATCATTCAACTTATTTACATGTTGCCGATATTACTGGTGTCATATATAATTTCCAGAGCTCCCGTCCATTGATCTTAGGCAATTAAGGTAATTTAGCTCCAAGTTTCACCCAAGCCAGAAGATTCTCCCATGGTCTCTTTCTCTTCTTCAGAAGTAGCCTGAAACAAAAAAAGAGAAAAATACAGATCATTCATAACTGCATGACAATGTAAAGGCAGTTGCAGTTTTTTAGCCCTGTATTCAGTTCTCAAGCAGATAGTGTAGTGTGAATGGTCTGTGCAATGGTGTGCAAAATGTTTTCAACATGATTCAACCACACATTTATCACAAACCGAGCACTTCTTGTGCTTTTTGCAGAGATGTCATGCTTATAGGACAGCTGACCACAAATTTATCATGGTTATCACCTCATTTTTTTCTGAGTACTCTACGAGATGTTTCCCTCAAAAGCAAATTACAGTTCATTAGATTAAGGAGGGGCCAATCCCCACTAGAGCAATATGCGGTTAAAGTGAGGCTACTGTTTTCTGAAGTGAACTGAAAATGAAAGAACTATCCCTTAGGTGTTAAAATGTACAAAAAAATATATATTTGTAAGACAAAACTCAACTGAATGATAAGTAGTTAAACATCCGGATTGAAGCCCTCACAAAATCCGCCATTTTTCAGTTAACAGCAAGTTTTAGTGTGGTCAAATATCCCATAGCTCTTCAACAGCCAGAAATAAAAAAAGCCCATGCTCAAGATGCAAAGTGTCTGCTTTTATGTGAGTGTTCAGACACCCAACAGCCGAACACACAGTTAAGTGATCTGGAAAGAATCATATCCACCAAGAAAAAAAAAAAGAAAAAAAAGAAAAGAAAAACTCCGCTATACAACCAACACGATTATGTTCAACTGTTAGTCAGAACTGCGAGGATAATTTAAAGCCATATGTATAAACAGCCAATACAGAAATTGGTTCAGAATAAAGTCAATTCTGGAAGTTTTGGGGACAGTGAAAATGTCCATTCACTGTACGGTGCTACGGTCATTTGATGTCACTGCCACATCAAGGGTTTGGAGTGCAATGGTTTTAAGAGGTTTTGAGAAAAATAGATTTTTAGGTTTCCAAGTGCTCTATTAAATCAGGTATTTTATCAGTTTTTTTCCTGTCACTCATTTGCGGCATGGTTCAGAAGTATATTGAACACCTAAGTTTTCATAGGAGTGTACCCGTAACATCATTGTCAAAACTGCCAAAAATGGACATGTCACCCCAGTGCTCCAACAATTCTAGCACATGACGTGACATAACACAATGGTGACTGGTTGAAGGTACATTCATTTGCAATGGAAGACAGACTGTTCTGTATTAAAATTCATGTTTATACTTCAAGATTTCAGTGTTTAATTCATTTAAGCAGATTTTGTTAGACATATCACAAAATGAAAATATGAATTCTGATTAAAAATGAATGCAGATGGACATATAGTTATTGTGCTCCAAGGATTAGCTGATAGAAAGCTGTGACAGGATAAAAATCTCAAAACCACAAAATTTGGACCAATAACCATTGTGCTCCAAACCCTCGACATGTCTACTAAAGCTTTTCTCAGCTTCTCATTGGCTAAGCCTTTTCAAGGAATGTAAAGATTTTTTATTGGTTGCTTGCATTTTTTTTTTATTTAAAGTGTTGTGCAAATGCACAAAAAGTTGCAAAAAAATCCATGTCATATCTGGACTCCATATGGGTAGTTCCAATTATTTAACGCTGGTTTTGTGCGAAGTTGTTTTTAACTAAGGGCCTTTCTCAGCTGATTGTATTGTGACTGCACAAGGTAGCCATCAACTTTCTGATTCCCACAAGGCTATACGTCACCCCATACTATTTGTTGAATTTGTGGTTGTCAGATCACACAATATTGTAGAGACAATATTACCACTAGAAATTGTAGCATTATACAGGTAGGTATGAATACTCACAGGTTCATTCTCTGTGCACTCAGGGTCCTCTGAATTCACTTTTGAAGGAATAGGAGGAAGCTGTAATGGAATGTAGAATTAAATGTATATTCATCAAGACATGAGGCTTTTCATTCATAGTGAAGATCTTGATTGATAAACTACCTTTAAAGCCTTAGCAAGAGATGATGGCCATTCAAACATAGCAGAGGCATCCTGGTGACATTGTTGGGGTAGGAAAGAAAAAAAAAATCATAAAAAGAACACTGAGGCCTGAATGTTGTAGAGAAGAAGGTATAATATATAGAGTTGCTAAGGAATGTGAATTACCTCTGTTAGTGAAGTTTCAGCATTTGGCTCATCAGGTAGTGACCGCTGCAATATAAGAACAGACACAGGACATGAAACCAAGTATTTGATAGGACCATTTATCGTAGATGCGCAAAATTGAGGGCAATGAGGGATAGCCACTGGGGAAGGTCCACTCAGCCGGCTGATCAATGGTGTGACTTCAGCAGTCAGTCACTCACTCACTAACTTAGCCATGGACATCCACGGATATAACTTTGTGATGGACCCTGCCAGACCATGCCAGTCCAGCTAAAAATATCCAATTCTTTGCTCATCTGGAATACTAGATGGGATAAATCATTTCAGATATACACACTGCTTGGAATACATACAAGTAGACCAGCATCTAGCCTACTCCATTCAAAAGAACATTCTGATAGAGAGAATGAATAAATTGCATACTGCTTTTAAAAGAATATTTTAAATGGAAAAACAGTGAGTGTAGTAACTAGGGTGACCAGGTGAATAGAGACATAAATCTGATGGGGTTGAACGCTGGAGATGTGAAGGGGAACATGTGCTTGCCTGGTGAAAAATACTAGCACACTAGTGCAACAGAAATAGTGCCTGCACTAATGAGCAAAAAAGCGAAGTCCTGGCAAAATGCAGTCATTGCACTCCTGTCTATTTCAAACACTGCTTCCCATCACCATATTTTTTTTTTAACTTGCCAGCCACCGCCAGCATTTTTCATAATGTTCACTGGTCTTTCAACACTCCCAGATTATTTAGTTGCATTAATAAGAAAGAACAGAGCTTCAAGCATAAGATGCAAAACCATCTCATTCATCTTAATTCATTCTTTTCTACAATCACTTGAATTTTGGTTATTTTCGTGAAAAAACCCACATTTCTGACAATAAACTGAGAAAAGCCGATGGATGTCATTTAGGATCTTGCTGCTTTGTTTTCAAGCCATCAGCATGTTTCAAAAACAGGCATCAAGTCTGTGAAAAAGCTAAATCACGGAATTTGCTTTAGTGTTATACATTTGCGAGGTGCAGCAGAACGTACAATTTTGTTGTTCTGAAGACCTATATCGGTCAGAAGATTAAGAACATCTGCCACCATATAACATTGTTTGATGGAAAATCTTGTCAGTGGTGGGGAAAAATTTGAAGCGAAATTCAGTTTCATTATTGGCTGAAATGGAGTGGTAATTCTATTTAATTCAGATCCTCTGGACGGAGAGGTTCATACCTTGACTGTGTGTCCATCATGGCCTGCACCAGCAGCCTGAGCCCCCATTCCCGGCAGCATCAGGTTTCTCCCTCCCACAGGAACTAGCTGAGCACAGAACCGCCCATATTCAAGTCAGCACATGAAATTTAAAGGGTTGAAGGGTTAATCTCTTTGGAGAGTAGCTTCTCTTGTATTTTTCTCCTGAAAGTCTTAATCAGTGGTCAAAATCAATGGCGTAAAAATGAAAGTAGAGATAGTTACATCAGCATAAGAATGCACATGCACAGAAAATAACTTTTCAATCTTGCCTTGAGTCATGTAAACTTTTTTTCCTCTTATATTTAAAAAAAAAAACAAAAAAAAACACAATACCTTGTTTTAAGTTATTCTTAGCTTGACAAGTGAAATTCCCTCACAGGAAAATCTTGTGAAGAGTCCAGCTTGTTGGCAAACATGTTTTACTTCTCAAATAAGTCATAAGTTTCTAAATACACAAGTAAGACTAAAATACTTGTTGATTTGACTATCAACACGTATGATGTGGCTACCTGAAACTGTTGTGCTGGGTTAAACATCTGTAGCCCTGGAATCTGTTGTCCTCCAAAACCATTTGCTGGTACAAGAGCATATAATTGTGTATTTGCAACACCCTGCTGCAAGCCCATGTTAGACCCCACAGGAACAGAAACTTGGCCAAAAGGGAGGCCAGGCTGTTGAAGGAGAAATGTCTGAGGAACCTGAGAAACAGGAACAAGCTGGTTGGACAGAAAAAAAAAAGAGATTTCAGAAAATCTCTATCATGCTTTGGCCTGTGAAGCTGTAAAATGCTCAGCTGTGTTCTCAATACAACCTCATTTGTTGGCAATGTCTTTCAATACTTTATAAGCTGCAGTATTACACAGTTTGATAGGGCATAACAAAAAAAAAAATCCTAAGTTTCTAGTAACTGAACCGACCCTCCTTAAAAACTACCAAGCTTGAAGTTTTTAGACAACTCTTCAAAAAAAAAAAATTTTTGTTTTATTTTTTTCTTTATTTATACTGATCCTCATTGTACAGCATCGGTATTTTAAGGGTTTTTTCTTGTATTTTAAAAGCCCCAAATGCACAAAGTCGTTGAAAAAAAAAAAAGAAAAACGAGCAAATGCACCTCATAATCCTGACAGTAGATGCAGTGTTGCTTGCCAAGATCAGTAATATCAGAAATGATGTTATGGGCCATCCCAACAGCAAATCACAAAATGCATGTTACCATCCATCAAACTATCAACCATTACGGAGCCTCAGGGACAGCTCGATGGCTGTGATGAAGCTGCTCAATGTTGCTCAATGTTGAAACTGTTTTATTTGTCACAATATATTTTCGAACACAAATTAAAACTGAAAATGAAAGGGATAACAGCTGTATTAAAAACTATACAGTCAGTCACTCCTAGGTTGACTTGCATCTCCGGACGTCCTGAAGCAATCACTCCCAAAATTGACAGGCTTTGTGATCTTACTACACACAAGGTACCAGCCAAACATGAAATGGATCTAAATAGAACTGTGACCTGTAGAGCGTTCACAACAACTTTCTGCGGACATGACATGAGGTATACCCATCACTGATTCATGGTAACCCTGACTTGTCATCTGGGGATGCAGTTAGTGGGTTAGCATCTATGCCGCCCCATGAAAACCCTCCCACCTCTACTTTAATTTTACATTTTTATTTTGAAAAAAAAAAAAAAAAAAAGAAATCACACCTAAAGAAGTCAGAAATATGCATGTTCAGAATTTCTGTCCATCCATCAAAGGATCTGTTCAGCTTTCAGTCACTGCACCACTCATGGGTTAGCCAGATTTGATTCTTTATGTTTATACATATACTTTTGATTTGATTCTCAAACTTATTAAAATAATAAAAAAAAAAAAAAAACCACCCGCTCTTGACAACTGAAAATTGAAGGATACGCACCAAATTACAGGCATTTCATTTTACTGTACATGGCCTAAGCGAAACAAATATACTCCTTAGTTTTCAAAACTATAATAAACTCAAACCGCATCGTGGAAATGTTTTCAATGAGTTTTTCCTGGATTACTTTGCCAGGGAACATTAGCGCAGCGTTTTGAAAAACATGCTTTGCTTGACCAGCTTTTCTCTCTTGTTCAAAAGAGAAGCTTTAGATCTGTTCATTCTCAAGCTAAACAAGGAGGCTGTGCACACCAATTTGATTTTTCTTCCCTGATTTTCTTTTCAGCCTAAAGTTCTACTGCATGGTAAAAGCTGCGTTCAAGCAATGAACCGAGAAGGATCTACATCTGCATCTTGTGTTCGGAATTCAATATTAAGTCTACATTATCGGTTGGGAGAACGTTAGATGTTATAATTAAATAAGCTCTGTTGTTTAAGAGACTTGCAACTGCCCTTCGGTAAAATGCTCAATTGATGAATTGATCACCATTGCTGAATCAGCCATTAGCATAAATATTTTATGGAGGAAAATGTCAACTTGAGTTTGTTTCATATTACAATTCACATCATGAATAGGCTACCACAGTGTGAGAGACCTTATATAATTCCACTGTCACGTAAATTGGTGATGCTTTAAAAATAGCTGCATCAGGTAAAGAAACTGATCAAATGTAGTAATTTCAATTCTGTTTAGGGCGGTTCATTATGTGGGATAGATTTTAGAAAGGATCAGGTTTAGGACTGACAACGGGCCGAAAAGAATTCTTAAAGGAATTCTTGAAAATCCTACCCACTGAACCTTCCCCAAATTCTTGAGGTTACCGAGAACACAGGAATGTTTTTGTTCGCTCAGCTTACTTACCATGCTCAATGCAGTGATACAGAATTAAATCTAATTTCCTGCCCCCTGCAGGAAACCCTAAATGCATCATAATGCATTATGACTCATGTTTCACAGAAATTTTTGTACTGTATTCAGAATACTGGACATTATGAACACTTTGATGGGGAGGATACTCCACATATTATAGAGACTGACAAACATACTCACCTGAGCCAGTTGCCCATTTATAAGCAAATTATTCAGGAGCGCTGGGTTAGCTGCTTCTGCCCCAACACCTCCAGTCATCGTGCCTGGATTAGCAGCGGCTGCTGCGGCAGCCTGGGCCTAAGCAGGAGAACCCATGATTAGTCACATGTCCCTCTGAGCCAACAACACAATCCTCGCTGCTCAGACATTACAAATCAAACACAGTGAGCCACTGACATGAGTATAACCCAGTAAAGGGACAATGAGGAGCACCCCCACAACTTATTTTGTTAATTTCTGATGTAAGAAAAGTGAAGGAGTCGAAGTTTACAGAGATAAACCTGTGAGTCAGTAAATTGCATTCCGTATGTTATACATCAGCCAAAAAAATGAAGTCAAAATACTTTAGTATTTCAGCAGAGATTAACCTATTCTGAATTTAAATATTTTAGAAGTATTGTTGGTCAGTTAGTAGGTCACTAAGCCTAGTAAAGGACTGCATCTTCCATAGTCGATAAAGTACATTTATTTGCGTAACATTTATTTACCTCTGCACTTCCTGATCCTCCAGCATTCACCTATGGCGAATGAATATAAATTCAAAGCGTTAATCCCAAACCCTGTAGTTGGTGCTTTCAAATTATGAACCATTATCAAATAATTTACAAGACACTCACCAGGTATGCACATGTGTGAATGAGAAGCAATACTATTCCAATCATTTTGCACTAGAGAAGAAGCTGGGGAAAAAAACTTTAAAGTTAAGCAACTTAAACAAATCAATATCATCAGACTTAAATCATGTATTCGTTTCTTACTGACAGTAATGAGAAAAACCCCAATAAAACAGCGGAAATGGTCAGAATACCTTTGCTGGGGTAATAACTCGGACGAGAGCAGAAAACTAATCTATGAGACTCTCAACAGATCTACCTTGTTTTTAAAGAAATTTTACTGCCTCATGTCTACAGTCAGCCAATCAAAATCCAGAATACTTTTGCTGATTCAGGAGGTAATGTCATTCAGCCCAGCTGTTTGGTTAAATTTGCAAACATGACCAAGCATTGCTCACCAGAGTCATTAAATACCCAACAAGCCATTTTACTACTCTGCAGGTGCACACCTTCAAATCGTACACACGAGCCATTCAAGCAAGCATGTTTTGGCACAGGAATTTCAATACTAGCAATGGATCTTAAATCTGAAACAGAGAGATATAATCTCACTTTTGAGGCTTTAGACAGTGATTTGACTGCTGAATCAGCTTCCACAGCGGTTACACCTTAAAATCTCTTAGTCAATCCTGAAGGAAAAAAAATGAGAGATAGCATCAGCCTCCAGTGATATCACTGACCTCCCAGTCAGACCACAACACTGCATGCAGCATGACTGGCAGGTACTGAAAATCACTCTTCATGTTGGCTCTTTACCTCATTCTTTTTAAAAAACATTATTGTTGGCTATAATTTCTGAACACCTGTGCTGTTAGCATCCATGTATGTAAGAGGAAAGTTGTTTTGTACAAAATTACTCAGTCATGGTCACATGCATCTGTCTGTGCCCCTGCCTCCTTGCCCAATAAGTCTCCCATCTTCTCAGCAAACATAAGCAGCATAACAAAAAAAAAAAATGAAAATTTTAGGTGAAATTTAAAATGCACTTCATTAGCAATGTTAATAAGGCAGTGGATAAGATGGGTGAAACAAAATATCAAAAGTATTTTAACAGCAGTCATTTGCTCCTCTGTTAATGGATACATTGCCCGTATGCACAATTTTCATTAATAAATAAGACCTTCTTCTGCTTGTATAATGAATAATTTGTCAGAAAATATAAATGAGTCAAAGGAAAATAGATGGGCTTAAAATCATTAGCTAAAATAAAAAAATGGTCCCTTTCTACAACCCCAATTCCAAAATAGTTGGGACAAAGTGTAAATTGTACTTAATTTGATTTGTAAATAAAATCAAAATGCAATGACTTTCAGATCTCATGAGCCTATATGTTATTTACAATAGAACATAGATAACATTTCAAATGTTGGAACAGACATTTTACATTTCTATCCACAAAATTTCATTTTTTTCTGGCTGCATCAGGTCTCAAAAAAGTTGGGACACAGGCAAAAGAGGGCTGAAAAAGCAATTAATATGTAAGAGAATCAGCTGAAAGAACATTGAGCAAGTAATTAAGTTAACTGGCCTCAAGTGTGTAACATGATTGGCTATAAAAGGGATGTCTTAGGGAGGCTGAGTCTCTCAGAAGTAAAGATGGCCAGAGGCTCTCCAACCTGTGAAGGCTTACATAAAAAAATTGTGGAATACTTTATAAACAATGTTCCTCAACATCAAATTGCAAAGGCTTTAAAGCTCTCATCATTGACAGTGCATAACATCATCAAAAGATTCAGAGAAACTGGAAAAATCTCTATGCTTAAGTGACAAGGCCGAGGACTTATACTGATGCCACTGCATCACTCACCGGCATGATTCTGTCATTGACATTACTAAATGGGCCCAGGAATTCTTCAAGAAACCATTGGTAGTAAACACAGTCTGCTGTGCCATCCACAGATGCCACCTAAAACTCCATCATGCAAAAAGGAAGCCATTGTTGAGGATAATCCAGAAGCGCCGCCGTCGTTCTGTGGGCCAATGCTCATTTAAAATGGACTGTAGCTAAGTGGCAAAGTATCCTGTGGTCAGACAAGTCCAAATTTGATATTTTTTTGAAAACCATGGGCGCTGTGTCCTCCAGGCTAAAGAGGAGAAAGACCACCCCTCCTATTATCAGTGTTCAGTTCAAAAGCCAGCATCTCTGATGGTATGGGGATGCGTTAGTGCATATGTTGTGGGACACTTGCATGTTTTCAAAAGCACCATGAATGGTGTAAGGTATATTAAGGTTTAAGAGCAACATATGCTCCCCTAAAGATGACGTCTATTCCAGCGAAGGCCTTATGTATTTCAGCAGGACAATGCAAAACCACATACTGCAGCTATTACAACAGGATGGCTTCGTAGTAAAAGAGTGCGTGTACGGAACTGGTCTGCCTGCAGTCCTGAACTTTCACTGATTGAGATCATTGGGCACATAATCAAACAAAAAGTCGTCAAAGGAGACCCAAAATTCTCCAGCAGCTGGAAACCTGTATTGAAGAAGAGTGGGATCAAATCCCAATGGCTGAACTCCAGAAACTTGTCTCCTCAATGCCCAGATACCTCCACTCTGTGTTACAAAGAGGGGATGCTACACCATGGTAACAGGCCCCTGTTCCAACTTTTTTGAGACCTGTAGCAGCCATCAAATTTGAAACAAGCTCATTTTGTGTTTAAAATGGTAAAATTTCTCAGTTTCAACATTTGCTATGTTATCTCTGTTCTTTTGTGAATAAAATACTGGCTGGTGTGATTTCAGTGTCGTTGCGTTTTGATTTTATTCGCAATTTACACATTGTCCCAACAATTTCGGCATTGGGGTTGTATATTTATTGCTTTTCCAGGCCTTTTTTTGCATGTGTCCCAACTTCTTTTGAGACCTGTTGCGCCAGAAAATTTGAAATAAGCTCATTTTGTAGATAAAAATGTAAAATGTCTCAGTTTCAACTAATGAAATGTTATCTATGTTCTATTGTAAATAACATTGGCTCATGTGATCTGAAAGTCATTGTATTTTTATTTTATTCACAATTTACACTTCGTCCGTCGGAATTGGGGTTGTATGAAAACTTTTTTTCATTTTTTTCATCATTTTCATGTGTGTACAGAGTACTCTTTTGACAACCCCGTTGACAACCCCGTTTTACATACCATTCGGCATTGTTCAGTCGCGTCAAGTAGACAGCTACGCCATAAGGCTGGCTTGGGCCAGCGGCGCCTTGGTCACTGTCGCTCCTGGCGTTTTCATCATCAGCTTCTGATGCATATGGCTCTCACAAATACTTCAGGTTTCTCACCATTTCCTGCATGCTCGCATTTCCATCGGTGTCTGAATTATCTATTTCATACAAACTTTCTGACACTGACAAAACCAAACTTTTTTTGCCGCTTGAGCTAACTGTCACATAAGGCTTTTCCGCTAACACCTACTCGGCTCTACTTGACTCGACTCTACTCTACTCGGTTTTTAGGGTTTTCCGTTAGGTGATAGTACCCGATACCAGGCACTTTTTTAGTACCTACTTGGCTGGGGTTCCAAGTGAGCTGAGTCGAGCCGAAAATGTGACGTCAACAGACTGCAGGCCATTGATTGATCAGGGCGTCCTTAGAAATAAGTCTGATGGGCGTAACCCGACCATTAACCAATTTGCTTTGAGAAATGTCTGTCCAGAATCTTCTCAATTCAGTGTAGACAAAGAGAGATCCTCTTTCAATTTGGTTTTGTCTAACTCTTTTATGTTGGATATCTGATGTGTGACACAAATAAACAGCAAACTAGCAAAATACATTCACACAATTTCACTGAATGCCAAGTGCTTGCTTCCAGGACCAGACAGACAATCCTGGTATGCATTAATATAAAGAACAAAGTATTTAAAAAAAAAAAACAAAAACGACCAACAGATCCTAATTCTCAAAATTATGTTGGGTTACGCACAACAGAGATATTTTTAAGGATGACCCCACCCACGTTGAGGTGGTACTCAATTGTAATGGAAAACGACCAAAACCGAGTAGAGTCGAGTCAAGTAGGGGCGAGTACTGCTAAAACTGTGTAATGGAAAACCGGCAATAGTCACCAATGGTTCATGTTGCCACAAGTTCTCACTGTGACGCCGTTGCAAATAGTTGCGTTGTGCTGCGGTTCCGTGGTCGATGCTCGGCTACTTAATTTTATAATCTATATTCTACCATTCTGAATTACCTTTTTGATATTCTTTTGTTGTCTTTACAATATCTTTAGCATAACCATTTGAAAGATTAAGTAAATCAGCCACTTGGAAATGCGTGACAGATTCACTTTAAGGACTTTCAAGTGTGTGTTTGATTTGTGCCTGGAACGATCTTCATTTTATAATTATTTTAAAAAGCAAATGCTGGGTTTTGCTTTAACTCCCTCCCTCCCAAACTACACTTTGTACACTCATGAAAATTATGAAAAAAAAAGTGGATGACCCTTTACCCTGCGTTACACGCGCAGTGCCACTATTTTGCCTGGTTTGAATGAGCTGCAATAGATGTTTGGCTTTTCAGCATCGTTTGCCAGCACTTCACTTAGTGTAACGAGTGTATCTCCACTCGTTCTGTTAAAATTTTGATGTCATGGTTATATCCCTCTGTGAAATAGTTAAGGCCTCTCTGGCTGACTTTGCCGGACAAGCTGGACGCATTCAGTGAGAAACAAACTGCAATATTCTCGGAATATGCACGAGAGAGTGGTGCTCAAACTTCTGCTGTCCTGTTGTCAATGTGGAACTGAGCAGCGTTGCATGGGGCGCATAGCAACAGTTATTAAGGTGGGGCGGAGCTTGTTGCAGCAAATCAGAAAGCTCCATTGTGGTCATATCCAAGTAACATTAGGTAACTTTACAAAGAAAGACATTTTTGGTTAACCAGGCAAAAAGTTACTTAGGCGTAGGCTATGTCGTTGGCCATGTGAAGCCACATTTGGTTTTGCAGTCTTTGAAAGGCGGGCAGAATTATGGCACTCTGTTTACATCTTGAGTTCTCAGTCATTGTTGATCCTTCTGTTTAGTTTAAGTGCAAGTGACATCAATTGTACTCTAATGCATTTACTGGAAAACACAATGTACAAATGATGATATCCCAATACTGGATCAGAGACACAGATATGGATCCAGATGAACAGATTCAAATCATTTAACGAAAAATGACTCACAGAACAGAGTCATGTTTTTTTTGCATCTTTCAATTTCCTGTGAAATACAGCAGGGTAGAGCAGTCTCAAAAAATCCATGGAAATCGGTGGAGGTTTACTGAAAAACGCTAAGTTGACATACAAGTCATGAAAGATGAGTAAAAATTGGCGGCGCTGATATGAATACAGACTTACCAATACAAGGGTGCAATCACAGATATCACACCAATGCAATGGCAGATGCTAACTTGCATAGTTAGAATCATTGACTGTGAACGGACGAACTATGCAAGTTGCGATGACTTAGCAACTACGCTTTTGGGAAACACAGCCCCAATCACTGCATTTATTTGTGATTTGTGCATGATGAGTCACATAACTTGACATTTGTTGACAAATTCTAATGATACTGCTTTTAATTCCATACTACAATAGTATTTAAAAAAAAATTTTTTTTTAAATAAAATTAAGTTTACGTGCACACTCAATCATTTGCAAACAGCAAATTTATTCTCATCGTCATGATATATTAATGAAATTGATGGAAATTTATTGAAGAAATGTATTGAGAAATCAAAAAATGGGAAATTATACCACTATGGAAAGCTAATGTCATGGAGATAATGAATAAAACACTTTTTGGACACTCGCTGAAAGAAGAAGAGAATAAAACAAGTATTTTGAACACCCTTTCAACTTGTGCACATCCCTAAAAGCGAAAATATCCCCTTTCTGATGGTGTACAGGGTGTGGGGGATTTCCCCCTCAGCGTTGTGTATTTTAAGTATTGTAAGCAATAAGTAATAACACACTCAGTCAAAGGCAGTCGATATTAGTTTATACGTGCACGGGAAGCCACACTTAACAGACAAAAGTCCTAGGAACGGGGGTGACCACAGATCTTATTCACAACAGGAGGGAAGGAGTTACAGTGAACAAAGAGAAAGGGCCGGAAGGTTACAGTAAGCAAATCCTTACATAAACAGCGACACCTGCAGTTCAGGAGGTACACACTATGAAATAAAAATTTCCACCACAAGGGGTTTTTCTAAACAGGGTAACAGAGGAGCTGCACCCCCTTACTATTCTCCAGCGCCCCCTTGATTCCCGTTAATTCTGAGTAATTGCACAACCGCTGCCTGTTCATAATGTATGCACACTAAAAAAAAAGGGAAAAATTGAAAACACTGGAAGACGCGGAATTTACGCATTATACGCTCAACAAACTGAACATTCCCCCACCCCTTTCACAAAATGAAAAGGACAGAAACCATAAAACCCCTCACGGTTAGCGTCTACACCCCCATACTCTGTTTTTCTAGAAAAACCCCTGGTGTAATTTTTGGGGAACAGGGACACGCAGAAAGATAGTCGAGTGCGACCATCGTCTGCCTCTCGAAATTGTTTATTTCTCGGTTTCATTTAGTTTTATATTTCCAGCGGATTAGATTTATGATCATCAAAAAGTATGTTATTGTTTGGCTACCGACTGGGTTAGCTCCCCCAATTAAGGCACCTCGTTGCGGAATACAACTGAGCACGGGCTCAGGTTGGAGCCCGGCTCGCACCAGTACCCCAGTAGGCTTTTCAGAGCAGCACACAATTGGCTTAGCGCTGCAGGGAAACAAATTGTGAAAAGCTTTCAATCTTTCATTGAAGGCTTCCCTTATTCCTAAATTCTACTTCAATCCAAACTGGTTTTCTTGCAAATTACTTAACCCCTTTGTGCAGAAGCCAAATTTGGCTATTTTTGGGTTACCCACTTTAATGCTGTATAATTCAAGATTTAAGCTTCATAAAGAGGAAAAATGTGGCTCAATTCTGAAAAGACACTTACAGCATTTAGAATTACATAGTATTTCAGTTAAATTTCATGATTATGGTAGAGAAAATGAGCTGCAAACATAAAAAATCTTCATGAGAATTCACCATTGAAATTGCAAAAAAAATAATTCTGAGGATTGAAAAACTGCTGGGGCTTAAAACTACACATTTCTGGGATCATAAACTCCTTGACCACAAGTACAATTTATCTTCAACATTACATTCTAGATTACCTACATGCTTTTAGCCAAATTATACACCTATCCAAGTGTCTCCCCGAAGTCTCAAAATGAAGTCCTGTCAAATCATAAAAAAATCATGTATATAACACAAATAAAGTTTTAAGGCATGAAATTTAATATGAACAAATGATTTTCTGGTTGAGTTTTGTATGAATTTATCAATCTCAGTGCAGTTGAACATCAATGGTCACCAGCAACCTCTCCAAAAACAAAATATGCCTTTTCTCCTTAATAAAGTTTAGAGTTTTGGCCATTTTACTTCAAAGTGCCCCAAGCCAGCACAAACACGCATTAAATAAACTTCTTATTAAACGGTTAGAACATTCACCCTGTAATGAAAGCTACCAGTCCCCTCTTCTAAGCTTACAAACTCATTTCAACACTTATAAGGAACAAGTGCAACTCACTAACTCAGTAATATCTGAATTCTGAAATATACCTTATTTTAATAGAACAGACACTCCACTTTCAGGGATCAATCCATTGCCTCCCTGGATTCAAAAGAAACGTGCAATGAATGTACCAGGGGGTCCACCCAAATGCACGGGCAGTTCGCGTTTTTCACAGGAAAAAAACCTCGAAATTCGACTTTGTAGAGTACGTATACATTCCAAAAACAAAACAACAACAACAACAAAAAAATAACAAAGTAGCAGCCTCACCTTTTTCATGAATCCCTTTTTACAGAGAATGAAGTATCCTGTAGCAGGAACCCTCCGGTCCTGTTTCATTCGAAATAATTCCAATTGACCATATCCTTATCTCATTTAAATCCCCTAAATGTAACTGAACACTTCAAGGCCAGTTTTGCGAACGTGTTTTCTATAAATCGCGTCTATTTTAACCGCGTAATGTGCATAACGTAGACAGGATACAACAGCGCATGCTGATACGCATAGGTTTGTATGCTCTGTGTTTGTCCAATCAATGTGTTTCACTTACTCTAAAATGTTTAAACACTCGGGATTTGGATAAGAAACGAGCCGATCAATACATTTTTACCAGGGTAGCTTCACGAGAGCATGAAGTGTAACTCTACAATTACGCAGAAGAGCTTGAGCGTATGGTTGAGTGATTGGCTATCAACGCCAGTACTCGGGTGGATATAAGGAAGCGCTGGATTTGTCAATGAATGGATCTGCGCGTAAATCCACGGTAGGGAACAACGAATTTTTTTGTATGTGACAACTGTAATTAACAGTAGAATGTGAGAGAATCAATACCATGTCGATTTTTTTGCCCCAGAAAACTGATTTTTCTGAACCATTACTTGGAATACTGTTGGCTCACTGTGGCTTAACTTGTTGCCACAGAGGATAACGATTTTTTCTGTGTCAAGATATCGTTTTTTTAAACTGCTGGATCGATACTATAGGCAAGGATACTGACCAGTTTGCATATCAGGCTTAGCTGAGGAGTTAAATTCATTCAGCTCTTGAAAAACAGGGCGTGGAGTGAACTTCCCGATATTCAGAACCGCGTTCGAGGTCTGCTTGCTTGTGAACATTCAATAACTGATCCGGGGGTGCCATTTATTGATCGAGTACAATAACAGCGTACTTCCAATTTGCAGGTCTATAGATGCGGGCGTCTACATCTGCAGAAAGGGGTTAAGTGTCCATCCTACAGTGGCGGTTCTAGATCTGGGAATTAGGGGGGCTCAGACACGTCCCTTTATGACAATTAGTCCTGAGTAGTTCTCAATCATTTTCCTTTACTGATGCGTTTTTCAATTATCGTATTTGGCAACTGAAGATAGTTTCTCTCCATATGTGATGGAACAGCGATGAAATCGTGGGCTTGATTCAGCACAGTGGCGGAAACTGAACTAAGCATTGTGACAAATCATCCGTTTAAAACAGTTTTTAGTCCTGTCCTGTTCTCAGTCATTTTCATAATTAACAAAAGGTTCACTCGAGAGCACTCCGCAGTTAACAGGTGCTGCTTGTTCTCCCCAATTACGTAAGAAGACAATCATTCATCTGGACGCTTGTTTGCTGTATTTAACTCAACGTTATTCAAATTTGCGTGCCAGTCGACTCTCACGCAAATAGCTTGAGCAGCACACTGCCTATTTAACTGCCAAGTGGCACTTTTTTTAAAATCAACCCACGCAATACCGAGAGTGAAAGGCAATATTTCATTGGAACACGGACCTGATCAATCAACGCAAAGGACTGGCCTATTAATAAATAAATTATTTTTCTGTACTGAATTTCGCCCGTGATTTCATCGCTGTTCGATCGCATATGGCGAGAAACCGTGTCTTAAGTTGCTAATTACGATAATTGGAAAGCACGTCAGTAAAGGAAAATGATTGTGAACTACCCAGGACTAATTGTCATAAAGGCACATGTCTGCGGGCTGCGGTGAAAAAAGAGCTGAGGAATGCTAGAAGACTGTATGAAAGACAAATAGCAGAGGGGGCAAAAACTAGCCCTAAGCGCTTTTTTCAGTACTGTAGCAGAAAAAGGAAAGTTAAAGAGCAGGTTAAGTGCATAAAGAATAAAAATGGATCGCTGCTATATGATAACAAGCATATTGCGGATGCCTTAAACAGTTACTTTGTTGAGAATTTTACCTCAGAGGGGGTCTTTATTTGGCCAGAGGGCATGTCAAATGCTCAAGATTATTTAGCGGAAATTGAGGTTTGGGATAACGAAGTATTAGACAAGTTGCATAAACTAAAAGCAGATAAGGCGGCGGGTCCTGATGGCTTATATCCTAGAGTGCTCAGGGAAGCTGGTGAGTTCATCTTTAAGCCGCTATCCGCCATCTTTAGACGGTCTTTAGAAACTGGAGAAATACCAAATGATTGGAAACAGGGCAATATAATACCGATATATAAGAAAGGGGACCGTACCGAGCCAGGAAACTACAGGCCAGTGAGTTTAACTTGCATTTCGTGCAAAATATTGGAATCTATCATAAAAGATGAGCTGGACTTATTTCTTGAACATAACAGTATCTTGAGGGATAGCCAACATGGTTTTCGGAAGGGAAGGTCATGCCTAACAAACCTTCTGGAAGGCCACCAGGACTAACGACCAGAGCAGGGCTTATAACATCATATACTTGGGATTTTCAGAAAGCATTAGATACAGTTTCGAATAAGAGACTAATTTTTAAATGAGCTCCATTGGAGTTACAGGAGGTATTCTGAAGTGGATTCAAAACTGGTTACAGGACAGAACACAAAGAGTAGTGGTCAGTGATATCTCATCTGAGCTGGGTATAGTGGGGAGTGGCGTCCCCCAGGGATCGGTGTTGGGACCCCTGCTGTTCCTCATTTACATTAATGACCTTGATAGGAATATTGAGAGCAGACTGGTTAAATTTGCAGATGATACTAAATTGGGGGGTTTGGCAAATAGTCTAGGGTCCACTAAAGTGATTCAGGACGATTTGGATAGAATCCAGAATTGGGCAGAAATGTGGCAAATGAAATTTAATCTAGCAAAATGTACAGTTGTAAATGTAGGTAATAAAAACATTAGATGGCACTACTTCATGGGAGGTTTAAAACTGGAATGTGCTGCACAAGAGAAAGATCTGGGAGTGATTGTTAACCAAACCCTCACAGGTTCAAGCCATTGTGCCGTAACATTTAAAAAAGCTAATCAGATGCTAGGATACATTGCCAAAAGTATTGAGTACAAATCTAAGGAGGTGATGCTTCTTTTGTACAACACGCTCGTTTGACCACACCTGGAGTATTGTGTACAGTTCTGGGGACCATACTTTAAGAGAGATATAGAGGCTCTAGAGAAAGTTCAGAAAAGAGCCACCAAGCTTATTCCCGGTATAAAAGATGAAAGCTACGAGAAGAGGCTGAAGATCCTTAATCTCTTTAGGTCTTAGGAAAAGGAGACTCAGGGGTGATTTGATTGAGGTCTTTAAATATGTTAAAGGGATTAACATTTATTTAAACACTTAAACGTTTATTTATTTAAATAATTTTTTTGTGTGTTTTTGTTTTGTCGGGTGATGTAGGAGGACTCGTACACAATTATATAACTGACTGAATTAATAAAGTTGTCCTCCAAAGTGGGGGGTGGTTTAAAAAAAAAACATTGTGAGGGACCTTTGGATTCAGATATTGGATTATTGCATAGATATAGCACATAGACTATTGCTTAAGTGCCTTTTGTCAGCCAGTCGGGTGCCCCTCAGTTAATTCTAAGCTTGTAGTACATGTTTGGGTTCCATCTGCCCTCGCTGAGGAGTAGGTTTCCCAAAAGCATAGGTGCTAACCATGTTAGCACATAGTCAGTTCGACCATATAGGGTCAATGATTCCAACTAAGTAAGTCAGCAATGATGCTTTAGGAAACGCACCCCAGAGCTTGCTTCCTGCTTACTTGCCCGTGCCTGTGGCGCTGATTCGTGCTGGTAGGCTTGCAGTAGCTGTTGGCATTCAGCTGAATCCCTATCGTTGCCAGTTTATTCCCCATTTTCCATCCCTCCTACCTCTGCATCATCATCATTATCACTGTCGCTAGTAGTTGAACTTGCACTTGAATCATCCTCTTCAAGCCAACTTCTTACATTTTTAGGGGATTTTGTCATCTTGCTTGCAATGTGAAATACACATACAATAAGCCAGTGGTTCCCAAACTTTTTCTGCTGGGCCCCCCTTTGGTACATAAAAAAATTTTTGCGCCCCCCCCCCCCCCCCCCCCAATAAAAAAAAAATAGGTAATACATACGCACATTTTGTTTTCAGAGACCATTGCAGTTTATTTCACTCATTGTAATTTATATAAACCTCAACCTTTTTGGAAAAAATGTAAGTAAACAGTCATAAACTGTAGATTGTCATAAACTAAAACTAGGCTACTTTTAGAATTGGAAATAGCAAAATAACAAACAACCACGGTGTAATTATTTTAAGTGTAACTGTTTTCAAGCACCTTAACTGTGTAATTATGTTCAGTGTAACAGGTTTATTTTTTTTAATATACAACAACATTGCTATTTATGCATTTTCCGGACACCAACAGAAACTTACTTGCATACAGCCAATCAGCAACCTTGTGCGGACCGCTGAAGGAGTGTCTCGAGACAGTTACATTTTCCTCTCTTCACTGGCCTCGCACTTTTAAGTTAAAATACGTTAACCGAGATCGCGTCAGCTTATTATAGAGAATATTAATGCTCTGAACGGATGATTTTTGTCCAGCCTAGCTGGGAACATTAAAAATGATTGGCACGTTTGGAAACGGCCACAGTTATTTTCCAATTAAGGACACGAAAATTTAATAATGCAAAATCTCTTTTAAAGTATAAAATCATTAGGCTGTATCACACTCCTCTGCCTGAGTATAGCCGTCTACTTAAAATTATGTTTCTATGATGCAGAAAGACAGTGAAGTACGAAAAAAAATTCATGAACACCACTTGCCGAACCTGCCGATATGTTTGTAACTTTCAGTTGGTGGGCTTGATAAAAATAATCTGTCGGCATACAGAGCATTCATAGTATCGAGAATAAGATGACGCAATCTCGGTTATTTCTGCTTTGTATTCATCGGATTTTGTTCGGTGTCACTTACCATTTTATTATCAATATGCCAGATCGGTGCAGGATAAAAAGCGGCGAGTTGGGTATCCCGAGACTACATTACCGGCTTCAAATATTTGAACAACTACATTCATAAATTATTTATGAAAATGGCAGGCTAGATGAATGATTTGGCGAACAGTTATGTTGAGAGTAAGGCAGGCATTTACGATGTAATCGCAGAATTCTGGGCAGCGAATGGACTGTATGCAAATGATTTTCTGTTGGTGTCCGGAACTCCCGCACCCCGCGCCCCCCCTGCAATTGCTCTGCGCCCCCCCTAGGGGGCGCGCCCCCCACTTTGGGAACCACTGCAATAAGCTATGTGTCACAAATGATCCCATGAGCGACATCGCAGCTCTTGGTCAGATTCGCAGTGCTGTTCAAGGGAGATATTCGGGGTTGCTAAAAGCAACAACGACAATTTTTAAATGAAGTTTCAAATTAATACGTCTACTTTAATGACACTAGTAGCATTGCCATAGCTAGCAGTGAATTGGAGAGATGGTTTTAAGAGTCAATAGCGTATATAGCATTTTCTAATTGATAACTTTTAGCTGAGAATATGGTACTTACATTACCTGGCTAGCAAACCTAATGTCACATAACTCCAGAGCTGGCTACAGTGCATAACATTGGCTGAGTCTCAAAACCTAGTGTGCTACCTTGTTGTCTACAGTCTACAAAGTCTGCTATTTTCATAAACAGTGTTTTAACCAAAATGTAACCTTATAAGATGGGTTACTGCAATGCTCTAGTAAGATAATGGGCTCTAATTTCTTAGACCAGGCGCGGCGAATGGGGGGTGCGTCCAGGCGTATGTTGCAATTTCGTGCCCGGCATAGCCTGGCGCAAGTACTCCTCTGTCCCGCCTCTGTCCCTCCTTCCAGCGCAAGTTGGCAAAGAAGGCGTGTTTGGGTATAACACAGCCGAGTCAAATATTGCTCATTGGCAAGAGAAACGATGGATAGCGTGTTCCTATTATTACAGCCTGTTGCTGCTTAAAATTTTGGGATTAACATGCATGGACAAGATACGTTACACATTTATTTTCAATATGTGATCTTAACTCAGTACGAGATCATAGCAATCAGGCTGTATTCCTTTCCCCCACTAAAAACGATGAAACCTAAGTGACAATAATAGTAGCCTAGTATTAAGCTGCTAGCACACTAGACGGGAAACAAATTTTTCGCTCGACAGATTGTGTTGAAAGCAGTGTCTTGTGTCCGAAAGTCTGACAGGGTTTTAATATATCTCTGTGTCCGACAGTCTATTATTGTTTTTAATTTCTTCAAATCTACTGACTCTTTTAGATATTAAATATGAATGTTTTGATAAGAGGGCTCAGTTCTTCAAGATGAGTACCGAGAATTTCAATCAATGTTTCTGTTTAAGCTCTGCTCAATAAAGTGAGTGTAATGACCTTTTTCTTTGTTTGTTCGGCCACAAACAGAGACTGGGAAAAAAAGCATGTCCACTGCACTAGCTCACGATTCACAATTTTTCCTGGGAACGTCACCACAAACACCAAGTTGTTTACAGTGATGAATAATGCAGATGCAGTGGCTTTTATCAGAGAGTGACAGGCTGAGTCATCATTGTGTCACCTCATTCGGCGAAAGTGACTTAACAGATCGTTGAGATTATTACTTCAATAGTACATTTCACATTTATTCTCACATTGATCATATATGTGAACTATTCACATTTTGGCAACGTAAACCCGATCTTATCCCTTTCACATATACATTATATAGAACGTTTATTTTCTGATAATCTTATTGCATATCATCCAGGGAGCACCAAAATTCTTTGGACAGTGACACTTTTTTGGTTCTGTACTCTGTTCCTTTTACAACCCCAATTCAGAAACAAAGTGTTAAGTGTGAATAAAATCAAAACGCAATGACTTTCAAATTACACCAGCCAATATTTTGTTCATAATTGAACAGAGATAATATAGCAAATGTTGAAACTGAGAAGTTTTATAATTTTATCCACAAAATGAGCTCATTTCAAGTTTGATGGCTGCTACAGGTCTAAAAAAAGTTGGGACAGGGGCCTGTTTGCCATGATGTAGTATCACCTCTTCTTTTTTGACACAAATTGGCGACATCTGGGCATTGAGGAGACAAGTTTCTTGAGTTTTGCCATTGGAATTTGATCCCACTCTTGTTAAATACTGGTTTCCAGCTGCTGGAGAGGTTTGGGTCTTCTTTGACGGACTTATTGTTTAATTATGTGCCAAATGTTCTCAATCGGTGAAAGATCAGGACTGCAGGCAAGCCAGTTCAGCACACGGACTCTTCTACCACAAAGACATGCTGTTGTAATAGCTGCAGTATGTGATTTTGCATTGTCCTGCTGAAATAGACAAAGCCTTCCCTGGATTAGATGACGTCTGGAGGGGAGCATATGTTGCTCTAAAACCTTTATATACCTTTCAGCATTCATGGTGCTTTTTAAGACATGCAAGTGTCCCACACCACATGCACTAATGCATCCCCATACCATCAGAGACGCTGAACGCTGATAACAGCCTTGTCCCTTACGCACAGAGATTTTTCCAGTTTCTCTAAATCTTTTGATGATGTTATGCTCTGTGGATGATGAGACCTTCAAAACCTTTGAAATTTGACGTTGAGGAACATTGTTTTTAAAGTATTCCCCAATTTTTTTTACACAAGCCTTCACAGGTTGGAGAGCCTCTGGCCATCTTTACTTCTGAGAGACTAAGCCTCTCTAAGACATCCCTTCTATAGCCAATCATGCTACACACCTAATGCCACTGGGAGTCTGCTTGCTCTCAATCGATGTTTTGCAACGGAGCCCAGTTGCGAACAATAGCAAACAACCAAGAACAATAAATACAAACAATGAATTCATTGCACATGTACATTCCAGCCTCGTGGCAGCCAATAAAGACATTTAAAACAATCAATAGAAATAAGACTTTCCAACTTTAAGAACTGTTGAAGCCTATTAGAAATCCATGTAGAAAAACAATGAGGAGGGCTTCAGCGCTTAAATTAGGAGTTAAATCCAGCAAGAGAGGTGCAAGGTGCTCTTTGGAAAAATCAGAACAAACATCAAAAATCAACAAAAACATGAGTTCAAGACACTCTTATAAAGAAGCCTTTTATAAAGGGCTAGTTCTTAGTGGAACGCCAACATGTTTCGGCCACATGGCCTTCGTCATGGCAATGAAACAAGACAAGTAAAAAGTACTACAAATCACTACGGATAAATTGATCAATTAGCATCAGTGTGACCAAGTACAATTAGGCCTACTTATTAGGGCTTAACATAACCAATTCCGTGGTAGATGCCACTTCGTATCATGTAAAACTGTTGAAGCCTATTCCATTTCTGTGGAGCATAATACATAAAAGCAACTTCTGTTGCCCCCTAGAGTAATTTTACGTTATTACCACAATACAGCCGGCACTTCCACATGTCGTATGCCCAGTTTCTTTAGTTTTTCATGGCACTGTTCTACTGTTCTGTGGTAACTATGCAAATACAATTACTCAAGAGTTATTCCATAAATCTCTGAGTCTGTAAAATTTAACTGATTTAGTTCTTCGACATAAAGTCCAATGTCTTTCGAATTAAAGTGAGTTGTGAACTCAGGAGGCTTGAAATCTGCGGCGCTGGTCAAAACAAAACAAGCCACATGGGGTCAGGAGCTCTCTTGATAGGAGACTCTCCGCTCTTCCTCCTCCCTTCTTGTTTTAAAATAAAACACGTAATTTCTTGTGTGCCAGCGTGGGAATGTCGCCGGTCTACACGGAATACAAAACAACAAATACTGAAAAATACAGCGAGATGTTAGAGTAGCCGATCATTTTAATCAGCGTTGTGTCATCTCCTCTTGTAGTGGCTTGGATAAAACGGAAATTTACGGACATGTAAAAGTTACATACTATAACTTTAAAATAAAGACGACAGTGATGCGTTCGGAAGCCATCTCTAGTTATGAACCTTAAAGCAGCTCGGTATACTGCGTCAAGTGACTTCAGCAAGGAGGGAGCAGAGTGCATATAAATTACATCTCCATAATCTATTCTAGAGAGAATAGTTGCCTGAACAATCTGTCGTCTGCAACTCCTCGGAAAGCAGGCTTTATTCCTGTGCAGCATAGCCAATTTAGGTTTCAAATTCTTGATAAGCTCATTAGTATGCTTCCTAAAATTAAGATTGTCATCCACCCAAATGCTAAGGTATTTGTAGGAAGGAACTCTTTCAATGTGAATTCCATTTACTATCACGATACTACCATTGTAGATTCTACCAGCAGGTTTCTGAGAGAGTAGCATGAATTTTAATTTTTTCTGAGTTTAAATTTAGTTTAAGGTCTAAAAGAGCCTTCTGGAAGATTTGGAAATCTGACTGCAAATTTTGAAGAGCCAATTCAGCAGAAGGGGCAGCTGACTAGATTACTGTATCATCTGCATACAGGTGGATTGTACTGTCAACAAAATTAGCACAAAAATCATTAATAAAAAGTGCAAAGAGCAAGGGCCCCAAAATTGAACCCATTGGAACCCCCATGCTATGATAAATAAGCTTGATTGATAGCCATCAGCCACAAAAGCTTGAACCAGTTAGATCATCTTTACACCAATTCAGAAATTTAATGTCAAACCCAATGGCACTTAGCCGCTCTATGAGTATAAAATGTTCAACTGTGTCAAACGCCTTTGATAGGTCGATAAAAAGGGCAGCGCAAACTTGCCTCTTGTCCAAGGCAGTAGCAATATCATTTAATACCCTGGCTGCAGCTGACACAGTGCTTTGACCTGGTCTGAAGCCTGACTGAAACACATTCAAGATAGAGCATTTCTATCAGACCATGCTAAGTTGATTATTGACCAGTCTCTCTAAAACCTTAGCCAAGCACGGCAGTTTTGAAGTTGGTCGATAGTTATTCAGAACATCTGAAGAACCACTTTTATGAAAGGGAAGAACAAAAGGCATTTTCCACAAGACAGGAATCGAGCCAATCAACAGGGTTAGGTTAAAAATGTGTGGATTGCTTAGGGTTAATGCTACAAAGTGCTTCAAACACTTCCTCCTCAGAAAAGGGATGCAAGGAAAACAACCAGAGTTATTAGGTACTGGTATAAACGGCCAGCTATCACAGCTAGGAACAGCCAGCAATAACCCTAAATTTTCAAAGAGGTGGCATGCATTAACAAAATTCTATTTGAAAATATCACATAGTTCCCCTTTATCTGAAATAATAACAGAATCCTTCGTTATCCCACTCGGTGAAACCGGGTATTATTTCACTGTATTGCTGCTGGAGTAGATAAGTTAGAGAGATACTATGATGACTTGGCTTTCTGAATCGCTGGAAGAGTTTTATTTTGAAGGTAATGAAAATGTTGCCAGTCAGAATGCAACCCAGAAACATGCTTTTTTCCATGCGAAATCCCGAGCTTTTAACAGCTCCTAGATATCAGGGGAAAACTAGGGATTCACCCTGTTCTTAACGCTCAACTTCTTAAAGGGGGCATGCTTATCGACTACCATATTAAAAGATGTGATAAAATGGCTTATCGCTAAATGAGGGTCAGGAATAACAGCAAAGTAATGCATGTCACTCAGATACAAATCATGCAAAAAGGCTTGTTCCGTGAAGTGTTTAAAATTTCTTTTGCCTATGACCCTGGATTCTGATTCACACATCTTTCATGCTATTTGAAGCATGCGAGAGCCAGTCGATATTCAAATCACCAAGTAAAATGATTTCAGGGTTTTTGTGCACAGACAACAAGTTTGATAAATTATCGGCTGCATTGGATTGAGCTGATGGCGGATGATAAACCCCAATAACTGTCAATCGACTGCAGTTTCCTAAAGAGACACTCAAAGCTAAAAACTCAAAGCACCTGTACAATGATACAGAGTTTAAAACAGAAAAAGTAAAACATTCCTTCACATAAATGGCCACACCGCCGCCCTTTGAAGGTCTTAGCCTGTCAGACCTAAAGACATTATATCCCTCAAGGGAAATCACATCATCTTTAACCTTGTTAGGGGAGACGGCAAACATTAATATGAATAATCCCCAAGCCTTTCTGCGTGATAAAATCATCCTGCGACTCCAAGCACAAGCTATGGGGTTTAGCAGTAATTATATTATTACGGAAAGGGCTAGACTCCTTAGCCTTGAACTCACCAATAGCTGCATTACGAGTTGACACAGAAACATTAAAATCACAAGAAACAGGAGTAAAATAATGACAGCTGCGTTTGCAATGACAGCGCATCTGATTCACTGGTAGTCACTTATTTTGAGAGATGAGTGTTTGCTTGCTAAATATTCTTTCAGCTGATTCTCTTGCATATGATTTGCTTTTTCAGCCCTTTTTTGACTGTGTCCCAACTTTTTTGAGAACTGTTGCAGCCAAAAAATTAGCTCATGTTATCTATGTTCTATTGTAAATAACATATTGGCTCATGTGATCTGAAAGTCATTGCATTTTGATTTTATTCACAATTTACACTTCGACTCAACTATTTCGGAATTGGGGTTGTAGTTTGAAAGGATACAATGACAACTAGAGAGTGTGTACGGAGGCCACACACCCAGCCCGCGCCCACAAATGCCCACAAAGGCTTTGTCACACCTCCCAATGCTAACAAAATTTTCAAAGTGGTCCAGAATCCAGTTTGATTCGGATCTGCGCCAAAAAATAATCACTTCTCACTTGGACCTGTACCAACCCCTCTGTAAAATATGAGAACGATCTGGCGGGGTAATGAGGTTCAAATGTCAACTGTCAGATTCAACACCCACAAATTGTCATCCATATCTGATGAACCATTTGAAAATGACAGCAACTTTCCTCCATAGTACTCAAATGTTTTGGATGCATCCAAAAATATAGGACAGCTCAACATAATCAAAATTAACTTAATTTTTATCCCCCGGTATGTAATATGGGGGAAAATAGCTGTCAGCGTATCTGTCCATATGTCCGTCTGATATCATTTTTGTTTATGTCCCAGAAATCAAGAACTTTTCAATATTTTTTCACAAAACTGTCTTCAGACCAAAATATTTTACGGCTAAATACACAAAATTGCAATATTAAAAGATGTGGGCACAGTAAGGCAATGAATTTCATGGTTGTGGCCCCTATTGCTAAAACAAGCTCTAGTTCCTGAAAGCAATGCCCAATCATCACCAAACTTGAGATCCCCCTCAACCAACCAAATTTGAAGTAAATCTCTCTATCGATGGCACTATAGCAAACAAACGTCATAATAAATTGCCCAATCAACTTGAAATTCTGCATGCTTCATGTTGGCTAAGGGTCTGATGTATATCTGTAAGAAAAGGTTATTTCACTGACAAGATGGCTGACATCAGCCAAACACATTTCACCATCCTTTCTTTGTTTCTGAGCCATCATGTATCATCATGAAACTTAAGAAAAGTATCAAGGATTTGTAAAAGCTCAATCAACCATGTGCTGGAGTACTGCCTTTACAGAATTTCAAATTTGCAGGGGCTGGGGAGATATGCCATCTCCTGATGGCTCTAGTTAAAATTTGGTTGCATTTCCTTCACAACTGTTCAAAGTTTGTGACGCATCACTCGAGGCTGAGTACTTTCCTTAGTGATGCTCTCCCCAGCCTTCAGTTCCTGCTTGTTTTAAGTAGAGATGCACCGAATTGTCGGCCGAAAAAGGCAAAAAAAAAAAGCATTTTCGTTTTCGGCCGAAAGACTTTCAACACCGAGACAATACGGCCAAAACAGAATGTTGTGATGACGCAAGCAAAAACTGCGGCCAGCACGCGCCTGTCTGTATGTTTTAAATGGGGGGACGCGCACCACCGTCACCGCGTTATGGCACTAAAGCCCGCGAGTGCTGAATTGCAATTTCTGTTTGACACTGTCCTGATGCATAGGATAGCAGCTGGTGTTGTGTCCGATTCGGTTGCACATTAAATACGTACCACATAAAAACACAAAGCAATGATATCCGTAAAAGGCACAGAGTAGGCCTATTTAGGCCTATAGTTGACAATAGCAATATATTCAAGGCATTTGTGTAACCTCAGTATTCCATACAAACCCTGGAAAAATATGGAATCACCACACACGGATGTTAATTTGCCTTTTTTTCCTTCATAACAAAGAAGCAAATTACACATATGATATAACAATTTTTGTTTATTAGCTTGACATGCAGACGTCATTTAACATTTCACTTTGAAAGTGAAGGCAAAACACGTGGTAAACGCGCAAATTGCAGGAGATGGCAGAGTATTAGAAAGTATCACTTTACGATGAGTCATCTCATCTGATATACCTTTCCCCTTCCTGAGAACAAAATGCTTCATCAGCGCCCATAAAGTTATTCTCCGCGCAATTTTCGTAGAATATGGGCAGCATAATAACTTTCTCAAGGGGAACTGGGGAAAGATGATTGGACATAACGCCGTTGCTTCTAATTTAGCTACAAACAGGATCACGGGGGGGGGGGGGGGGGCTGAGACAATGACTTAAAAGTTCTCCAAAATTTCACAGTATTGCTGCTGGAGTAGATAAGTTAGAGAGATACTATGATGACTTGGCTTTCTGAATCGCTGGAAGAGTTTTATTTTGAAGATAATGAAAATGTTGCCAGTCAGAATGGAACCCAGACACGTGCTTTTTTCCATCCGAAATCCCGAGCTTTTAACAGCTCCTAGATATCAGGGGAAAACCAGGGATTCACCCTGTTCTTAACGCTCAACTTCTTAAAGGGGGCATGCTTATCAACTACCATATTAAAAGATCTGATAAAATGGCTTATCGCTAAATGAGGGTCAGGAATAACAGCAGAGTAAAGCATGACACTCAGATACAAATCACGCAAAAAGGCTTGTTCCGTGAAGTGTTTAAAATTTCTTTTGCTTATGACCCTGGATTCTGATTCACACATCTTTCATGCTATTTGAAGCATGCGAGAGCCACTCGATATTCAAATCACCAAGTAAAATGATTTCAGAGTTTTTGTGCACAGACAACAAGTTTGATAAATTATCGGCTGCATTGGATTGAGCTGATGGCGGATGATAAACCCCAATAACTGTCAATCGACTGCAGTTTCCTAAACAGACACTCAAAGCTAAAAACTCAAAGCACCTGTACAATGATACAGAGTTTAAAACAGAAAAAGTAAAACATTCCTTCACATAAATGGCCACACTGCCGCCCCTTGAAGGTCTTAGCCTGTCAGACCTAAAGACATTATATCCCTCAAGGGAAATCACATCTTTAACCTTGATAGGGGAGACTCCAAACATTATTATGAATAATCCCCAAGCCTTTCTGCGTGATAAAATCATCCTGCGACTCCAAGCACAAGCTATGGGGTTTAGCAGTAATTATATTATTACGGAAAGGGCTAGACTCCTTAGCCTTGAACTCACCAAAAGCTGGATTATGAGTAGACACAGAAACATTAAAATCACAAGAAACAGGAGTAAAATAATGACAGCTGCGTTTGCAATGACAGCGCATCTGATTCACTGGTAGTCACTTATTTTGAGAGATGAGTGTTTGCTTGCTAAACATTCTTTCAGCTGATTCTCTTGCATATGATTTGCTTTTTCAGCCCTTTTTTGCCTGTGTCCCAACTTTTTTGAGACCTGTTGCAGCCAAAAAATTAGCTCATGTTATCTATGTTATATTGTAAATAACATATTGGCTCATGTGATCTGAAAGTCATTGCATTTTGATTTTATTCACAATTTACACTTCGACTCAACTATTTCGGAATTGGGGTTGTAGTTTGAAAGGATACAATGACAACTAGAGGGTGTGTACTGAGGCCACACACCCAGCCCGCGCCCACGACCTTCAAATGTGGAAATTTGCTCTATCTCCCAATGCTAACGAAATTTTCAAAGTGGTCCAGAATCCAGTTTGATCCGGATCTGCGCCAAAAACTAATCACTTCTCACTTGGGTCTGTACCAACCCCTCTGTAAAATATGAGAATGATCTGGCGGGGTAATGAGGTTCAAGTGTCAACTGTCAGATTCAACACCCACAAATTGTCATCCATATCTGATGATCCATTTGAAAATGACAGCAACTTTCCTACATAGTCCTCAAATGTTTTGGATGCATCCAAAAATATAGGACAGCTCAACATAATCAAAATTAACTTAATTTTTACCCCCCGGTATGTAATATGGGGGAAAATAGCTGTCTGTCCATATGTCCGTCTGATATCATTTTTGTTTCCGTCCCAGAAATCAAGAACTTTTCAATATTTTTTCACAAAACTGTCGTCAGACCAAAATATTTTACGGCTAAATACACAAAATTGCAATATTAAAAGATGTGGGCACAGTAAGGCAATGAATTTCATGGGTGTGGCCCCTATTGCTAAAACAAGCTCTAGTTCCTGAAAGCAATGTCCAATCATCACCAAACTTGAGATCCCTCAACTGTAGCTCATTAGACTCAAACCAACCAAATTTGAAGTAAATCTCTCTATCGATGGCACTATATCAAACAAACGTCATAATAAATTGCCCAATCAACTTGAAATTTTGCATGCTTCATGTTGGCCAAGGGTCCGATGTATATCTGTAAGAAAAGGTTATTTCACTGACAAGATGGCTGACATCAGCCAAACACATTTCACCATCCTTTCTTTGTTTCTGAGCCATCATGTATCATCATGAAACTTAAGAAAAGTATCAAGGATTTGTAAAAGCTCAATCAACCATGTGCTGGAGTACTGCCTTTACAGAATTTCAAATTTGCAGGGGCTGGGGAGATATGCCATCACCTGATGGCTCTAGTTAAAATTTGGTTGCATTTCCTTCACAACTGTTCAAAGTTTGTGACGCATCACTCGAGGCTGAGTACTTTCCTTAGTGATGCTCTCCCAAGCCTTCAGTTCCTGCTTGTTTTAAGTAGAGATGCACCGAATTTTCGGCCGAAAAAGGCAAAAAATGCATTTTCGGTTTTCGGCCGAAAGACTTTCAACACCGAAACAATAGGCCTACGGCCAAAACAGAATGTTGTGATGACGCAAGCAAAAACTGCGGCCAGCACGCGCCTGTCTGTATGTTTTAAATCGGGGGACGCGCACCACCGTCACCACGTTATGGCACTAAAGTCCGCGAGTGCTGAATTGCAATTTCTGTTTGACACTGTCCTGATGCATAGGATAGCAGCTGGTGTTGTGTCCGATTCGGTTGCACATTAAATACGAACCACATAAAAACACAAAGCAATGATATCCGTAAAAGGCACAGAGTAGGCCTATTCATAGACAATGGCAATATGTTCAAGGCATTTGTGTAACCTCAGTAGGCCTATTCCATAATGTAACTACAAACCCTGGAAAAATATGGAATCACCACACACGGATGTTAATTTGCCTTTTTTTCCTTCATAACAAAGAAGCAAATAACACATATGATATAACAATTTTTGTTTATTAGCTTGACATGCAGACGTCATTTAACACTTCACTTTGTAAGTGAAGGCAAAACACGTGGTAAACGCGCAAATTGCAGGAGATGGCAGAGTATTAGAAAGTATCGCTTTACGATGAGTCATCTCATCTGATATACCTTTCCCCTTCCTGAGAACAAAATGCTTCATCAGCGCCCATAAAGTTATTCTCCGCGCAATTTTCGTAGAATATGGGCAGCATAATAACTTTCTCAAGGGGAACTGGGGAAAGATGATTGGACATAACGCCGTTGCTTCTAATTTAGCTACAAACAGGATCACGGACAAAGAAACGCATTTCATTAATGCAGTAGCTTCGGTGAACAAACGCAACCTTGTTTGAAAGGAAAGGCAACGCACAGTATATTTATCAAGCTGCCTTAAACAACAAACGTTTCAAAAACACAATTTGAGGACCTGTTTCAATGATGGCGAGGGAAGCCTGTTTCCGGTGAACAAACGCAACCTTGTCTGAAAGGTAAGGGAACGCACAGTATATTTATTAAGCTGCATAAAACAACGCCCGTTTCAAAACCACAATCTGAAGACCAGTTTCAGTGATGGAAAGTGAAGCCTGTTTCCTAGCGATAATGCGGAAGCGAGTTGTCTATTGCAGCCAATTCTCTCTGACCAATCAGTGGGCTGCTGTTTTCGTCACGTAACATATTTTACAATTTTTCAGCAGCCAGTAATAGACCAGTCAGTTATAGGCCTGTAGGTTATTCATAAGCAGTGGCAGCCCGTGACAAAAATTACCGAGGAAGCCAGAATGAACAACGAATTTAATTCAGTTTTTACGTGTTATTAGGAGAAACTTCTTGTGACTGGACCCAACGACTGTCACACAAACAAATTAGCCAACTGTTACAGTACCTTTATTCTACCGATGTCTCATTCGTTTTTTTTCAACCTCTTTTTTCACTAAGAGGACCGCGTGTGTGTGAGAGAGAGTGAAAGCATGAGGGAGAGCTGTGGGTGCGCGCTTAGGGCTGTGCGCGTGCTCATGGCTCTGGCACACAGTAGTATGTGATCAGTTAGAGGAAACCCATGCAAAGCTGGTAAACGTCTCGTAGCTTTATTACAGCAGAAAGCTAAACACATAGCGATCAGACGGCAATTATGACAAGATCTAGATATAAAAAAAAAAGATTTTAGCCATTGCTTTGACAGACAGTATTAATGAAGTTCCGTTTTGTGGACAATGCTTCTCTCTGACTCATATTTAATTAATTGGCAACCAAAGCATTTGCAAGGTAGCCGCGCACTATTGTGCTGAAACTCAGGCAAACCCTTTCCACCAACATTAGAAGTAACAATGTCATATGTGGCAGCCTCGCAACTGAAATTAACAAATCACAAGGATGCCCAATATTCATACATCCAAAAACAAACTCAACATGAATGCACTACCCGTGCGTAACGTCTGACTTACATAAACTAAATATAAAACACATAGTTACAAAGGTTTATATAAAAATTGATATCAAACGTGCTGCAGCGCTATCAACTATAAACCTTACAGCAGTCAGCTGATAGTGCAGCTGATGTCAGCGGACCTAAATGCAGTCTCGGTAAGGATTGAGAGTATGAAAAAACAGTACAGCTTAGCCATCATGCTCTGAAATCCTCTTGACACGACAAGAATAATAAAGAAATAAACACCACATTTTATGCATCACATAAGAAAAATGTGACAACAACTCGGTCATCAAAAAGGCCACGGCGGGCCATAGGAGACATGGCCAGCAGAAAAGCTGGTTAAGCTCGGCACTTCCTGTTAGCCACTTGTTTCTAGCATAGTTAGCTTCACAAAAAGAGCGAACTTTTCCATCATCTCTCCCTTTAGTTAAACTGAGCTTTGGAGTCGGCCTACCGTCCCGCTTGACTTTTAGTTGAACCTCCAAAGGAAGTTTTGTGAAGTAATTTTTTACAAGAAACTCAAGGTCCCTGTCACCATCCATTCTCTGACTTCATGCCTATACTTTCTGTGTGGGCTGGCTGGTGCCTGGTGGGACAGTTGAATCAGTGTGTGTATTTTCCGCAACAGTCTGTGATTGGTTGGAAGCCAGATTTGATCTGGCCTCCCTCATTTTTTTAAAAATAATGCATCGGCCATTAAGCGATAAGCCTTGCTTCAATCTGATTGGCTAATACGGGCAGTTTTTTTTTTCTAAGGGAGGCCAGCTTTTCTGAAGCTGGCCTCCGAGCTGACTGACAGGGCGGAGGGCATGAGACACAAAGTGTAATACACAAAGAGAGCTTGACAGGAGGGGCGCTGTTTTCCTCCTCACGCTCAGCCAAAGCAGAAGTGCGCTGATGTAGTGTTTTGACAAGGAAATGACAACAATATAAAATACATTGTGGTGAAGCTCATTTATATTTTTTCTTTCTTGCAATAATTTTTGGGGAAGCCGGGCTTCCCTTGGCCTCCGCGAAAAACCGCCAGTGTTCATGAGTGGGGCCAAGTTAAACATATTATTTATAATTTAATTTTATATTGTGCTTTGTTGGAATGTCAGTGCTAAATAATTGTTTTTCAAAAATATAATTTTGCAATAGATTTATTTTTTGAAGCGTGAATGTTCATTTATGCCATTGCAGTGCCTTGACTTTAGTTAGGTAAGTACACAGTCATAGCCATAAATGCAATGGTACTAAAACTTGGCATAATTTCTTTCGGTGTTTCGGTTTTCGGCCAAGTGTTTCTCATTTTCGATTTTCGGTTTCGCCCAAAAATTTTCATTTCGGTGCATCCCTAGTTTTAAGAGTTTTTACCTTCAATCTCCTCTTCAGCTCTTAAAATTCCTCTCCAATTGGACGCACATGCAGTGATTGACTATGCCAACAGAATCAAAATAACAAAAATGTGTCAATATCCAATGAATTATTGTCCTGAGTGTATTTATACTACCATTGAATCACTCATTTAAATACAACATTGTAATTTCTTTATTAGGTTACAGCACAGGAAATACAATATTATTTACTGTCTTGCATAAAATACAATCATGCCCACATATACATACACGGACAAACTAAAGGCAAATTGAAAGATTAATACAGTCTTATCTCTCCGCTTCTGGTTGCAAAAACAGCTCTGTCCATTCAATTGGCAGTAAGATCAGGGGTCTAATCTTAGATTAAGAGATTCAAATCCACATCCTCTGTAAAATGAAAAAAGAGAATGGTAAATAAGATGCCTCAATCAAATGTTATTTTATTTATACTGAATTGTGTTCAGTATGTTAACATGATCAATTCTTGCCATAGAGTGTAACACACAATGGAACACATTCTTATAGCACATAAGCACTCTATGCCAGATATTGGCCATTATTTCACCCTATAATTATCACATGCAGCAATAATATCTTGCATTTATCTTGAAGTCTACCACAACGATGAATTAGACGTTTTGGTCAAATATGTCAAACAAGTAAAATTAAGCGTTAAAAAATATGTATATACAGTGCACAGCATAAATGAGTACACCCCCTTTAAAAATTAAGACTTTTCTCCATTTCTCAGTGAATATGACTAATTTGCTGTTCAGTGGGGAGCAAAAATTTGGGCACCCCTGGTTTAAATGTCTGTTACAATGAATCACCAAGTGATTGAAAGCAAACCTGAACATTAAATGCCACATTGCGAGACATGGCAGAGTATTAGAATTTATCGCTTTACGATGCGTCATCTCAACTGATACCTTTCCTAAGAACAAAATGCTTTATCAGCACCTGCAAAGTTATTTTCTGCGCAATAAAAACTAAGAAAACTTGAAATAAAAAGAAACTTTGTTTTTAAATTTGTAGAAAGGAGTCATGTTTAACTTTGTAGCATTTAGCGTTCAGGTTTGCTTTCAATCACTAGGCGATTAAGTGTCCCAGACATTTAAACCAGGGGTGCCCAAATTTTTGCACCTCACTGTATTTTAAAAAGGCTGAGTTTTATTTAACATTTATTTTATTAACATAAAAGTGTGGTCACATAAAATCATTATGATAAAAAAATTCATTTTATTCAAATGAGGTCTTTCAAAAATTATTATACCCAACAACAAATTCTACACAATCTAATATTTTGTATGGCCACCTTAATTTTTTAACCCTTTGATGCATGAGACTTTTCCCCTTGGTTAATAGGGGGTTATCATCCATCCAGGGGTGGATGCCATCTGAAAGCTTGGAGGGGGGGGACTAAAAAACCTCACGTTTCTGAGGCATGTGCATCAAAGGGTTAAAACAGCAGCGACTCTTCTAGACATTGAATGAACAAGTTGGCGACATACTGCTACATCTATCTTTCTCCATTCTGGGAGAATCAATGCTTTCAGATCCTGGATGCAGGATGGAGAGTGATGCCCAACTTCTCTTTTCAGAAGTACCCACAAGTGTTCTATTGGGTTAAGGTCTGGTGACATGCTTGGCCACTGAATGACTTTCACTTTGTTCTTCCTCGTAAATGAAACAGTGGCCTTAAGGCCCATTCACACCGAGGCGGAACGGAAAAACGGCACGGATATGCGGAATATTCACAGCATGAAAATTACGAGTTAAACCATTCACCCCTACCTCGGTGCGAAATTTCGCATTCTTATGTTCCAATTCCGTACAGCGGAAAAACAAATTCGCGAGTTATAATTAAACCTAAATGAACCATGATAGCAGCAGAAGCAGCGAAGATTACATTGTTTGTATGTATCTGAACCAAGACATTAGCCTCGCAGTCTACTTTTTGACTGACGAAGCCAACAAACGTTTTCCTTATTGATGTCTGGACCTGGAGCTGTTTCAATAAACTTAACTTGTCCAACCCAGACGAAGCTTCCTCATAATTTGCACCTCAGCGACGCACAGCTTTGTGATTCGGTGCAGAAATATTCAACATATGAAAACGTTAATCGACACACAAAAAAAAATAAATAAAAAAATAAAAAATTAGCTAGATCTCTAACTAACATGAAAAAGTAAACTAACTGCGCACATAGCTATAAGATGTCTCGTTAATTTACAGTATTAACTGTATGCAAGCTATCCAGCAGATCAAAAGGTTCGGATGCTGTGACATCAGTAAAAACAAATCATTTAATTGACTAAAAGTTCAATTTCGCAGGAGGATTTTTGCAGAAGCTTAAGTCCGGAAGTTTACTGCCGCATGGAAATTCCGCCTTGGTGTGCAAGCTTATATTAGAGCCCATGGAATTAGCTCCTATAAAAATCTGCGTGAATAATCCGCACAGAATCCGCGCTTGGTGTGAATGTATGCCTTTAGATGTATGTTTTGGGTCATTCTCATGTTGAAAGAGAGCCCAGAAACCTTGGGCACAAAGAGGTGGCAGCATCTTCTTTTCCTGTGTTTCACAGCATGTCTGTGAATTCATGGTGCCCTCTATTGCTGCTTTTCCATTACGCAGTACCGGCTCAACTCTACTTTACTCGCCTTGGCACTGGGTAGTGTTTTAGGGTTGCTTTTCTGTTAGAGGATAGTACCATCTCCGTGGTAGGCCTACCTGCTCGTCGTTGCGATGCAGAATGTTACAGCCGCAACGGTGTCCTCAGTTATATCAAGTTTACTTTTATTCCGTCGATTTTGTTAAATATTTATGTGTTAAACACCACGCTACGGCACTAAAGCCGGCGAGTGTTTAACTGTAATTTCTGTTTGACATTGGCCTGATGCATAGGATAGCAGCTGTTGTGTCCGATTCGGTTGCACAAAATGCAAAGCAATGATATCCGTAAAAGGCATGGAGTATTCATCGAAAAGGGCAATGTATTCTCAAGGCATTTGTGTACCATCAGTATTCCATAATGTAATTACAACCACTGACAAAAATTATGGAATCAGTACACATCGAGGATGTTAATTTACCTTTTTCCCTTCATAACAAAGAAGCAAATAACATATGACAAACAATTATTGTTTATTAGCTTGTCATTCAGGCCTCATGAAGCATTTCACTTTGAAATTGAAGGCAAAACACCTAGCAAAAGCACAAATTGCAGGACATGGCAGAGTATTAGAATTTATCACTTTACGATGAGTCATCTCATCTGAAACCTTTCCTAAGAACAAAATGCTTTATCAGCACCTGCAAAGTTATTTTCTGCGCAATTTTTGTAAAATAGGGCCAGCATAACTTTCTCAAGGGGAATTAGGGGAACACCATTGCTTCTAATTTTGCTATGAACGGGGTCACAGGCAAAGAAACGCATTTCATAAACGCAGCAGCTTCAGTGAACAAATGCAACCTTGTTTTAATGGAAAGGCAACACACATCATATTTATCAAGCTGCCTAAAACAATACACGTTTCGAATTTTAAGACCTGCTTCAATGATGGCAAGTAAAGCCAGTTTCCTTGCGATAATGCAAAAGTGAGTTCTCTCTGACCAATCAGTGGGCTGCTGTGTGTCACGTCACACTTTAGTACCCGTTAGCCGAGGGGGTACTTTATTTGGAACCTCAAGAGAGCAGGGACCAGAAACTCAGGTACTTTTTCAAGTTTCGTCAAGTTGCCAACTTGACGACTTTCTCAAGACGTATACATACGTCTTGACTGGACAAACAATCCCGATTTGGAAAGTCGCCAGATTAAGCGAGAAAGTCGTCAAGTTGGCAACTCTTAAGACTTTAGCGAAATCGACAGTGCATCGTTCGTTTTCGGCAGGGTGACATGCTAAAATAAGCGAATTTACGAGAATGTGGATGTAACAGCTACGTCTTACAATTCATTGTTAAACATCTGCATTAACAATAACGTCATATTTGGAAGTTTTACTTACCAACCGAAGGAGACACGTCTGATTCCGCTATCTCTGAAAGCAGCCTGGGCCGGTACGCGCAAGCGCAGTAAATGGCAAAGACGGATGCGATAGAAGATGTTGCAGTTTCATAGTCTTATGCTACGAGTCAACAGTTTATGTTGCGGTTTTTGCAGTTTCGGTAGCGGGGTATTATTTTTCTGTTGCTATTTCCGCAATTAATGTAGGCATTTCAAAGTTTTTGTGTGCTGAGGCTACGTTTTCTTTGGTAGGCCTGCACTTGTGCGATGATTGATTAGATTCATCTGTTGCTGAATTCCTTTCAATCAAAATTTTACCAGGTTTTATTCCAAGGACATTCATTGAAGTGATCCCAATTTTGCACCATGATCATAAATTTTGTGAGAGAAATTCCAATTTTGTTTTTGGTACCAACAAATCTCATTTAACCCTTAAATGCCCCCGTGAGAAATTTGTCACACGATCTTGGAGGTTGTCAAAGCCACTGACTCCGCATAAATTTTGCAACCTAATGTCATGGTTTGGAAGCATTGAGAGCTCTTTTTGTTGCTCTCGTCTGGGATGATATCGTTTTGATCACAATCGGATTCCTGGGCCAGCTGGCATTAATTGGGGGCGTTGCCCAGACTCTATTTAAGCTCCAGTTCCGCCTCACCTCCGTTGCCAGAGTGTCAGTGTCACATTTGTGCTTTAGCCGGTAAGGTCTCGAGACAGAGTACTGTTAAGGACTTGGTTGCATATTTGAGGCTTAGTGATAGTTAGAAAGGGAATCTTTGTTTTTATTTTTCCCTTTTCTTTTTGTATCTTCGAGCTTGCCTGTTTTCTACCTCGAACAGCTTTCAGGTCCATTGGTAGCGCGAGTCTCGCATAGTCTGTTTGAGTCTCTCAGTTCTCAGCTGTTGTTGCCTTTTCTAGCCGCTGCATTGGCGTCCAATATTCAACACACATCACGCCTAATGCCCTTAGTGACATATGCTGCCACCTGATGCATAAAAGTGGAACTGACACTACACTGGCTGCACTAGCTAACCTTTCCAATATGGCTGCTCCCATGGTAAGTAAGCTAATGACAGGTAAGTTAACAGGTAAGCTAATGAAAAATAAGCTATGGCTAATACTTCAGCTATATGTCAACTACCATAACAATGATGGACAAAAGTTCTCTTTATATCCTAGAATCTTAGAGTGTCATATGTCATATGTCACAAAACTAAAATGAGGTCAAAGGTCACAAAAAAAAAATTGCACTTTGGTTGTTATTCGCCCCTCCCCAGGACATAACAGAATACATAGATTTTTCTTTCAACTTTTACTATAGTTGGCCATTTAAGGGTCAAAAAACCAATAAGCCAGATTTGCGCGAATATCTTATTGTATAGGATCCCTCAGAACAAATTAGTTCAAAAATAAAATAGATGTTTTTCTTAGAAATCTGAAGGGGTGTGCTCATTTGTGCTGTGCACAGTGCTCAATATGTGCTAAATGGGGAAAAAAAACAACTATTCTAATACCAAAGGTAGAACTATCCAATATTACAGCAATATGAAATTTAAATAAAATACATTTTGTGAAATACTAATTCAGCTCCTGGACAATTTCTTATTCCATAATTCATTTTTTTAAAAATTTTGTTTAAAATAAAATGCATTCTCCCGGACTGACCATCACCTGAAGTTTAGTGAGAGAAAATGCTCGAACATAAGTCACCTTGTTCCTCAGGTCAATTTTAAGCCAAAAAATCGTGTTTGATCCGTGGCACTATAATTGACACTACGGAGCAAACTAAAGAATGTCGATGGGAAGGACCGTTGAGGTACAAAGATAAATCCTGTTTGAGAGAAGCCCATCCTGCCACTGAAGCAGTCGATCTAGAATCAGCTAATAAGAGCCAAAGCTCCTAATATTCCATAAAGAAAAAAGGGGATGGAGGGCTACGGCGTTCAGATAAAGTTCAAAATAAAACAAATGATTAGAAGGTGCTCATTGGTTGAAAAGCAAAGTCTTCATGAAAGTAATGAAACCAAGGCACTCTTCTAATAAAAAGCTTTAATCAATAGGCTAGTTCATAATGGAACTTAAAAAACCATTGCCAACATGTTTCGGCCTAAACGCACAGGCCTTCCTCAGGACTAGAGTATTAGACAATGTTACAAACAGAGTAATATATAACAGCAAGTAATCAGCTAATCACTTCCAGTTGGAGTAGGCGGAGTGAAACTCTACCTTCAAAATGAGTAATTATACAACTTAAAACATAATGTCATAAGTATTGTGAATTTAGAAACAAGAAAAGTTTCATATTTATCTATAAATCAATAAATTCAATGAAAAGAATAATCTACATCTCTATGAAGACATTGAAATGCAACAATTTTAAATGGTTGAGGTTTAACAAGCCAAAGGCAAGTCATATAATTCCAGTTAGCAAAATCAAGTTAAATTATCAGAGGAGGACATCATTCAGTACTTAATCATCCATATTCTATCATAAACATTTTAAAGATTGGCTATCATATAAGTAGAATTCTTAAGCAAGCAAATTAATTTACCAAAGAAAATAAATATATCAGCTTGACTTCATAAACCAATCAATGAAAAATGAGAAGACACAGTGTGTTCCTTGTTAAAACAGCCACACTCTTCATTATATTAAAGAAAGGCCCACATCTCAATAAAATCATTAAGTCCTGGGAAATTCATAGCTTTAAGTTTATGAATCCAGCGATTCTCTTTCTGATTTAAAATTCTAAGCCTATCCCCTCTTCTTGAAGACCATGGTACATGATCAATTCCAATTGCAGAGAAAGATGCTTGATTCCCATTATGTGATTCCTTAAAGTGTTTAACCATTGCGTAATCATGATTACCTATCTTAGCTGCATATCTATGCTCAGCGAGTCTGTCCTGTAGCCGGCGTTTAGTCCGCCCAACATAAAAAGCATGACACAAAGAGCATGTCAAGATATAAACCACAAACGTAGTCTTACAATTTATAAAATGTTTTGTTGTAAATGTTTGTTGAGTGACTGGATGAGTAAACCCTTTTGTTTTGATAACTGTATCACAGTATTTACAGTGGCCACATTGAAAAGTACCATTTGGCACTCTTGGTAAGAAAGTCGTATGCTCTCTCGCTGGCAAGTTGCGTCTAACTAACCTATCTCCAATTGTAGGCGCTCTATGAAATGAAAAGACCGGAGATTCTTTAAATAGATCACGTAAAGTCTCATCACATCGAAGAAGATCCCAATACCTTTTTATTATCTTACGTATCCCAGTCGCCTCAGTACTATAGCGCGTAGAAAAAAATAATGTGTCCTTCTTAGGTTTGGCAGGCTTTCTTTTAAGTCAAGATTGGCGTTCAAGAGAACTCGCTCTCGCAAGTGCTGTGTCTAAAATTTTTGATGAATACCCCCGCTGTCTAAAACAACAATACATATCTTTACTTTTAATATCAAAATCAAGATCATTGTCACAGATTCTACGTAATCTCTGGAACTGCCCGAAAGGGATGTTCTTCATAAGTGTAGTTGGATGAAAACTATTCGCATGAAGTAAAGTATTTTTGTGAGATTCCTTCCTAAATATTGTAGTATGTAAATACCCATCAACATCCGTGTAGATTTCAAGATCAAGAAAATGAATTTTATGTATATTATATTCAAGAGAGCTTGACATTAGGATTAGCTGCATTCAAATAGCCATGAAAAGACAACAATTCTTCTTATGTCCCCTTCCACCAAAGAATAACATCATCGTTGAACCTCGCCCACCAAATGATTTTATCTAAAAATACATTGCACTGGTTAAACACAAAATCCTCCTCCCATTTCCCCATGAACAGACCCGCATATGATGGGCTAACACACGCCCCCATCGCGCACCCTTTAACTTGTTTGAAGAGTCTATCCTGAAAAAGAAAAATGTTGTTATTCAATGTCCATTCAGTTAATTCCACTAAGAAGTCAGTTGGGGGACTCTGTGGATGAGTTCGTCTATCTAAAAAATGTTTGTGGGCTTCAAGACCTTGATAGTGTTCAATATTAGTGTATAAGGCCTCCACGTCCATAGTTACCAGTAGTGCCGCAGGGCCAATAAAGTTAAGCTCTTCAATTTTACATAAGACATCTGTTGTGTCCTGTATATAGGCCGGTAGAGATGGAAGCAACAGCTTAATAAAAAATTCTACATATTTGGAGATGGGTTCCGTAAGCGTCTCATTACCTGAAATCACAGGTCTTCCAGGTGGGTTTGTCAAGTTTATATGCACTTTAGGCAAGAGATAGAAGCAAGCCATACGAGGATCAGCTTTAAATAAAAAGTCAAATTCTTGTATAGATATTAAATTATTGTCTCTGGCTCTGGCCAGAATTGAATGAAGGTCCTGTATTAATGTTTGTACTGGGTTGTTTGTCAAAGGGACATAAAAAGTTGTATCTCCCTACTGTCTATATGCTTCTTTGATGTACCGTTCGTAATCCCACACCACAATCGCTCCTCCTTTGTCAGCCCTTTTAATTACAAAACTCTTATTGTCCGATAATTCTTTAATGGCATCTCTTTCTTTTGTCAAATTATGATGCCGTGAATTCTTCTTAGACAACAATTCTTCCACCTCATAGTTAACCTTTCTTTCAAATGTATTAAGGGTTGCATTTTGCACAACAGGGCTAATAATCAAAAGGAATTGGGATCTTCTTCAATGTGATGAGACTAAGTGATTTATTTAAAGAATCTCCGGTCTTTTCATTTCGTAGAGCGCCTACAATTGGAGATAGATTAGTTAGATGCTACTTGCCAGCGAGAGAGCATACGACTTTCTTACCAAGAGTGCCAAATGGTACTTTTAAATGTGGCCTCTGTAAATACTGTGATACAGTTATCAAAACAAAAGGGTTTACTCATCCAGTCACTCAACAAACATTTACAACAAAACATTTTATAAATTGTAAGACTACGTTTGTGGTTTATATCTTGACATGCTCTTTGTATGATGCTTTTTATGTTGGGCGGAGTAAACGCCGGCTACAGGACAGACTCGCTGAGCATAGATATGCAGCTAAGATAGGTAATCATGATTACGCAATGGTTAAACACTTTAAGGAATTACATAATGGGAATCAAGCATCTTTTTCTGCAATTGGAATTGATCATGTACCATGGTCTTCAAGAAGAGGCTTAGAATTTTAAATCAGAAAGAGAATCGCTGGATTCATAAACTTAAAGCTATGAATTTCCCAGGACTTAATGATTCTATTGAGATGTGGGCCTTTCTTTAATATAATGAAGAGTGTGGCACAAGGAACACACTGTCTTCTCATTTTTCATTGAATGGTTAATGAAGTCAAGCTGATATATTTATTTTCTTTGGTAAAGTAATTTGCTTGCTTAAGAATTCTACTTATATGGTAGCCAATCTTTAAACTGTTTATGATAGAATATGGATGATTAAGTACTGAATGATGTCCTCCTCTGAAAATTTAATTTGATTTTGCTAACTGGAATTATATGACTTGCCTTTGGCTTGTTAAACCTCAACCATTTAAAATTGTTGCATTTCAATGTCTTAATAGAGATGTAGATTATTCTTTTCATTGAATTTATTGATTTACAGATAAATATGAAACTTTTCTTGTTTCTAAATTCACAATACTTATGACATTATGTTTTAATTTGCATAATTACTCATTTTGAAGGTAGAGTTTCACTCCGCCTACTCCAACTGGAAGTGATTAGCTGATTACTTGCTGTTGATATATATTAATCTGTTTGTACCATTGTCTAATACTCTAGTCCTGACGAAGGCCTGTGTGTTTAGGCCGAAACATGTTGGCAATGGTTTTTTAAGTTCCATTATGAACTAGCCTATTGATTAAAGCTTTTTATTAGAAGAAGAGTGCCTTGGTTTCATTACTTTCATGAAGACCTCCTAATATTCCAACTTGAAGGCATTATTAATTCAGTAAAAGCAGAAAACCAAGAGAAAGGAGAGCGCTGGAGTTATTCTTACCATCCTTGATGCCAAAGCAATTGCCCCACTCCTTGAAGGAAACCAGCCTGTCTTTGTCAGCATCGCACTGCTTGAAGAAGAGAGAAGTGCAATGCTCCATGGGAACCAAAGGCACTCTGAGTGGGGCCAGTTCTGAATGAGAGAGGAACCTATGGAAAGACAATGCACATCACATTGATATTCCCACTTTAAGGGACAGATTTTTCTGCGTGCAATACTGAAGAGTGACATATTACTAATTTCACAATAGGATGCAGATAAACAGAATAATGTGCCATGTAATTAAAGGTATTGAAACCCCAACTGGGAAAAAATGGTAGAGTATGGATAATAAAAACATGAAAAGAGAAAGCAGTGATTTCTAAATATCCTTTGGCTTTTCTTCCAACTGTCTGCAATGAAATAAAAGTTTGTTGTGTCCCGTCAACGTAGTTTTATGTGTAAATATACACCCTTTTCTGCCATTGGAGTCAGCAGCGCATGAAAAAAACATTGGGATGGGGACAATTTAGGATTAGTAATGCGGTAAAAAAAAACAACTTATAATCATGATATGATTTGAAACTGATATCTGCAGGTGTTTGTCATCATGATACGGTACATGATATGGTTTGGAATATCAATGTCCATCAAGGGACTGGTGTTGGAAATGAGCTTTGGCTGAACATTACACTGTACATTACATCGAACACTGCTTCTGCAGTTGTCAATGTTTTTTTATGACATATAGTTTTTCACCTGTCCGTCTGTTTGTCTGCAGCAGGGGAAAAAAACTTTAACCTGCAATACTTTAACCTGCCGCCGGGGGCATGAGTGTTCCACGAACATAGCTTGTTTTTTTTTTTGTTTTTTTTTTGTATGTGTCCCTTACAAATAAATTAATAAATCTAATCAAACGTAGCATCCAGGAAAAGCCTTTTCCTTTCGAGGCAAAAATGAACCAAGTATCGTCCAGAAATGCATGAGAAAAGTTTTGGAAGGTTTAAAAACAAAAAAAGAAAAAATAGGTAGGAATTTGGATATTTCACCTTCTACAGTACATAACATAATTCAAAGAAATCTGGAGGAATTTCTGCACATTGATTGATGGAGATTTATTTCGAGTCTACAACGTATAAGTATATAAAGTACGAGTACATACAATACAAATAAAAATACCCTGTGCCTCCACACAGGTCCAGACAAATACAGGAACATGTACATGCGAAAGCTGTAGCAGCCTTGTTCATTCATACGTTTTGTCCCTATAATTGGAAAACAAAATACATACATATATATACACATACACATACATATACATATGCACATATATACATATATACATATACACACTGACATACACACATAATAGTATAATAGTAATAATAATAGAAAATAATAATAGAAATTAAACAAAAATGAGCTCGAAAAGGAGTGGGAAGAAGACAAGCTTATTTACTCCCACCCCCAATTCATTCTTTTAAATTATGTGGTTGCAACATGCTTATATAGCAGTCAGAATGGTCATCATCATCATCATCATCATACAGTAATTATAGATAATTATAAATGTTTAACGTCAGACAATATCATTTATGTTAGCATATAACATATAATCCATGTTATTCAGGAGAAGTACATATAGTAATCACAGATCGGTGACCATGGTAACAAGTTTTAGTTTTGATGGTGTGTCTTGTCCATCAGAGGCTCCAATGTGTTTTTTGTGAACCTGCTGCCAGAGGGGGGGCGCCCCCGAGCCACAGGACCACTCTCTGCTAAGTGTCCTTTGCTGTGCATTAAAAGAGACAATATTGGGAGCCTGCAGCCAGAGGGGGTTATCCTCGAGCAGCACAGCTTCCCTTGCCTGCCCTGTACTACAAGTTGTGTTGAGTGTGGGATACTCGTTTATTTTGTGTACATATTAAAGTTCACTAAATGTTGGTTCCCCTTTAATTTATATATTACCATCATCACCAATATCTTTATCTGGATTAATCTAGTTTGTTTCTAGAAGAAAAGAAAAAAAAAAAAAATAATAATAATAATTTGATTGTTATGTATTCATATAATGATGACAACGATAACAACAACAGCCACAGCAGCAGCAATAACGTCAATAGGAATAACATCAATCACAAATATCACAATCAATTATCATTAACCAGCAATACTACATATACTAGTACAATATAATAACTTGGTTCCATTATTCACTATGTTGTAGCTTATGCCCTCTCACATATAATAATAATCCGTGAGGTTAATTCACTTGATCCATTAAATGTATACCACGCTATATCACTTATCACAATCAAACACCATTTTCCTCTTCTCTGTACTTTGACAATATAAGTTTTTTGTATCTTGATTTGAACTGATAAATATTTGGACATTGTTTGAGCCCTGCCTCCAGTCTGTTCCAAAGCTTCACCCCACATACAGACACACACAAACTCTTCCTGGTGGTTCTCACCAGTTGAATCTTAAAGTTACCACACCCCCTGAGGTTATAACTCCCTTCTTTATGCGTAAAGAGCTTTTGAATATTCTCAGGCAGCATACCTTTGCTCGCTTTAAACAGAAGTTGACAAGTAGAGAACTCAACTAAGTTCAGCATTTTTAACAGCTTAGACTGCAGAAATAAAATATTAGTATGATCACAATATCCTGCCTTATGTATTATTCTTACAGCACGTTTCTGGAGTATAACAAGGGGATGCAGTAAACTTTTGTAATTATTGCCCCAGACTTCTACACAATAAGTTAAATATGGAACAACTAATGAACAATATAATAATAACAATGCGTTGTAGTTTAAGAAGAACTTGGCTTTATTAATGATTGATATACTTTTAGATACTTTGCCTTGTATGTGTCTGATGTGTGATTTCCAGCTTAATTTACTGTCAATAGTAATTCCTAGAAATTTTATTTCTGACACTTTATCGATGACCACACCATCTATTTTTATTTCTCGATCTAAATTTACATTGTAATTACCGAAGAACATCACTTTTGTTTTATTTAAATTTAGAGATAATTTGTTAATATCCATCCATGTTTTAAATTTAATTAATTCACTGTTTATATTGGATACTAAATTACTATAATTGTCGTTAGAATAGAAAATGTTGGTGTCATCTGCAAATATGACTAATTTTAATAAATTTGATACATTAAAAATATCATTAATATATAAATTGAATAACTTTGGACCCAAAACCGATCCCTGTGGCACCCCACAAACAATGTCCAAATACCCAGATGCAAACTCCCCCATCCTCACATACTGTTGTCTCCCGGTCAAATAACTTTGGATCCAATCCAAAGCCACTCCCCTAATGCCATATCTATCTAATTTTTTGATTAATATTTTATGATCAAGAGTATCAAATGCTTTTTTTAAATCGATGAATATCCCAGCTGCATATCTCTTTCTATCTATACTATTAGTGATCTCTTCTACTGCCTCAATGACGGCCATAGAAGTTGACCTTCCTGCCCTAAAACCGTATTGACTTTCATGAATTAATTTATGCTTATCTATAAATTTATCTAATCTATTGTTATAAAGTTTCTCTAATATTTTTGAAAACTGAGGGAGCAGAGAGACTGGTCTGTAGTTAGTGAAGATGTGTTTGTTTCCATTTTTATGTATTGGTATGACTTTAGCAATTTTCATTCTATTTGGAAATGTTCCTGTTTGAAATGATAAATTGCATATGTAAGTTAATGGTCTAACAATGCCATGTATAATTTGTTTAACTAGTGCCATGTCTATGTCAAAACAATCAGTAGATAATTTATTTTTACAATTGTTAACAACATCTAATATTTCTGTCTCTGTCACTCCACACAAAAACATAGTATTTGAATTTATTTCTATCAGTGACTCAATTTTATTGCCATTACACTCAGGAATTTCTGCTGCCAAATCTCGCCCAATATTTACAAAAAAGCTATTAAAACTCTCCACAATTTCATTCATATTATAATTGTCACTATTCCCATCAATGAAGTAGTCTGCATATGAATTGTTCTTTGTATTGCCTTTAATTACAGTATTTAGTATTCCCCACACCCCTTTGGTATTGTTCTTGTTTTTATATAATAGATTGGTATAATATAATTTCTTACTAGTTCTTAATATAGCTGTGAGTTTGTTTTTATATGTTTTGTAGCGATGTTCAGATTCCTTGGTTCTTAGTTTAATGAACTGTCTATATAAAGTGTTTTTCTTCTTACAAGCATTGTGTAAGCTCTTGGTTAACCATGGGCATTTTATAGATTTATGGTTGCAACTAAATTGCTGAAGTGGGCAATTTTTATTATATGCTGCACTGACAATTTCCAAAAATGTTTCAAAAGCACCATCCACATCATTCATGCTATATACAGTATTCCAGTCTTGATTTATTAAGTCCTGATAAAGTAGATTAATTGAGTCTTCAGTTCTTACTCGTTTATAAATATATTTTTGAGGTGATTTCTGAAATATACCCTTATCATTGTACACTGTGAATACAGGCAAGTGATCGGTTATATCACAAACCATTAGTCCACTGACATTTGTCGACTCTATATTATTTGTAAAGATGTTGTCAATGAGGGTAGCACTATGTGATGTAATTCTGCTTGGTCTTAATATAGTTGGGTATAAACTCATGCTGTACATCCTATTAATATAATCCTCAGTAGTTTTATGTTTATTCAAATTTATCAAATCTATATTGAAATCCCCGCAAATAAATAATATTTTGTTTCTTATTGCTGAAAAAGTTTTTTCAGCCCAATTTGTAAATACCTCCAGACTTGAACCCGGTGACCTATATAGACAACTGATTATAATATTTTTCTTTTTTTCATTGATTATTTCTATTGATAGACATTCAAGTAAATCATTTATCGTTAGTGTCATGTTTTCTAATATTCTAAATTTAAATTTCTTATGGACATATATAGCAACTCCTCCTCCTGCTTTGTTTGTTCTGTTCACATGATTTTGAATTAAATGACTATAATTTAAACTAACACCTTTACCTTCATTAAGCCATGTTTCTGAGACTGCTATAATGCTAAATGGGTTCACAAACTGTTTTAAGTATTCTTTAAATGTACTGAAATTCGCATACATGCTTCTGCTGTTGAAATGAATAATTGAGAATGTCCCTTCAGTTTTAACAGAGTTATTATATTCATCCTCAGTGTAATATTTGCAATCACTTGAGTTAACTGACAAAAACTGGTTGTCAGGGTCTAATTGATCTTCCACATCTAAAGTATTATAATCAGTGTATTCAGAAGATTTTAGTTCCAAGAGCTCAAGGTCTAGAATCTTTTGGAGTATCTCTAATTCACTGTCTGTAATAAATGAAGTTGGATTGGTTGTCATGATATGAGTATACACTCACTAACCCACTGCTGCAATCATTCAAATTTAGTCAGTTCCTCTATGTCCTTAATAACCATCACTTTGGCTTCTTCAGGCGATCCCTTGAGTTTGATGTATACTTTACAGTTCGTAACCCAAGTGTTCTGTATTTTGTTTTGTCTCCTCAAGAATCTGGCTTTTTTAGCAATGTCAGCATTTCTTTTGATTAAATGATCATTCAAATAGACGTTGGTACCTTTCAGCTGTTTCCCTTGTTTCATCAATGCGACTTTATTTTTCCTGTTGACGAACCTCAGGATCACAGCAGGCATGTTGTTCTTCTTTGTGGGTAGAGGATGGCAAGCTTCGATTGCGCCCGCATCCAGATGTATTTTTCTGGACGCGAGAAAAGCCACCACCTGTTGCTCCGCGGAGTTCACCTCCTGCTCGCTGGGTTCCTCCTTGTTGCCAGCGGCCACAGCATGTGCATACGAGCGGGGTTGGATCGTAAGTCCGGTCACAATAACATCGTTCAGTCTTGAATATTGCTCAAGATCCTCCACTTTTCTCTCCAACTCCGCGATTTTCTTGTCCCTCTCCACGATGCGCAGACGTAGCTCTGTTACTTCCTCCACCAGATTAAGAATCACATGAAGGGCAAACGTGCGAACTGAATACCCCTGATATCCGATCACTCAGACTGCACTGCATCAAGAACCGTCATTTCTCTGCAACTGGTGTAACTACATGGGCTCATGATTACTTTGTCATATGTCAAGTACGATGAAATGGACTCCATGAGCTCCAGACCAAAGAGGAAAAGAGCCATCCTGACTGTTATACGCCATGCTTTGTTGCTGTCAAGACACAATTAATGCTGAAAAGTACACTAAGATTTTGAAGCAACATATACTGCCTCTAAGTAACACATTTCTGTGGGATGCCCGTGTGTATTTCAACAAGGCAATGCAAAACTCCATTCTGCAAGCACTACAAAGACACGGCTGAGTAAGATGAGGATGCGAGTGCTGGACTGGCCGGCCTGCAGTTCCTCTTTGAAGTTGAGTTTTGTCTAATCGGCCATACATGTGAGATAGCACTCATCATACTCCATTCTGCTGGGGTTACCTGAGGAGAGGTTTACAGAAAAACTGAAGTCGGCAAACACATTGATGGATCATCAATCTCCATATAACACCTACTTGCTGCTATTGCATGAAGACGGCATATATTCAATATACTCAGAAGAATCTTTTAACCACCATTGATGGATTGCAGGAGAAGATTAAATTTTCCTTGCGTGTTTTGCATATGATGGGGAAAATGGGCCCTTGGATTGTCATGGATGTGGTTCACAGAACAGAGCATTTTTTGGAAGTTGTGCACTACAGGCAGGGGCAAAAGCTATGGGTTCTTGGCTCCCTGAAAAAATAATTGTTCCCTTTGGAATTTTTCTGGGCAATGTCCCATGAGAGCCTCCAAATATGTTTGCCTCTGGAATCCCACCTTCTTAAATCCTACAAGGCTCTGACTACAAGCATTTACTACAATGTGTTAACCTGAATTATTTTTTTTTGCTGAACTTCTCCTAAGGTAACCCCAGCTGAGTGGCATATGATGAAGGCCACCTCATGTATGCCTGATCAAAGAAAACTGTGGCATCAGGTGTGGCTGGGACGGAATACATAAAATACCTTTAACTGACAGTGAGAACCCCAGGAGAGGTAATGTGAACCACTGGCTTATATCATTCTTGCCCTCAAATACTAACTTGGCTGACGAAAAAGCCAATCTGTCTCAAACCACAAATTCTCATGCCATGACTCATTAAGGAGAAGGTGTTTGTGTGTAATGTGTGTGCCCTTAACGGTGGCAGTACCTGTCTGCAGGATGCTGGTCCAATTGAGCAAACTGCCAATGCACAGGATAGATGTACATGTGGTAGTTCTTCTGGAAGTCTCGGATCAGCAGCTCAATGGGATGGTCGTCCCCATGTAACCTTCTTTCACTCTCATAGATCTTCTGAACCTGGCAGGAAAAGGGTGAGACATTGTTGTTATCCATCCATTATCTAAATCACTTATAACTTTTCAGATTACTGACACTTTTCAATAGTTGTAATAAATTGATGTTTTCAGTGCTTTTGTTTATGACCCTTTTTTTTTTTTACCTCAGTATACTTGTAGGGTTGATTTTTTTTTGTTCTCATTGCCAGCAATAGTATTTTTAAATGCATTTTCGCCAAAAATTATTGAGAAGTAATATACTAGAACCCCTTTTAGATGGAATTGTGGGTGTATAATCATTATGGGCATGACATGGAATTATATTCTATTGGCAAAGACGCCAAACAAGGCAATGATGTTAAGTCATATCAGCATGCAAACAATTCTATTTGATATCTGTTTGAAAGCCCTGATTAGACTAATAGAAAAGAGTGCGTTCTCCGCGCCCCTGCCAATTATGTCAATCCAGATAATCCGGTGCAACCAGGACAGAACCAGGGCAATATGAAGTAAAAAGAACGCCGGTGCAGCACAGATATCTGCTAAATTCTAACTTCTTATTGATAAAGGTGTATAACAATAAGTAACTATCGCTTCAATGTAAAACTACATCTTCATCAGAGTCCTTGGAAAGAATGGGTGAAGGAGCCCTTGATAAATTGTAATGAGATCCTCAACAGGTGTACTTAAAGAGGGCGGGAGCTACCTGAATATTCACCCATATCAACCAAGGTGCTACACTCATTACATCAATTGTAGGGCAACGTCCACTGACAAGTCAATAGTGAATCCAGGCATAAATAAAAATACACGCATAATCAAAACATATCCACATCATTATTCAATTTTAGAGAAAGCAAGATAGGATTAATTCCTCATTTAGACCTTGAGGTTCTAAAGTGCCGAGTGTGTGTATCCAAAATGCTTCCCTGCATAGGAGTTTTTTAATAATATCACCACCCCTAAGTGGGGGTGTGATTTTCTCAATCCCAAAAAATCTCAATGACGCAGTGGAGCCATGATTAGCCTTCTTATAATGCCGCGCCATGGCATAAGTTAAATTCTGGGTGCGAATAGCTGTCTTATCTTCAGCCACCCTTAGCTTGAAATGACGTTTTGCTTGGCCTATATAGGCCAGCCCAAAGGGACACTTTAGAATATATATTACATGTGTACTATTGCAATTGATAAACAAAGAGATGAGGAATCTCTTACCAGTGCGAGGGTGTAAAAAATATTTCGCATTGGCCGAATTGGAATATTGCGCACAATTGCCACATTTATAAAAGCCTTGAGGTGGACAAGGCAGCCAAGTGGTAGAGGAGTGTCAGCATTATTGCAGCTCATTTTTCAAACAGTTTTAATAAATTCTAGATGTTTCCCACATGCAATATATGGTACATTTTTGTTAACACCACAAACTTAGTAGTGAACAGCAAAATAATATAAACCATATTGTAAGATCACAGATGTGTGGTGAGAATGTTTTAACCTTTAGTTGTTTTTTGTTTTTTTAAATACTCAATTAAGAGAGCTCTATTTATTGGACGACCACGTACTGTATATGCTTGAGTGTGTGCGTGGGTGTGTGCAGGCATGCACGCGTATTAAACATTTGTGCAGGAGCAGCCCAACAGGCATGAAAAACACATGGCAGTAGCTGAAAATGAAATACAAAAATATTACATACATTCATTCATTCTCTATACCTTTTTATTCCTCACTAGCGTTGCAGGGGGGAGATGGAGCCTATCCCAGCTGACTACGGGCAAAGGCAGGGACCCACCCTGGACAGCTCATCAATCCATCGCAGGGCGCACACACCATTCACTCCCACACTCATACCTATGGGCAATTTAGTGTCTCCAATTAACCTGATATGCATATCTTTGGACTGTGGGAGGAAATCGGAGTACCCGGAGGAAACAACTGTCCTGCCTGACATACATATAAAATATTAACTACTGCTTTTGTTCTTGCAGTAGACAAGGAATTGAAAAAGGCAGTCCTTATTTCATTTAAGATGATACAAGTGGAATTTTTTTTCTTTCATGCCAAGCTGATGCAAATAAATAATTTCCAGATAATTCCACAGACTTTAATTTTCACATTCTAAAACGTTAGTTGTTCTTTCCACCACAAGGGTCACATTTTTGACAGCCCAACAGACAGTCGCATTTGAAATTTGCTCTGCGTCCCCAGTGTTATAAAGAAACTCGTCTGGAAATGATAAAACGTCTCTCCTGACGGAGATTTCTTTTGCGCTTCGCTGTCCACTGGCTCTTCAAGGAACGGATATGCTATGTCAAACACAGGGGTTCCCAAACTCCGTCCTGGGGCCTCCATGTGTATTCTGGTTTTTTGCTCCACCCTGGTTTGCAATCATAAGATTTTAGCAAGCTGTTAATTTGTCTTAAGTAGGTGCATTTTTTATTCAGAGCAGCAATTTATCCTCTCTTGACAAGCAGTACTTTGACAGATATGCATACAATCAGTGAAGAATGAATTCTGCATCCACATTGCAATATATGAGTAACAACTGCAACAAAAGAGAGAAAAAATGTACCCAATCAAAGGAAAAAAAATCATTGGGTTCCTAATTGCTGAAACTGCTGGCACTTGGTCGCAAAATTTTACTAAACAAGCAAATGAGTTAAACCTGTTTTATGTAATGTTTTTGTGATTGAGTGCAAGCAAATTATTTCGAAATAATTATTATCACCTGTCTTCAGCAACCTAATTTGGAGGTTACTGATTCTCTCAGTACCTGATTTGATCTGTTTAAAAATGTTATTACCTGAAATTGCTTGCCAAACAGGAAAAAAAAAAATCATATGCAAGGGTCTTTTATTTTTCATGGTACTAATGGATATTTCTAGAAAAATTTGGCTTAAAACAGCAAATAACATATTTAAAGACAAAATGCACCCAATTTGGACAAATTAACAGCTTGTTAAAGTCCTATGAAAGCAATTATGGTTGGGACAAAAACCAGCACACACTAACCTGGAATCCATCCATATCAAGCTTTGGTCACTCCCAATGGTCACTTGCTGAAATGTCTGGCCTCAGTCAGTAGGCCAGCGTTTGACTTTCAAATATTTGCACAAAATCCATGCGAGATCTGTGATTGGCTCACAGTCGCAAGGGTGCTGCGCTCCTTTAGACAGACAGGGTCCGAAATTAATTTTTCCCAAAGGGGAGAAGTGAACGTGAGCACAGATTATCACCAATTATTATGCCCCATTGTCACAGAATTAAATACTGGACTTATTTTTCTCAGGCCACAAATTTTCCAAATATTCTGGTGCTGCAATGGGATTTTTAAGAGTAACAGATCAGGAGAAAATGAACTTTGTTCGAGACCTTTGTCTCTCTCAGCAGTGGTCCCGTTACATTTGACAATACAGAAATAGAGTACTAAAGTGATGATGTCACGCTGGGGTCAGAAGTAAAATTTCCCATTTATTTTACCCATATAATGTTTTTTCAGTTCACTTTTGAATTACTTCCCTTATTTTTCAAGCGTCCATTTTTTTCGAGATTTTGTATTATATTTCCGACTAAAAACAAAAATAATTTTCTTGGCTGGAATCAGCTATATTTCAAATCATTAAAATATTTTGCCACCATGCTAATCTTCTTTGTAGTCTAAAAACTACACGTCTCATGATCATCCTGATTCCCGGGCTGAATGAGTTCAGGACGCGTTTATACAGTCAATGGTTAGAAGTCACCCTTCTCAAATTTTCCAGCACCTAGCTATCAGTTAGCTGTTTGCCTGCTTAATTATTTAGCCACTCTACGTTCTACTTGGTTACGCTTTCCTTGCTAGATATCGTTTTACAATTAGCGCCAATTTAATTTATTAGCTAGGCAACGTTTGTTTGCTTAAAAACGTCGGTGAACAAGCTTAACAGCCTAGTCAAAGCATAACTGACAGCGAACTCGCTGTCAGCAGACTAACTTAGCCAGCGAGCTAGTTTACTGATTTTGGTAGATGTCTAACTTTACATTTGGCACATTTAGTTAAATGCCAGCTTATGAAATGCTCGCAGCTCAACGCTAGCTAAGCAGCCAAATAATGGCTCTTCACTGCTTTTATTCACTTAGCTAGCTCGCTAGCTAGGCTAGCAAACAATCTAGCAAACTAAGCTAGTGATATTTATTGAATAATCATACTAGCTAGCTTGCTAAATAACAGTAAGTGATGGTACCATTTACTGTTTCTATCGGTTTAGCTTTGTAGGGTGGCTATCTCAGTGGTTTGCTAGCAAAGCTTAATGCTAGCTAGCTAAATGGTGAAATAACTATTCATTGTGATCCTTCATCTCTAGGTATGTAGCTAGCTAATAGTAGGCCGCTATGTGGAAACAGGTGGACGGACATACAGCAATTTAGGGCACTGATAGGCTACCGTTCTGGTATGTTATGAATGTTGGCTAAAACTGAGGTACCTCATTGGCTTGGAACAAATCACGGGGTACTCACCCACTTGTGCAGCGGATATATACAGTTGGCAGAAGTGGACTACAAACTGGACTACAAGTGCAAAAGCAAATAATTTTTGGCAATAAACCATGAATTTGATGTAATTATTTGAATCTGTATACCCTGTAGATTAATCTCGGAGCGAGGCTACTCTTTGAATTTATACAAGTTCGAGCAATGCCAGAAAGTGTCCAAACCCCATTATAAATTCCCATAGGGATTTTATTTCAGACACCAGAAGCTAAGTAGCCGTGAAGTCATCACTTTAGTACTCTATACAGTGTGGATTGCGGCAAACTGCAAATTAAACTTTCAAACTGAAATAATTCTTGTGTTTATATGTTCGGTGATACTGTTTTTGCCATCGATGTTCAATCATTTTTAAAGGGAAATAGAATATATTTCATCGCTATGGACGATGGTTTGAAAGTTTGTGAACGGGCGTTTTGTGGAGTTTTCCCATTGCTACTGGGTGACCCATTTGCTTCCAGCAAAAAAGGAATTTGGAAAATTTTTCAAAACTCTCCACTGGCCATAGAGTTGCGCCAGCTGCAAAACAACTCCGTCCGTTCAAGACATCTAATGGTGAGTAATTGATATGCAAATTATAGTTTTTCGGTGGAGTATCACTGGTCACACTTTAGATGAAGTGTTGTTCATAGAGGCTTTATACAGCATGTATAATGCCTTCAAAAATGACAGACAATGTCTTCATAAATCATACATAAGCAAATGTAATACTTTGTAAAGCATGAAGTAAAGTGAAGTAACACATCCTAATTTAGCATGTGATGCCAGATGTGATATAACTGACAATGTCACTTAGCTAGTGACTAAATTCAATGAAGGGTGACATGGTCTGCTAAGTGACATTGTCAGCGTCACATCTGGCATCACATGCTGAATAAGGATGTGTAATTTCACCTTTTACAAAGCATGATATTTGCTATGTGTGATATGTGTGATTTATGAAGACATTATATGTCATTTATGAAGGCATTATACATGCCGTAAAAAGCCTTTATGAGCAACACCTCATCCAAAGTGTGACCGTATCACTTTAATCCAGCTGATGCAATCATGCCCTTCAAGCTATATCTAATGCCAATTACAGTGAAATACATTATGTAATTTGCGTATTATTTAAGTTAGCCTTTATTACACCAGGGAATCCCACTGAAATCAACAAAATGCAGATATGGCCAAACATTATCCTGTTCAAAACCTAACAACTACTCCAGGAGTAAACACAAGCAAGCCACAATCTAATTTTTAAGCTCATGTCAAATAACATTCACGGATGCTGTCGCTGGCCAGCTTACTCATATTCATAATGCTGAGCAAAGCCGTTAGTTGTGTTGTAAAATGCCTGATGTAGCAAAGTAAAAGGAAATATACACGCAACATGCAGATATACGATGGATACTTGTATATCCCAACGTTTAAATGCTCGCCTGCTTAGCTACCACTTCTGACAACAAGATGTGACGGATAACCCGGTCAGCATTCATTCTGCAAATGGCGCCGCGCAATTGGGTGACCAATTGGGCGAAACCATCAATCAGCCAAGAGCAGAAAACATGAATATTCATATATTTACTTCATTAGTAAGGGCTAAACGCTGGCTATACAACTGAGGCCAGACTGATATTAGTCAGTGACCGTTGGGAGCGACCCATGGGCTTAGGAACCGGGGGGGCGGGGGGGACGTGTCCCCTCCAATATTGGAGACAGGCGGATTTGTCCCACCAAAAATTATACTGCGAAGGAGAAAAATATTTGATTTTGAAATTTTTAACTTACATGCTTTTATTTTGAAAGCGCAACACCGCGTTATGTCACTGGCCCGCCCCCTCCCTCACTGGCTCTGAGAGTGTTCAAGAGGCGGGAGACAGCAGCAGTTGACAGCAGGTGGACTGATGACAGAAACTCTTTTCACTATTTCCATGTTAATTAAATATGTTCGCTAGTCTCAACTAGCGAACTAAACCTGGTTTCTGTCACATGTTGGTTAGTAATCAGGTTGCTAGCAGTAGTAGCTAAATATGAGCCAGATGGATGTGTCAGATTATGAGGTGAATTTCAGTGGAGCAATCCCGCGAAGGTGCCATTATTAATAAATTATTTTATAAGCAGGAACCACAGCAGGAAGCTAGAGAAACAGAGCAAGCTGTTGAGGATACAGGTGTATCAGGGCCTCTGGTGAGGTCATAATTATGACTTGTTCTGTGGAATTATAGGGAAAGCCTTAAAGTTAGTGTCATGATGTTCAGCAAATATAACCTTTGAAAGTAAAAATGTCCCAACCAACTTTGGCTGAGTGGTGGAAATGAAAGAAACATGTAGTCGAAAATTTTACATGATGCAGTCCGATTAACGCTCGGTTTGCGGCTCCAATTCATAGTCGGTGGTCCATTTTGAGGTGTTTATCGCGGTAGCAATTGCGTTACAGCACATTAAGATGCTTAATAGAGAGGATTGTGAGCTGGCTTGCTAACGTAGTTAGTAGTCCAGGTTACTAGATCTGAGCGGGTTTCATGAGTGCCCTGAGATGGTTTGCAGCTGTCAGTTACGGTGGCGGCAAATTTATTTATGTGATATCTTTGTATTAAAATTTTGGAGGCTCCTTGCATAGCCTAATTAAAAACAAGATGTGTTTTATGAAACACTGATGCCCTCATACATAACATGCACATGCTAACCATTAAAGGCCTATCATGTGTCAATCAAAGGTTAAAGGTCAAGGTCACAAGGTCAACGGTCATTACCTCATCAGAAAGGCCTTATCCTAAGGAATACATATGCCAGGTATCAAATGCCTATTACTAGCTAATGAAAAGTTATGGCCCATGTTAAAGTTTTTGTCGCCAAAGGTCATGCTCCAAGGTCAAGGTCAGAAGGTCAAAAGTCATGACCCCATCTGAAATGCCTTCTCACAAGCAATGCGTATGCCAAGTATCAAAGTCCTATCATGAGCCGATCAAACGTTATAGCCATCGCAAAGTGCGGACAGACAGACAGACGGACGGACAGACGGACAGGTGAAAAACTATTTGCCCCTGAAACTTCGTTTATGGGGGCATAAAAAACGGAGGAACACTCATTCAGATAATCTCTGTATACAGTAAAGGTAGTATCTGCACACAGATTTCCAAAAATTTTCAAGCTTGTGCGCTATGTGCGCTCACATCACATACGTGTCTCTACCAATTCTCATATTAAACCTATGCCCTTGGTCCCCCCAATGTTAAACTCATTGCTACGCCCCTGGAGCGACCAGAACTTGATATGTATGGATTCCAGGCTAGCACACATAGGGAGGCCCCAGGACAGAGTTTGGGAACCCCTGATCTAACATCTCCTGAGTCTGCAGTCTCAGGAAGGGAAGAAACTCAGTTACTTGAAGAGGACCTGCCAGCAAGTAGGTTAGCTTCACGGAGTATGTTGCCATGGTAACTTACTCAGAGTTGGACTGAAGTCGCTTTGTGAAATGGAAAACTTAGAGTTTCCTGCAACTCTGAATAAACAAAACTCAGAGTTACCACTAAACCTGCTTTCTGAAACGGGGCCCTGATGGTAGAATCACAAATGAAACTAATGTGATTAATTGAAGATATTACATTTCTACAACACTAAAAAAAAAAAAAATCAAGAAAACCTGCCACACAAGGGGTTAATGACTGTGATAAAAGGTAAAGGTTTGAGCGACAGCTTACTCTAACACGCTGCTTAGGCAGGAGGAAGCCAGGGGCTCTCATGTCGCGCTCATAAAGCTGCAACAGGACATTCTTCAGCCAGTCCCGCATACGTAGGGGGAACTGCAGTAGCTCTCCCTCTTGGCATGGAGCGATGTCTGCAAAGCCCAAGAGAAAAGTGAAAAATGCCATTCATCAGACAAGCGAGCATCAGAATTTTAATGGATGAATTCATTTGCAAGTGTCTTTCTTCTATGTAATTTACAATTAAAATCTTACTATGCTGGAAATTTCATCTAATAATCATTTCATATATCAGGTGTGTGACGCAATCTTTAATTTACAACCCCAATTCCGAAAAAAGATGGGACGGTATATTTAATGAAATGTTGAAAACAGTACAACAGCACGTTGTTTGATGTTTCCCCACATGACTTCTATTGATATTTTGAAATAAACATCTTTCTTCTTCAATTATTGCAACATACTGAAAATTGTTGAATTGAATTGTTGTAAAGTATTTACCACTTTGTAATGTGGCCATTCCTTTTGTGCAACACGGATGGACTGTATACACCATCAATCGCCTGAATACACCAAGTAAGTGAGAATTTCAGGTTTTCCACTCTCTCTCCCCACGAAAAGTCAAAGGGTGTGTAACAGTATGGGGCTTTCATTGTCACATTTTGTATTTCAAAATGCAATAGACTTTCTCTGTTGGGAACATGTCGGGGCTACAATGCAGGGCATTCCTGCACCACCACCCTCTTTTTAAACAACCATGCCTTTGCAATACGTAGAGAATGGGGCTTTGCATTGACTTGGGAAATGTGCATGGGCATCAATGAAAAAAATTTCATCTTGAAAAAAGGCTACGTCAAAAACATGTCGTACTTTTCAGCATTAATGGCGCCTTCACAGACATGCAAGCCACTCTTGCTAAAAGGCTTTGACACAAACCGGTACCATGACAGAGCATGACTTTTGGACTTTTTGCTAGTTACAAGGTCCTTCTCTTCTTTGGTCCAAAGCACAAAGAGTCCATTTCTTCTAAAAATAGACCTCTAATATTGATCCATTTGACCATAATACACATTTCCCCTGTGTTGACGATGCATTGCAGGGGCCTTCAAGCACAAAAAAGTTGATGGTGCTCCTGGACACGTAAAACATAAGGCTTCCTTTTAGCACAGCAAAGTTTTAACTGGCATTTATGGATGTAAATACATATTGTAGTACACGATGAAGGTTTGCTAAAATAATACGGAGCACATGTGGTAAGGTCACATATAAATAAATAATGATTCCTAATGCAGTGGCTTCTGAGTGATTGGAAATCAAGGGTATTCAGCCGTTGCCCGGTTCACACAATTCCACCAGATTCCTTGAATCTTGGAATTATGTTCTGCACCAAAGAGGGTGACATATCCAAATACCTCCCTGTGTTTTTTTGAGGATCACTATCTGTAAACCTTTCAATGATCTTCTCATGCACTTGTAGCCAAATTGGGAATCCTCAGCCCAACTTTGCTCCCGAAGGACTAGGCCTTACCTAAATGGTGGTTTTGTACCAAATCACCATGATTCAAATCACATACTAAGATCAGCTGTGTCACATCTCATCATTATTGGAGTTATGCCCCATTTCTAGCTTTAACCTGCCCCATCCATCTTCTTTTGGAAAGCAATTAAGTAAAGTTGACCTTAGAAAACAGTAAATACCTTGTCTTCATACAGTCTGCAGTGAAGTCAAAGTAAATTTACAAATCACAGCTTTCTCTTTTATCAGGATTTTACCGTCCCCAGTGACATGCGGTGGAGGTTAGTTTAGTGAGGCAGAAACCTCCCCATTGCTTGATTAGCAATCAGACAATTAACTAGTTTAGTAAGACTATTCGGCAGAATGACGGGCCAGTTTAAGTTTCCGTGGCGTTATTACTCAGTAGGCTACATCGAACTTGAAATGCTCACAAAACTGCAGATTTGCGAATACTTGCTTACAGGAAGCCAGAGACGTGTGGTGAGGTGAGGCAGTGACCCAAACTTTTATCACAGGATTTTGTGAACCTGTTCCCATGTACTATTCCTGATTGAAAATCAAAATAATTAAGACCAAGCCTATAGGAAGCCTGATACTGATAGAGGAGATAGTGACAAAAAGATTCATTCACGTACACGCTTCAATTCGAGACAGCAAGGATGGAAATCTGAATAATCAATTACGACAAATTCTCGCCTCTCGGTAATTCTGAATATCGTTTAAACATTTTGTTGATCGGATTATGAAATACGACTGAAAATAAACGCCCACTTTTTGTTTGGGTGTAAAATCGCGTATTTATTGGAGAATACATTGTATAGCCTATTGATTAAGCATTGAACTCCGCATAAATGTAACTGTTTTAATATTTGTTGATGACATTGCTTTGGCTTCCTGGAAGCAAGTACGCGCAAATCTGCTGTTGAGCGTTTCAGGTTCGATGTACTGAGAAATAACGGCACGGAAACTTAACCCCTTTCTGCAGATATAGACGCCCGCATCTATAGACCTGCAAATTGGAAGCACGCTGTTATTGTACTCGATCAATAAATGGCACCCTCGGATCAGTTATTGAATGTTCACAAGCAAGCAGACCTCGAACGCGGTTCTGAATATGGGGAAGTTCACTCCACGCCCTGTTTTTCAAGAGCTGCATGAATTTAACTCCTCAGCTAAGCCTGATGTGCAAACTGGTCAGTATCCTTGCCTATAGTATCGATCCAGCAGTTTAAAAAAACGATATCTTGACACAGAAAAAATCGTTATCCTCTGTAGCAACCAGTTAAGCCGCAGTGAGCCAACAGTATTCCAAGTAATGGTTCAGAAAAATCAGTTTTCTGAGGCAAAAAAATCGACATGGTATTGATTCTCTCACATTCTACTGTTAATTACAGTTGTCACATACAAAAAAATTCGTTGTTCCCTACCGTGGATTTACGCGCAGATCCATTCATTGACAAATCCAGCGCTTCACTATATCCACCCGAGTACTGGCGTTGATAGCCAATCACTCAATCATACGCTCAAGCTCTTCTGCGTAATTGTAGAGTTACACTTCATACTTTCGTGAAGCTACCCTGGTAAAAATGTATTGATTGGCTCGTTTCTTATCCAATTCCCGAGTGTTTAAACATTTTAGAGCAAGTGAAACACATTGATTGGACAAACACAGAGCATACAAACCTATGCGTATCAGCAGGCTCGGTTGTATCCTGTCTACGTTATGCACATTACGCGGTTAAAATAGACGCGATTTATAGAAAACACGATCGCAAAACTGGCCTTGAAGTGTTCAGTTACATTTAGGGGATTTAAATGAGATAAGGATATGGTCAATTGGAATTATTTCGAATGAAACAGGACCGGAGGGTTCCTGCTACAGGATAAATCTGTCTCTGGAATTGGGATTCATGAAAAAGGTGAGGCTGCTACTTTGTTATTTTTTTGCTGTTGTTGTTGTTTTGTTTTTGGAATGTATACGTACTCAACAAAGTCGAATGTCGAGGTTTTTTTCCTGTTTAAAACGCGAACTGCCCGTGCATTTGGGTGGACCCCCTGGTACGTTCATTGCACGTTTCTTTTGAATCCAGGGAGGCAATGGATTGTTCCCTGAAAGTGGAGTGTCTGTTCTATTAAAATAAGGTATATTTCAGAATTCAGATATTACTGAGTTAGTGAGTTGCACTTGTTCCTTATAAGTGTTGAAATGAGTTTGTGAGCTTAGAAGAGGGGACTGGTAGCTTTCATTACAGGGTGAATGTTCTAACCGTTTAATAAGAAGTTTATTTAATGCGTGTTTGTGCTGGCTTGGGGCACTTTGAAGTAAAATGGCCAAAACTCTAAACTTTATTAAGGAGAAAAGGCATATTTTGTCTTTGAAGTGGTTACTGGTGACCATTGATATTCAACTGCACTGAGATTGATAAATTCATACAAAACTCAACCAGAAAATCATTTGTTCATCTTAAATTTCATGCCTTAAAACTTTATTTGTGTTATATACATGATTTTTTTATGATTTGACAGGACTTCATTTTGAGACTTCGGGGAGACACTTGGATAGGTGTATAATTTGGCTAAAAGCATGTAGGTAATCTAGAATGTAATGTTGAAGATGAATTGTACTTGTGGTCAAGGAGTTTATGATCCCAGAAATGTATAGTTTTAAGCCCCAGCAGTTTTTCAATCCTCAGAATTATTTTTTTTGCAATTTCAATGGTGAATTCTCATGAAGATTTTTTATGTTTGCAGCTCATTTTCTCTACCATAATCATGAAAATTAACTGAAATATTATGTAATTCTAAATGCTGTAAGAGTCTTTTCAGAATTGAGCCACATTTTTCCTCTTTATGAAGCTTAAATCTTGAATTATACAGCATTAAAGTGGGTAACCCAAAAATAGCCAAATTTGGCTTCTGCGCAAAGGGGTTAAACTGGCCCGTCGTTTGGCCGAATAGTCTTACTAAACTAGTTAATCATCTGACTGCTAATCAAGCAAAGGGGAGGTTTCTGCCTCACCAAACTAACCTCTGACTGCACTTCACTGACCGTCCCAACGTTTTCCCAAATCGTGGTTGTAGACTTGTGTAAAAAATGTCTTTCGAAACAGAGGGCTGTTAAACAACTTCCTCAACCCCCCCCCAAAAGAAACTGAGGTACTGGGGTCCCCGAAATAGCAAGTCGGACAGGGCTGTCGCGTGAATGCCATACATTTGCAGCGTCCAGTATAATCCAGCTGGAGTTGATGCCCTCTCTTGGTGCCCTCAAGTTTACATTTTGTGGCAAAGAGTGCACAGGAAGTGTCGTATGTCTTATTGTCAGTCCCACAGACCTGAGATTTTACAAAGAAAAACATACAATCCATGAGAAATGCATTCCATAATTTTTATGTTTCAATTTTATGTTGTCATTCTGTGTTGTTTTTGATATCTTACTTTTTAGCTCTTTAAACTTTCTAAAGCATATTTTTTTTCCAAGATATAAGATATACAGTATGTACACTGCCCATCCAAAAAGAAATCACACACTATAAAATTTTGTTCGGCCAACTTTAGCATTGATTATGGTGCTCATTTGTTGTGATATTGTTTCAACAATCTTATACAATGTCACAACATTTATTTCAGACTATATTTGCATTTATTTTCTTCTGAGATATTGTATAGACGATGGGTGAATCAAACCACTCCATTAAGCCTTCTCCAGCACATCCCAAAGATTTTCAATTGGTGAAGGTCAAGACTCAGAGGTGACCAATTCATATGTGAAAATAATCCCTCAAGCTCGATGAACCACTCTTCCACAATTTAAGCCCAATGCATTAACTTGGCATTAACATCCAGGAATATGCTTGTGCCATCAGAGATTAAAAAGTCCACTGATGTGTTACTGGTCCTTCAGTTTATTCATGCAGTCTGCTGAATACATTTTATTGCTGCAGAACAGTGCTGAGCCTTGACCTGACCAATAGAAGCAACCCCAGATCATAACACTGCCCCCAGAGGCTTGCACAGTCGGCGCTATGCATGACAGGTGCATCGCTTCGTGGGCTTCCTTTCTTACCCTGACATGCCCATCACCCTGGTAAATTTTGGTAAATTTGGACTCAATAGACCACATCACCTTTTTTCCATTTTAATTCAGTCTAATCTTTATGCTCCCTTCCAAATTGAAGAAAAATTTCCCCAATTTTCCCCAATCACTAACGAGTAGCTTTCTTGGGGCCACACAGCTGTTCAGTCTCAATCCTCCAAGTTGTTGCTACCTCTTGCATGTAGAAGTGCCCTAACCCACATTCTCAAACATGACCATGAGTTCTACAGTAGATTTTTTTAAAGATGAGACTTCACAGAGCATAGTGATCTCTAATCAGGATCAGTCATGATTTTTCTCCAACCCATTTGTTCTTCGAAGTTGACAGTTCACCACTATCCTTGTAGGTTGTGATGAATTTTTGGAAAATTCCTGACCCCATTTCCATGATTTCAACAATCTCCTCAGTTTTTTTGTTTCACATGATGCAGACCAATAATTTTCCTATTGTGAAACACAACACATCTTTTCAGCAACTGTGAGATGTTTTCCGATATGTTTTTTTTTTTTTTAAGAATTGAGGAGTTTAATCCCGACTAATTCAGAATGTAACAAATTAATGCCAGCTGAAACATATTCACCGCTGCAAAAATGATTTAATCATAGGCTCTTGAGTATTTTCTTATTTCAATCAAAACAGCAACATTTTTTGGGGGGGCGGGTTGTGTACAAACAAAAAAAAATCAACAGATTTTCCCAAGTCAGAAAACTGCTGTTTTGTTTAGTATATGTGTGAGCTGGGTGCTGGTGTTTTGCATTATGTACTCACATTCTCAATTTCAGTTGTACTTGGTGCGCAGAACGTGGGGTCCTGACAGAAACAGGATGGTTCATTTTTGTCACTCACTTTGCACGTCTTCCCACGCTTGCACCGGAAATTTGCGCAAGGATCTAAAAGAACACCGTAATAATGACTGCTCTCAAGCCCGACTTTCTTATTACCCGAGCCTGAAAAATTACTACTTACCTTACTCTTGTTATACAAGTAAAAGCTGAATAAAATGCTCAAAACAAATTCCAAAGTTTTGCCAACCCTCCCATATTCCCTGCTCTCTCATGCGACAGTACATTCACATTCCATCCTCAAATCAGACTATACAGTCTGGGAAGCAGATATGGGCTGCTTTCAAGGTCACAAGCTAGGGGTTGTTTTGGGAGCAAGGGATGGTCAAACAGAAAACATTCTCGCTCAAGCGAAAACCAGACCATCAGCAGATTTCTAGCAGTTTGCCCCCTTCCCCCTGCATGCCAAGCTTTGAGAGCTATGCATACTGAAACAACACTTACTGACTAAAGCTTCCTGTGTGCTCTCATCCAGTGATTCTCGCTCAAAGGGGTACAGCTCCTCATTCGCCCTAATCTGAACAGGATTCAAGCCGGCCAGGGTTGCCTGGGAAAAAAATTTGAATGGTTGAACTGATATTCCTTAAAATGTTTTTACACAGTAGGTTCTGATGCACAAAAGTGTTTTCCCTAGCAATAAATCTACTGTTCTTTTTTTCTCTTGAGCTGAAGCTTAACAAGCAACATTGTAACTGGAAAATCTGGAACAAAATTTCTCACCTCAGTGGTGATATTTTTATGTAAATTAAAGCAAAAAGTAACAGAACAGAAGCAGCAAACAAAGACAAAAATACTAGTCGTGATTGACTAATTGCTTGCCTTTAGCAGAGAGACAAGTCAACTGCAGTAAGGCTGACCTATAACAATAAGTTAAAAGTGAAAAGTAAAAGCAATCACCGATTCCCCAGTTTTCCTCTTATTCACTTCCTGGGCAGTGTTCTCCACAAGGTCTGTCTCTTTCTCCATGCTGCCCTTCTGTTGGAAGCCTTGCTTCTCCTCATCTAAGATCTCTGAGGGCTTTTCAGCCCTTTGGTCTTTCTTCTGTGTGTCTTTGCCTTTGGAATAGGTGACACTGTCATTCCTGTTTCTCTCTTCCTCCTCTCCTCCAACAACTGCCTGCCTAGAGTTGGGCCCTTCTTCAAACTCTGCATTGTTTTTGGGCTCCTGGGTGTCATTGCTTCGGCCTTCATCTTCATTCTGGCCCTCCTCTCGGCTGGCACTGGTCATCTCCTCCAGATCTTCCCTCTCAGCAACAGGTTCATTGTCTTGCTCTGCCAGACTCCCTTCGATCATCTCTGCTCCTTCCCCTTCTTCTGGTTCATAATCACTGCTGACTGGGATCTTCGCCACAGATTGGCTCCCCTCAGTGGGAAGAATCTCGGAGTCTGCATCAATGAGGGGTTTGACCTCTTTCTTGTGCTCGAGTGGGTTGTCCTGAGATTCCAGATCATGGCTGTCTCCAGCATAATCCATGTCGGTGGAGATCTCTGACTCAGTGCTACTGTCACCATCTCTCTCCTCACTCCTTTCCTTAGTCGTACCCTCCTCTGCCACCCTGTCCTGGTCCGCATTCTGATCTTCATCTTCATCTTCTTCCTCCTCAGACACCTCCAGCAGGTCTCCAGCCAACACCTTCTCTCGCAATAAAATGGGGGCACTCTTATCCTCCAAAGACCTGGCTTCTTTGAGCTGGACCTCGCTTTTGTGGTAGCTGATGTCTGCGTCCTCCTGCTCCTGACTGTCGTCCTCAAAGGTGATGGATGTAGGGAGAACCTCTTCCTGTTCTGGGTCAGCCTCCTTTAGAACAGACTGGACCAAAAGACAAAGAGCCAGTTTTGCAATTGCACATTAATCCTATTCCAATACTAAATTTCATTTTTAATAGAAAGTCTCAAATCAATAATTTAGACAAGGACTAATCTAAATCTGAAAAAAAAACTGGTATGATATTTGATCACTTCTTTTATATTACAGAATATCTATGAATTTTGTTGCATAGAGACACAGTGCATTATTTTGGATATTTCTGGCCCAAGTAATGCAACCTAAAATAGAATATTTAAAAAAACCTTGTTATAACTTCAAAAGAATTCATGATAAAATGCAAGAAAGAAAGAGGTTCAGTGTACAATGAGGAGAATTTTTTTCAATTACTCACCAAGATCTTTTGTGAATCTTGTGGTTCATCAAGAGGTGCTAAATTTTGGTGGGTACTGTGAGGTTTGCTTCTGACCTTCAATAGTTTCAACACCACAAAATGACAGTGATTAATTAAGGGGCAATTAAAGACAAATGAATCCTGAAAACAAAACTCAGATTACATTCAGAATAATTATATAGAGCCATCAACTGTATATGTATTGCTGTATACCAGGGATCTCCAACCCTGTCACTGGAGAGCTACCATCCTGTAGGTTTCCACTCCAACCCTAATTCAAGACATCTGATTCAGCTCATTAGCAGGTCATCAATGTCTCTAACTGGGAAAGAAGGTGTGGTTTGATTTGGTTGGGGTAATAACCTTCAGGATGGTATCTCTCCAGGAGCAGGGTTGGGGACCCCTGCTGTATACTGTATGTTCTAATGCTCATTTACCAAATATTAGTTTCATGGACCTAGAAAAGAGTACTTTCCACCTAGTCTACAGAGAAGCAAGCATATAACAAAGTGAATAAAACAAACTTACAGTGGTAGCTAAGGCTGATGCCAAAAAGTGAAGAACCAGGAGGTGAATCTTCATTTTTCTTTACTATTTTACCTGAAACTATGAAATAACTATTATACAATACACTCATTTATTCCTAGACAGCATACAGTTGATTGGCCAGTTCCTCCAGGCATGTGTGGGGTTACTGGCTGTGCACTTGGGTCCAACAGCTGCATGGGTGACTATACTGTAGCTGGAATTTCCGATCATCTGAGTCCTAGTGAACTACCTTGGATACCAGACATCAGGCTGCGCCTCAGCACCAACATGTTTAATAAGCAAGCATTAACATCAAAATGAATCTTTGAAGATGAAAGCACGTTTTGTTCTCAACTCTAAGTCATCTATCAACACAACTATTTCTTGAAGAAAAAAAATGCATTCACCTGTGTTTTCAATGAGAAAAGAAATGCCCACTTGTAAGAACTGCTCATACAAAAGCACCAACAATATTGCATTTGCTTTTCACAAAGGCTGGATTGCACTATCATTGAAAATTAAATACCTGCAACATTAATAGATTTGAAAGCTTGATTTCATACTGCCTAGTCAGTGAGGTGAGGTGAGTTTTTTTATGAAAGGGAAATCCATTAAACCGTTAGTATTTTTATGTATTTTTGCGATAAGCAACAGCATTTGAAAATGCATTCCTCTCTGAAAAGCAACCATCTCATGTACTCCATAGTCTCCTTGTGAATATCAGAATCAATCTGTGCACCATCCTTTGCAGACAGGCCTAAATCAGTGGTCTTAGTAGTCAAAGCAACGAGATCTGAGATATTCCCAGTTCAAAAGTCACATTGAAAGCCTGGCAGGCTAAAGTAAATAGTCGAGGGTGCTGGACTGGAAAGAGAATCCCCAAAATACACACACACATACACACATGCACACACACACACACACACACACACACACACACTTTTTTGTCTCCTGGTCAGAACAATGTCATCATTATTGCATCTGCCCTAAAGAACAATGCTTGAGTGGTTCAGTCACACAGGAATGAAAATACTGCTTGCCAGAGATGATAAATGGCATGGAAAAATGTGATGTTGCTTCCAAGCAACTTCCAAGCTATGCAAGCTTGTGTGGGTGTGTGTGTGTGATATATACACACATATACACATATACTAGCTGCTACCCACTACCCAGAGTGAAATTGCCTTTTTTTTTTTTTTTTTGCGTGCGTGACCGTTTTTCAAAAATCGAGTGACGTCAAGTCCTTCCTGGTGTCCAAGTGGATATTCACTAAAAATTTGGTGATAATCGGTTGAGAAATGTAGGAGAAAAACGTGTACATACACACAGACAGACAGACAGACAGACAGACATCGACCTCAAATATATTATAAGATATATATTTTTTTTTTTCATTACGTATAATGAAAATTTTGAAGTCCAGTATAAGTGAATTCAGCATTTTTATTTTATATTTAATTTTGTCAGACATTAAAATTTTTAAACTACTGTAATTTCAAAAGTGTAAGGTAAATATTGAAAAAATCTCTTTACTATACTCAGTAAACACAAGCATACTAAGTATGTTTATTATTATTTTAAGTGTATGCTTTTGCTATGCCATTGCCAAAGAAAACAATTAAATTTTGTTCTCGCTCAATTTCATGAAGTTAAAACTTTCAGTCCACATAAACTAAGTTAGTGCTTGAAAATGAACTGAACATGTACTTTCCAAGCATTCTTTGGTGTCCCACTTCAGATAAATTACATTGCAGGCATTTAGCAGACACTGTTTTCCAAAGTGTATGTAATGGGACCAAAAGTGCTGAAAATCCCTGAGGAAAATAAAAATTGATATTGCCAAAATGGCCACAGAACTTAAAGCCTGTAGTAACCCTGTTGTGCAAACTGAAACAGTTGAGTAATCCTGGCAGAACAAAGAAAGCTCCACATCATTAATAGTTTTTTTGTCTTTCAAAACTCACTTCAAAAACCTTTGTTCAAACTACAGTTAACACAAAAATGCCAAACATATCAGCATGATACATGTTAGAAATCTTTAGTTTATAAACTAAGAAAAATGATATGTAGCTACATATTTTTAAAGTTTAGATTTAATTGCTGTGAACATGTACGAGGGCTTACCTGTGGGTCTTCAGGCAATGAAATACAGCTCAAATGGCAGAGTAAAAAAGAAGTTTGTAGATAGCAGACACACACAGCCAATGCAAGGAAAAACAAAATCCTCTGCTCCTTTTATTCCTGGCTGCCTATCTGTAATCACTGAGCAGGTCTGCTCAATGGGCAATGGGCTCAATGAGTTCCAGTGGTAGCTGACAGCCTGTCTCTAACAGCTAACAGTACAAACTGCAAGAAAACAGGGTGAATGGTAGAGTGTTGTATTCAATAAAGATATTTTGGATAGCTTTTTTGTTTTATTATGTCTATTTTTGTTTGTTATAGAATAAATACATAGCAAAGGTTTAAAACTATTCAATTTTGAGATTAAAGTCATGTAATGTAATTTCAATAATTAATTTTTTATCAGCATATTTTTACAGAGGAGCCTTAAAAATTATGAGTGCATTTACATAATGGTAATATGACACAAATTCTACTGTTTACAATTGATTGAATTGTTTAGAAAATATTCTGATGCAAATATATATGGGTGTTTCCATGCTAATGGGCAATTGCGTTAGGCGTCCTTTATGAACAACCATAATTTTCTCCTTAGTTAATAAATATATTTTATAATTGCATTGCACAATTTTATAATTGCATCGCACTTCTCTGTGTTGTATTCCTCACATATAAAATAAATAGTTTTAATTGCCAAATGCAACCAGTTGTGAAGTTTAGTTGCTTTCTGTCTATATTATTTTTGTGGGAAAAGTATGACGTGAAATCAGTGACCCAACTTTATATGCCTACAGCCGAGAAATCACAGGATGCAATAACCCTATGTTTTTACAGAAACGAAACTGTACATTTTCAATAATGTGTACTGTTGGGTTTTTTTCCTCAACCATTTTCCCCAAATCGCAGCTTTTGTTATTACGTAGCGTTACCAGCTTCCATCCTCGCCGTTACAAAGGTAAATGGCCGAATGCCTGGTAAGGATAAAAACCTGAAAAAAATCTGTCACTCTCAGTAAATAGTATTACAATACTGGTCTTACAAGGTAAAGACTTTTCCTCAGGTTTGGAATGGATTTTAAGATAAAGCTTTTTAAATTTCACCAAACGATTTTCCGTCTCATTTTTCTTACTTTCGAACGAACCCAAAATCTCTCAAAGTTTATCAGCGGCTGGTCCAACGGAGGCCAGCTTTACTTCGTTTAGCTTGCGCCTGCGTAATTCATGATGTTGGAGCGTGTGTACAACTGTCAGTGATTCCCCTCAGTCATTTTCCTCAAATTTTTTTTATTCCGTCCAGCAAAGTGATGAAAGCAATAATGTTACATGCATAAATGAATAATGAGCTAAATAATACTGAACAGTAAGTAAATGTTTTTAACTATAGAACGCTGTTAATATTGTGACTTTAGAGGGAATTTTGTGCGAGTTCTGGCGACACGGCCGTACATTGTATTGTACGTGGGCAAGCAATACATTGCATTTGGACGGAGTGTGTTTGCGTACTTTCGTAACACAGATGGAAGCAGTGAATCCATCTTTTCTTTTGAACGTTATGCCAAAATCCTGTTGTTATCCAACCCAGAACTCTTGTCAGTGTTATGGCCCCAATTTGTTATTACAATTTACAACACAACAGCAACAGCAAGGGATGACAGACACAGTTTTAAAAACTTAACCACATTTAATGAACAAAGACAATAACAAATAACTACTCTACTATCTACAACTAAATGACCAATATTGATTAGAAAACAAAAAAAAACAGAAATATTTACAGTCCTTGTGGGTTTGCTGGTGATGTCCTGGGCAAGGAAAAATGCTCTGGGGCACAGGCAAAAATCCACAATAGAAAACTTCGCAGGTCTTGAACAGAATGACAGGTCTGGTCACACGTATCCTTCTTCTTGCAATTTCTCCTACTACTTTACTGTCTCAATTCTTTTCCTTATATACTCTTTTGCAGACCCCACCCACATTTAGACCTCTTTTTTTTATTTTCGGGGACTTGCCCCAGTCATGACCAGGACATGTCTGAACCTAGCTCCAGTCTGAGCTTCACAAAAAAAAGGTAAATACTGTCATCTAGTGGCCTCTATTCACATTACATCAGCGAAATTTATAGAAAGAATTGGATTAATTTTTTTTTTTGATTTTGATGGATCACAGTGTCTGACCATGGTCATGCCGTCAGTCAGTGTTTTCCCCAGGAAATTATCAGTTTAACGTTCGTAACTAGGCTTTGTGGACGGAATGCCCCTCATTCTGTCTTGTTTGAACATAATGAGTGTTCTCTACCGTCTCGAGACTATCTCTCCACTCCGTTACATATTACATATGTACGGGGATAATCCCCTAGCTCGTCAGGGTACGTGGATATTTCTTTAAGACACACCGGCTTGCCCGGTCACGCCCCACGGTTACCTATAAAGCACCTGTGCTGGCATGAAACCAGTGATTGTTTGATCTCCACCTAGTCAGGGTGCAGCATGTGACAATCTTCGTATAAAAGGATAGTCTGTTGAGGGGATATAAGCGCTAGATCCACTTACCTGCTTTATAGTAGTTGGGCGTCTGTCTGCGGGCGGCCTCCCTGGATTGCTGTTTCCCTCGCTTCCTTTCTTTCTGCTCCGTTGTTAGTGATTACTCCCAGTGACGGTGCTGCTATCTTTCTCTCTCCCGGTTATGGCAACTGTATTTCCCCATACCGGTGTATTGCTTGTGGTCTCGTGAGCTAATACATCTGGTGGGACGTTAAGTCGGCTAACAGTCGGGAAAATAGTCTATCACAGTTGAGCCAGCATTAAAAAAGAAAAAGAAGGGACTTCCAGCAGCGGTGAGTCCCCGTACCGACGTATTGCTTGCGGTGTCGCGAGCTAACGCGTTTAGCACCGCGGGACCCATGCTGAGTGCAGACATAAGTCTGCTAACAGCGGGTGAAGAAACCCCTCTCTAACCAAGCCCACCTATCATTCTCTACCTCCGGTACACAAGCACACAGAAAAGGCAGAGGCCATAACCTGAGGTGGCTAGACTGAGTCCCATGAAACGAATTGCTGGCGATTGCCAGCTAAGGCGCTCAGTGGTGAGGTCCGTGTTGAGCGCAGACCCAGTCGCCTAACAGCAGACGTGTTCTCTCTTTCCATTTTTTGTGACAAGAATAATATAAAGTCCACAAAGCTAGTTGCGTTAGCGCGAGGCTTGGGCTCACCTGAGCTCTGGATGTTCCCATCCCTGAAAACCTCATGCCGCCAACCTCACGCTTTGAGGAGGATGTAGCGGTGCGTCCCACGCCAGCGCAGGTGCCCCTCCTGTCAGATTTTAAGGACCTGGTGTGTAACCAATTTGAGTTGCCAGCAGCCACGCGCAAATGGTCTGCATCATGTAGACAACTGTCAAACATGCATGCCGGGGAGCAAGTTGCCTGCGGGTTGCTCCATCCAGTGGACCAAGCCCTCGCCCCGCTGGTTTCTCCCTCCAGCTCTATCCTTGGTAAAGCCACCTGCCCTAGTAGGAATTGCAGGGTTATGGATAGCCTTCTTACTAAGCTGCACAAAGCTATGGCAACACAGACCCGGCTGGCTAATACTGGGGCAATTATGTCCCTCTACCTTTGTCAGCTGTCCCATCAGCTGCAGGGAGGTTCTGAGGATCCCAGCACTGTGGACGGGCTTCAGGCAGCATCCTCCTACCTTTCAGCACTTATGAAGGAGCAGGCAGATGCTGCAGGCAGAGCTCTGGCATCATTTTGGGTTGTTAGGCGCCATCTGTGGCTGTCCCAATTCCAGCTACAACAGGGAGATCGGGACTGTTTGCTGAAGCTGCCTGTGGACCCTTCAGCTATGTTCGGTCCAGATGCGGCTACTATGCTACAGCAGGCAAGGGAGAGCTGCCGCTGTGCACAGGAGGTTTCAGGTAGCGTTTCTAGACGCACCAGGGCCTCAAGGCGGACTAGAAAGCCCGTTCCACAACCTACTTCGAACATGCCGGCATGGGGTCCAGGGGACCTCAGGCCCCAGCTAGATGCTCTTCGTCGGCGTAAGAGTCGCCGGCAGGGGAGAGGAGGAAGACCAGCTGCTAAAACTCAGAAGTCCTCAAAGCACCCCCTTCCTGACAATTCACGTAGCCCGACCAGCCAGGCTCCCATTTCAGCCCATCACAAGGCAGCATGGTTGGCTTTGGGGGCAGATCCATGGATTGTGTTCACCATGACTCAGGGCTACTGCCTAAAATTCTCCCGCAGACCCCCTGTAACGAGGTTGGCTACCTTCACCACTGTGAGCAACCCTCAGCATGCAGAGGAGCTGCGAGCAGAACTGTCCACCCTTTTGGCGAAGTGTGCCATAAGGGAAGTGGAGTGCGGGAATCACCAAGCTGGGTTTTACTCCCGCTATTTCTTGGTTCCCAAACGGGATGGGGGACTTCGTCCGATCCTGGACCTCAGGGAGCTCAACAAGTTTCTTTGCCCCCTGAGATGCAGGACGTTGACAGTCCTCAGGGTGAGGCAAGCCATCACTGCGGGAGACTGGTTTGCCACCATCGACGTCAAAGACGCTTACTTCCAGATACCTATCTGGCAGGGGTACTGGCGCTTTCTGAGGTTCGGCTTCGAGGACAGGGTTTTCGAGTTTCAGGTTCTAACTTTCGGCATATCCCTGGCTCCTCGGACGTTCACCGGTCGCATGGATGCAGTCCTTGCACCTATGAGGCAGCAAGGGCTGAGGATCCTCAATTACCTCGACGATTGGCTGGTCAGTGGGGTCTCGGAGAAGCGGTGCCGTTATCATGTGGCTTTGTTCCTGAAGCACATTCGGGGCCTGGGGCTGATCCTGAACTACAAAAAGAGCAGGCTTCAGCCTTCCCAGGTGACAACATTTCTGGGCATGGTTCTGGACTCCAGGAGGGCGACTATTGTTCTGACACAAGAAAGGCAGCAGACCTTCAAAAACTGCTTCTGCCACTTCCAGCTACAGTCCCATGTCGACTGGGGGCTCTGCCTTCGTGTCATGGGCCTAATGGCGGCAATGGTGCAGGTAGTCCCTCATACCCTCCTGCACATGTGACCACATGCCTGCTGAGTTTGGGTCTATGTCCACAGGGGTCCCAGCAGACGAAAGTGGGGGTTTCCTGGAGGCTTCACAGAGCCCTCCGCTGGTGGAGGGACTCGGCCAACATAGAGAAGCGGAGTGGTCTGGGACCGGTGGTCTATCGCCAGATGGTCTTCACAGATGCATCCTTGGTAGGTTTGGGTGCCGTCCACGAAGGTTGTGGAGTCAACAGCCTGTGGACGGGCTAATGGGTTAATCGGTATATAAATGTCCTGGAGCTGAGAGCGGTTTTTCTTGCACTCCGGTATTTTCTGCCGAGGCTGAGGGCTCACCACGTTATCGTCAGGACCGACAGCACAGCTACGGCGGCTTACATCAACAGGCAAGGGGGCCTTGGTTCACCTCTCCTATGCAGGATGGTAACCAAGCTGTGGCAGTGGGCTCATCCCCTCTTCTGCTCACTCAGAGCTGTACACGTACCAGGTCCGTCAAACACGGCAGCGGACATCATGTCAAGGGGGGGTCCGAGCCCAGGGGAGAGGAGACTCAATCCTCAGGTGGTCGAGGATCTGGCATCGCTTCGGCAGTGCGGACGATGATCTGTTTGCCTCCAGAGAGTCGACACATTGCCGACTTTTCTTCTCCCTAAGAGACGACAACCCACCTCTGGGTTGGGATGCTCTAGCGCACCCGTGGCCCCAGGTCCTGCTTTATGCCTTCCCTCCTTTCACCCTTCTCCAGCCTCTTCTTCGAAGGATTTCATTGGAAGGGTCAAGGCTGATCTTAGTGGCTCCTCTCTAGCCCCACATGCCTTGGTTTGCGGCAAATTCCCCCTCTCCTGGACGGAACACCATGGGAACTCCCACTTTGGCGGGATCTGCTGTCTCAGGCGAGCGGAACCCTGTTCCACCCCTTTCCAGCGGGGCTCAGGTTGGTGGCCTGGCCCCTGAGAGGGAGGGACTCCTGGCTTTAGGCTTTTCAGAGCCTGTGGTGAGCACAATGCAGGAAGCCCGGGCACCATCCACTGGGGCCGCCTACGCATACCGTTGGGGATTATTCACTCGTTGGTGTGTGGCACACCAGACAGATCCTGATTCAGCCACAGCCCGGGAAATCCTGCTGTTTCTGCAGTCTCAACTGGAGATGGGAATGCCTGCTGTGACCCTCCGGGGTCTAGTAGTGGCAGTCAAGGCTGTTCGTGTTGGTGGCCGCGCACTTTTTGCAGATGACTGCTCCTTCATCTCCAGGTTCCTTAGAGGTGCACAGAGGCTGACAGTCCGGAGAACTAGACCTTTGGTCCCTCCTTGGGACTAGGATTTGGTCCTCAGGGTTCCTAAGCATCCCCCTACGAGCCCCTTGAAGGTGCTAGTTTGAAATGGCTTTCCCTTAAAACTGCATTTCTGCTAGCTATGGCTTCAGCCAGGCGGATAAGTGAGCTCCATGCCCTGTCAGTCCACGGTGACTGCTGCAGGTTTTCGCCAGATGGGGCAAGTGTAATTCTCCGCCCCAACCCGGCATTCCTGTTTAAAGTCCTGTCGGAGTTGCACCTGTCTCAGTCGGTTGAGTTGCGGTCGTTCTCCTCCTCTGGAGAGAACCAGGAGGTGGAGCAAAGCCTGTCTCTGCTGTGCCCTGTTCGAGCTCTAGCAGAATACATATGGCGTACGCAGACCCTCAGGAGGTCCAATCAGCTCTTCATCTGCTTCGACTCCAACTGTTCAGGCAGGCCCCTGTAGAAGACTAGGCCGTTCCGATGGGTTGTGGACACTATCCGGCAGACTTATGTGCTCTCTGGTGCACCTCTCCCACCCGGGGTCCGAGCGCACTCGACTCGTGGCATGGCTACCTCATGGGCCTTGTAGCGGGGAGCATCTCTTGCTACTATATGTGCTGCAGGCACATAGTCGTCTCAACCCACCTTTTCAAGGTTCTATCGCCTGAATGTAGCAGCCAGTCCCTCCTTTGGTGAGCAGGTGCTGGCTGTGGCCCCTCGGTAAGGGGCAAGGTATGCCTCTTTTTCCTCCTTGTTTGTCTCCCTTGGTCAGCTTAGAGACTTGCGGGCTGATCTGAGTGGCCATTATGTTCATAGCTATTGACCTTTGCAGCTTGTAGGGCCTCAACCTGTGTTTCTTGGGTCAGTTTTGCATCTTGCGGACTGACCAAAGCAGCCCTCCTGCCTCTCAGGCTTGGCCTTTGCGACTTGCATGGCATTGACCTGGGTGGTATGTAAATCGTGTACATTTGTAAATAGTTTGTTTGTTCCACTCGGTGTTTGGGTTTTGGGTTGCACGGTCTCCTCACGGGGTGTCTTAAAGAGTACCCCGTACATATGGAATATGTAACGGAGTGGAGAGATAGTCTTGAGACGATAGAGAACGTATGGTTACATTGTAACCTTAGTTCTCTGAGTGAAGAGACTATCTCTCCAGCTTTCAGGCCGCTCGGAGACGTGTTAATCAAACTATCACTGGTTTCACGCCAGCACAGGTGCTTTATAGGTAACTGTGGGGCATGACCGGGCAAGCCGGTGTGTCTTAAAGAAATATCCACGTACCCTGATGAGCTAGGGGATTATCCCCGTACATATGGAATATGTAACGGAGTGGAGAGATAGTCTCTTCACTCAGAGAACCAAAGTTGCAATGTAACCATACGATTTCTGTCCATTTGTTCGAAAGTGATGTCAAAATCCTGTTTTTATCTGCAGTTATACTCGGGTCAATTTTATTTTGATGTGGTTTGAACACTGTGACGATCATGGTCATGTCATCACTCACTATTTATTCCCCGAAAATTTACATTCGTAACAGGCCTTTGTGGACGGAATGCCCCTTATCCTCTGTCTGTTGTTTCAACATAATGGGTAATTTCCGTACATTTGTTTGAAAGCTAACTTGTCATGTATTCCCATGATAAGGCTTTGAGGACCCTAGACTATGTGGCAATAGGTTTCGGCCATCATCCTGCAAGCATTTCAGCTATTGTTTTTGTACGAAGCGACGTTCACTGAGCAGCCGCGTGAACTTTTTGACAGTCACAGTCAACAGTTCTGACACAGTTTCACAGCTTACCCTAATCCTATGTAATATTAACATGCAACATTTTAATAATAATGCCCAGGGACTTTGATAGACTGTGAAGGCTAGTGTAGTAATTGGCTGATAATATCATTTCAGGACCACCATAATGTCAGCGGTCATAGTATAGTTGTGTTCCTTCAAGCGGAAACGGCCCACTGAAGCTGAAGATGACTATGATAGGGATACTAATCCTGGCCTCTCAAGTCAAGCACTGTACATGAGGCATTACAGGCAGAAAACGAAGGCTGATGAAAATAAATATAATGTTTTCAGGGCTAGGGAAACAGAGAGAGTTAAACAATACTGCAAACATCAGTCAGCAGTTCAAAAAAACCAAGAGAGGGAATCCGCAAAACTCCGGATGAGAAAAAAAGGTTTGAGAAAGTCCATATCACAACCACAGATTTTTCACCTTACGTGGCAGTTGGCAGGAGTGTTCGAGTAACCAGGTCAGACTACTTCAGCGACAAAAATGGAAGGAAGCAAAAAAAAGGTACCGTGCCAATCTGAGCTCTCAGAAGAAACGTTGTATAAGAGAAAAAGAGAGGGAAAGAAAATGTGCGAAGAATGTGCATCAGGTACAAGCAGAGTCTGAACCAGTCAGAACAACTGACATGACTGATCGGGGTGTGGACCGTGATGGAGAAGACCCAGAACAGCAAAGTTTTCCATCTTCAGTGGGTAAGCGAAAAGCGGTAGCCCAGGCCAAGAAGGCCTTGTCTCAGAATAGCAACAAATGTAGATGTGCCGGCTGCCCTTGTGGAGAAGCCATCACCACTTAAGAAAGCAAGATTGGGCGGGCATGTTGGGGATCAGGAAAGAAACTGCTATCCTTGAAGCTGTAAAAAAACCTGTAAATCAATGGGGAGGAAAGAAAAACGAGTGTTTGTTGCAAAACTGGCTACATGTAGTTCCATCACACGCCGTGGTATGAAGAAAGAGGCCAGCAAGCATCTTAGGCTTCGGTGGAAAATAATGCACAAATATGTACAACTAAAACAGCTGAATGGTGATCAAAAGAGAAGGTCGGATGCTTTGAGTGTTGATGTGAAGCAAACCACTGTTGAGCACTGCCACCGGTCGGATGTTTCCACTACAATGCTGAACAAGAAAACCATAGGAAAAGATGAAAAGACTAGGCAAGTTCTCCACCAGTCACTGGATAAGACATACAAATCCTTCAAAGCTGAAAACCCTGCCATGAAATTTTGTTTCTCAAAGTTCACATCATTACACCCAAAGAATGTTCTCCGAAAAAAGCAAGCAGAACTCTTTCAATTTCTGTGTGAATACTGTCGAAATATGGAACTGAAGCTGAAGTTCATAAATATGCTGGCATCACAATACAAAGTGAACAAAGGGGTACAAGACAAGTTTCATGCAGTAGACATAACCACCTGTTGGAAGATTTCACATGCTGGATTGTGTGGACCGGAATTGCAGTGAATGTGGCACTGAGAAAATGGTAAAACATTTGAAACCGCTGAAGGATGTACTCGGTGAAAAAGAATTGCACTGGCAGATTCGGGGCAATGGTACCTACAAAGGGAATAAATGTAAAGCTTTACTTCGTTATACAGGCACCTTCACTGACTTTCAGCAGGAGCTTCTGGAAGAAATTGAGTCGTTTGCATGTCATTTTTTTCAGGCACATTGGCAGCAAAGTATGTTCTCCTTGATATCAAACTCCCCACCAGAGAAATCTGCCGTGATTGTGATGGACTTTGCGGAGAATTATTCATGTCTGATAAAAAACGAAGTTCAGTCGGCCCATTGGGCAAAGATGATGGCCACTATACATCCAATGGTAGCTTTCTACCCATGTAATAGGGAGAATTGTCAGAGCGGAAAGGTCCGTGTGAAGCCATCGATATCATTAGCGAGGACATGACACATGATTAACATGCAGTTGCCCATTTTCTTGAAATCGCTACTGTCCAATTGCAACATGTTTGAGGAATTGACGTGGAAAGACTAATTCAATGGAGTGATGGGTGTGGCGCCCAGTAGAAGTCCCGTATTGCCTTCACTGACATCTCACATAGTATGGAAGACCTGGGTATTACACATGCTGAAAGCCACTATTTCGGTTCAAGACACGGCAAAAACCCTTGCGACGGAGAAGGGGGAGTAATCAAAAGTTATGTCACCAGAAGTGTCAAGTCAAATCCAGATAACAAAGAATGGACAGTGGATCATGCAGATGCATTTTTCTAAATTTACCGTAACAGCTTGTCAAAAGGTGCATACCTAGAAGATGGAAGGTGCAACTATTCTAGGAGGATGTTCTATCTTGTTAAAGAAGGCAAGATAGACCGGAACCGGCTAGAAAGAACAGATGTTAGGACAGTTGGTACAAGGAAACTGCATGCAATTGTAGGTCTTTGTCCATATAATATCGCAACAAGGAGGTTGTCATGCTTCTGTGATGGCTGCCTGTATCCCAGCAAAGGAACGAAGTGTGAAAACCCTGACTACATCAAACCTTGGAGTAAGTGCACCATTTCCCAAACAGCAGTACAGCCACCACATCAAGTGAATTCATCCAATGATCAACATGTGATCAGGAACAGCAGGAGAAACCCAGTCATGCCAGTTGATTGCCAAGATGATTCCCATCTGGACACCGTGGTTCCTCTTGGTAAGATTTTGAAGGTCTTACAGCTGACCTGGGTGAGCTTACAATCAAGTGTTTGCATTGTTGTAATAATCATTGTGACCATTCTATTTTTCAGAGAAATCGAGCTCCTAAAATCTAAAGGCTTGCTAGCCATGTCAGCAGGGCGCGTTTTGTAACTATTGAAGCTACATGTATTGATCTGCAACGTAGTGCACTATATTGTGTGTCCCTGAACCCCAAAAGAAATCATGGGCATCTCTGATTCTTCTTTTAATGCTCTTAACTGGTTCATGGGCTACCTTTTCCAGAATTTTATTTCTGTGTCTTACAAATTATACAAAATGTCTCTATACCACTTGCTGAAGCAGATGGGCTTGATATCTCTGTCTCCAAAATTATTGACTCACTAACCCACAGCAGTAATAACAACACTCCCCTAGGTGAAGTACTAGTAGATGACCTCCAGGAAAATAAGGTACATATAATTTGCATCTCATTTAGGTCTTTGAAATATATTAAAAAATACTTTATAGGTTAAGTGAGTTTCATACCTCTCACCTCTTTGTCTCCTCCATTGTAGGATGCTGAACTTATAGTACTGACGTTGACACTAGAAGCAGCACCACAGAAGACTGATGTCAAGAATAATGATACCACTCTCAGCATTGGTGAAGAAGATGGCCAGACTAATGAACACAAGAGCAAAGCAGAGCGTGGCATATGCCCCCGCCTGTATGTTGATCAAGGGCATATTGAGATGGCTGCTGTGGCGGCCATATTAGATATCGCACAACGCTGGTTTTCGAAAGGAACCCAATATGCCATTAAGAAATGGCATCAATCTGACGAGGGAGTCTATAGTTATCCCCCGGAAACGAAAAGTTAACGGACGGACGACGGACGGACATGGCGTAGACATAATACCGTCTTTCCTCTTTGGAGGGCGGGGGCATAAATATGCATCATAGGCTGCAGTAATGATTCCAACGTGCATGCGAGGGGAGGTCATTCAAACTGCTGCATACATTCACATGTATATGCTCATCAAAGTAGCAATTAAAAGGAGTGAGTCAATATTTAAGCTAGTGGTTGCAGTAATTGATGCACAAGGCCTTGTAAGTTCCAAATTTGAGAGAAATGAAAAACAGAACTTACCAGTAAAACCTTCAGTGGTCAGTCCCAAAACATCACCAAGAACAGGTATCAGTTGGATCAGGTGTTCTTCAGTTTCCGCTGCGGTGGCCATAATAAATATCGTATGGGGCCATATTGGATATCGCACGACGCTGGTTTTCGAAAGGAACCTTCCTCCAGCCACCCCCAATACATCAACAGGAAACGGCATCAATCGGACGAGGTGTTCTTTAGTTATTGGGCGGAAACGAAAATCAACATGGCTGCTGTGGCAGCCATACTGGATATCGCACAACACTGGTTTTCAAAAGGAACCTTCCTGCAGCCACCCCCAATACACCACCAGGAAACGGCATCAATCCGACAAGGTGTTATTTAGTTGTAGGGCGGAAACAAAAATCAAGATGGCTGCTGTGGCGGCCATATTGAATATCGAACAACGCTGGTTTTCGAAAGGAACCTTCCGTTAGCCACCCCAATATGCCACCATGAAATGGCATCAATCGGATGAGGCATTCTTTAGTTACCGGGCAGAAACGAAAATCAAGATGGCTACTGTGGTGGCCATATTAGATATCGCACAATGCTGGTTTTCGAAAGGAACCTTCCTGCAACCACCCCCAATACATTACATTATGATTATTATCATTAGAAGAAGAAGAAGAATCCTGCTCCGCTTGGGCTTGTCAGTGTCTACTGCGGCTCAGAAGTACCTGGTGGTTTACATCCCTCCAATGGGTAATGGGAAAGCTGCCACAGAAGTACCTGCGGCTCAGAAGTACTCAGAATACCTGGCTGCACTAACCCGGACTCCCCGCACATAGCCAGCACGTCGAGGTGGCCTGGATAGGGGTGCAATGGCTGTAGCTGGAGCTAACAGCTACCAGTAAGATCGTCGGCTAGGTGGTGATGGAACACGTCATGCGGGCCTTGCCATACTAGGCGAAAAAGCTGGTGAGGCATCACGCAGTGGCATCACCAGAATAGTTGGTCAACCTCTTGGAGGAGGTAGAGGCCACCCAGGAAAATGTTCCGTGGGCCTGAGAGAGCCGGGGCCTGAAGAGTCTCAGAGAATCAACTCACTCATCCAGGCCCAATCTTGTGGGACAACCGTGCAAGGAGAGGGCCACCGCAATCTGGGAACATGCTGCCTTCAAGATATGGCAGCTTTATTACTCAACGTAAGGCAGTCTTTGATCACCCGGGGAAGAGGGCTGGGGATCACCTGTTGAGTATCCGGCAAGGGTCCAGGTCCATGTTAGAGTAACTTATGCCCTCACTTACGTAGGTGGAACGAGCCAACCTTGCTCTCCATCTACCATAATGGCCTGCAGCCAGACATAAAAGCTGAGATGGCATGTCAGGATGATGTCACCACCCTGGTCTCTTACATGAACACCTCCATCCGCCTGGACTAACTATTACAGGGAGAGGCAAGGGGGTCACCACCAATACCAGCAGCAAACCATCCATCTACCTGGTACTGAACCTGAGCCCATGGAGATAAGAACCTTCAAACCCTCATCCACTGAGCGCCGAGAACGGAGGAAATGAGGCGCCGCCCCTGCAGGCGACTCTGCTACCAGTGTGCGTTTGGACGTCTGTGTTTTATGTGTTTCTAATGGCCCTTATTTCTGGATTTTCAGTGTGATTGATCCATGAAGACGTGTTCAAGGCTTCACTTAATAATCGCACCTTGGTCTACCTTCTGTGGTTGTGGACATTGATTGTTTGGAAAGCCGCTCAAACACTCCAGGTGAGGAAGAAGCCTGGCCTGCCTATCATTTCCTATAGCCCGCAGGAGCTTCTTCAGCTGCGGCTTTCTGTGCCAAGTGCAGTGGATCCTTAATTTCGATCTATCAGAAAACAAGCCTAAGGCAAAAGCAAGAGTAAAGAATAGAGGTAGCAGAGGAGATGTGCGGGTCAGGAACAATCAACGGGTATTTAAACCTGTAGTACCTTCTATCATTATGGGGAATGTCTATGGAGTTAAATTAATGCCAAAACCTAGTATACAAACCGAACATGTTTTACAAATGCACAACGATTCACAAACAAATCCAATGTGATTTGCGAATATAAAAATGATTCACGTGCAAACAAAGTGTGGTTTGCAAATATAAAAACGATTTGCGAACAAATACAGTGTGGTTTGCAACTATGAAAACGATTCACGTACAAACAAGGTGGGATTAGCAAGTATAAAAAACGATTTGCAAACAAATACAGTGTGGTTTGCAAATACAAAACACCATTAACAAACAAATGTATTCAGTTTTACAAATACAAAACGTACCGATTACAAGTATACGACGCGAACCATTTCCTACAAGTACAAATCACTTTTGGCAGTTTTCTACCGCTGACATGGCATAAAGGATTTTCTCACAAATGTCCTCACTGTTATTGTCCCTGTTAAACAGCAGGTGGGGCTATGACTCAATATCCTAGATCTCTACACCGTGAAGTTGAGCAGAATAGAGAACGGCCGCCAGCGACAACCGTGGGCATGAGGATGATGGCTGAGGCTACATAAAAACGCAGTGTCTACGTGTTCGAAATAACTCCGTGTCCGACAGTGGGATGGTGTCAATATAACTCTGTGTCCGACAGTCGATTATTGGTTTTGATCCCTTGAAGTCTACTGAATCTTTTAAATAGCCTATTAAACGTGAATGTTTGATCAGATGGCTCAGTTCTTCAAGATGGGTACCGAGAATTTCAATCAATATTTCTGCTTAAGCTCTGCTCAATAAAGTGTTCTGATTGTTTGTGATATATTTTTATTTTCCATTTTGTTATAAATCTGGGCCCGAATTCACAAAGCATCTTATCTTAGCGATAGGAGTACTACTCGTAAGACGCGCTAAAACATTTTATGTAGGAGTAAAATCTTAAAAGTAATTCACAAAACTGCTGAGAGCAACTTTTAGCCATCCGAGACACCGAGGGTAACGCTGCAACGATCTGTAGGCTGATATTATCCCACGCATACCGCTTGGATTTGCTGTTCACCTCCGAGCCAATTTTCCCCCTGATTAGGCTACACGCTTTCGCTCCAGCACGAACTGCTTCAGCAGCAGTAACTGGTCTTGGCTCCAGCTGGGCTTTTGCGTCATTTTTGAACTTACATCCATGACAGTTTAGGGCAAACAAACTTGAACGGCTCGACAATTAAATGATCGCAACAAATTCTCATTCTCATTGAGTAACAAGTAGCTATTGGGGCAAGTGATGCGTGTCATTAATAACTCGTTTAATGCTATTAATGTTTTTACAATGATCTTTTTCCTATGTACGTTTATTTGCCTAGAGCGTGATATGCGGGGACCGTGAATTGCAATTTTCAAAAGTGCTCAAAATCTTGAGCGTTATCTTACGCCAAATCTTCATACAGTCGACGCAATGTAACACATGAATGATTTGCTCAATCGTATCTGGATTTTAATCAAAAATTACTAGCGCGGAGAGGTTTATTTAAATGTTAGTGTTAAGGTTAAGGTTAGGCCCAGGGTTAGTGCAGTGTTTAAAATGGGGATCGTCGTACCTCTCTACTTTGAAATGCATTGGAAAACTGCCATACCCGTAACAACTGCCATTATTTTATGGGACAAACCAGCCACTCGGACTAGTTTCTCATTTTTTCCTCCATGGGTTGTATGTGGGATATTTTTTCAATGGGCTGCCCTGCCACCAAACAACCAATCACCGTGCTCATTGGCCCAAGACTCGTGCATGAGAATTGACGTCAGCCATAGCAACGTAGATTACTCCCGCCTATCTCAGAGCTGCCCCTATTCTAGGAGTTACCAATTTTCTTCACTAAAAGTTGCCCTCAGCGGTTTTGTGAATTTTAAGATTTTACTCCTACATAAATGTTTTAGCGCGACTTAGGAGTACTCCTAGCGCTAAGAGAAGATGCTTTGTGAATACGGGCCCAGATTTATGACGAAATGGAAAATAAAAATATATCACCAACAATCAGAACACTTTATTGAGCAGAGCTTAAACAGAAATATTGATTGAAATTCTCGGTACCCATCTTGAAGAACTGAGCCATCTGATCAAACATTCACGTTTAATAGGCTATCTAAAAGATTCAGTAGACTTCTAGAGATTAAAAACAATATTCGACTGTCGGACACGGAGTTATATTGACACCATCCCACTGTCGGACACAGAGTTATTTCGAACACGTAGACACTGCGTTTTTATTTAGCCTCAGCCATCATCCTCATGTCCACGGTTGTCGCTAGCGGCCGTTCTCTATTCTGTTCAACTTCACGGTGTAGAGATCTAGGATATTGAGTCATAGCCTCACCTGCTGTTTAACAGGGATAATAACAGTGAGGACATTTGTGAGAAAATCCTTTACGCCTTGTCAGCGGTAGAAAACTGCCAAAAGTGATTTGTACTTGCAGGAAATGGCACTCGTCGTATACTTGTAATCGGTAAGTTTTGTATTTGTAAAACTGAATACATTCGTCTGCTAATGGTGTTTTGTATTTGCAAACCACACTGTATTTGTTTGTGAATCATTTTTATATTTGCAAACCACACTGTATTTGTTTGCAAATCGTTTTTATATTTGCAAACCACACTTTGTTTGCACGTGAATCATTTTTATATTTGCAAATCACATTGTATTTGTTTGTGAATCGTTGTGCATTTGTAAAACATGTTCGGTTTGTATACTAGGTTTTGGCAGTAATTTAACTCCATAAATGTCCGCTCCCTTGTGAACAAGGTGGACAAAATGACAGCTAGTATCAAGTTTGACCGCATCGGCGGTGCAGTTTACTGTGCTTTTCGGAGACGCGGTTGTCTGATGGGATTCCTGATTCTCACGTGGAAATTGAAGGTTTTGCACTACACAGGATGGATTGAGATCGTGCCAGCATGGGTAAAAAATGCGGTGGAGGGGCTTATCTGTACGTGAGTGAAAGGTGGGGTCATACTCAGCATGTCACGGTAAAGGAGAGAGTCTGTGACCTTTTTTTACAATATGCTATTGTGAGCAATAACCGCTGAGCTTAACAGTAAGCACTATAGTAGTACATAAAGTCAGTGGTAAATCAATGGCTCACAGCTGCCAAGAGTATCACTGATATCAATGTATAAAGTACAGTATTTATAAAGTATTTATGAGTTCTTATTTTGAAGGACTGCAGGCCATTGCCCGTGATGTTTCCCACAATGCTGGCTGGAAGCTCATTCCAAGTGCAAACTGCTATGTAAATAAGTATATTTCCTGTGGAGTGGGTTCTTGAAACTGGTTCCTCTAGTGCATGACATGGCATGGCTAGGCTGGTGCAGGTTGTGCATCTGATGGTAGCATCCTCTTCAGGTCTGTAGGACACAAGCTATTGTGCATCTTGTAGAGCAAAGCTGTGGCAGCCACTTGACGTCTATAGTGAAGGGACGGTATATTAAGTTCCATTCTAGCCTGTTGTTCGTACACACCAATGATGTGTAATGCTTTCCTCTAGATGGAGTGTAGGAGCTTTAGTGAGGTGGTTGAAGCACCCATCCAGCACAAAGAAGCATAATCCATGACGTTGCGTACCTGGACCTTGTATACAGTAGATCTCCCTTTGGCATCGAGCTTATGGGCAACACGCCTCAGAGCTCTGTCCAGCTCTGGCTGCAATGTAGGAGATGCGTGTGGTCCAGGAGAGTTTTCTGTCCACAGTGCCTCCCAGGATTTCCAGCTCATCTTTCTACGCCAGTTTGGTGTGAAAAACAGATCTGACCTGCAAAAGTTGGAGTCCTTTTCCTTTTAAATGGTCATGGCTTTACATTTGGTTGGCTCAAAGGTCACTTTCCATTTGTCTCCCTAGCCCCTCATTCTCTCCAGGTCCCTGTTCAGGCTTGCAGTTGCAGCACTGCTGTAACCACTCCTGACTACACAGTAGAGGGTAGAGTCGTCTGCATACAGATACAGGGGGTTCTCACACCCATCACCCAGATCGTCAATGTTGACTGAGAACTGCAGAGGTTCCAGGATGGAGCCCTGGGTAACAGAGGCATTGATATATGTTGTAGCTGAGGATTGGCCAGATAGGACTACCTTTGCCAGCAACTCCCTTGCTTTCCAGGTTTGAGCACTGTCCATTGTGCCATACTTTGTCAAAAGCACCCTTGATGACCTGAATATAGAGCTTCTTGCAGTGAGTTGCCATACTTACTACCTGCCTCGAGAGTTCTCCCATGTGATTGTCCTAGTGGTTTACATCCCTCCAATGGGTAATGGGAAGGCTGCCACAGAGACAATATCGAATGTCACACATGACTTACAGTGCTCCTCTCCAGATGCGCTGGTTATCATAAATGGGGACTTCAACCACTGCTCTCTTTCCTCCTCTCTGCCATCTTTTAAACAAATTGTGTCATGTCCCACAAGAGATAACAAAACTATTGACTTGTTTCTTACAAACATTAAGGATGGTTTTGTCGCCAAGGCGCTTTCTATGCTGGGTCAATCTGAACATAAGTTGATATCTCTGACGTCACAATATTCACCTGTGATAGGGAAGCAGCCGAGTACGTTCAAAATAGTGCGGATTTGGTCTGAGGATGCCTGTGAAACTTTACAAGGATGCTTTGAATGCACTGACCGGTCTGTGCTCTTTGACTGTAACAATGATCTGGACAGTATCTCTGACAAATTCACTTGTTATATTAATGATTGTATTGAGTATGTGATTCCTTTAAAAAAATCTGAATCTACCCAAACAACAAAGTGTGGGTGCAAGTGAGGTTAAAGCTGCTACAAATAGAAGGTGGCTGCTTTATACAGTGGTGATAAAACCAGATTTAAAGCTGCTCAAAAGGAACTGAAAACCATTATGAGACAGGGCAAACAAGAATATAAAGAACGAGTTGAAAGACATATGTCCAGTAGCAACACAACAGGGCTTTGGAATGGTATAAAATCCATTACTGGATATGAAAGCAGTAATCCCAATTTTTGCAGTTCCTGTATAAATGCTAATGATACTAACCTTTTTTTTTTTTTTTTTTTGCAAGGTTTGATGAATTTTACTTCTTCCATGTACATGAGAATATTCTGTAATCATTTATGCTGAGCAGCTCTGAGGACTGTAGCCCAGCTATTACTTTTGACACTGAGGAGGTTTGTCAGCAGTTAAAGCGTATTAAGCCCAATAAGGCAGCAGGACCTGATAGTGTTCATTCACGCACCTTAAAAGAAATCTGTGCTGATCAGCTATGTTCTGTCCTTTACTCTATGTTTTTACTGTCTCTGTTTTCTGCAAAAATACCAGTTTTATGGAAAACATCCTCCCTGGTCCCCATCCCAAAGAAAGCCAATGTGTCCAACAATCTTGCAAATCTGAGACCTATAGCTCTAACATCACATTATGAAGTGCTTTGAGAGGGTTGTTTTGAATCATCTAATTGGGCAGGTGTCAGCCTTTCAGGATCCTTTGCACAACATTTACTCTCATCTTAAAACCACTGCCAGGTCTGTTAGGATCATGTCTTTTGATTTCTCTAGTGGTTTTAATACCATACAGCCACATATTTTATCTAACAAATTAACTGATTTTAAACAGTATATTACAACTATTGCCTGAATTTCACATCTTTTGTCACGACCTCAGTTTGTTAGGCTTGGTGACAAACTGTCTGACACCTTTTTAACCAACACAGGAGCATCTCAAGGCACAGTTTTATCTCCCTTTTTATTTTCACTTTACACCGCTGACTACAGACATAGTCAGCCATCCTACCTGGTGCAAAACTTTTCTGACGACACTGCTTTAATGGGTCTACATAACCAGGGCAATGATGTAGCCTACAGAAATGAGATCCGATCTTTCTCCAGCTGGTGTGACTCTAACTTCTTATAGCTAAATGTAGGGAAGACAATAGAGTTAGTGATCGATTTTCGGAGAAAGAAAGAGGAGGTCCTTCCGGTGACTATTAATGGTCAGTGTATCGAAATTGTCAAGTCTGCTCGACAATGTAAGGAAAGGACGCAAGAGAGAAGGCTCCCGGTCTACTATTCGCAATTTTATTGTTTAACTCGACGCTTTTCATCATGCATATGCTGTGTTATGGCCCCAATTTGTTATGACCCCAATTCGTTTTGACATTTACGACAGCAAAGGATGACAGACAAAATTTTCAAACTTAAACACATTTAATTAAACACTTTTAACTAATCTTCTATCAACTCTACTGACCAAGAGTCATTATATACAGAAATAAAATATTTACAGTCCCTTTGGTTGGGTTGCTTGGTGATGTTCCGGGTGAGGAAAATGTTCCAACACAGGCACAAATCCACTAAAAGCTTCACAGGTCTTGAAAAGAATGACAGGTCTGGTCACATGTATCTTTCTCCTTGCAATTTCTCCAACTACTTTACTCTCTCAATTTTCCTCCTTATATACTCTTTTGCAGACCCCTCCCACCTTTTAGACTTTTTTTTATTCTCTGGGACTTTCCATCTCAGACATGCCCAGGACATGTCTAGACCTAGCTCCAGTCTGGGCTTAACAAAAGAAAGGTCAATACTGCCATCTAGTGGCTATTATTCACATTACAGCTGAAACTGTTCTGAGATAGTTAGTTGAGAATTAGCTGAATAATAATGAGTAATTCTAAGTGTGCGAAATGAGTAAGTAGCGTACAAACCACGGCTGTGGCAAAGCTAGCAAAGTTTGCGGCTAAAGATCTTTCGAAAATGGTGGCCGAGAAAACAACTCTTGCGAAGGCTGCAACCACGGCAAGCATTTCTCTGGAACAACTATCAGAATTCCAGAAGCGGAGGCAAACTCTCAAGGACGATATTTCTTTCTTGATCCAAGAATTTACCAAGCCCCTTCAAACCACGTTAGACACTTTACAAACAACTATGAACTATGAACTCTTTTCAGAACCATCTTACCTCTGTGGAAACCACTGCCGGTGATAACTTTGAATGCCTAGCATCAGCAGAGACGCCATTAAAACTCTCCTAGCCCAGAATCAGGACAGAGTCGATGACATGGAACACCAGTCACAGAGAGCCAATATCCTTATAGTGAACATTCCAGAAGGCAGCGTGGACGACACTGACATGATTACCTTCATTTTGGAAGTGTTTTTTAATACAGGTTATGCGTCGCAAAGTTCTCACCGACCCGCCTAAACCGGAGAGGGCACACCGGACCCCAACTTTCAGATCCAGCGGTGGAACATCTCCGCGCACTTTCCTGGTGTGTTTCTCCCATTTCCAACAGAGGGAATCAGCACTACACTTGGCTAGGAATCACGAACTTCAGTTTCGAGGCACTGTAATAAGAATTTATCAAGACCTAAGCGCAGCGCTCGCTAAAAAGCGAGACGCATTGAACGGTATTGAACAAGCTTTGTACTGCAAGAATTATCGGTTCCACCTGTTATACCCAGCCCAGCTACAAGTGATGTATGGCAAGGATGCGATCACCTTCGATTCACCCGACGAGGCGCTGAAATTCTACCATCAGGCCTTTGATAAAGAGTAGACACGGACCATTTTTGCTCAGTGCTGGACCATAGGCTGGTAACTCTGAGAAGGAATACTGTCTGAATGGACATGAGGAAAATTATTTGAAGGTAATATCCTGTGCCAATTATTAATGCCTGCTGCATGTTTGAGAATTTATGTTATTCGCGTACATAAATACAAGACTGTTCTATAGCCCTGATTTTCTCCCCTGGAGACGATTGGCCTGGGTTTTACTTTAAGTCTCTGTTAATAATCGAATGGCATGTTCCGGTCTCATCTTTCTTTTTCCCGCATGCTATTATTTTCTGATAAAACGGTAGTTTCTCGCTAATGACTGGGTCTCTCTTGTTTATATATGCAGATTGAGTTATACCGGATGTTTTCAGTAGCAATGATAGCGGTATGCATAGTGATGTGTAGCCTGCAGCTTGTCTCTACAGGAGGAACAAGTATAGGCTTAGGGTTAGTTTCGTTTGTGTTTGGGATGTGGAAATGGGTTATGGGAAGAGCCACCCCTAGACTTTTGCAGTTGATAGATTTGAGCCCCCCTTTGGAAGTTTAAAGGCATCTAAACTCGAATCTCAGACGGGACGTTGAATGTTCAATGTTTACAAAAAAATCACTTGCTTTTGTTGACATCTTGCATTGTCACATGACCAATTTCATTCATCAACCAATGTTTTGTGTACACGCGTAGATAATCCTTCTATTTCGGTTTATTTCCGCAGGTGCAGCTCATCGCTGATTGGCCGATGAACAAAAACAATGGGTATCGACTTTAGATGCCCTTAAATTTAAGTTCTCACCATGTATCTAAATTTATTAACTTCATGATGTGGTCTCTAGTGATCAAACTGGCTTCATTCTAGGAGGACACTCATTTAATAATGTTCGCCGGCTTTTGAATATTATTCACTCTCCTGCATTGAATAGGGTGCCAGAGGTTTTTATTTTGCTGGACGCAGAAAAGGCTTCTGATTGTGTCGAATGTAAATTCTTATTCACGTGTTTAAATTAGGGCCGAATCCAAATTTATTTTATTTCCTGCATTCGACTTTTATTCACCTCACCCGAAGCTTCTGTAAACACTCACGGCACACAATCACAATGTTTTCAGCTCTCCAGGGAAACTCCCCAGAGCTGCCCCATCAGTCCTCTGTTATTTGCCCTAGCTATAAAGCCCTTATCTATTGCACTTAGATCACTGATGTCAATATGTGGAATTTATAGACGCAGTGTAGAGCATAGGTTATCAATATATCTTACCGCTCAAAAGTTTGGGATCACTTGGAAATTTTCTTGTTTTCCATGGAAACACATATGAAATTAGTCTAAATAGGAAATATAGCAAATGAACAGAACATGCTGACATTGTCTGAGTTACAAATAAAGATTTTAATGGAAAATGCTGAATATGTACTTCAAATTTTGCCTTCATCAAAAAAAAAAAACCACCTTCACTGTTGATACTGAAACTGGTGTTTGACAGGAACTATTTAGCACAGCTGCTAGTTGAAAACCTGTGAGGCCTCTTTGTCTTGAACTACACACACTCAGATATTTGTCTTCTTGCACAGTTGTGTATCGGGGCCTCCCACTCCATTATCTATGTCATAATTAACATTTTAAGGTACCACACAAACAAGTGATGGTATTCAAGAGGTAACTGGACTGATAATTTATATGGCCTCAGATTAACCATCAAGGGAAGTCGTCGTAGTCCTTCAAATATTCACCTATAGAATAAAAATGCAACAAACATGTTTCTCATTAAGGTTTTGACAGGACAATTGCATAGTATAAAAAACAATATAGAGAAAAACAATTAAAAAAAACCATCAATTAACAACTAAACCCATTGGGAGATCAAGTCAACAATTGGAGAATCTAAATGGTAGCCAAGAATAACAAGATTACCCAGATCTCTATAAGTCCTGTAATGATTCTATATTCATAGGCGGCCTTACCTATGTTTCAACCGTTTCAGTTGAAACGGGCCCCGCCCTCCAGGGGGCCCTCAGCTGCCAGGCAAGTATTAACATCTTATACATTGTCTGTATGAAAACATCCAGAGGCGCACAGCCAGGAAAGACAAACCGAGAAAATATTTGAATCCCCCAAAAAAGACAAATGTTTGGGATCCCTGAAGGCCACTCAAATTGGCTTATTTTGCAATGACTGATAAAAAAACCCATTAAGCCTTCTATGAAGGCATTGTAGCGCATTCCCCGCAGGTGCCTCGAAATCCCCCAGAGGGGGCCCCTTCTCTGAGTTACGGCGAATGCGAAGAGCATATACAGTTCGCGGTGGTCATAGTTATGGGTTTTCTCCGTCAAATTATGATAGTTGCATGGACACTGAGCTGGAAAAGAAGTGTCGTAATTATACTTTGTCAACAAATGATGGCAGCAAAAGAGCAATGGTACCTGATGCTCTGGGAATTTCGGTAATACAGTCGTTACTTTAGCCAATTTTGCTAGCGCCTCGGAATTATCAGTTGGCATGTGAACAAATAAAAAAGTAATTCCCTTGCCGCATTCCGGGGGTATTTAATATTGTATATAACAATGAGCATTGATGTTTACATTTTACAGCATAATTTATCAAATTTTTTTTTTTGCATTTTTTATACATTAAATTATCCATGAACATTATGGGAATGTCTGGATTCAGGCCAGGTCACGGTCTGGTAGCTTACGGATTCGACCCTGTCAAAATAGTTTCTGATAGGTAAAATGTGATGATAATTCGCAAAATTTAATTTGCAACATTAAAGAAATTAGGCACCTTGAAAACGAACGTATGCTTCCAAGTTCCAAAAAGTTATGGCTCTGAGGTAACTTCTGGCTACTCTATACCCGATTGTTTTGGGACGTAACCCAACCAAAGCCAATGAGAGGCGAGTTTTCTGGGACAAGTCGGAGTTCAAGCATCTCCATGCAGAAACAGCGGGCAGGGTCCATACTTTAAGAAAGATATAGGGGCTCTAGAAAAAGTTCAGAGAAGAGCCACTAAGCTAATTCCAGGTTTAAAAGATGAAAGTTATGAGAAGAGGCTGAAGACCCTTAATCTCTTTAGTTATAGGAAAGGGAAACTAAGGGGTGATCTTATTAAGGTCTTTAAAAATGTTAAAGGGATTAACTAAATTAATTATGTTGTATTCCTTAGACCAAGTGTTGTTAGTAGAACTTGGGGGTCACAAATGGAAGTTAAACAAAGGTAAATTTAGCACTGATATTCATAAGTATTTCTTCACACAAAAGAGTAATTTCGATGTGGAATAGCTTGCCTGACCATATTGTTGAGGCAGAAACCTTGGGAGTTTTCAAGAGCAGGCTTGACTTAAAGCTAGATACCATTGAGTCATTAAGTGTCTGAAGTGATATATTCACAATAGTACAAAGAAACTGGTGAGCCTAGGGGTCCATGGCACTGGTCCGACCTCCCATTGGTCTGACCTCCCATTAGTTCCCTTGCGCGATGAATAAACACACATGCCCCCCCCCCCCGGTGTGTGTGTGTGTGTGTGTGTGTGTGTGATGTGCGTTTCTGAGAGCTCTCTCTCTTTCTCTCTCTCTGTGGTCGATTTTGTTGGAGTCACGAGAGGTCGGACCAATGGGAGGTGGGACCAATGGGGTCATTTTGTCGGAGGAACGGGAGGTCGGACCAATGGGTCGTCGGACCAATGGGCAGTTTCGGAGCCTAGTTGGGCTGAACGGCCTGTTCTCGCCATTCATGTTATGTTAAATGTGAATGAAGTGCATCGTGAGGTGCACTAGGTCTTAATGGGTTGATAAAAATTTCCTCAAACTTCTCAAGAATGCATGCGATGCAAACAAATTGACACTCCACCACGCATTCACCGATTTACCTTACCTCACACTTTCAATGTGTTTTCGTCCAAAGAAATATGGATGGATAATATAATTTATTTTTTGGGGGTTTTGACAAAGATAAATGAGGTGACTCTAGCAACTTCGTGTTCGCAGGCAATCTTCTGTATTTAAAACAGTGATGAAGGTACGCTTTACACACGCTTTGGGAAAATGAATCAAAACTAAATCAACAGATATTTCTGATGATCACTATGTCATTAAGCATTCTTCTTTGCAAAAGAAAATCCATCTGAAAGCAACATTGACAAAGTTTACATGGACAGCAATAATCACGATAAGTCGATTGACGAGCACGAACGAATAGATTGGCATTTGTTCCCCTATCCTTCCTATTCATTCATGCTCGTCAATCGACTTATCATGACTTTCAAGATGGAGGTGACTGGAAACTACCTCAAGGTATGGTTTGCATAGACAGTCTTTTTTTTAAATAAACTACCTGTGCATTTTCAAAGTTCTCAGTGCCTCTTTCTAAATGTCAGGGCCCTCGGAATTCTAGCGATGAAGTGTGGAGCTACTTTGAGCCTTGTTAATGATGGAAAAAAAATAGCTTTTGCTTTGCATGGCAATGTTATGCCCGATTTACTACCATTGTAAGCCTGTTGGGATCTTCGGCTTAAAAGCCATATATTTCAAAATGTTGCGTGCGTACGTAGGTGGGGTATTCAACAAAAGGTTAGTACTTGTTATCATGTTTCAATACACCCCAAGTCAATTTCACACCGGAATTCTCCTTTAATCTGCATAATTTATTGAATGACCTGTGCATCATCCAAAAATTTTCACCCCACTCCCAAATGGGAAAATCATTCAAAATGACTCTCTCCAACCAATCTTAGCGCCTGACCCGCGGGAAGCCTGGGGTGCATTTCCCAAAAGAACTGATACTAACTTACATAGTTCGAACCACTGACTGAGTGTGGATGAACAATTTAAGTTGCACTACGCTTTTGGAAAATGCACCCCGAGGTAGTAGAGAGGGCAGGAAGGGTAGCATAGCAGAGGTCACACTTTTAGAGCACTACAAGAGCTTTCGGCGTTGCTGCAAGCCTTCGACTAACACCATAACCACCAGGGATAGCGTGCATCTCAACTGTATGAAAAGCATAGCGTATAGCATGTACAAAATGTACAGAGCTGTAAAGTTTTCCATCTTTTCGCCATGGAGATTGACATGCTTTGGTCAATAAATCGATTCCCCAACCGTGCATGTGTACTGGTACAAGGGCAGTAGTACGATTAAATGGCCTAATCAGGCTATAACCGTAGCTCAGCTTCACTGTTCATGTAAACATACTGACTGATGCCAGCAAGGCTAAACTCATAATCTCAAACAAAAATTAGTGCACTAAACATGCTAACAGTGTGTAGTGATCAAATGTGCTGCAAATTTCTCGGATCCCTGAGTGAGAAAAGGAGCCAGATCCTCTTTATAGTTAGTCACCGTAATACCTACTCTAATATAAATATCTGCTCCACATTGAATACGAAAGTCAACTCACGTTCCACTCATGAATACTTTGAAGTAAAGAAACTTACAATGAAAGAAAAACCAGAACCCAGACAAATCTCTTGACGCTGGACTACCAACACAGACAGGAAGGGGGAACACTAGCTTATCCATTAACCAATTTAAGCTTAGAGAACAACACAAAATTGGGCACAATTTGGGAATAGAGCACAAAGAAGTAAACCTATATACACTTTGGTTAAGCTTTGATCAGTCTGCATCACTGTCATAAGACTATCAAAGCAATCCTTGGCCTCTCATTGGCTAAACCTTTTTAAGGGATGGGAAGATGGTGACCTTCAATTTTTTTTGTTTGGTCGCATTATCATCATTTCAGCCACTGTACTCACTAAATCTGGACTCCATTGGTGTAATTATTTCATTTAATCTTGGTTTTTAGGGAAAGTTGTCATTCACTTTAAAATCATGTGGCACATTCTTCACACATATTCAGAAATACTTTAGGACCAACCCTCTAAACACAAGGTCAACTCCTGTATTGTCTCATGGACCCCAGGCTGCAGCCTTTACTTAGCCTCTTCAATGCTGCTTGCATCTTTCTAATCTATTACTTAAGCATCAACTCCTGTATTGTCTCATGGACCGCAGGCTGCAGCCTTTACTTGGCCCCTTCAATGCTGCTTGCATCTTTCTAATCTATTATTTTAGCATAGTCGGATTACAAAAGACTGCTGCTGTAATATGAAGCAAAACATAGGTGAAAAAGAAAAGGATTTTTTTCATTTGTATATTTATTTCTCGATCATGTCAGGAATAATAATAATGATAATTCACAGCTTAAATCTCATGTCTGTAATTGCACATTTCCAAGGCTTACAAAGCTACCAAAAGATGATGGTTCTCTCTTAAGTGAAGCCATTTTCCACAAGCTTAAAATATGCATTATACTGCAGGCTAGAATTTGCACGCAGCAGGATGTGCTGCTGAGTAAAGAATCTGCTGAATTTCTTGAATTGATTGAACCTTTATTTAACCAGGCAAGACAGATTAAGAACTTAAGTTCTTATTTACAACTGCGGCATGGCAAGTTGTGGCAACTTAAAGTTGCAATAGTTGTGTATTCTATACATCATCAAAGATATATTGCCCCCTGCTGTAGAATACAAGGCATTGCAAAGAGGAAATACATTTTCTATAAATGTTACCCCTACCAATATGAGACTGTGTTGCCATATAAGAATGTGGTTTGTTGTACAAAATTACTGCTTTGTCATTCACATTCGGACATAAATCTTGTGAAATCATGCTTTTCAGAGGGGATATTTTATACTGCTTAGGCTACCGTGCTTTGCAAATTTAGAATTTGCAAACAGACAACATGACATTTGTGTTAAAGAAAACCCTTTCATACTTCTAGAGAAAATTAGCTGTGCCACAAATAGCATGAAAAATTGCAAGACTGCATAGACATCTAATTGTTCAAAAATAGTTATTTGTGGATCTCATAAGCCCATAGTCTTAAATAATAAATCCTTTCACTCCCAGTCTTTATAGGAACACATCCTTCATTCACTCATCATATTCTCACACAATGCATCAGATTCACAAAAAAAAAAGTGGTTATCATCCTTTTCAAAAGGCAAACAGCTGCCATGTAATGAAATAGAGTTAACATAGTGATGTTTGAGATGGCAGTATTATTTTATCTAATTGAGCTTTTCTCATTGAAACCTAATCAAGTAATGTGAGCGGCCTCCGACACTTCATTGGGCATGATAGAAAACCACAAACTCTTTTTTTAGATGCTGGGAGAGCAATATTTGCTCTAATGATACATTGGGAGCACCCACACCCGGAAGTCAAGTCAAAAACAGAATTTGAGTGACCACAAAATGACGACCAAATTTGGGCACTGAGGAAGGAACACATACTGGGAGTAGAAAAGATCTGATGTGAAGGAGTGATATTTCAGGTCGGGTCAACAATTTTAGTTATGAGCCCAAACATCACAAATTCTGGTGTCAGTGAGTCGACTGACGAGAATTGAATTGTAAAAGGAGGACTGTGACCCTCAGACACAGCAGAAAGCTTACTATTTAGTATGATTTCTGTGAAATGATATTAGGCTTAAGCAAGTATAGTAAAAGGCCTTGCTCAGGGGTTCAAGTGGTATCCCGATCTGAATGAGGCTGCGCAAAGGCTTGAACGACCAATCCTCTGCAGCCTAGTCAAACATCTTCACAACTAGGCTACAAAATAGGAATCATTGCAGAACAAAATGAATGCCTAGATCCCTTTTATAGCTGCAGTTGAGATAGTTGCAATACTGGAGAGGGGAGGTTGAGATACAGCCGATCATAGCCACAAGGAAACATGGGTCTTTTGCGTTTTGAGCAAGAATAGCGAGTTTGTTTTTACTAGGAGTTTGTATTACTACAATGCATTTCTTATGCGAGAGCAGAGGACTGATCGGAAAACGTCTACAGGAGTTATTGACAAAAGTGTTCTTTTTGCACCTTTTTTGCCTTTGTTTTTTGAGGGAAGGTTGCGCAAATACCTCAGACTGTACAACCTTGTTTCCAGAAAAGTTGGGACGTTGTGTGAAATGTTCATAAAAATGGACTGCAACGACTGGAAAATCATTTCAACTCCATAATAAATTGAAAATAGTCCAAAGACAACATCAAATGATGAAACAGAGAAATTTTATTAGTTTTGAGAAATATCTGCTCATTTTGAATTTGATGCCAGCAACACGCTTCGATTGTCATGTCATAATTCACCAGTTTTTTAGCTTACCAGGCCCTATGGGCCGAAAAGCTATTGTCATGGTGTGGCATCCGTCATCCATCGTCCAGGACTTTTATAAATCTTTTTTTGGCCCGATAAATTTCAGTGTAAATTTTCCATGACATACTACTCGACACATTTCTGCAGTTTTTTTTTTTCTTCAGATTTTTGATTGAATCATTTTTGTCCGTTTTATGGGCCTTTGAAATTTTGGTCCCAATGTTTAAGATAGGACTGAAAAATTTTAGAAAATTATTTCTCAAAAACAGTGTGAATATTTTATTTTTCTAAATCAGGCAATCAACTTTCCTTGGTACCATCAACGTACAGTGCGAGTGCTATTTTGATTGAAATTGATCGATGAAAGTTGGGGCGCTGTACTTTAACATTGGATGCCGTAGAGAACATGCAAGATAGCCTGTGGAAGCCAAATAGTTGCAGATGGAGATTAAGTTTGTATTATTGACATTTAGGAAGTCCTATATGACCAATATTTTGGAAGGAAGTCATATATTAAATTTCATTTAGTGACCTTGAACTTGACCTTCAGTGACCTTCAACGGCCGAACTTCATAATGTAATTTCAATGACTAATTTCAGCAAAATCTTAACAGATTTGGTTTAGATTTGTTTTGGAGACGTATAGGAAGTCATAGATGAACTTTGATTTGGTGACCTTCATACTGACCTTTGGAGGTCAAACTTGACCTGTTGAAAAATCTAATGACTTCTATCACTAAAAGGTCACAGAGAGGGTTTTTATCACAGACTTAAAGGAGGTCACACATGAACTTTCATTTGGTGACATTCAACTTGACTGTTGGTGACCTTTGATGGTCAAACTTTACATATACAATGACTTGTATAGCCGAAACGGTCACAGATGGAGCCTAGATTTGTATTTAAGACTTATGGGAAGTCATATAGAATGTCCATTTGCTGACCTCAGCTTGACTTTCTGTGACCTTAAAGGTTAAAAAGTGACATGTTGAATTTTCAATGACATGTCTCACCAAAACTGCTTCAGAGTTTAGGATTGTACAAAGTATTACAGGTGGTCGTATAAATGTATGGGAACCTTTATTTTTAACCTTATCATTGACCTTCAATGATTCTAAGGTCAAATTTCACATGTATGCTATGTATGCTTCTTCATAATGGGCTAATTCGACATGCTAGGTTTTGTCATTACAAAAAACAGAAAATTTCAGCTGGAAAAACCCAATCAGATCAACTTGTTAGGTTTTTACTTCACAAATTATTAAATACTGATGACTTGCTAGGTTTTGCCATCGCAAGATATAGGGAACCCACATTTATTTTTGTGTACCTTATCATATGAGATGAGGTGAGCCTAGTAATGGTCAAAAATGGTCCTAACGCAGTTTCAACCAAAATTAGACTTACTAGATTTTTCTATAACACTCAAGAGATATCATAGCCACCATTCATTGGGGAACTGCAATGCTACTCGACAAGCATTACTTTATTGATCCCAGAACAACAGGAACACTGCAATGTTAGATTTTGCATACTTATTCTGTCATACAGTGCCCTCCAGAATGATTGGCGCCCTTTTGTAAAAATGAGTTAAATAAGATGCTAAAAAATTCTTTGTTTGTCCTCATGATCTTTTCTCTGAATTATTCACAAAAATGTAACTTTTATTGAAGTAATGTAACTGAAAGAAACATCAAATTCCTATCATTAAACATATATTTTCCTCAAAAGTAACCATGCCATATTTTTTTTCACCCTTTCATTCAATATTTTGTGCAGCCTCCCTTTACTAAGATACGAACTATAAGTCTTCTCTTATGATTCATAATGAGGTTGCTGAGCACGTGGCACTGGATCTGCGACCATTCCTCCATACATAATCTTTCCAGATGCATCAGATACCTACATCATGGTATCATTTTTATCTCTTCCATATGTTTTTCCAATGGATTTCAAAAGACTGTGATGGCTATGACAAAAACTCTACTCAATGCTCTGTGCACCACTTTTCTGTAGAATTTGAGGTGTGATTTGGATCATTGTCCGGCTGGATGTAAGAACCATGGTTCATTTTAAGCTTTCTGGCTGATGCTGGTAGGTTTTAATTGAATATCTGCTAGTATTTGATGCAATCTATGATAACGTGTCTCACAAAGATGTCCGGGGCCTTTGGAAAAAAAACAGCACCACAACACAAAAGATCCATCACAATACTTCACAGTGGGTATACGGTGCTTTTGTGGATGGCTATTTTTCTGTCTATACTGTAATAAACTGGCATCTTATTGTCATCTATTTTAACAGGCACCTTTTTTGCCAGATATTTCAACTGTAATTTTACAATTAGATTATAACAGTGGTTCCGTGTATGTTAACTGTAAACCGCAGTAAAATGCGTGCAGGACTCTACTTACAGTTAAAATAACAAGGAGACTGTGTTAATTTAACTGTTATATTCAGTCACTTTATAATTGTGTACGCCACGCCCACCTTCAATGTTTGTCGCTAAAAAGCCCTATTTTGGTCTCATCTGACCATATATCCAGTCTCACTGAAAGTCTGAGTAATTTTTGGCAAGATGTAGAGGTACTTTTGTTTGGCGGCGGAGGCTCTCACTGGCAGCCCTCCCGAACAACTTTTGGTGGTGTAGGTGGCGTCTGAAGATAATGTTGTAGACTTTCTGACTCCCAAGACTCAACTAACCTCTGCAATGCTCCAGCTACGATCCTTGGAGACTTCTTTGCCAGTCAAATCAACCTCCTCACAGTGCATGGGGTCAATGTAAACACATGTCCTGTTCTAAGCTGATTTCTTAAATCTCTTATTGCTTTAATCTTGATGGATAAAATTGGTATTTTCATCTAATTATAGAAATTTTCTTTCATCCATACCCTGATTTGCAGTGCTCATCAAGTCTTCATTGCACATCGTCACTGTGTTCTCTGGTCTTTCCCAGTGTGATGATTTTGGAATGAATATTTTCATTTTATATTTTATTTGTTTATTATTACGAGGACAGTCCCCATCAATTAACTGTCACAACAGTGAACAGGGCAGCTTTAGTCAACATGGCTAATTTTCAGCTGTCGTTCCCGGCCTGCTGATAATAAGGCACCCTAAAAAAGTAAAAACTAAGGAGAAAGAGACAATACAAAACAATGCAAAGCAAGCATAAATGAGCACACATACAAACAAAATAAATTACGTGAAATAGAGCAGCAGGCCGCAACCACAAGCATAATGCAAGCACAGGCCCTAGTACAAACAATGCTGCAAAATATATGAAGAAATAGGTACAAACACAAACAGGGTAAGGGGTCAAAGTAGCGAACTTAAAAGCAGAAAACAGTAATGCAAGTCATGCAGTGAAAACAAATCTAGAAAACAGGGCACAAGAGGACATTCACAACAATTCATCTAATAAACAAGCAGATATGCAGGCAGTTTCCAAAGGCAGAATTGGCTTGTGTCACCTCATATATTTACCGCAGTGAAACAGGAAGTCATTGTTCACCATTTAAAATCAAAGAGGTGAACTTAATAATGTAAAATAAGATTGGAAATACACTCTTGTTAGATTTTAATGAAAAGATTATCTTGGAGTGCCAATAATTGCGGCAAACGTTTTGGAGATAAATATGTATTTAACATCAACATTTTTTCTTTCAATAATTTCAAGTCAAAAGCAAAGTAAAGAGTTTGTGACTGTTTTGAGTGAAACACTAAGTTTTCCATTCGTCCCCCTCCCGAATGCAAACTAACTTTTTTTCAAACTAAGCATTTCGGAGACCTAGCTTGGTAAAAAACGACGCCCCCTTTAGATGTTCAAACGCGGAATTCATCAACGGAAGGGGGTTTCAGTTTTTAATGGTGATCTTATTCAAACCACTATAATCAATACAGGGTCTCAGACCGTGGTATTTTATTCCTACAAAAAAAATCCCGCTCCGGCAGAAGATGTGGATGGCCAAATAAAACCATTAACAAGAGCCTCTTGAATATATTCTTGCATGGCCTTATGGTCAGGCCCAGACAGCAAGTAAAGCCAACCCCAAGGAGGAGAAGTACCAGTGTGGAGATTGATCTTGCAATCGTGCGGGCGTTGAGGAGGTAAAGTCTAGGCTCGTTGTTTGCTAAAAACCTTGGCGAGATGACCATAATTACTAGGAACATTAGGAGGCACTTGTTTGGGACAATATCCATGACCGAATCACAGTCAAATAGATCCTCCAAATCACAATCATCCTCTGGCTGCTGCTAGTCAAATTGAGGATCCCACTCCAACCCCACCTCCGCCACCTCTTCCTGACTAGGAGGGCTGTATGAGACAAACTCAGCAGAATCACTCGCGGCATCCATCTCCCCCCTAGGTTAATGCCCGGAACTACACGTCAAACTCTCCCTACAGTGGGATCTACAATTAGAGCCCCACTGGACAATAAGGCTAGTCTGACTACCCCAACGGATGTGCAGCTTATGTTTCTTTAATTTCGAGTGCCCTAACACAACTAGAAAAACAGGGAAACAAATAATTTAAAAAATCGGACCTCTTCAGAATGGCAACCAAAGGGAATGAACATGGTTAGTGCTTCAGAGACCTCAGTTATAATTGCAGAACCTATCAGGCGACCGTCTGAAGATTTAAGAATGCGTGAGTGTAGCAGAGGGCATATAGGAATAGATGCCCACTCCGCATCCATGAAACAATCCACGGCCCCTGAGTCCAAAAAAAAAACCTCCACAGGAATTATCTGTCTACCCACAGTTAATTCTGCAGGAATCAAAGTTCAGAAGAGAGTTTGGGTCTGTCCCTCTAGTGCCCCCCATACAGCTAGAGGGACTTCCTGTTTCCCATAAGATCAGGGCAGTGTGGGCGAATATGTCCCGGTTTGTAGCAGTTATAGCAGATAATTGGTTTACGAACGGGCTTACGAGCCTGGCTCACATATGAGCCATCGACGTGCATAGGTTCCCCAGGAGTGGAAATTGCAGTGGGTGGAATAGGAGCTATAAGCATACTACGAGGAAGATTAGCCCCCTTGTCAGCAAGAGCTAAAGCAGTACGTTTTTCTCTGTTGAGTTCATTCGAATTCGAGTATCTATTCGCACAGCAGCGCGAACCAACAAATCCAGAGAAGTACAGGGTTCTAATGTAGCCAGAGCGTCCCTCACCTCCTCTGCCAAGGCATGAACAAAAACAGTCATTAGAGGTGCCTCTGGCCAGCCCATCTCTGTAGCTAGAGAGCAAAAGGCTATGGAACACTCAGCAATGCTCTCGGAACCCTGCCTAAGATACTTTAGACGCGTAGCCCACACACATCTTGATCAAACTCCAACACCATCTCCCTAACGACAGTCTCCACTGAACTCACGAATGGTGAATTAGATCGAATAAGTGGCCCGACCCAAGTAAGGGCTGTGTCAGTCAACAGAGGTAAAATAAATGAAACCCGAGACTCTTCATTTACAAAATACGAAGGCTGAGCTTTGAAAAATATTTCACACTGGGCGATGAAGTCTTTACATTTCCCTGCCTCGCCTCCATATCATGGAGGTAGCTGGAAGTTAGGCTCAAGGGGGGAGTATAGTGTTTGTGCAAAATTCTGTGTAACTTGAGTGGAAAAGTCTTGAATACTCTCAGTGAGACTTAACACGACACTCTCCTGTTTTTGAAAAGCCTTGTCCTGATGGCCGACTCGCTCCGTCAACTCAGCCTCTCGACTGTTCAGGGTAGACAAGCCCCAGCCATAGTCCGAAAGTGTGGCTTGTTGATCAGCCAAAACTTTTTCTAACGTAGCTGCTGCTGACGACTCCATGTTTGGCTAAAGTGTACTGTAATGGGTGGTGACAGGACACCAGGTGCCGCGACCAGTGAAAGAACTGAGAGCAGCCCAAATAAGAGACAAACACAAAAGAGGGACACACCTCCGGTAAAAGCTTTTGCTTCCAAGGACGAATAACAGTCCATCCACAACACGAAAACTGGGAGAGGGAATAAACAAGGAGAGCTGAGAGAAAATTTCTAAAAGAAGCAAGTCCTAACAATGAATAGAATATCACAAATCATGAGGAAATCTAACTAGAGATTTTCTCTGGCCGAAGTGCTTGAAACAAACAGCCACTCTCGCAATAGCCGTGGCGAACCCCCAGCCATATATATAGAGTCCAGAAAACTCCGCCCCAGCTCAATCAGCCAGGAATTTGATGGAAAAGAAATCTGATATCGTCCCGGACGATAGAACAAAGAAAGGTCCAACAAACAAACGCATGCCTAAACCATGACACCTATTAATAGATTTGTGGTAAACAACAGCAATAAATCATTGAATAAGCCTACGACTACGGAATAGCTTATCCACACAATAGTTATTCCGCGAATAGTTAAACTACGTTTTGTGCATGCCAATTTTCTTACACCACAGGGGTTGCAATTACTATTCTCGGTATAAGCTTACACCCAGTCAGACCTCGTTTATGCATACCGGCCTCAGAGTATAAATTGAAAAGACAGTCTTCACACACTGTTTTGTTTGTATTCACAAGGGTGCCAATAATTATTTGGGGTACTGTATATATTGGCTCTAACTGCAGGTGTGTGAAGGAGACAGACTGATTTCCAAAGCATAAAATGGCTCCAGTCGAAAAAGTAACACCGTGGTCACTCAGGCAGAAACCCAAAGCTGACAGAATGGTAATTAGATCTAAAGTTTAGGACAAGCTTCATCTGAAGTGAACTTAGATGTCACAAAATATATTTTTGGTAATTTCAAGTCAAAGCTGAACGGTACACCAAATGGATCAAAACATTCACAGAATCCGCTATTTTCCTGTTAACAGCAATGTCAATTGTCCAACAGCTCTCTCACAGCAAGAGGTTAAAAAAAATCCTTTTCTAACCCAAAATGTCTACTTTCACGTGGGTGTTCTGACACCCAACAGCCAAACACACTTGTCAATGCTTTGCTATATTACCAAATCAGCTGCATGTGCATAGTAATCTGATAATGATGCCTGCTGAATAAGCTAAAACATAAGTTAGTTGGCTAAACATGCTAACATGTGTAATGATCAAATCTGCGGTGAACTTCCCAGATTCCAAAACTATAAAAGGTGTGACATCCCCATTATAGCAGTAGCTGTAGTTACCAGAAACTTTGGCTCTGCAATAATGGGAATAAACACTGGCGCTGGATGATGATGGTGTACCTTTGCCGAGTAGCATAATCCATGGCTTGAATCTGCACTTTTCCCCTCAGTTTTGGTTTCCAGCATGATGCAGTCAATGGGGTGATTCCGTGTGTGTTGTATGGGACAGTCAGAGAATGTTTCTTAACTTTGTGATCAACTTCTTTCACCTGGGACTCCCATTCCTGCTATCACCTCACCTGAAAGTGCATTACTTTCAAAACCTGTTCCCTTTTACTTCTCCTAATCAGCAACTAAGTATTAATTTGTTCAGTAGCGAGGATCCATCGTTCAAATTACTGTCCATTTACCCTCAGTTTGCATTATCATTCATTGCAATAATTATTATGCATTTTCCTACCCACATTAACTACATAACATTCTACCTCAAGAAGGACTTCTGAGAAATTTGAATCAATCCATCTCTGCAATCTCATATTGTAGCCTTTCTCTTTGACACAAAACTATTTATCATTAATGGCAACGCAGCTTTTTGGTAGCCTATTTGCTCAATAAATTACTTCAATTAGTTGTTTGATTCTTAATCGGAAACAGGTTGAGAGTTAGCCTGCATTATAGTAATGGTACTAGCTGTAGATAACGTTTTCTTTTAACATGAGTAAACTTGTAATGCGGACATGAGTCAGCAAAACCGCATGTTGAAAAACGTTTTCTTAGGCATACAAGACCCTGACGCAGTAAAAAATCTAACGTTTTGTGAACTACGGGAACTGAGAGGCTTCAAAGACGTTAACATTTTATGTCACGATTAATGCTGCTGAAGATGTTATTTACATAAGGTTTAGATTTTGTTTCTAATTAATTAATTAATTAATTAATCAGATAATTTCACATAATGTCATACTGTGGCTTTCCTACAACTCTCCTAGAAGCTGAACTGTAAAGACCTCATTAATGATTTTGTAACCATGAAAGTTCAAGAAATGGCATGCATTTCAAATTATTTTAAATGCTTGCCATGTGTTGAACTTTTGTGAAGCACTAATAACCAATTTACTTTATATTTCAGTTTCCAATGCTTCAATGTATGTGTAAGCACATAAAAAATGTAGGCACAAAAATTTTCAACACAATCCTTCCCCTTTCAGCAATCCGACAGTTCCTCGCATTCCTTCGCTATCTTTTCCATCCCAATCGGGGTTTTGGCGCCCAAGACTCATTAATGTACACTGTCTATGAAGGGAATCCTTCTGATCCAAACCAGTAAACGGGATACTGTCGTATCAGTCGCTGTAAATTGAATTGATTCAAGTGACATCAGTTTGAGTTGTTTTGATGGCACATGGGGCAACGTCACAATATTTAGCAGGAGGTTTTAATCTTGTGGCAGGTCGGTGTATCAGACGCGCTTAGATCTATAATTATAATTGGACTGAAGAGAAAGATTTGTGTCTACAGAAAATTCATATGAATGAAAATCAGTGTCAAGTTCATATTTGTTATTAATAACCGAGAATCTAATTCATTTTTATTTTGCATTATATTACTGCTTGAATAAAGAATTCAGAGAATCCTGTATAAAAAAGATTTTAGACCCCCAAACTAAACTGGGGCTTAACTTTTTCATACCCATGTGTCATACGGGTTATACGGGAAGAAAGGGCCTCCTAAAAATTGGTGCTCAAGTCTCTGTCATGAAAATTTTTTATAATTGATGCATAGAGGCATTCATGACAATCTATTCCTTAGATTTGTGGTATTTAAAGATATGAGAGTTACTATTTTACAAACCCCAATTCCAATGAAGTTGGGACGTTGTGTAAAATGTGAATAAAAACAGAATACAATGATTTGTTAATCCTTTTTGACCTATATTTAATTGATAAAAATGATAATAATTGATAACAAAGACAAGATATGTCATGTTCAAACTGATAAACTTTTTTTTTTGGAAACATTTGTCATGGCTTTTGGAGGCTAGGGAGCTCTCTTAGTTTCTCTTGTCCGCGACGATATCGTTTTGCCCACAATCGGATTCTTTGGCTAGCTGGCATTTATTGTGGGCGGCGCCCAGGCTTTATTTAAACCCAAGTTCCACCTTGCCGCCTTTGCTAGATTGTCAGTATAACTTTGCACTGTAGGTGCTAAGGTCTCTAGCTAGGGAATTGTCAGAGGAATCAGTTTCAAAGAGGAAAGTGGTAGTTAGCAAGGGAATCTTTCTCTCTTTTTTTCTCTCTTTCTATGCACCATCAGGTTCCATATCTCGTTATCTCGGTAGCCGAGATTTTCCCTTTATTTCGTTCCAGTCTTGCTTGCGTTGCTTCTTTTTGTACCCAGAATAGATCTTTGTCCGTTGGGAACGCAAGTCTATCTCTCTCGGTTTGTCTCTCTTATTTTGCTGGACTTCCTTTCGTTTCAGCAGCAGTTTTTGGCGTCTCGAAACACCAGCCATCACAACATTCACTCATTTCGATGCCTGCAACACATTCCAAAAAAGCTGGGACAGGGGCATGTTTACCACTGTGTTACTTCACCTTTCCATTTAACAACACTCTATAAGTGTTTGGGAACTGAGGACACTAATTGTAGAAGCTTTCTAGGTCAAATTCTTTCCCATTCTTGCTTGATTTTGTTGTTCAGTTGTGTATTTTGCGCTTCATAATGCGCCACACATTTTCAATGGGAGACAGATCTGAACTGCAGCCAGGCCAGTCTATTACTCGCACTCTTTAACAAAACTACGAAGCCATGCTATTGTAATGTACAGAATTTGGCTTAGCCTTGTCTTGCTGAAATAAGCAGGGACGTCCCTGAAAGAGATGTCAGATGTTTGAATGGCAGCATATGTTGCTCCAAAACCTGTATGTACCTTTCAGCATTAATTGTGCCTTCACAAATGTGCAAGTTACCCATGCCATGGGCACTAACATATCCCCATACCATCACAGATGCTGGCTTTTGAACTTTGCGCTGATAGCAATCTGGATAGTGCTTCTCCGCCTTTAGCCCAGGGGGACATGGCGTCCATAATTTCCAAAAAAAAATTGAAATGTGGACTCGTCAGACCACACCACACTTTTCGTCTTTGCGTCAGTCCATCTCAAATGAGCTCGGGCCCAGAGAAGCCGGCGGCATTTGATAGAGTTTGAACTTGCACTTGAACTTGAACTGTAATAACTGACAACGGTTTTCCGAAGAGTTCCTGAGTCCACATGGTAATATCCTTTGCAGAAAGTTGTGCGTTTTTAATGCAGTGCCGGCTGAGGGACCGACGGTCATGGGCATTCAGTGTTGTTTTTCGACCTTGCCGCTTGTAGAGATTTCACTGGATTCTCTGAATCTTTAGATGATTTTATGGACTGTAGATGATAAAATCCCTAAATTCCTTGCAATTGCACGTTGAGAAACATTGTTCTTAAACTGTTGGACTATTTGCTTGCGCAGTTGTTCGCAAAGTGGTGACCCTCCCCCAATCCTTGCTTGTGAACAACTGAGCCTTTCGGGATGCTCCTTTCATACCTAATCATGACACTCACCTGTTTCCAATTAACCTTTTCACCTGTGGAATGTTCTGAGCTGGTGTTTTTTTAAGCATTATTACATGCGAGGGTGTGCTTGACCGTCATTCTTGTCACGACAGTGATACGGTCAGTTAGCATCCCCGAAGTGACAAGAATGATGGTCAAGCACACCCTCAAGTGTGATAAAGCGATTACACAACTATTAACAACAAAATAAAATGTATAATCAAAATTTTTTTATACTGTGAGCATTTCGGTCTCAAAGTAGCCTATAAAAGCTTTTTTTTGCCAGCATTCTCTCCATTTCCGTGCAAATACATGAGCTCTGACATTAAGTAGTCCTTGTCAGCCAGCAAATTTTGGCATATGTTTTCTAGCCATTATGATTTCCCAAACCTGATTAAATACCGCACACAGCGACACAAAACTGCTTTGCTAGCTCAATCACGTTGTAACTAGAATATTCGCTGGAAAAAAATCTTTTTTTCATGGACTGATAGTAATACTTCTGCCGACATCTCAGTCATTCTTAAGCTAACAGGTTCCGTGTCAACGACTCCGCTGATCTTTATCGAACGAACTTACAGTAACGGTAATATTTAAATATAGACACCGGCTTTCTGGTGTAGGCACCAGAACGAAAATCTGTCTTTAAATAAACTCACCAGCAGATGTTTCATTTCAGCTGGGGTTGTGTCACTCTAATTTAACGTTACTTCCGATTAATGTGGCCAAGCAGCAAAAGAAACTAAAGTAACCTGTAATATGAAGGCTGCATAGAGTTATATAACTTCACCCCCACCTTTCAGAGGCTTTCGCTAATCACCTTTTCAAGCCATTATCAATTTACCTCTGAAATAGAGATGACAGTTTTCATCGATGTGTTGATTTATTTAATGTTCATTTCGATGTACAAATGCAAACAAATTGAAAAATTAATTAAATCAATGGTTTCAGCAACTTGGATAGGTAGATTAATATTTTTAGTGATGAGGTATTTTTCATTTGTGCACAGGCTACCCCCACTGTGTTGCTCATTTGAGAACATTCTAAACGTCTAATTTACTAATCAGATTGCTCGGTTGGATCTATATGTTGTATAATGAGCATTCCTCAACTTTCCCAGTCTATTGTTGTCCCTGTCCCAGCATTAATGGAATTTGATGCCTGCGACACATTGAGTGCAACAAATTGAGTGAATATTTTCAAAAAAACAATAACGTTTATGAGTTTGAACATTAAATGTCTTGTCTTTGTAGAGTACTCAATTGAATACAGGTCAAAAAGGATTTGCAAATCATGTTTTCTGTTTTTATTCACATTTTACACAACGTCCCAACTTCACTGAATGGCTAAATTTGAAAAAATTCGAATTTTGGAACGTTTGTCCTGAAAATCTCATTTTGAGGTTACACATCTAATGAAACTCACGTGATCTTGATGCTTTGGACTTCAAACTATGATATGGCAACAATGGCTGCCAATTTGAAGCAGTTTTTAATTTTACCATTTTTCCATGTTCCGAAATGGAATTGTACTTTGAAATGTGACCATTGCATTTCTGTGAACGTTTTTATAAATTTTTTTCCCTTACACTTTCCACTGGAATTGTATTCTTCTGTATTGATATAAGATGGTTAAGAGGGAGCGTGGATGAAGGCAAGATAATCATTAAATCAATGAAGAGACAACAAGCAGCAAAAACATCCGGTTGAGGTAATCTGCAATTAAGCCGGCAGATTCCGAGGCAGGAAGGTGTTGTCATCTTCCTCCTTTGTCTGTTGTATTTCTGTCTGCCTTGTGAAAATGCCTGGCAGTTCTGAAATCATTCATTGTGTGTTTTTTGAGGAATTGTCTCAGCTTGTCTGTATGAAACAGTGAGGTAATACAAAAATATACTGGTTTGAAAGCCAATCCAGAGAATGTGGATGCAATTCTGGACTTTTGAAAATATGGACTTAAATTTCAAATGAGGAATAACCTGTTGAATCATAACATGGTCAAACTGAAATTAACTCATATGAATTGCTTTCCTTTTAAACCTATTACATTATTGTTTAGGCCAGGGGTTCCCAAACTTTTCCAAATCAGGGCCCACTTGAAAATATAAAAAATTTCCGCGGCCCACCTTTGTCCTATAAACAGTACATAGACGAAACTATGCATTCTCAGAACACTTAACAGCAACATTTGCTGTTGTTGTTAAGAAAATAAAATCAATAAAAAACAACAACAACAATAATTGTTGTTGTTGTTTTTTTATTTATTATTATTATTATTATTATTATTATTATTATAATAAAGATTCAGGATTGAAATGAAAGCAGGGGGATAAAGGAAGCCCAAACTTTTAATCTGTGGTGTACACACAAGACAGAATTAATTATCGAACACAGTACGTGCTCCTCCGATTATGACCCCTGGTCACGATGACCAGAAAGCTACGTTCCGATCATAAACTATATAAGGTTCCTAAAATATTGTGAGGTCAATAACACTCAATAGGTTATTGCTTCTAAATATTTTTTTTAAATCGTGCAATAAATATTTTACAATGAAAATCACAAAAAATCATATTTGCAAAAATGAATCATATTTTTAATGACCTCTCACGGCCCACCTGCAGTACCACCACGGCCCACCAGGGGGCCGCGGCCCACACTTTGGGAATCACTGGTTTAGGCAATTTGTAGGAAGGGTTTCGGGTAAATGAGACATATCCCAAAAACTACTTTTCAGAAAATAAACATGTTTATCTACCACAATCGCATGTTGTCTTACTTTGTTAAAAAAAATATATTACCAGTAATTTTGCTTTAAATAATTGTGTAAATTAAAATATACACAGTAAAACATGTCATTGAAGAATTAAGAAATGTGAATTAAAAAAGTAGTTTTGGACAGGTCTCATTTTTCCCAGAAACTTTTGAACTGTTTTTGATTCCAAACTACTCAAAATAAATAAATAAATAAATTATATATATATATATATATATATATATATATATATATATATATATATATATAAATATATATAGATAGCCTCCATATTTATTGGCACCCCTCATTAAGCTATGTTAAAAGCCTTGAATTAAATTCAATTTTTATTGCAGAAGCATACTCTCACACTGAAAATTGTAGTAAAATATAACCTTCAACTCAAGTGAATTTTAAGGGAAAAAAATTCCCTGACTAAGAAATAATTATTTTTCATAAAATCACCTGTTCCTCAATTACTGGCACCCCTAGCAATACCTAGGAAATAAATGTAATTGAAGTATTTCTGTCATTTCTACAGTAGTTTACAAGGTTGATCAGAGTATCTAGAAATATTTAATTAGTAATTCATCACTTCCTATTTCCCTGGCGTATAAATATGACCTGACATAGAGGCCATTTCTCTTATCCAGTGTTCAACATGGGAAAGACAAAGGAACACGCCATTCAAGTAAGGCAGATGTGTGTCGACCTTCACAAGTCAGGCAATGGCTACAAGAAAATAGTCACTCGCCTGCGCCTTCCCATACCTACTGTCAGAGAAATCATTAAGAAGTTTAAAACAACTGGAACAGTGATAAACAAGCCTGGACGAGGACGCAAGGTTATTTTGCCACCACGCACAGTGAGGAGGATGGCAAGAGAAATAAAAAAGTTCTCCAAAACTCACTGTTAAAGAATCGCAACAAATGGTAGCATCTTGGGGTCACAAAGTCTCCAAAACAACCATCAGGCACTATCTACATGCCAACAAGCTGTTTGGGAGGCATGCACAGAAAAAACTTTTTCTCACTCACAATCATAAAAGCAAACGTCTGGAGTTCGCTAAGTGGCACTCACAATCATAAAAGCAAACGTCTGGAGTTCGCTAAGTGGTACTGGGACTTCAACTGGGGCCGTGTGCTTTGGTCAGATGAGACCAAGATGGAGCTTTTTGGCAACAAACACTCTAAATAGGTCTGGCGGATGAGTATGCAGAAAAGCACCTCATGCCCACTGTGAAGTATGGGGGAGGATCGGTGATGCTGTGGGCCTGTTTCTCTTCCAGAGGCCCTGGGAACCTTGTTAGGGTGCATGGCATCATGAACGCTTTGAACTACCAGGACATTTTAAAGCAAAATCTGGTGGCCTCTGCCCGAAAGCTGAAGATGGGTCGTCACTGGGTCTTTCAGCAAGATAATGACTCTAAACATGTGGCCAAATCTACACAGAAATGGTTCACCAGACACAGAATCAAGCTACTCCCATGGCCATCTCAGTCCCCAGACCTCAACCCCATTGAAAACCTGTGGATTGAGCTGAAGAGGAGAGTGCAGAGGAGAGGACACAGGTCGCTGGATGATTTAGAGGGATTGTGCGAAGGGGAATGGTCGAAGATCCCTCTTTCTATACTCTCCCATCTTGTGAAACATTATAGGAGAAGATTAGGTGCTGTTTTGTCGGCAAAAGGGGGTTGTACAAAGTATTAATATCAGGAGTGCTAATAATTGTGGCACACATGATTTGATGTTAAATAATTATTTCTTAATGTGGGATTTTATTTCCACTGAATAAATGCACTTGAATTAAAGGTTGGATTTTCCTTTTTCTCATTGTGGTCCTTTATTATTTAGAAAAAATTTATTAGAAGCTAAAGAACATATCTTAACCAGCGCTGCCAATAATTATGGAGGGCGATGTGTGTATATATATATATATATATATATAGGCAATGAAAATGTAACACCAGTTTGGATTCAAATAATTTTGTGACTCAAATTTATTTTAACAATTCAGATATGTTGGGTGGGTTGACTTTAATGAATTAAATGGGTTAATGGGCCGATTTGGACAATAAACAGATGCATTAAACATAACCAGCACAAACGCCCCCCCCACACACACACACACACACACCAAGACTGAACGGAACACACGTTTAAAAATGAACTCAAAGTCAGTATCGGGTGTGACCCCCACGAACATCCACACAAGCAGTACAACGTCTTCTCATGGACCTGACTAAGCGTCTTAGGTTGTCTTGGGGAAGTTGTCACCACTCTGCCTGTAGTGCATTCTGGAGTTGCTGCCTGGTTTGAGGTCTGGTACTCTTGATGAAAGAGCTTGTCCCAGTTGGATGTACTACACCCAAAGTGTACTGATGCTGTGAGGGTGCGTTCCAGAACCACACGCGAGTACCAGGAAGTGCAGCAAAATTGGTTTTATTGAACTTTGGGGCGAAAACCCCAGCAGGATTGTAGGCAATGGTACAAAGTCCAGAATCCAAAAACACAATCCGGAGGGCCAGAAACGGTTCGTTACCAGGGCAGCAATCACAAGTTTCAAGGTCAGACAAAGCAGGTTCGGTGCACAGGCAAAGTATTATCAAAGGCAGAGGCAGAATCAAAATCCGGGACGTTCCAGTCAGAAGTATAACGCTATGAAAACAGGGCATGAACAGAGTAGCACGAACAGACAAGAGAAAACATTCTGACAAGGGCTGGCTGTGATCTGACTGCTTAAATACATGTATGCGGACAGATTACACAACTTCATTACTTAAGTAAAAGTACAGATACCATTTGTTAAATTTTACTCAAGTACAAGTACTGGAGTACTTATTTTCAAAAATACTTCAGTATCAAGAGTAAAAGTAAATTTTCTAAATATTGTGTTATTACTGCCACAGTGCTTACCTTTACCTATAGAAACCTACTGGATGGAGCTTTTATAGACACTTTAAAGAGGTGGTTCACTCATCTAGAAATTGAAGGAATCAATAAAAAAATATCCACGCCAATTATTATATCAGTATTTTGCTTTTGGTTCAACTCTACTACATCACCAAATTTTGGTTTATTTGCCGAAAATTGAAAAGCGTCAGGGATGCAGCCATGTTGTGATCATGTGATGACATCTAGGATGCCTGATGTAACGTGCGTAAAGCCACCAAGGCCAAGCCGAACACCAGTAATGAATACAAGAAAACATGGCAAAAACAGAATCATCACAGATGCTGGACGTACTACACTTAAAACGGTGAGCCACTTGCCGGGCACTTACTCCCGGCTCTAGCATACCCAGGGCCCTGTTCCGTTGTTCAGTTGACAGAGGTGGCATTATGACACTTTAAAATGTTTTTTGTGTGGCCTTTATATAGGGAAGACAACCCCTCCTTTATTTCAACCACTGTACTTGTACAACTCCTAATCCCATATGTTGTACTCAATATGGATTGATGAGAGTCTAACTCACACTGTGGAGTTACATGATGATCATTCATGTGTAACGAGGTACACATTGTGACCCCAATGGCCACTTAAGAACTCATGTTCGACTACTCAGGTCCTGAGCAAAAATAAACCAAAATTTAGTGTTGCGTTTCATTGCCATATATATATATATATATATATATATATATATGCTTAATAATTAATGTAAAAATATATTCAGATTTTCAGCATATTTTTGGGTGATAACAGCTGAAACATTTTTTTTTATCAATGAAATTGTCATAAAGAAGGATGCACTGACTGAGGTCCTTTTTTCCTTTTGCGGGTGAAAGCTCATGAAGCCTATGCTCAGTGGATTTCCACCCAGCAATATTCTTCTAAAATAGTTTACTCTCTCTCAGACGGATCACAGAATTTGGCAATCGGAAGTATTCCCAGACCGCCAGCGCATTCCGGAGCACACCTCCAACAATTTGTGGTGGACGGAAAAGGGGGGGAGCTGAGCAGGCGGTTAAAAAGCGAAGCCTTCCGCTGAGATCCACAATAATAAATAGCTCTGTCAACCTCCAAGTGGTGAACAGCTTATGAACCTGGGCTTCAGGATTTTACTCCACAGACACCGCAAGTTTGATTAGTCATTGCGCAGTCAACTCTGTTGGATTAAGCCACGACATCTTAAGCTCACAAACTGTAACAGGTACTGCATGGGGTGCTGGTGATCTAATGCTTTCATTTATAATCCAGTCTACTCTCATGTCTTGTAGAATGAGCAGTTGTGTTTTCATACTGGAAAATATAAAGACTATTCATAGCCAAAACCAAGCTATAAGATGCATGTTGGACTCGTTTTTATTGCCTTTTAGCAGCAAATTGACTGTTCAATTTCATTGCAAAGAGCAGTTTCACATTTAGAAATATTCTGTTAAAATCTTTTATCAAAATAATTGGATTAGATGCTGTCTTTTCTTAATAACAGTTTTTTGATTTAATTTATTCATTTTTCCATCCATAAATTCTTTAATCTGTGCGCATTCATCAGTACTAAAGTCTATTTTAGCCCTGCTATTACTCAAACCCTGACAAAATTAGAATAAATCATGTTTGACAATATAACGCCGTGGTTTGGTGCATGCCATTGCTCTTGACAGCCAAATCCTGTCAAATTGGATGCAATAGTTGCTAGGTGTGGTCTATAAAAAGTGCAATATGTCATTGATACCCAGTGAACTTAATGACAGCTGTTGCATTTGTTACAGGATGAGGACTGCTGTGGTTTTTGTTACCCTGCTGGGTATTGCTTTATCTAATCCTGTGAGTATGTTTATATTACGGAGATTACATATACCACTGCAACTTGTTATTATAAATGATCTTAATTTCATTCAGGGTGACAGATTTATCTGGTTTCTTTTTGCATTTGACAGATACATCAAAAAGATGGTGTAGAGGGAATCGGTCAAGATGTAAACACAGTGAGTGAGATTTCATGAAAGGGATGAATAGGGTTTCTGTATTTTTTGTACAAACAGAGATACCTTCAGTACACAAAATTAATTGTTAAGATATGTGGTGACTTCAAAGTAGGCTGAGGAGCATGGATTATACTTAAATGGGTGTTCTTGGTTTGATAGACTATTGCTTTATTCATAATCCTTATTATGCTTTTTGAATCTGTGTTTGAGTTCTTCAATACCACAGTGATGCATGAATTTAAAAAAAATGTATTTTCTGTTGCAAGATGTCGGACTTTCACCGGAGTGGCCTAAATGTTCCTGATGAGAATGTATTTTGTATTTGAAAGTCATCCACTAGCATGGTTCGATTCACCTTGACAGATGAAGTTCCGACAAACCTCCAGCTCTGTCTTATGTCGTCTATCTCAGCTAAATATATAAAAAGGCTAGACATGGATAATGAGGGCATCTAAAAATGTTGAAGACAAGCAACTGTCTGGCTCCCCCGCTGAAAGCTTTCAAACCGTATTATTGAAGTAATTGGTACCTCTGGTTTTCCTTGGAGGAGCATTTCCACAGGAGTTCTCAAACGCAAGCTGGCGTCTGAGGAGACGCCTACATGGTCTTATTTTTGACATTTTTCAGAAGGCATGAGTCAGCAAAATGAACTGTATTTTATGGCGCACAGTGTGCTGCACGTGAGGGCTATGCCTAACATACAGCACAGGCAGAGAAAGTGTTGCATCAGAGGTTTTCAGTCTGCCTGGATAGAAGTGCTGTCTGAAGACACTTCACTCTTTTAAGCTTTACGGCACAAGTTTGTAATTTGTGCATCATTTATGAGGATCAAGGAGAAATCAAACACACCCACAGAAGGTTTTTTTTTTACCAAGCAAAGGCTTTCACATTTAAATCATTGAAAATATCGACCTAAGAAAGTACAAACACTTGCAATGAAAAGTGTCATTGATGAAATGAAATGAGAAAGAAAAAGGATTATTGCCATTTGTATTGAAATTGTTTTATTGCTTATTTGGTGAATGAGGCCATTTTTCTTCCGCCAAATTTCAGAAAATTACATATTTACAAATTTGCGACACAACGACACAAATGGGGTTAAGTTCTCTGATGAACTGGAAAGCATATCTTATTGCAGGTTTGGTGGAGAGGACAGTGAACTTTGTAGAAAGTGAGAAAACAGACTCATAAAGGGGTTTTTGTTCATGTTTTCCACAGACGCACAGTTCCTCAGCCGGGCTGTCTGCTGAACATCAATCTGCAGAACGTGAGGTATACACGCAGCTGACCTGTAGGCAAAGTCTAAAATTTTCAGGGTACAATAAACTCTAAAGGACTCTATTTGATCCCACTAGAGAGGACAAAAAAATTGATTCTGCAAGAGATGGCTTAACTCTGAATGTTTTATTTTATGTGAGTGAGAAGGTTCTCAGTGATACGAGGCAGTAGCTATGTTTCCATCCACTTGTTAATCAAACTATCTGAAGTTCGCCCTAAAATATTAATGCAAAAAAAGCAGGTGAAAATGTGTTTCCATCTAACGGCATTAAAGCGAATTAAAAGTTGTGCGTAATGATGTTACGTGATCTTATGCAATCAAATTGGTGTATCAAATGGATTTCTGACATTTTAAGCTGTTTCCATTCATTTTCACACTGAATCGCAGAACCTTCAAGTGAACAAAAGTAGTGTTTTAGCCGACTAATTTAGCTAGTTAGCAAAAATGGATCGACTCCACCTACAAATGATGATAATTGCACAAGTTGTGCTTATGTGCCACCTATTAGCAACATAGCAAACCATGATCAGAAGGCAGCAAAGGCATCAAAACACTGTCACGATACAGTAGCAGATTTCTTGGGCAAATAACGTTTCGATCAGCATTTATCGCATAAAGCTTTTGCCGGTCAAGAGAAAATCCGATCAGATCAACCGTATAAACTTTATGCCGATATCTTTGAAATCAAGTCGAATTTCACCGTTTCCAGAAGGCATTTTTAACCCCTTCAGACCCTGTGTCCATTACAATGGACGTCACATGACAACTGTTTTTTTTTCATTTTTTGCAACATTTAACACCACCTAAGACCTCAAGACCATTTGAGTGGACGTTTAGCAACCAATCAAACAGCAGTATAGGTATCCTTATGGCCATTTTTAAAAAATACAACACACTGAAGAGAGGCATGGCAGGACTTCACTCCACACGACGAAGTAAGGACTATTTTCAACAGTTCTATTCAAATTTATAGATATTTGGGCAAAGATATCATACTTTTAAAACAATATTGACAGATGGAATGTTTGAATTAAACCATAAATCAAATGTTTAACGGAAAGTTTTTACTCAGGATTTTTTCAAATGTTGGTGTCCATTTGAATGGGCAGTGGGTCGGAAACTATGTCATTGAACTCAATTCTACACTAGGGAAGAATGAATTTGTCACTATAAAAATAGCACATCAGAACAAGAGAATGAATTGATAATCAGGGATTGCTATATTTTTCACAACCTTGGAACATAATTCAGGTTTGAAGGGCTTAATTCGATATGACCTAATTCGCTTAAGAACTTGTGGATGTTCTTGGGAATTAAATTTTGAGAGATACACTTGCACCTAAGCTGTCACTGAACAAATTATTTCTTGAAAAAGTGCCTTATTTGTGCGTTTGTTCGTTAAATATATAGCTGAGTACCATGTGAATATAGATTAAGGCACCACCTGTGCATTTGTGATTTTAAATCCCAGTGTGAAATATTCGTGTGCATGTCATAATACTAGGATATATGTGCGCTGGACTCGGAAAAGGGGTCACTTGGGATTTTTTTCCATTTTGAGATTAACGGGGCATCTCAGTGATATCCCAGTGACAGTGATATACCAGCATTACCGTACTGTCAATTTACAACACTTTGCTCTGCACAAATTCACCCAATTTTTTTCTCAAAATGAAAAACATGGATCACTCTTTGATTGTGTTGGAAAATCTCAATTTTCAAAAAATGGCCCAAGTGACTCCTTTTCTTAAAGCTCCACACATATCTTCAATTAAAAAATTTGAGGGTACACAAACTAAGATCCCCCCCCCAAAAAAAAACAATATATGGACTCTCAATCCCTCTCAGTCATCAATGATGTCCCATTTGTTTGTGTCTACAGAGACCCTGCTATCTGCTTGTATTTTCTTACTGTTATTTGTGCAGGATGTTCCTTGGTGTCAGCCTTTGGGCAGAGGGTGTGTCGGCTCCAGCCAATAACAGTGCACGGGGTGTGAGGGCAGAACATAGTGCTGCATTGCAGCTTAAAGTTTCTGCCGTCACTGAGAGGGGGAGGAAGAGCCACCTTTGAATATTCTGTTTATAAACTGTAACCAGCAAATCAAACTCAGAATACATTTAATGTTTAATGTAGAATTTTGGGACAATTTTAAACATTGATTTTTGAAAATTCATGATACTCATAATTTTGAAATAATTTCAGGGCTCGCAAGAAAATACTTCAGAAAATAAGGTGAGTTTGACTCTACAGTATACATGTACAATATATCTCCTGTCACTAAGATAAATGTACTGCAACAAAGGAAAAGAAAATTTAGAGGGCAATAAGATGTATGAATTAATAATTGAAGTAATAGAATTTTAAATTGATGCGGCGAAACAATATACATTTTTAAATTCTGCCCATTCTGTGATTGTACTTTTGAGGGATTGTCACAGAGTTGTTGGGTCATAGTTGGTGGTTTTTAGTGTGTTTCTTCCTCCCAAAGCTAACATAATTCCTCTGCTGAGACTAACAATCAGAAAAACTAAGGTCTTTTGGCTGTTTGTTCGATATTACAGTCAGTGTTCCATTACTTAAATCCATACTGAATAAATGGGAGAGAGTTTACGCGCTGCAGTTTTTTATTTTTAATTTCAGCGAAATTACAGTTTATATTTAATAGATAGAAATCATTACTGATTAATTTATAATTATTCATTTCCTCCAACAGACCTCAGAAGAAACCAATACTTCAGAAGACAAGGTAATTTAAAACATTAATGTAATTACATTTCCCGCTCCCAAAAAGTAGCTTTCAATTATTTCTCTCTTTAATGTGATGTGATGCAAAGGACAATAGGTCAATAATAATTATAACCCCAATTCTGAAATAGTTGGGACAAAGTGTGATTTGTGAATAAAATCAAAACGCAATGACTCTCAAATCACACCAGCCAGTATTTTATTCACAATAGAACAGAGATAACATAGCAATTGTTGAAACTGAGAAATTTTACAATTTCATCTACAAATTGAGCTCATTTCAAATTTGATGGCTGCTACAGGTCTCAAAAAAGTTGGGACAGGGGTCTGTTTACCATGGCCACTTCTTTTTAACACAGAGTGGAGGTGTCTGGGCATTGTGGTGACAAGTTTTTGGGTTTAGCCATTGGAATTTGATCCCACTCTTGTTTAAGAAAGGCTTCCAGCTGCTGGAGAGTTTTGGGTCTCCTTTGACAGACTTTTCATTTAATTACCCGCCAAATGTTCTCAATCGGTGAAAGATCAGGACTGCAGGGAGGCCAGTTCTGCACACGGACTGTTCTACTATGAAGCCATGCTTTTGTAATAGCTGCAGTATGTGGTTCTGTATTGTCCTGCTGAAATACACAAGGCCTTCCCTGGAATAGATGTATCAGGAGGGGAGCATATGTTAAACCTTTATATACCTTTTAGCATTCATGATGCTTTTTAAAACATGCAAGTGTCCCACACCATATGCACTAATGCATCCCCATACCATCAGAGATGCTGGCTTTTGAACTAATTGCTGATAACAGGAGGGTGGTCTTTCTCCTCTTTAGCCTGGAGGACATGACGCCCATGATTTCCAACTAGGATGTCAAATTTGGACTCCTCTGACCACAGGACACTTTGCCACTATGCTACAATCCATTTTAAATGAGCCTTGGCCCACAGAACACAGCAGGGCTTCTGGATCATGCTAAAAAGTGGCTTCCTTTTTGCATGATAGAGTTTTAGGTGGCATCTGTGGATGGCACGGCACACTGCGTTTACAGATCGTAGTTTCTTGAAGTATTCCTAGGCCCATTTAGTAATGTCAATGACAGAATCATCCCAGTGAGTGATGCCGTGGCGTCGGATGGCCCGAAGATCACAGGCATCCATTAAAGGTCTTCGGCCTTGTCCCTTACGCACAGAGATTTTTCCGGTTTCTCTGAATCTTTTGATGATGTTATGCACTGTCGATAATGAAACTTTCAAAGCCTTTGCAATTTGAAGTTCAGAAACATTCCACAATTTTTTTACGGAAGCCTTCACAGGTTGGAGAGCCTCTGGCCATCTTTACTTCTGGGAGACTCAGCCTAAGACATCCCCTATATATCCAATCACATTACACACCTGATGCCAGTTAACTTAATTACTTGCTAAATGTTCTCTCAGCTGATTCTGTACATAAATTGCTTTTTCTGCCCTTTTTTGCCTGTGTCCCAACTTTTTTGAGTATCAGCCAGAAAATTTGAAAGAAGCTCATTTTGTGGATAAGAATGTAAAATGTTTCAGTTTCAACATTTTGAAATGTTATCTATGTTCTATTATAAATAACATATTGGCTCATGTGATCTGAAAGTCATTGCATTTTGATTTTATTAACAATTTACACATTGTCCCATCTATTTCGGAATTGGGTTTTATTTCAAATCATACTTCATAATTATCAGAATGAGGAAAATTCAGTCATTTCACTCTATTTCGCTCTGAGGGGATTTCAGCCACTATATTACGAAGTTGGGTTTTGTGAACGGGTCTCGGAGCATCATGTCTCATTTCTCTATGAGTGCTGGTGCTTGATTGTTTTTCCTTACATTTTTCAGACATCTGAATCACAGGACTCCACAGACGAGAACACGGTCAGTCACAAAACTCTGTCATCCTCATCAGTGCGAGAGAGTTGGACTTTTGACATTTTTTCTTGTAAAACTGTCTGTCCGAAGGGTCTCCCCTATCTCCTGTATTGTAATGCCGACAAATTTTCATTCACAGACCTCTGAAGAAAGCAAAAGCTTTTCACGTGAAAAGGTATCCGTCATCATGATTCACAGTACAAACAATTTTTTTCAAAGAAACATTTTAACTCATTCCCTTTGGCAAGCCGCTGCCAACGGGATGGCAAATACAACCATTTCCTACGGTAACCCGGTGCCAGTGGCGTGGATGATCATTCGCTGTCCGATGAAAACATGAAATCAGTTGATGATCGCGGTGATGGGCCACCTGTACTTCAATACTTTATATTGTGTAATTTTCAGGAAAAGTATTCCATACAAACGCAACAATTTTATACAAAAGTATTCTGTAGGGAATGAGTGAAATCCACTATGATTTAAAGTTTCTTTGTGAACATTTTCTTTTCTCAATAAACTGAACTAAAGAGAGTCTAGTTTGATGAAATAGCTGGGACTCAATAAGCACTTGTCCTGAACATACACTTCTATCACTACAATTTCCACATGATATAACTGAAGCCACTTCTGTAACATATTTCTACAAAATGCACGTTTATGGGATATTGGTATTTATTATTTTACTATATGCCATTTCAGTAGAATATTAAGTCTCCTGTGGGTGAGTGAATGACCTTGTTGTTTCATTCACCTGAGCAGAGTGACTCTTCTGAGGATGGTGACACCAGAGATGACAGCAGAGGCAGTGATGAGAACCTAAGGAAGGTGGGTCGGGGGACTTCAGGGCTGGGTTACGGTTAAACCTGATTCATGCTTTCAAAGAATTTGAACTTTTTTCTTCAAGGCAGACTGGAACAGCCTTGCCGAAAAACAAGTGACCTGTCGCCCTATAATCGCGACTTCTTTTTGAAAATGTTGCAGTTTACTTTTTAAAATCTGTTTGATAGCCATTATAAACATTGTAAATAATTAAAATTATAATTTTTATTGGAAATAACCTTGACCAGTTCCTCATTATATATCCTTTAAGCATTATTACCTTCGCCAGCGACTTCGCTGACGAAGGTAATGTTTTGATCCCCGTGTATTTATTACCTTCGCCAGCGACTTCGCTGACGAAGGTAATGTTTTGATCCCCGTGTATTTATTTGTTTGTGTGTCTGTCTGTATGTGTATCGAATAACTCAAAAAGTACCAAACGGAATTTCATAAAATTTGGTGGCTTGATTTGGCATGACCTGAGGATCAATCGATTAGATTTTGGGAGTGATCAGGTAAAGGTCAAGGTCAAGGCCACGAAAAGGTCAAAACCGATTTTCGGCCATATCTCGGTCAATTTTTATCCGATCGGCATGAAACCAACGCCAGTGGCGAGGGATTCAGTGGCGTCGGCGAAGGTATGCGCTCTACCGAGTGCCCGTTCTAGTTACCTTCGCCAGCGACTTCGCTGACGAAGGTAATGTTTTGATCCCCGTGTATTTATTTGTTTGTGTGTCTGTCTGTATGTGTATCGAATAACTCAAAAAGTACCAAACGGAATTTCATAAAATTTGGTGGGTTGATTTGGCATGACCTGAGGATCAATCGATTAGATTTTGGGAGTGATCGGGTCAAAGGTCAAGGTCAAGGCCACGAAAAGGTCAAAACCGACTTTCGGCCATATCTCGGTCAATTTTTATCCGATCGGCATGAAACCAACGCCAAAATGTGCAGAATTATATACCCGATCCTGTGGCGAGGGATTCAGTGGCGTCGGCGAAGGTATGCGCTCTACCGAGTGCCCGTTCTAGTCTTGATTGTAACGGATGGCAAACCACCCTGGCCGTCTCCATACTTTTTGGGAAAGAACACCTTTATTAATAAATGCCCACCAGACAGCAATAGCATCCCCAAGCTCATCCCGTGTGAGTGACTGCTGATCAAGGTTATTGGCAATAAATGCTGCAAAATAAATACTTCAAAGTTGCTTGATTGTTCAATGGAATTTCTAAATGGGTACACAACCTTACTTACTTCAAAGACTGTCTTCGGAGCAGGCCTCCTGAGGCATCCAAACAACTGGTGTATGTGATCTGCTTAGCGAAGCAATTTCCAACCATTGCTACTTTATATCTATTAATGGATTAAAAAGCTCTCTGTGTCCTGTCCTAAAAAACAGCCTACATGCCCTGAGAGGTATGACCAAAAAACCCTCCACACTTGACAAAGGATAGGGAAAAAAATGACATCCCTCTTACTATCTAATCTTAATGACATATTTCTACAATGAAAACTTCTTACATTATACTTTGGTACTACATATGATACTCTTCACTTACCAGTCTTTATTTCAATGTAGTTTAAAATCAATAGGGTGATTCATAAGTTGCACATTAAGTTTCACTACATTTAGCTGGCTTTTCGACATCTTAGTGTAAGACAACTGTGAACTATCATATGATTATGATTGATTGATTGATTATCATATGGTTATGATTGAAGATCTGCTTTCTTCTTGAGGAAACAGTTCACCACCATATTGCTTCAAAAGCACAATCATTTTCTTCAATATTAACAAAAATATAACATTTAATTGAAAAACAGTGACTAAAAGAATAATAATTACCATCAATAAATATTATTCTCAGAAACACGTGACACAATTATTAGATCCCTACCATTAAATGCTTTGGGCATCTTCCTCTTGCCAGAACGAATACTTGGAGTCTCCTCCGTTTGTACGTAATGAGGCTGGGAGGAAAATGGCAAGGAATCTGTGACCATTCCTCCGTGTTCCTCCAATTTTTGTATTATTCATATAAAATGTGTACCATACTTAATGACATTTTCATGTGATTACCCAAACCTGACTGTTGTGTGAGTTGTGAAAGAAATTAAGTTTGATTTCAGTTTGTTTTTGGCAAAGTTTTAAATTGACGTGTGTGTTGAATATGCAGAGCTGGGTTGGAGTGTTTCAGATCAACCTGAGGAGTGAGGAGGACAGCAGCATGAGCAACAGCACAAGCGAAGAAGACTCTGCGGAGGCTCCCGACGTGGATGAAAACACCGGAGGTGCAACCAGCAGCACTGAGAGCCACCAGAAAGAGGACTCCAGAGAATGTGAGGAGGGGGAGGACGGCCTAGACTGCCACCGTTCGGAGAGTGAGCAGAGTCAGGAGGGGCGCTCTCCGCAGTGTCAGGACTCTTCGTCCAGCCAGGACTGCAGCCGCAGCAGCGAGGAGCGGTCCTTTGAAGACGATCAAACCCACGACTCCATCGGCGACATGTTGACACTGGATGATGAGGACACGGAAATTCACATGTGGTGATGCGTCCGTGCGAGCAACTGGGCTTTATAGAGACTGGAGCATTCTAGGAGTTGGCTCCCAATTCAGTGCAACCTCTTATTTAGGGACCGGAATCAGGGCATTCACCCACACATCCAGTGTAAAAGTCAGGCTGAGCGGGGCAGGGCATTCAGCCAAAGCTTGGTCCATAAGCAGTATTTATAGGCTGTGCTAATTTTTCCCTCCTGCGCCAAATGAGTGTTTACCCTTGTTGGGAATTTTTTTTTTGTCTAGATAATATAAACCTCAGGTATCATATTATCATCTGTGTTGAAGGTGATAAAATGCTGTATGCTGTCAGTGTTATTGCTGTGAGAAGCACCGTGAATTGGAAAGAACGATAATGACCCAGGAATTAATTTTATTGTTTTGATTCTACTTTTAGAGTTTTATTTATGAAATTGGCAATGTGCTGTATGCATACATTCAATCACTTGTGTATAGTATGAGTCACATTAAGAGTAAAAATATTTACCTTCAGTTAGCTGAACTACATTTTTTTCTGTTATAAGTTGCAGAATTTTCCTTTCATTCAACATAATATGATATTCATTAAAAGTGCTACAGTTTCATAGAGCAGTCGATTTTTAGCAAAATCCACAATTAATCTTCCTCCCCACTCCTCAGTTTTTTTCTGCTATATGAAAAAATCATGTATGAGAAGAGGTTCATTGTGAGGTTCAAAGTGCATAGCATGATTAATAAAAAATTTTTTTTATAAAGAATAATTACTAAAAATAATTATGAAGGGCACAGCTACAGGGCGTAAGTAAACCCTATCCTTAATGCCTTTCAAGTATTCATACTTGTTCATTTTTGAAAAAGAAATCTTCCGATTTTGGCCAGCTGGTAAAAAAACAGAAATTGAATCCGCACCCATGTACGGTCCACAAATTATATGTAAAGTATATGATTACAGTAGACATTTTGCCTTAAAATTAGACATTATTATAATCATGTTTCCCACAGCAAACATGTTTTAAGTAATGCCAATAATGGAGTGGTTCGTAGAGCTTGATGAAAGCTTTTTTGTACATTTGTGACAGATTTGCCGCAGAAAATGAAATTCAAACTGAAATAGACTGTGAGTATTATTGCATATTATAGTATTATACCATAACTTGTATTAGTAATTTGTGTCAGTCTGACAACTTAAAAAAATTATACCAAGAAGTAGAAACATTTGTATTTATTCAAGAATTTCCAATAAAATGTTTTTTGAGTCAGCCAAAATGTTTCTTTTTAAATGTGCAATAAACTTGTAAAAATTATTTGTTATTTTTGTTTTGATCCCAAGTATGGCCTACTCACTGTATCTCCAATACAACCATAAAAACATAGCTGAGCTGCACTGTAGAATCACAAGCATAGTTTAAAACTGACCACACCTTTTCTGAGATTACCATGGCCTTGCTGCAATCCCTAACAAATAAGACTTCCAGCAGCCAACAATCAGCATGGTTGCAGTTTATTAATGTAACTGTTACAGTGGATGGCTGGTCTGTGGGGATACTTCTGGGTAAATAACTCAATGCTGTGTCCCCCATATTCAATACAGTTAGCATTATGGTTATTGTGCAGGTAAAAAAAACTGTTAAGGTTTGGCCAGACCTCACCGAAATAAAACAATAGAGACAGTCACAGTCCAGTCACTTTGTTAGACCCTCGCAAGTTACATATCCAAGATTAAATACAGAGATTTTCTAAAAATATGACCGGTGACAAGTTGTTTTTGTATTAACATCTGTTATTAACACTGTACTAACAACTTAAAGACTTAAGGCACTTGCATCATATTTAAAAGCATCTTTCAATATGGGATAGAGGAGAAAATTATTATTTGCAAAATATAAACAAGGATAGTATGGTTTTTTTTGTTCTTATATATAATTCACCAAATAGAAGAATCTTGACAAACGTGAACTCCAGAACAAATAAACCCATTATGTCTGGCATCGATTTCATTTACATGCATGAGGGACATACTACTTTCCTCTGAAATAATCCAGTGGGACTCTATAGATAGCAAATGTCTTGACTGTACTAAGTGATGTACAATGATCTTGACTGTACTAAAAAAAATGCTCTGAGCATGGAAATTTTGTACAACTCTCACAAGAGAATAAAAGGAAGCGGAGATCTCTAAATGGTTGCTATCTGCCAAATCAAATAAAGCACAAAATACAAGCATATATTGTCAGTTTTTAGTTAACTCTGGTTCTTAAAGGGCATCATAAGTCGATTCCCATTGTTTTGTTTATCAGCGGGCCGCACCTGCACAAACAAACAAAATAGAAGGATTATCTACGCATGTGCACAAAACATTGGTTTATATGAATGAAATTGGTCATGCGACAATGCAAGATGTCAACAAAAGCAAGTGATTTGTTTGTAAACATTGGACGTTCAACATCCCGTCTGACAATTGACTTTAGATGCCCTTTAAGGAAGCCTAAAATTGAAGAGCCTGATGCTAAAAGTACTTTTGTCACACACCGCGAGATAAGGATGGGAAAAAATTTTCACAACCCCAAGATGTTAAGGAGGGCCCCAGGGCTAGGAGTGGATAGGAGGACCCAGTGGCAAGACATGGAGTTTATTAAACAAAGATAGGAGGGATAAACAAACCAATACAAACTTTGGGAGACCATATAGGGGAGTGCTACAAACTCAGGCGGGCAAACCAGACAAAGGCTACCAGTGTGAATGAGGGAAAACAGAAGTATAAATACTCTAAGATAACCAGATTAAATGAAAGAAAACAGGTTAGGACCATCAGGAATGTGAACAACAGATAATTGAATAATTGATGCAGGGCAGGGAGCAAGGGGAATGGAATCCCTGAGGGGAGGGGCATTACATGCATTCTGAAACAACACGAATTGTTGTACTTTCATATGAAATCTACAACCCCTAATCAGATTGGAGACAGTATGTTAAATCAAAATTAAGCTGAAAGCAAGAATTTGTAAATAATCTTTGACCTGAATTATAATGAAAACATGTTTCACCTCATTAATTTTATTGATTTTTTTTTTCAAAATAAACAAATTTCAATTATTTTTTTTTGCAACATATTTCAAAAAAAGTTGGGACAGTAAAGTACGGCCCCAATTCCAGAAAGTTGCAGAGTAAATTGCAAATAAAAACAGAATGAATGATTTGCAAATCTCATGAACCCGCATTTTATTCACTATAGATCATAGACAACATATCCGATGTTGATAGTGAGACATTTTACCATTTCATGAAAAGTATTTACTCATTTTGAGTTTAATGGCAGCAACACATATCAAAGAAGTTGGGAGAGGGGCAATAAAAGGCTGCAAAAGTAAGTGGTACTAATAAAAAATAGCTGGAGGAGCATTTTGCTACTAATAAGGTTTAATAATTGGCAAAATGACTGGGTATAAAAACAACATATTAGATAGGCAGGGTCTCTCGAAAGTAAAGATGGACAGAGATTTACCAATCTGCAAAAAACTGCATCTAAAAATTGTGGAACGATTTAAGAAAAATGTTTCTCAATGTAAAATTGCAAAGGTATTATTGAATCTACAGTTCATAATATCATCAAACTATTCAAAGAATCTGGAGAAATCTCTGTGCGCAGAGGACAAGTCCGAAGGACAGCATTGGATGCTTGTGATCTTCGGGCCCTCAGGTGGCGCTGCTTTAAAAAACAGGCATTATTCTGCACTGGAAAACACTGCATGGGCTCAGGAACACCTCCAGAAATCAACATCTGAACAGTTCGCTGTGCAGTCCACAAATGCAAGCTGAAGCTGTATCATGCAAAGAAGCCATATGAGAACACAATCTAGAAACACTGCCATCTTCTCTGGGCCAAAGCTCATGTAAAATGGACTGAGGCAGAATGGAAAACTGTTCTGTGGTCAAATTAATCAAAATTTGAAATTTTTTTTAAAAACCAAGGACGTCATGTCATCTGGTCTGAAGAGGAGAGGGACCATCCAGCTTGTTATCAGCACACAGTTCAAAAGCCTAAATCTTTCATGGTATCAGGTTACATTAGTGCCTATGGTGTGGGATGCTCACACATCTGGAAAGGCATTATCAATGCTGAAGTGTGCGCGTGTTTGTGTGTGTGTGTGTGTGTGTGTGTGTGTGTGTGTGTGTGTGTGTGTTGTGTATAGAGGTTTTACAGCATCTGCTCCCATCCTGACAATGTTTCTTTCAGTGGAGGCCTTGCATATTTCAGCAAAACAATGCCAAACCACATACTGGATCCATCACAACAGCATGACAACAGCACAGTAGAAGTCTGAGTACTGAACTTGCCTACCAGCAGTCCTGACCATTCACTTATAGAAAACATCTGGTGCATTATAAAACATAAAATACGACAAAGAAGACTCAGGACTGGTGAGCAGCTAGAATCCTACATCTGACAAGACTGGGACAACATTCCTCTCTCAAAACTTCAGCAATTGGTCTCCTAACTTCCCAGATGTTTACAGACTGTTGTTAAAAGAAGAGGGGATTCTAAACAATGGTAAACACGGCCCTATTGCAACTTGATGTGTTGCTGCCATCAAATTCAAAATGCTAATTTTTTAATGAAATGGTAAAACATCTCATTTTCATCAACTGATATGTTTATGCTCTATTGTGAATAAATGTCTATGTGAATGTGTATGTTCCATCTTTGATAACATGCCAAAAGGCAGAGTCTTACTCATAAATTGATTCACGGACTACGCAGGTCTACAGCTGTACAATACATAAATTGTGGGCAATACGAAAACAACGAAAGGTTTGACAACACTGTGACAAAAGTCATAACAGTAATTATAGTTGTCCAACATTCAATTGACATAATTTTCACATTGGGATCTGAGTAAACTAATGTTAAAGTTCATGGAAATAAAGGGTTAACCAAGCAACCTTAATCACTCTCTGTTCCCCTGGTGGACCACGATAATTAACACTAATGCAGTGATTGCATCAGCAAGAGACCTACGCCCCAGCAATAAATCAGGTGTTTCTCTACAAGTGTGCCACGTCCAGAGAGTTGTTCTGTCATGCTGCTGTATTATGTGGCCTCTCTTTATACCCTCCACTAAGAGCTGTCAGAACACGGTTGAGCACTATTGAAACTGGAGGAAAGGCCGTTTAAGGTAACCATTTGCCTGAATTAGCTATTGGCATAATTTCTCTGTCTGTGTTTGGGTACAGTTTGCTATGGGGAGGTTTGATAGTTGGTACTAAAATTTAGATATGTTAGATAAATAAATTTAGATAAATTTAGACATTTTTATCTTCTTGATTTAAAAAATTAATGTGCACATAATCTGTGTTGATTTAAAATAAACTCGCTATTTCCTTTTCTTGCCAACAGAATATTTTGTTTGGATTTTTTCAGAGCTGCGATACTGCAGAATTCAGTTTGTCAATGAGATCACAGTGCATGTGACACAAGGTCAAGACTGGAGGCTCTGTAAAATCCATTTGGTTTAATAGACCAAAAACAAAATCATTTTGTGTGCACGGCTAAAACTGAATTTACAAATAGATTTACTGTTTAGATTGCTGCGAAATTTCAGGCTGTTATTCGGACTAGACCAGTGCTTTTCAACTCCAGCCCTGGGGACCCACAACCCTCCACAATTGTGTGCTTGTTCAGGAATAGCATGATTCAGGTAATCAACAAGTCCTAATTATCAATCTCTTGATTAGTTGAATTAGGTGTGAAAATAAACCAGGGCTGGAACAATCAGACATAATACTTTGACTTTTTTTTTTGAGATAAGAAACAATATTGAGCAGGATTTGCATGGGCACAAAATAACATTTTTAATGCATACATGTACATTAATGTACATTTTAATTTTTACATTTTAATGTATACATTTTATTATTGTATTATTTTTATTTTTTCATTAATTATTTCAAGCACGGGACCAAATTTTGAACTCTTAAATTTTTCCAGGAATTTAAATTTCATGGATTAGGCTATGTTGTGAAATAAAAATGATCCACTAGGTAATGTTACAATTTTATGGTTTTATTGCAACTTTTTCTGTTCGATGTGCTTATTTTGATTTGATACATCAATAATAAATAACTTCAAAGTACTCTTTTCACTATGCTCAGGCAGATCTATAACCATTTAATTGTTAAACACAATAAAATTCTTAATTAGAGAGTTTCATGTTCTAAGGTGACAGTCCTTAATTTGGGACACCTGATTCAATGAACCAAGAAACTGATGAATAGGATTAGCTGAGTCACTGAATCGCGCCATTGCTGAGCTGGAACACAAATGTGTTGGTAAATTTAGACATTTCCAGTGTTTGTAATTATGTGTAGAGCAAAGGCATCATGCCTATCATAGAGCGTTAGAATCTGGCAAGTATTCTGCAGTTGAAAATCTTTGTTATTTTTCAGTTTTATTGTTAAATATTTATTCCATGAGAAGGATGAAGGTAATCCTATGTGAATACACTCGGCATTGCTTTATTAAGCTTTGCCAGTGCCAGTCCATTTCACTATATAGACCATAATGATTACATATGGAATTTCTCTCAGGATAAATTTACACTCTTTCATTTGGACTCAGATCAGTCTCATAATGAATTAATGCATACAGAAGGATTCAGAAATGCATTTTCGGATTCAGATATGAATCCCTACAAAAATATTTCTCTATGCATACACAAATGTTTATTGCTCTGTATAAATGTAAAAAATAAATAAATAATTTTCATTAATGTTTTTCTGAGGCACACACAATTTTTTAAACATATATAATAATAATCCACAAATACTTGTATTTAAAATTATTTGCAATTGTCATCAAAAGCATATTTGGTTGATTTACATTTTTATAAAGAATGTAGCACCTGAATTTAGACATTGTTTTTCATTCGGGAACTTTGTAGCATTTGTGTGTGAATTTCTTTGAGAATCCCCTGACAGCGCCTGATTAACAAATGATTTTTTTTCCCTGCATGGAATTATCTGTGACCAATTATATATCTCATTCCTTTTCAGCTAATCACATGAGAGTGTTACGCAGTCAGATATATCCAGGCAATGAACTGATGGAGGACCAAGATCTGATAGCTATAGCTAACTCGCTAGCATGACTATCTTCACTTTCCAATTGCAACCAAAGCTAATGTGCATAACTAATAAGCTAGCATTTCCAATTTACAGCCACAAATTATTGACGTCAGTTTATTTCAGTTCTATTCTTGTTCTAAGTCTTGTTCTCAACTCACATAAGAAGATAGCAATCACAAGCTATAATTTCAGCTAATTGGGGACACCTGCAGCTTACTGGACGCACAGTCGCCATTTTGTAATTGCTCATGTAATGTTCGAAGGTTGAGAACCCTTATTAGTGTTCGACAGGCCATTAAATTCATTTCATATTTGATGTGAACCTTGTTTGTGGTAAGGTCACAAAGTTGATTTTGGGTGCGATTGTTTTAGGGGGTCCGGGGATACACGTCGGGCACGTCTACATATAGATGCAACGCAATACATTGCTAGCTAACACTTTAATACTCAACACATTAGCGAAATCAATTGATCTCGCAGAAACATTTGCGTTGTGGCCATCATTCTGGATGGTTAAAAATTGTGCCAGGGATTTCCTCATCATGGATAGCAAAACAATGTTGCTATAACTTCGTTCTCGAGACAAATCGAGTAATATTATTCTTTGATTCACTTTCTTATATGAATTTCAGTTACAAGTGGGAAGGAAATATCATTGTCAACCCCCTGACTCAATAAAAATGGCAAGAATGATGTCCATTATATGGACTTAAAGGAAATTGAAATTTAAGGTGCACTGGTCCCCATGTAGGTTTCTGTAATCCCCAACTTTTCACTCTTACAGCATCTCCAGGTCCTCATGCTCATTTGACTGGCTGAAAAGGAGTGAGATGACTCATTGGCTAAATATAATTCCTTGTTGAAAAAAAGCATTAGTGAATTCGATGACATCACAGGAGTCTGATGAAATGCGGTTCATTAATGCACTCTAAATCAATCTAAGAACATCCAAATGTGGGTATAGCAGTCTGTATATAAACGAAACAACGTTCAAATGTGTTTTAGATGAAAATACTTTTGAATACATGTATTCGTGGATTTCTATTACATATATTTAATACAAAAAATGTTTGTATGTGCATCAGAAATACATTAGTGAAGCTTTGTATGTGGGATTCTTTTTTTTTTTTTTTTACATTTACAAATGACAATAAACATCTGTGAGTGGATTTGTTGAGAGTCATTTATATAAATCCAAAAATACATTTACTTCTGTGTGCATGTATTCATTATGAGACTGATCTGACTCCATACTTTTAGGAGAGAAACTGCAGTATGGATTGAAGAGTTGACTTAGGTTTAGTAACAACTTGGTACAAGCGAACTTCCATGCTTGAAATACTCACAGTCAACATGAAGCCAACAGCTTGAAATGGAAACTGTGTCCCACCAAGCTAGTTCAGCATCTGATGGCAATATATCATTTTCTTGAACACCTCCTCGTCAACTGTGTTTAGAAATGTCTGATGTTGACATATTTCTTCCGTGTGTGCCTCCAGTCAGCTATTTACGATGAAGGATTTCTTGCTATAAATGCTTGCTAACAGTTCTATATAAATGATTATGGTGAAAATGTTTTGATGAGGATGTTCATGATGATCATGGTGTTTAAGGTAATGATGGTTATCATGATCAGGAATATTAAAACCTGGTTGAGTGCTTTCCATTTATGAGCAACAAACATCCCTCCCTTTTCTATTTTTTTAGAAAGCTATTTGACTACATATTAGATTGCTGTCCAGCAGACACAAGAAATAAATATCCCAGTACTACTTGTGCTCATTCAAAACAGCTGCTATGCTGCTTGGTTGGCTCACTTGCTAAAGGCACCGCTTGCAGTGGAAGAGTGATCAGGACATCGGACTTCATCCAGCTCTGACAGAGCAGACTGCAACCAGCAGTCTCCTGTGTGCAGCACATAATTGGCTTTGTGCTGCCAAAAGATATGGGACGGATACAGGCAATTTGGGTGAGGATTGTCAGCCACTCAAGCACCTCCTACTGGCCATACATGCACTTGTCAGTTACATTGTAAGCTAGGACATGTTTGGACATGCCATGATTCAGGGGCACGCTGGAGCACAAAAATATAATTATATATAAAAATAATACTATTACATGCTATTCATTTGATTTCAATTGTAATTTGAACATAAATTATAAAATTTCAATATGAAGGCATATCTGTGACAGCATAAATCTGTCCTTGTACGTTGTACATATTTGTCAACATTCATACTCTATATCAGTATTTGTGATTCTGCGCCTTGGATGTATCTTTGTATGGTGCTCTTCATTCTGTATGGAGCGGTGGATGTTGCACAAGGGCCTGCTGAGGCAAAAATGTGAAAAAAAGGCTACAGTGACTCAGAGCTTGACAGAGCTTCCTCCAGAACCTGAATCACACTTTTCTGTTAATATTAGCTCTGATGAAGATATTAAGACAAAAATAGAATTTTAAAAGTGAATAATAGTGGGTGGTGGTAAAGGCCACACATCTTTCATTGTAAACAGAAAGCCACATTAAGGCAAAAATCCTGTGTATTGTGCGTTTGAGGTTAGGTTTGCCTGCAGTGTCATGACCTCTCCCTGTCACTACTTGCATCCTCTATCTATATGGGTGCTTTTCACTCTAGACCCTCTCAAGTGGAGATTATTGGAATGGCAACACAGACACCATTTAACTAGGTTTTTCCTTATATGGAGATTTTGTTTCCAAAATGCAATAAGCGCAACAGTTACAAAAACTAAGATAACACCATAGAGTGATGTGCCTGTGCCTTTTACAGATTGTGCAAAACCCCATTTTTAGAAATTCACACTATAAAGTGTATCTTTCCTTGGTCAAAATTTGTGGTTTTTGACTAAATGCAATAGGCGCCAAAATAGAAAAAGCTGAATTACTCAAAATGAGTAAAATGTATATATTGCATTTTGGAAACAAACTCCTATATTTTGATATTCTGTAATCATAAAAAACATAGTGTGTTTAATTCTAATTTTAAATTCAAATAGTAATTTTAAAATGGAGAGAGGTAATTTCTCTTTCAATATGGAGAAAGGCATTTTTATTTCTATAAAATGTAAATTTCTTTTTTGTTTGTTTGTTCATATAACTTATACATTGACCATATTAACTATTTACTGTATCATGTGAATTTTACAGCGCGTAACAATGAAAACTGCATTGTTATTCACCTGTGTCCTTGCAGGAGCTGCTGCCTTTCCAGTAAGTAAACTTTAAATTACCATCTAATTTATATTGCAATAGAAGTCATATGTCACTATGTCAGTGATATTCCTTCTGGATCCACAAGAATATTATCCAAATCACCAACAATTATAATCAATTCTACAATAGTGTATATTCCATGTGTTTAATGCTGAAATATTATGAATATCTGTTCATGACATAAGGGACAATCATTTCATTCAGGTATATTTTAACTTCTTCCGGATCTAGAAACCCATGGTATGTTCCGGATCACTACCAAAATTGAATCTGCTCATCCTTGGACCACCGGCTACCATTCTACCAAATTTCATACCAATCCTTTAAAAACTTTTTGAGTTATCCGGTTAACAGACAGACAAACAGACAAACATGGGTGAAAACATCACCTCCTAGGCGGAGCAGAAATACATGAACTGATTTAAATAATTGCCCTTATGCAGCAGTGCTAATTTTATGACTAATAAATATGTACTCCATTATTCCGACTAGGTTCAGAGAGGACAGCTACCCTTATCAGGCAGCTATATGTACTACACGGTGAGTTGTAACTTTACACTTCTCTGCTTTGAAATACAGATCACACAGAGTACTGCTTCGCCTCTCTACTTCCTGAAAATTTAAAACATAATAACATAAGAGATTCATAAGGATTGTGATATATTTTCCATGCAGCCCAGTATTTGAACCAATTACTACATTTAACAAAGCAGCCATTGCGTGATGGTGGTGCACTAGAAAAAATGGCACGAGGAACTAGACTTACTGTAGTGAGCAGTGATGATTATACACTTAACAGAGTGAAGATAAATAATGAACCAAGTACCATTCAAATGTTAATTTCATGTGATATTGGATATAGATGAAAATAAGTTAAAGGATAACAATATATTGTTTCTTTCAGGCACAGTTTTCACATATTTTATTTCCTCAATCGCTAAACCATTCCATATGAAGTCCATTCTAAACAGATCATTTTGATATTAAAACAGATTTGCTCAATGGGATTAAGGTCTGAATTTAGGTCATGACTTCATAGCAAGCCAAGTCATAATATTTACGTCACCAGATGTTTCTTTCCAACAGAGATAATTCTTGCACAACTTAGGAGTGTGCGTAGGGTCATTATCTTGTTGAAAATAAAATTGCGACCAATCAGTCTTTTCCCAGATGGCAATGCATGCCTGATAAGGATGCTGTGATACTTCTTTTGATCCATGACTCCGTCGATTTTTATGAGATCACCTGCCCCTTTCGAGCAGACTGAAGCCCAAGTCATAATATTACCACCTCCATGTTTTACTGAAGGGGTTAAGAAGTAATTTTTGAAACGTCCTCCAACTCTACAGTGCATATGAGTTTTGAGTTTACGTGAGAAAAATTTTAATTTTCATTCCTTGGTTTAAAGGACTTGTTCCCAGTCCACTGGTGTCCAATCCATTAACTTCCAGGCATACTCAAATCTTTTTTTTAATGTTGCTCGTTATTGGCAGCAACACGACCAGTCGGGCCATTTTCACAAAGGTACGTGAAAATAGCAGATTTTGATACTTTCATCTCTTCACTTCTGGCGCTATTCATATTATGTCAGAGTTGTTGTGCTGAACTGCTGATTTTTTCCCCTCTATTTTTTTAACTTGCATACACAGATAACCAACATCAGAGACACTTAACTTCTGTTTTGCATCTCTACTGCGACTAGTTTTCAGTGAACCGGTCTCTTTGAAATGCTTGATGGTGTTTTTTTCCAGTGCCGTGGCAGCATTTAACATCTTCAGCATCATATAAGGTCACAATGCAGCTTTGAACAATCTCAGAGAGCTCCTTCTGTCGTGCCACTCCACACTGCCCAAAATTCAAGTCACTTTACATACTCTTAATATTTGATCATTAGAGGTATTTCTGCTGAATAATGTTGCCTCAAACCATTTTATTTGATTTGATTTGATTTATTTCATAATAAAATGCCACATGAAAGCATACAAAACATAATCTAACCCACCACACATCCCCACAGTGAACACTAATTAGTGTGGCGTCCTATTACATGGAACATTAAAAAAAAGGTATTAAAAATCTTATTTCCATAATGGACCTATATTAAATACCACACAAGATGACCTGCTCCTGCTAGCTATTGCTGCTGTTGTAACACCCCCGCCCGCAATGAGTTACAAGAGCAGAAGACACACAGGAAAAGAAAAAAAAACCTATCAAGAATAGATGATACAGATTACAAGGAAAAATTACTGGAGGATACTGAGTTTTTGTTTATTACCCATATTTTTCCTCAATATGCTTGTGGGAATTATTATTTTTTTTTTGTTCTCATTGCCCACAATAGTATCTTTCTATACTTTTTCACCAAAAAATTATAGAGAAGTAATATATTAGAACCTGTTTTAGATGAAAGTGGTGGTGTATAATCATCACTGCACCCTACTGTGTAACTCAACGCTGTGGTTGATTCCATACAAAGACCCTGCGGTTTTATTCTAATTGGGAATTTAATGTCAATTATTTTAGTATTTATCTAGCTAATAAGAAAAGTAAGATTTAAAAAAAAGTATCCTGGCAAACTTAGCTGAATAAGCATGTTTACTTGATGCTTCAATGTAAACATAATATTCTGTGTTTCTGTTGCAGTAATGAGTATTAATCACTAGATGGCAGCAAATGTACTGTCATTGTAAATTTTTTCCTTAACAGACAGAAATGATTGATGAAGGCTGACTATTAGAATTTTTCACAATGTTCAGTTCTCTATCAAAGCTGGCATTCATTTGTATAGTAGTTTATATAGTTATATACTTTAAATGTAAAGTAATACAGGACTGTTCAAAGCTGGAACTGTGAAATGAAGCTGTGATAGTTCTGAGGCCTATCTCATGAAGCATGATTCTCTGATGACTCTTAAATTTGCCATATCATGTTGTTTTATTTAATTAATTTCTAGGAAGATTTGTAAACTTTGTAGACAAAAAAGTAAGTTTGTCAGGGATTATAGGCCATTAAGGAAGTAAAATTGAATGGGCCAGCAGTAGTAATATAGCTTATGCCCGTCCTCCTCTTTACAGACTGACTATGATGACTTAATACTTTCATACGTAGAAGAGGATGAGGGACTCAGAGCTGTGGGGGACTCTGAGGAATATGATGGACCGGGCGGAGAGGCATACGGCGGATATAGAGCATGGGACGAGTCAGAGAGCCAAGGATGGAGAGGAAGACGGGGAGAAGAGAGCGGAGAAGACGATGGAATGAAAGCAGTAGAAGACAGCGGAAATGAAGAAAGGCAAAATATAGCCAGAGGGGAGAAGAGTAGCGAGCAGAGCGAGGAAGACGAGGATGAGAGTGAAGAGGAAGACGAGAACAGTGACAGTGAAGGAAGTGACAGTCAAGAGAGTACTGAAGGAAATGCAGAGGGAGGAGGAGAAAAGGATGGAGGAGAGACTGAAAAAAAGGAAAGTGGGGGTGAAAAGGATGGCTCAGAGGTAAATTTGTTCTTCCGGTGGCATTAAAAAGTCAATCTAAAATTAATGAGTAATACTGATAAAATTACCTAATGTAGTTTGAATGAAACAGTGATGTCCTTGAATTTTTTTAAACAAGTAAAAAAAAATATTTTGTTGTGAATGAAATTTGATGTGAAACCAAATATTCCAAAAAGTTGAAGACCAAGATATTGAAAAGATTGGTGCTACATATATAATTCTATGAATTTAGTGATATAATTAAGTATGATGAAAATGTTTCTACTTATGAATCTGATCAAATAAAAATGTCTGTGTGTGTGTGTGTTGGTCCATGTGTTTGCCTGTGTCTGTGTCTGTCTGCGTGTTTTCACATTCAATTTCTGTTCTTTAGGGGAGGGGAGATTCCAATGGAGAGACTGATGGGGCCAGAAATGAAAGCTGTGAGGGAGGCACTAAAGATGACGACCAATCCAGTGAAGAGTCTGAAGAGAGTGATGAAGAAGCAGCAGAGGAAGAGACCGAGGACACGAGTGAAGATGGAGAGAGTGAGGAGGCTGAGATCAATGAGACGTCCAGCAGCGACAGTGATGAGACTGGGGAGGACTCAGACAGTCACAGTGAGAGCGAAGAGACTGAGGAAAATGGTCAAGATACAGGCAGTGGTGATGAAGAGAGTGAGGAGAACTCTGGCAGCCCGGACAATAGGGGCAAAGACACTGAGAACACAGACAGAGGTGATGAAGACGGCTCTGTTAGTACAGACAGTGAGGATGGAAAGAGCGAGGGGAGCGATGAAAGTGCAGAGAGCAAGAGTGAGGAAAGTAATGAAAGCACAGACAGTGATAGCGAAGAGCCTGAGAGAAGGACTGATGGTACTAACCCCGATACTGAAGATTCTGGCAGTGGTGGTGAAGAGTCTGAGGAGCAGACTGGTGGCACAGATGGTGGGAGTGATGGAAATGCAACTGAGGACAGCAGTAGTGAAGAAACCAAAGAGACTACTGACAGTGATAGTGAGGACAGTGAGGACAATAGTGGCAGTACAGACAGTGGCAGTGAAGACAGTGAGGACAACAGTGACAGTACAGACAGTGATAGTGAGGACAGTGAGGACAACAGTGACAGTGCAGACAGTGATAGTGAGGACAGTGAGGACAATAGTGGCAGTACAGACAGTGATAGTGAGGACAATAGTGACAGTACAGCCAGTGATAGTGAGGACAGTGAGGGCAATGGTGACAGTACAGACAGTGATAGTGAGGACAGTGAGGACAACAGTGACAGTTCAGACAGTGATAGTGAGGACAGTGAGGACAACAGTGACAGTACAGACAGTGATAGTGAAGAGAGTGAGGACAATAGTGACAGTACAGACAGTGATAGTGAGGACAGTGAGGACAATAGTGACAGTACAGACAGCGATAGTGAAGAGAGCGAGGACAATAGTGACAGTACAGACAGTGATAGTGAGGACAGTGAGGGCAATAGTGACAGTACCGACAGTGATAGTGAGGACAGTGAGGACAACAGTGACAGTACAGACAGTGATAGTGAGGACAGTGAGGATGACAGTGACAGTACAGACAGTGATAGTGAAGACATTGAGGACAACAGTAACAGTTCAGACAGTGATAGTGAGGACAGTGAGGATAACAGTGACAGTACAGACAGTGATAGTGAAGACATCGAGGACAACAGTAACAGTACAGACAGTGATAGTGAGGACAGTGAGGACAACAGTGACAGTACAGACAGTGATAGTGAGGACAGTGAGGACAACAGTGACAGTACAGACAGTGATAGTGAAGACAGTGAGGACAACAGTGACAGTACAGACAGTGATAGTGAGGACAGTGAGGACAACAGTGACAGTACAGACAGTGATAGTGAGGACAGTGAGGACAATAGTCACAGTACAGACAGTGATAGTGAGGACGGTGAGGACAATAGTGACAGTACAGACAGTGGGAGTGAAGACAGTGAGGACAATAGTGACAGTACAGACAGTGATAGCGATGAGAGTGAGGACAATAGTGACAGTACAGACAGTGATAGTGAGGACAGTGAGGACAATAGTGACAGTACAGACAGTGATAGTGAGGATGGTGAGGACAATAGTGACAGTACAGACAGTGGTAGTGAAGACAGTGAGGACAATAGTGACAGTACAGACAGTGAAATTGAGGACAGTGAGGACAATAGTGACAGTACAGACAGTGATAGTGAGGACAGTGAGGACAATAGTGACAGTATAGACAGTGATAGTGAGGACAGTGAGGACAATAGTGACAGTACAGACAGTGATAGTGAGGACAATAGTGACAGTACAGACAGTGATAGTGAGGACAGTGAGGACAATAGTGACAGTACAGACAGTGATAGTGAGGACAGTGAGGACAATAGTGACAGCACAGACAGTGATAGTGAGGACAATGAGGACAATAGTGGCAGTACAGACAGTGATAGTGAGGACAGTGAGGACAATAGTGACAGTACAGACAGTGATAGTGAGGACAGTGAGGACAATAGTGACAGTGCAGACAGTGATAGTGAGGACAGTGAGGACAATAGTGACAGTACCGACAGTGATAGTGAGGACAGTGAGGACAATAGTGACAGTATAGACAGTGATAGTGAGGACAGTGAGGACAATAGTGACAGTACAGACAGTGATAGTGAGGACAGTGAGGACAATAGTGACAGTACAGACAGTGATAGTGAGGACAGTGAGGACAATAGTGACAGTACAGACAGTGATAGTGAGGACAGTGAGGACAATAGTGACAGTATAGACAGTGATAGTGAGGACAGTGAGGACAATAGTGACAGTACAGACAGTGATAGTGAGGACAGTGAGGACAATAGTGACAATACAGGAAGTGATAGTGTAGAGACTGGAGGAAATACTGACAACACTGACAATAAAAATGGAGGGGCTGATGAGAATGGCAGAAATACAGAAAAATAGGGTGGACAGACTGTTGAGGATGTGAAGAGTATAACCAGTGATACTGACAGTGCAGGCAGTGGAAGTGAAGGGACTACAGAGAATACTGACAGCACAGATGATACAGGTGAGGTATGTTAATACTCAAAGTACAGATATTGGTCATAAATGGGACTGGGAGGAACAGTAAAAACACAAGCACTAACAGAAAAAGAGTTGGAAGGAAATCCTTAAGCAGTGCAGACCATGACACTAAGCAGATTAAGAACCATTTTGAAAGCTCAGAAAAGCACATTTAAGCTATCAAAGAGAGCACAGATGAAAGTAATGGTTTTAGCAGTGGAAAAATTGCTTAGTGAGGAATTTTAGGGCAGTGATCAGGAGAACATAAGTGACTGATTGTTATTAAAGTTTTCAGGAGCTGACCAAGAATTGTCCACTTTTTAAACAATAAAAATTATGACCTGATAAGAAAGGAGGAAGAAGGAAATAAGAAACAGCAATATGGAAGGGTGGAGGAAGATAAAGTTAAGAAGTGAGAATAAACAAAATATAACATGATTGTTAATACACTTAAACTTTTAACCTGTTTTATAAGTCCAAAATAACACAGGTTTGTATAAAAAGACATTGTTTGCATTTTAATTCTAAAACAGTACGTACAAGGGCCTCATAATCATCCACTGTTTTTTTTTAAATAAAAAGAGGTCAGGAAATGATGATATTGTGGTTTTAGAATAAAAATCAAATAAAATCTGACTGTGGTCATGGTTTTAGATTAAATTATGAATCACAAAATCCAATTGTAAATACTTTTTGACAGTAGAAATGTTTCTATAAATGGTAGAATGAATGTAAAATTTTTGCCTGCTTCTTGTTGCTGTTTGTCAACATGTTGAATACTTGGGCGTGCTCATTCCAATGTCTCATCTTGTGAATAAAGCTTTTCTTAATACTATGTGCTAGGTCCTTATTTGACACGCCATGAGTTTTTCTCTATTGCACTCTATCTGAAATTACATAAATTTACATGAATGCTTGCTCCAAATCTGACTCTGGATCTATAAGTGAATAGGAGACCACCAGGAGGAAGTGATACAGGGCTATATCACGAGTAGAATTTGTATTTTGGTCAGAAAATTGATTGTATATACCGTGTATAGTTGGACAACCTAGCAACTCCCTAAAAGTGAGACCAAAACTTCTTGATCACCATCTAGTGGCTGGATGAAGTACAAGTTATAACCCTGCCCCATCCGTGTCAGTGGAAGGGACATGGGCCTCACTAAAAGATTAAAAGGTCCCCTAATATATCACCGGGTGATTAGCTAATTAGTTATTACAAGCCATTTCAAAATCTTTTCCCTCTTGACATCACATGGCGAAGTAACCAACCAATGGCACGATGAACTGATCACCTTCAGCCAAGCAGTCAATCAGATTTCATTATTCCGGGTGGTCACTCCCCCTTGAGATGTCAGGAGGTGGAGACTTTGAACTGGCCCATAATGGCTAATTAGCTGTGCACCTGGTGGCATAATGTGCACCTGGTGGGACCTTAAAGTAGCAGCACCAGAATAGAGTGGGACTTGTGGGTGTATAGGGTTTGATGATCTCCTAAAGATTGGCTGATCTGTCCCTTTAGTTGCCTGGGGCAAGCATTAGTGTTTTAAAATTGATGTGAGCCATGACAGGCAAACAGTGGAGGGCAGTGAGAAGGGGAGTGATGTGGGAGTGTCTGGGGAGGTTGTAGATCAGATGAGTTGCAGCATTCTGGATCAGCTGCAGGGGTCTGATTGCAGATGCCAGAGGGCCAGCTAAAAGCGCGTTTCAGTAGTCCAGGTAGAACAAAAGCTGGGTTAAATAAGTGATGAGAAAGGGACAGATTCTATACATGCGTGGCTCAAAGCTGAGATGTTTTCAGAAAGTGACAGACTACTATCAATCACTACTCTGAGGCTCCTCACAGGTGGTGAGGAGGACACCATAGTGCCCCCAACGGAGATAGAGAAGTCTAGGAAGTCTAGGATAGAGTAGGGATGAAAATCACCACCATTTTGCCTGGGTTGGGCTTAAGATGGTGGTCATCTATCCCGCTTTGGATGTACCTCAGACAAGCAGAGATCTGAATAGAGACTTGAGTGTCAGATGGAGAAAAGGAGAGGAACAGTTGGGTGTCATCAGCATAACAGTGATGGGACAACCCTTGGACAGCAATCACAGGACGATGAGAATGTGTATAGAGGGAGAAGGGGTCCCAATAGTGAACCCTGGGGGACTCCTGGAGCAAGGGGATGAGGTGCTGATACGGCCCCATCCCAGGCTACCCTGAAGGAGCGGCCTGAAAAATAGTACTTGATCCAGTCAAGAGCTGCACCGGATATGCCAACTGCTGCCTAGGATAACAGGAGGATGGGGTGGTGAACCGTCTCAAAGGCTGCAGACAGAGCAAGGAGGATAAAGACAGAAACCCTTAACCTGAACTCACTGAAATCGTAATATACCTCATTTTCATCTAAAGTTGAAATGCTAGCAGGACTCAAAGCAAGGGCTTCTTTCAGGAATATTACTATCTTCCCCTGCGCCCCGCATTTCAGAAATTGGCCTGAGGGTAGCCTATGTAAACCCAGATGGATATCATCTTCTCTCACGTTTTTTAAGTGATCCTTGCGGACTCATTCAAAGAACCAAAGTTACAAACCACATGTTAAGCTAATAATATACAGCACCCTTCATAATTATTGGCACCCCTGGTTAAGATGTGTTCTTTAGCCTCTAATAAATTCAGTTTTTTTCTAAATAAAATAGGACCACAATGAAAAAAAGACGAAAATCCAACCTTTAATTCAAGTGCATTTATTCAGTGAGAAAAAAATCCCACATTAAGAAATAATTATTTTACATCAAATCATGTGTGCCACAATTATTAGCACCCCTGATGTTAATACTTTGAACAGCCCCCCTTTCCAACAAAACACCTTATCTTCTCGTATAATGTTTCACAAGATGGGAGAATACAGAAAGAGGGATCTTCGACCATTCGTCTTTGCACAATCTCTCTTAATCATCCAGCGACCTAGGTCCTCTCCTCTGCACTCTCCTCTTCAGCTCAATCCACAGGTTTTCAATGGGCTTGAGGACTGGGGACTGAGGTGGCCATGGGAGGAGCTTGATATTGTGTCTGGTGAACCATTTCTGTGCAGATTTGGCTACATGTTTAGGGTCATTATCTTGCTAAAAGACCCAGTGACGACCCATCTTCAGCTTTCAGGCAGAGGCCACCAGATTTTTATTTCAAATGTCCTGGTATTTCTAAGCGTTCATGATGCCATGCACCCTAACAAAGTTCCCAGGGCCTTTGAAAGAGAAACAGGCCCACAGAATCACCGATCCTCCCCCATACTTTACAGTGGGCATGAGGTGCTTTTCTGCATACTGATCTTTTGTATTCTGCCAGACCCACTTAGAGTGTTTCTTGCCAAAAAGCTCTATCTTGGTCTCATCTGGCCAAACCACATGGTCCCAGTTGAAGTCCCAGTACCGCTTAGCGAACTCCAGATGTTTGCGTTCATGATTGTGAGTGAGAAAAGGTTTTTTTTTTCGTGCATGCCTCCCAAACTGCTTGTTAGCATGTAGATAGCGTCTGATGGTTGTTTTGGAAACTCTGTGACCCCAAGATGCTACCATTTGTTGCAATTCTTTAACAGTGAGCTTTGGAGAACTTCTTATTTCTCTTACCATCCTCCTCTCTGTAGGTGGTGGCAAAATAACCTTGCTTCCTCGTCCAGGCTTGTTTACCAGTTGTTTTAAACGTCTTAATGATTCCTCTGACAGTAGATATGGGCGGATGCAGGCGATTGCCTATTTTCTTGTAGCCATTGCCTGACTTCTAAAGGTCGACACACATCTGCCTTACTTGAATGGTGTGTTCCTTTGTCTTTCCCATGTTGAAGAGTGGATAAGAGAAATGGCCTCTGTGTCACGTCATATTTATACCCCAGGGAAACAGGAAGTGATGATTTACTAATTAAATGTTCCTAGATACTCTGATCAACATTGTAAACTACTGTAAGCTACTTCAATTACATTTAATTCCTAGGAATTGTTAGGGGTGCCAATAATTGTGGAACAGGTGGTTTTATGAAAAATAATTATTTCTTAGTCAGAGATTTTTTTTTCCCTTAAAATTCACTCGAGTTGAAGGTTACATTTTTGTACAATATTCAGTGTGAGAGTATGCTTCTGCAATAAAAATTAAATTTATTTTACGGCTTTTAACACATCTTAACCAATAATTATGGAGGGCGCTGTAGAATATTTATCAATATTTTCTTAAATGGATTTGTTCTGATTGATAACAAATTTAGAACTACTATGTGCCGTGCATATGCGCATATGATGAAGGAATGTAAACAAACTGTTTTTAACTAAATGCAAAGCCTACTGAAACTGGATTTATCACGGAAGGTTTTACTGGACTACAATATTTAAAGCAACATTGAGTGCAGTAGAATTTCCATGTTGAAATGCAACAGTCTTTGTTTTTAAAGGCACAACCTTATGTGGGTCCTCACAGCAGGGCTGCACTTACGGCTTGTCGTGTGAATCTGGTGTCTCTCATGATGGTAAGTTAAGATTTTAAGCCCATCACTGCCTCCCTCATGGCATCGATGAGAGCAAGCTGGTTCTGGTCAACCTTGTTGTTGGTCAGGATGCGGGTAGCCAATGAAATTCCAGTGGCATGCAACTTTGGGAGGTCAACTGTGCAGCAGTCAAGTGGGAGTGAGTGGTCGACAGCATGTCATCGTCCACTCCAACATCACCTGGGATGGCTGTATACGTTGCTCAAAAACCTGTGTTTATTGTTCGGCATTAATGCTGTCTTCACAGATGTGCAAGTAACCCATGGCATGCGCACTAATACGGCCCCCTACTTTTGAACTGTGCGTTGATAATAATGGATGTTCCCTCTCCTTCTCAGCCAAAAGGATGTGGCATCCTTACTTTCCAAAAAAAATTCAGACTTTGATTGCTCAGACCACAGGATAGTTTTCCTCTTCGCCTCTGGCCATCATTAATGAGCCTAGGCCCAGAGAAGGCAGCAGTGTTTCTGGATCTTGTTTATGTATGTTTTTCTCTCTATGTGGTATAGTTGTAACTTGCATTTGTAAATGCAGTAACAATTGTCCTCAGTGAGAATGGCTTTCAGAGGTGTACCTGAGCCAATGGATTGATTTCCACCATAGAATCCTGTTTGTTTTTAATGCAGTGGTACCTGAGGATTTGAAGATCATGACGATTCAATTTTGAATTTTGCCCTTCTCCCTTGCATACAGATATTTATCCAGATTCTCTGAATAATTTTATTATATTATATACCATACATGATTAAATCCCCAATTTCTTTGCAATTTCATTCTTAAAGGGGCAATAAGCGGAATTGCATCATTTCTAGTAGGAATTAAAAATCGCTATGTGAAGAACGAGATGTGTAATTTCATCTGGAGTATAGCAGGACGTCACACACCCGCTCTCTGTGTTGATCTCCAGCCCCTTGTTTACAAGCCCGGTCCGGCTGCACATTCTTGTACGTTCATGTGAATCGCCGCCTCCTCCTTCCCGAGAATGCATTCCTACAGCCAGTGAGCAGAAGTGCCGCCTCCTCCTTCCCAAGTGTGCATTAATACAGTCAGTGAGCAGCGGCAGCGCGTAGTTTTTAAAAAACGAAATGGCGGAGAGCGGAACGAAACGTTCACCTGAAGACAAGCAGGATCTGAAATTACATCTAAAGAAACAATGGTCGTTGGCAAAGAAGTAGTCGAATAAAGGAAAGGACAGAACTCGTATTAATATTGGCCTTGCATTTCTCGCACTGCAAGAGCTAAAGGAGATCATCTTCTCCTGGACAGGTGTAACAACATAAAGTCAATGTCTGCTTTAATTAGTGTTACGTTAGGCAAATGTCGCTATATCGATTTAATTAAATTTAATGTTACAATTGTAGCTTCGGTTAATGTCCGGAGCTTGAGTTATTAGCGGCTCAGTTACAGCAATGGGCCAGGCGTTACGGGTGTGTTAGGTGAGTAGTCCGGCAGCCAGCTAACATTTCCCGTTACTGCAAATCTGCAGTTTCGTGAGCATTTCAGGTTTGATGTACTAAATAATTACGCTGCGGAAATTAAAACTGGCCCGTCATTCTGCCGAATAGCAGAGGTAGAGGGAGGTGTGGCTCATGACGCATTTTGTTTTGGCAGCAAACCTAGCAGTGAAACGATTTTGCTTATTGCCCCTTTAAATTGTTGAACTAGTTACCCATGCAGTTTGTCACAGAGCTGTGAAGACCTCTCCATGTTCTGAAAGACCCAGCCTCTGTGAGATGCTCTTTTCATATGCATTCATGTTGCTAACCTTTTGCCAATTAGTCTAATTAGCTGTGAGACATTCCATCAGGTGCATTTTTTGAGCTTTTAAGATATTTCCAATCTTTTGTTGCCCCGTCCCAACTTTTTTGAAACATGTTGCTGACATCAAATTCAAAATTAGCAAATGTTTTTCTAAAAACAATAATGTCTTTGAACCATTTTCAATTAAAAATACAATTTAAGTGACGTGTCATTGCATTCTGTTTTCATTTCAATTTTACACTGTTTCCCAACTTTTCCGGAATTGGGTTAGTACAACCCACCCAAAAAGTTGGGAAAATATGGAACATGCAACGTAAAAAAGTCATTATCATGTATTCAGGAGCCACTCACAGATCACAGACAAGCCGCAAAGGCATCTTTAGGAATAGAAGACAGGAGTTCAAATTGCTCAAACAATGAGGATAATAAGAAGATGGTCCACAGTCAGGTGGGAGTGAACTTAAACTCAAAAGGTCAGGCTAGGCATGGTCAAATCGACTAGCCTGAGGTCAGTAACCAAGATTGAAAACTGAATGAACCAAAACTGGAAGAAGCTACTTGCCAGGACCATAGACTCTGGGAAAAGTTTACCTAATAAATAGTTACTTTTCTTCCTTTAGATTCAACAATGAAGATGGAAGACAATAATCCAGCAAAGGAGAGATGCAGTCCAGAAACTAAAATACACAAAACATCATTTAACAAAATGGGTAAGAATGTGCAAGTATGGGGAAGAGGGAGACGAGAGGAACAAGACAATAATTAATGAGAACCAAATAGGAAAATGAAACAGAAACTAACAAGAACAGCTGGATGGGGATGGAATTCTAAAAAGAATCAGGATGTCACAGAGTCACCCCTCTGAGTGGCACCACCTGGCAACCATGTGGCCGATCCTGGATACTGATGCAGGAAAGCCCGGACCATGGAAGAGTCCAGAATGAGCCTTGCTGGCACCCAGGAGCACTACTTAGGGTTATACCCTCCCAGTCTACCAGGAACTTACACCCACACCCCCTGTGCTAAACAACTAGGATTAGACACACTGTGTAAGCAGAACTACCATCAATGAGCTGGGGGGGAGGTGGGGAGCCGAGTGAGGGCTAAGATGAGAGAAAAAGACAGGTTTATTCCGGAGACATGGAATACAGGGTAGATGCGGCAATGGGGTGGAGCGGAGAATCAGTCTCACTGCCAAAGGCAAGAAAAGCTGGGAAATAAAAAAAGTATCGATGAACTGAGGGGAAAGCTTCTTCGACTGCGCCCTCAGGGAAATGACTAGTTTCCAGCCTCATCTCCTGTCCAACTCAGTTGATTGCGGGCAGGGTGGCGTGGACAGTTACTCTAGTTTTGGAAGTGCAAGATGCATGTCAGCAGGAGCTCTTCTACATTCCTGGTGAACGTGGCAGACCAGGAATTGAGTCGAAGGGAATTCGCTTTCCTCTCTTTGGCTATGAATAGGGGAGTTTATAGCCTAATAGCACTTGAAGTGGGACATTCCAAAACCTGCCGCAAGAATGTTATTATAAGCAAGTCCCACCCATGATAGAACATGTGACCTCTTGGTAGATGTTCTTCCCAAAAGGCAGTGGAGAGCTGATAGTCATTAGTTTCGGGATAAAAGCCAGTTGATAGACTAGGAGTGGTGCCTACCAAGGGGCAAAACACCAGAGAGATAATACCATGCATCTACTGTCAAATTTTGATTGATGGCTTTTTGAAGAGTTGATGAGTTCATGTGAGTTCATATATGAATTAATTAAAAAGAGGTTATTACAGTTTATTTTGTATAACCCCCCTTTGCTTCTTCCTCCCCCCTCTCCCCTTCTCTCCCTCTCTCTCTCTGGGGCTGTGTGTGTGAGATTCAGCACCGTCCCCAAGACCTCTCACCCTAAATCGTTTTTTGCAGTGGTGTAGAGGTAGAATTTTATACATTTTAGTGTGTTTCACTGTGTTTTACATTGGTTGGGGGAAGTGAAAGTGATTAAAGTGGTAAAACTTTATTTCAAGCGTTTTGTTGGTTGTGGGGTAATGGAAGAGAGTTTAAATTCGGAGAGTGTTATAAAGTTGCTGACGACATGTTGGTAAAACAGTGTTTTAAAGTAAAAAAATAAGAGCAAGTAGTGTTAAAACAGGAAAATAAAGCAATGGTGAAAGCATGCTGAAAATAGCAGTGCATGTGGTACGGTGAATAAGAGTGTGTAAATTTTAATTTGGGGGGAAAAAAGCCACTAGATGGCAGTAAAGACATTTTTTTTGTTAAGCCCAGTCTGGAGCTCGGTTTTGGGCATGTCCTGGGCCTGCCTCAGAGGGGAAAGTCCCCGAGAATTAAAAAAAGTCCGGAAGGTGGGAGGGGGCTGCAAAAGAGAATAAAAGAAGATAAACTGAGAGAGTGAAGTAGTAGAAGAAATTGCAAGGAGAAATAGTGGAAGGATGCATTTGACCAGACCTGTCACTCTTTTCAAGACCTGTGAAGCTCATTTTGGGGATTTATGCCTGTGTTGGAGCATTTTCCTGTCCCAGGACATCGCACCATAGCAACCCCATCTCAATCACAAAGGGACTGTAACTATCTCATTTTTTTCTTTTATATTTCAATCTTGGTCAGTTTTTGTTTTATTAAATCTGTTCAAGTTTAAAAATTTTGTCTGCCATCCCTGCTGTCTGATAACAAATTGGGGCCATAACAAATCAGAAAAGGAAAGAAAGAAAGACAAAATTATTCATCAGTTTTCGAAGCAATGTTTGTGTGTGTGGAAAGAATCCAGACAAAAGTATCCAGTCTCCTCATTCTGCAGGTCTCCCTCCCATCCCTCTGTCTCTCTCTCTTTCTCTGCATGCAGACCCATAGTAAGTGAATGGGAGAATGGGGTGCTGGGTTTGCTGTCTGTAAATTGGCGGGCTTGCGGGGGATAGCCAATGCATGAAGCAAACGACTTCAGTCAAGTATGATAATAGTATAATGAAACTTACCCGGTGGTGGGGTTGAACGGTGTGTGGTGCATGCATTTTTGAGTTGGCAGGGCTTGCGGGGGATAGCCAATGAATGATTGATTGAATTGATTAATGAAAATATTCTGCCAAGTATAATACTAGTATAATGAAACTTACCCGGGGGCGGCGCTGAACGTTATGGGTGTCTGGGTTTTGTGAGATTGTTTGTGACGGTCATTGCTATGCCTTGGGCTTTTTTTGGGCCTTTGCATAGTTAATTTTTAAAAGCTGCGAGAGGATCATAGATTACACACATTCACAATGTCAAGTTTTTGAAGGTCTGGGAATGTGTGCGGCTATGGGGTATGATATTGTTCTTTGAGGTCATAGGTCTCGGGACATTTCATTATTAGTCTTTCAGGCACCGCGGTTAACGTTTTTACTAATGCGGTGTCATTATTCTATTAAACTACAGCAGATTTGGCTAATTTAAGCAATATTGTTCTACAGGCCAGCCAATTGTTCCAAAAGCATTTTTGGAAGAGCGCGGTTACACCATGAATTATGCCACAAACGTATCCTTGGAACACCAAAACATAATTATTCTAAACGGCTATAGATCCTACTTTCCCACCATAAGTAACGCCTACACTAGCGCATATTTAAAAATCCATCACCGGATAAGAAATGATAAAATCGTGTGTAGAAAGTTGGGAAATGTGAGTTTCAAAGTATATCCTAGAATTTTAAGTTGAATATAGGTTTGAATTAAGTTTTTCATTTGAGCGGGAGTGCTTGCTGGTCGTCTGCGTGTGTGTGTGTGTGTGTGTGTGTGTGTGTTAGTTTGTTAAATTATATGCAAGGTCTTTGTTTTTAAAGGTGACCTATAATGGTATTTTTCCAAATTTATATTTTGGTCTTTCTGTCCCCTAGAGTACTCCTTATGGGGTAAGGTAACTGTCAAAAGTTTCGTGCGTGTACACATAAAAATCGTGCACGTATTAAAAATGTGTGCATGTTAGTCAATAGTTGTGCATAAATAAAAAAATTTTAAACTCTTGTTTAAGTCAAATCACGCATAGATTATGCAGTGTAAAAATTCTCTGTGAGAATTCTACTCATAAAGTTACAACTTCACTAAATTACGAATACGGATTGCAGTTTACGGACGTCACTTTCTTCAGAATGAATACAATTCTGAACAGCGTGAAATAACTGTCAAAACTACGTCTCTAGGTCACGGGCATTATGGATCGAGTGGAAGATAACATCGATTCTACAATCTGCGCATGTGTCAGAAACTATTTGGATTTGCTCAATTTTGATATAACCGTTTCAAAGGTTTACTGGCACGTTCAGCACGCGATGGCAAGCATAGCTGAGTTCAATGATAACTAGAATGCCAGATGATATTTCAAACTATTGGAATCGATATTTATCCGCACAATACCCACAACAGGACACATAAACCAATGCCAACTAGCTAGAGAACAGAACAGACACCATTACATTCAATTCGCTCATCCACATGACGTGATGTCGCAAATGAAATCCGTGAAATTATTAGCCTCTTGTCATTATTCAAAACCGGCCGCTCAAACGTTGAGTGCGAAGAGTTTAACAACACCCCTAATAACTTTATCCTCGAATGTTTATTATGCAGAGGGAGGGGAATAGAAGTTTCAAAATTGTTTAATTTTCCACCATTCCTTCATTTGCTTGGGGTTTTAATCATCCCGTGGAAACGGAGGATCTAAGAGATCAATTCAGTAATTAACTAATGTAATCGTCATGAGTTTCAGACAGGACAGAGGACTGACAGGTGACTATCAATGAATATCAGCTGACAGCACAATTAGTTCCTGCATCATTAAAAGCGGCATAATGTTCAGTGCGGCATCTTAGAAAATCCACTAGTAATAATTATCATTTATCTGCTCATAATTTTTGTGTAAATCTGCACTTATCACTAAACACCAATACATACGTTCAAAACAACTTTTTGGATGCAGAAGGTATAAATTTATCTAGGCCTGCATGTACAGTAGTATTTTTAGGAAGAGCTCATTACACACTATATATCCAGACAGAACAAGACACATTAACATACAAACTTATATTGTGATGCATATACATTTTATTTATATCTTTTTATTTAGCTCTTATGTACTACAATTACTTCATGAAAAAGAAATCTTGAATAAACTTAGAAACATGAATAGCATGTGAGATAGTTTGTCTGTGCCCTCTCCTCCATGTTGTCCTCGTATATAATCTTGACAATGGTTTGCTGTGCTGCGTAAGGATGCTCCAATAGCTGCGGGGTTGAGTACAAATGTACAGTTTGTAGGCTCAATTCAGCAGGAAAAATCTAACTATCATTCAAAATTACAACAACAACAAAAATGTGAGGTGATCATATTTAAACACTGCACATGCATTTTTTCACAACCAAAGACCACACGATTTGGAAGCTTATTGTCAAGTTTATTAAACGTAAGGAACGGGGAAAGGCTTCTTAGGGAGTTAAGACTCAGGATGAGAGTGGTCTGTCTCATTGCAGGTAGTTCTCTGGCTCTTATTGAATCACCTGCACTTCTTCTGAGAGAGAGAGAGAGAGAGAGAGAGAGAGAGAGAGACAGGAGAAAGGGTTAGACACACCTATATGGGCTTGGATGGGAAATGGTGCTGAGAGATGAGGCTGGTCTTTCTTTCCCAACTTAGCTTATGGAACTTAAGTAGTTGTGATCAGCTATGCTGCTGATGTTTAAGGAAGTATGGTGACTGGCATCAGTAACATGTAACAGGAATTAGTATAAAGATGGATCATGTTCTTTGCAGTCTTTCAGACAAGTAATACAGTACAGCTCAATATTTTTACTATTCAGAATGACTCTCCACTTAATCTTCTATGCTTCATTTTCCAAATTGTTTAGCCTATTTGGCCAATGCTTTCTGTTTTCAATTTTCTATTTGGTCCTCCAGCTTCCCTCTCCCTTAACCATCAATCCAAAATTAGCAGAATGAGCAGTGACATACTATTGACAAGTAGTAGTCAATAGAATCTCAACTCCTAAAAATTCTAACTATATGTGACGTTTTAGCTAATTGAACAGCAGTAAATAAATTAGCTCATACAATCAATATTAATCGCGATCTATCACAGAAACGGATGGCTTTCTGCTTTAACATTGTGTAACATTAACTTTATTATAATAGCTAACGTTAGCTATCCTGTTCTCAAAAAGAACCTCACTACACCACCTCCACCACTATAGCCAGTCTGATGTTATATTTACGTTAATTCTCTAACATTTCACTCCTCCACCCCACTCCGCAAAAACATCACTTTAAGAAGTTTTTTTCTCCAATATCGTGTCGTTGGATGAAATAACACTAGGGGAACAGAGTTTTCCATTATGCTGCTGCTCATGGTTAGCGCTAGTAACTGTTTCACTAACTGTACCTAGCTAGTATCCTAGCCTAATTTTCTGCCCTTAAACATTCAATATATCTCTAATTGTACAGGGGATAATCCAGGAAAATGCTTTAGTGTAGGTGTGAATTTAATTTAGAAGTGCTGACAATGTACAGTCTAATTCTTTAATCGTCTTACCTTTTGAAAGATCACGAACAGTCCATTCCGCTTCATTTCAGCTGTTGGACTTGTAGTCTTCGTCGCTAACTTCCGGGAACTATTGGGAGACTCCACGACCCACCATTACTGTAAAAAATTGGTCTGGAGTGAACAGAGTTGACGCGACTCTCACTCTACATGGCTCTACTGTTCAACATCGACACTAGGTTGTGTGCCGTGTTTATTTTAGTAACGTTATACCGGCTAACTGCACCTAGCACAAAGAAACCGATTAAGTTACGTTACTAGAAACAAAGGCTATCAAAGAAAGTAAAGCCGCTTCATTTTCAACTCCATTATATTTTGGGAATATCATGTTAGAACAAGTAAAAAGAGGTTAACATTACCTGATTGCTTGCTGTGCCCGCACCGTCTGCCATCTTGGTGCCATGAAATTGAACCCACGGTCGAATTTCTGACACATGCGCAGTTTGTAGAATCGATGTTATCTTCCTCTCGATACATAATGCCAGTGACCTCGTGACGTAGTTTTGACAGTTATTTCACGCTGTTCAGAATCGTATTCATTCTGAAGAAAGTGACATCCGTAAACTGCAATCCGTATTTACAATTAAGTGAAGTTGTAACTTTGAGTTGTATTCTCACGGAGAATTTATTCACTGCATAATCTATGCGTGATTTGACTTAAACAAGAGTTTACAAATTTTTTATTCATGCACAACTATAGACAAACACGCACACATTTTTAATACGTGCACGATTTTTATGTGTACACGCACGAATCTGTTAGGTTCGCGTCCGGCGTGAAAGCTGCTTAACGCGCCCATAATGCATGTATTCAAGTCTTTGCATTGGCTTTGAATGTAATCTGTCCTGCAAAATATTTGTTTCATGTACGATGTGAAAGCAGCTTTATGGATAGTATGCAACAGCTACAGAGAGCTTGGTTATGTTATGAACATAATACAGGTTTTGCAGACCGTAAGTTCTGTTAGCATGTCAAGCCAGCAAATCGATCACTTCTACAGGAAAGAATTACCTATTTAATCTCTGCCTTTTTCGGCTTTTTATTACCCACAACAATTTCTAAAGGGGGATGAAATAGTAGTGCAGAGAAATCCCTTGTTATACCAGATACATTAGAGCTTCTGCGTTTCGCGATTGCTTTCACGGTAGAATCAGAGAGCTAGCCCAGATATTTGTGAAGTAACCGGCTGATCCTGGTCAAGCGATCACAAGCAGCCGCGTCAACTGTAGTGGCTACAAGCGGGCAACGTTATGATGAAACTGCCACATTGATGCTTACCGAAGTAACAAGCATACCGATCAGAATGACTGCATATAAGTCATCCAGGAGCATTTTTAATTAGCACGGCACAGAGACTAACATGCAGTAGCTGGTAACCGAGCGGTCATAACCACAGAGGCAAACCCTTGCAGTACAGGTTTTACAGGCAGCAAGTTCCGTTACCATGGACAGTGGTACCAAACATCCAAATTACAAACAAGTAAAGTATATCCTCAAATTTTATGTTGAATATAGGTTTTAACTAAGTTTTTCATTTTAGCGGGAGCGCTCACGGGTCGTTTATGTGTGTGCATGCCTGTGTGTGTGTGATAGTTTGTTAAATTCTATGCAAGGTCTTCGTTTTCAAAGAACAGTCAAAGAGTCGAAATATCCCAGTTATTTTTTTCTTTCAGTATGAATAAACAAGCAGGGCTTTTGAGGTCAATGTATCAATCTTGTTTTATCCTCTGTCATTTTAAAGATTTCTAACTTTAAGAAATAATAAAATCATGTGTAGAAAGCTGGAAAATGCGAGTTTAAAAGTATATTCTCTAATTTTATGTTGAATATAGGTTATGGAGCCCGACTTCCAATACCCACAACTAAACTCTGTCAGACTACTGAATATGGCGTCCGTAGTTAAAGACATTTCTGCACTGAGGTAATTAAGAAAGCAGACAAAATTGAGATAAGTGGGAATTAAGGCACACCAACAATGTCACTCAAGACACACTCCTGCCTTGATATTTATGTCAGTGGAGTCTAACCACGCCTTAAGTAAGACAGACAACTGTTCCCACAAGAAAAGTTATCCAATGATCACTGTCTTCTACCCTGTGTACTTTGGTCAGCAGTCGATCGAGTCCTTGTCATAGAGATCTCTCCATTATCCATTGCCATCTTCCTTGTCGATGTAGTCTTGCCTACTCCTGTTTGGACAGCGTGCTCTAATGCCATGTTGTTCAGTGTAAAACACCAGTGCCAACACGAGGTCCTTTGCCAGACATGCCCCTATTCCTGTTGCCGAATCTCAGAATGGAGGAATCACACACACGCGCGCTCACACACACACGGCCCGCGAGCCCTCCCGCTCAAATTAAAAACTTAGTTAAAACCTATATTCAACATCAAATTCGAAGATATACTTTGAAACTGGCATTTTCCAGCTTTCTACACATGATTTTATAATTTCTTAAACTTTAAAATGATACATGATATAACATGATTGATACATTGACCTAAAAGGTATTAGGATTAGTGTCATATTGTCATTATGTCATTTCCAATTTAGCCAACTTTGAAACTTGTTTTCCATCATGGCCATTTCTGATGTGTTCTTAAAGGGTAAATAATCAGTATGAACGAGAAAAGTGCAATTAAGAACAATTAGCAACTCATTAACATTCTAAGATTGAAGTTGTGGTTGGAACAAAAACCAGCAGACACAGTGGGTCCCCAGGACTGAGTTTGGGAACCACTGGTATAGAGTGTATACTGTGTATACTAAAAGAGCACGTGCAGTTTTTTGGATTTTTCTGGGTGCAGCTCCGAGAAAGGTAGGGAGTTTTTCGAGCTGAAAGTCGTGCTAAACTACTGAGTAAGTGTTCAGAACTGACACAATGGGAACATTAGCATCGCGAAAATGGCATAATATATCTCCTTTAAGCCCCTGTTACACTTATTGAAAATCAGCAAGAATCAAGCAGAACCAGCCGGAATGAAAAATTTGCGCAACATTCCAGTGGGAATTTTAAATTGGCCAAAATTCTTACAGCTTTGAAAGAATACCATTCAAATACTTAGAATGCACTTTAAACCTGCCTCAAACGATTCTTGCACATTCTGGGTCGATTAGCTCTCGAATGCAGCTTGAATGTACGTAGTTGGAACACAATAGGAGTATTTAGAATGCTGTCAGAATGCAGTCTGAATATTTAGAATTCAGTTTGAATGCCTTACGAGTGCGGTTAAATTGCTGCTTGAACTCCACCCGAAGTCTGGTTGGAAGGTGCCTCAAATGCTGTTTGAATTCACCTCGCTTGCAGTCAGAACACTCCCGGAATGGCCGCCAAATATGGTTGGAATGTCCAAGAATTCAAACAGAATGCAGCTCAAATACTCAGAATGTACTTAGAATGTAACACGAGTGTCCCATATGCGTTGATTGAGTAATTGCTGACGACGGCAGGGGAATGTAAATATGCCACTAGAACTGACGCCGAATGAGTGAGAGTTATGGAGAACAGGTATGCTTTACTAATGAAAACTGGCCACACCTGATAATGTTGAGAGTTTTCGGAGTTTCTGTAATGGTAATTTAAATGAATGATTGAAACCAGGACATAACCAATCATTTTTTTAAAGCCAGTTCACCTGAAAGATTCCAATGGCATTCAAAGCACATTCCAGCTGAATTGTTTTAATATCGAAATAGATTCCGGAAGCAATCGAGATGCATTCAAGGTGCATTCTGTCTCATTAGAGGCACATTCTGGCAGGAGTTGATGTGGCTTGCCGTTTCGATTCTCCCTCGAATGCAATCAGAATGTTTTGAATGCTGTTGGAATGACGTAAGAGTCAGAGTGCAGTTACAATACACTTCGAATGGCGTCCGATATTTCTCCACTTCGAATGCACCAGGAAAGTTTTGAGCATGAGCAAAACATTCGGGCCGGCCACAAAAACAGGCCCGAATATTTGGAATGCACTCCAAATGCAGTCAGAATTTTTAGAACGCACTTCGAATATCCAGGAATATACAAAGAATTTTCATTCCTCTTGTGTGACTCGGGCTTTGACAGCCTTATTAAAACATTTCTTGATGATTTTACAAAATCAGATATCCTCCTGGATCATGTGGCAAACAGCTCTCATAACATTTGTGTCCATGTTTTGCGGCGATCAGCGCCTGAATTCTATGTGGCATACAGGTCACCAAATTATTGATGTGTCCCTGTTGGATCTGATCTCACACTGCCGCAGAGCAGCACGAAGGTCATAGTGGGAGGGTGATCCCGATGGTAAACTCACTGATCCAGAATGTCTCAAAGAAGTTCAATGGGGTTTGCGTCTGGCAAATAAGAAGGCTAGTCGAATTCCCTTCCGTTGTTAGTGTCCAGGCAATGCCATGTAATCTTTGCTGTGTGAGGACAAGTATTGTCATCATTGGTGGAGGAAGTACTGAAGTTCAGTACTTAAGTAGAAGTACAGATGACCAGCAAAACATATACTCAAGTAAAAGTAGAAGTGCTGCATTAACAATCCTACTTAAGTAAAAGTAAGAAAGTACTTGCTTTCAAATGTAATTAAAGTACTGAAAGTAAAAGTAATTGGTTGTCTCATGATTTCTAGGCCTATATTTCAACAAAAATTTTTTTGGGGCTGAGCCTTTTTAAATCTCTTGATCATCCCTGTCAGGTAAAATATAATCTGCAGAATTAAAGTGTGAACTGTATCACAGTGGGTGAGCCTAATAAATATGCTAACCTTTACAATAAACAAAAGTTGTTGCTGTGATAATGGCATCTGTAGAGACATAAGTATTACTTGTAGCAACATCTGCATTATTTAATATCATAAAGCAAAACCAGTAAAGAGGTATAGTATATAGTATATAGAAGTATAAAGTATATTCAAATAGTTCATTTTATTATTGATCTTTTCAATGTAGACAATTAAACTCTGTTGGCTTCATTATTGGGAAAAAAGCACAATGTATCCAGAGTTATCCAGAGTCCAAAAACTAGGCTAGTTAAAATAAGGCAGGTCTTGAGAAACGGAGAATGAAGGAGTTTGAATAAGAATCTAGCCATTTGTCATGCAGCCAAACTTTTCGGGGGGTAACAGTAACAGTACTTTAAAATTAGGGCTACAATGAATGATAGAATGATGATCCGTGTTGTAAATGGGGAACAATTTTAAAAGGAGATGCCAATATATTTCGGGGTGTTTTATTACTGATAAGGGGGTTTATAATATTAATATTGAATATTAATATTGCACATGCATATGCTGCATATGTGATATGTGCCATATCAACCCGGTGTGTCATCTGTAACATGGATTACCATGGACAGCAGCATAAGAAATTAAACTCAAAATTTTCTTGACTGAAAATTTTCTTGACTGCTTTTTGTTTTCTCACATTTTTCACAAATCTTTCTCCAGGTACCCAAACATTAGGGTGAGCCGAAAATGTACTGATTACCCTATTTTCGACATTGGTGACCGTTGTATACAGAATTCTTTCACCCCTGCATTTTTGGCCGATTTTGCTGTCTATGGCCTTATACCGCGAAAATGTATCTATCTCATTACTTGAGCTTCCAGACTTTCGCACAGCGTCCCGCACTTCAAAATATCGCAGCCGCATTTTTAGTTTGTCACAGCACGGATCTATTATTCTGTGATAACCAATGTATGTAACTACTCACAAATTATTCCGTAAATCTCAGAGTTTTTGAGTGTACTGTCCAGCTGTGATTGTCTGTTTTCGTCTGCTGACATTTTGAGCAACCATTGAATTTCTTTGTTTGAACGGAGATATCTGTTCGCCGCTGCATTTGTTAGAACAAGAGAGGCGTAACACATAACTGTGACCTTCCCTTTTTGTCAGGTCTTCACAAGGCCTCGTGAAGGGTCGAGCTGGAGTGTGTTTCCCGAAATCACAGATGCCAACTTACAAAGTCAGGCCCATTGACTGTGAATGGACAATCTTTTTAAGTTGCTAACCTAGTTAGCAACTACGCTTTTGGGAAACGTAACCCTAGGTTTCCAGCCAGAGTTCTTGTTTAATCACTTAAAACTGAGACCAAGGCACCATTGGTGTGCCCACTCCCATGTCTTGATCTGTCATTTTTATCCCCCGGCATATAATGCGGGGGATATAGTCATGGGTGCGGTTGTATGTCCCTCCCTCCGTCTGTCTGTCTGAACATTTCATTTCAGGTTCAAACCTTGAAAATCGCTCAAGAATTTTTAACAAATTAGTGTGCACATTAATCGTGACCTGAAGTGGTGTCTTTTGCTAATCCAAAGTTGATGAATTTTGTATTTTTCCTGGTTTCCATGGAAACATTTTGAACTTAGAATTTTATGGGATATGGTTTGTGGCATTTCCATTCTTTCAATATGTGGGCCCGGGGGTTATGCCGTCTCCTGATGGCTCTTGTTTGAAATGGTTCAAGAGCCAATTTAAAGGACGATTGACAATAAGTAATATCCCCAAGTCTCCTATGATAATTTTTCTGTATTATTCAAGTAATGGCTGGAGGTTTTTTCTTTTTCTGGTGCTAACATACAAATTATTATGTTTACCTTAATTCCACTTGTATTCTTGCTTGGAAATGTGGCAGGGTATGTACTGATAATTCGTCTGAGACAACGGCACACTGTTTTAACATCTACTACGACGAGTTACACTTCATCATTTTTACTTAATGTTATGTTTTTTTTTTTTGTCTCCAATGTGTCTTGAACGGTGCAATCTGCATTTTGAGTCCTCAACATTGCACTATCCTCTGCTATTGCTCTTATAAAAGGCATTTTAATGCCTATGTTGCCATTTTGCATATTGCACTATCCTTCCCCTGATTGTCCTCAAGCAGCTCGGTGGGGGTGGGGACTTTAAATCCACTGTGGGATTCCCAAAGATATCTATCATGTGGTAAAAATTTGTACTTTCTGTGATGGACAGGAAGTATGGATGGACAGGTGTGTGAGGGCAATTTGTTCTGTCTGATAGCCTGTAACTTAAAAGACACTTTCGGATTGGATGTTTAAAAATATGCCTTTTGGTTTATTTTGTGGATTTTTGAAACTATGTACATCCCCAATTCCGAAATAATTGGGACAAAGTGTCAGTTGGGAATAAAATCAAAACGCAATGACTTTCAAATCACAGCAGCCAGTATTTTATTCACAATAGAACAGAGATAACATAGCAAATGTTGAAACTGAGAAATTTTACAATTTAATCCACAAAATGAGCTCATTTCAAATTTGATGGCTGCTACACGTCTTAAAAAAGTTGAATCAGGGGCCTGTTTACCATTGTGTAGCATCCCCTCTTCTTTTTAACACAGAATGGAGGTGTCTGGGCATTGAGGAGACAAGTTTCTTGAGTTTAGCTATTGGAATTTGATCCCACTCTTGTTTAGTACAGGCTTCCAGCTGCTGGAGAGTTTTGGGTGTTCTTTGACGGACTTTTTGTTTAATTACGCGCCAAATGTTCTCAATCGGTGAAAGATCAGGACTGCAGGGAGGCCAGTTCAGCACACGGACTCTTATACTACGAAGCCAGGCTGTTGTAATGGCGACAGAATGTGGTTTTGCATTGTCCTGCTGAAATACACAAGGATTTCCCTGGAATAGATGTCAACTGGAGGGGAGCATATGTTGCTCTAAAACCTTTATATACCTTTCAGCATTCATGGTGCTTTTTAAAACATGCAAGTGTCCCACACCATATGCACTAATGCATCCCCATACCATCAGAGATGCTGGCTTTTGAATTGAACACTAATAATAGGATGGGTGGTCTTTCTGCTCTTTAGCCCGGAGGACACAACACCCATGATTTCCAACAAGAATGTCAAACTTTGGACTCATCTGACCACAGGACGCTTTGCCACTTTGCTACAGTCCATTTGAAATTAGCCTTGGCCCACAAAACATGGCGGCGCTTCTGGATCATGCTCAACAATGGCTTCCTTTTTGAATGATAGAGATTTAGGTGGCATCTGTGGATGGCACGGCGGACTGTGTTTACAGACAGTGGTTTCTTGAAGTATTCCTGGGCCCATTTAGTAATGTCAATGACAGAATCATGCCAGTGAGTGATGCAGTGGCGTCTAAGGGCCCGAAGATCATGGGCATCCAGTAAATGTCTTCAGCCTTGTCCCTTATGCACGGAGATATTTCCATTTTCTCTGATTCTTTTGATGATGTTATGCACTGTTGATGATGAGACCTTCAAAACCTTTGTAATTTGACGATGGGGGAACATTGTTTTTCAAGTATTCCACAATTATTTCACGCAAGCCTTCACAGGTTGGAGAGCCTCTGGCCATCTTTAATTCTGAGAGACTCAGCCTCTCTAAGACATCCCTTATATAGCCAATCACATTACACACCGGATGCCAGTTAAGTTAATTACTTGCCAAATGTTCTTTCAGCTGATTCTCTTATATATAAATTGCTTTTTCAGCCCTTTTTTTGCCTGTGTCCCAACTTTTTTGAGTATCAGCCAGAGCATTTGAAAGAAGCTCATTTTGTGGATAAGAATGTAAAATGTCTCAGTTTCAAATTTTAAAATGTTATCTATGTTCTATTATAAATAACATTGGCTCATGTGATCTGAAAGTCATTGCATTTTGATTTTATTCACAATTTACACTTCGTCCCAACTATTTCAGAATTGGGGTTGTATAATTAAAAAAAAAAAAATATATATATATATATATATATATATATATACACTGTATATATATATATATATATATATATATATATATAAAAGAAGCAATATATTCATTTATTTTTCTTTCTTTTATTTGTTGTCAATGAGGAGACGTCATGTGAATATCCATTTTGATGTGTTTCATGCTGGGGAGTCGGCTGATCCATTGACTCTGGGTAGAATAATTTGAGCAGAACAAACCATTGTTTGTGGCTGAATCGGGTTAAGTTCAGGGTTAGGCACAGGAATAGGGATAGCATTCCTTATGAGTTGGGTTAAGGGTAGGCACAGGGATAGGGATAGCATTCCCCATGAGTTGGGTTAAGGTTAGGTCAACAGTGTCATGGCTGCCACCTTTATAAGCTTGCCGCATGTAGTGTAAATTCTCTTAACTGGATGTGCGCTCAACTTTTTTCCACACCCAAATATTTCACTTAATATCTAAACCTTAAGGTAAGCCAAAAAGTGTCATTTTTTTCGATTTTGCTGGAGTTTGTCTGTGGTACTCTTACCCAAGGTTGTTTCAATGTTGTTTCAATGGTGAAACAAATCTTGTCCAAATTTCAGTGTTGATTTGAGATAATTTTGTTAACCTTTTCACAACCATCAGAGTTAAAGTTGTTTCAATAGCGCTTCAACGTTGAAACAAAAATTGACATAATTTCAACCATATTTTTACTTTGAAGGTCGATCGTGTGCCGGCTGGGATAGTTGCTGACGTGGCTAGCTGACTTTGTTAGTATTCACCGTTTGTAAGCAAATACTCTGCTTTAAATATCGTGTATTTACTTTTCTTAATTGCAAATTTGTTCATTATTTTTTGCTCACTGTTTCTTTTTGTATTTTTAATGCCTCTTAGTATAGTAATTTGCTTTCTTTAGATTCAACTCCGAAGACGGAAGACAGCAATCCAGTGAAGGGGACACGGAGATCAGAAAATTAAAAATACTAGACAACGAGCTGCCGGATAGCTCACTCGGTTAAGCCACTGCATTGCAGTGCAGAAGTGACTATCACGTCGTGGGTTTGAGCCCTGGTCATACGAACCGGCAGTGATCGGCAGCTTTTTCTGAGTAGAGCACCACTGGCTATCGCGCTACAGGGTTTCAATTTGGGAAGGGACTGCCGGGAAAAGGAAATAAATAAATAGCTTTGTTTGTTGCTCAAGTGCCAGACGGCCGCTCGACAGGAAGATTCTAAGACTGTTCATGTCCAAGTGTCCTCCATCCTCGTTCTGAACTTGCGAAGATTCAACCAATGAGTGAATAAGAAGCAGTGGCTTCTTCATTCTCCTGAATTGGCTGCAAGGTGTTGCAAACGAGCAAGCCTTGTACAAAACCCAAAACCAGTGAAGTTGGCACGTTGTGTAAATCGTAAATAAAAACAGAATGCAATGATTTGCAAATCCTTTTCAACCTATATTCAATTGAATACACTGCAAAGACAAGTTACTTAATGTTGAAACAGGAAAACTTTGTAATTTTTTGCAAATATTAGCTCATTTGGAATTTGATGCCTGCAACATGTTTCAAAAAAGCTGGCACAAGTGGCAAAAAAGACTGAGAGAGTTGAGGAATGCTCATCAAACACTTATTTGGAACATCCCACAGGTGAATGGGCTAATTGGGAACAGGTGGGTGCCATGATTGGGTATAAAAGCAGCTTCCCTGAAATGCTCAGTCATTCAGAAACAAGGATGGGGCGAGGGTCACCACTTAGTGAACAAATGCGTGAGCTGATTGTCGAACAGTTTAAAAACAACATTCCTCAACGAGCTATTGCAAGAAATTTAGGGATTTCATCATCTACGGTCCGTAATATCATCCAAAGGTTCAGAGAATCTGGAGAAATCACTGCACGTAAGCGACAAGACCGAAAACCAGCATTGAATGCCCGTGACCTTCGATCCCTAAGGCGGTACTGCATCAGAAACCGACATCAGTGTGTAAAGGACATCACCACATGGGCTCAGGAACACTTCAGAAAACCACTGTCACTAACTACAGTTCGTTAAAACTCTACAATGCAAAGCGAAAGCCATTTATCAACAGCACCAAGAAACGCCGCCGGCTTCGCTGGGCCCAAGCTCCTCTAAGATGGACTTATGCAAAGTGGATAAGTGTTCTGTGGTCTGACGAGTCCACATTTCAAATTGTTTTTGGAAACTGTGGACTTCGTGTCCTCCGGACCAAAGAGGAAAAGAACCATCCGGACTGTTATAGGCGCAAAGTTCAAAAGCCAGCATCTGTGATGGTATGGGGGTGTATTAGTGCCCAAGGCATGGGCAACTTACACACATGTGAAGGCACCATTAATGTTGAAAGGTACATACAGGTTTTGGAGCAACATATGTTGCCATCCAAGCAACTTCTTTTTCATGGACGCCCCTGCTTATTTCAGCAAGACAATGCCAAGCCACATTCTGCACGTGTCACAACAGCATGGCTCCGTAGTAAAAGAGTGCGGGTACTAGACTGGCCTGCCTGTAGTCCAGACCTGTCTCCCATTGAAAATGCGTGGCGCATTATGAAGCGTAAAATACGACAACGGAGACCCCGGACTGTTGAACAACTTAAGCTGTACATCAAGCAAGAATGGGAAAGAGTTCCACGAGAAAAGCTTCAAAAATTGGTCTCCTCAGTTCCCAAATGTTCACTGAGTGTCGTTAAAAGGAAAGGCGATGTAACACGGTGGTAAAAAGGCCCCTGTGCCAACTTTTTTGCAATGTGTTGCTGCCTTTAAATTCTAAGTTAATGATTATTTGCAAAAAAATAATAAAGTTTCTCAGTTTGAACATTAAACATCTTGTCTTTGCAGTGTATTCAATTGAATATAAGTTGAAAAGGATTTGAAAAATCATTGTATTCTGTTTTTATCAACGATTTACATAACGTGCCAACTTCACTGGTTTTGGGTTTTGTACATAGTTCACCAATTGGGCATTCCAGATTCAGGAATTATATATATATATATTTATACTGTATATATATTATAATATTTTATTATAAAATAATAAAGGAGGTAGATTTTATATTTTGTTACTTTGTCAAGTGACTCCACCGAGGGAACATGGATGCATGTCCTATGGATGAAGATTGCTCATTTGCTCATCTGCTGCATGCCTATATGCTGGCCCTGGTTGCTTCCATCTGAGGTTCTGGGACAGCAGGAGTTGAATTGGAACCCTTTCCCTTCCCCTTGGAGCCTTTCTTTGGTGGTATCTTCTTATGCTATTATAAAGGAATCGAATCAAATCATATGCAGTAAAACTCGAATATAACAGATTCATTTGGACCAGCTCATTTTGACCATTATAAGTTCAATTTGCTATATGCGTAACATGGACAAAATCCATTTTACGCATTAAAAAAGATAACATCCATTCTATACGCGTATGAATTTATGTGTTTTGTGTATTAAGATCAGAGCAACTTCATTTTGAAACGTAGGAGAGAGCTGGTACGAGAGTAACATTTTTCACATAGACATCATTTTAAAAGATAAGGTTACAGACTGAAAAAAAATTTCGAAGCGAGTAACTACTTTCGTGTGTGCTCTGACAATATTAGGTGCTAAATCATCCCAATTTATATTGACTTCGGCATAGTTTGACGTTGAATGGAAGTTGCGCGTTGCTACTTTCGACCCCGCCAGTCAGGATGAGAGTAACACATGGGTGGGACAAAAGTAACGTGAAATAATTAACTGGAATCTTTTAAAGTATAGTCGTTTTTCATTAAAAAAATCAAACAATGTCTTTGCTAACTTGCAATTGTAAATATACAATGCACTTTATCTAAAAAAAAACATTTCATTTTAAATGAATTAATTTATTTAATTCAGTCATAAAAATGACATTAAAACAGAAACAAAAACAATCAGATTTGTTTTAAACATTTTCATTTGCTTCAAATGTTTCAAAAGTAAACGTGAATATGTTTAACATGCGATTGGTCTGTTTTTAAAAATAATGAAATTACTTTACTCATTATCACAGTTGTGACAGATATAAAATGGACAAAATCCGTTTTTCGCATTAAAAAAGATAACATCCGTTCTATACGTGTATGAATTTGTGTTTTGTGTATTAAGATCTGAGCAACTTCATTTTGAAACGTAGGGGAGAGCTATCTAAAGGCTATCTAAAAAAAACATTTCATTTAAAATGAATTAATTTATTTATAATATATATAATGAGCTGCACCCTCAGTGCATGCCTCATGTTACCACAACAGACAAAAGATGCACCGCACCCACACTTCTCCAGGCGAAGATGAGGTAAATGTCTCCCCACAAACAAGACATTCCTCATCATGCCCTGAGAAACCGTGGTTGCAATACATCCACTAAAAAACATTTTGAGTTTTGAAGAGGACTGTTTTCTCTGGCCCCTCTGCCGACTCTCTTCTTCCAAAGCAGCTTTCACTGGGGTGTCGGTCAGTATTACTGTTGACCTGCAACATTCAATGAGATGATAGTCAGAATCAGTGTGTTTTTATACAAGCAAGAAAATCAAGACAAGTTAAAAACGACACTCTGCTCACCTCTTTCTGCCTCTTCTTTTATTTTCTTTCCTCGAGCCAGCCTTTGGATATGGGCGAACCTTTTCTGGGCTGAACCTCTGTATTGGCGTGCCACTAGATGTTCCTGGAACCACAAGCATACCTGAATAGATAATATTTCCAAAAAAAAATTTCTTGGCAAGGCTCAACATACACATTTAAGGACGCACACAGACACAAACTCTCACCATCTACAGGAATGGCAGACTCATGGGGATGCAGCTCAAATGGGCTCTGGCTAGGTTGGTGGTGTCTTAAGGGAGTGGGCGCTGGTGATGGAGCAGACATTGTTGATGAAGAGGGCGCTGGTGATGAAGCGGACATTGGTGATGGAACTGGCGCTGGTGCTGAAGAGGGCGCTGGTGATGGAGCTGGCACTGGGGATGGAGCTGGTGCTGGTGCAGGACGGTTGGTCACAAAAGCTGGAGCAAAGTCTGTCTCACTGAAAATATCTGCATTAAAGGGCCAGATATCGGTACACTCGAACCCAGATGAAATGCAGCTTGCTGTCGCAGCTTGAGGCAGTGCTTTAGCCACAAGACTTGGGATGTTATAGATGCTTGGAGTTCTTCCTGGGTTCATTCGCATCCAATTGTCTGCTGCACTGTTAATGCAGTCCTTCAGAGGACCAAAAACACTTCGGTCTAGCGGCTGAAGACAGTGGGAGCAGTAAGGTGGAAAAGACAGGAGTACAATGCCGTGTGACTTGCAAAAGTTAATAGCTACCACAGAGAGGTGTGATGGATGATTGTCTAAGAGTAGCAGCAACTTTGACTCTGGGGTCACGCGGGTGTGTCTTGCAAAATGCTGTAAAAATGCCAAGAAATCTGTCTCTTGCATCCACCCTGATCCATTTGCAGAACCAGTGCAGCCAGGGGGACCCATCCTTGATGAAGTGGTCCTGGAACTTCTTCCTTTGGAAGATAAAGTAAGGAGGAACAAAGTTGCCTGTGCGCTGTCACCAATATCCCTCTTTCCCCAGAGGTCACAGCACGGACCTGGCGCTGGCCCTTGGTGGCAATGACTTTGTCTGGCACTTGAACCGTTCTGGTACCTGAAATAATAAATGAAATGAATTATTGCTGTTGCTGTTGCAAATCACTGCTGCTTTTTAATTTATCAAAATATAAATTTTTACCTGTTTCATCCATGTTCCAGATGTCCTTTGCTTCAAAATTATAGCGGGTGAGGACAGTGTTTAGGTTTTTAAAAAACGATGTCACGTTGGTCTTGTTGAAGCTGGTGGAACGGGACATGCTGGTGGCTTGAGGTCGGCGGATGGGCTGGGTTTTGTTGCGCTCGAGGAAGGAGGTGAGCCAATCCTTCCCTGCCATCTGTTTATTCTCCCATGAAAATGGAGTTTTGAGGCCAATATTTTTGGCCAGCTCATATGCAAACTTTCGCACCTGTCTGGACTACTGTTGTCAGTGATATAAGTATTTGAAATTAACATCATTCCTTAATGTCTGGTGATATATCAGGGCAATTTCATGATTAATCAACATACATTTCTTCAAATTCAAATTCAATTGTTTCAAGAGAAACTATTTTCCTCTCTTTCTATACAATATAATTTGTAATGTATTTCAATTTTAATATGCTGCTCTTTAGCTCTTCAGCAATCACCCAAATAGCTATTTTTAGATATTGTGGCTATATATATATATATATATATATATATATATATATATGTATATATATATATATATATATATATATATATATATACACTCAGTGCCATTAAAAATGCACTGGTGAGGTATGTACTGTATTTGAGGGAAATTGAAGAATCGATTGATCTTTATTGCTTTTCCAGTGAGGCATGAGAGGAAATAAACTAAAAGGCGTGGTGTTGTAATCCTGACGCACACCACGTGCACGCGCCAAGCACTTCGGTAATAACAAACATTGAGCTGTTTGTGATGTGTACAGTGACACTTGATTTGCTCTTTTTGGTGTGGTCAATAGCCTTCATAAAGCCAACAAAAAAAGCTACTGCATCAAGAAAATGGAACGGCTTGTGACACAGAAGAGAGAAAAAGAGCCTTTGGCATGTTGAGGGCAAATCTCAGCTGCTGAGAGGTGGTGCGTCATTTGCACTGTCACCGTTCAACAATCAGTCGGCTGTCTATCCGAGAATGGAACACAGGCACTGTCACTGACCGACCCCGCTTAGGGCAGCCACGAGTGACGATGGCAGTTCAAGAGCGCCTGGTTACAGCCTATATGTGACAGATTCCGGACAGCAACCAAAGCTGATCATGAGATGAGGGGTCCGAGACGATTGAGGGTAAGCTCAAGTACCATTTAATGCCGTCTATGTGAGCAAAACATGCATGCACACAGTCCCTACAGAAATCCAATTTTTTGCCCATCAACAGGAGTAGGAACTCTTCACTTCTGACTGTGGGCACCTGTCTCTATGTTGGCACTTTATTTCCCTGTTTCTGTCTGAGAATGGAAAACAGGGACTGTCGCTGACCGACCACAGTAAGGGCAGGCATGCGTAAATGGGCAAAAATGTGTTTTCTGTAGGGCCCATGTGCACGCATGTGTTAACTCACATAGACGGCGTCAAGCGGTACTTGCGCTCACCCTCAATCGTCTCAGACCCCTCATCTCATGATCAGTTTTGGTTATAAAATCCATATGAGTATTGGTAGCGCAGTAAAGAAAAATTTGCAACTCATTAAAATAGTGGGATTGCAAATGTGGCTGGAATAAAAACCTGCAGACGCAGTGGGTCCCCAAGACAAAGTTTGAGAACCTCGGTCTCAGACTGTGAAGCTTTCCTGCTCCAGTCCAGATTTCCTCATGAACAGCCAACAGCGCTCAAACCAATTAGGTTGGTGACGTCAATATAAAGCAGTAGCCTACTCTTGCAGCACTGAATATAGTAAGGACTTAACATGCCGTGACTACGGTGCTACTATACGCTTTATTTCCACATTGGGTAGAATATTGTTAATGAGCTGCTTTTTGGTAGCCTTAAAATCAAGGAGTGCATGATGGTACGATTCAGCAGTTATTCCGACATAATATAACCCGTTAATGCCGGAGCGGTGCAAACAGGTTTTTGGGTTTGAAAATACAAATTTGAATGTCAACCATGGGATGTAGCTACTAGGTCTACAACAGCAGTCCTCCGTGTTACATTCGTGCAGCGATCATTTTAGAAACAGTGAGGTTGGGTGCCTCCAAAGTGACTGAAATGACATCCTATTTTCACTCAGTTGCGTCTTTTTCTTGTTCTTTGTGGCCGGGAATTTGAAGATGGGACGTATTTTTGATAAGTGGAGCAAAGCCTCAAAATATTCCGATTGTTTGGGACAGGTAAACGCGCACATCCATTCGAAACTTTCGTTCGTAGTCATTAATCGGAGTGAATTCATTCCGAATGAAAAAAGGCGTAAATACCACGCTATATGGGTTGGAGTCAGTATTCAGCTCATAAACTATCCATCATCAGACGACCAGTCTGTTCATGGTACGTATGAGTACCCTGAAAACAGCTTGGTTTCTCATCGGCCGGTTAGCTCAGTTGGTTAGAGCGTGGTGCTAATAACGCCAAGGTCGCGGGTTCGAGACCCGTACTGGCCATGAACATTTTCGACGTTCAAGGTTTTCATCGGGAGTGAAGGCCTTCGACCGTCGCAAGTTACTACGCGTAAATAGCGCACGCTGCTAAAATGTGAGTTTTTAAAAATGGCAATACAACTTATGCTTTTTCTGAGATAGTAAGTAATGCGGGTAGCCAAGAATCACGTGTAACAAGCATAAACGTGTATTTATTTTATTTATTTATTTGCTTAAACCCCATAATGGGGACATTGAGTATAAAATCGCTATTTTAAAAACAACTATAATAAAATTCTAATCTTAAATCCACCAAGAGCAGACGACATTAAAAAAGCAGGCTAAGGTGATGATGAAAAAAAAACATCAAGAAAGTTTAGAAAAAGTTTTTCCTTTAGAAAAAGCAAGACAATAAAAACGACAATGGACTCAAAAAACCTAGCCAGGAAATGACGATGATGATGATTATTATTATACCCTAACATTATATTATTGTAGATTATAAATTGCACGTGAGAGCACTTAAATTTTCACATTATCTTCAGCAATCGTGTGAGTGATCTGAAGCGGCTTGAATGCGACGTGCGCATGCGCTACGACCCGACTCGCAAAAGTATCTTTTCCTTTTCATATTTTTATCTCGTGGCATGGTCACGTCTGAAATAAATTAGTCCTTTACCGTAAATACTTGGCATATGGTCTATGTCAAGCACACAATTTCGAATACGTAGAGACCTGCCCCGGGAAGAGTGCTTGTCATTTTAGTATACAGACTTGCCAAGAAGCGACATAGTCCACCAGAAAAAGTCCGCCCCGCAGGGGAAGTCCCTCAAGGAAATCCCCCTTAGTGGTGGACTGTTATTAATAGGTTTTTCAACGCGCCCTTTCTCTTGTGCAGTGTTCTGTTTTCTTCAAGATTGTCCATTTTAGCACGTAGTAGGCCTACATTGCTGATCATGCAGAAAAGTGGCGGCACTCTGTAACATGGAAATTAACACTGACTGAAGACAGCGAATGTCCGCGCATGGAATCCGATTTGTGGATTGGGCATCAAATGAAAGAGAAAATACCAAGACTGAAAATATTCATTAAAACGCATTATTTAAAACCACGTTGGAAAACAAATTGAAAACTTCATATCACCGGACTGTAGTCCAACAGGAAATTGACTCGGAGATATTCTTGAAAGACAGTGCATGTTTTGATCTTGAAACCCGATTGAGAGGATACATTAATGTGTACCAAGGTGGAGCCAATGGAACCAACGACATTCGGACCTTCAAAATCTTTGCGAGAAAGTTTGCGAAATGAAGCACGAAATATGACGCAGAGACTGCCTGACGGGCCGATTGAGACGCTCTTTGCCCATCATTCTAAGTCAGACAAATTCGTGAGTGGACCTTTCTTTCACAGATTCTTTGTCACCAATTTCAAATTCTTGTACATTTAAATGCCTTAGTGTCTGTGACTTTGGTGCCAGTCGTTGCATTCCAGTAGGCAAAGTGATTCTCATATTCGGTCCTGGGGGACCCCTACGTATTCTTGTGGTTCCAACTACTAGGCTATTGAAATCTCAGAATTTTAACGAGCTGCTATTTGTTATAGCGCAATTCGTGCTTACAGGGATTGTTTTGATATCATTTTAAGACACAGTATATCAGAAATAGTCACTTATGCCCCTAATAGATCCTAATTACATTGATAGATTGTGAATGACTTCATTTCGCTCTTAGAAGGGTAATTATAAGATTGAGAAGACTTAGCCTCCAAAATTTGAACACGTGGTCACAAAAAATTAACTAATCATTCATTAAGTAGGCCTGATGAAGAATTTAAAGACGAATAATGAAAATAAACCGTAATGCATACGTTCCTGGAAAAACACTCTGAAAGAACTTAAACACCAGAGATCAGAAAATCTCATTTGCAACTCATTGATTGAACACAGGCTTAAATTTGAGTATTTATGTATCAGTTTTTGCCCAGTGATACCGAGGCGGCTGAATGACCGAAATATTCTTAGATAACACCCACTGTTTTACTGAGCCGTTAACAATAGCTGTTCCATTGTCGATACAAATTTTGCTTTTTATTTGCTTTTATTTTATTTTTTACTGATCACATTCAAGACTGTGTTGATTCAATAAGCTGCAAATTAGATTTCTAAATATAGGTGTGCAATTTCCTTAAAAATGTTACTCCTGGAACTTAACACAAAAATAACTCTTTACAGATTTGATTCATTTTTATTTGCCATTTTATTTCTTGTTACTTGGATCATGGTAAAAATAGACACAATTTGATGATTGGGCTGTTATTCCTCATGGAGTTCATGTCTATTTTTGGGATTATGTGGTTATTAGGGTAAATAAACCTTCTTGATACAAAAATGAGCCAATTAAGAGAACTGAACGACTTGATAAATTTCTGGGATTGCAAATTGATATACAGCATTCCCCCAGAATTGACTTTTAGAACCACTGGTGTATTCAGCCTATCACGGGAAGTAGAAGCTGGGAATTGTGAATATTATTGGCTATAATCAGTTCTATATGTAGGATATGTCATGTTTTGTAATGTCCTTGGGGTTTTACGGTATACTGGGCCCAAAATGTTGTGGTTCATGATCAGACACCTACTAGTTTGATTGAATTTCAAAAGTTTTGGAAAGAATAATGGGTGAAAATTCCTCCACAGGGTTATGAAAGACTGATGCAAATGAAGAGTATCAGAATTACTTAGTAGTAATGAAATGCCTGTAGATTGTATTCCGAATTATGAAGTTTAAGGCAGAGTTTACTTTTTCTTGTGTGATACAGGCATTCATTATTTAAAAAAATAATTAAAGCAGTAATAATAATATAAATAATAATAATTACAACAACAAAAATAATAACGCAATGTTTTGCATGAACAAAGGTTTACCCTATTGTATATTGGCCAATACATTTTGTATAAAGATTATTCAATGATCATTGAATTCAATGAAAATTCGGGAAGTAGGCCAATGTCAAGAAATCTGTGACTATTATAAAGCCTCTTGCTTTTACTGTTAAATTCTTCAGTTCATATGAGCTTTATGAGCATATACTACAGTAAAATATTTTACTTAGATAATAGAGTCGGCAATATATAAGTGAGTCGAGAGGCTATATTGACTCTATTAGAGTTTTTTTAAGGTGATTGAATACTTTCAACGATAGGCACCAGACTGCATTACCTACACTCTCTGGAAGAAAAGTCAAAGACAACATGCCTGTAAGCTAAAGATAAAATGCTTTCCACTGGAGTTTTAGCCTGTGATGTAAGTCTGCCTGCATAAAATTATTTCATTGAATGTTTCCACTTGCAAGATATGCTTTTTCATTCCCAAATTGAACATTATTGTTTTTTAACCCTTAAATACCCAACTATACTAAAAGTTCACAGAAAAGCTATGCATTCTGTTAATATGGGGTCAGTGGTTTTGACAACCCCCAAAATCGCGTGACAGATTTGTCACAGGGGGCATTTAAGGGTTAAGTAGCCACTTGACCATTTTTATCCATAAAGACCAGAAAAGTAACTTTAGCTTTCCTCTACTAGTTTCTGTGTGTTACTCTCCAGATTTGAGCGGCGGACACAAATTACACTGAACCATTTTAAGATGGCTCTATGAGATACACCCTGCTTGCAAAAAAGGGAAAAAATTTGAAATTTTTGTGATGTCGGTGTATTTCCTTCCTGCACCTCAGGAGCAGGACCAAATGATGTTCCGTGCTTGGGAGACAGAACAAAAGATATTGGGGAATGCTGATATACTGCTACTCCAGAGGGAGTTTAGATGGAGGACCGCAGAGACACAATGGACAACCAGCAATGATACGAACCTGGTGTACAACTCAACAGATGAGAAACCAAAAGATGAGCTGAAGGCCCTGCTTGGGGCCATGATCACAGTTTGTCACAATTTGCTGAGGAGGCTTGAAAAGAAGAGGCAGGGGGATGGGCCTATATGGAAAGACACGCATGAGCTGATGTTCAGAGAGGTGTGCATTACAATGAATAACAATAGTGACATAAAGCGTGGTAATACACCTTTTCAATGACACTTGACTGAAAAATTTCCATTCATCACCAAAATCAATATCTTCATATCACCATTGACCCACAAAACAAAAATTAAAAGAATCCAGCTTAAATTGTTGTCCGGCGAGTGAGAATAATGAATTGTTGACGGACTGACAGACGGATCAACAGACGAACAAGAGTGATCACAGGATGCAGCCATCTGGTGGAGTGGGCGCAGCAAATATTGTTAATCCTAAAGTTTACCGTGCAATTGATGCAAACTTGATTATTCACAAATTAAAACTGACTTTAACTTCTTTTTCATTGCTTTAAGGACATTTTTATGGTTTGCTGTAGAGGACATAAAATGCTAAAGTTGTCAATTTCCAAATATCTACAGTGGGCTCCAAAATTGATGGCACCCCTGCCTGGGAATGCACAAAAAATACTTCTAAAAATTCTAGTGTGCTGCCGGATAGCTCACTCGGTTAAGGCACTGCGCTGCAGTGCAGAGGTGACTATTACGTCGCGGGTTCGAGCCCCGGCGTACCCACCGGCAGGGGTTGGCAGCTTTTTCAGAGTAGCGCACAATTGGCCATCGCGCTACATGGTTCCAAATTGGGAAGGGACTGCCGGATTTGGGGATAAAATAGTAGCTTTGTTCGTTGCTCCAGCGCCTCCTGCTGGCCAGACAGGCGCTCGTCAGGAAGACTCTGGGTTTGTTCATGTCCGGGTATCCTCCACCCTCGTTCTGAATTTACGAGGATTCAACCAATGAGTGTATAAGAATCAGTGGCTGACGGGCACGTGCTTCGGAGGAGAGTCGTGAGCTGTCTTCACTATCCTGAGTTGGCACCAAGGGGTCGCATGCGAGCAAGCTTTGTACATAGTTCACCAATTGGGCATTCCAGATTTGGGTGGGATTGGAGATGCCAAATTTTTTGAAAAAAAAAATTCTAAAAAATATAGTCAAGAGTAACTTTAAATAACACGTGAGAAATACTGTACAATATGAATTCAATATTGTATTGTTCCAATGGAACCAGCCTAAGTCATTTACTGATTTAATGAAAGATCAATTTCCTCCAAATCAAGGAATCACAATTTATGGCACCCCTAACGATTATTGTGAAGAACATTCTCCAAAATTAAACCGGGTATTAAATTCCGCTTATTTAAGCTCTCTCTAAGTGTTAAGGCACTTGAGCCATTACATTACTTCATGTCTCACATGCAATATCCTCATCTACATTGATATCCTCATCTCAATGACCTTGATAGGAATCTTGAGAGCAAATTAGTTAAATTTGCGGATGATACTAAATTGGGAAGTTTGGCAAATAGTTTAGTGTGATTCAGGATTATTTGGATAGAATCCAGAATTGGGCAGAAATGTGGCAAATGAAATTTAATGTAGCGAAATGTAAAGTTATGCATGTAGGTAATAAAAACATTAGCCAGGATTTCTCCATGGGAGGTTTACAATTGGAATATGCTCCACATGAGAAAGATCTGGGAGTGATTGTTGACCAAACCCTCACTGGTTCTGACTATTGTGCTGTAGCAGTTAAAAAAGCCAATTGGATGCTGGGATACATTGCCAAAAGTATTGAATACAAGTCCAAGGAGGTCATACTTCTCTCATACAATACTTTCGTCAAACCACATCTGGAATATTGTGTACAGTGCTGGGGACCATACTTTAAGAAAGATATAGAGGCTCTAGAAAAAGTTCAGAGAAGAGCGACTAAGCTAATTCTAGGTATAAAAGAGGAAAGCTATGAGAAGAGGCTGAAGGTCTTTAATTTCTTTAGTCTTTGGAAAAGGAGATTCGGGGGTGTTCTGACTGAGGTCTTTAAATATGTTATAAGGATTAACAAAGTGAATTATGTAGGATTCCTTCGGCCAAGTTTTTTTTAGTAGAACCCGGGGTCACAAATGGAAGTTGACCAAGGGTAATTTAGCACTGACATTAGGAAATATTTTTTCACCCAAAAGTAATTTTGATGTGGAATAGCTTGCCTGACCATATTGCTGAGGCAGAAACCTTGAGAAGTTTCAAGAGCAGGTTTGATTTAAAGCTAGATACCATTGAGTCATTGAGTATCTGAAGTGATATATTCACAATAGTGAAAAGAAACTGGCAAGTCTAGTTGGACTGAATGGCCTGTTCTCACCACTCATGTTATGTTTTGTTATGTCATGTTTTGTTAATATCCCTTTGTCATCCAACACCATGAAGAAAACAAAACAACTGCCAGTTCAAAAGAGGCAGATGGTCATAGATCTTCATAAATCTAGTAATGGCTATGAGAAGATTCACAAACAATTGAATATGCCACTGAGCACTGTCAGGACAATTATTAAAACATTCCAAGGATATCGAACTGTTGAAAACCTCAAGGGTAGATCATGCAACTGCATTCCCTCCCCCCACCCCGAGATACTGAGGAGGTTGGCAGGAGAAGCAACAAAATCCCTAAGAATCACCATGAAGGAACTGCAGGTCTTTGACAGCATCTTGGGGTCATTAGGTTTCAAAAATTACCATCAGGCACCACCTCTACAACCACAGGCTCTTTGGAAGGGTAGCCAGAAAAAGTCATTTCTGACCAGAAGACACAGAAAGCGCTTGGAGTTTGCCAAATGCCATTTACATTATGACTGGAACATGGTGCTTTGGTCAAATGAGACTGAAACTGCACGTTTCGGTCAGATACAGCATCGGCATGTTTGACGTCGAAACAGAGATGCATACAAGGAAAAGCACCTCATACCCATGGTGAAATACTTTTGTATGATGGTGGGTCAGTAACATTTTGGGGCTGTTTTCATTCAAGAGGTCCTGGGGCACTGGTGAAGATTAATGGCATAATGAATTCCAGCAAGTATCAGGATATTTTGGCTGACAATCTGGTTGCCTCTGCCAGAAGACTAGGACTTAGCCATAGGTGGACTTTCCAGTGGGACAATTGGAAAGCAGACCCTGAGATCCGCACAGAAATGGTTCTGTTACAACAAAATCAACGTTCTGCAATGCCCATCTCAGTCACCAGACCTCATTCCAATCAAAGACCTGTGGGCTGAGTGGAAGAGGGCAGTTGATAAATGCAACCCCAGAATGTGAAGGGTCTTGAAAGGATCTGCTTTGAGGAATGGTCCAAAATCCCCCTAAACGTGTGCCTTAACCTTGTCAAAAATGACAGGAAAAGACTCCATGTGGTTATCCACACCAGCGGTGGTTGCACTAAGCACTGGATGAAGTGTGTCAATGATCACAAAACCTTGATTTTGTCAAAATTAATTTTGTATTAAATGATTGACATGATTTTGGTTGTTTCCATTAAAACATTATTGAAAGTATTTCTGACATGTCGGTATATTCTGTTTCTCTGTTATTACATTTATATATTTTTTTGTATTGTTTGTGCATTGCCAGTCAGGAGTGTCAGTATTTTTGGAACCCAGTGTATGGGCCTCCATGAATAGAATTTATTCAAACTCTGTGAGAACTGAATGAGCTCTGAATACATTACCATGTACCTTTAATTGTAATTTGGTTGAAAGTAAGAGCAGTACCTTACAAGTGCTGAATATTTATGCGCAGACAAGTTATACTGTTGTTGGATTTGTGACTTCTGCATCAGTTTGGTGTGTGAAAAGCTAGCTTTGCAATAAATAAGCCCATCTTCAATTATTCCTCTTTCTATTTTGTCAGTTAACTGATTCCACAAAAGCTGCTCATCTCCTCACCCTAGTCCTCAAACTGAGAGAAGAAAATAGCCAGCTGATGGAGAGAATTGAATATGTAAGCAGGCTTATGTCAATCATAACTCATCAGTCATAATTTCTTATGGCGTTATTGTTTGTGAGTTGTATGCCTTACTGGCAAATGCTGCCATGATTAAACTTTGGCCGACAAAGAAAAAATAAAGATTAATTCTCTTGTTTACCCATAGATTTTGGGATTTTATTTTGAACCTAAGGCCAAGTAGTCGCAAAACAATTTTGCTAAGTCTTTAATGGAGAAGTATGTTGTATAAAGTGTGAGGTATCTCTTCTGTCTTACAAACACAGGTTCAGAACCTTAACTCCAAATGGCAGAAGTATGACCTGAGCAGAGAAGAGTATGTGAAAGGATTGTGCCAGAAGCTGCAGGAGTCCAAGCCCCTGACTGGTCTGGGTGCCGCTGTAGAGGCGGGGGTGGGGAATGAACATGTCAGCACTGCACTGCTGCAACAGGAGATTGCGAGGCTGAACCACATCCTGGATGAAAAGATGAAGGACTGTGATAGGCTCAGTAGGGAGCTGCATAACTCCAGGAAGCAAGACCAGGAACGAATCCAGGCTCTAGAGCAGCAGGTCATTCCTCACAGATACATGACTGCCTCGTTACATGGTTAAATATTAATCTGAAAATAATTGTTGCAGTTGTAGTTCAGTTTTTAGCACATAACAAATTAGTAATTTTTTCTGGAATTAGAAAAATGTTGCAAGAAATACAAACTTAATGATTTATGTTAACTTAGAGTGTGGTGCATCTACAGTATTGTACGATTTGTATAGACATAAGATTACAGCTGGGATGACAGACAAAAAAAAATCTTATCACATTTATTAAGCTGGTGCTTTTATTCAAGTGGCTTACAATATTAGAGTAAGCAGGGGGTATCCCTGAAGGGGTTTAACAGTTGCAATACTCCTATTATGGGTACACTGGGACATAAAGCACCAACCCTCTGAGTTCCAAGCAGAGCCCACTGGGCTAAAGGCCACCCAAACCAAGAAGGGAACAAAAGGGCTGAAAGGACAGAAAGGGAAAGTCGATGAAGGAACAAAATGATCTAGAGCAGCTAGACATCTCTCTACTGTTGATGAAAATGGGCATGTTTTTTTCTCCATGCAGGTTCTCATTTATACCGAGGACTTTATGGCTGAGCGTGCTGATCGGGAGAGGGCACAAAGTAAAGTCCAGAATCTGCAGGAAGAGGTGTTGCGTCTCAAAATGAAGCTCCGTAAAAAACAGGCAAGAATTGGGTTGCCCTTTACAACTATAAGCACTATATTAATCCCAAAGCAAAACAAATAACAAGTATTGTCTTGAATTCAGCAGGAGCGGAGAGATCCAGCAGCTGCATGCTGGGTGCATATTGGGCACAGGATGTCTGCGCACATGCAGGTGGAAACAGCAGAGAAATTGGTGGCCACTGCTAATCAGCCAGGACTGCAACAGTCGAGCAGACATTTGGCTATTGTTCGGCCCTGTCACCGTGCTTTAGCGGAGCTGCAGTGTCCTCGTTGCTTCATTCCTTATAATGATGATCACATGACACACGAGGATTACCTGAGGCACTGCGAAGAGTGTGCCAACTTATGACAGGAAACAGGAAGTGACATCCTCAGCTATGATTAAAACCACTACATGCCGAAGATGTGACTTGTTGCTCATCTTGACTCTTTTCCTTTCAAAGATGGCAAGTTGATATGAAAGCCTTCGAGACGAGACAGTTTAATTTTTCTACCGTGTTTTGAAACATATTCCTGACACAAATAACTACACGTTCTTTATGAATTAATGAAATAATTTTGCAAGATTAATGATGGAAAACAACAATTTTAACCTCTTAAACCAGAATGCTTCTGGATTTTTTGTGACATGTCGTCAGAGGTATTGAAGCCTTGCACATTTTAATACATAATTGCTCTTAACCTGGTCCCATTTAAGATTGCCTGATTAGTAATCAAACAATTTATTTACTGAATAATCAGGATTGATACCTAAGACTATAATGATTGAGAAATTATTAATTAAGGAATGACAAAGAGACGACCAGTAGGCTATACAGAAAATGTAAATGCAATACATATGATATTTTAAGGATGCCAACAATACAAAAAAAATCAATTAATCCAAAACTTATTCTGCATTACATCTCCCATTTTTGCATTTTTTTCAGCAGCGTAAGTTAAGTCAACTCATTTAAATTTTTTTTGGTAAAAAAAGAACTACAATTAAAATAGGAAACATCTCTGTAAGCAAATCAAATTATGAACACTGGCGCAGAATGGTGTCACTTATAAGCCTTGCTAGCATATGTGCTGTTTAATGAGCCGCAGGAGTTCACAATCTTGGAAAGACACCGATGTTTTATGCCAACATTAATGTGGATAGGAAAATGCTCAATAATTATGTGATGCAATGAACAATAATTCTTGGTAAAGACAAATAATCCAATCATTCTCCTGATAAGTTTTTGCACGAGTGAAATAATGTTTGTTTGCTGATCAGATGTGTTGAGGGACAGTTTCACACTCACAGCCACAATGCAATAATGGTTAATTTCTGAAATAACTAGTGCTTCTCCACAGTTCCTCTTCAGGGCAAGAAGACTTGCATCAAAACCGTTGGTCATTTGATACATGAATTATTGTCACATTGTGGCTATGTTCCTTCTCTCTCCTAATTAGGAAAAGTAAATAGGGACTGGCTTGGAGTTATAATGCATTTTAAGAAGCTATTACTGGAGGGCTTTTATACCTCCAACCACACAGCACTGAAAATCCAGGGTAGAAGAGGCTACAGTGAAACTCAGTTTGTTAAACATGATAACAAGTTTTTTTTATAGGCTGTGTAATAATGGCTTGGTTCCCTTTCATGACTGAGAAAGCAAAAGTAAACTTCCAAAGCACGTCAGTTGCCCTCGTATTGTCTCCTCTAAATAACCTGAGTGAACACAAACCTGGTGCTCCTGTATAGTCAGTTTGTAGGGAAGGAAAAGATACTTACGCCACAGATTTTGGATTCTTAAAAACAAACTTGATAGTAACCAACATGCAGAATTAATAGGAATTAATAATTGTGCTTATGTACAAAATTCAAAGTTGATCCTGATTAACTAAAAATGAAAGCAGTTTAACTTGCCCAATGTTGTAAAAATTATTATTTTTTTGCCTCTCACTGCTTTTTTTTGTGCCTATGCAATATTTCAGCAAGTCTTCATTAACCTATGTAAATAGGCCCTCTGGCAACCAAAAGTACCTCAGTCGTTTTTCTCATTAATGTCAGATGGTGCTATGAAATCTGAACTTTTTCAGTTCAAGTGTTTTAAATAATTATTTCCAAAACTGAAAATTTTGTATTTTTTAAAATGTTTTTTTAATTATCACAGTGCTGCTTGTTCAACTGTTTTGTTGTCCACATTGTAGATTATATTTTGCATTTTTATGATTTATTTTTATGTTATATGTCAAACCCTTTTTTTAGTTTGTATAATTTAACATATTTATGCAGAGTTTCATTCTGCCAGTGTATTGCTTGATCTAGTGCATTTGAAAATTATTTTTTAAAAGCTTTTAACGTTTTTGCATTTTTATATAAAATTAAATGCATTTTGGTATTTGAAACAGTAATAAATGCAGTAATAAACTGTCCTATATATCACTTTTCACAAAATGAGTAATTTTCCATCTCTAAGTATTCATATTTTGCTGCCTTGTTCAGATGCACCCTTTTATTCTCTGAAGTTAACAATAATAAATGTGCTAATAATGCTGGAAGCCCATTATTAAAAATGAAAGAAAAAGAAATCACCCTCATAATTTCAGACAACCATCAAATTATTACAAATGTTAATCTGATAGGAGCAAGTATTACAATATACAAAATGGATGAGAGGGTATATTTGCCATTATTTTAAAATGGTTTAAATGGCATTTATTAAAACCCCAATTTCAAGAAGGCTTCAAACAAAATCAAAATACAAAGAAACGGACTGATTTGGTGAGTACTTTCACTCACTACTATGCTATACTACTTACTATATTAAAAACACAACAACAACACATCATTTGATGTTCAAACATATGAATGTAAGTGCTTATAGAAAATACACAAGGTGATAACTGAAGGAATCGCAATAGAGTCGAAAGTAGGCGGCACAATGAACTGTTCACTGCTGTGTAACATCACCATGTCTTTTCATGACACTCAATTAGTGTTTTGGACCTGAAGGCATCAGTTGGTCAAGCGTGAAAAAATTGGGATATTCCCTCATTCCACCATTGTGTTGGTCTTCAGCTGCCCATTTGTGAGGAGTCATCATTGCCAAATAGTGGGTTCCACAATGCGCCATACATCCTCAAACAGAGACAGATCAGGACTGCAAGCAGGCCAATCTAGTACCTGCACTCCCTGCCTATGCAGCTACGTGCTTGTAACCTGTGCATGGACATCCCTAGAACGGATAACATCTAGATGGCAGTACATGTTACTCCAAAATTTGTTCACATCTTTCTGCAATAACGATGCCTTCACAAATATGCACGTCACCAATGCCATGTGCAGTTACACACTGCCATTCTATGGCAGATGCTGGCTTTTGGACCATCCCAGGCTTGGGATGTCCTTGTCCTCTTAAGTCCAAAGAACACAGCGGAGTCCTCACAGAAGGACTGACAGGTGACAGTTGGACACAATAACAAAATGCAAACAAGAAAATGCATTTTCTTCTATTCATGGCATTTTCACATGGAGATGAAAAAGAAAAGTGAAGGATTGAATTTTCATATTGCCAATGAGACAAATAATGTATTTTTTACCATGCATATTTATTATTAAGAGCCACGTTTTCATTTTATTTTGATAGCAATATGGCAGGGCATATTTCATAGATGAAATGGCACAGGGGTAATGCTATTTAATTTCAATTTGTAATAAAAAGGCATACGTGTGTTCGATAATTAAAAAGCAAAGCAGAGGTACAGTATTACATTTTCATTTTGAGACAATGTTTTCACTTTTTGATAAAAATGCATTCACAGAAATGCTTTATTCTAATATTGTTAGCTGTATGCCTCCTTATTTTTGAAGTTATTGCAAACGTCAGATTTAAAATATACACATATTTTCAAAAAATAATTGATTTTACTCATAAAAACATTAAATAGTTAACTGAAAACCAACAGACAGTGGATCTCAAGAAATACGGAGGGTTAGTACTACTTCAAGATTATAGCTGCAGTATAAGCGCAATTACAGGGCATGTCAGGGGCTGCAGCATATTGAACTTTAACGCTATTAATTCTATGAAACTTTCATGGCAGGGTGTACAGGGTGCACAAGCCTGGATCCAGCAGAATTATTTTTGGCTAGGCAGTGCGTTTTATATTGCACTCGAGGGACTTGGTTCTATATGCACTGGGAAGTCCCCACCATGCTATCTGTGATGCATCGGTATGACTGCGGGCCATTCCCAGCTGCCAGCATGCAAAGATTGACTTAGATATGGGTCAAAGATCAGAGACTGAAACATCTCCTGGAAACATGTACGAACCCAGGTAATTCGGGAGAGGCCAATGGTGAATAAAAGCGGGTATTTGAATGCAATGCTGCCTTCGAAAGCCACTATGAGCTCACCATGTGCCTGCAGCCACATTTGGCACGTCATGAGTTAGTGACACCAAGGGGTCAAGACAAACACTGTCTGACAGTAATAATGCATGCTATGTTTTCTTAATATGAATTCAATTTACAGACAACGGAGTTTATTTATTGTTCTTAACTAAAATTTTGGATTCTTGCTGCAAATTTTTAAAAAATATATAGTAATAAAAAAATTACCTAAGTATTTTTGCGCCATTAGAAACTCTTAGACCGGGGGAGCTTATTATGTATATTCCCAATTTTTATTCCCTATTCATAAACTTTTTAAAAGTTAGTGCTTGATCTTGTCATTTTTTAACCATACCTTTTAACCAAAGATACCCAGAGACGAACCAACCTAGAAATCCCAGAGACGAACCAACTGCGAGCGTGCACTTGTGAGTTTGGTTCTTGTGAGTGAGCATGCGCAGTTGGTTCGTCTCTGGGTTTGTTCCAGGCCGTGCGATTTATATGAGTTTGGTTCCGGTGAAAATGTATTGACTTCAAAGTAGTGTGGTGCGAAATTTTGCGGGAATGTGGCATGTTTTTGGTTTCTTGTAGCTGGTTATTTGAAAAAGGTAGACATTTGGCAAACTTTTGTTACAGCTTGGCCACTTTCTTTGGTAGACCTGACCAACATATCTCTCCACCAGTCCCTCTTCCAGTCTCACTTGCCATTGGAGACTCCACTGCGATAAGTATCACAGAAATTCCATTAAGACGGTCTTTTTCCCTGGCACTGCGTTTGCAGATAACCAGGAGAAATTCCCCGGCATCCTGGATGAATATAGCAAGTCCAACACATTATCATTATCCACGTCAGCTGCAACAATGTCTTTGACTGGAGACCCAAGATTTTAAAACATGATTTTAGCAGGTCCTTTGATTTCTCTTTAAAGAAACTGTTTTTTTTTTCCTCTGGTCCTATTTCCTTTTAATGAAAGTACTGGATGCTTCAGCCAGATCCTCACTCTCCACAGCTGGCTTCAATTGATGCAACCCATAATGTGTTTTGCATGAAAAAATTTCACCCCTTTTGGAATCTTCTTTCCTTTTATAGGAATGATCTAGTTACACTAGTTTTTGATTTGATTCAGCCTTTAACACACCTTCACTTCCATTGTCATCATGCCCAGACAAAACACTGGTCACTTCCGCTCACAAAGAAGCTGCATTAATTCTTGGTGTCACCTGGCCTGTACACTCATCTTTGAATAGACTTGCTCCCCCCTCCTGAATTGCAAGTACCCATTTTACTCTAAACTGTTGCAATTATGTCTCTGGCACAATGACTTCTTTTTACACATCTCCTAGAGCTACTGGCCTTGGTGAAGAACTTATAGTCATTTTTAAAGACCTTTTTCGATGTTGCCCCACCTTATCTTCATTTGAGACCATTATGTATGGAAGCCCAAAGTGGACAATATTCAAATGAAAACGTAATCCCACTATTGCATTATAATTTTCCACTCATGAATTAGTTATTTGAGACAATATTAAATTGAAAATGCATTAATCCAATTATCACTTTCATTTTCACATACACATATGGGAAATCTATGACTATATTCAAATGATAATGAAAAGCTGTTTGACATTTCATTTTCAAAGTCATGCTCCACAATACAGTGGAAAATATTCAAATACAATAAGTGAAATGGCACCCCCAGCCTATTGGATTTACATTTACATGTCATCATGCTCTTTTAGGGTCAACATGATAATGAAAATGCTGTTTTCTAATCACTTGGAAATAATAATGACATAATAATGATGACGACATTTGACATTTCATTTTCAAAGACTTATCCTGCAATACATGGGACAACATTCAAACGCTGTAAGGGAAACGGCGCCTCCCAGTCCACTGCATTTTCAAAAACGTCACCACACCCTTTTTGGGACACAATGAAAATTAAAATTCAATCTGTCAGCATCTCATCAAGGCGGGTCTTCCGCTAGGACGTCACTCATTAGGGGCGGGAACGGAAACCATGTTCCTCATTTGCATACCAACCAATCAGCTTCTGGGTAGCGCTTGTGCGCACAGAGGCTTACTGAAAATATCATGATGGCAAGGCTGCTATGTATTTTGCGCCATCGCGCAGTAGGCTATGTTATGCTTTGGATGTAGCCACCTCGGTAGCTAGTATGCTAGCTAACGTTAACTAAGGAAAATATTTGTAAATGATCATCACATAAAAGCAATATGGTTTGATTTTTCCTCCGAATCTATTAACTGAGCCAGCTGTAATATGTATGAACTTATCCGAGGCTTCGCGGCAGTGTTGTGCAACTGCAACCCAAGTATGCTTGCAGATTTCAGAGATGTTCGCTAGCTTGCTAGTGAGTCTAAACGCAATCGCTTAGGTACAGCTAGCTAGCTATGATGCCTACTGGAGAAGCTCTTACAGCCGATTTGTCACCTTCCATGCCATCTCGCATACACAACCCCATTCACCATTGATTAGCAGCTTCTTTTACCAACAAAACAAATGACAGTTCAGCCTGAGACATATTATTTCATAGCTAGTCAAAGCAGTATTGCCTTCCATGAGTGCTATAGTGTATTACATTACTCCAGATAAAACGCTATCCGTCTCCCCACCCTGCTGACGTTAGGGGAAATGTTTGTCATCATTTTTATACTTAATTAGCTCTGATTCAGTTTTTGCCCTAGCTTCACCAGCCAGCTAGCTGACAGAGATTGCTCTTGTGCTTGCCGAGTTGCAAGTTCACCACTCCTGAAACATGCACAATGTAGGCCTCATGCAGAACGGTCTGATAAATGGTCAGCAGACAGGCTGCCAGTGTTCCTAGTTTAATCGCGATGCCCAAGCCATGCAGCAATGGGAGAAGTTTTGATGACTCTGACTCGCTGAAAACAATGTTCCTCACTTGCTAACTTAACCTGCTGAAATATGAACTTATTTGATATGTTTGGCAGAACTTTTGTACAAAACCCAAAACCAGTGAAGTTGGCACGTTGTGTAAATCGTTAATAAAAACAGAATATAATGATTTGCAAATCCTTTTCAACCTATATTCAATTGAAAACACTGCAAAGACAAGTTACTTAATGTTCAAACAGGTAAACTTTGTAATTTTTTGCAAATATTAGCTCATTTGGAATTTGATGCCAGCAACATGTTTCAAAAAAGCTGGCACAAGTGGCAAAAAAGACTGAGAGAGTTGAGGAATGCTCTTCAAACACTTATTTGGAACATCCCACAGGTGAATGGGCTAATTGGGAACAGGTGGGTGCCATGATTGGGTATAAAAGCAGCTTCCCAGAAATGCTCAGTCATTCACAAACAAGGATGGTGCGAGGGTCACCACTTAGTGAACAAATGCGTGAGCTGATTGTCGAACAGTTTAAAAACAACATTCCTCAACAAGCTATTGCAAGAAATTTAGGGATTTCTTCATCTACGGTCCGTAATATCGTCAAAATGTTCAGAGAATCGAGAGAAATCACTGCATGTAAGCGACAAGGCCGAAAACCAACATTAAATGCCCGTGACCTTCGATCCCTCAGGCGGTACTGCATGAAAAACCGACATCAGTGTGTAAAGGACATCACCACATGGGCTCAGGAACACTTCAGAAAACCACTGTCAGTAACTACAGTTCATTAAAACTCTACAATGCAAAGCGAAAGCCATTTATCAACAGCACCAAGAAACGCCGCCGGCTTCGCTGGGCCCAAGCTCCTCTAAGATGGACTGCTGATAAGTGTTCTGTGGTCTGACGAGTCCACATTTCAAATTGTTTTTGGAAACTGTGGACGTTGTGTCCTCCGGACCAAAGAGGAAAAGAACCATCCGGACTGTTATAGGCAGAAAGTTCAAAAGCCAACATCTGTGATGGTAGTGCCCAAGGCATGGGCAACTTACACATATGTGAAGGCACCATTAATGCTGAAAGGTACATACAGGTTTTGGACCAACATATGTTGCCATCCAAGCAACGTCTTTTTCATGGACACCCCTGCTTATTTCAGCAAGACAATGCCAAGCCACATTCTGCACGTGTCACAACAGCATGGCTCCGTAGTAAAAGAGTGCGGGTACTAGACTGGCCTGCCTGTAGTCCAGACCTGTCTCCCATTGAAAATGTGTGGCGCATTATGAAGCATAAAATATGACAACGGAGACCCCGGACTGTTGAACAACTTAAGCTGTACGTCAAGCAAGAATGGGAAAGAGTTCCACCTGAAAAGCTTCAAAAATTGGTCTCCTTAGTTCCCAAACGTTTATTGAGTGTCGTTAAAAGGAAAGGCGATGTAACACAGTGGTAAAAAGGCCCCTGTGCCAACTTTTTTGCAATGTGTTGCTGCCTTTAAATTCTTAGTTAATGATTATTTGCGAAAAAAAAATAAAGTTTCTCAGTTTGAACATTAAACATCTTGTCTTTGCAGTGTATTCAATTGAATATAAGTTGATAAGGATTTGCAAATCATTGTATTCTGTTTTTATTTACGATTTACATAACGTGCCATCTTCACTGGTTTTGGGTTTTGTACGTCCCAACAGTACTATCACATTTCTGGGAGATTTAAATGGATAGCTCATTACCTGGCTTGCTCAAGAATAATTGGCAAGCACAAGAGCAATCGCTGTCAGCTAGCTAGCTTGTGAAGATCGGGGAAAACCGAATCGCAGCGATTAAGTATAAAAATGATGACAAACATTTCCCCAAACTAGCGTCAGCAGGGTGGGAAGACGGATAGTGTTTTATCTGGAGTAATGTAATACGCTATAGCCCACATAGAAGGATAATGCTGCATTAACTAGCTATGAAATAACATGTCTAAGGCTGAACTACCAGTTTGTTCTTTCAGGAAAAGAAGCTGCTGATCAATAGTGAAAGAGGTCGTGTCTGCGAGACGGCGTTGAAAGTGACAAATCAGGCTGGAAGAGCTTCTCCTGTTGGCATCAAAGGTAGCTAGCTGTACCTAAGCGGTTGCTTTTAGACTCACTAGCAAGCTAGCTAACGTCTCTGAGATCTACAAGAACACTTGGGTGGCAGTTGCACAACACTGCCGCAAAGCCTCGGAGAAGTTCATGCATATTACAGCTAGCTCAGTTAATAGAGTTGGGGTAAAAATCAAATCATATCGTTTTAATGTGATGATCATTTACAAATATTTTCCTTAGTTAACGTTAGCTAGCATACTAGCAGCCGAGGTGGCTACATCCAAAGCGCAACGTAGCCCACTGCATGATGGCACACAATACATTGCAGCCTAGCCATTATGACATTATCAGTAAGACTCCATGTGTACAAGTGCTACCCAGAAGCTGATTGGTTGGTATGCAAATGAGGAACATGGTTTCCGTTCCCGCCCCTAATGAGTGACATCCAAGCGGAAAACCCGCCTTGATGAGACGCTGACAGATTGCATTTTAATTTTCATTGTGTCCCAAGAAGAGCGTGGTGACATGTATTTGAAAATGCAATGGACTGGGAGGCGCCGTTTCCCTTACTGCGTTTGAATATTGTCCCATGTATTGCAGGATAAGTCTTTGAAAATGAAATGTCAAATGTCGTTATCATTATTATGTCATTATTATTTCCAAGTGATTAGAAAACAGCACTTTCATTATCATGTTGACTCTCAAAGAGCGTGATGACATGTAAATGCAATAAGCTGGGGGTGCAGAGCATGACTTTGAAAATGAAATGTCAAACAGCTTTTCATTATCATTTGAATATAGTCATAGATTTCCCATATGTGTACGTGAAAATGAAAGTGATAATTTTCAATTTCATATTGTCTCAAATAACTCATTCATGAGTGGAAAATTAAAATGCAATAGTATGATGACATTTTAATTTGAATATTTTCCACTTTGGGCTTCCATAATTATGTTCAAAATTTTCTGCTCAGAGCCAATCCTACGTGTAGATGTTCACTAGCCTTTCCCCAAATGCTGATTTGAATTTTCAGGTTTTATCTCCCTTCATTGTGCAAAATTATTACATTAAGTTATTACAGCTGGATATTTTAATAAGATTATGAATACAAAAAGGGTTAAAAAAAATGGGGGAAGAAAGTAAAAAGAATAAAACCCCAAAAATTATATTTACAAGCAATAACGTACTCATATCCTACTAAAGCATGCCTGACCAAGGATTCAAACGTTGGTGGAATCATATACCTTAACCACTAGGCTACACCATTTAGCAGGAAAACTGCAATCAAATTGCCCATTTAAAGAATGAGTAAAAAAAAACAAGTCACTCATTCACCTTGTTTGTACTGTCGTGCCCTCAGTATTCACGCGTTTCTGTCAGAAAACGACTTTGAAAATGATGGTTGAATATTTAGCGGATAATTATACCGTAAATACCATAAGCAAACCAATGAAGCGTTTATATTGTCACGCTATTTAAGTAAAATGGAATGGCCCATTCGAATGGACTTGGTTTGATGCACTGGGAACGCAAGGCTCTATCTCAGTCTAGCTTTGTGTGATAAACGTGCTTTAGAGCTCGTTGGAAACGTCAAAAGCCGCAGTATCAAGTGGCTACCGGAAAAGTTTTACTGACAGCATCGCAAGCCGATCACAGAGAGGAAAATACATTGCAAGCAAGCTGAGTGCTGAGGAACTTAGATCTGCTGCTGAGTTTTTAAATATTTGAAAGTCCTTTAATCTTGCTGACCATGTGTCTAGGCCAACTAATACATATGGCCAGACCTCATATTATTTTCTCACACTGGGCCTGATTGTCAGCTTCCTTATCCATGAGGATATTGTCATATCTTACCACTGCCCCATCATATTTGGTGCCCTGTTTTCCTGTCAACCTGTTAACTCATGTGTCCCAGGTCATTCTTCCACCCTATCAACCCCTGCACCATAAAGATATTCAAAGGCTTATCCAGCTACCTCCTGTTACCACCCCTTAGACTCTCCTCCTTCAAACCTGGGCGCTGAGGAAATGGTCTCATCATTTAATTCCTTCTGCACAAAGCTTTTTGATTCTGTTGCTCCTGGTAAGACCAGACAAGCCAAAAGTAAATGTAACCACTGGCACTAATCCCACACTCAGAGCTGCAAGAAGGCTAAACAGAAATGGAAAAAAAGAAAAGCATGAAAGATAGGCTCCAGCTCCCTCGCAACCCTAGTGAGGGAGACGTTTTTTAGAGAATGGATGGATGGACGGCTATATTCCGCGGTGAGAGCCAGCTTTTTCCTATCATGAGCTTTAGCAAAAGTAAGATCCTTCTTGTCATTGCAGGATTCTGAAAAAGTAATTCACAGCCTTATTACCTCTCGCCTTAACTCCTGCAACTCCTCAAACATGGGTGTTAGTCATTCTTCATGCTCACATTTGCACAATGTTCAAAATGCTCAGTGAGGTTTTTAACCCTTTTGTGCAGAAGCCAAATCTGGCTATTTATGCGTAACCCTATTTACCCTGTTATCTGTCACTTTTTTCAAACAAATTTTGAATCCTTCATTTGTGAACTATGACTTAAATCCTCAACCAATACAGGCAAACGAAATACCATTTGAAACTTAGACCCTAAGGATTTCTACCCACCTTTCTGCCCTATGTCAGTCATAACAAATGCAATAAATCAATTTCTCAACACAGACACCATATACTTGAGTGCAATGAAACTTTTCAGTGCAAGTTGTGTTGCGACGGTCAAACCATCTATTATCTATTCCATTTGGTCTTGTTCGAAAGCTAAGAACCTGTGCAATCTAGATTTCCATGTTGTTTGTCCCAGTCACAACATTTAATGACGCATTTCATTGAAACCCTCTATGTCTCATCTTTCCAATAAGACCATGCATGTGTGATAGAACCATATGTGGGAGCAGTGAGCATTTGAAATGTGGTATATAAATCCAGGCCAAATGTTAGGAAATGCAGGTGACAGTTAAGAGGTTAAGGCTTTATAGTTCAAGATATGAGCTCCAAAAAGAGATGACAATGGCTTAAATGACACAAGACACTTGTAGCATTTAGAATTTTATTATATTTCAGTTTATTTTCATAATTTCAGTACAGAATAAGGGCTGCTAACATGTAAAATAATCCTCACAAAAATTTAGCATTAAAATTGAAGAAAAAAACTACAGAGAATTAAAAAATGACTGGAAGTTAAAACAAAATACTGTATTTTTGGGATCATGAACTCCTTGACCGTAAGAGTGCTAGATCTGACTGTGATATTAAAATTACTGTTTATGACCCAAATAAGATAGTTATCCAAGTGGCTCTCTGCACTCAAAATTGTGCTCAGTCAACTCATAAGATAATCATATTTTTAATGCAAATCAACTTTTTACTTGGGTAGCTCAACATGAATAAATTATTTTAAAGTGGAATTTTGCGTGACTTCATCAATATAGGTATGAATGGACATCACTGGTCACCAGTAACCTCCCCAAAATGAAAATATGCTTTTTCTCCATGATAAAGTTTAGTATTTTTCCCATTTTTCTGATCTGATCTGATGATTTTGAGCTTGAACATCAGAGATTACAGGTTAACCAGTGTTTTGGGGTCCAATGGACCCCGGAAGACTTTAAAATGGCATATCTTTGTTGGATGAGAGTATAAGTTTTATGTCATATAGAATTAGTTTTTCTGTCATATAACATAATCCTCAGGAAACTTGTTCTACACTTTCAACGAAAAAATCGGTCAATTCAACAAAGCGGTTCCTTCAGTAGCCATGAAAGGCTTTGGGGTCCAATGGACCCCAGAGCAGAACTTGCCTATTTAGAGGTAATTTTGTCATGAAAAAAGGCAAATAAAATATCCGAAACATAATGAACAGTGGAGATGTTTTCATAGGGATTATTTGTCACTGAGATGTTGAATTCTAGAGAAAAAAATCCAAAAGTTCCAAATTACCATGATTTAAAACATTTGGAATGTTTCGGTGACATTTGGATTCTTTGGAGGCATTTGGAACATTTTCAAAGCTCAAAATCTCGGTAATCGGTAGTCATACAAAAACATAGCTTATATTTTTGGAATCCTTGACATCTAGACATCCGGATTCAATATAAATATTTGTCATAAAAGGTGATTTGAAAAAAAAAAAGTGTTTTTTGTGCTCCAAATAGAATGTTTCCCTGCATCAAAATATTCCATTTGACAGATTTCCAAGTTTGGCACTTTTCCGTGTATTCAATACTTTTTTACAGCTCACCAATCAAATAATAAAAAAAAAAGTTATGCAAAGTAATGAAATTAGGTGATTTTGTTGTGACTTAAATTTTGAAGGTTTCATATAAAACCCAAACTGTGCCCTCAAGATGGTGATTATATCGTTACATGGCTTTGTATTATAATCACAAGATCTAACAGTAATAAGTGAGAAATGATTTTTCATGTGCAACACATTTGTCATGAAAATGGTAGGAAAACAAAACACAGGCAACGAAGGCAAAAAAGAAACACATGAATAGGGTTAAGGTTGGGTCACATGATCAAATGAAATAGAGACTTGACATTGGACAATACATTGCCCAATAATCACCTTGTCTTATTTGCCTATTTTTGTTTAAGAAAAATATTAAAGGAATGTTATGTATGAGTGTTTTATGTACGGCACTGTTTATTATTTGTAAATGGAGATTTGTTGCATACTATTTGTGCTGCCTTGCTGGTCAACTATTTGTTTATTTTGTTCATCATTTGGCATCCTCTGGTGGTATGTCTGTAGAAAAAACATGATCTGATGCAATACCAATTGTTTGTGATGAAATAGACTAGTGCTATCTAGAAGTTTCTGGCTTCTTCTTGCCTGGAGGGAGCCGGATCTCTCAGGACTCCTGTAGATCTTTCCAAAATAATCCTAGTCTTTATAAATTAGGTGATTTTGCTCAGTTAGAGAGTTTTTGTTTTGGCATCAGAGTTACATAGTGGCATGAGAGTGTTATTATACGATTGCACAGTGGATTATTTGTAGAAAAGTGGACCTAATCAGTGAAGAATAAATTTGTTTAAGTTGTCATTGCTGGTTTTCTTTGTTGTGATTTTCAAGTCATAACATATTGGAGGTTCCAACGAGATATTCCATCCATTGGATTAACCATTGGATTCACCAAAGATTAAAGCTGAAATATCATTTTAAATCTTGTGACTATTTGAAAAACCAGCAATCATGACTTTTGATTTTGAAAATTTTTTGAAAACTCCAACCCAGGAATGAATTGTGCTGGCAAAGAAGGACTTACTGCAAATAACCTCAACCCTTGGATTATCTGATGTGAAATCATCAATGAAGAACAAGAAATATTGAACATTTTGGTTCATTCCTATTCGTAAAATGTGGAAATCTGCCTTTATTCTCCTTAAATTGTCAGAGCTGGTTACCTTAGCAAGATTTAAGTCAATCATAAAGGAACAGGAATCGGACATTCTCAGTCCAATAAACACCTCATATTTGAATATAGTTACATATTCCCTGATGTTCCATCAGGGACTGATATGGTTTACCATGATGTCAGCCTACAAGATAATGCCAAGCCTGTAAAACAGCATCCTTACAGAATGAATCCAGAGGAGGAAATCCCAGTGTTATGATTCTGTCGTTCCTGACCATGTTTTTGTTATGACTCTGTTTCCATGCCTTGTTCTTTGATTTAGTCCATGCCATGTTTTGTATTTTGCCTGTCTTTCCTTGTCACATCTTTAACTTGCCTTTTCTCATATTCACAGTTTAGATTACCATTCTGGTTTTTGTATTTCTCCATGCCCTGCATTGCACATAGTCTCCCCTGTCTGGTTATATGTGATGTGACAGTTTATTCCCCAGTATTGCGTGCCACATTTTCAGGTGATTTTATGGTTTCTGGGTTTTCAATAATTCCTTCCAGTCTCATTTGCTTCCTTTGCCTTGCTGTTCTACCTTTACTAACAAATAAGAACAGTTTATCATTTTAGATATATTACTAACATTAACTAACATTGTTTATAGTACTAACTTACTAACAAGCACTAGGGATTGTATAGCTGCACATTACTAATTGACTAACGAGCTCTCAGCACTTTCTCTGCTCTAGTCTACGCCCCTTGCCTTCACTCAATTTACTCTGCTGTGCTTCAGCGGATTCTCCGCACCTTGTTAAACACTGTTCTGCCTCTCACTCTGTGCACTTTAGAACTCCCTAACCAGAGCCGTCTGTTTGTCATAGGTTGTCTGTGTGATCCCTGTCCGCGTTTTGGCTTTCACCAATTTCATGTGATTAGGTACTTCCTCTGGTTCATTCCTTTGTTAACTAGTCTGATCCAGCTCACCTGTTCCCTATGATCGCATGTGACTTCCCGTAGGTGTATCTAAGCAGTCATTTCACTACCAGCTCTTGTCAGAACGTTTTCCTTGGTTTGCTTGTGCTGTGTTGTTTATGCCTTGTACTCTTTATGTTATACTTCTGACTGGAACGTCGCGGATTTTGATTTTTGCTGCGTCTTTGATATACCTGTGCCCGTGTAATGAACCTGCTTTGCCCGACCCTGAGTCTTGTATTTGCTGCCCTGTTTACAAACTGGATTTTGTCTACTGGATTTTGGCTTAATCTTTGATAAACCTGTGCCCGTGAAACAAACCTGCTTTGCCCGACCCTGAGTTTTGGGTTTGCTGCCCTGTTTACGAGCTGGATTACGACTACTGGATTCTGATTTTGGATTGTGGACTCTGTACCGTTGCCTACTGCCCTGCTGGGGTTTCCACCCCAGAACTAATGAAGAACAAGTTTGCTGGATATTTTGGGTCTCACTTCTGGTTCCTGAACACACCCTCACTTCCAGACCTCTATCCTTCATGTGCAGTTACTCGTTCTATGGCTAAAAAGGCTATTCAAAATGGTGCTCACCTGGACTTCAACCTGGCTGACACCTTCATTGGGCAGTCTTTTCATCAGGAACATTCCCGTCCTGAGATATCTGGGAAATCTTCAGACTTGTCTTTGTCAGGTCATTCTAATGACATTCTGTCTCTGAAACAACTTATTCAGGAGCAACAACAAGCTTGTAATCTAGCGCATCTTCTACCACAGGCTGCAAGTGAACAAGAGACTACTCAAGTTCCTGTCTGTTTTTACGACAAAAAATGGTGTGCTTATGAGAAAGTGGCAGCCACCTGATGTTTCTGCTGATGAATAGTGGATGATCACCCCTCAAATTGTTCTTCCAAAGTCTTATCATCAAGAAACTCTTAGTCTGGCCCATGGCAATCCTATGTCAGGTCATTTGGGTATCAAGAAGACCCTTCAACATGGCAGGGACCATTTCTTCTGGCCTTTCATGATGTCCGATGTACAGGAGTACTGCAAATCCTGTCATACTTGTCAAATGGTTGAGAAGCCGAACCAGAATATTCCAAAGGCTCGATTTAAGCCCATTCCCGCTTTTAAAGAACTTTTAAGACAGATCATCATTGACTGTGTTAGACCATAGCCGAAGACTAAGTCTGGTTGTGAGTACCTACTAACTATCATATGTGCTTCCACTCGGTTTCCTGAGGCAATTCCACTTTTGTCATATTAAGGCGAAGACTTTCATAAAGGCTCTCTATCTTAAGTTTTTCTGCTTTGTTGGTCTTCCTAAGTCTATTCAGTCTTATCAAGGGTCAAATTTCATGTCTGGCATATTTCAACAAGTTATGCCTGAGCTTGGTATTAAACAATACAGGTCATCAGCTTACCATCCTGAGAGTGAAGGTTCTTTGGAGAGATTCCATCAAACCCTGAAGAACATGATAAGGACCTACTGCCTTGACACAGAGAAAGGCTGGGATGAAAGTGTCCATCTTCTTTTGTTTGCTGCCCGTGAAGCTGGTCAGGAGTCTCTTGGGCTCAGTCCTTTTGAGCTTGTTTTTGGGCATACAGTCCGTGGACCTCTGAAGCTTCTGAAGGAAAAGTTGCTGGCTGAAGATGATGTCCCAATGAACTTGCTTCAGTATGTCTCTGACTTCCATAATGGTCTCTCTAATGCTTGTGACTTTGCTAAATCTAATCTCAAAGAGGCTCAGGGCAAAGTGAAAGCCAGATATGACCTTCATTCCCAAGATAGAAGTTTTAAAGCTGGTGACACAGTCCTGGCACTTTTGCCAGTTCCTGGAAACCCTCTAAGAGCTCGATATTTCGGCCCTTGCACTGTCCTCAAAAGGGTCAGTGATCTAAATAATGTCATTTTAACCCCTGGAAGTAGGAAACAAAAGCAAATGTGTCACATTAACACGGTGAAAGAATACATTGACAGAGACACTCTGCAAAACCCAGTCAATGTGGTAAATACAATTGAACTGGAAAATTCTTAAGAAGATTGTGACTGCCCCTCAGAAAATGAACCTGGTCCAGCCATACTTGAAAATTCAGACAGTCTTCAAAATATTGACAGCAAGTTGTCCCACCTGGACCCTTTTCAACAACAACAACAACAACAACAACAGCTAAACACCTCATATTTGAATATAGTTACATATTCCCTGATGTTCCATCAGGGACTGATATGGTTTACCATGATGTCAGCCTACAAGATGATGCCAAGCCTGTAAAACAGCATCCCTACAGAATGAATCCAGAGAAGCAGAAATACCTTAAACAAGAAGTCAAATACCTGCTTGAAAATGACTTTTTTGAACCAAGTAACAGTGACTAGAGTTCTCCATGCATCCTAGTTCCGAAACCCAATGGAACATATAGAATGGTGACGGACTACAGGAAAGCAAAAGCTCTATCAAAAACGGACTCATATCCTATTCCCAGGATCGATGACTGCATTGACAATGTTGGACAGTCAAAATATGTAACCAAATTTGATCTCCTCAAGGGCTTCTGGCAGATCCCTCCAACAGACCGAGCAGAGGAGATCTTCTGCCTTCGTCACACCAAATGGATTATACCAACACAAGGTCATGCCCTTTGGAATGAAAAATTCTCCAGCCACCTTCCAACATCTGGTAAACAAAGTGATCGCTGGACTACCAGGATGTGAGGCCTATATTGATGACATTATCATCACCAGCAACAGCTTCCAAGAGCACCTCACCTACATAAGAAACTTCTTTCGGAGAGTGAATGATGCCAAGCTGACTATCAACCTTGTTAAAAGTGACTTTTGTAAAGCTAGTTGTTTACTTTGGGCAAATTGTAGGACAGGGTCAAGTCAAACCAATTGATGCAAAAGTAAAAGTTATCACTGAATTTCCTGAGCCTACAACTAAAAGACAACTAATGAAATTTCTAGGGATGGCTGGCTACTACAGAAAATTCCACTAAAAATTTCTCCATCATTTCTGAACCTTTGACAAATTTACTGAAGAAAAATGCAAAATTAATTTGACTGACTGAAAGCTATCCTCAAAAACGCACCTGTTCTATTTTCTCCTAATTTCAAAAAGGAGTTCAAGTTGGCTGTTGATGCCAGTGATATTGGTGCAGGTACAGTTTTACTGCAAGAAGACACTGATGGAATAGATCACCCTGTTTGTTACTTTTCCAAAAAGTTTGATAAACATCAGAAATTCAACAATTGAAAAAGAATGTTTGGCACTTGTTTTGGTTTTACAACATTTTGAAGTTTATTTGACTTGTTCAGCTACCTCCATCAAGGTCTTCAGTGATCACAATCCCCTCACATTCTTCAAAGAATCAAAGATTACTAAGATGGAGTTTACTTTTGCAAGAGTATGATTTGGATATTTCTCACATCAGGGGAAAAGATAATGTTATTCCAGGTGCACTTTCGCGCATTTAAATTTTACTTCTCTATTTGATTGTGAAAAATGTAAATTTTAACTCTCTATTTGATTGTGAATATTGCGCTGGTTGTAAGATATATGATTGTTATAATGATCAATGATATTTTGTGTAAAGTTCAAGATTATACTGATTATAGTACCCTGTTAATTTTAACAAAAGAAAGCTTTTAGCAAATCTTCCTTTTCTTAAAGAGGGGAGGTGTTATGTATGAGTGTTTTATGTAAAGCACTGTGTATCATTTGTAAATGGAGATTTGTTACAAATATTTGCACTGCCTTGCTGGTCAGCTATTCGTTTATTTTGTTCATCATTTAGCATCCTCTTGTGGTATGTCTGTAGAAAAACATGATCTGATGCAATACTACTTGTTTGTGATGAAATAGACTAGTGCTTTCTAGAAGTTTCTGGCTTCTTCTTGCCTGGAGGGGGCTGGATCACCCAGGACTCCTGTAGATCTTTCTAGAATAATCCTAGTTTTTATAAATGCTGTGATTTTGTGGTTAGAGAGTTTTTGTTTTGGCATCAGAGTTACAAAGTGGCATTAGAGTGCTATTATAAGATTGCACAGCAGATTATTTGTAGAAAATTTGGACCTAATCATTGAAGAATAAATTTGTTTAAGTTGTCATTGCTGGTTTTCTTTGTTGGGATACTCAAGTCGTAACAGGAAATAAGAAAATTGTTAATTTCATTTATAGTTTTTCGAAATCAAGTGGTTATTTGCATAAGTGCCCAAGTCCATATTAATTAAAAATCAGATAATACTTCAAATCCATTCTTTCATTGATGAGGTATAAGACACATTAGCTAATTTTGGTGAAGAAGCACTCAAGCACAATATGAAAAGAGCAGTGAATTGGAAATTCCCCAGTAAGTTGCTTCTAGCGGTGACCAAGTCCAGTCTAAAACTTCTACATGTCAGCCAATCAAAGCATCGTTCAGAAAATTTGTTGGCCAATAACAGCCCACTAGCTGTTACCTAACCAAAATGACTGACTCTACAGGCCAGGATGTGTGTGTGTGTGTGTGTGTGTGTGTGTGTGTGTGTGTGTGTGTGTGTGGTCCATTTTTATCCACTCTTGTAGGGACAAAATGTCTCCATAAGACATTTAATACCAGATTTCTTCATCCTTATGGGGACTTTTCCAGGTTCCTGTGAGGACATTGAGCCATTTTAGGGTTAGGGGTTAAGTTTAGGGTTGGGATAAGGTTAGGGTTAGGTTAAGTTTAGGGTTATGGTTAGAGTTTGATACACTACAGGCCAAAGGTTTGGAAGCAAGAGCAAATTTGCACAAAAAAAAAATCATAGTTTCATTGGCATACTTTGCAACAAAATAAACATGATTATTAAATAAAGAGTCACTTTTCAGAATACATTTTTACTCAAATTATCAGGCCCATATTACTTGGCCCATGGTTTGAGTGCCCGCCGGATTGCCATTGGCATCCGTTGGGCCGTAAACCATGACATAAAGGGGTCTATTCTCCCATGCGCGTAAGTCAAAAAAAGCGCGTAGCTACGCACTTTTCAGCCTATGCGTATTCTCCCCTCGACATTAGTCTGTGCATTACGCGCCCTGAAGGCAGTTACGCGCTTGGAGCGGAGCAAGGCCAAAATCGGGGCGTTTCCGGGCGTTTCTCATGCAAATAACACTTACGCGTATTCTCCCCCTGGCTTACGCGGTTTTTTTGTTAAGCTCTTTTGAGGGCCGTATTAAGGTCAAGCGCCAACATAAGGCGAAATGGAATATTGCGTTTGATGTCGGTTATCGGCCGAATTTTAACATTAATTTTATTTTATTTAACATGGTAAAGGTTGAGACATTTAATATTTGATTGTTCTTCCTTATTTCTAAACTAGATTTCTCAAAGCCATAATAATTTATCAAACGAAATCATCACATGATATTACGCATCAGTTCAATTACAAACGCGAAACAATTAATACGAGTATACATGAGACCATCATTCTGCCATGCCCTCAAAATCTAAAACCAAAATGCCAGTCCTGCATTTGCTTGCACTCTTGCGTGATTGGGAAAGAGTAAGAGGGGCGCGCCGAGCTCGAAGACGAACACGCATATATCGGCTCCGTTTGGACATCCTGGGACTAACAAACATCGAGGGCATCCAGCGCTTTCGTCTTGACCGTGCATGAGGCAAATCGTCTATCTTTGCCGACTTCTGGCTGCGTGTCGCTTCTCCGGTGTGCAGACAGCCTGGCTTTTACAACGCCCCGCAGATCTCTCCATTTATGCCTTAAATCAGGGATGCTGCGCTTACATCTCCCCTCCGCAGCCACATCCAGAACGATTCGCAGCTTAATTCCTCGGATCTGCCTTCAGTGCTCGCTTGCCATACAACACCAACATCTGCGAAATTTGGTTTTCGGCTCTGGCTCGACGTCGACATCTTTGTCTTCATGTTCTATTCACAAATGCGACTGCTCTATATGTTCTTGATAATCTAAAAGTTGTGATATTCTAACGAGTGAAGAGATTGATTGTCTAATTGAGGATATCTGTATTAACTAACTCGTGTCTTTGTAATTTTTTTACCATTGATAATACTGTGTATTTTAATGTGTGAATTAAGAAATTTTTAAATAGGCTACTCTAGATTGAGCCCTACCCTGGCCAATACCAAAGCACTACCCATTTGTTAATCAATTTTAGCCTTTAAAGAATAGCCAACATAGGAAGAATCATTATCAGTAAATGGGATAATTGATTATAATAAAGTACGAGGCACAAGTTAAAGTGAATGTGTCGCTCAAATCAAATAGGATATGCTAGGCTATGGATATGGAATTCCGTCATTACTGAGGCGGTTTCGGGGCGGGGAGATGACCGCGTGCGGGGTAAGAATCCTTCGTTAAAGCGTTTCCGTGTCCTTCAGTTGCAAACCTGACATCGAAGTAATTTGAGATTTCAAGAGCGCAATTTCTAATTGAGATCATATAGACTGTCTTTGATTGTCTTTTTTGTGTAACCAGAATGTTCCCTTTGTCTTCTTCCCTGTCTTCCACGGAACAAACAGGCTGGTGTAGGAGGGGCACATTTTCAATGATCTGATTATGCTGGTTGAGAAGCGTTAAATTCTTTATTTATCATTTCATAATCGCGGCAATTTGTTTGTTTGCATTGCTTTAATGCCATGGTGGCTAGAGCAAGAAATAACAAGTGTTTGTTACTAACATATCGCCCGCCGCCGCAATTTTATGTGTCCGTACTGACGGAGCCCAATGCTATATCCCCCGCTATTACCGGCGGGGGATAAATAAAGAGATGTCTGAATTACGTCTTGTAATTGGTACAGCCTACTATTACAGCGGCATATAAAACCTCGTATCTTCACAATGACAAACTTCACAGGAAAATAAAATAAAATTAAATAAAATAATTATAATAATTATAATAATATAAATGGATAAATATAGTTTAAAATAAAAAATGTTTAATTTCGCATGTAAGAATAGTGGACATACGAGTTTTCGTTTCTTATCAGTTTGCAGATACGAGGTTTTATCAGCAGGCCGACAATATTCAAATTTAAAGCCTGGTTTGCGTTTTCCATGGACCACAAATGCGTTTTTATTGTTAATCAGAAAATCCTTTTTCCATGTTTTCCTGATAGCCATAATCAATGAGCTTTGTACAGAGTCTGCCTCTCTTTTGGATCAGTCACACCTCTCTCATAAGGCCGCCTACATTCTGAAGTTAAGCGCTGTGGGCGTGATCGAAGCGAGTAGGGGAGAATACGCGTAACTCAAAAGCGCTTAACTCGAAGCGCGTAAAAAAGGACTTACGCGCTAATGGGAGAATAGACCCCTTTATGTCAGAGGGGATTCCATGTTATTCAACACCTAAGGCAGTAAAATGTCCGTGGGGATGTTGTGCCTGGCTCCACTTGTTAAATAATAATTTGCGCTAATTTTCCTGAAGGGCGCCAATAATGCTGGAGTGGACTATAACTACATTTTCTGTTACTTCAGAAAATCATGTAATTCTCAAAATGACAGCAAGGCCAACCAAAGAAAGCAATGTGTCGGCTTATGGGGATTTCCCTTCTCCTACACCATTGTTGGTGGCTTTCAGTGGATTTCCCACAGCAGACAAATACAAGCAGCCCACTCGCCTTCAGTGGAAACAATTCAGTCAGGCATACAGTTACACTTAGGAGACACTCAGAGTGGATCCGTGGCATTTTAATATTATGTCTTCAACCCAACTGCTACTGAATACGTTAGTTTCAGATGAAAATATGTTTGCGGACATTTGATGCCTGAGAAAGTTAGATGGACTATAACTTCTCAGAACGAGTTAGTTAGATAAGTTAACTGATTTGGAAACCTAGCAAATCCACAAGCAATGATATCTGAAAAGGCTAGTCTGGATGCTGGTTTTTGTTTTAGCTCAGCAGCATAACATTTGATTCAGTAAAATTACTAATGAGTGCTGAACATGATCAGAGAATGAGGGCTGTTACCGCTAGGCCTGAACAAAAAAAAATCTTCACCTAGCCTGGTCTTATTGGCCAAGATTAGACACCAGGAAAAAGTGTTGTTCTCAAGTTTTAAGATACACTTCATTGAACCCCGTGGCGCAATTTGTTCTCTGCATTTGACCCCTCATATAGGGATCTATTCTCCCATGCGCGTAAGTCGAAAAAAGCGGAGCAAGGCCAAAATCGGGGCGTTTCCGGGCGTTTCTCATGCAAATAACACTTACGCTATTCTCCCCCTGGCTTACGCGCCTTTTCTGTTCAGCGCATTTGAGGTCCGTATTAAGGTCAAGCGCCAACATAAGGCGAAATGGAATATTGCGTTTGATGTCGGTTATCGGCCGAATTTTAACATTCATTTTATTTTATTTAACATGGTGAAGGTTGAGACATTTAATATTCGATTGTTCTTACTTATTTCTAAACTAGATTTCTCAAAGCCATAAAAATTTATCAAACGAAATAATCACATGATATTACGCATCAGCCTCTTATCCAATCAGTTCAATTACAAACGAAAAACAATTAATTAATACGAGTATACATAAGACCATCATTCTACCGTGCCCTCAAAATCTAAAAGCAAATTGCCAGTCCTGCATTTTCTTGCACTCTTGCGTGATTGGGAAAGAGAAAGAGGAGCGCGCCGAGCTCGAAGACCAACACGCATATAGGCTATCGGCTTCGTTTGGACATCCTGGGACTAACAAACATCGAGGGCATCCAGCACTTTCATCTGGACCGTGCATGAGGCAAATCGTCTATCTTTGCCGACTTCTGAAAGAACAGCTATCGAGCCGCAGCAATTTTCCACAAAACATACCCGTGGTCATCAATGTCAGAACTGCGCTGTCACTCCCGGCATCTGGGTCGTTCCAGAGAGTGGCTGGTGATGTCATACACATATCACAGGCGTCTGTGTCAAGGTGTCGCAGTTTGTTGACGCTCCAAGTTCTTCTCCATGCACTTTTACTGCAGAAAGAGAGGATGCCATCCCCTCCTCCTGTGCAGTGAAATGCACAGTGGATGATGGTTGCCCACCACCTGTTGCGTGTACACTTCTCCGGTGTGCAGAGAGCCTGGCTTTTACAGCGCCCCGCAGATCTCTCCATTTATGCTTTAAATCGGGGATACTGCGCTTACATCTCCCCACCGACGCCACATCCAGAACGATTCGCAGCTTAATTCCTCGGATCAGCCTTCAGTGCTCGCTTGCCATACAACACCAACATCTGTGAAATTTGGTTTTCGGCTTTGGCTCGACGTCGCCATCATTGTCATCATGTTCTATTAACAAATGCGACTGCCCAATATGTTCTTGATCATCTAAAAAGTTGTGATATTCTCACGAGTGAAGAGATTGATTTTCTAATTGAGGATATCTGTATTAACTAACTCGTGTCTTTGTAATTTTTTTACCATTGATAATACTGTGTATTTTAATGTGTGAATTAAGAAATTTTTAAATAGGCTACTCTAGATTGAGCCCTACCCTGGCCAATACCAAAGCACTACCCATTTGTTAATCAATTTTAGCCTTTAAAGAATAGCCGACATGGGAAGAATCATTATCAGCAAATGGGATAATTGCTTATAATAAAGTATTAGGCACAAGTGCAAGTGAATGTGTCGCTCAAGGATATGATAGGCTATGGATATGGGTTACTGAGGCGGTTTCGGGGCGGGGAGATGACCGCGTGCGAGGTAAGAATCCTCGTTAAAGCGTTTCCATCTCCTTTAGTTGCAAACCTGACATCGGAGTATCCCCCGCCGCCTCAATTTTGTGTGTCCGTACGGACGGAGCCCAATGCTATACCCCCCGCTTCGCGCTAATCGCGCGGCGTGGGATAAAAAAGAGATGTCATGCATTGGCCTACTATTACAGCGCCATGTAAAACCTCGTATCTTCAAAATGATAAACTTCAAAGGAAAAATAAATAAATTGTTATGGCCCCAATTTGTTATTACATTTATAACACAACAGCAACAGCAAGGGATGACAAACACAGTTTTAACAACTAAAACACATTTAATTTTTACAAAGACAAAGACTAATAACAACCTACAACTAAAGACCAAGATTGATAAATAAGAAAAAAACAGAAATAATTACAGTCCCTTCTTGGTGGGGTGGCTTGGTGATGTCCTGGATGAAGAAAATGCTCAAACACAGGCAAAGAAATCCACAAAAGAAACTACACAGGTCTTGAACAGAAATGACAGGTCTGGTCACACGTATCCTTCTTCTTGCAATTTCTCCTACTACATTACTGTCTCAATTCTTTTCCTTATATACTCTTTTGCAGACCCCACCCACATTTAGACCTCTTTTTTTTAATTTTCGGGGACTTGCCCCAGACATGTCTGGAAACATGTCCAAACATGACTCCAGTCTGAGCTTAACAAAAAAAAAGGTAAATACTGCCATCTAGTGGCCTATATTCACATTACACCTCCATTCCAAAAGGGAAAAATTTTGACTCATAAAGGCAAAATTTTTCTTTTCAATACAAAATGGTTAAGTGAACACTTGTCTATATATCCATATCATACAATATTCAAATAAACACATGATATATATATACATATTCAAACACGGGATAAGCAATCAGCAATTACATTGTCTGTACCCTTCACATGCTTAATTTCCAAGTCAAACTCCTGTAAAATCAAACTCCAATTCAACAATCTCCGATTCTTGTTTTTCATCTTACTCAAAAACGTTAACGGATTGTGGTCAGTGTACACAATCATTGGCTTTTGTCCTGTACAAACATAAACCTCAAAGTGTTGTAAAGAAAGGACCAGAGCCAACAGTTCCTTCTCTATTGTGGAATAGTTTGTTTGGTGGCGATTGAACTTCCTGGAGAAGTATGCCACGGGATGCTCAATGTCATCAGAGTCACTTCTCTGTAGGAGCACAGATCCACAAGCTTGGTCGCTAGCATCGACCGCGATGGAGAACGGTTTGTTGAAGTCAGGAGATTTGAGCACGGGGAAGTGACACAGCAGAGACTTCAGGCGATCGAAGGCTCTCTGGCATGCATCATCCCAGGTGAACTTTACGCCTTTCTTCAGTTGGTTAGTTAGACTGAGAGCAATCTCAGCAAAGTTCTTGCAGAACTTGCGGTAGTACCCGATCATTCCAAGGAAGCGGCGCAAAGCTTTTTTGTTGTCAGGAACTGGAAAGTCCATGATGGCTTGGACTTTAGCATTTATGGGTGCCACCTTACCCTGGCCTATGACGTAGCCAAGATAGGTGACAGTAGCACAACCAAAGTCACTCTTGTTCAGGTTAACAGTCAGGTTAGCCTGGGTCAGGCGCTGGAACAACGTCTCTACATCTTTTAGATGTTCTTCCCAGGAGTCACTCCATGTGATCAGGTCATCGATGTACGCACCCGTGTGTGGCAATCCGGCGATTGTAGACTGTATCATCCTTTGGAACGTGGCTGGGGCATTTTTCATGCCAAAGGGTAGGACTTCATACTGGTACAATCCAGATGGTGTGGCAAAAGCAGAGATGCTCTTGGCCCTCTCAGTTAAAGGCACACACCAATAACCCTTCAATAAATCAATCTTGGTCAGAAACTTTGCTTGCCCTACTCTATCAATACAATCATCAATCCTAGGTATTGGAAACACATCAGTTCTAGTTACAGCATTGACTTTGCGATAATCTGTACAGAATCTAGTACTTCCATCAGGTTTTGGAACTAGCACACAGGGTGAACTCCAATCGGAGTTGGAGGGTCTGATAATATCATGTTTTAACATGAACTCAACCTCTTTCTCAGCAATCTTTCTCTTTTCAGGATTCATCCGGTATGGATGCTGTTTTATTGGTTTGGCATCACCAACATCTACATCATGAGAGGCTATAGTAACTCTCTTTGGAACATCAGGAAACAAATCCTCATATTTCTTGATCAACCTTTCAAACTGATCTCTCTGTGAGGGTTCTAAGTGCTGGAGTTTTACATCAAGATTTTGCAACACTTCAGTGTTCGACAATTTACATGAAAGAACTTCAGCTTTAATTCTTGGTTCATCATCTTGAAACTCCCCCTCATCTTCACACGTTTTGACCATAGGAGAATCTGAAGTGACGGCAGCAACCCTAGCATTTCTGTCATGATAAGGCTTCAGCATGTTAATGTGACACAATTGTTTTGGTTTTCTCCTATCTGGAGTCTTCACAATGTAATTGAGATCATTGAGTTTTGTCAGAATTTCATAAGGACCATGAAATCTAGCCTGCAATGGATTGGACTGCAAGGGAAACAACACAAGGACCTTTTCTCCTGGTTTAAACTCACGGCTTCTAGCCTTATGATCATACCAAGTTTTCATTTTTCCCTGACTTGATTTCAAGTTCTCTTTGGCAAGGTCACAAGCTGCACGCAATCTTTCCTTGAACTTGCTAATATAGTCTAACAGACTGATATGCGGCTCTTTCTCTTGCCATTGTTCACTCAATAATAGCAAAGGTCCTCTCACTTCATGACCAAACACTAGCTCAAATGGACTGAATCCAGTAGACTCCTGCACTGCTTCTCTAGCTGCAAACAACAGCAAATGAACCCCTTCATCCCAGTCTTTCTCATGGTCATAACAATAAGTCCTCATCATTGTCTTGAGAGTGGAATGAAACCGCTCTAAGGCACCCTGACTTTCTGGATGATAGGCACTAGAAAGAATCTGCTTTGCACCTAGTTCATACACAACCTGCTGAAACAATCCTGAAGTGAAATTGCTACCTTGGTCTGACTGAATTTCCCTGGGAAGGCCAAATAACGTGAAGAACTTTATCAAAGCCTTCGAGATTGCAGTTGCCTTGATGTTACGTAGAGGTATGGCTTCAGGGAATCTGGTAGATGCACACATGATTGTCAACAAGTACTGATTTCCAGATCTAGTCTTGGGTAATGGACCAACGCAATCAACAATGACCCTAGAGAATGGCTCCCCAAATGCTGGGATAGGCTGCAATGGAGCTACAGGTGGGTCGAACTGGTGTTTTCCAACTACCTGACAAGTGTGACAGGTTTTGCAAAAGTTGGAAACGTCTTTCCAAAGCCCAGGCCAAAAGAAGTGTTTCATGATCTTATCAACAGTCTTGTTAACACCAAGATGACCTCCTAAAGGTAAACTATGAGTCATTGTTAAGATCTCATTCCTATAGACCTTCGGAACAACAATTTGCCTGACCACTGCCCAATCTGCATTGGCAGGGATATCAGGAGGGCGCCACTTACGCATCAACACACCATCCTTGAGATAATACCCAACTGGAACTGCGTCTATTTCTTTATCAGGAAGGGCTCTCCTCTTTAGTACACAAATTTCAGGATCCTTTGTTTGCTCCTCAATCAACCGCTTTCTGGACAGAGACAAGTCTCCAGACACATCAGAATCACCAGACCCATCCGGCTGGCTGAATAGAGAACTGATAAAAGTATCTGATAAGTCCTCAAACGGAGAAACCATAGTAGGCCAATCAGAGTCATGAGGCGAACCACCTGAGTCCTGACTATTCAATGTGCTGGATGGCACCACAACATCTTCTTCTTTAGCCTTCTTAGCCATAGCACGAGTCACTGCGCAAGAAGGATACAGAGATGGGTCCTCATCCCCATCTTCAGTGCTCGGCTGTGAAGTAAGATGTACAGGGGGAACTACTTTGCCCCCAGCCAGGTCATTGCCTAGCAACAGAGAAACACCCTTTATAGGTAGACTTGACATAAGTCCCACCTTTACCTGTCCTGTAACTAAATCTGACTTCAAGAATATAGAGCGCAGGGGTACAGATACAGTCCTCCCTTCAATACCTTGTACAAGTATGAAATCCCCTGAAGCGGTCTCATCACGTAACTCCAAGGAGTCCATCAACAAAAGTGACTGAGAAGCTCCGGTATCCCTTAGGATATATATGGGGACAGGAGTAGTATGCTCATTCAGAGCCACAAATCCCTCTGACACAAATGGAAGAAATTCCTCCCTCACGAAGTCAGCTGTATCAGGCTTTTTAGCCCCACAAGAAGCAGGCAATTTAGCAGATTGGTTATCTACTACAGGGGTTTCTAACCTTGTTTTCACAAAGGCATTTGGTTTGGTATCCTTTTCTTTTTCTTTCTTAGCTTTAAGGAACCAACAGTTAGTTGTAACATGACCAGATTTCTTGCAATAACTGCAAACTAGACCACTTTTGTCACTGTCAGCTTTCACACTTTGATCAGACCTGTTACTGGATTTCTGAGCACCATCACCAGATTTGTCTTTGTCTTTGGGTGAGGAATCTTGGGTATCACCGTAACCCTTTTTCTGAAATTGGGACCATCTATTGCTACTGCTAGACTGAAATTTGGACTTATGTGTGAGAACATATTCATCTGCAAATTTGGCAGCTGATTGCAAATTCAGTGCTTGCTTCACATTAAGGTAGGTCTTAACATCATCCTTAACACAGTTCTTGAATTCTTCAACTAACACCATCTCTTTTAGTGAGTTGAAATCATCCTTGACCTCCATAGAAGTACACCAGCGCTCAAAGCAAACTTTCTTCTCATTAGCAAATTCCACATAAGTCTGATTTTCAGATTTCTTCAGACCTCTGAATTTCTGTCGGTAAGCCTCTGGAACCAACTCATAAGCTCTCAAAATAACCTTTTTGACAACCTCATAATCAGAGGAATCATCTGCAGACAAAGCCGAATAGGCTTGTTGAGCTTTACCCTTGAGGACAGTTTGCAACATCAGAGGCCAGTGTTCCTTTGGCCACTGGCAACTCTTTGCTACCTTTTCAAAACACTGGAAATAGTTGTCAACATCCTTTTCCGAAAATGGAGGCACCAGTTTCACCTCCTGGCTAGCCCGAAATTTATTTTCTGTTGCTATTTTTATTTTTAGTTGCTCCATTTGGAGTCTTTCTTCTCTATCGAATTTCTCTAATTCAAAATCTCTCTGTCTTGCAAATTTTTCTAACTCAAATTCTCTTTGTTTTTCTTTTTCCTCCCTTTCTATTTTCTCTTCTCTTGCTAATTTTTCTAACTCAAACTGCCTTTGTTTTTCTTTTTCTTCCCTTTCAAATTCTCTTTGCTTTTCTTTTTCCTCCCTTTCTTTTTCTCTTTCCTCCCTTTCAATCTCTAGCATTTTTAATTTAAGTTCCATTTCTATGTTTGGATTTTCCACTGGAAACTGTTCCAGATCTCCGGGTGCAAACACATTTTCATCAATGTAATATTCAACTATCTCTCGAGCCAGTCTTGCTTTTCGCATGGCTGGTTTCACCTCTGTCAGCTCTAAATGTCTGCAAATTTCTAGCAGTTCTGTCTTCTTAAAAGACTTCAAAACCCCTACGGTTGGTGATGCCAAGAAATCATCCATTGCTGTTGTCAATATATATGTATTCAATTAACAAAAATCAATTTTACAATTTGAAATGTTAGATTTTCAATAAATTACTCACAAAATGGTCTATCCCGGACCTTGAGCCCCCAATTTGTTATGGCCCCAATTTGTTATTACATTCATAACACAACAGCAACAGCAAGGGATGACAAACACAGTTTTAACAACTAAAACACATTTAATTTTTACAAAGACAAAGACTAATAACAACCTACAACTAAAGACCAAGATTGATAAATAAGAAAAAAACAGAAATAATTACAGTCCCTTCTTGGTGGGGTGGCTTGGTGATGTCCTGGATGAAGAAAATGCTCAAACACAGGCAAAGAAATCCACAAAAGAAACTACACAGGTCTTGAACAGAAATGACAGGTCTGGTCACACGTATCCTTCTTCTTGCAATTTCTCCTACTACATTACTGTCTCAATTCTTTTCCTTATATACTCTTTTGCAGACCCCACCCACATTTAGACCTCTTTTTTTTAATTTTCGGGGACTTGCCCCAGACATGTCTGGAAACATGTCCAAACATGACTCCAGTCTGAGCTTAACAAAAAAAAAGGTAAATACTGCCATCTAGTGGCCTATATTCACATTACAAAATAAATAAATAATAATAATTATTATTATTATATAAATGGATAAATATATTTTAAAATAAATGTTTAATTTTGCATGTAAGAAGAGTGGACCTACGAGTTTTCGTTTCTTATCAGTTTAGAAATACGAGGTTTTATCAGCAGGCCGACGATATTCAAATTTCAAGTCTGGTTTGCGTCTTCCATGGACCACAAATGCATTTTCATGCTTAATCAGAAAATCCTTTTTCCATGTTTTCCTGAATGCCATACTCAATGAGCTTTGTACAGAGTCTGCCTCTCTTTTGCATTAGTCACACCTCTGTCATAAGGCCGCCTACATTCTGAAGTTAAGCGCTGTGGGCGTGATCGAAGCGAGTAGGGGAGAATACGCGTAACTCAAATGCGCTTAACTCGAATCGCGTAAAAAAGGACTTACGCGCTAATGGGAAAATAGACCCCATAGTTAGGAGTAGTGGGCAGCTACAGAGACCAACTCTAGTTCCTTGGTCAGGGGTACTGGTAGGAGCATTCTTATGATGCATGTTTTTGTGGGTGGGGGAAACCAGACTACCCAGAGGAAATTCTCGCAAAGAACATGTAAACTCCACACAGAAAGGCCCCAGGCCAGATTCAAACCCACAACGTTCTTGCTGTGAGGCAGTAGTGCCAACCACTATGCACCGTGCCACCATAGTTCTCCAAATAATTTACTTATCCCCAAGCTGGAAATCCTGCCTCTCTTTGTCATGAATCATATTGGTCTACATGACACACAGCCTGGAAGGAAGAAAAAGTCAGTTTGAGTTGAACCATGAGTTGAAGTCCATAACCATTGGGGAATTCCCTTTAACAAGGAAATTCCCTAACACCCACTTCCTCTTAAGCTTGCCTCAAAGAAGTGCAGTATAGTTTAATAGTTTTGTTGTCATGTATAGAAAGCAGAGTTTTATTATCTGGTCGTTTGAGTTTTAAAAATATTGAAAATACAGCTTTTACTATCACTGAAATAGGCTACATGTCACTGTGAGAAGCCAGTATCTTTCCTGTATGTAATTTCAGTAAAATATCACTCCAATCACAAAGTAGTTATCCAATCCAGATAAAAATGGGAATATGTTTCATATTCGTATGGCATTCTTCCCAGGATGCTGCCAGCGTTTACAATCTCTATTCCACAAGAATTGGAAAAGAAAGAAAAATTCAAATAGAAACATAAAAGAAATGAGCAAATCCTCTTCTACCCACATTTTGTTGAAAACAGCATAAATAATAAATATTTGAAGAGTTTGGTCTCAAAACGCGATAAATGCTACATCTGAAAATCTTTCAGAAATCGCGATACATCCCATCAGTACTAGACTGTTGATAGCGAAGGCCCTCGATAACCGCGCCTTTCAAAGCTTAATCACCTTATCATGCCTCAGTTTACTTTGCATGATTGCTAAGTCTAATTGGTAGAAAAAAAATGCAATTTTCCCTTTCTTTCCCTCAAAATCTTAAAAAGAAATCCATTCTCTTAAACAGTGAATAAAAAGATAAAATAAAACCTCAAAAAATAAGAAAGGCAATTATGCTACGAGCCAAACGATTGACTTTAAGATGTTGTCTTTTTCAAGGATGCTCCTGGTTTTTCACAGCAGGATAACGCCAAGCCACACTACACAGTAGACTGTGGCTTCATTGACTCAGTGTGTAGACACAGGAATGGCCTGCCTGCAGCCAGAACATACATGTGCGGCTGATTATGTGGTGCAAAATGACCACAATGGGAATCCTGGGCTGTTGTCTCACTGAAGGCCTATATCAGGCAAGAATGGAATCAAATTTTGCTTTGCAAAATTGATGATGTTGCAGGGGTGAGCATGTACTTGTCCTTATATCACTGGAACTTGCTGCAGACATCCTATTTTGAAAGCTATTTTCAAATAAAAAATTTGATGAGTTAAAACATTACTTTTTTTTGTTTGTACTCTTTTCAATTGAATTCACTTTAAAGGCATTATCAAATAAAGCAGTTATTTCTTGCTTTTTTGTTTACATTTTACACACTGTCCAAATTCTTCTGAAACTGAAGGTATGTTTTAACAGAATTACTATGCACCTTTTACATGCAATATGTGTCATTATTGGAGAATGTAAATGTTGGGGACATCAGTCAATCAGCCGCTGACCAGAATATCGCAGGGGTGTGATTAGACTGAGACTTCTCAGATGGAAAATCACACTACATGTGAAGTGAGCAAGGATAAGAGAATATTCTCTCAAGCCAGGGTTTACCCCATAAAATTGCCCCAGTCACTGAACTGGAATCACTCATATCATCTGACGTCACCATCATGCACGACAGTGAACTTCCTGTCTAACTTCCTGCCCGCGGCTAAAAATCCAAGTTATCACTTCTTCTGTATTGAAAGAAAGTTGTTTCTTATCTGAGTATTATAATATGAATGACATAACAAAAGTTCAGCGGATTAAATTGATTTGAAATCAATTTCACCACATACTACACGTCTGGCTGAAATGTTAAAGAGCTTCCAGGTGAAGTTCAGACTATGTGACCAGGGGAGGTGACCACACGGATTGTGTCATTCAGAAGGGTATTCATAAAACTGATCAAATTATTGCATTACCCAGACCACAACTCTGGCAGACCTATTAAAAGTTCAAATTGCATAAAAATCCAAATGGAAATTACACATTTTTCCCCCCCAACCTTCAGTATTATCTTCTTAAAAATCCCCGAGTGATTTTCAGTCATGTGACTGGAGCACAGCTGCTTAACCACACTGAAGTGCTGCAATACAGGATGTGTGTAACAACTACATTTGTTTAAGATGACATAACAGCTGAAACTTCCCTTTCTCCATGGCATTAATAGACACGGACACAGTGCGGGCTGCGGGCTGATCTATTTTTACACGGAGCCTGATACGCATTCAATTTTCAGTTTTTGGAACCTTCCAGAAGTATGACAAGGATTACCATTTTTGTATTAGTGATTCCTAATGCAGTTGACATTACCAAGTACTTTTTAAAGCTATGCTTATATTTTAAGAGCAGAGTATATTTTTTGTCAGTTCTAGAACTTATTCTGATCCCCTTAGTTTTGCATGTCAAGTAACAAGTTTTATATGAAGATCTGAATGTGAGACCATCTTGATCACACATTTTTGACCACATACAGTAATTGTAAGGGTTGAATAATATGCAGTGAACAGAAATGAAACCATTGTTACGGATGTTTCTTTCCACTTCGTTCACTTCTCATGGACCCATTAGTCTAGCAATTGTATTTTTTTGTGGAAAATAGATGCCTCACAATGGAAAACCACACATTTCCCTTTCTTTATTGGCCTGAACAAAATCTGGTCAACTGTTTGGGCCTTGAAATTCCATTTTTCTGTACCATTCTCTCTTCCTCACTAGGGTTGTGAAGGAGCTGGAGCGGAGGCTCATCCCAGCTGACAATGGGCAAAAGGCAGGGACCCACCCTGGACAGCTTGCCAATCCATCGCACAAAGCAGACACCATTCACACACATTCATACCTATGGAAAATTTAGTGTCTCCAATTAGCTCGGTGTGCATGGCTTTGGAGGAAATCGAAGTACCCGGAGGAAACCCATGCAGACAAGAGGAGAACATGCAAACTTCACACAGAAAGGCACCAGGAAGGATTCGTGCCCACAACCTTCTTGCTGTGAGGCAGCAAAGCTAAAGGGCACAAAGGGATGGTGCTGAAGATCCTGGTATAGGAAGTCCACACAGGCAGCGAGGCTTGCTTGAGTTGGAAAGTTTACCCGAGCTTACCAGAAACCTTTCCTACTGGAGCCTCTTTATCATGATTATGCCAGCCTGTTCTGCAACAGAGGATATTCTCAAGATGAAAGAAATTCCTCACATCTGCCAAAAAGCCTTACCGCACATGCCATATATTAATTCACATTGAAACAGGCTCCTAACTGGTGCGAGGGACCCCTGAATTTTGTTCCAATTGAAGATGCAATCACTTCATTTTAAACAGCTGTTCATTTTTCTTGACTAAGAACTTTCATGTTCCAAGGGTTTATTTCCCCACTTAAGCCACAAAGTCAGAAACGGCTACAGCCAAATGTTATATATACAGCATTTGGAGTAAAAATGGTGCTTTATTGACAATTTATCATTAGCGTTATCTTTAAACTCGTCATCAACTTCCAAGCGGAGCCAATCCACCCAATTCAGTCTGAAATGTCATCAGTTCACCCTATCCCTTTGAAGACCCACTGTGGGTCCACAGCATTAAAAAAAAAAAAAAAACTAATGACAGGACATTGTTATCATGGTTATTCAGGATCTCAAATACTATTCAGGATCTCAAATACATCCATGTCACCACTTTAAACTTAACCCAGAAGTGTTCTGCAAACTTGAAAGAAAATATTCTTGGATAACACTCGGGAGGGAAAGGGTTGAATAACTAGGAGTCTCTTCCAATAGAATTCTTTGCAATACATCAGTGTGAACCAGAGGGGTTACTTCTAAAAGTCATGCATAGGTATTTATGACAATTTGGCTTAAGAAGCCAAATTATCTGCCTAATACCCTGAACATGTGAATGGCCAGAGATAATGACAAAAGTTACACCACTACCTCCAGGCTCTCAGGGTCTCTTTGCTCAGCATTATAATCTCTGTATTTGTTAGGTGAATTTTCTTTGGAGACTTATGGAGATGCAAACAGACACAAGACACATTTCTTGCCATACTACTGTATTCCATCTTTCAAAAAGAAAGACAAGATTTTTAATATTACTTAACAATATGTTAAAAAGTAGCCAGGTTGGCTTCAGTGTTAATACAATATACACTCTATGACAGGTCGACAGTGCGAGTACCATTCTTTACTCAAATTCTTCCTGAAAATCTCATACAAGCTGGCAACAGGTCAAAAACGAAGGGAAAAAAACACTGTCTTTTACACTTGAAACGTGGATTCTACACGGGAAGAGGGAGGAGGGGGGCAGATTTTTTCCTCTGATCAAGCCCATTTCCAGGTTAGTAATCTGGCGAAGTGCCGTGCTGGGGGTGTGTGTGTGTGTGCGCGCGCGCGCAATAAAAGCCAAAGTGACCATAATCTAAAGGCCGTTTTTCTTTCCACTTTACTTTTTTCTTTAATAAATTAAATCTCTTTGTGCACCTGCCTTTGAGTGGGCCTTCATCAAGTACACGTCAAGTAGCCCAGACAATTGATAAGCCCAAGAGAAACGGGGGTGTGAATCCAGGTGAGAGAAACAGCACATCCCACTCACAGACCGAAAGCACACAAGCAAACAAGTTCAGGTAGGAAGTAGCGTTTAGTTGTTTTTTTTTTGTCATTTCATTTTAATTTTTGTGTACAGTTCTGCAGGGAACGTGTCAGCTGAGGTGGGTTCCCAGGGATCACAGCGAATGGGGCAGGGGCGAGGCAGCAGTGGCACCAGGCCAGCAGGGTGGGGCAATGTGTTCACAAGACTTTCCCAGGTATTCGCCTCCCGCCAGAGTCAACATGTCATGGCGGTGGGAGGGGAGGGGAGGGGAGGGGGGTAGGTGGTCAGTGGGCAGCAAAGGTGGCTTTCTTCAAACTGAAGTTGGACCAGTTGATCGACATCCGCTGTCTCGTCTGCCTGGCAGAATCCAAGCAAAACCTTAAGAGTGGAGAAAAAAAATTGTTATACATCTTCAACAATATAGTACATGCCACCTCACTCACTCACTCACTCAGTCACAAAAAAAAACTAACTAGGGAGAATATCAGTAACCAATAAGCAATGATGTCTTTAGTGACTAGGCATAACAATGTGAACATTTATATTCACGGGCCACTTCATTAAGTACACCTGTTCGACTGCTCGTTAATGCAAATATCTAATCCGCCAATCACATGGCAGCAACTCAATCCATTTAGGCATAGTCAAGATGATCTGCTGAAGTTCAAACCGAGCATCAGAAAAGGGAGGAAAGGTGATTTAAGTAACTTTGAACATGGCATTGTTGTTTGTGCCACACGGGATTTTCTGAGTATTTCAGCAACTGCTGATCTACTGGGATTTTCCACGTGCAAACATCTCTAGGGTTCACAGAGAAGGGTTCGAAAAAGGGGAACTATCCAGCTAGTGGCCGTTCTCCTGGCAAAATGCCTTGTCGATCCCAGTGGTCAGAGGAGGATGGCCAGACTTGTTTGAGCTAATAGAAAGGCAACATTAACTCTAATAACCACTCGTTGCAACCAAGATATGCAGAAAAGCATCTCTGTATGCACAACACCTTGAACCTTGAAGCAGATGGGCTACAACATCAGAAGACCACACTGGGTGCCACTCGTGTCAGCTACGAACAGAAACTGACGCTATAATTCACATGGGCTCACCAAAGTTGGACAATAGAAGACTGTAAAAATGTTGCCTGGTCTGGTGAGTCTCGATTTCTGCTGCAACATTTGGATGCTTGGAGGGTCAGAATTTGGTGTAAATAATATGAAAGCATGGCTCCATCCTGCCTTGTATCAACGGTTCAGTGGTAGTCGTGGTGTAATGGAGTTGGGGATATTACCTTGGCACACTTTTGGCCCCTTAGTACCAACGGAGCATTATTGAAATGCAACAGCCTGAATATTGTTGCTGACCATGTCCATCCCTTTATGACCACAGTGAACCCATCTTTTGATGGCTACTTCTACCAGGATAAAGCACCATGTCACGAAGCTCAAGTCATCTCAAACTGGTTTCTTCAATATGACAATGAGTAGACCGTACTCAAATGGCCTCCACAGTCACCAGATCTCAGAGATTTACATGAACGACGTGCTGCCGACAAATCTGCCGCAACTGTATAATGCTATCATGTCAATATGGACCAAAATCTCTGAGGAATGTTTCCAATACCTGGTTAAGCCTATGCCACAAAGAATTAAGGCTATTCTGAGGGCAAAAGTGGGTGAAACCCGGTATTTGCAGTGTCTACCTAATGAAGTGGCCAGTGAGTGTATATAAATCACTGTAATATAAATTAATAGAGCATAAGTTCTGGTTTGATTGCCAACTGGATAAGAAAAGAAACCTCCAAGTAGTGTAAAATCTGAGGTCAGTAAACACTGCTTCGGGTCAGATTGTCCATGAAAAGGGTGAAGAGGCTTGCACCTTTTGAAGTGCTCCACCTCCCGCTCGGTCTCATCCATATCAACGCTGTCCAGATCAATGTCTTTGGGCAGAAACACGTCATCTAAAAAAACAAAAAGAAATACACTTCCTCTTACATGAACTGACTCAAATAAACCTTCTCAGACCCGTGAGGCCCAGTTGTAAACTTGATCAACAGGTACAGTACCATTCAAAATTTTGGACAGACTTTGCTAATGTCACAGCACTCTGTTTTCAGAGAAATTTAAATGGTTTATCCTCCCTATATAATCTCAAATGGAATCTTGTGAGAGTTACACAGTCAAGTATTAAAAGAGAATAATGCAATTGTTTGAATAAATTTCTAAGTTTTGGAATTCTCGAAGAAGCCATATTTTGTAAAGTAAACACAAACGCACATACACACGCGCGCGCACACACGCACACACACACACACACACACACACACACACACACACACACACACACACACACAAGCACCTTCCATTTTCCAACGGGCGAATCAAAGTCAAGCCGTTTTGGGACTTCGTGGACAAAAAGGTCCATGAAAATCAAATCGCAAGTGCAGCACATTTATGGGAACTCAGACAGCAAAGTCATGACAGCCATAAGACTTCCCATATATATATATACATATATACACATACATATAAAATGTTAATACACTCAGCCAATAAGACAACAAGTGCAGGTTAGTTTGAAAGATTTAAGTATTATGGCTGTCACCTTTTAAAAAAAACAACTTCGAACGAATTTCAAATATGACAACATGATGTTTGAATATATTCCAATAGTCCCAACCACCCCCCCCCCCAAACACACGTTAAAACAAAAAAAAAGAAACATCTTCATTAATTTTTATCTGTTATTAAGCCACACTCAACAATAGTACAACACAGCGACAGTATCTGCAGAGATTCCAAGTCTCACGCCTTATTCTATCAACGTGCACTGAAGAAATTCACTCACGGAATTAAAGTCATCGTGCATTAAGTTAATCAGTTTAAAGTGCATTACGGTGGATTTCCCTACTAGTGACAGGGAAATTGATTATGACTCGGGAATTCTCAGGCTCGTCTTTACTGCGGGATTGAAAGCAATGGAATTGCAAAAAAAATCATTTCAAATGGTCTTATTTCATTTAAACGATCATGAAACACATATATTGTTTATGTGCAACTGAAACTTCAATGCACAAGGATTTTTCTCATTAATAAGCGTTCATTGAATAATTGCAGACTACGGCGAATAACGACCCACGGCTCTCACTTTGTTTGTTATTTTACCATTTACGTAGTAAAATCCAAAATACTTCCACACAGCGCTTCTAAGATGTTTTGGTGCTGTAATTGTCTGCTCGTTGCTCCGCTTGCTAACGCTCTCCATTGTAAAATTAAAATAGAGTCTTAATGGAGGTCAAGAGGGTATACAACGGACAAGTTTCTCTGAGGGCGCCCTCTGCTGGGCCGAACGTCAAACTACTTTCGACTGCATGATGCACTGATAGAGGGTGTATTTTAACTTTGAACGTCTCATTTCAGTTTGAATATTAACTTTCACTCTCAGGTTAGAATGAATGTTCGAATAAAAAGTGACAACCCTATTAAGAATCAGATATTTCTTCCACAATAAGGAGTGCTTATATCTTTATTTAACATATATTGTACGAAAAAAAATGGGTATGTCCAAACTTTTGACTGGTACTGTAGGTGGACAAGAAAAAATGGACAAGATTTAATTAAAAATCATGAATGAGTATCATTTAACAACCAATAATCACAAATTGATGAAGGTTAGGCATTAAGAAACCATGCAATTAGTAATTAGCGGCTCACCAATGGAGTTACCGTTCTTCTCTCCCTTCTTCTTCTTGTTCTTCCGAGTCTTTCCTTTAGGCTGAGGTGACTCTGCAGTGACGGGCTTCCCATTCAGCTGAGGCATCGTCTCCGGCGGAGGTGTGGTCCTCTCGGGCAAAATTTTGGGCGGAGCCACATTCTCTTCCCGGATGTGATTTGGTGGCTTCCTTACATCCGCCTTGTCCTCCTCCTCTCTACCCTCCAGGACGAGGTCCTTGCTTGGGCGGTGCACGGTTTCGGGCTCCGCCTGTAGGCCATTGGCAGCCTTGGTGGTTGACTCAGCCCCCTTGAGGGTATGTGCAGGTCTTTTGGGTGCATCGGGGGCAGGCCTGGGCTCCAGCAGCTTGCCTTTGGGCTTGCCGTTGGTATCCCCATGGGGTGGGACCTCCGGTGAAGCGAGGTGCCGGGCGGAACCATTGGGCAGGGCGGAGAGGAGGCTCTGTAGCAGAGGGGCGGTTTTGCCATTGCGCAAGCTTTCCAGAACGTTCTGCGCAGACTCTTTCAGAGGCTGGGGTGTCTGAGTGGGTTTGGGCAGCTCCTTGGCCTTCTCCTTCCTCTTCTTCTTTGCTGCTCGGAGCTGCTGCAGCTCCTGCAGCCGAAGAAGCTCCTGCTGCAGCGCCTCCTGCTCTGCCTCCCTCTGCCTCTGCTCCTCCTCCTCCCTCTCCCGCGCCTCCGCCTCCTGCCGGGCTTTCTCCTCCATCTAAGAGAGAGACGCAGGGATGCCCTCAGCATTACAAGCGGCATAGTGCAAACAGAGATAGGTTACAAACATCATTCCTAGTCTTAACTCCACTCTACAAGCGTTAAGTCCCCAAATTTCTCCCGCCCGCTAATGTCGCCTACATCTGGTCACATTGAACTTTCCCTTTCTCGCTCACCATGCAACTAACAGGTATTCAAAAAAATGCAAATGTCTGCCCTTACTTATCCATCAAATTTTCTTTCGTAAATCATCAATAATTTTGACTATTTTTAAACATCGTTAACAACATTACACCGTATTTTTGTAAGTGATGGAACACATCACTTCAATTTCACGTCTATAATTTTCATAGATGCAAACCAGTGAACCCAAATGCAAACACCCTATTTTTCCCCTCCCAAGAGACATTGATACAGTACAAACCTAGGATAATATTGTCTGGCTATGGATCCCAACAGAGTACAAATTTCTTCACATAGATAATACCCTAGATCTACTGCTCAAAATGCTGAAAAGTATTGGACCCAAGTGATGGCGACCATGTGGATGCAAGTTCCTTCTAGGAGAAATAAGCAGCACCAGAGATAATAATATCAGAGAAAACATGTATTCAGTGGGCTACAGAATTACTGGCACCCCTGCAGGCAAAGCTAAAACAATATTTTTTTAAAATTCTTAAACATGAACTCATGGAGAAACTGTAAGAGAAGTTCGATGGAGATATTATTCACAATAACCTTTAAGGGTGCCATTAATTGTGAAACCTTGATTCGGAGGATTTATATAGAGGATTAAATAGATTTTTAATCAAATCAGTAAATATTTTGGTTGGTTCCATTAGAACATGCATATCAGACAGTATTTCTCACATGTAGTCATTTTGAGTTTCTCTATATTTTTGGAATTTTTTTTTTTTTGTAAGTATCATTTGTGCATTGCCAGTCATGAGTGCCAGTCATTGAGGGCAGGCTGTATATACCTCATTATTTAAAGTTTTACAAACAAACTAAACTCAGAATGTCTTTCAAACCATTTCCAAACATCTCAAGCAGAAAGATGGGATGTAAAAAAAAAAAAAAAAAAAAAAAAAACCTAGAAGTGGCATCCATGGGCGCAATCCGAAATCCCCTCCAAATTTTCACAATTAAGAATGAAAGTTCAGACAAGAAGAGCACCGCCAACGGTGCATAATACGCCCGTCATGAACATGGATCAGGAAGTGGACAGACAACATGATACCAATATCCAACAGACTACAGCCCCATGTGAGCTTTGACCTTTGTCCGTGACCTTGACCTTGGAGGGAGGGCCGTAAACATGGTACGTGACACTCCGCTCAGTGATGGTACACGTGTGTGTGAAATATCATGGATGTATCTGAAGCGGTTGAGAAGTTCCTGACAAGCCCCATCTGGGGCCCATTGGACCTTTGACCTTTGCCAGTGACCTTGACCAGGTGAAAGAAATCATGGTGCGCGACACAGCGCCTAGTGATGGTGCATGTGTATGTGAAGTATCAAGAAATGTAGCTCAAGCGGCTCAGGAGTTATGCCCCGGACAAGAAATTGCTAACAGACAGACGGACGGACTGACAGACAGACGGACGGGGGTGATAACATAATACGTCCCGTCTTAACACGGGCGTATAATAAAAATGACTAATTAAAAAAACCAACAGTATGCAGTGTGAGCAACTCACAGACACATTAAGGTCCATAAAAATGAATAAAATAAAAATAGAATATTTGGTGACCGATTTGTAGCCAATTTTTTATATTGGAGTTTGGATTTGTAATCTCTGAAGCATGCGCGGAATTAGATTTTATGCTACAATCAGCTAATACTATAAACGCCAGCCCATTAACCTAGGATCACTAAATCTGGCCCCCAAATTAAACTCAGCCTTGGTAAGGGCTGAACAATTTGAGAGGAAAAAAAAATTTAAATACCAATATTGCAACTGCGATTTAGAATGCAATTTATTTAAAATATTCCTTATTTTCAGTATAATCCGCTACACACAAGCACTAAGGATTTACTGTGTGTAGACCAGGCATACACGTTATGATGAAACAAGATAATTGACGTCTGAGTTGCCAAGAATCTCTATTATTGAATTTCGAATAGAAAAACCTTCAATCACAGTATTGGATTGACTGACTGACTGAACTTGGAGCCTTGAAGACGTAAGAATTATTGTGACTTAAAGGAGCTGTGTCACAATTACTGTGCATGCTCACAACTTTGAATGAAGCGATTTTGCTCGTCTGCATATCAAAATCAACTTCGATCCTTGCTAATCGGTCATCGTTTGCACTGTATTCTAGTTATTCAGGCATTTTGTTTTTATATTAAGGAGATATCTGTGGAAATCAGAAGATTCAAAGCGCCATTTTAGCGCTTTAACCAAGGGATTTGAAGAATTTACTTGTTTGCCAGGCAGCAATAGTCATTGAAGAGTCATCTTCAATGACGTTTATTAGCTGTCAGCAAACCAGCTTGTACTCTTCATATCCTTTGGCTAAAGCACTAAAATAGCGCATTGAATACTCTAATTTCCATAGATAGTCCTTCATACGAAAAGCATAAAACCCGAGTAACCAAAATGTATAAATATAATGCTAAACGAAGACGGATTGGCGAGGATGGAATCATATTTTGACTAGCAGTCGAGCAGATCCACTTCAAGGCAAGCAGTTTTTGAAATTATGAGTAAGTGCGGTAATAGTGACACAGCTCCTTTAAATTTTCAATAAAATCTGAAAAAGGAACTAAGCACAGCAGAAGAACAGGCCTGACAAATAGGAAAAAAATATTTTTAAATCTTACTGATCTCTAGTCAGTAACAAATCACACAAATAAAACTGCAGAAATGCAGAGAACAACAAATCTCTCGCTCTGACTCAAAGTTGTTTTACTAGGTCACAAAAACTGAGATTTTTTTTAAAAGTGTTGTTTCGGTGTGTCAATGTGGACATGTGAAATGGCGCTTTTCGAATACAGTATCACAGTTCATTTTACCAGAGCCCACTGTTGCATTGTGTGATGTTCTTCTCAGGTATTTGACTTAAAATATAGATGTTTTTGCCACCAACTCTCGGTGAATACTTGATTTGAACATTTGTATCCTCTTGTGGACAGATATTTTATATTTTGTAAAACAAAAGCGTGCGGACTGACTTTTGTTTTTTTTTTAAACAGAAGGGGGAAAATATCCGTTTTAAAAAAATCGGTGTATGCGTGGACACGGCCTTAATCAGTGTGTTCTGTGGCAAGCCCTTATCTACGCGGAGGCTGCTGCTCTGTTCGGCATGTCACACGAAGGTAGGATAGCGTGTGTTCACATAAAACCTCTCGTGACCAATCATTGTGGCCTTTGCAATTTGAAAATTGTGTTCTAGAAAAGTGCAATGTAATCAGAAATGCAATTAATTGCTCATCCCAAGCCCTGGTTCTCTTTTTTCTGCCATGTCAGTAACTACTTCGCTGAAAAATTAGTGCTTCTGATTGGCTTGACTGTTTTTACATGACACCTCAGATAGGAGAGGGTGAAAAACCAGAGATTTTGCACACCTTGGACTGCAAGGTGATGATCCCCGCCACAGACTTGTTACCATCAACCTTTCAAAATACAAGATTACACTCTAATGTACACCAATAATTTTATAGAGTTAGCCTCCCTAATTCTTCCTTTTCGCTGCTGACGACTTCAAATATTTTACAGACTACAGGTATTTGTGAAGTGAGCCTCTCGAAAGTTACTCAAACATGGCAAATGCACTTAATTCCCTCGACCGTATATTTTCCTAAAGCTCTAGATGTTAAATGAGACTTTACATCACATTTAAGAAACCTTTTATTTCCTTCCTTTTATTTCTCAGAAATTCTTTCCCAGCTAACAAGTAGCAAGGTATAGTAGCCAGGTTTAAAAAGGAGCCATTCAGTTGCTGAATAGCCATATAACGGGACGCCCCAAGGGATTAATAAAACACTTTACTATACTGCTAGTATATATAGTGTGGTATATCTATACTACACAACTTCGCAAGTCCATCTCACTATAGATAGATACATAGGCATCAGGCTAAGAGTAACATTCAGAAGTAGCTGAGCCCTTACATCCCATAACACAGTGTAATAGTGCATCTACTCCGGTGCAGTACCTTCTTCTGTTTGTGTCGGGCACGTTTGGCTGCTTTGGAGCTGCTGGCCGGCTTGTTGTCGGCGCTATTGATAAACCGTAAGAGGTCCTCCACCTTGCGGTGGTCCTCCACCCCGTCTCCTCGGTCCGGCAGTGACTCCTCTTTCTTGGGCAGCTCCTCTTTGCGCTTGGTAAGTCGGAGGCGTAGTTTCTCTCGCATCTCTGCATAGTTCCTGCTGGTGGGGGCGGCTGGAGGCTGTGAAAGCAGACACAGAGGCTTAATATTTTCTCATTGATATGGCTGGGCAGTCAGGGGTTCAGTTCCCACTCTGGGATTATCTTAACACCAACATTAATAGCTCTGAGGAACATAATATGCATTATATAATAATTTAAGTACTCAAAGGAGCTGTGTCATTGAACAAAGTAAATCTGCACAACTGTAAGTCAAAATCAAGAGGGTATTGTTCTTCTATGATTAGAGGCAATTCCAACCAGCTTATATTCTTCGTATCCCTTGGCTAAAGCTTAAAATAGCACTCTGAAATCCTCAAATTTCCATAGAAAGCTCCTTAATATAGAAAGCATACGTCGGAGTGACTAAAATATGTAGATACAATGCAAAAGAAGGATTGGCAGGATGGAACCTAATTATGACTTGCAGTCAAGCAGATTCATTTTCTTGGGATGTGCTGTCTAAGCATGCGGAGTAATCCTGACCGCTCCTTTAATTTCTTCTTTAACCATCAAGAAAAAAAAAAAAATTAAGTGTTGCCGCGGAACGTGGCCATGTGCCCCGCCAGGTCACGGAAATCTACTAGGGTCAGCGTACTAGAGCTGCAACTATCGAGTATTTTTGGAATCGGGTATTCTGTCGATTATTTCTACGAGTAATCGAGTAATCTAACGAATCTTACTCTTTTGTTTTTAAACAATTAAATGAATTTTGTACAATGGAATATGAAAGGCCTTTTAAAATGAACAAACAATTGCGGTTTTTTTCCTCAGAAAAAGGTTTTTATTTTAACAACTTTCAAAGTTGAAACCATTGCTGGCTTAAGAACTAAGCCAATAAAACAATCTTCATCTAAGACAATAAAAATAAATCTTTGCTATGTAAATAAAAAATTAAATACAATTCAGCAGTGGTCCCTGCCTTTGCCCGTAGTCAGCTGGGATAGGCTCCAGCTCGCCCCGTGACCCTAGTGAGGAATAAGTGGGTATAGAAAATGGATGGATGGACAATTCAGCAGTCAGCCATTCAAAGTGGTAATAAAATTCAGCATTTCAGTCAACAATCCAAAGCAGCCTAAACCATAAGGCACAAGAACTAAGCCGATTGGTATGAATTTGGCAAACGTGTATAAGAAAGGGGACAGAGAGAGAGAGAGAGATTAGCTCTCCCTGAATAAAAAAATCAAAACACCGAACTTCTCAATGAAAACTTTAAAGTTTAAACCATTGCTGGCTTAAGAACAAAACTCTTCACCTCATATATGAACTATACTGTATGTGTACCTGTGTGTGTATCAGTGTTGGTGTGGACAGCCGCATTACTAGTCTGACAAGTATGAACTGACATGACAAAAAAGGTGTTTAATACAAGTTTATCTGCGGACACCAACAGGCTATGCGTAACCTAGACGCCCCACCCCCCCTTTTTTTAAAAGTGCGCTTGACGTGAGTGACTTCCATGCCTCGTTACTACAGACTAACACCACAGGCTATGAATACTGTACGTTTTAACAGCCGCTAGTGTTAATATCAATCTTAAATGAACGTTACTTTGTAACGATGAAGTGAGGGCGTTTTCTTTTTAGGCGCTGCAGTATTGACGATGTGCTGTTGCGATCAGGTTTGCCTGATTAACAATCAGTTTATTAACTGAACAGCTACCGCCAATGCATGACATGTAATAATTAACGAATGACAAAGCGATTATCTGTTGGCCATGTTGATATAATTGATGTGACTCCGCAAGGATGACAATCTGCAAAAAATCTGGAACTTTCGCTGACTTCGCGGGATTACTTTCGTTGTTATCACTCAGCTGTGCGTCTAACAACGCACTTGAGCTGTCACTACATTCAGACGAGAGGACGGATTCTCCTGACTTGTTGCTCAATTAACCTCGCGAACTAATTTACGCAAATCCAGAAATTATAAAGACGTAGGCGATTGATATTTTCCATCGTCATTGATGTGCGGAAGTAAACGCCGTATATATTCGTAGTGCAATGTATAACAAGGCTTTCAAAAATAAATTAGATTCTCATCGGTTCCAGCAATCAGTCTGAGCAACTGTTTTTAATTGGGGAGGTAAACTGCGAGAGGTGTCTGTCATTAAGAAGTGAAAGGTGAGGTTATTGCTGGCCCTGTGTTTCTGCCGACGGACCGTCACTGTAACGTTACATTTATAAATGTTATTTCTATGTGTATATTGAAACAGGGATATGGCATATCTGAACAGCGCTATAGTTAACATATACAGAATGCCGCGATGATACACAAATTAAAATAAAGAGTAACGTGACATTAATTAAACGGAGCCTCGAGGTAAGGAATTAGCCTCGATTATTTTTTGTACTCGAATTACTCGAGTTACCCGAGTAATCGTTGCAGCCCTACAGCGTATCACACAAACACACACTGAAGCCAAAGATGAATGAAATCGGTCAAACCGTCCTTGAGATATCACGTTCACAACAAACGGCACGTGACGGACGAACAGACGGACCCGAGTACTATGTCCCCCGCTCCACTCGCTACCACTGCAACGGGGGACAATAATTGGTGCGATAGCTTCAGACGAGCAGTTGCCAATTGTGTTCATCATAGTTGCATTCAGCGAGACGACTTGGCAAAGCACTTACTTTAATCATGTGCTTGAGATGAGCTGTTACCAACTTTGAAACTGCATTTTACATGACAAAAATGAGGAAAACTAAGCACTTCAATGAAACTAACTTTTCACTTAAGCTTCCCCTTGAGTAGGTCCAAAGTCAAAAAATAGGCGTGCAATGCACGTAATACCCCTCAGCCCGATGTCGAAGTTTTTGGAGATACCCGCCCGCCCACCCAACCGCACGAAGGATAGCAATACCCCGTCAGCCTTGAGGGCTGAGGGGTAAAAAAGCATTTTTCCATATTATAGGACAATGTCACAAATATTCTGTATCGGCTAGTTACACCGCTTCACTAAAGCTACGTCACACTTATTGAGAGAAATATTCAAACCCACAACGCCATGTTTTTATAGCCATCACAAAATATCTAAATCTAGTCCATCATTTTATACACATTTCCGGTAATTCAGCACGACACATTTGGGATACTTGGAAAGTAAGATCTCAACTAGATTTGAAAATAGTTGCACAAGGTTCGAGTACAGCAGCTGCATTTGTTGGACCCATATATGGGTCTGTGGGTTTTATGGCGTTAAAAGACTCAGTAGGTAACAAAGCATCGGTGTTCGATGATTTCGGTCATCAACTGCCCAGGATTTTTCGTACTTCCGCAACGCTGCTCTCCTGTCAAAACCTAACAGCCTTTATGACAGTTTTGAGTGGGAATGGCGTCTTACCCCGCCGTGGCCGAAGAACTCGCAGTAGCAGCAGTCACAGTACTTTCCCTCTTTCTGATTGGTGGAGGTGGAGGTGCTGGAGCTGTGCTCGGAGCAGCTGTCCTCATCCTGGCTCTCCTCTCCGTCGTACGGCTGGTGCTCGTACGCCCCATTCCCCTCGCACCGGTGCCCCTCACAGTCAGGGTCACTGCCAAAACCCCCCAGAACAACACACAGCATGACCTACCTCACCACACTCACTGCGAAAGATTCATTCTCGCTACATCCTCTTCTGAATAATTCACTTTTTTTGCCGATTATTACAATACGCTATGGGCATATTAATGCAAAACCCATTGATACAAACAGTGAAGATTTAGCTGTAGTGGTCTGGTAAATGCAGGAAGGACACCGAAAAGCTGAATGCCAACAAACAGCCAAACTGTCCAGCAGAATCATACTATGGGACTAATACAGATTTTAACATGAAGAACTTCCTGATATACCTGGCATTTGCTCTCCTTCAGTAACCTATGAGAGTCAGAGCACAGGTTTGTTACCATAGCAGGTGTTTGGACATATTGTCAGTCAGTATAATGTTCTTAACCCTGTAAAGTTAGCGCAGAGTACTTTTGCTGAGGAGGATAACACACTAGTGAGTACAATATGCTTTGTGCTTTCATACCAGACTAGAAATTATAGTCGGCCAATTTGGCAGCTCGGGGAATGTGCACCACAAGCAACCAACAATTCAGGTGATTATAGGGTACAAGACGTGTGAAATGCAAATCCCCCAAGCAACAACAATATACAATATAAAGATAGCCATATTTAAAGTGCATTGAGATGAGACTACAGATAACAATTAGCCTAAACATCATATTTACACGGCAAAACAGTATAGGCTGAGCTATTAGTGAGCTTAAAATGCAACATGAAGTCATTTCAAAGGGTTTCAGAGATACCACATAATTAGCAATAAGAGCAGGACAGGTCATATCTCATCGTACTCCCATCTTCAGAAACACACATGCAGGTCATGTACCCATCAGCACACACATACCTGCACACGCTCGGAGGAGCGCTGGCCGGACCCTCAGCAGGAGCGGAGGCCTGGTCACTGGAGGGCGGGCAGGCCATCTGGTGATGAGGCTCCAGGAAGCCGGGGGCCGCCAGGGCCGTCTTTGGGTAGGGCTGGGGCCCCATGCTGGGGAGGTGGGGGGCAGGAGCCGGAGAGAGGGCCGGGGTGGGGAGCGGTGGGAGAGAAGCCAGGCCCGTGGGGCTGTTCCGAGGGGCGACAGGGGGCAGGTGTCTGTGGTCCTCTTTACCCATGTTATGAAACACTTCACCTAGGACAGATAACATTGCAACGACAGTCAGCACTGTGAGGACATCAAGCTTTGTCAAGGTGAAGCAACAGGTTACTCATTTTCAACACTCGCATGTAAACAGATGGGCATTTCATACCAGCATGTGGTTCGCAAGTCAACAGATGGGACAAACAATCACGAAGGTGACAATTATGAAAGCAGTGTCATAACAAACAATTTTACACACAACAAATGGGTCCCAAATCAGTTTGCTTGAATTCAGGCAACTTGTTAAGATGAGACATTTCAATACACGAATATTGAAGACTGTGTTAAGGCACCTTCATAAGGTCTGTTAGGACACTGCTGGAATTCGCCAATAGTCAGTCACTCATGATGCAATTTTAAGTGAGTGAAGTGGCTCCGCAATAAAACTGAATGGGTGTTTACTTGACTGGACAGTGGAGGCCGTGCAGGACACAGATGAGGCAGCCGAAGACGTCGCTGACATCGCCGATTTGTTGGCCTCCATGAAGGCATCCTGGAAATTGTACAGACACTTTTTCTTGGCTGTGTTCTTCTTCTCCTTGGTCTCCGGCGGGGCGACAGGGTCACTGCCAGACGATGGCAGGGGGACCTCCGGAAGGGTGGGGCCCAGGATGTCACCTGTCGTAGGGGCACAGACCACAGAGGCTCCATTCAAACACCATGCCAGGACCATACAGAACTCAGAAACACGTGGCAATGTCTACCTTTCCCAATATGCACGTGTCAGCAGCGCAGTTGGGAACTGCAAGTCTCACTGCGCACAAACGGCAGTGTAGAACGCGCAATGCATCGCGGGAAGAGTTGCACGTCTCCATCGTGGCTTCGGTAAATACAACCATTGCAGAACCCGATTATTCTCGGCTTATTTTGAACCCAGAAGATGTACCTGGCTCGGTTTCCGCTCGCCATTCGAGGCAGCCACTGTTACAGAATCGAAGAGTTTGCTGTAACGCCGAAACGCAAATTTAAGTGACAAGAAGGAGGACCTGGTAGGAAGGTAAAGTAACAACATGGTAATAAGAAACGGAGGCAGCCTTGTTATTGATGACACACCGGGTTGCTAGGACATGCACTGCATATGCATTTGCGATATTGAACATCCCCCGCCTCAAATACATTAGTGTACACTTCTAAAATCATAATGGCAAATAAAAAGCGGAGACAAGAAGAGGTTGGATATGGAGCTCTTCCGCTCAGATCCTTGGGCATATTATCAATGCCGAACATTATTATTTGACAAAATTTGGATCTACCGAGTTATTTATCGATGATCGATGATATTCCTGATCTGACAACAACTATTCAGGCAGATGTAGAAGGGTATTTCATCCCATGTAAAAGAGGGTATGGTTTACTCAGTCAGTGTTTTCCCTACGATGTGAAGTTTTGAAAAGCCGGCAGGTGAAAAGGCTCTTGATCGGCTGTCGTATAATCCATTTATGAACTTATATTCTCAAGAAATGCATTTGATGGGTAGTTTAACCGCAACATACATCATTTCGTAAAATTTAAAATGCCATAAGTCGTTTTCTCAAAGCCTAAAGCCCAACGCCCACTAGAAGTGTGAGACACGCGTCACAAAATTGGTTCCATTCATTTCAATGAAGCAAAGCCCACTGGCAGCGTGTGACGCGCATCAGATTTTTAATTTTCGCAACTGCTCAATTTCTGAAGCGTTAAAGGGATAGTTCACTTTTTTTTTTTGAAGTGGGGTTGTATAAGCTACAAATTGTCACTACGTACATTAGATGAAGTAGAAAGCTCTCTGATCTCCTCCAGGTATCCGCAACAGGGCACAGTGCTGGGTAGAAATTTAGGCGATACACTGTTGTGAACGGAAACACAGAAACAGCATATTTTCGTGGCCTAAGAGAGGTCCTACCTGAAAATAATGCACCATTTCAATTGTACGCCATTTTTAAAAAATTACAGCACTTTAGCTGCTCGGAAAAAACACAGTTGCTCTTGAACTAACCAACTGACGTATTCCTCCGCGAGGCGCATTGTAGTTCACTGCGCTTAGTAGCAAACGACTACCCAGACTCTATGTATGAAGCAAAGCGAAGTAGCAGAGTCTGGCTTTACCAGGCTACAGTGATGCACCAACTAACAAGAAATTGTTTTAACACTGAAGGATTCAAACAGGGAATCAACCAGAAATAATTCTCACAAAATGAGCATGTGCCATTTGGAAAGAAAAAGTTCAATGTGATGCGACTCCAGACACGATTACAGTAGCGACAACAGTGCAAGTGCAATTTGCAGCAGGGAACATAAGTATTTAACGCATCAACATTTTCCCCAGTAAATGTATTTCTAATGGGGCTATTGACATGGAATTCTCACCAGATGTCGGTAACAACCCAAGTAGTCCACACATAAAATGAAATCAAAACAAATAAGTCCATAAATTATGTGTAATAAAGTGGAATGACAGAGGGAAAAAGTACTGGACACACTTACTGAAATTTATTCAAAACTTAGTAAAAAAGCCTTTGATGGCAATGACAGTTTCAAGACCATTCCACCAAAATAGCATTTGAAGGGGGGCTGATTTGCCAAAGAAAGGCTCTATCACTGGCAAGCATTCACTGTATGTCATCATATTTTACCGTTTAGAGGCAGACCCTTCCGAGCATGCTGATGTGTAAAATTGGCAGAAATTTTCACATCGGGCCAATGCTGATATTTAATTTTGAAGTCTAGATTGGCTGATACTACTCTTGTGCCAGAATTATTGTGCATCTCTCGGGCCAAATATAACTTTATAACGTAACATAACATGAATGGCAAGAACAGGCCTTTCAGCCCAACTACGCTCGCCAGTTTCTTTATACTATTGTGAATATATCCCTTCAGATACTGAATGACTCATTGGTATCTAGCTTTAAGTCAAGCCTGCTCTTGAAAACCCCCAAGGTCTCTGCCTCAACAATATGGTCAGGCAAGCTATTCCGCATTGAAATTACTCTTTGGGTGAAGAAATATTTCTGAATATCAGTGCTAAATTTACCTTTGGTCAACTTCCATTTGTGACCCCGAGTTCTACTCACACTTGGTCGAAGGAATCCCACATGATTCACTTTGTTAATCCCTTTAACATATTTAAAGACCTCAATCAATCACCCCTGAGTCTACTTTTCCTAAGACTAAAGAGATTAAGGATCTTCTGCCTCTTCTGGTAGCTAGTTTATAGGCCTTAAAACATAGTCTAATGAACCCTTCAAAAGCAACGGTTTCCCCTAACATTAAGGTAAAAACTGCCGCACTTTTATTTTTGTTAGTATTTTCCTTCATTTGAGCCATCACTCGAGTCAGGTAGAGCACGAAAAAAGTAATTAAATGCACCATGAGTCAAATGATTATTTCATTAAGAAGGAAGGCAACAGGAGACGCAGACACTTCTAGAAGGCGGGCGGAATGTCACTGGCATCATCATCATCATCATCATCATCACAGGAGGGTGGAGCTCACCTGGGAGGGGCTCCTGTAAGAAGATGGCAGGGTTCCAGTTCTTCATTACATTGGCATCCCATAGGTTTTCGAACTTGAGTGAAGGGCAGTGCAGGGAGGCGTTCCAGTCTCCAGCCCCGCCCCCTCCATTCCCAAGGCAGTTCTGCAGGACATGATCCTGTAGGGGAGGGGTGAACACCTGATGTTTCCCGCTGCTGTGATTGGACGTGGGAGCCGATAGGAGGGTCTGTGAAAAGAAAAAGAAAAAACATAACACAAACACAAACCACACCCCCTAAAATTCTAAGTTCAAAATGGGAACCAGGAAAAATACAAAATTCATCAACTTCGGATTAGCAAAAGACACCACTTCAGGTCACGATTAACGTGCACACCAAGTTTTAAGTGGTTAAACAAAAACTCTGGCTGGAAACCTGGGGTTACGTTTACCAAAAGTGTAGTTGCTAACTAGGTTAGCAACTTAAAAAGATTGCCCATTCACAGTCAATGGGCCCAACTATGTAAGTTAGCATCTGTGATTTCGGGAAACGCACCCCAGCTCAACCCTTCACAAGGTTTTCTGCAAACACCATGCGTGTGGAAGAACGAGAGGCGTGGGAGTGGCGTTACCTTTCCATGGGCAAGTGGGGGGCTGGAGTAGAGGGTGGGGTGCAGCAGGGGCCGGGGAAGATGAGACAAGGGGTTGTGTAGAGGGGGGTGCCCATGGATGTGTGGGTAGAGGTGCAGGGCCGGATGGGATGTCTTGTCGTTGAAGAACTGGTGGGGGCCCTGGGGCCTGCTGGTAGGCAAGGTCGCCGCCTCCTGGCTACACACGTGACACTCACATGCACGCGGCTGAGCCTGTGCTGCCTGTCATCATAAAGACACAATGGCGCCTTACCAACCGCACCTTCACTGTACCCACAGAAGTTAGCCTCTCCCTTGTCCGCATGTCAACCAATACAAAAAAAATTTTATTAAAAAACTAACAAACTTGAGGCAGTGACAGAGGAAGCTGAACATTGTTTCTTCATGTTAAAAATTACAAACGAGAAAGATTTGAATGTTCACAATTATCGTCTCATGAATTTAACAATAAATTTATTTTCCAGAACCGTGTAGGTGCCCAAGGCATAGGGGATGGGCACATGAATTTCTGTACTGTTATTACCGTGAATTCAGATACCATCCTTATATCATAGAATTACACTGTTTTCAGAATTAACACTTGAGGTGAACTGAATAATGAGGCCCGTCATTGCCTCTTACCCCATTGTGCACTTGCGGGTGAGAGTACGATGGAGGCGGACTGTCAGCTTGGAGCTGCTGCTTGTTGGAGCTCCTCTTCCCTGGGGACAGTGTCCCCTGAGGGCCCGGTGGCTCTCCACTGCTTTCTCCATCGGCCTCCTCGTCATCGGCCTCGGAGGAGCTGCTGCTGCTCACCCTGGGAGACTGTGACCAAAGAGAGTGTTTATCAGACCAGCTGTACCAGGAACACAGAGGCTGCAAAAACGAGGAAAGCCAGTCTTTCAGGGGGCACTACACTCTGCAACTACACAAGAAGACTGCTAAAATTACACCAGAAGAACCAAAACATTTTAACCAATCATGCTATTGCTATTCCGCATGCCCTCAAAACAGGTCAAACCACCAAACGCATGGACGCAACAAGACCTCTGAAGGAGTCCTGTGGCAACCAGCATCAAGACATCAGCAAGTCCTGAAATGGCAAGGAAGAGCTTCCGCAGATCAGATTTCTTGTTTCAGCACATCCCAGGCATAGATCTTTGATCATTTGAGATCTTAGGCATTAAGAGGCCACCATTCCTTAACAATCTGTGTAGTGTGGCAGGGCACATTATCCCGCTGAAAGAGGCCACAGCAATGAGGGAATAGTTGCCAAGAGGGGGTGTGCCTAGTCTGCAACAATGTTTAGGTACGTGGCACGCAACAAAATGACGTCCACCTGAATGTCCAAACCCAGAGTTCACCAACAGAAGATTTCCCAGAGCTTCATGCACCCTCCAACAGCTTGTCTTCTCCAACAGTGCATCCCATTGCTTGCTGACTGCACATATACCTGACTGTCCATGTGATGTGGAAGAAAATGGGACTTGCTTAACCAATCAATCTTCTTTCTTTGCTCCAAGATTCAGTTGTAATGCTCATGCATCCATTTTAGGCACTTCTGACGATAAACGGGGGTTAGCATGGGCCCTCAAACTGGTCTCCAGCTAGGCAGCCTCATACACACGATTCCATGCACTGCGTGTTGTGACCATAAACTGTATATGAAGAGGAATGGCGCATTTCCACCTCCTAACGCCGTACAAAAACGGAGCCAAAAAATCCTTCCTAAGGACACTGCCATTTTGCACATTTGGAACCCGAGTCTGCGCAGTGGTGATTGGGGGATTGAGCCACGGTGTCGAGGTCCCACGACACACCCACCCAACTCAGTTGCACTTTCATCTCCTGAACTTTTTACACAGCCTTACTGGCTGCTTCAGTGATAATGGTAAACACCGCTTGTTGTACACAGATCAGACTAGTTCTGCAATGACCGAAAGATTGTTAAAGGAATTCCTAGTTTGGATCTTTTCCAAGTAGAGTCGTATGAGGCCAAAACAAGTTTGCTGCTTCCCTCGTCATGAGCATCATATTACTTAGCAGAGTCGGTGCTCCTGGTTCCCTCTAGAAACTTGTGCAGACTGCTAGTAAGGTAGCCGAGTCGACATAGTGCCGTATACAACACTATTTAAAAAAATTTGACCTAGCCCTTCAAAATAAGGTAGCTAAATACAGCCTGTGGGTAAACACACCATCTAGTATCATGCAATTTAAGGTCAGTTCTAACTACTTGGCTAACATGCCAACTAGGTTACCCGTTACTGAAACTCATTCCACTAAAATTAATTAGCTGCCTTAAAAACAAGATGTGGTAATGCTACTATAGTTAACATTGGAAATCGATGTTTAAACAATCTTTGCTTTCAATACAGAATTGCTGTTAACAGTGCATTGCCCCATGTTCAGGGAAAAGAGATTTTTACAATAAATTTCTGTTGCTACCTATAGTGACCTGTTACAGGATCTAGCAGTACTAGTCGACTAGTTTTACTTTTTGGCAATAGCACCGCTGCAAACATTTTACAACGTAACGTTCAGGGCAAAGACCTTCTTACTGTCAATTCTCATTGGACTTCCAAGATAACAATGGGTTGTATTCAGTTTTACTGGGACCGTGCAACTAATGCATGAGCAATGTTAATGCTATATCTTGTCTTTGACAGTCACACTCTAGCCCCACAAAATTCTCTGAAATAAATCAGAATGAAATAAATCAGTAGGCGACTACTCTCAGAGCTGCTGTCAGTCACATGTCAATTGTGATTTTACACCCACTTTTTACAGAATCAAATAACTTAGAAAAACCAAACTTACCAGAAAAAATTATCAGTAGAACATACATCAGCATGGTATCAACTACTTAAAATGACAGAAACCATTTTCATAAAAAAATTCCTTGACAGATACTTTAATTTTTTTTGAGGTCCATGTTGCGTGCACCAACACGGAGGGCGCAGGCTTACAACCTCTACTGCAGCCAGCCACTCGATGGCGAACAAGATGTTTTGGCATCACTTTTGAGGGGCTGTTTGATCATCCATCTTAATATTGCCCTCACGCATCCATGAGGCTTTCACACCCAACACCCGGTTGTCTGTTTGTAGTTTGTCTGTCCTAGACCACTGTCGAATGGTACAAACCACAGCTAAGCCAAATCACCCCATAAGCCTCACTATTTCAGGCAACTCCAACCCATTTGTTTGACTACAATGCTTTGGCTTTCGTCAAAGTCCCTCAGGCCTTAACATCTGCCCTTTACTCGCGTTTCTCGTGTTTTGACGACAAGTACAGACCATCTCTGACCATCTTACGCCTGTTACCCAGACCTTGACATGTACACTGATCACCCACAATGCTAAAGCCACTGGCCGAACATAATGAAGGTCCCCCTTGTGCTGCCAAAACGGCTCCATCAAATTGACGTCACTTGAATTCCTGAACTCAGGGTTTCAAAGAAGAACATTTCCCAGTATCTCACTCCTCCTTCCAGTTTGTATTCTTCCAACAGAGCAACCAGGTGCCATCTCTTCCCCAGGTAAACACTGCGTACAAGTAACCAGTCAATACACATGTTGTAAAAGAAACTGGGGGCCCCTAGATCAGGCGGCCTTCTTTAACTCCTCAAAAGTCAGGTTGTGAAGCTCAGGTGCCCATAGGGAGCACTTTTAGAGGTGGAACATGGTCATCATGAGCACTTTGACTGGCCTGCAAGCTAAAAATGCTAAATACAGCAGGGTATGAAATATTTTTAGTTTGGACACATTCCTCAAGTAAATATTAATGAAATTCACAGCAACTTGTGCAATAGCCATCTTTCTGTCAATTTGGACCAGACGTGATTGTCTGTCAGTTGTCTGACCACTGTCAGTAGGTACTCACATTTGCTGACAGGAAGCACCCAAGAATTTCTGCCTCAACAGGCCATAAAGATTTGGCCCTTGTCAAAGTTGATCAGTTCCCATTTCTCCCACATCCAACATGTTAACAAGCACCCACTATTTGCTTAATATCTAAGATCTGTCCATAGATCTTGACAGGTGCCATTGCTATGACAATCAACATTATTCAGAGCATCTGTGAGTGGTTTCAATGTTTTGGCTCATCGGTGTATCGTTATAGAGTAATCAACATTTACTACTTCAACTGTGAATGGTCACAGTGCTTTCATCAGCTAACAATCATAGTGAAATCCACAAGTACTTGAACAATAACACTGTATAAATTGGGCAGCAACTTCTGGATCGACTGCACAAAATAGATGTTAATAGCTGCAACTTAGAGCTGGCAGCCTCCACAATAAATAACGCCGTAAATCCAATGAGCTGCAGTACAGAGGCAAAAAGCAAAATTCAATTCCCTAAATGAGCCATTAAATTGCTAAAGAGAAGCTGTGTTCAAAGGATAGCTGCCCCTTAATGCAGTCAACTGCAGTATGACTGTATGACAATTTTGTTTCACCTCATCCTTTAGCGCCATGTTCTCCCCTCCGCCATTGAGGCCACCGTGGAGCCCATTCATCCCAGCCGCCACCGCCGCATCCTCATAACTGTTCATTGGGTAGATGTCCGCAAACTTGGCGGACAGCTGAGGCACTTCGTCTTCATCGCTGTCGTAGAGGAAATGGATGGGGTCATCAGCACGTGAATGATTAGAGAATTCAGCAAACATCAATGTGGCAAAAATGGCACCCAGCTCTCCCATGGAGAACTATCCATGGCAATAGGCCCATACAGCATCTATAACAACACACGCCCAGTCAAAAAAATACAATCAATTCACAGTCAAATTAAAATTATGCAAGGGTACATTGAACAACTGCATGAATAAGACCTAACCAACACAATATTGTAGCAACTCATGGAATGAGCCTTTGTGCTGATTTGAACCAATCACGACGCTCGGCCATATAGTGTCCAGCCCATTAACTGATTTACCCAAGTGAATGACACTGTGTCTCTTATCCATATAAGGAGTGAGGCTGAATGGGCTTACAAGGCAGGAGCAGAGCCATTTTCTGTGAGGAGAAGGTTTTGGTGGTGCTGCTGTACAGTGATGACTGGAGAACTGGAGCCTGAGGCTGAGCCGGAGGCGGAGCTAGCGGAGGATAGGCTGGGAGGGTGCGGCTCCGGCTGCAGGGGCAGCTTAACATGAAGGTCACCATCTGTGATGGGCGAGTCCATGATCCCGCAGGTCAGGATGTGCGATAGGCTGCAGTCGTCACATGTGCACCTGAAGCCAATGACAAAAAATACCTCAGAAATTATATTTGGTGAAAAGAAAACTTGAGAATGCGCAAAATACTTAAAACAAATAAACAGCAAAAAGACATCAATAATCCTGAGACCTGCTTACTCCCAAACTCATTGGCAATGATTCTGTCAACTTAACCAGAGAAAAAACAAATGAAAGATGCGAAAAATTGGCCTTTTTTAAAGAGTACAATCATATATGAGGCTTGACTCACCCAAGCAAGAAAAAATGGGCAAGAACACATGAGACAAATCCTTGGGACATACCGTCTTCGGTAATTGCAGTTGGGGCAGTCCGGAATACTGAGGCGAGATGAAAGCATCTGTCTCATTGTGTCTGTAAAGTTGCTGTCAGCTGTGAGGGACTTTTTACTGTTTGTCAGCTGAAAAAAGCAACACAAGACATGCATTAAACCAGGCACAAGTGAGGCCAACTGAAATAAAATCCCTTCGAACAGACACCACCTCAATCAATGACTGACCAGAGCCATGCTAAAAGGAGCAGTAAATCTATCGCCCAATAAACAGTTCCAAGCCTGCTGCTGTACAGACAAAACAAAACCCTAGCAGACTACACAAGGAGGCCAAGTTTAAACAAACAAAAAAAAGTACCTGTTCTTCAATAAACCTTCGCTGTTTAAAAAATTCCCAGTCTTCTTTCAATAACCGCTGCTTTGTTTTTAATGACATCTGAAGAAAGTGCAAAGACAAAAAAAAGAAGTTTTGACTCAAAGATTAATAGGTTTTTTTAAAAAGCTTGCATAACGCAAGGCCTGATATCAGGGGCGTAATTTTAACTGGCAGTTGGGAGGGGGCAGAGACACGGCCTTTATGACAATTAGTCCTCGCCAGTTCTCAATCATTTTCCTTCATCAACGCGTTTTCCAATTATTGTAATTCGCAACTGAAGACACGGTTCCTCTCCATATGCGATTTAACTCTACTCTTTAGGCCTAAGTATTAATGCAACACTGAACTTTTTGCAGTCCATAATGAACAGGTGCTGCTTGTTCTCTCCGATTAAGTAAGACGGCAATTGGTCATCAGGATGCGCATTTGCTGTGTTTAAATCAACGATATTCAAAATTGCTTACCTGTCGACTCACAGGCAAGCAGTAAATTAATTTTCTGAACTTAATTTACCTGACCATATCATCGCTGGATGCTGTTAGATCACATATGGAGAGGAACCGCGTCTTCAGTTGCCAATTACGATAATTGGAAAACGCGTCGATGAAGGAAAATGATTGAGAACTGGCCAGGACTAATTGTCATAAAGGCCGTGTTTCCGTCTCCCCCAACTACCGTTAAAATTATGCCCCTGCCTGATATCATTGACATTTCTATGGAATCTATGATAAACTGCAATAAAAGAACAGTAAATACACAAATGTACTCATTTTCAGATGATGCTAAAACACCACATACCAAGGCCTAGTCAAGAGATTTGTATGAATTCACAATTGGACTGTTGAGAACAATACCCTAACATCACTGCAAAATTGTCCTGGTTTAGTGACCATGAACAATCAGCAAATACATTAGGAAACACTGAAATCATGGGAATAGCATGTTGCAAGCCCTTTACTAAATAGAAAAAAAATTCTCATTTTAGTTACAACTTACATTTTTGCTAATCAGTGACTTATGTGGTTCTGTCCTTTGGTTGGTATGGTTCTGACCTTCCACCTTAAACAGCAGCTTGTAAGAGAAAACACAAAAGAACTTACTGGAAAAACAAGAGGTTGAAAAAGCATTTATTCACCCACTAAATATGAGAGATGAAGATTTAACAAAGCCTTGAACCTCTGAACAGGTTTTATGCTGCCGATCACCGATACCGATCAGCCATGAGTGCTGATGACTGCCGATCAGCGATACCGATCAGCCATGAGTGCTGATCACTGCCGATCAGCGATACCGATCAGCCATGAGTGCTGATCACTGCCGATCACCGATACCGATCACATGGATTGGCTGTAAATTTTTCAATTTAGTTATGATGAGTGCTACTGGCAACATGATTCAGAAAAAAGGAACCATAAAATAATCGTAATTTAGAAAAAAAAAACATGTTTCAAGAGAAAAAGTACAAAAACTTTGCAGGCACAATGCAGCAACTATTCAGTCAAAAGGACAACCGAAAAACACTTAAATTTACCTGCTTTCAGTAACACAATCTATCAGATTGAAAATATATAAGGGAAAGTTCACCCAAAAATGAACAAGTAGACATGGTCAACAACATCTCCCGCCAAATGCCTGAATCGCGCGCACTTCATTTTCGAACTGCATCAAGGCCTCGATGGTCTGAAGCTACACACCAAGTTTGGCTGTCCTATCTCTAATAGTTCCTGAGAAAAGCCGTCCCCTTTTCGGACGGATGGATGGAGCTCCAACCTATATCCCCCTCAAACTTCGTGGCGGGGGATAAAAATCACTCATCATCTACTCCAGGGCTCGAATTAGGATTTGATTTTGAAAATGGGTGCAACTCGTGCGTGTTTAGGCGCACAATCTAAAACTTGCGTAATTCAATAAAAAAAGCCACTTTGCAGCAGTACAAAACGAATGAACAAATATTTCTAAACTCCTAATCTTTGATATGCCATAGGACTACTGTAAATTTGCAGTGGACCAACAGGTTAGGGTTATTGGTGGGATAAGATTATGTTAAAATCATGCTGTATATAATGTTACGGACAGTCTCGTGCTCCAGATTATGCTGGAAGATTCAAATTTGGAAGAAGGATTGGATTTAAATGATTTATTAAATAGCTGAGCGAATGAACGTAGCAATTAAAATTGTGCAGAGATGGGTAATTAAATTATTACATTAAAGATAGGAATACTGTCCTCTAACTGTCCGTCCTTGCGATGTTCTCACGACGATGGTGGAAATCCACTGGTATCTGACATCTCTGGTGTGGTGATCCTAACCACCACAAAGTCCATATCCAAAAGGTCTGTAATCCTAAGTCCAATTGCACTCAGCAGAGCCGGTCTAGCTTTCAGGTGTAGCAGACCGGAGATGATTACCTTCACTTTCTTCTCTGAGTGTCTCTGAGTGGGTCTGTGTGCGTGCCATTGGCTGCCAGTTCCCTTTATTTAGGCCTTGTACTGCTGTATGATGTCATAATGTACAAAACCCAAAACCAGTGAAGTTGGCATGTTGTGTAAATCGTAGATAAAAACAGAATACAATGATTTGCAAATCAACTTATATTCAATTGAATACACTGCAAAGACAAGATGATTAATGTTCAAACTGAGAAACTTTATTTTTTTTTGCAAATAATCATTAACTTAGAATTTAAAGGCAGCAACACACTGCAAAAAAGTTGGCACAGGGGCCTTTTTACCACTGTGTTACATCGCCTTTCCTTTTAACGACACTCAATAAACGTTTGGGAACTGAGGAGACCAATTTTTGAAGCTTTTCAGGTGGAACTCTTCCCCATTCTTGCTTGATTTACAGCTTAAGTTGTTCCACAGTCTGGGGTCTCCGTTGTCGTATTTTACACTTCATAATGCGCCACACATTTTCAATGGGAGACAGGTCTGTCCAGGCCAGTCTAGTACACGCACTCTTTTACTACGGAGCCATGCTGTTGTAACACGTGCAGAATGTGGCTTGGCATTGTCTTGCTAAAATAAGCAGGGGCGTCCATGAAAAAGACGTTGCTTGGATGGCAACATATGTTGCTCCAAAACCTGTATGAACCTTTCAGCATTAATGGTGCCTTCACATATGTGTAAGTTGCCCATGCCTTGGGCACTAATACACCCCCATACTATCACAGATGCTGGCTTTTGAACTTTGCACCTATAACAGTCCGGATGGTTCTTTTCCTCTTTGATCCGGAGGACACGACGTCTACAGTTTCCAAAAACAATTTGAAATGTGGACTCGTTAGACCACAGAACACTTTTCCACCTTAGATGAGCTTGGGCCCAGCGAAGCCGGCGGCGTTTCTGAGTGCTGTTGATAAATGGCTTTCGCTTTGCATTGTAGAGTTTTACAGATGTAGCGACGAACTGTAGTTACTGACAGTGGTTTTCTGAGGTGTTCCTGAGCCCATGTGGTGATGTCCTTTACACACTGATGTCAGTTTTTGATGCAGTACCGCCTGAGGGATCGAAGGTCACGGGCTTTCAATGTTGGTTTTCAGCCTTGTCGCTTATGTGCAGTGATTTCTCCAGATTCTCTGAACCTTTTGACGATATAACGGACCGTAGATGATGAAATCCCTAAATTTCTTGCGATAGCTCGTTGAGGAATGTTGTTTTTAAACTGTTCGACAATTAGCTCACGCATTTGTTCACTAAGTGGTGACCCTCGCCCCATCCTTGTTTGTGAATGACTGAGCATTTCAGGGAAGCTGCTTTTATACCCAATCATGGCACCCACCTGTTCCCAATAAACCCGTTCACCTGTGGGATGTTCCAAATAAGTGTTTGATGAGCATTCCTCAACTCTGTCTTTTTTGCCACTTTTGCCAGCTTTTTTGAAACATGTTGCAAGCATCAAATTCCAAATGAGCTAATATTTGCAAAAAATTACAAAGATTACCTGTTCGAAAATTAAGTAACTTGTCTTCGCAGTGTATTCAATTGAATACAGGTTGAAAAGGATTTGCAAATCATTGTATTCTGTTTTTATTTACGATTTACACAACGTGCCAACTTCACTGGTTTTGGGTTTTGTAGAATCCTGACTGACATCACAAAGAAGAATCTTGAAGGTGATAGAACTCTCTAGATGGCTCCTGAAGAATCTTGCAGTCAGTAGAACCCTCTTAACGGAAGAATCTAGGGTGTTCTCAGTCTCTAGTCATTATGTTTACAAGCACTCAATATTCATTACCCTCACATAAGTATACTGAAACTACAGGCTGAGCATAATAATACAATCAGGTGTTCTAAACCCTCGTCGCGTAACGATAAGAGAAAAAAAATCTGTAAAACTGAGTGTACTATTGTTATTTATCACAATCAGATAATATTCAATCTATAATTTTATTTCACTTTGTTTGACTTGGCTGAGAAACTAAAGTAATTTTCCATTTCTCCATCATAGGACCTCTCTAGCCTCAGTAGCAGCAACAGTGCTGCATTTTGCTGTTTTTATATTTTTACATTCTTCATAACTCCATAATTAAGCCCTCTCCTCCTAGTTTACATTTACTCTAGAAGATTTTTTTTGGCAAGATTTTATTTATCACCCAGCAGCCACTTAGATTACATCCAATGGGTAACTGCATACATCAACCAACGTGAATCGATCTTCAAACATGAATCTCAATTACAATTTCCCAAGAGTCTGCTTGCATAATTTAAAGTGTCCACCCAATCAGTGCAAAACGTCATTTATTTCTCTCGTTAGGCTACAGTCCCATTGGTGAGCATCGTGGTCTGTGGGGGTGGCGCCCACCCTTGTGTAGCGGAGGGCAGATATCCCACAAACTCCCTGATCCTGGATTAGGGAAAGTCTTTGATGAGAAATACTCATTACATGATCAGCCAATGATGACACATACGCGGCCTCAGACAAAACGTGTTCCACAGTCTTTATTTCATTCTCGGTGATCGGTTTTTGTGATGGGCAAAGAAAGGCATTGATCGACATACGCCAATCACATAACCTTTTCACGGAAATCGGCCGATAATTATCGGTGGCCGATCGATCGGAGCAGCACTACTTGAAACAGTAGCATCCCCCAAGGCTAAAAAAAATCAACACACCTGCTCGTCAACGTAGTCGTCAATGCGCTTCTCGCACTCCAGCCATTCGACAGAGACGACGTTCATCTCCTGGTCTAGCTGGTGGTACCTTTCCAGCAGAGCCCGGTACATGTCTTCACTATATGAGTCATGGGAGGTGGTACCATGCCTGTCAGTTTACAATCAACACGCGAACAGTCAAAATGAGGCATAGATTCAGCTGCCAGCATTGAGTTAAAGGAGGAGACCGCACTTTGGCAAAGTATATTTCAGCGGACAGTAGAATTCATGAAGCGTCTTAAATGCATATTTTCATTTGATAATAATCCAGTGCGATGCATTTTTAAACCAGCGAGTCTTCAAATTTGCTTCAATATCAGGGGGCAGACATTTTTACTTGGGGAATATTACCATTTTGAATTTGATCTTCGGAAACCTCACCTTTAAAAAATGCTTAATAATCTAAACCTTGCGCAGTGTACATCTCCGGATTAGTCACAGTTACTCAGACTAATTGATAAAAACCGACGACAGTCTAATTTACTTTTGATAGCATGGTTATCCATTCCACCACAAAATTATGAGGCGTCTTCTCCGGTGCATAAAAGACAACGTAAAATATCAATATGCCTTTATAATTTCAGTGCTTGTGTTGCTCGTTAAGCGATTTGGAAGACTTGCCGGTTTCAAAATGCTTTGCACTGGATCATTGCCAAATTAAAATTTATAAAACTATGCATTTTAGAGACTTCAAGAATTCTACTTTCCGCTGAAATATACTTTGCCGAAGTGTGGTCTCCTCCTTTAACCAGGGTTTGGAAACAGAGGGTTCGAGGCTCTAATCCCACGAAAGATGGAGCTCTTGAGCTCTTTGGGGGCACCTCTTGATCCTGCAAAACTTTCACAGGTAGAATTCACAGACTTAGCACATAACTTTCCAAGATAAAGGCGTCAACTAAACAAACAGAAATGATCAACTCACATGCTTTATAGAAACTGAAAACACTCAATTCATAAACATGAAAGTCAGCACCATCAATATAACTAACATAAAATACGGACTACACAGGGGGCTTAAAATCTTGACACTATGAGCCAATACACAGCACAAAAATACACAGCACAAGCTCTGCTGATAACTACGTGTAAATTGAATCTGTCAGCATAAGTTAGTAAATATCACCATGTAGGCTACAAGACAGACCGTCTGAAGCATGCCAGATGAGCATTTGCCAGATGCTGAGCTGAAGGATGCCTGTACTTACCGTAGTTGCGAGACCAGGGCTGGTAAACTGTTGTGCAGGATGGGCTCAGAGAAGACCAGGTTCTCAAACAGGTGCTTGTTGTGTAGCTCCCAGGTTACTTGGAACTTGTGGAGGTGCTCCCTCTCCTGGGGGAAAGTCAAATTATTCCGATTTCATGCACAGAGAGGGAGATCACTCAACTAGCCCACAACATAGCGGTACCCAAACACTGTAAAGCTTCCGCCAGGGAAGAGGAATATCGATCTGCTTCATTTACAGCATTGTGAAAAAATATTTGCCTCCTTCCAAATTTATTCTGTTCTTGCAAAATTAGTACACTTAAATGTTTCAAATTATCCAACAAATTTTAATATGAGACAAAGACAACGTGAGTAAACATAAAATGCAGCTCTAAGAAGGTCATTTCATTTATTTCAGGTGAAGGATTTAGCCTAGCTTATTAACAGCAATAAAAACACTTATTTGAGCTTATTTGGTGATAGTTTTGTGTTTGACCTTTGAGAGTACGGTAAGAGGGTCGCGGGTAAGAATCCAGCCAGAGGCCTTTCTGTGAGGAGTTTGCATGTTCTCTCCGTGTTTGCATGGGTTTTCTATGGGTGCTCCGCTTTCCTCCCACAGTCCAAGCACATGCATGCCAGGCTAACTGGAGAAACTATACTGTCTAAGATATGAGTATGAGAGTGACTGGTCTGTGAATGATGTGTGCATCCTGCGATGGACTGATGAGCTGTCCAGGGAGGGTCCCTGCCTTTCGCCCAGAGTCAACTGGAATCGGTTCCAGCCCCCCAACCCAAATGAGGAAGAAGAGAATGGATGGCTCCAAGACATCCCTCATGATGTGGCCAGGTCAGAGTTGCAAGAACGCGGCTACTGAACTTCATCAAAGTTCATATCAGAAGAGACGACGGGTGCAGGAAAGCTAGATGTATTTATAGGCACTTGGGAGAAGGCCAATGACCAGATATAGAGAATATGACTGGGCACAATAGTCATATTGATATACTGAATATATTGGAAATAATCACTTGTTTTGCTTTACATCATCATTAATGAATAAAGATGACAAATACATGATACTTTGTCGTGATGCGGTACTAGCGCACCGTCCTGTTTTCAATCCTTCATCGCCATCATCATACTATGCATGTCTAATTCCGATCATTTGTCTTTTTTTTTAATTTAAATGCTGACAGTTCTGTCTGAAGTTGTCTGAAGTATAAGTTCTGAAGACAATATAGCAGGGGTTCCCAAACTTTTTCAAATCAGGGCCCACTTGAAAATCTAAAAAATGTCCGCGGCCCACCTTTGTCCTATAAACAGTACATAGACGAAATTATGAATTCTCAGAACACTTAAAAGCTAATAAATAATAAATAATTGTTGTTGTTAAGAAAATAAAAAACAACAACAATGATTGTTGTTTTTTATTTATTTATTTATTATTATTATTATTATTAGAAAAATTCAGGATTGAAATGAAAGCAGGAGGATAAAGGAAGCCCAAACTTTTAATTTGTGGTGTACACACAAATCAGAATTAATTATCGAACACAGTACGTGCTCCTCCGATTATGACCCCCGGTCATGATGACCAAAGCTTCCTAAAATATTCTGAGGTCAATAACACTCAATAGGTTATTACTTTCAAATATTTTTTTAAATCGTGCAATAAATATTTTACAATAAAAATCCTAAAAAATCATATTTACAAAAATGAATCATTTTTTTATGACCTCTCACGGCCCACCTGCAGTACCACCACGCCCCACCAGGGGGCCGCGGCCCACACTTTGGGAATCACTGCAATATAGGGTTGTCTTCTTCCAGTGTAAGATGACAGATGACTGTTCACAGAATTACTGTGGATCTTGGAGCAACACTTGAATATCCCGCTTTGTTTCGCTGCTATGACGCCACATGGTCATGTGATCGCGTAGCTCATTAATTTGCAGAACTGGCACCAGCACGTTTTGCAAGGCTGATTTTAAACGCCCAAAAAATTATTTATCCAACAGGTTTTAAGAGCAAACATAGTTTTTATGTCATCAGTGTTGTCTATTCGATGTACACTAAGCGCCAAGAGCATTTTTTATATTTTATTTGACGGATCCCTTAAATTTTTATTATTATTATTAATAATACAAAGTTAAAAATCAACTGCAGTTCTCTGTTTTGATAAGATCTAAAGGCAAGCATGCAATATCATGAAACTCAGGTGTTCCAGGAAATTAAAGTATTTTTAATGGTACAAAGGCCAAAATGAGTCAAGTTCTTTCTCTTGATAAGTTTTTGAGTCATTGCATTAACACAAAGGATCTGCAGCGGATGCGGTGGCGATGATGATTCCATAGCGTCGACAAACGCAGTTTCGCCGATATAACTACCAGTCACATAGGGCCATGCGCGGGTGGAATGCTTTTTATCCTTCAATGAATGAAATCAAATTTTAAATCTGTATTCTATGTTTACATGGGTTATCTCTGTCTCATGTTAATACTGGTTTAATGATCTGAAACATTTAGGAGCGACAAATATGCAAAAATCAAAGAAATCAGGAAGTGGGTAATAGGGATGGGGCGATTTTCGATCAGATCGCACTTCGGCGATCGAAGGGATGATAGTGATCGTTTTTTGTTTTTCCATAAAACAGTATTTTTAATCTGACTCGCATACACCCCCTAACTTGCCACGCACTTTCATGTCTCTGCACTTTACCTTTATGATGGTGCGCGTTGATATTTCGGTCTACATTCATTTTCAATGGTAGAAAAGACCGTCCTAAACCATAACAACCAAACTATCGGGTGTTTATCTGCCGAAGGGAAACTAAAAGCCAGTTGAAACAACTCTTGTTGCAGAAACGAACTCCGTAATTAAACCCGTAAACTCATTTCTCCATAAAAAATATAAACGTAGTGTCAATAAATTCATTAATTTCACTATGATGTGATATATTTTTGACCACTGTATTTTGAAACCACAATATGTAACCCATCATTTACACCAATAAACTCTCATCTCATGGGTCTACTTCACAGTCTTTATATCAAAATGAGATTGCGCGCAATTAGGTTTTCACCAGCGGGAGGACGTTACCCGAAAATGAAAGTAATCAATGTAAGCATGTACAGTCGTGCGTACTGTCCTTCTATTTTTTAATATTACGATTGCACATGAGCCGCCGCTGCGTGTCGACTCAGGTCAGCATTGGCAGGTTATGGAAGTCGACCTGAGTCAACTGGCAGGATGAGGATTCCCGGGATTTGACCTCCAAACCATTTCCCGCTTTTAGGGAAATAGAAAAAAGGGAAACCGGGAAAAAAAACATTTTAAAAATATCTATTAAATAATGGAATATATTCAGAAAATATGTAGGCCTGGTTTACTTTCTTAAAACATTCAACAGCTCCGTGTGTGCGCAGGCGGAACAGCTGTACGTGTGTACGCGTGCAGGGAAAGAGAATATTTAAATTAATCAAACTAACTATTCGCTCTTATTTAAGTGCGTCCAAGCACAAAAATTGATCGAAATTTGCGTTAGAGCACTCATAAGTGTGGCCAAGATGCGCATTGTCCCAATGCCCACACTTATTTTAAGTGTGTTCAAAGGTAAAAAATGTTTTCTTGGCCAAACTTATTTTAAGCGGTACGTTCTAAAAACTGGAATGGTCGTCAACTGGAGCAGCGATTAAGTGTGGCCAAGAAAAAAAATTCAGCATTGGCCACACGTATAAGTGCGAATAACATCGGCCTTAATTAATAGATAAACAATCACAAAACGCCCTGAATTCAAACACTTCTGCCCGTTAACCCAGTCAGTTAGATAATTTGTGGCTCTATAATCTGAAGTAGACTAATACAACACGATTTTTGACATCAGCTGTGAGTGGAAATACTTCATAATAGCCCACTTCAAAATATTAAATAATGAGGACGCACTGCGCTGTCTGAGGGAGGGATCATATGCGCAAGACTGAGGTTCAACAGTCGGCTCACTGCAACATTTAAAATCTCAGACAAAACTCCATGTGAAAGCTCAAAACTATGAAATCACTGGATTCACTGGACTTCAGGCAAAACACTTCAGACAGAGATGCATCGGGCTTTGATGAAATGGGGCTCTCATTGAAAAAAGAAAAATCTCCTGAATCCATCTGAAACCTCACACCCAGTGAGTGGATCCATTTTGTAACTTTGCCTTTTAACTTTCAGTGATTGCTGACTTTATTTAGGCGAAAGTCTCAAACCGCGGCTCACACCGTGCCGGCAACCCGCAGCGTCTGAAGAATGCGAGCAGGTTATGGAATCTATCTGAACTCAAAACAATGACTATGAAAGCACTAAACTACTTGCCTTAACGAATTTCATAAGTTCATAATATGAAGAATTGTAAAATATAATTTCCATGAGGCTGTTCAGTCATACAGCGACAGATCACAGGCGTTTTCTCCCTCTCATCTGCAGCGAACGTCAAGCTGCATGCGGTGTGCGCAGTTTATATTGTTATAATATTGATTAATGTTGAAATTATGTTTTTGTGCCTCAATTATTGTATATATGCCACCAGATAATACATTAACTCAGTCATGCTTGGGACCCACATGGCTTCCTGAACTATGACCAATGTTATATAACGGTAGCCAAAATTGTACCTTAAAAACAAGTTAATTTCCCGGGATTCCTGGAGAAATGTGCTTGTTTTCCCGCAATAGACAATGTCACATTTCTGGGAAAAATGTTAATCCCTACCATCTAGTGGCAAAAGATGAATTCTGCAGTTGCATGTGGTCTCGGGTTTTCGGGGCCTACCAGACCAGAGAAGAGCTCTACACGGAGCTCTGTAGTCTGCGCAACTGACCAGTGAATATTAAATCCTTAATTACAAACCCTGCTGCCGTCTCTTTTTCACAGATCTTCTCTGTTCCTCGTGTGCTCGCTTGCTCGCCAGACACTTCTCTCTGTGCGCCATAAGTGTTGTAATGTTAAGGGTATAATTTATTGATATTCAAGATAAGATCGGCGAAAATAATGGCTGCGAGATGTCTTTCGGCTCACCGCTGGTATCTGGGTAAAACCCATAATATTCCCAAGTAGCAGATTTAGCGTTCTTTTTTTAAATCAAGTTGCTGTCGGCCATGCTGACGGGTAACTATACAGATGTGCCTGCTGTGATGTAACGCCGCCCACACCCTCTGGCAATTGGATCTCCTATTGTCGATCTCCAGTGACCATGATTGGACAATATGAAAATAGAGTCGATTGCCCAACCCTAGTGGGTAAATACTTTTTCACAGTAAGGTAACAGTCTGAAAAGCACCCAATGCCCCCTGGTTTCAGCCAACACCGTCCCACTGTAAATGCTTACTTGCAATTGACCTTTTGCTTGAAGCAACATTTTAACTGCTGGCTGACACCAGACACCTAATCAACACTGAGAATGTCATACTGGACACCTCTCTTCAGGATCATATTTCCATAATGCAACAGCCAAAAGCTTGGGGGGGACCATTAGCCCCCCGTCAAACCTGCCCCCTGATGAGTCTCACCAGAGTGAGGAGGAATGAGCTGATGGTGCGGGCTGCCTGGCAGAGGGCGCTGTACTCCTCCAGCAGCAGGGAGATGAACTGGTGCGCTTGGGGTGGGCCGTGCATTGCCGATGCCCCCTTGGACCCAGCCGACAGGTGCTTTAACAAGCGCACCTTCATCTCCAGCACGTATTCCCGCGCCTGCTGCTCTAGCCGCTGGTATAGCTGGTATGGGTCCTTCTCGCATAGCCTGGAAATAAATTGTAGACTATTATGCAAACTTCTGGCAAAAAGAATGTGACAAAATTTTCACATGCAGCCTGAACAGTCTCAATGGGAAATACCACACAAGATTCCTGCCTGGAAAAATTGTTTACAATTAGTAACATTTATAAAAATAACCTTTTCAAATTTACTGAAACTGTCATTCTATGCTCACAGTAGTACATGAGACAGGTACATTTGTCTCCTCCCAGCACTTCTGATGGCATTGGCAAGAATCCACTGCACCCAAGCAAAATGAACCAATCGGGGCCAGAGGGAGTTTCTAACACAGTGTCAATCACTTGTCGTGCACATGCTGTTCAGCCCTACTACATCGAACATGCCTTGGTCTTGGCTCTAGACCAGTATTGTCTATGTCAGGTTCCTGGAGGAGCGAAAAGCTACAGTTAGTAAATTTTTGTGTTTCATACGCTAAAAATATTGTATACCCTTCCATTTATCAGTAATTGAAGTGGTCTGAGAGTAAATTTGGATCTATGCATGATGGACTAAATTCCAGGAACTCAAAACCTCTCCGTCCCCCAAGTTCCTCCGTTCTCAACAACTGTATGACTGCAATCGCAAACACTACTAGCAGAAAAAAAACCAAATCCACAAGCAGAAAAGCAGTCAGCCAAGAAGGAGGTGGAGTTTGGTTATAAATTTGACCAGCAAAAAACCTGGCAGAAGTGTTTAGAAGATCTGCAGGCATTGTTTTGATAAATAGCTTGTAACAATGCTTCTACATTAGGACAGCAACACTAGTCAGCTCATTTATTTACAGTCACCGCGCTCCAGTTGTAGCTCATAATGTTAAAGCAATCTGTCTTAAAATAGTTGACGGCATGTTGCAAATGACTACAAACTGTACCTCTAATAACCAGTGCCTACACCTCTTTGATAAGTTAGCCTAGTGCTGTAGCTTTGCGTAACCTAGGCTAGTGAAGTGGAGAAAATAATTGCCCACATAAAGACAGGTCAGTAGCTACGTAGCAAGCTAGCTAGCAGCTGAGAAGAGGATTTCAATATAATGTACATGGATGTGAAGTTGCTTGTCCATTTGCGGTCTGTCCACTTCTCTCGTATTGTGGTTTGACCTGGAGTGGAAGATGATCACCACCACAACCAAGGCTCTCACTCCGTACAGTCCCAGTCACTGTCTTTTAAGGCGCGTGCACGCACCATCGCGCACCTAAAAAAAATTGGTGAGGCAGTGGCGTAGCCAGCGGGGGTGCTAAGACAAGACCATTTTTGACTGCAATTAGTAGTTCTCAATCATTTTCCTTTATTGACGCGTTTTCCAATTATCGTAATTGGCAACCGAAGACACGGTTTCTCTCCATATGCTAGCCGCGATTAAATAATGGGCTAAATTCAGTACAGTTGCGGAACAAGAACATCCAAGATTGGGCTGCGCAAAACTTCCGTTCAAACTATTATTAGTCCTGACCTGTTCTCAGTCATCTTTATGATTAACAAAAGGTACACTCCGAGAGCACTCCACACTTAACAGGAGCTGCTTGTTCCCCCCGATTAGGTAGGACAACAATCATTCCTCTGGATGCGCATTTGCTCAATTTAAATCAAAGTTATTCAAAACTGCATACTTGTGCAAATACCTTGAGCTGCATGGCTTTTATAGCCTATTTCACTGGCGAGTGCCAGTTTTTTTCCACTCAATACCGAGAGTAATTCTGAATAACGTTGATTTAAATTAAGCAAATACGCGTCCAGATGAATGACTGTGGTCTTACCTAATCGGGGAGAACAAACAGCACCTGTTAAGTGTGGTGTGCTCTCGAAGTGTACCTTTTGTTAATCATAAAGATGACTGAGAACAGGTGAGGACTAATAATTGTTTTAAACAGAAGTTTTGTGTGACCCAACTCTCGGTTCTTGTTCCGCAGCAGTACTGAATTTAGCCCATGATTTAATCATGGTTAGATCGCTTATGGAGAGAAACCGTGTCTTCGGTTGCCAATTACGATAAATCGAAAACGCGTCAATAAAGGAAAATAATTGAGAACTAATTGAAGTCAAAAAGGGACGTGTCTTAGCACCCCTGCTGGCAAAGCCACTGCCTCACCTCAATTTTTTTTTAGGTGCGCGATGGTGCGTGTGCACTTTCGCAAGACTTAAAATTCAGTGACTGCAGTCCAATAATCTCTTGCGATTGTACTGAGTAACCAATAATAATACCCAACCATCTCCCACCACACTACTGAGCAACTTCTTTTCCCCACCAACTTTGCCACCAGCGAATGGCAGATGAAATAAAGGCTTCCAGGTAAAGGGAAAGTTTTATATCCTTTTGGCACTGCTGAACAGCCAACGGGAGCTTTACACAAGGTTCTGCCAAAGACGAGATGATCAAAGAGGTACTAAACCAAAGTTTGCAGGGCATTGAATGATAATTTAAGCAATGCAAGTTGAAGATACCAAACAAACCAATTCCACAATGGTACATGCAAATCACATCATGCATCGTAAATCGTTAATGATTCAGGTTAGAAAATTTAAAGAAGTATTCTTATCCCAGGTATACTGTCATTCAGACCCACTCATGCGCTTTGTGCTCCATATTTGTTTTCCTCAATAAGCCCTTTTAACATGCCCCCTTGATCTGGCCTCACGTGTTAAAATGCAACCATGTAAGAGTCGAAAGTTCGCATCGCCTGCTTCCAGCTCTGGATACCTGTCAACCAACTCCTTCATGCCCTCCTTGTCCCGCTCCAGCGGTTGGTCGCTGTCATCAGCCAAGGGTGTTCCAGTCTGCCGGTAAATGCAGCGTACCAGATAGCGCACCTCTGACCAGTAATTCTGCAGCAACTGGGACTCTCTCTCTGACTCAGCCGAAATGTCCCTGCAAGACAGCCGAGTGATGGTTTTAGTGACGTTTTTGTTTTGGCAAGCTTGCATGGCATATGAATACATGGGCCCCAGGGACCCATTTAAGGCCGCTTACCTCCTCTCACTGCAGGCTTCACAGCTACAAGGCAAATCCACGGGCGGGGCAGGGCTAGTGTCAGGCGGTGGGAGGGACTGCATGTCCCCGGGCTCCTGTGCCACAGGCATGTGCAACATAAAGTCCTGATTCTTGGGGGAAAGAAAAGCAATGCTGACTTAAACATGGCGTCCCACTCCACAGTTTACGCCCACCACCAAACAGATTAGCACATCCATCAGTCAATACTCGCAAATTTGAAATGGGTCAAGGCACAATCAAGAAAAGCACCAAGGACAATTTTCAAAATTTAAATTATTTGGATCAATTTTCAAGGAAACAAAAACTGAATTGGTGTATAAGCAGGAGGGGGCCCTGTGGGTTGAGGCATCTAGCTGATGGCAGGAATCTTACAGGAAACACAAGCAACATTGAGTATAAACTAGCACAGGGGTTCCCAAACTCAGTCCTGGAGACCCACTGTGTATGCTGATTTTCATTCCAACCACTCTTCCATTCCCTAAATAAACAAACAGTTAATTTTTTAATTAATTGCTTTTCAGGTCATAGAGACATTTCACCCTCTAAAGCCGCATTAATAAAAATGGCTACGCCTTGCATGATGCTTAAAAATACAACATTTTAATTGTGCTTATTTTGTCACATTTCTAGTAAGAAAGCCAAGCCAAGGTGGCAATAAGTTTTCAATGATCAAAATCAAGACTATGGCGAACGAGCTGCTGATTAGGCTTCTGAACGCAGGTATTTAGGTTCTTTCAAAATGGATTTCCTTAAACCAATCACAAAAACAGCCCACAAAATGGAACGCCCCCTGTTGGCCATAGTATCAGTCCGATTGGGCCGAAAATATAATTTGGTCAGGACCTTTAGACGCCATTATACATATATGAAATATGAAAAGGATCGGTGAAAAACTGAAGACGCGAGAGCACAGACAAGCCAAAAGTTTGCGCACGCACGCACGACATACCACCACTAAAGACCCCGAGCGTAGCATAAGCCCATTGGGCCTTTTGCCCAAGCAGGCAAAAAATTGGAGCATCTTAGCTCATAGAATAAGGGAGCTAGAGCTGCTTGAAGTTTTGCAGAAAAGGCCCCCTGGCGGCCAAACCGAGAATCGCAGCATGCCCAAAATCGAACTGGGGCTAGATCTTGGGTCCATATACATGCATATGAGATATAAAAAGGGTCCTTTGAAAAGTGAAGGCCCGACTGCAGTGAAACAAAATCTGTTCATTTCACGACCTTTGACCTACATAACCTTTAAATTTAGGTCAAATCAAAAACCCATTACATATACACTCAACAAAAATATAAACGCAACACTTTTGTTTTTGCTCCCATTTGTCATGAGTTGGACTCAAAGATCTAAAATTCATTCCAGACACACAATATTACCATTTCTCTCAAACATTGTTCACAAATCTGTCTAAATGTGTGATAGTGAGCACTTTTGCTTTGCTGAGACAATCCATCCCACCTCACAGGTGTGCCACATCAAGATGCTCATCAGACACCATGATTAGTGCACAGGTGTACCTTAGACTGTCCACAAAAAAAAACCACCCTGAAATGTGCATGCATGCTTACAGAAATAGTAATTATGCAATGCTTTTGGAAAACTCGTCCAGCTCGATAGTCTCGCAGTGCATCCTGGGAAATTCATTCTTCCCCTCAGTTCATAGTGAGCAGCGCCCGGCCCTGACAATTAAGTGGTAATTTTAAGGGTCTAAAAAGCACTTCCCTTAATCATCTTACAGATTGGGACACCCTTGCCCTTCGCGAGAACGCGCAAATATTAAGGCTAGGGTCAATTTTGAGCGGAAGTGTGGGTATTGGGACAGATCCTAAAATTTGAGCATCTTAGCTCGTAGAATAAGGGAGCTTAAGCTGTTTGAGGTTTCGCAGAAAAAACCGCCTGGTGGACAAAACAAGAATTGCAGCATGACCAAAAACGAACTTGGGCTCAATCTTGGGCCCACATACATGCATATCAAATAGGAAAAGGATCCGTTCGTAACTGAGGGCGCTATGGTGCTGAAACAAAATCGTAACATTTTATGACCTTTGACCTATATAACCTTCAAAATTAGGTCAAATCAAAAACCCATGACATGTATGATGAACCCTTGGAAGAACACACTACAGTAAAATTTGAGCATCTTAGCTCGTAGAATAAGGGAGATAGAGCTGCTTGAAATTTTGCAGAAAAAGCCACCAGTTGGCCAAAAAACGAATGGCAGCATGCCCAAAATTCTTGGGCTAGATCTTGGGCCCAAATACCTGCATATAAAATATGAAAAGGATTCATGGAAAACTGCAAGCTGTATCACGCTGAAACGACGTAACCCATGCACAGACACACAACAGACCACCAATAATGACCCTAAGTACAGCATAAGACCCTTGGGCCAGTCGGCCAAGCGGGCTAAAAATAATACCAAACAAGTTTAAAGCTGCAGTGGGTAAGCTTTATGGAATAAAATTTGTTACAACAGAAATTGAGTTGAATTTTGGTTTTGAATTGAATTTAACCTGCTTTGAATTTGGTTTCATCAGGTCTTGAATTGAATTTTGGGTTTGAATTGAATTGGCTTTGAATTGAATTTTATCGGTTTTGAAATTGAATGAACAAGCAATCTGAAACTGAATCCAATTATTTGCATTGAATTTAAGAGAAAACTTGAAGCATTACATTCAGTTTGCACATTCAAATTCAGTACATAAAATTCAAATTCAGATCTGTAAATTCAAATTCAAGTTCAGTAACATTACATGAAGATGCATCGCGAGCTGCAGCCCCGCCTCCGTCCCTCGTGGACTGCCTTATTTGGAATAAGGTGACCTGGAAGCGCACCTCAGAACGGATTCTAAACTCACCCAACTGTCTACAAAAACGTTTACCAAAACTTTGGCTCTTTATCAGTTTATTTGTTTTAGCTCATCATATTAATCTTCAGCAGTTAACTCCAAGTAGGCCCAAGATCATCAGTAAATGCACTCGCTAATTATCCCCCACCGCGCGATTAGCGCGAAGCGGGGGATATAGCATTGGTCTCCGTCCGTCCGTACGGACACATAAAATTGAGGCTGCGGGGGATATTGCTATGTTCATGGCAGACACTTGCTTCTATGGTTTCTTCGGCTAAGTAAATAATGTTAACGCTAGTTACGATTGAGACACTTTTTTACCCAGTCGGTATGTGTGAATGCATTTCGCTGGCGAGCCGACACGTTTAAGCTCATGGGCTTCAAGTGTAACGTTATATTCAGTCAAAATCAAAATAATTAGATAGAGCTGTTCAGAACTTAAACTTCAACTTCATATGCCTTAATGGTTCAGAATACCTGGAGTCACTGAATGATGACATGCGCGCAAGGAGAGGATACTGCAATTTATCCAGTAGAGATTGCAGCTGAAACTGGTCCAAGAAATATATCGTTCTTGGAGCGGTGCTTCACGCACATGCAAATTCACTTATGCACGAAAATATGCAGTTAAGAGTACGGGGCTATGCTCTCTGCTGAAATACGGTACAAACACGGATTTACTGTGTGCATGGTTCTGTAATTGTATATTACACACTCCAGGTTCATTTATAGCTGGCTAGCTATATCCGACAAATCATACACAGCATTCACGGACGCATGAAATGCAATGTAAATTTGGTGGCTCCTCGGAATTCAGTACTTTATACTGGTCATCGGGAATGTCACTAGTTCGGTATCTGGCAGGTTAAAACCCTGAAGGAATATGCTGAAGTAAAAACTCGGACATCACTCACTCACTGTAAAGACGCTGCCAGAGACCGAACTAGTGACGCTGATGGGGTTGTTGTCGTCATGTGTAGTATCGAAATGTACCCTGGGTACAATACGATATATCGAAATGTACCCTGTCCTCGGGCAGTCTATCGAATTGTACACAGGCTCTATCAAAGTGTACCCAGGTTGGTAAAATCTTGTTTATGAGGGCGGGACGCAAAATTTTTTTCCATACCGTTAATACGTCGCTATTCTGTAATTGAGGACCCCCTACGTGACTTTCGTCCCTTAATGCGCGTTAATTTGCGTCATGGTTACGCCGACAAAATAAGGCTACAGTTTGCTTCCAGTCTTACTCGCTAGCTAGCTAGCTGGCTACCTAGCCAGCAATAGTATAACTAGCGCACAGTTGAGCTTATACGTGTAGGCTCGCCAGCTAAATACATTCACACATACCGACTGAGAGAAAAAGTGACTCGATAGTAACCCAGATTAGCATTTTTACTACGCCGAACACAAGCTAGAAATTAGTGAGTGCATTTACTGATGATCTTGGGCTAATTAAGGGTTAACTGTTGAAGATTAATATGATGAGCTAAAACAAATCAACTGATAAAGAGCCGAAGTTTTGGTAAACGTTTTTCGGTGTATAGTTGGGTGGATTTGGAAAGGTGCGCATCCAAGACATTATATAAATCACCTTATTCCAAATAAGGCAAGCCACGAGGGACGGAGGCAGGGCTGCAGCTCACGATGCGTATTCATGTGATGTTACTCAACTTGAATTTGAATTTAGAGAACTGAATTAGAATTTTATGAACTGCATTTGAATGTGCGAACTAAATAAAATGCTTCAAGTTTTATCGCCACAAGACGTGAAATCGTGTCAAAATGAGCAATCTCTCTGTGTGACCTTGAGTGACGCGAAGGTCACCAAAATCGACTGGCACCAGGGTATCACCCTAATACATGTTGACATGAAATTTGAAGTAAATCCGTCAATTCGTTCTTGAGATATCTCGCTGATAAGGCTATCAGTGTGAAAATCCACCATCTGTCGGTGTGACCTTGAGAATGGCGCAAAGGTCACCGAAATCGACTGGCGCCGGGGTATCACACTATTTCATGATGACATGAAATCTGAAGTAAATCCGTCGATTTGTTCTTGAGATATCTCGCTGACAAGGCTATCAGAGTGAAAATGCACAATCTCTCGGAGTGACCTTGAGAATGGCGCGAAGGTCACCGAAATCGACTGGCGCCTGGGTATCACACTAATACATGTTGACATCACATTTGAAGAAAATCTGTCAATTCGTTCTTGAGATGTCGCTGACAAGGATTCGGGACGTATGGACGGACGGACGGTCGGTCGTGAATACTATGTTCCGCGCGGCGGGTGACAATAATTGGATTCAGTTTCAGATTACTTGTTCATTCAATTTCAAAACTGAAAAATTCAATTCAAAGCCAATTCAATTCAAACCCAAAATTGAATTCAAAACCTGATAAAATTCAATTCAAAGCAGGTTAAATTCAATTCAAAACCAATGTTCAATTCAATTTCTGTTGGAACAAATTTCATTCCGTAAAGATTGCTCCACTGAGAGGACTTAAGACCCATTCACACCGGGGCGAAGCGGAAAAGCAGCACGGATTTCAGGAATATTCGCAGCACGAAAATTCCGCGTGAAACCATTCACACCGAACAAGATGCAAAATTTTGCGTTCGTGTTCCAATTTCGCAACCAAATCCATGCATTATAATTTAATTTACACAAACCATGATAGCAGCAGTAGCGACGATGACAATGTTTTAATGCATATGAACAGTAATATTAGCTCGCAGTCTACTTTTGCACTGACGTAGCCAACGAAAGTTTTTCTTTTTGATGTCCGGACCTGGGGCTGTTTCAATTAACTTAACTTGTCCAACCAAGACGAAGCTGCGTCATAATTCACACCTCAGTGACGCACAGCTTCATGATTTTGTGCAAAAATGTTCAAAATATGAATACGTTAATCGAAGAAAAAAACAACTATCAGCTAGATCTCTAACTACTATGAACAAGTAGATCAGAAGGATCTAATAGCTGCGACCTCGCCTAGCATCCGTCACGTGGCCTAGTGTCCATGACTGGTGGTGTCTTGTACAAGTGTGATGTCGAAATAGGCAAATGACCTTGAAAATCAATAGGGGACCCTTCCTCTGTACCAAGAAGCTTGTTCTAAGATGTAATAGCCATCCATCAAGTTAAAGTGGAGTTACGGTGCGAAAACTGTGAAATCGGGGCAAAATCAACACTTTTTTGACTGGTGTGACCTTGGGATTCGACAGATGACCTTGAAAATCAATAGGGAACCACTCCTCTATACCAAGAAGCTTGTTGTAAGATTCCATAGCCATTCACTGAATGAAACTTGAGTTATGGTGCGAAAACTGTCACATCGGGCAAAATTGATACTTTTTTTGCCTTTGTGACCTTGGGATTTGACGGATAACCTTGAAAAACAATATGGAACACCTCCTCTATGCCTAGAAGCTATTTCCAAAATTTCATAGCGATCCATGAATTCTAACAGGAGTTACAGCGCGAAAACCCGCAAACAAGGTCGCGACCTCTGTGAACTGGACCTTTGACCTCGACCTTGTGCATGGACATCACTTTTCAACTCCTGAAAATTTCATGATGATACGACGACAGGAACATGGTGAAAAAGGTGTCACAGACGGACAGACAAACGGACGGACGGACAGACAGAAGCGTTCATAGAGCTGCTTGGTCGCAGCTAAAAATAATTACCTCATGGGATTGCAATTGTGGCAAGAACAAAAACCAGCAGACAAAGTGGGTCCCCAGGACCAAGTTTGGGTACCCCTGTACTAGCATATGCTAAACACATATTCAACTCAGTGTCTGCTCCCTTTCATCACGTCTCTGCATTACTACTTCAGACATGCTTGATACGAGCTTCTTTCTCATATTCGGGTGACCACACTGAGAACCATTTTGAGATTCATTTTCCACTGAAGTTTGCAAGGCTGCCTCCCATTGGCAACACAGCTTACCCCCAGTGACTGCTCTAGTGCGGCGTGTCGCTCCTCCTTCTCCACAGTTCGCCGACAATCTGAACACACCCAGAGGGGCAGTTGCAGCACGCTGTTAGCTTTGGAGGTTGGCGACAGCATGGCCCCATTGGAGCCCAGAATCCCCGCGTCCACGAGCGAGGTGTCCTTGCGCTCGCCGCGGCACAGTAAGCAGCGATCACCAGCAGTGTACGGTGCCCTCTGCTCCAGACCGAAGGTGAATGGGCTCTATGACACAGAAAGCAGACCAGCTCTTTGTTAGTGGCCCTAAGCATTATAGGCAACATCAATTTGAAGCTGGGGGTGGTCAATAACCAAGTGGCTGGGGCGTTTGACTTAGACTTGTAAGGTTGATTCTAGGGTGGGGTCAATTTGGTTCCAGCTCCAATGTAGCCACAAAATGATCGGTGCAGCAAGGGAGGACTGTGGGATTAAGCCACTGCTTAGTCCATCCAACAAGTCTCTTTCAATCAAAGTTTCAGCTTAATACCATCAATGCACAGTAAAGTAACAGTATAATGTGAAATTGAAAATAAGCCTTAGCTTCAGAAATACACACCTCCCTTTGGATCTCGCATTACCTTATCGTTCGCTACTTTACAATGTGTTGTGTTCCTAAAGTACACTTTCTACCAGAGGAAGTGATAACTCAGATGGAGGGGCCCTCAATTATTATATTCCATTAATTGCATATCTAACCATTATAAATTGAAGGGTATACACAGGCAACAGTTATGTACACACCCAGGGGCCTATTGCACGAAGGCGGGATAAGCTTACAAACTAGCAAAGCTCCCGTCTCCAGTCAATTTCACCTCACCTCCTTCAGCAGTCACCCAAATAGCCATGAATATTTGGCTATTGTTGCAACTTTCACAGGGTTTTAATTTAGCATTTTAGTGACCCTGTAGTAGGTCTCTCCTTTAATAAATTTACTATTTCGTGGTGTTTTAATTTTGTGACAAATGGGTCATTGTAAAAAAGGCCGAATTAAAATGCATACAAATATTTCCCGGTTTACAGTACAATCACTCTCTAATGTTAGAACCCTTCAAGATCCATCTTTTGTTCATTTGACATGTCTTAAAGCGATCATATCGCCTTCATAATTTTAAAATGGGACGTTTTAGATTTGAATTCAATTCATGGATAAATGTATTTTCCACTACTTGCTGTGGTGTTTTAAGCTATAAAAATGGTTTGTAAGGTGATATGAACGCTTTTTTGTCAAGTCAAATATGACGAAAATAGCAAATTTCGACTGCTGTACCTGCGCATATTCACTCATAGCTCAAAGACCTTTTGAGTGCCCATCAAAAAACTTACAGGAGAGCGTCTTAACATCATAACCTACTTCTCACAGGAATTTTAAGAAATGTAAAAAATACATTTTTTTTGCACTACACCTTTGAAGTTTTTGAGTTGCTGTAACTTTTTCCCATTTGACTCTATGGAGAAACATTTGAAAAGGGTTGTAGGGCTTGAAAGGAGCTTTCCAATGAGACCAGCACCAACTCTAGCTGTTATAAGGGAGATGCACGCGTTCGAAGTCACGAGGGTTTGCTAATTAGTCAAAACTTCATTTAGGAATAACTCACTAATAAGGAAGCATTGAGCAAAATATATTTCAGATTTATTCGTTACTCAAAGATCCCCACTCATCCACAAACTTTCAAAAAATTCTGAGAGATATCTGCAAATTCTTTGATGATTTGACACAAAATGACCCAACTATGAGGCGAGAGACAGGATCTCTGCTTCTATTAGAATATTAAGTAGCAAATGCTGCTGAAGATGTTGTTTAGATAAGGTTTAGATTTTGTTTGCAATCTCATATTGTAGCCTCGGTACAACTTTCCTAGAAGCCGGACTATAAAGACCCCATAAATGATTTTGACATGAAAGTTTGATGCATAGCTTGCATTTGAATTGATTTTAAATGCATGCCATGAGGCGAACTTTCACAATGCACTAATAACCAATTTACTAAATTATTCAATTTCCAATGCTTTGATGCAAGAGCTTTAGTTATTTAAAAGCCTACATTATTATCCTTTTGCGGCATAGTGTGCAGCTGCACTTCCCCGCAAAAGTAGCCTATTCTTTTGGAAACATTTTGATGAAGTGTAATCTTAAAACAAATTATGTTGCACTGCTGGAAAAAAAAGGTTGAATCGAATTCATGCAAGTATGTGCTGTTCAATGGCTATTTAAGTTGATAAATGCGACATTCCAGTGGATGGTGATCCACTGACATGGTGGAAAAGCAATGAGTGTAAATACCCCCACATTGCCAAGACGCTATCTCGCTGTGCCTGTGCTTAGCGAGGGGGCATTCTCTATTGCAGGGAACATAGTAATTGCAAAGAAGCCTACACTCTTCCCAGGCAATGCTAACATGCTTATTTTTCAAAAAAAGAATTTAAAATGATAAGAGGAGGCATACTTTGCTTTCTTTCTTTACTTCTTTATTGATGATGTGGACATAGGCTAGTTTTTAAATCACTGTCCATGTTTAAAGAGAAGTTATCCTGAGGTATCATGGCTTAGTACACTTTAAGTTATTTTTCATTCAGGGTCCATGTTTGAAAGAGGAAATAATGCTGGTATCATGCCTTAAATTGCATTTTAATTTGTTCTTAGATAATTTAAAGCTTTTATTTTTTATTTAATGGGCAGAAGTGTTTTAAATAATAAATGGAGGACAAAGTTATATTTGTCTTGCCTTTTTTTTGCTGTTGATCCGACAAGTGATCTGATCCGTGACTCAAATCCGTGATAAGATCCGAACCGTGATTTTTTTGATCCGTTTCACCCCTACTACTAAGGACATCATCAGAGTGCTCCCAAGAAATGAAAGTAGCATGATAATTTTAAAAAGTGGCCAGTTAAGAATTACATGTGGTGCCACACTGCTACTCGGCCTGTGGGTGGGTCCCTAGGCATGTTCCCTTGTAAAATGTTTTTCTTAAAGGTGCAATTTAGTTCATTCTACTGCACTTCAGATGGCCTAATGCAAGGATTTTTCAGTGCAAAATGATTTTCTAGTCAAATTTCCGCTAAATTCCGTTCCGTGAAATTCCATAATCAATGAAGCAACATGCCTCTATTTCAATCACAATACTAAATATAGCCGCAAGCAGAAATTCCGGGGTTCAAGCAGAGTAAGACCATTAGTAGTTGAATGCTTTAACCGCTTAATTAACAAGTGTTGCCTCTAAACGTGGCCATGTCTTTCGCCGGATGACTGAAATCGACTGGGGTCGGCATATTAGAAAATTCCACACTGAAGCCAAAGATGAATAAAATCAGTCAAAACGTTCTCAAATTTCGCGTTCACAACAAACGGGACATGACAGCTGGACTGATGGAGCTGAATACTGTGTCCACAGGGCCGAATTCACCTTGACCCCAAATATGAATGGAATCGATCAAACTGTTCTTAAAAGAACTAACAAAATGGGACGGACGGACGGCCAGATGGATGGAGCTGAATACTATATCCCCCGCCCCCAATACACCTTGACACCAAAGATGAATGCAATCGGTCAAACTGTTCTTGAGATATCATGTTGACAAGGTATTTGTAAGTGGTAAAATGGTCATAATGACCTTGACAATGATGGCAAGGTCAAGTAAATCAAGTGAGCTGTGAGCACTCCCCTAATGCACCTTGACACCGAAGATGAATGGAATCTGTGAAACCGTTCTTGAGATATCGTGTTCACAACAAACAGGACATGACGGATGGACGAAGCTGAATACTATGTCTCCAGCCCCCTAATACACCTCGTCACCAAAGATGAATGGAATCGGTCAAACCGTTCTTGAGATATCATGTTCACAACAAACGAGATGGGATGGACGGACAGCCAGCCGGGCGGACGGATGGAGCTGAATACTATGTCCACCGCCCCAATACACCTTGACACCAAAGATGAATGGAATCGGTCGAACCATTCTTGAGATATCAAAACAAAAACCAGTTTTAGAGTATTTATAGAGTATTTAGTGCAGGTATTTATGTGGGCCTATTTTCCCGGTGTAATGATTGGACCAGCAACTTATGATGTGTCGTATGATTTGCGTTATGTTTGACTATGTTGTGCATTTGTGGCGCCCCCTACTGGTAGATTTGAATGCAACTTTCAGGCCATGTTTCAGGTTCTACTGTGGACATATCCTGTGAGTTTTGTAATGATTGGGAAAACCATTTATGACCTATAGTCTGATTTATGTTGTACCACATTGCTTTTTTTGCATTTATAGCACCCCCTATCGGACAATTTGAATGAAATTTTCAGGGTATGTTTCAAATACTTATATGACCTAGTGAATTACCCGTGGCGAGAATAATTTCCTGTGACGACCTACGTCCATATACCAACTTTCATGAATACGGTGACCTTTGACCCTCGTGACCTTGACCTTTGACGGAACGGACCTCTCGCGGTCATTTCTTGAGACAACCTACGTCCACGTACCAACTTTCATGAAAATCTGTCCAGGGAGATGGGAGATGCGAAAAATTGACCTTTGACCCCAGTGACCTTGACCTTTCAAAAAACGAACCCCTCAAGGGCAATTCCAGGGACAGCCTACATAGACCCACGAAGTTTGGTGAAGATCCGTCGGAGGACCTCGGGGGAGTAGGGGAACAAACAGACAGACAAAAAGACAGACAGACAAACGTTCCTCAAATTATAGTATGATATATCCTGCGAGTTTTATGGCTACAGAACAAACAATTGCTGATTTATAGATCGATTTGTGTTATACCACGCTGCTTTGTTTAGCATTTATAGCGCCCCCTATCAGTCAATTTTAATGAAATTTTCAGGGTATGTTTCAAGTACTTATATGAATATATCCTGTGAGTTTTATGGCTACAGGACAAATAATTCCTCATTTATAGATTGATTTGTGTTATACCATGCTGCTTTGTTTAGCATTTATAGCACCCCCTATCAGTCAATTTGAATGAAATTTTCTGGGTATGTTTCAGGTACTTATATGAATATATCCTTTGAGTATTATGGCTATAGGACAAACAATTGTCTTGAATTTATAGTGCCCCCCATCAGTCAATAGGATGCACTGGATGTGTTATGCTTTTATTATGACCTCTCACACTTCAAGTCTGGATAGACATTAGCACCACATCAGCGGCAAGCTGGGGAATTGTGTTATTGAGCCAGAATTATTCAAGAAATTGAAAATTGAAAATGGGAATAGGAATAAAATAATATCCCAGACATGTACCAAAGTAGAATGCTTTATTATGTGTTTACTCACTACAAAACTATCATTTTCACTTAATATTCCCTTGGTATCTTGCTGGGTTCCTGCAACGAATGGCTGGAAAGATGGTCAAAATTGATTTTGGTGCATGTTTGTGGTATGTTTTCTCAGCAACCCAGATATGTTCCATGGTGATAAATGCCATTTGTTTTGGAGCTCTGTTTTCAGGAATATCAAGAATTTCTTTGGTAGTATCAACACTTTCAAGCTTGATGGAGCCAAAGTTAGATCTGAAATTTTCTGGATACATAGTCCTTTGGGGTAATTACAGCATTAGTTAAATCTCAATGGTAGTATTTTCAGTGTAGATTATTTTAAACATCAAAAGTCGGAAAAAATTTGTCTCCAGAGGGCACTGGATGCAAATACTGCCCATCCCCGGCGAAGTACAAAGAAGTTGTTTTTGGCGGCGCCCCGGTGGCTCATCGGTCTAAGCGTGCGTACCATAAAGGCTGAGTCCTTCCCGCGGCAACCTGGGTTCGATTCCTCCAGGGGGCTCTGTAGGCTAAATGCAAGTGCGGCCATCCCCAGCAATGTACCAAAGACATTTTCTTGAATAGTGATACACACTAGTTTTCTCAGAAAGTGAAGTGTTTTGTTTGGTGCTATGCTGGGCACATAGCTTTCTGAGTAAAGGTGGTACTCTAAAGAGCTAATGTTCTCCAGACCTAACATTACATATTCCCAGACATATCGCAAAGTTCTATCTTTTGAAATATATGAAGCACATACACAGTGATAAATAAAATTTGTAATCCCTTTGGTATAAAGCTTGTTTGGTTGTAAACTGGTGGTGACTGTGAGAATTACAAATGCACAATACATGGGTTTTTACCAAGTACAGGTACAGCGCAGTCAGAAAGGTACAGCACGTTATAAAACATGACCAGTCCAAAATTATTAAATGCCAAGAAAGAACTAATGTAAAGGACATGCCACCGTAAGTACGTATGCAGACATGTGTCAACAGTATACGTACACTTACAAAAAAATAACAGTCCATAATTTGAACTCAGAAAAAAAAATCTTTGTGACACAACCGTGTACATGAAGACAGAATGTTTAGTACAAAAGTTAAAAATGTTTTTAACTTTTTTTTTATCCAAAGCAAAATTATTTCAACAAAGCATGTGACTAGGTCTATCCGTCCGTCTGTTTTTGGAATTGGATTGTGGGTTGGCGGCACCTGGTGGTGCGCACCAGAGGTGCTCCTTGGCCTTGAGCAGCCATCCATGACCTTCTTCGATGGATCCAGTTCGATGTTACCAACAGCCAGTTGAGTCCGAAGAAAGCCCTACAACACTGCATCTTGGGTCTCTTGAGGGCTGCTTATAGGCCGTTGATAGTGGCATATCTGTCTCTGAATTAAATAGCAGGCTGAAGCCTATATGGCACAATAGTTGCGTCAAACCCTTGGCTTGATATGCATGGAAATGGGAAGTCTGTAAAAGAAACCCCGCCCCCCCCCTCCCAGCAGGCATCCCGTAGGCTAGACATCATGGGCAGGTGTTAGGAATGAAGGCATGCAAGTTACCACTACAAATGAACTGCCCTTTTCTTAGCAGGCTGCTACTTGCTTGCTAGGACCTCTGTGCCCTTTATCAGGATAACCACTCGATAGACGAGACTGCTGTGCATTTTTTATACCCAAGCATAATACGACAGGGAAATCCATTAACACTGAAGCCTGCTTTCTGATTCTAACAGTAATGCAAAAATGCAGAGAATTAGTTTTTTCTGAAACTTTCCAAAATTTCAAAACTGTACACTTGTACTGAGTACTGGTAAAAGTCTTGCATGTTGACACAATGCTACAATCACCACCAACATTCTTTTCCAATACACAGGCAACCCAGCTTTATACCAAAGAGATTACAAATTTTATGTATAACTGTGCATGTACTTTTTACATGTGAAAAGACAGAACTTTGGTACATGTCTGGGAATATGGAATATTAGGTCAGTGGAAGATTCGGTCTTTAGAGCACCACCTTTGGTCAGATAGCTATCCATCCAGAATAGTACCAAGCCAAACTTTTCATTTTCAATTCAAAAACAATTTCTTTCTTTTTTTTTCAGATTATTTTTTGGGAATTTTTTCTTTATTTGATAGTTATACAGTGTAGAGACAGGAAGGTTGGGGAGAGGAATGGGGGAAGACATGCAACATAATGACCTGAGACGGAATCGAACCCAGGTTGCCGCGGGAAGGACTCAGCCTTTATGGTACGCACGCTTAGACCGATGAGCCACCGGGGCGCCGCCAAAAACAACTTCTTTGTACTTCGCCGGGGATGGGCAGTATTTGCATCCAGTGCCCTCTGGAGACAAATTTTTTCTGACTTTTGATGTTTAAAATCAGCTACACTGAAAGTACTACCATTGAAATTTTACTAATGCTGTAATGTACCCCAAAGGGACTATGTATCCAGAGAATTTCAGATCTCGATCTTGCTAAGCACAATCTGCCATAAAATGGTCTATTTTGAGTTTTCCACCAACTTTGGCTCCATGCTTGAAAGAATAGATACTACCAAAGAAATGCTTGGTATTCCTGAAAATAGAGTTCCAAAAGCACAGCAAACAGCATTTACCCTGACAGTACATATCTGGGTTATAGAGAAAACATACTGCAAACATGCACCAAAAATGAATTTCAACCATCCTTCTGGTTGTCTATTGCACAAACACAGCAAGATACCAAGGTGCTAAGTTACTCAGCAAAAGTAACTGAAGACCGCTATATCGGCCAAAAATGATTAAGAAATTATAATTCATGGGAAAAAAAGATCACTAATCGGTGACATTAACATACCCCATAAGCGATCTTGTAAGGATGGCATTAATCCAGACAATTAATTAATCCAAAAAAAATGTACCATGAAGTACAGCGCTCGCTTCAGCATTTCCTCGGCAGTCAATTTCATTTTAACTCAAAAGGTCGGTGCTCAGGCCTGGCCACTCCAAAACGCACTTTGTTGTTCACAAACCATTTCTTGAGGGATTTGGCCATGTGTTTAGGATCGTTATCCTGTTGGAAGATCTATTCCTGCCCAAGACCAAGTTTTTCCACGGATTGCTTGATGTTTTCACTGAGGATCTGGATATACTGGTCCTGTTTCATAATGTTATTAACTTTAACAAGGTTTTTGGGCCCATTTGCTGAAAAGTTACCGCAGAGCCTGATACTCCTGCCACTCCAGTAGTTACAGAAGAGAAAGGTGAAGGTGGCCAAAAGTCTCCTGACCTCAGTATCATTGAGCCGCTTTGGGGAGATCTCAAATGTGCAGTTTATGCAAGACAACCAAATAATTTGCTGGAGCTGGAGGCATTTGGATGAAGAATGGGCAGCTATACCACCTGAAAAATTTAGGGGACTCATTGACTGCTATCACCAAACACTGCACACTGTTATTGATGCTATAGTGTGTTATTGATGCACACTTTTGAACAGGGTTCATTTTTCTCCCCTAATTGCCATGTCTTATTTGATGATGCTGCCATTTTACAAGACCTACAGTTGGACATGAATCCAATAAAAATGAAAGGAAATGTGTTTAGCCTGACAATTCATATTTTATTTAAAGAAAAATGTCACTTATTTTACACCTTCACCCAGCATATGCAAACTTTTCAGCACAACTGTAAATAACCAACAAAGCTGAATTTGCTTACCAGTTCCTTTTGCGGATGTGAATTAATGTCATTAACACCACAATGACTGGGTACCACGTCATAAGTCCGCGAAAAACTAGTGTTCCCGCGACAAATTCGCACCGTTTGCCAAAACGATTTTAAAAGGGGGCGCCAACAGCTATATTTTGGGGGGTTTTATTATTATTATTATTATTAAGAAGGTAGTTTAAAATTTAATATCAATATTTACTATCGTGAATGCATATGCTGCGTATGCCCTAGCAACCCAGTGTGTCATCAGTAACATGGCTGTCGCCATGATGCAGAGTTTCAGCTGAGTGTAGATTGGGTGTAAAGTGTAAAATGGACAACGTCACTTTTTCAATTTGACCACTTTGCCGCACCCTCTTTTGAGTGTGCAGGCTGAAATGCTCTCCTAAAGTATATTTGTCTTGAAAATACTGAATTCTAAATTTTGTCGAATTTGATCAATATTTGTGACAGCAAGAGATTACAGGTCTAACCGTTTGTGGACGATGGATGACAGACAATGATGTCAGATGACTGAGTTTGCACCATCTTAATCCCTCTGTGCAGATGTGCAAGCAGACATGTAGCTGCTCTATTTTTTCACGCAGTTACCCTATCCTATCAATAGGGCGTACACCCGAAACTTTTATTGAATATTCACGAGGAAGCATTGCCTGTGAACGATTTAGAATATGGATGAGTTAAGTCCCATTCCTATTTCCCAGGATTAGTATTATTTAAACTCCTCAGCCAACCCAGATGTGCAACCTGCCCAACATACTTTGCCATAGCATCTATTCAGCAGTTATGGTATGTTGACCCCACATGCTTTTCCCACAGAAAAGGGGTCAACGCATCGCTAAGGAATGATTCTGGGCTTTTCTGACAGCATTGATATTTTAGAGGAGAAATTCAATGATGGAGAGTTTTTCCTCTTGCAGTGTAAGCAGAATTGTCTTTGTATGGAGTAGCTTTATCTTCTAGCTAGCTAGCCAACTATTTCTTATTTTCGGTTTACTACCGTGATCACAGCTAGTTTTCCACATTCATTACAAAGAGTAGCTGACAGCCTTTGCTAATAATACTGCATGTGCTGGCATTTTACTTAGTGTGGCAATCCGTTTTTGAAAAGCTTGGATTTTCGGTTGCTTAAAATGCAAACAGCTCAAAGACTTTGGTCAATCCCCTGCTTTGTTCATTGCACAAAAAACTCAGTTCAATCAATAAGTAACATATTGCCTACTTTTTCCTGATCGTGGAATGTGTTTTGTCAAAAAAAAAGGAATATTAGATATTACAGAATTATATTTGCTTCCAACAGGGTGTGAAAAGTATTTATACCAGCTTGCGTTTCGCGTGGATGATCGGAATTGTAAACAGCAAGCTTTCCGTCTGAGAGTGTAGGTTCTGACCATAAAATAAGCAGTTCCTTTAAAGTGTCCATTCCACAAGAAAATGGACTTCTCTTACTAATGGAATATGGTAAGTCCATACTAAGTTTGTGACATGACGTGGTTCTTGAACAGCACTTGAAATATTGGTTTTTGCGAATAAAAGGAAATAGGCAGAGAATTTACTCCAATAAGAAACGTGTTGGTGTTTTGTAACACTGCAAATTGAATATTCATGTTCTCACCCCCTCTGGAGTGTCATCGCCCACACAAAGATTCGAGCCACGTGCAAACTGTCAGTGTCAACCACAGTCTATGATGTCAACTCTTTGAATGTACTTGAATTCCAATTGATTGTATTAGGATACAGGTGACCTATTGCCACTTTCAAATGACGAGACATCTGTCTCATTGCGTTTTCATTTTGGCAAGATGAGGTGATGCATTGGGGCTCGATGCATAGGCTTCTGACACGAAAGCCCATCCAAGTAGGCTATTCTTGGTTAGGGTACTTTTGAAAAAAATCAATAGCCTAATCGCAGGGCTGCCAACTTCCTACGCATTCTCACACATACGGCGTAGGTCTCACGCATTTTCAAGGCATATTCACTGAAGTCAGCAATTGTTCAATCAGCGTGTATATGAGATTCTTACGCATAATTCAAGTCCTTGTGCAAGGCAGTTTCAGTTTCACTTGCGTAAGGGTGGATTTCACCACTAGTAACACGAAAAGCGATTATGACTCCGGACCTCTTGCGCTTTTTTTTTTCCTGTGGATTGAAAGCAATCCATGCGTTTCATGATCATTTCAATAGTTTAAGTGGAATAAGACGATTTGAAATGTCTTCATGCAATTTGATTGTTTCCAATGGGGGAAATGAACCGTAATGCACGTGAAATTAAAACCTTCGTGCACAACGACCACAATTCTGCAAGAAAAGCTCTTAAATACACAATTGAATATTTGCTGATTACAGCACAGGCACGTGAATGCCCCTAAGAGGCGTGACACTCGCGCCGAATGCGTGAGAGTTGGCAGCTCTGTAATCGAGAGGGCTGTGAGACATTTCATCTACAACCCCAATTCCGAAATAGTTGGGACAAAGTGTAAATTGTGAATAAAATCAAAACGCAATGACATTCAAACCACACCACCCACTGTTTGATTCACAATAGAACAGAGATAACATAGCAAATGTTTAAACTGAGAAATTTTACAATTTTATCTACAAAATGAGCTCATTTCTAATTTGATGGCTGCCACAGGTCTCAAAAAAGATGGGACAAGGGCCTGTACACCATGGTGTAGCATCCCCTCTTCTTTTTCACACAGTGGTGGCGTAAGAGCATTGAGGAGACAAGTTATAGGAGTTTAGCCATTGGAATTTGATGCCACTCTTGATTAATACAGACTTCCAGCTGCTGGAGAGGTTTAGGTCCCCTTTGACGGACTTTTCGTTTAATTGTGCACCAAACGTTCTCAATCAGTGAAATATCAGGACTGCAGGCAGGCCAGTTCAGCACACAGGACTTTTCTACGAAGCCATGCTGTTGTAATAGCTGCAGTATGTGGTTTAGCCTTGTCTTGCTGAAATACACAAGGCCTTCCTTGGAATAGATGTCATCAAGAGGGGGGCATATGTTGTTCTGAAACCTTTATTTACCCTTCAGCATTCATGGTGCTTTTTAAAACCAGCAAGTGTCCCACACCATATGCACTAATGCATCCCCAACCATCAGAGATGCTGGGTTTTGAACTGAACGATGATAACAAGAGGGGTGGTCTTTCTCCTCTTTAGCCTGGAGGACAATGCGCTCATGATTTCCAACAAGAATGTAACATTTGGACTTGTCTGATCACACGACACTTTGCCACAGTCCATTTTAAATGAGCCTTGGCCACAGAACGCGGCAGTGTTTCTGGATCATGTTCAACAAAAGCTTCCTTTTTGCCTGATCAAGTTTTCGGTGGCATCTTTGGATGGCACGGCGGACTGCGTTTATAGACAGTGGTTTCTTGAAGTATTCCTGGACCCATTTAGTAATGTCAATGACAGAATCATTGAGTGATGCAGTGGCGTCTGAGGGCCTGAAGATCACGGGCATCCTGTAAAGGTCTTCAGCCTTGTCCCTTACTCACATAGATTCTTTAAGTTTCTCTGAATCTTTTGATGATGTTATGCTCTATTGACGATGGGACCTTCAAAGCCTTTGCAATTTGACTTTGAGGAACATTGCTTTTAAAGTATTCCACAATTTTTTTACGCAAGCCTTCACAGGTTGGAGAGCCCCCGGCCATCTTGACTTCTGAGAGACTCAGCCTCTCTAAGACATCCCTTTCATAGCCGATCATGTTACACACCTGACGCCAGTTAACTTAATTACTTGCTAAATGTTCTTTCAGCCGATTCTCTTATATATTGCGTTTTCAGCCCTTTTTTGGCAGTGTCCCACCTTTTCTGAGACCTGTGGCAGCCAGAAAATTTGAAATAAGCTCATTTCGTGGAAAATGTCCAATTTCTCAGTTTCAACACTTGAAATGTGATCTATGTTCTACTGTAAATAACATATTGGCTCATGTCATCTGAAAGTCATTGAATTTTGATTTTATTCACTTTACACTTCGTCCCAACCATTTCGGAATTGGGGTTGTAAATCTGTTAGATAGACTAATAAAATTACCCCTCTGAAATGTCCATTGTTAGACGTGGTGGAAGCATTTCCTGCATTGCATCAGCCTCCTCTTCAGAATGGCAGTAATACTTTGTATATATAAAGCAATATCTGTGAACTTTGTGTGGCCACTGCTTCGCTGAAGTCTAACTATGCTACCTATGAAATCTGTTGTCTTTCACCGTCTATGGTTGTAGCTAGCTAGGCTCTGGGCGTTGGGGCTGTTCACACTGAATTTACGTTGACTATTCGCGAATGTAGCTGAACTATTCAATTAGCGCGAAACTCACTTAAATGCCGGGAGTGAACTCACCCTTCTTCTCAGACTGCCTTTCAGTGATGCTAAAAAGGTCATCAACTGAACGATCCAAGGCTCTATTCCCACAAATAATGGTATTAATACGATGGCAGGACATTGGGGATTAACACAAAATGTCGGGATGTGTGTGGAATGGGCACTTTAAGGAGTAAATGACCTTGCTGATACGATTTTGTAGAAAAAATGCACAAAACTCTGAACTACAACATGCAAAAAAGGCATGCTTTTGGTTTGGAGACATTACTGGTGATTGTTGCTGTCCATCCACGCTTATACTGATAAATTCATTCTTAATTCCATTAGAAAATAATTGATTCATATTGAACTTCATCAGTGAAAAGTTGATTTGTGCTAAACACTTGATTATTTTATGATTTGACAGCTCACTATTTTGAGGGCCCTGACAGGATGGGGAGCCACTTGGAGAGCTGTCTTATTTTGCACATAGAGAGTATATCATTTTGAAAAGCATTGTCAGATGACGTACTGGTAGTCAAGGAGTTTATGATCCCAGAATTTTGTTTTTACTCCTGGCCATTTTTCAATTTTCTGCAATTTTTTTTTTTTTAATAATTCCACAGCTGAATCTTCATTGAAGATTTTTTTGTGTTTGTGGCCCTTAGTCTGAACTAAAATTATGATAATAAACTGAAATATGATGCAATTCTAAATGCTGCAAATATATTGTTTCATTTCAGCCATTTTCCCCCTGTCTGAGAAGCTCAGATCTTCAATTAAGCTGCAGTCTGTAACTTTGAGGAGAGGGAGGACTTTGAGCAAAAATTTGAAAAAAAAGCAACTTTCAGATCCCTCCCCCTCCCTCTCCACTGCACTCCTCAGACCCTCCCCTAGAAAGCTACCGTGCACGCAAAGGCACGCGAACTGTTGCATGCAACTGCGGAGAGATTTTGCACGTTCAAATTATGAAAGCAGCCTAGTTGCCGAGGCGAGACGTTTCTGTTGCGAACAGTCAACACTGCTGGCCAACAACCGGCGCGTCGTTAGACCTGAAAATTCAGGGGGTAATATCCCTCCTTTTATTGAAGACAAGTGTTTGCCACTAACATGGCAATATCCCCCGCCGCCTCAATTTTATGTGTCCGTACGGACGGAGCCCAATGCTATATCCCCGCTTCGCGCTAATCGCGCGGCGAGGGACAATAATTAGTCCTGGCAAATTCCTTCATTCACACGTTTTCCAATTCAATAATAATCAAGCGGCAGTTGAAGACATGGCTTATCTCCCCCATGCAATCTAAAAGCGACAAAATAATAGGCTACATTCAGTACCGAAAAATAATTAGATTATAATTAGGTCTATGCACCATCACTCCGTGATGGCATTTCATAGCTCTTCAGCGAGTGAAGGTAATTTCGGCGACAAGTACATACACCTGTTTTTGCGGCACGGTCGCTCAATTCGTATAAAAAAAAAAAAAAGACATTTGTCCGATTGGAAAATGTAAACGGACGAAACCACTTACTAGTCTGAAATGCCTTCGCCGAGTGCAGGTGCATAGACATAATTATAATTAAATTATTTTTCTGTCCTGAATGCAGCCCATAATTTCGTCGCTTTTAGATCGCATGAGGAAAAGAAGCCGTGTCTTCGATTGCCACTTGATTATTCGTGAATTGAAAAACGTGTTAATAACTGAAACCCATCTAGAATTAGCCAGGATTAATTATTTTCAAAAAAAAAAATTAGGGTTATTAGCCCCGGATTTTTCAAGTCCAACGACACGCCGGCCAACAAACGAGCAGAAATAAATCACGTCGACATGAAAAGTAATCTACAGCAGTATGTATTCATTAAAAACCCAGCACACACTTATTTCAGGAAGTTACCCGTTTTTTGAGTACAGAAACTGTTGTGAATCCAGCTGAATGGCCAGTAACTCATGTATGTCAGCATTTAGCTGTGAGAGCACAGAAACGTTGCACATATTTATAAGGACAAAAACACAACTGATAAGACTGCCAGGTCACTTCATAAAGAGATTTTCTGCTGCTTTCTAATAAAACAACGCCAGTGACGTTAGCCCTAGCATCTGAAACAAGCTAACGTCAGTTCGATTGCAACATCACAGTAACAGCACATGCACTGCGGGGTACTATAACAATTACAAGACTCTGGCTATTCGAACAGCGACTGTGCTTGTAAGCGACGTTCACTCGCTTATTTGCAGAGCGAAAATAAATTGATGCTGGTTAGGGCTGGGGTTAGTTTAGTGATCATGTCAGCGACGCCAACTCGCTTATTTGCAAAGCAAAAATTAACCAACAAATAAAGCAGGGGTTTACCTGTCAAGGAGAAAAGTTGCAAACTCAGCGTCAGTTTTTAATCCTTTCAGATCACGGAGTTCCTTCCACTTTTAAAAATCCATTCCGATTGTTCACTCTGGTTTTATTAAATTCTTTCTTTTGCGCTTTTTTTTCTTTTGGCTTCCTTTTTTACTAGTCTTAGCCATGTGTGCCGTTTCTGGTAACTGAGGTATCGGTATTTTTTTAAAGCTGCTGAACCCACTCTCAGAGATTTGAACTTGATTGAGCACTGGCGTGAACTGAGGAGGAAGGGGGAGGGGGCTGTCTGCAGCGCATGCATGTGCACTGTTTGGTGGCTGTCAGACACCATCCTGGCTCTAATTGGTTCTTTTAGTCGGTCCGAACGATTCTTTTAAATTGCAGTGGGAGCATTAGGTGGGTATAAATGAGCCTTTTTTTAAATTACAGAGTACTAGTTATATATAATACTGTCTGTACACAGAGACAGTTTAAGCAAAAATGACAAAAAGTTACTTTTCTAAAACTTCAGACTGCAGCTTTATAAAGCCTTAAATTGGGCAACGCTTAAATAGGCATATTTGGCTTTTGCACAAAGGGGTTATTATCTCAGCTGGTAAAGAATCAGGTGATTTAAAAATATCACAGACTAACAAAGGCAATAATGTAATGGGAAATGGGAGGGTGAGGACTAAGGATAGGGACAATATGGTCAATCACAGACTATTTACAAATCCAAAGGCTCATTTCTCATCAACAGAGAACAACAATTTCAAAGAAATAGTGTGTGACTCATAGTAGTGACTCAGCAGAGTTAAGAAAGTACAGGGGTTCAGGAAACCTCACTTTCAATGGCTCATAACGAGAGCAAATTACCTGCATGACTCCAGAAAAGTCAGAATTCACTGGCCCTTCTGAAAACTGTGTGCCATTGACTGTAACCTAGACAGACAAGAACAGAATATGAGCGTAAGTAAACATTCTTAATGACAGTCAAACAGTTGAATAATTGTCCACTGTCAAGCATGTAGCACAGTGCGCATGACTTAAGTTGCAGGAAGGATTTCAATCTACACGCAAACTTCGAGCTGCATGCGTGAGCTTGCACATACTCACAGATAATTACGAGCAGAAAATCCTGCCAGAGATTTCAGGATCAGGCACCACTATTACGTTTCACATTTACTGACTCTCAAATAATCTGAGAAGCAAAGTATCTAATGACTGAACGAATACTACCAGACAACGCACAATGTGTATCAATCAGTAAATTTAAGATATTTGACCCAAATATCACCTAATTATGTAAAACAACAGACAAAGCATTCCACCTTGTAAAGGTCCCTGACATTTTATTCCCAACACTCATGTCAGCCTCAAGAGATTTCAACTCAACTGCATTTAAATGGCCATCTCTCCTGTGTTTACCACTGCCACTGATCCGAGCGTAATTCACTTCAACGACTGAAGATAAAGGAAAAAGGGCTCAAAACTTAACGCTTCAGAGTAAAATACATGTTCTGCAAATTCTTGAGACTTTAGAAACAACAATGCAAAAAAAATATAAAGGGCAACTTATCGAACAACAATGCCTTAAAGTTCAAAACAAGCACAGCAGGTTGCTGCTATTCCTGACTCCATGCTGGCAGCTCTAAAGAGGCTCTGGCTGTAAGTCACAGGGGGTACTTCACAGCAACGCTACAGAGGCAAGTCTAAACATACCCATTGCTCGTATAGTCATTTTCTGGCACTGATGCTGACAGGGACCCAAAGACGGGAATCTCTGTTCCAGAACTGCAGATTGTAGCTTTGCCCTGTATTGCTCCGGACTGTAACCTCAGCTGACCTCAAACAGACAAACTTAGAGGGTTCCCATCCATCGGCTCAAACAGAACAGCTTTGCGAAAATGACAACCGTGCTGAGCATGCCCAAAGCTTGCCAGAGCCCAGAGGGCGACCTGCCAGCTCAGTCACCTGTTGAGGGGTGGGGCACTGGGGCGGGGCTTCAGATGGACCCCGCAAGGGGGAGAACAGGGACCCCTTCCTGTCTTCTCCGCCAGGAAGAGAGAGGACTCCACCAAGCCAAGGGGTAAACTACAAGGAGGAAAAGGTCACGAAGAACACCTTCAGCATTGGACCAACCAATCAGCACGAGCCAGGTAGAGGACCAGTAGAAACCTCTCCAAAGATCGGTTGTCTGCATGACTAATAAAGGCATCTTGAAAGAACGGAGTCATTCCCCATTGACAATACTGCACATCCAAAGTCTCAGCACCCATAATGAACTCTTGATGAAGGCAAGACCCTCTGCACAAGAATTTCTTAAGGCATGTTGCCAATGTCATTTATTATCCCTGCATGCAATCTGACATATCAGCACGAGTCTTCGACAAATCAAATATTCAAAAGGCCTAAATCACACAAACAAGCGAGACAACTTCCTTTTTCCTCCTCTCTCTCTCACTACAAAGAACAGTATTAATATAAAACTGCAGCAAAGTTATCAAAATTACAGTTTTAAGAAAAGGCAAAATCTCACCACGAATAATGTAAAACATACTATCAGGAAAGATATTTTACATTCAGTTTTATGTGACTAATTCTCAGTGCATAAAGGGTAGGGATAAGGCGAATTTAATGACTGGTTTTCAGCTACATTTTTTTCTAACAAAAGTAAACACTTCATGTAGGCCACATATAGGGACATAGCAGCAAAAACAGCAGTTACTGTACTTTGACAGAGTAAAACACAGCTTTTAGAAAAAAGACCGTGCAAAGGTGGAATGACAATCAATACGTCAAAATTTACTGATGTTATCCGTCAGAAGAAAGAAATTCCACCATTTGACATTCAGCAACGGAAATATTCCAAGAAGGCCTAATGAGTGAAGAGTTGACATTTCCCTTTAGAAATAAGCCACTCGCAAAGTCGTTCCGCACGTTAGATCTGCACACAAATAAACACCCAAGCAAATGACACAATGAACCAGGAAGGACGCTGGTTGAACCTTTTTTCCTGTCCAAAAGACTCTGGCCAAAAGAGCCGCTCACGACCGAATTCAAGTAGTAACTGACAGCTAACGTTAGCTAGCTTAAGAACAGTGGAAAACCACATCTGTCACAGGCCTGTACTCGAGCACCCAATCTGACTACAAAAAGAAATGCCACTAGTTTCACTTACTGAGTCCAATTAGCAAAGTACATATTCTTGAATAACCTCTTAAAGGTCAAAACGTCAACTACACACCAATGGACAAGTAAGCTGCTGCAATGAAGTGCATCCAACTTATATCTACTGCTAACATCGCTCTTTCAGCTAACGTCAGTCTGCTAGCAAGCTAACTAGCCACTGTAGCGGTCCACAGCCAGAATTCGCCGCAAAACCATAACAGTAGCGTTAGCAGAGCGAGTTGGTGGCAAAAACAACAAGCAAAGCTATTGCTAGCCGCCTAGATCGCAATATGCTGCACACTGTTTACATTAGACAGGGTAAGAGAAAAGTGCTCGACAGCAAGGCAGCTAGTTATATAACTACCTAGCTAGATACGTACCTAGTCAAATCTCTACTTCATTAGCAAACTAATAGCTTGATTGTGACAGGTTTGCATACATTAGCTAGATGCTACAGATCAGCTCGCGAAGCTAACTTATCCGGTCACTGATGCATCAGGCATCGCTGAGTTTGCCATGAAACATAAGCTGCAAAACAAACTATGAGATAAAAAGGAAGCGCATTTCCACCGGTTATCCGCATACCAAAAACTGACCAGCCAAGGTTTGCTTACTCTGACCGTAATTTGGACAGCGTATGAGCCCAACAGCTTTAAACAGTGCTAGCCGTGGTGCAGGGCAATAAAGGCCTAAATCTGGCTTGTGTAACGTTATTCCTGATTCCGCAGTCATGGGGACTCGCTGTGTTTTCATGGCATCACCGTATCTTGCATGGAAAGTCTCACCTCCCCGTTCAGGCCCATGATGCCACCCGGATTGCTGTTACCAGTACTTCCTGCAGACAACAAGCCCATAACAGAGGCGGGTGCTCCGCCAGCTTGGGAACTCCGGGCCGTGGCTAGAGCGCCGGCCTTTCCATTACTGCTGCTGACAGTGCTACTGCAACTACTGCCACCGCCCCGCTTGTTCTTCCTGCGCTTAGCTCCTCGTTTGGCGTCGGTTGGGCTCATTTTCCCACTGAAATACGCAATACGCTGACGTCTAAAGAAGGTAGACTTTTGGTTGGATTTCCTGGCCGAATCAAACTTTTAAAACATAAATAATGGCAAGCTGTGTCACACTCCAAAATACCAGACACTCAGTCGATTGAGAAAGCAAACAGACTTCAGATTCCAACATGGCCGACCCTACAGGAATTGGCTACAGAGTTTGCGTGGTCACGCACTTACGTTTTACACAACACCCGGCAATTCATGGGATTAGTAGTTTATTACGGTAAAAATTCGGAGTATTTCAGCAACCTCAGTATACCCTGCGTTAAAACAGTTGGACTGCAGTCTTAGAACTACAAATTGATATAGTCTTTTTATGATTCGATCAGACTTCCAGCAAATTGGCGTAAGTCTATTTCTTGAGATCATTTGGAAACTTAAGTTACTATTATCATTCCAAGCAGGCATTTTTTAATCAATTCAGTGAACACACTTTAGTTCATCATCATAATTCAGTAAATGGGTCATGGCTGATCACAAACTTATTTCAGTAATGAAAAAGTAGGGAATGACATTTGACGTTGACCTACTGGATTATATCACGTCAAAAGGCGCCACTGATTGGCTACATTGAATTACGAATTGTTCACTGGCAGAGCTCTGTGAGTATTTATGCTCACTGCCGGAAATCAACCTTCAATTCAAGAAATAAGCTTCCTTTGGATTTATTTTTTGTAATTTATTGAACATGTAACATGTCCCTCCTCCCATTCTTTTGTATTTATTTATTTATTTACTACTGCCTGGCAGGTTGGCACTGCTGTTTTACAGCAAAAAGGTCACGGGTTTGTATCTGGCCTTAGGCCTTTCTGTGTGAAGTCTGCATATTCACCCAATAATTATGTGGGTTCCCTCTCGCAGTCCAAAGACATGCATGTCATTCTAACTGCAGACTAAATGGCCCATAGCTGAGAAAGGTGTATAATCCTTGCAATGGACTGGTGAGTTGTTCACAGTGTCCCCATCTTTTGCCCATAGTGCACTGGAATAGGCTCCAGTTCCCCCAGGAGCTGCAGTTCACATGATGGGTAGATTTTTATCCTTTAAAATTTTTTTCTTTTAGTGACTGATTTCTGGACTTTTTCTCTCTTTTCCCCCTGATGCCCAGGTCTCCGCCCACATCTCCGCCTGTCTTCAAGACATCCGGAGCTGAATGGACAACCATCACCTGAAGCTCAACCCAACCAAGACGGAGATGATCTACATACCTGCTCCATCCTCCCTCTCCTGGACCTGACCATCACCCTGGGGGATACCACCATCTCCCTCTCGCGGAGTGTGAAGAACCTTGGGCTCCTGTTTGACGACAGGCTCTCCTCTGCTGTGAACATTGCTGCAGTGACTCGGACCTGCAGGTTCTTCCTCTACAACATCTGTAGAATCCGGCCCTTCCTCACCAGCTAAGTTACTCAATGCAGCTTTTAGTCCAAGCGCTGATCCTCTCCGGCCTGGACTACTGCAACTCCCTCCTCGCCAGCCTCCCAGCATCTGCCATCAGACCCCTGCAGCTCGCCTGGTCCACAACCTCCCGAGACACTCCCACGTCACCCCCCTGCTCACAAGGCTCCACTGGCTCCCTGTTGCCGCTCGCATCAAATTCAAGACTTTGGTGCTATCCTACCAGGGAGTCAACAAAACAGCTCCAGCATACATCCAGAGACTGTTCAGATCTTACACCCCGGCCAGAGCACTCCGCTCTGCTACTTCTGGTCGCCTGGCTCCTCCCCCTTTCCGCTCCTCCCCTTCCCGCTTAAGGCTGCTGTCTGTCCTGGTACCTCGTTGGTGGAATGATCTACCTATCGAGGTCAGAACAGCAGAATCCTTGAGCATCTTCAAGCGCCGCCTGAAAACCCACCTCTTCTGGCTCCACCTTTCCCCTACTCCACTGCCCTGAATCCGGTCCCTACATCCCTTGATTTGTTGCACTTAATTTTGCCTTACCTTATTTCCCGTTTGTTGCCACTTGATTTGGTTTCCCTTCATTTTGTTGCACCCTATTTTTTCAGTTTACTTGAAATCCCGCCCCTTTGTTACACTTGACCTGTTTCCCTTTTGTTGCACTCATTTTATTTCCTTGCACTTTTCTTGCACTTGACCCTGCCCCTTTGTTGCACTTGCCTCTGATGCACTTGACCTTGTCGCCACTTTGTTCACTTGCCCTTGCCCTTTTGTTATTGATTTAGATCTGTAACAATGGAATATATTCTGTCACTTACTGTTAGCACTTGTACTTGTCTCCTAGGAGCTCTGCACTTTTGTACTGATCTTGTGCACTTTTGTACGTCGCTCTGGATAAGAGCGTCTGCTAAGAACATGTAATGTAATATGTAATGTAATGGACTGGCACAAACCACTGTGATTAGTCATTTGTGCCATTTATAATGCTAGTAAATGGAATTCTTAGCATTAAACTATCTTTCTGACTTGATGCCGAACATACATTTTACTGACATGAACAGGGAAATGAAAAGATTCAAGCTAAACAGTGAGAATGAATATACACTCGAAATTACATCAGGCAATAACTAAAATCAGGCTGAGTTATTTATAGCCACTCACAAAGTAGTTTTTAGAAGGAATGTAACAAGTTTAATTTGCAGTTAGATGGCCTATCACTATATTTTGGGAAGCAGAGTAAAACAGACAAGATGCATTCTATTTTGACAAGGATCCACAATTTTTCATGTCAACAATATAGTTCCAGTTTTTTTTGGCTTACAGTATAATCTCTTTACTGCTGTGCCATAGCATCTGCACACACAGAGCACTTATGCTTGTGCTATTGCCAACCACACATACAATTGTCCATACATTTAAGGACAAGAGAGAGCTGCAACTGCATGAAGTGCATACTGTACATCTCAAGTCATCCAAAAACTTGAAGCAAGAAATGAAAACAAAATAGACAGTTGACGTAGGAATACACATTTCTGATTATATTTTAGGTTTTTAATGATGACCACCAGCGATAATTATTTTATTGTTCAGTGAATGTGATCCATAATTTATTTAGCCCAAATTATGTAGTGGACTCCATGACACAGAAAAATGTGCTTTTTAAGTGGAAACATCACCAGTAATTGATAAAATTGGAGCCTGTAAAAACATGCATTGATATTTGATACTGGCAAGTGTAAGACACATGACCACAGCAGGATTTATTTATTTAGTTCTTCAGCCAATTGAAGGCAGTCAGCAGCTTTTCAAAAAGGAGAAGCATTGCAATATAATTAGCAGAAAGATTTTGTGCTAAAATTGAGGTAAAACATAAAATGAGAAATTTTTATTGTTTTTGAAAAAATACCTTGCTTGTTTTGAATTGCATGTCAGGAGTAAATTTCAAAAACGTAGGGACAGTGGTAACAATAGATTAGAAAAGTTGTATTATGTGAAAAAATACACCTAGTGGAATGTTACTGGTAATTAGGTTAATTAGCAACAGGTCAGTAACAAAATAGGGTATAAAAAGTCAAGTAAAGATAGCAAGGGCTTCACCATTCTGTGGAGGGCAGCATGGGCCAAGAGTTCAAAAAATTTAATAATAATATTTCTTCATTTAAAATTGCGAAGAATTTGGGGATTATTTCTTAGATGATACATAATATAATTTAAAGATTCAGAGAATCTGGAGAAATCTCTGTATGCAAGGTGCATGGCCTAAAACAACTATTGAATGGCCACAAGCTCCAGGCCCTCAGGCGGCACCGCCTTAAAAAAGTCATGTTTCTGCGATGGAAATCACTGCATAGGCTCTGCATCACGTCTGTGAACGACTGTTCGAGAACAGAGTTAATCACTGCATCCACAAATGCAAGTTAAAACTTTGCCATGGAAACATTCATCCATATCTAAACAAAATCTAGAGGCGCTGCTGCCTTCTCCAGCCCCAAGCCTATTTAAGGTGGACACAGACAAAGTAGAAAAAAGTCCAGTGGTCTGATCAATCAGGTAGTGAAATTCTTTTTGGAATTCACCAACGATCCATCCTCCAGGCTAAAGAGCAGAGGGACCATCCGGCTCATTATCAGCACACAGTTCAAAAGCCAGTAGGCATGATCGTATGGGGGTGCATTAGTGCACACAGCATGGGTTATTTGCACATTTGTGAAGACACCATTAATGCTGAATGATATACAGAAGTTTTAGAGCAACTAATACTGCCATCTAGACGTCTTTTTCAAGGACTGCATTGCTTACATCGGCAAGCCAATGCCAAGCGGTGGCGGCTCCTGAATTGGCAACAGGGGAAGCCCAAACAATCCCTTAAAGTTAATGATTGTTCACGACCTGTTTTCAATCAATCATTTAAATTACTAGAACACAAACTCCGAAAACTCTCTACATTATCAGATGCGGCCAGTTTTCATTTATAACGCATACTGATTACGACTCCGGACTTTTCATGCTTTTTTTAACTCAGGGATTGGGGTTGGAAGCAATGCATTTGTTTCATGACTGTTTAAATAAAATAAGATAATGTGAAACATCTTTATGCAATTCCATTGCTTCAAACTCCTCCATTCACAAGTACTTAAATTCCACGCGAAAATCTCTTACATACGCGTTGAAAGAATAATTGCTGTCTACAGCAGAGGAACGTAAAAATGCCACTTAAACTCATGCCGAATGTGTCAGAGTTGACAGGTATGCGTTATTAATGAAAACTGGCCGCATCAGATAATGTTGAGTTTTCGGAGTTTCTGTTATTTTAATTTAAATGAATGATTGAAAACAGGTCATGAACTGCGAAATCAGAGTGAATAGATTCTGAAGGTCCCATGTTGTCATCATGTACATAGGCAACCAATTTTTGGGCAGCTTTACTCGCCATGGCCTCTCACTTTGTAGTTCAGGTGCACCATGCAACAGGCTGATTGTCACGCTGTTCCTTTTCCCCAACTGATGTGAAAACTATTAGCTTTCATCAATTTATGGAAATAATATTCTTGGACATCTTGTTTTCTGATTCTTTTCAGTTTAACTTCCATGTTTGGAACACCTCCCATTATGCCACATCCGCTAGGCAAATTTTGGCCAAACTTCATTTAGTTTTTGGAAATCGTCGCTCGGACCTCAATAAAAGGCTTATTTCCGCGAAAAAGTGGCAAGGTATGGAACCGTTTATAACATCAAGGGTAGAGGATGCAACTGCATTTGCCCCCGCCCCCAACCAAGGATACTGATGAGGATGGTGAGGGAAGCAACAAAATCCCCAAGAATCAATGAGAAGGAATTGCAGGCCTTGGTGGCATGTTGGGGTCACCAGGTTTCAAAAAGCACCAACAGGTCCCACCTCCACAACCACAGGCTGTTTGGAAGGGTCGCCAGAAGAAAGCCTTTTCTGACCAGAAGAGACAGAATTAAGCGCTTGGAGTTTTCCGGATATCATTTAAATTATGACTGTCGCGAGGTGCTTTGGTCAGATGAGACTAATATTAAATATTTTGGTCAGATCCGGCATCGACGTCAAAACCTATGTTTTCCATTAAGTTGACGGTTCACCACTATCCATCCAGGTTTTCACTAGATCAGGGGTGTCCAATCTTATCCAGAAAGGGCCAGTGTGGGTGCTGGTTTTTTGAGTCCAACACTAACACACCTGATTCAACCCACCATGGTCCTGACTGAAACCCCTGATTAGTTAATTTCTTGGAATCAGGTGCAGTAGCACTGCTGGCTAGGACAAAAACCTGCAACCAAACCGGCCCTTTACTGATAAGAATGGACACCACTGCACTACATAGTACATTCACCCGCGACCGTATGGGTGTAGCCCACTAAATCCCACTTGTCCAGCCTGTACTACCTCCACAAGGAAATCTCTATGTTTCAGCACAAATTTGCGCGTTATTGAGCCAATACTGTCAATGCTGCCATGCCAACCCAAATCAATAGGTGTTATAACTTAAGTATAACATATGTCCATACCAAATATGAAAGTAATCAATCAAAAATTACAGACTGTACAGTATCCACAAGGAAGTATCTACGAATGCAGAAAAGGCGGCATAGACGACAAGTATGAATCCATAGTAGCTGCCCGACTTTGTCCAAGGGCTAAAATGATGTATTGGAATTTCACTGATTTCATCAATCGCCTTGGCTTTTCCTTTAATTTTTGCAGGCCAACTATTTACCCCTCCTGAAATACAATAATATCTTTTCCGTGACCATCAGGTACATCTTCTGACAGGATTGTCTAAGAAATGAGAAGCTATACACTTCATCAGTCAGTCAGTATTTGTTGTTAAAGTAATTGTTGACTGCTGGAACATATCAATCACTGCAGTACCATTTTAATCATAGACTTTAAAGTGTTTGCTTATTTAAATACAAACAGTAACTTATTTTTTGGCCAGACAGTGCATGCGTGCTTGCAAAAAGTTGAAAGAATAGTATGTATACCTGAACCTTTGTTGAACAGGACAAGATCAAAACTCATTATATTTGGCTGGACTGTTTACGGTCTATGGGCAAAAAAGTGGGTCATTTGTTACAGAAATGAAGCCACCATTGAGGATGTAGTTGAAAATTGTGGACTCCTGTGGATTCACTGTAAATGACCCTGATAACTTTATAGAAACTCTCTGCGCCAAACCAGGTTGAAAGCAGTGGCCACTCGGGAAAGAACACTCGGTCAGGTGACTAATGGTGTGACTTCAGTAGTCACTCACTCAACTGTTGATATCTGAGGATGTAGGGCTGAGCTGTGCAGGTCTGGCCAAAAAGCTACTTTGACAAGTTGTGTGATAGATAGAGTGAAAGAATGATGAAAATATTTAATTGAGTAAAATAGAAACAAAATTTTTAAAAGCCTTTTTCCATGATGAGGACAGCAGGAATCCCATAAATATTTCATGAACTAATTTGGAATTCATCGGATTAGAATCTGTGGCGTCAGTGCACAAATATGCAAATATATAATAGTATGTTTGAACAAACATATGCACCCAAAAATTCTATCAAATTTTGAGACACATAGTACCTTGAAGAAGTTTCACTTTTTTTTTTTGCTCTGAATGTTTTTACGTGAACTGTGTGGAGATGTCAGTTCCTAACTGATGAGATGAGATGAATGGTCCAGTTATACTTACGCCGTAAATACACTGTGGATTAGAGATTATGGAACAAGTTCTGTGCTAACTCAGAGGAACTGTGTTAAAGAAATGCAAAAGAGACCAAAGGGAGTTACCAGTGAATGGATATTAAGAGAGGGTTACACGAACATTGCATTGCTTGATAAGACACCAGAACTTAATTTCTCTCATCGGGCATGGGGTGGCAGCATTAACCAATGAGCTGAGCTCAACTCCGGTGATGAGCAAAAGAGATTTCACGCGCAGAATGCTACTAGACCACAGACAGGGCCGTGCACAGACAGGGCCGTTTCTAAGAATTCTGGACCCCCTGAAAGAATATCAGTTTGGGCCCCCGACATTTTTTAAGACAATGGCTGTTATTCATTCTTCTGTCTCTCAGTGTTCTTGACAGTGCTAGATGCAATACACCCAATTTTTTTTTTAAACCACTCGACACAGAGTCAAGACTATTATTATGCAAATTAAGAATTTTTAGGTGTGGCACGTACTCACAAAAGAGGCTACCTGAAACCATATTATATCACCTAGTCTGATCAGAAATAAAATGTTCAATAAACCACTCAGCAAATGGGTACTGAGTATTCGATTGTAAAACATCGAGCACTGATGTGCAACAGACAATAACCCAAAGTATACAGGCTAAAGATACAACACAAGGTGGAGCTGTTATAGTGAAATCACAAAGGTAGCTATGTAACTTAACCATTTGAATTTCTTGCAAGTAATATTGACAACACAATGAAATACTTTCTGGTAAAATAAATATCAAAAACTATAATTTTAAGTCTTCCCTAATCTCAACTTGAGCTTAAGTTATTTTGTTTTTTCACAGCTTAATGGCTTAAAGTCCAACTATCTGCTTAACTGACTTTCAAGTGAAAGTCTGGCAAGGCTATTAAGCCTCTCCTGGGTTGTTGTAGCTGTAGGCTACAGCTATGATCTGGTTCACAATTCCCTTCACTATCTGAAGTAGCCTTGCTTTAGGGGGATGGGTCTGGCTCTGTTAACAGGATGGATAGTGGCTCAAGTAGATTTATAAATAAATCAAGCCAATTTTGCCATTTAATTATATAATTCAAACGGCTGAGAGATCGACCAATATGTAAGTGATTGCCATTGGTACAGTAGTTCACCAATAAATCTAAACAGCCAACCAGTTTCTGCCACACTCACCATCAAAAACATCTACAGACTGCTGGTGGTGAGGGCCTACTGCTGGGTCAGGTTCAGATGAAGTGACCACAGCTGATTTTGGAGTGGCAGTACATAAAGGTTTAATAATTCTATTTCATATTGCTTTTGTAAACATTTAAAATAAGCTTTTATGGACCAACTAATGAAGAACTAACATACCTAGTCTATGAATAAACCAAATTTAGATGGGCTTCTCTCTCAGTACCATAGCTCTAAGCACACAGCTTCACTTTGATATTGTATGAGGAGGGCAAGCTCTGTAAAATTACCCCCCGCATTAACAAGACTTATGGCAACAGAATAAAGTAGCAATGCTTGAATTGGAATAAAAAAGGTGCCAGTACTGTGAATCAGCAGCTCTGAAAAACCAAAACTGAACCAAAACCTTACAGTAGAACCGCATTACACTCCGCCCCAACCCCAAGCCAGCAGCCACCACTGCATATCTTAACTAGAAGAGCACTCAAGAGCGCAGAACCTCCGCCGCCAGGGGGCAGCAAAGCCAAAAGCACGGCAATTGGAACTCTGGCCCATTGGAAAGACTTGAAATCTTGAACTTCGGAGTATATCTCAGCAGTACTTTGGCCTAGATATGCCAAAATTTAATCACCTCTTCCATGACTTAATACCCACCTACCCTGAAAATTTCATAAAAATCCGGCCATTAGTTTTTGAGTTATCTTGTACACAAACAAACCAACAAACAAACGGCACCGAAAACATAAACCTCCTCGGCGGAGGTTAACTAGTATTACTTAAGCTCCCACATTCTCAATTTACAAGTAGATCTTTGATAATCTCATGAGAATTATGAATTTAATACCAAATAAATAACCTACATGTGAAATACTATATTGGTGATATTGACAAAAATTTGCAGAAAAAATAAGACTAGCTGCAACAGAACAACAGCTTTTTCAAAACGGTTGTCAAAATGGTACATGGTATGAGAATATTCCACTCAATAGAATCATTTTATTTGTAGTGTATAATGCTTTTTACAGAAATCAGGCCATTTCCAAGCAAGCCAATTTTAGGAGGTGAACCAAAATGCATATAATCATTGACTGAGTGGACATTTAAATTACCAGGCAGAATGACATGTAACATGGCAGGACAGATTTTTATAAGTCCGATGTTAATAGACAGACAAGCCTACACAGGCTAATAATGAAGAATACAAACCAACTGAATAATGGACAATACATCAGTGCTTCACCCAGGTTCATAGGTTACTTGTGGTGGTGGCTGTTCAAACTAAGTGCATCATAAACCGTCATGAGTGGAAAAAAACCGCTAGAAGCATTGTTTAATGAGCCATTCGTTGTTCTTACAGAAATAAATTCGGGTCTTTGTCCGGGGAAAATCGCTTTCTTTTCGCCGTGTTCGCACGATTAAGCCAAGCCAACAATCTCAAAATCGTACGACTGGCTAAATAAAGCCCATTCAGACCATAATTTGCAGCAACAATATGCGTACCTAGGCGTGTCAAAAGGTGACGGTACACTGTAGGGTCCTGGAAAAAGTTACCATGCGCAGAGCAGTAAAATCAGCAGTGGCGATTCTGCGTGCCGGTGAGAACAGGTGTTCAGTGCCGAAAAACCTCTTGCTGGAAAACCTCCAGGTATATCGGCAGATTCGGCACGCACTATGTCCCGTGCCCAAAAGCTTCGCGTGCCAAAAAGCCTCGTTTGCCCAGACGTCTCATAATAGGACGAGACTTTTCGGCACGGCGAGGTTTTTCTGCACTGAACACCGGCCCATTTCAAACACTGGTAAAAAGGTAAAATGTAAGCCTTGTCAAGTGATTGTTTCAATTACACCTAAGGTTACCACACTGACTACATGTAGTTCGCTATCCAAACCTAGCCTGGACTGTCACGACAGCGAAGTATGCAGTAACGTTAACCACTCATAATAAGGATGGAGGCATGTGTCCTGCTGCTACCGGATTTTATGACGGTATATGATAATGGCTGGCCAATGATAACCTTACCGATCTTTTCTGTAGGTGATACCATTAATAACTGAGTAATTTCATTCTTGTCAGGCGATTATTTACTCAGCTGACCGCATGTTACATTAACGAAACGTTAGCAGCTGAACAGCCAGCCTGAACAGCTAACATAGCAAGCTACTTAAATACTGTCACCTTTCTTTGAAAAGAATTTTGTAATTTTCAGTGCCCCTGCTCTGCTGGTCTCCCTCCCTCTCTCTCTCTCTCTACCCCTTTCTGGTGTCCAGATTTGTGTGTATGGGCTGTGCGTACTGATGACTGCCGTACTTCGCAAACTTCGCAAGCAAAAACTCACAGACAATTTTCCAAGAGGAGCACGAGGCATGGACCGAACCATTTTTTAAGAAGGGGGTTGTTGAAATGTATTTAATCAATATTGCATGCCTTTGTGGGTTTGTAATTACCTCTGGTGCATTAGTATGAATAGTAGTTAGATCTATGCATAGTAGTTTAGTCATGGTGCTGTCCCTTTCACCCAGCCACGTTTCTACCTGGCCCAAATGGGTTTTGTCAACCGCAGCGCCAAAAATGCATCAGTCGGCTTTATCAGCCCTTGGTTATAATGGATTACACCGCATTGGGCCACAGGGTAGGTATATCATGTGAACAAATATGGACATGCGAGAATAAAAGTAATTTTTCCAACTGCACTTTTAAAGCTCAGAAAGAGGCTTATAGGCCTATGAAAACCTTGCTTCAGATTCGCAGCTCCGAATTTTTCGCTATTATGCAGAAACTTGGTGGCATATTCTAATCTACTCAGTTTATCCAAAGACTCTGAAGTGCAAAACTTTTCACCGAGGAGTAATTTGTGGTATCAGTCACGTGCGTGCCCCGCCCCTTTATATAGACTTGCGGCAGGTCCTGACTGTATTAATTCCAATGGGGGGGAAGTGAATCAGGCCTACCAAAGAAAACGTTGCCTCAGCACACAAAAACTTTGAAATGCCTACATTAATCGCGGAAATAGCAACAGAAAAATAATACCCCGCTACCGAAACTGCAAAAACCGCAACATAAACTGTTGACTCGTAGCATAAGACTATGAAACTGCGACATCTTCTCTCGCATCCGTCTTTGCCATTTACTGCTCTTGCGCGTACCGACCCAGGCTGCTTTCAGAGATAGCGGAATCAGGCGCGTCTCCTTCGGTTGGTAAGTAAAACTTCCAAATATGACGTTATTGTTAATGCAGATGTTTAACAATGAATTGTAAGACGTAGCTGTTACATCCACATTCTCGTAAATTCGCTTATTTTAGCATGTCACCCTGCCGAAAATGAACGATGCACTGTCGATTTCGCTGAAGTCTTAGAGTTGCCAACTTGACGACTTTCTCGCTTAATCTGGCGACTTTCCAAATCGGGATTGTTTGTCCACTCAAGACGTAGGCTATGTATACGTCTTGAGAAAGTCGTCAAGTTGGCAACTCTAAGACTATTGCCAAGATGGGTGTGGCGGCGTAGAAGGGGGAGGTGTCACTTATTCATGAAGACGCAGTGACCATTTCGAAGAAAAGTCTTCGCTGCAGTTGCGCAGAAAGCTCGCCAGCTCCAACCTGGTTCACTTTCTGTGCAGTGGTAATTTGGCTGACCGGCACACAGTGCGCACACGTTACTGAAACCTCACAGGCAGGTTTCCAGAATGTCAGGCACATTTCAATACCGCAAATAATTACAGCAACCACTGTTTAATGTAACTATCTGAATCAGCACGTAAACTGTAGTATCTATATCGATTGTCCTCATGTGAGATTAAAGGCGGTTGGCACGCGTGATGGAAACTCGACCTGACTTAATCAACGCAACTGAATCAATGATGCAAATTGACGACTTCACATCTTTCTCTGTCAACCACAAACTGCCTCGGCATCAGGCAGTGCGTATATATTGCTTGCGTTCTATGCTCGATAAAGCCGCTTGCACACTGGACGAGAAACAAATTTTTCGCACGAATGAATACAGTCAAAGTCAATGCAAAGAGCTATCGACTTTTCTTGGTCTTTTTATTCGTCTGTTTTCTTCCTTTGATGATCGACAACAGTCTTTATTCGGTCTTTCTTTTGGTCAGATGGATCAAACAAATTCTTGCTTTATTTCCACAGCAGAGATAAAACAGTGCCTGCAATCAGAGAGCAAATCAATTCCATGTCCATTGACAGTGTGAGTAAATTATCGCATGCACGATCAAGACTGTCTGACGCGAAATGCAAAATACTCCATGTCCGGCACCCAGCAAAAAATAAAAGTATGGATATGAGAACAGATTTATATCGGAATGAAGAATAAAAATACATATACATCACCAACCTACAGAACATCCAAAAAAGATGACCCGCAAATAAATTAATCGCAGTGTTCGTTGGATGTTCTGTTGTTAAAATATTTCTTTTTATTCTTTATTTTGTTATCAATCTGTTCTAATTGTCCTCTTTTTTGTTTGTTTTTTTTTTTTGGCTGTCAGACACGAAGGCATTGAAGATTGTCTCGCGCCAGTGTCGACTCACTTTACTGAGCGGAGCTTAAACAGAAACATTGATTGAAATTCTCGGTACTCATCTTGAAGAACTGAGCCCTCTTATCAAAACATTCACGTTAAATATCTAAAAGAGTCAGTAGATTTGAAGAAATTAAAAACAATAATAGACTGTCAGACATGGAGATATATTAAAACCCTGTCAGACTTTCGGACACAAGTCACTGCTTTCAACGCAATCTGTCGAGCGAAAAATTTGTTTCGCGTCCAGTGTGCAAGCGGCTTAATACTAGGCTACTATTATTGCCACTTAGGTATTATTGTTTTTAATGGGGGAAAGGTATACAGCCTGATTGCCATGATCTCGTTCTGAGTTAAGATCACATATGGAAAATAAATGTGTATCTTGCATTGTTGTCCATGCATGTTAATCCCAAAGTAACAGGCTGTAATAATAGGAACACGCTATCCATCGTTTCTCTTGCCAATGAGCAATATTTGACTCCGCTGTGTTATACCCAAACACGCCTTCTTTGCCAACTTGCGCTGGAAGGAGGGACAGAGGCGGGACAGAGGAGTACTTGCGCCAGGCTACGCCGGGCACGAAATTGCAACATACGCCTGGACACACCCCGTTGGCGCGGCGCACCCCCCATTCGCCGCGCCTGCGCCGCGCCTGTGCCTGGTCGACGAAATTAGAGCCCATTGAATTGAATGAAATTAAATACAATTATTGGTTATGGATTTTACGCCCATGCTTCCAAGAATCAGAGTAGTTGTACACTCCTAGCATGGGGATGATTTATTCATCTGCTGCATCCGCAGGTTGAACGGGCAGCAGGAGAATATAGTCCTGTTGGCACCTGTAAATAACAGTTGGGATTGTCAGATTAGGTCATCATAGATCCTAAGAGGCATGATTCGTTCTTCGACGGATTTGACCACTGAGGTTGAAATGCAATTACACTGAAAATGACAGGGCCGTTCAAAATAGTAAAATCATGGAATAAATGTATTAAACTAGGCTATTATGCTTTTTCATTAATGTGGGCAGACAGGTTACTTTACGATGGCAACATTATATAGTTAGCGATTGTTAGTACTGTTGGCAGATATTTTTTGGAGGGGGCTGCTTTTTTTCCATTGTTCAGTGTAGACAGGCACCTACTGTTCACTTCTGTTCATCCTTGTTGGGGGGAGGTGGGGGGTGGGGGAGTCCTTTCTTGAATTGCACATCTGTGATTTCTTTCTTTCCTTCAAGGTTTTTTTTAAATGAGATTTTCTCTTATCTTCAATAAGGCAGGGAGTGCTGTTACATGGATACGCAAACCCCTGCTCCCACCCAAACACATGCTCATCTAATGTCTGGTCTACCCAATTAGCTTGCTGCCCTCTTTTATTTTGACCTAAGCATTTCCTGTTTTTTTTTTTTTTTTCCCATATGACAATTGACTTTTTCATCCAATCGCCTACTAGGCAAGATATTGCCCCATACAGACAAAACATCATAGCCTACCTGGATATGAACGCTGCATGAGATGGTTATGCAGAGGGAAGGCTGTGTCTCTGATGATGACATATGGAACAGCTGTTCTGGTTCCAAGGGGCTCATGAGGTGGTGGTATGTCCAGTTTTCCCTCGAGAAGGCCACATCCAAATGCAATCTCCTTGAATATTTCTCCAACGCGCTGTCTAACGTAGGCACCCACTTCCACCATGGTAAAGTGATGGCGAGCATTGCGAACTGCCATCAGGACAATCGAGTGCCTTCCCTTATAATTGAAATAGTTACTGCCGGCAAGAGGGAGTCCTTTAATTTGCCCATCCTCACCTTCAATGCAACCAAGACAATTCGGGAAATTCAACACCCTCCAAAACTTCTTGGAAATGTCTATCCAGTATGAGCATCCAGGGAAACGCACAAATTCCTCTCGCATGGCCATCCAGATAGCATGATAGACTTCAGGGACAATGTCTGAAACAGTGGAGCAGCCAAGTTTGTTGTTGCTGCACTTTGTCGGTCATGTCCAGAAGCCAGGATACGTAAAGTAACAGCCAACCTCTCCCTGACGTCCACCAGCAAAGTTTGTATGTTGTTGCTGCACTTTGTTGGTCATGTCCAGAAGCCAGGATCTGTACAGTAACAGCCAGCCTCTCACTGACATCCACCAGAGCACGATGGCTTTGAGCATGCTTGAGCTATGATTTGATGCAATGCTTCAAGTTGTCACAATGATTGGAGGACATTCAAGAATATTTGAAGTCCATCTACTCATCTACATCTTGTACTTGCCTAACAAGCAACTGCCTTGTTCAATTTAGGGGACACACTGACCTCGTCTTTCTTTGCTAATGTCCAAGCAATAGTAATGTTACCGCGTCCTCGTCATCATCAAAATCACTCTCATGCATGTGTGCTGCCATTCCTGACCTACGTCATTAGCTATCGAAACAATCAAGCTGTGTAATAATAATAATACTTGTGTAATAATAATAATAATAATTATTATTATTACTTAAGTAATGATAACAGTAATAATAATCAACAGCGCAAGACGAGCGAAGAGGTCCGTTCTTGGAGTCGCTCTTACCGCTTTGACAGCAATCAGTGTGAAACGACTCAACGTTTGTGGGGACCGTGCGCGGCACCGTGTGCAGACCGCACAGAGAAGTCTGAATCACCCAATACACTCATTCCTTCTGCTGTCTTGAGGAAAAAAAAATTGCCATTAGTGTAATGGCTGGTTAGAACGGAGTTTCAGATGCCGCTGCAGGCGAAGCTGCACCGAGCACAGAGCCGACGCAGCTGAAAGTAATTGGGTGAGATAAAAGAGGAAAGGAGCTCACGTTTCTGAACAAACGAAAGGCTTAAGTGCCCGAAACAGAGCGAGCTATTAGAAAGAAAAGAAATCTCAATAAAACAGAAAAAACCTAACAAGGCACCTTACAATAGTGCCAAAACCTGAAGAAGCAAAGCTTCCCAGAAACAAAGAATATATATATATATAAATCAGCAAACCCCTGACTAAAGATATATTTCAAGCCGAAGTGAGCAAAGTTATATCAAACACTCCAGCGAAGGAGGCATGGCAACCTCCAGCTTAAATAGACTCCGGGGAAGGAACAACCAGAAATAATCAGTTAGCTGGGTAAAGAATCCGATGTGGAAAAAAAGGATGTCGTCAAGGACGAGAGTAACAAAGGAAGTAAAAAGGACATTCACAAACCTTGACAATTAGTCCCCTGCCGATACGCAAAAGAGAGACTTACTGCTTCAGGGTTGGAGGAAAACATCTGATGCCAGGCATCATGATGATTGACACACATTAAAAGTGTGTCAAAACGTGTCTTCATTATTTTTTTTTTAACTGTCTTTATATTTTTCTTGTTGAGCATGTGAATTTGCGACTCAAATTGAATAGTTACCTCTAAAAACAGTTAGTACTTTTGTGATTCTTATGGTAAACCTGTGTATTATTATCATCTATTTGCAGGTAGTCATACAGATCCTAATGAATTTGAAGATTTTAGAGGGATATCCGAAACTCAGACAAGGAGGTAGCTTCGAGTTGCTCAGTTTGTGGAACAACTCGAAGTCACAACCTGATCCTCATTGCCTGTCCAATCAATTTTGGATGCCATAGTGATGGTATTGGTCGAATAATATGCAAATTAGTGGCAAAAGATAGAGATTTCCTTGTGGACGCAGTACAGGCTGCAATTTTTGACCGATTAATTTAACATTTGGTATGGATATGTGTTACACTTCACTTATGACTCCTATCGATTTTGGTAGCCATGGCGACAGTATTGACGGAATAAGATACAAATTAGTGGCAAAACAGAGATTTCTTTGTGGATGCAGTACAGCCTGCAATTTTTGACCGATTACTTACATAGTTGGTATGGACATGTGTTACACTTCACTTATGACTCCTATCAATTTCAGTTGCCATGACAACAGTATTGGCCGCATGATATTCAATTTAGTGGTGAAACAGAGATTTCCTTGTTGACGCAGTACAAGGTGCAATTTTTGACCGATTACTTTCATAGTTGGTATGGACATGCGTTACACTTCACTTATGACTCCTATCGATTTCCGTTGCCATGACAACAGTATTGGCCGCATGATATTCAATTTAGTGGTGAAACAGAGATTTCCTTGATGACGCAGTACAAGGTGCAGTTTTTGACCAATTAATTTCATATGTGATATGGACATGTGTTACACTTCACGGATGACACCAATCAATTTTGGTTGCCATAGCGACAGTATGGGCAAAATAATATGAAAATTTTTGCTGAAATATACACTCTTCCGTGTGGACGCTGTTGGCTGTATTTTTGACCAATTACTTTCATATTTGGTATGCACATCTGCTCTACCTCACTTATGAAACAAATTGATTTTGGTTGCCATGGTCACAGAATTGTCCACATAATGCGCACATTAGTGGAAAGACATAGAGATTTCCTTGTGGACACAGTAGAGGCTGCAATTTTGGACCGATTACTTTAATATTTGGTATGGACATGTGATATACTTCACTTATAACACCTATTGATTTTGTTTGCCATGGCGACAGTATTGGTGGAATATTGCACAATACAGGGGAGAAGCGGGCTTTCGGACTGTCTAGTCATCTCACGAACTACTAACTTGACTCATGGGATCTCTCCGCTTTCCACACTAATTTGTAGCTCCATACTCTGCTTTCCCAGTCTTCATTCAATATGTATACATGCACAGTTAAGTCGAGCTACGGTAATAGCTGGATTAGACCATGCAATCGGACTACTGTCCTTGTCCCAGTATTCGTGCACAGGACGAAATTCGATTTATTAACCGAAGCATGCATGTCCGTGTACGCTAGGTGGCAATATGCCTGCTTACAGCTTGTTCGTGTTGCATCTTTTTCTTATTGTCCTATTACATTACAGACCAAACATTTGACAAACAAGTTAGCTGGCGCAAAACTAGTAAAATATCGAGTGCATTGACTGTATCAGGTCGAGTGGCAAGAACATGGGCTACTTTACAGCTTTGTATGTTTAATATGGCAGCTCGCTATGCTTTTCGTACATTTGTGATGCTTTCTCTCTGCGGTGGTTATGGCGATTGCCGAAGCTAGGCTGAAACACTGCTATGCTCTACTTTGTGCCCTTTGTACTAACCCAGAGTGCGTTTCCCAGAAGCACAGTTGCTACCAAGTAACATAGATTTTCCGTTCAGTCTGTGGTTCTACTATGTAAGTCAGCATCTGTGCTTTCAGGAAATGCATTCCCGGGCTTCCTGTGCATGTTGGATGCGGGTCACAAGTAATGACTAGTGGGAGAGTGTCATTTTTCCGATGGCGAGTGGAAGGAAAATTTTCAGATAACATGCAAGTCATTTGATAAACCATGCGGATAAATGGTAGAAGTTAAGACACCTCAAAGTGCGACTGTTCAAGCACCAATACCCTTGCAGACGAGGATTGTTACTGTTCAGTGCAAACTTGCGAGTTGGGCAGAGCTCAGAATTGTCGCAAAGTAGTTTGGTGTTTACATGTCCACAAGACTTCTGGGTCAAAGCCCTGCATGAAGAATGTGGAGCATGCTCAGACCATTGGACCAGGGGTGCTTATCCCGAATAACGATGGAAGTTAGCTTTGACCTAACATCTTATGATGCGTTGTTAAACTAACTAACATCAGAAGAACGATGGTTTCCCAAAACCTTCGTACCTTGTTCATACCACAGTTTTCTGAACCATGTTGGTTTGAATAATGTTAGTTTGAAACAGTGGTTTGAGTGATCGTCGCTCTAATTACAATGTTTCCAGGAGCACGCCGGTCTGATTTTCACAGATGGAAGCTTAGAAACTTTGTAATTTTGTGACTAAATACGACAGTTGTGATCAATATTACAATACTAATTTGTCATTTTGGCAAATCACATTGTGATCATATACAAACTAGCTACAATACAATTGAAGCACCTATGACTAAAACCCCATAAGTCACACTTGACTTGACTTGACTAGTGGGGTTTTTAGTAATCAATGCTTCAATTAACCATTGAAATGATAAGAAATATCAGGCAAGGATTCTTGGGGAAGAAAAAAAAATCAAAAGAACGGTTTGCAATTTCAGTGCATTTAATGAAATATGCTCCACCAGTGAATACAGAATTTTTGAAATTCATTTTTTATTAACATTAAAAACAACTATTCATACCAAGCTTAAATCCGTAAACATAACTACTTACATCTACTTACAAGGTGCAGTGGATTAAGCAAGCAACGCAAGTCTGCACGCTTTCCATATACTGAGGGCTTGAATCAGTGACGGTTCTAGCTACCTTGGCGCCCTGGGCAAACCTCCCCTTTGGCACTCCCCCTCCCCAACCACCACCACCACCGTTCCAACTTCAGAAAAACAGAGCAAAACCATGTGCACAAACAATTTCACTGCACAAGTGCTGAGAACTTAGTAACATTAAGCAATACACAAATAAGGCAATTAGCACCCAGTTTGTACATTCAAAATAATAATAATGAATAAATTAAACGTCATTAAATAGACAACGCCATAGGGTGTTGCCAAATATTTCAGAAGTGCCCCTTAATTTGCAGGGAAATTCAAAAAATAAGTCTCTGCCACCAAATGCACCTGTTAACTTATTTCTGCAGATGTGTCCGCCCTTGGACATGGAGCTGCAAATTTATGCACGCAGTTACAATATTGTATCACTAGATGGCACACCCGGATCAGTACGCGTCCAAATGATAGTTGCCTTACTTTATTGGGAGAACTAGCAACGCCTGAGGGTGAGGGGAGTTTTGAGAGTGAATGTATTGATAATTTACAAAATGATTGAGAACGAGTCAGGGCTAAAGAGTGTTTTAAAAGGTAACCAATTCGTTCCTTAACTTGCTAGGGGGTTCCAATAAAAAGATTTGCCTTTAAGTTTTAATGTCATCCTCGACCTCTAACAAGGATAAATTCTGAAGGAAAGCAGTCACTCGACCGTTATGGCCAACTATTGCAGCTGCTGGACTGCGGCCATTTCGGCGTGCCTTCGACTTTATATGCGTGAGCGATTTGCATGAAAAGTCACGTCAGATCAGTCATCAGATTCGACTGCTAGTAAATAAATTACATTCATGCATTAGAAATTCGTGACTTTAAATATGTCTGGGTTCAAATATGGGATAATTTCAAGTACATTAACGATCTGAAAGTGCTAGGAAACAGGGAAATCCGGCATTTTACAGCAGACATCATGTTTACTTACGTATCCAGCAAAAGTTTGCCCGCATCTTAATCGGAAACATCTCCAAACCTGGCTTTAAAAGTTTGCCTGCGATCACGCTGGCCTTTTATACTTATTCTGCTCTTCAATCGATCTTCTTCCTGTCTTTTTCTAGCACTTTTACGGTCTCAATCAGTCAGATATTTCTTTGCCCGCAGCATTTTGCTGTTAGCCAACTTCTCTTCATTTCTGCGTCCACCGCGCACATCCGCTTTCGCGTGACATCGTTTTTGCATACTCGCGGATACAAAGCAGGTATTTCAAATGGCGAGTTTCCGTGCGTTGCAAAAACTATTTTCACATTCAATGTTCGGGGGATTGCAGGCGTTCACGTAGAAAACATTCATTTATTCCCTTTTGTTTTGGTTATATTTATTAAATTACATCCAGATAAAGAACCCCACTCTCTTCTCACAGTGGGGCGACCTGGCAACAGGTCGTCCCCACTCCGCCCCCTCCCCTCCTCTGAGGCACTGAGTAAGTGAGTGAGTGTCAGTGACTGACAGACACCTTCTCAGGCACGTAGCGGCCTGCCAAGTTGACTGTTGGGCGCCTGGGCGCGTATCTTAAATCCACTGACTGGAGTAACTGTATATTATCGTATTATCAAGTGACGGCAGCAATTTTTTTTTTGCGCCCCCGCTGGCGCCCCCTGTCAAGATGCGCCCTAGGCAGTTGCCCATATCGCCCATAACTCCGGCTCTGGCTTGAATCCCCTGGGAGAAGTTTTTTTAACGCCTTCTTTTTATCAGTGGCAACTTGCGGTCTGATTAACAAGTGATTCATTAAATTTACATGATTTATGCGTCATGTTGGCTCTTTTGATATATGTTTGTAGTAAAGATTAACTTAAGGACACCCACCTTCTTCTTAGGCGTAGAAATGGAATCGTGCTAGACGTTTAGGAGACCCCTAACACTGGCTCTCCTTCAGACAACTTAGGAATAAATGCACCTCGGCTGTAAGAAAAGCTCAATCTGAATATTTCGGTAACACTTTACAATAAGGGTACAACAATTAACTCTAATTAATGCAGAAATTAGCATTCATTAACAGGTAATTAACATTTAACTAATGCACCTGATAATCATTTACAAATGATGTTCACATCAACTAAGGCATTAATTTCTAAATTATGGTTTAATAGTTTGAAGTGCTGCATAAGGGATACTTAAGGGATATTTTGAACTTCACAATAAGGGATACACAGAAAATTTATAACTGTTCACTTATGGTTACGTAATGCTTATTCAGCTTAATGCATTAGTTACCTGCTAATTAACTGACAGTTAATGAAATAATGCTAGTTAATGTTAATTATTGTACCCTTATTGTAAAGTGTTACCAATATTTATTATCTTTAATTACTAGCTCATACTCAAACCCAGCTATGTTCTGGAGAGCAGTGAACTTAGAAAAAAGGAAGACTTCGAATACACTACCCACTAGTATAAGAATTGATGACTGTGTGATTTCTAATAGGTCCGACATTTTCCATGCCTTTAATAAGCACTTTGCAGATGCTACATATTTATTTGAGAAAGAATATCCTGGCCTTCTGTCAGTTGATGTTAGTTGTTTGAATGCTGGGAGCTACACTTCTTGTTTTTCCTTCCGCCCCTTCTATTATGCTGATGTTCTGAATGTGCTGCAGGCCTTAGACCCCAGGAGTTCCATTGGGGAAGACCAATTGGATTCATTCTTTCTAAAATTGGCTGCTCCAATTATTTCTGAGCCATTAAGGCATATATTTAAGTCATCCCTGACCACAGGAAGTTTTCCAATGTCATGGAAGTCTGCACATGTAATCCCCCTGCATAAAGAAGGTTCAAGAGATGACATGAACAATTATTGCTCCATCTCCAAATTGCCATGTTTCGCAAAAGTGATGGAATCCCTGGTAAATAATCAACTAAAGTCATTTCTTTCAACCTATTCTGTACTTAGCCCACGTCTGGTTTCAGAACAAGTCATAGCACAATTTCAGCCATTACACGAGTCACAAATCACATTATATCAGCATTGGACTAAAAGCAACACTGTGCAGCAGTTTTTGTAGATCTGTCCAAAGCCTTCGATACAGTTGATCACAACATGCTGTTAAGTAAACTGTTCAACATAGGAATGAGTGAAAGTACATGTGCCTGGTTTCATGACTTTTTGTCTGAGAGGCATCAGTGTATTAAATCAGGTGACACCAAATCAAATTTCTTGTTTATTATTAGGGGTGTGCCACAAGGTTCCATTTTGGGCCCTGTACTCTTTTCTATTTACATTAATGATAAATAGACAATTTACAACTTGCTTTTAATGAGCTTCAAAAATCTTTTAAATCATCTTATTTTAAATGTAATAAAAACAAAGTACATGCTGTTCTCCAGAGCCAGAAACATTGATTTTGAAACTTTGAATTTGTTCACTTTTGAGGGCTCTAGAATTGAAAGAGTCACTGAATATAAATATCTTGGTGTATAGATTGACGAGGATTTAACGTTCAAACACCATGTAAACCCCCTTGTCACTAAAATGCGACAAAAGATTGTTTTTTTTTGTACAGAAACAAATCCAGCTTTCCTTTATTCTGTAGAAAAAGAGTTGTTGAAGCTGTGTTATTATCAGTCATTGATTATGGTGATGTGATTTACAGACATGCTGCAGCTTCAGTTCTAAAGCCTTCGGACAGTGTACATCACTCTGCTCTTAGATTTATTACTGGTGATGGGAACAGAACTCATCATTGTGTTCTGTATGAGAAGGTTGGTTGGCCTTCCCTGGAAGAGAGGCGTAACAAACATTGGTTATTATATATCTTTAAGGCCCTCGTTGGAAAATAACCACCTTATATCTCAACCTTGTTAGAGTGGAAGGCTGGTAGCTATACAACTCGCTCTATTGATCTGTTACTTTTGAAAGTTACTAGAGCACGTGCTGAATTTGGTAAAACAGCTTTTTCCTTTGATGATATTGATGTATTTCTTCAATATTTCATGCTTTAATGGCTTTAATGTTAATAGTCTAATGCATTATTATGAATATTAGGTAAATCTATGCAGAATAATTTTGTCATGGGGGCTACTGTGTGTTTTGTGGGCCCAAATGGACTGTGGGCCCTTAGAATTGTCATCACCTTTCCCCCCTATACGACGCCGCTGACCTTGGGAGATCACTGAGAAGACACGCAGGCACAGTCCTTATCAAAACACATACATCAATTCAGATCACGTATTACACATCTCGTGAGACTTATGCCAAGTATGGCAACACTCTATTGTCAAAACAGAGTAGCAGTACAACTGTTGTGGGCAGGAAAACACTTGTGGACCAAGTGTTTCCCTAACCCTTGTAAATCTATCCTCAAGGAATGAACATATTCTCCAGAGTCTGATGCGATCGGGTTTATTGCAAGTCTCCCAAAGTGAAAAACAAAACCCAGGCTGGTCTGCGCAAACCACGTGTGGATCATTCTTCATCAATCACCTCATGCCAAATGACCACCGATTGTCCGCACCCTCACATTTATTAGCCTTTTGGGCATCCCTTTAGGCAGGATTAAACATGACTCTTTCTACCTCATCAAACATTACTTTCTGATTGGTTCATTGTCATATAGCAACACTCCACCCTTAGTTACAAGCTTGCCATTATATAACTGTGTAGATTCATTTTAGGCCTCCAGGGACGCTCGAAGACCGTATCTGAACCCCCAAACCTAGGGTTTACTTGAAGATCAGTGTGGATGCCCGAGTTATTTCCAGTATAAACTGGAGTGAGATGGCTCATATAATGAAGCTGCTGATTGGTTGACTACCAATATGGTCATTCCGTAAAATCAGCTCATCTTGCCAGCCTTGATCGGCCTGCTAGGGGCTTTGCTATCTTGGTTTTCTGACAGATTTATAAGTTTTTTGTTTTCCCTTCAGCTCCACATTCTTGCAGCAGTTTTAAGGGGCCACAAGAACCTGGCTGAGTTCTCTCTGTTGAACTGTGATTATAGTAATATGAATTTAGAACATTTTGAGATATTTTTCCCTCTACACTGTCTACATCCCTCTTCCTCAGATTTGTTCATTAACCAAATAACACAAAGAATCCCAGGACTAATTATCTCTTTACATATAACAATCTCACATTCTCACATTTCAGGAATGCATTTTATCTTGTCTCGTTTAGGTACGGTGTATTTGGCTTAGAGTCTCTACCAAATCTACCGAGATACAAGTACAAAAACCCAAAACCAGTGAAGTTGGCACGTTATGTAAATCGTAGATAAAAACAGAATACAATGATTTGCAAATCCTTTTCAACTTATATTCAATTGAATGCACTGCAATGACAAGATGTTTAATGTTCAAACTGAGAAAAATTTTTTTTTTTGCAAATAATCATTAACTTAGAATTTAAAGGCAGCAACTTATTGCAAAAAAGTTGGCACAGGGGCCTTTTTACCACTGTGTTACATCGCCTTTCCTTTTAACGACACTCAGTAAACCTTTGGGAACTGAGGAGACCAATTTTTGAAGCTTTTCAGGTGGAACTCTTCCCCATTCTTGCTTGATGTACAGCTTAAGTTGTTCAACAGTCCGGGGTCTCCGTTTTCGTATTTTACGCTTCATAATGCGCCACACATTTTCAATGGGAGACAGGTCTGGACTACAGGCAGGCCAGTCTAGTACCCGCACTCTTTTACTACGGAGCCATGCTGTTGTAACACGTGCAGAATGTGGTTTGGCATTGTCTTGCTGAAATAAGCAGGGGCGTCCATGAAAAAGACGCTGCTTGGATGGCAACATATGTTGCTCCAAAACCTGTATGTACCTTTCATCATTAATGGTGCCTTCACATATGTGTAAGTTACCCATGCCTTGGGCACTAATACACCCCCATACCATCACAGATGCTGGCTTTTGAACTTTGCGCGTATAACAGTCCAGATGGTTCTTTTCCTCTTTGGTCCGGAGGACACGACGTCCACAGTTTCCAAAAACAATTTGAAATGTGGACTCGTCAGACCACAGTACACTTTTCCACTTTGCATCAGTCCATCTTAGATGAGCTTGGGCCCAGCGAAGCCGGCGGCGTTTCTGGGTGCTGTTGATAATAGGCTTTCGCTTTGCATTGTAGAGTTTTAACTTGCACTTGCAGATGTAGCGACGAACTGTAGTTACTGACAGTGGTTTTCTGAAGTGTTCCTGAGCCCATGTGGTGATGTCCTTTACACAATGATGTCGCTTTTTGATGCAGTACCGCCTGAGGGATCGAAGGTCACATGCATTCAATGTTGGTTTTCGGCCTTGTCGCTTATGTGCAGTGATTTCTCCAGATTCTCTGAACCTTTTGACGATATTACGGACCGTAGATGATGAAATCCCTAAATTTCTTGCAATAGCTCGTTGAGGAATGTTGTTTTTAAACTGTTCGACAATCAGCTCACGCATTCGTTCACTAAGTAATGACCCTCGCCCCATCCTTGTTTGTGAATGACTGAGCATTTCAGGGAAGCTGCTTTTATACCCAATAATGGCACCCACCTGTTCCCAATTAGCCTGTTCACCTGTGGGATGTTCCAAATAATAATGTTCTCAAATGATAATGAGCATTCCTCAACTCTCTCAGTCTTTTTTGCCACTTGTGCCAGCTTTTTTGAAACATGTTGCAGGCATCAAATTCAAAAGTAGCTAATATTTGCAAAAAATTACAAAGTTTACCTGTTCGAACATTAAGTAACTTGTCTTTGCAGTGTATTCAATTGAATATTGGTTGAAAAGCATTTGCAAATCATTGTATTCTGTTTTTATTTACGATTTACACAACGTGCCAACTTCACTGGTTTTGGGTTTGTAAGTAGTAGGGTGAACCTGATTTTTGTCCTGCACTTCTGTGATACTTTGCTATTGAGAGTTTTTTCGGCATTTGTTTGTTTTTGACATTGTCCTGGTGGTGTTTGTTCAGATTTTTGTTATGAGATCTGATAAATGTTATCAGATGTTATCAGATTTTTCAGTCATTTGTGTTTTGTCCATTTGTTATTCAGGTTTATGTTGTGACATGTCCGGTTCATTTGCATGTGCGATGGACTTTTGAGGCTGAGGCGTCATCACTGGCAGAATATGGCGTCAGTTGCATCGGTATTCTACTCAGTCAGATCCTACCACACATGAATGTGGCTCGTCACTCTTTCTCTGTACAACACCCATTTTCTCATGTCCTTTGTGTTAGGAGTCATACCGCTTGGTTTGATGTTAGGGCAGTAAGTGGATTACTGTTCTTGCTATAGCAGCGTTTCTGAGCTCTCCGCTTCTTTATGAGCTGAGCTTGGATGTTGGTTGTTACCTTTGCTGCTGGTTTCAACAGCTGTTTTCAGATGGGCAGGGTTGTCCACGTCTGTCTGGATGACAGTCTTTGTGCAGGTGAATCTAAGATCTTGTCTCGTAGCATGTTCCGAATATTTAATAGGTTAAGATAAAAATCCTTTCCATCTCTTTTTGTTGTCTCTAACAGTTTTTTCGCACTCTTCACGGCTCTTTCTCTGAGGCCATTGGACTGCGGGTACTGGAGACTACTCCTTACGTGCAGGAAATCCCATGATGGGGTAAAGTCACAGAAAGCCTGACTCAAGAACTGAGTACCTGTTGTGTTCTGGGGTCCTGGCCTTTGGCCAGGACAGCATTTATGGTTTTAACAGTTTCATGTTCCTAGTTTCATAGTTCATGTCCAATTTTTCATGGCACAGTTTTAACAGTTTCTTGTATCAGGTTCAAGCATTTCATAATTCATGTTTATTGTCCATGTTTTTACTTTTCCATGTTTTTGTTTTAGCCAGGTCTGCCAAGCCACTCCACCGCTTGTCTGCGTTCCGCCCCGTGCCTTCGTTGTTGCACTTTTCAGAGCTCTGGTTGGCTTTGGTATTTCCCCCTTCCTTCTGTGCTGTGCTGGATTCGGGGCTGTCTAAGCTTAATTGGCAATTGACTGTTTTTAAGTTACTAACATTTACTAACACTCACTGGGTGGCGTAATTCTTAGATAGGCACATTACTAATACTACTAATTTAGACAGGGAGTTTATTGTCATGATTCCTGCTTTACTATTTCAAGTCTTGCTGTGCTTTTCTGTTCTAAACATTCATGCTGCTTTCAAACTGCATACTTAATTGGTACTGAGCACGCTCATTCAGAGAATGAGCAAGTCTTGTCATCCAATCTTAGTCCATGTCCAATGATCTTGCCATGCCTCTTGTTTCTCCTTCTCCAGGTGTTGCCCCTCATGTCTTGATTTCTTAGCCTTTATCTGGATGCGGTGGAAGTTGGCTGGCAGACAGTGTCTCAAGCTCATGTTCGTGTTTGGAAGTTTCATGTTCAAGTCTCGTCTCATGCTCATGCTCATGCTCATGCTCATGCGTTGTTCCAAGCTTCTTTCATAGCTTCTTCGCCAAGTCTTGTTCTAGTCTGTTTTTCATAGTCATTTTGTATATAGCCTCGTTATTTACATCATTAGTCTTTTATTTCTGTTCATGGTTATCCTGCCTGGAGTTTCCAGTGCTTTTGTTTTTTGTCGTTTTCTGATCCTTGGTTCTTAGCTCTGTGAAGCTCTCCTTAGTTTGTCTTTTGCAACCCTTTGGGCCAATTTTTTTGTTGGCCCTCGTGCCTGTTTGCTTTTGTTTTTAATAAAATCCCTTTTCCCTTCCACCTTGCATTTGGTGTCTTCCTGATCTCGCATCAGTACTGTTGTCAGAGTACAGCTTCCGTGGTATGCCATGTATTAAAGTGATGTTTTAGTTTGTTGATCACGCACAGGGATGATAAACTGCTGAGGTGGTCAATTTCAAACTATCCTGAGTAGGAGACTACGAGAACAAGATAGTAATGGTTGGTCCACTCAAATACGTTTGTAGTCACAACAGACCAGGGGAGATCAGGCACTGCATGTAGTTTTCGTGGTTCTTTTTGTTGATGGGGTTTGAGGCTGTTACAGATGCTGCAAGCCTGAATGGCATTCTCAATGTCCTCATTTAGTGATGTTCAGAACACACTTTCCCTTGCCCTTTTTTTAGTCAGATCTATGCCAGAGTGTTTTTTGTGCAAAACGTTCAAGTATTCTAAATGCAGGGATGCAGGAATAACCACCCTGCTTCCTTTCATGATAACATGGTCATCAACAGTGAGTTCATCACAGAAACCAAAAAATGGTCTTACCTCGTTGGGCATACTGCACACGTCTTGGCTATCCATTCTGAATAAAGCGTCTGTCTGTTTGGCGGGTTGTGTCTGCAGCTGTGTGCTCACGGAGCTCCCCGAGCTGCTGTGGAGATATCAGCTGAACGGATATGACCTCAAACTCATGCTGCTCCTCTTTTTTGGGGACTGACATTTTACCTTGGTGCGTGTGAGAGAGTATCAGCCAGGTAGAGGCATTTCTCTTTTCTGTAGAAGAAGGTCAAGTTGAATTTTTGCAGCCTGAGCATCATGCAATGTAGGTGTGCTAGAATCCTGTGAAAGGACTTGTTAGGGATTGTGATTAAAGGCTGATGGTTGACTGGTTTCAACTGGCTTTCCATAAATGTAGTCATAAAACTTGTAGCGAGCAAAAACCACTGCAAGTAACTCCTTCCCAATCAGCGCGTACCTCACTTCTGTTTGGGTCGGCGTGCGTGATGCGTACGCCGCGGGTTTGCCGTTGTGGAGGCAAGCAGCTCCTAAACCATGCTGGGATGCGTCGCAGGTGAGGGTCAAAAGTTTTTGTACATCATAAAAATGAAGCACATGTGGGCTTGTAACACATGTTTTGAGCTTGTCAAAAGCTTCCTATTGATGCTGAGTCCAGCTCTAAACTACATTTTTGTGCAGTAGCTGGCATAGTGGTGTTGACAGTTCAGTCAGGTTTGGCTTGAATTTCCCCAAGTAATTAATCATTCCTAAGAAACACTTGAGGGCTGTCTTGTCCTCTGAAGGTGGCATTTCACTTATCGCTGTTAGTTTTGTTGGATCAGATTTCAGTCCCTTGTCTGAGAACACATGTCCAACATAACTCACCTCCTTGAGCCTGAACTTACATTTATTTGGGTTGAGCCTGAGCTTCACCTGTCTGGCTCGTCAAAAACTTTTCTCAGGTTTTCGTCATGCTCCTCAACTGGCACATGGGTATCCCGCAAATATTTGCTCCATCGCTCTTTGGAAAACGTCAGAGGCCGTTTTAATTTCAAAAGGCAATCTTCGGAATTTGAGTCTGCCAAAAGGTGTTGTGAATGCTGTAAAAAGAGCATCGTTCAGTTTGAATTTCCAAAAGGAGCTTTTAGTGTCGATGACTGAGAATGTAGTGGCACCTGCCATTTGAGCTGCCACCTCCTGTGCGCATGGGGATGGTGAGGGCCCATCAATGCATTGTTTAGGTCTTTTAGATCTTTAGTAGGCATCCAAGTCTCAGGAAACTATGAGCTTGCTAGCTGGAGTTGAAGACATTGTCTGGTGTGGCTGGTCAGACTGATGCAGGAATGGCAGTCTCTCCCACATCCAGGACAGATGAATATAGTTGCTGGTCTGTCTGCCTGGGTTGAGACCTTTCTTCTTTGCCTCTTTGCCTCGGACTGTTGAGCAAGGGTCTCCTCAAAATTTGACAGCCCCTCTTTCACTGCCTGTCTCCAGGCTGGTCGGTCAGGGACAGTGGCTTCCCAGGTGTCCAAATCAATTTTAAGGGTTTTCAGGTCTCTCTTGCAGTCATCCTTAAAGCGGAGTTTGGGTCTGCCTGTGGGACGGGTTCCTTGCGTTAGCTCTCCATAGAGGAGGTCCTTTGGGATTCTTCCATCCTTCATGCGCACAACATGGCCAAGCCAGTACATGCTGGGAATCATGGCTCTGTCCAGTACGCTGGTGATTGTGACCTTGTCCTGCCAGGTGATGCCCAGGATGCGACGGAGACAGTGCATGTGGAAGGCGTTAAACTTGTGCTCCTGTTTTGCTCTCATTGTCCATGCCTCGCTTCCATAAAGGAGAGTGCTCATAACACAGGCCTTGTACACTTGGACTTTTGTGTGCTCAGTCAACTTGGCATTTGTCCAGACTCTCTTGTTGAGTCTGGCTATTGTGGTAGCGGCTTTGCCGATGCACCTGTCTAGGTCTGTGTCCAGAGAGAGAGACAGAGATGGTAGAGCCTAGGTACTTAAAGTGGACAACTTCCAGTGCTTGATCAGAGAGTCTGATGTTGGGTGGAGAGCCTGTATCCTTACCCATGACTTGTGTTTTCTTCCGGCTGATTGTCAACCCAAAGGCCTCACATGCCTAGCTGAAGCAGTCCATGAGCAGATGGAGCTCCTCTGCTGTATGGGTTGCGATTGCTGCATCGTCCGCGAAAAGTAGAAAATGGAGGCATTTCTGCTAGACTTTGGACTTAGCCTTAAGCCGGACGAGGTTATAGAGTTTGCCGTCTGATCTGGTTCAGAAATAGAGGGCTGAGGGCTGATCCGAAGGCGTGCCTCAGCAGGACAGCGAAGAATATTCCAAACAATGTCGGAGCGAGGACGCAGCCCCGTTTCAAACCGCTCTTGATCGTGAAACTCTCTGATGTTGAGCCATCGAAGACTACGGTGCCAGTCATGTCATCATGGAGGGATTTGATGATGCTCAGCAGCCTGGACGGGCACCCTATCTTTGGTAGGATCTTGAATAGGCCATCCCTGCTGACTGTATTAAAGGCCTTCGTCAGGTCTATGAAGGCTATGAAGAGCGGTAATCTTTGCTCTCTGCATTTCTCCTGTAGCTCTCTGAAAGACCATGTCGATGGTGGATCTGTTTGCACGGAAGGTACACTAGGATTCGGGGTAGACTCTCTCTGCAAGGACCTGGAGTCTCTTCAGTGCAACTCTTGCAAACATCTTCCCAATGATGCTCAGGAGTAGGAGTAGTTGTTCCAGTCACACCTGTCACCTTTGTTCCTGTATAACGTGACGATGTTGGCATCCCTCGTGTCTTGTGGTACTTCCCCCTACCTCCAGCACAGGCAGAGGAGATGGTGCAGCTCTTCAGCCAGGACGTCTTTACAGCACTTCAGAATCTACGCTGGGATAGCGGCTTTCCCCAGACCTTTGCCAGTTGCGAGGGAGTCCAGGAACACCGACATAGCTGAGTTATACGCAGCTTCCCTCAGGTATTCCCATCTCTTTTGGGCCTTTTCGCTCTGTGGGCCTAGTAGACACTTTTCAAGGGCTGCGGCAAACTCTTCTACCTTGGTTGGGTTTCGCGTGTTGCTGGTGCTGATGCGGGGTCTGCCAGCTCTCTTTGTGCGACAGATTCTTCTGGCCTGTAGTTTCACTTTGCTGCACACCAACGAATGGTCCGTATTGCAGTCAGCACTCTGGTAGCTGCGGGTGAGTCTGACGCATGGTAGGCTGGAACGCCTGATGAGGACCAGGGGCCGGTTGCATAAAATTAGACCCAGTCTTTGACTTAAATGTAATTTTAAGTCAGACTTACTATAGACTATTAAATATGCCTGTTGCATAAAACCTGTCTTTGAGTGACTTATTTAAGCCTAACTTGGATAGCCGGTCACGCTATGTATCATGGTTAAAATAAGACACTTCGCAGAGGAGAAAAACATGGCAGACAAAATAGCGACACTCAGTGGCAGCGGGAGATCACCGCACTGAAGTGCAACGGAAAACCTTTTCGTTGCTGGAAGAGTATAATGCCGAAAGAAGTCTTTTATTCAATAGTTATAATCAAGCGAACGGAAATTTGACACGTCATTAAATTAGGGGAGAAAATTACAGAAAAGGCAAACGGTATCAACGGTCCTGTGAACCGTAAAAGATGTTCAAAAACATTTTAAAAATACAGTGCAAGAATCCAAAGCTGCTTTCACACCGGAAAGCGTTTCGCGTGTATTTGCGTCTTTGCATTGACTTTGAAGGTAATCTGTCTTGCGAAAAATTCATTTCGTGTCCGGTGTGAAAGCAGCTTAAGACAGAAATATGGAAGAGAAAAAAAATCTAGCCACCTAGATTTGGCCCCCTCCAAAACTACAAAACAAATACAAATAAAAAAAAAAACTGCTGATAATCCTGTTTCCAATGTACAATATTTTTTGTCCTTTTTTGTTAGAAAAACAATAAATGTTGCTGTATCTTCGTGTCCTCGAACAGGTGTTCTAAAATTGTGTTGCCATGGCAACAAAGCTCTCATCTCAGGGTTCGCCAGGGGGAGAGGTGGCTAATTGTTATGCCTCACATCAAGTCAGTCATAAGCTTTATGCAACAGACAGTTTTAATTAGACTAGTTCAACTTGACAATTTAAGACCGGTCCACAGTGAAAACCAGTCTTAAACTCAGTTTATGCAAACGGCCCCAGATCAAGTTGGTGCCAGTGCTAGGACCTGGGGTGTCTCCAGGAGACTCGATGTTGGGGCTTGGAGTTGAAAAAGGTGTTTGTGACGCAAAGGTCATGATGGCAGCAGAGTTCCAGCAGGTGCTGTCCGTTTTCATTCATGCGTCCAACACCAAAGTGACCCAGACAGGAAGGCCAGGTCGTGTGGTCGGCACCCACTCTGGCGTTGAAATCGTCAAGGACGAATAGCGAGTGTGTGTCCGGAACATTTCTGATGGCAGAGCTGAGATCGTCGTAAAATTTATCTTTTGCATCTGTGAAGGAGATAATTCAATTCAATTCAATTCAATTTATTTTGTATAGCGCTTTTCACAGAGACTGTCACAAAGACGCTTTAAAAAGGCAGTGCCCAGCCTATTCCCCACTACAGCAAATGAGGCAAAAAACTCCCAGTAGGGATTAAAATCCTCCAACAGTGGTGAGAAAAAACTCCCCAGTGGGAAGAAATCTCAGGAGGAACCCGGCCATAGTGGGTGAGCCCATCCTCCGCGGGCTTGCTAATTAAGAACAAAAAAGTAAAAAGGGAGTGAAACGACAGAAGAGTTCCATTTAAGTCCATCTAAACAGTGGCAACGGTAGCTTCAGAAAGTGGCAAGTCGAGGATGGTGCTGGACTGGACCAGGGCCGGACCGGATCGGACCAGGACAGCAGGACAGCAGCAGCCAGCGCTCATGGTGAGGGACAGGGCTCATACGGTCCAAGACTCAGGGAAGTGGAGGGAAAGATCCTCGGAAAGAGACACAGAAGAGAGGGATGTGAGGCACTGGATAACTACTGCATGATAATAAAAGTACCGTCCTCTGTCATGTGCCAAGTGAGAAGTTATAAGCAGACTGGTCAGGAAACAGTCAACACCCCTCCATCCACTTCCTGCAGCACAGAGGCCCAACACTTATTCCAGGCTGTTAGATCACTTTTAAGAGTTGGGGCGACTGGTCCAGCTGCACCATGAAACTGTAGGGACAGGATTCTCTCAGTTCCCTCTGTTGGTGGGATGATGGATCCCAGCAGGCTGTTCTAGACCGCAAAGCCAACACCGTGTTCCCTGGTCTTGTCTGGTGCCTTCCCTTGCCAGAAGAAAGTGAAGTCCTTCTCTCTCACGGAGCCTGAGCCAGGGAGTCTGGTTTCTTGGAGGGCAACAATGTCTAACTGCAGTCTGCTTAGCTCCCAGTCGATAACGGCTGTCTTGCGGGTGTCACTAATGTCTTGGAGATTGTCTAAAAAACCTGGAGTCATTGTTTGAACGTTCCATGTGCCCAGCTTCAGGGCAGCAAACTTCGTTTCGTTTCTCTTTCTATTGGTCTTCTTGTTGCTTGGTGCGTAGTTGACGATCCGCTTGTCGGTTTTCACCCTAAACCCCACGCACCCAGTGAGGTTAACGGACCGTGGCGAGGCAGCTCCTTACTGGCTGGGGGCTGCCCAGCTTGAGGCAGGCGGTAGCTGCCCAATGAGGAGCAATGGCCTCTCCTACCGTCGGAAGCAGCCCTTGGCGTCCAACTCTACGCTAATCAAGCTGAGGACTTATAACCGCTAGACTGCTGCCTCCTGTGTTTTGTCGATGCTATACAGCGAAGCTGTAGCGTCCTCTCCAGTGTGCAGGGGCCTGGGTAGATGATTATGGAGGACAGACTGTTAGCCACGCAGTAGATCCCCCCCTCTCCACGTCGCCAATAGAAAGGCAGATGCCAGTACACATGGTTCCTGTGCCATCGCAGGAGTTGCTGGAATGGGCTGAATACAGCGTCGAGCCGCCTTAGGGACTCCGGCTCCGGATTTTCTGTCAGAGTTTACTCCCTTAGCCTTATTCTCTCCCGAGATTCCTACAAGGCAGTAGAGCTATTTGCCCATAGCTGGGGGTTTGGTTTGTGAGGTATCAGGGCGTATCCACACACCGGTGGGCCTGCAAGCTACACGTCTGGAGGCCAAACCTCCTCCGAGTCCTTGCCAGTTCTGCCTGAGTCCGCGAGGTACTCAGTTGCCCAGGTGATGGCACGGGGAGCCACTGGAGCATAGGCCTAGTGGTGGAGAGGTTATGTACTGGCAGGGGAAGACTTACACAGTTGGTCCCCCTTTTCGCATAAATGCTAGCTAGCGGTGTTAGCTGAAAGCGAGAAGTAATAGCACTACTCTACAACTAGCACACTAGGCACATCACACCACCTTAGCCACCACTTCTTTTTGATCTATACAGATGCGAACATCATCAGTCTCTCTTTTTGGTGTGTGGCAACCATGTTAGAAACCCATACTGTGGGCTCATCTACAGGTTCATTCACCCTTAAATCTGGCATTCTCTGAAGCTTTTGTTTTACTTTTTTCTGCATTGCTACAGGGATGCAATGTGGGGGGTTAACCACCAGTGTCACATCAGAATTCACTTTCATATTGTAAGTTACTGGCAATTCACCTACTTCATCTTTAAGGAGATCAGCAGCTTGTGCAGTTTGTCATTTTGCCTCACGTCTTTGTATGTATCATGGAAAAAGACACTGCATTTAGCTGCTGTGTCTATCTTTAGTGAGACCTGTGTCATTAGCAATCACAGCACAATGTCCTTCCTTTTTGCACAGAGTTCATGTCAAATTCCTCATGTAGTGACAGGACTTCAATGGTGAAAGTGTCCTCGCTATCATTCTGTTTTTGCTGACAACTGATTCACTTGCCTGTTTGATTTGCCTTGTTTTGCAGACCAGCTTTGATTTTTGAAATGGTTATGCTTTTTACAGTTACGACACTTTTGTCCGAAAGCTGGACATTGCTCACGTTTAGCTGGGTGCGTGCCTCCACAATTCTTGGAGCCTGAAATCGTTCGTCAATGGATTTTCTGACTTTGCTGCGTACTTAGATTTACCTTAAAATTTGCTGCTGTGTATAATCTGCAAAGCATTTACAATGGCAGTCAACATGTTTTGGTGCAGCAAGTGCTTTACTGTGTTGTTCAGTGAGTTCATGAATCTGACAGATACATACAGCTTTAGCTAAGGTGAGGTCAGTTTCTTTATGCAAAGATCGTCTGGCACTATCACTGCTAATTTCACAAACCAGTCTGTCTCTAATAAGCTCGTCTTGCTATGCACCAAAATTTGCTTGGTTTCTTAGTGTACTTACATATATTTTAATAATCTTGCCTAGTTTTCGGTATCTAGTATTGAAGTTATGCCTCTCCATTATCACTTTAGTCTCCAGGTTACATATCTCTTTGAATTTTCTTTTTAGATATTCAAGGTCTTCCCTGGACTCCGCCAGGATTACAACCCCATTCTCGTTCAACATGACAACAGGTGCATATGTAAACGACCGCTCCCTCTCAATAGCCTTGTCTCCCGCAAGATTGAGGATTATATAAGATTTCGTCTTGTCAGGTTTGTTGCTGTGTGCAGCGGCAATGAATATTTCATATTCGCATTCAAACTTGAGCCAATTCTCAGCCATATTCCCATCAAAAACTAGAGGGTCTGGACGTCTGAATCCGTCCGCCATTTTTTTCGTGTGGCCTTGATACAGTGGTAGCTTTTTCCACATTCTTACCGCCTCCAATGGATTGTGCAAAAGTCGTGTTCACTCCGGGAGGTATCCCACTTCTGACACCATGTTCATATATTGACTGGGAATCATTAACAACGTTTGACTTGACATTTATTTAATGTGCCCCAGGAGTTTACTGGGAAGACATGCAGGCATAGTCCTTACCAAAACACATACATCAATTCAGATCATGTCTGACACATCTCGTGAGACTGATTCCGAGTACGGCAACACTCTATTGTCAAAACAGGGTAGCAGTACAACTGTCTACAGGGGGCAGAAGTGCAGAGTGCCCAGAGAGGACCACAAGAGGAAGTATGGCTGAGTGGACACCCTACTTAAAGCCTCTTGACCAGTGTGAGGTAATAAGGAAGAAAGACCTTGCTCCAAATGTGATTACATGACTGTCCAATCGGCGAGGGGCTACTGCCATGGCATAATGAATTGTGGGTTATTAAGTTAGCAGAGATGTTGACTTGCAAAAAGTACTCATAAAGGTCTCAAAATGTCAGTGAGGAAGCCCTCAAGTGCTTTACAACTCGACAGTGGCACAGCTCTAAACTCTCAGAGACTTAGCAAGCACAAGCCAAAAAGTCTGTGAGTCCAGAAACAATTGGTTCTGGTGCCTCTTCTTATTATACCCCCCGCAGCCAAGTTTAGTTATACCCCCCGCAACGAAGTTTATTATACCCCCCGCAACGAAGTTTAGTTATACCCTCCGCAACGAAGTTTATTATACCCCCCGCAACGAAGTTTAGTTATACCCCCCGCAACGAAGTTTAGGGGGGTATACTGGATTTACTTTGTCCGTCCGTGTGTGCGTGCGTGTGTCTGTGTGTGTGTGCGTGCGTCTGTGCGTCCGGACCTAGATCTCATAACCTACTCATCCGATTTTGAAAATTTTTTCTCTTGCTGGAAGGTCTATTGACTGTGGTACTGCCAGACTACTTGTTGTTGCGGGGGGTATCCTGTAAGCCATGCTTACTGACTAAATCTAGTTGTTACTGTTTTAGCCATGTACTGTAATTATTCAGAAACATGAAAGCAAAAACACATGAAGGGACAATATCATTCATGCTATGGAAGTTATTGCTAGTTCAATTTTCTGCATAATGAAATCTGCTAGAGGTTTATGACTAAAAGAACAAACAGGTCAGGAAAAAAAACAAGAATTTTACCTATAGCAGTTTCAGTTGTATGGAAGTAATGGGTAATAATTTTATTCAGCTCATGAGAGTGCATTATCGCCTCGTGTAAACACTGGGCCAAGTATGCCTTATAAAATTGCATTTAATTAACAATCTGTGAGCAGACAGCTTTAAATTCATGTTGCATTTTCACATTTTGTGGCAGTGTGAACATGCAACCATCTGCTACACTGCAGAAGTACAGTATATCAGGGATACCCAGGCAGCTGTTTAGTGCAATTGCAAAATCCACTGTACTGTCTGAGTAAACATGTACTTAACTCCTGTATCATAATAATATGTTAATGTTGGCGCAATGATGGTAAACTGGAAGGTGGCTATTTATTGGACTTCTGGTTTACTTTGTGGATCTAGGAAAGCCTGCACAGACCATTCAGGAATGTGGAAATAACGTGGATGATTATTTTCGGCCCCACAGAAATGTGACCTCAGCCTATGGTGTCAGCCATTACGATGAAGTGATGATACAGTATATACATGTACTTAAGCCTTGTATCATGGGCTACACACTACAGCTTAACTGGCACAAATTTAGTGTCAGGAAAATAGTTTCCCATGTCACCATTGACTTTGATGGTCGGTTTTTTGAGATGCCAAATGCTGAGGCCGGAACTAAATGAAGAATAGCAAAATATGAGACAAACACTGACAGAAACCAGAGAGGGATTCTCGCGCTTCCAAAGGACCTAGATCCAGCCCGTGAAACAATAAGGAAGCAAAGCAAGTACAAAAGAGCGAACAGAAAGGGAAAAAATCTCAGAAACCGAGATAAAAAGAATTAGCACCAGACGGTGCCCAGAAAGAGGAAAAACAGAAAGATTCCCTTGCTATCCAGCGCTTTCCTCTTTTGCAGCTAATACCTCAATAACTTTCTCACTAGAGACCTTACCAACTAAAGTGCAAACAAAACACTGACACTGTAGCAAGGGCAGTGAGGCGGAACTTGGGCTGAAATAGAATTCGGGCGCCGCCCCTAATTAATGCCAGCTGGCCCAAGAGTCAGATTGTGGGCAAACCGATATCGTCCCGGACGAGAGCAACCAAGAAAGCTCTCAAAGCCACCACCAGCCTCCAAAAACATGACAATTGACAAGAAGTAGCATTACCATGACTCATGCTAAATACCTTTGAGCCATTATGTCTTACAGACAAGCTTATTTTTCATGTGGCAATAGTCAAGAAATCCAGTTCTTTATGGAGAAGGCAGAGGCGTACTTTGCCATTAGGCAAGGTAGGCAATTGCCTGGGGCCCCCAACATCCAAGAAGCCCACTACAGACCTAAAAAAATGTAAAATTAATATATTTGGTTTCTTTTATTTTTGACTCTTTCTTTATCTATCCCGTCATTCTAAAATCTATATGCTAAAATTGCATCAGGGAATTTCAATTATTCATGAATTGCTGGGCTAATCTCCCCCTGTATTATAACAGTGGACTATTCCAAGAGCACGTCTAGGGAATTACGCTATGGAAACTATAGGCTGTAGGTTGTATATAACGACCGACCGAGTTTGTTCACATTCAGCACCAAATTTAATGCCAGGGTTCTAGCCAGAAATTTTATTGAACGTACTGGAGCCATTACTTCTCGTGATGTCACGAACCTGGTCACGTGGGTTTGTTGGTTTGTGGTCATGTGGGTTCAGGAATACCTCTCCAACATATTCCTGATAGAGAGCCGAAAAAATCTGCTCGGATTGATGTAATTCGATGCAAGAACTGGATGCCGTCGACCCACTAGCGTGTTTGTACTGTTCACTTTCTGTCGGGTCAGTTGCAAGTTATTTTCCATCATTTTTACCATGACATTTTGCCAAGTTTTCCCTTTTTATTATTCGGTCATGGCAAGGGATTGATTTTTTTTTTTGCTGGGTAATTCGATAAATTCTTGCTATCGGAAAGTAAGGAACCTAAGTGACAGTTCGGATATTAGTGTAGGAAAGCATTCTGTTTTCAACCTTCATCAGTATCGACTAAGATCAGTATTTTTTCGGCTTGAATTTTGGGTACCCAGAGGAACATTCGAGTATGTAAAAACGTCCATCGTACATCCAGTCAAGAAAATTTAGAGTTAAATGTCTACTGCAGCTATAATGGCGCCAGCCTTGTTACTGATGACACGCCAAGTGGCTTGGGAATGCGCAGTATATGCATTCGCGATATTAAATATTAATCATAAATTCTGAACCCCCTTTTCACGAATAAAACCCCCAAAAATATATTGGCGCCTTTTAAAAATCGTTCTGGTAAACGTACGAATGTGGATTACTGATCAATGATGATCAACAAATGTTGAATTTTTGTTCGATGGAGGAAAATCAAGTGATGATGCAGCCGACCCAGACCCAAAGAAGGGTCGTTCCTCCAACCTTTCAGCTCGTAAGGATCCGGAAGCCTACACAGACCTTCGTTGTACTTAAGCTAAAAGAAATATCTTGCCATCGCGGTACGGTCAAGGTTTTGTACATATTCAGAGACCGCCGAATCGGTTCCCCTGTTTTGTTGTATTGATTTACACTTGCCAACCACGCTAATGCGTAAGGCTGAATCGCAAACCGAAGGAATCAGGAGGATCTAAATGAATAATTAACGCTGTGCTCTTACGCATCACTGAGGTCACAAAATTATTTCAGTGGCTAAAAGTTTCATTCCGTTTCCCCTGTAAAGTTAATTTGGGTAAAAGCATTGTGCTGTATTACCGGTTAATATATGTCACCATCTCAGCAGTGCCATATAATTTTTTTCCCGAATAAATTTTGTAACATACACAAAACACTGGCAGCGACGAAAAAAATACAAAAACCACTTAACACAGAGCCCTATAAATAGCTTACCGTTTTATGATCATTTAATTGCCTTTTTCACCCGCTCAGAGAGTCCGTCTTTGGCCCAGGACCCAATCCCAGCAATATTGATTTTCCTCTTTCATCCAAGGGTTTTGCGCATAATTTCTGGTGTTGAAATGCCTCACAAAAGCCTTGGTTTTTTGCATCAAATTAAGGTCTGGTGTAGGTTTTCCCATGCTGATCAACTCAAACTTATTGAATATTAATGTCCTTCGTAAACTCGGAACGATATTCACAGCTATCACGAACCAACAACTCAGGTTAACTCGCTAGGTTGTTTACCGACGATTTTTAAAAAATTTTTAAAAATTGTGCTGGCTTGTGATTCGCCTGGGGAACAGCGGACGGAACCTGTCATAATATTTGATAAAATATTTGATAAAATTTGATAAAACTAGGTCGATTAGTACAGTGTGAAGCCATCTGTGATGTTCCCGATACTGGTACTGGTCACCTATCTGTAATGTACCGGCCGCAATTTTTTGCGTACCAGCGGATTTTTCCAGCGTACCGGCATGCGACTTTTGCCTTTGTCAGCGTACAGGCCTGGTACGCTAAAATGGCCAGGCTAGAACTATGAATGCTGATCAAAAGCAATGTCATTTATGAAGAGATGGGTTGTGACATCAATGAAATTGGCATTTGTAAAGCGAGATTATACAAACATTCAGAGAGAGTAAAGAGTTACCACATGAAACATGCACTAGAGCCGCTGAAAAGAGCCTGGAAAAAGACCCTGCTAGTATCAATATGTAACCAGGGTCCTAACGATAGCCTTGAACAGCTACGGCATCCAAAGAGAAATAAGTGGAGCGAAGAAGCTCTCCAATTAGCGTTGCTCTTTAATAAATACAACCTGCTCCATTTCGCCACTCACTTGTTTGTTTCCCCAATAACTAAACGTGAGATCCCATATCCCTACTCAAAAATGGTAGCGTTAGCTATCTTACGTCAACTAACTGGCAACGAACAGCTGCGATGATCATCTAGAGAAACCGGAGAAGAGTAAGAGCACCCTGGTGAACATTAGTCTTTATTACATCTAAACCGAATGAAGGACTCACCTCCCCAGACTTCACCATCCCGAATTAGAAGTTTTTTATGCTTTGCCGGTTTCTCTTGGCTGTAATGGCTGCATTGGCTGGGTACCTAGCTAGCTTCTGCCAGAGTTCTGGGATAACGTGATTATAAATCAGGGGAAATGAGTCGTTCATTCCGCTTGGTAGTATTAATGAAAGACTAATGTTAATAACCACTGGGCTTTTATCTTTCTCCGTTTTCTCTTGGCTGTTTGTAGCTGTTTGTTGTTGTCAACGTAGTCCTAGATAACCACTGCTACCATTTTTGAATAGGGATATGGGATCTTGTAATTCGGGCAGGTGGTGGGGGATAGTTTAACTGTGTTTTCGGTGTGGAGGCTGGCCTGACCGCAGTTGTTTACTTCAGAGTAATGTTAACTAGAGAGCTTCTTCTTTCCTCTGATTTCTCTTGGCTGCCGTAGCCGTTCGAGGCTAACATTGGAACACGGGGATCATAGCAATACTGTCGGAAATGTGGCTTAATCAAGTCATAATGGTTCAGAAATTAAAATGTGTTACGTTTCTATGCATCTTTTTGTATTACCTTGATGAAAAGGTTGTCATGTTTTTGGTTTTTGGTCATGTATATGTGCTGGTATTGTGTTCATGATTATTGTCTTTTATTTATTCTTTTTGGTTATTGAAATGCTTAGGTTTTAGTTCATTCCATTTCTCAGTTCCATTGCACTTGTCTCCCCTGTCTTGAGATCTAGTTGGTTCTGTCCATCTTCCCCGTCTGCGTGCTCACTGACTTTGGGTGATTTAAGTGAATTCTGGTGTTTAGAATATTCCTTCGAATCTCGTTTTCTTCCTTCGTCCTTCTGTTCTGATTACTAACACTACTAACATTTGTATTTAGTATTATAGTTTAATAACCTAACTAATCCATGTATAAATAAGAATACTAACTTACTAATGAGCACCCTAGTTTAATTTGTTAAGTTGCACCGCTACTAATAGACTAATTACCTCTCCGCAATTGCCCTGCTCTATTCTCTGCCTATTGCCTGTCGCTGTCCTCTCCTGTGCTTCAGCGAGAATCTCTCGCACGTGCTTAATCACTCTCCTGCGCTTGTTATCTGTGCACGTAGAACTCCTGGACCGAAGCTGTTTAAATGTCACAGACTGTTTGCGTGATTCCCGTGCGTATTTGGTCTTTCGCCAATTTTCGTGGTGAGGACTTCCCTCATGTGATTCTCCGGATGTAATTAGCTCCATTCCTTACACCTGTCTCTGTATAGCATGTGACCTTCCCTGCAAGGTTATTGTAGTTTTGAAATTTTCATTAGTTTTTATTTTTATTTAGTTTTACAGTTTGCTTTTTTATTTCAGTTTAGTTTTAGTTAGCTGAACGAGTGATTAAGCAGTTTTAGGTTTAGTTTTTATTTTGAGGAATTCACTAGTTTCAGTTTAGTTTTTATTTAGTTTTAGTCTTAGTTTTTCAGCTATTCGGAGGATGGCCTTAATTTGTAGAAGCTGAAAAGGATAAAAGAATGTATGACAGCAAATATGTTTTTACCAAGTCCTTTATTAATCCTGTATTCTTTAACCATCATCTTTTTTAACATGTGACACTGATGATACTAATATAACTGGGGAAAAAAATCCAATGAATATCACCCCATACAGTCATTCATGCTCAGTTATTTCCGCAGCTTTTGCCATGTTTGAGAGCTAACCATCTTCTTCACTGAATGTGCGCAAGGCAGTTGCTTGGTTTTCTGGGGCCCCTGACAGAATATCGGTGTGGGCCCCCGCCCCCGACTTTTCATTGCCACTCTTTAACGACAATATATCATGATGTTATTCATTATTTTTCTGTTTCTCAGTGTTCTTGACAGTGCCTAATGCAATACACCCAATTTTTCCTTTTTTAAAATTACAACTCAACAAAGAGAGTATCGATACGTGAATTATGAATTACTAGTTGTCTTAATCACTAATTTACTCACCATCAAAAACATATTCAGACAGTGGTGGTGAGGATCTATTGCTGGGTCAGGTTCAGATGAAGTGACTACAGCTGATTCTGAAGTAGCAGTGCATAAAGGTTTAATTGTTTCATTTCATATCACTTTCGTAAACATTTATGGTTATGTTCCATGGAACAACTGATGAAGAACTAACCTACCGAATCTTGGAATAAACAGGATCTAAATGGGCCTCTCAGCACCATAGCTCTAAGCACACAGCTTCACTTTGCTATTGTTAGGAGGAGGGCAAGCTCTGTAAAATTACCCCCCGCGTGAGCAAGACTTATGTCAACAGGCTAAAGTTGCAGTTTAGTTTTAGTAAACAATAAAGGTAAAAGTAATGTCAGCCTTGACAAGCAATTATTTAAGTTACACCTAAGGTTACCGCACTGCCTACTTGTAGTTCGCAAGCCAAACCTAGTGTGTACAGTCAATAACAGCTAGAGAGAGCTGAGTATGCAGTAACCACTCATAAGAACGGAGGAACGTGTCCTAGGCTGCTGCAACCAAATGTTTTGATGGCATATTATGATGGCTGGCGAATGATAACCTTACCGATCTTTTCTGTAGATGATACCGTTAATAACTGAGTAATGTCATTCTTGTCAGGCGGTTATTTACTCAGCTGACTGCATGTTACATTAACGTAACGTTGTGCAGCTGAACAGCCAGCCTGAACAGCTAACTTAGCAAGCTAGTTTAATACTCTCACCTCTCTTTGAAAATAATTTTGTAATGTTCTGGACCCCTGCTTTGCTCTTCATGTCCTCTCTCTAGTCTTTTCTGGCTTCCAGATTTATGTGCGTTTGTTTGTTTGCTCTTGGACATCATATTCGCAAGGACGGTGATCCCTGTTTGCTGCCTCAGTTCGCGACCACGCCAGCAAAAACGCACAGACAATTTTCCAATACAAGCATGAAGCATGGATTGAACCATTTTTAAAGAAGGGGGTTACTGAAATGTATTTCATCAATATTGCATGCCTTAATGGCTTTGTTTAAACTCTAATGCATTAGTATTAATATTAGGTAAATCTATGCAAAATAATTTTGTCATGGCATCTACTGTGGGTTTTGTGGGCCCCAATAGACTGTGAGCCCTTATGACGGCGCTGAATTAGAGAAGTAGTGGAGCTCCACTCCTTCGTGCTTTTCCAGCTAGACCCTTTTGGCTGAATTGTGCATGTGAAGCATCATCTTCGGCTGACACCTGCAGCAACTACGGCAGCTAATAGCCGCTATGCTGCCCCCCTCTGGAAGCAACTGGTTAACTCTGACTGAACAGGACAGTAATCGAGGGAGAAAACGAAACTATCAACGAAAAAGTTTTAGTTTGTTTTGTATTGTAGTTTTTATTTAGTTTTCGTTTTTTAAAAACTGACATTTTTATTTTTATTTCAGTTAACTAAATTATTTTTTCACAGCTAGTTTTAGTTTTAGTCTTAGTTTTTGTTAACTATAATAACCCTGCTTCCCTGAGTGTATATAAGCAGTCTTTTCACTCACTGTCAGAACGTTGATCAATCTACTGGATAGTCCGACCTTGATTCTTGCCATAGCCCTTTTTGTACTGTTTTTGTCTTTCTGGATTTTGACCTATTTTTGTATGACCACGAGTTCTGTTTGGATGCCCTGTGTATGACCATTGGCTTTGCCCTTCGACTACAACTTTTTGCCTATCGTTTTTGTACCCCTGCCCATCTGACTTACTGGTTCTGACCCCTGCCTGTCTAGTCGATACTGTTATTGGATTTCATATTGTGGCTTGGCAATTCCTGTGTTTTTTGGCTTTGACCCGGACTCCATTAAAGGCATGCCTTTTTTGGATTCCTGTCTCTCGCGTGTGGTTCCTGAACTGTACGTCACAAAGGAAAACAAGACTTAATGTAGTTATTTTACAGTCTGTATTTAAAAAAAAAAGAATTTAAAAACTAGGAGTGAGCTTTTTGCTTTTAGTTAAATGAGATTTGAAAAAGGGTAGAGGGCACCATGCTTCTGTTTGCTTTAGGGCCCCTAAATTGCGAAATCCATCCCTGGGAGAAGGACAAGTTCAATTCAATTTATTTTGTATAGCGCTTTTCACAGAGACTGTCACAAAGACGCTTTACAGTGAGAGTTTAAAGAAATAAAAAGGCAGTGCCCAGCCTATTCCCCACTACAGCAAATGAGGCAAAAAACTCCCAGTAGGGAGAAAAATCCTCCAACAGTGGTGAGAAAAAACTCCCCAGTGGGAAGAAATCTCAGGAGGAACCCGGCCATAGTGGGGGAGCCCATCCTCCGCGGGCTAGCTAATTAAGAACAAAAAGTAAAATGGAGTGAAACGACAGAAGAGTTCCATTTAAGTCCATCTAAAGTGGCAACGGTAGCTTCAGAAAGTGGCAAGTCGAGGATGGTGCAGGACTGGACCAGGGCCAAACCGGATCGGATCAGGACAGCAGGACAGCAGCAGCCAGTGCTCATGGTGAGGGACAGGGCTCATACGGTCCAGGACTCAGGGAAGTGGAAGGAAGATCCTCGGAAAGAGACACAGAAGAAAGGGCTGGATAACTACTGCATGATAATAAAAGTACCGTCCTCTGGCATGTGCCAAGTGAGCCTGGTCAGGAAACAGTCAACACCCCTCCATCCACTTCCTGCAGCACAGAGGCCCAACACTTATTCCAGGCTGTTAGATCGCTTTTCATTTTCTAAACAATAGTACCATATGGACCTCCCCGGTGACTAAGGCTATAGCAAGCCCCACTGGTGCCGTGTAAGTGCAATCTCAGTGCCACCGGTTCCACATGGATTTAAGCAATTTTAACGACCAAAAGCTAGTAACCTTCATCCATTTAATGCAGCGCAGAGGCCCTGAATTCCATCCGACCAAGGCTGCGTAATTTTTCAATCAAATACCACCAACACCATGTGGACCTACCCGGTGACTAAGGCCGTAGCAAGCCCACCGGTGCCGTGTAAGTGCTATCTCAGTGCCACCGGTTCCACATGGATTTGCGTAACACTACACCAGTACCATATGGACCTCCCCGGTGACTAAGGCTGTAACAAGCCCCACTGGCACCGTTAATGCATGCTCAGTGCCACCGGTTCCACATGGATTTACTTAACTCAGGCTTCCAATAGCTTATGAACCCATCAACTAGGTTTTAGTCAGTCAGACAAGTAGAAAAATGTTTTCTTTTGAGATGCTGTATTGTGTTCATCAATATACGTGCACACCATTGTTCATTCATAGTCCAGTGGCTTTCTTTGATTTACATTGTAATGGCACTTCACAGGCTCCTAAGGCATACTGCAGATACCTTGGAAGGCATTTATTAAAGGTCCCCTATTACATCACCAGTTGCACAGCTAATTAGTTATTACAAGCCATTTCAAAATCTTTTCCCTCTTGACATCATGTGGGGAAGTAACCAACCAGAGGCAAGAAGAACTGATTACCTTCAGCCAAGCAGTCAATCAGATTTCATTATTCTGGGTGGTCACTCCCCCTTGTGATATCAGGTAGGGTAGACTTTGAACTGGCTCATAATAGCCAATTAGCTGTGCACCTGGTGGCATAATAGGGGACCTTTTATCAATGGTTCTTTCAGGTTAGTTTGAGATTCCTTAATGCATCCCACTGCTGCACCCCAAGGGTAAGACATAACACGATGTCACAGGTAACGATAAAGACATAATTTCTCACCCTAAGCTCTTTATGTGATAAAAGGGCTTCATTCTTTGGCTTTGATTGCAAGCTAATTTAAAACATGATGGAGCTTTTCTGCACTTCTGGCTGAAGTTGTAATATTAAAAATAAAACAAGGAGAGGATTGAGCAAGTGTTTAAAGTATGCCTCTGTAGGCTCTTTTTGTCTAAGTTGGACTTTTTTTTTTTACTTTAAGCAGCTCTAGAGAGGCCTAGCAATGCCTCTCTATAATAATTTGAATAATAATATAATAATTTGAATTATTTGAATGCATTAAAGTTATCCCCCCAAGCACTGCTGTTCAGATTTTTGTGGTCTGCAACATTTGTTGCAAGTTAAATCAGCTTGAGATGGCCCAGGGTTAGTGAGCTAGGAACAGATGTTGGAGGATGAGCAGATGGCACTGAAGGGAAGTCACTCCCTATAGCTTCACTGGCACTTTAAGATCAATGCATGATATGAAGTGAAAAGTAAATGATGCTCAATACCTTTCCCAGGTAAGTTGAATTTGGAAACATATCAGTGTTCAATTACTTTTATTAGTGAAATGTCAAGGGAACAAAGGCTAGACCAGGGAAGTCCAATGGCAGGGGTGGGCAATCATGGTCCTTGAGGGCGGGTGTGAATGCAGGTTTTTATTCCTATCAATTACCCTGACTAATTGAGTTAATTGATTGCATGCACAAATATAGATTTTCGCAATGATTCGATGAAAGGAAAATGTTTTATGAAGGGAGACAAGACTAGTCTTTGTAGTTTCATGATAATTTTAAGAAATGCGCATGAAACGTCAGATTTCATAAATGGTTTGGCTAATTGAGACAATCAACTAATTAAAGACCAGACGTTGGTGTGAAAACCAGGGACAGATACGGCCCTCGCTGCCCACCTCTGTACTATGGTGTGTTTGCCCATGCTCACATGATTATCTTGATTTCTAATTCATACTGGCTACCCACAACTTTGAACAAGAAGTGGGTGAGATGGTGGAAGATGAAGGCTGAGAACATCTCTGGCGTCACCTCCCATTGGACATGACATTCATACATAAATATGACTACTCTTAGGATTAATTGGTTGAACATCAAACTGAAGCACAAGCTTGTCATGCCACGGTGTGTTGTATTCTGTGGACTGTCCCTGGATCACCCTGCAGCAAAAAATTGTTCGGCAACACAAACAAGTAAAAAGTGACGAAAACATGTTGCTTTAAAGGTTAGAGGCTGAAACTGTACAGACATGTCCTGAGTATTCTGTTTCTCAAAGCATTTATCACCTAGTACTGCCTCACGTGCCCTAACAGTACAGGACCACATTGACATGTCGTCCTCATTTTCGCCATCCTAGTTGCTTAGGAGCAGTGGGCAGCCATAGAGCAGTGCAATGCCTTTGGACCAACACCAGTTCTAAAGCCAAAGCCTTGGTCATAGGCATTTTTAGAAGTGTTCTGATAGTGCATGGGTTTTATTTTTCAGGGTGGGAGAAACCATTTTGAGGAAACCCACACAAACGCAGAAAGAACATGCAAAAATATGGAACGGTTCACAAATTGGCATGTCAACCGTATGGAATCTTTCTCTCTACTTTATTATTCATTGCTGAAAATGTCACACTGATGTGGGTGCTGCGAATTCTCAGAACCATGCAGAATTTTTAATTAATCACAGAATTCTGACAGATGTGGTTACGGGCATGTGAATCAAGACTGACAGCCCACTGCCTCATACCATGGAAATTTATCTTTCTCATCACTTGAGCTGCCAGACTTTTGCACGGTGTCCAGCACCTTTTAAATAACACAGCCACATTTTCTTCAGTTTGTCACGGCACTATTGTTCTGTGGTAACAACGCAGATGTAAATACACACAAATGATTCCATAAATCTGAGTTTTTTGTGAGTAGTATCCAGTTGAGACTGTTTGGTTTTGTCTGCCCCAATTTCGAGCAAGCGTTTCATTTATTCGTTTCAAAGGAGAGGTCCTTTTGCCACTACCTTTGTTAGTATAAAAGAGCCAAATAGTCGAGACGTCACGTAACAGTCAACTTCTGTGCTCAAGTGCAGCTGCTTTCACATTTGGTTCGAGTATGGATGAACCGTGCCTGAGACCACTTCTTCCAAGCAAACTTGCGTACTGTGCCTGAGCACGGTGCACTTGTGTTCACACTTACTAAGTGAACTGTCCTTTGGGGTCAAGTGTACTTGGATCTGTGCTCAAGTCCCTAGTGTGAAAGCACCCCAAGTCTCTGCCTTTGATGCAAGTGATTCCTAATGTAGAGCTATGTCTGAGCTGTGTTGTCTCAGATCTGAGCTGCGTTGGTGAACACAAATCTCACATGTTCCACACACATTTTTCTTTTTTAAAACATGTGATTGTAGCGGTCTTTGGTGTGGATGCAAATCCCTGAAAAAAAGGTAAGTACTGTTCTCCTTTTGGATGTAATATGTTTTCACAGTTTGTTCAGTATAATTAATTAAAGCCTGTGAGATGTGCTCTAATCTCTACCCTTTGAATCTCCATATTATTTATCATGACTGCAGTGGTAAAACAAACACAGGCGGCATTTCATAATAAAAATGCCAACAAGGTCATCTCAAGTAAATGCCAAGTAATGGGAATAGAAATGAAATCTTTCTGTTATGAATAACTGATTCATCATTGACTGCCGTTCCAGTATAGCCAGCTTTTCTGCTTGAGTAATCTTCCTCCAGATGCCTTTATTGAAAAATAAACTTCCCTTTGAAGAGACTTCTCATAAATCCAGGAGGGAAGCAACTGGACCACAAGCACATAGAGAGAATAAGCAGCCTAATCCATTGTTGATGAAACTGTGAAGTGCAAACAGAGGTTCAACGGAGCAATAATGCAAAAAAAAAAGCAAAGGGATGAGAGATGGATAATGAGCTGGAAACAATGGAATACCATCCAAATCAGAGCCCAGCTCTATGAGATCTCTATGAGCTGACTGAATGAGTGCAAACTCAGTGCCTTTACAGAATTACTTCAGTGGCAGCAGGCCCCTGAGCTCTTATTCTGAGAGTGCAAAATGGCCTACAGTCAAGGCAAAGTTTTAGCATTTCCACATTTCGGTTGTATTAATACAGTTTCAAGAAACCTGTAATACTTCTGGACATATAAAAATAGTTCTCCCAAATGGTGAATATGCACATATGTTAGAACGATGCATTACTCCCACCAAGACACTAGTTAGGTCTTTCCCCATTAACAAACTTGATATCGTGTAGGTGTACACTACCTCATAAGTAACCTTGTTTTCTTGTCCTGCAGAGCCCTAAAAACACAGAGTTTGGCTTACTCAGAGTTGGACCAAAACATTGCACGGAATTGTATGTCAGTTCAATGCCCGGATGCGCCGTTGAGCTGTTCAAAATGAATTGTATGTTCTCAAGCTCTGTACAAGTCACTTTCAAAATCTTTCCATGTAGTATGTATGTATGTATGTTGTACATGGCACTGAGTAGAGTTTCACTGGCCCATTGTTTTTCATTTTCTCTCGCCATTTTTCACTTTCTACACGGTGAAGCGAATGTATACTGTACACAGGTTTGCCTTACCAGGCAGCCACCTGCTGATGTTATTCATTATTAGATTAGGTGATATTCTGCGAGGTATTTCACCAATGTAGTGAAGAGTTGAAGTGTTTGCTAGTAAACTTAGCTAACGGTATTTGTATCTACAATTTGGCCTGCAAAACAACGTTTGTTTAAACAGCATCCAGCGTAAAAAGCTAACTAGCCATTTGCTTGCAGAATTTCATTGGCAGAGGTTGACTGGCCAACCCTGGCTTGCTAATTTGCATGTCTGATGCTGCTAGTTATCTCAAATATGCCTCCCCAACATTAATGGGGTAGGAGAGAATGGTCCTTCATGGCCTTCATCCATGCCATTTTCGAACTGATAAGCAGTAAACATGAGTTGTAGAACTAGTAATATTTGCTCTGGCTATGCTAGCTTTCATGGGGTTTAGTCAGAAATGGGAAAAGATTTGGCTGCAGGACGAAAGCGGCAGCTAATAATCACTCAAAATGGACGATCACTCAAAATGGATATGACGTAGGCAAGCCATCTGGAGAGCTGCTGTGAGAACAGTGCAGTATGGGACGTTCATGCTTGTATTCCCCAGCAATGATGTCAGTTATGTAGGCCGGTGTTTCCCAAACTGTGTGCCATGACAGCTTCCGAGGTGTGCTATGAGAAAACCCACTTTCTGCTTTATTACTGATAGCCTAATAATATGACACAGCTGAACTTACAGGATATAAAAATAGCAATTCACGTCTTTAGCAATTGTTATGACTTGAAAATCACAAAAAAGAGAACCAGCAATGACAACTCAAACAAATATATTCTTCACTAATTAGAAAAAAAAACTTTCAGCAAATAATCCACCGTAATCTTATGATAACACTCTAATGCCACAATGTAACTCTGTTGCCAAAACAAAAACTCTGCTCTGCTCCTGGTGACCAAAATCATAGCATTTACATAGACTAGCAGGATTCTGGAAAGATCTACGAGATTCCTGGGTAATCCCGCCCCCTCCAGGCAGGAAGATGCCAGAAGCTTCTAGACAGCACGAATCCATTACAAAGGAGTGATATTACATCAGATGTTTTGCTACAGACACACCACCAGAGGGTGCTGAAGAACAAAATAAATAGCTGACCAGCAAGGCAGCAAAATCAGCATGTAACTGTGATGGTCTGGTCTGGCAGGCCCTCCCCCCTCCTGTTTGCACCTCCACCTCAATGAGCCACAGCTGCTGCTCGTTGAGGTGATTTGTTGTGTATATAAGAGCTGCACTGCCAGTGTGGTAGTGCAGCTGTATTCTGTTGGCTCTCCTTGTTTGTTGGCCGTGTGTGAAGGAGCCCTGTATTTTTCTGCTGCTGCTCCCTTGGGCGTTTGTTGGCTTTAATTAAACCCTTATTTATATTTTACTCAGCCAGTGCACTTCAGCCTGTGCATTTCAGTTTTGGGAACACGGTCCCAGTCCCCGCCGGTTTCTCGTCTTCAGCCGGCGGGGGCAAATCCATGACAGTAACAAGTATTTGCCACTAACGTGTCTTTGTCCCCTGCCACAAGATGTGAAATCGTGTCAAAATGAGCAGTCTCTCGGCGTGACCTTGAGAGTGACGCGAAGGTCACCAAAATCGACTGGCGGCGGAGTATCACCCTAATACATGTTGACATGAAATTCGAAGGAAATCCGTCTATTCGTTCTTGAGATATCTCGCTGACAAGGATTCGGGATGTACGAATGGACGGTCGTGAATACTATGTCCCGCCGCTTTGCGCGTTCCGCGCAGCGGGGGACAACAAATCTCCATTTACAAATGAAATACAATGCTGTACATAAAATATTCATACATAACACAATTAATTCAATACAGTTTATTAAAATGCCTTCTCGATATTTCCGCATCATGTATTCTACTGAACAATTCCTTATATCGTCTGAAGCGAAAACTTAAACATTCCCCAGTAAAACTCAGCTAAAACAGCAGTGTAGGCTAAAATGGATAAATTCCTGACCAAAACCTCAAAAAAAGGCCGTCCGACTAAGACCCTGAACCACCTCACTCTTGCTGTGCTGGCCAGAAAAAGAAAACAAAGTGGTGAGCAGACTTTACAGTGAGGAATATCTGACTTTTTGGTTTACATTCAGTGGAGATCCCGCTATCCCAATACCCTTACAAAAATGTCCTATAGGGTTCCTATAGGAATCCTACAGGACAGAATTATCCTACACGGTTCCTGTAGGATTCCTATAGGGCTACATCTGTCCTACAATTCACCTCCTATAAGACTCTGATTGCCCTATAAGTTTTGTGTAGCACGCCTTACAGGCTGGTACTCGTCCTATAGGACCCATACTTGGGTCCTATAGGACACCCTACAAGATAACGGTGTATACTTATAGGACTGTAGGATTCTTATAGAATGGGAATGTAGGACATGTCACATGTCCGACTGGGCATTCTTATCAGAAAAACAGCTAGTATAGAGGCAATGCATTCAAGCCCTACTAGCTGTCTCTGAGTTTTGAAAAATGTATTAGAAATAAAGTATACTGCACGCCAAACATTTTCTATGCACTGTGATCAATTAGCAGATAACAAAGTGGCATGTACAGAGTTGAAATTATTTCACCTGTATGGGTACATGGTATTCTCAGTGTCGAATGAATCCAAACAGAAAATTCAAGCCAGTTATTACTAGCTAAATACAAATGCGTATAGTTTTCTTGAACGACAGTGTATTAATTCAGACTTCCAATTTTTGTCTTGTTGATGGGAACACAAAAATTGCTTTTGAGTCCTACAACTTGCAAGCAGCTCATTTCAGCCAAACACATTACACAGTAACTATCAAACGCTTCAAAGAAATGTGTTCCAACAAAATCCATGTCAAACATGGCTCTCCGATTTTGCAGAACTATACGTACAGTAGTGTTAATCCTTACATGGATAATAAGACTTGGCTTTGCTGACAGTTTTAAGAACTTCAGAAATGACACAATTTCAAAAGATTTTATTTCTTATATAATGCAATCTCATTTTGATATAAGAGCAAGATTTGGAAATTCTTACAGTAAACATAAAATAAAGTAAGTAGAATACAAAAGCTTTGGATTGCAAGTTGAACCAATTACACAATTTCCATTGGTTACAAATTCATAAGGCTAGGATTTGGGATGCAATATCCACTGACTGGTACTGTAAAGGTTAGAAAAAGTAGAAAAAAAAGTTGTAACTGTTTTGCACCTCTGATATACAGCTTAATGATTGTAATACAAGACGTAGCACTCAACAGTAGCCATAACTATGGCAAAGACCTTTCTCATATACTATGTATGCAATCATGTAATGTGAGGGGAAATGAAAGATAAATATCAATGAATTTTATAGAATAAGAATCCTATAAGAATGCTGTGGGGTTCCTATTGGGGTTCCTATAAGAACCCTATAGCATTCCTATAACAATCCTACAGATAGGCCTAAAAGTTAGTCTTCCAAAATCTTATAAGAATACTACAGACTTTACTTTAGACTTTATGCTATAGGAATCTTATAGGATATTTTTATAAGGGTACCACTGTGTCTTGCTTGCAGCGAAAAGCTGGCAAACAAAGCTATGGTGCCAAATAAATTAAAAACACACCTTTCAAGCAAACACTCCTCTCTATACCCAAAAAAAAGACTGTGAATATTTAATGCGATTCAGTAGCCAGACAAACTAGTTTCATGATGAAAACCGCTACAGTTTCAGAAAAAGCATTAGAAGCTAGCTATCTGGGCCCAGTTGTTCAAAACTTGGTTATTTTAACTGCTGGTTAACTCCTAATGGCCGGTTAAATCCTTAACCAACCTTTAGCTAACCGAACGTTAAATATGCAGTGTTCAAAACATGGTTAGTCATGCCGTTAGCTAACGTCACCGTCAAAGTTAACAGCGTGGTTAACGTCACTGGTTAGTATTTCTCAATCCCACAATTCCAAGTTTTGTCTACTTCCGTTTTATCAAAAATGGAACCCCAAGGAAAAAGAGAAGCATAAATTTCTCTTCTCTGCTCAGGAAAATGTAATACAATTCATGGTGAAGGCAAACTGGTCCATGTTAACCAAATAATCAAATTGTTTTGTGCATATTCACACACGAGGAAAATTCACACTCGCACTACTGCGAAGCTCAGAGAACGTCCGAACTGCGCATGCCTGAAACTCGACTGAAGAATGACCTCTGCGTGCTGTTTACATAAATACAAAATCTTATAAAGTGTTTGGCAACATTATATCTTATGTCGGTCGAAATGAAAGTGGTCATATTTTTCTGTCAGCATAATATTATATTTTAATATAAACCTAATATGAACGCAAACATAATACTCTGTAATGTAGTTCAAGGATAAGCACACAGAGAGGGGAACATGTTGTAAATATTTTATGGGCGCTTCAGATGTGTATACTGTAAAAATGTCAAACCAAGATTTATGACTGAATTCATGGAATTAAATAGGTGTAGGCCTAATGTTTTATCAAACCAGGAAAACGGGAAAAAGGGACAGTAAACATACATTTATATTTTTTTAGTATTGATTGAGGAAATATCAGTTTCACTGATTTCTTTGTATTATATTTTATAAATAACTAAATTATTTGGAAATAATTGAGCTATTTGTTTCACTATTGTTATGTCAATTTTATTGCACACTTAATACTTTAAAGTGGATGGATACGATGGGAAATGGAAATCAGTCAAAATTATGTGATTTTGAGGGTGCTTCACATAGATCTTATATTATGTTTTGCCAATACTTATTAATTAATTACTTAAGTAAAATCAATTAAATTGTATCATTCAGTGAAATTGCGCTGCTGGTGGATGAAACAACCGATGTCAGTGGACATGCACAATGACTGGCCAATGTCAGATAAGTCGATGCGGAGTAAAGAAAAAGAAAAGTAAAGAAGTAAAGAAAATTACTTTTTTAATCAAATTTTGCCAGAGAAAACTATAGGTGAGGAAGTGTTTCGAGTGACATCTGAGTATCTGGAGAAGTGGGGGCTGAATTGGAAAGACTGCGTAGAGTCATTAATTTTATGATATCAAAGCCTGAAACCTGGTTGGAAAGCTCGAGTGGTTGTCTTGTCACTCAGTCGCGCTGTGGGGTAGGTAGCATGAGCAGAACGCTATAATATCATAGCAGTGTGCCGTGAGAATTTTTCATAGTAAACAGTGTGCCGCGAGAGAAAAAAGTTTGGTCAGTCTTTTTCCGCAGTACATAAATATTTCAATTGACAATTAATAGTATCATATTTGAACTGCTGTCATGAGAAAACAAACGAAGATGGAACAGTGAAAAAGTTTTTATTCACTCTGAATATTTATCCTGAGAGAGAAACACTGCAGGTTAAGGGATGAACAGGAAGGCTATCCACATGCTCATTGGGATGCTACCTAGTATGATGCATCATGGCTTGGGCCACACAGTCTTAGAACTTGTGCTTGTGTACAAGTCTGAAGAACATCAAATAGAGTTGTGTCAGAAATGTTTGCCATTCATCAAAGCACAGTACACAGGTTGGTTCTGGCTATTGCACGTGATGGCTTTCTTTTTTAGAGTTGTCCACGTACCAATTTGATAGGAATGTCAAAGCCACTTCAGAAGGGTTCTGCCAGCTAGTAGGACGCTGCATTATGGAAGGGTGTGGGGGCCATAAATGAGTGTCATATACAAATAAAGCCACCTGGAGGAGTCACAAGACCGTGCCACATTAATAAATCTACAGTATCTGTAGATTATAATGCAGCAAGTATGTGGCCCCTCTAGGAAATGTATTGTTTGCATTTGCGGGTTACCCTGGGTCTCTACCTGATTGTACACTCCTGAGGAACATGCCCCATCTATGTTCAGCACCTGTTATCTCCTCTTGGAAATTTCCTATTGGGTGACAGAGGGTAGTCATGTCTGAAGGATGTGCTCCAGATCAGCACCCCCATCAGGGAGCCTGTCCAATGGCTGGTTGCGGCCCATTTTATCTACTAAACTTCGAAGAACAAGCTATAATGAATTGAGCCATTAGTCTGATGAAAAGCAGATGAAGGAGCATCATAGGTTTGCTGCAAAAGTGACTGCAGCCTGTGCTGTCCTCCATAATGTATGCCTTGGTACAGAAGACAACCTCAAGGCAGATAGTTCATCATAAGAAAAAGACCCACACACCACTGCCATCCTCCCTCAGGAGACATCTGAACAGCACCTGAGGCAGAGAATGGCAGAGGAGGTGTCACCCCGGAACAGGTTTCCTGCAGACCTCAGCAGTGCAGCACATTGTAAAGCAAATCTTCTGCCTATATGTCAGTTCATACTATCTATTTATGTTCATATAAGAGCTATTTTTTCATCTAGTCCCCAGTGTTAAGGAAAAACAAACAGCCATTCTCAATACATGACCATTAAAGGGACAATGTGTAACATTTACATTTTTTTATTTGTCAAAATCTAAGTCTGCATTCATGTCATCATTTGTGTTCACACGCTCTCACGCCACACATGACATTTCTGACACTGTGTGTTCATGTGCTGTGTTCATGTGATATGGAATTGATTGATTGCTTAATTTCATCTGCCATTCTAACAAAAAGTGGTGATACTGTTTTCCAAAAATGTCTATAAAATTCTGTGGGGTATCCATCGAGTCCAGGTGCTTTATTGTTTGTCATGATCTGTAGTGCTTTTTCTTATTCTATGGGGGTGAGTGGAGCGTCTAAAATGTCTGCTTGTTCTTTTGTTAATGATGGTAGTTGGAGGTTATTTAGGAAGTTGTCTATTTCTTTTGGATCCTTTTCTTTACTATTACTATATAAGTCGTTGTAATATTGTCTGAATGTGTTATTTATGGTTTGTGGGTCACTGGTGATGTTTCCTGTTGAGTCTGTAATAGTTGTGATAAGCGATTTTTCTTTGTCGTGTTTGAGTTGGTTAGCTTGTTAAAATCTAAAGATTGCAATTGTAGTTGGAACAAAAACCAGCATACACTGGGGGGCGCCAGGACCGAACTTGAGAACCACTGCCCTAAATGCTTGGGAGTTAAATGTCGATGGTCAATGGCAGAAGTGCGGATTCGACTGGAGTCTCACCTGACACTTTCCATGAATGTAAGCAATTCACATCACCAGAATGTCTTTTTCTTTTACCTTTTCAAATACAAATCATTCTGCATAACGTCAGTCTATAGTCGTTGTCTTAATGCATTTAGCCTGTTGACTTCAGCCATTCATGAATTTGCTGTCACACTGAGTCAGTAAATTGGCTACTTCTTAGCCTAAAACAGGGTTGTGGCAGCTGTCCTTAGTCATTAATTTAAAGAGTGGGAAATGGGAAAGAGTGATATTAATGATTATTTTTCAGTTGTTTGTGATAAGACTATTATTTCCTTCTACAGCAATTAGCCAGTTCTCCCTCAAAAAAGAGATTTTTAATCTCAAGGTATTTTTCTGGTTATTAAAAGGTTAAATAAATGATCTAGCTAGCTGGCCGACATAACCCATTTGTCCATTAAGAGGATAGCTTGCGTGCTTGTTTGACACATTAATTAAGCAGCTTGCTAGCGAGACTACGTAGGTTAAAATGTTTGCTTACACAGGCTAATGTATTTGTTATTTTACAATTGTGGGTTATGAATCGGTTTTTGCAGTTAATACTCGCATTCTTTCATCATGTATTGGTGAATGCTGAGTAACTTAAAGGGGCATTGTGTAGGAATTACTCCCATCCAGCCTTGGAATCGTGTATTACATTCAAACAAATAATGCACTCTAGCGCCTCATTTTTTTTAACACGCATTGCAACTACGGCAACTACGACTAACTATTCATTAGTCCTATATGACTAAAATTAAGCACGTTTTAGGAACTGTTTCGCCGTTTCATTCACATATAGGAGATAAGCACCTTTTGTAGTTATGAGCCTGTATGTTTACGTGGTTTCAGTAGCTTTAGTCGCGATAAACGCCGGCTTTTAGTCACTGTAAATGCCAGCTTCTAAAGTCTACCCACCAGCTTCACCGCCACTAAAAGCCAGTGGGTAGGCTTTGAAAGCTGGCGTTTACCGCAATTATGAAAGCAACTGAAATCACGTACAACATACAGTTCCACCTGTAACAATGAGGATGCAGTATTTTAGCAAGATCTACTATTATGCTGCTTACGGTAACAAGCAACATTGTGTAACAAAACTGAATGAAAAGTTGCATTTAGGCTAATTTAGGCAGTACAGTTGACTTACTTACCGAGGAGAAAGCTAGCAACTTCAGCATCCCTTAGAAAAGCTTTCTCCTTCATTAGCTCCTTCCACCTGGGGAAGGCTAGCCCAATGTTCATCCTTGTTTTTTCAGCGCGCCGGTCGTGCTGCCTTTTCAATTCTCTTTTTCGTTTTTTTTTTTGCGGATGAGGATTCTGTCTCCTGTGCTGCTGGTGAATTTGTATGGTCCTGCATTATGCTGCAGTAGTACTGATTTTCAAAGTCGCCGTGATTGCCTCTCTGTCATGGTTTGGTCCCGCCGGCAGAAGGCAATAAGCCGGCGGGCACTGGGACCATGTACCCAAATCAAACAGAAGGGACCCAAATGCACAGGCTAAAAATATAAGAGTAAAAATATAAATTAATATTTAATTTAAAACAAAAACGAGGAGAGCAGTGGCAAAAAACAGGGCTCCCTTCACAAAGAGTAAAAGCAGAATAAAAACAGAATGCAGCTGCACCCCCTGTTCGGGAGTCCAGCTCTTTTATACTCTTAATAGCACCTCCACCTCAACAAGCAGCAGCTGTGGCTCGTAGAGGTGGTGGTGCAAACAGCAGGAGGGGGGAGGGCCTGCAGGCAGAGCTCTCAAGTTTTTTTCTTTTTGTATAATCCTTAATTCACCAATAAGTGCATACAAACAAATATGTGACCAGACAAATAAATGGGTAGCGAGTTATGGTGTTGATTTACAAGGCAATATACATACAATGATATTAGACAAAGACAGATCAACAACAGGAATAGAAAAGAAGAGAAAATAAAACAAACAGAAAAAAAGGAAAGAGGAAAAAAGGAGGAAAAAACCACAAAGGAAGAAAAAAAGGAGAGAAAGCAAATAAATAATAACAGTAGTAATAGTAATAATTATAATGAAATAGAGAGATAAGGGCCGAAAAAAAGGGAAAAGGGGGAACAAGGTAAAAGAGTGTAACAACCAAATGATCCGAAATGAAACAGAGTTGTATTTTGGCAGTTATTTCATGATGTGTTTATTATATAAGTTTCCTTAAAGATTTATGCAGATTGACCATTTCAAATTCCCAAAGTTTTTTTTTTTTAATATCCCTTCTCTCCGTGAACAAGCCTTTGTATATCTATACTGTGGCATTAACTCACCGGCACCGAGATGGCAGTGAGAGTTGTGGAGTAAATGTTGTTGAATTCTTGCAATTGATTCTTGTGGGTTGCTGACTGTTGTTCCATTGATATATGTTGTGCATAGAGATCTAACCATTGTGTTGTTGTGATGTTTTTTCTGTTTTTCCTGTTGAGCAGTATTGTTTTCTTGGCGATAGTTAGGGCCACAAGCAGGGGAATTGTGATTTGTTTTGAGTTAGTGTTGAGTTCTTCTAAATTTCCAAGGATGCAGACGGTGGGGGAGAGTGGGATATTGTGGTCAAGGAATCGGGATAGGGTGGTGGTTATTTGTTTACAGAAGTTGTGAATTGGTGGGCAGAGCCAGAGTGCGTGCAGGTGGTCGTAGATAATGTTGAGTGTGCAGTGGGTGCAAATGTCTGTGTCTGCGAGTCCCATGATGTGCATCTTGTGAGATGTGTTCTATGGATGATTTTATACTGTATTAACTGAATTTTGGTGTTGCTAGACATGGAGAATATGTTGTTGCAGACTGTGTTCCAGAATTGAGTGTTGGTGTGGATGATGAGGTCTCGTTCCTATTTGTTTATTGGTATGTGATGTGGGTCGTTAATGGAGGATATGAGTTTATATAACTTGGTGAATAGTTTTTTCTTTGACTGTATTATTTTATTGATGCTATATAATAGTGGTGGATGTTCTAGGTGGAAATTTGTGATATTTATTTTTGTTTTTATTGATTCTTTGAGTTGGATATATTGAATGAATTGTTTCTTGTCGATGTCGTACATTTTAGACAGCTGTTGGAATGTTAGTAAAGTGTTGTTGTAAAAGATGTGGTGGAGGTTTGTGGTTCCTTTTTCTTTCCATTTAATTCCTATTAGAGGGGATTTGTTAGCAGTGAAGTCTGGATTGTTCCATATGGGTGTTCCATATGGGTGTCGTGGGTGAGAATGTTGTGTTTCTTATTTTATTGATCTTCCACCAAGCTGTCAGAGTTGCTGTGATTGCGGGGTTTTTGAAACAGTAGTGTTTTTTGATTGCAGTACAGATAAATGGAAGGTCTCTGATTGATATGTCTTGGCAGTCTGTCTGTTCTATGTCTAACCAGGGGTGATAGTGATGGGTTGAATGGATCCATTTGGAAAGGTACTGTAACTGATTGGCTAAGTAGTAATGATAGAAATTTGGTGCTTCTAGGCCTCCTTGTATTTTTGACTGTTGTAGTGTAGTTAGTTTTATCCTGGGCTTTTTGTTTTTCCAGTAGAATGATGTGTCCAGTGTGCTAAACCATTTTGATGTAGGCTGGATGGGGATCATTGTGAATAGGTAAATGAGTTTTGGCAGTATCATCATTTTAATTGTGGCGATGCGTCCTATACTTGAGATTAGTAGTGTCATTCATCGGTTTAGGTCATCTTGTATTGTTTTTAAAAGTGGTGTGAAATTCAGGTGAAACAACTCAGACAGCTTGGTGGAGAATTTTATGCCTAAATATGTAATGTTGCCAGTAGTAGGTGGTAATTGAGGTATGTGTGATGTAGAAAGGGATGTATCTGCATTTATTGTGAGGGTGGTTGATTTATTCCAGTTTACTGTATAGTCTGAGATGCTAGAGTATGAAGTGATGAGTTTGATAAGTTCTTTGATTGAATTATTGGGATTTTGTATGAACAGGAGTAAGTCATCTGCTTACAAACTGATTTTATGCGCTATGTTTTTAGTATGAATACCAGTAATATTGCTATTCTGACGGATTGCAGCAGCTAATGGTTCAATGAAAAGTGCAAATAGTGATGGTGATAGTGGACATCCTTGTCTAGTACCTCTGTGAAGTGTGAGGTGTGGTGAGATGAGGTTGTTTGTAATAACTGCTGCTTTTGGTTGGTTGTAGAGTGTTGTTATCCATTGAATAAATGACTGTCCAAATCCAAATTTTTCCTATGTTTTTATGAGAAATGTCCAGTTTACCTTGTCGAATGCTTTTTCCGCATCTAAAGAGAGAATGACTGTCTTGTGTTGACTTTGTTGAGAAAAGTGGATAAGATTGAATACACGGTATGTGTTGTTTGATGAATGTCTTCCTTTAATGAATCCTGTTTGATCTGGGTGAATGAGAGATGGGATGACTGATTCAATTCAAGTTGTTAGTGCTTTGCTGATTATTTTGATATCCGTGTTAATGAGTGAAATGGGCCTGTAACTTGAGCAGTGAGTTGGGTCTTTGTTTGTTTTGAGTAATACTCAAAAATAATACTCATCTGCAAAAAAAAAAAACGAAACGAAAAAGAGAATTGAAATGGCAGCATGACCGGCGCCCTGAAAAAACAAGATTGAACATTGGGCTAGCCTTCCCCAGGTGGAAGGAGCTAATGAAGGAGCTTTCATAATTGCGGTAAACGGCAGCTTTCGAAGCCTACCCACTGGCTTTTAGTGGCGGTGAAGCTGGTGGGTAGACTTTAGAAGCTGGCATTTACAATGACTAAAAGCCGGCGTTTATCGCGACTAAAGCTACTGAAACCACGTAAACATACAGGCTCATAACTACGAAAGGTGCTTATCTCCTATATGTGAATGAAACGGCGAAACTGTTCCTAAAACATGCTTAATTTTAGTCATATAGGACTAATGAATAAGCTATGCTTATGGTCATGTTTTAATGATTGGAAATTTTGAAACAATGAAAAATGGGTCAAGGAAAGGAAAAAGATTGAGAACTAGCTAACTAACCCCCCCCCTCCTCTTTCGATTTGCGCCACTGCCAACATCATTAAGTGAAATAACAGCATTCTTTCTGGACCGCACAAGAAGAAACGTCAAAGAGTACAAAGAACTCTGGCAGCGAATGAAAAATAAAACTAAGTCTGCCAATCGAGCCCAGAAAATTGATGCACTGAAAACAGGTGGTGGCACCTTCCCATTATCATAACTGGCTACTGAAGACACTGTTTCTCTCCATATGCGATCTAACAACGATGAAATCGTAGGATAAATTCAGTATACAGTGGCGTTGCCAGAACTGAGAATTGGCTTGCACAAAACATCTGATTTAAACAATGATTAGTCCTGACCTGCTCTCAGTCATTTTCATTATTAACAAAAATTTCACTGTGAGAGCACTCCATGCTTCATCGGACAGAATAAGCAACACCTGTTAAGTAAGACGACACTCATTCATCTGGACACGTGTTTGCTGCATATAAATCGACGTTGTTTAAAATTGTATACCTGTCGACTGTCACGCAAGTAGCTTTAGCCGCACGCATTTAATAGCCTATTTAACAGAGGAGTGCCACATTTTTTATCAACCCATGCAATACCAAGAGTAAAAGGCGATATTTCATTACAATGCAGACCAGTTCAATCGTGGTGAAGCATTAGCCATTTAATAAGTACATTATTTCTCTCTACTGAATTAAGCCCATGATTGCATCGCTGTTAGATCACATATGGGTATAAACTATGTATTCAGTTGCCAATGAAGATAATTGGAAAACGCCTCAATGAAGAAAAATGATCGAGAACTAGCCCAGACTAATTGTTGTCATAAAGGACGTGTCTGTGTCCCTTCCAATTCCCAGTTCGATTTGCGCATCTGGATGCTGGTCCATGCAGCAGATTTCTTTTCGTTAGACTTCGCATCAGCCTTCCTGTTACAAATGACACCTGTCCGTGCTTTGACAGTCTCTTTGGGTCCGCCTCATCCGGCATGATATTTTTACAATGGTGTCTTTCGTCCGTAATTTTGCATCTACAGGTGGTCGAGACACACTGCTAAATGTACACCTATTTCCCCTAATGCATTATGCAAGTCACAGGCCGAACAATAAAACGTGGTCAACTCCGCCTGACCGCTTGATTGCGCAAGTACAGCTAAACATCTGCTTACTTAGGGTGAGTGTAGTAAAATATTAAAAGTTTTTTGCAATGAGCACGTACAACTCTGGTTTAGCAATGCGCGAACAAATGTGTTTTAACTTGGTTCTAGCTCTATACGCGCAGAGATAAGTGCTCGCCGGGAAGGACTTCGCGGTCAAGTTGATTGCAAGTGACGTGATGCCATGGGGGGCAAAAGGAAATTATTTCATAAGAAACAATTGAAAAAGACACTCTAATAGAGCCATTAATACATTTTTTTACTACCGCAAATGATCAATATATAATCTGTTGATTTTTCTCTTATAAATTGTCGGTGCCTTTTTTCACGGCAGAGACAATATTTTTATATTAATTCAGGCTATGCGAACGCCAAGGGGACCTTGTCTCTAACAGTGTTCTCGTAAGCTGCACTGCTGCGGTTCTCTGCGTGTAGCACTGGTCAAGAGATTCCGTGCTGTCGGCTTATGTCATTACCAAGTCGATAAAGCGAGCAGGTGTAACGGCACCAGTGTTTTCAGTTATTGTATTTCATGAATGGCTTTGTTACATAGCGACTCGACTGCTTCACCTGTCTTTTATGTAATGTTACTGAAGAAACAGTGAGGTCGTAAAGGCTGTTGTTGGTTAACTTGGGTTGGATGACGGATATGTATTCGGTAACTATTGAAGGTAACATCTTATAAGCATGCATGTAGCTAACACTTGCTTTGCTTTTTCGTAGTATAAAATGTTCAAGATGCACCAACCATTACTTTGAATATCTTACACCGATTCAAGGTACTGTGTCTTGCTGCTTCATGTATTATATCGAGGGCTGACTGCAATAAACAGTTATGTCTGGATCTTATGTATTGGGCATAACTGTTTATTACCGTGAGCCCTCGATATGCTGGCTTTCGGTTCATTAGTACAAGTTCCATTAAAACATCCACGGTTTCTTCAGCGTTGACAAGGCTTTTTGATACACGGTGGCTGCCGTAGTTGCAATACGTGTTAAAAAAAATGAGGCGCTAGAGTGCATTATTTGTTTGAATGTAATACACAATTCCAAGGCTGGATGGGAGTAATTCCTACACAATGCCCCTTTAAGTTACTCAGCAGTCACCAATACATGATGGAAGAATGCGAGTATCAACTGCAAAAGCCGATTCATAACCCACAATTGTAAAATAACAAATACATTAGCCTGTGTAAGCACACATTTTAACCTACGTAGTCTCGCTAGCAAGCTGATTAATTAATGTGTCAAACAAGCACGCAAGCTATCCTCTTAATGGACAAATGGGTAATGTCAGCCAGCTAGCTAGATCATTTATTTAACCTTTTAATAACCAGAAAAATCCCTTGAGATTCAAAATCTCTTTTTTGAGGGAGAACTGGCTAATTGCTGTAGAAGGAAATACTAGTCTTATCACAAACAACTGAAAAATAATCATTAATATCACTCTTTCCCATTTCCCACTCTTTAAATTAATGACTAAGGACAGCTGCCACAACCCTGTTTTAGGCTAAGAAGTAGCCAATTTACTGATTCAGTGTGACAGCAAATTCATGAATGGCTGAAGTCAATAGGCTAAATGCATTAAGACAACGACTATAGACTGATGTTATGTAGAATGATTTGTATTTGAAAAGGTAAAAGAAAAAGACATTCTGGCGATGTGAATTGCTTACATTCATGGAAAGTGTCAGGTGAGACTCCAGTCGAATCCGCACTTCTGCCATTGACCATCGACATTTAACTCCCAAGCATTTAGGGCAGTGGTTCTCAAGTTCGGTCCTGGCGCCGCCCTGTGTATGCTGGTTTTTGTTCCAACTACAATTGCAATCTTTAGATTTTAACAAGCTGATGATTTGTTTTAATTTGGTGCATTTATGCAAAAATCCACATTGAGATATATTGTAAATATTGGCAGAGGGAAACAATTTAACCAAACAGGTTAACAGGATCATATAGACAATGATCAAGGCAAGAACTGGGAGCAGCAGATTTGCCTTGCGCTTCTCTCACCTCTTTCTCAATGTCCATGTTGATGGCGTTGACGAAGGTTTGGGAAGAATGGTGTCTGAGGAGGATTCATCACTGGGCGCTTCAGAACAGCGAGACAGGGCATCAGGTTTGATGTTTTTGCTGCCGGCACGGTAGGCGAGGTGAAAATTAAATCGGGAGAAGAACAGTGCCCATCTGGCCTGGCGGGGATTAAGCCTTTTAGCCGATTGGAGGTACTCCAGGTTCTCGTGGTCCGTCCATACAAGGAATGGATGTTTGGCACCCTCCAACTTCTGCCTCCACTCCTCCAATGCCAGCTTGACCGCCAATAGTTCACGAGTGCCGATGTCATAGTTGTGTTTGGCTGGGCTGAGGCGACGGGAGAAGAAGGCACATGGCTGAATCTTGCCATCCTCAGATGATCTTTGGGAGAGGACCGCCCTTGCACCAAAATTCGAAGCGTCAACTTCCACAATGAACTTGGGGTCAGGGACGATGAGGATCAGGGCAGAGGTGAATCGCTCCTTGAGATCTTTGAATGCTCTTTCAGAGTTTTCGGATGAGAGGAATTTGGCTTTATTGGAAGTGAGGGGCGTCAGGGGTGCAGCAACGGTGTTGTAGTTGCGTATGAACCTTCTGCAGAAAATAGCGAACCCCAGGAAGCGCTGCAGAGCTTTACAGTCAGTTGGTCTGGGCCACTAGGTTACAGCTTCAACCTTGGCGGGGTCCATATGGATGGTGCCAGGAGAAATAATGTACCCCAGGAAGGTGGTGGTCTGGACCGAAAACTCGCACTTTTCGGCCTTGACAAACAGTCGGTTCTCTAATAAGCATTTGAGGACTTGGCGGACATGGTTGTTATGTTCCTCCTGAGTTTTGGAAAAGATGAGGATATCATCCAGGCAGACGAACACAAACTTAGTGATTACTCTAAGGATCTCTAAGGACGTCATTGACCAGGTTTTGGAACACAGCTGGGGTGTTGGTAAGCCCGAAAGGAAGCACCAAACACTCCCAGTACCCGGTGGGTGTATTAAAAGCGGTCTTCCATTCGTCCCCTTCTCGAATACGCACAAGGTGGTAAGCATTGTGTAAGTCAAGCTTAGTAAAGACTTTCGCCCCCTGGAGGAGGTCAAAGGCTGTGTTCATCAGTGGTAAGGGATATCTATTCTTGATGGTAATATCATTAAGTCCTCTGTAATCTATACAAAGTCGTAGCAATCCATCTCTCTTCCTCACGAAGAAGAAGCCGGCCCCAGCGGGCGATGAGGGATGAATGATGCTGGCAGCAAGGGACTCATTAAGATATTTTTCCATAGCCAGAGTCTCAGGATGTGACAGGGAAAGCAGGCGACCTCTAGGGGGCATGGTACCAGGTTTCAGATTGATGGCAAAATCATGGGGGCGATGTGGTGGCAAGCAGGTGTTTGGTCGGGGTGGTGCCCACTAACGCTCCTCTTTTGGTTAGTGGGTGAGGTCTTTTCCATTCTTGGCACTGTGAAATGAAGTGGCCGGTCTTGACGCAGTAAAAGCAGGCCCGCTCTCTTTGTCTGTGCTCCCTCTCCTCACTAGTGAGTCTGGCACGGTCAAGTTGCATGGGTTCAGAAGAGTAGGACAGCCCCGGTGCCTTGGAAGCCTGTCTGCGCTCCTCCAAACGTGAATCGACCCAGATGGCAAGCTCTACGATCCGGTCCAGGTCTACGGGCAAATCACGTGGTCGGAGTTCGTCTTTAATTCGTTCCGAAAGACCATGGAGAAAGGCTTTGTATAAAGCTCTCTGCTGCCACTTGCTGTTGGTAGTGAGGGTCCGAAACTGTATGGTGTAGTCGGAGATGGAACGGGTGCCTTAACGGATCCGCAGAATCTCCCTCCCTGCTTCATTCCCGTGTCTGGCGCGATCGAACACCCTCTTCATTTCCTCCTCCAACAGACTGGATGTTTGCACGCACGGTAGTCCTGCGTCCCAGGTCGAAGTAGCCCTTTGCTTAGCTCTCCCGGTCAGCTGCATGATGATATACGCAACACGGGATTGGTCAGAAGGGAAGGTGGCAGGTTGCAGGCTGAGAATCAGCTTACATTGGGTCAGGAAGGCACAGCAGGATCCAGGTTCGCCGTCATACTTCTCTGGAAGGGGCAGGCGTGGTTCGTGAACCAGAACAGGTGAGGAAGAGGCAGGCACTGGAACAGAAGCAGGAGTGGAAGTTGCAGGTTGCTGGGGAGCGTAGCGGGATTGTGCATGCTGTAAGGAGCAGGTGAGGTCTGCCATCTAGTGGGACATCGTCTGCATGTGCTGGATTGGGGCCCGTAGTTGCTGCTGCTGAAACTCTAGCTGTGCGCCCTGCTGCTTCACAGCTGACTGCAGAGGGTGGAGACTTACTGGTTCCATTTTGGTCAGAACGTACTGTGATGTATCGTTCAGGAACCAGTTGCGATAACCAAGCAGTGCCGTAAAACTGGATTTTATTAAGGAAGGGGGAGAACCCCCGCAGAGCAGGAAACAACAGTACAGAGGCCATAATCCAAAAGTCAAAATCCAAAGGGCAAAATCTGATTCGTAACCAGGGCACCAATCACTGTACTCGCAGTCGGGCAAAACAGGTTCGGTACACCAGCACGGGTTTTACAGAGAATCAAAAGCCAAAATCCAGTGGGCGTAATCCCAACTGTTACCAGGGCAGCAAACACAAAACTCAGAGTCCGGCGAAACAGGTATGATACACGGGCACAGGAATATCACAGGTAAAGCCAAAATGAGAATCCGGGACGTTCCAGTCAGAAGTATAACACTAAGAGTACAAGGCAAAAACAATCGCAGTACAAGCAAACCAGGGAAAACGTTCTGACGAGCTGTGAATGAAAAGACTACTGAAATACTCATAGGGGAAGTCACATGCTACAAAGGAGAGGCAGGTGATATGGATCAGACTAAGTACATAGGAATGAACATGAGGAAATTCCTAATTACAAGAAATTGGCAAAAGCCAAAACACGGACAGGGATCATGAAGACAGCCTACAGACAGAGATGCTGCTCTGAGATTATCATACATCCTTAAACAAAAACAAATAACCATAATTAACTGATCTGGATCATGCAGAGCTGAGCAAAGCCATCTGACATGTGAAATCTAACTCCCACAAGAACGCATTTCTTCTGCTGTATTTCTCTCCCGTAGCATTGCCAATAAAAACTTGGAATGAACCAGCAAAACGGTTCCGCAATTATGGCCTCATTGGTTTGATGTCATCCCTGCAAGGGCCAGTTATTGCCCACCGCTAGAGCACCAAAAAAATAACAGATCATGTAAAGAACAGCAGTTTCCTCCCAGATGAGTCAAGCATTCACTGTAAACAAGGAATCCTCCTGCTGTACATCGTATTGCAACATAAGAGCAATCATTTTGTCATCTGAAAAACATTTTCACGACATTTGAATAGATGCCTCTATTTAAAAAATGACATATACATGTATGCATTTTAACGAGAACCAATGTACTTTTGCATGAATTTAATAATAACTCAATACTTCTAAACGTTCACCAGTAGGCACGGTTTCGACACCTTGCCATATGCTGATATGATCATGCTCTGTCACATTTAGAGAAATATGTTTTTTGCTCTGTGTCAAAGCCAGAAATGTATATTAAAAGCAGGGTAGGTAAAAAAAAATCAAATATACAGCTTTTGGTACATTTTTTTGAAATGGTCTTTGCATGCCAGCAGCAATAAATAACTGATGAATTCTGAAAAAGATCAGCATCTGCAGCTACTGTATATATATTCTGTATAAACGCCAACCAATCACTTCCTCACGGACTGGTTGAAAAGAACTATTGACAAGCCTCCTGGCGTCCCTGTGCATAATCTAGCCTTGCAGTGTACAAGCTTGAACTCAAAGTGCGTAATCGCTGCTGGTGGAAAGTTGTTCCGCTAGGGATGGCAAATTTGAAGCTTTGAAACGTTTTAAAACATTTAAAACATTGTTTCGAAATGTTTTGGCATCCACTGGGAAAAGTTGTCATTGCAGCCATTAATTGATGTGCTGAAGTCCCCCTTTTCACAAATCCAAAAATATGAAGTTTTGGCACAGTCATAATTAGTCAATTATTTAGTTTGTGTGCAATACGACCATCTTTTTGTATGGCACTGTTTATTTATTCTGCCATTAAATGTTCTCATTCTTTCATTGAGAATGACTGTGTCAGGTCAGCCTTTTACATATTTGGACCTCACAATTATTCTGATTCTTCCTAGTTGGTATTGCACCTCATTGTGATTATACATATCAATGCAGTATAAAAATTAAGATTCAAAAGCATTTTGCTCAAAGATTTTTATTCAGAAACAATATTTCCTGCACATTTTTTGGATTCAGCTGGCTTGTCTGCTTGTCTACCATCTGAAATGAAATAGACCCATTTACTGTTTTCAAACAACACAGGTTGCGCGCACAGCTTGGCAACGGAAGTATGGCGGACCATAAAAGCTTGTTATGCTATCCGAGGGCATTTGTTAAGAAGTCAGCAGGGGAACACCAGATGAAGGATAACAAAGAATTTATTAAACACCAAACACTAGGAGAAAGATGGCAAACAGGCCAGAAACAAAACACAGTGCACATGCACTGAACGATTGGGGAAACTAAGATACACTGCCCAAGGCAGGGGGAAACAAAGGTACCCACTCAAGGAGTGGCTAAACTAAAAAAACAAAAACTGAACCTAACTAAACTGACGGATAACACTGGGAGACTTAAACAAGGGGCAGACAAGACGAGGGCGCAGAAAAATGCAAGACTCAGAGAAAACACAAAGGAAATACTCGGAAGGCACAGGAGCTGAGATTTCACATGTAGAGCCTAACAGAGTTCCGTCTGATGTCTCTTCTCACTTTGCCCACAGAAATAGCCAGGAGAGGAGGTGGGGACTTGAAAAGCAATCTCGAAAGGAAACAGAAACACAGGGGATTAATAAAACAATTACTCGAGAACGTGGCAATATCCCCCGCCGCCTCAATTTTATGTGTTTATACGGACGTACGGACGGAAGGAGCCCAGTACTATATCCCCCACTTCGTGCTAATCACGTGGCAGGGGATAATCAATCAAGCTAGACAGTTTAGATTGAGGTAATCTAAACGTGACGAGTAAAAAGCACCACGAGAGAAGCAAAGGAAAGCACAGCTTTAATGCAGTTAATCAGGGAAAGCTTAGGCAGGAATTACAATAGCTAGAAACGCTTGCACTGGCTAATGAGTTAAAGGTTAATACTACGTACCAAAATATTTACAATCACCCTCAAAAAAGGGCTGGTTAGTAGGGGTTAGTAATTAATCTATCAGACAAGGCATTCACTGAGAGTTTAGCGAGACCCAGAATCAAACACAGGTGGAAGTATGAATGAAATACCTTAGCCGATTCCGAATGAGAGAACGTGATTAGATGAGACGCAGGCATGCTGAAGGCTGTCACGCGACATCACTGGAGTTGGGCAAGGAGAGAATCGAACATCAGACGGCGGGAATGAAAGCTGACAAGTAAAACGAAAGTAAGGCACAAGCACAAATAAGCACAAAGACAACACACGAGGCAGAATCATAATAGGCATCAGCTATCAAAGATCGTGAATTCTACCTCAACAAATTTACTTTAACAAATGGCAACCAACTTCCAGATCTGTATGGTATCAGTGAGTGGGTAGATGATGTTATTTAGTGGTTCAGTATTCCGTGGCCTGATATATACACCCATTTGATTGAGAAACCTACCGTGGACAGTAGGTAGCAGACAAGTCACTGGATGCTTATGACTACGTTATCTGCGGACATAAGCTGAATGTTATATACCACGACAGACTTGGAGTTTTGTGTCTTGAAATCAGAGGTCCTTCCTAGTCAAACACAGGGGCATAAAACTGCCATGTATGACGCGTGAGTGTGAGGTACAATTCAGGAACCACACGCGAGAAACAGAAATCCAAAAAACGTATGCCTTTAATGGGGTCCGAGTCAAAGCCAAAAAACACAGGAATTGCCAAGCCACAATACGAAATCCAAAAACAGTATTGACTAGACAGGCAGGGGTCAGAACCAGTAAGACAGATGAGCAGAGGTACAAAAACAATAAGTAAAAAGTCGTAGTCGATGAACAAAGCCAAGGGTCATACACAGGGCATCCAAACACAGAAATTGTGGTCATACAAAAATGGGTCAAAATCCAGAAAGACAAAAATACAAAAAGGGCAATGGCAAGAATCAGTCGGACAGTCCAGTAGAAGAGAAACAACGTTTGGAGTTTGACTTGACGTTTCGATTACGGCCAGTGGGTGTTATACGGATGTGATCCTCTTGGAATCCTGTAGAACTTCGTCCAGCAATGGAATATCAGTTCTGACAGCTGTACACGCAACAACCAGACATTTCGGTGCTGGTGAAATATCTAATTCAATGTTTGCTGATTCATAGCTTGTCAGACTGAATTGGGGAGACCGCTACTTCTGTTGCCAAGATGCGCACGCATCTTTTTGATGACGTCGGCTGTAAATGGGTCTATAACAAGTTTATTTAAACCTGTGGTGTAGCCACAGCAATTGACAGCAATTAGTCCTGGCTAGTTCCTAATCATTTTCCTTTATTGACGCACTTTCCAATTATCATAATTGGCAACTGAAGACACGGATTCTCTCCATATGCGATCTATCTATTAGTCCTGACTCCTGACATGTTCTCAGTCATTTTCATGATTAACAAAAGGTTCACTCCGAGAGCGCTCCGCACTTAACAGGTGTTGCTTGTTCTCACAGATTAGGAAAATGACAATCATTCATCTGCATGCGTATTTGCTGTATTTCAATCAATGTTATTCAAAATTGCATACCTGCACAAATAGCTTGAGCCGCATGCTTTTTATAGCCTATTTAACTGCCGAGTGCCACTTTTTTTGATCCACCCATGCAATACCGAGAGTGAAAGTGTTATGATTCTGGGTTTTGATCATGTTTTATGTACTGGTTTTGTGTTCATGATTATTGTCTTTTATTTATTCTTTTTGGTTTTTGTAATATTCAGGTATTTGGCTCATTCCATGTTTCAGTTCCATTGCACTTGTCTCCTTCGTATCTCGTTTTCTTCCTCGACCTTCTGTTCTAATTATTAACAAGACTAACATTTGTATTTTGTATTACAGTCTACTAACACAACTAACCATGTATATATTCGATTACTAAATTACTAATGAGCACTCTAGTTTAAGTTGTAAAGCTGCACCGCTACTAATAGACTAATTCCCTCTTCGCAATCGCCCTGTTGTATTCTCCGCCCCTTTGCTTTCCACCGTCCTCTCCCTATGTTCAGCGAGAATCTCTTGCACGTGCTTAGTTACTTTCCTGCTCTTGTTATCTGTGCACGTAGAACTCCTGGACCGGAGCTGTTTAAATGTCATAGGTTGTCTGTGTGATTCCTGTTCGTATTTCGTCTCTCACCAATTTTCGTGGTAAGGGTTTCCCTCATGTGATTCTCCCGATGTAATTAGCCTCATTCCCCACAGCTGATCTCTGTATAGCATGTGACCATTCCTGTGTGTATATTATGAGTCTTTTCACTCACAGCTCTTGTCAGAACGTTGATCAATTTTCATTGTGCCGAGCTCCTTGTACGCCTGTGATTATTGTTTTTCTTCTACTGGATAGTCCGACTCTGATTCTTGCCATTGCCCTTTTTGTACTGTTTTGCCTTTCTGGATTTTGACCTATTTTTGTATGACCACGAGTACTGTGTTTGGATGCCCTGTGTATGACCATTGGCTTTGCCCATCGACTACGACTTTTTGCCTCTCGTTTTCGTACCTCCGCCCATCTGTCTTACTGGTTCTGACCCCTGCCTGTCTAGTCGATACTGTTTTTGGATTTCGTATTGTGGCTTGGCAAGTTCTGTGTATTTTGGCTTTGACCCGGACTCCAATAAAGGCATACGTTTTTTTGGATTACGATCTCTTGCGAGTGGTTCCTGAACTGTACGTCACAGAAAGGCGATATTTCATTGGAATGCAGACCAGTTCAATCAACTAACCAATTAAAACATTTTTTAAAAACTGAATTTAGCCCATGATTTCATCGCTGTTAGATTGCATATGGAGAGAAACTGTGTCTTCAGTTCCCAATAAAGATAATTGGAAAACGCGTTAATAAAGGAAAAGGATTGAGAACTAGCCAGGACTAATTGCTGTCATAAAGGGACGTGTTTTGGCACACCCCCTGGCTACGCCACTGATTTAAACATAAATAAATAAACAGACATTCTTTAACTTGACACATTGGAAAGAGCACCTGGCAAACTTTAGAAAATCTATCTATTGATCATTGAAAAACTGTAGCAAAATCTCTCCGCCACTCGACACAACAAAACACATCAAACACCTGTATTTTTCCCGCGGCTTTTTATAGCCTCTCGCTGTGGTCTGATACCGATCAGGCAAAGTTTTAACTATCTCTTGAAGAACATGTCAGAACCGGAAGCGATAAAACATTTTGAAACCTTTCAAACTTTGGTGTCGAAATCGTCATCTCTATGGTCTGCCATCAAATGAAAAGAAAAAGAGGTTGTTGGAAGTGTACGGATATTGGTTGTGGCTAGAGTGCTCGCTAAAGAGGCAACTATCAGGTGCCCTGAGTAACACCTGCCCAAAAACCTTTGATTGGAGTGCATCACCGAAGAAGTGGATATATACTATACACTATATTCTAACTTTGTCAGAACTACTATTGCTACGGTTACTTGTGACTGCTCGTCCTGCCAAAAAGGCTAGGAAAAGAAAGTAGTGTATGGTTGCTGGTGTCAGAACATGTGTTATTTACATAGACAACTGCAACTATAGACAGGAAGAAGCTGTTTTAATGGATGGACGGACAATTTCTGCTTTTGAGAGCCCCAGTTCCAAAATGACCATCAAGTCGAGATGTTGCGGTCGTGAACACGCTCCTGTTCCAACTTGATTAAAATGTGCTCCAGACATCACATTTCAAAATGGCTATTATTTTCAAAAAACAATAAATTTGATTTGTCTTTGTACTTTTTCAGTTGAATACAGGTTAAAGTAGATTTGCAAATAACTGGTTCATGTTTTTATTTAAATTTTAAACATGGTCACATTTCTTCTGGAATTGAGGATGTAGATAACAGTGGGGAGGAAGCTGGGGTAAAACATGGGCATAGTCTCCAGTTAATCTTATCTCCTCATCCTCTTGTGTTTTCAATACTCGTGAGTCTAAAGACGTCCCCAGGTTTGCTGCTCAAGTTGAAACTAGAGTCGAGGGCCGAGAGATATTGGGTCATTTACTGCTCAGGTTTACTGGGGGAGAGAAAAAGGGAACAGATACTGTGGTTGGTGGGAGTGTTGAGGCATACAACTGTGAAATTGCTTTTTGTCCAAGAGTGTCTGTTTCTGTTTGACATTTCTGTGCTCTCGAAGTAAATTACAATGGATCTCGTGCACCGATGTGATTCTTGTCTCTCTCCAGTGCAGATGGATTGCCATTCATAAACAATGATTCCTGTGACACCAGAAATTCTGTTGAGGTTTGTCTTTTCAAAATGAATCTGCTGGATGCATCATAAAACAAAACAAACAAAAAAGTAAATAACAGGAAAAGCTTTTTGCGAAATTTCAAGCTCAAATGTAGAAACAAACAGCAGTGAGATAAGCATTCAATGGAATTTTATTTGGAATTGTATTAATTACTTTTTGAGTACTTACGTTCTGCAGACACACACATCTCCTCATTTAATTTGTTGGATCTTCTTTGCTGAGATTTATGGAACACATAAATCATGGAGGATTAAGATCAGCTGGTAATCATGAATGTAATTTCTCCCATACTTTGCACGTGATTAATGGCAAAACATTTCAGGCACATTTATGGAGCTCAAGCAAGTCTCCAGTTACCCTGTAATGCTATTTTTTTGGAAGGTGGTAGGAATCAGATTACCCCGAGGAAACCATGTGAACACGGGAGAAGTCCACACAGAAAAAACCCAAGCGTCATCGCATGAGAGGTTAAATCTGTTTCCAGCAATATAACACAAGCATTCCATTTTTTATAAACAGGAGTTACGCTACCATTATCTGACCTGGCTCCTGTCAATCTTTTTTGTCAGATACTTTGACTCTTTGGAAAGAAAACTGACGGAGTTCAAGGCAAATGACAACCTTTGCAAAAAAAAAACTGTCAAAAATGTTTGCTATAAAACCACCATTTCACTGCAGTATTGTAATATTCGTTTTTGACTGTCCTGGTTTGACTTGCACAAAAAGTCATCTGCCAGCTGCTGAGTTATGCACAATAATAGCCTGTTGGTGTAGAGTTCATGGATGTTTGCCAATTAAAACTTTATTAATTTTAATATTGCATCTCTTGGGGTGAATTCCATGTAGTGATGGGACTGTAAATTGAATTAACAGATGCTACTAAGAGAACTACTGCACACTAAGGACCCAAGAGGTGTATTTGTTGAACTAATATAATGGGATATAACGTAATGCTATGAGTCATCTCCTGTGTGTAAAACTATTGACATCAGAATAAATTAGCACAATTTTTACCTAAATATGTGTTTACCTAGCTGTGTGGGTGCTGTTTGTGTTGAAACGGGGACCACCGTAACCCTTCATGCGGTAGTGCTGTCTGGGTGTCTCAGCTTCACTGAACATTTGTAATAGAGCTGTACATTAGAAATAAATAGATTGAGGGATGTTGAATGAAAGAAGGTGAATTCACTCAAACTTACTAATGAAATTTTCTATAATACGTGTTTTTTGAAGTGACGCACAGGATTTAGGATAAGATATCCTTTATTGAACCCCGCGGAGTAATTTGTCCTCTGCATTTGACCCATCCTATAGTTAGGAGCAGTGGGCAGTCACCGAACAGCGCCCGAGCACCAACTCCAGTTCTAAAGCCAGTTCCTTGGTCAGCAGTACTGGTTGGAGTGTTCCTATGAGGCATGTTTTTGTGGGTGGGGGAAACCGGAGTACCCGGAGGAAACCCACGCGAACACGGGGAGAACATGCAAACTCCACACAGAAAGGCCCCAGGCTGGATGTACCGTGGATTGCGGTCAAACCCACTCGCTTTCATCTTATTTTTCAAATCTGTCTGTTTTTGTCTATATTCTGGATGTTCAAAGGGCGTTGCGAGCCAAGCATGACTCAGGATTTAGAAGAAATCATCTGTTTGCTTTGTTTTGCAGAAATTCACTTTTGCATCTTTCTGCAGCATCTGTGGCAACACCCACCCATCTGAGTAAGACAGTCACTGTTGCGATCCTGCATTTTCTGTCTTTGCCTGCCCATGTACCATGTTTTTGCCTATGCTCCTGTCTAGTTCAAGTTCTGTGCCTGGCCTTGTGCCATGATTGATTCTTGTGTTTAGTGATCACTGGCTTTGTCTGACCATTCTTCACACACACACACACACACACACACACACACACACGGATGCATGATAAGATTGTGAAAATTTGTCCTGTATGGATTCTGTGTTGTGATGCTAAGAAAATTGTTTTCCAAAGTTTCATGTTATCCTAAATGTTGTGTTGAGATGAAAGATTGCAAACTCTTCCAGCATAACTCTGGAACGGTCCTGTTGGCTATAGTGGTTCTCAGTTGATACTCCTTCATCCCTAATGACGAGATGCCACTGAAGGGAGAGAGATCCAGTGTGATTGATGGTAATGAGTCCCACGACGGGTAAGTCTCCCTGATGGCCATAGACAGGGGCAACCTAAGGCAGGACATTACCCTACTGGACACCTTTGTGGCGTGATTGAGGCAGTTTGTGTGATGCTATTTGTGGCTTAATAGCATCAAAAGGGGGGAATGTAAGGAATTGTGAATCATTCTGCTGGAGAGCGGGAGACTCATAATTTAGTTAGCCCCGGCAATCAACAAGCATGAAACCACCACATGCTCCTATATGGTAATCTTGTCAATATAACAAAGAGAAGGCCCACGCCCTGGCCTCATGGTAACACCTGAAAACAGGAAAAGCTAACGATAGCCATCAAACTGTCAGAGGAGACATACTGAGAGCCATCCGAAGTCAATCAGAGACCATCCAAACACAATTAGCTCCCACACAGCTATACAGCTGAGGAAACAATTGTCTTCTGACCATTAAACTTAATCATGATACACCCCACCATAATACATGGAAGACCGGTTTCACCCCAAGAGACCGTGATCAGCATTATTCAAGTAATGAATACACTTAACATGCCTGGCCAACTTCAAAGGTTTTTTCATGTATAAGAAATGTACGTTGGGGAGGCTCGGGGTTAACTTTGACTCCACTGAACCCAGAGTACGTTACCCGTATTTCTGTTCACTGCCGTTTTTACTGGAAATAAACACCAATTTTCATTTGAAGATTGGATTGTCCCTTCTTCCTTCTTCTTTTTTTCTTACAAACCTGACTCCATGCCATATTTTCTGAGTTATTCCTTGCCATGTTTTGTATTTTGCCTGTCTTGCCTTGCCACGTCTTTTTCCTGCCATTTACCATATTCACTGTTTAGTTATCATTCTGGTTTTTGTTATTCTCATACGCTGCATTGCACATTGTCTCCCCAATCTTGTCTTGTTTTCTGAGACAGTTTTACTTCCCCAGTCTTGTGTGCCACAGTTTTAGGGGATTTCATGGTTTCTGGGTTTCCAAACATTCCTTCCAATCTTGTTTGCTCCCTTTGCCTTGTTGTTCTATCTTTACTAACAATAACAGTTTATTATTGTAGATATATCACTAACACTAACTAACATTGTTTATAGTAGTAACTTACTAACAAGCACTAGGGATTGTGTAGCTGCACATTACTAATTGACTAACAAGCTCTCAGCACTCGCTCTGCTCTAGTCTCCGCCCCTTGCCTTCATTCAATTTACTCTGCTGTGCTTCAGTAGATTTTCTGCACCTTGTCAATCACTGCTCTGCCTCTCACTCTGTGCACTTTAGAACTCCCTAACCAGAGCCGTTGGTTTGTCATAGGCTGTCTGTGTAATCCCTGTCCGCGTTTTGGCTTTTGGCAATTCATGTGGTGAGGAACTTTTTCTTGTTCATTTCTTTGTTAATTAGTCTGATCCAGCTCACCTGTTCCCTATTGTAGCATGTGACTTCCCCTACTTGTATTTAAGCAGTCATTTCACTTCCAGTTCTTGTCAGAACTTTTTCCCTGTGCTGCGATTGATCCCTTGTACTCTTGTTATACTTCTGACTGGAACGTCCCAGATTCTGATTTTGGCTTTACCTTTGATATTCCTGTGTCCATGTACCGTACCTGCTCTGCCCAACCCTGAGTTTAGTCTTTGCTGCCCTGTTTACAAACTGGAGTATGTCTATTGGATTTTGGCTTTGGATTTACCTCTGATTCCTGTGCCTGTGTACTGAGCCTGCTTTGCCCGACGCAGAGTTTGGTGTTTGCTGTCCTAAGTACGATTTGGATTATGCCCCTGGGATTCTGATTTTGGATTGAAATCTGTACCATTGCCTTCTGCTCTGCGGGGGTTCATCCCTCAGCTTTAATAAAATACTATTTTGCTGGGTGTCGCGATTGGTTCCTGAACGCTACCTCACAACTTGACCAGTTCAATACGCTTAAAGAAAATATTTTCTACCTTCACTGTTAAGCTTAACTGTAAATTTAACCGTGTCCCTCACCCTAAATATCAGTTTAGTGAATGGTAGTAAGTGATGACCCCTAAAAATGCAGCCTTCAAAGGATGCAGCCTATGCTTTGAGATTCACCCCTAATTTCAAATTAATCTTGTTCAGTTATCTAAAACGCCACATTTGCGGAAGGTGTTTGCCTCATTTTTGGTGTATTTTTTTTTCCTCTCTCTCTCACATTAATGTTCGATATGCTTCACAAAATGTTGCCCACTATATGTAACCTTTTTTTTTTTAAGGGCTTAAAACCAGGGCCATTTTTTTTCTTTAAACACAAAATTCCCCAATGAGAGGTGGAATTCAGAGGTCTGTTATTCAGATTGACATTCTTTCAATCTAACACGGCAGCCCGGTTAGGTCTGTCTGCTTCTCATCTCTAATAAATCATTATAGGCCACATTTTGGTTTTGATTAGTCCGTTGGCTGAATAAACGGCTTGATTGCGAGTTAGGCAAAGTACGCTGGAATTGATTTAAGCTAATTATTCCAAGGGGATGGAGGCTGTCCAACCTCCCTGGTAATTAGCGGACTTCAAGTTAGTTTTCTTCTCAGAAGCATTTCAAATGAGCACATTAGGTATGTGTCATAGAAAAGGTAATAAGCAGGCTCCTTTGTCTGCCTCTAGTGGCAGTTTCTTTTATTGCGCTTAAAAGAATCCCGATTCAGTTAATCTCCCAGCCCTTTGCGCTTTACCTTCTTTACGATGGTGCACGTTGATATTTCGGTCTGCATTCATTTTCAATGGTAGAAGAGCCGTTCCTAAACAGAAACAACCAAACTATCGGGTATTTATCTGCCGAAGGTAAACTAAAAGCCAATTGAAACAAGCCTTGTTGCAGAAACGAACTGCCAGCATTTCTCAGAAAAAATATAAATGTAGTCTTATATTCATTAATTTCACTATGATGTTATAAATTAAATTTTGAACACTAAATTTCGAAACCCCAATATGTAACCCATCATTTACACCAATAAACTCAAATCTCATGGACCTACTTGAAAGTCTTTATCAAAATGAGATTGCGCGGCTGCCTGTCCTTCTCTGGCACACATCTTTTACATAACCTGCTGATAGGCTGTGCTATGTCTTTAGGCTCACCATCGGTATCTGGGTATAACCCATAATATGCCCTAATAGCAGATTTGGCGTTCTCTTTTGATACCAAGTTGCTGTCGGCCATGCTGACAAGTTACTATACAGATGTGCTTGCTATGATGTAACTCCGCCCACCCCCCCTGGCGGTTGTATCGCCTATCGGCGATCTACAGTGACCATGATTGGACGACATGAAAATAGAGATGATTGGCTAACCCTAGTCAGCGGAGGTCGGTGCACGCAGAAAGGACAGTAAATCTAAATGCAAAGAAGAAACAAGAGCACTCAAATCACCAGCATGAATTTATTTAGGTGCTAGGACTGACGTTGCGATGCACTTCCTCAGTCAAACTAAAGTCACCAAATGAAACTTCATAAGTAACTTCCTCGATGTCTGCAACACAAACCTTGGCTCCATCTATGACTATTTTAGTGATATAAGTCATTGCATTTTCATTAGGTCACGTTTGACCATCGAAGGTCAAAATGAAGGTCACCAAATGGCAGTTCATATATGACTTCCTCTATGTCCCTAATGCAAACCTTGGCTCCATCTGCGACCGTTTTGGCGATACATGTCATTGTAATTGTATTATGTCAAGTTTGTTCATCAAAGGTCACTGACAGTTAAGTTGAACATCAGCAAATGGAAGTCCATGTGTGACTACCTCGGGGTCCTGTTCAACGACAGGCTGTGAATATCACAGCAGTGACCTGGACCTGCAGGTTATTCCTCTCCAACATCCGTAGAATCCGGCCCTTCCTTACCAGCTACTCAACGCAGCTCCTAGTCCAAGCGCTGAACCTCTCCCGCCTGAACTACTGCAACTCCCTCCTCGCCAGCCTCCCAGCATCTGCCATCAGACCCCTGCAGCTCATCCAGAACGCTGCAGCTTGCCTGGTCCACAACCTCCCGAGACACTCCCACATCGCCCCCTGCTCACAAGGCTCCACTGGCTCCCTGTTGCTGCTAGCATCAAATTTAAGTCATAGGTGCTAGCTTACCAGGGAGTCGACACAACAGCCCCGGCATACATCCAGACACTGTTCAGACCTTACACGCCTGCCAGAGCACTCCGCTCTGCTACTTTTGGTTGCCTGGCCCCCCTCCTCTCCACTCCTGCCGTTCCCGCTCAAGGCTGCTGTCTGTCCTGGTACCTCGTTGGTGGAATGATCTACCTGTCGAGGTCCGAATGGCAGAATCCTTGAGCACCTTCAAGCGCCGCCTGAAAACCTATATCTTCAGGCTCCACCTGTGCGCTACTCCACTGCACTGAATCCTGTCCTTACATCCCTTGATTTGTTGCCCTTCTACATGATCTCGTTGCACTGAATTTTGTTCGCCTTTTTCCTGATTTTGTTACCGCTTTACTTGATTTGGTTGCTCTTCATTTTTGTTGCACTTGATTTTGTTGTCGATTTACTTGATTTTGTTGCCCTTTTGTTGCAATTGATTTTGTTGCACTTGGCTTTGTTGCCCTTTTGTCGCACTTGATTATGTTTCCCTTTTGTTGCACTTGACTCTGTTGCCCTTTTGTTGCACCTGACTTTGTGCCCTTTTGCACTTGATTCTGTTGTCCTCCACTCGCTTTTTGTTGCTGGTCTACATGAGTTTTTTGCTGTGTTAGTTGATTTTGTTCATTTGATTTGCTGCCCTTTAAGTTGCTGTTTTACTTGGTCTTATCAGTATTATTGGTGATTGCTTATTGGTTTAGATCCGTAACAACAAAATGTGTTCAGTCACTTACTGTTAGTCTTGTACTTGTCCCCTAGGAGCTCTGCACTTTTGTACGAATCTTTTACACTTTTGTACGTCGTTCTGGATAAGAGCATCTGCTAAAACTGTAATGTAATGCAATACCTGTAAGTCTTTAATGAAAATGTGGGCTATATCTGTGACCTTTTTAGTGATACAAGTAATTTAATTTTCACTTTTGCAGATCAAAATGAAGGTCACCGGAAGAAAATTCATATACAAAACTCCCTATATGTCTCTAATACAAACCTAGACTCTATCTGTAATGGTTTTGGTGATGCAGCAAGTCATTGAAATTTCACTGAAGCTTGGCCTTTGAAGGTCACTGAAGGTCAAGTTCAAGGTCACCAGATGAAACGTCATATATGACTTCCTATTTGCTGCTAATACAAACATATGCTGTATCTGTAATACTTTTGGTGATAGATACTTTTGGTGAGTCAGAAAAGCTGGTTGGGGAATTCCAATTCACTGCTCATTTTATATTGTACTTGAGTCCTTCTTGGCCATAATTAGCTTATGTGTTTTATGTGGCTTATTCCTCATCAATGAAAGAATGGATTTGTAGGGTTATCTGATTTTTAATGGATAAAGACTTGATCACTTATGGAAATAACCCCTTCAAGTAGTTGCAGAGACTTACTCCTTTTACTTTAGGCATGTCATTTTTGAGCAACTCCTTGGCCGGAGGCTTACGGGGGAATTACTTTTTCACGCAGGGTGAGGTAGGGCTGGATAATTCTTTTACCTCAATGAAATCAATTATAAACTGCATTTTGTGCTTGGTCAGGTTATTTTTATTTAATTTTAAGTTTGATGAGTTTGATGATCTGAATCATTTTAAGTGTGAATAAGTATACAAACATAGTACAAATGTGCAAAAACTTTTTTCTCAGCACTGAATTCCAAAAAATACCCCAACGGCTGTACCAATAGGAGGCACACTATTAAAATTTACTTCGAGTTCCATCAGATTAAACCAGATTAAACCCACAAATGTGTGTGAAAATCATATATCAAGCCGTAGACATGACACTTATCATTGACTTATCTTTGCCTGCAGAGCAAAGTTAAACCAGCAGAAAGATTGCTATATTTTATGCCAAACTGTAATTCTCTCAATCTTCCTCGCACCACCGCTGAAAACCATTTTTCAGGCCTTTAATAAAACCCTGTTATTCCATTGCAGAGCATTTTCTGAATCCTCCTTGGGGAATCAATAATCCACGGGCGTAGTAAATGTCATTTCGATAATTTGGACTGTCGCCATTACCCAGAATCTGGCTTGGACCTGACAGCTGAGGTTTCAAAGGCAAGAAATTTCCTGGAAGATATTGGAAGTTTTGCATTTTGGAGGGAAATATACTAAGAGGCATTAAAAACGCACAATAAAATATACTATTTTAAGTAGTGGTACTTAAAATAGTAGTTGCAAAACACAGTCTCGGGAAACTACTTTTGGTAGTGAGACTTGACCTCCTTGTTATCGTTACATTGGCAGTCAATTCAGCAGTTCTTTTGCATTATCTGACAAAGCAGAAGACTTTTTATGGAATGTGTTTTTGTGGCGTCACAGATGACGCACTTTGTCGGGGACGACAACTGACACATCTGTTCATTCTGTGCCATCCGTGCAGTCTGGATACTGTCATTTAATGGAAATTAATGCGTTCAGAATCTTTTCTTTGACACTGGCCGTCATTCAACATTCAATATGTTTGATTCTTCTTTGTTTCATTTGTTTTTTGGCATTTGAAGTGTGAATGATGTGATGTCGTTTGTGTATTTTTATTGGCCCTGATCTTCAACTTTTCATATGCAAAATGATTTCTCCCAACGTGATTCACCGCGATGATCCTGGGAACTGTGCTGCATTTAGTCATAATGAGGCATTAAACCAAAAAAGGATTCAAACCCAGACACTTGACATTTTGCAATGCTTACCATACCTGATGGTCATCATGTCAATCAGCAAAAGGAAAAACTATCAGTTTTCAAATTAGACGATAAAAACCACTTTTTGTTTTTAATGGCTCTCAGTATACAAGCTTAGTGTAAGAAGAGGTCCGGAGAACACAAGGTGCAGGATGCAGAAGTGTTTTAATAAACACCAAAAAACACTACGAGAAAAGTTGGCTGACACGCCAGAAATAAAACACTGTGCACATGCACTGACAATATAGGAGAACTAAAATACACTGCCAAAGGCAGAGGGAAAACTAAGGTACTCACTCAAAGAGTGGCTAAACTAGAAAAAACAAAAACTGAACCTAACTAACTGATGGACAACACTGGGAGACTTAACAAGAAGAAGACAAGATGAGGGCACAGCAAAAATGACTAGACTCAGGAAAAAGCACAAAGGAAATACTCGCAAGACACAGGCGCAGAGATTTCACCATGAAGACTGTGTCAACTCAAGGATCCGTCTGACATCCGCTCCCAATACAGCCACATAAATACTCACGAGGAGGTGGGGACTCGAAATGCAATCTCCAACTGAAACAGAAGCACATGGGATTAATAAACAATTACACAAAAACCGGGTTAACAGTAATGACTCGAGACAAGACGCTGAGACCATCAATCAAACTAGAGAGTTTAGATTAAGGTAATCTAAACGTGAAAAGTAAAAAGCACCACAAGAAAAGCGAAGGAAAGCACAGAATTTTAAATGCAGTTAATTAGAGACAGCTCAGGCCAAAGGCGCGAAAGCTAGGAAACGCAAGCACTCACTAATGAGTTAACCCCTTAAGAACTACGCATTATAAATACAGCATTTTTCTAAATCGCGACATTGTCAAGCGGCATATGCACATTTCGTGAAGAAACTCGGCCAAAAGCTCATGTAAACCATTTTTACCTCAACCGAACACAATTCAAGCACCAAGCAAGTAAATAAGCATGCAGCAGAACATAGGATAAAATCATATCAGCGCTGAATCGCCAGGATTTCTGCTGAATTCGTGCTATGCATACAAACGATACCTCAAATAAAAGTGGGAAGTCCACAGAATGCAACGATATGAGCCCTGTCATTTTAAACCGACACCACATTGAAAAAACAGCAGGCATACACTTTACAGTCTACAGAGATGAGCAGAAAAAAAACTGCTCGAGGGTAAATCTGCGCTTGCTATTGTTAGCCTAATGTGTTCACGTTATAACGAAACTAGATCTGCCGGGATCCTAGCATGTTCTTTCCCAGGGCGTTGCTTCAAAGAATTCAGCTCCGTAGCATTCAGCTTCCTTGCAATGTATTATTCTTTCTGAGATCAGCTTGTGATGCTGTCAGTAAGACCATCCTGGTAGGAATTTGATGGTATGAGTCCTGATGATTCTAACAAACTCTAAACCACCTTAATGGCAGAAACCTAGCCTGAGGTACAGCCTTGCGTTCCAAGTGCGTCAAGCTGAGTCCATGGGACATATGCATGCTCTTGAATAGCGCAACAATATAAAGGCATAACTAGTTTGTTTGAGGGATTGTCCAAATAATTATCCGCTAAATATTCAACATTCATTTTCAAAGTCGTTTTCTGACAGAGTCTTTTCCGCACAAACACATCTGTGCGGACAGATTCCGCACAAACACTGAGACTACAACAGTACAATACGTATTTTCCTTACCCATTCGTTGAATGGGCAATTTGACCATAGACTGTTGTCGATTGGCGCAGCCTAAAATGCCGCTCTGCTGAAAGGAAATTGTGAAGGAACGATTCCTGATCAGGGTACGTTTTTTAAAATTAATTTTTATTTTTTAGGAAATAATCGCAGTTGCCATCTACAAATAATCGCTGGGGTTTTTGTTATTCTTACTTTTCTTTAACATATTTTCTAATTGCCTTTGTATTTATCATTTTACTTATTTGTTTTGTTTTTTAATAAATATGCTCCAGTGGAGTCAAACTTAATTGTCATTGTATTATCTTTGAATGGGAAATTGTATAGGCATCAAAACTGGCAGAAATGATAATTTTTTTTTTAATTCTAAAAATTAAAAAATATTGTATTTGGATGGAATGGATGCCTGTAGTGATATATAAGTGATATTTCATGGGTTTTACAGCTTGGTATCTGAGAAATCTGAAATGGAACACAAGGTACCTAAATTGCCAAAATGGAGTAGCCACCTAGACATTCCTCTCTAATTTTGCTTTCATTGACCTCATTGATCAGAATAAACTTTGGCACAGATAATAATGACTTTGTGCTGTAATTTTTTAGAGGTTTCAGGCTGCAAGTCAACAAATATACAAAGGATTGAAGTAAAACTTTGTTAGGTGCAAAATTAGATCTTTCTCATTTTCTTATTTTTTTCTCACTGTGTTCCATCTCCATTTACTCCAACTCAGAGACATATATAGTGATTTTTACACCAGGTATGAAATTCCAAATGGTTTTATCTCTATTACGATACCAAATGGACCAAGCTGTCGTGGAGACATACTCATTACATTTTGGGGGTTTATAAGATTAATACTACGTGACGAAATATTCACAACACAATCACCCTTAAATAAGTGTTGGTTAGTATGGGCTAGTAATATCCTATCAGAGAACGCATTCACTCAGAGTTTCGCGAGACTCAGAATTAAACACAGGTGGAAGCAATGAATAAAATACCAAAGCCGAAACCGAAAGAGGAAACGCGATTGGAGGACGAGACGCAGGCATGCCGAAGGCAGTCACGCGACATCACTGGAAGGCAGAGTGGGAGTGGATTGTCAGACGGCTAAACTGCAAGCTGGAAATATAAAGCGAAAGTAAGACACAAGCGCAAATAAGCACGGGACAACACGCAGAAGGGCAGAATCATAAATCCCCTTTCTGCAGATGTAGACGCTCGCGTCTGTAATGTTTTCTTAAAAAAGTATTTTGGAAGAAACACGATGCTTGTCAATCGAGCAAGTTTATTAGCTACTATGATAGCTTCATACCACGTTGTACATTTAGTTCTGTCATGTTCTTCTTTGTGTATATATCCAGGGCTGACTCCTATAACTTGTGCCCTCTAGTGGCTGGAAGTGATAACACTCCTGTCACTACATCCCCTTTCCTTTATGTTAGCTAAACATAAACAATCTGTTTATCTTGCAAGTTTAGTCTTCCATTCAGTATTCTTTTCAAACATAGCTTTAAACAACCTGTTATTTTACAACATGAACCAACTTTTTTTTTTTTTTTACATAACTTTTTTTTTTTAATGCATTAGCGTCCATGTTTGATTTATTTATTTTTTTAATACAAGGATACAGCTCAGGTCTTCAATTTCAAAGATTCAGTCTGCCAGGTGCTTTGAGAGTGCGTGAAGATCTTCTCAGCACAGGTGATTGTAATGTGAATATAGGCCACTAGATGGCAGTATTTACCTTTTTTTTGTTAAGCTCAGACTGGAGTCATGTTTAGACATGTCCTGGACATGTCTGGGGCAAGTCTCAGAAAATAAAATAAAAAGAGGTCTAAATGTGGGTGGGGTCTGCAAAAGAGTATATAAGGAAAAGAATTGAGACAGTAAAGTAGGAGGAGAAATTGCAAGAAGAAGGATACGTGTGACCAGACCTGTCATTTCTGTTCAAGACCTGTGAAGTTACTTTTGTGGATTTTTGTCTTTGTTTTCTTCATCCAGGACATCACCAAGCCACCCCACAAAAAGGGACTGTAATTATTTCTGGGTTTTTTTTTATGTATTCAATCTTGATCAGTTAGTTAGTTGTTATTAGTCTTTGTCTGTTTAATTAAATCTGTTTAGGTTTTTAAAACTGTGTCTGTCATCCCTTGCTGTTGCTGTTGCGTTATAAATGTAATAACAAATTGGGGCCATAACAAATTGGGGGCTCAAGGTCCGGGATAGACCATTTTGTGAGTCATTTATTAAAAATCTAACATTTCAGATTGTAAAATTGTTTTTGTGAATTTTCCTATATAATTATATTGACAACAGCAATGGATGATTTCTTGGCATCACCAACCGTAGGGGTTTTGAAGTCTTTTAAAAAGACCGAACTGTTGGAAATATGCAGACATTTGGAGCTGACAGAGGTAAAACCAGCCATGCGAAAAGCAATACTGGCTAGAGAAATAATTGAATATTACATTGATGAAAATGTGTTTGCACCAGGAGATCTGGAACAGTTTCCAGTGGAAAATCCAAATATAGAAATGGAACTTAAATTAAAAATGCTAGAGATTGAAAGGGAGGAAAAAGAAAAACAAAGAGAATTTGAGAGAGAGAAAGAGGAAAGAGCAGAAAGAGAGAGACAGAGACAGAGAGATTTTGAATTAGAGAAGTTGGATAGAGAAGAAAGACTCCAAATGGAGAAACTAAAAATTAAAATTGAAAATGAAAATAAATTTTGTGCTAGCCAGGAGGTAAAACTGGTGCCTCCATTTTCGGAAAAGGACGTAGACAACTATTTCCAGTGTTTTGAAAAGGTAGCAAAGAGTTGCCAGTGGCCAAAGGAACACTGGCCTCTGATGTTGCAAACTGTCCTCAAGGGTAAAGCTCAACAAGCCTATTCGGCTTTGTCTGCAGATGATTCCTCTGATTATGAGGTTGTCAAAAAGGTTATTTTGAGAGCTTATGAGTTGGTTCCAGAGGCTTACCGACAGAAATTCAGAGGTCTGAAGAAATCTGAAAATCAGACTTATGTGGAATTTGCGAATGAGAAGAAGGTTTGCTTTGAGCGCTGGTGTACTTCTATGGAGGTCAAGGATGATTTCAACTCACTAAAAGAGATGGTGTTGGTTGAAGAATTTAAGAACTGTGTTCAGGATGATATTAAGACCTACCTTAATGAGAAGCAAGCACTGAATTTGCAATCAGCTGCCAAATTTGCAGATGAATACGTTCTCACACATAAGTCCAAATTTCAGTCTAGCAGTAACAATAGATGGTTGCAATTTCAGAAAAAAGGTTACGGTGATACCCAAGATTCCTCACCCAAAGACAAACAAAAATCTGGTGATGGTGCTCAGAAATCCAGTAACAGGTCTGATCAAAGTGTGAAAGCTGACAGTGACAAAAGTGGTCTAGTTTGCAGTTATTGCAAGAAATCTGGTCATGTTACAACTAACTGTTGGCTCCTTAAAGCTAAGAAAGAAAAAGAAAAGGATACCAAACCAAATGCCTTTGTGAAAACAAGGTTAGAAACTCCCGTAGTAGATAACCGATCTGCTAAATTGCCTGCTCCTTGTGGGGCTAAAAAGCCTGATACTGCTGACTTTGTGAGGGAGGAATTTCTTCCATTTGTGTCAGAGGGATTTGTGGCTCTGAATGAGCATACTACTCCTGTCCCCATATATATCCTAAGGGATACCGGAGCTTCTCAGTCACTTTTGTTGATGGACTCTTTGGAGTTACGTGATGAGACCGCTTCAGGGGATTTCATACTTGTACAAGGTATTGAAGGGAGGACTGTATCTGTACCCCTGCGCTCTATATTCTTGAAGTCAGATTTAGTTACAGGACAGGTAAAGGTGGGACTTATGTCAAGTCTACCTATAAAGGGTGTTTCTCTGTTGCTTGGCAATGACCTGGCTGGGGGCAAAGTAGTTCCCCCTGTACATCTTACTTCACAGCCGAGCACTGAAGATGGGGATGAGGACCCATCTCTGTATCCTTCTTGTGCAGTGACTCGTGCTATGGCCAAGAAGGCTAAAGAAGAAGATGTTGTGGTGCCGTCCAGCACATTGAATAGTCAGGACTCAGGTGGTTCGCCTCATGACTCTGATTGGCCTACTATGGTTTCTCCGTTTGAGGACTTATCAGATACTTTTATCAGTTCATTATTCAGCCAGCCGGATGGGTCTGGTGATTCTGATGTGTCTGGAGACTTGTCTCTGTCCAGAAAGCGGTTGATTGAGGAGCAAACTAATGATCCTGAAATTTGTGTACTAAAGAAGAGAGCCCTTCCTGATAAAGAAATAGACGCAGATCCAGTTGGGTATTATCTCAAGGATGGTGTGTTGATGCGGAAGTGGCGCCCTTCTGATATCCCTGCCAATGCAGATTGGGCAGTGGTCAGGCAAATTGTTGTTCCGAAGGTCTATAGGAATGAGATCTTAACAATGGCTCATAGTTTACCTTTAGGAGGTCATCTTGGTGTTAACAAGACTGTTGATAAGATCATGAAACACTTCTTTTGGCCTGGGCTTCGGAAAGACGTTTCCAACTTTTGCAAAACCTGTCACACTTGTCAGGTAGTTGGAAAACACCAGTTAGACCCACCTGTAGCTCCATTGCAGCCTATCCCAGCATTTGGGGAGCCATTCTCTAGGGTCATTGTTGATTGCATTGGTCCATTACCCAAGACTAGATCTGGAAATCAGTACTTGTTGACAATCATGTGTGCATCTACCAGATTCCCCGAAGCCATACCTCTACGTAACATCAAGGCAACTGCAATCTCGAAGGCTTTGATAAAGTTCTTCACGTTGTTTGGCCTTCCCAGGGAAATTCAGTCAGACCAGGGTAGCAATTTCACTTCAGGATTGTTTCAGCAGGTTGTGTATGAACTAGGTGCAAAGCAGATTCTTTCTAGTGCCTATCATCCAGAAAGTCAGGGTGCCTTAGAGCGGTTTCATTCCACTCTCAAGACAATGATGAGGACTTATTGGTATGACCATGAGAAAGACTGGGATGAAGGGGTTCATTTGCTGTTGTTTGCAGCTAGAGAAGCAGTGCAGGAGTCTACTGGATTCAGTCCATTTGAGCTAGTGTTTGGTCATGAAGTGAGAGGACCTTTGCTATTATTGAGTGAACAATGGCAAGAGAAAGAGCCGCATATCAGTCTGTTAGACTATGTTAGCAAGTTCAAGGAAAGATTGCGTGCAGCTTGTAACCTTGCCAAAGAGAACTTGAAATCAAGTCAGGGAAAAATGAAAACTTGGTATGATCATAAGGCTAGAAGCCGTGAGTTTAAACCAGGAGAAAAGGTCCTTGTGTTGTTTCCCTTGCAGTCCAATCCATTGCAGGCTAGATTTCATGGTCCTTATGAAATTCTGACAAAACTCAATGATCTCAATTACATTGTGAAGACTCCAGATAGGAGAAAACCAAAACAATTGTGTCATATTAACATGCTAAATCCTTATCATGACAGAAATGCTAGGGTTGCAGCTGTCACTTCAGATTCTCCAATGGTCGAAACGTGTGAAGATGAGGGGGAGTTTCAAGATGATGAACCTAGAATTAAAGCTGAAGTTCTTTCATGTAAATTGTCAAATTCTGAAGTGTTGCAAAATCTTGATGTAAAACTCCAGCACTTAGAACCCTCACAGAGAGATCAGTTTGAGAGGTTGATCAAGAAATATGAGGATCTGTTTCCTGATGTTCCAAAAAGAGTTTCTATAGCCTCTCATGATGTAGATGTTGGTGATGCCAAACCAATAAAACAGCATCCGTACCGGATGAATCCTGAAAAGAGAAAGATTGCTGAGAAAGAGGTTGAGTACATGTTAGAACATGATATTATCAGACCCTCCATCTCAGATTGGAGTTCACCCTGTGTGCTAGTTCCAAAACCTGATGGAGGTACTAGATTCTGTACAGATTATCGCAAAGTCAATGCTGTAACTAGAACTGATGTGTTTCCAATACCTAGGATTGATGATTGTATTGATAAAGTAGGGCAAGCAAAGTTTCTGACCAAGATTGATTTATTGAAGGGTTATTGGTGTGTGCCTTTAACTGAGAGGGCCAAGAGCATCTCTGCTTTTGCCACACCTTCTGGGTTGTACCAGTATGAAGTCCAACTTTTTGGAATGAAAAATGCCCCAGCCACGTTCCAAAGGATGATACAGTCTACAATCGCCGCATTGCCACACACGGGTGCGTACATCGACGACCTGATCACATGGAGTGACTCCTGGGAAGAACATCTGAAAGATGTAGAGACGTTGTTCCAGTGCCTGACCCAGGCTAACCTAACTGTTAACCTGAACAAGAGTGACTTTGGGTGTGCTACTGTCACCTATCTTGGCTACGTCATAGGCTAAGGTAAGGTGGCACCCATTAATGCTAAAGTCCAAGCCATCATGGATTTTCCAGTTCCTGACAACAAAAAAGCTTTGCGCGGCTTCCTTGGAATGATCGGGTACTACCGCAAGTTCTGCAAGAACTTTGCTGAGATTGCTCTCAGTCTAACTAACCAACTGAAGAAAGGCGTAAAGTTCACCTGGGATGATGCATGCCAGAGAGCCTTCGATCGCCTGAAGTCTCTGATGTGTCACTTCCCCGTGCTCAAATCTCCTGACTTCAACAAACCGCTCTCCATCGCGGTCGATGCAAGCGACCAAGCTTGTGGATCTGTGCTCCTACAGAGAAGTGACTCTGATGACATTGAGCATCCCCTGGCATACTTCTCCAGGAAGTTCAATCGCCACCAAAGGAACTATTCCACAATAGAGAAGGAACTGTTGGCTCTGGTCCTTTCTTTACAACACTTTGAGGTTTATGTTTGTACAGGGGAAAAGCCAATGATTGTGTACACTGACCACAATCCGTTAATGTTTTTGAGTAAGATGAAAAACAAGAATCGGAGATTGTTGAATTGGAGTTTGATTTTACAGGAGTTTGACTTGGAAATTAAGCATGTGAAGGGTACAGACAATGTAATTGCTGATTGCTTATCTCGTGTTTGAATATGTATATATATATATATATCCTGTGTTTATTTGAATATTGTATGATATGTATATATAGACAAGTGTTCACTTAACCATTTTGTATTGAAAAGAAAAATTTTGCCTTTATGAGTCAAAATTTTTCCCTTTTGGAATGGAGGTGTAATGTGAATATAGGCCACTAGATGGCAGTATCTACCTTTTTTTTGTTAAGCTCAGACTGGAGTCATGTTTAGACATGTCCTGGACATGTCTGGGGCAAGTCTCAGAAAATAAAAAAAAAAGAGGTCTAAATGTGGGTGGGTTCTGCAAAAGAGTATATAAGGAAAAGAATTGAGACAGTAAAGTAGGAGGAGAAATTGCAAGAAGAAGGATACGTGTGACCAGACCTGTCATTTCTGTTCAAGACCTGTGAAGTTACTTTTGTGGATTTTTGCCTTTGTTTTCTTCATCCAGGACATCACCAAGCCACCCCACAAAAAGGGACTGTAATTATTTCTGGGTTTTTTTTATGTATTCAATCTTGGTCAGTTAGTTAGTTGTTATTAGTCTTTGTCTGTTTAATTAAATGTGTTTAGGTTTTTAAAACTGTGTCTGTCATCCCTTGCTGTTGCTGTTGCGTTATAAATGTAATAACAAATTGGGGCCATAACATGATGAATATGGCAGCTCAGCTGGTCCACTGCTTTCTGGCACTGATGGAGGCTCAGCTGAGGCAGCACAAGCTGAATCTTCTTCCTTCGTTAGATCATTCTGTATCTCTTTTGTCTTCAGCAAGTCCCTTCTATTCCTCCTCAGGATGTGACCATCCTCTGTTCTGATGGTGAAGGATCATGGCCTTATTTCATCCAGAACAATGGCTTTCCTGTCCCATTTGTAGGAATCTTCAAGTCTCACAGTGTCATTTCTGGCCAATGGTACTAGGTTTCTAGTGGACTTGTCATAATTTTCTTTTTGCCTCTTTGGTAACTGTTTCTGTCTCACCTCCTTGCGCTTCTTTTGTGCTGCAATGTAGGGAAGCGTGGTGCGTAGCCTACGTCCCATCAGAAGCTCAGCAGGAGACTTGCCATGTTCAAGTGGTGAAGATCGGTAGCTTAACAGAGCTAAATAAGGATCTGAGCTACTGTCATGTGCTTTCTTGAGCAACTGTTTGACTATGTGGACTCCTTTCTCTGCTTTACCGTTTGACTGAGCGTACAGAGGGCTTGAAGTCACATGTGTAAAGTCATACTCATTAGCAAAGATTTGGAACTCTTTGCTGCTATAACATGGTCCATTGTCACTGTATACAATCTGGGGAATTACATGTCTTGCAAAAATTGACTTTATGTGCTTAATCACAGATATAGCAGATATGCTGGGAAGCAGGGCTATCTCAGGATAGTTAGAAAAATAGTCAATCACAAGCAGGTAATTCTTACCTTGCAAGTGGAACAGGTCAGTTCCAACCTTCTGCCATGGCTCGTCTGGGAGATCTGTGATTGTCATTGGCTCTTTCGGCTGTTTTGCTTGATGCTTCAGACTGATCTCACAGTTTGAGACCATTTTGTCTATGTCTGCATTGATGCCTGGCCAATAAACTGCTGTTCTGGCCCTTCTTTTGCACTTTTTCACCCCGAGGTGCCCCTCATGCAATCTTCAGCATTTCCTGCATTAGTGTCTGAGGAATGACAATTCTTTTGCTTCTAAGTAGAAGCCCATTGATGACACTCAACTCTGCCCTAATGTAGTAATGCTGGTGACACTCACCTCTATGCCAGCCTTCATTCATAAGCCTAATAACTTTCTGCAGACCTGCGTCTTTCTCCGTTTCAGCTGCAATTTACTTGGTTTTCATGTCAGATACAGGTAGCGATTCAGTGATCAGGTTCACATGGAGATGCACGTCAATTTCTGTGTAACTCTCACTGGGCTCCTCACACTGTGATGTTGCCCTGGACAGCGCATCAGCAAGCACAATGTGCTTGCCTGGTATGTAGATCAGGTCAAAGTCATAGCGTTGTAGCTTCATCATCAGCCTTTGGATTCTTGGTGACATCTCACTGAGATTTTTCTTGATGATGGCTATTAATGGCTTGTGGTCCGTTTCTGCCACAAATCTCGGTAGGCCGTAGACATAGCTGTGGAATTTCTCAAATCCGTATACTAGTCCCAAACACTTCTCAATTTGTGCGTATCGACATTCGGCTGAGGTCATCGTTCTTGACGCATAGGCGACCGGCCTCCAATCTTCTCCATCAGCCTGGAGTAAGACAGCTCCAATCTCGTCTTTCGATGAATCGGTGGATATCTTGGTCTTTTTGGAAGGGTCAAAGAACGTTAGCACTGGTTCCGTTGTGAGAATGGTTTTCAACCGTGCCCATTCTTTTTCATGAATGTCCGTCCACTTGAAATCACATCTCTCATGTAACAGCCGCCTCATGTGCTCGGTTTTCGAAGACAAGTTTGGTATGAATTTGCCAATGAAATTAAGCATTCCCAATGCTCTCAACACACCTTTTTTGTCCTCGGGCCGGGGCATCTCCAGTATGGCTTTGATCTTGCCCTCGTCTGGCTCCACATCTGCTTCCGACTGCTTGTCTCCGAGAAAAGTGATTTCATTCACACCAAACTGACATTTTGCTCTGTTCAGTTTCAGCCCATACCTCTGAATTCTTTGTAGCACTTTGATGAGCCTTTCATTGTGCTCCTTCAATTTGGACCCCCATAGTACAATATTGTCCACATACACCCGTGCTCCTTCAATGCCTTCTATTATCTGCTCCATGGTCCTGTGGAACACTTCGGGGGCAGAAGAGATTCCAAAAGGCATCCTTAGGAATGAGTAGCGACCAAAAGGTGAATGTACAATATTTTGTGCTGTCTTCATGCAGTTTTATCTGCCAAAAACCCTGGGGTGCATCCAGTTGAGTTGAGTACTTGGCACTGGCCATTTCACTTATAATTTCATCCCTGGTTGGGATCTGGTAATGCTCTCTCTTTATGTTGGCATTCAGATCTTTGGGATCCATGCACACACGTAGATCACCATTCCGTTTTTTAACACAAACCATTGAGTTCACCCATTCTGTGGGCCCCTCCACTTTCTTTATGACCCCCAGTGATGTCATCCGGTGTAGTTCTTACTTTAGTTTGCCTCTCAGTGGTGCCGGGACACGCCTGGGAGCATGAATGACAGGCTGTGCATTTTCATTCAGTTCTATTTTGTAGGTGAATGGTAACTCACCAAAACCTTTGAATATGACTGGATACTGATCTACTATCATCTCTACACTGTTATGTGTGTTGGTGTCAATGTATTACACTCTCTTCACTAGACCAAGCCTTTCACATGCTTCATCACCTAAAAGTGAGTCATGTCTGGAACAACAGTAATGGTGACATTATGTTCTTTCCCTTTAACTCTCACCTTTAGTCTGCATTTACCTTTGGTATCAATGGGCAGTCCATTGTAGGCTTTGAGCGGGTCATAGTTTGGATTAATGCGTGGCTTTACTTTCATGGCTCTGATGTGCTGCTCACTCACCAAATTGGCTTTTGCGCCAGTGTCCAGCTTGAGAAGAATGACAGTTCTGTTAGTATGCAAAGGCACAGTCCATTTATCCTGTTCAACTCTGCTGACACTTGCCTGCTCAGTCCCTACAGTCTGGAAAACGTCCCGCTTTACCATGCCCACGAAAAATTTATCGTCAAGAGCTGTTTCTTCCACAGTATGCACTCTTTCACCATGGCTTTGTTTCCCTTTGGAAAAACATTGCTTTGCAAAGTGATTCTGTCCTTTACATTTATTGCAAACTTTGCCGTATGCTGGGCATTGTTTTGGTGCATGTTTCGTGCCACATCCTTTACAATTAAAAGTCTCAGAATCTTTTTGCTGTTTATTGTGCCATGCTTTTGGTTTCTGCGTCTGGCTGGACACCGCAGCTACTGCTACGCCATCGTTATTAGCGTCCCTCGCACCCTCACTGAAGGTTTTAGCATGCTGCATGGCTAGTTCACTGGCGTGACATATTTTTACAGCACCAGCTAAGGTAAGTTCAGTCACTCATAGCAATCGCTCTCTCACTTTTTACTCCTTAATTCCAAACACGGGCTGATCGCGGATCATTGAATCATGCAGCACGCCAAAATTACACGTCCTCGCCTTTAATTTCAAATCCGTCAGAAAAACATCAAAACTTTCAGCAGGCTGCTGCAAGCGCGAGCGAAACACGTACCTCTCAAATGTTTCGTTTTTCTTTGGCGAACAGTGTTCGTCAAACTTAAGCAGAACTGTGTCAAACTTGCCCATATCCTCTGCGTTGGCGTAAACAAACGTGTTGTACACCTCCACTGATTGAGGTCCCGCTACGGAAAGAAGCAGTGGTATTTTCCGTGTGTCCGGTTTATCGTCCAGCCCGATGGCCTGCAGGTACAGCATAAACCGCTGCTTGAATGTCCGCCACTCTTGGTCGACATTACCAGTCCAGTTCACAGCGTCCGGCGGTTTCACACTTTCCATGACTTCTGTTTCAGGACCCCACTTCTGGTACCATGAAATGTTTTCTTAAAAAAGTATTATGGAAGCAACGCGATGCTTATCAATCAAGGAAGTTTATTAGCTACTATGATAGCTTCATACCACGTTGTACATTTAGTAATGCCATCTTCTTCTATGTTTATACACCGCGGGCTTACTCCTATAACTTGTGCCCTCTAGTGGCTGGAAGTGATGACACTCCTATCACTACAGCGTCGATAGACATGCAAATTTAAGCACTTAGTCACAGTACTCGACCACGAGATGGCACCCCGGATCAGCTATTGAATATTCACAAGCAGGTAGAGCTGAAACGCGATTTTGAGTATGAAGAAGTTCCCTCCAATCCCTGTTTTTCAGGAGTTGCATGAATTAAACTCCTCAGCTAAGCCTGATGTGCAAACTGGTCAATATCCTTGCCCATAGTGTTGCTGACACTCACCTGTAGTGCTAATTCCCAATGAGACTGCGCGCGAGTATTAAAATGTAGTTGTGATGTTAGGCTGCAGTGTAGCTATGTTGCTACACAGTCATCGCAATGGACATAACCACAGCGGTTCGTAAGCATGTTTTTTGGTGGAAAAATAACATTTTGGAATATTGGATTTTTCGAGTTCGACAATCGACCAGTGTGGACTTCATCGGAAAACAGGAAGTAAACAGAGGTACGTGCACTGAGTAAATTAGCACAATTTTAATACATTTCTAGTTCAGCTACTGTAGTCAAATTCATTGTGGTCACTTGGAAGGGTTAGGTGAACATGGCTATGGACTTGAAATGACATCACCATCGTGTTAAGACGCTAAAAGCATGTTAAAAGCCTGCCCCATTGGAGCCGCTTAGGTGCGAACTTTAGCAGGAGCATAACTCGGTGTAGGCAAAACCAAATTTCTTCGTTTGTCTCGCTATTGACAGTACTCCTTCACCACAAACAACAAAGATACGTGTTGAATTTGACCGGAGTTCCCCTTCAACAGGTGCTGCTTGTTCTCCCCGATTAGGTAAGACGACAATCATTCATCTGGACGCGTTTGCATAATTTAAATCAACGTCAAATAGAGCTGCATGCTTTTTATAGCTTATTTTACCGCCAAGTGCCACTTTTTTCCCCACTCAATACCGAGAGTAATTTTGAATAACGTTGATTTAAATTAAGCAAACATTTCCAGATGAATGATTGTCGTCTTACCTAATCTTTAAAACAGATGTTACGTCAACCCCAATACTCAGTTTTACGGAATTTACCCCATGACTTCATCGCTGTTAGATCGCATGAGAAACCGTGTTTTCAGTTGCCTATTACGATAATCGGAAAACGCGTCAATAAAGAAAAATAATTGAGAACTAGCCAGGACTATCCTAATTGTCATAAAGGGATGTGTCTGTGCCACCCCAATTCCTGGTTTTAGCTTCGCCCCTGAGTGTTCAGTTTCATTTACGAGATAAATGCTGTATGGACGCTGTCAATGGGAATTATTCTGAAAATCCGAATGAAACAGTAGGGTAGACTGAGTACATTTGGGACGTGTACAGTTGAGACAATGTCAATATCTTGACTGCGCAGAAAGCCTCAGCTGTGATTTTTGCGGTGCACATGTGTATTAGCATCCTCTTTGATCTTGGGAAATTTTAACGTGCGAAGCTCTGGTCCAAAGATATCAACAAAACTATTTTTTGCTAGGTTAGATTTTGACTCTTCTATGTCCCTTCAACAATGAATATCTTATTACCCTTATGTGACTTCTAAACATAGCTTGCATATATGCAAACGTTGTTCTGTGCCCTAAAGACGTATATATTTCATGACATTGTAGCATTCAAGGTCATTACGTAATCCAATGAAATGTTGGAGGTGGTCATCGGGGTACAGTTGAGACACAATGTCTCAACTGTACCCGACCCAGAACTCCATTGCTTCGCAGGCTGTTTATCAGTGCAGTCTTATGATAACTGGTTTTAAGTCACAATTAGACAAAATTAGAGGCCAAGGTAAATTAATTTTGATATTTGTGATTTTGTCTACTATTAATGGATATATTTTTCAGGTATGAATATAATCAGGATTAAAGAGTATGTACTGAAATATGAAAGGTGGTAAAACTAGTACAGTTGAGACAGGTCTTGTGTAGGTTATGCAGCAACAGAATTCATTCAGAAGTCAGAGCATTAAAAGGCATCTGGATTACACTTTATAATAAAGGGACAAAATAAATAGCACATTTTTGTGCACCTTCTGTAGAATGTGGTCTCACATGGAGTGTACCATGGAGTGGACTTGTCAGCTTTCCAGCATTTTGAATGGTGTCTCAACTGTACTATGGTACTGTCTCAACTGTACTCTATATGTGTACTATATGGGTACGGTTGAGACAAAAATTTACCTTCTGTTTTTGATAAATTGAGAAAAATATAAACCTCTTCGAAAAAACATTTTTGGGTTCTATTTTAGTGCACAAATAGAGGATACATTTTGTAAAAAAAAAAATCTTCTTTTTAGTGTCTTTTCAGTGTCTAATTTTTGTGTGGAAATGGGAAAAGCAAAAACTGTCTCAACTGTACTCAGTCCCTTCTACCCGATACATCTGTCTCTGGAGGAGGGCATCAATGAAGAAAGCTGGTTACACTTCTACTCTGTTTGCATTTTGCTCAATATGGCTTTTTGCTGTCGAATTTATACCGTGTTTAAAGATAACCTTGGCATTCGATAGGCTTTTGTTTCTTCAAATGCATGCAGTCCACGCACGTCGGTAGATCCCTTGGTACGTTCATTACACCATTCTGTTGAATATGGAGGGCTATGTCGTTTGATTTTTCCGGAAAGTGACATTTCTGTTCTGTTAAAATAAGGTATATTTCAGAATTCTGACATTACTGAGTTAGTGAGATTTTACCCTTATAATGTGTAAGGTTATGAGCTCAGATGTGAGAGCGGTTAGCTTTTCATTGCAGCGTGAATGTTATAGCTGTTTAATCAGCACTTTATTTAATGCTTCGGGGATTTCGAAGAAAAATGGACAATATTGTTTTCTTTATTATGGAGAAAAGGCATGTTTTGTGTTTAGAGAGGTTACGGGTGACTGATGATGTTCAACTGCACTGATATTGATAAATTCATGCTAAACTCAACCAGAAAATCATTAGTTCATGCTGAATTTCATCCCCAAAAGTTAATTTGTGTTAAGTATATGATTAATATATGATTTGACAGTGAACCATTTTGATGGATCTCAGACTTTGGGGAGACACCTGGATAGCTGTCTAATTTGGCTCATAGCAAGCGGGTAATCTAGAATGTAATGTTCAAGATGAATTGTACTTGTGGTCAAGACGTTTATGATCCCAGAAATGTATAGATTTAAGCTTCAGCAGTTTTTCATTTGTCAGTATTATTATTCATTTTTTTGCTATTTCAATGGTGAATTCTCATGAAGATTTTTTATGTTTGCAGCCCATTTTCTCCACCAAAATCATAAAAATAAACTGAAATACATTTGGAGTCTAAATGCTTCAAGTGTCTAGACTCAATTTAGCCAAAGTTTTTCTGTCTGTAAAGCTGCAATCTTGAATTACAAAGCCTTAAATCAGATAACACCTAAAAAGCTAGATTTGGATTCTGCGCAAAGGGGATAACACTTACCCCATCATCCATACTCTAATTAGGATCGTGAAACAGTAAGTATGATTAATAAGTGTAAATGAGTTGCAGTTAAAGACATTGAGATGAGAGGGAAACAGCAGAGGGGTTCTTTGTGCCCCTCCCCCACTGTGAATCCATGTGTCAGGATGCTCTCCAGATGAACGCTGCGAATAGAGAGCCCTGAATCCATTACTCAGTTCCATGCTTTTACTTCATGGGAAAATGAACACCTAATGAAAATCTTCTCATGACACTGAGAAGTTGTTTGATTTGGGAGATGGAGGGGCAACTTTGGGAAATGATTCATCAAGGAACCAAATGTACAGGCTTGGTAATTTGAAGGCTAAACATTAAGAAAACCAAGATGAGTCTGAGATTTTAAAGTACACCTATAATGTGACTTTACACTGATCATTCTTACACTGATCATTCTTGTAACTTTGAACTCTATGAAAAAAAGGTTTACGGGCATCACTGCTAAAAGAACACTTCAGTTTTCGCATACTTGCCAATTCTGCAGTATCTGTCTGAAATGCTCCATTTAAAGTCCTGCCCCTCCCCACGAAAACCCCAGTGTGCTGTGATTGGTGAACTTGATCACTCACTTGTGATTACTCAACCGTTCGCGCCCCTTGACATGCCCCTTACCATAAATGGATTTCCGCTTTAAAAACAAATCCCGGTTCAGCCTTGTGAGCGAAACCCACTTGATACAAGGGCGTGCCAAACTATCTGCTTGGTGCAGAATGGTGACATCACCAATTGATGGGAAAAAAAATGGCCAGAAGCGATTGGGGCGTTTTAGTCAGCTCTGGAACAGCAAATTTTGCGGCTGAGAGCACTTCTGGAGGTGACTTCCTGTTGTTTTCCGACACAGACCTTTTAAATGTGCATAAAAACAATATGATTCACGCTACGACAGTAAAATAATAAAAAACTGTAATAGCTGCACTTTCACCCTATTATACCCGCATATCATATATGATATCCCAAATTTGAAGGACTATGCCCACCTGGTAAGATGCAACACAACCACTACTGCTCACTGTATCATAATCTGATACACAGTGCTGCCACCTGGAAGAAAGAAGTGATATTACAGGAGTAGTCTCTCCCCTAGTCACTCACTTCAAGGTAGTAGCTCCCATGTGAATGGGAATTCATGAATTTCCTTGGACTTTGGCAGTGAAATTCGGCATTCTGAGGTAAATATTACACAAAAACTTATTCTTATACATGTTAAGGGATAACTATAGATAATAGAGAGCATATAAATAATTTGACATTTCGAATGTTGAGTTCTGGAGGGTTGCTGATTTTTTGCTTTATCAGATATGATACTCCTGGAATTAGAAGAAGTTCTGTTCAGCAGTGTATATTTTGCTGTCCGTGGTGTTTATTCCAGACAAAGCTCTGCCTGCCATACCACAGACAAACTACACTGAACAAAAATATAAACGCCCCATGTCAAATATTGATGCCGCATGGAGTTAACAACTCTAAGTGAGCATATGCTGACTTTTTCTTGTACAATAGGGATATTTCTCTTGATTTCTGTACAATTTTTTTTAATCCATCTCTCTGTGAGTGAGCATTTGCTCAGTGATGCAGTGATTTCACTGTACATGGGTGTGGCATTTCCAGATGGTGATCAGACAGAATGAGCAGTACCCAGACACTCCTTATACTGGGGACAATAAAAGGCCTCCCTAAAACGTCAAATTTTGTCAAAAGTCATAATGCCTCAGATGTCTCAGGTCATACGGAAACATGCCATTGGCATGCTGGATGCAGGGATGTCTACCAGAGCGGTCGCTGTGCCGCTGAATGTTAATTATTGGACGATAGGCCGTTTGAGAGTTCATTTCTGACAGACGGGCAGTACTGCAAATCGACCTCTTCCATGTCGGCCACGTGTTACCACACCAGCACAAGATCATTACATCCGGCTCGTCCACCTGCGGGATCGGCTCAGATCAGCAACACGCACAGCGGATGAGATCGTTGGTCTGCAGAACAGACGCATCACTCCACAGACAGTCCATAACCACCTGTGAGAAGCCAACTTGCACACTCGGCGTCCTCACCGTGGTCTGGATCTCACCACTGTCTGGCGTTAGAACCAACTCGCATGGGCAAACGCACATGTTCGATGGCCCTTGGCACACTGGAGAAGAGTGCTATTCACAGACGAATCCTGGTTCCAGTTTTTTGTTCATAAAACTCAAAAATTTGACAGGGGGTGTTTATATTTTTGTTCAGTGTAGATATGTACATTTACAGCACCCTCTATTGGTGGATTCTTTCCCATTATGTAGTGATGGAATGTCGCATATTGAATTGATAAAGCATAATGTCATACAAATATGCCTCAACCAACTGAACACACACATACAATTACAAGTCAATGAGAAAGTGTACCCCATGTGTTTTGTAGAAAATCGATACAACACAACCACGGATTTGGCCTAGCCTTTTTATTTCCAACGAATGTTGTTTTTTTTCTTTTATTAATAAAGGCAAATAAAAAAGAACTTTGAAGAAATATTGTTATGGCCCCAATTTGTTATTACATTTACACACAACAGCAACAGCAAGGGATGACAGACACAGTTTTAAAACTTAAACACATTTAATTAACAAAGACAATAACGACTAAACTAATCTATACACCAAGATTGATTTACAAAAAAAAACAGAAATATTTACAGTCTCTTTTTGGTTGGGTCCCTTGGTGATGTCCTGGGTGAGGAAAATGCTCTAACACAGGCAAAAATCCACAAAAGAAACTTCACAGGTCTTGAACAGAATGACAGGTCTGGTCACATGTATCCTTCTCCTTGCAACTTCTCCTTTCTCCTTTACTGTCTCAATTCTCTCCTTTATATACTCTTTTGCAGACCCCTCCCACCTTTTTGACCTTTTTTTTCTTTTCTCTGGGACTTGTTTCAGACATGCCCGAAACATGCCCAAACCTAGCTCCAGTCTGAGCTTAACAAAAAAAAGGTAAATACTTCCATCCAGTGGCCTATATTCACATTACAATATTCATTTAAAGAATACATCATTGAAGTCTGATATCAAGCCTGAATAAAATTTCAGTATTGCCAGAAATATAGATTAAACTTCATTACATTGTATGTGACTACTAACACAAGATAATTAAATTGAGAGAATATATCTTTTTCGGAAATGAGAATCTAGCTGGACTTCTTGCTGAGAATAAAAACCCTACATATTTTAACAAAAAAATGTAGCATATTATTAATAAATTTAAGAATACTGGAGGTTCTTTATACAGCAAACTGAGTTCATTTTTCATTCATAAATATGAATGAGTGACCTCCGTGTGAAAAAAATTTATTACCAAAAAGGATAATTCCAATTTAGAATGTCCCCAAGAACGTCAGGAGCAGGAAAAGCGGCAGAGGGAAAAGCAAGAGACAATGAGGTGTCATTTGAAAGCCTGACCAGATGATAACACCAACAAAAGGCCAGACTGCTTCCCAGTGTGGTGGTTCTGCCTTGAAGTCCCTCCCCCTTCTGTTGTCTGCACCTCCACTTCAACGAGCCACAACTGCAGCTTGTTGAGGTGGAGGTGCAGATTAGAGTATTTAAGCTCTGTGCTGCCAAACTGGCGGTGCGGCCACATTCTGGGTTTTAGTCTGTTTTGGAGCCCTGTGTATGTATCGCCGCTGCTCCCCTCATTTGTTGTTGTTTTTTTAAATTAAATTATTGGTCACACTTTATTTGAAGTGTTGCTCATAAAGGCTTTATACAGTATGTATAATGCCTTCATAAATGAGACATAATGACTTCATAAATCATTCACTAGCAAATGTCATGCTTTGTAAAAGGTGAAATTACACATCCTTATTCAACATGTGATGCCAGATGTAACAATGACAATGTCACTCTTTATCACAATTAGCCACTAGCTAAGTGATATTGTCAGTTATATTACATCAGGCATTACATGTTGAATAAGGATGTGTTATTTCACCTTTTACAAAGCATGACATTTGCTTATGTATGATTTATGAGGACATTATGTCTCATTTATGAAGGCATTATACATGCTCTATAAAGCCTTTATGAGCAACACTTCAGATAGTGTGACCAAATTATTTATATTTTTTTGTACTCAGCCTGTGCGTGTGGGACCCTTATCTACTCTGGGTTCATGGTCCCAATGCCCGCCGGATTCTTGCCTTCTGCCGGCGGGACTAAACCATGACACCCAGCTTCCCTGGGCAGAAGTAAGCTGGGAGCAGATCTCATGGCTGTCCATGGTCCTGAAGCAATCCCAGGCTTCTGGAAACAGTCAAAAATTTTGCATGATTTTAAGTGCATGACTTTCGCACACAGACAGACTTGATTAACTTTGAATAAAATATGAACTCACATACTCTCTCAAACTCAGTGTTTTGCATTTTCTAAGGCTCAGACATCATCCGTTGACACTATCGATCTAAATCCAGCATAATCTTCGCAAGTAAACGAGTATCTGAGCTATTTATTCCTTAGATAAAACCAAGAGAATGATTTCTGAAACCACTCTTACCCCTTTTCCACTAGTGCGAGCCTATAGTGATAGTTCTAGGCTGGTGCTTGTGCCAGCTCATAGGTATAGTGTGCAAACCTTCAAAGAACCAATTTGCTTTTCCACAGGCTACAGCCCCACCATAGAGCCACTGTGTTACATCACTGTATATATCCCAGCAATCCTGAAACCAACTTCGAGCACAACAAGAACAACAACAATGGCGGACCATATCATTTCTTTACAAGTGTAGTTCCTGGCTTTGGGAGCCTTCACTGGCATTTAAAACATCACTGCTCCAATGGATTGGTGCTGCTTGCTGTGATTGCTATGGTTGATGATTATGTTCAAGAAGAGAGTTAATTACCCAAGACATCTCCATTATCTTTAAAACTGAAAATAAGATGTTAGTGGTTGCCTTAATTCGCCTTAAGTAGCTACCTGGCATTGATTATGCTTGTGTTGATCACGCTGCAGTTAAACAAATGTAATTAATGAAAGTTAGTCTGAGAGTTTTACTTGGTCTTGTTTCTCTTGAGAATTTTGCCACCAACCCTAAGAAATGCTTCTTGGTTCTAGATTAGCAAAGTGCTGGTGCATCTTTTGAACCAGCATGCCAAAAAATAAGTTTGGTCAAGATCCTGTTCTTTGGCAGTCAAATTGGCTTTTGAAAGTAAAAGAAATAGTTTGAGATTAAGCACTGGTGCTGTATTGGCCCTTAAACTGCCTCATTAGAAAAGGGGTACCATAAGCACAGGTATTCAAATTTTATAAGTAATAGCGCCTTTATAAACAACTGGTTCAGAAAATGTGGTTTTGGTTGAAGTTACAACTTCCTGAAAGCTAAGATTGGGGTTAAGGGTAACGATTAAGGTTTAGTTCAAGGTTGGGTAAGATGATTGTGGTCTCCAAAAGACAGTGGTAGAATGCATCAGCATTCTCAAAAGATCAAGGGACCTTCCTTGCCTGGGGTAATGAATCAGAAATAGCTTGGCTGATAGCCATGGCATGAAGCGTCCAAATTGTCTACTTCATGAAGGAAAAGAGACAAAGAGCTTTTTTGTTGCTTCCATCCAGCAAGGAAACACAGGACCAAGCTTGGAAGAGAGGAATTGAACACGAACCACTATTATCTGCAACCGTAGCGAGTGGATACATTCATGCCCCAAGTTTCCCAGTAAATTGAGAACAGGCCCATCCGCTGGCATAATCACTCTGTGCTGTTTTTTTAGGGCCACAATCACTAGAGGGGGCCACACCATCAGTGTGCGATTTACTTTTTGACCCTGTCTTTATTTTAACATTACACTAATACACTACAATACAATCAGGGAAACAGATTAGTCAGTTTAAACAGACTTATTAGTACAGGATTATTAGTACCAGTAATTCAGTTCGCTCCTCTGTGCATAACCATGGTGACTCAGTATCGGCAGCGGTGGGCAACCGCGGCATTGTGGGAAACGTGTCAATGTTTATTTCGCTGGTGTGTGAAATTACAAACATTAGAAATGGCTCCAAAAAGAAAATTTAGGAGTGGTGCTGATGGACGGAAAAAAAAGAAAAATGGAGATTGAATGAAGAACAAAAGATAAATGTAGTTATAATGTGACTTTTTGATTAATTTCATTCAATCAGATTAAACAATCTCCCGTTTTTCTTGCTGGCACGCAGCACTGCAGTTATTGTAAAAGTAGTAGAATGAGAGCACTTCCACGTCATACCTGACATGTCCGCAACACTGACAACTGTATTAGCAGATTATTAAACTTAATAATTAACTAGCCGGTAAGCTAGCCGGGCAGTCAGGCTCGACCCCGCAGTCGGGAATGAATCAACTGCGGGGCGGGGACAACGAGGGCTCTCTGGCTGTAGACAGCGAAAACACAGCTTTAAATCAAGAATAGACTATGAACAGACTCTTACAGGCAGTTAAAAAACAGTATCTATCAAATAAGCACAAATCTTTCGTGATATTATATAGTCAGTCAATCCATTTTATTTTAGGACGCACATTTTTCTCAAAAGCTCTGTGTTATGTATTTTATTTAGCCCTCACTATACAAGAAATGAGAGAAGATTAATTATAACAGTATTTAACATCTGTTTATAAAGTGAATGCTACTTTCACTCACCCCACATCAATAGAATTAATTTTTCTATGCGTTGAAGCAGCAATACCAGAGGCCAGGCTAGTTTTACTTGTGAACTAGGTACTAATGTTTTATTGCAACATTAAATGTGTGTTTTGATTTATTTTAATACAGAACATATTAAATGTCCAGATTGGCCCAAATAGTTTCAGGCTATCTATTTGCCTTCCAAGCTATGCTAGTATCTCATACAAACATTCATATCATTTGGTGAATTAGATAATCTTTATATTTCGCTTTGAGAAAATAGCATTTGTTGTGTGGTTAATACATACACATTGAAGATACATACCTATGTAATATCTTCCAGCCTAAAATACTAATAATATTCTAATTTATTATCTTTTCAGGGGTGTTACTGAAATATTTTGAACTGACCGCGACACCAGGTCCATCTACCTCATGAACTGACATGACTGCTGCTGAAGGAACATCACTGGAAACTTCAGGGGCATCTACTCCCAGCTCTGATGAGAGTGTGGCTGCAGAGGACATAGCTGAGATATCACAGCTTTTTACATCCTCCTCTGATGTGCCTACAGCTGGAGTCATAACTGAGGCACCACACCCTTCTACATCCTCCTCTCACATGATTGCAGCTGCAGAGGCCATAGCTAATGTACTACAGCTTTCTTCATCATCCACCAATATTCCATCTGCCACCTCCCAATATCCAGCTGCAGCACAACCACTAGATTTATTTGACTGGCCATCTGTCCTGACTGAACAATTGACCAGGTTGAATAGACAACTGACCAAGTAGAAATGTCACTCATAGAAGCATCACGAAAACGCTGGAGGGAGGTTCTCAGTCGCCTGCTTGCAATTATTCAGTCATTGGCTGAAAGAAACCTGGGTCTCAGGGGAACCGTTGACATGTCGTACAGTCAGAATAGTGGCAACTTCTTGAAAGAGGTGGAACTTTTAGCCAGGTTTGACCCAGTAATGAAGCAGCATGTTAGCCAAATTGACAGTGGAATGAATTCTCATGCCACCTACTTAGACAAAACAATTCAGAATTAAGTATTTGCTTGCATCAGTGACAAAATGATGGAGAAAATGGTGACTAAAATTAAACTATCCAAATATTATTCCATAATTTAGGATTGTCCCCCAGATCTCAGCCACCTGGAGCAGATGTCTGATGTGATTAGAACAGTCAAGTTGGAAAAAACACCTGAGATAAAGGAGCACTTTTTGTGTTTTTTGGTTGCACCAGAATGGAGAGGACTTGGCAGAGCTGGACTGGGACAAAAAAACGGCCCTGGCATTTTCGGCCATGGCGGCCCAACCTGATTGTGACGTGACGGCCCGCCATAGGCGCACACTTTGCTGTTACCAAAAGTTAAAATTAAGCTCAGTTGTAGCCTACATGCCCTGGAACTCCACACAGAAAGGCCCCAGGCCGGAATTGTACCTTCAGCCTTCTTGCTGTATGGTGGCAGTGCTAATCACTGCACCACCATGACAAAGAAGAAGTTATTATTATTATTATTATTATTATTGATAATAATAATAATAATAATGATAATAATAATATTTTTACATGAATCAACGTGAATTAGAAATGTGACTTTGGGGTCAATTAATAATATTTCAATAAGACCATTGCTCTATTTGGATTGGTTCATTTTAAATAATGTTACATATCTTACAGGCTCAACAGGGCATAGGGTAGCTCACTAGCTTCAGAACCGCAGAACTCACTGGTTGCAAGTTTACTGGCAGGTTATTCTGAACGTCAAGACAGGGTTTTAAATAGGAAAATTTTAAAGTCTTCCTCGCTGTATTCGAGGACAAATTTTATTTGTCACCGTAAAACAAAAAATCAATAAACATCAAATATTCGGTTATTAACAGTTCGTCTATCAGTGGGGGCCTTTTGTAAGCTCAAGCAAACTTTAACCAAATACATACCTGCGATAGCCTATCAATTTAACATCAGTCTTACTGCTTTTCGTGTCCCCCTCCAAATGATAACTGCTTGCGACAGGAGGATCATCGTGGCCAAACCGCTGGTCAATTTTTTTAGCGTTTGAAAGCCTGAGGCTCCAATGTCTGTTTACTTTATTCTCAAAGCTTTTCTGCCTCTCAACTGCTTTCTGACATCTTTGTCTGATCTCATTGTCGTTGAAGCGCATTCTTACTTAGACTGTTGCTGCTGCACAAGCTTCTGCAAAAGATGCATGTGAGGAAATGCATGTGGACACTATACTGAAAGAGAAGAGACTGCGAAGCACAAAGACTCACTTTGCTTGGGAAGCACCAGATGAACCAGTCAAGGATGCCCTGAAGAGGATGGAGACCACATTTTCAATGTGGTCGTCAACTCTACTATTACATCTTTGGATGGCCAGTTTGCAAATTTTTTTGCAACCGCGTTCCGGACAGACAGTTCACCCCCTCATTAGCATAACCGCTCTGAATGAACTTTGCCTCACTGGGCAGAAAAGAATGGCCTTGCATGTTTGTAAATTTTGCGATGTTGACTCTCTGGAGGAGTCGGAAAATACCACCTTTTTGGTAGGTTTTCTCCTTCAAACTTTTGTTAAGAATGGTTTTAAAGGTACATTGATCACTTTGGACACATCAGTTAAAAAAACTCCAGCGTGAAAATGCCCTTTTTGGTACATTATTTTGTACCACTGGAGAAAGTATTTTTCGTACTGAGATAAGTAGTGTATCATCACGGTGATTATGCGCATGTGTGTACGCTGTATTTTTTACTATGCATAGTATCGCAGCGTGCATATGTAGCAGGCCAAAGGAGGGCCCGGGCGGGAACTTGAACCTCCAGACTCCCGGGTAATAGTCAAACATGCTCTCCGCATCGCCAAAGAGCCAGGCTCATTGGCAAGGTAGCCAGGGCACGTACTTATTAGGAGACACTTCCAGTGACAGGACCCCTCTACTGTCACGCATAGTATAGAATGGTAATCAACAACTTGTACGCTCATTGGTAGTTAAAGGTAATGGGTCGTTGATTTAACTGAGGGATTTATTTGTAACGAATATTCACCTTGGCCACCATGCGACTTCAGAAGTAGGCGTATTAGGCCTATAGGCTAAGCTTGGAGTAAATATATATTTCAAGATCCATACATGAAGGTGACATCTTTGACATCTCTGCCTGATGTAACCAAAATACTGTAAAGTCACGTAGGAGACGTCCCAACTTTCCAGAAGACTGTCTGCAAGCATAGCTATACTTAGACTGTGCCACCTGGGAAATCGTGATCTCTCCTAAGGGACTATACAGTAAAGAAGATTTTTGTCCTCTTTATATACTGATGGTAGTATTCTGACATCTCAGTATGATGTCATCAATTTACTCTAAAGTCGCTTAGGAGACACCCCAACTGAAAGTGGCAAAACGCATCTGCAAATAAGACATACATGTAGCGCTACATTGTATATTCAGACTCTGCTGCCACCTGGGAATTTGTGTTACCTCATATGGTACTTTACAGTACCTGTATTTCCCATGACAACCAGGAAAAGTTGATTAAGGCCATTTGGAATATCTTCTCTTGATACATTACATGCAAGCAGTTCATGTGGACTGTAAGCATAGTAGGTAACACCACTTCCCAGGTGAATGTAGCTATTCCCCATTTGCAGACAGGCTGCTGCAATCTGGCAGTCTCTCTCATGGTATGTTTTCTGAGCTATTTAAAAAAAAAGATCCTGTACATATTTCTATGACCTTATATATACCCAGAATTATCTGCAGGCGAAACTAGGAAATAAACAGCCTAGATGAATTCCCCCCAAACAAAAAAACCCACAATACCTCCCCTGAACCATGCCAACTCTCAAATAAGTCACATGGACAAAACTGAAATTTTCATTTTTATAGATCACACGTAGTCCCGTAAGTAGCCTAGCCAGGGTAGGCCTACTTGGAAAGCACACAAACTATTTCCTAAAAAGATATTAAAGCATCTGGAATGGATCCCACCACCACAAATCCTTGCCTCTGTGTCATACAGTAAACTTCCATTTAGGGCACCCTGTAGAAAATAGCACTCAAAATTCAGAATAATTGCTAAGTTGAATGTAAACAAAAGCCACGTGGTGGCAAAGATGTCAAACATGTGTAGCAGTATGGGATGGAGAACACTGATTGGTAATGAGGCGAACTTGTCTGTCCGGAACGCAGTTGCAAAAAAAAATTTTGCGGCCGGTTTTAAACACTTGGACAAGTTAAAAGCAAGTTTGGGGTACTGCAGATCTTCTCAAGCTTGGACAATGAAGCACTGAAGAAACAATGTGAGGAGCTTGAGAATACATTGAGGATTGGAGAAGAAGCCGACATTGATAGGAGAGAGCTGGCCATAGAAATCAGGAACCTTCCTCAGCTACCCACAAACAGGATGTCTGCATTTGAACGGCTGGACTTTGTCCACAAGATGGAACTGACAGAGTTGTATCCAAATCCTTGGATATCCCTGGGGATTGCCTGTACCCTACCAGTGACGTTGGCATCAGCTGAAAAAATCTTTTCAAAGCTTAAGCTGAAAATACCTGTGATCATCTATTGCACAAGACCGCCTCGCAGGACTTGCCATTATTAGTATAAACCATGACGTTGGCAGACAGGTGTCATTACGTCATTGATGATTTTGCTTCGAGAAAAGCAAGAAGGCAAAAATTTTGAGGACTTTCTCACTAATGTTGAATGGTAGTGAAAGGAAGAATAGCTATAGTTTTTACAGTAGCCTATAGCTGTTTTTTATACAATAGTTAACACTTTTCACTATATATTTTTTGGAATATTTTGCACTTTTATCATAATTGTGTGTCTATTTATTTGTCAGAATATTTTAGCTTTAATTGGTGCTTATTTCTCATTACCTTTACTTATAAACCTTTGTAGGCAAGGTAATTGCTTTCAAAGTGTAAATTTGTAAACTTAATATATTATTTTGAATATTTGGTACTCTTATTGATCATTGCTATGCATCAAAATATTTTAGATTTTACTGGCATCCATATACCATTGCCTTTATCTATAGACCTTGTTATATGCAGGTTAATTGCTTTTAGAGTGTAAATTTTTTTACTTTATTTTTTATTATTTTGAAGACTTTTCAATTGTTAATTGTCTTAGCCTCTCAAATGCTGATATATTTGTAAAAATACCAATACATTGTTTAAAATAAAGTAAGATATTGTTAATTCATGTGCATGTGCGTTTTCATTCAGTTACGAGGATTGCATGTGATTCGGTCGTTGCCCTATGAGTGTTTTGGGGCCTTGTTTTTGGCAAGCTCAATAAGTATTGAAGGACAGGACATCTGATTTTTCTCAAAAATGTCCCAAGATATCTTTAAAATCTCCCTGCCACGTTCTTTTTACCATCTCACGCTTTCTTGTGAGAAGTAAAAGAGAGGAAGTATGCTACTAAAGAGAACCTGGATGCAGCTTGGCAAAAAAAAACAAAAAACAAAAACAAAAAACCCCAGCCTCCTCTCTTCGTCTTCATGGAAAGCAGACGTGCTTTATTTGCAAGATTGCATTCAGTCACCTCGAAACGCCAACAGCGCGCCTTCATTGAATATTCGTTCAGTTACGCCAGAACAATGTCAAACACACTTAACAATCGCATTCTGTAGCAGATGTTATCTTTGAAGACAACAAGAACTATTATAAAAACGGACCTGCGATTTATATGAGTTTTACTGTACCGCCGTCAACAAATATTGAAAAGGCGGTATATTAATCCAGAAGTGCGAACGCGCAGTTCATATTTCCGTTAGTGTCCACACAATTCTGTCAAATTCGCAACTAAGAATTACGGAGACAAGAGGTTTTTTTTTTTTTTTGCTCTGTAAACTGACATGTCCTGTCATGCCAAGAAATAAAACGGAATAGGCCAATTAAAAACCATCAAGCAAAAATTCAGCTGCACATATGCCTAATGGCAAGATTATTCTCTATTAATTGGTTCCTGTGTTTCAAACGTTAGAGCGCTTTTGCTTTTCGATGCATGGATGTGGATGCAAGTTCTATCCGAAAATGCCCTTATTTGAGGAAGTGCAAGTGCTGAGCTTTCGGGATGCTTTCATGATGATGCGCGTTGCACGTGGCTATGGCTCGCAATAGCAACATCCGAAAATATGATGCTCTACGGAGAGAGGGCGTGAGGAGAAGGAAAGAATAATCTGTGAAAGAAATGCTGTTCATTAAGCTTTTCCCTGTGTCGTTCATAGAGAGCATATCTCGAAAAAATATCTTTCGTTTATGTCCGCATTGTCGAAGAGTGCCTTATTTTTATCATCATCAACTAAATGCTGCTGATGAAACGGATCTGACCTCGAGGGTAGACGCAAGACGGGCTCATTATTTAGTCGTTTTTTGAATGGCATCATCGCTTATAGGCGTTCTTTTTTCTCTCGTTCATTCTATGTTACAATTCTGTCATTCATCAGCATAAGAGCCGGAGCATTTAACCCAATGCCATTCGAGTTGCCTCGTAATAAGTAATGGATTTACGGCATTTCATTTTTATAGCCGATGACATTCTGAGTGACATTTCGCCTTTTTAGCTTGTTGACAGTACACAACTACGAGTTGTTTATTTCATTTGTACCGCTGAATTCTGTACCACACCTATGAAACACATCCGCACAAGTAGCCAAAATCACGCTAATGCAGCAGGATAATCTGCTGCTCAGATGACATCTGAGAAATAGGTTAAAGTTCACCCGCAGTTTACACGGAAGGTGATTGGGTTTATTAGTCAAATAATTTCAAGAGGACACATGTGGTAAACCGACTTCTTCGCTACTGACTTGGATTTTACCCCTCCGGTGTTTTTTTTTTTTAATAATGAAGAGGAGACAGAAGCGGGTGCTTCAGATGGCATTTCTATTCACGATGGCTTTAATTTTTCTGCCAAACATCGGTTTATGGTCGTTATTCAAGGAGAAACACCTGATGAAATCGCACGAGACGGGAGAGCAGGTAGGCTACTGCTGTGAAGTCATCCCGCGCTTTGACGCACTGGTTATCATCAGTAAGTGAACATGGACTGGTAGTGTTTTCTCTTGAATATCGTCCTAAGTTATTGGTTCAAACTGATTCGACGAGGGGAATAAAGCCGTAACAACACCATGGTAGAACTGCTCAGAAAGTTGAGTACTATACCGTCGTGACCGAGAGAATTGCCACGGGATGTAATTTGTGATAAGCATAGGCTACATCAGTACAGACTGATTCGTGCGCGGGCACACGTGTACCAAGGTGGCTTACAGCCCGTGAAGTAATTGTTAATCTATAATACAAATTTTAAGTGTGGCTGGCAATATGGCATTGTTTTATGGCAAGGCATATTGCCATTAGTTTAGACCTTCGAAGAAAAACTGTGACATTTGTTTTTTATAGCCACGAACAGTCCGGCAAACCATAGTATTTTTGTACCTTTGCATTAGCAATATAATTTTGCTGGAAATCTGTGTTGTGCAATGCAAGAAGAAGAAGAAGAAGAAAAAAAAACAAACCTTAGTGAAAAAGTTATATGAGTGAGCTGAAAGGAAGACTCCTCTGTGCCCCTTCCCCCTGACTAGTACTTCCTGGAGCTGCAACCTTTGACTATATGCCTCTTCCATTGTCGATATTTAAGAATAGAGATTTATGTTATGGATTATTACTGAGCAACAGCTTTATTTATTCATTCATTAATTAATTCATTTATTTATTAAATTGGGCAGCATGCTTGCTTTCTACCACATAATATCCCCAGCAAAGTTAAAGAGAAGAATATTATAAGCATGCAGTTTTTGTTTGAGTAACTGCACTGCTCTGTTGCTGTCATTTTCTCTTGGCTGATGCACAGATTTTACAATCTCAAATGCTTGAAATACTCATCTGATCAGAGGGCAGCAGAGGGCCATATGCCCTGTTTTTCAGCCTCCCACTTGTGCTTGGGGAAGCTTTGCTATTGCATCAGGCTGTATTCTTTTTAACACCCGCTGTTTTATGGCACTAGATGCTAGCGGATCATGTACAAAATCACATTAAGTGCTGACACAGTTCCTTTGTAGATATGGATTATGGGGGTGAAGAATTATCTAATTCAATTCTGCACTGGTGCAACATGTTGTCGTTTCAGCCATGTAATCTACACGCTGGCTTTGCAAAGTAAAACATCAACTACTTGAGCCGTAGAAGGTTAACCAGGGATTTGCCTTCATTTCTATGGGGCATAGCTCCCATATTAATTAGTTGTGTAATTAAAAAATGTAATCTGATAAGGAAAGCACTTAGGAATTCTTGTCAAGCAAAACAAAAATAATCTGTTATGTCCTGCTGCATAATTTTGCATGTTAACTTGCAGTTCAGGGGGTTCAACTTAAGTAATGTGCATTTGATTTTAATGTGCATTTGATTGTTACATGTTGAATTATTGCATTTAATTTTAATTGAGTGGGGTATGTGTTAGACAACTGTGTCTGTCTGCACTGAGTGAATGTGAGAGCAAACCCTCCATGACATGTCCTCCGATCAACAGATGAACACAAATGAAGGGTTCAATGCAAAAATGACCAGCTGAATTCAAGAAAGATCAGGAGCAAGTCCAGTTTTCTAAACTGTGTGTGTGCACATAGCTCAAAGCAGCTAGCAGTCTAGTATGATCAAAATGACTTACTTTTGAGCTTCATTTGAGCCTAGTATGCATGTTATATCTAAGAACGAGAAACAGCAAACACAAAATTGGCAGAGGTGAAGTTACAGCAGACAATTTCAATTAATAAAGATGGAACTCGATGGACTCAGTGTTTAGTGGTTGACGGCCCCAAGAGTAATGTGTTTGAATCAGAAGATGAGCTTGAAACAGGGAATACAGCGGTGATTGAGAATGAGAAAGTAGAGACAAACACAGTCATTGCCCGTTATTTTCAGTCTGGTCTAGCTTCTTTGAGTTTCAAAACATTTAGCATGTTTTTTTGTATTACAATTCTCCAGTCTTGCAGAGTTTCATTGCAAAATGCAGTTGATCCATTTGAAGCATTTCTAGAAAATAGAAATTTTTGTCATGGGAACAATAAGCATTGAAAATCTTTATTATTTGTTAATGGGTCCGGCTAAACAGGTTAAATGCTGTATTATGATGCAATGAAATCAAAGAATAATTAATTTTGTTCATCGAAACTTTGTTATGATTATTTGGCAAAATGCTATTTATCCACAGAAGGGTGATTTGAAGTCAGATATCTGCCAGTCAATGTCATAGATGGGGTGTCAGTGTCAACCAGAGGGAAGAAATTTCAACCATCATGAAAATGCTCATATAATTGTTCAAATTTTTTAAATTGGTGCCAAGGAATTCACAGACAAACAATGGTTTTCGAATACTTTTTTTTATTTAAAAATGAAAGGAGTTAAAAAAATTCAATTTGCCGCAGTTATGAACGGGACAAACCCTAAAGATAGCCCTGTGATGGTGATGTAGGGAAACCTGTCCTCATAACCAACTGCAATCTGTACCTCAGATCTGCTAGACTCTGTCTATTGAGTATTAACCAACAATTTTTAGAATTTGTCCACAATGATGACTTGCTTACTTTTGAGTATAAACGTCTTTGAGATGAGGCAAGAAGTTTTCATCCTAATTTTTTAAAAGAGCTGATAAATAGCTTTGAATAATACATTGATTTGTTTAGAATTGTGTGTCTATACAAAAGTAGAAAGAGTGTTGCCCCTGTACTGCAAGTTGCAGAAAGCACTTTTTGATTTATTAAACCATTACCCATGAGGTTATGTACGGGACAGCTAGTTATGTACGGGACAAAATGCTTCTCCTGATTCCTGATAAGTAATGCTTTGTCAGTATTATGAGGGGGTCATGGAAACTACATGTAAAAAGGCACAGTCTCTGGCTGGCACTCTAAGTATGAAAGAAAATTATCTCAAATTCCAAATATATTTTTGGCTAATGCACTGGACAGCTTTATGGAGCCAAGGCAGTTTTGTGTTGCTTCCACTTCAGCAACTTCAAGAAACGTATTCCCATGACGTCCTGTAACAAGGAACATCAATGAAGAACATTTAAAGGGGACCTATCATGCTGATCCTTCTTTTAATACATATTAGTAATGTTATAATGTTGGTAGTCCATACTCAACCTCTGAAAAGTTTCTAAACATAAGATTCAGAGGTTTTGCCGTAATCTAAGAACGTGATTTCGTGAATGTGATTTCCTCTCTGAACAGCTCCTCCCGAGATCTTCGTGAGATCTGGGGAAAACCTGACGTCAGGTTGTGCCGTCCAATTGGTACAGACCTAGCCAGAGCCAATCACGGCGCTGGGCCTGCCCACACCAGAAACTATTCTAGCAGGCACTAACAACGGCAGATCATACTATGCCTTTGTAGCGTGTACACTTTTGGAAATACAAAAGAAGAACCGCAGATCATTTGAGGTGCAATTTTGTCAGTATCTCTCCCAAAGCTGCTTGTCCGTTTACTGTTGGACGCAAAGAAAAACAAATATTTCCCTGCCAAAAGAGGATGCCACCAGAAATCAGTGGGTAGTTTTTTTTGTTGGCTGTCAGCAAACAGCCACGGCCAAAGGGAACGTTAGCTGTTTGTGCTCAGCATTTCACCAAAGACAGCTTTGTAAATAAAGGCTAATTTGACACAGGATAAGCGTTTCAGCGGCTTCGACAAACCTGAAGCAGTTGCATCGATCAAGCGCTCGAAGCCACAAGCTGTAAGTAACGGTATAACTGCAAATAATGTAAGTGAAGCTAACGTGTTACGGGTGGCTAGCAGGACCGCTTGCGATAGTTAGCACTAACAACTGGCCTCAAATGCAAGCTTTGTAAAATATCTGAAGATAAAGCCTGTATCGCGACTGTTCATGACTCAGAGACCCAGAAGCTGTAAGTTGCTTTTACTGCATAAGTGATAGCCAGTTGATATTTCGGTGCGCGAGGTCGCTTGTAAACAACATTCTGCTAGTCGCGCGATGTTCATCTAGGGCCATTCTGCCCTGGTATTTTTATTCATAAATTTACTGGAGGTCCACTAGCCTTACCCATGGATACACACACGACGAAAGATAATTCGCCGACACAAAACCAAATGCTTCTCACAAAAAAATCATGACATAACAACAGTTTGCTGTTTTTAGACAAATAAAATGTTCCAAAGGACTGAAACTAATTTCCAGGAAATATGGCATATATTTGTTAAAATTGCACCCTATTCATTACTTATGATATATAATAAATTTAATTACATGGCTTGTAATACCAAAAAAATGAGCCAATTTTTCACTTGAAAAATGTCACACTGAAATTGAGAAGAAATGGTACTACCACAATACTTTTCCTTATTTATCAAGTAAAAAGTCATATTTGCCATCAAAATCGTATGGGGTTATTGTATGAAACATACTGAAGAGATGCTGCATAAAAACGTTAATTATGAACTTTTCAATCAAGAAAACTTTGCTGTATATGTGAGGGCACCATGCACTGCAGACTGGGTGCTATTTTATGGAAATAGCCACATAGAAATGGTGCTGTCCCATACATAACCCGTGGCTGGTGAGCGTTATGTACGGGACACTTATTCATTGTCATTGCAGATTTCAGCAGTGTCCTGAAGATATTATGTGAAAATCAATGTACCAATTATGTACGGGACATCCTAATATAGCATTAAATTTGCTGTAGTAGGACTTCAAAGGCACACACAATCAGTGCTCCACCCCAAACACTGCAACAGATCTTGACATAAACTGTCATTACGTGAGAGTAGACAGCACATTTCTAAAATACTGGGTCAGGCAGTTGGCACCAGAATTATAAAGAATGTATGTCCTCTTAAAAATGGGTTATGCATGGGACATTCACACCTTGATGTGGCTGTAGCTTTCTTGGCACTACATTTCAACACCTATGCATGCTTCCTTTGGCAGCCCAGTTTCCAAGATCACATGTAATGTGTAATGAAGTCTGTTTTCACCTTATTGTTATTAAGTCTTATTTTATTTTATTTTGTTTACTAATATGACTCTGAAGTCAATGCCAATTATTGGTTACGAATGGGACGGTGCAGAAGCCTCCCCCAAAATGGTTGGAATTCCGACATCAGACCCCAGATCAGAAATGGACATGTTTCTTTCAATTGTGAATGGGTATTCATGTATTTAAGGCAAGAAAGACCCAGGAAGAGCACCATATTTACTTAGCTACACAGTCCAGATCAAAGAACACTGTAATCATGGTTTAGGTGTTACAAAAATGCCTTTTAAAAAAACTGTACTGTGATAATATAAACTCATGTAAGAAAATGAACGGTGCAACACACAGCCCTTTTGCCACAGAATACAAAATTAGGCATTTCACAACATATTAATTGATGAATAAGCTACAGTGAAGAATTCAATTTTGCCTTCCTCTCCAGGTTGACGCAAAAATGGTTATGTACGGCACAAAAAATGAGCAATTTTGAAAAACTGAGCCAACCAATTTGAGTTTCTCATGGTTGCACATCCTAGGCAAACCCATGGAAAAAAGGACAATGGAATATTAAGTCATTACAATTCATCATGTAGGAGATTGACCAGGCATTTTTAGCAAAATGGCAAGTTTTCTTGAAACACCCCAGATGTAAACATTTAAATGTTCCCGTAATTATATGAAATCCTCCTCCACATGTAATATACTGTCCATATTGCTGCTCAGTGTGGCCAAAAAAAAACCCAGGGCAAGTTGTGTTGACCACTTTTTTCAGAAGTCATGTTTTCATCCTGTATGTTTTGCCGATCATGCACTCTTTAGAGTTCATCCGATAGAGTACATCCTGATTGAAACATACATATATTAATTTTACTTCTGTCTCATGTTTTCTTGCCTTGAGGGCAACTTCAGTAAAAAACACTGTGCTAATCGCACTTAAGACCCCTCGGCTGTAAGTTGAATCGGGTGTTAGTTGGATTCTGATTGCAGATATAATATGTAATGAAACCAAGCGCCGATATAAATAACCTTGGCGTGGCCATTTTTCATTTTTCCCAATATGCCCCCTGGTGGGCAAAGTAAGAGCCAAAATTGGGTGGAATTCGATAAATGAAAGAACCATAGATATACCACCCACCGAAAAATGAGAAATCAAGAAGCAAACCTGAAGGCGCTAGAGCAGTAATGTCGTTGAATGTGAAGATCGGCAGCATTTACGCTATTCGACCAAGAAAATGGTAAAAAATAGGTCAAATCATGAACTCGTGTGATTTGTGATGATGGGTGATCCTATGTACCTTAAGTAAAAATTTGAGCATCCTAGCTGAAATAATAAGGAAGGTATGGCATTTTTTCGTTTTTCACAATAAACCCCCTGGCGGCCAAACTAAGAGTCGAAAATGGCCGGAATCTGATTGGTTTGTGAAGCATGCGTAGATGTACCACCCAGTTTTCCATCACATACATTAAAATAGGTTATTCCAGGGCTTACTTAAGGACTAATATAGAAGCATTCCAAGTTGCAGTTATTTTGTATTGGTTGTGATTTGGCTGTCTGTGCGATTAAAAAGCATGAGTTGCCCAGCCCAATGCAAAGACATGAGGCGTAATCTGATGAGGTAAATGCAGCCAGCAAACATAAGTGCTGATGGTATCGCAGATCGTAACTGGTTGTGTTTAACTCCATTCTGGTAATTTTATATAATACACGAGGCAATGGTGCAACTAAGATGCTGATGTCAAAAGAATTGACCTAAATCAAATTAATTACCTATTGGTCTGGTGGGGGTTTGACTTGATCAAGGCCAATCAGATCAGCCGCTGATATTACGTAACAAAACATAACATAACATGAGTGGCGAGAACAGGCCGTTCAGCCCAACTAGGATGTATCCCAGCATCCGATTGGCTGCTATGGCACAATGGCTAGAACCTGTGGGGGTTTGGTCAACAATTACTCCCAGATTTTTTTCATTTGGAGCACATTCTAGTTTTAAACCTCCCATTAAGTAATTTTGTCAAATGTTTTTATTACCTACATGTACAACTTTACATTTTGCTACATTTAATTTCATTTGCCACATTTCTGCCCAATTCTGGATTCATCCTGAGTCACTTTAGTGGATTCTAAAATATTTGCCAAACCTCCCAATTTAGTATCAACTGCAAATTTAACTAATTTGCTCTCAATATTCCTATCAAAGTCATTGATGTAGATGAGGAACAGCAGGACAACACCGATCCCTGAGGAACTCCACTCCCCACCATACCTAGTTCAGATGAGATTCCACCGACCACTAATCAATGAGCTGAGCAAAAATGACACGTTTTATTGGGTTTGTTGGCTGTAGCTATATATATATTTTTCTAATGGATTAGGCTAGTCAGGCTGGCATGAGCATCAGCTATGGTTCTCGTTGTTTGGGAGACATCGGCGAGCAAAGTTTGCATTAAACCTGCAAGCTGCAGTAGGACTGCTCGCGATGTAATGGAATTGCACCTGTTAATACTGTTGAAAATTAACCAGCTTAAATAAGTCAAGTTCACATTACCAGTTGCGGACAAATACAACATGATCTTAATGTTCACCTACAAATTAATGCTTGTTGGTGTTAAGGAATACGTCGTCATGCGATCTGACGTAATGTAAATGCTTCCAACTTAACTGTCTCTTTGCTTAAATGACTATGCCTTCACGCTTCTAGTAATGAATAGCAAAAGTAGTCATAAAAAATATTAGATGGCCCTCATTAATTGAATTACCCACATTAATTTAGGACAGTTACAGCCACTCCATTGCTTAAAATGCAAGCATCAACATTGATACATCTAATCCACTTAATTCTTGAAAACCGTACATTATTCTCTACCAGTATGAAATTACAAACAAATTCTTGCTAATGATAATCTAGGAAGGAGCTAAGCTCATGTGCAGCGTAATTTTCAACCTCGATATTGTTATTCAAAGTGAGCCCGCCGTTACAATCGATAGCTGAAATTCACGTATGTGCAAATAACCTTTCATAAAAGTTCAACATAGGGAAATTGCGCATGCACAGAGTGTAATTACGAAGGGGCTTATATCTACAGAGACACCCAAAATGACCCAAAACGATCCAGGCCTGTGTGTGGCGCTGTATGGCACTGTAGCCTTTCTACGAAAATAGACCAAAAACGGAGAAGGAGGCGCATGTTTGCTGCCATCTTGTCCGTTTTTGGTCAATATCCATAAAAACACTACAGCGCCATACAGCGCCACACATAGCCTCCACCACAGCCCCCAGGCCTATCACATCATTGTTTTCAAAAACCTGCTTTAGTTGTCCACACGAAAATTCTGGGGTGGCATTTTCACTCTGGAACCCGTTTTGAAAAAAAAAAACATTTTTCAGGCTGAATTTTCTGCTTCTCCGTGTGGACGCAAGGCCAGAAGGATAAAATATTTATGCGTTTTTAAAAAAATCATTTTTGAGTGGACGGTGTGTGTTCTGCTCTTCTCCCCTCCTCTCCAAGATAACGCACATAATGTTATACGTGTGGTTCTATTGCAGTGTGTCAAAATTGGACTCAATTCTAATGGCAGCGCATAAAAGGCCCGGTATAAAGTACAAAACCCAAAACCAGTGAAGTTGGCACGTTATGTAAATCATATGTAAAAACGGAATACAATGATTTGCAAATGCTTTTCAACCTATATTCAATTCAATACACTGCAAAGACAAGATGTTTAATGTTCAAACTGAGAAACTTTTTTTTTTTTTTGCAAAAAATCATTAACTGAGAATTTAAAGGCAGCAACACATTGCAAAAAAGTTGGCACAGGGGCCTTTTTACCACTGTGTTACATCGCCTTTCCTTTTAACAACACTTAGTAAACGTTTGGGAACTGAGGAGACCAATTTTTGAAGCTTTTCAGGTGGAACTCTTTCCCATTCTTGGTTGATGTACAGCTTAAGTTGTTCAACAGTTCGGGGTCTCCGTTGTCGTATTTTCCGCTTCATAATGCGCCACACATTTTCAATGGGAGACAGGTCTGGACTACAAGCAGGCCAGTCTAGTACCCGCACTCTTTTACTACGGAGCCATGCTGTTGTAACACGTGCAGAATGTGGCTTGGCATTGTCTTGCTGAAATAAGCAGGGGCGTCCATGAAAAAGACATTGCTTGGATGGCAACATATGTTGCTCCAAAACCTGTATGTACCTTTCAGCATTAATGGTGCCTTCAAATATGTGTAAGTTGCCCATGCCTTGGGCACTAATACACCCCCATACCATCACAGATGCTGGCTTTTGAACTTTGCGCCTATAACAGTCCGGATGGTTCTTTTCCTCTTTAGTCCGGAGGACACGACGTCCACAGTTTCCAAAAACAATTTGAAACGTGGACTCGTCAGACCACAGAACACTTTTCCACTTTGCATCAGGCCACCTTAGATGAGCTTGGGCCCAGCGAAGCCGGCGGTGTTTCTGGGTGCTGTTGATAAATGGCTTTCGCTTTGCATTGTAGAGTTTTAACTTGCACTTGCAGATGTAGCGACGAACTGTAGTTACTGACAGTGGTTTTCTGAAGTGTTCCTGAGCCCATGTGGTGATGTCCTTTACACACTGATGTCGGTTTTTGATGCAGTACTGCCTGAGGGATCGAGGGTCACGGGCATTCAATGTTGGTTTTCGGCCTTGTCGCTTACGTGGAGTGATTTCTCCAGATTCTCTGAACCTTTTGATGATATCACGGACCGTAGATGATGAAATCCCTAAATTTCTTGCAATAGCTCGTTGAGGAATGTTGTTTTTAAACTGTTCGACAATCAGCTCACGCATTTGTTCACTAAGTGGTGACCCTCGCCCCATCCTTGTTTGTGAATGACTGAGCATTTCAGGGAAGCTGCTGATATACCCAATCATGGCACCCACCTGTTCCCAATTAGCCCGTTCACCTGTGGGATGTTCCAAATAAGTGTTTGATGAGCATTCCTCAACTCTCTCAGTCTTTTTTGCCACTTGTGCCAGCTTTTTTGAAACATGTTACAGGCATCAAATTCCAAATGAGGTAATATTTGCAAAAAATTACAAAGTTTACCTGTTCGAACATTAAGTAACTTGTCGTTGCAGTGTATTCAATTGAATATAGGTTGAAAAGGATTTGCAAATTATTGTATTCTGTTTTTATTTACGATTTACACAACGTGCCAAGTTCACTGGTTTTGGGTTTTGTATATAACTCTTGTATCCTCACGTTAATTACATCTTGCTGTCAAATTTACCTGTTGAACTTCACTGGCAGAATGGCTGATCCAGCAGCCCTACTTTTCTCATCATATGACATCTGGTTAGTACTGCAAAAAGGCAAAACAACCAAACCATTTAAGTAAAGCATATTTCTTACTTATTACAAAACCCAAAACCAGTGAAGTTGGAACTTTGTGTAAATCGTAAATAAAAACAGAATACAATTATTTGCAAATCCTTTTCAACCTATATTCAATTGAATACACTGCAAAGATGTTGGGATTCTGGATTCTGCTTTCATGTTAAGTTCTGTGCCTGGCTCTGCCATGTTATTGATTCTTGTGTTTAGAGACCACTGACCTTGTCTGACCATTCTTAGATTATGTATTGTGTATTTGGTATTAAGGATTTCCTGTTTTATAATTTTCATGTTTTGGTTATCAGTCTCCATGCCATGTTTTGTTTTCATAGCCATGTTTCATGCCATGTTTATTTTCCATGCTTTGCACTTTGTCTCCCCTGTCTTGTCATGTGTGTATCTTTGCTCACGGTCCCTTGTCTTGTGTGCCACTCATTCGGGTGATTTATTGGTTTCTGGGTTTCAATCTTCTTTCATTATCTCGTGTTCTTCCTTCCTCTCTCTTTTACTGTCTTACTAACACATACTAACAGTTTATTGTTTTTGCTAAATACTAATCCACACTAACCTTGTATATTTGGACTAACTTACTAACAAGCACTTGGGATTGTATAGCTGCACTTACTAATCGACTAATGATCTCTCAGCTGTCGCCCAATTCTAGTCTCCGCCTCCTTGCCTATCCCTAATTATCTCTGCTGCAAGTTTCTGTGGATTTCCACTTATACTTTGTGCTTTCCTTTTCTTTTATCTTGGCACTTTAGTACTCCTTAACCGGAGCTGTTGTTTTGTACTTAGGTTTGTCTTGTGATCCCTGTCTGCGTTTGGGCTACAGCCAAATTCATGTAATTAGTTTATCCCTCATGTGTCTCTCCCTGATCATTGTTCCCACTGATTGCACCTGTTCTCCCTGGTCATGTGTTTACCCCGGGTGTGTATATAAGATGTCTGTTTGGTACACTTTCTTGTCAGATCGTTCTCCCTAGTTTTCTCGTGCCACGTTTCTCGCCTTGATTGCTCAGTGTTTATCTTTCTGACTGGATTGCTCGACTATTGATTTTGGTTTGCCCTTTTTGGATTTTGTTGCATCTGTGAGTTTTGACCTTTTTCTGCCCGACCTTGATTTTGTGATTACTGCCCTGGTTTTGGATTCGGACTGTCTTTGGCTTATGAGTTTGTTTCTCCTCCAAACCTACGCCTGTGTACCGAACCCTTTTTGTCTGACCACGAACTTTGTTATTGGTGCCCTGGTTACGATTCTGGATTACGCCCATTGGATACTGTTTTTGGATTGTGGACTTTGTACCGTTGCCAGCTCTGTTGGGGGGTTTCCCCCTTCAGAAATAAAGCCTCCTTTTTGCATTCTACTGGTTGTCGCACTTGGTTCATTTCGTAAATCCCCAACATTACGATCTGACCATGACGGAGCCAGCGTCAGACCAGTCTCTGCAGGAGGCAGTGCACCAACAGGGCGCTCAGTTAGAGTTCCAAGAGCGTCAGCTTCGGGCTCTTATGCAACATATGCAAACCATGAGTCTTCAGATGGCGGATCTCACTCGCTCTGTGCAAGACGCTCAGCGGCTACAGTCTCCCCAGCCTGCCGTCCATGCCGCTCCTGCGTCTGCTCCGCCACTGCCAGTCTGCGAGCCATGCCTGCCACCGCCTGAGAGGTACGACGGGAACCCGGGAGCATGTCGGGCTTTTCTCACCCAGTGCAAGCTCATTTTCAGCCTACAGCCCTCGTCATTCCCCACCGAAAGAGCTCGGGTTGCTTTCATCATCACGCAACTGACGGGAAGGGCCAAGCAGTGGGCTACGGCTGCATGGGAAGCAGATCTACCCTGCGTGCAAACGTCTAATTTGCTGGGTGAGGAGATGAGGCGCATCTTTGACCGCACGAAGCTGGGTCACGAGGCGGGACGAGAAATTCTGCGCATTCGACAGGGGAGCCATTCCGTGGCCGACTACGCCATTGATTTCCAGACACTGGCTACCAACAGCAGGTGGGGACATAGAGCTTTGTTCGATGCCTTTTTTAACGGGCTTTCTGAAGCGTTAAAGGATGAGCTGGTTTCCCGGGAGTTACCGGAGGATTTGGATGACTTAGTCGACTTGGCTATTCGCGTGGATTCCCGACTGGAAGAACGCAGACGCTTCGCCTCCCGCAGACGACCTAACCCACTCCTCCAGAGCACTCCGCCTCTACCACCCCCTACTGGCGACAGTCCTCCTGAGCCAGAACCCATGCAACTGGGCCGTCCTCGCATCCCTGTGGAGGAGAAGAACCGCCGTCGCAGAGAAGGGGCCTGCTTCTACTGTGGCAAGGGGGGACACCACATTGCTCAGTGTCCGAACAAGAGAAGTTCCCCTGGTGCCCAGAGAAGAGTAGTGATTGGAGTGACGCCAGTGCAGGAGACTAAGAACCGTACGTGCCTCCCAGTTATCCTGGAGTGGGGAGGAGGGAGTAAGTCCACCCTAGCCCTCATTGATACCGGCGCTGAGGAGAACCTCATCGATGTGGAGCTGGCTCAAGAATGGGGAATCCCTACCGAGAGGATCTTTCCTGACCGGGTGGCCAATTCACTCAGTGGCCAGAAAATAGCCCAGATAACTCACGCTACCAGCCCCATCAAACTCAAAACCTCAGGAAACCACCACGAAACCATTCAGCTCCTCCTCTTACATTCTCCCCATGCTCCCATTGTTTTGGGTCATCCATGGATGGCCAAACACCTCCCAAATATTGATTGGCGGAAGAATGAGGTTAAGGGTTGGAGCCCCAACTGCTCCCTGGCATGCCTCCACAACGCCCGCGAACCTCAACACAGCCCATCCCAAGAAGAAATACTAGATCTTGAGAAGGTCCCCCTAGAGTTTCATGATCTCAAGGAAGTGTTCTCTAAGTCCCGGGCCACCAGCTTACCACCTCACCGACCCTATGACTGCACCATAGACCTGAAGCCAGGTACTATGCCCCCTAGAGGCCGACTCTATTCACTCTCCAGACCAGAAACCCAAGCTATGGAGAAGTATCTCTCAGAGTCTCTTGCTGCAGGCATTATACGCCCGTCATCATCACCTGCTGGTGCCGGATTCTTCTTCGTGTCTAAGAAGGACGGATCATTAAGACCCTGTATAGATTACCGTGGACTTAACGAAATAACTGTCAAGAATCGCTATCCACTTCCTCTAATGAACACTGCTTTCGATCTCCTGCAAGGAGCTAAGATTTTTACTAAGCTCGACCTCCGTAATGCCTATCACCTGGTACGCATCAGCGAGGGGGACGAATGGAAGACTGCCTTTAACACTCCCACGGGACACTGGGAGTATTTAGTTCTTCCTTTCGGGCTTACTAACGCTCCAGCAGTGTTTCAAAACCTTGTCAACGATGTTTTAAGAGACATGATAAATAAGTTTGTGTTTGTGTATCTTGACGATATCCTGATTTTTTCAGAGTCCCAGGAGGCCCATGTCAAACATGTTAGCCAAGTGCTCCGTCGCCTCCTGGAGAACCGCCTCTTTGTTAAAGCTGAAAAATGTGAATTTAATGTGGAAACCACTACGTTTTTGGGTTACATCATCTCCCCAGACACCATCCGGATGGACCCCCTAAAGGTGGAAGCTGTCACTAATTGGCCCAGACCAGAGGACCGTAAGTCTCTCCAGCGATTTTTGGGCTTCGCTAACTTTTACCGCCGGTTCATCCGGAATTATAGTTCTGTTGCCGCTCCTCTTACTGCTCTCACCTCTTCTAAATCCAAGTTTCTGTGGTCCGAAAAGGCTGAAGAGGCCTTCAATGACTTAAAAGCTCGTTTCACCTCTGCACCTATCCTAACCATTCCCAATCCTGAACTCCAGTTTATTGTTGAAGTGGACGCCTCCAATATCGGAGCTGGAGCCATCCTGTCGCAGAGGTCCACAGAAGATGGTAAGGTCCATCCTTGTGCCTTCTTTTCTCGCCGCCTCAGCTCTGCAGAAAGAAACTACGACATTGGGAATCGGGAGCTGTTGGCGGTAAAGTTGGCCTTAGAGGAGTGGAGACAATGGCTGGAGGGCTCCAAGGTACCCTTCATCGTCTGGACAGACCACAAGAACCTGGAATATCTACAAACGGCCAAAAGACTCAATCCGCGACAAGCCAGGTGGGCACTTTTCTTTTCACGATTCAACTTTCATATTGCCTATCGACCTGGAAGTAAGAATGTCAAGCCTGATGCCCTCTCCCGTTGTTTTGAAATCCAGGAAGAGGAAATTAACAAAGATACCATCCTCCCTAAAGAAGCGTTCATTAATGCATTATGTCTTGATATTGAGAGAGAAGTCAGAAATGCCCAAAACAATGCTGCTACTCCCAGTGCGTGTCCCACCAATTGTTTATATGTGCCAGCTACCTTACGCTCCCAAGTCCTGGAATGGGGACACGCATCCAGACTGTCCTGCCACCCTGGTATCCGCCGCACTAAGAACTTTATTCTTCAGAGGTTTTGGTGGCCAGAACTCACTCAAGATGTCCAGGGCTTCGTTGCTGCTTGCTCGGTCTGTGCCCAGGCTAAGACTTCTCACCAACCACCTCAAGGTTTATTGCAGCCCCTTCCTACACCACACCGCCCCTGGTCCCATATTGCTCTTGATTTTATCACAGGCCTTCCCTCATCCAATCACCACACCACCATTCTCACAATTGTTGATAGATTCTCCAAAGCAGTTCACTTAGTTCCCCTCACTAAACTCCCTTCTGCTCAAGACACTGCCAACCTAGTAATCCAACATGTCATTAGACTCCACGGCATACCCACTGATATCACTTCCGATCGCGGCCCCCAGTTCACTGCACTTTTTTGGAGAACATTCTTTAAAGCTTTAGGCACTTCAGTCAGTTTGTCATCAGGTTTCCACCCCCAGACTAATGGCCAGACCAAGCGAGCTAACCAGTGTGTGGAAAGTGTTTTACGATGTCTCTGTATTAGGAACCCCTCCTCCTGGAGCTATCAGTTACCGTGGGTGGAATACGCGTTGAACAGCCACACCTCTGCTGCCTCCGGCGTCTCCCCCTTCAAAGCCTGCCTGGGCTACCAGCCCCCTTTGTTCCCGTCCCAGGAGGAGGAGGTAGCTGTCCCCTCAGTCCGCGAATTCGTCCGTAGGTGCAGACGCACCTGGACTGCCACCCGCCAGGCCCTGCTCAGGTCGGTCGCTCGGATGAAAGAACAGGCCGACAAGAGACGCACCGCGGCGCCCATGTACCGACCTGGGCAGCGGGTCTGGTTGTCTTCAAGGGACATTCCCCTCAGAGGTAACGGGGGTAAGCTTTTCCCCAAATTCCTGGGCCCTTTCACCATTGAAAGGGTCCTAAGTCCCACTGCCGTTCGCCTCCGTCTCCCCCTGTCCATGCGACGCATACACCCCACTTTCCATGTGTCCCAGTTAAAACCTGCAGTAACCCACCCCCTGTCCTCTGGACCTGATCCCCCACCACCCGCCCGGATCATCAACGGAGGCGAAGCCTACACGGTCCGTGCCCTCCTGGACTCTCGTCGACGAGGCAGAGGACTGCAGTACCTCGTCGACTGGGAGGGTTACGGACCTGAACATCGCAGTTGGGTGCCAGCAAGGCACATATTGGATAAAAACCTCATCAAAGACTTTCATGCTAGTCACCAGAGACTTTCAGGTTGAACGCCAGGAGGCGTTCGTTGGGAGGGGGGTTCTGTTGGGATTCTGGATTCTGCTTTCATGTTAAGTTCTGTGCCTGGCTCTGCCATGTTATTGATTCTTGTGTTTAGAGACCACTGACCTTGTCTGACCATTCTTAGATTATGTATTGTGTATTTGGTATTAAGGATTTCCTGTTTTATAATTTTCATGTTTTGGTTATCAGTCTCCATGCCATGTTTTGTTTTCATAGCCATGTTTCATGCCATGTTTATTTTCCATGCTTTGCACTTTGTCTCCCCTGTCTTGTCATGTGTGTATCTTTGCTCACGGTCCCTTGTCTTGTGTGCCACTCATTCGGGTGATTTATTGGTTTCTGGGTTTCAATCTTCTTTCATTATCTCGTGTTCTTCCTTCCTCTCTCTTTTACTGTCTTACTAACACATACTAACAGTTTATTGTTTTTGCTAAATACTAATCCACACTAACCTTGTATATTTGGACTAACTTACTAACAAGCACTTGGGATTGTATAGCTGCACTTACTAATCGACTAATGATCTCTCAGCTGTCGCCCAATTCTAGTCTCCGCCTCCTTGCCTATCCCTAATTATCTCTGCTGCAAGTTTCTGTGGATTTCCACTTATACTTTGTGCTTTCCTTTTCTTTTATCTTGGCACTTTAGTACTCCTTAACCGGAGCTGTTGTTTTGTACTTAGGTTTGTCTTGTGATCCCTGTCTGCGTTTGGGCTACAGCCAAATTCATGTAATTAGTTTATCCCTCATGTGTCTCTCCCTGATCATTGTTCCCACTGATTGCACCTGTTCTCCCTGGTCATGTGTTTACCCCGGGTGTGTATATAAGATGTCTGTTTGGTACACTTTCTTGTCAGATCGTTCTCCCTAGTTTTCTCGTGCCACGTTTCTCGCCTTGATTGCTCAGTGTTTATCTTTCTGACTGGATTGCTCGACTATTGATTTTGGTTTGCCCTTTTTGGATTTTGTTGCATCTGTGAGTTTTGACCTTTTTCTGCCCGACCTTGATTTTGTGATTACTGCCCTGGTTTTGGATTCGGACTGTCTTTGGCTTATGAGTTTGTTTCTCCTCCAAACCTACGCCTGTGTACCGAACCCTTTTTGTCTGACCACGAACTTTGTTATTGGTGCCCTGGTTACGATTCTGGATTACGCCCATTGGATACTGTTTTTGGATTGTGGACTTTGTACCGTTGCCAGCTCTGTTGGGGGGTTTCCCCCTTCAGAAATAAAGCCTCCTTTTTGCATTCTACTGGTTGTCGCACTTGGTTCATTTCGTAAATCCCAACAAAAGACAAGTTACTTAATGTTTGAACAGGTAAATTTTGTAATTTTTTGCAAATATTAGCTCATTTGGAATTTGATGCCTGCAACATGTTTCAAAAAAGCTGGCACAAGTGGTAAACAAGACTGATAGAGTTGTGGAATGCTCATCAAACACTTATTTGGAACATCCCACAGGTGAACGGGCTCTTTGGGAACAGGAGGGTGCCATGATTGGGTACATCATGGGTATATTCCCTGAAATGCTCAGTCATTCACAAACAAGGATGGGGCGAGGGTCACCACTTAGTAAACAAATGCGTGAGCTGATTGTCGAACAGTTTAAAAACAACATTCCTCAACGAGCTATTGCAAGAAATTTAGGGATTTCATCATCTACAGTCCATGATATCATCAAAAGGTTCTGGAGAAATCACTCCACATAAGCGACAAGGCCGAAAACCAACATTGAATGCCCGTGACCCTCGATCCCTCAGGCAGTACTGCATCAAAAACCGACATCAGTGTGTCAAGGACATCACCACATGGGCTCAGGAACGCTTCAGAAAACCACTGTCAGTAACTACAGTTCGTCGCTACATCTGCAAGTGCAAGTTAAAACTCTACAATTCGAAGCGAAAGCCATTTATCAACAGCACCCAGAAACACCGCCGGCTTCGCTGGGCCCAAGCTCATCTAAGGTGGACTGAAGCAAAGTGGAAAAGTGTTCTGTGGTCTGACGAGTCCACGTTTCAAATTGTTTTTGGAAACTGTGGATGTCGTGTCCTCCGGACTAAAGAGGAAAAGAACCATCCTGACTGTTATAGGCGCAAAGTTCAAAAGCCAGCTTCTGTGACGGTATAGGGGTGTATTAGTGCCCAAGGCATGGGCAACTTACACATATGTGAAGGCACCATTAATGCTGAAAGGTACATACAGGTTTTGGAGCAACATATGTTGCCATCCAAGCAATGTCTTTTTCATGGACGCCCCTGCTTATTTCAGCAAGACAATGCCAAGCCACATTCTGCACGTGTTACAACAGCATGGCTCCGTAGTAAAAGAGTGCGGGTACTAGACTGGCCTGGATTGTAGTCCAGACCTGTCTCCCATTGAAAATGTGTGGCGCATTATGAAGCGGAAAATACGACAACGGAGACCCCGAACTGTTGAACAACTTAAGCTGTACATCAACCGAGAATGGGAAAGAGTTCCACCTGAAAAGCTTCAAAAATTGGTCTCCTCAGTTCCCAAACGTTTACTGAGTGTCGTTAAAAGGAAAGGCGATGTAACACAGTGGTAAAAAGGCCCCTGTGCCAACTTTTTTGCAATGTGTTGCTGCCTTTAAATTCTAAGTTAATGATTATTTGCAAAAAAAAAAAAAGTTTCTCAGTTTGAACATTAAACATCTTGTCTTTGCAGTGTATTTAATTGAATATAAGTTGAAAAGCATTTGCAAATCATTGTATTCCGTTTTTATCTATGATTTACATAACGTGCCAACTTCACTGGTTTTGGGTTTTGTACTTAGTATATTTGTAAAGTATATTTCTGATAACTTTTATATCTCAAAAAATAAATGCAGTGTCACATGTCCTGAACTACAGCTCAATCAGGAGGGACCAGTGAATGACTAAGATAATTGTCAGTTAGATAATTATCTATTGCAGTTTACAGGATGTACAGATTAACTGATGATGAGATGATAGCCTTGACAGAAAATCTTTGGTGCATGAACAGGGGGATTTTTTCATTGAAGAGCATCTGGTCTGAGCCACAGCAGGATAAATCCTCCCTTAGAGTGCAGATAACGGTGGTGGGGTTAGCTGATGACTCTGCTTACAGTACGGCGTGCTTCATCAAGTTGGTGTATGATGAAGCTGATGAATCTGCAAACATTGGGCAGTAATAGGGAGGTGGAGAGTAGGGGTGCAACGATTCATCGACATTGTCGACAAATTTCGAAAACAGACTTTGTTGTTGACTAATTTATTCATCGATAATTTGTCGTTACGTTACTGCAAACGTATTTCACGCATTGGAACTGGACTAAACGTCGTTTCGTAGGACCTGGAGATAAAGGCAGCTGCAGAGTGAGCCATCTGACTTAATTCGCAACTCACAGTCACGCCTGCGCAAATGCGACCGGTGGGAGCTGAGAGGAAAGCGACAGAATAATGCGGACCTGGAGCTGCAAATTTATGCACGCAGTTACAATATTATATCACTAGACGGCACTCCAAGATCATGTATTGAATTTTCACAAGCACGCTGAATGCTGAATACCGTACTTTTCATTCACCTGAAAATTGATTAATGAGCAGAGGAGAGAACGAAGAGTGGTTGCTTTTCTTCATTCTATGCATACTATTGAAAAAAACGTTGTACTTTTACTTGCACTATTGATACTTAAGTATATTTTTCACAAAATGCTTTTGGTACTTAAGTAAATTTAATGTGAGCTACTTTAAGACTTTTACTCTAGTAATTTTCTTATGGGTGACTGCAACTTTTAACTTTCAGCCATGGTACTTCTACTTAGTTGTTTTTTTTCCAGTGCTTTATACATCTCTGGATATACCTGGTTTAATATCAAAGACTCTAGACCAAAGAATGTTGTACACAAAATGCAGATTTTTTTTTTTATTGAAGGAAAACTGCTGCTGCTGCTGCTGCTGCTGCCTGTCCTTGGAGAACGGAAAAATAATGTATTTAATTATTCATATTTGCACTTTACCTGACAACAGTTCAAAAAACTTGAATTCTTACTTGAATTTTTGTTTAGGCTACTTGTGGACAAAAGATAATGAGCAGCAAAGTTTAATAAAACATTTTCGGAAGTAGTATTAATCTGCAATGTTTTTATTGTTAGTTAGCACATGGCTAAATTGACCTCAAGCTAAATTGAAAAATTAATTGCTAAATAACTATTGCACTCTGCGAGTCAATCTGACTAGTCGATTAATCATTTCAATAATCGTCAACGAATCGACAATCAAAATAATCCTTATTTGCAGCACTAGTGGAGAGTGTGCTTGTAAGCACCATGAACATGGTAAAGGCAGAGAGAGAATATTTTTTAAAAATTTATATTTAAAAGACAGCCGCAAGATAATAGGGTGAGGGCGTGGATGTTTTACTGTTTTACTGGATTGATATGTCAGCCCCACAGAAGGACTGCAAGAATGATAAGTGAGCATGTGTGAGAGTAGTGAAAGGCAATTTCAAAGTGAAATAAACTACATGCCAGAGCATTCAAAAAAAAGTCGTCCTGGCTGGACTTTCACTAGAGCCCGACTACACACCTCGAGCATCCTACATAGAAAAGTTGTCACCTTATAGTTTATAGTTTAAGTTTCACAATTTAATGTAGAAACCCAGTAAATGCTTGAAAGCATGACAGTTTATTAAGATCAGCATCTCTCTAGATGTTGGCACAATACATTGACATATTAAGCAAGCCCTGAGCCTCTAGTTTGAAAATGACATGCCCAAAATTAAATAGGCATATATCTGCAACTGCTTGGTCCATTTGAGAATCCGAGTAAAGTATATGTCACTGAGTCAGAGTAAATGAAGATGGAACACTGCATAAATGAAAAATCACGTGCGCCTAATGCCTGGTACACACTACAGGAGAATCAGGCCGAATTTTGTCCCGATCTCTCCCCTCCGATCCAAGTTAGCAATGGCCCGATTGTCTAATGTTTGCAAACAACATTGTGTCTGATTTTCCTGTGGTGTGGGGTGTGTTAAGAGTTATTTTGTCCGGTCCTATCCACTCTGAAGGACAGATTGTAAATAATGAAATATTTGTGACTAGAAATCCTGTTGTGTGTGGTGGGCTCCGTTGTGCACACAACACACTGTCAGAAGAGAGAAATCTCGTGTGATCTGTCTTTTGTTATCATCAAGTGTGTGATCTCTAAATCTGTGAAAGTCTGAAGAATCCTGTAATGTGAGCCAGCCTTCACAAAGTTTTAGTTCTATTCTTTTTACTCAGACTGGTAGGCCACGAGTCTAAGTTTCGGCTCCGTTTTTTTTTTTTTTTCGGGTCATGATTGTCCTGCGCATACGCGGCTGGAGTACTGGCTCTGAAGAGGCTCTTGTTTAAATGATTCATTTGCAATCTGAAACCTCTAAAAAATAACAGCACAGATTATCACCATTATCTGTGCCAAAGTTTATACTAAACAAGAACATCAGAGCAAAATTAGAGAGGTTTGAGTTTGGGAATGTCTAGGTGGCGTCTTCAAACTGTAGGTGGCCTCTCCAAAATTTCATATTTCTCAGGGACCAAACTATAAAAATCATTTAATTTCACATGTCACTACAGGCATACATTGCATCCAAATACAACCAGTCCTTTGATTTTTTTAGAATTTCTAAATATTTTTAAATGATTATTTCTGCCCGTCCTGAATACATTTTCCCTTTCAACAATAATGCATACATACAGAAAAATAATACACACATACAGAAAATGAAGTTAGACTCCACTGGAGCAGAGTTATAAAAAAAGCAAATAAACAAAATAATAAATACAAGGATGAGGTAAAAAAATGTAAAAAGTAAAAAGAACAAAAACCAGCAATTATTTAAAGAAGAATGCTATTACTGCCTGCAGAAATACATGCCACTGGGGGAATAGAACACTAGTTGCCATGGGTACTGCACAGTATCCTAACCACTGGGCTACATCAGTTGCCCAATTTCGTATATTCAAATTGCCAATATAAAGACAAGACAACATGCACCCCCCTTGTATTTTTGTGCTTTCAGTATTCTTGCGGCATGAAACAATGATTCTCAGTCAGAAAACGACTTTGAAAACGACTGTTGAATATTTAGCGGATAATTATGCCAAAAGTGCAACAAACAAACCAGTTAAGCGTTTATATTCTTGCCCTAATTAACTGCACGTAAATGGCCCATGGACTAAGTCTGACACACTGGGAACGTGAGGCTCTATCTCAGGCTTGGTTTGTGCGATTAAGGTGGTTAAGGGCTCGTGGGAAACATAAGAGCTCATAGAATCAAACTGCCACCCGCAAAGTCTTATTGACAGCATCACAAGCCAATGACAGAGAGAATAATACATTGCGAGCAAGCGGATTGCTCTGGAGCTGACATCCTTTGAAGCAGTGCCCCGGAAAAAACATGCATGGCAGATGTAGTTTCGATATAAAACGGACACGTTGGGCTAACAACAGCGAGTGCAGATTTAGCCTCAAACAAGGTTTATTACAAAATATCAAAAGTAAGAAAAATTCTTTGCTCATCTCTGTAGAATGTAAAGTATATACCTGCTGTTCTTTGAGTGTGGTGTCGATTTTAAATGACATGGCTGATATTGTTGGATTCTGTGGACTTTCCTCTGTCATTTGATGTATCGTTTGTATTCCTAGCAAAAATTCAGTAGAATCGTTAGCGACTGAGCACTGATATTAATTTATCCTATGTTGTACTACATGGTTATTTACTTGCTTGGTGCTTGAATTGTGGTCGGTTGTGACAAAATGCTAGACATGAGCTTTTTGCTGAGTTTCTTCCAGTAAGGTGGATATACCGCATGACGGTGTTGCTGTTAGGTAACATGCTGTATTTATGATGCGTAATGATCGCCCCCGCTACTGAGGGCATTCTGGTCTAAAAGATTAAACCATTCATACATCTGTGTATTATTATTTTTACAAATCACCCATGCCTTTTCACTAGTGAATAAAAGGTCATATGATCTTCTTTAAAACAGGGTATTGCCTTAAAAACCTTCCAGTCGTGCAGCGATCAAAAGTGATATTGCCCTGTGGTTAAACCCATGAGAACTATTGAGAGAAAAAAATTCCATCCAGTCGGTGAGAGCGTAAAGTCAGGCATCGTTCGCAGACGTAAATGTCACAAAAAAATTATTGACCAGAAGTCAGGCAATATCAGATTTTATGTACGAAATGAACCAATATTGACTAAGGCCTACTGATATTACCCTCCGGCAAGGTCAATAATTGATTACATCATATTAAAATTATGATTAAAATGATAGTTGACGTCACCCGGACCCCAAGTGGGGCTGTTGGTTAAGCTGGCGAGCAACGAGATACCCCTGAGGGCACAACCCAAGAAGCCTGGCCCCCAGACTCTTTATTATCCTCTGGGTCTTATTGCTCTTGGCAGTTAGACTGGTCCTCTCTCATTTACTTTGTCACATCCATCCTGTCTGTCATGTCTCCTGTATTAAACCTTTCTGTTATAGCCCCCCTTCCCACTCCTTGGCTTCCCCTCTGGCTCATCAATAGCTGGCCCGTTTACACAGTGTATTGCACTTAGATGTTTGGCACAGGGGGGCCTGGCCACCAGTCCCTGGTTGACTGGGAGGGGTAAGGGCCTGAGGAGCTATCTAGGGTGCCGGAGTGTCACAAGCTTAACATCTCTCTGGTCTAGGAGTTCCCGCAGTGGTGTCCAGGATCAGCCACAGGTCCGCCAGGGTGTGCTCCTTGGGGAGGGGGCTCCTTGGGATTTCAGGTTTCTGGTATTTTCTGAATTGTCTTACTGCATAGACTAGCCAAATTTGCTGGTTTCACTTTCGATTTGTGGATTGATTCACATTATTTTATTATTTTCACGTTCTGCTCCCCTGCCCCTGTGTTTCCTTTCTACTTTTTTCCAGTTTGATCATTGTCATCTTTGTGTATTTAAGTTCCTAGTTTTCTTTCTCCCCTCTAGTAGACTGTTGTCTTTTTTTATTTCTAGCTGCAAGTAACTATTTATAAGGGGGCAGTCTTCCCAGTGCCTGCGTTCCTGGCTTGTGGCAGTTCTCCCAGTTTCTTCTTCATCCAAGTTTGAGAGTGTGTGTATGCCCCGTGTGCCCTGATCCATTTAGCTTGACACCCTGGCTACTGACCTCAAACCAGTCCCTTCTCCTATGCCTAGCCTGACCTCCAACGTAACTGTTTAAACCTGCATGACTGTCATCAGACTATCCCCTCTATATCTGTCATAGAAAACTGCTATCTTCTATTTATTAAAGATGCCTTAGGTTCTTGTCTGTGATCTGCGTGTGACTCCTACATTTTGAATTTGTGACAGATTAATGCCCTAAAACCATTATCCCTGTTAGTGCCACCACAGCAAGCCTTTACGACACCCCAGCATTGCCCATTCATTTATTCTGTAAAGCTGAACTCGTTTCCCACCCTACATATATCAAGCCATCCACACCTGTCCCAACATAAACGGGAATGCACATCACCCACCAGCACATGAACACCAGCTCCACAATGTATGACCCAAATTCAGAAATAGTTGGGAAAAAGTGTAAATTATGAATAAAATCAAAATGCAATGACTTTCATATCACATGAGCCATTTTGTTATTTACAATGAACATAAATTACTTGTCACATGTTGAAACTAAGACATTTTACATTTTTATCCACTAAATGAGCTTATTTCAAATTTTCTGGCTGCAAGAGGTCTCAAAAAAGTTGGGTCACAGGCAGAATAAGGCTGAAAAAGCAATTAATATAGAAGAGAAGCAGCTGAAAGAACATTTACCAAATAATTAAGTTAACTGGCATCAGGTGTGTAACATGTTTGGGATGTCTTAGAGAGGCTGAGTCTCTCAGCAGTAAAGATGGCCAGAGGCTCTCTAACCTGTGAAGGCTCTCATAAAAAAAAATTGTGGAATACATTAAAAACACTGTTCCTCAACATCAAATTATCGACAGTGCAAAACATCAAAAGATTCAGAGGAACTGGAAAAATCTCTGAGCGTAAAGGACAAGGCTGAAGACCTTTACTGGATGCTCGTGATCTTCGGGCCCTCAGACACGACTGCATCACTCACCGGCATGATTCTGTCATTGACATAACAAAATGGGGCCAGGAATACTTCAATAAACCACTGTCCGTAAACACAGTCTGCTGTGCCGTCCACAGATGCCACCTAAAACTCTATCATGCAAAAAAGAAACAATTGTTGAGGATGATCCAGCAGCGCCGCCGTGTCCTGTAGGCCAAGGCTCATTAAAAATGGACCCCTTGCGAACCGTGACCATGGTTGAACTTGGTTCACCATGGTCAACCATGGTTAAAGCTTAGTTAAAAATGGCCTACTATGGTTGAAGCATGGTTGCACCCGCTTGGGGAGTTTTTGCACCATGGCTAACCATGGTTGACCATGGTGAATCGAGGTCAACCAAGGTCAACCATGGTGTTCCATTTAACAAAAATGTCAAGACCATGGTTTGACCAGGATTGACCACGGTTACTTGAACCAGGGTCAACCAAGGTCAACCACGGTCATGGTTTGCAGAGGACTGGAGCAAAGTGTCCTGTGGTCAGACGAGTCCAAATTTGACATTCTTGTTGGAAATTATGGGTGGTGTGTCCTCAAAGAGTGGGCTAAAGAGGAGACAGACCACCCCTCCTGTTATCAGCGTTCAGTTCAAAAGCCAGCATCTCTGATGGTATGGGGATGCATTAGTGCATATGGTGTGGGACACTTGCATGTTTTAAAAAGCACTATGAATGCTGAAAGGTATGTAAAAGTTTTAGAGCAACATATGCTCCCCTCCAGATGACATCTATACATCTATTCCAGGGAAGGCCTTGTGTATTTCAGCAGGACAATGCAAAACCCCATAGCTACTGCAGCTATTACAATAGCAGGGCTTCATTGTCGAAGAGTACGTGTACTAAGAGTAAGAGCACTGAACTGACTTGCCTGCAGTCCTGATCTTTCACTGATTGAGAACATTTGGCGCATAATTAAACGAAAAGTCCTTTAAAGGAGACCCAAAACTCTCCAGCAGCTGGAGGCCTGTATTTAATCAAATTCCAATGGCTAAACTCAAGAAACCTGTCTCCTCAATGCCCAGATGCCTTCACTGTGTTAAAAAGAAGAGGGGATGCTACACACTGGTAAGCATGCCCCTGTCCCAACTTTTTTGAGACCTGTAGCAGCCATCAAATTTGAAATGAGCTCCTTTTATGGATAAAATTGTAAAATTTCTCAGTTTCAACATTTGCTTTGTTATCTCTGTTCTTTAGTGAATAGAATACTGGCTGGAGTGATTTGAAAGTCAGTAACCCTCATTTATCAAACTTGCGTACACCAAAAAAATGGGTGTACACCAAATCTCCCGCAAGAATCGGCATTTATCAATCTGAACGTGAGCGAACGGTCCACAAAAATCTCACGCCAGCTCTGTTCAGGTGAACGCAAATCTGAAAACAGCAAACAACATGCAGGAACGTGTGCAACTGTCAAAATGAGTAATAAACCATATGCAGCGATGCGGACGTCATGCTGTTGTTGTTCTTATTATTAAAAATAAAGACTAAATAAATGAATGAATAAATAAGTGAATAAAAGCAGGTTGTTTCCAAATATAAGTGTAATTAAAGCTGCAAGCAGCGTTGAAAGGGCCCTCGCCCCCCCTGTGCACATTGGGAGGCAGCAAGATCTTGATGGCTGCAGGTGTCTATTCAGAGCCATTGGACACAGCTGGACCGCGTACAATGTGTTTTCCTGATGGGAGTGCAAAAATTTTCTGGAGGGCGCTATGATACCATTTTGACTTGCCTGTGCACAAAATCTACAACACAGTAATCGTAATACAGGGCTCCATGAGTGTTTCGATTTTTGTAAATTTTCCAGCATGTTTAGACTTTCAAAAGAGCAATTCTTTTATAAATATTATTTGGGGCGCTATTGAGCCATTATGCCCCATTTAGTGCCAATTGATGGATGTATTGAAGAGAATAAGACAGTTCTAATTTTTGGATGGTTTTGCAAGTTTTGGAGCATTCTAAGGCCTTAAAACGTGTGTTCGTAAAATTTGGAAAAACGCAGGAAATAGCTCATAGCTCTCTTCCTGTTTGGCAAAAAAATTTCAAAAAATTAACAATTGCGGAGAATGACTAATGCAATGATCATACCAAATTTCATGAACTTTCAAGCACTTTTATCTGAACATGGCCATATCTAGAGGGCGCTGTGGAGCCACCTGGTACCTCTCGATATAAAATAAGCATATATCTATACTTGGGCGGACAATTTTATCAAGCTTGGAAAGTTTCAGGCAAATCCCACAAAGTATGTGGAATTGAAAGCAACTTCCTGTTTCATGGCAGGACATCAAAATTCGCCGTGACGCCACAGATGCATCGTTTGATGAAATCAAAAAAGCTTCGCAATTTAACGTCAGCAAGGTTTTTAGATATTAGATGCCAAATTTTAAGTTGATCAGATAAAATCTCTAGGAGGAGTTCGTTAAAGTACGACACCTGTGAATGGCAAAAAAAATTTTAAAAAGTTGCAATTTCAATTAAATATGGCAGCCTTCCTGTTGGGTCTAGGTCATGGCACCAAGAGACTTTTTTGTAGGTCTCGGCATATTCCACATGTCTACCGAATTTCATACATGTGGGTTTATCGGGCTGCGAGGGCTGCTTATTTGAAATTTTCCAGGGGGCGCTATAATGCCATTTTTGCCACGCCTATTTGTAAATGTTTTATCAGTGTAATTGGAATGATGTTCTTTAAAATTGTACAAAATTTTGTGAGTTTTTGAGCATGCTGAAACCCTCAAAAGGGTAATTCTTTTAAAAATTGTATTGGGGGCGCTATAGAGCCATGATGCCTCATTTACTGCCAATTTTTGTTTCAAATTGAAGACAATGTGACAAATAAAATTTTAGCTAAGTTTTGCAAGTTTTCGAGTATGCTAAGGCCTTCAAATGTGTGTTCATAAAATTTGGAATAACGCAGGAAATGACTCATTGCTCACTTCCTGTTTGGCCGAAAAATTTCAAAAAAATCAGCACAGCCCAGAAAAACAAATGCAATTATCAGACCAAATTTCATGAACATTCAAGCACTTTTATATCAACATGGCCGTGTCAAGAGGGCGCTGTAGAGCCACCTGACCACACCCACTCCAATATCAACATATAGGTATATTTGGAATTAGACTATCATTAAGCCTGTAAAGTTTCACGTAAATCTCCCAAAGCATATGCTCATAAAAGCAACTTCCATTTTCATGGCGGAACATCGAAATTCGCCGCGACGCCACGGATACAAAGTTCGATGAATCCAAAAAAGCTTCGCAATTTAACATCGACGACGTCTTTCAATGTCTAATGCCAAATATTAAGTTGATCAGATAAAATCTCTAGGAGGAGTTCGTTAAAGTACCATGCCTGTGAATTGCAAAAAATGTAAAAAAATTGCAAATTCAATTAAAAATGGCGGACTTCCTGTTGCGTCTAGGTCATGGCACCCAGAGACTTTTTTTTAGGTCTTGGCATAGTACATATGTCTACCGAATTTAGAACATGTAGATTAAACACGCTGCGAGGGCTGCTTCATTGAAATTTTCTAGGTGGCGCTGTAATGCAATTTTGCCACATTTTTCTTCAAGCCCTATATCCTAGTAAAAAGTATGAGCAGCTTAAAAGGTCTGCAAAGTTTCGTGAGTTTTCGAGCATGCTGAGGCCCTCAAAAATGCAATTATGTATAAGGGGGCGCTATAGAGTTACCATGTCAAACCAAGTGCCAAATGAGATATCGAATCAAAGTATTTAATATTTTTAGTCTATAAGCCAAGTTTGATGAATTTTCGAGCATAATTAGGCCCTCAAAAATGTGTTCGTAAAATCTGAAAAAATGCAGGAAATGGCTCATAGCTCACTTCCTGTGCGGCAAAAAAATTTCAAAAAAATTGACAAAAAAATTTATTATGACTGCTGTGGCCCTGTCGAATTTCATGAGAATCCGAGCAAGTGCGTTCCAAAATGGCCGCGTGTTTGGTGGCGCTATAGAGCCACTGGGGCATGTCCAAGCACAAAATTAATAATACTTTGTAATTTTCACCACGTCTGACGTGTGTGCAAATTTTTGTGAGTTTTCGTGCATGGTAAAGCCTTCAAAAATGCGTTCTCGCAGCAGAATAATAATAATAATAAGAAGAAGAAGAAGAATTAAAGCTGCAAGCAGCGTTGAAAGGGCCCTCGCCCCCCTCGCGCACGTTGGGGTGGCAGAAAAATCTTGATGGCTGCAGGTGTCCATTAAGAGCCATTGGGCACGGCTAGACTGTGTGCAATGTGGTTTCCTGAGGGGAGTGCTAAAATTTTCTAGAGGGCCCTACAATACCACTTTGACATACCTGTGTGCAAAATCTACAACAAGGTAATTGTAATGTCAGGCTCCATGAGTGTGTTGATTTTTGTAAATTTTCCAGTATGTTTAGACGATCAAAGGAGCAATACTTTTAAATATCTGACTGGGGGCGCTATAGAGCCATTATGCCATATTTAATGCTAATTGATGGATGACATTGAAGAAAATAAGACATTTATAATGTTTGCTAGGTTTTTTAAGTTTTGAAGCTTACTAAGGCCTGAAAACATGAGTTCGTAAAATTTTGGAAAAACACACGAAATAGCTCATAGCTCAATTCCTGTTTATGCAATAAATTTCAAAAAATTAACCATTGCCCAGAATGACTAATGCAATGATCACCCCAAATTTCATGAACATTCAAGCACTTTGAACTTAAAATGCCCGTATCTAGAGGGCGCTGTGGAGCCACCTGGCCACTCACTATCTAATATTAGCATATATTTATACTTTGGAGGACAATATTATCAAGCTTGGAAAGTTTCAGGCAAATCGAATGAAGTATGTGGGAGTAAAAGCAATTTCCTGTTTCATGGCGGGACATCAAAATTCGCTGCGACGCCACGGATACACCGTTGCATCAATCCAAAAAAGCTTCGTAATTTAACATCAGCAAGGTCTTTAGATATTACTTGCCAAATTTTAAGCTGATCGGATAAAATCTCTAGGAGGAGTTCGTTAAAGTACGACACCTGTGAATGGCGAAAAATCCAAAAAATTTGCAATTTCAATTAAAAATGGCGGACTTCCTGTTGAGTCTACGTCATGGCACCAAATAAGTTTTTTTAGGTATTGGCATAAACCACATGTCCACCGAATTTCAGACATGCAGGTCAACCACGATGCGAGGGCTGCTTATTTGAAATTTTCCAGGGGGCGCTATAATGCCATTTTTGCCAACTCTATATGTATTTTTTTATCAGTGTAATAGGAATGATGGTTTTTAGAATGGTACAAAATTTTGTGAGTTTTTGAGTATGCTAAAACCCTCAAATGGGCAAGTCTTTTAAAAATCTGATTGGGGGCGCAAAAGAGCCATCATGCCACATTTACTGCCAGTTTCTATCTCAAATTGAAGACAATCAGACAATTATAATTTTTGCTCAGTTTTGCAAGTTTTCGAGTATGCAAAAGCCTTCAAACGTGTGTTCGTAAAATTTGGAATAACGCAGGAAATGGCTCATAGCTCACTTCCTGTTTGGCCAAAAAACTTCAAAAAAATAAGCATAGCCCAAAAAAACAAATGTAATGATCAGACCAAATTTCATTAACATTCAAGCACTTTTAACTCAACGTGGCCGTGTCAAGAGGGCGCTGTGGAGCTACCTGACCACACCCAATCCAATATCAACATTTAGGCATATTTAAAAGTTGACTCTTATTAAGCCTCTGAAGTTTCTGGCAAATCTCACAAAGCATATGCGCATAAAACCAACTTCCTGTTTCATGGCGGAACATCGAAATTCGCCGCGACGCCACGGATACAATGTTCAATGAATCCAAAAATGCTTCGCAATTTAACATCAGCAAGGTCTTTAGATATGATTCGCCAAATTTTGAGTTGATCGGACTGAATCTCTAAGAGGAGTTCGTTAAAGTACGACACCTGTGAATGGAAAAAAAAATCCAAAAAATTTGCAATTTCAATTAAAAATGGCAGCCTTCCTGTTGAGTCTAGGTCATGGCACCAAATAAGTTTTTTTAGGTATTGGCATAAACCACATGTCCACCGAATTTCAGACATGCAGGTCAACCACGATGCGAGGGCTGCTTATTTGAAATTTTCCAGGGGGCGCTATAATGCCATTTTTGCCACGCATATTTGTAAATTTTTTATCATTGTAATTGGAATGATGGTCTTTAAAATTGTACAAAATTTTGTGAGTTTTTGAGCATGCTGAAACCCTCAAAAGGGTAATTCTTTTAAAAATCGTATTGGGGGCGCTATAGAGCCATGATGCCTCATTCACTGCCAATTTTTGTTTCAAATTGAAGACAATGTGACAAATAAAATTTTAGCCAAGTTTTGCAAGTTTTCGAGTATGCTAAGGCCTTCAAATGTGTGTTCATAAAATTTGGAATAACGCAGGAAATGACTCATAGCTCACTTCCTGTTTGGCCGAAAAATTAAAAAAAAATCAGCACAGCCCAGAAAACCAAATGCAATGATCAAACCAAATTTCATGAACATTCAAGCACTTTTATATCAACAAGGCCCTGTCAAGAGGGCGCTGTAGAGCCACCTGACCACACCCACTCCAATGTCAACATATAGGTATATTTGGAATTAGACTATCATTAAGCCTGTAAAGTTTCATGTAAATCTCCCAAAGCATATGCTCATAAAATAAACTTCTATTTTCATGGCGGAACATCGAATTTCGCCGCGACGCCACGGATACAAAGTACAATGAATCCAAAAAAGCTTCGCAATTTAACATCGACGACGTCTTTCAAAGTCATATGCCAAATTTTAAGTTGATCAGATAAAATCTCTAGGAGGAGTTCGTTAAAGTACGACACCTGTGAATGGCCAACAATCCAAAAAAGTTGCAATTTCAATTAAAAATGGTGGACTTCCTGTTGAGTGTAGGTCATGGCACCAAGTGAATTTTTTGTAGGTCTCGGCATATTCCACATGTCTACCGAATTTCATACATGTAGGTTTACCAGGCTGCGAGGGCTGCTTATTTAAAATTTTCCAGGGGGCGCTATAGTGACATTTTTGCCATGTATATATATAAGTTTTTTGTCAGAGTAATACGAATGATGGTCTTTATACATTTACAAAATTTTGTGAGTTTTAGAACATGCTGAGACCCTCAAAATGGCAATTCTTTTAAAAATCTGATTGGGGGCGCTATAGAGCCATTGTGCCAAATTTAGTGTAAATTGACATATAAAATTGAAGATAATAAGAAAATTATAATTTGTGCAACTTTTTGCAAGATTTCGAGTATTCTAAAGCATCCAAACATGTGTTTATAAAATTTGGGAAAACGCAGGAAATGGCGCATAGCTCACTTCCTGTTTGGCCAAAAAATTTCAAAAAAATTAAAATAACTCGACATGAACAATGCAATGATCACACCAAATTCCATGAACATTCAAGCACTTTTATCTTAACATGGCCGTTTCAAGAGGGCGCTGTGGAGCCACCTGACCACACCCAATCTAATATCAACATATAGGTCTACTTGGAAGTGGACTCCTATAAAGCCTGTAAAGTTTCGCGCAAATTTCACAAAGCATGTGCGCGTAAAACCAACTTCCTGTTTCATGGCGGAACATCGAAATTCGCCGCGACGCCACGGATACAAAGTTCAATGAATCCAAAAAAGCTTCGCAATTTAACATCGACAAGGTCTTAAGATGTTAAATTCAAAATTTTAAGTTGATCGGATAAAATCTCTAGGAGGAGTTCGTGAAAGTACGAAGCCTGTGAATGGCAAAAAATTTTAAAAATTTGCAAATTCAATTAAAAATGGCGGACTTCCTGTTGAGTCTAGGTCATGGCACCTAGAGACTTTTTTTTAGGTCTTGGCATAGTACACATGTCCACCGAATTTTGTACATGTAGGTCAAACACGCTGCGAGGGCTGCTTCATTGAAATTTTCTAGGTGGCGCTGTAATGCAATTTTGCCACATCCATCTGTAAACCCTAAATCCTAGTTAGGGCCCGAGCACCAACCGGTGCGAGGAACCTATTGTTTTTGATGGGATTTTTATTCTTCTTCTTCTTCTTCTTCTTCTTTTTATTCTGCTGCGAGAACGCATTTTTCAGGGCTTTGCCATGCACGAAAACTCACAAAAATTTGCCCACATGTCAGTCGTGGTGAAAATTGCAAAGTATTATTATTTTTGTGCTTGGACATGCCCCGGTGGCTCTATAGCGCCACCAAACACGCGGCCATTTTGGAACGCACTTGCTCGGATTCTCACGAAATTTTATAGAGTCATAGTAGTCATCATACATTTTTTTGTAAATTTTTTTGAAATTTTTTTGCCTCACAGGAAGTGAGCTATGAGCCATTTCCTGCGTTTTTTTAGATTTTACGAACACATTTTTGAGGGTTTTATAATACTCGAAAACTCACCAGACTTGGCTCATAGACTAGAAATATTACGTTCTTTCATTCGATATCTCATTTGGCACTGGGTGTGATATGGTAGCTCTATAGCGCCCCCTAATACATAATTGCATTTTTGAGGGCCTCAGCATGCTTGAAAACTCACAAAACTTTGCAAACATATTAAGCAGGTCTTACTTTTAACTCAAATTTAGGGTTTACAGATGGATGTGGCAAAATTGCATTACAGCGCCACCTAGAAAATTTCAATGAAGCAGCCCTCGCAGCGTGTTTGACCTACATGTACAAAATTCGGTGGACATGTGTATTATGCCAAGACCTAAAAAAAAGTCTCTTAGTGCCATGACCTAGACTCAACAGGAAGTCCGCCATTTTTAATTGAATTTGCAAATTTTTTAAATTTTTTGCCATTCACAGGCTTCGTACTTTAACGAACTCCTCCTAGAGATTTTATCCGATCAACTTAAAATTTTGAATTTAACATCTTAAGACCTTGTCGATGTTAAATTGCGAAGCTTTTTTGGATTCATTGAACTTTGTATCCGTGGCATCGCGGCGAATTTCGATGTTCCGCCATGAAACAGGAAGTTGGTTTTACGCGCACATGCTTTGTAAAATTTGCGCGAAACTTTACAGGCTTTATAGGAGTCCACTTCCAAGTAGACCTATATGTTGATATTAGATTGGGTGTGGTCAGGTGGCTCCACAGCGCCCTCTTGAAACGGCCATGTTGAGATAAAAGTGCTTGAATGTTCATGAAATTTGGTGTGATCATTGCTTTGTTCATGTCGAGTTATTTTAATTTTTTTGAAATTTTTTGGCCAAACAGGAAGTGAGCTATGCGCCATTTCCTGCGTTTTTCCAAATTTTATAAACACATGTTTGGATGCTTTAGAATACTCGAAATCTTGCAAAAAGTTGCACAAATTATAATTGTCTTATTATCTTCAATTTTATATATCAATTTACACTAAATTTGGCACAATGGCTCTATAGCGCCCCCAATCAGATTTTAAAAAGAATTGCCATTTTGAGGGTCTCAGCATGTTCTAAAACTCACAAAATTTTGTAAATGTATAAAGACCATCATTTGTATTACTCTGACAAAAAACTTATATATATACATGGCAAAAATGTCACTATAGCGCCCCCTGGAAAATTTTAAATAAGCAGCCCTCGCAGCCTGGTAAACCTACATGTATGAAATTCGGTAGACATGTGAAATATGCCGAGACCTACAAAAAATTCTCTTGGTGCCATGACCTACACTCAACAGGAAGTCTACCATTTTTCATTGAAATTGCAACTTTTTTGGATTGTTGGCCATTCACAGGTGTCGTACTTTAACAAACTTCTCCTAGAGATTTTATCTGATCAACTTAAAATTTGGCATATGACATTGAAAGACGTCGTCGATGTTAAATTGCGAAGCTTTTTTGGATTCATCGTACTTTGTATCTGTGGCGTCGCGGTGAATTTCGATGTTCCGCCATGAAAATGGAAGTTTATTTTATGAGAATATGCTTTGGGAGATTTACATGAAACTTTACAGGCTTAATGATAGTCTAATTCCAAATATACCTATATGTTGATATTGGAGTGGGTGTGGTCAGGTGGATCTACAGCGCCCTCTTGACACGGCCATGTTGATATAAAAGTGCTTGAATGTTCATGAAATTTGGTCAGATCATTGCATTTGGTTTTCTGGGCAGTGCTGATTTTTTTGAAATTTTTTTGGCCAAACAGGAAGTGAGCTATGAGTCATTTCCTGCGTTATTCCAAATTTTATGAACACACATTTGAAGGCCTTAGCATACTCGAAAACTTGCAAAACTTAGCTAAAATTTTATTTGTCACATTGTCTTCAATTTCAAACAAAAATTGGCAGTAAATGAGGCATTATGGCTCTATAGCGCCCCCAATACGATTTTAAAAAAAATTACCCTTTTGAGGGTTTCAGCATGCTCAAAAACTCACAAAATTTTGTACAATTTTAAAGACCATCATTCCTATTACACTGATAAAAAATTTACAAATAGGCGTGGCAAAAATGGCATTATAGCGCCCCCTGGAAAATTTCAAATAAGCAGCCCTCGCAGCCCGATAAACCCACATGTGTGAAATTCGGTAGACATGTGGAATATGCCGGGACCTACAAAAAAGTTTCTTGGTGCCATGACCTAGACCCAACAGGAAGGCTGCCATTTTTAATTGAAATTGCAACTTTTTAAAATTTTTTTTGCCATTCACAGGTGTCGTACTTTAACGAACTCCTCCTAGAGATTTTATCCGATCAACTTAAAATTTGGCATATAATATCTAAAAACCTTGCTGACGTTAAATTGCGAAGCTTTTTTGATTTCATCGAACGATGCATCTGTGGCGTCACGGCGAATTTTGATGTCCTGCCAAGAAACAGGAAGTTGCTTTCAATTCCACATACTTTGTGGGATTTGCCTGAAACTTTCCTAGTTTGATAAAATTGTCCGCCCAAGTATAGATATATGCTTATTTTATATCGAGAGGTACCAGGTGGCTCCACAGCGCCCTCTAGATATGGCCATGTTCAGATAAAAGTGCTTGAAAGTTCATGAAATTTGGTATGATCATTGCATTAGTCATTCTCCGCAATTTTTAATTTTTTGAAATTTTTTTGCCAAACAGGAAGAGAGCTATGAGCTATTTCCTGCGTTTTTCCAAATTTTACGAACACACGTTTTAAGGCCTTAGAATGCTCCAAAACTTGCAAAACCATCCAAAAATTAGAACTGTCTTATTCTCTTCAATACATCCATCAATTGGCGCTAAATGGGGCATAATGGCTCTATAACGCCCCCAATAATATTTATAAAAGAATTGCTTTTTTGAAAGTCTAAACATGCTGGAAAATTTACAAAAATCGAAACACTCATGGAGCCCTGTATTACAATTACTGTGTTGTAGATTTTGTGCACGGGCAAGTCAAAATGGTATCATAGCGCCCTCCAGAAAATTTTTGCACTCCCATCAGGAAACCACATTGTACGCGGTCCAGCTGTGTCCAATGGCTCTGAATGGACACCTGCAGCCATCAAGATCTTGCTGCCACCCCAATGTGCACAGGGGGGGCGAGGGCCCTTTCAACGCTGCTTGCAGCTTTAATTAGGGCCCGAGCACCGACCGGTGCGAGGAACCTATTGTTTTTGATGGGATTTTTATTATTCTTCTTCTTCTTCTTCTTCTTCTTCTTCTTCTTCTTCTTCTTTTTATTCTGCTGCGAGAACGCATTTTTGAGGGCTTTGCCATGCACGAAAACTCACAAAAATTTGCCCACACGTCAGTCGTGGTGAAAATTGCAAAGAATTATTATTTTTGTGCTTGGACATGCCCCGGTGGCTCTATAGCGCCACCAAACACGCGGCCATTTTGGAACGCACTTGCTCGGATTCTCACTAAATTTTATAGAGTCATAGTAGTCATCATAAATTTTTTTGTAAATTTTTTTGAAATTTTTTTGCCTCACAGGAAGTGAGCTATGAGCCATTTCCTGCGTTTTTTTAGATTTTACGAACACATTTTTGAGGGTTTTATCATACTCGAAAACTCACCAGACTTGGCTCATAGACTAGAAATATTACGTTCTTTGATTCGATATCTCATTTGGCACTGGGTGTGATATGGAAGCTCTATAGCGCCCCCTAATACATAATTGCATTTTTGAGGGCCTCAGCATGCTTGAAAACTCACAAAACTTTGCAAACATATTAAGCAGGTCTTACTTTTAACTAGGATTTAGGGTTTACAGATGGATGTGGCAAAATTGCATTACAGCGCCACCTAGAAAATTTCAATGAAGCAGCCCTCGCAGCATGTTTGACCTACATGTACAAAATTCGGTGGACATGTGTACTATGCCAAGACCTAAAAAAAAGTCTCAAGGTGCCATGACCTAGACTCAACAGGAAGTCCGCCATTTTTAATTGAATTTGCAAATAATTTAAATTTTTTGCCATTCACAGGCTTCGTACTTTAACAAACTCCTCCTAGAGATTTTATCCGATCAACTTAAAATTTTGAATTTAACATCTTAAGACCTTGTCGATGTTAAATTGCGAAGCTTTTTTGGATTCATTGAACTTTGTGTCCGTGGCGTCGCGGCGAATTTCGATGTTCCGCCATGAAACAGGAAGTTGGTTTTACGCGCACATGCTTTGTAAAATTTGCGCGAAACTTTACAGGCTTTATAGGAGTCCACTTTCAAGTAGACCTATATGTTGATATTAGATTGGGTGTGGTCAGGTGGCTCCACAGCCCCCTCTTGAAACGGCCATGTTGAGATAAAAGTGCTTGAATGTTCATGAAATTTGGTGTGATCATTGCTTTGTTCATGTCGAGTTATTTTAATTTTTTTGAAATTTTTTGGCCAAACAGGAAGTGAGCTATGCGCCATTTCCTGCGTTTTCCCAAATTTTATAAACACATGTTTGGATGCTTTAGAATACTCGAAATCTTGCAAAAAGTTGCACAAATTATAATTGTCTTATTATCTTCAATTTTATATATCAATTTACACTAAATTTGGCACAATGGCTCTATAGTGCCCCCAATCAGATTTTAAAAAGAATTGCCATTTTGAGGGTCTCAGCATGTTCTAAAACTCACAAAATTTTGTAAATGTATAAAGACCATCATTTGTATTACTCTGACAAAAAACTTATATATATACATGGCAAAAATGTCACTATAGCGCCCCCTGGAAAATTTTAAATAAGCAGCCCTCGCAGCCTGGTAAACCTACATGTATGAAATTCGGTAGACATGTGGAATATGCCGAGACCTACAAAAAATTCTCTTGGTGCCATGACCTACACTCAACAGGAAGTCTACCATTTTTCATTGAAATTGCAACTTTTTTGGATTGTTGGCCATTCACAGGTGTCGTACTTTAACAAACTCCTCCTAGAGATTTTATCTGATCAACTTAAAATTTGGCATATGACATTGAAAGACGTCGTCGATGTTAAATTGCGAAGCTTTTTTGGATTCATCGAACTTTGTATCTGTGGCGTCGCGGTGAATTTCGATGTTCCGCCATGAAAATGGAAGTTTATTTTATGAGAATATGCTTTGGGAGATTTACATGAAACTTTACAGGCTTAATGATAGTCTAATTCCAAATATACCTATATGTTGATATTGGAGTGGGTGTGGTCAGGTGGATCTACAGCGCCCTCTTGACACGGCCATGTTGATATAAAAGTGCTTGAATGTTCATGAAATTTGGTCAGATCATTGCATTTGGTTTTCTGGGCAGTGCTGATTTTTTTGAAATTTTTTTGGCCAAACAGGAAGTGAGCTATGAGTCATTTCCTGCGTTATTCCAAATTTTATGAACACACATTTGAAGGCCTTAGCATACTCGAAAACTTGCAAAACTTAGCTAAAATTTTATTTGTCACATTGTCTTCAATTTGAAACAAAAATTGGCAGTAAATGAGGCATCATGGCTCTATAGCGCCCCCAATACGATTTTTAAAAGAATTACCCTTTTGAGGGTTTCAGCATGCTCAAAAACTCACAAAATTTTGTACAATTTTAAAGACCATCATTCCTATTACACTGATAAAAAATTTACAAATAGGCGTGGCAAAAATGGCATTATAGCGCCCCCTGGAAAATTTCAAATAAGCAGCCCTCGCAGCCCGATAAACCCACATGTATGAAATTCAGTAGATATGTGGAATATGCCGAGACCTACAAAAAAAGTCTCTTGGTGCCATGACCTAGACCCAACAGGAAGGCTGCCATTTTTAATTGAAATTGCAACTTTTTTAAATTTTTTTTGCCATTCACAGGTGTCGTACTTTAACGAACTCCTCCTAGAGATTTTATCCGATCAACTTAAAATTTGGCATATAATATCTAAAAACCTTGCTGACATTAAATTGCGAAGCTTTTTTGATTTTATTGAACGATGCATCTGTGGCGTCACGGCGAATTTTGATGTCCTGCCATGAAACAGGAAGTTGCTTTCAATTCCACATACTTTGTGGGATTTGCCTGAAACTTTCCAAGCTTGATAAAATTGTCCGCCAAAGTATAGATATATGCTTATTTTATATCGAGAGGTACCAGGTGGCTCCACAGCGCCCTCTAGATATGGCCATGTTCAGATCTAAGTGCTTGAAAGTTCATGAAATTTGGTATGATCATTGCATTAGTCATTCTCCGCAATTGTTAATTTTTTGAAATTTTTTTGCCAAACAGGAAGAGAGCTATGAGCTATTTCCTGCGTTTTTCCAAATTTTACGAACACACGTTTTAAGGCCTTAGAATGCTCCAAAACTTGCAAAACCATCCAAAAATTAGAACTGTCTTATTCTCTTCAATACATCCATCAATTGCCACTAAATGGGGCATAATGGCTCTATAGCGCCCCCAATAATATTTATAAAAGAATTGCTCTTTTGAAAGTCTAAACATGCTGGAAAATTTACAAAAATCGAAACACTCATGGAGCCCTGTATTACGATTACTGTGTTGTAGATTTTGTGCACAGGCAAGTCAAAATGGTATCATAGCGCCCTCCAGAAAATTTTTGCACTCCCATCAGGAAACCACATTGTACGCGGTCCAGCTGTGTCCAATGGCTCTGAATGGACACCTGCAGCCATCAAGATCTTGCTGCCACCCCAATGTGCACAGGGGGGGCGAGGGCCCTTTCAACGCTGCTTGCAGCTTTAATTAGGGCCCGAGCACCGACCGGTGCCAGGGCCCGGAACGGGTCCTGGCACCGAAGGTGCGAGGAACCTATTGTTTTTGATGGGATTTTTATTATTCTTCTTCTTCTTCTTCTTCTTCTTCTTCTTTTTATTCTGCTACGAGAACGCATTTTTGAGGGCTTTGCCATGCACGAAAACTCATAAAAATTTGCCGACACGTCAGTCGTGGTGAAAATTGCAAAGTATTATTATTTTTGTGCTTGGACATGCCCCAGTGGCTCTATAGCGCCACCAAACACACGACCATTTTGGAACGCACTTGCTCGGATTCTCACGAAATTCGATAGGGTCATAGTAGTCATCATAAATTTTTTTGTCAATTTTTTTGAAATTTTTTTGCCCCACAGGAAGTGAGCTATGAGGCATTTCCTGCGTTTTTTCAGATTTTACGAACACATTTTTGAGGGCCTTATCATTCTCGAAAAGACACCTAACTTGGCTCATAGATTGAAAATATGAAGTTCTTTGATTCAATATCTCATTTGGCACTAGGTGTGTTATGGTGGCTCTATAGCGCCCCCTAATACATAATTGCATTTTTGAGGGCATCATCATGCTCGTAAACTCATGAAACTTTGCAATCATATTAAGCTGGTCATACTTTTTACTAGAAAGTGGGGTTTACGGATGGATATGGCAAAATTGCATTACAGCGCCACCTAGAAAATTTCAATGAAGCAGCCCTCGCAGTGTGTTTAACCTGCTTGTACAAAATTCGGTGGACATGTGTACTATGCCAAGACCTAAAAAAAAGTCTCTTGGTGCAATGACCTACACTCAACAGGAAGTCCGCCATTTTTAATTGAATTTGCAATTTTTTTTTATTTTTTGCCATTCACAGGCGTCGTACTTTAACGAACTCCTCCTAGAGATTTTATCCGATCAACTTACAATTTCGCATATGACTTTTTAAGACCTGGTCGATGTTAAATTGCGAAGCTTTTTTGGATTCATCGAACTTTGTATCCGTGGCGTCGCGGCGAATTTCGATGTTCCGCCATGAAACAGGAAGTTGGTTTTACGCGCACATGCTTTGTGAGATTTGCGCGAAACTTCACAGGCTTGATAAGAGTCTACTTCCAAGTATACCTATATGTTGATATTAGATTGGGTGTGGTCAGGTGGCTCCACAGCGCCCTCTTGACACGGCCATGTTGAGATAAAATTGCTTGAATGTTCATGAAATTTGGCGTGACAATTGCATGTGTTTTTTTGGGCTGTAATTATTTTTTTGAAATTTTTTAACCAAACAGGAAGTGAGCTATGAGCCATTTCTTGCGTTATTCCAAATATTACGAACACAGGTTTGGAGGTATTACCAAACTCAAAAACTTGCAAAACTTTGCAAAAATTTTATTTGTCTGATTGTCTTCAATTTGAGACAGAATTTGGCAGTAAATGTGACATAATGGCTCTATAGCGCCCCCAATCAGATTTTTAAAAGAATTGCCCTTTTGAGGGTCTCAGCATGCTCAAAAACTCACAAAATTTTGTACAACTCTAAAGCCTATCATTCCTATTACAATAATAAAAAATTTTTATTTAGGCGTGGCAAAAATGGCATTATAGCGCCCCCTGGAAAATTTCAAATAAGCAGCCCTTGCATCGTGGTTGATCAGCATGTATGAACTTCTGTGAACAAGTGGAATATCCTGAGACCTAAAAAAAAGTCTCTTGGAGCCATGACGTAGACCCAACAGGAAGTTTGCCATTTTTAATTGAAATTTCAACTTTTTTAGATTTTTCGCCATTCGCAGGTGTCGTACTTTAACGAACTCCTCCTAGAGACTTTATCCAATCAACTCAAAATTTGGCGAATAATATCTTAAGACCTTGCTGATGTTAAATTGCGAAGCTTTTTTGGATATATCGAACGATGTATCCGTGGCATTGCGGCGAATTTCGGCGTCCCGCCATGAAACAGGAAGTTGGTATAACTCCCACATACTTTGTGGGATTAGTCTAAAACTTTCCAAACTTGATAAACTTGTCTTCCCAAGTATAAATATATGCTAATATTAGATCTGAAATCGCCATGTAGCTCCACAGCGCCCCCTAGATACTACCATGTTAAGATAAAAGTGCTTGAATGTTCATAAAATTTGGAGTCATCATTGCATTAGTCATTTCGGGCAATGATTAATTTTTTGAAATTTTTTGGCCAAACAGGAAGTGAGCTATGAGCTATTTCCTGCGTTTTTCCAAATTTTACGAATACACGTATTAAGGCCTTAGAATGGTCCAAAACTTGCAAAAACGTGGCAAAAATTATCATTGTCTTATTGCCTTGAATTTGATACATCAACTGGGACAAAATGTGGCATAATGGCTCTATAGCGCCCCCAGTCAGATTCTTTAAACAATTGCTTTTTTGGGGCACGAAGCGTGCTAAAAAATTTACGAAAATCAACACACACATGATGCCCGGTATTCCAATAACTATGTTGTAGATTTTGCGCACAGGCATAACAAAATGGTATCATAGCGACATCCAGAAAATTTTTGCAATCCCATCAGGAAAACACATTGTACACAGGCTAGCCGTGTCCAATGGCTGTTAATGGACAACTGCACCCATCAAGGTCTTGCTGCCACCCCACTGTGCACGAGGAGTGCGAGGGCCCTTTCAACGCTGCTTGCAGCTTTAATTAAAAGTAAGACCTGCTTAATATGTTTGCAAAGTTTTGTGAGTTTTCAAGCATGCTGAGGCCCTCAAAAATGCAATTATGTATTAGGGGGCGCTATAGAGCTACCATATCACACCCAGTGCCAAATGAGATATCGAATCAAAGAACGTAATATTTCTAGTCTATGAGCCAAGTCTGGTGAGTTTTCGAGTATGATAAAACCCTCAAAAATGTGTTCGTAAAATCTAAAAAAACGCAGGAAATGGCTCATAGCTCACTTCCTGTGAGGCAAAAAAATTTCAAAAAAATTAACAAAAAAATTTATGATGACTACTATGACTCTATAAAATTTCGTGAGAATCCGAGCAAGTGCGTTCCAAAATGGCCGCGTGTTTGGTGGCGCTATAGAGCCACCGGGGCATGTCCAAGCACAAAAATAATAATACTTTGCAATTTTCACCACGACTGACGTGTGGGCAAATTTTTGTGAGTTTTCGTGCATGGCAAAGCCCTCAAAAATGCGTTCTCGCAGCAGAATAAAAAGAAGAAGAAGAAGAAGAAGAAGAAGAAGTAGAAGAAGAAGAAGAAGAAGAATAATAAAAATCCCATCAAAAACAATAGGTTCCTCGCACCTTCAGTGCCAGGACCCGTTCCGGGCCCTGGCACCGGTCGGTGCTCGGGCCCTAATTAAAGCTGCAAGCAGCGTTGAAAGGGCCCTCGCCCCCCCTGTGCACATTGGGGTGGCAGCAAGATCTTGATGGCTGCAGGTGTCCATTCAGAGCCATTGGACACAGCTGGACCGCGTACAATGTGGTTTCCTGACGGTAGTGCAAAAATTTTCTGGAGGGCGCTTTGATACCATTTTGACTTGCCTGTGCACATAATCTACAACACAGTAATCGTTATACAAGGCTCCATGAGTATTTTGATTTTTGTAAATTTTCCAGCATGTTTAGACTTTCCAAAGAGCAATTCTTTAATAAATATTATTGGGGGCGCTATAGAGCCATTATGCCCCATTTAGTGCCAATTGATGGATGTATTGAAGAGAATAAGACAGTTCTAATTTTTGGATGGTTTTGCAAGTTTTGGAGCATTCTAAGGCCTTAAAACGTGTGTTCGTAAAATTTGGAAAAACGCAGGAAATAGCTCATAGCTCACTTCCTGTTTGGCAAAAAAATTTCAAAAAATTAACAATTGCAAAGAATGACTAATGCAATGATCATACCAAATTTCATGAACTTTCAAGCACTTTTATCTGAAAATGGCCATATCTAGAGGGCGCTGGGGAGCCACCTGGCACCTCTCGATATAAAATAAGCATATATCTATACTTGGGCGGACAATTTTATCAAGCTTGGAAAGTTTCAGGCAAATCCCACAAAGTATGTGGAATTGAAAGCAACTTCCTGTTTCATGACAGGACATCAAAATTCGCCATGACGCCACGGATGCATCGTTCGATGAAATCAAAAAAGCTTCGCAATTTAACGTCAGCAAGGTTTTTAGATATTAGATGCCAAATTTTAAGTTGATCAGATAAAATCTCTAGGAGGAGTTCGTTAAAGTACGACACCTGTGAATGGCAAAAAAAAAAAAAAAAGTTGCAATTTCAATTAAAAATGGCAGCCTTCCTGTTGAGTCTAGGTCATGGCACCAAGAGACTTTTTTGTAGGTCTCGGCATATTCCACATGTCTACCGAATTTCATACATGTGGGTTTACCGGGCTGCGAGGGCTGCTTATTTGAAATTTTCCAGGGGGCGCTATAATGCCATTTTTCGCCATGTCGATTTGTAAGTTTTTTGTCAGAGTAATACGAATGATGGTTTTTATACATTTACAAAATTTTGTGAGTTTTTGAACATGCTGAGACCCTCAAAAGGGCAATTCTTTTAAAAATCTGATTGGGGGCGCTAAAGAGCCATTGTGCCAAATTTAGTGAAAGTTGATGGATAAAATTGAAGACAATAAGACATTCATAATTTGTGCAACTTTTTACAAGATTTTGAGTATTCTAAGGCTTCCAAACATGTGTTTCTTAAATTTGGAAAAACGCAGGAAATGGCTCATAGCTCACTTCCTGTTTGGCCAAAAAACTTCAAAAAAATTACCATCACTCGACATGACAAACGCAATGACCACACCAAATTTCATGAACATTAAAGCACTTTTATCTCAACATGGCCGTGTCAAGAGGGCGCTGTGGAGCCACCTGAACACACCCAATCCAATATCAACATGTGAGTATACTTGGAAGTAGACTATCATCAAGCCTGTGAAGTTTCGCGCAACTCTCACAAAGCATGTGTGCGTAAAACCAACTTCCTGTTTCATGGCGGAACATCAAAATTCGCCGCGACGCCACGGATACAAAGTTCGATGAATCAAAAAAAGCTTCGCAATTTAACATTGTCAAGGTCTTAAGATGTCATATGCGAAATTTTACGTTGATCGGATAAAATCTCTAGGAGGAGTTCGTTAAAGTATGATGCCTGTGAATGGCAAAAAATGTAAAAAATTTGCAAATTCAATTAAAAATGGCGGACTTCCTGTTGAGTCTAGGTCATGGCACCAAGAGACTTTTTTTTAGGTCTTGGCCTAGTACACATGTCCATCGAATTTTGTACATGTAGAATAAACACGCTGCGAGGGCTGCTTCATTGAAATTTTCTAGGTGGCGCTGTAATGCAATTTAGCCACATCAATCTTTGAACCCTATATCCTAGTAAATACTATGACCAGCTTAATGTGTTTGCAAAGTTTTGTGAGTTTTCAAGCATGTTGATGCCCTCAAATATGCAATTATGTATTAGGGGGCGCTATAGAGCCACCATGTCACACATAGTGCCAAATGAGATATCGAATCAAGGAACTTAATATTTTAAGTCTATGAGTGAAGTTTGGTGTCTTTTCGAGTATGATAAGGCCCTCAAAAATGTGTTCGTAAAATCTGAAAAAACGCAGGAAATGGCTCATAGCTCACTTCCTGTGTGGCAAAAAAATTGACAAAAAAATATAAGATGACTCCTATGACCCTATCAAATTTCGTGAGAATCCGAGCAAGTGCGTTCCAAAATGGCCGTGTGTTTGGTGGCGCTATAGAGCCACCGGGGCATGACCAAGCACAAAAATAATAATACTTTGCAATTTTCACCACGACTGACGTGTGGGCAAATTTTTGTGAGTTTTCGTGCATGGCAAAGCCCTCAAAAATGCGTTCTCGTAGCAGAATAAAAAGAAGAAGAAGAAGAATAATAAAAATCCCATCAAAAACAATAGGTTCCTCGCACCTTCGGTGCCAGGACCCGTTCCGGGCCCTGGCACCGGTCGGTGCTCGGGCCCTAATTAAAGCTGCAAGCAGCGTTGAAAGGGCCCTCGCACCCCTCGTGCACAGTGGGGTGGCAGCAAGACCTTGATGGGTGCAGTTGTCCATTAACAGCCATTGGACACTGCTAGCCTGTGTACAATGTGTTTTCCTGATGGGATTGCAAAAATCTTCTGGATGGCGCTATGATACCATTTTGTTATGCCTGTGCGCAAAATCTACAACATAGTTATTGTAATACCGGGCATCATGTGTGTGTTGATTTTCGTAAATTTTAAAGCACGCTTCGAGCCCCAAAAAAGCAATTGTTTCAAGAATCTGACTGGGGGAGCTATAGAGCCATTATGCAACATTTAGTCCCAGTTGATGTATCAAATTCAAGGCAATAAGACAATGATAATTTTTGCCACGTTTTTGCAAGTTTTGGACCATTCTAAGGCCTTAATACGTGTATTCGTAAAATTTGGAAAAACGCAGGAAATAGCTCATAGCTCACTTCCTGTTTGGCCAAAAAATTTCAAAAAATTAAGCATTGCCCGGAATGACTAATGCAATGATGACACCAAATTTTATGAACATTCAAGCACTTTTATCTTAACATGGTAGTATCTAGAGGGCGCTGTGGAGCTACATGGCTATTTCCGGTCTAATATTAGCATATATTTATACTTGGGAAGACAAGTTTATCAAGTTTGGAAAGTTTTAGACTAATCCCACAAAGTATGTGGGAGTTATACCAACTTCCTGTTTCATGGCGGGACGCCGAAATTCGCCGCAATGCCACGGATACATCGTTCGATATATCCAAAAAAGCTTCACAATTTAACATCAGCAAGGTCTTAAGATATTATTCGCTAAATTTTGAGTTGATTGGATAAAGTCTCTAGGAGGAGTTCGTTAAAGTACGACACCTGCGAATGGCGAAAATTCTGAAAAAGTTGAAATTTCAATTAAAAATGGCAAACTTCCTGTTGGGTCTACGTCATGGCTCCAAGAGACTTTTTTTAGGTCTCAGGATATTCCACTTGTTCACAGAAGTTCATACATGCTGATCAACCACGATGCAAGGGCTGCTTATTTGAAATTTTCCAGGGGGCGCTATAATGCCATTTTTGCCACGCCTATATAAAAATTTTTTATTATTGTAATAGGAATGATAGGCTTTAGAGTTGTACAAAATTTTGTGAGTTTTTGAGCATGCTGAGATCCTCAAAAGGGCAATTCTTTTAAAAATCTGATTGGGGGCGCTATAGAGCCATTGTGTCACATTTACTGCCAAATTCTGTCTCAAATTGAAGACAATCAGACAAATAAAATTTTTGCAAAGTTTTGCAAGTTTTTGAGTATGGTAATACCTCCAAACCTGTGTTCGTAATATTTGGAATAACGCAGGAAATGGCTCATAGCTCACTTCCTGTTTGGTTAAAAAATTTCAAAAAAATAATTACAGCCCAAAAAAACACATGCAATTGTCACGCCAAATTTCATGAACATTCAAGCACTTTTATCTCAACATGGCCGTGTCAAGAGGGCGCTGTGGAGCCACCTGACCACACCCAATCTAATATCAACATATAGGTATACTTGGAAGTAGACTCTTATCAAGCCTGTGAAGTTTCGCGCAAATCTCACAAAGCATGTGCGCGTAAAACCTACTTCCTGTTTCATGGCAAAACATCGAAATTCGCCGCGACGCCACGGATACAAAGTTCGATGAATCCAAAAAAGCTTCGCAATTTAACATCGACCAGGTCTTAAAAAGTCATATGCGAAATTGTAATTTGATCGGAGAAAATCTCTAGGAGGAGTTCGTTAAAGTACGACACCTGTGAATGGCAAAAAATTAAAAAAAATTGCAAATTCAATTAAAAATGGCGGACTTCCTGTTGAGTCTAGGTCATGGCACCAAGAGACTTTTTTTTAGGTCTTGGCATAGTACACATGTCCACCGAAATTTGTACATGCAGGTTAAACACACTGCGAGGGTGCTTCATTGAAATTTTCTAGGTGGCGCTGTAATGCAATTTTGCCATATCCATCCGTAAACCCCACTTTCTAGTAAAAAGTATGACCAGCTTAAAATGATTGCAAAGTTTTGTGAGTTTTCGAGCATGCTGATGCCCTCAAAAATGCAATTATGTATTAGGGGGCGCTATAGAGCCACCATAACACACCTAGTGCCAAATGAGATATTGAATCAAAGAACTTCATATTTTCAATCTATGAGCCAAGTTAGGTGTGTTTTCGAGAATGATAAGGCCCTCAAAAATGTGTTCGTAAAATCTGAAAAAACGCAGGAAATGGCTCATAGCTCACTTCCTGTGAGGCAAAAAAAATTTCTAAAAAATTGCCAAAAAAATTTATGATGACTACTATGACCCTATTGAATTAAGTGAGAATCCGAGCAAGTGCGTTCCAAAATGGCCACGTGTTTGGTGGCGCTATAGAGCCACTGGGGCATGTCCAAGCACAAAAATAATAATACTTTGCAATTTTCACCATGACTGACGTGTCAGCAAATTTTTGTGAGTTTTCGTGCATGGCAAAGCCCTCAAAAATGCGTTCTCGCAGCAGAATAAAAAGAAGAAGAAGAAGAAGAAGAAGAAGAATTAAAGCTGCAAGCAGCGTTGAAAGGGCCCTCGCCCCCCTCGTGCACGTTGGGGTGGCAGCAAGATCTTGATGGGTGCAGGTGTCCATCAAGAGCCATTGGGCACTGCTAGACTCTGTGCATTGTGGTTTCCTGATGGGAGTGCAAAAATGTTCTAGAGGGCGCTACGATACCATTTTGACATGCCTGTGTGCAAAATCTACAACAAGGTAATTGTAATGTCAGGCTCCATGAGTGTGTTGATTTTTGTAAATTTTCCAATATGTTTAGACGATCAAAGAGGCAATACTTTTAAATATCTGACTGGGGGCGCTATTGAGCCATTATGCCATATTTAATACCAATTGATGGATGACATTGAAGAGAATAAGACATTTATACTGTTTGCTAGGTTTTTTAAGGTTTGGAGCATTCTAAGGCCTGAAAATATGACTTCGTAAAATTTGGAAAAACGCAGGAAGTAGCTCATAGCTCACTTCCTGTTTATGCAATAATTTTCAAAAAATTAACCATCACCCAGAATGACTAATGCAATGATCACCCAAATTTCATGAACATTCAAGCACTTTTAACTTAACATGGCCGTATCTAGAGGGCGTTGTGGAGCCACCTGGCCACTCCCTATCTAATATTAGCATATAGTTATACTTTGGAGGAAAATATTATCAAGCTTATCAAGGCAAATCGAACAAAGTATGTGGGAGTAAAAGCAACTTCCTGTTTCATGGCAGGACATCAAAATTCGCCGTGACGCCACAGATGCATCGTTCGATGAAATCAAAAAAGCTTCGCAATTTAACGTCAGCAAGGTTTTTAGATATTATATGCCAAATTTTAAGTTGATCGGATAAAATCTCTAGGAGGAGTTCGTGAAAGTACGACACCTGTGAATGGCAAAAAAAATTTTAAAAAGTTGCAATTTCAATTAAAAATGGCAGCCTTCCTGTTGAGTCTAGGTCATGGCACCAAGAGACTTTTTTGTTGGGCTCAGCATATTCCACATGTCTACCGAATTTCATACATGTGGGTTTATCGGGCTGCGAGGGCTGCTTATTTGAAATTTTCCAGGGGGCGCTATAATGCCATTTTTGCCACGCCTATTTGTAAATTTTTTATCAGTGTAATAGGAATGATGGTCTTTAATATTATACAAAATTTTGTGAGTTTTTGAGCAGGCTGAAACCCTCAAAAGGGTAATTCTTTTAAAAATCGTATTGTGGGCGCTATAGAGCCATGATGCCTCATTTACTGCCAATTTTTGTTTCAAATTGAAGACAATGTGACAAATAAAATTTTAGCAAAGTTTTGCAAGTTTTCGAGTATGCTAAGGCCTTCAAATGTGTGTTCATAAAATTTGGAATAACGCAGGAAATGACTCATAGCTCACTCCCTGTTTGGCCGAAAAATTTCAAAAAAATCAGCACAGCCCAGAAAACCAAATGCAATGATCTGACCAAATTTCATGAACATTCAAGCACTTTTATATCAACATGGCTGTGTCAAGAGGGCGCTGTAGAGCCACCTGACCACATCCACTCCAATATCAACATATAGGTATATTTGGAATTAGACTATCATTAAGCCTGTAAAGTTTCATGTAAATCTCCCAAAGCATATGCTCATAAAATAAACTTCCATTTTCATGGCGGAACATCGAAATTCGCCGCGACGCCACGGATACAAAGTTCAATGAATCCAAAAAAGCTTCGCAATTTAACATCGACGACGTCTTTCAATGTCATATGCCAAATTTTAAGTTGATCAGATAAAATCTCTAGGAGGAGTTCGTTAAAGTACGACACCTGTGAATGGCCAACAATCCAAAAAAGTTGCAATTTCAATTAAAAATGGTGGACTTCCTGTTGAGTGTAGGTCATGGCACCAAGAGAATTTTTTGTAGGTCTCGGCATATTCCACATGTCTACGGAATTTCATACATGTAGGTTTACCAGGCTGCGAGGGCTGCTTATTTAAAATTTTCCAGGGGGCGCTATAGTGACATTTTTGCCATGTATATATATAAGTTTTTTGTCAGAGTAATACGAATGATGGTCTTTATACATTTACAAAATTTTGTGAGTTTTAGAACATGCTAAGACCCTCAAAATGGCAATTCTTTTAAAAATCTGATAGGGAGCGCTATAGAGCCATTGTGCCAAATTTAGTGTAAATTGACATATAAAATTGAAGATAATAAGACAATTATAATTTGTGCAACTTTTTGCAAGATTTCGAGCATTTTAAAGCATCCAAACATGTGTTTATAAAATTTGGAAAAACGCAGGAAATGGCGCCTAGCTCACTTCCTGTTTGGCCAAAAAATTTCAAAAAAATTAAAATAACTCAACATGAACAATACAATGATCACACCAAATTTCATGAACATTCAAGCACTTTTATCTCAACATGGCCGTTTCAAGGGGGCGCTGTGGAGCCACCTGACCACACCCAATCTAATATTAACATATAGGTCTACTTGGAAGTGGACTACTATAAAGCCTGTAAAGTTTCGCGCAAATTTCATAAAGCATGTGCGCGTAAAACCAACTTCCTGTTTCATGGCGGAACATCGAAATTCGCCGCGACGCCACGGATACAAAGTTCAATGAATCCAAAAAAGCTTCGCAATTTAACATCGACAAGGTCTTAAGATGTTAAATTCAAAATTTTAAGTTGATCGGATAAAATCTCTAGGAGGAGTTCGTTAAAGTACGAAGCCTGTGAATGGCAAAAAATTTTAAAAATTTGCAAATTCAATTAAAAATGGCGGACTTCCTGTTGAGTCTAGGTCATGGCACCTTGAGACTTTTTTTTAGGTCTTGGCATAGTACACATGTTTACCGAATTTTGTACATGTAGGTCAAACACGCTGCGAGGGCTGCTTCATTGAAATTTTCTAGGTGGCGCTGTAATGCAATTTTGCCACATCCATCTGTAAACCCTAAATCCTAGTTAAAAGTAAGACCTGCTTAATATGTCTGCAAAGTTTTGTGAGTTTTCAAGCATGCTGAGGCCCTCAAAAATGCAATTATGTATTAGGGGGCGCTATAGAGCTACCATATCACACTCAGTGCCAAATGAGATATCGAATCAAAGAACGTAATATTTCTAGTCTATGAGCCAAGTCTGGTGAGTTTTCGAGTATGATAAAACCCTCAAAAATGTGTTCGTAAAATCTAAAAAAACGCAGGAAATGGCTCATAGCTCACTTCCTGTGAGGCAAAAAAATTTCAAAAAAATTTACAAAAAAATTTAGGATGACTACTATGACTATAAAATTTCGTGAGAATCCGAGCAAGTGCGTTCCAAAATGTCCGCGTGTTTGGTGGCGCTATAGAGCCACCGGGGCATGTCCAAGCACAAAAATAATAATACATTGCAATTTTCACCACGACTGACGTGTGGGCAAATTTTTGTGAGTTTTCGTGCATGGCAAAGCCCTCAAAAATGCGTTCTCGCAGCAGAATAAAAAGAAGAAGAAGAAGAAGAAGAAGAAGAAGAAAAATCCCATCAAAAACAATAGGTTCCTCGCACCGGTCGGTGCCAGGGCTCGGGCCCTAATTAAAGCTGCAAGCAGCGTTGAAAGGGCCCTCGCCCCCCTCGTGCACGTTGGGGAGGCAGCAAGATCCTGATGGGTGCAGGTGTCCATTCACAGCCATTGGACACTGTTGTACCGCGTACAATGTGTTTTCCTGAGGGGAGTGCAAAAATTTTCTGGAGGGCGCTTTGATATCATTTTGACATGCGTGTGCGCAAAATCTCCAACATAGTAATCGTAATACCGAGCTCCATGAGTGTCTTGATTTTTGTAAATTTTCCAGCATGTTTAGACCTTCAAAAGAGCAATTCTTCTATAAATCTGATTGGGGGCGCTATAGAGCCATTTTGCCTCATTTAGTGCCGCTTGATTGACGATATTAAAGAAAATAAGACATTTATAATTTGTGCTAGGTTTTGCAAGTTTTGACGCATTCTAAGGCCTTAAAACGTGTGTTCAAAAAAATTTGGAAAAACGCAGGAAATAGCTCATAGCTCACTTTCTGTTTGGCCAAAAAATTTCAAAAAATTAAGCATTACCCGGAATGACGAATGCAATGATCACACCAAATTTCATGAACATTGAAGCACTTTTATCTTAACATGACCATATCTAGAGGGCGCTGTGCAGCCACCTAGCACCTCCTGATCCAATATGAGCATATGTTTATACTTCGGAGGACAATTTTATCAAGCAAAGGAAGTTTCAGGCAAATCCCACAAAGTATATGGGAGTAAAAGCAACTTCCTGTTTCATGGCGGGACATCAAAATTCGCCGCAATGCCACGGATACATCGTTCGATATATCCAAAAAAGCTTCGCAATTTAACATCAGCAAGGTCTTAAGATATTATTTGCCAAATTTTGAGTTGATTGGATAAAATCTCTAGGAGGAGTTCGTTAAAGTACGACACCTGCGAATGGCGAAAAATCTAAAAAAGTTGAAATTTCAATTAAAAATGGCAAACTTCTTGTTGGGTCTACGTCATGGCTCCAAGAGACTTTTTTTTAGGTCTCAGGATATTCCACTTGTTCACAGAAGTTCATACATGCTGATCAACCACGATGCAAGGGCTGTTTATTTGAAATTTTCCAGGGGGCGCTATAATGCCATTTTGCCACGCCTATATATAAATTTTTTATTATTGTAATAGGAATGATAGGCTTTAGAGTTGTACAAAATTTTGTGAGTTTTTGAGCATGCTGAGACCCTCAAAAGGGCAATTCTTTTAAAAATCTGATTGGGGGCGCTACAGAGCCATTATGTCACATTTACTGCCAAATTCTGTCTCAAATTAGAGACAATCAGACAAATAAAATTTTTGCAAAGTTTTGCAAGTTTTTGAGTATGGTAATACCTCCAAACCTGTGTTCGTAAAATTTGGAATAACGCAGGAAATGGCTCATAGCTCACTTCCTGTTTGGTTAAAAAATTTCAAAAAAATAATTACAGCCCAAAAAAACACATGCAATTGTGACGCCAAATTTCATGAACATTAAAGCACTTTTATCTCAACATGGCTGTGTCAAGAGGGCGCTGTGGAGCCACCTGACCACACCCAATCTAATATCAACATATAGGTATACTTGGAAGTAGACTCTTATCAAGCCTGTGAAGTTTCACGCAAATCTCACAAAGCATGTGCGCGTAAAACCAACTTCCTGTTTCATGGCAAAACATCGAAATTCGCCGCGACGCCACGGATACAAAGTTCGATGAATCCAAAAAAGCTTCGCAATTTAACATCGACCAGGTCTTAAAAAGTCATATGTGAAATTGTAAGTTGATCGGATAAAATCTCTCGGAGGAGTTCGTTAAAGTACGACGCCTGTGAATGGCAAAAAATAAAAAAAAATAGCAAATTCAATTAAAAATGGCGGACTTCCTGTTGAGTCTAGATCATGGCACCAAGTTACTTTTTTTTAGGTCTTGGCATAGTACACATGTCCACCGAATTTTGTACATGCAGGTTAAACACACTGCGAGGGCTGCTTCATTGAAATTTTCTAGGTGGCGCTGTAATGCAATTTTGCCATATCCATCCGTAAACCCCACTTTCTAGTAAAAAGTATGACCAGCTTAATATGATTGCAAAGTTTCGTGAGTTTTCGAGCATGCTGATGCCCTCAAAAATGCAATTATGTATTAGGGGGCGCTATAGAGCCACCATAACACACCCAGTGCCAAATGAGATATTGAATCAAAGAACTTCATATTTTTAATCTATGAGCCAAGTTTGGTCTGTTTTCGAGAATGATAAGGCCCTCAAAAATGTGTTCGTAAAATCTGAAAAAACGCAGGAAATGGCTCATAGCTCACTTCCTGTGAGGCGAAAAAATTTCAAAAAAATTGACAAAAAAATTTATGATGACTTCTATGACCCTATCGAATTTCGTGAGAATCCGAGCAAGTGCGTTCCAAAATGGCCGCGTGTTTGGTGGCGCTATAGAGCCACTGGGGCATGTCCAAGCACAAAAATAATAATACATTGCAATTTTCACCACGACTGACGTGTCGGCAAATTTTTGTGAGTTTTCGTGCATGGCAAAGCCTTCAAAAATGCGTTCTCGCAGCAGAATAAAAAGAAGAAGAAGAAGAAGAAGAAGAATAATAAAAATCCCATCAAAAACAATAGGTTCCTCGCACCTTCGGTGCCAGGACCCGTTCCGGGCCCTGGCACCGGTCGGTGCTCGGGCCCTAATTAAAGCTGCAAGCAGCGTTGAAAGGGCCCTCGCACCCCTCGTGCACAGTGGGGTGGCAGCAAGACCTTGATGGGTGCAGTTGTCCATTAACAGCCATTGGACACTGCTAGCCTGTGTACAATGTGTTTTCCTGATGGGATTGCAAAAATCTTCTGGATGGCGCTATGATACCATTTTGTTATGCCTGTGCGCAAAATCTACAACATAGTTATTGGAATACCGGGCATCATGTGTGTGTTGATTTTCGTAAATTTTTAAGCACGCTTCGAGCCCCAAAAAAGCAATTGTTTAAAGAATCTGACTGGGGGCGCTATAGAGCCATTATGCCACATTTAGTCCCAGTTGATGTATCAAATTCAAGGCAATAAGACAATGATAATTTTTGCCACGTTTTTGCAAGTTTTGGACCATTCTAAGGCCTTAATACGTGTATTCGTAAAATTTGGAAAAACGCAGGAAATAGCTCATAGCTCACTTCCTGTTTGGCCAAAAAATTTCAAAAAATTAAGCATTGCCCGGAATGACTAATGCAATGATGACACCAAATTTTATGAACATTCAAGCACTTTTATCTTAACATGGTAGTATCTAGACGGCGCTGTGGAGCTACATGGCCATTTCCGATCTAATATTAGCATATATTTATACTTGGGAAGACAAGTTTATCAAGTTTGGAAAGTTTTAGACTAATCCCACAAAGTATGTGGGAGTTATACCAACTTCCTGTTTCATGGCGGGACGCCGAAATTTGCCGCAATGCCACGGATACATCGTTCGATATATCCAAAAAAGCTTCGCAATTTAACATCAGCAAGGTCTTAAGATATTATTCGCCAAATTTTGAGTTGATTGGATAAAGTCTCTAGGAGGAGTTCGTTAAAGTACGACACCTGCGAATGGCGAAAAATCTAAAAAAGTTGAAATTTCAATTAAAAATGGCAAACTTCCAGTTGGGTCTACGTCATGGCTCCAAGAGACTTTTTTTTAGGTCTCAGGATATTCCACTTGTTCACAGAAGTTCATACATGCTGATGAACCACGATGCAAGGGCTGCTTATTTGAAATTTTCCAGGGGGCGCTATAATGCCATTTTTGCCACGCCTATATATAATTTTTTTATTATTGTAATAGGAATGATAGGCTTTAGAGTTGTACAAAATTTTGTGAGTTTTTGAGCATGCTGAGACCCTCAAAAGGGCAATTCTTTTAAAAATCTGATTGGGGGCGCTATAGAGCCATTATGTCAAATTTACTGCCAAATTCTGTCTCAAATTGAAGACAATCAGACAAATAAAATTTTTGCAAAGTTTTGCAAGTTTTTGAGTATGGTAATACCTCCAAACCTGTGTTCGTAATATTTGGAATAACGCAGGAAATGGCTCATAGCTCACTTCCTGTTTGGTTAAAAAATTTCAAAAAAATAATTACAGCCCAAAAAAACACATGCAATTGTCACGCCAAATTTCATGAACATTCAAGCACTTTTATCTCAACATGGCCGTGTAAAGAGGGCGCTGTGGAGCCACCTGACCACACCCAATCTAATATCAACATATAGGTATACTTGGAAGTAGACTCTTATCAAGCCTGTGAAGTTTCGCGCAAATCTCACAAAGCATGTGCCCGTAAAACCAACTTCCTGTTTCATGGCGGAACATCGAAATTCGCCGCGACGCCACGGATACAAAGTTCGATGAATCCAAAAAAGCTTCGCAATTTAACATCGACCAGGTCTTAAAAAGTCATATGCGAAATTGTAAGTAGATCGGATAAAATCTCTAGGAGGAGTTCGTTAAAGTACGACGCCTGTGTGTGTTTTTGAGCATGCTGAGACCATCAAAAAAACAATTCTTTTGAAAATCTGATTGGGGGCGCTATAGGACCATTATGCCACATTTACTGCCAATTTCTGTCTCAAATTGAATACAATCAGACAAATTTAATTTTTGCAAAGTTTTTCAAGTGTTCGAGTATGCTAAGGCCTTCAAACCTGTGTTCATAAAATTTGGAACAACGCAAGAAAAGGCTCATAGCTCACTTCCTGTTTGGCCGAAAAATTTCAAAAAAATAAGCATTACCCAAAAAAACAAATGTAATGATCAGACCAAATTTCATGAACATTCAAGCACTTTTATCTCAACATGGCCGTGTCAAGAGGGCGCTGTGGAGCCACCTGACTACACCCAATCCAATATCAATAAATAAGTATGTTTTGAATTTGACTCTTATTAAGCCTGTAAAGTTTCGCGCAAATCTCACAAAGCATGTGCGCATGAAAGCACGTTCCTGTTTCATGGCGGAACATCGAAATTCGCCGCGACGCCACGGATACAAAGTTCGATAAATCCAAAAAAGCTTCGCAATTTAACATTGACAAGGTCTTTAGATGTCATATGCCAAATTTTAAGTTGATCATATAAAATCTCTAGGAGGAATTCGTTAAAGTACGATGCCTGTGAATGGCAAAAAATTTAAAAAATTTGCAAATTCAATTAAAAATGGCGGACTTCCTGATGAGTCTAGGTCATGGCACCAAGAGACTTTTTTTTAGGTCTTGGCATAGTACACATGTCCACCGAATTTTGTACATGTAGGTTAAACACGCTGTGAGGGCTTCTTCATTGAAATTTTCTAGGTGGCGCTGTAATGCAATTCTGCCACATCCATCTGTAAACCCTATATCCTAGTAATAAGTATGACCCGCTTAATATGTTTGCAAAGTTTTGTGAGTTTTTGAGCATGTTGATGCCCTCAAAAATGCAATTATGTATTAGGGGGCGCTATAGAGCCACCATGTCACAAATAGTGCCGAATGAGATATCGAATCAAAGAACTTAATATTTGTAGTCTATGAGCCAAGTTTGGTGAGTTTTCGAGAGTGATAAGGCCCCCAAGAATGTGTTCGTAAAATCTGAATAAACGCAGGAAATGGCTCATAGCTCACTTCCTGTGAGGCAAAAAAATTTCTAAAAAATTGACAAAAAAATTTATGAGGACTACTATGACCCTATCAAATTTTGTGAGAATCCGAGCAAGTGCGTTCCAAAATGGACGCGTGTTTGGTGGCGCTATAGAGCCACCAAAGCATGTCTAAGCACAGAAATAAAAATAGTTTGCAATTTTCACCACGACTGACGTGTGGGCAAATTTTTGTGAGTTTTCGTGCATGGCAAAGCCCTCAAAAATGCGTTTTCGCAGCAGAATAATAAAAATAAGAAGAAGAAGAAGAAGAAGAAGAATAATAAAAATCCCATCAAAAACAATAGGTTCCTCGCACCTTCGGTGCCAGGGCTCGGGCCCTAATTAATTTCTCTACACAGATGTGACGAGTGGCAGCTCGTTTTATGTGGCACCCAATAAAAGGTCATGGAGTAACACGGATGAATGAAGAGAGATCTCTGCAGACTGTATTTTATCACTTACCCTCATGGTGCTCGATCGTGCTCCGATCGAGGCGGGGGGGACTCATCCATGTCCCCAACGGCTCGTATACCAACGATTGAGAGGGAGCCTGTCAGTGCTGTGACAGCTGGAATTTCGAGTGTTATTGGCCTCCACCGGTCCGTGCGCTGTTGCAACCCGTGTTTTGGAGGCGATCTTAAAATCGGACCACTTTTTTTTAACCGACATGTACAGCATTTGGATTGTCAATTATGTAGGTAATATAACATGAAATATCGTGGATCTATAAATTGAATTTATTAAGGCCGACGTTATTTGAACTTTTACGTGTGGCCAATGCTTAATTTTTTTTGACCGCACTTGTAAGTGCGCAAGTTGATGACCATTCCAGTGCCGCTTAGAATGTACCGTTTAAAATAAGTTTGGCCAAGAAAAAAATGTAGCTTTGGACACGCTTAAAATAAGTGTGGGCAATGGAGAAATGTGCGTCATGGCCACAATAATAAGTGCGTCTAACAAGAATTTTGGTCATTTAAGTGCGTCCAAGCACAAAAATTAAGTGCGAATAATCACTTCGATTTTTTAATGAATTAAATAAAACATCTGCTGCACTCCGGTTTTCCACCCCAACAGTGTTTACTACTGCAGCAGCAATAGTTCTCCAAACTGCAGCCTACTGGGCTCCCTTTATGCCACTCTTAAGACTTCCAAATAAAATAATTTTGTTTTTCTCCATCTATCGTCGGCCTGCTGATAAAACCTCGTATCTTCAAAGTGATAAGCTTTACAGGAGAGCAAAAAAAAAAAAGTTTGATTTTGCATGTATAAGAATGCAGTTGAGCTGTGTTCGGGTTGGATGACTATTTTTCCTCCAAGAATGAATCCAATCAATGAAATTTTGTATTTTGCAATGTATATGCTATTATCGTGGACATACGAGTTTTTGTTTCTCATCAAATTGTAGATACGAGGTTTATCAGCAGGCTGACGATATTTCCTCCTCAGTTAAGTTCTTTCTTCTTTGCCGTCTTTCGAGAGTCCATGTCATAAAGTGGGCGGGACTATGCCTCTCAGCGCATGAATTTATAGGGGCGTGTCATGTAAATTACGATGGTTTCTGCCGCCGGATTTATCAATGCAACTGCAGTTCTACACCGAAATCTGCGACGTACACACTTTTAGTAAATCAGACGTGACACCTGGTGAACGATAATATTTACACCAGAATCTACACCAGATCCTACGCAAGTTTGATAAATGAGGGCCAGTGGGTTTTGATTTTATTCACAATTTACACTTTGTCCCAAATAGTTGGGAATTGGGATTGTGCACACCAGCTGAACGTCAATCCCCAGTTGCACTCTATGTACTCTACCTGCTCCATATGCACCCACCATACTACTCAAATGAACCCCGCTGTATATACACCAGCCCCACAATAGAACCCCCTCTGTATCCCTTTGTACTCCACTCCCAGCATATACACCTACCATAATACTTGCATCTATTTTTGCTCATCATTTTAACCATCTGTCATTTCTCCCACGCTGTGCAGAAATCAGGTGCAGTGCAATACAGTTGCAATAAACTTATCAGGAATGCAGAATGGGCTTTAATCTGTTTGCTCAGTATTTGCATGTGTAAATTAAAGCCATGAATCACCACCCGCCTTGGCACATGCCTCTTCACACTAACTATGCAGGCCATTAAGACTTTTAATTTCAAATTCATCTTTGTCTGCTTAGCAGTCATTTATGCCATTTTATGTGTTGGTACTGCATATGCCTAATTGGCTGTTTGCCAATGGCTCTTCACATCTGCCTCTATCTGTCTTTCCTATCAGGTGGATGTGAATCTGGCTGAGGGTTTACAGGAGTCTCCTATGATTGATTTTGCAAACCCAGTTCCCTGCACGTTTTACATTGGGTTTATTACTGTGGGTATAGAGAGTACATTAAAAAGGAAACCAAATATATGAGAGACAATTTATTTTTGACCAGTGTGAACACAAAAATCTGATTTTTTTTTTTAGATAAAATTTAGGACTCATGATCCTCAATCAGATGCACTCCCTGATCAACAAAATAGTCACACACTCAAATGCAGGGGAGGTCAATGAAGGCCTTAAATGTTTGGCTTTGATAACAACTTTCAGCTTTTTATTACTCAGTTACCTTAATTAGCCAATCCATTTATGAAACCTAACTTTTTATTTGCATTTTATGAGAAGTTAATGACCATATTCCTATCAGCTTTCATTTGATTGTATTCTGACTGCATCTGGATCCTTGTCTGGGTCATAAAGAAATGAGCATATATGGATAGTAATTAAGATAGCCATTTAAGATTCAGGTTATGTGTCAGTCTCTGAGACAGTATCCAATGCCACCATTAGTTTACTAATCCAAATACAAAGAAAAAAACTGGAGCACTCAAATCACCAGCATAAATTTATTTAGGTGCCAAGACTGACGTTTCAACGCATTGCGTCTTCTTCAGAGTCAAAAATGTATGGTGAAGCTGGGACAGCGAAATAACCTCTTACACATAGAGAAAAACTTCCCATTTTTTCAAAAACAAGGGAACCAGGAAGTAACCATATCATACAAATACTGTGACACCATACAAAAAGGAGGTGTTACCTTGAGAATCACCATAAATCCAAAACAATCACCGTAAACACAATATGTAACACATAGACAACACGGAACTTACAATCCTAGATTTTACAGGAAGCATGAAAGGGGTAACTCTTCATTTAATCCATGTGGTTCCTAAATAGGAATAAGCGCCCGTCAACACCAAGGCTCTGTTTCTCTGCGGAGTACTCTCCCATTGCAGGGGAAAAAAAATAAAAAAAACTTTGTAAATAAAAAAACACTGGCGGGTTTTACAATGCGACCCTGCCCTTAAACATATGTGTGTGGAACCCCCCTGATCTTGTTTCGGAGAACCCGATCACTCAGAGACCGATTGATGCACTCTTTGATGCCCCACCCCCGCCCCCCCCGTCCTCCAAATCAACATGGTTGCTCCCTCCACCAACAGGTTTTTATCAAAGTGGGCACTGTACCCATTGCTCCAATTCCTCTAATTCCAAATATTTTTGTCACCCACACAAAGGCAAAAAATATAAGATCAATTCATTTATGAATGCAGCACCACCCACGTTGTTTATATTTTCAAGTGTCCGTGTGGATTGCTCTATGTCGGCCAAACCAAATGCTCCCTTAAACTCTGCATCGCCGAATACAAAGCGTGCAGACAAGCTCCTGGCCAGAGAGGGGAGGTATCCAGTTGTCTTGGTCCATACTGGGACAAATGACATAGGTAAGGGTAAGTTTGAGGTTCTGCAAGGCATGGCAAGAAAATGGTGCAAGGACAGGGTAGGGGGGAGGAAGAATTTCTAGATGTTATAAATTATACTTTTTTGGTGCAGTATGTTAATAAACCTACAAGAGAGAAGGCAATTTTAGACTTGGTGCTCTGTAATGACCCAGATAGAATTTGCAATGTTGAGGTACTGGAGACACTTGGGACTAGTGATCACTACTGTTAATTTTGATGTTTCATGGGAAATTAAAAAGTGTTCTTCAAAAACAAAAATTTTTAATTTTAGGCGAGCAAACTTTGACAGGATGCGCCCATATCTAAGTGAAATAAAATGGGAGACACTCCTGGACTCTCAGTCTGTAAATGAGACGTGGGAAAGATTTAAGGGGGTTTTACTTCATTCACAATGCAAATTCATTCCAAAGGTGTCAAAAAGTAAGTTGAAAAAGCAGAATCCTCAGTGGATGACCACAGCTATTTGTCGGAGTTTTAGGGAAAAGAAGAATCTTTATAAGATGTACATAAAGGATAACAATGAGAACACTCAGGCTGAATTCTGTAAAATGCGAGCTGTAGTCAAAAAAGAGCTGAGAAATGCTAGAAGACTGTATGAAAGACAAATTGCAGAGGGGGCCTGACCCTAACCCTAAGCGCTTCTTTCTGTACTGTTGCAGAAAAAGGAAAGTTAAAGAGGAGGTTAAGTGCATAAAGAATAAATATGGATCGCTGCTACGTGATAGCAAGGATATTGCAGATGCCTTGAACAGTTACTTTGTTGAGAATTTTACCTCAGAGCGGGTTTTTATTCGGCCAGAGGGCATGTCCAATGCTCAAGATTATTTAGTGGAAATTGAGGTTAGGGATAACAAAGTATTAGAAAGTTGCATAAACTAAAGGCAGATACGGCGGCGAGTCCTGATGGCTTATATCCTAGAGTGCTCAGGGAAGTTAACAAGATCATCTTTAAGCCGCTATCCGCCATCTTCAGACAGTCTTTAGAAACTGGAGAAATACCAAATGATTGGAAACAGGGCAAGATAATACCAATATATAAGAAAGCGGACCGTACTGAGCCAGGAAATTACAGGCCAGTCAGTTTAACTTCCATTACATGCAAAATACTGGAATCTATCATAGAAGATGAGCTGGACTTATTACTTGAGCATAATAATATCTTGAGGGATAGCCAACATGGTTTCCGTAAGGGAAGGTCATGCCTGACAAACCTTCTGGAATTTTTTGAAGAGGCTACCAAGACTTATGACCAGAGCAGGGGTTATGACATCATATACTTGGATTTTCAGAAAGCATTTGATACACTACTGCATGAGAGACTAATTTTTTAAAATGAGCTCCATTGGAGTTAAAGGAGGTATTCTGAAGTGGATTCAAAATTGGTTACAGTAAACAACACAAAGAGTGGTGGTCAGTGGTATCTCATCTGACCTAGTAGTATAATAGTGGGGAGTGGCGTCACCCAATGATCAATGTTGGGACCCCTGCTGTTCCTCATCAACATTAATGACCTTGATAGGAATACTGAGAGCAAATTAGTTAAATTTGCAGATGATACCAAATTGAGAGGTTTGGCAAATAGTTTGGAGTCCACTGAAGTGATTCAGGATGATTTGGATAGAATCCAGAATTGGACAGAAATGTGGCAAATGAAATTTGATTTAGCAAAATGTAAAGTTGTACATGTAGGTAATAAAAACATTAGACAGGATTACTTCAAGGGAGGTTTAAAACTGGAATGTGCTCCACATGAAAAAGATCTGGGAGTGATTGTTGACCAAACCCTCACCGGCTCTAGCCATTGTGCCGTAGCAGTTAAATAAAGCCAATTGGATGCTGGGATACATTGCCAAAAGTATTGAGTACTGATCCAAGGAGGTGATGCTTCTTTTGTACAACACATTCGTCAGACCACATCTGGAGTATTGTGTACAGTTCTGGGAACCAAGAGAGATATAGAGGCTCTCGAAAAAGTTCAGAGAAGAGCCACTGAGCTAATTCCGGGTATAAAAGATGAAAGCTATGAGAAGAGGCTGAAAATCCTAAATCTCTTTAGTCTTCGGAAAAGGAGACTTAGGGGTGATCTGATTGAGGTCTTTAAATATATTAAAGGGATTAACAAAGTGAATTATGTAGGATTCCTTCGACTAAGTGTTGTTAGTGGAAATCGAGGTCACAAATTGAACTTGACCAAAGGTAAATTTAGCACTGATATTCGGAAATATTTCTTTACCCAAAGAGAAATTTCGATGCGGAATAGCTTGCCTGACCATATTGTTGAGGCAGAGACCTTGGGAGTTTAAGAGCAGGCTTGACTTAAAGCTAGACACCATTGAGTATCTGAAAAGATATATTCACAATAGTATAAAGAAACTGGCGATCGAAGTTGGGCTGAACGGCCTGTTCTCGCCATTCATGTTATGTTATGTTATTTGTAATCAAAATATGGATTATGCGATAGCAAGACATTATGCCTGAGTGAATCATGGTTTGGCTTCATCACTTAAATTTTGGGGCCTCGAAAAAATTGTTTCCTCCCAGAGAGGCGGAGAGATTATAAATTAATTACTGAAAAGAAATAGCTTATTGGATCTACACTGTGACGTAGCGTTCAGGAACCACACGCAAGAGATAGAAATAAAAAAAACGTATGCCTTAAATGGAGACCGAGTCAAAGCCAAAAAACACAAGAATTGCCTAGCCACTGTAGGAAATCCAAAAAGTGTCGACTAGACAGGCAGGGGTCAGAACCAGAAATACAGACGAGCAAAGGTACATAAACCGTTGGTAAAAACTCGTAGTCGATGAACAAAGCCAAGGGTCATACACAGGGCATCCAAACACAGAAATTGTGGTCTGAACCTGAACATAACCATGAACACAAACATGACAAAAAACCATAACCATCCATGACATACACATTGAATACAGTGGAACCACATGGATTGAATGATAAGTTAAACCTTACCTGTCCTGTTTCCAGTAAAATCTAGGATTGTAAGTTCTGTGTTATTTGTCTATGTGTTACATATTGTTTTGACTGTGATTATTTGCATTTATGGTGACTCTCATGGTAACACCTCCTATTGGTATGATATGGTTACTTCCCAGTTCCCTTGTTTTCCAATGGGAAGTTTTTCTTTGAGTGTAAGAGGTTATTTAGCTGTCCCAGCTTCACCATACATGTTTGACTCTGAGGAAGACGCAGTGCCTTGAAATGTCAGTCTTGGCACCTAAATAAATTTATGCTGGTGATTTGAGTTCTCCAGTTTCTTCTTTGTATTTGGATTTACTGTCCTTTCTGTGAGCACCGACCTCCACTGCCAGAAGGGCTGAAGTGTAAGGGGTTCCTTGATTTTATTAGTTTACTAATGTTCAGGATTTGCTTGCCACACTGGAAATCTGCTTTGCATCCGCAGAGTGAACAACACACAGCTAGTCAATGAATGTCTCTATCATTATCTTCAGCCAAAAGCCATGGCTTTCATGCAGGATAGGCTATAGGGTAAGCAGGGCTATATAGAAATTACCCAGCAGGAGCAGTTTTGTTTTATAATCTGGCCATCATTTGTATTCACAGACAGGAGTTTTGGCTTTGTCATTGTCCGCTGTAGATCAGTGCCTTTCCCGTGAATAGTCGCTGACTTTATTTTGATGTCGTCAACATACTGTAGCTTTCCACTGAACATCGTAGACCCTGTAGTCAACATTTTGAGCCTATATATAGTGGTAAATGAGTTGTGGGAGGGGCATTCATGGGGGTGCAGCACAATCATGAAGTCATCGTCGACAGCTATTTTGGCCTTAAAATGATCGAGGCTTTGGGAGTTAAGAGAGCGCAAGGGATTCTTTCAGTTGCTTCCGGGGAGCTGCAATTGATTATAACCTGCCAAGGACTCACGGACTCTTTTGAAGCCGCAGTCATTTGCAGCTTCTAGTTTTGCCAGCGATGAAGAGAGTTAGGCTGGGGAGATGCTCAAGAGTTAAAAGGTACAGCCTGTTTTCCTGATTTCTTCTCTAGGAAGAGAAGGTGGGGAAGTTTAAACGTTTGTGGGAAATTTTGTGTCAAATCGCTTTGGCCTGAAACCATCATCTCAGATGTTGCTTAAACTTTATGAGATGGTGTACTCTAATTAAAGAAGTGGTCTTTATTAATAAAATGTGTAAAATGGGCCAAGTCTGCCATTTTGAATGCAGATTTTTTTTTAAACCCTCAATAACTTTGAAATTATGACTCCAATTTTGGCCATCTTTGGCTGTATTATTGAGTAAGGTACCAAAAAAAAAAATAAAACAGTGAAAAACCCCTCATTTAGCCTTTGAATCCCATAACATGAAAACTTAGCTGGACTGTTAACAATCGGACAATGTGGGACATTATATTCATTCATTGCTGGAGAGAGGCCTCAAAAATCAGCAGAAAATTTTTAATAATTGTGTTCTACAGCTTCACTGCTTGGACCCCTAATGACTGCTTGGTTGCTGACTGATTGATCATAGGGCCGTTTTCTTGGGAAAACAAATAGTTGTGGTGGTCTTTTACACTTCAAGCAGGTGTATTTGAAAACTTCTGTTTTGATGTTATTATTTCTCTGTCTCAGCGAGTGTTCATCACAGTTTTTCTGCTCATATCACAGGAGATCAGGGTCCCCTTACAACCATTCTGAGTCTCTCCATGCTGCATTAAAGAGCCAAGACAGTTCTGATTTTGCGGTTTGATGACAACTGTGGGGTGCTCCAATGCAACGATAATAGTCTCAGCAATTTGCTGAGCTTCACTTCACTCTAGACGAAACAGAATGGCCCCTATCAAAACGTCCACTTCTGTCTCTCAAGCGCCTGCTGTGGTGTATGCATGCTGCTTAGTGACAGTGAGGTTTATTGTCATTGCCATAGGCTTGCGCTCATGTACTTTGAGCCAAGCCTGCCCTATGATTGATTGATTGATTTTTATTTTTCTCAAAAGTGTCATGCACCACAAGGGTGCTCAGCCCACTTGGGCTTCCAAGACAATACAAAATAAAACAATAAAAGCAAGTACAATGGCAGACGTGTATTACGTTTAAGAATTGCCTAATAAAATTAGACAGTGCTATGTACTCCATCTCACACAAAAAGAGTCATTCTACACTGTTGGTGTGCATTAAACAAAAGGTGAGCTAAGGGAAAAACTTGTTCAGCGGACATATATTGGAGTCTTCTCATTAGATAAAAAGACCAAATCATAACGATCAGGTATTTTGCAAAAAAAAAAAAAGATATCTAAGTACATGGTATAATAGACAGTAAAACAGAAAGTGGATTTCCGCCGCATTTGCAAAGCAGTAGTGACTACTACGACGCGGGTTCAATCCCCGTTCGTACCAACCAGCAATGGTCAGAACAGCGCACGATTTTTCAGAACAGCGCACGATTGGCTGAAGTGCTGTAGGGATGGAAATTGGGAAGGGACTGCTGGGATGGGAAATTAAGAATGATTGCCTTGTTCGTTGCTGAAGCGCCTCGTGTTGGCTAGCCGGGCGCTCATCAGTGAGATTCTAAGTTTGCTCATGTTCGGGTATCCTCCGCCCTCATTCTGAACTTGCAATAGTTTTGACCAATGAGTGTAAAGATGCAGGGGCTGACAGGCGCGTGCTTTTCAGGTGAGCCGCAAACTGTCTCTCTCTGCTGAGCTGGCAATAGGGGGTTGCATTCAAGTAAGCCTTCTACATAGTTCTCAGATTGGGCATTCCAGATTTGGGTGGGATGGGAGATGCCAAATTAAAAAAAAAAAAAAAGTGCATTTCATTTTTAACTTTAGTCACATAAAGGACATTTTCTGTCCTCCTCTTGGATAGAATTAAAATGTCCAGTTTCTAGAGCTGGAGGCAGGATACCACATCTCAGTTGTGCGCAAACAGACCTCTGCGCTCTGGTCAGGTTAAGGGTGACATAGAGCTCTGGTTGATAGATAGTCTTGATCAAAGTATATATTAGGTTGACACAACACTTCTTCAGTCCATTTTAGTTTATAATTATCCAACAGCATTGTTTTAATTCGCTTAACTTTACAAAACAGTTTGTTCATTCATATATATATATATATATATATATATATATATATATATATATAAAGTGGAAACCTACCTCATCAAATATATTTGAAAGCTCCCTCGCCCACGATCAACCATTTGAAACATCCAAATTAAAACTCTGTGTGGTGAGTCTGCTGTCAGAAATATTGATCAGTCTGTCCCACAGTCGCACCATGTCACCCTTATGCCGCACTTCACTTGGCTCCCAACTCATATCACCACATACTGCGAGTTTTGGGGCAGATTTATGCAAACCTAGAAAAAAGTGCATGTAGCTCTGTTGTATACCACTTCACTTCACATTTAGTATTTTTTACTGTATCCCCAGATCTCAGCAGCATTATCCGAAATGGGACAAACACAAGAATTGTAAAGCTGCGTGTAGGTTTCATAACTAAGATCCGGACATAGTTTAACTTTAACGACAGCTCCTAGGGCCCTGCCTGCAGAATCCAACAAAATTGGGATTCCTTCTTCAAAGGTAAGATGTATATCCACCATAAGGCCTAAATATTTTTAACACTCAGTATATGTTGAAAGTTGAAAAGTTGAGCCAAATTAGAAATTAAGTCTGTAACTCCCCATTTTTCCTAAAGTGCATAATCGGAGTCTTATCAGCATTTATCTTCATTCTCCATTTATTACACCAACCGTGGACAATATTCAACAAACTTTGAAGATTATGTTCAGTTTCTGCAAGGAAGACTTTCTCATCTGCATAACAAAGATGACAGACTGTCATATCACCCAGCCAGATGCCAATATCTGTGAGGTATCGTTCTGGAACCAAATGTGACACCAGGAAGTTTCAGCAAAAATGAGTTTTATCGGGGCGCCCCAATGGCTCATCAGTCTTAGAGCGCGCACCATAAAGGCTCTGGCCTTCCTGTGGCGACCCGGGTTTGAGACTGGCTCGGGTCATTTGCAGCATGTCTTCCCCATTCTTCTCCCAGCTTTCCTGTCTCTCTCTACTGTGTGACTTTCAAATAAAAGGGAAAAAATCCCCCCCCAAAAAAAGAGTTTTATTGAAGTTGGGGGTTAACCCCCACAGGGCAGAAGGCAACGGTACAGAGTCCACAATCCAAAATCAGAATCCCAGGGACGTAATCCAAACTGTACACAGGGCAGCAAACACAAAACTCAGAGTCGGGCAGAACAGGTTCGGTACACAGGCACAGGTATGTCAGAGAATCCAAAGCCAAAGTCCAGTTGACGTAATCTGAACTGTTTACAGGGCAGCAGAGATTAAAATCGGGGTCAGGCAAAACAGGTACGGTACACAGGCAGAGAAGTATCAAAGAAAAAGCCAAAATCAGAATCGGGGACGTTCCAGTCAGAAGTATAACACTATGAATACAAGGTATCAACGATCACAGCCCAGGGAAAACGTTCTGACAAGAGCTGTGAGTGAAAAGACTGCTTAAATACACACGAATTTGGCAAAAACCACAACGCGGACAGGGATCACAAGACCGCCTATAGACAGACATCCGGCTCCAGTTAGGGAGTTCTAATGTGCATAGATAAGGAGGGAGAACGGAGTCTAACAAATGCAAAGTAGATTGAGTAAAGCCAAAGGGGCGGAGACTAGAATAGGGTGACTGCTGAGAGCTTGTTAATCAATTAGTAAGTGCAGCTATACAATCCCAAGTGCTCGTTAGTAAGTTAGTATTATATACAATGATAGTCTGGGTTAGTGGTTTTAACCAAACAAAAAACTGCTAGTACTGGTTAGTAATATAGAAAAGCAAGGCGAAGGAAGAAAACGAGTCTGGACGGAATGGTTGAAATCCAGAAACCATTAAATCACCCGAAAGAGTGGGACGCAATACCAGGCCTGTGAGCAATAACCAAACAAAAGACCAGACAAGGGGGAGACAAAGTGCAATGCGTGGTAAAAACAAAAACATGGACCGGATAAGTAATGTGGGAAATGGCAAAATACGAAACATGGTAAAACTAAACTAGACAAAATAAGAACATAATCAGGCAACCAAATGACAATACAAAATTCAAGGCATGGTCAGGCAAGGCAAAGATCAAAATCCAAACAAAACAGAATCCTAAGCATGGCAGACAGAGCAGAATCACGTGCTTTGGTCCTCCGGCTATTTATAGCCAACACCGTCAAGTTGCGGTCATGAGCATCACCACTGTTATTCTTTTGGTAGTTTTTGATGCGTTTGGGGCAGGAGAAGCACCATTCGCATGAGGCAAATGTCACTGGAAGAGTCAGTGAGACGCAGATCAGTTTGAATAGATCTGTAGGGTGCAGTAGGGTGTCATCAGAGATAGAAATTTCACTGTATCATTCACTGTCAGTCCTTGCTTTTGTTTTATTTGCAGAAGGCGCCAAACCTGATGCAGCTCTGCTGTGAGGTTCACTTCAGTCACAACATAATCTTGAGCTATTGGCCAGAAGCTTTTCTTGTCTTGGGGGAGCATGTGTTTGAGGTTCAATGTGGAGACTCCAGTCAGAACACCTGCTGTCTTGGTTGAGAACCATCTCTTCATCTCAGGCAAAAGTCGGTCTGTAACAGGATAGAAACAGCGCTTGGATAGTCATCAGAGAATGTGACACGTGCGGGCACGGTCTTGGCTTCAACAACAAAACCCTGCAGGCGCTGGGGTGGCTGAGCCTGCCTCCTTTCATGTGGTCTGCTCTGTATACTGGCCTTGATGCATAGGTCCCTTGCTCTCGCCAGAATTTCACTCCATGACTCCTCTCCCCGTTTTGCAGAAAGTGCATCGATGACAGATTGAGCCAAGTCTGATACAGATGAGACTGTGACTGGGCTGACATGTTTTCTGGATCGGAATAAATCCTCAGAGTGAGAATTCAAGCAAACTGCTCATCAATCAGTCCATGTATCGGTGTGGCCTCTGTTTTCCTCAATGGATTTGGTTGGTCCATAATATCCTGCAGTGTAACTATGATAGATGGGAGTGTTTTCCCGAGAGCACACAAAGCTGTGTACTGACATGCCCAGCGTGTATCTGACAATTTCCTCAATTCCATGTGCTGCACAGTGGGCTCTTGTTATTTCTGTTTTTTTTCATGAAGAGATTGTGGGAAACAGAATTTGAGAAGAAGTTGTAAAACAGCTGCATAGTTTTGAAAAACTCACATGCATCTGGTACATTAATCGTTCACTAAAACAAGGTTAAGTCTGCAAGCATTAGATTGCCCATAACGTGCCTGCAAGACTTCGTTCTTTAACCTCTCTTGAACTCAGTTATTGCAGCCGGACATGACTGCTACCCCATCATAACACTGGCCCATACACAAGTTCTTATCAATGTCACTCTGGGGCAGGGTCTGCTGGATGCTTTTAAGAGGTGACTATGCATCCAACCCTTCTGCTGGAGTTGTAATGCGAATAGAAGCCACTAGATGGCAGTATTGACCATTCTTATGTTAAGCCCAGACTGAAGCTAGGTTTGGGCATGTCTTGGGTATGTCTGGGACAAATCCCAGAGAAATAAAAAAAAGAGGTCTAAATGTGGGAGGGGTCTGCAAAAGAGTATATAAGGAGGAAAATTGAGGGAGTGGAGTAGTTGGAGAAATTGCAAGCAGAAGGATACATTTGACCAGACCTGTCACCCTTTTCAAGACCTGTGTAGCTTTTTGTGGATTTTTGCCTGTGTTGGAGCATTTTCCTCACAGGGAACATTACCAAGCAACTCAACCAAAGGGACTGTAAATATTTTTTTTTGTTGTATATATCAATCTTGGTCAGTAGAGTAGTTAGTTGTTAGTTGTCTTTGTTCAATTAAATGTGTTTAAGTTTTAAAATTTTGTCTGTCATCCTTTGCTGTCATAAATGTCATATATGTAATAACAAATTGGGGCCGTAACAGAGTGAAGTGTAAGAATTCATCAAGCGCAGTTTCCTAGCTGAAATAACGCACCGCCACTGATATTTGCTCCTCCTTGCTGACGTCTTTACATTCATCTCCTAGAATGGCAAATTGCCCTCCTTTATTTCTGTGCTTATCCGATGTCTGATCATACCTGCCATAACACCCAGAATTTCATTTTGGATATGGTGATGGGTATATTTTGCATTCCCAGGATTTTCCTCCATTTTCTTAGCTACAGTCTTATCAAACTGCCAAATTCCACAAAGTAACTCAACAAAGTTTCCCCTTGCTTCCAAACCCATCAATCCGCCCTGTGTGCACGCTGGGCAGTACCCTGACATGTAGTGTAGCGCACAGACTCAAACAGCGCTCTCACACATTCATGATTTTCCTGACGTCTTAGAATGTCCTTTATCAACCAAATTTCCCAGTTTTGATCAGTCTTTTTCTCTCAATCTGAACTCAGCCCATGACTCCATAGCAAACTTATGAGCTGCACTAACATGGTGGTTCTTGAAAGCTGTTGTAGCTTTCTGCCAGTTGCGATAACTGGTGACAGTGAAGGTAGATGCTGAATGAAACCCATGTCCACCACTCAGGAAATGTCTGCATGCAAAGCAGAATGAGGTGTCACAAAATGTACAAAGTGTACTGTCATTGTTGACTGGTTTCTGTGGAGTCTTCTTTTCCACTGAGTGATAATGCCATTGAGTTAGATTGTTTCTAATAGGGTTTATTTTGAAAGCACTAACATGTTTGAATTGCCTAAGCATTAAAAAAAAAATTTGGCCTATGAAGGGATAATTTACATGCTGGTTGTTTCAGTTGTCCCGGACACGATGGGTGGGTCTATGTCCACGACATAGTACGCGCAAAACTCTGACAATAGTCAAGAGTCTGACTCTGAAGGACGAGAGTACATGGAGCATTCATCAGGCTCTTAAAAAATGAACATTTTCAGTTAATGTGTCATTTTTGCTAGCTTGGCCAAAAGTCAAGACATAATTAATTTCAAGGCTGCATTTGACAGGAGCTTCTGTGTTCATGTAAGTGTATTGTTGCCAAATTCATTGTGTCATTTGTCTGAGGATACAACATCATGGTACGTCAACGATACGCCATGAATAAAGAGAACAGTGGTTGAAAGTGCATGCTGCAGGACTGATGTGTTTGTGATATTTTGATGTCAAATACAAAAGAGGCCAGCTACTGTACAAATCACTATCACAAATCAGCTGAATCAGGCAAACTTTACTGAGGCCACAGCAGCCTTTCGCCCTATGAAGAGATCTGTGCAGAATATAATTTCAGTAATTTTTTGATTGTATTGATGAACTGATTCTGAGACAAACTACTTGAAGTAGTCAGAATGGAATGCTTTTGTGCTCCGGGAGCATTGTCTGAGACCGCTGGATCCAGAGTGATGATAATAGTCTCTCTTTTTCAGGGATTTCAAGTGGGCTTGAGTGAAGGACACATCTACTCCTGGCCAGATGGCCTGAGAAGGAGAGACTGGCATGACAATGAGAGCATCAGGAGAGATGAGCTGCGAGTTGGTGAGAAAGAGAAATTACTTGCTGACACTGTGTGAAAAAGTACAAGGTAAAAATCTGACACAGCTCCAAACATGAATGAGGGAGCAGATGAGCTAGAAAGGCAGAACATTGGGGGAAATTTTGGCGAGACCAATGGAGAAGGAGCTCTGGAATAATTTATATGAAGTACATACATTGAGGTGCCAGCTTTTCTTTTTGAGCTTCCACTTCAATGTACAATGCATATGAGCTGTCTGTTAGCTGAATGAAAGAGGATATTACAGCTCATTTTTGAAAGATTCTTGTTTTTTTATGGATTTTCATTCTAAAATTAAAATCATAGCTAAAGAGACCATGCGAGTAAACCATAGCATACAGAAAATAAGAGCTAATGAAATCAAAGTTTCTGTACTTAATTATGCCCTTCCACCACCAGTTTTAATGTACTGGTTAGTATTATGGTCCACTACCTGACATTTTTGAATGTAAATGGTTTTACAAAAAGGAATAAGTGGGTATAGAAAATGGATGGATGGTTTTACAAAAATCTCAGGATGTCTTCGGCATACCAGAATGAATACTGGCTGGCACTTGGTTTGTTCATTTTTGTTCATATGCATTTTTTTAGGCCAGTTTATCAATCCAGTATTAGCAATAGCTCGATGGTGAAGACACAGTGCCATCTTAATTTGCCCCGTCTGCCTTCCTTGCTCCCGGTTGCCTTGGAAACAACACGTAGCAGGTGTTCTTTTCATTCTACGTACACACTCACTAACTGTAGTGAATCATTGAAGTTCAATTTTTGAAAATATGCCTAAAATCTACCGAAGTATGATACATTTTTTTGTTTTTCAAAGAAAATAAACTGTGTAACTGAAAATATAAACAATTCTGCAGTTGTTATGCATCCACTGCCACTTAAACTAGATAATATTTATTATATTGAAAAGAAGAACTCTTAAAGACCATCTGGTTGCAATATCACATCAGTTTTTCACAGAATAAACTGTATCGTTTCACCTTTCAAAGAATTAATACTAACAAGACATTCTATGAAAAAGACGAACAGAAATGGTCCGAGAAAAAGAACATCCCTTGAAATGGATGATAATTGACCTGCTTTCATTTATTGTTCTTAATTAACACCTTCTCGAACAATATGAATAATCCATTGGCAGTGAAATGCATGGCTTCCTGATAAATAAAATATTAAGGTGAGTAAATAATAAATTCAATAAAAATGTTTCATGTACTTGCCTTAATATCCTTAACAAACAAACTAACAAAAAACTATGCTGGATTTTCCGCGTTAACTTTCGTCGTATTCTGCAAAGCAGGCCATGACACCTAATCTTCTTTATTGTTTAAATGAAAACAAAGATGAAATGCGCACATTATTGTGTTCAAATGACATGTTTTATTTCTCGTTTGAACAAAGGGAATTGGTGACACCCTATGAGGTCAGTTAAATTACAGTATCTTTAATCAAGTAATGATTGAAAACCTATCAAGACTAATTTTCAGTTTAAAGGCATGTTTATGCTCTCTGTTTTCTTTCCACTTGCCGCCACTGGAATTTTCTGCAAATTTTTGGTATTTGAAATGCATACAAACAGCATTTGACAAACATGAACAAAGCTTTCATTTGCTTAAAAAACTAAACCAAGGGTTAGAGCACCAGCAGTATCAATGAACATCCACTAGTAACAAACCAAGACGTGATGTCTGGGTAAACAGCAACTTCACCTTTGTGCAAATTATTCTTGACTTGTTCCTGAAAATTAATCTCATAATAAATATTCTAAATAATAAATAGTAGGCAATACCTTGCCAATGATTGAGACTAAATAATTACAAAGATGAAACAAGGCTACAATATGGGATTGTATTGTTGAATATCATCTTAATGATCAACTCGTTTGCGCAGTTGTGCTGCTCTCTGTATGCATGCAGTTACACTATTCTGTCAATAGATGGAACACTCGAAATGTTTACTGAAAGTTCATGAGGAAGCGGTGCCTGTAACTGATTTAGAACATGGACGAGTTAAGTCCCATCCCTGTTATCCAGGAATTGTATGAATTAAACTCCTCAGCAAAGCCTGACGTGAAAATTGACTAATATACCATATTTGCCCATAGTATCTATCTATCAGTTTATAAAAATGTTCTCTGAGGATATCTCTTCATATCTCTTAAAATTTTTGTCCTTTATTGCAACCACTTCAGCTATAATAGGCCAAAGGTATCTCAATTAGTGAGAAAAAGTGAGTTTTCTAAATCAAAAATTTAACATGGTATTGATACTATTTCATTTTACAATCAATTATAGTCATCAGATATTTAAAAAGCTTGATTCCCTCCCATTAATTTACATGTAGATTCATCGCTTGATGAATTCAGTGGTTTCTTACATCCTCATATGACCTAACTGAAATCCAGTCACTATCAGGCTTATCTGCGTAAAGCAGTTATAGTTCACTCCCACATGAAACTTTCATTTTCCTAGTGATTGTCTATTGATTGACATGTTTTATCTCATTCCAAACAGTATAAACTTTCCACGGTAACTGAAAGACTTTGATTGGATCCTAAAAAAAGCATTTAACCCATTGCATAACAGCAAGCTAAGTTGTATTCTCTCAACTGTACACAGCTGAATGAAGTGAGTATATAGAAAGCAAGACTTCCAAAATCAACCAAGAAGTGCTTAAGTTACATTTGCAAGACAGAAATGCGATATCAACATTGACAATGGGGGTTTTTCTGAATGGAACAGTACTGGAGGGTACCTTGTACGAGATAGCTCTGTTGGTCTCTTTCCCTGGAGACGGAATTCAATTTTGGAGAGTTTATCTTTATTACATGTAAGTACAATGGAGTATATATTTCTTGGAGTATAGCTTTTTCTATTTTCGGTTTACCAGGGCCATGATGATCACAGAGCTTTTTTTTTTTTTTCTTTCTTTATTTCGAACACGTTTAAAGATAAAACAGAGATAATCACCAATACAAATGGCCACCATGCCAATACCAAAACAAAAACAAAAAGCAAACTGTTGATAACTGTCTTGCATGAGCAGCAAGATTGTATGCTCGAAAAGGAGCAGGAAGAAGTAAGAACTTATTTAATCCTACCCCTTGTATTACCGCATTCTACAGTCAAGTTATTAAATTCTCTATTATTATATTTACAACATTCACGGTCTGTTCAAGAACCAATGGTACTTACAATTTATTGACTATAATATTCAATAAGCTACTTATATACAAATATAAACAGAAAATTGCACCTGTATATAATACTGAATTTCTATACTTCTAGAACCCCCTGCGCACACACAGAAGAAGACATAACAAGACAATGTATCCACATTTTTCTAAACCCTGCCATTACCGTCCTGGGTCAAACTGCTGTTCCTCATCCTTATATTTATTTAAAATTTGTATTTTATTTGTTTTTTTAAACTTGCCAATGGTTTTACATTTCCTTAATTCATCTGTTGAACTGTTCCATAATTTGACCCCAGAGACTGAGACACACATGCTTTTCAAGGTAGTTCTGACACAATTTATTTTTACGTTCAGTTCCCCTCTTAGATTATAGCCTCCTTCTCTCTGAGAACAGTTTATTTATGTTGCCTGGGAGTAAGTTATTTTTTGCTTTAAATATTATTTGTGCTGTTTTAAACTGAATCAGATCTTGATATTTTCGAGCTTGCAGTTTTAAGAAAAGTCTATTAGTGTGGTCTCTAAATCCTACATTGTGGATGAATCTGATAGCCCTGCATTATATTTATTGTTTGAAGATTACTTTAATATGTGTTTCCCCATACTTCTACACAATAGGTCAGATAAGGTAAAATGAATGCCCAATATAAAATATATAGGGCTTTCAAGTTGAAGATCTGCCTTGCTTTTCCCAGGATGGCAATGCTCCGTGCCAGCTTCCCCCGAACATATTTAATATGTGGTTTCCAGCAGATTTTGTGGTCTAGAATTACACCAAGGAATTTGATTTCATTTACACTTTCTATGCTAATATTATCAATGTTTAATTTTACATCTATATTTCTCTTATAATGTTCGAACAACATAAAATTAGTTTTGTTCAGATTTAAAGACAATTTATTAGCATCTAACCACCTTTTTAAGGTATTCATTTCCTTTGTAATCACCTCCAAAAGCTGCTGTAATTCCACATCTGAACAAAAAATATTTGTGTCATCTGCAAATAACACAAATCTTAATTCATTAGATACCCTGCAAATATCATTAATATACATAATAAATAGTTTTGGTCCTAAAACAGATCCTTGAGGCACCCCGCATGTAATATTCATAAAACTTGATGTATTCTGATTTATTTGTAGAAATTGCTGTCTGTTTAGTAGATAACTCTTCAGTCAATCCAAAACATGACCTCGGAAACCATATTTCTCCAATTTTCTGATCAGTATGTCATGATTGACTGTGTCAAATGCTTTCTTGAGATCTAAAAACACTCCCATTGCGTACTTCTTTGTATCGATACAGTGTGTTATTTCTTCTACCAATTCTAACTGTGCCATGGCTGTCGATCTATTATTTCTAAATCCATACTGACTGTCTGTTAACAACTTGTGTTTCTCAACAAAACCATCAAATCGTTTTATGAATACTTTTTCTAATATTTTTGAAAATTGGGAAAGCACTGATATCGGCCTATAATTAGTGAAGTAGTGTTTATCGCCTGCTTTGTAAATGGGAACAACTTTTGCGACTTTCATCTTATTTGGAAATAACCCATTTTGAAAAGGCAGGTTAAAAATATACATAAGTGGCTTAGTAATACCATAAATAACATTCTTCGCAGTCAACATGCCAATATCATCACAATCTATACTGTTTGTGTTCTTAAATCCTTTGACTACATCATAAATTTCTTTTTCTTCTACAGCTGTTAAAAACATTGAACTATTATTCCTCTCAACATAGTCTGTAGGATCAATTTCTGTTCCCTCCACCATTATTTCCTCTGACAGTTTTGGTGCAATATTTACAAAAAATGAGTTGAATCCATCTGCTACATCCTTAATTTTCTTAACACAGCTTCCTTCAACCATGAAATACTGAGGATATTGATCATGTTTTTTTCCATTTTTAATTACACTGTTTAGTGTACTCCTTAACGCTTTTGTGTTACACTCTAAAAGGTAATACCAATGCTCACTTGAAGTACATTTGTGTTCTTTACTTAAGTCTCACTATCCTGTTGTGTCAACTCTTGTAATGTGAGTAATGTACTCGTTTTGCCTGAAAGAAGTATTATACTGAGTTTGGGGGTGTGAACAGGACTTGAAACTTTTTGTTCATGGAGCGACCGTCTCTGCACAGCGGTGCACATGCGCAAGAGCAATACTGGTCGGGAATTTTCTAGAAGTGGCTGCTGGAAGGAGCAGAACGTCTCTCGGTCTCAAGGTAATTTATTCGACTTTAACAAATATTTCTATGGGTTAGGTATGAATTTATTGTTCCCAATTGAATAGAACAGGCCCGATTTTCGTCTCGGGTTATAAGGATAACTCTGAATAATGTTCAGACTTGCGTTTGTGTTTCACCACGAGTGGCTAACAGTTAACGTTAGCCAAGGTATTTAGCTAATAATAATTAAAAGCGCAATGCCGTTTAAGAGCTCTGCTTACATTCATTAGTTTATATTTTAAATGCGAATTTCACGCTTCAAGCTGTTAAAGGTAGCATTCATTGTGGGCAAGCACATGTGCAAACATAACATACAAGCGATCTTTATTTTTTTTCAGTGGCGTGGAAGCAAGAATTCATTGCACTAAGTGCCGAGGCGTGCCACCGGAGTATAGGAAAAAGATAGTCCTCGTGTCAGTGTATGTGCGCGCTCGCACACTCGGGGGAAAAAAGCGACCACACAAGATAACGACGGGATAAGGAGGCAGGCTGAGGGAGGATTGATTAGCTACAGGTCTGAGGTGAGCATCAAAACGCAGTACTCACCAACTGGGGCAACACTCGCATAGCAATAGTGCAGCATGTTGCGTATTGCATTATTATTTCGTTGTTTGTTCATGGCTTGAAAAAAGTTTGCAGGTCTTGCAGAGGTTCCAAGTCTGCCAATTGGGGGGGAGAGAATCTCCCATTTTTTTTTTTACATAAATTACACACAATCTCTGGACCTCACGTTTGCAATCAGTATCTCCTGCTTTCTTGGCGTATACTCGAAAATTCTACGTTTATTAAAATTGATCTGCATGTGCAATTAATTTACGCCGAAATGCCACCCACGCACATTTTTTAAACTCTAATCTTGTAATCCTTACGCTGCATTTCGCTAGGTGGGGCTCAAAGACCGGATGCAGATTTCTCGAATCAAACCAAAACTCTAAAGTCGACAGCATGGACTGTGTAAAAATATTGACGCAGCAATCGGGTCTGAAAACTGAGGCCAATGCAGAAATCTCTAAAATTTGCTTCCTACTTAATGGCCAGCAGATGGCGACATCGGTGGTTGCTAAAAGAAGTTCAATTCTGTTGAAGTCTCTGAGAAAATTACCCTACTTTCCCACCTGATTTATTTTTTAAATAATTATTTTCCACATTACTTTATTGTATCTATCACAAGTTTCAAGTCTCCTTGAATATCTCATGATGTCCATTTTTATAAATTATGGTCCCAAATAGACTAAAAGAACACCATAATATTCTGTCTCTGGTCGTCAGTCTAAACTGAAGTAAAGGTATTTATTGGTATTTTAAGGTATTTATTTAAACCTACTGATTAAAGCTATTTTTTGTTCTGAATTTAAGCCATGCTCAGAATTCTTGTGACTCAGGTGCTTTTTTTCTTAGTCGGTATTTTTGTTGATACATACATTGTATAAGAACCATCAATAAAATGATATTTAGTGTTGCTAATTTTTGTTCACCTTGTTGAGAGAGGTTTGGGATTTTGAACTTGAGATTTGGTGCTAGGAGAGTCCAAGAATGCACCTGAATTCGTCTTGGGGGATCCAGCTCCTTGGGCCCTTCAGCGGGCCCCAGACCCCTGGCCATAAAGGGTGCTCGCTTCGCGAGCTGCATACACATCTGCCATCAGTCCCCTTCTGTCAGGAGATCTTCCCCCATTCCCCGATTTCAACTTGGAATCTCTGATCTTTGCTAGCAGACAACTGCTTTCGCGCTTTTGTCATGAGGCCTCAGTCTATCTGAGTTACTTCTTTCTTCGCTAAAACGGGCATTCACGATCCTGGATAATCGTGACTATCATCTGTCTCTGGTAACACTGTGGTTTTGAAGAAATGCAAACTGTTAACTGCGAGGTTACAAGCCACATAACGCTAATCAGAGACTTGAACAAATTCGATTAAACGGTTAGGGGACATTAGCCTACCTATGGGGAAATTGGTCCGCTACATTGATGATAAAAATTGATATTGAACAAAGTGAAATGTGGACAGCAGTATCTTGAATACGTTAATAGCTTTTGAAAAACTAGAAATGATTTCTGAGTAAGACTTGAAAATGTGTGCTCTGTACAGTAAGTTTATAACATGAGTGAGTACTTTTTGGTTGTTTTTATCCCAGATAATAAACAAAGCATTCTGAGAACGTATTGCACATATAAATCATATTACTGGTCCTTACTGTCACATTGTAAACTCACGAAAACTTTTGTCACTATCTGATAGCATCATATATGAAGTTAACCAATGTAAACAGCAATGATTTCATGACTCTATATACGTTATATTGCCCATTCAACATTTACTTCATAATGATGCGTTGAAGCAAAAGCATTATCTATTGCCTGTCTTAAGTAGTTGTTGTTAAATATGCGTTTAAAGCCATTTTTGTGACTTTTTTTTTTAAAATCTTTTTGCAGATTCAAGACATACGACGGACTCTAATGCGGTGGGCGTGTAAGTTTTGCAGCTTCACGTGTGAAAAGCGAGGGCATCTCCTTAAGCATTATAGGCTGAAACATGGTGGCTACACAAGAACATCACCATTACCATGTCTTCACAAAGAGTGCCTCTGTTCATTTAAGTCCTTTAATGCACTTAAGATACATCTATCAAGAGCACACTCCCTGATTGATGATAATCCTATTCATGTCAGGAAAAATGTATTCCAGTGTCAAATTTGTGATTTCAAAGAGCCATGTGCAGAAAATGAGTTTTTTTCACATTTACGCACACATATCCGGATGCGCCAGAAAGTCCAGTGTCCCTACCAGGATTGTGATTTTGAAACCAGCGTCTACACAACATTTAATGCCCATAAGAGTAGGAACCACTGTGGCAGGCAGACACTTAACCAGTTGCAGTTCAAGCAAGGGATTTTGACACATACAGTAACTTCAAATGAAGTTGTTGAAACTGAAATTGAAGGTGACATTCAAGATGAAACAGATTTTCAAGAAGAGGATTTGATGGCAGATAACATTGATAACTTGGAGTGGCAGCTTGAGCATAATTTGGCGGCCCTTTTCCTCAGAATGAGAACTATACTCCATATATCTGAAAGTGCTGTGCAAGATATAATACAGCAAATACGGCAGATAATGGACTTATCAAAACCTTTGCTATTATCTGCTATTCAGAGAATACTCCTGAAGTACTATCCTGATGTGGATTTGTCCATAGTAAGAGAAATGGTAAGTGCAATCTCAGATAGCAATGTCATTCTGAGGCACACTCAGGTAGGAGGTTCCCTATCCACATCCTGCAGAAGAGCATCATACTCAGTCAAAGAATTTAAAATTGTGGAACCTGTTGAGTTTGTAACGGGTGAAGACAAGCAGTCAGTTGTCTATATACCTGTTCTTAAAATGCTCCAAGCTTTGCTAAACAAAGCAGAAATCTTGGACAGGGCTCTCGAAGTTAGCAGTGGTGATGTGCAAGAATACTGCTCTTTCAGAGATGGTTCATTGTTCAAAGAAAATACTTTACTGGTGGAAGAAAATTTTAACATTGCCCTGGGACTCTACATAGATGACTTTGAGGTTGCAAATCCACTTGGAACCTCTAAAAAGAAGCACAAAATATGTGCAGTGTATTGGGTTCTCTTAAATCTTGCACCAAAATTTTGCTCGTCTTTGAACTCCATACAGTTGGCCCTCCTTTGTAAGGCAAACTCTGTCAAAGCATGCGGGTACTCCGAAGTCCTGCGACCACTTCTTCAGGATCTAGTGCTTCTTGAAAAGCATGGTGTGTATGTGGAGAAACTGGGATCAAGTGTCAAAGGAACCATTTTGTATGTTGCAGCAGATAATTTGGCTGCTCATTCATTGGCCGGATTCCATGAAAGTTTCATCTCTAAAAAGATTTGCCGCTTTTGCATGGCGACAAGCCAGGGAATACAAGACAACGAAGTTAGATCTGGTAACTTCTGCTTGAGAACAAAACAAACACATGATCAGCAGGTGAAGGAAGTTCAGCAGGATGCGCAAATGGCAAAGCAGTACGGTGTGAAAAGCAGCTGTCCTGTAAGTGATCATTTGGAGCACTTTCATGTTATTGGCGGTTTTCCCCCTGACATCCTCCATGATTTGCTTGAAGGTATCATTCCTTCAGAGCTGTGCATTTGCATTCAGGATTTGATAAAAAGGAAATTCCTCACACTTGAGATCCTCAATAGCGCCATAAAGGAATTTCCCTACACACATTCAGACAAGACAAACCAGCCTCAAACAATTTCTCAAACATTTCAGGCCAGAGGGACCATTGGAGGAAATGGTCATGAAAATTGGAGCCTGATCAGACTGCTTCCCCTGATGATTGGCCATTATGTTCCTGAGGGAGATGAAACATGGGAAGTTTTACTGTGCCTGAAAGATGTGGTTGAGTTGGCCATGTCTCCGAGGTTTACTGAGGAGTCACTCCATTATTTGGATTTCAAGGTGTCCGAGCATAGGGCTTTGCTTCAAAAGGCATTTCCTCACTACAGACTCCGCCCAAAACACCATTACATAGAGCATTACCCCCATCTGATTCAAGTATATGGGCCACTTGTTGATGTTTGGACAATGAGGTTTGAGGGAAAGCACAAATTCTTCAAGGGAGTCATTCGTGAAGCCCACAATTTCAGAAATGTTGCTCTGACTTTAGCTGATAGACATCAGAAGATGATCGCTTACCACTTAGATTCTGCTTCATTTTTTAAACCAGCATTTGAACTGGATAAAGTGAAGAGTGTCATGATATCTTCTCTCCAAGATAGTGTGCAGCAACAATTGTTGGCAAGATGTGCCCCTCAAAACACAGTCCTTGCAGCAACATCTGTTAATATAGATGGTATTAAGTATGCAAGTGATATGGTGGTGTCTGTTGGTTCATGTGCCGGCCTTCCAGAGTTCAGGCAGATTCATCAGGTTTTGGTTATAGATACCAATGTTCTGTTCATTTGCAGACAGATGTGTGCATGGTATCATGAACACCTCAGATCTTATGAAGTCTGCAAAAGTAGCACATGCCTGCTTGTAACGGAGTTACAAGACCTCAATGATATCTTTCCCCTCTCTGCCTACAGAGTGAAAGGCCAATTGTTTGTTACCCTGAGACGTTATATTTTGTGCTGATGTGTCATTTCGTTCTTTCAGGACCATGGACCAGTCCTGGCCAGTGAGAGTTGTTGTTGGTGATAATGACATTCGCAAGGTTACCTTCCAAGAAAGGCCTAATGATTTGGAAGAACTCAGATGTGAGCTGAAAAAACGACTCAGTCTGCAGTATGATTTCATGCTTCACTATGAAGACCCAGATTTCAACAATGCTTTTTGCAATGTCACTGACATAACTGAATTGCCCCCAAGACCAACACTGAAGATAGTCTCCCTGGAAAATGTATTTTTAACATTGTCTTCAGTTACTGCTTCATCTTCAGCATGTGAAATGTCAACAACTAGTTCATCTGATACCGAAATACTGCCACACAATCAGGAGACCTCACGTAACCCATGGCCTTCTACATTTGAGGTGCCATATTTTTCAGTGGATATTGAATATAGACTTCGACAGGGAAACCTTATTTACATGAGAGATGGCACACGCATGTCAGTGTCACGAGACATGAAGCATGATATTTTGCAGAAGCTGGCTGAGGAGATGTACAAGTTCTTAGCTTACCCACAAGATGAACACTTCACCACTGTTGCTGAGGCACTGATTGCTAAGCACCCTTGCCTTGCTGAGCCAGGGTCAACCAGGGGCTGCTATGGATGGAAGAATAGCTTAAAATTTAAAATGGGTAATCTCCGCGCCAAACTTCGCAGATGTGGAATGGCAGACGTGTCAGTCAACAGTAACAAGAGGACAGTGCAGAACCCAGATGGAGAGCCACCGGGAAAAAAACTGAAGAGACCCAGGAGAAGTGAAACAAACTTCCTGCCAAACTTTCCGCAGGGCCAGGATGCTTCAACACTTGAAAGCTGTAGACAGGTACTTGAAAATGAGATGAAGAAAAGGTCCCCAAATGCAGTGTATGTGAATCGGCTGATGAGCCAGACCTTCTCATTGAGGCGCAAAGAAGTAGTGGAAGACCAGCCTTCTGTGAAGCACATGTTAGAACGCTGGCCAGCACTTTTCAAAAAACAACAGGTAAGCAAAGAGGTAGATAATAAAAACCAAATTTATGTCTGCCTCGTGCAGTTTGTCTTCCAAAATTTCCTCATCTCTTTACTTTTGTACAAAATGTTGTGCTTGTATTCTGTGTTGTCCTAAAAGGTTTATGCAGAGTTCACCAGAGTGGCTAGTAGAGATCTTGAGCAAGACTTCTTTGAGTCCTTGGATCGCCATACCCCACGTTTCCTTGAGATCTTCAAATCTAAAAAGGGGATTGTTGGCCAGACACTTTCTGAGATCCTTGCCCAGGTTGAAACAAGGGTAAGCATTTATTCTCATTAATTTTTTCTTAGGGCAGGAAATTGTGCAAATTGTTCTTTTAGACAATATTCAGTTGCGCGTGCACATGCATACACAATTTCTCCACTTCAAATTCTCTTTTCTAATGATCTTTATGCTTGGCTAAGCCAACCAGAGTTTAGCCTCACATTTAATGTACAAACATGACCGTGATATCAACCTTCTAATCTAGTTGACCAAGACTGCAAGTATAAAGACTGCTTCTAAACATGTTGATCTATTCTATCTGACTTACTTTGGAAAAAAATGTGATGCTTTTCTTTTAGGAATTGCTTTTCCTTAGTTTTACTCTTTTTACCCACTTGCAGACCAATGACGTCATTGCCATTAGGACTGCTGTCCTGCGATGTCTCCCTGTTTTCATTGGGGATGATGGAAGTGACTTCTACAAAGTCTGTTTTGTAAGTATTGTATAATTTGGTATGTTGGATGCTTTGCACTAGGAAGCAATGATTTTCACTTTTTTTTTTTTTACCATTCTTTATATCCACAGAACACTGATGCTACTGCAGACTTTACGCAGGTCCCTGTTGGGGTATTGACTGTTATACCTGAAGTCAGTCAGCTGCCAGATCCAAATGCTCTACACCTGGAACCATGCAACATTGGTATTATTCTGGAAGGTACTGTCGTCATGGATGACATTGAAAGCCATGCTCATGCTATTTGCCTTATATTTGGACTAATGTATGCCCTTCATCTCGATTATCCAAAAACATTAAAAAACTTCTTTGACTTCATTCAGAGGGTGATGCTCAATCTGGGGGTGGGTAACCTGAGGCCAAAACTTCAGAGCTTGAAAAACACACTTTTACAGTAGGTGGGTTTACTGCAGGCAGCTGCAGATAACAGAAAAAGATGCTGAAGCATAGACACTTGATTCAACTGTTACACGCTGAATGTTTTCAATCAGTGACCACTGCCTAGTTCTGATGGTTAGTCAATCACAAACGGCTGATTTTTGGGCACGTTATATATCAGTTTGTATGGTTTTTCAATTTATGGGGCAAACAAAATCAAAACTGGCTTGTGAAGTTGGATGGTTCCAGGTGTTGGGCATTTGACCATTGGAGTTAATCATGTCAAATGTACATTCCAAACGAAGACTTGACTGGTGGTTCTGTTTTGTTTACGTTTTATGTAAATGTGACTAGTTTTTACTAATTAATAGTAAGATGTTTGCAGCTATTGTCTTGCTGTTTCAGTGCGAAAGCAGTTGGCTGAAGCTTGATTGATAAAACTGCTATTGAGTGCTGTTGAGATTTTTTTTTATCCTTATTTCATGACTGAAAAGAGCTGATTTGTGTTGATTTTACAATTTAATTTGTAAATGGCCTTTGTTAAGATGCTGAGAATGATATTTTACTAAAATAAATAAATAATCCTGTGAACTTGTCATTCTTGGTTGTGCTTACTTTATTCATTTGAGGCAATCGGTTTCCTAGATTCTACTGAGTAAATTTTACTGTTCACATAAATCAGACAAACTTGGTTTTGGTAAGTTGAACAACTTGCCATTTTTAAGTTGGAACAACTTCAGAGAACTGAGTTGAAATGACTTCACTTAACTAAGTAAATACTGAACCATTAAAGTACACTGAACAATTAGATGTGAAGTAAACAAAACTTAAGACTATTGGTTATATTTACTTGCCTTTTTCAAGGCAACCGGTTTCCTAGATTTTTTTAAGTAAGGTCAACTTGTCAGATTTTAGAGTGTATTTTTATTATGTTCTAATTTATTACTAAAGTACTCTTTTTTACACGTTGTCATGAAATTGGTTAACTTATTTTCATATTTTTTATATTTCTTTTCTTCTTCAATAGTTCTATGCTTAATAAATTCTCGATATAAGGCATTCTTTTTTTTGCAGGAATTTTGTAGCCCTTTAGTCATCCATGATCTTCCCGTGTTGTTTCGTTTCATGTTACATTGTACTACTGGACAGTGTTTATCATAAAGTATTTTAAATATCTGTAAAAATGTTTCATATGCTTTGTTAACATCAGTCTCTTCATATATGATATTCCAATTTTGCTTTAGCAACTCATTTTTAAAGATATTTAATGTCTTCTCTGTACGGATTCTTTTATGCATAATGTTACTCTTGATTCTGTTGCCCTTGCAATTACAATCATAAGCAGCAAAAACTGGTAGATGATCACTGATATCATTGATTAATAACCCACTTTTAATGTTATCATCCATTATATTTGTAAATATGTTATCTATTAAAGTGGCACTATGTGTTGTTCCTCTGTTACTTGGTCTTGTTATTAGGGGAAATAGCCCCATGCTGAACATGGCATCTATAAATTAATCTACATTTTTGTTATGATTTGGATTTAGTAAGTCTATATTAAAGTCTCCACAAGTAAACAGCCCTTTGTGGTATAAGTTTGTAAATAATCCCTCCATGCAGTTAGTAAAAATGTCAATATTGGATCCTGGAGTTCTATATATACACAACTGAAGATTATGTTTTTCTTTTTTTCCATACAGATTTCAATCGTTATACATTCCATCACATCATCAATAATGGTTGTCATCTTTTCAACTCTTTTACAGTTTAGGTCTTTATCAATATACAGTCCCACCCCACCTCCTTTTTTATTTTTCCTATCTAAATGAAGGAATTCATACCCATTCAATTCAAAGTCTCCACTCTTTTCAGGAGTTATCCATGTTTCTGTTATGGCTATTACACTGAATGTTCTTTTAAACTGTCTCAGATATTCCTTAATGGTTTCAAAATTCGCATAAAAACTCCTACTATTGAAGTGAATCATTGTTAGGCCATCTTCTACCTTTATCTCCCTACCAAATCGATCATCTGTGTAATAAGCGCAGTCATTTGTCAGGTTATTAAAGAGATTTTTGTCTGGGTCAATGTTATTTCCATGCTCTACTAGCCTGTGATCGGTGTCATCACAGGTATTAATATGCAATCTATCAAACATCAGTGTTATACAATTTACAGTCACATCAACAATACATCATACATCATCCATTACACTAAATAACAGTCACTGGTATCACATTACTGGCATTAATGTGGCATTACTGGTATTTTTCTAGTTCTAATTGCTCTCTGATGACTAAAACTTTCGCCTGCTCTGGAGTCCCATTCAGCTCGATGAACACCTTACAATTTGATGTCCACGTCGACTGAATTTTTTTCTGCTTCATTAATTGTCGCGCCAGCCTTGCAATATCGGCATTTTTCTTTGTGAGGTGTTCATTGACATAAACATTTGTTCCTTTCAGCTTTCGTCCCTGTTTATTTGCCACAATGGTTAGTATGAGTAACCATTTGCCTTTGCTAATAATACTGTACATGGATCTACTTTAGAATTTATACCGCATTAAACAAAATTGAATGCCAAGGTTTTTGTTCATTTTAAGTGAGAACAGCCCCAAGACTTCGATAAATCCCCTGCTATGTTCCTTGCACCAATTATTTTCAATCTAGAGTAGAATATTACCTGCTTTTCCATGGTGGAATGTCTGTTTTGTTAAAATAAATACTACAGAGCTGCCGGATAGCTCACTCGGTTAACCCCTTTCTGCAGATGAAGATGCTCGCGTCTATAGACCTGCAAATTTAAGCACTTATTTACAGTACTTGACCACGAGATGGCACCCCTTGATCAGCTATTGAATTTTCCCAAGCAGGCAGAGCTGAAACGCGATTTAGAGTATGGAGAATGTTGTGTTCCGGGGTTCTGGCCTTTGGCCAGAACAGTATTCATGGTTTTAACAGTTTCATGTTTCAAGATTTCATAGTTCATAGTTTCATGTTCATAGTCATAGTTTTAACAGTTTCTTGTATTAGGTTTTTGCATTTCATGTTTTACATTCCATCTCCATGTTTTTACTTTTCCATGTTTTTGTTTTCGCCAGGTCTGCCATGTGTTATGGCCCCAATTTGTTATTACATTTACAACACAAACAGCAACAGCAACAGCAAGAGATGACAGAAACTGTTTTAAAAACTTAAACACATTTAATCAACAGACAAAGACAATAACAACTAACTAACAACTAATGACCAAGATTGAATAAAAAAAAAACAGAAATATTTACTGTCCCTTTTTGTGGGGTGGCTTGGTGATGTCCTGGATAATGAAAATGCTCAAACACAGGCAAAGAAATCCACAAAAGAAACGTCACAGGTCTTGAACAGAATGGCAGGTCTGGTCATCTTCTTGCAATTTCTCCTACTACTTTACTGTCTCAATTCTTTTCCTTATATACTCTTTTGCAGACCCCACCCACATTTAGACCTCTTTTTTTTAACTTTCTGAGACTTGCCCCAGACATGTTCAGGACATGTCTAAACATGACTCCAGTCTGAGCTGAACAAAAAAAAAGGTAAATACTGCCATCTAGTGGCCTATATTCACATTACACCTCCATTCCAAAAGGGAAAAATTTTGACTCATAAAGGCAAAATTTTTCTTTTCAATACAAAATGGTTAAGTGAACACTTGTCTATATATACATATCATACAATATTCAAACACATGATATATATATACACATTCAAACACGGGATAAGCAATCAGCAATTACATTGTCTGTACCCTTCACATGCTTAATTTCCAAGTCAAACTCCTGTAAAATCAAACTCCAATTCAACAATCTCCGATTCTTGTTTTTCATCTTACTCAAAAACATTAACGGATTGTGGTCAGTGTACACAATCATTGGCTTTTCCCCTGTACAAACATAAACCTCAAAGTGTTGTAAAGAAAGGACCAGAGCCAACAGTTCCTTCTCTATTGTGGAATAGTTCCTTTGGTGGCGATTGAACTTCCTGGAGAAGTATGCCACGGGATGCTCAATGTCATCAGAGTCACTTCTCTGTAGGAGCACAGATCCACAAGCTTGGTCGCTAGCATCGACCGCGATGGAGAACGGTTTGTTGAAGTCAGGAGATTTGAGCACGGGGAAGTGACACAGCAGAGACTTCAGGCGATCGAAGGCTCTCTGGCATGCATCATCCCAGGTGAACTTTACGCCTTTCTTCAGTTGGTTAGTTAGACTGAGAGCAATCTCAGCAAAGTTCTTGCAGAACTTGCGGTAGTACCCGATCATTCCAAGGAAGCGGCGCAAAGCTTTTTTGTTGTCAGGAACTGGAAAGTCCATGATGGCTTGGACTTTAGCATTTATGGGTGCCACCTTACCCTGGCCTATGACGTAGCCAAGATAGGTGACAGTAGCACAACCAAAGTCACTCTTGTTCAGGTTAACAGTCAGGTTAGCCTGGGTCAGGCGCTGGAACAACGTCTCTACATCTTTTAGATGTTCTTCCCAGGAGTCACTCCATGTGATCAGGTCATCGATGTATGCACCCGTGTGTGGCAATCCGGCGATTGTAGACTGTATCATCCTTTGGAACGTGGCTGGGGCATTTTTCATGCCAAAGGGTAGAACTTCATACTGGAACAACCCAGATGGTGTGGCAAAAGCAGAGATGCTCTTGGCCCTCTCAGTTAAAGGCACACACCAATAACCCTTCAATAAATCAATCTTGGTCAGAAACTTTGCTTGCCCTACACTATCAATACAATCATCAATCCTAGGTATTGGAAACACATCAGTTCTAGTTACAGCATTGACTTTGCGGTAATCTGTACAGAATCTAGTACTTCCATCAGGTTTTGGAACTAGCACACAGGGTGAACTCCAATCGGAGTTGGAGGGTCTGATAATATCATGTTTTAACATGTACTCAACCTCTTTCTCAGCAATCTTTCTCTTTTCAGGATTCATCCGGTATGGATGCTGTTTTATTGGTTTGGCATCACCAACATCTACATCATGAGAGGCTATAGAAACTCTTTTTGGAACATCAGGAAACAGATCCTCATATTTCTTGATCAACCTTTCAAACTGATCTCTCTGTGAGGGTTCTAAGTGCTGGAGTTTTACATCAAGATTTTGCAACACTTCAGAATTTGACAATTTACATGAAAGAACTTCAGCTTTAATTCTAGGTTCATCATCTTGAAACTCCCCCTCATCTTCACAAATCTCGGCCATTGGAGGATCTGAAGTGACAGCTGCAACCCTAGCATTTCTGTCATGATAAGGCTTCAGCATGTTAATGTGACACAACTGTTTTGGCTTTCTCCTATCTGGAGTCTTCACAATGTAATTGAGATCATTGAGTTTTGTCAGAATTTCATAAGGACCATGAAATCTAGCCTGCAATGGATTGGACTGCAAGGGAAACAACACAAGGACCTTGTCTCCTGGTTTAAACTCACGGCTTCGAGCCTTATGATCATACCAAGTTTTCATCCTTCCCTGACTTGATTTCAAGTTCTCTTTGGCAAGGTCACAAGCTGCACGCAATCCTTCCTTGAACTTGCTAACATAGTCTAACAGACTGATATGCGCTTCTTTCTCTTGCCATTGTTCACTCAACAATAGCAAAGGTCCTCTCACTTCATGACCAAACACTAGCTCAAATGGACTGAATCCAGTAGACTCCTGCACTGCTTCTCTAGCTGCAAACAACAGCAAATGAACACCTTCATCCCAGTCTTTCTCATGGTCATAACAATAAGTCCTCATCATTGTCTTGAGAGTGGAATGAAACCGCTCTAAGGCACCCTGACTTTCTGGATGATAGGCACTAGAAAGAATCTGCTTTGCACCTAGTTCATACACAACCTGCTGAAACAAACCAGAAGTGAAATTGCTACCCTGGTCTGACTGAATTTCCCTGGGAAGGCCAAACAACGTGAAGAACTTTATCAAAGCCTTTGAGATTGCAGTTGCCTTCATGTTGCGTAGAGGTATGGCTTCAGGGAATCTGGTAGATGCACACATGATTGTCAACAAGTACTGATTTCCAGATCTAGTCTTGGGTAATGGACCAACGCAATCAACAATGACCCTAGAGAATGGCTCCCCAAATGCTGGGATAGGCTGCAATGGAGCTACAGGTGGGTCTAACTGGTGTTTTCCAACTACCTGACAAGTGTGACAGGTTTTGCAAAAGTTGGAAACGTCTTTCCAAAGCCCAGGCCAAAAGAAGTGTTTCATGATCTTATCAACAGTCTTGTTAACACCAAGATGACCTCCTAAAGGTAAACTATGAGCCATTGTTAAGATCTCATTCCTATAGACCTTCGGAACAACAATTTGCCTGACCACTGCCCAATCTGCATTGGCAGGGATATCAGGAGGGCGCCACTTCCGCATCAACACACCATCCTTGAGATAATACCCAACTGGAACTGCGTCTATTTCTTTATCAGGAAGGGCTCTCCTCTTTAGTACACAAATTTCAGGATCATTCGTTTGCTCCTCAATCAACCGCTTTCTGGACAGAGACAAGTCTCCAGACACATCAGAATCACCAGACCCATCCGGCTGGCTGAATAGAGAACTGATAAAAGTATCTGATAAGTCCTCAAACGGAGAAACCATAGTAGGCCAATCAGAGTCATGAGGCGAACCACCTGAGTCCTGACTATTCAATGTACTGGACGGCACCACATCATCTTCTTCTTTAGCCTTCTTGGCCATAGCACGAGTCACTGCGCAAGAAGGATACAGAGATGGGTCCTCATCCCCATCTTCAGTGCTCGGCTGTGAAGTAAGATGTACAGGGGGAACTACTTTGCCCCCAGCCAGGTCATTGCCTAGCAACAGAGAAATACCCTTTATAGGTAGACTTGACATAAGTCCCACCTTTACCTGTCCTGTAACTAAATCTGACTTCAAGAATATAGAGCGCAGGGGTACAGATACAGTCCTCCCTTCAATACCTTGTACAAGTATGAAATCCCCTGAAGCGGTCTCATCACGTAACTCCAAGGAGTCCATCAACAAAAGTGACTGAGAAGCTCCGGTATCCCTTAGGATATATATGGGGACAGGAGTAGTATGCTCATTCAGAGCCACAAATCCCTCTGACACAAATGGAAGAAATTCCTCCCTCACGAAGTCAGCTGTATCAGGCTTTTTAGCCCCACAAGAAGCAGGCAATTTAGTAGGTCGGTTATCTACTACAGGGGTTTCTAACCTTGTTTTCACAAAGGCATTTGGTTTGGTATCCTTTTCTTTTTCTTTCTTAGCTTTCTCTATCATTTTTAATTTAAGTTCCATTTCTATATTTGGATTTTCCACTGGAAACTGTTCCAGATCTCCTGGTGCAAACACATTTTCATCAATGTAATATTCAACTATCTCTCTAGCCAGTCTTGCTTTTCGCATGGCTGGTTTCACCTCTGTCAGCTCTAAATGTCTGCAAATTTCTAGCAGTTCTGTCTTTTTAAAAGACTTCAAAACCCCTACGGTTGGTGATGCCAAGAAATCATCCATTGCTGTTGTCAATATATATGTATTCAATTAAAAAAATTAATTTTACAATTTGAAATGTTAGATTTTTCATAAATGACTCACAAAATGGTCTATCCCGGACGAGCCCCCAATTTGTTATGGCCCCAATTTGTTATTACATTTACAACACAAACAGCAACAGCAACAGCAAGGGATGACAGAAACTGTTTTAAAAACTTAAACACATTTAATCAACAGACAAAGACAATAACAACTAACTAACAACTAATGACCAAGATTGAATAAAAAAAAAACAGAAATATTTACTGTCCCTTTTTGTGGGGTGGCTTGGTGATGTCCTGGATAATGAAAATGCTCAAACACAGGCAAAGAAATCCACAAAAGAAACGTCACAGGTCTTGAACAGAATGGCAGGTCTGGTCATCTTCTTGCAATTTCTCCTACTACTTTACTGTCTCAATTCTTTTCCTTATATACTCTTTTGCAGACCCCACCCACATTTAGACCTTTTTTTTTAAACTTTCTGAGACTTGCCCCAGACATGTTCAGGACATGTCTAAACATGACTCCAGTCTGAGCTTAACAAAAAAAAGGTAAATACTGCCATCTAGTGGCCTATATTCACATTACACATGCCACTCCATCGCTTGTCTGCGTTCCGCCCCGTGCCTTCGTTGTTGCACATTTCTGAGCTCTGGTTGGCTTTGGTATTTCCCTCTTCCTTCTGTGCTGTGCTGATTCGGGGCTCTCTAAGCTTAATTGGCAATTTACTGTTTTTTAAGTTACTAACATTTACTAACACTCACTGGGTGGTGTAATTCTTAGATAGGCACATTACTAATATTACTAATTTAGACAGGGAGTTTATTGTCATGATTCCTGCTTTGCTATTTCAAGATCTTGCTGTGCTTTTCTGTTCTTAACATTCATGCTTGCTTCCAAACTGCATACTTAATTGGTACTTAAGCTGAGCACGCTCATTCTCTTAATGAGCAGGTCATGTCATCCAATCTCTGTCCATGTCTTGATCTTGCCATGCCTCTTGTTTCTCTCTCTCCAGGTGTTACCCCTCATGTCATGATTTCCAAGCCTTTATCTGGATGCGGTGGAAGTTGGCTGGCAGACAGTGTCTCGCGTCCCGTTGCATGTTCAAGTTGAGCCAAGTTCTTGTTGTCAAGTTCCCTAGCATTTCTAGTTTCAAGTCTTGTCCTAGCCTCTCGTCTTGTGTATATATATTTAGTATTGTTATTTATTTTTCTTGATCTTCTTGCCTGGAGTTTCCAGTGCCTTTTGTTTTTTGTCATTTGCATTCTTTGTTTTTTAGCTCTGTGTAGCTTACCTTAGTTTGTTTTTTTGCAACCCTTTGGGCCAAGTTTTTTGTTGGCCCTCGTGCCTGTTTTGTTTTGGTTTAAAATAAAATCCTCATTCCCTTTTCCCGCATCTGGTGTCAACTGATTCCATATCAGAGAAGTTCCCTCCAATCCCTGTTTTTCAGGAGTTGCATGAATTAAACTCCTCAGCTAAGCCTGATGTGCAAACTGGTCAATATCCTCACCCATAGTATCTATCCAGTAGTTTAAAAAAAAAATTATCACTTGCGACAGATAAACTTAGTACTCTGTGGCAACCATTTTAGCTACAGTGAGCCAACAGTATTCCAATTAGTGGTTAAAAAAATACGTTTTGTGAAGCAAAAAATCCAACGTAGTATTGATTCTCACATTCTACTGTCAATTACAGTCATCACCCACAAAATATGCGAAGTTCCCTCCCATGGATTAACGCGTAGATTCCTCCATTGACAAATTCAGCGCTCCCTTCTATCCACCCAAGTACTGGTGTCGATAGCCAGTCACTCAATTATATACTCAGATTCATCTGCGTAACTCTACAGTTATAGTTCACGCCCTCGTGAAGCTTCCCCGGTAACGATGTATTGATAGACTCTTTTCTTATCCAATTCCCGAGTGTTTAAACTTTCTTCAATAACTGAAATACATTGATCGGACAATAAGAATAGGATACAAAGCTAAGCATAAAAGTAAGGTACTATTCGAATGTTGGCCACTGTTGCGCAGCTGAAAATGATGCGACATCAAAGCAACAAAGACACCCGAAACCGGCCTGAAGGGTTCAGTTTCATTTACGAGATGCATGTTGTATGGACGCGGTCAATGGGAATTATTCCAAATGAAACAATACTGGAGGGTTCCATCTACCTGTGTAATGTGAATATAGGCCACTGGATGGCAGTATTTACCTTTTTTTGTGTTAAGCTCAGACTGGGATTATGTTTAGACATGTCCTGGACATGTCTGGGGCAAGTCCCCGAAAATAAAAAAAAAAAGAGGTCTAAATGTGGGTGGGGTCTGCAAAAGAGTATATAAGTAGAAGAATTGAGACAGTGGAGTAGTAGGAGAAATTGCAAGAAGAAGGATACATGTGACCAGACCTGTCATTTCTGTTCAGGACCTGTGAAGTTTCTTTTGTGGATTTTTGCCTGTATTTGAGCATTTTTCCTCACCCAGGACATCACCAAGCCACCCCACCAAAACAAGGGACTGTAAATATTTTTTTTCTTGTTATTGTTTTCTTGTTATTTTCTTGTTATGTGTTCAAGTTTTTAAAACTGTTTCTGTCATCCCTTGCTGTTGCTGTAGCTGTTGTGTTGTAAATTGTAATAACAAATTGGGGCCATAACACCTGATACATCTGTCTCTGGAGGAGGGCATCAATGAAGAAAAGAGGTTATACTTCTACTCAGTTTGCATTTTGCTCTAATATGGCTTTTTGCTGTAGAATTTATAATGCGTTTAAAGACATCGAATGCCGAGGTTTTCGTTTCTCCAAATGTATGCATCCCACGCACGTTGGTAGATCCCTCGGAACGTTCATTACAACATTCTGTTGAATATGGAAACATATGTCGTTTGATTTTTCCTGAAAGTGAAATTTCTGTTCTGTCAAAATAAGGTATATTTCAGAATTCAGATATTATCGAGTTAGTGATTTTTTACCCTTATAAGGTGTAAGGTTATGAGCTCAGATGTGAGAGCGGTTAGCTTATCATTGCAGCGCGAATGTTATATTAATGTTACACTTTATTTAATGCTTGGGGGACCTCGAAGAAAAATGGACAATATTGTTAACTTTATAATGGAGAAAAGGCATGTTTTGTGTTTTAAGAGGTTACTGGTGACCAGTGATGTTCAACTGCACTGATATTGATAAATTCATGCTAAACTCAACCAGAAAATCATTAGTTCATGCTGAATTTCACGCCCCAAAAGTAAATTTGTGTTAAATATATGATTAATGTATGATTTGACAGTGAACCATTTTGATGGATCTCAGACTTTGGGGAGACACCTGGATAGCTGTCTAATTTGGCTCATAGTGAGCGGGTAATCTAGAATATAATGTTCAAGATGAATTGTACTTGTGGTCAAGAAGTTTATGATTCCAGAAATGCATAGTTTTAAGCCCGAGCAGTTTTGCAATTGTCAGTATTATTTTTTTTGCTAATTCAAAGTTGAATTTTCATGAAGATTTTTTGTGTTTGCAGCCCCTTTTCTCCACCAAAATCATAAAAATAAACTGAAATACGATGGGAGTCTAAATGCTTCAAGTATCTAGACTCAATTGAGCCAAAGTTTTTCTGCCTGTCTGTGAGCTAATATTCAATGAACCAAGAAACATTGTATCTTGCCATACCTGTCATAAAATTTGCTCGCATTGCATGTATAATGTGCCTGGAGGTCCTCAAACTTTCTGAATTTTGTCCATTTCCAGCCTGCTAAGCAGGCGATTATCCGGTGGAAACAGTTATAACATTGTTTTATTGGTGCGTGTTTTGCAACTCTTGTCAAGTCTTGGCGGTAAACAATCTGGAGACAGACGTCACCACACGGCTGCCAAACCAACTACAAGTTAAAAACAATACAGAGTGAGCTGTTTTTATGTTTGTAACTGATTGTATTACTTTACCATATAACCTGGTAACAGTATATCACATACTTATATCATGTAAACAACAATATAGATGACAGATTATCGTTTTCTTGCTGAACCCTACTACCCTAGCAAAGCTGAATATACTTGGCTGACAAGATCAATTGAGATGAAAAGAGTGCACCTGTGAAATTGTAATTTGCAGTGGGGGGCGGTGGACAGAGAACAAGGAAGGTGATAACCATGTCTTTAAACTGCTTATTAGTCTTGATATGTTTTCAGTCAATTTCCCTGGTAAAAGACACTTGAACTCTCCCCTCTCAGGTGAAGCTAATTGTCTTCGTTAAGACAAGAAACCAAACGCACCAGTTGAACACAAAAAAGAGCACATTTCAATCTTTTTCATAAAACAATCATTACACACAGGTTTGACGACTTGCTTAGGATGTGACAAAACTTAACGCGGAAAATCCACAGTGGTCTTTTCGTGAAGAGTTGCCTATTAAGGCATGTGAATTAAACATTTTATAAAATTTATTATTCATTTGCCTAACATTTCATTATAAGGGAAACCAACATGTTGACCAAGAACAATGATTGAAATCGGGTCACTAATCTCATGTGTTTCATTTTCTGAGCAATTCTTGAAAATGGGGATAAGTATGTGTGAGTGTTTTGGTAGTTATTATGAAAAGCAATAACTTTTAAAGATATTCCCAGGGTTCACTGGAGTCACTCTACAAAATTATGTCATGATGACACAGTTAATAGATGATCTGCAGATGAGCAGGGGTCTAATCAGTTTCACCATTTTAACTCGCTCTGTTTCATGAAAGGAGGGCCACATTGGTGGGAAAAGTCTTGGCACTTCATCTGAAAGGTAACAACTTTTAAGGAAATTAATTCGGTCCACACAGGTCAGTCTTAGATAGTTAGATGATGACAGTGTCTATGGATGACCTGCAAATGTGCAGGGGTCTGATGAATTTCCCCACTTGATCAATTTCACTTGATTTTCCATTTTTTAAAAATAGGGCCACATTGAAGTGAAACATACTGGCAAATAGAACATTAGACAATACTTTTTAGCTATATTTACTTGATCTACAGGGGTCACTCTTTGAATGTCATATGATGACAGGGTCTATGGATGATCCGCAGAAGTGCAGGGGTCTGATGAATTCTGCCGTTTTCACTCAATTCTTTACAATTGAGCCACATTTGTGTGAAACTCGCTGGCGCTTAGGAAACTTTTTTTTATTGTATCAGCATGGTCCACAGGGGTCACTCTTTAAATGTAATATGATGATAGAGTCTTTGGATGATCTGCAGATTTGCAGGGGTCTGATGAATTTCCCCATTGTCACATGATTTTCAGTTTCTTCAAAATAGGACCACATGTGCGTGAAATTCTCTGACACCAAAATCGTAAGGCAACACTTTGTACCGATATAAACTTGGTCTACAGGGGACACTCTTTAAATGTCAGATGATGACAGGGTCTATGGATGATCTGCAGATGTGCAGGGATCTGATGAATTTCCTTGTTTATGCTCGATTTCCCGTTTCTTCAAAATAGGCCCACATTCGTGTGGAACATACTGGCAAATGAAATAAAAAGCAACAATTTTTTTTAGATATTCAGATGGTCTAAAGGAGTAATTCATTACATGTCTTGTATTGACTTGGTCTGTGGATTGTCTGCAGATACAAGGGGAGCATGTCAATTTCACTGTTATCACTCAATCTTGCTATATCTAAAAATCTGCTCAAACTGTATTGTTCACAGATTTACCCAGCATAAGATGCAAGCAGATTTTATTCTATGAATCTGAAGCTGAGATGTCCCCCTTTAAATGAAATGAAAACAGCCAATCACGGTCTGCTCACTGAAAGGACACCAAGCAATACTGCCAATATTTCATATTTTTCCCATTTCTGAAAAGTGTATAAACTTGATGACACAAAAGACACAACCGTCCATTACAGTTATAATGTACCTAAAAATGTTACACATGTACGAAAACAGTGTAATTTGGCCATTTTATTGATATATATTTTTCATAAGTGGCTTAATACCAACATTCTCTATCCCAATTTGAAAATGATGCAAATTCGACCACATTGAGAGGCCACGCTGAATTTAGCCCTTTTTTTTTTAACAAAGCTCATTTCCATTTCAACCAAAATTAATATTGTTGAAACAACTGCTGTATTTGCCATTTTTCTTCATAATAAGCATGTGTGAAAAGTTTAAGATCTGCCTACCCCGACTTTCCACCCCATTGCTGATTCTCTCAGTCTGCTGCTCTTAAATAGGGTAATGCATAAATAGCCATATTTGGCTGCTACGCAAAGGGGTTAATAATAATGGAATTTTTCTTCAGAATGGCATCTACTGCTGTGGCTTTTTTTTTTTTCGAATCAGCATTGAAAGCAATGTGCCAATATAGTCCTCTGCTTTTAGAACTGTCAGCTATGCAGATATAAATGTGTACGATTTATTCAGTATTTCATGAATGCAATAATGAAAACTAAATTGCCTGGTCATCAAACTGATTACCCCTGTGTCCAGACAATTGTGCGTAATTGTGCATTCCATGGGCACGTCTCTGGTAGCCTGAAAAAAAAAACTGTCAAACAAATAATGGTTAGTCTTGATATTGCAAATGATAGTTATGCCTTTGGCGAAATAACAACAATGGTGATAATAATACACGAGTACGCTTGGAAGAGGTTGTCTCCATCACGGTTCATCCATACTCCAGATGCGTACCAGATGTGAAAGTAATTGTACTTGAGCAAGGAAGTTGACTGTTACATGACATCTTAACTTTTCGGCTCTTTTGTTCGACCATACATGGCTGCGAAAGGATTGCTCTATGCAAGCGAAGAAATTAAATGCTTGCTTGAAATCTGGGCTGACGACAACAAACAGGAACAACCGGATAATACAAACAAACACTCAGAGATTTATGGAATAATTAATGAATATTTACAATCGGGTGGTTGTCACAGAGCAATAAAACAGTGCAGCAACAAACTAAACGAAATGCAGCTGCAATATTTCAAATTACGTGACGTGGTGCGAAAGTCTGGCAGCTCAAGTGATGAGATAGATACATTTTTGTGGTATAAGGCAGCAGCATAATCGGCCCAAATGCAGGTGGCTGCTACTTCTTTATGTATATTTCCCCTTTTAAAACCACCTAGGTACATACTACTACTCTCTGCATGGGAATTTATATGGAAGTGTACTCGAGCACGGTATCACATTACTCGTGTGAAAGCTGAACAACAGGGGGAGAGGGGAAGGGGTACAATCGTATTGTGGCATAGTACGGAACAATCGTACCAAGTGTGAAAGCGCCCAAAGTTGTATGAATGGCTTTGTGAAGTGGGCTTGATCATGTGCAACTGAGCAAGCAGCTGAGTTAATTAACAGAATTTTGAACATTATTATCACAGACGTGTGCCAGCTGTCTGTGGTGGAGCATGAAAGCTTTCAGAGGGTGATCTCTTCTCTCAAGTCCAGGTGCATGCTTCCCTCAAGAACCCACTTCATGAAAATGACAGAGAAAAAGTAAGAAGAAATCAAAAGCAAGTTGAAGAACATCCTGAAGGAGACGGACAGTATTGCACTCACAACAGACATTTGGGCGAGTTTTGCTGCAGAGGCTTATCTGGGGGTGACGTGTCACTTTCTTGTAGTGGACAATAATACACCTTGAAAAGAGACATACGGGTGAAAATATTGTTGAGTGGCTTGAGGATGTTATTGCAAAATTTCACATTTTCACATGGCTGTTGTCAATGACAATGGCACAAATGTCATAGCAGCAAGTGAAGATTTTGGCAGAAAAGCATGGATGGACATCAGTGCATATGCAGTTCACACCTTGAACTTGTTTGTGTAAAGCTCTTCGAACAACTCAAAGCTATTTTCAAGAACGTGGCTGCTGCAAGAGGCCTTGTTGAACACTTTAAAAGGAGGGAGTTCTCATGCAACAAGGTAAAGGATGAGCAGCAGCAAATGAGCACATCTCAACACCTACTGGTGCAAGACAGAAATACTCATAAGAATAATATTTTTCACATGCTGCTAGAACAATGATGGGCAGTGAATACTGCACTTTCTGACCCAGCAGTGACTTTGAGAGGAAAACTGCAGCACCTTGATCTCAAGTCTGAGCCATGGAACCTAATTGAAGAGCTGAGCCATTTGAAGGAGCTATATTGTTTCTGAAAAGGCAGCAATATTTTACCCTCTCTGCAGTTCCGCCACTGGCACAAAGCCTTCTAAAGTTTTATGTATTGTGGGGAACATCCCCTGTCCAAGAGGGAGAATATGCTGTTTTAGAGGGAAACAAATGCAGCGAGTTATGCAATGCTGGTAAAGGCCTTGGTGCGCATTCAGGCAGCATCCATGCCATCAGAGTGTCTGTTTCCTGCAGCAGGAAACATTGTTTAAAAGCGCAGGGCAAGCCTCGGTTCTGAGCACATTGATATGCTTAGTTTTCTTCATAGTAACCATATGCCCCTTTAGAGCCTTGTGCACACACACACACGCACACACATATATACACACACAGGCACACACAAGCGCTCGCACACGCGCGTACACACACACACACACACACTCCTATACGTAGAGAGAAGTTTAAGGACGTATACTGTATATAGCAAGTTTTACTTACTCACTAGCTATGTTTCCATCCACTTTTTAATCAAACTATCTGAAGTTCGCCAAAAATAATAATGCGAAAAAAGCAGGTGAAAATGCCTTTCCATCTAACGGCATTAAAACGAAAAAAAAAAGTTGTGCGTAATGACGTCACATGCTGTAATGCGATTGAATTGGTGTATCGAATAGATTTCTGACATTTTAAGCTGTTTCCATTCATTTTCAATGACGACATCAAAACACCGTCACGATGCAGTTGCAGATTTATTCGGCAAATAACGTTTCCATCAGCATTTTTCGCATAAGCCTTTAACCGATCGGGAGAAAATCTGATCAGATCAACCGTATAAACTTTGTGTCGATATTCTTGGAATCAAGTTGAATTTCACCGTTTCCATTCTGCAAATTTTAATTCGATATGACTTAATTTGCATAAGAACACATGGATGGAAACATGGCTACTGAGGCAGTCCTTCATCTGATTTTAGGAGGAACGGGACTGTTTTTTCAGCTCCTTCCATAAGATCAAGATTCCAGGCAAAACTCTGGTTTCTCCTTATAACTTGAATAGCAGTTCCTGGTAAAATGAACAGTAAAAAGTACTGTGTATATTTTAATTTCCATTCATGGAGTAATTTTTTTGATTGATAACGGTCAGTATTATGCATAAAAGATGTGACCCATATTCTTGACAGAAATGTTGAAGATTTCTGAAAGGGGCAATTACATCCCTGGGTTTCAGGACCCCTCGTCACCGGAACTTTTTGTCCCCGAATTTTTCATCCCCAGACTGTACATTCCTGAGTACTTTTCATTCCTAGACTCATCACCCCCAAGGACTTTTCGTCTTCAGATTTTTCATCCCCTAATGATAACGAAACTTGCCACCATTGTTGACCGACGGATGGACGGACCACGTCCTTCCATAGATAACGGGGATGAAGAGTCCGGGGACAAAAGTTCTTCGGGGATTAAAAGTCCGGAGATGAAGAGTCCCAGAGCCACATCCCTGCTGCATGAGGACTTTTTTCGTCCTCCAGTTCAAAACAGCAGATAACGTGACTCATAAAATGCGCGAAAGAAAGATATTCCTGATAGAATAGCTTATTCCATAGCACATGCTCTGCTTGTAAAAGACTGGATGAGGAGAGGATTTCTTCAACTGAATATCGAATGACCTGAAATTGTAAACTCAACAACTGGAAATAAAATTATTTCAGACATGGGTGTATTTACCAACGTAATAGAATGAGAGTTCATTTTAGCTGTTGGACAAATATTGCAGTAGTGTTTAGAGTATCTTCTACTGAAGTTTTTGGTATGACCCGCTCTGATGCGAGATCAGAGACACCAAATGCAAGGTGGAAGGGAAAAGGGAATTTATTAAAGTAAAAGAAAACAGGCACGAGGGCCAACAAAAAACTTGGCCCAAAGGGTTGCAAAAGACAAACTAAGGTGAGCTTCACAGAGCTAAAAACAAAAGATCAAAAATGACAAAAAACAAAGGCCACTGGAAACTCCAGGGAGATAAACAAGAACAGAAATGAATAACAAGACTAAGGCTATATACAAAATAACTATGGAAAACAGACTAGAACGACACAGGAGCTTGAGCAAGACCGTGAGCAGAAACTTGGCAACAAGACTAGTAAACATGAACAAGGATTTGGAAGCATGAACATGAGCGAGACACTGTCTGCCAGCCAACTTCCACTGCATCCAGATAAAGGCTAGGAAATCAAGGACACATGAGGGGCAACACCTGGAGAAGGAGAAACAAGAGGCAAGGCAAGATCATGACATGGACTAAGATTGGATGACAAGACTTGCTCATTAAGTGAATGAGCGTGCCCAGCTTAAGTACCAATTAAGTATGCAGTTTGGAAGCAAGCATGAATGTTAAGAACAGAAAAGCACAGCAAGGTCTTGAAATACCAAAGCAGGAATCATGACAATAAACTCCCTGTCTAAATTAGTAAGATTAGTAATGTGCTTATCTAAGAATTACACCACCCAGTGAGTGTTAGTAAATGTTAGTAACTTAAAAACAGTTAATTGCCAATTAAGCTTAGACAGCCCCGAATCAGCACAGCACAAAGGGAAGGGCGAAATACCAAAGCCAACCATAGCTCAGAAATGTGCAACAACGAAGGCACGGGGCGGAACGCAGACAAGCGGTGGAGTGGCTTGGCAGACCTGGCGAAAACAAAAACATGGAAAAGTAAAAACATGGACAAGGAATGTGAAACATGAAATGCAAAAACCTGAATCAAGAAACTGTTAAAACTGCGACATGAACTATGAACTATGAAATCTTGAACATGAAACTGTTAAAACCATAAACAATACTGTCCTGGCCAAAGGCCCAGGACCCCAGAACACAACACGCTCATGCATTGAGATTGGAATGAAGACCCCCAGAAATTTATGGGCATATAGAAGGCCCTGAGTGTGCATGCCCCAGTTCAAATGAAGTTGGGACATTGTGTAAAACGTGAATAAAAACAGAATGCAATGATTTGAAAATCTTTCGACATATATTCAATTGAGTACACTACAAAGACAAGATATTTCATGCTCAAACTGATAAACTTTGTTTTATTGTTTTTTTTTTTTTTTGGGAAATATTCACTCATTTTGATTGTGATGCCAGCAACACATTCCAAAAAAGTTGGGAGAGAAGCATGTTTACCACTGTGTTACATCACCTTTCCCTTTAACAACACTAAATTAGCGTTTTGGAACTGAGGATGCTAACTGTAGAAGCTTTGTAGGTGGAATTCTTTCCCATTCTTGCTTGATTTACGACTTCAATTGCTCATCAGTCCGGGTCTCCATTGTCATATTTTGTACTTCATAATGCGCCACATGTTCTCAATGGGAGACAGGTCTGGACTACAGGCAGGCCAGTCTATTACTCACACTCTGTGACTACGAAGCCACAATGTTGCCATTGTCTTGCTGAAATAAACAGGGAATAGACGCTGATTGGATGGCAGCATATGTTGCTCCTAAACCTGTATGTACCTTTCAGCATTAATGGTGCCTAATTAATGGCACTAACACATCCCATACATCACAGATGCTGGCTTTTGAACTTTGTGCTGATAACAATCTGGATGGTCCTTTTCCTCTTTAGCCCGGATGACACGATGTCCATAATTTCCAAAAACAATTTGAAATGTGGACTCGTCAGAGCACAGCACATTTTTTTTCTTTGCGTCAGTCCATTCAGATGAGCTTGGGCCCAGAGAAACCGGCAGTGTTTCTCTGTGTTGTTGATATATGGCTTTCGCTTTGCATGTCGTGCTTTAACTTGCACTTGTAGATGTAGCGATGAACAGTGTTAACTGACAATGGTTTTCCTAAGTGTCCCTAAGTCCACGTGGTAATATCCTTTACAGAACAATGTCAGTTTTTAATGCAGTGTCGCCAGAGGGACCGACGGCCACGGGAATTCAGTGTTGGCTTTCGGCCTTGCTGCTTAGGTGTAGAGATTTCTCGGGATTCTCAATCTTTTGATGATATTATGGACTGTAGATGAAGAAATTCCTAAATTCCTTGCAATTGAACTTTGAGAAACGTTGTTCTTAAACTTGGACTATTTGCTTACGCAGTTGTTCACAAAGTGGTGAACCTCACCCCATCCTTGCTTGTGAACGACTGAGCCTTTCAGGGATGCTCCTTTTATACCTAATCATGACACTCACCTGTTTCCAATTAACCTGTTCACCTGTGGAATGTTCCAAACAGGTGTTTTTTGAGCATTCCTCAACTTTACCAGTCTTCTGTTGTCCCTGTCCCAGCTTTTTTGGAACATGTTGCAGGCATCAAATTCAAAACGAGTGAATATTTTCAGAAAAACAATAAAGGTCATCAGTTTGAACATTAAATATCTTGTCTTTGTTGTGCATTCAATTGAATATTGGTCAAAAAGGATTTGCGAATCATTGTATTTTGTCTTTATTCATGTTTAACACAACGTCCCAACTTCATTGGAATTAGGGTTTGTATTTCATTGCCAAATAATTGATCACCAGTGGTTGATATTGCCTGAACAGATTTCCAATTTTTCATGGAAATGTCCAGCTCTTTTATAGGTCAGTGCCCAATATGTTATGCACAAAATTAACTCTGCCATATATACAAGAGAATTGGTAAAGTATCCAGCATGTAATGTTTTCTCATTTACCACCATTAATTTTTCATTTAGATGGGTTAACTATCTGAATAGATACTGTATTTGAATTTCTTAATTCTTTTTTTGTGGCAATCATCATAAGCGCTCTGTTAATATGAACTTGCGGAAGTGATTGGACATGCATTAAATATTTAGTTAATATGTCATGTATTTGCCAGTGACCTGCATGGGTTCGTAAATAAATTACGTCGATTACTATCTTTTAGTTTCAGGTAAGAGAGGTAAGAGAATGAAAATATATATTTTGCACTTATGAACAGTTTTGTGACATGGCTATGTCACGTGTGGTGTAATTCACCATGAACGATGAGAAGAACTGCACTGTGAACTTCATTCTCTTTTAAAGTAAGGGGAAGAGCGGAATTCTGCTTCCTTTCTCTCTGGTGCGATGATGAAGATATCTGGGGCATGGGTGGAAGAGGTAGGTCATGTCTCCTGCAGCCCACAAATCCTGCATGTCCTATTTGTCTTTTAGGTAAAGGGGAGCAGGGGAAACCATACCCTTTAACTGAGGATGAATATGATGACTCTGTATACAAGGAGAATGGTTTCAACATTTATGTCAGCAACAACATCGCCTTGGATCGCTCTCTACCAGACATAAGGCATCCAAAGTAAGTCAGTTGTTCTGCGCATCTTTTGGGTGCCTATATCCACAGGTGGTTGAGTTACTGCTTTGTAAATTGCTATGGGTGTCATTTGTTTTATAACTACACACTATGATACTTCATGAAACTACGTCTTTATGCGGGGAAATAAAAAGACTCTGTACCCTAATCTTCGACTATGGTCTGGAGACAAATGAGCACAGACAAATTCAGAGGTGTTTATTATCACCCAGGCTTGTTGTTCGGCGGCAGTGGCGTGATTAATAGGATTGAATGGACTGTGCAAATGAGGCCTATGATGGGCTGCATTGCAATTATGCACAGAAGTTAAAGCTGTAAAGTGATAATTGATGGGTGCACACCATTATGTTTATACTGCTGACAAATCAGTGAAAGACAACATCAGGTCTGATCTGTGATAGGGTGAAATCTGAACGAGTGTTACAGTAGGCAGATTTAATAGCCTTGTTTTCTTCTCTAGGACCTTAACAATGAAAGTGCTGCAGCTGTTTGAGATTTATGGGCCAGTAATGGTTTCATACCAACCCTGAGTCTGACTCAAGAGACCTCACTCGTGTATCTGGTGCTGCAGTTTATGTACAGGAAAGTACCACTTCTATATATTCCTTTAAACTGACCCAGGGGGAAATATTCCGAGCAACAAGTTGATGGCACTATTATAGGGTCATTGTGGGGGAAGTGACGCAGATCGAGCCTTGCTGAATGCCAGATGGAGGTCACAATAAATTGGGGGAACCCCTTCAGGTCAGATTGCTCCTCCTAGCGGTCAGAGAAAAAAGCTGCGGAAGGTCTGAAGGCTGAACGATGGGAAGACTGGGAACATGACAATCCCCACTCCAGGATTGATCCCAAAGGCAAGGCCCAGCTACCAGATGGAGTGCATACTTCACCAAAGCCGAACTGTCAGATGGCAGGACAAGGTAGTTTCGCAGAAACGTGGTAGCGATCCTGATGACCGTAGAAGGCTTGGAAGGTGGTTCCTAATAACCTGGGCCGAAGAAGGGACCGAGAGTAGATTAATAGGAACCCAGTCCCAATCCTGGAGATGGAGAGTATGGCTTGAGAGCTTGTTCTTTTAAACTAAAGTAGGAAGAGAATTTCTGTCAATTCTATCATGGAAGGATATAACCTAATTTCAGCAGATGAAGAGCTTTACCAGCAAATACTGACTGGTTACTAAACGGCACACAGCAAGTGACAATCCAGAAACTTGTAAACTGAATATATATGTATATGTGTGTGTGTGTGCGTGTGTGCGTGTGTGTGTGTGTTTGTGTGGACACTCAAGCTGCTGGATGAGAGGAGACACGAGGATGTCACACAAGGATTGTTACAAATACATGTATGTTGTTCGATACAGAAACTTAGCCCATCACCGAATACCCACAAGTTCAAGCTGCAAGAAAATACTGTTAATCCACCAAATTAAGATAATTCAAATGATTGAACTGACAATGATTCATTTTTAAACGCCACCAAAAGCTGTTCAAGATTAATCAACTGTCTCAGTTTATTAAACAACTTACTTTTTAAAAGGGTCAATGTTTGACTATCATCCTCTCTGTCAGTGCCTGTCAGTGTTACTAATTACAATATCCACCATGATGTGAGTGCTGTCACCTGCTGCAGGGGAAATAACTTGCACTTTCTAAACATTGTGAATATGGTGCAAAGTCTAAGGCTATAAAGGCCCATCCCATACCAAGAATGATAACCATGAGAATTACAAATAAAATGTTTTAAGACATTATATGGACAAGGAGGTCCACCCCACAGCTTTGCACCTGCAAAGGTTTCAAAGAATATTACAGGATCACTGTCTTCCATTTTCAATTTAGTTTAGGGTGACTGGACTTTTCAGACTGTACGTTTTTGGTTTTACTTGCATTTTCAATAGTGAAAAAAATTATTTGGAATGGGGGATGTAGTTATAACTCTTTTTGTGGTTAGGATTTCTAGACATTCTCATGAGCCCTTTTCAAATTGCTTGGTAATGTAATGAAGTCGATTTGATAAATTATTCAAGTGCCCTACTTTCCCACTACTTTTTCAGATGAATGCCTGACTACCCTTCTTTGAGTGAATGGCAGACTACAGTTCACTTCCTTTGCTTTTTTCAATGGAGGTTGAAAAGACTTATACTTGCGCCACTAACGTTGTTTGCTATGAATTTATCTGACAGCTTGAGGTAATTACTATGCAAATTCCAGCCCCTTTTCTCAGTTTTACATCATAATCTGAAAATATCCTCCAGACTACAGTTTGTGTAAGACACTGCAAGGCATCCAGACATAGTGAGTATTCCTAGCGCTGATGTTACAGCTGCCCATTTTATTGCACTTTTTTTTGCGATTTTTAAATGATCTTTAAACGGCACATACAGATGTGGGCAGTGCTGAAAGATGGATTGGTAAGTTTGTAGCTGGAGTAAATTGCAGACTGGCACGAGCCATAAAACCCTACTTTATCTAACAGTGTCATCCTCATCATGCAACTTGCATACACATCTCTGACTGTCCCCCGTCGCCCCGGCGGGACGGGGGACATCGAAATGCTGTTTGTCCGTCCGTGCGTCCGTCCGTACGGGAACAGTGCACTTGCAATAACTTTTGACTGCTTTGATGGAGGATCACCAAATTCACAACACATATGCCTCTCGTGAAGGCCTTGCTCAAGTTCAATGATGAGCGACCTAGACCTAGTTTTCAAGGTCACTGAGCAAAAAGATGTGAGGAACTCTGTACTCGCAATAATTTTTGACAGCTTTGATGGAGGATCACCAAATTCACACCACATATGCCTCTCGTGAAGGCCTTGCTCAAGTTTAATGATGAGCGACCTAGACCTAGTTTTCAAGGTCACTGAGCAAAAAGATGTGAGGGACTCTGTACTCGCAATAATTTTTGACAGCTTTGATGGAGGATCACCAAATTCACACCACATATGCCTCTCGTGAAGGCCTTGCTCAAGTTCAATGATGATTGACCTTGACCTAGTTCTCAAGGTCACTGAGCAAAAACATGTGAAGAACACTGTACTCGCAATAACTTTTTACAGCTTTGATGGAGGATCACCAAATTCACACCACATATGCCTCTCGTGAAGGCCTTGCTCAAGTTCAATGATGAGTGACCTTGACCTAGTTTTCAAGGTCACTGAGCAAAAAGATGTGAGGAACTCTGTACTTGCAATAACGTTTGACAGCTTTGATGGAGGCTCACCAAATTCATATGACATTCTTATTGGTTTGTTAGGTAGATCTCAGCCATGGCCACAAGACTATGCCTTGGCGATGCGTCCATCATCCACAAGTCATGAAAATTGTAATCTCTCTCATGACCCTTGGTTATATTTAGCTCATATCACAATGATCCATCCCTCATCCATCTCTCTGTTCAACCAATGACCAATGAGCTACAGTGTCATTGTACTTCACATTATTAGTCGTACAGTGCACCACATTATTTTCAGCCATCAAAACAGTTTTTGCCACATGTTTCTGGTCACTTGTGCGACAGGTACACAAGGCCTTCAGGCCAGCAGGCCATTTTTACACTTTATTTTAGTGCCATTTGGAGGCAATACAATGGGCTCAAATATTATTGGCATCCCTGACTAGCAATGCACAAACAATACTTTTAACAAATTCAAAAAAATATATTTAGAGAAACACTAAATAACAACGTGAGAGATACTGTTTGACACTAATGTTTCAATGGAACCATCCAAAATCATTTACTGATTTTATTAAAAAATCAATTTCCTCCGAATTATCACAATTAATGGCACCTTTGAAGATTATTGCAAATAACATCTACCAAAATTAAACCAAGTATTAAATTCCACTTATTTAAGGTTTATCGAGGTGTTAGGGAAGTATTTTGAGCCATTACATCACTTTTTGTTTCACCAAGGTATAAAAATAAGGTAAACACAGGCAATATCCATTTGTCATTAAACACCATGATAAACAAAACAACTGTCAGTTCAAAAGAGGCAGATGGTCATAGACCTCCATAATACTGGTCATGACTGCAAGAGGATTCACAAATGATTGAATATGACACTGAACACTCTCAGGGCAATCATTAAAAAATTCCAAATTGCAGCAGGCAGAGGTTGAACTTGTGCTGAGGAGGACAAAACCAAATAAAGCACTGGGAACAGTAGCGGCTCTAGACCCGGGAATGGCGGGGCGCAGACACGTCCCTTTATGACAATTAGTCCTGGGTAGTTCGCAATCATTTTCCTTTACTGGCGCGTTTTCCAATTATCGTACTTGGTAACTTAAGACACGGTCTCTCCATATGCGATGAAACAGCGATGAAATCATTGGCTTAATTCAGCTCAGTGGCGGAACCTGAACTGAGAATTGTGACAAAACATCCGTTTAAAACAGTCCTTAGTCCTGACCATAGATATATACATAGTCCTGACCTGTTCTCAGTCATTTTCATGAGTAACCGCAGGTTCGCTTCGAGAGCACTCCGCAGTTAACAGCTGCTGCTTGTTCTCCCCGACTACGTAAGAAGACAATCATTCCTCTGGACGCTTATTTGCTGTATTTAAATCAAAGTTAGTCAAACTTTCATACCTGTCGCCTCTCACGCAAACAGCTTGAGCAGCACGCTGCCTATTAAACTGCCAAGTGCCACTTTTTATCAACCCACACAATACCGAGAGTGAAAGGCGATATTTCACTGGAACGCGGACCTGATCAATCAACGTGAAGTAGGCCTACTGGCCTATTAATAAGTAAATTTTTTTCTGTACTGAATTTCGCCCATGATTTCATCGCTGTTCGATCATATAGGCTATGGAGAGACCGTGTCTTAAGTTGCCAAGTACGATAATTGTATAACGCATCAGTAAAGGAAAATGATTTCGAACTACCCAGGACTAATTGTCATAAAGGGACATGTCTGCGCCCCGCCATTCCCGGGTCTAGAGCCGCTACTGACTGGGAACTGACCAGATCTGTGGCTGCCTGCTGGAAGCCTGCTGTGGTCAGCTCGCGGGCGTTTTCTGTGACCACCTCAACCGCTCCCTGGCTGAAAATTCAGTCCCATTGCTCTGGAAATCCTTGATTATCTGTCCAGTTGCCAAAAAGAGCAGTCCCACCTGTCACAATGACCATCGGTCTGTGGGATTAACATCCTTGGTGATGAAAGGTTTCGAGAGACTCATTCTCACTCAGCTTCAAGAAGACATCAGTATGCATGCTGACCCAGTTCAGTTTGCCTACAAACGGCACAGCGGTGTAGATGATGCTGTCCTAACCTTGCTGCATGGCGCCTACCCTCATCTTGAATAGCCTAAGTCATATGTCACACTAGTTTTTGTGGACTTTTCAAGCACGTTTAACACAGTGCAACCCCACTTGATGCGTTAAAAACTGCTCCGGATGGATGTAAACCCACACCTGATCCTCTGGATCCTCTATTTTCTCGCAGACAGACACCAGAGTGCCCGAGTCAATGGCCACCTCAGCTCATGCAGGACAGTTTCTACAGGTGCCCGATAAGGCTCTGTAATCTCACCGGTTCTTTGCACATTGTACACAAATGATTGCAGGAGCTCAAATCCCGATTTAATATAATTAAAGTAGCTGTAACACCTTTCAACCCCTTGGGGGTTAGTGTCATCTCTGAAACCTAAGTACACTCGTGTACATTGATATTTTGATGTACTGCACATATTAATAGCTTTATCACCGCTTAAACTTCCCACTCAAAATTTCCATCACTCGATGGAAACCCGACGACTGTCATGTACTGAATTAGAAGATAAACCTAAACCTAGTTGATTTTTTTCCCCCCCAACCGTGGGGAATTCAATCACAGGATTGATACCTGGAAACTACATTTCATTCCATTGTTTAAATAAACTTTCGATAAAGCCAACGCCAGCGATGGTGAACGGTTACCAGCAAAACTGATTAGTTTGCAGAAATTGGCATTTATCAATGAACGTTGCAAAAATGGGAAATTGCAAGGCGCAAACTGAACACCAAAACGCCAGAGTAATGAATAATAATGGGAGAACATATCGGAGTTAACGAGCCTTGGGGTCGGAAAAGCTTAATGTGAGGTGGCATACCCCTGGGTTATGCAGTTTGTAGTAGGAAAGGGGGAACAGTTACTATCAGGGTTCGAATTACACATTGGCTTTCAAAGGAGCCCCATTTTCCGGTGGGCACCCCTATTAAACCAGGTCACATGCACATGCATAAATACAAGTGCGTAGCAGCCCAGTCATTAACGGGGTTACTGCAAAAAATATTGTACTTATACCATTGTTAGCAGTTAATACCGCAGGTAATATTTCATTCAGGCACAAGCGAATGTCACATTTCTGGGAAGAAAACCAGAATTAAATTGGTTAAATTGGTCATTGGTCAATTGGAATTCCAGATTCAACCAATATTAAATGAAATCAGTACTTTTTCGGCTCACCTTGATGTCTGGGTACCCAGAGAAGCATTCGGGTGTGTTGACTACATCCATTCAAGAAAATTTTGAGCTTAATTTCTAGTGCTGCTGTACGTGGTAAGAGCATTCAATAGCAACAGATGTTACTGATAACATATCAGGTTGCTAGGGCATGCAAAACTTCTCCTCTACCACCATATTTGTGCATTTTTGTGCAGCTACCTCACTAGTGCATTACTTGACATAAAAGCGCGATATGATAGTAACTAGAGAAAGCACACGACGAGATGGATGAGAGCTGCAATATTTGACAATATTTAAATATATTTGAAACAATGCCACCCTTAAATGACCCATCTGAACACCGTTGGCGTCAGCCCCATAAAATGATAAATTTACTGCCGACACAGCCTTATTTCTGCCATATATCCTATATATATAAAATCGACTCTGGACTAAAACAAAAGTCAATTATAGGCCTACTTACCTACAAAAATGGCTTTTGGCAGGCTTTGCATTGAGCAAATTCCTCGAATTGCCTTGAAATTTATACAATAGCCATGAAAGTTATCATTGTACAGGTCAACTGCTATCTTAGCTTGATCTGTTACCAGCTGGCTGCATCGTTGCTTGAAGGAGGGTCGTCCGTGGTGCGGCAACTGCTAGTAAGAAAGCCGAATGAACTTAGTTTTTGCAGCTTTGCTACCCTCTCCTCCTGTAATTATTTTCTTTTTTGCTGAAGGTTTGAATGGAAGTTTGAAAATTTGCTAGTAAGTCTGATCTTCACAGTCTGCGCTCCAACTATCAGCTGTCACCCTGGTCACATGATCAAATCACATACAGGCTTGACAGACATTGGACAACACATTACCCAGAAATCACCTTGATACATTTGCAAATCAGTGTGAAAGAAAAATAAAAAAATAAAATCAAATGCAATAAAAAAAATTATTCATTTGATTTTTTTAAATTTAATTTTGATTTAAGTGTGCGCAGATTAAGCATGTAACTTTGTCATAAAATGCTATGAATTATTGTTCGTAAGAAACCCATGATAGAGATAGGCTTTATGAGGGTTTATATTTCACTGTTGTTTCGCCTCTTAGAAGTGGTAACATCACTTTAGTACTGTTAGTGGCAACTTCTTATAAGCAGTATCAGTTGAATAATTGAGAAGACCTCGCTGCTTGTGAGACTTATGTTACTTGTAGAGTATGAATGACAACGAATTATATTCGTTCCAAGGAAGCCGGAACACAGATTGGCTGATTGGCAAATTCTCAAATTCGCAGACTATTTCGGGAACTAGATGAAGATTTTGGTGGAAATTTTCCCGATCAAATAGCACACTATTCGTGTCTTCAAACAGCAAGAATAGCTGGCTAATTTGACATCGGGCTAATTTCAAAACTGCAAAATAGCGCGCTAGTTTAAAACTTCGGTCTGAAGTGAAGAGAATATGCCTACTGGCGACTCAGCTCAGCTCCTCATCCTGGCAGCTACTTTGTTGCTGAAATTCTAGTCTGAATGGTCTGAACTCTTTACTCTCGTCTGTCCGCGTCTATGCAACTGTGTTATTCTGGTTGTTACGATGTTGCAATATGCACGCAGCCAGTTCTGTTTATATGCAGGCACATTTAGTGGCCGTTTGTGGTCTCTGCTATGAAATCATATGTAAGACGATTTTTTTTTTCATTGAATAAAAAAAATAAATACTGCGAGATAAAGTGAGAAGGACAAAATGACTTCTGACAAAAAGTGGTGGGGACACGTTCCCTCGTCCCCCCCAAAACTGATGCCTATGGGCCTTGGCTTCGGAGACTAATACTGCAGATCAGAGAAACTTCTGTGATATCAGAAAGTGAGGGCGATGTTCGACATTATCACCCCAACAACTCAGTCTGCTTAGTGACTGTAGACTGCTCATGACAGGCTCCTAGTTGAGGGATTTAGCTGATAAGCATATGCTCTTCACTGGAGCACATTGGTTACCAGTTAGCTTCTGAACCAGAATTTTGAACATCTGCAGCAATCTACGAAATACGATTCAACTGACCGCTGGCTTATTATCAGAACACCAAAGAAAATAGACCATAAATCGAACAACCACAACTTTTTTCATCTTTATTGTACTCTAATGGAAATGAATCATCTTGCACCCAGACCAACCAGTCACCGATTTCATATATGCTGCACGAATAATCATGTGCATGCAGGACTTCTGATTACAGTGGAAGAGCGCATCCTATCTAATCCATCAGGTAAGAAGGTTAGCAATTGATGTTGATACAAGCTAGCTTAATAAAACCATTTACCACTGGACACATGCATCCATAACTGGTAACGCCTCCCCAATGTATTCCAGTGATGAGCATATGCTTATCAACTCAATGCCTCAAATAGGAGCCTGTGTCACGGACAGTCTACGGTCACGAAGCATGCTGTTTTTGGGGCTAATAACTTTGGACATCGCTGCGTCCATCATGCTGATGACACATCGGGTTGCAAGGTTATGCGCAGCATATGCATTGGAGATATTAAATATTAATATAAAATTCTACACCCGCTTCTCACTGACAAAACCCCCCAAAATATATTGGCGCCCCTTTTAAAGGGGCTTCAAAAACACTTAACGTGAAGAAGCTTAACGTGACTTAATGCTCCAAAACAGCAACCAATAATTGCCAAATTCCTCGCTGACATTTCTTGTCTGGAGCACCATCTCCAATCAATAAATTAAAACCGAAGAGTAAGGAATATGGTAGTTATATCAAGTTAAGTGTTTTCCCCTCTATCCGCATATATTATGAGGAAAAAATCTTAAATTTTTTACCTAAACAGCAAACAATAAACGCCAAATTCCTGTCCGACATTTCTTGTCCGGAGCACTTCCTCCAATTAAATAATTAAAACCGAAGTCCTAAAAAAACAGACATCACATTTATTGTTTTCCCCTACATTGGTGCACATTAATAAGGAAAAAGCTTAGCGTGGTTTTATCCTTGATTAAAATAAAGGTAAATAGACACGGAAGCACATTAACAGAGAAATATCAATTCATGTCACATTTTATTCAGAATTATTGGCATCCCTTTTGAATATGAGCAAAACTGGCCGTGAAAAAATGTCTTGCTGTTTATCCTTTTGGTCTTAAACTCAAAATATAAAAAAAAAGGCAAAAATGCTTTATGTGATATAAAGTATGTTTTCTTATAGGACTTCAGTATTGATTTTTTTAACAGGAGTAAGTGCTCCGGACAAGATATGTCCAAAGTGGAATTTGGATTATTGGTATTTGATTTGGAACATTAAGCCACGTTAAGATTTTTACTCAATGAGTGCCAATGGAGTGGAAAATGCTTAATGCGATATAATGTCTGTTTTCTTCGGACTTCGGCTTTGATTTTTTTAACTGGAGAAAGTGCTCTTGACAAGAAACGTCTGAGAGGAATGTAGGGCCCACAGAACTACATTTCCCATGCAGTCAACAGAAAACTGAAACAACCTTTACAGCAACACCCCCTTCCTTTACGTTTCTCAATAGAATGAGCCCAAAAACAATAAAACGGGCAACAAAACTTTTAAAACTTGGGACCCCACCCAGTCCATTCTCTCTTGGCACACTTCCCACTGAGGAGGTCACGCTCTCTCTTGGCACACTTCCAACTGAGGAGCTCACGCTTTCTTGGCTCTATCCCACTAGGAAGCCATGTTCCCCCTTGGCCTGTCCTGTAAAAGCGCAAGGACAGCACTTGTATTGGAATTTGCGCATCCTGCGCCATTTAATTTGGCCTATCTGCACAGTGCTCATATCTCTGCGAATCTCCATTTAAGTTCTCCATGGCTCTCCATGGCTTGGCTCCAGGGTATATATCAGATCTTGTCTCGCCCTACTCCACTGCACGGTCCCTAAGATCATCCAATAAACTGCTCTTGTCGGTTCCTCGGTCAAACCTGAAAACCAAAGGTGACCGCGCCTTTTCAGTCGCGGCTCCTCAACTGTGGAATAAACTACCTCTAGACATCAGGTCCTCACCTTCTCTTGCCATTTTTAAATCGCGTCTGAAAACTTATTTTTATTCTCTTTCTTTTTAATCCGCTTGTTTATCTGTCTTTGTCATGTCAAGTTTTTTCAACTGTTGCAGTTCTATGCTTGTCTTTTGACTGTCCCATTAATTGTGTGCATTTTTATCTTTATTTATTAATTTATCTGCTTCTGTCTGTTTTATATGTGTATTCTTTTATGTTGACTTCGTTTAACTGTTTATTGATTTTATAATTGTTTTAGTTTTCCCATTTTTTTTTTTTTTTTTTTTTGCCAATTGCCACTGTACAGCACTTTGGTTCAACTTTTGTTGTTTTAAATGTGCTTTATAAATAAACTTGACTTGACTTGACTTGACTTAAGTTCAGGACTGCAAATCTCATTTAACTAGCTTACGCACGGTGCAACTTATGCAACTTCAATTGGATACAGGACTTCGGATCTGCGCATCCCGCAGGACAGCCACACCAGAACTGCGTTGTTCAATGGACCTGGAGGGGAATCCCAAACAATGAACTTCAGTAAGACTAATTGAACATTCCAGGCAGTAATCCAGTTTAGTGGTTTCAACTTAAGCTGTACCGCATTTCAGTTTGCCCTTTACTGATGTTATTGCATAATCGCATTGTGTTCGTTTTCATATTTTACGAAGTCAAAGAGCCATTAATTGTTTGTCTTTACACGCGTAATATTTTCCTGGCTAACTCTAATGCTACAATTAACTAACACGCAAGCCGTTGTATGAATGATAAAACAATTAGTAATAAAAATTGCGTATGAGCTGAAGCAAACTCTTCTTGCAATTTGTTGAAGCTAAATTGATTTATCCAGCTGCGCATCGGCCTGCCTATACATTTAGTAATTCTAAGCGGCCCCTGCGCTGAAAGACGTTCTCCAAAGACAAAGGAACCCATGCCCATGAGCACGCACATGCATCCTGCACGCGCGCCAGCACACACATGCATACTAGCGAGTACACACACACACCATTGTTACTCTAGTTTGTATATACTCCTTCTGTAGATTAGCCTAGGTATGTTCTTTGTTTGTTTGTTTAATAAATTAATTTATTAAATCTGGTGTCTGTTTTGGTGCTGTAACACGAGTGAGTCTGAGTCAAAATAGCGTATGTAGAACTCCAAAAATCCATCAGATCATTAATTAAATATTTGATTTAATTATAGTTTTCTCTAATCATTAATACTTGTTATTTTAGTTATAAATTTTTGGTTATATTAGTCATTTTATGAGACTGGTTACTAAATGTGCAGGTTTCATGCTGAATCAAGTGGTTATCTTGCGGGAAGGATTATTAGGATGAAATTTCTGAATTATTCATCCTCGCTATTTTACGTATCGTGAAGGTATATTCCCCGAACATCTTGATGCCTCGTGGTTGGAACTTTAATATTTTTATTAAAGTTTTAATAAATAATAACTCATTTCATTAGTGATTAATTACATTGGATAGCCATTTAATGCCCTTTCTAAGCTGCTGCATCTATAGGAATTAGGTGCTTATCAGTTGCTGTTTTGGTACATTAAGCCTCGTTAAGCTTTTTTCATGTTAAGCTTATCCGGCATATTTCCAAATCGCAACATTGTCATGTGGCATATCCACATTTCGCGAAGAAACTCGGCTAAAAGCTCATGCAGACCATTTGTACCTCAACCGAACATAATTCAAACACCAAGCAAGTAAACAAGCACGCAGCAAAACATAGGATAAAATCATATCAGCACTGAATCACCAGAATTTTTCCTGAATTATATGCATAAAATATGCTATGCATTGAAACAATACCTCAAATGAAAGAGGAAAGTCCACAGAATCTCACGATATGAGCCCTGTCATTTTAAACCGACACTGCACTCAAAGAACAGCAGGCATACACTTTACAGTCTACAGAGATGAGCAAAAAAATTATTACGTATGATATTTTGTAATATAAAACTGCTCGAGGGTAAATCTGCGCTTGCTATTGTTAGCCCAATGTGTTCGTGTTATAACGAAAATAGATATCCTAGCATTTTCTTTCCCAGGGCATTGCTTCAAAGATCTCAGCTCCTCAGCATTGCTTGCTTGCAATGTATTTTCCTCTCTGCGATCGGCTTGTAACGCTGTCAGTAAGACTATGCCTATAGCCATTTGATTTTATGGGTTGTGATGTTTCCAACGAACTCTAAACACCTTAATTGCAGAAACCTAGCCTGAGCTACAGCTTTGCGTTCCCTGTGCGTCAAACTGAGTCCATGGGCCATTTGCATGTACTTGAATAGCGCAACAATATAAATGCATAACTAGTTTGTTTGAGGTATTGTCCGAATAATTACCCGCTAAATATTCAACATTAATTTTCAAAGTCGTTTTCTGACAGAATCATTGCACTATTCAGCACAAATACTGAGACTACAACAGTACAGTACGTATTTTCTTTACAATTTGTTAAATTGGCAATTTTACCAACTCCGTATTGTCAGTTGGCGTAGCCTAATGGCTAGAGTGCTTCTACAAATAATCACTGGGGTTTTTGTTATTCTAACATTTATTTAACATTTTTTCACATTGCTTTTGTATTTATAATTTTATTTCTTTGTTTTGTTTTTTAATAAATCTGCTCCAGTGGAGTCAAACGTCATATTCATTGTATGTATTATCTTTGAACGGGAAATTGTATAGGCAACAAAACTGCCAGAAATAATAATAATTTTTTTTTCCATTCTAAAATTTAAAAAGTGTTGTATTTCGATGGAATGTATGCCTGTAGTGACATATTAGTGAAATTTTACAGTTTTACAGGTTGGTATTTGAGAAATCTGAAATGGAACACAAGGTACCTGAATTGCCAAATTGGAGAAGCCACCTAGACATTCCTCTCTAATTTTGCTCTGATTTACCTGATCAGAATAAATTTTGGCGCAGACAAAAATGAGATTCTGTGCTTTTTAGAGGTTTCAGACTGCATCTCAAATTTTCAAGGGATAGAAGTAAAACTTTGAAAGATCTCATTTTGCACCTAACATTTATACTGTGTTCCATCTCCATTTACTCTGACTCAGTGACGTACATAGTGATTTTTAGACCTGGGCAGAAATCCCAAATGTTTTTGCCTTTATTATGATACCAAGATTAATCAAATGGACCAAGCAATTGCAGAGATATACTCATTTCATTTTGGGCTTGCCATTTTCAAAAAAGAGACTCAGGGCTTAAGGGGTTAATTTATTTAAGAGTATTTATTTACAAGCCCAGTTACTGCTTTTGTGCTGCCTCAGCAGGGTGTATGGAATTTATGTGGTATGTTGTGCTGTGGAGAATTGTGATATTGTGTTATGTGATATTGTATATGCATTGATGCTTCCTCACAAATGAAGTTCCTCGCAGAAAAATAAAGTTATTTGAATATAATTGAAAGGTATGGAACTGTTTAAAACCTCAAGGGTAGAGTATGCAACTGTATGTTGCCCCTCAGGATACCGAGGAGGATGGTGAGAGAAGCAATAAAATCCCCAAGAATCACTGTGAAGGAATTGCGGGCTGTGAAGTTTCAAAAAGCACTATCAGGCACCTTCGCTACCTCAATTTGCTTTGGAAAGAAAGAAGAAAGCCTTTTCTGACCAGAAGACACAGAAGTAAGCGCTTGGAGTTTGCCAAAAGTCAATTCAATTATGTATGATACGCGGTGCTTTTGTCAGATGAGACCAAAATAGCACTTTTCAGTCAGATACAGCATCAGCATGTTTGGCGTTGAAACAAAGATACATACAAGTACCTCATACCCATGGGGAAATATGATGGTGGGTCAGTCATATTTTCAGGCTGTTTTAATTTAAGCGGTCCAATGACACTGTTTAAGATTAATGGTATAATGAATTTGTCGAAGTATCTGGATAGTTTGGCTTCTGGTTGTCTCCACCAGAAGGTTGGGACTTGGTTGTATGTGGACTTTTCCAGCAAGACAATGAACCAAAGCATACCTCAAGATCCACACAGAAATGATTCTGTTACCACCAATCAACATTCTGCAAATGCCATCTCAGTCGCCGGACGTCAATCCAATCGAAAACCTGTGGACCTGAGTTGAAGAGAGCAGTTGATAAACATAATCCCAACAATGTGAAGGATCTTGAAGGGATCTCAGTAAAAAGGTTCAGAATTCCCCCAAAAGTGTGCCTTAATCCTGTAAAAATAAAAGGAAAAGACTGCATGTTGCTATATTTGCCAGAGGTGGTTGCACTAAGTACTAAATGAGAGGAACTGTGCCATTTGGCTGCTGAGCAAGGCCCTTAACCCCAAAACTGCTTCAGGGGCTTAAACCCACTTTCTCTCTTTCCCTCCTCCCTTGCAACTATTCTATTGGAGATTTCTCTAATAGGATATCTTTGAAAAAGACCAAAAATTCACAAACGAACCATTGGAGAAGTAAAAAAAAAAAAAACAATATAAATTAAATAATATCATTTGCAAGTTAATCCTGATTCAGAATGCCTATTTGAGAAATACTTTCATTTATTAATAATTATATGAAACCAACATCCCATGTATTTAATGCATAAAGATTTACACCAAGGTTAAGGTTTCCTAATTATTGGCACCCCTGGTTTAACACTATGGAACTCTTCTGGCAACATGAGGTCTTATGTTGCAATATTTGGCAAGATTGGGAACACATTCTGAGGTATTTTGGAGCACACTCTACATACCCCAAAATTACACTTGACAGTCTCAACTTTAAGTGCTCATCTGTATTGTTTTGAACAGTCTCTATTTCCAGTGAGCTAAAGTATGCTGTCAACTTCACTGCAAAATATCTTCCTGTTTTTTTTCTTAACCTCTGGAAGTAAAGCTGTATCAATCTCCAATTAGATGGCTACTAACCAGTCCTTAACTTCCTTCCCCCTAGTTGCAGGCAGAAGCTGTATTTGGAGAACCTTCCCAACACAAGTATAATAATCCCCTTCCACAACGAGGGCTGGTCTACCTTGCTGCGGACAGTGCATAGTGTTTCACACCGTTCGCCTGACCACCTAATCGCAGAGATCATCCTCGTAGATGACTTCAGTGATAGAGGTAGGCACTGCTTGTGGTTTCTTTTTAGAGGGTACATGTATTCACTACTCATCTATATACTGCCATACTGTGATGTTCCAAGACAGGATTCGATGGGATTCTTCATTACCAAAGGGCCTTTGAAAGTCAATAATTCTTGCACACACTGCCCTGGAATCATTTTTTACCTGCACACCCCAGCTCCCTGTTTATCGATGATTTTGAGTACTTCCGCTAACCATCTAAGTTGGGCAGAGTTTACGTATTCACCCATGTCTGCTTGTTTGTCTGTTTTTTTTTTTTGTTCGAACAATATCTCTTAAATCTTCACAATCAATTTCAATGATATTTTGAAGAAGTGTGGACCATGGCCAAATGAAAATATTTCACATTTTTCACCATTGTCGTATTACCAGACAGACTAGAATAAATGTCATAAATCTTAACATCTGCTTGTTGGTTGTAAAGTTCCAGATGCCTTGGCAGTGTCTGAGTGCTTCCTGGTTCTCCCTTGTATCCACTGGGTTGTGGTAAATAATGCTCAGATCTCCTGCTTGTTATGTGGCAATTATTTTCTCTCACTTCTCTTGTCACACTGCTCTCTGACTCTGAAATAGAAAATTGCAGGTTTATTTGCAGGTCAGGCTTTCGCTAGTTCGCATATGGTCATGGTCTCCCCTTCGACAGTGAAGGGCTGGACCTCAGTGGAATCTCATGTCACTGACCAAGAGTAGCAGAAAGCCTCCATTCGCATATCGGTCATACGTACAGAACCGCCGTGACCCATGCATTTACATGCGCATTTCATTTTCCACATTAGAGCCCCAGGCCAAAGATGCCTAGCCTACAGTGGAAGAATTCCTGTCTCTCTCCTATTCTGAGTCCATTACAGATGGATGTCATGAAATCGCTTGAAAGTGTCATTGGACAGTGGCACAATTACAAGATACTGTATTTTGGAGTTGGGGAGAGGGAGGAATGAGGGGGAGCAGCTGATGGAAAACCACAGACGAAAAAGCAGGATTTGTTCTCAAAGTGAACTGATGCTTTATGCGAGTGCTACTGTTGTGCTAATGAAGCTGGGAAAAGGGACGGCAGCTTCAGTGAAGGACATTTGTTAGCACTGGGCTCCCCATGTGAACGGCTAACAGCACGTGATGTATAAACTCACTGTAGTCATGAAATGTCTGCGAGGGCCACCAGATGGGTCACAGCTGGTGCCGAACAAATAAAATAAACATTAATTGTCAAGGCTCAATGAGAGGAACCTGTGATTTGGAAGTTAGTTTGCATTTGTCTGTCTCCATATCAGTCACTGTCTTTTCAAGGTAAGAAGAAATTTCTGCTTCAAATAGAGCTTACCTTCTGTCTTCTGTCTTCGCTGCAACTGTACAATAAGCATTGTGCACAACAATATGTCCGTTCCTGGGTATCAAGCTTTGACAGATTTCGCTGATTGCTACAGCAGAGGAGCTTTGAGTTACACAGAACCAAGGCAGCACTGCAGTAAAAACAGTGGTTTGCTGCTTTCTGAGAGGCAAACTGTGAGGATATGTCACAACAGTTTTCTCAGTAAATATATGTCCTATGTCAGTGCAGCTGGCGTCCACAACATGTATACAAATCAGTCTTAGCAAGGTGATGGGCCTTCACGAGCTGTCAGATCACTTCAACATGCCCCAGCATATAGTCCACAAGTAATTTTACTAGAAGGATGGAGTACCTTTATCCAAGCACGGTTCCCTTATTTGGTGTTTTGATGATTGTGAAAAAGAGTTCTATGTAACATTTTGTACCAAAATCTCCACCATGAGTACAGCTGGTTTGAGATCTGGTGACTGTGAAGGTTGCGGTGCGTGCTTAGGATCATTTTCATTCACATAAAACCATTTAGTGACCCCTTGTGCCCTGCGGGGCTTGGGTCATTGTCATCCTTGAAGAGATCACTCCCATCCTGTGAGGAATGTTTCAACATAGGCGAGGAAGGAAATTGCCCAGAGTAACTCTGTATTGATTTTCAGAGACGCTTCCACCTTAGGGGAAGAAAATTAATAGAGACATCTGCCTACATTATGTGTGTTTATTCAGGTTTTTTTTTTCCTCTGGTCATCTGATTGTATATCTTTATATCTATAATGTTATATCTATAATTGGGGTGCAACGGATCAAAAAACTCTCGGTTCGGATCGTATCACGGATTTGAGTCAAGAATCTAATCACTTTTTGGATCAACAAAAAAAAAAAAAAAACAGACAAATATAACTTTGTCCTCCATTTATTTTGTAAAACACTTCTGCCCATTAAATAAAAAAAAAACTTAAAATTATATTTGAAAAATTAAAATGCAATTTAAGGCATGATACCTTCTTCTTTTAAACATGGACCATGAATGAAAAATAACTTAAAGTGCACTAAGCCATGATACTTCATGATACCGTCTCTTTATACATGGACAGTGATTTAAAAACTAGCCGATGTCCACATCATAAAAAAGAAGAAAAGAAAGAAAGCAAAGTATACCTCTGCTTATAATTTAAAATTCTTTCTCAAAAATCTAAGGATGTCGACATTGTCTGTGGAGAGTATAGACCTCTTAGGAGTCACTATGTCCACTGCAATAGAGAATTCCCTCTTGGTAGGTACTGAAGTTCCAGGCACAGTGAGATAGCATCTTGCCATCTTGGCAATGTGGGGGTATTTACATTCATTGCTTTTCTACCATGTCAGTGGATCACCATCCACTGGAATGCCGCATTTATAAACATAAATAGCCATTGAACAGCACATATTTGCATGAATTCGAGTCAACCTTTTTTTCCAGCAATGCAACTTAATTTATTTTAAGATTACACTTCATCAAAATGTTTCCAAAAGAATAGGCTAGCCTACTTTTGCAGGGAAGTGCAGCAAAGGGATAATAATGTAGGCTTTCAAATTACTAACGCTCTTGCGTCAAAGCGTTGGTAATTGAATAATTTAGTAAATTGGTTATTAGTGCATTATGAAAGTTCACCTCACGGCATGCATTTAAAATCAATTCAAATGCAAGCTATGCATCAAACTTTCATGTTGTCAAAATCATTTATTGGGTCTTTATAGTCCGGCTTCTGGAAAGTTGTACGGAGGCTACAATATGAGATTGTATGAACAGCTATTATCCAGTTAATCATAAACAAAATCTAAACCTTATCTAAACAACAACTTCTGCAGCATTTGCTACTTTATATTCTACTAGAATCAGAGATGCCATCTCTCGTCTCATAGTGGCATTCACGTTTCTGTGCCATAGTCAGCAATTATTCTATCAACACTCACTGAAAAAATTCACTCGCGGAAATTAAGTCTGTGCATAAAGTTAATCAGTTTCACGTGCATTACAGTGGATTTCCCCACTAGAGACACGGAAATTGATTATGACCCGAGAATTCTCACGCTTGTCTTTATTGCGGGATTGAAAGCAATGGAATTGCATAAAGACGTTTCAAATGGTCTTGTTTCCTTTACACAATTTAAACAATCATGAAACACATGCACTGTTTCCAATCCCTGAGTAAAGAGAAGCAGAGAAGTCCGGAGTCATAATCGCTTCCACGTTACTTGTGGTGAGGTCCACCTTTACGCAAGTGAAACTGAAACTTCAATACACAAGGATTTTAATTCCGCGTGAGAATCTCATTAATAAGCGTTCATTGAATAATTGCGGACTATGGTGAATAAGCCTTAAAAATGCGTGAGACCTACGCCAAAAGCATGAGACTTAGCATCTCTGTAGAATGTAGAATTTCAAGAAAATTCTGTTAATTGCCGTTTATGCGATCTCATTATAGCCTTCCGCTGATGCAAAGCTTTGTCTTAATCATCAAGGGTAATTGGTAAAGTATCTTATCAGTAGCCTACGTGCTCAGTTATTTAATTAAACTAACTGTCCCATTCTAAATTAGAAACAGGTTGAGGGTTAACCTGCATTATGGTAATGTCACTGGCTGTAGACACATTTATTTTTACGAAAGCAAACTTAACACTCAGACCTCAGTCGGCAAAACCGCATTTAATAGGGATCTCTCTTAGGCGTATCAAGTAGGACAGCGACAGAAAAATATATGCCATTTTGTGAGCAATATGAATTCAGAAGCTTCTAGAGACGTTGCCGTTTTCTGTCACAATTAACATGGATGGGGAAATGCTTGATAATTGCAATGAACAAAGCAAGATGAGGGGAGCAGGATAGTAATTCTATCGACTGATTCTCACATCTAAATGAATAAACCCCAAGTTGCTTATTGGGAAACGTAAATGGGGAACAGGTTTCGAGAAGGTATGGTGAAAGCAGGGCTAGGTAATCCTCCGATGGCAAGACCCGGGTGCAAGAGTTTAAAGATCAGCTAAAACGCTACAATGAGAGATGGAGTTCAGGCAAGGTTTTTTTTTTTTTGTAATTCTTTAGATTATTAGTATTCTTCCTATTCAACATTGTAGTGCAGTTATGTCTGTCAGCGCTTCTCTATCACTTCATAATCATTAATGGCAACAGGCTAAATTGCTTGATTTCAATTTGGAGCATATTATACAGGAGCAGATTTAGGGTTGGCCAGTTGAGCCTTAAAAGGCGATGGAAGCTGCTCAACTCGCTGACAATTAGAGGAGTTCTAATCTGAATTCTCTTCCCGGAAACACTTCAAATGATTGTCGTTTATTTCAGACTGCTTGTATGTTTCAAGAAGAAATGGGACGCAACTGTGTACACGCACCCCATAGCGGCAAGTTGTCTCATTTCGCTTTAAGATCATCGCGATTCGATAACTTACCACAACCTTTTTTTTTTCATCAACCAATCCGCGGATCATGTGCATACCTAACCGTGAAGAGGGATCCGTATGGATCGCAGATCAACGATGATCCGTTGCACCACTAATCAGTAACATTTTGTGTACAATAATGTCCTGTGGCACTGGCCACTTGCAGAGACGATCCTGCTTCACCAGGGGACTGGCCCGAGCCACTCAAGTGTCTCGAGACTGGCTCATGGCAGTGGCTTGCCATTGCGGTAACTGTCCTGCTCCACTAGGGAACTGGCAAGGACCACTGAACGAGTGTCTCAATACAGTGGGATTTTGCTGTCCTTACTGGCCTAGCACTGAGGAAAGTGGCTCGAGACAGCAGTAACCTGTGGTCTCGGAACCACCGACAGTGCAGTCCATGATCAGAATACTGCAATTACATTGTAAATGCCTGCCTTACTCTCAGCTTAACTATTGGCCGACTCATTTATCTAGTCCACCATATTGATAAATAAATCGTTATGAATGTCAGTCGAAATATTTGAACCCGATAAAAAAAGCTAGTGTGGTCTAACAATAAGAAGCCCGCCACTTTTTATTGCATTAATTTGGCATATCAATACCTTCCTATGACACCTAACAAAACCCAATGAATATAAAGTAGAAATACCTGAGATTGTGTATTATTTAAAAATTAAACAAAATAAATATTAACCATTATCTTTACTTCAGAAACACTGGGTTTCACCTGCAATCCTGTACAATGTATGTAAGTCCCAAAGGATATCTTGTGTTGTGCTCATGTTTCTGAGATCCTAGCCATCACTGAACAGCTGACAGAAAGCTAGAGTGGTAGTCGTTGGAAGCAGATGGGCTCAGTGAAGATAATGTAATGTCAGCTTAGCTTAGCATAATAAATTAGTCGTTCACACGAGAGGAGAGGAGAGTGATGCATCGTGGAGAGGTAGATATCGGAAATTTATCTTTTTCATCACTTGAGCTGCCAGACTTTGGCACTGCACTCCGCACTTTTTAGATATCGCAGCCGCATTTTCCTTAGTTTGTTATGGTACTGCTCTGTTGTTCTGCGATATGTAAATAAGAATGTAAATACTCGCAAATTATTCCATAAATCTCTGCATTTCTGTTTGTTGTATCCAGTAGTGATTGTATGTTTTCCTTGGCCAAAATTTCAAGCAAGCATTTAATTTCTTTGTTTGACCAGAAAGATCCTTTTGCTGATGTTTGTTAGAACAAAAGAGTCGAATAGTTAAGAAATCACCTAACAGTCCACTTTCGTGCGTGCTCAAGTATGGTTTCTGGCACATTTGGTACTAGTACGAATGAACCATCCTCGAGACGACCTCTTCCAAGCGGACTCGCGTACTGTGCCCAAGCAGGGTACGCTTATGTTCACACTTACCAAATGGACTAGTGCAGGGGTTCCCAAACTTTTCCAAATCAGGGCCCACTTGAAAATCTAAAAAATGTCCGCGGCCCACCTTTGTCCTATAAACAGTACATAGACGAAATTATGCATTCTCAGAACACTTAACAGCAACAATAATTGTTGTTGTTGTTGTTGTTGTGAAGAAAATAAAATAAATCAAAAACAACAATAATTGTTGTTGTTGTTTTTATTTATTTATTATTATTATTATTATTATTATTATTATTATTATTATTATTATAAAGATTCGGGATTGAAATAAAAGCAGAGGGATAAAGGAAGCCCAAACTTTTAATCTGTGGTGTACACACAAGACAGAATTAATTATCGTACACTGTACATGCTCCTCCGATTATGACCCCCGGTCATGATGACCAGAAAGCTATGTTCAGATCATAAACTATATAAGGTTCCTAAAATATTGTTGGTCAATAACACTCAATAGGTTATTACTTCTAAATATTTTTTTAAATTGCGCAATAAATATTTTACAATAAAAATAATAAAAAATTATATTTGCAAAAATGAATCATATTTTTAATGACCTCTCATGGCCCACCTGCAGTGGGGCCACGGCCCACACTTTGGGAATCACTGGACTAATGGGCAGTGCATGCTGAATGGAGCTGCTGAAGTTGTAACTTTTGTCTTGGGGTTAGAGTTAGCTGTTCTTGATCCGCGCCTTGGAAGATGGTCGGTCTACATCGTGTCCGAAACGTTCATGCATCCCAATGGGCAACATGTCTGTCTCCAAAATGGGTTGCACCTGGGCAGCCAGGTCTTGAGAGGTTGTTTAATTAGTTCATCTGTTTGAGAGAGGCCTATAAATTTCTTGGTTGACCAAGTAACCAAGAGAGAACTGTCACTGAGAGAACGTTTTTGGTAGTGCTGCCACGATGGCCTAACTAAAATCTGGAAAGCCTACTCCGTAAGAGCCTCAGGTCCGTGCTGAAGCCATTGCCTTGGGCAGGGCAGGGAAAACTTGCAGGGAGGTAGCTCAGGACCTTGGCAGAAGCATACGGTGAGTGAAGAAGTGGTGGCAGAGACACCAGAGTTGTGACTCCCTTGAAAATGAGCCCCATGCAGGTCGCCGCTCAGTACCGAGTTCCAGGGCCAACGACCTCATCCGAAAGGCCAAGGGAAAGAGGCACCAATCCTGCCTCAGACTCAGTCGAAGACTGAAATATCTTGCGGAAGCAGTCTGTAAGAGTATCATCCTTTTTTTTTTACTGAAAAACTGGGTCTGAGAGCATACAGAAAACAGTGGATTCCTCGCCTTACTAAACTGCAAAAGGAGAAGCTGGCTTTGACAAAGAAGTATGCCACAATGACCCTAAGACACTGGGAAAACTGGGTTCTCTCTGATGAGTGCCCACTCTATATATTTCCAACTCCCAACAGCCAAAACGACCGCATCTACAACGACGATCGAAAGAAAGTGCCAACTTCTGAACAAGTCAAGTTCAGTGCCCATTGCATGGTCTGGGGGGAGATGTCATCTTCAGGGCTGTTGGAGTTGCATGTTGTACCCCAGGCAGGGCTTAAAGTTCTCCCTCCTGGGGACGGATTTCTGTCCTGGAGATTCCCTAGGGGCTATTTATGAGATCGATGCACATTTGCAAAGAAAAAAGTTATATTGGGGGGGGGGTGTCTAGCCATGGCCGCGATGTCAATGAAAAAAATGTTAAAATGCTGCATATACTTGCTAGTGAGGTGATTTCCAAACTGTGATGCATCCCTCCCCAAGGAAATAATGTAAATTTAAACATCTATGAAGATACGCAGCTCAGAGTGCACTCAGTAGGGTGCCGCTGGCTGCTGAGCTCTGATGTAACCTGTAACCAAGCATTATCTTAGCGTCAACTAGCTAGCGTTTGTTGTGTCGTGTTGGAGTAACTTAAATGGCAGATTAGCAATGTGACTTCATGATTCATAGTGCTGCGGATTTTAACGGTGAAGTTATGAAATTCACTCAGTATGGATGACAGTGTCCAAAAGATGAAATCACAGGGAATAATGGCAGTCAGTGGATTTTTTCTTAAACATCGAAAGTGGATTACACCACGTGAACATCAAGTATGATCTAAATATATAACGTTAGCCTGTATTTACTGGGAAGGTAGCAGTGGCCAAATCCCAGTGACGGTCCGTTGGCAGAAACACAGGGCCAGCAATAACCTCACCTTTCACTTCTTAATGACAGACACCTCTCGCAGTTTACCTCCCCGATTAGAAACAGTTGCTCAGACTGGAAGACGAGAATCTAATTTATTTTTGAAAGCTTTGTTATACATTGCGTTATGAAATTATACGTCGTTTACTTCCGCACAACAATGGCTAGGGAAATATCAATAGCCTAAGTCTTTATAATTTCTGGATTTGCGTAAATTAGTTCGCGAGGTTCATTAAGCAATAAGCCATGAGAATCCGTTCTATAGTCTGAAAGTAGTGACAGCTAAAGAGCGTTGTTAGGTACGATGCACAGCTGAGTGATAACGAAAATAATTGCTGCCGAGTCTGCGAAAGTTTCGGATTTTTTCAGATTGTCATCCTTGTGGAATCACATCAACTATATCAACAAAGCCAATCGCTTTTTCATTAACATTTCTTAATCATTACTTGTCACGCATTGGTGGTGGCTGTTCTGTTAACTGTTTGATTGTTAATCAGGCAAACCTGATCGCAAACAGTTTAAGAGCAATTATCCGGGAAAGGTAATGTTACTGAAGGCCTTCCTGACATCTGACGGTACGCCACTGCCAAATCCTCATCATAGAAGCGCACCAAAACGTTCAGCACACGGTCCATGTTTGTATTGGTGGCCTCGTCAGCATTTAGAGAAAAATAAATCATGTTCAACTTGTCTGATAACTGTTTTTTTATCTGAGTGGAAATTCCATGGATGTACTCATATGACGCCTGTGTGTTTTAGTTTTAGTAGACCATGTACTAGTGAACTGTACCGTTATGAAACTGTATGAAACAGCAAACTTCTAATAAAGTCATCAATCAATGACTGTGCAACTGTGAACGAAAGGTCGTGCTCTGCAATAAATGTGCAGATACGCACTTTATGATTGCACACACGATCGGTCTTTGATTCGTTGTTGTTATGTATTCTTACGTTATTTTGCATTAAAAAAGCATTGTTACGTGTGCAAATCTACTATTCTGGGTAATGTTTTAGATCAACCGCGTCTGCAACTACTGTATCATGATTGGTTGGTGTATTCACCGCGTTGCATTGTTTGACTCAAAATATTACCCACGTGTGCTGTCACTGCTGTGGTACCGGTTCAGTCTGCGAAAAATCATGGAGCGGTTAGTTGTGAAGGAAGGATCAGACGTGACTAATATTGACAGCACTGTCAAAAACAAATGGAGGTGGGCTTGGTTGGATGAGATAGGTGACACAGGAAAGCCATTCAGGTCCTGGTGTCAAAAATTGAAGGAACCAGGAGCCTGTTTCTGTTGTGTTTGCAACAGAAAGCTGTTGTACGGTTCAAACGGCAAAAAAAGCTTTTCAAGCACAACAATGAACCAGGTCACAGGGCTGCTGTCAGAGCTCTCCAACACTGTACAGTACTACCAGGCGCGTCAATAACGAGTGAGGATGCTCGCCAATCAATGACAGATCGTGTGTGCAATCATAAAGTGCGTATCTGCACATTTATTGCAGAGCACGATCTTTCGTTCACAGTAGCACAGCCACTTGCTGAACTGACTAAAACTGTTGCACAGGACAAAAATGCACTGTCTAGATTAACAGTTTCAAACACACAGGCGTCATATGTGTGCACTCACGGAATCTCCACTCAGATAAAAAAGCAGTTATCTGACAAGCTGAACAACATTTATTTTTCCCTAAATGTTGATGAGGCCACCAATACAAGCATGGACCGTGTGCTGAACGTTTTGGTGCGCTATTATGATGAGGATTTGGGCAAAGTTGTTACTCATCACTTGGCCTCAAGAAAAGCCAATATTGCTGATACAACAACCCTCACAATCGAGCTGACAGATGTCATAAAATCCTATCGCCTAAACTGGAACCAAGCTGTCAGCATTCTGCTGGACAACTGTGCTGTCATGAGAGGAAAGAAGGCTGGAGTGGAGACAATGGTCAGGAAGGAGAACCCTGCATTGCTTGATATCAGTGGAGATACAGTGCACATGGTATGCACTGCTCAGCAGTGTGTAAGAAGAATAACATGATTAGACTGTTTTGCTAGACTAGTGTTAACTAAGTCTGAGCAGGTGCAGTTAGTATATTAAAGATTTGTCAATATTGCCAATGCAACATTACAGCCTGGTAATACTACTTTTTCTCTGGACTGGCATTTTTATTTAAAAGGTTGTAACAGCTTGCCTCCATTTTGTGTAAGTCAACATACAATTTGCTCCCACCCTAAAAAGCGTGTGGGGACTGGGGACCCCCCTAAATACATGCGGTCTGTGAGCATTTCATGCAGGAAAACCACAAAATTTGCGCCGTGGGCCCTGTGGGTACTTCGCGCCCGCGCATGAGTACTCAAAAAAAATTGCCAAGGTTGGCAGGTCTGCTGCTACGCACTTTTGCTTTAAAGTCCTACAGTAATTTTAATATTTGAAATGGACCAGACTAGCAATAGACAGACTACAACTTCAGCAGGTGTTTGTGTTAAAATGAAGCCCGAATTGTACACATTCACAATTAAGGCATTTGAGAACTGTGAAGTAGCATATCATCAAATTAATTGGTGTTTGCTGGGCGCACAATGTTGTTTATATTTCTCTTATATTGCCATTGTCTCAGACAGGGGCCAGGGCTAGACAATTGCAAGCTTAGAGCCCCTTTCAGAATGTCTTATCCCACGTCTGAAATTTTCAGTCCTGGGATTTTTTTTTGCTTTCAGCCCTTACCCCAGGGCACCACCATCAATGCTGAGTATTATGTCAGGAACATTCTCCAGCCAGTGCTACTTCCCATACTCACCAGAAAAAAGAAATCGGGCCATGTCACTGCTAGAAAGATGTTCAACAGGTGTGCGGAAAGGGTCTTCATACGAGATGGCGCCCCCGCACATACTGCTTGTTCAACTCAGCACTGGTGTTCTGAGCAGCCTCCTGGCTTTCTGCGCAAAGAGGAATGGCCACCCAACTCCCCCCCCAACTTCCGTTCTAAACAACTTAGTGCATTCTGTGCCCCACAGGCTAAGGGCAGTAATTAAGATACAGGGGGGATACACTGACTTTTGAATAAATGCATTCTGCTGAATATTCACAATCTGAGTTAACTTTTTCTGTGGTGCAGGACACAGTGTAATCTGGGCCCAGGACAGCGTCTGAATTGGAGTAGTTGGTAAATTTCTTGGAATACTTTGTTTCGGTTGAATGATTTCAGAAGAGATGAATTTGGCATTTGACAAATGAGCTTGAGCTCTGACTCCGGAATCTGAGTTGCTAGGTAAGTTGAAACTTTGTTCAGCAAACAAGATAAAATGTTAACTTAGCGAGCAGCTGGTCGGAGAGAATGTAGGTCCAGTATAATACTGTTCAGGGAGAATGCGGATCCGGAAGAATACTAGTCAGGCAGAATGCTGGTTACGTTGAAAGAGACAGACGAGGATTGTAGAATGAAGGTGGTATAAATAGGCTGGTTGGTTTGGATGTGGATAAATGGAGTGACGTTTTTAGGCGTGATCTGGTTCACTAATCTGCGTTTACGACTCCATTATGAAATTACAGCTATATATCACATGACTGTGACCTCATAACTGTCTCTAGCATACTGCGGGGTCACACTGTGACCAAAGGGTTTGACTGTGACCTGTTGGATGTTTTGATCCTTGTCATTTCCACTGACTGCTATCCCGGAGCTTGTTTCAACCTGCAGATGGTGTCATATATCTCAGTCTCAGGCTCCTTGGCCTGTGACAAGCAGTAGCTGTAACAAGACACTAATTTGCACCACTGTCATACTTACCACAGCAACCTCCCCAGCAGTATAGAAGCTTTTAGCGAGCCCAAAACAATTCCACTGTGTGCCCCTTCACTGTGACCTTTTTAAAAGTCAAAAGACACCAGTGTGGTGTTAGCCTGGTTACCTAGCGTGTGAGTGACATAAAGGTCAAGTCTGTTGGCAGCCTGCTCTGCCATGCCTCCTGGGGGTGCTTTACAGAGCAGGGCCCGCTGCCACAGAGCCATAAAATCCTCTGTAAGGATCTCCCATTGTGCTGGAATCATATTTGAGTAGTATGCAGTCTTCCGCAGACTCAAATTGTCAAAGCTCAATTTGTTCAGCTTTTTCTGTCATTTCTCAGTAGGTGAACTGACCAGGGGATGGTGTGCTTAAGCCAGCAGCCATTACTCCCTGCAAAGTGAGTATCGCTAATACTTCAATTGGTGACCATCTGGGAATACCAAGTTGCAGCCAGCTTGAAGTGGTGTAGTCCAGTGTGGAGTCATCTTTCAACAAGTCATTAACCCCAACCCCTAAGCACTGTGCAGCCGGAGAAACTGTCTTTTGAATGAGACTGCAAAGCAGGATCTTGCTTAAGTGGCGTTTTCAGCCTAATGTGGAGCAATCTTCCCTCTGGGTATTAACTCAAAACGGTCGGAATCTTTTGGACAAGACTTTACATTTAGATCCTGCTTAACTATTGGTCATTTAACATTTTATGATAGTTATCACATAGTTTTATTGGGACTTCATGTTTTGTTTTGCCAAATTCCATCGGGTTATCATTAGACATTCTCTGAAACCACTTATTTAGCAAGCGTTTATGTGCATAAATGCAGATTCATAGAGCAAAACCTCCTGACTAATCATGCATGTCCCCTGTTAAATGCATAAAACATGCACCTTTTGTTTCCTTCTACACATCTTTTGGTGAATGGATGGCTGGAAATTTTTATTCAGCGGAAAAGCTCTATGATTAAAGATTAATGAATTTATTTTACATTTTCACCTCATTATTGTATGACTCTGAGTTGTCATCTGTTGTTCTCCTCAAAACAAGCGTGGGAGCGCATCACATTCTATTCACTCAGATACTCGTATCTTTGGGCAATTTAGAGTCTCCTGTCACCTGATATGCATGTCTTTGGACTGTGGGAGGAAACCAAAGAACCTGGAGTAAAACCGTACGAATGCAGTGGCCTGTATCCTGAAGTCAAGTGTTAAGTGCAGTTTAACTTAGAACCTGTTCTAAGTATGGTTTAAGTCAAGTGTATTTTTCAATTCTATTGAGGTTTTATATTCACTGTCTGATATGCGGTTTTACTTAGACCGTGAAGCGTGGTCTAACTTTGCTCACGTTTTTAAATTAGGTGTAGGGGTTCTCAAAAAAGAAAAATGACACAGCACTCTTCCATCAAAATTTCAAAAAGCCTTTATTAAAGTGGCTTATCCATGTGGATTAATAAAACACTAACGCGTTTTGGCTTCTGCCTTCATCAGAGTGTTTCACTTGAATATTTAAAAAAAAAAAATAAAGTTTCAGTTTGAACATCTTGCCTTTGTAGTGTACTCAATTGAATATAGGTCGAAAAGGATTTGTAAATCAATGCAGTCTGCTTTGAAGTTTCCAACTTCATTTGAATTGGGGTTGGTGCAAGTAAGTGTTTTCCCCAGCTTCCCAATTAACCTTACGGCAAGGGTGCCTCATCTTATCCATAAACTGGCTGCTCTCCGATTAGACTGGACATCCTTCCCATATGACTTAGATTTCAATGATTTAGCTCACAGTTCAAACACTGGTCACACAGATTACAAGCAGAAATTGCAGAAACGTGAGCAGAAGTAGTTGTTGACATTGTCTCCAGGGCAATTAGACTCAGGTGTTGTGATTTACGAAATGAGCCAAGAGCGAGAACCAGATAAATGCAAAATGGAGGCTTTATTTCTGAAGGGGGAAACCCCCCAACAGAGCTGGCAACAGTACAATGTCCACAATCCAAAAACAGTATCCAATGGGCGTAATCCAGAATCATAACCAGGGCACCAATGACAAAGTTCGTGGTCAGACAAAAAGGGTTCGGTACACAGGCGTAGGTTTGGAGGAGAAACAAACCCAGAAGCCAAAGACAGTCCAAATCCAAAACCAGGGCAGTAAAGACAGAATCAAGGTCGGGCAGAAAAAAGGTCAAAACTCACAGATGCAACAAAATCCAAAGAGGGCAAACCAAAAACAAGTGTCGGGCAATCCAGTCAGAAAGAAAATATCACGATGAGCAAGGCGAGGAACGTAGCACAAGACAAAGGAGTAAAGACGATCTGACAAGGAACTAAAAGTGTAGACACCTTATATACATATCCGGGTTAAGCACATGACTAGGGTAAACAGGTGTAGTCAATGACATGGGAGTGACACATGAGGAAAACTAATTACATGAATCTGGCGAATGCCGAAACGCAGACAGGGATAACGAGACATTCCTATGAACGAATAAACGGCTCCGGTTAAGGAGTACTAAAGTGTACAGTCTAAAGAAAAGGGAAAGCAAGAGATATAAGAGGAAAACCGCAGTGGAGATAATTAGTGATAGACAAGGAGGGCGGAGATACAGATTGGGCGAATGCTGAGAGATCGTTAGTCTATTAGTATGTGCAGCTATATAATCCCGAGTGCAAGTTAGTCAGTTAGTATAAATGTACAATGTTAATCGGGGTTAGTAATTATCGAAAACAATAAACTGTTAGTAGTAGATAGCATAAAGAGAGAGGAAGGAAGAAAATGAGAAATGAAGAAAGATTGAAATCCCAGAAACCAGGAAATCACCCGAATGAGTGGCACGTCAGACAAGGGACCGTGGGCAAAGACCTACACAAGACAAGACAGGGTAAACGAAGTGCAGGACTAGAAATCACAACAAGACTATGAAAGAATGGCAAGGCTATGAAACATGGCAAGACTGTGAAACATGGCAAGACTATAAAACATGGCAAAGACATAAATAATACAAAACATGAAACATAATAAAACATGAAATCAAACAACAAAACACAATACATAATCATGGGGATGGTCAGGGGCAGGCAGTGGTCACTTAAACACAAAAAGCATACATGGCAAGCCAGGCACAGAACTAAAACATGGGGCTAGACAAAGCATGGCTGAGATGCAGATTCACAACATCAGGTTTAAATTGAGACACCCAGTTTAAAGTTAAACCACTTAGACTGATAAATAAACCTCACCTTTCAGGAGTTCAACCTGAATTAAACCCCAATTAGACGGGAACATCAGTCTAAGTGGAGTTTAGTTACACCACGGTCTAAATTTAGAAGGGTTGTTAAATTGAACCTGACTTCAGAATACGGGGGAAAGAGAACATGCAGAATCTAAGGCTGCAGGCCAGAATTCAAATTCAAGACCTTCTTGCTATGGAGCAGCTGCACTACACACTACAACCATGTCGAAATGTAATTGTGATAATCATCTTACCTCCTAAAGGAGAATTAACAAACAGGGGAGGATTTGTCAGTCACAAAGCGTGGACGAATAGATTCTGTTTGAAAAAATGTTCTGCATGTCCTTTGAATAACATGCAGCCAGTGGTGTGTATTGCTTTTTTTAGACGGCATTGATTTGATGTGTACTGACCACTCACCCCTCAGTCAATGCTATTTCATGCCAATTCTTGTACATTTTAAGACTGCTCAGTTCCATTCATGGACAGTATGAACAGTGCAAGAATTATTGTACATGGTAGTATTCCACCTATTCGTTGAATAGCAATTTGTTTCATAAAATTATGCAGTGTAAGTCAGGATCTGAGAATTCGTTTTACTCATAACACTGCAACCCCAATGACAAACTAGAGGTCAATAAAAGCCCTTTGATAATCTAATGTGTTTACGATCAGAAAGTTACATTGCTAAGTTACAATTTCATTGTTCAAATTCACTTTATTACCACAGGTGGTCCCAGCAAATACGATAAAGCTGAGAATAATTCAGCAAATTTTTTGCATCATCGCAGGTTCCCTCATCAAGCTCCATCAATGATCAATCACTGTCAGATTTATAATGGCTCATTTAAATTGCCTTGTATCAATGTAATTATTGAAGAAGTGTAAACAGACCGTACTACTTTGTTTTACTCTGAACAGAATTAGTACTAGCTTGTGTGTGTTTGAATGAGTGAGGCAGAATGAGTGTGTACAGGTGTGTGCATGTGGGTCATTCCACGTCAAAGCTTCCAGTGCCCAGCATGTCACCTTTTTCGATTTGGCTCAAATTCATATATTTTGTTCCCCTAAGGGCCAGAAACACATGTCCGAAATTTTGGAATTAAAGTCCGTAAAGCTAAGAAGATACGCCCCCTTGAAATTAAGTGACCACGCCCATTTTGAGACAGCCATACTAAAAGCCAAACTTTAATGCCTCGCACTGGCTTTTGAATGACAGTCCAGCCTATCATTTCATAATTTCTAAGTAACAGGTATCCCGACAAGTAACAACATAATAAAAATTATGCTATATCCCATAATATCTCCTTGATACAGGAAGCAGAAATCGGCTTTGTAATCTTATAATAACTTAATTATTCCATTTTTGGGGCGCTGTAATAAATGAAACAGGAGCGTTTTACCCAATTTGGAAAATTAACGTTGTTCTTTATCTACCAGACAGTTGATAAGCAAAGTCACAAAAGTGTAACTTGCCTTAACGACGCTTTAGCAGGTGCATAGACATTGTCACGTGACAAGAAATGCGAAATTTGCATGTTTTTCAGAGCCGCTAACGGCGTGGTTGTGAGTTAAAACTTTATAATTTTTTGGTCTTGATATTATGTTCAATACTTAATTTTGATATGTACAAGTTTGCAGCAATGGCCTAGCACTCTATTTATAGTTTTTTCTTGATCAAACTTTACACTCGAACGATCTTGAAATAGACATCAGATGAAAGTTTTTTCATACGCAGTTCATTCTTTGACACAGGAATGAAGGCGCTTCAAATTATATCACAACTTTCCAGTTGGCAAACAAAAGCTCGTTTACACTTTTGTTGTTTCATTAGTAGCAATTCATTCTACGGCTAAATTCCTTCATGACATGCAAGACAACAGGAAAACAGGTCCTCGACAAACACAAATTGGTTTGATTCATTTCTCGTGTTTCATTTTATAACTGATGTCAATATTGATTGTGATGGCTTCCTAGTTTCTTGTTCTTCCTGATCTCTCTCTCTGTTATTTCAATCGATTTTGGCTAACTTCTGATAGAAAAAAAAACGATCTAAGTTAATAGATGAGTGTCCGTCCGATTTTTAAACAAGGTGCACGTCATTACTCTGTTTAAATAAATTTTTCCCTCTGAGAGTGCTAGGCCATTGCTGCAAACTTGAACATATCACAATCACGCATTGAACATAATATCAAGACCAAAAAATGATAAAGTTTTAACTCACAACCACGCCGTTAGCGGCTCTGCAAAACAAGCAAATTTCGCATTTCTGGTCATGTGGCAATGTCTATGCACCTGCTAAAGCGTCGTTAAGGCAAGTTACACTTTCTTGACTTTGCTTATCAACTGTCTGGTAGATAAAGAACAACGTGAATTTTCCAAAGTGGGTAAAACACTCCTGTTTCATTTATTACAGCGCCCCAAAAATGGAATAATTAAGTTATTATAAGATTACAAAGCTGATTTCTGCTTCCTGTATCAAGGAGATATTATGGGATATAGCATAAATTTATTATGTTGTTACTTGTCGGGATACCTGTTACTTAGAAATTATGAAATGATAGGCTGGACTGTCATTCAAAAGCCAGTGCGAGGCATTAAAGTTTGGCTTTTAGTATGGCTGTGTCTCAAAATGGGCGTGGTCACTTAATTTAAAGGGGGGCGTATCTTCTTAGCTTTACGGACTTTAGTTCCAAAATTTTGGACATGTGTTTCTGGCCCTTAGGGGAACAAAATATGTGAATTTGAGCCAAATTGAAAAAGGTGACATGCTGGGCACTGGAAGCTTTGACGTGTAATGACCCATGTGTGTAATCATCCACACTTACATGTATTTTTGTATTCATGCCGACATGACATGGCAGGTAGAGCTCCACAAAACCCGCAGCTGAGCGGATGGCAAAAAGCCATAATACAATTTCTACAATACAATGTCAAACAATGCCTCATGTAGAAGCTTATTAAACTTGAGGGGTGTGTTAATTCAGAAGTGAAGTAAAACAAACAGTTGTTTGTATGCTTTATATGTAAAGTGAGTGTACTTGCATACTGAACTGTACTAATTCATGAATTTTGACTCCATAAAAATGACTATGTAGTTGAAAATAATTGTATTGTCACCTTGCCCATTTTTGAAGTGATTGCTAGATTGATTGATATGATGTACACAGCAGAAACAAAAGCCTATGATTGGCCTTTATACAACCCCAATTCCAAAATAGTTGGGATGAAGTGTAAACTGTGAATAAAATCAAAATGCAATGACTTTCAAATCACAGAGATAGCACAGAAAGTGTTGAAACTGAGAAATTTTACAATTTTATCCACAAAATGAGCTCACTTCAAATTTGATGGCTGCTACAGGTCTCAAAAAAGCTGGGACAGAGGCCTCTTTACCATGGTGAAGCATCCTGCTTTCTTTTTAACACCTTAGTGCCTTAGCCAGATTTAGGTCGTCCGTGTTTAATAGCAGCTTGGATCTGCTTGGCTTTACTTCCATTTAATTTAGCAACCGAAGCAGATCCATCTTTGATTAGAGATAACATTCTCAAGCTGGCTAAGGCACCTGAATTTTACCCCCTCCTTTCCTTGTTGCATGGCATAGATGGCAGTGGTACAGGGGCCGCAGAGAGCTCTAGGGAGGCGTCTGTCATCAACATCATGCTCAGATGTCAGATCATGGATGGCAGAGATAAGGTGGGGCTTGTTTATGATGGAATAGCTTTCGGAAACAGAGAATACAAACTTTCATGCGGGCTGTGCAGTGTTCCATATCTGCTGTCAGCCCCTTGCATGTCTCAGGGAAAAGGACACAATTCAGGGACAATGCACAATATAAGGAGGGCCTAGCTTTGTGAATGTAGGCAAGTCTGATGTCATCAATGATGATATAATAAATGTTACCCATCCCCAGTCATAATAAGGCTTATTGCGCAATTGTGCAATGACCTATGGCCCATGAAATGTGACATAACTATTGTGGAATCAATGGCGAAGAGACTAGGCCCACGAATGACCCTTCGATGTCTCATTTTTGGGGATTTTAACACTTTTTTGAATTTCGCAAAGTTCAAAAATAGCAATTTCTGAAAAATTTTTCTCAGATTTCCCAATAGGTTTTTTCCCCCATTTTCATATTTCTCCGCCATGTTCTGGAGTACAAATCATTGGTTTCATGCCATTAGAATTTTTTCTGACTTTTTTATGGTTAAAATCCACTGTGCTGATTTGGCCAATATTGCACCTGTCCACGTGAGGGGGCAGGGGTGTGTGGGTATTGCATATGTTCATGGGTGTATGGGTATTATACATGTTCATGGTGAGGGGGGCAGGGGTGTATAAGTGTTCACATGTCCATGATGAGTGGGGCGGTGGTGAGGGGGTCAGGGATGTGTGTTTGTGTGTCTCAAAGGGGGCCAGCAGAGTTCAGCAGCCTAACAGCTTGTGAATTAGGGTTTTTGTGTGTTTTGAACTGAACACTGATAGCAGGAGGGGTGGTCTTTCTCCTCTTTAGCGTGGAGGACACAACGTGAATGATTTCATACAAGAATGTCAAATTTGGACTCGTTTCACCGCAGGACACCTTGCCACTTTGCTACAGTCCACTTTAAATGAGCCTTGACCCACAGAACGCAGCGGCGCTTCTGGATCATGCTAAACAATGGCTTCCTTGTTGCATGATAGAGTTTTAGGTTGCATCTGTGGATGGCATGGCAGACTGTGTTTGCAGACAGTGGTTTCTTGAAGTATTCCTTTATTCATTTGAAGTATTCATTTATTAATATCAATGACAGAATCATGCCGGTGAGTGATGCAGCGGCGTCTGAGGGCCCGAAGACCATAGGCATCCAGTAAAGGTCTTCGCCTTGTCCCTTACGCACTGAGATTTTTCCAGTTTCTCTGAATCTTTTTATGATGTTATGCACTGTGGATGATGAGACCTTCAAAGCGTTTGCAATTTGACGTTGGGGAACATTGTTTTTAAAGTATTCCAAGTATTCCACAATTTATTAACGCAAGCCTTCACAGGTTGGAGAACCTCTGGCCATCTTTACTTCTGAGAGACTCAGCCTCTCCAAGACATCCCTTTTATAGCCAATCATGTTACACCCCTGATACCAGTTAACTTAATTACTAGCTAAATGTTCTTTCAACTCTTATATCAATTGCTTTTTCAGCCCTTTTTTGCCTGTGTCCCAACTTTTTTGAGACCCGTTGCAGCTAGAAAATTTGAAATAAGCTCATTTTGTTCATAAAAATGTCAAATGTCTCAGTTTCAACATTTGAAATGTTACACATGTTCTACTGTAAATAACACATTGGCTCATGCGATCTGAAAGTCACTGTATTTTGATGTTATTCACAATTTACACTTTGTCCCAACTATTTCGGCATTGGGTTGCATTTCAGTGGTAGCGTCTGTGGCTTGTTATAGATTCAAAAAACAGTCAGTGAATTGGGGGGAGGGGTTGGGCACTAGAACCATGTACCCAAAGGCTGTTAAAGGGACCCACTCACACAGGCTGGTACAAAAAATAGAAAGATATTTAATAAATATGCTTTAATGACAAAGAGACAAGGGAGCAGCTGCAACACACAAGGAGCTAAAATGCCAGAATGCAGCTGGCAGTACAGCTTCTAAATACTCCCAGCTTCACCTCCTGCTGTCTTTGCCTCCACTTCAACGAGCCACACCTGTTGCTCGTTGAAGTGGAGGCAAAGACAGCAGGAGGGGGAGGGACTGCAGGGCAGAACCATCACGGGGGGGGGGCACAACTGAACATTCAAAGGAATCTTGGGGTTACGAAATCAGATGAGACCTGGCAAAGACCCTTCTGATCCTGCCAGTATCAGTGGACGGCAAACATGTTGGTTTGATTAATATTGGCAAAAAAAAAATGATAATAATTGCAGTAATGCAGTGTGAGTGCCATCTCTCTACATGGAATCTCAAAGGCTTTTCAGCAGTCATTTCATCCGGACCTTTCTGTATAGCTTCACAGTCTCCTCTTCCATGGCAGTCAGAAATACTTCGGCTATAAAGCATAAACACAATGCATCCTGAACACCCCTCTGCCTGTGCACATCTATGGGTCACAGAGAGTTACCATACCAAAATTGACGAAGCTGCCATCAATAGTTATTGGGTACTGGGCCGGAAAAGATTTCCACAGTGAAGGTCATAGCACTAAAGTCAAAGGTCAAATCCAGCCAAAACTCTGGCATTGCACATCAATGTGTCACAGTGAGTTGCCGTACCGAACTTGGAGAAGCTGCGATCATTAGTCGCTGAGTACTGACCCGAACAAAGTCATGGACAGACGACAGACAGACAGACAGACACACAGGTGACAACAATATCTCTCTGGCCATATTTGGCTGAGGGGTAATAAAAACTACTGCTCATTATCCTAACATTTGGAACATTAAGCAATCACTGTGAATGCACAGCTATGTCGATTGGTTAAAGACAACTACATTTTCAGCATTTACCACCTTAAGACATTACTGTCACGGTCCAGATCAGGAATGAAGTGCATCAGCAGAACAATCCAAATGCTAGTTTATTGCCAACAATACGTTGAGATTGGGGGCGGGACCCCAATGTAGGATAATGGGAACGGAATGTGGAGGAGGATAGACAGTTCAGCAAATTGTAATAGGCTAAGCTTGAGCTGCTTTTGCCAGCCTGGCTTCTGGGATGCTTCCAGGTGTTACCCAGGCTCCGCCAGCACTGAGCTGCTTCAGAGGATGGAGAGGTTGCTTGAGGGGAAAGTGGTGCCAATGCTGGCTCCAGTTCAGGATTGGAAACTTGCTCCTAAAAAACTGGATAAGGAGCGCAAGCGGCATGAGTTAGCAAGAGCACGGTCCCAGTCTAGAACTCTGACTAAGACTGGAAGCTTGTTTTTGATAACTTCAGTAGAGGAACAGGAATATACAGTACTTAAATTGAGTTAGCTTGAACTTGGTCCCAATCTTGCACCCTGATTAGGATTAGAAGCATGTTTGAATAAACTAAATGATTTGAATGGCCACTCAAGGAGAAGGCTGTCAGAAAAGCACTAGTTGCATTAGTTATAGTACTTCATGGATGAGAGAGTTTGTAAACTAAGCATCTACTTGGGTAACTCGCATGAAAGCAAATTTACAATCCAGCAGCTAGCAGATCAACTAGAAGGCTTAACTACTCGTTATCCGATCATTAAATACACAACTGCATAACAAGATTCAGGCGAGGGGACGAGACGCACAGGACGCACACCAATGCACACATACACTTAATAGACATGCAGGCTGCTGAATTGCGAGGAGACGCACCATGGGTGCATCTCAAAGTGTAGGCTACATCCTTTGAAGGCTGCATTTTTAGAGTTCGTCACATACTTGCATCCACCAAACTAACATTTAGGATTTGGGATAAGATTAAATTTAGGGTTAGGGTTAGATTTGGGGTTAGGTTTAGGATTGGGGTTTGGAGTTAAGGTCAGGTTTAGGGAAACCAGAAATGACTTGCGTAAATCAAAGCTGTTTAACGGAGATGAAATGACGTCATGTCAGTTTGACAGGTGGAACAAGGTGACGACCCTTGAAAATGCAGCCTTCGAAGGCCGCAGCCTACGCTTTGAGATGCACCCAAGGAATTGACAGGAGGGTTGTGGCATTACTTCCAAGCATTGTGTTATATGCCGCCACAACAAGAGAGTACCCAGCTTGTCTTAGTCACTAGTGCATGAACGTTTAACTCATAAAAACCCAGACTCATCTGTTTTAAAAGGAAGATTATGGGGGATATAAAACACTGACCAATGGATCACATGGAACACATTTCTGAGAGGGATTTCTGAAACCTGTGTAACTATCAGTTATTATGGGTTAAGGAATTCTATTTTCTTTTCTTGTCTGGTATTGTAATGTCATCTGTTTTGCATCCCATTATTATTTTGATGGATTCAGAGTACATCTTCCAGTTACAGTGACTAGTTGGATCAACTTTTCATTTGTAGGAAATGCTCAGACTCTTACTATGCTCTGTTCTGCTGTCTTTTTGGGTTGTTGGTTAAATTTTTTAAAAATATTTAGGTTAATTTACTGTCACCATAGCCATGACTTGCACCTTCCCTGTTAATAGCTCTACTGGAGGGGTAGGCCCCTATGTGCAATGTCGGGCCCACTTAAGTTCTCATTGATCAGTTCCATTACTGAGCGAAACCTGGACATCGCCCTTCCTATATGTTTTTGCTCCATGCTTGCAAACTGCAAATCATCAAAAACTATCCGTGAAAGCTGCCATTCATGTGCTGCTGACAATTAGGTATTTTTAAGTATTATGTGGTAGAGAGAGGTGTGCTAATTTTTTTTGTTGGCGTGAAAACCTACTCTGTGAAATGTGCTGAGTAAAATCAACTCTTATAGAGTGCATATAAACTCTTGAAGAGTATGGGATTGATGACCCCCGAAAGCATGGTTTTTTGGCGTACCTTTGGGTTTACAGTGACAGGATGGTTGTGAAGGCAGGAAACTGTATCGGGTCAAGATGGGGTTTGTGTGGCAACAGGTTGATATTGCGATCATTTTAGAGCAGCTAACTGCATCGATAACTTTATGCTTTGAAAATGATAAGTCCCGGCTAAAATTCTTCACAAAAATGGCACTTAGGTCAGCGCCTCTGAACTGGACAAAATCTGAATCTGGGTTTCATGCTCATCCAAAATTTATCAATGCAATATTCATGGTAAAGTGCTGTACTTTTGTGGCTGTATGTCTGTTCTGTTGTGCATGATGTGTGTTATTTTTTTCCCATACTAATCTTCGTGATATGGTCCACTAGAGCTCCAGTGAATACAACGTGAACTTGAGTACTGAACAAATTGTGGTTCATTTGTGCTTGAAAAGAGGTCACACAATGTTCCACGGACTTTCTTTCCTCTGTAAAGAACTAGTATCCTGCTGGTAATTCAGGACTTGTCCACCAAGGTCACTTAACTGTAAGTGAAATAGAGGAGAGAGATAATTGTAGTGGCAAAGGTAGCTGACAGGGATGGATTCAATTTCCTTGTCTGCCATCCAATGTTCTATTTGAAGTACACCAGTAATGCATTGCTCTTTTTCATTTCTTTCAAACCATCTTTATTGTTTCTAAGATTATCTGATTCATGCTTATTGTCTGTGTATTGTTTCCTAGTGTTTGTAAGTGCATGCACAATGAGATACTCAGGATGTTCATGTATTTTTTGATGAAGACTCTTTCCTTTCCGGATGTCTCTGAAGACAAGGTTTTCTGTCATTTCTTTTCTTTTCCCACATTGAAACACATACCTGCGACTAATCACTGGGGATCAAACATAGGCTGTGCATGTTGCACATCGATCCCCAGCCGACTCTGCTCTGTGACATGCAGTCCGGGTTCAAGGTCTTTTACCAATTCCATCTTGACCCAAGAAAATCATGGCCCAGATGAGAGCTTACAGCAGTGTGATACATATAAATACAAAGGTGAATCTCTGCCCAATTTTGCAGAATTACAATGGCACAGTGCCTGGCTGGATGTCCCTGAGCACAAATCAATCAATCAATCAATCAATCAATCAATATTTATATAGCACCTTTCACTAGAACAGTAGTTTCAAAGTGCTTCACAAGTTAAAAGCAAAAAAGGTTAACACATGATAAAATACAATACATACAAGTGCTTTGTAAAAAAAAAAAAAAAACCGTAGAAACTAGAGTAAATACACATTTTTATATATGTGTTAAGTAGTACATGTGTGTGTTTGTGTGTGTGTGTGAGTGTGTGCATGCTTGGGTATGCAGCTCAGTCAAAGGATGTGCTGAATAAATATGTTTTTTACCTTGATTCAAATATGGTCAGTGACTCTGACTCCCTAACTGTGTGCGTTAGGCTGTTCCATAGTAAAGGTGCCCTATTGCAAAAGGCTCTACAGCCTACAGTTTTCTTTTTTATACATGGGACAGTTAGTAGTCTAGCAACCTGCGACCGGAGGGCACATGCTGGCAAGTATGGCTGTATTAATTTAGTTAAATAGTGAGGTGCAAGACTGTGTAAAACCTTCAAAGTTAAAAGTAAATTTTGAAAATTAGCTCTGGCCCCAAAAGGGACCCAGTATAGGTAACTTTAAACCGGGGTAATGTGCTCAAAGCGCCTGGTTCTTGTAAGAATTCTGGCAGCTGCATTTAAAACAAGCTGGAGATTTTTTATGGCACTTTTGGGGCAGCCAGAATAGAGTGAATTACAATAATTGAGGCGAGATGTTACAAATGCATGTATTCATTTTTCACTGTCCGATTTGGAGAGGAAGTGTCGAATTTTCGCAATATTTCTGAGATGGAAAAAAGCTATGCGAGAGATGTGTTGTGATTCTGCCTTTTGGTCATGCTCATGTTCTTGTTCTGTGTTCATTATTATTGTCTTTTATTTATTCTTTTTGATTATTGTAACACTCAGGTTTTTGGTTCATTTCATGTCTGAGTTCCATTGCACTTGTCTCCCCTGTCTTGTGATCTAGTTGGTTCAGTCCGTCTTCCCTGTCTGCGTGCCCACTGACTTCGGGTGATTTAAATGAATCCCGGTGTTTAAAATATTCCTTCGAATCTTGTTTTCTTCCTTCGCCTTCCTGTTCTGATTACTAACAAGACTATCATTTGTATTTTGTATCAGAGAAAATTGTTTTAACAAAGGAAAATGACAGAGAACAAGTTAGGACTAATAATTGTTGTAAAGCGATGTTGTGTGACTGCTCATTTTTCAGTTCTGGCTACTGATTTGAAATGCACAAAATTGCGTGTCCAAATGAACGATTATCGTTTTGCCTTAACGAAGTGAAAAGGCAACACCTAATAGTGCGGAGTGTTTTCGGATTGAATGCATATGATTGCGATAGTCAGAACTAATAATTGTTTTAAAGAGATGTTTAGAGCCCACCCAACTTTAAGTTCAGGCAAAGCCATGGCCATGGACGGCTCCAAATTATCGCCCCATTCTTTTTTGTTTGTCCTCGCTGTTTTCTTAATAGCTGAAATGCAACTGTTGCGCCTAACTCATCAACACTAGGAAAGTAGGCCTAAAACACCAGCAGTTAAAATGGAAGCGCAGAGAGTCAGTGCTATATAAACGACACATCCTCTCATCTCGTCGCATCAATGTGAACTGGCAGGTTTTAGAACATTGCAGACTGGTGTGTCGCAAGTAGTCGGAAGTTTCAACTTGCCTCCTCATGAATATTTGGTCTATTCCTCACTTAGCTACTAAAAACGTCTGGCTGATGTACAACTATATTATCTCTTCTATATTGAATTTGGTTGCGAATGTTACTTAAATATTTTTGTTGCATCTTTAAACATTTCAGCGCATAGGCTACCTATCCGCGACGGCTCTCCTTGGTTCTCACCGAAGAGGAGCTCTGGAAAATTTTATGCGCAGGCGGCGCTGCAGCGCATCTCCTTAAAAGCGGCCATGTTGACCACAGTTAAAGTGTCAACATAACCAACCCTTTAAACCCACAGCTTTTTTTCTAGTTTTCTGCTCGAATATTGCAACCCCATAATAAAATGGCTTTATCTCTGCGACCACAAGGTCTATTTGAATAGTTTTGGTGTCATAGTAAATGGTATTCTTGTAAGATTCGTTTAGATGTGTTCATATAGGCTAAATAAAAAAGCATTTTCAGGATGAATATCCCTTGATGCAGCATCAGCTCTAAACCTTTATCAGACCATAGTACAACATCTGAACATTATCTCTGCAAAGGTTGACTCTTATAAAGTGAAGTAGAACAAAATTAGAGAGGTCTTAGGACAGACTGTTCAGGCGACGTCTCCAAAATGGCCATTTTGGCACCATCTATGCCATTAGAATTTTCTCCTGTACAACAATATATATTTCATTTTTATATCTCTAATGGTGATCAATACATCCAAATACAACAGTTTTTGGCAATTTTTTGAAAATTCAACCAGACCTCTATTTAGTTCCCATTCCAAAAATGACCACACATAGCAACTGAATATTGATTCCAAATAGAGCAGATTTATTTTAGTAAAACTGTAAACATTTCTGCAACAATACAAACAGTAAAAAAAAAATACTAGAACTTGTACAATATTTACATTTACACAATTCTACATTGTGCTGCTTTTGAAAAACCTTCTGTAAAATTGCAAACCAAAATGAAATTCCTGGAGCCAGGCATCTGACCAAGAGCGGTTTTTGAATAAAAAAGACTAAAACATCAGCCTTTGAGTGTGCCTTCCTTTTTTCGCTTTTGTAATTCTCAGTTTTAGTAGTTTACGCACTAGGCGAAACAACGTGTATATAAATCCAAGACGCAGACGCCAGCTCTCCTTTATCTTATAAATATGAGTATATATACTCAAACATACACACGCACACACGCACCCATAAATGCACACACGCGTTTAATTACACATGCACATACAAACACAAACACACGAAACGTATCGCGTGTCATAACACGAGACCATATCACTAAGCTTGCATTTTGGCCCGAAAAAGCAGCGAGCTCCAAGCACATTTGAAATTTTCACAGCAATAAATCTTTCAATACGACATTTATAAGACATTCCATACCATTTTGAAGATGGAAGACGGTAGCTAACCAGAGTAACCGCTGTTTTCTGCATTGTCCGGTGAATCATATAGGCACTCGTCCTCTTGCGAGACACACAGCGTGCTGTCAGCGATCTGCCGCAGTAGTTTCAACACTTTTTCGGCAGTAAAACGTCTGTTGGACCCCTGCTTGGCCATATTTCTCATACAATTTTGTAAAATGTCGAGAAAAAAATGAATCAAACGATCAAGAAACAATTGGAAATGAAGCCAATCTGTGCACTCTGCTTCCAGCTATGCGTTCTGTGCGCCAGGCTACGGTGCGAATACCTATGCAGTCGATACGCATGGCTCTATCTCCGTCACGGATTAGTCGATTTGGACAGTCTACCACTCGTTTTAATCGTTAGAGCCAATTGAATATGGCTACACTCACCAAAATGAGATTGACAGTACTGTCGGCCAATCATAATCAGCAGAACGCTGGTGTTTGGGAAGTACCCCCTGATGCATACGTACATTGCAAGGCTTCTCGTGGGTCCTAAAGACTACCACAGAAAGCCGAAAAGTTTTGGAACGCAACATAGGAAATAGGACTTACTGAATCAAGTGTGGATTTTACGGAAAAATAAACTTTTCTCGCCCGAACAGCGAAGGTCAAATAAATTTTACTACTATGGTTTAGAAAAGTGATTTCTGTTTTTGTGATACTTTGGCGTGGATCGCTTTGCATTACATCATTGGAATCTGTGGAGTCTTAGCTTTCATTTGACGCCTCGCTCGTGTGTTCGGCATGAACTCCTGTTGCGGTAGAGCTTGCAATATGTCGAGTGGGTTGACACAGCGGAGCTGAACAGAGTTTGATATGTCGTAATTCATTTAGTTATTATTTGAGTCATGTTTAGGGCATGTGAAAAACGTTTATATAGCCCTGTAGCTTAGGTTCTGCTGTTTAATTTGATGGACAACATCACTGTATTCTTAGGTGATTAGTGTGTTATTTCACGCTGTGTTTGCCAGGGACTTCCGGGTAAATCATTTTTAAAATTAACAAATTTTAATCATTAATGAATTAAATCATGAAATGTATTTAAAACAATATGTTATCTTAGAGTTTAGGGTGGGCCTGTAGATGAATTGCCGTGCCTGCTTTGTTCTGTGCGTGATGTTGACCTCTACCGTGGGCACAACTGTTTTCCATCGCAACTGAACTTTTAATAAAGTGCTTCACGTGTGTCATCATTAACATTGGCTCCGTATACTAGTTATTTCCATCCGAAATTAACCGTGAATTAAACGGCCTGCTTTGGAATCCCCAAATCGGCGGAAAAGAAGAAACTAGAGATTTTCTTCAGTGGTTAAGGAAGCTCACTTTGAAAGCCTTGCACATCATGGCATGAAATCCATTCAGCGCGGGGTAAAGATGGATGAAGGCACTCTTGTTGTGTGTAACTAAGACACTCAGCTGTGAAACAATTAAGCAAATCCAACAATGGCTGATTGGATTGATGTTTTGTGAATGCAAGTCTCTCTTCAGGCTCAATTTACCTCCTCCAAGAATAATTGAAAACAGCTGGAGATGTTCTTGAAATAGTGTGATTTGGGATTTGCATAATGATTGGGGACAATCTGTTTGAAATGAGTGCAGGAAGGAACTTACTGAAAGTGTGTTGGTGAGACTTCCTCACTCAATACCCAAGATATGAATTGCATAAAAAACCACAACAGAAAATGAGGCATAATACAGTAAATTCAATCTGACTGCATAATACTCTTGTTTCAATAAAAAAAAAACAGCATTTTATGTTTTGGTGCATTTTAAATCAGTGATGTTAAAGGCTTTTTTGAAAGCTATTTACTGAGTTGGTCTGAACTTTCCATTACCTTGTAGTAAATACAAATGTAATACTGTTCTCTGCAGTCAACTTTTAGTTATGAAATGTTGGTTGATTCCTCCCCCCCCCCCCCCCCCCCGCCACCGCCTAATCTCAAACACTATTATTGTGGAAATGATCAAGAATCATTTTTAAATAACCACATTTCAATATACACATGACTAAATTGATTTAGCCAGGGCTACCACTGCATAACATCTCTGCTGGAGAATTTGGTTGCATCGTAATTGATTTGATGTCCAGCTGGAATGCTGATATGTTACCCTGTTGCAAGTTACTAATATCTTCAATATTAAACCACTGCGCAAGTATTGTTTAAAAAATACAAGATCCCCTCCACTCAAATCAGGGCTTGACCTCAACGCCTGCCCGCTTGCCTAGGGAAAGTAAATGTTCATCTCAGGTAGGTGAATCTGTTCCTTCTATACGTCTCTTTAGCTTAATAGGTGGCTACATACCATGGTAGCCGTGTAACACGTTGACCTCTGGTTCTCTATATGCAAGTCTGTTGATGAATCGCAAAGGTAGGCTGAGCTTAGAAAGGGTCAGATTCATGCTGTTCACTTGCCCCTGCTGCTGCTGAAGGGAGGCTTGCAAAATCCATAGACAACGATTTCTCTGAAAACTTGCTTGTAATAATATGTTGTCGCTGGCCATATCTAGATGTTGACGCTGTGATATGTTTCGGCCAATCAATGTGTTTTGTAAGTAATATTGCGGGGCACTTCTTGCAATTGAAAACAGTGCCTACATGGACTTGAAAATGCAAACGCAAAGTGAAGGATTACTTTTGCATTTTCGTGATGATACAAATGGCTCGTGTGTTTCTCGAAAACGAAAAAGCATTTCCTATTTGCTTTATATGAGTTGGTGAGTTTGTGTTGCTCCTGTAGAACGTGAGAATTAGATTTAGCTCACCACATATGTCAAAAATAATATTGTTGGAACATATGCTCATTATGCATGTAAAATTTGGATGTTTGGTTGATCTGGTGCAGCCCAGGGCCAGCAGTAAACTTTTATAATCCTACAGCCTGCCGGTGAGAGTGGCATCCTTTGTTCCGTTCACAGCAGGAAGCCGGAGCCATTACTTCCAGGCTGCCCAATGTTCCTCAGAGTAATATCACAGTCCCCATTGAAGTTAAAGCCCAGTTACATTAATCTGCTTAAAACTAAATCTAAATCTCTGTCAAATTCATAATATGTTTATGTTCACCATCCTATAAAGGAACCACTTATATATTTATAACACTATTGGACTATAATGCTCCATTTTAAGGCTTTTCCATGACAACTGCATCATTTTAGCACATATTCCTATCATGTTTGGTCTTTTTATTCTCGGGGAAATCCAAGGAATTGAATGATTCATTTCCCTTGAGATTATGTTTCACTCTCTTTTTGGAAAGCTCCTGAAAAGGTGGTTAGAATTTGTGTGGGCAACTGCCCTAGTGGTAACACCTTCGGGAGTGCAGCTCTGATTCGGCCTCTACCTTGTTCGGAGGCGTGGTCTTGGTTCTTTAAAAGAACGAGATCCTAACCGGGCGGGTCTCTTCTTTCTCTCTCTTTTTTGTCATTCTTTCTCTCTCTTTTTTGTCAACATCTGACGCGCGTAGGTGAGTTGGGGGAAAGTCACATGACGCCTTGCTCTGAGGAGCGAGGGGGCATCTGAATTCTCCCCGGCCACGTGGGACGGCTTTAGTTCCATGTGGCCATTATCCTCTCCAGGTATGAAAATATAATCTAAATTATATGTAACTGGTAATTGGCTTAACATTGATTTGTTTGATCCAAGTTTGTGCCTACCTGGTAATTAAATTATTGTTATTCCTTCTTTCAGCTGGCGTGGTCTCCATGACTCTTAATCTTTTTATTCTTCCTAGCCTTGTTACAACCGGTACTTAAGGGGGCGATTCCTTACCATTCAAGACTAGCGGATGTGTAGGTAGCGGTTAATTTCAAGATGGATTGTAAATTATGTTCTACCCCTTAAGGGTTGATGTATTACAGGTCCTGGGGATTTGGCCCTCAAAGGTACCCATGGGCTTAAGCCGGTACCCAGACGATCCCCTTAAGGGGCCCTTTTGGTGTACATAAACCTGGGTTCGTGATGTGTTTATGCTGAGTGCCACTTTGTTTATGCCTAGATGCTGCAATCACGGTAATTTCCTCCACCCTCTGAAATTTCCACCAAACTTAAGATCCGGCAGTGACGCCTATTTAACCCTTGGGGGCGTTTTGCTGAGGGAGAATGGTTTTCACAGACAGAGTCTGGTTGCGTAACAGCCGTGAGATTCACACATGCTGTTCCAAAACAATAAATTCTAATTCTAATTTGGAGTCAGATATTTAGCGAGGATACAACTAAATTTGGTATTTTAACTGTTTAATGGAGTCAGATTGATTGTAGCCGTTGCGTTTCTATGCCACTTCTTTGTACGGAGAAAATACTCATTGTATTGCGATCCACACCAGCCAGGAAAGTGCTTGAATTAAAGTTAGTTAATAAGAACACGTGAGTCCTTCACTCACTGCAATGTCTGTCGTTGGTATTGTTTTGTGAGATCTTATGCTCCTGTCAGGCCGCAGATGCAGGACAAATAGAGTGTTATTGCTCGCTGTAGAGCGATTTGCCCCATGGGGACAATAAAGACTTCTTGAACTTGAACTTGAATACAAAGCGAGGCACACAGTGGCGATACTCTATCTGCCAGCCAACTCCAGCTTCTCCCAAGATATATTGACGAGGAAATGACGAGACAACGAGGATCTCCTGTGGTACGACAGGGAGACACAAGTACGAGAGAGGATACAATAAGAGCAGGGAATTTGTTCATCTAGAAGATAAGTGTGTTGCAGCATATAAGAACCTCAATAAGAGTCTATAAACGGTAAAAGCATTAACCTTGTAAGTAGTGAAGCACAGGTAAGAATAATAGCGAAAGCAGGAAGAATGCAAGTTAATCCCTATCTAAACTAGGCTATGCCGTCGGAGGCGACGGCTTGGGGTATATCCCCGAACGCCCCCAATCCTCCGATTCCCCAATCCTTGAATAGACCCAATTCAATATAAAGCCCCTCAGGTCATGACCTTTCATTTGTACTTAATTTCACGTCAATCGGAAAAATGGTTCTGAAGATATGGCCTAAATGGTAATTTTTCATCACAAAGCGCCACCTGGTGGGAAAATATTGAGCCATACAGGTATGATGTCATCATGTGACACCTTGTGAGGTCATGATCTTGCAGTTGCACATAGTTTCATGTCAATTGGACAAATAGTTCCAAAGATATGGCAAAAATGGTGAATTTTATGTGACAAAGCTCCACTTGTGTCAAAATTTTGAACCAGACAGGTATAATGTCATCGTGGGACACATCCTCAGGTCATGACCTTTCATTTACACTTGATTTGAGGTGAATCGGAGAAATATTTCTAGAGATATGATAAAAACAGTGATTTTTTTTTTCAGTTTTTGGTCCCTGGTGGCCAATCTAGAAATTTTAAATTGTACAAAATTGAATCAGTTCTTCCTCTTTATGATACTTACTTATATACAAAACTTGGAATTTCTAATTGAAATATTACTGAAGTTATCGCGTTAACACGTAAATCAGTTTTTGGCCCCTGGTGGCCAATCTGGAAATCGTAAATTGTCCAAAATCGAATCAATTCTCCCTCTTTATGATACTTACTTATATGCAAAACTTGGAATTTCTAATTGAAATATTACTGAAGTTATCGCGTTAACATGTAGGGCGGCGCGGTGGCGGCGGCGGTCGGACCAAAAACACAATATCCCTGGAATGCCATTCAGCATTTGGGGCTATAATTAGTAATGATTAGTATGTGCCTGTCTAATGGAAACACCTCCCATGACTGATTAGTAAGATGTTAGTTATCAATTAAAATAATTAAAAAGAATGAAGACAAGGGAAGCCTAGATAAAAGGAACGTAAGAAAGAAGTTTGACACCTTAAGCCACTCCCGAATGTAGTGCAAGAATAAAAACATGGATACAGCCTCGCAGACACTGGAGAGGCGGATTGGCTGGGCAGACCGGGAACGAGAACTGGGCAAGAAACAAGACATGGAAATAATAAAAAACACACGAACATGAACAATGAACTGTGAAACCTAGTACAATAAACTGTTAAAACCCGACACAGTGTCCTGGCAAAACACACTTTTATAACAAAAACATTTTTTGGAAACTCCAGTCATAATGCCACAAATGACAATGTCTTTGCTTATGTCTTGAATTATTTCATGCAGTGCATGAAATCATTGTGCTATTCAAGGGAAAACCTGATGTACATGTCTATATGGCAGAAAAAAACCTCATAAATGGGGGTTCAAGATGTGGACATGTGCTGGATAAAGTGGCTTTCTTCATGATTTTGATGTCTGCTAGGATGCTGTTGATCCAGATAAAGAAAAATCTGATGTTTGTTCAACTGGAGACATTGTTTTAAAGTGACATAGCCCTCCCAGATGGAAAGATCAAAAGGATTTTGCAGGCAGCTATTTTACATCAGCTGTCAGAAAGTAGAAGTCCTGCCATGTTTTTCTTCATGTTAAAAACTCAACCAGCTGATTTAACTGATGATCTCAACCAGGGATTGAGAAGAATTGTGGTCATTTGGACAACCAAGCAGTGGGAACAAAATTCGGAGGAGGAATTTTACTTTCTAAGACCAGATTTTCCGCCACTGGTTCCTCATGTGGAATGCCTAAAAGAAAGGGCAATTTTTGTCATCAGCATAGTCGGAATAGACAGAAAGAATCCACTTCTATCCCTCAAGGCATTATCTACACTAATGTTCCCCAAAGGGCCAGTTATTGGACCTCGATATGACTATGCATATGCCCCTGGGGATGAAAAATGATTGCTTTTGAGGGTATCAACAACTGAATGAATGGAGGACTGGAAGCAACGCAGTTACAGTTTTCATATTACTGCTTGATATTGATTCATCGGCTCCCCAAAGACAAAAACAATCTTCTTTTATCAGTTGTTTTCTTGATTTATCGACTCAACATTTGATACAGATTCCTTTCCTCTTTTGCTGATACTGAATGCAAATCTGTTGTTGCTCTGGGAAAATAAGAAAAATAATATCTTCTGGAAGCACTGTATTGTGAGAGCACTTAGTACTTGTTAATCATAAGTTGTTATTAATTGAAGCACTGATTACTAAAACCCCACAAGTCAAGTCAAGTGTGACTTATGGGGTTTTAGTAATAGGTGCTTCAATTATTTTCAATTTTATATATACATATAAAAGCTATCACATTGATGCTTTACAGACTTGCAGAAGGACAGATGCCTAACTTAAGTATCCTAAATATCAAATCGTATAAATATCTAGTCTGGTGAAAAACCCACAGAGAGATACTCTGAAATCAGGAGAAATAAGAGGAGGTACTTGGCTTTCATTGGGTAGCCCATCCTCTGGGGGTTGACAAAATCAAAGGTAATCTGATGTAAGCAATAAGAAATTTACTATAATTAAGTGGGCGGGATGTCCAGTTAGCGTTACTCTTTAATTAATTCAACCTACTCAATTTCGGCACTCACTAAACGTTTCCCTAATAACTAAACATGAGATCCCATATCCCTACTCAAAAATGGTAGCAGTAGCTCTTTTACATCAGATAGCTAACAATGAACAGCTGCAATGATCATGTAGAGAAACCAGAGAAGAGTAAAAGCACCCTGGTGAACATTGGTCTTCAATTTTTACATCCAAACCGAATAAACAAATCACTTCCCCGACATCACAATCCTTTATTACAAGGCTTTTATGCTTCGCCAGTTTCTCTTGGCTGTCATGGCTGCCTTGGCTGTGTACCTAGCTAGCTTCCACCAGAGTTCTGGGATAACGTGATTATAAATCAGGGGAGAGGACTCGTTCATTCCGCTCAGTAGTATTAATTAAAGACTAATGTTAATTACCAGGGGGCTTTTATCTTTCTCCAGTTTCTCTTGGTTGTCGTGGCTGTTCTTTGTTAGTAACTTGGTTAGTTAGCTACCATTTACTTAGTTAGTTAGCTACCATTTTTGAATAGGGATATGAGATTTTTTGTTGAGTTAACTTAATAGTCTAACATTTAAGTGAGCTAAAATGGGCAGGTTGTGGGGGCTAGTTTGACTGTGTTTTCGGCGTGGAGGCTGGCCTGACTGCACTTATGGATTTGGCCTCGTCATGCGTCCGCGTCCGCAGAGATTTTCTTGTGAATGCTCTACAGCCCACATAAGAGCACAGATTATTTTCAAATTTTGCAGGGACATGTATTATGGTAGGTTCACGACACCTATTGATTTTGGGTACTCTGGGACCAACTGGGGGGTCTTCAGGGGATACTTGTACTTGGTTGCCGAGTGCTCTAGTAAGTAATGTTAACTAGAGAGCTTCTTCTTTCCTCTGATTTCTCTTGGCTGCCGTAGCCGTTCGAGGCTAACGTTGGAACCCTGGGAACATATCGATATACTGACGATCTTCTTGTTCCAGGCTGTTTTCAGCGGCTCTGGCACATGTTTCATACGGTAAAACTCCTTCAGAATGTTTGCATGATCTCTCGTTACAAATGCCAGTTGTAATGACTTATTTCTTGTGGGGCGATATCCAGTAAATGGGGTAAATGATGGGTGGTGGGGGAGAGGGAAAGGTGGCTTTATCAAGTTATGATGGTTCAGAAATTAAAATGTGTTATGTTGCTCTGCATCTTTTTGTATTACTTTGACGAAAAGGTAAATAAGACTTACTGTTGTTATTTTACTGTGTTTTAGTGCTGTCTGTAATAAAAAAATTAAAAATAAAAAAAATAGATTAGGAGCGAGATATTTGTTTGATTTTAGTTTGTTTGTTAAATGAGATTTGAAAAAGGTGGAGGGCCCCATGCTTCTGTTTGCCTAGGGCCCCTAAATTGCTAAATCCACCCCTGAATACATGATTTGTCAATTGCAAGAAACAACAGCTTTGGGTTAAAAAGTGTTGACAGCAATTTTTCCAATACCACCTCATATGAGACAGAATCCCAAATCCCACTGGGACTTGCCAGTGAAGCAAAGTTGCCAGATAATCGACCCACCATGATGCTACCTTGCTGCAGGCTCATGATTGCATGATTTGTTGTGGTCAGTATTAACCAGAAAGTAAAATCGCTGAATATTTTTGAAGTCAAAAATCATCTTTTGTGGTATGAGACAACTTTTTTTTTTCATGTTGACGCTTTTTATATGCGCACAGCGCATATAAGCTTTACATTTTATCAAGGATTGCTCCAAATAAATATTTACTGAAAGACAATGCTCAGAAGTGTCTGCACAGAAATAAAAAGCAGTGTCTGCTATTTTGTATCATTTGCATTTATTAAAACAAATTTAGATGAATTATACTGTATTCATACAGAGCCCCTTTGATGTGTGTTTTTTTTTTTTTTTTTAGAAAAAAAAAGCAAAATCTCTGCCATGAAATAGCAATAAAAAGTCAATATTTTATGCTGCTACATTTTGATAGTACATTATTATCCAATACTGAATTCTCGACTACCCACGAACTGTTTTGAGCGAGTGGTCGCTGTAAGTGAGATTCATTTAAATTGATGTCAATTTACCTGTTTACCTTTGTATCTTTGAGTCTATTTGGAGGTTTATCTTTGACAGAATCTATGTCTATGAGTTACATAAACAATTATTTTTCTGCATTCAATGCTGGTCAAGACACACCCTCTCCTCTATTTAATTTTTTAATTGAAGTCGGTGTTTTAAATAATCTTCCCTTCGAAAAAATCATATTTTTTTTCTTATTAGAACATTCTATTGCACAGCTTTTTAGCCACAGGCTGTTCCTGTCATTGTCATTGTCTTTTTTTCGCACTGTTAATTTTTTTTTTTTACAGCACCAATTATAATGGCACACTGTGAAATAAGAAACTGTATCTGCGGACTCAGTGATTGATGTCAAAACACAGTCAATCCACTCTATAATATATCCGTGCATATAGTGGAGGTCAGAAGCCATTATTTTAACTTATTATACAACTTGAACAACAAAAACTTTGCCTGATGGAGATGGTCCTTGAAACTCAGAATTGTACTGTGTAGTCACAATCATTACTGAAAACCAATTAATTGTGTTGGTGGAATTCTGTACATTGCTCATAATCTCAAACCAAATTCCTTTTATGTCCTTAAATTGCATCTACCAGTACTTTGTGTGGGTGGATTGTTCTGATAAAGCAGTTTTTTTTTTTTTTTGCAATAAAAGATACTGGCTTCCTGTTGCAACACAGTCTCATTTTCAGACTGACTACCACTCCTGGCTGCTGTCTGTCTCCTCTGTTTTGGCATTCTTTCATAGAAGATATGCTGAATGTCCTGAATTGTTTTCATAGTGGCATGTCACTTTATATCTTGCACAATACACTGAATTCACATTTTGTTTGCATGAATGAATGCAAAATTGGCCAGGAAAAAAAAGTTACTCAAGCCAATCTGACATAGCCATAGCAACGTTAATAATAACCAAACAATGATGGCAGGTTAGCTAGCAAGCGGAGATGATGACAGATTTGCACAAAATGATAATGAAAATCAAATAAGATTTTACTACAGAGATTTACCACATACTACAGCTTAAACTTGAGTGGCTATTCCCCTAACCACTGGGTAAATAGATTGCGCCTCCTGTGTTTTTCTCCCAACCACTCTCAAATAAACTTCTCTACTCGGCCATTTATCCCTACCCTTAACAACAACAGTGCGGAAAAATGGTGGAGAGAGAATTTAACACCCTTTAGGAATTCCAAGCCACATTACTATGTAGTGAAAAGAAAAATGTCCTATATGTGATTGATAATTGCAGGACCATAGAAAATATTAACAAAAGGAATGGTTTGCCCTGTCCATCGTGTCACAAAGGTTGGAGCCGTAACAATTCTCCTGCATTCTGTTCTCCCAACTTGTGGGGCAGTAACCTCTTAATTTTTTTGACGGCACAGTTTGTGTATCAAAAAGTCTAGCATTGCTCACATCTTTGCCTGCAAGATGAGATGATGAGATTAATAAGATTGACCTGCACCACATTATCATGAAAATCAAACAAGAGGCCTGTCGGCCTAGAGAGCTCCGCTGAGGATGAGTGAAATGTCCATGTCATCATAACTTAATTTCAGAAATCCTTGAAAAGTATTGCAATATTAACACATATGACACATTATATATATGCTGTGAACCAGATTTGTGTCTGAACTTATGTAGTATAACAATAGAACCACACTGCAAATTGCAATCATTGATTTCAGTCATCTTACCAGCAGGCAGTACTAACAACCAACAAATACCCTTCCCCCAGTACATCACAAATACAGCAGTCACAATCTTTCTAACACTGTCATGGGACAATATGAAGCGGAACAATATGATCCAGAACAATTAATCCAGAATGATGATTCGGAACAACATGATCCAGAATAATATTTGGGAATAATGTGGGGGTATTCATAACATCATAAGAAGGGCTCACAACAAACTAGATAAAAAGTTATCACACAGTTTTTGAGATATTAATGAAAGACTGAAAAAATGAGCACAAACACTGAGTTTCTATAGTCCAAGATGCTGAATTTCTCAAACGGAGGTGAAATTTTCTAATTTTCGCAGGGCATCATCCGAACATTATAAAAAGGCTCGTAACAAATTAGGCAAAAAGTTATCAGACAGTTTTTGAGATATTAAAGAAAGACTGAAAAAATGAGCATAAACACTGATTTTCGAAGTGCAAAATACTGAATATTTCAAAAACCAGGGCGTAGAACATTCTAATTTTCTCAGTGAATATTCAGAATATCGTAAGGATTGTTCGCACCAAATTAGGAAAAAAGTTATCTGACAGGTTTTGAGATATTCAAATTTGAAGTGAAAAGTTGATGCCGGACAGACGGTCAGACAGACGCCAGATGACTCTGCATTAGAAAAGCTCTGCTGACTGTCAGTGGAGCTAAAAAGACATTGCTCACATCTTTCAGGAGTAATACAAGTAGCAAGACAAAACTGCATACGTTGTCATAAAATTTCTTCTTACAGTCAAAATTCCTGACGGTTGTGCTGACAGTTGTACCTGAATAGCAGGTACTTATGAACCCATGTATAAATTCAGATCTGCAGATTCGACACAATTCTGGAGTGCTGTCCTAATATGTCCCATAAGCATGATGAGTGCCTGACCAATAAGCCCCAAAATAATATTGAACATTACTCAAAAATTCAACATTTAACACATTAATTGTAACAAGAAATTCTGAATTAAGAGGAACTGTTGGCTACACAGAAAGTGTAAGTGAAGTGTAACTGAAGTGAAGTGGCTTTCCAACTGGCACAGTATTTGCCTGTTTTTTTTCCAGCAAGTGCTGTGATTACATTACCAGGATAAAGTGACTCATGTTACGGACAGTTTTGCGTTCCGGATTATTCTGGAAGATTCCAATTTAGAAGAAGGATTGAATTTAAATGATTTATTAAATAACTGAGCGAATGAACGTAGCAATTACAATTCTACAGAAATGGGTAATGAAATTATTACATTAAGGATAGAAATACTGTCCTCTAACTGTCCGTCCTTGCGATGTTCTCACGACGATGGTGAAGATCCACTGGTATCTGACGTCTCTGGTGAGGTGATCCTAATCACTACAAAGACCGTATCCAAAAGGTCTGTAATCCGAAGTCCAATTGCACTCAGCCGGTCTAGCTTTCAGGTGTAGCAGACCGGAGATGATTATCTTCACCTCTCTCTTTCTGTGTCTCTGAGTGTGTGTGTCTGGCTGCAAGTTCCCTTTATATTCAGGGATTATATTATATTATTTTTGGCTCTGTAAATTGGGTGCTGTGATATCTGGTGGCAAATGGGGCCTGTGAAATTTTGCATTGGTTACTGTGGGTGGATGTAGGCTTTTAGTGACTTGATTTCTCTGCACTTCCTGTTGGTTAATGGCAGCCAAAATTATGGAGCTTTTTGTCAATGCTGTTCACGGTTCCTTTGTTGCGTGTACCGTGACAAAAGAAGAATAGCAATAGAGAGAAAAGCATTGATAAATAGTTAAAAAAAAAAAAAAAGCAGGAGAGCGTGACTAGTTGTAAACACCAAAACTCCCAGAATTTCACAGTATCTAAATTTGTAGGGCTTCATTTTTCTTTTCAAACAAAAGCAAAGATCCTCTGGAACAATTGCAAGTAATCATCTGCCATCAAGTTGAATGAATTGAACATAAATTTGCTTGGTTTGCCATGGTTTCATCCACAGAAGAACTGGAACAGAAATTCTTCCTGATATGGTTTCTGTATTCTTTTAAATCTTTCCTGAAGTTCTTAATTACTAAACAAGAAGTTTCAACAGCTCTAAATCGTTATTATGCTGTGGTACTTCATAAGAAAGCACCTGCTCCCTGAATGCAGTCTTACTGAATGCAATGGAATGCAATATAATGTTCCTCATCATCAAAAGTGACAGATGTGGTGCTTTTTCATCGCAGTGCGAATCAGTTTTATTTCTGCCTTTGAGGATTCCTTGACTGAGTTTTGCGACATACAAGTACAAAAGGAAGGAGAAAAGATGGGCAGGGTTAAAGTGAATTTACAGCTGTACCTTTAAGCTTCAGTTCCCACTTGGCATAAACAATGCAGAAAAATATCTCTTTCAGGCAGCTGTTCATCATCCACTTTTTAACAACTATTATTCTTAAGATAAGATAAGATATACTTTATTGAACCCCATGGGGTAATTCGTCCTCTGCATTTGACCCATCCTACAGTTAGGAGCAGTGGGCAGCCACAGAGCAGCGCCCAGTGACCAACTCCAGTTCTAAAGCCAGTTCCTTGGTCAGGGGTACTGGTTGGAGTGTTCCTATGAGGCCTGTTTTTGTGGGTGGAGGAAACCGGAGTACCCGGAAAAAACCCACACGAACATGGGGAGAACATGCAAACTCCACACAGAAAGGCCCAGGCTGGATTTGAACCTACAACCTTCTTGCTGTGAGGCACCAGTGCTAACAACTTTTGTGCATTGCTAGCAACAGTGGAAACGTCTATTTTTGAACCACAAAACATCATCCAGGTGACATGGTCTGACTACTTGCTCCTGTGAACTAACCAAATGAGTAATTAACATTCAAAGATAGATTCAGTATTGCCTTATTTGTAAAGGTGCCACAACATCAATGGCCTCAGATGTAGTCAGTTTAAAATAGATCTTCATGCTTCACAACTAAAATCAATTTCATGGATCCAAGGTTGGAGGAAGTTGTTATTCAACAATCAATTGTAAGCTAACTTCTTAAAGGTGACTTTCAAGTTTGTTGAGTCCAAGTCCAGCAGCTCTCTGATTGGCTGCCCTTAACCTATTTTTACTTTCCTGGTTTTTGATTGGCTGCAATTGAGCATTTGTTGCAGAAGAAGACTGGTGCGTGAAGTCAAGTGGCATTCAGACCTAGGTCTGCAGGGAGGCCATGCTGTTTCCATGGTTCACAGAGTCTGTCTTACCAAGACAGCCCATGAAAACAACTGTAATGTAAATTAGTCATTTCCCACTAATGCAGCATGGTGTGATGTCAGCGAGAGCCATGGCATAAATCCACTGGTCTGTTGTAGCTTTCATAGACAGTTACTCATCACTCATTGATGATGGCCAATTACCAGGCAGGAGAATTACATTGTACAAAGGGAAATGGTTGAGATCTAGCTTTGTGTTTTATTCAGCACCTGTGCCTTGTACTAAGAGCTACTGCAAAAAACAATTTTAAAAAAATTTGATTGAGAACAAAGGAATAATTGACAATGTATAGGATGGGGCTTTGCCATATTGTTACAAATGTACTACTAATAATGTGTGCAAGTTGCGAATTTTACCCAACCGGCCGCTCTTCTCCTCCCCTAATCTTCCCCTCCCCAGCGTGTGACAACAATCTCCTCATGAGGCCCTCAACTAAATTCTATTAAGGCCCTTGCCACAACCCATCAATACTCATTTTGAAATCCAGCCGCACTGGTGACTTCGAAGGTGAGACTTGGAATCCATAACCTAGCATCTCGACTTGGCAATTTTTCTACCAGAATCACAGAAAAGCTAAAAAATTCTACGCAGAACTTAAACTACTGCACTCATAAGCTAATAAGTGCTTTGGTTTTCTAAACATATAGTTATGTCCCCCCCCAACAATTGTCCAGTCACCGGTGTGTGCGTGTGCATCCGCGTCTGCGTTCCCACCATTTCCAGACCATAACTCAGAAAGCCTTTGCTATATTTCCATGAAAATTTGCACACGTTTACATCATGCCGTGCCGACAGGCCTTTTGGTATTTTGATGTCATCAACTTCTCTAGTTTCTTCTTCAATGTCTGTGAACATCAATGAGGGGCGGATACATTGGGGTGAGGGGGAGACATTTGTTTTATAGCCTGAAAAACAATCTCTAGTTTACACATTATTCTTCTGAATGGCTTTCATATTGCTCTTTTAGTGAGAGTGAAACTCACTACATCTGTGTATTTTTGTATTTTCACAAAACACAAACAGCCTTTCAGCATACCAAATTGGATGCAGCTGAACTCCCGTAGAGGCATTTCTTGACAAAAAAAGTGAAGTGCCTGACTGAATACTGAAAGTCAATGCAGAACTTGTAATGTGTTATCCCTCATTGGCTTGTGAGGGCAAACTGGCATAAGTGGGCTGTAAAAAAGGGAAGAATGTTTCTGACGAGAGGCAGTGAGTTATTCATCAATCAACCTTTTTATGAGTTTTACAGGAAGTTCTTCATTCAGTATTGTAGAATTCCATTGCTTCAATTTTCAGTGCAGATTGTTGCATCAGCATGAGAAAGTCTACCTCAATCTTTGATCAAACAAAATGTTTGTAATTTCATACCTTATAGGGTTTGGCAGCAACAGTAAAGGCTGTGGACATACTTTATGGCTAAGCTGTTGGGAATGAGAATTAGGTACCACTGCCTCTAACACCGCTGCTAAGATGGGTTGGACTGGATTTATACCAACTACTCTACATTGCGCAAAGCGTTCCAGTCAAAACTTGTCCTTTATAACAGAAGCTTTCCTATATCTGGAGCCCACCAGCATACTTTAAGGGGAGGCTCCAAAACGGTCACCAGAAATATTTTAAATGATCCTCAATACAATAATGCAGATGGTACTTTTTTCGATATAAAGGTGATATTTTTAAAACAAGCTTGCTTTAAAAAAAACATATGCCACACGTACATCCCCAATTGCGAAATAGTTGGGACAAAGTGAAAGTGGTGAATAAAATCAAAATGCCATGACTTTCAGTTCACATATTGGCTATATGTTATTTACAAAAGAACATAGATAACATAGAAAACATAGATGTTGAAACTGAGACATTTTACGTTTTTATCCACAACATGAGCTCATTTCAAATTTTCTGCCCGCATCAGGTCTCAAAAAAGTTGGGACACAGGCAAAAAAGGGCTGAAAAAGCAATTAATATATGAGAATCAGCTGAAAGAACATTTAGCAAGTAATTACATTAACTGGCATCGGATGTGTAACATGATTGGCTATAAAAGGGATGTCTTAGAGTCTCTGAGTCTCTCAATTAAATATGACCAGAGGCTCTCCCACCCGTAAAGGCTTGCGTAAAAAAAAATTGTGGAATACTTTAAAAACAATGTTCCTCAACATCAAATTGCAAAGGCTTTGAAGGTCTCATCATCGACAGTGCGTAACAGCATCAAAAGATTGAGAGAAACTGGAAAAATCTCTGTGCGTAAGGGAAAAGGCCTAAGACCTTTACTGGATACCCGTGATCTTCGGGCCCTCAGACGCCACTGCATCGCACACTGGCATGACGCCACTGCATTGCTCACCGGCATAATTCTGTCAATGACATTACTAAATGGGTAACTGGTAGCTGGGAAACCGACCGTTCATAACCACAGAGACAAACCCTTGCAATACAGGTATTACAGACAGCAAGTTCCGTTACCGTGGACAGCTGTACCAAGCATCCAAATTACAAACAAGTATTAAAAGTTAGCTTCAAATGAGGTTGATGTTCACGCACCTTCTGTAGAATTTCCACTGGTATCACTCATGCATATTTGGGACACAAACATTAGCAACAGTAACTTGGCTAGGTTAGCCGCTATGCTACAGCCACAATCAACTGGCTATCACGTCAGGTTGGCTAATGCTGTAAAAGCAACTTACAGCTTCTGTGTCTGTGAGTCACAGACAGTCGCGACTGTTACAGGCTTTATCTTCAGATATTTTACAAAGCCTGCATTTGAGGCCAGTTGTTAGTACTAACTATCGCTAGCGGTCCTGCTAGCCACCTGTAACACGTTAGCTTCACTTACATTATTTGCTGTTATATCGTTACTTATAGCATGTGGCTCCAAGCGCTTGATCGATGCAACTGCATCAGGTTTGAGAAGCAGCTGAAACGCTTATCCTGTGTTGAATTATCCTTTATTGACAAAGCTGTCTTTGGTGAAATGCTGAGCTCAAACAGCTGACGTTCCCTTTGGCTGTGGGTGTTTGCTGCCAGCAAACAAAAAAAGGTACCCACTGATTTCTGGTGGCATCCTCTTTCGGAAGAGAAATAGGTGCTTTTCTTTGCGTCCAAAAGTAAATGGACAAGCAGCTTTGGGAGAGATACTGACAAAACTGCACCTCAAATGATCTGCGGTTGTTCTTTTATATTTCCAAAATATATTTTTTATATATATATAGAAATATATTTTCTATATTTTCGTAAATATAGCATGTTTCCTGTTGTTTTTACTGGTGGTTTTACAGCTTGAGTTGAATGGCTAAAATGAGCATGAAGTAATATGCCTGTGCTGGGCATAAATCCTGATGCATTGTAAGCGTGTCTGTTATGCATGAGAATGATTATTGTTTGATGAATAGCTCCCATTAAAGCCCGTTTCCTGCTGCCTTTGACTGATGGCCTTTCATGCCCTTCCCTCGCATTATTCAATCTCCTAAAAGAGGACATTTTTCCTACATTTCCTGAGGTGGCAGAGGCTAAATTGATATTTGTACATATAGGCAGAGAGAGGAATGCACTTTAGAGGACAATGGGGAAAGGATTCTGTGTGGGTTTTTTTTTTTTTTCCAGAATGGGAAAGCTCAAGTGCTGAATACCAAATCATTTCATTTATTGGCCTATGCATCTTGTTTCTGTGGAATAAATGTTGGTCCTTAATTTCCCCTGTAGGGATAAAAAGCTCCCTCTTTGAATTGAAAGAAAATACTGACAGGATTTAGCAGCTAATTGATTCAACACTCCTTATATAAAATTTTTTTTGTTCCCTTTTACCTTATGTGGTAATTTGTTTTTGAACCAATTACTCACTTTTAGCACACAAGGCAGAAGTTTTCAAGGAGCGTCTAAATGATGCCCTAACTATTAGCCTGCTTGAGGGGGATGTTTAGCAGTGCGGTGTGCACTCGGTAAAGCTGCCATTTTGTAAAAGGACTGCACTCCGCTCTTATGTAAAACCTGTTTTGAATAAGAACAGAAGCACTGGTTAAGCTTTTACCCTCTTTGAATTAAGTGCAGCGGAGGAAAAGAAGAGGAAAGAGGGGTTGTGCCTGCGTTTGGGTTGTAAATGGTCTGACTGTGTCTTCTTTCTTCTACCTTACCGGAGTGCAAAATGTCCCAGGGGCATCTACTCAGACACACTGATGTTTCTGGCTCCTTGTCTTTCATCTAATCTCTAAGGGAAAGGCCAGGAGACTGATATTCACAGGGCAAGTCTCAGCCACAGTCTCTGCACAGAGAGTGTGGGAACCATCACCCTGATGTTCACTAGAAGTGTACACAGCCAATGCGTATCTGTACGGGACAAGCATGGTGCCAGGAGAATGATGAAAGTTTCCTCTGCCATACATGGTGCAGTAATGGAAGTTTGCATCACAAACTGATGAGTGAGAATGCAGTGAGGCTGGAGACCAGCGCTCTAGACATTCCCAATGAGAGAACCCTGCCATCTCCATATAGAGTCATGATGTGGTCACAGCAAGCAAGATTGCCAACATGACTTTACGTCTAATGGTCCAGGATCTGAGCACTGATGTCTCTTTGTGGCAGTAAGGCCATGGTTGGAGTTAAAATGCAAGATTGTATATTTTGCTTTTATACAAATCATGTTACTTTTTATATCAGCTCAGAGACCAGTCATCTGTGCAGTTTTAACAGGATGGATTTGTATGGATACCTCTCGAGAACTAAGCCAAAAGTAAAGCAAAGACACTGACGTTAGAAGAAATCCTGTGCATATTTAAATGAAAAATAAACAAAACTAACGAAATACGCAGAAAATCTTCCATGGTCATAGATTAGATCATGCATGTGAACAATTGTGCAAATCCATCCTCGGTGACCATAGCAGCAGAGGTCATAAAACTCGTTTTTTCCTGACATCTGTCTTATTTTTATTTAATGTGGGCAAATATACGTATCTATGTTATGCATGAATCCTATACCAAAAGACAATGAAGGCTGCTGATGTATTTACTGTATAAGACCTGATTTAGGTAGGGGGTAGACCAGAGGTTGGCAGTGAGGGCCATATCTGTCCAGGCCTCAATGTAAACTTTTTTCTCAAGGAGCATGCCTGCTCCTAAAAAAAATTTTTTAGGAGCACAATTAAATTTTTAGGAGCATGAAATAATTTTTGGGAGCACAAAATTATCAAAGTACTAAAAAAGGAACTTAAATATAAAAAAACAAAATAATCAAGAGAAAGTCTTTTTGTTTTAATTAGGGTAACAGCTTCAGTTTCAAGAACAAGGGGGAGGGGGTGTGCCACTCGATCTGTTGCCCTTGAGCAACTGGCCATGGGGGAGCAATCATCATCCCATTCAACCGGAGGGCAGTCTGGCATCTCAGGCCATTCCTTGTACATGCTCTATGATACCACCCTTAAAAAATTATAAAAATAAAAACCGAAAGCATGACGCATAGAATAGAGTGTATGTAATCATCTGCCTTTCAGGTGAGAGCATGTTTTAAATTACGTTTCACTCTTTAGCCGAATATGCTTTTGGAAGCTAATTGTCAGCCAACTGTGGACATCAAACCAAGCCTTAGCTGACAACAGAAAACAGAAAAGGCGATCTATAAGTGGTACTACTTATGGGTTAATTTTCTGAATTTTGAATTGTCAGCGATCTTAACGAAGGCAGATAATGACGTGTATGCACCCGCTGGTATGTTATACAGCCACTACTTGTTTCCCTCGGACACGTTTGCAGTGGGAAGTAAACCATTGGGAAGCCATGGCAACCGACGCTGACGGCAGAAATTTTTTCTGCCGGCGAATACAATTTCAGCGAGTAGCGAGGGGCGGTGGGCGAGTAGCGATATGTGTGAATGAGGCTTTAAGCTCTCAACATCGCATGGCCCAGCATTAAGCTTATTACAATAGCGCGAATCCTACTTCTGAAAACGGAGCTTCGAAACAACTCGCAACACTGCTTTGTATATCAATTCAAGTCAAAGCGATACCTCCTTAGTGCTGTACGGAGTTTCTGATATCGCATGTTTGCTTCCGATAGAGTAAATTAATGCCGAATTATATCCGTTTTCAGACGTTATTTGATATGGAATCAGTTGACACCAGATGCGGGAAAAGGGAATGAGGATTTATTTATTAACAAAACAAAACAGGCACGAGGGCCAACAAAAAACTTGGCCCAAAGGGTTGCAAAAAAACAAACTGAGGTAAGCTACACAGAGCTATAAACAATAAATGCAAAAGGCAAAAAACAAAAGGCACTGGAAACTCCAGGCGAGATCATCAAGAAAAATAAACAACAAGACTAAATATATATACACAAAACAAGAGGCTAGGACGAGACTTGAAACTAGAAATGCTAGGGGACTCGACAACAAGAACTTGGCTACACTTGCACATGCAATGAGACGCGAGACACTGTCTGCCAGCCAACTTCCACCGCATCCAGATAAAGGCTTGATAATCAGAACACATGAGGGGTAACACCTGGAGAGGCAGAAACAAGAGGCATGGCAAGATCAAGACATGGACAGAGATTGGATGACATGACCTGCTCATTAAGAGAATGAGCGTGCTCAGCTTAAGTACCAATTAAGTATGCAGTTTGGAAGCAAGCATGAATGTTAAGAACAGAAAAGCACAGCAAGATCTTGAAATAGCAAAGCAGGAATCATGACAATAAACTCCCTGTCTAAATTAGTAGTATTAGTAATGTGCCTATCTAAGAATTACACCAACCCAGTGAGTGTTAGTAAATGTTAGTAACTTAAAAACAGTTAATTGCCAATTAAGCTTAGACAGCCCCGAATCAGCACAGCACAGAAGGAAGGGGGAAACCACAAAGCCAACCAGAGCTCTGAAATGTGCAACAACGAAGGCACGGGGCGGAACGCAGACAAGCGGTGGAGTGGCATGGCAGACCTGGCGAAAACAAAAACATGGAAAAGTAAAAACATGGACAAGGAATGAAACTTGAAATGTAAAATCCTGAAACAAGAAACTGTTAAAACTATGACATGAAACATGAACTATGGAACTATGAACTATGAAACTTGGACTATGGAACATGAAACTGTTAAAACCATAAACAATACTGTTCTGGCCAAAGGCCAGAACCCTGGAACACAACAGTTATTAAGTTAATCAAAAATTATTATTGAATGTTAGATCACTATTTGGTCGCGCATGGTCAAAATTTTCAAGGCGCACGGGTGCGACTGGCAAAAAATTATTGATCGCAAAACTGAAATATGAGTCGCATATGCGACCAAAACAGTTGCAACATTGAGGCCTGCTGTCCCTGGTTTTCACACCAACTTCTGGCCTTCAATAAGTTGAATATCTAAATAAGCCAAACCATTTTTGAAATCTGACGTTTCAGGCGTATTTATTTAAATTATCATGAATGACCACCAAAGACTGTTGTTGTCTCCCTTCATAAAACATTTTCCTTTGATCGAATCATTGTGAAAATCTATATTTGTGCATGCAATCAATTAACTCAATTAGTCAGGGTAATTGATAGAAATAAAAACCTGCATACATACCGGTTCTCTGGGACCGAAATTGCACACCGCTGGGGTGGACCCTCACATTGGGTATACTTTACTACAAAAACCGACAGGCTGAATAAAGTTATACTGCATTATTTTTTATTTCTTGAGTTGTGTTATTCCAGGCTATTTCTCAAACCTGCCAAATAACAGAATACAACAAGCAAATTTAATAGGGAATGGTTATGGATGAAGTTGCCAAGAAAAGAATTGAACAAGACAGATAGATGGAGGTTTGGGTAACCGAAGGGTTGAGGACACACTCACCCATTCAAGCCCTCAATGGTTAAACATGAAGCTTTTAATGCTATTATCAACTAATAATTGGTCAGAAAACGAGCAGGAATTAAACAATTGGATAAAATAACTAAGTATGTGATAGCTTTTACCTTTAATTTATCCTAATGTTTAAGCTGTGGAGGTAAACTTGCGGACAGCTTTTACAAGTAGAGGAGCTTAAAATAAAATCTGAATGTTCCTCTTCTAAAAACCTCTTTTTAATTGCTCTTTTCTGCAACATTATCCTGAACTCCAAAGGATTAACTGACTTTTTACAAATGTACAATGAAACAGCTTAGCGTTATTGTGAAGCAGTGTCCAGCTTTCCACCAAACAGTTCACTGCAGCGAAGCGAGTTCGCAAGCAAACGCGGCGTAGAAATTCTCAGAGTGCATTTGTTAAGTTTGTGACCAAAGCTTAAGACTGCAAAAGAAGACTAAGATCAATCAGGAAAAAACTCAGTGTGAAAAAACAGAGGTAATACACAGTGTGTTGGTAATTTTATTTTAATTCAACTGTAATCTTGCAAACTCAAAAAATAAATAAAAAAATCAGGAATAGAATATTACTGGGCATTGAGAAGCAGAGGCAGCAATGCATTTGACATCAACCTGGAGGTGAGATTGAAAAGCAGTTTAATTTCAACAAAAGGTACTCATTTAATTTTAATATAAAACCTTCATCTGAAAACCTGACAAGATTGTAGGCTTGGGCCTTAAATGTGATGTGTTTTATGTTGAGAAATCAATGTTTTTCTTCCTTATGAAATCAGGTACTGAATATTAAAACACTAATGACCCGCTGGGAGCTGCCAACCACTGGAGTAGAATAACTAATTCACTCAGTAAGCTGATTGACCATACACACTCCATGCAGATGGAATAAATGGAGTGCCTTTTCATCCATCTATCTTCCAGCCTATTTCTATAGAATCTACAACACTCCTGGGAAAAAAAATTATGGACCAAGCACAAAATGGTGAAATATTTAGTATTTGTCCTAAGAACAAATCAGTGGTCAGAAAATTGTCAAAAACTAAATGTGGTGCTCCTATGCGTCTTTGTTCCGCACATATATTTTTCTTAACTGTTAAGAAGATTTTTTTTTTCTTAATTACACACTTTTCAATCTGTTTGAAGATTAGTTTTTTAAAAAAATATTTTTATTCAACATTCTCAGTCGGTGTTTAAATCCTCAGTTGCATTAAGCTACCAGTTGTGATTTACACATCAACCTTGGAATATTCAGTTAAGAAGATTCTGATCTCATATTTGTGATCATACACCTAAAACACACAATCCAAAAATTAATTCACCAAAAGGTTTGTCAGCAACAAAAATATAATGCTGCAATTCCTTTGTGATCGCATGTTATCTGTGGATTTTGCCACACATTTGATAAACAATTGCTTCTAATCTCCTAATTAAAATGATTGTACTTCTCTCTGGTGCCATTGCCAATTGAATTACTCTAGAGCCTCTTGAGTTCACGCACACAAATAAATTTTTGCTTCTGTCTGCAGCTCAGCACTGGATACAGACCCAGACATTTCTGCCAGCACATTCGCATGGTGTGAAATATATTGTCATTTCATGATTTTCTTGCATTAAAAACATTGAAAATGCCTTTAACGATGCAACAGGTAACTTTAAAAAATACATTTTTTCATATTAGCTGAAACTGTCACTATACTGACAGCTGTACATGAGACTGGCAATCTGTCAGTAAAAAAAAAAAAAAAATCCGGTAGATTGGGGCTTCCCAGGGCTTCAAATGGCATTGGTAAAAATCCGCGACGCATGAGGAAAATCAACTAAACAGTGCCAGCTGGAGTTTCTAAGGCAGAGTAAATAACTTCTTGTAAATATGCTGGTCTGCCAACCTCCTCTTCGCATGCTCCTTGCTTTGTCTTGAGTCTAGACCACTACTATCTATGCATGGTTCCTGGAGGAGCTAAAAGCTGCAGTTAGTAACTTTTTTGTGTTTTACTTGGCAAAAATGTTATCATACCCTGTCAGGTATCAGATATTCAAGTGTCTGCAAGTTCATGTAAATCTCTATACGGTGGACCTAGACAACAAAAGTCCACAAATTTGAAATCTCTTTTTTTTTTCTCCCAAAACTTTATTGACAGTATATGTTCAAATACAAAAGTGCAATCAGAGTGAAAATATATGAGAGGGCTCAACATAGAAGCATAACATAATCAACAAATTTTTTCCAAAAAATAGAAGAGGGACATTTCCAAAACAGGTGAGATGACGTTTCATTAACTGTTCCACAAAAGGAGCAAGTAATATCAATGTTTTCCCGCATATTTTGCAAATAATGTTTGGTGGGATAACATCAATGAAGAAGTTTAAAATAGATGTCCTGAGGTTTGTTTGTGATTAAAAATCTTGAGGGTAGGGTCCATTCCTTTTCTCATTGAATATCCGTGACAAATTTTCTCCAGGAGTAGATCGCAGATGGAACAGTAGCAATGTCTTTCCGAAAGAGGGATCTCACTTTTTTGTTCCTGGTTGAAGGACTGGATGAGAAGCACATTTTTCCGACATCAGTGTCATATAATGATAACAAGCAGGGAGAGATAAAAGATTTTGTATTACCTTTGAACAACATGGCAATGTCATGGTTTGGGAGCTTTGAGAGCTGTTTGTGGCTCTCGTCCGGGACGATATCGTTTTGCTCCCCATCGGATTCCTGGGCCAGCTGGCATTGATTGGGGGCGTGGCCCGGACTCTATTTAAGCTCCTGTTTCGCCTTGCTCCCGTTGCTAGAGTGTCAGTTCATCTATGGCGCTTTAGCCTGTAAGTTCTCTATTTAGCTGCTTGTGACTAAGGGAATCTTTGATTTATTTCCCTTTTCTTTTGTTTTCCTCAAGCTCGCTTATTTTCTACCACGGACGGCATCTAGTCTGTAGGTAGCGCGAGGCTCATTTTTTTAATCTGTTTAGTTTCTCTCCACGCAGTGAGATTTGCCTTCTTTTTATATTTTGCTGCTGCTCCTGACGCCCACCGTCAGCAGCTATTACAGTACACTCTAGCCACTATGGAGACGTCAGCGGTGGCTAAATTAAGAGGGCTATTGCCAGCCAACAAGAGATGTTGGCTGGGTTCGCAAAAACACTTGCAGGTATTTGTAGTCAGCGATCTGATCTTGCTGATAGATTACACCTGCAGGAGACCGCTCTCCAGAACCAGCAGAGCGTGGTGTTTGTCTGAGAGTATTAAATCTCTAACGTTACAAACTTCAAAAAGAGTTGCAGAAGCACCATCCATACATTCTCCCCGAGAACCTAAATTACAACTGCCCCAAAGATATAGTGGCGAGGCCGGAAAGTGTAAAGATTTTATTGCCCACTGTGAAATATTTTTTAAGGCTCAGCTGTCACGTTTCATTAATGAGGATTCTTGGTTTGCATTTACATTATCCCTGTTGGCGGGCACAGTTAGGTCAGCCCACTAATTAGATGTAACTAACCGGTCGTAAATTCGGTAGAGGCCCTTGTTAGGGAGATGGTTTCTGTTGTCGATCAAGACATCTGTGGTCAGGACGCAGCTACGCGTTTAATGGACCTTAAACAGGGCAAAGAAAGCGCAGCTGAGTTTTCTATTGCTTTTCGTTCTCTGGCCACAGAGACAGGCTGGCCGGAGGCCCCTTTGATGACGGTATTTAGCCATGCCCTTACAGAGGAGATAAAGCACGTGCTGGCTATGCTAGAACCCTGCTCGACTTTAGACTCCTTAGTTCGTATTGCTGTGCGAATTGACAATCGCATACGCGAACGCAGCCGGGAGAGACTAAATAAATCACAGCTGGCTGAAAATGGGGCTAAAATTGCTATTGGCGAATGTGCACCTCCCATTCCACCCATAAGAGATTCTACTCCGGTGGAGCCCATGCAAGTTGATGGTGCGTTTGATCGACAGACTAAGAGACCTATGCGCAAGAAAGTAATCTGTTTTAATTGTAATGTGCCAGGTCATATCCGCCCACATTGTCCTAAGCTTCGGGGAAACGGAAAACCCCTCTAGCGATTCAGGGGACGCTAGAGGGGCAGACCCAATTTCCCTTTCGAACACCAATCCACGTAGAACTTTCTGTGGGGAGCAAGAGATTTACTATTGAAGCTTTCGTGGACTCGGGCGCTGTTGATTGTTTCATGGATATTAAGTGGGCTAGGAGGCACTCCGTTCCAACTATTACGCTTTCACAATCACGTTCTGTAAGAACTATGGACGTTCGCCCGCTGGGAATGGGAGTTATAACCGAAGTTTCAGAACTCTTTTGGCTGGGGGGAACAGATTAATCCTATTGTCCGCTGGGGTCCCAAGTGTAGCACTCATCGTCCGTACGACTGCAAAATTAATCGTGATCCTGGGACACCTCCGCCTAGGGGTTCGCTATATTCGCTGTCAGGACTTGAGCGTTGGGCTATTCGAGAGTATATTCAGGTGGCTCTCGCCAATGGTTTTATTCGGCCGTCCACGTCCCCTGCCAGAGCGGAATTCTTTTTCGTTGGGAAAAAGGATGGCTGTCTGAGACCCTGTATTGATTACAGGGGTTTGAATAAAATCACCATTAAAAACCAATACCCCCTTCCGTTAATGAATTCCGCGTTTGAACGTCTGCAGGAGGCAGTGGCGTGCACAAATAGACGCTAGTGCTACAGCACTTGCCCTTATGCCCTTTATCAATGAAAGTGCCCTTTTGAAATTTCGGTTTTTTTTTTATGATTATATTTATTATTATTATTATTATTATTATTATTAACACTTTAGTGGGGCCAGTGTTGAAATGATCTTTTATAAAAAGCTGTGTGATTAAAAACTACTGAAAAAAATGCCCCGAAATGGGCCACCTCCTCACGCACTTCCAACCTCTCTTCCTTTGTCACGTGAACACGCGCGCAGTGTGCGCAGTGCATATCAGCTGAGCGACTGGAAGCCACAGTCTTGTGCCCCGCCAGCCAGGTAACAAACAGATCAAGTGAAATCATACAGTTTGCCCTCCAAGCCCTACCTGTAATCATTTTGTTGTGCAGTAGCATGTCTCATACACAGTGACGGTCCGTCGGCAGAAACACAGGGCCAGCAATAACCTCACCTTTCACTTCTTTATGACAGACTCCTCTCGCAGTTTACCTCTCCGATCAGCAACCGTTGCTCAGACTGATTGGAGGAACCGACGAGAATCTAACTTGTTTTTGAAAGCCGTGTTATACATTGCACTACAAAATTATACGGCGTTAAACTTACTTCCGCACACCAATAGCTACGGAAAAAATATCCTACGTCTTTATAATTTCTGAATTTGCGTAAATTAATTCGCGATTTTCATTGAGCAATTAGCCATGAGAATCCGTTCTATATACTCTGAATGTGACAGCCAAAGTGCGTAGTAGCACAGCTGAGTGAAGACGAAAAATAATTGCTGTGAAGTCCACGAAAGTTTCTGATTTTTTGCAGATTGTCATCCTTGCGGATTCACATCAATTATATCAACATAGCCAACAGGCAATCGCTTTGTAATTCGCATTTCTTAATCATTACGTGTCACGCATTGGTGGTGGCTATTCTGTTAATTAACTGTTTGATTGTTAATCAATCAAACCTGATCGCAAACAGTTTAAGAGCAATTATCCGGGAAAGGGTGATGTTACTGAAGGCCTTCCTGGCATCTGAAGGTACGCCACTGCTCATACAGCACCAAACAACTGAGTATTTTTTAGCCGACTGGTCACCTGATTAGCTAGTTTAATGCTATAGCCCAAACAATGATAGATAACGTGAGGACAACCACCACAAACAATGCCGGTCGACTTTGCAAATCCATCTGTTAAGATGAACGTTTTTTTTTTTGTGTAGGTTTTGTTAGGCAACATAAATGAACACATAAAGAAGAATCAGGCAGTTACCAATTGCCTGAGAGAAAAATATCCCCATAAAGGCTACCCATGTGCCTTCTTTTGATGAATGACAGAAGTCATGAATTGCATTGCACATGTGCGTGTAATGTTTATTTTATTTTTTTAATCTCACACTATAATAGCATGTTCCACGTGGGCAAAAAAGTGCCCCCCCTCCCCCCTGAGCACTTGCCCCCCATAATGTCTGTGCACGCCACTGATGGCTGTTCAGTTAATAAATTGATTGTTAATCAGGCAAACCTGATCGCAAACAGTTTACGAGCAATTATGCGGGAAAGGGTGATGTTACTGAAGGCCTTCCTGACATCTGACAGCACGCCACTGATTTACACAGTAGGCTACTTTACATGCATGCACGATGGCTCTTTTCCATTGCATAAACCCATGGAAATCGTCTGGTGTAAAATGGGCGCCACACAAGTTGCTCTCGCTATTTCCACGTGTCCAGTCTTTCCTGACCAGCCGCACAAAACGATTCCATTTCTCGGCTGTGGCTGCGTCCTTAGGTAATTTATGAACACTAACACCATCTTGATTGATGTTAGAACAGCCGATCATTACACACGTCTTCGTAATTTTTTTCAATCTTCGTAGTGAATTTCGCTGGGACTAGCTTGTATAATATAGGTATAATATTATTTGTTGTAATAGTATTAAATAGCCGGCGCGTATTGACACGTACATACAATACAACCCGAATGCATGCGCATGCAGTCTGGATCTAATACAGAGCACGATGTTATCCACTGGTGACTTCAGGCACGGGAGTACAGAAGCAGACCCGAATACGTAACGTTCTTACGACCCTTTGCGGAAGCTGTGGAATTCGGTAAATTAACATCACTATAGTGGCTTTTCTGTCATGCGTATCTATCTGCTTTTTTCAGACACGTTATACAGTCATGGTATCTCTCCAAAACCGAGCAATTTAAAAAAAATTTACCTTAGGATTCTGACTTTAAATGTGAAAAAAGGAAGGAACATGTGATGTGAAGGAAAAAAAATGTGAAGGAACATCATGGCAGCCTCATCAGTAAGAGCCTTCCTTATTTGTTTGAAATTGTTTAAATTGTATTTAACCGTCTTCGACACCATTTTAACATGACTTATAAGTGAGTTCAGAGTCCAACATCACACCCATATATTTGAACCCTTTCACTAATTTTAGGTCTTGATCTCCCAAATAAACGTTAGATTGGGAAATATTTGCAGGTTGTTTGGAAGAAAAAAAACCAGACACACAGTCTTTTGTGTACTTAAAAGACAGGGCTTAGTAAGCCAATATTGAATACGAGTCAAAGCAGATGAAAGTATTGTAGCAGCCTCTTCAGGATTTTTAACTACCTGATATAGAGATACAGTTAGCAAACCAGTAAGAAGATAAAGTTTTAGCGTTAGTTCAGCCAGGCAAGGAAGTTGGATCTAGTCACAAGCCGCTTACTGTACAATCATTTTTGACTTCAGAATCTCCTACCCAATTGGTGAACTTTTATAATGAAAACTAAGTTTATTCATATCTCTTGCGCAATGCCCTCTGCCTCATTCCTACTCTGGCCTACTACAGATCTGCATCTCATGTCTGCAAACTCCAAGCCTCCGCTCTCGTAAATAAAATTGTTTATCGTAAGCAGAATCTGTTCATATAGTGCTCATTAAAGTGAAAGACAACTTTTGTTTGAAGTTAAATCCAAATGAGAGACCCGCCCCTTAGTTGTTACAAAATGTTTTTGGATATTTTAAGGCAACACTAAACTGAATGATGAAAACTTAAAAACATCCAGATGAAAACACTCACAGATTCTGCTGTTTTCATTGTAACAAGCTTAACTGCCGTCAAATGGCCTCTTGCCTTTTTGCAGCAAGAGGGTTTAAAAAAGCACTCGCTGAAGACCCAAAGGGTCTGCTTATCAATGAGTGTTCTGACACCAAATTCCAGATCACACAAGTAATTTAATGATCATTGATGAATCCTACCCACCAATGCAACAAATGCTCTGCTATACATAAATTAATATAAATAGGAATTGCTTGCTGGTATATTCAAACTGCCTTTTGAAACTGTTTTCAATTGAAAATTTCACCAAATGTCCAGCCTGTACACTTGTGGGTTGTTCTTCCTCATCTAAAGCCAATTCGAATATGATGAAATAAGCAGAAAAGCAGGTACAATTCCTTTGTGTGTCTACAGTCATCATCATCAGAGCTTTTTATGGGAGAATTTTTTATTTTATTTTTATCTTGCACTTTGTACTTGCACTGATTTGATTCCCATCTTTTGCTAAATGTCTTGTGGCTACAGCTTGAATATCTCTTTCTGGGGACCTTCTCCTTCATTTCCACATCATAGGCTTGAAAAACAGTTGGCATGGTACCAGTGTTATTGTTATATGGCAAACTTTTAAAGCATCACAATCCCAAAGAGTGTTACTAAGAGCTGGTGTGGCAGACTTTTTACTTCTTTATTTTATTGTGATTTATCTTTTTTGGGGATGAGGGACAATTTTATAATATAAACCCAGAAAGTCTTGTCTCAACTTCTGAACCCCCACCCTGCCCCACACCAGCGGGCTCTCAGCCTGCACCCACACCCCCACCCGCATTTTCTCAAGATTTGAGCCCACACCCGCACCCGCACCCACAAGTACTAGCTCAAACCCGCATGCAACACGACTCTTGTTCATGCACTTACCCGCAGTTTCAAAATCTTAGCCACTTAAACCCAGGCATATGCATTAGCGAATAGAATGCCAGGATTGCCTGTATGAGTCTTTTGAAATGGACAACAATAAGATTCATTTGAATTGTTTATTCATAAATAACTACTTATATTTGCATTGGAAGCAGTGCACATTGATAATTCTTTCTGATACAAAAATATTGGAGTCATCTCGAACTTACTTACATCGTATTTACGTATATCAAGTACTCTGATATCTCAATAAATAAATCAAGCATCAACATTCATGATTGGTAGATTGTAAATTCATGTTCTTTTGGCTACATTTGACAAATTGTCACATCAAGATCACAAAAGAAAGCTGATATTCAACCAAGATGCAATTACCTGTACATGTAAATAGTATGCTGTGTATTGATACTACATTCAACGTAGTACATTGTTATATGCAGCGCTAATGTTTTATGATACTCTAATGAGTCATCTCCTTTTTTTCCATCACCTTTGTATGGGTTAGACAACAAAATAGTTGACTTGAGACTTGAGAAAGGCCAAACAGGCAGAAATGTTGTCTGAATAAAAACTTGGCAGCAGGACAAGAGTGTGCGGTATCCTTCTCTTCAAAGTCAATTACTACCCATTACCTGCACCTCGTAACCTCTGGTGTGCATTGGCTTTCCTTCTTCAACTATTTATTTATTTATCATATTTATTCTTTTAGAGTATGTATGTTTCTGTAAGATTGTGCTGTCTTTAGTCTTCAGTGTCTTCCTCTCGTTTCTGTCTCATGGTGTCTTGTCTTTTTCATCACACTCTCTTCCCTGTATTTCGGTGAGGTAATTCCACTTCCTTCTTTCTTGCTGTTCTCATTGACTATCCACACCTGAGAGTAGTTTAGAGAGGCACAGGTGATTAGTTAGATCAGAGTTAGAACTCCACCTGTTTCCCCTCTCTCTCCTATCACCATCCTTGCTTTTCTAGCTCCACCTCTCTCTAAAGCTGTCCTGTGTTTAGCTGGGATTCCACTTAATTAGTTTGTGTTTAAAAGACCCACTTTTTCCCCAGCTTCTTGTCGACTCGTGTCTTCCCATAGCTCGTCTTGGTTAAGTCTCGTTTCTGTGTTTTCTAGTTTTGATTGTTGATTGCTTGTTTCTTGTGAATTCTCCCGTAAGTCTCGTTATTGATTGTTTGTATTACGTTGCTTGATTGCTGGTTGATTAGTACTTCGTTCTCCCTTATTCCCATTTTGTACCCATCTGTTTAGATTCTCCTGTTTCTCCCTTATCCCATCCAACTCCCTTTTCCTTCCCCTTCCATTCCCTTAGCTCTACCCGCTTTGTTACTGTCTTTGTGCGGATTGATTCCCAGGTTACCGAATTATTTCTGCTTGTCCCCTGACTCTGATTCTGACAATTCTGCATTACCCTGTTTGCCTGGCTATCGATCTGTTTCTGTATTTGACCATGAGCTGTGTAAATCCTAATCAACGCCCTGCCGATGCTGAACTGCATTTGGAGTCGAAGACCGTTCCTTTCACACTTACTGAATAGAATGACATTTATTGTTGTGAATGTGACATACTTAAGCTTGAGATATAATGAACGCGCGTCTCGCGGCTTGTAAATTTGCTGTGGGCCCGCAAATCTTTTTTTTAAACCCGCACTTAACCCGCAAATTTTTTCTACAGGGGACACGTTATGGCCATTTTTACAGATTGTGAAAAGAAAGTGGAGGTTTCTGCAAAATAGAACCTCACCCTTGAGAATTTGAGAGGCTCAATTTTCATGAGTTATGTTTTTTTTTCTCTCTCCTGGTTTTGCTCAGTCCTGGCTGTGATTCAGTTAAATATCTACATCTCAGTGCTGTGACTGGGCATTTGTTCACATGGTTTCCTTTAGGACTTCTAACTTAACAGCTGATCTTGGAGCTGGCGGAGGAGTATCTGGGGATTAGTAAGTTTGCTCTTTCCAAAATGATAGGGTTGTGCCAAGCTGCTCTCTTCTTGGAACTGGTTTCAACTTGACGCGCTGCTCGCATAAGTACACAACATGTACTTTCACCCAAAATGATTTTCTTTGATGAGGTAACCATAGTTACTATAAATAAGAAGGCTACATACAGAATGACAGGGTCAGCGAGTGGCAGACAGCAGACTCCAAACACCACTTCAACAATGTTTGCAACAATGCAGTTTTTAAATGATGATTTGATTTGAGGGGAAAAAGCTGTCCAAACCTACCGGGCCTTATGTGAAAAAGTAATTACCTCTTAAACCTAATAACTGGTTGCGCAACCCTTGGCGACAACAACTGCAATAAAGCATTTGCAATAATTGGCAATGAGTCATTTGCATCGCTGTGGAGGAATTCTGGCTGACTCTTCTTTGCAGAATTGTTCAGCCACATTGGAGGGGTTTTCGAGCATGAACGGCCTGTTTAAGGTCATGTCACAGCATCTCAATCGGAAGTCCAGGCTTTGACTAGGCAACTCCAAAACCTTTTTTTTTTTTTTATGTGATGGTGCGATCAGGAACCAGTCGCGAGAACCAAGTAATGCAGTAGATTCGATTTTATTAAAGGGGGAAAACCCCCGCAGGGCAGAAGGCAAAGGTTCAAAGTCCACTCCAAAAATCACAATCCAGTTGGATAAAAAGAGAGACAAAAACCAGGGCAGAAATTACAGTACTCATGGTCGGACGAAAATGGGTTTGGTACACATGCACAGGTATATCAGAGAAGCCAAGCAAAAATCCAGAGGGCGTAATCCAAACCGTAACCAGGGCAGCAATCATAGAACTCATGGTCTGGCAGAAAAGGGTCATAAAACACAGATCCAACGATAAATCCAAAATTTCTAAGCCAAAAATCAATAAGTCGGACGGTCCAGTCAGAAAGGAATCACTGAGAGAACTAGGCAAGAGAAGCGTGGCACAAGCAAATTGAGAGAAACAATCTGACAAGGAAGTTCTGTGAAAAGACTCCTAATATACACTCCAGGGGAATCACATGCTACACAGACCAACGGTGCTGGAAATGAGACTAATTACAAAGGAGGGAACAAGAGGAAGAACCTAATCACATAAAATAGGCAAAAGCCAAAACGCGGACTGGGATCACGAGACAATCCTATAGACAGACATATGGCTCCGGTAAAGGAGTTCTAAGGTGCATAGATAATAAGGGGAAGGACAGCGCAAGCAGGTGTGGAGAATCCACAGAAACGCAGCAGAGAAGATTAGGTAAAGACAAGAGGCGGAGACTAGAACTAGAAGGGCGAGTGCTGAGAGCTTGTTAATCAATTAATAAGTGCAGCTATACAAGTTAGTATTATATACAATGTTAGATGGATTAGTAACTCTAGCAAAAACAATAAACTGTTAGTATTGGTTAGTAAAATAGAAAATTAAGGTGAGGGAAGTAAACAAGACTGGCACGCAATACCGGGGCTGTGAGCAGAAACAAGACAAGAGACCAGACAGGGGAAGACAAAGTGCAATGTATGGTTGTAACAAAAACATGGTCCGGAATATAACTATGGTAACAAAAAGAGCACCGCCAACGGTGCATAATACGCCCGTCGTGAACATGGATCAGGAAGTGGACAGACAACATGATACCAATATCCAACAGACAACAGCCCCATGTGAACTTTGACCTTTGTCCGTGACCTTGACCTTGGAGGGAGGGCCGTAAACATGGTACGCGACACTCCGCTCAGTGATGGTACACGTGTGTGTGAAATATCATGGAAGTATCTGAAGCGGTTGGGAAGTTATGCTTCGGACAAGCCCCATCTGGGCCCCATGTGACCTTTGACCTTTGCCAGTGACCTTGACCTTCACCGGGTGAACGAAATCATGGTGCGCGACACAGCGCCTGGTGATGGTGCACGTGTATGTGAAGTATCACGAATGTAGCTCAAGCGGCTCAGGAGTTATGCCCCGGACAAGAAATTGCAAACAGACAACAGACGGACGGACGGACGGACGGGGGTGATGACATAATACGTCCCGTCTTAAGACGGGCATATAATAAAAAGTAAAACAAGACAATACATGAACTCTAAGTAACCAAATCACGATACATAATCCAAGGCACGGTCAGACTTAGCAAAGATCCAAATACAAACATGGCAAACAGATGAGGGACAAGACAAATCAGATCATGGACATGGCAAGGCAGATCAGAGACATGGCTGACAGGCAGAATCATACCATGTTAGACAAGTTTTAAGTAATGAGGATGTAGAGGTGTTTTTAAAACTGTACACCTTATTATACTGTATGCTGACGACACTGCTGTTCATGCTGAGTCTCCATCTGAATTACAGAGTGCTTTGAATGCTGTTTTTGATTATTGTAAACTATGGTACCTATGTGTTAATCCAAGTAAATCCAAGGTTGTTATCTTTTCAAGAGGCAAGGTTAGATCTTTTCCCGACTTTGTTTTCGGGGATGTGAAACTTAACGTTGTTTATGACTATACTTACTTAGGAATACAATTTAATTACAATGGTCTCTATAATAAAGCTATAAGTAAGCAGGTTGACCAGGCAAGAAAAGCACTGTTTAGTCTAAAGACAAAAGCTATCAAACTGGATCTGCCTATTGATATCCAATGTCAACTGTTCAATCAACTGATTACTCCAATTCTGTTGTATGGCTGCGAAGTTTGGGGATTTTCAAATATCTCTCGCATGAAAAATCTTTTATAAGAAATTTTTGAAAAATCTATTGAGGGTCAACTACCGTTCAGCCGATTGTATTGTGTATGGTGAACTAGGTAAATTAGAACTTAAACAGACTGTTCATATGTGAATGGTGAATTTCTGGCGTCTTTCATATACCATGTTTCATATACCATATACCTTTGTCTGATTTCAACATTGTTAATTCAAAATGGAACAGTTGTATCAAGACCCTATTAGATGACACTGGACTGGATATTCAGTATTGTGGCACGACACCAGTATTAATACTAACTCAAAGTACAATCTAAGCAAATGTCTTGATTGTAGATTGAAAGATATTGCCATCCAAAACAGGCACAGCGAAGTATTAAACAATCGACTATGCACCTTCTACAAAACTGTTAAAATGAACCATCACTTGCCTATTACTGAATTCCATTACCTTCCGACTGATTCATCCAATGTCAGTGTCCTCTATGCAAAGAAAATATTCTCTGTGATGAATTTCATTATGTTCTTGTTTGTACCTCACTTAGCCAAGAGAGGTTAACATTAATTAAGAAATTCTATTGGACACGCCAAAGCAAAGAAAAACTCAGTCTACTTTTTAATGCAAAGAGCTCTACCCAACTGTATAACCTTGCCAAGTTAATCAAGATTATTACGTTGGAATTTCCTTTATTGTATGGCAAATTTTGCAATCTGTTTTTCAAATATATGTGTACCATAAGGTAAAATTGTCTACTGTGTACTTTTAAACAGTTCATTGGGTTCTTTTTTTTCTTTTTTTCCTCTTTCTTTTTCTTTGTACAATTACTTTTAACATCTCCCATCGTTTTACTTGTGTAATGTAAGTTTTATTGGCTCTCATACACCAGGTGGGGTTGTAGAGGAAAATAAATAAATAAATAAATAATCAACCTGCATTGCAAGCCTTTCATTGCCTGGTATCATTCCGCACTCCAAGCAGCTCATTGCCCTGCATTATCCTGCACTGCAAGCAGCTCATTGCCCCGCATTGTAAACAACTCATTGCCCTGCATTGCAAGCAGCCCATTGCCCTGCATTATCCCGTGCTGCAAGCAGCTCACTGCCCCGCATTGCAAGCAGCTCATTGCCCTGCGTCATCGCGTATTGCAATTATCCCTTTGCCCCGCACTTTCCCGCATTGCAGCTCATTGCTCGCATTGCACCTTCTCATTAACTGTTCATTGCCCAACACTGAAACGGATTTATCCCTCTTTTGCATATTGCTTCTGTTTGTCAGTTTTCTCTTTGTACATCACTTTTCCTTCTCATACACCTCTTTGGGACTTATTCCATGGGCTAATTCCCCAGTGTCTTCTGTCTGCTTGCGTGGAAATGGAAATTCCTTCTTTTGGGGGGGGGGGGGGGGGGATTAATCTCGACGAAGCATCTAATCCTCAGATTCTCTAAATGCTTTATTTGTTCATTGCTGGGGTGTAACCACCAAAGTTCATGTTTCATGTGCATAAATAAATACTTTGTTAAATTTCATACCTTCATCGTGTTCTAGTCTTTCCAGATTGAAAGAAACACAAAATTGTTCATCAACCTTCAAATTATGATTTTGCCTTGGCCTGCCCAGTCCCTTGACCTAATCCTAATAGAAAAGCTGAGGGATGAGCTGCTGTGGAGAGTCCATAAACATGGACCCAGGAATCTGACAGACTTGGAAAGATTCTGCAGGCAGGTGTCAGATCCCTTGCCATGTGGCAACAAAGGCAACCAAAGGGAGGCAACAAAGGGAGGCTGCACAATTTATTAAATGAAGGGAATCCAATAATTATGGCGCATCATTATCTTCTTTTGTGATTCTCATAATTATTGCCCTTCAGTCATTCCATCACAGTCTTTCATCAGATTTAACCATTAATAACAGAATGACAAATATTTCAGCATGGCAATGACTCAGCTCAAGTGATGCTGTAGCGCAATCTGAGCAATCATGGCACAGACAGTCCCAGAGATCACAACCCCCCCAGCAAAGCCTGAGAGATGCTGCTTGCGATGAACACTGTTTTTTATAATGCAGGAGTCTGGGAAGATGAGATGCCGATTTTTAACCGACCAGAATAGCAGTGGTGTGGAGGGCACAGAACAGGAGAAATGAATGAGCACTGCCTTGGTGATGAAAGCTAGCCTATTCGGTGGGAGATGCTGAGGTCAAGTATGATTGGACGGAAAGGGGCTTGGGACCAGCCTGATTTCCATGGCTGACTCAATTAATGTTGAAACTCCATTTAAAATAAAGCCAATATTAATGCTAATATTTGGAATTAATAACAATAGGATAAACAACAACGGTATTCACTTATAAGAACTTTTGTTCATATTTTCTAGGGGTGCCTATAATAATAAAAAAAAAAAAAAGAATATCACTTCACAGTGCTTGGCTGCACTTCAGATATATATGGTGGAGTAAACAGTGCAAAAAATTACATCTAGTAACAGTAAGTGAATGCTTATTAGTAGAATAACTGATGATGAGGAGGCACATGTGTACGTGCTGTTGGTGCACGCAGTGTAAACTTCCAGTACATTCCAAACAGTGGTCAATGTCTTAAAAACGAGTCAAAGCACAGGTTGTTAAAAGGAGTGAGAAACTTACGCAAGCAAGTGCCTTGCAAAGTCTAAGTGAGGGAACACTTCACTTCAATAGTGAGAAAGTTCCAGCACAATTTGTGCATAACATGGTCTTTAAAGACATCAGATCACTTTCAAAAAGCCAAAATACTACAAGTATTTAAATCATATTCAAATGGACAAAGAGGAAAGCAGCAGCTTGTGACAAGAAAAATATTATTTACTTTACTGTATTAAAGTGCTATTGTGACTCTATAAGATATTTAAGACATTATAATTAATGAATGCAATTGTGACTATCTAATTACGCCGAAGTTGCTAATTAGGTTCTCCCTCTTGTTCCTCCCTTTGTAATAAGTATCATTTCCTGCACCTGGGTTCTGTGTAGCATGTGACTTCCCGAGAATGTATATTAGGTGTCTTTTCACAGCACTTCCTTGTCAGAACATTTCTCTCAATTTGCTTGTGCCACGCATTCCTCGCCTTGTACTCTTAGTGATTCTCTTCTGACTGGACCGTCCCCACACCTGATCTCTGTATAGCATGTGACCTTTCCTGTGTGTATATTAGGAGTCTTTTCACTCACAGCTCTTGTCAGAACGTTGATCAATACTTCTTTGTGCAGAGTGCCTCGTATGCCATTGAATATTGTTTTGCTTCCACTGGATAGTCCGACCTTGATTCTTGCCATAGCCCTTTTTGTACTGTTTTTGTCTTTCTGGATTTTGACCTATTTTTGTATGACCACGAGTTCTGTGTTTGGATGCCCTGTGTATGACCATTGGCTTTGCCCATCGACTACGACTTTTTGCCTATCGTTTTTGTACCTCTGCCCATCTGTCTTACTGGTTCTGACCCCTGCCTGTCTAGTCGATACTGTTTTTGGATTTCATTTTGTGGCTTGGCAATTCCTGTTTTTTTTGGCTTTGACTCGGACTCCAATAAAGGCATACGTTTTTTGGATTTCCCTCTCTGTTGCGTGTGGTTCCTGAACGCACCGTCACATCCCCAGCCTCCTCCCTTATAAATAACATTGTTCATTATAAGTAGCATCTGTTCACATGATGTTCGTTTATTTAAATGACCTGTACCTCAGGCTCTGCTGGGGGATTTGTAAACTCAGGAAATGTCTATGTAACGTGTGCTCAGATTGTTCCAGATCATCACTCAAGCAGAGTGGCTGCCGAACACAAATGCATGTCATTCTGTAGTGGAGGGCTAAATCTCAGCTAAATGTCTGACCTGAACATCAAAGATAAACTGGCATACTTCACAGTGGAGATGAGGTTACTTTTGGAATGGCAGTTTTTGTTTCATAGCCAAGTCTAACTCAGGTTTACTGCCAAAGACCTCAATTTTAATTTCAGCTGACCACCTAACTCATTCCTATTGAAAAATTCAATGCTGTGCGGCAACGTTTTGAAACAAGTTGTTTTTTGATTATAACTAAGCCCTGTTTTGCGACCACCCCAATTATCACAAAATTGAATGAGATGTGGTCTGATCATAATTTTGCACGCTTTCTAACCCCAAGACATACATGTAATGTTTTCAATTTCCTAACTGAGATTCTTGGAGTTTTTGAGGAATGACCGGGGTAAACATAAATTTCTACCACTGAGAAACAGGAAGTCTTGGCTGACATCCTAAGTTTTTGGTATCATTTAGAAGAGGTACTCAAAGTTTTAAATTATGGTCTATATTGACTATATATTGAGGCTTTGATTCAGGCTACTCTCCATTCCGAGCTTTCCTCTAATGCCACCAATCGGTATGCTGACCTATCGTACATGCTGTCCTCTTCCTGGTTCTGTCTATTTACCAGTTTCCATGCATGTTGCTCTGCTTTAGATAGCTTGCTACAGCCTGTTAACCGCTGCTGGCTGTCATCTTGACTGTAGGGATCTGGCTTCTTGTCAAAAGCCACGCTGTCCCAAGTCATTGCCATGGGGTTGTCAATAAACCTACCTGTTGGATTGTACTCTGCCTCCACATTTGATTCTTGGTCTGTAAAATGACAGAAATGGACTGACAGGAAGGTGGAAGTGAGTGTTGTAGTCTGGACGAGCCTATCTTTCAGATTGTTTATATAAAGAATGAACATCATGTTTTCAGGGCCAAACAGCCGAAGGAACATCCTGATTCTTTTTCGTGACGTTCAAATGCTAGTGTCTGTCATGGGGTCTTTCTAAAACCAACCCCTACCTCCTCACCCTCTCCAATTCCCCTCCAATTGTGCATTCATGTGGAGAGTCCGCCATGTTGAGTGGCATACCAAACTAATTGGAGTGGAAGTGAATTATATAACCCTACACTTCGAGTCTACATCAGTGCAGGCTTGCATACCACGCTCCTTTCCAGTGCAACTTATTTTGTTTCTGGGATGGACATAACCTACATATGTGACTTCCGTGTGGCTGTTTCTAAAAGATAAGCAATAAATTGACTAACTTCAAAAAGAAATTTGATTGATTTGGTGCGCACATTATGGAACTTAAGGTTGCACCATATTCTGGAATGAAAATATAGTTGTGTTCCCGAGAAAACCTGGAGTGAGTAGTTTTTATTCATTGAGTCAATCATTTTTTTCCATTTCACAGTGTGTCGTGTTATTTCACATACACCTTTATCTTTGCCAATGCTGTGCATCAAATATCTTTCATATAAATATTTATTTATTTCAATATCCTCTCTGAAATATTTTGGGTGAGAGGTGTATCATTAAGGAACTGGACTATCATGTACAACACAACATGTCTATTGGCAGGCATGGTGATGATTACCTCCAGTTCCCACTGAAGAGAGGTCAATAGCATCTGAAAGATTATATACATACATAAATGAAGTTCCCTCCATTGCTGAGAGGGAGACTTCATCAAGATTGACACTCGGTAGTGAAGTGGTAGTGTAGAGATAGCGGTTTAGGAAAGGGCCATGGTCTGGGGTTGCATTCACAGACTTAGCACGGACACTGTGCATCTCATTGACCACTATGCCTGAAAGGCACCACTATGCATGAAGAGCAGCAGGAAAGTTCTTCCATTCCTGTCGGCTCTGGGCCAGCTTCTGGCTAGCACCCTGGGTATGGTTTAGGGTTCATCTCTTTTTCTCTAGTGCTTGCCTTCTGCTGTCCAGTGTAGGGCTGTGTGGGTGATATTACCAGGTTCTTTCCAGAGCATATGCCCAATCTACCTCCACCTTCTTCGCATGATGATGGTCTCAATGCTGTCTAAGTGGCAAATAGCAAGCAGTTGTTAAGTTTCAGATGGTGTTTGGCAAGAAGATTCTAAGGATTCTTTGCAGGTTCTTTGGATGGAAAACCGAGAGCTAAGGTCACTAGAGCCGGCCCAAGGCATATGCCATCTAAGTGACCACTAGGGGGCCCCCAAGAGCAATTAACAAAAATATTGTTTAAGTAATTTTTTTATTTTAATTTTTTTTTTTTTGCATGTGTGATGATTCCTTTATGAGCAAAGGTATTTTATCATACAAAAACAAAATTTTTTATTAACCGAGTACTGCTGATGTAGGCCTTGTGATTCCTACAGCCTCTCGCTTTAAATATCAAAGTTCTGGTGCACTGGTAATTTGTGCATCCTGCAGTGCGCACTGTGCATCCGAGGAGCAGCTAGATGAAAGCTAAACAATGTCACAAAAAAATATCCTTCAGGAGCAGAGAAAAGAAAGAGGAAGAGGAGAAAAAACTGGGAAGTCAACATCACATAGCCTTGCCTCACTCCCGTCTACACTTGGAAACTGTGGTCACTGTTTCCTACTCAGCATGCAACGCTGTTATAAAATCTCAGCTAAGGCTGTCGCTGTGGATGCTGTCAAAAGCCTTCTCAAAGTCCACAAAGTTGATGTAGAGCTGTCTCTGCCATTCTGTGCATTGCTGGATGATGTTACACAGTATGAAGATCTGGTTTGTGCATCCTCTACCCTTCCGGAAACCCGTCTGTTCCTCTCTCAGTTGCTGGTCTATTGCTTTAGATACTGTAGCAGCTGGACGATGATCTTCTCGAGGATCCTGCTTGGGGTGGATTAAAGTGTGATTCAGCGCAAATGATTGCAATTGTTAAGGGCTCCCTTCTTTGGCATCTATACAATGATGCCCTCCATCCAGTCTTTTGTTACCTCCTTTCTTTTCCATCTGGCTTTAGAGTGTGGAAGAAGCATTTTGGCTGCAAGCTCTAGGTCTGCCTCGAATAAATCTGCATTGAGGTTGTCCCGGGGCTTTTCAAATTCTGCTTTTGAAACTATAGCAATTAGTGTCTTCAGGTCCAAAACTACAACTAAGTGTTTAATAGAACTATCTATTATATAAAGGGATCATGACCTTGAATTGTTTTTATGAATTGGGCAAATTTCTGTTAACAAGGTCTCATGACACCCAAAAGTCATGGTCAGATTTTTGGAGGGCGGTTTTGTGGAATTTTGAGTTTTTGCATATTTTCCATGCGGCCACTAAACCGGCCAATATGGTTAAAAGGATTGGTGCATAGTTCTAGGAAGACCATCGAACGCAAAAGTTGCATGCAGGCACGCTGGAAAAATCTGCCGCAATGCAAAAAATTGCTGCCGGTGCATTTCAGATAGGTCACCAGTACCAGCACATGCTACATGTACTACCAAGGTGGGAGACAGGAGGCCTGAAATGCCCACGAAATTGCTTTGGGAAGGTTCTAATTTTCAAAATTTTTGAATTTTGAAAAAACCCTGCACGCATTTATTCAGGCTACGACACGAAGCAGAACCAGAAACAAGCTAGCTTGCTACAGCTCTACGTTGAGAATTGAGAATGAACTACAAGCTTTCATTTAACATGTTAGCTAGCCAGCCTAGGGTGTGTTTCCCAAAAGCTGAGTTACTAATAATATCAGCTACTTCGCTGCATCGGCTGAATCATTCGATCAAAGGTTGCAGCTATGCATGTTGGCAGCTACAGCGTTGTTGGGACATATACCCCAGGTTACTTTTCTGAGTTTTTAAGTCATGACTTCTCGCAGTTGACTATGTCAATTTATTTTTGTTTTGTTCGCTTGTTAAAGGCTTGATTGAGCGAGTGAATATAGCCATCTAGAATTAGAATTAGCTTTAGGAAATGTCTATAATTGTCCGACGGATCCCAATGTTTTCTGCCACTTTGCAGTCTCTTCCGTTTAACTTGCGCAATTGGCACAGTTAAACATAATCACGGAAACTAGGTAGTTAAAATACTTCGGGGATACTGTTATTGCAAATTGACAATTTTGCTGGCGTCAAATTAGCCTCAAGTAATTAGACTAAGATATCTTCACGAGAAGCATCAGATGTTATTGCACAACACTTCCTATCAGTTATAAAATACTGCATTGTCAACGACTATGAAGTTAGACTGGTTACTGGAGTTGACATTCATACTGTGACTTTACAGCCGGGTAGCTTGATTACTGGCAGCAGGCTACTTGGTCAATTCATGCCAATTGCCAAACTTGTATTGACTAGCTACAAGCACGTCACACACAGATGAAAAAATAACATATTGTTGCTAGTTAGTCATTTAGTCATGGCTAGTTAGCAGTAACGAACCGTGAGGTTTGGGTCGAGGTAGGCAGTGGCAGACCGAAACGTAAAAACGAATTAATATTTTATTTATAAAGTCAGCGGTAAAAACACCGGCAAAATAAAACATAATTACTCCAAAAACTGTTGAATGCTGTACATCAGAGGTGGGCAGCGAGGGCCGTATCTGTTCCTGGTTTTCACACCAACGTCTGGTCTTTAATTAGTTGATTGTCTCAATTAGCCAAACCATTTATGAAATCTGACGTTTCATGCGCATTTCTTTAAATTATCATGAAACTACAAAGACTAGTCTTGTCTCCCTTCATAAAACATTTTCCTTTGATCGAATCATTGCGAAAAATCTATATTTGTGCGTGCAATCAATTAACTCAATTAGTCAGGGTAATTGATAGGAATAAAAACCTGCATACACACCGGCCCTCCAGGACCGTGATTGCCCACCCCTGCTGTACATAGTAACACTGCGAATCTGGATTGATGACATCATGCATTTGCGGGGATTAGCGAATTTATTGGGACTTAAAGGACACTTGAAAGACACCGGACATGCATGCACAAAGTCGCGTTTTTCGTTAGATTTTGACTTTTAGTTTATTTTGAAACTGTTAAGAGTGAAGTCAAATCCGTGTTTGAGTTATCAGTGTATTATTTAACTTGTCACACTATGTGCGCATAGGAGGGAGGTTTAAAACCAATTTAATGTGAATTGTTTGAAGTTTTTGACGTTTTCTAGCGAATTTGATTTATTGTATGCATTCAGAATGAATGTGTACTTTGTTTTCAAATAATCTTGAAGGTTCAATTTTTTTTTTAAATTTCGCTTTTATGTCTGAATAAAAGTTGAAGGCTCTAGCGAGAGAAAGTTGATGAAAGCGCGCAAAACAACGTAACGGCTTGCCTGCACCGATGCATGCTTAAGTGGATCTCCTCCCTATACTTAATGCAATTAATCTTCCTATTGCTAAACCATATTAACCAGACAAGCGAAGTACTCTTCAAACACATTCCATCTTTGACCACATCTCTCTTCACCGCAAAATGATGTCAACACACACAAACTTCAAAACCTAAAAACCCACAGAATTCTATCAAACAAACAACAATTAAAAAAAAACTTTAGACACAAGGTTGTTATTAGATGCATAACGACAGACATGACAGTCCGGAAAGTTCTTGTGTGCGTAAAAGAGAGCGGAGGGGGAGAGAAGTGGTTAAAGCGCACTTAAGGCTATTTGAATATGAAGTCCATGCGTCCGTCCTTTTTGACAAAGATGTTGATGACAGCGTTGTAAAACCTCTGTTTTGGCCTTCAGCTTAACAAGTCCCTCTTTCTCAATTGACATAATAGCGAAACATGAAAGTCTCCCCTGTTCCGTACTGTTGCGGTTGCAGGTCTTGACGCGTTTTAAGGCAGAAAAAAGACAGCTCCACTGACTCTGTGGTAGCTGGAATTGTCGGCACCAATTTCGGCAGTTTTGTGGCCTCGAACAGTTTGTTCAAGGTCATTCTCCACCAATAAAGCCAGCAGTTGAAGCTAGGGAGATTTTTCCTTGACCATAGCATGGCTATATAAGCCGATGAGGTTGGCCTTTAGCCTGACAGAATCAAAATATTTGCTGCGTTAGCGATGTCATCTTGTTTGTTTTGCCAAAACAAACAAGATTACATAACACTAGTTAGGTGGTTTAATCAAATTTAAGCCTTAATTTAAGCCTTGACGTATGTGTGAATCAATGAGTGTATATAGCCCCAGCTAGGATTGCATTATCGTAATTAAAATAAATAAATACAAAAAATCAAAGCTTGCTCACTAAATAGTACCCAGATAGGCAGATGCCTGATAAGGATGCGTTTATTTGTACAATTCATCCGGAATGAACACCACTAACGTTACACAAAGTTTACGAGGTCATTCGCTATGGCTAATGCTATAAGTAGATATGCAACTTGGCTAAAATTACATGGGCATAGGAGCTAAGTGACCATCACCATTTGTAAGCAACATGAGTTTATGGTGCCGACTAAGTTTATCTAGCTAGCTAAATTACAGATAACGTTTGCCATCACAGCCGTTGACAGCGACTTGATTACCTAACACGCCAGGTACACAAGTGGCTAGTTAGTGCTGTGCTTCCCATTCTGACATGTTTTGATATTTTCGACGTCTCGAACAGTGTCATGTAAAACTGCGCATTAAAGTTTATCCTTGTTTTCCGATCACAAATATGTTGAAATCTTTTCGGAAGACCCCTTAGTTCGACGGATAATAGCTGGAATTTCTACATTACAGTCAATGGGGAATTGAGGAGTGCGGTGCACTTGACGCCATATTGGTTTCTTCAACTGCGCTCGGAGAAAGAAGCAGTGGCCTCTCGAGTATACTCATTGGTGCGAATTCACAAAGACACCGAACGTCCAGATTGAATGACTAGCCTGTGACACTTACGCATAAAGGCAGCGTAGCGTCCTGCCTTTTTGCGTACATAATAAAGCATATGAAAAAACACTGCGCATGCGCGAACACAACGTATCTGATAACGTGTCATTTAAAGGCATGTCAGAGCTGTGCCTACCCTGCAAAGATAAGCCTGATTTGAAAGCCCCTGCCTGGCCAGAGGCAGGCGCTGTAGTGTCATTATAACTCAATGACTTAAAGCAACAGCATAAAGACAAACTAAATATCAAATATCAAATAATCAAAATTTGATTAGATATTAAAATGATCAATAATTGTTAACAACTTTATTTTTGATGATAGCCTGGGGTAGGCAGTGCCTACCCTGCCTACCCTGACGGCTCATCCCTGCTAGTTAGCCATGGGTATCTTTCTAATATCAATTAACATTTCCCAGTTTAACTTGCTTTCGAATTGCTTGGTTCAGTATGTGCAGACCTTTGTAATGTGTGATTAGCAACCGTGCCATGGCATAAATGGCGAACTGTATACCGTTCGCCAATAGTTCTTGTTAGACTTTATGCATGATCGAAGTAAGTCGTGTCTCTTATGCCTAAATAATTTGAATTGTCTTCCCCTGCAGTTATTGGGAAGGAAATGTTGCAGGTCCACTGTGGATTTACAGAGGGCTGGGCTTCGTGCAATAGTAATTTCAAATGACCGTAAAATTGTCCAATCCTATTTCCCCTGTCAATGGGAGGGCTTTGTTATCGCTAATTTATGACAGGCTTGCCCGCTGTCCCCCAGGCGAATCACAAGATAGCGAAATAAAAAAAAAAAATTGGTGGTAAACAACCTAGCCTAAGTTGTTGGTTCGTGATTGCTGTGAATATCATTTCGAGTTAATGAAGAAAGTTTTCCAGATTAATATTCAATGAGAAGTTTGAGTTGATCAGCATGGGAAAACCTATACCAGACCTTAATTTAATGCAAAAAACCTAGGCTTTTGAGCAGCATTCCAACACCAGTAATTATGCGCGATACCCATGAATGATGGAGGAAAATCTGTATTGCCAGGATTGGGCCCTGGGCCAAAACTGGACTCTCTGAGCGGGCGAAAAAGGCACTTGAATGATCATGAAACGGTAAGCTATTTATAGGGCTCTGTGCTAAGTGATTTTTGTATTTTTGCCATTGCTGCCAGTGTTTTGTGTATGTTACAAAATTTATTTGGGAAAAAAATTATTTGCCATTACTGTGCTGAGATGGTGAAATAGATTAACCAGTAATACAGCACAATGCTTTTACACAAATTAACTTTACTGGGGAAACAGAATGAAATTTTTAGCCACTGAATTTTTTTTTTGGCCTCACTGATGTGTAAGAGCACAGCGTTAATTATTCATTAATTAGATCCTCCTGACTCCTTCAGCGTGCAATACTTCATGTTTACAAATATTGACGTGATATTCAGGCATGTGCATTAGCATGGTTGGCGAGAACAAGTGTAAATCAATACAACAAAACAGAGGAAGTATGGCATCCTGCAGTTGTGGAACCGGTTTGGTGATCTCTGAATATGTTCAAAACCTTGACAGTACCGCAAAGGCAAGATATTTCTCTTAGCTTAAGTACAACGAATGTCTGCGTGGCTTCGGATCCTTATGAGCTGAAAGGTTAGAGGAACTACCTTCTTCAGACCATCTTTGGGTCTGGGTTGGCTGGATCATCACTTGATTTTCCTACATTGAACAGAAATTCAACATTTGTTGAATTTACCAGAACGATTTTAAAAAGGGGCGCCAATATATTTTGGGGGGTTATATTCATGGTAAGGAGGTTTAGAATTGATGATTAATGTTTAATATCGTGAATGCATATACTACGCGTTCCCTTGCCACATGGTGTGTCACCAGTAACAAGGCTGCTGCCGTTACAGCTGCAGTGGACATTTAACTCTAAATTCTCTTGACTGGATGTACGATGGATGTTTTTACACGCGCGAATGTTTCTCTGGGTATCCAAAAGTCAAGACGAAAGTACTGATCTTAGTTGATACTGATGAAGGCTGAAAACGGAATTCTTTCCAATATTAATATCCAAACTGTGACTTAAATACTGTTCATGAACAGTCAAATCTTGAACCCGGACTTCAAGATGTCTTTTTTTTTTTAAAGTTGCTTTAATTGGGTAATATATTTTAATGTACTTGCAATCAATGGTTGCTTTTTAATATAACAACTTCAGACCTATTTCCCTTGTTTTCAGCATGCAAACTGATATGGTGGCACAGAAAGTTCTACTTTACTTACAGTATGTGCCCAGATCAACCACTGATGAGACCGGACACAGAATAAAATTTATTGTGCATCTTTTAATTCCCCAACTGCATATAAGGAAATTAACAGCATTAACTGTGTTATTTTGAGGATTTTGCTAAAATCAGAGATAAAATAACAAAAAAATTGTTTCTTCTTTCCGTTTCTCTTAACAGTTAATACCAAATTTTGCCATCAAACTATACAGCAAATGAAAAAAACTGCGGCGTTTGTAAGTTACCTAAAGTATCACAAAGTAGCTATTTAGATTTCACTGTACAATTTGGCTGTACCAAATTAATTGGTAAGAGTACCATACACAACCTCCAGCAAAATCGAAAAAAAATAACAATTTTTTCGGCTTACCTTAATGTTTAGATACCAAGTGAAGTATTCGGATGTGGAAAAACATTGACCGTACATCCAGTAAAGATAATTTACACTTTAATTTCTACAGCGGCTACACGTGCAACTAGCTTATAAAGGTGGCAGCCATGACTCTGTTGACAGTGCTGGGGCATGCGCAGCGTATGTGTGACGGGTAGGACTTTAGGACCCTGTTAAAAGAAGCATCGCCCGGCACACCGCTGGCGTGAAAACGCGAGTACTCTCGCGGTAATTTAAGGAAAATCCCATTCTCTCGCGGTAGTTGCTAAAATCGCGTTTGTAAGGAAGTGCGGGAGACAGTCCACGTTGCCGACGCTGGAAACGGTATCAAACGAACCAGTTAAGCTACAGCAAACGGTTGATATGTAAGTTTTGTCAACTTATGTTTTTTTAGTATTTTAATGTATCCAGGAAGTGATGTTATGCTTGGTAACTTGTAGTCTGTGTATGTGTTCTTTGACAAAGTCTTGAATTATAAATCTGTCTTGTTAATGATAGGGGGTAGATGCATTGCGTGGAACTGCTATGTAGATGGACTATCCAGCATTGTACATTTTGTTGCATATTGTTTTTCATATGGTATTAATCTTTCTTTTTTTGCCGTAAATATTGTGTTTTTATAGAATTCTTATGTGGTAGCAGTAGGATACCAGCAGGGCCAGTCAGCGCTAGGATCAAGGTGGGAATTCTGTTTAAAGTAAGCTATACATTAAAGGTTATTATTTTAATAGGTTCATTGTATATTAAAGGCTCCTATGTGTGTCACAGATGTTGTGCTAATGCCACCCACTGGCAACCACTGTTTTTCCGACACCTAGAATTACTACAGAGAATTTTAGAGGCAGCCTTGTTACTGGGTCTAGTATTTGGGGAGGGATCGCGAGTAACGGTGGTTCACAGTTCAGTAGCTGCAGGGTTGTGTGTATTCGGTGTGAACCACTAGTGTGCAGTGAATTATCCGGTTATTGTGAACCACCAGTGTGCAGTGAATTATCCGGGTATTGTGAACCACCAGTGTGCAGTGAGTTATCTGGGTGTTGTGAACCACCAGTGTGCAGTGAATTATCCGGTTGTGGTGAACCACCAGTGTGCAGTGAATTATCCGGTTGTGGTGAACCACCAGTGTGCAGTGAATTATCCGGTTGTGGTGAACCACCAGTGTGCAGTGAATTATCCGGTTGTGGTGAACCACCAGTGTGCAGTGAATTATCCGGTTGTGGTGAACCACCAGTGTGCAGTGAATTATCCGGTTGTGGTGAACCACCAGTGTGCAGTGAATTATCCGGTTGTGGTGAACCACCAGTGTGCAGTGAATTATCCGGTTGTGGTGAACCACCAGTGTGCAGTGAATTATCCGGTTGTGGTGAACCACCAGTGTGCAGTGAATTACCAGGTAGTGGTGAACTACTGGGGTGCTGTGACCTATCAATTTGCAGTGAACCACTGGTGTGCCGTGAATTATCAATTAGCAGTGAACTATCAGTGTGTAGTGCATTAGTAAGCTGTAGTGAACCACCTGCATGTAGTGAATTATCAAGTTGCAGTGAATCACTGGGGTGCAATGAATTATTAGGTTATAATGAAACCCTGACTGTGTAGAGGGGTTAAGGTTCCTTCACCGTGCTGTATTGGGCTCTTGAAGCCCTCTTAAGTTGTACTACTGTGGGTTTGGTTCACCTGTGCATAGTACCTGGTTGTCTCTGCCCTCCTAAACACTTGGGTCCTGGCTATTATTTTACCTTCGTAGACATGCTACTGTGCTGGCAGAACGTTGTCATGGATTTTAGTATTTCCCTGTACCCATCATTTTAGAGTGTACCGAATAAATATTGTTTTATTTTTCCTATACCTTTGCCTCTGAGTGAGCTATTGATTTTGATTGCTTTTGGGGGATGTGTAACGGGGAAACACAGTCTGTTTATAGTTACCAAGGGTCACATTTGGCGTAATCGGCAGGATACCCTATCCAGAGGCTTAGGTATTTTGTGGTGAGGCTTCCAGTCAACAGGACTAGGGATAGTTGGCTGCCTGGGTGTATGAGGAAAAACAGTGGTTGTCAAGAAGAAGACGGAGAGGACGTCAGCTGCCCTGATATTGACGCTGGCTTCAGGAGGTGCCATTAGGGCAGGCGTGCAGCAGAGGAAGCAGACCGCGGTTGGTTTGGTTAAGACTGGTGTTGTCTCTCTGGATCCACGATGACGATGGAAAATATGGAGGAACAACTGAGAGCGCTGACAGAACTGGTACAACAGCTACAAGCGGAAAATGCAAGACTCAGGGAGGGAGTCGGGGAACCAGCTTTCCCCGTTGGGGGAAGTGAGCGTGTTCATCCGTTGAATGACCCTATGAATAACAGTTCAAATCCTGATTCTTCTATTGCTGTAGCAAATAACCCAGTGGAGCGAGTTTATGTCCAAGCACCTCGAGAGAGGAAGTGTCCCAGGTTTTCAGGAAAATTATCTCAGGATACTATGTCTGTAGAAGATTGGATAGAAGAGGCACGTAGATCATTGGCTACTAGGCAAATGCATCCTAAAGAACAAGCCCTCTTCCTTTATGATCTTTTAGATGGGGAGGCAAAGCGTGAGATTAAGTTTAGCTCTCCAGAGGAGAGGGATGACCCTGATAAAATTTTTTCCATCTTAAATGAGAACTTTGGTTGTGCACAGTCCTACGTGGTGTTACAAAAACAGTTTTTCCAGCGTCGGCAACATGAAGGGGAGTCTATTAGACAGTACTCCCATGCCTTATCTGAGTTAATGGAACTACTCAAAGGTAGAGATCCCCGAGGGGTGTCGAACCCTGATTTAGTTACTCGCGACCAGTTCATAGAGAATGTACGTGATGAAATGTTACATAGAGAGCTGGTACGTCTAGTAAGGATAACCCCTAGAATCACCTTTCGTCAGATTCGTAATGAAGCTGTTAAGTGGGAGGGCAGGAACTCGCGCTTTAGTACACCTCGAGCCCGGGCGTACTCTTGTGAGTCCCAGGTAGACATGAGGGAAGAAGTAGGTGTTGATTCTAATGCTGTTTACGCTAGGCCCCCGGATGAGCTACAGGAATTGAAGGAGGGCCTCCGTAAGCAGCAGATGCAGCTAGATGCTATCATGAAGCACTTAGGCACAGTATCAGTTGCCGCTCCAAATGTTCCGCCTGCTGGTGCCACCAATAGCATAAAACCTTATCGCTTCCAGGCTGACGGAAAACCAATATGTATGCGCTGCAATAAGAGCGGCCATATAGCTAGGTTTTGCAGAGTCCAGATGCGTGAGGGAAGTAAGAGGGAGGAGCAAGAGGTGTCTGCCCAGGGCCATCAGGTGGGGGCCGCAGTGAATTCCACAGAGCAGCAGGTAAACTAGCGCCCTCTGGTGTTGGGAGTCCGACACCAGAAGGGGATAAATTGGACTCAATCAAGGCAGTTACCAGTACATCCCAGCTTATAGGAAAGTGTCCAGTGGTGGTGGTTCGGCTCGGAGGTATACCCGTTTCGTGTCTTTTAGACACAGGATCAATGGTAACAACCATCACTCAAGCATTCTTTGAGCAGTTCCTCCAGCCCCAGACCAAAGAACCCCTAAAGCCCTGTAGCTGGTTGCGGCTTAAGGCCGCTAATGGGCTTGAGATCCCATACCTTGGATATTTGGAGTTGGATTTGGAAGTGCTCGGCAAAGTTCTCCCTAACATGGGTGTGCTCGTCGTCAAGGACCTTCCGGACACAGCCTTTAAACATCAAAAAGAAGCGGTGCCGGGCCTGCTTGGCATGAACGTTATCAGTGGTTGTTACCAAGAATTGTTTCGACAGCATGGCGACAATCTCTTTCACTTCCTACCTGCCCAGCCAATAGGCAAGGGGTGGACACGAGCAATGGCAGAGTGCCAGAGCCTAGAACGGATTGCAGAGACAGGATACCTTGGCAAGGCAGCTGTTCAGCCAGGGACAGCTGTGAGGATACCAGCTGGTTCGCTGCAGTTTGTTTCCTCTTCTTGCAATCAGGGTTTTGGGCCGGCGCTTACCTCAGCATTTCTTGAGCCACTTTTCTATGGGGAAGGTAAACTTCCATCCAACCTCTTGATCCCCAGTGCGCTCCTCTCCATCTCTCAAGGCCTGGTTAGTGTACCAGTGGTCAATGTAGGGGAACATGATCAGTGGCTTCAACCCAGAACAACATTGGGTACCCTGCACCTAGTGAATGTGAAAAACTCAAAGCATCCTGTTTGTATTGAAGTGCACTGGGAGGAACAGGAGCGAGTGGCAATAGTGCAATCGGTGGATGGGGGGGTTTCTACAGCTTCAACATCTTTTGACCTCCCTGCCTTACAGTGGCCCACCCTGTCCCTAGAGCAGTGTTTCTCAAACCTCTCCTGGAGGACCACCTGCCCTGTCGGTTTTAGATCTTTCCCTGCCCCAGCACAGGTGATTCAAATAATCAGGATGTTATCAATCAGCTTTAGAGGGTCAATAACGAGCTGATCATTTTAATCACCTGTGCTAAAACAGGGAAAGATCTAAAACATGCAGGACAGGTGGTCCTCCAGGAGAGGTTTGAGAAGCACTGCCCTAGAGGAACAACAGCAGGCCCGGGCGCTCCTTAAAAAGTATAGGGATGCTTTTAGTCAATATGAAGGAGACTTGGGCTGTACCACCTTAGTCCAGCACGAAATACCAGTGGTGGACGATGCGCCTATACGCCAAAGGTACAGACGACTGCCCCCTTCTCAGTTCTCTCAGGTCAAGACACACATCCAGGAATTATTAGACAGAGATGTGGTTAGGCCAAGCTGCAGCCCATATGCTTCACCCATCGTAATCGTTCAAAAGAAGGATGGCACTATTCGTCTCTGTGTGGATTATCGACAGCTCAACTCTAAAACTAGAAAAGACGCTTACCCATTGCCACGGATTGAGGAATCTTTAGACGCCTTAACTGGCGCAAGATGGTTCTCCACCTTGGACCTGGCTCATGGTTACAATCAAGTACCTGTGGCTGAGAAAGATAAAGAAAAGACTGCCTTTTGCACCCCATTCGGCCTCTTTGAATTTAATCGCATGCCGTTTGGGCTTTGTAATGCTCCAAGCACTTTTCAGCGCCTTATGGAGCGGATTTTTGGGGACCAGAGCTTTAACTCACTCTTGCTCTACCTTGATGATATAGTGATATTTTCATCATCGTTCGAGCAGCATCTACAACGCTTGGAAGTGGTCCTTGACAGACTTTGCAAACATAACTTAAAGTTGAAGTTGACCAAGTGTCATTTCTTTCAGAGAGAGGTCAAGTACTTGGGCCATGTGATTTCGGCGAATGGGGTTGCTACTGACCCAGACAAGATCAGTGCAGTGGCAGAGTGGAAGAGGCCCACCAACACTACGGAGCTTCGTTCATTCTTGGGTTTTGCCTCCTATTATCGCCGATTTGTGGAGGGCTTTGCCAAGCATGCAGCCCCCCTTCATAAGCTGGTTGGAGAACTGCAGGGCCGCCGTAAGAGCCTGGGTCCAAAAATCAATGCTAAGCTTGACAAGAGATGGGACGACGAGTGTGAACAAGCTTTTATAACTCTTAAAAACAAACTAATCAGTGCCCCCGTGTTGGGGTACGCGGATTTCACACAGCCGTTTACTCTTGAAATTGATGCCAGCCATCAAGGGCTGGGTGCTGTCCTATCTCAAGAACATGAAGGGAAGCTAAGGCCAGTCGCCTTTGCAAGCAGAGGGTTACGCCCAACAGAAAGAAACATGTCCAACTATAGTTCCATGAAGTTGGAATTTCTTGCCATGAAGTGGGCGGTTACAGAAAAATTTAGAGAGTATTTGATTGGGGCCAAATTTACTGTCTATACAGACAATAATCCCTTGAGCTATTTAAAGACAGCCAAGCTCGCTGCAGTGGAACAACGCTGGGCATCCCAGTTGGCGGTTTTCGACTTTGAGGTCAAGTATCGACCTGGCACCGCGAATCGTAACGCCGATGCCCTGTCACGCCTCCCAGTTCAACCTCAGACCCTGGAGACTATCGCAGCAGTCACTCCAGGCATTACCGTCCCAGCCCCGGTGGACAGACTATGCCCCTCTAATGTCACTACCTTAACAGTGGATGCTATTCCAGTGCGACAGAAGGCTGACCTAAAAGCACTCCAAGCCGCAGACCCAGTTATTGGGGCATTTGGGTGCTACTGGAGAAGGGGACGTGCTCCTACACGAAAAGAGAGGACAGCAGAAGCAGAGGGCGTTCTGGAATTAGTCCGCCAGTGGAAAAGGATCAGAGAGCGGAAAGGCGTCCTTTATAGGGAGGTCCAGTTACCCCCTGGACGGGAAACGGTGCATCAACTTCTTCTGCCTGACATTCTAAAGGGTGAAGTACTGACAAGCCTCCACAACCATCATGGCCACCAAGGCACAGAGAGAACAACACACTTGATCAGGGAGAGATGTTACTGGCCCAACATGCGACGAGATATCGATCAGTGGTGTAAAGCGTGTGAACGATGTGTCGTGGCCAAGGCAGTACAACCTTCAGTGAGGACCTTTATGGGCCACCTTCTGGCCTCCAGACCTTTAGAGATAGTGGCTATTGACTTCACCACTCTGGACAAGGCCAGTGACGGCAGAGAAAATGTTCTGGTCATAACGGACGTCTTCTCCAAGTTTACCCAAGCCTATCCAACTTCTGACCAAAAAGCTAGTACAGTAGTCAAAGTCCTCACGGAGAGATGGTTCTACTCGTACGGGGTGCCGAGGAGAATACACTCAGACCAAGGCAGAAACTTTGAGGGGGAACTTTTAAAGCGTCTCTGTCAATTGTATGGGGTAGAGAAAAGTAGGACTACTCCCTATCATCCTGAAGGGAATGGACAGTGTGAACGATTTAATAGAACACTCCACGACCTCCTACGCACACTCCCAGCAGATAAGAAGAGAAAATGGCCCCAACTCCTCCCCCAGCTGTTGTTTGCTTACAACACGACAGTTCATCAGTCCACAGGCCACTCTCCGTACGAGCTTATGTTTGGCCAAAAGCCCCAACTGCCTGTGGACCTCCTTTTGGGAGTGGGAGATGAGGAACCAGTACTGGGAATGACAGAGGACTGGGTGACAAAACATCAAGATAACCTAGCCTCTGTGTACTCTAGGGCCAAGAAACGGCTTGAAATGGCAGCTAGCTCTCGGGAGCGACACAACCCAGCTGCCCCCTCCATTCTCCCCAACGGCACTTTAGTGTACCGGAAGAACCATCTGCCAGGACGTCATAAAATCCAGGACGTATGGGAGTCTACCGTGTATGAAGTGATGGAGTGTCTGGACGTCATTGGAAACGTGTATAAAATCAAACCAAGAGATGCTTCAGCACCCTGTAAAAATATTCATCGCTCGGAGCTGCGGCCCATTCCGAAAGGGGCAGCCCCCAGAGCCTCAACACTCATTGAGACCCCCTCTCAAACGCCAATCATTTCACAGCCTCCCTGTTTGGACAACAAGGATGATGACGACGATGATACTGCCTCAGGATTTATTTGGTTACCTAGACAAGGGAACGGAGACATCAGAACTACTGCTGGACAGGAAGCAAGTACGGATCTTACACCAGCTAGGAATATTCCAACCTCTGAGATGGCATTGGACCAACCTCAGGGACCCCAATCGGTTTCAGAGCCCAGATCATTAGAAGAGCCCCTAAACGAGCTAGTTGAGACACCCCTAAGCTATGAGAGTCCGTCTGGGTCTGAGACCCAGCAGCAGATCTTGGAGCCTCCTGAAACTGGCCCTAGACGGTCAACTAGGGCAACAGCAGGCCGCCATTCCAATCCCTTTCATCTGCCACAGTCAGTAGCCCGCTCCCAGGAGGGGAATAGCCAGACTATAATTCAGGCAGTAGCTAATATACTGCAAGCATTAGCGGGCACCTGGAACTAGGAAGTTGGGCAGGGTGTTAGAGTGACACCGGGACGGTGACCTTCTAAAGTGGGGGTGTATGTGACGGGTAGGACTTTAGGACCCTGTTAAAAGAAGCATCGCCCGGCACACCGCTGGCGTGAAAACGCGAGTACTCTCGCGGTAATTTAAGGAAAATCCCATTCTCTCGCGGTAGTTGCTAAAATCGCGTTTGTAAGGAAGTGCGGGAGACAGTCCACGTTGCCGACGCTGGAAACAGTATCAAACGAACCAGTTAAGCTACAGCAAACGGTTGATATGTAAGTTTTGTCAACTTATGTTTTTTTAGTATTTTAATGTATCCAGGAAGTGATGTTATGCTTGGTAACTTGTAGTCTGTGTATGTGTTCTTTGACAAAGTCTTGAATTATAAATCTGTCTTGTTAATGATAGGGGGTAGATGCATTGCGTGGAACTGCTATGTAGATGGACTATCCAGCATTGTACATTTTGTTGCATATTGTTTTTCATATGGTATTAATCTTTCTTTTTTTGCCGTAAATATTGTGTTTTTATAGAATTCTTATGTGGTAGCAGTAGGATACCAGCAGGGCCAGTCAGCACTAGGATCAAGGTGGGAATTCTGTTTAAAGTAAGCTATACATTAAAGGTTATTATTTTAATAGGTTCATTGTATATTAAAGGCTCCTATGTGTGTCACAGATGTTGTGCTAATGCCACCCACTGGCAACCACTGTTTTTCCGACACCTAGAATTACTACAGAGAATTTTAGAGGCAGCCTTGTTACTGGGTCTAGTATTTGGGGAGGGATCGCGAGTAACGGTGGTTCACAGTTCAGTAGCTGCAGGGTTGTGTGTATTCGGTGTGAACCACTAGTGTGCAGTGAATTATCCGGTTATTGTGAACCACCAGTGTGCAGTGAATTATCCGGGTATTGTGAACCACCAGTGTGCAGTGAGTTATCTGGGTGTTGTGAACCACCAGTGTGCAGTGAATTATCCGGTTGTGGTGAACCACCAGTGTGCAGTGAATTATCCGGTTGTGGTGAACCACCAGTGTGCAGTGAATTATCCGGTTGTGGTGAACCACCAGTGTGCAGTGAATTATCCGGTTGTGGTGAACCACCAGTGTGCAGTGAATTATCCGGTTGTGGTGAACCACCAGTGTGCAGTGAATTATCCGGTTGTGGTGAACCACCAGTGTGCAGTGAATTACCAGGTAGTGGTGAACTACTGGGGTGCTGTGACCTATCAATTTGCAGTGAACCACTGGTGTGCCGTGAATTATCAATTAGCAGTGAACTATCAGTGTGTAGTGCATTAGTAAGCTGTAGTGAACCACCTGCATGTAGTGAATTATCAAGTTGCAGTGAATCACTGGGGTGCAATGAATTATTAGGTTATAATGAAACCCTGACTGTGTAGAGGGGTTAAGGTTCCTTCACCGTGCTGTATTGGGCTCTTGAAGCCCTCTTAAGTTGTACTACTGTGGGTTTGGTTCACCTGTGCATAGTACCTGGTTGTCTCTGCCCTCCTAAACACTTGGGTCCTGGCTATTATTTTACCTTCGTAGACATGCTACTGTGCTGGCAGAACGTTGTCATGGATTTTAGTATTTCCCTGTACCCATCATTTTAGAGTGTACCGAATAAATATTGTTTTATTTTTCCTATACCTTTGCCTCTGAGTGAGCTATTGATTTTGATTGCTTTTGGGGGATGTGTAACGGGGAAACACAGTCTGTTTATAGTTACCAAGGGTCACATATGCATAGTTCGCAATATTGCATAGGCACCCGCCTGATGCGAGGGCGAGCGCTCACTTTCCGTGCGCTAGTGTGTTCGACAGCTGTTTGTGTCCTTGTGGGACTTTATTTATTCGCATCTGGACTCTCTGTTGGAGTAATAATTTGCGTGCTTAAGCTTGCTTTGCACCTAACAACATTAAGTCTGGAACTTAAGTTTGCTTTATGATATTATTCTATTGATGTCGTCTCGGAGTTGCGTACTACTCTCAGGTGGCAGCGCGTTGCAGGATCATGTCGTCTGCTAAAATTTGAGTAAAGTGGTCGACGCCATCTGTGTTCACATCGTCCCATATATACTTGGCCAGATAAAAACCAAGCCGCCGCGGCTGCTGCTGCTCTGGAAAGGAGCTCTTGATCTGCCACTGCAGGCACTGTTGGGATTCTGATTCTGCATGCCATGTTTAAGTTCTGTGCCTGGCCTTGTGCCATGTTAGATTAATCCGCGCATTCTTGACCATTGCTTATGTCTGACTATTCTTAGGATTGTTTTGTGTTTTGGTAATTTAGATTCATTGTGTTATTATTTTTCATGTAATTAGTTTATCCCTCATGTGTCTCTCCCTAATCATTGTCACCATTGATTGCACCTGTTCTCCCTGGTCATGTGTTTACCCTGGATGTGTATATAAGATGTCTGTTTGGTTCTCACTCTTGTCAGATCGTTCTCCCTAGTTTTCTCGTGCCACGTTTCTCGCCTTGATTGCTCAGTGTTTATCTTTCTGACTGGATTGCTCGACTATTGATTTTGGTTTGCCCTTTTTGGATTTTGTTGCATCTGTGAGTTTTGACCTTTTTCTGCCCGACCTTGATTTTGTGATTACTGCCCTGGTTTTGGATTCGGACTGTCTTTGGCTTATGAGTTTGTTTCTCCTCCAAACCTACGCCTGTGTACCGAACCCTTTTTGTCTGACCACGAACTTTGTTATTGGTGCCCTGGTTACGATTCTGGATTACGCCCATTGGATACTGTTTTTGGATTGTGGACTTTGTACCGTTGCCAGCTCTGTTGGGGGGTTTCCCCCTTCAGAAATAAAGCCTCCTTTTTGCATTCTACTGGTTGTCGCACTTGGTTCATTTCGTAAATCCCAACAGGCACTCAATCAATAAATTCCACACTGTGCAATCGCTCATTTTTCTTCTTGTTGGTTGCTGATTACTACACGACCCTTTATAGTCTTGAAACAAATACCGTGCAACGTATGACCCAATGACATTTTATTTTCCATTCAAAATAGAAAACACACGCGAGTGCATTGAAGGCTGCCCATTTACATGACGTTAACGACAATAAATAGGCTAGTCATTAAGAAGGAAAATAACCTTATATATAATTTCGCCCTTGCATAGCTATTTGACTGATTATGTTATCCGTGCCTCACACCGCGAAAAATGACTCTGCCTCATAACTTGAGCTGCAAGACTTTGGCACCGCGGCGCGTCACCGCGCACATTTTCTTTAATTTGTCATGACACTGATCTATTGTTCTGTCATAAGCAGGTAAATGCGCACAAAGTTTAGTATATATACACCCAGTGGCGGATTTCGTTTTCGCGCGTCTACATTTCGAGCAAGTATTGAATTTATTCGTTTGAACGGAGAGATCCTTTCACCGCTGCAGCATTTCTTAAGCATAAGACGACCGCGACATATAAAGGTAATCTGCTGCTGCGCTTAAGTACGGTTGCTTTCACATTTGATACTAGTACGGATAGATTGTGCCTGAATCCCCCTCCTCCTCCTCTTCCAACCATACTCGCTGCGTGCTGTGACCGAGCACGGCACATTCGCGCTCTCACTTATCACCAAATGAACATAACTCTCTCTATCCCTAACCCAAATCATAGGGAATGCTATCCCTATCCCGAACCCTAACCCAAATCATAGGGAATGCTATCCCTATCCCTATCCCTGTGCCTAACCCTAACTGAACTCATAAAGAATGCTATCCATATTCCAAACCCTAACCTTAACCCAACTCAGCCAAAAACAATGGTTTGTTCTGCTCAAATTATTCTACCCAGTGTCAACAGATCAGGCAACTCACCAGCATGAAAGACATCAAAATGGATATTCACTCAACATCTCCTCATTGACAACAATAAATAAAAGAAAAATAGATTATTTCTTATATATATAGTATTTCGGATATCTTTCACCCTTCAGTGATGAATGGAAACTAATGGCACTGAGCTGGCAACAAACTCAGTTGGTGTAGTGGTTGAGGCCACAGTGTGTGGTGATTAACATTGCTTTCTCCACAGGTTTCCTGGTTTGAATCCCACTGTAGACACTAATGTAATGTCTTACTTAACATGTAACTTTTTGTTCACAGCCTCATCGACAGAGGGAAAAAAAGAGGACAAGAGAATAGGACATAGAGTAAATGACATGAGGGAACAATACAGATGTGGAATTACTGCAATTTTTTTTTACTCGTGCCACATCTATCCCTTCCTTTTAAAATTTTCCCCCATCACTCCAAACCCCCTTTTCACTCATAAAAACCCCCAAAAAATATTTGTGCCCCCTTTTAAAATTATTCTGGCCAAAACAAAAAAAAAGCCCCAAAAAAGTGGAGGTTGTGTATGGTACTCTTTTCCAAGTCAAATGGAGTTCACCTTCACTAGATAAAATAAACTTCACTAGACAACAGTCTTAACTAGGCACTTAAGATTTAACTAGCCTGCAAGACAACAGTAGTGGCTCCTTTATACAAAGAAAGCAAAAAAAGGAACAACATGAATGCAATCATTCAACCGCAAAATGAATTCAGTCATCTCCTTATAAAAGTGCGTTACTTGACCAGAAACTTTCCCGAACATGTCTGAGTAAAACATTTTCACACAACTGCAAACAAATTTCTCCATATAAAACCATGGAAAATGCACTTACTCTCATTTCAGGGTGTAGCCAGCTTGCAACGATACACGCCTTGTTCTCAACACGGCTTTATATCTACCCTCTGGTTCAGGCGAATGCATATGAAACATGTACAGTTAAAAATGTATTCAACGCACACCATTACGATTGGATTCGGTGCATAAAAAGTGCATTTTTCCCCCACTTATGCCGAACTGCAGTGTAGCTTGTTCCTTAGCAGGGCAGAGATATCACGCAGCCAAACTGTTTTAAGCAAATCTGTTGCAATCAGCAAGAACAGGAAAATCATCTCTCACTATCCTTGCCTGACAACTTCATCACACTCGCGTCTACAAACGGTGGTAATTATTTCTGTGTTTTATCGATATTTATGAGGTATTTTATCCAAAGCCACCCAGATATGCAAACCACATTGTCATTCAGCTTTTCCAGTTGTTCTTCCATATCTAAAACGTATTAACAAACACTCAGCAGTCTCGCGTGATCAGAACCTATGCTCTTCTTTAAGTAACGCACATTTTAATGGGAGTAATATGCAACTCTAAACGTAACTGTTGTTTCAGAAAAGAAATACCTTTAATACCATGAATCTCCCTAAGGATAATAGAACACTAATAAAACGTTTAAAAAAAAAAGAAAAAACACTCTATACCCCTTGTTCACTCGGCTACACCTATATTTCTAGAAATACTACATTTTGTCATCATAAAAGTATGCTGTCAAATTAAATTGTTCATTGACTTCACCAGAATTTCTTATTATTCAATTCAATTTGTATGAGCACAGTTCAAGAACAAATCAAGAATTTTACTGTTCTCGAAGTTCTTCTTAAGAACTGTTCAAGAACAAATCAAGAACTGTTCAAGAATTTCAAGTTCAAGAATTCCCATTCAAGAACTGTTCTTGAATTGTTACAATTCTTAAACAAATTTTCGCAGGGGTTTCGGTGCTCAATCAGGAATACATAGGGAACCTATTCCTGAACCCTTCACAAAATGGTTTGTGCAGTTAATAGCCCTGGAATTGACTGGCATTATGACGAAAAGTGGAAGACAACTTTACTTCACCTATAAAATCAATTGTCATGTTGTGGCTTTTTTCCAACCAAGGTAGTCTACAAACCCACATGACCAGGTTTGTGACATCAGGAGAAGTATCGCTCCGGTACGTTCAAGAAAATTTCTGGCTCGAACCCTGTTGGTGAGGTTACATAGGAGGAAATATCTTTCATTGCAATGTGCTTTAGACACCATATTTCAAAGAGTTGTTATTTTCGAAATGCTTTTATTTTCGAAGAACTCCCTGCCCAGAAGGAGAGGGTGCATGAATTTATTACATTTACTGTCCCCCGTTGACCTAGTTTTCAAGGTCACTGAGCAAAAACATGCGAAGAACACAGTACTCGCAATAACTTCTGACAGCTTTGATGGAGGATCACCAAATTCACACCACATATGCCTCTCGTGAAGGCCTTGCGCTAGTTCAATGATGAGTGACCTTGACCTAGTTTTCAAGGTCACTGAACAAAAAGATGTGAGGAACACTGTACTCGCAATAACTTTTGACAGCTTTGATGGAGGCTCACCAAATTCACACCACATATGCCTCTCATGAAGGCCTTGCTCAAGTTTAATGATGATTGACCTTGACCTAGTTTTCAAGGTCACCGAGCAAAAACATGCGAAGAACACTACTCGCAATAACTTTTGAAAGCTTTGACGGAGGATCACCAAATTCACACCACATATGCCTCTCATGAAGGCCTTGCTCAAGTTTAATGATGATTGACCTTGACCTAGTTTTCAAGGTCACAGAGCAAAAACATGTGAAGAACACTATACTCGCAATAACTTCTGACAGCTTTGATGGAGGATCGTCAAATTCACACCACATATGCCTCTCATGAAGGCCTTACTCAAGTTCAATGATGATTGACCTTGACCTAGTTTTCAAGGTCACTGAGCAACAACATGTGAAGAACACTGTACTCGCAATAACTTCTGACAGCTTTGATGGAGGATCACCAAATTCACACTACATATGCCTCTCATGAAGGCCTTGCGCTAGTTCAATGATGAGTGACCTTCACCTAGTTTTCAAGGTCACTGAACAAAAAGATGTGAGGAACACTGTACTCGCAATAACTTTTGACAGCTTTGATGGAGGCTCACCAAATTCATATGACATTCTTATTGGCTTGTTAGGTTCATTTCAGCCATGGGCACAAAACTATGCCTTGGCGATGCGTCCATCATCGACAAGTCATAAAAATTGTAATCTCTCTCATAACCCATGGCTAGATTTAGCTCATATCACAATGATCCATCCCTCATCCATTTCTCTGTTCAACCAATGACCAATGAGCTACAGTGTCATTGTACTTCACATTATTAGTGGTACAGTGCACCACATTATTTTCAGCCATCAAAACAGTTTTCGCCACATGTTTCTGGTCACTTCTGCGATGGGGGACACATGGCCTTCAGGCCAGCAGGCCATTTTTTATTTATCTGGGTCAATTCTTCAACTTCTTCAATATCCGAAAGTATGCCCATGATTGATGGCTCTCTGCTGACCACAATGAAATTTTCACATCAGCTGAGGACCGTACGAAAGCTCTGCTTTTCAATTTATCTCTCATTTATTCAATGAACCACTCTTAATCAGAGACATCCCTCAAGATATGTTAACATTTAGCATTTCTGGTCAACCGTTTCATGATAATTCTTTAATAGAGAGTCAGTAATTAGCAAGCAAACATCATTCAAAAAGTTTTTGACAGGTCAAAAATAACAGATTTAGTGGCTTGACAATGAACACATTTCTCTTCGCTGTTTTATCTAATATTTTCCCCCGAGAGTCAATATTAGTTGAGGGCACTGCATATTAATACTGCCAAGCAACAACTATCAGATGCTGCGAAACCCAGATTTGGGTTATTCCCGCTGAACTCTAAGCCTGCATAAGATATCTATGCAATTTTAATGTAATGGGGTATGAATGCCAGCCACAGGGAGAAACAGACTCCTTTATCCTTTAGTCACACCACCCTTTTTAATTAACTGCCATTCATTATTTAGTCGATGGTTGTAATGAACACTCCTTCAGCCCAGGAGACTGTGTTAACCCCTCTGAATTGACCAGAGAAGGCACTTATCGTGACCTGTTTGATAGAGTGAAGCAGTTAGTGGAGAAAGAGTATGCTTTGCATGGCTTCACAGAGTGAGGCATTGAGTGGGAGAAGGTGGTGGTGCCATGCCAGAATTTAATAGGGGAGAGGGGTTGTCTCGCCCAAGGGAAAGCAAACTACAGCGAGGTTCAATGTAATTGAACATTCATATCGGTCCAGGAAAGGATCCGAGGGCTTTTGTCTCAGTGGAAATACAGTAGCTTTCTGAACACTCGTGGAACTCACACTGCTGGTTAATTATGTGTTCATTCGCATATGCTGGCAAGTCTCCTGCACAGAAAAAATTGTAGTGTTCACTGATGGCATAAAATGTCTTGGTAAGTAGATTATATTTTGCATGATGCATTTCATTTGCAAAGACAGTATGTAGATATGTAAAGTAAAAAGAACGCTGGTGCAGCACAGATTTCTGCTAAATTCTAACTTTTTATTGATGAAGGTGCATAACAATAAGGACTCTGATGAAGATGTAGGTTTACATCGAAACATTAGTCACTTATTGTTATGCACCTTTGTCAATAAAAAGTTAGAATTTACCAGATATCTGTGCTGCACCGGCGTTCTTTTTACTTTACATTACCCTGGTCCTGTCCTGGTTGCAACAGATTATCTGGATTGACTTAATTGGCAGAAGCGCCGGAGAACGTTCTCTTTTCTATTGGAACAGCATGTAGATATTTTATGGCCCATGAATGAAAAATAGTGCAATACAGCCTGCATCAAAAGTTGGGAGCACAATTTGTGAATAAAGGCTACTTTCATTGTTCATATTGAGCAACAGTTAAGCTTTGAAATACAACAATTGAAATCCTTGAGAGGTTACATATCAAGGTCTTGTAGTAAACAGCATTGCAACCCTTCATTGGCTTTTGTGAGGTTTGTGTTCAGGACCCAGGAGATCCAGCAAAATAGTCTTTTAATTAAAGCTGAGGGGTGAACCCCCGCAGGGCAGAAGGCAACGGTACAGAGTTCACAATCCAAAATCAGAATCCCAGGGGCGTAATCCAAATCGTGCACAGGGCAGCAAACACAAAACTCAGGGTCGGGCAAAGCAGGTACAGTACACAAGCACAAGAATATCAAAGGTAAAGCCAAAATCAGAATCCGGGACATTCTAGTCAGAAGTATAACATTAAGAGTACAAGGAATCAACAATCATAGCACAGGGAAAATGTTCTGGCAAGGGCTATGAGTGAAATGACTGCTTAAATACACGTCGGGGAAGTCACATGCTATGATAGGGACCAGGTGAGTTGGATCAGACTCATTACAAAGGAATGAACATGAGGAAGTTCCTGACTACATGAACTTGGCAAAAGCCAAAACGTGGACAGGGATCACAGAGACAGCCTACTGACAAACATACGGCTCCGGTTAGGGAGTTCTATCGAGCACAGAGTGAGAGGCAGAACAGTGATTAGCCAGGTGCAGAAAATCTTTTGAAACACAGCAAAGTAAATTGAGTGAGGGCAAGGGGCGGAGACTAGAGCAGAGCGAGTGCTGAGAGCTCGTTAGTCAATTAGTAAAGTGTAACTATACAATCCCTAGTGCTCGTTAGTAAGTTAGTACTATAAACAATGTGAGTCTTGATTAGTAAGTTTAACTAAAATAACAAACTGTTAGTATTGTTAGTAATATAGAAAAGCAAGGTGAAGGAAGTAAACGAGATTGGAAGGAATGGTTGTAATCCTAGAAACCATGAAATAACCCAAAAGTGTGGCACACAATACTGGAGCCGTGAGCGATCACATGACAAAAGACCAGACAGGGGAAGACAAAGTGCAATGCATGGTAAGACACAAAACATGGACTGGAATATAACAGAAGGAGTGGAATATGGAAGACATACTCAGACAAAGCAAAAACAAAACATGGCAAGGCATCTAAATCACAATACAAAATACAGAGCATGGTCAGACAAAGCAGAAATGATAAACATGGAAGTCAGGCAGAAACAAAAACATGGTCAGGCAGGAAAGGATCATAACAGCTTTATTCAGTAATAATTGGTTAATACTCCAATTCACTCAATAGCTTTACCGTATCAAGGTTTCTGTGAATGCTGTGGCATTAACTTTGCAAAATGGAGAGACGTTCTCATCTCCTGCTCCTGTTTGCTCATAATTGCAACATTTACAGGTGTAGATGCATGTGTTAAGTTGTTTTGTGTATGGCTCAATTTGATTAAGCTAAGAGTTCATTATTTGTCACTCTCTGTTCACCTGAACTCTACATATCCTGCTGAATTTGAATGTTCATGCTCATAATATGCGCTGTTTTCATTTTTAGCTGCTACATTAATAAAACACACCACTTTTTGGCATTTATCATGCAGTTGCCAGCATTTCCAAGTTTGTATTCCTGTTCCCTGCTTTGTGAATATGAATGTATAGTATGGTGGCACTGGAATCAAGACTGCAATATCTGCAAATTACTCGTCTTTGCTCACTTGCACATTCTGTGATCATCCTGATGGCTTGCTAAATTGTGGCCATTTTGTTTTCAGCTTTAGCTGGCCAGCTAACTAATTTGTCTTGCTGGCCTTCTTGCACTTAACAAAGCAAATAAGCAGCATATATCAAAGAAATGAGATGTTAAAATGTACAAAACCCAAAACCAGTGAAGTTGGCATGTTGTGTAAATTGTAAATAAAACAGAATACAATGATTTGCAAATCCTTTTCAACCTATATTCAATTGAATACACTGCAAAGACAAGTTACTTAATGTTCTAACAGGTAAACTTTGTAATTTTTTGCATATATTAGCTCATTTGGAATTTGATGCCTGCAACATGTTTCAAAAAAGCTGGCACAAGTGGCAAAAAAGACTGAGATAGTTGAGGAATGCTCATCAAACCCTTATTTGGAACATCCCACAGGTGAACGGGCTAATTGGGAACAGGTTGGTGCCATGATTGGGTATAAAAGCAGCCTCCCTGAAATGCTCCGTCGTTAACAAACAAGGATGGGGCGAGGGTCACTACTTAGTAAACAAATGTGTGAGCTGATTGTCAAACAGTTTAAAAACAACATTCCTCAACGAGCTATTGCAAGAAATTTAGGGATTTCATCATCTACGGCCCGTAATATCGTCAGAAGGTTCAGAGAATCTGGAGTAATTACTGCACGTAAACGACAAGGCCGAAAACCGACATTGAATGCCCGTGACCTTCGATCCCTCAGGCGGTACTACATCAAAAACCGACATCAGTGTGTAAAGGACATCACCACATGGGCTCAGGAACACTTCAGAAAACCACTGTCAGTAACTACAGTTGGTCGCTACATCTGCAAGTGCAAGTTAAAACTAAAAAGCCATTTATCAACAGCACCCAGAAACGCCGCCAGCTTCGCTGGGCCCAAGCTCATCTAAGATGGACTGATGCAAAGTGGAAAAGTGTTCTGTGGTCTGACAAGTCCACATTTCAAATTGTTTTTGGAAACTGTGGACGTTGTGTCCTCCGGACTAAAGAGGAAAAGAACCATCCGGACTGCTATAGACGCAAAGTTCAACAGCCAGCATCTGTGATGGTATGGGGGTGTATTAGTGCCTAAGGCATGGGCAACTTACACATATGTGAAGGCACCATTAATGCTGAAAGGTACATACAGGTTTTGGAGCAACATATGTTGCCATCCAAGCAACGTCTTTTACATGGACGCCCCTGATTATTTCAGCAAGACAATGCCAAGCCACATTCTGCACGTGTAACAACAGCATGGCTCCGTAGTAAAAGAGTGCGGGTACTAGACTGGCCTGCCTGTAGTCCAGACCTGTCTCCCATTGAAAATGTGTGGCGCATCATGAAGCGTAAAATACGACAACGGAGACCCCGGACTGTTGAACAACTTAAGCTGTACATCAAGCACGAATGGGAAAGAGTTCCACCTGAAAAGCTTCAAAAATTGGTCTCCTCAGTTCCCAAACGTTTACTGAGTGTCATTAAAAGGAAAGACGATGTAACGCAGTGGTAAAAAGGCCCCTGTGCCAACTTTTTTGCAATGTTTTGCTGCCTTTAAATTCTAAGTTAATGATTATTTGCAAAAAAAAAAAAAAAGTTTCTCAGTTTGTACATTAAACATCTTGTCTTTGAGGTGTATTCAATTGAATATAAGTTGAAAAGGATTTGCAAATCATTGTATTCAGTTTTTATCTACTATTTACATAACGCGCTAACTTCACTGGTTTTGGGTTTTGTACTTATATTGGATCAAGAACTGTACATTATTAAAACCTGGAAGGATGGTAGTGAACCGTCAACCTCACGGAAGAAATGGGTTGGAAAAAATCATAAATGATTTTGATTGGAGATCAATAAAACGTTTGGTGAAGTTTGATCATAATAAACTGACAGTAGAACTCATGCTTGTTGTAATTGTGAAAGTAAGAGTACTTCCACATGCGCAATAGGACAAGAATTTGCAAGATTGGAACTAAACAGCTGGATTGTCACAGGAAACCTATTCGTTACTGAGGCTAATCTGGAAAAAAAAAACAGTTGCTCGGGAGCATAATATTTGGACTGTGGAACAATTGAAAAATGTTATTACACTGCATAAGATTGTTGAAAAAATGCCACAATGAAGGCATGCCATGAGGAAAGCTCAAGGCTGTCCAACAAACTACAACTTTTTTTAAAAATAACATGCAGATTTTTTTCCTGTTTTTCATATCTCCAATGCGGTAGATTTGCACTTATTTATTTATTCAGTATAAGCATGTGTATAGTTTGTGTTTTTATATATATTATTTTTATGTACCGTGTTTTTATATGTACAATGTATCCTGCTCTTGCACTTTGTAACTCAGGTAATAACTGATTCTTTACACTGCATGTTTTTAATGCCACTGTGCAGCACTTTGTGACCTAAGCTTGTGATAAAATGTTATACCAATAAATTTTACTAACTTTTTTTACTCATTGGAATGGTCACCAATAATTTTGGAACTCATATTTTTGAGAAAAATATTAGTTTCATAATAATAATTTAATTCTTATTATTTAATTCCAGTTATTTTTATTTAAATAAAGATTTCCATTTTTGTTAATAATATGAATGAAAAATCATGAGGATAAACAAAGTCATTTTCCACACCACTTTTTACTCTTTTCTGAAAAGGGGTGCCATTAATTCTGGAGAGCCCCGTATTTGCGGGTTCCTTTGAATCAGACAATAGGGAAGGCCTTTCATATGAAGTCTGTGGTTACATCAGCCAATGATAAATAACATACTGTTGATGGAAACCACGGGGGCCCTCCTCCTGGATTTGGTCATAACACCTGTACGCAGGAGGGAGAGCGGAGCCGGACGCTGGTATCCAGACTTCACCAGGAGCAGCTTGGAAAGAGCAGAACTAAAATGAATTTGTTGGAAATGATTTGTCAGCCAGCAGCTAAAGAACGCGGCAAAAAGTCTGTGAAATTCTCTAACCCCAGAAACTTTTGCCTGGAGGGATGATGTCAAAACTTCTCAGACAGAATCAAAAGAAGTGTCTGTTGAAAGCAGTGTGGATTAGAATTTGAATTGTCACAGTGCAGCTGAGACTGTTTGTCAAAGGCACCACTGCTGAGGCAGAACAAGCTCCACTATGGAGTGTTCTTTAATTGGTTCGACACAATGTAAAGGATCTGGTCAATAATTCAGATGTTATTCCAAAGTGTGTGATGCAGGTTCTTTTGGCACATGCCACTGCATGACCAATTTCCCTGACATCGCCTCTCCATTCCCAGAAAAGTTTATTTGTTTACTCCTTTTTATCCATCGTTGCTGCTGTGTGACAGGGAGCAATAGAGCAGAATTTTTTTGGCATCATTACAAGGGATGTGTATGATTCCATCTAAGCACAATGCATTGACTTTCTTTAGATGTAAATAAACTCACAGGCTACTTTATGAGGTACAACTTCCTAATATTGGGTAGGACCCAAATTCACTCTAAGCGCAGCCTGAATTCTTTGTGCTTTAGATTCTGGTCATGTTGAATCATGTCTTGCAATTGCTGCAGAATTCTCGTCCGCACAGACAAGGTTTGAATCTCCTATTCCGCCGTATCCAAAAGGTGCTCTATTCGATTGACATTTATTGACTTTTGAGGCTCCTGGGGCACACTGAACTCATGGTCAATTTCATCGAACTGCTAGAGATGTGTGCTTTGGGACATGGGAGATTTTCTCGCTGGAAGTAGCTATTAGAAGATGGGTAGTCTGTGGCCATAACGGGATACACATTGTCAGCAACAGTACTCACTTAGGCTGTAACATTTTAATGCATTTAAATGATGTGCAATTGGAATTAAGCGGTATAAATGTGTGTCAAGAAAATATTCCTCAAGTCATTACTCCTGCATCATCATCCTGAAAGTTTGTCATGGTTCTGGTTTTTGGTCATGTTTATGTGCTGGTTTTGTGTTCATGATTATTGTCTTTTATTTATTCTTTTTGATTATTCTTCGGGTGACTACAGACAGAGCTAGTGAAGAGTACAGGACAAGTTCGGAAAGTTCTGTGCTGAAATACCGCTTGTTGACGATGGGTCTGCAGAGGGATGTGTTGTGATTCTGCCTTATTGTCATGTTCTGTGTTCATGATTTTGTCTTTTATTTATTCTTTTTGGTTATTGTAATACTCAGGTTTTTGGTTCATTCCATGTCTCAGTTCCATTGCACTTTTCTCCCGTCTTGTGATCTAGTTAGTTCAGTCCGTCTTCCCTGTCTGTGTGCCCACTGACTTCGGGTGATTTAGTTACATCTTTCGTCTTCTGTTCTGATTACTAACAAGCCTAACATTTGTATTTTGTATCATAGTCTACTAACACAACTAATCCATGTATATTGATTGCTAACTTTCTAACAAGCAGTCTAGTTAATTATGTAAAGTTGCACCGCTACTAATTTAGACTAATTCCCTCTCAGCAATCTAATCTAATTGTTCTAATCTCCCCCTCTTGCTCTGCTATTCCTGTCTTCTCCTGAGTTTCAGCGAGATCTCTCGAACGTGCTAAATTACTCTCCTGAACTTGTTATCTGTGTACTTAGAACTCCTGGACCAGAGCTGTTTAAATGTCATAGGCTGTTTGTGTGATTCCTGTGCGTGTCTTGGCTTTCGCCAATTTTAGTGGTTAGCGCTTCCCTCATGTGATTCTCCCGTTGTAATTAGTCTAATTCACTACACCTGATTCTGGCATAGCATGTGACTTCCCTTGTATGTATTTAAGCAGTCATTTCACTCACAGGTCTTGTCAGAACGTTGATCAATATTTCTTTGTGCAGAGCGTCTTGTATGCCATTGAGTAATGTTTTTGTTCTACTGGATTGTTCTTGCCATTGCCCTTTTTGTATTGTTTTTGTCTTTCTGGATTTCGACCCATTTTTGTATGACCACGATTTCTGTGGTTGGATGCCCTGTGTATGACCCTTGGCTGTATTCATTGACTACGACGTTTTGCCTATCGTTTTTGTACCTCTGCTCATCTGTCTCACTGGTTTTGACCCCTGCCTGTCTAGTCGACACTGTTTTTGGATTTGGTATCGTAGCTTGGCAATTCCTGTGTTTTTGGCTTTGACTCAGACTCCATTAAAGGCATACGTTTTTTGGATTTCTGTCTCTCGCAGGATATGTCTGGTAAAAGATAACCTATTTATCACGCAGTTTACTGCGCTGAGTCATATATAACCTGCTCTATACCTACTTGTCTCAGGTGAGCAGGGGTTGCATTGTGGTGATGTTATTGATAAAGTCCTCTTGAAGATTTCACAAGGCATTACATTGCACAGGCTTTTAAAAAGAGCATACAAACATTGAAACCTATCAAGTGCCTTCTAGTTGGAATGATATTTGCTGTTTGGAGAGGAAAGTGGTCCTATAAAGTGCCTCTGCATGGGTGATTTTCAAGACCTAAATTTGACTGTAATATTTGGGACAATTAATGTCACATGGAAAAAGGTCTCTATGAACTCTGATCAAACAACATTTAAAATTTTGTGATATAATATCATATGATGGTGGTAAAGGAGGGACTCTTATGTTTTAAAGATCTTCGCTCTGTTCTTTCTCGCCCAACTCCAAGGCATGTAGCCTGTATTTTCGCAGCAGAGGAACATCTTTAATTGGTTCCAAAGGGTGTATATCTGTTTTTTAATCTCTCCCACGGTGTCAAAATGTGTTTTTATAACCATCCTCTGTTCATCCCATATATCCAGCTACATTGTCAGGCTCAGCTCCAAATACAAGTATAGCAACCTATTTGTGTGCCAACGATGATGATGATAATAAAAAATTATATTTTTATTACTTTTTTTGTTCATCAGGAAGAAAAGATTATTAATTTCATCAAACTCAGATCAATAAGCTGAATAGAAGCATACACACTTGCCAAGACTATATTGTTGTGTGAAATATTGTATGATTTATATTTTGTGAAGTAAGCACTGAGCATGTCATGGTTTAGGCGTGCGTTTGTTTGTTGGACCTGTCTTTGTTCTATCGTCCGGGATGATATCAGATTTCTTTTCCATCAAATTCCTGGCCCAGCTGGCTGATTGAGCTAGGGCAGAGTTTTCTGGACTCTATTTATATGGCCGGGGGGTTGCAACGCCTATCGCTAGAGTTTCTGTTTGTTTTTAGCACTTCGGGCGGAGAAAATCTCTAGTCAGATTTCCCAGTGATTTGTGATATTCCATTTATTGTTAGGAATTGTTCTTTTAGAAATTTTCTCTCTTCTCTCTTGTTGGTTATTCTCCCTGGCACTGCTTCCATGTTGCAGACTTTTATTAGTCCTTGGAAGCGTGAGCTTTTACCGGATGTGTGTACGTCTTGTGTTTATCTCTTTTCTGGGCTGCTCTCAGTTCTTTCTCTCATTGGTCATGGCATCTGGCGCCCTATCACCGCCCATTACATGAGCATAAGCATTATAGCGCCATCCCTTAAAAGCGTTTTGCTATGATTATACTGTATTGCATCGCATGACTGCCATTTAGCAGGCGCTAAATGGAAATAGAAACGACCACATCAATCAGAGCACATATGGTTCAGTAACTTTTGAAGCAAAAGCATCGACCAAAACAACCTTGGCAGAATAGGTAGAATATTACTAGGCTAATTAGACTTGATTGACGCACACTTTACAAGCACATGAGGCTTAATTGATCTATGAATAGCAATCATGGTCAAAATAAGTCAGTAGTTTTCTTGTGATTAGAGAATAAAAAAATTACAGGACTTAGTTGTTTTGTGTAACCTTTTATATTGTCATTGTGTTAGACGAGATCACTTAGTCATTGACTGCTGAGCTGTTTTCATGATGCACAGTCATATTATCCCAATAGCACTCATTATATACTCAGCAACAAAAGTTTCTGTGACACCAATATTGTTAATTATTTTTCATAACGCAATTATGAAATTGTCATACATGGTGATATCAGACTGAAACAGTACACGTAAACACAACATTGAAATGGAAATCATGAAAATGCGAGAAAATGACTTTGCACGTGAAAGTGTGCGTAAATCATGCTTGTGGATGGCAATAAAAGAGGAGAATTTTTGGAATGTTCACATTGTGCCTGATGAACGACGGAAGTATCACTTATCGAAAACACAGCCATTTCGGATCAGGAACTCTACCCTTTAAATGCCAAGACTGTCTGAAAATGATCGGTGGAGGGCCATTGGGATGATTGAATCCGGAACCTCGCAGAGGGAAGTTGCTCATCGCCTGAATGTCCACCGAAACACCATTTGGAACTTATGGCAGCGTCATCAGCAGACAAGACATGTCAGAGACCGTCCTCGCAGCGGCCGTCCACGAGTAACCACTCCCAGACAGGACAACTGGATTCGAACAACCTATCTCCGAAATCGATTCCAACCTGCAACCATAACTGCAAGAACGATACCTGGTTTGAGGCGACTGTCTGCACAGACAATCCGTCGCCGTCTCCGTCATTTTGGCATTGTCCCACGTCGGCCAGCAAGACGTCCAATACTCACAGTACAACACCGACGACTGCGTCTACAGTGGGCACAACAACATCGACGGTGGATCCAACGTCAGTGGGATCTTGTACTCTTCACTGATGAATCAAGATTCATGCTTAACCGATGTGATGGTCGTTTACGTGTATACTGTCGACGTGGAGAACGTTATGCCACCAACTGTGTTCAGGAATTTGATCGTTTTGGAGGTGGTAGTGTCATGATTTGGGGAGGGATCACGGCTAGAAACAGAACAGATTTGCTTGTTATTGATGGAAATCTGACAGGTCAAAGATATTGCGATGAAGTGCTACGGCCATTGGTGGTACCGTTTTTGATGCAACATGGTCCCGGAATAACGCTGCAACATGATAACGCCAGACCACACGTTGCAAGGATTGTACAGCAGTATCTGATGCAACAACATGTCAATGTCCTGCCATGGCCAGCCAGATCCCCAGACATGACCCCAATCGAGCATCTTTGGGACGAGATGGATCGACGTTTGAGGCGGTTGGATAACCCGCCAGCTACACTCCAGGAATTGCGACAACGTCTACGTCAGATTTGGAATGACATCCCACAGCAATTTCTGGCACATCTGATTCGGTCCATGCTCCGGAGATGCGTTGAAGTCACACCCGGTATTGAAGTGTGAAGGTCACAATTGGTTAGACGTCAGACAAGTGCTTCATGACGCATGAAAATGACATTTTTCGTTTTGAGTGACGTTGGCACTGAAAAGTCAGTGTTTCTCCTGTTAAATAAACATATTATTTGCATTTAGATCTTTGCGTGTCATTTATAACATAAACATAAATGGTGTCACAGAAACTTTTGTTGCTGAGTATATATAGATTACCTCTGTTCCCTGGAAAATCCAGGTAATTTCCGTATTTTTGGCCGATATCAATTGAAAATCAAGTATTACAAGTTCTATTTATTTTAAAGCTTATTACCACTAATTTCTCATTCAAAATTCTAATGTTTTCAGGAAGTGCAATGACAAAAGGATAAAAATAATTTGTGGCCACAAGATATAACTTGTTCCCACAAATTAACTAATTTGTGGGCACAAGTTATATCTTGTGACAACTACAGTTATTTTTTTCCCATGAATTAGTTTTGTCGTTGCCACAAGATATAACTTGTTCCCACAAATTAGTTATGTCATTCCCTCAAGATATAACTTGTTAACACCAATTAGTTTTGTCAGTGCCACAAGTAACGCATTCCCACAAAAATATAAATGGCCACAAAATATAAGTCTTTCCCATAATAATGCTATTCTGTGGCCTCTTGATATAAGTCGTTCCCAAGACTTGCCTCAAATACTCTCTGGGCGCGGACCTGGGCTGCCCAATAAGGGGATTTACGGTAACCAAGTAAGCAAACATTATAAGTCAGACGCTAATGTGATTGAATTTTTTGGGGAATACTTCCAGTTTGGGCTGCATTACCATTCTTCCGCATGCAGCACGCTCCCTAGGGCTAGTAAGCTCGAATCTGGGGCGCGTTTCTCAAAAGCATACATAGTTCATCCATTCACAATCAATGGACCCAACTATGTAAGTTACCATTTCTGATTTTGGGAAACGCATCCCAGGTTGATTCATGGCTCCAGGCTAAAGTTGGAGCGGCTGCGTTTTTTGCAACGGTGAACAAAGTGATCAGTAACATTTCTCTATGTATTGCATTGTATTACATGAAAACTGTGGCTAATGTCCCGATCCTCATTCAGTTGTTGTTTTCGATAAATTAGACTGGCACGTGGCATTGTCAGCGTGCTTGTTCTGAAAATTGCTTCGGTCATGGAATGGGGTGGGTGGCGCAGATGCAGGTCTGTGCTCGGAGATTATCGGGGGCAAGTGCCGTTTGCTTCGGAGAGACGAAGGGAGTGTGGACTTATATTTTTTTGCCACGAGGTGGCTGATTCGTGGGAACAAGTTACTACCTTTTGGCAATGAAATATCTAATTCGTGGGAAGTTACTAACTTGTCGGAACAAAATAACTAATTCATGGGAACGAGTCACTAATTTATGGCAACGACATAACTAACTTGTGAGAACAAATAACTAATTCGTGGGGACCAACATCCTTGGTGGGAACGAAATAACTGATTTGTGGGAACGGGTTATATTTTGTGGCCACTAATTATTTTTTTTTCTCGTCATTGCACTTCCCGGGCCCCGTACTTCTCCAAGTGAGCAGCGAGAAATCTGAAATCGCGACCCATATGTTTTATCTTGAGTTTAGGTCCCTGGGGAATCCCTCTTGTCGATTTGAGCCATTTCAAGCTGATGACCTAGTGCAATGTGTAACCCTAGGCAATCATGTGACAAGGGTGGTTTGAGGTGGTCTAGGGAACAGAAGTTTCAGGCGGTATCGGGCGGTCCACGTGCTATTGGGTTAATAGAACTCAACTTATTTTTGTCAGCAGGAGATTATACCTAACCTGCAGCTATGTCAGCGCTAGTTTGTATAGAGTGAAGCAGCATGCGCTGTGCTGCTTTGGACATCAGACTTAAAAGTCCTGTGAGAATAGGACAATTCTGTATCAGTCGAGTAAAGGATTAAGAGTAACTCCCATAATGCCTCTTTAGGAAGGCATCTGATTTTTCAGATTTTTTTTCTCAGAAAAAGGGAAAGGGAAATATAAATAAGGTTTAAGTGGCTTAAGTCCAAATCCAAAAATTAAAGCTGCTTTGCAGCAATTTTGGGGCCAGACAAATTTAGGCAATTCTGAGCAACAAGAGGCAAAAAAATGGAGGATAACAAGAAAGGCGAGATTACATCATGCATTTGGCAATGGTGGACATTTGAAATAATAATCTCTGAAACCAAATAGCCTCGTATCCTTCATCTCACTGAGCTAATTAGCAAGGAACTTTAAAGAGTTACATGCATTTCAAACAACTTCTTGCGCATTTTAGGACTAAAATAAGACATAAAGCAGCAAAAATTTGTCAATAAATCAGTTATTTAAATTCATAATAGTTAATACACAACTATTTCCATAATGGATTGATTATTTTAGGCCAGAATATTCACAGTTGAGGATATCCCTGTCTTTGACGGCAACATGATTGGAAGATGCTTGCTGCAGATGTGCTGCAACAACAAAAGGGCTCTCTAGTCTGGTGCATTGAGCATGAGACACACACTCACACACCACACATGACATGAGACACACACTCACACACCACACATGACATGAGACACACACTCACACACCACACATGACATGAGACACACGCTCACACACCACACATGACATGAGACACACGCTCACGCACCACACATGACATGAGACACGCTCACACACCACACATGACATGAGACACACGCTCACACACCACACATGACATGAGACACACGCTCACACACCACACATGACATGAGACACACGCTCACACACCACACATGACATGAGACACACGCTCACGCACCACACATGACATGAGACACGCTCACACACCACACATGACATGAGACACACACTCACACACCCCACGTGACATGAGACACACGCTCACACACCACACGTGACATGAGACACACGCTCACACACCACACGTGACATGAGACACACGGTCACACACCACACGTGACATGAGACACACGCTCACACACCACACGTGACATGAGACACACGCTCACACACCACACGTGACATGAGACACGCTCACACACCACACGTGACATGAGACACACGCTCACACACCACACGTGACATGAGACACGCTCACACACCACACGTGACATGAGACACACGCTCACACACCACACGTGACATGAGACACACGCTCACACACCACACATGACATGAGACACGCTCACACACCACACATGACATGAGACACACGCTCACACACCACACATGACATTTCTCACTTTGAGAAGTGATGAAACTTCAGAGGCCAAGACTGGTTTTTCTGCTTAGTCCATCCATACAGCTGTCTTGAATTAGTGAGCTATCAACCAATCAGAAAATAATATTTCTTGTTGCTGGGTCTCAAGGTTTGTAGTGAGTTTAAGTTGATAAAAGTTTCTTCAGTATTGGGGCTACATTTTGGTGAAAGTTGCAAAACCGTAGCACGTACGGTTGGTTTGGTTGGAATTTTCAAAGTTTTTAAATTTAAACGCTTATTGAAAGCAATAAGTTCCTAAATAGGCAAATAACAAGAACATCAACTTTACAATGTCCATTCTGCCATAGTTGGGGCCTGAACTCACAACTTCAGACACCAAGAACCAACTCCTTACTCATTTAGCTAATTGGCTGGAAGTGAGATCAGGTGTGAGGCTTCATTAATGACTCAGGGAGTCACCAGTCAGGTAGCAGTTGTCAAGGAAAAATTATCAAAATGTCAAAATTTTTGTTATTAAGACAAAAATCTGAAAATACATAAATTGCAGTTTGACAGCATAGAAATGTTGGTGATTTGTTTTTAGAAATTAGTGTTTTGCTTCTTAAGAGAAAATTTTATGTTTCCAAAATGCCATTCTTACATTGACTGTTCCATGAGAGCACAATTCAAAATGGTTTCAAAAATGTAGTTTTTGAGAAAAAATTCTGATATTTGGCAAACTTCATCGTCCATTGACTCTAAAAATGTTATCAAATACTATTAAAACTCTATTATCAAATTTTTTCAGGAAGATTGAAAATGTATTTATCAAGAATTGGCTGATATATGTTTACAGCACTGTTTATAGTCAAACATTTTCATGCACTGAAGGCTCAATTTTTCAAATATCAAAACGCCGGGTGGTATTTTTGTGGAGGACGATCTCAGGATTCGGTACAGCAAATTTGGTGACAATTCAGCAAAAATTGTGGAGCAAGAAAAGTTTTATAAGTTTTTTTGTTTTTTTTGAACAAAAACAGAGAGACAGACTTCATAATGTGTGCAAAGTTTAATTGGACAAAAGTTTCTAAAGTATTGGGGCTACATTTTGGTGAAAGTTGCAAATCTGTAGCACATATGGTTGATTTGTTGTGAATTTTCAAAATGTTGAATTTCAGAGGCTTGCTGTTGCGCCTGTTTTTGCAGCTGGGGAAATCTGGCATGGGACTGGACCTTTGTGCAAAGTTTGGTGATTTTTCATGTGTTTGAAGTAGGATTTCCTGGGAAGAAGAATAAGAATATTAACGAAAACAGTTGGTTCCCGCAGCTTTCGCTGCCTGCCCCCTCATAAGACGCTTGCTAAGAGTTTTTTAGAGTTGCTTTGTGAGAGTTATTACAAGAAAAGGTGATACAACACAGTGATGACCAACCCCCATCCCAACTTTTTTGGAATCTTTTTTGATTCCAAGAAAAGGGGTTGGAATGCATACTGCCGCTTGTCTGGTCTCTACTCTTGGGTCCGATAATGTATCATTGTGTCATCAGGTCTTCCAAAGTCAGTGTGAAACCTCTGCATTTACTCACATCTCCCTGGATGCTCTGAGAATGTATGTTTGGATATAACCTCTGGAGATCACAAGTGCAGGCCTCTCTGAATGCTGCCCTGCATTTTATTGTTCCTGAAAAGTAAAGCTGCAATGACTGTGATTTTTACTGATATGTGTGCTTTTCAATTGATATAGCGCCCTCCATAATTATTGACATTATTGGCATTAAGTATTATTAAGATGTGTTAAAAGCCTTAAAATAAATTCAATTTTTATTGCAGAAGCCTACTCTCACACTGAAAACTGTAGAAAAATGTAACCTTCAACTCAAGTGAATTTTAAGGGGGAAAAAAATCCCTGACGAAGTAATAATTATTTTTCATAAAATACCCTGTTCCTCAATTATTCGCACCCCTAACAATGCCTAGGAAATAAATGCAATTGAAGCATTTCTGTCATTTCTACAGTAGTTTACAAAGTTGATCAGAGTATAGGAACATTTAATTAGTAATTCATCACTTCCTGTTTCCCTGAGGTGTAAATATGACGTGACACAGAGGCCATTTCTCTTATCCACTCTTCAACATGGGAAAGACAAAGGAACACACCATTCAAGTAAGGCAGATGTGTGTCGACCTTCACAAGTCAGGCAATGGCTACAAGAAAATAGCCACTCGCCTGCACCTGCCCATATCTACTGTCAGAGGAATCATTAAGAAGTTTAAAACAACTGGAACAGTGGTAAACAAGCCTGGACGAGGACGCAAGGTTATTTTGCCATCACGCACAGTGAGGAGGATGAGACGAGAAATAAAAACTTCTTCAAAGCTCACTGTTAAAGAATTGCAACAAATGGGAGCATCCTTGGGTCATAAACTCTCCAAAACAACCATCAGGCGCTATCTACATGCCAACAAGCTGTTTGGGAGGCATGCACGGGAAAAACCTTTTCTCACTCACAATCATAAACGCAAACGCCTGGAGTTGTACAAGGGGGTTGTACAAAGTATTAACATCAGGGGTGCTAATAATTGTGGCACTCATGATTTGATGTAAAAGAATGATTTCTTTTTGTAGATTTTTTTTTCCCACTGAATAAATGCACTTGAATTAAAGGTTGTATTTTCCTCTTTTTTTCATTGTGGTCCTATATTATTTAGAAAAGAATTGAATTTATTAGAAGCTAAAGAACACATCTTAACTAGAGGTGCCAATAATTATTGAGGGCGCTGTATAAAGGGGCTTGCTTAACAATTTAAGTGGTTAGGATTTAAAGATAAATTATAATGGCCATAGTGCTATTTCATGCAGCTGGTAAAGCACGTGTAAGCGTGTTTTGATGTGCGCCTGTGTTGAGTTGGGGTGGAGGTGGGGAAGAAGTGTTTCTTTGTTTAATGGGACTGGCCTTCAGCCATTTCATTTAGATCTGTTTACACTGAGTAATCGCATCCGAATAACGTTTTAAAAGCCACGCAGAAGACTTAAAGCTGTGTAATAAAACTCATTGGGGGTGTTTGTGAGGTCACCGTTGTACCATATGCATTTTTTTGGCTGTGTTCCTGGCTTATCTCCAAAGCCACATATTCTGCAGCATTACCTGCCGTGGATCATGTTTTTATTGCTTAAAATAAAAGTGTTGCAGCGGTGTCATATGGCATTGATGCATCTCCCCTGGACAGCAGGATAATAAAGGGCCAGACAGTGCACACTCTTCCTGTCCTTAGTTACCCCCATGTGCAATATTTTGTGAACATAAATTTGCCGATGTATTTTATCAGACTAAGGCTATTTTTATGTTTCATAAAGTATTACATTTCTCCCATGCTTACTTTAAAAAATGATAATCTACCCCTTGCCTAGTGCCTTTTATATTTTTAAATACTGTGCATGTTAGACTGAATGTATGCACATTGAACATGACTTTATCATTGGATATCTGGTGTACAATTTCTACAGCAATGAGCACCCTCGCTCTCTTAATGGATGGTTTTTTGCAGGCCACCATCGTCAGCTCTTTAAATCGCTTCTCATCCACGGCCCGCTGTCCATTTCCTGCTCATCACCCGCCATTCATCTGTTATTATTGCTATTCCAAGAAAACTACAATCTTCAACAAATCCTGAATGCAAGTTCTTCCTGCTGTCTAACCGTGCACCAAGTAAATGTAACCCTATTTGCATATTCAGAGTGACTGCCAGGTTGCCATTTTGAATCAATTTGACATCACTATTCGAGAAAATAGTGGATCAACACAAATCCTGCATACACATTTCTCCAACTGTCTAGTCATGTACCATGCATTTTTTGTGCCTCATTTGCCTATTCAAAATTACTACCAGGCTTCCATCTTGAAGTTTGCCTCAGAAGTTTTTTAAATCACTATTACAATTAAACATTTCAGTGGATCCTTTTTCAACTTTTTTGCAGCTTCTCCCACGAAGGTGCAGTTGTGCACCATGTGGTGTTTAACCCTGTTTGCATGTTCAAAATAGCTGCCAGGTCTCAACTTGGTGTGATTCTGGTCTTCCCAGTGGATACCCTGTTTTGGGGTAATGAAGTCGTCAGACCAAATGTTTTGATGCAATTTGTGTCTTAGATGATCGCAAATGACGTAAACAACAATGTGGATTTACGTTCAATTTTTACATTTCACATGCTCGGGTCAAAATCGAGCGTTTCTTAACTTTCTTTGTAAAATTAGCTGGATGATTTGTAACTTTTACATATGTCAAATTAGCAAAAATGGCAGGAATCGAGTAGGGGTCAATTACTTTTTCATGGCACTGTTAGCTGACCCAAATGGCCTGCATCGTTCCCATATCTCTGAACAGTGCAAAACCAATTATGTTCTTTCTCATGAGGTTGCTATCCGCAGAGAACCCTGACATGGCTGAATTAAATCAAATATCTGTGGTATAGATTCAATCTGTCATATGAAGTTTTCATGTGGACTGGTGTTTTATTTTCTATCAATCATTCAGCATAAATTCATGTTCTATCTATACAGCACATTATGGAGTCTCCTCTTTTCAATTGATTTCAATCATGCAAAAAACCTACTTTTCTTGGGATTCGATGGATGAAACATTTGAATCCAAACATTTGGTGAAAAGTAAAGGGGTCAGAAAACAGCAACAGTAAAAGTGAGATTTTAGCTTTCCTTCTACATTAAAAATGGATCCACTGAACATTCCAAAACCATTCTAATTTTCCCGACACCTATAATTAAGAATTAATATATTTTACAGAGCATATATCAATTAAGTGTCCATGCCTTTGGTATGATATTGTATGTTAAAGGTAAAATATAGACATATGTATCCCCAGTGAAACTTATATTCACAGAGAAAATCTTAAGTCTTCATTAATGGCCCAGATACTTTTTGAGATGTCAAAGTTGGGAACAAGGCCATAGTTTATCACAGGCTGGCCCAACATAAGAATATAAAGCCTGGCTTCTCAATAACTGTTTATTTCCCACTTCTCACCCTCTGTGGTAGAGGCTGCCACTTGGCTGGCATGCTTCACATTTGATTTATAGCCTCATTTAGACAAGCACATGTAGGGTGCTGTTATATTGACCTCCTCCATTTGAAGCACTATTGGGGCCATTTAAGGCTCTGAACACCTTTTTTTCCCCAAATTGCTTTGTGGGACATTCCAGTTTGATCCTTTCTCTGAGGGCTGAGTTGGACGTACTGCTATTAACCGAACACAGGACACGTTGTTATAGGGCCCTTTTGGACATTCCTCTTCTTTATTGGGGAAAAAAAGCACAATCACTGATGGCTGTGCTGGACATTATATTCTTTCTTGAACCCAGAGTACATTTATCAAGAGCTATGTTTTACGTTCTCTGTCTTAAACGCTGAGCATTTTCACTTCTGACACAATGAAAGGCACTGCTCTTGGATGGTGATGAGGGTGACACAGGAGTACTTGATTTGACAAATCTCTTGGAATTTTTCACTTAAAAACCATCAATACCGATGTTACTTCTGTTTTGCTGTGGGCTCCTGCGCTGTGGCATGCAAGTGGCGGTGCAAGCAGTTCTTATGATGAAAAAGTTGGGAAGGGATGGTTATTGCAAGTAAATAAAGAAAGCAGTGATTTGTAAATCATCTTTGAGCTGCGTTAAATTGAAAATGGCGAAAGGAAAATATTTTATTTTTTATCTTATCAACTAAGTACATTTTTTTGGAAATATGTGTTCTGAATTTCATGCTTGCAACACGTATCAATAAAGTGGGCTAGTGGGGTAATATGAGACTTGAAAGCTGTTCGAATGCTATAAAAGGGTGAAAAGATGTGATGTTCTTATGCTTGGGTATAAAAGGAGCATCTAAGACCCATTTGTTTACAGCAACAAGGGGTCAAGGCATTGCAAAAAACTGTGTGATCGAATAGTTATTTGAAGGATTTAAAATAACCAAACAGCACCCTCTTCAGTGCATAATATACCAAGAGGCATTAAAAACCCCACAATGTGAACTTTTCCACTTTTAAATAGTGTAAAGATTTTTTTAAAAAACAAAATGCGTATGTAGCAAATTTTAACAGTTTTATTGACACATTTCTTAATGTAGATTTAACAATTTTACCAAATCTGACATCTTCTTGGATCGTATGGCATTAATGGCATTAATAATTTACAGTGCTGTGAAAAAATCCTTCCTGATTTCTTCTTTTTTTGCATATTTTTCACGCTTAAATGTTTCACATCAAACAAATTTTAATATTAGACAAAGACAGACCAAGTAAATACAAAATGCAGTTTTTTAAATGATGAGTTCATTTATTCAGGGTAAAAATCTATCCACACCTACCTGGCCCTGTGTAAAAAAGTAATTGCCCCCTAAATCCTAATAACTGGTTTAAGGTCATGCCACTGCATCGCAATAGGATTTAAGGCCAGAGTTTGACAAGGCGACTCCAAAATCTTCATTTTGTTTTTTGTAAGCCATTCAGAGGTGGACTTGCTGGTATGTTTCAGATCATTGTCCTGCTGCATAACCCAAGTGCGCTTGAGCTCGAGATCCCAATCTGAGGGTTGGACATTCTCCTTCAGGATTTTCCGATAGAGAGCAGAATTCATAGTTCCATCAATTATGACAAGTTGTCCAGGTCCTGAAGCAGCAGAATACCGCCAAACCATCACACTACCAACACCATGTTTGACTTTTGGTATGATGTTCTTTTTCTGAAATGCTGTGTTAGTTTTACGCCTGATGTGATGGGACGCACACCTTCCAAAAACTTATGTCTCGTCACTCCACAGAATATTTTCCTAAAAGTTTTGGGGATCATCAAGATGTATTTTGGCAAATGTGAGAAGAGCCTTAATGTTCTTTTTGGTCAGGAGTGGTTTTCACCTTGGAACTCTCTCATGGATGCCATTTTTTGTCCAGTCTCTGTCTTATTGTTGAATCATGAACACTCACTTCATGGAGTAATTTTAATAATACTGTGATACTGTGAGTAGGTATGCATCAGAATCCTTTTGAAACCCCACTGCTGCAAGTCACCTGGGAGCAAAGTCAAATACATTGGATTTTTCAATTATTAGCAAGAAATATGTGGGTAAAGAAGCTGCAAATGTCCATGCTAGAAAAGAGGTGCTGAAATGCTCAAAGCTACTCGCTTGAGAACACATAGTTACAATGATTTTGAAATGATTAAGATTAGGTCCTGCTTGCATTTAATTGATTTGTGGATAATATTCCATGGAAAGGAAAATGTTCATCTGTACTGGTCTGAAGAGTGACTATCCTGACTGCTTTGCTTTGCAGAAGGGTTTTTCATCAAAGAGGTGGCTCCTTTAGAAAAGATGCATTACAAAATTTATGTGTATCGCTTTTTTGCAGAGCATCTGAAAGACAGGCTGGAAGAGTACATGAAGCGGTTTCCGAAGGTGAAGATCGTGAGGACAAAGAAAAGGGAGGGGCTTATCCGTACCCGTTTACTGGGAGCCACCGTCGCCAAGGGAGACACCCTCACCTTCCTTGATTCCCACTGTGAAGCCAACGTTAACTGGTTACCACCCCTGCTTGGTAAACATGTGCCATGTGTGACTCGTTACAAACCTTGCTCTGATTTTAACCACTCTGCTTCACTTTTTCTGTTGTACTCGAGAAGGAATCCATTGTGTTGAGGACTCTCCTCTGCTAATCCCACAAACCCGCGCTGTTTAATTATCTGGAATATTCTGTCTGCCGATCGGCAACACTTTCACTTTGCTGCTTTGGTATAACCCACCAATTTCACATGCCAGATTACGCTTCAGAAGTCACGGGGACCCTGGCCCTTAATAAAGCTTGGCAGTCAATCATCGGAAGAAAAAATCAGCTCTGTTAACAGCTGTCCTCCAACTCACAGCTTCAAGGCCACTTGACAGTACATGAGGAGGTACTGTATGAGAGAACATGCTTTTGGCTATTTTAAATGAAATTTCAATACTGCAGTGGCATTTTATGTGATACCTTACATCTGGTTTTGATAAAATAGGAGATGATGCATAGCTTCTATGAGGATAAAAATAGTATGAAAATGAAAACATAGTCCTGGAGTGAAAGCGCTTCGGTCAAAAATACAGAAATAAAAAAAAAAATATTAACTGCATTAGCAGCCGCCTGAACTCTACTGTGACTACCGCTCATTGTCATTGGAAAGCATGTTTATTTAAAGCCTTTGCTTTCTGCCCATTTTTTTGCTGTAAATTTGCCATTTCTAGTGCTTGTTATTGCATTTTAATTTCACAGGACTGTGTGCTGTTTATTTGAAATGTCATTGAGCTGGCACCAGAATCTGTCATGAGGATACTCTTACTGCACTACTTAGCACCAGTACGTGAAATCAAAGAAACAGAAAGCCTGTGTTTCTGCCCTAGTAAGCACATCAGATATGTGTTTCAAAGCCTGTGGGCTAAAAATCCGCCATTTGAATTCAACAGGCTGCTTGTGCTGGTGGAATTGTGACTGGTCTAAGGTTTGATGTGGGCTGCAGAGAAAATCCACTGAGAACACATTTTTCATCTCTGAGTACTTGGAAAAGTCCTCATGAATGGAAGCAATCTGGTGTGTGCGCCTGTGTGTGTGTGTGTGCGTGTGTGTGTATGTGCGTGCATGTGTGTGTGTATGTGCCCTTGTACTTGCTACAAAGTGAGAACCAAAAAATGTTTTATTTTCCTACAGAGTGGGGACATTTTCAAGAGTCCTCACAACTACAAAGGCATTTTGACTTTGAAAGGATTCAGTGAGAATGAATTTGAAGTACAGACGGCCAGCTGTAATTGGTGGGCGTGTTCATCCATGTCAGATGAGCTGTTTGGAATGACACCAGATCTCATACATAGTCTCTCCCCCCCCCATTTTAGGGTACATGCGGAATAAGCAATCTTCTTTAACTTTTGGTTAAATGCAATGACTGCGTGAAATCTGTGACACTAAGACCAGACACTAGGTGTCTTTGCTGGCAATACTTTGTTGCCCCATAATGCAGCCATCCTCAGTTCTTGCTTGTTTCTATTTATCTTTGCCTACACTTAGCATGCAAAATAAATCCTAAATTGGATTCAGATTTAGTGATTGATTTGGCCAAGAGAACTAAGATAACAATAAGATAACAAATTCATCTTTCAGTGAATTATGGTGCTCATCGTAATCGTCGAAAAACTCTATTTACAGTATGTCACATTTCATTCCATTCTTTTAGCGGCAATATTTTCACATTTTTCCTCTATTTTGTCTGACAGACCAAATTGCCAAGAATCCCCGGACCATTGCGTGCCCAATGATTGACGTCATTGACCACAACCACTTTGGGTACGAGGCTCAGGCAGGTGATGCTATGCGGGGTGCCTTTGACTGGGAGATGTACTACAAACGTATCCCCATACCCCCACAAATGCAGGATGTGGACCCCAGCGAACGCTACGCGTGAGTATATTCCATCAGGGGATTGGGATCTGGTCCTCCTCGTTGTATTTTCTTGATCAATATTTTTATCTTTCTTATCCAGGTAGGGTCATGAGAAAAACTTTACTAAAGTGAGTATTTAAAGCTGCTATAACTGATTTGGTAATTTTGGCTGGTTCCCCACCCGTCGCCAAACTAAGCAGTCCCCGCCCCCCATCCCTAAGCCATACGCGAATACGCATTGGTTTCCGACAGAGGCAGAGATTGAGAGCAGCGGCCACGGCAGTGACTCAGTTACAATATAAGTAAAATATAAACAGATACTCTGAAAACATGGACCAACGGCACATTACATCCATGCAGAAACTTCAGTATGAATAGCTTTTTGAAGGTATAAGCTAAAGCTCGCTAGTGTCCGATAGCCACACTAACAACTAATGGCATGATGGCATCCCTAAACATGGTGAGGAGATCGTTGCTACAGAAAAAATCAGAATCGTGTACAAAAACACTTTTCCTGCTAGCCATTTTAAAGCATTTTTTCTCTTATTAATGAATTCTGGACCACTACCAAAGTGGAGGAGAGTGCTGGGTGGAACTGTTAATAGGGAGTAGGGGCAAATGGGATGTAGAGCTTGGTTTGTGATTGTGCGAACGTTGGGCATCCCCAGGTGGCGAGACTCAGGGTGGGGCTCACATCACTTGTTGGAGTCCGTGCGGCTCCTAAGCCCCCCGGGGCCCCAGTTGGTGGCTGATTCTTGCTTCCGTCTTGGAGAGGGGAAGGGAGGGTGGGACGTAGAAACAAGACGAGTGGGGTTTGTGGGAATGTAGGAGGTATTTATAGGCTTAAGTACGAATAGGAAGGCGCATTGGGAGTGGCCCTGTTCATTAACCTACGTTATCGGGAACTTCCTTTAATGAATACCGGAGCACTCCCAAAGTGGAGGAGAGCGTTGGGTGGAACTGCAGATGGGAAGAAGGGGCGGATGGGATGTTGGGCTTGGTTTGTGATTGTGCGAACGTTGGGCGTCCCCAGGTGCACTGATATACATTTTATACATTTGGCGGCACATTCGTGGCCCCAGATGAGTGAGGAAAGGATGATTGGATACAAATTCGAACAATGCGGAGGAGGCGGCGGCAGAGTCGCTACACGAGGGAAATTCAGGAGGCCACGAGGAGGCCAACCAGTGTCCTCTGTAAAATGCTCCGAAACCCGAGGAAGGGGTAGCGTCAATGATAAACATCGGAGTTAGTGATAAAATCATTGTAAAAAAAGGAGATGCCATTCCACGATTCGAGAAAATGATGCCATAAGCGCAGTTCCATTTTGCAGGACTAGCTAGAGTGACATAATCGTGAATGGAGGGGGCGGCGGCAGCTGCAATGGCTAACAGGTGGGACAAAAAGGATTTCCCTTGTGGAATTATTCAAATAGCATAATTAAGGTGGCCAAGCAACGAGAGCAGTTTTTTGTCGTTTTGCAGTCGTTGTGTGCAGCTTTTGGCGATGATGAAATTAGAAATAAGTAGGGCGATGTGCTGTAGTTTGTCTAAAGGCAGGGAAAGTTGAAACAAGGATGAATCGAGGCGAGCAGTGGAGGAAATGGGGGCTGAGGGAGGTGGGGGTGCAGTGGAGGACGAACGAGAAGGCAGCGATGATTTGCTAGAGGTAGAAGCTTTGGCCATAGATACAAGTAGATACAAGAAATGAAATGGTACACACGGTAGCAGGGTGAGAAGGGGCTTCGCAGAGCTCGCATAGGAGCGAAGTTTGGGTCACGAAAATCCGGCAAGACAATTCTGAGTCCAAAGTGCCCAGCAAACTTCCTAATTATACTGCTAAAATCGCACCTGCTGCTTTAGAAGTGAAAAGTGCGTGGTATCAAGTAAATACCAAGATCAAGAACGAGCGCAAGGTAATCTTCCAGTTCTTGCCTCCAGTGAGGAAAGGACTGGCTGACTGTCTCGGTAGAGTGAAAAGGTGAATGGGAATTCGGTTGGGGTAAGCTCCTTAGAACGAGTAGGGGTCGGGTGCCTGAGCTGGGCAGGGCCGAGGATGGTTTGGATTTTGCGACTGAAATGTGAATATGGAAAGAATGGTTGGATGAGCTGGGCCCGGTCGACGTACATACCTGATAAAGTCTGTTGTCTAAGTGTCGGGGATAATGGTGAGGTGTTTGTAGTGTGCTGCAGCGTGTATTGAGGATGTGTTTGGGGAAACAGTAAGGGAATAATTAGCGCAGTTGAAGGGAAGGGCGGACCTGTGGAGGGACGCACAGAATTAGCAGCATTGGGGCATGGAGAGGGGAAGAGGGAGCAGTATGGAAGAGAGGAGCGAATGACACCGCTGTGGGTCAGCGTGCAGTGCAGCCTGCGGACACAGGGACGAAAAAAGGGACGAAAAGAGACCATAGAGGTTGTTAAGAGAGGGAGCAGGCATGGGGGGACTGGCTGGTCAGCGGGAGAGGCGGCTTCCGGAGTGGACATCGTCGGGCGTGGTGACGTCGTCACTGAGGACTTTCACAATGGGGCCCGGAAGTGCTTTGTCATCTGCTTCGGGACTCTGGGGAGGATTAGCTGGACTGCTAAGGGAGTCGGTACATAATTTCAGAGGTGTGGCCTTGTTATTGGCGCAGTGGAAGGGGATTGCCCTTTGTTTGAGAGCCCGATGGAGTTTGGCGACGGTCCAGCGTGGAGCCTCGGGTGAGCCTGTGGTGCGGGCCATGGCAGGCCTTGCTGGGGAGCTGTGGGCTGTGGCTTCGGGGCGCTGTGGTTGGTGAGAGACGTAGCTGGTTGGGGATGGTGCTGAAGGCCGCTGCCTGAGAGTCCTACAGCGCGGAGCCCACGGGAGAGATTGGCCTCGGTCGTCGTCGCGGGGGAGGGGCGTGTTGGGGAATAAGAGCACCCCGGTTTTGGTGAACTGGTGGTGCTTCGAGGTAGAGGAACGATGATTGCGGAGCGCAGGTGAGTGCACGGAGGAGAGTCGGGAGTTGTGGCATCAGAATGGAGGGAATAGTCTGGAGTGTCAGAGTCCTGGAACAACTCTGCCTCCGAGGGACTCAGCAGGATTTCGGAATCCATGCTACGGGTAAGCAAACTTTCTGTTTCTCTTCAGTATGCTGAGCTGTCTGGTCTGCGAATAACCACATAGAAACGTGACGAGCACGGTTTGTGGGAATGTTGGCATTGTTTATATGGGTCATTCTACACACAACCAACAATTTGGCTCAGGTACTTAATTATAGAAAAATAGTCATCATATGACAAGTATTCAGTGTACCTTCATAATGGTCTCCTTGGGTAGAGTAAGCGAAATAACATATACGTAACAGAAGATACCAGTGGTAACAGAAGATGCAGTAACATAAAAGTTACTTTTAAGAGGGTATTTCTAAGAAATGGAGGAGTAATCCTCTATTATCACCTATGAACACATTTATGACAACATAACTCATTAACAAATTATTTTGAACATGTTAATTAATGGTTTCCATGATCTATGAATGACATATGGTCATAACAGAAGTTACTTGTCATATCAGTACTCCTGAAATGTTAAAACTTAAAAGACAGATACTGATTGGTACTGATTCACCTTTTGAAAACTGCTAATGATGTGCTGCCCTCCAATGGGCTCCAGAGGATTTCTTTTAAAACAAACTGTCAGACTGACACCTGTGGGCATCACGATTCAATCAGGGTAACAGAAGTTACACAAAAAATGTGGACAAGATAAAAATCACCCCCAAAATACACAAAGAACATGAATTGATGGGGAAAAGTGTTGTTTATATAGGTAACTATCTTGTGCAGTGCAAGGAAAACAAAAACAGTTATTTATTGGGGAAAAAAAAACAGATTTAAGCCAGAAGTATCTATGCAACTTCTAATCTGGAGACACAGTGAAATGTGGGGTAGCTTTGTCATTATAGTCATCCTAAAAGCAAATTAAGAAGATTTTTTATAATAGATTTCAGTGTATTATCTGAATGCAATTTGAATTAATATTACATTTTGTAATATTGGCTGCGCATGCAATGTTGGTATAGCTTTGGAACGTGCGCTCAGTTCTTGGGACAGTATTTGTTGGTTTCATGTAGTATTACCCATATGCCATGCCATGGGGACTGAGATCAATTTCTGTATAAATGGTAACTCATGACAAGAGATTATCAGAAATTTGATGGATCCCCTCACTGAGGACAGAAGACAGAACTAATCCCCTGATTATGATCCACTAACCCTAATTCTAACCCTAACTCTCTCGACCGAGGTGGTTTAGGTGGGTGGAATCAAATGTTTTCCACAGAGTTATACATTACCCATCCAGTTGTCGCAAGACTAGGTGTGCATTGCTTTTTAGATCTTTAGAGTCCTTGTTTTGTCCACCTCGTGGAAGCAGCACCAATATATACACGGCTCTTGGCCATCTCCTGTATATTCTTCCTTGACTCCATCTGTTCCTCCACTGGGTCTTGGCACTTTGGCTGTGTGCGCCGTCTCTTGTAGTGGTGGGATTGGAAGCTTCATCTGTTCCACTGTGTAGGCTATCAAAGATAAGTGCTCTTCTTCTCGACTGTTGCCGATCACGCACATACAGATACTGATCACCCCCTGAGGTCACAGAATCCGATGGGTAACAGATTAGGACAGCTCGCATTCACAAGCAGAGAGGACCTCCTCTTTATGGCATTCTCTCACTTAATTGAATAGAGGCTGACTGTAGATGGTGGGACATTTCAAAGTCTTGGCAATTATACATTGAGGAACATCTGAAATTTTTCCACAATTTTAGACCCAGCTTTTCACAGATTGGTGAATGTCTGCCTGTCTTTACTTCTGAGAGACTCTGCCTCTCTGAAATGCTCTTTTTATGCCCAGTAATGTGACTGACTTACTGCCAATTAGCCTAATTAGTTGCAAAATGCTCCTCCAACTGTTTTTTTTTTAAATTACTACCACTGATTTTGCAGCCTTTTGTTGACCCTTTCCCAACTTTTTTGAGATGTGTTGCTGTCATCAAATTCAAAATGAGCTAATATTTTCCAAGAAATGAAAAAATGTTTCATTTTTGTTTATGAGATTTTGTTTACGGGTTTGTGTCATGGTTCTGGTTTTTGGTCATGTTTATGTGCTGGTTTTGTGTTCATGATTATTGTCTTTTATTTATTCTTTTTGATTATTGTAACTTTCAGGTTTTTAGTTCATTCCATGCCTCAGTTCCATTGCACTTGTCTCCCCTGCCTTGTGATCTAGTTGGTTCAGTCCGTCCTCCCTGTCTGTGTGCTCACTGACTTTGGGTGATTTAAATGAAGTACGGTGTTTAAAACATTCCTTCGTATCTCGTTTTCTTCCTTCACCCTTCTGTTCTGATTACTAACAAGACTAACATTTGTATTTTGTATTATAGTCTACTAACACAACTAACCATGTATATATATATTCGATTACTAAATTACTAATGAGCACTCCAGTTTAAGTTGTAAAGCTGCACGGCTACTAATAGACTAATTAACTCTCCGCAATCGCCCTGTTCTATTCTCCGCCCCTTGTCTGTCGCTGTCCTCTTCTGAGCTTCAGCAAGAATCTCTCACACGTGCTTAATCACTCTCTTGCTCTTGTTATCTGTGCACGCAGAACTCCTAGACCGGAGCTGTTTAAATGTCATAGCCTGTTTGTGTGATTCCCGTTCGTATTTTGTCTCTCGCCAATTTTCATGGTTAGGGTTTCCCTCATGTGATTCTCCCGATGTAATTAGCCTCATTCCCCTCAGCTGATCTCTGTATAGCATGTGACCATTCCTGTGTGTATATTAGGAGTCTTTTCACTCACAGCTCTTGTCAGAACGTTGATCAATATTTTTTTGTGCTGAGCGCCGTGTATGCCATTGATTGTCTGACCTTGATTCTTGCCATTGCCCTTTTTGTATTGTTTTTGTCTTTCTGGATTTCGACCTATTTTTGTATGACCACGAGTTCTGTTTGGATGCCCTGAGTATGACCATTGGCTTTGCGCGTCTACTACGACTTTTTGCCTTTCGTTTTTGTACCTCTGCCCATCTGTCTTACTGGTTCTGACCCCTGCCTGTCTAGTTGATACTGTTTAGGGATTTCGTATTGTGGCTTGGCAATTCCTGTGTATTTTGGCTTTGACTCGGACTCCATTAAAGGCATACGTTTTTTGGATTTCTGTCTCGTGTGGTTCCTGAACTGTACGTCACATTATGAGATTTGCAAATCATTGCATTCTGTTTTTATTTACATTTTACACACCATCCCAACTTTTTTAGAATTGTAAATGGGCGTGGTTGATGAACCATTCTTGAAATTATATTGCATGGTGGAACCTCATGCTGTCTCATTTCGCAGCATTCATGGGATTTTTTGCGGCACAATGATGTTTCTCTGGAAGTGGGGAAGAAAGGTTATGCTCTGCATTGTGGAGCCATATGAGGAGTTTGGTGTAAGGGCCACGTGTGACACGGCGGTGGACTTGCAGATTGGCAGCACACGTGGTCACATTTTCTGTCCTTAAGTCAGGAACATCCACTATTGGACGGGGACTAATGATGTGACTTCCTCACTGTTACCTCTTGGCCATATTCAATCTGGCTTTGTCAGCGTAGATAAACATGACTGAGACCTCATTCACATCCCACAAGCTCATCCAAAGGTCCATCACACTGGCAGTCAGCATGTCTATTAGATCCTAATTTATCCTATTTGTGTCTTCCTCTTAATCTTTTACCACCTCATTCATTTTTGGTCTTTGCCATCTTGCTTCATTGCTTGACCTGTCATATACTGTACTTGGAGGAACGATGGGAATTAAGTGTGTGCATTTGCACAATTTGGATTGCAGAGGCAAATGATCTTGCAATGCATTAGCACAATGAATTTTGTCAGACTCATGTATTCACAAATATAGCATGCATTTTCTCAGCAAAAATTTTGCTGACACTGTGGGAGTTGAATGAAGAATTTTGCAAAATGAGGGAACCAAAATTTCAAATTGGGTGGGAACAACTAGAATGTTTGCTTAGATTTGCAAAAATAGTCTATGGTTCAATACTTGGTTGAACATTTGCTTACTCTGTAGTCTTTTGATCACAGCGTAAAACAAGCAAATTCATCAGGCATATTACAGTGAGTTGTTAATTTAGACCAACAGGATTTGCTCATTCGTTTTGGCACACAGTAGAATAGCTTTCCCTGCTTTCTGCCCAATCACATTAAACACACACACCCTAGACAGCTTCAACTGAAGGCTGGAATCTTTTGCGCTGGTTCAGACAATGACAGCATTTTTCTGCATTGAGAAAAAGGTCACTTCACAAGTCAATTGCCTGGAGAAAACCATATTCTTCCTACTTCATGGCCACGGTCACATTTGAGAAAGGCATTAACCACATCAGTTGCACCTTTGCAGAGGATAACAGATAATTATATAGCTCAGAGGAGTTTAAAGGGCCAAGGTGGGACAGGTTTCATTTAGATTAGCCTCAAGTAAATGAAATTAAGAGCGCTGCGATAGAATGCACATGGAGCCCATTACTTTGGTTTTCCTTCAAGCATCCTGTGTGGGTGTGTTTTTGTGTGTGTGCATATGCAGGTATGTATCAGTGTGTGTGTGCGCATGAGTGTTAACCCTAGAACACTATTGCTAAAATTAGTAACACCATCACTAACGCCGGGTGATTTTTCCCGATATAGTAAAATACCCAATAAAAAGTACTTGTCATCAAAATATGACAAAACATGACAAATCAGAGTAGTGTTCTTTAATTTTCAACTGTGCCATGTCTAACAAAATGAAAAAAGTACCCTGAGGTAAACAAAACACCCATGCCTTCAAAGATGTCAAAGACAATGCTGAAGCTACCCAGGGACCCATAACACTCAGACAAACGCAACATAATGAAAATCACGTAAAACACGTTTGCTCGGGTGAAAATCACCCGGCGATAGTGTTCAAGGGTTAATGTGGGTGCTCGCGCGCACGTGTGTGTGAATGTGTATATGTGAACATGCAAAGAATTCTGCCTTGGTTCCTTGTGATCCCCCAGGTTTGATTTGACTGGAATGTAAGCATGTTACCATCTATTGGATTTGGAGGGCTAACAAAGCAGCGCTTGGCTGGGCATCAATAAACATGGTAATATCTGCCTATTTCACCCTTGAGCAGAAAATCCTGGCAGGGAAGGAGATTAAATTCAGTTTGCCCCTGGATCTCAGTCTCCAATCCCACCTCACAGCTTGGATCGCAGCGTGAATCTCCTTAAAAAAAAAAAAACCATATCATACCACACTGTGAAAAAAGTCTTCACCCCTTTCTTGATTTCTTCATGTTTGTCACACTTAAATGTTTCAGATCATCAAAGTATTTTTACTACATTATTTGACAAGGATTAACCGAGTCAACACAAAAAGCAGTTTTTAAATGATGATTTTATATATTGAAGGAAAAGAGGTACCCGACCAAACCTAACCCTATTTGAAAATGTAATTGCTCAGTTGATTTCTAAATCAACCAGTTACTCAAATGTTATTGGTAACTGGGTTAATTTTCACGAGAGACACCCTGGCTTGATTACTGTCAGCCCCATTGAATCAAAACATCTCTGTGGAACCTGTGTGGCAATGTGAAGTGGGTAAGAAGCGGCAGTTGATGCCGCTTTCTAAAGAAATTCAAGGACCGATAAGAAGTCAGTTCGGAAAGAATTACTAAGCCATTTCTTAGGCGCTGGGACTCCAGCGAACCAAAATGAGAGCCATTATCTGCAAATGGAGATAACTGGAATAATGGTGATCCTTCGCAGGACTGGTCGGCCAATCAAAATTCTTCCTAGAGTGCATCAACGACTCATACATGAGTCATAAAAGAACGCAGACAAACACCTAAAGAACTGCAGGCTTCATGAGTTCACAAATCTATAATCAGAATGAGACTGGGCAAAAATGGAATCCATCGGGAGAGCAGCAAGGCAAAAAACAATGTCTGACCAAAAAAAGCCCAAATGCTTGTCCCACATTTGCCAAAAAAAAAATCCTGCTGACCCCCAAGATTTTTGGGATAGTATTCTTTGGGCTGATGAGTCAAAAATGGGACTTTTGGAAGACATGGATTCTGTTACATCTGACGTAAAGCTAACGAAACATTACACAAGAGGAACACTACACCAGCAGTCAAACCCGATAGTGGTGGTGTGATGGTCTGGAATGGCTTTGCTGCTTCAACACCTGGGCAACCTGCAGTCATTCATGGAACAATGAATTCTGCTTTGAAGCTCAAAATCCTAAGAGAAAATGTCCGGCCATCTGTTTGCGACCTGAGGGTCAAGCACATTTGAGTTGTGAATCAGGACAATGATCTGAATCACACAAGCAAGTCCATTCCTGACCGGCTCAGAAGAACCAAAATTAAGGTTTTGAAGAGGCCAAGTTGAAATCCTTGCATCAAATTGAAATGCTCTGTCATGACCTTCAACAGGCAGTTCATGCCCAAAAAACCCCCCAATGCGGCTGAATTAAAACAATTCTGCAAAGAATTCTGGACCAGTATTCCTCCACAGCTATGTATTTGTTGCCATAATGCCAGCACAACCAGATAATGGATGTTGGAGGGCAATTATTTTTTCATATGGATGATATAAATTTTGAATAAGTCTATACCTTCAATAAATGAAATGATAATTAAAACACTGCATTTTGCATTTTCACATATTGTCTTTTTCTCTTTTTAAAATAAGTTAGAGGACCTGAAACATTTAAAAGTGACAAATATACAAAAATAGTGGAAATCCAGCAGGGGACAACGCACTGCACACTAAGGCAAAAAGAGTACTTAAGGCAGAGTTAAGCTATGACATTCCTTACTATGGGATCATGGGGTCATCAGAAATGTGATGGAAAAGGTGAGATAACTGTTCAGCCAATTTTACGATTTACCTTTTCATTATTTTTTTTAAGTCAGGCAATGAAGTGGAGCCATCTAACTTTTTTATGACACTGGCTGTTCCACAGCTGGAGCTGGAATGAACTGAATCAATGCCTCATTTAATGATTTTCTAATTAAAAGTGTGCTGAAAGGCATCAGTACTGTAAAACTCTTCAAAGCATACATAATGACCATTTTGCACCTGCCAGTGTACCTTCTAGCATTTTCATGGACCAGGTTGAGAAAAAAACATGCTGCAATATAGATCGTACTGACAGTTAGAAGATAAAAAGGCCTTAGTGACTACATTTTAATCTATTCTTGCAAAATGCCCACTCTAAGAGGAAAGCCGACATTTTTTGGTAGTCTTTTGTGGTAATAATGAAATCAAGACAATGAGGGTTGAGGAAAGGAATGATTTTATGGCGGCACCTTTCAACAAGAATTATCTCTATCAAAGCAAGTTCCTAACCTTGCAAGGTATGGGCTGTGGGCACTGTCAGTGTCTCAAATGGACAAGTATCAGAGCATTTTTGACTTTATGTTGCCACCTACTGGCTGGAAAATTTTAAGAAGCATTTTCAATTCAGTTACGTGCAAGGATGAGCATGGCACCAGGATTCACTTTATCCATCCTGAATATAGCTTTTTCTTTTGGGAATACTAGCCTTTAATTGTATAACGGCATTGCACTCAAATCATGTATAGTGTATTTGTTGTGAGTACAGATAAGTACGTTTCCTTCAACACCCATGGACCAGCGTTGCCCTTGGTTATGCTCAAGTGCAGTTTCAAAATCGATTGGCCAACCAGTTGAGGAAAAATATGGATTCAACTTGAAAGACAGATAGAGGTTTAAAATAAGATGTATTATGCCTTCCATATTGAGAAATTTAATTACTATGTAGTTATGTTGCAAAATATGATAATTGGGAATGGTGGGAATGCATGAAAAAAAAATTCACATGGATTTTATATTTGTACGTTGCAAATAGTTCTCAAAACAAATCTCATGAATCCTAATTTGCAAGTAAATTTATTTGTCTGATATTAATGATGAATCACAACACAGAAGAAAATGAGAGTTACAGCAGCTTTGTCGTCACACTATAACACACAGGTGACGCAGCTGAGAATCCACTGATGTTTTTTTCTCCTTCTTTTTGTCATGTAATAAGCATACACTGAATATTGACGTTAACCGGATTTATATTTGTTAGAAATTTACCTTTGGATACTGTTATTCGTCTATTTGAATAGTCAGGATAGATGTAAAGTTTATTTGTATGTATAAGAATTGCTGTAGGTCCTTATATTGAATCAATTCAACATCAAGTATTCCCTTATATGGGACATGGGCCTCAATTTTTATCAGAAACAAGAACAGAATTGCATACATTGCTCAGCATTGCACTGCTATCTTTCGGCTCTTTTCAGCAATTAAGCCAAGCGGTCCTGCGCCAAATCTCTTGATCAACAATGCTATGATAATGTAAAGGATAGAGGCATTGTAGCCAAGCACCTTTGGTGGCCGAATCAATGTGGGATGTGGGAGTATGGGCAAAGCCTGTTCTCTGGCTGCAGTCCTGGAACATGCTGGTCACAGCCTTTGGTCTTATGTGATTTTCTGCCAAGTGGCACATCATGCAGCTAACTCACCTGGGTCCTAGTCAAACTCATTGATCTGCATGACTCACCATACACAAACATACTCTTTTCTCCAGAGCCCCACACTGTTCATCCATGTCAAGAAAAGATTAATATATTTCGGCTGGGGACAAAGACATGTACCATGGAGTATGGGGGTTGTTTCAAATGAGGTTGTATTTTTGTTTGGAACAATTTCAGCAGCATGTCAAATTGTGCAAAGCAATTTACTAACATTTTTTATTTGCCCAAAGTTCTAAGAAAATGACCAAAAATATTTTTTCAGAAAAAAATATTTCACCCTATTTTGGGGGAGCTTTCTTTGGGGTCCCTGAGAATACATCAATCATAAAATTTGACCCCCCCCCTCCAAAAAAAAGATATTGGGTCGTTGCTTCAAGGCAACCTTGAGCAATGGAGGTAATAAAACACCAAGGGTTTCTATAAGTTTTATTAGTGGATCAAGCATAAAAAATAAACAAACAACAAATAAACAATGTAAACATTTCATAGAGAGATAAAACAACAAAATACATCACCAGTTTGATTTCATTATTCCATTTGGCAAAATGCAAAAACACTTAAAAACTTGAAAGCCAAGGATAATAAAAACATCATAATAAATCTCGTAGTGGTTCTCTCGTCTCTGCTACCTTTTCATCTTCACTCCAGTCTCAGTAGGTACTCTCCTGAACAGAAGAATCAGGAAGTGTTGGGATTTTGTATCTGCCCTGTGCCTTGTTAAAGTTCTGTGCCTGGCCTAGCCATATTTATTGATTTTTGTGCCTAGTGACCTCTGCCTGTATTCTGACCATTCTTAGTATTGTTTATTGTGTTTTGATATTTTAGAAATCCTGGTTTATTATTTTCCATGTCTTGAATTTTTCATAGTCTTTGCCATGTTTCCTAGATCCCTTGCCATGTTTATTTTCTGCCATGCCTCGCTTTGCACTTCGTTTACCCAGTCTTGTCTCATGTAGGTCTTTGCTGACGGTCCCTTGTCTTGCGTGCCACTCATTTGGGTGACTTATTGGTTTCTGGGTTTCAATCTTCTTTCATTATCTTGTGTTCTTCCTTCCTCTCTCTTTTGCTATCTACTAACACATACTAACGGTTTGTTGTTTTCGCTTATTTACTAACCCACATTCACATTGTATATTTTTACTAACTTACTAACATGCACTGGGGATTGTATAGCTGCACATACTAATTGACTAACAATCTCTCAGCAGTTGCCCAATTCTAGTCTCCGCCTCCTTGCCTATCCCTAATTATCTCTGCTACGAATTTCTGTGGATTTCCACTAATGCTTTCCTTTCTTTAATCTATACACTTTAGTACTCCTTAACCAGAGCTGTTGTTCTGTACATAGGTTTGTCTTGTGAATCCTGTCTGCGTTTTGGCTTTTGCCATATTCGTGTAATTAGATTATTCCTCTTGTGTCACTCCTGATTATTGTATCATTGATTGCACCTGTTTCTCCCTGGTCATGTGTTTGCCCCGGATGTGTATTTAAGATGTCTGTTTATGCACCCCCTTTGTCAGATCGTTCTTCCTAGTTTCCTTCAACAAGTTTGTTTTCCGCCTTGATTCTTAGTGATTTATCTTTCTGACTGGACCGCCTGACTACAAGCTTTGCCTATTCCCTGTATTATACCGCATTCTTGTTTATCGACCCCTTTTTTCCTGACTACGATTCTTGTGATTGGTGCCCTAGTTTTGACTCTGGATTACGCCCATTGGAATCTGTTTTTGGATTGCGGACTTTGTACTGTTGCCAGCTCTGTTGGGGGGTTTCCCCCTTCAGAAATAAAGCCTCCTTTTTGCATTCATCTGGTTTTCGCTATTGGTTCATTTCGTAAATCAAAACATTATGATCTGGCCATAACGGAGCCAGCGACAATCCAGCCTCTGCAGGAGGCAGTTAAAGAACAGGGAATTCAGCTCTAGTTCCAGGAGCGTCAGCTTCGCGCTCTCATGCAGCACATGCAGACCATGAGCCTCCAGATGGCGGATCTAACTCGCTCGGTGCAAGACTCACAGCTGCTGCATGCTCCCCAACCTGCGGTCCACGCCACGCCTGCTCCTGCTTCCGCTCCACCACTGCCGGTCTGCGAGCTACGCCTGCCACCGCCTGAGAGGTAGGAGGGCAACCCGGGAGCCTGTCGTGCTTTCCTTACCCAGTGTGAACTCATCTCCAGCCTACAGCCCTCATCATTCCCTACCGAAAGAGCTCAAGTTGCCTTCATCATCACGCAACTGACGGGAAGGGCCAAGCAGTGGGCTACGGCAGCATGGGAAGCAGATCTACCCTGCGTACAATCGTCTGGTCTGCTGGGTGAGGAGATGAGGCGTATTTTCGACCGCACTAAGCTGGGTCACGAGGCGGGACGAGAAATTCTGCGCATTCGGCAAGGTAGCCGTTCCGTGGCTGACTACGCCATCGATTTCCAGACACTGGCTACCAACAGCAGGTGGGGGCGAAGAGCCTTGTACGATGCCTTTTTTAATGGGCTTTCCGAAGTTTTAAAAGACGAGCTAGTTTCCCGTGAATTACCGGAGGAATTGGATGACTTGGTCGACTTGGCTATTCGCGTGGATTCACAGTTGGAAGAATGCAGACGCTCCGCTTCCCGCAAACGACCTAACCCACACCTCCAGAGTACTCCACCTCTACCACCCCCTACTGGCGGCAGTCCTCCTGAGCATTAACCCATGCAACTGGGGCGTACTAAGTTCTTGGGGAGGAGAAAGTCCTCCTGGTGCCCAGAAAGAAGCAGTAATTGGGGTGACGCCTGTACGGGAGACTAAGAGCCGGACTTGCCTCCCAGTAACTTTGGAATGGGGAAGAGAGAGCAGATCCACCATGGCTCTCATTGATACAGGAGCTGAGGAGAATCTTATTGATGAGGAGCTGGCCCAGGACTGGGGCATCCCTACGAAAAAGATCTTTCCGGATCGAGTGGCCAATTCGCTGAGTGGCCAGAGGATAGCCCAAATAACACATGTTACCAGCCCCATCAAGCTCAAAGCATCAGGAAACCGCCACGAAACCATTCAGCTTTTCCTGTTACACTCTCCTCATGCACCCATTGTTCTGGGCCATCCATGGATGGTCAAACACCTCCCCGACATTGACTGGCGCAAGATCGAGGTTAAGGGTTGGGGCCCTAATTGCCCCCTGACGTGCCTCCACAACGCCCTCGAACCTCAACCCAGCCCATCTCAAGAAGAGATACCAGACCTTGAAAAAGTCCCCCTAGAGTTTCATGACCTCAAGGAGGTGTTCTCTAATTCCCGGGCCACCAGCTTACCACCTCACCGACCTTATGACTGCACCATTGACCTGAAGCCTGGCACAATGCCCCCTAGAGGCCGACTCTATTACCTCTCCAGACCAGAAACCCAAGCCATGCAGAAATACCTCTCTGAGTCACTTGCTGCTGGCATAATTTGCCCATCGTCATCACCTGCTGGAGCCGGATTTTTTTTTGTATCGAAGAAGGACAGATCTTTAAGACCATGTATTGATTACCGGGGCCTCAACAAGATAACTGTCAAGAACCGCTACCCTCTTCCTCTCATGAATACTGCTTTTGATCTCCTGCAAGGAGCTAAGATCTTCACCAAGCTCGACCTCCGTAATTCTTATCACTTAGTGCGCATCAGAGAGAGGGACGAATGGAAGACCGCCTTCAACACTCCCAAGGGGTACTGGGAGTATTTGGTTCTTCCTTTCGGGCTTACCAACGCTCCAGCAGTGTTTCAAAATCTGGTCAACAATGTGCTCAGAGACATGTTAAATAAGTTTGTGTTTGTATACCTCGATGACATTTTGATTCCCAGGAGGCCCATGTCAAACACGTACGTCAAGTGCTCCGTCGCCTCCTGGAGAACCGCCTCTTCGTGAAAGCAGAGAAATGTGAGTTTAATGTTGAAACCACTACCTTTTTGGGTTACATCATCTCCCCAGGCACCATTCGGATGGACCCCCTAAAGGTGGAAGCTGTCACTAATTGGCCCAGACCAGAAGACTGTAAGTCTCTCCAATGATTTTTGGGCTTTGCTAACTTTTATTGCCGGTTTATCCGGAACTATAGCTCTGTTGCCGCTCCTCTCACTGCTCTCACCTCTTCCTAGTCCAAATTCCTGTGGTCCGAAAGGGCTGAGAAAGCCTTCAGTGATTTAAAAGCCCGTTTCACCTCTGCACCCATTCTCACAATCCCCAACCCAGAGCTCCAGTTTATTTTTGAAGTGGACACCTCCAATATCGGAGCTGGAGCCATACTGTCCCAGAGGGCTACAGAAGATGGTAAGGTCCATCCATGTCCTTTCTTTTCTCGCCGCCTCAGCTCTGCTGAGAGAAACTATGACATCGGTAATCAGGAGCTGTTGGCGGTGGAATTGGCCCTGGAGGAGTGGAGACAATGGCTTGAGGGCTCCAAGGTACCCTTCATTGTCTGGACAGACTACAAGAACTTGGAGTACCTGCAGACGGCCAAGAGACTCAATCCGTGACAAGCCAGGTGGCCGTTATTCTTTTCCCGCTTCAACTTCCACATTGCCTACAGACCTGGAAGTAAGAATGTTAAGCCTGATGCCCTCTCCCAATGTTTTGAGATCCAGGAAGAGGAACTTAACAATGACACCATCCTCCCTAAAGAGGCGTTCATTAATGCCTTGTGTTTAGACATAGAGAGGGAGGTTAGAAATGCCCAAACCAATGCGGCAACCCCCAGTGCGTGTCCTACTAACTGCTTATATGTCCCAGCTGCCCTGCGCCCCAAGGTCCTGGAATGGGGACACACATCCAGACTGTCTTGCCACCCTGGGATTCACAGGACCCAAAACTTTATCCTTCAGAGGTTTTGGTGGCTAGAACTAAACCAAGATGTCCAGGGTTTCGTAGCAGCTTGCTCGGTCTGTGCCCAGGCTAAAACTTCTCACCAGCCACCACAAGGCTTACTACAGCCCCTTCCGACACCACATCGTCCCTGGTCTCATATTGCACTAGATTTCATCACAGGCCTTACCCCATCCAATCACCACACCACCATTCTCACCATTGTTGATAGATTCTCCAAAGCAGTTCATCTAGTTCCCCTCACTAAACTTCCTTCCGCTCAAGACACTGCTAACCTTGTCATCCAACATGTCATTAGGCTTCATGGTATACTCACCGACATCACTTCCGATCGCGGCCCCCAGTTCACTGCACTTTTTTGGAAAACATTTTTTAAAGCTCTAGGCACTTCAATCAGTTTATCATCAGGTTTCCATCCCCAGACCAATGGCTAGACCAAGCGAGCTAACCAGTGTGTGGAAAGTGTTTTACGATGCCTCTGCATTAGGAACCCCTCCTCCTGGAGCTATCAGTTGCCGTGGGTGGAATACGCCTTGAACGGCCACACCTCTGCTGCCTCTCCCCTTTCAAAGCCTGCCTGGGCTACCAGCCCCCTTTGTTCCCGTCCCAGGAGGAGGAGGTAGCTGTCCCCTCAGACCGCGAGTTTATTCGTAGGTGCAGATGCACCTGGATTACCACCCGCCAGGCCCTGCTCAGGTCGGTTGCCCGGATGAAGGAGCAGTCCGACAAGAAACGCGCTATGGCTCCTATGTACCGACCTGGCCAGCAGGTCTGGCTGTCTTCAAGGGACATCCCCCTCAGAGGTAACGGGGGTAAGCTTTTCCCCAAATACCTGGGTCCTTTTACTGTGGAAAAGGTCCTAAGCCCCACTGCCATTCACCATTTCTTTTATCTGACTTTGTTGGGATAGAGAGCAATCAGTGAGTCGAGCAGGTCCACCCCATCCATGTTCTTGTTATATTCTTGCACCACAGCAGGGAGGGGACAGTCATGTTTCTCTTCTGCTTGCGATCCCACCTGTAATGATAATAATAGACTATTTATTTATTTATTTACTCATTTATACTGTGCTTTACATTTGAACACATATTAAAACCATAGTAACAGATCATTTATTTAGCAGAAAGAAGATGATATGATAAGATAATATAAAATTATATCACCTGTCAACCTCGGTCACAGGGTTGGTGCCGGTGTGGTCACACACAAGGGTCACAGAGCAGTTGTCGTACCACTTGACAACATGCAAGGTGGTTTCTCTCACCAATTCCATCTTTTCTTCGAATGCCCCACGTCCTGGTCTCTTCAGGTCAGCGTCGCTCTTCAGTTTGACCCCAGGTAATCTGTTGCCTGGAACAGTGCCAGTGCAGCGAATTCCCTGCTGAGCCAGTGTGACTACAAGAGGGACACTAGTGAACCAATTGTCAAAAAAGAGCTTGTAGTTCTGTTCCTCGGGGATTGGCTAGGCCAGGCGGAGAACAATGTTTCCTCTAGCTCCAACATCTGTCAGCTCAGGAGGTTGGTTGAATCTCCCAGTGTAGATTTCCAGGTTGTGTGGTATACCATCAGATCCAGTCAAGATGAGAATTTTATAGCCCCACTTCTTTGGCCTTGTTGGCAGGTACTATTTCAACCTGTGTCCCCCCTTGAATGGCACAATCTGCTCATCTACAGTGAGCTTCTCACTCATTGGGATGGAGACCAATTTGGATGTCAGGTGAGTGATCAGAGGACGTATTTTGTAGAGGGGATCATCTTCCTCCCGTCTCTCGTTGTTGTTGATGTGGAGGGACTTCTTGATGGCTTCCCAACTATTGAGGGTCATTGTGTCTGCTTCTTGGGACACTCGGGTGGCTTTCTTCCAAAACATTCGAGCTGCTGGCAGGCCAAAGAGGGACATGTAGACCAGAGTGCCCAGGAACTGCTCTAATTCATTGGTGGTAAGGTTTAGGGACTTACTGGGGTCACACAGAATTGCGTACAAATTGGATTCCTCTACAATAAGTTCAAGAATATCCTAAGAGAAGAACTCTCTGAAGTATTGGACGGGGGACATGATGTCATCAGCTGTTGGCTGCTGGCCCTGCCATTCTGGGTAGGCATCGATGTCGGCATTGTGGACTTTTCGATATCTGGGGAGGTGAGACATTTCACCCTCCTCTTCATCTCCTTGCTCTTCCTCTGTCTCAGACTCGCTTGAGGCTGGTTTTCTCCTGAAAAGAAGAAAAAGGAAGCACACATTAGAAAGAAATAAATGCAACAGGAACACTTGCACGCACACACACACACACACACACACACACACACACACACACACACACACACACACAATTACTTCACCAACTGACCCTAACTGACCCCTGAACTCCTAAGTGTCCCTCAAACCTGATTCAGGGATCAATTCCTCCTGATCCACTCCATCACTGTCACTGTCAGAAATGTCACTGTCCTCACTCTCTGAGGGAATGTCCCTAAGTGCAAATTCCTGCTGCTTCCTTCCGTAAAATGTTCTTACATCCATGTGCTGTAAGTATCAGTAGATTGTAAAGTAAAAGACATTGACTAAATGCATACAAACACATCTCTACACACACACATTCTAATGCATTATATTGCCTGAACAAAATTGGGCTAACTGCACAGTGTTGCCTTGAGGCAACAAACGAAAAGAAACAGTTTTACTATATAAGTAAAAACAAAAAAGTAGTCAAACAATCAAATATACTTCTTTACGTATTCATGCACATGCAAGTATTTTTTACATACAGTTATTTCAATGAAAACATGTAAAAGAGTAATATTTATCTTACCTACTAGTGGCGATCTGTCCCGTGTGGTGCTGCTTCCTGAAAAGCAGTTTCCCGCCCCCAAATGAATGTCACATCACCCTCAACTCATCATTTCTTTGGACAGAGATGTGTCTGGTAGCATTATTTGAAAAAAAAAAAAAAACTTTTAATAAAGGCAATAAGGTAAGAGATAAAAAATTCTCAGGATGTAATTACTGCAGTAAGAAACTCAACTACAAATTTAAAAATTTCAGGAATTTAATAGCAATCTCCAGTGTCTGATCACAGTGTTATTATTTCACAGTTGAGACCAGTACTGCAGCACCGATCGGTTGTACTATTCCCGCTTAAAAAAAACAATGAATAAAATAATTTATTGATATTTGCAGGTGAGTCCCTGCTGTTTTTTTTGCCCTTATCCAAATGCAGTTACTTATCTGTCTGAGCATTTTTATAAATGTCTGGTTTCATCTCTGCCTATTTCAAGGAACGACTTTGCTTGTGCATTTTGCAGTTTCGTGTTACCACAGAACAATTGAAAGCAATTGTTCTCTCGACTGGATGGATGCAGGGATGGATATATGGGTGGATGCATGGATGGTTCCGCATTGTAAATGCTTGGTGATTGTAAAATAACATATTGCTGAAGAAAATACATTTGAGATACTATACATGTGCATTTTATACAAGTGTTAGCTGTCATCAGAATGTTCTCTTCTCCCTTATTTATAAGATTTAAAGGTGACATATTATACTCTTTTTGAACAAGTTTAAATAAATCTTAAAGGCCCCCAGGACATGTCTGTGAGGCTTCTTGCTAAAACTCTACTCTGACCCTGCATTTCAGCCTGCATCAAAAACCGTCCTACTCAGAGTTGGCTGTTTCAGTGTCTGTAGCTGTAAATGCAAATGAGTTATATGTGACAACGCCCTTCCATGGCTCCCGACCAATCGCTTGACCGCTTGTTCTGCCAACCTTTTCTGCGGGGTGTGCCGATGGCTTCTTTTTTTTCCTCTGACATTCCCATCCTCCGAAAAGAAAAATTGCCCACAGCTAATGTGAGTATGCAGTTCCCAGTTTGTGTTTCGGTCTGCTCTCCAACAATGTATATTGTTACTGAGTTGGCGATTTGCATAATTTCACACATCTTCTCCCAAACCACAATGAATAATGAGTCTGTTTCCCGCATATTCTGGTTTTACTGTGTGACAAAGACGATGCGCCTGGTTTCAAACTTAGTTATGAAGTGTAAACTGCATTTTAAAGCCATTTTTTCAAGTATAACCAGCTAATTCAATCAGCTGTTATCTTGCCTACCCAAGCACGGGTATCGGCTAGTCGTAACTTAACATACATCTGGGACATAGCGTTGCATCCCCATACACACAAACTGAAAACTGACGCCATTTAAAAAATAAAAATGAAAGGGCTTTTCGGAAATCAATACAGGCAAAAGTACAACGTGCCGACCGCTGATCAATAGCTAGCTAGCTAGCATTATGCATTCCCAATTTTATTAATTATTCCATTTTAACCCACTTCTCACTGATAAAAGCGCCAAAAATGCATTCAACGTTCCGGCAAATGAAAATCCAAAAAAGTGAACGTTGGATGTGAAACTCTTTCCAAATGCTGCTGGAACACTTTGCATAGCTTCAATTGTGGCATAGTTATCCCCTGCCGTGCGATTAGTGCTAAACGCCTACCAGTCTCGTACTGTTGGGGTTGCTCCAGCTTTCAGAATTAGATTGGTAGCTAGTCCTCATTGACATTGGTCATAATCGTGAAAGAGTACGGTAAAAAGTGGTTTGCACAAACAAGGAGGTTCTTGCTGAAGGACAAAAATTAATAAAAATAAAAATTAAGTCCTCTAAGAAAAATGACGTTATCTCACATTAAGTGCTTTCGCCTTTTAAAAAATATTTTGAGTTGAAGACCATAAAGATAAACAGAAAGACAATTTTTCACGGCCAATCTTGCTCATATTCACAAGGGATGCCAATTATTCTGGATAAAATGTGACGTGTATTGATATTTCTCTTTTAATGTGCCTCAGTACTTGTTAACCTTTATTTTAAATCAAGCATTAAGCCGCGTTAAGCTTTTTCCTTATTAATGTGCCCAAATGTAGGGGAAAACGATAAATGCGATAAGACGTCTGTTTTCTTAGGACTTCGGTTTTAATTATTTAATTTGCGAAAGTGCTCCGGACAAGAAATGTCGGCGAGGAATTTGGCGATTAGTCGCTGTTTAGGTATATTACACTATGTCAAGGGATAGTACATTTTTTTTGAGGTGAGGTTATATAAGCTACAAATAGCCTCTAGGTACATTAGATTCAGTAGAAAGCTCCCTGTTCTCCCCCAGTTAGCCGCACCAGCACATGGTGATGGACGGATTTACATGATACACTGTTGTGAACGGTCCCAAAGCAACAGAGTATTTTTTCAGCCTAAAAGAGGTTCTACCAGAATACACTACTTTAATTGTACGCTATATTACAAAAACGTCCAGCTCGGAAAAAAAACACAGTTTGTTTTGAACTAGCCAACTGACATATTCCAATCGGAGTAAACTGTGTGCTGGATCAATCAACTGTTAGGGTCAGACACTGAGCGGTTTGTGGCAGAGACAGCATTTCAATGGCACAGAATTATGTCTCAAATAATATTACAAAAAAAAATCCCTATTACTGTATAACCAGCACAGCAAATACACAGTCTGTGGCTGCGTAGGCCCTATGTGATATCAATTGGATCTGCAATGTTACATTAGACTTTTTCACAGGTGTTTCTCTCTCTTACCTGATTCTTGGGTACAGCAGTGCTCTTCAGCGTGCACCATTGAGATTTCCCTGAATGTACTCTACCGCTCAAAGGTTTGGTATCACTTGCACATGTCTTTGTTTTCCAATTAAAATATATTTTCATGCTTTCACAAACATTTTTTTCCCCATTTCACAAATGATTAAAATTCATCAGATGATTTTCAAAGAATGATCTACATTTTTGCATAGAGGCCTATTATCAGCAACTATTAGTCCTCTGCATCAATCTCCTGGTATGGCTGCTAATCCATGTTAAGCATTTTATAAGGCTAATTGATTATTAGAAAACCCTTCTGTAAATGTGTTGCACAGCTGAAAACCATTGAACTAATAAGGGAGCGCAAAAGGGAGCATGGGATTCTTGAGGTTGGTTTAGTAACTGAAGCATCAGCAGTTGTTTGTATGTTTACAGGCTAAAAATGGCCAGAAAGACAGAACTTCCTTTAGAGACCTGTCAGTCTATTGTTGTGCTTAGAAAAGAAGGCTATTCAATGCGAGAAATTGAAATCTCTTACCATGCTGTCAACTACTCCCTTCAGAAAGCAGTACAAACTGGCACTAACAAGGACAGAAAAAAAGGGGTGGGAGGCCCCACTCCTGTGCAAGAAGACAAATATCTGAGAGTGTGTAGTTTAAGACAAAGATGCCTCACAGGTTTTCAACTTGCAGCTTCGCTAAATAGTTCCCGTCAAACACCAGTTTCAGTATCAACAGTGAAGGTGTTTTTTTTTTTATGAAGGCAAAGTTTGAAGTACATATTCATCATTTTCCATTAAAATCTTTATTTCTAACTCAGACAATGTCAGCGTGATCTGTTCATTTGCTATATTTCCTATTCAGACTAATTTCATGTGTGTTTCCATGGAAAACAAGAAAATTCCCAAATGATCCCAAACTATGAGTGGTAGTGTAGCCTCACGAAATCCTCTTTGGTAAAATGAATAGGCCTATTGCAAACACGGAGCTCTTTTAGGGTTACAGGTGGCGTATAAATATCCAATGTGAGGGCAACAAGCCACTGCTGCTGATGTTCAAAATCCGGCTAAAGAATACGGTGGAAGCTGTAAGTGCACCACAGTACAGCTTTGCTTTCATGTCCAGGAGAGGAACACACATGGATCATTTTCGAAATGTTAGCACAAGTTTAACGACTGTCTGACTTCGCAACCGCAATGACTGTGACCCTAACAGCTGACCGCTGCAGCGCCCAGTTTTACTCTGATGGAATACGTCAGTTGGTTAGTTCAATGGCAATTGTGTTTTTTCCGAACAGCTGAAGCGCTGTAAATTGTTGTAATATAGCTTACAATTAAAGTGGTGTATTATTTTCAGGTAGGGCCTCTTTTAGGCTGTGAAAATAGGCTGTTACTTTGGGGCCTTCACAACAGTGAATCACCTAAATCTCCATCCACCACTATGCACTGGTGCGGCGAACTGGGGGAGAGCAGGGAGCTTTCTACTGCATCTAATGTAAGTAGAGACAATTTGTAGCTCCACCTCAACTCCACAACTCCACCTCAAAAGAAAGTGAACTATCCCAGCCTTTCCCTCAATGTATATACAAAATACAGAGGAAAAAGCTTAACTTGACATAGCTTATCCCTTACTGTTCATTTTTTTTTTTTTGATTGGAGAAGGTGCTCCAGACAAGAAATGTCCAAGAGGAATTTGGTGATCATTGGTTGCCGTTTTGAAGCATTAAGCCACGTTAAGCTTTTTCAGTCAAGTATTTTTAGAAAATCCCTCTTTTAGACGTGGATTGGGACGTTACCATCAAAAATAAAAGTGTAGCCACTCCACCCATTTTTCTTCTGAAGCTGGGAGTTTGTGCAAGCACTGATGCTGATTTTGGCAGCTCACCATAGAACAGCTGCCGCTTTTGCCTTTTGTTGCCATCATCTCCTTTCTCGACCTGTTGCTTGTGGGGGAAAATGGCCTCTCTCCTCTCTTTTTTCCTAGGATGCTGTGGTAGACCCCGCCCACGATAAGACAAAAATTCACTGGGCGTTGCCATGCCCTACTTTCTAAGTAGAAGAAAGGACAAAATATGACTGGCTAGCTCCAGCACAGAAGTAAAGGAAAGGCCAGCTTAATCCAGATTGACCTGGTTGTTATACTGCACACTTTATGTGTCAGTAGGCACACCAGAGAGTTATTAAATACAAGAAAAAGCACTGAAAAGTTCATTTTTCATAATATGTCCCCTTTAAAGGTTTATCATTAGTAATTGTTTTGTAGTCTTCATTTTATTAACCTCTTCCACCCAGAATTTTCAGTAACATACCGTAGAAAGGTAAAAAAAATAAGCCCTTCAGTAACCTCACCTTAAAATGCAAAATAACTCCAAACTAATTTTCATTTCCAAAAGGAGAGAGAATGCACATCAGTGTTGGAGCTGGGCAGTCGCACAATCCTAGCCACTAAGCAATAATAATTTGTTTATTAAATTTCCAAGGTTTCGAGGGAAGTTTTCGTCAGGGTATTGAAATATCCTTCAATACCCTGAAGAAGTCTTGAGTGGAAACTTTGGTTAATTTATGGATCAATTATCATCACATCATGGCTACAAGTGTGCGACAGCCCTTCTTACCTAATTGGCAGTCAAAAATTAATTTGCTCATTTGCAAAGTCTAATCAGTTGAATGACTGGCTAATTTGTTTTAAGCTTGCATTATTGTTAATGAAATCACAAAGTAACCAGGCACTTTCTCATCCACATTGATGATGATGTGGCAGGTCGAAGGAGGGCCTGGGCGGGGTTTGAGCCCAAAACTCCCAGGTCAAAGTCACACGTGTTGACCACGTTGCCAAAGAGCCAGGCTCTGGCTACCTAGCCAGGGTGCCACTTATTAGGAGGCATTCTAGTGACAGAATGCATCAGCAATCACAATTACATAAAATCTCATGGTCTTTCAAAGATTCTGAGTTCCTGTAGCTCATTCAACGGTGAATATCGATTTATCGACAACTTTTACGCCAATGTTCGATGTGCTTCAGAGGATGTTCCCTATTTGAAATACATTCTTTTTAGCACTTAAAACATTTGAATCATGGAGTTACAGAAAGGCCCAACTCCACCAAGGTATTTTTTTCAGGGGAGCATTTTTTCTGTTTGCTGTTAATGCTATAAAAGGACATTTCAAACAGCCAAGTGTAACGTGTTAAGGCCGAACAGAGGTTTATTTTGGCTGAACATGAAGTATACTGCCTGTCACATAAAATAATGGTATCACTTGAAACATGGCGGAGTGGGGCCCTTTTGTAATTAAACGGACAAAATGAAAGGACTACATCAATTGCCGAGACATATCACATCAGGAAAAAAGGCTGTTCTGTGTTGGTTTCTCTGCTGATGTTCCAGGTATTGCTTGACTACCCTCCTCTCACATTTGAGATGACTCACCAAACACAAACAATGGAACTAAGAGGTAGGAACGGCGGGAAAACTAAACTGGCTAAGGACGGCGAACAACAAGAAGTAAGGCCAAGCGATCAATTGGAACCTGATTTTGAGACATTTGTACGGAATTCATTGAGAACTATAATGGAGGGTCAAAATTCTCTCAGTGAGTGTATTACTAACCTTCAAGTATGCCAAGATCATCGTGAAGCCTTGTTGAAAGACTCTGAAAGATCCCTTGGAGATTCTAATGAGTTCCAGTCATCCCTTACTTCCAAAGTGGAGGAAAATCTTGGGACTGTGCGGAGGGAAATCAAAAGGCTGGCGAAACAACTGGATTGGCACGGAGCAGAGGTGAGGAAGCGCCACGAATCCAGAGACAACTTGGAGAGGCATTCACGGCGACAAAATCTGTTTCTTTGCAGCTACCCGGAAGAGAAGGATGAAAACCCGGAGCACATCGTCAACTCTGTATTGAAAGAGCAGCCCTGTTTGAACATCACGGTAGAAGTTTCTCATCGCCCGGGGAAACATAGCAGCGACAAGAATCGCCATCATCTGGTCATTTTTAAAGTTCTCTCTCTTCGTTAGAAGGAGGCCATCATCAAATCCAAGAGAAAACTAGATAAAGTCCAATATTACATCAAGAACGACAAGATCGAGTCGGATAGAAGAGAACGTTCCCGGCTGAAATCTGTAGTTGAAGCCGTTTATAAAGCCGATAAGAAAACAGTTTTTTGCCGCTGTTCATTTGTAACAAACTCAACACAGAACCTTCCGGTAGCGTCAACCCAGTGTTATGATTCTGATCTGCCTTGCCATTTTTATGCTCTGCTTTTTATGATAGATCTTATTGGGTTTTGAATCATTGCTATGTCTGACCATTCTTTGATATGTGTATTGTGTTTTGGTACTTAGATTCGTTTATATGTATTGTCTTAGTTTTTACTTTCCATATTTTGCATGTTGCCATAGTTTTACTCCGGTCCATGTTTTGATTTTTCCGTGCATTGCACTTTGTCTTCCCCTGTCTGGTCTCTTGTCTTGTCTCAGCTCACAGCCCCGGTATTGCGTGCCACTCTTCTGGTGATTTAATGGTTTCTGGTTTCAATCTTCCTTCCAATCTCATTTGCTTTCTTCACCTTACTTTTCTATTTTACATACCATACTAACAGTTTGTTGTTTTCTCTAAAAGTTACTAACACTAACTAACATTGTATATAATACTAACTTACTAACGAGCACTAAGGGATTGTATAGTTTCACTTACTAATTGATTAACAAACTCTCAGCACTCACCATGTTCTAGTCTTCGCCCCTTGTCTCTCCCTAATCTCTGTTGCTGCATTTCTGTGGAATCTCCACATCTGATCACGCTGTCCTTTCTCTCATTATCTATGCACGTTAGAATTCCTTGACTGGAGCCGTATGTTTGTATATAGGTTTGTCCCGTGATCCCTGTCCGCGTTTTGGCTTCTGCCAAATTTCATGTGATTAGGTTCTCCCTCATGTGTTCCTCCCTTGTTGTAATCAGTCTGACTGCTTGCAGCTGTGTTCTTTACCATCCCAGGTAGCAAGCACCTCTACTCCCGATCTGGCCCGGCTCAGTGCCGACTGCAGCTGATCCGGCCCAGAGCCGGGGCAGATCCGAAGCAGAGGTGCTTGCTATCTGGGATGTGATCTCCCCGGAAGTGTATATTAGGTGTCTCTTCACAGTTCTTCCCGGTCAGATCGTCTCTCTTGTTTACCTGTGCTGCTCTTTATCTAGCCTTGTACTCATTGCGTACCTTTTCTGACTGGATCGTCCGACTTTTGATTTTTGGCTTGCCCTTCATTGATTACTGTTGCATCTGTGTATTCAAACCCTTTTTGCCTAACTAAAATTTTGTGGATTGCTTCCCTGTTAACGATTTGGATTGCCCTTTGGTTTTTGATTTTGGGTTCTCCAAACCACTGCCTGTGTACCGAATCTGTTTTGCCTGACTACGATTTCTGTGTTTGCTGCCCTGGTTACGACTCTATTTCTGCCCCACTGGATTTTGACTTCTGGATTGCGGACTCTGTACTTTTACCTTCTGCCCTGCGGGGGTTACCCCCCTCGCTGAATAAAATCCTCTTTTTTGCAATCCTGCGTTCTCGCGTTTGGTTCCAGATCGATACCTCACACCCAGACTCTGTAACTCAGGATTTGGAAAGTGATTCAGACTAGGATAGCAACGGTTGTCGTCAATCTTTGCATGTAGGCTGTTGGAACATTGCGGGGTGGTATTCTGAAAGTTGCAATATCCGAAAAGAAATAAATACAAACTGTGATTTTGATGTCTTGTGTGTTGTTGAATCTCATTTGAAAGACAGTTGTCATACATATTCCCAACTACATTTGGTTTGGTCATAACAGACCGTATACTCACAGTAAAGCAAAGAAGGATCCGGTGGTGTTGGTATTCTAGTTCACAGACGTGTCCTTAATTCATTCACGATCAGGATTGTGGAGAAGTCATATGATGGTATTCTGTGGTTGCAATTAACCTACAGCAGTTCCAAAGGCGGATTCCTCATTCCTCATTGCCCACTTGAAAATTCAAGCCGTGGTGTAATACTAAAGAGTTCTTTGTTTTAATGTCTTACATCTATAAATATATATACCAAGATACTGGTTCACTTCTCATTTGCGGTGATTTCTTCGCCAGAATTGGTGACTGTAGACTATATTGAAGAGGAGGATGTGGTTAAAATGTGGTAGTATTATTGACTTCTGTACAAATTCTCAGAGTAAACCATTTATTGCCTTTTGTATAAGTGCCAATATGTGCTGCCTTAATGGTAGAAATGAAACTGGGTCAGATAACTTTACATGTCTTTCAATCAAAGGTAAATCGGTTGTAGATTACTGCCTTGTACCTTATGATGATTTTGCAAGTTTCTCTGAGTTTGAGGAGTCACTTGTTCAAGATTAAATTCATAATTATAATGTTCCTGTCAGTTGTGCAATACCTGATCATTCATGGTTATCATGGGTGCTTCAAACCAATAATATGTCCTCTTTTACGACTAACATGGTTGACAGTGTAAATAATGACATGAAGAGTCTTGCTAAAATGTATGACTTGCGTGAAATACCATCCACTTTTTTATCGGATGACATCAGTGTGTTGCAAGTAGATGAATTAATCAAAGAAATTGATACAAACAAGGTGAATAGCAATATTGATTGTGTTTTTGACAAGTTTGAATACTATGAAACATGCTGTTGAAACGAATGTCAAGAAAAAGCGCGCATGTACTGGTAATAAAAACAAAGGTATGAGACATTCACCCAAAGCATGGTGGAATGAATCTCTCCAGGTAATCTGGGATAATGTGTGTTCCAAACAAAAGTCATGGTTGAAGTGTAAATTACCTGCTATGTGTGATAACCTGTTCTTACAATACGAGGGTGCTAATAAAGAGTTTGATAAAACAGTAAGAAAAGCTGAACGTGAGTTTCCATACAGTAAGATCAATGAAACTGATGTCATGTTAAATAGTGATCAAGTTATGTTCTGGAAAGAAATAGGTTAAATCGGTATTTACAGTTGCAGTTTTGCACTAAGCAAAACAGTGCAATTACGATGGAAGTAGCAACTGATACAGGTGAATTAAGTGAAAATATGAAGATGTTCTTGTCAAATGGTGTCATAGGTTTGAAACATTTTTTAAGGTGATTGCAAAAGTAACTTTGATGATAATTTTTTATTGAATGTTAAAACCAGTTTGAAAGACCTTGAAGGTAACAATGGTAGTAATGACTTTCCTGCCACATGTTTCAATAAGCGTATTGAACTTGATGAGGTTGTTGATGCAGTAGGTAGAGCTAAGATCAAAAAAGCATTTGGTATTGATGGTATTGTTACAGAACTACTGAAAAATAACACTGCAACTTCTGTTCTTCATGATATGTTCATTGCTCACAGCCCCAGTACTGCGTGCCACTCCTTCGGGTGATTTAATGGTTTCTGGATTTCAACCTTCCTTCCAACCTCGTTTACTTCCTTCACCTTACTTTTCCATTTTACTTGCCAATACTAACAGTTTGTGGTTTTCACCAAGATTACTAATCCAACTAACATTGTATGTAATACTAACTTACAAGCACTAGGGATTGTATAGCTGCACTTACTAATTGATTAACAAGCTCTCAGCACTCGCCCTGTTCTAGTCTCCGCCTCTTGTCTTTGCCTAATCTTCTCTACTGCGTTTCTGTGGGTTCTCCACACTTGCTCACGCTATCCTTTCTCTTAGTATCTACGCACATTAGAACTCCTTGACTGGAGCTGTGTATTTGTCTATAGGATCCCGTGATCCCTGTCCGCGTTTTGGCTTCAGCCGATTTCATGTGATTAGGTTCTCCCTCATGTTCCCTCCCTTGTAATCAGTGCGACTGTTTGCACCTGAGTTCTGTTAAGCATGTGACTGCCCATGAATGTATATTAGGAGTCTTTTCTGAGCACTTTCTTGTCAGATTGTTCTCCTTTGTTCGCTTGAGCCACACTTGTTTTTGCTTTGTTCTCATTGTGATTCCCTTTCTGACTGGACCATCCTTGATTTTCGATTTCCTCCCTTTGCCGCCTTCTTTGATATCAGACCCATTTTCGTACGACTCTGATTTTTGTCATTGGTGCCCTGTTTACGATTCTGGATTAGGCCCTTTGGATTCTGAGTTTGGATTGTGGACTTTGTACTGTTGCCTGCTCTGTTGGGGGGTTTCCCCCTTCAGAAATAAAGCCTCCTTTTTGTATTTACTATAGTTCTCGCTTGTGGTCCCTCTCGTAATCCTCACACTCTCAGTTAGTAGTAGGTTGATCTCTTTCTCACACTCCAGTTGCATTTCAATTGTCCTCACTATATGGTCAGTGGAGGGCGAGTGGGAGTGTCGTTTCTGAATACGGGCCTAAAACTCAGGTAGTTCATTTCCGCACAAAGCGTCGCGAAAGATCTAATGTGCAATTTACATGTTGTAATTCTAATATTTCTTCTGTTCAAGGTTATAAGTATTGTAAAGGCTGGTAAATGTGGAGTTCAGATGCAGCGGCAGGTGAAGGTGCACCGAGCACGGAGCCTGCACAGGTGAATGTGACAGAGAGAATGGAAGGGAGACAGCTCGTGTTTCTGAGTACACGAAAGATTAAGACCTTGTCCACACGTAGCCGGGTATCTACTAAATCGAAGATGTTTTCCTACGTTTTGACCTGTCATCCACATGACAACGCATCAAAAACGAATGTTTAAAAAAACTCTGGACAAAGTGAAGATTTTTGAAAACTCTGTTTATGCATTTGCGTGTAAACAGAGATAACCGGACTTTTGGGTTTTCGAACGTCGCAACCTGTGCCAAAATGACAACAAATCTGCTCTGATGTCAAACGTGCGACCTTTGTATACTGCAGAAGTCAGAGCAGAAGCATGGGCAAAGAGTAATGGATCGGAGTAGTCCCTTGAAAGCTGTGATAGTGTTAATTATTGTGCAGGCGCTTTATAAATGTTTAATTTTAGAAGCCCAACGACTGCTCCATTGCGGTCGGTGATTTACCCCATCATTACCACTCTTTGGGGAAATAATGCCATCTACAGATTTGGAGGCTTATTGAAAACGCAGATGTTCAGTTATGTGTGGAAGGAATTTTTTTTCGGAGACAGGGTCGTGTGGATAAATTTTTTTTTATAAACGGAGGGGGGGGAAATATTTGTTTTTAAAAATACCCGGCTATGTATGTACATGGCCTGAAGAAGGAAAAACAAGTCTCAACAAACGAGAAAAAAACAAGACACCAAACAATAGTGCAAGAAAATCCCTAAAGAAGCAGTTTCCCAGAAAAAAAGAGAAGATAATAGTCAAACGAACCCTGACTACAAATATCTCAAGCCGAAGCGAGTAACTACAAAGCAGACACTGCAGCAAAGGGGGCGTGGCGGACCTCCGGCTTATATAGACTCCCGGGAAGCACCGCCCAGATATCATCAGCCAGCTGGGTGAAAATTCCGAAGGAGAAAGTATTAGATGTTGTCAGGGACGAGAATCATCAAAACCGCACACACACAAACCGTGACAGGTGTGTGGTTCGACGAATATCTCAATTTTCATGCTTCTACCCGAAACCTTGCTGCTTCTGCGTCTAGGGCTCTGGGAATGGTTATTAGTAAAGTGCAAGCTCTGGGAGGTATTAACTTCAATTCTTTCACTAAGCTTTTTGATTCTGTTATTAGTTCAATTTTATTTTACAACAGCGGGATGTGGGGTGTTGATGAATTTTCAACCATTAATTCTGTGTTTTACTGCGCTTGCCTTTTTTTCCTTGGTGTTGGTAAATATGTCCCCAAATATGCTTTTTTTGGTAATATGGGATGGGTTTCCCCTTTGGAACGTCAGATGCTAGATTGTGGAATTGTCTTTCCAAACTTGATGATAATCGTTACCCGCGAAAGGTGTTTTTTTGGTCTCAAAATCTCGCCAATAAGGGCATAAAGAACTGGTGCTATAAAGTTCACACATTGTGTATAAACTTTGATTGCGTTTCATTCATTAATACTGCTGAGAAAATTGGCATGTTGGAAAGATGCCATTTTAAATGACAGAAGAAATCCGAGTGCCCGTAATAAACTGCGTACTTATCGAACGTTTAAATCAAATTATGGTACTGCTCAGTATGTGAACACTTTTATGAAGAAAAGTTATAAGAGCGTTTGCTTTATTCAGGTTTGGTTGTGCGCCAATCGCAATTGAAACGGATCGTGATAACAATACGCCTCTTTGTTTTTTTAGGATTTGTAGTTTATGTCACTTAAATTGCATTGAAGATGAGTTCCACTGTTTTAAGATCTGTCCAATGTATAATGACATCAGAACAAAACTGTTTGATGATATGATCAATTTTAATGCTACCTTCTTAAGTATTTCTGACATCGATAAATTCTCTTTTGTAATGTCTGACAGTAACCATTGCTATTAGGTTGCAAAGTATGCTTGTGAAATTCTCAATACACGTCAATCAGTTATATTCAAGTAATGTTTTTGCTGAATAATTGCTGTTTTTAATTGTAAATAGTTGTTAATGTATTTTACCCCTTGTCTGCTGTATCGTAGCACTTTTCTGCTTCTACTTTTGTGCTTAGGCGGCTTTTATATGCTCCCGCTCGCTCTATATCTGCAGTCAAATGGTGTGATGCGGCAGACACAGGGCCTACTAGTGTGTGTGCTTTTTTAAAATATTTAAATTTTTATATTATAAATTCACTCATTAGCCAGAATTGGCTGGTCTCATTGTATTTGTGAGAGTAAGACGATAATAAAGATTTACCTACCAATTAATGATCCCTTTGTCATTTCATAATTATTTCTTAAAAGGTTAATGTCTCGGTCTTCATTATCCTGCAAATAAATTTTAATTGCGAACAGCTTGGCAGCAATAATACTTTGAAAGGTATGTGGCTTAACATGGCCATATATGGTGTCTGTCGAGCAGCTTGCCCCGGGAACCCAAGGCGCATGGGTTGAAGAGGTTGATTTATTTCATTTTAGGCGAGGCGTTTTTGATTGTTTGGTTCACGGATGCGCCGACGTAAAAAATTGGCATTCTTGGAAAAAAATAATTTTTTATTTTTCGCATATTCGCGGATCCGCCGATCTATATTTCACCAAAATTAGGAAAAAAATATTATTTTATTTTATTTCATCGCCCGCCCACTTTTTGAATAGTTCTCCGATATGTACACTGTGTAACAATTCACATAAACCAAATAGATAAATGAACTCTACAACGCAAATTAAGGCAGCAGGCGGACCTGATATTCCATGCAGTTATTAGACTACGCCGACCGTCCGACCTAAAAGCAACGAAAAATGCCAAGATCAGAGGAAATTCTCACTTTTAAGTGACTTAATTATTTAAATACAATACACTCTAACGAAAAAAGGCGAGAGAAAGTTCAGTTTTCCAAAGTATATTAATGTAACAAGTAAACAAAAAATCGCATCCTAACTGGACGGAAAGCATTCAAAAGACATCGGGGCGATAGGTGCGCGCCGGAACAATCAAAGGAAATAATAATCACAAACACAAATCAGATGGCATTCGCAAAACCCAAGTCCATATGAAAAAGTCCCAAATTTCCCAACAGAAATTATGTCGACCTTAACACTCAGTTAGTGTAGGATCCGGAGTTCAGGTGAGATGAGAAAGAGTCGCCGCGGCAGTAGATGACTGACTCCACTGCGGTATAGCTCACCCACTCCCGTACGCCGGGTAAAGGGGGTCCAGGACGGTCGCCAGGAAATTTGATCCCACAAAAGAAGCAAAAAAGCAAAAAGAAATCCAAATCGACAGGGGTATTCCACAAAATACGCCGCTTGGGATCCACAGACGCCGGCTCCTACGTGGACGTCATTTCCCTCCTGAGTACTAAAGTTAATTGTCAGATCAACTCAACTGCTGCAAACCTGACTAAAAAAAAAAATGACAGCCAATGGGCAGCTCATCTTGTAATGCACAGGGTGTACTGCATGAAGGTATGCGAGCCTTACAACTGGATTGACACTGTTCGCCGTGTTTGTTAGACTCTCACGATCACGTAGACACCCTATGCATGTCTGTCAGGGGAGCAACGATTCATCGACATTGTCGACAAAATTTGTTCGTTGTTGACGAATTAATTCCTCGATAATTTGTCGTTATGTCATTGAAAAAGTATTTCATTTGCATGGAGCTGCAAATTTATACATGCAGTTACAATATTCTATCACTAGATGACACACCAGGATCATTTATTGAACATTCACAAGCAAGCCGAATACTGAATACCGTATTTTCCATGCTCCTAAAAATTGATTAAAGAGCACCAGGAGAGAACAAAGATTGGTTGTTCCTCTTCTTTCGATGCGTACTGTGAAAAATACTTTGTACTTGTACAAGAGCTTTTGATAGTTATATGTACTTATAAGTATTTTTTTCACAAAATACTTTTGGTACTTAAGTACATTTAATCTGAGCTACTTTAAGACTTTTTTGCAAGTAATTTTCTTATGGGTGACTTCAACTTTTACCAAAGTAACTGTCAGTTGTGGTACTTCTACTTTTACTCAGTTATTTTATTCCAGTACTTTATACACCTCTGGATATACCTGGTTTAATATCAAAGACTCTAGACCAAAGAATGTTATTCACAAAATGCAGATTTTTTAATTAAAGGAAAACTTTTTTTTTTGCTGCTGCTGCTGCTACCTGTCCTTGGTGATCAGAAAAATAATGTATTTATTTTTTTATATTCACACTTTAGCCTGACAACAATTCAAAAACTTGAATTCTGACTTGAATTTTTAGCAAAGTTTAATAAAACATTTTTGGATGAAATATTAATCCTTATTGTCTGTATTGTTAGCACATGGGTAAAATGACTTCAAGCTAAATTGAAAAGCCAATAGCTAAATAACCATTGTACTGTGCAAGTCAATTTGACTAGTCGATTAATCGTTTAAATAATCGTCGACAAATCGACAATCAAAATAATCGTTAGTTGCAGCACTAATGTCTGTAGGATCTATCGTTGTCGAGTTACAAGTTTTGAAAGCAAATGAGTCTCGCATACTTGAAATCGCACTAACTTCTTTGATTGACGGTTGCTCCGTCATATCACAAGCTATGAAGATGGGACCAAGATGTCCTTGTAGCCAATAAGGAGACCTTTACAACGAGGGACAGCACTTCCCCTCATTGTCTCGGGAAACCTGGGAAATTGAGTGCGTATTTCTCATTGAACGCCAGTGCGTAAAGAGGCTCTATTATAGCGGTCTTGCTCCTACGCAAAACTTTCGTATTTTGCGCAAAAATGCTTAAACGACAGGAAAAACAAAACACATGGAGGAGGAATGGGGCAAAGGAAGAGGAAAGAGAGAAAGTGATATTGAGGAAGAAATAAAAGAAATTGAAGAAAGTGAATCTCTATACAGACAACTATTCACGGGACAATGTGATGACAGGCAAAAGGAAAGTGCAGACTATGCTGTATCTGGCAGGATTACACTCCACCACCAGAATGAGTATTACTGTGAAAGAACACTGAACAATACTACAAAGTACAGATTAATAAATGACAATAGAGGAGATCATGCAAAAATATGTCGACACTAATGCAGCGAGCAATGTGAACCAATGTGAGCCTGAGTGGGGTGGGGGGGGGGACATGATGGGGCTCTCTTTGTTTAGGGTAAGGCAGTACCCTGTCTCTTTGAGTATGATTAATGAGTGTGGCTCCCCCAAGCTATCCTAAGAGAGTGATTTTGAACTCTCCTGTACTTTTCAAATCTGAAGTTTCACATGCACAAACGGACGGGTGGTACCACTGTTTTCTCAATGTATCGCCCGCTAGAAGTCAGATCTGAACTATATTTTATTCATTTGTGACCAGTTTCTCACTTGACTGATTGGAGTTGAGGGCCCAATGCATTTGCCATAGTACCAACTTAGTTTATAAATGTTCTAGTATTGACATTCAATGTATTGGAAAACTGTAATATTTTGTAAAAAAAAAAAAATTTATTCTGTCTTCCGATCTTTATTCTGTCTTCCGATATCTTGACATAATCCGTGAATATCGGGAAAATAAATATTTATTTTTATTTTTATTCCCCCCTCCCCAAAATATTTTGCCTGAAAATCCGTGAACCAAACAATCAAAAAAGTCTCGCCTTACTCCCGGCCATTGAAGAGGGAGTGATAAAGCAATGGATTCCATGTGGTAAGGGGATCCAGCTTTATACAGGGCTGCCATACCCTGTTCTCTGAGATCATTCATTATGTAAGTTTTCATATGTACAGATTTAAGTTTTTTAATTATATAGTAACATGGTGTATAATTAACCATAAGTAAGGTGAAATATACTGAGTGAGGTCAGCTTTGTTATGGGTAGGGTAAAAACTGACTTTATAGTAAAGTCCTAAGGTGGAAAGCCCTGCTTTACTGTTATATGGATGTACAATGAAGAGCCTCTTCACTGACCTGTTTTGCTCATTTTTCATCAGAAGTAAAAAAAAAAAAAAAGGGGGGGAGGGGAAAAACCCCAGGGTACTTCGGAGTTGAATATAGGAACTTGGAAACAAGGCCATGTCCTGTTTATTGAACCAATCAAATTTTTTTTGATGTTATTCTCAAGCCCCGTGGACCAGTACAGCCAGTTCGAAGGCAATGCCCACATCTGCATAGATTTATTTTATTAAATTAAACAAAACAAATGTTTATGGAGTCAGGAATTACCTTCTCCTGTTCAATTATCCAGCATAAAATCTGTTAAGACAGAAAAAGCTGGCTTCGCTGGCCATCTAAGGTCAGTCAGTTTCCAGCAGCTTGTTCTCATTTGGAAAGCACTGACGTTGAAGAGAGTAGACAGTAGAACTGTCCAAAATAATTGATGTTACACTCTTTTTTTTGGCAGGCAGTGAGGGCAGAAGAGAGTAATTCACCAGATAAACACCAGCGTCTCCACCACTCCCCTTAATTGAGTCGGCACCAAATTTCAGCGCCTTATTAAACTGAAAGAATATGAGACCAGATGGCATTATAAGAGGGTAAATTGATTTAGGCACTCTTCTGTTCATTGCGATCACTATCCGCTCACAAGCTCATTATCCTCTTTTATGGTGGGTGATGTCCAAAATCCATCCGTTTAAGTCTCAAGACGCCAGCTGCGTAAGCAGGTAAGCGAATTTCAACCTGGCAACTTTCCCTGCACACTCTGTTCTCCCTGCCTGCGTGCAGACACCTCAGAGAGGTGTTTGTCTCTGGGCACCTGATAGATCAACACATCTAACCACATATTCAACAAAAAAAGGAGAACATAGCAAGATCCCTTGGCAGCAAAATATATTGTAAACTACTGTACAGTGCATGCATAAGGATTTTGCATATTCTCCCCATGTTTGTGTTGTTTTCTCTGTGTACTCAGACTTCCTCCCATAGTCCAAAAACATAGTTTTTTGAATAATTAGACACTCCAAATTGTCCATTGGAACTGGAGATTGTGTGACTGGCTTGTGTGCTTTCTGATGGATTGGCAAAATGTCCACTTACCTGGTGAATGCTGGAATAGGTTACAGCTCCCTGTGACCCTGACCAGGAATTAGCAAGTTAGATAACGGGAGGACGCATGGTCACCTTCCTCACTGGAGGCTGTGGCGTAGTCTCATAACTGGGTAAAAGTATGAGGTAAAAGGGTATTATCGCTTGGTGAAATGATTATGTCCTTCCACCCAAACTGTAGTTTATAACATTTTTTGTTAGATAAAAATTTTAGTCTAACATTTTTAGTCAAGCGGTCACTGAATTCTTTTTGGAGTGTTTTTTTTAAATGTTCTGTTAGTTTGTGCTCCCTCTACTTAAGTATAAAAGAGGCGTAAAAAGTGCAGATGCCAGCTTAGACAACTTTTTTTTTTATTATTTAAATTTGGCATCTCCAATCCCACCCGAATCTGGTATGCCCAATTGGTGAACTATGTACAAAACCTGCTCGTTTGCGACCCCTGGCTGCCAACTCAGAATAGTGAAGACAGTTCACGGCTCTCCTCCGAAGCACGTGCCCATCAGCCACTGCTTCTTATACACTCATTGGTTGAATCTTCGCAAGTTCAGAACGAGGGTGGAGGATAACCGGACAACATAGAATCTTCCTGACGAGCGCCCATCTGGCCAACAGGAGGCGCTTGAGTGACGAACAAAGCTGTTTTTATTTTTTTCCTTTTCCCAGCAGTCCCTTCCCAATTTGAAACCCGGTAGCGCGATGGCCAATTGTGCGCTACTCTGAAAAAGCTGCCGAGCATAGCCGGTTGGTACGACCGGGGCCCGAACCCGCGACGTGATAGTCACTTTTGCACTGCATTGCAGTGCCTTAACTGAGTGAGCTTCCCAGCAGCTCACACAACTTTTTCCCATCATGAACGTGGATGACATGTGACCGGCTGAGCAGACTGGCATACTCGCACAAAATGGAATAGTTATTTTTATTTATTTATTGCTCATTTTAAATAAATAATGCATGAGTTTAAATTACTCACGTTCTGCATCTCATTTTATGCATGTCAGACTTGGGCTATCCGCTTTCCCACAATACTTTGGAAACAAGGGAAAGGTTGATGAGAAAACAAACCCTTGTTTTTTGCTATTACAGTGTTTTCGGGATCTGAGGTACCTTGCAAAATTGAAGGGGTTATTTCTGGAAGTGTTCATGCCCATATTCATTAAAAATCAGATTACATAACAAATATTTCATTGATGAGGAATAAGCCACATAAGCTAATTTTGGCCGAGAAACTCTCAAGTACAACATAAAATGAGCAGTAAATTGGAAATTCCCTCAAGTCCCTGTCACACTTATTCAAAATCAGCAAGAATCAAGCAGAACAAGCCAGAATGAAGAATTCACTGAACATTCCAGCGGGAATTTCAAATTGACCAAAATTCTTACAGTTTTGAAAGAATGCCGTTCGAATACTTAGAATGCACTTTGAACCCGCCTCACATGATTATCGCACATTCTAGGTGTATTAGCTCTCGAATGCTGCTTGAATGTAAATGGAACAGAGTGTGAATATTTAGAATGCTGTCAGAAGGCAGTCAGAATATTTAGAATACACTTTGATTGCCCTACGAATGCAGTTCAATTGCTGCCTGAACTACACCCGCAGTCTAGTTGGAAGGTGCCTGGAATGCTGTACAAATTCACCCAGAATGCAGTCAGAACACTCCTATAATGGCTGCCGAATATGGTTGGAACGTCCAAAATTCAAACAGAATGCAGCTCGAATACTCAGAATATACACAGAATGTAACATGAGTGTCCCCTATGCGTTGATTGAGAAAGTGCTGACTACAGCAGGGGTCAGGGGAACGTAAATATGTCATTAAAACTGACGCCGAATGCGTGAGAGTTAACAGGTATCCGTTATTAATGAAAACTGGCCACACCTGATAATGTTGACAGTTTTCGGAGTTTCTGTAATGGCAATTTAAATCAATGATTCAAAACAGGTCATAGCCACTCATTATTTTTAAACCAGTTCACCAGCTGCCAGTACATTCCAGCTGAATTGTATTAATATCGAAATAGATTTGTTATGGCCCCAATTTGCTATGACATATAAGACACCAATGGATGACAGACAAAATTTTAAAACAAAAACAGATTTAATTCAACAAAGACCACTAGAACACTAGCCTACAATTAATACTACTGAGCAAGATTGATAATATACAAGAAAAAAAATATTTACAGTCCCTTGAGATGTGGTTGCTTGGTGATGTTCCGGGTGATGAAAATGCTCCAACACAGGCAAAAATCCACAAAAAGATCCACAGGTCTTGAAAAGAGTGACAGGTCTGGTTAAATGTATCCTGCTCCTTACAATTTCTCCTACTAGTATACTCTCTCAATTTTTCTTCTTATATACTCTTTTGCATCCCCCTCCCACATGTAGACTTTTTTCCTCTGGGACTTTCCCCTCTCAGACATGCCCAGGGCATGCCCAAAACTAGCTCCAGACTGGGTTTAACAAAAAAAAAAGGTCAATACTACATCTAGTGGCTTCTTTCCACATTACACCTCCATTCCAAAAGGGAAAAATTTTGACTCATAAAGGCAAAATTTTTCTTTTCAATACAAAATTGTTATGTAGACACTTGTGTATATATACATATAATACAATAATAAAACTGATAATTAATACTAATAAGCACATGTGAAATATATATATATATATATACATACTCAAACACGGGATAAGCAATCAGCAAGTACCCTTTACACGCTTAATTTCCAAGTCAAACTCCTGTAAAATCAAACTCCAATTCAGCAATCTCCGATTTTTGTTTTTCATCTTACTCAAAAACATTAACGGATTGTGGTCAGTGTACACGATCATTGGATTTTGCCCTGTACAAACATAAACCTCAAAGTGTTGTAAGGATAGAACCATGCCAACAGCTCCTTCTCTATTGTGGAATAGTTCTTTTGGTGGCGATTGAACTTCCCGGAGAAATATGCCACAGGATGCTCAATTTCATCAGAGTCACTTCCCTGTAGGAGCACAGATCCACAAGCTTGGTCGCTAGCATCGACCGTGATGGAGAACGGTTTGTTGAAGTCAGGAGATTTGAGCACGGGGAAGTGACACAGCAGAGACTTCAGGCGTTCAAAGGCTCTTTGGCATGCTTCACTTTACGCCTTTCTTCAATTGGTTAGTGAGACTGAGAGCAATCTCAACAAAGTTCTTGCAGAACGTGCGGTGGTACTCGATCATTCCAAGAAAGAGGCGCAAAGCTTTCTTGTTGTCAGGAACTGGAAAGTCCATGATGGCTTGGACTTTAGCATTTATGGGTGCCACCTTACCCTGGCCTATGACGTAGCCAAGATACATGACAGTAGCACAACCAAAGTCATTCTTGTTCAGGTTAACAGTCAGGTTGACCTGGGTCAAGAGCTGGAACAACATCTCTACATCTTTCAGGTGTTCTTCTTAGGAGTCACTCCATGTGATCAGGTCATCGATGTACGCACCCCTGTGTGGCAATCCGGCGATTTTAGACTGTATCATCCTTTGGAACGTGGCTGAGGCATTTTTCATGCCAAACGGTAGGACTTCATACTGGTATTACCCAGATGATGTGGCAAAAGCAGAGATGCTCTTGGCCCTCTCAGTTAAAGGCACACATCAATAACCCTTCAATAAATCAATCTTGGTCAGAAACTTTGCTTGCCCTACTCTATCGATACAATCATCAATCCTAGGTATTGGAAACACATCAGTTCAAGTTACAGCATTGACTTTGCCATAATCTATACAGAATCTAGTACTTCCATCAGGTTTTGGAATTAGCACACAGGGTGAACTCCAATCTGAGTTAGAGGGTCTGATAATATCATGTTCTAACATGTACTCAACCACTTTCTCAGCAATCTTTCTCTTTTCAGTATTCATCTGGTACAGAGGCTGTTTTATTGGTTTGGCATCACCAACATCTACATCATGAGAGGCTATAGAAACTCTCTTTGGAACATCGGGAAATAGATCTTTTTATTTCTTGATCAAGCACTCAAACTGATCCTTCAGTGAGGGTTCTAAGTGCTGTTTCACATCAAGATTTTGCAACACTTCAGAATTTGACAATTTACATGAAAGAACTTCAGCTTTATTTCTAGGTTCATCATCTTGAAACTCCTCCTCATCTTCACATGTCTCGACCATAGGAGAATCTGAAGCGACAGCTGCAACCCTAGCATTTCTGTCATGATAAGGCTTCAGCATGTTAATGTGACACAACTGTTTTTGCTTTCTCTTATCTGGAGTCTTCACAATGCAATTGTGATCATTGAGTTTTGTCAGAATTTCATAAGGACTATGACATCTAGCCTGCAATGGATTGGACTGCAAGGGAAACAACACAAGGACCTTATCTCCTAGTGTAAACTCACGGCTTCTAGCCTTATGATCATACCAAGTTTTCATTTTTCCCTGACTTGATTTCAAGGTGTCTTTGGCTAGGTCACACGCTGCACGCAATCCTTCCCTGAACTAGCGAACATAGTCCAACAGACTGACATGCGGCTCTTTCTCCTGCCATTGTTCACTCAACAATAGCAAAGGTCCTCTCACTTCATGGCCAAACACTAGCTCAAACGGACTGAATACAGTAGACTCTTGCACTGCTTCTCTAGCTGCAAACTACAGCAAATGAACACCTTCATCCCAGTCTTTCTCATAGTCATAACAATAAGTCCTCATCATCGTCTTAAGAGTGGAATGAAACCGCTCTAAGGCACCCTGACTCTCTGGATGATAGGCACTAGAAAGAATCTGCTTCGGACCTAGTTCATACACAACCTGCTGAAACAATCCGGAAGTGAAATTGCAACCTTGATCTGACTGAATTTCCCTGGGAAGGCCAAACAACGTGAAGAACTTTATCAAAGCCTTCGAGATTGCAGTTGCCTTGATGTTGCGTAGAGGTATGGCTTCAGGGAATCTGGTAGATGCACACATGATTGTCAACAAGTACTGATTTCCAGATCTAGTTTTGGGTAATGGACTAACACAACCAACAATGACCCTAGAGATGGGCTCCCCAAATGCTGAGATAGGCTGCAATGGAGCTACAGGTGGGTATAACTGGTGTTTACCAACTACCTGAAGTGTTACAGGTTTTGCAAAAGTTGGAAACGTCTTTCCGAAGCCCAGGCCAGAAGAAATGTTTCATGATCTTGTCAACAGTCTTATTAACACCAAGATGACCTCCTAAAGGCAAACTATGAGCTATTGTTAAGATCTCATTCCTGTAGACCTTCAGAACAACAATTTGCTTGACCACTGCCCAATCTGCATTGGCAGGGATATCAGGAGGGTCCCCCTTCCGCATCAACACACCATCCTTGAGATAATACCAAACTGGAACTGCATCTATTTCTTTATCAGGAAATGCTCTCCTCTTTAGTACACAAATTTCAGCATCATTAGTTTGCTCCTCAATCAACCACTTTCTGGACAAGAACAAGTCTCCAGACACATCAGAATCACCAGACCCATCTGGCTGGCTGAACAGAGAACTGATAAAGGTGTCTGCAAGTCTTCAAATGGAGAAACCATAGCAGGCCGAACAGAGTCATGAGGCGAACCACCTGAGTCATGACCATTCAATGTGCTGGACGGCACCACATCATTTTCTTCTTGAGCCATCTTAGCCATAGCACGGGTCACTGCACAGGAAGGATACAGAGATGGGTCTTCATCGCCATCTTCAGTGCTCGGCTGTGAAGTAAGATGAACAGGGGGAACTACATTGCCCCCAGCTGTGCCTTGATCCGCTGATTAAAGTTTAACTGCTTGTTTGAGTCCTTACGACAGCTTGTTGGGGGAGGTACCATGTTTAGTTCGCTCACATTGTAAAAGACTTGTTTATTCGGTCCGTTTTAATTATAGGGAACCGGGGCTTAACTCTTTCCTTGGTTACCCTTGGTTGTATTGTTGTGGATTTTCTTCAACATATTGAGATTCCCCCATCCTCAAGCAATTGGAGAGAGACAGATTCTTGAAAAAGGAAAAATTAGGCTTTATTGTGTTATGTTGAAAATTGCAAAGCTGCGTTCCTCCTGCGCCAGATCTTCTCCATCACAAACTCCCTGTAGAACTCCCAGCAGACCGCAAAACTGAACTATTGCATACAGTTTTATACCGCAAATATGGTCCTCCCCCTTTTCATTCTCGCATTACAATTGGACAGGCAACTTGAGAACTCAATTAGGTAACCCTTCAGGAATGCAGAGCAAAGACGCATGAGCGTCACCTTAAGAGACCTACAGTCACTCTTAGAAAAAATACAGCCGGATAAAAATGAAAAAGATACCAGTGGATGAATTCGATGCATATCAAATTAAAATAATTCAATTGATTAAGTAGCAACTTATGATTCTGCTGGACAAATATTGATCAAAGCTACAGAAATCAAACACATCCTCTGATTATGGTTTTTTGAATCAAGAAAACAGAAGCTTACTAATCAAAGCTACAGAAGCTGCTGCTTATGTGTGTGTGAGCTGCTCATGCAAGTGTGAACTGAATTGCTTGTATATATGTGTTTCTCTGTGTGTGTCTGCACTGCAGTAAATGAACTACTTGTATGTCTGTATGTGTGTGTTGTGTGCGTGTCTTTCTGCTGCCTACATAATATGGTTATTGATTATGAGTATGAATGAATGAATATGAGTATCAATGAATGAATAATGATATATAATCAATATTAGTAAATATAATCAATAATGCTGAATTAATATCTTCAACAGTATTTGTGGCTAGCTAGCTAGATAAGTACTGTTGGCATTTTTGGCTGGGGATCTGAGATTTAGTATTTAGTTAGTAGGGCAGCAGTCACTTGAGTCGTCCAATTGGTTAGGTCGGAAGTTTTACCGGAGTGCTCCACCTCCTCCACTCCTCCAGTTTCTCCTGGGCGTTGTAGCCTTTCTGTTTTATCTGGGTTCTCAGCTAAGTAACTGTGATATTTTTAGGGTAGTTTTTTAATAGTACTGGGACTAGATAAACTCAAGTCAACTTATTAGGAGTGCTTCTTACTAATAGAGTTTGGCTCAATTTGATATTTCATTTCTGTTAACTGAAACTAAGCCCCTGTTAAAAGAGGCTTATAATCCATTTACATAGTTTCCCCACGGTTTCTATTGTGACTGCTGCTTAGGGCTTCTTAGGTTAATAAATTAATAAATTGTGGTTCCTCAGTTTCTGTCTCAGCATTTGTAATTTTCTTTTATCTAGGGTGAGCGAGGTCATTAGGTAAGGGGTTCAAAATGTGGCCAAAAGTATGTGACGGTTGCAGGATGATCGCACTTTTGGAAAGAGATTTCCAGGGTGGGGTTGTCTGCCACCGGTGCCAGCTAATTGAGCATCTGGACAGCAAGATCCTTGATCTTCAGGGCCAGTTGGTAGCACGACATAGTTCGCAATCAGTACAGTTCCCAGAGGAACTAAGTAGTATGTCGTTTAGAGAAATGGTGTGTACGCTGAAGCAGGGTGGTACAGGGATCCCAGAGCAGGCAGGGAGAGAAAGTTGGGTGACTGTAGGTCGACAGCGCAGGAAAGGGCATGCATGCCATACAGCGACAGCTCCTCCAGTGGTTGAAGTGTCCAACCGATTCCGGCCCTTGCAGGAACTCAAATTGACCCCTGACCCTGAAAGCGAGGGGACTGATGAGCAGCAGGGCACCCTCTTGGCCTCCACCCCTCAGAAAAGAGAGTTAGTGATAGTGGGGGACTCAATACTTAGAGGAACTGATGGTATTCGATGCGCGTCATCAACATTCGATGCGGCCATATTGTTGACATGCCGCTGAGGAGCAGAGCGAAGATTTCAATTGAGTTAAATGAGCCTTCATGGCATCATCATCGCGCTACGACGAGAAAACTTGATTGATTGGCATCGATCCATATAAATTGGACTCAGCAGCATTTAGCCGAGATATATCTTTGCCGCCAGCCGTGGATTACCCCGATATTTGCTACTATTTAATCCACACAGTGTACGCCTACACGGCGCAGGATCTGAAGGCGTAAGGAGTCGTATAACTATTTCATATAACTAAGCTAACATTGGCTGCCTCCCAAAGCGCCTGAATTAAATCCTCGTTCAGTAAACTTGCGCTTGGTCCAAAACGTCGGTTTTTGTGTCCGCATTAATATTTTGTATTTCTGTGTCATAACTGGCTATTTCTGCTGTATAATAAGAGAGTGCTAACCGGGCATTTTATGGCGTCTTAAGACACAAATACAAAATCTTAATGCTGACGCCAAAACCAATGTTTTGCCAGTGTAGCTACAGAACGAGGATTTAATTTTGGCGCTTTTGGATGCAGCCATTAACTCCATTCAACAGTAACTTAGCTCACAGTGAATCTCAAAGTCAATTATATCGACTGCGGTATCAGCTGTCTTGATGTCGCCCCCTACCAGAACGATGTCAGGTGCCGGTAGCAGCACCCGGCATCATTTATCACATCAAGCGACATTCACTGTCTGACAAAACGATCTCTGACTAATAAAACCGTTATCTACCAGCGATTAAATGCTGTGCACACAGCATTTACTGAGGAAAGCGGCTTATCCAACTCCAACGTTACCTGAGGTAAAATGATCGGAACAGACTTTGCTGTAACGAGTAGCCTGAAGTCTCTCCTATTAATTCTAGCCACAGGTCTCTCCTCCGCTGGCTCAACTCCTCGCTGTCTCTCCCCTCTCTTTTCCTCACAGTGGGTATTGCAGAGAAATCTAACGCCGTTTTTTTTTTTTTTTTTTTTGCTGTCATTAGAACAGCCGTGAACCACACAGCAAACCACGTTGAACCAACCAGGGTTGTTACGATCGCTAAAAAATGTGAGGTAGACCCTCTCGATAGAGTCTAGTCAGGAATATTAGTGGGGATGTCAACAATATGGCCGCATCGAACGTTTATGACGCGGATCGAATACCATCAATAGATAGCTCAGTCTGTTCGCACGACAAGGAGTCTCGTACGGTGTGTTACCTGCCTGATGTCCACGTAGGAGACCTCCTGGAGCATGCGGACAAGCTCCTGGCCAGAGCGGGGAGGGATCCAGTTGTCATATTCCATGTTGGGACAAATGACATAGGTAAGGGTAGGTTTGAGGTTCTGCAAGCCAAATTTGTGGAATTAGCTGAGAAGCTTAGGAGCAGATTTTCGACGGTAGTGTTCTCCGGGATTCTACCGGTACCACGTGCAAGCAGAGGAAAGCAGAATTTTTCTCATGGCGCGAGTCTGTGCCGGAGAACCGTTTGATTAAAACAATAGACGTCATGCTGACTGGTGTATAATGTAACAATTCACTCACTCTGTTCCCTGCATGCCGATAATACAAAATGGTTTTGGTTTTGTTCCATTGTTGCGCGTCCGTCAGCTGTCCCAAAGCGGTAACTTTGTTTCATGTCAGCCCTGCAGAAATGTAGCATTGATTTGCTTGCTTGTTTTGTTAAGTATCTGTCAGGAAGGGCCTACTGACAGCAGTATATTCAAACAACCAAACAAACATGCATGCTTTGAAAATGATACAAAACCATGCAAGTATGTTTTTAAACATTTCTATTTAAGATTTGTAACGAACCTGTGGAGTCTTGCTGTGTGCCGTGACCGAATAGGAAGCAGTGGTCTGATGCCTCTATTTCACACAAAGCACTGTATGCATGTACCAGTTTCTTAAAGGGGCAGGGGGGAATTTTTGGCTTTTGCAGGTTGGTATGTAAAACTGCTTTGATATGTTTTTGGTACTCTTCTGTTAATTAATTTTAGTGAGGATTTTTGGTCCGGAATTATATTGAATTGTTTGTGGATATTTAAACTTGAATATGCAGTGTTTTGATAATGAATTTAATTAAAAATGGTATACTCGGGGGTGTGGTTTTGGGCTAATGGAAGGAATGAATGGGAGCTGGGTTCAGAGTTTGGGGGGAGAGGAAGTGCGAAGTGCTGTGATTTGGTGTTGCCAAATACTGCACAATTGTCAGTCTGTGCATTTGTTTAGATATTTTTGACTGCTTGAACAAGTACATTCTTTTTTAAAAATTTTATTATTATTATTATTTTTTTTTATTTTTTGATTTTGTAAATAATTGCAGTACTGTCACTGGGGAAAGAATAAACCAACATTTTTGCATACTTACTCCAAGTTGGCTGAAATTTGCTGCCTCTACCGCCGCCGACCATCATAACACCGTTATTTTTTTAAATCAAGTAAAATTTTCGCTATTTTGAGGCATTGGCTTCAAAAAGTACTCAAATCCGCAGGCTGATCTTTGAAATATCTGGGCCAAGAATCAAGATAGAGGTTAGAAGGTCTCCTAATATGTTTTAAGACATCTTTTCTGATATTTCATTATGTTTACATCAGTATAATACATGTAACATGATCCCCACAAGCTGTCAAATTCTTATAATCTCGTTTCTCTCAAAAGCTGAAAACGGACTTGCGCACATCTGGAAATCAACCCTTCAGTAGCTTTCACAAGTCTTTAAATAGGTTCAATGAAAGATTAGCAGAATGGTACTGACAAGCTAACTCCCTCATTAGAATCATGTTATAAAGCATAGCACCTCACAGAAGCCAATCCTCCTGTGCGCTGTGTGCTTTGCCTTTTTTTGCACCGCTGACTCCTAATTACAGAATCCAACATGAATATTGTAAGAACCAGCAGCTTTCATCCTCAGCACATACCCACTCAAATTTTGATGCATCATGAAGAAAAAGCCACTGCCGCACCTCAGGCTTTTCCCTTGCAGAACAAAGAAGTCCAAGTTTATCTGGGTTTTTGCTGGGGAAAAGCTGTGTTAGTTGGGTATTGTGTGAAGAGAATGAATGAGCTGTGTTGCCACTGGTGGGCCCCGGGGCCTATAATTGTGTTTAGAGAGAAGCTGCAGGTTGCCTAAACAGAGCCCCCCGCTGCTTGGGAAATACCCTCTTCATAACCTGACCATCAACTGCACCTTCAGCTATCCAAAATCTCTTCTATAATTCAAAAAATGACTTTTTTCCCCTCTCGTGATTTTGCTGCGCCTCATCTGAAGTTTGATGAACACATTTGGATGCGAGGGCATGTTGGGGGTGGGGGGGTCAGTGCACCATACAAATTTTCCTCTAACATAATAGGCTCAGGGGTTTATCACTGGTGTTTGCTTGGTGAAAAGTAAAAAACAAAATTGTACTTACAGGGTTAAAACCAACTTGGTTCATGAAGTAAGAAGAGAGGATGAAATTGCAATGTTGAGAGGCTTTAGCGCAAAGTATCAACAAGAAAAATACAAACTGGCAGGGATTATGGTTTTGGAGGAAAAGCTCTGCTTCAAAGGCTGGAATTAATAGCCTTCGTGGTCACAGAGGAATTGAATAGGATCCTACTCACCATAGCCTTATAGATAGTATACTATATGGCAGTAGGGTCAGTAACATTCCTTTTGATTTTGTTGCGAAGGTGAAGTCATGTTACTATATAACATTGCTTGAGGGATTGGCATTCCAGTTCTGTGTGTGAGAGCCAATGAAAATGTTGCAGGAATTGACTGAAATATCACTGCATCAACAGCAAACCTCTCATAGTATCAGTTTTTCTCACAATATAGAATTATTGATGGGCAATAGTTGGTTGTGAGTATTAAGGGCATTTTATATTCACAGATTAATTTATGCACTAAACTTGACTATTTATAAATGCTGATTAAAATAAAAAATATTAATTATTGCAATATGAACAGATTTACTCAAGAGATTTTTATCCCATTAATTGTATTTTCTAACATTAGATCAACTGATCGCTTGGGTTGATTTGTTAATTGCAAGAGTTGCTTACTTTCTATTCTATCATTTGCGACTGCGAATTTCTGAGAGACATGTTGGGAGAAATTATATTCCTGGCTTGTATTAGGCTGAGCCCGAGAGTCTGAGTGGAATCATTGATGTGAATACCCGTAATTTACAGAGAAATCATGATTTAAACTACTGCAATGACATTGGTAATTTAATAACATGAGTCACTGAATTAATCCTCAAAAAGACGCATGATAATTTGCTTGCACTCACAGTTGTTCATGCTGACACACGCACTCACACACACACAGTTCAGCTCCAAATGTTCCAGGCTTTCTGAAGGTAGCAATTAAATATGCGGAGAAGTTTTATATTTTCAGTTGATTCATTTTCCGAAATATCAATGCACTATTGTACTTCACAAACACTCTTCCATGAAATACTGTATATTCTGCACGTTTTTTCCCCATATCAAAGCAAGTTTCCTCATGAAGAACTGCTATTAATTAATAGTGTTATGTAAAAATTGGTAAATCACTTACTGTTGATTGATCTGTCTGTCTTATCCCATCTCTGTGTAAATGGATCTCTCTGCATCTCTCTCACTCTGTCTATATCTGCCTACCAGTGGCAGCTGGTGAGCTGAAAGCTGGTGAAGGACAAAACATCCCTCGAAAATAATGATTGGTCTTGGCCTGTTTTCAATCGTTAATTCAAATTACATTACATAAACTCCAAAAACACTCAACACTACCGAATGTGGCCAGTTTTCCTTGCGTTGGTAACACAAAAAAGAAAACACTTGAAGACCACAAAGGGAAAATCAGACCAGAGTCCAAATGTAGAATTTTTGTATATTTTATACATTATATAATATTTATGATGATATATAATAATATCATAAATTATTATATTTTATATATTTTCTATTTTTTCAGTGCTTTGTTTCTAAGATCTTCTGAATTTTGAATTCATCATTTCTCCACAATGTGAAAATATGACTGATCATTTTTTTCATTGTGGTCTTCACTTCATTTAGAAATGAAATTGCATTTCAATCAACACTGTTCGTTTGTGGATATGTGTTGTAATTAAACAATTATGAGGCTTAAATAGATTGCGCAAGATTTTCTATTGGCAAGCATGCAATTTACCATAGGAGTTTATCTTTTTTGTAAAGTGAATAAAACATTTTCCATTTAATTGTGGCAACACTTCATGAAAAAGGAAGCTGTGTTTTTAACTACTGAGGTGTATTCTCATCATTAGAGAACCAGTTAATCATGTAAAAACCATTGAATAGGGATCAAGACTTATTAGTGCTTGTCTTACTCTAATGAGGAGAAGTGGCTGCACCGGATGGTCCTGGAGTTCACGAAATGTCGATTCAAATAAATGATTGAAAACACGTCAGGACCAATCTTTATTTTCAAGGGATGTTCTGTGCTTACCAATTTTCAGTTCACTAGCCACCACTGCTGCCTATCCATCCCTCCTTGTCCTCCTCTACCTCTGCCTCCCTCCCTCAGATCCCCAGTGATGGCAGGAGGGCTATTTGCTGTGAAACGGCAGTGGTTCTGGGAACTGGGAGGCTATGACACGGGACTGGAAATATGGGGAGGGGAACAATATGAAATCTCCTTCAAGGTAAGAGCAGCCAGGAGCTGTGATCTACAGAGAGTTGAAAATGGAGTTAAAGTTGAAGCACAATTAAAACAAAGTATTTACTTAGGTCATTCCCTTAAATATTTGAATAATAATTAGCAGAGTATGTATGCTTAGATGAGGTAAAATCTGCAGCATGTGGCTAAGGAAGTCTCCAAGGCAAGATGAGGATACCAACTGAGTTTTAAAGGGGTTGGTGCCTGAATTGCAGGTACATCAGTCACAAAAATTCCAAAAGCTGATATTTATTCCAGCGTTTCTGAGGCAGTGTCCCTGTATCTACCACTGCGTATGAAATAATTGATGTGTGAGAGAGCTGGCATAGCATTCTATGGAGCCGAACATGTGAAGTCTTTAATGTAGAGCGAACCATAATGATAAATCTATGGAGCAGAACAGATGAAATTTCTGATGCAAGAAATAAAAGTAACAGAAGACATGACATCTTAAATGTGTAAAAGATCCATGCAACAGAGTTTTCATGGAATGCATGAACTCTATTAACTTGCCCTTTCCTTTCAAGGAGAATCTTAAGAGACGTGGTGCATTAAATGGCATATAGACAAGGTGCACAATAGGGGGCTGAGTGCAACATGAAGCTTCAATTATTTCCACCAGTGACGGCTGGTGAACTGGCAACAGGGGAAGGTCAAACCCATCCCTTAAAATTAATGATTGGTCATGACCTGTTTTCAATCATTCAATTAAATTACCATCACAGAGACTCTCAACATTATCAGGTGTGGTCAGTTTTCGTTATAACATATACCTGTCAACTCTCACGCATTCGGTGTGAGTTTTAGTGGCATATTTATGTTCCCCTGCTGCAGTCAGCCATTATTCAATCAACTCATATGTAAGAGATTCTCGCGTGGAATTGCAGTTTTTTGTGCATGGAGGTTTATCAATTTCACCTGCTTTATGGTGGATTTCACTGCTAGTAATTGGAAACTGATTATGACTTGGCTTTGGTTTACTAAGGAGTTGGAAGCAATTGATGTGTTTCATGATCGTTTAAATTGTTTAAATGAAATAAGATCATTGGAATCAATGGAATTGCATGAAGACATTTCAAATGAGCGTGAGGACACGCTCCAGAAAGAGTGGGAGAGATGTGACAGTTGATGGGTCCTGTCACTGGAAATGCCTCCTAATGAGTATGTCATGGTTAATTATGGTTTTTGTTCATGTTTATGTTCAGGTTCTGTGTTCATGATTTTGTCTTTTATTTATTCTTTTTGGTTATTGTAGTGATTCAGGTTTTAGTTCATTCCATTTCTCAGTTCTATTGCACTTGTCTCCCCTGTCTTGTGATCTAGTTGGTTCAGTCCGTCTTTCCTGTCCGCGTGCTCACTTACTTCGGGTGATTTAAATGAATTCCAGTGATTAAAATATTCTTCCGATTCTCGCTTTCTTCCTTCATCTTTCTGTTCTGATTACTAACAAGGCTAACATTTGTATTTTGTATCATAGTCTACTAACCCAACTGATCCATGTATATAGATTACTAACTTACTACAGAACGCTCTAGTTAAATCTGTAAAGTTGCGCCGCTACTAATTTCGACTAATTCCCTCTCAGCAATCACCCTGTTCTAATCTCCACCTCTTGCTTAGCTGTTTCTGTCCTCTCCTGAGTTTCAGCGAGATCTCTCGCACGTGCTTAATTACTCTCCTACGCTTGTTATCTGTGCATGTAGAACTCCTGGACCGGAGGTGTTTAATGTCATAGGCTGTTTGTGTGATTCCCGTTCGTGTTTTGTCTTTCACCATTTTTTGTGGTAAGGGCTTCTGTCATGTGATTCTCCCGTTGTAATTAGTCTGATTCACTGCATTGGATTCCTGTATAGCATGTGACCTTCCTTGTGTGTAATTAAGCAGTCATTTCACTCACAGCTCTTGTCAGAACATTGATCAATATTTCTTTGTGCAGAGCGCCTCGTATGCCATTGAGTATTGTTTTTCTTTTACTGGATTATCCCACTTTGATTCTTGCCATTGCCCTTTTTGTATTGTTTTTGTCTTTCTGGATTTCGAACCATTTTTGCATGACCACGATTTCTGTGTTTGGATGCACTGTGTATGACCCTTGGCTTTGCTCATCGACACATCGACTACGACTTTTTGCTTATCGTTTTTGTGCCTCTGGTCATCTGTCTCACTGGCTCTGACCCCTGACTATCTAGTCGACACTGTTTTTGGATTTCGTATTGTGGCTTGGAAATTACTGTGTTTTTTGGCTTTTGACTCCATTAATGGCATATGTTTTTTGGATTTCTGTCTCTCGCGAGTGATTCCTGAACTGTACCTCACAAAGTATGCACCCTGGCTACCTTGACAACAAGCCTGGCTCTTTGGCGATGTGGTCAGCGCATGTCACTCTTACCCGGAAGTTTGGGGTTCAAACCCCAGCCCGGGCTGCCTTCGGTCTGCTACATTCATAACATGATATAAAATTGAATGCCTGAACATGAGAAGGGCCCAAGTCCATAATTTGGCCAATTTAAGTTCAACATAAAAAACTGACATTTACTCATAGGACTACCGTGTGTATAAATGATGGATCAAAGTCCACCCTCTAAGTATTACTACAGCCTGCTAGAAAACTGACATGAGGCACACCAGCTGAAATTGTTGGTTTATTTTGTTCTATATGAATATAAATTTAATAATCTATATTTATAATATATTTATATATATTTATAATCAATCTATATTTATATATCTCTACGCACTCAAAAGTTCTGAAATGGCAGAAAAATCCATCACTTTCAAGGAATAAAAGTGATGTCTTTGCACTCTTACACCCCGCCCCCTGAAGAAGTAGGAAGTTTCCGAGACATTAGTCACATGATCCTATGACGTCATCAAAGGAACGCACCTCTGCCATAGCAATCTCAGCGATCCATTTACACGCTTGTTTACACATGTTTTCTAGTGTGTTTGTTTAGTGCAGGGGTCTCCAACCCTGTTCCTGGAGAGCTACCATCCTGAAGGTATCACTCCAACCAAAGCAAACCACTCCTGCTTTCCCAGTCACAGATCTTGACGAGCTACTAATGAGCTGAATCAGGTGTGTAGAACAAGGGTCAGAGTAGAATCCTACAGGATGGTAGCTCTCCAGGAACAGGGTTGGAGACCCCTGGTTTAGTGTAGAGCCTGCAATCAAGATGTCTATTGATCCATCTAATTTGACAAACCGTGTTACGTTGGCTAACGTAGCTAGATGGGTGGATGGATGCCCATCTCCTACAACACAGCTGGCGATAAGGCATCACAATACAGCCTCCCGAGTTGATCTGGATCATGTCGATTATCCAGTTACTCTCCAGCTATGGCAGTTACCCTCGGCTGCTAATTTATCAAAGTTAACCATCTATGGCATTAAACTTCAGGATTATTCGCCAGAATATTTGCCAGAATTGGTGGTGTTAAACCGCTTTCACACCGGACACAAAACAAATTTTTTGCATGACAGATTTCATTCAAAGTCAATGCAAAGACGTGAGTACACGCAAAACACTCTGCTCATAAAGCTTGCTAAGTGCCTGAACCAAGACCGGCAATTGGATAGAAGGAAATATACACTGTCACTAACGAACGTTAGCCTGCTAAATGGGTTAGGTAGTTAGTTAAACTGGCAGGTAGATGGTTAATGTGTAACTTGGCTGTTCACTCAACAAAGGATTGGACGCTTGCTGTATAATTTCAATATCGAAATTCATGAAAATCTAACATCATGTAGAACTTAAGTTAGCTGGCTAACTTCTGCCGGAAATTAACATCAGCAAGCCATCAAGCCTGCGTGCGTGTCTAAAGCTGCTTTCACATCGGACGCAAAACAAATTTTTTGCATGACAGATTACATTCAGAGCCAAAGCAAAGACGAGAGCACACACAAAATTCTCTGTTCATAAAGCTCACTAAATGCCTGAACCGAGACCGGGGCGATTGGATAGAGGGAAATACATGCAACTGTCATTAACTAACCTTACCTTGTTAAATGGGTAAGGTGGTTAGTTAAACTGCCGGATTGATAGTTGGCTGTTCTCTCAACACTGGACTGAACACTGGCTGTATAATTTCATAATAGAAATTCATGAAAATCTAACTTTATGTCGAACTTAAGTTAGCTGGCTAAGAATTGCAGGAAATTAACGTCAACTAACCATCTAGCTTGCGTGCGCGTTTAAAGCTGCTTTCACCCCGGACGCAAAACAAACATGACAGATTACATTAAAAATCAACGTAAAGGCGGGAATACACATGTCTTTGCATTGACTTTGGATGAATTCTGTTGTGCGCAAAATTTGTTTCGCGTTGGGTGTGAAAGCGGCTTAACGCCACCTATTTTGGCAAATGTTCTGGCGAATAATCCTGAAGTTAGTATCGGCTAGTTTTTTTTTTTTCTGTAGTATTATTTCATTAGCTATGGTAGCCCTACAATATTTCAATAGTAACACTAAAATCTATATTGTGCATTCCAAAAAAAACATACAATTGCTACAGTAATTCTATAGTTTTTTGGTGGTAAATTTTATGGTATTCCAACAGTGGTTTTTTGTAAGGCTGGCTATGGTAAGTTCAGTGTAGTGTATGTACATTTCGTTTTCGAGACTGGAGATCTGACCAGCTGGCTGACTTGTGTGACATCAGTTGCCATATAAGGCCACTTCCGGAGCAGAGGGTAAGGAGTATGTTAACACAAGTGGGAAAGTTGTAGCAGTCAGAACAGCAGGAACAAAATGCCAGTAACTGAATTTAAATAAATAAAGTTATTCAGAATTATGTTCTAATATGTTTTATGTGTGTATTTCAATAATAAAGTCTCAACATATTGTTTATTTTAACTTGAACAAAGAAAATATGATAAAAACTTAATAAGCTAGTGTTTTCCTACAATATGATTATAAGAAGGGCTCAAATCCATCGTATTAAATGCGTCCCTGCGGTACAACCGGAATGTGTATAATCATGTACTATGCCATTTTACATTTAGATATCAATACATGAGTTGTCATATAAACAGCAATACAATCAATTAATAATTCAACAAAATATGTTTTTTTTTTGATTTACTCAAAACTCTATGCTGTGGACTTGGGCCCTTCTCATATTCAGGTATTCAATTGATTATACTGCAAAATTTCTTGCAGTGTTGATAAATTAGCAGATTTTATAAATATGTGATAAAGATCAGGATAATGGGCTCTAAATTCGTAGACCAGGCGCTGGCGCGGCGAAGGGGGGGGGGTGCGCCGCGCCAACGTGGTGTGTCCAGGCGTATGTTGTAATTTCTTGCCCGGCGTAGCCTGGCGCAAGTACTCCACTGTTCCAGCGCAAGTAACAAAGAGGGAGGAGAAAAGGCTTAAGTGGGTTTAACACAGCCGAGTCAACCCTTCACCAATGAAATGAGCTCCTCACCTTTAAAGTGTTGAAATAAAGAAGCCTCTGTCCTATATCTGCATGATGCGTTAATGTTGCTTTTTACTTTGCTGCTTCAGGCTTGTTTTCGGCACCGCTTACATCTATATTAAGCATTACGAATATGAGGCATTCTTGAATTATTACCATTAGCGAACTTGAATGGAATTTCAACACGAAAACTAAGTCAGATCATTCAAACTTATGAAATTGGAATGAAATACGACAGTTGCTCATTTATTTCTTCTGCCTGCATCATAGGGAAGAGAAACGATGGATAGCGTGTTCCTATTATTACACCCTGTTGCTGCTTAAAATTTTGTCATTAATATGCATGGACAACAATGCAAGATACGTTACACATTTATTGTCAATATGTGATTTTAACTCAGTTCGAGATCATAGCAATCAGGCTGTGTTCCTTCCCCCCACTAAAAACGATAAAACCTAAGTGACAATAATAGTAGTATTCAGTCGCTTGCACGCTGGACGCGAAACAAATTTTTCGTGGGACAGATTGCGTTGCTGCGTTGAATGCAATGTCTACGTGTCTGAAAGTCGGACAGGGTGTTAATTTACCTCCATGTCTGACAGTCAGATGGTTTAAAATACAACTTTGTGTCCGACAGTCGATTATTGTTCATAATTTCTTCAAATCTACGGAATCTTTTAGATATTAAATGTGAATGTTTTGATAAGAGGGCTCAGTTCTTCAAGATGAGTACCAGGAATTACAATCAATGTTTCTGTTTAAGCTCTCCTCAATAAAGTGAGTCGACATTGGCGCGGGACAATGTGCAATGCCTGTTGAACATTAAATGCAAAATACTCCGTCTCTGCTGACAGGCCAAAAAGAAAAAAAAGAGGATGATTAGAACGGATTGATAACGGAATAAAGAATAAAAAGAAATATTTTAACAACAAACAGATCATCCACTGCGATTTATTTGCAGGCCATCTTTTTTGGATGTTCTGTTTGTTGATGATACATTATTATTCTTTATTTCGTTATAAATGTGTTCTCATATTAATACTTTTACTTTTTGCTGGCTGCTGGCTGCTGGACATGGCTGCTGGACATTGATTTGGTCACTGACGACGAGCACTATTTTATCTCTGGTGTGGAAATAAAGCGTGAATCTGTTAGATCCATTTGACTGATTTTCAAAGAGAGACCAAATAAAGACTTGTCTATCTTCAACGGAATAAAACTGACGAATAAACAGACGTGTGTATTTGCGTCTTTGCATTGACTTAGGCTGTAATCAGTCATACGAAAAATTTGTTTCGTGTCCAGTAAGCAAGCGCCGTTACTGAGCATAGAACGCAAGCATTATATGCAGGTTGTGGTTGGCTGAGAAAGATCTGAAGTCGTTAGTTTGCATCACAGATTCAGCTGTGTTTATTAAGCCAGGTCGAGTTTCCATTACGCGTGCCAACCTCCTTTAATCGGACACCAGGACAATCAATATAGATACTATAATTTATGTCCTGATTCAGATAGTTACATTAAATAGTGCTTGCTGTAGTTATTTATTGCATTGAAATGTGCCTGACATTCTGGAAACCTGCCTGTGACGTTTCGGTGACATGTGCGCACTGTGTGCCGGTCAGCCAAATTACCTCTGCACAGAAAGTAAACCAGGTTGGAGCTGGCGAGTTTTCTGTGCAACTTCAGCGGAGACTTTTTCAACGAAATTGTCACTGCGTCTTGATGAATATGTGACACCTCCCCCTACTACGCCACCACAACCATCTCGGCGCACATCCGTCTACCAAATTGCCAAAGTGGCTGTGCACGATGTAGCACCACCACAGCTTGGACTGCGCCACGCTACGCCACCCTGCGCTGCGCCAAGAAATTAGAGCCCAATGTATTGTTTTCGAATCGTACAAGTATATGACACGGGAAGCAAAATCAAGAAATTATAATCAAACAAGAATGTGTACTAGGTCTAAATATTATCAGAAAGCTTATGACACAAACATATCATTTGAGGAAATTATATGTTTGTGTCCTTGGCTTACCAAACCTCCAGCTTATGTAATCAGTCACTTTACCTCCCTGTAGATTCCCCATTTTCAGATGAGATTCAGTTAGTTCTTTCTGTGTTTACCAATGAGCATTTCTTGATTCCTTGAACTCCTGGTTATGGTTTGGTTTGTTTTTTCGTCTTTTGATTAGGGCTTGTCCCCAGTGTTTGATTGTCTACCCCTGTATTTCTTCAGACTGTTTTTGGCTATCAATTTCATCTGCGATTTGGCATTGACATAACGACATGTTGGGTTTTGATTCTTAAACTGAACTGTGTATAGGATTGTAGATTGTCCTGGTGTTCTGCATTACTACTGTCTGTTTTTGACCTGAATTGTCTGCCTATGTGTTCTAATGAACCCAATGAACTAGTTATTTTTATGCACCTCAGTTTTGCATCTGCTCAAGATCAGGGTTAGCCACACCGATATCCAAATTTACTCTCAGATCACTTGAATTACTGATGGCTGAAAGGTTATTGGGCCGTGTTCACCAAATAAAACTCAAAAATATCACCAACTGCAACTTCACACTCCACCAGGAACAGGGTGCTGACAATAATATTGACCAAGGGAAAGAGCATGCATGGAGGAGGGGCTTGGAACTGGTTTTGCACGAGAAGTGATTGACACTAAGAAAAACGTCCTGGCACTAATGGTTAATTTTGCTTGGGTGCGGTGGATTTTTGCCAACGTTATTACAGCACTGGGCGGAGCCAAATTGATTGATTTATTTATTTTTTTACAGTTTACCTGTTTCATGTACCAACGTCAGCACAGAGTGACAGTTTCAGCAAATACGCAAAAAGTTATTTTTTATAAAAGTTACCTACTGCATCTTTATGGGCAGGGAACACGTGAGAGAGACGGAGCTCGAAGGAAGGGGTGAAGCATGATACAGGAATTAAATAATGCAAACTAATTGGAGAAAATGGACGAAAAACTGACAAGGATGGCTGGATTATAGGCAAAAACAAATAAGAAAAGAGTCAGGATGTGATAGTAGTATATTGTGCATAATATCTGTCATAGTATCAGACTATCAAAGCAAAAGTCATGTGGACTTTGCAAGACTTTTCATGAAACTGAATACAAATTATTGATGCAACTTTACGAGGTCAAAACAGCAGAAATTTGAGGAATGGCAAATTAGTTTCCTCTTCTCATACATGAGTGATTAATCCAGAACAGATGAAACCTGGTACATTATCCATCTAAAGGGTGATATTTCACACGATCACACTCCACATTTTTTGTCCACAATCCACCATTGCACTGCAGCAGTCGTGTCTTATATCAAGGAGAATTTATTTGGTGAAATTTGTTGGAGTGCTCCAAAAGAAAGAAGTCCAATGCAGAACAAATTGAATGGGGAAGATCATTATTTCTTGGTTGAACTTAAGTCCCAAATAACGTGATCACCTGCAGTTTAATCGCTAGATGCACAAATGACTTTCCTCTTCCTGAAAAATCAGATGTTGAGGGTTTGTACATGAGTTGTTCATTGTGTCTAACACACCTGTCACTGGCAGGTTTTCCATCACATTCTTTATTTTTTTCTACAACGTATTTGCCTGTAATTGGAATGCAGCCTTTTCTT